>CM077665.1:237597564-247597564 GCA_039707655.1 Elymus sibiricus
GGCAACGGCGATGACGTTGGTGTGGTGGTACTTGGCAGCGACGATGAAGATGGTGCGGCGGCAGTGTGACAACCTGTGAGCAGAACTCAAAACTCTAAAGGACTAGATGCTAAGACCAGCAACTCGACACGATGATGCAACTGCAAATTCAACAAAGCAAAACACTGAACAGAAAATTGCAAAAGGCTCAGATTGGTTCGGATAGGATGAACTAACCCTAGTTTTTTGTGGATTTTTCGTGGACTGTAGTTATGAAGAACAGATGCGATCTAGACTATGAAAAACTGGAAAATATCACCGAGCAACCTGGAAATCTGATACCACTTGATAGAGGCGAAGTTGTCCCTGTCTTTCGATGAGATGTGACTATCGTTTTTGGTGGAGTAGACTTTGACGATCCGACTATGAACGTGCGAGGACGTCGCGTCTTAGCAATCGCTAAACCAACTCCGAGAGCTTATTGACCACGCCGGAGCATGATCAACCTGACCACGAGGGTCTATTTCCTTCAAGCAAACGAAGAACAAGCAAGAAACTGAAATTGCAATCTGGATATTGTGAATATAAGAGGAAAGCTTTATTGTTGAAAGTGGGGTTCTGTGACGTCTTGGTCTCGTCGTGGTACACAAACGAAGGACACGAAGTTGCAGCTATGAGGAAATTTTAATCTAATCAAAACTCAAGTCCAAACGGTGCACTAAGGGCTGTATATATGGGGGAATAGAGGGGGATTTCGTGGCCCCTAGGAGGAGGGGTCCGAAACCAACCCTAACTCAGTTCCCCCACACATACGCACTCTAAAAACATCCTATAATGTGGTATGTCAAAATTACATGGACCTGGCCCAAGGTGGCGCATCACCTATAATAGCATATGGACAAAATTTATAAAGTGGCATCTTGAATATTTCGTCCAAGCCTTCATGCCCTCATTATGGTGGCTTCAAAGTGTGAAAATCACTACTCGAAGCTCCATTGTTCTTTCCCGTGCGCGCACCTTCTTCTCCATGCTTGTTCCTGCTCCAAAGGCCATCCTTCTTATCCATGCTAGGTCCTTCATTCATAAGTAAAACAAAAGTATCTAATTTAGGCAGCATCATATGTTCATGAACATTAGAAGGATTTGCCAGAAACGAAAGTTCCTGGTAATTCAATTGGCGCGCGCGAGCTCTATTAATTGGTTTAGTATGTATAGCAACGGGGGCTATGGGTATAACAATGGTATTGATGTCCTCATCAGGTGCCATGTTGTGCTCAGGGGGAAGAGGCGCCGAATATGCCAAGGACCCCACAATCGGTCTGCCTGCCAAGGTGAAAACTTATGGAGGGGGACGGACAAGGCAAGAGACCATGGGGGCTCGCAGCCCAGGGTCTGGAGAAGTGGGACTAGGAGACATGAGTGTGGCCAATGGTCGCATGACACACATGATCCGGTTGGGGTAAATTGTGTTTTCGGTGGATGAGGACGAAGGGAGGCTTGGGTAGGGTAGAGATGACCGGCTCGAGGTGGACAACGAGCATGTGCTCGATGAGGACCAAGACAAGATAGGGACGGAGGAGGATTCGGTAGGGCCAGCTTTTGTGGATGCGCTGCCATGCAACTCCTGTTTGGGTAATAGTGGGCAAATGGCCACACCCAATCGCATGCATGGGGATGCCACCTTTTGTGTCAGCCTAATTAGGGGAGGAGAACCGAAGAAGCTGCCCGCCAAAAGTTGGGGCCCCGGTAGATGAGCTCTGTGATCAGCTAAAGAAGGCAATCAAGCCCATGCTAATGAGCACACCTGCAATAGCAAATGGGGGACCAAAGAGGCGCCCCAGGCAGAGGAGGGAGCTGGTTTCAAACCCAAGGCGAAGCGTACACCTGGCAAGAGGCGTAGGTCGTCGATCACATGCAACAAAGCAGCAAAGCATGCTCATCCGAAAAATGTTCTTAGCAAATGAAGGCGAAACCATCAGTGATGAGGCACTTCGTGTGTATGTGCAACTATTTGATCGACCGCTAACTGAAGATCACGTGAAGGCGATATTGACGTTCTTTGGCTGGGAGGCCTCTGCTCTACCACTCCTGGAGCAGGACGACGGGGTGGATGAATGGTAGTAGTGTCGTGGGGATGTCGCGGCAAGTTTCCTCATGAGAGAACTTAGTTGCGAGGCCATAGCATCTAGGCAAAGCCTTGGATGGGGTTGATCAGAACGAGAGAGACGATTTTACGAGGTTCGGCCCCTCTGGTGACGTAAAAGCCTACTCATGCTCTGTGTTTTGCTTATTGATGTTAAGATCTCGATTACAAGGGTTTCTTTTGCTACCTAGCTCCCGAGGTTTCTAACTTGGATTTGTCCTCCTGGATGACCTGGGGCTTGCCCTTATATAACGAGTCAAGCCTCCGGGGTTACAACGAATCCGGGTTATGCCCATCTCCCTACTCCTGATCGGGGTAGATCTCCCAAGCCGGGTGTGGGATCACTAGAAGTGTGTGTGTCTAGAGGGGGGGGGGGGTGAATAGACTACTAGCAAAAATTAAAACCTAACCTTTTCCCAAGTTAATTGGTTGGCATATTTTAGCAATATCAACGAGTCTAGCACACCCTACACATGCAAGTCAACAAGTATGGCAGCAGAAAGTAAAGACATTGCACATGGAATGAAAGAGTTGAGATAGGGAGATCAAACGCATGAGGGACACGAAGATTTTTCCCGTGGTTCCGATAGGTGGTGCTATCGTACGTCCATGTTTATGGAGTCTTCAACCCACGAAGGGTAACGGTTGCGAGAGTCCACAGAGGGCTCCACCCATAAGGGTCCACGAAGTAGCAACCTTGACTATTCCATAACGGCTTCCGTCCACGAAGGACTAGCCTCACTATGGGTAGATCTTCACGAAGTAGGCGATCTCCTTGCCCGTACAAACTTCTTGGTTCATCTCCACAACATGAAGTAGGAGGCTCCCAAGTGACACCTAACCAATCTAGGAGGCACCACCCTCCAAAAGGTAATAGGCTCGGCAATGTCGATGAACTCCTTGCTCTTGTGCTTCAAGATGATAGACTCCTCAACACACAATCACTCTCTCACAGATTTGGCTATGGTGGAAGAGATTGATTTGGTGGAAAGCAACTTGGGGAGGCTAGAGATCAAGATTCATATGGTAGGAATGGAATAGCTTGATCTCAACACATGAGTAGGTGGCTCTCTCTCTCTCAGCAAATTGGATGGGGCAAGTATGGAATAGTTCTGAGTGCTTCTCTTTCGAGTGGGTGGTGGTGAAGGGGTATATATAGGCATCCCCAAAAATCCAACCGTTACACCTAAAGTGACCAACTCGGTGACACCGAAGTATAAAACTCGGTGGTACCGAAGTGACCAAAAGGCAGTAACTTTTGAATCTCGGTGAGACCGATACATAACTCTCGGTGGTACCGATAAGATGACCAACGGTCAGATTGCATAACTCGGTGAGACCGATTCTCAAATCTCGGTGGTACCAATTCTTGACAACGGCTAACCAGAGAGTTGGTCCAAAAACTCGGTGAGACCGATTCACAAAACTCGGTGGTACCGATTCTTGTGAATAGCTAACCATGAAGTTGGTCCAAATCTCGGTGAGACCGATTGGCAAAACTCGGTGGTACCGATACTTGAAAATAGCTAACAAGAAAGTTGGCAACTGAACTCGGTGGCACCGATGCAGAATCGGTTGCACCGAAGGGCTAGGGTTTGGCATGGATCTGTTTGAGTTTGGGAATCGGTGGCACCAAGTGGGAATTGTTGGTATCACCGATTTTCATGAATGGCTTGGACAGACTTTTGTGGAAGAGTTTGTGGGTGTTTTTGGTGACTATCACTTGTGCACGTGGAGCATCTTGTTCACCAATAGTACATTACCCCCTTTTAATAGTATTGTCTTTCCTATGGACTCAAAGTGATTTCTCACAAAGTAAAATGTAGAGTCCTCTTGCTTGAAGCTTTGCCAATCCATTTCCTTGCATCTAGGGGTTTCTCCACAATCCTTTTGCCAACACTCTCTGTGGACTTTATCTGAAATACACTAGGTAAAAGTATTAGTCCAAGAGACAATGTATGTTGTCATGAATTATCAAAACCACCAAGGGAGCATGTTGTGCTTTCAATCTCCCCCTTTTTGGTAATTGATGACAACATACAATCAAAACTTCAAATAAAGATATGCATAGATATTATGAAGACTTTGAGAGACACATGACTTAGATTTGCTCCCCCTAAATGTGTGCAATCCCTTTAAAGGATAGTTGCTTTGGAACACATGGACACACATATAGTAGAAGGGATATAATGAGTCATTTGTATCTTGGTTATATGCATCAAATATATATGAGTGAGGGGTATCCTTGTTCAAGACTTCACTCTTGCAAACAATATGTGCAAGAAGCAAGAGATCATCTTGATCAAAGATATGACGCATATACTTACCTTGAGTTCTTGAGCATTCTAGTAGTAGAAACACACTTGAGAAAACAATGTTAGGAAACACAAGAGTATTCTACCAATCAAAAGCAATAGAGCTCAATAGCACCAAGATATAGAGAACATATAGAAGATAGTATTCCTTAAGATTGATATGTCTCCAAGATCATTTTAGAACTTTCTCCCCTAGATATGAAATAGTAGGTCATCCTCTCCCCCTGAATCTTAGCATGTAGATATTGGGATTGGATAGGGTGAGAAAATTCTAACATGAGAATAACAAATAAGAGTATCAAATTAGAATAAGATTAGGCATGCTCGCTCTCCTTTGGGAAACAACAAAACTTCTCCCCCTATTTTGGTATTCTTCCCTTGTTTATGTAAGCATAAGCTTTGATATTCTCCCCCTTGATTATATCTCCCCCTTTAGCTTTTTGAAGCTTTGGTATTTCTCTCGCTTTGGCATTAATTTCCAAAAAGGTCATACACAGGGTCAGATACAGGGATCATGGAGTAAGAAGGGATCCTTGAGAACAAGGGTCATGGAATGTAGGGATCATAGGAATGAAAATTATAGAGAGCATTAAAAACTGAGGGAACATAGAGAATAATTTCTCCCTCTTTGACTGATCTGAGAGCTTGTAAGACTTCTTCTCCTTTGAGTTAGGGATCCTTGAATAAAGTTTCTCCCCATTTTTTTAATAATAATAAGGGATCATCGAAGAAATGGAGAATTGCTAACTTTAACAAAGGATAGAAAAGATAGCAAAATCGGTGGCTCCGAGGCAAATAAGTCGGTGGAACCGAGATGTGTATTTGCAGCGTATCTGCATAATCGGTAGAACCGAGTCATTTGGATCAGAGGCTCCGAGGACATAACAGAAACTTGACAATGACTAGAAATTCTCACATGATTTTTAGAAAACTTGCAATAGGATCCTTAAAGGTTTTGCAAAGGGAATACAAAAGAATTTACAAAGAAATATCAACTAGAGAAGATTTGAGTGGTTCCAAGAAATCTTGCAAATATAGAATGAACCAAACAAGATACTTAATCTAGATGATGGGCGGTGACTAGGTCACCTATATTAGAGTATATTGACTTAGGAGCCAAGCAAGAATACTTGATCATAGGTCATACTCATCGTTAAGCTCAAAATGGGGTTACCATTTATCGATTAAGCATCTTAATGTTTTCATATGACTTGAGTTGCTTTATCCCATGACTTGGAGTAAAGCTTTTTCAAGGATATGACTACATACCTTTGAGTGATGTTGATGACGTGGCTTGTAGGTGAACTTGTTGAGGATGCTCGAGGTTGATGAGGTTCATCTTGAGTTGGGAGCAATCCTTCTTGTTTTAGTACACTTATCACCTTCATAGATTAGTCAAGCAAGGAAGAGCAATATATATCCATTTGACATGACATCAATTGAGAATTAGCAAATATGATCACATCAAATATATGTCAAGGATATGGTTGAGTTGTCTTCTTCCTTCCATCATCAAGAGGGGTTGTGGATACTTGGCTAAGACAAGATTGATTAAGATATGAGTTGATGGCAATCTTGTGGAATGAAATTCTTCCAAGTACCTAAAAAGGTTAGATGCAATACAAGGGAGCATAGAGTTCCAAGTTATATGGAGTCCATGGTAATGATGGCATGGAATGGTCAAGTCAGCTCATCCCCTTGCATGCATCCGAGTGAGCTTAGCTCAAGTTTGAAGCATCAATGATGTTCAACTCACTCCTCAAGTAACAAAACACTTTCTCATCAAGTGGCTTTGTAAAGATATCGGCCAATTGTTTGTTAGTGCGAACATGCTTAAGATTAATATCTCCTTTGGCAACATGATCATGAATGAAATGATGTCGAACTTGAATATGCTTAGTTCGAGAGTGTTGCACAGGATTATGACCAATCTTAATAGCACTTTCATTGTCACAAAGTAATGGAACATTTTTCACACGGATTCCATAATCCTTAAGCGTTTGTGTCATCCATAGCAATTGAGCGCAACATGATCTGGCAGCAATATACTCAGCTTCAGCAGTAGATAGAGATACCGAGTTTTGTTTCTTGGAGGACCAAGACACAAGAGATCTACCAAGAAACTGACATGTTCCCGAGGTGGATTTTTTATCAACCTTGTCACCGGCATAGTCCGAATCGGAATAGCCAACATGGTTAAAGGAAGATCCCTTGGGATACCAAATGCCAAAGTTTGGTGTTTGTATCAAATATCTCACTGTACGTTTCACGGCCAAAAGATGACACTCTTTAGGTGTAGCTTGATATCTAGCACACATGCAAACACTAAGCATAATATCGGGACGGGAGGCACATAGATATAGTAATGAACCAATCATAGATCGATAAACCTTTTGATCAACCAGTTCGTCCTCCTTGGTAAGATCAACATGTCCACTAGTAGGCATACGAGTTTTCATACCTTTACACTCTTGCATGTTGAACTTCTTTACCAAGTCCTTGGTATACTTGGTTTGAGAGATGAAAGTTCCTTCTCTTGTTTGCTTGATTTGCAAACCAAGAAAGAATTTCAGCTCACACATCATGGACATCTCATACTTCCCGGACATCAACCTTCCAAATCTTTCACTAAATTGTCGGTTAGTAGATCCAAAGATAATATCATCCACATAGATTTGGCACACAAACAATTCACCATTAACTCTCTTAGTGAATAAGGTTGCGTCAATTTTACCAATTTCAAAACCCTTTTCAATGAGAAACTTCGTTAAGCATTTATACCAAGCATGAGGGGCTTGCTTAAGACCATAAAGAGCTTTACGAAGCTTGTAAACATGATTAGGTTTCTTAGGATTCACAAAACTAGGGGGTTGTTTGACATAGACCTCTTCTTCTATCACACCATTTTAAAATGCACTTTTAATGTCCATTTGATAAAGCGTGATATCATGGTGATTAGCATAAGCAAGAAGAATGTGAATAGCTTCAAGTCTAGCGACGGGCACATAGGTCTCACCGTAGTCCATACCTTCGACTTGCGTATATCCTTGGGATATGAGATGCGCCTTGTTGCGTACGACTTGACCGTCTTCATCTTGCTTGTTCCGAAACACCCATTTGGTTCCGATGATGTTGTGCTTGTCCTTGGGCTTCTCCACGAGTGTCCACACTTCGTTCCTCTCGAAGTTGTGAAGCTCTTCATGCATGGCGTTCACCCAATCCGGGTCTTCAAGAGCTTGTTCTACCTTCAAGGGTTCAATGCTAGAGATGAAATAATAATGCTCACAAAAATTAGCTAAGCGAGTTTTAGAGCGAGTGATTCTTCCGGTTTGTATGTCACCAAAGATTTGGTTTAGGGGATGGTTCTTGGTCACTCTTGCTCGAACTCGGGGTAGCTTCGACTTGTTGGATGGTGGAGCTTCTTCATCATCATCATCTTATTCATCTTCGTTGTTGTTGAATGTGTCGTTTCCTTGAGGTGGTGGTGAAGGAGGTTGTGGTGGATCTTCATGATGTACTTCCTCCTCTTCATCTTGTCGTGTACCGCTTGTGGATGCCTCCATGTCGTGTTGAGGTTCACCTTGACGTGAAGTAGGAGCTTCCACTTGCGTTGACGAAGTACTTTACTTCACCTCCATGGGATGAATCTTGCCTATGGACAAGTCTTGGGTAGCTTCCAAAGGATCCTTATCTCCTACATCATTTGGCAATTGTTCGACTTGCGAACCATTAGATTCATCAAACTTCACATCTACCGTCTCTTCCACTTTTCGAGTGAAGTTGTTGTAGACACGGTAAGTGTGAGAGTTCGATCCGTAACCGAGTAGGAAACCTTCATGAGATTTAGGAGCAAATTTAGTATGACAATGCTTATCAAGAATGTAGCACTTTGAGTCGAATACCCGAAAGTATCCAACTTGGGGTTTGTTACCTGTGAGTAGCTCGTATGCCGTTTTACCGAGAAGCTTGTGCAAGTAGAGTCGGTTTGTGGCATGACATGGTGTTTCCACGGCTTCTGCCCAGAAGTGTCTTGGCGTCTTGTATTCGTCAAGCATCGTTCTTGCCATCTCAATAAGAGTCCGGTCCTTCCTCTCAACTACTCCATTTTGTTGAGGCGTGTACGTTGCCAAGAACTCATGTGAAACACCTTCTTCGTCAAGAAAGGTATCTACATGGGTGTTCTTGAACTCCGATCCGTTATCGCTCCGAACCTTCTTGATCTTCACTTCAAACTGATTTTGCGCTTCGCGAATGAAGTTCTTGAAGATCTTTTGCACCTGCGACTTATCATCAAGAAAGAATACCCACGTAAATCTTGAAAAATCATCAACTATAACTAGACCATAGGAATTTCCACCGAGGCTCTTGTAAGCATTGGGACGAAAAAGATCCATGTGAAGTAACTCGAGTGGTCTCCTAGTAGTCATGATATTCTTTACGAGATGACTTCCACCTACTTGCTTTCCAGCTTGGCAAGCACTACAAAGTCTATCTTTGTCAAAGATAACATCTTTAACACCAAGTATATGATCACCTTTGATAAGCTTGTCTAGATTACACATGCCAACATGTCCTAGACTTCTATGCCAAAGCCAACCTTTAGAAGATTTTGCAATAAGACAAGTACGAGGTTTGGATCTCTTAGTGAAATTGACAATATATAGATCACCTCAACGGAAACCGGTAAAGACCATGTTATGATTATCTTGACGAAACACTTGGCAATCTACTTTGGTAAATAGCACATTAAAACCAAAGTCGGCAAGTCTAGATACAGAAAGAAGATTGTAGCCAAGGGATTCAACAAGCATGACGTTTTGAATAGAGCTATCATGGGATATGGCCACCTTACCAAGACCAAGTACCTTACCCTTGGAGTTGTCTCCAAAAGTTACATACCTTCGCGGTCCATGGTTTGGTGTGATCTCTTCAAACATCTCTCTATCTCCGGTCATATGATCGGTGCATCCACTATCGAGAATCCACTCCGTTCCTCCGAACATGTAATCCTTGAAGTTTGCCATGAGACTTAGATTCTTCATGATCTTCTCATAGTCGATGTCGAACAACTCATCTTCATCATAGTAGCCATGTTCCACATTGTCATCATCAAGTGGGAAATCCTCGTCACAAGGAACAAGAGATTCGTTAGGGTTGTGATCATGACAATGTTCAAAATTATGAATGCGAATGGCTTCTACAATGATGTTGTTGATAGTTATGACATCTCCTTTAGCACGCATGAGGTCTCTAAGCTCAAATAAATAGTCATCAAACTTTGGATTACTAGGCATCATTTTGTGAAAGACAATAGTCTTATGAAGAATTTCATCAAGATTACTCAATGAATAACTTGGATATCGTTTCTCCAAATCATTCCACAAAGTATAAGCACATTCAAAATTCTTCATTTGATTAAGCACAATCTTAGGCAATCCTCTAACGATAAGATTAACAGTTCTAAGATTGCATAGCATATCAATTTCCTCTTCGTGTGTGGGATGTAAAGGATCAATGGGAGGTACATAGGGGTTCTTAACATACTTGCTCAAATGAAATTCATTGAATAGCTCAAGCATCTTATATTTCCATTGACTATAGTACTCCCCATCAAGAATAGGCACTCTACAACTCAAACTTTCCACACTAGACACATCCATCTTCCTCCACGGTGATGAAACCGAAGCAATGGAGACCAATGCTCTGATACCAATTGTGGGATCACTAGAAGTGTGTGTGTCTAGAGGGGGGGGGGGGTGAATAGACTACTAGCAAAAATTGAAACCTAACCTTTTCCCAAGTTAATTGGTTGGCAGATTTTAGCAATATCAACGAGTCTAGCACACCCTACACATGCAAGTCAACAAGTATGGCAGCGGAAAGTAAAGACATTGCACATGGAATGAAAGAGTTGAGATAGGGAGATCAAACGCATGAGGGACACGATGATTTTTCCCGTGGTTCCGATAGGTGGTGCTATCGTACGTCCAAGTTTATGGAGTCTTCAACCCACGAAGGGTAACGGTTGCGAGAGTCCACAGAGGGCTCCACCCATAAGGGTCCACGAAGTAGAAACCTTGACTATTCCATAACGGCTTCCGTCCACGAAGGACTAGCCTCACTATGGGTAGATCTTCACGAAGTAGGCGATCTCCTTGCCCGTACAAACTTCTTGGTTCATCTCCACAACATGAAGTAGGAGGCTCCCAAGTGACACCTAACCAATCTAGGAGGCACCACCCTCCAAAAGGTAATAGGCTCGGCAATGTCGATGAACTCCTTGCTCTTGTGCTTCAAGATGATAGACTCCTCAACACACAATCACTCTCTCACAGATTTGGCTATGGTGGAAGAGATTGATTTGGTGGAAAGCAACTTGGGGAGGCTAGAGATCAAGATTCATATGGTAGGAATGGAATAGCTTGATCTCAACACATGAGTAGGTGGCTCTCTCTCTCTCTCTCAGCAAATTGGATGGGGCAAGTATGGAATAGTTCTGAGTGCTTCTCTTTCGAGTGGGTGGTGGTGAAGGGGTATATATAGGCATCCCCAAAAATCCAACCGTTACACCTAAAGTGACCAACTCGGTGACACCGAAGTATAAAACTCGGTGGTACCGAAGTGACCAAAAGGCAGTAACTTTTGAATCTCGGTGAGACCGATACATAACTCTCGGTGGTACCGATAAGATGACCAACGGTCAAATTGCATAACTCGGTGAGACCGATTCTCAAATCTCGGTGGTACCAATTCTTGACAATGGCTAACCAGAGAGTTGGTCCAAAAACTCGGTGAGACCGAGTCACAAAACAAGGTGGTACCGATTCTTGTGAATAGCTAACCAGGAAGTTGGTCCAAATCTCGGTGAGACCGATTGGCAAAACTCGGTGGTACCGATACTTGAAAATAGCTAACAAGAAAGTTGGCAACTGAACTCGGTGGCACCGATGCAGAATCGGTTGCACCGAAGGGCTAGGGTTTGGCATGGATCTGTCTGAGTTTGGGAATCGGTGGCACCGAGTGGGAATTGTTGGTAGCACCGATTTTCATGAATGGCTTGGACAGACTTTTGTGGAAGAGTTTGTGGGTGTTTTTGGTGACTATCACTTGTGCACGTGGAGCATCTTGTTCACCAATAGTACCTTACCCCCTTTTAATAGTATTGGCTTTCCTATGGACTCAAAGTGATTTCTGACAAAGTAAAATGTAGAGTCCTCTTGCTTGAAGCTTTGCCAATCCATTTCCTTGCATCTAGGAGTTTCTCCATAATCCTTTTGCCAACACTCTCTGTGGACTTTATCTGAAATACACTAGGTAAAAGTATTAGTCCAAGAGACAATGTATGTTGTCATGAATTATCAAAACCACCAAGGGAGCATGTTGTGCTTTCACCGGAGGACTCCTGAGCCGGCCTTGGCCAGGTCACCTCAGCCGGCCTATCTGCAAGCCGACCCAAAACCGTAGCCGTCGCGGAGCTTCTAGTCCGATCATGGAGTCTTGCTTTTCATGGGCCGGCTTATGCCTAGGCCCACGTTATGTGAGCCGACCTGGGCTAGCCGACTAATGCCAGGGTAATATCCCCAACATTAGCCCCAAGGTTATCTTGGACGTGTCCATGGTAAGCTTATCTTTTTTACCCTTAGCATTTTTGCACATCTCGTCTTGACCTTCGCGTAGTGATACGTCATGGGTCACAACAAATCATGTGTATGGTTCGGAACAGAGATATCCATATCCCTAAAAATCTGGGATACCCCTATTTTGTCAGGCCGACGCCTCGGGTTTCGCGCCCCTTCCCTTATAAATAGACGAGGACGCCCCCGAGGCCATTCATTCCCTTTCGCCTCCACTCCTTGTTTGTTCGAATGCATCACGAGCTCCACGCCACCGAAGCCACCGAAACGTGCACGCCGTCGTCCTCGCCACCGGAGCACCTACGGCGGAGCCGGAGTTCACCAGCGACCGTGAGCTCACCTGTCACCGGCCTTTGGATCTATGAGTCCTCTCGAATCTACTCTTGTTACCACATTACGTTTTGCGTTCGTCACCGTTCGTCAAATACCTCGAGTTCTTCGGTTTGTAGGAGCGAAAACTAGCCATAATTGTCTGTTTTAGATCTTCTCAAGCTATTACTTTAGATCGAAGCATGTTTCACTTAAGCTCTTAGTTATAGATCCTCTCTATCATAGATGCAAAACCCACTGCTGTCGCACCATTAGGTCATAACTTCCATTTGCAAAATGATTTTGAGACAACTTTCACATCTGTAATCCTGTCGTAGTTTCACTGAATAATGTTTGTCGCTTGTGACCCGGTATTTCAAAAAGCAGCCGGCTTAGGCTTTCTTGAAGTAGCATATTTTACCCGTAAGTCACCTGTAGGAACGTAGCCGCTTGCCTTTTTGACGACCTGTAGTCATTCTACGAGCGGACTTGTCATATTTTTGTCATAAGCCATCTTTACCTTGACCCGCGTTAGTCCATACCGGCTCATCTTGTTTAACTTCACCTTGTAGTCTTGCTGGCTTATGTCGTGACCGACTTACTTTTGTACCATAGCCAGGAATTACCTTCTGCTTTGACTCATGTCAACCAGGCCAACTTATCCCACTTAGTTTTTACTTTGTAGTTTTGCTGGCTCATGCGCTCGAAAACCATGGCTTCTAAGGGGAAGAAAACCAGTGAGTCGGCTATTGGTTTATCCATGTGCCAGTTGAAACAGGTGAACTGAGCCAAGTCCCAAATATCCACCCTCCAGCTCCAAGAATTTGTGCGGACTGGCTACTTGCCGCCTCAGGAGTATATTGAGTGGAGAGCCGCCGAAGAGGAGACCCGGCCTCAGCCCGACCATGACAAAGTTGTGGTCTTCTCGACTCATCTATCCCGGGGTTTCAGATCGCCGGGTTCCAAGTTCTTTAGGGATGTTCTTCATGATTATAATTTGCACCCTCAAGACCTAGGGACCAACTCGATTCTCAATTTGAGAAACTTCCAGAACTTTTGCAAGGTTTACCTGCAAATGGAGCCAACCGTAGGGTTCTTCCGGGAATTCTTTTATTGCAACAAACAGACAAAGTGCAACAATGGCTCTCCTGTAGAATGTGGTGCCATGACCATACAGAAATGGAAGGATTGTATCTTTCCTTACATCAAGCTGGCAAGTCACCCCAAAGGTTGGCATAGGACCTTCTTTTACTACAAGGATACTTCTCCTAATGGTCAGTCTCCTCTGCCTTCTTACCGTGAAAGTCGTCTCACATATAAGGACAACCTTTGTGACTATGCGCCACCTGAAGAGAGGGCTCAATTCAAAGGTTTATACAATCGTATAAATGTGCTGATTGCTCATGGTCTAATGAGTATTGATCTAACCCGGTGCTGGATGGAATGGAGAATTCAATCCCTCTGTTTTCAATGCCGGCTTATGTGCACATATTCTGAGCGCACAGATGACGATCTACGTTTCTCAAGACACACTCTCCCCCAAAGGAAATGACCAGAGCCATCAAAAGCTTGGTTGGTGAAAAAATTGAAGACATTGTAGTCGTTGGGCTAGCTCCTTTCTCTGCTGTCCACCCGACACCTGAGGTGAACTATCTCTTTTATTCCTTTAGGAGTTATTTTTATCTCATTATAACCTCTAACATGTCATCTTGTAATTTTGCAGCCTGACCACGATGGTGGAGGACAGAATACCAAGCCCCCAACACTCCTGAAGAGGAGGTAGAAGAGAAAGAAAATGACGAGATGAAGGTAGAGCTTGACTCCTTAGGCCGGCTCTTTAATAAACTTGCTTACACCAACTCTTCTCAGGATATATTTGGCAGGGTTGAGCCGGCAGAACTTGAGGTAAATCTCCACGCTTGCTGTTCTAAGACTCTGGTCAGGAGGAGGACCCGGCTTGCTGTTCGAAAGTTATCATTTTCACATACATCCACTCATTTGGATCCCCACTTATCTTTGAATATGCTACAGCATGCCGAGAGTAAGAAATGGAAGACCCGGAGTTCTGGCTCAAAGGATCTCCACGAAGGGCTCTCTCTTGAGATGTCTCCATGCCGGGTTCGCCGATCAGAGAAATCCAGCCCCTCTGGTTCCTACCCTCAGTCTAGGCAAGTGAGGACTCCCGATAGCCCTTCAGACCCAGCTCCTATAGTGTCATCGCCCTCATCTGGTGCTTCAAGTGCCAATGTTGTTTTTACCATCAATGTTGGGTAAGCCAGTGTTTCAGTCAAGATAGTAATGACTCGCAATTGTCTTTATGCCTTATATGTTTTCCCTTATTGTTTTGAATAGGGCCAAAGCCGTGTAGAAGGATAAGCCGTCCGCTCACGCAGCCGCTAATGCTGCAGTGGAGTTAGCAAGTTCAGATGCTGCTATCTTGAATACTGGTGAGCCAGCAAGGACCGAGCCGGCAGGGGCTGAGCCTGCTCAGGTTGCTCCTGTACCTGACGAGCCGGTCTTAGATGACCAAAGTCTTCTGGATCCACAAGAGTCGACAATGGACGTAGTGATGGACAACCCATAACCAGCTGCCGACAAGTCTAAACTAGAGGAGCATGAAGTGGTGGTCACTCACATCGAGCACCACACCCTTCTCAAGACCTCCACCGTGCTGGTGAAAACTACAGTGGAAACCAAGCCGGCTCCTGCCATCGAGCCGACTCATGAGGCCCAGCTCACGAGTTTTGAAGACATGGGTTTAAACTCTCTCCACCAAAAATATATGGACTGGCTAGCACGCCATCATGATGAAGAGGGTGCCCTTGTTGCCTTGGTGAAGAAGAAATATGAGGTATGTCCCTACCTGCACCTATAGCCCTTAATTTCAAAGTTGTCCGCTCTAGTGAAAACTTTAGAAAATGACCAAGTCAGTGTAGCCCCCAAGGGCCGAATTATACTTTTGTATAAGCTGGGACTTTAATATATGACCAATGTTTCAGATTAAAACTGTGTAGCCCCCAAGGGCCAGCTCATCAGATAATGATGTGCTGGGTCTTCACTATAATTTTAAGAACTCAATACTGTAGCCCCCAAGTGCCTGGTTAGTGTCCACGGTAGCCTGGAACTTCACCAAGATTGTAAAGTGAAAATAGTGTAGCCCCCAAGTGCCGGGTTAGCTGTCCGCGGCAACCTGGGACTTCACCTATGCACTATGCACTATGTACTGACTATTGTTTTTCCAGAAATCCATTGCTGAGGCTGAGGCAAAAATTGGCCGGCTCAGAGAAGAGCTGCTGCAGGAGAAGAACAAATGCGACAAAGCAGAAAAACTGAGTCAGACAGCTAATGTTGCTGCCAAACAAGCTACCATGGAGCTTGAGAACCTAAGAGGCGAAGCTACCTAGATGGAAGAAATTTTCACACAGCGAGCGAAGGCCCAACTGTGCCGGCTTATGGCCCAACTGTGCAAGGCACTTAGGCAAGAAAGTTGTATATTTCCTGCAAAAAACATTTATTGAGCCCACAAGGGTTTGTAATAGGTCATAGTAGAACTTGTGGGAAAGTTCCTTTATTTTGTGCTTCATTGAACACTTACGTATGTTTGGGAGAAAACTAGAAAGTCTTCCAAAAAGGCCAGCTTATGCTTTGCCAATCTTATCTATTGCACTTTTTTCATAAGCCGGCGTTCGCATGACATAACCAATGAGATCAAACTCAAGTACATGCAGGGTCACAGTAGGTCCTTGAAAAAAGGAATCAAAGGTGATTCATCTAAAAGGTGCACAGCCGGGTCATTTTGGTGCGAGTAGCTTCTAACTTAGAAGGCAGATAAAACTATGAGTCGGCATATATGTGCTGGGTTACAAAGGTAAAACTGAACTTTGTAAGTTAGCAGCCCCCAAGTAACCATATAGATAGTTTGTACTCAATGCACAGATAATATGTGATGACACAAAGTCAAATATGAGGAAAAACTATCTTTATTCATTGATCATAATAAGACATAGGAAATACAGGCTATTGAAAATCTGAATAGGAAAAACTATGTCTAATAAGGACGTAGCAGAGTTATGTTCTGTGGACAAGGTGTTTCTTCCTCGGAAGTATGTGATTTTGCATGATCACGTATGTCGATGAGGTAAGAAGACCCGTTGCCTAGATTTTTGCTGACAACAAAGGATCCTTCCCATGGAGGGGAAAGCTTGTGCATACCTGTCTTCTTCTGAATAAGACGGAGCACTAAGTCACCCTCCTGGAAAGTACGAGTACGAAATCTACGACTATGACAGCGACGTAGGTCCTATTGATATATCATTGATCTTGATGCTGCAAGACCGCGTGCCTCTTCAAGGGCGTCAAGGGAGTCCTATCGAGCTGCTTCATTATCAGTCTTGACATAAGCGGCTACCCTTGGTGAGTCATGATAGACATCACTTGGTAATACGGCTTCTACACCATAGACCATGAAGAAAGGCGTAAAACCAGTCGACCGGTTAGGAGTGGTCTGTATACCCCATAAAACAGCTGGGAGTTCTTCAACCCAACATCCTGGTGTGCGTTCCAAAGGCACCATGTGTTTGGAATTGATACCTCTGAGCAATTCCTGATTTGCGCGCTTAGCTTGTCCATTTGACTAGGGATGAGCTACTAAAGCCAAATCTAGATGGATGTGTTCCTTGCCACAATTGTTTTCCATAGCACCTTCAGAGAGGTTACTGTCGTTGTCTGTGATTATACTGTGAGGATATCCAAACCGGAAAATGATATTTTTCAAGAACTTGACTGCGGTTTCTGCATCACAACTACTAACAGGCTCTGCCTCCACACATTTGGTGAATTTGTCAACTGCGACCAAGAGGTGGATCTTCTTGCACTTGGACATCTTGAAAGGACCAACCATGTCCAGCCCATAGACTGCAAACGACCAAGTGATAGGAATCATCTGAAGGGCTTGTGCCAGCATATGATCTTGCCTAGCATATCTCTGGCATCCATCGCATGTACGAACAATATGTTCAGCGTCAGCATGTGCGGTCAATCATAAAAATCCATGACGAGAAGCCTTTTGGCTACCAAGGAGCGAGAGCTTGCATGATGGCCACAATCGCCTGAGTGAATCACGTGGGGTATCTGTTGGCCTTCTTCTGGAGAAACACATCATTGAAAAAACGCCTGTGGTGCTGACTTTATGTAACTCTCCATTAATAATTGTGTATGCCTTGGAACGCCTCTGAATCTGCTTGGACAAGACTTCAACATCAGATAACTCACCGCGTAATTTATACGCTAAATAAGGTTTGGTCCATGATGAAGTGTGATGAATAACCGCCACCAGCTCAGACCCAATATCTGGATTAGCAAGGTCTTCCTTTGTAGGTAACTTGACAGATGGACTGTGAAGCTCATCCAGGAAAACATTAGGAGGTACCGGCTTCTTATGAGAACCAAGACGTGCCAAATCATCTGCCACCTCATTGAGTCGTCGATCAATATTGTCAATCTGATAACCATTGAAGTGGCCGGCAATGGCCATGACTGCTCGACGATATGCTGCCATGACTGGGTCTTTGGAATCCCAAGTTCCTGGCACTTGTTGAGAAACAAGGTCGGAATCTCCCAAACATCTGCTATGACTGATACTCATCTCCATGGCGACGCGTAAGCCATGAAGCAAAGCCTCATACTCTGCAACATTGTTAGTGCATGGGAATAATAACCGCAGAACATAATGGAACTTATCTCCATGGGGGGAAGTTAAATCAACTCCAGCCCCCTAGCCTTCCAATTGCCGAGACCCGTCGAAATGCAGGGTCCAATACTTAGTATCTGGCTTGTCGGGAGGTGCTTGCAACTCAGTCTAGTCATTGTCGAAGTCCACCAAAGCCCGTGATTTAATAGCTGTCCTGGGTACATACTTGATATGGTAGTCACCCAACTCAATAGCCCACTTAGCAATACGACCAGTTGCATCCCTGTTGTAAATAATATCTGCCAAAGGTGCAGAACTGATGACTGTAAAAGGATGCTCTTGAAAATAATGCTTAAGCTTCTGACTAGCCATGAATACACCAAACACCAGCTTCTGCTAGTGGGGGTAACGCTGCTTGGACTCCGTAAGGACTTTGCTCATGTTATACACATGCCGCTGGACAAGATACTCCTTGCCTTCCTCCATGCGCTCTACCACCACTGTTGCACTGACCACTTTACTGTTTGTAGCGATGTACAACAACATGGGTTCCTTCAATGCAGGAGCCGCTAAGATGGGTGCTTGTGAGAGTTGTCTCTTGAGAGCCTCGAAAGCTTCGGTAGCCTCGTCGGTCCAGTTGAAAGTATTAGTCTTCTTCAAAAGCCGGTAGAGGGGTATGGCCTTCTCATCGAGCCGGCTTATGAAGTGGCCTAAAGCGGCCACACACCCTGTCAACTTCTGAACTTCCTTGAGACTGGCCGGCTTACGCATGTTACATATGGCTTGAATCTTGTCTGGGTTGGCCACAATACCACACACGGAAATAATGAAACCATCTAGTTTACCTGCAGGGACCCTGAAAACGCACTTTGCCGGATTCAGCTTCATCTGATACACTCGGAGATTGGTGAACGTTTCCTTCAGGTCAGCAATCATAGTGTCACTCTTCTGGGACTTGACCACAATGCCGTCGACATAAGCGTGCACATTACGGCCAATCCGTGGCTTGAGGCAATTCTGGATGCAATGTTGATAAGTTACGTCAGTGCTCTTTAGACCAAACGGCATTGATGTGTAACAGAATGCTCTGAAGGTGGTGATGAATGGCGTCTTCTCTTGATTGCTTCATCTTGATCTGATGATAGCCAGAATAAGCATCCAGAAAACATAGAGACTCACAACTAGATGTGGAGTCAACGATCTGGTCAATGCGTGGCAGAGCGAATAGATCCCTGGGACAAGCCTTGTTCAGGTCTGTGTAATCCATGCACATTCTCCAAGTTCCATTATTCTTCAATACAAGAACTGGGTTGGCTAACCACTCTAGGTGCAAGACTTCAACAATAAAGCCAGCGGCCAACAACCAGGCTACTTCTTCTCCAATGGCCTTGCATCTCTCGTCATTGAAGCGATGAAGGAATTGTCGGACATGTTTCATCTTGGGATCAACATTTAAGCTGTGCTCAGCGTGTTCTCTCGGTACACCAGGCATGTCAGAGGGTTTCCATGTGAAGATGTCCAGATTCTCACGGATGAACTCGATGAGCGCACTTTACTATTTGTCAGTCAGATGCACCCCAATAGTGAACTGCTTGGAGGAATCACCAGGGGTAAAGTCAACCTGCTTGGTATCTTGAGCAGACTCGAATTTCAGTTTAGACTATGTGGTAGGCTTCTTCAGGGAAGTCATATCCTCTGGGTCAACCTGAGAAGTATAAAGCTTCAATTCTTCTGCCGCACAAGCTCTTTCTGCGTAAAGTGCATCACCTTCCTCGCTCTCCCTTGCAGTGGCGCGGTTACCATCAACAGTGATGGTTTCTCTCGGGCCAGGCATCTTGAGTTTGAGTTAAATGTAACAAAGGCGAGCCATGAATCGAGCATAAGCTGGCCTGCCAAAGAGAGCATGATATGGGCTCTTGAAATTGACTACCTCAAAAGCCAGGATCTCAGACCTGAATTTTTTTTCAGTGCCAAAATCCACCTCCAGATAAATCTTGCCCACCGGTAGAGCAGACTTGCTGGGGACAATTCCATGAAAGACCGTATATGAAGGCTATAGCTGAGAGTCCAGGAGATTCATTCGCTTGAAGGTGTCGTAATACAGTATGTTAATATTGTTGGCGCCACCCATCAGTACTTTGGTCAATGTATAACCTCCCACTTGTGGAGCTACAACCAAAGCTAAATCACTTGGATTCTCCACGTACGGGGGATGATCAACCCTGCTCCAAGTAATAGGTTGCTCGGACCAATGAAACCATTGAGGGATAGAGGGAACAACTGTGTTAACTACTCGACGCTGTAGCTTGCGGTCACGCTTGCAGGTTTACGTGGTACTGCCCACTGTTTAGCTTCTTAGGATTACTATGGAATCCAATAGGTCCATTGTTGTTCTGCTGTCCTTGACTAGCTCCGTGGTTGACATGTCCCTGATTCCCAGCCCCCATGTTGCCACCGGGGTTACCTGGGTGACCGCCAGGGGGACCGTCATTGTTATGACCACCACAAACTGCATTCTTGAACTGCCGCATGACGTAAAAGTCTTCCCATGAGTGGGTAGACGGACGGTTGGGCCTGCTGTGCTTGGGACAGGGTGCCTTCAATGCATGTTGATAGTTCTTCGGGCGATACCCTTGAGAATGTTTCTGGAAACCAGAGTTGTTATTCTGACGCTGGTTCTTGTACCCCGTATTGGTATTGGCGACTGATGGGGTCATATACTAGTGGTAGGGCCATGGACCAGACATCAGGGCCCACCAACGGCGCCTCATGACCATTAAAGTCTCAAGACTATGGGCGCATTAGGATGCACACACCAGATCCACTCGGACCCATGGAGTCACTCGGATGTCTTCTAGTCAGTCGGACAGGCACCAGCACTCAGACGGAGAAGAGGCATGGACGACGTGGGAACTACACCCTCTAAGGGACTTGACACCACACATGAAGTGCAGTCATGGCTACCGTTACCTGTAACTGCAGTAGTTAGGGCTGTCGTTTCCAGTAACCCCTATATTTACTCACATTAATTGCCCTTGTAATGACGTTTGCAGGTCCTGGCGAACTCTATATAAGCCGCCCTAGAGCTCCTGGACAAGGGATCAACACTCTCTGTAATAAGATATCCCCAGAGAAACACAAAGCCTTCGAGCATGAGACATAGGGTCTTTACCTCTTCGAGAGGGGCCCGAACTCGCTAAATCCGAGTGAGACACTTGTCCCGTAGCTAGGCTCCGCCCTCCTTTGTACCCCTAGTATTCATTGGCAGGCTCGCTCCCTCGACAGTTGGCGCCCATCTTGGGGCAGACCGTCTAGCAATTTTCAATGTAGGAGGAGATTTACCAGTCATCATGATGACACTCAACGGAGAGATTCTGTTCGGTTCCCTCAGCTTCATCGCCGACGACTCGGCGTGGTTGCAGGAAGCTCCACTGGATAAGGATGCGCTGCCCGCCCGCGGCACGACGCATTTTCACGCATCTTCGTTCAGGGTCTTACTCCGGCAGCTGTCAGTCCCGTACCGCACGACACCTCTTTTTTTGTTGGACGTTGTCGCAAGCACTCCGGGCGCTCATGACTCCAATGCTGGATCAAGCACGCCATGGCTCTCCAGACCACGGCTGAGCAGGTGGCTACAATGGACTCCGATGAGCCCACCCTCGACTTGTTTGCCTCCTCGCACGAAGACTCCTCCGACAAGTCCGAGTGCGTGGGCAGTGAGCCCGCCGCAGGGATCCTGATGGCAGGAACCACTGGAGGTCCTCTGGATTCGACGATGGGACTTCCCGCGGGCACAACAGAAACAGCTGCGGCGACAACATCAACGACCCCTACGTCCCCCAGCCTCTCACTCAGGAGGAGCGGGATGAACTCAGGCAGAAGAACGAGCATGCTCTGCCCACTCCCATTGTCGGGACGACCCTGGAGGCAATCCCCTTGGAAGCGACGCACCAGGCCACTCTGGCCGAGCGCGAATGCCTTGAGTGGCTCTAGAAGTCACTCGACGATCGCGCCGCTTAGGAGCAACCCAACTCCAGTCGACATTGCAAGTGGTTGTTCCCGAACAGCCACTCGCGTAATTACCATGTGATGCGCACCCTGCTGCAAAATTTGGCCCCGGCAACTCGGATCACTGATTCCATTTAGCCGCCTGATTCAGCAGTGGGGGAACACATTTGGCAGATCCAGACGCTCCTGAAGACTGCCTTGGAGAAGAACTCTACGATGTCTTAGTCACACAACCGCATTCACAGCAAGGCCGTCCGGTCGGACACGGTGCATTTGGCTTACAGCCCTCTCACATTGGAGAGACACCAGCGTTCTCCTCCTCCGAGAGACCAATACGGAGACCCGAGACACGATGACTGTCGTCGCACTCGGACACCCTCTCCGAGGGATGTCTCATACGAATATCAGTCCTACGACAATAGGTGGCCTTACGAAGACGATCGGAGGTGTAGTCCCACTCCGCAGAGGGACTACAGGGATGAAGACCTCCGAGTGCCCCGCTCAATGCTAGATCCATCATCGCTCAGGGCATGGTCGACAGATCCAGAGCTAGCAGAGAGCGGCCGAGTGGTCGTGGCATTTTCGGCCTCAAATGTTTCAGCAGATACATTCAAGAGGCTGAGATTACCTCCAAGTGTAGGTTGGCGACGAGGATCGGCAAGTTCAACAGCGAATCAAAGCCAAAAACTTGGTTGGAAGACTACCGTTTGGCCGTCCATATCGGCAGCGGCAATGATTTTGTCGCAATGAAGCACCTGCCCCTCATGCTGGAAGGATCGGCAAGGGCTTGGTTGAATCAGCTGCCTGCTGGCAGTATTTGCAGTTGAGAAGACCTAGCCCAAGTGTTTGTCAATACGTTCGAAGGCACTTACAAGCACCCAGGCGGACTGTCTGAGTTGCAACACTATGTGCAGAGGAACAACGAGACTCTCCGCGAGTACATCCAGCGTTGGACCATCCTGCATAACATGGTGGAAAATGTGACGGAGCATCAGGCCATATGTGCCTTCAAGGCAAGCCTCAGAACCGCGAGCTCATCCTAAAGTTCGGCCGGTGTGATGTCGTGTCCCTCAGTCATGCTATGGAGATCGCCAATCAGTATGCCAACGACGAGGAATAAGACCGCCTCAGGAGCGGCAAGAGTCGTGTTTCCGAAGTTCCTCAGTCAAGGGGGCACGCGGGCAAAAAGCAAAAGCTGAAAAACAAGTCCGCTGGCAAGGCAGAGGCTACAGCCGTGTCTGGGCAAGGTAAGAGCAAGGGAAAGCAGAAACAGAAGAAAGATTGGGAGGCCATGAAGAAGATCGAGCCGAAGGGCGACATTTTGGACCAGCCCTGCCAGATCCACACCAAGAGGGATGAGGATGGCAATCTCATTCTGCCGAAGCACACCACTCGGGAGTGCCATCTACTTAAGTAGGAAATGCGAGAAGAGCCCTCCGGGAGCAAGGACAATGACGACGACGATGGGGAAAACGCCTCCGGGTACCCTAACATCGAGAAAGTCCTCATGATTTTTGTAGATGTCGAGAGCAAGAGCCGAGTGAAGGTGATAAACCGAGAAGTCAACATGGCAGTTTCAACTGTCACCAAGTATTTGGACTGGGACAAGTCGCCCATTACTTTCGATCAGTCGGATCACCCAGCCCACATACCGACCCCCGGGTAGCAAGCGCTGGTGGTAGATCCAACGGTCAACAGGGTCCAACTACGCAAAGTCCTAATGGACGGAGACAGCGGGCTAAACATCATCTATGCTGACACACAGAATGCGATGGACATCCCATTGTCTCGACTAAGTAAGAGCAAAGTGCACTTTCACGGGGTCATCCTTGGAAAGAAGGCAAAGTCACTCGGTCAGATCACCCTGAATGTAGTGTTCGGCGGCAAAAAGAATTATCGGAAGGAACGACTGACCTTCGAGGTAGTGGACTTCCATAGTGCCTACCATGCCATCCTGGGTAGGCCTGCCTACAGACATTTCATGGCCCGACCATGTCACATGTATCTTAAACTCAAGATGACAGGTCCGAAAGGTGTGATCACCGTCACAGCAAATCGGAGGATCGCTAAGGAATGCCTCTAGAAAGGCTCTCAGATCGCAGATGAACAGATAGCAGTCGTCGAGCTTGACGAGTACAAGAAGACGGTGGATGGTGCAGAGCTGCTCAGGTCGAAGAAGCCAGCTGCGGAATCCTCTTTTCAGTCGGCTGGTGTCGGTGCACTAGGACTGGGGTACCCAGTGCCCCTGACATATGCACAGGCAGTAGTAGCAGAACCCATCAACATAAATACAGTCAAAACCAGTCCAAACCAGAGAAGCCGCTCTACGTGAGATGAAGGAGCGCATCAAGAAGACGAAACCAACATTCAAGACCAAGACTCCAACAGAAGCAACCTACGCTGGCTAAGCAACGCCGACAAGGTCGATGCAACGACCCAGAATGGGCCCAAACCGCGCAAGTTACGTCCCCGGTGCCTCCCAGGGACCGAGGCGCACACATCTTCAGGAAGACCCGGCAAGCCATCCCCCGGCAGGCGCGAGCCGATCGGCCACCGCTCCACCACATCGCAACGCCAGTCATTTGTCGATGCGGTGTCGAGCCCTCAAGTGGCTAAGTGGCTCTCGCTAAGCACGTGGTGACGCGCTGGGAGAAAGATTATGCCCGTTTGACACCCGTCCAGAGGCGTGTCAAGATATTAAGCAATAGTTAGCTAAAGCGGTGATAAAATCCTGCCAGGATGCATCCCCGCACGCCACCTAGGCTAGCATTTATAGCATTTTGTCCTAAATGCCAGAGTTAGGTATGATAGCACTGTTGGCTATCTAATCAGTAGATAATGTCTATTTTGTCACTGTGGTCGCCCCTTGAGCTATAAAAGGAGGCCCAAGGCAACCTAGCTAAAGATTCGGACCTTTGGACACTTGTACTTGCGTAGCTGCTCTCTCGAAGGCAACCTTGCCGGGTTTGAGCACTACGTGTGCTTCGTGTTCCCCCGATCAATCCACCAAAGCAGGAGTAGGGTTTTACACTTCTCAGCGGCCCGAACCTGGGTAAAACACCAGCGTCTCGTCGTCGGGCTGTCTCACCACCTCTGCTCTTTGTGCAACGTGACCTCACCCCTGCCGAAGCACAAAGGGGCCCGTGGCCCCATAGGTGATCGTGTGCATCGTGACCCGACATCTTTGGCGCGCCAGGTAGGGGGAGCGTCATTTGCGCGAACCTGAGATCGTGAGCAGTGCGTCGATCTTCATCGCCATCTTCTTCCTCTATGGCTCCCAAGAAGAAGCCCGGTGAGACCGCGCATCCCTCCACTTCAAAGCCCCCCTCGCACGCAGCTGCGGGCGCCGTTGGCACCGCGGCGGCAACAAGTGAGGTGGGTGTCGTGGGCGACGCGACAGGCGCAGGCGGCGCCACCGTCCTGTCCCCCGCGGCCGAAGCTGGAGCGGGGATCACCGAAGAGGAGCAACAGCAGCAACATTTTGGTGAGCTCGGCCCTAGTGCCGCGGGGGAGGAAATGTCCGGTCTCCGCCTCCCCGCCGCACTGGTGGCCGCAGCAGCAACAACGGTGCCCAATCTAGGGGAAGCCGTGATCTTCCAGCTGCGCCTATCATAGGCGCGGTTGCTGGGCGCGCGGCTCGCCGAGAGCAAGACGGAGCGCCGAACGGGACCATAGACCCACAAGTTCGACCTCCTCCACGTCAGACTGCCCCAACGATCGGTGCATGGCGACAAGAATGTGGTGACACCCCTCTTGGTTCCACCAGGAGTCGAGCGACGTCGCGATCCGCCTCTCTAGCCATGCCGACCATGACAGCGGAAGCGATGGCGCGGGCCCAGCTGCTGTTAAATTTCCCGCCGGCGGCTGACAAGATGGACGAGTGGAGAGCCACCATCCAGAGATCAATCGGCTTCGTTGAAGCCAGCAAATCGCAGCATGCAGAGCCGTCACGACGCCCGCGGACGTCGACGGTGGCCAAGACTGACGGTCGTGTCGAGGGGGCCGCACCAACGGTGCAATCCCCTCCGCGACAACAGACCCAGAGGCATCCACAACGAGCTCCACATGCCGACGAGCCTGACGAAGCATCTTTGGCCTCGTCCGGCCCGCACGATTGCCAGGACCAGCGATGTGTCTTGGAAGACTGGCGGAGGGAAGACGCGCGCATCACCATAGAGCGACGTCGGGAAGCACACCGCCAATCCGACAGGCACAACGGCCCAGATGCTGGTGACCTCGCGCCCAATGCTGGCGTGTACCTGCCTTATGAGGTTGGGTGCCCTGCCTTCACTCGCGAGCTGCGACAGGTCCGCTGGCCATCGGCTCGAGCTTTCAAGCCTGAACTGACGGAGAAATACAACAGGAAGCTAAACCCGGCGAAATTCCTGGGATTCTATACGATAGCCGTTCAAGCCGCTGGGGGAAGAGATGAGAAGGTGCTCGCCAACTATTTCCCTTTGGCACTCAAGCCAAATGTGAGATCATGACTGATGCACCTGCCGGAGAACTCTATTTCATCATGGGCCGACTTGTGCAACGAGTTTGTCAGTGCCTTCATAGGTGGCCACCAGGAGCCAAGACAGCCCAGCGACCTGCAAGTCGTTCCGCAGAAGGAGGGAGAAACCTTTAGGAAGTACATCCAGAGATTCAATCGAGTACACCGCAATATTCCAGAGATACACCCTATAGCCGTGATTGTCGCGTTCCATTCGAACGTGCGCAACAGGAGGATGCGGGCCAAGATGAATGTTAGAGTCCCGAAGACCGTCAATGAGTTGTACACATTGGCGGACAAGTGTGCTCGTGCCGAGCAAGGAAGGCGACTCCCCGGAGAGGAGGCTGGCGTCGAAGTCGACTCAGATGACGACGACGGTGCCCCTGTCCCGAAGGGGAAAAGCCAAAGGCGCAACAAGAAGCGTAAGGGAAAGGCAATGTGGGCCGTTGAGAGCTCTGGTGATCTCAGTGCCGGCAAGAAGGCCAAGGCCGAGGCCCCGGCAAGGGAGCTGTCGCGTGCGCTAATTGCCGGGAGGCCATGGTGGCAGAGAAAACCGGAAAGTCCGACGGGCCATACTGCAAAATCCACTGCACCAAAGGTCATGATCTCCAAGAATGCCTCCAAGTTGAGCAGCTTGCTGAGAAGCAGAAGGCTGAATACGAGAAGCGTGACAAGGAGAGAGGCCATGATGGTACTGCCAGGAAGGGCCGTGGTGGTAGAGGAGGCCGCCGCGGCAAGGCCCCGCAGCAGAAGGAAAAACCTGCTAGAGGACGTGAGAAGAAAGAGGAGATGATATGAGTGATGATGAGGATGATGGAGAAGAGTCCAGTGATCGAGAATTCCAGAAGGCAACTGAAGCCATGTGTGTTGACAGGGGTGCGTCCTTGCATTCCTCTCATCGCCAGCTCAAGCAGTGGGCACGTGAGATCAACGCCATGGAGCCAGCTGCAGAGTCCAAAAGGCCACTCAAATGGTCCCGCACGCCTATCATCTTTGACGAAGAGGATCATCCTGACCGCACCACTGCGGTCGGATGTTTGCCGTCGTTGGTCTCCCCAACAATTCGCAACCTCAAAGTAACCAAGATGTTAGTTGACGGCAGGGCGGGGTTGAACTTAATCTCCCCTAAAGTGGGTGAAAAGCTGCAGATCCCTGATGAAGAGCTCAAGGCTATGGGTACGTTCCAAGGAATCAACCCCGGCAGGAGCCGACCCAAGGGAAAGATCACTTTGCCTGTGAAGTTTGGCGGGGAGTTGAACTACCGGACTGAGAAGGTGGTGTTTGATGTGGTCGAACTCCCTCTGCCTTACAATGGAATTATTGGTCACCCAGCTCTGGCAAAATTCATGGCAGCATCCCACTATGCTTACAACACTTTGAAGATGCCAGGGCCCATGGGAATCATCTCCATTCCATCTGATAAGAAGGATGCAGTTATATGTGTGGACAAGATGTATCGAGACGTGGTAGCGGCTGAGGTCGCAGAAACCCCAGCTCCCGCCAAGGAAT
The DNA here is from genome assembly GCA_039707655.1 of Elymus sibiricus. Taxonomy (NCBI): domain Eukaryota; kingdom Viridiplantae; phylum Streptophyta; class Magnoliopsida; order Poales; family Poaceae; genus Elymus; species Elymus sibiricus. Next base: position 237,625,646 of record CM077665.1, read on the forward strand.
CGAAGAAGGGGAAGAAGTCTAGCAGGGACGCCGGCAAGGACTCCGGGAAGCGCGCCTCTTCGGAGTGCCTTGCACATGCCGATGACCTGCTGGAGAGTTCCACTAGCAAAAGATCAATGGTCACCAATCCTGTGACGAAGAAGGTCCCAGCAGGGCAGGATGGCGCTGATGGTACGTTTACCATCAGTGCCACCCTTAATGACAAATAGGAAAGCACGCTCGTTGCCTTCCTGCGGGCAAATGTCGATGTGTTTGCTTGGCAACCATTTGACATCCCCGGTGTTCCCAGGGAGGTCATTGAGCACCACCTTGCTGTCTGCCCTCATGCCAGACTCGTCAAGCAGTAAGCTAGAAAGCAAGCCTTGGAGCGGCAGCAGTTCATCACCGAGGAGATCAAGAAGCTCAAAGCAGCTGGTTTGGTCAGAGGAGTGTTGCATCCAACTTGGTTAGCCAACCTGGTAGTGGTGCGCAAGGCAAATGTTAAATGGAGGTTTTGCATTGATTTCACTGACTTGAATAATGCATGCCCGAAGGACCCTTTTCCCTTGCCGCACATCGATCAGATTGTTGATTCCACTTCTGGGTGTGACTTGCTTTCCTTCTTGGACGCATACTCCGGATACCACCAAATATTCATGGCAAAGGAAGACGAGGAAAATACCGCGTTCATAACTCCATGTGGCACGTACTACTTTGTATGTATGCCCTTCGTGTTAAAGAGCACTGGTTCTACCTTTGTAAGGGCCGTGCAGATTGGATTTGAACCTCAGTTGCACATGAACGTGGAAGCTTACATGGATGACATAGTTGTCAAAACCAGAGATGAAGCAACCCTCATACAAGACTTGGAAGAAACTTTTATGAACTTGCGCAAGATCAATTTGAAGCTCAACCCTGAGAAGTGTGTGTTTGGTGTCCCGTCCGGCAAGCTGCTTGGGTTCTTTGTATCTCAGCGGGGAATAGAAGCCAATCCCGACAAGATCAAAGCAATCGAGCGGATACAAGCGCCCAAGTCCGTCAAGGACATAAGATGCTTGGCTGGATGCATTGCCACGTTGAGTAGGTTCATCTCCAAATCCGCAGAATGCGCCCTGTCGTTTTTCAAGATTCTGAAAAAGGCCGGCCCGATGAAGTGGACCCCAGAAGCAGAAGCAGCGCTGCAAGACCTGAAAGCTTACCTTTCCTCCGCTCCCACCTTGCTCGCGCCTAAACCACAAGAACCGTTGCTACTATACTTGGTAGCAACGAATCACGTGGTTAGTGCAGCGCTGGTGGCGCAGCGAGAAGTGTGTGAAGATGCAGCCGCTGTGACTGATTTCGCCAGGGTGGGAACCGAAGCATTCGCGGTAGGACCTGATACAAACCGAGGGGAACCTGAGCAAGCAAACGAAGGCAGTTTCAAGGAAGTGGCAAAGAAGAAAGTGGTGTAGCGACCAGTATACTTTGTCAGCTCCTTGTTACAAGGGGCTAGGTCAAGATACTCTGGAGTGCAAAAGCTTCTTCAGCCTTATCATGGGCTCGAGGAAACTGCGCCACTACTTCCAAGGCCACGAGAACACAGTTGTCACCCGCTTCCCGCTGCAGCGTATATTGAGGAACCCCGAAGCCACTGGCAGGATAGTTGAGTGGGCGCTAGATTTGTCAAGTTTTGGTTTGAAGTATGAGAGCACTTCCATAGTTCAGAGCAGGGCGTTGGCGGAATTCATTGCGGAATGGACGCCCACGCCAAACGAAGAGGTTCCAGAGACAATTCTCCCCAGCAAAGAAGCGCCTAAGGAATGGATCATGTATTTTGATGGTGCTTTCTCGCTTTAGGGCACCGGAGCAGGCATGCACCTCATCGCCCCCACCGGAGAGCATCTCAAATATGTGGTTCAAATGCACTTTCCCCGGGAGGAGGCCACCAACAACACGCTGAGTATAAGGGGCTCCTTGCCAGACTCAGAATCGCGATGGAGTTGGGAATCAAGAAACTGATCATCCGAGGATATTCTCAACTTGTGGTACAACAAGTCAACAAAGATTATCAGAGTCCGTTGATGGAAGCATACGTGGAAGAGGTGAGGAAGCTGGAGGAGCACTTTGACGGATTGCATGCAGAGCATGTACCACGTGCAGAAAACAGCATCGCTGATCATCTATCAAAGTGCTCCGCACAAAAGCTTCCTGTGGAACCATGAACTTTTGTCCTCCACCTAACTCAGCCATCAGTATCGCCGTCAACAATGACCAGGAAAAGGAGAAAGCTCAACTCCGAGAAGCATTTCCCGGTAGAGCTTCCTGAAGCTGCTAGTAGAGAGGCTGCCAGGGACAGTCTCGTTTTGGTTGGTGAGGAGCTCCCTCCTGCAGAACCCCGGGTTCTTGCGGTCGAGGTAAGCGCTCCCACGAACGAGGAGATGCCTTTAGTCCTCGTTGTCGAGCCACAGGCTCCAGCTTGGGCACAACATATAGTCCACTTCCTTCAAACAGGAGAACTTCCCGAAGAGCAGGAAGAAGCCGAAAAAGTAGCCCGTCAGTCAAGTATGTACCAGTTTGTCGATGACACTCTGTACAGAAAAAGACCAAACGGTGTGAAATTGAGGTGCATTCACCGGGAAGATGGACTGAATCTATTGGCAGAGATTCACGGAGGCATGTGTGAGTCTCACATCGGATCAAGGTCCCTTGCCGGGATAGCCTTCCGGCAGGGTTTTATTGGCCCACTACCCTCCAGGATGCAACTGAGCTAGTCACCAAGTGTGAAGCCTGCCAGTTCCATTCCAAGAACATTCATCAACCAGCGCAAGCTCTCCAAAAGATCCCTTTATCCTGGCCATTCTCGGTCTGGGGGCTCGATATTTTGGGCCCCTTTCCCCGCGCCGTCGGGGGCTTTGAATTCTTGTTCGTAGCTATCGACAAGTTTACAAAGTGGCCTGAGGTGGAACCAGTGAGAAAGGTGACCGCGCAGTCAGCTGTCAAGTTCCTGAAAGGATTGGTGTGCCGTTTTGGAGTGCCCAACAGAGTGGTCACTGATAATGGCACCCAGTTCACGAACCGCACCTTTATGCTATACATCCAAAGCCTTGGAAGCAAGGTCTCCTTCGCCTCTGTTGACCACCCAAGAAGCAACAGGCAAGTCGAGAGGATGAATGCTGAAGTGTTGCGTGGGCTCAAGACAAGAACTTTCGATAGACTGCGAAGAAGCGGCAAGCGCTGGATAGATGAGCTGCCGTTGGTTCTTTGGTCCCTCAGAACGACACCAAATCGAGCTACCGGCCAGACGCCCTTCTCCCAAGTATATGGGGCAGAAGCATTTCTCCCCGTGGAACTCATATATGGGTCACCTCGAGTACTTGCCTACGATGAAGTAGAGCAAGAGCAGCTACGGCATGACGATGCCATGCTCCTCGAGGAAGATCGTCTCCTGGCCGCTGTACGTGCTGCATGCTACCAGCAAGCCCTGCGCCGCTATCATAGCCGCAGGGTCCACGCCCGGAGGCTTGAGGAAGGCGACCTTACCCTTAGGCGTGTTTAGTCCGCCAAGGGTACCAACAAGTTGACGCCAAAGTGGGAAGGCCCTTACCGGGTAGCACGAGTCACCAGACCTGGCGCAGTCCGTTTGGAGACCGAAGATGGCATCAAAATGATTAACTCATGGAATATTGAGCATCTTCGTAAGTTCTACCCGTAAGGCGCGGTTGCCGGGCTCAGTCCCCGACAACCACCTTTTGTACAAGCCTTGCCACAGTGCATGTAACCCTTTGTACAAAGCCAGGCAAAGACCCTGTGCATGCAATATAAAGCTAGGCATTGCATCATACCATCGAACTGCATGTTTACTATCCATTTTTATGTTGCAATGTTATCGCTTTTAAGTTTTAGAAATTTGCTAGAGTACTTGATGAGCCTGTGATCCTTGTTACCGCATTCTCTCTCGCCAGAGGACAGAGGCCCCTTACCCTACATGTTTGACCATCAGGAAAACAAGGAAGAAGGGCAAAGAAACAAGGACGTCGGCCCGATACTGCCTGAAAAGATAAGTCTAATCGCATATTCTAAGCTCGGAGCCATTTGCTTCCTTAAGGAAACCCTTGTTATCATTTTTGACTGTGAGCCATGGAGTCCTTCATGCAATGGAAACCCTTGTCGGGACGAGCCGTTCCTCAGCTCCTCTCACTTATCAGCTCTGGGGGGCCGCGCCGATACCGACAAGGAGCCTTGCCGGGGAATGATACCAGCCTGCTGCCGGGGGCCCGCTCCCCCTTGGCGCTCGCGGTTAGTACTGACCTGACAAATAGTTCCATGCGGCAAGGACAAACATGCTGACACAGTATAAAAAAGGGGAGAAAGGGATAGTACTTAAGGAAGAGAAATAGCATTCTTTCATTCATTTTTGGTACAAAATGGATAAAGATTACATTATGATTGGCTAAAACTTGGCAAGCGCCTACATCTTTTGATTTATAAAAAGATAAGTGCCCCATAATGTCTTTCTTGTCCCTCTCCTCCTAGGGATCGGGTGGAGAAGAAAAAGGGGGCAAAAGGAGCGCCTAGCTGGGATTCGGCGCCTCCCCGCCAGGGCCGGCGGGTCGCGTCCCCTGGAGGATCAGAGGGACCCTGCCCCCAGGCAGGGCGGACGAAGCCGGCAGGGAGGAAGTAGATGGAGGGCAGGTGCAGATGGTGGTGCTGCCGAAGCACAGCCGGCGATGATGGTGCTGCCGGCAATCACGACGCGTCGAAGCTGTCGTCCCCACTCTTGAAGCATGATGGGTTGCCGCCACTGGTATCTTCCTCATCGCCACCGCTCAAGGGGACACGTCCGCCGTCGTCCGAGCCTTCGATGCGGCAGCCGAGGCAAACGCCAAGCCTCCCGAAGAGCCTGATAGAGAGCATGTTCGTCCCCGTCGACCCGAGGCAGGGAAGAATCCCTGCCCTTAAGGAGTACATGCAGGCAAAAGGCTCCCACCCATGTGCGGGATACATAGCACCATGGGTAAGGGACTCTGCCACGACCCATGATGGACCGTTGCTGTGACCACTCGCGCGTAGCCGACGACCGTACAAACGATCTTTCTTCGTCGCCTTGAAGAAGGAGCGCAGAGACCGCAGTCGACCACGGAACTGCGTTTCCACTATGGACTCCAGCGCGGTGTCGTCCGCGCGGCGTTCTGCCAAGACTGAAGCAGCGGGCGATGCAGCATCAGGTGCGCCACCGCCGCTGGCCCTCGCGTGGCAGCCGCGCCGCCCGCTCCCCCGTCCAAGGCTCCTCCTGCCAGCTCTCAGTCCAAAACCATCGACCCAAGCCGAGGGCTGGGCACGGACACAAAAAGAAGACCCTGCGGTGGCCGACGCGCTTGCCCGACCCTTCACCCTGACCATCAGGAGGGAAGGGGCGGTCCGACAACGGGAGATGAAGGGCAAGCTATGTGAACCTGAGATCGAGGAGGAGAAGGGAATGGATGAGCATCGCCCGTTGTGACCCCCCAATTTATAGGGAAGGGCAGTGGGGCTGGCTCTCCTCCGCTCCAAGGCGGCCGCCCATCTCCACCAATCCCACTACCCATGGTCACGGGCGAACAGGTAACCGCCCATTGCTCCAATCCCTGGAGCTGCAGTTTCTGCCACTCCCACGCCTTTGAGCCATGCGCATCCACCGCAAACTCCCCGCAATGCATGCGGCGCGCGTGGCGGAAACAACCTGAGGTAGTAGGTAAGTGCTGGCTTGAAAGTCGGTAGTTACTCCCTCATATTGCGTGCCTGTGCATAAATTTTGGGCCTGACCCAACGGCACTGGGCGAGCGCATTTGGGCCAGACCCGAGGGCTCTTGTCGATGCACTATGACTGGAGTACCCAGTGCCCCTGACTTATTCACACGCAGTTGTAGCAGAACCCATCAACATAAATACAGTCAAAACCAGTCCAAACCAGAGAAGCCGCTCTATGTGAGATCAAGGAGCGCATCAAGAAGACGAAACCGACATTCAAGACCAAGACTCCGACAGAAGCAACCTACGCTGGCTAAGCAACGCTGGCAAGGTCGATGCAACGGCCCCAGAACGGGCCCGAAGCGCGCCAGTTACGTCCTCGGTGCCTGTCGGGGACCGAGGAGCACACATCTTCAGGAAGACCCAGCAAGCCATCCCCCGGCAAGCGCGAGCCGATCGGCCACCGCTCCACCGCATCGCAACGCCAGTCATTTGTCAATGAGGTGTCGAGCCCTCAGGAAGCTAAGTGGCTCTCGCTATGCACGTGGCGACGCGCTAGGAGACAGATTATGCCCGTTTGACACCCGTCCAGAGGCGTCTCAAGATATTAAGCAATAGTTAGCTAAAGCGGTGATAAAAGCCTGCCGGGGATGCATCCCCACACGCCACCTAGGCTAGTATTTATGGCATTTTGTCCTAAATGCCAGGGTTAGGTATGATAGCGCTGTTGGCTATCTAATCACTAGATAATGTCTGTTTTGCCACTGTGGTCACCCCTTGAGCTATAAAAGGAGGCCCAAGGCAACCTAGCTAAAGATTCGGACCTTTGGACACTTGTACTCGCGTAGCAGCTCTCCCGAAGGCAGCCTTGCCGGGTTTGAGCACTTCGTGTGCTTCGTGTTCCCCCGATCAATCCACCAAAGCAGGAGTAGGATTTTACGCTTCCCAGCGGCCCAAACCTGGGTAAAACACCAGAGTCTCATCATCGTGCTATCTCACCACCTCTGCTCTTTGTGCAACGTGACATCACCCCAGCCGATCGAACCAGAAAGGGGCCCTTGTCCCCATAGGTGATCGTGTGCATCGTGACCCAACAGCTGGTGAGATGAAGCAAGTTCATATCCATCCGTCAGATCCGATTACAACGGTGACCAACATCTCCACTACGCTCGATGTGAAATAGGAAGGCGAGCTCATCCAGTTCCTCCGCGAGAACTGGGACATCTTCGCATGGAAGCCATCTGACGTGCCGAGTGTTCCCAGTGAGCTGGCTGAGCATCGACTCCGCGTCGACCCAAAAATGAAGCCCGTGAAAGAACACATTCGGTGTTCCTCTCTGCAAAAATGCAAGACGATTGGCGAGGAGATCGCTCGGCTCCTAGCTGTTGAGTTCATCTGAGAGGTCTACCACTCCGAGTGACTCGCCAATGTCGTCCTGGTGCCAAAGAAGGATAAGTCACTCCGGTTGTGCATCGACTTCAAGGACTTCAATCGGGCATGCCCTAAGGATCATTGTTAGATCAAATAGTAGACTCAACTGTTGGATGTGAACGCCTATCGTTCCTGGATGCGTACTCCGGGTACCACCAGATCCAATTTTATGTCCCAGATGAAATAAAAAACGACCTTCATCACCCCATTCGGGTTCTTCTGCTATATCAGTATGCCATTCAGTCGTAAAAACGCCGGAGCTACTTTCCAGTGCATGATCCAAAAATGCTTGCAAAAGCAGATCAGTCGGAACATGGAGGCGTAGATGGATGACATCGTAGTCAAGTCTAGGCAAGATTTTGACCTCCTAACTGACCTCGCCGAAACTTTAGCGAACCTACGACGCTTCGAAATAAAGGTCAATCCAGCCAAGTGCACTTTTGGGGTCCTTGCCGGCAAGTTACTCGGTTTCCTCATTCCCGAACGGGGGATCGATGCCAACCCGACAAGATCGGCGTCATCAAATGAATGAAACAACTAGAGCCTCTACATGATGTATAGAAGGTCACAAGTTGCCTCGCAGCCCTTAGCAGATTCATATCAAGACTTAGTGAGAAGGCATTGCCTCTTTAGCGACAGATGAAAAAATGTGATAAGTTCGAGTGGACGACCGAGGCGCAAGCTGCGTTCCAAGAACTTAAAGCTTTGCTTTCCACCCAGCCGGTGTTAGCTGCTCCGGGCAACCAAGAGTCGTTGCTCTTGTATATCGCAGCCACAAACCAGGTGGTCACTACCGTGATCACTATGGAGCGAGAAGAGCAAGGAAAGGCGTTCAAGGTGCAATGCCCCATCTATTACATATCAGAGGTCCTGACCCCTTCCAAGCAAAGGTACCCACATTACTAGAAGCTGGTTCACGATATTTATCGGACTGTGAAGAAGGTGGTTCACTACTTTCAAGACCACTCGGTAACGGTGATCAGCGATGCTCCCTTGTCTGAGATCCTGAACAATAGGGATGCCACTGGCTGAGTGGCAAAATGGGCGATTGAGCTCCTTCCCTTGGAGATCAAGTTTGAAGCCAAGAAAACAATCAAATCTCAAGCTCTAGTAGATATCCTAGCCGAGTGGATCGAATAAGAGCAGCCGGCCCCGAGCCTCCCCGAACATTGCACCATGTTCTTCGATGGATCCAAAATGCTCCATGGCTCCGGGTCCGGAGTGGTCCTAGTCTCTCCCAAAGGAGACTAGATGAGCTATGTGCTTCAGATCCACTTTGACTTGTCCAATAACGAGGCCGAGTACGAAGCCCACCTGTATGGGCTACACATGGCTATCTCACTCGGCATTCGTCGGCTGATGGTCTATGGCGACTTGGACCTCGTGGTGAACCAAATAATGAATGAATGGGGCATTTGGAGTCCAACAATGACAAGTTACTGCAATGCCATCAGGAATCTAGAGAAGAACTTTGAAGGTTTGGAGCTACATCACATTCCCCGAATCAAGAAACATGCAGTAGATGATTTGGACAAGATCGATTCCACTCGGCGATCCGTGCCGAAGGATGTGTTTCCGGAACACCTGCACGCCCCAAGCATCAAGGAAGATCCTTTCATAGAGGATCCTCCACAACTAGTCGGCCCTTCAGATCTGACTGAGGTTGACGTTCCAGTGGTGGTCGACCTAGTCCATGAAGTTCAGGTGATCGTCCCCGAGTGGAATCAACTCCTACATAGCATACTTGCTCTGGCAAGAGCTCTGTGAAGACGAAGTGGAAGCCCGCCAGATCGTCCGCCGATACAAAGCCTTCGCCGTGATGGGAGATCAATTATAGAAGAAGAGCACCACCGGCATGGTTCAGCGTTGCATCTCCCCCGAGGAAGGGCTACAAGTCCTCCACGAGATCCACTTGGGAACTTGCGGACACCACGCGTCCTCTCAGACATTGGTCTCCAATGCTTTCCGAGTAGGTTTCTGTTGGCCCCGTGCCAGTGAAGCAGCAAGGGACAATGTGGAGCTATGCGTCGGGTGCCAGTTCGACGCGAATCAGTCGCACAAGCCCTCATCCGCATTGAAGACGACCCCGCTCACCTGGCCTTTTGCAGCCTGGGGCCTCTACATGATCAGACCCTACAGATAGGGTTGAGTGTCTTCACTCATCTGTTGGTGGTAGTGGACAAGTTCACCAAGTGGATAGAAGCGAAGCCGATAAAGAGCCTAGATTCAACGACCGCCATCAGCTTCGTCAGGCAGATCATCTTCAGGTTCGGGTACCTCATAGTATCATCACAGATAACGGGTCTAACTTTGACTCGGATGAATTCCGCGAATGTTCCTACACCCAAGGCACTCGGGTCGACTATGCTTCTGTGTCTCACCCACAGTTAAACGGTCAAGCAGAGCGGGCGAATGGGATGATTCTGCAAGTATTGAAGTCATGCCTCATAAGAGATCTGAAGCTTGTTGCGGGAGCATGGGTTGAAGAATTTTCATATGTACTTTGGGGCCTGGGGACGACCCCGAATCGATCCACCAATTGCACCCCTTTCTTCATGGTGTATGGGTCCGAGGCTATCTTACCGAGTGACTTACTTCACAACTCCCCTCGAGTGGAGCTGTACTACGAGGCCGAAGTCGAAGAAGCACGACAGGACGGCTTAGACCTCCTAGAAGAGGAACGTGAGCTAGCCCTCATCATATGAACCCTTTACCAATAGGATTTGAGGCGTTACCACGACAGACAGGTCAGAGGGCGCGCCTTTTAGGAAGGTGATCTTGTCCTCGGACTGGATCAGCAAAAGCCTCACAAGCTGTCGCCTCCATGGCAAGATCCTTTCACAATTTCCAAAGTTCTCAACAACGGAGCCTAACGGCTTTATAAATCTGAGAAAGCATGGAAGAGCCCCGTGCTTGGAACGGCGGACCTGCTCCACAAGTTCTTCACTTAGAACAAAATTTTTCATTTCTGTGATGATTTCCCATGTGACTTTAATGAATAAAAATATTTTACTTTTCCTGTATTTCGTCAAATTCTATCAAATTCTTATTTCACTGTGGTTATTTCCATACCCAAAAAATTCTATTACCCCCAGTGGGTGAAACGACTTAGCCGCGAACCAGATTTCGCCTAAGTCCTGAAAATCCTGAGTGTGGAAGATTTCCACACTTGGGGGCTTAGCCGTGATCCAGCAATCGTCTAAACTAAAACATTCCGAGCAGGGAAGATTTCCTCACTCGGGAGCTTCACCGCGAACCAGACTACGCCTAAGCTCTAAACCTTTCTGAGGGCAAGAAGATTTCTTCACTCGGTGACTTCACTACGAACCAGTTTTTGTCTAAGTCCTGAGAATCCTGAGTGTGGAAGATTTCCACACTCAGGGGCTTAGCCGTCAACCAGCAATCGTCTAAGCTAAAACGTTTCGAGCGGGGAAGATTTCCTCACCCTGGGGCTTCGCCACGAACCAGACTTCGCCTAAGCTCTAAATGTTTCCGAGTGCAAGAAGATTTCTTTACTCAGTGACTTCGCTGCGAACCAGTTTTTGTCTAAGTCCTGAGAATCCCGAGTGTGGAAGATTTCCACCACTAGTACAGAATGGTCCAAAGACGACACATCAATCAGAGACCCTTCGATGAAACTATGTGTGATGCATGAATCGCAAACGGTATAGTTCAAGCTCCGTCGCTAATGGCACGAACTATGTGCGAAGGTGGATCTATCAAATACGATTTAGAAAGTAGTTGCGTGTGCGATCTACGACAGACAGTTTGTTCTTATGAACCGTTTGTGATTAGCAAAGATAACTCAAACAGTTAGCAAAACTACATACATGTGCGAAGTACGGCATACAGTTCACTCGGATAAACTGTGTGCACTGATACAGCAGAACACAAACGATTCGGCATAACAAGATGTGTGCGATATACAGCAATTAAACAGGTGAGTAATGAGAATCGTGTGCGAACACCAGAAATAACACAGACGATTGGTGCTAATAACCTGTGTGTGTTGTGGGAAAACGTTTGCTGGTATACAATTGTCAGCGATTGATGAAATCATCACCGACGGGTTTCGTAGTTTAGTCCGTGTGTACTGTGGTTTGCTCGGTCTGCACAACATCAATGTTGTGCCTACAGAACAACAACATATGTACTTATAAGAACATGATTGCATAAACAAGAAAGAACACAATGCAATTTGAAATATTGTATCACAAATACCAGCAATATTACAAGGTTCAAATTCCAGCATAACAAGGCCCAAAGTCAAAGATTACAAGGTACAAACTGACATTAGAAATCAAATCCAATCTTCAGGATCCATGGGATGAAATATTTCTGCGAAGGGATCATCCACCGAGAAGTCATATATCTGCTCGATAGAATAGCTTTCGAATAATCTGTCATATGAACTTCCAAAGTGAAAATCAGCTTCTGCAGAGCCTTTTCCATTCCACTGTAGACGCCTCCGCTGGTCAGTAAACCATCCATTGTGGCGCACTAAATATAGTGCAAACCTCATTACCTTGAGTACCCTTGCTTTCTGAACAAAGAAACCAGAAAATTGAATCTCTAGATTGGTGCCTCGGTACTCGTTCAAAGTAATTTCCGTGAGATGGAATTCAAGGCATTCGATGGGATTGTTATATTGCGCCACCTTTTCCACTCCAAGTCCTGCTTGTATATGCAAACGAAGACAACATATCAGTGCTTAGATGCAGTATTGAACACTACATGCCTCTTTGATTTGCATGATTTATAAAATACACTAATAGATTGACATGCCATCTTCGATCGTTCATGATTAACATCTCAAAATATGTACAGTACATCTGTCATTGTAATCATGGGTAAAAGTACCAACAAATTGAACTCCGTTGTGGTTAACAATTAACAGGAAAGGAACATCACCTCGACGTATAGGTTCTCCGTTCACGGAAAGCATATAAGGAACTTAACAACTTCATCCAGATTGGGGCTGATAGATTGTAGTGCCAAGATCTTCACTGTGCGCAGAGACAATGTGAGGCTTGTGGGAATCATTTTCTGGATGACAACCGAACATAGATCAACAAAAACTAGATAAAATGTGATGTACAATAATAAGAATTAGAAGAAGATTGTTGTAGCTAAACGGGTATGGATCCAACTGTAACAAGTTCGGAGAATTCAACACACGAATAGCCCAACACTGTCAATTACGGTGCGTGAATGACACTGATTCTTGTTCGACCTTCTTTATCAAGTACAAACAATCTCTCTAGGAAAGGCACATTCTCAATGACCATATCATGAAACTCCCCAACTGACAGCGTGTTGCGGCACCAGCCATGCACATAAATCGTACGGAGATTCGTCGTAGCGATGTGGAGGCTACTGAACCCAAACTTCATCTGAAGACGAAGGTACTCGAGCCATGTACAGCCGCCGAGTAGACGCTCCAAATATGACTTCGAGATACTGATGCCAATGAGCTCCAGGTGCTTCAGTTTAGGGAGATGAAGAGCATGCGCATCATTAATCTTGGGGACAAGGCACCGCATGAACGTAGTGCGGTGCAACGTGGGCGCAAGGAGGAGGACGGACGGAGGCAGCGAGTGCCCATGTCCAGCATCAAAGTTGAGCTCCTCGAGCCGATCTAGGGTGCGGGATAAGAACCACTCATGAAACTTGGGTTCGGCTTTGTAGTTTGAACAGAAAGTGCTGATGGCAAGGCGGCTGACTGGCGCAGTGTGCGTGGTGAGGATGTGGGACAATGCGTCCAAGCGTTTGCGATTCCCGCTGCAAAGCTCATCGTCGTCGAGGAGGTCAAGGGGTGGTGGAGTGCCATAGGGGGCGCCACCGCCTGGAGAGGATGGTGGTATGCACGTCAGATTTGATGGGGAGAGGGACATGATGGTTACCAACATCTCGTCGGGGATGGTGCTGATGAAGTCCACGGTCGCTGGAGGCTCGTGTGGTTCAACCTCGACCCGCCCCCGCTTGTTGTCCGCCTCGTCGTCCATTGAAAGAGGAGGCGATCCTCGGCGGCAGACCTTATAGATAAGACCGGAGGAGAAGGTGTAGCATTAATGGAGAACTTGGGAGTGAATAGGGCTGTGTGGCTGGAGGTCCGAGGTCAAAGGGCTTGATTCCCGGTGAGCCAGCTGCGCCTACGCGGCGGACTGCTCGCATGCATCCCTTGAGCCTGCACGGCAGACTCCTCGCACGCGTCCCGTCTAATCAAACCTGCACCCACACCACGTTATGTTTGTTATTGAGATTAGAATTTATAGACATTTTAAAGATTTATAGGAAACTTTGTTTTACGTTAATTTACACATTTCCCTGACAGGCAGGGCCATGCGTCTGCTTGATGAGCCCATTCCCGCGCACAACCACGCACAAAAGCGCGCTACCCACTACGCTCCGCCACGGCTGCCTAAAGGCAGCTGCTGCCGGCGGCAGCCGTGGCCGCCACCCCACGGGCAGCCGCCGAGGCCGCCACCATAGCGGCGGCCGTCTAGCCCACCACAACACCGTCATCGGTCTTGGCCCCGACCCCGCAGTAATAGTGAGCACACACGTACACACATCCGAGAACGCAGGCCCACGTACGCTATCCCAAACGATTTCTAAAAACCATAAAGCGTTCCGTGCTTGGGAACTAAAACCATTAATAAATATTGAGCGTGTTTCCATTCACATTCCAAATTACCACGCACTAATTTTTTTCGCAAATCAGTTCACACCTACCAAGCCTAAACGTGTTCCCACTTAGCAGCTGTTTATTGTAGTAGGCTATAAAAACACAAACACGTACTTGAAAATTACCGCACATTCCTCACCCCCGCCACAAAAAACGGGCCTTTCTTTGTTAGTCCTTCATTCCGTCTGCCATGGCCGGTAGGAGGGGGGGGGGGTTCTAGGTCGAGATATAACCAGGGAAGAAAGACCAAGGCCACAGAAGCAACCGAGAGGTCCCGTCGCCGTGTCGCGGAATCGCCAGAGAGCTCCAGCCACACCGCTTTGGCCGCAGCAGAGATGTCCGGTGGCGTCACGGATGCCTGGGAGGATCTTTCGCGGAGAGGCGACAGCTCTCACAATCACAAGCGCATTCGCCTCGGAGGCAAACTGGACGAGTTGGCAGTCTTGGATTCCTCAGCCAGCGACGACATGCGCGCTGAGCTTGATAGGACGGACGCGATGATCGATGACTTGGTGAAGCTGCTGGAGAAGAGCGACGCCTCAGTTGACAGGGCGACCAGCCTCGTGGAGAAACTTATGGAGGAGAACGACATCTGGAAGAAATTGCCCGAGGAGAAAAGTGCCTCGGAGGGGAGGCTGAAAGAACTCATCGAGGAACTTTTGGAAGACCTGGCGAAGCTCTACATCGAGCGCGAGGGGCTGGTGAAGGAATCCGTGGAGCGTGTGAAGGAACTTCATGCTTACGCGACGCAGAGCATCAACACTCTCAAGCAAAGAGCCCGTGCCATGGCCGCAATGCGGAAGATGTCGGATGAGAGGCGAGAGGAGATGTAGGTCGTGGAGGCAATGAAGAAGGAGATTGAGGGACTCCGCGCCCAACAATCCATGAAGAATTAGATAGCCGCGGGCCAGATCGTTTTCTTTGTCTTCCTTCTTCAACCTCTTCCTTCTTCTTTTGCCCCTGGGTCTTTGGGGAGTTGCCGCATGTGACATTTTTTTATTATCATGCATATGTAAGAGAATTATTATCCTTTTCCTGTGCGAAATTGTTGTTATATTATTTCGTTCGTTTGTACATGTATATGAGTCGAAAACAGACGAAATGTCAAAGTTCTCGGCGAGGCACGAACAAAACAGTGATCACAAGCAAACTAGTCCCTCCGTTCAGGCACATTAACCACATGATAAACAGCGGGCCGAACGCCATTAATTCAGAAGTTGGGAGCGAGGCGAGCGGGGGGGGGGGGGGGTGGAGGTCAAAGTATCGCTTCCCGATGAGCATGTGCAATAGACTCTCATGCGTCCCGTCGAGCATGCACGGTGGACAGCTCTCACGCATCCTGTCATGCCTGCGCGGCGGACAGCTCGCACGCGTCCCGTCGAGCCTACGCGGCGGAAATCTCGCATGCGTCCTATCTTCAACCTGGAGCTACACCCACGACACCCCCATATCAAGTACTCCCTCCGTTTCTTTTTAGTTAGCATATAAAATTTGGTCAAATTCAAAATTTGTAAAGTTTGACCCGCTTTATAGGAAAAATATATAAATATTTATAATTTAAAATCAATATTATTAGATGCATCATCAAATTAAGTTTCATACTATATAACCTTACCATTGTAGATGTTGATAAGTTTCTTGTATAAATTTAGTCAAACTATGTTTAGCTTGACTTTGACCAAATCTTATATGCGAAGTAAAAAGAAATGGAGGGAGTAAAAAAATTGGATGCGTGGCGCCAAATGATTATCATACAAGTTTTGTATTTACGGGAATTCAATAAACCAATATTATCAATGATTGTGGCCGAGCTATCATGCCTAAATGTTTCTAATTCATTCACATTCGAATGAAAAGGGCCCTACAAAGCTCAATTAATGTATAAAAAGGGCCGAATTGGTGCACTAGAGGACACATTGAATGTAGTTTCGTCACCAAACGTGACATGTTCCCTATCGAAACCACGAGGTCAGAGCATGTGCTTCTAGTTCAAAATTTTAACGACGCATATTAAATCCCTAGAAAACTCAATTAATGTATAAAAGGGGCTGAATTGGTGCACTAGACGACGCATTGAATCTTGTTTCACCAACAAAGGTGACATGTTCCCCATCGAAATCACAAGGCTTCTTGAATATGCTTTGGCTTGTAAGATGCATGTCCCAATATTCGTCCCAAATTCGTCAAAAAAGCACACCAAATATGTGTCGTGGCATGACATTGTGTAAGTTTCATGAATTCCTGGCGAGGTTTGGGTTCTCTCAGACTTTGAAACCAAGATTATCAATGTTTGCGGCCTAGTCACGACACCAAGATGTTTGTAATTCAGTGACCATCAGTGCATGGGATCTAAACATGGACCCAAGGACACGAAATGGTTTTTAATCCATTTTGGTGCCTTGGAGCCCATGCTTGTAATTCAAACTTGATTTCTTCACATTAAGTGCATGCCTAGCAAACTCAAATGTCGTTTCGACCACAAAGGCGACTTGTTCCATATCGAAACCACCATGCTTCTCGTGGGAAGCTCCAATTTGTAAGAGGTTTGTCCCAAAACTTGTCCCAGACTGGTCAAAAAAACTACCATGTCCTATAAGTGTCGTGTTGACACCCCAGTTTCAATAATTTCAGACGAGTTCCGAATTTATGGGGATTTAAAAGCAATGTTTCTCAACATTTGTGTCCTAGTCACGATGCCGAGAGGTTTTGAATCATTGCATGGGACCTAAACAGGGACCCAAGGACATATAAATGATTTTGTAACCCATTTTGGTGCCCTGGAGCATGTGGTTGTAGTTCAAATTTTAATTATGCACATTAAATGGATATAAAAAAGCTCAATTAATGTATAAAGGGCCCCAAATGTGCCGTGAATAATTCCACATTTTAGCATTGCACTTGTATTAGTCTATGCTGCATGTAGAAAAAATATCAACGCAAGAAGAGACATCGAATGTCGTTCCCTCCACATAGGTGACATGTTCCGTATCGAAACCACGATGGTTCTTGAGAGAAGTTATGGTGTGCAAGAGAATTGTCCCAAATTGGACAAAAAATTATCATGTCGTATAAGTGCCGTGTCATGACACCGGGGTAAGTTTCAAGAATTTCAGACGAGGTTTGGATTTATGATGATTTAAAAGCCAAGTTTCTCAATGTTTGTGGCCTCGTCATGACTCCGAGATGTTCGTAATCCATTCACGTTCATTGAATGGGACCTAAACAAGGAACCCAAGGACACAAATATCTTTTTTCATCCTATTTTGGTGACACGAAGCATATTCTTTTAGTTCAAATTTGAATTATGCACATTAAATGTCTAGAAACTTCATTAGTGTAGTATAAAAAAACTAAACGAACCATGAATAATTTAAAGCAGTTCTATACGCCCATCTGAAGCTCGTGCGTGTGTAAGTACGGTGTGCGCGTGTCGTGCTAGCTCGAGCTTCCTTCTTTCATAAGTTATCCAATTTGTATTAAAATGATGTTCTATCCAAACACGCTTTTCCCGCCACTCCCCCAATCGGTCTCCCGCCACTCAACCAATTGGTTTCCTGCCGAAGCGTCGGCCCCGTCATCAACCTTCTGGACGAGGAGGAAGAGGCGGAGCAGGCCGAAGAGCACGCAAAAGCCGCATCGCGCCATCGACCATGAGCGAGACGTCATCATCAGCCCCCATGCCACCATCGCGCACGGTTTCTAGTTCTACCAGAAACATCTGCGATACGTATGTGGTCCCACCAGGTGCCCATAGAGGCACGCCTTGTTAATGATAGGAGGCAACTCTTACCAGGAAGACGCAGCTGCCCAGCCCGTAACCCAGTCGAATGGAACTCGGAAGTTAAGCGTGCTTTCGGTGGAGTAGTCAAGGATGGGTGACCAGTTGGGAAGTTGCTAGATTTTAAGGTTCATTTAAGCGGTGTGATACGATCACTATAGGCATAAATATAATGCCTGTAGTGATATGTCATTCTGGCTAAATAAATCTTGATTTCCTTGTTTTGAAAATATCCATGATTTTTTTTGCTGTTTTGAAAATGTCAAGGATCGATGACGCGTGCGCGCGCGTGCGCGCGCGTGTGTGTGTGTGTCTGTGAACCAATGCCCATGTGTGGACCATGTGCCTACATTGTGCGGTTTCCGATGACAAACCTATCGGTGGGCCCTTAGGGTCTATCATGCCTTTTACTGACAACGCTCGAAGGCCAGATCCTTGTTTTGAAAATGCCCATGATTTTCTTTTGCTATTTTGAAAATGTCAAGGATCGATAACGTGTGTGTGTGTGTGTGTGTGTGTGAACCAATGCTTGTATGTGGACCATGTGCCTACACTGTGCTGTTTCCGACGACAAACCTATCGATGGCCCTTAGGGTCTGTCATGCCTTTTACTGACAACGCTGGAAGGCCAAGGATGGGTGATGATGTGTGTGTGTGCGCGCGAGCGCGCACGTGCGTGTGTGCGCATGTGTGTGCGTGTGCGTGTGCGTCTGTGCGTGTGTGCACGTGTGTGTGTGTGTGCACGTGAGTGTGTATGTGTGTGTGTGTGTGTGTGTGTGTGTGTGTGTGTGCGTGTGAGCCCATGCCTGTGTGTGGACCATGTGCCTACATTGTGCGGTTTCTGACGACAAACCTATCAGTGGGCCCTTAGGGTCTGTGATGCCTTTTACTGACAACGTTGGAAGGCCAAGGATGGGTGACGGTGTGTGTGTGTGTGTGCGTGCGCGCGCGTGTGTGTGTGTGTGTGTGGACCATGCATGCCTCCATTGTGTGGTTTTCGACGACACGCTTATATATCGGTGGGCCGCTATATATCATCCATTTGACTAACAACGTTGGAACGTCACCCTGCTACGTGTCATGTGTGTGTGGGGGTGGGGGTCGGTGGAGGGGAACAGTATATATACGTCCATAACGACCTAGCTAGGTAGTATATATAACCAATCTTAAGGGGGTATATATGTCCAGTTATCTCCGCTAGGTGCATGCCACATCATAGCTAGTGTTGTGCATTGTGTATTAATTGAAACACCGGACCACACCATTTTGGCATATACATTTGGCCATATGCAGGGGGGTGGTGTTCTTCTAGCCTCGCTCAACTGATCTTCGACGACGCACCAACTCGTGAGACCGCGCGATCAATATATCCCTCTTGTTCGACAACAATATGTGATGGTTTGGCCAAATTAAGGTATAAATTCTCTTGGTTGTCTTACAAAAAGTCAGACATGGATAAATGTGTGACAAAGTTTGAACCAGGTCATGTGTTCTTAGGACCCCATCCTCCGGCACTTTGTCATGAAACCCTTTTCTGTCACATTGGACACTTTTAGGCATGCACATATGCAGTGCCACACATTAAAGTTGCGCATTGCGAATTTAAACATGACAACACCATGTTCGAACATATATATATACTTCATCCATTCCTAAATACAAGTCTTTTTTAGAGATTTCACTACGAACTACATATATATGTATATATATATATACGTACTTTAGAGTGTAGATTCACTTATTTTACTCCGTACATATATAGTTAGTACTGGAATCTCTAAAAAGATTTTTTTGAAAACTCTAAAAAGACTTATATTTAGGAACGGAGGTAGTATATATTTGGGCCACTAGCGGGTGTGGTTGTGTTTTGACCCTCTCTTGCGTTTTTTTGTCGTTTATCCCAAAGATGTTAGTATTATGTAAAATGGCAAACGAAACAGACGAAACAACCGTATGCGATTGTATCCCCAACAGGCACGAGTGTGGTACTCTAACCATGTGCGATGCACGTACACAGCAAAATCGGCCTTGCCTAGTGGTGCCAACCGCAAGCATCAGCCAGTGCAAAGGGGTAATGTGCACAGTAAAAACCCAAACCCGACAGCGACCTATAAAAGATCTCGCCTGCGGCGGCTAACAGCTAATTTTTCCGTCGATAGCTCGCCACCACCACCACACACACCAAATGGAACCGGTGCCCAACCATGGGGATGTGCATGGCACCGTCCTGATAGTGTTGGACGACGACGTGATAGAGGATTCTGACGCGTTGGCCGCCATGGCGGGCAACGGCAAACAGCCAGCTGCCGCGGCCGACGACGACGGGATAGAGGATTTTGACGTGCCGTCCTTCATGTCGGTCAATGGTCAACCGTCATCTGCCGCGGCTGACAACGACGACGACGACCCCGAGTTTCAGCGTCGGATGCAGATGGCCACCGCTCTGTCCGTCCAGGAATCAGGCCTCGATGCATTCCTACGCGACGAGGATGAGCGCCGTCTCAGTGTCGGTGTGGAACAATCTATCGCATCTGCGGATGCCATCCGCAACGTGGCTAGGGATCTAAAGCGGCAGAAATGGCGGGACGTTGCGAAGAGGAAGTGGAACTCAGATGCAGAGGGCAAAAAGAGGCGGGAGCAGGACCAGAAGGCAGCGGAGCAGGCCGCCGCATGCCTCTCAGCCGAGATGGAGGCCAGTGCAGGCTTTGCAACTACGGCGGCAGCCCTGGCAATAGCGGCCACGGCGACCAGGGACGTGGCTCTAGCGAGAGCGGCGCCCGTCTGTATCCCGATGGCCCACATGGATGCCACGACATCTTCGTTGACAGTGGCAAACCTGGTGAGAGGCGCCGCGGTCGCTCCGGCCGAGGTAGCCCCGCCGGTTTCCGCCGTGGAACGAGTGGAGCTCATCGACTTGACGAGCTCCTTTGAATTCTCGTTCTGAGCCGAGGAAGGTCATGACGATGGTGGAGGCGCGGCGTTTGTATGCATCCATGGCGTAGTGAATGTTTTGTGCAGTTCATCTTCATGTAAATTGGCGAACTCTTTGTAAATTACTGAGCGTATGAACTAATGTCAACAAATCCGGTGCAAAATAAGGCATTTTGTGGTGAAAATTTGCCAAATGTTTGTGTCATCTGTTTGTGGGCATGTGGAAATTTAGGATGAATTTCACGTCTGCGACTGAAATTGAGGATGAACTGTGTGAGATGAACCTGCCTTGATAAATCTCAAAAAGAGCTACCCGCCTTGAGCGACGCAAAAATTCGTGGTTTCGCGGCACGGTATTTCGTTACAGCGTACAAACTTTATAATGTTATAGGACCGTGTGCGATCTTGGTTGGTCCTGCCCAGTTCCTTTAGCAAAATTTAGGTGGAAGCGGTATTTCAACTGCATGCCGCCCTTCCTCGTCCACCGCACTGACCCTATAGTAATTTTTCAGCTGCCGAGGCATTTCAACCGTCGCCATCCCTCCTCCATCACCATCTCCACCCACACCATTACTACTAAATTTTTCAGCAGCAGCGGTACATCCACAAACACCCCCCCGTCCACACAACACCCCCTCCCCTTCCTCCCCCGGTTGAACCCTAGACCACCCTCGCCGCAGCCTTCCACCACCAACCTCAGCCGGTCTGCCCGTGCCTCATAGCTAAACAGGTTCAGGGTCCCCACCGATCAACATACACCATCGCCGCCCTGAGTTTTTAGGTCGGCGGTGTCCCTTTCCCCCAGATCCCCATCCCGTACTCTAGAGAGTCACAGCCTAATCAGCCCGACCACATCTCCCATGGAGCTCGAGGAGTGTATGAGCGAAAAGAGGTCTATCATGGCCTCTCCACCGTACGCTGGCAAGGTGGGCACCGTCCGCGCCGACCCATCTATCCCGGACGAACACCTCGTCGCGGGAGCCACTGAGGACGATGCCTATGTTGCCATGCCGAAGGCTTCAAGTCTGCGGGCTCGCGTATTCCTGTATCTCAGGAGAGCCGACTATGACATCAAGCTCGTGAATATCACCGGCTTCACTCGGGCCATGTCACAAGTTAAGTGGTCCACCGGCAACACCTCATCTTCAACCTCCGTCGATCTCTTCAAAGGCCCCGCCGCTGATCTCCTCCGCCTCGTGGTCATGGATTTGCGATCCTTCTACGCCATCGAGCCCCTTTTGTCATTTCTGAAGGAAACATTCTACGGTGGTGGCTTGGGATCCTTAGCTCTAAAGTCAGATCTCATCCACCAAGATAATGGCACACACTACGGCTATTACAAGGGGAACTGTCCCATCTGTGACATCAGGGAGCGCACCCTGGGCACCTCATATCCCAAGTGGAAGGAGCCCATCCATGACAAGTGAGGCAACATGCTGTGAGCAAATCATACCTTTTCTAGATAGCCGTCTCGTACCCGTTGTTGTAGTAGCTTTTGCCATGCGATAATCATGAAGTGTTTAATTGAGCATTTGTCCAGTTGTCTAGCAGATGCCTTGCTTTTATGTATCTGGTTGTTAGGTTGGTTGCATTGAGTATTTGTCTGGTTTTCAATGTTTATAGTTGGTTGTTACAGTGAGCATGAATGCCTTGTTTCTTTCAGTTATTCAAAATGTGATGTTCATTATGTGCAAGTATGAACTGTGCAGTTCAATTTCATCAATACCACCTGTTATGCCTGGTGTTGTTAACCTGTGCCCTTAACTCCCGCTTTAAATATTTATGCCTTGTTTCTCTGAATTTGGTTGCCAGGTTGGTTGCAGTGAGGATTTGTCTAGTTTTCAAGCAGATGCCTTGCTTTTCTGTATCTGGTTGTTAGGTTGACTGCAGTGAGCATTTGTCTAGTTTTCAAGCAGACGCCTTGCTTTTCGTTATCTGGTTGTTAGGTTGGTTCCATTGAGCATTTGTCCAGTATCAAATGGCTATATTTGGTTGTTACAGTGAGCATATATGCCTTTTTTATTTCAAGCAGATACCTCGTATACTTGGTTGATGTTAAGCCTGTTGTACTTATCATGACTTTACATGTACTTGCACAGGACAACAATGGGAGAGGCCAACGTTTTCCACCGAGGTTCTTTTATCCCTCCGCTTATACTCCATCCGCTCCATCTTGTAGTGCATATATATTTTTGTGATGTATGTACATATACCATCTAAAATGTATACAATATGAAATTTTGTGATGTATCTAATGAAATGGAATTGCAATTCTAGATGTAAATGTTTTTCTCTACAAACTTGGTCAAAGTAAGTAAATGCTGACTTCTCAAAATGTTTATAGGCAACACATTGTGGAACTGATGGAGTAATATATGACACCATTCTGCAATAGCATTTTAGCTTCTAATACTGGCTTCTTGCTGGTAGGTACATATGTCTTAGGTAAAGATCCATTCCTGGACCCTTTTTTGCGTGTGGGGCAATGAAATATTCATGAACCAGCATCAAGTGAGGAAACTGAAAATGATTGTTATGGAAAAGAGATGAACAATGCCAATTAGACTATTTGTTTACGCTCTATCCAACACAACAGTGAGCTGTAGGATGGTAACTACGAACTCTGTAGGCTTCTATTAGTACTGCCCATAATGAGTTGTCACACAACAATGTCTGAATCTTTTTCTTTTGCAGTGGTTCCCAAAGCAGTTTACTCAAGATTACCTCGCAAAGTACATGATTGCTGGACATACAATGAAGGTTAAAATATATCATCGAGACTACAATGAGCATCGAGAAGTCGTAATGAAGACAGTGAAGGATGGGCGGGCGACCCTCACTAGGGGCTGGCCTAGAGTTGTTCGTGCGTTAGGCATGGAGGAGGGCACACTATGGGCATTCCTTTTCACCTTCTCTAGCAACGAGAATGTCTTTCGGCTCTCTCTTTACATTCTTTAATACAACCGTGGTTCCTCATTCTTTATTTGTCCCGTCTGTAGTTTTCCTTTTTTTTGAGAATTGATGCTTATGTAGTTCTTGAGTATATGTACATGTGAATCGAATTATGCATTCATTCTTAAACCTACATTTAAACATGATTCGATATGAAATACATGAATTCCTACTTTCAAATGTAAATTATGTGAATTATGAACAAATATATTTAATTAGGGGCAAATCATGCTCTGTAGGCCATTACAATGCACACAGTTTGAGAAAGCAAAATGTCCGTGATCAACTTCAACATCACACACGTTTCTCCATTTGCGGCGTGTGCGATGAGTCTCGTCTTCGCACACGGTCAGACGAGAAAGAACGTGTGAGATTAATGACACCAGAGTTTGTGCTCGTCTCCTTATCACACACGATTTGGTATTTTGAACTGTGTATGATATCGTGCCCATCTTAAACGTTGGTCAACGAAGAACGCGTGCGATAGGCCTTCATCCGACACAGTTAGTCTGGATGACATGTTTGGGAAGTATGGATCACACGTTTGGGACGTTTTGTAAATCACAAACGTTTATCAAAAATGCCGCGTGTGGGATAGATTCAACCTTCACATACGGTTTTATAATGACAAATGTATGCACTCTTATATCATATCACAGACGGTCATAGTGGAACTAAATGTGTGTGATAGCACCCTTATCATACATGCTTTATAATCGTGAACTGTTCGCGATTCGGTGCACATCGTAAACGGCGCGCCACATAATAGCGCGTGCGATGTTAGTGTGATCTCACACGAGTTGCAAGGATGAACCGTACGCGAAATACCTCATATCTCAAACGATTGCCCGGTGACCCTCGTTTGTGATAGATGCGGACATCCCATATGCTTAGTTTTGCCAAACGTTTGCGTTCGTTGGCCACCATCGCCGACTAGTTTGTCGTGTCGTGTGGGATGGACCCCCCCACCGCCCACACATGCCAGGTGATGGTTTACAACTACGTCGCGGAAAGGGGTTAAAAACCGTTTGTATAGCACGTCGCTGCACAAATGCACACTCGAGGGCTTAGCCACGATCCAACAATCATCTAAGCTAAAACATTCCGAGCGGGGAAGATTTCGTCACTCGGGGGCTTCGCCGCGACCCAGACTTTGCCTAAGCTTTAAACGTTTCTGAGTGCAAGAAGATATCTTCACTCGGTGACTTTGCTACGAACCAGTTTTCATCTAAGTCCTGAGGATCCTGAGTGTGGAAGATTTCCACACTCCGATCCATCCATCGTCTAAGCTAAAACGTTTCGAGTGTGGAAGATTTCCTCACTCGGGGGCTTCGCCGCGAATCAGACTTCGCCTAAGATCTAAACATTTCTAAGTGTAAGAAGATTTCTTCACTCGATGACTTTGCTGAGAACCAGATTTTGTCGAAGTCCTAAAAATCCTGAGTTAGGAAGATTTTCTGCACTCGGGGGTTTAACTGCGATCCAGCCGTTGCCTAAGTCTAAAGCATTCCGAGTGCGGAAGGTTTACGCACCCGGGGACTTTGCTGCGAACCTGAGTTCGCCTAAGTCCAAATCGCTGTGAGTGTAAAAGGCATTCAAAAATCCAAGTGAATATAAAAGGAACAAACTGCATAGGGATCAAAACAAATGTTCAAATAGCAGGAGCCCCAGACTCACTTAAGGTTCGATGGTTACATAAACCACTCGGCATTCCACGGCAAATTAAAGTTTAACTCAAAGTTTTCAGAGAATCACTCGACTGACGGGTGAGCGGCTGCGACAACGTAGGTGTCGAGGTTGGTGCCCTGTGCTATCTGAGTGGCAGCCTCAAGGAATGTCTCCATGAAGTCTTCAAACTTGGCGTGTTTCATGTTGATGACCTTGAGTGATTTCAACTCCTCATCATCCATGCCCTTACAATGGACCCAACGAGGGAGAGGGCGATGTCAGCTCCGCATCGTGCTGATGACTTCTTCACGATTGCACTCGGCTGGGGATGTCTTTCATTTGTTCCATGATGGAGTCTAGGTCACTCGAGAGCTGCTCGCTAGGAGTGAGCTCCTTGTCAATCTTTGTGATAGCTGAGCGGAGCCGAATGAGATACCCCGTGGCATGCTCGATGCGCTCGTCCAGTCAGAACACAACCAAGGCGGAGCTGTCCCTGAGGTGTTTTCGAGCTGGATCCAGCTCCCGCTCAACCCTCTCGGTCTCCAGCTCATAGTCATTGCAGAAGTCTGACCATGGAAGGATCACCAAATTCAGAAACAAACAAGATGACAAGAGCAACACATAAATCACTCGGATAGATGAATTACCTTCAGCCTTGCACTCAACTCTGTGTCGATGTCCTCGACGTCCTGCTCCAGTTCAGTCTTCTTAGCGGAGAGCTGGTTGAACTTCGACTCACACTCGGCACAGTGCCCCTTCAGCTCAGTGATATCAGCCTGAGATTTCTCCGCTACGATCCTAAGGGTTTGGTTGTCCTCCTCCAGCTTTCCGTCTGACTTGAGTTTCTCCTTGGCCTACTGGGTCTTGGACTTGGTCTCTTTCATCGCCACAGTCAGTTCAGCATCCTTGCTCTCAAGAGTTTACTTCATGGTTTCTAAAGAAATTGAAGTCCCGAGCCTCTTTACAAGTTGAATGTTTTCACTAGGAACATCTGATGAAGCAAGTTCAGTCGGATCGGAAGGAAAAGAGATTACAAGAGGCAGGTAGATGAAGTTTTATCACCTCCCAACGAATGCTTCTCCTGCTCTAGACGCGCACTCTTGGATTTCGAGGCCTCCAAGCTGATCTGAAGGTCCAGCACTGCTTTATGCATGGCGTTGTACCAAGTCCTGAGCTCGCAAACACTCTGCCAACGAGAATCATACAAACATTATCAATCGGATACAAAAAAAATCATTCGACCAGTCAAGTGGAACAAAAAAATGACTCTAAGACTACTGTCGAGTGCTTCAGTCTATGACAGTCTCGGGGACTACACCCAGTGGGTGCACTCAGCGCACCACCGAAAGAAAAATAGCAAAGGTACATGTACCACTCTGGCTACTTCGGCAAGGTTGGTATGCGGTATTTCCGCAAGCTAGCTTGTTGGTGTACTAAAGAACGGGGTCCTTAGTACCCTGACTTGTGCACCAGACGACCGCGGCCTCCGGATTGGCAAGACCCTGTCGGGCTGATTCTGGACGCCGGGCCTGTTCATACGAGGGCCCGAGCGAACCGGTAAGCCCTTCTTGTTGGGGGACTCGACTGTTGACGCACGCGCCAAGTTTTCCGCCCGCCAAGCCCTTGCTCCTCGTCGCCAGGCTGGTTGTCTACATCGGCTAGGTGTCGAGCGGGCAGGCGGTTAGGTGGATTTAGTCAGGGCGCATGGCGATTCACCAGATTTACAGCAAAGCTTTAAAAACACCCATCCTACGGCGTGGCGAAGGAATAAGAGGTAGCTAGGCGAACGACATAGAAGGAGAGGCAATTCTTGCTGGAAGACATTGCCATCGCACCATCTCACGGGCATTTAATGTGCCTGTCCTAGTCCATCAGAGTTAGGTATTTCCCATTATCGCCATTGCCAGCCGTTTTAGCAGAGGGATATACATTCTTTACTCTGTGTAAAGACCATTTTAGCCATGGTGGTAGCCCTTTGAAATATAAAAGGAGGTCCATGGCTACCTTTAGAAGGGTCGACACCCTGTTCATTTACACGCGTAGCGACGCTCTCCATGCATCCTTGCCGGGCTGCGACGCTCCTGTACTGTGAACCCAAATAAACCACACCACACAGGACGTAGGGTATTATGCTCCGGCGGCCCGAACCTGTCTAAACGCTCGCACGTGCATGGTCCGGTGATGCTCTTTGCGTTAGAGGATCTCCCTTGCGGAACCACGAAAGGGGCCTTACCGGCCCCATAGATTGTCGTACCCCGACATCTTTGGCGCGCCAGGTATTGGGCTCCCTTACGTGAACCTTCACCGACTCCTGCGTGTCATCATCGACAACTTCTTCAGCGACCATGCCTCCTAAGAAGACCAAGGGCGCAACAACGCCCGCTCCGTCCGCGTCCAAGCTGCCCTCTCAAGTGGTAGTCAGCGACGCCAACAGAGGCGGTCCCCACATTCACCACGCCGGTGAATGCAGCCACAACACCGCGCGGAGCTCCGCGAGCCACGATCCTGACCCCCCTGCCGTGGAGACACGGAACGCGCCTGCAATGACCGGGGCCGACGCCGCAGAAGCAGCGGCCGCGGCAGCAGCAGCAACCTCGGCGACAGGACCTCCGTGGCGACCCTCGCAAGACAACCGCGACCCATGCCCCCAGGGTGGCGACCCTAGACGGCGCGCAAACAAGACCCCTGCGTGTCCTTCTCAAGACACACAGGGTCGAGCTCGACAGCAACCAAGAGGAGAACATGAGCCGCGCGCGACGGCACAACAAGCGCTCCTCCTGGCGCTACCAGGAGTAAGAGCGCCATCCAGGCCTCGCACCGCTCCATGCCCAAGACTCCGGAGAAAGCTCTGGCGCAGGCCCAGCTATTGCTAAACTTTCCACCCGCACAAGAGAAGATGGAAGACTCGAGAGCGACTATCTAGAGCCTGCTGAGTTTTGTGAACTGCGACAGGACGGAGGGAGCATGCCTGTCGTGTGCCTGCCAACAGGCTTCGAGGGCTCCCACCGCCGCACGTGACGCTGGTGGGGCGCCTACGGTGTAGTCTCCCCCGCAACAGCAGAAACATACCCGCTGAACCAACGTACAAGACAAGGTGTCTTACGCGTAGACGGACCCATGACTGAATAAAGATGAGCGCCAAGTCTTGAAGGATAGACGCTAGGAGGATGCCCGCACCACCATCGAGAGGCGCCGAAAGGCACGCCACCAATCCGATGGCCGCCCGAATCCAGCCGTCGACGCACCTACGCCGGGGGTACCCGGTAGCTTGCCCTACGAGGTAGGCTGCCCGACATTCACCCACGAGCTACGGCAAGTCCGCTGGCCCTCCAGCAGACCCTTCAAGCCTGAGTTGCCCGACAAGTATGACGGCAAGATCAATCCTTTCGAGTTCCTCGACATCTACACCATCGCCGTGCAAGCTGTCGGGGGACGCGATGAAAAAGTATTCGCCAACTACTTCCTATTGACGCTCAAGCCCAATGTGAGGAGTTGGGTGATGAAGTTGCTGGAAGGATCCATCTCCTCTTGGGCAGATTTGTGCAACCAGTTCGTTGGCGCATACCATGGAGGCCACAAGCTTCCAGGGCAGCCCAGCCACTTGCATGTGCTTCCCCAGAGAGAGGGCGAGTCACTCCGCAAGTACATCTAGAGGTTCAGCCGCGTACAGCACAACATCCCCGACATCCACCCTGCCGCTATGATCGCCGCGTTCCACATGAACGTGCGCAACCGGCGGATGCGTGAGGAGATGAGCATCAAGAAGGTGCGGCATGTTGCCGAGCTCTATGCTTTGTCGGACAAATGTGCGCGAGCTGAAGATGGAAGGAGACTCCCCAAAGAGGACGCTGGCGCAGAGGTCAATTCATAGGACGATGAAGACACGCCAACCTCCAAGAAAAAGGGCCGGAAGCACAATCAGAAGCGCAAGGGAAAAGCAGTGATGGCTGTCGAAGGGAATGGCAATTCTGACTCCAGCAAGAAGGCCAAGTCCGAGGGGTCCGGCAAGAATACTGCCGCATGCTCCGGAGATGACGAGGCCATTATAGGAGAAAAGACCGGCAGGCCATACTACAAGATCCACCTCACCAAGAGCCACGACATCACCGAATGCCGCCAAGTAGAACAACTTGCTGAGAAACAGAAGCAAGAGTACGAAAGGCGTGACAAGGAGAAGGGCCAAGATGGTACAGGTGGTTCCCGCAAGAAAGGCAGCGGTGGCCGTGGTGGCCACCGCGGCAAGGCCAAGAAGCGCAAGGAGAAGCCTGCTAGAGGCCAAGACAAGAAATTTGACAACGAAGACGATGATGACGATGAAGACGAAGAAGAATCTAAAGGCCAGGAATTCCAGAAAGCTGTCAATGCCATGTGTGTTAACCAAGGCGCATCTTTGCACTCCTCTCACCGACAACTCAAGCAGTGGGCCTATGAGATCAACGCGGCAGAGCCAGCAACAGAGGCAGGAAAACCCCTTAAGTGGTCCAACACTCCCATCATCTTTGATGTTGAGGACAACCCTGACTACATCACTATCGTCGGGTGTGTGCCATTGTTAGTCTCGCCAACGATACGCAACCTCATGGTCACAAAGATGTTGGTCGATAGTGGAGCCAGTTTGAATCTGATATCGCTGGACGTAATCAAGCGTGTGTAGATCCCCGATTCAGATCTCAAGTCGACAGGATCCTTCCAAGGTGTCAACCTGGGAAGATCTCAGCCCAAAGGGAAGATAAATCTGCCGGTTACGTTTGGCAGTGAACTCAGCTTCTGGACAGAGACAGTAGTCTTTGACATCGCAAGGATGTCGCTGCCGTACAATGGAATTCTGGGCCGACCAGCGCTTGTGAAGTTCATGGCGGCGTCCCACCACGCCTACAACACCCTTAAGATGCCAGGGCCGATGAGCGTCATCACTATCCGCGCTAACAACAAGGACGCAATCCTCTGCGTCAACAAGCTCTTCCGGGAGGCAGTGGCAGCATCTGCCGATGAGGCACTCGCTCCTGCCGACAAAAGTCCCGGGGGGAAGAACAATAACAAGAGCCCTGGCGGATCTCGTAAGGACTCCGAGAAGCACGCCAATGAGTGCAACACGCCCGTCGAGGACTTATCGGAGACCTCTGCTACCAGGAGCAAGAAGAACAAGACCGCCAAGCCCTTGCCGGGTGGGACGAGTCACTAGGAACAGTGAGAACCGCCTAGAGACCGGAAGCAACACCCAAATGCAGGACACGCATAAACACTGGGTGCTTTCGTGAGTCCCACCCGTAAGGCGCGGCTGTCGGACCGTCCGGCAACCCATTTTGTACAAGTTTGCCGTCAAGGCATGTAATCCTTTGTACAAAGCGAGGCGATGGCCCGGAGCGTAGTCAGTAAAAGCTAAGTGTTCTACAACTCTTTGTCAAAGTACATATTTATCTTATGTGAGATGTTGTGATCACTCTTTTCTTGAGTAAGGCAACTATTGAACCACTTAGGTTCTTAGCCTCTTCTTTTTTCTCTTCTTTCTTTTTATCAAAAGGGAGAATGGGGCCCCCCGCGTGCAAGTCTTCTCGGGGGGAGAGGTGGTACTGACAGCTACAGACGCGTTCAAGAACGATCGCCTTGCGGCAATAAACGCAACGAGAAAAAGATAAGTTGCAAAAACTCTTGGAAGAATTTAAGGCTTTCTCCTTGAACGAAGTTAGCGTTTGTGTGAGAAAACCTGCACGCGAAGGACCCTTGTAGAAATTGTTTGCGCACTTGGTTGTTTTGAGTCCGCTCAACATCCTAAGTACCCATAGCAAGGAAGACAAGGAGGCCTGGACGGAAGTGGCATCACCGGCAGGCTTCCAAGGACCCGTTCCCTCGAGCGCTCATGTTACCGATGCACGCACTGACATGCGTTTTCCCGCAAGCGTAGGGACAAACAAAAATGCACAAGTTCAAACCACGTTGGAAGGAGATAGCCATTCATTACAGCAAACAAAATGCATTACGAAAGCAAAGTTATGGTGCTAATTCAAGAATATTGTTTTGGATAACATGCATCGCAGGAAAAGAAACTTAGTTGGCCACGGTCACAGAACCAGCCCTGTCGAAGATAGGGACGACGAGGGCGTCAAGCTCGCTGGTGTCGAAGTCTCTCGGCAGCTTGGAGAAGGCCTTGGTCAAGTCGATGCCGGGGTTCTGGTAGGCGATCTTCACCAGGACCTTGTGGAGGGCCCCGTGGCATAGCTCACGGCAACCCTGGAGGAATTCGTCGGCCCGCCCTGCTTTGTACTTTGCCAAGACGTCGACGAGCTTCCCGAAGAAGATGGACAACCGCGAGCTCGCTGTCTCTCTGACATCGTTGGAAAAGGTGCACTCCTCCAAGTGCATCTTTGCGAGCAGGGCGGAGAGCCTGCCAGCGATGTCGATGAGTTGCTCCGTCCACAACCCAATGCTCTCCTGGAGTTGGTTGGAGGTGTGCGCAGCAGAGGCGAGTAATTCCATCTCCTTCCAGAGTTCCTCAAGCAAATAGCGCTCCCTGCATCAGGCAACCTCGAGACTGTCCTTCTGGGAAGCCACCTTGACGCGCAAATCAACATTGGCGGCCGCGGCAGTCTCTAGCTCTTTGGTCTTGTCAGCGATCCCCACTTGCAGATCCGCCAGGGTCCGGGTCCCCTTCTGGAGGTCGCCCTTCAACTTCGAGATCTCCTGTTCAGTAGTGGCGAGGTCCACCTCCAGCTGCAACACCTTGCTCTCCAGCTCGATCTTGATGGATTGAGCGGCTTCAATGGCGTGGACGACCTCCTGGAGCTTGCCGGCATGTTCAGAAGCTTGCCGCTCGATGGCCTCCTTATGCTTTGCCTCCAGCTCCTAGAGTTGCTTCTCTAGTCCGGCCCCGAGCTTTTCAGCAAGAATCCTTTCCCGGGCGGTGAGCTCCTGCTCTTAGCAGTCGAGCGAGATCTTGCGCGAAGTCTGCTCTGCTTCTGTGTTGGCGAAGATCTGCTCTGTCTCCTGCCAGATCTTCTCCACCTCGGCCTTCTCATTGATAAACTCAGCATCGGCCTTGGCATGGTTGACCCGCTCTATGGCAAGATCTTTGCGGCTCACGGTGAACCAGGACTGCGTCTCAGTGAGGAGCACCCGGAACCTATCTTCTGCGGCCGCAAGAAGAACTTCCCGGCGATCCAGCCTCTCAGAACGGCCGCATGGAGCGCCTGCAGCTGCTGAAAATCCGTGCCCATGGAAGACAGGATGGCGTGGTCCTTAGCTTCATCACCCCCACCAAGGGGGTCGATTGCTGCTCCTCCTCCAGTGGTGACGACGTCTCCATCAATGGTCACTCCTTCGGAGAAGGCCTCGAAGGTTGCGTCCCCAGGGAAGCTGGTGAGCTGCATGTCGCCAATCTTTAAGTATTGGCTTAGGGGCGGCTCCGCTGACGATGAAGAACCGACAACGATCCTTCTGGTGGCCCCCATTGAGAAGAACGGGCCCGCCCTCGATGTCCCTAAGGCAGAAGCCTCCGTGGCATCTGCCGCCGTTTGCAAGGGCTGTCCCTCAAGGACCTGCTTGCTAGTGTCCCTGGGGCCATGACGGGTGGCGTTCTCCTCAGCTGCAATCCGGGTCGCTTCCTAGGCCGCCTCCTTGGTGATCCCCTCAATGTTGACATCAGCATCAAGCTCCTCCAATGGGGTGGATCTGCAATGCAAGGGGAAAGAAAAATCGAACTGAGAAGAAGTTCAAGAAGACAAAAAGAAGAAGAAAACAAGACAAGAAATCTTCGGCAATGAAGGCTCTCCGACGGGTTCTTGCTGCTGGGGAGCTTCGCCTCCCTCGGTGGCATCTGTTGCCGTGACACGGTCGTCAGCGGCACTGCCTGCCGGCGCATCCTCAGCCCCGAAGCAGGAAGCTCCCCTCCAGGGTCGAGCACACGTGAGCTGCCTCTGGGCGCTCCATTTCCACCTACAGAGGAACAGAGCTGGTGACGCTGGCGTCCGCCTCCAGAACCACCGTCGGGTACATGGGCGGAACGTCCCGCTAGGGGCTTGCCGGGAGTCGAGATCCACAACCTCCTGCTTCAGCAAGGCGCCCTGCTCCGATTGGGCGCCTGCCGTGCCCTCCATGGAGGAAGCAAGACTCGCCCTTCTGGCCTGGCTCTGCGCCAGAGTCTCTTTTTGTCTGCAAATCAACAGCGACGGCAAGGCTCAGCAAGGACAAAACAAGAATCAAAATGAGTTACAAAAGATCGACGCTTACTCGTCATCCTCTTCTCTGGAGTTGAAACTGGATAAATTCCACCTTCCTTTCTGGTGAGCGGCGGAAGTCGATGGCTAGTGGGTGTCCTGGAGCGCGTCACTGGCGTAGTGGAGCTGGTAGGATCGGCCGCCTGGACAGGAGTGCTTGCCGTATGCTTCGCAACAGCCCGCCTCCTTCTTCGCGTCCGGGAGACGTCGACATTAGGGTCCTCCTCCTCCTCTTCGTCCTCGACCGCCGGGGGTGGAGTGCGATAGACTGGCTCTCCTATATTCGCCTTGTAGAGCACGTGCGCCTTCTTGGGGGTGTTGTGGACCTGGGACTCCTCGAGCTCCGGCTCTGCAACAACCTCGGCGCCCTCGACCCTCACGCTTCCCTCAACCCCGACGTCTTCAGCGCCCGTGGGCTCCTCCAGATGGCCCTGCACTGGCGGCTCCTCGACGTGCTCCTCCTCGCGGCCGTCCTCCTCATCTTCGTCTTCCCCGAGTGTGGCGGCCCTCGAGATGCGGCCGACCAATGTGATCTATCTCTGCCTCGATGGTAGGGCGAACCATCGACGCTTCGTCCCTGACGCGTGCTTCTGTCAAGTTGTCAAACCACGTCTGCACAGACCCCTTCGCCGGCGCCTTCCACGTGGGGGTGGCTCATGGGACTCCTTAAGAGCTTCAACCTCTGAAGAGATCCATCGGATACACACCGTTTTTTCTGGTTTATGGGGCAGAGGCCGTGCTACCAGTGATATTCGACATGATTCCCCAGAATTACTGCATATGTTGGAGCATACAATGAGCAGGCGCATCAGGATTCCTTGGATGCCTTGGAAGAAGTGCGTGACCTCGCGGAGGCTCGATCAGTTATACATCAGCAAGACTTGCGTCGCTACCACAGCCGCATGATTCGCAGCCGGACTTTTCACGAAGGCAACTTAGTGCTCTGTTTGATTCAAGACCAAACAGGGATGCATAAGCTCTCCCCACCTTGGGAAGGACCTTTTGTCTTCAGGAAAAACCTCAACAATGGGTCATACTACTTGGTTGACATCTGTGAAGAATCATATACTTCCGCAGAAGAAACTACTCGGCCATGG
Organism: Elymus sibiricus; assembly: GCA_039707655.1. Classification (NCBI taxonomy): domain Eukaryota; kingdom Viridiplantae; phylum Streptophyta; class Magnoliopsida; order Poales; family Poaceae; genus Elymus; species Elymus sibiricus. The sequence goes on from CM077665.1 coordinate 237,660,086, forward strand.
AACATTGTTCATCTTCGGCCTTACTACACTTAGAGCCACTGGCTCCACATCGTTGTACATATTCATGTATAAACCTTTTGTGTTCAATATAATAAAGCCAGCACCCCCAAAGCTCGGGGTCTCTGTCGTTTCAGCTACAAAATTGCACGAGTCTTTATTCTTTGACCATAAGTCACTTGGGGGCTCCCGACTCAACGAGTTAGCCATTCATAATTTCCCTCTTGTCTTGGCTAAAAGCCAACAAAAACAAAATTTTGGTTAAACATGCCTGTTTGCAAGATACTTTTCCAAACAAAGTGACCCCATGTACTCTAGATAAGTCAATCCTTAGGGACCCTGAACTTATCTAGGTTAAAACACCGGCTTGTGTCACGTGAGAGCCGGCTTACAGAAAGCAAGGATAAACCAAGGGCTATTAAGCCAGCTTCATGAAAGCAAGGACTTGAGCTTCACAAGCCAGTCTTACAGTCGTGCTATAAAACACCTGCTTATTTCAATATTTAAATTTAAAATCTATAGCACATCCTATTTATGTCTTTTCAGGTACAATATTACCAATTATTTTATCGGCTCAAAATCTGAGATCCGGAATAAGGCACTGCGGTCATGTTATGAACAGTTGTTTACAACATCAGCCATTATCCCAAAAGAGGTTATGGGTGATGTTGTTTTGCTGGCTTACGTCGTCGGCTGATACCGCCTACGCGTTGGCTCATTGGGCCAACAAGTTGATTTCTTTTCCCACCTAAGATGGAAGAAATTTGGGGAAATGGTGATTCATGGCAAATTCAAAACGTCAGGAAATATCATAACTACCAAATTTCCATACAATAAAGCACTGGGAAGTTACGTGCAAAAAGGCACGACGGGGAGATCAAGTGTTTACCCCTATTACAAGCTCATCACTGGAGCCACCAAAATATCAAGCTTTTTGGCCAACCACTTGGGGGTTACTCCTAATTGGCGGCTTGTTGGTCTTCTGCTTCGGCCTGTTTCTGACGGTCTTCCACGCCAGTTGCTTCAGGATTTGATTCTGCCGACTCATCTTCATCATCCTGTTGATCTTTACGCAACCACCAGATTTATTTTAGGGACTCCAAATTTGACGACCCATCAGGAACTATAGCCGAGGCATCAACATGAGGAGCAAAAGTAGTCTTACATCGAGGCGGTACCAGTTCAAAAGGTTGATCCTTTGGCGGGTCGATGCGCTCGTTCTCCCTCGAATAAGCAAGCTGAAACCATGATACGTCAAACTCATAAGCTATCAGAGTCGCCAATGGGCGGGTTTCCTTCATACAATGGGAATAGTCTTCTTCCAAAAATGCTAACCAATCCAACTTAAATTAAGGAAACACATCTTTAAGGCGTTCAGATACAGCTCAGGCAGGTATGCTTTTGCACGAGCAAGAGCCATGTTAGCTCCATCTCGAGCCGCCGATTTCTGGAACTCCGTCACCCATTGTGGCATAGTCGACAACTATTTTATCATATCTTTAATCTTCCTGGGCAGGCGTTTGAAGTGTTTCACTGCCATAATGGCAAAGACAGAGTTGGTGAACAACTGCTCTACATAAGTAAAGATTGCCTTTAACTTTTCAATTGGCAGCCTCACAAGGTTATGATCCTTTCGTCCTACAAACAACAACAAACTGGAGAATGAGCCAACCGATCATCAAAACACGGAGTTTAAAACAAAAGAAAGTTTCACAGGTTATACAAAAAATAGCAGTCAACATATCATTTATCTACTTCACGAGGGTCCGGTACTCTTTATTAGCACAACCAAGTTGATTTTCTGCTTCTTCAGCACGCTTCAAGAGGGCGGCTTTTTCTGCTTGATAGTTGTTCTTGGCTTGCTCATGAAGATCATTTGCCTGGCGGGCAGAATTCTCAAAACGAGCCGCCAAAAGTTCTGCATCACACTTTAGCTTTTTTCTTTTCTTTTAGCTGTTTCTATAGTTTGAGAGCAATGGATTCAACATCTTCTAAAAAGCCTTGTCACAACACATAACATCATCAACACAATTCTCAGCAAGCCTCAAACTGCCTCATGAAGGCGACTTGACCCTTGGGGGCTACATCAATTCAAAGTTGGTTCTATCCTACAAAGTTCCATGCAGTTGCGAGCAATCCACATAGCACTTGGGGGCTAATGGACCATTTTCCTCATCATAAAATAGCCAGACCCGGTTATCCCACACTGATAAGCCCACCCTTGGGGGCTACATCTGCGTTCAATCTCCCATGTGCTATCAAAAGTGCTGACTCATTCTTATCATAATGACCCGGCCCTTGGGGGCTACATCCGCGTTTAATCTCCCAAATCCTATAAAAGTGCCAACTCATTATTCTCATAATGACCCGGACCTTGGGGGCTACATCAACATCCAATTTTTCAAATCCTATGAAGTGCCGACTCATTATCCTCATAATAACCCGGCACTTGGGGGCTACAGTACTGGCTTATAAGTGAAAAACATTGAAGGATCAGCTTACCATTTTCACACTAAGCTGGTCCTTGGGGGCTAATGAGAGTATATGAGCTAACAAACAATGAAGGGAGAAACTTACCTCATACTTTTCCCTTAGGGTAGTAACTAAGTTCATCTCAATTTCTCGGCTCTCAGATAGCCGGGTCAGATACTGCCGGTACACATCTTCAGAACTAAGAACAGAGACATCGGGAAGCTCCAACTTGGCTTTTCCTATCTGCAAATTCCCTGGATCATTTTTCGTCACAAACTTTGCCAAAGTACTTGAAAGACCAGGAGCCTAGAAAGCTTCCTTTGTAATGACTACTTTAGTGTTTTCAATGGTGATGGATGGAGCGATGTCATCTGCATTAAGTAGAGGGCTTGCAGGATGAGGAGGACTTGGCGGCTGAGGGGACGGGTCAGATGCGCTTTGGTGTTCAGTTGCCGTACCTAAAAAGACCGTCTCTTCGACACGAGTTATTTCAACATCAGGGACTGATCCAGTTCCCAAATCCGGGTTATCCTGACCAGAAGGATCAACTTGAGTTGTTTGCTCTGGTGGTGGATGCGGAATACTGTGATCTGTGGTAACAGAAGTTGACCCGCCAACTTTTTTTGCTTACAAAAGCTTTGCCCTACAGTTTGAAAGCAAAGCAGTGAGCTAAGGATAAGAAAAAGTTATAACCACAACAAAGTACAAACACGGTTTGAGTTGAAGCTTACCCACGGTTGAGAGTAAAAGCCGGAAGTTTAGTCGTCGTTGAATCGTCAAAAGAGGGAGGAGATTCCTGATAAAGTTAGTTCGAAGGACTAAGAGGTTGTTTAAAAAGATTAGCATAGGGGCGAGAAGCAGTTGGACTGTGTGGCACCTAAACGCGTTGCCTTCGAGCGGCCAACTCAAGAGATAAGCTAGGCGCTAACTCGCCTGAGCTGCTTCAGGTCTTGCACTTTGATTGACGAGCGTGTTGAGCTTTCTTCAAAAGAAAAATGGGGTCTAAGTGAGCATCTCGATGAGAAAACTTAACTTTCCTGACGGCCCATCTTGGTCTCCTTGGGATGCATGTTTCTGATGAGTTGGAGGAAATCGAAATTACCTCAATATTGCCGGCTTGACTGGTCTCGGCGTCATCCTGAGAAGAAGATGCATCAGCAAGTTTCATGAATAAACGGCCAAGTGAGTCAAGCTCTACCTCAGATTCCCCTCCTGAGCTTGCCAGGTCATTCATCTGGCTTGAGGAAGGAGCAGAAGACTTGGAAATAGCTTTCCAAAAATCAGAGCCAGCCTGCAAAAATATAAGCCGGGCAATAAGTATGCTGCCGCAAATAAAGTAAAAGAAGAAATCAGGCTAAGTTTACAAAATACATACTGGAGCCAGTCCGGTCGTGCTATAGTTCTCTTTGGAGCGAGCAAATAATTTCTTGGTTTGTTCATTGATGGCATCGTCAGTCAGGGTTTTCTTGCTGAAACCTTGCGCATCTTTCAACTCGCCGGAGTAATTGCACATTAAGTCGCCTCTTATGCTAACGGGTTGAATCCGTCAGGTTATCCAACACCGAATTAGATCGACCCCAGTGAGGCCGTTGGCATTGAGGGCTTGTAGCTTCAGCAGCACAAGGGCTAGCAACTTCCTTTCCTCTTCGGTTGGCCAACCCGGAAAATCGGTGGCGCCAAGCCGGTCTAGTATATAACCCGGCAGTGGGTTCTGGCCTACGGGGGCGGTGCTCTTACAGCAAAACCAAGTCCTGTTCCATCCCTTCAGATGACTCGCCAGCTTGATCTTAGGAAAAAAATCCATTCTTTCTCTTCTGGATAGAAACCCCACCAAGTTCCACACTGGGGCCATCCTTTGTTTCAGTTTGACGATTAAGATAGAAGAACTCTCTAAAAAGAGTCAAGGACAACTCACTCTGAAGGTACACTTCACAAAGTACTTGGAATTGACAAATACTGGTCATCGAGTTGGGACCGATATCTTGTGGTCGGAGGTTAAAAAATTGAAGGAGATCCCTGAAGAATTTGACCTGGGTGGCCGAAATCCTCTCTTCCCATGATCAGTAAAACAAACTACCTCCCCTTGGTCGGGTTGCAGGGAGGGTTCCTCTTCAGGCGCCCGCCAACTTATTACCTCTTGAGCCGGCAAAAGGTCCTGAGATACAAGGATCTCCAGAGTGAGCACAGATTCATGAGATCTAACCCAACCGCAAGGTTTGCTGGTCTTGGGAGGCATCATTATTTTCTTAGTCCTGACTACAATTCAGAAAGGGAAAAAGGTGAGATGAGTCGGAGTTTAAGCCGGCCTACAAAGCACTAAATTGGCCTTGGACAAGAGTAAATAAGAAGGGATGGCTAAAACAAGTCGGCATTTAAGAAAATTTGTCACTTCATATGGATTTAAAAAGAGTAGTCAATTACAATTTCTTCTTGGGCAAGCCAGCATTTGAGAGTGCAAAATCAACTGGAGCTTTGATTGATGAGCGGGTGTTGTATATAAGCCTGTGAAATAATGGATTTATAAGTGATAAAGTTAAGCCGGTATTTATACAAGCCGAAAGAATGATGGCGAGAGTACTCGAAAGGACTTAGCAATGAATTTTCTACTGGCAAACAACTTTCTACAGCAGATGGAGGATCAATAGGATCTAAATAAATGCATAAAAAGGAGGAAAATATTTCCCAACTAGCGGAGGAACCGAAACTAGAGCGCTCATAAGGATTATCAATGAACCATTTTTCAGATCTATTTTGCAAGACAATGCAAGGCGGAGATCAAGCTCAGACCATATTTGCTAAGAGATTAAAGAATGTAGGGATCTACAACACCCATTCAGATGAACAAGATGAACGAGCGACGAACACCAAAAGAGTCAAACCCTAATGGGAAGAGGAAACCAACCAGTTCTATGCGAAGGAAAGGTGAAGGTGACCGCGACTTCTCGGATGACCACAGGCGAGCTCCGATGAGAGTGGCGACGAAGTTTGATGGTCCGGCGCGAGCTTCAAATTCCGGCAAGTTCGAACGAAACTCTGGAGGTGCGAGGAGGAAGAAAGTGTAAAAGGTATAAGAAGGGGACCCGAGGCCTATTTATACGGAAGTGAGAAACTGAAACGACGCCGTGAAAAATGGAACAGTCACAGTAAATTTGTGGTTAAAACTGGGCCTGGATTTTCGCGCCAGACCAGATTTGGCACTATTTTCAAAAAGATTCGTTATGATGGCTTCGGGCGACAATGGTCAGCAGGACGACGTCATGAAGAAACTGACCGAGAAAGCTAAGTCCTGGATGAGGAAAGATAACCTCGCAGAAAGGTTGATCCAGGCAAAGATAGAGCCGGGTTGATCATTCAAATGAAGGTAATTTATGGAGTTTAACATGGATAAATCCAAATTAGGGGATATACCCCACGGGTATAAGTCACCCAACATTAACCCGGAATGTCAGGCGACCCATAAAGGTAGGTTCTATCAAGAAGTTTAAGGCCCAAAGGGCAGCTTACTCCAAAGGCTGGCTCAGGAGAGAAGACAGAATTATTCCTTTGCTTAGGTTCTATCAACAAGTTTAAGGCCCAAAGGGCGGCTTACTCCGAAGGCCGGCTCATGGAAACTTCGCATGGCAGGCCAGCTCAGGAGAGAAGACAGAAGCATGGCAGGCCGGTCTCGCAAGTGCTTGGCCTTTGGAGTAAGCCGCCCTTTGGGCCTTAAACTTCTTGATAGAACCTTCCTTTATAGGCCGCCTGACATTCCGGGTCAATGTTGGGCGGCTTATACCCATGGGGTATATCCCCAACACTCCCCGTGCGCGTTGCACGCTGGCATCATCCCCACAATCGCGTCCTTGCGGGAGTTGTTGCAGAGCGGGATGATGGACAGCGGAAGTATGAACTTGCCCTCCGGCTGAAAGAGCTGGTGGCGGAGGACGGTGAGCTACAGGAAGGTCAGGTCCCCGTCGAGCCCGGGGCGTATCCTTATGATGTCGGTAGGGCCGACGTACTCCCATGCAAAACGCTGCCTATCCTGGAGATGAGCGATACACCTGGCGAGGAAATCAGAGCCTACCATTTCTATGGTGAGCCCGGCAGCCCTCAACCGGAGCATGCGGGCAATGGCGATCCCCAGTTTCTTGTCGTCGAGGGCAAGGGCACTCCACGGTACATCGCGGACAGGCTTTGATGTTCGGACCTCGCATAAGAACGGGGGCTCCTTGTCGGCGATGTAGCACCATTCTTCCCGCCATTCTTCCCACTTCTTGTGCATGTCACCAGGGGGATACACCTCCTTGTGAGAAGCATGAGGGATCCACGTAACGCTGCCGGAGAGAGCCCCCTCGCCCTCTATGCGTGGATAGAAGAAATGACGGAAGAGGGACACATTGGGGACTATTCCTACAACGTTCTCGCACAAATGTGCAAAAACAGACAGAGTGGTCACCGCATTCGGCGTAAAATCCAACAAGCGGAACCTATAGGCCAGCATTAGATCTACGGAAAAAGCAAAAAAAGGGGGGAACCAGCCCGCAATAGAAGTATGCTGCGAAGAAAGGATACTTCTGGTTGATGGGATGGGAGTTGCCCGGGAGCACCTCCGGTGCCGGATGCGCTTTGGTCTCCCTCCCCCACATCATGGCGTGCCTCAAAACGAGGTCACTCATCATTAACACAGACGGGGAAAAGACATCAAACTTCCTCCGCATCGCCGCCAAGGCATCTTCGCGTCAGCATCCATTGCCTTGTTGGCCTTCTTCGACGGGCCCGAGGCGGCAGAAAGAAGCCCTCGCTTGGGTGGCATGGCGAGTCGACGGTGCGCGGTGGCGAAAGCGGAGGAATGGCTCGGGGGCTCTATGCTACACGAAAGAGGAGCAGAGGCGGCAGAGCAGAGGGATGTGGTTGGAATGAGCAGCGCACTTGCGGAAACCCCCTTTATTAATGGGGAGGAAGATGCAAGAAGCGCCTCTTCTAGTCTGACATGGTGTGGCTTTCCAGGAGCGACCCCTCTAAGCAACCGCCTTGCTCTACCGTTCCCACGACTCGTAATCAAGACGCATCGTGGGCGAAGCAGAAATTCACCTTAACCGTAGGTAATTGCGGCCACGTGTGCCTGTGCATTATTTTTGGGCCTAGCCCAACTAACGTCATGGACACAAGTTTATAGAGGCAAAGGTGTCCCGTCTTTCGATGAGATGGTGGCTATCGTTTTTGGTGGAGTAGACTTTGACGATCCGACTATGAACGTGCGAGGACGTCGCGCCTTAGCAATCGCTCAACCAACTCCAAGATGTTATTGACCACGCCGGAGCACGATTGACCTGACCACTAGGGTCTATCTCCTTTACGCAAACGAAGAACAAGCAAGAAACTGAGATTGCAATCTGGATATTGTGAATATTAGAGGAAAGCTTTATTGATGAAAGTGGGGTTCTGTGATGTCTTGGTCTAGTCGTAGAACTCAAACAAAGGACACGATGTTGCAGCTATGGTGAACTTGTAATCTAAACAAAACCCAAGTCTAAAATGGCGCCCCAAGGGCAGTATATATGGGGGAATAGAGGGGGATTTCGTGGTCCCTTGGAGGAGGGGTCCAAAACCAACCCTAACTCTATTTCCCCACACATACGGACTCTTAAAACAGCCTATAATATGGTATTTTGAAATTTATAAGGTGGAAAAACACCTATAATAGCCTATGGACGAAAATTATAAAGTGGCATCTTGAATATTTCGTCCAAGCCTTTATGCTCTCATTATGGTGGCTTCAAAGTGCGAAAATCACCACTGGAAAGTCCATTGTTCCTTCCCGTGTGCGCACCTTCTTCTCCATGCTTGATCCCGCTCCAATGGCCATCCTTCTTGTCCATGCTAGGCCCTTCATTCATAAGTAAAACAAAACTATCTAATTTAGGCAGGATCGTATGTTCATGAACATTAGAAGGATTTCCAAAAAACGAAAGTACCTTATAATTTCGTTGGCGTGCGCGGGCTCTATTAACTAGTCCAATATGTGTAGTTGGTGGGGATGTGGGTGTAACATTAGTAGGGATGTCCTCATCATCCTCCCTTTCTTGAAATGAAGTCGTCCTCGACGGAAGCTCGTCTTCTTCACCCAAATAAGGCTTCAAATCTGCAATGTTAAATGTGGGACTAACCCCAAAATCTGCAGCAGCTCAAGCTTATATGCATTATCATTTATTTTCTCTAACACCTTAAAAGGACCATCAGGAAACCTATCCTTACGCAAATGTAACCAAACAAGATCTCCAGGTGCAAAGACAACATGTTTTCTACCCTTATCTCCACCAAGTTTATATTTAGCATTCATACGCTTAATGTTTTCCTTAGTTAACTCATGCATTTTTTAATATCAATTCAACACGTTCTTTAGCATCAAAATTAATCTTCTCCGGAGATGGAAGAGGCAACAAATCAATAGGTGCACGAGGTAAGAAACCATACACAACTTCAAAAGGGCACAACTTAGTAGTAGAATGCAGCGAACGATTATAAGAAAATTCAATATGAGGCAAGCATTCTTCCCACATTTTCAGGTTATTCTTCAAAACAGCCCTAAGCATAGTAGACAATGATCTATTGACTATTTCAGTTTGTCCATCAGTTTGGGGGTGACATGACTACTAAAAAGCAGTTTTGTCCCCAACTTAGCCCATAAACATCTCCAAAAGTGGCTAAGAAATTTAGCATCACGATCTGAAACAATTTTATTTGTCACACCATGCAAGCGAACAATTTCATGAAAGAACAAATCAGCAACATTAGCAGCATCATCACTTTTATGACATAGTATAAAGTGTGCCATTTTTGAAAATCTATCCACGACAACAAATATGCTATCCCTCCCCTTCTTTGTCCGAGGTAAGCCTAAAACAAAGTCCATAGAGATATCTTCCCATGGAACACTAGGTACAGGTAAGGGCATATATAAACCATGAGGATTGAGTCGTGACTTAGCTTTTTGACATGTAGGGCAGCGAGCAACAAAACACTCAACATCCATTCTCATCTTTGGCCAAAAGAAATGGGTAGCATGTACATCCTCCGTCTTCTTCACGCCAAAGTGTCCCATTAATCCTCCTCCATGCGCCTCCTGCAACAACAAAAGACGAACGGAGCTAGCTGGAATGCATAGCTTGTTATAACGGAACACAAATCCATCATTGATGACAAACCCTTTCCATGTTCTCCCTTCTTTCCAATTCTCCAACACATCTTTAAATTCAGCATCATGCACATATTGATCTTTGATGGTCTCCAAACCAAATATTTAAAAGTCAAGTTGTGAAAGCATATTATAATGACGAGACAATGCATCAGCAATAATATTTTCTTTACCCTTCTTTTGTTTAAGGACATAAGGGAAAGTCTCAATGAATTCAACCCATTTGGCATATCTACCGTTCGGTTTTGCTTGACTTTTAATATGCTTCAAAGATTCATGATCAGAATGTATGAAAAATTCTTTGGTCCATAAATAATGTTGCCATGTTTCCAGAGTCCGAACAAGAGCATATAATTCCTTATCATAAGTAGAATAATGCAGACTAGGCCCACTCATTTTTTCAAAAAAGTATGCAATAGGTTTACCATCTTGTAATAACACACCTCCTAATCCAATTCCACTAGCATCACATTCAAGCTCAAAAGTCTTATTAAAATCAGGAAGTTGGAGTAATGGAGCATGTCTTAACTTATCTTTCAATACCGTGGAGGCTTCTTCCCATGCGGTACACCAAACAAAAGGCACATCCTTCTTTGTAAGCTCGTTGATAGGTGCAGCAATGGTGCTGAAATCCCTCACAAAACGCCTATAGAAACCAGCGAGGCCAAGAAAACTCCTCACTTGTGTGACTATTTTGGGTTGCGCTCAACTCTCAATAGCATGAATCTTGGCTTTATCAACTTCAATTACCTGAGGAGTAACAACATAGCCAAGAAAAGATACTCGGTCAGTGCAAAAAGCGCACTTCCCAAGGTTATGAAACAAACGTGCATCACATAGAGCAATAAAAACAACACGTAAATGTTCCAAATGTTCCTCCAAAGATCTACTATAAATGAGTATATCATCAAAATAGACTACCACAAATAGTCCAATGAAAGCACGTAAAACCTCGGTCATTAATCTCATGAAAGTACTAGGTGCATTAGTTCAACCAAAAGGCATGACTAACCACTCATATAAACCAAACTTAGTTTTAAATGCTGTTTTCCATTCATCTCCCAATTTCATACGAATTTGATGATTACCACTACGTAAATCAACTAAGGAGAAAATTGATAGCAACTTAATTTATCAAGCATATGATCTAGCCTAGGAATAGGATGATGATAACAAATTGTAATATTATTAATGCGTCTACAATCCACACACATACGCGATGTACCATCCTTTTTCAGCACTAGAATAATAGGAACAACACAAGGACTAAGGGATTCGCGTATATAACCTTTGTCGAGCAGCTCTTGTACTTGACACATAATCTCCTTCGTCTCCTCTGGATTGGTACGGTATGGCGCACGGTTGAGTAGCGATGCACCGGGAATTAAGTCAATCTGATGCTCAATCCCTCTAATAGGTGGTAATCCCGGTGGCACGTCTTGTGGAAAGACGTCAGCGAACTCCTGCAAGATGTTAGTGACAGTAGGAGGCAAAGAGGGAGGCATGTCCTCGAATGAAAATAATACCTCTTTGCATACAAAAGCATAGCAAACAGATGTAGTAACATCCAAATAAGTAATATCAGATTAAGTGGCAAGTAAACAACCACTCTTCAGTTTTATTTCAGATGCAACACTAGATGATGGTTTATTAGGCTTCTTATGTTGCTCAAATTCCTTTGCCACAATCTGATTTTCACTCTCACTTTGCTCCTGTTTTTCTTTACTAGCTCTAGCAATGTCATCTTTCATAATATGTTCAGCAGACATAGGAAGCAAAGTTATATTTTTATCCTTATGAACAAGACTATACTGATTTGTCCTACCATGGTGTACAATCTTTTTTTATCAAATTGCCATGGTCTACCAAGTAAAACGGAGCATGTTTGCATGGGTACCACATCACAATGCTAAAGTGCACACGAACAGTACGTGTTACCTTAACCTTGCCACCGTTGTTGAACCGTTGGATGTAATATGGATGAGGATGTGGTATGGTGGTTAGAGACATCTTATCCACCATCTCCATTCTAGCCAAGTTGTTGCAACTCCCTCCATCGATGATGACGCGAACAAAATGCTCCTTCACAACTTCCTTTGTATGGAACAAGTTGTGCCTCTGATTTTGCTCAGCCTGTGTAACCTGCACACTCAGAACACATTGAGCAACTAAACTTTCATTCCTGTCCGTGTAGTGAGCAGCTGTCGGATTCAGGGCTCCGCAGACCCAAGAAGTTTCGAACGCTGGGGCCAGTGCGAAGATCCCATCCAGCTCGAGTCTCAAGCCTAGAACTCCACAGCCAGACCCTACCGAAGATGCATGAGAGCGCAATAAGATGGACATGAGAGATTTACCCAGGTTCGGGCCACCTCGCAGATTAAAACCCTACTCCTACTTTTGGTGGATTGGCCTCACGAGGAGGTTTGTGGATGAACTAGTACAGTGGTTGAGCGAACTCGTGAGGGCTCTTGGGTGTGGGTGGATCTGATCCCTCCCTATGGTGGCGGCTAGTCCCTATTTATAGCAGGCCTTGGTCCTTTTCCCTTATCATACTGGCAGGAAGGGATCCCACAATGGCCAAATTTGAAAGGGGACAGGAGGTACAGCTTATCCTGACTAAAGGTGGTCTTCGCCTGCAAAGCTCCTGGCGTGACCAAGAGTTGGGCTCGGCGATGGCATCCTCCCTGCCGAGCTCATGGTCTTGGTCTTGTTGCATCGGGATGGAAACCTTTGGAGGGTTCCTTGGGAACCCACATTTGTCCTTGCCTCCTTAGCACGAAAGGGGAAACTGTCTTTCCTGTGCCCGCTGGCGCCCGCCTGCCATGGTCATCATGGCTCACGTCATTGCAGCCTCCTGATGCTGGGTACCTCCATAGGAATCTCCGCTCCTCGGGAGACAGCCTGGGCAGGCCGCTCCCTTGGAGGTCTTGGCGTCGTCCTCCTCGCGAGGCGGGGGCCCTCACGAGGGTCTTGTTTTGAGGGGTTTGTAGCCAGGCCGCACAGGGCCATCGTGGTGGGCCACGCGTTGGCCGCAGGCAGGCAGGTTTGGGTACCCCCGATCCCAGAACGCCGACAGTAGCCCCCGGGCCCAAGGCACGCTCGGGCCGGCTTCGGGGCGAAGCCAAGGAGTGGAGCCCGAAGCGCCGAGGGCCTCAACCGCGTGCGGGCCAACCTTGACACGTGGCGCATGACGGGGCACGGACGCCTCCACTTTCCCATGTTGCCTCGGTAACCACCCCGACTAGCAAAGGCTGGCGTGCGCTGTAGGGCCATCATTGCCCGGAATGCGGAGTGACGCCGGGTGGCCTCCGTTCAACTATAAGTAGGCGTGGGGGGCAGAGCCCCCCTAGCCCGTCTTCATTTTCTCGCTTCTTCGCTCCAATCCGCCACTTCTACAGCCATGACACCAGTGAGGAGGTTTTCCGCTGCCGAGAAGGGGAAGGGCCGCCTAGAGGGACCGGGCTTGCCACCGCCCAAGAGGGGTCGTGGCCGTCCCCGCAAGCACACCGCGAAGCCGGCGGTGGCCCCTCGAGGACCCGGGCGCACTCCAGCGCGGGCCGGTGCTGTCTCCGGTAGCTGTGGGAAGGCCCCCTCCCGCACAGGTGGCAGCGGCAGCCGTGGCGCTCGTGGCCGAGGGGGGAGGCCTGCGGCTGGTACCCAGCTGCCCCGCTCGCAATCTCACTCGGCTGACACGGCCCAGGAGTTCGTTGTGTGGGAGGATAGGCCGGCCATCTCCTGGGTCCAGCTCCCACGCTTCTTCGCGGGGGCGCTGCCAGCCGGAGGGCCTGCCGGCCTATGGCTGCAGGCCGACGGTTGCTGTAGCCGAACCTCATGGGTGGAGGTCGAGGTCACCCCCGTGACTACGTGTTCCTGACCAGCGGGTGGCAGGCGTTCGCCCATGCCGCGGCCTGCAGGGGAGGTGTACCCTCCACTTCAAGTATGACGGGGCGGCGACGCTCTTCGTCAAGGCCTTCGGGGAAGAGGGCAGGCGCTTGGGGTGCTGTCCGGAGGGCGATGGCGACGGCCGCGACCACTTCTCCACCGATGATGACCACCATGGTGGCGGCATTCTCGGCTGTGAGCTTGCCCTTGGTGACAGACGCGGCACCTCCATTAGCAGCAGCGCCTCCTCTAGGGGAAGCTCGAGCGACGACGACTACGATGAGCCACCCCGCCAGCGGGCCCGGACCAAGGAGGGTGGCGAGCCGCCACGGCGCCGCGCCCCTGCCCCGGAGGCCATTGAGCCGCCATGTCGCTGCGCCACCGTCAAGGAGGAGGAGGACTCTGACTGAGCGCGGGCGGCGCTGGGGCCGGCCCTCAGGAGTAGCGGTCCCCGGGAGGCCATCTTTTCCTGGTTTTTTTACTTCCTACATCCAAAATCACGAAAGGCCCCGAGGGGGTGTGTAATGAACTGTGGCGCCTGCACCTTCATGTTAGCATTTTGTTTTTGTCCCGTGCTTTGGCCTTTATGTCGCCGCCAATGGAAACCTCCTGCTTGACGTGATTAGGGTAACTTAGCTTGGCGTACTCGTGGCGGGTCCCTGCATCGCGAGGTGCAGTTGGGGCGCTGAGGTAGCTTGAAGTTCTTGCCGAGGGGGCCTCTTCCTTGCGGGCCAGGCAGCTTCGCAGCTTCGAGAGGCGCCCGCCGCTCGCGAAGCTCCTGGGGTGGCGAGGAGTCAGGGCCTCCGGAGGTGCTTCCTCAGGGCTCCGCCTTCCGCGTAGGTGCTGAAAAGTGCTTTACGTAGAGTTAGGATTCCTTGATAACAAGCCAAACCCGACTTCCCTTCCCCCGGTCGTCTACCTTCCAGCGACCATTTTGGTTGGAGCCCTCTAGTGAGGGCCGACCGCCACTGGTGTGCCGGGTCGCAATGCCTAGCAAGGCCAGGGGATGAGCGCTCCTGAGGCCGGGGGCCTGAGGTAGCATGCTTGTAGTAACTTGTTTGAATCCTGAGATTCCCTTCCGCCCCCTGTCTCCTTCGTGCTTGCTTTTGTGCTCTGCGTCAGTGGGGCCCAACCTCGCGTGTACCTCGACCGCCGTTGGGGCGTCCGGATCACCAAGACGGGTCCCAATCTCACGCGTACCTCGACCACCATTGGTGCGTCCGGATCACCAGGACGGAATCAAGGGGCGAGGGGCTACATGACTAGTGAGGCCCCTGGGTCGCGATGCCCAGGGGTCCCCCTTGTCGTACGAGCAGCGGGAGCCTGAGGCAACTTGTGCCTGCCGGCTCGCTCAAGAGCGCCGCGTGAGGATCAGAGCGCCAAAGCTTTGGCGAGGTGCACACCGTGCCCAGCCGCCGCTCGCGGGGTGCGAGAGAGAGTAAACTGGCAGGTGCCAAATTTTAAAGCCAAGACTGTAAAACGAGAACACTGCAATGGAGAAAAAATTCCCACCCCATTTTCCAACAAAGACGCGAAAGCTTCGAGTTTCATTCCAAAATACGGCAAATTCGGTTTACAAAAGAGAGCAAAGAACAGCCGCGCCCGGCACCAAATAGCTAGTCGTCGTCTTCCCCCCAGCGCGGAGCATAGGGGTTCCACTAGGCTTGGGCATAGTCACTGGAGGACAGTGTCGTCCGTCAACGTGGAGCATGGGGCTTCCACTTGGGCGTGGGAGGGGGCCCCTCCGCGTCCTCGGGGGACCCCGGGCGTATACAACCCACTCATTATTACGTGAGAGTGTCACGGGTAGAACTCGCGGAGATGCTGGATGTTCCAGGCATTTTGGATGGGGACTTCGTCCTGAGTCTCCAGGCGTACGGCGCCAGGCCTGGAGACACGGGTGATCCTGAACGGGCCCTCCCACATGGGCGAGAGTTTGTGCAAGCCCTCGTGATACGTCTCCAACGTATCTACTTTTCCTCACTCTTTTGCCCTTGTTTTGGACTCTAATTTGCATGATTTGAATGGAACTAACCCGGACTAACGCTGTTTTCAGCAGAACTACCATGGTGTTGTCTTTGTGCAGAAATAAAAGTTCTCAGAGTGGAACGAAACTTTTTAGAGAATCATTTCGGAATATATGTGAATTATTGGAGCCAAAATCCACCGAAGAGGGGGGCCAGGGGTGAGCAGCACCCACCAGGGCGTGCCAGGCCCCCTGGGCGCGCCCTGGTGGGTTGTGCCCACCTCGTGGCCCCACTGACCCTAATTCCACCACTATAAATTCCTATTTTCGGAGAAAAAAATCAGGGAGAAATTTTCATCGCGTTTTATGATACGGAGCCGCCGCCACCTCCTGTTCTTCATCGGGAGGCCAGATCTGGAGCCCGTTTGGGGCTCCGGAGAGGGGAATCTTCGGTCTTCGTCATCACCAACCCTTCTCCATCGCCAATTCCATGATGCTCCCCACTGGAAGTGAGTAATTCCTTCGTAGGCTTGCTGGTCGGTGAGGAGTTTGATGAGATTCATCATGTAATCGAGTTAGTTTTGTTAGGGCTTGATCCCTAGTATCCATTATATTCTGAGATTGATGTTGCTATGACTTTGCTATGCCTAATGCTTGTCACTAGGGCCCGAGAGCCATGATTTCATATCTAAACCGTTTATGTTATCATCTCTATATCCATGTTCTTGATCCAATCTTGCCTAGTCATATGCACCTATTACGTGTTATGATCCGTCAACCCCATAGTGACAATATTTGGGATACTTCGCGGTGATGACCGTAGTTTGAGGAGTTCATGTATTCACCATGTGTTAATGCTTTGTTTCGGTTCTCTATTAAAAGGAGGCGTTAATATCCCTTAGTTTCCTTATGG
This sequence comes from Elymus sibiricus, assembly GCA_039707655.1. NCBI lineage: Eukaryota > Viridiplantae > Streptophyta > Magnoliopsida > Poales > Poaceae > Elymus > Elymus sibiricus. The sequence continues at coordinate 237,676,490 of CM077665.1, forward strand.
ACCCCGCTGCCACGGGAGGGTAGGACAAAAGATGTCATGCAAGTTCTTTTCCAGAAGCATGTATGAGTATTTACGGAATACATGTCTACATTACATTGATGAACTGGAGCTAGTTCTGTATCGCCCTAGGTTATGACTGTTACATGATGAATATCATCCAACGAGTTACCGATCCAGTGCCTACGAGCTTTCCACTTATTGTTCTTGCTAAGTTATTATTGTTGCTGCTGCTGTTCCAACTGCTACAAAACCATTGCTACTACTGTTGCTACTGCTATAAAACTATCATATTACTGTACTACTGATCACTTTGCTGCAGATATTTAATCTCCAGGTGTGGTGGAATTGACAACTCAACTGCTAATACTCTCAAGTATTCTTTGGCTCCCCTTGTGTCAAATCTATATATTTGGGTTGAATACTCTACCCTCGAAAACTGTTGTGATCGTGGGTTATCAAGACCTCTTTCTGGCGCCGTTGCCGGGGAGCATAGCAATATTTGTTGAGTCACTTGGGATTTATATCAGTTGATCACTATGAAGAATCTGAAGGATCCAAAGACTAAGATTTTTCCCTCTAAGACGAGGGGAGGTAAGGAACTGCCATCTTGCTCTGCACTTGATTCACCTTCTGTTATGAGTAAGCTTGCAACACCACCACATGCTAGTAATCCTGATATGTCGCAAGTTATTGATGATGCTACCTCTGCTATGAATTATGCTATTGATGATGCTAGTACCATGCTTGATGATAATGTGCCACTAGGAGAATTTCTTGATGAACAAATTGCTAGAGCTAAAGAGAATGAAACCACTGAAACTGATGAGATTGTTGAAACAGATGAAGCTTATGAAACTGATGATGACTATGAAACACCTACTAGTCCTAGCTCTCCTTAGTTTGAAATTTCTAAGATACCTGAAGGTTATGTTATGGACAAAGAGATAACTAGAGAAATTCTTTCTTGCAAGGATAGAAACGATCTTAAGAAATTGCTACGCAAGTATAAGGAAAAGACTTTGAATGCTAGAATGATATGTGACCCTAAGTTTTCTACTTCACCTATCTTTGTTACCAATAAGGATTATGAATTCTCTGTCGACCCAAAGTTAATTACTATGGTTGAATCCGATCCTTTCCATGGCTATGAAACTGAAACTGTAGTGGCACACCTTACTAAGCCGAATGATATAGCCACCCTCTTTGCTCATGATGAAACTGTAGTGGCACACCTTACTAAGCTGAATGATATAGCCACCCTCTTTGCTCATGATGAGAAGATTCGCTACTATTATATCCTTAAGTTATTTCCGTTCTCATTAAAGGGTGATGCTAAGACATGGTACAATACTCTTGCTCCTGGTTGTGAGCGTAGTCCCCAGGATATGATTTACTACTTCTCTGAAAAATATTTTCCTGCTCATAAGAAACAAGCTGCCTTACAGGAAATATTTAACTTTCTACAAATTGAAGAAGAGAGTCTCCCACAAGCTTGGGGGAGGCTTCTCCAATTGCTTAATGCTTTACCTGATCATCCTCTCAAGAAAAATGAAATACTTGATATCTTTTATAATGGACTAACCGATGCTTCTAGGGACTTCCTAGATAGTTGTGCTGGTTGTGTTTTCAGGGAGCGAACTGTTGAACAAGCTAAGGAATTATTGAATAAGATATTGAAGAATTATGATGATTGGACTCCTCCTGCACCATCGCCTAAACCCACTCCGAAGAAGAGGGGTATCTTATTTCTCAGTCCTGAAGATATGTAAGAGGCAAAGAAATCTATGAAGGAAAAAGGTATTAAAGTTGGGGATGTTAAGAATTTGCCACCTATTTAAGAAATATATGGCCTTGACACACCACCACCTCCACAGGTGGTAGAGGTAAATTCTTTATTAAGTTTAATGAAAGTGACATTCATCACAACAAACATCCTAGTCAATGCTTATATGAGTTTGACAACTATATTATGAAGCAAGATCATTTCAATGCTCATGTTCTGAAACAATTGAAATATAATTCTGATATGATTGCTCGCTTGAGTGACTTGCTATTTAGAATCGGTAATGATGTTAGAGGTGTAGGAAAGCATGCCTCTATGGTTCAAACTCAGTTAGAACAAGTTGCTAAATCTCAAAAAGAATTGCTTGACGAAATGAATAATAATATGCATGATTTTGCTGCTAGAGTAGTAACTAGAGGAGGAAGAATGACCCAAGATCCACTTTATCCTCAAGGTCATCCTAAAAGAATTGAACAAGACTCTCAGAGAATCTATCCTGATGCACCTAGTCCTTATAAGAAGAAAAAGAAAACGAAAAAGAAAAATGATAGGACTTTGCATACCTCTAGTGAACCTGAGACACAAAAACCTCCTGATAATAATGATGTCTCTATTTCCGATGCTGAAACTCAATCTGGTAGTGAACATTCACCTAGTGATAATGAAAATGATAACGATGATGTTCACGATGATGCTCAACCTAGCAATGATATAGAACCAAATAATGATGTTGAAATAGAGCCTGCTCCTGATCTTGATAACCCACAACCTAAAAATAAACGGTATGATAAAAGAGACTTTGTGGCTAGGAAACATGGTAAAGAAAGAGAGCCATGGGTTCAAAAGCCCATGCCGTTTCCACCTAAGCCATCTAAGAAAAAGGATGATGAAGAATTTGAACGCTTTGTTGAAATGATTAGGCCAGTCTTTTTGCGTACCCGCTTAACTGATATCTTGAAGATGGCCCCTTATGCAAAGTATATGAAAGACATCATTACAAATAAAAGAAAGATACCGGAAGCTGTAATCTCCACCATGCTTGCTAATTATTCTTTTAAGGATGGAGTACCTAAAAAACTCGGAGATCCTGGAATACCAACTATACCTTGCTCCATCAAAAGAAACTATGTTAGAACTGCTTTGTGTGATTTAGGAGCCGGTGTTAGTGTTATGCCTTTCTCCTTATATAAAAGACTTGATTTCAATAAACTCACACCTACCGAGATATCATTGCAAATGGCTGACAAATCAACAGCCATACCTATCAGTATTTGTGAAGATGTGCCCGTTGTTGTTGCAAATGTTACTATCTTAACGGACTTTGTTATTCTTGAGATGCCCGAGGACGACAACATGTCGATTATCCTTGGTAGACCCTTTCTGAATACTGCAGGGGCTGTTATTGATTGCAATAAAAGCAAAGTCACTTTTCATATCAATGGTAATGAGCATACGGTGCACTTTTCGAAGAAACAATTTCAAGTGAATGGTATAAATGTTATTGAAGAATCTGTGACAATCACTATTGGAAGTTTTCAATTACCTCTTCCTACTGCCAAAAAGAAATATGATATACTTTTTGTCGGGGATATGCACATCCCCATTGAGGTAACTTAGTGTTTTACGAAAGTTCTTCGGTTTCATGCTAATTGGAAGTGGTTGTTAATAAGACTTGATCAACCTTATTAATGGATCTTTTTTGAGAGGTATGACGTCGATGAATCTAGTAAGCACAACTCTCTGCTCCCACCTTTTATTTTCTATTTTAGCTAGTCAAATAAAATAAAATGCCATGATTATCCTGTTTTCTGTTTTCTCCGTGCAATAAAAAAATGACCCAAAAATAAAAATTCTTAGAATGCCCTGAAAATTTAACATGATTTTTTCCTGAATATTTATGAATTTTTGGTGCAAATAATACCAGACGGGGGTGCACCTGGTGCCCACAAGACACCAGGGCGCGCCAGCACCCCTAAGCGCGCCCTGGTGGGTTATGGCCCCCACGTGGGCCCCCTCACTTATCTCTTTAACCCACATCATCCCCTACCTCCATAAAAAAATCACCACAACCACCATTCCCGTGTTCTTGCTCTCAAACCCGCGGATTTCGATCTCTTTGCTCAAAGCTCCGTTTTGAAACTTTTTGGAGGGATTGCTACTTGGTAAGTGACTCCTCCATTGCTGCAATTAGTTTTTGTTTTAGTGGGTTATTTTTAGAGTAATTAGCTACTCTTGGTGCTACTGTAGATGAGCTTGCATGTTGAATTCTAAGAGCTCTAAGTAGTTTGAATGCTCAATATGGCCTCTATGCATGCTTAGGAGTAGTTGCTAACAATCTTACAAAGTTTTGTTGACAAATTTTGGTGGACGAAATTTTTTCAGGATTTTTATAGGAATAAAATGCAATTCTTTAGGAGTTCTTCGAGGAGGAGATACTCGGAAGCCTCATCAAGTGGAAGCTCTGTTCGACGGTCTTATGTTGAACTAAGCGAAAGCTCGATGCGAGATGCCGCCACCAAATCATGCTTGTGGCCTTGCGACGAGTTCATGGAAGGTGCAGGTATTAAGGAGAAATTTGACCAATTTATTCACAATACAGAGCTTGCTCCCTTCATTGCAGATAAGTGCCCCCAACACCTCGAACTCACGAAAACCTTCACAAAGGAATTTAAATATTTTTCTCTTGAGTCTAGAGTTTCATTCAACATGTACGATCATTCCTTCACCATGCCATTAGAAATGTTTAGCGAAGCATGCAAACTTCCATATTGGGGTTCCCTCGATGAACCAACAAAAGCTGAATACGAATCAATTTTAGTTAATCTTTGCTTTGGTGAAGATAGGGGGTAACACAAGGGAGAATCAACAACATCCATTTTCCATCATTACAATATTTTGCGCTCTTTAACGGTAAATGTATCGTTGGCAAACAAGATTGTAGCACACTGTGTGCTCATGATTTGAGCCTATTACACATCGCCATAACTGGGAATAAGGATTGTAATCTTGGTGCAATTGTTGCACGGAGGTTGCAGCTTAATGCTGCTAGTGGTAATTTTTATGGAGGAATCTATGCCTCCCGTGTAGCTGAGAGATTAAATGTTTCACCATGGCCTAATGACCCCATCCTACCTACTCAGTATTTAGACTTTGATGCCATGAAGCGTCATAAGTTCCTTACGGGTATGGCCACCAACTACACCTATAACTTGAGATTTAATAAAAAAAGGTTGTGCCTATTGCTTTGCCTGCTCCTGCTCTCTTTGGTTTTCACACTAGGGGAAGATATTATGTCCTTGAGAGCAAAGCCCATGCGTACAACGCGGAGGTTGAAGCTGCCAGGAGGGCCGCGGAGTCTGCTCCGAGGGCCTCAGTGAGCCATCGTCTGGATTATTATTCATATGGATGGTGATTACCAAGCTAGGCCAAAAGCCTAAGCTTGGGGGAGTACTTATTTCCACCGACATTACATTCATGTTCACATATTTCATTCCAGTTGTCGGTGTTCACACTTTTTCATTGTAAATTCCATGCTAGATTTGTTTTCTCGCTTTCTTCTTGTGTGTTTGAGAAACTTTGAGAAAATCCAAAAATATTTCCTACTTATTTTTAGTTTTTCTTTCTAGCTTAGTTTAATTGCAGCATCAAAAGAAAACGCAAAAAGATTTCTCACTTCTTCTTTTGCTTGTTGGGAGCTTTCCCGTGTAAATAGTTTTTCTCGTTTTTGTTTTTCCTCTTTAATTTGCTTTCTTCAAGAAAAAAACAAAAACTCCAAAAATATTTCAGTGTGTTTCTCTGAAATTCTTTTCTTTTTACTTGAGTCGTACCTAGGAGAAGACCACAATGAAACTGTTGAATGGCTGTCATCTGCATTATTGTTTATCTAACAAAGGGCCCATATTACTTTGTCTTCTCCCCTTGAATAAAATGTTCGCAGATTCTAGCTTAGTCCACGGCACTCTTGCACTATTATTATCTTCTTATCATTCGGTCATGCAAGTGAAAGGCAATAATGACGATATTTGATGAATTGACTGTGGCAGAGAAAAGCACGTATGAACTCAACTTGTTTTTGTTTTTGTAAATATGTTTAACCTAGTATCCTTGATTCAGCATATTATGATCAAACATGCTTGCAATGACCATTAGAGATTATAGTTGTTCATGCCACGCTTAAGTAGCTAGGAGTGGATAATGATTTGTCTTGGGTGTCAACATGCATTAAAATGGTTGTGATGTGGTATGATGATATGGTATCCTGCTCTGAATGTTTCAAGTGGCTTGACTTGGCACATGTTCACGCATGCAGTTGAATCAAAACCAACATCGGCTTCATGATATTTATGTTCGTGGTGTCCATGTCCTACTCATGCTAGTATTCAATGTTGATTATATGTAATGCATGTTCATGACCGTTTTCGCTCTCTAGCTGGCCGCTTCTCAATCTATTTGCTAGCCTTCGCCTGTACTAAGCGGGAATACTGCTTGTGAATCAAAACCCTTAAACAAAGTTATGCCAGATGAGTCCACTATATCTACCTGTACGCGGTATTACCCTGCCGTTCCAAGTAAATTTGCATGTGCCACCTCTAAAAATTCAAATGAACATCTGTTTTGTGTGCCTGGACCGCTCATGGAGCGACAGGGGGCGGTCAGTATCTTCCATGCTAAGCAGGTTATTCTCATGATGAGTGTTTATTCACTTGTCCTTACACGAGAGGGGCGGTAATAGGGATTCCCAGTCCCGCAATCAAAAATAAAAAATAATTAAACAAAACTCCCCAGGAATGTAGTTGGTTTGGACGGTACTCGTGGATACGGCTAGCCATGGAGTGTGATTGTTGGTGGAGGGGGAGTAAACCTTTACTTTTACCGCTTGGGAACCGCCGCTAATTTGTTTAGCATGGAAAATATTGATAACTCTTGGTCGTGACGTTGACAGGAAGGGTGTACCTCCCAAAATTATATCTATCTCTATTTTAAACTTTGAGCTCTGGCACCACTGCAGCTGTTGATGACAATTGCAGTTTCACTTCTAACGTTAGTCCGTGATAGTCAATACTCACTCTTTTGCCCTTGTTTTGGACTCTAATTTGCATGATTTGAATGGAACTAACCCGGACTAACGTTGTTTTCAGCAGAACTAGCATGGTGTTGTTTTTGTGCAGAAATAAAAGTCCTCGGAATGGAACAAAACTTTTTGGAGAATTATTTCAGAATATATGTGAATTATTGGAGCCAAAATCCACAGAAGAGGGGGGCCAGGGTGAGCAGCACCCACCAGGGCGCGCTTTGGTGGGTTGTGCCCACCTCGTGGCCCAACTGACCCTATTTCCGCCACTATAAATTCATATTTTTCGAGAAAAAAATCAGGGAGAAAGTTTCATCGCGTTTTACGATACGAAGCTGCCGCCACCTTCTGTTCTTCATCGGGAGGCCAGATCTGGAGCCCGTTTGGGGCTCCGGAGAGGGGAATCTTTGGTATTCGTCATCACCAACCCTTCTCCATCGCCAATTCCATGATGCTCCCCACCGGGAGTGAGTAATTCCTTCGTAGGCTTGCTGGGCGGTGAGGAGTTGGAGAGATTCATCATGTAATCGAGTTAGTTTTGTCAGTGCTTGATCGCTAGTATCAATTATGTTCTGAGATTGATGTTGCTATGACTTTGCTATGCCTAATGCTTGTCACTAGGGCCGGAGTGTCATGATTTTAGATCTGAACGATTTATGTTATCATCTCTATATCCATGTTCTTGATCCGATCTTGCCCAGTCATATGCCCCTATTATGTGTTATGATCCGTCAACCCCATAGTGACAATATTTGGGATACTTCGCGGTGATGACCGTAGTTTGAGGAGTTCATGTATTCACCATGTGTTAATGCTTTGTTCCGGTTCTCTATTAAAAGGAGGCCTTAATATCCCTTAGTTTCCTTATGGACCCCGCTGCCACGGGAGGGTAGGACAAAAAATGTCATGCAAGTTCTTTTCCATAAGCGCGTATGACTATTTACGGAATACATGCCTACATTACATCGATGAACTGGAGCTAGTTCTGTATCGCCCTAGGGAATGACTGTTACATGATGAATATCATCCAACGAGTTATTGATCCAGTGCCTACGAGCTTTCCACTTATTGTTCTTGCTAAGTTATAATTGCTGATGCTGCTGTTCCAACTGCTACAAAACCATTGCTACTACTGTTACCGCTACTGTCACTGTTGCTACTGCTATAAAACTATCATATTACTGTGTTGCTGCTCACTTTGCTGCAGATATATAATCTCCAGGTGTGGTTGAATTGACAACTCAACTGCTAATACTCTCAAGTATTCTTTGGCTCCCCTTGTGTCGAATCTATAAATTTGGGTTGAATACACTAGCCTCGAAAACTGTTGCGATCCCCTATACTTGTGGGTTATCACCTCCCTAGAGAGGACCCGCCTCAGGACGAGGTCTCCGACTTCAAGGGTCCTGGAGCGGATGCTACGTTAATGGTAGCGTTACGTCGCTGCGTGGAGCGAGGCTTGGCGGCGGCCCTCCTCTCCGAGCACGAGGTCTGTTCCCCGCGAGGCATCCTGACGCTCCTCGTCGAATGCCAAGAACCACGGGGAGCGATGCTTGTCCTCGTGCGGGAAGACCGCCTCTGGCCCGTAGACGAGGAAGAATGGGGTCTCTCCGGTGGGCTTAGTCGCGGTTGTGCGGATGGACCACAACACGGACTGAAGCTCACCGAGCCAACCCCCGCCGCAGACCTCGGGCTTCTTTTTGAAGCTCCTAGCTTTGAGGCCCATCAGGACCTCCACGTTGGCGCGCTCGGCTTGGCCATTGCTCCGTGTGTGCGCCACTAAAGCGTAGCATATCTGCGTTCCATGGTTAGCACAATATGTTCTAAAGAGGTTGCTTGTGAACTGTGACCCATTGTCGGTAATAATACGGTTGGGGACGCCGAAGCGGCTCACGAGGCCCTTGATGAACTTGACGGCCAAGCTGGCGGGGATGGTGCGCACAGGCTCCACCTCCGCCCGCTTGGTGAACTTGTCGATGGTGACGTAGAGGTAGCGACAACCGCCGGCCGCCCGAGGGAAGGGTCCCAGTATGTCCAGCCCCCAGACCGCGAAGGGCCAGGAGAGCGGGATGGTCTGGAGACCCTGCGCATGCTGATGAATCTGCTTGGCGTGAAATTGGTAGGCTTCGCAGGATCGGATCAGCTCAGTGGCGTCTTGGAGCACCGTGGGCCAGTAGAAGCTGCTGCGGAACGCCTTCCCCACGAGGGTACGAGACGAGGAGTGGTGCCCGCAATCGCCCCCGTGGATGTCAGCCAGCAGCTTGAGCCCCTGCTCTTTGGATATGCACCATAGCGAGACGTCGTTGGGGCGCCAGCGGTACAACTCGACGTCCTGTAAACAATAAGCAGTAGCCTGGCGGACCACGCGCTCCGCGTCCTCCTCTTTCTCCGACATGGCGCCACTGAGAAGGTATGCCTCGAACTCTCCAGTCCAGTCACCGGCCTGAGGTTCCAGTGCCAGGAGCAGACGGGCCCCTGAGGCCGGGCCACAGGCCAGGGCACATGAGGGCGGTGCCGGTGGTAGCTTCTCCTGAAGCGACGCCGGGCCTGCGGCCGTGGGTGCCGCTGACGGCTTAAAGAGCCTCTCCTTGAAGACTCCGGGCTCCTGAGGCTCACGATGTGATGCCCTCTTGGCGATGTCATCTGCTTCCTTGTTCGCACCACGTGGGACGTGCTGCAATTCTAAGCCCTGGAAACGTTTTTCCATCTTACGTACCTCCTCCAAGTAGGCCTCCATGTGTTCGTCCTTCGGCGTGTACTCTTTGTTGGAGAAGTTGACGAGGAGCTGGGAGTCGCCCTTGATGGTGAGGCGCTTGACCCCCAGGGCAGCGGCGGCCCTGAGGCCAGCGAGCAAGCCTTCGTATTCCGCAATGTTGTTGGAGACCTTCTCGCCATGTTGGAAGCAAAGCTGGACAGCGTAGTAGAGCTTGTCTTGGGTTGGGGAGATGAGGACTACTCCAGCCCCCGCGCCCCGCGCGTGCGAAGGCTGCATCAAAGTGCATGACCCAGCTGTCGGGCGCCTCGTCACCGAGCACGAGGGACTGGCCCTCACCCATCCCCCGGTCGGGAGCGTCTGTCCACCCTGCCACAAAGTCAGCGAGGGCCGTGCCCTTGATGACTCTGGTGGTGCTGAACTCCAAGTGGAAGGCCTGCAGCTCGATGTTCCACTCTGCGACTCTTCCAGAAGCATTGGGGTTGCGTAGCACTTTCTCCAGGGCGTACGCGGAGACGACCTTGATGGGGTGACACTGGAAATAGTGGCGCAGCTTAATTGAGGTGACATGGAGTGCGAGCAGAAGTTTCTGCTAGATAGGGTAGCGCGCACGCGCATCCCGCAACATGGTGCTGACGTAGTACACCGGGTGCTTGATCAGGGACGAGGTATTGGCGTTGCCCGGCTCCTCATGAGGCTCGAGGGACTCAGGTGCCTCGGGGGTTGATGAAGCGATGTGGGCCTCATGAGCGCCGTCCTGAGGCGGCGAGCGCTGCACGGCTCCACACGAGCCACCCTGCTCCGCGCCTGCGCCAGCGCTCCCCTCTCGGACTGCCACAAGCGCCGCGCTGGCTGAGTGGGGGGTGGCAGCCAATTAGATCACCAGGGGCTCGCAAGGATGTGGCGCCACCATAACGGGTGGGCTCGTGAGATACCGCTTGAGGTCCTCGAAGGCCGCGTCCGCCTCCGGAGTCCACTCGAAAGGGCCCTTTCTCTTCATGAGCTTGAAGAAAGGGAGGACGTGCTCGCCTAGCTTGGAGATGAAACGTCCCAAAGAGGTCACGCAGCCCGCAAGCTTCTGCATTTCCTTGAGGGTCTGAGGCGGGCTCATCTTCCCGATGGCTTTGACCTTCTCCGGGTTGGCCTCGATTCCTCGGTGCGATACCAAGAAACCAAATAGCTTGTCGGATGGGACTCCAAAGATGCACTTTTCCGGGTTGAGCTTCAGGTTCACTGCACAGGCTGGCGAATGCATCCTCCAGGTCCTCGAGCAAGGTCTTCGCCTCTCGCGATTTGACCACGATATCGTCAACATATGCCTCCACATTCCTCCTGAGCTGCTGCCCCAGGGCAATGCGCATCAACTGCTGGAAGGTCGCACCGGCGTTCCGCAGCCCGAAGGGCATGCAAACGTAGCAGTACACACCACAGGGGGAGAGGAAGGCCTTCTTCTCGACATCCTTCACTGCCATCTTGATTTGGTGGTAGCCTGAGAAGGCATCCAGAAAGCATAGCAGGTCATACTCGGCGGTGGAGTCCATGATCTGGTCGATGCGCGGGAGTGGGAAGGGGTCCTGAGGACAAGCCTTCTTGAGGCTTGTGAAGTCGACGCACCTGCGTTCCTTCCCACCCTTCTTGGGGACGACCACTGGGTTGGCCAGCCAGTCCGGGTACCGCACCTCCTGAACAACTCTAGCATCCCGCAGCTTGCCGACCTCTTGAATGATGAACGCTTGCTTCTCTTGTGCTTGTCGCCTTGCCTTTTGCTTCACCGGGCACGCACCGGGGCGCACCCTTAGGTGATGCTCGATCACCTTTCTCGGGACGCCGGTTAGGTCGCGTGCCTCCCACGCAAACACATCCTTGTTCGCGCGGAGGAAGTCCACCAGCGCCTTCTCCTGCTCTGGGGAAAGACTAGCGCCAATGGTGAAGGTGTGGCCCGGGCTCCCGTCGTTTGCGGGCACCTGCTTCGTCTCAGCCCGGTCCTGAGAGAACAACTGCTTCTTCTTCGCGGGTGCGGCCTCCGGGGCCTGCGCGATGCTCTCTGGGGGCGGGACGCCTCCTTCCCCGTGTGCGACGCACTCGGCGTCTGGGCGCGTGGCCGTTGCGGCCTTTTAGGCGAGCTTGAGGGCTCGAACTGCGGGCGATGTCAAAGTCGATCAGCTCGGTGCGGCCTTGGTATCTCCGGCAACGGTGATGATACCGCTGCTGCCAGGCATCTTGATGACGTTGTAGCCTGGGTGCGTTGCCTCCATGAACTTGGCGAGGGCCTGATACCCCAGGATGGCATTGTACGGGAGGCCGATGCGGGCGATGTCAAAGTCGATTAGCTCGGTGCGGTAGTTGTCGCGGGTGCCGAAGGTGACGGGGAGGCGCACCTGCCCCGAGGGGGTGGCGGAGCCCCCGACCACTCCTGAGAAGGGCCTAGAGGGCGCGAGCTGGTCGTAGGGCATCTGGAGCATGTCAAAGGCCTCCACAGAAAGGACGTTGAGGCCGACGCCGTCGTCGATGAGGGTCTTGGTGACAACAATGCCGCCGATGGTGGGCGTGCAGAGCATGGGGAGCGCACCCGCAGCGACCGTTGTCCTGGGATGGTCCCTGGAGTCGAAGGTGATGTCGGTCTTTGGATTCGCCCCGCTCTGTGGGGCCTCGAGCTGCGGCTGAACTGCACCCGCCCGACGAAGAAACTGCTTGACATGGCGGCCGGACGCGGGTGCTTGCGACCCACCGAGGATACAAGCGACCGCAGGCAAAGCCTGACAAACCGCGGCATCTCCATAGGCTGCGGGCTGCCAAGCCTTGGGGACAGCGCCCGCCATGGGACGACGAGGCGAAGGTGAAACGCGGCTGGTGATGGTGAAGCTCCGACACGCCCCTACCTGGCGTGCCAAATGTCGGATTCAGGGCTCCGCAGACCCAAGAAGGTTCAAACTCTGGGGCGTGTGCGAAGATCCCAACTAGCTCGAGTCTCAAGCCTGCAGCTCCACAGCAAGACCCTGCCGAAGATGCGTGAGAGTGCAAGAATATGGACACGAGAGATTTACCTAGGTTCGGGCCACCTCGCACTGTAAAACCCTACTCCTGCTTTTGGTGGATTGGCCTCACGAGGAGGTTTGTGGATGAACTAGTACAGTGGTTGAGCAACATCGCGAGGGCTCTTGGGTGTGGGTGGATCCGATCCCTCCCTATGGTGGTGGCTAGCCCTATTTATAGCGGCCCTTGGTCCTCTTACCTTATCGTCCTGACGGGAACGGATCCCACAATGGCCAAATTTGAAAGGGAACCTGACGTACAACTTATCCTGACTAAAGGTGGTCTTCGCCTGCAAAGCTCCTGGCGTGACGCAGAGGTGGGCTCGGCGATGACATCCTCCCTGCCGAGCTCGTGGTTTTGGTCTTGTTGCGCCGGGATGGAAACCTTTGGGGGTTCCTTGGGAACCCGCGTTCGTCCTTGCCTCCTTAGCACGAAAAGGGAAACTGTCTCTTCTGCGCCCGCTGGCGCCCGCTTGCCATGGTCGTCATGGCTCTCGTCATTGCAGCCTCCTGAGGCTGGGTACCTGCATAGGAATCTCCACTCCTCGGGAGGCAGCCTGGGGAGGCTGCTCCCTTGGAGGTCTTGGTGTCTCTGCTGCCCCCGCTGGCGCCCGCCTGCCATGGTCGTCATGGCTCACGTCATTGCAGCCTCCTAAGGCTGGGTACCTTCATAGGAATCTCCACTCCTCGAAAGGCAGCCTGGGGAGGCTGCTCCCTTGGAGGTCTTGGCGTCGTCCTCCTCGCGAGGCGGGGGCCCTCACGAGGGTCTTGTTTTGAGGGGTTTGTCGCCAGGCCGCACAGGGCCATCGTGGTGGGCCACGCGTTGGGCCGCAGGCAGGCAGGTCTAGGTACCCCAGATCCCAGAACGCCGACAGCAGCCATGTAGTGTGGAGGCATATCCTCGGCACCCATCGTGGAGGCATATTGTTCAGTATCCTCGGCACCCTGTTCTTCACTTGCAATAAGAGCCAAAGTCTCCTAATCATAATCACTAGTGGATGCATATCCACCATCCTTAGTAACAATCATCACACGCCTGGATGTGCATTCTCTCGCAATGTGACCTCTACCCATGCAACGATGACATATAACCTCATGTGTTTGCCCTGTAGATGCCATGGATGAAAAAGAGCTCTGTGCAGGCCCCGAAGGCGTGCCCTTGCTGGAGGCTGGTCGTCGTGCCTGATTCCTGTAATCTCAGTTGGAGTTGGTGGCTGAAGTAGGCGGTGCTGCAACAGGACGTGTGGAAGTATATGAGGTCCGTGGCATCCATGATGAAGTGCTACCTGCAGAAAAATTAGTTCTGGCCAATGCCTGTCGATTCTGCACTTCACGTTCAACTTTTCAAGCAAGATGGAATAAACGAGTGATAGTGTTATACTCCTTATACTCTAAAATAGTCTGAATATCTCTATTTAATCCACCCATAAAACGTGCAAGCATAGCTTCATTTTCCTCAACAATACCACATCTAATCATGCCAGTTTGTAATTCCTGACAATACTCTTCTACAGAATTTTTTCCTTGTCTTAAACGCTGCAATTTTTGAAGTAATTCACGTTGATAATATGGTGAAACCCAACGAGTACGCATAGCAGTTTTCAAAGCAGCCCAAGTAGTAGGGATATTATCATGATGTATTCTACAATGTCCAGACCACCAAACACAAGCAAAACTAGTGAAAGCACAAACTGCAGCAGCAATACATCTATCCTCAGGAAATTGGAAGCATGTAAAACGTTGTTTTGTTACTAACTCCCAATTAAGATATATATCAGGAACAAATCTACCCTCAAATGTCAGAATATTCAATTTAAGTCTAGGGAGATGGTCATGATCTCGTGCCTGAGGGGGTGGTGCAGCCCTACTGTTGCTATAGTAGCCATGTGGACGACCTGGTGCGTGTGGTGGTGGTTGGCCCTGGGCTGATCTGGGGCAACCTCTCCCTCATCATCGTAATAACCATCATAACCCTCATTCTCCTCAATTACGGTAGCAGCAGCAATAGCAGACACCGAAGCAGTAGCAATGGCACCAGAATTTTGGCCCTGGTCGATAGGCACACGTCGCGCTCGTCCCGCGAAATTTGGGCGTTGGTGGTGTTGTTGCCGAGGTACGACAGGTACAACTGGTGGAGGTAGACATGCAAGCACCTCATTGAATTTAGCATCAAGCTTGGCATTGATCGTCTTCTCCAAACCATCTAGCTTCTCCATAGCCTCTCCAAGGCTCGTCACCAAGTCGTGCACCTGTTCATCCAACATTTGTTGAAATTTATCATGGAGTGCCTTGTTGGTCATACCCTCCTAGTCGATCTCGTCAGCTTGTGATCCTGGCATGGTTAGCAGCAATAGGAAACACACAAGAATATGAAGCTACTGACTACTAGGAAGTTGTGGTGGTGGTGGTGTGTCACAAATCCTTCAAGCGAATCTCAAATCCTTACCAGTTTTTACCAAACAGCAGGCGGTGACCGGCAACCGTTGTAGTCAAAACTCTCAAAGCTTGGATAGAGCGATTACTAGGAAGAGTCAAACGCACGACGTAGATGTATGTGGAGCTGGGAAGGCTTATAATATGGTAGCAAAAGGGGGTCAGCAATAATCATTTCAGAGAAGCAAAGTTGAAAAGATGCTCAACGACGGTACCGTGCTGGTCCTAGGCTAGATTGTACTAGAGACGCGAGCCTAGAAAACCAACAAAATCACAACGCGAAACGTAACCAAGGGAAGAGCACACTTTGAAAAAAAATTCTCTCTTTTTTTGGCGCCTCTTTTTTTGCACTCTTTTTTTTCGGAAAATCACTATAATGGCGAGTGTCTCAAAACTCTTCCCAAGTCGTATAAATAGGATAGACAAAAAAATTGACTATTTTTTTCTGGAACGATTCGGGGCTGCGACGACCAAGAAAGTGCGACAAAAAATCACTATGGTGGCGAGTGTCTCAAAACGCTTCGCAAAGCCCAAAAACAGGATAGGGAAAAATATTTTCAACCCGCCAAAATTTTGGCCTAAAAATTGTCCGGGGGTCTCCAAACTCTTTTTTTTTCTCAAACCTACTCAGTCAAGGAAACACGAAACTAAAAACAAGAGGATCTCGAAACTAAACCTAAGATGTAATGGAGTCAGACTAGGATTGGTGGTGGATATGAATCTGGTGGAACTCGGACTAGTGGCGGATGTATGTATGGGTGGTGGAACATGGACTGGTCGTGAATCTGTGATGGAGGTGGACTCGGATTGTCGTGATGGCGGATATGTGGTGGTAGATGGCAATAGAGATGTATCTGGTGTGGTGGTGGTATATGGCAGCGGTGATGTATCTGGTGTGGTGGTGGTCTATGGCAGCGATAAAGATGATGCGGCGGTGGCGTGACAAACTATGTACAGAACTCGAAACTCCAAAGAACTACACGCTAAGACCAGCAACTTGACACGAAGATGCAACCGCAAATTCAACAAAGAAAATACCGAACAGAAAATTGCAAAGGCTCAGATTGGTTCGGATATGATGATCTAAGCCTAAAATTTTTTTTGTGGCTTTTACGTGGACTGTAGGTATGAAAAACATATGCAATCCAAACTATGAATAACTGGTAAAATCTCACCGACCAACCTAGAAATTTTATACCACTTGATAGAGGCAAAGGTGTCCCGTCTTTCAATGAGATGGTGGCTATTGTTTTTGGTGGAGTAGACTTTGACGATCTGACTACGAACGTGCGAGGATGTCGCGCCTTAGCAATCGCTAAACCAACTCCGAGAGGTTATTGACCATGCCAGAGCACGATCAACCTGACCACGAGGGTCTATTTCCTGCACGCAAATGAAGAACAAGCAAGAAATTGAGATTGCAATCTGGATAATACAAATATAAGAGGAAAGCTTTATTGATGAAAGTGGGGTTCTGTGACGTCTTGGTTTGGTCGTAGAACACAAACGAAGGACGCGAAGTTGCAACTATGGTGAACCTGTAATCTAAACAAAACCCAAGTCTAAAACGGCGCCCTAAGGTCTGTATATATGGGGGAATAGAGGGGGATTTCGTGGCCCCTTGGAGGAGGGGTCTGAAACCAACCCTAATTTAGTTTCCCCACACATACAAACTCTAAAAACAGCCTATATTATGGTATTTCGAAATTACATGGGCCTGGCCCAAAAATAAGGTAGCGCATCACCTATAATAGCCTATGGACGAAATTTATAAAGTGGCATCTTGAATATTTCGTCCAAGCCTTCATGCTCTCATTATGGTGGCTTCAAAGTGCGAAAATCACCACTGGAAAGTCCATTGTTCCTTCCCGCGCGCGCACCTTCTTCTCCATGCTTGATCCCGCTCCAATGGCCACCTTCTTGGCCATGCTAGGTCCTTCATTCATAAGTAAAACAAAAGTATCTAATTTAGGTAGTATCATATGTTCATGAGCATTAAAAGGATTTCCAAAAAAATGAAAGTACCTGATAATTTAGCTGGCGTGCGCAGGCTCTAGTAACTGATCCAATATGTGTAGCTGGTGGGGATGTGGGTGTAACATTAGTAACGATATCCTCATCACAAGTGTGGCCCAGGCCTGGGGGCTCCTGTCGGTGTACTAATGAACGGGGTCCTTAGTATCCTGACTTGTGCGCCAGACTACCGCGGCCTTCGGATCGGCAAGACCCTGTCGGGCTGATTCTGGACGCCGAGCCTCTTCATACAAGAGACCAAGCGAACCGGCAAGCCCTCCTTGCCGGAGGACTCGACTGTTGACGCACCCGCCAAGGTGTCCGCTCACCAAGCCCTCGCTCCTCGTCACCAGGCTGGTTGTCTACATCGGCTAGGTGTCGAGCGCAAGGTAGTTAGAGTCGGGATTCGGAGTCGGATCGATTTTCCTTAGATAGAATCGAGTCGTAGTATCGAGTCGTGGAATCGAGGATTCTACTAGATTTACAGACATGAGATATTTTGCATCCACGCTGAAAATTTATTTGGGTTTATAGAGTTTAACGCTAAATATAGAGCAAAAAACATACACATCAATGCTAGTTGTATTCTACTTCTTTTCATGGCTAACCTACTATATAGCTTGAATGATGGAACGTTTTCGAGAGGGAAATATACCAAACGTTTAAATCTTCAACACAGAAAATTTACTTAGGAGGGTTTTTTAGAGTACGTGAATAGTCGATCACTTGTATAGCTAACTCGCAGTGCTGAAACTTTAAGGGTCTTGTTGTCCTTCTCCGATCAATCTTGACGCATCCTCCTTCTCACGCCAATTCCATGTGTCCACAAGTTAGATCCTCAGTTTTGATCTAGGGTTTTTGAGAGCTAGATCAAAGGTGTTGACGGTCAAGAGATTGAGCTTGGAACAGGAATAAAGGGCCATGAGGCATGTGAAAAGGGGTTTGCATGATGGCATACTGTTCTGGTACAACTAAATAGACGACTTAGATAAATTAGTAGAATCGGACATAGTCCATAGCATAGTCGGGATTCTACAGTTTTGTATAGGATTCTATGATTTGGATCGTGACTCAACATGGATTCTACCATATCTGGATTCATAGTGGGACTTGGATCAACATGCCTATGTAGGGTCGTGAAGTCGTGGGATTCTAGGATTCGAGTCGGGATTCTGACTACCTTGGTCGAGCGGGAAGGCGGTTAGGTGGACTTGGTTAGGGCGCGTGGCGATTCACTAGATTTATAGCTGAGCTTTAATGAAACCCGTGCTACGGCATGGCGAAGGAATAAGAGGTAGCTGGACGAACGACACAGAAGGAGAGGCAATTCTTGTCAGAAGACGTCGCCAGCAGGCCACCTCACGGCGCATTAAATGCGCCTGTCCTAGTCCACCAGAGTTAGGTATTTCCCACTATCGCTCTTGCCATCCGTTTTAGCAAAGGGATATACATTCGTTACTCTGTCTAAATACCATATTAGCCGCTGTGCTAGCCCCTGAATTATAAAAGGAGGTCCATGGCTACCTTTAGAAGGGTCGACAACCTGTTCATTTACACGCGTAGCGACGGTCTCCGTGCATCCTTGTCGGGCTGCGACGCTCCTGTACTGTGAACCCAAATAAACCACACCACACAGGACGTAGGGTATTACGCTCCGGCGGCCCGAACCTGTCTAAACGCCCGCACGTGCATGGTCCGGTGATGCTCTTTGCGCCAGAGGATCTCCCTTGCCGAACCACGAAAGGGTCCTTGTCGGCCCCATAAATCGTCATACCCCGACATAGCTACAAGGTGGGCATGCGCTATTTTCACAAGCTCAGTCGGCTACTCCAAGGAGATAGGCATGTGGTACTTCCACAAGCTAGCTACAAGGTTGGCATGCCCTATTTTCACAAGCTCAGTCGGCTACTCCAACGAGGTGGGCATGCGGTACTTCTACAAGCTAGCCACAAGGTGGGCATGTCTTATTTTCTCAAGCTCAGCAAGGTGTACAACTACACTGAAGACACGACAACATATAAACAAACTAAGACTACCGCCGAATGCTACAGTCTTTGGGAGTACACCCAGTGGGTGGACTCAGCATGCCCCCACTGGAACCGGGAAACACCCAGTGGGTGTGCCCCGTGCAAACCCACTCGGGAACGGAAATAAAAACAAACTATACACAAGTCAAGACTCCAGATTGAAGTTGGTATTGATGAGGGTACTTACTAGGACGTTCTTCTTCAAAGCCTCGTTCGCGTCGTACGCCTCTTTCAGTCGGCAGTTCATCAACTCCACCTAGATCATGGCCTCCTTGTCCGCGCCCACTTGGTTCTAGGGGATGTGGTACAGCGTGAAGAAGTTGGCCACAGCTGGAACCGGCGAGGAAGCCGGCGTTGAGGCGCCGAGTGCAATCCAGCCCATGGAGTGGTGCTCTGGCCGCCAGCCTTGGTGAGAGCCCTAGCCGGACTAACGCTGGTCACCTAAGTGGAAGGAACATCCTACATCATGACATCTGTGTCGACCGAAGGATTCGACGGGCCGACCTTGTCATGTCCGTCGAGCTCAATCACCTCACGCGACCCTGCGAATGTTCGAGGTCAGAGAATTAAAGGAGCATGTCACTCAAGTTTCGAAAGTTTGGAATATCATCGAATAAAACCATGTCGAGTTTGAAGATTACCTTTGGTAGATGCAGCATCCATTTCCGTCTGGCCCTTCTCCGTGGCCTTCGGGTCGTGCGAGGCGGTCGAAGTGCCAGTATTGCAACAAAAAGGTCATTTGGAAAGGAGTCATTCGGACATTGGTTAAAAACAACACTCGAGAAGAGAAGAGCAAGTGCCCGATACGCTTACGCTGACGCTACATGCACGTCCACTTTGATCCGTGGCAACACGGCCTTCCGGGGTTTGGCGCTGGCATCTTGGGTTGTTTGGCTGCCCTCTTGGGCGACCCTGCGGGCTCACCTCACCTGCGCTTCGAGCTATGAGTCGGAAGGGCCAATGTAGTTGTCCTAGGGCCACTCGGCCCCTTGGCGCCACTGACACGTGCCCCTGGATCATGGCGCGACTTGGAGCGACCCTCAGTCGGGACATTCTCCGACAGGGAGGACTCTGCCTCCTCTCCCTCCTCTAGGTCGTCGTCGTTCTTCTCCGATTCGTCGTCCTCCTCATCATCGTTGTCGTCCTCGCCCCCCGAGTCCTCCTGGCACTCGGTGTCGCTTGCCACATCTACGAGTGCACGGTTAACTACGAACACCACACTTACCATCTCTGTGAAGGTCTGCCGAGTGAAAAAGAGCAAATGGGTCGAAAAAACAGTCAAGTAGCAACGTCGAAATCACTTGGACCAAGAATCTCGAGCGTACGTCAATCAGCGGGTTCTCCTTATCGAAAGGAGATATAACCCTCATACCCCGGGGGTTGTCATGCGCTGAGGTGATGGCCATGAGCTTTGGCTCCAGCGCCTTCGTATCGAGCTCCTCCGGGTGACTCGCGTGGGGTCACTCGGCCCCTCATACTTCCACATGGGATGGACCCTTGCCGGCAGAGGCTGGATCCTCTGCTGAAGGAAAACCTCCAACATATCCATCCCGTTGAGGCCCTTCCTCACTATGGTCACTCAAGCCATCACCAAGGTCTCCACTTCTGTCTTCTCCTCCTTGACACGGTCGGGGAAGGAGGAGAGTGCACTTGTTCTGCCAAGTACGGCGGCAGGCCCGACTGACCGCCGGCGACAGGGACATCCTTGCAGTAAAACCAAGTGTCTTGCCAACCATTCAAGGAATCGGGAAACGACATGGTTGGGAAGCTAACCTTCCCCCTAAGCTATATCCCCAAGCCACCACACAACTAATTCACATTGGTCTTCCCTCCTTTCAGGAAGGATTTCTTCACGATCATCGTACAAGAAGTAAAAATATGCTTAAAGAGCCCCCAATGGGGAGGGCACCTTATGAAATTCTCGTAGAGGGAGACGAAAGCGGCCTGATAGGAGACAATATTAGGGGGAAGGTGGTAGAGTTAAGCCCCGAAGTAATCGAGAAATGCCCGGAAGAAGGGATGCGGGGGCAGGGAGAAACCTCTCTTGACGTGGGACACCAAGAGGACTCGCTCATCCCCCTTTGGCGATGACTCGAGCTCGCCCGCTGAGGGAGTCCTGGACTAAGGGGTCCTCGGGCCGCTGGCCTGTCTCTCAATAGGCCGGCTTGGTGGGCCGCACTCTGACTATCGCAGGAGGGGCTAGATACATCGAGACCCTGTGTTCTAAAAGGAAGTCCCGAAGGCGCGTCGTGCACTCCAAGTCAAGATGAGGGAATCGACATTTCCATCCTCGGCAGGAGACCTGTCATGTGTAAACCCTAGGTACCCCCCGGTGTCTATATAAAGCGAGAGGGTTTTAGATTGTAGGATAGAGAAACTCATCTAGGGTTTTAGCTAGTCCATCTCGAGGTAGATCAACTCTGTAACCTACATACCATCAATATAATCGAGCAGGACGTAGGGTTTTACCTCCATAGGAGGGCCCGAACCTGGGTACACATCGTCTCCTTCGTCCCCTTGTTACCAGCGATCCTAGACTCACAGCTCAGGACCCCCTACCCAAGATCTGCCAGTTTTGACACCGACATTGGTGCTTTCATTGAGAGTTCCGCTGTGATCGCCAAAGGAATCGATGGCTTGCGTTGTCATTAACGAAGAAGTCCGGAACATGGACTCCTTCGTCCCTGGACAAATCTTCGCTTTCGGCAGCATTGTGCTGCACGCTGACCCGACCGGCCGTCTTGGCCAGGTCGGGAGTTTCGCCCCTTATCAAGAGGTCAGATTCGGGAACTTAGAGTTCTCCGTAGACTCTCGGGGCGATCTTTCGCTCACCGGGCTCGCAGTCTCATCCGATGCACCCGAGGACTCCGAGTCCTTAACCTCGGATGTCGCTTTCGATCCCGCTCACGGGACTAACCCCGGCGATGATCTGGCTTTTAATACGGATCCGGCCATAGCGCCAGATGTCCGGGTACCAGCTCCTGCCGAACACACTTCTTGTGCGGACACATCGGAGGTTAACTCCGAAAGCGCTGAGCAAATTGACCCGATCGAGCTCTCGACACCCAACGAAGCTCTGGATCGGATCTTATGGATGAAAATTACTGACGACGCAACCCCGATCCACGTTCAGATCGGCCCTAAGGCAGGTCGAGAGGAATTTTTCATCCCACCCACCACCCACTTCGTAGCCACTGTCGAAGACTTAACCGATATGTTGGACTACGCCTCCGAGGAGGCAGATGATATGGATGGAGAGGATCGCGCTCCCACCCCCGTCAACACCAGGAGATGGACTGCCACCTCCACCTACGACGTCTACATGGTGGATACTCCAGCCGATAACGGCGAGCGCACACCCGCAAACAATGGTGATGAATCGGGTGAAGCGCCGTCAAGGCGCCGGAAATCGCGCAAACGATCAAACACGAAAAAGGGAAGGGAAGCTATTGCTGGCGCCGGGGAAAACGGTACTCCGGATGACCTCGGCGACCCCGATATCCCCGAGCAGCCGCTAGAGGACCAGGAAAGGCCAGAGGACCAGCGCGACCCTGAAGATCCAAACGATTCCGAGGATGACAACTACCTCCTCCCCGTAGAGGAGGAGGATAGCCCGGAAGCCAAAGACTTCATCGTCCCCAAAAACCTTGCAGATCAGGAACGGTTTAGGCAACAGCTTATAGCCACTGCCCGAAGCCTAAAGGCAAAAGAACGGCCGCTTAAGGCCGAACAAGATACCCTCAATGATAGATGGATGAGGGTCCTATCAGCCGAGGAAGGATACGGTACCGGTCTATCGGACCAACCGAAGAGCTATCCACGACGATGGCTGCTGCCACAATTTGATGACGAGCTCCCTGACACGTCGTCCCCTAAGCACACTCCATACGACCAGCCGGACCGCCCTCCCCGAGGATGAGATAGGACGGCTGGCGACACCGGTTATAGGCCGGCGATACCCCGAAGAAGGGGGAAAGGAGCCAATGGAGCCTGAGGACAGGTACGACCTGCGACACGACCTGGATTATAGAATAGGCCGCACGAGATCCATCTACGGATCTTGAGGGTACTCCCCCGATAGACGGGTCGGGTATCGGCCTTGGCTCGACCGAAACAATAGAGGTCGGGAACAAAACCGGGCCAGAACAGACGCCGACTACCGGCGTGACATAGCCCGGGTCAGAGGCGCTGCCCACCCATTGTGCTTCACCGACGAGGTGATGCAGCATCAGATCCCGGAAGGGTTTAAACCTGTGAACATAGAGCAATACGACGGAACAACTGACCCAGCAGTGTGCTCGAGGATTTCCTCCTTCACATTCACATGGCACGAGGAGATGATCTCCACACCATCAAATATCTACCCCTTAAACTTAAGGGGCCAGCTCGGCTCTGGTTAAACAGTCTCCCCGAAAATTCTATCGGGAGCTGGGAGGATCTCGAGGATGCATTCCGATCTAACATCCAGGGCACCTATGTACGGCCTCCGGACTCCTCCGACCTAAGAAACGTCGTCCAAAAGGCAGGAGAGTCCGCTCGACAATTTTGGAATCGGTTCTTGACCAAGAAAAACCAGATCGTCGATTGCCCAGATGCCGAGGCTATAGCCTCTTTCAGGCACTATATTCGGGACGAATGGCTGGCTCGCCAGCTCGGTCAGGATAAACCTAGGACCATGTCCACCCTTACATCACTCATGACCCGCTTTTGCGCGGGCGAGGATAACTAGCTAGCGAGACGAAGCCACAACCCCGAAGACCCCGGCACTTCCGAAGCTCGGGATGGAAACGGGAAACCAGGACGCAACAAAAATATACGCCGGCACAGCACTAGTGACACCGACGACACGGCCGTTAACGCCGGCTTCCGTAAACCTCGATCCGGGCAGCGGAAGAAGCCTCCTAAAGGTAATCGCGATGGACCCACCCCGCTGGACAAAATCATGGAGAGGCCTTGCCAGATGCATGGCACTCCCGACAAGCCCGCCAACCACACCAACCGTAACTGTTGGGTGTTCAAAAAGGCCGGCAAACTCGCAGCTGAAGAGCAAGGCAAGGGCCCACGCAGTGAGAACGATGAGGAGCCCCGCGTTCCGAGCAATGGAGGTCAGAAGCAGTTCCCCCCCAGAGGTAAAGACTGTGAACATGATATACGCCACTCATATACCTAAAAGGGAGAGGAAGCACGCCCTTCGAGAGGTCTACGCCGTAGAGCCTGTATCCCCAAAGTTTAACCCATGGTCGGCCTACCCGATCACCTTTGATCGACGAGATCACCCGACCAGTATCCGTCATGGGGGTTCGGCGGCCCTCGTCTTAGACCCCATTATCGATGGGTATCACCTCACTAAAGTCCTAATGGACGGAGGAAGTAGCCTCAATCTGATTTACTCAGATACGGTGAACAAGATGGGTATAGATCCATCAAGGATCAAGCCTAGCAACACTACCATTAAAGGAGTGATCCCGGGCGTCGAAGCCCGGTGCACGGGCTCTTTTAGCCTGGAAGTAGTGTTCGGTTCGCCCGACAACTTCCGCAGCGAGGACTTGATCTTCGACATTGTCCCCTTCCGCAGCGGTTATCACGCCCTGCTGGGCCGCACAGCGTTCACTCGCTTTAATGACGTCCCACACTACGCATACCTCAAGCTCAAAATGCCCGGGCCCAAGGGGGTCATCACCGTCAACGGCAACGCAGAGCGTTCCCTCCGAACGGAGGAACATGCATTGGCCCTGGCGGCCGAATTCCATTACGAGGACGCTCGGCAAACACCGAAATCTGCCATAAAGGCACGTAAGGTTGGCAAACGAGCTCGGTTTCAATCCGAACTCCCAGAATCTTCTTCTCCCCAGAAATAGGGGCACGCTCCCCATTGCAAAGCCCCAATGACCGTCAAACACGTGCCAAGAAGGCACAACTTCACACTCAAGAGTCCATGGGTAGCAGTGGGGAACAACCATTAAAGGGTAAGTATTCGGCTGGACCGAACTACTACCAGTACACGTCCTCGGACATAACACATGTATCATCAAGGACCTGCTAAAGCGTAAAGCTCATCCATACTTCGGCGACTTCTCAAGACCTTCTTCCCAAGGTCCACTCGACGACAGCATCACCCTTAAAGGAATGCACCTCCCAAAGAGGCACAGGAACGGACAGGCGATAGGGCACATCGAGGACGTCAAGCCACCAATCGAAGACCCCTGGTACAACCTCTCCTCTGTAAATTTTATATTTCATCTTCAAATACCTGTAAACAGTTGCTTCGGCAATCTGAGCTATAAGAATTATTGAGCAAATATAAGACCATTATACATGGCCACTTCGCTGTATTTTATACAAACTTTGTTCTTCCCTCATCAACGCTTTTTGCGAAAACTGTTCGGTATACATTACGATGCAACCGGCTAATATACCGGGGGATTGAATTTAAAATATCACCCTAAGCATCACTCCGACACACCTGATTGTGTGTTCGGCATCTTGGATTTTGCTTTATATGCATCGGATCCGAACTATGTCTTGGGTCAATAGTTGGGTTGCCCAACTCCTGTGTTTGCCCTCTTACGTTCCGCTTGTTCGGCTAAAAGGGCAAAGGGAGAACCACTGCGATTGTGTTTCTAGCTCGCCTGGTCAAGCACCTCAGGGGAGAAAGCCGAAAACTGACCGTCATAGTAAGCGAGAACCGGTCTGCAAATCCGAGCATAAGTGTCATACTAAAAAATCGATAGAGGTTATTCCGTGTTATACGATGGGTTTCATACTTGTACAAACCACGTGATGCTGGCTTCGGCCCGATACATCCGAACATCACAAAACACACCAGCCCCCACATTTTTTTACGCTCCTACGGCTAAGTGAAAGCGATAAAGCATCATAGTCCGATTGCCTTGTCCCCCTCGCACTACCGCCTTTGGGCACCGATACCTCAGCTAAGGGTCACAGTGTGGAGACAGAGACACCTCGCGTAGTATCTACGTGGGAGCTGAAGCCGACGACTCGCAATTTTCAGATAAAACCGCCACATCGCAGTTAAAATAAATATTAAAGACTTATAAGACATTATAAACCATGCAACACTGATTATAAAAGCGTTAAAAGTCTTCGCACATATTACAACGCGCTCATTCATACAAAACGTCTTTGGAGCATTGGGCCTCTATTGCCCGAGCACCCTCCATCACTACGGAGAAATATAGCTCGGGGCACCTATGCCCCTTTCCAGGAGGCGGAGGTGCGGTGGCCATCTCGGTCGGCTTGAGCTTTAGCCAGTGCACCATGGTCTTTGCAAAGGCCATCCGAGCTCCCTCGATGCATGTAGAACGCTTTAGCGCGTCAATCCGAGGCGCAGCATCGCACAGTTTCTGCACCAAGCCAAAGTAGTTGCCTGGCAATGGATCTTCAGGCCACAGCCGGATGCAGAGATCCTTCATGGCCAGCTCCGCCATCCTGTGCAGCTCCATCAGTTGCTTCATCTGCTCGATCAGAAGAGGAGAGCGCTTGGGGGACTTAAACTGCGCCCAGAATAGCCGAGCCTCATCATCCTCCTCCCGCGAAGCATATAACCTGTTCGCGTCCGCTGCACTCTTCCGGAGATCAGCACAGACGCCTGAGGAACGCCACACCTGGGTGAGCAAAGCAAACCTGCTACCACCAAAGGCGCATTGTAGTGAATACGGCTTACCATCTGTGACAGCCTTGACTTGGTGAACCTCCTCTTCAAAGGACCGCCTGTCCACTCGCTCCTTTTGGAGCTCGGATTTCAGCATGGATAGCTCGGTGGCTTGCTCTTTGCCTTTCCACTCAAGGGCCTCGCACTTCGTGCTGGCATCCTTGAGCTCCTGCTGCACCTCCTCCACCCGGGCCTCATGCTTATCACTAGCAGCTTTCAAAGTGGAGAGTGCGGCTGCTGCTTCTTCGGCGGCCGCCTTCTCATCCGCGGCCTCTTGCTTCATCTTTTTGAGCCCGGCCTTGAGTTTTTCAACCTCCGTAGCTGAAGCTGTGGGAGCGATAAATAAATAATTACACTGGGGTACCAGTGCAGATCATTAACAATATACAGCCCGGATGTTACAATTCGGCTTACCTTGTGCCTCGTCAAACCTCTTGTTCAGGCTATCAAGCTCCTCTTCGTAGATCTTGAGCTTCCGATTTAGCTCGGTAAGCTCAGCGGCATTCACGGCCGCCGCCGCCGATGACGAGGCCTACAAACAATAAAAACCAATATCCGGTTATGTGCGTTCCAACCCCTGAACTGTCAAGGATATGACCCTATGTTCGGTCCTCTTAAGGGCTTTTAGAACATTGCGGGATTAATGGTGCCTTGTACAAGTTGGTCACTCCTGAGTATTTGACCCCCAGGTATGTTTTTGCAACCCTACCCGGGGCTCGGGGGCTACTACATATATAAAGATAGCATATACTTAATAAAATTAAAATTGTTTGGGAAAAGGGTATTATGTGACTCACCTTGAAGCCCGTTAAGAGACCATTGAAGGCCTCTTTCAGTCCACTATCGACGGACTGAATTCCTTGTAAAACCGCACCCATAAGAGTGCGGTGATCCTCGGAGATGGGGGCGCTTGATAGAGCCTCCTCCATGACCGGCCACCCAGTTGTCGGTGGCACCGGTGGTGACCGGCCAGCCAGATCTCTGATCGGGGGCTGAGTCGGTAGCTTCGGAGGCACAACATGCTCCGGAGATGTCCTCGGGGGGACTGGACATCCCTCCGCCCTTCCTCCTTAGCGGCCAGGGGAGTTTTCTCCCCCTGGTCTTCAGCGGCCGAGGCATCGACCTCGGCCATGGCTTGGTCACCCCCACCGCCTGTGTTCGGCTCCAAATAAGCCTGGCTGGATGACACCTCCGCGGCGTCCTTCCCGGCCCCGGGAGGTGTGGGGTACGACGCAGTCCCACTCTCTGCCAGCTCGGCAGGCGGAGACTCCCCATCCGATATTTGGTCAGTAGGGAGAACGCGCGGTGGGCTGCAAATTAAAAGACGTTCTTGCATTTAAAACATTGAAAACTTTGCATAAATGACCCAGGGAATCTTCGGATTCATACCTTTGAGCTGGGGGCTTGACCCTTAGGTTCGTTTGGGGAACCTTCTCAAAGTCCTCGGACTCTGCATCAGAGTCCGAGCTGTCGTCGGCCAGGATCAACCTCGGCCGACACGCCCTCTTCAGAGCAGGAGGAGGTACGTCCTCTGTGGCGTCCGATGACGCCGCCCTCTTTCTTGTGAGGGGGGAAACGCCTTCCCCCCCATCTTCATGCTCTTCCTCATGGCTAGAGGAGGCATGGGTTTCCTCGGACATCGCGTCCGGCTGGTCCCTTATGCGGAGGCCTTCTCTGGCCTTCTTCTTCTTCTCCTTCTTCTTCTCGGGCGCTGAGTACGGCGCCATGATGAGCATCGCCGTTAACAACTCCGACCTGGGGTCTTCGGGTTGTGGTGCCGGGCAGTTAACTCTCGCGGTTTTTCTCAACCATTTCTGCGAAAATGAAGGAAGGCGTTCAGTCCTTTTGTGAAAGGAACAGAGTCAGTGGATTAAAATTATACCGTACCTGGGTCGGTGGGTTATCGGCGCTTAGGCCCGAATCCTCTTCCTTGGCCGGCCAGCTTTTCCGAGGCTTGAATAATGCCTTCCACAACTTCTCAGAGGTAGTGCGGAAGAGTTGGCGCATGGTAGGCTCGTCCTCAACCTGATAAGCCCACATTGGGGAGGCACGGCGCTGGCAGGGAAGAATACGGCGGTGGAGCTTGACCTGGACCACGTTGACCAGCTCAACCTTGGCCTCAATCACCGAGGTAATGTGCTTCTGCAGCAATTTCACCTCTGCATCCGACCCCCAGTCGAGGCCCTTCCTGAGCCACGAGGTCAATCTCGTAGGGGGTCCGGATCTGAACTCGGCAGGCGCCGCCCAGCTCTCATCCCTTGGTTCGGTGATGTAGAACCATTCTTTCTGCTAGATCTTGATTGTGTCGATGAAGGTGCCAGTTGGCCACTCAACGCGGGGGAGCTTGCTGATTACCGCCCCTCCATAGTCTGCATGCTCACCCGCGACAGTCTTCGGCTTGACGTTGAAGACCTTGAGCCACAGGCCGAAGTGCGGCTCGACCCGCAGGAAGGCTTCGCAAAGAATGATGAAAGCCGAAATATGCATAAAGGAGTTCGGGGGAAGATCATGGAAGTCCAACCCGTAGAAGAACATGAGGCCCCTGACGAAGGGGTGGAGCGGAAAGCTCAGTCTCCAAATGAAATTGGGGACAAATACCACCCTTTCGCATGGCTTAGGGGTGGGGACGACCTGGTTCACTTCTGGAGCGCGGTGGAAGACATTGGCGGGGAGGTAGCCGGCGAGCTTTAGCTCCCGGATATCCTTGTCGGTGACCGTGGAGGCCTCCCACTTGCCCATGGAGCCCGAACCCGCAATGGCTAAGCTCGAAGGGGAAGTTGAGGAAGAACTAGATCTGGGCTCTCGGAGCTTGGGAAGATTGGGAAAGCAGAGGATGCGAATGGGAAGCGTGAGTAATCCTTGGGGGTTTCCCCCTTTTATGAGGCGTCACGCTGATTAGCCTCCTTTTACTGCGCCGCTAGTCTCTCCGCTTCCCAAGGCGTGCGTGCCGTTATGCACGCGCAAAATAAACCTAGGGTGCTGATTGTATCCCGTGTGAAACGGAGCACGATCTATACATTGATGAGTTGGGTGAATGTAAAAATGTCCTCGAACCGCGAATCGAGTTTTCATAACTGGTTCAGTGGTCGTGGTAGGCCACGACCCTTCGTCAGAAGGGGGCGTCAGAAAACACTGTTTACACTTGGACGTTTGGCCTTCGGGGAAAGGCAACTCATGGTGCCCGGACAATCGTATGATCGGAAGAACTACGCGTCATCGGAAGCCGGACTAGTCCCAGCCGATCATTGACGGGAAGAAGAACTCACCCCTCAAGCCGAAGACTCTGATCACGTGAAGCTGCCAGTGCCGTAACCCTTGGCGTTGGGGGCTAGTTCGTGGGCTACTGAGGGAGTCCTGGACTAAGGGGTCCTCGGGCCGCTGGCCTGTCTCTCAATAGGCCGGCTTGGTGGGCCGCACTCTGACTGTCGCAGGAGGGGCCGGATACATCGAGACCCTGTGTTCTAGAAGGAAGTCCCGAAGGCGCGTCGTGCACTCCAAGTCAAGATGAGGGAATCGACATTTCCATCCCCGGCAGGAGACCTGTCATGTGTAAACCCTAGGTACCCCCCGGTGTCTATATAAACTGAGCGGGTTTTAGATTGTAGGACAGAGAAACTCATCTAGGGTTTTAGCTAGTCGATCTCGAGGTAGATCAACTCTGTAACCTTCATACCATCAATATAATCGAGCAGGACGTAGGGTTTTACCTCCATAGGAGGGCCCGAGCCTGGGTAAACATCGCCTCCTTCGTCCCCTTGTTACCATCGATCCTAGACTCATAGCTCGGGACCCCCTACCCGGGATCCGCCGGTTTTGACACCGACACCCGCCTCCGGCAACTACCAACTCTCATCAGCCAGAAGCACTTGGGCCTCCAGCTCCAGCAGGCAGCCCTCCGAGACCCGTAACGTGATCCAGTCACCCTGGATCCGCCGAGATGACGCGCCGGCGGTCGACAAAGACCCTCGTGACCCCTTCTTCGCTCGCTTGGCCCTCACAGTCGAGCTTCTCGTCATCTTCTCCGGTTGGTCTGGCGCTGGGGAGAGTCACAGGTGGAAAGAAAGGACAGAACTCGGTAGAGTGGTGGAGGAGTTGATAAGGAAGAAAGGGGATCTGGTACTCTCTCTGCCTCTCTGCCCGATGCTCTTATACCTCAGACCAGTGTATATCCAGCCGTCAATTAGTGGACGTGGAAAGATCTCCGAGATCCTACGGACAGCGTGTTCATAACACGTGGCGATATCTCTGTTGCAATAATCGAGGCGCTGCGCCCACTTTCCCCACTACCGTGGCGCAACAGCTTCCGCGCGAGCGCTACTCACATTTCAAACCCTCAGATTTTTTGTGGCCAGTCGGCCCGTGATGTCTACTATGCAACTTTATTCTTGTAGACTTTGTTGGGTCTACAAGCGCAGAGTTTTGTAGGACAGTGGCAATTTTCCCT
Source organism: Elymus sibiricus (assembly GCA_039707655.1). Lineage (NCBI taxonomy): Eukaryota > Viridiplantae > Streptophyta > Magnoliopsida > Poales > Poaceae > Elymus > Elymus sibiricus. Next base: position 237,707,678 of record CM077665.1, read on the forward strand.
CAAGTGGATGACCTAACGTTTGTCAATCCGTGGGAGGTATAGGATGAAGATGGTCTCTCTCAAACAACCCTGCAATCAAATACAAGAAATCTCTTATGTCCCCAACACACCCAATACAATGGCAAATTGTATAGGTGCACTAGTTTGGTGAAGAGATGGTGATACAAGTGCAATATGGAAGGTAGATATAGGTTTTTGTAGTTTGAAAATATAAAACAGCAACGGAACAAATAGTAAACAACGAGCAAAAATGGTATATTAATTCTTGGAAACAAGGCCTAGGGTTCATACTTTCACTAGTGCAATCTCCCAACAATGCTAACATAGTTGAATCATATGATCATCCCTCAACGTGCAGCAAAGACTCACTCCAAAGTTCCTATCTAACGGAGAACAATAAGATGAAATTGGCGTAGGTAGTACAACCACCTCAAAGTTATTCTTTCCGATCAATCTTATGAGCTATTCCTATAAGTTTTACAAACAGCCCTAGAGCTCGTACTAAAATAACACCAGTAACACATATCAATCCACCCTAATGTCACCTAGATACTCCAATGTCACCTCAAGTATCCATGGGTAAATTATGCGACATGCATCAAACAATTTCAGATCTATCATATTTAATCCAACACAAAGAACTTCAAGGAGCACCCCAAGATTTCTATCGGAGAACGTAGGACAAGAACGTGTATCAACCCCTATGCATAGATTACACCAATGTCACCTCGGGAATCCGCAAGTTGAGTACCAAAACATACATCAAGTGAATAAATAGAACACCCCATTGTCACCACGGGTATCCACATGCAAGACATATATCAACTATTCTCAAATCCAATATTCAATCCAACATAACAAAATCTCAAAGGTAAAGATTCAATTCATCACAACAAGGTAGCAAGGGAATAACATCATATGATCCGACTATATTAACAAAGCCCGTGATACATCAAGATCGTGACATATCAAGAACACGAGAGAGAAAGATTGAACACATAGCTACTTGTACATACCCTCATCTCCGAGGGTGAACTACTCCCTCCTCGTCAAGGCCTCCGCCGGGATGACGAAGATGTCCACCGATAATGGTTTCCCCTCTCCGGCAGGGTACTGGAATGACTCCAGATTGGTTTTTCATCGATACGGAGAGTTGCGGCGGCGGAGCGGAGAGTCTCTCTTTATTTCTGGGGTTTCTTGGATTTATAGGATTTTTCAGCGTTGGAATCACGCGCAATGGAGCCACGTGGGCCCCAGCACATATCAGGGCGCGGCCTGGGGGGCGCCCTGATGGCTTGTGGCCCACAGGTGGCTCCCCTACGGTGGTTATTCGCTCCAATATTGCTTATTTCCTCCAGAAAAAATCATCAAAAAGTTTCGAGCGATTCCGAGAACTTTCATTTTCTGCACAAAAACAACACCACGGTAATTCTGCTCAAAACATCGTCAGTCTAGGTTAGTTCTAAATAAATCATATAAAGTGCATCAAAAACATATAAAAGTGTTGTAAACATAGGCAAATATGGCATGAATACTTCATAAATTATCGATACGTTGGAGACGTATCAGCATCCCCAAGCTTAATTCCTACTCGTCCTCGAGTAGGTAAATGTAAATGATAAAAGAAGTAATTTATGAAGTGTGAATGCTAGCATAATGTATAATATTGATCAAGGATAATTTCAGCCACTTTTCTAGTATCAAAACCAGCAAGCATTTCTCATAAAACATCTCATAATCAAGTAGCAAGTTATTCACATGTTAAAGTATAGACCATAAACTTTCTTGAAAACCAGCAAACTATGTTTTCAGTCATCAAACAATTACAATTCATTTTATTTTCAGGAAGGGTCTATGTAAGAGCTTTGGTTTAGCAAATCCCACATACTCAACTATCATTTAGTCTTCCATGATTGCTGACACTCAAAGCATATTTTTAGAACAAATAGTTTCAGTCAAACACATAGGAACATAGAGGCTTAATGTTTCACCTCCCAACTTATTTATCTCAGGGATAATGTCAACAAATAACGAATCATGATCACCTATATTCAACTGGATATATGTGACTGGATCTTTCCCATCACATGATGCTTGCCAACTAAGGAATTGAGGTTGGATTAAGAAGTTGACTCAACATGAAAAGTAAAAGATAAGCCATTCGCAGAGGGATACAGGGATTTGCAGAGGTGCCAGAGCTCATTGCTTAAAATAGAGATGAATATATTTTGGGTGGTGTGCCTTTCTTGTCAACGTCACGACAAGAGATTTCAACATCTTCCATGCTAATCACATTATTGCGGTTCCCAAACAGAATTGAAATTTTACTGCCCCTCCACCATTCAAATACATTCCATGGCTAGCCGTATCCACGGGTACCATCCAAACAATCAACTTTCTTGGGGGAGTTCTTATTTATATATTTTTGTATTATGCAGGACTGGGCATCCTTTTTACCAGCCTCTCTCGTGCATTGACAAGTGAATAAACACTTATTCTAAGAATAACCCGCTTAGCATGGAACATATTGATCGCTCTGTCGCTCCATGAGCAGTACGAGCACACAAAACTGATGTTTATTCGAATGTTTAGAGGTGACACATGCAAATTTACTTGGAATGGCAGTGAAATACCATATATAGGTTGGTATGGTGGACTCTCATGGAAGAAACTTGGCTCAAGGATTTGGATACACATGTAGTATTTCTACTTAGTACGAAATTTTGGCTAGCAAAAGGTTCTAAACAAGCATCACATGTTAGAGGATCCATGACAATATAACTGCTATGTGAATATAAACAAACATAACCATTACGTTGTCTTCCTTGTCCAACGTCAACTACTTGATCAAGTTTGAAAATAATTAATGGGGGTTCGCAATCATAGAAGATGTCCAAGATAGTGTATTTATATGTGAAACCTGTCTTCCTTCAATATTCTTTCATGAATTGTTTACATGACCAATGCTATGTTTGCTAACTTCCAATAAATTTTAGTGCTTATACTCCTAGTATGTGAAGTCACTACTCCCCATGGGACAAGAATATAAAGCATATATAATTTCACATTTATGACATTCAATTTATTCAACGTTGACTCTCAGGATATAAGTGAAGCAGAAGAGTAAGTTTTGAACTACTCTCAAAAGATATAATAGAAGATCAATGAGTAGTCAAACAATAAAGTAGCTATGTGAGGAATCTCTCTCACACAAGAAAGATTTTTAGATCTGAGTATTTTATTCAAACCGCAAACTAAACAAAAATAGCACTCCAAGAATAGCACGCATCATGTGAACGAATAAAAATTTAGGCTCAACATAGGCTAACCGATAGTTGACGAAGAGATGTGGGATGCGTAGTATCCCAAAGCTTATATGCTTGAGACTTCTTGAAAGATTTACTTGGGAAGCCTTGGGCATCCCCAAGATTGAGCTTTTGTATCTCGTTCAATCCTCTCATATCCCGATTTCACCTAGGTCTCAAAAACTTCATCCACACAAAACTTGAAAAAAACTTGTGAGATAGGTTAGTGCATATAAAAATAAATCAACACTTTATGTACTGCCAAGACAAGTTGCATAATAATTTCGAACATTATATACTGTATACTATCATTTTCACAATTTATATCTACCAATATAAGAGATGGAAATCATAGGAGAAGTAGATAACAAAACTATGACAGCAATCTGTCTAAACAGGACAGTCTGTGGCAATTAATTTACAAAGTGCACTTCTGTATCTCTAACAATTATGAAAATTTGGGCATGATAAAGAATTTATATAAAAATATTGTGTAGAAATTTCAGAAACTTTCCATGTTCCAGTAAAATATGAAAATTCAAACACTACAGCAAAAGTTTTTGATTTTACACAACACACATCAAACAGGTAATTCAAGCATCCTAAAAGGCAATTCTTAATTTTTTTATTGAAAAAAAGACTATAAATAACATATAACATAGAACAACGAAATAAAATGATGCTCCAAGCAAAACACATATTATATGACTAATAAAAATATATCTCTAAGTAAGATATTCCGATAGTGTTTAAGAAGAAAGAGGGGATGCCTTCTGGGGCATCCCCAAGCTCAGGCGCATGAGTTTTCCTTGGATATTACCTTGGGGGTGCCTTGGGCATCCCCAATATTAGGTTCTTGTCACTCCTTATTCTCCTCATATCGCTATCTCACCCAAAACTTGAAAACTTCAATCACACAAAACTTAACGGAACTTCGTCAGATGGGTTAGTATAATAAATAAAGATCATTCACTTAGGTACTGTCAAGAAAAGATTCATAATTGTTCTCACATAATACCTACTGTATTCTACCATTCACATAATTTATATCACTGAATATAAGCTATGGGAACACTAACACAAGCAAACTATGCATGCAAAACAGAATCTGTCAAAAACAGAACAATCTTTGAAGATCTGTAGTATAACCATACTTCCCTCTATCTAAAAATTATGAAAAATTAGGAAAACTTAGATAATTTTCATGTAAATACTGTGTAAAAATTTCAGATTTTTTTGACTCTCCAGTAAAATCAGAGAAATTCTTTACTGGAGGCAAAAGTTTCTGTTTTTGCACATAATCAAATCAACAAGTATCCATACTATCCCAAAGGCTTTACTTGGCACATTATTGAAATAAAAGACGCAAAACATGATTACTACAGTAGCTTAATCATGTGAACACTCAAAAACAGAAAGTAAAAGTGTTGTGCTGTATCCCAACAAGCGCTTTTCTTTAAAGCCTTTTAGCTAGGTATGATGATTTCAATGATGCTCACATAGGAATAGTATTTGAAACATGCAAAAGAGCATCATGGATCACATAGCAAGCACATTTAAGTCTAATCCACTTCCTATGCATAGGGATTTTGTGAGAAAACAATTTATGGGAGCAAGAATCAACTAGCATAGGAAGGCAAAACAAGCATAACTTCAAAACTTTGAACATATAGAGAGGAAATTTGATATTATTGCAATTCCTACAAGCATAAGTTCCTCCCTCATAATAATTTTAAGTAGCATCATGAATAAATTCCACAATATAACTATCACATAAATCATTATTTTCATGATGCACAAGCATAGAATTTTCATTATTCTCCACATAAGCAAATTCCTTTTCGTCCATGGCAGTGGGAGCAAACTCAACAAAATAACTATCATGAGACACTTGATTGACATATCCACATTCAATATTAAAATCATGATGACAAGTTTCATGGTTACTATCACTCTTTATAGCATACATGTCATCATAAAAATCATCATAGATAGGAGGCATGCCCTCATCATAATAAATTTGCTCATCAAAACTTGGGGGACTAAAAATATCATATTCATCAAACATAGCATCCCCAAGCTGGTGGCTTTGCATATCATTAGCATCATGGATATTCAGAGAATTCATACTAGCAACATTGCAATCATGCTCATCATTAAAGGAATTCTCATTAAGTATTTTCATGAATTCTTCATCTACCAATTGAGCACAATTTTCCGAACCATCATTTTCACGAAAGACATTAAAAATACGAAACAATTGAGGCAACCTAAATTCCATTTTTTGTAGTTTTCTTTTATAAAACCAAACTAGCGAAAAAAAAGTAACTAATAAAAAAATTAATTGCAAGATCTAAAGATATACCTTCAAGCACTCCTCTCCCTGACAACGGCGCCAGAAAATAGCTTGATGTCTACTACGCAACTTTATTCTTGTAGACTTTGTTGGGCCTCCAAGTGCAGAGTTTTGTAGGACAGTAAAAAATTTCCCTGAAGTGGATGGCCTAAGGTTTATCAATCCGTGGAAGGTGTAGGATGAAGATGGTGTCTCTCAATCAACCCTGCAATCAAATACAAGAATATCTTGTGTCCCCAACACACCCAATACAATGTCAAATTGTATAGGTGCACTAGTTCGGCGAAGAGATGGTGATACAAGTGCAATATGGAAGGTAGATATAGGTTTTTGTAATCTGAAAATATAAAAACAGCAAGGGAACAAATAGTAAACAACGAGCGGAACGGTATATCAATGCTTGGAAACAAGGCCTGGGATTCATACTTTCACTAGTGCAATCTCCCAACAATGCTAACATAGTTGAATCAAATGATCATCCCTCAATGTGTAACAAAGAATCACTCCAAAGTTCCTATCTAGTGGAGAACAATAAGATCAAATTTGGCGTAGGTAGTACAACCTCCTCAAAGTTATTCTTTCGATCAATCTTTTGAGCTATGCCTATAAGTGTCACAAACAACCCTACAGTTCGTACTAAAATAACACCAATGACACATATCAATCCACCCTAATGTCACCTAGATACTCCAATGTCACCTCAAGTATCCATGGGTAAATTATGCAACATGCATCAAACAATTTCAGATCTATCATATTCAATCCAACACAAAGAACTTCAAGGAGCACCCCAAGATTTCTATCGGAGAACGTAGGAAAAAAACGTGTATCAACCCCTATGCATTGATTACCAAATCTCACATCGGGAATCCGCAAGTTGAGTACCAAAACATACATCAAGTGAATCAATAGAACACCCCATTGTCACCACGAGTATCCACATGCAAGACATATATCAAGTGTTCTCAAATCCAATATTCAATCCAACATAACAAAATCTCAAAGGTAAAGATTCAATTCATCACAACAAGGTAGCAAGGGAATAACATCATATCATCCGACTATGTTAACAAAGCCCATGATACATCCAGATCATGACATCTCAAGAACATGAGAAAGAGAGATTAAACACATAGCTACCGGTACATACCCTCAACCCCGAGGGTGAACTACTCCCTCCTCATCATGGCCTCCGCCGGAATGCTGAAGATGGCCACCGATGATGGTTTCCCCTCTCCGGCTGGGTACTGGAATGGCTCCAGATTGGTTTTTCGTCGATACAGAGTTGCGGCGGCAGAGCGGAGAGTCTCTCTTTATTTCAGGGGTTTCTGGGATTTATAGGATTTTTCAGTGTTGGAATCACGTGCAACAGAGCCACGTGGGCCTCAGCACACATCAGGGCGCAACTTGGGGGGGCGCCCTGATCGTTTGTGGCCCACAGGTGGCTCCCCTCCAGTGGTTCTTCGCTCCAATATTTCTGATTTCCTCCAGAAAAAATCATCAAAAAGTTTTGGGCGATTCCGAGAACTTTCATTTTCTGCACAAAAACAACACCACGGTAATTCTGCTGAAAACAGCGTCAGTCCGGGTAAGTTCTAAATAAATCATATAAAGTGCATCAAAACCATATAAAAGTATTGTAAACATAGGCAAATATGGCATGAATACTTCAGAATTTATTGATACGTTGAAGACGTATCAGCCCGAATGATCTCTACGCCCACTTCCCCAAAACAACGTATTTCGGTCTGCCGAATACCCCCTGCGGGTCTCTGTCCACTCGGATGCATACGAACGTGATCAAGGGAGTTCCCCTGGGACCCAGATAGGAGCAGTCCTTACTCCTTTATGATCACTCGGAATTCCTGGTATGCTCGCACACAAACCTCCACGCCATCTCTCCCGAGTGCCATCGGACCATGTGTTGTATTCGACCTAATCCGATCATTTGGAGATATTCAGTCCTGAATTCGCTGTGGTTTCGTCCTGGAACCGAGTGAAGAAAGCCCTGAGCTACGTCCCAAACGCCCCCGTGGCACTGGGAATACTGCGAAGTGTTGCTCACTCGTCCAACTAAACCTGAACCGATTCGGGGGCTAATGATGGGGTCATATACTAGTGGTAGGGCCATGAACCCGACATCCAAGGCCCACCGAGGGCCCCTCATGAGCATTAAAGTCTCAAGACTATGGGCGCATTCGGATGCACACACCGGATCCACCCGGACCCATGGAGTCACTCAGACGTCTTCCAGTCAGTCGGACAGGCACCAGCATTGTGACAGAGAAGAGGCATGGACAATGTGGGAGGTGCAACGGCCGAGGGACTTAACACCACACATGAAGTGCAGTCATGGCTACCATTACCTGTAACTGCAGTAGTTAGGGCTACCGTTTCTAGTAACCCCATAGTTACTCACATTAATTTCCCTTGTAATGACGCTCGGTGGGTCCTGTCAAACTCTATATAAGCCGCCCCAGAGCTCCAGGACAAGGGTTCATCACTCTTTGTAATCAGACACGCCCAGAGAAAACACAAAGCTTCCGGGCATGAGACATAAGGTCTTTCCCTCTCCGAGAGGGCTCGAACTCGCTAAATCCAAGTTAGACACCTGTGTCGTAGCTAGGCTCCGCCCTCATTCATTCCCCTAGTATTCATTGTCAGCCTCATTCCCTCGACAGTGACCAAGTCGGAGTTTCCATCACTGTTTTTGCGCTTATTACCATTGTTGTGATTCCCATTGTTGTTTTGGTGACCCTTACCGCCGTTCTTCTTTCCCTTGCCAGACTTGTCATCATTTTAATTTGAATCCTTGGTTTTGTCAGACTTGGCATACTTGGTCATCGCGTTCATGAGCTCACTCATGTACGTAGTAGTGCGCTTAATACACCCCAGCTTATGGATCAAGGGCTCAAACCTGCAATGTTTCTCCAAGACGAGTACTGCAGTCTGCGGTGTGATACGTTCAGATGAGTGTATGATTCCCGCGACACGGCATGCCCAATCGTGAGCTGATTCACCCTCCTTCTGAATACACTGCCCGAGGTCAACAATGTTAGTTGGACGTTTACAAGTCCCTTGGAAGTTCTTAACGAAACGCTCCTTCAACTCCTGCCACATGTTGATAGAATTTGGGGCAGGTTATTCAACCATGTGTGGGAAGTTCCTTCAAGCATCATCGTGAGATACCTGGCGCCGACTCCATCGCTCACCTCCATCATATCCATGGCTAACTCGTAGCTCTCAATCCAATCTGTTGGTTCCATATCCGCAGTATAATTAGGCACTTTGCAAGGACCTTTGAAATCTGCAGGGATGCGCTCATCCTCAGGGCTGGCACGAGGCACTGGGTACCAATGGTTCTACTAACAAAGCCGGACCCAGGAGCAGCAGAAATTGCGATGTTAGCGGCGGGTGGGACTCTCACATTGCCTGCTTCCTGGTGAGCATGATCCACCCTTATGTTGCCAGTAGTAGCTGCACGAGTTGTATGCGCATTCTCGACTATGACCTGCGCATCCTAGGGTGCCTACCTGTATTGTTGCTGCTGCACCTGTCGCTCCCGACGGTGCTGCATGGTGCTCGATCCTGGTGGACCGGGTGACTCTCCATGTCGACTAGAGACTCTCTGGCTGTTGAACAGTGTTGAGTGCAGTCTATTGGGACTGTTGGAGTAGTTCGCCTGCTGCGTGACCATGGTCTACAACAGTTGAATTGCTTTCCTTGCTTCAATCTCGAACGGAGTATTACCTTCGATTTGGATCATCGATAAATTCTTATAGGTGCATATAAGTTGTCCGCCGGGTTGGAGAAGTGACCAGGGGGCGTATGGAAACGCATGGTTGGCTGTTGCACCTGCTGTTGGATTTGTGGGGGCTGATACTGAGTCGCCTGCTGGCGAGTTATAACTGGTGGCACGTCGGCCACTGCTGCTCCTAAGCCGCCCCCAAATTAGCATCTGCAATGGGTTGGACAGGCAGCGGCATCTGGAATAGGTTACGAGGCTCCATTACCCCTCCTGGAGCCTGAAAACGGCTCTGCTATCTCCTCTGGTTGACAGTAGTGATTGCCTAATGGCGAAAGTTGAGGTGAACCTGCTGTTCCTCCAAGCATCGGCTCTCCCCGAGCACGGTTTTTTGGACTTCCGCAAGGCATGTGGTTTCAGCTGTGATATCCGGTTGAGCCTTCGCGAGCTGTTCACAACACTTTTCGATTTCTATGGTGTGTGCTGCTGCATTTTCTGCTGTGATCTGCTCTGCGAGGAGGTTGTTGAGCGCCGCGAGCGTTTCTGTGACCCCTTGAGCACTCAGGCCTCCAATGCCGACACCAGAGTTGGATGGAGGATTCTGGCCCAATGGTTTTCCTCAGTCGGATTGGGTCCTCGAGGTGTTGGGTTCTACTGATTGCCCGCCATGTAGACCGCAGCATGACAAGGTAACCCTTCGTAGACCTGGTAACCTTCCTCGTCAGAGCATCCTCCAAGCCTATTCACGAAGAGGGGTAGGATGGATTCAGTGTCGATATAGTTGTTGTCGCCGACTGATGATTCACTCTCAGATTGGACGATCGTGGCACCTCCTGTCACGGAGTCGCCGCTCGGATCTGGATCCTGCTCAGATCCAGCAACAAAGCCAATGAAGATGTCGACCTTGCCAAAGGGGACTCGGCAACTTGAATCAAAAGAGTCAACTTCTGGACCCTAGTCTTCGTCGTCGACGAAGTAGAACTTCCCGCGCCGGCTCTTCCTAAGCCGGCCAGTGACTAGTCGATCCGTCCCAGGAAGAGCTCCCTCCAAGATGACGACTCCCTCGCGCATAGGCCCAGGTGGGCACCAACTGTCGTGGGGATGTCACGGCAAGTGTACTCATGAGAGAACTTAGTTGCAAGTCCATAGCGGCTAGGCGAAGCCTTGGATGGGGTTCATCGGAATGAGAGAGACGATTTACCTAGGTTCGGCCCCTCTAGTGAGGTAAAAGCCTACTCCTGCTCTGTGTTTTGCTTATTGATGTTAAGATCTTGATTACAAGGGATACTTTCGCTACCTAGCTCTTGAAGGTTCTAACTTGGATCTGTCCTCCTAGACGACCTGGGGCTTGCCCTTATATAATGAGTCAAGCCTCCAAGGTCACAACGAATCCGGGTTATGCCCATCTCCCCACTCCTGATCGGGGTAGATCTCCCATGCCGGCGGCCTCCTAAGCCGTCTTGGGCCAGGTCACTTGAGCCGGCCTATCCGCAAGCCGGACCAAAACCGTAGCCATCGCGGAGCTTGTAGTCCGATCAAGGGGTCTTGCTCTTCATGGGTCGACTTATGCCCAGGCCCACATTATGTGAGTCGGCTAGCCGACTTATGCTAGAGTAATATCCCCGACAAGTAGAGGCGCTCTAGGTATGGTGGTTTTGCGGGTCATCAAGATGAATGCAACCCCTTTCAAAACAATAGTGTGTAACGTGCGGGGCCTCAATAGCCTGGCGCGACGTAGCACAATCTCTCAGGTGGTCTGTGTGGCAAATCCAAGCATCCTTTGCTTCCAGGAAACGAAAATGTAAGTTGTAACATATTAGGTGGCTGCTCACTATGCTGGAAATAAATTTGAAAATTTCTTGTACTTGCCGGTGGTAGGAACAAGTGGATGCATTCTACTTGCATGGGATGCCTCCATAGTGGCCCTTTCTCACCCGCATTACACTACAAAAGCCTTAACGACGCTAGTCAGGCATGTTGGGGGTGCCGAGTGGTGGTTCACCGCAGTTTATGGTCCCCAGCTTCATCATGAAAAGGTTGATTACATGCAAGGACTAGTGGAAATTCAGGAGCTCATTGCGGGACCATGGACGGTAGTAGGAGATTTCAACCTCATGGTGAACCCGTAGGATAAGAGCAATTCACTCATAATTTGAAGGATGATGACGAGGTTTCGCGCCAAGTTGAATGTGCTGGAGCTCAAGGAGCTATATTTGAATGGCCAGAGATATACTTGGTCAAATGAGAGGACCCAGCCTACCTTGGAGAAAATTGACAACGTGTTTGGCACCGCATCGTGGGAGGAGTTATACCCAACCTGCCACCCCACAGCCCTTGGATCGGCTGTTTCAGACCATTGTATGCTGCTTCTTGATATGAACGTGGAGTTGTGCATGGGAAGGAGATTCAAGTTTGAATTGTTTTGGACTAAGGTCGACGGGTTTATGCAAACGATAGAGGAGGCTTGGAGTTTGATACCACAGGAGGGGAACCCATATGTCATCTTAGACTTGAAGCTGCGAGCGACGGCGAAGTACCTGAAAAGGTGGAGTGATCGGTGGATTGGCAATATCAAGCTACAGATTGGGATCGCAATGGAAGCCATCTACTAACTGGATAAAGCGAGGGATACTCAGGCTCTATCTTCGCATGAAAGCGGCTGCACAGACTACTCAAGCAGAAATTGCTTGGGTTGTGTTCTCTTGAGAGAAAGATTGCTAGGCAATGATCGAGGATCCTCTTTCTCAAGGAAGGGGATGCCAACACAAGTTTATCCACCAACATGCATGCCACATGCTAAAGAGAAACATGATCACCACAATCCGGCATGGAGACACAGTATGTCAGGCCCGGTTTTCCAGGACATAAAATCCCGGCAAATGACCCTTGTGTCATCACCATCCCAGGATTACTGTTCGCTGGTGGACACTTCCTTGATACAGAATTCCAAGCAAATACAAGAATTTGAGTACAAGACCATGAAGGCCCATTGAGTACAATGGTTTCTAGTGCTTAATGGCGGAAGCGACTTGTGGATCTCCATCGTCTATGAGACTCCATTCCCACATGAATAGCTGACCTGGATAACTCCTATCTGTCATGGCTACTATTTTCGATGCCTAGGTTGCGGGGTTTCCATCATAGTGCTCCTCTCCAAATATGCAATCTAACCAAGACAATAGCCAGGGACAAGCTAGTGCGTACATTTGAATGTACTCGCAAACATCATGAATACCGATATAATAAAGCAGGTGAATGCATGCAGTAAAAATTTAATCTTATCCAATATGGCATGAGGTTAATTCCTGGATGCAGTATGCAGATAATTCGTGCAGAAAATAAAGTTTAGATAAGTATAAGTAATCATATTATTACTAAAATTTGAAGACGGGTTTCCGGAGGTAGAACCATCCCGAAAGAACCGAACAGAAAAATATTAACAGGTTGCCACAATCGAGTGTCTCGAGCGACGCCACATAAAGGGATTATATCAAAAATAATACCAGGAGTGCCACAGTCGGGCCTCTGAAGTGATGCCACATAAAGGGCTTATATCGAAAATAAGAGCATGAATATCCAGGTGGTAGAACCTTCCCAGGGGATACTCAACAATTCATATAAGAAAAAGGGTTAGTCCATAAAGATATTAATCATGATAATCTGTCGCCATAATTCATGATCAATATCCTGGTTTAAGCAATGCCTCCGAAGACCAACACTTGACCCTTCCCAGACTATAGTCCTTAACCGCGGACACAGATATTCAATTAGGTTTTATACTCTGCATAGGTTCTACTCTTTACCCATGAGTAACGGATTTCTCTAGTCAACCCGAGACATTGACTAATTCCGACTACGGTCTTTGAGTTCACAACACACCTGACCAACACACACCAGTTTTAACTTTCCCGCTATCTAGAATCACCCAAGGCACTGATCAAGAAAACTGTAAGGCGGGGAGACTCCAATCTTGAATAGATGGGATCACAAATTATACCGCGTGCAAACTAAGGGGTGCATGCTCCCATCTCGGCCTCAACCTGATAACACCCATACCCCATGACCAAGTGACATGCCTACCAGGGGCCACTGGTATCTTTCACTATGGCCTCTCTGTGTGGTGTGTACGTGTAAAGGGGTTAACGACTTACTGAACCGTACCCTACCTGTGGCAGGGACAAGTGGCAGCACGAATCAAGTATGGGGGTTACCGGTGACAACACTCGATCTACGATCGACTCAGGAGGTTTATATTCCCAGCAGTAATTAATGCAAAATATACTTCCTCGATAATACCCAATAGGGTCATCACCTGGCATGTCCCGACATGCCATCACTGATCATTCTCGTCACCACGAGATATCAGTTTCACCGTCACGTTACTCGTGACAAAACCTTTTCTACAGATTAGTGCGAACATGCACATATATGTGTGGTTAAATTAAAAACCACATCCATCTATATCTCATGTTTAAGTGTCACCAAATGCTTCAAAAGAATCTACTCATGTATGAATGACAATATGCAAATTCATTTGAATTAAACATAAGCATGATCCAACTATTTACCAAACAATCAACCTAGATTTCACCATATCCAGTGTTCAAGATACTTGCCTTGAGTATGAAGAAAGTTTGGTGCATTCCAAAAGTTTTGAAAAGTTTCTTCCCTCCATTTTTCCTATTTTCCAAATATTGAAATCAACACATAATTCTAAAACAATACAAAAAAGTTGTTTGGATTTTTAATTAAATACTAAAATAAACTAGATGAAATTTGAAGAATAACTAAAAAAGAATCAAGTTATTTGAAATTGTGGTTTAAAAACTATAAGGAGTCAAAGTTGGGTCAAAATCTTGTTTTTAAATAACTCTTATAAAAGAAAACAGTTCAGATAGAATACGCTTTCGAGAAAAGGGAAACATACTTCTAGAAGGCCACCTTCACTTAAGACGAGCGACGTGACCTGAGTCTCACTGATGCTGGGTCTTGCGGGCCCACCAGTCAAATTTGACTGGTCGTCTAGCGCTCTCTCTCCCGCGGTAGAATAGAGGCGTAGCTCCGGCGGGCCTCGCCCGCAAACGGCGGCGTCCCTCGGGGTTCCGAGTACACGAGCATACTCGATGGACCAAGGCGATCCCAAGGGTAACCGTAATGGTCGCTGGGGTGGACGGAGTCACCGATGATGAGTTTTCCCGAGGAGCTCTGGCGAAGACGAATTGGGGCTTTTGCCCACGGCGCAACTCCGGTGGAATTGTTCGGCGGGATGGATCCACATAATCATGTGGAAGCTACTATAGAAGGAAACAAAGAGGGGGAGGCTCTGGCGGCGTGGGAATCATTGGGCAAGTGGCAACGGCCATGGCTATCGGAGATGAGGAAGATGACTGCTCCCGGTCGCTTTGTTGCTATGGAAAGCTGACAGAGGAAGGTGGAGTGGTGATGGTTATCGAGTGGAGCTTGGGGTGGACTTTTATAGGTGGAGGACATCGGTTCCGTGGGTTCCCGAACGTGGACGCCGTGGCGATCGCCATTGATGGCAATTCAAGGTTTTTGGCGAGTTCGATGGTGGCCGGTGCGTGGACGGTGGGATTAGGCGAGGGAGATGGCTGACCGAATTCACTTCAGGGGGCGGCCTGGTTGGCTCGAGGCGAATGGCGGTGCCGGCCACGAGCAATTTAGGCGACAACCATTGGTGTAAATCCATGCCGGTGGCGAGGTAGGTGTTGGCCGGCGGGGTTTTGTGAGGTCCGCATTTAGTCCACGGGTGAGCTGGCTGGCTCGAGGAGCTCCAGGTGGCCCGGTCGGTGCCGTCCGCGAGTGGAACGCGATGGCGGCCATTACAGCAGCTAGGGGAGGCAGTTGAGGGCGGTGCGGTTGCTAGAGAGGTTGGCGAGCGCAGCGTGGAGGCTACAGGTTGAGGAGATAAGCGCGGCTGCACTGGTGGCTTGGAGGTGAGCCACGTGTCTTGGACGGTGGCTTGGCCGACACGGCGTCGGTCGAGGACGGCGTGGACGGCGCCTCGACGGTGCTAGCAGACGAGAGGGAGTGTAGGATGGGTCAGTTGCTTTATGGCGATGCTGTCTTGGCTGCTGCGGGGGCCAGGGGCAGCAGAGGGGACGCGGCGGCTCGGTGCCATAGAAAGCAATAAGGGCGCTCTGGCCGCACTCTGGACGCGTGCGCGGCCTGTTTGACGAAATGCAATAGTGCCCTCGGATGATTCGATGGAGTTCATATTTGGCGGAGTGGTGCTTAGAAAGATTTTAATGGTTATGCACATGATGGTTTGGCCTAAAGGTCGAATGGTCCTTGGAGTCCAGAGGTTGCCAAATTTTTTCATGCCTATAACCTGTTCCAAGAAATGCTATGGCTAGCTAGGGATTTTTGTTGCATTTGGAAATGGGTAGAATGATGCTTCATTGTATAATAGAGGTGATGGTAGGGTTGTATGGACAAAATGAATAACTTGAAAATGCAAGTTTCGGTGAAATTCAGATCTTGATCAAGGTTGGTAGGGGGTATTTGGTGAACTCAAGAGATGCCAATGGATCTGATCTTGTGGACTTAAGGTTCTGGCAGGAAGGACTACAAGGAGTAAAATTTTCAGAAGTATTTGAACTAGGAACAATAGGGTTGTAGTTCAAAGCTTAATCTGGAACATAATTGGAAATTGGAAGTTGTGCTCAAAATTTCCAAAGGACCATGATGGGTTTTGCACAAAAGTGATCTATATGCATCACATGATCTCTCAGTATTTTTGAGGAATTTTTAAAGAAATATTTTAAATAAGTTTAGTGCAATAGAGGCATTACAAGGTCTGAAAAGGCTATTAAAAGAATTTAATTGGGCAAGTTTTATTATAAAAATATTTCCTACTGAATTTGAAAATTAAAGGAAGTGAATTTAGGAAAACATCCAAAGCCCATAATGCGTTTCCAAAAAATTATACTTGGAGGGAAGAATTTTGGAAGATAGAGAACAGAGATGGTTCTGAAATCAACAAGGACCAAATATTTTTCTTTTCTGGCCAAGTTTTAATTAATAAAAACATGGTTAAAATTTTGGGGTGTTACAAACTCTACTCCCCTTAAGAAAAATCTCCTCCTCGAGATTCGTTAAGAGTGGAAAAAATCGATTTTTAAACCACAAAAGCAAAATCCGTCATATGCAACTACTATCAAAGCAATTCATTCATAGCACAAATCCTAAGATACAACACAGATGTTGCCTCAAGCATTAACAAGCGCTAAACTAGACACACCAAGAAACACATCTCCGATCGCCTACAGCACAAAGGTAAAATCTGCAAGGTTCTAAGGAAATATCCCTGGTGCCGGGACACATTCTTCTTCCTCTGGGGAAAGTGGAGGGAGGAGACGGAGAACGTGCCCTTCCTGAGTTGGCAATTGTGGTCCGCTGATGGCGATTCGAGGATTCATAACAACAAGGATTTGGAGATAATCCATATGCCGCTGGGTCAAACGCACCTAAGCATTGACATATTGAACCCGGTTGGCCAGTACTAGAAAAACCTCTATTTGTCTTTGGGGAAAGGTTGATTCTACTCCGGGCGTTGCGCGGCTCAGAAAGTAATAATATCCTCTTTCACTGGCACATGACACTCTGAATCGGAGATAGGTAACTGCTTCATGAGCAGCGATTTCCATAGCCTTGGCTGGAGTTGGCATGGATTTCCCGATGAAGACAACATATGGAGGGCCTTTGTTTGGGTCTAGTGGTCGGATGTGCACAAATGCCTAATATTTCGAGGAACTGGGAGTGATCCTCGATTTGAACAACTCGTACTGGGGTTGGTGGGTGGAGCCAAGGGTGTTGCAGGTGCAACCCCACAAAATCTAACAAAACTACCAGGGTTTGCATCCGGAGTTCTCAGATAGACTCTAAGGTGAGGCATGGCAGGATTTGGCCGTGGAGGCAGTGCACAAGGTGAGGGATGCTGGGAATGGTTACAGAGGAGGCCTCTTATAGAGTGCCTGGTTTAGGGAACATAATTCGGCGTTGGAACGACTTAGGGTATCGGCTCCGTCCTAGGGTTATCCGTGTCAAAGTCTCAGATATGAATCCCCAAAGTGACATATTACTGGGGTCATCGGTTAGGTGGTTCTGTCGGTTATATCTAGTATTTACTCTGCAACCACATGTTAACCGTCGGATGCTAGCTCATGCATAGTAAGCTTTAAAACAATGGTACCTAATTAATCCACAAATCACTATGTCGCGTGACTGCAATAGAAATATAGGATTACATGGTGGCAGTGTCGCTAGGGGCTCGGTGTCTACTCTGGTGGACTCTCCCCACTTCCATTGATATCCGGATGGCCGTGCTCAGCAGATCTCGAGGCTTCCCCGGGTGTTTCAACTTTGGGGCTCGTTGGGGTATGGTGCGGATTTACAAGGGTACGGTGGCGACGACGCCTCACGTGGGGTGTCCTAGTCACAGCCTCATTACAGTAGGCCTCCAAGCGGCGGTGGAGTTCCTCCGGGGAAAAGAACGGGTTGCCCAGTTAGATGACTGGGGCAGACCTCGGGGGCCTGATAGGCCTCCCAAACAACACTATCTGGTTGTTGGAGGTGGGTGCAGCTTCACTGCTCACTGGGGTCCGGCGAGCAAGCTTCCTGCTGGCTGCCATAGCCTTCACGACTAGGATAGTAGAATAAAGGGCGGCTATGAAATCTCGGCAACAGATGCCGGAGCTGACCTATAGCCTCTCGAGTTGCAAGCTGGCGGGCTTGGCACTCGCCGACGGGCGTCCTCCCGGTGAACAGGTAAGGGCGTTCTGATTAGGTACCCCTTTGGTAGATGTGCACCATGGCCCAGAAGTGATGGATGTCATCACTCGCATGTTCCTGGTACACAACATATTCTGGGGGCTCTTCTATGCCAAAAGCTCGACGGCTGAGATTGGCGAGGGTGGCTATGAAGTCTCCAAGCTCGGATGCGGTGGTCTTGTCGCAAATGACGGGGCTAGATGATAGAGGCAAAGTTGTCCCCATCTTTCGATGAGATGTGGCTATCATTTATGGTAGAGTCGACTTTGACGATAGGACTACGAAAGTGCGAGGATGTCGCGCCTTAGCAATCGCTAAACCAACTCCGAGAGGTTATTGACCACGCCGAAGCACAATCAACCTGACCACGAGGGTCTGTTTCCTGCACGCAAACAAAGAACAAGCAAGAAACTAAGATTGCAATCTGGATATTGCGAATATAAGAGGAAAGCTTTATTGATGAAAGTGGGGTTTTGTGACGCCTTTGTCCGGTCGTGGAACACAAACGAAGAACGCGTAGTTGCAGCTATGGCGAACTTTTAATCTAAACAAAACCCAAGTATAAAACGGCGCCCTAAGGCCTGTATATATGGGGGAATAGAGCGGGATTTCGTGGCCCCTTGGAGGAGGGGTCCGAAACCAGCCCTAACTCAGTTTCCCCACACATACGGACTCTAAAAATAGCCTATAATATGGTATTTCGAAATTACATGGGCCTGGCCCAAAAATAAGGTGAGGCAACACCTATAATAGCCTATGGGTCCATAAACAAGTAGACTGACTCCTGCCTGCATCTAATACTATTACTCCACCCATCGACCGCTAGCCAGCATGCACCTAGAGTATTAAGTAAAAACAGACTAATGCTTGGAAGATGATGACATGATGTAGACAAAGTAAATCCAATTAATTTGAATGAACCCCATTGTTTTACCCTTAGTATCAGCAATACAATACATGTCATGTCCCTTTCTGTCACTGGGATTGAGCACCGCAAGATTGAACCCACTACAACACACCACTCCCACTCAAGATAAATCAATCTAGTTGGCCAAACAAAACCGATATATCGGAGAGCATTACGAAGCTATAACAATCATGCATATAAATAACCAGCAAGGATTCAATATATTTTCATGAATAATCTGAACATAAACCCACAATTCATCGGATCCCAACAAACGCACCGCAAAGAGTGATTACATAAGATAGATCACCGCGGGAATCGCTGTGATCTTGACATTGAAGAACATAGAGAGAGATAGCCATCTAGGTACTAACTACGAACCCTAAGGTCTATGGTGAACTACTCACACATCACCATGGGAGCAACAAGGTTGATGTAGAGGCCCTCCGTCATCGATTCCTCTCCGGTAGGGCACCGAAACAGGGCTCCAGATGGGCACATGGCGGAACAGAGACTTGCGGCGGCAAAAAAAGTGTTTCCTCTCTCTAGGGTTTTGGGGATATATGAGTATTTATAGCAAAGATATCCCGACCAGTGGAGCTAGGAGGTGGCCCAAAGCCATCAGGGTGCGGCCACCCCCTGGGAGCGCCCTATTGGCTTGGGGGCACCTTGTGTGCCCTTCAGTTTTCCTCCAAAGCTTCTAGGTCTTATTTTGGTCAAGAAAAAATCATCAATATTTTAGGGTATTTGGACTTCATTTGTTACAATATTCCTGAAAGGCTAAAAATATGCAGAAAACAACAACTGGCACTTGGCACTGGGTTAATAGGTTAGTGCTCAAATTTAATATGAATCAACAAGTAAATGCATAAAAAGTATCTAGAATGATAATATAATAGCATGGAACGATAAAAAATTATAGATACGTTGGATACGTATCAACATCCCCAAGCTTAATTCCCGCTCGTCCTCGAGTAGGTAAATGATCAAAACAGTATTTTTGATGTGACATGCTACCCAACATGTAATCTCTTTCAGGTATGATCTTTGAGAAACGATGAATCAACAAACATTAACATAGTAATATCCATAAACATAAGTAACACAATCATCAACTTTCAAAATATATGATCTTTAAAGAATGTTTACCCCCATTCATTTTATCATATTATCATGGCATGGCTCCATCTTCACCACATAAATAGAAATGTCAAGCACCACGGTGTTAAGCTAAGCAATTGGATCATACTTTTTCACGCGCCTCAGCATTTTGTACCTCCCTCGATACATGAGCGTGAACCATGGATATAGCATATAGGTGGAATAGAATATGGTGGTAGGTTTCAAAGGGGTAAAAATGGAGAAGGAAGTCTCGCATCAACTAGGCAGATCAACAGGCTATGGAGATGCCCATCAATCAATATCAATGCGAGGAGTAGGGATTGCCATGCAACAGATGCACTTGAGCTATAAGTGTATGAAAGCTCAACTGATGCTAAGTGGGTGTGCATCCAAATTTCTTGCTCATGAAGACCTCGGGCATTGGAGGAAGCCCATCATCGGAATATACAAGCCAAGTTCTGTAATAAAAAATTCCCACTAGCATATGAAAATTACAAAACATGTGACTCTCTATATGAAAAACGTGGTGCTACTTTGAAGCACAAGTGTGGAAAAAGAGGTAGTAGCACTGTCCCTCCTCTGTTTTCTCTCATTTATTTATTTTTTCTTTTTCTTTTTTTCTTTCTTTCTTTTTTCTTTCTTTCTTTCTTTCTTTCTTTTCTTTCTTTCTTTATTTTCTTTATTTTTTAGTCCGTAGTTTCATCCCGACTTGTGGGGGAATCATTGTCTCAATCATCCTTTCCTCATTGAGACAGTGCTCTAATAATGAAAAGCATCACACTTCTATTTACTTACAACTCGATATGAAAAACTACCCAACAATATGACTCTATATGAATGCCTCTGGCAGTGTACCAAGATGTGCAATGATCTAGCATAACATATATAAAAAAAAATAGACAAGCCATGGAAATATCATGCTAGCTATCTTACGATCATGCAAAGCAATATGACAATGAGTGCACAAGTCATATGATCTAACGGTGGAAGTTGCATGGCAATTTATCTCGGAATGGCTATGGAAATGCCATGATAGGTAGGCATGGTGCTCTTTTGAGGAAGATATAAGGAGGCTTATGTGCAATACATCGTATCATGTCGCGGGGTTTGGATGCACCACCGAAGTTTGCACCGATCCTCGATGTGAGAATGAGCAATGCACGATACCGAAGAGGCTAGCAAATATGAGGAGGTGAGTGTGCATACATCCATGGATTCACATTAGTCATAAAGAACTCACATACTTATTGCAAAGCTTTATTAGCTCTCTCGAAGCAAAGTACTACTCGCATGCCCCTAGGGAGGAGGTTGGTAGGAGTTAACCATCGCGCGCCCCCGACCTAAACAGCACTAGGATTTCAACGATGAATAAGAATGCTCACACATCATCACCATGCCATAACCAAATTTAAATGAACAACAAATTAACACCCTTTAACTATCGATATTTCTACTAACCAACAACCATGCACTCATTCCCTTTCATATTACCACATCAATATCATTAACCCACAATTTCTCTTTTATGTGCTACATGAAGGTTTCGAATATGCGCTCCTTGAATACCTATTATTTTTGGACTAGTCTTATAACCCATGCAAATTACTGTCACTATTTATTAAACTCTCAAACAAATTTAATTGAAGAATGAGAGTGCAATTATTTCAATAAAATCGATACGCCATCGTGCTCTAAAAGATATAAGTGAAGCACTAGAGCAACTGCTTAGCTCAAAAGATATAAGTGAAGCACATAGAGTATTCTAGCAAATCATGGTGAGCATGTGTCTCTCTCAAGTAGGTGTGTCCCGGAAACATGATTGTGAAAAACTAAAAAAAGAGAACTAAAACACTCGATGCTCCAAGCAAAACACATATCATGTGATCAATAAAAATGTAGCTCCAAGTGACATACCGATAAATTGAGACGAAAGAGGGGATGCCTTCCGGGGCATCCCCAAGCATAGACACTCGAGTATTCCTATAATTTACCTTGGTGTGCCTTGGGCATCCCCAAGCTTAGGCTCTTTGCCGCTCCTTATTCCATCATCCATCGTGATAGCATCCAAAACTTGAAAACTTCAGCACACAAAACTCAACAGAAAACTCGTGAGCTCCGTTAGTATGATAGGTAAATCATACACTTTAGGTACTGTTATATATTGATTCATATTTTATTATTGCATAAGGTACTGTATTCTAACTTCTCCAGGGCTTATACCCCCCGATACAATCCATAGCATCATCAAAACAAGCAAACTATGCAAACAAAAACAGAATCTGTGTAAAACATAACAGTCTGATCTGCGTAAACACCATACTTCTGTAACTCCAAAAATTCTGAAAAATTAGGACAACCTGGGTGAAAGGATCGATATGGTTTACTAGAGGGGGGGTGAATAGGCAACTACCAGTTTTTAACTTTTCTTTAACAAATTAGGTATAGCAACAAATAGGTTGGCTAGATATGCAACTAGCTGAGCAGCCTATATGATGCTAACAATAGTAACAACACAAGTAAGCAAGGAAAACATTGTAAGTAGCTTGCACAAAGTAAAGGTAAGGGGTAACCACAAGTGGAACCGATGGAGACGAGGATGTGTTACCGAAGTTCCTTCCCGGTGAAGGGAAGTACGTCTCCCTTAGAGCGGTGTGGAGGCACAATGCTCCCCAAGAAGCCACTAGGGCCACCGTATTCTCCTCACGCCCTCACACAATGCGAGATGTCATGATTCCACTAGTGGTGCACTTGAAGGTGGCAACCAGACCTTTACAAACAAGGTTGGGCAATCTCCACAACTTAATTGGAGGTTCCCAACACCACCACGAAGCTTCACCACAATGGAATATGGCTCCGAGGTGACCTCTTCCATCTAGGGTGCTCAAACACCCAAGAGTAACAAGATCTGCAAGGGATTAGTGGGGGGAATCAAAATTCTCTTGGTGCAAGTGTAGATCGAGGCCTTCTCCTCCAAACCCTAGAGCATCAACAAGAATCGATGGCTAGGGAGAGAGATCGGGCAAGAATGAGCTTAGGAGCAACAATGGAGCTTTTGGGGGAAAATAGGTGGGTGTCCCTAGAGAAGAACACCCACTTATATAGTGGGTGGAAATCTGACCATTTTCTGCCCACAAGTCGTGCATAAGCGGTAGTACCGCTCAGGGGAGCAGTACTTCCGCTTGCACGGAAGTACCAGGCGTCGCAGTTAGCTGATAGTAGTCAAGGAGGCGGTAGTTCCACCGGAGCGGTACTACCGCTCCCACAAGCGGTACTTCCGCTTATCACTGAAGGATACCCAGACTTAGCGGATAAGAGGAGTGCAGTACGGCAGTGCCGCCCAAAGTGGTACTGCTACTGCTAATTGTCGCTCAAAATCTGCTCGAGTGCCGAAGACATCAGAGAGCTAAAAATAAGCGGAAGTGGAGCCGGAAGGGGAGGGCGGCAGTACCGCCCGAGCGGTACTACCGCTCCGCTCGTAGAGGTACTTCCGCTCACAATAGACAGAACCACCCGAGGACATGAGAGAGCTAAAAATAAGCGGTAGTAACCCCGTATCACAGGGCGGCACTACCGCTGGAGCGGCATTACCGCCCTAGGAGCGGTATTTCCGCTTACGTTAAAACTCAGGGTCCTTAGGGCAGGGAGCAACTCCATTGTGCCGGGAAAGAGAGGAAGATGCAAATGTGTACGTGATTGATTCTCCCAACCTTTCCAAAAGCGGAGCCCCTCTTGATAGTATGGGTTTTCCTATGACTCAAGTCCACCAACACTAAATCAATAGGAAAACATCGTCTTCTCTTTTAACAATTGAGGGGATCAATAACCGTCTCGTGTCACCTGGTAATCTCTGAAAGCTCAATGCACACGATTAGTCCGCAAGGGTATTGTCATAAACCACCAAAACTACTTAGGGAAAATTATGCTCTTACAGTCTCCCCCTTTTTGGTGGGTTGATGACAACATGGGATTTGCCAATATAAGATAAGCAGTAAGACTTAGGCAAACCCGACATCTACAAAATATAGAAAGGCTCCCCCTAGATGTGTGCTCTATTTTAGTATGCCTTTGGATAGCAAAGAGCACACACTAGGATCAACACTCCCCCTATATTTTATAGACACAACCAAATACTTGCACATACATAATATGAGTTATAAGCAAGTAAGTAAGCATAATCTCATAAAGTAACTAATGTAGACATAACAAGATAGGATAGATAGCATGTCTTACACCATACATTAGTACTCAAAAGTCTGCACCACTTAAACCAAAGCAAGCAAATAAATGAGTTCACGAGAGAGAAAATGCGCAGATAATATAAAACACCCGCGACTCAGCAAAGCCAGTAAATCCCTAAACACTCTCTCCCCCTTTGGCATCGAGACACCAAAAGGGGCACAAAGGACTAAATTGAGTCAAAGTGATGGTAAGCTCAAAGCGACCAGTCCTCCTCATCATCGTCCTCCTCATCTGTGGTAGCAGGAACATCCTCCTCTAACTCAGCCCACCGACAGTTCTTCTCGATCCATGCCTCCTCATCAGTAATCCGGTCCTTAGACCCGCTGTCAACTGCTAGGCCAAGCTTACTCATACTGATCTTGTCACGGCTGCAAGCCTTCTTGGCCACCACATGGGCCTTGTACTATCCCTTGATCTGGAAGCAGAGAAGGTTCTTCATCATTGTTTTTAGCTTGGCAGCCCATGATGGAACATGCTCAGATGGAGGAACATATGTGTCATCAGCGTAGTCCGGCTTTGGCTCATCATCAGAGTCAGTGGGGGCAATATCAGGAACAGAAGGTGCAACGCCCCAGTCCTCCTTCACATAGAGCTTAAGAATACCATGAGTCACCATGTGATCAGTAACAAGAGAGTCACCAGGGAACGAAGCAACCCAGGTATCCTCAATGATCTTAAACAGATAAGTGCCATAGATGGGCACCTTCCTGTCAAGAACAGCAGACCAGAGCTCCTTCCACATGATGTGGGATACATCCAAAGTTGAGTCACGGCCTCTCTCCTTCACGCACATCAGCAGAAGATTCACAAGATAAGAGTGAACCTGATCCTTGTTCCCAACGTGAGGAAACAGAGTGTTGCGGAAGATATGATGCATAATGTCCAGAAAAGGAATGAGCTCAGTGCGAGTAGCCTTGGTAGTCTGAACCACCCTGGAATAGCGATCAAGCTTGGACTTGTGAATTGCCGTGTCTTTAGTATGGGTCCTCAGTCCAACAGGCTCAGCCAGACCCCGATCAGCATAGCCAAAAGAATTCATGAAGGTCTTCCAGTTGGAGTGCGAAACTCTGCCACCAGTCATCCAAGTCAAGTTTCGGTCCTCATCAGTGTGAAAGTGAACGATGGCATAGAATTGAGCCACAATATCGCAATTGAAGTCCTTGATGAAGCTAATGATGGGAAACAGACCCCATTGAACACACAGAGCCCGAGCTTCAGCAAAGTTGTCAGTGTGGGGATTGTTGTTCATGTGCCCCGTGTCGATGGACTTGGCATCAGGCACATAGAGATTTGTCTTGTGCTTCAGGCCCCCCAAGTAAATGAAAGATTGCTCCTTGGTTCAGAAGGGACGACCAACCAACACCTCGTCCCAAGGATGGCGATATGGGTTGCGCTTGCGAAAGTCCACAAACTCCTTGTTCATCATATCCTCAGGTCCTTTGGCAACCTTCTTCTTGATGATAGTCCGCTTCACCTATTGCTGTTGTGGTAGAGCATTAGGAACAACCCCGGCATCTACAAACATGCGGAACCGCTTGGAACCACCAGACCGTCCAGGATTCATGCGACGAGTAGGAGCGGAGCTACAATCAGCTGGAACTCAGAAAGAAAGAACGGAAAGAGACAAGCAAATGTAAACACCATGCATGAGACAAAGAGAAAGGAATGAAAAGGAAAAGAAACATAGAAGGTGGGGGTTCTAGTGTACCAGTGGTAGTACCGTGCTGCAGGAGCGGTACTTCTGCCAGAGCGGTAGTACCGGGCAAGCATCAGCGGTAGTACCGCTGGGCGGCGGAAAAACTTTCGCCGCACGGGCACGGCAGTACCGGTGATGTAGAACCCAACCACTTCGGTGACTATATATTATACTCAATCAAGGAGTCAATTTCAGTCCTACTCATGCCTAGAATCCACGAAAAAATCAAGAAATACTCATGCATTGCCCTAGAACAAGATTCAAAAATTAAAGCCAAAGGAGAGATGAATGCGGGCAATACCGGAGTCCATGGCACGAGGAGGAGAGGGGGATGAACCCCACCGGACGGAAATCCAAGGGACGACACGGAATGGGAGATCCGGATCCAGCCTCCGGGGGTGTTTTGGTCGCCCGAGAGAGAGAACACGAAGGGGAGGAGGAGAGAATGGGTATGGGGGGAGTTGGAACTCCCCCTGCACACCCCTTGAACCGCGCAGGCATTCCCGAAGCGGTACTACCGCAGACACGGGAGGTAGTACCGCTTGAGCGGTAGTACCGGCCACGACCAAGCGGTAGTACCGCTTCCAACTCAACAACAGCCCCAAAGCCAAGGGAGAGGAGAAAAATCTATGCAATTTATGAGTTTTGAGAAAACGATGAAACTCCAGATACTCTAGCACATCACATATGAGGAGACAAACCAAGTTTCGAAGAGTCCAAACACGAAGGATAGGAAAGTTTAGAGTGACGCAATATACGAATAAGCTCTCAAAAAGCACATGCCTCACTAGGAGAGGAAAGGGGGGCGGTGGCCGAGGCCACCTATGTTTGAGTCAATTGGTATGGCACCGCGAAGATTTTAACCTTGGGTCCATGACCAAAACTCGTCTTTGAAGCACAGGTGTCATAAAAATGACTAATGTGAAAGATTTGATCGATTTGTGCATAATAAGGGAAGGGAGATTTCATTGAGAGAACAACACTCCCCCTATGTCCATGCCTACATCTAATAAAGATAAAATGAAGAGTGTGGTGGGGTGTGCAATAAGTCAAGCCACATTGCTCGAACCAATGATATTTAGCTCATGCCTTAACTCGCGAAATCTTGCTTCATCCAATGGCTTCATGAAAATTTCTGCAAGCTGCTCATTAGTATTGAGATTAATAAGATCAATTTCTCCATGCTTGATATGACCCCGGATGAAGTGATGACGAATCTCAATGTGCTTCATCTTGCAATGTTGGACCGGGTTGTTGGGGATCCTGATAGCACTCTCGTTGTCACAGTAGAGGGGAACTTTGTCACACGTGACACTGTAAGCCTTTAAAGTTTGCCTCATCCAGAGCAACTGTGCACAAGAACTTGATGCAGCTACATATTCGGCCTCGGGGGATGAGAGAGAAACACAGTTTTGTTTCTTAGAAGGCCAACTTACCAAAGAGCGACCAAGGAATTGGCAACCTCCGGAAGTTGACTTCCTCTCCACATGGTCTCTCGCCCAATCCGAGTCCGAATATCCTATGAGATCAAATGAAGCACCTTTGGGGTACCATAGGCCAAAGTTTTGGGTATGAGCCAAATATCGAAAGATTCATTTGGCAGCCACATAGTGACTCTCCTTAGGTGCGGATTGAAATCGTGCAAAAATTCCCACACTCAAGGTGATATCCGGCCTAGATGCACAAAGATAAAGCAGGGATCCAATCATGGAGCAATATACCTTTTGATCCACTGCTTTACCATTGGGATCACTATCAAGTTGGCATTTGATAGGCATAGGTGTGTTGGCCTTGGCCGGCTTGAGATCATCCAACTTTAATCTCTTGAGCATGTCTTGAGTGTATTTAGCTTGGTTGATGAAGGTTCCTTGACTTTGTTGCTTGACTTCGAATCCAAGGAAGAACTTCAACTCCCCCATCATGGACATCTCATACTCTTTGGTCATTAGTGCGGCAAACTCATCATTGAAGACTTTGTTAGAAGAACCAAAGATAATATCATCAACATATAGTTGGCATACGAACAAGGTCCTGTTAACCGTCTTTGTGAAAAGAGTGGGATCGATTTTCCCAATTTCAAACCCACGGTCTTGCAACATCTCGGTAAGGTGCTCATACCACACTCGTGGGGCTTGTTTAAGGCCATAAAGTGCCTTATCAAGAACGTATACATGATTGGGGAACTTCGGATCCTCGAACCCCGGGGGTTGCTTGACATATACCAACTCCTTAAGAGGACCATTAAGAAAAGCACTCTTCACATCCATTTGATATAATTTGAAATCATGATGAGATGCATATGCAAGCAACATGCGAATAGATTCAAGGCGAGCAACGGGAGCAAAGGTTTCACCGTAGTCGATACCCTCGACTTGGGAGTAGCCTTGAGCCACCAATCTTGCCTTGTTGCAAATGACTACACCGTTCGCATCTTGCTTGTTCTTAAAGATCCATTTGGTTTGAATGACATTGTGATTCTCCTTTGGTCTTGGCACCAACCGCCACACTTTGTTGCGCTCGAAGTTGTTGATTTCATCGTGCATGGTTTCAAGCCATTCCATGTCCTCGAGCGCCTCTTGTACCTTGAGGGGTTCAATGCAAGAAACAAACGCGTGATGTGCACAAAAGTTTGTTAATTGACAACGAGTAATTACCCCTCTGTTCAAGCTTCCGTAGACGTTCTCTAGGATGTGTTGCCTGGTTCTAAGCTTGGAAGCAATCTTGGCAGCTCGTCTTTCTAAAATCTCTTCCATGGAAGGTTGCGGTGTATCGGCTTGACGAGATTGAGAGCCATCATTGGCTTGTCCTTGATCCTGATCAAGATCATGACCTTGAGCTTGCTCGGGGTTTTGAGCTTGATCTTGAGCATCTTGTGATACGTCATCATAACCATGAGGTTGATCTTGCTCTTGATCTTGTTCACGAGGTTGAGGGTCTTCACTTTCTTCTTCGGAAGCGCGTGGGTCTTGCGTCGGTGATGGTTCCACTTGTGTGGAACATTGTCCTTCTCCTTCAGCCACAAGGAGTTGCTCAACGGGTAGGAAGTGTCCCATACCCATTCTTCTTATGGCTTGGGGTGGAATTTCATCACCTACATCACAAAGACCACTTTGCTCCACTTCGGAGCCATCATTTTCATCAACATCTACGTTACTCATCTCCTCAATGAGTCATGTGGACTTGTAGAGAACACAGTAAGCATGAGAGTTTGTGGCATAACCAACAAATATGGCCTCGTGAGGTGTAGATTCGAATTTAGACAAACGAACACCTTTCTTGAGAATGAAACACTTACAACCAAACACCCGGAAGTATTTGAGGTTGGGCTTGTTACCGGTATGTATGTCATATGGAGTCTTGTTCAAACCTTTGCGGAGGTAAAGCCGATTAGATGCATGACACATGGTGTTGATGGCTTCGGCCCAAAAGTTGTACGGAGATTTGAATTCCGCCATCATGGTCCTTGCCGCATCCATCAATGTCAGGTTCTTCCTCTCCGCAACACCATTTAGTTGAGGGGTATAGGGTGCAGAGTATTGGTGCTTGATCCCCTCATCACTGAGAAACTCGTCCAAGGTATAGTTCTTGAACTCGGTGCCGTTGTCACTTCTAATCATCAATATCTTTGCATCATGTTGGCGCTGAGCTTCATTTGCAAAGTTGATGACTATTTGTTGGGTCTCGCTCTTCCTCTTGAAGAAATATACCCAGGTGTATCTTGAGTAATAATCCACAATCACCAAGCAATACCTTCTCCCCCCAAGACTATCGAATGATGGAGGGCCGAAGAGATCCATGTGAAGGAGCTCTAGGGGCCTCTTGGAGTAAATAGTAGTCGTGTGGCGGTGAGACGTCTTATGTAGCTTTCCCTCGATACAAGCACTGCAAGCATGATCTTTGGAAAAACTCACGTTTGTTAGTCCACGAACGTGATCCCCTTTGAGGAGACTTTGCAAAGATCTCATATTGACATGGGCTAGCCGGCAATGCCAGAGCCATCCCACATCAACTTTAGCCATTAGGCATGTCGCAGTCTTAGTGGGTCGCTCTGAGAAGTTAATCACATAGAGACCATTTTCGACATGCCCAACAAAGGCCACTTTTAAGAGTCTTGCTCCAAAAAAGGGTCACGATATCAATGCCAAAGAAGGTACTAAAACCAATGAGTGCATGTTGACGAACGGAAAGTAAATTGTATGCAAGGGTCTCAACAAGCATGACTCTCTCATTAGTTAAGTCCGGAGAGATAATCACCTTGCCAAGACCCAATACCTTTGAAATTGTGTCATCACCAAATGAGACTTGAGTGGCCAAAGATGCATCGGGTCGAACGTCCACCACCAAGTCCTTGCTTCCGGACATATGATTTGTTGCTCCACTATCAAGCAACCATGATACCCCTCAGGAAGCAAACTCCTACAATAGATCAATGCTTGGATTTAGGTACCCATTCTTTAATGGGTCTTTTCATGTTAGTAACAAGGGTCTTAGCAACCCAAATAGACCATTCAATGTACTCATAAGAAGAACCAACATATTTGGCATAAACATGCCCATCACTAGCATGGCATAAAACATAGGAGGGGTTAAAATCGCCGGCCTTGTTGGTGGAGGTGGTCTTGCCCTTCTTGGCATTACCACCCACAACATTGTCCTTTTTCTTCTCATGTGTGGTCTTCCCCGCTTTGACAAAGGTTTCCTTAAGCGGGGGAGCTTGGTTGTTCTTCAACTTCTTCTTCTTCTTGGACTTAGGTGCAAACCCAATCCCTTCCTTGGCTACAACTTCCTTTTGATTACTCAAAAGTTCATTGAGATTCTTCTCACCTTGGATACAAGTCACAAGGCCTTTCTCAAGTTGCTCTTTCAACTTGGCATTTTCCTCCATAAGGTGCGCATGCTCACAACAAGGGTTAGTAGCAACGTCATTATCAATTAATACAAAAGGAGGACATGTGGAAATTTCCTTAGTAAGTTTTACTTGGAGTTGGTCATGAGACTCCTTAAGACAGGCATGAGCACCCTTCAAAGCCTTGTGATCCTTGTCAAGTGCGTCAAACTCTTCCTTGAGTCTATCATGGCCAACCCCAAGTGCAACCTTATCCGACTTGAGCACACGATTAAGAATAATAGCATGATCATGATCTTTACGTAATTTAGCAAGGTCAACGTTTTGTGACTCCTGAAGAGCCAAACGAAGACTTCGCTCTTCCTCAAGAGCAATGGAAAGATCAGCTATCTCATCGGCGTAATCACAACTATGCCCCTTCAACTCCTCAAGGGATTCCTCTTGAGACTCAATGAGTGCTCAAGCACTGCAAGTTGTTCCAATAGAGCAACAAAGTGCTTCTTGGATTCGCCTTTGACTTTACCCAAGAATTTGTCACACTCATTCTCACCCTCCTTCGCCTCCTCATGTTCATCCACACAATCCAACAAATAAGGAGTGGTAGAAATGGAAGTTTTAATGTTTGAGGTTTTGACATTGGGGGTTACCTTGGTGATACCTTTGGCCATGAGGCACCTAGCAATGTGTTTTTCGTTGGGGCCATCGAAGAGTGACACCTTGGTTGGGGTAGAGGATGCAATAGCCACTGTAGCCATTGCCATCCCTTCACCACTAGTATCTTTTTCATCAACATCATCATCGGATCCATACTCTTCTTGAGCCACCAACACCTTTTGAGGTGCCTTCTTGGTGAAGTTGTTCTTGTTGGGGAATGACTTGGCCTTATCTTTGCGGATGAGCTTGCCACTATTATCTTCCCTCTTCTCATATGGGCAATCTACCACGAACTGGCTCACATTACCATAGTTGTAGCAAGTCCTCCCACGTTGCTTGCCTTTTGACCCACTTGAGTTGTTCTTGGAAAAGTTGGGCTTAGGGTTCCTCTTGTTGCCCCAAAATTGCCTTCACGCAAGAGCCATGTGCTCGTGATATGCATGCTTCGTGTCTTCGGGGCAACTCGCTTCTTCATCCTCTTCTCTCTCCTCTTAAGATTTTCACTATAAGATTGATAGTCTCTAGATTCCAGACTACGCAAAGTTTCTTTATCATGGAGAATTTCTTCAATGGGAGGTGTTCAACATCTTTATTATAGAAAGCAAAAATCTTCCGAGCTTCTTGTACAATAAAGTCAAATTCTTGCATAAGGATGATGGTAGCAATCTTTTTTGCTTTAGGATGATTAATATTGGGAAGTTCATAGAACACCTTTTGTAAAGCAGGATGGATGTGCACAAATTTTCTTTCTAACCTTTCAATGAGCATGAAAATAGCATCCGCATAACAATTTGTGCGAAGAAGAATAGATCTCTTATTAATAGGCATAGTTCCCGTACAATCAAAGAACTCTTGAATGACACTTTTTCCAATAATATTACCGTCTCCTACTTGAAAAGTTTTAGCTTTATAATTAGGAGGAGGTTCAGTTTCATGATCTAGAGAGCAAGATCCAAATTTTTCCTCAAGATTTGTACTAGCAATACCCTCAAAATTTTCGATGATAACCTTCCCAGATTCAGACATGATGGCAACGAATCAATCTAGCACACACGCAAACAAAAGGCAAACGAAAAGACGAATGGAAAAAGGGCGAATAAAAAGGCAAATCTTTCTGAAAATCGTTTTAGAAGTGGGGGAGAGGAAAACGAGAGGCAAATGGCAAATAATGTAAGTGCAAGAGATGAGTTTGTGATGGGTACTTGGTAGGCTTGATGTAGATCTCCCCGGCAACGGCGCCAGAAATCCTTCTTGCTACTTCTTGAGCTTGCGTTGGTTTTCCCTTGAAGAGGAAAGGGTGATGCAGCAAAGTAGATAAGTATTTCCCTCAGTTGTTGAGAACCAAGGTATCAATCCAGTAGGAGATACAAGGAAGTCCCCAATCTCCACACCTACACAAACAATCAAACACTTGCACCCAATGCTACAAAGGGGTTGTCAATCCCTTCACGTTACTTGCAAGGATGAGATCTGATAGAGATAGATATAGAAGATTACTAAAATGAAAAGTAAAACAAAAGTAAAAAGATTGCAGCAAAGTATTTTTGGTATTTTTGGTTTATAGATCTGAAAATATAATATGGAAAATAGACCCGGGGGCCATAGGTTTCACTAGAGGCTTCTCTCTTGAAGGAAAATAATACGGTGGGTGAACAAATTACTGTCGAGCAATTGATAGAAAAGCGCATAGTTATGACGATATCCAAGGCAATGATTATGCATATAGGCATCACGTCCGTGTCAAGTAGACCAAAACGATTCTGCATCTACTACTATTACTCCACACATCGACCGACTCCTGCCTGCATCTAGAGTATTAAGTTCATGAAGAATAGAGTCACGCATTAAGTAAGATGACATGATGTAGAGGGATAAACTCAAGCAATATGATGAAAACCCCATCTTTTTATCCTTGATGGCAACAATACAAATACGTGCCTCGCTACCCCTACTTTGTCACTGGGTGAGGACACCGCAAGATTGAACCCAAAACCAAGCACTTCTCCCATTGCAAGAATTACCAATCTAGTTGGCCAAACCAAACCAATAATTCGAAGAGACTTGCAAGGATATGAAATCATGCATATAAGAATTCAGAGAAGATTCAAATAATATTCATAGATAATCTGATCATAAACCCACAATTCATCGGATCTCGACAAACACACCGCAAAAGAGTATTACATCGGATAGATCTCCATGAAGATCATGAAGAACATGGTATTGAAGAACATAGAGAGAGAAGAAGCCATCTAGCTACTAGCTATGGAACCGAAGGTTTGTGGTGAACTACTCACGCATCATCGGAAGGGCAATGGAGTTGATGTAGATGCCCTCCATGATCGAATCCCCCTCCGGCAGATTATCGGAAAAGGCCCCAAGATGGGATCTCATGGGAACAGAGGGTTCCGGCGGCGGAAAAGTATTTTCATGGCTCTTTCTGGTATTGGGGGAATATTTGGGAATTTATAGGCTGAAGAATAGGGTTAGGAGACCTGCTGGGGGGCCACAAGCCAGGGGGGCGCCCCCCCTAGGGCGCGCCCAGGTGGCTTGTCGCCTCCCGGCAAGTCTCCTACCTTCATCTCCAAGTCTGGCAGGTTTCTTCTGGTCCAAGAAAAATCATTCCGAAGATTTTATTCCATTTGGACTCCGTTTAATATTCCTTATCTACAATACTCAAAAACAAGGAAAAAACAGAAACTGACACTAGGAACTAGGTTAATAGGTTAGTCCCAAAAATAATATAAAATAGCATATTAATGCATATAAAACATCCAAAACAGATAATATAATAACATGGAACAATCAAAAATTATAGATACGTTCACTACACCACAGCACTACATCACTGACAGACAAGTTGGTCGGAAAAACTACGTCTGCCGACAGACAGTCGGTCGGGAAAAACTATTGCCGACCGACATTGTCTGTTGGGGAAAGTCCAGACGGGAAAGCCTTTTGCCGACCGACATATCTTTGCCGACCGACAGTTGGACGGCGATAAAGGGCATTGCCGACCGACTTTCAGTTGGCACTACCATAAACCTTTCCCGACTGACCGACCGATGGTAAAAAAATTACCGACCGATTTTCCGTTGGTACTGCCGTAGAACTTTTCCCGACCGACTGTTTGACGGTGCCATCTTTGCCGACCGACATTCTGCTGGGCCTGCTATGAATCTTTCCCGACCGACAGTTCGATGGTGTCATTTTTGCCAACCGACTTGCCGTTGGCCCTGGCATGAACCTTTGCCGACCGACAATAGGACGCTATTTTCTTTTCCCAACCAACAGTTCGTCAACATTTAGTTTAGCTGAGCAATAATTAAATACCCACCCATTATATATTTCCCATCTGCCTTGTACAATATCAATCAAGTTGCATATCTCATTACAACACAATATCAGTCAAGTTAACTAACTTGCATGTACTCACAAAAAAAAATCATGAGCAAAGAAGGATAAAACAGCAATTCATTCTCATAAGCCTTCCAACATTTATATGTTCCAGTAACCGAAACACCCGATATGTTTACAAAATGATAGATTCATGTCCACCAATTCATTGTTTGCTCCATTACACAAAATACCCAGATGACAAGACGCCATATAGGTTCACAAAATGATACCTAAAAGACACTGTTTTTGCTCCATTACACAAAATGTCTAGCGAACGCGAACTGCCATCTTCATGGTTCCTTCCTGGTCCTTTTGTATGTCTTTCCTAAAGGATAAAAAAGTCACCGGTGAATTCATGCATTCATAGAGACAATGGCGAAAATAATAATTGTATAAAGCATCAATGGCAGTGGGGTTTTAGTGTTATAAAAAACAGGGCAAGTCCTGAATAATGCCACAACATGTTCTAATTAAAATCTGTACTGTGTTGGGACATAATAAAGCATAAATGCCAGATGACCATGGAATATATTTCAAGAAATAGGAGCAATATGCATCATCTGGCCGCAGTTTAGCATACGCCCAATTATTGGAAGCAACACATCCAGGTACGGACTCACGATAGTCATTTTTCTAGAAAAGACCACCAGTTTTCTTTCTTTCTTTTCTCTGGGGTGGAAAAGACTGTAGTGCGCCTGACTATTATATATTTAGAAACGCATAAGAGAATTACATATGCACTTCAGTGCCACAAATTAGATTAAATTAAGCCATTACTTTCAGAGAAGCATATGTACTGTACATACAAATCTTCATAGGTACAAGAGCCAGAACCTATGAAACCATCAGGTTATGCATAAGAGAAATAAAGATGAGTTGTGCTAATGACCAATATTTGCTTTACTATTCAGGCCATACAAGGAAAAATATGTCAGAGATTTAGAATTAATAGCTCAAACATAGGAGCAGGTTACACATTTCTTTTGCAATATATAAAGGCTTAACTGGCATCTGCACGATTACTAAATATATGTACACTGCTTATTAATCTGTATGTACATACAGATTATAAATACTAGGTTTTTTTTCTGATACTTACTGATTAATAGCTCATGGCTGGGCGCCTTCTTCATGGCTGGGTAGAATTGAAATATAGTTAGTCAAGATCTTGACAAAGATACAATGTACTATATGGGCCTAGAAACAGGATTCAGAAATAGCAAAACTAAAAAAATTGTACGACTACTTTATGGACATGAATCAGGATTCAGAAACAGGATACAATGTACTATATGGACATGAATCTAATTTATTGCTAGTGGCAGAACTAAATAAATTGTATGACTACTTTAGGATCCAAAACTTAGATTGCACCTGACCATTATATTCAGAAAAGCAAATGTACTTTAGTGCCACAAATTAAATTAAATCTAGCAATTACTTTCAGAGAAGCATATGTACTGTACTATCAAGTGTTCAGTTGGTATAAGAGACATAAAAATTGAATCTACTGTACACTTGCACATCTCCTACAAGTTTATGCGTCGCTGTCTAGTTCGAGCAGCTGAGATTCATGGATCTAAATGGATTAAAACCATCGGCACATACAACAAGCTTAAGATTTCTGCTGTCTTTTGCAAAATCTTTATTATTTTCATCAAAATCTTTCCAAAGGAGAGAATCTGCAGGATGCCTAATCAAGCCATCTTGTGTGCGCTCTTCTGCATGCCATCTTGTGAGAGCCGCAGTTCTGGAGCACACAAACAACCTTTGAAGCCTCTTCTTTATTGGGAAGTAACGAAGAACCTTCTTAGGAACCTTGTGGACACGTTTCCCATCTGCACTCTTCCTTTCAGATTTCCATCGTGAAGCCTTACATTCTAGGCATGAATTGGCATTGGCATTGTTCTTCCAAAATAGAATGCAGTCATTTTCACATGCATGGATATTAACATACCCAAGTCCTAGGCATTTGACTAGTTTTTTGGCTTCATTGGAGTTTTTGGGTATTGCGGACTGAGGGTAAGCATCTTTGAGTAGATCTAACAACAGATCAAAACTTCTATCAGACCACCCTCCAAGCAGTTTGGTGTGAAGAAGTCTCACTAGGAAACGAAGCTTTGAGAAATTCTTACAGCCTAGATATAGCTCTTGTCTAGAATCAGCTTCAAGTTTGTGGAGAGATTCTAGAAAAGAATTATCCTGATCTAAACCACAATCATCTTCAAGATCTCCCCCTTCATCCAAACCAGCAGCAAGGTCCCTTAGCAAATCAGATATATCATCGCCCTCATCCCTATCGTCACCCTCATCTAGATTTGGATTTGGAGGAATGGCAGAAGAAGAGACACGTTCTCCATGAAACATCCACTGTTTGTAGCCATCTACAAATCCCTCGCATACCAGGTGCTCACGGACTTCAGTTTCTTCTCTCCAGTACGAGTTCACACAATTTTTGCAAGGACATAAGATTTTATTCTCGACCGATGATTTACTAAATGCATAGCCTAGGAATTTGGCGAGCCCTTGTAAGTACTTCTCTGTATGCCTACATGCAAGTGTACATGCGCAGTGTGTTATATATGGTTTTAGCATCTAAGAAATTTAAAATATATATGTGGCATTATACCTAGGCGCATCCATCCAACTTCTATCCATGGTAGCTAGCTTCACACTTGGTTACTACCAAATCAACACTAAATCCTGAACAGATAATATCATAACCAGAGAATGCAAGGAATTATTTTAAGTACTATAAATAAAGTAGCTCGGAAAAGAAAGGAAGAATCATAGAACCAATTCAATGGTAGTACACATAGCAAAGGTAGATACCACCATAAATAAAACAGATCAAAGATGTGGTTGACTCACCAACTGGTGGAGGATGTAGTGACAAGCACGGAAGGGGGATTGTTGCGCCGCTGCTGTAAGCAGAGTCTTTGGGAGCAAGAATCCTGATAACCAACCAAATTACACACTATAAAAATCAGTGCCAAACTTCAATTCTTGTTCACACGCTATATTTGCTGGGAGATGCTAGGAATACACTAAGATAACAGCCAGACTCAAAGGCACTACATCAAGAAATCATATACTAAAAGCAAAAAAAAAAAAAACTGGACACTCCACACACCTTATGCACTAAGGTGGCATAGCAAAAATTATTCTGCAACTTCTCTTCGTCAGCTCAATGTTACAAGCAGTTGTCCTCTGTGCTACCTGCAGAAAAACGAGAGAGATGAAAGTCAGATCACATGTACAGAGAGAACAGATCTTTTACTTGGCTACTTGGCTACTACACATTCTTTTGACCTGTTACAAGATCTTGATGATTCAGAACTACACTCCCATATAGCATAATTCAGGCAAAAATCGATTTCCATCTAACATAACTCAGTACTGTAATAAAAATTAAACGGGGCAAATAACATAGCCTTCCACCCATAAACCACCTTTATATGTTAACATAGTTGATTAATTAATTAATCATCTTCACAAAATGCGCATCGGAACACACCGACCTGTGCTCCCATCTACCATCGTTGCACAATCATTAAGGTATTTGTAACTTGACCAGCACAAGATAAAATTACTCTGGCTTCTCTGGGAAAAAGGAAGGGTAGTTCCCATCACCAATATGTTTTAAGCTTAAATACTGACAAGCGGTGTTTTAGTTCTTATCAGGGAAGGGTAGTTCCAAGCACCAATATGTTTTACTTGAGACTGCTGACCACGCGACACAACCGGTCAATTCTGCAACAATTCGGCTCTAACTAGCTATGTTATTTGTCAGGGAAGGGTAGTTCCCAGCACCAATGAAGAAAATAGAGCTACTATTAAACTGACTAGCTATGCATTGTTTCCCAGCACGAATGAAGAAAATAGAGCTAAAATACTACCAAATTGACTAGATATGCATTTTTGTCCCAGCACCGATGAAGAAAACAGCGCTAATTTATGAGTCCATCTTCCTTCCCCTGACAAAATTTTCGAGCTCTAACTATCTATGCATCAAATCAGAGAACAAATGCGGAAGAGATATTGCACAAGTATACCACACGACGGAAATTGGATCGGGGCGAACTCCTTCACTCCCAGCACATCTCTTAACACTTTGTAACACAAAACTGATGGGGCAAAATAACTGGAGGCAAAGACAGAGCAATGTACGGAGGGAGGAGCTGTACCTCAGCTGCCGCTGCGTATAACTTGAGCTGGACGGTGGGATGGGGGAGGTCGGGCCAGGGAGAGTGCCGGAAGTTCACTGGATGCTCACTGGTTGGAGAGAGAGCACGAGCGCATGGAGCCGGCGGTGGAGAGGCAGGCGGCGTTGGGCGGCGCTGGAGGAGCAGGACGGCGTCGGGCGGCGCCGCTGCGGAGACAGTGCCGCGTGGGGCGATGCTGCAGATGCATGCAAGGCGGCATGGGGCAGCGGTGAGACGGGGTGGGGATCGACGGGAGGTAGCCCCGGTCGGCGTGGGGCGGCGGTGGGGGTCGACCGGAGTCGGGCGGCGCTGGAGGGGCAGGATCAACGGCGTTGGGCGGCGGTGGGACGGGGTGGGGATCGACCGGAGGTAGCCCCGGTCGGCGTCGGGCGGCGGTGGGAGGCGCGGGGATCGACCGGCTTGGAGCCCCGGTCGGCGGTGGGAAGCTAGGGATTTGGCTGCCTGTGTGCGCGGCGTTACTATCCTGTGATTTTGGGGGAAAATTTCGCGGGTTGGGCCGGCTATTGGCGCTAAAAAATTGACTGTTCGCGCGCGTGAGGCCCATAGCGTCGGATTGTTGGTCGGGATTATTTACCGACCGATGGTCCATGGGCCATACAAGAATTCCCGACCGATACTTGGACGGTATACATTGTAGCATTCCCGACCAACAGCGGGTCACCGTACAGAGTTTTCCCGACCCACAGTCCGTTAGAAATTTTCCTAGCTGACTGTGGGTCGGCAATAGTGACCTTTTCCCAACAAACGCCAGTAGGGAATTCTGGTGCGTGGTGTAGTGGTTGGAGACGTATCAATACTACCGCCCGTAGGAGCGGTACTTCCACTTATGTTAAAACTCAGGGTCCTTAGGGCAGGGAGCAACTCCATTGTGCCGGGAAAGAGAGGAAGATGCAAATGTGTACATGATTGATTCTCCCAACCTTTCCAAAAGCAAACCCCTCTTGATAGTACGGATTTTCCTATGACTCAAGTCCACCAACACTAAATCAATAGGAAAACATCGTCTTCTCTTTTAACAACTCAGGGGATCAATAACTGTCTCGTGCCACCTGATAATCTCTGAAAGCTCAATGCACAAGATTAGTCCGCAAGGGTATTGTCATCAACCACCAAAACTTCTTAGGGAAAATTATGCTCTTACACTAGGGAATTTGTATACCAATACTATGTAAAAACTTCAGATCAAAACACGTTCCAGAAAAATCAGAGAAATTTTGCACTGGAGGCAAAAGTTTCTGTTTTTGCACCATATCAATTCTACTTATCATTCAAGTCATCCCAAAGGCTTTACTTGGCACAAAAAATAATTTAAATATAAAAACACAATCATTACAGTAGTAATAATCATGTTATCACAATATAACAGAAAGTAAAAACGAAAATTTAAAGATAACTATGGGTGCCTCCCAACAAGCGATATCGTTTTATGCTCCTACCTAGGCATAATGCATAGTATCAAGTGTTGTCAACTTTGATGCTCAATCCATAGGTGGCCCTCATGATAGATTCAGAAGGTGGTTTAATTCTCTTTCTAGGGAAGTTTTCCATCCCTTTCTTTAGTGGGAATTGGAATCTTATGTTTCCCTCTTTCATATCAATAATAGCACCTATAGTTCGTAAAAAGCGTGTTCCAAGTATAATTGGACAAGACGGATTGCATTCAATATCAATCACAATGAAATCTACATGCACATAATTTCTATTAGCAAGGATAAGAACATCAATTATTTTACCCAAAGGTTTCTTAATGGTAGAATCCGCAAGACGCAAGTCAAGTGAACAATCTTGTATATCGGTAAGACCAGGCACATCACAAAGAGATTTAGGTATAGTTGAAACACTAGCACAAAGGTCACACAAAGCATTACATTCATATTATTTAAGTTTACTTTTGATAGTAGGTTCCCATTCATGTTGCAATTTTCTAGGTATAGAAACTTCTAGCTCAAGTTTCTCATCATAAGCTTTTATATTCTCTTCTATATGTTTAGTAAAAGGCTTATTTTGTCCGTAGGCATTCGGTGAGCTAATAATGGATTGCAGCAAGGAAATACATTCTACTAAAGAGCAATTATAATAACTAAAGTCCTTGTGATCCAAGGTAGTGGGTACATCACTAGTTAAAGTTTTGACCTCTACAAACCCACTTTTTTCATTTTTATCATTAGGATCATCACCCTCCGAACAAACGCCTTCAGCTAAAGTTGACTCATATAGAGTCCGTTTATCATCTATTTTGTGATTAGTAAACAAAGAGTCAATGGGATAAGTACCAATCATTTTAAGATCTTCATCATGATTAAAGTGAAAACCGCGTGGAAGAGACTTTTCTAAGAATTTTCGCTTAGCTCTCAACCTAGCGATCCTCTTCTTACTTTCATTAATAGATATTTGGATGGATTTAGTGGACTCATCAATATCATGCTTAGGTAGCAAAGTTTTACTTTTAAGATTTTCCACATCATGAGCAATCCTATCCACGTGTCTAGCCATATCGTCAACTTTATGTAGCTTTTTTTCTACCATAGTGTTGAAATTTTTTTGAGAACGAATAAATTATTTAATGGTGTTCTCAAGATCAGTAGGTATCCTATTATTATTGTTTGATGAATTTCCATAGGAATTACCGTAAGAGTTTCCATAATTATTATAGGAATTACTAGGATACGACCTAGCATTGAAATTACCTCTATAAGCATTATTGTTGAAATTATTTCGAGAGACAAAGTTCACATCAATAGCATCATTATTTTGGTGAATCAATGTAGATAATGGCATATCATTAGGATCAACTTAAGCATTCTTGTTTGCAACCATATTCATAAGAGCATCCATTTTATCACTCAAAGTAGTAATTTCTTCGACAGAATTTACCTTCTTACCAGTTGGAGTTCGCTCGGTGTGCCCATGAGAATAATTTGTCATGATATTGTCCAGAAGTTTTGTAGCCTCTCCTAATGTCACCTCCATAAAGGTATGAAGGGATGGATAAAAGAGACGTCTAGAGGGGGGGTGAATAGACTACTTGTATGAATTAAAACCTAACCTTTTCTGAAGTTAATCGGTGGCCAGTTTTAGCAATTATAACAATTCTAATGCACCCTACACATGCTAGTCAAAAAGTATGGCAGCGGAAAGTAAGACAAGCACATGTAAGAGAGAGTAGATATAGGAAGATCAAACGCAATTTGGAGACGCAAGGATTTTTCCCGTGGTTTCGATAGGTGGCGCTATCATACATCCACGTTTATGAAGTCTTCAACCCACGGAGGGTAACGGTCACGAGAGTCCACGGAGGGCTCCACCCATAAGGGTCCACGGAGTAGCAACCTTGACTATTCCATAATGGCTTCCGTCCACGAAGGACTAGCCTCACTATGGGTAGATCTTCACGAAGTAGGCGATCTCCTTGCCTGTACAAACTTCTTGGTTCAACTTCACAACACGAAGTAGGAGGCTCCCAAGTAACACCTAACCAATCTAGGAGGCACCACCCTCCAAAAGATAATAGGATTGATAGTGATGATGAAATCCTTGCTCTTGTGCTTCAAGATGATAGACTCCTCAACACTCAATCACTCTCTCACAGATTTGGCTTGGTAGAAGAGATTGATTGGGTGGAAAGCAACTTGGGGAGGCTAGAAATCAAGATCCATATGGTTGGAGTGGATGATCTTGATCTCAACACAAGGGTAGGTCGTTCTCTCTCAGAAAACTGGATGGGGCAAGTGTGGAATAGTTCTGAGTGCTTCTCTTACAAGTGGGATGTGGTGGAGGGGTATATATAGGCATCTCCAATAATCCAACCATTACACCATTATTGATGATCTCGGTGAAACCGATACAAAACTCGGTTGTACCGATCTGTTCAAAATGTGGCAACTTTCGGAATCTCGGTGAGACCGATATAGGAATCTCGGTGGTACCGAAGTCAGTGGCCGAGGCAGTTTCCAGGACTCGGTGGGACCAAAACACAAAACTCAGAAATTCCAATTTTGTGAAAACAGCCAACAGAATCGTGGTCACTGATTCTCGGTTGCACCGATGTGAACTCGGTTGCACCGAAGAACTAGGGTTTGGCTAGGGTTCTGTCTTGTGTTTTGACTCGGTGTAGCCGATATGGGATTCTTGGTGGCACTCATTTTGAGTGGTAGGGTTTAGATAGTGTATATTTGTGGGAGAGCTTGTGGGTGTTTTTGGTGGCTAACACTTGTGCACGTGGAGCAATTTGTTCACCAACATTACCTCACCCCCTTTTAATAGTATTGGCTTTCCTATGGACTCAAAGTGATTTCTCACAAAGTAAAATGTAGAGTCTTCTAGCTTGAAGCTTTGCCAATCCATTCCTTATATCTTTGGGTATCTCCTCACAATCATTTGCCAACCCATCTTCCTCTATGGACTTTTATCTGAAATACACTAGGTAAAAATGTTAGTCCAAGAGACAATGTATGTTGTCATGAATTATCAAAACCACCAAGGGAGCATATGTGCTTTCAATCACCACTTTTTGGTAATTGATGACAACATACAATCAAAGCTTCATATAAAGATATGCAAAGATATAATGAAGACTTTGAGAGACACATGACTAAAACTAGCTCCCCCTAAACGTGTGCAATCCCTTTAAAGGATAGTTGCTTTGGAATGCATAGACACACATGTAGTAGAAAGGATAAGATGAGTCATGTGTATCTTGGCTATATGCATCAAATATATGTGAATGAGGTGTATCCTTGTTCAAGACTTCACTCTTGAAAACAATATGCGCAAGAAGCAAGAGATCATCTTGATCAAAGATATGATGCATATACTTACCTTGAGTTCTTTAGCATTCTAGTGGTAGAAACACACTTGAGAAAACAATGTTAGGGAACACAAGAGTATTTTACAAATCAAAAAGCGGTAGAACTCAACAGTACCAAGATGTGGAAAACATATAGAAGATAGTAGTCCTTAAGATTGATATGTCTCCAAGAACATTTAGAGCTTTCTCCCCTAGATATGAAATAGTAGGTCATCCTCTCCCCCAGAATCTTTGCATGTTGCTATTGGGATTGGATAGGGTGAGACAAGTCTAACATGAGAATCTCTCTCTCCTTTGGGAAACAACAAAACTTCTCCCCCTACTTTGGTATTCTCCCCTTGTCTATATAAGCATAAGCTTTGATACCCCCCCCTTGATTGTATCTCCCCCTTTGCATTGAAGCATGTATCTCCCCCTTTAGCATTTTGAAGCTTTGGTATTTCTCCCCCTTTGGCATTAATTGCCAAAAAGGTCCATACACAGGGTCAGACACAGGGATCATGGAGTCAGAAGGGATCCTTGAGAACAAGGGTCATAGGATGTAGGGTTCACAGAAGAGAATGAGGATCATAGAGAGCATTTAAATTTCTCC
The DNA here is from genome assembly GCA_039707655.1 of Elymus sibiricus. NCBI lineage: Eukaryota > Viridiplantae > Streptophyta > Magnoliopsida > Poales > Poaceae > Elymus > Elymus sibiricus. The sequence continues at coordinate 237,752,362 of CM077665.1, forward strand.
CTTTTTCACTGATCTGAGAGCTTGTAAGACTTCTCCTCCTTTGAGTTAGGGATCCTTGAATAAAGTTTCTCTCCCCCCCTTTTTTTAATATGTATCAAAGGAATAACTGAAGAAATAAAGATTTACTAATATGAATACAAATCATAGAAGAAATCAGAATCGGTGGCTCCGAGACAAATGAGTCGGTGGAACCGAATTGTGGTCATGCAGCTTATCTGCTAAATCGGTGAAACCGAGTGATTTGAGTCGGAGGCTCCGAGGAGTAAGCAGAAACTTGGCAATGTTTTAGAAACTTGCAAATGAGTTTTTGAGAACTTGTAATAAAATGTCAAAAAGATCTGCAAAGGCAATACAAAAGACTTTTCGAAGAAACATCAACTAGAGAAGATTTGAGTGGTTCCAAGAGATCTTGCAAATATAGGATGAACCACATTAGAAGCTTCATCTAGATGATGGGCGGTGACTAGGTCACCTATATTAGAGTATATTGACTTAAGGAGCCAAGCAAGAATACTTGATCATAGGTCATACTCATCGTTAAGCTCAAAATGGGGTTACCATTTTTCGATTAAGCATTTTAATGTTTTCATATCACTTGAGTTGCTTTATCTCATGACTTGGAGTAAAGTTTTTTCAAGGATACGAGTACATACCTTTGAGTGATGTTGAAGAACTTGTTGTGGATGCTCGATGTTGATGAAGATCATCTTGAGTTGGGAGCAATCCTTGTTTGTTTCGGTTCTCTTTTCACCTACATGGGTTAGTCATGCAAGGAAGAAGAAGATATATCCATTTGATATGATATCAATTTAGAAGTAGCAAATGTGATCACATCAAATATATGTCAATGATATGGTTGAGTTGTTGTAACGCCCCGGACACACCCGCCGGTGGTCGTTACTCCTGGCGGGATCTAGACTGACCCCACAAATCAATACTAGTCTTCTCTGCGCACTTTGTCCTCACTCATGCGCACCCGGGACCAACTTCCCGGTCGGTCACCCATCCTAGAACTACTGCAAGCCAAGCACGCTTAACTTGGGAGTTCTGTTCGAATGGGCTCCCGGAAAAGAAGTAATTCCTTATTGATATGAGTAGTCTATCATCCCTAATAAGCCAGGCTATCACAGTTGTCTTCTTCCTTCCATCAACAAGAAGGGTTGTGGATACTTGGTCATGACAAGATTGCTTATGATAAGAGTTGTTGGCAATCTTGTGGAATGAAATTCTTCCAAGTACCTACAAAAGATTAGTTGCAATACAAGGGAGCATATATTTCCATGGTATAAGATAGCATGTCTAGTGTAACATGGAAGTAACATGTAAGCTCATGCCCTTGCATGCAACCGAGTGAGTCTAGCTGAAGTTTGAAGCATCAAGGATGTTCAACTCACTCCTCAAGTGACAAAACACTTTCTCATCAAGTGGTTTAGTAAAGATATCACCCAATTGTTTTTAAGTACGAACATGCTTGAGATTGATATGTCCTTTGGCAACATGATCACGAATGAAATGATGTCTAACTTGAATATGCTTAGTTCGAGAGAGTTGCACGAGATTATGGGCAATTTTAATAGTACTTTCATTATCACACAATAATGGAACATGTCTCACATGGATTCCATAATCCTTAAGAGTTTGTGTCATCCATAGCAATTGGGCACAACATGATCCAGCGGCAATGTATTCCGCTTCGACGGTAGATAGAGATACCGAGTTTTGTTTATTGGAGGACCAAGACACAAGAGATCTACCAAGAAATTGACAAGTACCCGAAGTGGATTTTCTGTCAACCTTGTCTTCGGCATAGTCCGAGTCGGAATAGCCAACAAGATTAAAAGAAGATCCCTTGGGATACCATATGCCAAAGTCTGGTGTATGTATCAAATATCTCACAATTATTTTCACGGCCTTAAGATGACACTCTTTAGGAGCAGCTTGATATCTAGCACACAAGAATACACTAAGCATAATATCGGGACGGGAGGCACATAGATATAACAATGAACCAATCATAGATCGATAAACCTTTTGATCAACCGGTTCGTCCTCCTTGGTAAGATCAACATGTCCATTAGTAGGCATTGGAGTTTTCATACATTTACACTCTTGCATGTTGAACTTCTTGATCAAGTCCTTCATATACTTGTTTTGAGAGATGAAGATTCCTTCTCTCGTTTGCTTGATTTGTAAGCCAAGGAAAAATTTCAGCTCACACATCATGGACATCTCATACTTCTCGGACATCAACCTTCCAAATCTTTCACTAAATTGTGGGTTAGTAGATCCAAAGATAATATCATCCACATAAATTTGCCACACAAATAGTTCACCATTAACTCTTTTAGTGAATAAGCTTGCGTCAATTTTACCAATCTCAAAACCCTTTTCAATGAGAAACTTCGTTAAGCATTTATACCAAACACGTGGGGCTTGCTTAAGACCATAAAGTGCTTTACGAAGCTTGTAGACATGATTAGGTTTCTTAGGATTCACAAAACCAGGGGGTTGCTTAACATAGACTTCTTCTTCAATCTCACCATTTAAGGATGCACTTTTAATATCCATTTGATAAAGCGTGATATCATGGTGATTAGCATAAGTAAGAAGAATGCGGAAAACTTCAAGTCTAGCAGCGGGTGCATAGGTCTCACCGTAGTCCATACCTTTGACTTGGGTGTAGCCTTGAGCCACGAGACGCGCCTTGTTGTGTACGACATGACCGTCTTCATCTTGTTTGTTCCGAAACACCCATTTGGTTTCGATGATGTTTTGCTCGTCCTTGGGCTTCTCCACAAGTGTCCACACTTTGTTCCTCTCGAAGTTGTGTAGCTCCTCGTGCATAGCATTTACCCAATCCGGATCCTGAAGGGCTTCTTCTACCTTCAAGGGCTCAATACTAGATATGAATGAATAATTCTCACAAAAGTTAGCTAGTCGAGTTTTAGAGCGAGTTATCCTCCCGGTTTGTATGTCACCGAAGATTTGATTTAGAGGATGGTTTTTGTCCACTCTTGCTCGAACTCGGGGTAGCTTTTTCTTGTTGGATGGTGGGGCTTCTTCTTCATCATCTTCTTCTTCATCATTGTTGAAGGTGTCGTTGCCTTGAGGTGGTGGTGAAGGTGGTTGAGGTGGATAATCACGATGAGCTTCTTCCTCCTCTTCATCTTGTCGTGTACCGCTTGTGGATGCTTCCATGTCCTGTTGAGGTTCACCTTGACGTGAAGTGGGGGCTTCCACTTGAGTTGACGAAGTACTTTCCTTCACCTCCATGGGACGAATCTTGCCGATCGACAAGTCTTGGATAGCTTCCGAAGGTTCATTATCTCCTACATCATTTGGCAATTGTTTGACTTGCGAACCATTAGATTCATCAAACTTCACATCTACCATCTCTTCAACTTTTCGAGTGAAGTTTTTGTAGACACGGTAAGTGTGAGAGTTTGATCCATAACCAAGTAGGAAACCTTCATGCGATTTAGGAGTAAATTTAGAACGACGATGCTTATCAAGAATGTAACACTTGGAGCCAAATACCCGAAAGTATCCAACTTGGGGTTTGTTACCGATGAGTAGGTCGTATGCCGTTTTACCGAGAAGCTTATGAAGATAGAGTCAGTTTGTGGCATGACAAGCTGTTTCCACGCCTTCTTCCCAAAAGTGTCTTGGCGTGTTGTATTCGTCTAGCATCGTTCTTGCCATCTCAATAAGGGTTCGGTTCTTCCTCTCAACAACTCCATTTCGTTGAGGCGTGTACGTAGCCGAGAACTCATGTAGAATCCCTTCTTCGTCAAGAAAAGTGTCTACATTTGTGTTCTTGAACTCCGATCCGTTGTCGCTCCGAACTTTCTTGATCTTCACTTGAAACTGATTTTGGGCTTTGCGAGCGAAGTTCTTGAAGATCTTTTGTACCTGCGACTTATCATCGAGAAAGAATACCCACGTAAATCTGGAAAAATCATGAACTATAACTAGACCAAAGGAATTTCCACCGAGGCTCTTGTAAGCATTGGGACCAAAAAGATCCATATGAAGTAACTCGAGTGGTCCACTAGTAGTCATGATATTCTTTACGGGATGACCTCCACCTACTTGCTTTCCAGCTTGACAAGCACTACAAAGTCTATCTTTTTCAAAGATAACATCTTTAACACCAAGAATATGATCACCTTTGATAAGCTTGTCTATATTACGCATACCAACATGTCCTAGTCTTCTATGCCAAAGTCAACCTTTAGAAGATTTTGCAATAAGACAAGTATGAGGTTTGGATCTCTTAGTGAAATCGACAATATATAGATCACCTCTACGGAAACCGGTAAAGACCATGTTATGATTATCTTGCGAAACACTTGGCAATCTACTTTGGTAAATAGTTGTTGGGGCACGGATGCACACGATCACCTACGGGACCAGAGGCCCCTTTGTGGTTCGGCTAGGGGGGGTCACGTTGCACAAAGAGAGGAGAGCGTGAGGCGGCACGATGATCAGGACGCTGGCATTTTTACCTAGGTTCGGGCCACTGTGAAGCATAAAACCCTATGCCTGCTTTTGGTGGATTGATCGTAGGAACACGAAGAACACGCAGCGCTCAATCCCGGCAATGGTTGCCGTTGGGGAGAGCTGCTACGTGAGTACAAGTGTCCAAAGGTTCAAATCTTGAGCTAGGTTGCCATGGGCCTCCTTTTATAGTGCAAGGGGCAACCACAATGGCAAAACAGTCATTATCTATCGATTAGATAGCTAACAGAGCTATCATACCTAACTCTGGCATTTAGGACAAAATACCATGATTGCTAGACTAGGTGGCGCTCGGGGATGCATCCCCGGCAAGCTCTTGCCACCGCCTAGCTAGTCGTTGCTTAGGGTCTTGACACGCTGCTGGACGGGTGTCAACTGGGTATAATCTGCATTCTGGTGCGTCGCCACATGCTTAGCAAGAGCTACTTAGCCGCTTGAGGGCTCGACACCGCATCGACAAGTGACTGGCGTTGTGGTGCGGTGGAGCGGTGGCTGGTCAGCTCATGCTTGCCGGGGGATGGCTTGCTGGGTCTTCCTGAGATGTGCGCGCCTCGGTCCCAGGCATGCTCCGGTGACATGGCTGGCGTGCTTTGGGCCCCTCCTGGGCCGTTGTGTTGGTCTTGTTGGTGTTTGCTTGGTCTTCTGCAGGTTGTTGCTGTCGGGGTCTGGTTCTTGAATGCTTGCTTGGTGGTGTGGTAATTTGTATCGACGGGTTTTTTGCTACTACCGCCTGTGAATAATTCAGAGGCAGTGGATACCCTTGTCTTAGTGCACCGACAGGAGCCCCCGGGTCTGGCCCACACGCGCTTGCCTAGTGCCGTTGGGTCAGGCCCAAAATTTATGCACATGCACGCAATTTGAGGGGGTAACTGCCAATTTACTAGTCAACACCGTCCCACCATCTCAGACCGTTTCTGCCACGCACGCCGCATGCATAGCGAGGAGCTTGTGGTGGGCGCTCGTGACTTAAAGGCCTGATCGTGGCAGAAACCGCAGCGCCATGGATTGGAGCAATGGGGTGGTTACCTGTTCGCCCGCGAGTCGTGGGTAGTTGGATTGGTGGAAATGGGCGGCCGCTCTGGAGCGGGGGAGAGCCAGCCCCCGTGCTCTCCCCTATAAATTTGGGGGTCACGGTGGCGATGCTCATCCATCTCCATCTCCTCCTTACTCCCAAGTCCACGCTGCTCGTCCTTCATTTCTGGTTCGTCTTTGAGCCGCCCCTCCTTCCTGATGGTCAGGGGGAAGGGCCTGGCGAGTATGCTCGTCATCGCGGGGCCTTCTCCTTGTGTCCATGCTCAGTCCCCGCTCTGGACCGACGACTTTGAGCTGAAAGTTGGCCGGAGGAGTCTCGGATGGGGGAGCGGGCGGCGCGGCGCAGCGTCGTGGTGGACCGTGGTCCCCGCACTCCTTCTTTAGGGTGATGGATAAAGATCGTTCGCACGGCCACCGATTGTGCGTGTGCGGTCGCAGCCGCGGTTCGCCATCTATCGCGGTGAAGTTCTGCACCCATAGAGTTCTGGATAGCGCGCATGGGTGGGAGTTCTTTGCTCGCGTGCGCTTCTTAAGGGCGGGGGAAATTCCCCGCCTATGGCCACCGGGGACGACCATGCTCTTTGTGGGGCCCCTTGGCTGCCGCGTTGGGAGTTTGGACGACGGCGGAGGCGTTCCCTCGAGCGGTGGCGATGAGGAAGACGATGGCGCTCGGGGACCCATGACGCTTCAGGAGCGCGGATGACGGCTCCGACGCGTCGCGGTCCCCGGTAGCATCATCATCACCGTCTGGGCTCCGGCAGTGCCACCATCTGCACCTTCCCTCCGCCTTCACCCCCTTGTCGGTCTTGTCCGCTCCGTCGGTTTCGTCCGCCCTGCCTGGGGACGGGGCCCTTCTGCTCTTCGGACGCGTCCCTCTGGTCCTGGCGGGGGGGGGCGCCGAATCCCAGTCAGGCGCTCCTTTTGCCCTCTACTTCTTCTTCACCTAACTCCTAGGAGGAGAGGGACAAGAAAGGCATTACGGGGCACTTATCTTTTTATAAGTCAAAAGATGTAGGCGTTCGCCAAGTTTTAGTTAATCGTAATGTAATTCTTATCATGTTTGTGTCAACAAACGAATGAATGAATGTTATTTTACTTCCCTGAGTACTACCCTTTTCTTTTCTTTGTTTCTACTGTGTCAATGTGTTTGTCCTCGCCACACGGGACCGCCTGCTGGGTCACTATTAACCACGAGCGCCAGAAGGGGAGCGAGCCCCCGGTAGCAGGCTGGCGTTGTTCTCTGGCAGGGGTCCTTGCCGGTATCACTGCGGTCCCTCAGAGCTGATAAGTATCAGGAGCTGGGGAACAGCTCGTCCCGACAAAGGGTTTTTACCATGTGAGAGAACTTCACCGAGCACGTTCGAAAAGAGAGTAAGGATTTCCTTTTAACGGAGCTAACAAACATAAAACTTGGGATATGCGATTAGACTTATCTCTTTTTTAGGCAATATCCCTTTCTTGAGTATGCTAGGCCATCGTCCTTGTTCCTTCGCCTTCCTTCTATATTTACCTGGCGGCAAAACACACAGGGCAAGAGGCTTCTATCCCTTGAGAGGGGAGTGCAGCAACAAGGATTATAGGCTCAACAAGTACTCTAGCAAATCCCTAGAACTTAAATAGGCAATGATATTGCAATCATAAAAGATGCATAACGAACGTGCAATGCAATGATATGATGCAATGCCTAGCTTTATTATTGTTGCACAGTGTCTGCGCCTGGCTTTGTACAAAGGGTTAGATGCAACTTCGGCAAGGCTTGTACAAAAGGGTGTCGCCGGGGACTGCGCCTGACAGCCGTGCCTTACGGGTAGAACCTATGAAGATGCTCAATATTCCATGAGTTAAGCACCTTGGTGCCATCTTCGGTCTCCAGATGGACTGCGCTAGGTCTGGTGACTCGTGCTACCCAGTAAGGGCCTTCACACTTCGGTGTCAACTTGTTGGTACCCTTGGCGGACTGAACGCACCTAAGGACAAGGTCACCTTCTTCATGGCTCCGGGCATGTACCCTGCGGCTATGATAGCGGCGTAGGGCTTGCTGGTAGCGTGCATCACGCACAGCAGCCCGGAGACAATCTTCCTCGAGGAGCAAGACATCGTCATGCCGTAGTTGCTCTTGCTCTACTTCGTCGTAGGCAAGTACTCGAGGTGACTCGTATATGAGTTCCGTAGGGAGCACTGCTTCCGCCCCTTATACTAGGGAGAAGGGTGTCTGGCCGGTAGCTCGATTCGGTGTCGTTCTGAGGGACCAAAGAACCACCTGCAGCTCATCTATCCAGCTCTTGCCGCTCCTCCGTAGCCTATCGAAAGTCCTTGTCTTGAGACCTTGCAGCACTTCAGCATTCATCCTCTCGACTTGCCCGTTGCTTCTTGGATGGGCAGCAGAGGCAAAGGAGACCTTGCTTCCAAGGCTTTGGATGTACTGCATGAAGGCGAGGCTCGTGAACTTGGTGCCGTTGTCGGTGATCAATCTGTTAGGTACTCCAAAACGGCACACCAGTCCTTTCATGAACATGATAGTTGACTGCGCGGTCACCTTCCTTACTGGCTCTACCTCAGGCCACTTTGTGAACTTGTCGATTGCTACGAACAAGAACTCAAAGCCCCCGACAGCGCGGGGGCAGGGGCCCAAAATATCAAGCCCCTAGACCGAGAAGGGCCAGGACAAAGGGATCGTCTGGAGAGCTTGCGCTGGCTGATGGATGTTCTTGGAATGGAACTGGCAGGCCTCACAATTGGTGACCAATTTAGTTGCATCTTGGAGGGCAGTGGGCCAGTTGAAACCCTGCCGGAAGGCTTTCCCGGCATGAGCTCTAGATCCAATGTGTGAGCCACATATGCGTCCGTGAATCTCCGCCAACAGCTTCAGTCCATCCTCCCGGCAGATGCACCGCAATTTCACACCGTTCGGTCGTCTTCTGTGAAAGGTGTCATCGACAAACTGGTACATACTTGACCGTCGGGCTACTTTTTTGGCCTCTTGTTGCTCTTTGGGGAGTTCTCCAGCTTGGAGGAAATGGACTATGTGTTGTGCCTAGGTTGGAGCATGCGGCTCGACAATGAGGACTAAAGGCATCTCCTCGTCCGTGGGAGCGCTTGTCTCTCTCGACAGCGAGAACCTGGGGTTCCGCAGGAGAAAGTTGCTCACCAGGCGAAACGAGGCTGTCCCCAGCAGCTTCTCTACCAGCGGCTTCGGGAAGCTCTGCCGGGAAATGCTTACCGGAGTTCAGCTTTCTTCTTTTCCTGGCCATCGTAGATGGGGATACCGATGGTTGAGTGAGGCGAAGGATAAAGGTTCCTGGTTCCACAGGGAGCTTTTGCGCAACACACTTTGACAGATGATCAACGATGGTGTTTTCTGCACGGGGCACATGCTCTGCTTGCAATCCATCAAAGCGCTCCTCCAGTTTCCTCCCTTCTTCCACGTATGCTTCCATCAACGGGCTCTGATAATCTTTGTTGACTTGTTTCACCACGAGTTGTGAATCCCCTCGGATGATTAGTGTCTTGATTCCCAACTCCACCGCAATCCTAAGTCCGGCAAGGAGCCCCTCATATTCAGCGGTGTTGTTGGTGGCTTCCTCCCGGGCGAAGTGCATCTGAACCACATATTTGAGGTGCTCTCCAGTGGGTGTGACGAGGAGCACACCTGCTCCGGCACCCTGGAGCGAGAAAGCACCGTCAAAGTACATGATCCAATCCTTGGGTGCTTCTTTGCCGGGGAGGACTGTCTCTGGGATCTCTTCATCTGGTGTGGGTGTCCATTCTACAACGAACTCCGCCAATGCCCTTCTCTGAACTGTGGAAGTGCTCTCATACTTCAAACCAAAACTTGACAGCTCAAGGGCCCACTCAACTATCCTGCCAGTGGCTTCGGGGTTCCTCAGTATGCGATGTAGCGGAAAGCGAGTAACAACTGTGATCTCATGGTCTTGGAAGTAGTGGCGTAGCTTCCTCGAGGCCATAATGAGGCCGAAGATCAGCTTTTGTACTCCAAAGTACCTTGACCTAGCCCCCTATAACAAGGAGCTGACAAAGTAAACTGGCCGCTGCACCACTTTCTTCTTTGCCACTTCCTTGGAACTGCCTTCGCTAGCTTGCTGAGGTTCCTCCGGGTCCGCATTGGGTTCTACCGCGGAAGCTTCGGTTTTGTTCCCGGCAGCATCGGCTGCAGCGGCTGCATCCTCATCTACTTCTCGTTGTGCCACCAGCGCTGCACTAACCACTTGATTCGTTGCCGCCAAGTATAGTAGCAAAGGTTCTTGTGGCTTAGGAGCGACCAAGGCGGGAGCGGAAGAAAGGTAAATTTTTAGATCTTCGAGTGCTGCCTCTGCTTCCGGGGTCCACTTTACCGGGCCCCGCCTTCTTCAGGATCTTGAAAATGGCAGGGCGCGTTCGGCGGATTTGGGGATAAACCTACTCAGCGCGGCAATGGATCCGATCAAACGCATGATGTCTTTGATGGTCTTGGGCGCTTGTATGTGCTCAATTTCTTTGATCTTGTCAGGATTTGCTTCTATTCCCCGCTGAGACACAAAGAACCCAAGTAGCTTGCCGGATGGAACACCAAATACACACATTTCAGGGTTGATCTTCAAATTGATCTTGCGCAGGTTTGCAAAAGTCTCTTCCAAGTCTTGTATGAGAGTTGCTTCATGCTTGGTCTTGACAACTATATCATCCATCTAGGCTTCTAACTTCCTGTGCAACTGCGGTCCAAATCCAGTCTACACGGCTCTGGCAAAGGTAGAACCAGCACTCTTTAACCCGAAGGGCATCTGTACAAAGCAGTACGTGCCGCACGGAATTATGAACGCGGTCTTTTCCTCATCTTCTTTAGCCATTAAGATCTGGTGCTATCCGGAGTAAGCGTCAAAGAAGGAAAGCAGGTCACACCCGGAGGTGGAATCAACAATCTGGTCGATGCACAGCATGGGGAAAGGGTCCTTCGGGCATGCTTTGTTCAGGTCAGTGAAATCTATATAGAGCCTCCATTTCCCGTTCGCCTTGCGCACTACCACCAGGTTGGCTAACCAAGTTGGGTGCAACACTCCTTTGACCAAACCAGCTGCTTCAAGTGTCTTGATCTCTTCGGCGATGAACTGCTGCCGTTCCAAGGCTTGCTTCCTAACCTTTTGTTTGACGGGCCTGGCGTGGGGGCAGACAGCAAGGTGGTGCTCGATTACCTCCCTGGGAACACCGGGGATGTCAGATGGTTGCAAAGCAAACACATCGACATTCGCCCGCATGAAGGCAACGAGCGCGCTTTCCTATTTATCAGTAAGGGTGGCGCTGATGGTGAACGTTCCACCAGCGCCATCCTGCCCTGCCGGGATCTTCTTCGTCTCAGGATAGCTGACCTTGGCTTTCTCGCTAGTGTAACTCTCCGGCAGGTCCTCGACGGGTGCAGCGCCCTCCGAAGAGGCACGCTTCCCGGAGTCCTTGCCGGTGTCCTTGCTAGACTTTCTTTCTTTCCTTGATTCCTTGGTGGGAGCTAGCATTTCCGTGACCTCAGCTGCTACCACGTCTCGATATATCTTATCCACGCATATGACTGCATCCTTCTTGTCGGACGGGATAGAGATGATTCCAATGGGTCCTGGCATCTTCAAAGTGTGGTATGCATAGTGGGATGCTGCCATGAACTTTGTCAGGGCTGGGCGACCAAGAATTCCGTTGTAAGGCAGGGGAAGCTCAACCACATCGAACACCACCTTCTCAGTTCGGTAGTTTAACTCCCCGCCAAACGTTACAGGCAAAGTGATCTTTCCCTTAGGTCGGCTCCTGCCGGGGGTGACTCCTTGGAAAGTACCCGTAGCCTGGAGCTCTCCATCAGGGATTTGTAGCCTCTCAACCACCTTTGGGGAGATTAAGTTCAATACTGCCCCGCCGTCATCTAACATCTTGGTGACCTTGAGGTTGCGGATTGTTCGAGAAACCAACAATGGCAAACATCCGACCGCAGTGGTGCGATCAGGATGGTCCTCTTCATCAAAGATGATAGGCGTGCGGGACCATCTGAGTGGCCTTTTGGACTCTGCAGCTGGTTCCACAACATTGACCTCACGCGCCCATTGCTTGAGCTATCGGTGAGACGAGTGCAAAGATGCACCCCCGTTAACACACATGGCTTCAGTTGCTCTCTGGAATTCTCAATCACGGGAATCCTCCTCGTCATCCTCATCCTCACTCATATCCTCTATTTCTTTCTTCTCACGGCCTCTGGCTGGCCTTTCCTTCTGTTGCGGGGCCTTGCCACAGCGGACTCCTCTGCCGCCACGGCCCTTCCCGGCAGTAGTGTCTTGGCCCTTCTCTTTGTCACGCTTCTCGTACTCCGCCTTCTGCTTCTCGACAAGCTGCTCAACTTGACGGCACTCTTGAAGATCATGACACTTGGTGCGGTGGATCTTGCAGTACGGCCCATCAGACTTCCCAGTTTTCTTTGCTGCTACGGCCTCCTGGCAATCAGTGCACGCGGCAGCTTCCTTGCCGGGGGTCTTGGCCTTGGCCTTCTTGTCGGCAGTGAGATTACCGGAGCTCTCCACAGCCAACACTGCTTTCCCTTTGCACTTCTTGTTACGCTTTCGGCTCCTCCCTTTTGAGCCGAGGGCGTCGTTGTTATTGTCTGAGTCGACTTCGACGCCAGCCTCCTCTTCGGGGAGTCGCCTTCCTTCCTCAGCACGAGCACACTTGTCCTCCATCGTGTACAGCTTATTGACAGTCTTGGGGAGTTTCAAATTCATCTTGGCCCGCATCCTCCTGATGCGCACGTTCGAATGGAACGCAGCAATCACGGCAGCGGGATGTATTTCTGGGATGTTGCGGTGCACTCGACTGAATCTCTGAATGTACTTCCGCAAAGACTCTCCTTCCTTTTGTGGCAGGTTTTGCAGATCGCTGGGCTGTCCTGGCTCCTGATGGCCGCCTGTGAAGGCACCGACAAACTCATTGCACAGATCAGCCCATGATGAGATGGAGTTTTCCGGCAGGTGCATCAACCACGATCTCACATTTGGCTTGAGTGCCAAAGGGAAGTAGTTGGCGAGCACTTTCTCATCCCTTCCTCCAGCGGCTTGAACGGCGATCGTGTAGATGCCCAGGAACTCCACCGGGTTCAGCTTCCCGTCATACTTCTCCGTCAGCTCTGGTTTGAAAGCTCGAGCTGATGGCCAGCGGACCTGCCGCAGCTCGCGAGTGAAGGCAGGGCACCCCACCTCATAAGGCAGGTACCCGTCAGCACTGGGCGCGGGGTCGCCAGCACCTGGGCCATTGCGCCTGTCAGACTGACGGTGTGCTTCTCGCTGCCGCTCAATGGAGATGCGCGCGTCTTCTTTCCGCCGATCCTCCAGGACATGCCGCTGGTCCCGGCGATCGCGTGGGCCGGACGAGGCCATAGATGCTTTGTCAAACTCGTCAGCATGTGTAGCTCGCCACGACTGCTCCTGGTTTGTACCCCTCAACACGATCGCCGGCCTTGGCCACCGTAACCGTATGCATGTGTTGCGATGGCTCTACATGCTGAGATTTGTTGGCTTCGACGAAGGATATCAAGCTCTGGATGGTGGGTCTCCACTCATCCATCTTTTCAGCCGCCGGTGGGAAGTTTAACAGTAACTGGGCTCGTGCCATTGCTTCCGACGCCGTGTCTGGCATGGTGAAAGAGGCGGACCGCGACGTCGCCCGGCTCCTGGTGGAACCAAGAGGGGTGTCGCCGTGTGCCGATCGCCGGGGCGGTCTGACGTGGGGGAGGCCGAGTCCGCAGGTTCGCGGCGCCGCTCGGCGCTCCGTCTTGTTCTGGATGAGGCGTGCGTCCAGTAGCCACGCTGGTGACGGGCGCAGACGGGGGGTCGCGGCTCGCTCCGGATTGTGCGCCGCCGTGACGACCACGACCATCAACGCGGCTGGGAGGCGGTGATTGGTTGTTTCCTCTGCCTGCGGCACCAGGGGTGCGCTCGCCATGATGTTGTTGCTGTCACTCCTCTCTGGCATTCCCCGCTCCAACCTCGGCCACGGGGGACACGACGGTGGCGCCGCCTGCGCCAGCCGTGTCGCCCACAATGCTCGCCTCACTCGCAGCTGCCGCAGTGCCCACAGCGTCTGTGGCTGCATGCGAGGGAGCCTTTGAAGTGGAGAGATGTGTGGTCGCGCCGGGCTTCTTCTTGGGAGCATTGGATGAAGAAGATGATGATGAAGATCGACTCGCCATTCACGAACTTGGGTTGGCGCAAACGACGCGTTCCCCCTACCTGGTGCGCTAAAGATGTCGGGGCACGGATTCACACGATCACCTACAGGACCAGAGGCCCCTTTGTGGTTCGGCAAGGGGGTCACATTGCACAAAGAGGGAGACCGTGAGGCAGCACGATGATCAGGACCCTGGCATTTTTACCCAGGTTCGGGCCGCTGTGAAGCGTAAACCCTACTCCTTCTTTTGGCGGATTGATCGTAGGAACACGAAGAACACACAATGCTCAATCCCGGCAAGGGTTGCCGTTGGGGAGAGCTGCTACGTGAGTACAAGTGTCCAAAGGTCCGAATCTTGAGCTAGGTTGCCTTGGGCCTCCTTTTATAGTGCAAGGGGCAACCACAATGGCAAAACAGTCATTATCTATCGATTAGATAGCTAACAGAGCTATCATACCTAACTTTGGCATTTAGGACAAAATACCATGATTGCTAGACTAGGTGGCGCTCGGGGATGCATCCCTGGCAAGCTCTTGCCACCGTCTAGCTAGCCGTTGCTTATGGTCTTGAGACGCTGCTGGATGGGTGTCAACTGGGTATAATCTGCCTTCCAGTGCGTCGCCACGTGCTTAGCGACAGCTACTTAGCCGCTTGAGGGCTTGACACCGCACCGACAAGTGACTGGCGTTGTGGTGCGGTGGAGCGGTGGCTGGTCAGCTCGTGCCTACCGGGGGATGGCTTGCCGGGTCTTCCTGAGATGTGTGCGCCTCGGTCCCCGGCAGGCTCCGGGGACATGGCTGGCGCACTTTGGGCCCATCCTAGGCCGTTGTGTTGGTCTTGCCGGTGTTTTCTTGGTCTTCTGTAGGTTGTTGCTACCGGGGTCTGGTTCTTGAATGCTTGCTTCGTGGTGTGGTAATTTGTATCGACGGGTTTTTTGCTACTACCGCCTGTGCATAAGTCAGGGGCACTGGATACGCCTTTCCTAGTGCACCAAAAATAGTACATTAAAACCGAAGTCGGCAAGTCTAGATACGGAAAGAAGTTTGTAGCCAAGGGATTCAACAAGCATGACGTTTTGAATAGAGCTATCATGGGATATGGCCACCTTACCAAGACCAAGTACCTTACCCTTGGAGTTGTCTACAAAAGTTACATAACTTCGCGGTCCATGGTTTGGTGTGATCTCTTAAAACATGTCTCTATCTCCGATCATATGATCGGTGCATCACTATCGAGAATCCACTCTTTTCCTCCGGACATGTAATCCTTGAAGTTTGCAATGAGACTCAGATTCTTCATGATCTTCTCATGCTCGATGTCGAACAACTCATCTTCATCATAGTAGCCATGTTCCACATTGTCACCATCAAGTGGGAAATCCTCGTCATAAGGAATAAGAGATTCGTTAGGGTTGTGATCATGACAATGTTCAAGATTATGAATGCGAATGGCTTGAACAATGATGTTGTTGATAGTTATGACATCTCCTTTAGCACGCATGAGGTCTCTAAGCTCAAATAGATAGTCGTCAAACTTAGGATCACGAGGCATCATCTTGTGAAAGACAGTGGTTTTATGAAGAATTTCATCAAGATTACTTAATGAATAATTTGGATCTCGTTTCTCCAAATCACTCCACAAAGTATATGCACATTCAAAATTCTTCATTTGATTAAGCACAATTCTAGGCAATCCTCTAATGATAAGATTAACAGTTCTAAGATTGCATAGCATATCAATTTCCTCTAAGTGTGTGGGATGTAAAGGATCAATGGTAGGCACATAGGGGCTCTTAACATACTTGCTTAAATGAAATTCATCGAATAGTTCAAGCATCTTATATTTCCATTGACTATAGTACTCCCCATCGAGAACGGGCACTCTACAACTAATACTCCCCAAACTAGATACATCCATCTTCCTCCACGGTGATGAAACCTAAGCTATGGAGACCAAAGCTCTGATACCAATTGAAGGGATCGATGAAAGAGACGTCTAGAGGGGGGATGAATAGACTACTTGCATGAATTAAAACCTAACCTTTTCCCAAGTTAATTGGTGGCCAGTTTTAGCAATTATAACAAATCTAATGCACCCTACACATGCTAGTCAACAAGTATGGCAGCGGAAAGTAAGACAAGCACATGTAAGACAGAGTAGAGATAGGAAGATCAAACGCAATTTGGAGATGCAAGGATTTTTCCCGTGGTTTCGATAGGTGGCGCTATCGTACATCCACGTTTATGGAGTCTTCAACCCACGGAGGGTAACGGTCACGAGAGTCCACAGAGGGCTCCACCCATAAGGGTCCACGAAGTAGCAACCTTGACTATTCCATAACGGCTTCCGTCCACGAAGGACTAGCCTCACTACGGCTAGATCTTCATGAAGTAGGCGATCTCCTTGCCCGTACAAACTTCTTGGTTCAACTCCACAACACGAAGTAGGAGGCTCCCAAGCAACACCTAACCAATCTAGGAGGCACCACCCTCCAAAAGGTAATAGGCTTGATAGTGATGATGAACTCCTTGCTCTTGTGCTTCAAGATGATAGACTCCTCAACACTCAATCACTCTCTCACAAATTTGGCTTGGTAGAAGAGATTGATTGGGTGGAAAGCAACTTGGGGAGGCTAGAAATCAAGATCCAAATGGTTGGAGTGGATGACCTTGATCTCAACACAAGGGTAGGTGGTTCTCTCTTACGAAACTGGATGGGGAAAGTATGGAATAGTTTTGAGTGCTTCTCTTACGAGTGGGAAGTGGTGGAGGGGTATATATAGGCATCTCCAAAAATCCAACCGTTACACCATTATTGACCATCTCGGTAAAACCGATGCAAAACTCGGTTGTACCGATCTGTTCAAAATGTGGAAACTTTCGGAATCTCGGTGAGACCGATATAGGAATCTCGGTGGTACCGAAATCAGTCGCCGAGGTAGTTTCCACGACTCGGTGGGACCGAAACACAAAACTCGGAAATTCCAATTTTGTGAAAACAGCCAACCGAATCGTGGCCACAGGTTCTCGGTTGCATCAATGTGAACTTGGTTGCACCGAAGAACTAGGGTTTGGCTAGGGTTCTGTCTTGTGTTTTGACTCGGTGTAGCCGATATGGAATTCTTGGTGGCACCGATTTTGAGTGGTAGGGTTTAGACAGAGTATATTTGTGGGAGATCTTGTGGGTGTTTTTGGTGGCTAGCACTTGTGCACGTGGAGCAATTTGTTCACCAACATTACCTCACCCCCTTTTAATAGTATTGGCTTTCCTATGGACTCAAAGTGATTTCTCACAAAGTAAAATGTAGAGTCTTCTAGCTTGAAGTTTTGGCAATCCATTCCTTCCATCTTGGGGTATCTCCTCACAATCCTTTGCCAACCCATCTTCCTCTATGTAGTTTTATCTGAAATACACTAGGTAAAAATGTTAGACCAAGAGACAATGTATGTTGTCATGAATTATCAAAACCACCAAGGGAGCATATGTGCTTTCAAGGTACCACCTGGAGCTGAATCTAGAAGGTTTCTCGACATAAAGTTCAGTCCAACATAGAAATTTTTTATAATCATTCATAAGTTTATGCCATGAGTGGGACAATTTCTAATCATCATTTTCATTATCTCCCATGCTTGTGCAACATGTTCTTCCTCATGTTAGTTAAAATTCATAATTTGGTTTCGGAGTGATATAATTTTAGCTGGAGGAAAATACTTGGCAATAAAAGCATCCTTACACTTATCACATGTTCCAGTACTACTGCGAGGCAAAGATGAAAACCAAGTTTTAGCTTTATCTCTTAGTGAAAAAGGAAATAATTTCAATTTAACCACATTATTATCCATATCCTTTTTCTTTTGCATGTCACATAATTCAACAAAGGTGTTGAGTTGGGAAGCGGGATCTGTGACGCCCTGGATTTGTGCTACAATAATGTATGTAATTAAGCTACAGTAATCCCACGCTAATGATGCCACGTCACCACGTTTACTGTTGTTAAACTCGCGTTGGAATCAAACCCCGTTCAAATTCAAATTTAAAGTAAAGTCAAACAATCAAAGTTTTCAAACATTAAAACTAAAGTGTTCGGGTTGTGCCAAATATTGCATAGGTAATTATGGTGAAGAAACCACACTTTTATAAAATGTTTAAATACTCTAGAATAACTAAAACAGTAGGTAAAACAATTAAATAAATGCCTTTTGTATTTTATAAAATTATAAACTATTTATTTAGTTGCCAAAAGTTAATGGGGCAGTAGCCTAGTTATTATTACTAATTTAGGAGTTGAAATTATATTTTACAAAACTAAAATAAATTAATAATTAAAAGAAAACAGAAAAGAAAACAAAAGAATAAAAATAAAACAAAACAAATAAAAAAAGAAAAAGAAACAAAAGCCCCCCCCCCCTCGCCTAACTGGGACGAAGCCCAGCAGGCCGCCCCCCCCTCCCACTACTAAACCCTAGACCCGCACCCCCCATGATCCCCCACTCTCTCTCGTCCTCCCCTCTCTCTTACTGGATCTGGATCGGGAGGGCCCGATCCCGACCCGCCGCCGCCCGCGCCCGACGCCCCCGCACCGCCCTGCTCCACCGGCGGCCACCACGCCCGCCGGCGCCCCCTCTCCGCTCCGGCGCCCGGCGTCACCCTGCCTCGCCTTCTCCCTCGTCTCCCCCCTCGCCGGCGCCCCCCCAGCATCGCCCCCGAGCCCGCTGCCCTCCCCGTCACGCTGCTGTGAGCCCCAGGGCTCCTCCCATCTTCCCCTCCCCCTCTCCGGCCAGGACCGTCGCGGTCCCCGCTGCTGGCCGCGCTCGCCGTGCGCACCGCGCCCCGGGCGCCCGCACGCATGCTCGCCGCCCCCTGCCTACGCGGCCTCGGTCGCTGCCACGCCGCCCACCGCACCAGGGCCTGCCCCGCGCCCGCGCCTCCACCACGCCGGGAACCGCGGTCCCAGCCGCGCTGTCGCCGCTCGCATGCTCGCCCCTCTGCCGCGCACCACCGCGCGCGCCGCGCGTCGCCGCCGCCGCTGCGGCCTCGCACCGGCCCTGCCCCTCTTGCCCCGGCCACGCCTTGCTCGCCTCTCGCCCGCCAGTGGCCGCTGCCCCTCCCCCTGCGGCCCCGCTCCCGCATGCGCCCGGCCGCGCGCGCCGCGCTCGCCGCGGCCTCGCCCGCGCCCGCTGTCGCCCATCGCCGTGCCCGGTGTGGCCTTGGGCCCTTGACAGCCGGGCCCCGCCCTCTGTGTCGCTGACGAACGGGGCCCAGCCCCTGTTAAAACGGAAATAAAAGGAAATTAGAAAATAAATTAAACTGTAAAAAAATGAATTAATAAATATATTAATTAGTAATTAATTAATTAATTAAAATGATTAATTAGTTAATTAAGACTGATTAGTTTAATTAATTAATCTGTTAATCTTAACAGAGTATGACAGGTGGGTCCCACCCCCTAATTAATCTGTAATTAGTTTAGTTAATCTCTAATTAACTAATGAGCTGCCGGTGGTTCTTTGGTCCCTTAGAACGACACCGAATCGAGCTACCGGCCAGACGCCCTTCTCCCTAGTGTATGGAGCGGAAGCAGTGCTCCCCACAGAACTCATATACGTATCACCTCGAGTACTTGCCTACGATGAAGTAGAGCAAAAGGAGCTACGGCATGACGATGCCATGCTCCTTGAGGAAGATCGTCTCTAGGTTGCTGTGCGTGCTGCACACTACCAGCAAGCCCTGCGCCGCTATCATAGCCATAGGGTTCACGCCCGGTGCCTTGAGGAAGGCGACCTTGTCCTTAGGCGCGTTCAGTCCGCCAAGGGTACCAACAAGTTGACGCAGAAGTGGGAAGGCCCTTACCGGGTAGCACGAGTCACCAGACCTGGCGCAGTCCTTCTGGAGACCGAAGATGGCACCAAGGTGCTTAACTCATGGAATATTGAGCATCTTCGTAAGTTCTACCCATAAGGCGCAGCTGTCGGGCTCAGCCCCCGACAACCACCTTTTGTACAAGCTTTGTCGAAGCTGCATGTAACCCTTTGTACAAAGCCAGGCGCAGACCCTGTGCAACAATAATAAAGCTAGGCGTTGCATCATACCATTGCATTGCATGTTCATTATGCATTTTTATGATTGTGATGTCATCACCTTTTTAAGTTCTAGAGACTTTCTAAAGTACGTGTTAAGCCTATAATCCTTATTGCCGCATTCTCTCCTCAAGAGATAGAGGCCTCTTGCCCTATGTGTTCTGCCACTAGGAAAGCACAGAAGGAGGGCGAGGAAACAAGGACAGTGGCCCAACGTACTCCAGAAAGGGATACGACCTAAGGAAAAAAAGAAAGATATGTCTAATTGCATATCCCAAGTTTTATGATTGTTTGTTCCCTTAAAGGAAACCCTTGCTCTCTTTTCAAATGTGCTCGGTGGAGTCCCCCACGTGGTGAAAACTCTTGTCGGGACGAGCCGTTCCCCAGCTCCTAATACCTATCAGCTCTGGGGGGCTGCGCCGATACCGACAGGGAGCCCTGCTGGGGAACAACGCCAGTCTGCTGCCGGGGGCTCGCTCCCCTTTTTTGGCACTCGCGGTTAGTAGTGACCCGGCAAGAGGTTCCATGCGGCAAAGACAAACACGCTAGCACAATAGAAACAAAGAGAGAAAAGGATGATACTCAGGGAAGAAAAATAACATTCGTACGTTCATTTGTTAATACAAAATGGATCAAGATACATTGAAGAGCTCCTTCCTAACAAATCTTTATTTGACTTTCTCCCCTAGGAGCAAGTTACAAAAAGAAAAAAGGGCGAAATGGAGGCCTAAGCAGAAGCCCAGCCTGACCCCGTCAAGGCTGTCGGGGAACAGCTCGGCGGGACCGCTGGCAAGAAAGACGAAGCCGAAGTCCACGAGACTGCCAGGGTCCAGCAGAGAAGGAGAGGCAGCGCCCAAGTCAAGAACCCCCGGCAAATCGCTCTCCCGGGGGAAGGGGGGGAACTCGATGACGGTGATGGTGCGGCCGGCGGTCAGCTGGAGCCCAGGCCATCGTAATCCGACTTGACGGCCTGGAGCTCGCTATCGCCGTCTTCACCGACACTGTCCTCCACATCGCTATCGCTCGAGGAGGAGCTTTCGTCACCACTCGAGCTCTCTTCTCAACAGCCAAGACACTACTAGAATTCAGTTATTTGCCGTCTACCATAGCGGACGGCAAAGGGCAGGACCACCGACGGCAAAGCCTTTGCCGTCGGGCAGCAGACGGCAAAATTTCCGGCACTGAGAACTCCGGTAAAGGAGTGCTTTGCCGTCTGCCTTTATACAGCGGACGACAAAGTGTTTTTGCCATCAGGCTGCAGACGGCAAAGCGACTAGACGGCCTAAACTTGAGTTAGGCCCGTTAGTGGCTAACAGAGCCTTTGCCGTCTGCCACTCCCCCTTTGTCGTCTGCACCCTATACCGTCTGCCTCCCCTCCTTTGCCGCCGGCCCCCGTCGGCATAGTTTCTTTGCCGTCCGCCCCCCCGCCACCCTCCTTTGCCGACGGCCACTGCTATGCCGACGGTGGCTGTCGGCATATCTTCTTTGCCGTACGCCACCCCCGCCACCCTCCTTTGCTACAGTGCCACTGCTATGCCGACGGTGGCCGTCAGCATAGATTCTTTGCCGTCCGCCCCCGGACGGCAAATGTACCAAATGGCATCAGGCGCACTCCCAGGATGCACAGGTGCGTGCCACGTGTCGCCTTTGCCGTCGGTGCCGGACGGCAAAGAAACTATGCCGATGGTGGCCGTCGGCAATGTGGCAATATTGCCCCAGTTTTTTCTGTTCTTTCTAATATCCAATTTTCACAGGCAAAATATGCTACATATGTATATATTTCACAATAACCCTAGTGATGATAATCCAACAACAAGCACAAGCACAAGTATCCAACAAACATAGCAAAACAAATGTCACATTGTTCACCATATTACAATAGTAACAAGTTTCACATATGTAGCAAGTTTAACATTGTTCATCGATACAAAATCACAAGCACTCCATCAATGCAAGCTTCCGTGAAGTGACTCTAATCTGCAAAATGGGAAATACAAAAGTTAGATGAAGAAGACTAGAATAAGAAGAAGAAGATGAAGAAGCGGTTTTCTTCTCTCTATCTTTCTCCTCTTGTTTTCTTCTTCTTATTGCTTATTTGTGTCATTCGGGCGAAAGTTAGATGAAGAAGACTAGAATAAGAAGAAGAACATGAAGAACACTAATATTTCGGAAGGAGCTAAGTTTGTCTAAGTGCTAAGTTTGTCTAAGTGCTAAGATGATGAAAAACGAGCTAAGTTTGGGGCTTACCGTCCTCGTCATCACGGAGGAGAGGCACCGCGGTTGCTCGGACCGGTTTCACCTGGAGAAGGCAGCTCTGGAGAAGGGTCGTGCGATGCGACTCCGGAGTTAAGCTGCACCAAAGATGATTTGCAATGTCTCGTTAGCATGATGACCCTGAAAAGATCATTGCATTGAAATGAAACTCACCGTTGCAGCCATGGTAATGACTGGCATCGACGGAGCGGCCTGGCCGGTCTTCTCGCACATAGTCTGCACATTTGGTTTTCACAAGTCAACGATATTCATTATTAATGAAAGGAACATTATATGCAATATTTGACAAATATGAAGAAGAATATTACCAGGAAGAGCTCGTAGATGGCCCGGTAAGACGCATCGGACCGTGCCCTCTCCTCCTCCAACAACCTTGCCGTCCTCTCCTCCATCTCCTTCTCCTTCGCCGCCATAAGCGCCTGTGTTTCCTCTCTCTCTTTCAGAATAGCAGCCTACAACACAACTCCTCGTTAGCATTGTAATCATCTTTGTTCACACACACAACGTAATGAGGAAAGATATCTGAGTCCGTATAACTAACCTCGATGGCGAGCTCGACTGGCCGTGGACGAGGCCTTATCTCAGGACAGGAGCTCGTTTGGCGCGCCTTGATCTCCCGGAGGTTGCTAGGACAACGTATAAGGCCATCTCCAATGGCAATCGAGCCATGGGGCCTCCCGCCGCCAGCTATCATCACCAGCTCTGGATCAATAGGCTCCTGGCTCGGGTTAAAGCCCTCCCCTTTCCTCGCCTTCCCCTCATCTCTGTACCTCACGAGCTTGTTGTGGGAGGAGATGTTGCCGAACTTCAAGGGATCATCGAGGTCAGACTCAGAGAATGCCTTGACCTTCTTGTACGAGGCAGTATGGGCCATCGCATAGAGGTCGTACATCTGTGGCACCTCCGTTTTATTGTGATGCGCCTAAAAGAGAGAGAGAGTTACAAAGTATTAGTAAAGGGCTCAAGCTAGAATCAAGAATGAATTGGATGAATCATGAAGCTAACCACATACCCAGTTCACACCAAACTGATTTAAGTTGGCGCTCCCTTGATGGTGTGGCACACCAACCATTTTGTTACGTCGGTCCTTGGCATTGTTGTGGACGGATAGCCATTGTTCTGAGCACCAATCATCCACCAACACCTCCCAACAATCCATCATATCCGCACACCATCTTGGGGGCACCTAAGTTAATAAAGAGATATTTGAGCGCTATGCGTAGGAATCAAATGAAGGAAACTAAGTACAAGGCCTTAAGAATACGTAATTACCTTCATGTAATGCTCCTTCTCCATCTTCTTTCCGCGGCACGTCGACTTCTCCTTCCTAATACGCCGTGAGGCGTAGTAGTCTCGAACAGCATGCACCCGAGCCTCGTGCCGAAAGTTTTGCAGTAGGCGCCTGCATTGCTGATCGATAACCTTTGCCGCGGCCTCCTCGTATCCCTCCTGACACCTGTAGAAGGTCTGCAATCAAACGACACAACACTTATTAGTACAATAACTAGCTATTGTTGATTTTTAATTGTATAAAGTAGAAATTACCCAAAAATGCCTGATCACCATCTCCGCCCTCATGTGGCACAAAACACCGTCGATCCTCTCCTCAGGCGGGGCCGGTGCAGCCAAGTAGTGCTCCCAGGTCAGTCCTAACTCTCGAACCTGACCCTCACCGGGCAACGTGACAAACCCCGGGAAGTTTTGCCTGACAAGGACACCAAGGATGCTGTTGGGCCTGCGGGCATCCTTGCGATGATGCCAACCCCTGCAGTATGACAAAGCCAACACATTAGATATTTGAAAAAACATGAAGGCAAAAGGTTAAAAAAGAGTACATGCACTTACCTCTCCCCATCAGGCCTAATCAACCACCTCAGCTCGCGGGTCGTCGGCACGGGCGGGAGCCGTGTCATACCACGCTGGTAGACGGTGGCGCCCTCAGGCAGCTCCACGTCGCTATCAGAAAAATGATCCCCGCCACCATCAGCATGGCCACTAGGCTCCTCCGGCGAGGTATCCCATGGGGTCTGTCGGGACGTGCCCTCATCCCAACTCTGCTCAGGAGTCTTGTGGGACGAAGCCTCTGGGACAGGAGTCGTGTAGGTCGAAGGCTCGTCGACCCGAGGCTCGTGGACCGGAGTCCGCGTAGCCTCATCCTCAGACAGGTCCACCCTAGCATTCCTGTGCTCGGGTGAATCAACTGGGGGTGGCGGCGAGGAAGGCGTAGCATCCACCCTACCTTTGTCGCGGCCTCCTCTCCCTCCTCTCCCACCTCTACTACCTCTCTTCTTCCCCCGACCTCCTCTCACGGGGGTCGACGAATCTGCATCTTCTCACCCATACCGTTGTCTATGACAACATACCTGGAAGACTAGCAAATGGGACAATAGTTCAAGTCCGCATACTCAAGCCTAAATAAGGCACATCCACTCTCACAGGCATCTATCTTCTCATAGGGCATCTTAAGTACACGGAGAATTTTGTCCGACTGGTACAAGTTTGGAGGCAGTACATGGCCTTTGGGTAGAAAGCGTCCAAATATTGTCATCATCGCGTCGTAGCATTCTCTGCCCACGTTGAATTGAGCCTTCAGAGCCATTACTTGCGCGATGGCATCCAGCTGACAAAGCTCAGTGTGCTCGTGGAGAGGACGTTTTGAAGACTCCAACATTTCATAGAATGCCTTTGCAGATTCCTCAATCTCATTGTCCGAATCCCGAGCATCATCAAAGTCTTGCACCATGTCTTCGATCCCGGTACCATGCTCGTCGGTGCGATGACGAACCACCTCAGCTCTGGCACGTTGGGCAGACTCACCATGAAAAGTCCACACCGTATAATTAGGCCTAAAACCCCACTTCTGCAGGTGTTTAACCATTTCACCCTCTGTCTGCCTTTTAAAGTTGTCGCACCGGGGACAGGGACACCATGTTTTTTCCTGGCCATTTGCAAATTCGGCTCTCACAAATCCCTTGGTATTTGTAAACCATTCGTTGGTCATGTCGTTCTGACTGGTGTGACCGGTGTACATCCACACACGATCAGTCATCTTGCCTAGCTACTGGACACACAAGAAATATATATATAATTCAGCATATATATTCATCAGTTAATCAAGTTTGTCAATTTTATTACGTCCATGCAACCTACACGCTAATAGGTTAAGATAGGTCCTAATCCCACCCGAGTATGTGTAGATTGGGTTCGTTTTCCCATGCACTCCTCCGGATCCGACACAGAATTTCGACAGCACCTCCCCGCTGTTCTCCTGATACACGTCTCGGCAATAAGTAGAGAGGATGTGTACCTGGAGAACAACAGGGAGGCACTGACGAAATTATGCATAGGATCCGGAGCAGAGCATACGGGAAAACGAACCCAATCTACACATACTCGGGCTGTCCATGGATAACGTTGGACAATTCGAAAGGACGGCGGTTATAAATATGCAAAGACATGCATATTTATAGATGTCGTCCTTTCGAACGGGAGACGCATACTGGTCACGCATACTGATGATTGAAGACACCTATAGCTAGCACGTTTCATCGGCACGAAGACCGGAACAGAGCAAATTAAGGGCGGAGGAGGAGAAGTCATTTGTGCTCACCCACGAACGCAGGGGCGGAGCTCGTCCAACGCACGGGGAGGTCGTCGAACAACTGCACATTGAAATCCACCCGATCCACACAAATATGATGTTTTTTGTAACCAAATCGGAAAATATGTGACCTAACTCATATTTCACAAAACTATGACCCCGTCGGCCTCTGGAAGGCCGAAAAGCACCTTCCCGGTCAATAGGAGGCAGAAGAGGTGTCGGGGGGCGGGAGTCAGTGCCGTCGAGGGTCAGTGGCGTCGGGGGTCGATGGCGTCAGGGATCAGTGGCGTCGGGGGTCAGTGGCGTCGGGGGTCGGGGGTTAGTGGGGTCGGGGGTTGGTGGGGGGGTCGGGGGTCAGTGGCGTCGGGGGTCAATTTTCTTCTTCTTCTTCTTCTTCTTCTTCTTCTTCTTCTTCTTCTTATTCTTCTTCTCCTCCTCCTCCTCTCTTCTTCTTCTTCTTCTTCTTCTTCTTTCCCTTTTTCCTCTTCTTCTACTTATTCTTCTTTTCAAACACTAGCACTAACCTAAACTAAACAAGCACTAGCACTAACCTAAACTAAACAATTAAAAATAGAAAAACAAAACAGTAAACTAAACTAAACTAGCACTAGTAACCTAAACTAAACAGTAAAAAACAGAAGAAAAAAAAGAAAATATCTCACCTCGCATGGCCGGTGGAGGAGGGCCGGCGCGGTGGTGGAGGAGGGCCGGCACGGGGGAGGAAGGCCGTGGAGAGGGGGGCGGCACCGCGTCCTGCTCCGACGGTGGGGCATCGCGGGGAGGCGCGGGTGGAGGAGGGTCGGCGCGGGGGAGTGGGGCGGCGAGGGGGGGGGACGGGGCTCGGCGCGGGTGGTGGGGGCTCGCCGCGGCGGTGGGGGTGGCGCGGGGGAGGGGGCGGCGAGAGGGTGGGGGGCTTGCCGCGGGGAGGGGGCTCGCCGCGGGGAGCTGCGGTGGTGGGGGCGGCGCGGGGGAGGGGGCGGCGAGGGGGGAGGGGGGAGCTGCGGTGGTGGGGGCGGCGCGGGGGAGGGGGGGCGGCGATGGGGGGAGGGGGCTCGCCGCAGGGAGCTGGCCGCGCGCGGGAGGAGGGAGTGCGGGAATAATTGGGCCGGGGGGAAAACGGCCGTTAATGGGCATCCCCTTTGCCGTCCGCTTGCGGACGGCAAAGCCGAGCACGGCAGACGGCAAAGACCAGGAGGACGGCATACCTCTTTGCCAGTGGGACCAAGGTCAAGTGGGACCTATCTAGCCTATTTGCCGTCTGCCTTTAGGGTCTTTGCCGTCTGCTGGCAGACGGCAAAGGAATAGCAGATGGCAAACAGAACCGTTGCCGTCAGGCAGCTCTTTGCCGTCTGCTTTATGGCAGCAGACGGCAAAGATCTTCTTTGCCATCTGCCAGCAGACGGCAAAGACCTCGCAGATGGAAAATAACTGAATTCCAGTAGTGAGACGAGCACCCGAACGCTCATAGATCTTCACGGAGAGAGTGTCGGCCTCCACAAGCTTGAAGCGGAGGACGTACCCGCCCGTGAAATTATGTGTGCGTGCAAAGGTCTACCACCCACGCCTGAAGAATATAACGCGGGGCATCGGAAACTCGACGTCGACCCGCGCAGCGCCATTGCAGCAGCCGTGCATGCGCAACCACATCGCGTGCGGGTTGTCAACCTCCATCACCCTGGCAAAAGGATGAGGGAGTCGCAACTGGCTGCGGGGAGGACCGCGCAGCCCGATGACAAACTCCAGCGCTGTGCTCTCAGTATGTTCCGCTGCTAAGGGAGAGGCCGCCACCGGAGGAGGATCGGAGACAGCGCTCCGCCTCCCCCGACCGCGAGCCCCGCGCTGGCCCCGGCCTCTTCCAGCCCTCCCGCCACGCGCACTGGAACCACCTCCCGTCGTCACGGCTGAAGCAGTGGCATGATCCCGAAGGGAAGCTCTCATCGCCCCGGCGGAGGCTGAGAGTCGCCCTCGCCCCCTCGTCATGGCGAGAACTAGCGCGCTCAAGGACAAACTAGAAGTGAAGGACAAGCCGTGTGGACCTCGGAATGAGGAGGAGATTGAGATGGATGAGTATCGCCATCGTGACCCCCTAATTTATAGGGGAGGGCACTGGGGCTGGCTCTCCCCCGCTCCGAGAGCGGCCGCCCATCTCCACCAATCCCACTACCCACGACTCACGGGCGAACAGGTAACCGCCCCATTGCTCTAATCCATGGCGCTGCAGTTTCTGCCACTACCAGGCCTTTAAGTCACGTGCACCCACCACAAGCTCCACGCTATGCATGCGGCGCACGTGGCAGAAACGGCCTGAGGTAGTCGGTCAGTGCTGACTAATAAATTGGTGGTTACTCCCTCACATTGCGCGCCTGTGCATAAATTTTGGGCCTGACCCAACGGCACCGGGCAAGCGCGTGTGGGACAGACCCAGGGGCTCCTGTCGGTGCACTAGGATAGGGGTATCCAGTGCCCCTGACTTATGCACATGCAGTAGTAGCAAAACCCGTCAATACAAGCTACCACACCACCAAGCAAACATTCAAGACCCAGACCCCGGCAGCAACGACCTACAGAAGGCCAAGCAAACACCGGTAAGATAGGCACAACGACCCAGGAGGGGCCAAAGGCACACCATCCACGTCCCCGGCGCCTGCAGGGGACCAAGGCACGGCCATCTTCAGGAAGACCCGACAAGCCATCCCCCGGCAGGCGCGAGCTAATCGGCCGCCGCTCCACCGCATCACGACGCCAGTCACTTATTGATGTGGTGTCGAGCCCTCAGGTGGCTAAGTGGCTCTCGCTAAGCACGTGGCGACGCCCCGGAAGATGGATTATGCCCAGTTGACATCCATCCAGAAGGTTGTCAATACACTAAGCAACGACCAGCCAAGTGGTGGCAAGAGCTTGCCGGGGATGCACCCCCGAGCGCCACCTCAACTAGCAATATGGTATTTTGTCCTAAATGCCAGAGTTAGGTATGTAGCTCTGTTAGCTATCTAATCGCTAGATAAAGACTATTTTTGCCACTATGGTTGCCCCTTGCCCTATAAAAGGAGGCCCAAGGCAACCTAGCTCAAGATTCGGACCTTTGGACACTTGTACTCGCATAGCAGCTCTCCCCGGCGGCAACCCCTGCCGGGTTTGAGCACTGCGTGATCTCCGTGTTCCTTTTTTAAATCCACTAAAAGCAGGAGTAGGGTTTTACGCTTCACAGCGGCCCGATCCTAGGTAAAAACACCAGCGTCCGATCGTCGTGCTGCATCATGGTCTCCGCTCTTTGTGCTACGTGACCTCCCCTTGCCGAACCACAAGGGACCTCTGGTTCCATAGGTGATCGTGTGCATCTGTGCCCCGACATAGTGCTCCTCTCGAAATATGCAATTTGGCCAAGACAATAGCCAGGGACAAGCCAGTGAGTACGTTTGAATGTAATCACAAACATCATGAATACTGATATAATAAAGCAGGTGAATGCATGGTGTAAAATCTTAATCTTCTCCAATATGGCATGAGGTTAATTCCTGGATGCACAGTATGTAGATAATTTATCTGTGCAGAAAATAAAGGTTAGATAAGTATAAGTAATCATATTATTACTAAAATTTAAATAAGGATTTCCGGAGGTAGAACCACCCAGAAAAAACCCAACAGAAAAATATTAACAGGTTGTCACAATCGGGCGTCTGGAGCGACGCCACATAAAGGGCTTATATCGAAAATTATAGCAGGAGTGCCACAGTCGGGCGTCTGAAGCAACACCACACAAAGGGCTTATATCGAAAATAAGAGCATGAATATCCAAGTGGTAGAATCTTCCTAGGGGATACTCAACAATTCATGATAATCTACCGTCATAATTCATGATCAATATCCTGGTTTAATTAATTCCTCCGAAGACCGAAACTAAGACCGACACTTGACCCTTCCCAGATTGTAGTCCTTAACCGCGACTAACGGTTTTCTTTAGTCACAATTTGAATAGGTTTTATACTCTGTAGAGGTCGTACTCTTTACCCACGAGTAACGGATTTCTTTAGTCAACCCGAGACATTGACTAATTCCAATTACGGTCTTTCAGTTGAAAACACACCTTACCAGCACACACCAGTTTTAACTTTCCCGCTGCCCGGAATCTCCCAAGGGACCAATCAAGAAAACTCTAAGGCGGGGAGACTCCAATCTCGAATAGCATGGGATCACAATTTATACCGCGCGCAAACTAAAGGGTGCATGCCCCCCTCTCGGCCTCATCCGGATATACCCATGCCTACTGACCAAGTGACATGCCTACCAGGGGCCACTAGTATCTTTCACTATGGCCTCTCTCTGTGGCGTGTGTGTGGAAAGGGGTTAACAACTTATTGAACCATACCCTACCTGTGGCAGGGACAAGTGGCAGCACAAATCAAGTATGGGGGTTACCAGTGACAAGACTTGATCTACGGTCAACTCAGGAGGTTTATATTCCCTGCAGTAATTAGTGCAAAATATACTTCCTTGGTAATAAACAAGAGGGTCATGACCTGGGATGTCCCGACATTCCATCACTGATCATTCTCGACACCACGAGATATCCGTTTCATAGTCACATTACTCGCAATAAAAACTTTTCTGCAGATTAGTCCGAACATGCACATACATGTGTGTCATATTAAAACAAATCCATCTATATCTCGTGTTGAAGTGTCAACCATTGTTCAAGAATTCATCTGATTAATCGGTTAATTGGCCGGTTAATCGCTACTCATCTGGTGGCCGAATCGAATACCACTTATTCATCGCGTTAACTTGCCAGGCCAATTAAATTGTTTGTCAGACCAATTAAATGGTCTTTTAGACCGATTAACTGGTTGTCATGCTAATTAATTGTTGTTCGCCCGCTAACTCGTGGGCAAACAAAGCTCGATTATTTGGACCATAACCCCTCCAAGCCCCTCCCGCTCCTAAAGAGCTAGGGTCTATCCCTTCACCCTCTCGCTCCACTCCTTTCATTCATTCCCGACCTAGAGGGCGACTGGTCAAGTCCTCATCGGCGCGCCGCCGCTTCCCCTCATCCCGTGTGTGTCACCGCTTTTTATTCTCCCTCTGCAAACCGCTACTTCCCCTCCTCCTTTTTGATCTTTCACCTCCGGCAACCGACCCGTTCAGACGCCCTGCTCGGCCGCCGTCACCTTTCCTCTGTCTGTCGCCGTCATGTGGCCGCCGTCACTCGGAGTTGCGTCCCAGGCGGAAATCAGCAGAAACGTGTTGTTTTATACATGTTTGTTGAGGATTTTTACGCCCACATGGATGATTATTGTTGTTTACCTGTTTGTCATATATTGAGAAATGAAAAAGGTGCCATTTGATTCATATTTCCAATGTAGATTTTTTATCTTCATACAAAATTTGCTTCCATTGCGTTTAGAATTACACCGATTAGTGGTTGACCGATTAATCCAGTTAATAGGCCGATTCATCGATTAATCGCTACTCCCAAACCGAGCAAGTAGCTACCAGTTAATGGTTTCCTCAACATTGGTGTCAACAAATGCTTCAAAAGAATCTACTCATGTATGACTGACAATATGCAAACTCATTTGAATTAAACATAAGCATGATCAGAATATTTAGCAAACAATCAACCTAGCTTTCACCATATCCAGTGTTCAAGATGCTAGCCTTGAGTATGAAGAAAGGTTGGGTGCACTCAAAAAGGTTTGAAAAGTTTCTTCCCTCCTTTTTTCTTATTTTCCAACTATTGAAATCAATACATAATTCTTAAACATTATAGAAAAGTTGTTTGGATTTTTTATTTAAATACTAAAATAAACTAGATGAAATTTGAAGAACAACGGAATAAGAATCAAGTAGTTTGGAATTGTGGTGGTTTAAAAACTATAAGCAGTAAAACGTGGGTCAAAATCCTGTTTTTAAAATAAATCTTATAAAAGAAAATGGCTTAGATAGAATACATTTTCAGGAAAAGGGAAACATACTTCTAGAAGGCTGCCTTCACTTAAGACGTGCGGCGTGACCTGAGTCTCGCTGACGCTGGGTCCCGCGGGCCCACGATTCAGATTTGATTGGTTGTCTCGCGCTCTCTCTCTTCGATGGTAGAACAGAAGCACAGCTTCGACGGACCTCGCTGGCGAACGGCGGCGTCCCTCAGGGTTCCGGGAACACGAGTATACTCGATGGACCGAGGCGATCCCAGGGGTACCTGTAATGGTCGCTGGGGTGGACGGAGTCATAGGCGACGAGTTCTCCCGGGGAGCTCTGGTGAATACAAATTGGGGTTTTACCCATGGCGCATCTCCGGTGGAATTGCTGGTCAGGATGGATCCACGGAATCATGTGGAAGATACTATAGTGGGAAACAAAGAGGGGGAGGCTCTGGAGGCGTGGGAATCATTGGGGAAGTGGCGGTGGCCATGGCTATCAAAGACGATGAAGACGACTGCTCCCAGTCGCTTTGTTGCTCACCAAAGCTCACAGAGGAAGGTGGAGTGGTGATGGTTATCGAGTGGAGCTTGGGTGGCCTTTTATAGAACGAAGACGTAGGTTTCGTGGGTACCCGAATGTGGATGACGTGGCGACCTCCATTGATGGCGATTCGAGGTTGTTGGCGAGGTCGGTGGTGGCCGGTGCATGGACGGTGGGATTAGGCGGGGGCGGTGGCCGACCGAATTCTCTCTAGGAGGCAGCCTGGTTGGCTCGGGGCGAATGTTGGTGCTGGCCACGTGCAATTTAGGTGGTGGCCGTTGATGTAAATCCATGGTTGTTACGGGGTTCGGTGAGGTCCGCATTTAGTCCACACGTGAGCTGGCTAGCTCAGGGAGCTTTAGGTAGCCCGGTCGATGCCGTCCCCGAGTGGAACACGGTGGTGGCCATTATAGTAGCTAGGGGAGGTAGTTGAGGCTGGCACAGTCGGTGGAGAGGTTGGTGAGCGAAGCGTGGAGGCTATAGGTCAAGGAGATAAGCCCGGTTGCACTAGTGGCTTGGAGGCGAGCCACACATCTTGGATGGTGGCTTGGCCGACACGATGTCGGTCGAGGCCGACATGGACGACACCTGGACGGTGCTAGCAGACGAGAGGGAGTGTCGGAGGGTTCGGTGGTTTTATGGCGATACTGTCTAGGCTGCTGCGGGGGCAATGGGCAGCAGAGGGGACGCGACGGTTTGGTGCCACGGACATCACTAAGGGCGCTTTGGACGCGCACGCTGCCTGTTCGACGAAAGGCAATAGTTCAGTAGGATGATCCGATGGAGTTCATATTTGGCAGAGTGGTGCTTAGAAGGATCCTAATGGTTGTGGACATGATGGTTTTGCCTAAAGGTCAAATGGTCTTTGGAGTCCAAAGGTTGCCAAAATTTGTCATGCCTATAACCTGTTCGAAGAAATGCTATGGCTAGCTAGAGATTTTCGTTGCATTTGGAAATGGGCAGAATGATGCTTCATTATATAATAGAGGTGATGGTAGGGTTGCATGGACAAAATGAATAACTTTCAAATGCAAGTTTTGGTGAAATTCAGATCTGGATCAAGGTTGGGAGGGGGTATTTGGTAAACTCAAGAGATGTCAATGGAGTTGATCTTCTGGACTTAAGGTTCTGGTAGAAAGGACTACAAGGTGAAAAAAATTAGAAGTGTTTGATCTAGGAACAATAGGGTTGTAGTTCACAGCACAATCTAGAACATAATTGGAAATTGGAATTTGTGCTCAAAATTTCCAAAGGAACATGATGGGGTTTTGCACAAACACTACTAGGAAAAACCTTATAGGTAGGACATCAGTAGTAGCGCTGGAAAATAACAAGCGCCGCTGCTAATTAGCGGCAGCGCTGTATTTGGACAGCGCTACAAGTGAAGCCTTAGCAGTAGCGCTCGAAATATAAAGGGCGCTACTGCTAAGTAGGACCCAACGAGCCCACCGACGCTAGTTGTAGTAGCAGCGCGGCCCAAAATACAGCGCTACTGCTAAAAATATAGCACTACTGCTAAAGATTTAGCAGTAGCGCTTCCGGTGAGGACACCGCTACTGCTATTGGGCCCCACTTAGTAATAGCGCTGCTCCTAACAAGCGCTACTACTAAGCCGCATAGCAGTAGCGCGCCTAGAAATACAACGCTACTGCTAATCGTGGCTGGTGCCACCTTTTCACCCACCCCCTCTTTCCCCCTTCCTCCCCCCTTTGCCCTCTCCCCTCCTTTCCCCTCTCCCATCTCTAAGTTACTTCTCCACCATTATTGCCCTTCTTCTCTCTTCCTTCTACCTCTCTTCTCTCCCCATTAATGCCCCCTCCACCATAATTCTCCCCCATAAATGGCCTCTTCTAGTTCTATCTTCCACATTTATTTGGCTCTCCCTCCTTCCATACATATAGATCTAGCTAGATCATCTCTCTTCCTCTCCATAGCTAGAGTCTCGTCTCTCCTCCCAACAACTAGATCTAGCTAGCTATTTAGCCATCCACTTTCGATCCCTATAGGTAGCAAAGGCCTAATGATCTAATTAACCGTGCACAATCTCTCTCGGGGTATAGGTGAGTAAAAAGTTGTGCATTTCAAGAATGGGAATATGTGTGTTTGCGATATGATGGGATTTGTGTGAGTGACATGCCCCGTGAGTTGCTTATGTTTTGCCGAAATGTCAATTTATTTCCGTTTCTGCGAATTTCGAGCAAACTCGATATGTCCTATTTTTAGGCAAGGTCATGCCAAATTTTTATATGACTTTGATGCATGCATGCATTTTGTTTATAACCCTTTTGCTTGTTATACCGTGCAGTCATGATGGTGAGTGGAAGGAAGGTGGAGCGATACTTGCAATCCGC
The DNA here is from genome assembly GCA_039707655.1 of Elymus sibiricus. Classification (NCBI taxonomy): domain Eukaryota; kingdom Viridiplantae; phylum Streptophyta; class Magnoliopsida; order Poales; family Poaceae; genus Elymus; species Elymus sibiricus. Next base: position 237,786,861 of record CM077665.1, read on the forward strand.
GGTGATGGACATGTATGCAAATAATCGGACTGGGATTGGATGTCCATGTACAAGATGCAAAGAAGGACGCATTTTGGACCCTTTTGAGCATGGCAGTTTGAAGGTGCACCTGCTGATGTATGGTTTCATGGATGGCTATACTCGGTGGATAAGTGAAGATGATGATGAGGACGTCCACATGGCAGGGAATAACGACATGGGGCTAGACAAAGAGATGACCGATCGACACGAAGACGATGGCGCCGGACATGGCGGCGGGCAAGAGTCCGGACATGGCGGCCGAGAAGATTCGAGACATGGCGAAGAAGAGTCCGGACATGGCGGCGGAGAAGATTCCAGACACGGCGAAGAAGAGTCCGGACATGGCGGAGAAGAGGCGACGGACACGCCGCAGTCTTCAACGTTACTAAGTTCAGTCGTGCAGGACCCTCATGTTCGAGACCTCCTTCGCAAGAGTACGACTAGCGACAGAGCTACTTCTAGAGAGGAGGCCAAGCTGGCGCAACTTGAAGTAGACTCGAAGACTCCATTGTATGACGGTTGCGATCCCGAGGTGACCCGCTTGAGTTTCACGCTCGAACTTCTAAAGACGAAGGCCAAAACCAAATGGACAGACAAAAGCCTCGATGAGCATTTGAAGTATCTACATAATAAAGGTCTTCCCACGGGAAACCTGTGTCCTACTAGTGTCGAGGAGGCCAAGAAAATCGTTTGCCCTCTTGATCTGCCACACATTAGATATCACGCATGCATCAACGATTGCATCATTTATTGGGGGGGGGGGAGCACGCGGAAAAAACTAGCTGTTCAGTGTGCCATGCTTCTCGATACAAGAAGGCAGGAAAGAAAGCTCCTCAGAAAGTTGTATGGTACTTTTCGATCACTCCCTGTCTGCAGCGGTATTTCATAGATCCTAAGGAAGCAAAGCTCATGCGCTGGCACGCGGAGAGGAAGAAACCCGACGATGGAGATGATCCGAAGCTGAGACACCTCGCAGATGCTAGACAGTGGAGAGCATTCAACGCCGAATATCGATTTTTCGGAGAAGATGCAAGGAACATCGTGCTTGGTGCGAGTACCGATGGCATGAATCCGTTTGGAAACCAGAGCACCAACCACAGTACATGGCCCATCTTTGTATGGATGTACAACCTCCCCCCATGGTTGTGCATGAAGACAAAGTACATACACATGAGCATGCTGATTCAAGGGCCGAAACAACCGGGACATATTATTAACCTGTATATGGGGCTTCTGAAAGAGGAGTTAGACACGTTATGGAAATCGCCGGTTAAGACATGGGACGCCAGCACATGAGATTATTTCTATATGAGAGCCGCGCTGATGACGACGATGCACGACTATCTCGGTTACGGGTACACTTCAGGCCAGGTGTGCCACGGATACTGCGGATGCACGAGGTGCATGGATGATAGAACGTCTCAGCAGTTTACGTCAATGAAAGATGGCGGGTCTGGGAAAATCGTGTACATGGGGCATCGTAGATGGCTCGAGAAGGATGACCCGTGGAGAAAACATGGAGATCTATTCAATGGTTTGGCTGAGCATCGAGGTCCTCCACGTAAGAGGAGCGGCGCCGAAATCAACGAGCTGTTGAATAACTGGGAATAGTGCCCGGCGCCAGGAAAGATGGAAAATGCGCCGGAGCCGCTGCTGAAGGTATGGAAAACGAGGTCTGTTTTGTAGGACTTGGAGTACTGGCACAATCACGACATGCCTCATTGCCTTGATCAAATGCATATCACGAAGAATATCCTCGAGAGCTTGCTTGGCACACTGATGAACATGCCGAACAAGACCAAGGATGGGCCAAAGGCAAGGAAACACTTGGAAGAGTTGGAGATCAGGAGAGATCTCCACATGCCCCATAAAAAGTCGACGAAGGAGACGGAGACAGAGGCGGAGGCGGGGCCAAGGTGCAGAAAAGTCAACAAGAAGGAGGATAATTATTGCCCCCCTTCTTGCTTCTCCTTCAGTCCGAAGGAGATCGATCAATTCATGAAGTGCCTTACTGGAATCAAAGTCAGTTCCGGTTACTGTGGGAAGATAAGCAGATTTCTAGACACCAAGAAAAAAAGGTTCAGCGGGATGAAGTTTCATGACTGTCACGTGATGATGACGCAGATACTCCCGGTTGCCATTAGAGGGATAATGGAAAAGCACGTCCGTGACACGCTTACTGGTCTCTGCAACTTCTTCGATGTTATCTCTCAAAAGTCCATCAGTGTGAAGCAGCTCCGAAGGCTACAGGAAGAGATCGTTGTCATACTATGTGAGCTTGAGATGTACTTCCCGCCCGCGTTCTTTGACGTCATGGTGCATCTGTGTGTCCACATCGTGGACGACATCATCGACCTCGGGCCGACATTCCTTCACAGCATGATGCTGTTCGAGAGGATGAATGGGGTCATCAAAGGATTCGTTCGTAACATGTCCCGTCCCGATGGGAGCATCGTCCAGGGTTATCTGACCGAAGAGTGCATCTCCTTTTGCGAGAATTATATAGGCGGCGGAGACCCCGTCAATAAGCACCACGGGAGTCTCGGAGGAGAAGGTCACAACAATGGCCGGAGGGAATTGCACGTGGACTACTCGGATCGACGGGCCGACTTTGACAGGGCTAACTTAGTAGTGCTACAACACCTAGGTGTGGTAGATGATTATGTGACACTGCACAAAGAAACCATCGCAAAGAAGTACCGTGATCAGGGGATGGGCAAGACGGACGACGAAGTTACTGTAGAGCACAATGGCACTTTCTTCTGTTGGTTCAAAGAGCAAATTCTTGCTAATCCCCCTGAAGAGGGCGGTTCAGACGGATTGCTCATACACGCCTTAGCACATGGCCCCGCGCCCAAACTCACGTCCTATTAGGCATACGATATCAACAGCTACACATTCTACACGGAGGCCAAAGACATGGACAGTGATTACCAGAACTCAGGGGTGACGATTGAGTGCGTGACCGACGCCAACGGCACAACAAAAAGATTCTACGGAAGGGTCGAAGAGATCTGGGAGCTTGACTGCGCTGAGTTGCACGATGCGACGATGTTCTGTGTCAGATGGGCTAAGGCCATCGTAAGAGAAAACAAGTATTTCACTACCATGTCTATACCCGACGCGAATAGCGCTACCGTGAACGTTAATGTCATCGCCAAAGCTGAGCCATGGGTACACGCTAAGCACGTGACACAATGCTTCTTCATAACCAACCCGACCAATCCCGACCATGTTGTCATGAGGATAGGCAAAAGGAGCATCGTCGGAATGGATGGGGTCGCCAACGAGGAAAACTACGACCAATACGGCAACCCTATGAGGGAAGATGACGATGACGATGAAGCATACGTGAAAACCAGAATCAAGACTACATTACGTAAGAAAGATCGTACTCCATGGTGCCAAAAAGTCATAAAGATGGGCTCAATTATACGTCAACGAACAAGAAAGGGAAGAAGCTCAATGTGAAACGTCGTCGACGCAGCTGAGAAGCCATCATCTATATATATGTATCTATTTTGTGTACGCACTTAAGTAACCGTTAGCGGTCAAATGATGTATACATCGTATCCCCTTCAATTACCACCACATGGTTCCGGTGATATTCGCGCAGTGTGGGAGAAAGCAAAACAAAAGAAAAGGATGAAAGCAATACAAAAGAAAAAGAAAAGTAAACAGAAAAGGAAAGGAAAATAATAAAAAGAAAACAAAACTAAAAACTAGAAAAGGAAAATAATAAAAAGAAAAGAAAAATAGCAGTAGCTATAGCGCTGGATCCTAGTCCAGCGCTACTGCTATGTGTATTTTAGAATTAAAAAAACTAAAAATTGGAATAGTTAGTAGTAGCACTGGATTAGGACCCAACGCTATAGATAAGTTAGCTATAGCGCTTGATCCTAATCCAGCGCTACTGCTACTTTTAGTTAACCCCCGCCGCGCGGGCTCAAAATTTCACAAACTCCTTTCCCCCCCCCCTCTCCACCTCTCCCCCTGTCGCCGGCCGTCGCCCTCGACCTCGCCGCCGCCCCTTCCCACCGTCGCCCCTGCCCGCCGTCCTCTCCCCCGACCTCGCCACCGCCCCTGTCCACCGTCTCCCCTGCCCGCCGCCCTCTCCCCCGACCTCACTGTCGCCCCTGCCCGCCCTCTCCCCCGCCCTCGACCTCGCCGCCGCCGCCCTCTCCCCCGCCATCGACCTCGCTGCCGCCCCGTAAGCCTTTCCCTCTCCTCTCCCTGCCCTCCTCTCTCTCTGCTCTCTCTCTACTCTCTGCTCTCTCTAGGATGTATGAACCCTAGGGCAATAAAAACAGTAGCAATTTTTTTTAGCAAATTAGCTAGGGCAATTTTTGTAGGTATATAAATTAGGAAACTATCTTTATATATGTGCTCCTGTGATGCTCTATGTCATTTATGTTATATGATATATGTCATTGATGTTATATGAATTTGCAATGTTGGTTGAATGTTGAATAATATCCGAGTGGCCTATGTTTTGCCGGAATGTTGATTCATTTCCGTTCCGGCAAATTTCAGCCGCTCCATATGTCCACTTTTTAGCAAAGGTCATGCCGAAAATTTCCGTGATTTTCGGCATGACTTGTGCTAGAAACTAGGACATATCGAGTGCCCGGGATTTGTCGAAAGGGGAATGAATCAACATTCCGACCAAATATAGGCCCCTTTTTATTATTCATTTTATTCGGCCTAGAATTAAACTAGAATACTTACATAATCGTAGGAAACATGTCTGACCACGCGGAACCCGGGGGTTCAGGTCGCCTCGAAGAAGACCCCGTCGAGGCGGCAAATAATTATTTTGATTACCTGGACGAACACCATTTGCGGGTGCAGGGTGGCAGTGGCACCAACCCCGACACCGACACCAACACCGGCACCGACACTGGCACCGCCGGCACCGACACCACCCCTGAGACCGGTGAAGGACCGAAGCCGAAGAGGACACGAAAACCAAACGAGCTCGGCATCGGAAAAATTGTGGTCACGGCGATGCACCCCAAGAAATTAGAGCCAACGGCGATGGAGGAAGCGCGCGCGTGCTATGGCAATCAACTAGGATTCATCATCAGGGAAACCGCCAACATAAACGACGAAAAGTTAAAGAAGATACCACATATGGAGCACATGCTCCTAACGAAGTTGCACAATAGGTTCTTGTTCCCCGGGCAGACTGAAAGCGAACTTCCGTGAAAGGACGAACCCATGATAAAGATAAACAACAAGGCGATGACAATGTTCACCAACAACTTGTCCGCCTGGAAAGTACGGGTGAAAAAAGCGATTGCGAAGAATGAACCGTGGTCAAAGATTCATGCTGACAATCCGATAATAACGGAAGAGGACTACGAAATATTCAAGGAGACTTGCGCTATAGAAGAAATCCAGAAAAAGTCGGAGAAAATGAAGGCGCTCCAGGCTAGGAACATGCCTCCCCACCGCCTCGGAAGCCATGGTTACGAGGGGAAGAGGCACGTATGGGCCAAGGAGGACGCCGAACGTGAAAGTCACGGAATCCCAGACCCCTTGGCGGAGTTCACCGACCCGCAGGAGCATGACTGGATCAGGGCCCGGTACAAGTGGGACCCCATCAATAAAGTCTTTTACACGGACCCGAACACAAGGGAGTTCATGAGACTACAGGTAATTGTTATATTACCACCTTATATTAGCTTCCAATCAATTCGACAACAAGTTTTGTCACATTTGTAAACCATCCACGTTCCTTTTGCAGAAAGAGCAGCACCAAAAGGCAGCCGAAAGCGACAAGTCTTCTCAGTCGTCGGCGAGGCCCAAGTGGGACACCCCTTTCAACCGGGCCCTGAACATACTGAAAAAGGTGTCGGAGGACAAACTACCATTGTATGGACGTGTGCACGGCGTCAGAGATGGCCCCTCGTGGAAGACGTGCTACCACGAGAAGCCAGAGGAAAGAAGGCAGAGATGGTTGCTTACTCAACAGACCATCGACCAGAAGGTCACGCTTGCGGTCAATAAGTCCAAAGCTGAGACCAAAGAAGAGTTGGAAAAGATAGTCGATGCAAGGGTCAGTGCAGCGGTAGATGGCGTCACGGCTGACTTCACATCTTCCATTTCCAGCTTGCTTCCGGCATTTTTCGGATGGACGAAGAAAAATCCAGATAAAGGGCCATCGGACTTTCCCCTTCCCAGCTACGTCGGGAGCAATTCAGTGAACATCGCATCACCAGCACCTGCTCACGCCACCGCACATGCTCCCGTACCTGGTCCCGCTCCTGTTCATAGGAGCCCGTCCTCCGTCTCTAGTGTGCTCGGCGGGGATTCATCTTTGGCTGAGCTCGACGCCCTCACGGTAATTACGCCTCATACCCTCTTGACCAGCATATCTATAGTCTTCCGTTTCAGTTGCCTTTTGGATGTTTGACGTTGCAGACATGTCTTCGCAGGCCAACGAAACCACGTGCACACTACTGTACGACATCAACGGCCAGAAGGTGGACGTTGGAAAAGCAACGATCGTGAAGCCGAAGGACCGCATGTTACACAACCGACAGATGCCCCATAGCGTCTTGAAAGTTTGCGTGGCCAGTATCAAAGCGTGCTTCGAGGATTTGCCTCCTTCGGTACCAGTCGATGACGACGAGACCCCTAAACGGATTAGCTCATGCAACAGCAGGTTGTTGCCTTGGCCGAAGACTCTTCTTCGTGTCGAGGCGCCTGTCGGTGTCAAAACCGGCGGATCTCGGGTAGGGGGTCCCGAGCTATGAGTCTAGGATTGATGGTAACAAGGGGAAGAAGGAGACGATGTTTACCCAGGTTCGGGCCCTCCTATGGAGGTAAAACCCTACGTCCTGCTCGATTATATTGATGGTATGAAGGTTACAGAGTTGATCTACCTCGAGATCGACTAGCTAAAACCCTAGATGAGTTTCTCTGTCCTACAATCGAAAACCCTCTCGGTTTATATAGACACCGGGGGGTACCTAGGGTTTACACATGACAGGTCTCCTGCTGGGGATGGAAATGTCGATTCCCTCATCTTGACTTGGAGTGCACGACGCGCCTTCGGGACTTCCTTCTAGAACATAGGGTCTCGATGTATCCGGCCCCTCCTGCGATAGTCAGAGTGCGGCCCACCAAGCCGGCCTATTGAGAGACAGGCCAGCGGCCCGAGGATCCCTTAGTCCAGGACTCCCTCAGTAGCCCCCGAACTAGCCCCCAATGCCAAGGGTCACAGCACTGGCATCTTCACATGATCAGAGTCTTCGGCTCGACGGGTGAGTTCTTCTTCTCGTCAATGATCGGCTGGGACTAGTCCGGCTTCCGATGACGCGTAGTTCTTCCGATCATACGATTGTCCGGGCACCATGAGTTGCCCTGCCCCGAAGGCCAAATGTCCAAGTGTAAACAGTGTTTTCTGACGCCCCCTTCTGACGAAGGGTCATGGCCTAACACGACCGCTGAACCAGTTATGAAAACTCGATTCGCGGTTTGAGGCCATTTTTACATTGACACGACTCATCAATGTATAGATTGTGCTCCGTTTCACACGGGATATAATCAGCACCCTAGGTTTATTTTGCGCGTGCATAACGGCACGCATGCCTTGGGAAGCGGAGAGACTCGCGGCATAGTAAAAGGAGGCTAATCGGCGTGACGCCTCATAAAAGGGGGAAAAAGCCCAAGGATTACTCACGCTTCCCATTCACATCCTCTACTTTCCCAATCTTCCCAAGCTCCGAGAGCCCAGATCTAGTTCTTCCTCAACTTGCCCTCCGAGCTTAGCCATGGCGGGTTCGGGCTCCATGGGCAAGTGGGAGGCCTCCACGGTCACTGACAAGGATATCCGGGAGCTAAAGCTCGCCGGCTACCTCCCCGCCAATGTGTTCCACCGCGCTCCAGAAGCGAACCAGGTCGTCCCCACCCCTGAGCCAGGCGAAAGGGTGGTATTTGTCCCCCATTTCATCCAGGGACTGAGCTTCTCGCTCCACCCCTTCGTCAGGGGCCTCATGTTCTTCTACGGGTTGGACTTCCATGATCTTCCCCCGAACTCCTTTATGCATATTTCGGCTTTCATCATTCTTTGCGAAGCCTTCCTGCAGGTCTTCAACGTCAAGCCGAAGACTGTCGCGGGTGAGCACGCAGACTGCGGAGGGGCGGTAATCAGCAAGCTCCCCCGCGTTGAGTGGCCAACTAGCACCTTCATCGACACAATTAAGATCTGGCAGAAAGAATGGTTCTACATCACCGAACCAAGGGATGAAAGCTGGGCGGCGCCTGCCGAGTTCAGATCCGGACCCCCTACGAGATTGACCTCGTGGCTCAGGAAGGGCCTCGACTGGGGGTCGGATGCAGAGGTGAAATTGCTGCAGAAGCGCATTACCTCGATGATCGAGGCCAAGGTTGAGCTGGTCAATGTGGTCCAGGTCATGCTCCACCGCCGTATTCTTCCCTACTAGTGCCGGGCCTCCCCAATGTGGGCTTATCAGCTTGAGGATGAGCCTACCGTGCGCCAACTCTTCCGCACTACCTCTGAGAAGTTGTGGAAGGCATTATTCAAGCCTCAGAAAAGTTGGCCGGCCAAGGAAGAGGATTCGGGCCTAAGCGCCGATAACCCACCTACCCAGGTACGGTATAATTTTAATCCACTGACTCTGTTTCTTTGACAAAAGGACTGAATGCCTTCCTTCATTTTCGTAGAAATGGTTGAGAAAAATCGCGAGAGTTAACTGCCCGGCGCCACAACCCAAAGACCCCAGGTCCGAGTTGTTGACGGCGATGCTCGTCGTGGCGCCGTACTCGGCGCCCGAGAAGAAGGAGAAGAAGAAGAAGTCCAGAGAAGGCCTCCGCATAAGGGACCAGCCGGACGCTATGTCCGAGGAAACCCATGCCTCCTCTAGCCATGAGGAAGAGCATGAAGACGGGGGGAAGGCGTTTCCCCCCTCACAAGAAAGAGGGCGGCGTCATCGGACGCCGCAGAGGATGTACCTCCTTCTGCCCTGAAGAGGGCGTGTCGGCCGAGGTTGATCCTGGCCGACGACAGCTCGGACTCTGATGCAGAGTCCGAGGACTTTGAGAAGGTTCCCCAAAGGAACCTAAGGGTCAAGCCCCCAGCTCAAAGGTATGAATCCGAAGACTCCCTCGGTCATTTATGCAATGTTTTCAATGTTTTAAATGCAAGAACGTCTTTTAATTTGCAGCCCACCGCGCGTTCTCCCTACTGACCAAATATCGGATGGGGAGTCTCCGCCCGCCGAGCTGGCGGAGAGTGGGACTGCGTCACACCCCACACCTCCCGGGGCCGCGAAGGATGCCGCGGAGGTGTCATCCTGCCAGGCTCCTTTGGAGCCGAACACAGGCGGTGGGGGTGACTATGCCATGGCCGAGGTCGATGCCTCGGCCGCTGAAGACCAGGGGAAGAAAACTCCCCTGGCCGCTGAGATGGAAGGGCGGAGGGATGTCCAGTCGCCTCCGAGGACTTCTCCGGAGCATGTTGTGCCTCCGGAGCTACCGACTCAGTTTCCGATCAGAGATCGGGCTAGCCAGTCACCACCGGTGCTACCGACGACTGGGTGACCGGTCATGGAGGAGGCTCTATCAAGCGCCCCCATCTCCGAGGATCACCGCACTCTTATGGGTGCGGTTTTGCAAGGAATTCAGTCCGTCGATAGCGGACTGAAAGAGGCCTTCAATGTTCTCTTGACGGGCTTCAAGGTGAGTCACGTAATACCCTTTCCCCGAACAATTTTAATTTTATTAAGTTTATGCTATCTTTATATATGTAGTAGCCCCCGAGCCCTGGGTGGGGTTGCAAAAATGCACCCGAGGGTCAAATACTCAGGAGTGACCAACTTGTACAAGGCACCATTAATCCCGCAATGTTCTAAAAGCCCTTAAGTGGACCAAACATAGGGTCATATCCTTGACAGCTCGGGGGTGGGAATGCACATAGCCGGATATTGGTTTTTATTGTTTGTAGGCCTCGTCATCGGCGGCGGCCGTGAATGCCGCTGAGCTTACCGAGCTAAATCGGAAGCTCAAGATCTCCGAAGAGGAGCTTGATAGCCTGAACAAGAGGTTCGACGAGGCACAAGGTAAGCCGAATTGTAACATCCGGGCTGTATATTGTTAATGATCCGCACTGGTAGCCCAGTGTAATTATTTATTTATTGCTCCCACAGCTTTAGCTGCGGAGGTTGAAAAACTGAAGGCCGAGCTCAAAAAGATGAAGCAAGAGGCCGCGGATGAGAAGGCAGCCGTCGAAGAAGCAGCAGCCGCACTCTCCACTTTGAAAGCTGCTAGTGATAAGCTTGAGGCTCGGGTGGAGGAGGTGCAGCAGGAGCTCAAGGATGCTAGCACGAAGTGCGAGGCCCTTGAGCGGAAAGGCAAAGAGAAAGCCACCGAGCTATCCGCGGTGAAATCCGAGCTCCAAAAGGAGCGGGTGGACATGCGGTCCTTTGAAGAGGAGGTTCGCCAAGTCAAGGCTGTCACAGATGGTAAGCCATATTCACTACAATGCGTCTTTGGTGGTAGCAGGTTTGCTTTGCTCACCCAGGTGTGGCATTCCTCAGGCGTCTGTGCGGATCTCCAGAAGAGTGCAGCGGACGCGAACAAGTTCGATGCTTCGTGGGAGGAGGATAATGAGGCTCGGCTATTCTGGGCACAGTTTGAGTCCCCCGAGCGCTCTCCTCTCCTGATCGAGCAGATGAAGCAACTGATGGAGCTGCACAGGATGGCGGAGCCGGCCATGAAGGATCTCTACATCCGGCTGTGGCCTGAAGAGCCGTTGCCGAGGAGCTACTTCGGCTTGGTGCAGAAACTATGCGATGCTGCGCCTCGGATTGACGTGCTAAAGCGTTCTACATGCATCGAGGGAGCTCGGATAGCCTTTGCAAAGACCATGGTGCACTGGCCGAAGCTCAAGCCAACCGAGATGGCCACCGCACCTACGCCTCCTGGAAAGGGGCATAGGCGCCCCGAGCTATACTTCACCGTAGTGATGGAGGGTGCTCGGGCAATAAAGGCCCAATGCTCCAAAGACATTTTGTATGAATGAGCGCGTTGTAATATGTCTGAAGACTTTGAACGCTTTATAATCAGTGTTGCATGGTTTAGCATGTCTTATAAGTCTTTAGTGTTTATTTGGACTCCCATGTGGCCGTTTTATCTGGAAGTTGCGAGTCTTCGGCTTCAGCCCCCACGTAGATACTATGCGAAGTGTCACTGCCTCCGCACTGTGACCCTTAGTCGAGGTATCGGTGCCCGAAGGCGGTAGTGCGAGTGGGACAAGGCAATCGGACTATGATGCTTTATCGCTTTCACTTAGCCGTAGGAGCATAAAAAAATGCGGGGGCTGATAACCAGCCCCCAGTGTTTTGTGATGTGCGGATGTACCGGGGCCGAAGCTAGCATCACATGGTTTGTACAAGTACAAAACCCATCGTATAACACGGAATAACCTCTATTGATCTTTTAGTATAACACTTATGCTCGGATTTGCAGACCGGTTCTCGCTTACTATGACGGTCAGTTTTCAGCTTTCTCCCCTGAGGTGCTTGACCAGGCGAGCTGGAAACACAATCCCAATGGTTCTCCCTTTGCCCTTTTAGCCGAACGAGCGGAACGTAAGAGGGCAAACACAAGAGCCGGGCAACCCAACTATTGACCCAAGACATAGTTCGGATCCGATGCATATAAAACAAAATCCAAGATGCCAAACACACAATCAGGTGTATCAGAGTGATGCTTAGGGTGATATTTTAAATTCAATCCCCCGGTCTATTAGCCGGTTGCATCGTAATGTATACCGAACAGTTTTCGCAAGGAGCGTTGACGAGGGAAGAACAGAGTATGTATAAAATATAATGAAGTGGCCATGTATAATGGTCTTGTATTTGCTCAATAATTCTTATAGCTCATATTGCCGAAGAAAATGTTTACAGGTATTTGAAGATGAAATATAAAATTTACAGAGGAGAGGTTGTACCAGGGGTCTTCGATTGGTGGCTTGACGTCCTCGATGTGCCCTGTCGCCTGTCCGTTCCTGTGCCTCTTTGGGAGTTGCATTCCTTTAAGGGTGATGCTATCGTCGAGCGGACCTTGGGAAGAAGGTCTTGAGAAGTCGCTGAAGTATGGATGAGCTTTACACTTTAGCAGGTCCTTGATGGTACCTGTGTTATGTCCGAGGACGTGTACTGGAAATGGTTCGGTCCAGCCGAACACTTACCCTTTAATGGTTGTTCCCCACTGCTGCCCATGGAATCTTGAGTGCGAAGTTGTGCCTTCTTGGCACGTGTTTGACGGTCATTAGGGCTGTGCAATGGGGAGCGTGTCCCTATTTCTGGGGAGAAGAAGATTCTGGGAGTTCGGATTGAAACCGAGCTCGTTTGTCAACCTTACGTGCCTTTATGGCAGATTTCGGTGTTTGCCGACCGTCCTCGTAATGGAATTTGGCTGCCAGGGCCAATGCATGTTCCTTAGTTCGAAGGGAACGCTCTGTGTTGTCGTTGACAGTTATGACCCCCTTGGGCCTGGGCATCTTGAGCTTGAGGTATGCGTAGTGTGGGACGGCGTTAAAGCGAGCGAACGCTGTACGGCCTAGCAGGGCGTGATAACCGCTGCGGAAAGGTATGATGTCGAAGATCAAGTCCTCGCTACGGAAGTTATCGAGCGAACCGAACACCACTTCCAGGCTCACAGAGCCCGTGCACCGAGCCTCGACGCCTGGGATCACTCCTTTAAAGGTAGTGTTGCTGGGTTTGATCCTTGATGGATCTATACCCATCTTTTTCACCATATCTGAGTAAATCAGATTGAGGCTACTTCCTCCGTCCATTAGGACTTTAGTGAGGTGATACCCATCGATAATGGGGTCTAAGACGAGGGCCGCCGAACCCCCATGACGGATACTGGTCAGGTGATCTCGTCGATCAAAGGTGATCGGGTAGGCCGACCATGGGTTAAACTTCGGGGCTACAGGCTCTACGGCGTAGACCTCTTGAAGGGTGTGCTTCCTCTCCTTTTTAGGTATATGAGTGGCGTATATCATGTTCACAGTCTTTACCTCTGGAGGGAACTGCTTCTGACCTCCATTGCTCGGACCGCGGGGCTCCTCGTCGTCCTCGCTGCGTGGGCCCTTGCCTTGCTCTTCGGCTGCGAGTTTGCCGGCCTGTTTGAACACCCAACAGTTATGGTTGGTGTGATTGGTGGGCTTATCTGGAGTGCCATGGATCTGGCAAGGCCTCTCCATGATTTTGTCTAGCGGGGTGGGTCCGTCGCGATTGCCTTTAGGAGGCTTCTTCCGCTGCCCGGATCCAGGGTTGCGGAAGCCGGTGTTAACGGCCGTGTCGTCGGCGTCACTAGTGCTGTGCCGGCGTTTATTTTTGTTGCGTCGTGGTTTCCCGTTTCCATCCCAAGCTTCGGAGGTGCCGGGGTCTTCGGGGTTGTGGCTTCGTCTCGCTAGCCAGTTATCCTCGCACGCGCAAAAGCAGGTCATGAGTGATGTAAGGGCGGACATGGTCCTAGGTTTATCCTGACCGAGCTGGCGAGCCAGCCATTTGTCCCGAATATTGTGCCTGAAAGAGGCTATAGCCTCGGCATCTGGGCAATCGACGATCTGGTTTTTCTTGGTCAAGAACCGATTCTAGAATTGTCGAGCGGACTCTCCTGCCTTTTGGACGACGTTGCTTAGGTCGGAGGAGTCCGGAGGCCGTACATAGGTGCCTTGGAAGTTAGATCGGAATGCATCCTCGAGATCCTCCCAGCTCCCGATAGAATTTTTGGGGAGACTATTTAACCAGTGTCGAGCTGGCCCCTTAAGTTTAAGGGGTAGATATTTGATGGCGTGGAGATCATCTCCTCGTGCCATGTGAATGTGGAGGAGGAAATCCTCGATCCACACGGCTGGGTCAGTTGTTCCGTTGTATTGCTCTATGTTCACGGGTTTAAACCCTTGCGGGAACTGATGCTGCATCACCTCATCGGTGAAGCACAGTGGGTGGGCAGCGCCTCTGACTCCAGCTATGTCACGCTGGTAGTCGGCGTCTGTTCTAGCCCGGTTTTGTTCCCGACCTCTATTGTTTCGGTTGAGCCAAGGCCGGTACCCGTCCCGTCTATCGGGGGAGTACTCTCTAGATCCGTAGATGGATCTCGTGCGGCCTGTTCTATAATCCAGGTCGTGTCGCAGGTCGTACCTATCATCAGGCTCCATTGGCTCCTTTCCCCTTCTACGGGGTATCGCCGGCCTATAACCAGTGTCGCCAGCCGTCCTATCTCGTCCTTAGGGAGGGCGGTCCGGCTGGTCGTATGGAGTGTGCTTGGGGGACGGCGTATTAGGGAGCTCGTCATCAAATTCTGGCAGCAGCCGTCGGCGTGGATAGCTCTTGGGTTGGTCCAATAGACCGGTACCGTATCCTATGCCGGTCGAGTCAGCGTGCAGCATAATGCTGCCGAAAGCGAAGATCTGTCCAGGGACGAAGGAGTCTATGTTCCGGACTTCTTCGTTAATGACGACGCGAGCCATCGATTCCTTTGGCGATCACAGCGGAACTCTCAATGAAAGCACCAATGTCGGTGTCAAAACCGGCGGATCTCGGGTAGGGGGTCCCGAGCTGTGAGTCTAGGATCGATGGTAACAAGGGGACGAAGGAGACGATGTTTACCCAGGTTCGGGCCCTCCTATGGAGGTAAAACCCTACGTCCTGCTTGATTATATTGATGGTATGAAGGTTACAGAGTTGATCTACCTCGAGATCGACTAGCTAAAACCCTAGATGAGTTTCTCTGTCCTACAATCTAAAACCCTCTCAGTTTATGTAGACACCGGGGGGTACCTAGGGTTTACACATGACAGGTCTCCTACCGGGGATGGAAATGTCGATTCCCTCATCTTGACTTCGAGTGCACGACGCGCCTTCGGGACTTCCTTCTAGAACACAGGGTCTCGATGTATCCGGCCCCTCCTGCGACAGTCAGAGTGCGGCCCACCAAGCCAGCCTATTGAGAGACAGGTCAGCAGCCCGAGGATCCCTTAGTCCAGGACTCCCTCAGCGCCCGGTAGCGCATCAACGACAACTCCTCAACAAGGTATGAACACCACCCCACCTACCCAATTACCTGCACCTGTCGTGGCGGGTGATAGCGGACGACGCGAGAGAGAGCCTCCATTAGTGCCAGATGACGTCGCCCCCGTCGAAGAAGCAAATACTGATGATGTCATGGAGAAGGATGATGATGACCCTAACCAGTATATCAATACCGCCTATGATGATGCTCGGGACTATGACTCTGGCTATGAGCGTAGAGATGACTTGATGCTGCCTGATTTACCAGAGCTGGAATGTCCTAAGGCTGATTGCAAAATGTCTCTCTTCATGCGATCCTCGCAGGAGACGCCTCCAGGTGCCGCCTCTACCCAGCAAGAACAACGCGAGGGCCGTCCACTGTTTAGTCCGATGACACTGGGGGTGGTGGTTGGGGAAGGTATGGTGGGCTCACAACCGCCACCCTCCAAGAAGCAAAGGAGGAGACCGGGGAGCAAAGGCTCTAAAGGCGCCAGAGCTGCTTCAAGCAGCCAGCCGCCTCTGAAGCCCCGGGAGGTAGACAGAATAGCTGCCGTAGGTGCAGAGCGTTTCCAAGTCGTCGGCCACCCGATCCTACCTCAGAAAGCGCTAGAGGACGTACTGAACAATGATCTAAGGAGACTTCATGATGATGTGCTGGCCAGAGAGAAAAGCCTTCTCATCTCGGAAAAACCAGGATACCCGCTTTACGCGGCTCAGGTTCCGGGTGGGAGGTTATACGTCGATAGATGGCCCGCGTATAAGTTCATCCTGCAATTTGACTACATCTATGACCTGTTCCACATGACTAAGCTGGATTTTTAGTTCATCCGCATGTATGCGTTGTATCTCAACTACATCATCAGGCGCGAGAACATAAAATATATCTGCGTCGCACACCCGTACTATATGCACGAGAGCTTCTTGGCAGTCTACAAAGAGCACCGTGACTATGCGAGCAAGTACATCGGCGAGTTCATGGTCACTAATAAGGACAAGGAAATGATTCTCCTGCCTTATCATCCCACGTAAGTCATCCACGGATATCCTTTCGTAAGTTTTAATCATTCCTTTGCAAGCATGGAAGCTAATTTGACGTGTACTTATCTTGCGCAGCGGGGGGGGGGGGCGTCCTCATCTGTCTGTACCCACAATACTCCCACGCTCTGTACTTGGACGCAGCGAAGAACATCAAGAAGAGGGATAACACGCACATAAAGAGTGTTCTCGTTAGTGCCATTTTAACCTTCAGCCTTAGTGGTGGATATATCAAGGTGAAAAAGTACAGGAATAAAGGGTCGGCTTTCAGCCATAAGACCGACTTCTGCTGCATCCAGCAACCAAACGATAGTAAGGCTGATGGATTCTACCTCATGCATCACATGATCGAGTACAGAAGGGATAATCAACGCCTTCGCATGTTAGCTACTTCCAGCGATGCCGAGATTATCCACTGGGCCACAAGCATAGGAAGGACATCGGATCATCGAATCCGAGCTGAGTTTTATCACGTACAGTGTGAACTTGCCCAAGTGATCATTAAGGAGGTCCTCGAACAATCAGGGATGTTCTACCATGTGCCAATGAGTCGGGATAATGTCCGAACACTTCTCGGCGCTCAGCATCTGGACCAGAAGCCTTTCACGAAGCTCGGGTGCTTCCTCCCTGACTATGAAGATTGGAGCGCCGACATGGAGGAGTGATTGACGATGACAATTTGTATGTTTAATTAGTACTACTGTCTTTCTATGAAATAGCGTAGATCGCTCTAGTTAATTAGTTTGGGTATGAGGAACTTCGTTATTTATGTGTACTATAGGTTGCTTGTGTTTTGCTAACTATGCCTCTTTGTGTTTCTCAAGTACATTATGTTGCATACTATCGTTGAATTCATCAAATGACGATGCAGGTACATACATCGGAGATGGCGAAGGACTGCTATGTTGTATTCATTGGGAGGGTTCCAGGAGTGTACGACCACTGGCTAGACGCTCAGGCCCAGGTGGACAAGTACCCGGGCGCTAGCCACACAGGGTTCGATAGCAAAGCCGAAGCAGAAAATAGTTACTTGAGGTGGACGCTCCGGCAAGAGAGGGAGGGAAACCGGTGCCTCAAGAAGTACTACATAGTCGCGCTCTTGCTCATACTGATCGCTCTTCTCTTCTACATCATGGTTTAGATAGAGATGATGAAACTTGTGTGTGTGCCATGACCATGCAGTTGCATTTATTCGAGACATGACATGACTTGTGTATCGCTATTTTCGAGATGTGCTGATATTTATGTTGGATGATGATGATGATGGTATGACGAGACTACTCTATGTGTATGATATGATGAGAATAATGTATGTTTATTATGATATGATGAAACTACTGTATAGAGCATGCACAAATACATCACAAATGCGTAGGGGAAATAAATCTGTGAAAGCAGTTATATTAGCAGTAGCGCTGGTAGGCGTCTAGCGGCAGCGCTGGTTTAGCAGCAGCGATTGCTATGGTGCAGCGCTATAGATAGTACTAACGCTGGTCGAAGCAGTGCTACTGCTAACCATACTTACCAGTAGCGCTGGTTTGAGCAGCGCTACTGCTACAACATAGCTGTAGCGCATTAGCAGTAGCGCTGCCGCCAGCGCTACTGCTACGGGTATTTCCAGCACTGCTAGTAGGCTTTCTCCTAGTAGTGAAAAGTGATCTATATGCATCAGATGATCTCTCAGAATTTTTGTGGAATTTTTAAAGAAATATTTGAAATAAGTTTAGTGCAACAGAGGCATTGCAAGGTTTGAAAAAGCTATTAAAAGAATTTAATGGGCAAGTTTGATTATAAAAATATTTCCTACTGAATTTGAAAATTAAATGAAATGATTTTAGGATAACATTCAAAGCCCATAGTACTTTTCCAAAAAATTCTACTTGGATGGAAGAATTTTAGAAGACAGAGAACAGAGAAGGTTCTGAAATCAACAAGGACCAAATATAATTTAAAAGTTTTCATTTCTGGTTAAATTTTAATTGATAAAAACATGGTTAAAATTTTGGGGTGTTACACAGTAGCCACGGGACAAGAGGAGATTGCTAATGAGGTGGACAACTACTTCTCAAATGTGCTTGAGACAGCACAAAGGAGGGCTCATGCGATTGACCTAAGTATGTTGCAAATGCCAACAATGAACTTGTCGCATCTTGCAGCACCTTTCACAGAAGAGGAGGCAGAGAAGGTTGTTAAAGCAATGCCAAAGGACAAAGCACTGGGACCCAATGGGTTCACCGAAAAGCTTTATGCATCATTTTGGAACATAATAAAACAGAATTTCATGACAGCACTCCAGGCTTTCTATGATGGTGACATGCGGGGGCTCCTGGTAATTAATAAGGCGATTGGAGCTCTCCTACCTAAGAAAGATGGTGCGGTGGACATAAAAGACTTCCGGCCAGTGAGTCTCGAGCATGGAGCGATAAAGATTTTTGACAAGATTCTAGCAACAAGGCTTGCGGTGGATTTGCCTTCCCTAGTGGGGAGGCAGAAAAGCACTTTTGTGAAGGCCCGGTCCATACACGATAATTTCATGTTGGTGCAATACACGAGAAGGAGGCTCCATGCCATCAAGGATCATACGGTGATGATGAAGCTAGACATTTCAAAGGCGTTTGATTCGGTCCAATGGTCGTTTCTGCTCGAAGTCCTACAATCTTTGGGATTTGGTTATCGTTGGAGGGAGTGGGTTTGTGGGATCTTGGCAACATCTTCCACAAGGATCCTTATAAATGGGATGGCTTGAAGGCCGATCTTCAATTGCATTGGGTTGAGGCAGGGGGATCCCATATCAACTATGTTATTCATAATGGTCAAGGAACCACTTCAGCGCATGTTCGAGCTAGCAACGTCTAGGGGACTCCTGTCCCCGTTGGCAACCACGGGTCTTAAGCACCGCCTTTCCATGTTTGCCGATGATGTCATGGTGTTCGTCAAGCCAAATGAGATTGATCTTCAAGCTTGCAGCGCACTCTTACGCATCTTCGGAGAGGCATCGAGCATGCATGTCAACCTAAAAAAGAGCATAGCCTTTCCCATCCGATGCACGACGAAGATCAAGACATGGGTGGAGCAGATGCTTGGCTGCCCTACAGGAATATTCCCATGCAAGTACTTGGCCCTACCACTATCCTTACGCAAGCAGTCGGTGGCCCAGTTAACTGGATTGGTGGATCAGCTAGCTAGGGCCCTCCCTAGATGGAAGGCATCTAAAATGCCGAAGAGTGGAAGGCTGATGCTGGTGCAATCGGTCTTGTGTGCGATTCCATGGCATGCCATGCTTGCCCTAGACCTACCACAGAAGACCATTGCAGCTCTGAAAAAACTATGCCGTGGATTCCTATGGTGCGTGGAGGCACAAGCTACTGTGAACCATTGTGCGATGGCATGGGAGCAAGTGTGTACGCCAAAGTGGGCTGGAGGCTGGGCTTGCCGAATCTCAAATGGATAAACATTGCAATGGAGGCCCGTTGGACATGGTTGAAGAAATCGGACCACTCAAGGCCTTGGGTAGAATTTCAAACAAAGGTTCCAGAATCAGCAACGCAAATCTATCGAGTGACCATTAGCTCAACGATTGGAAATGGACACGACACACTATTCTGGGAAGATAAGTGGATCAATGGGGAGAGGGTGCAAGATATTGCTCCTACCGTGTACGCTCGAGTTAGAAAACGAGTAAGACTCACCCGCATGGTGGCTCAGGCCATGCATGAAGCTGTGTGGCCTAGGTATCTTGGGCCGGAGGTAACGGCAGACGTGCTGAATGAATACCTGGCAGTGTGGGTGAGGACTATGGAAGTGGAGCTGGATCAGGACGAGTGGGACTCGATTACTTGGTCGTGGGGAACGAATGGAGACTACTCTGTTAAGTCTGCATACGAAGCCAAATTCTGGGGGCGACAGGTCGTTCCAACGACGGAATTCACTTGGCAATCCAAGGCACCACTGCAATGCAGGTTCTTTGTGTGGCTTGCCATAAAAATAGATGTTGTACGTCCGACCGCCTAGCGAGACGTGGTTTGGACCACCAGGACAAATGCCCCCCTTTGCGACCAAGAGGAGTAGAGCATAGAGCATATTTTGATTCACTGCGTGTTTGCGATGGTGGTGTGGACTGCGATCCTACATTCTTTGGGGAAGCAGGAATGGATGCCAATGGCCGGGCAAGGTGTCACACATTGTGTTTCGTATCACATCACTATGTTGATAAAGTTTTAAAAAAAATTGACCAACAAAAACTTTTTATGTGCATCTGTTGCTTGAGTGACTTTCCATTTACTTGTTTGCTTGTGTGTGCTTTAATTCATAAAAATCCTCCTACTCTTTCAACTCTTCTCCTTGATCCAAAACCTTGCCCAATGATCATGCCATGTGTATAGTACATAAAACTATTTTTATACAATTTTTTTTAACCAAAAAGCATTTATTAAATTTAGTTTTTCAAAAACCCCTAAGTTGAGACTTGAACTACAACTCCTCAAAGGTAAATATTTTATCCAAAAGATTTTATTTGAAAACTATTATATATAAGACTTCCCAAAAGCACAAAATATTATTTTAAATGTTGTTTTCATATTTTATTTAAAGGCTTTTTCTTAAGGCCTAAAATGGTCTTTTATAGGGAAAAATTATTTTAGTGTTTCAAAAATATTTGAGAAAATTCAGGGAAACTCAGTGGACATATAGTTTCCATATATATACCGGGTGTAGTTACTCGCATGTCTCATATACTACCATGTAGTAGTATATATACTACTTTATTATTTTTAGTATGTTCGTATATTATATCTAAGATGCTCCAAAGTGAGTTCTATGAAAAAATTGCAAGTAGACTCATATTTTTATTATATTTATAAAATACATACATAATTGTACGTAAAAAAGTGTCTGCTCAAAATATGATACATACTACCTAAAAAGTAGTATATATACTACCTAAACATTCTTATATACTACATACTACGCATACATACACTTCGGAATGATAAATACTACCTATAACATACGAAACAAAAGTGGGAGTAACTACACCCGGTCGTACCAAACATTTATATATATATATATATATATATTTTAGTTTCAACACATGGTCATGTTCAAAATATTGGACGAAACCCTCCAAAACTCTATAAGAAATGTTGTCAAATAAATCAAGGAAAATTCAAGCAAATCACGTATGCCTCATGTGATGATCTTGCCAAGTTTCATCTCCATCCAAATAGTTTTCATTTACAAAAGGGCCCAAAAACCCTCTCTGTCCAGATCCAACTTTGAACAACTTTGTATTGCCAACTGTCACCAATTGAGCTCAAACCTTGTGGACATGTTGAAATCCCCTATTTATGCATCTACAAGAAGTGGTGCATCAAGGAGAACAGTGTAGCTTAGCTAGATCTAATCAAATCCATTTCTGCCCATTTCTAGGGTTTGCAATCATTGCATTGCCCACTTTCTCCTAATGAGCTGAAAATTTGTCGAGATGCCCATTTGGTCCTAACCATCACTTCTGTTAAGTCCCATGGCAAGGAGAATCCATTAGCTAGCTCAAATCCCCATCAAACACCTTCTGGTGCATTCTTGAGATCAATCACCGGAGCCCCAAATGAGTTCTCCTTGATACGAAGTTTTTACCACAGCTCCGCCAAGTCCCTCCCCTCCTATAGTAACATTTCTAGCACCCAACTTCATGATTGAGGTGGTGAAAACCCCACTTGCAACCCTTGGACAGCCACATTTTCCCTCTCTCTGCTCTCCCTCCCTCCTAGCCGTCAACTAGAGCATCCAAATGCTCCACCCGCTTTGTTTACTCCCCCTGCATCTTTTTGGCACAAGTGGGCGCGCCAGAGCACATGCACACATGCCGATACCAGCAAAACAGGCGCTCTCGAGCATGCAGCTGTGCTCCAGAGAGTTGACTCCGCGCCACCGATGACCTCGAGCCTCCCCCTCGCACACGCCCATACCGACCAAACGGGCGCTCTGGAGCGCGCAACTAAGCTCCAGTGAGTTGACTCCATGCCCCCGACGACCTCGAGCCTCCCCCTCGCGCCAGTCGATGCGCCTCGGCGTCCGCAACACGTCACCTTGTAGGTAGCCCCTCTCCCACTATCTCTCAACCCATGCGCGCGTGCCCGAGCGCCGCCCGGCTCGGCCAATGGCCAGTCTCATACGCACAATGCCCAGAGCGTCCCCCTCTCTTTCTTCCCTTCTTGGGACCGAGACCAAGTCCAGGAACGCCCCAGACACGCGCCAACGAGCTCTCGCGGCCTCTGGCAACAGCAACGACCGCGCCGGGCTCCTGCCCATGGTGCACCATTGCCCCACTATAAAGAGCCCCTCCCGAACCACTCTCTACCCTCTAGACCATCCCTCTCCACCCCAATCAATCAAACAAACACCCCACGCAAGTCCCTGAAGCCCCAGAGATTGGGATCGACCGGAGCCCTGCTGCCTCGGTCCTCCAGTGATCTTTGGTACGGGCGTCCTCCAGCGCTCCTTTCTCCTCCTTCCGATCACCCTCACCTCACGGATCATTTCCTCTCCATCTCTCGTGTGTAGCCTGAAGTGTCGACTTGGAGCTCGCCCGAGGCTTCTACGTCATGGCCTCCTCGTCGCCAGCAACCCAGGCGTCCCTGACCACTCCCACCACTAGCACTCGAACGACGGGAGCCCCCTGAATCCGTTCCCACCATCTTCTCGCCCTGTCGTGCCTCCTGTCGCCGTCGGTG
Source organism: Elymus sibiricus (assembly GCA_039707655.1). Lineage (NCBI taxonomy): Eukaryota > Viridiplantae > Streptophyta > Magnoliopsida > Poales > Poaceae > Elymus > Elymus sibiricus. The sequence continues at coordinate 237,809,704 of CM077665.1, forward strand.
AGCTCATCGTCCTTCCCACCCAGAGGTTAGCAATGACAGGAGGAGGGGCCTGCTTGTCATCCACCCTCTCTCTCCCGCACCTCTCTCCCTCTCTGGCGCCCGGGCCCCGCCCGTCAGGTTTGAATATGGCGAGCCCTCACACCTCGACTCGCTTGGGCTGGCTTGGCCCCGGGCCGGCCCAGCTACGGGCAGTCTGTCCCGACCACTCGGCTGGCCTTTTTCTTTTATCAATGCATTTCAAAAAAAATCCTAAAGTTTGAATATTTGTCCAAATCCAGTGATTCAAATTTCTAAAATATTGTAATAATGCAACCTATATTATGATGCCAGTTTCACCCCATTTGGACAACCTTTTCTGGACTATTCCTAATTAAATCCTTAGTTAGGTATTTAAATCCAGTGTTTAAAATCTATATCTATATTTCTGTCACTCCAACTCCAAAACAACACCTATGGTATTTTTAGTTTCTAATGTAGTATTTAACAAAATAGGTTGACATTTTTCTGAGTGATTTATTCTTCCTATTTTAGCTATGGCCTGATTTGTGTCTGCTATTTTGCGACGTTAGATTATGTGGTTGGCGAAGGAATTGGACCAGAAGCTTTTGAAGACCCCGAAGATTTTGCTGAGCCAGGCAAGCAACCCTTTGACCATGTTGATGAATCCCCTTTATGAATGTAATATATAGCACATTACTTGTTGCATCAAAAAGCATGATGATGCGGTGACAACCTCGCTAGGTTTGTCTCTGATGCATTTCTCGTTGATACTTGCATTGTTCATGATTCTAGTTCCGTTGAAAGTTATGTGGGTGGGGAGTAGCTAGGGTGCTAAGTAGTTGCTATGCAAGTGGGACGGGTATGTGCATCAAGATGTAAACAAATTTTTTTACCAAAGACTTTTCGAAAATCCCATTGGGTGCCACTAATGCCCGAGGGAGGAGTTGAGCTAGGTGACCACTTGATAAAGAAATGGTGCACCAAGGCAAGTTGAGTGTGTGCTTTAGAAACGGAGGGAATTAAGATGTGTCGATCGTCCCAACCAAACTTGTACAACCAGACTACCCCTTATGGGACGGGGCTTCATTGATTACCTTGCTCGATACTAGCAGAGAGCCTGCATTACTTGTGGCGGGAGTCGCGTGGTCACTCTCGATACGGGGTCGTGCCGAAATGGAGGACTATGGCTGTTTTCACACACACCGGGCACATCGTAGAGTCCCCTCGTGTAGTTGTGTTGTTGACCAAATTATTTGTCCTCTCGCTTGAGGCATGTATTTGTCCTCTTGTGTGAGGTTTTGACATGAGTGTCGGGTATCAATGTGCGGACTTTATGTTAGTGTCGTCTGGGGAAAGGTATTGTTCGGGTGCTTACCTTGGGTACTTAATGTACCGCAAGCCGTGGATTGACACGAAGGTTCCCTGAGTCTTGTGAGTGAAGTGTGCAACCTCCACAGAGTGTCGAACTATTCGAATAGTCGTGTCCACTGTCAAGTACAGTTGGGTGGTCCTACTTAAACTCCGTCCCATGTTTTATAAAACTTGGGTATGTGAAAGGAAACCTTGAGCTATGACAGATGATCTGTTGAGTTGATGAAACTAGAGTTGAGATACTCTGTTTATATTGAAATCTGTAACCTGTTCATATGGATATCTGTAAACTCATGATGCATGCTTAAAAAATGTTAGGACTGTTGGAAATATGCCCTAGAGGCAATAATAAAATGGTTATTATTATATTTCCTTGTTCATGATAAATGTTTATTATCCATGCAATAATTGTATTGATTGGAATCTCAAATACATGTGTGGGTATATAGACAACACTGTGTCCCTAGTGAGCCTCTATAGGACTAGCTCGTTGATCAAAGATGGCTATGGTATCCTGGCCATATACATGAGTTGTCATTTGATAACGGGATCACATCATTTGGAGAATGATGTGATGGACAAGACCCAAACTATGAACGTAGCATATCATCATGTCAGTTTATTGCTATTGTTTTCTGCTTGTTAAGTATGTGTTCCTATGACCATGAGATCATGTAACTCACTAACACCGGACGAGTACCTTGTGTGTATCAAATGTCACAACGTAACTGGGTGACTATAAAGATGCTCTACAGGTATCACCGAGGGTGTCTGTTGAGTTGGCATGGATCAAGACTGGGATTTCTTACTCCGTGTGACGAAGAGGTATCTCAGGGCCCACTCGGTAATACAACATCACAATGAGCCTTGCAAGCAAAGTGACTAAAGAGTTAGCCACGGGATCTTGTATTACAGAACGAGTAAAGAGACTTGCCGGTAACGAGATTGAACTAGGTATGGAGATACCGACGATCGCATCTCGGGCAAGTAACATGCCGATATACAAAGGGAACTTCATACGGGATTAACTGAATCCTTGACGTCGAGGTTCAACCGATATAGATCTTCGTAGAATATGTAGGAGCCAATATGGGCATCCAGGTCCCGCTATTGGTTATTGACCATAGAGGTGTCTCGGTCATGTCTGCATCGTTCTCGAATCCACAGGGTCTACACACTTAACGTTTGGTGACGATATAAACATAGTCGAGCTATTATGTTGGTGACCGAAGGTTGTTCGGAGTCCATGATGAGATCCCGGGCATGACGAGGAACTCCGGAATAGTCCGGAGGTGAAGATTGATATATAGGATGAAGAACATCGGAGTCCGGCAGTGTTCCGGGGCATACCGGGGGTTCGACGGAGTGCCGAAAGGGGTTTTGGGGGGCCCCGACAAGTGTTGGGGGGCCTCATGGGCCAAGGAAAGGGGCGCACCAGCCCACTAGTGGACTGTGCGCGGCCCCAACCTCAGCCCACCACGGCTAGGTGGGGGGGCACACACCTAGGGCCGACGACCACCATTCCTTGGGTGGCAAGGCAGCCTTTGGGGGGGCCACCACAACCCTAGCCGCACCCCCTTGCCGCTGGCCCCTAGGGGCAAACCCTAGGGCGCCCCTCCTCCTCCCTTCCCCCTGTATATAGAGAGGTAGGGAGAGGGGCAGCCACACCAGATCATGCTACGGCGCAGTCCCTTCTCTCCCTCGTAGTTCTGCTCCTCCCCATATCACGCGGCGAAGCCCTGCTGAGCTGTCAACACCACCACCTCACCACGCCGTCGTGCTGCCCGAGAGCTCGGGCTACTTCTTCACCATTGCTCGTTGGATCAAGGAGGTGAAGACGTCATCAAGCCGTACGTGTGTTGAACGCGGAGGTGCCATCCGTTCGGCACTTGATCATGAGTTCGTGGGACGGCTTGCGATTTGGATCGCGGAGACGTTCAAATACATCAACCACGTTTCTTAACGCTTCCACTTAGCGATCTACATGAGTATGTGGATCCAATCTCCCCTCTCGTAGATGCTCATCTCCATGGATAGATCTTGTGTGTGCGTAGGAATTTTTTTGTTTCCCATGCAACGTTCCCCAACAGTGGTATGAGAGCTAAGTCTATGCGTAGATGAGATCACGAGTAGAACACAAAGGAGTTTGTTAGCGTTGATATTCATTGCTTCCCTCCTTAGTCTTTTCTTGATTCAGCGGTATTATGGGATGAAGCGGCTCGGACCAACCTTACTCGTCCACGTACGAGAGACCGGTTCCATCGACTGACATGTAACTTTGTTGCATAAGATGACTGGCGGGTATCTGTCTCTCCCACTTTAGTTGAATCGGATTCGACAAAGGCGGTCCTTGTAGATGGCTGGCGGGATGTCAATTTGAGTGGGAGTTTTTAAGTAATATGATTAACTAAACTCATTATCTTGAACAATAGTCTAAGTTGTCTTTGCAAATTTTATGTTGTAGATCAATGGCTCGCGTAGTAGTTCCCCTGAATTTCAATGCGTTCCTAGAGAAAGCTAAGCTGAAAGATGATGGAAGTAACTTTGTAGACTGGGACCGTAATCTGAGGATTATCCTGACGGCTTCCCAAAAGGCTTATGTCCTTGATGCACCGCTCGGTGAACCACCCGCTACAATGTCGTCCGCAGACGTTGCGAACGCCTGGCAGTCGCGTTCGGATGATTACTCAATAGTTCAGTGTGCTATGTTGTATGGCTTGGAGCCAGGACTTCAAAGGCATTTTGAGCGTCATGGAGCATATGAGATGTTCCAGGAGTTGAAGTTTATCTTTGAAAAGAATGCCCGGATCGAGAGGTATGAGACCTCCAATAAGTTCTATGCTTGCAAGATGGAGGAGAAAGGGTCTGTCACTGAACACATACTCAGAATGTCTGGGTATTCCAACTGTCTGGCTGAGTTGGGAATTACTCTCCTGCCAGAGGCAATCACTGACAGAGTTCTTCAATCACTGCCACCTAGCTACAAGAGCTTTGTGTTGAACTATAAGATCCAAGGGATGAACCTGAATAATTGTTATTTAGTGCCTGCGTTAAGCATGAACATTATATCTGGATCTTGTTTATTGCGAGACGGTTACTCATTCAAATCAGAGAATAATGGTTGTTCAATTTATATGAGTAATATCTTTTATGGTCATGCACCCAATGTGAGGGGTTTATTCTTATTGAATCTGGATAGTGATGATACACATGTTCATAACATTGATGCCAAAAGATGTAGAGTTGATAATGATAGCACCACTTTCTTGTGGCACTTCCGCTTAGGTCATATTGATGTAAAACACATGAAGAAACTCCATGCTGATGGACTCTTGGAGTCACTTGATTTTGAATCACTTGACACATGTGAACCATGCCTCATGGGCAAGATGACTAAGACCCCGTTCTCTGGAACAATGGAACGGGCAAGTGACTTGTTGGAAATCATACATACTGATGTGTGTAGTCCGATGAGCATTGAGGCACGCGGTGGATATCGTTATTTTATCACCTTCACCCGATGACTTAAGTAGATATGGGTATATTTACTTAATGAAACATATGTGTGAAACGTTTGAAAAGTTCAAGCAATTTCAGAGTGAAGTTGAGAATCATCATAACAAGAAGATTAGATTCCTACGATCTGATCGTGGAGGAGAATATCTGAGTTATGAGTTTGGCAATCACTTAAGACAATGCGGAATTGTTTCACAGTTGACGCCACCTGGAACACCACAGCGTAATGGTGTGTCCGAACGTCATAACCGATTTGCCACTATCGTTTTGGGGTTATGCGTTAGAGACAGCAGCATTCACTTTAAATAGGGCACCATCTAAATCCGTTGAGACGACGCCGTATGAACTGTGGTTTGGCAAGAAACTAAAGTTGTCGTTTCTTAAAGTTTGGGGATGCGATGCTTATGTCAAAAAGCTTCAGCCTGAAAAGCTGGAACCCAAAGCGGAGAAATGCATCTTCATAGGATACCCAAAAGAGACAGTTGGGTACACCTTCTATCTCAGATCCGAAGCCAAAGTGTTTGTAGCTAAGAACGGGTCATTTCTCGAGAAAGAGTTTCTCTCGAAAGAATTGAGTGGGAGGAAGATAGAACTTCATGAGGTTGTTGAACCTTCACTTCAACCAGAGAGTAGCGCAGCACAGAAAGATGTTTCTGTGAAGCCTACATCAATTGAAGGGGAAGCTAATGATAGTGATCATGAAATTTCGGATCAAGTTACTATCGAACCTCGTAGGTCGACAAGGGCATGTACTGCTCCTGAATGGTATGGTAACCTTGTCTTAGAGGTCATGTTGTTGGACAACGATGAACCTACGAGCTATGGAGAAGCTATGGTGGGCCCAGATTCCGACAAATGGTTAGAGGCCATGAAATCCGAGATAGGATCCATGTATGAAAACAAAGTGTGGACTTTGGAAGGATTACCTGAAGGGCGAAAGGCCATTCAGAATAAATGGATCTTTAAGAGGAAGACGGACGCAGACGGTAATGTCACCGTCTATAAAGCTCGACTTGTGGCAAAGGTTTTTTCACAATTTCAAGGAATTGACTACGATGAGACTTTCTCTCCCGTAGTGATGCATAAGTCCGTCAGAATCATGTTAGCAATAGCTGCATTTTTCGATTATGAAATTTGGCAGATGGATGTCAAAACAGCGTTCCTTAACGGTTTCCTTGAGGAAGAGTTGTATCTGATGCAACCAGAAGGTTTTGTCGATCCGGAGAATGCTGACAAAGTTTGCAAACTCCAACGATCCATTTATGGACTGGTGCAGGCATCTCAGAGTTGGAATAAGCATTTTGATGAGGTGATCAAAGCGTTTGGGTTTATACAAGTTTACGGAGAAGCTTGTATTTACAAGAAAGTGAGTGGGAGCTCTATAGTGTTTCTAGTATTATATGTGGATGGCATATTGCTGATTGGAAACAATATAGAATTTTTGGAGAGCATGAAGGAATATTTGAACAAGAGTTTTTCAATGAAGGACCTAGGAGAAGCTGCTTTCATATTAGGCATCAAGATCTATAGAGATAGATCAAGACGCTTAATAGGACTTTCACAGAGCACATACCTTGATAAAGTTTTGAAGAAGTTTAAAATGGATCAGTCCAAGAAAGGGTTCTTGCCTGTGTTACAAGGTGTGAAGTTGAGTAACACTCAATGCCCATTAACTGCAGAGGATAGAGAAAACATGAGTGTCATCCCATATGCTTCTGCAACAGGCTTTATCATGTATGCAATGTTGTGCACAAGACCAGACGTCAGCCTGGCCATAAGTATGGCCGGAAGGTTTCAAAGTAATCCAGGAGTGGATCACTGGACGGCGGTCAAGAATATCTTAAAGTACCTGAAAAGGACTAAGGAAATGTTTCTCGTTTATGGAGGTGATCAAGAGCTCGTCGTAAAGGGTTACGTCGATGCAAGCTTTGACACTGATCCGGATGACTCTAAGTCTCAAACCGGATACGTATTTGTTCTCAATGGAGGAGCGGTAATCTGGTGCAGTTCCAAGCAAAGCGTGGTAGCTGATTCTACATGCGAAGCGGAGTACATAGCTGCCTCGGAGGCGGCAAAGGAAGGTGTCTGGATGAAGCAGTTCATGACAGATCTTGGAGTTGTGCCCAGTGCACTGAACCCAATGACTCTGTTATGTGAAAACACTGGTGCCATTGCTCTGGCCAAGGAACCAAGGTTTCACAAGAGGACCAGACACTTAAAGCGACGCTTCAACTCCATCCGCGATTACATCGAGGGAGGAGACATAAATATTTGCAAAGTACACACGGATCAGAATGTAGCAGATCCGTTGAGTAAGCCTCTTCCACGAGGAAACATGATCAACACCAGAACTATATGGGTGTTAGATTCATTACAATGTAAATCACATAGTGATGTGAGCTAGATTATTGACTCTAGTGCAAGTGGGAGACTGTTGGAAATATGCCCTAGAGGCAATAATAAAATGGTTATTATTATATTTCCTTGTTCATGATAAATGTTTATTATCCATGCTATAATTGTATTGATTGGAAACTCAAATACATGTGCAGGTATATAGACAACACTGTGTCCCTAGTAAGCCTCTAAAGGACTAGCTCGTTGATCAAAGATGGCTATAGTTTCCTAGCCATAGACATGAGTTGTCATTTGATAATGGGATCACATCATTAGGAGAATGATGTGATGGACAAGACCCAAACTATGAACATAGCATATGATCGTGTCAGTTTATTGCTATTGTTTTCTGCATGTCAAGTATGTGTTCCTATGACCATGAGATCATGTAACTCACTAACACCGGAGGAGTACCTTGTGTGTATCAAACGTCACAACGTAACTGGGTGACTATAAAGATGCTCTACAGGTATCTTCGAGGGTGTCTGTTGAGTTGGCATGGATCAAGACTGGGATTTGTTACTCCGTGTGATGGAGAGGTATATCAGGGCCCACTTGGTAATACAACATCACAATGAGCCTTGCAAGCAAAGTGACTAAAGAGTTAGCCACAGGATCTTGTATTATGGAACGAGTAAAGAGACTTACCGGTAATGAGATTGAACTAGGTATGGAGATACCGACGATCGAATCTCGGGCAAGTAACATGCCGATAAACAAAGGGAACTTCATACGGGATCAACTGAATCCTTGACATAGAGGTTCAACCGATATAGATCTTCGTAGAATATATAGGAGCCAATATGGGCATCTAGGTCCCGCTATTGGTGATTGACCGTAGAGGTGTCTCGGTCATGTCTGCATAGTTCTCGAACCCGCAGGGTCTACACACTTAATGTTTGGTGACGATATAAACATAGTCGAGCTATTATGTTGGTGACCGAGGTTGTTCGGAGTCCCAGATGAGATCCCGGACGTGACGAGGAACTCCGGAATAGTCCGGAGGTGAAGATTGATATATAGGATGAAGAACATCGGAGTCCGGAAGTGTTCCTGGGCATACCGGGGGTTCGACGGAGTGCCGAAAGGGGTTTTGGGGGGGCCCGACAAGTGTTGGGGGGCCTCATGGGCCAAGGAAAGGGGCGCACCAGCCCACTACAGGGTTGTGCGCCGCCCCAACCTCATCCCACCACGGCTAGGTGGGGGGCCACACCCCTAGGGCCGCCGGCCACCCTTCCTTTGGTAGCAAGGCAACCTTTGGGGGCCCACCACAACCCCAGCCGCACCCCCCTGCCGCCGACCCCTAGGGTGCCCCTCCTCCTCCCTTCCCCCTATATATACAGGTAGGGAGAGGGGCAGCCACACCAGATCGTGCTACGGCGCTGCCCCTTCTCTCCCTCGTAGTTCTTCTCCTCCCCATATCACGCGACGAAGCCCTGCTGAGTTGTCACCACCACCACCTCACCACGCTGTCGTGCTGCCGGAGGGCTCGGGCTACTTCTTCACCAGTGCTCGCTGGATCAAGGAGGTGAAGATGTCATCAAGCCGTACGTGTGTTGAACGCGGAGGTGCCGTCCGTTCGGCACTTGATCGTGAGTTCGTAGGACGGCTTGCGATTTGGATCGCAGAGACGTTGGACTACATCAACCGCGTTTCTTAATGTTTCCGCTTAGCGATCAACAAGGGTATGTGGATCCGATCTCCCCTCTCGTAAATGCTCATCTCCATGGATAGATCTTGTGTGTGTGTAGGAAATTTTTTGTTTCCCATGCAACGTTCCCCAACAAGGACATGATATTGCAATTAAAACTAGCTTTCCGCAAAGTACCCACTTAGTGTTATACCATTCATGATTACCTTGTTGATAAACATGGGTTGCTTGCGAGTACATTCATAGTACTCAGTGATGAGGACATCAATACCATTGTTACACCCACAACCCCTGCTGCTATACATATTGGACCAATTACTAGAGCTCGCGCACGCCAATTGAATTACCAGGTACTTTCGTTTCTTAGAAATCCTTCTAATGTTCATGAACATATGATGCTGCCTAAATTAGATATTTTTGTTTTACTTATGAATGAAGGACCTAGCATGGACAAGAAGGATGGCCATTGGAGCGGGAACAAGCATGGAGAAGAAGGTGCACTCGCGAGAAAGAACAATGGAGCTTCTAGTGGTGATTTTCGCACTTTGAAGCCACCATAATGATAGCCTGAAAGCTTGGGCAAAATATTCAAGATGACACTTTATAAATTTCGTCCATAGGCTATTATAGGTTCCATGCCACCTTATTTTTGGGCCATGCCCATGTAATTTCCAAATACCACAATATAGGCTGCTTTTAAAGTCCGTATGTGTGGGTAAAATGAGTTAGGGTTGGTTTTGGATCCCTCATCCAAGGGTTCATGAAATTCCCCTCTATTTCCACATATATACAGTCCTCTAGGCACCGTTTAGACTTGGGTTTTGTTTAGATTGAATGTTCGACATAGCTGCAACTTCGTGTCCTTCGTTTGTGTTCCACGACCAGACCAAGACGTCACAGAACCTCTTATATTCGCAATATCCAGATTGCAATTTTAGTTTCTTGCTTGTTCTTCATTTGCATGCAGTAAATAGACCCTCGTGGTCAGGTTGATCGTGCTCCGATATGGTCCATAACCTCTCGAAGCTGGTTTAGTGATTGCTAAGGCGCAATGTCCTTGCATGGTCGTAGTCGGATCGTGAAAGTCTACTCCACAAATAACGATAGTAACAACTCATCGAAAGATAAGGACAACTTCAACTCTATCGAGTGTTATCAGATTTCTAGGTTGCTCGGTCAGATTTTACTAGTTTTTCGTAGTTAAATCACATCTGTTCTTCATACCTATAGTCCACGAAAAAGCCACAAAAAAATTAGGGTTACTTCATCCTATCCGAAGCAATCTGAGCCTTTTGCAATTTTCCGTTTGGTGTTTTTCTTTGTTGAATTTTCTGTTGCATCGTCGTGTTGAGTTGCTGGTCTTAGCGTTTAGTCGTTTAGAGTTTCGAGTTCTGTTCACAGGTTGTCAAGTCGCCGCCGCATCATCTTCACCGCTGCCATATACCACCACCATACCAGATACATCACCGTTGCCATATTCCACCACCACACCGGATACATCACTGCTGCGATATACCACCACCGCATATCTACCACCAATCTGAGTCCATGTATACCACCACATATCCTCCATCACGCCAATCCGAGTCCACCTCCATACCAGATTCACCACCAGTCCGTGTTCCACCACCCGTACATATATCCGCCACTAGTCCGAGTTACACCAGATTCATATCCGCCACCAATCCTTGTCCGAGTCTAGTATTTGCTGCTTTGTTGTTGATTTCCAGATCACGCGATACTACGTGTCATGGGGGTCACACTCCCCAACTTCCGTGATACCCGCAGAAGAAATATAGTTCCAGTTTAATAAAAGAAGAGATAAAAAATCAGAGTGTACTTTTTCCTTCATATGTGTTGCGCTGTTATTTTGTTGGTGTTCTAGGATCGCGTCTCTAGTACAGTCTAGCCTAAGACCAGCACGGTACAATCGTTGAGCGTTTCTTCAGCTTTGCATCTCTGAACTGATTATTGTTGACATTTTTGCTAGCATCTTATAAGCCATCCCAACTACACATATTACTACTTCGTGTGTTTGATACCACCTGGCAATCGCTTTATCCAAACTTTGAGAGTTTTGACTATAACGGTTGCCGATCACCGCCTGCTGCTAGGTAAGAACTGGTAAGAAGTTGAGTTGCTTGACGGATTTGTGACATGATACGTCCATTTTGCATCATGATTTCCTATTGTTATATATAATGTTTCATGTATAATAATGCTTTATGGAGTAATTCTAATGCCTTTTCTCTCATAATATGCAAGGTTTACACAAAGAGGGAGAAGGTCGACAGTTGGAATTTTGGACCTGAAAAGCATATCAGAGACACCTATTCTGCACATCTCCAAATAAGCAGAAACTTCATGGAGAATTATTTTGGAATATATAAAAAATACTGGAGTAAATAACTACCGGAGGGGGGCCACCTGGTGACCACAAGACACCAGGGTGCACCAGGTCTCCCAAGCGCGCCCTTGTGGGTTGTGGCCAGCCCAGCCCACCTCCGATGCCCATCTTCTGGTACTTAATGTCTTTTGACCTAGAAAAAATCATAAGGGGACTTTCGGGACGGAACGCCGCCGTCTCGAGGTGGAACTTGGGGAGGAGCACTTTTGCCCTCCGGTGGAAAGATTCTGTCGGGGGAATTTCCCTCCCGGAGTGGAAAATCGAAACCATCGTCATCACCAACAACCCTCTCATCTTTGGGAGTCCAATCTTCATCAACATCTTCAGCAGCACCATCTCCTCTCAAACCCTAGTTCATCTCTTGTGTTCAATCTTTGTACCGGAACCTCAGATTGGTACCTGTGGGTGATTAGTAATGTTGATTACATCTCGTAGTTGATTACTATATGGTTTATTTGGTGGAAGATTATATGTTCAGATCCATTATGCTATTTAATACCCCTTTGATCTTGAGCATGAATATCATTTGTGAGTAGTTACCTTTGTTCTTAAGGTCACGGGAGAAGTCATCTTGCAAGTAATCATGTGAAGTTGATATGTGTTTGATATTTTGATGATACGAATGTTGTCATTCCCTTAGTGGTGTCATGTGAACGTTGAATACATGGCACTTCACCATCCTTGGGCCTAAGGGAATGCATTGTGGAGTAGTTATTAGATGATGGGTTGCTAGAGTGATAGAAACTTAAACCCTAGTTTATTCGCTATTTTGTAAGGGGCTGATTTGGATCCAAATGTTTAATGCTATGGTTAGATTTTATCTTAATACTTTTCTCGTAGTTGCGGATTCTTGCGAGGGGGTTAATCATAAGTGGGAGGTTTGCTCGAGTAAGTACAACACCCAAGCACCGATCCACCCACATATCAAATTATCAAAGTAGCGAACGCAAATCAAACCAACATGACGAAAGTGACTAGATGAAATTCCCGTGTACCCTCAAGAACGCTTGCTTATTATAAGAGAACGTTTTGACTGTCCTTTGCCACAAAAGGACTGGGCTATCTTGCTGCACTTTATTTACCGTTACCGTTACTTGCTCGTTATCAATTATCTTTCTATCAAACTACCTGTTAACTACAATTTCAGTGCTTGCAGAAATTACCTTGCTGAAAACCGCTTGTCATTTCCTTTTGCTCCTCGTTGGGTTCGACACTCTTACTTATCGAAAGGACTACGATTGACCCCCTATACTTGTGGGTCATCATGGCTCTTTTCTGGCGCCATTTCCGGGGAGTGAAGCGCTCTTGGTAAGTGGAAATCGGTAAGGAAAAACTTATACTGCGTGTTGAAATTTATTGTCACTTGCTACTGTGGAAAACAATCCTTTGAGGGGTTTGTTCGGGGTATCTTCACCTCGACCGAAACCACAATTAGTTGCCCCTCAACCTACTGCACCTACTGAAAATATTGGTTATGAAATTCCTTCGGGTATGATAGAACAACTGCTAGCTAATCCTTATGCAGGAGACGGAACTGAACATCCTGATATGCATCTAATACATGAGGATGAAATTTGTGGATTATTTAAGCTTGCAGGATTACCCGGAGATGTAGTTAAGAAGAAGGTTGTCCCTTTATCTTTGAAAGGAAAATCATTGACATGGTATAGGCTATGTGATGATATTGGATCATGGAACTGGAATCAACTAAAATTAGAATTCCACCAAAAGTTTTATCCTATGCATCTAGTTCATCGTGATCGGAATTATATATATAATTTTTGGCCTCCTGAAGGAGAAAGCATCGCTCTAGCTTGGGGGAGGCTTAAGTAAATGTTATATTCATGCCCCAATCATGAGCTCTCGAGAGAAATTATTATTCAGAATTTTTATGCTCGGCTTTCTGATAATGATCGATCCATGCTCGATACTTCTTGTACTGTTTCTTTTATGAAGAAGACTACTGCATTCAAGTGGGATCTCTTAGAAAGAATTAAACGCAACTCTGAAGATTGGGAACTCGACAAAGGTAACGAGTCAGGTATTAATCTTAAGTTTGATTGTGTTAAATCTTTTATGAATACCGATGCTTTTCACAAGTTTAGCACCAAATATCGACTTGACTCTGAGATAGTAGCCTCTTTCTGTGAATCATTTGCTACTCATGTTGACCTCCCTGAGGAGAAGTTGTTTAAATATCATCCCCCTATTAAATAAGAAACTAAAGAACCGGTAAAAGCTAAATATGAAACCATCATTTACAATGTTGGTCCAGTTGTGCCTACTGCTTATATTGAAAAAACACCTTTCCCCGTTAGTATAAAGGAACATGCTAAGGTATCAACTGTGATTCGAAAAAGTAATATTAAAGCACCTAAGCCCTCTGAACAAATTAAAGTAGAACCTAGTGTTGCTATGGTCAAAGATCTCTTGGTAGAAAATATTGATGGGCATGTTATTTACTTCTGTGATGAAGCTGCCAGAATTGCCAAACCCGATGAAAAAGATAAACGTAGACCCGTAGTTGGCATGCCTGTTGTCTCAGTTAAAATAGGAGATCATTGCTATCATGTTTTATGTGATGTGGGTGCTAGTGTGAGTGCTATTCCTTTTACCTTATACCAAGAAATTATGAATGATATAGCACCCCCCGAAATAGAAGACATAGATGTTACTATTAAACTTGCTAATAGAGACACCATCACACCACTTGGGATTGTTAGAGATGTTGAAAGCTTGTGTGGGAAAAAATATCCTACTGATTTTCTAGTTCTTGGTTCGCCACAAGATGACTTTTGTCCCATTATCTTTGGTAGACCTTTCTTGAACGCTGTTAATGCTAAGATAGATTGTGAAAAACAAACTGTCGATGTTAGTTTTGGTGATGTGTGTCATGAGTTTAACTTTTCCAAGTTTAGTAGACAACCCCGTAATAAAGAATTATCTAGTAAGGATGAAATAATTGGTCTTGCTTCTATTGCCATACCTCCTACCGATCCACTAGAACAATATTTGCTAGAGCATGAAAATGATATGCACTTGCATGAAACAAATGAAACAGATAAAATTTTCTTTGAACAACAACCTCTCCTAAAACACAATTTGCCTATTGAAACTCTAGGAGGTCCTCCTCCACCTAAAGGTGATCCTGTGTTTGAATTAAAACAATGCCTGACACTTTGAAGTACGCTTATCTTGATGAGAAAAAGATATATCCTGTTATTATTAGTGCTAACCTTTTAGAACATGATGAAGAAAGATTATTAAAAATTCTAAGGAAGCACCGGGCTGCTATTGGATATACACTTGATGATCTTAAGGGCATTAGTCCCACTCTATGTCAGCACAAGATCAATATGGAACCTGATGCTAAACCCGTTGTTGATCACCAACGACGTTTGAATCCTAAAATGAAAGAAATGGTAAGAACTGAAATATTAAAGCTTTTGGAAGCAGGTATAATTTATCCCATAGTTGATAGTAGATGGGTAAGTCCCGTTCATCGTGTCCCTAAGAAGGGAGGTATTACTGTTGTTCCTAATGATAAAAATGAACTTATCCCACAGAGAATTATTACTGGCTATAGAATGGTAATTGATTTTAGAAAATTAAATAAAGCTACTAGAAAAGATCATTACCGTCTGCCTTTCATTGATAAAATGCTAGAAATATTATCTAAGCACACACACTTTTGTTTTCTGGATGTATATTCTGGTTTCTCTCAAATACCTGTATCACAACCTGCTCAAGAGAAAACCACCTTTACTTGTCCTTTTGGAACCTATGCTTATAGACGTATGCCTTTTGGTTTATACAATGCACATGCTACCTTTCAAATATGTATGACTGCTATATTCTCTGATTTTTGTGAAAAGATTGTGGAGGTTTTCATGGATGATTTTTCCATTTACGAAACTTCTTTTGATGATTTCTTAAGCAACCTTGATCGAGTTTTGTAGAGATTTGAACAAACTAATCTCGTCTTGAATTGGGAGAAGTGTCACTTTATGGTTAATGAAGGTATTGTCTTGGGGCATAAAATATATGAATGAGGTATTGAGGTGGATAAAGCTAAAGTTGATGCAATTGAGAAAATGCCATGTCCTAAAGATATTAAAGGTATTCGGAGTTTCCTTGGTCATGCTGGTTTCTATAGGAGGTTTATTAAAGACTTATCTAAAATTTCTAGGCATCTTACTAATCTTTTACAAAAGGATATTCCATTTGTTTTTAATGATGATTGTGTAAAAGCCTTTGAAACACTCAAGAAAGCCTTAACTTCTGCACCTATTGTTCAACCACCTGATTGGAACTTGCCTTTTGAAATTATGTGTGATGCTAGTGTTTATGATGTTGGTGTTGTTCTAGGACAAAGAGTTGATAAGAAATTAAATGTTATCCATTATGCTAGCAAAACTCTAGACATGGCCCAAAGAAATTATGCTACTACTGAAAAAGAATTTTTAGCAGTTGGTTTGGTTGTGATAAATTTAGATCTTACATTGTTGATTCCAAAGTTATTGTTCACATCGATCATGCTACTATAAAATATCTTATGGAAAAGAAAGATGCTAAACCTAGACTCATTAGGTGGGCTCTCTTGCTTCAAGAATTTGATTTACATATAACTGATAGGAAAGGAGCTGAGAACCCCGTAGCTGATAACTTGCCTAGGTTAGAAAATATTCTGATGACCCACTACCTATTGATGATAGTTTTCCTAATGAACAGTTAGCTGCAATAAATGTTTCTCAAAACACTCCTTGGTATGCTAATTATGCTAACTACATTGTTGCTAAATATATACCACCTAGTTTCACATACAAACAAAAGAAACAATTCTTCTATGATTTAAGACATTACTTTTGGGATGACCCGCATCTTTATAAAGAAGGGGTAGATGGTATTATTAGACGTTGTGTACCTAAGCATGAACGGGAACAAATCCTATGGAAATGTCATTCCGAAGCCTATGGAGGACATCATGCGGGAGATAGAACTGCTCACAAGGTATTGCAATCTGGTTTTTATCGGCCTACTCTCTTCAAGGATGCCCATAAGTTTGTCTTGTTTTGTGATGAATGTCAAAGAATTGGTAATATCGGTAAGCGTCAGGAAATGCCTATGAATTATTCACTTGTTGTTGAACCATTTGATGTTTGGGGTTTTGACTATATTGGACCTTTTCCTTCCTCTAATGGGTATACTCATATTTTGGTTGCTGTTGATTATGTTACTAAGTGGGTAGAAGCTATACCAACTAGTAGTGTTGATCATAACACCTCCATTAAAATGCTTAAAGAAGTTATTTTCCTGAGGTTTGGAGTCCCTGGATATTTAATGACTGGTGGTGGTTCACACTTTATTCATGGTGCTTTCCGTAAAATGCTTTCTAAATATGATGTTGACCATAGAATTGCATCACCCTATCATCGTCAATCTAGTGGTCAAGTTGAACTTAGCAATAGAGATATAAAATTAATATTACAAAAAACTGTCAATAGGTCCCAAAAGAATTGGTCTAAGAAACAAGATGATGCACTTTGGGCTATAGAATAGCTTATAAAAATCCTATGGGTACGTATCCATAAAAAATGGTATATGGAAAAGCTTGTCATTTTCCTCTAGAGTTAGAACATAACGCATTTTGGGCAATTAAAGAACTCAATTATGATTTCAAACTTGCCAGTGAAAAGAGGTTATTTGATATTAGCTCACTATATGAATGGAGAACCCAAGCTTATGAAAATGCCAAACTGTTCAAAGAAAAAGTTAAAAGATGGCATGACAAAAGAATCCGAATTCAAAGTTGGAGAATACGTTCTTTTGTACAACTCTCGTTTTAGAATTTTTGCAGTAAAGCTTCTTTCCAAATGGGAAGGACCGTATATTATCGAAGAGGTTTATCGTTCTGGAGCTATCAAGATTAATAATGCCGAAGGTACTAACCCGAAGGTGGTCAATGGACAAAAAATTAAACACTATATCTCAGGTACGGCTATTAATGTTGAAAGCAATATTATCCAAAGCATGACACCAGAGGAACACATAATAGAAACCTTCCGGAACACTCCATAATCCTGAAAAAGAGGAGGTACGTGATATGGTAAGTAAACGGACTCCTAAAAATCCACAAAAATATTTTCTGTTAGTTTTGGAATATAACAAAAATTAGGAAAATAAGAAATAAACAGGAAAGCAACCGAGGTGAGCATGATACACCAGGGCGCGTCTGCCCTCCCTGGCGCGCCCTGGTGGGTTGTGCCCCCCTCGGGCACCTTCCCGACTCCGTTTTCCTTCCATATTCTTGTTTCCCAAGATAAAAAAATCTTTATATATACCCCCGATTGATTTGACCACCGCATCGCAAAAAATTCTTTGTTCTTGTTTCGTGCTGTTTTTCTCGTCAGATCTAGATCTCCATGGCTCCACCAAGCTCCTCCAAGGACAAGTTCTTCGAGAAGGTCATCAACCCGTACTTGTCTGAGGTGATGAAGCACCCTCAAGCCATTGAGATGCGTGAGGGGGTGCTCCACATTTGAGATGTTCAAGGGCCCAAGAGGATGGGAAGCATGGAGGCTAGGCTCGAGGCGGTGGAACAAGTCATCTTCAAGTGCTAAGGGATGGTGGAGCGTGGACTTCATTCCAATCACTCCATGATCACGGAATTCACCCGTGATCACATGGTGGATGGCCGGTCCATGAAGGACATCGTCTTCACCTTCAACGAGCAAATCAATTTTCTGCAAAGTCAAATCTATGATCTTGAAAACCAAGATTTTGAGTATGAAGCAAGATTTAAAGGTATTAGTTTAGCTGCCAGTTGCAGGACTCGGGAGACTCGTGCATCATCTTTTGATGGTGAGCCCTTGCCCTGGAAGCCGGAGGACAAACCTACCACTTCATCACCACCACCTTCATCATCTCCACCACCAAAGGAGACTTGAGTACACGGATATGGGCACTCCCCTTGGCTTGAGCCAAGCTTGGGGGAGATTCCCCGGTATCGTATCACCATCACTTTTATTTACCTTTACCTATTTTAGTTCGATCCTTAGCTCTTTCGTGATCTAGTTGAATAAAAGTTCAGTATAATCTATTTTCGAGTGCTAGTTTCGTGATCTATCTATCTATGTAATCGAGTGAGAGTTATTTAATAAAGTTTAGTTTGAGCTTTTGCTTCTTTACTTTCTTGTTGCAATCAAAATAAAAAGGAAATAAATGAAAAGGATCATATGCTAATCTTATGGTAAGTAATGACATCACATAAGGAAAAGTATAAGTGGTAAAATTTATTGGAGATTGACAAACATAGCATTGGTAAATGATGAAATTCATGAAAGAATTAATAAGGGAAGAGAAGATTCACATGCAAATACACTATCTTGGACATCTTTTATGATTGTGAACCCCCATTAAATATTATATGCCAAAATTGTTGTCGTTGGACAAGGAAGACAACGTAATGATTTATGTCTGTTCATATTCACATAGAAGTTATATTGTCATAGATCCTTCAACATGTGGTGCTTGCTCAACATCTTTGCTAGCCAAAAATTCCGCACTAAGTAGAGATACTACTTGTGCATTAAAAACCCTAAACCCAAACTGATGTTTTGAGAGTCCACCATACCTACCTATGGATTGAGTAAGATCCTTCAATTAAGTTGTCATCGGTGCACTAAGGCAATAAAAATTGCATCTAAATGTGTTTGATCAATTAGTATAAGAGAAAATTGAGCGTTGTACGAAATTTTGATGGCAAAGTAATAAAAGCGACAGACTGCATAATAAAGGTTGCTATCATAAGGGGCAATATAACGTGACGTTCTTTTGCATTAAGGGATTTGGCATACAAACCAAAAGGCGCATGACAACCTCTTCTTCCCTCTGCGAAGGGCCTATCTTTTACTTTTATGTATTTAGTTTTATGCAAGAGTCAAAGTATTCTTCCCTATTCCTTTTTACCTTTTCTTTTCGCAAGCATCATGTGGTGAGGAAAGATCTAGGCACATATATCCAGTTGGATATGAGTGAGCATGAGTTATTATTGTTGACATCACCCTTGAGGTGAATACGTTGGGAGGCGAAACTATAAGCCCCTATCTTTCTATGTGTCCGGTTGAAATTTTTTGCTCATGGGTATGCTGTGAGTGTTAGCAGTCATAGAAGATTAAATGATGGTTGAGTATGTGGACTTGCCAGAAGGCTCCGACACGAGACCATTCCTAAAAATATGATGAATTGTAGTTGTAAAGTTGACTGAGAACATAGTTTGTTGGTTTTCAATAATGTTTATGCTTTATACTTCTATGTTGTGATGAATTGTTACTTGTTCATGAGAAGATATATGATGAAGTTATATAATAAAAGTTATATGAAAAGGTCCTATGACAAAGTTTGTTGCTGCCATGAAAATAAGCATGATGCTACTATGTCTGTATTTTGTTTTTATCGACACCTCTCTCTCTCAAACCATATGGACATGTTTTTCGATATCGGTTTTCGCTTAAGGACAAGCGAGGTCTAAGCTTGGGGGAGTTGATACGTCCATTTTGCATCATGATTTCCTGCTGTTATTTATAATGTTTTTATGTATAATAATGCTTTATGGAGTAATTCTAATCCCTTTTCTCTCATAATATGTAAGGTTTACACAAAGAGGTAGAATGCCGGCAGTTGGAATCCTGGACCTGAAAAGCATATCAGAGACACCTATTCTGCACATCTCCAAATAAGCTGAAACTTCACGGAGAATTAGTTTGGAATATATAAAAAACACAGTTGCAAATAACTACCGGAGGGGGGCCACCTCGTGACCACAAGACACCAGGGCGCGCCAGGCCCCCCAGGCGCGCCCTGGTGGGTTGTGGCCAGCCCGGCCCACCTCCAGTGCCCATCTTCTGCTACTTAAGGTCTTTTGACCTAGAAAAAATTAGGAGGAGACTTTCGGGACGAAACACCGCCGTATCGAGGCGGAACTTGTGCAGGAGCACTTTTGCCCTCCGGCGGAGCGATTCCGCCGGGGCAACTTCCCTCCCGGAGGGGGAAATCGAAGCCATCATCATCACCAACAACCCTCTCATCTTTGGGAGGCCAATATTCATCAACATCTTCAGGAGCACCATCTCCTCTCAAACCCTAGTTCATCTCTTGTGTTCAATCTTTGTACCGAAACCTCAGATTGGTACTTGTGGGTGACTAGTAGTGTTGATTATATCTCGTAGTTGATTACTATATGGTTTATTTGGTGGAAGATTATATGTTCAGATCCATTATGCTATTTAATACCCCTCTGATCTTGAGCATGAATATCATTTGTGAGTAGTTACCTTTGTTGTTGAGGTCACGGGAGAAGTCATGTTGCAAGTAATCATGTGAAGTTGATATGTGTTCGATATTTTGATGATATGAATGTTGTGATTCTACTTGTGGCGTCATGTGAACATCGACTAGATGGCACTTCACCATCTTTGGGCCTAAGGGAATGCATTGTGGAGTAGTTATTAGATGATGGGTTGCTAGACTGACAGAAGCATAAACCCTAGTTTATGCGCTATTTCGTAAGGGGCTGATTTGGATCCAAATTTTTAATGCTATCGTTCGATTTTCTCTTAATACTTTTCTCGTAGTTGCATATGCTTGCGAGGGGGTTAATCATAAGTGGGAGGTATGTTCAAGTAAGAACAGCACCCAAGCACCGGTCCACCCACATATCAAATTACCAAAGTAGCGAACGCAAATCAAACCAACATGATGAAAGTGACTAGATGAAATTCCCGTGTACCCTCGAGAACGCTTGCTTATTATAAGAGACCGTTTGGCCTGTCCTTTGCCACAAAAGGATTGGGCTATCTTTCTGCACTTTATTTACCGTTACGGTTACTTGCTCGTTATCAATTATCTTGCTATCAAACTACATGTTACCTACAATTTTAGTTCTTGCAAAAATTACCTTGCTGAAAATCGCTTGTCATTTCCATCTGATCATCGTTGGGTTCGACACTCTTACTTATCGAAAGGACTACGATTGACCCCCTATACTTGTGGGTCATCATGACACACCACCACCACCACCACTTCCTAGTAGTCCGTAGGCTCATATCCTTGTGTGTTCCTATTGCTGCTAACCATGCCAGGATTACAATCCAACGAGATCGACTAGGAGGGCATGACCAACAAGGAGCTCCATGATAAGTTTTAGCAAATGATGGGTGAACAGTTGGATGACTGGGTAACCAGCTTTGGAGAGGCCATGGAGAAGTTAGATCATTTGGAGAAGACGTTCGACACCAAGATGGACGCTAAGTTCAATGAGGTGCTTGCACGTCTACCACCACCGGATGCACCTGCCATACCTCTGCAACAACAACAACAACATCGTCCGAATTTCATGGGACGAGCGCTACGTGTGCCTATTGGTCAGGGCCAAAATTCTTGTGTCATTGCGACTGCTGTTGCTGCTATGGCTTCTGTGTCTATTGTTGCTACTATCATTGAGAAGAATGAGGATTATGACGGTGACTACGATGATGAGGGAGAGGTTGCTCCAAATCTGCACCAGGGGCAGCCACACCCACAAGCACCAGGTCGTCCACATGGATACAATTGCAATGGTAGGGTTCCACGACCCCCTCAGGTAAGGGATCATGACCATCTCCCTAAACTTAAATTGGCTATTCCAACATTTGAGGGTAGATATGTTCCTGATATATATCTTACATTTTGAGTTAGAAACAGAACAACATTTTACATGCTTACAATTTCCTGAGGATAGACATGTTGCTGTTGCTGTTTGTACATTCACTAGTTTTGCTTGTGTTTGGTGGTCTGAACATTGTAGAATACATCATGATAATATCCCTACTACTTGGGCTGCTTTGAAAACTACTATGCGTAATCGTTGGGTTCCACCATATTATCAACGTGAATTGCTCCAAAATTTGCAGCGTTTAAGACAAGGAAAAAAATTATGTGGAGGAATAATATCAGGAATTAAAAACTGGCATGATTAGATGTGGTATTGTTGAAGAGAATGAAGCTACGATTGCACTTTTTATGGGTGGATTAAATAGAGAGATTCAGATTATTCTAGAGTATAAGGAGTGTAACACTATCACTCGTTTATTCCATCTTGCTTGCAAAGCTGAACGTGAAGTGCAGGATCGACATGCAATGGCGAGAACTAATTTTTCTGCAAGTCGAGCTTCATCATGGACACCACGTATATCATCTACTTCCACACGTCCTACTACAACACCACTTACTTCATCATGAAACAGGCACTGCCACCAGCCTCCAGCAAGGGCACACCTTTGGGCCCTGCACAGAGCTCTTCTTCATCCATGGCATCTAGAGGGCAAACACATGAGGTTATTTGTCGTCGGTGCAAGGGTGGAGGTCACTATGCGAGAGAATGCCCTTCCAAGCGTGTGATGATTGTTACCGAGGATGGTGGATATAGATAACCCACTAGTATAGGGGATCGCGACAGTCTTCACGGGTAGTATTTCATCCTAATTTATTGATTTGACACAAGGGGAGGCAAAGAATATTTATTGGTCTTGACAGTTGAGTTGTCAATTCAACCGCACCTGGGATATCTCTCTGCTGCAAAGGTTTTGTAGCACGACAAATAGTAGTAGCAAAAGTAACAGCAGTAGTGACAGAAACAATTTTGTAGTAGTTGTGACAGTAGCAGTAGTAATACTAACTTTGCAAGATTAAGTATATGTCAAGCATAGGCATGTGGATCGGTGATGGATAATGATTTAGATGACATTGATCATATAACAGTTACACACTAGGGCGACAGAGAACTAGCTCCAATTCATCAATATAATGTAGGCATGTATTCCATATATAGTCATACGTGCTTGCGATAAGAACTTGCATGACATCTTTTGTCCTACCCTCCCGTGGCAGCGGGTCCTATTGGAAACTAAGGGATATTAAGGCCTCCTTTTAATAGAGAACCGGACAAAGCATTAACACATGGTGAACACAAGAACTCCTCAAACTACGGCAATCACCGGAAAGAATCCCAATTATTGTCACCTTGGGGTATGCGGATCAAGACACGTAGTAAGTGCATACAACTTGCAAGATAGGATCCAAATCACTCTTATATTCATGAAAACATAATAGGTTCAGATCTGAAATCATGGCACTTGGGCCCTAGTGACAAGCATTAAGCATGGCAAAGTCATAGCAACATCAATCTCAGAACATGGTGGATACTAGGGATCAAGCCCTATCAAACTTTAGTCGATTACATGATCAATCTCATCCAATCCCACCACCGTCCAGCAAGCCTACAAAGGAATTACCTAATTCCGTTGGTGAGCATCATGGCGGTGTCGATGGAGAAGGGTTGGTGATGACGACGGCGATGATTTCCCCTCTTCGGAGCCCCAAACGGACTCCAGATCAACCCTCCCAAGGAAGAACAGGAGGTGGCGGCGGCTCCGTCTCGTGAAACGTGATGAAAACTTCTCTCTGATTTTTTTCTCCGAAGATGTGATTTTATAGGACTGGAATTAGGGTCGGAGGAGCCTCGAGGGCCCCACAAGTCATCAGGGCACGACCCAGGGGGGGCGCGCCCTAATGTGTGGTGGCCCCCTGGTATACGCCCTCCAACAATTCTTTGCTCCATAATTCATTATAAATCCCAAAAATAATTCACAAAAAGTTTCGTCCAATTCCAAGAACTTTTATTTCTGCACAAAAATAACACAAAGGTAGTTCTGTTGAAAACAGCGTCAGTCCGGGTTAGTTTCATTCAAATCATGCAAATTAGAGGTCAAAACCAGAGCAAAAGTGTTTTGAAAAGTAGATACATTGGAGACATATCAACTCCCCCAAGCTTAACTCATTGCTTGTCCTCACGCAATTCAGTTGACAAACTAAAAGTGATAAAGAAAACTTTTACAAACTCTTTTGTTCTCGTTGTTATACACATGCTTAGCTAGTGTTCAGGTTTTTAGCATAAATTATAAATAACCACATCCATGATAGCAATTAAACATCATATCAACGCACGGCAATACATAACCAGCTAGCAAGCAAATAATAAGATATCTCACATCCCAACAATTTATCAAAACGATCATGATATAATATGGTGACTTGGTATTTCGCTAGCCCTTTCTGAGACAGCAAAACAAAAATGTAGAGCACCTCCGAGGTTCAAGCAGCGACTAAACATTAAAATTCGGAGTAGGAAAGATCCAGTCATGCTCACATCCAACATTAACTAGACTCAATGCATAAGAATCACAATAGTGCTCTCTGGTTTGGTGCCTTTAATAACAGGATGATGACTTAACATAAAAATAAATAGATAGGCCCTTCGCAGAGGGAAGCATTGATTTGCAGAGGTGCCAGAGCTCAAGTTTTAAAACAAGATCGGAATGTAGTTTTTGAGTGGTGCACTTTTGTTGTCAACGTTATGACAAAGGTTTTCAATATCTTCCATGCTAAACTCATTATTGGCGGTTCCCAAACAGAATAGTAAAGTTTACTCCTATCCATCCATACACAAACCATGGCTGACCGAATCTACGGATGCCTGCCAACATATCAACTGTCCCAAGGAGTTTTGTTTAATTAGTTTTTGATTATACAAGACTGGGCATCCTTTTTACCAGCCTCTCTCGTGCAATGACGGTGAATAAATGACCGTCTTGAGAATAACTCACTTAGCATGGAAAATACTGACCACCTCGTCGCTCCATGAGCGAGATGCATGCACAAAATAGATGTTTATTTGAATGTTTAGAGATGGCACGTGCAAATTTACTTGGAACGGCGAGGTAATACCGCATATAGGTAGGTATGGTGGACTCATGTGGAATAACTTGGTTTATAGGTTTTGGATGCACAAGCAGTAATCCCGCTTAGTACAGGTGAAGGCCAGCAATAGGTTGGGAAGCGACCAGCTAGAGAGCAAGAACGGTCATAGGCATGCATTGCGAATAATTAACATTAGACATAGCATGAGTAGGATATGAACACTCTGAATTTAAACATCATGAAGGTTGCATTGCTTTTGAATCAACTACATGTTTGCACATGCGCCAAGTCAAGCCTCTTGAATTTCTCCGAGGGAAACACCATACTACCATACCGCATCATAACCATTTTAATGCATGTTGATCTATAAGATAAATCATTATTCACTACTAGCTCTTTAAGCATCGCATGAGAATCTATAATCTCTAATTCTCATCATGAAGATGTTCACTCATAATATACTGAAACGAGATCGAACGAGCTAAACATATTTATGAAAACAGAAAACAAGAAGAGTTCATACCAGCTTCCCTTTCCACGATCACTTCGTCAAATATCGTCACTATTGCTTTTCACTAGCATGACCGAATGATGTGATAATAATAATAGTGCCGGAATACCGTGGACTAAGCTGGAATCTGCAAGGCAGTTTTGGACAAAGGAGAAGACAATGTAATATTGACTCTTTGTTAGATCAACAATAAAACATATAAGAGCCACTCAACATTTTTATCGTGGTCTTCTCCTTTCAAAGACTCAACAAAAAGAAAAGAAATTCAGAGAAACACACTGAAATATTTTTGGAGTTTTTGTTTTGTTCTCAAGCAAGCAAATAAACTAAGGGAAAACAAGAACTAGAAAAATTATTTACACAGGAAAGCTCCCAACATGGAAAGGAAACATTTTTGGGTTTTCTTCTTAGACTAAGACAATTAAAACGGGAAAATAAAACTAAAAATAAGTGAGAAATATTTTTGGGTTTTCCAAAGTTTTTCAAAAACACAAGAAGAAAGCGGAAAAATAAAACTAATATGGATATACAATGAAAGAGGATGAACACCGACAATTTATATGAAGTGTGTGAACATGAATGTAATGTCGGTGAGAAATACGTACTCCCCAAGCTTAGGTGTTTGCCTAGTGAGGGAATCCGGGATTAAGGGGTCCTCAGGCCGTTGGCTTATCTTCTGTGGACAAGCCCGGTGGGCCGCCTTGTGGCATCTACGGGAAGGCCGGACCACAGAATGACCCCGTGCTTAGGAGGGAAGGTTCCGAAGAATTAATGTGTACTCCAAGTAAGAATGGGCGTATCCATGCCCGGATGAAAACCTACCATGTGTAACCCTAGGTACCCCTGGTGTCTATATAAACCAGGGGGCTTAGTTCGTAGAGGGACAAGTCAACTCATCTAGGGTTTAGCTCATTTGATCTCGAGGTAGATCAACTTTGTAACCATCATACTCATCAATACAATCAAGAAGGACGTAGGGTTTTACCTCCTCACGAGGGCCCGAACCTGGGTAAACACCGTCTCCTTTGTCCCTTGTTAACCATCGATCCTAGATTCATAGTTCGGGACCCCCTACCCGAGATCTGCCGATTTTGACACTGACATTGGTGCTTTCATTGAGAGTTCCGTTGTGAGATCACCTATGGATCGATGGCTCGCCTAATCATCAGCGAACAGGTCTGCAACGAGGACATCTTCATCCCCGGACAGATCTTTGCATTCGGCAGCATTGTACAACATGTTGACTCGACCGGCCATCCAGGCCAAATCCGAAATTTGACTCACAGTCAGGAGATCAGGTTCGGGAACCTAGAGTTCACCGCCGACTCCCGTGGCGATCATTTTCTTGCTGGGCCCTCAGTTTCGTCCGACGGGCCCGAAAGTCCCAAAGATTTAACTTCGTGTCCTCTATCCAGCTCAACCCTCAGATCTATCCCTGCCGGAGGACCATCCTTGAGCTCGGATCCGCTGATAGTACCTGAGTACCAGAGTCTGGTCCTTGCCGAACACGCCCATCGCGAAGACGCCCTGGAATTTAGCTCCAAGGCCCCCCGGGAAACTGATCCGGTCGACCTCTCATGGTTGAACAAAGCTCTAGACTGGATCCAGTCAATGAAAATCGAGGACGATCCGACCTCGACCCACGCTCTGGTCGATCTAGAGGCCAGTTACGAGGAATTTTATGGCCCACCCGCCGCCCATTCAGTAGCCACTATCGAAGATTTAACCGACATGTTGGACTATGCCTCCGAGGAGGCAGAAGACATGGATGAAGAGATCGGCGCCCCATCCTTGTGACTATTGGGCGGTGGACAGCCACCTCCACCTACGATGTCTATATGGTGGACACCCCTAATGATAGGGATAACCACACCCCCAAGAAGAACGACGACAAATCCGGCGAAGCGTCAAAACGTCGGAAACAACGCAAACGATCCAAGACAAACAAGGGAAGGGAAGCCATCGCAGGCACCGGGGAAATTGACACCCCGGAGGACCTCGGCGACCTTGAAGCCCCCGAGGAGCCGATAGAGGACCCAGAGAGGCTCGAGGATCACCAGGACGCCGAGGACCTCAATGATTCCGAGGACGACAACTACCTCCCCCCCCCCCCGCCGAGGAGGAGGAAAGCCTCGAAGCCGAAGACTTCAACGTCCCCGAAAACCCTGAGGACCAAGAACGATTCAGGCGGCAGCTCATAGTCACCGCTCGGAGCCTAAAGCCAAACCAGCAGCAGCTCAAAGCCGAACAAGACAACATCAACAATAGATGGACGAAAGTCCTGGCAGCCAAAGAAGGGTTCGGCATTGAGCGGCCAGATCAAAACAAGAGTCACCCGCGCCGGCGCCTGCTGCCGCAATTCAATGACGAGGCCTTCGAGCCCGAATTCCCAGGCAGGATCAGTATGACCAGTCGGACCGCCCCCCTCGAGGACGGGACAGGGCGGCTGGAGACGCCGAATAGTGGCCCACGTCACCTCGCAGGAGAGGAAAGGGGCCAACACAGCCTGAGGATCGATATGATCTACGGCAGGACCTGGACTATAGAGCAGGTCACACTAGATCCATTTACGGATCTAGGGGATACTCTCCCGCTAGACAGGATGGCTACCAATCGTGGCTCGACCGCAACCACAAAAACCGGGAACAATACCGGGCCCAGACAACAGCCGACTTCCGGCGTGACATAGCCCGGATCAGAGGCGCCGCACACCCACTGTGTTTCACAGATGAGGTCATGCAGCACCAGTTCCTGGAAGGGTTTGAACCCGTAAACATACAACCATATGACGGAACGACGGACCCGGCCATGTGGATCGAGGACTTCCTCCTTCACATCCATATGGCTAGAGGCGACGATCTCCATGCTATCAAATACCTACCACTCAAACTAAAAGGACCAGCTCGGCACTGGTTAAACAGTCTCCCCGAAGACTCCATTGGGAGTTGGGAGGAGCGCGAGGACGCCTTCCGATCTAACTTCCAAGGCACTTATGTTCAGCCCCCAGACTCTTCTGATTTCAGGAACGTAGTCCAGAAAGCCAGCGAATCAGCCAGGTAATTCTGGAATTGGTTCCTGACAAAGAAGAACCAGATCATCGATTGTCTAGACACCGAGGCAATAGCCTCGTTCAGACACAACATTCGGGACGAATGGCTAGCTCGCCAGCTCGGCCAGGATAAGCTGAGAAGAATGTCTGCCCTCACCTCACTTATGACCCGCTTTTGCGCGGGCGAAGACAATTGGCTACCTCGTCGAAGCCACAATCCCGAAGACCCCAACACCTCTGAAATCGGGATGGTAATGGGAAGCCAAGGTGCAATAAAAACAAACGCCGCCATAGCAACGGCAATTCAGAAGACACGACCGTAAACGCCGGTTTCCGCAATCCCAAATCCGGACAACGGAAGAAACCCTCTAAAGGGAACAGGGATGGACCTATCGCTTTGGAAAAATCATGGATAGGCCGTGCCAGATCCACGGCACACAAGACAAGCCGGCCACCCACACCAACAGAAACTGTTTGGTATTCAAACAAGTCGGCAAGCTCACAGCCGAGGAGCAGAGCAAGGGCCCGCGCAGCGAGGATGATGAAGAGCTTCGCGGCCCGAGCAATGGCGGGCAGAAGCAATTCCCTCCTGAGGTAAAAACTGTGAACATGAAATATGTCACACATATACCAAAAAAGGAGAGGAAACACCCCCTTCGGGAGGTCTACGCCGTAGAGCCCATAGCCCTGAAGTTTAACCCATGGTCGGCTTGCCCGATCACCATCAATCGTAGGGATCACCCGACTAGTATCCTTCATGGAGGCTCGGCCGCCCTTGTACTAGATCCCATCATCGATGGGTACCAACTCACTAGAGTCCTTATGGACGGAGGAAGTAGCCTTAACCTGATTTACTCAGACACGGTGAAAAAGATGGGAATTGACCCTTCAAGAATTAAACCCAGCAACACTACCTTCAAGGGAGTCATCCCTGGCGTCGAAGCGCGCTGCTCGGGTACTGTGACGCTGGAAGTAGTGTTCGGCTCGCCCGACAACTTTCGCAGCAAAGTCTTGATCTGCGATATTGTACCTTTCCACAACGGCTATCATGCACTGCTTGGCCGTACATCGTTCGCTGGCTTTAACGGCATTCCCCACTACGCATACCTGAAGCTCAAGATGCCTGGACCCAAGGGGTCATCACCGTCAACGGCAATACGGAATGCTCCCTCCGGACTGAGGAACACACATCGGCATTAGCAGCCGAATTCCAATCCGGCATCGAGGCGACAAGGCCCCAACCAGACGACAAGCTGCGACAGGCGAACAAGCGGGCTCGAGCTCGACCCGATCTCCCAGAGCAACCCCCTGCTCACCACAAATAGGGATACGCCCCCCATAGCATGGCCCCGCTACCCGTCAGGTACGTACCTAGAAGGCACAATTTTGTGCTTTAAATACCATGGGAAGATGGGGGACACACTATCAAAACCAAGTGGTCGGCTCGACCGAACTACTCTCAACACAGCAGGCTCCATCCAGGCCCTGGCAAGCGTCAAGCTCACGCATGTCACGGTGATTCTACATGTACCTCTCTCAAAGGTCCGTTCGCCGATAGAAACCACCTTTAAAGGAGCACACAACCCCTCAAGAGCAAAGGAGCGGAGGTGCATCAGGACACGCCAAGGACATCAAGCCACCTATCAAGGACCCCAGGTGAACCTTCCCTTTGTAGAAATTTGTTTCTAAACAAAATACCTGTAACAGTTGCGTCCGCAGTATGAATTGTAAAAATTCATCATATATAAAGATCATCTTTTACGGTCTGTTTCTGGCATTTTATAAAGTGTTTTCCCACTCCCCGCCTCCAGAAACAAAATTGTTCGGTACATGCACTACTGCAGGATGGTCCAAAGATGACACATCAATCAGAGACCCTTCGGAAAAACTGTTTGCGATGTACACCATAGCGTGTGTGATGTAACATCAGGAAAAAAAGCGTTTGTGATGTCGTAACATCACACACATTTCGAAAATATAATTGTGTGCGATGTCACGCAAACAGTTTTTCCAAAAAATGTGTGTGTGATGTTGTCTATTATTGCACATGGTTTGAAAGAACGTAAACGTGTGTGATGCTTTGCACACGGTTTTTACAAATGATGTGTGTGTGATGTACTATATCATTGCACACAGTTATTATAATGCAACTGTGTGTGATGCCATGCACACAGTTTTTGCAAACAGTGTGTGTGTGATGTAGCATATCAGTGCACACGGTGTTAAAAATGCAAACGTGTGTTATGTCTTGCACACATTTTTTTCATACATTGTGTGTGCGACGTAGCCTGTAATCGCACACACTTTCATAAATGGAACCGTGTGTGATTCCTAAAATTATTATTTTTTCAAAGAATAATGGTTTGAGCGATATGTTTGAAGGCGAACTGACATTTTCCTTCGTCGTTTGACTTGTAATTTTTTTCTACACTTAACATGCACCATAGAATCCTCGCTATTAAAATTTGGCACTTTTTAGAGCTTATTTGCTATATTTGAGTCATTAACTGCATTTCCCGTCATTTAATGGATGTAATTCAAATTTGAACTACGAAAGCATGAAACAGTATGCAAAAATGATTTGAAAAATTATATTTAGGGTATTGAGTATATTTGTATGCCTCATACAAGAAATGAATATAAATTGAAATTATATGTGGCAAGAATCAACAGCGAACATGAAGTTTATTGGTATTGAAATTATAAAAACTATAAATGAAGTCTGAAAAATATGAATCTTGACATAGTGTCATGATATGACCGCACAATGATGTGGTAAAAATTTGAGAAGGTTTCACATTTTTTTGATGTACATCCTTTAGAAATCTGACAACCTCCGAGGAACGATCATGGTTTCGAGAGTGAATGCACCAAATTGGTGGCGAACTTATGTTTTCCTTTATCATTTGACCTTGAATTTTTTTTCTACAAGTTAAGATACACCATAGAATCTTCCACATTAAATTTTGGCACTTTTCGGAGCTCATTTGCTATATTTGAGTCATTAACTACATTTCTAGTCATTTAACGGATACATTCAAATTTGAACTACGAGTACAGAAAAAAGTATACAAAAATGATTTGAAAAATCATAGTTAGGGCAGTGAGTATATGTGTATGCCTCATACAAGAAATAAATATAAAATTCAAATATCTTTGTGGCAAGAATCAGTCGTGAACATGAAGTTTGTTGGTATTTTAATTCTAGAAAATGTATATAATGTCTAATAAATACGAAACTTGGCATGGTGTCAATATAAGACCTCAACATACTGTAATAAAAATTTGAGAAGGATTCACAATTATTTTGATGGTGTAAGGGCAAAAATCAAATGGCAAGAAAGCACACATGTGTATACCGAATTCTTATTGGTGGAGAGATTGAAGCCTTGGATCGATGACATGGTATGAATCTATCCGTCCATACTTCACAACCAAGAAAAATATCTAGCCTTATCTCCTCACCACGTACTCTACCACATCCACACATATATCTAACTAGCATCAATCCAACCTCCTATAGAACCATGAACATAACACTCACTTCTTCGATGCCATGGCCGGTGAGGCAGACGACGCCTGCTCCAAGCTCCGACTAGGAGCAGGACATGGCGGGGTCGCTCGGCGTCGGGCGGCCGTACGTGAAGCGGATGCCATGGACGCCATGAGGCTCGTCGTCGGCCGTAGACGTGAGCACGAGCACGAAGCGGCCGTACAGCTCTGGCATCTCTATTCGGTGGCACAACTGCTTCAACTAGTTATGCATCCCAAGAGGCAGCATCATGGAGGTGCAGTTCGTGGACAAGTAAGCTAGCTTCCCGTGCATCTCTTTCCAAGAATCCATCTACCAGGCTGGCTGCTAGCTAACTTGCCAGATAGTACTAATCTAATCTTGTTTTTTTGTATGTCTAAGTATGATGTCTCTAGCCATCTAATCGATTCTTGATTCTTCTCATCCATCAAGATTATCCAAGACATCAAACTAATCACAAAATCTCTCTTGTGAAGTCTTGAACTTTCTCTTGCTATACTTTTTGAAAAACAATTATGCATAACTAGTGTAAGAACTAATTTCAAGTAGGATACTTGAGTATGTAATGTAAAACAATCATTAAAATAGAAATCAAATTCAAAAAAAATCCATTTTTTTGCATGCTAGATAATTTAGTGCGTGAGGTACACTCCGAATTTCAGCTCATTTGGACATTTGAGTCGCTGTCAGCAAAAAAGACAAATTGGGTCTGAACAATAAACTTTTTTATAGACCCCAAATTTGTCTTTTTTGCCGAGGGACACTCAGATGGTTTTTCACCTCGGTATACCCGAATATCACAAAACACTGGGGGCTAGTAACCAGCCCCCGCAGTCAAGCTCCTTCGGCTAAGTGAAAGCACTAGAGCCACATAGTCTGATTGCCTTGTTCCCCCCTCTCGCACCACCGCCTCCGGGCTCCGATAATTCGGCTAAGGGTAAAGTTGCGGAGGTCGGAACACCTATTGTAATATTTACATGGGGGCTAAAGCCAACGACTGGCAACTTTCAGTTTCAAATGGCCACACAGGAGTCAAAATAATCCAAATCTCAAAAGCATGATAAACCGTGCATACACATTATAAAACGAAATGTTCATTGGGCATACAATAATGTGTTCATTCGTAAATTACATCCTTGGGGCATTGGGTCTCTAACAACCAAACACCCTCCATCGCAGCGGTGAAGTACAGCTCGGGGCGCCTATGCTCCTTCCCAGGAGGCGGGGGCGCAGTAGCCATCTCGAGCGGCTTCATCCCTGGCCAGTGTATCATGGTCCTCGCAAAGGCCATCCACGCTCCCTCAATGCATACGGAGCACTTCAGGACCTCAATTCGGGATGAGGCGTCGCATAGCTTCTACACCAGGCCAAAATAACTGCTCGGTAGTGGCTCTGCAGGCCACAACCGAATGCAGAGGTCCTTCAAGGCCGGTTTCGCCATCCTATGCAGCTCCATTATCTGGTTCATTTGATAGCTGATAAGGGGACGGGGCTCGGGGGTCTAAAATTGCGCCCAGAATAGTCTTTGTTCCGCATCCCCATCCCGAGTCGCAAAGTGCTTGGCCACGCCCGTTGCACTCCTCAGGAGATCCATAAAGGCGCCTGAGGAACGCCATAACCGTGTGAGACGAGAAAACCTGTTACCACCAAAGTTACATTGTAGTAAGTATGGCTTACCATCCGCGATCATCCTGACTTGGTGAAGTTCTTCTTAAAAAGATCGCCTATCTACACGCCCCGATTTAAGCTCGGAGGATGATGTCTACTACGCAACTCTATTCTTATAGACTTTGTTGGGCCTCCAAGCATAGAGTTTTGTAGGACAGTAGCAATTTTCCCTCAAGTGGATGACCTAAGGCTTATCAATCTGTGGGAGGTGTAGGATGAAGATAGTCTCTCTCAAACAACTCTGCAATCAAATACAAGAAATCTCTTTTGTCCCCAACACACCCAATACAATGGAAAATTGTATAGGTGCACTAGTTCGGCGAAGAGATGGTGATACAAGTGCAATATGGATGGTAGATATAGGTTTTTGTAATCTGAAAATATAAAAACAGCAAGGTAGCAAGTAACAAAAGTGAGCACAAACGGTATTGCAATGCTTGAAAAGATGGCCTAGGGTCCGTACTTTCGCTAGTGCAATCTCTCAACAATGCTAATATAATTGGATCACATAACCATCCCTCAATGTGCAACGAAGAATCACTCCAAATTTCTTATCTAGCGGAGAACATAAGAAGAAATTGTTTGTAGGGTATGAAACCACCTTAAAGTTATCCTTTCCGATCGATCTATTCAAGAGTTCGTACTAAGATAACATCAAGTTATCCTTTCTGTTCGATATATCTAAGAGTTTGTACTAGAATAACACCATATGATATGCATCAACCAACAATAATGTCACCTAGATACTCCAATGTCACCACAAGTATCCATGAGTTAATTATACGATACGCATCAAACAGTTTTCGATTCATAATACTCAATCCAACACAAAGAACCTCAAAGAGTGCCCCAAGATTTCTATCGGAGAACATAGGACAAGAACGTGCATCAACCCCTATGCATAGATTACCCCAATGTCACCTCAGGAATCTGCAAGTTGAGTACCAAAACATACATCAAGTGAATCAATAGAACACCCTATTGTCACCACGGGGATCCACATGCAAGAAATATATCAAGTGTTCTCAAATCCAATATTCAATCCAACATAATGATATCTCAAAGGGAAAGATTCAATTCATCACAACAAGATAGAGAGGGAATGACATCATGTGATCCGACTATATTAACAAAGCCCGTGATACATCAAGATCATGACATCTCAACAACATGAGAGAGAGAGAGAGAGAGAGAGATTGAACACATAGCTACAGGTACATACCCTCAGCCCCAAGGGTGGACTACTCCCTCCTCATAATGGCCTCCGCCGGAATGATGAAGATGGCCACCAGAGATGATCTACCCTCTCGGGTAGTGTACTGAAACGCCTCCAGATTGGTTTTTCATCGATACAGAGAGTTGCGGCGGCGGAACGGAGAGCCTAGGGTTATTTCTGATGGTTTCCATATTTATAGGATTTTGTGGCATTGGTTTCATGCGAAGGTGGGCCACGAGGAGCGCACAAGACACCAGGGCGCGCCTGGGCCCTCTGGCGCGCCCTGGTGGGTTATGCCCACCTCGTGGCTCTTCTGGCCCTCCCACGAAGTGTCTAGTTCCTCTTTTGTTCCAAAAAAATCGTCAAAAAGTTTTGGGCGATTCCGAGAACTTTCATTTTCTGCACAAAAACAACACCACGGTAATTCTGCTGAAAACAGCGTCAGTCCGGGTTAGTTCTAAATAAATCATATAAAGTGCATCAAAACCATATAAAAGTATTGTAAACATAGGTGAATATGGCATGAATACTTCATAAATTATCGATACGTTGGAGACGTATCAGCATCCCCAAGCTTAATTCCTGCTCGTCCTCGAGTAGGTAAATGATAAAAGAACTAATTTATGAAGTGTGAATGCTAGCATAATATATAAGTTTGATCATTGATAATTTCAGTCAATTTTCTAGCATCATAACCAGCAACTTTTTTCTCATAAAAAAATCATCATGATAGAGTAGCAACCAATTCACATGGTATGGTTCAAACAATGAATTCTCTTGAAACTTAGCAACCTATGTTCTTAGTCACCAAGCGATTCCAATTCAACTTATTCTCAACAAATTCTAAGTAAGAGCCCCACATACTCAATCATCATATAGTCTTCTATGATTTCTAGTACTCAAAGTATATTTTTAGAACAAATGGCATCCATCGAACACAGAGAAAGATAGGGGCTTAATGTTTCGCCTCCCAACTCATTTATCATAGAGATAATTGTCAACAATAATAAGTCATGATCAAATATATTTTATTGGATATATATGTTTGGATATTTCCCCACCACATGATGCTTGC
Organism: Elymus sibiricus; assembly: GCA_039707655.1. Classification (NCBI taxonomy): domain Eukaryota; kingdom Viridiplantae; phylum Streptophyta; class Magnoliopsida; order Poales; family Poaceae; genus Elymus; species Elymus sibiricus. Next base: position 237,845,891 of record CM077665.1, read on the forward strand.
CAACTAATAGACTAAGGTTGGAATAAGAAGTTGACTCAACATGAATAGTAAATAACATGAAAGTAAATAGATTGTCCCTTCGCAGAGGGAAGCAGGGATTTGCAAAGGTGCCAGAGCTCAAAGCTTAAATTACATATAAATTTAATTTTGGGAGGTGCACCCTTCCTGTCAACGTTACGACCAAGAGTTTTCAATATCTTCCATGTTAAACACATTAGCGGCGGTTCCCAAGCGGTAAAAGTAAAGGTTTACTCCCCCTCCACCAACAAACACACTCCAGGCTAGCCGAATCCACGGGTACCGTCCATACCAACAACATTCCTGGGGGAGTTTTGTTTAATTATTTGCATTTTTTTATTTCGGGACTGGGAATCCCTATTACCGCTCATCTCGTGCAAGGACGAGCAAATAAACACTCATCACGAGAATAACCTGCTTAACATGGAAGATACTGACCGCCCCCCGTCGCTCCATGAGCGGTCCAGGCACACAAAACATAAGTTTATTTGAATGTTTAGAGGTGGCACATGGAAATTTACTTGGAATGGCAGTGAAATACCATATATAGGTAGGTACGGTGGACTCTTATGGAAGAAACTTGGCTCAAGGATTTGGATGCACAAGTAGTATCTCTACTTAGTACGAAGTGTTGGCTAGCAAATGGTTCTAAATAAGCACCACATGTTGGAGGATCCATAACAATATAACTTCTATGCAAATATACACAACCATAACTCATTACGTTGTCTTCCTTGTCCAACTTCAACTAATTTGCTCAAGTTTGAAAATAATTAATGGGTATTCACAATCATAGAAGATGTCCAAGATAATATATTTGTATGTGAAAGTTCTCTTCCTTATACTAATCATTCACGAATTGCTTGTATGACCAATATTGTGATTGTCAAACTTCAATAGATTTTACTTTCTAAACCAGATGTGAATCTACTACTAAGCATAAAGCACATTGATAATTTCATATTTATGATATTTCATTTCATTCACAATTTAATCTTAGGATATAAGTGAAGCAACAAGAGTAAACATCAAACTACTCTCAAAAGATATAAGTGAAGATCAATGAGTAGTCAAACAATTAAGTAGCTATGTGAGGACTCTCTCTCAATAAAGATTTTCAGATCTGAGTATTTTATTCAAACAGCAAACTAAATAAAAATAGCACTCCAAGAATAACACATATCATGTGGACAAATAAAAATTTAGGCTCAACATAGGCTAACCGATAATTGTTGATGAAGAGAGGTGGGATGCGTAGCATCCCCAAGCTTAGATGCTTGAGACTTCTTGAAATTTTTCCTTGGGGTGCCTTGGGCATCCCCAAGCTTGAGATTTTGTATCTCGTTCAATCCTCTCATATCATGGTTTCATCTACTCTCAAAAACTTCATCCACACAAAACTCGAAAAGAACTCGTGAGATAGGTTAGTACACATAAGAATAAATCAACTCTTCATGTACTGCCAAGACAAGTTGCGTCTTTATTTTCAAGTGTCATCTACTGTTTACTATCATTTCCACAATTTATATCTACCAATATAGGCTATGAAAACTATAGGATAAGTAGATAACAAAACTATGACAGCAATCTGTCCAAACAGAACAGTCTGTAGCAATTTATGAAAACAGTATACTTCTGTAATTCAAACAATTTTGCAAAATTAGGACATTCTTAAGAATTTATATGACAACATTGTGTAAAAATTTCAGACATGTTACACGTTCCAGTAAAATACGAAAATTCAAACACTACAGAGAAAGTTTCTGTTTTTACACAGCACACATCAAACATGCAATGCAAGCATCCTAAGGCAATTCTTGGAACTTTTTTTATTGAAAAACAAGATTATAAATAATACCTAACATAAAATAACAAAATATAATGACGATCCAAGCAAAGCGCATATTATGTGACGAAAAAAAATATAGCTCTAAGTAAGATATACCGATAATGTTGAAGACGAAAGAGGGGATGCCTTCCGGGGCATCCCCAAGCTTAGGCGCTTGAGTGTTACATGGATATTACCTTGGGGGTGACTTGGGCATACCCAAGCTTAGGTTCTTGTCACTCCTTATTCTCCTCATATCGGTGTCTCACCCAAAACTTGGAAACTTCAATCACACAAAACTTAACGGAACTTCGTGAGAAGGGTTAGTGTAATAAAGCAAAATAATTCACTTAGGTACTGTCAAGAAAAGATTCATAATTGTTCCCACATGATACCTACTGTATTCTATCATTCCCATAATTTATACCACTAAATATAAGCTATGGAAACACTGAAACAAGCAAACTATGCATGCAAAACAGAATCTGTCAAAAACAGAACATTCTGTGAAGATCTGTAGTATAGCCATAATTCCTGTCTCTAAAAATTCTGAAAAATTAGGACAACGTGAAGAATTTGTATATGAAGACTGTAAAAATTTCAGATCATTATCACGCTCCAGTATAAAATGAAAATTCCTGTACTGGAGTCAAAAGTTTCTGTTTTGGTTCAGCATCAATTCTACTCATCTGGTGAGTCATCCCAAAGGCTTTACTTGGCACATTATTGAAATAAAAGACACGAAAACATGATTACTACATTAGCTTAATCATGTGAACACACAAAAATAGAAAGTAAAAGTGTTGGGTTGTCTCCCAACAAGCGCTTTTCTTTAAAGCCTTTTAGCTAGGCATGGTGATTTCAATGATGCTCACATAGAAATAGTAATTGAAACATGCACGAGAGCATCATGAATCTCATGACAAGCACATTTATGTCTAACCCACTTCCTATGCATAGGGATTTTGTGAGCAAACAATTTATGGGAGCAAGAATCAACTAGCATAGGAAGGCAAAACAAGCATAACTTCAAAGCTTTGAACACATAGAGAGGAAACTTGATATTATTGCAATTCATACAAGCATATGTTTTTGTAATCTGAAAATATAAAAACAGCAAGGTAGCAAGTAACAAAAGTGAGCACAAACGGTATTGCAATGCGTGAAAACAAGGCCTAGGGTCCGTACTTTCGCTAGTGCAATCTCTCAACGATGCTAATATAATTGGATCACATAACCATTGCTCAATGTGCAACAAAGAATCTCTCCAAAGTTCTTATCTAGCGGAGAACATAAGAAGAAATTGTTTGTAGGGTACGAAACCACTTTAAAGTTATCCTTTCTGATCGATCTATTCAAGAGTTCGTACTAAGATAACATCAAGTTATCCTTTCCGTCCGATCTATCTAAGAGTTCGTACTAGAATAACACCATATGATATGCATCAACCAACTCTAATGTCACCTATATACTCCAATGTCACCACAAGTATCCATGAGTTAATTATACGATACGCATCAAACAATTTTAGATTCATAATACTCAATCCAACACAAAGAACCTCAAAGAGTGCCCCAAGATTTCTATCGGAGAACATAGGACATTAACGGGCATCAACCCCTATGCATAGATTACCGCAATGTCACCTCGGGAATCCGCAAGTTGAGTACCAAAACATACATCAAGTGAATCAATACAACACCCCATTGTCACCACGGGTATCCACATGAAAGACATATATCAAGTGTTCTCAAATCCAATATTCAATCCAACATAATGATATCTCAAAGGGAAAGATTCAATTCATCACAACAAGATAGAGAGGGAATAACATCATGTGATCCGACTATATTAACAAAGCCCGTGATACAACAAGATCATGACATCTCAAGAAGACGAGAGAGAGAGAGAGAGATTGAACACATAGCTACAGGTACATACCCTCAGCCCTGAGGGTGGACTACTCCCTCCTCATCATGGCGTCCGCCGGGATGATGAAGATGGCCACCGGAGATGATCTACCCTCTCCGGCAGGGTACTGGAATGCCTCCAGATTGGTTTTTCGTCGATACAGAGAGTTGCGGCGGTAGAACAGAGAGTCTAGGGTTATTTCTGATGGTTTCTATATTTATAGGATTTTTTGGCGTTGGTTTCACGCGAAGGTGGGCCACGAGGAGGGCACAAGACACCAGGGCGCGCCTGGGCCCTCTGGCATGCCCTGGTGGGTTGTGCCCACCTCGTGGCTCTTCTGGACCTCCCATTAAGCATCTAGTGCCTATTTTGTTCCAAAAAAATTGTCAAAAAGTTTCGGGCGATTCCGAGAACTTTCATTTTCTGCACAAAAACAAGACCACGGTAATTCTGCTGAAAACAGCGTCAGTCTAGGTTAGTTCTAAATAAATCATATAAAGTGCATCAAAACCATATAAAAGTACTGTAAACATAGGTGAATATGGCATGAATACTTCATAAATTATCGATACGTTGGAGACGTATCAGAGGACAACGAGGACAGCTCGGCCGCTTGGTCCTTGGTCTTTTGCTCGAGGCCCTCGCACTTGGTGCTTGCATCTTGGAGCTCCTGCTGCACCTCGGCCACCCGAGCTTCGTGCTTGTCGCTGGCAACCTTCAGGGAGCTCAATTCGGCAGCCGCTTGTTCGGCCACCATCTTATGATCGGCGGCTTCCTACTTGGCCCTCTCCAGCTCAGCCTTGAGGTTCTCGACCTCGGAATTCACAGTTGCAAACACAATGGGAAGCCAGATTTCAGGAATGAAAATCTGAAAACCTTAATTAATGAGGATGATAAAGGGTCTTCACGGAATAATTCAAACTTACTTTGCATTTCATCAAACCGTTTGTTCAGACGGTCAAGCTCCTCGTCGGAACTCTTGATCTTCCGGTTCAGCTTGGCCAGTTCCACGTCATTGGCAGCCGCCGCTGAAGACGAGGCCTGCAAAGCAAACTTGTGTGAGACAAACTTCCGAGCTGTTGGTCCTAGACCCCTTTGCCAAATCATCTCTGGAACCAATCAATTTTCATGGGACACGAATTGTTTTGCTCGAGACCTTAGGTTCTCTGATCCCCGAGTAAGTTTTTCAAACTCACCCGCGGCTCGGGGGCTGCTATACCTATATGGGATATATAAACCTCACAAATAAATTTCTCCTTGAGAAAAGAGCATTACATGGCTTACCTTGAAGCCCGCCAATAGACCGCCGAAGGCCTCCTTCAGTCCGCTATCAACGGACTGAATGCCTTGCAGAACCGCACCCATAAGGGTGCGGTGATCTTCGGCGATGGAGGAGCTACACAAGGCCTCCTCCATCATAGCTAGCCACCCAGTTGCGGCCTGCCCCGTCACGGGCGGCACCCGTGGCGGCACTTCCGCTCCCCCTTCCTGAGAAGGCAGAGTCGTTGACGTCGGAGGCTTGGAAGTCTCCAGAGCCGTCCTCGGAGGGAGCTCCGATGAGTCATGGCCTCCCTCCTTGCTCGCCAGGAGGGGCTCGACCTCCTAGTCTTCGGTCACCGAGGTATGAGCCTCGGTCATGACCTCCTCACCCCCAATATTCGGCCTGGGAGGGGAAAGGTGCGGGACGCAATTCCGCTCTCCACCAGCTCGGTGGGCGGGGGATCTTCCTCTGAGACCTGTTCGGTCGGGATATCGCGGGCCGGGCTGTAATGCGAACGACGTTTGTCCGGTCAGTAACAGAAACTTTGTATAAGTACAACATAAAGTGTTCGGATTCGGTACCTCTGGGCCGGGGGCTTGACCCTGGGGGTCCTTCGAGGGATCCTCTCGAAGACCTCGGATTCCTCATCGGAATCCAGGCTATCATCAGGCAGGACCACTTTGGCCCTGCAGGATTTCTTTGGGGCGGGGGGAGCCGGATCCTCCTCAACGTCGGCCGACGCCGCCCTTTTCCTTGTCTGGGGGGAGTCGGCATCACCCCCTTCCTCCAGGTTTTCCTCCTCGTGAGCAGAGGAGGCCTGGGTCTCCCCGGACCTAGCATCCGGAGGACCTCTTCGGTGGAGACCCTCTCGGGCCTCCTTCTTGTCACCTTTCTTCTTCTCTTTCTTCTCGGGCACCGAATACAGAGCCACAACCAGCATCGCCGTTAATAGGGCCGATTTGGGGTCTTCGGGCAGCGGGGCTGGGCCATTGATCTTCAAGGCCTTTGACGTGGCTTGAGACTACGTCGGTATTTCTCCAAAGAGGAAGGGATGATGCAGCACAGCGACGGTAAGTATTTCCCTCAGTTATGAAACCAAGGTTGTCGAACCACTAGGAGGATCACCACCACCCAATAAGCAGCACCTGCACACAAACAACAAATACTTGCAACCCGACGCGAAAGAGAGGTTGTCAATCTCTCTACGGTAAAAACATAGATTAGGTAATGATAGATAGGAGAGATAGATCTCTCAAGAACACAAAATAAAAAGAGCAAATAAAATATGCAGCAATATGTTTTTGGGTTTTTGGTTTTGTAGATCTGAAAACAAAGAAGCAAAAAAGATAGATCGGAAAGCAATATGTTGGAAAGTAGACCCCGGGGGCGTAGGATTCACTAGTGGCTTCTCTCATGAGTATAGCACACGGTGGGTGAACAAACTACTATTGGGCAATTGATAGAAAATCGAATAGTCATAACGATATCCAAGGCGATGATCATTATATAGGCATAACGTCCAATATAAGTAGACCGACTCCTGCCAGCATCTACCACTATTACTCCACACATGGACCGCTATCCAGCATGCATCTTGTGTATTAAGTTCATGTAAAAATGGAGTAATGCAATAAAAACGATGACATGATGTAGACAAGATCTATTCATGTAGGAATAGACCCCATCTTGTTATCCTTAATGGCAACGATACATGCGTGCCTTGCTGCCCCTTCTATCACTGGAAAAGGACACCACAAGATCAAACCCATCACAAAGCACCTCTTGCCATGGCAAGAAAAATCGATCTAGTTGGCCTAACTAAACCAAAGATTCAAAGAAGAAATACGAGGCTATATGTAATCATGCATATAAGAGATCAAAGAAGACTCAAATAATATTCAGGGATAGAAACTGATCATGAACTCAAAATTCATCGGATCCCAACAAACACACCGCAAAAGTTTACATCAAATAGATCTCCAAGAGACCATTGTATTGAGAATAATAAGAGAGAGAGAGAGGAAGCCATCTAGATACTGCCTACGGAACCGTAGGTCTATGGTGGACTACCCACACATCATCAGAGAGGCACCTATGAAGAAGATGAACCCCTCCGTGATGGTGTTTAGATTGGATCTCGAGGTTCTTGTACTTGCGGCGGCTGGACTAGTGTTTCTTCGACTCCCCTAGGGTTTTTGGAATATTTGGGAATTTATATGCATCAGAGGCTGCGAAGCAAAAACAGTAACTGGCACTTTGGCACTATGTCAATAGGTTAGTCCAAAAATATGATATAAAGTTGTTATAAAATGATTGTAAAACATCCAAGGATGATAATATAACAGCATGGAACAAGAAAAAATTATAGATACGTTGGAGACGTATTAGCATCCCCAAGCTTAATTCCTACTCGTCGTCGAGTAGGTAAATGATAAAAACAGAATTTTTGATGTTGAATGTTGCCTAACATGTTCATCTCATATTCTTTTCTTTTATATAGCATGGACATTTGGACTTGTAGATGATTCAAAGCAATAGTCTAGTTTTAACATAATGACTTCAATACTCAAGCATGTCAACAAGCAACCATGTCTTTCAAAATATGAACACTAAAGAAAGTTATCCCTAGCCCATCATGCTCAATCAATGATCCATTCATGAAACACACTCAAATATTAACCATGCCCAATGCTCAAGTATGATCATAGTGCCCCCTAGTTGGTGCTTTAAGAGAAGATGGAGACTCAAAGTAAAAATAAAATTGCATATAGTAAATAGACACGCCCTTCGCAGAGGGAAGTAGGGATTTGTAGAGGTGCCAGAGCTCAAAGTTTTAAATTGAGAGAGAAATGTTTTTGGGTAGCATGCTTTTCCTATCAATGAAAACGACAAAGTAGCTCACAATACTTTCCATGCTAGATATATCATAGGCGGTTCCCAAACAGAAAATAAAGTTTATTCCTTTTTCCACCAAACTTTCACTTTCCATGGCGAGCCGTATCCACGGTTGCCTTCCATACCAACACTTTCCAAGGAATTTATTATTTGACAACATATAGTAAATATTTTTTGTTTTTCATTTCGAGAATGGGCATCCCTATTACCTCCGCACTCTCATGCAATGACAAGTGAATAAACAATCATCTTGAGAATAACACATCTAGAATGGAAAAATATTGGACACTCCCCACCGTTTCATGAGCGGTACGAGCACACAAAAGAGAAAATTTATTTTGAAAATTTAGAGATGGCACATACAAATTTGCTTGGAATGGCATGGAAATACCGCATATAGGTAGGTATGGTGGACTCATAAGGCAAAACTTGGTTTAAGGTTTTTGGATGCACAAGTAGTATTTCTACTTAGTTCAAATGGAGGCTAGCAAATAGATTGAGAAGCAACCAAACCAAGAAACGAAAATTAACACAAGTGAGCATTGAGCATAACTAACACCGAATAATGCACCACAAGTAGGATGTAATTTCATTGCATAACTATTGACTTTCGTAATTGCATAGGGAATCACAAACCTTAACACCAATATTCCTACTAAAGCATAATTACTCACTAACATGACTCACATATTACTATCATCATGTTTCAAAACTGTTACAAGGAATCAAGTTTAATTTGTCCAATGATCTTCATGAACGTTTTTATTATATCCTCCTTGGATATCTATCACTTTGGGACTAGTTTCATATATTGCCATTGCTTTTTTTGACAAGCTCAAACAAATCTAAGTGAAGCACATGAGCATAAAGATTTCATCTCTCAAAAAGGTATAAGTGAAGCATTAGAGAGTTTCTTCAAAATTTACAAACTCTCAAATTAATCTAAGTGAAGCATGAGAGTATTTCTACAAAAAAAATCCAAGCACACCGTGCTCAAAAATATATAAGTGAAGCACTAGAGCGATCCTATAGCTCAAAAAGTTCAAGTGAAGCATATAGAGCAATTCTAACAAATCATAGCATGATTTTGGCTCTCTCAAATAGGTGTGTACAGCAAGGATAAAAATGAAAAACAAACAAGGAAAGCAAGCAAAGATACAAGACGCTCCAAGCAAAACTCATGACATGTGACGAATAAAAATATAGCTCCAAGTAAAATACCGATGGTCGTTAGAAGAAAGAGGGCATCCCCAAGCTTAGTTGCTTGTTATTCTTTGGATATATATTGGGGGTGCATTAGAATCCCCAAGCGTAGGCTCTTATCACTCCGTATTCCTTCATCCATTGTGATCTCACCCAAAACTTGAAAACTTCAATCACACAAAACTCAACAAAATCTTCGTGATATCCGTTAGTATAATAAAGCAAATCACTACTTTAGGTGTTGTTGCAAACCCATTCATATTTTGTTATTGCATTATACCTACTGTATTTTAACTTTACCATGGCTCATACCCTTCAATATAACCCATAGATTCATCAAAACAAGCACACAATGCAACGAAAACATAATATGTCTTAAACAGAACAGTCTGTAGTAATCTGTACTCTAACCATAGTTCTCTAACGGTAAAAATTCTGAAAAATGAGGACAACGTAAGGAATTTGTATAGCAACACTGTGTTAAAATTTCAGCTCAAGATCACATTCCAGAAAAAAATGAAAATTCATATACTGGACGCAAAGTTTCTGTTTCAAGATTCAGCATCGCTTCTACTCATCCCATGAATCATCCTAAAGGCTCTACTTGGCACAAACTCTAAATAAACCATAAAAACACAATCATAACAGAGGCATAATTGTGTCAACAATCAAAAACAGAAAGGAAAAATAAAAAAAATATTTATTCGTTGGGTTGCCTCCCAACAAGCGCTATCGTTTTACGCCCCTAGCTAGGCATAATGATTTCAATGATGCTCACATAACAAGTAGTAATTGAATTATGCAAGAGAGCATCATGAATAGCATGACAAACACATTTAAGTCCAACCAACTTCCTATTCATAGGGATTTTGTGAGCAAACAATTTATGGGAACAAGAATCAACTAGCATAGGAAGGCAAAACAAGCATAACTTCAAAACTTTGAACACATAGAGAGGAAACTTGATATTATTGCAATTCCTACAAGCATATGTTCCTCCCTCATAATAAATTTCAATAGCATCGTGAAGGAATTCAACAATATAACTATCACATAAATCATTCTTTTCATGATGCACAAGCATAGATTTTTCATTACTCTCCACATAAGCAAATTCCTTTTCATCCATGGTAGTGGGAGCAAACTCAACAAAATAACTATCATGAGACACTTGATTGACATAACCACATTGCGAATTAAAACCATGATGATAAGTTTCATGGTTATCATTACTCATTATAGCATACGTGTCATCACCATCATCATAAATAGGAGGCATGCAATCATAATAAATTTGCTCATCAAAACTTGGGGAACTAAAAATATCATCTTCATCAAACATAGCATCCCCAAATTTGTGGCTTTGCATATCATTAACATAATTGACATTAATAGAATTTATAGTAACATCATTGCAATCATGCTTTTCAATCAAGGAGCTATCATGAATCACCTTATAAATTTCTTCTTTCAACACTTCATCAAAATTTTCAGATTCATGATTTTCAAACAAAACTTCATAGAGATAATCAAGTGCACTCAACTTACTAGCAATTGGTTCATCATAATTTGGCCTTTTGAAAAGATTAGCATGTGGATGAGGATCCATATCAATAGACTTTTAGCAAGCGAAGATGCAAGCAAATAGAAGGCACATGGCAACACAAGCAAAGATAGCAAACAAGCAAAAAAGGCAAACGGAAAAGAGGGCGAATAAAACGGCAAATTTGGTGAAGTGGGGAAGAGGAAAACGAGAGGAAAATGAAAAATAATGTAATTGCAAGGAGATGAGATTTGTGATTCGGAACCTGGTAGATGATGATGGAGTCTCCTCGGCGCCTGAGATAGGCACGTAGAAGAGACCGCTTCCTCCCTGGCAATGGCGCCAGAAATTCCTTTGACGTGGCTTGAGACTGCGTCGGTATTTCCCCAAAGAGGAAGGGATGATGCAGCATAGCGACGGTAAGTATTTCCCACAGTTATGAAACCAAGGTAATCGAACCAGTAGGAGGATCACCACCACCCAATAAGCAACACCTGCACACAAACAACAAATACTTGCAACCCGACGCGAAAGAGAGGTTGTCAATCTCTCTACGGTAAAAAGATAGATTAGGTAACGATAGATAGGAGAGATAGATCTCTCAAGAACACAAAATTAAAAGAGCAAATAAAATATGCAGCAATATGTTTTTGGGTTTTGGTTTTGTTTATCTGAAAACAAAGAAGCAAAAAGATAGATCGGAAAGCAATATGTTGGACAAGTAGACCCGGGGGACGTAGGATTCACTAGTGGCTTCTCTCATGAGTATAGCACATGGTGGGTGAACAAATTACTGTTGGGCATTTGATAGAAAATTGAATAGTCATGACGATATCCAAGGCAATGATCATTATATAGGCATCACGTCCAAGATAAGTAGACCGACTCCTGCCTGCATCTACCACTATTACTCCACACATCGACCGCTATCCAGCATGCATCTAGTGTATTAAGTTCATGGAAAAACGGAGTAATGCAATAAGAACGATGACATGATGTAGACAAGATCTATTCATGTACGAATAGACCCCATCTTGTTATCCTTAATAGCAACGATACATGCGCGCCTTGCTGCCCCTTCTGTCACTGGGAAAGGACACCGCAAGATCGAACCCATCACAAAGCACCTCTTCCCATGGCAAGAAAAATCGATCTAGTTGGCCTACCTAAACCAAAGATTTGAAGAAGAAATACGAGGCTATAAGTAATCATGCATATAAGAGATCAAAGAAGACTGAAATAATATTCATGGATAGAAATTAATCATGAACTCAAAATTCATCGGATTCCAACGAACACACCGTAAAAGTTTACATCAAATAGATCTCCAAGAGACCATTGTATTGAGAATCATAAGAGAGAGAGAGAGGAAGCCATCTAGCTACTACCTACGGACCCGTAGGTCTATGGTGGACTTCTCACGCATCATCGGAGAGGCACCTATGAAGAAGATAATCCCCTCTGTGATGGTGTTTAGATTGGATCTCGAGGTTCTGGAACTTGCGGCGGCTGGAATTGTGTTTCGTCAACTCCCCTAGGGTTTTTGGAATATTTGGGAATTTATAGGCATCAGAGGCGGTGCAGAGGGGCCCCGTGGAGCGCAAAACCCATCAGGGTGTGCCGGGGGCCCCTTGGTGCGCCCTGGTGGGTTATGCTCTCCACAGCCCACCTTCCTGGCTCTTTTTTGGCCCATTGGGTGTCTTCTGGTCCAGGAAAAATCTCCAAAAAGTTTCGTCGCGATTGGACTCCGTTTGGTATTGATATTCTGCGAAGTAAAGAAACAAGCAAAAACAGCAACTGACACTTTGGCACTATGTCAATAGGTTAGTCCCAAAATATGATATAAAGTTGTTATAAAATGATTGTAAAACATCCAAAAATGATAATATAACAGCATGGAACAAGCAAAAATTATAGGTACGTTGGAGACATATCAGCCTTGTCCAACCATTTCTATGAAGGAGAAGAAGAAGATTAATCCCTTGTTAAAGGGTAGAATCCGAGGATAAAAATGTATACTTTTCTATACCTTGAGCGGAGGGTGTTCAGCATCCAGGCCGGTGTCCTCCTCCTCGTCCGACCTATCCTTCTGAGGCTTGAACAGAGCCTTCCACAACTTTTCCTTGGTAGTGCGGAAAAGATTGCGCACGGTTGGAGGATCATCAAGCTTGTGGGCCCACATCGGGGTAGCTCGATGCTGACAGGGGAGGAGACGGTGGCAGAGCTTGACCTGGACGACGTTGGTTAGCTCGACGTTGGCCTCCAGCATCTGCGTGATGCATTTCTGCAGCGACTTCACTTTCGTGGCCGGCCCCTAGTCCAGGCCTTTCTTGATCCACGAGGTCAGCCTCGTGGGGGGTCCGGATCTGAATTCGGGAGGTGCCGCCCAGTATGCGGCACATGGTTTAGTGATGTAGAACCACTCCTTCTGCCAGACCATGACGGTGTCGATGAAGGTGCCTTCCGGCCACTGAACCCTCGGGAGCTTGCTGATCACCGCCCCTCCGCAATCTGCGTGCTGGCTATTTACGGTCTTCGACTTGACATTGAAGACCTTCAGCCATAAGCCGAAAAGCGGGTGGACCCGCAAGAAGGCCTCGCAGACGACAATGAAAGCCGATATGTGCATGATGGAGTTTGGGGGAAGATTGTGGAAGTCTAACCGGTAGAAGAACATCAAGCCACTCTCAAAGGGATGCAGCGGGAAGCTCAGTCCCCGGATGAAAAGGGGAATGAACACCACCCGCTCCTCAGGCTTTGGCGTGGGTACTACTTGGCCCTCCGGTGGAAGGACATCGACTGGGAGGTATCCGGCGTCCTTCAGCTCCTGGATGTCGTCCTCGGTGACACACAAGACCTCCCACTTGCCTTGCGAGCCTGAACTAGCCATGGCCGAGCTTGGGGAAGGGGGAGGGGTGTCTTGGAGGGAGCTGGAAGAGGATTAGATCTGTGCGCTTGGAGTGAAGGAGGCTTGAGAGAGCGAATCTGAGGAGCGTGGAGAGGCTTTGGGAATTTTTCTCCCTTTTATGGAAGGCCGTAATACCGAGCGTCCTCTTACTGCGCCACGGGCTGCGTCATTTCCTGAAGCAACCGCTCCGTTATGCGCGCGTGGGATAACCCAAATCATTAATCATATCCCGTAAAAAATGGAGCATGATCTTCATGTCGATTAGACGTGCCAATAAAAGGGTAGCCTCGAACCGCGAATCGATTTTCTGTAACTGGTTAAGTGGCCGTGGCATGTCTTAGCCTTTGGTCAGAAAGGTTGTCAGGAAAGGCACTGTTCATACTCAGGCGTTTGGCCTTCGAGGCTATGCAAGGTATGTTCGGAAAGGAGGGTGTCATCGGTGGCCGAGCTAAGGATTACCCAGTATTGAGGGAAGAAAAGAACTCACCCCGCAAGCCGGACACTCTGGACATGCAGCAGCTAAATATCATGAAGACCAGCGTTGGAGGCTAGTTCGGGGGCTACTGAGGGAGTCTGGGATTAAGGGGTCCTCGGGCCATTGGCTTATCTTCTGTGGACCAGTCCAGTGGGCCGCCTTGTGGCATCTGCAGGAAGGCGGGACTACAGAATGACCCCATGCTTAGGGGGGCAGGCTCCGAAGACTTGGTGTGTCCTCCAAATAAGAATGGGCGTATCTATGCCCGGATGAAAACCTACCATGTGTAACCCTAGGTACCCCTGGTGTCTATATAACCAGGGGGCTTAGTTCGTAGAGGGACAAGTCAACTCATCTAGGGTTTAGCTAATTTGATCTCGAGGTAGATCAACTCTGTAACCATCATACTCATCAATACAATGAAGCAAGAGGTAGGGTTTTACCTCCTCACGAGGGCCCGAACCTGGTGTCGGTTCCGAATCTGGCAAATCTCGTAGTAGGGGTCCTAAGCTAGGCGTCTTGGAGCGATGGTAACATGGACACAGGATTTTACCCAGGTTCGGGCTCTCTCGAAGACATAATACCCTACGTCCTGCTTTTGATTGTATTGATATGGGGATAGTACATAGTACAGATATCTAACACGAGATTGTTGTAATGAATATGAGATTGAGTTTTTTTCTATTGACTAGCCCGGCCTCGGTTTATATAATGCACCATAGGCCTAGGGTGTAGAGGAGTCCTTGTCTTGTGCGCCAAGTCTTGTGGAACCTCCCTTGTATGCATCATGGGCTGCCCGAAGTGGCCCATTAGTGAGTCGCCCTGGGGTCCTCGGCCCGACCCACTGGTCGGGAGACGACGTGGTGAGTACCCCCTAGTCCAGGACACCATCAGTAGCCCCCTGAACCGGTCTTCAAGTTGGGGACGCTCCTCGGTTCTTCCGCACAGTTATTTGTCTTTGGTCGTCGGTCTTGAAAACTGGTTCAACAAATCTTCCCATGTCCGATCTTGAGGATCGCAGAGCTGAATCCGAAGAGTTCACACGTCGGGCATCCGAGGAGCCCTTTAAGTTTTTGGCCTTTATCAATGCCTTGTAATTTTTACGCCACACCTCGGGCTCAAAGTGTTTCCCATGTGGCAGTCTCCTCTCGCATCCAAGCTCCATCGCCGGACTACGTCCGAGTGTCTTTTCACAGCCGAACTCCAACGCTGATCGGCATCCGAAGTATCATTCTGCAGCTGAGCTCCAACGCTGGTAGGCATCCGAGGAATTTCCGAGCTTTACGTCGGACTCCTCCTAAGCTTTATAGAGCCATCCATTCACATCCGATCTTTATGCTGGACTGCTTCTGAGGTGTTTTGCGCAGCCGAGCTCCAACGCTGGTCGGCATCCGAGGTGTCATAGATTACTTCGGTCTTTGAAAAGGTTGAACGTGTTCGGCTGAGCTTAATGCCGGCAATGCCCTCTATTGAGCCAACCACCTACATCCGAGCTTTACACCGGACTGCTTCGGAAATAGTGCACCACCTCGGCAGTGGGTTGATTTTTTATGGAAATAATTTCCGATCACTGCAATTTATTTACTACCAAGATTTACAACCAGTAGCCCTCAAGGTGTGTGTCGGTCTATAACCCGAGATGCACCTGAAGGGAAAAATAATAATCAAAATAAAACCACTGATCCCAGTAGCCCCTGAGACTTAGGTCGATTTGCAAAATTGGCCTAAGGATCAAGTCCTTGCTCGGCAGCATACTTAGGAACAGAAACGCGGTGCGCCTAGTTTCCCAGACTCAGGTTGGGTGCGGCCGACCAACCCGAGGATCGATTCTCTATGGAAACAGTATTGCACTTTGAATTTGCTGCATTGAATAGGCAGTGCAGTAACCCCCGAGCCTTAATTTGGGCATAGGTGGTCGAATTAAGGATCGATATTTATGTGACACAAACTTTGTTACGTTTGACACAATTTATGTGTAATGATTCTATGTATCCAAGTACTTTACATCATTAATGCTCGGATCCGCATTGTACAAGACTTTGTTGACCGACCATCGGCTTGAACCTCCTCGGCTAGTAGCCGAGGAGTGTTGTTCCTACTTTATAAAGCCTGTATGAGGGCAAAGATTTACGGCAAACAAGGCAATCCGGCCATATGGTTTTATAAACAAAGGTACGCGGAGAGATATGTTATATTACTATTTAACGTAAGAAACATCTTCTAGGAAAAATAGTTCCTTTATAAGTTCCTTTTCCCAGGCTATCATGTTGACCATGATCGTGAAACCTCAACTCCGATCAATGTGGGAGGAAAATATTGAGGATTTAGTTCGGGGAAAGTTTCCGAACTCGGTGGTCCTTAGTGAACCTAAATTTTCACTTCCGTCGTTGCCGACCAATTATATTCTTAAGATGGCTAGCTTTCGGCTTCACCCAGTCTGAGGTACTAACACGGATGACCCGGAAGTAACAATCGCAGAGGTGCTCCCTTTACCCCCTAGCCGAACAATCAGGAATGTAGGGGATAAGCACAGGAGCCAGGCAACCCAGCTTGGCCAAAATCTTAAGTCAAATTGATGCATATTTATGGCTTTATAACGATGATTACGGAAGGCAGCACTCGTATATTGAATACAAATGCTTTTATGCTATATGCTATTTTGACTCCTTTGTGACCGTTTATCATTTGAGAGTGGCCCATCGTCGGCTTCTACCCCTTTGTAGATGCTACGCAGGGTGTTTCCGCAGTAACAAGACAACCCTTAGCCGACGTCTCGGTGCCCGAAGGCGGTTGTGTTAGCGGAAACGAGTCAATCACATATCTAGGCTTTATAACTTTCACTTGGTCATGGGAGCTTAAAGTTTGGGAAGCCAGTTACTAGCCCCCGGTTAGTGTTCGGCGACAGCCGAGGTCAAGCCGTTAACACTCCGGCCAATTTTATGAAAGTTCCGTTATTTAATACGGTCATCGGATCGCCGACCAGTTTATGCTCATTGTGACAGTCAGTTTTCGGCTTTCTCCACTGAGGTACTTGACCAGTTAAACCGGAAGTACAATCGCAGCGGTTCTCCCTTTGCACTCCTAGCCAAATAAAGCGGAACGTAGGAGGCAAGCACAGGAGTCGGGCAACCCAACTATTGACCGAAGACAAAATTCGAAACTGGTGCATATAAAACAATATCCAAGAACGTTTTGCCGAGGACTCCTCGGAGTGCCTTGGCTTTGGGTGGGTTCAGCTCTAGTTGCAGCCCCACGTTGATATTGCCGACACTTTAAAAGTGTATTGCGAGAGTTATGCTCGGAAAAAACAAAAATTTATGCAAAAAACTTTATGTTTAGATAAAAGAAAATTGTGCCAATCCAAAACTGGTCTTAAAATTAATATGTGCTTCGGTCGTGCTTTAATATGATACATCCGATCTCCGGGGTCCAAGCGGGCCAGCCTTTGGCTTCAACCTCCATATCCCGAAGGCGGAGTGTTTCTCCGAGACTTGTTTAGCGAACTAAACTCGAGTGGCTTTAGAAAGAAACCAGACTATCCGGCTATTGACCACACACTAGTGTCGGAAAATGGAGTAGTAGAAAAAGACTTTGCAACGACCAAGAAGAAAACACATTTATTATAAAACAACTCATACAAATTAAAGAGCCCCCGGTTAAATCGGGTAAAGAAATTTTTAACAAACAAAGTTTTTAACAAACATTTTTTTGTTGTTTAAAAAATATAATGTTTGGTCGAACCGAACAAAAAATAAAATTTCAAAGAGAGCTGAGCACGAAAACGACTTAGCTTGTTAATGTGCTCGGTGTAATCCGGGGTTGTGGCGGGATGGAGACGTAGTCCTCAGCCTGGCCGAGGTCCCAGCCCCCAAGCCGGAGGTAATCAAGCGAAGAGCTCCGGTTGAGACGTGGCAATGCAACACGATTGCTGCGACGAGGCAAAGCCCCCGGTCCAGCCGAGGAGACAGAGTAGTTCGGCAGTGTGACGGCAAAGCCCCCAGTTATCATGGGAAAATGAAGTGTTTTTATCAAACAAACTTTTTTATTTAACAAAAATATAATGCGTGGTCAAACCGAACAAAAATTAAATTTGAAAAGTTGAGCATGAAAGAGACTTAGCTAGTTAATGTGCTCGGCGTGGATAACGTGGGCCGAGCTTGTGGCGGATCGAGGTCCCAGCCCCCAAGCCAGTCCAGAGGCGCCCGAGCAAAGAGCTTGGCTTGATGAAGTGGTGATGCAGTACGGCCGATGTGGCGAGGTGAAGCCCCCGGTCCAGCAGAGGTGATGAAGCTGGTCGGCCGGTGACGCCGAAATCCCAGCAGTAGGTTGATGAAGAGATGGCGAAACCCCCGGTCTAGCCGAGGTGACGGAGCAGGTCGGCTGGTGACGCCGAAGTCCCATGCCAGCTGAGAGATGCTGGAGCCTCCATGTCAGCCGACGTGTTAAAGCAGGTCGGCGTGGTGGTTATTGGCTTGAAGAAAAGGCGGCACGTCGGTGCTAACGCAGGTCAAAATTTGTGACGCGATCGATGCCAACCTGATGAAGTGACCGCGTGGCGATTCTGGTGTGCCAGCCTCGTGCAATCCGTGGGGCGACGATGCCGAACTCTTGGTCGGGTTGCCAAACTCTTGGTTGGGTTGCCGAACTCTTGGTTGGCTTGCCGAGGTGATGAATCTGAAGAGGTTGACCTCGGCTCGACGAAGCGACGATCTAGCGCAGGTCGGCAGCTGTCGAGCAATGTTGTCGGGCCGGTTTGACATTGGCACGACGGTGAAAATTGCCTCAAAAAAGACTTAAAATTTGTGGGCGCGTGTTTGAGAACAACACAATACCCTAAAAAAATTCCTTTAAGAAGGATGTCCAATATCCCGTTCATGAAGAAAGATGAATTCGGGTCGGATTCGTTTTCGCGCAGGAAACAGATCCGAAAATTGACGCACTCATCGGGCCGTTCCCGGAGTTTGAACGGTCGGATCGTGCTGAAATTTCGAGGGGTTGTCTATGTAGAAATTCCGCAGAGGATCAATGGTTGAATCTTCCAAAGGATGAACGAGCTGGGCGCTGGACTCCTCGCCCTAAAGTCGTCTAGATTCACGTTCAGATTTGACAGGGCTCCGGTATATTGTAGATCGCCGGAGATTCCTCCACCGGAACGCGACGAAATTTTGCAGGGTTATTCTAAACACAATTCCGCACAATTCCACCGAAGCAATCGTCAAAGCGACACTCGAGGAGGCAGGGACGCGGAACACAAATTCGCTGTCGAGAAAAACTGCATGATCGCGCGAGGGCAATGTTGACGTTGAGCCCCCGAGCACCATGGAGGATTCTTCCATGATCTTGGTTGAGATTGGAGTTGATGTTGATGAAGACACCCGTCCGATCTAGACGATCCGACGTGGCGCGCAGTCCTCGGCCTAGACGAGGTGACCAGTCAAGCCGGCGACGAAGATGCCGACGTTGACGATGTAGCTCGGTCCCGACGCGTAGATCGCGATGGAGCCGATCTGAATTCCCATCGCACCGCGGCGACTACCCAGCAGGCTCTCAATGAAAGCACCAATGTCGGTTCCGAATCCGGCATATCTCGTAGTATGGGTCCTAAGCTAGGCATCTTGGAGCGATGGTAACATTGACACATGATTTTACCCAGGTTCGGGCTCTCTCGAAGAGATAATACCCTACGTCCTGCGTTTGATTGTATTGATATGGGGATAGTACATAGTACACATATCTACCACGAGATTGTTGTAATGAATATGAGATTGGGGTTTTTTCTATTGACTATCCTGGACTCGGTTTATATAATGCACCGTAGGCCTAGGGTTTAGAGGAGTCCTTGTCTTGTGCGCCAAGTCTTGTGGAACCTCCCTTGTATGCATCATGGGCTGCCCGAAGTGACCCATTAGTGAATCGCCCTGGGGTCCTCGGCCCGACCCAATGGTCGGGAGACGACGTGGTGAGTACCCCCTAGTCCAGGACACCATCACCTGGGTAAACACCATCTCCTTCGACCCTTGATAACCATCAATCCTAGATTCATAGTTCGGGACCCCCTACCCGAGATCTGCCGGTTTTGACACCGACACCTAGCTTGGTGATCACCACTGATAGTCTGGAAAATGGTAAAAATGATAAATTGTGGAGGCGTTCTTGGCCGCCTCCTCCGCTAAACGAGTAGCCTCCACTGCAGCTTTGTATTCCTGCAACTCTTCCTCAAGAACGTAGTAACGCGGTCGAGCCTGAAAATCAAAGAGGGTCGGTGCAGGCAAAGTGACAGACACAGGCGTATATTTCGCAAATATTAAATTATATTCATAACCCCTAGCATGGTTTACAATATACTCATGAGAACGCATAGCTTCGAAGTCTAAATATCTATCAGGCAGGATAGGATCATTGGGTTGAGGCGACACTCTCTGTTTTGCACCTACGCGGGAGGCATAAATTCCTCCATACAAATGACCATTGCTAGAATTAGAATGCAACCTTCAGGCAACAATTGCATCAAGGTTATAGTTTTGTTCACCAGTTACAACAGTATGAATAAGGCTTAAATCAGGGGCACATAAGGCACTACAATCTTGTTTCCCTACTACGCATTTCCCATTAAACAGTGCAAAGTAACGAATAGAGGGAAATTGTATGCTTTTAATTCTTGCATGTGTTACTCCCCTATCTTCTCCAACGCATAGACTCTCGAGAAACATATTATAATCAGTTTTTGAAGGTTTATCGGTCGAGCCCCAAAGTGGAAGTTTGCAAGCAATAGAGAAATCATCTAGAGTCATGCTAAAGGATTTATTATAAAGTTTAAATAACACTCCAGAAGCATGCGATTGATAATGAAATCCTTGCGTGAATGTACGTGTAAGGTCATAGTGTCTGTGACACTTATCTACGAGGAAATCTGTGAGGCCGGTATTCTCAATGAATCGGTCAAATTCAATCCTTGCGTGAATGTACGTGTAAGGTCATAGTGTCGGTGACACTTATCTATGAGGAAATCTATGAGGCCGGTATCCTTAATGCCTGCACCTATCATGAAATCTTCACTTGGCCATCGACAGGATTTGGCGTCAGCCATGACTATCTGGTTGTCTCGAGGTTCAATGTAAGCTTCTCGTACTAAGTTCCCACTAGATGACTCACCCATGGTGAGCCTCCTTGAGGAGCTCCTCCTAAAGAAACTCATCTTCCCAAACACAAATTTCTGAAAATTTTGAGCCACAAATTCATGTCAATAAATATTTGCAAGATTGATAGCAACTACTTATATGGATGCCTAGAGGCCATATCAAGCATTCATACTACTTGGAACTCAAAGAATTCAACATGCAAGCTCATTTTCTGTAGCACCAAGTGCAGCACATTATGCAAAATATAGACCACTAAAACAAAAACTAATTCCAGGAGTGGAGGATTCACATACCAAGGAACAATTCTTGAAAACAGTTTCGTAAACGGAGTTCCGAGCAAAGAGATCGAAAATTTCACTTTATGGGTGAAGAGCACGGGAGAGAGATGGATAGGAAATTTTTGCTGGAGGTAGGAGAAAGAGTAGGACGAAGGGATAAGCCAGGGGGCCCCTATGGGCCCCACAAGCCATCAGGGCGCGGCCCAGGGGGGCGCCCTGCTGGCCTGTGCCCCACAGGTGCAGTCCCCTACTGTAATTTTTATGCCAAAAATTCTTTTTTATTCAAAAAAACTCATGTCAAAATTTCGGGGCAATCTGACACTTTTTATTTTCTGGCATTTTTTCTACGCACGCGAAAAACAGAAAAACAGGAAATCATGCTGATTTATTTTATATAAACTAAAAATAACAGAGGGTAAACTTTTGATACAGAGAGTTGTGAATGCTAAATTCATTAATCACATGCCTTCCGAAAAGGGTCCATTAATAAGGTTGATCGAGTCTTATTAACAACCGTTTCTAGTTAACATGCAACCGAAGAATTTTCGTATATCACTAGGTTACCTTAATGGGGATTTGCACCTCCCCAACAATAAGATTATAATATTTCTTCCTGACAATAGGTAGAGGAATTGCAAAACTTCCAATGATAACCGTGGGAGTAGGCTCAATGACATTAATATTATTAACCAAAGTTTGTTTCTTCGGAAAATGCACGGTATGTTGCTTGCCATTGACGTGAAAGGTAACCTTGCTTTTATTGCAATCAATAACAACCCCTGCAGTATTTAAGTATGGTCTACCAAGGATGATCGACATATTGTCGTCCTCGGGCATATCAAGAATAACAAAGTCTGTCAAGATAGTAACATTTGCAACCACAGCAGGAGCGTCCTCGCAAATTCCAATAGGTAAAGAAGTGGATTTATCAGACATTTGCAAGGACATTTCAGTAGGTGTAAGCTTACTCAAATCAAGTCGTTTATAAAGGGAGAAAGGAATAACACTAACACCGGCTCCTAAATCACATAAAGCAATTTTAACATAGTTTCTTTTAATAGAGCAAGGTATTGTGGGTATGCTAGGATCTCCAAGCTTCTTACGTATAACTCCATCAAAAGAATAATTGGCAAGCATAGTAGCAATTTTAGATTCATGTATCTTTCTTTGTTGGTAATAATATGTTTCATATACTTAGCATACTGAGGCATTTTCAATATATTAGTCAAACGAGTACGCAAAAAGACGAGTCTAATCATTTCAGCAAAGCGATCAAAATCCTCATCGTCCTTACTTTTAGAAGCCTTACGAGGGAATGGCATGGGTTTTTAAACCCATGGCTCTCTTTCCCTTCCATGTTTTCTAGCAACAAAGTATCTCTTATCATAACATTTCTTTTTAGTAGGTGGGTTATCAAGATCCTTCTTAGGTTCTATTTCTACATCATTATCATGTTCTTTATTACTATCTGGTGGAGCATCTATGTCGATGCACTAGGACTGGGGTACCCGGTGCCCCTGACTTATGCACAGGCAGTAGTAGCAAAACCCATCAACTTAAAAA
Source organism: Elymus sibiricus (assembly GCA_039707655.1). Lineage (NCBI taxonomy): Eukaryota > Viridiplantae > Streptophyta > Magnoliopsida > Poales > Poaceae > Elymus > Elymus sibiricus. Next base: position 237,868,913 of record CM077665.1, read on the forward strand.
CAGTCAAAACCAGTCCAAACCAGGGAAGCCGCTCTATGTGAGATCAAGGAGTGCATCAAGAAGACGAAACCAAAATTCAAGACCAAGACTCCGACAGAAGCAGCCTACACTGGCTAGGCAACGCCGGCAAGGTCGATGCAACGGCCCAGAATGGGCCCAAACTGTGCCAGTCACATCCCCGGTGCCTGCCGGGGACCGAGGCGCACACAACTTCAGGAAGACCCGGCAAGCCATCCCCCGGCAGGCACGAGCCGATCGGCCACCGCTCCACCGCATAGAAATGCCAATCATTTGTCGATGCGGTGTCGAGCCCTCAGGTGGCTAAGTGGCTCTCGCTATGTATGTGGCGATGCGTTGGGAGATAGATTATGCCCTTTTGCCACCCGTCCAGAGGCATGTCAAGATATTGAGCTATAGTTAGCTAAAGCGGTGGTAAAAGCCTGCCGGGGATGCGTCCCCGCACGCCACCTAGGCTAGCATTTATGGCATTTTGTCCTAAATGCCGGAGTTAGGTATGATAGCACTGTTGGCTATCTAATCACTAGATAATGTCTGTTTTGCCATTGTGGTTGCCCCTTCAGCTATAAAAGGAGGCCCAAGGCAACCTAGCTAAAGGATTCGGACCTTTGGACACTGGTACTCGCGTAGCAGCTCTTCCGAAGGCAACCTTGCCGGGTTTGAGCACTGCGTGTGCTTTGTGTTCCCCCGATCAATCTACCAAAGCAGGAGTAGGGTTTTACGCTTCCCAGCGGCCCGAACCTGGGTAAAACACCAGCGTCTTGTCGTCCTGCTGTCTCACCACCTCTGCTCTTTGTGCAACGTGACCTCACCCCTGTCGAATCACAAAGGGGCCCGTGGCCCGATAGGTGATCGTGTGCATCGTGACCCGACATCTTTGGTGAAAAAAGGCAGGGCGCGTTCAGCAGATCCCGGAAGTAGAAGCAGCGCTACAAGATCTGAAAGCTTACCTTTCCTCTGCTCCCACCTTGGTCGCGCCTAAACCGCAAGAACCGTTTCTACTATACTTGGCGGCAATGAATCAAGTGGTTAGTGCAACGCTAGTGGCGCAGCGAGAAGTGGGTGATGTTGCAGCCATTGCGACTGATTTCACAAGGGGTGGAACTGAAGCATTCGCGGCAGGACTTGATACAAACCGAGGGGAACCTAAGCAAGCAAACGAAAGCAGTTTCAAGGAAGTGGCAAAGAAGAAAGTGGTTCAGCGACCAGTCTACTTTGTCAGCTCCTTGTTACAAAGGGCTAGATCAAGGTACTCTGGAGTGCAAAAGCTGATCTTCGGCCTTATCATGGTCTCGAGGAAACTGCGCCACTATTTCCACGGCCACGAGATCACAGTTGTCACCCGCTTTCCGCTGCAGCGTATATTGAGGAACCCCGAAGCCACTGGCAGGATAGTTGAGTGGGCGCTAGAGCTACCAAGTTTTGGTTTGAAGTATGAGAGCACTTCCACAATTCAGAGCAGGGCATTGGCGGAACTCATTGCAGAATGGACACCCACGCCAGACGAAGAGGTTCCAGAGACAATTCTCCCCAACAAAGAAGCACCTAAGGAATGGATCATGTATTTTGACGGTGCTTCCTCGCTTCAGGGCGCCGGAGCAGGCATGCTCCTCATCGCCCCCACCGGAGAGAATCTCAAATATGTGGTTCAAATGCACTTTCCCCGGGAGGAGGCCACCAACAACACCGATGAGTATGAGGGGCTCCTTGCCGGACTCAGAATCACGGTGGAGTTGGGAATCAAGAAACTGATCATATGAGGAGATTCTCAACTCGTGGCAAAACAAGTCAACAAAGATTATCAGAGTCCGTTGATGGTAGCATACGTGGAAGAGGTGAGGAAGCTGGAGGAGCACTGTGATGGATTGCAAGCAGAGCATGTACCACGTGCAGAAAACAGCGTCGCTGATCATCTATCAAAGTGTGCCGCGCAAAAGCTTCCTGTGGAACCAGGAACTTTGTCCTCCACCTCACTCAGCCATCAGTATCCCCGTCAATGATGACGAGGAAAATGAGAAAGCTGAACTCCGGCAAGCATTTCCCGGCAGAGCTTCCTGAAGCCGCTGGTAGAGAGGCTACCGGGGACAGTCTTGTTTCGGTTGGTGAGCAGCTCCCTTCTGCAGAACCCCAAGTTCTTGCGGTCGAGGTAAGCGCTCCCACGAACGAGGAGATGCCTTTAGTCCTCGTTGTCGAGCCACAGGCTCCAACTTGGGCACAGCATATAGTCCACTTCCTTCAGACAGGAGAACTTCCCGAAGAGCAGGAAGAAGCCGAAAAAGTAGCCTGTCAGTCAAGTATGTACCAGTTTGTCGATGACACTCTGTATAGAAAAAGACCAAACGGTGTGAAATTAAGGTGCATTCGCAGGGAAGATGGACTGAAGCTGTTGGCAGAGATTCATGGAGGCATGTGTGGGTCTCACATTGGATCAAGGGCCCTTGCCGGAAAAGCCTTCCGGCAGGGTTTCTATTGGCCCAATGCCCTCCAGGATGCAACTGAGCTAGTCACCAAGTGTGAAGCCTGTCAGTTCCATTCCATGAACATTCATCAACCAGCGCAAGCTCTCCAGACAATCCCTTTATCCTGGCCATTCTCGATCTGGGGGCTCGATATTTTGGGCCCCTTTCCTCGCGCCGTCGGGGTCTTTGAATTCTTGTTCGTAGCGATCGACAAGTTTACAAAGTGGCCTGAGGTGGAACCAGTGAGAAAGGTGACCGCGTAGTCAGCTGTCAAGTTCCTGGAAGGACTAGATTACCATTTTGGAGTGCCCAGCAGGGTTATCACCGATAATGGCACCCAGTTCACGAGCCGCACCTTTATGCAATACATCCAAAGCCTTGGAAGCAAGGTCTCCTTCGCCTCTGTTGCCCACCCAAGGAGTAACTGGCAAGTCGAGAGGATGAATGCTGAAGTGTTGTGTGGGCTCAAGACAAGAACTTTCGATAGACTGCGAAGAAGCGGCAAGTGCTGGATAGATAAGCTGCCAGTAGTTCTTTGGGCCCTCAGAACAACACCAAATCAAGCTACCGGCCAGACGCCCTTCTCCCTAGTATATGGGGCGGAAGCAGTTCTCCCCACGGAACTCATATACGGGTCACCTCGAGTACTTGCCTACGATGAAGTAAAGCAAGAGCAGCTACGGCATGACGATGCCATGCTCCTCGAGGAAGATTGTCTCCGGGCCGCTGTGCTTGCTGCATGCTACCAGCAAGCCCTGCGCCACTATCATAGCCGCAGGGTCCACGCGCGGAGCCTTGAGGAAGGCGACCTTGTCCTTAGGCGTGTTCAGTCCGCCAAGGGTACCAACAAGTTGATGCCGAAGTGGGAAGGCCCTTACCGGGTAGCACGAGTCACCAGACTTGGCGCAGTCCGTCTGGAGACCGAAGATGGCATTTTAATGCATAACTCATGGAATATTGAGCATCTTCGTAAGTCCCTGGCAACCACCTTTTGTACAAGCCTTGCCGCAGTGCATGTAACCCTTTGTACAAAGCCAGGCGCAGACCCTATGCATGCAATAATAAAGCTTGGCATTGCATCATACCATCGAACTGCATGTTTACTATGCATTTTTTATGTTACAATGTTATCGCTTTTAAGTTTTAGAAATTTGCTAGAGTACTTGATGAGCCTGTGATCCTTGTTACTGCATTCTCTCTCCCAGAGGACAGAGGCCTCCTGCCCTACAGGTTTGACCATCAGGAAAACAAGGAAGAACGGCAAAGAAACAAGGATGGCGGCACGCCGTACTCCAGAAAGGGATATTGCCTGAAAAGATAAGTTTAATCACATATTCCAAGCTCGGGGTCATTTGCTCCCTTAAGGAAACCCTTGCTATCCTTTTTGACTGTGAACCATGGAGTCCTTCACGCAATGGAAACCCTTGTCGGGACGAGCCGTTCCCCAGCTCCTATCGCTTATCAGCTCTGCGGGGCAGCGCCAATACCGACAAGTAGCCTTGCCGGGGAATGATACCAGCCGACTACCGGGGGCTCGCTCCCCCTTGGTGCTCGCGGTTAGTACTGACCCGACAAATAGCTCCATGCGGCAAGGACAAACATCCTGACACAGTGTAAACAAGGGGAGAAAGGGATAGTACTTAAGGAAGAGAAATAGCATTCTTTCATTCATTTTCGATACAAAATGGATAAAGATTACATTATGATTGGCTAAAACTTGGCAAGCGCCTACATCTTTTGATTTATAAAAGGATAAGTGCCCCGTAATTCCTTTCTTGTCCCTCTCCTCCTAGGGATCGGGTGGAGGAGAAAAAGAGGGCAAAAGGAGCGCCTGGCTGGGATTCGACGCCTCCCCGCCAGGGCCAGCGGGATGCGTCCCCTGGAGGATCAGAAGGACCCTGCCCCCAGGCAGGGTGAACGAAGCCGGCAGGGAGGAAGAAGATGGAGGGCAGGTGCAGACGGTGGTGCTGCCGAAGCACAGGTGGTGATGATGGTGCTGCCGGTGATCACGACGCGTCGGAGCTGTCGTCCGCGCTCTTGAAGCGTCGTGGGTTGCCGCCGCCGTTATCTTCCTCATCGCCACCACTCAAGGGGACACCTCCGCCGTCGTCCGAGCCCTCGACGCGGCAGCCAAGGCAAACGCCAAGCCTCCCGAAGAGCCTCACAGAGAGCATGGTCGTCCCCGTCGACCCGAGGCAGAGAAGACTCCCTACCCTTAAGGAGTACACGCAGGCAAAGGGCTCCCACCCATGTGCGGGATACATAGCGCCATGGGTGAGGAACACTGCCATGACCCATGATTGACCGTTACTGCGACCACTTCCGCGCAGCCGACGGCCGTACAGACAATCTTTCTCCGTCGCCTTGAAGAAGGAGCGCAGAGACCGTAGTTGACCACAGCATTGTGTTTCCGCTATGGACTCCAGCGCAGTGTCGTCCGTGTGGCGTTCTGCCAAGACTGAAGCAGCGGGCGACGCAGCGGAGGGTGCGCCACCGCAGCTGCCACTGGCGTGGCCGCCGCGTCGCCCGCTCCCCCGTCTAAGGCCCATCCTGCCAGCTCTTAGTCTAAAACCATCGACCCAAGCCGGGGGCTGGGCACGGACACAAAAAGAAGACCCTGCGGTGGCCGGCGCGCTCGCCCGACCCTTCACCCTGACCATCAGGAGGGAAGGGGCGGTCCGACGACGGGAGAAGAAGGGCAAGCTTTGTGAACCTGAGATCGAGGAGGAGAAGGGAATGGATGAGCATCGCCCGTTGTGACCCCCCAATTTATAGGGAAGGCCACGGGGGCTGGCTCTCCTCCGCTCCAAGGCGGCCGCCCATCTCCACCAATCCCACTACCCATGATCACGGGCGAACAGGTAACCGCCCCATTGCTCCAATCCCTGGCGCTGCAGTTTCTGCCGCTCCCACGCCTTTAAGCCATGCGCATCCACCGCAAACTCCCCGTAATGCATGCAATGTGCGTGGAGGAAATGGCCTGAGGTAGTAGGTAAATGCTGGCTTGAAAGTCGGCAGTTACTCCCTCATATTGCACGCTTGTGCATAAATTTTGGGCCTGACCCAACGGCGCTGGGCGAGCGCGTTTGGGCCAGACCCGGGGGCTCCTGTCGGTGCACTAGGACTGGGGTACCCAGTGCCCCTGACTTATGCACAGGTAGTAGTAGGAACACCCATCAACGTAAATACAGTCAAAACTAGTACAAACCAGAGAAGCCGCTCTATGTGAGATCAAGGAGCGCATCAAGAAGACGAAACCAACATTCAAGACCAAGACTCCGACAGAAGCAGCCTACACTGGCTAGGCAACGCCGGCAAGGTCGATGCAACGGCCCAGAATAGGCCCGAACCGCGCTAGTCACGTCCCCGGTGCCTGCCGGGGACTGAGGCACACACATCTTCAGGAAGACCCGGCAAGCCATCCCCCGGTAGGCGCAAGCCGATCGGCCACCGCTCCACCACATAGTAACACCAGTCAATTGTCAATGTGGTGTCGAGCCCTCGGGTGGCTAAGTTGGTCTCGCTAAGTACGTGGTGACACGCTGGGAGACAGATTATGCCCGTTTGACACCCGTCCAGAGGCGTGTCAAGATATTGAGCTATAGTTAGCTAAAGCGGTGGTAAAAGCCTGCCGGGGATGCGTCCCCGCACGCCACCTAGGCTAGCATTTATGGCATTTTGTCCTAAATGCCAGAGTTAGGTATGATAGCACTGTTGGCTATCTAATCACTAGATAATGTCTGTTTTGCCACTATTGTTGCCCCTTGAGCTATAAAAGTAGGTCCAAGGCAACCTAGCTAGAGGATTCGGACCTTTGGACACTGGTACTCGCGTAGCAACTCTCTCGAAGGCAACCTTGCCGGGTTTGAGCACTGCGTGCGCTTCGTGTTCCCCCGATCAATCCACCAAAGAAGGAGTAGGGTTTTACGCTTCCCAGCGGCCCGAACCTGGGTAAAACACCAGCGTCTCGTCATCGTGATGTCTCACCACCTCTGCTCTTTGTGCAACGTGACCTCACCCCTGCCGAACCACAAATAGGCTCGTGGCCCCATAGGTGATCGTGTGCATCGTGACCCAACAATCTACATGCACGGTATTACTTTCATCTTCCTTTTCATTATCATTAGGTGCATGTTCACTACCAGATTGTGTCTCAGCATCAGAAATAGAAACATCATTATGGCTCTCAGTAGGTGTTTTTGTAACAGGTTCACAAGGAGCATGCATGTTCCTATCATTTTTCTTCTTCTTTTTCGTATTAGAGGAACTAGGTGCATCATCATTAATTCTCTGGGAATCCTATTCTATTCTTTTAGGATGACCTTCTGGGTAGAGAGGTTATTGGGTCATACGACCTCCCCTAGTCATTACTCTAACAGCAGGATCATTCATATTATCATTTATTTCAGCAAGCAAATCATTTTGTGACTTAGCAACTTGGTCTAGTTGGGTGTGAACCATAGAAGCATGTTTACCTAGACCTTTTACATCATTAGCAATTCTAAACATCAAGTCAATTAAGCGGTCTATCATCATGGCATTACGTCTCAATTGATCCTTAACATAGTTGTTGAAGTGTTCTTGCTTAACAACATAATTATCATATTCATCCATGCATTGTTCAGCAGACTTAGTGTCAGGTATATCATTTTCACTAAAGTAACAGAGAGAGTTTACCTCTACTACCTGTGTCGGGTTATCAAGTCCATGTATTTCTTCAATAGATGGTAATTTCTTGATATCCTCAATTTTAATACCTTTCTCCTTCATAGATCCTTTTGCTTCTTGCATATCTTCAGGGTTGAGGCATAGAATACCTCTCTTCTTTTGAATAGGTTCCAAAGGTGGTCCAGGAAGTGTCCAATCATCTGCATTTTGCAATATGTTATTCAATAATTCTTCAGCTTGACTGACAGTTCTTTCCCAGAAAACACAACCAGCACAACTATCTAGGAAGTCCCTAGAAGCATCGGTTAGTCCATTATAAAAGATATCGAGAATTTCATTATTCTTAAGGGGACAATCAGGCAAAGCTCTAATTGACCGGAGAAGCCTCCCCCAAGTTTGACGGAGATTCTCTTCTTCAATTTGCACAAAGTTAAATATTTCCTATAAGGCAGCTTGTTTCTTATGAGAAGGAAAATATTTGTAGAAAAATAATGGAGCATATCCTGGGGACTATGCCAACCAGGATCAAGAGAAATAAACCATTCCTTGGCCTCGCCTTTTAGCGAGAAAGGAAAAAGCTTAAGGATATAATAGTAGCGTATCTTTTCATCATTGGTAAACAAAGCAACAATATCATTCGGTTTCATAAGGTGTTCGACAACAGTTTCATTTTCATAACCGTGGAAAGGATCAAATTCTACTATAGGAATTAACTCAGGGTCCACAGAGAACTCATAATCCTTATCACTAACAAATATAGGAGAAGTAGCAAATTTAGGATCATATTTCATTTTCTCCATCATAGATTTTTCTTTTAGTTTGCATAGCAGTTTCTTCAAGTCATCTCTATTTTCAAAAGAAAAGAAATCACTAGTTGTTTCCTTATCCATGAAATAACCTTCAGGTACATGAGGCAATTCATATCTATTAGGAGAGCGAGGTGTAACAGGGGATTCAAAGTCCTCATCAGTTTCAACATTTTCAAGTTCCCTAGCTCTAGCAATATGAGCATCAAGCAATTCATTCAGTGGCACAGTTTCAGTTTCAACATGTGTAGTAATAGTATCATCATTAATTTCAGAGGTAGCATCATCAAGTTCATATGACATATTAGGACGATCAACAGGTGGCGGTGTAACAAGCTAATTCAAAACAGTAGGTGAATCAAAAGCTGAGCTAGATGGCAGTTCCTTACCTCCTCTCGTGCGAGAGGGGGCGATCTTAGTTCGATTATATTTCAGATTCTTCATAGTGGCAATTGGATATCCTCAAATTAACACAATAAATAGAGCTATGCCCCCCGGCAACAGCGCTAGAAAAAGGTCTTGATTACCCACAAGTATAGGGGATCGCGACAATCTTCACGGGCAGTATTTCACCCTAATTTATTGGCCTTGACAGTTGAGTTGTCAATTCAGCCGCACCTGGGATATCTCTCTACAGCAAAGGTTTAGTAGCATGGCAAATAGTAGTAGCAAAAGTAAAAGTAGTAGTGATAGCAGCAATTTTGTAACAGTTGTGATAGTAGCAGTAGTAATAGTAACTTAGCAAGATTCAGTATATGTAAAGCATAGGCACATGGATCGGTGATGGATATTGATTTAGTTGACATTGATCATATAACAGTTACACACTAGGGTGACACAGAACTAGCTCAATTCATCAATATAATGTAGGCATGTATTTGGTATATAGTCATACGTGCTTGCGATAAGAACTTGCATGACATCTTTTGTCCTACCCTCCCCTGGTAGCGGGGTCCTATTCGAAACTAAGGGATATTAAGGCCTCCGTTTAATAGAGAACCGGAACAAAGCAACACATGGTGAATACATGAACTCCTCAAACTACGACAATCACCGAAAAGAATCCCAATTATTGTCACCTTGGGGTATGCGGATCAAGACACGTAGTAGGTGCATACAACTTGCAATATAGGATCCAAATCACTCTTATATTCATGAAAACATAATAGGTTCAGATCTGAAATCATGGCACTCGGGCCCTAGTGACAAGCATTAAGCATGGCAAAGTCATAGCAACATCAATCTCAGAACATAGTGGATACTAGGGATCAAGCCCTATCAAACTTAACTCGATTACATGATCAATCTCATCCAATACCACCACCCCCAACAAGCCTACAAAGGAATTACTCACTCTCGGTGGTCAGCATCATGGCGGTGTTGATGGAGAACGGTTGGTGATGACGACGGCGACGATTTCCCCTCTCCGGAGCCCCAAACGGACTCCAGATCAGCCCTCCAAAGGAAGAACAGTAGATGGCGGCGGCTCCATCTCGTGAAACGCGATGAAAACTTCTCTCTGATTTTTTTCTCTGAAATGTGATTTTATAGGACTGGAATTAGGGTCGGAGGAGCCTCGAGTGCCCCACTAGCCATCATGGCACGGCCTAAGGGGGCGCCCTGATGTGTAGTGGCCCCCTGGCATATGCCCTCCGATAGTTCTTTGCTCCATAATTCATTATAAATCCCAAAAATAATTCACAAAAAGTTTCGTCCAATTCCGAGAACTTTTATTTCTGCACAAAAATAACACCAAGGTAGTTCTGTTGAAAACAGCGTCAGTCCGGGTTAGTTTCATTCAAATCATGCAAATTAGAGGTCAAAAGCAAAAGTGTTTGGAAAAGTAGATACATTGGAGACGTATCAGATATGCGTCTGCTAGTGATTATGTTAAGGAGACTTTGGCTCTTATGCCAAGTGAAGAATAGGGTACTGAGGATACTGAACAAGAGACACAATACATGGCTACTCACTACGCTGACATGTATGAAAGTTTAGTTGCTCAACCTATTTTGAGTGTGCAGGTTACACATGCTAAGAAAAATCAGAGGCACAACTTGTTCCATACAAAGGGAGTTGTGAAGGAATGTTCTGTTCACGTCATCATCGATGGAGGGAGTTGCAACAACTTGGCTAGCATGGAGCTGGTGGAGAAGATGTCTCTCACCACCAGACCACATCCTCATCCTTATTATATCTAGTGGTTCAACAACAGTGGCAAGGTTAAGGTAACACGCACTATTCGTGTCCATTTTTGCATTGCTACATATTCCGATTATGTGATGTGGACATAGCTACTATAAATACATCTAGAAATATCACACAAGACATCGTTGACACAGTTACACCTGGACTGACTGATGACCCACAAGTATAGGGGATCTATCGTAGTCCTTTCGATAAGTAAGAGTGTCGAACCCAACGAGGAGCAGAAGGAAATGACAAGCGGTTTTCAGCAAGGTATTCTCTGCAAGCACTGAAATTATCGGTAACAGATTGTTTTGTGATAAGATAATTTGTAATGGATAGCAAGTAACAAATGTAACAAAGGTGCAGCAAGGTGGCCCAATCCTTTTTGAAGCAAAGGACAAGCCTGGACAAACTCTTATATAAAGCAAAGCGCTCCCGAGGACGCATGGGAATTACTGTCAAGCTAGTTTTCATCATGCTCATATGATTCGCGTTCGTTACTTTGATAATTTGATATGTTGGTGTACCGGTGCTTGGGTGCTGCCCTTACTTGGACAAGCCTCCCACTTATGATTAACCCCTCTCGCAAGCATCCGCAACTACGAAAGAAGAATTAAGATAAATCTAACCGTAGCATGAAACATGTGGATCCAAATCAGCCCCTTACGAAGCAACGCATAAACTAGGGTTTAAGCTTCTGTCACTCTAGCAACCCATCATCTACTTATTACTTCCCAATGCCTTCCTCTAGGCCCAAACAATGGTGAAGTTTCATGTAGTCGACGTTCACATAACACCACTAGAGGAGAGACAACATACATCTCATCAAAATATCGAACGAATACCAAATTCACATGATTACTTATAACAAGACTTATCCCATGTCCTCAGGAACAAACATAACTACTCACAAAGCATATTCATGTTCATAACCAGAGGAGTATTAATTATCATTAAGGATCTGAACATATGATCTTCCACCAAGTAAACCAACTAGCATCAACTACAAGGAGTAATCAACACTACTAGCAACCCACAGGTACCAATCTGAGGTTTTGAGACAAAGATCGGATACAAGAGATGAACTAGGGTTTGGAGAGGAGATGGTGCTGGTGAAGATGTTGATGGAGATTGACCCCCTCTCAATGAGAGGGTCGTTAGTGATGACGATGGCTTCGATTTCCCCCTCCGGGAGGGAAGTTTCCCCGGCAGAACAGCTCCGCCGGAGCCCTAGATTGGTTCTGTCCAAGTTCCGCCTCGAGACGGCGGCGCTTCGTCCCGAAATCTCCCTTCTAATTTTTTCCAGGTCAAAACCCTCCATATAGCAAAAGATGGGCACCGGAGGCCTGCCAGGTGGGCCACAAGCCACAGGGGCGCGCCAGGGGGGTAGGGCGCGCCCCCCTGGCTTGTGACTGCCTGGTGGGTCCCCTCTGGTATATTCTTCGCCCAATATTTTTTATATATTCCAAAATAATTCTCCGTAACTTTTCAGGACTTTTGGAGTTGTGCAGAATAGGTATCTCAGATTTGCTCCTTTTCTAGTCCAGAATTCCAGCTGCCGGCATTCTCCCTCTTCATGTAAACCTTGTAAAATAAGAGAGACAAGGCATAAGTATTGTACCATAATGTGTAATAACAGCCCATAATGCAATAAATATCAATATAAAAGCATGATGCAAAATGGACGTATCAACTCCCCAAGCTTAGACCTTGCTTGTCCTCAAGCGAAAGCTGAAATCGATAAATATGTCCACATGTTTAGAGATAGAGGTGTCGATAAAATAAAATACGGACATGAAGGCATCATGATCATCTATAGAACAACAACATATATTGACATATAATTTCTTATGCTGAAGTAACAATTCATTCACAAGGTAAAGTATGAATCAAGAACTATATTGAGAACCAACAAACTATGATCTCAGTCATTGAAGCAATTCCAATTTAGCATAACGTGGGAAAGAGTCAATATAAGAGCTTGTAAAGCAAATCCACATACTCAATCATCTTTTAGTCTTTCATGATTGCTAACACTCACGCGGTACCTGTGAGGTCAAAGCTTCAATCAGACACAGAGAAAGATAGGGGCTTATAGTTTTGCCTCCCAACAATTTACCTCAAGGGTAATGTCAACAGAAATAACTCATGTTCACCTACATCCGAGTGGATATATTTGTCTAGATCATTCCCCAACACATGACGCTTGCCAAGAGATAAAGGCGAAATAAAGGAAGTGATGAAGATCACCATGACTCTTGCATAAAGGTAAGTACTAGAAAGTAAAGGTAACAGATAGGCCCTTCGCAGAGGGAAGCAGAGGTTGTCATGTGCTTTTATAGTTGGATGCACAATCCCTTAATGCAAAAGAACGTCACTTTATATTGCCCCTTGTGATAGAGAACTTTATTATGCAGTTTGTCGCTTTTATTTCTTCCATATCACAAGTTCGTATAAAGTTTATTTTCCTCACACTAATAGATCATACATATTTAGAGAGCAATTTTTATTGCTTGCACTGATGACAACTTACTTGAAGGATCTTACTCAATCCATAGGTAGGTATGGTGGACTCTCATGGAAAAATTGGGTTAAGGGTGTTTGGATGCACAAGTAGTATCTCTACTTGGTGCGGAAGTTTTGGCTGATATGGGGTGGAAGCAAGCGTCACATGTTGAGGGATCTATAACCATATAACTTCTATTCGGAAATAAGCAAACATAACTCATTATGTTGTCTTCCTTGTCCAACATCAACTCCTTAGCATAAAATATTTTAATGAGTGCTCACAATCATAAAAGATGTCCAAGATAATATATTTATATGTGAACCTCTCTTTCTTTATTACTTCCTTTTAATTGCCCCAATGACCAATAGCTATGTTTGTCAACTCACAACAAATTTCAATCGACATACTTCTTATATGTGAAGTCATCACTCCCCATAAGATCATCATATATACTCTTTGCTTTTATTCTATTCTTCTTTCTATTTCTTTTTCTCAAGATCATAGCAAACAAGCAAAGCCCTCAACTCAAAACTACTCTTTATTATATAACTCTCGGACTTGCTTACATAGGGGGAGCAAAAAGCAAAACTCAAAACTAGATCACACCAAAAAACTTTATTCTACTAGATCAAGATATAACCAAAAGGACGGAACTAAGAAAAACGATAAAAGTAAAAGATGTGATGGTGATACGATACCGGGGCACCTCCCCCAAGCTTGGCACAAGCCAAGGGGAGTGCCCATACCCTTGTGTTTAGTTGTCTTGCTTCGGAGGTGGTGATGTTGGAGTTGTTGATGAGATTGGAGGCTTGTCCTCTGTCTTCCAAGGCATGGGCTCACCATCATAGAAAGATGAACGAGTCTCCGGGATCCTCAAATCTGCAGCCAAACTCATTCTCTTAAATCTGTATTAATACTCACAGTTTTGGTTTTGCAGGTCATAGATCTGTGCTTGGATATGCTCGATTTTCTCGTAAAGCTTGAAGATGTGCTCCCCGATGTCCTTGGCGTCCAGCTTGTGCTTGTGGGTAAACTCCACGATCATCATGTGGTTGGCATTGAGTCCTCGTTCCACCATCCCTTGGCACTTGAAGACTTGTTGCTCCATTGCTTCGAGCCTTGTCTCCACACTTCCGGTCTTCTTGGGCCCCTCAACATCACGGATGTGCAGCACCCCCTCACGTATCTCAATGGTTTGAGGGTATCGCAGCACCACCGCAAGGTAGGGGTTGATGACCTTCTCGAAGAACTTGTCCTTCGAAGCACTTGGGGACGTCATGTTGATCTAAATCTGCGGCAGAAACAGCTCAAAACGAAAACAGGAGATATTGTCGTGATACGAAGGTGAAAACTTCGGGAGATTATATAATGAATTTTTACCGACCCGAAGGAGTATACCAAAAGAAAACGGAGTCCGGGGGGTACACGAGGTGGCCACAAGCCACAGGGGCGCGCCCCCTGGCTTGTCGCCTCCTCGTGCACTCTTCGGACTGCTTTAAATTTTCCTAATTTTTTAAATTTTCCAAAACAGAGAAAAATTGCTGTTGAAAAAGTTTTGGAGTCGGTTTACTTACCGTACCACATATTCCTTTTCGGAATCTGAACCGTTCTGGTAGGTCTCCCTAATGTACTCCTCCGGAGTTATGGTATTGATAATATTGGTTTCCACATTTATGGGAGTACCTGAGATATAATGTTTGATTCTTTGACCGTTTACCACCTTCGGGTTTGTGCCTTCGGCATTGTTGATCTTGATGGCACCGGAACGATATACTTCCTCAATAATGTAAGGCCCTTCCCATTTAGAGAGAAGTTTTCCTGCAAAAAATCTTAAACGAGAATTGTATAGCAAGACATAATCACCTACATTGAATTCACGCTTTTGTATCCTTTTATCATGCCATCTCTTAACCTTTTCTTTAAACAACTTGGCATTCTCATAGGCCTGGGTTCTCCATTCATCAAGTGAGCTAATGTCAAATAACCTCTTCTCACCAGCAAGTTTGAAATCATAGTAGAGCTCTTTAATTGCCCAATAAGCTTTATGTTCTAGTTCAAGAGGTAAGTGACATGCTTTGCCATAAACCATCTTATACGGAGACATACCCATAGGGTTTTTATAAGCAGTTCTATAAGCCCATAATGCATCATCAAGTTTCTTAGACCAATTCTTTCTGGATCTATTAACAGTCTTTTGCAAGATCAATTTAATTTCTCTATTGCCCAACTCTACTTGACCACTAGACCGAGGATGATATGGAGATGCAATTCTATGATTAACATCATACTTAGCAAGCAATTTACGGAAAGCACCATGAATAAAGTGTGAACCACCATCAGTCATTAAATATCGAGGGACTCCAAATCTAGGGAAAATAACTTCTTTAAGCATTTTAATAGAAGTGTTATGATCAGCGCTACTAGTTGGAATAGCTTCTACCCACTTAGTAACATAATCAACAGCAACTAGAATATGAGTATACCCGTTAGATTGTGGAAAAGGTCCCATATAATCAAAACCCCAAACATCAAATGGTTCAATAACAAGAGAGTAATTCATAGGCATTTCCTGACGTCTACTAATATTACCAATTCTTTGACACTCATCACAAGACAAGACAAACTTACGAGCATCCTTGAAGAGAGTAGGCCAAATAAAAACCAGATTGTAATACCTTGTGTGCAGTTCTATCTCCAGCGTGGTGTCCCCCATAGGCCTCGGAGTGACACTTGCGTAGGATCTGTTCCTGTTCATGCTCAGGTACACAACGTCTAATAACACCATCCACTCCTCCTTTATAAAGGTGTGCATCATCCCAAAAGTAGTGTCTTAAATCAAAGAAGAAATTTTTCTTTTGTTGGTATGTGAAACTAGGCGGTATAAATTTAGCAACAATGTAATTAGCATAATCAGCATACCATGGAGCATTACGCGAAGCATTTATGACAGCTAATTGTTCATCAGGAAAGCTATCATCAATAGGTAGTGGGTCATCAAGAACATTCTCTAATCTAGACAAGTTATCTGCTACGGGGTTATCAGCACCCTTTCTATCGATAATATGCAAATCAAATTCTTGTAGCAGAAGAACCCATCTAATAAGTCTAGGTTTAGCATCTTTCTTTTCCATAAGGTATTTAATAGCAGCATGATTGGTGTGAACAGTTACTTTGGAATCAACAATATAAGGTCTGAACTTATCACAAGCAAACACAATCGCTAAAAATTCCTTTTCAGTGGTAGCATAGTTTCTTTGAGCACTGTCTAGAGTTTTACTAGCATAATGGATAACATTTAATTTCTTATCAACTCTTTGTCCTAGAACAGCACCAACAGCATAATCTCTAGCATCACACATAATTTCAAAGGGTAGGTTCCAATCAGGTGGTTGAACAATAGGTGCGGAAATCAAGGCATTCTTAAGAATTTCAAATGCTTCTACACAATCATCATCAAACACGAATGGAACATCTTTTTGCAAAAGATTGGTGAGAGGCCTAGAAATCTTAGAGAAGTCTTTAATAAACCTCCTATAGAAACCAGCATGACCAAGGAAACTTCTTATACCTCTTATGTCCGTGGGACACGGCATTTTTTCAATAGCATCAACTTTAGCTTTATCAACTTCAATACCTCTTTCGGAGATTTTGTGCCCCAAGACAATACCTTCATTAACCATAAAGTGGCACTTTTCCCAATTCAAGACAAGATTAGTTTCTTCACATCTCTGCAAAACTCGATCAAGGTTGCTCAAGCAATCATCAAAAGAAGTTCCGTAAACGGAAAAATCATCCATGAAAACCTCAACAATCTTTTCACAAAAGTCAGAGAATATAGCCATCATACATCTTTGAAAGGTAGCAGGTGCATTGCATAAACCAAAAGGCATGCATCTATAAGCAAAGGTACTGAAAGGGCAAGTAAAAGTGATCTTTTCTTGATCCTCTTTTGACACAGGTATTTGAGAGAAACCAGAATAACCATCTAGAAAGCAAAAATGTGTGTGTTTGGATAGTCTTTCTAGCATTTGATCAATAAAAGGTAGAGGGTAATGATCTTTCCTAGTAGCTTTATTTAATTTCCTAAAATCAAATACCATTCTATATCCTGTAACAATTCTTTGTGGGATCAATTCATTTTTATCATTAGGAACAACGGTAATACCTCCTTTCTTAGGAACACAATGAACGGGACTAACCCATCTACTATCAGCAATAGGATAAATTATACCTGCCTCCAGAAGCTTTAGTATTTCATTTCTTACCACTTCTTTCATTTTAGGATTTAACCGTCGTTGATGATCAACAACTGGTTTAGCATCAGGCTCCATATTAATTTTATGCTGACATAGAGTGGGACTAATGCCCTTAAGATCATCAAGAGTATATCCAATAGCAGCTCGGTGCTTCCTCAAAGTTTTCAATAATCTCTTTTCTTCATGCTCTGAAAGGTTAGCACTAATAATAACAGGATATATCTCCTTTTCATCAAGATAAGCATATTTCAGAGTATGAGGTAATTGTTTAAGCCCAAACACGGGATCACCCTTGGGTGGAGTGGGATCCCCAAGTATTTCAATAGGCAGGTTGTGTTTCAAAATAGGTTGCTGATCAAAGAAAATCTTATCTATTTCATTCCTTTCATTCATATGCATATCATTTTCATGGTCTAGCAAATATTGTTCTAAAGGATCAGTAGGAGGCACAGCAATAGAAGCAAGACCAATAATTTCATCTTTACTAGGCAATTCTTTGTCATGGGGTTGTCTACGAAATTTAGAGAAATTGAACTCATGAGACACATCTCCAAAACTTGCAGTAACAGTTTCTTTCTCACAATCAATCTTAGCATTAACAGTATTCAAGAAGGGTCTACCAAATATAATGGGACAAAAATCATCTTGTGGGGAACCAAGAACAAGAAAATCAGTAGGATATTTTATTTTCCCACACAAGACTTCAACATCTCTAACAATCCCAATTGGTGCAATAGTATCTCTATTAGCCAGCTTAATGGTAACATCAATTTCCTCTAGTTCAGTTGGTGCAATATCATTCATAATTTCTTGGTATAAGGAAAAGGGAATTGCACTCACACTAGCACCCACATCGCACAAGCCATGATAACAATGATCTCCTATTTTAACAGAAACAACAGGCACGCCAACAATAGGTCTATGTTTACCTTTAGTATCCGGTCTAGCAATTCTAGCAGCTTCATCACAGAAATGAATAACATGCCCATCAATATTATCAACCAAGAGATCTTTAACCATAGCAATACTAGGTTCAACTTTAATTTGTTCAGGGGCTGTAGGTCTTCTAGTACAGCTCTTACGAACCACAGTTGAAGCTTTAGCATGTTCCTTTATTCTAACAGGGAAAGGTGGTTTCTCAATATAAGCGGTAGGAACAATAGGATCAACATTATAAGTTATGGTTTCTTCTTCAACTTTAATAGGTTCAAATACTTTCACTTCAATGGGAGGATGATATTTAAACCACTTCTCCTTAGGGAGATCAACATGAGCAGCAAAAGATTCACAGAAAGAAGCTACTATCTCAGAGCCAAGTCCATATTTAGTGCTAAATTCACGAAAAGTATCGGTGTCTATAAAGGATTTAACACAATCAAACTTAAGATTTATACCTGACTCGTTACCTTCGTCGAGTTCCCAATCTTCGGAGTTGCGTTTAATTCTTTCCAATAGGTCCCATTTGAATTCAATATCTTTCTTCATAAAGGAACCACCACAAGAAGTATCGAGCATGGATTGATCATTACGAGAAAGCCGAGCATAAAAAATCTGAATAATAATTTCTCTCGGGAGCTCATGATTGGGGCATGAATATAACATTGACTTAAGCCTCCCCAATATTGAGAGATTCTTTCTCCTTCACGAGGCCAAAAATTATAAATATAATTCCGATCACGATGAACCAGATGCATAGGATAAAACTTCTGATGAAATTCCAATTTCAATCGGTTGTAGTTCCATGATCCAATATCATCACATAGCCTATACCATGTCAATGCCTTCTCCTACAAAGATAAAGGAAAGACCTTCTTCTTGACATCATCCTCGGGCAATCCTGCAAGCTTAAATAATCCACAAACTTCATCCACATAGATTAGATGCAAATCAGGATGTAGTGTTCCGTCTCCTGCATAAGGATTAGCTAGCAGTTTCTCTATCATACCCGAACGAATTTCATAATAAATATTTTCAGTAGGTGCAGTAGGTTGAGGAGCAACTCTTTGTGCTTCCGGTCGAGGTGAAGATACCCCGAACAAGCCGCTCAAAGGATTAGTTTCCATAGTAACAAGTGACAGTAAATTTCAGCACACTATATAAATTTTTCCTTACCAAGTTCCACTCACCAAAGGCGCTTCACTCCCCGGCAACGGCGCCAGAAAAGAGTCTTGATGACCCACAATTATAGGGGATCTATCATGGTCCTTTCGATAAGTAAGAGTGTCAAACCCAACGAGGAGCAGAAGGAAATGACAAGCGGTTTTCAATAAGGTATTCTCTGCAAGCACTGAACTTATCGGTAACAGATAGTTTTGTGATAAGATAATTCGTAACGGATAGCAAGTAACAAATGTAACAAAGGTGCAGCAAGGTGGCCCAATCCTTTTTGTAGCAAAGGACAAGCCTGGACAAACTCTTATATAAAGCAAAGCGCTCCCGAGGACACATGGGAATTACTGTCAAGCTAGTTTTCATCATGCTCATATGATTCGCGTTCGTTACTTTGATAATTTGATATGTGGGTGGACCGGTGCTTGGGTGCTGCCCTTACTTGTACAAGCCTCCCACTTATGATTAACCCCTCTTGCAAGCATCCACAACTACGAAAGAAGAATTAAGATAAATCTAACCATAGGATGAAACATGTGGATCCAAATCAGCCCCTTACGAAGCAACGCATAAACTAGGGTTTAAGCTTCTGTTACTCTAGCAACCCATCATCTACTTATTACTTACCAATGCCTTCCTCTAGGCCCAAACAATGGTGAAGTGTCATGTAGTCGACGTTCACATAACACCACTAGAGGAGAGACAACATACATCTCATCAAAATATCGAATGAATACCAAATTCACATGATTACTTATAACAAGACTTATCCCATGTCCTCAGGAACAAACGTAACTACTCACAAAGCATATTCATGTTCATAATCAGAGGAGTATTAATTATCATTAAGGATCTGAACATATGATCTTCCACCAAGTAAACCAACTAGCATCAACTACAAGGAGTAATCAACACTACTAGCAACCCACAGGTACCAATCTGAGGTTTTGAGACAAAGATCGGATACAAGAGATGAACTAGGGTTTGGAGAGGAGATGGTGATGGTGAAGATGTTGATGGAGATTGACCCCCTCTCGTTGAGAGGGTCGTTGGTGATGACGATGGCTTCGATTTCCCCCTTCGGGAGGGAAGTTTCCCCGGCAGAACAGCTCCGCCGGAGCCCTAGATTGGTTCTGTCCAAGTTCCGCCTCGAGACGGCGGCGCTTCGTCCTGAAAGCTCCCTTCTGATTTTTTCCAGGTCAAAACCCTCCATATAGCAGAAGATGGGCACCGGAGGCCTTCCAGGTGGGCCACAAGCCACAGGGGCGCGCCCAGGGGGGTAGGGCGAGCCCCCTGGCTTGTGACTGCCTGGTGGGTCCCCTCTGGTATATTCTTCGCCCAATATTTTTTATATATTCCAAAATAATTCTCCGTAACTTTTCAGGACTTTTGGAGTTGTGCAGAATAGGTATATCAGATTTGCTCCTTTTCCAGTCCAGAATTCCAGCTGCCGGCATTCTCCCTCTTCATGTAAACCTTGTAAAATAAGAGAGAAAAGGCATAAGTATTGTACCATAATGTGTACTAACAGCCCATAATGCAATAAATATCAATATAAAAGCAAGATGCAAAATGGACGTATCACCGACGACTAGAGTGCATGCGACACAAATAATTGGCCAGGTACTATCGTTCTATTGTACATATGATTTAACTAAAGAGAATATAATGTTACACTCACGTTCAATTTACTTGTACTCGGGTCTAGAAAAATCGAAGAATTAGAAGATGAAGATTACCTTACGTGAAAACCAACGGCAATATCCCTCGTTGCATGCGTGGCCTATAGCAGGCAAACTCATGCATCATGCATGTTACATACCACAAGACAAAAGAAAAAGGGCCAAGCAATTTTGTTTTGGCTTCATGGACCAATCAATGCAACGGTGGTGTCCAATAATTCTTCTTCGATGCACCAGTACAAAGTTGGACCATTACATGCGTTCGGGCTCCGTACGGCTAGATGTGGCTGATTCTTTTACGTCGCTTGCTCGAGACCAACAGAAGCGGCGGCTATTCCTAAATAAATAGTTAGCATCTATTATGATTTAGACTCAGGTTTTGTTTAGAGAAGTTTAGCTATTGCTACTTTTATTTGTCCTTGCTCGTAGCGGCTAGTGTGACCGTCAAGACATCCTATCGGAACCCCATCTCGTGAGATTTAATCCATCTAGCATATTCACAATTTTAGATTGCTTGGCTATTGTTTTCTTTCATGTTCTTCGATTTTCCTGCAGGTAAATCCTTCGTGGATAGGTCGATCATTCCGTTGGCTCGGTCGATAACACCATGGAGTTTGTTCAGCGATTGCCGTGGATATTAGTCGTGTACGGTTCTCCCTGTATGGTTGGTAGCCAGAACGTGAGGGTCAAGTCCCACAAAAATCGTAGTTATCCCCACTCTCATCGAAAGATCAGCCCAGTTCACATCATTATGTTGATTGTGATGTGGTACAAATGCAAGCATGCTCCGTTTTACTTGGTAAACTATGGCAATTTGATAAAAACTATGTACACCATGATAGGACAAATTAGTATACTATTGTTCATAAGGATACAAATATAACTTTGCTTCCTATGTCTCCTGAACAAATTATGAAATATGACATTGCTAGAGCTAGTAAAGCAAAACAGGAGCACAGTAAGAGTGAAAATCAGTTGGTGGCAAAGGAATTTGACCAACATGATAAGCCTAATAAACCATCATCTAGTGTTGCATCTGAAATAAAATTGAAGAGTGGATGTTTACTTGCCACTAAATCTGATATTATTTATTTGGATGTAACTACATCTGCATGCTATGCTTTTGTGTGCAAAGAGGTATTATTTTCATTCGAGGACGTGCCTCCCTCTTTGCCTCCTGCTGTCACTAACATCTTGCAGGAGTTCGCTGACGTCTTTCCACAAGACGTGCCACCGGGATTACCACCTATTCGAGGGATTGAGCATCAGATTGATTTAATTCCCAGTGCATTGCTACCCAACCGTGCGCCATACTATACTAGTCCAGAGGGGACGAAGAAGATTATGCGTCAAGTACATGAGCTACTCGACAAAGGTCATATACGCGAATCCCTTAGTCCTTGTGTTGTTCCTATTATTCTAGTGCCAAAAAGGATGGTACATCACGTATGTGTGTTGATTGTAGAGGCATTAATAATACTGCCTCCGTTCCTAAATATAAGTCTTTCTAAATATTCCACTACGAACTACATACGGAGCAAAATGAGTGAATCTACACACTAAAGTATGTCTATATACATCCGTATGTAGTTCATAGTGGAATCTCTAGAAAGACTTATATTTAGGAATGGAGGGTGTATTACTATTCGTTATCATCATCCTATACCTAGGCTAGATGATATGCTTGACGAATTAATTGACTCTACAATTTTCTCCAAAGTTGATTTGCGTAGTGGATACCATCAAATTCATATGAAATTGGGAGATGAATGGAAAACAACATATAAAACTAAGTTTGGATTATATGAGTGGTTAGTCATGCCTTTTTGGTTAACGAATGCACCTAGTACTTTTATGAGATTAATGAAAGAGTTTTTATGTGATTTCATTGGATGATTTGTGGTAGTCTATTTTGATGATATACTGATTTATAGTAGATCTTTGGAGGAACACTTGGAACATTTACGTGTTGTTTTTATTGCTCTACGTGATGCACGTTTGTTTGATAACCTTGGGAAGTGCACCTTTTGCACCGACCGAATATCTTTTCTTGGCTATGTTGTTACTCTAGAGGGAATTGAAGTTCATAAGGCCAAGATTGAAGCTATTGAGAGTTGGCCACAGCCCAAAACGGTCACAGAGTGAGGAGTTTTCTTGGCCTTGCTGGTTTCTATAGGCGTTTTGTGAGAGATTTCAGCACCATTGCTGCACCTCTCAATGAACTTACAAAGAAGGGTGTGCCTTTTACTTGGGGTACCGCATAGGAAGAAGCCTTCACGGTATTGAAAGATAAGTTAACACATGCTCCCTTACTCCAACTTCCTGATTTTAATAAGACTTTTGAGCTTGAATGTGATGCTAGTGGAATTGGATTAGGAGGTGTGTTATTACAAGATGGTAAACGTGTTGCATATTTTTCTGAAAAATTGAGTGGGCCTAGTCTGAATTATTCTACTCATAATAAGGAATTATATGCTCTTGCTCGAAGAAATTATATATTCTGATCATGAATCAAGATGGTAAACATGAAAACATTATTTATGGCCCAAAGAATTTGTTATACACTTTGATCATGAATCTTTGAAACATATTAGAAGTCAAGCAAAACTAAACCGTAGACATGCTAAATGGGCTGTATTCATTGAAACTTCCCTTATGTCATTAAACACAAGAAGGGAAAAGAAAATGTTATTGCTAGTGCATTGTCTCGTCATTATACTATGCTTTCACAACTTGACTTTAAAATATTTGGTTTGGAGACCATCAAAGATCAATATGTGCATGATGTTCAATTTAAATATGTGTTGCAGAATTGTAAAGAAAGGAGAACATAGAACAAGTTCGTCATTAATGATGGATTTGTGTTCCGTGCTAACAAGCTATGCATTCCAGCTAGCTCCGTTCGTCCTTTGTTGATGCAGGAGGCGCGTGGAGGAGGATTAATGGGACACTTTGGCGTGAAGAAGATGGTGGACATACTTGCTACACATTTCTTTTGGCCAAAGATGCGACAGGATGTTGAGCGTTTTGTTGCTCGCTGCACTACTTGTCAAAAAGCTAAGTCACGACTCAATCCTCATGGTTTATATATGCCTTTGCCTGTACCTAGTATTCCTTGGGAGGACATATCTATAGAATTTATTTTAGGTTTACCTCGAACAAAGGAGGGGAGGGATAGCATATTTATTGTCGTGGATATATTTTAAAAAATGGCACACTTTATACCATGTCATAAAAGTGATGATGTTGCTAATGTTGCTGATTTGTTCTTTCGTGAAATTGTTCGCTTGCATGGTGTGCCAAATACAGTTGTTTCAGATCGTGATGCAAAATTTCTTAGCCACTTTTGGAGAGGTTTATGGGCTAAGTTGGGGACTAAACTGCTTTTTAGTACTACATGTCACCCCCAAACTGATGGACAAACTGAAGTATTCAATACCTCGTGCTTAGCCCATATTGATTTGTCTACATACCCCCAAACTGAAGTAGTCTGCTTTTTAGTCTACTATGCTTAGGGCTGTTTTCAAGAATAACTTGAAAATGTGGGAAGAATGCTTGCCACATATTGAATTAGCTTATAATGGTTCATTGCATTCTACTACTAAGACGTACCCTTTTGAAATTGTGTATGGTTTCATACCTCGTGCACCTATTGATTTGTTGCCTCTTCCATCTTCGGAGAAGGTAAATTTTGATGCTAAACAACATGCTGACTTGATCTTAAAAATGCATGAGGTAACTAAGGAAAACATTGAGCGTATGAATGCTAAATACAAACTTGCTGGAGATAAGGGTAGAAAACATATTGTCTTTGCACCTAGAGATCTTGTTTAGTTACATTTGCGTAAGGATAGATTTCCTGATTTGCGCAAGTCGAAGCTAATTCCACGTGCTGATGGTCCTCTGAAGGTGTTATAGAAAATAAATGATAAGGCATACAAACTTGAGCTGCCTCCAGAGTTTGGGGTTAGTCCCACTTTTAACATTGCAGATTTGAAGCCTTATTTGGGTGAGGAAGGATGAGCTTCCATCGAGGACGACTTCATTTCAAGAAGGGGAGGATGTTGAGGACATCAATAGCATTGTTACACCCACAAACCTTGCTGCTATACATACTGGACGAATTACTAGAGCTCGCGCACGCCAATTGAATTACCAGGTACTTTCGTTTCTTGGAAATCCTTCAAATGTTCATGAACATATGATGCTGCCTAAATTAGATACTTTTTTTTACTTATGAATGAAGGACCTACCATGGACAAGAAGGATGGACATTGGAGCGGGAACAAGCATGGTGAAGAAGGTGCGCGCGCGGGAAAGAACAATGGAGCTTCCAGTGGTGATTTTCACACTTTAAAGCCACCATAATGAGAGCATGAAGGCTTGGACGAAATATTCAAGATGCCACTTTATAAATTTCGTCCATAGGCTATTATAGGTCCCGCGCCACCTTATTTTTGAGTCAGTCCCATGTAACTTCGAAATACCACATTATAGGCTGTTTTTAGAGTCCGTATGTGTGGGGAAACTGAGTTAGGGTTGGTTTCGGACCCCTCCTCCATGAGGTCACGAAATGCCCCTCTATTCCCCCATATATACAGCCCTTAGGGTGCTGTTTAGACTTGGGTTTTCTTCAGATTAAAAGTTTGCCATAGCTGCAACTTCGCGTCCTTCGTTTGTGTTCCACGACCAGACCAAGACGTCACAGAACCCCACTTTCATCAATAAAGCTTTCCTCTTATATTCGCAATATACAGATTGCAATTTCTGTTTCTTGCTTGTTCTTTGTTTGCGTGCAGGAAGTAGACCCTCGTGGTCAGGTTGATCATGCTCCGCGTGGTCAATAACCTCTCAGAGCTGGTTTAGCGATTGCTAAGGCACGACGTCCTCGCACGTTCGTAGTCGGATTGTCAAAGTCTACTCCACCAAAAACGATACTCACATCTCATCAAAAGACAGGGTCAACTTCGCCTCTATCAAGGAGTACCTTGGTGACAAACATGCTCATTAAGACCCTTCCCAATGAGAATGCCTGTAGGGTTAAGGCAGATGGCATGGGTCCAAGTTATCGTTGAAGGTTTCCGTTGCAAGTGTTTATTTGATGTTAGGCCTTCATGGCCCTATCTATGTAAGACTTGACCATAATGGCGATATGTAATGGATGTAAGACTCTTGTTACTCAGTTTCGATGTGCTCAGTGAGCAGTGATCGTGGGATCACTGTACACGTGCATTCGATGACTTCAACTTATGAGTCGGGCCCCCCACAGAGCTGGTATCAGAGACATCCTGACTGTAGGAAGCTTTATCTAGCATTGGCGTTAGATAGGATAAAACTATTTTCAAAAACTATACCTAGAATCTATGTTCAAAAGAGTTTTCACTTCTTATCTCTTCTAGCCTATTTTCAAAACTTTACTGACTCCCCTCCCTTAAACCTTGTAGATGGTCGTCATACTCGAGGACCTCCTAGCCACCGGTTTTCCCCTAGTCCTTGAGGACAGCCTGAAGAAGTGCTAGTTTAGTAGACCTCCCGTTTTCCTCTACCACGAGCACTAGGTTGATGCCACCACAAAGGAGTGCCATGCTGATGTGGCCGTGAGGGCAAACGACTCACCAGGAGTTGGTTCTTTGAAGGACCAAAGATGGAGACCCTGGTGATAGAAGTCGAGACGGCAGCACGGGAGGCACTTATCCACCTTCGAGATATTCTCCAAAAGATGGCTGACAAGCCAGCTACCCGCAACCTACCATTCAGGAAGGATGATATTGGCAAGAGTTGGACGTTAGTCCCATCCAAGGAGGATGAAACGCCACTCGGGTTCTAGACCTACTTCAGCCTCTCCCCAGACAGTCTAGTTCACAACTTGATTAAGGAGTTAGTGAAGCTCCGCAGGGAACTTCACCACACCCGAGACCTACTATGCCAAGCTGAGAAGAAGCCAGACAAGATCAAGAAGGAAGCTTCCCCCAACAGATGACCAGCCATCGCTTACAGAGGAGGAGTACCCCCAGCCTGAGATGCACTCGCTCAGGGAACATCTTAGTGTCGTCGCATGAGTGCGAAGGAGTACCGTGAGCTCTTCACCGCTCCACCGGCAAAGAGTCAACATAATGGACCCCCTCATTCTCCAACCCCTTCGACCGGAGATGACACCCGTATGGATGATGACAAGAAGGAAGACCCGGAAGAGCATGGGTATGGGCCCGAGCACTCCAGCACCTGAGTTCGAGCACCCCTAGGGTAGGACGAGTTATGTATCCCCATGTGAAGTCGAGTTCGTTTAATGGTTCATATGAAACCATGTGTGGTTGTAGTTTGTTTTCGTTGTTCGTGTTTTGATGCAGGTCACGATGTTGCGTGAGGCAACATGTAAGTGACTACATCGCCTATCTTATCTTAATATTATGAGCTTGGCCTTTTTGCCTTTGTTTGATCACACTTGCAGTATACCCCCCTTAGGTGCATTTCCTCTATCATTGCTTTCCCTCTCGTCTATCCCAGTCATTTGACTCTGGCCGCTCCAAACAGGATGGTGACTGCAACCAGCACCAACACCTTTGCCAACCCCAATGCTGGAAACGCGAGCCAGTAGCAGGAAGCTGGTGGATCCCCTGAAACTGGAGCTCACCAGGAGCACCACATGGAGACATTCCTCCACCACCACCTCCACCAGAGAACATGACCATATCCCAGTTTCTCCAAGTTCTTAGGGAGGAACATCATGCCAACTCTGCTGCTATCAAACAGTTGGCTCAGACCCTCGTCAACAACCCATAACAAGGAAGGAACGGCAATGGCCGCTCCACTCTGTCAGAATTCATGAGGAATTCGCCCCCAACCTTCACCGAGACTGCTGAACCTTTGCACGCCGATGACTGGATCTGCACCATTGAGGATCTTCTTGCACTAGTCAGCTGTAACGAGCATCATGATAAGGTGCTTTATGCCTCTCACTGTGTCGGAGGAACTGCCAGAGATTGGTGAGACGGTTTCAAGGTCATGCAAGGCGACCATGTGATCACTTGGGATGACTTCAAGGATGGTTTCTGCAAGGCCCACATTCCTTTTGGGATCATGGCTATCTAGAAGTGGGAATTCCAAGCTTTGAAGCAAGGGAGTGGCTCAGTCAAGGAGTACATGAAAAAGTTCAACCTCCTGTCAAGATATGCCTTTGAGGATGTCAACACTAAGGCAACGAAGAGAGAACGCTTCATGGAAGGCCTTCAGCAAGCACTGGTCTGCGAGTGCCCAACATTCTTCGACCTGGTGAACAAGGTACTCATGCTTGAAGACAAGTGTCGTGCTATAGAAGACACCAGCAATCGCAAGATGGCCAGCAAGGGTTGCTCCAGTAATCAGAAGCCTCGTCCATGGTAGCCAGCCCCAGCTAGGCCAACCTATCAGCCTCAACAAGCCAGACCTTCCACACCCCATCCGAGCTACCTGCCTCAGTAGTATGCCAATCCCAGGCATGCCTACAGCAACCCCAATATCAACAATGGTGGCAAGAACAACAACTCACGACATATCACATGCTTTGGATGTGGTCAGCCATGACACATCTCTAAGCTCTGCCCCTATAAGAAACCAGATGCACCGCACCCCAATGCGCAGAATCAAGGACAAGGATGTGGAGAGACACCAAGGAACCAAGCTCCCCGCAACTAGCCCAACAATGGCTAAGGCCGTGTGAACCATGTCACCACTAAGGAAGCCCAGGAAGACCTGGACATCATACTGGGTACGTTCCTTGTCAACTCAACCCCAGCAACCGTCTTGTTTGATTGTGGATCTTCACATTGTTTTGTTACCCAAAAGTTTGCACTAGAGAGTGGTATGGAGCCTACACCCCTAGGTAGTCCTATGTTGGTGCAAACCCCGGGTTCGGAGTTGACAACCAAGATAGGGTGTAAAGGAGTTGGGATTATCATCAACGGGGTATAGTTCCTAGCAGACCTTATCATCTTGAAATCACAAGGCTAGGATGTCATCCTAGGGATGGATTGGTTAGCCAAGCACCAAGTCTTGCTAGACTACGCCAAGCGTACTGTCACCATGACCAATAGCTAAGGAGTTGAAGTCAAGTATGTCCCGAACCCTTCCTCCACTCAAGTCCCTCAAGCCAATTGTCTGTGAGGGATTGAGTTGGATCAAGTGCCAGTGGTATGTGAATTTTCCCAGATGTCTTTCCTAACACGCGGTCCGCTACGCAAGCGCCAATTTTTTTCTACCACGTACCCAAGAACATGCTGCTGGAAATAGATCACGGGATCGGGTTTACCACTAGACGCGCAGTCACCACATCAGAAGTAGAGTTGGTGATGCGTGTAGTCTATCAGCCGATTCGTCTCCTCCTCTTGTAGCCGATCTCCCAAGAGCAGTGATCTCCCACGAACAGCTCCTCGCGGATCCCTGGAACGATTCGTCCAAGCATCGCAGATGCGATGCCTCCAAGTTATCCACATGTATGGGGGCAGTGTCGGGCGGTGGACTACTAGGTCCGATCGCACGGCATGGTGGCGTGGGGAGTGGCGGTGGCTGTCGAGGAGAGGAAAAGATTAACCTTGAAAGGTGCGCCCATTCCACTTTATATAGACCTCCGAGGTGGGCTCAACACTTGAGGCCCACGACAAGTCTAGTCCCATTTTCCATTCGGATCCAATCCGAATGGGCTGCAGTCCTATAAGTGTGCAACCCTATTGGTTCACGTACACATGGACACGACCCGAGTCGATAGTCGGTCACGGCTCCTAGCAGAACGTGCCAACTCCCATGTGTGCGCAAAGTCGTTAGACGTAGCTCGATAATGCGTCATATACAACATTCCTTTTGCCTCATGATATAGGTTGTCGAGCGCAAGGCGAGTACTTGTCACCCTTGTGGTAGCTCGACATCTCTTCTCGAAACTGTTATGCAGATTCCCGAACTAGGTTAACACTTAACCCATATCGCATGTCCATGCTTTCTGAATCTGATCACACCAGAGGGCCCAGAGAATATTTCTCCTCGCAGAGGGGCAAATCCCATCTTGGTCAACCATGTCTCGCGGCATGTCTCACGACTCACCGAAAGCTACCTTTATAACCACCCAGTTACGGAGTAGTGTTTGATAGACCCTAAGTAAGTCGATCCTCATCCCGAGAACATGCGAGGACCTGAGGTCTAGGACATGGCATATACATTGTACTTGCGACTAACAAATGATAATATCTTGTTGTATCTCAAAGTGGGTCTGTCTGATTCGGTGATCTCAATCCCTGAGTCCATACTATCAGTTTAGCATCTCTATGCACATGACTTGTGAAACATAGTCATCAACTAAATCGTATACTAGTAAAGGATATGTGTCCGCATAACCTTAACAACTAGGGACTATTAGAACAATCATCATACAATATATAGTCTCACAAATAAGTCACATACTTATAGATACATATCACTGATAATGTTCAAGGACAATATAAAATACTCATGAATACATAGGAAATGAAATCATCACATGATTGCCTCTAGGGCATATCTGTATCTGTCTCCCACCTGCACTAGAGTCAATCATCTAGGCATCGTATGCCCATGGACCTCATGTGCACCTCATGCTTCGACTGCGGGAGAGGCTTCGTTAATGGATCAGCAATATTTGCATCCATGTGTACTTGCATATGTTTACATCGCCTCTCTCGACAATGTCGCAAATAAGGTTAAAATGCCTGAGTATGTGTTGGGTTTTATGATGGTTCCGTGGTTCCTTGACTTGTGCGATAGGACCAGTATTACCAGAATAGAGGTCCAATAGATTGGACGAGTCCTAAACCACTCCAAGATCAGAAATAAAATTCTTCACCCAAACACCTTCTTTTGCAGCTTCAGAAACCGCAATGTACTCATCTTCCTTTGTAGAATCAGCTACCGTATCTTGCTTGGCACTCCTCCAGCTCACAGCTCCTCCATTTAGAATTCACACAAACCCATATTACGATCGACTATCATCCCTATCGGTTTGGAAACTAGCATCAGTGTAACTCTTTACAATGAGCTCATCTTCACCTTCATAAACCAGGAACACATCCTTTCTCCTTCTCAAGTATTTAAGGATATTCTTTACCGCTGTCCAGTAACTCTCACCTGGATCAGCTTGCTATCTGCCCACTACGCTTAGAGCAAAGCTAACATCGGGACAAATACATACCATATCATACATGATGGACCCGACAGCCGAAGCATACGGAATCCCATCCATGTGTCTTCACTCATCAGGAGTCGAGGGACACTATGTCTTGCTAAGACTAATGCCGTGTGACATGGGCAAAAAACCTTTCTTGGCATCTTGCATGTTGAACCGCTTCAACACCTTGTCTATATACGTACTTTGGCATAATCCAATAAGCCTTCTCGATCTATCTCTATAGATCTTGATTCCCACAAAATAAGCTGCTTCTCCCAAGTCTTTCATCGAAAAACTATTTTTCAATGAGTCCTTGACAGATTCAAGCATTTGAACATCATTTCCAATCAACAATATGTCATCCACATATAGGATCAGAAATGCAACTGAGCTCCCACCGGCCTTCTTGAATACACAATGATCATAGTCGTTCTTAATGAAGCCAAACTTTTTGATCGCTTCATTAAAACGAATGTTCCAATTCCGAGATGCTTGCCTCAATCCATAAATGGATCTCTAAAGCTTGCATACCATGCCAACATTCTTTGGATCGACAAAACCGTCAGGCTGTGTCATATACACGTTCTCAATTAAATTTCCATTAAGGAAAGCCGCTTTGACATCCATCTGCCATATCTCATAGTCGAAATATGTAGCTATAGCAAGAATGATCCGAATTAATTTAGGCATCGCTACCGGTGAATAAGTCTCACCGTAGTCAACTCCTTGAACTTGTCGATAACCTTTAGCGACAAGTCGAGCCTTATGGACTGTAACATTTACATCCATATCAGTTTTCTTCTTAAAGACCCATTTGCACTCAATGGCTCGAACGCCATCTGGCGGATCAACCAAGTTCCAAACTTCATTGTCATCCATGAAATTTAATTCGGATCTCATGGCCTCAAGCCATAACTCAGAATTAGGGCTCACCATCCCTTCCGCATACGTGGTCGGTTTGTTGTTCTCCAAGAACAACACATTGCCGTTGTGCATATTGTGCAACCTTTCTGACCTACATGGAACCGGAGCCGATTCCACTACGGGCTCCCTGACTAACTCAGGTGTGATTGAATCACTTGTTCGAACGTCCCCGTGTGGCTCTCGAATTTCTTCGAGTCGGACCGACCTCTCACTAGCCTTCCGATTGAGAAACTCTTTCTCAAGGAAAATTCCATGTCGAGCGACAAACACTTTGCCCTCTTCACGCTTGTAGAAGCAATATCCCAAGGTTTCCCTCGGATATCCCACGAATATGCACTTGTCCGATTTGGTTTTAAGTTGTCCGACTTGAGTCGCTTGACATATGCTTCACAACCCCAAATCTTTAGAAAAGACAAACTATGACTCTTTGCAATCCATATCTTATATGGTGTCTTATCTACGGACTTTGATGGTACCATGTTTAGTGTGAAAGTTGCGGTTTCTAGAGCGTATCCCCAAAATGACAAGGGTAAATCCGACTGACTCATCATCGATCGGACCATGTCTAACAAATTCCGATTCCTCCATTCCGACACACCATTTCTCTATGGCGTACCTGGAGGAGTGAGTTGTGGAACTATTCCATGGCTCTTCAGATGATCATCAAACTCCTGGCTCATATAATCACTGCCACAATCATATCGTAGAAGCTTGATTGCCTCGCGGAGTTGATTTTCCACTTCATTCTGAAACTCCTTGAACTTTTCAAAAGTTTCTGACTTGTGCCTCATCAAGTAGACATATCCATATCTACTAAAGTCGTCGGTAAAAGTCATGAAGTATTGGAAACCACCTCTAGCAGTCGTGCTCATTGGTCCACATACATCACTATGTATAAGTTCCAATAGCTAGGACGCCCTCTCAGAACTCTTTGTAAAAGGAGTCCTAGTCATCTTGCAAAGTAGGTAGAACTCGCATGTCTCAAATGATTCAAAATCAAATGAAGTTAGAATTCCATCTTCATGGAGCTTCTTCATCCGCTTTTGACTAATGTGTCCTAGTCGACAATGCCAGATGTAAGTCGGATTTTCTCGTTAGGATTATGCCTCTTGCATTTATGTTATAGACCGATTCACCTTCAAGATCTAATATAAATAACCCATTCACAACAGGTGCAAAGCAATAAAACATTTTATTCAAGTAAATAGAACAACCATTGTCCTTAATACTGAATTCATAACCTTGCCTCATCAAACATGAGACCGAAATAATGTTTCGACTTAATGCAGGAACATAATAACAATTATCAAGTTCCATTACAAATCCTGAAGGTAAATTAAGTTGCATGGTACCGACGGCTATTGCAACAACTCTTGCTTTATTCCCGACGCGTATGTCAACTTCTCCTCTTGCAACATTCCTAGTCCTTCTTAGCCCCTGCATCGAGTTGCATATGTGAACAACCGATCTGGTATCATATACCCAAGAGCTACTAGAAATATGAGCAAGAAAAATGTCTATAACATATACAACAAGTATACCTGAAGACGAAGTCACACTTCCAGTCTTCTTGCCTATCTGGGCAAGCCACTTGCTGCAGTTCCTCTTCCAGTGATTGGTTTCCTTGCAGTGAAAGCAAACGGTCTCCGTGTTTGGTCCGGACTTGGCCGCATCGGCGATAGTTGGAGTTGCCTCATTGCCCTTTGCCTTAGTCTTTTTCTTGGACCAGCTCTTCTTAGACTTTGTCGTGTTCTGCACCATCAACACTTGATGCGTGCCTTTCTTGATATCCCGCTCTGCCACTTTTAGCATCCCATGCAATTCAGTGAGCTTCTTTTCCATGCCATGCATATGGTAGTTCGAGATGAATGTCCGGTAGCTGGCCGGAAGAGAAGCCGGAATTGTATCTGTGGACAATTCTGTAACGCCCCGGACACACCCGCCGGTGGTCGTTACTCCTGGCGGAATCTAGACTGGCCCCACGGATCAATACTAGTCTTTTCTACGCACTTTGTCCTCACTCGTGCGCACCCGGGACCAACTTCCTGGTCGGTCACCCAACCTAGAACTACTCCAAGCCAAGCACGCTTAACTTGGGAGTTCTGTTTGAATGGGCTCCCGGAAAAGAAGGAATTCCTTACTGATATGAGTAGTCTATCATCCCTAATATGCCAGGCTATCACACATTCATTCCCAAGTGGGAAGCCTAACCGATCCAAAGCTTGCATGTATCCGATCATCTTGATCACATGCGGGCTCAGTGGATCACCCTCTTTCAGCTTACAATCCATCAAGGATCGCCAGACGTTGAAGTCCTTGCCTACATATGAAACATGCTCTTAAGGTTCTCGATCATATCGAAAGCCTCAACGTTTTCAAAATGCTGCTGCAGATCGGGCTCCATAGAAGCCAGCATGAGACAACTGATCTCGTTTGACTTATCAATGAGTTTCTGGTGGGCATTCATGGTCGTGGCATTAGCATTCTCGGCAGGTTCCTCTGGAAGGGTTCCTCTAGAACATGTTCCTTTTTATCATGCCTCAGAAAAAATCTCAGATTTCCATATCAGGTGGTAAAGTTTGTTCCATTCAATTTATCCTTTTCTAGGATTGATTTCAACGAACAACTGGGTTGAGCAGGTGGTGCCATTGATCTACAACAAAATTATGCAAAACACTAAGACATGTATTCATAAAGAGTAATTCAAATTAAACATTTTAATAAGAACATTACTCCCACTAAAATCAACATCCCTCCATTGATTCTTAGCGATTCAAGGTCCAAGATCCACATGTCAACTAGTGAGCTTTTGCATCACCGCTAGAAGACTAGATCACTCGGTAAGCAACACTTGCTAATCGTATCTCTATATGACTCTTGTTTGTTGGGGACATATCATGCCACGCCAACTCTTATGCCTCGAGGCCCAAAACTGTTTTGATAGCCACGACAAGTTAACCAATGCTTCGCTCGTAAGTGTCCAACACAAACACACCACGTTAAGGAGAATTAGCAGCACCCTAATTTTATAGTCCCACCACTAAAAATACTTAACATGTGATGGTGCAGCAATTGGGGAGGCAATATTACTTGACATTCCTTGAGGGATCACCCTACTTAAAACATCTATCTTGCAAAAGAAGGGCGCATAAAAGGGATAAACTTTCACATGCAGTTTATATATGTGTGATATGGTATAGCCCCTTTCATTAACGCATGGTGATTTCCATCTCCACGTGCGCTTAATGCCCATGGCGATCTCCATCTCCATGCATCGTTTCCCTTGTGGTAATCTCCATCTCCACACATGGTGTCAACCGCCAAGTGTTACATAAGATACTATGCTATTACAAACTAATAGCTATGAGAGTAAATTACATTACAAGGCATCTCATGTTGACACGCATGTCATTAATAATGGGACAACCATATGGCTCCAGCCAGTTGCCGCACTTATGACACACAGGTCACGATTTAATAATTTACAAGCAACATTCATGGGCTATACCAAATCACAAGCATTCCCTGCAAAAACAAGTCAGACATTCTACCGCCGAAAATAAAACCGTCCGAAACTCTGTTTTCCAAGAGGATTTTGACCTTGAAAAGTTCACCGAAAACGATGAAGCTATTAAAGGTGAAATGCATATTTTCGTTCTGTTCAGTTTGATAGGTCGTGGAGCGAAAACAATGTTCGTATGCAAACATTATGACCGTTTTACTGTGACTGCTCAAACAGATTTCAGCATTGTGGAAAGCACATTTGCACGGTGTCGATCTTTGTTCCGGTTCGATCAATCTCATTAATCGAAGCGTGCTGCATCTGGATTTATGTTCCACTGTCTACCCCGATGGCGGAAACCGACCGGTAGGGGTAATTCGTGTCACGACATCTGCATCACGATCACGGAAGCAAGATCACGAAAACAACCTTCAACACTAACGTGCATGGCCAATCTCATCGACCCGCACCTGAACCGATCTACATATCTCAAATGCAAATCACCGAATCTATCACCACACAGTGAAGGCACTGATACCACTGTTGGAACACGCGGTGCGCTATGCAAGCGCCAATCTTTTTTCTACCGCGCACCCAAGAACATGCTGCTGGAAATAGATCACGGGATCGGGTTTACCACTAGACGTGCAGTCACCCCAGTGGAAGTAGAGTTGGTGATGTGTGTAGTCTATCAGCCGATTCGTCTCCTCCTCCGTTAGCCGATCTTCGACGAGCAGTGATCTCCCACGAACAGCTCCTCGTGGATCCCTCGAACGGTTCATCTAAGCACCGCAGATGCGATGCCTCCAAGGTATCCACACGTACGAGTGCAGCGTCGGGCGGCGGACTGCTAGGTCCGATCGCACGACATGGTGGTGTGGGGAGTGGCGGTGGCTGTCGAGGAGAGGAAAATATTAACCCTGAAAGTTGTGCCCACTCCCCTTTATATAGAACTCCGAGGTGGGCTCAACACTTGAGGCCCACGACGAGTCTAGTCCCATTTTCCATTTGAATCCAATCCGAATGGGCTGCAATCCCTTAAGTGTGAGACCCTATAGGTTCACGTACACATGGACACGACCCGAGTTGATAGTCGGTAGTGGCTCCTAGCAGAACGTGCCAAATCCAATGTGTGCGCAAAGTCGTTAGACGAACCTCGTGGATCCCTCTTGATACAGGTTGTCGAGCTCAAGGCGAGTACTTATCACCCTTGTGGTAGCTCGACATCTCTTCTCGAAACCGTGATGAAGATTCCCGAACTGGGTTAACACTTAACCCATGTTGCATGGCCATGCTTTCTGAATCTGATCACACGAGAGGACCCAGAGAATATCTCTCCTCACGGAGTGGCAAATCCCATCTTGGTCAACAATGTCTCGCAACATGTCTCACGACTCACCCAAAAGCTACCTTTATAACTACCCAGTTATGGAATAGCGTTTCATAGATCCTAAGTAAGTCGATCCTCATCCCGAGAACATGCGAGGACCTCAGGTATAGGACATGGCATATACAGTGTACTTGAGACTAACAAATGACAATATCTCGCTGTGTCTCAAAGTGGGTCTGTCCGACTCGGTGAGCTCAATCCCCGAGTGCATACTATCAGTTTAGCATATCTATGTACATGACTTGTGAAAGATAGTCATCAACTGAATCGTATACTAGTAAAGGATATGTGTCTGCATAACCTTAACAACTAGGGACTATTAGAACAATCATCATACAATCTATAGGCTCACAAATAAGTCACATACTTATTGATACATATCACTGATGTTGTTTAAGGACAATACAAAATACTCATGAATACATAGGAAATGAAATCATCACATGATTGCCTCTAGGGCATATCTCCAACAAGTTCGTCGAAGGATTCTCGAGCATTGCACGACCCATGACTCAGCTCTTGAAGACAGGAAGTTCGAATGGACAGCGAAGTGTGATGAAAGCTTTCAAGAGCTCAAGAAGAGTTTGACCACGGCCCCAGTTTTGGCCACCCCCGATATTCACAAGGAGTTTGTGATATATTGTGATGAATCAAGAACCGGGCTTGGTGGTGTTCTGATGCAAGAAGGTAGAGTCGTAGCTTACCTATCCAAACAGCTACGTCCTCACGAAGAGAACTACGCTACTCACGATCTTGAGGTTGCAGCCGTAGTTCACGCCTTGAAGAGTGGTGACATTACCTTCTAGGGAAGTGATGTGAGATATACGCAGACCACAAGAGTTTGAAGTATATTTTCACTCAAAAAGAATTGAACACGAGGCAACGAAGATGGTTGGAGTTGATCAAGGATTATGAACTCACTGTTCAATACCACCCTGGAAAGGTTACCATGGTAGCAGATGCCTTAAGCAGGCACGCTTGTTCCTTGAATGCTATGATTAAGGAAATGCTACATGCCTTGTATTAAGAACTTGAAAGCTTTGGTTTGGAACTAGTTACACCCGGATACCTAGCCAACCTTGAAGCTAAGCCTACCTTGATTGATGATATTAAGGAAGCTCAGAAGCGACACGAAAGCATTGAAGGTATCAAGAGGAAGATCAAGGAAGGCAAGGCCCAAGGATTCTCAGAGGATAAACAAGGAGTCGTATGGTTTGGAAATCATGTTTGCGTACCTAACAAAGTGGAGCTTAAGAACTTGATCTTGCAAGAAGCCCATGACACTCCATATTCCATCCATCCTGGAGGAACTAAGATGTATCAGGATTTCAAGGCAAGATTCTGGTGGCATGGTATGAACAAAGATATAGCCACTTTTGTCGCCAACTATGGCATATGCCAAAGAGTCAAGGCCGAACACCAGTGACCCACTGGATTGCTTCAACCTCTCAAGGTACCTAAATGGAAGTGGGACAAGAACGGGATGGACTTGATTGCCCACGTCGAACAAAGGACATGACTCCATATGGGTCATTGTTGATCATTTGACAAAGGTTGCCCACATCATTGACTTCAAGACAACCTACGATGGAAACCGGCTAGCCAGTCTTTACATCAATTGGATCGTGAGGCTCCATGGAGTTCCCAAGGAGATTGTGTCAGACCGACGAACCCAGTTTACCTAGAGGTTATTGAAGAAGTTTCAAGAAGCTATGGGAACCAAACTGTCTTTCAGCACTCCTTTTCACCCTCAGACCGGAGGTGAGACGGAGTGAGTAAACTAGATACACGAAGACATGCCCCGTGCTTTTGTTTTGGCATATGGAGCCAAGTGGGAAGATTGCTTACCCTTCGCCGAGTTCTCCAACAACAATAGCCAGTCTAGTCTTCAGATGGCACCATTTGAGGCGTTATATGGACGCAAGTGCCACACCCCTCTCAAGTGGTCAGAAACCAGAGAAGGACTAGTCTTTGGGATAGATATTCTCTGCGAAGCAAAAGAACAAGTTCAACTAATCAGAGAGCATCTGAATACCGCCAAGTCAAGATAGAAGAGCTACACCGACTCTCACCGCCGGGAAGTAAGCTTCTGCATCGGAGATCAGGTTTATCTCCGAGTCACGCCCCTCAGGGAACCAAGAGTTTCCATGTCAAAGGGAAACTTGCGCCAAGATACATCGGCCCTTCAAGATCATTGCCAAACGAGGAGAAGTTTCCTACCATCTAGAATTACCTCCCGAGTTATCCGATGTGCACAACGTTTTCTATTTGTCACAACTACGGAAGTGTCTCTAAGTTCCCAACAACCCCGACCTCTATCAGGACACCGATTATCAAGCCATTGACCTTCAGCCAGACTTCACCTATCGCGAGAGACCCATTAACATCTTTGATGAAGGCAAGCATTGCACTCGGAGCCGCACCATCAAGTACTTCAAGGTCCAATGGAGCAACCTCACCAAAGTAGAAGCAGCTTGGGAACGTGAAGTCTACCTCAGATCCGAATTTCCTTATCTCTTTAGGGCCTAGCTTAGGAATCTCGGGGACAAGATTCTTGTAAGGGGGGTAGGTTTGTCACAATTCGTCTTTTGTATCACATCACTACGTTGATAAAGTTTAATTTTTTTTGGACCAACAAAAACTTTTCGTGTGCATATGAGGCTTGAATGACTTGCCATTTGCTTGTTTGCTTGTGTGTGCTTTAATTCATAAAACTCCTCCTACTCTTTTCACTCTTCTCCTTGATCCAAAACCTTGCCCAATGATCTTGTCATGGGTATAGGACATAAAACTATGTTTATACAAATTTATTAAATATTTTATAAAAATTATAAACCCAAGCATTTATTAAATTTAGGATTTCAAAACCCCCTGAGTTGAGACTTGAACTACAAGTACCCAAATTAGGGTAAATATTTTATCCCAAAGATTTTATTTGAAACCTATTATATATAACACTTACCAAAATGAAAAAATATTATTTTGAAATTTTATTTTAAAATTTTGTTTAAAGGTTTTTCCATAAGTCTAGAAATGGTCTTTTATGGGAAAACTTAGTTTAATGTTTCAAAAATATTTGAGAAAAATTACGGAAACTCAGTGGACATATATTTTCCATATGGACATATATTTTCCATATATATGAGAATAAACACATGGTCATGTTCAAAATATTGGACAAAACCCTCCAAAACCATTTCTGGACATTTCAAGGATTTGAAATATTTCTATAAGAAATGTTGTCAAATAAATCCTGGAAAATTCTAGAAAATCACTTATGCCTCATTTGATGATCTTGCAATGTTTCATCTCCATCGAAATAGTTTTGATTCACAAAAGTGCCCCAAAACACTCTCTGTCCAGATCCAACTTTGAACAACTTTGTATTGCCAACTGTCACCAATTGAGCTCAAACGTGGTGTACATGTTCAAATCCCCTAATTATGAATCTACACCAAATGGTGCATCAACGAGAATAGTGTAGCTTATCTAGATCTAATTAAATCCATTTCTACCCATTTCTAGGGTTTGCAATCATTGCATTGGCCACCTTCTCCTAATGAGCTAAAATTTGTGGAGATGCCCATTTGGTCGTAGCCATCACTCCCGTTAAATATCATGGCAAGGAGAATCCATTAGCTAGCTCAAATCCCCATCAAACACGTTCTGGTGCATTCTTGAGATCAATCACTGGAGCCCCAAATGAGTTCTCCTTGAGCCAAAGTTTTTCTCACAGCTCCATCAAGTCCCTGCCCTCCTCCGGTAACATTTCTAGCACCCAGCTCCATGATTGAGGGGTTAAAACCCCACTTGCACCCGCTGGACAGCCACATTTCCCTCTTTCTCAGCTCTTCCTCCCTCCTAGTCGGCAACGAGAGCATCCAAAGCCTCCACCCACTTTGCTTACTCGCCTTGCAACTTTTTGGCATAAGTGGGCGCGCCAGAGCACGTGTAGACACACCCATGCTAGCCAAACATGCGCTTTGGAGCGCGCAACCATGCTCTAGAGAGTTGACTCCGCGCCCCCGACCACCTCGAGCCTCCCCCTCACGCCAGTCGATGTGCCTTGGCGTCCTCGACACGCCAACATGTCAGGAGCCCCCTCTCCACTCTCTCTCACCCACATGCGCCCATGTCCAAGTGCTGCCTGGCTCGGCCAATGGCCAGCCTCATACACGCGACTCCCGGAGCCTCCCCCCTCTCTTACTTCCCTCCTCCTAACCGGGACCAAGTCCAGGAACACCCCAAACATGCGCCAACGAGCTCCCGCGGCTTCTGGCTAAGGCAGCGACTGCACCGAGCTCCTGCCCACGATGCACCGTCGCCCACCTAGAAAGAGCCCCTCCCGGACCACTCTCTCCCCTCTGGACCCTCTCTCTCCACCCAATCGAACACCCAAACACCCCACGCAACCCCACGAAGCCCTAGAGCTCGGGATCGACCAGAGTTCCGCCGCCTCGGGCCTCCAGTGATCTCATGCTACGGGCCTCCTCCGGCGCTCCTTTCTCCTCCTTCAGATTGCACTCACCTCACTTACCATTTCCCTTCACTCTCCCGTGCGTTTTGCAGCCTGAAGCGTCGACACGCAGGGCCCGCCTGTCATCCACCCCTTTCCCTTCACTCTCTGTGAGCTTACCGTCCTCCTTGCCCGGAGGTTAGGGATGACACGCGGGGCCCTTTGTCATCCACCCCTTTATCTCCTGTGCTTCTCTCTCCCTGGCGTCCGGGCCCCGCGCGTCAGGTTTGAACCTGGCGAGCACGGCCGCCTTGACTTGCGTGGGCTGGCTTGGCCTCAGGCCAGCCCAGCTATGGGTAGTTCTGGCCCGGCCACTTTGCTGGCCTTTTTCTTTTTCTTTTATCAGTGCATTTCCACAAATTCCTCAAGTTTGAATATTTGTCCAAATCCAGTGATTCAAAATTCTAAAATCCTGCAATAATACAACCTATTTAATCATGCCACTTCCACACCATTTGGACAACCTTTTCTATACTGTTCCTAATTAAATCATTAGTTAGGTATTTAAATCCAGTGTTTCAAATATATATCTATGTTTCTGTCACTCCAACTCCAAAACCAACACCTATGGTAATTTTAGTTTCTAATGTAGTATTTAACAAAAATAGGTTGACATTTTTCTGAGTGCTTTATTTTTCCTTTTTTGTGCCTACTGGAAACCTCTCATGAACCCGGTTCGAACATTGGGGAGCTAAGTGAAATCTAACCCTCGACTAGGACGAAGCTACGCGCACGGAGCATGTAGGAGACACACGTATTTACCCAGGTTCAGGCCACCTTGCGGTGTAAAACCCTACTCCTGCTTGGTAGATTGATTTCTCTCTTTTTTTGTGCAAGTTCTACGAGTTGCGAGGTAGAAAAAGGGTTCTCGGGGGGAGAATGAGGGCTCAATCCTTCAATCCCTTTCTATGGTGGCGACCTGTCCCTCTAATCCTTGCCTTGGGCCTCTCTTTCCAAAATATTGGCGGGAAAAGGGCGACCACAGAGAGACAATTAGGAGGGGGACAAGCGCGCAGTCTTCCCTGACAAATTCGATCTTCACGCTGCAAAGGAGCTGCCCATGACGTGCTCGTGGGCTCGCCAATGATGCCCTTCCTGGTGACCAATGTCATGTTGGTCTCCTTGCACCTAAGAGGTAAGTCTTAGGAGTCATCTTGGCGGAGGACAACTGCTCGTTGCCCTTTTATCGCAAACAGGAAAGATCCTCTGCATGCGCCCGCTGGCGCCGTCCTTGTAGTCTCTGTCACCCTTCCACATCATCTACATGGCGGGCACATGATCGTGTTGATCATCACCACATGGCCTCTTCAAGCGGAGAGCTTCACGGGAGGCAGCTTCGCGGGCAAGGCCTCGCGGGACCTCTCGCGACCTATTGACAGGTGTCCTGGGGCCCCACGCAGAGAGAGAAACAGCCTCG
Source organism: Elymus sibiricus (assembly GCA_039707655.1). Lineage (NCBI taxonomy): Eukaryota > Viridiplantae > Streptophyta > Magnoliopsida > Poales > Poaceae > Elymus > Elymus sibiricus. Next base: position 237,911,524 of record CM077665.1, read on the forward strand.
CGGAGCCGAGCCTCGCAGGGTGATCTTCAGAATCTCCTAGTAGGCTGTTTGCCGCACCGAGCCTTCTTCATGTCGTTGACTGGGCCAACAGTAGATGGGCCGTGGTACCCCGATTCCACTGGACCGACAGTAGGTCCCGGGCCCGCAACGGTCATGTTCCGCCCGTGGAACATGAAACGGCGCGAACCGAAACGCCGCGGGGCCTGACAAACTGTCGGTCCCAGGCGGTGACGCATGGCGGCCATGACGGGACGTGGCGTACCCACTTCTCCCATGACACCTTGGTAACTACACACGTGTAGTCTTAAGATCATCCCGCACGCGGAAACGGAATCATCGTTGCATTCCTTTCCTCAGATGCCTCCTCTATGCACTACTGCTTCTCCTTCCTTGCGAACACACTGCTCGCCGCTCTCCTTCCCCACCTCCAAGCCACACCACCATTGCCATGGCTCCCAAGAGAAGCGCCGCCGCCGCCACCGGAGCGCAGGTGGAGCCGACCTTGCTGCCCTCCACCACCAAGAATCGGGAGGGGTTGGACAAGCTCATCCCCCCGACGGCCCCCGCTCACAACGAGCGTGGGGCCACCAAGATCTTGCCTGGCTCAAAGCCGGCCAGGGAGCTCACGGCGATGACCTTCCCTTTCTGCTTCCACTCCATCTTTGGAGGTTTGCTCCCGCCCTTCTCTGGTTTCTTCCGCGCCATCCTCGAGCACTATCAGATCCACGCTCTCCATCTTCATCCCAACTCTGTCTTCCTCCTCGCCATCTTCACCTACCTCTGCGAGGGTGATGCGGAGTATCCTACGGACATCACCATGACAAGAGCCAGTTTGTCAAGTGACACATGCGACATCTACTTCACATACATAAAGGTAAATCATCTCCTTTACACGTGTTCACTTGACCCCTTCGAGGATGGTATACTACTTGACACTCCCCTCGTGTTCATACATAGGGATTGTCAGAGCTTCACGGATGACGAGGAGCAGTGCAAGTGCCGAGGAATGACTACACCATCCGCGAGGGAGCATGGAAGCAACGACGGAAGAAGACAGAGCTGCTAAAGCTACAGCGGCCAGACATCTGGGCCCAGGCCGGATTCCCGGCGCCTGTAGAAAAAGAGGAGTAGTGCCCCCAAGCGGCCGAAGCATCAGCGGCCGAACCTGCGGCTACAACCTGGACATCCGGTGCCACCTAGATGTCCCTGACATCCGGGCTTTTCCCCTGGAAATCCGGCAAAGAGGCACCTGAATGGATCATATGATCATTCACCGCTCGGCCGGACATCCGGTCATGCCCCGGACATCTGGCGCCTCACGAGAGGCCAGACATCCGCCCCCCAGTCGGACATCCGGCGCCTGCGTGCGCATAGGAACGGGCCGAGGCCCATGTATCTTTCCCATTTCACCCCTCACTTACCCCTTCGTGGCTAGGGCTATATATACTCTTCCCCACCTCATTTCTAAGGTTAGAAAGTGATAGCTCATTCATAGATGAGCTTTGCTCCTTCCTCTACTTCTCAGATGGAGACCAAGGCCTCCACCGGAGAAGATCCCTAGAGGATGTCAAGGCCCCTTTCGAGGGAAGACCCGTCTACGGATTTCAAGGCCCATCTATCCTAGAGATTTTGATGAACTACCCGTGTATCTTTATTTTTGTTTTTGTTCTTGGATCTTGATGCATCCCGTGTATTTCTTGTGATTTGAGGAATACTTGGTGTGGATCTTGTCCAATAGAGTGTTCCCCCTTTGATTTCTCCACGTTTTCCCCTCGTGTTCATCGTGTTTTTCGTGTTCCTCCTCGAATCCACCTCCAATTCGTGAAGATCGGGGCACCCTAGGATTTATCCCGTATCATCTTGGTATCATGAGCCAAGTTGCCACGAATTTGGAGACCTACCCCCTTGTTCTAACCATTAATTCGAATTTTTCTCCCCAATTTCGAAAATTCCCCACAAAAAAAGCCCGGATTTTTTTCTTGTGATTTGTTGTACTTGTGAGTTTTTGTTGATTTTGATTCGTTAATCTTGTGTTTGGCAAGTAGATCTACCTCTCTTGGAATCCCCTAGCCCTAATTCCACCTTTTCCCCTTCAATTTTGGCTTTGAAATCGTGAAATTCCGCCCCAAATCGAGTTCCCGTGCCAAAATCACGACCTGGACATCAGGCCCGGACATCCGGCCCCCGGACCTCAAATTTGAGCATGTTTCTGGACACCTGGTCCCGGATTTCCGGCCTACACCCCCGGATATCCGGCGCATGTAGTTTCAGCCTTCCGTGTTTCACCGTTTCGGGCATAACTAATTCATCCGGAGTCCGATTTAGGCGTTCTTTAGCTTGTTTTGTAGCTATAGACATTCACCATCCACCAAAATTAGTTCCAGCATCATTTGCCACCATGATAGTTTTCAAAATTTGACAAGTTTGCTTTTGGCCTCCACCATATCATCCGCAATACCACCATAGACTTCCGCAACCTAACCCATTTTGGTTCCCATTGCATTTGTGGTTGCTGAGTTGTGATTTGATTATCCTAAGGTGTTTTGGCTACTTAGGGACAGTTACTTCTTCATCCACCACCGGTGACTTGTATCGTTCCATTGACTACATCAACTACCGACGTTCGACATCAACAATGACCATCCATCCTTTGAGACCAACTTCAACCGGAAGCAAGGCCGGCTTACAGCCGACCTCGAGAAAGGTTAAGCGTGACGAAGGTATCAATTCCATCACATCCTTTTCCTTCCTTGTCATTATACCTTGACAGCCCCACCATCTTTGCGCATACCTTCATACCTATGGAGACTAGCTGTCTGAGTATTGTCGGGCTTCGCAGAAACTTGTGCACCATAGTGATACGATATCATATTGTTTCATTATTTGAAATATCATATAATGCAATTGCTTTCTCCCGTGCATATCTTTTGATAATTGCTCATATATTTGGTTGAGGCTCAATAAAAATAGTGGAAAGGAAGCGAAGAGCAAAAAAATACAAAAAAGCTTCTAAGCAAGAAAGAATGATCAAAAGCTTATAAGCAAAATAGAGTTGAGCATGAAAAGAGATACTTGTGCATCAGGATACATGGAATAGGAAACTTTTTTCTTGCATGAATAGGATTGGTGCGAAGTGGTGAATCGTGCCCATACGTGCAATCAAGCTAGCGTCTCTCCTTGTGTTTATGCAACGCGAGCTTAGTCTTTGTTGGGCAATTTTGTATTGCTCATCCCACCGCGTGTGTTTCTTTATTGCCCTCTTCTATATTTTGTGATCACTTGCTTTGCATTTTAGTTCTTTGGATTGATTTAAACATTTTCAATATCTTGGACTTCATTTTGCTTGATTTTTGTGCCACTAACCCCACCGAGCTCCACTATAAGCCATTTGTATAGGTTGTGAGGATTGGACAAGGTTTTTCACCAAGTGCACTCTTTTCCTTGCATTCATTGTGGTCTTTTGAGATCCATCTACAACTTTGGAAAGAGGTAACTTTGGTATGTTCATTCCATCTCGTTCTCACACCTTCTCGAGTGCTCCTATGTTTAAGGACGACACATCTACTTTGGTCTACAACCAGAACGACAAGTTTGATGCCATGAAGAACTTCGTCGATGCCAAGATAGATGCTCAAATGGAGGAGCTCAAGGTACTCATCAACACCTGCAACAGATCTTCCTCGTCTTAGAGAAGATGCTCAAGTGCACATGCTTCCGAGATTACATCTCCAGCAATATCACATCGGCATCGGCACCATAAATGACATGAAGAAATAATGACGCCAACATCAAGGCGTCCAACAAAGAACAAGTGTGAAGGTCACGAGCTCGACACCAACCACCGCTCGACGACTTCATCGCCTACCTTGGCATCTTCGCCAAGCAACTTCAAGGAATCTTTGCCTTTGGATATGCGACATCTTCGTCGACAAGCACTTCAAGAGAAGCTCCCCAAGCTCAAGTCTGCTATTTCCATGAGCTACTGTGACCTCGACATTGACCATGAGATTCCTTTCTATGGGAGTCAAGACCCCGAGGAGTATATTGAGTGGGAGCACAAGATGGACCACTACCTCAAGCTACTTCAAGTATCTTTCGAAGATCAAGTGAAGTGCGCCACAAGAAAATTCCACGGCGACGCGTCGACATGGTGGCTTCACACATCTTTGAATAACTTTGACATGAGTTGGTCCAAAACGAAGAAAGCGATGTGGCGAGAATTTGTGCCTTCCACCTACATGGGAGATCTTCAACGCCAATTGGAGAACACCATACAAGGATCCAAGTCCATCGACAAGTACTTCATGAAGATGAAGATAGCTTTGCGACGAGCCGGCATGAATGACCCCATTTGGATGAAGTTCTACTTCACGATGGGATTGAAAGATGACATCGCCAAGGTTATCTTCCTCAACAACTACAAGTCTCTCGACAAACTCTACCTTGGTGCTCTCAAGGTGGAACAAGAACTCATGAAGGCCAAAGCTTCTCCACCCCGTGCACACTTTGCGATGACCACGCTCCATGACGACAAGCATGAGGATGGTACCACCAAGATGTCCAAGCCCGATGAGCTCCAAGATGATGCTCCCAAGTTCGACTTCACCCCCATCCCTGTTTGTGGCATTGACGATGCCGATTCTACGACCCTTTTTGAAGATGTCGCGGTGATGACTACGAGTACGGAACCACTCAAGGAAAATGCTTTGGAAGCGAGCGACAAGGTGGTGAGCAAGTATGATGCTTCCATCTTTGGAGGCGAGAGTGATATGATCGAGAATGGGATTTTCCCTTCGATCATGGAGGCGAGTGATGATGTGCCATATTCGGCCTTCATCCACGGCGATGGTGACGACATGGTTGAGCATGTGATTTTCCCTTCGACCACGACAACCTTTGGACATGATTTTAGAGACTTATGCCACCATATTGAGAGTGAGAGTGCCTTCACCACTAGCCCCATATATGATGAGTTGCCCCAATTCCCATGTGAGGAGAACCAGAACGCCCACCACTTGAGTGAGATGAGTGACTCCACCATATGTGACTTTGAATGCACCTACTTTGAGGGAGTGCGTGATCCACCACCACATAGAGCGAGTGAGGCAGTTGATAGTGCATGTGAGGCTGTTTTGATTTCTAACAACAGAACCTATTTGATGATGCGCCGATCCTCGACGACTTCGTCCTTCCTTTAGACAAGACGATGGCCATGGTGGAATATGATGCGCCCCACACATGGTTCCATTATGATGAACATGACCATGCTCTTGTCTTTGCCACCTCACCTACACCACATGAGTGGAATGACAAAGGTAACATATGTGAAGGTGATGCCCTTGTCCCACTAGTGGACATTGATTGCTTGCATGATGATGATCACTCTACTGCCATGCTTCATTTGGACATCCGGCGCCTGCTTGTGCATTGAAACGAGTTGAGGCCCATGTATGTTTCCCATTTTGCCCCTCACTTACCCCTTTGTGGCTAGGTCTATATATACTCTTCGCCCACCTCATTTCTAGGGTTAGCTAAGTGATAGCTCATTCATAGATGAGCTTTGCTCCTTCCTCTACTTCTCACATGGTGACCAAGGCCTCCACCGGAGAAGATCCCTAGAGGATGTCAAGGCCCCTTTGTAGGGAAGATTCGTGTACGGATTTCAAGGCCCATCTCTCCTAGAGATTTCGATGAACAGCTCATGTGTCCTTTTTTCCGTTGTTGTTCTTGGATCTTGATGCATCCCGTGTATTGCTTGTGATTTGAGGAGTACTTGGTGTGGATCTTGTCTAATAGAGTGTTTCCCCCTTTGATTTCTCCACATTTTCCCCACGTGTTCTTCCTTGAATCAACCTCCAATTCGTGAAGATCGGGCCACCCTCGGGTTTGTCTCGTATCAAAGGGCTTCCTGGGGGTGAAGCCCTCGGTGGCCCTCTTCCGCACCTTCTACAGCATGAGGTGCAAGCAGGGGCACAACACGGGGTGCGCCTCCTTCCGCATGGTGGATAGGATGGCGAGCGCTTCATCAAGATGAAGACCCTGAAGAAGGTGGAGAACTTCCAGGCGCTCTAGGTCTACATGGAAGTAGGCCAGTGCAACCCTTTGTTCGCGCCTCCCACCGAGCCGGCAGTGAAGAGATCAAGATGGGAGCACCTCAAGATGGCAGAGGCTGATCTCAGGCCCATCGCTACCAGGCTACGGGAGCTGCGGGCAGTAGGGCTCACGAGCGCCATGGTGGCCCGAGAGTTCATCTGTCGCCGCATTGCTCCCCTCCAGCAGTGCTCGCACCCTGCATGGACGTACTAGGGGAGCCTAGAGACACAGGCGATGCTGTGGAGCGGGGTCCCTCTGTACAAGCGCGGCGATGGGGCAGACCTCCAGGCCCTGATGCCCGTGTTTAATGAGTTGGGCCTGGTCCCTGAGGGCCACGAGGGGCCTCACGACAACCCCATCATCATCATGCCCGCCTCGGGGGACTTCGATGATAGAGGTGAAGTTGTCCCTGTCTTTCGATGTGACTATCGTTAATGGTGGAGTAGACTTTGACGATCCGACTACGAACGTGTGATGACGCCGCGCCTTAGCAATCACTAAACCAACTCCAAGAGCTTATTGACCACGCCGGAGCACGATCAACCTGGCCACGAGGGTCTGTTTCCTGCATGCAAACGAAGAACAAGCAAGAAACTAAAATTGCAATCTGGATATAGCGAATATAAGAGAAAAACTTTATTGACGAAAGTGGGGTTCTGTGACATCTTGGTTTGGTCGTAGAGCACAAATGAAGGACACAAAGTTGCGGCTATGGCGAACTTTTAATCTAAACGAACCCCAAGTCTAAACGGTGCCCTAAGGGCTGTATATATGGGGGAATAGAGGGGAATTTTGTGACCCCTTGGAGGAGGGGGTCAGAAACCAACCCTAACTCAATTTCCCCATACATACGGACTCTAACAATAGCCTATAATGTGATATTTCAAAATTACATGGGCCTGGCCAAAAAAAAGGTGACGCAGCACCTATAATAGCCCATGGACAAAATTTATGAAGTGACATCTTGTATATTTCGTCCAAGCCTTCATGCTCTCCTTATGGTGGCTTCAAAATGCGAAAATCACCACTCAAAACTCCATTGTTCTTTCCCACATGCGCACCTTCTTCTCCATGCTTGATCCCACTCCAATGGCCATCCTTCTTGTCCATGCTAGGTCCTTCATCCATAAGTAAAACAAAAGTATCTAATTTAGGTAGCACCATATGTTCATGAACATTAGAAGGATTACCAAGAAATGAAAGTACCTGGTAATTCAATTGACGTCCGCGAGCTCTAGTAATTGGCCCAGTATGTATAGCAGCAGGGGTTGTGGGTGTAACAATGGTATTGATGTCCTCATCATTCGATAGTGTCAGGCCGTCCACAAGTGCCAACGCAAGCATCAGCAAGGGGTGCATGCCGAGCCACTGCCAGCTGCTGCTGGGGGCCAGTGACGATAATGACGATGACGGCGAGGGCCTCCAATTCGTGGTCGCGCCCTCCCGGCCCGTGGAGGTGGATGACGACGATGACGAGGTGGTGGTGGTGAAAGACCCCCGCAAGGGGGCGGCTGGGGGGCACTGAGCCCTTCAAGGGGACGGGTCAGCCCAGGGGGGCTGGAACAAGCTCCAGCAGGTCCCGCGGAGCGCCCTCCGAGGGGAGCTCTGGCGGGCCGCACGGGACTGGCAGTGGCAGCCGCTCCAACTCCCTCCCAAAGAGGTGGCGATGGGTCGCCACTCACGAGTGAGTTCTCTTCTATTTGAGGCTTGGAGCTGAGCCGTTGATTCCATATGGTGCCCACGCGCAAGAAGCAGAGGGTCACGACATCGGTGTTGCCCTCGCCTGCAGCGTCTGCTGGGAAAGTCCATGTGCCCCGCCAAGCCCTACGGGCAATGAAGAAGTCGCCCGCTGGCTGGAGGCCGAGGCGGAGTGCACCATGGTGGAGGAGGGGCACGAGGTGCCTCCTGCCCCACGCGAAGACCTGCCTCCACCGCCTAGGGAGGAGGAGGAGAACGTGCCTCCAGAGGCGCCCGCTGCAGGTGATGCCACCGCGATGGAGGTGGAGAACGAGGCTGGCCTCCTAGCGGGTTCCATGCCTGACGGGGGGAAGGATGCCCACCAAGAGACCACGGCGATCCCCTTGCACACGCTGCCGCGGCAGGACGAAGAGGAGGCCCCGCCAAGCCCCCAGCGCGTGGCCGACGAGGCGGCCCTCCTCAAGGGCAAGGGGCCTACGGAGGAGGAGGCCCCCGCAGGCACTTCGCGGATGGCGGCCGTGGGTGGTGGCGCTGACAAGCGTCCGTGCCTCGCCCTGCAGCTGCTCAGTAGCAGCGCCCTGGTGCGGCGAGGTGCCTTTCAGAGCGCCAGGGCTGGACTGGACACGCTCGAGGCTGACCTCCAGGAGGAGGAGGAGCGCCTCGCAGCCGAGCGCCTGTGCTTGGCTGCTGGGTGGTGCAAGGTCCAAGTGGCCGTCAAGCTGGGTAGCCGGTAGGACGATGCCGCCAAGGCAAAGAGAGACAAGACCGCCCATGACGCCAAGGAGCTCTGAGACAACACTGTCCGGGAGGTGGACACGGCCGTCAGCAACGCGACGAGGCAGAGGCCTGCACCAAGCTGGTGGAGGAGCAGGTCTACGTGCAGGAGCAGGAGCCCGAGGAGGAGCGCACCAAGGCAAATGCGTGACTCGCCAAGAAGGAGGAGAAGGTCCAGGTTCAGGCCGATGCCCGATCGTGAAGGAGCAAGAGGAGCTCCAGAAGATCCAGCGTAGGAAGCTGAAGCAGCAAGAGGCATGCTTCACCACCAAGTGCACCGAGCTCCAGAAGGAGATCAACGGGATCATGAAGCAGCTTCGGCAGGCTGAGGCTGACCTCCACCTCGCACTCAAGGGCAAGGAGGACACCAAGTGGGAGGTTCAGTTGCTCCAGGCGCAGGATGGCGACGTCTCCGAGGTCATCAAGAAGGCCCGGGACGAGGCCACACAGGCCAGGACGATGCAGTCATAGCGTGTCAAGCTGTTCCAGGGGCCTACGGGGCACACTCATGGGTCACTCAGCCGCTTCGTCGAGGATGTCCCGGACTTGCCCATCATGGAGTACGATGGCGGCTACCTCGACTTCTTCACAAAGGTGCTGGAGACGGGGGTCTCGAGGCAGAACGCTGTTGTCGAGGACAAGGGCCGCGACCTCATGGGCCAGGCGGTGACACGCGTCTTCAGCAACCTCCTCTGCGTCAACCCCACCTTCGACCTCGCTAGATGGTGGAGTTGGTGCTCGCGGAGCTCCAGAACCAACTCCGGAGGGAGGTGAGCGGTCATGTGGACGCCCTGATGGAGCGATTCACGCACGGCCCCGAGCCATCCGAGGAAGATGGCGAGCCAGCAGCGGCCACCCCTGATGATGAAGACGGCGCCTTCTCGGCTTGAGGCCTTATCTTTTCTTTTGTTTCCTGTTGCACCACAATCCACAAGGCCCCGTGGGGGTGTAAAGAAAATTTATTCATGTAATCGTATTTTTATGTTCTTAATCTTTTGCTGACATCCTGTTGTTTCCCTTGTGAGATTTGCTTCTCCCTTTTGCATTGCCTTTTTGCTCTACGTTACTTGGACCTAGCCCCCGAGCGTGATACGACCGTCGGTGGTATGTTGGGACGTGCGTCCGACATGGCTAGAGGGTGTAGGGCTCCGTGGGGTAGTAAGGGCTCCAGAGGCGAGATGCTCGGGACACCCCCTTTGACGTACAAGGGGCTTGCACCAAGGGGGAAACATAAATACTCGACGAGATTGCGAGGGGAAAGAGCTCAGGAAGCACCAAGAAATTTGCAAAGTGTTTGGACTTAGATTTTCGTGGGTCCTGAGCCTTGCGGCGTTGCAACTTGTAGGATAGTTCTCGTGAGGCACTGTTGGGGAACGTTGCATGGGAAACAAAAAACTTCGTACGCACACGCAAGATCTATCCATGGAGATGTATAGCTATGAGAGGGGGAGTGCATCTGCATACCCTTGTAGATCGCTAAGCGAAAGCGTTTAGAAATGCGGTTGATGTAGTCATACGTCTTTGCGATCCAATCACGATCCGTCCCGATCTTGCGCCAAACGGACACCACCTCCGCGTTCAGCACACGTACATCTCAATGACGTCTCCGCCTCCTTGATCCAGCGAGCGAGGGCGGAGTAGTAGATGAGTTCTCCGGCAGCAGGACAGCGTGGTGGCGGCGGTGGTGGAGCTGTCTCGGCAGGGCTTCGCCAAGCGCTACCGCGACACGAACGAAGGAAAAATCAATCTAGAGAGAGAGAGGGAGGGCTGCGTCGTGGCTTGTGGTGTTTCTGTCCTCCCTCTCCTCTTATATATATAGGGGCAAGGGGGAGGGACGGCCGCCCTAGGGTTTCCCCTAGGGTTGGGCGTGGTGGCCTAGGGGGGTTGCCTTGGCCCCCAAGGCAAGGGGGCGGCAGCCACCCTAGGGCCAGCCCTAGCCCCTGGACGCATGGGCCCTTGAGGAGGCGGGGCGCCCAGCCCACTAGGGGGCTGGTGCGCCTCCCTCTCAGCCCATGGGGTCCTCCGGGGCCGGTGGACTCCCGGAACCCCTTCCGGCACTCCTGACGAAATCCGGTAATTCCTGAAACTATTATGGAACCCGGATACCAACTTCCCATACATGACTCTTTACCTCCGGACCATCCAGGGACGTCCGGGATCTCATCCGGGACTCCGAACAACTTTCGGTCACCAACATACATAACTCAATAATACCATATCATCATCGAACGTTAAGCATGTGGACCCTATGGGTTCAAGAATCATGTAGACATGATCGAGACACCACTCCGGTCAATAACTATAGCGGGACCTGGATGCCCATATTAGTTCCTAGATATTCTACGAAGATCTTTATCGGTCGAACCGCGATGTCAAGGATTCAGTCAATCCCGTATGCAGTTCCCTTTGTCCATCGGTATGTTACGTACCTGAGATTCGACCGTCTGTACCTCCATGCCTAGTTCAATTTCGTTACCAGCTAGTCTCTTTACTTGTTCTATAATACAAGATCCCGCGACTAACTCCTTAGTCACATTGCTTGCAAGCTTCTTGTGATGTTGTATTACTGAGAGGGCCCAGAGATACCTCTCCGTCATACGGAGTGACAAATACCAGTCTCGATCCATGCCAACCCAACAGACACCCTCGGAGATACCTGTAGAGCACCTTTATGATCACCCAGTTACGAAGTGATGTTTGATACACACAAGACATTCCTATGGTGTTAGGGAGTTGCATGATCTCATGGTCATAGGAATAAATACATGACATGAAGAAAGCAGTAGCAATAAACTAATATTATCAAATGCTATGCTTACGGTTGGGTCTTGTCAATCACGTCATTTTCCTAATGATGTGATCCCATTATCAAAAGATAACTCATGTCCATGGTTAGGAAACCTTAACCATCTTTGATCAACGAGCTAGTCTAGTAGAGGATCACTAGGGACAGGGCGTTGTCTATGTATCCTCACATGTATCCGAGTTCCCGATCAATACAATTCTAGCATGGATAATAAACGATTATCATGAAGAAGGAAATATGATAATAACCACTTTATTATTGCCTCTAGGGCATATTTCCAACAGTCTCCCACTTGCACTAGAGTCAATAATCTAGTTCACATCGCCATGTGATTCACACCCAATGAGTTCTAGGGTGTGATCATGTTTTGCTAGTGAGAGAGGTTTTAGTCAACGGTCTGGAACATTCAGATCCGTGTGTCCTTTGAAAATCTATATGTCATATTGTAGATGCAGCTACCACGCTCCACTTGGAGCTATTCCAAATAACTACTCCACTATACGTATCAGGTTTTCTACTCACAGTCATCCGGATTGGTGTCAAAGCTTGCATCGACGTAACCCTTTACGACGAACTGTAACACCCCAAAAAAATTATCATGTTTTTATTAATTAAAATTTTGCTAGGAATATTAATTTTTATTTTCTGGATTCTCTCTTGATTTTAGAACCATTCCTTTTCCCCTAAATTCTAAAATCTCCCCCTCCAGATAGAAACCTTTGAAAAATATTGTGGGACTAGAGTGTCCTCTTATAGCATTCACTTCATTTTAAAATTCAGTGAGAAACATTTTTATAATAAAACTTGCCAAGTTTTATTTATTTTAAAATGCATTTTCATTCTTTTAAGGGCCTCCATTGCACTATAATCATTTTAAGAATTCATTTAAAATTTCCACAAAAATTTGCAGATGTCATGTAATGTCCCCAGATCACTTTTATGCAAAAACCCATCTTTGTCTTTTGGAACTTTTGAGCAAACCATGCTCATTTCATTTCTGGTCCAATTTGGTGTTTTGAACTACCACCCTATTTTATTTTACTCTAATGCCCATGAGATTTTTCCTGCTTGTAGTCCACGCTACAAAACTCTTAAGACCAAGAGTCTAACTCCATTGCAATAGTTTAAGCCCATGTAATTAACCATGGAGTTTCTGTCCAGAAGCAAAGTTTTGTAAAACGTGCGCTCACAAGTTTCTGTTTTTCTCAAACTAACCTTGCCATCACCTTTGCCACCCAAAGAGACCTTGTTTTGGAAATTTTGGTGGCCAGCAAAGTTTTCTAGATGGACCTGGCATTTTATCAAACACCTGGAGTGCCTGGCTAGGATTGGCATGATTATGAGATTGCAATGTGGACTTGCTTTCTTTGCCAAACTAGCATGTCCACTAGACCTATAGCAACTACGCTAGTAAACCTGTTAACTTTTATCATAATCCAAGCCCTCTAGCTTGCCCTGGCAATTCGTCGAGCACCTCGGGTGCGTGTCCAGAGCGCGAGCAGAACGCGCTAACTACAGCAGTGACACCCGAGCCGCCACACCCCACCTTCCTCGCGTCCCCTGGCTCTTCCCCACTCGCAGAGCCGCGCCCCCGTCCTCTCCAGGTCACTAGCGTCGCCAAAAACCACCCTGCACCGTTCAGAGCCACCGACATAGCCACCTTGGCGGCTAGCCGCCAGCCGCGTCTGCCTCTGTCTTGGTCGATGTCGTCCAGCCGCTCCCCGAGTGCCAGTTGCCCCCTAGAACAACACCAAGCCCTGTCCGCTAGCCCCGACCACCACCGGCCATCGCCACGTTGCCCCTCCGTCCACTGTCACGGCAAGCCGATGTGGCCGTCTCTGGAAACCACGGGAACCGACCTCCCGGTGCTACAAAAGGGACCCCAAGCTCATGCAGCCACTTAGAACTCCACTCCCATCCCTCACGAGCCTCCTTGAGTTGCCAATCGACCGGAAGTCGTCATCTTCCTCACCTCCGATCAAGTTCGGCCACCAAACCCCTTCGTTAAATTCAAAGCCATCCAAGCTCATCCTTCCCCGTTCTCTTTCCAAATGGACCCATCTTAGCACCCCGAGTTCGTTCCCCCTCTGTACTTTGCTCGAGGGCAACCGTGGGCGAAGCACCTCCTTGGCTCGTGACCATCTCCCGCCTCACCCGAACCCCTGCTCAATTCCGAGCTTCCCGGTGACCCCCTCCAACTCCATGAGTTGTGGTCCATCCCCTTGAGCATGCTGGTATGCCGAGCACCGAGAATGACGCACCCTAGCGCCGGCAATCATCATCGGAGCTCTTCTCTGCTCTCTGTCTAGGCATGCGTGAGGAAGGAGACAAACCCAACAGGTGGGTCCCACCTGTCGGTGAGCCAATCCAGCCACCGGTGGCGCAACCCACTCTTAGGCATGTCCCCTCAGAGGAAACATACTTCTATAAGTGCGTTTTTGGTTCCAGTAAGCGTATTCCTCTCAAAACGTTTTCTTTTCTCTGATTTATTTAAAAACAGAAGTTTGACCCAACTTTGACTAGCCTTATCTTTTAAACTAAAACTCTAAATGACTTGATTCTTTTTCCCACAATTCTAAAATTTCATCTAGTTTATTTTAGGATTTATTTAAAAAAAATCCAAACAACTTTTCAGTACTATTTTAGAATTGTGTGTTGATTTGAATATTTTCAAAAAATAGGAAAGGGAGAGGAGATCAAACCTTCAAAATTTTGGAGTGCACCCAACATATCTGCATACTCAATGCAAGCATCTTTAACACTGATATGATATAAGTTGAGTGTTTGTTTTCTATGGTAAATGAATCCATGGTGATGTTAATTGAAATAAAAGTGTTGCATATGGAAAATATTCTTGCATGAATTCTTTGGAAGGAATTATTTTCTGTTAAACATAAGATGCATGTAAGAGTATATTAATACCTCATGCCACACATGCCTATGCTGGTTCGGACATATTCCAAAGGAAGGTCTTCGTCTCGGCTAGACGTGACCATGGAACTGATATCTCATAGTGACGAGGATGATCAGTGAAGGCATGTTGGGACATGATGAGTAGTGACTTTTTGAATACCATTCAGAAAAATATGTGGTGCTAACCATTGCAAGGAAAACATAAACCTCCTGAGTCAACCGTAGATCGAGTCTTGTTCCAGTAACCCCATACTTGTTTCGTACTACCACTTGTCCCTGCCACAGGTAGGGTACGGTTCAGTAGGTCGTCAACCCATTTCTTGGCACACACACACCGTATAGAGAGGCCATGGTGGAAGATATCGGAGGCATCTGGTAGGCATGCCACCTGGTCCGAGGGCATGAGTGTTCCGGTTGGACCGAGGGGGTAGTGCCCCTTTTTGCGCGCGTTATAAATTTTGTGATCCCATGCTAATCGAGATTGTGGTCTCCCCACTTAGAGTTTTACTTAGCGATTGTCATGGGTGATTCCAGGCATTGGGAAGTTAAGCTGGTGTGTGCAGGTCAGGTGTGTTTGCAACTCAAAGACAGTAATCAGAATTAGTCCACGTCTCGGGTTGACTAAAGAAATCCGTTATTCGTGGGTAAAGAGTACAACCTCTGTAGAGTATAACATCTATTCGAATAGCCGTGTCCAGGGTTAAGGACTACAGTCTGGGATAGGTCGAGTGTCGGTCTTAGTGTCGGTCTTCGGAGGAATCTTCTAAATCAGAATATTGATCATGAAGTGTGACGAATGATATTTATGATTAATATTGTTATGGACTAACCGTTCCTATTAAATGAATTGTTGAGTATCACCTGGGATGGTTCTAGCTCCTGGATACTCATGTTCTAATTTTTCAATATAAGCCCTTTATGCGGTGTCGCTCCAGACGCCCGACTGTGGCATGCATGTTATTATTTGCAATATAAGCCCTTTATGTGGCGTCGCCTCAGACTCCCGACTGTGGCACTCATCTATTTATTCTAATATAAGCCCTTTATGTGGCGTGCTCATACGCCCGAATGAGGCATGTTCTGCTTTTTCCTTTCAAGGTGTCGCTTCAGACACCCGGTTGGCACATTTTATTTTCTTGGACTTTTTTGGAGGACTACCGCCCGATGTTTCGTATTTATTTTACCTGATATTATTATTTATCAATTCTCAGTACGGATAAATTCTATGCATACTTGCATTCATGAATTAATCTTATGTCATATTGAATATCATTAAAAGTCCTATTGCATGCAATTCACCTGCTTTATTATATTTGTTTTCATGGATATTGTCTTGTCCAGATCGCTATTTGGAGAGGAGCATTATGATGACAACCCCGCAACCTAGGCATCGAAGATAGCAGCCACGCGTGATAGGAGTTATCCAGGTCAGCTGTTGCCATGGGAATGGAGTCCCATAGACGCTGGAGATCCATGAGTGGCATCCGCCATCATCCACTAGAAAACCTTGTTGTACTCCATGGACCTTCATGGTCTTGTACTCAATTCTTGTAATTGCTTGGATAATTGTATCAAGGAAGTGTCCATCAGCGAACGGTAATCTTGGGGCTGATGATGACACAAGGGTCATTTGCTGGAATTAAATGTTCCGGAAAACCGGCCCTGACAACCTTGCTTTCAAAGCCAGGTTGACCATTGGCTAATCCTATCTTAGCCAGGTCCATAACCCTAGGTTAACCCACCCACCAAACCTTATCCTATCCATAGCCAAGCCTATCTTATTCGATAGTTCAAATAGTGACCCCGACACCTTTGGACAGTCGATGCCCAACCTATTAGACTAGCCCAGTGGTTACACGCCCGTGACCGACACCTGAGTTGTCCCATTCGCAAGGAAAGAGTTCGTTTTCTTTCTATAAAGGAAACGATTTCCCCCAACCCAGTACACCGCAATCACCTCCAAAAAACCAAACCACCAAGATGTCGGACCCCATTGTTCACAGCGAGACCACCACATCTGAGCTTGGAGGTTTTGTGACCGTTCTAGCTAACCTCACCCGCCGCGCCTTTGCATTAGAAGAGCCCCCGGAAAATGTTGTATACCAGGAGCACACGAGTGATGCCATCCATCACTTTTAGGCCACGGTGCACATATACGGCAGGGGTATCTCGCCGGAACGCCCCTACCGGTTCACAGGAAGGTCAACTTCCTTCGAGCCCCAAGTAATCCAGCTAGGAGCCCGAGAGGCTATAGTTCAACTCCGGCATGAATCGTCGAGGGTTAACTACCGCTTATTTTACTACTACCCCAGTCGTGAAGGCTATGGTAGGCTAATCCAGATCGCTAACGGAGACCATGAGATGGACCCTACACTACTGCATCTTGTGCGCTACCTAAGGGCACAAGAGGCACTATTCGATCAGGTCACCCTCGACCTGATTGCAGCCCGCGGAAAACTTGCTCGCCGAACCCCGGTAAGAAGAGAAGCAGCACCCGACGCCGACAACCCAGTTGTGTTGTTCGGATGACCGATCGAGACTTCAGGGTCTGTCCCTGTGGCCGAACCAAGGAATGCATTCGTCTCCCCGGAAGAACTCCATCGTTTTTTGGGGACCTACTCCAATGCGATTGTGACCACCAACCCCCGCGATGGTCATCATCGCTACCCCAACCCTGTAGCCCCGCACTCTACCCCAGTCGACCGTGATGCCAAAGTCCCAGAAGCCTCGACGTCCACAAGACACGCTCGATTGGATATCAACGAAGTAGACTGAGCCTACTCGATTAGTACCGAGCCTTAGTATTCCTACGCCGTGTAATATTGTGATCTTGTATTGCCATAAATAAACTGCAGACTGCTTGTATGCCATTATTTTAATGGTACTAGATGTGACCATGCATAAATCTTTTGGAGTTTGGTTGCATAGTAAATTCTGGCCGTAGATACCAAAGACCACCCCGGCCGACCACCACAATAATTTGTCACATTTTGTGAATTATATCTGTGGCTTCGAACCGACCACATTAGAGCAGAACTGGCAACCAAGATCGACCCACCCTGAAATGTATGCCCCAGCCCAGTCCTATATTAGGAGTCACTCAGCGATCATCCCCAACATCCTTCACCTTGTGCACTGCCTTCACAACCATTTCCCCATGTCAAGCTCTGGGATTCATATGAGAACCCCGGATGCAACCCCGGGAGTTTTTTTAAGATATTGTGGGATTTTACCCGCAGTACCATGGGTTTTCCCCACTCACCCCAGTACGAGCTGTTCAAATCGAGGATCACTTCCACCACCTCGAAATATTGGGCAGTTGTGCACATCCCACCAGTATACCCAAACCAGGACCCTACGGAAGTCTCCTTTATCGGGAAATCTATGCCCACTCCTGAAATGGCCATAGAGGTTGCTGCCTACGAAGCCATTACTCGCCTTCGATTCACAGTACCCTATGCCAGTGAACGGGGGTATTATTACTTCCCGAGCCGTGCAGCGGCCGGAGAAGCAGCATCCTTTCCCTGCACCCGAGCGAGATCCAGTGCTAATCAAGCTTGTGCAGTATGTCATCGCTCAAGAACGTTTGACCCAGCAAGTGATGGATTTTCTCCAGATCCTTGCTATTATGAATCCTCAGATCGCAATTGGCAGACCTCTGAGGCCAGACCAAGAAGGACACGTTCTGCGAATCCTCCATCTGTTCTCCCCGGAGGACGAAGGATATATCCCATTGCCGGGAATATTTCCTCATGACCTCTACATTTTTACTGGTACCATAGGCGCCATGGTAGTATTCGTTAGTTTAGCGTGAAATCGCATGATGTGATATCTGTGATGTGTTTTATAATCTACTATACGAGTATATTATGTTGGTTGCAGTTGTTTGCTCCTATGATCGATTGTTTTTCATTGTAGCAAATCTCAGGGTGAGATTTTCTTGAAAGACCACTTCGACTAAATTTTTACAACATCAGCATAAATTGTATGCCCTCACGTCATCCGGCTCACAACCACACAACCTCTGCCACAGGCACTAAGTATGGGACCACACACACATTTAACACTTAATCGATCACCTCGCTAGTACACCATAGTTTTTCAGAAGAAAAATGTGTGGGTATTTTATTTTGTGAAAATCTACTGCCAACACGCTAGCACCCACTCGTGCACAGTGCCGATGCCTAGTCATCGTGGCCACAGCCTACGCGGGGAGCCACCATGCGAGTAGTAGCCTCACGGCTATCATCGTGGATGATCGCACATAGTAGCATTGAGAACCCAATCAGCGCCTGTAGGATCAGAAGTATGTCTAGAGGGGGGTGATTAGACTACTTGACCAAATAAAAATTCTACCTTTTCCCAATTTTAAGTGTTGGCAGATTTTAGCAATGATAGCAAGTCAAGCACACCCTACACATGCATGTCTAAGAGTATAGCAGCGGAAAGTAACAACAAGCATGTATAGTAGAGGGTAGGAAGGAAGATCAAACGCAATTTGTAGACACGAAGATTTTTCCCGTGGTTCCGATAGGTGGTGCTATCGTACGTCCACGTTTATGGAGTCTTCAACCCACGGAGGGTAACAGTCGGGAGAGTCCACGGAGGGCTCCACCCATAAGGGTCCATGAAGTAGCAACTTTGACTATTCCATAACGGCTTCCATCCACGAAGGACTAGCCTCACTATGGGTAGATATTCACGAAGTAGGCGATCTCCTTGCCTGTACAAACTTCTTGGTTCAACTCCACAACACGAAGTAGGAGGCTCCCAAGCGACACCTAACCAATCTAGGAGGCACCACCCTCCAAAAGGTAATAGGCTCGGCAATGTCGATGAACTCCTTGCTCTTGTGCTTAAAGATGATAGACTCCTCAACACACAATCACTCTCTCACAGATTTGGCTATGGTGGAAGAGATTGATTTGGTGGAAAGCAACTTGGGGAGGCTAGAGATCAAGATTCATATGGTAGGAATGGAATGGCATGATCTCAACACATGAGTAGGTGGCTCTCTCGGAAAATTGGATGGGGCAAGTATGGAATAGTTCAGAGTGCTTCTCTTTCGAGTAGGTTGTGGTGAAGGGGTATATATAGGCATCCCCAAAAATCCAATCGTTACACCTTAAGTGACCAACTCGGTGACACCGAAGTATAAAACTCGGTGGTACCGAAGTGACCAAAAGGCAGTAACTTTTGAATCTTGGTGAGACCGATATATAACTCTCGGTGGTACCGATTAGGTCACCAACGGTCAGATTGCACAACTCGGTGACGCCGATTCTCAACTCTCGGTGGTACCAATTCTTGTCAGAGGCTAACCAAAGAGTTGGTTCAAAAACTCGGTGAGACCGATTCACAAAACTCGGTGGTACCGATTCTTGTGAATAGCTAACCAGGAAGTTGGTCAAAATCTCGGTGAGACCGACTGGCAAAACTCGGTGGTACTGAACCTCGAAAATAGCTAAACAGAAAGTTGGCAACTGAACTCGGTGGCACCAATGCAGAATCGGTTGAATCGAATGGCTAGGGTTTGGCATGGGTCTGTCTGAGTTTGGCAATCGGTGGGACCGAGTGGGAATTGTTGGTTGCACCGATTTTCATGAATGGCTTGGACAGACTTTTGTGGAAGAGTTTGTAGGTGTTTTTGGTGACTATCACTTGTGCACATGGAGCATCTTGTTCACCAACAGTACCTTACCCCCTTTTAATAGTATTGGCTTTCCTATGGACTCAAAGTGATTTCTCACAAAGTAAAATGTAGAGTCCTCTTGCTTGAAGCTTTGCCAATCCATTTCCTTGCATCTAGGGGTTTCTCCACAATCCTTTTGCCATCCCTATCATTGAACTTTTCCTGAAATATGCTTAGTGGAAACATTAGTTCAATGACATATATGTTGTTATTAATTACCAAAACCACCAAGGGAGCAAATGTGCTTTCAATCTCCCCCTTTTTGGTAATTGATGACAACATATAGATCAAAGCTTCGACATATGATATAATCAATGAATATAATCATCGCTTTGAGAAGTATGTGATAAGTAAGAGCTCCCCCTAAATTTGTGCCATATTTTAAATTTGCGTTTGAATGCAAATGCACAATCGATTAGGTACATGGGGCACTCTTTCATGTCACATACAAAATGGTGGTGTGCGAGAATAATAAGAATGAATATCATAGCACAACACAATCAAGCAAAGGTGAATGATCTTATCATAAGCATCATAATGATAGGAAATAGTAGCAAATACACATCAAGTGTATGATCAAACACCAACAAAGTTTAACACAATCAAACCAAAAGATATCAAATGTTTTGAAAAGCGATAAAAACCAACGCTCTCTCTCTCTCGAAGCCTAAAGATCTATATACATCTTCTCCCCCTTTGACAACAAGTTACCAAAAAGTTCAAAGGTATATAGCTAATCCTTCTTCTGGGGCTGATCTCCTCCGGTGGTCGATGAAGGAGTCGAGAGAACGGCATCACCGAAGATGTCGGCAGACGTCATGGATGGAGTCGGTGTAGCAACATGAGGAACTGGAGGAGCTGAAGAGGCTGTAGCAGGTGCTGATGAAGAAGGTCGCAACTCTGGAGCTGGCACTGTAGCTGATCTAGCCTGAGTGGTGAACTAAGTGCTAGGCCTGAGAGGTGCACGATCCTCATCATCATCAGTGGAATGAGGACTAGGCACTGCATAAACTTCCTTCTTCAGCTCATCAACTGTCTTAGTCAGGCCATCCACCTTGTTGTTAAGCGTGTGAAACTTGTTGTCAACAATCCTCGCAAGACTTGCCTAGTTCTTCAATAACTCGCTGATGTCCTTCTGCATGCGGAGCATAGTACTGAGTAGGAGGTCCATCTGCTCAATCCTAGACCTGGGAATCTGAGAACTTGAGTCTATGGCAGCCTCTGCATGTGCCTATGCTGTAGCAGATGTGGGATGATCTGGGTCCATCACCACAACATTGTCTTCTAGATCTGGTAATAGTGGCAGATGTGGTCTATCAAGAGCAAAGATGTGCTTCTCCAGCTTAGAGTTGATAAGCATCTGGATATAGGGTGCATAGCAACAATGAGCGCTTCTGATCAGCAGCAACCTTCTTCACAGTCTCCACTATCATATCCATCACTCTAAATCTTGTATGTTGATCTAGGTGGAGCAGCATGTTGATGGAATATCCTCTGATCATCTTCTCATCTACAGACTTAGGCATTAAGGTATGCCTCAAGATGGTGTTGATAGTCCGTAGGCCAGCCTGGAGGAAGTAAATGGATCCTAGCCTATGAGACTTCACATGTGTAGCAGGGACCTCATTGTACATGTTCATCATAGCATTGTGGCTAGCCTTGGGCTCATTGTAGACATTGATGTCACCATCTTCTACCTCTGGGACTCCTAAGATGGCAGCCCACTGCTCAACAGTTGATTCATATCTAGCTCCTTCAGTCATCCATACAATTCTACCATCTCCATAGAAGTGAGCAATGGAGTAGAATTGCATGATCATCTCATCGTTCCATGCAGTAAATTCCGTGCCAACAAATTCATCCAGACCAATGCAGTGAAAGTTGTCTAGCACACTTGGGAAGTACTCTTCATTCTCCTTGATGTACTTCCAGTCTACATACCTCATGTCACTTACAGCAGGGCTCTTATCAAGCAAGATTGTTTCATAGAAATCATGTTGCTCCTTGGTATAGAACATGTAGTCAACAACAGTCTTCCTCCTCTGGTAATATGGATCAATGGCTCTCCATTCTCTCAAACCAGAGTCCTTCCTCTTCTTCATGTCCTCAACAAGCAACTGGCTGGCATTGTTCTCTGGAAGGTGTGGTCTTAGCTTCATCAAAGTTATCATATCATCATCCTCAGCTTCCCTAAAAGTGAAGGTCTTGTTCTTGCTGGAAGCTGGTATCTCTGTGGAGAACCTCTTGGGTTTGTGTGTGGCAGCTTTCTTGGGGGCTTTCTTGGTGCCTTTGGATGAAGTATCCTTAGGCATAGCATCTGCCATGAGCTTCTTCTTCTTCTTAGGAGGAGCCTTGGCAGCTGGCTCTTCCTCCTCCTCTTCCTCATCTAGATACTCTGGAGTAGATGGAAGAACTTTATCTTTGACAAATCTTGTCCTTTCTCTCTTCTTCTTCTCCCCTGCCTTCTTAGGCATGGACTTCTTGGAGGGCTCAACAGTCACTGTTGCCCTAGAGCTCTCTGGTGCTCTCATTGTCT
The DNA here is from genome assembly GCA_039707655.1 of Elymus sibiricus. Classification (NCBI taxonomy): domain Eukaryota; kingdom Viridiplantae; phylum Streptophyta; class Magnoliopsida; order Poales; family Poaceae; genus Elymus; species Elymus sibiricus. The sequence goes on from CM077665.1 coordinate 237,934,036, forward strand.
CTGAGCTAGCATACTCTTTCCTGATGACTTACTTATTCTTGGAAGAAGAGGCAGCAGGAGTGGTCTTGGCAACATCATCCTTCTTGGACAGCTCCTCAGGAATAAAGTCCTCATCTTCCTCATCTGAGTTGAGCTTCCATCTTGCCCTGGTTGCAGCTTTGGGCAGATCAGGAGAGCTAGGAACATCATCATAGCTCCCCTCAGGACTAGTGCCTGAGCCCATGTCAACACTCTGCTCTCTGAGATCATTCTGGCTGTCTTCAGCTTCTGACATCTCTGACCCTGTGAATTAGAGTATAGAAGAGTGGAAGGGATGAGCCATCACAAAATGCAGACATTTTTCAAAGGTTTGAACAGAGAAATCCTTAGATATAGTTGTCAGCAAAAAGGGATTTCGGTGTCACCGGGTCAAAAGTTTCGGTACCACCAAGACACACAGAGCTCTTTACAGAAATTTGGCAGTAGTTTCGGTCGTACCGAGAATTGCCACTCGGTTTCACCGAGACTGTCCTCAGTAGCACAAAAACAAAATCGGTAGAACCGATTTTTCTGACTCGGTGTCACCAAGATTCGGTTTTGCGGATGACTAAACCTAAAAATCCTTCATTCGCTAATCTAATGAGATTTCTAGAGGATAGGGAGGTTTGCAATCGGTGGATTATCGATAAGAGTAACTCCAGTGCACGTGAATCGGACAGGGAGCGCAAAGAGGGTCGGATCCATACCCTAATTCGGTGAAGGACCCGCTAAGGCGACGACGGCGGTGAAGATTCCGTTGGCGGCGGCGATTCCCAATGGCGGAGACGCACGGGGAGGCAAGGGCGGCGACCAGGGGGTCCGGACCGGCAGCTTAGGGTTGGAGGAAAACGAACTTTTGTGGTTGAATTTCAAAAGTCGGGTCCGCCAGGATATATACCCTTCACTGTCGGTGACATCGGTTCGAAATTATCGGTGCCACCAAGTTTCTCAACTGTCAGCTGACAGGGAAACTCGGTGTAACCGAGAATAAGGAATCGGTGTTACCGAGATGAAAATCCAGATCAACCCTAGGCATTCGGTGAGACCGAGATTTTGGTGTTGGTTCCACCGAGATGCACTTGGGAGGTTTTAATGGCCAGTCCTTTGTCGATACGGAACTCCGGGTGCTCCTCACACAGAGGGATCAAAAAGTACTTGTTCAAATTTTGTGATGCAGCAAGAATAGAATATGAGACGAGAAAGCATAGATAGCTAGAGAGTGGTCCAAGGCATTCTTGTCCATCCAATTGGCAAAAGAAAAATCAAAAGCCAAAAAGCAACAATTGTATGTCTTCGAATGGTTAAAGAAATGCAGACCAACATGCTCACACAATAAGATGTCAAATGAAATCATGGCAAACATGCACATACATACTAGCATCTATCAAGCATTTTGGCGATGACGGAGTCATCTATATATGAGTATATTGACTTAGGAGCCAAGTAAGAATACTTGATCATAGGTCATACTCATCGTTTAAGCACGAGTGGGGTTACCACTTTTACATAAAGCATTTAATGTTCTCACATACTATGAGATGCTTTAACTCAAGTCTTAGAGTAAAGCTCCCCTTTGATGTGACATCCCCTCATAGGAGGGATAAACTAACCTTGGGTTTTGTCGATGAAGACTTCATGTTGATGAGGTAGTGGTGGATGCTCAAGGTTGATGAAGATCACCAAGAGTTGGGAGCATCCTTGTTGTTTCCTTACCCTCCTCACCTACATGGGTTAGTCCCAACACACAAGAGACAAATACAAGGATATCTATGGACATGGAGTGCAAAGCATACATGATGATGTCCATGGATTTGTTGATTACCTTGTCCCTTGCTTATCTTTGAGGGAATATGTGACTCCTTGAACTATTGCATGATGTTGACGTTGATTGCAACTGGTTCTTGCCAATAATGAATAGGAGTGAATTTCATTGGCGGAGTCACCCCTCAAGAACTTCTCTAGTTCTTCTTCTTGGGGACCCACATCAACTTGATGGGGATCCTTGGTGTTGAAGTGGCACTTGTAGAAGTTGATCTTGAAGTAGCCTTGGGAACCCACTCCACCAAAGTTTGGGATTCATCTTCATATGAGTCAATGTCTTCTTGAAACTTGTCCTTGCCCTTGAGCTTGTGGTCTTGTGGTGGAAGGTCATCTTGAGTGTTTGTTCCCTTGGGAAGAGTATGTTCATACTTCTCCCTTTGAGGAACAAACTTGGGCTTGGGGTATTGACCTTCTTCCCATTCAACTCCATGTGCGTTGAAGTAGCCAATGCCATGGTTCTTCCGGTGTCCTCCGTGCTTGCGTACAATCTCCTCAAATTGCTTACACCCGGAAAGACTCTTGTAGATACCTTTCTCTATAACCCCTTTCAATAAATTGTTTTCTTGCTCAAGTGTAACTTGGCTAAGAGAATCATCATTAGTGGAATCAATAGAACTACTAGAAGCAACATCATTAGATTTAGCATTTTTATTGTTGCTAATAGATGAAGAACCTTTCTTGCCTTTGTTACTAGTTTGTCTAGGTTTAACTTGTGGCATGAATGTAGACAAGAGTAATCATTTGGCTAGATAAGATGAGGTCTTCTTTCGGAGATCGTCATTGGTAGCTTTAAGAAACTCATGTTCTTGCTCCAAGGTGAGCTTCTCGAAGCGTACCTTCTCACGAGTTCTTAGAAGCTCTCTATGATCTTCGAGAGTAGATTCATGAGCTAACTTAAGAGTGTTTAATTCTTTAGTTAGTTGTTCTATTTTCATCTTATCATCATCAAGCGACTTATCTTGACTAGCATGAAAGTTATCAAGTTCATTTTGACTAACATCACTAGTTTTATCAAAGAGCAAGTCATCATCACCAAGTAAATCATCTTCATCACTATTGAAATAAAGATACTCGGGGTGTGATACCTTGGGGCCTTTAGCCATGAAGCAACTTCCACTCCCTTCATTTGGAGAATCAAATAGATCATAGGAGTTGGTAGTCACTAGTGCAAGCCCGGCAACACCTTCATCTTGACTATAGTCGGAGTTGGAGTGATAACTTCTCTTGGAGTTGTTGTCGGATTCGGATCCGGAAACCCATTCACCAACATGAGCTTGATATCTTCTTCTTGAGTAGCTCTTGGTGTACTTGTCCTTCTTCTCCGAGTCCCTACTTCTCCTTGAGGGTCTTCGTTCATAACGATCATCTCTACTCCTTCTCTCTCTTTGAGGTGATTCATTCCTTGAGCTTCGTCTTCTTGGTGACTCTTCTCTTCGTTTGTAGGGAGCCGTGCACTCATTGGGGTAGTGTTCCGGCTTCCCACAATTGTAGCAGTTTCGGTCACGACTTGATGAACGCTTCTCTTCATATCTTGAGTTGGAGCTTCGTTCTTTGCCTTTATTCTTGTAGAACTTGTTGAATTTCTTGACCATAAGGCTTATCTCTTCATTGGTGACAAGGTTGTCGCTTGAAGTTGCGGGAGCATCACTTGTGGCTTTGTAAGCACCGCTAGACTTGTTGTGAAGATCTTCTTTGTCTTTGAGTGTCATCTCATGAGCAACAATCCTTCCAATCACTTCCGTAGGCTTGAGATCTTTGTAGTTAGGCATCATTTAGATCAATGTGCACACGGTGTCGTATCTCTCATCCAAAGCTCTAAGTATATTCTTGATGATGAATTTGTAGGTCATTTCTTCGCTTCCTAAGCCGGCAATCTCATTTGTGATGAGAGCTAGCCTAGAGTACATCTCTGCGACTCCTTCACCATCCTTCATCTTGAACTTGTCAAGCTGACTTTGTAGAACATCCAACTTGGATTCTCTCACGGATTCGGTACCTTCATGCATATCAACCAAAGTATCCCAAATCTCTTTTGCATTCTCAAGACGGCTGATTTTGTTGAATTCTTCGATGCATAGGCAGTTGAAGAGAATGTCACATGCTTGAGCGTTGTAATGCAACATCTTCAATTCATCCGCGGTCGCTTCACGATCCGGTTCCTTTCCATCACCAAAGAATTCACCTTGCAAGCCAACACGAACAACAACCCAAATGGCGGGGTTATGACCAAGAATATGCATTTTCATTTTGTGCTTCCAACTAGCAAAATTTGTGCCATCAAAGTACGGACCTCTGTGGTGATAATTTCCCTCACTAGATGCCATACTCTCCTAGGTTGTGAGACCAATCCAATGGAGACCAATGCTGTGATACCACTTGTAGGATCGAAAGTATGTCTAGAGGGGGGGGGGGGTGATTAGACTACTTGACAAAATAAAAATTCTACCTTTTCCCAATTTTAAGTGTTGGCAGATTTTAGCAATGATAGTAAGTCAAGCACAGCCTACACATGCATGTCTAAGAGTATAGCAGCAGAAAGTAACAACAAGCATGTATATTAGAGGGTAGGAAGGAAGATGAAACGCAATTTGTAGACACGAAGATTTTTCCCGTGGTTCCGATAGGTGATGCTATCGTACGTCCACGTTTATGGAGTCTTCAACCCACGGAGGGTAACGGTCGGGAGAGTCCACGGAGGGCTCCACCCATAAGGGTCCACGAAGTAGCAACCTTGACTATTCCATAACGGCTTCTATCCACGAAGGACTAGCCTCACTATGGGTAGATCTTCACGAAGTAGGCGATCTGCTTGCCCGTACAAACTTCTTGGTTCAACTCCACAACACGAAGTAGGAGGCTCCCAAGCGACACCAAACCAATCTAGGAGGCACCACCCTCCGAAAGGTAATAGGCTCGGCAATGTCGATGAATTCTTGCTCTTGTGCTTCAAGATGATAGACTCCTCAACACACAATCACTCTCTCACAAATTTGGCTATGGTGGAAGAGATTGATTTGGTGGAAAGCAACTTGGTGAGGCTAGAGATCAAGATTCATATGGTAGGAATGGAATGGCATGATCTCAACACATGAGTAGGTAGCTCTCTCTCAGAAAATTGGATGGGGCAAGTATGGAATAGTTCTGAGTGCTTCTCTTTCGAGTAGGTGGTGGTGAAGGGGTATATATAGGCATCCCCAAAAATCCAACCGTTACACCTTAAGTGACCAACTCGGTGACACCGAAGTATAAAACTCAGTGGTACCGAAGTGACCAAAAGGCAATAACTTTTGAATCTTGGTGAGATCGATATATTACTCTCGGTGGTACCGATTAGGTGACCAACGGTCAGGTTGCACAACTCGGTGATGCCGATTCTCAAGTCTCGGTGGTACCAATTCTTGTCAGTGGCTAACCAGAGAGTTGGTCCAAAAACTCGGTGAGACCGATTCACAAAACTCGGTGGTACCGATTCTTGTGAATAGCTAACCAGGAAGTTGGTCAAAATCTCGGTGAGACCGACTGGCAAAACTCGGTGGTACCGAAGCTCGAAAATAGCTAAACAGAAAGTTGGCAACTAAACTCGGTGGCACCGATGCAGAATCGGTTGCACCGAATGGCTAGGGTTTGGCATGGGCCTGTCTGAGTTTCGGAATCGGTGGGACCGAGTGGGAATTGTTGGTTGCACCGATTTTCATGAATGGCTTGGACAGACTTTTGTGGAAGAGTTTGTAGGTGTTTTTGGTGACTATCACTTGTGCACGTGGAGCATCTTGTTCACCAACAGTACCTTACCCCCTTTTAATAGTATTGGCTTTCCTATGGACTCAAAGTGATTTCTCACAAAGTAAAATGTGGAGTCCTCTTGCTTGAAGCTTCGCCAATCCATTTCCTTGCATCTAGGGGTTTCTCCACAATCCTTTTGCCATCCCTATCATTGAACTTTTCCTGAAATATGCTTAGTGGACACATTAGTTCAATGACATATATGTTGTTATTAATTACCAAAACCACCAAGGGAGCAAATGTGCTTTCAGTGCCGCCACCCCTCTGGCCAGGAGGATCGTAAACCCGTCCGGAAGCACGTCCTCCATTAGAGCCTCACCTCGAGCTCCTGCAAAAAGAAAAGAAGAAGGAGGAAGAAGAAAGAGTGAGGCCAGGTGTGAGGAAGAAGAGAGGAACGCCACGGTCGTTTTATAGCTCCAGCTCGGTGTACGGTGAGCGAAGTTCTCCAACGATGCTCGTCGCTCGATCGCCGGTGTTCGGAGGCGAATCCGCGAGCAGTGCCGACAGGGCACTGGCCCGCGAGATGAGTGCACGATGCGTCGGCAGCTAGCACGCTTCGCACTACCGCAGTACGGCCCTAGATGCCCAACGTGCTAGGCGCCGCAGGTGGAGAAAGTGCGCGAAAGAGAGAAGAAAGAGGAGAGCCGGAGGTAGAAGAAGAGACTGAGAGTGGGCCATGGGTCCAGAGTACTGTACACTTGTGTACGTTAAGCACAATTTGGAAATTGAAATCTTTCCTTTTTTGAAAAACTGTTGTGGCCCTAAGTAGCAACGTCTCAATTTACCAACCATAGATTTTTATTCGTATTACTAGTACCACCCCACAGTTGCACCAATTATCAGCATTTTTACTGCATCCATGTTAGATCGCGTATATAGAGTATTTATTTTTCGTGTTAATACCGCAGTGTGGTAGGGGTAAATTTTTTGCAACCACCTTAGCAAATCTCGAGGGTGAGATTTTTCTTAAGGGGGGTAGAGTTTGTAACACCCCAAACTTTTTACCATGTTTTATTAATTAAAATTTTGCCAGGAATATTAATTTTTATTTTTTTGATTCTCTCTTGATTTCAGAACCATTCCTTTTCCCCTAAATTCTAAAATCTTCACCTCCAGATAGAAACTTTTGAAAAATATTGTGGGACTAGAGTGTCTTCTTATAGCATTTCACTTCATTTGAAAATTCAGCGAGAAACATTTTTATAATAAAACTTGCCAAGTTTTATTTCTTTTAAAAAGCATTTTCATTCTTTTAAGGGCCTCCATTGCACTATAATCATTTTAAGAATTCATTTAAAATTTCCACAAAAATTTGTAGATGTCATGTAATATCCCCACATCAGTTCTATGCAAAAATCCATCTGTGTCTTTTGGAACTTTTGAGCAAACCATCCTCATTTCATTTCTGGTCCAGTTTGGTGTTTTGAACTACCACCCTATTTTATTTTACTTTAATGGCCATGAGATTTTTCCTGCTTGTAGTCCACCCTACCAAACTCTTAAGTCCAAGAGTCTAACTCCATTGGAATAGTTTAAGCCCCTGTAATTAACCCTGGAGGTTCTGTCCAGAAACAAAGTTTTGTAAAACTTGCACTAACAAGTTTCTGTCTTTCTCATCCTAACCTTGCCATCACCTTTGCCACCAAAAGAGACCTTGTTCTGGAAATTTGGGTGGCCAGCAAAGTTTTCTAGAGGGACCTTGTTGGAACACGGGGTACGCTACGCTGGCGGCAATTTTTTTTTTCTACCGCGCTCCAAGAACATGTTGCTAGAAATATATCACGGGATCGGGTTTACCACTAGACTCGCAGTCACCGCAGCGGAAGTAGAGTTGGTGATGCATGTAGTTGATCAGCCAATTCGTCTCCTCCTCCTGTAGACGATCTCCCACGAGCAGTGATCTCCCACGAATAGCTCCTCGCGGATCCCTCGAACGGTTCGTCCAAGCACCGCAGATGCGATGCCTCCAAGGTATCCACACGTACGGAGGCAGTGTCGGGCGGCGGACTGCTAGGTCTGAACGCACGGCGTGGTGGCATGAGGAGTGGCGGTGGCTGTCGACGGGAGGCAAAAGATCAACCCTGAAAGGTGCGCCCACTCCCCTTTATATAGACCTTCGAGGTGGGCTCAACACTTGAGGCCCACGACGAGTCTAGTCCCATTTTCCATTCGGATCCTGTTGGGCAAATAACCCCGTGGTGAGACCCGCCCAGGTGGGGCCGGGTCATGCGGTTGGCGGCTTAGTGACAAGGTTTGGCATAAGCTTATTCAATGGGCCTGGAGGCCCAGAGCCAGAAGACAAGATGTAACCCGGTGGTGTAAGCCGCCGTTGGCGGCTTGTTAGATAAGGCATGTGTAGTTAGAGGTGAGGTCAGTTATCAAGCATAACCCCGCCCGGACTCTTGTAAGCCTAGGGCCTTGACCTGAGTATATAAAGGCGGGTTACCTGGGTAGCTTAGGCCATGAAACAACTCATCGATAGCTAGGTCAAGCAAACTCGCTCCCTTGTAATCTATACCCAATCAATACAACACAAAGCATGACGTAGGCTTTTACCTCTTTCCAAGGGGCCGAACCTGGGTAACCCTTGTCACCCGATTCCGATCAACCCCTTCGAGCTCACCGCCTTAGCGATGGCTGCGAACCTAAGTCCTAGGACATCTGCCGTGACAAAACCACGACAATTGGCGCCCACCGTGGGGCTTACGCTCGGTGGTGTGGAGTTCTTGAAGGGCTCTCTCCCAGGGATCGAGGGATACGCCGTGGGAAGGATGACCAAGATTCGCCGCGGCAAGCTCTACATCGACGACGCTGGCTGGGGCCCCGAGGCCGACTCAATCGAGTACGGGTTCTGGGTCCCCTTCGGCGGAATTCACGTCTTCATAGGCAAGATCGACGGATCTAAACCCGGGCCGGACATCTGCACCGACCTCGTCGAGCCGGCCCGGCATGCACAACCCACCCGGGTTAACCCGGGCCGGAAGCGCGTCTTTGTCGGCTTTACCCAAGGCGCGGAACTTGAAGGTTCCATGTCACGGGAGGAAACCCTCATCTGCTTAGAGGATGGATCCTCAAGCGGGGAGGCAGAATCAATCTATCATCTTCACAATGGCGGGCTTGGGGGCTACTTCGAGGGCTACCCCGACCCGGAACACTATGAGTCGCCGAGCCGAGCCGCTGTCTTCATAGCCGGATCGGCGCCGGCTCCTGGTAACACGGCCGCTGGTGCGACCGGGTCTAGATCAGGCAGATCGCCGGCTCAAGTTTTGCTGGATCTGATGAACGAGCTTACAACTCTGATGGGAACCGAGGTCACGGTCGAGAACCAAGCAGCCCGTAACACGGAGATTGCGAGGTTGAAGGACCAGATGGCCGGAGTCCAAGAGGAAATCAACACACTGAAGGCTCAGATGGATGCTGAGTCGGAACGCCTTAGGACGGAAGCTTTTCGTCTGGACCTGGAACAGCAGACCGCAGATGCGGTTCATCGAATAAGGCAGTAGAGCCGTTTGCCGGATCAATATGAGGCCAGCAATCTTTTTAACACGCCAGGGACGGGACGGAATGCGCCTCCGACCATAACCCGGATGGCGGAAGTACCTGGGAGCAGGGCGGCGATTCAGCATCGCCAGCCAGACCCGCCCCGTCGGAACCAGACCCCGCTGCAGCCTTTTCCCATGCCGCCCGGTCATTATTCTAACCCGGCGGAGAACATGGTGGCAGCGGCGGTCAGACTCGGCACGATCCCCATCCCTGATGGGACGCCTTTTGTGGAGGAAGTGCGAAACGCCATTGGATACTTGTAGACAGCGGTGGCGCAACAGGAGAAGTATGCCTATAGCCGGAGTCGCGTGCACTCAACCCCCAACCCGAGCCGCAGTTACAGCCGGCGCCTAGAGTCGCCAGCGATTTCTAGCAGTGAGCGATGTCGGAACCCGGCGTGAGACGATCAGCCGGCTCTTGACGCCTAGGCGCTGGTAGACCGGGCGAGAGCACAGCGAGAGGCGGCAGCGGCGGTGGCTTATCAAGAACCCACCGTAGCCCCTTCTGTTTCGGTGGGAGTCGGAGTGACCTCCAGGGCCGTGGGAGTGCCGTGCTTAGTGCCGGCCTTACGAAACGAATGCCAGCCAAAGGATTTCAAGGGTCCCCGCAAGGTGCCCAATTATACTGCTGATCTGCCTCCGGAAGCTTGGATTGAGAGCTATGAATTAGCCATGGAGATGTTAGACATCAGTGACGCAGTCTGTGCCAAGTATTTCATCATGATGCTGGAAGGGCCAGCTCGCACGTGGTTGAAGGGTTTGCCACCCAACACCATTAATTCCTGGGCCGAATTGAAGGCGAAGTTCATCAAGAATTTTCAAGGAACGTGCAAGCAGCCCATGACAATTGTGGATTTGGATCATTTTGTGCAGTGTGAGGATGAGTCGGCTCATCATTGGGTCCGGCGGGTCTCAACCATCATCCACTCTTATGATAACATTACGGCGGCTCAAGCGGTCCTGATTCTGGAGAAGAATTGCCATTTTGTGCCCCTGAAGCAGAAGCTTGGCCGGCTCAAACGTTCATGCTAGGACATGGGGGAACTCATGGCGGCTCTCACTAAGTATGCAGACTCGGACAGCACGAAGGACCCTGGTTCCGATGATGAGAAATCGGCCAAGGGTAAGAAGAATAACAATGGCAAGAGTCAACCGCAGAACGGGGGAGGAAATAGCAATAATGGCAATGACGAACGCAGAAATACTCTGGACAAGATTAGGTTGATGCAGCTGCCAAGTTGGAGAAGATGGCGAGGTCTGGTTGGCCCGGCAAGCTTCGGCGGCGCGAGCGTCTGGAGGAGGAAGAAGAAGGCAGCGGCGGGGGAAGTGAGAGTAATGGGCCCCCCCGTGCCTATTCATGAGGATGTGATGGAACAACAACGGTCCGGTGCAGGGATCGAGGAGGCACGATGATGATTGACTAAGAAAGTGCCTCAATTCTCATGCTGGTCATATTAATGAAGAAAGATCCGTTCTGATGTCAGGGGAATCTTTTTTGATTTTTCTAATGATGTCACGGCGGGTTATGAAAGTTTATCAGAAACGACGCCGCCCATTTTCGGCGGGTCATGAAGATTGTCAGAGAATGCAAGACTCGCCAACCAGAAGATTTGGAGATTGACATGAACCAGTTCAAATCAATCTGGGGCCTAATGTTGGGGATATAACCCCGTTGTGAGACCCGCCCAGGTGGGCCCGGGTCATGCGGTTGGCGGCTTAGTGACAAGGTTTGGCATAAGCTTATTCAATGGGCCTGGACGCCCAGAGCCAGAAGACAAGATGTAACCCGGTGGTGTAAGCCGCCGTTGGCGGCTTGTTAGATAAGGCATGTGTAGTTAGAGGTAAGGTCGGTTATCAAGCATAACCCGGCCCGGACTCTTGTAAGCCCGGGGCCTTGACCTGAGTATATAAAGGCGGGTTACCTGGGCGGCTTAGGCCACGAAACAACTCATCGATAGCTAGGTCAAGCAAACTCGCTCCCTTGTAATCGATACCCAATCAATACAACACAAAGCAGGACGTAGGCTTTTACCTCTTTTCGAGGGGCCGAACCTGGGTAACCCTTGTCTCCCGATTCCGATCAACCCCTTCGAGCTCACCGCCTTAGCGATGGCCGCGAACCTAAGTCCTAAGACATCTGCCGTGACAAAACCATGACAGTTCCAATCTGAATGGGCTGCAATCCCTTAAGTGTGCGACCCTATAGGTTCATGTACACATGGACACGACCCGAGTCGATAGTCAGTAGCAGCTCCTAGCAGAACGTGCCAACTCCCATGTGTGCGCAAAGTCGTTAGACGAACCTCGACAATGTGTCATATACAACATTCCTTTTGCCTCGTGATATAGGGTGTAGAGCTCAAGGCAAGTACTTGTCACCCTTGTGGTAGCTCGACATCTCTTCTCGAACCCGCGATGCAGATTCTCGACATCTCTTCTCGCATATCCATGCTTTCTGAATCTGATGACACGAGAGGGCCCAGAGAATATCTCTCCTCACGGAGGGGCAAATCCCATCTTGGTTAACCATCTCTCACGGCATGTCTCACGACTCACCCGAAAGCTACCTTTATAACTACCCAGTTACGACGTAGCGTTTGATATACCCTAAGTAAGTCGATCTTCATCCTGAGAACATGCGCTGACCACAGGCCTAGGACATGGCATATACATTGTACTTGAGACTAACAAATGACATTATCTCGTTGTGTCCCAAAGTGGGTCTGTCCGACTCGGTGATCTCAATCCCCGAGTCCATACTATCAGTTTAGCATCTCTATGCATATGACTTGTGAAACGTAGTCATCAACTAAATCGTATACTAGTAAAGGATATGTGTCCGCATAACCGTAACAGCGAGGGACTATTAGAACAATCATCATACTATATATAGTCTCCCAAATAAGTCACATACTTATTGATACATATCACTGATGACTCCTCCATTCGGAATGAACACAAACCCAGATTGTGATCGACTATCATCCCTATGGGTTTGGAAATTAGCATCCGTGTAAATCTTTACAATGAGTTCATCCTCACCTCCATAAACCAGGAACATGTCCTTTGTCCTTCTCAAGTATTTAAGGATATTCTTTGCCGCTGTCCAGTGACTCTCACCTGGATCATCCTGGTATCTGCCTACTACGCTTAGAGCAAAGCTAACATCGGGACGAGTACATACCATAGCATACATGATGGACCCGACACCCGAAGCATACGGAATCCCATCCATGCGTCTTCGCTCATCAAGAGTTGAATGACTCTGAGTCTTGTTAAGACTAATGCCATGTGACATGGGCAAGAACCCTTTCTTGGCATGCTGCATGTTGAACCGCTTCAACACCTTGTCTATATATGTACTTTGGCTTAATCCAATAAGCCTTCTTGATCTATTTCTATAGATCTTGATTCCCAGAATATAAGCTGCTTCTCCCAAGTCTTTCATCGAAAAACTATTTTTCAATGAGTCCTTGACAGATTCAAGCATTTGAACATCATTTCCAATCAACAATATGTCATCCGCATACAGGATCAGAAATGCAACTGAGCTCCCACTGACCTTCTTGAATACACAATGATCATAGTCGTTCTTGATGAAGCCAAACTCTTTGACCGCTTCATTAAAACAAATGTTCCAATTCCGAGATGCTTGCCTCAATCCATAAATGGATCTCTGAAGCTTGCATACCATGCCAGCATTCTTTGGATCGACAAAACCCTCGGGTTGTGTCATATACATGTCCTCAGTTAAATTTCCATTAAGGAAAGCCGTTTTCACATCCATCTGCCATATCTCATAGTCGAAATATGCAGCTATAGCAAGAATGATCCGAATTGATTTAGGCATCGCTACCGGTGAATAAGTCTCACCGTAGTCAAATCCTTGAAATTGTCGATAACCTTTAGCGACAAGTCGAGCCTTATGGACTGTAACATTTCCATCCATATGAGTTTTCTTCTTAAAGATCCATTTGCACTCAATGGCTCGAACGCCATCTAGCGGATCAACCAAGTTCCAAACATGATTATCATCCATGGACTTTAACTCGGATCTCATGGCCTCAAGCAGTAACTCGGAATCAGGGCTCACCATCACTTCCGCATACATGGTCGGTTCGTTGTTCTCCAAGAACAACACATTGCAGCCGTGCATATTGCGCAACCTTTCCAACCTACGTGGAACCGGCGCCGATTCCACTACGGGTTCCCTGACTAACTCCGGCATGATTGAATCACCAGTCGGAACGTCCCCGTGTGGCTCTCGAATTACTTCGATTCGGACCGACCTCCCACTAGCCTTCCTATTGAGAAACTCTTTCTCAAGGAAAACTCCATGTCGAGCGACAAAAACTTTGCCCTCTTCATGGTTGTAGAAGTAATATCCCAAGGTATCCCTAGGATATCCCACGAATATGCACTTGTCTGACTTGGGTGTGAGCTTGTCCGACTGGAGTCGCTTGACATATGCTTCACAACCCCAAATCTTTAGAAAAGACAAGCTATGACTCTTTGCAGTCCATATCTCATATGGTGTCTTATCTACGGACTTTGATGGTACCCTGTTTAGTGTGAAAGTTGCGGTTTCTAGAGCGTATCCCCAAAATGACAAGGGTAAATCCGACTGACTCATCATCGATCGGACCATGTCTAACAGAGTCCGATTCCTCCGTTCCGACACACCATTTCTTTGTGGCGTACCTGGAGGAGTAAGTTGTGGAACTATTCCATGGCTCTTCAGATGATCATCAAACTCCTGGCTCATATACTCACCGCCACGATCAGATCGTAGAAGCATGATTGTCTTGCCAAGTTGATTTTCCACTTCATTCTGAAACTCCTTGAACTTTTCAAATTTTCTGACATGTGCCACATCAAGTAGACATATCCATATCTACTAAAGTCGTCGGTAAAAGTCATGAAGTATTGGAAACCACCTCTAGCTATCGTTCTCATTGGTCCACATACATCACCATGTATAAGTTCCAATAGCTTAGACGCCCTCTCACAACACTTTGCAAAAGGAGTCTTAGTCATCTTGCCGAGTAGGCAGGACTCACATGTCTCAAATGATTCAAAATCAAATGAAGTCGGAATTCGATCATCATCGAGCTTCTTCATGCGCTTTTGACTAATGTGTCCTAGTCGACAATGCCAGATGTAAGTCGGATTTATCTCGTTAGGCTTATGCCTCTTGACATTTATGTTATAGACCGATTCACCTTCAAGATCTAATATAAATAATCCATTGTCCTTAAAACTGAATTCATAACCTTGCCTCATCAAACATGAGGCCGAAATAATGTTTCGACTTACTTCAGGAACATAATAACAATTATCAAGTTCCGTTACAAATCCTGAAGGTAAATTAAGTTTCATGGTGCTAACAGCTAATGCAGCAACTCTTGCTTTATTCCCGACGCGTATGTCAACTTCTCCTCTTGCAACATTCCTAGTCCTTCTTAGCCCCTGCATCGAGTTGCATATGTGAACAATCAAGCTGGTATCATATACCCAAGATCTACTAGAAATATTAGCAAGAAAAATGTCTATAACATATACAACAAGTGTACTTGAAGAAGAAGTCACACTTCCAGTCTTCTTGCCTATCTGGGCAAGCCACTTGCTGCAGTTCCTCATCAAGTGACCGGTTTCCTTGTAGTGAAAGCAAATGGTCCCCGTGTTTGGTCCGGGCTTGGGCGCGGCGGCGACAGTAGGAGTTGCCTCCTTGCCCTTTGCCTTAGTCTTTTTGTTGGACCAGCACTTCTTCAACTTTGCCGTGTTCTGCACCATCAACACTTGATGCGTGCCTTTCTTGATATCCTGCTCTGCCACTTTTTGCATCCCATGCAATTCAGTGAGCTTCTTTTCCATGTCGTGCATATGGAAGTTCGAGATGAATGCAGCTAGTCAGAAGAGAAGCCAGAATTGTATCCATGGACAATTCGTCCCCAAGTGGGAAGCCTAACCGATCCAAAACTTGCATGTATCCGATCATCTTGATCACAAGCGGGCTCAGTGGATCACCCTCTTTCAGCTTACAATCCATCAAGGATCACCAGACGTTGAACCTTTCAGTCCTTGCCTGCATCTGAAACATGCTCTTGAGGTTCTAGATCATATTGAAAGCCTCAATGTTTTTGATATGCTGCTACAGGTCGAGCTCCATAGAAGCCAGCATGAGACAACTGATCTCGTTTGACTCATCAACGAGTTTCTGGTGGGCATTCCTGGCCGTGGCATTAGCATTCTTGGCAGGTTCCTCTGGAAGGGGTTCCTCCAGAACATGTTCCTTTTTATCATGCCTGAGAATAGTTCTCAGATTTCTATACCAGGTGGTAAAGTTTGTTCCATTCTGTTTATCGTTTTCTAGGATTGATTTCAACGAAAAACTAGGTTGAGCAGGTGGTGCCATTGATCTACAACAGAAATATGCAAAACACTAAGACATGTATTCATAAAGAGTAATTCAAATTAAACATTTTAATAAGAACATTACTACCACTAAAATCAACATCCCTTCGTTGATTGTTAGCTATTCAAGATCCAAGATCCAAATGTCAACTAGTGAGCTTTTGCATCACCGCTAGAAAACTAGATCACTCGGTAAGCAACACTTGTTAATCGTATCTCTATACGACTCTTGTTTGTTGGGGACATCTCATGCCACGCCAACTCTTATGCATCGAGTCCCAAAACTGTTTTGATAGCCATGACAAGTTAACTAATGCTTTGCTCATAAGTGTCTGACACAAACACACCACGTTAAGGAGAATTAGCAGCACCCTAATTTTATAGTCCCACCACTAAAAATACTTAACATGTGATGGTGCAGCAATTGGGGAGGCAATTTTACTTGACATTCTTTGAGGGATCATCCTACTTAAAACATATAGCATGCAAAAGAAGGGCGCATAAAAGGGATAAACTTTCACATGCAGTATATATATGTGTGATATGGTATAGCCCCTTTCATCAACGCATGGTGATCTCCATCTCCACGTGTGCTGCATGCCCATGGCGATCTCCATGTCCATGCATGGTTGCCCTTGTGGTGATCTCCATCTCCACACATTGTGTCAACCGCCAAGAGTTACATAAGATACTATGCTGTTACAAACTAATAGCTATGAGAGTAAATTACATTACAAGGCATCTCATGTTGACACGCAGGTCATTAATACAATAATGGGACAACCATATGGCTCTAGCCGGTTGTCGCACTCATGACACGCAGGTCACAATTTAATAATTTACAAGCAACATTCATGGGCTATACCAAATCACAAGCATTCCCTGCAAAAACAAGTCAGGCGTTCTACCGTCGAAAATAAAACTATCTGAAACTCTACTTTCCAAGAGTATTTTGACCTCGAAAATATCGCCGAAAACAGCAAAGCTGTTGAAGATCAAATGCATCTTTTCGTGCTGTTCAGTTTGATAGGTCATGGAGGGAAAACGGAGTTCGTATGCAAAAGTTATGCCCGTTTTACTGTGACTCCTCCAACAGATTTCAGCACTGCGGAAATCGCATTTCCACGGTGTCGATCTTTGCTCCGGTTCGATCAGTCTTATTGATCTTCGCATGCTACATCTGGATTTACGTTCCACTGTCTACCCCAATGGCGGAAACCGACCGGTAGGGGTAATTCATGTCACGACCTTTGCATCACGATCACGAAAGCAAGATCACGAAACCAAACGTCAACACTGACGTGCACGGCCGATCTCATCGACCCGCACTTGAACCGATCTACATATCTCATATGAAAATCACCGAATCTATCACCACACAGCGGAGGCTCTGATACCATTGTGGGAACACGCGGTACGCTACGCAAGCGCCAAATACAAAATTTCTACTGCGCACCCAAGAACATGCTGCTAGAAATAGATCACGGGATCGAGTTTACCACTAGACGCGCAGTTACCGCAACGGAAGTAGAGCTGGTGATGCGTGTAGTCAATCAGCCGATTCGTCTCCTCCTCCTATAGCCGATCTCCCACGAGCAGTGATCTCCCATGAACAGCTCCTTGCGGATCCCTCGAACGGTTCATCACGGATCCCTCAAAAGGTTTGTCCAAGCACCGCACATGCGATGCCTCCAAGGTATCCACATGTACGGAGGCAGCGTCGGGTGGCGGACTGCTAGGTTCGACCACACGGCATGGTGGCCTGGGGAGTGGCGGTGGCTATTGACGGGAGGAAAAAGATCAACCCTGAAAGGTGCGCCCACTCCCCTTTATATAGACCTCCGAGGTGGGCTCAACATTTGAGGCCCACGGCGAGTATAGTCCCATTTTCCATTCGGATCCAATCCGAATGGGCTGCAATCCCTTAAGTGTGCGACACTATAGGTTCACGTACACATGGACGCGACCCGAGTCAATAGTCGGTAGCGGCTCCTAGCAGAACTTACCAACTCCCATGTGTGCGCAAAGTCGTTAGACGAACCTCGACAATGTGTCATATACAACATTCCTTTTGCCTCGTGATATAGGTTGTAGAGCTAAAGGCGACTACTTGTCACCCTTGTTGTAGCTCGGCATCTCTTCTCGAAACCGTGATGTGGATTCCCGAACTGGGTTAACACTTAACCCATGTCGCATGCCCATGCATTATGAATCTGATCACACGAGAGGGCCCAAAGAATATCTCTCCTCACGGAGGGGCAAATCCCATCTTGGTTAACCATCTCTGGCGGCATGTCTCACGACTCACCCGAAAGCTACCTTTATAACTACCTAGTTACGGAGTAGCGTTTGATAGACCCTAAATAAGTCGATCTTCATCCCGAGAACATGTGATGACCTCAGGTCTAGGACATGGCATATACATTGCACTTGAGACTAACAGATGACATTATCTTGTTGTGTCTCAAAGTGGGTCTGTCCGAGTCGGTGATCTCAATCTCCGAGTCCATACTCTCAGTTTAGCATCTCTACGCACATGACTTGTGAAACGTAGTCAACAACTAAACCGTATACTAGTAAACGATATGTGTCCACATAACCTTAACAACTACGGACTATTAGAACAATCATCATACTATATATAGTCTCAAAAACAAGTCACATACTTATTGATACATATCACTGATGATGTTCAAGGACAATACAAAATACTCATGAATACATAGGAAACGAAATCATCATATGATTGCCTCTAGGGCATATCTCCAACACTAAGCATCGAAGATAGCAGCCACGCAAGATAGGAGTTATCCAGGCCAGCTGTTCCTATGGGAATGGAGTCCCATATACGCTGGTGATCCACGAGTCACTTCCACCATCAGCCACTAGAAAACCTTGTTGTACTCCATGGACCTTCATGGTCTTGTACTCAATTCTTGTAATTGCTTGGATAATTCTGTATCAAGGAAGTGTCCATCAGCGAACAGTAATCCTGGGGCTGATGATGACACAAGGGTCATTTGCTGGAATTAAATTTTCTGGAAAACCGGCCCTGACATGAACTCTTTATCACCTCCATTACCGAGAAACATTTCCTTAGTCCTCTTTAGGTACCTAAGGATAATTATGACTGCTGTCTAGTGATCCACTCTGGATCACTCTTGTACCCCCTTGCTAGACTCATGGCAAGGGACACATCACATGTGGTACACAACATGGCATACAGTATACAGCCTATGGCTGCGGCATAGGGGACGACCTTCGTCCTTTATCTTTCTTCTACCATGGTCGAGTTTTGAGTTTTACTCAACTTCACACCTTACAATACATGCCAGAACTCCTTCTTTGATTGATCCATTTTGAACTCCTTCAAAATCTTGTCAAGGTGTGTGCTCTTTGAAAGTCTTATCAAGCGTCTTGATCTATCTCTATAGATCTTGATGCCCAATATGTAAGCAGCTTTACCCTAGCCTTCCTTTGAAAAACTCCTTTGAAACAACCATTTATGCTTTCCAGAAATTCTACATCATTTCCAATCAACAATATGTCATCCACATATACTTATCAGAAATGCTATAGTTTTCCCACTCACTTTCTTGTAAATACAAGTTTCTTCATAAACTTTGTATAAACCCAAAAGCTTTGATCACCTCATCAAAGCGTATATTCCAACTCCGAGATGCTTGCACCAGTCCATAGAAGGATCGCTGGAGCTTGCATACCTTTTAGCATCCTTAGGATCGACAAAACCTTCCTGTTGTATCACATACAACCTTTCCTCACGAAAACCGTTAAGGAAGCGCTGTTTTGACATTCATCTGCTAGATTTCTTAATCGAAAAATGCAGCAACTGCTAACATAATCCCAATAGACTTTAGCATCGCTACGGGTGAGAAAGTCACATCGTAGTCAACTCCTTGAACTGGTTAGAAACATCTTTGCGACAAGTCGAGCTTTATAAATAGTGGCATTACTATCATCGCCTGTGTTCTTCTTAAAGACCCACTTGTACTTTGTGGCTTGCCGGTCATCCGGCAAGTCTACCAAAGTCCATACTTGGTTTTCATACATGGATCCTATCTTGGATTTTATGGCCTCTAGCCATTTGTCAAAATCCGGGCCCACCATCGCTTCTTCATAGTTCATAGGCTCATCGTTGTCTAACAACATGATTTTCAAGACAGGATTACCGCACCACTCTGGGCAGTTCATGTCCTTGTCGACCTACAAGACTCAGTAGTAACTTGATCCGAAATTTTATGATCATCATCATTAGCTTCCTCTTGAATTGGTGTACGCACCGCAGGAACACTTTTCTGCATTGCGCTACTTTCCAATTCAAGAGAAGGTTCGATAACCTTATCAAGTTCTACCTTCCTCCCACTCACTTCTTTCGAGAGAACCTCCTTCTGTGGAAAGAATCCATTCTTGGCAACAAAGACCTTGCCTTTGGATCTGTGATAGAATGCATACCCAATTGTTACTCTAGGGTATCTTATGAAGATGCACTTTTCCGCTTTGGGTTCAAGCTTATCAGAAATAAGTGTTGTATCCCCAAACTCTAAGAAATGACAACTTAGGTTTCTTGCCAAACCATAATTCATGCGGTGTCATCTCAACGTATTTAGATGGTGCCCTAGTTAAAGTGAATGTAGTTATTCGTAATGCATAACCCCAAAACTATATCTAGTGGCAAATCGGTAAGAGACATCATAGAACACACCTTATTAAATAGAGTACGGCTACGACGTTCGGACACACCATTACACTGTGGTGTTCCAGGTGGCGTGAGTTGTGAAACAATTTCCACATTGTCTTAAATTGCATACCAAACTCGTAACTCAGACATTCACCTCCACGATCATATCGTAGACATTTGTTTTCTTGTCACGATGATCTCCAACTTCACTCCAAAATGGCTTGAACTTTTCAAACATTTCAGACTTGTGTTTCATTAAGCAAATATACCCATATCTACTCAAATCATCAGTGAAGGTAAGAAAATAACGATATCCACCGCGCGCTTCAATACTCATTGGATAACACACATCAGTATGTATGATTTCCAACAAATCACTCGCCCGCTCCATTGTTCCGAAAAACAGGATTTTCGTTATCTTGCCCATGAGGCATGGTTCGCATGTATTAAGCGACTCAAAATCAAGTGATTCCAAAAGTCCATCAGCATGGAGTTTCTTCATGCGCTTTACACCAATATGATCTTTAGCGACAGTGCCACAAGTATGTGGTACTATCATTATTAACTTTGCATCTTTTGGCATCAATATTATGAACATGTGTATCACTACGATCAAGATTCAATAAACCATTCTCATTGGGTGCATGACCATAGAAGGTATTATTCATGTAAACAGAACAACCATTATTCTCTGACTTAAATGAGTAACCGTATTGCAATAAACACAATCTAATCATGTTCCCACTCAACACAGACACCAAATAACTTTTATTAAGGTTCAACACTAATCCCGAAGGTAGAGGGAGCGTGCGATGGTGATCACATCAACCTTGGAAGCACTTCCAACACACATCATCACCTCGCCCTTATTCCGCAGCTTTTGTTTCGAGTTACCAATATTAGCAACTGAACATGTATCTAATACTCAGGCGTTACTACGAGCACTAGTAGGGTGCACGTCAATGACATGTATATCAAATATACTTTTGTTGATGTTATCAGCCTTCTTATCTGCCAAGTATCCAGGGCAGTTCCACTTCCAGTGACCGATCCCCCTAACAATAGAAGCACTCAGTCTCGGGTTTGGATCCAACCTTGGGTTTCTTCACCGGAGCGGCAACTGGCTTGCCATTCTTGAAGTTTTCCTTCTTGCCCTTGCCCTTCTTGAAACTAGTGGTCTTGTTAACCATCGACACTTGATGCTCCTTCTTGATTTCTACCTTCGTGGCCTTAAGCACCACGAATAGCTCAGGGATCATCATCATGGCCCTTGCATGTTATAGTTCATCACAAAGCTCTAGTAGCTTGGTGACAGTGACTGGAGAACTCTGTCAATCACTATCTTATCTGGAAGATTAACTCCCACATGATTCTAGCGATTGTAGCACCCAGACATTCTGAGCACATGCTCACTGACTGAGCTATTCTCCTCAATCTTGTAGGCAAAGAACTTGTCGGAGGTCTCATACCTCTCGATCCGGGCATTTGCTTGAAATGCCAACTTCAACTCCTGCAACATCTCATATGCTCCATGGCGTTCAAAACGGTTTTGAAGTCCCGATTCTAAGCCGTACAACATGGCGCACTAAACTATCGAGTAGTCATCACAACGTGTCTGCCAAACATTCATAACATCTGCAGACGACACTAGAGGGGTTGGCACACCAAGTGGTGCATCAAGGACATAAGCCTTGTATGCAGCAGTGGGGACAATCCTCATATTACGGACTCAGTCCGCACAATTGCTTACACTATCTTTCAACCTAGCCTTTCTCTAGGAACATATCAAAATACAGTAGAGCTACATCGCGAGCCATTGATCTATGACATAATTTTGCAAAGACAACTTTATACTATGTTCATGATAATGAGTTCAATTAATCATATTACAAAAGAACTCCCACTCAAATCAACATCCCTGAGGTTGTCTAAGTGTGACATGATCCAAATCCACCAACCCAAGTCCGATCATCACGTGAGATGAGGTGGTTTCAATGGTGAACATCTCCATGTTGATCATATCTACTATATGATTCATTTTTGACCTTTCGGTCTTCTGTGTTTCGAGGCCATGTCTGTACATGCTAGGCTCGTTAAGGTTGACCCAAGTATTCCGCATGTGTAATACTGGCTTACACCCGTTGTATGCGAATGTAGAGTCTATCACACCTGATCATCAGGAGGTGCTTTGAAACGACGAACCTTCGCAATGGTGCATACTTGGGGAGAACACAATTTTATCTTGAAACTTTAGTGAGGGATCATCTTAAAATGCTACTGTCGTCCTAACCAAAAAAAGATGCTTTAAAGGATAAACATCACATGCAAATCACATAAGTGACATGATATGGCCATCATCGTCTTGTGCTTTTGATCTCCATCTCCAAAGCACCGGCATGATCTCCATCGTCACCAGCATGACACCACGATCTCCATCATCGTTTCGTCGTGTGGTTGTCGTGCCAACTATTTCTTCTAAAACTATTGCTAACTCATAGCGATAATGTAAAGCAAATGGCACAAATAAATTAAAGGCAACCCTATGGTTCCTGCCGGTTGCCGTACTCATCGACATGCAAGTCGTGATAACTATTACAAAACATGAGCATCTCATACATCACATATATCAAATCACGTCTTGGCCATATCACATCACAACATGCCCTGCAAAAATAAGTTAGACGTCCTCTACATTGTTGTTGCAAGTTTTACGTGGCTGCTATGGGCAACTAGCAAGAACTGTTCTTACCTACACAAAGCCACAACGGTGATAATCAAGTTGCCTTTTAACCTTCTACAAGGACCGCCTCTGTCGAATCCGATTCAACTAAAGTGGGAGAGACAGACACCCGCCAGCCACCTTTATGCAACCAAGTTACATGCCAGTCGATGGAACCGGTCTCTTGTGCGAGGACAAGTAAGGTTGGTCCGGGCCACTTCATCCCACAATATCGCCGAGTCAAAATAAGACTAAGGAGGTAAGCAATCTAAACATCAACGCCCACAACTATTTGTGTTCTACTCTGCAAAACATCTACGCATAGACCTAGCTCTGATACCACTCTTGGGGAACGTTGCGTGGGAAACAAATTTTTTCCAATGCACACGCAAGATCTATCCATGGAGATGTATAGCTCCGATAGGGGGAGTGCATATACATACCCTTGTAGATCGCTAAGCGGAAGCGTTTAGAAACACGGTTGAGGTAGTCGTACGTCTTCGCAATCCAATCACGATCCGTCCCGATCTAGCGCCGAACGGACGACACCTTCGTGTTCAGCACACGTACAGCTCGATGATGTCTCCGCCTCCTCAATCCAGTGATCGAGGGCGGACTAGTAGATGAGTTCTCCGGCAGCATGACGACGTGGTGGCGGCGGTGGTGGAGCTGTCTCGGCAGGGCTTCACCAAGCGCTACCGCGACACGAATGAAGGAGAAATCAATCTAGAGAGAGGGAGGGCTGCACCGTGGCTTTTGGTGTTGCTGCCCTCCGTCTCCTCTCATATATATAGGGGCAAGGGGGTGGGGCAGCCACCCTAGGGTTTCCCCTAGGGTTGGGCGTGGCGGCCTAGGGGGCTGCCTTGGCCCCCAAGGCAAGGGGGGCGGCGGCCACCCTAGGGCCAGGCCTAGCCCCTGGCTGCATGGGCCCTTGAGGAGGCGGGGCGCCCAGCCCACTAGGGGCTGGTGCACCTCCCTCTCTACCCATGGAGTCCTCTGGGGCAGGTGGACCCCCGGAACCCCTTCCAGCACTCCCGATGAAATCCGGTAATTCCCGAAACTATTCCGGAATCTGAATACCAACTTCCCATATATGAATCTTTACCTCCAGACCATTCCAGAACTCCTCATGATATCTGGGATCTCATCTGGGACTTCGAACAACTTTCGATCACCAACATACATAACTCAATAATACCATGTCGTCATCGAACGTTAAGCGTGCGGACTCTACGATTTCGAGGATCGTGTAGACATGCCCGAGACACCTCTCCGGTCTATAACTAATAGCGGGACCTGGATTCCCATATTAGTTCCTACATATTCTACGAAGATCTTTATCAGCCAAACCACGATGTCAAGTATTCAGTCAATCTCGTATGCAGTTCCCCTTGTCCATCGTTATGTTATTTGCCCGAGATTCGATCGTCGGTATCCCCATACCTAGTTCAATTTCATTACCAACAAGTCTCTTTACTCATTTCGTAATACAAGATCCCACGGCTAACTCCTTAGTCACATTGCTTGCAAGCTTTTAGTGATGTTGTATTACCGAGAGGGCCCAGAGATACCTCTCTGTCAAACGAAGTGACAAATCCCAGTCTCGATCCATGCCAACCCAACAGACCCCCTCGGAGATACCTGTAGAGCACCTTTATGATCACCCAGTTACAATGTAACATTTGATACACACAAGGCATTCCTACGGTGTCAGGGAGTTGCATGATCTCATGGTCATAGGAACAGATACATGACATGAAGAAAGCAATAGCAATAAACTAATACGATCAATTGCTATGCTTACGGTTGGGTCTTGTTCATCACATCATTCTCCTAATGATGTGATCCCATTATCAAATGACAACTCATGTCCATGGTTAGGAAACCTTAACCATCTTTGATCAACGAGCTAGTCTAGTTGAAGCTCACTAGGGACACGGTGTTGTCTATATATCCACACATTTATCTGAGTTTTCGATCAATACAATTCTAGCATGGATAATAAATGATTATCATGAACAAGGAAATATGATACTAACCACTTTATTATTGCCTCTAGGGTATATTTCCCATAGGCGCCAGCTCCCGAGGCTTCCTGCTGATGCTTGACGGAGGTGGAACCATGAGTTGCCTCATGTGGCGGGGCTCGTGAAGCCTCCATTGCCTTGTACCTGCAACGACAGTTATGCCAGCAAGTTTTTGCAAGTGACACTACAGTACATACTCATGGGCTTTATTACGGGTGTCACACGAGGAGATAAAGCACCAAGGACCTTGGTGAGGTGATGTGCACGGGAGCAGGCTTGCGAGCCAGAGCTCACTTACTTGAGTTTTGCGGTGCTGTGAGCACATGCACCATTCCTAGCCCCCGCTCACGCGACAGGCATGAGAAAGATCGTGAGTGCGAACATCTGCTGCAATAAAAAAAGGTTACCCAACACACAAGATGCTTTATGAAATAACTTTACTGCTGCATGGAAGAGTACATTACACAACCTAAAAGAGACAGTGGTGTCGTGCTGGACACAGGTCAGCTTGAGGATGTGGCCGAGAGGCGCCCCTCAAAAGATAGACAAATACGCTGCCGTGATGGACACATGTTAGCCTGAGGATGTGATGCAGCCGAAAGGCTCCCTCATGTCAAAAGTCTGCCATGACTAAGCATGGGCCGCCACTGGAGCATGGGCAGGGAGTTCTTGCGGCCTGATGGCGACGCATGAAGAGAGACTCCTCGGGCGTGTACAACCCCCATCCGTTCTGTACTCCGTGAGCTCACGGATAGAACTTGCAGAGGTGTTGTATGTTCCATGTGTTTTGTACCGGAACACCCTTGTCCGTCTCCAGCCATGCCGCACCAGGCAGGAAACGTAGACGACCCTATATGGGCCTTCCCAAATGGGAGATAGCTTGTGGAGTCCTTCCCTGGAGAGGATCCGTCGCAGGACAAGGTCACCAACTTCAAGGGTGCGAGGGCGTATATTGCGGTTGTGATAGCAATGCAATGCCTGTTGATACCGGGCTGCTCGGAGGGCAGACTGGCGACGTGCTTCCTCGAGGAGGAGCATATCAGCTTCCCGCGGGTCGCCTAGGGTGTTCTCGTTGAAGGCCAAGACCCATGGGAACCCATGCTTGAGCTCAGTGGGGAGGACTGTTTCCGCTCCGTAGACGAGGAAGAAAGGAGTTTCACCGGTAGGGTTGGTCGCTGTTGTGCATATCGACCATAGCACAGACGGGAGTTCATCGAGTCAGCCTTTGCCACAGGCTGCGAGCTTCTTGCAGAAGCTTCTTGTCTTGAGGCCTTTGAGGACCTCAGCGTTTGCACGCGTGGCCTGGCCGTTGCTTCGTGGGTGCGGCACGGAGGCGTAGCAGATCAGCGTGTCGAGGTTGTCGCAGTAGGACCTAAAGAGGCCGTTGGTGAATTGTGAGCCATTGTCGGTGATGACGCGGTCAGGGACGCCGAAGCGGCACACCAAGTTCCTGATGAACTTGACAACAGATTGTGCCGGGATGGAGCGGACGGGCTCCACTTCCACCCCCTTGGTGAACTTGTCGATGGCAACACAGAGGTTGCGGTAGCCTCCAGCTGTTCGAGGAAAGGGACCCAGAATATCCAGCCCCTAGACCGCAAAGGGACACGCGAGGGGGATAGTCTAGAGACCTTGCTGTCGGTGTCAAAACCGGCGGATCTCGGGTAATGGGTCCCGAGCTGTGAGACTAGAATCGATGGTAACAGGAGAAGTGGGAGACGATGTTTACCCAGGTTCGGGCCCTCCTATGGAGGTAATACCCTACGTCCTGCTTGATTATATTGATGGTATAAGGGTTACAGATTTGATCTACCACGAGATCGTATGACTAAAACCCTAGATGAGTTATGTTCCTCTACAACCTAAAACCCTCCGGCTTATATAGACGCCAAGGGTACCTAGGGTTTACAAATGGTCAGTTACACGTCGAAGGGATAAACATGCCTATTTGCTACTCCAAACGTGGAGGACAAGCCACGATTCTCGAAGCTTCCACCCTGGAGACAAGGCCTTCAATCAATCCAGTGCTCGATATGCGGCCCATATAGTCCGGCCCATAAGAAATAGGTCGGCCTCCCGAGGACCCCTTAAACCAGGACTCCCTCAGTAGCCCCCGAACTAGCCTCCAACGCCAAGGGTCTTAGCTCTAGCTGCTTCATATGATCAGAGTCTTCGGCTTGCGAGGCGAGTTCCTTTCTCCAAATAGTGATTGGCCGAGTTTAGTTCGGCCTCCGACGACATGTAGCTTTCCTGATCATTGACCGTCCAAACACCAAGAATATCTCGGTCTTGAAGGCCAAACGTCAAGGAGTAAATAGTGCTCCCTGACAACCTTTCAGATGAAAGGTCACGGCCCACTACGACCACTGAACCAGTCGTAAAGACTCGATTCGCGGCTCGAGGCCGTTTTTATCAGCACGATCCATCAATGCACAGATCATGCTCCATTTCACACGGGATATGTTTTATCATGCGCGTATAATGGCACGCACGTCTTGGGAAGCGGAGGGATTCACGGCGCAGTGAAGGGAGGGTAACCGGCAACAAGCCCAATAAAAGGGGAAGAAAACCCCAAGGCTTAACCGCACTTCCCATTCGCATCCCTGCTTCCCTAATCTCCTGAGCCTTTAGAGCCCATCTCCAGCTCCAATGGTAAGTGGGAGGCTTCGACGGTCATACACCAGGATATCTGGGACCTCAAGGACGACGGCTACCTCCCCGCCAATATCTTCCACCGCGCTGCGGATGAGGGCCAGGTGATCCTCACCCCCAAACCAGGAGAGAGGGTGGTTTTCATTCCTCACTTCATCCAAGGACTAAGCTTCCCGCTCCACCCCTTTGTGAGGGGCCTCATGTTCTTCTACGGACTCGACTTCCACGACCTCCCGCCGAACTCTTTCATGCATATATCAGCCTTCATCATCGTCCGTGAGGCCTTCTTGCGGGTTGAACCACACTTCGGACTGTGGCTCAAGATCTTCAACATCAAATCGAAGTGTGTCGCAGGCGCACACGCAGACTGCGGCTGGGCGGTCATCAGCAAGTTTCCCCGCGTAGTATGGCCATCCGGCACCTTCATCGACACCATCAAGACTTGGCAAAAAGAGTGGTTTTACATCACCGCGCCAAGGGAGGAGGGCAGAACTGTTCCTGCCGAATTCAGAGCCGGCCCCCCGACCAAATTGACCTCATGGGTCCGAAAGGGCCTCGACTGGGGGTCGGATACCGAGGTGGATGACCTGTAGAGGGGAATCGCCTCCATTATCAAGGACAACATCGATCTGACCAACGTGGTCCAGATTATGCTCCGGCAGCGCATCCTCCCCTGCCAGCGCCGGGACTCTCCTATGTGGACTTACCGGACTGACGATGATCATACGATTCGTCAGCTCTTCCGCACCACTCGGGAGAAACTGTGGAAGGCGATGTTCAAGGCACAGGAGAAGTGGCCGGCCAAGAAGGAGGACCAGGGCCTGCGCGCCGATAAGCCCCCTCCCGAGGTATAGCATAGTTTTATTTGATCGGCTTCATTTTCCTAAAGAAAATCTAAGTACCTTCCGATCACTTCCGCAGGAATGGTTGAGCAAGGCCACGGGCATCAAATGCCCGGCTCCACAGCCCGAAGACCCTAGGTCCCCGCTGCTGTCGGAGATGCTCGTCGTGGTGCCTTACAAGGCACCGGAGAAGGAGTAGACGAAGAAACCAGGCCGAGCAGGCCTGCGCATCAGGGACCAGCCAAGGGCTATGTCCGAAGAAACCCACGCCTCCTCAAATCAAGAGGAGGAGCACGAGGGTGAGGGGGGAGGCGATTCCCCCCTCACAGGAAAGAGGGCGGCGTCATCGGACGCCTCAGAGGATGTACCTCCTCCCGCCCCGAAAAAAGCGCGCCGGACACAGGTAGTGCTGTCCGACGACAGTTCGGACTCGGATACCGAGTCCGAGGCCTTCGAGAGGGTTCCACGAAGGAACCTCAGGGTCAAGCCCCCAGCTCAAAGGTAAAGATCCGAAAACCTTCCGAGCTATTAGAGCTGAGTTTTGAATGTGACTAACACGTGAACGCCTCATGACTTGCAGCCCACCGCGTGTTCTCCCCACCGATCAAGTTTCGGACGGGGAGACCCCGCCCGCCAAGCTATCGGAGAGCGGGACCGCATCGCACCCCTCTCTTCCGGGCGCCACGAAGGATGCCTCGGAGGTGTCATCCCAACAGGCTCCTTTGGAGCCAGACACCAGAGGTGGGGGCGATGACGTCATGGTCGAGGCTAACACCTCGGCCGCCGAAGACCCGGGGGAGAAGCCCCTCCCGGATACCGAGGAGACCGGACGAGGAGATGTCCAATCACCTCCAAGGTCGTCTCCGGAGCGCACCGTGCCTCCGGAGGCATCGACTCAATCCCCGGTTGGAGATCTGGTCAACCGATCCCCACCAGCGCCACCGACCAATCGGTGGCCAGCTATGGGGGAGGCTCTGTCAAGCGCCTCCATCTCCGGGGAGCACTGCGCCCTTATGGGCGCGGTATTGCAGAGCATTCAGTCCGTAGACAGCGGACTGAAGGAGGCCTTCAACGGTCTTCTGACGGGCTTTCAGGTGAGCCACATAATGCTCTGTTTTGTGAAATATTAATTTCTTTGTGTTATCATTATATACATGGCAGCCCCCGAGCCCTAGGTGAGTTTGGTAAAACTTACCTGGGGGTCAATCATAGATCATTATCCGAACTATGTACAGGACAATATTCGTTCGGAACGTTCTAACAGCCCTTAAGAGGACCGGACATAGGATCATATGTATGATAGTTCGGAAGGTTTGAACCCATGTAACAGGATATGGTTTTGTTTTTTACAGGCTTCGTCGAGGGCGGAGGCTGCTAATGCTACCAAGCGGGACGAGCTAAATCGGAAGCTCAAAAGTTCCGAAGACGAGCTGGACGCTCTAACCAAGAGATTCGACGAGGCGCAAGGTAAGTCGGATTAGAGTATCCAAATTCTTCATTACCGCACTGTAAATGCAGTGTTTTTGATATGTTTAATGCTTACGCAGCCTCGGCGAAGGAAATAGAAAAGCTCAAGGCCAAGCTTGAGAAGGCGAAGCAGGAGGCTGCGGTTGTGAGGGCAGCGGCCAAAGAAGCGGCTACCGCGTTATCCGCCGTAAGAGCCACCAGCGACAAACATGAAGCCCGGGTGGAGGAAATCCAACAGGAGCTCAAGGACGCCGGCCAAAAGTGCGAGGACCTTGAGCGGAAAGGCAAGGAGCAGGGCGCCGAACTATCCACCCTGAAAACCAATCTCCAAAAGGAGCGGGTGGATAGGCGGTCTTTTGAAGAGCAAGTCAGCCAAGCAAAGGCTATCATGGATGGTAAGCCATATTTATTGCAGTGTATCTTCGGGGATAGCAAGTTCGAGTTGCTTACCCAAGTATGGCGTTCCTCAGGCGCCTGCTCGGACCTCTAGAAGAGCACAGCGGACGCGAGCCAGTTCTATGCTCCGCGGGGAGAAGGAGATGAAGCTCGGATGTTTTGGGCGTAGTTTGAAGCCCCCGAGCGCTCTCCTCTTCTTGTTGAGCAGCTGAAGCAGCTGATGGAGCTACACCGGATGGCGGAGCTGGCTATGAAGGATCTCTGCATCCGGCTATGGCCCGACGAGCCACTGCCGGGCAGCTACTTAGTCCTGGTGCAGAAGCTGCCTCGCCCCAGATCGATGCGCTAAGGCGGTCCTCCTATATCGAGGGTGCTCGGATGACCTTTGCGAAAGCGAAGGTGCACTGGCCGGGGCTGGATCCGATGAAGATAGCCACCGCCCCTCCGCCTCCTGGAAAGGAGCATAGGCACCCCGAGCTATACTTCTCCGGAGTAATGGAGGGTGCTCGGGCGATAGAGTCGCAGTGTTCGAGAGAGAACATGTATGAGTAAAGCGGTGTAATATGTCCGAAGACCTTTTAACGTGTTTATATTTAAGCTGCATGGTTTATCATGTCTTTCGTGTTTTTTCCTCCTTTATAACTCCTGTGTGGCCGTTAAAACTGAAAGCTGCGTGTCGTCGGCTTCATCCCCCATGTAGATACTACGCGGGGTGTCTCTGCCAATGCACTGTGACCCTTAGCCGAGCTATCGGTACCCGAAGGCGGTAGTGTGGGGCGGACAAGGCAATCGGACCATAATGCTTTATTGCTTTCACTTAGCCGTAGGGGCGCGAGAAAGGAGTGCGGGGGGCTGATGACTAGCCCCCAGGTGTTTGTGATGTTCGGAGGAACCGTGGCCTAGGCCTATATCACATGGTTTGTACTAATACCAAACCCATCGTATGACACGGAGTAACCTCTGACAATATTTAGTTAAGCTCGGATTCGCAGACCAGTTCTCGCATACCATGACAGTCAGTTTTCGGCTTTCTCCGCTGAGGTGCTTGACCAGGCTAGCCGGAAGAACAATCGCAGCGGTTCTCCCTTTGCCCTTTTATCCAAACGAGCGGAACATAAAGGGGCAAGCACAGGAACCGGGCAACCCAACTATTGACCCAAGACATAGTTCGGAACTAATGCATATAAAGCGGAATTCCAACACGCCGAACGCAATATCAGTTCTGCTTAGGGCGATTTTCTTTGTTTCGAGCCCCCGGTATATTAGCCGGTTGCATCGTAAAGTATACCAAACAGGTTCGCAAGAAGAGAGGGAAAATAGAGAGTGCGCCAAAAACAGCGAAGTGATCATGCATGATACATCTGTATTTTACTCAACAACTCTTATTATTCAAATTGCCGATACAACTGTTTAGAGGTATTAAAAATGAAATATAAACCTTACAGGAGGGGTTGTACGAAGGGTCTTCGATAGGTGACCTGACGTCCTCGATGTGCCGTGTCGCTTGTCTGCTCCTGCGTCTCCCAAGGAGTTGTATACCGCGATGGGTATACTGTTCGGCGAGCGGACTTTGGAGAAAAGTCTTGAGAAGTCGCCGAAGTGTGAATGAGCTTTACGCCATAGCAGGTGCCTTATGGTACTTATAATGTGTCCGAAGACATGTCGATGGTGGTAGTTCGGTCCAACCGAACACTTGCCCTTTAATAATTTTTTCCCCCGCTGCCCATGGAATTTTGAGCGTGAAGTTGTGCCTCCTCGGCACGTACTTTGCCGGTTCTAGGGCCGTGCGATGGGGGGCAAATCCCTATTTATGGGGAGAAGAAGGTTCTGGTACTTCGGGTTGAGACCGACCTCGCTTCCCAGCCTTGGGTGCCTTTACGGCAGATGTCAGCGTTTGCCGATCATCAGTGTAATGGAATTCGGCCACCAGGGCCAACGCATGTTCCTCAGTTCGGAGGGAGCGCTCTGTGTTGCCGTTGACAGTAATGACCCCCTTGGGGCCGGACATCTTGAGCTTGAGGTATGCATAGTGCGGGACGGTGTTAAAGCGAGCGAACGCTGTATGGCCGAGCAGGGCGTGATAGCCGCTGCGGAAAGGTACGATGTCGAAGATCAAGTCCTCGCTTCGAAAGTTATCGGGCGAGCCGAACACTACTTCCAGGCTTACAGAGCCCGTGCACCGGGCTTCGATGCCTGGGATCACTCCTTTAAAGGTAGTGTTACTGGGTTTGATCCTTGACGAATATATGCCCATCTTTTTCACCGTGTCTGAGTAAATCAGATTGAGGCTACTTCCTCCGTCCATTAGGACTTTAGTGAGGTGATACCCGTCTATGATGGGGTCTAGGACGAGGGCGTCCGAACCCCCATGACGGATACTGGTCGGGTGATCATGTCGATCGAAGGTGATCGGGTATGCCGACCATGGGTTATACTTCGGGGATACAGGCTCTACGGCGTAGACATCTCGAAGGGCACGCTTCCTCTCCTTCTTGGGTATATGAGTGGCGTATATCATATTTACTGTTTTTACCTCTGGAGGGAATTTCATTTGTCCACCACCAATCGGACCGCGGGGTTCATCCTCGTCCTCGCTGCGCGGGCCCTTGCCTTGGTCCTCGGATGTGAGCTTGCCGGCCTGTTTGAAGACCCAACAGTTACAGTTGGTGTGGTTGGCGGGCTTCTCTTGAGTGCCGTGGATCTGGCAAGGCCTCTCCAGGATCTTATCCAGCGGGGTGGGTCCGTCGCGATTGCCTTTAGGAGGCTTCTTCCGCTGCCAGGCCGGGAGTTGCGGAAGCCGGCGTTAACAGCCGTGTCATCGGCATCACTATTATTGTGCCGGCGCTTGTTCTTGTTGCGCTTCGGTTTCCCGTTTACATCCCGAACTTCTAAGGTTCCGGGGTCTTCGGGGTTGTGGCTACGTCTTGCTAGCCAGTTATCCTCGCCCGCGCAAAAGCGGGTCATGGGTGATGTGAGGGCGGACATTGTCCTTGGTTTGTCTTGGCCGAGCTGACGAGCCAGCCATTCATCCCGAATATTGTGCGTGAAAGAGGTTATTGCTTCGGCATCCGGGCAGTCCACGATCTGGTTTTTCTTTGTCAAGAAATGATTCCAGAATAGCCGCGCGGACTCTCCTGGCTTCTGGACGATGTTGCTTAGGTCGGAGGAGTCCGGCGGCCGAACATAAGTGCCCTCGAAGTTAGATCGGAATGCATCCTCTAGGTCCTCCCAGCACCCAATAGAGTTTTCGGGGAGGCTATTTAGCCAGTGCCGAGCTGGCCCCTTGAGCTTCAGGGGTAGGTACTTAATGGCGTGGAGGTCATCTCCTCGTGCCATGTGGATGTGGAGGAGGAAATCCTCGATCCATAAGGTTGGGTCAGTTGTCCCATCGTATTGTTCTATTTTTACGGGTTTAAACCCCTCCGGGAACTGATGCTGCATTACCACGTCCGTGAAGCACAGTGGGTGGGCAGCGCCTCTAACCCGAGCTATGACACGCCGGTGATCGGCGTCTGTCCTAGCCCGGTTTTGTTCCCGTCCGTAAAGGTTGCGGTCGAGCCAAGGTCGGTACCCTTCCCGTCTATCGGGTGAGTATCCTATGGATCCGTAGATGGATCGCGTACGACCTGCTCTGTCGTCCAGGTCGTGTCGCAGGTCGAACCTGTCGTCAGGCTCTAGCGGCTCCTTTCCCCGTCTACGGGGTATCGTTGGCCTATAGCCGGTGTTGTCAGCCGTCCTGTCTCGTCCTCGAGGAGGGCGGTCTGGCTTGTCGTATGGTGTATGTTTAGGGGACGGCGTATCGGTGAGCTCGTCATCGAATTGTGGCAGCAGCCTTCTGCGTGGGTAGCTTTTAGGTTGGTCCGATAGACCGCTACCATATCCTTCCTCAGCTGAGAGGACTCTCGTCCATCAATCGTTGAGGTCCTCTTGCTCGGCTTTAAGCTACCGTTCTTTTGCTTTCAGGCTGCGGGCCGTGGCTATAAGCTGTTTCCTGAACAGCTCCTGATCTTCAAGATTATGAGGGATGGCGAAGTCATCGGCTTCCGGAATGTCCTCCTCCACGACAAGGGGGAGGTAATTGTCGTCCTCGGAATCATTTAGATCGTCGGGGTTGCGCCGGTCTTCCGGCCTCTCCTGACCCTCTAACGGGTGTTCGGGGACTTCGGGATTGCCAGGGTCTTCCGGGGTGTCTGCGTCCCCGGTGCCATCGATAGCTCTTCTTCCCTTTTTCCCTTTTGACCGTTTATGCGGCTTTCGGTGTCTTGACGGCGCTTCATCCGACTTGTCGCCGTCGTTCTTCGGAGTGTCCACCATGTAGACGTCGTATATGGAGGTGGCAGTCCACCGCCCGGTGTTAACGGGGGTGACGGCGTGATCCTCCTCATCCATGTAATCTGCCTCCTCAGAGGCATAGTCCAACATGTCGGTTAAATCCTCGACAGTGGCTACTAAGTGGGTGGTGGGTGGGACAAAAAATTTGTCCTGACCCGTCTTAAGCCCGATCCGAGCACAGATTGGGGTTGGGTCGTCGGCAATCTTCTTCGATGAGATCCGATCTAGGGCCTCGTTGAGTATCGAGAGCTCGATCGGATCGGCCTTCTCTGAGCCTCCGGAGTTAACCTCCGATGTGTCCGCGCAGGGGGAGTGTTCGGTAAGAACCGGTGTCCGGACATTTGGCACTATGACCGGGTCCGGACTGAAAGTTGGGTCCTCGCCAGGGCAGATCCCGTGGGCAGGACCGAAAGATGGATCTGAGGTTAAAGCCTTGGAGTCTTTGGGCATGGCAGGCAAGACTGCGAGCCCGATTAGTCACAGGTCGCCTCGAGAGTCTACGGAGAACTCTAGGTTCCCGAATCTGATCTCTTGATCAGGGGCGAAACTTCCAACACGGCCTAGATGGCCGGTCGGGTCTGCGTGCAGCACAATGCTGTCGAAAGCGAATATCAGTCCGGGGACGAAAGTGCCCGTGTTGCGGACCTCTTCGTTGATGACAAGGCGGGCCATCGATTCCTTTGACGATCACAGCGGAACTCTCAATGAAAGCACCAATGTCGGTGTCAAAACCGGCGGATCTCGGGTAGGGGGTCCCGAGCTGTGAGACTAGAATCGATGGTAACAGGAGAAGTGGGAGACGATGTTTACCCAGGTTCGGGCCCTCCTATGGAGGTAATACCCTACGTCCTGCTTGATTATATTGATGGTATAAGAGTTACAGAGTTGATCTACCACGAGATCGTATGACTAAAACCCTAGATGAGTTCTGTTCCTCTACAACCTAAAACCCTCCGGCTTATATAGACGCCGAGGGTACCTAGGGTTTACAAATGGTCGGTTACACGTCGAAGGGATAAACATGCCTATTTGCTACTCCAAACGTGGAGGACAAGCCACGAGTCTCGAAGCTTCCACCCTGGAGATAGGGCCCTCAATCAATCCAGTGCTCGATATGCGGCCCATATAGTCCGGCCCATAAGAAATAGGTCGGCCTCCCGAGGACCGCTTAAACCAGCACTCCCTCACTTGCGCTGGCTGATGAGTTTGTTTGGCGTGGAATTGAAAGGCTTTGCAGGATCGGACAAGCTCGGTGGTGTCTTCGAGTGCCATAGGCCAGTAGAAACCGTTGCGGAACGCCTTGCCCACAAGGGTGCGTGATGAAGAATGATGACCGCAGTCTCCGCCGTGGATTTCATCAAGCAGCTACGACTTTGCTCCTTGGAGATGCACCGAAGTGCCATGCCGTTGGGGCGCCTTCTGCAGAGATCTCCAGCTCGGAGGTAGTAGGATGCAGCCTGGCAGGCAACACACTCTGCTTCAGCATCGTCTATTAGGAGAGTGTTGTTCTCCAAGTAGATCCTGAACTTCGTGGCCCGGTTCTCCTCCTATGGCTCCAGTGCCAGTAACAGGCGAGCGCATGCGGGTCGGCCGCGGTTGGGTGCGCCTGTGGAAGGCACGGGAGGCAGCTCCTCCCGAGGTGTCATGGCTGATATGGGGCAAACCCGTGGGTGTCGACCTTTCATGAATTGGAGGGGGATTCCACAAAGAACACGAAGAACACGGGGAAGAATGAGGAGAAATCACAAGAGAAACACTCAAGAACAAGTCCAATCACATATCCACTAATCTCAAAACCATACAAGATCCACAAGGTACAAGAATGACAAAGGGAAAGAAGGATACATGATAGAGTTCATCCCAAATCCCATGGGGAGATGGGGCCTTGGAATCCTAGAGGATCTTCCCTAGAAAGGGGCCTTGACATCCATAGGATCTTCTCACGTGGAGGTATGCAACTCCAAAGGAGAAGGATATGGAAGGTGATACGGAGCATCCTACAGACATCACCATGGCAAGAGTCCCTTTGGCAAGTGACACGTGCGACATCTACTTCACATACATAAAGATGAATCATCTCCTTTACACGTGCTCACTTGACCCCTTTGAGTATGATATACTACTTGAGACTCCTCTCGTGTGTATGCATAGGTATTGTCGGAGCTTCATGGATAACGAGGAGTAGTGCCAGCACCTACGTGCGACTACACCATCCGTGAGGGAAGCTTGGAAGCGGAGAAGGAAGAAGAAGCGAGGACAAGTCTCTGGAAGTCTCGGACCTTCCGGCCTGCCCGGAACCTCCGAACCCCAGACCTTCCGGTTGCCCGGAACTTCCGGCCTCCTCGATCACAGAACACTACGGGCGTGCCAACTCTTTGGATAGCCCGAAAACAGCAAGGTACCCGCCCGAAACCTCCGGGGTCCGTACCTTCCGGCCTGCCCGGAACTTCCGGCCTCCTCGTCTACAAGCGACACCACGCGTGCCAACTCTCTAGGTAGCCCGGAACCCAGCCGGAACCTGCCCGGAACTTTCAGCGCCCGGAACCTCCGGCCTAGCCCGGAACTTCCGGCCTGCGTGTGGGCAGCCACTCGGGCCCGAGGCCCATGTACCCCTTTCTCACCCCACTTCACCCTAGACTATATATACTCCTCCGCCTCCTCCATTTTAGGGTTAGCATTTGTTTAGCTCATAGATAGATGAGCCTTTGCTCATTCCACTACCTCTCCCATGGAGTAGATGCATTTATGAGAGAAGACACCTAGTGGATGTCAAGGCCCCTTGCATGGGAAGATCCTCCGGGATTCCAAGGCCTCATCTCCCTATGGGATTTAGGATGAACTCTACCATGTATCCTCTTTCCCTTTGTTGTTCTTGTACCCTTGTGGATCTTGTGTGGATGTGATCATATGGGATGTGTGATTGGACTTGTTTGGAGTGTTTCTCTTGTGATTTCCCCCTCGTGTTCTTCGTGTTCATTCTCAAATCCACCTTCAATTCGTGAAAGATCGACGCACACGGGCGTGCCCCATATCATATTGGTATCAAGAGCCACGTTTCTCACGAATTTGGAGTCCTCTCATTCGTTTTCTAGCCTAATTATGCGTGTTTTTGTCCCAATTCGAAAATCCCCACCAAAAATAGCCTCACCAATTTTTTTGCAATTTGTTGGTTCTTGTGAGATTTTGTTGATTTTGATCCACGGAATTCGTGTTTGGCAAGTAGATCTAGCTTTCCCACCACGAAATGCCCCCAAATTTTCTTTTTCCCCATCAATTTTGACCCACGAAATTGAGTTTTTCCGCCCCCGTTCTCAGATCCGGAATTTAGGGTTTGCCCTGGAGTTGTTTTCGTGACCCCCGGAACTTCTGGCCTCCGAAACTTCCGGCCTAAACTGAAAGTTTCCCCGGAACTTCCGGTACACCCCCGGAACTTCCGGAGGCCAGAACTTCCGGCCTAACCAGAGTCTTTCCCAGAAATTTCAGCATCAGCCTATTCATCATTTTGGCCATAGCTAATTCATCCAGAGTCCTATATTGACGTTCTTTAGCTCATTGGATAGCTATTGAAACCCCCCATCCCACAAAAATACTTCTAAAACCATTTGACTCCATCAAAGTTTTTCATATTTGGCATCTTTACCTAGGCCACCACCATAACTTCCGCATAGTTTTCCCACCATACTCTTCCGCCACCCTAACCCAATTTTGTTTGAGATTTTGAGTTGTGGTTTCCATTTCCTAAGGTGTTTCGGCTAATTAGGGACGGCTCTACATCGACAACAGCGCCGCTCATCATCGCCTCGGCCTCGACATCGACATCGACATCGGCCACATTGCCTTTTGGCACCCCAACCGCAAGCAAGGATGGTAATCTTGACGACATCATTGTCCATTTCCTTGACATTGCATCGATCGCATCGAGCCTATTGTGTACCTTACCCATTGAGACTAGCGAGTTGAGAATTGCCGGGCCACGTTACTTGTGCATGGTAGTGTTACTCTTATGTCGCCTAGCTAGTTCTAGCGTGCAAACATCTTGCTATCTACATTGTGCCATAAGACTCTGTCGGTGCACTAGAACAGGGGTACCCAGTGCCCCTAACTTATGCACAGGCGGTAGCAGCAAAACCCATTGGAAGGGCTACAGCGCCACCAAGGAAGCATCCAAGAACCAGCATCCGGCAACAACAACCTGCAGAAGGTCAAGCAAGCGCCGGCAACACTAGCGCAACAGCCCAGGAGGGGCCCAAAGCGCGCCAGCCGCGTCCCTGGAGCCTGCCGGGGGACGAGGAACGCACATCTCAGGAAAACCCGGCAAGCCATCCCCCGGCAGGCTCGAGCCAACCAGCCACCGCTCCACCGCATCACTACGCCAGTCACTTATCGATGCGCTATCGAGCCCTCAAACGGCCAAGTGGCTCTCGCTAAGCACGTGGCGGCGCATCGGAATGCAGATTATACCCACTTGACACCCGTCCAGCAGCGCGGCAATAACTTAAGCAACGGCTAGATAGGCGGTGGCAAGAGCTTGCCGGGAATGCACCCCCGAGCGCCACCTAGTCTAGTAATAATGGTATTTTGTCCTAAATGCCAGAGTTAGGAATGATAGCTCTGCTAAGCTATCTAATCGATAGATAATGACTGTTTTGCCATTGTGGTTGCCCCTTGCACTATAAAAGGAGGCCCGAGGCGACCTAGCTCAAGATTCGGACCTTTGGACAC
This sequence comes from Elymus sibiricus, assembly GCA_039707655.1. Lineage (NCBI taxonomy): Eukaryota > Viridiplantae > Streptophyta > Magnoliopsida > Poales > Poaceae > Elymus > Elymus sibiricus. Next base: position 237,973,470 of record CM077665.1, read on the forward strand.
TTGTACTCGCGTAGTAGCTCACCCCAACAGCAACCCTTGCCGGGATTTGGGCGCTGCGTGTTCGTCGTGTTCCTTTGATCAATCCACCAAAAGCAGGAGTAGGATTTTACGCTTCACAGCGGCCCGAACTTGGGTAAAAATGCCAGCGGCCTGATTGTCGCGCTATCTCATGGCCTCTGCTCTTCGTGCAAAGTGACCCCCCTGCTGAACCACAAGGGGCCTCTGGTCCCATAGGTGATCGTGAGCATCCGTGCCCCGACATCTTTGGCGTGCAAGGTAGGGGGCGTGCATCGTTTGTGCGAACCCGAGCTCATGAACTGCGGGTCGATCTTCATCATCATCTTGTTCATCCATGGCTCCTAAGAAGAAGCCTAGCGCGACTGCGCATCCCTCCACTTCGAAGGCTCCCTCGCATGCAGCCGCAGTCATAGCGGGCGTTGCGGCGGCTGCGAGTGGGTAAGGCATCGTGGGCGACGCGGCTGGTGCAGGCGGCGCCGCCGTCGTGTCCCCCACGGCCGAGGTTGGGGCCAGGAACGCGGTAGAGGAGCGACAGCAACAACACTCTGGAGAACGCGCCCCGGGCGCCATGAACGGAGGGGAAGACCGATCACCGCCTCCCCGCCGTGCGGATGGCCGTGGTCGTCATGGTGGCGCACCATCCGGCGCAAGCCGGACCCCCCGTCCGCGCCCGTTACCAGCGCGGCTACTGGGCGCACACCTCGTCCAGGGCAAGAAGGAGCACCGAGCGGAGCCGCGAACCCGCGGGCTCGGCCTCCACCACGTCAGACCACCCCGGCGAGCGGCGCATGGCATCAAGAACGCGGTGACGCCCCTCTTGGTTCCACCAGGAGCCCGGCGACGTCGCAGTCTGCCTCTTTCGCCATGCCGAAAATAGCGTCGGAAGCAATGGCACGAGCCCAGCTTCTGCTTAACTTCCCGCCGCCGGCTGACACGATGGATGAGTGGAGAGCTACCATCCAGAGTCTGATATCATTCGTCGAAGCCAATAAATCTCAGCGAGCGGAGCCATTGCAGCATGCGCGTACAGCCACGGCAGCTCAGGCCGGCGATCGTGTCGAGGGGGGTACATCAACGGTGCAGTCCCCTCCGCGACAACAGACCCAAGAGCAGCCACGGCGAGCTTCCCGTGCTGACGAGTTTGACGAGGCATCCATGGCCTCGTCCGGTCCACGCGATCTCCAGGACCAGCGGTGTGTCCTGGAGGATCGGCGGAAGGAAGACACGCGCATCACCATCGAGCGGCGTTGAGAAGCACGTCGTCTGTGTGGCAGGCGCAATAGCCCAGACGCTGGCGACCCCACGCCCAGTGCTGGCGCGTACCTGCCTTACAAGGTGGGATGCCCTGCCTTCACTAGCGAGCTGCGACAGGTTCGCTGGCCGTCGGCCCGAGCCTTCAAGCCGGAGCTGACGGAGAAATATGATGGAAAGCTAAACCCGGCGGAGTTCCTGGGCATCTATACGATAGACGTTCAGGCTGCCGGAGGGAGAGATGAGAAAGTGCTCGCCAACTACTTCCCTTTGGCACTTAAGCCAAATGTGAGGTCATGCCTGATGCACCTACCGGAAAATTCCATTTCATCCTGGGCTTATCTGTGCAACGAGTTCGTCAGTGTCTTCACAGGCGGTCATCAGGAGCCAGGGCAGCCCAGTGATTTGCATGTCCTGCCGCAGACGGAGGGAGAAACCTTGCGGAAGTACATTCAGAGATTCAGTCGAGTGCACCGCAACATCCCAGAAATACACCCAGCAGCCGTGATTGCCGCGTTCCATTCGAAGGTGCGCAACAGGAGGATGCGAGCCAAGATGAATGTGAAACTCCCCAAGACTGTCAATGAGTTATACACAATGGCGGACAAGTGTGCCCATGCTGAAGAAGGAAGGCGACTCCCTGGAGAGGAGGCTGGCGTCGAAGTCGATTCGGAAGACGACGACGACGCCCCCGGCTCGAAGGGGAGGAACCTAAAACGCAACAATAAGCACAAAGGAAAGGCAGTATTGGCTATGGACGGCTCTGGTAATCTTGTTGCTGGCAAGAAGGCCAAGGCCGAGAGCCCCGGCAAGGAAGCTGCCGCGTGTGCTGATTGCCGGGAGGCCACAGGAGCAGAGAAAACTAGGAAGTCCGACGGGCCGTACTGCAAGATCCACCGCACCAAGGGCCATGACCTCCAAGAGTGTCGCCAGGTTGAGTAGCTTGTTGAGAAGCAAAAGGCAGAGTACGAGAAGCGTGATAAGGAGAAAGGCCAAGACGCTGCTGCCAGGAAGGGACATGGCGGCAGAGGAGGCCGCCACGGCAAAACCCCGCAGCAGAAAGAGAGGCCAGCTAGACGCCGTGAGAAGAAAGAAGCAGAGGATATGAGTGAGGATGAGGATGCCGAGGAAGATTCCAGTGACCGAGAGTTCTAGAGGGCAACCGAAGCCATGTGCGTTGACGGTCGAGCATCTTTGCACTCCTCTCATCGGCAGCTCAAGCAGTGGGCGCGTGAGGTCAATGCTATGGAACCGGCCGCAGAGTCCAAAAAGCCACTCAGATGGTCCCGCGCGCCTATCATCTTTGACGAAGAGGATCACCCTGATCGCACCACCGCGGTTGGGTGTTTGCCATTGTTGGTTTCTCCAACGATCCGCAACCTCAAAGTCACCAAGATATTAGTCGACGACGGGGTAGAATTGAACTTGATCTCCCCACAGGTGATCGAGAGGCCGCAAATCCCCGACGAGGGGCTCAAGGCTACGGGTATTTCCAAGGAGTTAACCCCGGCAGGAGCTGACCCAAGGGGAAGATCACTTTGCCTGTGATGTTTGGCGGGGAATTAAACTACCGGACCGAAAAAGTGGTGTTCGATGTGGTTGAGCTTCCCCTGCCTTACAACGGAATTCTTGGTCGCCCAGCCCTGGCAAAATTCATGGCAGCATCCCACTATGCTTATAACACTTTGAAGATGCCAGGACCCATTGGAATCATCTCTGTCCCTTCCGACAAGAAAGACGCAGTGATATGCGTGGATAAGATGTATTGAGACGCGGTAGTAGCTGAAGCCGCGGAAGTGCCAGTTCTCGCCAAGGAATCAAGGAAAGAAAAGAAGTCTAGCAGGGACACCAGCAGGGACTTCGGGAAGCGCGCCTCTTCGGAGTGCGCTGCGCCCGTCGAGGATCTGCCGGAGAGTTCCACTAGCAAGAAAGCCAAGGTCGCCTATCTTGAGATGAAGACGGTCCCGGCAGGGCAGGATTGCACTGGTGGCACGTTCACCATCAGCGCCACCCTTACTGACAAATAGGAAAGCGCACTCGTTGCCTTCCCGCGGGCGAATGTCGATGTGTTTGTGTGGCAACCATATGAAATCCCCGGTGTTCCCAGGGAGGTAATCGAGCACCACCTTGCTGTCTGCCCTCACGCAGGCCTGTCAAACAGAAGGTTAGGAAGCAAGCCTTGGAGCGGCAGCAGTTCATTGCCGAAGAGATCAAGAAACTTGAAACAGATGGTTTGGTCAGAGGAGTGTTACACCCAACTTGGTTAGCCAACCCGGTGGTGGTGCGCAAGGCGAATGGGAAATGGAGGCTTTGCAAAGATTTCACTAACCTAAAAAAAGCATGCCCGAAGGACCCCTTTCCCTTGCCGCGCATCGACCAGATTGTTGATTCCACTTCCGTGTGTGACCTGCTTTCCTTCTTCGACGCTTACTCCGGATACCACCAGATCTTCATGGCTAAGTAAGATGAGGAGAAGACCGCGTTCATATCTCCGTGCGGCACGTACTACTTTGTACAGATGCCCTTTGGGTTAAAGAGCGCTGGTTCTACCTTTGCCAGAGCCGTGCAGACTGGATTTGGACCACAGTTGCACAAGAATGTAGAAGCCTACATAGACGATATAGTTGTCAAGACCAAGGATTAAGCAACTCTCATACAAGACTTAGAAGAGACTTTTGCAAACCTGCCCAAGATCAACTTGAAGCTCAACCCTGAGAAATGTGTATTTGGCGTCCCATCCGGCAAGCAACTTGGGTTCTTTGTATCTCAGCGGGGGATAGAAGCAAATCCCGACAAGATCAAGGCAATTGAACAGATACAGGCACCCAAGACCATCAAGGATATCCGACGTTTGACCGGATGCGTTGCCGCGCTAAGTAGGTTCATCTCCAAATCCGCCGAACGCGCATTGCCGTTCTTCAAGATCCCGAAGAAGGCAGGCCCGGTAAGCTGGACCCCGGAAGCAGAAGCAGTGCTGCAAGATCTGAAAACTTACCTTTCTTCCGCTCCCACCTTGGTCGCTCCTAAGCCACAAGAACCGTTGCTGCTATACTTGGCAGCGACGAATCAAGTGATTAGTGCAGCGCTGGTGGCACAGCGAGAGGTAGATGAGGATGCAGCCGATGCTGCCGGGGATAAAACCGAAGCTCTTACGGTAGGACCCAACGCACAACCAGAGGGATCCTGACAAGCTGACAAAGGCAGTTCCAAGGAAGTGGCAAAAAGGAAAGTGGTGCAATGGCCAGTGTACTCTGTCAGCTCCCTGTTGCAGGGGGCTAGGTCAAGGTACTCTGGAGTAAAGAAGCTGATCTTCGGCCTTATCATGTCCTCGAGGAAACTGTGCCACTACTTCCAAGCCCATGAGATCACCGTCGTCACTCGCTTCCCGCTGCAAAGCATATTGAGGAACCCCGAAGCCACTGGCAGGATAGTTGAGTGGGCGCTCTAGATATCAAGTTTTGGTTTGAAGTGTGAGAGCACTTCCACAGTCCAGAGCAGGGAATTGGCAGAGTTCATTGCGGAATGGACGCCTACGCCGGATGAAGAAATTCCAGAAACAGTCCTCCCCGACAAAGAGGCACCTAAGGATTGGATCATGTACTTCGATGGTGCTTTCTCGCTCTAGGGTGCCGGAGCAGGCGTGCTGCTCGTCTCCCCCACCGGAGAGCACCTCAAGTATGTGGTTCAGATGCAGTTCCCCCGGGAGGAGGCTACCAACAACACCGCTGAATATGAAGGGCTCCTTGCCGGGCTCAGAATCGCGGTGGAGATGGGAATCAAGAGACTGATCATCCGAGGGGACTCACAACTCATCGTGAAATAGATCAACAAAGACTATCAGAGCCCGTTGATGGAGGCATACGTGGAAGAAGTGAGGAAACTGGAGGAGCGCTTTGATGGGTTGCAGGCAGAGCTCGTACCCCGTGCGGAAAACACCATCTCTGATCATCTATCAAAGTGCACTGTGCAAAAGCTCCCTGTGGAACCAGGAACCTTTATCCTTAGCCTCACTCAACCTTCAGTATCCCCATCAACAATGGCTAGGAAAAGAAGAAAGCTGAACTCCGGCAAGCATTTCCCGGCAGAGCTTCCCGAAGCCGCTGGTAGAGAAGCTGTCAAAGACAGTCTCGCTCCGCATGGTGAGCAGCTCTCTCCTGTGGAACCTCGGGTTCTCGTGGTCGAGACAAGTACTCCCACGGACGAGGAGATGCCTTTAGTCCTAGTTGTCGAGCCTCAGGCTCCAACTTGGGCACAACACATCATACGTTTCCTTCAAACAGGAGAACTCCCCGAAGAGCAAGAAGAGGACAAAAAAGTAGCCCGTCGGTCAAGTATGTACTAGTTTGTCGACGACACTCTGTACAGAAGAAGACCCAACGGCGTGAAATTGAGGTGCATTTGCCGGGAGGACGGACTAAGGCTGTTGGCCGAGATTCATGGAGGTGTATGTGGCTCACACATTTGATCCAGAGCCCTTGTCGTGAAAGCTTTCCGGCAGGGTTTCTACTGGCCCACTGCGCTCCAAGATGCAACTGAATTGGTCACCAAATGTGAAGCCTGTTAGTTCCATTCCAAGAACATCATTCAGCCAGTGCAAGCTCTCCAAACGATCCCTTTGTCCTGGCTCTTCTCGGTCTGGGGGCTTGATATCTTGGGCCCCTTCCCCCGCGCTGTCGGGGGCTTTGAGTTCTTGTTCGTGGCAACCGACAAGTTCACAAAGTGGCCTGAGGTGGAGCCGGTACGGAAGGTGACCACGCAGTCACCTATCAAGTTCATGAAAGGACTGGTGTGCCGATTTGGAGTACCCAACAGAGTGATCACCGACAATGGCACCCAGTTCACGAGCCGCGCCTTCATGCAATACATTCAAAACCTTGGGAGGATGAATGTTGAAGTGCTGCGAGGCCTCAAGACAAGGACTTTCGATAGACTGCAGAAGAGCGGCAAGCGATGGATAGATGAGCTATCGGTGGTTCTTTGGTCCCTCAGAATGACATGAAATCGATCTACCGGCCAGTCTCCCTTCTCCCTGGTATACGGGGCGGAAGCAGTGCTCCTCACGGAACTCATATACGGGTCACCTCGAGTACTTGCCTACGACGAAGTAGAGCGAGAGCAGCTACGACATGACGATACCATGCTCCTCGAGGAAGATCGTCTCCATGCTGTTGTACATGCTGCACGATACCAGCAAGCCCTGCGCCGCTATCATAGCCGCAGGGTACATGCACGGAGCCTTGAGGAAGGCAACCTTGTCCTTAGGTGCGTTCAGTCCACCAAGGCTACCAACAAGTTGACGCCGAAGTGGGAATGCCCTTACCGGGTAGCACGAGTCACCAGACCTGGCGCAGTCCGTCTGGAGACCGAAGATGGCACGCAAGTGCTTAACTCATGGAATATTGAGCATCTTCGTAAGTTCTACCCGTAAGGCGCGGCTGCCGGGTGCAGTCCCCAGCAGCCACCTTTTGTACAAGCCTTGCCGAAGTTGCATGTAACCCTTTGTACAAAGCTAGGCGCAAACCCTGTGCCATAGTAATAAAGCTAGGCATGGCATCATATCATTGCATTGCACGTTCATTATGCATCTTTTATGATTACAATATAATCGCCTATTTTCTAAAGATTTGCTAGAGTACTCATTGAGCCTATAATCCTTGTTACCCACTCTTTCCTCAAAGGGTGGAGGCCTCTTGCCCTGCGTGTTTTGTCACTAGGTAAACATAGAAGGAGGGCGAAGGAACAAGGACGGCTGCCCAGCATACTCCAGAAAGGGATACAACCTGAAAAGAGATAAGTCTAAACACGTATCCCAAGGTTTATACTCCCTAAAGGAAACATTTACCCTCTGTTCGAACATGTTCGATGGAGCTCCCTCACGTGGTAGAAACCTTTGCCGGGACGAGCTGTTCCTCAGCTTCTGGTACTTATCGGCTCTGGGGGCCGTGCCGATACCGACAAGGACCCCTGCCGAAGAACAACACCAGCCTGCTGCCGGGGGCTCATTCCCCTTTTCGGCGCTCGCGGTTAAAAGTGACACGGCAGGCGCTCCCGTGTGGCGAGAGCAAACACATTGACACAATGGAAACAAAGAGAGAAAAGGATAGTACTCAGGGGAACAAAATAACATTCATTCATTCGTTTGCTGATACAAAATGGATCAAGATACATCAAAGAACTCCTTCCTAATAAATCTTTATTTGGCTTTCTCCCCTAGGAGCGAGTTACAACAAGAAAAACAGCGAAGGAAGGACCTAGGCAGAAGCCCAGCCTAACACCGTCGACGCTGACAGGGAACGGCTCGGCGGAACCACCTGCAGGGAAGACGAAGCCGAAGGCCACGAACCTGCCGGGGTCCAGCTGAGGAGGAGAGGCGGCGCCCAGGTCAGGAACCCCCGGCAAATCGCTCTGCCGGAGGGGGAGGAGGAGCTCGATGATGGTGATGGTGCGGCCGACGATCAGCTGGAGCCCAGGTCATCGTACTCTGACTTGACGGCCTGGAGCTCGCTGTCGCCGTCTTCACCGACATTGTCCTCCTTGTCGCTATCGCTCGAGGAGGAGCTTTCGTCACCACTCGAGCTCTCTTCGCAGCAGCCAAGACGAGCACCAGTAGATCTTGACGGACAGCATGTCAGCCTCCACCAGCTTGCAGCGAAGGACGTACCCACCGGTAAAGTTGTGGGCACGGGCGAAGGTCTTCCACCCACGCCTGAAGAACATAACGCGGGGCGCCGGAAACTCAATGTCGACCCGTGCAGTGTCGTTGCAACAGCCATGCACGCGCAGCCACAATGCATGCGGTTTGTCAACCTCCATCACCCTGGCAAAAGGACGAGGGAGCCGCAGGCAATTGCGAGGAGGACCGCATAGCCCGACGATGAACTCCAACACCGTGCTTTCGGTGTGCTCTATCACCAGGGAGGAAGCCGCCCCCGGCATGGGGTCGGGGGTGACACTCCGTCTCCCACGACAACGGCCCCCACGCTAGCCTCGGCCTCTTCCAGCCCTCCCACCATGCGCGCTGGAACCGCCTCCCGTCACTGCAGCTGAAGCGGCAGCATGATCTCGAGAGGAAGCTCTCGTCGTCCTGGCAGAAGCCGAGGATCGTCCTCTCCCTCGCGTCACGGCGAGAGCAACTCAAAGACGAACCAGAAGTGAGGAACGAGCAGCGAGGACTTGGGAGAAAGGAGGAGATAGAGCTGGATGAGCATCGCCACCGTGACCCCCTAATTTATAGGGGAGAGCACGGGGGCTAGCTCTCCCCCGCTCCAGAGCGGCCGCCCATCTCCACCAATCCCACTACCCACGACTCACGGGCGAACAGGTAACTGCCCCATTGCTCCAATCCATGGCGCTGTGGTTTCTGCCACGATCATGTCTTTAAGTCACGAGCACCCGCCGCAAGCTTCTCGCTATGCATGCGGCACACGTGGCGGAAACGGCCTAAGGTGGTGGGGCAGTGCAGACTAGTAAATTAGCAGTTACATCCTCACATTGCGCGCCTGTGCACAAATTTTGGGCCTGACCCAACGACACTAAGCAAGCGCGTGTGGGCCAGACCCGGGGGCTCCTGTTGGTGCACTAGAATAGGGGTACCCAGTGCCCCTAACTTATGCACAGGCGGTAAAAGCAAAACCTGTTGGAAGGGCTACAACGCCACCAAGCAAGCATCCAAGAACCAGCATCTGGCAACAACAACCTGCAAAAGCCAAGCAAGCACCGGCAGCACCAGTGCAACAGCCCAGGACGGGCCCAAAGCGCGCCAGCCGCGTCCCTGGAGCCTGTCGGGGGCCGAGGCGCGCACAACTCAGGAAAACCCGGCAAGCCATCCCCCGGCAGGCTCGAGCCAACCAGACACCGCTCCACCACATCACTACGCCAGTCACATATCGATGCGGTGTCGAGCCCTCAAATGGCCAAGTGGCTCTCGCTAAGCACGTGGCAGCGCATCGGAAGGCAGATTATACCCACCTGACAACCGTCCAGCAGTGTGTCAATACCTTAAGCAACGACTAGCTAGGCGGTGGCAAGAGCTTGCCGGGAATGCACCCCCGAGCGCCACCTAGTCTAGTAATCATGGTATTTTGTCCTAAATGCCAGAGTTAGGTATGATAGCTCTGCTAAGCTATCTAATCGATAGATAATGACTGTTTTGCCATTGTGGTTGCCCCTTGCAATATAAAAGGAGGCCCAAGGCGACCTAGCTCAACATTCGAACCTTTGGACTTGTACTCTCGTAGTAGCTCACCCCGACAGCAACCCTTGCCGGGAGTTGGGCGCTGCGTGTTCGTCGTGTTCCTTCGATCAATCCACCAAAAGCAGGAGTAGGGTTTTACGCTTCACAGCGGCTCGAACCTGGGTAAAAATGCCAGCGGCCTGATCGTCACGCTGTCTCATGGCCTCCGCTCTTCGTGCAAAGTGACACCCTGCCGAACCACAAGGGGCCTTTGGTCCCATAGGTGATCGCGAGCATCCGTGCCCCGACAGTCTCTCACGTGCATATCCATCATACTTGTCTCCTATCTTGGTTCGAGCATCAAGCATTGAAAAAAAGCTTTTAAGCAAAAGAGGAGATACAAAAGAGCTTGTAAGCAATAGATATAGCATTGAGCCATTTTGCATAGTAGATACTCTTGGATCATACATAGCATACTTGGGATTGAAGACGGCACGTTTACTCTTTTAGGTTGGTGCAGAAGCGCGTATCTAGCCCATTTGAGCAATCGAGCTATTGTCTTTTCTAGTATCCGTGCAACACGAGCTTGTCCCGGGTCTCTCACATATTTTGTGCGCATTCCTTGGTTGCGCAGATCCTATTTTTCTATCCGTGTGTGTGTTCCTAGTGCCACCATAGCTATTGAACTATTTGCTTTGCGTTGCAATTTTGTGAATCTTCCTCAACATTTTCGATATCTTGGATTGACATTTGCTTGAATTTGTGCCACTTGTCCTAACCAAGCCACTCTATAAGCTTTACATTGTAGGTGTGAGTGAACAAGTCCGGTTCCAATTCCCCTATCCTTTCATTACACATTGAGTGAAATGGGATACATCCTCAACTTTGGGAACGGTATATTGGTATTGTTTATCTCATTTCCTACTCACCCTTGCTCGAGTCTTGTGATGGATAGGCAAAGCACATCATCTACTTTGGTCTACAACAACAATGATGAGTTCGATGCCATGAAGAAAACCATCGACGCCAAGTTGGATGCTCACATGGAGGAGCTCAAGGTCCTCATCAACATCGGCAAGAGGTCTTCATCGTATTCGAGAAGACGCTCAAGTGCACATGCTGCCGAGCTACCATCTTCGGCAAGATCACCTCGGCATCGACACCATCAAAGACATGAAGAAATAACGACGCCAACATCAAGGCGTCCAACAAAGAGCAAGTGTGAAGGTCACGAGCTCGACACCAACCACCGCTCGATGACTTCACCACCCACATTGGCATCTTCGCCAAGCGACTTCAAGGCTTCTTCACCTTTGGATATGCGGCATTTTCGCAGACAAGCACTTCAAGAGAAGCTCCCCAAGCTCAAGTCCGTGACTTCCACGAGCTACTACGACCTCGACATCGGCCATGAGATTCCTTTCTATGGGAGTCAAGACCCCGAGGAGTATCTCGCGTGGGAGCGCAAGATGGACACCTACCTCAAGCTACTTCAAGTCCCTTCCTAAGATCAAGTGAAGTGCGTCACAAGAAATTCCATGACTACGTGTCTACATGGTGGCTTCACACATCTTCGACGAGCTTCGACATGAGTTGGTCCAAGTTGAAGAAAGCGTTGCGGCGAGAGTTTGTGCCTTCTACATACACGGAACATCTTTACCACCAATTGGAGAACACCATACAAGGATCCAAGTCCCTCGATGAGTACTTAATGAAGATGAAGAAAGACTTGCGACGAGACGATGTGGACGACGCCATTTGGATGAAGTTCCACTTCATGGTGGGATTGAACAACGACATCGCCAAGACTATCTTCCACAATAACTATGAGTCTCCCGATGACATCTACATTGGTGCTCTCAAGGAGGAACAAGCACTCAAGCCCAAGGCTACTCGACCCCGAGCACACTTCGTGATGACCAAGCTCCACGACGACGAGCATGAGGATGTTACCACCAAGATGTCCAAGCCTGATGAGCTCCAAGACGACGCTCCCAAGTTCGACTTCACCGCCATCCCTCTTTGTGGCATTGACGATACCGAGTCTACCATGACTCTTTTTGAAGATGGCGCGGCGACAACCACGACTACGGAGCCACTCAAGGAACATGCTTTGGAGGTGAGCGACAAGGTGGCGAGCAAGGATGACGCTTCCATCTTTGGAGGCGAGAGTGATGATGTACCATCTTCGGCCTTCATCCACGGCGACGGTGACGTGATGGTTGAGCATGGGATTTTCCCTTCGACCACGGCGGCATTTGGAGATGAGTTGAGAGACTTTTGCCACCATATTGAGAGTGAGAGTGACTTCACTACTAGCCCCATATATGACGAGTTGCCCCAATTCTCATGTGAGGAGAGCCACAACCCCCACCACTTGAGTGAGATGGGTGACTCCACCATATGTGGGTATGAGTGCAACTACCTAGAGGGAGTGAGTGAGCCACCACCACATAGAGAGAGTGAGGTAGTTGATAGGGCATGTGAGACCATTTTGATTTCTAACAACTTAACACCTACCTCTATTGTGTCTTCTCCTTTGGTGCTAGGTCCCATATACGATGACGCGCCGATCCTTGACGACTTCGTCCTCCATTTGGACAAGACGATGGCCATGGTGGTATATGATACACCCCCACATGGTTCCATCACGATGATGTTGACCATGAGTTGGTACTTCCCACCTCACCTACATCACATGAGCGGAGCTCTAAAGGTAACATAGGTGAAGGCTCTTTGCTTGTCCCACTAGTGGACTATCTTGACATCGCTTGCTTGCATGATGTTGATCTACTTATGGACACACCACATGCTATGTATTCTTCATGGTTAGTTATACCACCAATTTTTGATGAATATGATGATGAGCATGTTGACTTACCTAGTTGTGATGCTATACTCCATAGGATATCATGTGCAAATTCTTTTGGTCACATCATGTTTGAAAATCCGCTTGACTTGTCATATGCTATGCATGAGATCACCCATATTGCATCTTTGCAATCTCACCGTAGCGACTATGCACATTCCATAAAAATTACTCCCATTAGCTCATATGGCATAGACGACAAGCCCATGGTTATTGGCATTTGCTTTTCTTGTGATGATATTGCCATGCTTCCTTTCCATCATTTGCGCAATTGTTCACAATTGCCATGCCATGACCACCATGCTTTGGATGTGCATTGTTTTGGATGTTGCCCATACTCTCCATATTATGCTTCCGCTATTGCACATGAGGAGACCCCAATAGTTTCCTCATACATGTTAGGAGATTTTGTTTCATCCCATCCATTGCATGAGCCCAATGATTGTGTGCACCATCCGCATATCATGAATAACAATGCTCCCGATAATTCACATGATGCACTACATATTTCTAGTCTCCGTTATGCTATACATAAAAACAAACCTTTCATGATGGATGACATGTTCCTATATCATGCATCTCATTTATTTGAGCATTGGATATTTTGTGCTAACGAACACAAGCACATGCACATCCTCATGGATGATGTATACATATACCACGCGCACACAATTTTCCCTCTGCCTTTGTTGTGTGTATGTACTCATGATTACTTGTCAACCTCACAATCCCATGAGTTGACGAAAAGAGCTCTTGAGAGCACCGACACCTTGGGATTCATCGGAATGTGTCTCCAACCATTCCCCTCGTGCAAGGACTATGCGCACCTATTCTACTTGGTTCTCACATGTCTATGGACTATATACCACTTGTTATCTTATGGTCATGTTCTCGTGTTCCCTTTGCATGATATGCCTCATTATATGCTTTTACCATGCGATTGTGACCCATGCTTTGCATCTCACATTACACTTGATTATATGACTTGTATGTGTATTTGCAAGCTTGGTGGAGATATTACTTGCCATTGCTATGTTTGCTTTGTGCTCCATGAATATGATGATACTTTGCTCTTGCTTCGTGCTCGCGATATGTCATGTGCATTATTGATGTCCACTATTTGCTCACATGGCATGATTGCCATGATTTCTTCTAGTATGTTGCATCCTCGCACTACTAGTTTGCAAGACATGATCACTATGCTTGCTTGTGTTGCATCACCGATGTGCTCCTTTTATGAGGTTGATGACTACCATTGCCATACTTCGCACATGATTTCTATTGCTTGTTATCATATGTCTCCATGTGTTGCCTCTCTCTTGTTAGATGATTTGCCATGTATTGAGTGCAACAATGCCATTAATTTTGCTAATGAGATTGCCCCCATAGCTTTCTCTCATATTATTAGAGCTTTTGACATATTTCATGTGAAGCATGCTTGCCTTCCTTATTTGCACCATATGCCTAGTGCCATGAATATAGCCATTGTTGCATCATATTATTCATGCACTTTGCTTCTAATTGTTATGTGCAAGACAAGAGAACCATCATGATGGATGATGCGTTTACCTACCATGCACATACATTTTTTTTCTTTGTTGTGTGTATGTGTAGGATACTTCGAATACATGTCAACTTCCACTTCATGCGAGTTGACGATTCGAGCTCTTGAGAGCAAGCCATGCTACACCTATGCGATTCTACATCGCACTTGCTTACGCATCGGCATTGTGACGGACGCACAAGGTCACGCTTTTGAGGTGACATCCTTCTTGAGCATGGATATTATGGATCACCCTACTTGTGTTGCTTGTACCATGACATATATGGGTCATCTTGGACCACTTACTTGCACACATGTTAGAGACATTGCTTCCATTCTTGATTGCCATCTTTCCATGCCTCATGACCCATATACCTTGTGTGTTGCACCCAACTTGTGGATTGTTTGCTCTTATCATATGCTTGGTTGTAACAATGTCCATTATTCACATTTTCCATGCCACATTGCTTGCTACATGCTTGACTTGATTGCCTCACACATGATGAACAATTTCTCTTTATATTGTGTTGAGTGCCCCACTATCTTCACTACGCCATGTGCACATTATGCTTGGATTGCCTTGCACTTTGGCTTGGCCCATGTGTTTAGACACTTCATATTACTTGGTGTAGTGAATGATTCCTATGCTTAACATAGACCTTTTGTTGATTGCTTTGAGCATGCGTGCTATGACCTTGAGGTAGATGCTCATTCTATCGTCACACATATTTGCATCCCTACCTCACATTTTCATGCTTGTGTCCATGATGCCATAGATTGTGCTCAATTTGTATGCTTACATGCCATGACACAATCCATTGTCACACCATATGTTATGCATGATGACAACACTTGTGCGGTGATTAACCACTTGAATGCTTAGTTTTGCACTAACGCTAACCACATTTGTTTTTCCAAGTGTTTGTCGTATTTTCTCCTTTTGAAGGAATTACTAGACGGTGCCGCATTGGAGGATGCCCCTTTCGAGTTTGATGATGATGAATGCTTGGCGATTGCCCACTTTTACACGGCAACGCCATCTCTTTCCCATGGTGATTTGGATATTGATCCGAGGATGGATCTTTCCCAAGGGGGAGGGGATGATGCGGAGCATCCTACGGACGTCACCATGGAAAGAGTCCCTTTGGCAAGTGACACATGTGACATCTACTTCCCATAAATAAAGGTGAATCATCTCCTTTACACGTGCTCACTTGACCCCTTCGAGGATGGTATACTAATTGACACTCCTCTCATTGGCATGCATAGGTATTGTCGGAGCTTCACGGATAACGAGGAGGAGTGCCAGCACCTACGTACGACTACACCATCCACGAGGGAAGCTTGGAAGCAGAGAAGGAATAAGAAGCGAGGACAAGTCTCTGGAAGTCCCGGACCTACCGGCCTGCCCGGAACCTCCAGACCCCGGACCTTCCGGCCTGCCCTGAACTTCCGGCCTCCTCGACCACAGCCAACTACGGGCGTGCCAACTCTCTGGATAGCCCGGAAGCAGCCCGGAACCTCCGGACCCCGGACCTTCCGGCCTGCCCGGAACTTCCGGCCTCCTCATCTACAGGCGACACCAGGCGTGCCAACTCTCTGGGTAGCCCGGAACCCGACTGGAACCTGCCCGGAACTTCCGGCACCCGGAATCTCCGGCCTAGCCCGGAACTTCTGGCCTGCGTGTGGGCAGCCACTCGGGCCCGAGGCCCATGAACCCCTTTCTCACCCCCACTTCGCCCTAGACTATATATACTCCTCCACCTCCTCCATTTTAGGGTTAGCATTGGTTTAGCTCATAGATAGATGAGCCTTTGCTCATTCCACTACCTCTCCCATGGAGTAGATGCCTATATGAAAGAAGACCCCTAGTGGATGTCAAGGCCCCTTGCACGGGAAGATCCTTGGGGATTCCAAGGCCTCATCTCCCTGTGGGATTTGGGATGAACTCTACCATGTATCCTCTTTCCCTTTGTTGTTCTTGTACACTTGTGGATCTTGTGTGGATGTGAGCATAGTGGATGTGTGATTGGACTTGTTTTGAGTGTTTCTCTTGTGATTTCCCCCTCGTGTTCTTCGTGTTCATTCACAAATCCACCTCCAATTTGTGAAAGATCGACGCACACGGGCGTGCCCCGTATCAGAAGGAGCAATCCTCAACTAATCTATGAGCTAAACCATTGCTAACCCTAAAATGGAGGAGGGGCTGCAGTATATATAGTGCTAGCACACGAAGGGGTAAGTGGGAGGGAGGTACATGGGCCTCGGGCCCGTCCATGCGCGTAGGCACGCGCCGGATGTCCGGCCAGTCACGGGGGTGCCGGATGTCCGGGGCACGGGCCGGATGTCCGACCTGAAGCTGGTCAGAGAACGTCCGGTACTGGTGTCTTCGAGCCGGATTTCCGGGGAGGGGTGCCGGATGTCCGGCCTGGAGTGGCCGCGTCTGCGAGGTTCGGGTGCCTTGCGCCGGATTTCTAGGGGAGGGCGCCGGATGTCCGGGGGCCGGCCTGATGTCCGGCCACTGTAGAGTCTAGGTCTTCTTCCTTCTTCTTGCTCCGCACAAGCTTGGCCTTGGTCCTTAGCTTCTCCATGGTCTCGTCGGATGTACCTTAGTGTAGACAAGGTCAGAGCTTGACATAGCATCCATGTATCAAGTGAATTGTAAGAGGAAGCATTAAGGAACGCGTTCACCTTATGTCTAATGGCACTTGGGGCTTCGGGAGTAGTTGAAGTGTACATGGGGATGACCGTAGTATGCTCCGCATCACCCCCCCCCCCCCTTGGAAAGATCCGTCCTCGGATCAAATCCTCATCACCATGGAAACGGTAGTTGTGGATGAACTTGTAGTTGGACGGAGCGGAAGTCATGCTGCGCACAAAGTACTCCAAGATGACTTCGAGATGGAGTACATACAAAACAAGCAAACACAAAGTACACTTGCAAATGCATTTGTTAGTGCACACAAGTTGTCCATCAATTAAGCATGAGTTCGTCCGACAAGAATGTTCGTGACAAGTATCATGAAGCTTTCTCAAATCATAGAGAAGGGTATGTAAAGCGTTCATGTGATCAAGTTCTATGTGCATCAAGTCACAAATTCTACCATTATGTAGCATAATGTCATAGAGAGAAGATTTATCAAAAGAATGAACATGGCAAATGGTGCTCAAGATGATGTTGTACAAAATGAGCATCGTGTATAAATAGTCCATCGAGGTAGATCACAACAAATTTGCTAAGGAAGTGCACAAGCTCGTAGATCATGTATGAGATGGAAAGACAAGATGTATATATGAAGAAATTCATAATGTGAGTCAATCCATTCATACAAAGCAAATTTGTGGTGGAAAGATTGTTTCCATATAGCATGTTGGGCAACAAATGTGAAATTGTTGGAACAAATGTCCGAATGCATGAGAATGTGCCCGAGGCTACTCATATGCACAAGATATGTTGCTTCTCCATCCATGAGATGTATCATGTAAACAACAAGGAGGAAACAACAATGGAAATATGGCCCATTCAATAAGTGCATTGGGAAATGACCCGAAGGGAACGAGCTCACCATGGGAAAGTTTCTGAAGATGTTGTCGTTCATCATGTGTGCCTTCGCATGACCAATATGTCTCATGAAGGCACCACCTTGCAAAGCCTTCAACACAGAAGAACATAACAAATACTCGGAAAAACAAATGACGTTAGCATGAATGCAAGACCTATCATTCGTGCGGTGAGATACCCAACAAGTGTCATCATCATTCTTATCATAAGAAGGGACAAGAGAGTGCGACATGGTATATAAGCATATGATGCGAGGACAACCAAGGATATGAAGCTCAATCAAAGTAGCACGTGTCACAAGTAATATGTCCAAGTCTCCAAGATCAACAATACTCATAGCATGGGTGCACTCACTACAAGATGCAAGTAAAGGTGACAAGAGACAATAATCAACACGAATCATGTGAGAGGCATGGCCATGTATGTCATCAACCCAAGGAAAAGAGCAAGTATGTAACATGGGTGGGCAAGTGATTATAGTAATCAATGCATGGGAACTAGTAGTGCGAAGATGCAACATACTAGATGTAATCATGGCAATCATGTCATGTGTGCAAATACTGGGCATACATAATGCACATGACATATCACAAGCAAGAAAACAAGATATGAACAAAGTATCGTCATTGTATTGGCAAGAAGTCCTATGTGAACAGCAATGGGACATCATGACTCTCCCAACACAAGAAGAAACGATAGCATAATGCTCAAGGTAAACATGGCAATAGCACTTATGATCTCCACCAAGCATGCAAATACACATAGTGGTAGTACAATGGTGACTCGTGGGTAAATGCAAGCAAGGGTCACAATTGCATGGAAAAGCATAGAATGAGGCATATCATGCAAAGTGAACACTAGAATATGAGCATAAGATGACAAGTCGTATATAGCCCATAGTCTTGTGAGAACCAAGTAGAAGAGGTGCGTGTAGTCCTTGCGCGAGGGGAATGATTTGAGACACATTCTGATGGATCCCAAACCATTATTGCTCTCAAGAGCTCTCTTCATCAACTCATGGGATTGTGAGGTTAACGAGTATGCGTGAGTGTCTACACACAACAAAGACAAAGGAAAAATGGTGTGCACGTGGTATATGTATACATCATCCGTTAGGATGTGCATGTGCACGTGTTCATTAGCACGAAATATCCAATGCTCAAATAAGTGAGATGCATGATATAAGAAGATGTCATCCATCATGAAAGGTTTGTTTTTATGTATAACATAATGGAGACTAGAAGTATGTAGTGCATCACTTGGAATATCGACAGCATTGTTATTCATGATATGCAGATGGTGCACACAATGGATGCAATCATGCGATATATATTCATTTTCATGGCATGGCATATGAGATGTATCATCATAATCATATGGATCAGTTTTAAGCATGTGGTGATGCACACAATTAGTGGGATCATGCAATGGATGGGATGGAACAAAATCTCCTAACATGTATGAGGAAACTATGGGGGTCTCCTCATGTGCAATAGCGGAAGCATAATGCGGAGAGTATGGACAACATCCAAAATAATGCATTTCCAAATCATGGAGATCATGGCATGGCATATGAGAATTATTGCACAAATTATGCAAAGGAAGCATGGCAATATCATCACAAGAAAAGCAAATGCCAATAACCATGGGCTTGTCATCTATGCCATAGGAGCAAATGGGATTAATTCTTATGGGATATGCATAGTCGCTACGGTGGGATTGCAAAGATGCAATATGGGAAATTTCACGCATAGCATATGACAAGTTTAGGGGTTCGGGAAAATTTTGTTTTTGCCACTCTAGATTTTGCCAATCTTCCTTATGCCACTCTAGATTTTCACATTTCACTTTTGCCACTCATAGCTTTTGACAATTATCACAATTGTCATTTAGTGGCAAAAGCAATGTAATTTTATTTCACTTTTTCCACTCTTAGATTTTGACAATTATCAAAATTGCCACTCTGAATTGTTTTGTTTTTGCCACGAAATGGCAATTGTGAGAATTGTCAAAAACTAAGAGTGGCAAAAGTGAAATGTCAAAATCTAGAGTGGCATAAGAAAAATTGGCAAAATCTAGAGTGGCAGAAACAAATTTTCCCATTATCAAACATGATGTGACCAATAGAATTTTCACTTGATATCCTATGGAGTATAGCATCACAACTAGGTAAGTCAACATGCTCATCATCATATTCATAAAAAATTGGTGGCATACATAAGCATGAAGAAGACATAGCATGTGGTGTGTCCATAAGGTGATCAACATCATGTGAGCAATTAATGGCAAGATAGTCCACTAGTGGGACAAGCAAAGAACGTTCACCTATGTTACCTTTAGAGCTCCGCTCATGTGATGTAGGTGAGGTGTGAAGTACCAACTCGTGGTCAACATCATTATGGAACCATGTGGGTGGAGCGTCATCGTCCACCATGGCCATCATCATTCCCATTGGAGGAATGGACTCGTCGAGGGTAGGCACGTCGTCATGTAGGAGACCTTGTACCAAAGAAGAAGAAAAATAGGAGGAGAGGTTAAGTTGTTAGAAATCATAGTGGCCTCACATGCCCTCTCAACTACCTCACTCACTAAGTGTTGTGGCTCACTCACTCCCTCTAGGATGCTCTCACTCATATGGTTGGTTGAATCACTCAAAGGGTGGTGATGGCTCTCAACCTCACATAGGAAATTTGGCATGATTTTGTGTATGGGGCTAGTGGTGGTCACACTCATCCTCTCACAGGAAATGCACTCAATGTCACATATGGTGGAGTCACTCATCTCATTCATGTGGTGGTTGCTCTCCTCACATGGAAATTGGGGCTTCTCGTCATATGTGGGTGTCGGAGAGATGTAGGTTCAAACGTCTCCATGCTCAACTCCTTGCGCCGCCGTGGTTGAAGGGATAGTCCCATGCTCTACTTCCTCGTCCATAACGCCTCCGAAGATGAATGTCATAGGATGTGGCCAAACATCAATCTCCTCCAAGACCGAAGGGAAAAGCCCAAGCCCGGCCTTGGTGCTTGACTCCGAGTAGAAGTCGCATGTGGGCGCTGTGTTCATGTTGTCGAAGAGGGTCGTGCTTACTGCCGTGGTCGAAGGGAAAATCCCATGCTCGAACATCTTGTTGTCGTCGCCGTGGATGAAGGCCGAAGATGGCACATCATCACTCTCCTCTATGATCGAATGGAGATTCCCATGCTCAGTCATCTTCCTTGGGATGCTTCCGAAGATGGAAATGTCATCCATGCGGGTAGTCGGTCGCCTTGGTGTTGGCGTCTAAGCTTGTCCTTGTTGTAGCTCATCGCCCGATCTACTTTTGTGCTCATGAAGGTTCGCCATAGAGGGATGTAGAGCTTGTAGTCGATGGCAGTCTTTGTCTTTGCGCACTTGTTTCTTGGAGGTGGCTTGCCCTTCGCGATGATGTAGATGGCGAACGTGATGGTTGTCATGGCGGTCGTCTCGAAGATGAGGACGTGGCCGACTTGTGCTTGCATCGGATGGGCACTCGGAAGATGAACGACTTGAGCGTCTCCGCCTTGAAGATGACGAAGGGGAAGAATACTTGTAGTTGGTGAACATGTGTTGAAGTTGCTCCATGTGTGTGTGGAACTTGTTGTCGATGTAGTCTCTTTTCTAAGCTTTGGAGTGTCGTATGTCGATGGTGAGTCGCTCGAGTTTTTGGTTGATGTAGTTGTTCATATCGATGTAGTCGCCGAAGACCAAAGATGATGTGCTTTGCCTAGCCATCACAAGACTTGAGCAAAGGTGGGTGGGATATGAGATAAACAATACCAAGATACCGTTCCCAGAGTTGATGATGTATCCCGTTTCACTCAATGTGAATTAAGAGAATAGTGGAATTGGTACCGGACTTGTTCACTCACACCTACAAAGTAAAGCTTATCGAGTGACTTGGTTAGGACAAGTGGCACAAAATTCCAGCAAATGTTAATCCAAGATATCGAAAATGTTGAGGAAGAGTCACAAAATTTCAATGCAAAGCAAATAGATCAATAGCTATGGTGGCACTAGGAAGACACACAGGGATAGATAAATGGGATCCGTGCAACCAAGGAATGAGCACAAAATGTGTGAGACCTGGGAAAAGCTCATGTTGCACGGATACTAGAAGAGACAATAGCTCGATTGCTCAAATGGGCTAGATACGCGCTTGTGCACCAACCTAAAAGAGTAAACGTGCCGTTCTCAATCCCAAGTATGCTATGTATGTATGATCCAAGAGTATGAACTATGCAAAATGGCTCAATACTATTTCTATTACTTACAAGCTCTTTTGTATCTACTCTTTGCTTAAAAGCTTTTTGTTCTTTTGCTCTTTTATAATGCTTGATGCTCGAACCAAGATATGAGACAAGTATGATGGATATGCACGGGAGAGACTTATGGCACAATGTAGAGAGCAAGATATTTGCACGCTAAAACTAGCTATGCGACATAAGAGGAACACTACGGTGCACAAGTAACGTGACCCGACAATTCTCAACTCGCTAGTCTCAATGGGTAAGGTACGCAATAGGCTCGAAGCGATCAATGCGATGGCAATGAAATGGACAATGATGTCGTCGAGATTACCATCCTTCTTTACGGTTGGGGTGCCAAAATGCAAAGTGGCCGATGTCGATGTCGAGGTCGATGCAATGATGAGTAGTGGCATTGTCGATGTAGAACCGTTCCTAATTATCCGAAACACCATAGGAAATGGAAACCGCAACTCAAAATCTCAAACAAAATTGGGTTAGGTTGGCGGAAGTGTATGGTGGGATGGTTATGCGGATGTTATGGTGGAGGCCTAGAAAAAGATGCCAAAATGTGAAAACTATGATGGAGTCAAATGGTGGTGCAACTAATTTTTTGGGATCAAGGATGTTGGTAGCTATCCAACGAGCTAAAGAACGTCAAAATCGGACTCCGAATTAATTAGTTGTGGCCGAAACGGCGAAACCGGAAAGCTGAAACCTACAAGGGCCGGACATCTGGGGGTGAGGCCAGCAATCCGGGGCCTGATGTCCAGAAACTTGCGCGAATTTGCGCTTTAGGGGCCGGATGTCCGGCCCAATGCCCCAGATGTCCGGGGCCTGATGTCCAGATCGGGATTTGGCCTCGGGAACACGATTTGGGCCGAAATTCGATCTCGGGGGTCAAAATGGTTGGGGGAAAAGAAAAATTAGAGTGGATTTCGTGGAGGGAAAGCTAGATCTCCTTGCCAAATACGAATTCCATGGATCAAAATCAACAAAATCTCACAAGAACCAACAAACCACAAAAAAATTGGTGAGGCTATTTTTTTGTGGTGACTTTCGAATTGGCACAAAACACACAAAATCAGGCAAGAAAACGAATGGGAGGACTCCAAATTCGTGAGAAACGTGGCTCTTGATACCAACATGATACGAGGCAAACCCATGGGTGTCGATCTTTCACAAATTGGAGGGGGATTCCACGAAGAACATGGGGAAGAACGAGGAGAAATCACAAGAGAAACACTCAAGAACAATTCCAATCACACATCCACTAGACTCAAAACCACACAAGATCCACAAGGTACAATAACAACAAAGAGAAAGAAGGATACATGGTAGAGTTCATCCCAAATTCCGTGGGGAGATGAGGCCATGGAATCCCGGAGGATCTTACCTAGAAAGGGGCCTTGACATCCATAGGATCTTCTCACGTGGAGGTATGCAACTCAAAAGGAGAAGGATATGGAAGGAGCAATGCTCAACTAATCTATGAGATAAACCATTGCTAACCCTAAAATGGAGGAGGGAGTGGAGTATATATAGTGCTAGCCCACGAAGGGGTAAGTGAGAGGGAGGTACATGGGCCTCGGGCCTATCCATGCGCGCACGCAGGCGCTGGACGTTTGGCCAGGGGCCGGATATCGCGCCTGTCGCGGGGATGCAGGATGTCCGGGGCACGGGCCGGATGTCCGGCCTGAAGCTGGTCAGAGAACGTCCGGTACTGGTGTCTTTGAGTCGGATTTCCGGGCAGGGACGCCAGATGTCCGGCCTGGAGTGGCCGCGTCTGAGAGGTTCGGGAGCCTTGCGCCAGATTTTTGGGGGAGGGTGCCGGATGTCCGGTCACTGTAGAGTCCGGCTCTTCTTCCTTCTTCTTTCTTCGCTTCCGCACAAGCTTGGCCTTGGTCCTTGGGTTCTCCAAGGATCCTTAGATGTACCTGAGTGTACACAAGGTCCGAGCTTGAGGTAGCACCCATGTCTCGAGTGAATTGAAAGAGGAAGCATTAAGGAGTGCGTTCACCTTATGTCCAATGGCACTTGGGGCTTGGGGAGTTGTTGTAGGACCGAAAGTATGTCTAGAGGGGGGGTGATTAGACTACTTGACCAAATAAAAGTTTTGCTTATACCAAATTTTAGAGTTGGCAGTTTTTAGCATTTCATGGCAAGTCAAGTACACCCTACACATGCAAGTCTAAGAGTATAGCAGCGGAAAGTAACAACAAGCATGAGTAGAAAGGATAGGGTAGGAAGATCAAACGCAATTGTAGACACGATGATTTTTCCCATGGTTCCGATAGGTGGTGCTATCGTACGTCCACGTTTATGGAGTCTTCAACCCACGGAGGGTAACGGTCGCGAGAGTCCACGGAGGGCTCCACCCATAAGGGTCCACGAAGTAGCAACCTTGACTATTCCATAACGGCTTCCATCCACAAAGGACTGGCCTCACTATGGGTAGATCTTCACGAAGTAGGCGATCTCCTTGCCCTTACAAACTTCTTGGTTCAACTCCACAACACGAAGTAGGAGGCTCCCAAGCGACACCTAACCAATCTAGGAGGCACCACCCTCCAAAAGGTAATAGGCTCGGTAATGACGATGAACTCCTTGCTCTTGTGCTTCAAGATGATAGACTCCTCAACACACAATCACTCTCTCATAGATTTGGCTTGGTGGAAGAGATGGGATTGGTGGAAAGCAACTTGGGGAGGCTAGAACTCAAGATCCATATGGTTGGAGTGGCAGATCTTGACCTCAACACAAGGGTAGGTGGCTCTCTCTCAGAAAATTGGATGGGGCAAGTATGGAATAGTTCTGAGTGCTTCTCTTTCGAGTAGGTGGTGGTGAAGGGGTATATATAGGCATCCCCAAAAATCCAACCGTTACACACAAAATGACCAACTCGGTGACACCGATGTGTTAATCTCGGTGGTATCGAAGTGACCAAAAGGTGGCAACTTTTGAATCTCGGTGAGACCGATATAGGAAACTCGGTTGCACCGATAAGGTGACCAACGGTCAGATTGACATTCTCGGTGACGCCGATCCAACAATCTCGGTGGTACCGATATTGTGAATTTGCGTAACAGAAAGTTGGCAACCTAAACTCGGTGGCACCGTAATGGAATCGGTTGCACCGAAGTGGCTAGGGTTTGGCTGAGTCTGTCTGAGTTTGGGAATCGGTGGCACCGAGTGGAAAGTGTTGGTTGCACCGATTTTGAATATTTGGCTATGGACAGACTTTGTGGAAGAGCTTGTGGGTGTTTTTGGTGACTATCACTTGTGCACGTATGAGCATTTTGTTCACCAATCAAAACCTTACCCCCTTTTAATAGTATTGGCTTTCCTATGGACTCAAAGTGATTTCTCACAAATGTAAAAAGTAGAGTCCTCTTGCTTGAAGCATTGCCAATCCATTTCCTTGCATCTTGGGGTATTTCCACAATCTTCATAATCCTTTTGCCATCCCTATCATTGAACTTTTCCTGAAATATACTTAGTGGAAACATTAGTTCAATGACTTATATGTTGTTATTAATTACCAAAACCACCAAGGGAGCAAATGTGCTTTCAATCTCCCCCTTTTTGGTAATTGATGACAACATATAGATCAAAGCTTCGACAAAGATATAATCAATGAATATAATTGTCGCTTTGAGAAGTATGTGATAAGCAAGAGCTCCCCCTAAATTTGTGCATTATTTTAAATTTGGGTTTGAATGCAAATGCACAATCGATTAGGTACATGGGGCACTTCTTCCATGTCACATACATCTTGGTGGTGTGCGAGAATAATTAGAGTGAACATCATAGCACAACACAACCAAACAAAGATAATGATCATCTCATAAGCATTAAGATGATAGGAAATAGTAGCACAACACACATAAAGTGTATGATCAAAACACAAAGCACAGCCAAAAGTAAATGAACCATGTGTGTTTTTGAAAAAGCAATAAAAACCAAACGCTCTCTCACTCGAAGCCTAAAGATCTATATACACTTCTCCCCCTTTGGCAACAAGTTACCAAAAAGTTCAAAGGCATATGTCTAAGCGTTCTTGGGCTGATCTCCTCCGGTTGTTGATGAAGGAGTCGAGAGAACAGCGTCGGGGAAGATCTCTGCAGATGTCGTGGATGGAGTTGGTGTGGAAACTGGAGGAACTAAAGCTGATGGAGCAGGAGCTGAGGTGACAGTGGCTGGAGCTGATGAAGAGGGCCTCAAGTCTGGAGCTGACACATTGGCTGATCTGGCCTGAGTAGTAAACTGTGTGCCTGGCCTGAGAGGTGATCCATCCTCATCATCATCATCAGAAGAAGAATGAGGAAGAGGCACTGAGTCAACTTCCTTCTTGAGCTCATTGACTGTCTTAGTCAGCCCATCCACCTTATCATTAAGGGTCTTGATCCTGTTCTCAAAGATCCTGACAAGACTGTTCTGGTTCTTCAAGATGTCCTTAATGTCCTTCTGCATGCCCTGAACTGATGAGATCAAAAGATCCATTTGCTCATTCCTGGATCTAGGGACTTGAGCACTAGTGGCTCTGGCTGCCTCTGCCTCTGCCTGAGCTGCAGCTGAAGTGGGATGATCTGGGTTCATCTCCACGACGTTGTCCTCGAGATCTGGCTGTAGGGGCAACTGGGGTCTGTCCAGAGCAAATATGTGCTTCTCCAGCTTAGAGTTGATGAGCATCTAGATATAGGGTGCATAGCAGCAAGAGCGCTTCTGATCAGCAGCAACCCTCTTAACTGTCTCAACAATTAAGTCCATGACTCTAATCCTGGTGTGTCTGTCAAGATGAATCAGCATGTTGATGGAGTAGCCTCAGATCATCTTGTCATCTCCTGACTTGGGCATCAAGGTATGCCTCAGAATAGTGTTCATGGTGCGGAGGCCAGCCTGAAGAAAGTAGATGGATCCTAGCTTGTGAGACTTCACATGAGCAGCAGGGATCACATTGTACATGTTGGCCATATCATTGTGGCTCTCCTTGGACTCTGAGTAGACATCCAAATCACCATCCTGTGCCTCAGGGACTCCTAAGATTTCAGCCAATTCCTCAACAGTGGACTCATATCTTGCACCTTCAGTCATCCATACAATTCTACCATCTCCATAGAAATGTGCAGTGGAGTAGAATTGCATGATCATCTCATCATTCCAAGCAGTGAACTCTCTGCCAACAAACTCATCCAAACCAATGCAGTGGAAATTGTCTTGGACACTTGGAAAATGGTATTCATTCTCCTTGATGAATTTCCAGTCCACATATCTCATATCACTCACAGCTGGACTCTTGTCAAAAAGCACAGTCTCATAGAAATCTTGTTGCTCTTTGGTGTAGAATCTGTAGTCCACAGCTGTCTTCCTCCTTTGGGCATATGGATCAGCAGCTCTCCAGGCCCTCAAACCAGAATCCTTCCTCTTCTTCATATCCTCAGCAAGTGGGTAGCTGGCATTATGTACTGGAAGGTGTGGTCTAAGCTTCATCAGGGCAGACATAGCATCTTCATCCTCAACTCTGGAGGTGTTTCCCTTGTTCGTTTCAGAAGCTGGAATTTGCCTTGAGAACCTCTTAGGCTTTTCAGCAGCAGCCTTCTTGGGGGCAGACTTGGTGCTCTTGGAAGTGCCACTCTTTGGCGTAGCATCAGACATAAGTTTCTTTTGCTTCTTCTTGGGAGGGGCCTTGACAACTTGCTCTTCCTCCTCCTCAGCAGCAGCACCAGCAGCTTCCTCACGGTCCTCAAACATGGAGGTCTGCCTACTAGTGACATAGACAATCCTTTTCCTGGCTCTCTTCTTCTCCCCTGCCTTCCTAGGCATAGATTTCTTTGGGGGAGACTCAAGGTGAAGAGCCATTTTTGCCCTAGCACCCTCAGGTGCTCTCATAGCTTCTGAGCTAGCATACTCTTTCCTGACAGCTCTCCTTGAAGAGGTGGCTTCATTTGCAGCTTTCTTGGCAGCCTTCTCTTGCTTCTTAGCAAGAACCTCCTCTGGCACAAAGTCTGAATCCTCCTCATCAGAATTCAGCTTCTTCCTGGTCCTTGTTGCAGCCTTGGGCAACCCATGGGAACTGGGAGTGCCTGGATCTGAAGATGAACTAGACTCAGGACTAGTGCCTGAACTCATCACAATGTTCTCCTCTTGGAAATTGTTCTCACTGTCCTCAGCACTTGACATACTAACCCTGTGAATAGAGTATAGAGGAGCAGAAGAAGATGAGTCATCACAAAATTATCAGCTGGTTTTTTTGAAAGTTTGAACAAAAGATTCTCAAGGTTTACATTCTGTCACATGAAAATCGGTACAGCCGAAGCAAAAGGTTCAGTGCTACCGAGACTGACTTTCTTCTTAACAGAAACTTGGCACTCTTTTCAGTAAGACCGAAAAGAAGTACTCGGATTCACCGAGAAAGTTCTCAGCAGCATAGACATGCAAATCGGTGACACCGATTTGTTTGCTTCGGTTCCACCGAGTTCCATCGGGCGGACGGCAAACCCTAGAGAATCGATCGTTCTCTAACTACAGGACGTTTTAGGGGATTGAGAGGATTGCAAATGGTGGCTTATAGATAATATTGAATCCAATGCGCGAGAATCAGACGGGGAGCGCAAGGAAAGACGAATCCGTACGCTAACTCGGTGACGGACTCGCTACGGCGGCGACGGCAGCGAAGATGCCCTTCAACGGCGAGGATTCCCAGCGGCGGAGGCGCTCGGGGAGGCAAGACGACGACCAGGGGGTCCTTTTGCGGCAGTTTAGGGTTTGGGGCACGACGATTGAAGATTGAAATTTTGAATCGTCGGGACCACAGGCTATATACCCTTCACAGTCGGTGACACCGATTCTAAATTTTCGGTGTCACCGAGTTTCTCAACTGTCAGCTGAAAGGGAAACTCGGTGTAACCGAGAATATGGAATCGGTAGTACCGAGATAGAAAACCAGATCAACCCTAGGCATTCGGTGAGACCGAGAATTGTGGGTTGGTTCCACCGAGATGCACTTGGGAGGTTTTAATGGTCAGTCCTTGTCGATACGGAACTCCGAGTGCTCCACACACAGGGGGATCGAAAAGTACTTGTTCAAATTTTGTGATGCAGCATGAATGGAATATGAGGTGAGAAAGCATAGATAGCTAAAGAGTGGTCCTAGGCATTCTTGTCCATCCAATTGGCAAAAGATAAATCAAAAACCAAATAGCAACAATTGGATATCCTTGAATGAGAAAATAAATGCAGACCAACATGCTCACACAATGAGATGTCAAAAGAAATCATGACAAACCTACACATACACACTAGCATCTAACAAGCACTTGGGCGATCACGAAGTCATCTATATATGAGTATATTGACTTAGGAGCCAAGTAAGAATACTTGATCATAGGTCATACTCATCGTTTAAGCACAAGTGGGGTTACCACTTTTACATAAAGCATTTAATGTTGTCACATACTAAGAGATGCTTTGACTCAAGTCTTAGAGTAAAGCTCCCCCTTGATGTGACATCCCCCCATAAGAGGGAGAAACTAACATTGGGTTTTGTCGATGAAGACTTCATGTTGGTGAGGTAGTGGTGAATGCTCAAGGTTGATGAAGATCACCAAGAATTGGGAGCATCCTTGTTGTTTCCTTACTCTTCTCACCTACATGAGTTAGTCCCAACATACAAGAGACAAATACAAGGATATCTATGGACATGGAGTGCAAAGCATGTGTTATGATGTCCATCGATTTGTTGATTACCTTGTCCCTTGCTTACCTTTGAGGGAATGTGTGACTCCTTGAACTATTGCATAGAGTTGATGTTGATTGCAAATAGTTCTTGCCAATAATGAATGTGAGTGAATTTCATTGGCGGAGTCACCCCTCAAGAACTCTCTAGTTCTTCTTCTTGGGGACCCACATCAAGTTGATGGGGATCCTTGGTGTTGTAGTAGCCTTTGTAGAAGTTGAGCTTGACGTAGCCTTGGGAACCCACTACACCATAGCTAGGGATTCATCTTCATATGAGTCAATGTCCTCTTGAAGCTTGTTCTTGCCCTTGAGCTTGTGGTATTGTTGTGGAAGGTCATCTTGAGTGCTTGTTCTCTTGGGAAGAGTATTTTCATACTTCTCCTTTTGAGGAACAAACTTTGGCTCGGGGTATTGACCTTCTTCCCATTCAACTCCATTTGCGTTGAAGTAGCCAACACCACGGTTCTTTCGGTATCCTTCGTGCTTGCGTACAATTTCCTAAAATTGCTTACACCCGGCAAGACTCTTGTAGATACCTTTCTCTATAATTCCTTTCAATAAAGCATTTTCTTGCTCAAGTGTAACTTGGCTAAGAGAATCGTCATTAGTGGAATCAATAGAACTACTAGGAGCAACATCATTAGGTTTAGCATTTTTATTGTTGCTACTAGATGAAGAACCTTTCTTGCCTTTGTTACTAGATTGCTTAGTTTTAACTTGAGGCATGAATGTAGATAAGAGCAGTCGTTTGGATAGATAAGATGAAGTCTTCTTTCGGAGATCGTCATTGATAGCTTTAAGAAACTCATGCTCTTGCTCCAAATTGAGCTTCTCGAAGCGTAGCTTCTCATGAGTTCTCACAAGCTCTCTATGATCTTCAAGAGTAGATTCATGAGCTAACTTAAGAGTGTTTAGTTCTTTAGTTAGTTCTTCTATTTTCATCTTATCATCATCAATTGACTTATCTTGACTATCATGCGAATTATCAAGTTCATTTTGACTAACATCACTAGTTTTATCAAATAGCAAGTCATCATCACAAAGCAAGTCATCTTCATCACTATTGAAATCAAGATACTCGGGGTGTGATACCTTGGGGCCTTTAGCCATGAAGCAACTTCCACTCCCTTCGTTTGGTGAATCAAATAAATCATGGGAGTTGGTAGTCACTAGAGCAATCCCAGCAACACCATCATCTTGACTATAGTCGGAGTCGGAGTGATAGCTTCTCTCGGAGTTGTTGTCGGAGTCGGAGCCGGAAACCCATTCACCAACATGAGCTTGATGTTTTCTTCTTGTGTAGCTCTTGGTGTACTTGTCCTTCTTCTCCGAATCTCTACTTCTCCTTGAGGGTCTTCGTTCATAACGATCATCTCTACTCCTTCTCTCTCTTTGAGGTGATTCATTCCTTGAGCTTTGTCTTCGAGGTGACTCTTCTCTTCGTTTGTAGGGAGCCGTGCACTCATTGGAATAGTGTCCGGGCTTCCCACAATTGTAGCAATTGCGGTCACGACTTGACGAACGCTTCTCATCATATCTTGAGTTGGAGCTTCTTTCTTTGCTTCTATTCTTGTAGAACTTGTTGAATTTCTTGACCATGAGGCTTATCTCTTCATTGGTGACAAGGTTGTCGCTTGAAGTTGCGGGAGCATCACTTGTGGCTTTGTAAGCACCGCTAGACTTGTGGTGAAGCTCTTCTTTGTCTTTGAGTGTCATCTCATGAGCAACAATCCTTCCAATGACTTCCGTAGGCTTGAGATCTTTGTAGTTGTGCATCATTTGGATCAATGTGCACACGGTGTCATATCTCTCATCCAAAGCTCTAAGTATCTTCTTGATGATGAATTTGTCGGTCATCTCTTCGCTTCCTAAGCCGGCAATCTCATTGGTGATAAGAGCTAGTCTAGAGTACATCTCTGCGACTCCTTCACCATCCTTCATCTTGAACTTGTCAAGCTGACTTTTAAGAACATCTAACTTGGATTCTCTCACGGACTCGGTTCCTTCGTGCATATCAACCAAAGTATCCCAAATCTCTTTTGCATTCTCAAGACGGCTGATTTTGTTGAATTCTTCGGGGCATAGGCAGTTGAAGAGAATGTCATATGCTTGAGCATTGTATTGTAACATCTTCAATTCTTCCACGATCGCTTCACGATCCGGTTCCTTTCCATCACCAAAGAATTCACCTTGCAAGCCAACACGAACAACAGCCGAAACGGCGGGGTTATGACAAAGAATATGCATTTTCATTTTGTGCTTCCAACTAGCAAAATTAGTGCCATCAAAGTATGGACCTCTACGGTGATAATTACCCTCACTAGACGCCATACTCTCCTAGGTTGTGAGACCAATGCAATGGAGACCAAAGCTCTGATACCACTTGTAGGACCGAAAGTATGTCTAGAGGGGAGGTGATTAGACTACTTGACCAAATAAAAGTTTTGCCTATACCAAATTTTAGAGTTGGCAGTTTTTAGCATTTCATGGCCAGTCAAGTACACCCTACACATGCAAGTCTAAGAGTATAGCAGCGAAAAGTAACAACAAGCATGAGTAGAAAGGATAGGGTAGGAAGATCAAACGCAATTGTAGACACGATGATTTTTCCCGTGGTTCCGATAGGTGGTGCTATCGTACGTCCACGTTTATGGAGTTTTCAACCCACGGAGGGTAACGGTCGCGAGAGTCCACGGAGGGCTCCACCCATAAGGGTCCACGAAGTAGCAACCTTGACTATTCCATAACGGCTTCCGTCCACGAAGGACTAGCCTCACTATGGGTAGATCTTCACAAAGTAGGCGATCTCCTTGCCCTTACAAACTTCTTGGTTCAACTCCACAACACGAAGTAGGAGGCTCCCAAGCGACACCTAACCAATCTAGGAGGCACCACCCTCCAAAAGGTAATAGGCTTGGTAATGACGATGAACTCCTTGCTCTTGTGCTTCAAGATGATAGACTCCTCAACACACAATCACTCTCTCACAGATTTGGCTTGGTGGAAGAGATGGGATTGGTGGAAAGCAACTTGGGGAGGATAGAAATCAAGATCCATATGGCTGGAGTGGAAGATCTTGACCTCAACACAAGGGTAGGTGGCTCTCTCTCAGAAAACTGGATGGGGGCAAGTATGTAATAGTTCTGAGTGCTTCTCTTTCGAGTAGGTGGTGGTGAAGGGGTATATATAGGCATCCCCAAAAATCCAACCGTTACACACAAAATGACCAACTCGGTGACACCGATGTGTTAATCTCGGTGGTACCAAAGTGACCAAAAGGTGGCAACTTTTGAATCTCAGTGAGACCGATATAGGAAACTCGGTTGCACCGATAAGGTGACCAATGGTCAGATTGACATTCTCGGTGACGCCGATCCAACAATCTCGGTGGTACCAATATTGTGAATTTG
Source organism: Elymus sibiricus (assembly GCA_039707655.1). NCBI lineage: Eukaryota > Viridiplantae > Streptophyta > Magnoliopsida > Poales > Poaceae > Elymus > Elymus sibiricus. The sequence continues at coordinate 238,006,295 of CM077665.1, forward strand.
CGTAACAGAAAGTTGGCAACCTAAACTCGGTGGCACCGGAATGGAATCGGTTGCACCGAAGTGGCTAGGGTTTGGCTGGGTCTGTCTGAGTTTGGGAATCGGTGGCACCGAGTGGAAAGTGTTGGTTGCACCGATATTGAATATTTGGCTATGGACAGACTTTGTGGAAGATCTTGTGGGTGTTTTTGGTGACTATCACTTGTGCACGTATGAGCATTTTGTTCACCAATCAAAACCTTACCCCCTTTTAATAGTATTGGCTTTCCTATGGACTCAAAGTGATTTCTCACAAATGTAAAAAGTAGAGTCCTCTTGCTTGAAGCTTTGCCAATCCATTTCCTTGCATCTTGGGGTATTTCCACAATCTTCATAATCCTTTTGCCATCCCTATCATTGAAATTTTCCTGAAATATACTTAGTGGAAACATTAGTTCAATGACTTATATGTTGTTATTAATTACCAAAACCACCAAGGGAGCAAATGTGCTTTCACTTGTCGAAGTGTACATGGGGATGACCCTAGGATGCACCGCATCAATGGCACAGACAGCTGGTAGCGTGGCAAATAGCTTCAGAGCCGTTCTTGGAAGACGCCAGGGTCTTGAGGCTCGCGGCATGATGCTTTCTTGGCGATTTCATCAGCTTCCTAGTTGCAGCTGGGAGGAATGTGCTGGAGTTCCATGCCCAGGAAATGCTTCTCGAGTTTGCGCACCTCCTCGAGGTAGGCGGCCATGTGTTCGTCCTTTGGTTTGTAGCTCTTGGTGGAGAAGTTGACAAGAAGTTGCGAGTAGCCTTTGATGAGTACGCGCTTAGCGCCAAGCTCGGTGGCAGCCTTGAGTCCAGCGATGAGTCTCTCATACTCGGCAATGTGGTTGAAGACCTTGGCATCATGCTTGAAGTAGAGTTATATTGCGTAGTAGAGCTTATCTCCTGTCGGCGAAGTGAGCATCACGCCGGGCCCCAACACCCTACCGAGAGAATGCTCCATCGAAGTGGATAGTCCAGCCTTCAGGGGCATCCTTCCCAGGCAGGAGGGACTCGGCCTCGCGAGGCTCGTCTTTGTGCGGGTCTGTCCACTCTGCCATGAAGTCAGCCAAAGCTAGAATCTTGATTGTCCTTGTGGTGAGTAATTCTAGCTCTAAAGGTTGCACCTCAGCATCCCATTCCGCGATGCGGCCTATGTCGTTGGGGCTGTGAAGTACTTGCTCCAGGGGATATGATGTGATCACCTTGACGGGATGTCCTTGGAACTAATGCTGCAGCTTCCTGGAGGCGATGAGGAGTACGAAGAGTAGCTTGTGCTGCATGGGATATCGCTCACGCGCTTCTCGCAGCACTGTACTCACGAAGTACACGGGATGCACGACGAGGTGCGTGGCTGCGGTGGCCATAGCTTGGGCTTTAAGGAGCTCATCAGGTGGCTCTTCTGGGATCTCTTGAAGGGGTACCTCGGCAGACGGCGGTGCCATCTCATGAGGCTCTGGTGGACCCTCACGAGGCGCTGAAAGAGGGATCTCAAGTGGCGTTGACTCGGCAGGCATCGGCTCGGGTGCAGTGGGCTTCTTCTTGCCAGGGACTTGCTCCTCTCGTTTCGCCACACGAGCCGCGCTGGCTGTCTGGCGGGTGGCTGCCAAATACAAGCGCAGAGGCTCGCGGGGTCGTGGGGCAACCATGACGGGAGGGCTTGTCAAGTACTTCTTGAGGTCCTCGAGAGCTGCATCGGCTTCAGGAGTCCATTTGAAGGGGCCCGTTCTCTTTAGGAGCTTGAAGAAAGGTCGAGCCCTCTCACTGAACTTTGAGGTTACGGGGAGGACGCATCTTCTTGATGGCTTGGATCTTCTCAGGTTTAGCCTCAATGCCGCGGTGGGAGACCAGGAAGCCCATGAGCTTCCCTGAAGGGACTCCGACGACACACTTGGTGGGGTTAAGCTTGAGGTTGATCTTGGGTAGGTTGGAGAAGGTCTCCTCGAGGTCCGTGATGAGGTAACTCTCTTCGCGCGTCTTTATCATGATGTCGTCGACGTAGGCCTTGGCATTCCTTCCCATTTGAGGCACTAGGCATTTGTGCATCAGCCTCTGGAAGGTGGCTCCTCCACTCTGCAAGTCGAAGGGCAGCAGACGCAGCAGTAAACTCCGCAAGGAGTAAGGAAGGCGATCTTCTCTGCATCTTGTTTGGCCATCTTGATTTGGGTGTAGCCTGAAAAGGCGTCAAGGAAGCATAGCAGTTTAAACCCGGCTATATAGTCCACGATATGATCGATGCGCGGCAGCGGGAAGTGGTCCTTGGGGTAGGCCTTGTTGTGATTAGTGAAGTCGATGCGCATCCACCCCTCACCGCTATGCTTCCGGACCACGACAGGATTGGCAACCCACTCGGGTGGATTACCTCACGGATGAAGCCTGCCTCTTGAAGCTTCTTTGTCTCTTCAACGATGAACTTCTGTTTCTCTGTTGCCTGGCATCGTGCCTTTTGCTTCACGGGTTGTGCTTTTGGACACATGGCTAGGTGGTGCTTAATCACCTCCCTTGGCGCTCCGGGCATATCTGATGGTGTCCAGGCAAACATATCGGCGTTTGCCTGAAGGAAGGTGACGAGCTGTGGAGACCTTGACTCATAAGTCGTGGTCACCGAATGCACGTGTATAGTGATCCCAGAGATCAATGCTCACTGAACACACAGAAGCTGAATAACAAGAGTCTTACATCCATACTTAATGTCGTACACAAATAAAGACCACGAAGGTCGAGTCTTACATAGATAGGGCCATGAAGGCCAAATAACAAACATAACTAGCAGCGGAAATCTTGGTCGAAAGCGTGAACCCATGCCATGTGCCTTAACCTACAGGCATTCTGACTGGGAAGCGTCCTAGTTCGCATGTTCGCCACCATCGAACTCTTCACCGTATTCCTGCTCTTCCATGCCTGGCCAATTAAATAACCAGTGGCAAGCCAATGAGTAGTTTGAATGTACTCGCAAGCAACCCATATTTGGAACAAGGCAATAACAATGCATGATATAGAACTAAGTAGGTAAGTTTTGCATAAAGCTAATTTTGAGTGCAATGACATGGTCAATTAAAAGCATGCATCATGAGGTAGCAGATGTCCATACGAACAAGTTACAGATATAATCATAAGCAGGGGTTGAACATCTCATGTTTAGTCATCATGTTGATACGTCTCCAACGTATCTATAATTTTTGCTTGTTCCATGCTGTTATATTATCATTTTTGGATGTTTTACAATCCTTTTATTACAACTTTATATCATTTTTTGGGACTAACCTATTGACATAGTGCCAAAGTGCCAGTTGTTGTTTTTGCTTGTTTTTTACTTCGCAGAAAATCAGTACTAAACAGAGACAAAATGCTGCGGGAATTTTTGTGGATTTTTTACGGACAAGAAGAAAGAAGATGGGCCAAAGAACACCAGAAGAGGGGGCCCAGGGTGGCCAGCCCCCACCAGGGCACGCCAGAGGCCCCCTGGCGTGGCCTGGTGGGTGCTGGGCACCTCGGGCGCCCCCTCAACCGACTATCGTGCCTATAAATTCCCAGAAAATCCAAAAACCCTAGGGGTGTCGACGAAACACAATTCCAGCCGCCGCAAGTTCCAGAACCGCGAGATCCAATCTAAACACCATCACGGAGGGGTTCATCTTCCTCATAGGTGCCTCTCTGATGATGCGTGAGTAGTCCACCATAGACCTACGGGTCCGTAGGCAGTAGCTAGATGGCGGTTTGAGTCTTCTTTGATCTCTTATATGCATGATTACTTATAGCCTCGTATTTCTTCTTTGAATCTTTGGTTTAGTTAGGCCAAGTAGATCGATTTTTCTTGCCATGGGAATAGGTGCTTTGTGATGGGTTCGATCTTGCGGTGTTCTTTCCCAGTGACAGAAGGGGCAGCAAGACACGCATGTATCGTTGCTATTAAGGTAACAAGATGGGGTCTATTCCTACATGAATAGATCTTGTCTACATCATGTCATCGTTCTTATTGCATTACTCCATTTTTCCATGAACTTAATACACTAGATGCATGTTGGATAGCGGTCGATGTGTGGAGTAATAGAGGTAGATGCAGGCAGGAGTCGGTCTATCTATCTTGGACGTGATGCCTATATAATGATCATCGCCTTGGATATCGTCATGACTATTCGATTTTCTATCAATTTCCCAACAGTAATTTGTTCACCCACCGTGCGCTATACTCATGAGAGAAGCCACTAGTGAACCCTACGGCCCCCGGGTCTACTTTTCTATCATATTGCTTTCCGATCTACGTTTTTTGAAATCTTTGTTTTCAGATTTACAAAACCAAAAACCCAAAAATATATTGCTGTATATTTACTATTTTTATTTGTGTTCTTAAGAGATCTATCTCTCCTATCTATCACTACCTAATCTATCTTATTACCGTAGAGAGATTGACAACATCTCTTTCGTGTCGGGTTGCAAGTATTTGTTGTTTGTGTGTAGGTGCTGCTTATTGGGTGGTGGTGATCCTCCTACTGGTTCAATAACATTGGTTTCATAACTGAGGGAAATACTTATCGTCGCTGTGCTGCATCATCCCTTCCTCTTTGGGGAAATACCGACGCAGTCCAAGCCACGTCAAAGGAATTTCTGGCGCCGTTGCCGGGGAGGAAGCAGTCTCTTGTACGTTCCTATCGTAGGCGCCGAGGGGACTCCACAATCATCTACCAGGTTCCTAATCACAAATCTCATCTCCTTGCAATTACATTATTTGCCATTTGCCTCTCGATTTCCTCTCCCCCACTTCAGCAATTTGCCGTTTTATTCGCCCTCTTTTTTCGTTTGCCCTTTTTCTTGCCGGATCTCTTCCTTGTTTGCAATCTTGTTTGCGTAGTCATGATGACTCAAGAGAACACCAAGTTGAGTGAATTTTCCAATACTAATAACAATGATTTTATTAGTACGCCTATTGCTCCTCCCGCCACTAGTGCGGAGTCTTGTGATATTAATGCCGCTTTGTTGAATCTTGTCATGAAAGATTAATTTGCCGGTAATCCTAATGAGGATGCCGCGTCCCATCTAAACACTTTCGTTGAATTGTGTGATACGCAAAAGAAAAAAGATGTGGACAATGATATTGTCAAGTTGAAACTATTTCCTTTTTCCTTGCGGGATCGTGCAAAAATTTGGTTTTCATCTTTGCCTCGCAATAGTATTGATTCTTGGAATAAGTGCAAGGATGCTTTTATCACTAAGTATTTTTCTCCCGCAAAAATTATTTCCCTTAGGACGCAAATCATGAATTTTAAGCAACTTGAGCATGAACATGTTGCACAATCTTGGGAAAGAATGAAGTTGATGATAAGAAATTGTCCTACACACGGTTTGAATCTTTGGATGATTGTAAAAAAAATTTATGCGGGATTGAATTTTGTCTCTAGAAATCTTTGGGTGAAGCTACTAAATTGCTAAATAATATCATGGCTAATTATTCTCAATGGCATACCGAAAGTGCACCTACTAGTAAAAGAGTTAATTCGGTAGAGGAAATTAGTACTTTGAGTGATAAAGTTGATGCTTTGATGAAATTGGTTTCTAGTAAAAATGCTCCTATTGATCTTAATTATGTGCCCTTGTCTACTTTGATTGAGCAAAATAGTGAATCCGTAGATGTGAATTTTGTCTCGCGCAACAATGCTTATAGAGGTGATTTTAATCCTAGGCCTTTTCCTGGAAATTCCTCTAATAATTATGATAGTTCCTATGGTAATTCTTCTTACAAGAATAATAGGAATACCTCTGATTTTTAGAGTAATATTAAAGAATTTATCAATGCGCATAAGGCTTTCAATACTACGATAGAAGAAAAGTTGAATAAGAATGATGATATGTCTAGAAGCATTGATAGAATTTCTCATGATGTTGAAAATCTCAAGTTGAAAGCTTTTGTGCCTAAGATTGGTGAATCTATTAAAGCTTTATATGTCTCTATGGATGAAAGTAAGAAAAGAACTGCTATGCTTAGAGATAAAAGAGAAATCTTAGAAAAATTGTCTTCTAGTGATTGCCATTAAAAAAGTGATGAAGATCTTAAAGTGATTGGTGTTTTTCTATTGATTCCTTGTTTAGTAATGTTTAAATTGATAATGAAGGGACTGAAGTAGAGTCAACTATATCTAGAAGGCGTCCCAATAATTTGGAGGGTGAAAATCTTGATGAAAATTTTGATGAAAGTGGGTTTGAAGAGGTCAAAACTTTAACTAGTGATGTGCCCACTATCTTGGATTGCAAAGATTTTAATTATGATAGGTGCTCTTTGATTGAATGTATTTATTTGTTGCAATCTATGTTGAATTCACCCCATGCTTATGAGCAAAATAAATCTTTTACTAAACATATCGTTGATGCCATGATGAAATCTTTTGAAGAAAAGTTGGAGTTGGAGATTTCTATTCCTAGAAAATTACATGATGAGTGGGAACCTACCATTAAGGTCAAGATTAAAAATTATGAATGATTTGCTTTGTGTGATTTGGGTGCTAGTGTTTCCACGATTCCGAAATATCTATGTGATGTGCTTGGTCTTACCAATATTGAAGAATGTTCTCTTAATTTGCACTTGGCGGATTCTACTATTAAAAAGCCTTTGGGAAGAATTAATGATTTTCTTATTCTTGCAAATAGGAATTATGTGCCCATTGATTTTATTGTGTTTGATATTGATTGCAATCCGTCTTGTCCCATTATACTTGGTAGACCGTTTTTACGCACTATAGGTGCCGTGATTGATATGAAAGAAGGCAATATTCGTTTTCAATTTTCCATGAGAAATGGTATGGAACACTTCCCTAGAACAAGAATTAAGCCACCATATGAATCTCATGAGGGCATCCTATGGATCCAAAACTAAAGATGACAATACTTGAATCTATCCAATATGCCTAGCTAGGGGCGTAAAACGATAGCGCTTGTTGGGAGGCAACCCAATGAATAAATAAATTTTTGCTTTTTTACTTTCAGTTTTTGAGTGTTGACACAATTATGCCTCTGTTATGATTGTGTTTTTTATGGTTTATTTAGTGTTTGTGCCAAGTATAACCGTTAGGATAATTCATAGGATGAATAGAAGTGATGCTGAATCTGAAACAGAAACTTTGCGTCCAGTATATGAATTTTCATTTTTTGCTGCAACGTGATCTTGAGCTGAACTTTTAACACAGTGTTTCTATACAAATTCCTTATGTTGTCCTAATTTTTCAGAATTTTTAGAGTTACAGAAGTATGGGTATGGTACATATTACTACAGACTGTTCTGTTTGAAACAGATTCTGTTTTTATTGCATTGTGTGCTTGTTTTGATGAATCTATGGGTTGTATTGAAGGGTATGAGCCATGGTAAAGTTAAAATACAGTAGGTATAATGCAATTATAAAATTTGAATGGGTTTACAACAGTACCTAAAGTAGTGATTTGCTTTCTTATACTAACGGATCTCACGAAGATTTTGTTGAGTTTTGTGTGATTGAAGTTTTCAAGTTTTGGGTGAGATCACGATGGATGAAGGAATAAGGAGTAGCAAAAACCTAAGCTTGGGGATGCTACCGCACCCCCAAGATATATCCAAAGAGTAACAAGCAACTAAGCTTGGGGATGCCCCCGAGTGGCATCCCCTCTTTCTTCTAATGACCATCGGTATTTTACTTGGAGCTATATTTTTATTCGTCACATATCATGTGTTTTGCTTGGAGCGTCTTGTATCTTTGCTTGCTTTGTTTGTTAGTTTTTCCTTTGTATCCTTGCTGTACACAACTATTTGAGAAATCAAAATCATGCTATGATTTGTTAGAATTGCTCTATGTGCTTCACTTAAACTTTTTGAGCTATAGAATTGCTCTAGTGCTTCACTTATATCTTTTTGAGCACGGTGTGCTTGGAAACTTTGGTAGAAATACTCTCATGCTTCACTTAGATTTATTTGAGAGTTAGTAATTTTTTGAAGAAATCCTCTCATGCTTCACTTATACCTTTTTGAGAGATGAAATCTTTATGCTCATGTGCTTCACTTAAATTTGTTTGAGCTTGCCAAAAAGCAATGGCAATATATGAAACTAGTCCCAAAGTGATAGATATCCAGGGAGGATATAATAAAAACTTTCATGAAGATCATTGGAAAAATTAAACTTGATTCCTTGTACTAGTTTTGAAACATGACGATAGTAATATGTGAGTCATGTTAGTGAGTAATTATGCTTAGTAGGAATATTGGTGATAAGGTTTGTGATTCCCTACGCATGCATGAAAGTCAATAGTTATGCAATGAAGTTACATCCTACTTGCGGTGCATTATTCGGTGTTAGTTATGTTCAATGCTCACTTATGTGATTTTTCGTTCCTTGGTTTGGTTGCTTCCCAATCTTTTTGCTACCATTCATTTGTACTAAGTAGAAATACTACTTGTGCATCCAAAATCCTTAAACCAAGTTTTGCCTTATGAGTCCACCATACCTACATATATGCGGTATTTCCATGCTGTTCCAAGAAAATTTGTATATTGCATCCCTACATTTTCCAAATAAATTTTCTCTTTTGTGTGCCCGTACCGCTCATGAAACGGTGGGGAGTGTCCAATATTTTTCCATGCTAGATGTGTTATTCTCAAGATGAGTGTTTATTCACTTGTCATTGTAAGTGCAGCGGTAATAGGGATGCCCATTCCCGAAATGAAAAAGAAAAAAAATATTTACTTTATGTTGTCAAATAATAAATTCCTTGGAATGTTTTGGTATAGAACGGCCGCTGAAGGAGTCGCCATGGCCCCGGCCTCGCCCACCTTGCCTGCGGGCTGCGATTAGGACGGAGGCGAGGCCGACACCTCAACCACCTTGCTGGCAGGGGCAGTGCGCACTGGAGGAGACTCTGCTCCGTGCTTCCTGGGAATCGACACGCAGGCGGACCGCGTGGCGCGAGGGGCCGGCCCAGGCCCCCTAGGGGCCCTGACGGCGCGAGGGGAGCCTGCAACAGAAACTTCACCGACGTCATCGTCGTCATCGAGCTCGCGCAGGAGTGTGCTCTGCGACGGGGGGGACGCCGCTGCCGGGACGTCATCGGCAGTCTTCATCGAGTCTTCCCCACCCGCGGTGTCGCCGGAGGACACCATCACCGGGGAACCAAGGCCCTCAGCTGGGAAAAGCCCCAGTTCGTTGAAGACAGGCATCACGGCAACCAGATCGGCCCCGTCATCGCGGCAGTACAGTGGGGCGTGGGCGTCAGGAAGGTCACCAGGGTCGCCGTTGAGCAGGGTCGCCACCGCCCTGCTCAATTCCTCAGGAGTTATGCATGCGGAGCGAAGCCTGAGGTTGACGCCGCTGCCTTGGTAATCCAACATGGGCCTGGAATGGGACTGGAGGGGCGCCAGGCGCTGCGCCAAGAATTCCTTCACTATCACCCCCCCAGTCAGCTTCCTGGCGCTGATGTCGCGGGAGAAGCGCTCCAGGACGGGCCAGGCCCGAGGGTCGGAGAGCTTCGCGGAGCTCCACGCGGATGTCTTCTCCGGCAGCCCCTTCGGCAGATCCAACCGGGGGATGGGGTCCTTGAGATCCATGAGGACCCAGCGGTGCCTGAAGTTCTCCACCATCTTCCCGGCCTTTAAGAGCATGTTGCCGCTCTGGACCATGACAAAGGAGACGCACGCCGATCGTTGAGCGCCATCATGCAAGCGCAAGCTGAAGAAATGGCGGAAGAGGGCCACCGAAGGCCTCACACCCACGAAAGCCTCGCAGTAAAAGGCAAAGACCGACAAGAGCAGGATGGAGTTGGGTTGGAGGTGAAGAGCTTGGATCCCGTAGTGGTCGAGGATGGCGGTGAAGAACGCGGAGAAGGGCAGAACGAGCCCGGCGAAGATGCTATGAAGGAAGAAAGGGTAGACCGCCTTGGACAAGGGCCGCTTCTCCGAGGAGCCGCCCCATATCAAGGTCCGCCCCCACTCGTTGGTCTCATCCGCCGTTGACGGGAGCACTGGGACGAGGTCTTCGTCCTTGGCAATGGTGGACCCTGAGAGAGCCGGCGGGACAGAGGCGGAGGCTGAGTTCTGAGCTTCTGGCTTTTGCTTGCCGGCGGGAGCCATCGGGAAGCTCGCGGGGTCTAGGCGGCAAGGAGGAGGACGGAGCGGCGCTGGATCTGGAGGTGCCTCTACCAGGGCTGGAGATCTGAGAAGCAGGAGCAGGAGCGCAAAGGAGGAAGGCAATAATGGCTCGGAGCTGGGAGTCAGGCTCTTGTCGACTCGGGTGCTGGTCAGATGACGAAGGACACCCGACAACATCCGCACGAAGCGCGACAGTCCTGGCCCGTAGGCATTGGGGCCCGCGGCACTTCGGGCCGTCCTCAAGGCTTCGCCCGGAAGCCAGCTCGAGCGCGCCTTGGGCCCGGGGGCTACAGTCGGCGTTCTGGGAATGGGGGTACCCAGACCTGCCTTCCTGCGACCCAGGGCGTGGCCCACTTCATCAGCCAAGCACAGCCAGGCGCAGCCCCACTCAAGACAAGGCCCTCGCGAGGGCCCTAGGCTCGCGAGGAAGAGCGGCGTCAAGACCGGCAAGGGATGGGCCTCTATGTAGAGCCCATCCTCAGGAGTCAAAGGTGACGCAAGGAAGGACAGGCGGGCGCCAGCGCGCCAGGCGGAGCAGTTTCCTCTTTGGTGCAAAGGGAGCAAGAACGTACGCGGGTTCCCAAAGCACCCGCCAAAGGTTTCCTTTCCGGTGCAACAAGACCATGACCACGAGCCCCGTAGGACGGATGTCATCGCCGAGCCCACCTCTGCATCAACGACAGCCACTTTGCAGGCGAAGACCGCCTTTGGGCAGGGCGAGCACGTGCTCCTGTTCCCCTTCAAAATTGGTCATTGTGGGATCCCTTCCCGCTATTGCAACAAGGGAAGAGGACCCAGGCCATCGCTATATATAGAGGCTAGGCCACACCGTAGAGGGGGATCCAAAAACAGCCGGTTCACTCATCACTACCAGGCCGACAGTAAGCCAAGAACGCCTCGGGAGCGCCTTCACGAGGCTCCGAAACACTGTACTAGTTCATCCACCAAACCTCCACGAGAGGCAATCCACCAAAGCAGGAGTAGGGTATTACGCTTCGCAGCGGCCCGAACCTGGGTAATCCACCGTGTTCATCTTCTTCCTCGCCATCGCGCGAGTTCTTTACTGTATTCATCGAGTAGCGAGCTAGGTTGGGCAAGAGGCTGTAGGGGGACTTCGCACACGCCCCTGTGTTCGAATCTTAAGGGTTTTGCGGAGCCCGAAATCCGACAGGCGCCCCCTTGCCGAAGGCGAAGAAGAAGAAAGCCGGCGTCAACCCGAGGGCGCCTTCCAACGTGATACACGTTCCTGGTGCCTTGCCGATGCCAGATGAGGCGCCGGATGTCACAGGCGAGGGGGCTCGTGGGGCGGCCCTCCTTGCCACAGCCGTGGAGCCCCCGATGCCCACTGGAGTGGCCGCGTCCGTCCTTGGGGGCGCGTCCGCATCTCTGCCCGACGGGCCAGGCCCCGAGGGCCAGTTAGGTGCAGGGCCGTCCGCCCCTGCCTTGCCTGCGGTAGTGGCGCAGCCACCGGTGTCTTCCGCTCCCCATGCCCTTGTGTCTTCGGAGGCAGCTCCTGCCGCCGCGTGGGCGCCACCTCCGGGCCGCGCCTTAGCGTCACCGGCTTGTGTTCCTCCAGCCGAGTCGGGTGCTCTGGACGGGGCCTATGCCGTCTTGGATCAGGTCCGAGACGCCCTTGGGAGCGCCGACTGTCGCCTTGCAAGAGGGCGCATAGGTCTTCTTTCTGGGTGGCTCCAGACTGACGCCTCAGCCATGGCGGTCTGGGGCCAAGCCGAGGCCACCACGGCTGAGAGCAGGGAGGAGGTCGCGTCGGCCAGGGCAGCCCGAGACGCGGCACTGGCAGACTTAACGTCTGTCGTGAAGCGCTGCGACGAGGCGGAGGCCCGCTTGAAGGCTCTTCAAGAGGACATGTCCGCGCTTGCGGAGAGGCTTCGCCAGCGGGAGGAGGACCTCAAGACCTGAGAGGCCAAGCTTGCCGACCGTGACTCCGCGCTGTCCAAGGCGGCGGCCGACCAAGCCACTGAGCACGAGCAGCAGGACAGATTGAAGGAAGAAGTGGATGCGGAGAAGGCCCGGCTTGCCTCCAGGGAGAAGAACCTTGCCGAGGCCGAGGAGAAGAAGGCTGCGGAGCTCGACGCTCTCCCTTTCGTCGAGCTCAGGCTTCGCCAGGCGCTGTAGTCCATCTGCCGCGGGGGATTTACAGAACCCCTGGTAGCTCGTGAGAGCGGCTTTGCGGGGCTCTCCTCAAAGCTCGCCGAGGTGCTTGAAGGTGCCGTCACCAGGGTGGAGAACGTCTTGGAGAGTGAGTGCCGCGACCTCTTCTCTGCGGCCGCGACACGCGTCTTCAGCCACCTCTACCTTCGTGAGCCGGGTTTCGACTTCGGCTCCGTGATTCGCCCAGTCGATCCTGGGGTTCGCGCTGCTATGGCGACAACCGTGGAGGGCGTCGTGAATGCGCTGATGAAGAAGTTCGCCTGCGTCGTTGTTCCCTCACCTCCTCCTGCGGCTGCAAGGGTTGGCGACAATGATGACAGTGGCAGCGACGTCGACGACGAGTTCCCCGTGACCGGGACGAGCGGTGGTGCCAGCTCCTCTTAACTTCTTTTCCTGGGCCTTCCCCTGTAATGTTTATCGTGCCTCGTGGAGGCGTTAAACTTGTTTGCATTTTCGGAGACATTTTAATGCTTGTAATGACTGCTAAGCTGTGAGGTTTTATTTCCTCGCTTCGTTTCCTTCCTGCTTGCTGTAGCGCTCTGCGTCGGAAGAGCCTGGTCCCGTGCTTACCACGACCACCGTTGGGGCGTCCGGATCACCAGGACGATGCCAAGGGGTGAGGTGCTACGAGACCAGTGAGGCCCCTGAGTCGTGACGCTCAGGGGTCCCCCTTCACGTACGAGCAGCCCTCATGAAGGGAATGCGGCGAAGACGGGGTTGACTTGGGGATTTGGAGCGCCTTGAGTTCTTCGTCGGCAGGGCCCGGTCCAGCGCATACCTCGACCGCCGTTGGGGCGAGCGGCTACGAGACCAGTGAGGCTCCTGAGTCGCGATGCTCAGGAGTCCCCCTTGACGTACGAGCGGCTCCCATACCTTTCCTCACCAGTTTTCGTCTGAGAGGGACGCGTGAAGGCCAGGTGCCAGGGACCTGGTGAGGTGGCATGCGCTAGGCCTGGCCTGAGCTTAGCCCCCACGCAGCCCCCTTACACGTGCATCCCGGGGGAATGCTGCGAGATGGAGCCGCGAGGGGTCATCCTGAGGTTGAATGCACCCGCTAAGGCGCCCTCAGTTGTTTATCCCCAGCGTGGAGCATAGGGCTTCCACGTTGCGTGGGCATAGCCATTGGAGGGCCATGTCATCCGCCAGCGCGGAGCATGGGGTTTCCACTTGGGCATGGGAATGGGGGGCCCTGGCTCCTGAGCCCCCCGAACGTGTACAGCCCATTAAGTTCGTACGCGTGGCCTGCATGGTAGAACTGGGAGGTGTATCTGGGTGTCGTGAGGCAGCTCAGGCCTCATGAGGCCCTACCTCAAAGGCGGGTTGCGCCTGAATCTTCCGGTGGGAATTGCCGCTTCAAGTCCTGTACATTTTTGAGAAACCTGCGCCGAATGGATTTCCAAGGGCCATCGCATGAGAAGGCCAAACACCAACGACCCCAGGAGGTGACGTGAACGGGGCCGACCCGCCAGACAGAGCTCAGCCATTGGATTTATCGACGCTGCAGGGACGGACCCGAGCACAGACGCCGTGCCCAGTCTTCTCATGCGATAACTCCGAGGAGGAAACACCCGGCGCGCGGTTCCTATGGCGGAGAAAGGCCGACCGGAACCGTGCCGCACGTCCTGACTCACCCACTCCCGATTAGCTCATTCGAGGACGAAGCACCGTGGGCCATGCGAGGTGACGTACATGGGGCTAGCCCGCGAGACAGAGCTCGACCACTTGGATTTGTCGACGTTGCAGGGACGGACCCGAGCATAGACGTCGTGCCAGCCCTTATCATGAGGCAGTCGAGGGCAGGCTCATTAGGGCGCAGCGACATTCATGGTGGCGAAGCACCGAGCATGCAGGTTGGAATACTTAGGGAAATAGATCGAAAGCATGTAAAGTTCCAATTCATGCGGGAAAGACGCGGCCGGGATGAGTTCTAGCCGCCTGAGGATAATGCAGCCCGATGGGCGCCCTCAAACTGAGCAAACCAAAAAGTTACCTGGTACGGGCCAAAAGGATCACCTGGCGGCGATGCCACTGAAGCATGGAGGTAGTCGTAGGAGCTTGGCCTTGTGCCTCCGCAAGCTTGGCCTTCATGAGCCCGTCGCCTCAGGAGGCTTGGGGCACCCGCTCGGGCCCGGCACCTCCTCCAACTCCTCACGGTGCCTGGCCCGTTATGGCGCGAACATGGCCCGGGCAAGGCGCTGGAACGTGTCTGCCGCGTTCGCCAACCCGAAGGGCATGCGGACGTAGTTGCGCAGGTAGGCCCTGCCGTGACTGATGCGTGTCGGCCAGAAGACGTCCGGTCATGCGGCCCTGTTGATGCTTGGTACGTTGACGCAGATGCGTGGCGCGCCGCTCGGGTCGATGACGGCGACGGCGTTGGGTGGTGCAGGGCCGCACCCACCTCGCGCAGCTTGTGCTTCCTGAAGCTCCTCGATTGCTCTGGTGACGAACTCCCACCAACTTGGTGCCCCGCGCCGTGCTCTCTGCTTGGATGGGTGCGTGCCGACACACGCCCCCAAGTTGTGCCCGAGCGCCTCCCTTGTCTCACTGGTCAGGTCGGTAGTCCTCCGGGTGGAAGCCCCCAAGCCCGGCCCAAGGGAGGCGCCGGGCGCGCCTTCCTATGCGAGGGAGGAAGGGGCCTGATCCCCTAGCACGGATCATGAGGCGCCGTCCTTGGGGTTTTCAGCCCCTGGCGTCCCTTGGAAAGGAGCTGCTTCTTCTTCTTGGGGATGTCCTCGCGGGCTAGGACACCTCCTTCTTCGTCCGAGTGCTCGGCCGCCGCGGCACGGTAGGCGCGCTCAAGGGAGCAGACGGCGTCCTTCTCATCGCAGGCGATAGTGATGATGCCGCCACTCCCCGACATCTTGAGGACGTTGTAGCCATGGTGGGTCACCGCCATGAACTTGGCGAGGGCTGGGTACCCAAGGATCGCGTTGTACGGGAGGTGGATGTGGGCGACGTCAAAGACGATGATCTCGGTGTGGTAATTGTTGCGCCCGCCGAAGGTGATGGGCAGGCGCACTTGCCCGATGGGTACCGTGGAGCCGTCAGTGACTCCTGAGAAAGGCTTGGTTGGTATGAGCTGGTCATAAGGCACTTGGAGCGTCTCGAACGTCTCGATGGAGAGGACATTGAGTCCGGCGCCGCCGTCGATGAGGGTCTTGGTGACGAGGACGTTGCTAACGGTGGGCGTGCATAGCATGGGGAGTGCGCCCGCCATAGCTGAACATCTGAGTTGATCATTGGAGTTGAAGGTGATGGCGCACTGGGACCACTTGAGGGGGCACGTGGCCTCAAGCTTTGGAAGAGCCGCGTTCACCTCCCGCGAAAACTGCTTGAAGACGCGGTTCGATGCCGGGGCTTGGGCACCGCCCAGAATGCAAGCTATTGCCCTGACCTCCTGGAAGCCCCCAGCCCCGTTGTTCTGCCTGTCCTCTTCCTTCCTTCTGGGTGGCGGCGGCAGCGGGGGAAGGCCGGCCTCGCGAGGGCGGACCTGACGAGGCTGGCCTCGACGCGACCCCTCAGGAGGTTCTTCGCGCC
This sequence comes from Elymus sibiricus, assembly GCA_039707655.1. Taxonomy (NCBI): domain Eukaryota; kingdom Viridiplantae; phylum Streptophyta; class Magnoliopsida; order Poales; family Poaceae; genus Elymus; species Elymus sibiricus. The sequence continues at coordinate 238,022,124 of CM077665.1, forward strand.
AGCGGTCCTCCCGAGGCTGGTCTCACCACTCCTGACGCGGGTCTCGATTGTCCCAGCGGCCTCTGCCGCGGCCTCCGCCACGTCCATAGCCACGGTCGCTGCGCCCAGGGCGCCGGCCGAAATGCTCCTCACGGACCACCCTGGGCTCCTGGTAGTCGTTGGTGTTGTGGCTGTTCGTGCCATGGAAGATGCAGAATGGTCGCCCTCCCATGAGAGGTTCCTCGTTGAAAGCACAACATGCTCCCTTGGTGGTTTTGATAATTCATGACAACATACATTGTCTCTTGGACTAACACCTTTACCTAGAGTATTTCAGATATAGTCCACAGAGAGGGCTGGCAAAAGGATTGTGGAGATTGTGGAAATACCCCAAGATGCAAGGAAATGGATTGGAAAAGCTTCAAGCAAGAGGACTCTACATTTTACATTTGTGAGAAATCACTTTGAGTCCATAGGAAAGCCAATACTATTAAAAGGGGGTAAGGTTTTGATTGGTGAACAAAATGCTCATACGTGCACAAGTGATAGTCACCAAAAACACCCACAAGATCTTCCACAAAGTCTGTCCATAGCCAAATATTCAATATCGGTGCAACCAACACTTTCCACTCGGTGCCACCGATTCCCAAACTCAGACAGACTCAGCCAAACCCTAACCACTTCGGTGCAACCGATTCCATTCCGGTGCCACCGAGTTTAGGTTGCCAACTTTCTGTTACGCAAATTCACAATATTGGTACCACCGAGATTGTTGGATCGGCGTCACCGAGAATGGGCAATCTGACCGTTGGTCACCTTATCGGTGCAACCGAGTTTCCTATATCGGTCTCACCGAGATTCAAAAGTTGCCACCTTTTGGTCACTTCGGTACCACCGAGATTAGCACATCGGTGTCACCGAGTTGGTCATTTTGTGTGTAACGGTTGGATTTTTGGGGATGCCTATATATACCCCTTCACCACCACCTACTCGAAAAAGAAGCACTCAGAACTATTCCATACTTGCCCCATCCGGTTTTCTGAGAGAGAGCCATCTACCCTTGTGTTGAGGTCAAGATCTTCCACTCCAACCATATGGATCTTGATTTCGAGCCTCCCCAAGTTGCTTTCCACCAATCCCATCTCTTCCACCAAGCCAAATCTGTGAGAGAATGATTGTGTGTTGAGGAGTCTATCATCTTGAAGCACAAGAGCAAGGAGTTCATCGTCATTACCGAGCCTATTACCTTTTGGAGGGTGGTGCCTCCTAGATTGGTTAGGTGTCACTTGGGAGCCTCCTACTTCGTGTTGTGGAGTTGAACCAAGAAGTTTGTAAGGGCAAGGAGATCGCCTACTTCGTGAAGATCTACCCATAGTGAGGCTAGTCCTTCGTGGACGAAACCCGTTATGGAATAGTCAAGGTTGCTACTTCGTGGACCCTTATCGGTGGAGCCCTCCGTGGACTCTCGCGACCGTTACCCTCCGTGGGTTGAAGACTCGATAAACGTGGACGTACGATAGCACCACCTATCGGAACCACGGGAAAAATCTTTGCGTATCATTGCGATTGATCTCCATATCTCTACTCTTTACTTCATGTGCAATGTCTTTACTTTCTGCTGCCATATTTGTTGACATGCATGTGTAGGGCTGTTAGACTTGCTAGACTTGCTATAACTGTTAAAATCTGCCAACCAATTAACTTGGGAAAAGGTTAGGTTTTAAATTCCTGGTAGTAGTCTATTCACCCCCCTCTAGACACTCTTCTAGTGATCCCTCAATTGGTATCAGAGCTTTGGTCTCCATTGCTTCGTTTTAATCACCGAGGAGGAAGATGGATGTGTCTAGTATAGGGAGTTTGAGTTGTAGAGTGCCTATTCTTGATGGAGAGTACTATAGTCAATGGAAAACCTTGATGCTTGAGCTGTTTAATGAATTTCAATTGAGCAAATATGTTAAGTGCCCTTATGTACCTCCCATTGATTCTTTACATCCCACACATGAAGAGGAAATTGATATGCTATGCAATCTTAGAGCTGTTAATCTCATTGTTAGAGCATTGCCAAGAAATGTGCTTAATCAAATGAAGAATTTTGAATGTGCTTACACTTTGTGGAATGACTTGGAGAAACGATATCCAAGTTATTCATTGAGTAATCTTGATGAAATTCTTCATAAATCTAGTGCCTTCCACAAAATGACGCCTAGTGATCCCAAGTTTGATGATTGTCTATTTGAGCTTAGAGACCTCATGCGTGCTAAAGGAGATGTCACAACTATCAACAATATCATTATAGAGTCCCTTCGCATTCATAAACTTGAACATTGTCATGATTACCATCCTAACGAATCTCTTGTTCTTTATGACGAGGATTTCCCACTTGATGATGACAATGTGGAACATGGCTACTATGATGAAGATGAGCTGTTCGACATCGAGTATGAGAAGATCATGAAGAATCTAAGTCTCATGGCAAACTGCAAGGATTACATGTCCGGAGGAAAAGAGTGGATTCTCGATAGCGGATGTACCGATCATATGACCGGAGATAGAGAAATGTTTGAAGAGATCACACCAAACCATGGACCGCGAAGGTACGTAACGTTTGGAGACAACTCCAAGGGTAAGCTACTTGGTCTTCGTAAGGTGGCCATATCCCATGATAGCTCTATCCAAAATGTTATGCTTGTTGAATCTCTTGGCTACAATCTTCTTCCCGTATCTAGACTTGCCGACTTTGGTTTTAATGTGCTATTCACGAAAGTAGATTGCCAAGTGTTTCATCAAGATAATCATAAAATGGTCTTTACCGGTTTCCGTAGAGGTGATCTATACATTGTCGATTTCACTAAGAGATCCAAAGCTCGTACTTGTCTTATTGCAAAATCTTCTAAAGGTTGGCTTTGGCATAGAAGACTAGGACATGTTGGCATGCGTAACTTAGACAAGCTTATCAAAGGTGATCATATACTTGGTGTTAAAGATGTTATCTTTGACAAAGATAGACTTTGTAGTGCTTGTCAAGCTGGAAAGCAAGTAGGTGGAAGTCATCCCGTTAAGAATATCATGACTACTAGGAGACCACTCGAGTTACTTCACATGGATCTTTTTGGTCCCAATGCTTACAAGAGTCTCGGTGGAAATTCCTATGGTCTAGTTATAGTTGATGATTTTTCCAGATTTACGTGGGTATTCTTTCTTGATGATAAGTCGCAGGTTCAAAAGATCTTCAAGAACTTCGCTCGCAAAGCGCAAAATCAGTTTGAAGTGAAGATCAAGAAGGTTCGGAGCGATAACAGATCGGAGTTCAAGAACACCCATGTGGATACCTTTCTTGACGAAGAAGGTGTCTCACATGAGTTCTCAGCTACGTACACGCCTCAACAAAATGGAGTTGTTGAGAGGAAGAACCGAACGCTTATTGAGATGGCAAGAACGATGCTTGACGAATACAAGACACCAAGACACTTTTGGGCAGAAGCCGTGGAAACAGCATGTCATGCCACGAACCGAGTTTACTTGCACAAGCTTCTCGGTAAAACGGCATACGAGCTACTCACCGGTAACAAACCCCAAGTTGGATACTTCCGGGTATTCGGCTCAAAGTGCTACATTCTTGATAAGAATCGTCGTACTAAATTTGCTCCTAAATCTCATGAAGGATTCCTACTTCATTACGGATCGAATTCTCACACTTACCGTGTCTACAACAAGTTCACTCGAAAGGTTGAAGAGACAGTAGATGTGAAGTTTGATGAATCTAATGGTTCGCAAGTCGAACAATTGCCAAATGATGTAGGTGATAAGGACCCTCCAGAAGCTATCCTAGATTTGCCCATCGGCAAGATTTGTCCCATGGAGGTGAAGGAAAGTACTTCATCAACTCAAGTGGAAGCCCCTACTTCACGTCAAGGTGAACCACAACATGACATGGAGGCATCCACAAGCGGTACACAACACGATGATGAAGAGGAGGAAGTACATCATGAAGATCCACCACAACCTCCTTCGCCACCACCTCAAGGGAACGACACCTTCAACAACAACGAAGATGAAGGAGATGATGATGAAGAAGAAGCTCCACCATCCAACAATCGGAAGCTGACCCGAGTTCGAGCACAAGTGACCAAGAACCATCCCCTAAACCAAATCTTTGGTGATATACAAACAGGGAGAATCACTCGCTCTAAAACTCGCCTAGCTATCTTTTGTGAGCATTATTCTTTCATCTCTAGCATTGAGCCCTTGAAGGTAGAACAAGCTCTAGAAGATGCTGATTGGGTGAACGCGATGCATGAAGAGCTTCACAACTTCGAGAGGAATGAAGTGTGGACACTCGTGGAGAAGCCCAATGATGAGCAAAACATCATCGGAACCAAATGGGTTTTTCGGAACAAGCAAGATGAAGACGGTCAAGTCGTACGGAACAAGGCTCGTCTCGTAGCCCAAGGATATACGCAAGTCGAAGGTATGAACTACGGTGAGACCTACGCCCCCGTCGCTAGACTTGAAGCTATTCGCATTCTTCTTGCTTATGCTAGTCACCATGATATCACGCTTTATCAAATGGACAATAAAAGTGCCTTTTAAAATGGTGAGATTGAAGAAGAAGTCTATGTTAAGCAACCGCCTGGTTTTTTGAATCCTAAGAAACCTAATCATGTTTACAAGCTTCATAAAGCCCTTTATGGTCTTAAGCAAGCCCCTCGTGCTTGGTCCAAATGCTTAACGAAGTTTCTCATTGAAAAAGGTTTTGAAATTGGTAAAATTGACGCAACCTTATTCACTAAGAGAGTTAATGGTGAATTATTTGTGTGCCAAATCTATGTGGATGATATTATGTTTGGATCTACTAACCCACAATTTAGTGAAAGATTTGGAAGGTTGATGTCCGAGAAGTATGAGATGTCCATGATGTGTGAGCTGAAATTCTTTCTTGGTTTGCAAATCAAGCAAACGAAAGAAGGAACTTTCATCTCTCAAACTAAGTATACCAAGGACTTGATCAAGAAGTTCAACATGCAAGAGTGCAAAGGTATGAAAACTCCTATGCCTACTAGTGGTCATGTTGATCTTACCAAGGAGGACGAACCGGTTGATCAAAAGGTTTATCGATCTATGATTGCTTCATTGCTATATCTATGTGCCTCTCGTCCCGATATTATGCTTAGCGTTTGCATGTGTGCTAGATATCAAGCTGCACCTAAAGAGTGTCATCTTTTGGCCGTGACACGTATTGTGAGATATTTGATACAAACACCAAACTTTGGCATTTGGTATCCCAAAGGATCTTCCTTTAACCTTGTTGGCTATTCCGATTCGGATTATGCTGGTGACAAGGTTGATAGAAAATCCACCTCGGGTACTTGTCAATTTTTGGGTAGATCTCTTGTATCTTGGTCCTCCAAGAAACAAAACTCGGTATCTCTATCTACTGCCGAAGCTAAATATATTGCTGCTGGATCTTGTTGTGCACAATTATTATGGATGACACAAACGCTTAAGGATTACGGAATCCATGTTAGAAATGTTCCATTACTTTGTGACAATGAAAGTGCTATTAAAATTGGTCATAATCCTGTGCAACATTCTCGAACAAAACATATTCAAGTTAGACATCATTTCATTCGTGATCATATTGCCAAAGGAGATATCAATCTTAAGCATGTTCGCACTAACAAGCAATTGGCTGATATCTTTACCAAACCACTGGATGAGAAAACATTTTGCTATTTGAGGAGTGAGTTGAACATCATTGATGCTTCAAACTTGAGCTAGACTCACTCGGATGCATGCAAGGGCATGAGCCTTCTTGACATTTCCATGAAGCACTAACATGTTATCTTATGCCATGGAATTATATGCTCCCTTGTATTGCATCTAATCTTTTGTAGGTACTTGGAAGAACTTCATTCCACAAGATTGCCCTCAACTCAAGTCATAAGCAATCTTGTCATGACCAAGTATCCACAATCCCTCTTGGTGATGGAAGGAAGAAGATAACTCAACCATATCCTTGACATATACTTGATGTGATCATTGTTAAATCTCTATTGGTATCATGTCAAATGGATATATCTATTGCTCTTCCTTGCATGACTAACCTATGTAGGTGACAAGTGTACTCAAACGAGAAGGTTTGCCCCCAACTCAAGATGATCTTCATCAACCTCGAGCATCCTCAACAAGTTCACCTACAAGCCTCATCATCAACATCACTCAAAGGTATGCACTCATATCCTTGAAAAGGCTTTACTCCAAGTCATGAGCTAAAGCAACTCAAGTGATATGAAGACATTAAAATGCTTAATCGAAAAATGGTAACCCCATTTTGAGCTTAACGTAGAGTATGACCTATGATCAAGTATTCTTGCTTGGCTCCTAAGTCAATATACTCTAATATAGGTGACCTAGTCACCGCCCATCATCTAGTTAAGTATTTTGGATGGTTCACTTTCTATTTTGCGAAGACTTCTTGGAACCACTGAAATCTTCTCTAGTTGATATCCCTTTGTAAAAACTTTCACATTCCCTTTGATTTTTTTTGAAAACAGAAACTTGGTCTCTTATTTCTTTTCTGTTTTAGTCGCTTTTGCCTCGGAGCCGCCAATACATATATCTTGGTTCTACCGACATTGCAGATAAGCTGCACCACAAAATCTCGGTACCACCAATTTATCTGTCTCGGAGTCACCGATTGGTTATTTATGTTCGCAGTTGTGAATTTATGTTTCTTTTGTAATCTTTTAAGCAATAATTCTGTTACTTCGATGATCCTGTTTCAAAAAAAAATCGGGGGAGAATAACAAAAGATAATCTTAGGGAGAGAAATTCTTCTCGATGATTCCCTCAGTTTTCGTTTTCATGAACCCTACATTCAATGACCCTTGTTCTCAAGGATCCCTTCCTATCAATGATCCCTGTATCTATTCCTGTGTTTGACCTTTTTGGAAATTAATGCCAAAGGGGGAGAATACCAAAGCTTCATGCTAAAGAGGAAGATACATGCTTATGCAAAGGGGGAGATATGATCTAGGGGGAGAGCCAATATCATAAACAAGGGGAGAATATAAAAGTAGGGGGAGAAAAAATTCAACATCTAAGATTAGTTGGAAGTTTACTTTTCTCACCCTATCCAATCCCAATATCTACATGCTGAGATTCAGGGGGAGAGGATGTTCTAATATTGTCATATCTAAGGGGAGAAAGAAATAATTTCGGAGACATATCAATCTTAAGAAATACTATCTTCTATATGTTCTCCATATCTTGGTATTTTTGAGTTCTATTGCCTTGTTGATTGGTTGAATACTCTTGTGTTTCCTAACATTGTTTTCTCAAGTGTATTTCTACTACAAGAATGCTCAAGAACTCAAGGTAAGTATTTGCATCACATCTTTGGTCAAGATGATCCCTTGCTTCTTGCACATATTGTTTGCAAGAGTGAAGTCTTGAACAAAGATACATCCCATTCCTATATATTTGATGCATATAGCCAAGATAAATATGACTTACTATATCCCTTCCACTACATGTGTGCCTATGCATTCCAAAGCAACTATCCTTTAAAGGAATCACACATTTAGGGGGAGCAAATCTAAGTGAGACAGTTCGGTTCCTATCTACCGTTGGTGTTAAAGGGAGAACTGCGAGGAGCCAGCCCTAGTACGAGAGGTCATGTGTCTCTCAAAGTCTTCACTATATTCATGTATATCTTTATTTGAAGCTTTGATTGTATGTTGTCATCAATTACCAAAAAGGGGGAGATTGAAAGCACAACATGCTCCCTTGGTGGTTTTGATAATTCATGACAACATACATTGTCTCTTGGACTAACACCTTTACCTAGTGTATTTCAGATATAGTCCACAGAGAGGGCTGGCAAAAGGATTGTGGAGATTGTGGAAATACCCCAAGATGCAAGGAAATGGATTGGCAAAGCTTCAAGCAAGAGGACTCTACATTTTACATTTGTGAGAAATCACTTTGAGTCCATAGGAAAGCCAATACTATTAAAAGGGGGTAAGGTTTTGATTGGTGAACAAAATGCTCATACGTGCACAAGTGATAGTCACCAAAAACACCCACAAGCTCTTCCACAAAGCCTGTCCATAGCCAAATATTCAAAATCGGTGCAACCAACACTTTCCACTCGGTGCCACCGATTCCCAAACTCAGACGGACTCAGCCAAACTCTAGCCACTTCGGTGCAACCGATTCTATTCCGGTGCCACCGAGTTTAGGTTGCCAACTTTCTATTACGCAAATTCACAATATCGGTACCACTGAGATTGTTGGATCGGTGTCACCGAGAATGGGCAATCTGACCGTTGGTCACCTTATCGGTGCAACCGAGTTTCCTATATCGGTCTCACCAAGATTCAAAAGTTGCCACCTTTTGGTCACTTCGGTACCACCGAGATTCACACATCGGTGTCACCGAGTTGGTCATTTTGTGTGTAACGGTTGGATTTTTAGGAATGCCTATATATACCCCTTCACCACCACCTACTCGAAAAAGAAGCACTCAGAACTATTCCATACTTGCCCTATCCAGTTTTCTGAGAGAGAGCCATCTACCCTTGTGTTGAGGTCAAGATCTTCCACTCCAACCATATGGATCTTGATTTCTAGCCCCCCAAGTTGCTTTCCACCAATCCCATCTCTTCCACCAAGCCAAATCTGTGAGAGAGTGATTGTGTGTTGAGGAGTCTATCATCTTGAAGCACAAGAGCAAGGAGTTCATCGTCATTACCGAGCCTATTACCTTTTGGAGGGTGGTGCCTCCTAGATTGGTTAGGTGTCGCTTGGGAGCCTCCTACTTCGTGTTGTGGAGTTGAACCAAGAAGTTTGTAAGGGCAAGGAGATCGCCTACTTCAGGAAGATCTACCCATAGTGAGGCTAGTCCTTCGTGGACGGAAGCCGTTATGGAATAGTCAAGGTTGCTACTTCGTGGACCCTTATGGGTGGAGCCCTCCGTGGACTCTCGCGACCGTTACCCTCCGTGGGTGGAAGACTCGATAAACGTGGACATACGATAGCACCACCTATCAGAACCATGGGAAAAATCTTTGCGTCTCATTGCGTTTGATCTCCATATATCTACTCTTTACTTCATGTGCAACGTCTTTACTTTCCGCTGCCATATTTGTTGACATGCATGTGTAGGGCTGTTAGACTTGCTAGACTTGCTATAACTGTTAAAATCTGCCAACCAATTAACTTGGGAAAAGGTTAGGTTTTAAATTCCTGCTAGTAGTCTATTCACCCCCCCCCCCCTCTAGACACTCTTCTAGTGATCCCTCACTCGTCCCGGCCGCACTTTGCCTCGGGCTCAGCCGCCAGCACCACGGGGGCCTTGCGCTTTGACATCTTGGCTTTGGTCTTCTTGTCTTCGGGTTCCGCCTCCGGAAGCTCGCGGAGGGAGAGGCGGCCCTCTTCGGCCTTCGCGCATTTGTTCGCCAAGTTGAACATCTCCAAGGCTGAGCTTAGGTCATCATGGATAGCCAGCTCCTCCCTCATCCTGAGGTCCATGACACCGTCGGTGATTGCTGAGTTGATGGCCTCATATGACGCTCTCGGGATCTTGAGGCGGGTAGTCGTGAAGCGCTGTGTGAACTTGTGCAGGGTCTCGTCAGGTTGTTGCTTCACGCGACGGAGGTCACCCACTCCAAGCGCGCGGTCGCGGGTGCCTTGGAAGTTGGCGACGAAGTGCTCATGCAGGTCTTCCCAGGAGGTGATTGACCCCTCCGAGAGGTTGAGGAGCCAGGAGATCGCACCACCCTTGAGCGCCATGGGGAACCAGGTTGCCATGACCTTGTCATCCCCGCCGGCCGACTGGATGCTCAGCGAGTAGAGCTGTAAGAACTCGGCGGGGTCTGGGGTGCCGTTGTAGCGAGGAGGCAGGTCAGGCTTGAACTTGCAAGGCCACATGGCCGGATGGAGCTCCGGGGCGATGGCACGGCAGCCCACCGGGCCCTCGGGCGGTGCGCGCTCGGGAGGAACCTGGTCTTGATGCTCTTGCACGGCTCCCTCCAGGGGCGCTCGGTCGCGCCGCTGGCGCGCCAGCGCTGGGAGAGCACGCGCGTCAGCGCGCGGCCGTCGCACCACCTGGCAGCTTACTTCATCTCTCACCCTCATCGGGGGCCCGCGCGGCTGGTCGCGCGGGCGTGCTTCACGCCTGGGCTCGGGGTTGACGTCGCGTTGAGGAGGAGGGGGTGGCACATCATGAGCTTCGTCGCCTGCCAGGGAGGGTTGGGGCCGGAACGAGTAGGTGAATGCCGAAGCGTCGCTGGCTGCGTTGACGAGCTCCGCGACGCGCCCGAGTCAGTCGTCGAGGCGGTTGGGGGCAGGGCGGTAGCGCAGCAGCTCACGCGCCATGAGGAGGGCGCCCGACCCACGCGCCGGCCCTGGGCGGGCATGGGAGGACGACCCAGTTGCTGGAACGATTGACGGAGTGGCGGTGCGGCCATAGCGCCGCGCGGTGACCGGCTGTGACGAGTCCTGCTGCTCGTGGGCCTCCGGGCCCGTGGCGGCATTGGCTACAGGGGAGGGAGACCGGCGCACAGCGGTGCAGCCCACGGGCGCCGTCTGGGCGACACGAGCAGCACGATGCTCGGCGCGGGCTCGGCGGGCGTCAGCCATCGGAGCGGTGAGGCGGAGGAAAAGCGAGGCTTGAGGAAGACTCCGACACGCCCCCTACCTGGCGCGCCAAATGTCGGATTTCGGGCTCCGCAAAACCCTACGGAATTCGAACCCAGGGGCGTGTGCAAAGATTCCCCCAACAGCTTCGCCCCCTCGAAGCCCACAACACGATAACCCCGCTCGTTGGCGAGGAAGAAGATAGCACACGAGAGTTTACCCAGGTTCGGGCCGCTGCGAAGCGTAAAACCCTACTCCTGCCTTTGGTGGATTACCTCACGAGGAGGATTGTGGATGAACTAGTACAGTGTAGTGTTGCCTTGCAGGTGTGCTTGCGGGGCGGGTGTCTCGTCCCCCTCTACCGGGCTACCTAGCCTCTATTTATAGCGGCCTGGGTCCTCTTCCCTTATCGCAATGGCGGGAAGGGATCCCACAACGGCCAAATTTGAAAGGGGACAGGAGGTACTCCCTATCCTGATGAAAGGCAGTCTTCACCTACAAAGTAGGTGGTGGTGACGCGGTGGTGGGCTCGCTGGTGACATCCGTCATGCTGCTCTCGCTGACCCGGTCTTGTTGCACCGGAATGGAAACCTTTGGCGGGGTTCCTTCGTAACCCGCGTTCGTCCTTGTCTCCTTTGCACCAAAGAGGAAACTGTTCCCTCTGGCGCGCTGGCGCCCGCCTGGCCTGGCTGTCGTCACCCTTGACCTCCTGAGGCCTAGCCTTGCATAGAGATCTCCACCGCTCGGGAGGAGACCTGGGGAGGCCTCCCCCTTTCGCCTTGGCGATGTCCTCCTCACGAGGATGGGCCCCTCGCGAGGGTCTTGTCTTGAGTGAGGCCGCGCGGGGTCGTACGGACCGCTAGGTGGGCCATGCCCTGGGCCGCAAGTAGGCAAGTCTGGGTACCCCGGTATCCAGAACGCCGACATCGTTACGGCGGTACAGCGGGGCATAGGCCTCGAGGAGGTCCCCAGGACCACTGTGGAGCAGGGTAGCCACGGCCCTGCCCAGCTCCTCGCTTGACAAGCTGGCGGATCAAAGCCTGATGGTGTCCTGCGCACCCTCGTACTCCCGCATGGGCTCAATTGCGCCTGGAGCGGTGCCAGGCACTGCGTCAAGAGCTCCTTCACTATCATCGCCCCGGTCAGCTGCTTGGAATCCATGTCCAGGGAGATCCTCTTCAAGACGGACCTCACCCGGGTTTCGGTGAGCTTCGCGGAGCCCCACGCGAGGGTCTTCTCGGGCAGCTCCGTCAGGAGCTCCAGGTGCGGATTGAGGCCCCGGGCGTCCAAGAAGACCCATCGGTCCCTGAAGCCTTCTACCTTCTTCCCGTCCTTCAGCAGCATGATCCCGCTCTGAACCGCGACGAAGGAGGCACATGCCGACTGGTGCGTGCCGTCGTGGAGCCGCAAGCTGAAGTAGTGGCGGAAGAGGGCCACTGAGGTCCTCACGCCCACGAAGGCCTCGCAGTAGAAGGTGAAGACGGATAGGAGCAGGATGGAATTGGGCTGAAGATGGAGGGCCTGGATCCCGTAATGCTCAAGGATGGCGGTGAAGAACCCCGAGAAGGGTGGGACTGTCGGAATCGGGGCTCCACAAAACCAAACAAGGTTCGAACACTGGGGCGTGTGCGAATATCTCAACCGGCTCGAAGTCTCAAGCCTGTCACCCTACGGCCTAGCTGCCTCGAATAAGTGTGAGCGGGGAAGGAGAGTGACTCAGAGATTTACCCAGATTCGGGCCACCTTGCGGTGTAAAACCGTACTCCTACTTTGTGGTGGATTGGCCTCACGAGGAGGCTGAGGATGAACTAATACAGTGGTTGGGTGGCCTCACGAGGGCTCTTGGTGGTGATGAACTTGATCCGATCCCCCCCTACGATGGGAGTTCGTCCCCCTTTTATAGGGGCCATGGTCCTCTTCCCCTTATCGCACACGCGGGAAGGGATCCCACAACCGCCAAATTTGAAAGGGCACATGTAGTACATCCTATCCTGACTAAAGGTGGTCTTCGTCTGCAAAGCTTCTGGGTGTGACGTAGCGGTGGGCTCGGTGATGACATCCGTCCTACCGAGGTCGTGGTCTTGGTCCTCTTGAACTGGGAAGGAAACCTTTGGGGGATCCCTTGGGAACCCACGTACGTCCTTGTCTCCTTAGCACAAAAGATGAAACTGTCCTCCCTCTGCGCCCGCTGGCGCCCGCCTGGCTTGGCCATCAGAACCCACGTCACCGCGGCCTCACGAGGCCGGGTACTTGCATAGGAATCTCCGCTCCTCGGGAGGCGGCCTGAGGGGGTGCCGCTCCTCCGGAGGTCTTGGCGTTGTCCTCCTCGCGAGGGCCTTGACTTGGGGGGGCTTGTTGCAGGGTCGTACCGGGCCTTCGAGGTGGGCCATGCGCTCGGCCGCAGGCAGGCAAGTCTGGGTACCCCCGGTCCCAGAACGCCGATAGTAGCCTCCGGGCCCAAGGAGCGCTCGGGCCGGCTTCGGGGCGAAGCTGAGGAAGGGAGGCCTTAGCGCCGCGGGCCCCAATCGCCTACGGGCCAGGCTTGACGCATGGCGCATGACGGGGCATGGACGCCTCCACTTGCCCACGTCGCCTCGGTAACCGCCCCGTTGGACAAGGGCTGGTGCGTGCTACGGGGCCATCATCGCCCGGCATGTTGAGAGATGCCGGTTGGCCTCTGATCTGCCATAAATGGGCGAGGAGGGCGGAGCCCCCCTAGCCCATCTTCATCTTCTCGCCTCCCACCTCAGTCCGCCGCTTCCATGACCATGGCGCCAGTGAGGAGGTTTTCTGTGGCCGAGAAGGGGAAGGGCCGCCTGGAGGGACCGGGCTCGCCACCGCCCAAGAGGGGTCGCGGCCGTCCCCGCAAGCACACCGCGACGTTGGCGGTGTCCCCTCGAGGACGCGGGCGCACTCCGGCGCCAGCCGGCGCTGCCTCCGGCAGCCGCGGGAAAGCCCCCTCCCGCGTAGGCAGCAGCGGTAGCTGTGGCGCTCGCGATCGAGGGGGAAGGCATACAGCTGGTGCCCAACCGCCCCGCTAGCAATCTCACTCGGCCGACGCGGTCCGGGAGTTCATGGGGTGGGAGGTGAGGCCGGCCGTCTCCTGGGTCCAGCTCACACGCTTCTTCGCGGGGGCACTGCCAGCCGGAGGGCCCACCGGCCTTTGGCTGCAGGGCGAAGGTTGCTGCAGCCGAGCCTCTTGGGTGGAGGTCGAGGTCACCCCTGCGTGCTACGTGTTCCTGACCCATGGGTGGCAGACGTTCGCCCGCGCCCGCAGCCTGCAGGGGAGGTGTACCCTCCACTTCAAGTATGACGGGGCGGCGACGCTCTTCGTCAAGTCCTTCGGGGAAGACGGTAGGCGCTTGGGGTGTTGTTCGGAGAGTGACGGCGACGACAGCGACCACTTCCCTGCCGATGATGACAACTGCGGTGGCGGCGTCCTCGGCGGTGAGCTTGCCCTTGGCCACGGACGCGGCACATCCAGCAGCAGCGACGCCTCCTCCGGGGGGAGCTCGAGCAATGACGATTACACGAGCCACCACGCCGGCGGGCCCGGACCATGGAGGGCGGCGGGCCAACGCGGCACCGCGCCGCTGCCCTGGAGGCCATCGAGCCACCATCAAGGGGGAGGAGGACTCTGACTGAGCGCGAGCGGTGCCGGGGCCAGGCCTCAGGAGTAGCGGTCCTCGGGAGGCCATCCTTTTCTGTTTGTTTCCTGCACAAAAAACCATGGAGGGCCCTATGGGGGGGTGTAATGAACTGCGGCGCTTGCGCCTTTATGTTAGCATTTTTCTTCTCGCATCCTAGTTTTTATGTCGCTGCAAACTGGAATGTCCCTGCCTGCCATGATTAGGGTAACTTGGCTTGACTCGCCCGTGGTAGGCTCCTATGTCGTGGGGGCGCGTCCCTTTGGAGCTTCTTTCCTTAGCCGTAGAGCCCCTGAGCCCCCTTGCGAGGGCTGATCGCCGCCGGTGTGCCGGGTCATGATGCCCGACGAGGTGAGAAGGTGGGCGCTCCTGAGGCCGGGGGCCGGAGGTGGTATTGTGCGCTAGCTCGTGTCGGATTTCGGGCTCCGCAAAACCCTCAAGGTTCGAACTCAGGGGCATGTGCAGATATTTCCCTGCGGCCTAGCCCTACCCAGCTCACTACTCGATGGCTAAGACTATGAACTCGCACGATGACGAGGAAGAGAAAGAACACGGTGGTTTACCCAGGTTCGGGCCGCTACGAAGCGTAATACCCTACTCCTGCTTTGGTGGATTGCCTCTCGTGGAGGTTATGGAGGACGGACTAGTACAAGGTCGAGGAGCCTCGTGTGGGCGGTCCTCGATGTGTTCTTGGCTCTCTGCTCGCTTTGTGGTTGATTAGATCCGGGTCCTCGTCTACGGTGCAGCTTAGCCTCTATATATAGCAGTGGCCCGGGTCCTCTTCCCTTATTGCAATGGCGGGAAGGGATCCCACAACGGCCAAATTTGAAGGGGGACAGGAGTACATCTGCGCCCTGTCCAAAGGAGGTCTTCGCCTGCAAAGTGGATGTCCATGATGCAGGGTTGGGCTCGGCGATGACATTCGTCCTGCGGGGCTCGTGATCGTGGTCTTGTTGCACCAGAATGGAAACCTTTGGGGGGTGCTTTGGGAACCCGCGTACGTCCCTGCCCCCTTTGCACCAAAGGGGAAACTGCTCCGCCTGCGCGCTGGCGCCCGCCTGTCCTCTCTTGCGTCACCCTTGACTCCTGAGGCCGAGTCCTGCATAGAGATCTCCGCCGCTCCTGAGGGGGCCTAGGGAGGCCCGTCCGTTTGCCGATCTTGGCGCTGCTCTCCCTCACGAGCCTAGGGGCCTCGCGAGGGCCTTGTCTTGAGTGGGGCCGCGTCTGGCTATGCTTGGCTGATGAAGTGGGCCATGCCCTGGGCCGCAGGCAGGCAGGTCTGGATACCCCCGTTCCAGAACGCCGACAGTAGCCCCCGGGGCCAAGGCGCGCTCGAGCTGACTTCTGGGCGAAGCCTCGAGGGTGGCCCGAAGCACCGCGGGCCCCAAACGCCTGCGAGCCAGGACTGGCACGCGTCGTGCGGTTGATGTCGGGCGTCCTTCGTCCCTTCGGCCACCTCCCGGCAACAAGAGCCTGACTTCCAGTGTCGAGCCATTATTGCTTTCCCCTTCTACGCTCCTGCTCTCGCTTCCCAGATGCAGAGGCCTCTCCAGATCCGACACCGCTCCGGCCCCGCACGCATCCCGATGGTTCCCACCGGCAAACAGAAGCTAGAGGCCCAGAGCTCAGCCTCCGCCCCCATCTCACCGGCGCTCTCGGGGTCCACCATCGCCAAGGACGAGGACCTTGTCCCGGTGATCCCATGGACGGCAGATGGGACCAACGAGCGGGGGCGGACCTTGATATGGGGCGGCTCCTCGGAGAAGCGGCCCTCGTCCAGGGCGGTCTACCCTTTTTTTCCTCCATAGCGTCTTCGCCGGGCTCATCCCGCCCTTCTCCGCATTCTTCACCGCCATCCTCGACCACTACGGAATTCAGGCCCTTCATCTCCAGCCCAACTCCATTCTGCTCTTATCTGTCTTTGCCTTCTGCTACGAGGCCTTCATGGGCGTGAAGCCTTCGGTGGCCCTCTTCCGTCATTTCTTCAGCTTGCGTGTGCATGACGGCGACCAACGGTCGGCGTGCGTCTCCTTAGTCGCGGTCCAGAGCGGCAACATGCTCTTAAAGGCCGGGAAGAAGGTGGAGAACTTCAGGCACCGCTGGGTCCTCATGGACCTCAAAGATACCAACCCCGGTTGGATCTGCCGAAGGGGCTGCCAGAGAAGACCTCCGCGTGGAGCTCTACGAAGCTTTCCGACCCCTGGGCCGGGCCCGTCTTGGAGCGGATTTCCCGCGATATCAGTGCCAAGAAGCTGACTGGGGGGATGATAGTGAAGGAGTTCTTGACGCAGCGCCTTTCGCCCCTCCAGTCCCACTCTAGGCCCCTGTGGGACTATCAAGGCAACGGCGACAACCTCAGGCTTCGATCTGCTCGCATAACCCCTAAGGAACTGAGCAGGGCTGTGGCGACCCTACTCAACGGCGACCCCGGCGATCTCCCCGACGCCTACGCCCCGCTGTACAGCCGCGAGGACGGGGCCGATCTGGTTGCCGCGATGCCTGTTTTCAATGAGCTGGGGCTCCCCCCAGCTGAGGGTCTTGGCTCCCCGGTGATGGTGTCCTCCAGTGACACCACGGGCGGGGAGGATTCGGAGAGGACGGCCGACGACGACCTGGCAGGGGCGTCTCCCCCATCGCAGAGGACGCTCCTGCGTGACCCTGAGGACGACGATGATGCCGGTGAAGCTTCCACTGCTGGCTCTCCGGGTCCCGCTGAGGTCGTTAGGGGGCTAGGACCGGCCCCTCATGCCACACGGTCTGCCTGTGTGCCGACCCCCAAGAAACGCGGAGCGGGGCTTGCTTCGGTGTGCCCTACCCCTGTTGGCAAGGCTGTTGAAGCGCCGGCCTCGCCCCCGCCCGAATCGCAGCTCGCGGGCATGGTGGGCAAGGCCGGGGCCAGGGCGATCCCTCCAACGGCTGCCCTTGCCGATAGTGCCCCTGTTCCTCGGCGTGTTGGTGCCCTTGCCGAGAAAGGCGAGGGCGCCCCCGTCGTCGCTGGGGAGGAGAGGAAGAGGAAGTGGTTCGACATCGAAGAGTAAGTAACCCCGCTCGGCCTTGGTCGCCTGTCGGTAGCTTGAGTATTGATGATTTTCCTTTGCTTGGCGACTAGGAACGCCGCCACGCTAAAGATGAGGAAGAAGAAGGCGGGCGTCAAGCCGAAGGCGCCTTCTGATGCACCGCCTGCTCTTGTCGTGCCGCCGTCGCCCAACGTGGCTCCTGCGGGCGAGGGGGCGGAGGTTCGCGTGGCGGCCCTCGTGGCCACCACCGCGGGGCCCCCCGAGCCCCCAATGCCTGCCGACATGGTTGCTCCTTCTCTTGAGGGCGCGTCGATGCCGCTGTCCGGAGGGCCGGCCCCAGAGGGCCAGCCGCCCGTTGATCCATCTATGTCTGTGGTTGCCGCGCAGCCCCTGGAGCCTCCTACTCCTTGTGCTGCTGTCTCCCGGGGGACGTCGTCTGCGACCACGTGGGCGACTCCTCCGGAGGTGGCCTTGGTGCCTTCGTCGCGCGGCCTCGACGTTCTGAATGGGGCCTTCACCGCGGGTACCGGCGGTCGCCTCGCGAATGGGCGCCTTGGGCTTCTCTCTGGGTGGCTCCAGGCCGACGCCTCTGTTGCGGCGATGTAGGGTGAGGCCGAGGCTGCCGCGGCGAAGAGCGAGAGGGAGGCTGCGTCCGCCAGGGCTGCCCGCAAGGAGGCACTGGCCGACGCGGCGTCTGCCGTCAAGCACTGCGAAGAGGTGGAGGCCCGTCTGAAGGCTCTCCAGGAGGAGAAGTCCGAGCTTGCGGAGCAGTTGCGTCAACGGGAGGAAGACCTCATGGCCCGTGAGACCAGGCTTGCCGCATGGGACTCTGAGCTATCCCAGGCGGCAACCCGCCGGGCCGCGGAGAGAGAGCGCCTGGACGCGTAGGAGAAGGAAGTCGCTTCGGAGAAGGCCCTGCTCGATGCCAAGGAGAGGGCTCTCGCCGCGGCTGAGGAGAAGAAGGCCGCGGAGCTCAGCACCTTTCCCTCCGTCAAGATCAAGCTTCGCCAAACGCTCCACTCCCTCTGCCGGGATGGGTTTGCGGAGCCCCTGGCGGCTCTGGAGGATGGCTTCGCGGGGCTTGCTTCGAAACTCGTCGAGGTGCTGTAGGGCGCCGCCTTCAAGGTGGAGGGGATCTTGGAGAGCGAGTGACGTGACCTTTTTTCTGAGGCCGTGACACGCGTCTTCAGCCATCTTCATCTGCGCGAGCCGGGGTTTGACTTTGACTCCGTGATCCGCCCGGTCGCTCCCGAGGCTTGCGCCGGTGCTGCGGTGGCGGTGAAGGGCGTCGTGGAGGCGCTGGTGAAGAGGATCACCCGTGTCACCGTTCCTCCGCCTTCTGACGCTGCAGGGGTTGGTTGCGAAGAAGACGACGCCAGCGATGTCGATGAGGAGTTCCCCGAGGACGGGACGAGTGGTGGTGGCGGCTCCTCTTGATTCCTCTCCCCTGCTCCTTTCCTGCAATGTCTATCGTGCCTCATGGAGGCATTAAACTCGTTTGTGTTCGCGAAAACTTTTAACGCTTGTAATAATTGTTGAACTGTTTGAGTGCTCTCTTCTCCTTGTTCCCTTCTTGCTTGCTGTGATGCTCTGCGTCGGCGGGGCCCGGCCCCACGCGTACCTCAGCCGCCGTTGGGCCGACCGGATCACGAAGGACGGTCCAAGGGGTGAGGGGCTACGGGGCCAGTGAGGCTCTTGAGTCGCAATGCTCAGGAGTCCCCCTTGACGTATGAGCAGCCCTCGTGAAGGGAACTTAGTGAAGATTGGGTTATCTTGGAAATTTTGAACACCTTGCGCTCTGCGTCGGCAGGGCCCGGCCCCGCGCATACCTCAGCCGCCGTTGGGCCGACCGGATCACCAAGGACGGTCCAAGGGGTGAGGGGCTACGAGACCAGTGAGGCTCCTGAGTCGCGATGCTCAGGAGTCCCCCTTGACGTACGAGCTCCAGCGTCCTTCTTGACTTCAAAATTTTTGAACACCGTGCGCTCTGCGTCGGCAGGGCCCGGCCCCGTGCATACCTCAGCCGCCGTTGGGCCGACCGGATCACCAAGGACGGTCCAAGGGGTGAGGGGCTACGTGACCAGTGAGGCTCCTGAGTCGCGATGCTCAGGAGTCCCCCTTGACGAACGAGCTCCGGCGTTCTCCTAGCGGTTTGAGTGCTTCTGAGCTCTTCGTCGGCAGGGCCCGGCCCCGCGCATACCTCAGCCGCCGTTGGGCCGACCGGATCACCAAGGGCGGTCCAAGGGGTGAGGGGCTACAGGGCCAGTGAGGCTCCTGAGTCACGATGCTCAGGAGTCCCCCTTGACGTACGAGCGGCTCCCATACCTTTCCTTGCTGGCTTCTCCTGAGATGGGCGCGTGAAGACCAGGTTTGGCAGACTGGGGAAGGTGGCGTGAACCAGGCTTGGCCCGGTATCAGCCCCCGTGCAGCCCCCTCACGCGTACATCCCTGGGGAACGCAGCGAGAAGGGGCCGCGAGGGGCCTTCCTGAGGTTTGATGTAGCCGCTGGGGCGCCCTCAGTTGTTTATCCCCAGCACGGAGCGAAGGGCTTCCACATTGCGTGGGCATAGTCATTGGTGGACCGTGTTGACCGCCAGCACAGTGCTGTGGCTTCCACCTTGCGTGGGCATAGCCATTGGAGGGCCGTGCTGTCCGCCAGCACGGAGCTGTGGCTTCCACATTGCGTGGGAAGGAACCCCTCCGCGTCCTCGGGGCGCTCCGGGCGTGTACATCCCATTGAGTTCGTACGCGTGGCTGGCACGGCAGAACTAGGAGGTGTATCTGGGAGCTCGCGAGGGCGCTTTGGCCTCGCGAGATCCCTACCTCTAAGGCGGTTTGCGCCTGAGTCTTCTTGTCTTGAGATCCTTCAGAATCCCCCCTTGAGATCTCTGAGGCGCGGACGGGTTGTCCGGATAACCCACAACCCCGCCAGAGACCTTTCCTGCTTGTTTGTGGGACAGGTTGGGGGCCCTTTCCGGTGCTCTGTGTCTGCAGGTCCCAATCCCGCACATTTCCCTACCTCCATAGTGTAAGTCCGGATCACCAAGGACGCAACTACGGGGCGAGGCCACGACACCCTTGATGCCGACCGGATCACCAAGGACGACACCAAGGGGGCGAGTGGCTTTATGACCGGTAAGGCCCCTGAGGAGCGTTGCTCAGGAGCCCCCTTTGACGCTCAAGCAGCTCTACGTCGACAGGTCCCAGTCCCGCACATTTCCCTGCGTCCGTAGTGTATGACCGGATCACCAAGGACGCAACTACGGGGCGAGGCCTCATCACCCTTGATGCCGACCGGATCACCAAGGATGACACCAAGGGGGGCGAGTGGCTTTATGACCGGTAAGGCCCCTGAGGCGCGTTGCTCAGGAGCCCCCTTTGACGCTCGAGCGACCCCCATTCTGTCCTGCCGGCTGCTGCCTCAGGAGGCCCTGGGGCCTCCCAAGACTCCATGCTGAGACGCCGTGCTGCGGTCAGAGGCCCCGAGCGGGGGCCGACTGCCCAATGATGCAAGTCCATGAGGCTCCAGGGCATTGCCATCCAGTTCCGAGGTGCCTCGGGGCGACACCCACGCCGACAATGAGCCGTACAGGCAAAGTAAAGCATTAGAAGACAAATCATGTGCATGAGAAACTATTGAAATATGCATAATTGAGGCAGCTGCAGGGGTGTGCCCTGATTGCCTGAGGATGATGCGGCCCGATGGGCGCCCTCAAACGGAGTAAACCAAAAAGTTATTTGGCAACGGCCAACAAAAAGTCACCTGGCGGCCATGCCGCTGAAGAGTCAAAGCTACCGTCGTAGCCTGATCTTACACCTCCACGAGCACGACCCTCACGGGCCCGTCGTCTCCCGGGGCTCGGGACCTTCGCTTGGTCGGAGCATCTCCTCCAACTCCTCACCGCGCCCCGCCTGGCAAGGTACGAGCATGGCTCGGGCAAGGCGCTGGAACGTGACGCCTGCGTTCGCCAGGCCAAAGGGCATGCAGACGTAGTTGTGCGGGTAGACCCATCCATGATCGGCACGCGCTAGCCAGAAGGGGCCCTGGGATGCGGCCCTGTTGATCGTGGGCGTGCTGAGGCAGATGCGCGGCTGGTCGATCGTGCCGATGAGGGCGGCTACAATTGGTGGTGCCGGGCAGTCTCCGCCCTGCATGGCCTGCGCTTCATGAAGCTCCTCGATCGCTCTGATGACGGACTCTTGCGAGCTCAGCGCCCCGCGCCGTGCCTCTGGCTTTGGTAATCACGCGTCCGGACGCGCCTTCAGGTTGTGCCCGAACGCCTCCCTTGTCTCACCGGTCAAGCCGGGGACCTCCGGGACGGAAGCCACCGAGCCCGACCCAAGGGGGGTGCCGAGCACGCTTTCCTATGCGATGGAGGGTGGTGCCCCGCCCCTGGGTGCAGAGCTCGAGGCTCCGCCCTTGGAAGTCCCAGCCCCCGGGCGCTCCGCGGGGCTGAGCGGCTTCTTCTTCTTGCGTGTGTCCTCTCAAGGCGGGGCTTCCTCCTCGTCATCTGAGCACTCGGCCGCTGCAACGCGGTAGGCCCGCTCGAGGGAGCAGACGGCATCCTTCTCATCGCAGGCGACGGTGATGACGCCTCCACTCCCTGGCATCTTGAGGACGTTGTAGCCGTGATGAGTCGCCGCCATGAACTTGGCGAGGGCCGGGTACCCAAGGATGGCGTTGTACGGGAGGTGGATATGCGCGACGTCGAAGACGATGACCTCGGTGTGGTAGTTCTCGCGTCCGCCGAAGGTCACGGGCAGGCGCACTTGCCCGATAGGGACGATGGACCCGTCTGTGACTCCTGAGAAGGGCTTGGTCGGCATGAGTTGTTCATACGGCACTTGGAGCGTCTCGAAGGTCTCGATGGAGAGGACATTGAGCCCTGCTCCGCTATCGATGAGGGTCTTGGTGACGAGGACGTTGCTGATGGTTGGAGTGCACGGCATGGGGAGCTTGCCGGCCATGGCCGAGCACCTGAGCTGATCCCTCGAGTCGAAGGCGATTGCGGTCTGGGACCACTTGAGGGGACGCATGGCCTCGGGCCTTGGGAGAGCCGTGTTCACCTCCCGCGCGAACTGCTTGAATACGCGGTTTGATGCTGGGGCTTGGGCACCGCCCAGGATACAGGCTACTGCCCTGACCTCCTGGAAGCCCCCAGCCCCTTCGTCCTGTCTGTCTTCTTCCTTCCTTCTGGGTGGTGGTGGTAGTGGCGGTAGGCCGGCCTCACGAGGCCGGGCCTCATGAGGCTGGCCGCGGCGTGACCCCTCAGGTGGGTCATCGCGCCAGCGGTCTTCCCGAGGCTGATCGCGCCAGCGGTCCTCCTGAGGCTGATCGCGCCACCCTTGGCGTGGTTCCCGGTTGTCCCAACGGCCGCCACCGTGGCCTCCGCCTCGTCCGAAGCCACGGTAAGCGCGCCCAAGGCACCAGCCGAAGTGCTCGGCGCGGACCAGCCTAAACTCCTGGCAGTCGGTGGTGTCATGGTTGTTGGTGCCATGGAAGATGCAGGTCGCCCTTCCTCCTACGGGGTGCTCCTCACCCCGGCTACGCTTCGCCTCAGGCTCGGCCGCAAGCACGGCTGGGGCCTTGCGCTTTGCCTCCTTGGCCTTGGTCTTCTTTTCCTCTGGCTCTGCCGCCGGAGGCCCGCGGAGTGACAGGCGGCCCTCTTCAGCCTTGGTGCACCTGTTCGCCAGATTGAACATCTCCAGGGCTGAGCAGAGTTCATCGTTCATGGCAAGCTCCTCCTTCATCTTGAGGTCCGTGACCCCATCGGTGAACGTGGAGATGATAGCCTCGTCCAACGCCTTCGGGATCTTGAGGCGCGTGGTGGTGAAGCGTTGTATGAACTTGTGCAGGGTCTCCCCGTCCTGCTACTTTACACGCCGCAGGTCGTTCACGGTGAGTGCTCGGTCGCGGGTGCCTTGGAAATTGGCGACGAAACGCTTGCGCAGGCCGTCCCAGGAGGTGATGGACTTCTCCGAGAGGTTGAGGAGCCAGGAGAGTGCGCCACCTTTGAGCGCCATGGGGAACTAGCACGCCATGACCTTGTCGTCTCCACCGGCCGCCCGGATGCTCAGCGAGTAGAGCTGTAGGAACTCAGCGGGATCCGGGGTGCCGTCGTAGCGAGGGGGTAGGTCAGGCTTGAACTTGCATGGCCACGTGGTTGGGTGGAGCTCCGGGGCGATGGCGAGGCACCCCACCGGCTCGACGGGTGCTGCGTGCGCGGGAGGGACCTAGTCTTGATACTCCTGTGGGGCCACCTCGATTGGTGCCCAGTCGCGGAGTTGGGTCGGCAGCGCGGGGAGCGCGCGTGCGTTGGCGCGCGGACGGGGAACCACCTGGCAGCTTACTTCTTCTCTTGCCCTCGCTCGCGGTTCGCGGGGCTGGTCGTGGGGGCGCGCTTCTCGCCTAGGCTCGGGGTCGACGTAGCATCACGGAGGGGCGGCGGCGCGTCGTGGGCCACATCGTCTGCTAGGGAAGGTCAGGGTCGAAGCGAGTAGGAGAGCGTTGAAGCGTCGTAGGTAGCACTGGCGAGCTCCTCGATGCGCCGAGGCCAATCATCGTAGCGGTCGGGGGCAGGGCGGTAGCCGAGCAGCTCGTTAGCCATGGCGAGTGCACCCGAACCGCACACTGGTCCGGGCCGAGCGTGGGAGGACGACCCGGATGCTGGAACGATCGACGGAGTGGCGGTGTGGCCGTCGCGCTGCGTAATGACCGGCTGGGAGGAGTCTTGTTGCTCGTGGGCGTCCGGGCCCGTGGCGGCGTTGGCCACAGGCGAGAATGACTGGTGCGCGTCGGCGCGGCCCACAGGCGCCGTCTGGGCGACGCGGGTAGCTCGGCGCTCGGCGCGGGCTCGGCGAGCGTCAGACATCGGGACGGCGAGGTGGGAGAAGATCTTGGCCTGAGGAAGACTCCGACACGCCCCCTACCTGGCAGGCCAAATGTCGGATTTTGGCTCCGCAAAATCCTCAAGGTTTGAACTCAGGGGCGTGTGCGGAGATTTCCCTGCGGCCTAGCCCTACCCAGCTCACTACTCGATGGCTAAGACGATGAACTCGCACGATGACGAGGAAGAGAATGAACACGGTGGTTTACCCAGGTTCGGGCCGCTGCGAAGCGTAATACCCTACTCCTGCTTTGGTGGATTGCCTCTCGTGGAGGTTATGGAGGACAAACTAGTACAAGGTCGAGGAGCCTCGTGAGGGCGGTCCTCGATGTGTTCTCTTCGTCTACGGTGGTGGATTGGATCCGGGTCCCCATCTACGGTGCATCTTAGCCTCTATATATAGCGGTGGCCCGAGTTCTCTTCCCTTATTGCAATGGCGGGAAGGGATCCCACAACGGCCAAATTTGAAGGGGGACACGAGTACATCCGCGCTCTGTCCAAAGGCAGTCTTCGTCTGCAAAGTGGATGTCGATGATGCAGGGGTGGGCTCGGCGATGACATCCGTCCTGCGGGGCTCGTGATCGTGGTCTTATTGCACCGGAATGGAAACCTTTGGGGGGTGCTTTGGGAACCCGCGTACGTCCCTGCCCCCTTTGCACCAAAGGGGAAACTGCTCCGCCTGCGCGCTGGCGCCCGCCTGTCCTCTCTTGCATCATCCTTGACTCCCGAGGCTGAGTCCTGCATAGAGATCTCCGCCGCTCCTGAGGAGGCCTGGGGAGGCCCATCCGTTTGCCGATCTTGGAGCTGCTCTCCCTCACGAGCCTAGGGGCCTCGCGAGGGCCTTGTCTTGAGTGGGCCGCGTCTGGCTGTGCTTGGCTGATGAAGTGGGCCATGCCCTGGGCCGCAGGCAGGCAGGTCTGGGTACCCCCGTTCCCAGAACACCGACAGCTTGCCTTGTAAGCGTCGCGCGAGGATTAGGACGCCAAAGTTTTGGCGAGGTATGTGCACGGCCCGGAGCCTGCATGATGTACCGTGCTCAGCCCCCGATCGTGGGGCGCGCGAGAGAGAGCTGGCGGTTGCCAAACCCCTTTAGAAAGAACTCAACGCAAGAAAATGCTGCAAGAAGAAGGTTCCCACGCCATTTTTCGAATAAGACGCGAAAGCTTCAAACTTCATTCCAAAAGACGGAAAATTCGGTTTACAAAAGAGAGCAAAGAACAGCCGCGTCCGGCACCTAATAGCTAGTCTTTGTCTTCCCCCCAGCGGGAAGCGTAGGGCTTCCACTGGGCGTGGGCATAGTCCTTGGTGGACAGTGTTGTCCGGCAGCGCGGAGCATGGGGCTTCCACTTGGGCGTGGGTGGGAACCCCTCCACGTCCTTGGGGGGCTCCGGGCGTATACATCCCACTCATTATTACGTGAGAGTGTCACGGGTAGAACTTGCGGAGATGCTGGATGTTCCAGGCTTTCTGGATGGGGACCCCGTCCTGAGTCTCCAGGCGCATGTCGCCAGGCTTGGAGACGCGGGCGACCCTGAACAGGCCCTCCCACATGGGAGAGAGCTTGTGCAAGCCCTCCCTGGAGAGGTCCCGCCTCAGGACGAGGTCTCCGACTTCGAGGGTCCTGGAGCAGACGATGCGGCAATGGTATCGCCGCAGCGCCTGCTGGTACCTTGTTGCGCGGAGCGAGGCCTGGCAGCGGGCCTCCTTCCCGAGCACAAGATCTGTCCCCTGTGTGGCATGCTAACGCTCCTCGTCGAATGCCAAGACCCGCAGGGAGCGATGCTTGACCTCGTGCGGGAGGACCGCTTCGGCTTCGTAGACGAGGAAGAATGGGGTCTCGCCGGTGGTCTTAGTCGCAGTGGTGAGGATGGACCACAACACGGACTGAAGCTCACCGAGCCAACCCCTGCCGCAGGCCTCGAGTTTCTTCTTGAAGCTCCTTGCCTTGAGGCCCCTCAGGACCTCCGCGTTGGCGTGCTCGGCCTGGCCGTTGCTCCACGGGTGTGCCACCGAAGCGTAACATATCTGCGTCCCAAGGTTAGCACAATATTCCCTAAAGAGGTTGCTTGTGATGTAGGAGATATGCCCTAGAGACAATAATAAATGTTATTGATTATCTCCCTGTTCATAATTATGTTTATGTTCCATGCTATAACTGCAATGATTCTCGAGTCTACAAATAAAACGAGGCTTGGAGGGAAACTCATGTGCACGTGTGGGATAATAAACAGTAAAATATATTCCTAGTCAAGCCTCTAAGACTGGCTCAAGTATTGCATGATGATCCTGTTTTCCTGATCATGGGCATGGCTATGCCGGCAATTTTGAGGGCACAATGTTGGACGAACATTTGTGTTGAATCGACACGAATTGATGTTATGCTATGAGATACATTCGTCACTAGTTAATGGTTTATAACACAGAGATGGTTAACGTTTGCATGATTCCTTAGACCATGAGAGTATCGAGTTTCTTCATGCTTGCTTCATGAACTTTGGGGTTTGTTAAACGTCATCTGTAAATGGGTGGCTATTACGGCGGCTTACGGGTTCAAGGAAAAGTGTGTCAAGTAACTTGATAGCTCAAGATTGGGATTTGCTCCTCCGACGATGGAGAGATATCTCTGGGCCCTCTCGGTGTTACGGTATCCATCATCGTCTGGCCAGACACTTTGTGATTTGATCACGGGGATGCCGGAACACGGGAACGAGAAAAGAGAACAATACCGCTAACGAGGTAACTGGCATAGTGGACAAGTTGTTGATCCACGGGGATGCCTACATGTCTCACTTCGGGTATTTGAAACATATCGCGAAGCAACAGGAATAGCACACGGCAACTGGAGGTTCACTCGAATATTCATTCGTGTGGGTATAGGGGTCAATATGGGTGTCCACGGCTCCGATGTTGATCATTGATCGGAAGGGGTTCCGGGTCATGTCTATGCTTCACCGAACCTGTAGGGTCACACGCTTAAGGGTCATCTATCTGCTGAATACTAGACAGGGAGTCTGAGAGAAAATCACCGAAAAAGTTTTCGGACACCGGAAAAGTTTCGGACACCGGAAAAGTTCCGCAGAGAGAACACCGGAACAGTTTCGGTAAAACTGAAAAGTTGTTTCAGGGGATACCATAAAGTCAAATTGGTTTTGGCACATGCCTGATAATTCTTGGAGGGTGCCAGAATCATTCTGGAAACTTTCTGGAATTTTCCGGGATGAAAACCGGAAATGTTCCGGAGCTGCCGAAACCGCTTCAGATGCTTTTCGCAGATGAAAATCACTAAACCGGAATTGTTCCGGATCGCATTGAAAATTATTTTAGTGGGTACTGGAAATGTTCTAAGCCCACATAAATATTTTTAGTTCGACCGGACGCTGAAAAATGTCGTCGTGAATAGTGAAAGTGCTTTTTGGGATATTTATGGAAAAGTCACCTTTTGGGATATTTTCCCAAAAGGTTTCTAGAAGGCTTGGGGGCCAAGAAACCCTACCCCTTGGATTTCCTATAAATAGAGGTGGAGGGGCTGCCTCCACACTCACTCCTTCTCACATACAAGTGCCATGACATTTCTGGCTTCTCTCTCCCTCCCAGCGAAATAGTTTCGTAGAGCCGAAAGGCTGTCTGGGTTCCGGTGGGAACTTGTTCTGGACGGCGAAGCCCTGCCGGATAGATGAGACCGTATGTGTGCAACCCCGTAGAGAGGTCGTAGGTTTGATCTTTTTGCCCGAGGGGCTGTTCGAGGGTCCTCCCGAAGGGCTGTCCAAGTTACTGTCCGAGTTTCGGGGGTCCTCCCGAAGGGCTGTCCGTGAGGCCTCCCGGAGGGCTGTCCGAGGATCCGTTCGGTGGGACTATCCGAAAGACTGTCCAGAGGCCTCCTGGAGGGCTGTCCGAGGATCCGTCCGGTGGGACTATCCGAAAGACTGTCCAGAGGCCTCCCGGAGGGCTGTCCGAGGATCCGTCCGGTGGGACTATCCGAGGGACTGTCCCGAGGCCTCTCGAAGGGCTGCCCGGAGATCCGTCCGGTGAGCTGACGAGGGAGCACATCCTCGCGGTTGGGAGGTTGTAAAATCCTAGCTGTGGGGCTCTGCACCGCCGATCGTCATCGACTCTACTTCCGTTGCGCTACGAGTCGGTAACGAAACAGATCAAACCTTGTATGCAGTCTCCATAGTGATCCTGGGCTGGTACGTAGGTCGGAAATATTTTGTTT
The DNA here is from genome assembly GCA_039707655.1 of Elymus sibiricus. NCBI lineage: Eukaryota > Viridiplantae > Streptophyta > Magnoliopsida > Poales > Poaceae > Elymus > Elymus sibiricus. Next base: position 238,050,508 of record CM077665.1, read on the forward strand.
TCTGTTGCGTTACCCTACAGTGGTATCAGAGCCAGGTTATACGTAGATGCCGGTTGCGATCTAGAATACATAGAGATGTATGGGTGTTGCACAATATAATTAGGTAGTAGATGAGATCTATTGCTGAAAATTATTTGTGTGGGAAGCAGATGAAATCTGTTACCCGATGTTCCTGTTGCTTCCCCTGAATTTGCGTAGTCCTGATCTTGACGGCATGGTGGAATCTCACAAAGTTCTGGCAATCCGCGATCCTTTCATGCTGCTCCTGAGTATGCTGATTGACAGATCAACGAAGTGCTAACAGTTCTTTGGGTTCCACCATAGTTGAGAAAGATGGATATTTCGCAGACGAAAGGGCAATACAGATGTGATCTGCACGGGGGTCACACGTATGACGAAGTTTAGTATGGGTCTCGAGATTTTATTATCTCGTGTTTCATACACCCTGGAAAGTTAATCTAGCAACTTGAATTATCATACTTGATGATGGACGTTGGTAGCTTCGGTTTGTTTCGAAACCTTAGAAGCCACGTAAAATAAAATTATGCATGAACCGATTAGAGGCGTCTAACTTGGTTTTGCAGGATGGTTTGCATGTGCATGTGATGTGGTATAGCAGTGCTCATTATAATTTGATTATGTATGAGATGACTATATAATGTAAATTGATTAACATGACCTGCGTGTCATGATTCGGCATGATGGCTGGAGCCATATGATTGTCACTTTAATGACCTGCGTGTCAACCTTCAGTAATGCACTTATTTTATTAGCTATAGAGATAGCAATATTATCTGGTGCATCGACAAGGTGGTGGCAATCTTCGCGAAGGTGAACACCAACGCGAATGCCGAAGATGAAGAAATGAAAGACTTCTCCGTCAGAAAGGGCTATACCATATCATGCTATTATGAATTGCCTGAGATGTTTATCCCTTATGATGCACCCTTCTTGATTGCGCGGTAGTCGCTTTTTATTAGGGTGATCTCTCACAAAAATATCAAGTAGTTAGTGTTCTCCCAAGTGTAGCACCGTCACGGCACCTAACTTTTCGGGGTGCGCCATGCTGACATGGGTACGAACGATTAGGGATGTGTGAGGCGGGTGAGTTAAGACCTCGCAGCGAGATCACTTGGTTGTCTTGACGTTCAGGCATGAAAGTCATGAGCTCGGAACACACGCATCGAAAGATGAACAAGAGTCACATAGAGATGTGATCGGCAAGTTTGCCTAACGATTGAAGTTCTCGTCATCAGTGATGCTCACCATCAATGGCGTTGAATTGAAATCCGTGTCTTGAATCATTCATAATCAATTTTGAGAGATACTGATTTGAGTGGGAGCGCACTGTAGAATTAATTCTTTTAATTCTCAGTGCAATTAATTTTGAACACTGTCTAAGTGTGATTTGCATAATAGTTGTAGAATAATGGCTCGCGTTTCCACCTTCCCTATTAAAATTGAATAGCTGTTAAATATCTGGTTAAAACTTTACGGTTGGTAATATAATGTGAGGATTGTCCTCTAGAGTGCCGAGAAGGACTTTGTCCTATCGCATGTTTTCGGTATTCTCTCGCTAATGCTATGGATCATGTGACTCACGTCCTTCGATCCAAAAGCTAAAATTCCTTTTCAGTCAAAGTGCAATATGTTTGCTTCGATGAGACCCAAACTTCAAAAGTTTGGATAGTTATGTGATATTCATGGAATCTGAAAAACATTTTCAGAGACGGACAAAGGCTAAAAGATATGAGATATCCAAAGCAATGTTTGTTTGCAAACTATTAGTAAAGGAGTTTACTATGCATTAGACTGATAAGAGAGGGATCCAGTAGAATGCGTGTCATATGATGATGGTGAATAAAACAACAACTTAAAGAGAAAGGAAGTGTCCGAAGGGTGTTAGTGAAACTTTCACGCCTAGGAAGTCCGGGGCTAATGCCACTCTTAAGTTGAGTGCTTCTTCTGAGAGTAGGAGAAATACTGAAAGTTAAACTCTTAGAAGTATAAAGGCAAAAGGAAAGAAGACTGGAATATCCAGCTCATGTATGAATGTCATACAAGTTTTTGATGTATAGAAGGCTGGTCAAAGATATAGTTCTTGGGAATTATGGTTAAACATGTTAATCACTAATTCTTGGGTATTGTGAGTTAATCACAAAGATACCCGCTCGATTGCATTCTGTTGCAACTCGATGTAAGAACTACTATGGCCTGAAAGACTAGCCAGGAATGAGGTTTAAATACACGCAGGGAACATAGTAAATGTTACTATGCCTTCCATCGGTGTATTCCCTATGTATTTACTTTCATAATTCATTTTAGAGTTTCACACTCTAGCCCTTTGCATAAGGTATCTTGCAAGAAGGTTGTTCATAAGAGAACTTTTGATGTTCGGTGTTATGAATAACATAAGGGCCATACTTTCATTATGAATGAGACGTATGTTATGAATATTGATAATAATACATTACCTCTGGGTTTACTTTCATAATTCATTTTAGAGTTTCATACACTCTAGCCCATTGCACAATGTTTGTTGCAAAGGAGTTGTTCATAAAAACAACAATTGTTGTTCAGTATTATGAATAACATGAAGGGCCATGCTTCCATCCTAGATGGGATGTATGTTATGAATATTGATGGAAATATGATACATCCATAACACTGACGCTAAAAGTCGCAAGACTAAAAGAATACCACACAAGTGTGGCACTGCATTTAGTCACATTAGAGAAACCCGCATGGAAAATTCCATTATGATGGATTTTGAAGTCATTTGATTTTGAATCATCTGACACTTGCAACTTTCCTCTGAAAAGTGAAGTGACTGAAATACCGTTCACAGGCCATAAGGAACGAGCAAAGAACATATTGGTGATCATACATTATGATGTGTGTAGTCCAATAAATGTTGTTGCAAGTAGTGGATTTATCTATCTTCAGAAATGACTCAAGTAGATATATGGATATTTACTTGTTGAGACGTAAGTCTGGATCTTTTGAATTCATTCATAAGGTTTTCAAAATTGAAGTAGAAGTTATTGTAACAAGAAAATTATGTTTCTACAATTCGATTGCAGAAAGGAATATTTGAGTTACAAGTTTAGCGAATGTCTGATGAGTTATGAAAGGGGTTTCATAACTTGCACCTCCCGGAACACCACTGCAAGTGAAAAGTCCGTGAAGATGTAATCGAACCATTTATGACATGGTAAGATCAAAGATGACATAAATAAATTTGCCATTATCCCTTTTATAGAGTGATGCTTTAGAGACTGCGGCTTTTACACTGAAAAGAGCTCCATCAGGTCTGTTGAAATGACGCCATGGTGTGGTACGCCCAACCATGTTATATCTTTTCTTAACATTTGGAATTTGGGGCTTGTGTAAAAGGTTACAAACCTATTCCAAATCAGACAAGTTCTACTTTGTAAGGTTATCCCATGTCATTGGGTATTCCTCCCTCACAATACCGAGGCAAATAGGTTTGCCACAAACAACGGTATGCTTTTTAAAGGAAATGGTTCTTTCAAAAAGGGTGAGTGGGAGAACACTGCAACTCGACGAGATAAACAGTATCTTCGTCATCAGTTCAAAGGGAAGGAACCTTGGAAGTGATTCCAAGGTTTTCCTACTGCGACTGATATGGAAGTCTCTACAATAAAATGTATGGACTTCGGTCGAACTTGCAGCTGAACCTCGTAGGCAAGGCTCGTGCAAACCTCTCAGGTGCGCAAACGAGATATTGTTGTTGGACAACAGTATACCTACGATACACAAGGAAGCGGTGGTGGGCCCTGACTCCGGAATTGGCTAAATGCCAATACAATCCGAGATAGTTTCCATATAAATGTTTCAAGATTAAAATCTTGATACACCTTTCAGAAGGCTTAGAGTCTAACGAATATTTATGGAACTAAAAACTGATACGGATAAAAATGTTTTATCCATAAAGCTCGACTTGTTGAAATAACAAGTTCAAGGAGTTGACTACGATGAGGTTGTTTCACCGTAGCGATGCTTAAAGTCGGTTCGGGTTGAACTAGCAATTAATACATATTTCAATCATGAGATATGAAACATGGATGACGAAAGGATTTCCATCTGATGGAAATGTAACCAAGGACTTGCATGTGTTACAGTCCAAGGTATTTTGTCAGTCCAGACGATGCTAGTAAGTATGCAAACTTCAGAGTTCCAGCAATGGACAGAAGAGAGCAAAATGGAGTTGGAATCTTTGTGTTTTGATGAAATGGTCAAAAAGGGTTTTGACTTCATCAATGGGTAACGAAGATGCTTGTGATTCAAGAAAGTAAGTGGGAGCATAATAATATTTCTAAAAACGTTGTGTGCTTGACACATTGTTAATTAGAAGTAAATTTCTTGACACGAATTAAGGACTTCATTTGAAAATAGTTTTTCGATGAAGTGCTTAGGCTAAATAGCCTCAATATTAGGCATGATGATCTATGGAGATAGATTTACCTAATGGGGCTAACCTATGAATATATATTGACAAGATGCTAAAACCTTTTAGCATTTAAAACGCCAAGGAGTGATTCTTGCCGATGTCACATGGAAAGAGTTTTTGCAAGACTCAGTGTCCCAAAACACTGATGAGTGAAATACATGATGGAGATTCCACACACTCTTGTGTTTGGATTAATCATGTATTCCATGGTATGTAAAACAACCAGATATGTCCGATACTCCAAAGTTGTTGCGAGTATAGATACCAAAGTGATCAAAGTACTGATCATAGGACAACAGTGAAAGATATCACTGAGTACTAGAGTAGTACTAATGACATGTTTTCTCGCAAGCAGAGATTATGAAGTGCTCGTTGTAAGTAATTACATCGATACAATCTTCATCAATGCTCCATGCGATTTTCGATTTAAGTTAAGGGATTTGTGTAATACACAATATGGTGGCACGGTAGTTGGAAATTGTTCTAAACAAGATACTGTGGCGAATTCTATAACATAGGCTAAGTATGTTGATGCTTTAGAAGCGACAAAGAAGATGTTGAATCATATAGTTCATTCAAGAACTTAGTATGGTTCCAAGATGGCTTTGGTCAATGGGACACTATTGCAGATAGTTGCTCCATAGCTCAGTCTGAGGAATCAAGGTTTGACCTGTGATTCACATATATACAAAGCCAAGTCCACACAAAATATGAATTTTGTTAAAGCGTGAAAACGCGGGGATATGCATAGTTACACACGGAGCTGAAGTTGTCAGATCCGTTGGACATCAGGCTATACCACAAGCGAAGCATATTTTACACCAGTATGCCATAGGTGTAAAGTGCATTAGCATTGACTAGATTATTGACTCTAGTGCAAGTGGGAGTCTGTAGGAGATATGCCCTAGAGACAATAATAAATGTTATTGATTATCTCCCTGTTCATAATTATGTTTATGTTCCATGCTATAACTGCAATGATTCTCGAGTCTACAAATAAAACGAGGCTTGGAGGGAAACTCATGTGCACGTGTGGGATAATAAACGGTAAAATATATTCCTAGTCAAGCCTCTAAGACTGGCTCAAGTATTGCATGATGATCCTGTTTTCCTGATCATGGGCATGGCTATGCCGGCAATTTTGAGGGCACAATGTTGGAAGAACATTTGTGTTGAATCGACCCGAATTGATGTTATGCTATGAGATACATTCGTCACTAGTTAATGGTTTATAACACAGAGATGGTTAACGTTTGCATGATTCCTTAGACCATGAGAGTATCGAGTTTCTTCATGCTTGCTTCATGAACTTTGGGGTTTGTTAAACGTCATCCGTAAATGGGTGGCTATTACGGCGGCTTACGGGTTCATGGAAAAGTGTGTCAAGTAACTTGATAGCACAAGATTGGGATTTGCTCCTCCGACGATGGAGAGATATCTCTGGGCCCTCTCGGTGTTACGGTATCCATCATCGTCTGGCCAGACACTTTGTGATTTGATCACGGGGATGCCGGAACACGGGAACGAGAAAAGAGAACAATACCGGTAACGAGGTAACTGGCATAGTGGACAAGTTGTTAATCCACGGGGATGCCTACATGTCTCACCTCGGGTATTTGAAACATATCGCGAAGCAACAGGAATAGCACACGGCAACTGGAGGTTCACTCGAATATTCATTCGTGTGGGTATAGGGGTCAATATGGGTGTCCACGGCTCCGATGTTGATCATTGATCGGAAGGGGTTCCGGGTCATGTCTATGCTTCACCGAACCTATAGGGTCACACGCTTAAGGGTCATCTATCTGCTGAATACTAGACAGGGAGTCTGAGAGAAAATCACCGAAAAAGTTTTCGGACACCGTAAAAGTTTCGGACAGCGGAAAAGTTCCGCAGAGAGAACACCGGAACAGTTTCGGTAAAACTGAAAAGTTGTTTCAGGGGATACCATAAAGTCAAATTGGTTTTGGCACATGCCTGATAATTCTTGGAGGGTGCCAGAATCATTCTGGAAACTTTCTGGAATTTTCCGGGATGAAAACCGGAAATGTTCCGGAGCTGCCGAAACCGCTTCAGATGCTTTTCGCAGATGAAAATCACTAAACCGGAATTGTTCCGGATCGCATTGAAAATTATTTTAGTGGGTACTGGAAATGTTCTAAGCCCACATAAATATTTTCAGTTCGACCGGACGCTGAAAAATGTCGTCGTGAATAGTGAAAGTGCTTTTTGGGATATTTATGGAAAAGTCACCTTTTGGGATATTTTCCCAAAAGGTTTCTAGAAGGCTTGGGGGCCAAGAAACCCTACCCCTAATATCCCAAAAGGTTTCTAGAAGGCTTGGGGGCCAAGAAACCCTACCCCTTGGATTTCCTATAAATAGAGGTGGAGGGGCTGCCTCCACACTCACTCCTTCTCACATACAAGTGCCATGACATTTCTGGCTTCTCTCTCCCTCCCAGCGAAATAGTTTCGTAGAGCTGAAAGGCTGTCTGGGTTCCGGTGGGAACTAGTTCTGGACGGCGAAGCCCTGCCGGATAGATGACACCGTATGTGTGCAACCCCGTAGAGAGGTTGTAGGTTTGATATTTTTGCCCGAGGGGCTGTTCGAGGGTCCTCCCGAAGGGCTGTCCAAGTTACTGTCCGAGTTTCGGGGGTCCTCCCGAAGGGCTGTCCGTGAGGCCTCCCGGAGGGCTGTCCGAGGATCCGTCCGGTGGGACTATCCGAAAGACTGTCCAGAGGCCTCCCGGAGGGCTGTCCGAGGATCCGTCCGGTGGGACTATCCGAGGGACTGTCCCGAGGCCTCTCGAAGGGCTGCCCGGAGATCCGTCCGGTGAGCTGACGAGGGAGTACATCCTCGCGGTTGGGAGGTTGTAAAATCCTAGCTGTGCGGATCTGCACCGCCGATCGTCATCGACTCTACTTCCGTTGCGCTACGAGTCGGTAACGAAACAGGTCAAACCTTGTATGCAGTCTCCATAGTGATCCTGGGCTGGTACGTAGGTCGGAAATTTTTTGTTTTCTGCTGCGTTACCCTACATGTGAACTGTGAGCCATTGTCAGTAATGATACTGTTGGGGACACCAAAGCGGCTCACGAGTCCCCGGATGAATTTGACTGCTGAGCCGGCTGGGATGGTGCGCACGGGCTCCACCTCCGCCCACTTGGTGAACTTGTCGATGGCGACATAGAGGTAGCGGTAGCCTCCGGCCGCCCGAGGGAAAGGACCCAGTATGTCCACACCCCAGACCGTGAAGGGCCAGGAGAGCGGGATGGTCTGGAGGCCTTGCTCGGGTTGATGAATCTGCTTTGCGTGGAATTGACAGGCCTCGTAGGATCGAACCAGCTCGCTGGCGTCGTTGAGCGCCATGGGCCGGTAGAAGCCGTTGCGCAACGCCTTTCAAACAAGGGTGCGAGATGAGGAATGGTGCTCGCAGTCGCCATGGTGGATATCGGCCAGCAGCTCGCACCCCTGCTCCTCATTTATGCACCATAGCAAGACGTCGTTTGGGCGCCTGTGGTACAGCTCGCCGTCACTCGGGCAGTAAGCAGTGGCCTGGCGAGCCACGCGCTCCGCGTCCTCCTCCTTCTCTAGCAGGTCGCCGCTGAGCAGGTACGCCTTGAACTCCTCGGTCCAGTCGGTGTCCTGGGGCTCCAATCCAGGAGCAAACGTGCTCCCGAGGCTGGTCCGCGGGCCGGGGCACCTGAGAGCGGGGCCGGTGGCAGTTCCTCCCGAGGTGACGCCATGCCTGCGGCCAGTGGTGCCGCCGATGGTTTGAAGAGCCTTTCCCCGAAGACGCCGGGCTCCTGAGGCTCGCGGCGCGACACCCTCTTGGCGATGTCGTCTGCCTCCTTGTTTGCGCCACGCAGGACGTGCTACAATTCCAAGCCCTGGAAGTGCTTTTCAATTTTGCGTACCTCTTCCAAGTACGCCTCCATGTGCTCGTCCTTCAGTTTGTAATCCTTGTTGGAGAAGTTGACGAGGAGCTGGGAGTCGCCCTTGATGGTGAGGCGCTTGACCCCCATGGTCGTGGCGGCCCTGAGGCCCGCGATCAAGCCCTCGTACTCCATGATGTTGTTGGAGACCTTCTTGCCATGCTGGAAGCAGAGCTACATGGTGTAGTAGAGATTTTCCTGGGTCGGCGAGATGAGTACAACTCTAGCCCCCGCGCCCTGTCGTGCGAAGGCGCCGTCGAAGTGCATGACCCAGCCGTCTGGCGCCTCATCGCCGGGCGTGAGGGACTAGCCCTCGTCCAGCCCCCGGTCGGGGGCATCCATCCATTCCGCCACGAAGTCAGCGAGGGCCGCACCCTTAATGAACCTGGTTGTGCTGAACTCCAGATGGAAGGCCTCCAGCTCGATGTTCCACTCCGCCACCCTTCCGGCAGCGTTGGGGTTGCGCATCACCTTCTCCAGGGGGTACGCAGAGACGACCTTGATGGTGTGTCCTTGGAATTAATGGCGCAGCTTCCTTGAGGCAACGAGGAGCGCAAGCAGGAGCTTCTACTGCATGGGGTAATGCACGCGTGCATCCCGCAGCACGGTGCTAACATAGTACACCGGGTACTCGACGAGGCGCGAAGCATCGGCGCCGCACTGCTCCTCAGGGGGCGTGCAGGACTCAGGTGCCTCATGAGTCGGTGAGGCGACAAGGGCCTCGGGAGCGCCATCCTGAGGTGGCGAGCGCTGTGCGGCCTCTTGCGAACCACCTTTCTTCGCGCCTGCGCCGGCACGCTCCTCCCGGATCGCCACGAGCGCCGCGCTGGCCGAGTGGGGGGTTGCCGCCAAGTAGAGCACGAAAGGCTCGCGAACGCGGGGCGCCACCATGACGGGAGGGTTCATGAGGTACTGCTTGAGTTCTTGGAAAGCCGCCCCTGCTTCTAGGGTCCACTCAAAAGGGCCCTTCCTCTTCATGAGCTTGAAGAAGGGGAAGGCACGCTCACCGAGCCTGGAGATGAAATGTCCCAAGGCGGTCACGCAGCCCGCCGGCTTCTGCATTTCCTTGAGGGTCTGAGGCGGGCTCCTCTTTTCAATTGCCTGGATCTTTTCTGGGTTGGCCTCGATCCCCCGGTGCGATACCAATAAACCGAGCAGCTTGCCGGACGGGACCATGAAAACACACTTCTCCGGGTTGAGCCTCAGGTTCACCCGATGTAGGCTGGCGAATGTCTCTTCCATGTCCTCAATCAAGGTCCTCGCCTCCCGTGATTTGACCACGATGTCATCGACATACGCCTCGGCATTCCTCCCGAGTTGTTGGCCCAGGGCAATGTGCATCAACCGCTGGAAGGTCGCACCTGCATTCCGCAGCCCGAAGGGCATGCATGTATAGCAATATACGCCGCACGGGGATAGAAATGCCGTCTTCTCGACATCTTCCACTGCCATTTTGATTTGATGGTAGCCTAAGAAAGAATCCAAGAAGCACAGCAGATCGCACTCGGCGGTGGAGTCCACGATTTGATCGATGTGCGGGAGCGGGAAGGGGTCCCGCGGACAAGCACTACTGGAATCAGGCACTTTGCCATCTTCCATGGCAGACGACAAAGGATAGGACTGCGAACGGCAAACCTCTTTGCCGTCAGCCGGCAGACGGCCACAGTTTCGGCATTGTGAACTCCGGTAAAGGAGTTCTTTGTCGTCTGCCTAGGATCACCGGACGGCAAAGATTTTTTGCCGTCAGGGGGTGGATGGCAAAGAGGCTCGACGGTGTAGCACTGACATTAGCCCCGTTAGGTGGCTAACGACACCCTTTGCCGTCTGCCCCCCACCCCGTTGTCGTCCGCCCCCTTTGCCATCTCCCCCCCCCCCTTGCCGTCTGCCCCCAACCCCTTTGCCGTCGGCCCCCGGACGGCAAAGGGGACAAATGGCTCCAGGCCTCGTGCTCCCAGGTTGCACAGGCGGCTGCCATGTGTCACCTTTCCCGTCGGTGGCAGACGGCAAAGTGACCATATTTCCTCTTTTATATTTATTTTTGATATATCCAAGCATTTTCACAAGCAAAATGTATGATATACATATATATTTCACAAAACCCATATCCATGCCATATGAATATGATCATCCAACAAACATATCAAATCAAAAGTGCAAGTTTCACCATATTACAATAGTTTCATCCATACATACATAGTTTCATCCATATTACAATAGTTTCATCCATAGGTAGAAAGTTTCACATAAGTTCATCGATACAAAATGAAAACAGAAAGTAAACACTAGCACTCCATCAAAGCAAGTTGCCGTGAAGTGAATCAAATCTGCAAAATTGGAAATGAGAAAGTTAGAATAAGAATACTAGAAGTAGAAGAAGATCTAGAAGAAGAAGAAGACGATGATGATGAAGAATTGTTTTTCTTCTCTTTCTCTTTCTCCTCTTGTTTTTCTTCTTCTTATTCCTTATTTGTGTCATTTTAGAGCTAACCTAGGTAATTATGCCATTTTTCACCTAACTAAGCTTATTGTGTCATTTTACAAGATAATAAGCTAAATATATGGCATTTCTGAGGTTACCAAGGCTATTATGCCATTTTTGAGTTAACTAAGTTTATTATGTCATTGTGGAGGAAACAAAGCTAAGTATAGGTCATTTTAGAGCTAACCTAGGTAAAATAGGTCATTTCGGAGCTAATCAGCTAAGTAAGTTTACAATGTCATTTTGGAGAAAACAATGCTAAGTATAGGTCATTTTAGAGCTAACTTAGGTAAAATATGTCATTTTGGAGGTAAGTAAGCTTACTATGTCATTTTAGAGGAAACAAAGCTAACTTAGGTAAAATATGACATTTATGAGCTAACTAAGGTTATTATGCCATTTGTTGAGCTTGACTTTCAGTCTTTCGAGGTTTTCCTTACAAAAACTCTCATGCCTCATGGTGTGTATGGTGCGCACTCACTCACACTTATATGTTGGTGTATGTTGGTGGACACTACCTAACACTAATATTTCGACCGTCGGTGATGGTCGTTTCCCCTTCTCCTCTCCCGCAATATACCAAGGTATATATCGAGAGAAGGAGAAGAAGAAACGACCCCCGCGACAACAGTCGGGATTCCTCCATCAAGAAGAGACATAAACTCACAAGGAGCTCCGATAGACCGAAAGTACGTAATTTTGTCTAAGTTCTAAGTTTGTCTTTCTTTGAGAAAATGAGCCAAGTAAGTGGCATATTAGGGCTTACCGTCCTCGTCATCACGAAGGTGAAGCACCGGGGTTGCTCGGGCCTGGAGAAGGATGCCCTGGAGAAGGATGCCCTGGAGAAGGGTCATGCGATGCGGCTCGGGAGTTATGCTGCACCAAAGATCATTTGCAAAGTCTCGTTAGCATGATGACACTGAAATGTTAAGACTAGTAACTAATGACCATTCAAATGAAACTCGCTGTTCCCACCGTGGTAATGACTGGCATCGGCGGAGGGGTCTGGCCGTTCTTCTCCCATAGAGACTGCACATTTGGTTTTGACAAGTCAATCATATTGGTTATTAATGGAACGAACCTGTAGTGCATGATTTGGCTAATATGAAGAAGAAACTTACCATGATGAGCTCGTACATGGCCCGGTTAGACGCATCGTTCCGTGCCCTCTCCTCCTCCAACAACTTAGCCGTCCTCTCCTCCAAATCCCTCATCTCCTCCGCCGCCTGCCGGGCCTGTTCCTCCAGAAGCGCCTGGGTTGCCTCTGTCTCTTTCTGAAGAGCAGCCTGCAACAGTACTCCTCGTTAGCATTGTAATCATCTTTGTTCGCACACACAATGTAATGGAGGAAAGCTATCTGAGTCCGTATGACTAACCTCGATGGCGAGCTCGACTGGCCGTGGATGAGGCCTTATCTCAGGACAGGAGCTCATTTGGCGCGCCTTCATCTCCCAGAGAGTGCGAGAAGACCGTATAAGTCCATCTCCAATGGCTATCGAGCCATGGGGCCTCCCGCTGCCAGCCATCATCACCAGCTCTAGATCAATAGGATGCTGGCTCGGGTTGAAGTCCTCCCCATTCACCTCCTTCCCCACATCTCTGTACCTCACGAGCTTGTGGTGGGAGGAGATGTTGGCGAAGTTCTCGGGATGATCGAGGTCAGACTCAGAGAATGCCTTCGCCTTCTTGTACGAGGCAGTATGGGCCATGGCATAGAGATCATACATCCCTGGCACCTCCGTGTTATTCTGATGCGCCTAAAAAAGAGAGAGAGGAACAAAGTATTAGTAAAGGGCTCAAGCAAGCATGAAGAATGAATTGCATGAATAATGAAGCAAACCACATACCATCTTAGAATGAGAAGGGGAAGAGGAAGAAGAAAGGAAGAGGTAAACTTAGTTGCTTCATTGACAAACGAGTGAAACCACATATCTTGAAGGATTCAACGAAATGATGAATGACATGAGGAACAAGCAAGAATTCAAAAAAATTTGGGCAGCACTTCGGTAGAGAAGAGAGTCAAAACTTGATAAGATGAAAGAACTTGAAAAGAGAACACAACACTCCGGTTAAATGGATAAGCAGGGAAGGAACATGATCTTGACAAAACAAGATGATAGATTGAAGAGAGCAACATCACAACGCCACCGGAACAAAAGAATATAAGCTAGATCGTTGGAGAGAAAAGCACAGAGAAGAAAATGACAACTTTCACCACAACTGAATTGAAAAGCATCCTTATAGGAAAGGATTGAACGGAGTTGTTGGAAATCAACAACGAAAAGAATTAGCTTGTTGTGGGCTTATGGAAAACATCTCAAAATTATGAGGTGACAACCGGCCACTAACCGAAACAATTGGTTTCATTGAGACCACGAAGAGATGAAAACTTCTTTCACCAAGAGGATATGAGGACCCTTGGATCATTGATAAGCACCAAGATAGCAACAATCCTTAGGAAACGCTTTTGGTGAAATCCAATCCAAGATACTCCTAGAAAGAAATGATGGGTTTAAATATCTCACTCCTGACAACTAATCTTCAAGACTCCTCATGAATCAAGAATGCTATAATACCATCTCAAAAGATAAGGGAGACAGAATTGCACTTGAAATGCAAGATAAAAATACTTGAGGACATCCAACAAAATCTTGAAGAACACTTGAGAATGAGATAAATCTTGATGAACCACCATGAAGAATCTTCGGAAGAACTCCGAAACGAAAGGATGATAGAACAAAATTGAAGGTTGCAAAATGAACAAGATTGAGGTCTTGCAAAGATTTAGATGAAGCTTCGCGAAGAGGTACTTGAGAAACTTGGAACTCCGGAAAAGAAAATATGAACAACTTAGCATCAAGAATTTGATATCATGAACAACTCCGGAAGAAGGATTGAAATCACCTTGATGAAACAAGAATAAGAATTATGTTATGCTCATCCTTCATCAAGTTAAATTGATAACAAGCAACGGATTTGGCATACGACTTATTCTTCTTGAGAAGATTGAAGAGAGATATACAAGCTTAAAGAAGTCTTGAACGAACCACTAACGAGAATGGAAACGAATGGGAATACATGAGAATGAAGAGATCAAGATTTTCCTAATAGAAACTTGAACAAGGCACCGGAATAACTGAGATACGAACGAAGAGACAACAATTGAGAAGAATTGGAGAACGAAAGCTGAAAGCTGAGAACGAAGAAATCTTCTGAAATGATGGCCTTCGGAGGATCGAGAAATGACAATAACTCTGAAATGCTCCGGATAGATATGCAAAGACTTACTCATGATCGAAAACAATTTGAGAGGATAGCACGAAGCTGAGATGACAAATCTTCGAAAGAACGGTGAAAGATTTAAGAGAAACTCTACTTCCGTCTTCAACTCTGAGAATGATGACGAGAAACTCCACCAAGAATTACTGAGAACTCCGGGACCAATGAATAAGGAAAGGTTGAGCCAACGATGAACTAATTTGAAGCGATCTTGGAAAAGGAATATGACTGATGAAATTCATTCTTACGTCATATTAAAAGAATTTGAGGACATCTCCAGAAAAGATTAGAAGAGCCAGGTAAGATCCTGGGGAAAAACCTGTGGGATATGGGCCCACTCAAAGAAAACACCGTTGAAACGATTGCTTAGAAGGAGATATTGCACCGGAAGCTTGAATTGAATCCACCGAAAAAGAAAACAAGGATGAAGACTAAGAAATGATGAACTACTAACTTGAAGCTCCTGAGAATTTCCATAATGAATCACCGGATACAATACGGAAGGAAAGAGAGCGGAGCATCACATGAATAGAAAGACACTTGGATGATGATTTAATCGTTGAAGAAAAGGGCGGGAGGGTGGGGAAAAACAAGAAAACTTGAGACAGATGAGACGATCTCCGGAAAGAAATATGAGGATTGATCTTGCAATACTGGAGAGGGTTGAATTAACTTGATGAGAAACACACCGGTTAGGAAAGATATTAAATCACCACTTGACATCGAAGCAACTTGAATTTATCATACTTCAACAAAACCACAAGATGAGGCTTGAGGATTAAGCCGGAAACAAATACATAACCCATTGCATTTGCTGGAAGGATAATCCTAGGTAACTAGTTGAATTCCCACCTAAGAATTTCCGAAGTCTTTCTTGTTTATGCGATTCGGGTTGCGGACCCAGGAACGTACCCAAGGTAATCAGCTACAACTGCACCCGCAACCTTCCACACCATAATCCAAGAAACTCCGCAAACTCATCTACCTCAGACACTCATAATCACAATGATACTAAACATGGCAGTACCCCGAACGCCTCCCCAGTACTGGGTGACTCCAGCCTTATCTCGCCACGAAAAGTATTGAAGCAATTTCGAACATCCTCCGTCCTGAGATACTAAGGAAGTTGAATGATAACGATGTGTCAAGAATCCCCTGGAGCTCAACTCCCCGGAAGAAATCAAGTCAAACAGGAGCCACCAAGACAGAACTCCGTCACATCGGCATCATATAGTTTCCAAAATACCCGCGTGATCCTAAAATTTTTTTTGAGCGAGAAGAGGAGTAGAATGAAAATTCCTAAGTCGAATACCTCACCAGAGTATAGAAGAGGAGTAAAAGAATCCTACTCTCCGATATAACTAGACTCAAAATAGTTTTAACTAGACTCGACTCAGCCAAGTTCGATCAATCAAGGGAGCTCCTATGTCGGTACAGGCTCTGATACCAACTTGTCACTCCCAGGATGCGATCCTATCCTTATTTTGGCACGAGGGCCTCGACAGGGATGGAAGCGCATCTCGTCGTTTCGCAAGAATGGATATCATTACAAGTACATGTAAAGAAGAGATGAGTATATGGAATTGGCTTACACTCGCCACAAGCTACAACAATATCACATCAATACATCAACATATCCAAACAACATACAGAAGAGCAGGGTCCGACTACGGACAAAATCAAACGATAAAATGACATCCATCCTTGCTATCCCAGGCTGCCGCCTGGAACCCATCCTAGATCGATGAAGAAGAAGAAGAAGAACTCCAAATCAAACAAAGCATCGCGCTCACATCATATCATCGCATTACCTGTACCTGCAACTGTTGTTGTAGTAATCTGTGATCCACAGGGACTCAGCAATCTCATTTCCAAGGGTATCAAGACTATCAAAGCTTAATGGGTGAGGTAAGGTTAAGTGGTGAGGCTACAGCAAGCACTAAGCATTTATTTGAGTGGCTAACTTACGAGTACAAGAATAAAGGGGGATGATTGTCGCATAAACGGACGTGATCTAGTAATGATCTCTAAGAGATCCTGAACACCTACTTACGTCAATCATAACCCCACCGTGTTCTCTCTCGGATAAGAACTCACGAGAAGAGACAGTCACGGTTACGCACACGGTTGGTGTATTTTATTTGAGTTTACTTCAAGTTTGCTATGACCGGGTGTTAAACAAAGTTTCCAAGTTGCCACGTAACCGTGGGCACGGCTTTCCGAAAGATTTAACCCCGCACGGGTGCTCCAACTCATCCATCACAAACTAACCACACGCAGCGGGAAAAACCTCGACCACGAATCTCGTGATCTTCCTAGGCGATTCCACTGGAAAAACCGCAACCTCGAGATAGCCCAAAGTATTCTCGGAATTCCTCGCACAAGACGTTCGAGAAAGGTAAAACAAGTCCAGCAAGACCGCCCGGCAGGCCAGATCCCGATAGGAGCCGCGCGTATCTCGTTCTCAGGGCACTACCAGATGAGCAGTACGTACGGTGGCCTGATAGAAATCCCCCGAGTTGCCCCGGGATGGCCCCGCAAGTGGCTGTGTTTTGGACCAACACTCATGAGGAGCACTGGCCCGGGTTGTTGATTAATTATCCACGGGGTCCGGAAAGTCCCTATGCAATTTTATTAGTTATTAGGAAAATGTAGTACCAATGTTGGGCCTTGCCAGACAAGTTTTATCCTAAAACGAAAATCAAGGGGGTCCCCATAACAACTCTGAGCATGTTAGGAGCGCTCAATTATGGAACATAACACCGGTACACAAGTAACTAGGGCGGCAAGAGTGGAACAAAACACCGAGCAAAAGGCCAAGACTTCTACCCATTACCAAGTATATATGTGCATTAAATTAAATAGCAATAATATTGTGATATAACAAAAACATCCATGTTGGCACATGGGAACATTGCACCTGCAACTAGCAACGCTATAAGAAGGGCTGAGCAAGCAGTGTTTTGCTGGGATATGGAGGGGTTAGAGGCTTTTCATGGCAATTTGGGAGGCTTGACATACAAGTGGTAGGTAGCGAGACAAGCGATTGAAACGAGACATCTAGCATGGCAATGATAGTAATGGTATCCAGGGAAATGATCATCTTGCCTGAGATCCCGCTTGGAAGAAGAACGTATCCGTGAAGCAGGCGATCCGTGAAGTAGACGAACGGGACGTAGTCGAACGGATCCTCACACTCCGAACGCTTTCGGAACTCTATCGAGAAGAAGCAATCCGGAACAAACAAACAACACACGAGAACAACACCACAACATATGCATGACATGATGCACTGCAAATATGATGCATGTTATGCATGACATGGCAAGCACAACAATCAACTTCTACACATTAAGTGAAGCTCAATATGCAACGAGGTGCATATTGACGAAACTCCACATTCGAATATTTAGTTCACTCTCGTTTAGGTACACGACAATATTAAATGTTGTTAAACATGGCAAGAGGTGAAGCATAAGTAAACTACACATCTAGGCAAGTTTAAATGAGGCCGGAAACAACATATAGCATTTCGGAAATGACCCCATATGCAAATTATGAATTTGGTCCATATCTAAACTAACCATGTTTTATATTTGTGAAACAGCAAAATAAAGTGCTCCACGATATTCTACACGTCATTCTAGTCGATTTACATATATAGATCATATAAAACGGAGCTACGGCCTAAAAGATATGACCATCACAAGATAATATGCCATGAATGCAAAATGCATGAAAATGACAACCACAAGCACTTCAAATCATGAATGCAGCAATATATTATGATACTACATGAAAATCTTAGCAAGTTTCATATATGGCATGTTCAAAACGGAGCTACGGTTCAATCACAACACAAACACAAGTTTTATTTCAAATCTGCCCAAAACAGCAAGATGGCATATTGCACGCATGAAAACAACAAGATACAAGATTCCAAAATGCACAAACTAAGCATGGGGCAGTAGAATATAACACACACTTCATTTCATCTTCACATATCATACTCAAAAGAGTCATGGATCACATGGTAGGAAGCTCACAACATGGCAACAAAATATAGCAGATTAGGACTTGGTGAAATTCACAGTTTTTAGCAGAGCAGATTTTCACGGAGGCATATTGGCAGCTGTAAAACTATATGCTACAGGTCATATATTGGCATGAAACTTAACAGCATGGTAGTAGACATGATACATTACAATTCATTCCATGGTGGCAAGGTCTAATTATGCATAGAAACGTGGCTAACATCATCACAACATGGCATTATGAAGAAAACAGATTCTCAGACTTAGTGAAAATTAGAGTAGACATGTGCAGCAGTTTTTAACAGATTGACATATTGAACAACAGAATTAATTATGATGCCAAACCTATTCATGCAAACAATTGGCACAATATGATAGAGCATAACATGCTTAACAAATGACTCCTTGGTGGCAACCACAAAAGACTCCTAGATCAATAGCAAATCACATGGCAACATGGCAACAAAATAACAGTTCCAGACTTAGAAATATTTTGGACCCTCAAAACAGTTGTATTTTATAGCATGATGGCAACAAGAAAATAATACCTAAACATGCATTTCTATAGCAACCAAAAATACCAGGGCCTAACACACATGTCCAAGGGCATATCTCATGTTTGCAACTATTTCAAAATATGCATGGATTAAGTCACACGAAATAAACAAAAGGGCATCATGGCAAAAATGGCATGCACACAAATTGCTCAAAAGACAAAACTAAACTCACAGATAAATTCCATGGATTTTTCTACCCCGAAAACATATATAATATGTGGGTTTTTGCATTAAAAAAATGATGCAACAATTACGCATGCTTATGGCATAAACCATTTTAGCAAGTTAGGTATGCAACTTAAATGCAAACACCACATCAAACATTTTTAGCATGCATGAAAAAGCGGTACAATTAATCTACACATTTTTATATATGGTTTGATTAAATCCGGAGGCACGCTTAAATATTTATGCGCAAAGCAAATCTTGACAATTATGTAAATTAACAGAGATTGGCATGTTGAACATTTTAAACATTTATGAAAGTGGGATATTGTTACTCTACACAAAATTCTAGTCATTTTACATATACGAAATATTTGGATCCGGTGCACGGTTATTTATTTATGAGCATATTAAAAACATGCATTTTTCTGTAATTAAAATGCCCAGGATTAATTGTCAAAATAGCAGATCCTAAAAAAACACTTCACGGGCCAAATCCACAGCACTGGGCCAAAACTAGTTAAGCGCTACATAGCAAAAAAAATGCACACGGGCGGGATCTAGGAGGGGGGCGTTACCAGGCCTCATGGGCCGGAAGCGGAGGCGGGCTTGGAGCGACGTTCCTGGGCCCTGCATGCTGCCGCGGCCCACGCAAGCGAGCGGTTGGAGGCGCTGCACGATCCCGTCGCGTTCCTCGCGCACGAGACGAACGGCGGCGGCGGCAACTTGGACTTGGTAGCCGGCGGCGAGCAAGGCCGGCCAGATCCGGCGCGGAGGTGACCCCCCACGGTGGTGAAAGGGTAGATCCGATCGGGGGCGATCCATTTTGGGCGGCGGCGGACCGATTCGGCCGGGTGGCAGCAGCGGCCAGAGTTGTAGGGCTGCGGGGTGAGGCACAGCGGCACACTGGCCGGGGTGGTCAAGGCAGCGATGGGGTGCGACCTGGCCGGCAACGGGCAGCGCGGTTGACGCATGGGGCGCGGGGTCTCGGGTGCTCGGGGCGGCGAGGTTCGGGAGGAGCTTCGGGCTCCCGGGCGGCGGAGCCGCAGCTTGCGGGCAGCGGCGCTTGGGCCCGGGTGGGCCTCAGATGGGCTCGCAGGGCCGCGGCTGCTAGAGGAGAGAGGAGGCTGTGGCTGGCTGCGGGGATTTTGAGACGACGGCTAGGGTTTTCCAGATTTGGACGCTAGGGTGTCCATATATAGCAAGTGGGGTTAGAGTTAGCTGATTGCTCCGTTTTCGGACCGTTTGATCTCAATCGGACTGTCCGGAAGCCGAGGGGGGCTAAGCTGGGCTATGTGGGCTGTGGAGAGGTGGTTGGGCCAAGAAGAGAGGGAGGTTGCGGCCCGTGACACGCGTTTTGAAAAGAAAACATCTGACGAATAAACCGGCTATAGTGCCACTATAGGTTTAACGGTTCGGGTATCAAGCGACCTCCGATTGCGACGAAATACGGCAGGCGGTCTACCTATAATAAAACAAGACCGCACGCCAACTTTTGACCCAATCCGAGAATATTTTTCACGCACTTTGAAAACAATATTTTTTTGATGCCGCGGGCGCGTGCATGTGTGGTTGGCCTCGAAACGATCGTCGACGAGAACGGAAAGAACCGGCAACTACGAACGAATGCAAGTTTTCAAAAACGAGTGACGATGCTATGCAGATGATGCGAATGATGTGATGATGAATGCAACAACCACTCGAATCACACGATGACAATGGAATAAAAGGGGAATCTTCTGGAGCGTCGGTTCCGGGCTGTTACAACCCAGTCTCCCTGAACTGATATAGGTCGGCGCTGCCTTGATGGTGTGGCACACCAACCATTTTGGCATGCCGGTCCTTGGCGTTGTTGCGGACGGCTCACCATTGCTCTGAGCACCACTCATCCACCAACGCCTCCCAACAATCCATCTTATCCGCACAACATCTCGGGGGCACCTAAGTGAGTAAATATTAATTTGAGCGCTACGCCTAGGAATCAAATCAAGGAAACTAAGTACAAGGCCTTAAGAAAAGGTAATTACCTTCATGTACTGCTCCTTCTCTAGAAACTTTCCGCGGCACTTCGTCTTTTCCTTCTTAACTTTCAGCGCGGCGTAGTAGTCTCGAACAGCCTGCGGTCGAGCCTCGTGTCGTAAGTTCTGTAGTAGGTGCTTGCACTCGCCATCGATAACCTTTGCCGCGGCCTCCTCGTACCCCTCCTCGCACCTGTAGAAGGTCTGCAATCAAACAAGACAACTCTAATTAGTACAATAAATAGCAATTGTTGATTTTTAATTGTGTAAAGGAAAAATTACCCAAAACTGTCTGATCACCATGTCGGCCCTCGTGTGGCACAAGACACCATCGATCCTCGTCTCCGGCGGGGCCGGGGCAGCCAAGTACTGCTCCCAGGTCAAATCTAGCTCTCGAACCTGGCCCTCACCGAGCAATGTGACAAACCCCGGAAAGTTGTGCCGGCAAATCTGTCGGCGCTCTGGGAACGGGGGTACCCAGACCTGCCTGCCTGCGGCCCAGGGCATGGCCCACCTCGTCAGCCAAGCACGGCCTGGCATGACTTCACTCAAGACAAGGCCCTCGCGAGGGCCATAAGCTCGCGAGGAAGAACATCATCAAGACCAGCAAGGAGTGGGCCTCCTCGCCCCCTCCGGAGTGGTGGAGATCTCTATACAGAACCCGGCCTCAGGAGTCAAGGATGACGCAAGGAAGAACAGACGGACGCCAGTGCGCCAGGCGGTGCAGTTTCCCCTTTGGTGCAAAGGGAGCAAGGACGTACGTGGGTTCCCAAAGCGCCTCCCAAAGGTTTCCATTCCGGTGCAACAAGACCACGACCACGAGCCCAGCAGGACGGATGTCATCGCCGAGCCCACCTCTGCATCATCGGCAGCTACTTTGCAGGCGAAGACCACCTTTGGACAGGGCGGGGATGTACTCCTGTCCCCCTTCAAATTTGGCCGTTGTGGGATCCCTTCCCGCCATTGCGATAAGGGAAGAGGGTCCGGGCCGCTGCTATATCTAGAGGCTAGACTGCACCGTCGAAAGGGACTCCACGACAAGACTAGCAGAAGGCCAAGAACACCACTCGAGCGCCCTCACGAGGCTCCTCAACACTGTACTAGTTCATCCACCACACCTCCTCGAGAGGCAATCCACCAAAGCAGGAGTAGGGTATTACGCTTCGCAGCGGCCCGAACCTAGGTAAACCACCGTGTTCATCTTCTTCCTCATCATCGTGCGAGTTCATCATCTTAACCATCGAGTAGTGAGCTAGGTAGGGCGAGGCTCCAGGGGATCTTCGCACACGGCCCTGTGTTCGAACCTTGAGTGTTTTGCGGAGCCCGAAATCTGACATTTGGCGCGCCAGGTAGGGGGCGTGTCGAAGTCTTCCTCAAGCCTCGCTCATCCCACGCCTCACCGCTCCGATGGACAGCGCCCAACAAGCTTCCCCCGTCCATGGCGGATCTGTCTTCGCCAATCCTTCCACTGCTGACCGAGACCCACGCCCCAGCGGGACAACGCTGGGTGGTCAGTATCAAGCCGCCAGTGTCATCTCAACCATCGTCGCTTCTCGCGCCGTCCAAACGCACGGCGGACAGGCGGCGCCCTCGGCACCAGCGTCGCGTCGCACCTACGTGGGAGACCTCGACGTGCACGATGCGCTGCTGATGGCAAGCGAGATGCTCGGTCACCGCCCGACGCACGGGGGTTTCGACGCATGGGCTGACCACATCGCAGAGCTGGTCAAGGTCGCGCGGAAGGCCATGGCTCCTCACTCTTCTTCATGGCCGCAGGCGTCAGGCGCCAGGGGCTCGTTCGCCGCGCCTGCCGCCAGGCCCGCCGGCGGTGTCCCCCCTCAGACCCTTGGTGAGCCCGAGCGGGGCCCGCCACACGCCGTGCTCCTTCTTCTCCGAATTCCGGTGACCGGTTTCGGGGTGCAGCCCGGCCCCGACGACGGAGCGCTCAGAGGAAACAACGGGGCGCTCCACGCGCGCACCGACACGCGCCCACGTGACCCTGCGAACCGTCAACATCCTGTGTTAACCAGGCGGGAGTGCGCCATCCTGCGCAGGGAGCAGGCGGCGCAGGCGTCCGGACAAGCAAGCAACCACGGCGAGGGCGCATCGGATCACCAAGGCAACAATCCACGCCAGGAAACACGCGGCCCCAACGGCAGTGGGAGAGGTAAGCAACTTCACTCTGAGGCTCGTCACAGGAGGGCCTGCGGGCTGCGCGCACAGGGCGGCGCCCCGGCGCCGCTCGGAGGGACCGTCCCCGGCGCCCCGCCGGACGGCTCAGGAGGAGAACCGGTCCCTTATGTGGAGCCCTATATACCAAGCTACGTCATACCTCCGGATGGTGGGGTGGATCAGGCGCCCGCCGCAGGCGCCAACCCCCCCCCCCCCCCAAGAGTAGGGAGTACCCTGGGCGTCCTCCCCGAGCCGGGCCTGGGAGCTTCCACCGACGGAGCACCGAGCCTGGACGACGCGACCGGGAGAAAGAGGGAGGACGCCCCCGGGCCTGCGGGGCACGGCGCAAGCCGTCGCCCTCGCGAGCAAGCAACACCGAGCCTAGCCCCGGGGCCTCAGGAGTAATGGCCTGGGGGGAGCAGCAAGACACAAGTAGTGCGGGCCACCCGCGGCAACTGGAGCGCCGGCACAGCCTCGGGAGGCTGGGCCTCATGAGGCCCTCAAGACATTGTCTGGCTAGCGCCCCGACGCTTCACGAGGCGGCTTCATTGACAAAACACCTTTATGGCTGCACCGGATGCATTGTGCTCATGTTTGGGCCGCGGGAGCGCAATCCTGCGGCTACGCGGGGAACAATGCATTCGGGTTTGGGTCATAGAGGCGCGCAACCGAGCAGAAATGCATGGGATGGCTCTTGACAGAGTTGGGAGCAACCAAGCCGTGCGCCTGGGGGCTTGCCCAGCTATCTACGGACGTGACACTCTCACGTAATAATGAGTGGATTGTATACGCCCGGAGTCCCCCGAGGACGCAGAGGGGTTCCCTCCCACGCAACGTGGAAGCCCCATGCTCCGCACTGGCAGACAACACTGCCCACCAATGGCTATGCCCACGCAACGTGGATGCCCTACGCTCAGCGTTGGGGGAAGACGAAGACGAAGATTAGCCTAGGTGCCGGACGCGGCAGTTGCTAGCTTCTTTTTGGTGTTCGAATTGCCACTTTTTGGAATGAAGTTTGAGGATTTCGGAATTCTAAATTTAAAAGAAAAGGGGCGGGGACTTTTCTCTCATCGTTCTCTCGTTTTACCGGTCTTGAATTCTCTTTTTCTGAATTGGTGTTTCGCAAGGGCCCGTGCGCTCCGGCCCTCCCCAAGGCACCTCGGAGCTAGATAGCAAGGCCCTGTCGCCTCAGGGACTTGCATCTTTTGGCAGTCGACCCCCGCTCGGGGGCTCCGACCACAGCGCGGCACCGCAGCATGGAGCCTTGGGAGGCCCTAGTGCCTCCTGAGGCAGTAGCTGGCAGGACGGAATGGGGCTCGCTCGAGCATCAAAGGGGGCTCCTGAGCAGCGCGCCTCAGAAGCCTTACCGGTCATATAGCCACTTGCCCCTCGATGTCGTCCTGGCGATCCGGTCGGCATCAAGGGTGTCGAGGTCTCACCTCGTAGTTGCGTCCAGGTGATCCGGACGTACACTACGGTGGTCGAGGAATGTGCGGGACTGGGACCTGCCGACGTAGAGCCGCTTGAGTGTCAAAGGGGGCTCCTGAGCAGCGCGCCTCAGGAGACTTACCGGTCATATAGCCCCTCGCCCCTTGACGCCGTCCTGGTGATCCGGTCGGTATCAAGGGTGTCGAGGTCTCACCTCGTAGTTGCGTCCAGGTGATCCGGACATACACTACGGTGGTCGAGAAGTGTGCGGGACTGGGGCCTGCAGACACAGAGCACCGAAAGGGCCCCCAACTTGCCTCACTCGTAAGAAGAAGAAGTCCCTAGGACGCTCGGACTTCCCAAGCACCATAGCCGAACCGTTCCACAAACAAGGAAAAAGCGCCCCAGGCGGAATCACGGACTATCTGGACAACCCGGCCGCACATCGCGGCGCACGAGATCATTACCAGCCTACAAGCTAAGTACACTACCAAACCAAGAACGAGCTTCCTGATCCAATGGCGGCCCGAATACGGGATAGAGGTTGCGCGCACTAACGCCAGAATGCAGGTACTACGGTATACGGTGTGCCACCATAAAAGCCCATGCGGCCCCAGGCGCCAGGAAGGACGGCACAAGGGGAGGAATTCGGCCTCGACGGGCAGCGACGCCGAGGACACGGGGCTTGACAGCCGCGAGCCGCCCCTCAGGAGAAAGGGCCTCGCGAGGGCCCTTCCGGCCGCCATCACGGCGCCGCGCCGGCAGCGGCGCCGAGCCCCGCGCAAAGAAACTAAGTCATGTCACAGCAAGCTAGTGATCGGCGATTCAATAGAAGGAAAAAAAGGGGGTGAAGGTAATATGCAAAAGGCTAACGCCCTCCGGGGCCGAGTTCTTCTTAAAATATTACAGGAACCATGAAAGGGAAACAGGGGATGCCTAGAGGGAGGAGTCACTGTCGCCGCCCGCGCCGCCGGCCGCCTCGGCGTCGGAATCGTCCTCCCGCTGGAGGCGGGCACCTGGATGAACCGCTCCACCAGGGACTCCACGTGCGGACACACCTCGTCCCGAAGGGGCCGCTGGAGCTCGTCAGGCACCCGCTCCCCGACACGCCGGAGGTCGAGCTCCGGGGCGTGGCGGCGCAGGTTGGAGAAGACGAACGTCAAGGTGAGGTCCAGGAGGTCGCGCGCGTCAGACTCGTTGTCTGCGTTCACACCGGAGACGCAGGCCTCCAGCGCCTCCACCACCCCCCGGAAGAAGTCAGGACAGCCCCCGTCGCCGTGCGCGCACGATAGTGCAGGGGCTTCCCCGACGAACCGGCTCACCGCGCTGGTCGCGCGGCGGGCGATGCCAAGGTACTGCTTAGCGCGCTGGGACTCCAGCATCTTGGCATGCGTCGCCTCGTCCTGGGCGGCCTGCACGGCGTCGACTGCCTCCTTAACCTGTGCCAGGAGGGACGCCAGCTCCGTCCTTGCCTCCGCTTCACCCCTGAGGGCAGCTTGGAAGGCGGCCTCGGCGGTCGCCAGCTGGGCCCGCAGCGCGTCCACCTCCTCTTGGAGCTCGCCGAGCCTGCGTTTCTTGGCCGCAGGCGCCCTGGGAGAAAGAGAGGATCATGCCCGAAGCACTAGACAAAACGAGTAAGAAGGAGGGAGGCGGCGGAGTACTCACTCATCGACCATGGCCCAGTGCCGGCGAACTTGCGCCGACCCCGAGGGCCCCCCGCCGCTGCCTCCGGAGGAGGGCGAGGGAGCCGGCAGTGCCACGCTCTTCCCCGCAGAGGGCTTTCTCTGTGGAACAATGGAAGCAAGAAGACACCTCGAGACTGCAATGCCCCCCCCCCCTCCGCCAGGGGCGGGGCGGGTTTATAGGCGCAACTGTAGCCGTGAGGCATCGTGGGAGAGCAGGCGTCGTGCGCCTCTCGGGCGCCGCGGAGCGGTTCGATCAGCGCAGTACCATCCGCGTCGCCTCTCCTGCCGATCGACGGGTCACATCCGCGTGGCCCGAGGAGTAGAGGCCCGAAGCAGCAGCAGCATTCAAGGAAGGGTAATGATGGCCGGCGCTGCACACGGGCATCGCATCAGTTTGACTTGGGGCGGTTCCTGATACCCTCGGGGAGCGCGAGCATCGCCGCCCACGCGCTCGACGCGTGTAAGGCCTGGCCCGCAGGCGTTTGGGGCCCGCGGCGCTTCGGGCCGTCCTCAAGGCTTCACCCGGAAGCCAGCTCGCGCGTGCCTTGGGCCCGGGGGCTACTGTCCGCGTTTTGGGAAGAGGGGTACCCAGACCTGCCTGCCTGCGGCCCAGGGCATGGCCCACCTCGTCAGCCAAGCACGGCCTGGCGCGACTTCACTCAAGACAAGGCCCTCGCGAGGGCCATAAGCTTGCGAGGGAGAACAACATCAAGACCAGCAAGGAGTGGGCCTCCTCAGGCCCCCTCCGGAGCAGCGGAGATCTCTATGCAGAACCCGGCCTCAGGAGTCAAGGATGACGCAAGGAAGGACAAACGGACGCCAGCGCGCCAGGCGGTGCAGTTTCCCCTTTTGTGCAAAGGGAGCAAGGACGTACGCGGGTTCCCAAAGCGCCTCCCAAAGGTTTCCATTCCGGTGCAACAAGACCATGACCACGAGCCCAGTAGGACGGATGTCATCGCCGAGCCCACCTCTGCATCATCGGCAGCTACTTTGCAGGCGAAGACCACCTTTGGACAGGGCGGGGATGTATTCCTGTCCCCCTTCAAATTTGGCCGTTGTGGGATCCCTTCCCGCCATTGCGATAAGGCAAGAGGGCCCGGGCCGCTGCTATATATAGAGGCTAGGCTGCACCGTCGAAAGGGACTCCATGACAAGACTAGCAGAAGGCCAAGAACACCACTCGAGCGCCCTCACGAGGCTCCTCAACACTGTACTAGTTCATCCACCACACCTCCTGGAGAGGCAATCCACCAAAGCAGGAGTAGGGTATTACGCTTCGCAGCGGCCCGAACCTAGGTAAACCACCGTGTTCATCTTCTTCCTCGTCATCGTGCGAGTTCATCGTCTTAACCATCGAGTAGCGAGCTAGGTTGGGCGAGGCTGCAGGGGATCTTCGCACACACCCCTGTGTTCGAACCTTGAGGGTTTTGCGGAGCCCGAAATCCGACAAAATCACACCAAGGACGGAGTTGGGCCTGCGGGCACCCTTGGCATGAGTCCAACCCCTGCAGTATGACAAAGCCAACGCATTAGATATTAGCAAAAACGTGAAGGCAAAAGGTTAAAAAAGAATAAATGCACTTACTTCTCCCCCTTAGGCCTAACCAACCACCTCTGCTCGTGGGTCGTCGACACGGGGGGGGGAGCCGTGTACCACCATGCTGGTAGACCTTCCCACCCCTCAACCACCTCGTCCTCACTATAAGAAAACCCATCCCCGCCACAATCAGCATGGCCACTCGGCTCTGGCCAGCTATCCCATTGGGTCTGCTGGGACGTACCCTGATCCCTGCTCTGCCCCGGAGTCTCGTCGGACGAAGCCTGTGGGACAGGAGTCTCGTGGGACGAAGGCTCGTTGACCCTAGGCTCGTGGACCGGAGTCCGCCTAACCACCTCCTCAGACAGGTCCACCCTAGGCTCGTGGACCGGAGTCCGCGTAGCCTCCTCCTCAGACGGGTCCACCCTAGCAGTCCGGTGCTCGGGTGAATCGGCTAGGGGTGGCGGCGAGGAAGGCGTAGCAGCCTTCCTACCTCTCCCAGCATGGGCACGTGTACCTTTCTTCTTCCCCCGACCTCCTCTCCCGGTGGGCAACGACGCCGACGAAGAAGCTCCCGCCTGTGGCTGCATACAGTCGAGCAACGCTCTTCAGAGATGCTGTGGTGGAATAGAACTACCCCTCCCACCACGCGCCGACGAAGACTGAGCCGCGGAACGCTCTGGACCCGTGCCCACCATCTTTCAACACCTGCCATGACAAAGAGTGAATGAAATTAGTACAACATAAAAAAAATTGAATACCAACATGAATAATAAAAATTGAATACCGACATGTATATAATTTAAGTGTATCATCATCATGTATATAATAAAAATTGAATACCTGACATGAACTAATAATAATCTTGATAGTCTATATATGCTCCGGGATCATCATCATCACTATCATCAATAAATGCATCATCATCATCATCACTATCGGGAACAACATGTGGAAGGCCTCCTTTATGTAATCGGTCAAGCATTGACAGGTCATCTGCAGCTGTAACATCTTCTTGTTCCGGCTCTTCTTGTTCCGGCTCAGGGGTGAAGTCGGATTCACAGTCGCTGTCTACTTCAATGTTCTGGGGTGAAGTAGAGCGATTCTTGAAACGTTTTTTGGAAAGACGTGTTTCTTGGAAGAATTCTCCTTCATATGTGTCTGGGTTAATGTGAGGTTCATAATCCTCTTCATTGTGGGAAGGTGGTCTAAAATGTGGCGGCAGTTCATAAACGACAACCCAACCATTCAGATTTGGATCAGTTTGGCAGGCCCACGGTAGATAAAAAACTTGGGTCGCCTCTTGAGCCATAATATACACATCGGGAACATCTAAATGGGTGCTTTGTTTGATTTCGACTAGCCCTATATGTTCATGAGTCTTTCTAGTCTCCTTCGGCTGGAACCAATAGCATTTGAAGATTACAACGTTCGGTGGGTTTTCACCACAGAATAGAAGTTCATAAATTGCTTCAACTCTTCCATAATACTCGGTACCTCCTTCGCTGATAGCAGAGACACAACAATTTGTAGACTTTCGGTCGGCCATAGATAGCTCTTTGCCAAAGGTACGAAAGTGATACCCGTTGATGTCGTATTTGACAAATGAACGGACCTTATAGTCTAAACCATTAGCGACTTATCTCAATTCGGCGTCCATAGACTCTGAATTAGCCTACAAGTTTAATACGAAGGGATCGTTGCATTAGCCGCAAATTAGATGAAGAAATGAAATGGTCTAATGGAAATTATCATTTGTTTGAAACAAGAGATGAAACAGGGATAGCCGCCTCCATGCTTTGCGAGAAGCTCATACTCTTCGATGGAATCCTTTTGGATCACCGCTCCATCGGTGAATTTGGCGACGTATCGACTGTATTAAATATCCGCTAATAAGAGCAGTTCAAAGGAATTAGAAGTTGCGAAACAATGTACCGAGAACTTACTCGATGTACGGCCGCACTTCTGTTAGGTTGTTGAAGTTATGCAACGAAATGGTCCGCCATTCTTCGACATCCAACGCTATTCCTTTCGAAGCACCGGGTGGTGTGAGCTTCCCTTTGAATAGGCTGAGGTTGGATCGACCTTTTTTAGGGTTGCCATCATTGTACCGAGGCTTCGGATTATGCAAATGACGATTTTTGGCTTCGTAGTGTGCTGTCACGAAGTTTGCCGCCTCCTCAGTAATGAATGCCTCGGCCATCGATGCTTCAATTCGACGTTTATTTTTACATTTTGCTCGAAGTGTCTTCTGCATCCTCTCAGTTGCGAAGCACTAAAGATTTTGCACGCCCCCCCCCCAATCTTGCCTTGATCGGGAGATGCAAAATCAAATGCTGCATTGGATTAAAGAAGCCCGGTGGAAAGATCTTCTCTAACTTGCATATCAACTCCGGCGCCAACTCTTCAATTTCAGATAGCACGACAGGCGTTAGTTCTTTTGCACAAAGAGAACAGAAGAAATTGCTCAGCTCTACCAGTACTAGACATTCATCCTCAGGGATAAAGCCACGCAACATCACCAGCATTACCCGCTCAAGCCATATGTGCCAGTCATGACTCTTGAGACCAAATATTTTCAGTTTGTCAAGACTCGCTCTCCTCTTTAGATTTGCTGCATACCCATCGGGGAACATCAACTGCATTTTCACACACAAGATCATTTCCCTCATAGCTGGCCTTCCAAGATTGAACCATTCCTTTGGCTTTGTCCAGTTCTGCTTTCCTTTCGGTTGTCGCATGTTTTTTAACGGTCTATGACATAGAGCCTCCTGATCGACTCTAGCCTTAGGATTATCCTTTGACTTCCCCTCTATGCTGAACAATGTACTAAAAAGGGCCTCGGCGATATTCTTTTCAGTGTGCATGACGTCGATGTTGTGTGGGCAAAGGAGGTCTTTGATGTAAGGCAGATTCCATAAGCATGTCTTGTGAGTCCAAGCGTGTTACGAATTATACCCTTTGAAATACCCTGGCCGCTCTGGATCAGGCTCGAGAGTGTTTATCTGATCCAGGGTCTGTTGGCCTGTCAACGCAGGTGGTGCAGAGTTTTTGACAATTCTACCATTGATGAAATTCTTCTTGTCTTTTCTGAACTTATGGCGAGGATCCAGGAACTGTCTATGCAAGTCGAAGCAAGAAAACTTGCGACCCGCCTGCAGCGAACGGAATTGAAGAGCTGCCTTGCATGTGGGGCACGGGATGCACACACCAGCCAACGAATAGCGCATACGCCGGCAAGTCATGCATCGAGTACATGTACCACACATGCATCATGAAGTTTTGTTTTGTAGCGGCGTGTATGTCTTGATCCCATTATCCCAAGCTTCTTGCAATTCATCCTTAAGCGGCTGCATGTACACATTCATATTCTTCCCCGGATAGTTGGGCCCTAGAATTATCAACGTCAGGAAAATGTTCTTTCTTTTCATAATCTCTCCGGGGGGGAGATTGAGTGGAATGACAAATACAGGCCAACAGCTGTATTGGGTTGCCGTCATACCAAACACATTGAACCCATCAGTGCTGATGGCGACTCGAGGATGCCATGGATCTGCCGCTTTATCCTTATGTAATGCATCGAAGTGCTTCCAGGAAAAAGCGTCTGAAGTGTGTACCAACATCTGATTCCCATCTGCATCTAGTTCGGTTCTTTTGCCCAATTTGTGCCATGTCATCTGTCTGGCCGTCTCTTCGACCATGAAAATACGTTGAAGTCTTGGTACGATTGGCATATAGCGAAGAACATTAACGGGGATTTTGGTCTGATTCTTCTCATCCATACCGTTGTCTACCACAACATACCTGGAAGACTTGCAAATGGGACAATAGTTCAAGTCCGCATACTCAAGCCTAAATAAGGCACATCCATTCTCACAGCCATCTATCTTCTCATAGGGCATCTTAAGTACACGGATGATTTTGTCCGACTGGTACAGGTTTGCAGGCAGTACATGGCCTTTGGGTACAAAGCATCCAAATATTGTCATCATCGCATCGTAGCATTCTCTTCCCAGGTTGAATTGAGCCTTCAGAGCCATTACTTGCGCGAGGGCATCCAGCTGACAAAGCTCAGTGTGCTCGTGGAGAGGACGTTTTGAAGACTCCAACATTTCATAGAATGCCTTTGCAGATTCCTCCATCTCATCGTCCGAATCCCGAGCATCATCAAATTCTTGCACCATGTCTTCGATCCTGGTACCATGCTCGTCGGTGCGACGACGAACCACCTCAGCTCTGGCACGTTGGGCAGACTCGCCATGAAAAGTCCACACCGTATAATTAGGCGTAAAACCCCACTTCTGCAGGTGTTTACCCATTTCACCCTCTGTCTACTTTTTAAAGTTGTCGCATGGGGGACAGGGGCAACATGTTATATCCTGACCATTTGCAAATGCGGCTCTCACAAACCCCTTGGTATTTCTTAACCATTCTTTGGTCATGTCTTTCTGACTAGTGTGACCGGTGTGCATCCACGCACGATCACTCATCTTGCGAGGCTACTAGACACACAAGAAATATATATATAATTCAGCATATATATTCATCAGTTAATCAAGCTTTTTTCAGTTTTATTACGTCCATGCAACCTACATGCTAATAGGTAAAGATAGGTCCTAATCCCACCCGAGTATGTGTAGATTGGGTTTGTTTTCCCATGCTCTGCTCCGGATCCGACGCAGAATTTCGGCAGCACCTCCCCGCTGTTCTCCTGATACACGTCTCGGCAATATGCAGAGAGGATGTGTACCCAGAGAACAACAGGGAGGCAGTGACGAAATTCCGCATCGGATCCGGAGCAGAGCATATGGGAAAACGAACCCAATCTACACATACTCGGGCTGTCCATGGATAACGTTGGACAATTCGAAAGGATGGCGGTTATAAATATTCAAAGACATGCATATTTATAGATGCCGCCCTTTCGAACGGGAGACGCATACTAGTCACGCATACTGTTGAATTGAAGACACCTATAGCTAGCAAGTTTCATCGGCACGAAGACCGAAACAGAGCAAATTAAGGGGGGGAGGAGATGTCATTTGTGCTCACCCACGAACGCAGTAGGGGAGCTCGTCCAACGCACGGGGTAGGTCGTCGAACACTAGACCCTCGCAGCGACGAAACAACTGCACATTGAAATCCACCCGATCAACACAAATATTCAATCCCGATAGAAAAATCTCTCCATATATAACTACTTTTCCACTTCTATTTTATTATTTTTCTCCTCTATTTCTTCTTCTTCTTCTTCTTCTTTTCTTCTCCTCTTCTTCTCCTCCTCTTTTTCTTCTTCTTTCTCCTCCTCTTCTATTTTTCCTCTTCTTCTTCTCCTCTTCTCCTCTTTTTCTTCTTCTTCTTCTTCTTCTTCCTCCTCCTCTTCTTCTTCTTCTTCCTTCTTTTCCTTTTTCTTATTCTTCTCCTCTTCTTCTTCTCCTCTTCTCCTCTTCTCCTCTTTTCTTATTTTTCTTCTTCTTCTTCTTCTTCTTCTTCTTCTTCCTCTTCTTCTTCTTCTTCCTCTTCTTCTTCTTCTTCTTCTTCTTCTTCTTCTTCTTCTTCTTCTTCTTTTCTTCTTCTTCTCCTGCTCTTCTTCTTCCTCTACTTCCTTTTTTTCCTTTATCCTCTTCTTCTACTTATTCTTCTTTTTTTTTGCACTAACCTAATTAACCTAAACTAACAGTAACTTAATTAACACTAACATAATTACCACTAACAGTAACCTAAACTAACATATATATGCAATGAAATGAAAAAAAGAACAAAAAAATAAAGAAGATGAACATGCAACTTACCAGAGGAGGGCCGGCGCAGGGGAGGGGTGGCTCGCCACGGTGGGAGGGAGGAGGTGGGACGCCGCGGGGAGGGGGCGCTCGCCGCGGGGGAGAGGATGGCTCCGGTGGCGGGGTCGTAGGGAGGGAGGAGGTGTGGTGGGGGGATAGAAAGAGAGATGTGGGGAGAGGGCGGAGAGAGAGGGGGTCGCGGGGAGGGGGGCTCGCCGCGGGGCGGCGGGACGGCGGGGCGGCTGGTGGGTCGGGGCGGTGGCCGGTGGGCGTCGGGGAGCGGTGGGAGGGAGGGAGAGGGAGAGATAGAGGGGGTCGCGGGGAGGTGGGGATCGTCGCGGGGCGGCGGGGCGGCTGGTGGGTGGGGGCGGCTGCCGGTGGGCGTCGAGGAGCGGCGGGAGGGAGCTGAGGGAGGGAGAGAGAGAGGGGTCGGGGCGGAGGATGGCCGTTAGTAGGCCGTGCGCTTTGCCGTCCGCTAGTAGACGGCAAAGAAACTTTGCCGTACACTAGTAGACGGCAAAGAAGGGACCCATTTGACCTAGCCAGGTCCAGGGCCCAGCGGGCCTAGCTGGGTCCTTTGTCGTCTGCTTTTTGGCTTTTTGCCGTCCGCTAGCAGACGGCAAAGGAAGGACTGATGGCAAATACCTTATTTGCCATCCATCCTTCCTTTGCCGTTTGTTTTCTGGAAGCTGACGGCAAGGACTTTCTTTGCCATCTGCCAGCAGATGGCAAATGCTATGATTCCAGTAGTGAAGCCTTGTTGAGACTCATGTAGTTGACGCACATGCGCTCTTTCCCACCGTTCTTGGGGACAACCACAAGGTTGGCCAGCCAATCAGGGTACCGCACTTCCCGAATAACGCCAGCTTCCTGCAGCTTGCGGACCTCTTGGACGATGAAAGCTTGCTTTTCTTGCGCATGTCATCGTGCCTTCTGTTTTACTGGGCGTGCGTGAGGGCACACCATCAAGTGATGTTCGATCACGTCCTTTGGTACGCCCACCAGGTCAGTCGGCTCCCATGCGAACACGTCCTTATTCGCGCGGAGGAAGTCGACCAACGCCTTCTCCTCCTCCGGGGGAAGGCCAGTGCCGATGGTGAAGGTGGGGCCTGAGCTTCCGCCGTTAACAAACACCTGCTTCATCTTAGCTCGGTCCTGAGAAAATAGATGTTTCTTCTTCGTGGGCGCGGCCTCCAGAGCCTGCACCGCTCCCTCGGCACCGGGGCCCAGGGCCGTTGCAGCCCCAGGAGCGGAAGTATCACCCTCATCGTCGAGGCGCGGGGCCGCCTCAGCCCCCGGGGCCTGGGCGGCGCCCTCGGCGCCTGGGAATGTGGCCGCTGCCGCCTTGTAGGCGAGCCTGAGGGCTTGAACCGCATCCTTGGTGTCCCCGGCCACAGAGATGATGCCGCTGCTCCCTGGCATCTTGTTGATGTTGTAGCCTGGGTGCGTCGCCGCCATGAATTTGGTGAGGGCCGGGTACCCCAGGATGGCGTTGTACGGGAGGCCGATGTGGGCCATGTCGAAGTCGATCATCTCGGCGCGGTAGTTGTTGCGAGTGCCGAAGGTGACCGGGAGGCGCACCTTCCCTAAAGGGGCGGTGGAGCCTTGGGCCACCCCCGAGAAGGGCCTGGTGGGCGCAAGCTGGTCATAGGGCACCTGTAGCGTGTCGAAGGTTTCCACAGAGAGGACGTTGAGGCCGGCGCCGCCGTCAATGAGTGTCTTGGTAACTGCGACATTGCTGATGGTGGGGGTGCACAGCATGGGGATTGCACCAGTGGCAACCGTAGTCCTGGGATGGTCCTTGGAGTCGAAGGTGATGTTGGTCGCCGGCCTCATCTTACCCCGCGGGGCCTCTGGCCGCGGCTGAGCGGCGCCCACCTGGCGGAGGAGCTGCTTGACATAGCGACCGGATGCGGGTGCCTGCGATCCGCCGAGGATGCAAGCGACCGTGCGGTGCCCGGGGGCCGCAAGACGCGCGACGAGACGACCACAAGACCCTTTACGTGCTTTGAGCAGCACGGCCAGCGAGCTTGCCGGCCCGAGGCGAGCGTGGTGGGTCGACGCCGTGGCGGAAGCTGGGGTCGGGGAAGCAGTGCGGCCGCCACGCTGTCCAGGGCGTGGCAGCGACGAGTTCTGCTACTCTTGAGCAGCCCGGCCGGTAGCAGTGCCGGCCGCCGGAGGGATGGAGCGGCACGGGGCACCGTGGCCCATGGGCGCCGTCTAGGTGATGTGGGCGACCCGGCGCTCGGCACGAACTCGGCGGGCGTCGGCCATGGGAGCGACGGAGCGGAGACGGGGTGGAACCGGAGGAAGATTTCGACACGCCCCTACCTGGCGCGCCAAATGTCGGAATCGGGGCTCCGCAAAACCCAACAAGGTTCGAACACTGGGGCATGTGCAAATATCTCAACCGGCTCGAAGTATCAAGCCTGTCACCTTACGGCCTAGCTGCGTCGAATAAGTGTGAGCGAGGAAGGAGATGGACTCAGAGATTTACCCAGGTTCGGGCCACCTTGCATTGTAAAACCCTGCTCCTGCTTTGTGGTGGATTGGCCTCACGAGGAGGCTGAGGATGAACTAATACAATGGTTGGGTGGCCTCATGAGGGCTCTTGGTGGTGATGAACTTGATCCGATCCCCCCCTACGATGGGAGCTCGTCCCTCTTTTATAGGGGCCACGGTCCTCTTCCGTTATCGCACAGGCGGGAAGGGATCCCACAACGGCCAAATTTGAAAGGGGACAAGTAGTACATCATATCCTGACTAAAGGTGGTCTTCGCCTGCAAAGCTTCTGGGTGTGACGCAGCGGTGGGCTCGGCGATGACATCCGTCCCGTCGATCATGGTCTTGGTCCTCTTGCACTGGGAAGGAAACCTTTGGGGGATCCCTTGGGAACCCACGTACGTCCTTGTCTCCTTAGCACGAAAGAGGAAACTGTCCTCCCTCTACGCCCGCTGGCGCACGCCAGGCTTGGCCGTCAGAACCCACGACAACCCGGCCTCACAAGGCTGGGTACTTGCATAGGAATCTCCGCTCCTCGGGAGGCGGCCTGAGGGGCTGCTGAGGGAGTCCGGGATTAAGGGGTCCTCGGACTGCCGGCCTATTTCTTATGGGCCGTATTCATGGGCCGCTCGCTGAGGATGGGATTGATCGAAGGCCCCGTCGCCAGGGAGGAGACCTCAGGATCCGTGGCGTGCCTGTCAAGTTTCAGATAGTAGATTAGGCATGTTTTTTCCCTCCGGTGAACAACCGACTATGTGTAACCCTAATGACCCCCGGCGTCTATATAAGCCAGAGGGTTTTAGATTGTAGGACAGAGAAACTCATCTAGGGTTTTAAATAGTCGATCTCGAGGTAGATCAACTCTGTAACCTTCATACCATCAATATAATCGAGCATGACATAGGGTTTTACCTCCATAGGAGGGCCCGAACCTGGGTAAACATCGTCTCCTTCGCCCCCTTGTTACCATCAATCCTAGACTCACAGCTCGGGACCCCCTACTCGAGATCCACCGGTTTTGACACCGACATTGGTGCTTTCATTGAGAGTTTCACTGTGATCACCAAAAGAATCGATGGATAACCTTCTCATAAGACATGGAGTCTGCAGCCAGGATGCCTCCGTCCCTGGACAGACCCCCACAGGCGGCAGCGCCCTGTCGCATGCCGATCCGACTGACCATCTTGGCCAGATCGGAAGTTTCCTCCCCAATCAAGAAATCAGATTTGGGAACCTAGAGTTCGCTGCTGATTCACGGGGACAACTCGTTTGGATGAGGCCCTCAACTCCCATGAAGGAGCCCGCAGAATCCGACGCCTTGACGCCGGAAGCATCGGGCATCGCCTCTGAGGTTGCCTCTACCCTTGGGCCGTCTAGAATGCCCAACCCCGTCGATATGCCCGGATCCACCGCGGCCGAACACGACCTGGATTCGCCTTCGAGCGATCCTGGGACCACGGCGCCGCGGATCAGCCCCGTAAGCTTCCGCGACACGTACTCCGCCGAGATCTCGTCCTTGAATGAGCTACTGGATCGGATTCGAACCATGGGCCTGGCCGACGACCACCAGACCCCGGTCTATGACCGGATTGGGCTTAAATCAGATGACGGGGAGATTCGCATCCCCTCGGTCACTCACTTAGTCGCCAGCGTCGAGTGTCCGGTTGGAGGCTCGTCCCCCCAACAACCGAAACTAAAAACGGTTTATATCCCAATCTCCGATCATCGAGATCTCTCTGGTAACCCAGACTCGGGAGTTTGCTTTAGAAATAGTTCGGGATCGATCCCCGATCTAGCGCGCAACTCGAACCCCGCGCCTAATGGTCCTGCGGACAAGGCGGACTCAAATTCCCCCGCGCCGAACCCCGTGATTCCGGACTCACATCGCGGCACGGAACTAATTTTTTTCCCACCCACCACCCAAGTCGAGCACTCAAACATCGCAGGGGAGTCCAAGTCTTCGGACTTACGGGATGTCAAACAATTACCATGGGAGTCGGTTCACCACTTTTGGGTTAGACTCCTCCTCGTTAGAGACAGAGTACCAGGCTCTAGTGACCAAGAGATAATGGCAACTTTCGGTCGCAATTGTCATGATGAAGGGATCTTCAACGCCCTATCCCGTCGACACGTTCACGGCTTCACCGCGCTATCGGACCTGGTACAAAAATATTGTGCCATGGAGAGCACCTGGCAAGCCGAATGGCTACTTGCAGAACCAGACTTTACCGAACACCCTAGAGGAGATCGGAAAAAGCGGATACCTCCGAAGTGGCTAGCCGGACACGAACCCGCCGAAAAGAGAAATAGACCCCCTACGGGGCCAGAACTGTCCTTGACGGACTATTGGACAAGCCATGCCCTATACATTCTGTATTGCTGAACACAAGCCCGACTCACAGCCTCAGAGCTTGCTGGGTCGACAGGCAGGTCGCAAAAAGTGGAGAGGCCATCCTTGAGGCACTACCGCCAAACAGGCGCTCTACAACGCCACCAGAA
This sequence comes from Elymus sibiricus, assembly GCA_039707655.1. Lineage (NCBI taxonomy): Eukaryota > Viridiplantae > Streptophyta > Magnoliopsida > Poales > Poaceae > Elymus > Elymus sibiricus. Next base: position 238,089,053 of record CM077665.1, read on the forward strand.
TACAATGCAGAAGTCCTGACGATCTACGAAACATTTCCCTCTAGGAACAGGAGGAAAAGAGCTCTTAGAGAACTCGAACAGGTCTACCATGTGGCGGCAACAAGTTCATGGGAAGACACACCAATCACCTTCGGAGACACTGACCAGCCAACCATCTGTCCCGGTCAAACACCGGCCGCACTGGTCCTAAACCCCATCGTCGATGGTTTCAGGCTAGAGAAGGTGCTAATGGATGGTGGCAGTGGTTTAAACCTCATCTACGAAGACACCCTGGAAAAAATGCAGTTCGACCGATCTCGTATCGTGCAAAGCAACATAACCTTCCGGGGGATCATCCCTGGGAAAGAGGCGCGTTGTTCAGGACGTATCACCCTAGACATAGTGTTCGGCACGCCCGAAAACTACCGATCTGAAGAACTTCTCTTCCATATCGTGCCCTTCCCCAGTGGATACCACGCCCTGTTGGGGCGTGACGCCTTCACAAAATTCCAGGCTATAACCCATTACGGGTATATGAAGCTCAAGATGCCAGGCCCAAATGGGGTAATCACAATCGCCAGTGATCCGAATATAGCCCTTCGAGCCGAAAACAAAACAACAGCGCTCGCTCTCGAGGCACTAGTTGAGACCTTTGCTGCAGAGGAATTGACCGCACTCCGGTCAACAGTGGACAAGGATGATGTGATCCTTAGCAAATGGCCCAAACCCACGTCCTTTAAACCTACAAAAGAAATTGTTAAATTTCAGGTACACCCAACGGACCCTAATAAGACAGCGTCCATCGGAGCTCAGCTGAACCCCATGGTGGACGAGGCGTTGCGAGCATTCTTACGAGAAAACTGGGACATCTTCGCCTGGCATCCTTCAGATATGCCAGGAATCCCACGGCGGCTGGCAGAACATAGTCTGAATATAATCCCAAGCTTCAAGCCCGTCAAACAGACTCTGCGCCACTTTTCTGAGCCTAAACGACAAGCTATCGGTGAAGAACTAGCCAAATTGCTATAGGCCGGATTCATACGGGAGATCAAACACCCCGAATGGTTGGCAAACCTGGTGATGGTACCGAAGAAAGACAAATCCTGGCGGCTGTGCGTCAACTTCAAAGACCTTAACAAGGCCTGCCCCAAGGACCCTTTCCCCCTACCACGCATAGACCAGATTATTGACGCCACGGCCGGACACGATTCGCTGTGCTTCCTTGACGCTTACTCCGGATACCATCAGATCAAAATGAAGGAATCCGATTAAGCTACAACCGCATTCATCACCCCCTACGGGCCATTCTGCTTTAACACAATGCCTTTCGGGCTAAAAAACGCTGGGTCTACATACCAGCGCATGATCCAGACCTGTCTCGAAAAACAGGTTGGTAAAACAGTCGAGGCATACATGGACGACGTGGTCATTAAAACCAAACACGTCAGCCAGTTGATCGACGACCTAAGGCAAACCTTTGCCAGCTTATGCGAGTACGATATACGACTCAATCCGGAGAAATGTGTCTTCGGAGTCCCCGCTGGTAAACTGCTCGGATTCATTGTTTCCCATAGAGGAATAGAAGCGAATCCGGCTAAGATCCGCGCCCTATCGGAACTTGCAATTCCCACAGAGCTCAAGCATGTCCAAAAGTTGGCGGGTTTGCGGCGGCGTTAAGCCATTTCCCTTCTCGGTGAAAAGGCTTTACCACTCTACAGGTTGCTGAAACGGACCAACAATTTTGAATGGACCGATGAAGCAGCTGCTGCGTTAGAGGAAATTAAAACACTGCTGGCAAGCAACCCCATACTCACAGCACCAGGCGCCGGTGAACCAATGTTATTGTACATATCGGCCACCAACCAAGTGGTTAGCGCAGTGCTCATCGTCGAACGAGAGGAGGAGGGTCACAAATTCCGGATACAGAAGCCAGTCTACTATGTGTCAGAAGAACTAACGCAATGCAAGTCCAGATACCCGCATTACCAGAAGATAGCATATACAGTATTTATGGCATCACGGAAACTAAGACACTACTTTCAAGAGTGTTCGGTCACGCTGGCATCCGAAGTACCCCTGAATGATATAATCAATAACAGGGACTCCACTGGCCGCATAGCCAAATGGGCAATTGAACTCCTTCCTTTCGAAATCGCCTATAAGCCACGATGAGCTATTAAATCTCAGGTGTTGGCAGATTTCCTCGCTGAATGGATGGAGGTCGAGCTCCCCAGGGAATATAGTACATACTCCCATTGGACGATGTACTTCGACGGATCCAAAACACTGCCCGGATTGGGGGCTGGAGTTATTCTCACATCTCCCACAGGCGACAACGTCCGATACGTGTTACAAATCATGTATGCCGATTCCAACAATGCAGCCGAGTACGAAGCACTTTTGCACGGTCTTCGGATGGCAGCTTCAATGGGTATACAATGGCTGGAGGTACGGGGAGACTCCAACTTGGCCATTTCTCAAATCAACGGCGAATTCGATGCCAAAAACCCAAAGATGGCGGCATATAGAAACGCCATCCTTAAAATATCCGCACGGTTCGAGGGGCTGGAATTCCATCATGTCGCTAGAGACAACAACCAGGCCGCTGACATACTAGCCCGCATGGGGGCCAAACGCGATCCTGTCCCAAAAAACACTTTCCTTGAACGGCTCTTCAAGCCATCGGTGCTTTGGCAGGACGACAATAAGGGCGCCGGACCCATCAGCGTGGAAGAGGTTGTTCCTCCTATAAATGAACCAGACGACCAAATCATCGGCGGCTCCGTAATGGACAAAACGCCTTCGGCTCAAGAGGTCATGGCAGTAATTGCACCATGGACCGAGCCCTCCCTCGCTTACCTTCTTCGCCAAGAACTCCCCGACGATCAGACAGAGGCGAGACGCATAATTCGGTGATCCAAGACCTATAAAGTCCACGAGGGTGAGTTATACAAGAAAAGCACCACTGGAGTACTCCAGCGGTGCATATCTGAGGAAGAAGGAAGGCAGCTCTTGGCTGAAGTCCACGCAGGAATGGGCGGCCATCACGCCACGGCAAGGGCCTTAGTAGGCAAGGCCTTTCGGGCTGGGTTTTTCTGGCCCACCGCTTGAGCAGACGCCCAGTCACTTGTCCAGCATTGCGTGGGCTGTCAACTTTTTGCAAATCAAAGCCACATGCCCCCAACAGCTCTCCGGACTATTTCGATTACCTGGCCTTTCGCGGTCTGGGGGCTGGATATGATCGGACCACTTAAAGAGGGGACCAAAAAGAATAAATATCTGCTGGTCATGGTTGACAAGTTCACCAAATGGATCGAAGCAAAACCTGTCAAATCAGCCAAGTCCGGACCAGTGGTCGACTTTATATCCAGCGTGGTACACCGTTACGGCGTCCCCCACAGTATAATAACGGATAATGGATCCAGCTTCACCGCCCAAGAGGTGAAAGACTGGTGTACAAAGATGGGCATCAAGCTCGATTACGCATCGGTGTATCACCCGCAGACTAATGGACAAGTCAAACGGGCCAACGGCCTCATCATGAGTGGTATTAAACCACGTCTGGTCCGATCTCTTCATGAGTCCGACTGCCATTGGGTGGAGGAGCTTGACTCCGTCCTGTGGGGCCTGCGTACCACCCCGAATCGCTCAACGGGATACACACCGTTCATCATGGTCTACGGGGCAGAAGCAGTCCTTCCTTGTGATATTATTCACGATGCACCAAGGGTGCGCATATACTAAGAAAACGAGGCCGAGTTAGATCGGCAGGACGACTTGGACGCCTTAGAAGAAGAGTGCGACATAGCTCGGGTTTGCTCTACTTTTTATCAACAGCAGGCCCGGCGTTACCAGAGCAGGGAGGTCAAGGCAAAAGCGTATAATGTGGGTGAACTCGTCTTACGGCTCCCCGAGATGCAGAAGCATAAACTCAATCCCAAATGGGAGGGGCCCTTCATAATCGACGAAGTACTCGTAGGAGGGGCTTATCGCCTTCGAAGCCCGCCATATAACCGCCTCGAATCACACCCATGCAACGCAGCTCCTCTTCGACGTTTTTATGGCTAGACCGGTGTCGTCATACTTTTTACCCTCCTTTTTCTTTTCTTTTTTCCTTTTTCTTTTCATTTTCCTTCCCTTCCCCCTTGATTTTTGGCAGGTTCGGATTTTTTTCTCTCCCCAAAGTCTATGTTCGGCTTGTCGGATTTCGGGCTCCGCAAAACCCAAAGAGGTTCGAACACAGGGGCGTGTTGTAACACCCCAAAAATTTAACAATGTTTTAGTAATTAAAATTTTGACAGGAATATTTATTTTCTATTTTTCTGGATTTTCTATTGATTTGAGAGTCACTCTTTTTGTCTGAATTACAAAATTCTTCTCTCCTCCTTGAATCTTTTGAATAATGTTGTGGGATTTGAATGTTTCATTAAATCATTTTATTTCAATTAGTAAAACCAATGGAATTATTTTTATAATAAAACTTTCCAAGTTTTAATTCTTTTAATACCATTTTCATCCTTTTAAAGGCCTAAGTTGCACTACAACCACTTCATAAATTAATTTATTAATTCCACAAAAAATTGTAGGTATCATGTGATGTTCCTGGATCACTTTTATGCAAAAACCCAACTTGGTGTTTTGGAATAATTGAGAAAATCATCCTCATTTGCATTCTGGTACAGATTGGCAGTTTGTACTATAACCCTATTTTATTTTGCTCTAGTTGCCTTGGGATTTTTCCTGCTTGTAGTTATCCCTACCAAACCCTTAAGTCCAGGAGATGAACCTCATTAGGATGTTTGAACCCCATGAAATAATGCCCTCCAGTTTCTGTCCAAAAATGTTTTTCTCAAAAGCTTGCACTAGGGAGTTTTTGCTTTTGCCAACTAACCTTGCCATCCTAGTGTGCACCTAAAGAGACCCCAACCTGGTAATTTTGGTGGCTAGAGAAGTCCCCTAGGTGGTCTTGGCATTTTGTCAAACACCTTTAGAGCATGTCCAGATTTGGCATGGTTCTATATTTGCATTATGAGCTTGTTCCTCTGACCAAACCAAGATGTCTCCTAGCCTATGCTCTGCATTTAACCTAGCCCTGTTAATTTTCATTAGCACCCAAGCATCATTAGTCGCCCTAACATTTCATCAAGCATGTAGCGTGCATGGCCGGAGCGCGAGCAGAGCACGCGTTTTGCACGTGCTCGCGCCCGAGCCGGCGCGTCCCCTGGCCCTTCCCCAACTGTAGAGCCACGCGTGCGCCCCCCTGCAGCTCGCTAGCGCCGCCCCGACCGCCCCCTCCCGCCTCGCAGCGCCGCCGCCAGAGCTCTCTTGGCGGCAAGCCTGCGGTCGCGACCGCCTCTGCCGTGGACGGCGCCGCCCGAGCCACTCCCACCTGCAAGTTGCCCCTGGAGCAGTCCATCCTCATCCGCTCTCCCTGCCGACCCCGCTAGCCGTCGCCATGTCACCCTGCGACAACAGTGGCGGCACACCGCCAGTCCTATCCACGGCCGTCACCGAACCGACCTCGCTGGCCTATATAAGGGTTCCCCGAGCTCTCTTAGTCGACATTGGCCACTCCACGATCACCTGAGAGCTTCCTAGAGCATCTGGCGCACCCAGAGGAGTAGCCCACTTCGCCTCTGACGAAAATGGCCGCCGCTATCCATCTAGTCGAAACCAACCAAATCAGAGCATTCCCCCCTCCATTCGCTCCACTACTAGCTCCAACGAGGTCCCTCAGAGCCATTCCCAGTCCCAATTCCTCCTAAACCAACCGGGGAATGCAAAGCCCCCTTCATGGCCGAAGACCCTCCTGCATTGATTAAGCTCTACTCAGCTCTGAGCCCCCCCAGCGCCTCCTCTTCTCCCCAACCAATGCGGCAGCTTCCCCTAAGCATGTAGATGTGCCGAGCGTCTAAAACGGTGGCCTACGGCGCCGGCAATCGTCGTCGGAGCTCCCTGCTGCCTCTGTCCAGAAGCGCGCAATGAGGGAGACGAACCCGACAGGTGGGTTCCACCTGTCGGTGAGGCAGCCGAGTCTCCAGGCGGCGCACTCCACTCCAGTGCGCTTTCCATCGGCGAAGGCGTATTGCGCTGCAGTACGCTTCCCTTCTCAGTAAGCATATTCAACCCGATGCGTTTTCTTTTTTCTGATTTTTATTAAAACAGAACTTTCACCTAAGTTTTACTGGCTATATCTTTTAAAATAAAAGTCCAAATTAATTGATTCTTTTTCCTACCTCTCTCAAATTTCACCTAGTTTATTTCAGGATTTATTTGAAAAATATTTAAGACAACTTTTTGTACTGTTTTGAATTGCGTGTTGATTTGCATATTTTCAAAATAGGAAACGGAGAGAGAAGAAAACTTTCAAAAGTTTTGTGATGCACCCTACATCTCCACACATTGAAGGCAAGCATTCTGAACCTTGGTATAGTATTTGTTGTGTGATGTTTGGTGTGATGAATAAAACTACAACACTAAGTTGACATGAAGTGCGCGTTATTTCATTTGAAGGTGTGATCATGCTTGCAAATGCATGATGAGGATTTCTTGCTAACGAACTTGAGATGGTTGTGGCGGTAGTCACCACCTTGTGCCACTCATGCCTACCAGAAGGAATCCGGGATAAGCCTCTGTCTCGGGTTGACACGAGCTTGGTGTTGACATCTCGTTGGAGCGTGAATGGTCAGTGAGGCATGATGGAGTGTGATGAGTGGTGATTCTGTCATATATTGTGAAAAATATTTGTTATGCTAATCATGCAGGGAACACTTAAACCTCCTGAGTCGACCTTAGATCGATTCTTGTTCCAGTAACCCCCATACTTTTCTCGTACTACCACTTGTCCCTATCGCAGGTAGGGTACGGTTCAGTAAGTTGTCAACCCCTTTCTTGGCACACACCGTATAGAGAGGCCATAGTGGAAGATACCGGAGGCATCTGGTAGGCATGGGTGTTTCCGGTTGGGACCGAGAGGGGGGCACCCCTTAGTAGCGCGCGGTATAAATGTGATCCCATGCTAATCGAGGTTGTAGCCTCCCCACTTAGAGTTTTGCTTAATGAGTGTCGTGGGTGATTTCAGGCACCGGTAAGTTAAGCTGGTGTGTGCGGGTCAGATGTGTTTTCAACTCAAAGACCGTAAGCGGAATTAGTCCCTGTGGACTAAGGGAATCCATTACTCGTGGGTAAAGAGTACACCCTCTGCAGAGTTTCCATCTATTCGAATAGCCGTGTCCGCGGTTAAGGACTACGGTCTGGGATGGGTCGAGTGTCGGTCTTAGTGTCGGTCTTCGGAGGAAAACTTCTAAACCGGTATATTGATCATGATGTGGGACAAATGATGATTATGCTTATTCTTATTGTGGACTAACCATGTTATTTATCTGGATTGCTGAGTATCACTTGGGATGGTTCTACCTCCTGGATACTCATTGTGGTTATTATCTTATAAGCCATTTATGTGGCGTCGCTGAGACGCCCGACTGTGGCATGTTTGCTACTTATTTTCCTTATAAGCCCTTTATGTGGCATCGCTGAAACGCCCGACTGTGGCATGTTTGCTATTTATTTTCCTTATAAGCCCTTTATGTGGCGTCGCTGAGACGCCCGACTGTGGCATGCTTGTTATTTATTTTCCTCATAAGCCCTTTAGGTGGCGTCGCTCAGACGCCCGACTGTGGCACGCATGTTATTTATTCTTCTTCTAAGACCTTTATCTGGCATCGCTCAGACGGTCGACTGAGGCATGCCTTATATTATTATCCTTTCGAGGCGTCGCTTCAGACACCCAATCGGTTTATTTTATTTTTATTCTGTGGTTGCTTATTCCTATTTAATATGAATGACCTGCTTGCGTGCATCATGAATTTTATTTTGTGACTGACTAAGTGATCGTGGATTATTTCAGTGCATGATTATCACCTGCTATATTATACCTGTTTTCATGATGTTTGCGAGTACATTCAAAGTACTCACTGGCTTGTTCCTGGCTATTGTCTTGGCCAGATTTCCTGCTTGGAGAGGAATGCAATGACGACAGCCCCGGAACCTAGGCAACGAAGATAGCAGCCACGCGAAGGTAGGAGTTATCCAGGTCAGTTGTTCCTGTGGGAAATGGAGTCCCATAGACGATGATGATCCACAAACCGCTTCCTCCATCAACCACTAGAAACTTTTGTTGTACTCATAGACCACAATGGTCTTGTACTCCAGATTTTGTATATCGCTTGGAATTTCTGTATCAAGAATGTGCCTCACCAGCTAACAGTAATCCTGGGGTTGGTGAGCACAAGGACCATTTGCTGGGAAATTAATATCCTGGAAAACCGGTCCTGACAACCTTGGTATCAGAGCCAGGCTGACCATTGGCTAATCCAATCTTAGCCGGGTCAAAAAAACCTAGGTTACCACCCACCCAAACCCTACCATAACCACAGCCAAGCCTATCCTATCCGATAGCCCACACAGTGGACCCGAAACCTTTTCGCAGTCGGTGCCCAACCCATCAGACTAGCCCAGTAAGTCACACGCCCGTGACCGACACCTGAGTTGTCCCATTCACAAGCGTGCGAAGGAAGACTCCGTTTTCTTTATATAAAGGAAATGTTTGCCCCAACCCAGCACACCACAGCCACCTATCTAAAACAAAGCCAAGATGCCTGGCACCATTGTTCACAATGGAACCACTGCGACCGACCTTGGAGGTTTTGTGACCATCCTCGCCAACCTCACCCATAGTGCCTTTGCATTAGAAGAGCCCCTAGAATATTTTGTGTTCCAGGAGCACACGAGTGATGCCATTCATCACTTTTGGGCCACGGTGCACGTACTTGACAGGGGTACCTCGCCAGAACGCCCCTATTGGTTCACGGGAAGGACAACTTCCCAAGAGCCGCAAGCCATCCAGCTAGCAGCTCGAGAGGCTATAGTTCAACTCCGGCATCTGTCGCCAAGAGTTAACTGCCGCTCGTTCTACTACAACCCCAGTCGTGAAGGATATAGTAGGTCGCCCCAAGTCGCCAATGGAGAGCATGAGGTGGACCCCGCCTTATTGCATCTTGTGCGCTACCACAAGAGGTGTTGTTTGATCAGGTCACCCTTGATCTGATTACAACTCGCGGAGAACTCGCTCGCCGAGCCCCAAGAAGAAGAGAAGTTGTGCCCAACGCCGACAACCCAGTCGTACTGTTCGGACAACCGATCGAGTCCTTGAGGCCTGCCCCTGCAACGCTTGGCTGACGAGGTGGGCCATGCCCTGGGCCGCAGGCAGGCAGGTCTGGGTACCCGCGTACCCAGAACGCCGACACGGCTAAACCGAGCTCGTGTTAAGTCTTTCGGCATACATCCTCAAATGTTAGACCCGAATAAAACACCTGGGGGCTTCTTCCCGAAGCCGATGATTATATATTCTAAGCATCTATTCACATTTTCTGTGTATGCATGTTTCCCTTGTCGATTTTTAAGCCATTATATGCATCAATTTGAACTAAGATTTTTGCCAAGCTGGGTTGCCTCGCTCCTGTGTTTACCCTCTATGTTCCCGATTGTTCGGCTAGAGGGTAAAGGGAGCACCTCTGCGATTGCTACGACCGGGTTATCCGGATACGTACCTCAGACGGGTGAAGCCAAAAGCTAGCTATCTTTAGCAGAAAATTGGTCGGCTACGACGGAAGCAACAAATAAAATTATGGTTGTTATTACCATTACTCGGGCTTATTTTCTCAGAAAGGCCATTAGTCGCATACTAGCAGTATACGGCTTTACTATCCATGATTTACGTAGCAACCTAAAGGAAGGCACCGATAGAGGTACTATTTTCTTTGGAAGATGTTTCTTACGCTAAGCAGTAATATAACATATCTCCCTGTGCATCTACTGTCTGTTTGCACCAAATGGCTGGATTGCCTGGTTCCTCGAAAGAATTCCCTCTTATCAAGGGATATTTTATAAGGAACACTCCCAAGCTCTTAGCACGGGAGGTCGAAGCCGATGGCCGGTTAAGACAAAGTTTAAAACACGGACGAGGCAATTTTTTCGATTTAAAGTACATAGTTACATAAAATCACACATCTGGCTGCCGGTCAAGATTGTCTATTAAGGCATCCAGGGCGCAATCTTCCTGCGAGAAACGAGCGGCAGGCATCACTTGGTCGTACACCAAGTGAAGCGGCACTTCTTGCCCATCAGGCCCTGCTGGCCCAACCCGAGCCATATGCTCGGGGTTAAGACCGGTATAACGAGTCTTGATCATCGCCCACGCCTCTCGTGCTCCCTCCCGGCAGGCCGATGTCTTCCATAGCTCGAAGCGACTCCAGGCTTCCTTGAACCGATCAGCTAGTTCGGTCATCCCTTCCGGAGGCTTCTCGACAGGCCATAGCGCTTTTATCATGCTCCTCATAGCCTTCTGAGCCCGCTCATGCACGGCGGACAGTTCCTTCAGAAGGTTCCCTCGGTAGGACCCGATCTCTTCTTCAGGCCGCCCGGTTAGGAGACCTATACATGAGACAAGGCATGTACATTACACTTCATGTCGGAGAGATACCCTTCGACGTTATAATCACACTTACCGAACATGCCCCTCTATAATTTCTGGTTCTCTTCTAGGCTCTGGGCCAATTGAGTCTTTGAACTCTCAATTTCGTTGGCCTGCTGCTTGTTTTCCACCTGGAGGCGTTTCTTCTCCTCCAGGTTTCGTTGCAACGAAAGGCAGCCAGCATCATACTCGGACTCGGCGTACCTCTGAGATTCTCGGGCTGCATCTAAATCTTTTTGCAACTGCCCTATAGATTCAGCTACTAAAAAGTACCCTCGCGTCAGCATGGGATTATATACTAAGATCAGCAGAATGGATATACTCACCATGCGCCTCCCGGGTAAAATTCTTCACTTGTTCAAGTTCGGCCTTCACGGCTTCCACCTGTGTTCGGCTCGCCTCCAATTCATTGGCCAATTGCTCGTTCTGCTGCCTTGAGGCGTGTATCATCCATAAAACAATATGCGGATCCTTAACTCGGTCGTCCCGACCAATTCAAGGCTCAGGGACTACTGGGTTTACATAGGTGTCCGGATTCTCAAAATCAATCACTCACCTTCAGGCTGGATGATATCAGTTTCATGGCTTCTCCAAGCCCAGCTCGGGCAGCTCCGATGTGCGCGTCTGCTGAGCATAGAGCATTGAACTCTTGTTCGGAAAACGCCGGGTGGCGCAGGGCTTCTCGTCGCCGCCGGTGGTTCATCTCACTCTCTACTTCGGATTTAGTGACTGATACCACGTCCCCGGAATCTTCAGGGGCCGGATTGACCATAGAGGCCTCCGCGGCAGGTTTAACATAAACAGAAGATCTTGATTCATGAGTGTTGCCAGGCATCCCGGCAACGTCCTCGGCAGAAGATGGTTGTACTCATTTCCTGAGTATTTTGACATGAGATCTTCTGGGAGATCCTATCGATCATAACAACAATAGATTAAGCGGCCGAACGAAGTACCTTTTGGATGGACGAGTGGTCGGCATCGTCTCCACGGTCGTCTCACATGAAGGACTCTTGTTAATGCCCAGTCCGGGCATTGCTGCGGTAGCCGACGTTCGTCGCGAGGACCAACGATGCTTGGGAGTAGAAGCCGGCATATTTGGGTCGACAAAGGACGTTTTCCTTTTACGGGGAGGATTTTTCTTCTTGCCTGTAGTGGAGGAAGGGAGTGACCCGAAGTGCTCGGCTATGATAGCCACCTTGGATCGATCAAGGCTCTCTTGGTAAAAGACCCCGTCTTCGTACTCAATTAACAGCTCCGGATCGTCATCACGAGAGTAGTTCTCAGGTTGGGGGGCCGGACAGTTGACTGTCTCGACAAAGCTCCTCCATTCCTGTTTGCGCAGATTAAAAGCTTTGGTCAAAAAGGGCAAATAAAAAACCCAAACTCAGGTCGCAAAGTCGAAAGGCTTACCCATTCGATGGGGTTGTAACTCGAGTAGCCCTCCTTAACCGGTAGCCGAACAAAGTATTCTTTTTCTCCTTTGTACAGGTCGGCAAGTGCGGTTGCCAATGCCGCTTGATTGGCAGGGCCCAGCCGTCGAGAGCGAGTGGTGTCACTCGTTCCGTTGTAACGCCACAAAGGATGTATCCTTTGCTGAAGAGCTTGAACGCATCGGGTGATGGCGGCGGCCATCACGTCAATCATGGTCAGCTTGTGATGAGCCAGTATCCTTACGTGGGCAGCCAAGCGTTGTACTTCAACATCATCCTCTTGGGAAGAGCTCTTTGGTCGCCAGTTGTACCTTTTCTTCAAAGGGGCGTCGGAATATTCGGGCAAACCCCTTCGAGCTAGATCGAATAGGGGAACGTCCTCAATGTAAAACCATTCCGAAGACCACTCTTCGGACTCCTTCTTCGGTGTCCCCGCTGGATACCCCATCCCGGCTATGCGACATACTTTGGCTCCTCCAACTTCCCGAATTGTCTCACCACAAGTGCGGGGAACGAGACAGAAGTACTTCCTCCATAGTCTAAAGTGAGCCTCGTAGCCCAGAAACATCTCGCAAAGGGCGACAAAGCCCGAGATGTGCAGAATGGATCCGGGGGTAAGATGATGGAGCTGGATCCCGTAGAACTCCAGTAACCCCCTCAGGAAAGGATGAATGGGGAACCCTAGGCCCCGCAAGAGGAAAGGCACGAAGCATACCCGTTCTCCCTTGTGGGGATTAGGGAAGTTCTCCGCGAAGGCTTCGTGGTTATAAGAAGTCAAACCGGTGCGGGTAACCGCCAGATCCGAGGAAGGAAGATAACCTTGGGTCTCGAGGTCGCGCAGCCGAAGGAGGGACACAGAACAACTTGCCCAATCCCCGGGAAGGGTGTCGTAAGGACGCGGGGAAGAGCTAGGGATGCTCGCCATGTTTTTTGGTGATCTCTCGCTTGAAGTTTTCTCTGATGGGGAAGAAGAGGAAGGTGTGGCCCAGACCACGATTCCGCTTGTTTAAATGGGTGGTGCCTCCTTTGAGGGAAGGGCAGTCTTGTAAAAAGCTGCCGGACCGCTCGTCTCCCCTCGGTGCACAAGGATCGAGAAGCGCTGAGAGTTATTACAATGTGTCCCGCAAGTTCTCAACGTTTGAGAATTCACCGACGACGAAATGGTTGCCGAGCAAGAAGGGATAGAGTGACTCGCCTCACAAGCCGATGACTTCGACGCGCAAGATTGTCCGGATAATATACCTCGGCATTGGAGGCTAGTCCGAGGGCTACTGAGGGAATCCGGGATTAAGGGGTCCTCGGACTGCCGGCCTATTTCTTATGGGCCGTATTCATGGGCCGCTCGCTGAGGATGGGATTAATCGAAGGCCCCGTCGCCAGGGAGGAGACCTCAGGAGCCGTGGCATGCCTGTCAAGTTTGAGATAGTAGATTAGGCATGTTTTTCCCCTCCGGTGAACAACCGGCTATGTGTAACCCTAATGACCCCCGGCGTCTATATAAGCCAGAGGGTTTTAGATTGTAGGACAGAGAAACTCATCTAGGGTTTTAGCTAGTCGATCTCGAGGTAGATCAACTCTGTAACCTTCATACCATCAATATAATCGAGCAGGACGTAGGGTTTTACCTCCATAGGAGGGCCCGAACCTGGGTAAACATCGTCCCCTTGTTACCATCGATTCTAGACTCACAGCTCGAGACGCCCTACCCGAGATCCGCCAGTTTTGACACCAACAGGTGCCGCCCCTCCGGAGGTCTTGGCGTTGTCCTCCTCGCGAGGCGGGGGCTCTCGCGAGGTCCTTGACTTAGGGGGCTTGTTGCAGGGCCGTACCGGGCCTTCGAGGTGGGCCACGCGCTGGGCCACAGGGAGGCAGGTCTGGGTACCCCCGGTCCCAGAACGCCGACAAGGACGAGCCCGGAGAAGACGCTGTGGAGAAAGAAGGGGTAGACTGTCTTCGCCAAGGTGCGCTGCTCCGCAGAGCCGCACCAGATCAGGTTCTGCCCCCACTTGTTGGTGTCGCCCGCTGTCAATGGGAGCACGGGGTCGACGTCCCCCTCCTTGGAAATGGTGGATGCCGTGAGCACCGGCAAGGGGGAAGAAGAGGACAAGGCCTGAGCCTCAGGCTTCGACTTCCCGGTGGGAGCCATCTGCGGAATCCCTAAGGATGAAGAGCAAGAGGAGGAACGGCGCAGCGCCGAGATATGGAGGAGGTTCATGTGAAGGAAAGGGGATCTGAGCAAGGAAGCAAAGGCGCGAGGGAGAAGAGCAATGATGGCTCGGCTGCGGGCGCCAGGCTTTTTGTCAGCCTGGGCAGTTGCCGAGGCGACGTGTGAGCGGAGGCGTCCATGTCCTGCCACACGCCACGCGTCGAGCCTGGCCCGCAGGCCGTTGGGGGCCCGCGGTGTTTCACCCCTCGCTCCGTGCCTTCGCCTCGAAGCCAGGACCGACACACCTTGGGCCCGGGGGCTACTGTCGGCGTTATGGGAACGGGGGTACCCAGACCTGCCTGCCTGCGGCCCAGTGCGTGGCCTACCTCGACGGCCCAGTACGGCCTGGCAGCAGACTCTCCAAGACAAGACCCTCCCGAGGGCCCCAGCCTCGTGAGGGGAACGACACCAAGACCTCCAGAGGAGCGGCCTCCCCAGACTGCCTCCCGAGGAGTGGAGATTCCTATGTAGTTCCCGGCCTCATGAGGTTGGGATGACGTGGGCCATGACGACCATGGCCAGGCAGGCGCCAGCCGGCGCAGAAGGGACAGTTTCCTCTTTTGTGCTAAGGATGCAAGGACGGACACGAGTTCCCAAGGAATCCCCTAAAGATTTCCATTCCAGTGCAACAAGACCAAGACCACGAGCTCGGCAGGACTGATGTCATCGCCGAGCCCACCTCTGCGTCATAGCCAGAAGCTTTGCAGGCGAAGACCACCTGTAGTCAGGATAAGATGTACCTCTTGTCCCCTTTCAAATTTGGCCGTTGTGGGATCCCTTCCCGCTTGTGCGATAAGGGAAGAGGACCAAGGCCGCTATAAATAGGGACTAGCCACCACCATAGCAGGGGGATGGAATCGACCCTCACCAAAGAGCCCTCGCAAGGTCGCTCAGCCATTGTACTAGTTCATCCCCAAACCTCCTCGTGAGGCCAATCCACCAAAAGTAGGATTAGGGTTTTACACCGCGAGGTGGCCCGAACCTGGGTAAATCTCTGTGTCCATCTTCTTCTTCGCGGCACGCATTCGACAAGGCTAGGCTATGGGGTTGCGAGCTTGTGAGTTGAGCTGGGAAGGATCTTTGCACACGCCCTAGAGTTCGAACCTTCTTGGGTCTGCGAAGCCCGATTTCCGACACCGGCGGTGCCGCCCCATCCCCTGGGGTCGACATGAGCGCCTCACGGGCTCGTAGCCCAGGCCTAGAGTCAGCTTTCACCAGAGCCACGGCAGTTTCTGCCGCAGCGGGTGCGGTGCGCTGAAGGGAGGCTGGCGTCTTGCGCCCCTTCCCTGCAGTCTCGACCTCCGCAACCGAGGCTTCCTCAGGGGGCGTCGCCGCTGCAAACCTAGGGGGCGTCACCTCGCTCCGGAGGGTCATCCCCGCTCGCTCCTGGGGAAGCGTTCCTCGGCCTCCGGATGTCACGGCCTCAACCTCGGCCTTCTTCCTCTTCGTCTTGGCCTTCTTCTTCGCCTCGGCGGCCGCCCCTGGACCCCTGCATAAAAACTCATCAAGATTGCGAGAGCGGAATTGTAGGGATCGAAGGATGAGGGCAGGGAACTTACTCATCCTGAGGGTCCCAGTACCTCCTCTTCCTCTCCTAGGCGGCACCGTCGCCGTTCCCGCCTTCATCGCGGAGCGCGCCTGGGCGGTCGTGCAATGGTGTGTCGTCGGCTCGGTCTCGTGCCAGCCGGATACGGTCCTCGGCTCCAGCGACCTACCACACTGAGCGTGAGCGCCTCTGCAGGGGCGCGATGCGCTGGCTGAGTAATTCCCTGGCGATCATGCCCGCCATGACCCCGGCCCCGCGGAGCTCCGCCAGCCTCACTAGAGTCGGCCATAGACTAGCCTCGATGAGCTTCTGGTGCTCCCAGCAGGGGATCTTCTCGACCGGATCGGTCAGAACTGCCAGGATAGGGCTGGTCTGCAGGGCGTCGACGTAGACTCGGCGCGTCTGGAAGTTCTCCACCTTCTTCCGGATCATCATGTCAACGAAGACCTTGCACATCTCATCGTCGATGCGAAAGGAGGCGCCCCCAGAGCGGTGGCTTCCCGAGGAAACCCGCAGGCTGTAGAAGGTCTGGAAGAGCGCCATGGATGGTATCACTCCTGGGATGGCCTCACAGAGGTACGGGAGGAGGGCGATTACGAGGATTGATTTGGGTTAAAGGTGGAGGAGACTAATCTTGTAGTGCTCCAATATGGCAAAGAGGAAGTCAGAAAAGGGGGGCACCATTCCTGCGTAGAGCAAATGAAGAAAGACGGGGAGCGCCGTGCTCGCGAGCTCTCGCCGTAGGTGCATGCCTGGCCAGATCTGGGTGACACCCCCTCGTAGTGCTCGGAGGCCAACAGGGGGCGTACCTTGGCCAGACCGCTGTCGCTGGTGATCGAGGACAGAAGAAAGGTTGGGCCGAGCTCCTCCGCCTGGGTACTTTTCTGGAGGAGGCCCCGGTGACCGCGGTTTACTTTCCTGGGGCCATGGCGGCGGAGGTATGAGAAGAGGAAGAAGAACGAAGGGGGAATCATAGGAGGAGGAGAAGTGATGTGATCGAACCCCCGCTCACAGGTTTTCTCTATTGGACGACGGTTCCTAGGCGCCATGGGGAATGGGCGCGTTCCGCCCCGTCAAAGCCGCCATGCATCGCCTCCAGGCCGGGCAGTTTGACGGGCCTGCACCATTTCGTCCCTAACGGGTGGAACGTGCGCGCCGTGGGCCCACACCATTTCGTCCCTAATGAGCGAAACCTGCGCGCCGCGGGCCCGGGGGCTACTGTCGGCCCAGTGGGACCCAGGGTACCATGGCCAATCTGCCGTTGGCCCTGAGGGCGACACTGGGCCGACCCAAGGGAGACGGCCCTGACTAGGCCGCCCAGAGGACCCCCTCACGGGTCCGCCTGAAAAGGATCGATGGGCGGCCCGGACGTGGGGCTACCGCCCCCACCACGTGGGTGACGCGCCCGCACAGAGGAGGATGACAGAGGTCGCGCCGGTCGGCGAGGACATGGAGGTTTCCTTCTTTGGTGATTAGGAGGCAGTGTCCATTGCCCCTCCGAAAGCACGTTCCCCAAAGTTGCCACTTTGGTGAAAGAGGATCAGGATGGATCGGCGGGCCAGGACGAAGGTCATCGCCGAGCCCACGACCACATCACGAAGACTGCTTTATTAGGTGAAGGCCACCTTTAGTCAGGATAGGCCTGGTTCATGTTCCCCTTCCAATTGCCGCCCTGTGGCAACCCTTTCCCGCCGATATTTTCGGGGAAGAGGACCAAGGCACTACAAAGGGGGAAGGGCCACACCCATGTAAGGGGATCGAGCCACTGTGTCTCCCCCAACACCCATCTACCGGAGCCTCAAGCTCCTCTCTTTCCAAAGCAACAAATCACAAGCAGGAGTAGGGTTTTACACCGCACAGTGGCCCGAACATGGGTAGCTCGTGTGTCCCCGTTGTTTCCGGTGAGATCGAGTGAGCTCGTCATCGATCTAGTTGTGCTTACCATCGTGTTTCAGGTCTCCAAGCCAAGCCCCCAGTGTTCGAACATTGTTTGTCAGAATCGGGGCTCCGCAGACCCAAGAAGGTTCGAATTCTGGGGTGTGTGCGAAGATCCCAACCAGCTCAAGTCTCAAGTCTTCCGCTCCCCAGCCAGATCATGCCGAAGATGCGTGAGAACACAAGAAGATGAACACAGCGATTTACCCAGGTTCGGGCCACCTTGCGGTGTAAAACCCTACTCCTGCCTTTGGTGGATTGGACTCAGGACGAAGTTTGCAGATGATCTAGTACAGTGGTTGAGCGAGCTCGCGAGGGCTCTTAGGTGAGGATGGACTCGATCCCCCTCTACGATGGAGGCTCGCCCCTTTTTATAGTGGCCTGGGTCCTCTTCCCTTATCGCACCAGCGGGAAGGGATCCCACAACGGCCAAATTTGAAAGGGGTCAGGAGGTACAGCTTATCCTGACTAAAGGTGGTCTTCGCCTGCAAAGGTCCTGGTGGTGACGCAGAGGTGGGATCGGCGATGACATCCGTCCTGCTGAGCTTGTGGTCTTGGTCCTGTTGCACTGGAATGGAAACCTTTGGGGGATTCCTTCGGAACCCGCGTCTGTCCTTGCCTCCTTAGCACAAAAGAGGAAATTGTCTCCCCTGCGCCCGCTGGCGCCCGCCTGGCCTTGGTCGTCATGGCTCATGTCATCGTAGCCTCCTGAGGCCGGGCACTGCATAGGAATCTCCGCTCCTCGAGAGGCAGCCTGGGGAGGCCGCTCCCTCGGGGGTCTTGGCGTCGTTCTCCTTGCGAGGCCGGGACCTTCACGAGGTCTTGCCTTGAGGGGTTTGTCGCCAGGCCGTACAGGGCCGTCGAGGTGGGCCACGCGCTGGGCAGCAGGAAGGCGGGTCTAGATACCCCCGATCCCAGAACGCCGACAGTAGTCCCCCAGGCCCAAGGCACGCTCGGGCCGGCTTCGGGGCGAAGCCAAGGAAGGAAGGCCGAAGCGCCACGGGCCCCAATCGCCTGCGGGACAGACTTGATGTCTGGCACATGACGGGATATGGGCGCCTCCGCTCCCACGTCGCCTCGGCAACTGCCTAGGCCGAGAAAAGCCTGGCGCCCGCTGCCGAGCCATCATTGCTCTCCTTCCTTGCGCCCTTTGCTTCCTTGCTCAGATCCCCTATCCCTTGCGAGAGCTTCCTCTAGATCTTGGCGCGGCGCCACCGTTCCTCTTGCTCCTCCAATCCCCAGAATCCAGGAAATGGCGCCCGCCGGGAAGTCGAAACCTGAGGCCCAGGCCTCGGCCTCTTCTTCTCCCTCGCCGGCGCTTATAGAATCCACCATCGCCAAGGAGGGGAACCTCACCCCCGTGTTCCCGTTGACAGCAGACCACACCAATGAGTGGGAGCGGACGTTGATCTGGTGTGGCTCTGCGGAGCAGCGCACCTTGGCGAAGACAGTCTATCCCTTCTTCCTTCACAGCGTCTTCTCCGGGCTCGTCCCGCCTTTCTCGGGGTTCTTCTCCCCCATCCTCGAGCACTACGGGATCCAGGACCTTCATCTTCAGCCCAACTCCATCCTGCTCCTGTCTATCTTCGCCTTCTACTGCACAGTGGTCGGCCCTCTTCCGCCACTACTTCAGCCTGCGGCTCCACGACTATGCACAGCGGTCGGCGTGCGCCTCCTTCGTCCCGGTCCAGAGAGGGAATGTGCTCCTAAAGGCCGGGAAGAAGGTGGATGGTTTCAGGCACCGCTGGGTCTTCTTGGATGCCCGGGGCGCCGATTCGCGCCTGGAGCTCCCGACGGGGCTACCCGAGAAGACCCTCGCGTGGGGCTCCGCGAAGCTCACCGATCACCGGGCGAAGCCCGTCCTGGAGCGGATCTCCCTGGACATGGAGGCCAAGCAGCTGACTGGGGCGATGATAGTGAAGGAGTTCCTCACGCAGCACCTAGCGCCGCTCCAAGCACACTTGAAGCCCATGTGGTAGTACGATGGTGCGAGGGACCCCATCAGGCTTCGGTCCACCAGCCTGACTGGTGAGGATCTGGGCAGGGCCGTGGTTACCCTGCTCCACGGCGATCCCGGGGACCTCCCCGAGGCCTATGCCCCGCTGTACCGCCACGACGATAGGGGGACCTGGTCACCGCCATGCCCGAGTGCCCCACTCCCCGATGCCAGTGTCCTCTGGCGACGCCAGTGGCGAGGGAGACTCGGAGAAGAACGTGGATGACGGCCTGGAAGAGGTGTCTCCCGCGTCGCAGAGCATGCTCCTCCGCAATCTTGAGGATGACGACGATGTCGACGAGCCCCCGGCCATGGACTCCCTGCGCTTCGTCAGGGCCCTCAGGAAGCCAAGGCCTGCCTCCCAGACCACGCCGGCATCCAGCCGGGCGACCCCGAAGAAATGCGTGGCCGCGGCTCCTCTGGCGAACTCCCCGCGCTCCAGCAGGGCGCTCGAGACGCCGGTCTCACCTCCATCCGAGCCGCAGCCCAAAGAAGGGGCAGCCGCCGCTAGGGCAGACGTGGCTTCTCCGACCGTGGCCCCTCGGGGTGATCTCGCCACCCCTCCAGGCGACAGCGCCATGCCGAAGAGAGGCGGGAGCATCCCGACCCTCGACGACGTGGAGAGGAAGAGGAAGTGGGTTGCGGCCAATGAGTAAGTAACTTGACTTGCCTTTGGTCGATTATAAGTTGCGCGCATGCTCATGGCCCCTTCTCTCCTTGGTGGCCAGGGTCGTCGTAGAGCCGAAGAAGAGGAAGGCAGGCGCCGGGCCGAAGGAGCCCCCTGTCCGGAGGGCGCCTTTGGCCTCTGACTGCGGACGCGGCGGGCAACGAAGCGCGCCACGCCAGCTTAGCACGACTCTTGAGTGCCTCGGCGGCACCGTGCCCGAGCTTGCGGGCGTCATGCCTTCTCCTGACATTGTGAGGATGCCGCTCGGGGGGGCGGCTACCGGGAGCGCGGAGGCTCACGAGGCAGCACCCCTTGCCGCGGCCGTGGAGACTCCAATGCCGGTGGAGGGGGGGATCCCCTGCCCCCTCCTGACGGAGTCCGCCTTCGAGGACGAAGCGGCGCGGCCTCGGGAGGAGCCAGCCCCCGTGGGCCATCAGTCTGAGAAGTCGTCCGCTCTTGTCGTGCTCGAGGAGAGACTGGAGCCTCCAGCACCCCAAGCTAGCCACGCCATCGCTTCCTTGGACACAGCGCATGTCGAAGTACCAGTGCCGCTTCTTGGCCAGGCTCTCGCGCTCGCGGGCACCGGCCCTCCGGTCAGGCCCGGCGCCTTGGATGTGGCTTATACCGCGCTTGGCTAGATCCGGGCCGACCTCCAAGGCGCCAACAGGCGCTCCTTCACGGGGGAACGCTTGGAGCTTATCTCTAGGTGGCTCCATGCTGATGCAGCCATCAAGACGGCCTGGGGTTGGGCTGAGGCTGCCGCCGCGGAGAGCAAGAAGGAGGCCGCCGAAGCCGTGGCAGCTTGTGACAAGGCGCTGGCCAAAGCAGCGGCTGCCACGGAGCGCTATGGTGAGGCAGAGGCCAAACTGAAGGCCCTTCAGGAGGAGCAAGCCGCGCACGCGCAACAGCTTCACCAGCGGGAGGAGGACCTCACGGCTGGCGAGGCGAAGCTCGTCGATCGTGACTCCGTGCTATCCCAGACGGCTGCCGACCAAGCCGTTGAGAAGGAGCGTTTGGCCAGACTGAAGGACGAGGTAGTGGAAGCCCAGACGTCCCATGCCCGGCGTGTCTCCGAGGCGACGGCCCAGCTAGATGCTAGGGACAAGACCCTTGCCGCTGCTGAGGAAAAGGCAGCCGCGGAGCGTGATGCCTTCCCCTCCGTCGAGCTCAGGCTTCGCCGGGCTCTACGCTTCATCTGCAGGGGAGGATTCGGGGAGCCACTGGCGGCTCCTGTGGGCGGTTACTATTGGAGATATGCCCTAGAGGCAATCATGTATGATGATATTTCCTATGTGTTTATGAATAAAGATAGTCCTTGGACATTCTCGATGATGTGTATTAACAAGTACGTTTCTTGTTTGTGAGACTATGCATTGTATGATGACTGTCCTAAAGGGTCCCTAGTCGGAAGGGTTGTATGGACGCGTAGCCAGTTAGACTAGCATATGACACGGTGGATGGTCCGGTCTCACTGACCATGTAGCATTGGATGCTAGCCGGATAATATGGACTCAGAAAGATCTGGTCGGATTTGACGTAGTCAAATCCGAGTCGAGATAAGGTCTAACTTGGACAGACCCAACTATGAGACGCAACGATAGGTCATCTGTGAGTCTCTAGTACAACATACGTTCTTTGTCCTAAGACCTGAGCTGGCGCATGTACTCGGGATGGTGAAAGACTTGCTTTGGGCCGACCAAACGCTACGCCATGACAGGGTAGTTATAAAGCTAGGTTTCAGGCTTGTCCAGACCCATGCTGCGAGACGTGGTCGAGCAAGATGGGATTTGTCCCTCCGATGAGGAGAGATATACTATTGGCCCCCTCGGGTGATCCGACCAGGATAAGCATGGCCATGCGATGAGGATTATGAGATAATCGGAAGTGTTGGTCGGATTCACCGGAACAAGAAAGAGGTCATGCGGCAACAAGGATGACCATGTCGCCTTGAGCACGACAACATATATCGTGAGGCAAAGGGAACGGAAGTGTGAAGTACAGGTTCGCCTAACCAGCTTCATCGGACACTTGGAGTCGGCACGCTTTGCTAGAGGCCGCTACCGACTGGTCGAGCCGGATATGATCTGACTCGCGACCAAGTGAACTAGAACCTAAGGGGTCGCGCGCTTAAGGAAAGGAACAACGTGGGCTTTAGGATCCGTGCGAGGCCCAAGAGTTGAGCCCGAGCCGGATGCCTATATATAGTGGAGATGCGGCACACCCATCTGGTTGATCGCTTCGGTGCCGTCATTAGGGCTTTGCATGTGTTGCAACTAGCCACCTCCACTTCCCGCCGCCGACTGTGTGATCGGACCTAGCAGTCTGCTGCATGGTGTTCCTCCTGCACGCGCGGATACCGTTAGAGGCAGTGCACTTGCGCCGCTCCGGCGAACCTGTAAGTGGGATCCGGCGACCGGCTGCGCGAGGGAGATCGGAATGGACGAGGAGGAGACGGACCACGCAAGCGCGCTGCCCCAACTCTACTTCCGCTGCACGGCACAACGCGTCTAGTGGTAACGAACTGTGATCCATCTTCGTAGGAAATTTTTAATTCGTATGCGATGCACCTACAGTAGAGCCCAACAGTGGTATCAGAGCCTCTGCTATAGGATTTGGATTCAGATCGGATGCATATTTGATATGTGGAGGCGACATATGAGATCTGTCGTCGTTCATGATATCGGCTATGTCACGGTTGATGAGATCAACTGAACGTCGAGGTCGTTGAGGCTATATTTTCTGTCCATCGGAATCGATGAGGTCGTGACACAACCTACCCCTACCGGTCGGTTTCCGCCATCGGGTTAACAGTGAAACGTAAATCCGAATCGGGTTCGCGATGATTGATGAGATCGGGCAGATCAAAAAATCTGGCGTGATCAGAATACAGATTCGATCTGTGATTTCCGAAAACGTCTATGCGATTCTATGTATTTCGTACATGATACACAAACCGGTAGAATGCGATTCTATGCATGACATTGTTTTGCAGGTTTGTTGTGAATAGTATGGCTCATATGTATGTGATGCATGTGTGTAATTTAACATGACCTGTGTGTCATGATTGTCAGCCGGCAGGAGCCAAAGTGTTGTCATTATATTGTATAATGACCTGCGTGTCGACTTGTAATTCTCTGTAAATTCATTACTAGTTGTAGTAGTTGGAGAACAGAGATCAAGTTTGAGGCTTTGGCGTCCCGGTTGACGAATAAGATGGAGTTCCGCCTTGGTCATCGGAGTTGGAGCCAGCCTGGAAGGAAGTCCATGAAGGAGCCATACTATTTCACATATCTATGTTTATATGTGATTGATATTGCTTCATGTTTCTATGCATGTTAAAATGGTAGAAAGATCCCTCGTTAATATCAAGCACATTGCCATTCTGGATGTTGCACCTTCGCACGTCAAGTACGTCTAGTGGTGGGCTCATAAAATTGAGGTGCTACTAGGTGTCCTTGAACTGGAGGGTTCGTGTCGGACATGAACATGCACTGCATCAGGTTAACTTGACAAGGCTATCAAAATGGTTTTGGGCCTTGTGGCAAAGAAGGTTGGGAGCCGGGGTATAAGATACCTACCTGACCGACAGGAGTCATATAGAGATACAATTAGCAAGGAGTTGCTTACCGAATAGGCAAGTTGGCTAGCAGTGATGCTAAAGCTCACTAGTCGCTCGAGCTAGACGGGTCCTGAATCACTGAGAGTTTGCGGAGGGATGCCGACTTCAGTGAGAGTAGTTCTGGTTAAGGCTTGAATTACTCTACATAAACACATTGCTTAGTGATTGCATATTTTCTGTTGTAGATCAATGGCACCACCTGCTCAACCCAACTTTGCATTGAAATCAATTCTGGAAAAGGATAAACTGAATGGAACAAACTTTACCACCTGGTATAGAAATTTGAGAATTGTTCTCAAGCACGATAAAAAGGAACATGTTCTAGAGGATTCACTTCCAGAGGAACCTGCCAAGAATGCTAGTGACACAACCAAGAATGCCCATCAGAAACTCGTTGATGAATCAAATGAGATCAGCTGCCTCATGCTGGCTTGTATGGAGCCCGATTTGCAACAGCATTTCGAAAACGTTGACGCTTTCAATATGATCAAGAGTCTCAAGAGCATGTTTCAGGTGCAGGCTAGGACCGAAAGGTTCAACGTCTGGCAATCCTTGACGAATTGTAAGCTGAAAGAGGGTGATCCACTGAGCCCGCATGTGATCAAGTTGATCGGGTACGTGCAAGCTTTGGATCGGTTAGGCTTCCCACTTGGGGACGAGCTGTCCACGGATGCAATTCTGGGTTCTCTTCCACCTAGCTATGGGACGTTCGTCTCAAACTATCATATGCACAACATGGATAAGAAGCTCACTGAATTGCATGGGATGCTTAAGGTGGCAGAGCAAGATATTAAGAAAGGCACACATCAAGTGTTGAATGTGCAGAACTCGGCTAAGTTCAAGAAGAGTTGGTCCAAGAAAAAGGGTAAGGCAAAGGGCACGGGGAAGGTTGTCTCCGCCGCTGCACCGGACTCAAAGACCGTGTGCTTTCATTGCAAGGAAACTGGTCACTGGAAGAGGAACTGTGGCAAGTGGCTTGTTGAGCATGGCAAGAAGGCCGGAAATGCTTCTTCAGGCAAAGGTACACTTGTTACATATGTTATAGACATTTACCTTGCTGACATACCTAGTAGCTCTTGGGTATTTGATACCGGATCGATTGTTCATATATGCAACTCGATGCAGGGGCTGATAAGAACTAGGCGTGTGGCACAAGGGGAGATTGACATCAGGGTCGGCAACAAAGCAAGAGTTGCTGCGTTGGAAGTCGGCACGATGCAGCTCAAGCTTCCTTCTGGATTTATTTTGGAATTGAATAATTGTTATTCCATTCCCGCACATAGTCGGAACATTATTTCTGCCTCATGCTTGATGAGTCAGGGTTATGAATGCAATTTAAAGGACAATGGTTGTTCACTTTATTTGAATGGAATGTTCCACAGCTATGCACCCATTGTAGATGGGCTATTTATTTTGAATCTGGAAACGGAACCAGTCTATAACATGAATGTCAAGAGGCATAAGCCTAATGAGATAAATCCGACTTACTTCTGGCATTGCCGGCTTGGACATATTAGTCTGAAACGCAAGAAGAAGCTCCATGATGATGGACTCCTAACTTCGTCCAACTTCGGGTCGTTCGAGACATGTGAATCGTGCTTGCTCGGCAAGATGACTAAGTCTCCTTTTGCAAAGAGTTGTGAAAGGGCATCCGAGCTGTTGGAGCTTATACACAATGATGTGTGTGGTCCAATGAGCACAACGGCCAGAGGTGGCTATCAGTACTTCGTGACTTTTATCGACGACTTGAGTAGATATGGATATATCTATTTGATGAGGCACAAGTCGAAAACTTTTGAAAAGTCCAAAGAGTTTCAAAACGAGGTTGAAAATCAGCTTGGCAAGACAATAAAGCTTCTATGATCGGATCGTGGAGGTGAGTGCATGAGCCAAGAGTTTGATGATCGTCTGAAAAGACAAGGTATAGTACCTCAGCTCACACCTCCGGGTACGCCGCAGAGAAACGGCGTGTTAGAATGGAGAAATCGAACCTTGTTGGACATGGTCCAATCAATGATGAGCAAATCGGATTTACCCTTGTCATTCTGGGGATACGCTCTAGAAACTACAGCTTTCACACTTAATAGGGTACCATCAAAGTCCGTAGATAAGACACCACATGAGATGTGTGTTGGGGAACGTTGCATGGGAAACAAAAAAATTCCTACGCACACGCAAGATCTATCCATGGTGATGAGCATCTACGAGAGGGAGAGTGGATCTACATACCCATGTAGATCGCTAAGCGGAAGCGTTAAGAAACGTGGTTGATGTAGTCGAACGTCTTCGCGATCCAAATCGCCGAGCGTCCCGTGATCCCATCACGATCCGTCTCGCGGTCCAATCACGATCCGTCCCGCGATCCTATCATGATCCGTCCCGCGATCAAATCATGAACCGTCTCGCGATCCTGATCAGGGTCCTTCCGATATAGCGCCAAACGGACGGCACCTCCGCGTTCAACACACGTACAGCTTGATGACTCCTTCACCTCCTCGATCCAGCGAGCGATGGTGAAGTAGTAGATGAGTTCCGGCAGCACGACGGTGTGGTGACGGTGGTGGTGAAGAACAATCTCCGCAGGGCTTCGCCAAGCACTACGGAAACTATCACGGAGGATGAACTAGATGGGCGGGGTTGCCAGCACACGGCTTGGGGAATTCTTGATGTGTTCCGGGTGCTAGCCCTGCCCCTCTATTTATATGTTGAGCCGTGGGGTCGAAACTTGGAGAAAGAGCCTCCTCAAAGTCGGTTTGGCCCGCAAGGCAAGAGTCCTCCTCGGACTCCAGGACCAGACGCCAGGGTCCTCGGCGTCTGGCCCCAGACGCCAGGGTTCCTGGCATCTGGCCCCTGGCCTCCGCAAAACTCCTTTTGCACCTTCCTTAAAGCCTCGTGGGCTTTACCCCTTGGCCCAAATAAAGTGTTCTCGTACCCGAACATTTCGGGAAACATCCGAAACCCCTTCCGGTGAATTCCGGAACCCTTCCGGAGACCAAACACTATTATCCCATATATCAATCTTTACCTCCGGACTATTCCGGAGTTCCTCGTCATTTGCGGGATCTCATTCGGGACTCCGAACAACCTTCGGTCGCCAACATAATAACTCAACTATACTTATATCGTCACCAAACGTTAAGTGTGTAGACCCTGCGGGTTCGAGAACTATGTAGACATGACCGAGACACCTCTACGGTCAATAACCAATAGCGGGACCTGGATGCCCATATCGGTTCCTACATATTCTACGAAGATCTTTATCGGTTGAACCTCTATGTCAAAGATTCAGTTAATCCCGTATGATGTTCCCTTTGTTTATCGGTATGTTACTTGCCCGAGATTTGATCGTCGGTATCTCTATACCTAGTACAATCTCGTTACCGGCAAGTCTCTTTACTCGTTCCGTAATACAAGATCCCGTGGCTAACTCTTTAGTCACTTTGCTTGCAAGGCTTATTGTGATGTTGTATTACCGAGTGGGCCCTGAGATACCACTCCGTCACACGGAGTAACAAATCCCAGTCTTGATCCATGCCAACTCAACAGACACCCTCGGAGATACCTGTAGAGCATCTTTATAGTCACCCAGTTACGTTGCGACGTTTGATACACACAAGGTATTCCTCCGGTGTCAGTGAGTTGCATGATCTCATGGTCATAGGAACAAATACTTGACATGCAGAAAACAATAGCAATAAACTGACACGATCATATGCTATGTTCATAGTTTGGGTCTTGTCCATCACATCATTCTCCTAATGATGTGATCCCGTTATCAAATGACATCTCATGTCTATGGCCAGGAAACCTTGACCATCTTTGATCAACGAACTAGTTAACTAGAGGCATACTAGGGACACAGTGTTGTCTATGTACCCACACATGTATTTGAGTTTCCAATCAATACAATTATAGCATGGATAATAAACAATTATCATGAACAAGGAAATATAATAATAACCATTTTATTATTGCCTCTAGGGCATATTTCCAACAGTCTCCCACTTGCACTAGAGTCAATAATCTAGTTCACATCACCATGTGATTTACATTGTTATGAATCTAACACCCAATGAGTTCTGGGGTTCGATCATGCTTTGCATGTGAGAGAGGTCTTTAGTCAACGGTCTGCAATATTCAGATCCGTGTGTTCTTTGCAAATCTATATGTCATACTGCAGATGCTACCACGCTCCACTAGGAAGTATTCCAAATGGTTGCTCCACTATACGTATCCTGACTGCTACTCAGAGTCGTCTGGATAGGTGTCAAAGCTTGCATCGACGTAACCCTTTACGACGAACTCTTTATCACCTCCATAATCAAGAAATATTTCCTTAGTCCTCTAGTTACTAAGGATAATCTTGACCGCTATCCAGTGATCCACTCCTGGACCACTCTTGTACCCCTTGACAGACTCATGGCAAGGCACACACTAGGTGTGGTACACAGCATGGCATACTATATAGAGCCTATGGATAAGGCATAGGGGACGACCTTCGTCCTTTCTCTTTCTTCTGCCGTGGTCTAGCTTTGAGTCTCACTCAACTCCACACCTTACAAATCAGGCAAGAACTCTTTCTTTGACTGATCCATTTTGAACTCTTTCAAAATCTTGTCAAGGTATGTACTCATTGAAAGTTTTATCAGACGTCTTGATCTACCTCTATAGATCAAGATGCCCAATATTTAAGTAGCTTCATTCTAGGTTTTCCTTTGAAAAACTCCTTTCAAACAACCCTTTATGCTTTCCAGAAACTCTACATCATTTCCGATCAACAATATGTCATCCACATATACTTATCAGAAATTCTGTAGTGCTCCCACTCACTTTATTGTAAATACAAGTTTCTCATAAACTTTGTATAGACTCAAAAACTTTGAGCACCTCATCAAAGCGTATATTCCAACTCCGAGATGCTTGCTCCAGTGTTTAGAAAGATCGCTGGGGCTTGCATACATTTTAGCATCCTTAGGACTGACAAAACCGTCCGGTTGTATCACATACAACCTTTCCTCATGGATACCGTTAAGGAAATGATGTTTTGACATCCATCTGCCAGATTTCATAATCGAAAAATGCAGCAACTGCTAACATAATTCCAACAGGCTTTAGCATCGCTACGGGTGAGAAAGTCTCATCGTAGTCAACTCCTTGAACTTGTGAAAAACTCTTTGCCACAAGTCGAGCTTTATAGACGGTGACATTACCGTCTGCGTCCGTCTTCCTTTTAAAGATTCATTTGTTCTGAATGGCCTTTCGCCCTTCAGGTAATACTTCCAAAGCCCATACTTTGTTTTCTTACATGGATCCCATCTTGGATTTCATGGCCTCTAACCATTTCTCGGAATCCGGGCCCATCGTCGCTTCTCCATAGCTCGTAGGTTCATCATTGTCCAACAACATGACCTCTAAGACAGGGTTGCCGTACCACTCAGGAGCAGTATGCGTCCTTGTCGACCTACGAGGTTCGATAGTAACTTGATCCGAAGCTTCATGATCATCATCATTAACTTCCTCTTCAACTAACGTAGGCTCCACAGAAACAACTTTCTGCGCTGCGCTACTCTTTGGTTGAAACAAAGGTTCAACAACCTCATCAAGTTCTATCTTCCTCCCACTCAATTCTTTTGAGAGAAACTCTTTCTCGAGAAAGGACCCATTTTAGCAACAAACACTTTGTGCTTGGATCTGAGATAGAAGGTTTACCCAACTGTTACGTTAGGGTATTCTATGAAGATGCATTTGTCCGCTTTGGGTTCGAGCTCATTAGGTGAAAGCCCTTTTTCACATAAGCGTCACAGCCCCAAACATTAAGAAATGACAGCTTAGGTTTCCTCCAAACCAAAATTCATACGGTATCATCTCAACGGACTTTAGATGGTGCCCCTTTTAAAGTGAATGTAGTTGTATCTAATGCATAACCCCAAAACGATAGTGGCAAATCGATAAGAGACATCATAGTTCACACCATATCCAACAGAGCACGACTACGACGTTCGGACACACCATCACACTATGGTGTTCCAGGTGGCGTGAGTTGTGAAACAACTTCCACATTGTCTTAAGTTGTATACCAAACTCGTAACTCATATTCACCTCCACGATCGTATCGTAGATATTTTATCTTCTAGTCACGATGATCTCAAACTTCACTCTGATTTTGTTTGAACTTTTCAAACGTTACAGACTTGTGTTTCATTAAGTAAATATCCCCATATCTACTCAAATCATCAGTGAAGGTAGGAAAATAACGATATCCACCGCACGCTACAACACTCATTGGACTGAATACATCAACATGTATCATTTCCAATAAGCTACCTGCCCGCTCCATCATACCGGAAAACGGAGTCTTAGTCATCTTGCCCATGAGGCATGGTCCGCATGTCTCAACCGATTCGAAATCGAATGAGTCCAAAGATCCATCAGCTTGGAGTTTCTTCATGCGTTTTACACCAATATGACATTTAGCGGCAGTGCCACAAGTATGTGGTACTATCATTATTAACTTTGTATCTTTTGGCACCAATATTATGAACATGTGTATCACTACGATCAAGATTCAATAAACCATTCTCATTGGGTGCATGACCATTGAAGGTTTTATTCATGTAAACAGAATAACCATTATTCTCTAACTTAAATGAATAACCGTATTGCAATAAACATGATCTAATCACATTTATGCTCAACGCAAACACCAAATAACATTTATTTAGGTTTATCACTAATCCCGAAGGTAGAGAGAGCGTGTGATGGTGATCACATCAACCTTGGAAACACTTCCAACACGCATCGTCACCTCACCCTTAGCTAGCCTCCGTTTATTCCGTAGCTTTTATTTCGAGTTACTAACATTTAGCAACCGAACCGGTATCTAAT
This sequence comes from Elymus sibiricus, assembly GCA_039707655.1. Lineage (NCBI taxonomy): Eukaryota > Viridiplantae > Streptophyta > Magnoliopsida > Poales > Poaceae > Elymus > Elymus sibiricus. The sequence continues at coordinate 238,119,847 of CM077665.1, forward strand.
ACCCAGGTGCTACTAGGAGTACTAGTAAGGTACACATCAATAACACATATATCAAATATACTTCTGTCGACGTTGCCAGCCTTCTTATCTACCAAGTATCTAGGGCAGTTCCGCTTCAGCGACCGTTCTCCTCATAATAGAAGCACTCAGTCTCGGGTTTGGGTTCAACCTTGGGTTTCTTCACTGGAGTCGCAACTGACTTGCCATCCATGAAGTTTCCCTCCTTGCCCTTGCCCTTCTCGAAACTAGTGGTTTCACTAACCATCAACACTTGATGCTCCTTCTTGATTTCTACCTTCGCGGTGTCAAACATTGCGAATAGCTCAGGGATCATTATTTCCATCCCTGGCATTTTATAGTTCATCACGAAGCTCTAGTAGCTTAGTGACAGTGACTTGGAGAACTATATCAATCACTATCTTATCTGGAAGATCAACTCCCACTCGATTCAAGTGATTGTAGCACCCAGACAATCTGAGCACATGCTCAACGATTGAGCTATTCTCCTTCATCTTGCAGGCAAAGAATCTTGTTGGAGGCCTCATACCTCTCAACACGGGCACGAGCCTGAGATCCCAATTTCAGCTCTTAGAACATCTCATATGTTCCGTGACATTCAAAACGTTTTGGAGCCTCAATTCTAAGCCGTAATGCATGACGCATTGAACTATCAAGTAGTCATCAGAACGTGCCTGTCAGATGTTCACAACATCTACAGACGACGCTTGAGGGGGGTGGTGCACCGAACGGTGCATTAAGGAGATAAGCCTTCTGTGCAGCAATGAGGACAATCCTCAGATCACGGACCCAGTCCGCATTATTGCTACCATCATCTTTCAACTCTATTTCTCTAGGAACATATAAAAATTCAAGGGAGCTACAGCGTGAGCTAGTAATCTACAACATAATTTGCAAAGACATTTTGACTATGTTCATGATAATGAGTTTAGTTAATCATATTACTTAAAAACTCCCACTCAAATTGACATCCCTCCGGTCATTCGAGTGTCACATGATCCAAATCCACCAACTCAAGTCCAATCATCACGTGAATTGAGGTGGTTTCAATGGTGAACATCTTCATGTTGATCATATTTACTATATGACTCATGTTCGACCTTTCGGTCTCTTGTGTTCCGAGGCCATGTCCGTACATGCTAGGCTCGTCAAGTTTAACCCGAGTGTTCCGCACGTGCAACACTGGCTTGCACCCATTCTATGCGAACGTAGGGTCTATCACACCCGATCATCACGTGGTGTCTCGAAACGACGAACTTTCGCAACGGTGCACACTCGGGGAGAACACAATTTATCTTGAAATTTAAGTGAGGGATCACCTTATAATGCTACCGTCGTCCTAAGCAAAATAAGATGCATAAAAGGATTAACATCACATGCAAATCATAAGTGACATGATATGGCCATGAACTTGTGCTTTTGATCTCCATCTTCAAAGCACCGGCATGATCTCCATCGTCACCGGCATAACACCATGATCTCCATCATCTTGATCTCCATCAATGTGTCGCCATGAGGTTGTCGCGCCGACTGTTTCTTCCACGACTATTGCTAACTCATAGCGATAAAGTAAAGCAAAAACGGCGAAAATAATTAAAGACAACCCAATGGCTCCTGCCGGTTGCCGTACTCATCGACATGCAAGTCGTGATATTCTATACAATACATGATCATTTCATACATCACATATATCTCATCATGTAATTGGCCATATCACATCACAACATACCCTGCAAAAACAAGTTAGACGTCCTCTAATTGTTGTTGCAAGTTTTACGTGGCTGCTACGGGTATCTAGCAAGAACAATTCTTACCTACGCAAAAACCACAACGGTGATACAAAAATTGCTATTCAACCTTCTCAAGGACCGCCTTTGTCAAATCCGATCTGACTAAAGTGGGAGAAACAGACACCCGCTAGCCATCTTCATGCAACGAAGTTACATGTCAGTTGATGGAACCGGTCTCTTGTAAGCGTACGAGTAATGTTGGTCCGGGCCGCTTCATACCACAATACCGCCGAAACAAGAAAAGGCCAAGGGAGGAAGCAATCCGAATATCAACGCCCACAAACTCCTTTGTGTTTCTACTCGAGATCTCATCAACACATAGACCTAGCTCATGATACCACTGTTGGGGAACGTTGCATGGGAAACAAAAAATTTCCTACGCACACGCAAGATCTATCCATGGTGATGAGCATCTACGAGAGGGAGAGTCGATCTACATACCCTTGTAGATCGCTAAGCGGAAGCGTTAAGAAACGCGGTTGATGTAGTCGAACGTCTTCGCGATCCAAATCGCCGAGCGTCCCGCGATCCCATCACGATTCGTCTCGCGATCCAATCACGATCCGTCCCGCGATCCTATCATGATCCGTCCTGCAATCAAATCACGAACCGTCTCGCGATCCTGATCACGGTCCTTCGGATATAGCGCCGAACGGACGGCACCTCCGCGTTCAACACACGTACAGCTTGATGACGCCTTCACCTCCTCGATCCAGCGAGTGATGGTGAAGTAGTAGATGAGTTCCGGCAGCACGACGGCGTGGTGACGGTGGTGGTGAAGAACAATCTCCGCAGGGCTTCGCCAAGCACTACGGAAACTATGACGGAGGATGAACTAGATGAGCGGGGTTGCCGGCACATGGCTTGGGGAATTCTTGATGTGTTCCGGGTGCTAGCCCTGCCCCTCTATTTATATGTTGAGCCCTGGGGTCGAAACTTGGAGAAAGAGCCTCCTCAAAGTCGGTTTGGCCCGCAAGGCAAGAGTCCTCCTCGGACTCCAGGACCAGACGCCAAGGTCCTCGGCGTCTGGCCCCAGACGCCAGGGTTCCTGGCGTCTGGCCCCTGGCCTCCGCAAAACTCCTTTTGCACCTTCCTTAAAGCCTCGTGGGCTTTACCCCTTGGCCCAAATAAAGTGTTCTCGTACCCGAACATTTCGGGAAACATCCGAAACCCCTTCCGGTGAATTCCGGAACCCTTCCGGAGACCAAACACTATTATCCCATATATCAATCTTTACCTCCGGACTATTCCGGAGTTCCTCGTCATCTGCGGGATCTCATGCGGGACTCCGAACAACCTTCGGTCGCCAACATAATAACTCAACTATACTTATATCGTCACCAAACGTTAAGTGTGTACACCCTGCGGGTTCGAGAACTATGTAGACAGGACCGAGACACCTCTACAGTCAATAACCAATAGCGGGACCTGGATGCCCATATTGGTTCCTACATATTCTACGAAGATCTTTATCGGTTGAACCTCTATGTCAAGGATTCAGTTAATCCCGTATGATGTTCCCTTTGTTTATCGGTATGTTACTTGCCCGAGATTTGATCGTCGGTATCTCTATACCTAGTTCAATCTCGTTACCGGCAAGTCTCTTTACTCATTCCGTAATACAAGATCCCGTGGGTAACTCTTTAGTCACTTTGCTTGCAAGGCTTATTGTGATGTTGTATTACCGAGTGGGCCCTGAGATACCTCTCCGTCACACGGAGTAACAAATCCCAGTCTTGATCCATGCCAACTCAACAGACACCCTCGGAGATACCTGTAGAGCATCTTTATAGTCACCCAGTTACGTTGCGACGTTTGATACACACAAGGTATTCCTCCGGTGTCAGTGAGTTGCATGATCTCATGGTCATAGGAACAGATACTTGACATGCAGAAAACAATAGCAATAAACTGACACGATCATATGCTATGTTCATAGTTTGGGTCTTGTCCATCACATCATTCTCCTAATGATGTGATGCCGTTATCAAATGACATCTCATGTCTATGGCCAGGAAACCTTGACCATCTTTGATCAACGAACTAGTTAACTAGAGGCATACTAGAGACATAGTGTTGTCTATGTACCCACACATGTATTTGAGTTTCCAATCAATACAATTATAGCATGGATAATATACGATTATCATGAACAAGGAAATATAATAATAACCATTTTATTATTGCCTCTAGGGCATATTTCCAACAATGTGGACTGGGAGGAGTCCTAGATTGTCTTTTCTAAAGATTTGGGGTTGTGAAGCACTTGTCAAATGACTCATGTCGGACAAGCTTACACCCAAGTCGGATAAATGCATATTCGTGGGATATCCGAGGGAAACCTTGGGATACAGCTTCTACAACCGAGAAGAGAACAAAGTGTTTGTTGCTCGGAACGGGGTTTTCCTAGAGAAAGAGTTTCTCAGTCGGGAAGCCAGTGGGAGAACGGTGCGACTCGAAGAAATTCGAGAGCCACTCGGGGACAACTCGGCTGGTAATGAGATCATACCGGAGTTGGTCAGGGAACCCGTAGTGGAATCGGCACCGGAGCCACGGAGGTTGGAAAGATTGCGCAGAGTGCGCGATGTGTTGTTGCTAGAAAGTGACGAGCCGGCCACTTATGCGGAAGTGATGGTGAGCCCAGATTCCGAGGCATGGCTGGAGGCCATGAGATCCGAGTTAAAGTCCATGGATGATAATAAAGTCTGGGACTTGGTTGATCCGCCACCTGGCGTAATTGCCATTGGTTTCCAATGGGTCTTTAAGAAGAAAACCAATGTCGATGGAAATGTTCAGATCCACAAAGCTCGGCTTGTCGCTAAAGGTTATGGACAAGTTCAAGAAATTGACTACGACGAGACCTACTCGCCGGTAGCGATGCTAAAGTCGGTGAGGATCATACTAGCTATAGCTGCATATTTCGATTATGAGATATGGCAGATGATTGTCAAAACGGCTTTCCTTCATGGAAATTTAAAGGAGGATGTATACATGATACTGCCTGAAGGTTTTGTCGATCCAACTAATGCTAGTAAAATATGCAAGCTCAAGAGATCCATTTATGGATTGAAGCAAGCAGCTCGGAGTTGGAACATTCGTTTTGATGAAGTCATCGTTGACCTTGGTTTCATCAAGAACGAAGAGGACTATTGTTGATACAAGAAGTCTAGTGGGAGCTCAGTAGTATTTTTGATCCTTTATGTGGATGACATACTGCTGATTGGAAATGATGTTTCGATGCTGAACTCAGTCAAGGAATCATTGAATGGCAAGTTTTCGATGAAAGACCTTGGAGAAGCAGTGTACATTTTAGGCATCAAGATCTATAGAGATAGATCGAGAAGGCTGCTCGGCTTAAGCCAAAGCACGTACATTGACAAAGTGTTGAAGCGGTTCAACATGAGTGAGGCTAAGAAAGGGTTCTTGCCTATCTCACATGGCATAAGGCTAAGCAAGACTCAGAGTCCTACGACTTCTGATGAGCGGAAACAGATGAGTATGATTCCTTATGCTTCGACAATAGGATCCATCATGTATGCCATGCTATGTACTCGACCTGATGTTGCCTATGCAATAAGCTTAACAAGCAGATACCAGGCTGACCCAGGTGAGAGTCACTGGGCAGCGGTGAAAACTATCCTGAAGTACCTGAAAAGGACTAAAGAGATGTTCCTGGTTTATGGAGGTGAGGAGGAGCTCTGCGTAAAGGGTTACGCTGATGCTAGATTCCAAACCGACAGGGATGATTGTCGATCGCAAACTGGATTCGTGTATGTCATGAATGGAGGAGCAGTGAGCTGGACGAGTTCCAAGCAAGATACCGTGGCCAACTCTACAACAGAGGCCGAATACATTGCAGCTTGTGAAGCTGCAAAGGAAGGTGTTTGGATTCGGAAGTTCCTGGAAGATCTTGGTGTGTTCCCGGGCTGGGAAAAACCGTTGGACCTGTATTGCGACAATTCAGGTGCCATCGCACAGGCCAAGGAGCCGAGACAACACCACAAGACCACGCACATAGACCGGAAGTATCACCTGATACGAAAGTTCATAAAGAATGGTGATACTAATTTATGCAAGATACATACGGATGAAAATGTTGCAGATCCGTTGACTAAGCCGCTTCCACAACCCAAGCATGAGGGGCACGTTAGAGCTATGGGCATTCGATGTCTATTTGATTGACTCTAGTGCAAGTGGGAGACTGTTGGAGATATGCCCTAGAGGCAATCATGTATGATGATATTTCCTATGTGTTTATGAATAAAGATAGTGCTTGGACGTTATCAATGATGTGTATTAACAAGTACGTGACTTGTTTGTGAGATTATGCATTGTATGATGACTGTCCTAAATGGTCCCTAGTCGGAAGGGATGTATGGACGCGCAGCCAGTTAGACTAGCATATGACACGGTGGATGGTCCGGTCCCACTGCCTTGTAGCATTGGATGCTAGCCGGATAATATGGACTCAGAAAGATCTGGTCGGATTCGACGTAGTCGGATCCGAGTCAAGATAAGGTCTGAGTTGGACAGACCCAACTATGAGACGCAGCGATAGGTCATTTGTGAGTCTCTAGTACAACATACGCTCTGTGTCCTAAGACCTGAGCTGGTGCATGTACTCGGGATGGTGATAGACTTGCTTTGGGCCGACCAAACGCTACTCCATGACAGGGTAGTTATAAAGCTAGGTTTCGGGCTTGTCCAGACCCATGCTTCGAGATGTGGTCGAGCAAAATGGGATTTGCCCCTTCGATGAGGAGAGATATACTCTTGGCCCCCTCGGGTGATCCGACCTGGATAAGCATGGCCATGCGATGAGGATTATGAGATAATCCGAAGTGTTGGTCGGATTCACCGGAACGAGAAAGAGGTCATGCGGCAACAAGGATGACCATGTCGCCTTGAGCACGACAACATATATCGTGAGGCAAAGGGAACGGAAGTGTGAAGTACAGGTTCGCCTAACCAGCTTCATCGGACACTTAGAGTCGGCACGCTTTGCTAGAGCCCGCTACCGACTGGTCGAGCCGGATGTGATCTGACTCGCGACCAAGTGAACGAGAACCTAAGGGGTTGCGCGCTTAAGGGAAGGAACACGTGGGCTTTTGGATCCGTGCGAGGCCCAAGAGTTGAGCCCGAGCCGGATGCCTATATATATTGGAGGTGCGGCACACCCATCCGGTTGATCGCTTCGGCGCCGTCATTAGGGCTTTGCATGTGTTGCAACTAGCCACCTCCACTTGCCGCCGCAGACTGTGTGATCGGACCTAGCAGTCCGCCGCATGGTGTTCCTCCTGCACGCGCGGATACCATTAGAGGCGGTGCACTTGCGCCACTCCGACAAACCTGTACGTGGCATCCGGCGACCGGCTGCGCGAGGGAGATCGGATCGGACGAGGACGAGACGGACCACGCAAATGCGCTGCCCCAACTCTACTTCCGCTGCACGGCACAGCGCGTCTAGTGGTAACAAACTGTGATCCATCTCTGTAGCATGTTCTTGGTTGTTCTACGCGTAGGAAAATTTTAATTTGCATGCGATGCACCTACGGTAGATCCCAACAGTTACGTCGGGTTCTCCTCCAATCTCGCTGAGGCGCTCGAAGGTGCGGTCGCCAGGGTGGACACCATCCTGGAGAGCGAGTGTCGTGGCCTTTTCTCCGCTGCTGCGACGCGTATCTTCGGCCACCTCCACCTTCGCGAGCCCAGCTTTGATTTCAATGCGGTGATGACCTCGGTTGCCCAGGAGTCCCGTGCCACCGCAGCGGCGGTAGTGAAGGATTCCGTGGATGCGCTGATGAAGAAGTTCGGTTGCGTCCCCGACACCGAGCCCCCTGTGGTGGAGGCGAGCAGTGGCGTCGAGGGCATCGACGGAGATGTTGACGACGAGCTCCACGTAACCGGGGCGATCGGCGGCGGCGGCTTTGGCGATGGCGGCTCCTCCTCCTAGACTCCGACCTGGACATTTATTGTGCCTCGTGGAGGTGTAAGACTTGTTTGAATTGCAAAATGTCCTGTGCTTGTAATAACTTGTTTGAATTCTGTGATTTCCTTTTGCGCCTTTCTTTCCTTCCTGCTTGCTTTTGTGCTCTGCGTCGGCAGGGCCCAATCCCGCGCATGCCTCGACCACCGTTGGGGCGTCCGGATCACCAGGATGAGACCAAGGGGCGAGGGGCTACGTGACTTGTGAGGCCCCTGGGTCGCGATGCCCAGGGGTCCCCCTTGACGTGCGAGCAGCCCTCACGAAGGAGACATGGTGACAACGGAGTCGATTTGGAGCGCCTTAGTACTCTGCGTTGGCAGGGCCCAATCCTGTGCATACCTCGACCGCCGTTGGGGCGTCCGGATCACCAGGACGAGACCAAGGGGTGAGGGGCTACGTGACTAGTGAGGCCCCTGGGTCGCGATGCCCAGGGGTCCCCCTTGACGTGCGAGCAGCCCTCACGAAGGAGACATGGCGACAACGGAGTCAATTTGGAGCGCCTTAGTGCTCTGCGTCGGCAGGGCCCAATCCCGCGCATACCTCGATCGCCGTTGGGGCGTCCGGATCACCAGGACGAGACCAAGGGGTGAGGGTCTACGTGACTAGTGAGGCTCCTGGGTCGCGATGCCCAGGGGTCCCCCTTGACGTACGAGCGGCTCCCATACCTTTCCTCGCCAGCTTTCACCTGGGAGGGACGCAAGAAGACCATGTGCCAAGAACCTGGTGAGGTTGCACGCGCCAGGCATGGCCTGAGGATAGCCCCTGTCCAGCCCCCTCACGCATGCATCCCAGGGGAACGCTGCGTGATGGGGCCGTGCGGCCATCCTGAGGTTAGCGCAGGTGCTAGGGCGCCCTCAGTTGTTTATCCGACAGCGCGGAGCATGGGGCTTCCACTCGGCGTGGGCATAGTCATTGGAGGACCGTCTCGTCCGCCAGCGCGGAGCATGGGGCTTCCACTTGGGCGTGGGCATAGTCATTGGAGGACCGTGTCGTCCGCCAGCGCGGAGCATGGGGCTTCCACTTGGGCGTGGGAAGGGAGCTCTGTGTTAGAGTCTCCGGGGGTGTACAACCCAACTGGAGGAGGTGTATCTGAGCACCTGTGAGCCAGCGCGGGTCTCATGAGGCCTTACCTCAAGGCGGGTTGCGCCTGAGTCTTCTGACACGGGGCGCGCTCGCAAAACCTGTGTGGTGGGGACAACCTGCGCCTAATGAATCTCCGGAGGCCATCGCATGAGAAGGCCAAACAACAAGGACCCCAGGAGGTGACGTGAACTGGGCCGGCCCACCAGACAGAGCTCATTCGTTGGGTTTATCGACGCTACAGGGACGGACCTGAGCACAGACGCCGTGCCCAGTCTTCTCATGCGACAAACCCGAGGAAAAACATCCGGCGCGCGGCTCCCGCGACGGCGAAACACCGAACTGCGGTTACACGAACCAGGTTGCGCGCCCTGACTCTCCTACTCTCGATTAGCCCACGCGAGGACGAAGCACCAAGGACCATGGGAGGTGACGTGCATGGGACCAGCCCGTGAGACAGAGCTCAGTCACTTGGATTTAACAATGCTGCGGGGACGGACCCGAGCACAGACGCCGTGTCAGTCCTTAATCATGAGGCGGTCGAGGGCGGGGTTGTTAGGGCACGGCGACATTCATGGCGATGAAGCACCTGGCAGGCAGTTTGGAATACTTGGAAAACTCATCAAATGTAGAAACAGTTCTGATACATGCGCAAAATGATACAGCTGCAGGGGCGGACCCTAACAGCTTGATGATGCAGCCGAGGGGCGCCCTCAAATGAACAAACCAAAAGGTCACGTGGTAAAGATGTTGCTGAAGCGTCGTGGTAGTCGTTGAAGCTTGATCCTCATGAGCCTGAGGGATCCGGAGGCTCGAGGGGCCCGTGAGGCCCAGGGGGCTCGCGAGGGTCCGGGACCTCCTGAAGGACCGCGCGGCATCGGGCGTGCCATCGTAGGGTAGAGGCAGGTCCGGCTTGAACTTGCCGGGCCAGTTGACACGGCGTAGCTCCGGGGAGAAGGCGCGACAAGCTGCTCTGCTCACAGGCGTGGCATGTACGAGGGGAGCTATGTGTTGACTTCCATGAGCTACGGCCTCCGGCGGCGCACGGTCCTGATGACGGCGCGGTGCTGCGGGGAGCACACGCGCATCACCTCGCGGCCTCGGCACCACCTGGCAGCTTGCTTCATCCCTTGCCTGCACCGGCGCCCCGTGCGGCTGGTTGCGCAGACGCGCTTCGCCCGCCTGGGAGAGCGGGGGACAGAGCGAGTGGGTGGGCGACGGGACCTCGCCGGCAACGCTGACAGGCTCGGCGATGCGACCAAGCCAGTCGTCGTAGCGGTCATGGACGGGGCGGTAACGCAGCAGCTCGCCCACCATGAACAGCGCAGCCTGCGCGTTCGCCGGCCCTTAGCGAGCATGAGAGGACGACGCCGAGGCGGGGACGAGGGACGGAGTAGTAGTGCGGCATCGCGCCGCGCGGTGGGTTGCTGCGACGAATCCTGCTGCTCTTGAACGGATGGACCAGTGGCAGCGTTGGCTGCGGAAGAAGCGGAGCGGCGTGGGGCGCCGCGACCCACCAGCGCCGTCTGGGCGACGCGGGCCGCTCGGCGCTCGGCGCGGACTTGGCGGGTGTCAGCCATGGGAGCGACAAAGCGGAGACGAAGCGGAACCGAAGGGAAGACCTCGACACGACCCTACCTGGCGCGCCAAATGTCGGTATCGGGGCTCCGCAGACCCAAGAAGGTTCGAACTCAGGGGCATGTGCAAAGATCCCAACCAGCTCAAGTCTCAAGCCTGCCGCTCCCCAGCCAGACCTTGCCGAAGATGCCCGAGAACACAAGAAGATGAACACAGCAATTTACCCAGGTTCGGGCCACCTTGCGGTGTAAAACCCTACTCCTGCTTTTGGTGGATTGGCCTCACGAGGAGGTTTGCGGATGATCTAGTACAGTGGTTGAGCGACCTCGCAAGGGCTCTTAGGTGAGGATGGACTCGATCCCCCTCTACGGTGGACGCTCGCCCCTATTTATAGTGGCCTGGGTCCTCTTCCCTTATCACACCGGCTTGAAGGGATCCCACAACGGCCAAATTTGAAAGGGGACAGGAGTTACAGCTTATCCTGACTAAAGGTGGTCTTCGACTGCAAAGCTCCTGGTGGTGATGCAGAGGTGGGCTCGGCGATGACATCCGTCCTGCCGAGCTCGTGGTCTTGGTCGTGTTGCACTGGAATGGAAACCTTTGGGGGATTCCTTGGGAACCCACGTCTGTCCTTGCCTCCTTAGCACAAAAGAGGAAACTGTCTCCCCTGCGCCCGCTGGCGCCCACCTGGCCTTGGTCATCATGGCTCACGTCATCGCAGCCTCCTGAGGCCGGGCACTGCATAGGAATCTCTGCTCCTCGGGAGGCAGCCTGAGGAGGCTGCTCCCTTGGGGGTCTTGGCGTTGTTCTCCTCGCGAGGCTCTTCCCTTGAGGGGTTTGTCGCCAGTCCGTACAGAGCCGTCGAGGTGGGCCACGCGCTGAGCCGTAGACAGGCGGGTCTGGATACCCCCGATCCCAGAACGCCGACATTGTTCTTGGAGAAGTTCTTGGACGCAGATCCCAGACTCCGACAAAGAGTGCGTGCGTCGATGCGTGGACCTCTTCTCTTTGATATTTTGGGGACTTCCTTCTTTATATTCTTCGAGCTTGATGCTTCTCCCTTTGTAGGAGTTGCTGAAATGGGTATATTTTTATCTATGCCTCTTTGCTTCTAGATATATTATTTAGCCTTTGTATCAATATGATAATATTGTCCTATTATGTCCCTTGCCCATTTCAAGGCATCATTGATGTTTTCATATCTTTTGAATATTAGCGCTTCGTTTCTTCACCTTGCTGCAAAGTTCTCTATTTCAAATTCGTCCCATGACATATATATTCCTAGTTTACTCCCATCAAACATAAGATATAAAGGTTCTTCTTTTTGTACTTCAAGTTTTGTTGACCTTGGAGTATTTTGTTCAACATATAAAAATATTCTACGAGACTATTGAGATTAGATAACATGTATCATTTCTTTTCTCTCTTCACTTTATATTGATACCAAAGATTATCCAATAAGCATCCTTGGATCTCATCAATACGGATATGGCTCTTTGGTTTGAAATTGAATGTATTTGGAGCAAATATTTTCAATTTATTATCAGCTCCAAACTTAAAACATTCACTTCCACTCCCAAGTGTTCTTTCTTCATTACTGCAAAATTTGTGAACGAGAAAATATGCCACGTAAACTATTATTTTTTTCCTTTAATATGCCGAAATATTACTTTATATCCATTCCCGGCTATAGTATCTTCAAATAAGAACCATCTTCTTGTTGAGATTTTCTTACTATTAATTTTATTGTAATATCGACATATAGCTTCACAGTCTGTCCTTATCGTGAATTCTTTGAATCCCAGATATAGCCTAAAGTAATTTATTGCATTTACTACAGCAAGGATTTCCCTATAAATATTATTCATTGTCTTTAATTTATAGCTACCTAAAGCATGTATGCATATTTTTCTTCTGCTTTCGGGGAGTATTTATTAGGCTTTTGTTTTAGTATAGCTCCCCATTCTACCTTGAATGCATTTGCTTCAATCATAAAGTAGTTGTCTTCTAAAGGTAATTCTAGGGGTCTTAAATTCTTGACTTTTTCCTTGATGTCCTTTACTAACTTTATATCTTCAGAATTGAAATATATCTATATAATTTTTTCCATACTTTACAATTCCTAAGAATTGTTGTAAAACCTTTTTATCACTCATATTGTTAGGAAATTCTAATATTTTCTTCGCGCTATGTTCTTGTAAATGTACTTTTCCTTCTCCTATTTCATGACCAAGAAAAATTATTTTTCCCTTGCAAATTTACATCTTCTTTTTGGATAATATGAGCCCATTTTGTTCTACCTTTCAAAAGAACAATTCAAGATGGGCTATATGCTCTTTGTATGACTTTGAGAATACTACTAAATCATCTAAATATACGAATATAAATGCTTGGTTCTCATTAAATATATTTTGAATTTATCTTTGAAATAGTGCAGGAGCATTCTTTAGGCCCAATGGCATCACTAGCCATTCATAATGGCCTTTTGGACAAGTAAATGTCATCCAAGTGATAGATTCTTCGGCCATTTTTACTTGCCAAAATCCCTCTTTTAAATCAATTTAGAAAAATATTTGCTTCCTTATGTTATGTTAATCCATTCCTGCTTATTAGGTATATTGCATGCATCTTCTATCGTATTATCATTAAGCCTTTTAAAATTAATTATCATTCTTGATTTACATCTCACTTCTTCAGCATGATTCTTAACTATAAAAGCAGTAGACCGATGAGGGATTCTGCTTTCTCCGATTGCTTTTAATTTTAGTAACTCTTCAATATGCATTTTGAACTCTTCAAAATCATTAGGAGTAGCTTTTATTGGTACTGGCTTAATTATATAATCCGGATTTATGATATTAATTTTGCATACTATAGAGTTCTTATCCTAATGTTTCATTGGTATTTCCCCAATAATTTATATATTTTCTAGTCTTTGCACAATCTTGTCTATACCAATTTGGCGAGAATAATTGTAACCCTATACATTCTGTACATGTATTTTCAATATGATATTCTTCTGTAGTCTCACTAAGTTCTTCTTCTTTACTGAAATCAAGGGGATCTGGGCTGGTCCCATATTCAGCATCTAAATTAGATATTTCTGCATTTTGTAGAGCGTTTCTTTGTTTTCGTACTTCGGATATGTATGGAACACTATCTTGATATGGGATAAATGTAACCCCTTCTTCATGTATAATCGTAGTTTGTAAAGATTGTTGTAAAAATCTTAACCCTATTACCATATCATTATTTATTGCTGACAAACCTCTTATTGTAATTTCATCTATTATATATTTCGTGCCATTTATATAAGCTTCAATATTATCTGTCATTTGATTATGGATTTTCTTTATTCCTGGCATATCAGTAGATACTTCGGCTTTATTATCTTCTATGGTTTCGACTAATTTGGGACATCTCATGAAATATTTATCATGGATGATTCTCTTTGTGCAAGTTGTATCTAATAGTGCCAATATCTTATAGGAAATATTTGGCCTCGAAACTATTCTAACTGGGATCCTTATCCCTAGCACTTCTTTGAATTGTAATCGAACGATGTATTTATTTCCAAAACTAATTATTGCATCTTTTAATTGTATTAGCTTGTCCCCTATTTTATCTCTTACTGTCACCATCTGTCTTTAATTAATGTGCTTTTAGCAACATTATCATCTCGCTCTTTACTATTCTCCAACTCATCTTTTAGTTTTTCTAACTCTGCTTCTAGTTTACTTATTTTGTTTTCTATGTTGCTAACCCTACTGGATAGTATATTTTCTTCTAATTCAAACTCTATTTCCTGTCTCCAGTTCAGATTGCTGGTTCTTAGACAAGAGGCACAAGCTTGTTTTGAGCATAAGCTACTTGTGAACCTATTATCTATGCTTGGATAATATATATATATATCACATCTTATGTTATAATCATCTTTCCCTTTAATCCAATCATGTTCACAATCTACTTCGTTCATCATTTCAATTTTTAAACCTACTAATTCATCTATTAGGTATATTTCATTTTCACTTGATTCATATTCTAGAATCTCGGTTTCTACTTCATTTGTTCTATGATTGAATAATTGATGTCACGCCCAAAAATGTGATACTATCCTAGCGACGGCTCAAGGGCCTCGATAAGGATAGAAGCGCATTTCGGGTCACTTCGCAAGAATGGAAATCATCACAATACATGTAAAGAAGAGATGAGTGTATGGCGTTGGCTTACACTCGCCACATGGTACAGCATAAATATCTCAATACATCACAATCATCATACAGAAGAGCAGGATCCGATTACGGATGAAGTCAAACAAAAAAGAAGACAAATTCCACCCTTGCTAATCCCAGGCTACCGAAGAAGAAGAACTCCAAATAGAGCAATCATCGCGCTCACGTCAAATCATCGCATTATCTGTACCTGCATCTATTGTTGTAGGAATATGTGAGCCACGAGTACTTAGGAATCTCACAACCAAGGGTATCAAGACTAGCAAAGCTTAATAAGTGAGGTACGGTTAAGTGTTGAGGTTATAGTAGCACTAAGCATTTTATCTGGCTAACTTACGAGTACAATAATAACAAGAGTGATGTCCGCATGAAGGTCGTGAACTAGCAATGATCAAGAAGTGACATGAACACCTGCTTACGAGACAAACATAACCCCACCATGATTTCTTCCCGAAATCCCTTGAAAAGAGACAGTCACGGTTACTCACACAGTTGGTGTATTTTAATTGGTTTTACTTCAAGTTTTCTAATACTGCGTATTATAAATTTCCAAGTTGCCACATAACCACAGGCACGGCTTTCAGAAAGATTTAACCCTACAGGGGTGCTCCAACTCATCCATCAGAAACTAACCACAAGCTGCGGTGTAAAACCTCAACCGCGGGATAGCCCGTAGTATCCTCGAAATCCAAGTGAACAAGACGTTTGTTAAACGTAAAACAAATCTAGCAAGACCGCCTGGCAGGCCAGATCACGATAGGGGTCGCATGTATCTTGTTCCCAGAGCACTACCAGATGAGCAGTACGTACGGTGGCCAATTTAAACACCCAAGTTGCCCCGGGGTGCCCCGCATGTGGCTCTAGTTTGGACCAACACTCATGAGGAGCACTGGCCCGGTTTATTGATTAAAGATCCACGGGGTAGCTAGTCCCTATGTAATTTCATTAGTTATTAAGCAAATGTAGCAACAATGTTGGGGCTTGCCGGAAGACTTTTATCCCAAAATTAAAATCAATGGGGTCCCCATAACAACCCCAAGCATGTTAGGTGGGCTCAATATGGAACATAACACCGGTACTCGGAAAACTAAGGCGGCAATAGTGGAACAAAAGACCAAGCAAAAGGACAAGCCTTCCACCCTTTACCAAATGTATAGAAGCATTAAATTAAATAGAGAGAATAATGTGATATCCCAAGATATCCATGTTTACACATGGAATAACATGCACCTGCAACTAACAACGCTGTAAGAGGGGTTGAGCAAGCCGTAACTTAGCCAAACAACGGTTTGCTAGGATGTGGAGGATTAAAGGCTTATCTTGGCATTTTGGGGGGCTTGACAAACAAGTGGTAGGTAACGGGACATAGCGATAGCATCGATACAAAAAGCATGGTAATGATAGTAATGGTATCCAGGGTACTGATCATCTTGCCTGAAATCCCGCTTGGAAGAAGAACGAATTCGTGAAGTAGACGAACGGGCGTAGTCGAACGAATCCTCACACTCCGAGTCGGTTTCGGAACTCTAGCGGTTAGAAGCAATCCAAAAACAACAAATGGCACGGTAAACACCGCAAGATATTCATGGCATGATACACAATCAAGTATGATGCATGTTTATTCAATTATGCATTACATGGCAAGACTGCAACAAACAAATACTACACATTAAGTGAAACTCAATATGCAACGAGTTGCACATTGACGAAACTCCACACTCGAATTATTTAGTTCACTCTTGTTTTAGTACCCAACAAGTTTAAATGTTATTTAACATGGCAAGAGGTGAAGCATATTTAAACTATCTATCTAGGCATTTTAAATGAGTCCGGAAACAACATATAGCATTTCTGAAATGACCCCATCTGCAAATTAAGAATTTGGTATTGTTCTGCCTAAACATATTTTATATTTATTAAATAAGAAAATAAAGGGCACCACGTGATTCTACACATTATTCTAGGTGACTTACATATATAGATCATTTAATTCGGAGCTACGGTCTAAAAGATATGACCCACACAAGTTTAACATGGCATGAATGCAAAATACAAGTGAAAAACAACCAAAAACATTTTAATAATGAATGCAAATGGATATTATGAAACTATATGCAATTCTGAACCAGTTTCATGTAATGCATGATCAACACGGAGCCAAGGTTTACAATATGACACAACACAAGTTTTAATTAGAATCTACCAAAATTAGTGAGATGCCTACTTTGGAGCAATAAAACATGATGCTACATGATGCTAACATCAAAATGAATGACATGATGTTGTAGTACACTTAAAATGCTTCACAATTCATATAAAGATCATTTTCATAGGTATCATGTATGAATTGATATGATTTTCACAAGATGCAAAGTTTCTGTCCAGATTAAGGACTTAGTGAAAACCACAGTTTTATGCAAGCAGAAACATTGGAATGATATGTTTAGGGAAACTTTTAATCATGCTACAGGAGGTCTTCATGGCATGAAAAGGCATGGGGTGATAGTATACATTATTAATAGCAAATCATGTCTGTCAAACATCTACATATTACCTCTATGTCAATGGTAATCATCAAGACAAGTTGACAAGTTTTAAAGCAGCAGTTTCAGACTTAGTGAAAATCTAGGATGCAGAACAGTTAGTTGATGATGTTGTTTCTGGATGTATAAAATAGTAGCTTAAGCAATCTTACTATTTATGAAAATGATATGAGGAAAAGGAAATGGGTTCTCCAGAAAAGGAAATATGAGGATAGATCTTGCAAATATTGCAGAGGATTGAATTATCCTGAAGAGAAGCACTCCAGATGAAAAAGAATTTGACATGACAATTCTGGTTGATCAAAAGGATTAGAAATCCCATAGAAATATGAGAACACCGCTTGGGAAAGATATCAAATCAACACTTGACATCGAAGCAACTCGAATTGCCATACTCCAACAAAACAAAGGATGAGGTTTGCAAATTAATCCAGAAACAAATACATAACCCATTATGCATTTGTTGGCAGGATAATCCTAGATAACTACTTCAATTCCCACCTGAGAACTCACAAAAATTTTCTGGTTATGCAATCTGGTCCAATGGATATATAGAGCAATTACTGAATAAATCACTTAACTCCTGGCAATAATACTACACCTCCAGTTTATCACATCCGTCAACACATAACCAGAAAACCCTCGGAAACTCATCTACCTCAGACCCTCGTAATCACAACAATACTAATTATGGCAGTATATCCGGACGCTCTCCCCAGCACTGGGTGACGGCAAATTCCTCTCGCCACAAATGGTATTGAAGCGATTTCGAAAGTCTTCGTCCTGAGATACTAAGGAAAGTGAACGATAGCGAGTGTCACAACAATCCCCTAGAGCTCAACTCCCCAGGACACTTCTACCCCAAATTGACAGGAGGCACCAGGAACAAAATCCCGGTCACAACAACATCGTAGTGGTTCCGAAACACCCACTTGATCCTAACAAATTTGAGTCAGAAGAAGTATAGAATTAAAATTGTTGGAAATATGCCCTAGAGGCAATTAATAAAGTGTTTATTATCATATTTCCCCGTTCATGATAATGGTTTATTATTCATGCTAGAATTGTATTGACCGGAAACTTAATACATGTGTGAATAGATAAACAAATACTGAGTCCCTAGTAAGCCTCTACTAGACTAGCTCGTTGATCAAAAGATGGTCAAGATTTCCAGACCATGGACATGAGTTGTCATTTGATAACGGGATCACATCATTAGGAGAATGATGTGATGGACTTGACCCAACCGTCAGCATAGCATATGATCGTTCAGTTTAATGCTATTGCTTTCACTATGTCAAATACACGTTCCTCTGACCATGAGATCATGCAACTCCCGGATACCGTAGGAATACTTTGGGTGTATCAAACGTCACAACGTAACTGGGTGATTATAAAGGTGCACTACAGGTATCTCCGAAAGTGTTTGTTGAGTTGGCATGGATCAAGATTGGGATTTGTCACTCCGACTATCGGAGAGGTATCTCTGGGCCCTCTCGGTAATACAGCATCACAGAAGCCTTGCAAGCACCGTGACTAAAGAGTTAGTTGCAAGATGATGTATTACGGAACGAGTAAAGAGACTTGCCGGTAACGAGATTGAACTAGGTATTGGATACCGACGATCGAATCTCGGGCAAGTAACATACCGCCGGACAAAGGGAACAACGTATGTTGTCATATGAGGTTCACCGATAAAGACCTTCGTGGAATATGTAGGAACCAATATGAGCATCCAGGTTCCGCTGTTGGTTATTGACCAGAGAGTCGTCTCGGTCATGTCTACATCATTCCCGAACCCGTAGGGTCCGCACACTTAAGGTTCGATGACGATTTAGTATTATATGAGTTATGTGATTGGTGGCCGAAGTTTGTTTGGAGTCCCGGATGAGATCACGGACATGACGAGGAGTCTCGAAATGGTCGAGAGGTAAAGATTCATATATTGGAAGGCTATATTCGGACGTCGGAAAGGTTCCGAGTGATTCGGGTATTTTTCGGAGTACCGGGGAGTTACGGGAATTCACCGAGAGAAGTAATGGGCCTTATTGGACCATACGGGAAAAGGAGAGGCAGGCCACGTGAGGAGGCGCGCCCCCCCCCCCCCTTGCCCAAACCAAATTGTACTAGGGGAGGGGGCGCAGCCCCCTCTTTCCTTTCCCTCTCCCTTCCCCCTTTCCTACTCCGTATGGGAGGTGGAATCCTACTAGGACTAAGGAGTCCTAGTAGGACTCCCCACACTTGGCGCACCCCTAGGGGGCCGGCCTCCTCCCTCTCATCCTTTATATACGGGGGCAAGGGGGCACCCCAAAGTACAACAATTGTCCCATAGCCGTGTGCGGTGCCCCGATCTCCGTTTTCCACCTCGGTCATATTTTCGGAGAGCTTAGGCGAAGCCCTGCCGGAATCACTTCACCGTCACCGTCGCCACGCCGTCGTGCTGACGGAACTCATCTACTTCCTCGACGTCTTGCTGGATCAAGAAGGCGAGGATCGTCACCGAGCTGCACGTGTGTAGAACTCGGAGGTGCCGTACGTTCGGTACTCGATCGGTGGAGCTCGAAGGATTGTTCGACTACATCAACCGCGTTGTGAGACGCTTCCGCTAATGGTCTACGTGGGTACGTAGACACACTCTCCCCTCTCGTAGCGATGCATCTCCATGGATACATCTTGCGTGAGCGTAGGAAATTTTTTGAAATTCTTGCTCCGTTCCCCAACAGTGGCATCCGAGCCAGGTCTATGCATAGATGTGATTTGCACGAGTAGAACACAAACGAGTAGTGGGCATGGGTGTATACATATTGCTTGCCGTTACTAGTTGATACTTGATTCGGCGGTATTGTCAGATGAAGCGGCCCGGACCGACATTACACGTACGCTGACGCGAGACAGGTTTCACCGCTACGTGCACTCGTTGCATAAAGGTGGCTGGCGGGTGTCTGTCTCTCTCACTTTAGTTGAATCGGTTTCAATGAAGAGGGTTCTTTTAGAAGATCAAAAAGCAATCACTACACCACGTTGTGGTTTTGCATAGGTAAGAACGGTTCTTGCAAACCCGTAGCAGCCACGTAAAATTTGCAACAACAAAGTAGAGGACGTCTAACTTGTTTTTGCAGGGTATGCTGGTGATGTGATATGGCCAAGACATGATGTGATATAAGTTGTTGTATGAGATGATCATGTTTTGTAAGTTATCAGGCAACCGGCAGGAGCCTTATGGTTGTCTCTTTATTGTATGCAATGCCAACGCTATGTAATTGCTTTACTTTACCGCTATGAGTTAGCAGTAGTAGTAGTAGCAATAGCCGGCGAGACGACCACGACGCTGCGATGGAGATCAAGGTGTCACGACGCTACGATGGAGATCATGGTGTCAACCCGGTGATGATGGAGATCATGACGGTGCTTTGCTGATGGAGATCAAAAGCACAAGACGATGATGGCCATATCATGTCACATATTGAATTGCATGTGATGTTAATCCTATTATGCATCTTATTTTGCTTAGGACGATGGTAGCATCATAAGATGATCCCTTCACTAAATTTCAAGATAGGTGTTCTCCCCTAGTATGCACCGTTGCGAAGGTTCGACGCTTCTAAGCACCACGTGATGATCGGGTGTGATGGATTCTTTCATTCGCATATAACGGGTCTAAGCCAGTTTTACACACGCAGAATACTTGGGTTAAACTTGACGAGCCTAGCATGTACAGACATGGCCTCGGAACACAAGAGACCGAAAGGTCGAACATGAGTCATATAGTAGATATGATCAACATGAAAGATGTTCACCATTGATAACTAATCCACCTCACGTGATGATCGGACGTGGTTTAGTTGATGTGGATCATGTTACACTTAGACAACTTGAGGGATGTTAATCTAAGTGGGAGTTCTTAAGTAATTTGATTAATTGAACTTCAATTGTCATGAACATAGTCATACTTGTCTTAGAAAATTTATGTTGTAGATCAATAGACCGCGTTGTAGTTCCCCTGTTTTTATTATGTTCCTAGAGAAAACGAAGTTGAAAGTTGATGGAAGCAACTATGCGGACTAGGTCCGTGATCTGAGGATTGTCCTCACTGCTGCACAGAAGGCTTATGTCCTTAATGCACCGCTCAGTGAAATACCCCTACGGCTTCGTCTGAGGACGTTATGAACGTCTGGCAGACAAGAAAAGATGACTACTCGATAGTTCAGTGCGCCATACTTTATGGCTTAGAACCGGAGCTCCAAAATATGTTTTGAGCAACACGGAGCATATGAGATGTTCCAAGAGCTGAAAATTTGTTTTTCAAGCTCACACCCGGGTCGAGAGGTATGACACCTTCGACAAGTTCTATAGCTACAGGATGGAGGAGAACAGCTCCATTAGTGAGCATGTACTCAGAATGTCTGAGTACTTCAAACACTAGAATCAAGTGGGAGTTAGACTTCCGAATAAAGTGGTGATTGATAGAGTTCTTTAGTCACTATCACTAAGCTACTGGATCTTCGTGATGAACTATAAACATGCAAGGGATAGAAGATCCTTAAGCTATTCGCGATGCTACAATCTGCGGATGTAGAAATCAAAAGAGGGAGCATCAAGTGTTGATGGTTAATAAGACCACTAGTTTCAAGAAGGGCAAGGGAAAGAAAAGGGAACTTCAAGAAGAACGGTAAAATAGTTGCCGCTCACGCGAAGAAACCCAAGGCTGAACCAAACCCGAGACTTAGTGCTCCCATTGCAAAGGGAAATGTCACAGGGAGCGGAACTTCCCCAAAGTAACTGGCAGATAATAAGACTGGCAATGTCAACAAAGATATTTGATATACATGTTATTGATATGTACCTTACTAGTACTCGTAGGAGCACCTGGGTATTTGATACTTGTTCAGTTGCTTACAACTTGAAACATGGAGCTTCGAAATAAACGAGGGCTAGCTAAGAACGAGGTGACGATGTGCATTGGAAGTGTCTCCAAGGTTGATGTGATCACCATCACCACGCTCTCTCTACCTTCAGGATTAGTGATGAACCTAAATAATTGTTATTTGGTGCTTGCGTTAAGCATGAACATTATATCTGATAGTGTTTATTGCAAGATGGTTATTCAATTTCAGAGAATAATTGTTATTCTATTTATTTGGATAATATCATTGATGATCATGCACTTAAAATGAAAGGTTTATTGAATCTTGATCGTAGTAATACATATGTTCATAACACGAATGCCAAAAGATAATGATAGTACCACATATTTGTGGCACTGCCGCTTAGGTCATATCAGTGTTAAACACATGAAGAAACTCCATGCAGATGGGTTTTTGGAATCTCTTGATTATGAATCATTTGAGACATGTGAACCGTGCCTTATTGGCAAGATGACTAAAACTCCGTTCTCCGGAACAATGGAGCGAGCAACCAACTTATTGGAAATAATACATACCGATGTATGCGGTCAGATGAGTGTTGACGCGCGCGGTGGATATCGTTATGTTCTCACGTTCACAGAAGATTTGAGTAGATGTCTACTTGATGAAGCATAAATCTGAAACATGTGAAAAGTTCAAAGAATTTCAGAGTGAAGTAGAGAACCATCATAAAAAGAAAATAAAGTTCTTACGATCTGATCGTGGAGGAGAATATTTGAGTTACGAGTTTGGCAATGACTTAAGACAATGTGGAATTGTTTCACAGCTCACGCCACCTGGAACACCATAGCGTAATGGTGTGTCCGAACGTCGTAATCGTACTCTATTAGATATGGTGCGTTATATGATGTCTCTTACCGATTTGCACTATCATTTTGGAGTTATGCATTAGAGACAGCTGCATTCACTTTAAACAGGGCACCGTCTAAATCCGTTGAGACGACACCGTATGAACTGTGGTTTGGTAAGAAACCTAAGCTGTCGTTTCTGAAAGTTTGCGGATGCGATGCTTATGTCAAAAGGCTTCAGCCTGATAAGCTTGAACCCAAAGCGGATAAGTGCGTCTTCATAGGATACCCAAAAGAAACTGTTGGGTACACCTTCTACCACAGATCCGAAGGCAAAGTTTTCGTTGCTAAGAATGGATCCTTTCTAGAGAAGGAGTTTCTCTCGAAAGAAGTGAGTGGGAGGAAAGTTGAACTTGATGAGGTAATTGTACCTCCTCTGGATAGTAGTACGCCACAGAAAGAAATTTCTGTGACACCAACACAGACCAGAGATGAAGTTGATGATGATGATCATGAGGCTTCGGATCAAGTTGCTACAGAACTTCGAAGGTCAACCAGGACACGTTCCGCACCAGAGTGGTACGGAAATCCAGTCTTGGAGGTTATGTTGTTAGACAACGGTGAACCTTCGAACTATGAAGAAGCGATGGCAAGCCCGGATTCCGACAAATGGCTTGAGGCCATGAAATCCGAGATTGGATCCATGTATGAGAACAAAGTGTGGACTTTGGTAGACTTGCCCGATGAACGGTGAGCTATTAAAAATAAATGGATCTTTAAGAAGAAGACGGATGCTGATGGTAATATCACCGTCTATAAAGCTCGACTTGTTGCTAAAGGTTATCACCAAGTTCAAGGAGTTGACTACGATGAGACTTTCTCACCCGTAGCGATGCTAAAGTCTGTCAGAATTATGTTAGCAATTGCCGCGTTTTATGATTATGAAATCTGGCAAATGGACGTCAAAACGGCATTCCTTTATGGATTCCTTAAGGAAGAATTGTATATGATACAGCCGGAAGGTTTTGTCGATCCTAAAGGCGCTAACAAAATATGCAAGCTCCAGCGATCCATCTATGGACTGGTGCAAGCATCTCGGAGCTGGAATACTCGCTTTGATGAAGTGATCAAAGCGTTTGGGTTTATACAAGTTTATGGAGAAACTTGTATTTACAAGAAAGTGAGTGGGAGCTCTATAGCATTTCTAATAGTATATGTGGATGACATATTGTTGATTGGAAATGATGTAGAATTTCTGGAAAGCATAAAGAATTGAAAGGAGGTTTTCAATAAAAACCTGTTTTTGAGTTATCCATAGATTGGGCATCGAGATCTATGGAGATAGATCAAAACGCCTGATAAAAGTTCACACATCTTGATGAGTTTTTTGAAGAAGTTCAAAATAGGATCAAGTCAAAGAAATGAGTTCTTGCCTGGTGTGAACTGGAGTAAGACTTGAAAATCTAGGTAAAGGTTGTTTTACATGTTAGGCATCAAAATCTATAGAGATAGATTGAGACGCCTCATAGGACTTTCACGAAGCACATACCTTGACAAGATTTTGAAGAAGTTCAAAATGGATCAGTCAAAGAAAGGGTTCTTGCCTGTATTGCAAGGTGTGAGATTGAGTAAGACTCAAAGCCCGACCATGGCAGAAGACAAAGAGAAGATGAGTGTCATCCCCTATGCCTCAGCCATAGGCTCTATTTTGTATGCCATGCTGTGTACTAGACCTGATGTATGCCTCGCTATTAGCTTGGTGGGAAGGTACCAAAGTGATCCAGGAGTAGATCACTGGACAGCGGTCAAGAATATCCTGAAGTACCTGAAAAGGACTAAGGAAGAATTTCTCGGGAATAGAGGTGATAAAGAGTTCGTCGTAAAGGGTTACGTCGATGCAAGCTTTAAACACCAATCCGGAAGACTATGAGTCTCAGACTGGATACGTAAAGTGGGACAGTCGTTTTTGGAGTAGCTCCAAGCAGAGTGTGGTAGCAGCATCTACATATGACATAGAGATTTGCCAAGAACACACGGATCTGAATATTGCAGACCCGTTGACTAAAACCTCTCTCACAAGTAAAACATGATCAGCCCTAGAACTGATTGGATGTTAATTACATGGAGATGTAAACTAGATTATTGACTCTAGTGCAAGTGGGAGACTGTTGGAAATATGCCCTAGAGGCAATTAATAAAGTGTTTATTATCATATTTCCCCGTTCATGATAATGGTTTATTATTCATGCTAGAATTGTATTGACCGGAAACTTAATACATGTGTGAATAGATAAACAAATACTGAGTCCCTAGTAAGCCTCTACTAGACTAGCTCGTTGATCAAAAGATGGTCAAGATTTCCTGACCATGGACATGAGTTGTCATTTGATAATGGGATCACATCATTAGGAGAATGATGTGATGGACTTGACCCAACCGTCAGCATAGTATATGATCGTTCAGTTTAATGCTATTGCTTTCACTATGTCAAATACACGTTCCTCTGACCATGAGATCATGCAACTCCCGAATACCGTAGGAATACTTTGGGTGTATCAAACGTCACAACGTAACTGGGTGATTATAAAGGTGCACTACAGGTATCTCCGAAAGTGTTTGTTGAGTTGGCATGGATCAAGATTGGGATTTGTCACTCCGACTATCGGAGAGGTATCTCTGGGCCCTCTCGGTAATACAGCATCACAGAAGCCTTGCAAGCACCGTGACTAAAGAGTTAGTTGCAAGATGATGTATTACGGAACGAGTAAAGAGACTTGCCGGTAACGAGATTGAACTAGGTATTGGATACCGACGATCGAATCTCGGGCAAGTAACATACCGCCGGACAAAGGGAACAACGTATGTTGTCATATGAGGTTCACCGATAAAGATCTTCGTGGAATATGTAGGAACCAATATGAGCATCCAGGTTCCGCTGTTGGTTATTGACCAGAGAGTCGTCTCGGTCATGTCTACATCATTCCCGAACCCATAGGGTCCGCACACTTAAGGTTCGATGACGATTTATTATTATATGAGTTATGTGATTGGTGGCCGAAGTTTGTTCGGAGTCCCAGATGAGATCACGGACATGATGAGGAGTCTCGAAATGGTCGAGAGTTAAAGATTCATATATTGGAAGGCTATATTCGGACGTCGGAAAGGTTCCGGGTGATTCGGGTATTTTTCGGAGTACCGGGGAGTTACGGGAATTCACCGGGAGAAGTAATGGGCCTTATTGGACCATACAGGAAAAGGAGAGGCAGGCCACGTGAGGAGGCGCGCGCCCCCCTTGCCCAAACCGAATTGGACTAGGGGAGGGGGCGCAGCCCCCTCTTTCCTTTCCCTCTCCCTTCCCCCTTTCCTATTCCGTATGGGAGGTGGAATCCTACTAGGACTAAGGAGTAATAGTAGGACTCCCCACACTTGGCGCACCCCTAGGGGGCCGGCCTCCTCCCTCTCATCCTTTATATACGGGGGCAAGGGGGCACCCCAAAGTACAACAATTGTCCCATAGCCGTGTGCGGTGCCCCGATCTCCGTTTTCCACCTCGATCATATTTCGGAGAGCTTAGGCGAAGCCCTGCCGGAATCACTTCACCGTCACCGTCGCCACGCCGTCGTGCTGACGAAACTCATCTACTTCCTCGACGTCTTGCTGGATCAAGAAGGCGAGGATCGTCACCGAGCTGCACGTGTATAGAACTCGGAGGTGCCGTACGTTCGGTACTCGATCGGTGGAGCTCGAAGGATTGTTCGACTACATCAACCGCATTGTGAGACGCTTCCGCTAACGGTCTACGAGGGTACGTAGACACACTCTGCCCTCTTGTAGCGATGCATCTCCATGGATAGATCTTGCGTGAGCGTAGGAAATTTTTTGAAATTCTTGCTCCGTTCCCCAACAAAAATTCCTACGTAACGATTCCTCACTAGAACGACAAAGGGAAGAGGAGTAAAAAGAATTCCTAGTCTCCGATATATAACTAGACTCAAAATAATTTTTTTTCAAGACTCGACACGGCCAAGTTCGATCAATCAAGGGGGCTCCTAGGTCAGTACTGCTCTGATACCAACTTGTAACTCCCAAGATGCGGTCATATCCTTATTTTGGCTCAAGGGCCTCGATAGGGACAGAAGCGCCTCTAGTCATTTCGCAAGAATGGATATCGTTACAATTACATGTAAAGAGGAGATAGGTATATGGAATTGGCTTACACTTGCCTCAAGCTAAATCATGATCATCTCAAATGCAACAATACATTCAATCACCATAGAGAAGAGCAGGGTCCGACTACGGACGAAATCAAACGATAAAAGCGACATCCATCCTTGCTAATCCCTGGTTACCGGCCTGGAACCCATCCTATGATTGATGAAGAAGAAGAAGAACTCCAAATCAAACTTGCATCGCTCTCACGTCAAAGCATCGCATTGCCTATACCTGCAACTGTTGTTGTAGTAATTTGTGAGCGACGGGGACTCAGCAATCTCATTTCCAAGGGTATCAAGACGAGCAAAGCTTAATGGGTGAGCTATGGTTAGGTGGTGAGGCTGCAGAACCCTAAGCACATATTGAGTGGCTAACTTACGAGTACAAGAATAAGATGAGTGATCTACGCATAAACAAACGTGAACTAATAATGATCAAGAAGTTATCCTGAACACCTACTTACGAGTCAAACATAACCCCACCATGTTCTCTTTCCAAACTCCCTCGAAAAGAGACGGTCATAGTTACGCACACGGTTGGTGTATGTTAATTGGGTTTACTGCAAGTTTTCTATCACCGGGTATTATAAATTTCCAAGTTGCCATGTAACCGCGGGAACGGCTCTCAGAAAAATTTAACCCTGCGGGGTGCTCCAACTCATCCATCACAAACTAGCCACATGCTGCGGTGGAAAACCTCAACCTCGAGATAGCCCAAAGTATCCTCTGAATCCTGGTGCACAAGACGTTCGAGAAAGGTAAAACAAATCCAGCAAGGCCTCCCGACGTGTCGATGATCCTGATAGGAGCCGTCTATCTCGTTCTTAGGACACGGTGGATGAGCTACGCATACAGCGGCCTGATGGAAATCTCCCGAGTTACCCCGGGTTGGCCCCGCACAGTGCTCTGTTTTGGACCAACACTCATGAGGAGCACTGGCCCAGGTTGTTGATTAATTATCCACGGGTGCCGGCGGGTCCCTATGCAAGTTTTATTAGTTATTAGCCCAATGTAGTACCAATGTTGGGCCTTGCCAGAAGAGTTTTATCCCAAAACGTAAATCAAGGGGGTCCCCTTAAAGACCCCAAGCATGTTAGGAGCGCTCAATATGGAACATAACACCAGTACTCAGAAACTAAGGCGGCAAGAGTGGAACAAAACACTAGGCAAAAGGCTGAGCCTTCCACCCTTACCAAGTGTATAGGTGCATTAAATTAAATAGCAATAATATTGTGATATCCCAATGATATCCATGTTATCACATGGAACAACCGGCACCAGCAACTAGCAACACTATAAGAAGGGCTGAGCAAGCGGCAACATAGCCAAACAATGGTTTGCTGGGAAGGTGGAGGGTTAGAGGCTTATCATGGCATTTTGGGAGCCTTGACAAACAAGTTGTAGGTAGCGAGACATAGCAATAGAAATGAGACAACTAGCATAGCAATGATAGTAGTGGAATCCAGGGAAATGATCATCTTGCCTGAAATCCCGCATGGTAGAAGATCGAGTCCGTGAAGAAGACGAACCAACGTAGTCGAAAGAATCCTCACACTCCGAATCGGTTTCCGAAATCTATCAAGAAGAAGCAATCATGAAACAAATAAATGACACGATAAACACCACAACATATACATGACATGATGCACAAACAAGCATGATGCATGTCCGGTTTAATTATGCATGGCATGGCAAGCACCACAAACAACTACTACACATTAAGTGAAGTTCAATATGCAACGAGTTGAGTATTCATGAAACTCCACATTTGAATTACTTAGTTCACTCTTGATTAGGTACTCAACAATTTTAAATGTTCTTAAACATAGCAAGAGGTAAAGCATAACTAAACTATCTATCTAGGCATTTTAAATGAGGTCGGAACTAACTTATAGTATTCCGAAGCGACCCCATATGTAAAATATGAATTTGGTCCAGATCTGCATTAAACATATTTTATATTTATTAAACAGAAAAATAAAGTGGACCATGATATTCTACTCGTTTTTCTAATCAAGTTACATTTATTGTTCAATTAATTCGGACCTACTATTATTTAGTTATGGAATAAACCTTTTTAACATGGCATTCATGCAAATTTAATCAAACAGCAAGTTTAAACATTTTTAACATGGATTAAAGTTGGCTATTGTTAATGTACACATAGTTCTGAGCATTTTTCATATATAAAACATTTTCATCCGATGCATGGTTATTTAGTTATTAGCAATTCAATGCAATGGCATTTTGTAATTATATAATTCCTAGGTATTGATAAATCCGCAGAGAACTAAAAAACATAATTGGGTCGGATCTAAATTGGCCCACTATAGATAAAGAGCGCTCGAGAGAGGAATAGGCAGGCTTCGGTCACATTGGTTCCTAGAACTAATGATGCAACGGGCGTAGCTAGGCTATTTGGTTCGAGGGATGGCAAGGTCCAAGTGGATGATGCGGTCCCGGGACGGAGAGGTGGATGGCGGTATGCAGTTGTTCGGTTTGGTTCGCTAGATGTCGGATTTATGGAACGACGTGCTCTAGATCCCGATTCAAGCGGTCTAGGAAGCGTGGGCCGGCGGTCTTCACGGATCGGGTCGGTTCCGTCGAACCGGCCGGTTCTTGCTCCGACTAAGGGATGGAGGCGGCATGGTTCGAGCACACAAGGCGAGCGGGCGTTGAGCTCCTCCTCTGCGCGACATGACCAAGACGAGGCAGGGCAAACAGAGGAGGTAGCCACGCCGTGGTGGCTGATGCTCCGGTCAGATCCGGCGCGGAGGGGCGTGCAGCTACGGATCGAGGGGTCTTGGCGACGCCGGGCTTGAGGAGGTCGTCGGCCATGGTGGCTCTCCAGGGAGAGAGAGAGGTTAGAGAGAGAAGGGAGAGAGAAGAGGGAGAAGGAAGAAGAGGCGACTGATGGGGGCGACTTGGCCTGGTCCGGAGCCCCCCCCCCCCCCCGAGGAATGGTCGGGGTGACGCAGATCTCGATGCAGGCGGGCGTGGGGAGGTCCGGCAGGGTGCATGTATCCACCGCGACGGATCGGGTGGCGTGGTTGCGGTGCTCCCATGGCTGAAACACACACACAGCGAGCGTTGAGGGAGAGAAGAGAGAAACGAGACAAGGAAATAGAGGGACATGGGGGCCTGGCCTGCCTCCGGCGAGCGACGTCGCCGGCGGTGGCCTCCGGCACGGCGCCACGATGCTCAGGGACGGGCTCGTCCACGGGAATGAGGGCGCATTGGGGTGCATGCATGATGGTTCGCCAACGGCTGAAGTTATTGAGGAGTGGGTGCGAGAGGATCTGGTAGATGGAGGGATGTGTTTCGGTTGGCTGCACACGGAAATGGAAGAAATTGGTCGGAGGCTGCGGCTGGCTTGGTGGGGAAAACGAGAAAGTCTAGGGGCGGCGGCGGCTAGAGGAATGGGTGGATGGGACAATTTAGGTTAGGGTTTCATCTGATAATTATAGCACGTGGATCCGGTAGGGGCTAGGGTTTGTCTAGGTTTAGACCCTCCAATTTAGATCGGGCCGTCGAGATAAATAGCTTAGGGTGTCCAATTGAGAAACGGATGATGGTTTGGGGTATTTTGAGGTTGATTAAGACTCAACGGTCACGACTGCCGGGTTCGGGTCCGGGGGGGGGAGTTTTCGGACTAGGTTGCGAGCGGATTGGTGCACTATGCGGAGAGGCTAGGCGGAGATGAGAGGGAAAACAGGCAGCCCGACATCAGTTTTCACTTATGAAAAACATCCAATAATTTGACCGGCTATAGTGCCGCTATACGTTTAACGGTCCGGGTATCAAATGGACTCCGAACGGGAGGAAATTTGGTAGGTGGTCTACCTAAAATATATTACGACCGCTCGCCAAGTTTTGACCCATTTTAAGAATATTTTATAAGCACTTTAAAAACAATATTTTAATGATGCCGCGCGCGCTTGCATGTGTGGTTGGTCATGAAATGGTCAACGACGAGAACGAAGAGAAGCAGCAACTATGGACGGATGCAAGTTTTGAAAAAAAATGAAGGCAACAGAGTGCTGATGCAATGCGAATGATGCGATGATGAATGAGACAAACAAATGGAACACACGACAAAACTCGAAATAAATGGAAGGAATCTGGAGCGTCGATCTCAAGCTATTACAATTTTTCTCCACTAACAAGAGATCTTGACCTGAGATCTTAGAATGATAAGAGGAAGATAAAAGGAAGAGATAAAACTAAGTTGCTTCTTGGACAAATGAGTGAAACCAGCGAAACATGAAGGGTGCAAAGAGATGAAGAATTGCATGAGGAACAAGCAAGAATTTGCAACCACTCTGATAGACAAGGAACAAGAGAGAAAGAACTTTGGCAGCACTTCGGTTGAAAAGAGAACTAAAACATGATAAGATGGAAAGAACTTGAAAAGATTTCACAACACTCCGGTTGAATGGATAAGCGAGAAAACAAACATGATCTTGATCAAACAAGATGATGGGTCGAAGAGAGCAACATCACAATGCCTCCGGAACAAAAAAATAGAAGCTATACCGTTGGAAAGAAAAGAACGGAGAAGAAAATGACAACTTCTACCACAATTGAATCTGAAAGCATCCTAACAAGAAGGATTGAACAGGGTTGTTGGAAAATTAACAATGAAAAGAATACGCTTGTTGTGGGCTTATGGAAAACATCCCAAAATTATGAGGTGACAACCGGACACTAACGGAAACAATCGATTGCTTGGGTGTAACAAAATATGCAAAACTTCTTAAACCAAGAGGATACATTGAAAATTTGGATCATTGATGAGCACCATGATAGAAACAATCCTTAGGAAGCGCTTTAGGTGAAATCCAATCCAAGATAACTCCGAGGAAGACATGATGGGTTTAAATATCTCATTCTTGACAAATTTCCTTCGAGACTCCTCATGAATCAAGAATGCTATAACACCATCTCAAAAGATAATGAAGAAAGAATTGCACTTTGAAATGCAAGATAAAGAATACTTAAGCTCCTCCAACAAGAATCTTGAAGAATACTTCGAGAGAGAACAAAATCCTTAACGAACCACCTTGAAGAACCATCGAAAAGAGCTACAAAACGAAAGGATGATAGAAAAGAATTGAAGTTTGCAAAATAATAAGATTGACCCCTTGCAAAGATTTTGTTAGGCCACTGGGACAGGGGGTACCCAGGGTCGTCTGCCTGAGGCCCATGTCGCGGGGAACGTTGTGGGGAAAGGCTTCATGGGGCCCCCACTTCTGGAGGCGGCCTGCGGGAATGCCCCCCGTTGCTCCCCGAAGGAGGCCTCGGGAGGTCGCCGCCTGGGATGCCCTCGCGGAGCACTGGCCCTCGGCGGCTCTGCAGGGGCTCGCAGCCTGACCCGTCCCGAGGGCAATCCGCGCCCTGCCTAATGTCACTCGGCGCTGCGACAGGAAGGCCTTTCCTTTTTGGTGTTAAGGGAGTAGGCCCTGCCCGCCAGTTCCCAAAGTGGCGCCCAAAGGTTTCCCGTTTGGTGTTAGAGGGCCAAAGCTGGGGGCTCGCCAGGAGGGAGGTCATCCCTGAGCCCACCAGCACGTCATGGCGGGAAGCTTTGACAGACAGAGACCACTTTTGTCAGGATGGGACGAGTTCCTATCCCCTTTCAAAACCGACCGTTGTGGTAACCCTTCCCGCCGAGAGTTCTCGGGGGAAGAGGGCCGGGGCCTGGTATAAAGGGAGAATGGAACAATCATAGGAGGACACATTGTACTCACTCTCTACCACTACGCAATCCAGACAAGCAGGAGCAGGGTTTTACACCGCGAGATGCCCTGAACCTGGGTAGATCGTGTGTTCATCGTTACTCCCCCAAGCTCAAGCACGCCGGAGCATCGCTGTAGGTTAGAGAGAGAGAGAGAGGGAGCGACATTGAAGAGTCGGTGCACCCCAGAGTTCGAACCTCTCAAGGGTCCCCGGAGCCCCGATTCTGACATTTGGTGCGCCAGGTAGGGGTGTGCCGCCACTCTTCAGCTTCGTCTCGGCTCCGTCCTCGCCTACCCCATGGCCGAAGCCCATCGTGTGCGTGCTGAGCGCCGAGCGGCTCGTGTTGTACAGACCATGCCTGCGGGCCATGACGGTCGCCACTACTCCACCGGCGCCAAAGCCGCCGCCACCGACCCCGCTGCGCGCGAGCAGCAGGACTCCTCCATGCACCCTTCCGTGCAGAGGGATGGCTGCATGGCCACAACCTCCTCCACCCATGCTCGCCTCGAGCATGTGAATGCGCAGGCTGCGCTGCTCATGGTGCGTGAAATGCTTCGCTACCGCCCAACAGACACTGGCTACGACGCCAGGTTGGGTCGCATCACCGAGCTTGTCACCGCCGCTGGAGAAGCCCCTACGCCCTCTCGCTCGCTCTGCCCTCCACCGTCTCGGGTCGGGGACGTGGCACACGGGGCACTGCCGCCGCCGCCTCCCCTGTGGGATGAGCGACCGCGCAATCCGCCCCATGAAGCACCTCCTCCAGCGCAGGACGAAGCCAGCTGCCACATCGTTCATCGCGCCCCGCCCGATGCGCGGGTGATTCTCGAGCAGCAGCGCCATCGCCAAGACAGGATCGTCTAGGACATCGCGGCGGCGGGGCGCCAGACTCGGGCAGCCTCGCGAATGGCGTCCCCACCAGCACTGTGGGCTGCCGAGCGTTCACTCGCGAGTTGTGGAGGGTGATTTGGCCAGTCAAGTTCAAGCCTAGGCTACCCCCGCACTACGATGGAGTCCCCGAGCCCACGGAGTTCCTCCAGCTCTACGCGCTGAGCATCGAGGCGGCGAACGGCGACGACAAGGTCATGGTGAACTGGTTTCCCATGGCCCTCAAGGATGGTGCATGCTCTTGGCTCAAGAACTTGCCCGAGGAGTCGATCTCTTCTTGGAGCAAGCTCTGCGAGCTGTTCGTCACCAGCTTCAAGGGCAGGCATCGAACGCTTGCGGCGCGTGAAGCAGCACCCCGGGGAGACCTTGTGTCACACCCTGTGATTTGCCTCATGACTAAGTTAACATGACTCAAAAATTAGGGCCAATTAAAACTTTTTGAGTGCATATGAATGCTTGACTTGTGTGCTATTTTCTTGCTTGTTTCATTGCTTGTTGGTGCTCTATATTCATAAAATCCCTCCTACTCTCAAAACTCATCTCCTTGCTCCAAATATTTTCCCAATGATCATGCCATGTGTATAGGACATAAAACTATTTTTATAAAATTTTATTTTGGCCAAAATGGATTTATTCAATTAGGTTTTCCAAAACCCCTGAATTGAGGTTTGTACTACAAGTCCTCAAATTGGGTGGATTGTTTTTCCACAAAGGCTTCATTTGAAACCTACTATATATAAGACTTTCCAAAACCACCAAATATTAATTTTAAAGATTTTTTTGCTATTTTATTTAAAGGCTTTTTCTTAAGGCCAGAAATGGTCTTTTATAGGGAAAAATTATTTAAATGCTTTAAAAATATTTGAGAAAATTTAGGGAAACTCAGTGGACATATATTTTCCATATATGGGAGTTTCAACACATGGTCATGTTCAAAATCATAGACAAAACCCCTCAAAACCCTTTCTGTCCAAATCAAGCTTTTGAAATATTTCTATAAGAAATATTCTCAATAAATTCCAAGAAAATTCCAGCAAGTCACACATATCCTATGTGATGATCTTGCAAAGTTTCATCTCAATCCCAATTGATTTATTTCATCAAAATATTCCAAAACCATTCCTGTGTAGAGCCGAAATTGAACAACTTTACATTATGAAGTTTCTTCCCTTGACCCCAAACCTTGTGGGCATGTGCTAAACCCTAAATACTGATACCCACCAAGTGGTGGATTTGTGGGGAGTGAAATGCATGCCTAGATCTACAGAAATCTGATTCTGTTGATTTCTAGGGTTTCACAAAGTTACATTGTGAACTTTCTTCAATCAAGCTCAAACTTGGTGATTAACCCTATTTCTAACCACCCTTTGACCCTGCCAAGTCTCAAGTCAAGCAAACCCCATTTGCTTGCCTAAACCTTCATCAAACACTTTTTGCCCTAATGGTAAAACCCTTGTTTGACCCTCTTATGCTATTCTCCTTAACCTGAGTTTTTTACCACACCTTACCCTCATCCCCCTCTACCACCAGTAACAATTTCAGGTTCATAGCTCAATTATTTGGGGGGTAAAAACCCAAGATTCCCTCCTGGACAACTAGTTTTTCCCTCTCTCACAGCCTCCCTTTTATTCCAATGAAACCCCCAGGGCATCCTATGCTCTATTGAACCTTGTTTTACCTCCCTCTAGCTGCTGGACATGCATGGCCGCGCCCAAGAGGCCAATGGCATGCCATGGTATGCCATATGGGCGCTCTGGAGCGCGCTACAGTGCCTAGCCGCACTCTAGCTGTCGCCCAGTGCATGTCCCCGACCATCTCGAGCCCCCCCTCCTCGCCAGCAAGACCACCTCGATGTCCGAGACACGCTACCATCCTGTTCCCCTTCTCTCTCCCCCTCTGCTGGTTCCCTCGCATGCGCGCCATGGTCGCCTGGGTATTCCAACCCGAGAGCTCACACATGCGAGCCCTGTTGGCTCCCCGCTCCTCCCTACCCGTTCCCTGGTCGTGGACAAGTCCCACGAGCACCGTAGACATCCCCAGCCCTCTCCCAACGGCCGCCAGGGCCGGCACCGAATACGCCGTGGGCGCCGTCCACGGTGGACTCAAGCCCGGGCATATAAGCCAGCCCTGAGCCCCCTCTCATGCCCTCTTTCGTTCCCTCTCCCCCCTAGCGACCTCCAGGACACCCCAAAACCTCCTCCTTGGCCCTCCTCCTCTTTGCATGGCCGGCATTGCCGCCCCGGTCATCCCTTAAATTCGAGTTATCTCGAGCTCCTCCCCTCCCCCTGGCAGCACCAGAAGATCACCCATGCCACGGAGAGGCTTTCCCTTGCATCTACTCCTCCCTCCCGTGCCTGAAATGTCAGGTCCATCATCGCCGCCGTGGATCTCTGCCGTGGCTGATGCTCTGCTCGGCTCCGGCTTCCCCCCGGCGACCGTGTCTGGCATGGGGAGAACCGCCTCGGCCCACTGAGCACCCCCGTGGGACGAGCATCTCGAGCGGTGGCCGGAATCGCCGGCGATCGCCGTCGGGGCCGCCCTCTCTCCTCGTCCGTGCGCGAGCGTGCGAGGTAGGGGAAGAACCTGCCAGGCAGGGCCCGCCTGGAAGCCACACGCCGGCCGGGCCCGGCGTTTAAGTGGAAACGGGCTCCACGCTTTCCGCCTCCCCGCGAAGGAGACGTACTCCACCGAGTACGCCTTCGACGTCGCCTCAGCCTCCCGTGCGGATTGAGCTACTGGGCCGGCCCAGTCACTGCTGGGCCGGTGCACTGTATGACCCAGCGGGTTGGCCCGTTTAGGTAATAATTTCGCTTTTTTCTTTTTTTCAGAGTAGCTCAAAAATCCCTAGGAAATTGATACTAACTCCAATTTTGATGATCCAAATTTCTACATACTCCTAGAAATGCCACCTATCCAATGATGCAACTCTCATATTTTTCCACCACAAGTTTCTGCCCTGTTCATATTCAAATTCAAATTTGAACTATGATAGAGCCCCATTGTGAAATCCCTACAGCATAAAAATCAACTCCAAATGGAGTGATTCAAATTCCTAGTTGAATCTAAATTCATGCTCTAATATATGAGCATTTTTCCTTGCCCCCCCCCCTCTGCAATCTAAATTATTGGGCTATTTCTTCATATAGGGACCACTTGTCAAATCTCTAGAATATTCATGCTAACCCCAAAACCAGTGAGACCACTTTCTAATTGTTTCTAAAATCATGCCCTATTTATTGGGTGCCTCAACTCCTTTTATAAAAACACTTCCTGTAGGCTTCTTATAGGATTATCGCTTCATTCATTCCCACCATTCAAAAATCCCCCTTCATCCACATCCAATGAAACCTCCTTGGTTATTTTTCTTATGACCAAAGGTGTCCAAGAAAAATAAAACTCCTATTTATAGAGCACTTTATTTTTCTGCTTGTTGTGTTGCTTATCGCGGTTGTTTCCGACGATAGTTGGCGAAGTAGACGAAGTGCTCGGAGTGGACAAGAAGCATGTGAAGACCTCGATAACTTTGCTAAGCCAGGCAAGCAGCCCTTTGACCATGATAAGAAACTTTTTCATGCATGACATATATCACTTGTTGTTTCAATGAATTGATCATGATGTGGTGTTTCCCCTCCTTCGGTGGGATGCCTCAGATACTTTCTTGTTGATACTTGCATCGTGCATGACCCTACCTCCTTATGAGGGTTGTGCGGGTGGGAGTAGTTAGGTTGCTACTAGTTGCTATGCAAGTGGGATGGGAATATGCATGATGATGGAAACAAAGTGTTTTCAAAGACTTTTCGAAAACCCCGTTGGGTGCCACTAATGCCCGCGGGAGTTGATGATGAGCTAGGTAACCACTTGATAAATGAGTGGTGTACCGGAGCAAGTTGTGTGTGTGTTTTCGAAAACGGAGAGTTTTAAGATTTGCTGACCGTCCCAACCTTACATGCACAACCACGATACCCCTTATGGGACGGGGCTTTGTTGATTACCTTCGTGGGTACTAGCATAGAGCCCGCATTACTAGTGGCGGGAGTGAAGTGGTCACTCTCGATACGGGGTCGTACCGGAATGGACGATCATGCGCTGTCTTCACAGGCACCGGGCACACCGTTGGGTGCCCTCATGGATGATACGTGTGATGTATATCATGAGGGATGGCACCAACGAGTGGACTCTTTGTTTAGTATCGCTAGGGGAAATGCAATGTTCGGGTACTTACCTCGGGTATGGACAATACCGCGAGTCGTGGCTTGACACGGAAGTTTCCCGAGTCTTGTGGGTAAAGTGTGCAACCTCTGCAAAGTGTAAAACTATTCGAATAGCCATGTCCACGGTTATGGACAGTTGGAGGTCCTGCTTAAACTGCGTCCGGTGTTTTCACAAATTTGGAGTGTGTGTGTGTGTGGATGACACAAAGATGGTACTTGGGCTAAGTCCGATGACTTGGCATGATGATGAACATGAGATGTTCAACCCCTGCTTATGATGGCAACTGTGCCTTGTTCATGTGAATACCTGTCAATTGTTGATGCATGCTTACTTACATTACTTGATCATATCATTGCACTTAAAATCAGCTTTCTGCAAAAACTTACCTACTTAGTGCTATATCGTGCATTGCTATACCTTGTTCCAAAACTTGGGTTGCTTGCGAGTACATTCAAAGTACTCATTGGCTTGCCACTAGTTATTTTATTGGCCAGGCATGAAAGAATAGGATATGATGAAGCATACCTCGGTGACGAACATGCGGGCTAGGATGCTTCCCAGTCAGAATGCCTGTAGGGTTAAGGCAGATGGCATGGGTTCACGCTATCGTTGAAGATTTCCGCTGCAATCATATGAAGACTTGGCCATAGAGGCCATATTTATGTAAAATGGTACGTAATGGATGTAAGACTCTTGTTATTCAGTTTCTGCGTGTTCAGTGAGCATTGATCTCTGGGATCACTGTGCACGTACATTCGGTGATCACGACTTATGAGTCGGGGTCCCCACACAGCTGGTATCAGAGCCATCCTTACTGTAGGAAGCCCTTAGTTAGCATGGGCGTTAGTTAGGACAAAACTATTTTTCCAAACCCTTCAAAATTACTTACAAAACCACTATAATTCTCACCTCTCCTAAATTTCAAAGGAAGCAAAGGTTTTTGCCTTACCGCTTCCACCATTTTTCTTCTGGCTCTCCTCATCTACTTTTCAAAACCTTGCAAATGGTCGATGGTACCCTTGAGTCCATGACCACCGGATTTCTTGTAATCCTCGTGGGTAACCTGGAAGGAAGCCACCTTGCCAGAGGGTTGCCCACATATCTTGGACACAAGTTGGCGACACCAGACAAGGAGATATCGACAGAAGATACCTTCTCGAGGAATGAGGATATCAAAACTCAGAAGATGGTGACACCTCGACACTGCTCCAGGATGATGCAACCTTGGCCTACGATGATCAGGGCATAAGATATGCAAAATCATAATATGCATCGCTAATAGAGCAACCTTGTCCTTACCGTTGTTGTGTCGGCAACCACCGGTGGATGAGAACCTCGCCATTTGGTCCGCCTCACTATAGTGAGCAGGAAAAACGGTTCTCTTCATCCCCCGCTCTCGGTGTCGATATTATCATCAACGTAACCGACAGGTTATAACTCTATCATGCCTTTTAATGTCATTGCATAAAAGATTGCCCACCTGGAACCCTCGACGTCTCAAAAGACAAGGAGACATTGTCACGATTACGAAGACACCAGAAGACCCTGTCAACAAGAGCCGTGAAGAATCACCTTCGTTGTCAACTCAACAGACCCAAAGTCGTCAAGGACTCTTCAGGTGCAACCAGGATCGTTTTGATGAACAGCAACAAGAGACATGGCGACACCTGAAGAAGACCCAGAAGACCGAGCGGATTCCTCTCCAAGACACGAAGCCAGCACGACTACTGAGTCCGAGAACCCCTAGGGTAGGATAGGTCGTGCGTTCCCTATGCGAAGTTGAGTCCGTATGATGGTTTTGATAGAACCATGATTGTGTGTTGCTTGTTTTTTGCTTGTTTGTGCTTTGGTGTAGGTCGCACTTTTGCCCCAGGCAACTAGTACGCGACTAAGCACCCACCTTATCTTAATAAGAGTGTTTTGCCTTTTCGGCACTTGTTTGATTGCACTTGCACTATACCACCCCCTTAGACACGCTCTTCTATGCTACTTTCCCTCTTCCCCCTCTCGTCAACTGAAGACCAGCAAGGCCAGATACACCAAGGATCCACCTCGACAAACAACTGACACCGAAGACTTCGACTACAACGTACTCAATCAGACGCAACCCCGTAGAGTTATGCTTTTCCCTCAAGATTGGAAACCCCTCCCTAGCCCAGCCTGGACCTCACAAGCTCCCCCAGCACAAGCCTCAGATCACGTGTTTAATACACGAATTTGCCAGAGCACTTATTGAGCTTCAATAACCCCTGCTTAGCACTGGGTTCATTATGGAGCTAGTGATCATAGTGAACACACATCCTTCATTCTTGCTAGCACTAGAACCTTGATGCCATAGGAAGGATCATTCTAAGGGTATACGAATTGTGGACAATGATTTGATATAGCCATAATAGATGTCTTGAGGAAGTAGTGAGACCCTTTGGTGGATTACGAGACTTTTATGTTGGTGAGTGGACTTGGGGGATCAAGTTGATAGAGTAGCATAACTTACTTCTCCCTTGAGTCAATTTGCATTTAGTAGGGCGATTGTAACCACAAGCCTGAATTCTTGGTGGATTAATGACTTGACTTTGGCAAGTAATGTTGATATTTGATTGATGGTGATATGAAAGTGACTGGAGTAACTAGTAGGGAATTCTTACTAGATGTAAACCTTGGATTTAAATAGGTGATTCTAATAGGTGCTCAAGATTAATCAAGCTACATGGTTCGGAGTAATTTGGATTTAGTCCGATGATCTTGATCTTGATACCATGTTTCCCGGTGGAAGACAAACCAGGAATATTGGATGGTTGTTAGAATTGATTCAAGGATCCATATGCAC
Source organism: Elymus sibiricus (assembly GCA_039707655.1). Lineage (NCBI taxonomy): Eukaryota > Viridiplantae > Streptophyta > Magnoliopsida > Poales > Poaceae > Elymus > Elymus sibiricus. The sequence goes on from CM077665.1 coordinate 238,160,658, forward strand.
CTAACATCGGAGATTGCTAGATCATCATGATGGGAATTGCTGGTTATACTCTGATGAGATAGTTCTTTCTGGAATTTGGGGATTTAGGAAATCTGGAGATATATGGAATGTCACCAGTATTGGATTTGTAGCAGTTATGTAATAGTAGATGGTATTCGTGGATCAATTAATTGGATTTGTAGGAAGGAAACAAGATCTTGGATTGGTTTATTACGTGTTTCCATAGCATAGAGATGCAACACCTTAGACCTTGGATACATTAGCTGAACACTTGGATTTGTAGTGTCACAATCAAGCTTAGCGGCTTGTATGCTTTCCCGAGGATTTCTACATAGGGAAATATATGAGTAGTTATATAGTGTATGTATGAGAGTATGGATTGTCCTTCTCTTAGAGCCATGGTGATATGCGTAGCATGAATGATGTTGGAGTTGACTTACATGAGATGATACCTTCGATGATGTGGGATGATTTTGTTTGGAGTAAATAGTAGGACTATTGGCATCTACATAACTGTGCTCGAGGATGAGATGTTAGACGTTCACTCACATCCTAAGCTCCTTGAAACCCCGAAGCTTTACTGAGCCATAACATGGTCGGATTATGACCATAGGTCTTGGCTCCCAGTCACTAGACTATGGCCAATACACCATAGGGAAGGTGGACACGAAGAACTAGATTACGTTGGATCACGAACCCCTGGACTAGTGACCATCCGGAACTAATGCCCGCTCCTCTCACATATCCCATGAGCAATGTGTTTATGTGATACTTGGGGGAATAGGTTGTTATCCTTTGGGATGACATACTTATTTACCCAGTAAAAGAAGGAACACCTTAGTCCTGTTTGGACCAGCCCCAGGAACACCAATTACCATGCCTCTCGAGTACAAGGTTTCACCTTGAAGGAGTTGGACTCCCCGTAGCACCCTCCCTTTAGCAGAAGATATTCTTGTCCAAGCAACACAAAGAACCACCACGGTTAGGGAACAACAACGACGAAGAAGGAGAAGCAAAGGAAGTCAACCACCACTCCTCATCTGGCTACATTAGCTAGACTATATCAAGAGGCACCAACGCTCAAGCGCGATGAAGACTTTGGACACCAAGAGGATTAAAGATCCCCTTATTTTAACTGATCACCTAACAGTTCCCGACTAGGAAGGAACCGAGAGGTTGATAACACCTCACTCCACCACCTTGATGATGTACGATGAACATGACGTCCCTACTCTCTTCAGACATCTAGAACGGAGTGAAACGACTGTCATGACTTCATTATTAGCCCCTTTATAGTCCAATCAAGGACGCGATCCTTACTGGATCATGGTGAAACATCTGACAAAGGTAGTTCACCCCGCTTGCCAAGCCTCAGACCTTGGGGACTAGATGGCTGTTCTATACCTCTGGATAGCCAGCTTATTTAGAACCCCTCAGAAACCTTCCCCACATGGTAAAACCCGTTTTGGCGTCAAGTCTCTAAGCTTAGTCTTAGGGACGAGACTCAACCAACCTTCCCACAATGGCTACGGAGAGACTAGTATACCAGACACTCGAAGACCCGCCAGAAACGTGCGTCCAGGACGATGAAGACAAACGACCAAAGAAGAATGAAGAATCTACCTGGGCAACTTACTCAAGCAGAAGGTCTCGACGAGAAGCCCACGATGACGCGCTTCAACACTCTCAAGGATGAAGACCACCTGCGACTGAAGATCTCTTGCTTTAAGGAAGATAAGGACTTCCCCGTCAACGAGAAGCTACACCAAGACTCGACCCTCCTATTCTAACACGAGGCATCTAGATGTCACTAACCAACATGAGAAACCCCAGGACCAGCACACAGACACACTACTTGGCCACGTACTCCGACTTTGGGATACACACGCAAGCCAGGCCCTTGCCAGAACCTCGTCCACCAAACCCTTAACCATTAGGCAAGCCTAGCATATTACAAGAACCCCGTCCACCCTTAGACGAAGTCAATGATGCACTCGAAGACATATCATCAGGCGCTTCAAGATCCAGAAGGACAACCACGCCGGAGCAGAAGCAACATGGAACATGAAGACTACCTCACCTGTGAATTCCCGCACCTTTTTCTATGCCTAGCCTAGGAATCTCGGGGACGAGATTCTTGTAAGGGGGTAGGTCTGTCACACCCTGTGATTTACATCATGACTAAGTTAACATGACTCAAAAATTAGGGCCAATTAAAACTTTTTGAGTGCATATGAATGCTTGACTTGTGTGCTATTTGCTTGCTTGTTTGATTGCTTGTTGGTGCTCTAAATTCATAAAATCCCTCCTACTCTCAAAACTCATCTCCTTGCTCCAAATATTTGCCCAATGATCATGCCATGTGTATAGGACATAAAACTATTTTTATAAAATTTTATTTTGGCCAAAATGGATTTATTCAAATTAGGTTTTCCAAAACCCCTGAATTGAGGTTTGTACTACAAGTCCTCAAATTGGGTGGATTGTTTTTCCACAAAGGCTTTATTTGAAACCTACTATATATAAGACTTTCCAAAACCACCAAATATTAATTTTAAAGATTATTTGCGATTTTATTTAAAGGCTTTTTCTTAAGGCCAGAAATGGTCTTTTATAGGGAACAATTATTTAAATGCTTTAAAAATATTTGAGAAAATTTAGGGAAACTCAGTGGACATATATTTTCCATATATGTGAGTTTCAACACATGGTCATGTTCAAAATCATAGACCAAACCCCTCAAAACCCTTTCTGTCCAAATAAAGCTTTTGAAATATTTCTATAAGAAATATTCTCAATAAATTCCAAGAAAATTCCAGCAAGTCACACATGTCATATGTGATGATCTTGCAAAGTTTCATTTCAATCCCAATTGATTTGTTTCATCAAAATATTCCAAAACCATTCCTGTCCAGAGCCAAAATTGAACAACTTTACATTATGAAGTTTCTTCCCTTGACCCCAAACCTTGTGGGCATGTGCTAAACCCCAAATAATGATACCCACCAAGTGGTGGATTTGTGGGGAGTGAAATGCATGCCTAGATCTACAGAAATCTGATTCTGTTGATTTCTAGGGTTTCACAAAGTTACATTGTGAACTTTCTTCAATCAAGCTCAAACTTGGTGATTAACCCTATTTCTAACCACCCTTTGACCCTGCCAAGTCTCAAGTCAAGCAAACCCCATTTGCTTGCCTAAACCTTCATCAAACACTTTTTGCCCTAATGGTAAAACCCTTGTTTGACCCTCTTATGCTATTCTCCTTAACCTAAGTTTTTTACCACACCTTACCCTCATCCCCCTCTACCACCAGTAACAATTCCAGATTCATAGCTCAATTATTTGGGGGGCAAAAACCCAAGATTCCCTCCTGGATAGCTAGTTTTTCCGTCTCTCTCAGCCTCCCTTCTATTCTAATGAAACCCCCAGGGCATCCTATGCTCTATTGAACCTTGTTTTACCTCCCTCTAGCTGCTGGACATGCATGGCCGCGCCCAAGAGGCCAATGGCATGCCATGGTATGCCATATGGGCGCTCTGGAGCGCGCTACAGTGCCTAGCCGCACTCTAGCTGTCGCCCAGTGCATGTCCCCGACCATCTCGAGCCCCCCCTCCTCGCCAGCAAGACCAGCTCGACGTCCGGGACACGCTACCATCCTGTTCCCCTTCTCTCTCCCCCTCTGCTGGTTCCCTCGCATGCGCGCCATGGCCGCCTGGGTATTCCAACCCGAGAGCTCACACATGCGAGCCCTGTTGGCTCCCCGCTCCTCCCTACCCGTTCCCTGGTCGTGGACAAGTCCCACGAGCACCGTAGACATCCCCAGCCCTCTCCCAACGGCCGCCAGGGCCGGCACCGAAGACGCCGTGGGCGCCGTCCACGGTGGACTCAAGCCCGGGCATATAAGCCAGCCCTGAGCCCCCTCTCGTGCCCTCTTTCGTTCCCTCTCCCCCCTAGCGACCTCCAGGACACCCCAAAACCTCCTCCTTGGCCCTCCTCCTCTTCCCATGGCCGGCATTGCCGCCCCGGTCATCCCTTAAATTCGAGTTATCTCGAGCTCCTCCCCTCCCCCTGGCAGCACCAGAAGATCACCCATGCCACGGAGAGGCTTTCCCTTGCATCTACTCCTCCCTCCCGTGCCTGAAATGTCAGGTCCATCATCGCCGCCGTGGATCTCTGCCGTGGCTGATGCTCTGCTCGGCTCCGGCTTCCCCCCGGCGACCGTGTCTGGCATGGGGAGAACCGCCTCGGCCCACTGAGCACCCCCGTGGGACGAGCATCTCGAGCGGTGGCCGGAATCGCCGGCGATCGCCGTCGGGGCCGCCCTCTCTCCTCGTCCGTGCGCGAGCGTGCGAGGTAGGGGAAGAACCTGCCAGGCAGGGCCCGCCTGGAAGCCACACGCCGGCCGGTCCCGGCGTTTAAGTGGAAACGGGCTCCACGCTTTCTGCCTCCCCGCGAAGGAGACGTACTCCACCGAGTACGCCTTCGACGTCGCCTCAGCCTCCCGTGCGGATTGAGCTACTGGGCCGGTGCACTGTATGACCCAGCGGGTTGGCCCGTTTAGGTAATAATTTCGCTTTTTTCTTTTTTTCAGAGTAGCTCAAAAATCCCTAGGAAATTGATACTAACTCCAATTTTGATGATTCAAATTTCTACATACTCCTAGAAATGCCACCTATCCAATGATGCAACTCTCATATTTTTCCACCACAAGTTTCTGCCCTGTTCATATTCAAATTCAAATTTGAACTATGATAGAGCCCCATTGTAAAATCCCTACAGCATCCAAATCAACTCCAAATGGAGTGATTCAAATTCCTAGTTGAATCTAAATTCATGCTCTAATATATGAGCATTTTTCCTTGCCCCCGCCCCTCTGCAATCTAAATTATTGGGCCATTTCTTCATATAGGGACCACTTGTCAAATCTCTAGAATATTCATGGTAACCCCAAAACCAGTGAGACCACTTTCTAATTGTTTCTAAAATCATGCCCTATTTATTGGGTGCCTCAACTCCTTTTTATAAAAACACTTCCTTTAGGCTTCTTATAGGATTATCGCTTCATTCATTCCCACCATTCAAAAATCCCCCTTCATCCACATCCAATGAAACCTCCTTGGTTATTTTTCTTATGACCAGAGGTGTCCAAGAAAAATAAAACTCCTATTTATAGAGCACTTTATTTTTCTGCTTGTTGTGTTGCTTATCGCGGTTGTTTTCGACGATAGTTGGCGAAGTAGACGAAGTGCTCGGAGTGGACAAGAAGCGTGTGAAGACCTCGATAACTTTGCTAAGCCAGGCAAGCAGCCCTTTGACCATGATAAGAAACTTTTTCATGCATGACATATAGCACTTGTTGTTTCAATGAATTGATCATGATGTGGTGTTTCCCCTCCTTCGGTGGGATGCCTCAGATACTTTCTTGTTGATACTTGCATCGTGCATGACCCTACCTCCTTATGAGGGTTGTGCGGGTGGGAGTAGTTAGGTTGCTACTAGTTGCTACGCAAGTGGGATGGGAATATGCATGATGATGGAAACAAAGTGTTTTCAAAGACTTTTCGAAAACCCCGTCGGGTGCAACTAATGCCCGAGGGAGTTGATGATGAGCTAGGTAACCACTTGATAAATAAGTGGTGTACCGGAGCAAGTTGTGTGTGTGTTTTCGAAAACGGAGAGTTTTAAGATTTGCTGACTGTCCCAACCTTACATGCACAACCACGATAACCCTTATGGGACGGGGCTTTGTTGATTACCTTGGTGGGTACTAGCATAGAGCCCGCATTACTAGTGGCGGGAGTGAAGTGGTCACTCTCGATACGGGGTCGTACCGGAATGGACGATCATGCGCTGTCTTCACAGGCACCGGGCACACCGTTGCGTGCCCTGATGGATGATACGTGTGATGTATATCATGAGGGATGGCACCAACGAGTGGACTCTTTGTTTAGTATCGCTAGGGGAAATGCAATGTTCGGGTACTTACCTCGGGTATAGACAATACCGCGAGTCGTGGCTTGACACGGAAGTTTCCCGAGTCTTGTGGGTAAAGTGTGCAACCTCTGCAGAGTGTAAAACTAGTCGAATAGCCATGTCCACGGTCATGGACAGTTGGAGGTCCTGCTTAAACTGCGTCCGGTGTTTTCACAAATTTGGAGTGTGTGTGTGTGTGGTTGACACAAAGATGGTACTTGGGCTAAGTCCGATGACTTGGCATGATGATGAACATGAGATGTTCAACCCCTGCTTATGATGGCAATTGTGCCTTGTTCATGTGAATACCTGTCAATTGTTGATGCATGCTTACTTACGTTACTTGATTATATCATTGCACTTAAAATCAGCTTTCTGCAAAAACTTACCTACTTAGTGCTATATCGTGCATTGCTATACCTTGTTCCAAAACTTGGGTTGCTTGCGAGTACATTCAAAGTACTCATTGGCTGGCCACTAGTTATTTTATTGGCCAGGCATGAAAGAATAGGATATGATGAAGCATACCTCAGTGACGAACATGCGGGCTAGGACGCTTCCCAGTCAGAATGCCTGTAGGGTTAAGGCAGATGGCATGGGTTCACGCTATCGTTGAAGATTTCCGCTGCAATCATATGAAGACTTGGCCATAGAGGCCATATTTATGTAAAACGGTACGTAATGGATGTAAGACTCTTGTTATTCAGTTTCTGTGTGTTCAGTGAGCATTGATCTCTGGGATCACTGTGCACGTACATTCGGTGATCACGACTTATGAGTCGGGGTCCCCACACCTTGCGCAAGTACATCCAACGCTTCAACTAGGTGCGTAACAAGATCCCTCGCGCCTCAGACGAAGCCATCATCATGGCGTTCACCAGTGGCGTCAAGGACGTCCGGATGTACGAAAAGCTCGCCATCAGCCATGGGCTCAGCTCGGCCCTGGAGCTCTTCAACATCGCCGACAAGTGCGCCAAGGCCGAAGAAGGCCGCCTCTTTATCCATGACGACCCCGACGCCGCGCCGGACGACGGCAAGGGAAAGGCCAAGGAGGTGAAACGCAAAGGCCCGACTGTTCTGGATGCGGAGCCCGATCAAAAGTATGGTCGTGACCGCGACGCACCCGAAAAGGACCGTCGCCCGTTCTGCATCTACCACGACTTACACACGCACAACACCGAGGACTGCAAGGAGCTCAAGTCCCTCCATGACGAGTGCGTGGGGCGTCCGGAATGCAGCGATCGCAACACAGGCCATGGAGGCGGTCACAACAGAGGCAAGTGGGATGGCCGCGGCGGCAACCCTCGCAAAGGCTGGCACGAGCAGCCTCGTGTCGACAACTGGCGTGGTTAGCCTTGCGAGGATGCCTGGCGCGAAAAGCCTCGCGAGGCGTGCCCTTAGGACAACGCGGCTCTCTCGCTGCTGCCCACACCACCCAAAAGGAATGACGACGCCCAGCGGGCGAGGGGGCTGGGGGCTACCAGGAGCCTCGCGTGATAGCCTGCATCCTTGGTGGAGCCCACGCGCCCGCGTCCAACCGCCTGTTCAAGAAGTTCTCTCGCGAGGTGAACGCGGCCCTCCCGAAGCCAGAGGCCACTCGGCCCCTCAAGTGGTCGCAGTACGCCATCTCCTTCGACACTAGGGATGGCATCAAGTCCATAGCAGCCGTAGGGGCGCTCCCGATGCTCTGCACCCCCACCATCAGCAACGTCATGGTCACCAATGTCGGAATCGGGGCTCCGCAAAACCCAACAAGGTTCGAACACTGGGGCATTTGCCACGATATCAACCGGCTCGAAGTCTCAGGCCTGTCGCCCTACGGCCTAGCTGCGTCGAACGAGTGTGAGCAGGGAAGAAGATGGACTCAGAGGTTTACCCAGGTTCAGGCCACCTTGCGGTGTAAAACCCTACTCCTGCTTTGTGGTGGATTGGCCCCTCAAGGAGGCAAAGGATGAACTAGTACAGTGGTTGGGTGGCCTCGCGAGGGCTCTTGGCAGTGATGAACTGGTGTGTCCAACCTGCCTTCTACGATGGGAGCTACTCCCTCTTTATAGGGGCCATGGTCCTCTTCCCTTATTGCGCAGGCGGGAAGGGGTTCCACAACGGCCGAATTTGAAAGGAGACAAGAGGTACATCCTATGCTGACTAAAGGTGGTCTTCGCCTGCAAAGCTTCTGGGTGTGACGCAGTGGTGGGCTCGGCGATGACATCCGTCCTGTCGAGCTCGTGGTCTTGGTCCTCTTGCACCGGGAAGGAAACCTTTGGGGGTTCCTTGGGAACCCGCGTACATCCATGTCTCCTTAGCACGAAAGAGGAAACTATCCTCCTTCTGCGCCCGCTGGCGCCCGCCTGGCTTGTTCGTTAGAGCCCACATCACCCCGGCCTCACGAGGCCGGGTACTTCCTTAGGAATCTCCGCTCCTCGGGAGGCGGCCTAAAGGGGTGCCACTCCTCTGGAGGTCTTCGTGCTATCCTCCTCGCTAGGCGGGGGCTCTCGCGAGGCCCTTGACTTGGGGGGCTTGTTGCAGGGCCGTACCGGGCCTTCGTGGTGGGCCATGCACTAGGTCGCAGGCAGGCAGGTCTGGGTACCCCCGGTCCTAGAACGCCGACAACCAAGACCCTCATCGACGGGGACACATGCCTCAACGTGCTCTCCGTGGAAACCTTCGAGACGCTTGAAGTGTCCTACGATCAGCTGACATCGACGAGGCCATTCTCGGGGGTGACGGAAGGCTCCACCGTCCCCCTGGGGCAGGTCCGCCTTCCGGTCACCTTCGGCTCGCGTGACAACTATCACACCGAGCTCATCGACTTCGACGTGGCGCACATCGACCTCCCGTACAATGCAATCCTGGGTTACCCGGCGCTGGCCAAATTCATGGCGGCGACTCATCACGGCTACAACATCCTCAAGATGCCCGGCTGCAGCGGCATCATCACCATCGCCTGCGACGAGAAGGACGCGGTCTGCTCCCTCGATCGCGCCTACAAAGAAGCTGCGGCTGAGTATTCTGACGATGAGGGAAATGCCAAGCCCTGTGAGGCCGCACCCCCGAAGAAGAAGCAGCTACTGCCCTCCCAAGGCTAGCCCGAGGCAAGGAGTGCGGCTCCAGGCGGCAGCATCGCGAGCCCTGTGCCCGTCGCTGGCACTCCCCTCCCTCCTGCATAGGAAGGCGCACCCGGCACCTCCCGCAGGCCGGGCTCGGGGGCTTACGTATGGAAGGCCTCTGACCTGGCCCGCGTGACGAGGGAGGTGCTCGGGCACCACTTGGAGGCGTACTTCGACGTGCTCCCCCCCCCCCCCCCCCCCCCCGCAAACAAAGGAAGCAGCGCCAGGCACCAGAGGCGCGGGAATTCATCGCCCGGGAAATTGGTAGGCTGCGGGAAGCTCGAGCAATGCGTGGCATGCCTTCCTCAGCGCGGCCTGATGGGTCGGCGTCGATTCCCGAGGATGACGTCAAGGTACGCATGTGCGTCGACATCGCGAGGCTCAACGACGCCAGCTCGCGAGCCTCTTCCTACCGCCGCAGGCCGGGCAAGACCGGCGCAGCGCCAACGGCCACAACTGCATGCCCTTCGGCCTGAGGAATGCTAGCGCCACCTACCAGACACTCATGCAGCTCACGATGGCACCTCGCGGGGCGTCGACCCCCCCACCAGCCCCCAAGGCCTCGGGAGCCGCCTGGTTCCTGAGGGGTGGACTCCCACGGCACGCTTCGCCATGAGGCCGACCGCTCCTGCAGCAACATAATCGCCAGGTGACTTTTTTGGTTGTTTAAAATTGAGGGTGCCCTCCGGGCTGCATTGTCCTCGAGCGGGCAAGGGTTTCCCCCTTGTGGCCTCCGCACCTTTTGTTCGTGTAGCGAATTTGATTATCCTTTAATGAATTCAAGACACTTGCTTAGGTCTTGCGCCCGGTGCTTCGCCACCACCTGCATTAGCCACATCCTCGCGGCCCTTCCCCTCGGTCGTCTCATGATCGGGACGGGACACGGCGTCTGTGCTCGGGTTCATCCCTGCAGCATTGATAAATCCAAACGATCGAGCTCTGTCTCCCGGGCTCGCTACCGTGCACATCACCTCACATGGTCCTTGGTGTCTCGCCCTTTTCATGGAACCACCATAGGAAGGCGAACGAAGGCGCAGCCTGATATTGCATAATTGCCAGTGAGGTGTTTCGCCACCTCGGGTGATACGCTTCAGGCGTTTCGTCCCTTGGTCAGCGCATGAGGGAACTTGACACGGCGTCTGTGCTCGGGTCCGTCCCTGCCGTGTTGCTAAACCCGAGTGATGGAGTTGTGTCTGGCGGGCCAAGCCCGCACACGTCACCTCACTAGGTCCTCGGTGTCCAACCCCTTAATATGGTGGCCTCCGGACGATCGTCCAATGCGCATCACCCTCGTATCTCAAGATTGCATAAGGGCGCAGCCGCCCTGAATGGACTAGGCGCAAAACGCCTGAAGATGGAGGAAGGAATTCCTGAGCCCAGTGCCTGGAATATCCGACCCCTCCTTATCGCCGCCCGTGACCCTCTCACATAATAATGAGGTTGGGGATGTACACGCCCCGGAGCATCCTGGAGCTTCCCCCCTCGGCCTCAGGAGGACTCCCGCCCACGCCCAAGTGGAAGCCCCATGCCCCGTGCTAGCGGAATGACTGTCGAACCGCGACTATGCCCACGCCCAGTGGAAGCCCCATGCTCCGCATTGGGTGGTTCGTCAGGGGCATCACCCAGCCTCGCCACGACCACTAGCCAGTTTTCCCCTGGGCCTCGCGTGAGCGGGGGCTGGGCACGGTGCCTGTGCTTGGGTTAGTCCCAGCAGCGCGGAAAAACTCAAGGGACCGGGGTCTGGCTCCTGGTCTTACCCCTGTGCACGTCACCCCACTAAGGCCCTTGGTGCCTAGTTTCCTCACGCGACGCCTAGGCACTAGCTGGGCAGGGCGTTCTTCCTCTCGAAAGCCACTCGTACGTTAAGCGGGGGCTCTTGAGCATCGCGTCTCAGGAGCCTTCACTAGCTCCCGAAGCCCCTCACCTCCTGGCCTTGTCTAGGCATCGCGACCTGGCAACCCAGCGACGGCTAAGAAATGCGCGGTGCTGGGCCCTGCCGACCCAGAGCACAAAGGCAAGCTTGAGGAGAACTGGACATGGAAAGAGAGCCCGCGGATAGCAAGCGGTCATTACAAGTTCATGATGTTCAATACATAAAAACCATTGTCTCACACTGCCGCGAGGCAGATTTGGTCTTGCAGGTCAGCAAAAGGAGTATCGGCACCGCCGTCGTCGTAGTTGTTGTAGGTAAACTTCTCAAGTTGTGCGCTCAGGGGGTCCTCCACGGCTGCCTCCAGGCGGTCGCGAGATTCTTCAGGGGCGGGGCCTATCACCTCGTTGAAGTTAAAGTGTGGGTCGCGAAGGAGGAGGTGGCTGAAGACTCGAGTCGCCGACACGAAGAACAGGTCCTGGCATTTGTCCTCCAGGAAGCCGTCCACCTTCCGCGCTGTGTCCTCAAGCTGCCCCACGAGCCTGGCAGAAAGCTCGACGTAGCCAGCGTCAGGGGTGGCGAGAGGAGCATCAAAGCCCCCCTGCACCAGGATTGGAAGGCCTTGCGAGCCCGGAGCTCAAGAGAAGAAAAGGCAATGCTATCCGCCGCTGCCTTCGCGTCGGCATCGGCCTGGACCTTCTTCTCCCTGGCATCCAGCGCGGCGTTCACCTCAGAGACACACTTCGCGTGGGCTTCCTGGGCTTCGGTCACCTCGCGTTGCAGTGCCTCCAGGCGCTCGTGTTCCATGGCTTGCCAGGCCGCCAACTTCCTCAGCTCATCGTCGCGGTCGGCAAGCTACGCTTTGTGGGTCTCGAGGTCATCTTCCCGTAGTTGGAGTTGCTACGCCCGCGCGTCCTGCTTGTCCCGGAGTGCCTTCAAGATGGCCTCTGCTTCCTCACAGCGCTTGGTGGCCTCCGCCTTCTCGGCAAGGGCGCCCTCATGGGCTGCCCTCACTTTGACGACATCCTCCTTGCTCTCCGCGAGGGCAGCAGAGAGCCGCTTCAGCAAGCTGGCAAGCTCCAGGCACTCCCCAGTGAGGCGCGCTTCGGCATCCCGGGAGGCTCCCTCAAACCGCTCGAGCGCAGCGCGAGCATCGGATAGGGCCGCTTGCATGAGCGGGGCGCGACGGGTCATGAGCGCGAGAGTCGGGCGGAGCGCCGGCGCCTCAGCACTGGTCGCCGCCTCAATTGAAGAGCCCCAGTGTTCTCTGCCTGGGGCATCGGAGGCTTGGGCTTTTCCTCAGCAGCGGGCCCCTGAGGCGCGTCGGGTGCCGCTGCCGCGTCAACTTCATCGCCCCCAGAATAGAGCTCGGTCTGGGGTGGCCCCTGGAGGTTCCCCTCGCCATGCTCGGCTGTGAGAGCAGGGACACTTGAAGGGGGCTGCCGCGCCAGCTCGGGCTCCATCTAACGCGGGGTTGCGTCTATAGCAGGGGCCACCGGGGGCTGGTCCGCTGCTACCTCGGCGATTGGTCCCCCCGGTTGCGAAGAGGAGAATCTGGGTGTCGTTGCGCACCCCCGCACGCCCAGGCGCCGGGCTCCCCTGTGCCCTCCAAGATTGCAGCCCAACGTCGACGTTGCCTCTGGGGCACACGTCGCCTTCGCCACAGCATCGGACTTCTTCTTCTTCTTCCCGCCGCCGCTGCCTTGACGCCTGTGCGAACAAAGAGTTACCATGAGCAAGCAGTTCACGGGCGCAAGGCGTAAGCGCAAGCTCGATCACTTACTCATCCTCGGCGGCCCACTTCCGTTTCTTCTAAGTGGCAGGAGGTGCGCCCCCACAGCTCTTAGGCGCTCCGTTGGGGACGCCGGGAAAACGCTCGGCGCGACCCCTAGCGGATCCGGCCTGGTCAGATTTCTTTTCAAGCACCTGGGGGGCCCTCCAAGAAGAGCGGTGGCTTCGGGCGCATCCGCCACCTCGCCGGCTGGGGCCCGGCACCCGATGCTTGGGGGCCAGCCGAGCAGGCCCCCGCCGCCACAACCGGAGCGGAAGGTCGAGGAGGCGTTGCTCGAGGAGGGACGGAGAGCGGAGTCATAGGTCGGAGAGTGGCGCATGACTCCATCCACAGTGCTACACCGGGAGAGCAGTGGGGAACCTCGGGAACGGGTGGACTCGGAGGGCGTCCAGGTATACCCAGCGCTGCCGGTAGCCCTCCACCTTCTTCCCAGCCTTCAGGCAGGGGCTGGCGCCTTTGACATCGACGAAGGAGACGCACGCCAAGAGCTGGTCTGGGGCAGTAAACCGCAGACTGAAGAAATGGCGGAAGAGCGCTACCGAGGGACTCACGCCCACGAAGGCTTTGCAGTAAAAAGCAAAGATGGACAGGAGGAGAATCGAATTCGGTTGGAGGTGTAGGGCGTGTATCTGGTAATTGGAGAGGATGGCGTAAAAGAACTCGGAGAACAGCGGGACCAGCCCGGCGTAAACGCTATGAAGGAAGAAGGCATAGGCGGACGGCCCCAGGCTGCTCCGCGCCGCCGCACCCGGGGAGATCACGGTGTTCTTCCACTCGTTCCGGTTGCCTGCTATCAGCGGGCGTACCGGGTCTAGGTCCCCTTCCTAGGTGACGGAGGAGCGCAGGAGAGCTGCCCCGATCTCCTTGGGGCTAGCGGCCGGAGCCTTGGCCTTCGCCTTCTTCCCGACCGAGGCCATCCAAGCAGCTGAGCAGCGAGAAAGATGGGGAGGAGAGCACTTTGCTCGAATTCGGATCTCGTGGAATCTCAAGCGGAGGAAGGGGACACAACGAGATAGGCGCCGGCCAAGGAAAGGTAATGATGACCCAGCATCGCGGACCATCTTTATGCTAGCCTTGATGGTTGTCGAGGCATCACATGGAGGTGGCGGCATCCCGCACCCCGGCGCGCTTCACATGTCGCGACTGGCCCACAAGCGGTTGGAGCCGCACCGCTTCAACCCCCCAACTGGCGCGGGCACGCGCGCTGCAGGCTTGGGGGCTACTGTCGGGCCACTGGGACAGGGGGTACCCAGGCCCGTCTGCCTGAGGCCCATGTCGTGGGGAACGTCGCGGGAAAAGGCTTCGGGGGGCCCCCACTTCTGGAGGCGGCCTGCGGGAATGCCCCCCTCCCACCCCGTTGATCGCCGATGGAGGCCTCGGGAGGTCACCCCCTGGGATGCCCTCACGGAGCAATGGCCCTCGGTGGCTCTGCAGGGGCGCACAGCCTGACCTGTCCCGAGGGCAGTCCGCGCCCTGCATAACGTCGCTCAGCGCCGCGATAGGAAGGCCTTTCCTTTTTTGTGTTAAGGGAGTAGGCCCTGCCCGCCAGTTTCCAAAGTGGCGCCCAAAGGTTTGTCATTTGGTGTTAGAGGCCAAAGCTAGGGGCTCGCCAGGAGGGAGGTCATCCCCGAACCCACCAGCGCGTCATGGGGGGAAGCTTTGACAGACGGAGACCACTTTTGTCAGGATGGGACGAGTTCCTGTCCCCTTTCAAAACCGTCCGTTGTGGTAACCCTTCCCGCCGAGAGTTGTTGGGGAAGAGGGCCGGGGCCTCGTATAAAGGGAGGATGGAACAATCGTAGGAGGACACATTGTACTCACTTGCTACCACTACGCAATCCAGACAAGCAGGAGTAGGGTTTTACACCGCGAGGTGGCCCAAACCTAGGTAGATCATGTGTTCATCATTACTCCCCCCAAGCTCAAGCACGCCGGAGCATCGCCATAGGTTAGAGAGAGAGAGGGAGCGAGGTTGAAGAGCCGGTGCACCCCACAGTTCGAACCTCTTAAGGGACCCCGAAGCCCCGATTCCGACAGATTTAGATGAAGCTTTGCGACGAGATACTTGAGAAAATAACTTGAAACTCCAGAAAACAAAAGATGAACAACTTAGAATCAAGAAATTGATATCATGAACAACTCCGGAAGAAGGATTGAAATCATCTTGATTACATAAGAATAAGATTTATGTTATTCTTATCCTTCATCAAGTTAAATTGACGAGAAGCAACGGATTTGGCACACTACTTATTGTTCTTGAAAAGTTGGGAGAAAGAAAGAGAGCACACACTTGAAGAAGTCTTGAATGAGAACACTGGTAAGAATTTGAAACGAATGAGGATTCTTCGCAGAAATGGAGATACATGAGAATGAGGAGATCATGATTCGCCTAGCAGAAAAACTTGAACGAAACGCGCGAATAATTGAGAGACGAACGAAGAAAATATAGAACGAATGAAGAGACATCAATTGAGAAGAATATGAGAATGAAAGCTGAAAGCTGAGAACAAAGAATTCTTCTGAAATAATGGCCTTCGTTGGATTGGTAAATGAAAACAACTATAAAGTGCTCCGGATAGACAAGGAAAGAATTACTGACGATCAGAAACAATTTAAGATGATAGCATCAAGCTGAGATGACGGATCTCCAAAAGAACAAACAAAGATTTAAGAGAAACTCTTCTTCGGTCTTCAAGCTGAGAATACTGACGAGAACAACACCATGAATTACTAAGACACTCTGGAACAATGAATAAGGAAAGGTTGAGGCATTGGTAAAATTAATTCAAAGCGATCTTGGAGAAGGAATATGACTGATGGAATTCATTCTTATGTCACATTTGAAAAGAACTTGATATCTCCGAAAAAAGATTAGAAGAGCCCGGTAAGATCCTGGGAAAACACTGTGGGTTATGGGCCCACTCAAAGGAAAACACCATTGAAACGACTGCTTAGGAAGAACGATTGCACAAGTACAAATTAAAAACTTGATGAGGTGAGAACCTCCAAATATTCTGAAAGGATTTCAAACGGAAAAACAAATCTTTTGAGATCTCTTTGCCACTCCGGAGAAGAATAGAGGGAGCTGAATATACAAGAGAGGCTTGGATAAAAACTTCCAACACGGAAAAACATTTAACAAATGAAAAGGATAAGATGAACACCAAGAGGTTGAATCGAATCCACCGGGGAAGAAAAACAAGAATGAAGAATGATGAGCTTAGCACTTGAGCATCTTCACAATGAATCACCAGATATAATACGGAAGAAACGATAGAGAAAACATCACATGAAAAGAAAGGCACTTGATGATAATTTAATTGTTGAAAAAATGGGTGGGAGGGTGGGGAAAACAAAGAAAACTTAGGACGGATGAAACAAACTCCAGAAAAGGAAATATGACGATAGATCTTGCAAATATTGGAGACGATTGAATTCTCTTGAAGAGAAGCACTCCGGTTGAAGAATAATTGGACATGACAATTCCGGTTGATCAAAAGGATTAACATTCCCATAGAAATATGTGAACACCGCTTAGGAAAGATATGAAATTGGTTGATCAAAAGGATTAGCATTCCCATAGAAATATGAGAACACCGCTTAGGAAAGATATGAAATCAACACTTGACATCGAAGCAACTCGAATACCATACTCCAACAAAACAAAGGATGAGGCTTGCAAAAGAAGCCAGAAACAAATACATAACCCATTATGCATTTATTGGGAGGATAATCCTAGATAACTACTTGAATTCTCACCCGAGAACTCCCGAAATATTTTTGGTTATGCAATCTTGTCCAACGAATACACGGAGCAATTACTGAATAAATCACTCAACTCCTAGAAATAATACTACACCTCAAGTGTATCACATCCGTCAACAAATAACCAGAGAAACCTCGGAAACTCATCTACCTCAGACCCTCGTAATCACAACAATACTAATTATGGCAGTACATCTGTATGCTCTCCCAGTACTGGGTGACGCCAAACTCCTCTTGGCATAAATGGTATTGAAGCGATTTCGAACGTCTTCATCCTGAGATACTAAGGAAACTGAACGATAGCGAGTGTGACAAGAATCCCCTAGAGCTCAACTCCCAGAGACACTTCTACCCCAAATTGATAGGAGGCACCAGGAACAAAATCCCGGTCACGATGACATCGTAGAGGTTCTGAAATACCCGTGTGATCCTAAAAAAATTGAGTGAGAAAAGGTATAGAATTAAAATTCCAACGTCACGATTCCTCACCGGAGCGACGAAGGGAAGAGGGGTAAACATAATTCCTACTCTCTGATATATAACTGGACTCAAAATAGTTTTTTTTTCTTGACTCGACATGGCCAAGTTCGATCAATAAAGGGGGCTACTAGGTCAGAACTGCTCTGATACCAACTTGTAACGCCCAAGATGCAATCATATCCTTATTTTAGCTCAAGGGCCTCGATAGGGATAGAAGTGCATCTCGTCGTTTTGGAAGAATGGATATCATTACATGTACATGTAAAGAGGAAATGAGTATATGGAATTGGCTTACACTCGCCACAAGCTAAATCATGATCATCTCAAATACAACAATACATTCCATCACCATACAGAAGAGCAGGGTCCAACTACGGACGAAATCAAACGATAAAAGCGACATCCATCCTTGCTAATCACAGGCTGCCGGCCTGGAACCCATCCTATGATCGATGAAGAAGAAGAAGAATACCAAATCAAACAAGCATCACCCTCACGTCAAAGCATCGCATTATCTGTACCTAGAACTATTGTTGTAGTAATCTGTGAGCCACAGGGACTGAGCAATCTCATTCCCAAGGGTATCAAGATGATCTAAGCTTAATGGCTGAGGTATGGTTAGGTGGTGAGGCTGCGGCAACACTAAGCATGTGTTGAGTGGCTAACTTACGAGTACAAGAATAAGAAATTTACGCATACACAAACGTGAACTTATAATGATCAAGAAGTGATCCTGAACACCTACTTACGAGTCAAACATAACCCCACCGTGTTCTCTTTCCAAACTCCCTCGAAAAGCGACGGTCATGGTTACACACACGGTTGGTGTATTTTAATTGGGTTTACTGCAAGTTCCTATTACCGGGTATTTTAAAGTTTCCAAGTTGCCACATAACCGAGGGCATGGCTCTCAGAAAGATTTAACCCTGCAAGGGTGCTCCAACTCATCCATCACAAACTATTCACAAGCTGCGGTGGAAAACCTCAACCTCGAGATAGCCCAAAGTATCCTCAGAATCCCGGTGCACAAGACGTTCGAGAAAGGTAAAACAAATCCAGCAAGGCCTCCCGACGTGTCGATGATCCAGATAGGAGCCGCCTATCTCGTTCTTAGGACATGGCGGATGAGCTATGCGTATAGTGGCCTGATAGAAATCTCCCAAGTTACCCCGGCTTGACCCAGCACAGTGTTCTGTTTTGGACCTACACTCATGAGGAGCACTGGCCCGAGTTGTTCATTAGTTATCCGTGGGTGCCGGTGGGTCCCTATGCAAGTTTTATTACTTATGAAGCAAATGTAGTACCAATGTTGGGCCTTGCCAGAAGAGTTTTATCCCAAAAGAAAATTATGGGGGTCCCCATAACAACCCCAAGCATGTTAGGAGCGCTCAATATGGAACATAACATAGGTACGTGGAAACTAAGGCGGCAAGAGTGGAACAAAAAACCCGGCAAAAGGCCAAGCCTTCCACCCATTACCAAGTGTATAGGTGCATTAAATTAAATTGCAATAATATTGTGTTATCACATGGAACATCCTGCACCTGAAACTAGCAACACTATAAGAAGGGTTGAGCAAGCGGTAACATAGCCAAACAACGGTTTGCTGGGAAGGTGGAGGGTTAGAGGCTTATCATGGCATTTTGGGAGGCTTGACAAACAAGTGGTAAGTAACGAGACATAGTGATAGAAATAATACAACTAGCATAGCAATGATAGTAGTGGTATCCAGGGAAATGATCATCTTGCCTGAAATCCCACACGGAAGAAGATCGAGTCCGTGAAGAAGACGAACCAACATAGTCGAAAGAATCCTCACACTCCGAATCGGTTTCGGAACTCTATCGAGAAGAAGCAATCCGGAAACAAACAAATGACACGGTAAATACCACAACATATTCATGACATGATGCACAAACAAGGATGATGCATGCACAAACAACTACTACACATTAAGTAAAGTTCAACATGCAAGGAGTTGCATATTGATGAAACTCCACATTTGAATTACTTAGTTAACTCTCGATTAGGTACTCGACAATTTTAAATGTTCTTAAACATAGCAAGAGGTAAAGCATAAATAAACTATCTATCTAGGCATTTTAAATGAGGTCAGAACCAACTTATAGTATTTCCGAAGCGACCCCAGGTGCAAAATATGAATTTGGTCCAGATCTGAATTAAACATATTTTATATTTATTAAACAGAAAAATAAAGTGCACCTTGTTATTCTACTCGTTTTTCTAATCAAGTTACATTTATAGTTCAATTAATTTAGAGCTACAGTTATTTAGTTATGGAATAAACCGTTTTAACATGGCATTCATGCAAATTTAATCAAACAGCAAGTTTAAACATTTTTAACATGGATGAAATTTGGATATTGTTAATCTACACAAAATTATGAGCATTTTTCATACATAAAACATTTTCATCCGATGCACGGTTATTTAGTTATTAACAATTCAATGCAATGGCATTTTGTAATTATATAATTCCTAGATATTGATAAATTCGCAGAGAACTAAAAAAATAGAACTGGGTCGGATCTAAATTGTCCCATTATAGCTAAACAGTGCTTGAGTGAGGAATAGGCAAGCTTTGATCACATTGGTTCCTGGATCTGACGATGCAACGGGCGAAGCTTGGCTGTTTGGTTCGAGGGACGGCAAGGTCCAAGTGGATGATGCGGTCCCGGGATGTAGAGGTGGATGGCAGGGTGCAGGTGCTCGGTTTGGTTCGCTGGATGCCCCGGTTACAGAATGACGTGCTCCAGATCCCAATTCAGGCGGTCTAGGAAGCATGGGCCAACGGTCTTCGCGGATCGGGTCGGTTCTTGCTCCGGCCCAGGGACGAAGGCGAACGGGTTCGAGCGCACGAGGCGAGCGGGCGTTGACCTCCTCCTCTGCCCGACATGACCAGGACAAGGCAGGGCGAACAAAGGAGGTAGCCACGTCATGGTGGCTGCTTGCTCCGATCGGATCCGGCGTGGAGGGGCGTGCGGCTATGGATCCAGGGGTCTTGGCGATGCCGGGCTTGAGGAGGTTGTCAAGGGAGAGAGAGAGGTTAGAGAGAGAAGGGAGAGAGAAGAGGGAGAAGGAAGAAGAGGCGACCAGTGGTGGCGACCTGGCCTGGTGATGTCTACTACGCAACTTTATTCTTGTAGAGTTTGTTGGGCCTCCAAGCGCAGAGTTTTGTAGGACAGTAGCAATTTTCCCTCAAGTGGATGACCTAAGGTTTATCAATCCGTGGGCGGTGTAGGATGAAGATGGTCTCTCTCAAACAACCCTGCAATCAAATACAAGAAATCTCTTGTGTCCCCAACACACCCAATACAATGGCAAATTGTATAGGTGCACTAGTTCGGCGAAGAGATGGTGATAGAAGTGCAATATGGATGGTAGATATAGGTTTTTGTAATCTGAAAATATAAAAACAGCAAGGTAACAAGTGTAAAACAGCGAGCAAAATGTTGTATAAATGCTTCGAAATAAGGCCTAGGGTTCATACTTTCACTAGTGCAATCTCCCAACAATGCTAACATAGTTGAATCATATGATCATCCCTCAATGTGCAACAAAGAATCACTCCAAAGTTCCTATCTAGCAGAGAACAATAAGATGAAATTGGTGTAGGTAGTAGAACCACCTCAAAGTTATTCTTTCCGATCAATCTTTTGGTCTATTCCTATAAGTGTCACAAACAGCCCTAGAGTTCGTACTAGAACAACACCAATGATACATATCAATCAACCCTAATGTCACCTAGATACTCCAATGTCACCTCAAGTATCCGTGGGTAAATTATGCGACATGCATCAAACAATTTTAGGTCTATCATATTCAATCCAACACAAAGAACTTCAAGGAGCACCTCAAGATTTCTATCGGAGAACGTGGTATGAAAACGTGCAATCAACCCCTATGCATAGATCTCCATGGTCACCAGAATCCGCAAGTTGATGCCTCAACATATATCAAGTGAATCAATAGAATACCCCAATGTCACTACGGGTATCCCACGCAAGACATACATCAAGTGTTCTCAAACCAAAATATTCAATCCAACATAACGATATCTCAAAAGGAAAGATTCAATTCATCACAACATGATAGCAAGGGACAAACATCATATGATCCAACTATATTAACAAAGCACATGATACATCAAGATCGTGCCATCTCAAGAACACGAGAGAACCCTGAGGGTGAACTACTCCCTCCTCGTCATGGCCTCCGTCGGGATGATGAAGATGGCCACCGGTGATGGTTTTCCCTCTCCGGCAAGGTACTGGAACGTCTCCAGATTGATTTTTCGTCGATACATAGAGTTGCGGTGGTGGAACGGAGAGTCTCTGTTTATTTCTGGGGTTTCAGGGATTTATAGGATTTTTCAGCGTTGGAATCACGCGCAACGGAGCCTCGTGGGCCCCACCACATATCAGGGGCGACTTAAGGGGGGTCGCACCCTGATGGCTTGTGCCCCACGGGTGGCTCCCCTCCGGTGGTTCTTTGCTCCAGTATTTCTTATTTTCTCCAGAAAAAATCATAAAAAAAAATTGGGCGATTTCGAGAACTTTCATTTTCTGCACAAAAACAACACCACGGTAATTCTGCTGAAAACAGCGTCAGTCCGGGTTAGTTCTAAATAAATCATATAAAGTGCATCAAAACCATATAAAAGTATTATAAACATAGGCAATCATGGCATGAATACTTCATAAATTATCGATACGTTGGAGACGTATCAGCATCCCCAAGCGTAATTCCTACTCGTCCTTGAGTAGGTAAATGATGAAAGAAATAATTTATTAAGTGTGAATGCTAGCATAATATATAAGTTTGATCATTGATAATTTCAGTCACTTTTCTAGCATCATAACCAGTAACCTTTTCTCATAAAAATCATCGTGATAGAGTGGCAATCAATTCACATGTCATGGTTCAAACAATTCATTCACTTGAAACGTAACAATCTATGTTCTTGGTCAGCAAAAAATTTCAATGCATCATCAAGTCTAGTAAGAGCTCCACATACTCAATTATCATATAGTCTTTTATGATTGCTAATACTCAAGGCATATTTTTAGAATAAACAACATCCATCGAACACATAGAAAGATAGGGGCTTAATGTTTCGTCTCCCAACATACTTATCATGAAGATAACTGTCAACAATAATGAATCATGATCAAATATATTTGACTGGATATATATTTGGATCTTTCCCCACCACATGATGCTTGCCAACTAATAGACTGAGGTTGGAATAAGAAGTTGACTCAACATGAATAGGAAATAGCATGAAAGTGAATAGATTGTCCCTTCGCAGAGGGAAGCAGGGATTTGCATAGGTGCCAAAGCTCGTTGTTTAAAACAGAGATGAAAATGTAATTTTGAGTGGTGTTTCTTTTCTTGTCAATGTCACAACAGAGTTTTCAATATCTTCCATGCTAATCACATTATTGGCGGTTCCCAAACAGAATTGAAATTTTACTCCCCCTCCACCATTCAAACACATTCCATGGCTGGCCGAATCCACGGTTGCCCTCCAAACAATCAACTTTCTAGGGGGAGTTTTTGTTTATTTATTTTTTTAATATGTAGGACTAGATATCCTTTTTACCAGCCTCTCTCGTGCAATGACCAGTGAATAAACACTCATCTTGAGAATAACTCGCTTAGCATGGAAGATAATGACCGCCCCGTCGCTCCATGAGCGGTACGAGCACACAAAACGGATGTTTATTTGAAGGTTTTAGAGGTGGCACATGCAAATTTACTTGGAATGGCAGTGAAATACCATATATAGGTAGGTATAGTGGAATCTCATGGAAGAAACTTGGCTCAAGGATTTGGATGCACAAGTAGTATCTCTACTTAGTACGAAATTTTGGCTAGCAAAAGGTTCTAAACAAGCACCACATGTTAGAGGATCCATAACAATATAACTTCTATGCAAATATACCCAAACATAACCATTATGTTGTCTTCCTTGTCCAACTTCAACTATCTGATCAAGTTTGAAAATAATTAATGGGTATTCACAATCATAAAAGATGTCCAAGATAATATATTTGTATGTCAAAGTTCTCTTTCTTATACTAATCATTCATGAATTGCGCATATGACCAATACAATGATTGTTAAACTTCAACAGATTTTACTTTCTAAACCAAATGTGAACTTGCTACTAAGAATATAGCACATTGATAATTTCAGATTTATGATATTTCATTCATTCACAATTTACTCTTAGGATATAAGTGAAGCACAAGAGTAAACATCAAAGTACTCTCAAAAGATATAAGTGAAGATCAATGAGTAGTCAAATAATAAATTAGCTATGTGAGGAATCTCTCTCTCAATAAATATTATCAGATCTGAGTATTTTATTCAAACAGCAAACTAAATAAAAATTCATTCCAAGAATAGCACATATCATGTGGGCAAATAAAAATTTAGGCTCAACATAGGCTAACCGATATTTGTTTGATGAAGAGAGGTGGGATGCGTAGCATCCCTAAGTTTAGATGCTTGAGACTTCTTGAAATATTTACTTTGGGTGCCTTGGTCATCCCCAATCTTGAGCTTTTGTGTCTCGTTCAATCCTCTCATATCCCGGTTTCACCTAAGTCTCAAAAGCTTCATCCACAAAAAACTTGAAAAGAACTCGTGAGATAGGTTAGTGCACATAATAATAAATCAACTCTTTATGTACTTCCAAGACAAGTTTCATAATAATTTTCAAACATTATATACTGTATACTATCATTTCCACAATTTATATCTACCAATATAAGTCATGAAAACCATCGGAGAAATAGATAAACAAACTATGACAGCAATCTGTCTAAACAGGATAGTCTGTAGCAATTAATTTAGAAAGTGCATTTATGTATCTCTAAAAATTATGAACATTTAGGACATGATAAATAATTTATATCAAAATACTGTGTAAAAATTTCAGAAACTTTCCATTTTCCAGTAAAATATGAAAATTCAAACACTACAGCAAAAGTTTCTGTATTTACACAGCACACATCAAACATGGAATTCAAGCATCCTAAAGGCAATTCTTGGAACCTTTTATTGAAAAACAAGATTATAGATAACATATAACAGAGAAAAATAAAATAAAATGACGCTACAAGCAAAACACATATTATGTGATGAATAAAAATATTGCTCCAAGTAAGCTATACCGATAGTGTTGAAGACGAAGGAGGGGATGCCTTCCGGGGCATCCCCAAGCTTAGGAGCCTGAGTCTTACTTGGATATTACCTTGGGGGGGGGGGGGCTTGGTAATCCCCAAGCTTAGGTTCTTGTCACTCCTTATTCTCCTCATATCGGTGTCTTACCCAAAACATGAAAACTTCAATCACACAAAACTTAACGAAACTTTGTCAGATGGGTTAGTATAATAAATAAATATCATTCACTTAGGTACTGTCAAGACAAGATTCATAATTGTTCCCACATAATACCTACTGTATTCTTCCATTAACATAATTTATATCACTGAATATAAGCTATGGGAACACTAAAACAAGCGAACTATGCATGCAAAACAGAATCTATCAAAAACAGAACAGTCTGTGAAGATCTGTAGTATAACCATACTTTCATGTCTCCAAAAATTCGGAAAAATTAGAACAACTTAACGAATTTGTGTATAAATACTGTGTAAAAAGTTCATAATTTTCTGACCCTCCAGTAAAATCAGAGAAATTCTTTACTGGAGGCAAAAGTTTCTGTTTTTTCACAGAATCAAATCAACAAGTATACATACTATCCCAAAGGCTTTACTTGGCACATTATTGAAATAAAAGGCACAAAACATGATTACTACAGTAGCTTAATCATGTGAACACACAAAAACAGAAAGGAAAAGTGTTGGGTTGTCTCCCAACAAGCGCTTTTCTTTAATTCCTTTTAGCTAGGCATGATGACTTCAATGATGCTCACATAAAAGTAAAGAATTGAAACACATTGGGAGCATCATGAAGCATATGGCAAGAACACTTAAGTCGAACCCACTTCCTATGCATAGGGATTTTGTGAGCAAACAATTTATGGGAGCAAGAATCAACTAGCATAGGAAGGCAAAACAAGCATAACTTGAAGATTTTCAACACATAGGGAGGAAACTTGATATTATTGCAATTCCTACAAGCATAAGTTCCTCCCTCATAATAATTTTTAGTAGCATAATGAAGGAATTCAACAATATAACTATCACATAAAGCATCCTTTCATGATCCACGAGCATAGAATTTTCATTACTCTCCACATAAGCAATTTTCTTCTCATTCATAGTAGTGGGAGAAAACTAAACAAAATAAATATCATGAGACACTTGATTGACATAACCACTTTGAATATTAAAATCATGATGAAAAGTTTCATGGTTACTATCCCTGTTTATAGCATATATGTCATCAACATAGTCATCATAGATAGGAGGCTGCCATCATCATAATAAATTTGCTCATCAAAACTTGGGAGACTAAAAATGTCATCTTCATCAAACATAGCATCCCCAAGCTTGTGCCTTTGCATATCATTAGCATCATGGATATTCAGAGAATTCATACTAGCAACACTGCAACCATGTTAATCATTCAATGAATTCTCATTAAGTATTTTTCATAAATTCTTCTTCTACCAATTGAGCACAATTTTCCGAACCATCATTTTCATGAAAGACATTAAAAAGACGAAACAATTGAGGCAACCTAAATTCCATTTTTTTTGTAGTTTTCTTTTATAAAACCAAACTAATAAAAAAATAAACTAAAAGATTTAATTGAAATATCTAAAGATATACCTTCAAGCACTCACCTCCCCGGCAACGGCGCCAGAAAACGGCTTGATGTCTACTACGCAACTTTATTCTTGTAGACTTTGTTGGGCCTCCAAGCATAGAGTTTTGTAGGACAGTAGCAATTTTCCCTCAAGTGGATGACTTAAGGTTTATCAATCCGTGGGAGGTGTAGGATGAAGATGGTCTCTCTCAAACAATCCTGCAATCAAATACAAGAAATCTCTTGTGTCCCCAACACACCCAATACAATGGCAAATTGTATAGGTGCACTAGTTCGGCGAAGATATGGTGATACAAGTCCAATATGGATGGTAGATATAGGTTTTTGTAATCTGAAAATGTAAAAAAAGCAAGGTAACAAGTGTAAAACAACAAGGAAAATGTTGTATAAACGCTTGGAAATAAGGCCTAGGGTTCATACTTTCACTAGTGCAATCTCCCAACAATGCTAACATAGTTGAATCATATGATCATCCCTCAACGTGCAACAAACAATCACTCCAAAGTACCTATCTAGCGGAGAACAATAAGATGAAATTGGTGTAGGTAGTAGAACCACCTCAAAGTTATTCTTTCCGATCAATCTTTTGGGCTATTCCTATAAGTGTCACAAATAGCCCTAGAGTTCGTAATTGAACAACACCAATGATACATATCAATCAACCCTAATGTCACCTAGATACTCCAATGTCACCTCAAGTATCCGTGGGTAAATTATCCGACATGCATCAAACAATTTCAGGTCTATCATATTCAATCCAACACAAAGAACTTCAAGGAGCACCCCAAGATTTCTATCGGAGAACGTGGTATGAAAACGTGTAATCAACCCCTATGCATAGATCCCCTAGGTCACCAGAATCCGCAAGTTGATGCCTCAACATATATCAAGTGAATCAATAGAATACCCCAATGTCACTACGGGTATCCCACGCAAGACATACATCAAGTGTTCTCAAACCAAAATATTCAATCCAACATAACGATATATCAAAGGGAAAGATTCAATTCATCACAACATGATAGCAAGGGACAAACATCATATGATCCAACTATATTAACAAATCTCGTGATACATCAAGATCGTGCCATCTCAAGAACATGAGAGAGAGAGAGATTGAACACATAGCTACTGGTACATACCCTCGGCCCCGAGGGTGAACTACTCCCTCCTTGTCATGGCCTCCGCCGGGATGATGAAGATGCCCACTGGTGATGGTTTCCCCTCTCCGGCAGGGTACTAGAACGTCTCGAGATTGGTTTCTCGTCGATACAGAGAGTGTCAGCGGCAGAACGGAGAGTCTCTGTTTATTTCTGGGGGTTTTGGGATTTATAGGATTATTCAGTGTTGGAATCACGCGCAACGGAGCCTCATGTGCCCTGATGACTTTTTCCCCGTGGGTGGATCCCCTCCGGTGGTTCTTCGCCCCAGTATTTCTTATTTTCTCCTGAAAAAATCATAAAAAAGTTTCGAGCGATTCCGAGAACTTTCATATTCTGCACAAAAACAAAGCCACGGTAATTCTGCTGAAAACAGCGTAAGTCCGGGTTAGTTCTAAATAAATCATACAAAGTGCATCAAAACCATATAAAAGTATTATAAACATAGGCAATCATGGCATGAATACTTCAGAAATTATTGCTACGTTGGAAACTTATCACCTGGTCCGGCGGTCTGGCGAGGATTGGTCAGGGCGACGCGGATCCCAACGGAGGCGGGCGTGGGGATGTCCGGTAGGGGCACAAGTCTCCATGGCAACGTATCTTGTGGTGCGGCTGCGGTGCTCCCATGGCTGAAACACACACACAGAGAGCGAGCGTTGAGAGAGAGAAGAGAGAAATGAGGCAAGGAAAGAGAGGGACACGAGGGTCTGGCCTAGCTCCGGTGGGCGACGTCGCCGGCGGTGGCCTCCAGCATGGTGGCGCGGTGCTTAGGGATGGGCTCGTCCACGGGCATGAGGGCGCGCTGGGGTGCATGCATGATGGTTCGCCAGCGGCAAAAATTGTTGAGGAGTGGGTGCAGGAGGATCTGGTAGGTGGAGGGATGTGTTGCGGTTGGCTGCGCACGGAAATGGAGGAAGATGGTCGGAGGTTGCGGCTGGCTTGGTGGGGAAAATGAGAAAGTCTAGGGGCGGCGGCGGCTGGAGGAATGGATGGATGGGACAGTTTAGGTTAGGGTTTCGTCTGATATTTATAGCATGTGGATCTGGTAGGGGCTAGGGTTTGTCCAGGTTTGGACCCTCCGATTTAGCACGGGTTGTCGAGATAAATAGGTTAGGGAGTCCAATTGAGAAATAGATGATGGTTTGGGATATTTCTAGGTTGATTCGGACCCAACGGTCACGACCGCCGGGTTCGGGTCCGGGGGGAGTTTTCGGACTAGGTTGCGAGCGGATCGATGCACTGTGCAGAGAGGCTAGGCGGAGATGAGAGGGAAAACGGGCAGTCCGGCATCAGTTTTTCCTTACGAAAACATCCGATAATTTGACCAGCTATAGTGTCGTTATATGTTTAACGGCTCGGGTATCAAACGGAATCCAAATGTGAGGAAACTTGGCAGGCGGTCTACCTACCATATATTACGACCACTCGCCAAGTTTTGACCCATTCCAAGAATATTTTATATGCACTATAAAAACAATATTTTAATCATGCCACGGGCGCGTGCGTGTGTGGTTGGTCATGAAACGGTCAACGACGAGAACGGAGAGAAGCAGTAGCTATGGACGGATGCAAGTTTTGAAAAAAATGAAGGCAACAGAATGCCGATGCAATGCGAATGATGCGATGATGAATGCGAAAAACAAATGGAACACACGAGGAAACTCGAAATAAATAGAAGGAATCTGGAGCGTCGGTCTTGAGCTATTAGAAATATTAGTTCATTTTCAATATTCTTGCTCACAACTCTTAAATCTACTTATTGTGTTAACACACTTAACTCTACTTCTCTAGATATTCTGTATAAACCACTCTTACTTTCAAACGTACCCATGTGATATACTTGTTGCGGTTTTATTTTTCTAAGTGTTTCTTTCTGATATCTCTCTAGGTCTCTTTGAATATCTATAACTTCTTCAATGCTATCAATATTATCATCTTTACATGATAATCTATGCTTCATTTCCAAAGGTCTTGCATCTTGCCTTACTAATTGGAGGGTTTTGTCTCTTCTCAAGAAGCCTTTACATATGTCCATTTTTCTGAACTAATATTTCTCGACGAGGCTACTATACCGGATGATGACAGCACAATTTTTTTGTTGCTTTGAACACTATTTAGCTTATTTATAACCTGTATTAATAAATGAGAATTGTGTTATTTTATCTTATTGTTACTTTGGAGTCTTCTTTTGGTGAATCGTGATCAGAAAAACCAATGGGAGGTGATAAGTATTTTGCTACTTCATTCAATGCTTGGCTATATTCGCTCATGCAAATTATGATATAACTAGAGTCTTTACTTCTTGAACTTACTTTTTGACTTCAATATATCACGTCTTGTTTCAGCACCTGATAATGGATATTTACCTTTATTTAGGACACCACTTAGACTCTTTCCTATGGATAACACTTTTTCTTTTATATAATCGTTATTCTTACTGACTATAAGATTTCTTCATTTTCCTTTTTCTAATTTATGTAGAACTAGATCAATTTTATTATTCAAACCTCAGTATTTTTTCTCCTAACTTTTGATATTCTCTAAATAACTTTCAAATTTTTGGTCAAAATTATCTTACCTTTTTCCCCCAACATATATAAAAGTTATGGATGAGATCAACAATTAAATTTAGTTGGCTATGAGAAGTATGTCATTTATGTTCTTCAGAGTGATTTATTGGACACCTTATATTCATATTTTCTTTACTATTTAGTATCTTACCTGTACTAACTTTCAAGTTTAAATACTTTAATCTTTCAATGATTAAACATTGGACCTGATACCAAATATATAGGGATAATATCTACATATTTATATAAGTATATAAATATTGTATCATATTTTAATTAGGTTAATATGCGCTTAGGTTAATGTGATTAACTTAAATGTGATTAAGTTGATATACAATTAGGCTAATATGTGATTAAGTTAATATGCGATTAGGTCAATCTGTGATTAGGGCTAATACAATGATTAGGCTAATATTCTATTCACTCTCCAATATTTAATTCTTACTATTTGCGCAGTCTATTCTTTATCATTGAAGATCTATTAAGGGTTGGCGAGGCCAAAAGTACAACTGGTGGTGTGCGAAGTGGTGTGATATCCTACTCGGTATGCACCATATTTTTCATTATGTTGTATGAGATGTAGCTAGGTTCGTTCACTTGATATTTTTAAATACAAACTTATGGGGCAAATTCTTATCATCTTCCCAAGCAGTTCCACCCGAAGGGAACACTTCTCTATGGCCATAAGGTTCTCATTCAAACACCACACAAGGCTAACTAGAGAACTACCGACAGAGGTTTCTCCTATAGGATCCCTAGCATAAGAACTCGTCCCATAAATTCATAAATAAAAATATGAAGTGAAGCACGAAACTACTTCATTTCCACAACATAATTTAGATATGGTTTTCCCTCTCGGGAGGCCCCGAAGGGATTACACAAACTAAAAATGATACCTTATACTTCTTGGTGATTACATCACCTTCGATATGGTGGCAATTCTACAAGTGGTGGTGCTACAACTACTAAGGTGGGAGTGCTCTGAAGGCTGTTCTTGCTCATAGCTCTGGACTCCGTCTCGTCTATGTCTCGTCCTTCCGAGGCCAACTTCTCCTTTTATAGCCGCGAGGGAGGCACTCGGGAGCCTTCTCTTTATTCAAATGGCATAGCCTTCTCGAGTGTCCACCTAGAGCGTGGATAAGGATGCATTCACGAGAGCGGCCTATAGCTTCTCGTTACTCACATTGCAGCCTTCTCAGTTCCTCATTACTCACATTGTTGTCTTCTTAGCTTCTTGTTACTCACACTGTTGGAACTCGAAACTACGCCTTCTTCTTTGATGCATGCCTCCATGCTTAAGCTTGCTCTTCTTATCTATTCATTCTTTTAACATTTCCTAATATGGATGATGGCTGCTTCTTGCGGAAATATGTAGGTTTTTTTACGGGTCTACTCCACCCATATTATTGTTAATATTTCATCAATATTCATATTGCTACCAATTATTCGGGCGCGGTATATCTATATATAGATTCATATTGCTACCAATTATTCGCATATATATAGGGATTGACTATTCATCACCCAGGGTGAGGAATTCTTATTCCTCACCCCAGCCACCCCACGGCCAGCACTTCAAAACGTAAGAAATCAAAGCATGTGAGGTAAATTTACAATGGGAAGGAAGTAAACTGAAACTAGTACAGCCGCCATAAGAAACACAACTTATGACGTAAATATTTCTCATGCATGCTAAGTAAGTAACGGTGCATGCTAAGTTCGTACACAGAACCACTGCCGTAAGAATTAATAGGCTTGTTGGGTAAATTTACCTCACGGACTAGACTATTTATATCTGCACGAGAGGCATGGCATGACCCTTCCTATCTTGGGCTAACCTCCTGACCAACTGAAGTAAGTACCGACCACAAGCTTGAGAGTTAAGGATATAGACCACAAAATTTTAGGTCATGTCATAATCGAACGATGTGCTCTAATTTTACAAGCATGAACTTCTCTAGTGAATCAGGTACTGTACTGGTTTTAATCAAAAATAAATAATTTCTTTTTAGAAAAAGCCTTCATGGCACACTTTATTTCAACTTAAAAAAAATACATCATTCGTTACATCCGAGACGATGAAACTAGGAGGGTCATAATCCAATAATATGGAAGAATTTTATTCAAAAGTAAATCTAGCTAAATTGTGTGCCACACAGTTTGCCTCCCAGGGACATTGTTACAAGGAAGTGTCGCCAATCCAATAGGCTATCTGAAAGCAATCAGCGGCAAGAACCGCAATGTATGGACTCCATACCTGAATAATCCCATTGATCACATGAGTTAGTTCCAACGAATCAGTTTCGATGATCATCGGAACATAGCCAAGGTCCTCCACCATTTTCAAACTTTTCTGCAATGCAATTGCCTCTGCATTCGCGACGTCCAACAGGTTTTGGAGAGGCCAGCAAGCACCAGCTACACAGCCTCTCTCCTTCATAATTATGAATCACAGCACCCATGCCTCCCAGCCCATTAGCAAAAAATAAAGCATCAATATTCATAGTTAGTTTCTTTGGTGGACTCGGAACCTTTGACCCAACAATTTTACTACTGATTTTCATGCCACGAACGGTAGCCTGCTAAGAAGGTACAAATAATACTCCCTTCCCCCACAAAATAAGTGTCGTTGATTAGTACTATTTTATACTCAATCAGCGGCACTTATTTTGGGACAGAGGGAGTAAGTGCCCTTCTTTAACATGGAGAGTATTTGTAATCAGGGTAATTATAGATGAGTTACCTACAGCTACAGTGTAAATAAATTGATTATGGTATGTTTTCTGTCGGTAATTCATATTACCAGTTACAGTAAACAGAACAATAGGTAGCCACAATGGGGAGTGGGGACAAAAATCACCACTAGAGAGCCATTGTTTGAAAATGGGACAACATGCTAGTGCAAAAAAGGCACTGTCTCATGCAAATTAAGCACATCTGATTAATTTAATTATAGAAAAGAAGTTGGTACTAAACAAAAATACGTTCTCATGGCTAGTTAATACAAACCGCCAATATCAGATGGCTAGTTAAAATGAAATAAAACAACAAGAATTGTTTTTTATGCTAATGGAACCAGGGAGCCTGAACTTGGAACGATGACATGTGTATGGTTTTGTTTATGCTAATGGAACCGGGGAGGCTGCCTGTCTATTCATCTAAAAAAACATCAAACTTTAAACCTTTAAACAACAAACCAAATATTAGCCCTACATTACTGTACTTGTACCTATCAAAATATTAGCCATCGTAGACGAGTAGTTGATGTTTCCATGTCAAAGAACATATAAATTCCGCACAAACACTTATCTACCATAGCATGGACTTGAACAAACAACATTAGAACTTCTTAATCTAAAAGATATCAGAGCAAACTACTTGGAAGTCGAAAACAAACAAGAATGAGAGTGTGTTCCCTAGAAACAACAATTGCGGAGTGTATTCAAAATGGCAACAATATACTGTAGAAGTAAAATTACCTCTTCTGGTCGGATGTCCAATCTCCTGGTCTCTCCAGTCTGCAGCTTCTGTGAAAACCAAACACCAATATAGCAATTTTAGAAGAATGCCATGAAGCGAAATGAAGTGGAAATGATTAGAATTGAACCCAAAACCCACAGACAATGTTGTCATTGCTAGCACGCGAGGTACCACCACCACGGCCACTCATTGCGGCGTCACCGCAACAATTGAGATAAAATTGTACCATGGTAGAACTCTGCCTCTATGGGTTCTGGAGAATACTGAAACCTGGAAGGTTGAATTTCAAGAAGGTGTCATTGTTACAGAGTGGCCAATCAATGATTAAAAGGTAAAAGTACAAGCTCTAATAAAATATAGAGGTGTCGCTACAAATAATAGCTAGTTACAGAAAAGCATGGAACCGTCCTTTTCAGAGAGGTGGTCGTTTGGTATACAAATAGATCACCATCAGCTTCCATCATCAAAACTATCAATTTCACATACACATCAATATTAGATTATCGATCTAGTCGCCAACCCCTAATTCTGAAGGCAACATAGAACAAAGCAATCTAAACACGCGAGGAGATCGCATGTTAAAAAAAGTAGATGATCATGCATAAAAGAATTAGATAATCCAAAATCCCACTCATCACACCTCGTAAAACAATACTAAGGAAGAAATACATGGCAAAACATAAATTAGTCTCAGATAAACACGCATCAAAATCCAATCTTTCTTATCCCCAAGAAAAGCTGCAAGAATGCACTCACGGACCCACTGACTCATGCCACTACTCGAGCCCTCCTGGTGCCGCCATGGCATCCATCATAACCATAGATCACTCACATGGAATTCTGCAACCCATGTCTCCGTTGAGAGACAATGTGCAACATGACGAGGAGAATGCCATCCCAGACCCACTTGCCAAGTCATCCACAATGCTTGATGTCGCCGATGACACCCGCCACAGTGCAGTTCACCCACCACACAATTCACCGTTGCACCGCCCGACATCGAGCTGCTGAGGGCATGAGCATGTATTTGCGTGTTTCTAAATAAAATGACGGGCAACCAAATTTAAGAGACTCCTAATGTGCGTTGGTAATGAAAGAACTATATGTTCACCAATAAACAAATCGGGTTTGGGTGTACGGTCAAACATCGATGCCTACATCATGCTTCTTTGCTCTGAATCTCGATTTCAGAATGTTAACTTTCCTCTTACATTATTAAATTTGATAATAGATTCATCTTCTTTTCACCACTACTCACTTTCATAATGAATGCCAAAATGAAAATCACTGTTCATAAAAAGATTGCATAGATGCAGGACACTAGAATTGACATGTTAGGCATGGCAAAAGAGAAACACTACTCATCAAGCACAAACAAAGATTCTGAAAATGAGATCTATAACAAGCCCATGTTGATCTTCTCGTGAGATTCACTAACATGGGCTCGAATAAACCCCATAATTACTGCACTCAGCCTCGGCGCGTCACGCTCACAGCCTATCGTGCGGCTACGATGCTGAATTTTTCATTCTTCTGACAAACTACTCATCAGGGACAAGCAAGAATGCTTTATAGAATTAACAAGTGAATCAAATTTAGAACATGCCTTTTCCTTTATCCTAGATTTCTCCCATGGTATTTAACTATTATGGCAGCATTTCTAACACTGGCATTAAAACAAACACCTTGTGGGAAGAAGCACGAATATGTGAACAGACCTGCAGATAAAACTGAACTATAAGAGCATGAACCACGAAATTATATTCGAAATCGGGGCACTAATTCATGCTATGGGTGTCACAGACCTCACCGTGGCTATAAAGGACAGTGATGGAAGACGGCAGATCGAATCGAATATTGAGGTAGCTGGATTGCCGGGAGACTTGAGCGATAGGGCGGAGACGAGCAGAGGTGCATCGAAGGGGATGGGCAGGGTTGCCTGCTGCGAGTGCATGCAGGGGGCTAATAGGCATCGAGTGGACCAGGGGGCGTGGCTGGGTGGTGGAATTAGGTAGGAGACGGCGGCGGCGTGTGCAGCTGGGAGGTGCAGAGGTGGGGCGGAGGCGAGTAGAGCTGCGAGGCCGAAGAGGAGAGAGGATGGCTAGGATGACGAGGGTGTTCAGAAGAATTACAGAAAAAGAAAAAAGAAGAGCGGTACCACGCCGTCAAGGCCATGGCCATTGCCGCCGATCACCACGCCACCGCGTCCCAACCGTTTTTAGCCAGCTGTCGCCCTTTACTCGCCACCGAAACTGCTGGTCACCACTCCACACTCGATTAGAACAAGAATGGGGGATTTCTCGTCAGAAAAGAAAAAAGAATGTGGCACCCTGGATCGTGGTCCGTAAAAATCAATTGACGCTAACGTAAAAAAAGATCGGCTGAGCGGTGGAGTCCAGCTCGAGTAGCAAACCCGTTGGATGCGGTCGGGCTAAGGGGAGTCGGCTCGGTGGATTGACTAGGGTGAAGAATTACTTATTCTTCACCCTAGGTCACTAATAGACTTATATATATACAGACAGTCTATTCTGACATTGGGTGTAGAATAACTATTCTGACACCACTTCCGAACTGCACAGTTAACGCGAGTGCACTGCATCCCTATCAAATCAACACTGTAATGTGAGTAGAAAAAACTGCATGCTTTTTTCGACATTGTTTTTGCTCCAATTTCTAAACCGTTTGTCAGAATGAGACGTATAATATACCGTTGGATAGCTACGGAAAATTTGCAACTTTTCCATGTTGACCACTTTTCGCAATTCCTCACGGTTTAAGAGAAGTTTCGAAAACGGTGGGCGCCCGACGAATGGCAGCAAGCGTATTTTCGTGTTTTTTTCTAAACCGCTCATCGGAATGAATCAAATGATATGGCGGTGGAAATATATCATCGAGGCGTAACTTTTTCATGTAGATTACAATCTTTAATTCCTTACGGTTTGAGAGTAATTTCAAATTTACTCAAACGCGGAATTCAGTTTTTCAAATTTTTTGATTTTTTGTTACGGTTTTCGCTGCAGTTTTTTAACCATTTGTCGGAACGAGGCATGTGATACGGTGTTGGAAAGCTATAGAATAGGCGCAAGTTTCATATGTTGGGCATTTGTTGAGATTCTTCATGGTTTTAAATGAATTTTGAAAACGGTGCGGCTGCCTACGAGTGGCAGCGAGCGTATTTTCATAAAATTTTCCAAACCGCTTGTCGGAACGATGCAAATAGTATGGAGTTGGAAAGATATCGACGAGACGCAACTTTTTCATGTAGCACACTCTCTCTAATTCCTTACGGTTTAAGAGCAGTTTTGATTTTACCGAAATGCGGGCACTCTGTTTTTTGCGACACCAAAATCGACAGAAGAGTGCACTGCTTCAGACGTGAAACCGCACTGCATCCGACGGGCAAGCGTACTGCATGCTTTTCTTTTGTCGGACGAAATCTTCTCAAACGAAAAAGTGGACCGCACTTCACATCGAATGTAAGTGAACCGCAAGGCTATAAAAAATTGAACCACATTTATTTTATTGTCTTTTATATGTTTTGGTCTCTAATTACGAAGTGAACCACATAGTGTTACAGTGAACCGCATGAGAGAACAAAGCGAGCTTCAAAATATACATATCACATAACCATGTGAACTTTTTCACGAAACAATCAATTTTGAACAAATTAAATACACATTTTTCAAGCAAATTGGAACACACATGGACAAGCTGACTGCACATACACGCAAACTGCACTGAAGGACCAACCGCACCAAAGGACCAACCAACAGTGAACTACACCACCGTGGGAACAGTACTGCACGCATGCATTCTGCAGTTGACACCACCGGCCGATTGACTGCACCAAGATGCGCTCTGCACCGCACGGACACATCGACTGAACTACACGGGGGCTAGGGTCGAGAGTGAGCTTATGAGCAACCATAATACAGAATTTCTCAATACGCACATACATTTTCTTACCAAGGCAACATTTCAAACTACACCAAACAGAGGAGTTCATCGTGGGTGCAGTCAACCATTTTTGTTTTAGGTGTCTCCTTCCCTGTAAAAATAGCAGAAATGAACCTGCATAGATGAGTGAGCGGACTGCATGTTTGTCATTGCCAACTGAACCTCAAAATTCTATTTTGACATGTGAGGACACTTGTTTCCAGTGTGTCAAATCAAATGCAAGATGACTGCGAGCTACATGGACGCGTTATGCAGAAACGCACACAAGGAGATGCGACCTGCAAGAAAGGGGTGTGGGCAGAAGCTCCCATAACCGGAGACGAGACGCGAGCTCCCCATTGATACGGGGCAATCCCATTGGTGTCGATCTTTTCACACTTGGAGGGGAAAAGGGAGAAATCACGAGAGAAAAGACGAACTCAAGAACGATCTCCGATCACACATCCGCTAAATCAACACAAACACAAGAGATACATAGATCCAAAAGTCAACAAGGAGATACAAGTAACCGATAGTCGTCTCACTCCGGAGGAAATGAGGTCTTGATATCCCGTGGGATCTTCCCTTGATAGAGGCCTTGCCATCCACTTCGGATCCTCTCTCAAAGAGGTGGTCAACTCCTTGGGAGAAGGAAGTAGATGGAGCTATGCTCAACAAAGTCAAGTGCTAAACAAAAGCAAACCCTAGCTTGAGGTGGGGGAAGAGTATTTATAGTCCTAGGCGGGATAGAGGGGTACATGGGTGTAACAGCCCAAGACCGACGCTTCAGACGCCTTCCAGTTATTTCGAGTTGTGTCGTGTGTTTCATTTGTTTGCCGCATTCATCATCGCATCATTCGTATTGCATCGACACTCTATCGCAATAATTTTTCAAAACTTGCATCTTTCCGTAGTTGCCGGTTCTCTCCGATCTCGTTGTTGACCATTTGGTGACAACCACATACGCACGTGCTCGCTGCATCGCAAAATGTTGTTTTTAAAAGTGCGTATCAAATGTTCTTGGAATGGGTTGAAACTTGGCGAGCGTTGTTATTTTATTGTAGGTAGACCGCCTGGCAAATTTCGTCGCATTCGAAGGTTGTTTGATACCCTAACCGTTAAACTATAGCGGCACTATAGTCGGTCAAATCGTCGGACGTTTTCGTATATAAAAACCTGTCGCCGGGTGATACGTCTCCAACGTATCTATAATTTTTTATTGTTCCATGCTATTATATTATCTGTTTTGGATGTTTTATATGCATTAATATGCTATTCTATATTATTTTTGGGACTAACCTATTAATCTAGAGCCTAGTGCCAGTTTCTGTTTTTTCCATGTTTTTGAGTATTGCAGATAAGGAATATTAAACGGAGTCCAAACGGAATAAAATCTTCGGAATGGTTTTTCTTGGACCAGAAGAAACCCAGCAAACTTGAAGATGACGGCAGGAGAGCCGCCGTGTGGCGACAAGCCACAGGGGCGCGCCCTAGGGGGGGGCGCGCCCCCCTGGCTTGTGGCCCCACGGCAGCCCTCCTAACCCTATTCTTCGGCCTATAAATTCCCAAATATTCCCTGGATACTAAAAAGAGCCACGAAAATACTTTTCCGCCGCCGGAAGCCTCTGTTCCCGTGAGATCCAATCTTGGAGCCTTTTCCGGTAATCTGCCTGAGGGGGATTCGATCACGGAGGGCATCTACATCAACTCCATTGCCCCTCCGATGATGCGTGAGTAGTTTACCACAGACCTTCGGGTCCATAGCTAGTAGCTAGATGGCTTCTTCTCTCTCTTTGTTCTTCAATACCATGTTCTTCATGATCTTCATGGAGATCTACCCGATGTAATACTCTTTTGCGGTGTGTTTGTCGAGATCTGATGAATTGTGGGTTTATGTTCAGATTATCTATGAATATTATTTGAATCTTCTCTAAATTCTTATATGCATGATTTCATATCTTTGCAAGTCTCTTCGAGTTATTGGTTTGGTTTGGCCAACTAGATTGGTAATTCTTGCAATGGGAGAAGTGCTTAGTTTTGGGTTCAATCTTGCGGTGTCCTCACCCAGTGACAAAGTAGGGGTAGCAAGGCACATATTGTATTGTTGCCATCGAAGATAAAAAGATGGGGTTTTCATCATATTGCTTGAGTTTATCCCTCTACATCATGTCATCTTACCTAATGCGTTACTCTGTTCTTCATGAACTTAATACTCTAGATGCAGGCAGGAGTCGGTCGATGGGTGGAGTAATAGTAGTAGATGCAGAATCGTTTCGGTCTACTTGACACGGACATGATTCCTATATGCATAATCATTGCCTTGGATATCTTCATAATTATTCGCTTTTCTATCAATTGCTCGACAGTAATTTGTTCACCCACCGTATTATTTTCCTTCATGAGAGAAGCCTCTAGTGAAACCTATGGCCCCCGGGTCTATTTTCCATATTATATTTTCAGATCTATAAACCAAAAATACCAAAAATACTTTGCTGCAATTCTTTTTACTTTTGTTTTACTTTACGTTTTAGCAATCATATCTATCTATCTCTATCAGAACTCATCCTTGCAATTAACCGTGAAGGGATTGACAACCCCTTTATAGCGTTGGGTGCAAGTGTTTGATTATTTGTGTAGGTACATACATTGGTGACTTGCTTGTATCTCCTACTGGATTGATACCTTGGTTCTCAACAACTGAGGGAAATACTTATCTACTTTGCTGCATCACCCTTTTCTCTTCAAGGGAAAACCAACGCATGCTCGAGAAGTAGCAAGAAGGATTTCTGGCGCCGTTGCCGGGGAGATCTACATCAAGCATTTTTATTCGCCACATCACAAACTCATCTCTTGCATTTACATTAGTTGCCAGTTGCCTCTCGTTTTCCTCTCCCCCACTTCTAAAACGATTTTCAGAAAATACCATAAAGATTTGTCTTTTTATTCGCCCTTCTTCCGTTCGTCTTTTCGTTTGCTTTTCGCTTGTGTGCTAGATTGCTTGCTTTGTCACGATGTCTCAAGAGAATACCAAGTTGTGTGACTTTTCCAATACTAATAATAATGATTTTATTAGTACTCCGATTGCTCCCGCCACTAGTGCGGAATCTTATGAAATTAATGCTGCTTTGCTCAATCTTGTTATGAAAGAACAATTTTCCGGCCTTCCTAGTGAACATGCCGCATCCCATCTAAATACTTTCGCTGAGTTGTGTGATATGCAAAATAAGAAAGATGTGGATAATGATATTGTTAAATTGAAGTTATTTCCGTTCTCACTACGAGATCGTGCTAAAACTTGGTTTTCATCTTTGCCTAAAAATAGTATTGATTCATGGAATAAGTGTAAAGATGCTTTTATTTCCAAGTACTTTCCGCCCGCTAAGATCATCTCCCTTAGGAACGATATAATGAATTTTAAGCAACTTGATCATGAGCATGTTGCACAATCTTGGGAGAGGATGAAACAAATGATTAGAAATTGCCCCGCGCATGGTTTGAGTTTACGGATGATTATACAAAAAAATTATGCGGGATTAAATTTTGCATCTAGGAATCTCTTAGATTCCGCCGCGGGTGGTACTTTTATGGAAATCATGTTATGAGAAGCTACTAAACTCCTAGATAATATCATGGCAAATTACTCTCAATGGCATACCGAAAGATCTCCTACTAGTAAAAAAGTGCATGCTATCAAAGAGATTAATACTTTGAGTGAAAAGATGGATGAATTGATGAAATTGTTTGCTAGTAAGAGTGCTCCTATTGATCCTAATGATATGCCTTTGTCTTCTTTGATTGGAAATAATAATGAATCTATGGATGTGAATTTTGTTGGTAGGAACAATTTTGGTAATAACGCGTATAGAGGTAATTTCAATCCTAGGCCGTTTCCTAGTAATTCCTCTAACAATAACGGTAATTCCTACAACAATTCTTATGGAAATTATAATAAGATGCCCTCTGATCTTGAGAATAATATTAAAGAATTTATTAGTTCGCAAAAGGGTTTCAATGCTATGATTGAAGAAAAATTGCTCAAGATTGATGATTTGGCTAGGAACGTTGATAGAATTTCTCTTGAGATTGATTCTTTGAAAATTAGATCTATTCCACCCAAGCATGATATTAATGAGTCCTTAAAATCTATGAGAATTTCTATTGATGAGTGTAAGGAAAGAACCGCTAGAATACATGCTAAGCGTGAATGGCTTGAAAAAGTGTGTTCTCGTGATAATAATGATGAAGATCTTAAAGTGATTGATGTGACTCCTATTGAATCTTTGTTTTCTAATGTGAATCTTGATAAAGATGGGACTGGAGATAAGTCAACTTTAGTTAAAAGGCGTCCCAATGATTCGGAGTTTATAGATCTTGATGATAAGATTGATAAAAGTGGGATTGAAGAGGTCAAAACTTTAGATAGCAATGAACTCACTCTTTTGGATTTCAAGGACTTTAATTATGACAGTTGTTCTTTGATTGATTGTGTTTCCTTGTTGCAATCCATGTTGAATTCTCCGCATGCTTATAATCAAAATAAAGCTTTTACTAAACATATCGTTGATGCTATGATGAAATCTTTTGAAGAAAAACTTGAGTTGGAAGTTTCTATACCTAGGAAGCTTTATGATGAGTGGGAACCTACTATTAAGATTAAGATTAAAGATTATGAGTGCCATGCTTTGTGTGATTTGGGTGCTAGCGTTTCCACGATCCCAAAAACTTTATGTGATGTGTTAGGTTTCCGTGAATTTGATGATTGCTCTTTAAATTTGCATCTTGCTGATTCCACTATAAAGAAACCTATGGGAAGGATTAATCATGTTCTTATTGTTGAAAATAGGAATTATGTGCCCGTAGATTTCATTGTTCTTGATATAGATTGCAATCCTACATGTCCTATTATTCTTGGTAGACCTTTCCTTAGAACGATTGGTGCAATTATTGATATGAACGAAGGAAATATTAGATTCCAATTTCCATTAAGGAAAGGCATGGAGCACTTTCCTAGAAAGAAAATAAAATTACCTTATGAATCTATTATGAGAGCTACTTATGGATTGCATACCAAAGATGACAATACTTAGATCTATGGTGTTATGCCTACCTAGGGGCGTTAAACAATGGCGCTTGTTGGGAGGCAACCCAATTTTATTTTTATGCTTTTGTTTTTGCTTCTGTTTTTGAGTGTTTGGCACATTATTACCTCTGTAATAATTGTATTTTCTTGTTTAAATTAGCGTTTGATCCAAGTAAGACCTTTGGGATGGTCTACGGTGTTTGTGATTTGATTTTGCTGAAAAACAGAAACTTTTGCTCTCAGTCCAGGAATTTTGTAAATTAACTGGAACGTGATTTTGATCTGAAATTTTTACACAAGATTGATATACAAATTTTCCTGATTGTCCTAATTTTTCAGAATTTTTGGAGTTACAGAAGTATTCGAAGTCTATAGATTGCTACAGACTGTTCTGTT
Source organism: Elymus sibiricus (assembly GCA_039707655.1). Lineage (NCBI taxonomy): Eukaryota > Viridiplantae > Streptophyta > Magnoliopsida > Poales > Poaceae > Elymus > Elymus sibiricus. The sequence goes on from CM077665.1 coordinate 238,203,101, forward strand.
TTAGACAGATTCTGTTTTCTTTGTGTTGTTTGCTTATTTTGATGTATCTATGGGTTGTATCGGGGGGTATGAACCATGGAGAAGTTAGAATATCGTAGATATTACACCTAAATAAATAAAGAATGAATTCACAACAGTACCTAAAGTGGTGATTTATTTTTCTTATACTAACGGATCTCATGAGTTTTCTGTTGAGTTTTCTGTTGTGAAGTTTTCAAGTTTTGGGTAAAGATTTGATGGACTATGGAATAAGGAGTGGCAAGAGCCTAAGCTTGGGGATGCCCAAGGCACCCCAAGCCATATTCAAGGATACCAAAGAGCCTAAGCTTGGGGATGCCCCGGAAGGCATCCCCTCTTTCGTCTTCAATCCATCGGTAAATTTACTTGAGGCTATATTTTTATTCACCACATGATATGTGTTTTGCTTGGAGCGTCTTGTATGATATGAGTCTTTGATTTTTAGTTTGCCACAATCATCCTTGCTGCACACATCTTTTTGAGAGACACACGCTGAATCGTGAATTTATTAGAATACTCTATGTGCTTCACTTATATCTTTTGAGCTAGGCAATGTTGCTCTAGTGCTTCACTTATATCTTTTTAGAGCACGGTGGTGTTTTATTTTATAGAAATTATTGAACTCTCATACCTCACTTATATTATTTTGAGAGTCTTTAAACAGCATGGTAATTGTTTTAGGTTATGAATTTGGTCCTAATATAATGGGCATCCAAGAGGGATATAATAAAAACTTTCATATTAAGTGCATTGAATACTATGAGAAGTTTGATTCCTTGCATATAGTTTTGAGATATGAAGATGGTAATATGAGAGTCATGCTAGTGAGTAATTGTGAATTGGATGAAATACTTGTGTTAAAGTTTGTGATTCCCGTAGCATGCACGTATGGTGAACCGTTATGTAACGAAGTCGGAGCATGATTTGTTTAATGATTGTCAACCTTTGTGTGAGGGTTGGGAGCGCGCGATGGTTAACTCCTACCAACCTCTCCCCTAGGAGCATGCGTCTAATACTTTGCTACGATAACTAATAGACTTTTGCAATAAGTATGTGAGTTCTTTATGACTAATGTTGAGTCCATGGATTATACGCACTCTCACCCTTCCACCCTTGCTAGCCTCTCTAGTACCGCGCAACTTTCGCCGGTGCATTAAACCCACCTTCCTCAAAACAGCCACCATATACTTTCCTCAAAACAGCCACCATACCTACCTATTATGGCATTTCCATAGCCATTCTGAGATATATTGCCATGCAACTTCCACCGTTCCGTTTTTCATGACATGCATCATCACTTTCATATTGCATATAGAGTCATATTTTGTTCTAGGTATCGAGTTGTAAGTAAATAAAAGTGTGATGATTTCCATTATTAGATCATTTGTCCTGTGTGAGAAAAGTATGATGGAAGCTATGAATCCCTCACAAGTTGGGATGAGTCTCCGGACTTTACAAAAAAAAAAAGAGGCCAGCGAAGCCCAAATATAAAAAAATAAAAGAGGCCAAAGATGCCCACCAAAAAAAGGAAAAAAAGAAAGAAAAAAGAAAGAAAAAAATAATAATGAGAGAAAGAGAGAAGGGACAATGTTACTATCTTTTTCCTCACTTGTGCTTCAAAGTAGCACCATGATCTTCATGATAGAGAGTCTCCTATTTTGTCACTTTCATATAGCTAGTGGAATTTCTCATCATATGCACAACCACTTAGTTTTCTTTTTGAGCTTTCATACACTTATAGCTCTAGTGCATTTGTTGCATGGCAATCCCTACTCACTCACATTGATATCTATTGATGGGCATCTCCATAGCCCGTTGATACGCCTAGTTGATGTGAGACTATCTTCTCCTTTTCCCTTCCAACCTCCACCATATTCTATTCCACCTATAGTGCTATATCCATGGCTCACGCTCATGTATTGCATGAGAGTTGAAAAGGTTTGAGAACATAAAAAGTGTGAAACAATTGCTTGACTTGTCATCGGGGTTGTGCATGATTTAGATACTTTGTGTGGGGAAGATGGAGCATAGCCAGACCATATGATTTTGTAGGGATAACTTTCTAAGGCCATGTTATTTCGAAAGGACACAATTGCCTTGTTGGTATGCTCGAAGTATTACTGTTTTTATGTCAATATTAGACTTTTGTTTTGAATCTTATGGATCTGAATATTCATGCCACAATAAAGAATATTATATGGATAAATATGTTAGGTAGCATTCCACATCAAAAATTCTGTTTTTATCATTTACCTACTCGAGGACGAGCAGGAATTAAGCTTGGGGATGCTTGATACGTCTCCAACGTATCTATAATTTTTTATTGTTCCATGCTATTATATTATCTGTTTTGGATGTTTTATATGCATTAATATGCTATTTTATATTATTTTTGGGACTAACCTATTAATCTAGAGCCTAGTGCTAGTTTCTGTTTTTTCCATGTTTTTGAGTATTGCAGATAAGGAATATTAAACGGAGTCCAAATGGTATAAAATCTTCGGAATGATTTTTCTTGGACCAGAAGAAACCCAGCAAACTTGGAGATGAAGGCAGGAGAGCCGCCGTGTGGCGACAAGCCACAGGGGCGCGCCCTAGGGGGGGTGCGCCCCCTGGCTTGTGGCCCCACGGAAGCCCTCCTAACCCTATTCTTCGGCCTATAAATTCCCAAATATTCCCTGGATACTAAAAAGAACCACGAAAATACTTTTCCGCCGCCGGAAGCCTCTGTTCCTGTGAGATCCAATCTTGGAGCCTTTTCCGGTAATCTGCCGGAGGGGGATTCGATCACGGAGGGCATCTACATCAACTCCATTGCCCCTCCGATGATGCGTGAGTAGTTTACCATAGACCTTCGGGTCCATAGCTAGTAGCTAGATGGCTTCTTCTCTCTCTTTGTTCTTCAATACCATGTTCTTCATGATCTTCATGGAGATCTACCCGATGTAATACTCTTTTGCGGTGTGTTTGTCGAGATCTGATGAATTGTGGGTTTATGTTCAGATTATCTATGAATATTATTTGAATCTTCTCTAAATTCTTATATGCATGATTTCATATCTTTGCAAGTCTCTTCGAGTTATTGGTTTGGTTTGGCCAACTAGATTGGTAATTCTTGCAATGGGAGAAGTGCTTAGTTTTGGGTTCAATCTTGCGGTGTCCTCACCCAGTGACAAAGTAGGGGTAGCGAGGCACGTATTGTATTGTTGCCATCGAGGATAAAAAGATGGGGTTTTCATCATATTGCTTGAGTTTATCCCTCTACATCATGTCATCTTACCTAATGCGTTACTCTGTTCTTCATGAACTTAATACTCTAGATGCAGGCAGGAGTCGGTCGATGTGTGGAGTAATAGTAGTAGATGCAGAATCGTTTCGGTCTAGTTGACACGGACGTGATGCCTATATGCATAATCATTGCCTTGGATATCTTCATAATTATTCGCTTTTCTATTAATTTCTCGACAGTAATTTGTTCACCCACCGTATTATTTTCCTTCATGAGAGAAGCCTCTAGTGAAACCTATGACCCCCGGGTCTATTTTCCATATTATATTTTCAGATCTATAAACCAAAAATACCAAAAAATACTTTGCTGCAATTCTTTTTTACTTTTGTTTTACTTTCCATTTTAGCAATCATATCTATCTATCTCTATCAGATCTCATCCTTGCAATTAACCGTGAAGGGATTGACAACCCCTTTATAGCGTTGGGTGCAAGTGTTTGATTATTTGTGTAGGTACATCCATTGGTGACTTGCTTGTATCTCCTACTGGATTGATACCTTGGTTCTCAACAACTGAGGGAAATACTTATCTACTTTGCTGCATCAATCTTTCCTCTTCAAGGGAAAACCAACGCATGCTCGAGAAGTAGCACCGGGCTGCCCGTTTTCCTTCTCTACAATGCGTAGCCCCTCTGCACAGTGCACAGACCCCTCGGGCATACCCGATTACTTCTCCGAACCCGAAACATACAATCGTGACCGTTGGGTCCGGATCAACCCCGAAATTCCCCAAACTATCATGAGTTTTCCAATTGGACTCCCCAACCTTTTTTTCTGTACCGTTCGATCTGAATCGGAGGGTTCTAATCTAGCCTAACCATGCGATATATATAAAAAATCTAGAGAACCTACCCTAACCTAGACAAGCTCCCTCTTTTCCCGTGCAGCGCCGCCACCCATTGTCTTCCTCCCTCGGGATCCCTCCCGATCCACCAATCTGGCCAACCACAGCCGCAGCCATCCACCAGCACGCACGAAGCTAGACACCTCCTCGTTTTGCTCTCGCAGCCAACCATCATGCAGCTCCCGATCCCGAGCCCTGCCTACGTTCCCTGTCGTGTCGGTCCAGCCTCAACCCCGCCAGAGCAAGCAACTGGAGGATCTCCTGTGCTCCTGTGTCCAGCTGAAGGAGCCAATCGAAACCCTCCGCCATCGCCAGCAAGCACCGGCAGATCGCCGAAGCCTGCAGTGACCTCCAGCCATGGCCGCACGAAGCTCCGCGCGGACCCCTGCAACCTCTCCTCTGGCGCCCAAGCCGTCGGAGCCGTCGCGCCACCCTGCCGGCCGACGAGGTCATGACCCCGCGCCTCCTTCTTCTTCCCCCGTTTCTCTCTTCTCTTTCTCATGCTCGCTCGCTCTCTCAATGTTTCAGCCATGGGAACCCGCAGATGCGCCACCCGATCCATCGCCGTGGAGACTCGTGCCCCTGCCGGACCTGCACCTCTCCGTTGGACTCCACAGTGTCGACAAGCTCGCCGGAACAGGACCTAGGCTGCCCTCTTCCTCCGCCTCTCCATCTCTCTCCCTCCTCCCGTTTCCCTGTCTCATCTCTCCCTATCACCATCTCTCTGTCTCTCCTTCTCGTGTCGACAGGAGCCCAGGCATGGCGCCCAAGCTCGCGGCTGCCGAAGCTTCGCCCGACGCCTCGAGCACCGGGAACGGGACCCCCTCGCCCAGATCCATGCCTCCTCGAGCTCACCCCGTCCCTCCTCTACGTCTGCTGGCCGTGGCCGCCAGCATCTATTTCCCCGATGTGAGCAGCTTCTTCTGTTCAAACTAAAACTTCGTTTCTTTCTCTTAGATCCATCCTGGTATGTAGAGTTTAGATAGAGTGGTCACTTTGATTCTGCACGAGCGCATGAGTTACCACAGTGGCTAGCTCCACTCGTTTCCATCAGGAGATCACGGGATCAAATCCCAGTGCATTCTCTCTTTTTCAGTTATTATTCTCTGTTTTGTGCACACATTCATGGCTACCCCGCGCCCATATCTAGCGCCAACACACAGCTAGCTGAGCTGGTCAGCCATGCATGTCCACATACATGGGGTTTGGGGTTCGAATCCCAGCGACCCCAATATTTTTGCATGTTTTCTTTTTTCGTCCATGCTCACCCCCTTTGCACTTGGGTCGAATCCTCCTGGGCCGCTGCACTTTGCTGCAATTCAGCCCATGCATATATATTTTTTCCTGCTGAGATTTTCTCAATATTCAAGGCATGCATTATTACAGATTTTGCCACTGTTTTAAAATGCACATAACTAGATATTCATGCATCCAAATAAAACATGTTATATATGTAAAATGTGTAGAATTTCATATAGTTTCACAATATCCAACTTTCATCCATGTTTAAAATATTTAAAATTGCCATTTGTTTAAATGTTCTTAAATGCCATTCTAAAATGATTTATTTCATAAATAATTAATCGTAGCTCCGATAAAAATGATCCACATATGTAACTTGACTAGAAAAATGAGTAGAATCACATCGTGCACTTTATTTCCCTATTTAATAAATATAAAATATGTTTAGGACAGATCTGGATCAAGTTCATAATTTGCATATGGGGTCATTTCGGAAATACTATATGTTGCTTCCGGCCTCATTTAAAATGCCTAGATGATGTAGTTGTTTATGCTTCACCTATTGACATGTTTAACAACATTTAAACTTGCCGTGTAAATAAACGAGAGTGAACTAAATGATTCGAACATGGAGTATTGTCAATATGCAACTCGTTGCATATTAAGCTTGACTTAATGTGTAGTGTTTGATTGTTGTTCGTTGCCATGCCTTGCATAATTGTATGAACATGCATCATACTTGTTTGCACATCATGTCATGAATATGTTGTGTTGTTTACCGTGTCATTTGTTTGTTTTCGGATTTACTTCTCCTCGCTAGAGTTCCGAAACCGGTTTGGAGTGCGAGGATTTGTTCGACTACGTCTCGTTCGTCTACTTCACGGATTCGTTCTTCTTCCAAGCAGGATCTCAGGCAAGATGAACATTTCCCTGGATACCACTACTATCATTGCCATGCTAGTTGTCTCGTTTCTATCGCTATGTCTCGCTACCTACCACTTGTTTGTCAAGCCTCCCAAACTGCCATGATAAGCCTCTAACCCTCCACATCCCAGCAAACTATTCTTTGGCTATGTTACCGCTTGCTCATCCCTTCTCATAGCGTTCCTAGTTACAGGTGCAAGTTGTTCCATGTGACCACATGGATATTTTGAGATATCACAATATTATTGCTACTTAATTTAATGCACATATATACTTGGTAAAGGTGGAAGGCTTGGCCTTTTGCTCGGTGTTTTGTTCCACTTTTGCCGCCCTAGTTACTTATGTATTGGTGTTATGTTCCATATTGAGTGCTCCTAACATGCTTGGGGTTGTTATGGGGACCCCCTTGATTTTCGTTTTAGGATAAAACTCTTCTGGCAAGGCCCAACATTGGTACTATTTGCTTAATAACAACTAAAATATGCATAGGGCATGATGAGCCCGTGGATAATTAATCAACCCCAGGGCCAGTGCTCCTTGTGAGTGTTGGTCCAAACTAGAGTCATGTTCGGGGCCAACCCGGGGCAACTCGGGAGATTTCTATCAGGCCTGTACGCCATGCTCATCCGGTTGTGCCCTGAGAACGAGATACGCGGCTCCTATCGGGATTGTCGACATGTCGGGCGGCCTTGCTGGATTTGTTTTACCTTTCTCGGACATCTTGTGCACGAGATTCCGAGGATACTTTGTACTATCTCGTGGTTGAGGTTTTCGAACGGAATTCTAAGGATACTACGGGCTATTCCTGTAAGAGCCCGAGACCGACGCTCCAGAAGATTCCCCTTTTATGCCGCTGTCATCGTATGATTCTTTTGTTTGTCGCATTCAACATCGCATCATTCGCGTCATCTGCATAGCTTCGTCACTTGTTTTCGAAAAACTCGCATCCGTTCGTAGTTGCCGGTTCTCTCTGTTCGTGTCGTTGACCGTTTCGAGACCAACCACACACGCACGCGCCCGCGGCATCATTTAAAAAATATTGTTTTTAAAAGCGCGCGAAAATATTCTCAGGATGGGTCGAAAGTTGGTGTGCGGTCTTATTTTATTGTAGGTAGACTGCCTGCCAAATTTTGTTGCAATCGGAGTCCGTTTAATACCCGAACCGTTAAACCTATAGCGGTACTATAGCCGGTCAAATCGTGGGACGTTTTCGTTTTATAAAACCTGATGCCGGGCTGTCCGTTTTTCCTCTCTGCTATGCCTAGCCCCTCTGCACAGTGCACGGACCCCTCGCGCCTGTCCAATAGTTTCCTAAACCCAAAATCTACGGTCATGACCGTTAGGTCCGGATCAACCCCTTGATACCCCAAACATCTGTGTTTTCTTATTTGGACTCTCCTAGCCTTTTTACCTCCATCGTCCGATCAAATCGGAGGGTCCAAATAACCCCTAGCCTAATCCCACGTTGGTATAAAATAGTCCAACCCTAATTTCTAGGCTTCCTGTCCCATCCACCCATTCGTCCCCGCCGCCGCCACACGCCTCGTTTTCTCCACCGGACCAACCAGAGCCCCAACGCCAGATCCAACATTGCAGTCGCCTCCGTGCACGAGCGCACGAGCACGAGCTCAAGTTCCTCCTCTTGTGTTCCTGGATGCGTCCGTCTTCCGCAGGGACGTGCGTCCGTAGCAGCTCTGCCCAGCGCCGGCTCGCGCCTACGCCATGGACCCCGACACCTCCTGCCGCGGGGCAAGCCACGCCGGAGCTCCGCTGCACCACCCCGCTGGAGATGCGTCGCCGTTCCCTTCCTGTTCCCCCCTATTTTTTCTCTTCTTCAACTCACCTCGAGCTCCTTCTCTTTGTTTGTTCAGGCAGGAGCACCACCCCGCTAATTTCCAGTTTCAACCATGAGAAAAATGTCTAAACTTGTTGTTTGATTAAATTTGCATAAATGCCATGATAAAACGGGTTTTATCGTAACTAAGTAACCGTAGCTCCAAATTAAATGTTCCACATATGTAACTTGACTAGAAAAACATGTAGAATCTCATGGCACGCTTTATCTTGCTGTTTAATAAACATAAAATATACTTAGGACAGATCTGAACCAAATTAATAATTTGCATGTGGGGTCATTTTGGAAATACTATAAGTCGTTTCCGACCTCATTGCTCTAATTCCATCTTCACCTTAGGCCATGACCACCCATGTTAAACAACATTTAATATTGATGAGTACCTAAACGAGAGTGAACTAAATAATTCGAATGTGGAGTTTCGTCAATATGCAACTCGTTGCATATTGAACTTTACTTAATTTGTAGTGTTTGATTGTTGTGCTTGCCATGCCATGCATAATTAAACCGGACATGCATCATATTTGTTTGCGCATCATGTCATCCATAGGTTGTGGTGTTTATCGTTTGTTGATTGTTTGTTTCCGGTTTTGCTTCTTCTCGCTAGAGTTCCGAAAGCGTTCGGAGTGTGAGGATTCGTTCGACTACGTTGGTTCGTCTTCTTCATGGACTTGATCTTCTTCTAAGCGGGATCTCAGGCAAGATGAACATTTCCCTGGATACCATTACTATCATTGCCATGCTAGTTGTCTCATTTCTATTGCTTGTCTCGCTACCTACCACTTGTTTGTCAAGCCTCCCAAATGCCATGATAAGCCTCTAACCCCTCCACATCCCAGCAAACCATTGTTTGGCTATGTTACCGCTTGCTCAGCCCTTCTTATAGCGTTGCTGGTTGCAGGTGAAAGTTGTTCCATGTGTCAACATGGATATCCTTTTGTTATATCACAATATTATTGCTATTTAATTTAATGCACATATATACTTGGTAAAGGGTGGAAGGCTTGGCCTTTTTCTCGGTGTTTTGTTCCACTCTTGCCGCCCTAGTTACTTGTGAACCGGTGTTATGTTCCATATTGAGCGCTCCTAACATGCTCGGGGTTGTTATGGGGACCCCATTGATTTTCGTTTTAGGATAAAAACTTGTCTGGCAAGTGTCGGCATTCTGGGAACGGGGGTACCCAGACCTGCCTGCCTGCGGCCCAGGGCATGGCCCACCTCGTCAGCCAGGCACGGCCTAGCGTGACTCCACTCAAGACAAGGCCCTCGCGAGGACCCCAAGCTCGCGAGGAAGAACAACACCAGGATCAACAGGGGGTAGGCCTCCTCGGGCCCCATCCGGAGCAGCGGAGATCTCTATGCGGAACCTGGCCTCAGGAGTCAAAGATGACGCAAGGAAGGACAGGCGGGCGCCAGCGTGCTAGGCGGTGCAGTTTCCCCTTTGGTGCAAAGGGAGCAGGGACGTACGCGGGTTCCCAAAGTGCCTCCCAAAGGTTTCCATTCTGGTGCAACAAGACCACGACCACGAGCCCCGTGGGGCGGATGTCATCGCCGAGCCCACCTCTGCATCATCGACAGCTACTTTGCAGGCAAAGACCACCTTTGGACAGGCGGGGATGTACTCTTGTTCCCCTTCAAATTTGCCCATTGTGGGATCCCTTTCCGCCATTGCGATAAGGGAAGAGGACCCGGGCCACTGCTATATATAGAGACTAGGCTGCACCGTAGAGAGGGGGACACACCTACACAAGACAAGGCTGTGAGCCAAGAACACCACTCGAGCGCCCTCACGAGGCTTGAGACCACTGTACTAGTTCATCCACCACACCTCCCCGAGAGGCAATCCACCAAAGCAGGAGTAGGGTATTACGCTTCACAGCGGCCCGAACCTGGGTAAACCACCGTGTTCATCTTCTTCCTCGTCATCATGCGAGTTTGCTGTAGTAACCATCGTGTAGCAAGCTAAGTAGGGCGAAGCTGCAGGGGATCTTCGCACACGCCCCTGTGTTCGAACCTTGAGAGTTTTGCGGAGCCCGAAAACCGACATTTGGCGCGCCAGGTAGGGGGCGTGTCAAAGTCTTCCTCAAGCCGAGCTCTTCTCCCACCTCGCCACTCCGATGTCTGACGCCCGCCGAGCCCGCGCCGAGCGCCGGGCTGCCTGCGTTACCCAGACGGCACCCGTGGGCCGCGCCGGCGCGCGCCGGTCCCCCTCACCTGTGGCCAACGCCGCCACGGGCCCGGATGCCCACGAACAACAAGACTCCTCCCAGCCGGTTACCGCGCGGCGCGACGGCCACACCGCCACCCCGTCGATCGTTCCAGCTACTGGGTCGTCCTCCCACGTTCGGCCCGGGCCGGCGCGCGGTTCGGGTGCACTCGACATGGCGAACGAGCTGCTCCGCTACCGCCCCGCCCCCGACCGCTATGACGACTGGCTTCGGCGCATCGCGGAGCTCGTCAGTGCCGCCGGTGACGCTTCAGCGCTCTCCTACTTGTTTCGACCCCGGCCTTCCCAGGCAGACGACGTGGCCCACGATGCGCCGCCGCCTCCTCCACAACGCGACGTCGACCCCGAGCCCAGGCGTGGAGCGCGCCCGCGCGACCAGCCCCGCGAACCGCGGGCAAGGGCAAGGGATGAAGTAAGCTGCCAGGTGATGCCCCGGCCGCGCGTGGACGCGCGTGCACTCCCCGCGCTGCCAAACCAGCGTTGCGACCGGGCACCACTCAAGGTGGCCCCTCAGGAGCGTCAAGACCGGGCCACGCCCGCACGCGCAGCACCCGTCGAGCCAGTGGGGTGCCTTGCCATCGCCCCGGAGCTCCATCCAACCACGTGGCCCTGCAAGTTCAAGCCCGACCTACCCCCTCGCTACGACGGCACCCCGGATCCTACCGAGTTCCTACAGCTCTACTCACTGAGCATCCGGGCGGCCGGTGGAGACGACGAGGTCATGGCGTGCTGGTTCCCCATGGCGCACAAGGGCGGCGCGCTCTCCTGGCTCCTCAACCTCCCGGAGGGATCTGTCACCTCCTGGGACGACCTGCGCAAGCGCTTCGTCGCCAACTTTCAAGGTACCCGCGACCGCGCGCTCACCGTGAACGACATGTGGCGTGTAAAGCAGCAGGAGGGAGAGACCCTGCACAAGTTCATACAGCGCTACACGACTATGCGCCTCAAGGTCCCGAAGGCGTCGGATGAGGCTATCATCTCCGCATTCACCGACGGCGTCACGGACCTCAAGATGAAAGAAGAGCTCGCCATGAACGACGAACTGTGCTCAGACCTGGAGATGTTCAACCTGGCGAACAGGTGCGCCAAGGCCGAAGAGGGCCGCCTGTCACTCCGTGAGCCTCCGGCGGCAGAGCTAGAGGAAAAGAAGACCAAAGCCAAGGAGGCGAAGCGCAAGGCCCCAGTGGTACTTGCGGCCGAGCCTGAGGCGAAGCGCAGCCGAGGCGAGGAACACCCCGCAGGAGGGAGACCGACCTGCATCTTCCATGGCACCAACAACCACGACACCGCCGACTGCCAGGAACTCAGGCTGGTCCGCCGAACACTTCGGACAGCGACCAGGATGCACCGACCGTGGCTTCGGACGCGGCGGAGGCCGCGGCGGAGGTCAATGGGACAACCGGGAAACGCCTCAGGGGTGGCGAGACCAGCCTCAGGAGGACCGCTAGCGCGATCAGGCTCGGAAGGACCGCTGGCGCGATCAGGCCCGAGAGGACCGCTGGCGCGATGACCTTCCGGAGGGGTCACGCCGTGGCCAGCCTCGTGAGGCCCGTCCTCGTGAGGCCGGCCTACCACCACTACCACCACCACCCCGAAGGAAAGAAGAGGACAGGCAGGACGATGGGGCTGGGGGCTTCCAGGAGGTCACGGCGGTAGCCTGTATCCTGGGCGGCACCCAAGCCCCAGCATCGAACCGCGTCTTCAAGCAGTTCGCGCGGGAGGTGAACGCGGCTCTCCCAAAGCCCGAGGCCATGCGTCCCCTCAAGTGGTCCCAGACTGCAATCACCTTTGACTCGAGGGATCAGCTCAGGTGCTCGGCCATGGCCGGCAGGCTCCCCATGCTATGCACTCTAACCATCAGCAACGTCCTCGTCACCAAGACCCTCATCGACAGTGGAGCGGGGCTCAATGTCCTCTCCATTGAGACCTTCGAGATGCTCCAAGTACCGTACGACCAGCTCATGCCGACCAAGCCCTTCTCGAGAGTCACTGATGGGTCCACCGTCCCCATTTGGCAAGTACGCCATCCCGTCACCTTCGGCGGACGCAAGAACTACCACACCGAGATCATCGTATTCGACGTCGCCCACATCCACCTCCCGTACAACGCAATCCTTGGGTACCCGGCCCTCGCCAAGTTTATGGCGGTGACTCACCACGGCTACAACGTCCTTAAGATGCCAGAAGGTGGTGGCGTCATCACCGTCGCCTACGATGAGAAGGACGCCGTCTGCTCCTTCGAGCGTGCTTACCGCGCTGCTGCGGCCGAGCGCTCGGACGACGAGGAGGATGCCCTGCCTCGTGAGGACGCATGCAAGAAGAAGAAGCAGCTCATCCCCACGGAGCGCCAGGGGGCTGGAACCTCCAAGGGCGGAGCCTCAGGCTCTGCACCCAGGGACGGGGCCCCACCTTCCATCGCATAGGAAAGCGCGCTCGGCGCCCCCTTGGGTCGGGCTTGGGGGCTTCCATACGGGAGGCCCTCAGCTTGGCCGGTGAGACAAGGGAGGCGCTCGGGCACAACCTGAAGGCGCGTCCTGACGGGCGACTGCCAGAGCCGGGAGCACGGCGCGAGGTGCCGAGCTCGCAAGAGTCTGTCATCAAAGCGATCGAGGAGCTTTAGGAGGCGCAGGCCGAGCGAGGCGGGGGCTACCCGGCACCACCAATCGCAGCCGCCATCATTGGCCTGGTCGACCAGCCGCGCGTCTGCATCAACACGCCCGCAATCAACAGGGCCGTGTCCCAGGGCCACTTTTGGCCAACACGTGCCGACCACGGGTGGGTCTACCCACGCAACTACGTGTGCATGCCCTTTGGCCTGGCGAACGCCGGCGTCACGTTCCAGCGCCTTTCCCGGGCCATGCTCATACCTTGCCTGGCGAGACACGGCGAGGAGTTGGAGGAGATGCCCGGACCGAGCATGGGTCCCGAGCCCCGAGAGACGACGGGCCGCGCTCGTGGAGGTATAAGATCAGGCTACGATGGCAGCTTCGGCTCTTCAGCGGCACGGCCGCCAGGTGACTTTTTGTTGGTCTGTGCCAGGTAACTTTTTGGTTCATTCCGTTTGAAGGCGCCCACCGGGCCGCATTATCCTCAGGCGATCAGGGCGTACCCCTGCAGCCGCCGCATTTACGCATATTTCAGCAGTTTCTCATGCATATGATCTGTTTCCTAACATTTCTCTTTGCCTGCACGCCTCTTTGCCAGCGTAAATGTCACCGCACCCGAATGATCCTACCTTCGACCGCCTCGTGAGAGGACTGGGCACGGCGTCTGTGCTCGGGTCCGTCCCTGCAGCGTTGATAAATCTAGTGGTTGACCTCTGTTTGGCGGGCTAGCCCCATTCACGTCACCTCCTGGGGTCACTGGTGCTTGGCCCTCTCGTGCGATGGCCCTAGGGAGGACGTTCGGCGCAGGCTTCTCCCAAATTTGCAGGACCTCGGACGGCGCTATCTACAAGAAGACCCAGGCGCAAACCGCCTTTGAGGTAGGGACCTCGCGAGGCCAAAGCGCCCTCGTGAGCTCCCAGATACACCTCCCAGTTCTACCGTGCCAGCCACGCATACGAACTCAATGGGCTGTACACGCCCGGAGCCCCCCGAGGACGCGGAGGGGTTCCTTCCCACACAATGTGGAAGCCACAGCTCCGTGCTGGCGGACAACACGGTCCACCAATGACTGTGCCCACGCAATGTGTAAGCCACAGCTCTGTGCTGGCGGACAACACGGTCCACCAATGACTATGCCCACGCAATGTGGAAGCCCTACGTCCTGTGCTGGGGATAAACAACTGAGGGCGCCCCAGCGGCTGCATCCAACCTCAGGAAGGCTCCTTGCGGCCCCGTTTCGCTGCATTCCCTGGGATGTTCGCGTGAGGGGGCTGCATGGGGCCGGGCTACTACCGGGCCGAGCCTGGTACACGCCACCTTCCCAGGTCTGCCAAACCTGGTCTTCATGCGCCCCTCTCAGGAAAAGCCGGCGAGGAAAGGTATGGGAGCCGCTCGTACGTCAAGGGGGACTCCTGAGCATCGCGACTCAGGAGCCTCACTGACCACGTAGCCCCTCACCCCTTGGAACCGTCCTCGGTGATCCGGACGGCCCAATGGCGGTTGGGGTATGCGCGGGGCCGTGCCCTGCTGACGCAGAGCGCAAGGTGTTCAAAAATTTTAAGGAGGACGCTGGAGCTCGTACGTCAAGGGGGACTCCTGAGCATCGCGACTCAGGAGCCTCACTGGCCACATAGCCCCTCACCCCTTGGAACCGTCCTCGGTGATCCGGACGGCACAACGGTGGCTGAGGTATGCGCAGGGCCGGGCCCTGCCGACGCAGAGCGCAAGGTGTTCAAATTTTTTAAGGAGGACGCTGGAGCTCGTACGTCAAGGGGGACTCCTGAGCATCGCGACTCAGGAGCCTCACTGGCCACGTAGCCCCTCACCCCTTGGAACCGTCCTTGGTGATCCGGACGGCCCAACGGTGGTTGAGGTATGTGCCGGGCCGGGCCCTGCCGACGCAGAGCGCAAGGTGTTCAAAATTTCCAAGTTAAACCTATCTTCACCATGTTCCCTTCATGAGGGCTCCTCGTACGTCAAGGGGGACTCCTGAGCATCACGACTCAGGAGCCTCACTGGCCACGTAGCCCCTCATCCCTTGGAACCGTCCTTGGTGATCCGGACGGCCCAACGGTGGCTGAGGTATGCGCGGGGCCGGGCCCTGCCGACGTAGAGCATCACAGCAAGCAAGAAGGAAACAAGGCGAAGAGAGCAATCACACAGTTCAATAGTTATTACAAGCATTAAAAGTTTTTGCAAATACAAACAAGTTTAACGCCTCCGCGAGGCATGATGAACATTGCAGGAAGCGAACAAGGAAGAGGAATCAGGAGGAGCCTCCACCGCCACTCGTCCCGTCTGCAGGGAACTCGTCGTCGTCTTCTTCGCCGCTAACCCCTGCAGCTTCGGGAGGCGGAGGAACGGTGACACGGGTGAACTTCTTCACCAGTGCCTCCACGGCGCCCTTCACAGCCGCCGCAGCACTGCTGCGGACCTCGGGGGCGACCGGGCGGATCACGGAGTCGAAGTCAAACCCTGGCTCGCGAAGGTGAAGGTGGCTAAAGACCCACGTCGCGGCCTCAGAAAAGAGGTCGCGGCACTCGCTCTCCAAGACCCCTTCCACCTTGGCAATGGCGCCCTCCAGCGCCTCGACAAGCTTCGAAGCGAGCTCCGCGAAGCCGCTCTCCGGAGCCACCAGGGGTTCCATAAACCCTCCCCGGCAGAGGGAGTGGAGCGCTTGGCAAAGCCTGAGCTCGACCAGGGGAAGGGCACTGAGCTCCGCGGCCTTTTTCTCCTCAGCCGCAGTTAGAGCCTTTTAATTGATTTTGAGCCGGGCCTTTTCCAGAGCAACCTCCTTTTCCCGCGCGTCCAGGCGCTCTCGCGCCGCGGCATAGTCGGTTGTCGCCTGGGACAGCTCGGAGTCCCGATCGGCAAGCTGGGCCTTGCAGGTCCTGAAGGCCTCCCCCTGCTGACGTAGTTGCTCTTCAAGCGCGGACTCCTCTTCCTGAAGAACCTTCAAGCGGGACTCCGCCTCGTCACGACGCCCTACAGCAGATGCCGCGTCGGTCAGCGCCGCCTCGAGGGCTGCCTTGGCTGACGCGGCCTCCTTCTCGCTCTTCACCACGGCGGCCTGGCCTGACCCCAGACCACCACGACAGAGGCGTCGGCCTGGAGCCACCCGGAGAGGAGCCCCAGGCGCCCACTCGCGAGGCGATCGTCGGTACCCGCGAGGGTGTCCCAAACTTGACCCAGAGTGGTGAAGGCCCCATCCAGGACGTCGAGGCCGCGCGACGAAGGCATCAAGGCCTCTTCCGGAGGAGTTGCCTGCACGATCACATGCGACGTCTCCCGGGAGACAACAGCACGAGGAGCAGAAGGCTCCGGAGGCTGCGTAGCGACCATCGGCAAGACGGAGGCAGACGGACCGACGGGCGGCTGGCCCTCGGGGGCTGGCCCCCCGAACAGCGGCACCGACACGCCCTCGAGGGCAGGAGCGACCACGCCAACAGGCATTAGGGGCTCGGGGGGCTCCACGGTGGTGACCAGGAGGGTTGCCTCTTGAGCCCCCACCCCCTCGCCCGCAGGTGCCACGTCAGGCGACGGCGGCACGGCAAGAGCGGGCGGTGCATCGGAAGACGCCTTCGGCTTGACGCCCGCCTTATTCTTCCTCATCCTCAGCGCGGCGGCATTCCTAGTTACCAAGCAAAGGAAAATCATCAATACTCAAGCTACCAGCAGGCGACCAAGGCCGAGCCGGATTACTTACTCTTCAACGTCGACACACTTCCTCTTCCTCTCCGCTCCAACGACGACGGGGCGCCCTCGCCTTTCTCGGTGAGGGCACCACCATGCCGGGGAGCCGGGGCACTGTCCGCAAGGGCAACCGCTGGAGGGATCGCTATGGCCCCGGCCTCGCCCACCTTGCTGGCAGGCCGCGATTCGAGCAGGGGCGAGGCCGGCACCTCAACCGCCTTGCCGTCAGAGCCAGGGCACGCCGGAGGAGACTCCGTCCTGCGCTTCCTGGGGGTCGCCAGGCAGGTGGACCGTGTGGCACGAGGAGTCGGTCCAAGCCCCCTGAGGACCTTGGCGGGGCATGGAGAGCGTGCAACAGAAACTTCACCAACATCGTCATCGTCCCTGAGGTCGCGCAAGAGCATGCTCTACGACGGGGGAGACGCCCCCGCCAGGTCGTCATCCGTTGTCTTCTCCGGATCCTCCCCGCCCGTGGTGTCGCCGGAGGACACCATCACCGGGGAGCCAAGGCCCTCAGCTGGGGAGAGCCCCAGTTCTTCGAAGACAGGCATCTTGGCGACCAAATCGGCTCCGTCGTCGTGGCGGTACAGCGGGGCGTAGGCGTCGGGGAGATCACCGGGGTTGCCATTGAGCAGGATTGCCACAGCCTTGTTCAGTTCCTCGGGGGTTATGCGAGCGGACCGAAGCCTGAGGGTGTCGCCGCTGCCCTGATAATCCCACAGGGGCCTGGAATGAGACTGGAGGGGCGCCAAGCGCTCCGTCAAGAACTCCTTCACTATCATCCCCCCAGTCAGCTTCCTGGCACTGATATCGCGAGAAATCCGCTCCAGGACGGGCTTGCCCGGGGGTCAAAAAGCTTCGCGGAGCTCCACGCGGGGGTCTTCTCCGGCAACCCCTTCGGCAGATCCAAGCGGGGGTTGGAGTTCTTGAGATCCATGAAGACCGAGCGGTGCCTGAAGTTCTCCACCTTCTTCCCAGCCTTTAAGAGTGTGTTACCGCTTTGGACCGCGACGAAGGAGACGCACGCCGACCGCTGAGTGCCGTCGTGCACGCGCAAGCTGAAGAAATGTCGGAAGAGGGCCATCGAAGGCTTCACGCCCACGAAAGCCTCACAGTAGAAGGCGAAGATGGACAAGAGCAGGATGGAGTTGGGCTAGAGATGAAGGGCTTGAATCCCGTAGTGGTCGAGGATGGCAGTGAAGAACGCGGAGAAAGGCGGGATGAGCCCGGCAAAGACGCTATGAAGGAAGAAAGGATAGACCGACCTGGACGAGGGCCGCTTCTCCAAGGAGCCGCCCCATATCAAGGTCTGCCCACACTCGTTGGTCTCTTCCGCCGTCGACGGGAGCACCGGGACAAGGTCTCCGTCCTTGGCAATGGTGGACTCCGAAAGCGCCGGTGAGATGGGAGCGGAGGCTGAGCTCTGGGCCTCTGGCTTCGGCTTGCCGGCGGGAGCCATTGGGAAGATCGCGGGACCGACGCGGCAAGGAGGAGGACGGAGCGGCGCCGGATCTGGAGAGGTCTCTGCTAAGGCCGGGGATTTGGGAGTAAGAGTAGGTGCGTAGAAGAGGAAAGCAGTAATGGCTCAGCGCTGGAAGTCAGACTTTTGTCGACTCGGGCGGTGGCCGAAGGGACGTTGGACGCCCGACATCAACCGAACGAAGCGCGCCGGCCTGGCCCGCAGGCGTTTTGGGCCCGCGGCGCTTCTGGTCGTCCTTAAGGCTTCCCCCGGAAGCCAGCTCGAGCGCGCCTTGGGCCCGGGGGCTACTGTCGGCTTTCTGGGAACGGGGGTACCCAGACCTGCCTGCCTGCGGCCCAGGGCATGGCCCACCTCGTCAGCTAGGCACGGCTTGGCGCGACTCCACTCAAGACAAGGCCCTCGTGAGGACCCCAGGCTCGCGAGGAAGAATAGCACCAGGATCAGCAGGGGGTAGGCCTCCTCAGGCCCCCTCCTGAGCGGCGGAGATCTCTATGCGGAACCCGGCCTCAGGAGTCAAAGATAACGCAAGGAAGGACAGGCGGGCGCCAGCGCGCCAGGCGGTGCAGTTTCCCCTTTGGTGCAAAGGGAGCAGGGACGTACGCGGGTTCCCAAAGCGCCTCCAAAAGGTTTCCATTCCGGTGCAACAAGACCACGACCACGAGCCCCGCAGGGCGGATGTCATCGCCGAGCCCACCTCTGCATCATCGACAACTACTTTGCAGGCGAAGACCACCTTTGGACAGGCGGGGATGTACTCTTGTTCCCCTTCAAATTTGGCCATTGTGGGATCCCTTCCCGCCATTGCGATAAGGGAAGAGGACCCGGGCCATTGCTATATATAGAGACTAGGCTGCACCGTAGACAGGGGGACACACCTACACAAGACAAGGTTGTGAGCCAAGAACACCACTCGAGCGCCCTCGCAAGGCTCGAGACCACTGTACTAGTTCATCGACCACACCTCCCCGAGAGGCAATCCACCAAAGCAGGAGTAGGGTATTATGCTTCACAACGGCCCGAGCCTAGGTAAACCACCGTGTTCATCTTCTTCCTCGTCATCGTGCGAGTTCGCCGTAGTAACCATCGTGTAGCGAGCTAAGTAGGGCAAAGCTGCAGGGGATCTTCACACACACCCCTGTGTTCGAACCTTGAGGGTTTTGCGGAGCCCGAAATCGGACAGCAAGGCCCAACTTTGGTACTACATTTTCCCAACATAATAATTCTGATAATTAATTTGACGCATAGGGAGTTAGCGCTACCCGAGTTTCGTTATTCAACATAATACAGGGGGGCAGTGCTGATGGTGCTGGTACAAACTAGAGCATCCTGCGGGGCCAACCCGGGGCAACTCGGGCGATGTCTATCAGGCCACCGTACGCTTCACTTATCCGTCGTGTCCTGAGAACGAGATACGCGGCTCCTATCGGGTTCGTCGACACGTCGGGCGGCCTTGCTGGATTTGTTTTACCTTTCTCGAACGTCTTGTGCGCGGGATTTTGACGACACTTCAGGCTATCTCGAAGTTGAGATTTTCCATCGGGATTCCGCGAATACTACGGGTGATTCCGCGGTTGAGGAATTCCAACGCGGCGTGTGGTTAGTTTGTGATGGATGAGTTGGAGCACCCCTGCAGGGTTAAATCTTTCGGAAAGCAATGCCCGCGGTTACGTGGCAACTTGGAAACTTGTTTAACACCCGGTCATAGCAAACTTGAAGTAAACTCAAATAAAATACACCAACAGTGTGCGTAACCGTGACTATATCTTCTCGGGAATTTCTGATCCGAGAGAGAACATGGTGGGGTTATGTTTGTTCGTAAGTAGGTGTTCAGGATCTCTTAGAGATCATTACTAGTTCATGTCCGTTTATGCGACGATCATCCCCCTTTATTCTTATACTCTTAAGTTAGCCACTCAAATAAATGCTTAGTGCTTGCTGCAGCCTCACCACTTAACCATACCTTACCCATTAAGCTTTGCTAGTCTTGATACCCTTGGAAACGAGATTGCTGAGTCCCTGTGGCTCACAGATTACTACAATAACAGTTGCAGGTACAGGTAATGCGATGATATGACGTGAGCGCGATTCTTGTTTGATTTGGAGTTCTTCTCCTTCTTCTTCATCGATCTAGGATGGGTTCCAGGCCGGCATCCTGGGATAGCAAGGATGGATATCATTTTATTGTTTGTTCTCGTCCGTAGTCGGACCCTGCTCTTCTGTATGATGATTGTATATGTTGTTGTATTGATGTGATCTTGATTTAGCTTGTGGCGAGTGTAAGCCAATTCCATATGCTCATCTCTTCTTTACATGTACTGGTAATGATATCCATTCTTGCGAAACGACGAGATGCGCTTCTATCCCTGTCAAGGCCCTCGAGCCAAAACGAGGATAGGATCGCATCTTGGGCGTTACAATTCTGTGGTTGAGGTTTTCCATGCAGCGTGTGGCTAGTTTGTGATGGATGAGTTGGAGCACCCCTGCAGGGTTAAATCTTTTCGAGAAGCCATGCCCACGGTTATGTGTCAACTTGGAAATTTGTTTAACATCCAGTCATAGAAAACTTAAAGTAAACTCAAATAAAATACACCAACCGTGTGCGTAACCGTGACTGTCTCTTCTCGTGAGTTCTGAACCGAGAGAGAACATGGTGGGGTTATGTTTGACTCGTAAGTAGGTGTTCAGGATCACTTAGTGATCATTACTAGTTCACGACCGTTTATGCGTAGATCACCCCTCCCCCCCCTCTTATTCTTGTACTCGTAAGTTAGCCACACAAATAAAATGCTTAGTGCTTGTTGCAGCCTCACCACTTAACCATACCTGACCCATTAAGCTTTGCTAGTCTTGATACCCTTGGAAATGAGATTGCTGAGTCCCTGTGGCTCATAGATTACTACAACAACAGTCGCAGGTATAGGTAATGTGATGCTTTGACGTGAGAGCGATGCCTTGTTTGATTTGGAGTTCTTCTTCTTTATCGATCATAGGATGGCTTCCAGGCCGGCAGCCTGGGATAGCAAGGGTGGATGTCGCTTGTATCATTTGATTTCGTCTGTAGTCGGACCCTGCTCTTCCCTATGGTGATTGAATGTATTGTTGTATTTGTGATGATCATGATTTAGCTTGTGGCGTGTGTAAGCCAATTCCATATACTCATCTCCTCTTTACATGTAATTGTAACGATATCCATTCTTGCGAAACGACGAGATGCGCTTCTATCCATGTCGAGGCCCTCGAGCCAAAATAAGGATATGGTCACATCTTGGGCGTTACAATGGGCCAAGGCCCGAGTGGCTGCGCGCAGCAAGGGTCCGGACGTCCGGAAGTGGTCGGATGTCCAAGGCTTCACGGCGGTCCGGACGTCCGGGGTCGGCCGGTCGTTCGAAGATTCGGTTCGGGTG
Source organism: Elymus sibiricus (assembly GCA_039707655.1). NCBI lineage: Eukaryota > Viridiplantae > Streptophyta > Magnoliopsida > Poales > Poaceae > Elymus > Elymus sibiricus. The sequence continues at coordinate 238,224,682 of CM077665.1, forward strand.
CGGAGTGGCCGGATTTCTGAAGCGTGTCGATCGTCCAGGGCTCGGTCGTCCAGAGGCTTCGGACTTCCATGGATTCGGCTCTGGCCGGTTGGCGCCGGATTCTCGGAGAGGCTCGGTCGTCCGGACGCTGGGATGTGTCGGACGTCCGGGCGTCGTCGGTCGTCCGGCTGCTGAAGCGTTCAGCTGGTCCTTGGGTTGGCACTGGGTTCCAGGCGTTGGACGACCGATGTGGTCCGGACATCCGAGGGATGTAGCTCGTCCGCGGTCCCTCTTTGGTCCTTCCGAGCTTGGCTTCCTCGATGATCTTCATAGTTGTTCCCACGTCTCTCCACGAGTACCTGAGTATGCAGAGAGTTTCCGCTTGAGGTAGTGACCATATCTCGAGTAGGTCAAACGATGGTTGGGCAAGGAGAGATGTCATCTCAGATTCGATGGCGTGTGCGCGGGCTCTTTTCATGGGTCCTTGTATAGCTTGAGGTGTTGGTGATGGGTCTATGGGGGTGATCATGGGGATCCACATCACCCCCCCCCCCTTGGGGAAGATCCGTCCTCGGATCAAGATCTTCATTACCATGGAAAGGAGAAAGGTCTTTGACGTTGAAGATGTCGCTCACATTGTACTTGTCGCGTGGAATGTCGATCTTGTAGGCATTGTTGTTGTAGCATGCCAACACCTTGAAACGTCCGTCTGCTCGAGGAAGTAACTTGGACTTCCACTCGGTGGTGAAACGTTCCTTGCGTAGGTGTAGCCACACAAGATCGCCGGTCTTGAACACCATGGGGTGCTTGTTGAGGTTGCGCTTGCTGGTGACTCGTTCCACTTGACGCGCGATCGTGATCCTTGTATCCTCATGCATCTTCTTTATGTAGCTTGCCCTTGCACTTGCGTCCATGTTGACGCGCTCTTGGAGTGGTAGAGGAAGGATGTCCAATGGGGACAAAGGGTTGAAGCCATAGACCACTTCGAAGGGAGACTTGCCGGTGGTGGAGTGACGTGCGCGAATGTAGGCATACTCGGCGATGGGCAGGCATTCTTCCCATTCCTTGATATTCTTCTTGATCAACATGCGTAGGAGAGTAGATAGCGTCCGCTTCGTCACCTCCGTTTGGCCATCAGTTTGTGGATGATAGGCCGAAGAGAATAGTAGCTTGATTCCGAGCTTGGCGCATAGGGTCTTCCAAAAGTAGCTTAGGAACTTGACATCGCGATCCGAGACAATGGTCTTGGGGACGCCACGTAGTCGCAAGATGCCCCTACAAAAGAGATTTGCAATATGTGATGCATCGTCGATCTTATGACATGGAATGAAATGAGCCATCTTGGAAAAGCGATCCACAATGACAAAAACGGAATCACGGCCATTTTTTGTTCGTGGCAAACCAAGCACAAAATCCATACTAATGTCTTCCCAAGGTTGGAAAGGTATAGGAAGAGGCATGTAAAGACCATGGGATTGAGCTTTAGACTTAGCTTTGCGGCATGTAGAGCATCGGTTGGTGAAGCGTGCAACATCATGAAACATCTTTGGCCAAAAGTACTTGTTGGATAGTGTGGCATACGTCTTGTCGCGTCCAAAGTGACCCATAAGTCCTCCACCGTGAGCCTCTTGCAAAAGCAACAAACAAAGAGAAGACTCGGGTATACAAAGTTTGTTAGCACGCATAAGAGAGCCACCTTTCAGGTAGTAGTTCTCCCAACAAGGTTTCACTTGGCATTTAGCATATGGAGTAGCAAAGGAAACATCATGCTCATACAAATCTTTGAGATGCTCAAAACCAATGACATTCAATTCAAGTTGAATAACTAGCATCCATTTGCGGGAAAGAGCATCCACCACAACGTTTTCTTTACCCTTAATGTATATGATGACATAAGGAAAAGACTAAATGAACTCACTCCATTTGACATGCCATTTGTTCAACTTAGTTTGACCCTTAATGTACTTTAGAGTTTCATGATCGGTATGAATTACAAATTCACGTGGTCGTAAATAATGCTCCCAAACATGTAGAACTCTCACCAAAGCATACAATTCTTTATCATATATTGGATAATTAAGTTGAGCGCCGGAAAGTTTCTCGCTAAAGTACGCAATTGGGCGCTTCTCTTGCATTAGCACACCACCTATTCCATTACCACTAGCGTCACAATGCACTTCAAATGTTTTGTCAAAGTTGGGTAAAGCAAGCAAAGGTGCATGAGTGGGCAAATTTTTAATCTCATGGAATGCGGTGTCTTGCGAAGATCCCCAAAACAAATGGTGCATTCTTCTTGCTTAAAGCATGTAGAGGGGATGCAATAGTGCTAAAGTCCTTGACAAAACGACGATAGAAACCGGCTAGTCCTATGAAATTACGCACTTGTTGCAAATTTGTGGGTGTAGGCCAAGTTTTAATAGCATCAATTTTAGTTTCATCAACATGAACACCCTTAGAAGATACCACAAACCCTAGGAAAACGACCTTGTCAACACCAAAAGTGCATTTTTCCATGTCTGCATAAAGTTGTTCTTTCCTAAGAATTTTCAAGACTTCTCTAACGTGAGTAACATGCTCCTCAAGAGACTTGCTAAAGACAAGAATGTCATCAAAATAGACCACAACACAATGTCCAATTAGGGGTCGTAAGACGTAATGCATGACACGCATAAATGTACCCGGTGCTTCGGATAATCCCATAGGCATCACTCGCCATTCATAGAGACCAAACTTAGTCTTGAACGCTGTTTTCGACTCATCACCCTCTTGTATGCATATTTGATAGTAACCACTTTTTAAGTCAATCTTGGAAAATATAGTGGCACCACTAAGTTCATCTAGCATATCATCTAGGCGAGGAATGGGGTGGCGATATCTAATGGTTATAGCGTTGATAGGACGGCAATCAGAACACATACGCATACTACCATCATGCTTAGGTACTAGTATCACCGGGACCGCACAAGGACTCAAACTCTCACATACATGCCCTTTATCTAGGAGTTTTTGGACTTGCCTTTGTATCTCCTTTGTTTCTTTGGGGTTGACACAATAGGGTGCCTTGTTAGGAAGCGGTGCTCCGGGGATGAGGTCGATGCGGTGTTCGATCCCTCGTTTTGGTGGTAGTCCCGGAGGTAGCTCTTCGGGGAAAACATCTTGGAATTCCTACAACAAACGAGATAACACAAGAGGGAGATGTTGTGAAGGGTTAGTCCGTACGACATCATCTTTGCACACAAGTACATAGTGAAGAACGGTCGATGGGCTCTCACTCACAACCCTCAAATCTCTTTTGGTGGCTAAAATAATTGTATCTCTCATGTCCCTCATCGTGGAGTCACTCAAATTTGGCTTGTGGCACTCACTCTCTTTTAGGTGGATCACTCTCTCACTGTTATCTCCATGATGGGATGAAGCGTGTTTGTCGGTGATAACTTGACTTGGCGTCATTGGTCGAAGTACATATTGCTTGCCCTTCATCTTGAAGCTATAGTGATTGGTCCGGCCGTTCTGGATGATGCCACGGTCGAATTGCCACGACCGACCAAGGAGAAGGTGGCAAACGGACATGGGAACCACATCACACTCCAAGGTGTCTTCATAAGCGCCTATCTTGAAGGAAACTTGCACGGTGTGTTCAACTTGGAGGGTGCCGAAATCACTTAGCCATTGAACCTTGTAGGGGCGAGGGTGCTTCTTCTTGACCAATTGGAGCTTGGCACAAAGGTCCTCACTTGCCAAATTGTGGCAACTTCCACCGTCGATGATGACCTTGACGGAATTTCCTTGGATGCCCGCCTTGGTGTGGAAGATGTGGCAACGTTGGTCCTCGTCTTCTTGTTGTTGGAGTGTCAAAATCTTGGAGACAACGAGAGCGGGGCTCGGATCGTTGTCGCAAAAGATTTGCGAAACTTCATCTTCATTGACTTCACGATGCATGGCCACGTGCTCCAATGCTTCCATCTCGCCATCACTCATAGAGTCATAGGTGCCATCGTTTTGAAGGATCATGATGTGTTTTGTTGGACACTCGTAAGTCTTGTGGCCTCGGCCTTGGCACGTGAAACACTTGACGGAGCTTTACTTAGCGGTAGCATCCGGTGTCGGTGTAGAGGATGAAGCTCTCGATTTGTAGTTGCTTGTAGTAGGTCGGCTTGACAAAGTCGTCTTGTCCTTATAGCTTGACTTGTCATCGGTATTGGTTGTAGGTTTCGTCGTCGAAGGTGTGGTGGTCGTAGTAGCTTGAGCACTTGAACCGTAGGTCTTGGAAGAGAACTTGGAGTACTTCTAGTCATCTTGCACTTGGCGTTCCGCCTTGGTCGCTTGATGCACTAGTTCAAGTAAGATGGAGTATGGTTGGAAGTCCGTGATTTTTTTGACTTGGTAGTTGAGGCCATTCAAGAAATGTGCCATTGTTTGCTCGTCATCTTCCTTGACATTGGCTCAGATCATAGTGATTTCCATCTCTTGATAGTACTTTTATACCGACTTGGTACCTTGCTTGAGTTGTTGTAGCTTCTTGAAGAGATCCCGGTTGTAGTGTGTAGGCACAAAGCGAGCTCTCATGAGATCCTTCATTTGGGCCCAAGTGTTGATTGGCGGTTCACCTCTTTCTCTTCTTTGCTCAATCACTTGTTCCCGCCAAATAATGACGTAGTCTTGGAACTCGAGTGAAGCCATGGATATCTTCTTCTCTTCGTCATAGTTGTGGAGATGAAAAATCTTGTCAACTTTGAGTGCCCATGAGATGTTATCATCGGGATCATTGCTTCCGAAGAACTTTGCCATTGAACTTGAGCTTGCCGAAGCATTGTTCATCGTTGTGGTGGTGATGCCGAAGTCTATGTCTTGGATGTGGAGCCTCGTTGTCGTGGGCTTGTTGACGATGTTCTTGTCCTTGTTCGTCTTCGTCCTCGGATTCGTCATGATGAGCTTGAGGACGGCGACGAGGTGGACAAGCTCGGTTGCGCATTTCCTGGTGCTCCTCTTGGCGATTGGCTTCTTCATGTCATTCACGGCGAAGTGCTTCTTGTTCTTGACGTGCTTGACGATTGTGTTCCTCCAAAGCACGAGTTGAATCACAGAGTGCATGTTGGGCTTCTAGCGCTTGTTCTTTGCATTGACGTAGTTCTTTTTCGCGGCATTGTTGTTGGCGTTCTTGTTCCAATGCTTCTTATTCTTGTTGGTGACATCGAGCACGCTCGCGAAGTCGTCTTGTAATCCATTTCCATGGAAGGGGTTCTCCGAAGCTTGACGTTGGCGGTCTTGGTGTGAACTTGGACCGGAGCGGTCATCTCGGTGATGAGGACGTGCGCGAGGTGGACTCTCGTCAGAAGAGTACTCCGATGAGTGACGACTTGAGTGGCGTTGTCTTGACGATGTAGATGTAGAAGAAGCGCGCTTGACCATCAAGGTGTGAAATTCCTCCATTTGGCTTGAGAGCTTGGTGTCGAGGTAGTCCCTTGTGCGCACTTAGGATTCGCGTCGTCGGTGGCGAGTTGCTCGATGCGGTCGTCCAAGACGTCATGCGATTGGCGCATTGCCTTTTGCACGTCGAAGAATTGTAGCTTGGTGACGTAGGTGGTTGCGTCGTCCTCTTGCTCCTCAAATGCCGGGTTGTGGATGCTTGACCTATCCATAGCACTCAGGTAGATATAAGTGGAAGAATGAGATGACAATATCAATTATCATTCCACAAGTTGAAAATGGATCAAGGGTCACTCAATGTGCAAATGTGGAAGTAGTAGAATTGGTACCGAAGATCGTCCTTCTCACACCTACACAATTAAGGCTTATGGAGGAGCTTGGTTAGGATAGTGGCACAAATTTCAAGAAATCCGAAAGATAAGATTCAATAATGTTGAAAAAGATTCTCAAGTTCCTAAGTAAGACAATATAGATCAATAGCAATGAGTATACACGGAAAAACACACACGGATAGATAAGTGGGGTCGTGCAACCAAGGATGAGCCAAAATGTGGAATCCACGGAAAACGCTCGTGTTGCACAACACAAGAGAGACGCTAGCACGATTGCTCAAATGGGCGTGATACGATCTTGTGCACAACCTATAAGAAACAAAACGCGTCGTCTTCCTATGCGCGCCTTGCTATGTATGTGTGAGGCACGTGTCACTCGCTCAAGTGATCCAAGATGATCAAGTATTATATGCAAAATTGGCGATGCTATTGCTCTTTTGCTCTAGCTTAAAAAGCTTTGCTTCTCTTTCTTTTGCGATGATGTTATGTATGGTCACAATGTGGGACATGCACACCAAGATAGCAATTATGTATGCGGGTCCTATGAGAACACAAAAGATGATACTATGATAGATGCACGCAATTGAAGCTATGCGGAGTATGTATCACTAAAGTGCACAAGTAGTGTAGCCCGGCAATACTCAATGGCTAGTCTCGATAGGCAAGTAACGCAAATAGGCTCGGGGTAACAATGCAATAGCAAGGATAGAGTGTCAAGAGTGTTGTCGTGGTTACCGTCCTTGCTTACGGTGTAGTGTCAATGTAGAGGTGGTGGGCGACGATCCGGGTGATGATGAGCGGCGATGTCGATGAATAACCACTCCTAATTAGCTGAAACACCTTAGGAAGTGGCGATCCTCGCGACTCAAAATCTCAAATGCAAAGGGTTGCGGAAGAAATGGCGGTGACAAATGCGGAAGGAAATGGTGGAGAAAAAAAAATCGGGCTGAGAAATTCAGGTTGTTCAGGGTTGTTCGGATGTCCGGGCTCGGTCGGACGTCCGGGGTCCGGCTGTCCAGAGGCTCTCGGTCATCCGGAGGCGCTTGGTCGTCCGGACCCTGCGGGTTTCACCGGTTGACCTAGGTGAAGATGAACTCGAAACAAAAGAAAAATTTCGGGCAAAATTGGGACGATTTTGCAGAGGGAATTGATGGGGAAGATGGGGAAAAGGTAGGTCCACTTGTCCACAACGGAATCCACGGATCAAAATCAACAAAATCTCCTCAAATCCAAAGAATCCAAGAAATTTTGGTATGGCTATTTTTGTGGGGATTTTCGAAATTAGGTCAAAACAAAACAAAAATTGGCTAGAAAGTGGAGGGAGGGACTCCAAGGTGTGAATCAACGTGGCTCATGATACCAATATGATACGGGGCAATCCCGTTGGTGTCAATCTTTTCACACTTGGAGGGGAAAAGGGAGAAATCACGAGAGAAAACACGAACTCAAGAACGATCTCTGATCACACATCTGCTAAATCCACACAAACACAAGAGATACATAGATCTAAAAGTCGGCCAGGAGATACAAGTAACCGATAGTCGTCTCACTCCGGAGGAGATGAGGTCTTGATATCTCATGAGATCTTCCCTTGATAGGGGCCTTGGCATCCACTTCGGATCTTCTCTCAAAGAGGTGGTCAACTCCGTGGGAGAAGGAAGTAGATGGAGCTATGCTCAACAAAGTCAAGTGCTAAGCATAAGCTAACCCTAGCTTGAGGTGGGGGAAGAGTATTTATAGTCCTAGGCGGGATAGAGGGGTACATGGGCCAAGGCCTGAGTGGTTGCGCGCAGGCAGGGTCCGGACGTCCGGAGCGGTCGGACGTCCGAGGCTTCACGGCGGTCCGGACGTCCGGGGTCGACCGGTCGTCCGAAGATTCGGTTCGGGCGCGGCGTGGCCGGATTTCCGGAGCGTGTCAGTCGTCCGGAGGCTTCGGACTTCCGTGGATTCGGCTCTGGTCGGTTGGCGCCGGATTCCCGGAGAGGCTCGGTCGTCCAGACGCTGGGATGTGTCGGACGTCCGGCTGCTGAAGCGTTCTGCTGGTCCTTGGGTTGGCGTTGGGTTCCAGGTGTCGGACGTCCGACGTGGTCCGGACGTCCGAGGGTTGTAGCTCGTCCGCGGTCCCTCTTTGGTCCTTCCAAGCTTGGCGTCCTCGATGATCTTCATAGTTGTTCCGGGGTCTCCCCCAGTACCTGAGTATGCAGAGAGTTTTCGCTTGAGGTAGTGACCATATCTCGAGTGGGTCAAACGATGGTTGGGCAAGGAGAGATGTCACCTCGGATTCGATGGCGCGTGCGCGGGCTCTTATCATGGGTCCTTGTATAGCTTGAGGTGTTGGTGATGGATCCATGGGGTGATCATGGGATGCTCCGCATCACCCATCTTTGACTGCATAAACATCGGTGGTGGAGGAGGGAACACTGAACTTAAAAAAAGTCTTCTAGGCTGCGCGTGTCCGCCATGAGGTGGTGCAGGTCGTGAGGTGGAGGACCCCGGATCCGTGGCAGAGGAATGGCTGGGGTCGTGCCGGCCGGATCCGCATCGGGGAAGGAGGCCGGTGGCAGCGGATCCAGTGGTCACTGCCAGCACACACCGGTGAGGCGGCGCTCGAATCCATCGCCGGAATGACACGGTGGACCAGCGGCGCTCGGATCTGTCGCCGTGGAGGGGAAGCCATGGCGACCAACACAGGCGTCGTCCGGGGTCAGGGCCTCTCGGATCCAGCACCTGCTGGGAAACCTGGGCATGGTTGGGCCCAAGTTGCGTGGATCCATCGCCAAGCCGTCGCTGGAGTAGAGTTGGCGGGGCCGCGGATCCGGCGGGGCGGCGGCGGTTGGAGGTAGCCGGGCCGCTGCGGGGTGGAGAGCAGCGCGATGTGCGCGGGAGATAGGAGGGGCGCGGCAACACACAGTGGGCCAGCGACGCGGTGGGACGTGGAGGAGACGCTGCGGTGGGAGGTGGAGGAAACACGGCGATGCGGTGGGGGAGGGGAGGCACGGCAGCTAGGAGAGGGAGGAGGCGCGACGGTCGCCGGGGTTGGCCTGGGGTAGTGGTGGCGCTGTGGGGTAGTGGAGGGGAGGTGCGGCGGCCGAAAGTGAGCCGCGCCGTGGGGAGAGGAGGTGCAGCGGCCGTTGGGTTTGACCGGGATGGAAGTTGGGTAGTGGGGTGGGAGGGGAGGGGATGGATAAGGTTGGACGGGGGGCTGAGGTGGGATTTTTTTTTTGGTTTTGCAGTTCGGTAGGGTTACGGACGCGGTTAGTGTTGGTATGTACACATAAATTTCATGTTGGGGTATGCACACATAAATTTCACGTCGGGGTACATACATTTATGGGGTATATACACATACATTTTACGTCAGGGTATATACATTTATGAGTTTATACACATAAATTTCACGTCGGTGGTATGTATTTATATGTTTGTACACATAATTTCACATCGAGGTATGCATTTTTTGGGCGAACTCGTGTATGTCACATTCATGGTTATATTTTTTGCGGGGGCTTGAGTATGCACATGGATGATATACACATGCATCTTCTTTTGGAAATGAATCAATTGACAGTGAACATATGGCATGTGACGTTTTGGCAACAAATCAATTGTCGGTCAAGTGCATGCATAGAAAATTTGGAAAGTGATCTAATTAATGTGGATGAGAAAGAAAAATCCTGTCATTCTTGATCTAGGTGCCCAGGCACTAGACCTGATCATTGGTCGGGCCGGGTCGGGTTCGGGCCGGGCTTTGCAAAGCCCGAAAATAAAATCCCAAGCCCGAACCCAGCCCGAAGCCTGAAATGCACTCTTTTTTCAAGCCCGGACCCGGCCCGAACCCCGACCCGAAGCCCGAAAGCCCGGCCCGAATGCTATTTTTTATTGTTTGCACGTGTAAGCCCCGCCCGAAATCCTTAAAAGAGAAGCCCGAGCCCAGCCCGAACTATATTTCGGGCTGAAAAATGAAGCCCGAGCCCGGCCCGAATCCAAGCCCAAAGCCCGAAGCCCGAGTTTTTTCGGGCCGGGTTGTCCATGCCTAGGTTTACCAAACACCTAGGTGCCCCGAACATACATACATATACATATACATACATATATATATATACATATACATATATATATATATATATATATATGACAAATTTTATCTACCATCGGTGGTAGTTACCACCACTTACGTTTTGTATGTTGTATGTAGTATCTATCAAATCGGAGAATATGTACGCGTAGTATGTAGTATATAATAATGTTTAGGTAGTATATATACTATTTTTTTGGTAGTACGTATCATATTTTGAGTATGCTCAGGGGTAGTTACCCCACATGTTCTATATACTACCATGTGGTAGTATATATACTAGTTTATAATTTTAAATATGTTCATATATTATATATAAGATTTTTCAAAGTGAGTTACATGAAAAAATTACAAGTTGACCCATGGTTTTTATTATATTTGTAAAATACGTATATATTTGTATGTAAAAAAGAGCATACTCAAAATATGATACGTACTACCAAAAAAATAGTATATATACTACCTAAACATTATTATATACTACATACTACGCGTACATGTTTTCCAATTTGATTGATACTACATACAACATACAAAACGTAAGTGGTGGTAACTACCACCGGTGGTAGATAAAATTTGTTATATATATATATATATATATATATATATATATATATATATATATATATATATATATATATATATATATATATATATATATATATGCCTGGGCACCTTACCTCATAGCCGTTAGATGATGAGATGATGTATGACATTGGTATTGATATGGTAAGTTATTAACGTGATTCTATATGGCATTAACTAAGTATTATGGTAAGCATGCATGCATGCATGGCAACCATTTATGGTTTAAATTAATGGATAGTCATAAATGAATTAAATTTTCCAAATTTTACGTCAGGGTATGTACACGTATATTTTCACGTGAGAGTATGTATGCATAAGTTTATATCAGAGTATTTATACATAAAATTCACCTTGGTGTACGTAAATTTATGGGTATATATAGATAAATTCCACATTCGGGTATCACATAAAGTTTAAGTTGGGTAAGTATTTTATGAATACGTACACATAAATTTTACATCGGGGTATGTATATTTGTGTGCATGTACACATAAATTTCACATCGAGTATGTACACGTATATTTCACATCGGGTATGTACACGTATATTTCACGTCAGTGTATGTACACCTATATTTCATGTCGGAGTATGTACATCACGTCGGGTATGTACACGTATATTTCACGTCAGGTATGTACACGTATATTCACGTTAGAGTATTTACATTATATTTCAGGTCGGGTGCGTACATTATAAATAAACATTTACAAGGAAACTAGGATGTCATATCATAATATGGAAATAAATCGTATGGTATTATAGTGACGTACATTTTTATGGCATGTATAACATGCACCATTATTTGGAAAGGATCAATCACATGGGGCCTTAGTTGCATGGTGCTTCACCTAGGTGCCCCAAATATTTTACATATATATATATATATATAAACACTATTCTGATCACGGGATCAGAATATTATTCTGATCACGGGTTGAACTTCCCGAGTTACACAACCTGAATTTCCCTTTGTAGGAACCCGACCTTCGGGCTATCTTCGCAACCGTGTCTCCTCGCGCGAATTTTTCTGGTCAGTCGTGTTCTATGTGATGTAAGTGTAATCTGGGAACGGTTTTTAGCAACTAAATGCCCGCTTTAAATAGGAATCTCGCTCGTTGGCGGATTTGCTCTCGGGACGTGATGAACTTGCGTATGTTGCAATTTTACTGCCTGAGTTGTTCGACCTGAACTTCCCTTGGTGAGAGGTTGAACTTCCTGTAACATTGTCCAAATGAGGCTTGTAATATACCGTTGGAAAGCTGTGGACACGACGGTCACGACCTAAGTTGATTTTTTGTCAAAATCTTAATGGTTCAAGAGCAGTTTTGAAAACCGTTTTTCTTCATACAAAAAAAATGTGAATTGTATTTTCGAGTCTATTTCTAAACCGTTTATCGGAATGAGGCAAATGAGATAGCGTTGGATAGCTACTGCAAATCCGCTTCTTTTTCGTCTAGAAAGTTTTTTCTAATTTTAAACTATTTAAACGTAATTTTGAAAATGGCCGAAGTCCCACCGAGTTCGTATTTTCGCGTTATTTTCTTAACGGTTTTACGGAATGCAGCAAATGATATGGCGTTGGAAAGCTTGAAGAAATGCGAAACTTTTTTATGTAGATTGTTTTTTCCAATTCTTTACGGTTTTAAGTCAATTTCGAAAATGGCAAAAAAAGTTTTTTGGCCGTAATTTCTACAAAATTTAACGGAATGGGGCAAATAATATGCCATTGAAAAGCTACGGAAAATGCGAAACTTTTTCATGTAGATGTGTTTTCTCTGATTCCTAGCCATTTTCAAGCAATTTTGAAAACAGCGAGATCATGCGTTGTGCCTTTTATCGCGAAACAGAGTGTTCGAAAATGCACCGCGTGAAGAACTTGAACTTCATCAGCACGTCTACCTGAACTTCACTTTGTTTCATCACGTGCTATTTTTTGCTCGTAGCTCTCCATCCACTCACCGGAATTGAGCAAGTGATATACCGATGGAAAGCTGCTGTAAACACGCAACTTTTCCATCTTGATCATTTTTTTCATTCTCGCAGCGGTTTAAAAGATTTTCATCTGAAATTCTTTTAGCATAGTAGTTGAACTTCCTGTTGTTTCCACGTTGAACTTCTGTCACGTATTTTTTGTTTGTAATTTCTCACCCATTCATCGGTGTTACACAAATGATATTCCTTTTTGTACAAACCTCTGTCACAATATTTTTCTAACATTCTCCGACCGAGAACTTGAACTTATAGCAAGAAAAAAATTGGACCTTGCCTTTTTATTTATTTTTCTCACTCACAAGAATGGGTGAGAAATACATAGTGAACCACACTCACAAGAAGTTTTGAACCTTCCCGAGTCGAGCACCTGAACTTCTAGCAACAAATTTTGTATACTTTGACTTTTTATTCCTTTTTCTCGTATGAAAACACACACCATGCAACACGTGAACTTCTGGCTGTTTTCACTTTGAACTTCTGTGTTATTTTAATTTGAACTTCACGTTTTCTATTTTTGAGTAAAGAATTCTAGTAACGAGAAAAAAATCTGAGTTTTTCATAAACTTCGAACTTCTCTGCTGTTTTAATTTGAACTTCTTCATTTTATTATTTAGTAACGAGAAAAAATCTGAGTAGTTTATATACTTCAAATTTCTCTGTTATTTTTTTAAAAGTAGAGAAGTTCAATTTTTTTGAAAGTACTTCGATGTTTACTTAAAAATCATTTATTTAAGAAATATTGGACCGTTCGTTATATAATTTGAGTTTTTTATACACATCAAACTTTCCCGGGCAGAGCACGTGAACTTCTTTCAACAAACCTTTTAAGCTTTTATTTTTTCTATTCTTTTATTCTCACCTGAAACGCATTCCTTGTAGTACTTGAACTTCTCGTTGTTTTCACTATGAACTTCTGTCATGTTTTTGTGTATACATCGAATTACTCGTAATTGAAGGTCGAACGTCATTTTTTGCCATTTTAAAATATGTAATTGGATCTCGGACGTCCCGCATTAGAAATTTTGAACCGTGCAGGGAGAAGCACCTGAACTTCTTGCAACAAACATTTTAGTCTTTTTGTTTTGTATTCTTTTATTCTCATCTGAAACGCGTTTCGTGTAGTAGTTGAACTGCTCGCTGTTTTCACATTGAACTTCGGTCACGTTTTTGTGTATACATCGAATTACACGTAATTGAACTTCTGTGTTTTTAAACTTCTAAATACAGGGTGAACCTCTCTCACAAAAAAAATTGAACTTTCCTGGGTCGAGCACTTGAACGTCTAGCAACAAAAATGTAGAGTTCACATTTGTGAATTCCTGTAACTGGTACACACATTGAACCTTTACAAAGGATAAGGCTGAACTTCCTCATGTAGACCGGAAACATCGTCGGACTGTGCACGCGGGATTTTCCGAAGTAACAACACACATCGACCTGAACTTTTGTTTTTTTACCTTGGAAAATCGTCTGGCTGCATCATCTGTACATCTTGTCACCACCTTGGTACGAAAACGACAAAAATGACAAAGCGGCCAGCAGCAACACCATTGCTCATGTGACCTTGCCGTCATCTTACCTTTTTTGCTGTTGTATTTCGCCCAAAACTAAGAACTAAAACATCATTTGTATGAAAAAACCACAGCAATACCATAGAGCATCACGTTGCAGTGTTGAGTGAAGCTGCTCACGTATGAGTTTATCTCTCTGATCTGCACATTTTGCATCAGATCTGAACCTGAGTCTTGACTGATGGTCATCCATGAGCAGCACCGGCGGAGTTGAACAACCTGATATGGCGAAGTTGAACGGCCCAATTGTGCAGCAACGACTTTATGTGGTGGACTGACTATGTAACACGCTGCAAAAAGCCTCACCCAAATGCTCAAGTTAAGCAAGCACTCCGACCAATCATGAATGGATCAAAATCATACAGCTGCCTCGTCGCTCAAGGCCTCCTCCGGTGTTTCGGCTTTGAGGACCCGCGCCTGGTAGGACGAGATGGCACTGCCGTCACCGGCTGCGGCCGCCGCGAAGGAGCGCTTCCCAACCAGATCGGCGGCCAGCTCCTGCAGGTGGACGCATTGCTGATGTGGTTCATCCCAGCTTTGGGCGTCAGCTCGTCGGCCACCACCTTGGCAGCCTGAACGCAGATGTGCCTCACCTCCTGCTGTTCGTGGCCCTGGCAATGAACTGCCTCCTCGCCCTGGAGCTCATGCTGGAGCTCCTCGCCTTGGCCCTGCTCATCGTTGTCCCTTGCTTGCTGCTGTCGGGGCCATGGTGGCGGCGGCGGGTGGCGCGCTGGAGCCAAGGGCCAGGGGCAGAAGGCGCGGCAGAGCCAGGGGCGGCGGCGGGAGGTGGTGCTTCGGGGCCATGGGGGCGACGGCGGGTGGTGCGCCGGAGCCAGGGCCGGCGGTGGTGAGAAGGTGCACGGCGATGGCGGCGGCGAGATCCGGGGAGTGTGGCGCCGGTGGCGCGATCCAGGGAGGGGATCGGGGAAGGTCAGGGGTGGGGATTGGGGAAGCGGGTGGGGTGGGCTTTTTTCTGTATAGGTTCGGTGGGTTTCTCGGATCGCAGGAAGATCCCATCGGGCCCTATATAGGGGCGCTGTGATCCGAATAGTTATTCTGATCCTGGGATTAGAATAGTGCTACTATATATATATATATATACATAAACACTATTTTGATCACGGGATGAGAATAATATTCTGATCACAACCTGAACTTCCTGAGTTACACAACCTGAATTTCCCTCTGTAGGATCCCGACCTTCGGGCTATCTTTGCAACCGTGTCTCCCCGAGTGAATTCTTCTGGCCAGTCGTGTTCTTAGTGATGTAAGTGTAACCAGGAAACAGTTTTTAGCAACTAAATGCCTGTTTAAAATAGGAATCTCGCTCATTGGCGGATTTGCTCTCGGGTCGTGATGAACGTGTGTCTGTTACAAGTTTAATGCATGCTCTGGATGTTCTCGAACCTCTAACACGATGGGAATTCGGTTTTGGTATGAGTTTCGTGGACAATTTGTTGTTATTTTTAACGGATTTGATTTCGGGTGTGTTCTTTGTTCGCAAGAGATGCATCGTCCGCTTCTGTCGATTTCTCATTTTCCTGTGAAGATTGCCGGCGGATTTGCTTACTTTAGTGAAATTAAAGGCTTTCTACGTCGTCAATTTCAATCGGGAGGGTCCATACGGTTTGAATTCCGGTGATTCAATGTTGGCACTCCCGCGGTTGTTGCACGGGGTGTTTTTGCATTTTTGAGGTTTGCCCTCTATTCATTTTTGTTGTAGAAAGGGAGTTGCCAGATCATTTCCATGGAGGTGCGGACGTGTTTAAATCTGGTGCAGGGGATTTTATGCTTCGGACGTATTCGTTCGTTCAAATTTATTAGATTATCTAATGGTCGTTGTACAAGCTGGACTTCTGCGCTGTTCCTACCTGAACTTCTGCTTTTCCTTCTTTCCAAGGTAATGCATCAAGTCCTCTATATTTCTTTCTTTTTTCTGTAATTTTTCATTCTTGCATTGGTTTTGATTTTTTGAGTCAGTCCCGTGAGCAACCATGGAATTGGTCGATGGATATGAGTGTAGTTTTTATTTTTTCTAGTATGTTTTCGCACTTCTAATAGTTGTTGCACTTCACAGATTAACTATCCGGAACTTCTGTATGCTAATTGTTTTTAACATGTTAATTTGAGGTTTTACAAAACCCCGAACTTCCATATCTTCACTATTTGAACTTCTTATTTTAATTTTGTTGGTTATTTTTGGATTTAAATATTTGTAGACATTGAAATCGGCATTGCACCTATCGATCAACGCGGTAGCGCGAGGCCGAGCCGGGGGGTCGGGACCACCCTCCCCTCCCCCAGCGAGGGCGAGCCAGGAACGAGCCAGAGCAGGCGACGACGCGGCGTGCCGTGTCATCGCATGCGGAGGCGAGTCCGTCACATCCGTGACCCCACTATCTATCTTAGGGGTGTGGCTCTGGGTGCGTGTGGGTGGGGGTGGAAACATAATAACCGCATTGCGCCTGTCAACCTAGCGCGCACTACCGCGGTAGCGCGAGGCCGAGCCGGGGGGGTCGGGACCCCCCTCCCCTCCCCCTGCGAGGCCGAGCCAGGAACGAGCCAGAGCAGGCGACGACGCGGCGTGCCGCGTCGTCGCATGCGGATGCGAGTCCGTCACATCCGTGACCCCACTATCTATCTTAGCGGTGTGGCTCTGGGGTGCGTGCGGGTGGGGGTGGAAACAGAATAACCGCATTGCGCCTGTCAACCTAGCGCGCACTGTCGTGGTAGCGCGAGGCCGAGCCGAGGGAGAGGGGGGTCGGGACCCCCCCCTCCCCTTGTTGGAAATATGCCCTAGAGGCAATAATAAATTGGTTATTATTATATTTCCTTGTTCATGATAATCGTTTATTATCCATGCTATAATTGTATTGATTGGAAACTCAAATACATGTGTGGGTACATAGACAACACTGTGTCCCTAGTAAGCCTCTTGTTGACTAGCTCGTTGATCAAAGATGGTTAAGGTTTCCTAGCCATTGACATGAGATGTCATTTGATAACGGGATCACATCATTAGGAGAATGATGTGATGGACAAGACCCAAACTACGAACGTAGCATATGATCGTGTCAGTTTATTGCTATTGTTTTCTGCATGTCAAGTATCTGTTCCTATGACCATGAGATCATGCAACTCCCTGACATCGGAGGAGTACCTTGTGTGTATCAAACGTCACAACGTAACTGGGTGACTATAAAGGTGCTCTACAGGTATCTCCGAGGGTGTCTGTTGGGTTGGCATGGATCAAGACTGGGATTTGTTACTCCGTGTGACGGAGAGGTATCTCAGGGCCCACTCGGTAATACAACATCACAATGAGCCTTGCAAGCAATGTGACTAAAATGTTAGCCACGAGATCTTGTATTACGAAACGAGTAAAGAGACTTGCCGGTAACGAGATTGAACTAGGTATAGAGATACCAACGATCGAATCTCGGGCAAGTAACATACCGAAGAACAAAGGGAACAGTATACGGGATTAACTGAATCCTTGACATAGAGGTTCGACCGATAAAGATCTTCGTAGAATATGTAGGAGCCAATATGGGCATCCAGGTCCCGCTATTGGTTATTGATCGTAGAGGTGTCTCGGTCATGTCTACATAGTTCTCAAACCCGCAGGGTCTACACACTTAACGTTTGGTAACGATTAGTATAGTTGAGTTATTTTGTTGGTGACCGAAGGTTGTTCGGAGTCCCGGATAAGATCCCGGACATGATGAGGATCTCCGGAAGAGTCCGGAGGTAAAGATTGATATATGTGATAATAGTGTTTTGATCTCCGGAAGGGTTCCGGAATTCACCGGAAGGGGTTCCGGGTGTTTACCGAAGTGTTCGGGTGCAGCAACACTTTATATGAGCCAAAGGGGTAAAGCCCACGAGGTATTGGAAAGTGCAAAAGGAAGTTTTGCTGCTGCCTTAAGCGGTACTACCGCTGGTAAGGCAGTACTACCGCTTGTGTGAAGCGGTACTACCGCCTAAGCGGTACTACCGCTTGTGTGAAGCGGTACTACCGCTTGTGCGCGGTACTGCAGGGATCCGAGTTGGACTCTTTCCCTGCGGGCCAAACCGACCTTGTGCGGGCAAAACCGACCTGGAGGAGGCTTTTACTCCAAGTTTAGACCCCAAGGCTCAACATATAAATAGAGGGGCAGGGCTAGCACACGGGATACATCAAGATTTCCCAAGCCGTGTGTCGGCAACCCTAACCCTCTAGTTCTCCCGTCATAATCTCCGTAGTGCTTGGCGAAGCCCTGCAGAGATTGTTCCTCACCACCATCACCACACCGTCGTGCTGCCGGAACTCATCTACTACTTCACCATCGCTCGCTGGATCGAGGAGGTGAAGGCGTCATCAAGCCGTACGTGTGTTGAACGCAGAGGTGCCGTCCGTTCGGCACTAGTTCGTGATCGGATCGAGGGACGACTTGCGATTTGGATCGCGGAGACGTTCGACTACATCAACCGCGTTTCTTAACGCTTCCGCTTAGCGATCTACAAGGGTATGTAGATTCACTCTCCCTCTCGTAGATGCTCATCACCATGGATAGATCTTGTGTGTGCGTAGGAAAATTTTTGTTTCCCATGCAACGTTCCCCAACACCCCTCCCCCTGCGAGGCCGAGCCAGGAACGAGCCAGAGCAGGCGACGACGCGGCGTGCCGCGTCGTCGCATGCGGAGGCGAGTCCGTCACATCCGTGACCCCACTATCTATCTTAGGGGTGTGGCTCTGGGGTGCGTGTGGGTGGGGGTGGAAACAGAATAACCGCATTGCGCCTGTCAACCTAGCACGCACTGCCGCGGTAGCGCGAGGCCGAGCCGGGGGGCCCCGCGACGAGCGGATGCGAGTCCGCGGGGACCCCTGGTGAGGTCGAGCCAGGAACGAGCAAGAGTAGGCGACGACGCGGCATGCCGCGTCGTCGCATGCGGAGGCGAGTCCGTTGAGTTAGTTATGGACTTCATGTGTTTTTGTATTTGAACTTCTTCTTTGTTTCTTATTGTTTATTTATCCATATGCCTTACTTCGCTTGATAGTGTACTTGAACTTCTGTTCTTTATTTTTTGAACTTCTTCTTTGTTTGTAAGTGCTTATTTGTGTATATATTTTACTTCCATTGGTAGTGTACTTGAACTTCTGTTGGCCATCAATTTTTGGTTTTAAGGGATACCAACAGATTTTTATTTGATCTTATCTTTTTAAACAGATGCATTCAAATGGTGCTTTCATTTTTCAACACATGCATTTACTTTTTAGTGGTTAGGGGTAAAACTGTAATTAACCTCGGCGCTCCAACACCCGCTAGAGAGCCCCATTTACTGCCCCGTTGCCTGCCCAACACCTGTCAGAAAACCCTCTCCCCCTCTCGCTCGCTCTCTTCTCCCTATATCGCTCCGCGCTCTTCCCCCAACTTCCCCCAACCTCCCCCGAGTTCTCCGCCGCTGTCTCCTGCGCTCGCGAGTGGAGTAACCGGCGCACGCCCCGCTCCTTTTTCTGCCCCACGCCCCGCTCTCCCTCCCTCAAACCACTCTCTTCTCCTTCAAGGCGAAGCCGGCAACTGTCTGCGCGCGCGTGGCGTCATGGGGGTGGAAGAACCGCCGCGGATTCGTGCATCGGGGTCGTTTGGAGAGGTACAAATGCTGCCTCCTCCTAATGCTTGCTCTTAGTTTTCGCCAGATCTGTCGAGCTCTCACTATTTCTTCTGTGTGCTCTCGCATCCGCCTCCTCCCTTTTCTTCTAATGGTTGGATTGGAGATTAGGTAGGCTTCTTGTGCGTGTGGTGGGTGGATTCCATTTCCCCGTGGTTAATTTTATCTGTGAGATGCTTGTGTGTGCTAGTTTAGCCTTCAGACTTGTGTGGATTTCATTTTCCCGTGGGTAATTTCACCAGTGAGATGCATGTAAGCAGGGTGTGGTGTGTTGGTTGTTGTTGGATCTGATGTAGTTTGATCCCTTTGCTATTATTGATTTGGTAGTCTAGATTGCGTCTGTCACATACTAGTTAGTTTCTAAGAACTGTTTTTAATTTGTTGTGCTTGGCTTGATGTGGTACTATTCATCTTCACAGTTGTTGCTGTGATTTAGTTGTTTTATTCTAGGGTTTGATTTAGTTGTTTTTGTATTGTTGTTTGATTTTCTACTTTCTACTTATGTAATTTCTTCCCTGTTTTTTGTAGGTGGATCTAGGGTTTGTACTACCATTCATCAAGGAGTGGTGTTGTCATGGCTTCAAAACCTTCTTCAGGTATGTAAATGTATATGCATCTTGTATTTTAAATAGGAGTTTTCTTATATATTTCTGCCTATATCTTCACTTCGTTGTATTGTTGGACTGCCCATGTTTAAAAGTGTGAACTTCTTCCATAGGTTATGTGTATGCATTTTACTGTTAGTTGAAGTTAGTAGAGTGTTGCTTAGATTATTTTTGATGAATTGCGAGTGAACTATGTCACCAAGTGTGTTTGGACTTCCTAATGTTTCATATTTAGTGTATATCTTTGCATTTTGTGTTATCAATTTCATGGTATTGAGAAGTAGTTTGGCTGTGAAAAAGTATTTCTGCTCATGCTTCATCTTTTTTATGTAGTACTGCATTGGGTCACATAGTTGAACTTCTGGTTTTATTTATTTCTTTATAATGAAATTTGGTTGAACTTCTGTTTGTGCATTGTTTTACTGCTTTGTTAGGTATTTTTGAACTTCTGGATATTCATCTATATGTAGTACTTCCTTTGGTGTAGATTGTTTTATCTTTAGTATGTAGATTGTAGATTGTGCATTGTTATACTGCTTTGTTCGGTATTGTTGAACTTCTGGACATTGGACAATCATGTATATGTAGTACTTCCTTTGGTGTAGATTGTGGATTAAAACTTAGCTGCCTTTTTACTGCCATTTTGTAGTTGGTTATGAATTGAATAGTTCTGAAAAAAATGCCTGTGATCAAGATGGAGCTTCAAAAGTTAATACTGATGCTCCAAGATCTGATGCGGCTAAATCACCTATTATTCCTTTGACTGTAATTGCTGAGGTTGCTTCAAGCCTTGAGGAAAATTTAAGCCTCATGGATCTTGCTACTGCAGCTCTTGCTTCATCTAGTATGTGCAAATCCTTTCCATTATGTTTTTAAATTCTAGAGCCATGTTTTTGAACTTGTTCTTGTCGTGTGTTTTGTATTTTGTTCCTGACTCTTTTCCTTTTGTTATGTTTTTGTGTTCTTGCAGATGTATCCACAGAGGAGGAAGCTGTGAACACCATCAACGATGTACTATCTGACTTGCGTGTGCCAGATAGCACTGCTGCGGCCGAGCAGGGGGCTCCATCAGTTGAAGGTTGTGATTCTGTTCTGGAGCCTTTGTGCTCTCTTCAGTTGTCAGAGACGCGGTCCCAGTCTGTTGATGGCACTGAACCTGTCACGCAAGCTGAGGATGTGCCCCTACAGCTTCTTCTAGAGGATCAACGCAAGAGGAAGAAGCAAGAAGATTTTGAGAAGAAGAAGGCGGCACGCCTTGAGGAAGCTGAGCTCACAATTGGGCATGGCTCTGTTGCTGAAGAAGACGTGTCGCGTGCCACTGATGGCATGGTGCCCCTGTGAATAAGAAATTCAAGAAGACCGTGGCTAGGAAGCATTTAGTTGGTGAAGTTACTCCTCGGAGGAGCCCACGTGTTTCAAAGGCTGCAGGACCAAGTGTGGGTGAACTTCCTGAAGTGGAAGGCCAAGCCCGCGGTGGTACGCCACGTTGTAGTCCTCGTGTGCTTGCCACTGCGGCACCTACACCTTCTCCGCTTGGTGCTGGTGCATCTGGTAAGGGCAAGAAATGCGGCGTGAAGCGCAAGGTTGCACCGGCAAAGGTTAACAAGGGTTGCAAGAAGTGTTCTCGTGTTGATCCAGACGACCAGGGTGATGCTGATTTCAACGCTGATGACGAGGATGACGACGATGATGCTGCTGTTGCTGCTGATCAGGTATGAATCTCTCATGTTTACTATTTTTGAGAACATTGTAGAATTGTTGTTATATTTTGTGTATGTAGTACTGCCTTGGTGTGCATAGATGACCTTCTGCTTATATAAATTTAGAGATTAGCTGAACTGCTTGGTTTATATGGTATTACTGCCTTTGTGTACATAGCTGAACTTCTGCTTATATACATGAAGATATTAGCTGAACTTCTTGGTATACATGGTTTTAATGCCTTGGTGTACATAGTTGAACTTCTGCTATGTAAAGTTCTAACATTTAGAAAGCAGCTTAACTTGTGGTCATACATGGTTCTACTGCCTATGTAGTCATAGTTGAACTTCTGAAATGTACATTGCTATCATGGAGAAAGCAGCTGTACTTCTGGTCATACATGGTTGTACTGCCTATGTAGACATAGTTAAACTTCTGAAATGTACACTGCTAACATGGAGAAAGCAGCTGTAATTCTTGTTTTTAATGGTTGAACTTCTACTATATACAATTTTTTTGTCCATGCTCTATTTGCTTATGTAGTTTTTCCAATTCAGCATTAGTGAACTTTTGGTTTAGTTTGTTTGACTCATTGTTCTGCCTTTTTTCCTGTCATTGCATTTTTTGCAGTATCAGCTTGTGAAGCGGCCTGTTCTGAGGAAGAGAGGAGGCAAATCAGTGGAAGAAGCTGATGAAGGAGGAGATGATGCGAAATGTTTTAACAAGACGGTTCGCTGCTCACTGAAAGAGGTCAAGTTGTGCGCAAAATTGCTACAAGTTAGGCACAAGGAGAGGGTTATCAAGGCTGGTTTTGGTTCTGTGTTTGATTTGACGATTGATTCCAACATCTCTCGTCCTTTGATGGGCCACATCTACACCAAGATTGACCCTTTAACTATGATTCTGGACATGGGTGAGGCAAACAAGGTTTTGCGTATTACAAGTGATGCTATTCACCATCTTTTTGGATTCCCTCAAGGTGATCGTACCCCTCCTGGGCCCTCGGATGATGGGTTTGATGATGCTGTTATGAGGCTGAAGGCCAAACTTGGCTACAAGAGGAGTGATGATATCAAGACAAAGGATCTGCGGAAGATCCTCGAGGAACTTGTGAAGGATGAGAAGAATGATGACCTGGCTCTGCAGGTCTTTTACCTGATTCTTTTCATGAAGGTTATTATTCCTGGTACGTCTACACGAGTGTCCAGGGAGGCAGCAATGGCTGAGAATCTTGTTTCTGAAGATATGGCAAATATGGACTATTGTCAGTTGGTTGTTGATGATCTTCGAAGGGCTGTTGCTAGGTATCATCAAGGGACTAGCAGAGGAAAAGCTGTTACAGGCTGCGGCACTGCGCCGCTACTTATGTATCTTGACTGCCTTATCATTGGCAAGAAGCCTATTGTTGATTTGAGGACCCCTCGCATCAACTACATGGACCAGGCCAAGATGTCTGAGCTTGCTACTGATGACTTGGTTAAGAAGGGTGATGAGGACCCAGCCAACTGGGTGTTTGGGAAACTGCCTGTGAGTGTTTCTATGCATCATTCTTTCCTGTACAGTTTAACTTGAACTTCTGGTACTGTCTTCAATATTTGTTCCATGTTCCTTCATTGTTTTTTGACGCGTTGACTTTTGTTTTGTATGTAGTGGAAGACACAGGCTGAGGTTGTGTACTTTAGGGTTATCGAACGTCCTGTTCTTACTATGCCTCGTGCCAGCGGCCTAGGGAGTGGAGGTGCCCCAAGATTTGAATTCTCCCGGGATGTCAATACTGGTGCTCCCCCTGTAGATCCTGGAGGTTCTTCTGCCCGTGTGAGTGCTGCAGGTGGCGTTTCTTCTGAGGGTTTCTTTGATGCTGCCAATGCTTCCCTTCTTAGGATTGATGGTCTTCTGGAAACTATTTGTGGGGAAATGGCCCGTGTTCCGACAACTCTTGAGCGTCTTAGTCGCGTCGACGGGATTCTTCCTCCCGGCCATGGTTTTGATGCTGAGTCTTCGAAGAAGGTTTTGTCAATTGAAGCTAGAATTCTTGCTGAGCTTCGTCAGAGCACTTCCCACCTCCGGACTAGCTTTGTGCTGTTCAAGGAAATGCAGGATGCTCGTTGCAAGCCTTTTGAAGATGAGGCTAGTGTTGTTGTCAGTCAGATTCAGAGGCAAGATGATTCTGTTCGTTTGGGTTGTGAAGGAGGCAACGAGGAGCGTACTGAAGAGGTTTGTTTATGTTGGCTTTGTTAGTTCTTTGAATTAATGTTCATTGTTAGCTTTTCAGTTATTAATGTTTTTTGTCATAGGTGACCCTTCTTGATTTCATGTGTTCTGAACTTCTTTTTTCAGTATTTGTGTTTCATATTTGACCTTCTCTGTTTACAGTATCTGGACTTCCAGCCCTACAGTATCTGAACTTCTTTGCTTTCCATATATGGCCCTTTTTTCCTTTGTATGATAGTAGTTTGATATCTGACCTTCTATGTTTATTGTCTTTGGACTTCCTCCATGTGTCAGTGGTCATAGCTGTCCTTCTTTAGTTATATAATGTGGACTTCACCTGATTAGACATTGTGTTCTATATGATTTTTGTAGGCTGTTGATGATGGTGCTAGGGTTGATGAGGATGTTTTACCTGAAAGTGCAACTGTCCATGTGCATGAATCTGCTCCCGCGAGTGATTTATTTGTTGATGAGGTTCATGACGGTGATCCTAAAGTATTTTTTTTCTTGTCCATTTGTTTCCTTTTTATTTAACTTCTTGTACATTTTTTTACTATGTGCCCATTTTTATTGACTTTTTGTTCTTTGCTGCAGAATGACGATGATAGTGTTCCTTCAGAGAAGGTTGCAGACAAGGCTGTATCAGGCACTGGCTGCTCCGATGGGCTGGATCGAACTGAACCTCAGTCGTCCATCGGTGTTGGGGTTTCTAATGCTGAGCAGGGCAAGACAGCTGACGATATTATTTCAAAGAAAGATCCCATCGAGCTGCAGTTCATACTGGTAGTGCTCGTGCAGGCACGGAGAAGTCTCCTGCAGCAGAGCCATCAGTTGTTGTTGATGCTGGTTCTCCAGCTCTTCCTGCTGCAGCACAACCAACAATTTTTGTTGTTTCAGATTCTCCAGCTGCTCCAGCTGCTACTGGTGTGCTTGCTGACGACACTGCAATGTCTACTGGAGATGATGATGAAGAGACTGAAAGTGATAGCTTGGGAAAGGAGGATGATCTTTCCAGTGCTGCAACTTGTCTAGGCAAGAATCCATAAAGAGAGGAGCATGCTTCTCTCTTCTTTCCCCATCCCCATCCCTTTTGTTGTTGGTTTGAGTCTTTGATATCCCTATGTACTGTCTGTGTGGTGCAAGTTGAACTTCTGGTTTGTGGTTTTTCATGTGGTTTATAAATAAAGTGAATTGAAGTTGTTTTTATGTGGGGGAAGGTTTGTAATGCATGGGTTGTGATGTTTTTAATCCCGTGGTTTATCTTTCGGTGTAGCAGCTGAGATGTGCTTGTGTTGTTTGTTGCTCCTGTCGTGATCTATGTGTTTGTATGTTGCTCTTAATTTCTATCCTTTTGCTGAGCATATAGTGAACTTGCTGTCGTCCGAAAGAAGGTTGATGACTTTTATTTTAGTGTAACTAGGCTTAAGAGTGATCGTTCTAAGAGGTGAGTGCAGCTGGTCAGAATTTATATGCATCTAACTTATGTACTGCCTGTGGTTTTATACCTGAACTTCTTTACTTTCTGTTGCTCAACTTCTTTACTTTCTGATGCTGAACATCTAACTTTACTTTCTGATGCCTATTGTTATGAAGCTGAACTTCTTTGCTTTCTGTGTGATGAACTTCTTGAGTTTCTGATGATGAACTTCTTTACTTTCTTTTGTTTGTTTTAGATCAAAGATTATGTTCCAAAACAATGAGTGTGAAGCTACTGTTGAAGATGTCGCAACGTCTTTTTCTCCTCGCAGAATGCTTCGATCTAATGTAGCTGAGGTTGCACTGTTTTGTCTACGTGCCAAATACCAGGACTCAGAAAAACTCATCCTGCCGTATTGGGTTTGTGTAAGTCAACCCTATAGTAATTTCTTTTCTGTTGTTCTTTACCATATTAGTTAAAACTTGTTGGTCTCATTGTATTTCATATGTTGCTGTTATCTGCATTATATTAGGACAAGATTTACAGAGGGCATTTTGATTCCCGTGTGAGGAAGTACTTCTTAGCGACTGGTCCAGATAGCATGGATGCGCATGATTATGTAAGCAATATTTGTTTCTTTGTCTCTGTATTTGTTTCCACTGTGATCCTCTCTGTTTATATTTGTTTATTTTTCTGTGCTCTTGATATTAATTTTCAGTTTTAATGATTGTGTGTTTATCTTGCGTCAGGTTATTTTCCCCACTTTTGACCCACCTGAACTTCCTGCTCACTTGGGTGGTGTTGGTCATTGGGTTTCCATATTTCTTGACATGAAGAATTCAAGGTTCCAGCTTCTCGACTCCTACTATGGACCAAATGATGACTGTGCGGTACGCCTGTATCGGCGGATGACTGATAACATCAAGAAGCTTTGGAGCGATGCCAGCAATGACCGGGAGACACCGTTCAGTCCACTTTCTATTGACCATTTCCCTTTGGATTGGATTGATGTCCCCCAACAGACTAACATGTATGAGTTCCACTTTTCTCTCTATCACTTTCTGTTTAATTGTAGTTGTACGTAAGCTGCAACGTCTTGTTATGCTTTTGGCTTTCTTTGTTTTAACATTGTTCTCTTTGTTTGATGGCAGTATCGACTGCGGATTCTTCATGCTTACGAATGTTAATTCGTATCATGATGGGGTTCTTGCAAACTATTCCCATGAGAATATCTTGGATATCAGGAAGACATGGTTGTACTCAATTGCTTCTTCTAACTTGTTTGAAACAGACTTCCATGGTCTGTTTGGCTACTATTCATGTAAGTCTTGAAACTTGGATTGCTTACTTGGACTGCAGCTTTTGTTCTACATGAACTTCATTGTCTTTTACTTGCTTGTGTTTTTTGTTTCAGTATTTTTCCCTGTCATTGCTTACTTGGACTGCAGCTTTTATTCTACATGAACTTCATAGATGATACCTTTTAATGCTTTTGTTAGTTGTAGTTAAATGTTTTCCATTTCATCAGTTTATCTTGAACTGTGCCTTGGGTTGTGCCTGAACTTCATTAGTTTTTAAATGCAACATAATTTTTAGGTCAGCTTGAGTAGTAATCATGACATCTATATTTGTTGGACTGTACATTGTGTTGTATCTGAACTTCCGTTATATTTAATGGTCTTTTTTTTGACAGTGGAGCCGTTGGACTTGACCGATTACCACTACTCATTCCTCGGGTCACAGGAATACCAGCCTAGGGAGGAATCGATGAGTACAACTCCGAGAGAAGATGAGAGCTCTCGAACCCTTATTCCTTCCAAGTTGGGGAAGCAGCCTGTCGGTATTGGTGCTGCTCCAAGTACCCCTTGCTCCGGGAAGGTTGGTGCAGTCCAAGCAGAGGTGATTTCGTCGGATGATGATTTTGAGAAGATTGCTTACCCGAAGAAGGGTAAATCTGCTGCTGCTACTGTTGTTGGGAGAGGTGGGAAGAATGCTGTCATCACCAGGAGGAATCCAGCAGTTGAGTCTGGCAACATAACTTCCTCGAAGAGAGCAGCAAGATTGCCTATGAAGTGGCATTCTGCTGTCGCTCCCCTAAAGAAATACAGTTACCCTCATCTATCTGAGGCCCGGAGGTTGAAACAGTTTGTGCTTAGTGAAGATGGTCTGAAGAAGTATTCTGAGTGAGTATTCTTCTTATGTGTTTGCTACCAGACATGCTATTTTTTGTGAACTTCTGATGTTATAGTATCTGAACTTCTATTCATTCTCCTTGTCTTGGAGTTGCACTTCTAATATTTTTCCCATCCTTTAAATCTGCAGGACAAGCTACTGCATGTTTACCGTCCCTGGGAATGTGATTGACCTCACAGGACGTGTCCTTTATACTCTTTTCG
The DNA here is from genome assembly GCA_039707655.1 of Elymus sibiricus. Lineage (NCBI taxonomy): Eukaryota > Viridiplantae > Streptophyta > Magnoliopsida > Poales > Poaceae > Elymus > Elymus sibiricus. The sequence goes on from CM077665.1 coordinate 238,252,628, forward strand.
GTGAAGGGCAGCAGATGGAAGGAGACATAATGGACTTTCTCATAAACTTGTGGAAGGATAAGCCGGAGACCTCTGAGATCTTCTCTTGTGCTGACAGGGTTGTTCTGAGTCCCTACTTCATACAGGTTTTTGTTCTTGTAACCCTATCTCCTTTTTTGCGCTAGTTTTGGTGAAGTAGCATTGGGAGGTGTTTTTATTTGTCGTGATTATTTTGTGTTCTTGATCTTTGTTGATGGTCTGTTGGTGAATGCAGTACTGCCTGGAGTATGATTATTTAGGTGCATCAGTTCCAAAATTCAATGTAAAAAAATCGGCTGCACTCCTCCCAATGTTTGTTCGTAAGGAAGAAGACCTTAACGCAAAGCTGGTTAGGTTTTCATAACTCTTCCTTTTTTTATTATGTACATCCATTTGCTGAGTTTGTCCAGAAGTTTTTGTTCATCTCGGTTGTTCAATACTTATTGTTTGTAGTTTGTGTTAACCATTTTTTTCAATCTTGGCAGGTTTTTTTGATACTTTTCAAGCCAATTGGCAAAATAGCCCACTATAGTGTGTATGTGCTGAATAGATATCGTGGGAGCATTGACATCCTTGATTCACTCCCTTACTCTAATAAGGGACTTTCACAAACAAGTTTCCACGGAGACTGCCAAAATATCGTGAGTGTTTCTTAGTCTGAACCTCCCGTCATATTCTCTTTTTGACATGAATTTTATTCTGCCTTCCGTTGACAAAATATTTTTATCTCTGTTTGGTAATACTGCTTCAAAGTTGTGTGCTTGAACTGACTATCATTTGACAGTTGAACTTCTGGTATCGTTTAGTTGGATTTTATGCAAGTGTCGCTTTTATGTACCTGAACTTAGCTTTTTGTTTAAGATGTTCTTGATTTTATCGTATTTGTCATGTCTGGCAGATCAAGAGATTCGTTGGGTTGCTGGAGGAGATGTACGGCAAGGCTGAGTACAAAGCGAGCAAGCAGCCAAACTGGGTGACTATTGCAAAGAGGCCGACTTTTGTTGATGTCCCAAAGCAACTGAATAATGAATGTGGTTTCTTCGCCGTGAAGCTCTGCTCTACATATGATGGCGATGAGCTTGTTGAAGATTTTGGTGATGTGGAAGTATGTTTTGTCCTTGTTCCTTTGTCTCATCATCCTTTCATGTTTTTTTTGTTTTTGCCGACACGCTCCTGCTGTGCTTTTAGTTATCCTTTACTGTTTTTTTATTCTTCATTCTTTTTGTTTGCAGGCTGCTGTAGATGACTGGAAGGCCGAGTTCATGCATACTCTAGTCTTCAGCGAGAAGAATGAAATTGTGCGTGGAGAGCTTCCTGTTGAGATCCATTCCTTGGGCCCGTGAATTCTGCGTGTAGAAACATTGGTTTAGTGTAGATTTGATTTCGTAAAGACTTGGTTTGATAATGATTGGAACGATTTCGTAAAGATTTGGTTGTAAGAATGGTTTAGTAATTTGTATATCTATAGCTCCAGCACTGTTTTTTATGTTATTGAGGACAAATGTATCTGTAATGAAGAATGATCGTCTTGTGAATTTAAATGTATTGCACTGTTTCAGTATTCCAGTGTTGTTTGTTTTTCCCCAACTTATGATCTTGAACTTCTGCCTGGGTTCTGGTTGAACTGCTGGTTTTTTGTGGACAGTGTTTTTTCTCCACAAATCCAGTGTTGTTAATTTTGGCCCCAACATGTGAACTTGAACTTCTGCTTGAGATCTGGCTGGGCTGCTGGTTTGAGATGGAGAGAATTTTTGTGTTGTAGAATGTATTATTATTTTTCAACTCAATCAAGATGTAGCCTTTTGTAATTTTTGTGTTGTCCTATTTTTGTAATTTTTTAACTGCAAATAGTTTTCAACTAGAACTTCGTGTAAAAATATTCTCATACACTCCTTTACGTTTCTTGATCTTGTGGGGATTCTACATGAACTTCTCCAGGTATCCAAACAAAACTTCATATGTCCACGCGTCGTCTTAGGATTACTAGCTTAGTTTATACGGCAATACTTATTTGTCAAGCATATTTTTCCTACATTAATTATTATACCAGAACTTGTTCTGTAAGCTTACTTGAACTTCATAGTTTATTCTTTATTCCTGCTTGCTCTTTTATGGAATACATCACCAGCGACCCCTCTCATAATATACCAGAACTTCTAAAGTAAGAGTACTTGAACTTCTCAGTGTATATTCATTTATTCATGCTTGCTCTTTTATGGAATACAGCACCTACACCTCCTCTCATAATATACCAGAACTTCTAAAGTAAGAGCACTTGAACTTCATAGTTTATTCTTTATTCCTGCTTGGTCTTTTATGTAATACAGCACCTGCACCTCCTCTCATAATATACCAGAACTTCTACAGTAAGAGTACTTGAACTTCTACTGTATAATTTCTTTGAAACTTGTTCAATAGTGGAATAACATAATATACACTGACATGACATAAGTTTGCTTTGTTTAATCGACCTAGTTTAATTGTTCATCGGCCTTGCGCTCCTCCTAGGCTTTGCTGGTAGTGGTTTTTGTTTGGCATGTACCTCTTCCTCTTCCTCTTCATCTTCCTCTTCATCTTCCTCTTCGTCTTCCTCTTCTTCGATGATGTCTTCATCTTCGTCTTCCTCATCCTCCTCTTCATCTTCCACCACTTTCTTGGTGCTGGCTCTAGGTTTTGCTTTCTTTTTCTTTTCTGGCTTTTGACTTGTCTTTTCAGCCTCTGTGCGCTTCGAACATGTTCGTGCATTGTGTGGAGCATATTCCTTGCATATGCTACAAAGCCTGCAGCTAGCTTTCTCTGGGTGTGGTCCCTTGTTTTGTTTTTGAACTTTGGGCTGCTGTTTTTGAGCTTTTGGTTGCTTGACCTCCTCGGCATCGTTTCTTTCTAAGAGTGTTGGACAAGTGAGTTTGTTGTGTCCTGCAACCTTTTTGCACACACTACATTGCCTGTGTCCAAGTGGCACTCCATTGTCATCCATCACGATGACTCTATCTGCAGATGGTGCCTTTATTTGAGCTCTCTGGTCACTTTTCTTTGCTGCAGAAAGTTTCTTCCTACCCTTTGTTTCAGAGTACAACGGCAGTTTCATCATCTCTTGCTGCTGCTGCTGCATCAATTGGCCAACATCCTCCTTGCATCGGTCGGCTTGAGTAGCGGTCTGGAGCATTTCAGCTTCATAATAATGAAGGTCATCTGCAATTTCAGCATCCTCTTCAGACATCCTTTCGTCAGCATCTGCTTGATTTGCTGAATGTATTGCATCAAGTTCTTCCACGGGCCTCTTGAGAACATAGAAGGCTCTGTCATATTGCTGTTCACATCTCATTGCTTTGTTGTTAACCGTCAAATTTAGCTGCAGCAGGATGTCTTGCTTTGAGAGTTTTGAGCTGCCATCCGATGCAATTGTGTTGTAGTCCCTTGTATCAAATGTTGGTTGTGATTTTGCAGTCTTTGTGTACCGTTTCAGGATATACTTGTCTGGAAATTTGTCAGCCCTCAGGTAGTCCAGTATGTTCATTATATGAAGGCAGAACAGACATGAATTTGTGATGAATGCAGAATACATTGTTTGTGAGCCAGCAATGAGTTTCATATATTGATATGATACTACTAGTTTAGCTATTTAATGAGTTTGTTTTTCCGCTCACCTGTGTGTGTCCAAAGCTTGCATTCGCACTCATATATTTCATTCTCTGGGTCAGCTACAACCTGGAATTCATGCTTTGATCAGGCAAACCTTTCTTCATCATCATGGTCACCCTTGTTGTGGTAGTACACAAGGTACTTAGTGGCCTCTGCTGTCTTTTTTGCGCGAAATAGTGTCCTCTTTCTCATCCTATCCCTCATCTCGCTGTACACGGCTCTCGTGTACTTGATAGCCATGACTTCCTCATAGCCGTAATTTGTTTTTGTGACAGGATTGCTCTGCACATGTCAAAAAATAAGATATTAGTCGAGCAGAGTCATGGGTTTCATTTAAATACCAAGTGCACATGTTCAAGGAAGTCACAATACCATGCTGGCCATTGTTTGCTCATTCTCCTTCTGCAGCCGAGTTTGTATGCAAGCATTTACCCGCCTAGCAAACTTGTGTAGGTTCTGTGTCCCCTTGACAAACCCTCTCTTGAGCACGTGATTCATGCTCTCGCTTCGTTGTGTAGAAGTCATTCTAGCACAGAAAATGTTCTTGTAATATGCTGATATCCACATTTTCCTATCACTCCATAGCTGCATCATCATCTGGTTGTTCTGCAGGTTGTACTTCTGCACGAGTGCAGCCCAGGCAGCTTCAAACTCTGTTAGCATTAGCGGCCAGTTTAAGATTGCTGTGAACTCCTCTTTGAATGTTTTATTATACTTTTTGTACAGCAACGCGAGGTATTCCTTGAACTTCTTCTGGATGTGCCAATGGCATAGCTTGTGGACGGTATTTGGGAATGATTGTGGTATAGCTTTCGCCATTGACGGGCACTGGTCTGCATGAATTAAAAAAATGAAACTTGCTTCTTGCACTGATGGTGAACTTATGTGATACAAGTACTTGAACTTCACAGGCAGCAGTAGGACTATGTAGTAATGTCACAAAGTTTTATCTTATAGCAGTGTTGTTGAACTTCTGTGGTACCAGTGATTGAACTTCACATGCAGCAGTAGGACTATCTAATAATGTCACATATATTTTCCTTATAGCAGTGTTGTTGAACCTATGTGATACAAGTAGTTGAACTTCACATGCAGCAGTAGGACTATCTAATAATGTCACACAATTTTTTTTCTTATAGCAGTGTTGTTGAACTTCTGTGGTACCAGTGATTGAACTTCATAGACATAACCATATTTTTCTGAACATGATACATATTTTTTTCTTACAGCAGTGTTCTTGAACTTCTATGATTCCTGTATTTGAACTTCACAGACATAACCATATTTTGCTTCTTGTACTGTTTGTTGGACTTCTATGCTACCAGTGTTTGAACTGCTTGGTTTATAATATTTTTCAGTTAAAACCAGTATACCCAATATACACCCAGAGCTGAAAAGATGATGAAACTTGTAGAGTTTTTTTTAACTTACCTGTTAGAATGCAAGTTGGGTGTTTGTTGTTCATGCACCGTACAAATGTATCGAACAGCCACTTGAATGACTTTGCATCTTCGTCTCTGATCAGGGCAACAGCAAATATCGTTGACTGCAAATGGTGGTTTGTTCCAACAAACACTCCCAGAGGCATATGAAATCTGTTAGTCTTATAAGTTGTGTCGAATGTTAGGCAACCGCCAAAATCTTGATATGCTCCCCGGCAGCTTGCATTGGACCAGAAAATGTTTTTAATTACATTGTCGATGTCTACTTGTATGTCATAGAAAAACTCATTATTGATTGCCTTCATGTCTTTAAAGAAAGATACAAGTTTCAATACATCATCCAAATCATCTTTCCTCGCATTCATAGCTTTCCTGCAAATTATATGCAAACATGCATTCGTTATTTTGCTAGCAAGGGTGGTGACTTAGGATGCTATGTACATTGCAGTATGTGCATTTTTCAATACTTACTGGTTTAGTAGGTATCGTCCGGTCATGCTTAGGAAGTAGCTTCCATCTTCATTTTCGGATAGCATGGACATAATTGTTGTATGTTTGACATCATGGTACTGCAAGAGCCTTACGTACTCCAAAATAGTGGGGTCATAATTCTTGTGTGAGTGCAAGAATACCAGCATGTCAGCAGTTTGGATGAGGTGGTGATTATGATTGTACTCAATGTCCACTACCACACATGTGTTATCCTCTTGCACCTTCACCCTCATTCTTGCATTGCAGCCTGTCCTCTGCGATGTTTTGTTTCTCTTCCTTTCATCTTCTGAAACAGAAGTTATGTGTTTCCCTTGGAACGCGCAAACAAAATACTTGTGATTCTCATTCCCTCCCATCTTCCTGATGCCAAAACCAGCGTGTCTGGCGTATCTGTTGTAAAATTCCCTGCCTTTCTCTACATTCTTGAATGGCATCTTTAGTCTTGGTATTAGATAATCTGGGAGATCCGACATCTGCAGAAAAAGAAAAAAAATCCAAACGGTACGTTAAAATGCAGTTTATAAATTTATTATCCTGGAGGGAGCAGAAAAATTCCAGATCATACAAGATGCATATATAAATACTTAAATTTTGTTCACTTACGTGCGTGTATGATCGCAACTCCACCGGAGTCTGCTGCTGGCCCTCTGGGATGGGGCACGACGGATTTATCATAGCAGGGTGCAGGAGTGGATCACGAGGAGGAAGGAGGGCTGAAGATGGCCTCTCTCTTGTTTGCGTCCTTTTTTCTTGTGGTGGTTGTGGAGGCATGGCGATCCTGGTTTTAGTTTGCTCTTTTGTTCTATGAAGCAATCCATCTACCTCATGTCCCGTACAATCCTGAGTTGTAGCAGCAACAGCAGCAGCATCCAACGGCGGTAGTGTGCAGAGCACTCTCCTCCGTGTGTGTGTTCCTGTTGGATTTGTCCTGGCATCCGGTTTACTTGCTGCCATTTCACATTGACGAGCCACACCAGGATAACCTCCAGAGTTATACGCAGGACCTGAGCTAACACCCTCCTCCATCGGTGTGCTTGGAAGTCTGCTGGTGGATACAAAGAATCCGCGGGGGATTTCCGGCGTCACCTAATTAGGTGGAGGCGCAAAATGGTGCGGATCGGGCTGTGACCCAGCATCTAGGAAGTCTGCATGTGTTTCCGGTGTCACCCAATTCTGGTGTGGAGCAGATTGGGAATGCTGTTGGTGCGTTTGAGCTGTGACCCATTGAGGGGGCGGCACAACGCGTACAGGCTTAGGGTTGTGTACTTGCTGCTGGGAAGTTCTAACCTTCTTTCTGCGTCTCTCATCCTGCTGGCATAAAAAAAAGAATGTGTTAGCACACAAGTCACATCTGCATATACTGGTGTTGCTGAACTGAGCATTATTCACAGCCTGAACTTCTCATAAAAGTGTTGTTCATGTACATATTTTTCCTAGGACACGTATCACACTCTGAACTGAGCTGAGCATTTGCCTATACTTGTGTACCTGAACTGAGCACTCTTCACAGAATGAACCTCACATTCTGAATTCTACACTATTTGTTTTTTTCTGTACCTGAACTGAGCACTCTCCACATACTGAACTTCTGGTTTGTAAAGGGGAATTACTGTCTACAGTTAAACCTGACCTTCATGTGTTTTCATGGTTGAACTTACTAGTGCATACCAACCTGACCTTCATGTGTTTGCATGGTTGAACTTACTAGTACACACCATCCTGAACTTCATGTGTTTTGCATGGTTTGCAAAGGGGAACTACTGTATACAGTCAAAAACCTGACCTTCATGACTTTGAATGGTTGAACTTCCTAGTACATTCCAACCTGAACTTCAATTGATCACATGTTTGTTTTACTTTCCTTTTTTTTGCACACAACCAGATACATACCAACCTGAACTCTAGCCCACTGACTTGTTGAACTTCACATGGTTTTTTACATATGAATGCAGGTAGATTTTTTAATTTTTGCAGCCTGGACTGAGGCTCACACACTGCCAGAACTTCACATGGCTGAAAGAAAATAGCAGACAGCAGGAAGTTCAACCATACCTTGGATAGAAGTTCGGCCAGCCTTTTTCCAGCAGTAGATAGGCCACCTTGAGAGCAATTCGTCGGAGAGTTGGGAGAGATATCCCATGGCATTCCATGTCTTGCAAAGGGCGCGAAGTTCATCTGCATGAAGCCAGAAGTTCAGGTGAGGCAAGATTGAAGGAGGAGCCAAGAAGAAGGAGGAAGTTCAGGTACCTAAGAGGGAGGAAGTTCAGGTACCTGTGGTGCCGCGTTCGTTGCTAGATTTGAAGGCGCCGCCGATGCGCCCTCCGCCGCTGAGATGCTCCCTTGGCCGCGCCGTTCGCCGTACCTTGCGCCTTGGCCGCCATTAGCTCTGCTAAGCCGTCGGGAGGAGGTGAGGATGGAAGGAGGAGGCCTCCGAAAGTCCATGGCGGCTTCGTTGCAGAAATTCCGGCGGCTTCGCCGCCTCTAGGCGACGCGGGCTCCCTCGCGCCGGCGTCCGCCGTCGCTCGCTCCCCCGCGCCGGCGTCCGCCGTCGCTCGCTCGCCCGCGCCGGCGGTCGGACAGGAGGTGGAGACGGAGGGGAGGCGCTGGATCCGGTCGGCCGGGAGCTAGAGAAGGAGGGGAGGCGCTGGATCTGGTCGGCCGGGAGCTGGAGACGGAGGCGAGGCGCTGGATCCGGCGAAGGTCAGCGGCGAATCGCGGCGGAGGCCGGCGGCGAATCGAGGGGAGGATCGGCGAGGAGGGGGGCTGGGGCGAGGAGCTTCGAGGGAGGGGGGCTGGGGCGGCCTCGATCGGGATCGGACCAGGTGGCTGTCGGGGTGGGCCGGCAGTTCGGAAAGTTTAGGAGGGAGCTGTCGGGCCCTTATAGGGCTGGCTGTGATCCAAATAGTTATTCTAATCTTGGGATTAGAATAGTGCCACTATATATATATATATATATATATATATATATATATATATATATATATATATATATATACATACATACATACATACATACATACATATATATATACAGCCCGTCTATTCTGACATTGGGTGCAGAATAACTACTCTGACATCACTTCCGAACTGCACGGTTAATGAGAGTGCACTGCATCCGTATCAAACGAGCACTGCAATGTCAGCAGGAAAACTGCACTCGTTTTTTCGGTACTGTTTTCGCTCCAGTTTTTAAACCGTTTGTCGAAACGAGGCATATAATATACCGTTGAATAGCTATGGAAAATGCGCAACTTCTTCAAGTTGAACACTTTTCTAGATTCCTTATGGTTTAAGAGCAGTTTCGAAAACGGTGAGCGCCTGACGGGTGGCAGCGAGCGTATTTTCGCGTTTTTTTTAAACCGCTCGACGGAATGAATTAAATGATACGGCGTTGGAAAAATATCGTCAAGGCGCAACTTTTTCATATAGATTACACTCTTTAATTCCTTATGGTTTGAGAGTAATTTTAAATTTACTAAAAACGGAAATCTGTTTTTCAAGTTTTATGAATTTTTTGGTACGGTTTTCGCTGTAGTTTTCTAACCGTTTGTCAAAACGAGGCGTATGATACGGCGTTGGAAAGCAATGGAATAGGCGCAACTTTCATATGTTGGTCATTTGTTGAGATTCCTCACGGTTTTAAAAGAATTTTGAAAACGGTGTCGCTGCCTACGAGTGACAGCGAGCGTATTTTCGTATTTTTTTCCAAACCGCTCGTCGGAACGATGCAAATGATACGAGGTTGGAAAGATATCGACGAGGCGCAACTTTTTCATGTAGAACACCCTCTCTAATTCATTACGGTTTAAGAGCAGTTTTCAAATTACTGAAATGCGGAAACTCTGTTTTTCGCGACACCAATATCGACGCGTGAACCGCATCAGACAGAAGAACGCACTGCTTCGGACTAAAGACCGCACTGCATCTGACGGGCAAGCGAACTTCATGATTTTGTTTTGTCCGACGTGATTTTTTCAAGACAAGAAAGTGGGGTGCACTTCACGTCGGGCGTAAAAGAACCGCAGCGCAATCGTGAAGTGAACCATAATACTTTTTTTGTCGTTTCCGAAACAATTTTTTACACTTACAAGATGAATAACATCAGATGGCCAACCGCACTGCTTTAGATGAAAAACCGCACTGCATCAAACGATAAGAGAGCTACATGATTTCTTTTGTCTTTTTCTCTAACTTTTTTATAAATGAGAGTGGACTGCATGATTTCTTTTGTCTTTTTCTCTAACTTTTTTATAAATGAGAGTGGACCACAGAGACGAGGGCAAATGAACATGAACACTACCGAAAGAGAACTGTAACACACTCAAAACCTTATTTCTCAATCATACCACAAATGAAACGAAGTGCATAAAAAAGCGAACTTCTAGTGAGAATTAATCTTTTTTCTCTTTTCCTTTACAAAATGAACCACTAACCCCACTGAATCACATCATATTTTTTTCTCGAAGAATATAGCATGAAAAATAAACCACAAACTGCTAGTCGTTTGCCTTTCTCTTCTGTTACATCAAATAATGCTTGTACCAAGGGAACCACCTAGGCACAGCCACACTGCACCGAAGCACCTATAAGGAAGAAAAGGAATCAGCGCCACGGCGACTCCCCTGCTGCCCCCACTTAAGTGGTTGATGCCACGGTCCTTCTCTGTTCCGAAAAGTGAACCAAAATGAAGTCCGCTTCTCCTTTTTTTGTGGTATGAGTGCACTGCAAATGATTTTCCCCTCAAAATATAATACATAATGAACTGCAGCATGGTGGCCAGAAACCTTTTTCGGCATGTACAAGTGAACCCCGCAAGCTCCCATGCGAACTGCACGTCGTGGCTAGCTGTTCGCCGGAGTCCCTGCTAGAGAGGACGGAGAGCCTCCCAAGCTATTGTCTGAAGTGGATGAATCCGCTCCCTACGAACATCAAAACTGAACCACACAAAAAATTCGTGGGTGCACTGAATTTGTTTCCAACACGAGTTGAATCGCAATGCGACGCGGCCGAACTGCAAGCCCTCGTACCACAATATTGCGGGCGAGCGACCGGCGGTGTGCATCAGGCGGAGGAGTTCAGCTGGCAAGGGGGAAGGGAAGTTGTGGCCATACCCAGGGACTTGCCGTTCTGCTCGCATCATCGGTAGCGTGAACCGTTGGGATCCTGCACGGGGAGGCGTCATCGAAGCTGGGGAAGGGATGGATCCGATCGGAGGCCCCGGATCTGACGAGGGCGGTGCTTCCATGGCGTGAGGAGCAGCGACCAACGATCGGCAAAATTCTGTTGAGAGAGAGACGAGATCTTAGGGAGGAAGACAAGTTAGAGATAAAAAAAGGAAGAAAGGGGGCGGCAGGGGACGTCGCTGCGTGTCAGCTTCAGTTGCGGGCGGTGGCTGCTCCTTCCGCTGGCAGAGATCGACGCAGAGAAGAGGGGAGCAGGTGTGAGGCCTCCTGCTTGGGCGCTCGTGCACGGGAGGCTGCGGAGATCGAGAGCAATGGAGGCCCACCGGCGCGGCGGCTCCCTGTTGTGCAGATCCGACGCCGGAGCAAGGTGCAAGGCGGCGTACCTCCTTGTCGCATGTACCACGGGGGGCTGAAGGTGCAGTGGTGGAGGGCCTGCGCGGGTGGTGGTGGCCGAGGAAGGAGATGGGGGAGCGCGCCGGTGTGCGGCGGCGCGCTGCCATGGTAAGGGTGGTTGGCGGCGGCGGCCATGTGGGGAGAGACGCCATGAGGGGCAGTGGGTGGAGGAGGGGCGGAGGTCAGGGAGAGCCCCCATGGGGATGGGTGTTCTAGGCAGGCCGGGACGGCGGCGCGCCCCCGGCGGCAGAAGCTAGAGTGGGAGTCTGGGAGGTTGGATGTGGATCGGGAGGAAGGTGGAGAGAGGTGGGGTTCGTGCGGGCCGGGTGGGAAGGAAGAAGCCAGCCCATTTTTTTTATTTGGTAGCTGCGGTTCGGTTTGGGGTGGATGGGTGTTTTTTTTTTTTTTTTTTTTTTTTTTTTTTTTTTTTTTATCATAACAACTTTATTCATCAAATAATAGCAAGGTCGTTTACATAGTGATGAAGAATAAAGTCAGGGACATTGGATTCCCAAGATTCAGACTTATTAATGCTAAAACAGTGTTTTGCCAAGCAATCTGCTACCTTATTTGCTTCTCTGCTGCAGTGGACAAAATCAATACTAGCAAACTCCATGGCCATGAGAGAACACTCTGCAATGATTGGAACATCAGTTCCCATATAGGCATTTGGATCAGAGATGTCCTCCAACGCCAACATACTGTCAGACTCGATGATGAGTTTAGTACAACCCAATTTTTCTGCTAGGATCAAACCACTTCGGATAGCCATAACTTCCGCTGAATCTGCACTAGAAACATGGGGTAGCACACAGGTCCTTGCCGCCAGAAAATTACCTCGATCATCTCGAGCTATCGCTCCGCAGGCTCCTGTCATATTTTCCACATAAAATGACGCATCAACATTGATTTTAACAACTCCCTCTCTTGGCTTCTTCCAGCTATGATCGATCTTGCGTATAGGCTGGTTTGGAGTATAAGCTCGGACAAAATTTGTAGCTAGAACCCGTACAGACATGGCTGATTGTTCTGCTGAAAGGATTGACTCTCCTTTGGTAGATTGGCGTCTCTGCCACCAAATGAACCACATAGCGACCAGAATCAATTCGGCTATTGGTATTTCATGCATCATAGTGCGAAGTCGGACCAAAATCTCTAGGTTGATTGATCCTGAGCGGTCCTGCCGCACGGCCCGATCAATTTCATCATTAATACCCAACTCGGTCCAAACCTCTGATGCCCGGGAACATGTGAACAAGCAGTGTTGAATGTCCTCAAGTCCGATCTTACAAACTGGGCATTGAGGAATCAGTGGAATATGTCTGCTTGCTAGCACTCCATAGCACGGTAAAACCCCCTTAAGAACTTTCCAGCCAAAATGTTTAATCTTTCCCGGGAGGCGAAGTTGCCATAACTCCTTCCAAATTGTATTCAGATGAACACTACTCGGGCTGTAAGAGCATGAGTAATGACGTCCAAACTGATGATCAAACTCAACATGGTAGGCCGACCGGACTGAGAAAGTTCCGAACCTAGTAAAGTGCCAAGCTACAAAGTCATCAACAGCTTCAACATTAAGAGGGATCCGCAATATTCTGTTAACATCCATGGGTGAAAAGACACTCTGAATAAGCGCCTCGTCCCACTGTCCAGTATGCGGGTCAATGATTTCTTCCACCTTTGTTAACATTATTCCTCCTCTGGGGGTGATCAATTTCCTCGACTCACTAGATGGGATCCAAGGGTCATCCCAAATGTTTATGTGTGAACCAGAGCCCACTCGCCATATACAACCCCTTTTGAAGGTCTGAATTCCTGCTACAATGCTTTGCCACGTAAACGAGGATCCTTTCTTTGGTCCTGCCTTTAGGATATCGCCATTAGGATAATATTTAGAACTCAACACTCGTGCACACAAAGAGTCAGGATTCTGGAGAAGTCGCCAACACTGCTTTGCTAACATAGCAAGATTAAAGCTGTGAAGGTCTCTAAACCCCATACCACCTTTCTTCTTTGGAACACACATCTTCCACCATGCAAACCAGTGCATTTTCTTCTTCTCTTCTTCATCTCCCCACCAAAACCCCGCTATCTCATCAGTAATTGATTTACATATTCCTTTAGGCAACTTGAACACAGACATAGCATAAGATGGAATTGCCTGTGCCACTGATTTTAACAAAATCTCTTTACCTTGAACTGATAGAATTTTTTCTTTCCATCCCTTCAGTCTCTGGCATACTCTATCAACTAGATGCTGAAAACAGTCACTACGGTCCACGCCAACCATGGTAGGCAGGCCCAGATACTTATCTGACAGAGCTTCAGTTAAAATATCCAATATTCCACAAACACTCTCCCTGTCTGTAACTCTAGAATTTGGACTGAAAAAAATACTGGATTTTGGTGTACTTACACGCTGACCTGAACTAGAGCAATATGTGTCTAGAACCCTCTTCAAGGTATTTGCATTATGATCAGTCGCTTTCATCAAAATCAGGGAGTCATCAGCAAAAAGAAGATGAGAGATAGAAGGTGCATTTCTGGATACTTTTATACCTTCAATTCCACCAATGTCTTCCTCATGAGCCAGCATGCTAGAAAGACCTTCAGAACAAATCAGAAATAGATAAGGGGATATTGGGTCCCCCTGCCTCAGACCCCTTGTTGGTATGAACTCCTCAGTTTCTGTGTCATTGAATCTGATTCTATAGCTCACAGAAGAAACACATTCCATGATCAACTCCACCCATTGTGACTGAAAACCCAATTTTAACATCATTTGTTTCAAGAAGCTCCATTCTACTCTATCATATGCCTTTAGCATATCAGAATAAGCCTTTTTAATGTCAAAATAAAGTCTTAAGGGGTGATGTCAAAATAGACCCACCTTATATATAGGACGCCCCTTTGGAATACCTAGGTGCCTGGGCACCTTGCCTAGCAACCGCTGGATTACAATGAGATGTGTGCATGTGAAATTAGTATTAGCACTAATGGGTCAACTCATTAACTCTTTATTAGAAAAGAATTATTGCTAATTATTGCTGATATGGACACTTAATGCCTAGATTAGATAAGCAAGAGAAAATCAGCAATTAATTGTCAATTAAGGCCATGCATGGTCCATGGTACGTGCCCAACTTCATTTCTTATACGTGCACTTTTTTTATATAAAATAGGAAGTCATATACACAATTCATCATCTTGGGTATAAACGGTATGGTTACCTTTTGTCTCCATTGGAAAATTCTCATGTACGGCTATGTCTTCAAGCCTATACTTGTATTCAAAAAGGATATTTTTTGGGGTATGTGCATACCCATCGTATTTCTCTGCATATCCCCAAATGTAAGATTTATACCTGGATATTCAGATACCTATGTAGTCGACGACTATATACGTAGCCATATTTTACTTTATATACGTTGATGGGATATCTACAACAGTTTTCTACCCTTTTTCATATAGCCGGGTATATACGTGTGTATACATATTGGGTATACTGTTTTACTTTTAAGTACATTGGGTATATACAAGGAGATTTATGTGAGTATGTCGTATAAAGTATGTGGGTATACTAGGAGTTCATTGGGTATATTTTACGTGACCGGGTTTATGTGTAGCCATAGTTTACATGGCCTGGTATATACGTAGCTATATTTTACGTAGTCGGGTACATACATAGCCATATTGCACAAATAAAATTCACATCAAGGTATGGAATATTTCTTTGCGGGGATTTGAGTATATTCACTTAAAAACATATTGGACCGCATTTGTAGGTATCTAAAGTCTAGAAAGAATTATTGGGTATATACGTACGTAAGTACGAGTGTTCATATTATTTTTAACATGACTATAATATAATTGTTTATTAAGGAAAGAAGTCATTTATGAGGCAGTTAATCGCATGCATTTGTTTTGGAATCGAATCTGCAATAAATGGATGTGAGTACTAGTGCATGCAAGCAGAAAATGGAAAGTGAATTATTTGTAAAGCATTAGTGATTATTTATATGTAGAGAAAGCATTAACGGGTGGGATCAAAACAAGGTGCCCAGGCACCTAGGTGCCCCAGTTAATTTACCTATATATATATATATATATATATATATATATATATATATATATATATATATATATATCTTGCTTGGACAATTCTTAATTTCTTTATATTTCTCTTTGGCAACGCATGCCATGTGAGGAGAAGGCTCATCCGTGCTTTGTTTTGCAACTGACCATTGCTGGTGTGGACATCCTCGATGAGATGTTCACCACCCGATAGATGCTCATCAGAATTCTGAACTACCCAAAGGCTTAATTAAAATTTGATGTTATATGTAACAATGCTTGGAAACTGTTGTTGTTTTGGTCCTTGTACCGTTGTGTTCTTCTATCAACAATATAACAACAATATTGTTCTGAACTTGTAAGTTTATGATGTTCCTTCAATATTGTTCTGAACTTGTAAGTTTATGATGTTCCTAGTTTAGTGTTGGAAATATGCCCTAGAGGCAATAATAAAAGTACTTATTATTATATTTCCTTGTTCAATGATAATCGTTTATTATCCATGCTATAAATGTATTAATTGGAAACACTGATACATGTGTGGATACATAGACAACATTGTGTCCCTAGTATGCCTCTAGTAGACTAGCTTGTTGATCAAAGATGGTCAGAATGATGTGATGGACAAGACCCAAACTATGAACGTAGCATATGATCGTGTCAGTTTATTGCTATAGTTTTTTGCATGTCAATTACATGTTCCTATGGCCATGAGATCATGCAACTCACTGACACCAGAGGAGTACCTTGTGTGTATCAAACGTCACAACGTAACTGGGTGACTATAAAGATGCTCTACATGTATCTCCGAAGATGTCTGTTGAGCTGGCATGGATCAAGACTGCGATTTGTTACTCCGTGTGACGGAGAGGTATCTCAGGGCCCACTCGGTAATACAACATCACAACAAGCCTTGCAAGCAATGTGACTAAAGTGTTAGCCATGGGATCTTGTATTACGGGACGAGTAAAGAGACTTGCCGGTAACGAGATTGAACTAGGTATAGAGATACCAACGATCGAATCTCGGGCAAGTAACATACCGAAGAACAAAGGGAACAACGTATGGGATTAACTGAATCCTTGACATAGAGGTTCAACCGATAAAGATCTTCGTAGAATATGTAGGAACCAATATGGGCATCCAGATCCCGCTATTGGTTATTGACCGTAGAGGTGTCTCGGTCATGTCTACATAGTTCTCGAACCCGCAGGGTCTGCACACTTAAGGTTCGGTGACGTTTCGGTAGTATAGAGTTATGTATGGTGGTGACCGAAGGTTGTTCGGAGTCCTGAATGATATCCCGGACGTCACGAGGAGCTCCGGAATGGTCCGGAAGTAAAGATTGATATATAGGAAGTCCCGTTTTGATCACCGGAAAAGTTTCGGGTATTTCGGTAGTGTGCCGGGAGGGGTACCGAGGACCATCGGGAGGGGTGTCTCGACCCAAAGGGCATCATGGGCTGTGGGAGGAGTCAAGCCAGCCCTTAGTGGGCTGGCCGAGCCCCCCACTAAGGCCCATGCGGCTAGGGGTGGGAAAAACCCAAAGGGGGAAAGGTGGAAAGAGTTTCCGGGTGGAGAGGAGGAATCCTACTCCTAATAGGATTGGAGTAGGACTCCTCCACCTCCTATTTTGGCCAACCCTTGAGGGTTTGAGGCTGCCTCCTCCCCTCCCTCCCTCCTATATATACTAGAGGATTTAGAGGGGAGAGCTAACCCTAATTGCCACGTGCTCCCTCTACTTCCTCTAGATCGTTTTCTCCTCTAGTCTAATTTCGGCGGTGCTTAGGCGAAGCCCTGCCAGAATAGTTCCACCACCATCGCCGCCGCGCCGTCGCGCTGCCGGAGAACTCATCTACCTCTCCGCTCCCTCTTGCTGGATCAAGAAGGCGGAGATCGTCATCGAGTTGTACGTGTGCTGAACGCGGAGGTGACGTCCGTTCGGCGCTAGATCGGAAGGATCGTGATCAGGATCGCGAGACGGTTCATGATTTGATCGCGGGACGGATCATGATGGGATCGCGGGACGGATCGTGATTGGATCGCAAGACGGATCGTGATGGGATCGCGGGACGCTCGGCGATTTGGCTCGCGAAGACGTTCGACTACATCAACCGCGTTTCTTAACGCTTTCGCTTAGCGATCTACTAGGGTATGTAGATCCACTCTCCCTCTCGTAGATGCTCATCACCATGGATAGATCTTGCGTGTGCGTAGGAAATTTTTTGTTTACCATGCAACGTTTCCCAACAGTGGCATCATGAGCTAGGTCTATGTGTAGATGAGATCTCGAGTAGAACACAAAGGAGTTTGTGGGTGTTGATATTCAGATTGCTTCCTCCCTTGGTCTTTTCTTGATTCGGCGGTATTGTGGGATGAAGCGGGCCGGACCAACATTACTCGTACGCTTACGAGAGACCGGTTCCATCAACTGACATGTAACTTCATTGCATAAAGATGGCTGATGGGTGTCTGTTTCTCCCACTTTAGTCGGATCGGATTTGACAAAGGCGGTCCTTGAGAAGGTTGAATAGAAATTTTTGTATCACCGTTGTGGTTTTTGCGTAGGTAAGAATTGTTCTTGCTAGATACCCGTAGCAGCCACGTAAAACATGCAACAACAATTAGAGGACGTCTAACTTGTTTTTGCAGGGTATGTTGTGATGTGATATGGCCAATTACATGATGAGATATATGTGATGTATGAGATGATCATGTATTGTATAGAATATCACGACTTGCATGTCGATGAGTACGGCAACCGGCAGGAGCCATAGGGTTGTCTTTAATTATTTTCGCCGTTTTTGCTTTACTTTATCGCTATGAGTTAGCAATAGTCGTGGAAGCAACAGTCGGCGCGACAACCTCATGGCGACACATTGATGGAGATCATGGTGTTATGCCAGTGACGATGGAGATCATGTCGGTGCTTTGGAGATGGAGATCAAAAGCACAAGTTCATGGCCATATCATGTCACTTATGATTTGCATGTGATGTTAATCCTTTTATGCATCTTATTTTGCTTAGGACGACGGTAGCATTATAAGGTGATCCCTCACTTAAATTTCAAGATAAAATTGTGTTCTCCCCGAGTGTGTACCATTGTGAAAGTTCGTCGTTTCGAGACACCACGTGATGATCGGGTGTAATAGACTCTACGTTCGCATACAACGGGTGCAAGCCAGTGTTGCACGTGCGGAACACTCGGGTTAAACTTGACGAGCCTAGCATGTACAGACATGGCCTCGGAACACAAGAGACCGAAAGGTCGAACATGAGTCATATAGTAGATATGATCAACATGAAGATGTTCACCATTGAAACCACCTCAACTCAAGTGATGATCGGACTTGAGTTGGTGGATTTGGATCATGTGACACTCGAATGACCGGAGGGATGTCAATTTGAGTGGGAGTTTTTAAGTAATATGATTAACTAAACTCATTATCATGAACATAGTCAAAATGTCTTTGCAAATTATGTTGTAGATTACTAGCTCACGATGTAGCTCCCTTGAATTTTTATATGTTCCTAAAGAAATAGAGTTGAAAGATGATGGTAGCAATAATGCGGACTGGGTCCGTGATCTGAGGATTGTCCTCATTGCTGCACAGAAGACTTATGTCCTTAATGCACCGCTCGGTGCGCCACCCCCTCAAGCGTCGTCTGTAGATGTTGTGAACATCTGACAGGCACGTTCTGATGACTACTTGATAGTTCAGTGCGTCATGCATTACGACTTAGAATTGAGGCTCCAAAACGTTTTGAACGTCACGGAACATATGAGATGTTCTAAGAGCTGAAATTGGGATCTCAGGCTCGTGCCCGTGTTGAGAGGTATGAGACCTCCAACAAGATTCTTTGCCTGCAAGATGAAGGAAAATAGATCAATCGGTGAGCATGTGCTCAAATTGTCTGGGTACTACAATCGCTTGAATCGAGTGGGAGTTGATCTTCCAGATAAGATAGTGATTGCTATAGTTCTCCAAGTCACTGTCACTAAGCTACTAGAGCTTCGTGATGAACTATAAAATGCCAGGGATGGAAATAATGATCCCTGAGCTATTCGCGATGTTTGACACCGCCAAGGTAGAAATCAAGAAGGAGCATCAAGTGTTGATGGTTAGTGAAACCACTAGTTTCGAGAAGGGCAAGGGCTAGGAGGGAAACTTCATGGATGGCAAGTCAGTTGCTGCTCCAGTGAAGAAACCCAAGGTTGAACCCAAACCCGAGACTAAGTGCTTCTATTATGAGGAGAACGGTCGCTGAAGCGGAACAACCCTAGATACTTGGTAGATAAGAAGGCTGGCAACGTCGACATAAGTATATTTGATATACGTGTTATTGATGTGTACCTTGCTAGTACTCCTAGTAGCACCTGGGTATTGGATACCGGTTCGGTTGCTAAATGTTAGTAACTCGAAATAAAAGCTACGGAATAAACGGAGGCTAGCTAAGGGTGAGGTGACGATGCGTGTTGGAAGTGTTTTCAAGGTTGATGTGATCACCATCGCATGCTCTCTCTACCTTCGGGATTAGTGATGAACCTAAATAAATGTTATTTGGTGTTTGCGTTGAGCATGAACGTGATTAGATCATGTTTATTGCAATACGGTTATTCATTTAAGTTAGAGAATAATGGTTATTCTGTTTACATGAATAATACCTTCAATGGTCATGCACCCAATGAGAATGGTTTATTGAATCTTGATCGTAGTGATACACATGTTCATAATATTGATGCCAAAAGATACAAAGTTAATAATGATAGTACCACATACTTGTGGCACTGCCGCTAAATGTCATATTGGTGTAAAACACATGAAGAAACTCCATACTGATGGATCTATGGACTCATTCGATTGCGAATCGGTTGAGACATGCAGACCATGCCTCATGGGCAAGATGACTAAGACCCCGTTTTCCGGTATGGTAGAGTGGGCAAGTAACTTATTGGAAATGATACATGTTGATGTATTCGGTCCAATGAGTGTTGTAGCGTGCGGTGGATATCGTTATTTTCCTACCTTCACTGATGATTTGAGTAGATATGGGGATATTTACTTAATGAAACACAAGTCTGAAACGTTTGAAAAGTTCAACAAAATCAGAGTGAAGTTTGAGATCATCGTGACAAGGAGATAAAATGTCTATGATATGATCGTGGAGGTAAATACCTGAGTTACGAGTATTGGTATACAACTTAAGACAATGTGGAATTTGTTTCACAGCTCACGCCACCTAGAACACCATAGTATGATGGTGTGTCCGAACGTCGTAGTCGTGCTCTGTTGGATATGGTGCGAACTATGATGTCTCTTATCGATTTGCCACTATCGTTTTGGGGTTACGCATTAGAGACAACTACATTCACTTTAAAAGGGACACCATCTAAATCCGTTGAGATGGCACCGTATGAATTTTGGTTTGGCGGAAACCTAAGATGTCATTTCTTAATGTTTGGGGCTGCGACGCTTATGTGAAAAAGGGTTTTCACCTAATGAGCTCGAACCCAAAGCGGACAAATGCATCTTCATAGAATACCCTAATGTAACAGTTGGGTAAACCTTCTATCTTAGATCCAAGCACAAAGTGTTTGTTGCTAAAACAGGTCCTTTCTCGAGAAAGAGTTTCTCTCGAAAGAATTGAGTGGGAGGAAGATAGAACTTGATGAGGTTGTTGAACCTTTGTTTCAACCAGAGAGTAGCGCAGCGCAGAAAGTTGTTTCTGTGGAGCCTACGTTAGTTGAAGAGGAAGTTAATGATGATGATCATGAAGCTTCGGATCAAGTTACTATCGAACCTCGTAGGTCGACAAGGACGTGTACTGCTCCTGAGTGGTACGACAACCCTGTCTTAGAGGTCATGTTGTTGGACAACGATGAACCTACGAGCTATGGAGAAGCGATGATGGGCTCGGATTCCGAGAAATGGTTAGAGGCCATGCAATCCGAGATGGGATCCATGTAAGAAAACAAAGTATGGGCTTTGGAAGTATTACCTGAAGGGCGAAAGGCCATTCAGAACAAATGGATCTTTAAAAGGAAGACGGGCGCGGACGGTAATGCCACCGTCTATAAAGCTCGACTTGTGGCAAAGGGTTTTTCACAAGTTTAAGGAGTTGACTACGATGAGACTTTCTCACCCGTAGCGATGCTAAAGTCTGTTGGAATTATGTTAGCAGTTGCTGCATTTTTCGATTATGAAATCTGGCAGATGGATGTCAAACCATCGTTTCCTTAACGGTATCCGTGAGGAAAGGTTGTATGTGATACAACCGGAAGGTTTTGTCAGTTCTAAGGATGCTAAAATATATGCAAGCTCCAGCGATCCTTCTATGGACTGGAGCAAGCATCTCGGAGTTGGAATATACGCTTTGATGAGGTGATCAAAGTTTTTGAGTCTATACAAAGTTTATGAGAAACTTGTATTTACAATAAAGTGAGTGGGAGCACTATAGAATTTCTGATAAGTATATGTGGATGACATATTGTTGATCGGAAATGATGTAGAATTTCTGGAAAGCATAAAGGGTTGTTAGAAAAGGAGTTTTTCAAAGGAAAACCTGGAATGAAGCTACTTAAATATAGGGCATCTTGATCTATAGAGGTAGATCAAGACGTCTGATAAAAAAAACTTTCAATGAGTACATACCTTGACAAGATTTTGAAAGAGTTCAAAATGGATCAGTCAAAGAAAGAGTTCTTGCCTGATTTGTAAGGTGTGGAGTTGAGTGAGACTCAAAGCTCTACCACGGCAGAAGAAAGAGAAAGGACGAAGGTCGTCCCCTATGCCTTATCCATAGGCTCTGTATAGTATGCCATGTTGTGTACCGCACCTGTTTGTGCCTTGCCATGAGTCTGTCAAGGGGTACAAGAGTGATCCAGGAGTGGATCACTGGACAACGGTCAAGATTATCCTTAGTAACTAGAGGACTAAGGAAATATTTCTCGATTATGGAGGTGATAAAGAGTTCGTCGTAAAGGGTTACGTCGATGCAAGCTTTAACACCAATCCGGATGACTCTGAGTAGCAATCCGGATACGTATAGTGGAGCAGCCATTTGGAATAGCTCCAAGTGGAGTGTGGTAGCAGTGTCTACAGTATGACATAGAGATTTGCAAAGAACACACGGATCTGAATGTTGCAGACCGTTGACTAAGACCTCTCTCACATGCAAAGCATGATCGAACCCTAGAACTCATTGGGTGTTAGATTCATAACAATGTAAATCACATGGTGATGTGAACTAGATTATTGACTCTAGTGCAAGTGGGAGACTGTTGGAAATATGCCCTAGAGGCAATAATAAAAGTATTATTATTATATTTCCTTGTTCAATGATAATCGTTTATTATCCATGCTATAATTGTATTAATTGGAAACAGTGATACATGTGTGGATACATAGACAACACTGTGTCCCTAGTATGCCTCTAATAGACTAGCTTGTTGATCAAAGATGGTCAAGGTTTCCTAGCCATGGACATGAGATGTCATTTGATAACGGGATCACATCATTAGGAGAATGATGTGATGGACAAGACCCAAACTATGAACGTAGCATATGATCGTGTCAGTTTATTGCTATAGTTTTCTGCATGTCAAGTACATGTTCCTATGACCATGAGATCATGCAACTCACTGACACCAGAGGAGTACCTTGTGTGTATCAAACGTCACAACGTAACTGGGTGACTATAAAGATGCTCTACATGTATCTCCGAAGGTGTCTGTTGAGCTGGCATGGATCAAGACTGGGATTTGTTACTCCGTGTGACGGAGAGGTATCTCAGGGCCCACTCGGTAATACAACATCACAACAAGCCTTGCAAGCAATGTGACTAAAGTGTTAGCCATGGGATCTTGTATTACGGGACGATTAAAGAGACTTGCCGGTAACGAGATTGAACTAGGTATAGAGATACCAACGAAGGGAACAACGTACGGGATTAACTGAATCCTTGACATAGAGGTTCAACCGATAAAGATCTTCGTAGAATATGTAGGAACCAATATGGTCATCCAGGTCCCGCTATTGGTTATTGACCGTAGAGGTGTCTCGGTCATGTCTACATAGTTCTCGAACCCGCAAGGTCTGCACACTTAAGGTTCGGTGACGTTTCGGTAGTATAGAGTTATGTATGGTGGTGATCGAAGGTTGTTCGGAGTCCCGGATGATATCCCGGACGTCACGAGGAGCTCCGGAATGGTCCGGAGGTAAAGATTGATATATAGGAAGTCCCGTTTTGGTCACCGGAAAAGTTTCAGGTTTTTCGGTAGTGTACCGGGAGTGCCGGGAGGGGTACCAGGGACCATCGGGAGGGGTGTCTCGACACAAAGGGCCTCATGGGCTATGGGAGGAGTCAAGCCAGCCCTTAGTTGGCTGGCCGAGTCCCCCACTAAGGCCCATGCGGCTAGGGGTGGGAAAGCCCCAAAGGGGGAAAGGGGGAAAGAGTTTCCAAGTGGAGAGGAGGAATCCTACTCCTAATAGGATTGGAGTAGGACTCCTCCACCTCCTATTTCGGCCAACCCTTGAGGTTTTGAGGCTGCCTCCTCCCCTCCCTCCCCCCTATATATACTAGAGGATTTAGAGGGGAGAGCTAACCCTAATTGCCACGTGCTCCCTCTACTTCCTCTAGATCGTTTTCTCCTCTAGTCTAATTTCGGCGGTGCTTAGGCGAAGCCCTGCCGGAATAGTTTCACCATCATCGCCGCCGCGCCATCGCGCTGCCGGAGAACTCATCTACCTCTCCGCTCCCTCTTGCTGGATCAAGAAGGCGGAGATCGTCATCGAGCTATACGTGTGCTGAACGCGGAGGTGCCATCCGTTCGGCGCTAGATCGGAAGGACCGTGATCAGGATCGCGAGACGGTTCGTGATTTGATCGCGGGACGGATCATGATGGCATCGCGGGACGGATCGTGATTGGATCGCGAGACGGATCGTGATGGGATCGCGGGACGCTCGGCGATTTGGATCGCGAAGACGTTCGACTACATCAACCGCGTTTCTTAACGCTTCCGCTTAGCGATCTACAAGGGTATGTAGATCCACTCTCCCTCTCGTAGATGCTCATCACCATGGATAGATCTTGCGTGTGCGTAGGATATTTTTTGTTTCCCATGCAACGTTCCCCAACATTTAGTTCGGCAGCAATACAATATCACAACAGTACATACAATTAGTTTTTTCTGATGAGCAACAAAATTTTCTTTGTATAACAGTACAGCCCATGAGGTTTAACCAAATGCATATGTCAGTCGCAGGGTTTTACAGGGAATGGAGGGAGGGATAGTTGGGACTGGGTGACAAAGGGTTCACAATCCCTGCAGGGAATGGATCCCCTAGAGGTTTAAACCCCCTAGAATCGAACAAAGCCTTAGGCCTCGTTCGGCACTAGAGTATCTGTATGTTTTCGAGAGTATTTTACCGGCCCGGTAGAAAAATCCCCGAAATTCCCCACAGCCCATTCGGTACCCCGGTATTGGACCGGCTCATCCCCAGAATTACATGCCCGAAACCCTCAATACCCGTGTGAGAGCACACGCGAGCTGCCCCTCGCGAATTTCCTCCCCAACCGTGACGGCGCCGCGCCCTCCGCCGTTCGCCCTCCGCGCCCCTCCGCCGTCCGCTCTCCGTCGTCCGCCGTCCGACGTCGGCTCTCCGCCCTCCGTCGTCGACCCTCCGCCGTCCGCCCCCTTTGTCGTCCGCCCTTCGTCGACTCCGTCCAAGCCGAGCCAGACGATCCGCCGGTCCTGCCTCCTCAGCCCCTGCCGCCTCCGACGTACAGAACTCCATATC
This sequence comes from Elymus sibiricus, assembly GCA_039707655.1. Classification (NCBI taxonomy): domain Eukaryota; kingdom Viridiplantae; phylum Streptophyta; class Magnoliopsida; order Poales; family Poaceae; genus Elymus; species Elymus sibiricus. The sequence continues at coordinate 238,277,675 of CM077665.1, forward strand.
CTTCCGGTAACCTGGCGTTTTCGCCGGTAAGGACTGGTTCCATCTCATCCCTCCCCTCTCCTCCCCTTTTTCTAGGGTTTCACTTGTTGCTCTATCCATTGGTGTGCTTGCTTGGACGGAGTTCTTGCTATTATATGCTTACTTGGTGCTATGAAGATGCGATTTATTTACTGGACAGCTTACAAGATTACAAGATTTGGTCTGCAGCTTGTAGTCCAAGATAGTTCTGCATTGGATGTGAAAGTGTAGGTTGTAATTAAGGTTGCTTGGTGCTAAATTTCTCTTGCTAATATGCTTGCTTGGGGCTAGCTTCGGTCTGCAGCTTATATTCTAAGATGTACTTTCCTGTTTGATTAGAGAGGTCATGCCTTCCTTTGTTTCATTTTGAGTAAAATGTGAATATGTCATCTAGGTTGAGAGATGGTAGCTGCTATGCAATGTACCTCAACACTAAGATCACATGAAACGTGCCTCGACTTGCTCATACTTACCTGTACAAAAAAATGATTATTTTTGTTATGTTTTTAATGGGAAGGGGTCAGCCCGGTTGCACAAGAGCGCATGAATCTTTAATCCGTGCGTCAAATTCTGAAAATAACTTTACGTTAATTCAGCACATAAACAAGTGCTTCTTCTGTTTTGGGGTAGAGTCACTACATAAACAAGTGTTATTTTTTCAGAAAAGAAACAAGTGTAAATCTTGCACGAATGAAAGGACATGAGAAGCAGCCAGCTTCGGCTAGTCCTGACTCCTGGATGGAGACTCTCCTTTGGATGTGATCTAGTCTGTCTAATTTCACATTTAGAAAACCTTGGGTGAAATTGACTGTAGCTGTTGTGAGCATGTTAAAATTTGCCTATAACGAAACAATGATCAGGTTGACAGTAGTTTATCTTGAATCTTTTAATTCAGCACACATAAGCTATTTGTGAGATTTTCTGAATTAAGCTCAGTCCTACATCAAATACTGTTGGCCAGCTTAATTAAAAGCACTGTAAAATCAACCCGGTTGGACAACTATCACACTAATTCAGGTCATCCAAACTATACTCGCATTTTTCTTTATACTGAACCTGTTTGTTTCTCCAATATTGTCTGGTCCTTTATGACCAAGACAATATTTTCCTGGTTTATTGATTTTACTCGCCTGTGATGGTTATTTATAATCAATTTCTGTATGTGCGGAAGTTCTTCTATTTTTCATATTTCTGCGCTTCGCCCATTGCGTGATAAGGTAGCGATCAAGGAACCTGAGCCTTGTTTATAGGTACCTGAGCCTATGTGCGCTTCTGAAGTGATTATTCTGCTTGTTTTTTATAGGTACCTGAGCCTTGTTTATAGTTGCAATGATAGAACATTCGAGGAACTGAAAGAATAAATCTTCGCATACACACTGAAGTTCATATGGTCCATAACACTTGTAGTAGTATGTTTGCCTTTTTCTCATGTGGACTCAAGATCGATGCTTTCTTCCAGAGTTATTTTGTGTCTTGGCTGCCACCCCCAAGAACGAGACAATAGCAAAGGAAAGAGCTGCCACCATCAGAAGCTAGTGGTGATGGAATCATTTGAGGACCTGCTATTCTGTTCATGAAGTGTGTGTCATCCCTGGTATGTTTGCACTATTTTGTAATATTCATATTCCACACTATCGTCCACTTGATAGCAAGATGCTTGGATTGTGAATGGGTTATGATGATGTTGCAAAATTAAGTCATGCAAAACTATGATGTTGCTGTTACGCAAAGATCACATTTTTATTTTGAGTATCCAATAATCTTTGTCTGTAAATTATGTTATGGCTGTAATAAAGTGTTGTTATGATAAGAGATTGGTTCCAAGTCATGCAGAATTATATGTTGTTACAGTGATGATCTGCAAAGATCACATTTTTATTTTAATTATCCAATAGTACAAACGCAATTCTCACCCATGAAACAATATTTGTATGTGCAGGGAATTGGGATGGGAAGGAATGTGGGGGATTTGAGGGGATTGGGTGAAGGCAAGGGGGTCACCAAATCCCCTACAATCCCCAACCCCTTGGGGGCTGGAAAAACTCTTGTGCAGAACGAGGCCTTAAGGTATGTGGTTTCATTCTAAACATAAGTTCACAGACAGTTCTACTTTTCTAGCACATACTCCCTCGATTCCAATTTATAAGGCACAAATCGACATTTAACTTTGAACATCAATTATACTCTCTCCGTTCCTAAATATTTGTCTTTCTAGAGATTTCAACAAGTGACTACATACGAAGCAAAATGTGTGAATCTACACTCTAAAATATGTCTACATACATTCGTATGTTGTAGTCCATTTGAAATGTCTAGTAAGACAAATATTTGGGAACGGAGGGAGTAGAACAATAATATCTGAGTCATGGTATGACATAGAAGTTATACCATGACAACTTCTTCTGAATATGAATTGAATGATGTACTTTTTGCAGCAAATAACCCACATTTCATTGATCAAATTGATGGTCAAACTTGACTCTCCAAATTTGTTTCCAACTTATAAAATGAAAGAAGGGAGTACGTGTTACATGGTGAATGTTTGGCAGTCGCTACACTAGTTTATTTTTGTTTCAGGTTTTCCTTTTTTGAAACCGCTATATATTAAATTATTGTTATGATGATATTACAAATAAGGTGGCATCAAGATCAGCACCACCTACTGGGGAGAAGAATACATCATGCCCCCAAAACATAGCATGCCTATTTAATTTCCCCCTCCTAAATACACAGATTTACAATTATACAGAGTTTACAAATGGTAAGTTGAGAAAAATGTAGTGAAGACTGTCATATCTGCCCAACTTGGAAAGAGGCTCTTCAGTTCTTTCGTACTATCAACAAGAAACTGGTCTAGTACAGCCACATCGATTCTCAGTGGTTCGGGAGAGTTTGCCTGCAATTATTTCAGAAAGCTGTTTATTATTTCAAGTAAATGAACTCCAAGCTGTACATGTCAGTATAATTTATATCAGTCACAAACGAAACAATACTCCGTTTGTTTTGCTATATGTCATGTTTATTCGAAATTGCTGTGTCCATCAATGAGATAAAAAAAACGGTTGTTAATTACTACTACAGGTCAGCTGGACAGGTTAAATAAACTGGACAGTTTGGATGACAGGTAAAGTGAAGTGGAGGAAGCACCTAGTACTATGCGGCTCAGTTAACTGGGGCACATCTAAGTTGCCATAATTATGCTTGAAATGCAAGGGGAACTTACAAACCCAGACGGGTGCAGTAGAATTTAGCTCACGTAAATAAAAAATACCAGCAGATCTTGATAGTAAAGTCATGTGTTTGATGATGAGGCCTATATCATTACCTCCAACCAGAAAGACCAATTCTCATTACTTTGTCCAGTAAGTCGACAGATATATGATGGTAGTCCACCGCTTACAGTTTGAGGAGCTGATGAAGGTAACCACAGTGAAGTATTAGCCTCTTGATAGCTAAAAGAAGAAAAGGTAAACGAATAGCCGGGAGTAAATATAAGCACCTGGAAGTGTGTTGTCAGCAAAGGACCAATTCGATAATGGACCAGTAATATTGAGCGAAGTGGTCCAAACCTCCGATAATGAACTGACACATATAACATATTTGAAAAATGGAAAAAGAATGTGACATCATGGTTTAAAGATTGCTTTCTCTAGTTTTATTTTTGGCACCATGGTAGTTAAACTTTTACCCAAGTGAGAGCTGTAGATGCACCCGTCGGTTCCGATTGTTACTCGATGTCTTCTGAACAACTAGCTGGGGGAAATGCTGGTGGTGCTTTCTAATCTCCTCAGTCTGGGCAGGAAACTTCAAACTTCCAGAGAACAAGAAAGGGACAGGATATAATGCCTGCAAAATAAGACAAACTCAAGCAAATACTAAGAACAAAGGATGGCAAAAATCTTTCATTTATGCATGCATCTCTAGAAAATATAATCAGCCTCCTACACTACTTATTGGTCATCCTATTTGTGATGAATGATCACCCTGTCCTGTTTATCACAAATTTTCTACATTAACTAGGGATCCCTCATGCAGGTCCAGATAATGCTCGATCACCAAAAGAAGAGCATATTTACAAACCTAACTTCAGACTGCTGCAATAGAAGGTACTTGCAAGGATTTGCCTGGATGTCACATTATCAAAGTTTTCGAGAAAATTTACTTACCACCCATGTGCTTCTATCAGATCGATATTTTTCCTTTAAAGATAACTCTGAGTTATCTTTTAGCCATTTTGCTGCCTCAGGTGCATTGTTGAAAACAAACTCCAACGAATTAGCATCAACCACAGAGAAATCATAGTTTGACTCCACAATGTTACTAGCATCTGAAAATGTCATCAAACATGCAGCATCAAGGAATATTATCATAGTTCCTAAGTTCAACATCTGTTCGACAGAGCACAGATAAAATAAGAGTGCAGACGTAGAATACCAGGAGACAAGCTACGATAAAATAAAGCATAAAAACATGTAGTCCACAAGCTGCCAAAAGGGTTTTGGTAGCAGATATCATATATGCAGAAAATTATTGCCCCAGCAAAATATTCATGGGCGTTTGAAAGTCAGTTCAGTTTTTCAATCAGTAGAACTTTTTGAAAGAAATTTTTATGTGGATTGAGACACATCATGTTTTCAGTTCTTGATTTAGTTTAAGAAGACCAAATGATAATCAAAACATTGCTTAGTAGCAACCAAAAACAGATATGCCTCCCGAAGGGAAATAAACCTTCCTTCTTACAGTGACTCAACTAGTATTATACAGTCTTCCTTAGCTTAGGGTTTGTAGTCTCCTCTTATTCTGTTGCATATCTCCCTTTTCTCTGTATATACTCTGTGCTTGCAGATCCGTCACCCTTGAGCCCCTATGGTCGTAGCCTGGATTTGGGAGATATGGGAGCTGGGAAAGGGAGGTGGGAGGCACGACGGCCACCTGCAGGCGCGCTGCAGGGAGTGGCAGTGATGGCTCAGGGAGTTGTGGCAGCAGGCTGAGGGAGGGTGAGAGGCGGCGACAGGTGCTGGGAGCAGCGGCGGCAGAGTAGGCGAGCAAGCTAGGGTTTGTGGAAACGGGACGAGAGGGGATGTGAGGGAAGAATGGACCACAGGGGCCTAGAACCGGCGGGTAGGACCGCAACTGAGTTTTTCAGGGTCCCAGGGAGGCTTCCGAGGGCCGGTGCAGGAGGGGCGATCTGCCGTCTATCCGCGATAGAAGTCCATCGTGCGGTTAAAAAAATAGATGAACGTGAATCCCACGGTACATTTTCCTTCGTTTTACTTAAATTTTACTGCCCGGGCCACTCACACAGTTTTCAGTTCAAAAAACTATACAACCATTGATGATTATTTTTCTGATGATTCCATAGTAGCCCACGAAGAAACAAACCTGTAACAAAGGTGTGTTGAAGCACAACTCGTTTTGGTGCTCCGGTGCTGTAAGGAAATAGTTGGGATGAAATAGCCATAGCAACCACTGTAATTTGCAAAAAGCCATGTAGAATGGATGTTTTGGCCAACCAACGGCTAACAATAGGTGCTAATGGACCAAAACACCAGCCCACTACTAATCCAACCATGGCTCCAACAATAATATCAGGAACAAAATATCCTGCAAAAAAACATATCATGATTAAGTAATCCCTAATATCAATAGATGACAATTGCTAGAGTTAACGACCAGGCGGCATAGCAAAGATAACAGCATTTTCAAGCTTATGGTATCAGATTAAGTTTCCCTTGTAACAAACAAAATCAACTGGCATACTGACAGGCTGATCAATGGAAATATGGTTTTCAACTATTCCCAACAAACTTCGTGAATGACAACAACCTGGAGAAACTCTAAAGTGAAATCAGATAGAACCATAAAATTACTAACCATATGGTTTTGGAAGAGATCCCATCATTCCCATCTTTTCAATCAAAAACTGGATAAGGAACCCTCCATAGTAAAGACAATACAGGAGACACGGGATCATGGGTATCACATATCCAAACAATGACCTGCACATTATTTGTCAATATCACAAGCATAAACAGATCCTGAAAGCATATAAAAACTACTTTTCTGTAAACATCAAACGTATATTAACATCATGGCATAAACAATAAGAAAATTATTTGTCAATATCACAAGCATAAACAATAACATCATGGAGATCAACATTTCAGTAAGCAAATATACAGTTCACAAAAACTATTTTCGTGTAAACATCAAACGGATATTAACATCATGGCATAAACAATAAGAAAATTATTTGTCAATATCACAAGCATAAACAATAACATCATGGAGATCAACATTTCAGTAAGCAAATATACAGTTCACAAAAACTATTTTTGTGTAAACATCACATATATTAACAAGGGTAAGAAAAGTTAGCATCCCCATGTAGATTACTAGATGAATAAAGTCAATAAACATCAAAGGAAAGAGGTGGCTGCATTCTGAAATACAATAAACATCAAACGAAAGAGATGATGAGTGGTGATTGTCGCCACTCATTATATCTAAGAGCATCTCCAATAGACGGTCCATATGTAAAAATAACCAACTTTTGGATCTTCTGAGGCAAAAAACAGCTCTCCAACAGATGGTCCATATGCAAAAAAAAAATACATCTCCGCCTCCCGGAGATGTAAAATACAACACCTCGCGGTGCAAATTTACATCTCCGGAGACAGGAGATGTAAAAACCGCGGCCGCGCGCCCACGCCCAACCGCCCTTCAGTTCATTTCCCCCCTTTTTCCTCCCGTCCGCCGCCGCCCCGCCGCAGCTCCCTGCTCGGCCGCCGCCCCACCGCAGCTCCCTGACACCGCCCCGCCGCAGATCCAGCCCCGTCCCTACCCCCGCCGCCGATTCCACCCCGCCTGGGCCGCCGCCCGCCGTCGTACGGGCGGATCGGGCTGTCGCCGCACCGCGCCACCCCGGCCCCGTCCGCCTTCGCTCCGGCCGCCTCCGCCCCGCCCCGGCCCCGTCCGCCTCCGCCCCGCCCCCGCTCGCCTCCGCCCCGCCCCCGCTCGCCTCCACCCCGCCCCGCCCCGTCCGCCTCCGCTCCGGCCTCCGCCCGCACCGCACGCCGCCGCCGCCCGCACCGCACGCCACCGCCCCGCGCCGCACGTCGCCGCCCGCTCCCCGACCTCTCTCCACCCGCCGCCGCCCCGACTCGCTCCGGCCGCCGCCGCCACCCGATGGCGCCGAAGGGCAAGTCGGGTTTCTTCGGCGTGAGGGCGAAGCCCTCCGGGAACTTCGGAGTGGAGTTCTCCGACGTCAGGCGGCGTTGGTGGCTCGGCACGTATCCCACCGCCGACGAGGCCGCGCGTGCCTACGACGTGGCGGTGTGGCATGCCGGACGGCCGAAGACAGACCTCAACTTCCCGGAGATCGAGACCCGGGCGGTGGCAGAGTGGCTCGTGCCGCAGGGCATCCGGATGGAGGAGATGACAGCGAAGAAGAAGAAGAAGAAGAAGAGACCGGCGGTTGTCGTCACTCCCGGCGAGAGCGACGAGGCAGCGATGGCTCGGTTTGCGGGAGCATCCCAAGTACGTCCAGGCCGAGCAGGAGTTCTACTGGAAGCGTGATGCAGAGGAGAAGAAGGAGGTGAAGAAGGAGGACGAGGCTGGCCCCTCGATGGTGATCCCCATCAAGTCATCGTAGGAGGAGGACGAGGAGTTCTGGGGGCTCTCGAATGACTCCGAAGAGTCGTACTGGATGCCCTTGGACAACGAGTAGTTCTACTAGTTTAAATTTATGTCATCTATGTTTGAATTTGATGTTTGAACTATGTTGAGATGAAATAGTAGTTGGTCGTTTTCAGAATTTTACATCTTCATTTTGGACCATCTGTTGGAGTTGCTCTTTTACATCTCCGTTTTGGACCATCTGTTGGAGTCGAGCCTTTTTCGAAGATGTAAAAAGCACTTTTTGGTGATGTAAATTTTTACATCACCGGTTTGGAGCACCAAAATATACATCATCTATTGGAGATGCTCTAAGGGCCTGTTCTGAACCCCTCCATCTCTCAACTCCACAAACTTCTCGTTTGAAGTTGACTCGAACACTTTAGCTTCTAGAAGTTGAATTCCCGAAGCTAAGATGGGCCGGTAGTGCAAATTTTGTGAAGCCAAGGGCTCCACGTTTTGCAGAATCTGGAGGGTTGAGGCGATGGGCGACTCGGCGACTCCCCCGACGGTAGCCGCGCCTCCGGCCCTCCCACCTCCGGCGAACCCCCCGACGGCCGCCGCACCCCCGCCCGCTCCTCCTGCACCTGCTGCGCCGAGCCCCCCAACCCCTCCGCCGGCCTCCCCTGCCCCAACGCGTCCTCGCTGGGCTGACTTGGTTGAGGCTGACGACCTCGCGCCGGGCGTCCCCGTCGTGTGACAGGCCGGCAACCCTCTCCTCCCTCCCCGTAGCCTCCAGGCGCGGTCCAGCATGGACGGCGGCGCCGCCGCCGTCTCGCGTTCCCGCTGGAGCGCTCGGCCGCCGAGCTCCGCTCGGTCGCCCGTGGGTCAAGGAACCGCCTTGCGCGGTCGGGATGCTCGCCGTCGCCGACAGTGGGGCGTCGCCGGTCGGTTTGACGCGGGCCTCGCGCGGTCCTCGTGGCGCCGGCCTGCGCCGAGGTCAATCACCAGCTCGGTGCCCTGCTCGTCGGCCGCTCGGCCATCCGAGGTTCCTCCGGCGGTGACGGCTCGTCCGCACCCATTTCGCCCCTTCATTGCATCCTTCGGCTCATCCGCGCTCCGTCTACGTCCCTCCTCTGCCCCTCGCTGCCTCTCCGCGCCCCAGCGAGCCGCGCCGACGCCGGCGGCGGCGCTGCCGGCTCCCCTCGCTCGGGGTGGAGGAACCCTGCGTGCTCGCCCCTCTCCCCTCCTGGGCCGTGGCGTGTTGGGCCGCCCACCTCGGCCCACACCGCTGCTAGGCCTGCGCGGGGAGGCGGCCCAGCCCCACTTGGGCGGCTCGATCTGGTTCCCGCAAGGGTTTCCAGCGGCCAAACCTCGCACCTGCCCAGCTCGCTCCCTCCCTCCCGTCCCGACCCGCCTCCACCCTCGCCGCAGCCCCCTCCCCCCGCTCCGGCGTGCGGCTGCTACCGGCGACCTCTCCGGCCATTCCTCGCGAATGGCACGACGGCGGGAAGCGCTACAAGCGACGCAGCTTCCCTCACCGCCCCTCCCCTGACGCCAGCCGCCGGGAGGAGGACCTCCGCAAGCACCTCTCAGCGCGCGACGGCCGTCGTTCCCCAGCTCGGTCCAGCTCCCGCCGCTCTCCGGTGCGCCCTGGCCGCCGGGACCGGTCCCGTTCCTCTCTACCCCCGGATGACCGGCAGAACGGCCGCCGCCGCTCGCTGTCGCCGGCTGGCCGGAGGTGCCGGAGCCTCTCGCCGGGCCGGACTGGCCGGACCCCGCCTCCCCGTACTCAGCAAATCCCGACCGCGCTGGCCGCGTCGGACCGCTACCAGCCCCCTCGCTCCAACCCGCAGCTCCCTCCTACATCGGCCCCCGGCAACGGCACGGGTGCGACGCGGGGGCGCCAAGGCCAAGGCCCTGCCAAAATGAAGAAGCGCAGGGGCCAGGGCCGCGCTGCTGCGAACGGCACCGCGTCGGGCGCCAGCCTCGCTGCCCCGCGCGCTCCGGCTCCAGGCCTCCATGCCCCCGTGACGGACCGCACCCAGTGCTTCAACTGCGGCCTCTTTGGCCATGCTCAGGTCACCTGCACCAACCCACCGTGCTGCTACCTCTGCAAGGATCCCGGCCACCCCGCGCTCCTTTGTCCGGATCGTCCAGTGACTGGCGAGCTCATGATGTACAGTCATGGCATCGAGGGCCTTGGCTTCTTCCACATCGAGGTCCCGGTCACTCCATCGCCGGTGCCGTCCCTCCAGGCGATTGTGTCAGTGATTGGCGAGGGTGCGGCCACCCCGGAGATGCTTGAGTCTGAGCTCAACCACCTGTACCACTGTCAGTGGGACTGGCGGGTGACTCCGACTACGGCCAACCAGTTCTCGGTGGTCTTCCCGGATGCGGCCAGCTACGGCTATGGCACCCGGAGTGGCGACATCACTCTCGCTCTGAACAAGCTCGTTGTGACCATCTCGGAGCCCACCCGAGATGCCATGGCGGTTGCGGTCCTCGACACGGCATGGATCCTTCTCTCAGGCCTGCCTGATATCGCTCGGAATGAGCGAGTGATCCGCAGCATGTCCAAGTTTCTTGGTGTGGTGGTTGTGGTCGACGAGCTCTCACTCCGCAAGGAGGAGGAGGTCCGGGTCAAGGTCAAATCCCTGGACTCCTCCAAGCTTCGTGCCGTGGTCAGGATCTTCTTCAACGACGAGGGCTTCGACATCCAGATCTCCCCTGAGCCGCCCAACCATGTGGGCCGCCCCCGCTACTCCGATGATGGCCCCGGTGGCGGCGGCCAGGGCGGGAACGACGACTACCACGGGCGCCACAGGCGCTCGCGCCACTCCGACGAGGACTTCGACGGCTCTGACGACAGCCGTTCCCCATCCCCCCCGGCCCTCCAGGCGCCTCCTCTTCTCGGGGTGGGGATCTGGGCGGCCGGGGTACTGGGAGTCAGCTCCCTCTCCTGGCTGCGGCGCCGCCCCCCACCCCCCCTGTGGTGCCGGCTGACCCCATCGACCCTCTCTCTCAGGGGGTTGAGGGATCTCCTGACCGCACGTCCGGGGGGAGTGACGTATCCAACGTAGGGCTGGTGGTGCTCCCGGCTTCTTCCCCCCGCTCCCCTGCCTTGGCCCCGCTAGCTCCCTCCCCTCCCGGGCCCCAGGCCATCGCGGTGATCCCAGCTCTGCTGTCGGTGCCGCCGGCCTCCCCTCCGACCGCGGATGACTCGACTGCCAGCCCGGACCTAACGCCGGATGACCCGTTGCCGGTTGGGGAGGTGCCCCCCCCCCCCGCTCCCCCCGTGCTCCTCCGCCGCCGGCTCCTTCGGTCCTCCCCTCCAGCTGCTCCACGCTCGCCTGCCCCTCCACCCCGCCTGCTACTGTGGTGGTGGGCCCTTCGGTGGTGACCACTCCACTGGCGGCTCACCCCCACCCGCCTCGCACGGCCGCGTACTCCAGGAGGGGCAGGTCGACCTCGACTCCGGTGGTCTCGACCCGCCGCAGCGCGCGGATCGACGCGGCCCGGCCCCCTGGGAGCCCTGCCCTGCCCATCCCGGAGCGTGCTGAGCTGCGGGCGGCTGCTCGCAACCTCGAGCTAGGTACTCCAGACATTCCAGCTAGCTCTTCTACATGCTCCTTTTTCGCTCTCGAGTCCGCTCTGCTTGGCCGCCTAGCGAAGGTCGCAGCGGACTCGGCGATCGTTTTCAGAGGGAAGGTAGATCCCCCCTTAGTTCAGATTGCTGCGATCCGCTCACGAGAAATTCTGGATGGAGGGTTGGCCGAGACTCGTGCTCGCCTAGCTGCCCCCTCGCCCTCTGTCCCTAGTGCGCCCCCACCTCTCACGCAGCCGCCTACCGCTGCTGCAGACATCAGGGGCCGCACCCGCTCCCGTACTGCTGCGCTTCGCGCACAGAGTGCATCCCGTGTCCTGGGGTCAAGCAGCCCCCCAATGGCGCCCTGATGCGGACACTCTTCTGGAATATCCGCGGCTTCGGTCATGATGGCCGACGCCGCCAACTCATCGAGTACATGAGAGACGAACAGATTGACATAGTGGCAATTCAAGAGACGATGCGCACCGAGTTCTCTTTATCAGAACTGGAGCGCCTTAGTACCCACCTGTTCGCCTGGCACTAGCTCCCTTCTAGTGGGAGTGTCGGCCACTCAGGAGGCATCCTTCTCGGTGTCAAGGATGCCTCCTTTGAGGTAGGGAGCATGGACCGGGGCGAGTTCTATGTCAGTATGGAGATCTTCGAGCGTGCTATCAACTTCAAATGGGAGATCATCATAGTGTACGGACCGGCGCCGCCACCGGTCCGCGACCTTCCTCGCAGAGCTTAGGAGGAAGGTCTCGGCAGCTTCCCTGCCGGTGGTGGTAGGCGGAGATTTCAACCTCCTCCGCTTTGCGGAGGATAAAAACAACGACCTAGTCAACTTCCCCAGGATGCAGATGTTCAACGACTGCATCGCCGAGCTTGGCCTCCGTGAGCTGGAGCGGGTGGGTGCACGCTATACGTGGACCAATCGCCAGACCACCCCGACGTGTTCGGTGCTGGACCGCGTCCTAGTATCCCCTGAGTGGGATATCCGGTGCCCCCTAGCCTCTCTCCGGGCTATCACCCGCATCGGCTCGGACCATGTCCCGCTTCTCCTCTCCTCTGAGGATGACCGCCCCCCTCCGCCTCAGCGATTCCGCTTCGAAACCTTCTGGCTCAACCAGGAGGGCTTCGCTGACGCGGTCCGTGCTAGGTGGACGGAGGCCAGAAGCGCACCCCACCGGTCTACCTCGGCGGTGGACCACTGGCACTTCTGTGCCAAGCGAGCTAGACAGTTCATGAAGGGCTGGGGTGCTAACCTTGGCCGGGGCTTGCGTGATCGCAAGAAATCCATCCTAGCTGCCATCCAGTCGTTGGACCTGCGGGCTGATTCGGTGGGCCTCTCCCCGGACGAGTGGTTGCTCCGATACAACCTGGAGGACCAGCTCTCGACCATCTACTCGGACAAGGCGGCGTATTGGCGTCTCCGGGGTACCCAGAAATGGGTCCTCCAAGGAGACGCCAATACGGCCTATTTCCAGGCCATCGCGAATGGCCGTCGTCGCCGCAACTCCATCCCCCTGTTGTGGGATGGAGAGACCCTTCTCCAGCGACCGGCCGACATCCGCGTGCATGTGGACGGCTTCTATAAGGCTCTCTTCTCCCCCCCCCCCCCCTAGGAGTGGCATGTCCCTGGCGTTCGACTTCTGGGCACAGTCCCAACGCGTCTCTCCTGAGGAGAACGCCGCCTTGACGGCCCTGTTTTCCGAGGACGAGGTGTGGACGGCCATCAAGGGGATGAACCCCTTGTCCGCTGCGGGCCCTGATGGCCTGCCGGTTAAGTTCTTCCAGACCTTCTGGGGGTCCATTAAGCGCGAGGTGATGGCCCTGTTCGAGGAGTTCTACGTAGGCTCCATCGACCTCCACCGCCTCAACTACGGGATCATCACCCTGATCCCCAAGTTTACTGGCGCCTCTGAGATCCGCCAGTTCCGTCCCATTACGGTGATCAACGTGATCTTCCGCATCTTGGCAAAGGGGTACGCCAATAGGGTGACCTCTTTGGCTGACCGCATCACCCATCCCGATCAATCGGCCTTCATCCGTGGTCGATATATTCTGGATGGGGTCCTGGTGTTCCACGAGGGCCTCCATGAGGTTCGTGCCAAACACCTTCGGGCGGTGTTCCTCAAGATCCGACTTCCATAAGGCATACGACACGGTTAGTTGGCCCTTCCTTCGGGAGGTGCTTCTCCGGAAGGGGTTCGACGACAGATGGGTGACCCGGGTCATGCAGCTGGTCTCATCCGGCAGGACCGCGGTTAACATCAATGGGGAGATTGGCCCTTACTTCCCCACCCTTTGTGGGGTTAGGAAGGGCGACCCCTTCTCCCCCTTCCTATTCAACATGGCGGTTGACGCCTTGGCGTTCATTCTTGATAAGGCTAAGGCCGCGGGCCACATCCAGGGCCTTGTCCCCCACCTTGTTGATGGCCAGGGCGTGTCCCTTCTTCAGTATGCTGATGACACCATCATCATGGTCCAAGGCTCCGACGATGACATTACGAACATCAAATTCCTCCTTCTCTGCTTCCAGCAAATGTCCGGGCTTAAGATCAACTTCGACAAGAGCGAAGTGATGGTGTTGGGACACTCTCCCGAGCAGAGCAAGAGTATCGCTGACAGGCTAAACTGTCAGCTGGGCGTTTTCCCCACCTCGTATTTGGGGATCCCCATTAGTAACTCACGCTTGTCCGTGGCCGATCTCCGGCCAGCGGTGCTCAAGCTCCAGCACCGGATTGAGCCCTGGCAAGGCCGGTGGCTTTCCACGGCAGCTAGGACGGTCCTCATTAACTCCTCCCCCTCCAGCCTGCTCTTGTTCATTATGAGTTTCTACAGCCTGCCCGAAACCCTCCACCATGAGATCGGTACGATCCAGGCTCGCTTCTTCTGGGCCGGTGCCGGAGATAAGCAGAAGTATCATATGGTTCGGTGGTCTGATATCTGTCGGCCTCTCGACCAGGGCGGTCTTGGGATCATGTCGTCGAAGCGCATGAACATTGCCCTTCTGACACGTTGGCTCTGGCGGATTGCCAACGGCGAGGGTGGCCTTTGGCTCCAGATCATCCGAAACAAATACCTTCGGGGCCAGCCGCTTGCCTTCTGCCAGCGTTCTGGCGGCTCCAAGTTCTGGCAGTCGATCATCCAGCTGCTTCCGGTTCTTCAGATCGGGACCACTATAGGTCGGCTCCGGCTCATCCACCTTGTTCTGGTTTGACCGTTGGGCCGGGCCCAATCCTTTCGCGGCGAGGTTCCCTAACCTCTTCTCCATTGCGGTGGATGCCAGGGTATCCGTTGCGACCGCGCTGGGTGATCTGGGACGCCTTGGGTTTAGGCGCCCATTTGGCCCCGAGGACCAACTCGCATGGTTGGAACTGCTTGAGACGGTCGCGCTTCACGAGCCCTCCGTAGCCTTGCCTGCTGACCGCATCTCGTGGTGTCTAGAGCCATCGAGATGTTTCTCCACGAAGTCGCTCTATCGGGCCATTGCACCTTCCCCTGCACCGGCGCCCTTCGAATTGATCTGGTCGATCAGGCTGCCCCTGAAGATCCGGATCTTCTTGTGGCAGTGGATCCGCGGCCGCGTTCCCTCCGGTGTCGAGGTGCTTAAGAGGAATGGTCCGGGTGATGGGCTTTGCCCCCTCTGCGGTACTGCCGAGGACTCCAACCACATATTCTTTTCGTGCGTTTCCGCCCAGTTCCTCTGGAGCTGCCTTCGGGAGCTCCTGGGCGTGAGCTGGTGTAACACCAACTTCCCGAACTTATTCGCCGAGGTCCAGTCCTCCCCTCAATCGCAGCGCCACATTAGGTGGCTCGTCATTGGGGTCCTCGCCTGGACATTATGGACGGTGCGCAATAAGCTGGTGATCCAACGAGTGCCTCTCCGTCGCGCCTCTGACGCCGTTTACAAAATGTGTGGTTTTATGCAGCTCTGGCGGCCGCTTAGCCGTCACCAGGACTAGGACGCCATCAACACCCTCACTGCTGATCTCCGGACGATGGCTCTCCGCTTGGCGCCGCCGCTTCCTCCTCCACCACCTGAGCCGGACTAGATGCTTCACGTCGCGCGTCTCCCGGGCCCATACTGGCCCCTTTTGTGTTTTCTTGTAGGGCTTGTTGAGCTGTGCCCTCAGCAGAACCCTGTTGTACTCGTTGGTGTTTGACTTTGTGTGCGTGTGTGACTCTGTGGTACTCTGTTGCTGTGGTGGTTGCTTTATCTATAAAGCGGGGCGAAAGCCTTTTTCGGTAAGAATCTGGAGTTCCCCTTATTTACAAACAGAATGCCACCGCTCAGGAAAACGCTTTGGCAGCCCACCTCTTGCTCGCTCGAACAGACACACGCGAACAACTCGGTCATGTCTCCCCTCTCCCTCGCGTTCTCCCTCTGGAAACCCCCTCAGCGCCGCCGTCCCGCCACCACGCCCGGCCCCCTCAGTCGCCGGACGCATTCTCTCCAACGACTCCAGATCCGGCCTTCCCAGCGAGTTCCCCGCCGATTCCCGTCCTCACAGCCGCCAGTACCGCCGTCAGCGAGGAGCAGCGCCGTGGGGGAACGAGCAGCTCACCCCCACGCCATTAACGCCAGCGAGGAGCAGCGCCGGTGGGGGAAGGAGGAGCTCAGCGAGGGAGAGGGGAGACATGACCGAGTTGTTCGCGTGGTGTACTGTACGTACTGTTAATGGAAATTGAAAAAATGTTCAGATATGTGTGCAGCTTCCAAGTTCAGATATTACATGAGGCGGCATTGTTGCTGTTATTACATGCTGAAATTTTTTGGCTGCTGTAGTTGCTGTTACTGCACGCTGAATTCCTGCTGAATAGTTAAGATAGCTGCTGCTGAATAGTTCAGATAGCTGCTGTTGAATTGCTGCTGAGTAGTTAAGAGAGCTGCTGCTGAATAGTTAATGATAGTACAATTTGCATAGTTCACACAGTACAATTTTCCTATTTATCCTAGTACATTGAGGATCAAAGTGACATGCATTTTTTTAGAGAAATGTCAAGTGTGGCAGCTGAATGGAGCGATGAAAACACTCGGATTATCTCCGAGTTGTTTGCTGAGCAAGTGAACGCCGGAAATAGGCCAGGAAATTATTTGACACCGAATGCATTTGATGAGGTAGGAAAGCAATTTAAGATGAGAACTGGGCTAGACTACACATATACGCAATTGTAAAACAAATGGGACAAGCTTAAAGGTGAGTTCAGCTTGTTCAAGAAACTCAAGTTCCGGGAGACCGGAGCCGGATGGGACTATGTGAACACCATGTCACAAGATGATGAGTGTTGGAAAAAGGCTAAAATTGTGAGTTCTCTCGCTGATGTATCGCATATCTTAATTCCTTCATACCACTTTATTTACTAATAATGTGTTTTCTTTGTTGTATTACAGGACATAAAAGGTTGTGGCGCGTTCAAGAAGAAAGGACTCGCTAGTGAGCAAAACTTGCGGGTTATGTTTGGAGATATCACAAGTAATGGTACTGACCATTGGAACCCCTTTTCTGGCATACCTCCCCCCTCTGGTGTGGCGGTGAAAGCAGCCATCAATGTTTATGAGATCGAAGATCTTGATTTGGATGATACCCAAGAACAAGCATCTCAGGCAACACCTACTTCATCTAAAGTGAGGCTTGGGATCATCATTCCGGAAAAGAACAAGAAGCCCAAGACTGCACAAGTGATGTGTGAGCAAGTTACAAGAACTGGTGACATTGCGGAGGCTTCTCACTCATCATTTCAGTCTTCCATGAAGCAAGACGAGGCAAACTGTGTCACCTCGGTCACGGATGAAGTCATTGCTTGTGGTGCAATAGTCGGTACCGATGAGTTCTTCATGGCTAGCGAGTTGTTTGTGAAGAGGGCGCAAAGGGAGATGTTTCTTTACATTCCTCCTGAGTCCCGAAAGGGTTGGTTGCGTAGGAAGTATGACTTGATGGGAACTAGTTTGCATGCCTACCATTCCATCTATGTGTGATGGCCGATTATCTTTTATGTTGAACCTAGTGCTTGATACCATTTCATATTTTATGTTGAACCATCTTTTATGTTGTTGAACCTACTGGTGGCTATTTATGAATGCATTGTGGAACCATCTATTATGTCCATGTTGAACCTACTATCTGATATTTATGAATACGTTGTGGAACCATCTTTTTGGTTCATGTTGTTGAACCTAGTGTTTGCTATTCATGTATGAATTATGCATATGTTCTTGATCCAATTGGTGCTAACTTGTGTTTCATATGTTGACGGTTGTTTATTTGCAGATGTCATCGGATAGTGAAAGTGATGATGACACTACTTATCAAAGAAAGAAAGTTATGGTTCTCCAATACCAACATGACATGGTCATGCATTATTCGGGTGTGTCATCCATAGTTGAGAAGTATTTTAAAAGTTGGGTCATGAAGGCCGATGGGGAGAGTGAGAGCTCTACCATTGATCTGGACGACTCCTTTGATGATTCTAGCAGGCGTTTTGTGCGGTGAATCCAGGAGTCGGAGGTCAAGGAGGCTTTAAAGAGGATGAAAGGAGGCAAGGCGATGGGCCCTGATTGTATCCCCATTGAGGTGTGGAGAGGCCTCGGGGACATAGCGATAGTATGGCTAACCAAACTTTTCAACCTCATTTTTCGGGCAAACAAGATGCCAGAAGAATGGAGACGGAGTATATTAGTACCAATCTTCAAGAACAAGGGGGGTGTTCAGAGTTGTACTAATTACCGTGGAATTAAACTGATGAGCCATACAATGAAGCTATGGGAGAGAGTCATTGAGCACCGCTTAAGAAGAATGACAAGCGTGACCAAAAATCAGTTTGGTTTCATGCCTGGGAGGTCGACCATGGAAGCCATTTTCTTGGTACGACAACTTATGGAGAGATATAGGGAGCAAAAGAAGGACCTGCATATGGTGTTCATTGACTTGGAGAAGGCCTATGATAAGATACCGCGGAATGTTATGTGGTGGGCCTTGGAGAAACACAAAGTCCCAGCAAAGTACATTACCCTCATCAAGGACATGTACGATAATGTTGTGACAAGTGTTCGAACAAGTGATGGCGACACTGATGACTTCCCGATTAAGATAGGACTGCATCAAGGGTCAGCTTTGAGCCCTTATCTTTTTGCCTTGGTGATGGATGAGGTCACAAGGGATATACAAGGAGATATCCCATTGTGTATGCTCTTTGCGGACGATGTGGTGCTAGTCGATGAGAGTCGGACGGGGGTCAACAGGAAGTTGGAGTTATGGAGGCAAACTTTGGAATCGAAAGGTTTTAGACTTAGTAGGACTAAAACCGAGTACATGAGGTGCGCTTTCGGTACTACTAGGCACGAGGAGGAGGAGGATGTTAGCCTTGATGGGCAGGTGGTGCCGCAGAAGGACACCTTTCGATATTTGGGGTCAATGTTGCAGAAGGATGGAGATATCGATGAAGATGTGAACCATCGAATTAAAGCCAGATGGATGAAGTGGCGCCAAGCTTCTAGCATTCTCTGTGACAAGAGGGTGCCACAAAAGCTAAAAGGCAAGTTCTATAGGACGGCGGTTCGACCCGCAATGTTGCATGGCACTGAGTGTTGGCCGACTAAAAGGCGACATGTGCAACAGTTAGGTGTGGCGAAGATGCGCATGCTGAGATGGATGTGTGGCCACACAAGGAAGGACCGAATCCGGAATGATGATATACGAGAAAGAGTTGGGGTAGCGCCAATTGAAGAGAAGCTTGTCCAACATCGTCTGAGATGGTTTGGACATATTCAGTGCAGGCCTCCAGAAGCCCCAGTACATAGCGGACGGCTAAAGCGTGTTGATAATGTCAAAAGAGGCCGGGGTGGACCGAACTTGACATGGGAAGAGTCCGTAAAGAGAGACCTGAAGGATTGGAGCATCACCAAAGAACTAGCCATGGACAGGGGTGCGTGGAAGCTTGCTATCCATGTGCCAGAACCATGAGTTGGTCGCGAGATCTTATGGGTTTTACCTCTAGCCTACCCCAACTTGTTTGGGACTAAAGGCTTTGTTGTTGTTGTTGTTGTTGGTCATGAAGGCCGATCATAGGACATCTAGGTTGAGTGATTTTGAATGGTTGCGAGAGACTATTGGCACACCCAGAGAGACTTACACAATGTTGAGAATGAATGCAAATGTGTACTTTGATCTTCATGACAAGTTGGTGGCGGAGTGAAAGAAAATAAGCCCAGCCGTTCACCCCAGGAACTAGGCCCAGCTTGTTTCTCTTTTTTTTTGGCCTGTGTGCAGTTTAGCCTGAAATGGGCTCCTTCAAGCCGGCCCAAGGTGGCAAGAAGCTAGGCTTCACCGCCCAAGCTGGGCTGCCAGCTCACCCAGGCGCTGGGAGAAGCTGCCTCGCTCTAGAACGATTTGCTGCACGCGTGCGTGAAGTGAGAAGTCGGGTTAGAAGTTGGACGAGAAGTTTTGGAGAAGCTAGCGAGTCTCCGAACAGGTCCTAAGGTCTGAGTTTCATTTCTCTGCCATATGGCTTCATAATAAAATACAAGTATGACAGTGGATGTACAACCTCGCCACCCGAGTTCGACGTCCGCACGAATGCAAATTGGAATTCTTATTCTTTCATAAAAAAACGTTGAGGGGACCACCCCCATGGCTTTCCTTCCAAATAATATACAAGTATGACCATGTGATAGTTCATACAATTTCCACTTTTATCTTAGAATTTCAACATCCAGAAGCCCACAGGACATACGAACTGTATTAAGGGGTATTAGTATTGGTCTGGGAGTTCTTATTAGGTTATTTCTCTTTCCTCGTACCTCAAGTCTTGTGTAATATATATGCCCTTTGGGCTATGCAATAGAGAGAAGTTGCATCCATAACATGGTATCATGAGCCTAGGTTTGTTGGGGGAGGGGGATTCCAGGACGCCACAACTCATGCTCCCGATCGAGTGTTGGGACTAATCTTGTTATTAGTGCTAGACTGATTATTTATTGTTATAGAGTCATGCATGCAGATTAGATCACGGCAGGTTTAGTCATGCCAAGTTGTGTGTGCCCATGACGCCGTGCATGTGTTGTAGTGGCACTAATGTGTGAGTGTCGTTGCATTAGGAAGTAGTCTATCTGCATGGATACGTGTTAGTCAGCTGGCTGCACGCGCCCATACACTGCGGAGCTGGAGCAGCCGAGTCGCGTGGCAGATCAGTGTGGAGCAAGAATCGGGAGCCATTAGTTGTGACTTGGTCCTGAACATGGGCATCCAAAGGTTCTGCAGACTTGGTTGTCACTCAAGTTGTACGTGCATGCAGCTGGTTAGTGGAGTGTTTATTGGGTCAAGTAGTTAGTGCCTTGACCATATGTGTGTGCGTGGAGTTAGTGGGTGAGTGGGCAGGTCATGGTGTTAGTGGCCGGTGTCCAGCTTGTGCATACTTGAGTCTCTTGTACTGCTATATAAGTTGAACAATGAATATGAGGAGGCCGAGAGGGCAGCAGAAAAGATGTAGCCTCCGTGTGACCAAGGAGAGAGTGCCTCGGCAAAGCAGCGGCTGGTTTTCTCCTTGGTGTATGCCTGCGTGTCTGTGTGTATTCCCCTGTGTGTGTGTTCTTGTGCTCTTGAGAGAAGAGAGAGTTGTGAGAGACAACGAGAAGTAGAAGAGCGGCGCTGCGACGTGGTGGCGCCAACAATTGGTATCAGAGCCTTGTCGATCCGAGGCGGTGGTGGTGGCACGGCGGACTCCATGTGAAGTGGAGGTCGTCGGCGCAAGGTGGACGCCGTTGGCGGCGCGATGCTGCTAGCGGCCGGTGCGTGTCTTCATCTTCGTCGAGCTGCGTCACGAGCGATGGAGAAAGGTAGGCTGCCCGGTAAGTTGCGTCACCGGCGGCAAAGAGGTGATGGCCATGAAGCGGAGGCCATTGCCATCAGGAGTTCCATGTCTGGGTCGTCGAGAAGATGCGTCATCGTCGACAACATGGAGGTGAGTCACCGGCGAGTTGCGGCACCGGTGGCGAACAAGGAGGCGAATCACCGGCGAGTTGCGGCACCGGTGGCGAACATGGAGGCGAGTCACCGATGAGCTGCGGCACCCGTGGAAAACATGCGACAACGAGCGTGCCACGGCGGGGTGCTTATGGTGAAGGCGTAGGAGGTGTGGCTCTCATCGAGGCCGACGGCGGCGGCGGTAATCGGCATGACAAGATGGCAATGGCGGCCGTCTCCGTGTTTCACCGGCAACATCGATGACCACAGGCTTCAAGAGAGAAATAAGTTAGCAAGATTAGGGAGGTGAATGTTGGGACTAATCTTGTTATTAGTGCTAGACTGATTATTTATTGTTATAGAGTCATGCATGCAGATTAGATCACGGCAGGTTTAGTCATGCCAAGTTGTGTGTGCCCATGACGCCGTGCATGTGTTGTAGTGGCACTAATGTGTGAGTGTCGTTGCATTAGGAAGTAGTCTATCTGCATGGATACGTGTTAGTCAGCTGGCTGCACGCGCCCATACACTGCGGAGCTGGAGCAGCCGAGTCGCGTGGCAGATCAGTGTGGAGCAAGAATCGGGAGCCATTAGTTGTGACTTGGTCCTGAACATGGGCATCCAAAGGTTCTGCAGACTTGGTTGTCACTCAAGTTGTACGTGCATGCAGCTGGTTAGTGGAGTGTTTATTGGGTCAAGTAGTTAGTGCCTTGACCATATGTGTGTGCGTGGAGTTAGTGGGTGAGTGGGCAGGTCATGGTGTTAGTGGCCGGTGTCCAGCTTGTGCATACTTGAGTCTCTTGTACTGCTATATAAGTTGAACAATGAATATGAGGAGGCCGAGAGGGCAGCAGAAAAGATGTAGCCTCCGTGTGACCAAGGAGAGAGTGCCTCGGCAAAGCAGCGGCTGGTTTTCTCCTTGGTGTATGCCTGCGTGTCTGTGTGTATTCCCCTGTGTGTGTGTTCTTGTGCTCTTGAGAGAAGAGAGAGTTGTGAGAGACAACGAGAAGTAGAAGAGCGGCGCTGCGACGTGGTGGCGCCAACATCGAGTTCCTCTCTCAGTCTCCTCTCATCGATCTCGATCTGCCTTGCCCAGTCGATTATGATCACCTCGCACCTCGCCTCTGCACATCCCCACATGGTGGCGCTGTTTCAGATTGTCGCTCCCGCCGGCCTGCTCTCCATTGCACGTCTCAAACAGGCAGCTTCGCCAGCCATCGTCGCAGGCCGCCTCACGTCCCGACGCTCGACCTCCCTGCTGCAGGTCCCCGCCGCTTCTGCCCTCCATCTCCGGGCCGCTTGACACCCTCCCTACTACAGGCCCGGGCCGCTTGTCACACCCTGTGTTTGTACCACTTTGCTATGATTGTGATTTCAAAATTTTGGACCAATTAAAACTTTTTGTGTACATGTGAATGCTTGAGTTGATTGCTATTTGCCTGTTTGCTTGCTCGTGTTTTAATTCACAAAAATCCTCCTACTCTCACAACTCATCTCCTTGATCCAAATCCTTGCCCAATGATCATGCCATGTGTACAGGACAAAGAACTTTTTTTAAAATATTATTTTGGCCAAAAAGCATTTAATTGATTTAGGTTTTCAAAAAACCCTGAACTAAGGTTTGCACTACAAGTCCTCAAATTAAGGGAGATGTTTTGCCCCAAAGATTTTATTTGAAACCTATTATATACAAGACTTCCCTACAACAACAACAAAGCCTTTAGTCCCAAACAAGTTGGGGTAGGCTAGAGGTGAAACCCATAAGATCTCGCGACCAACTCATGGTTCCGGCACATGGATAGCAAGCTTCCACGCACCCCTGTCCATGGCTAGTTCTGGACAGGGGTGCGTGGAAGCTTGCTATCCATATACAAGACTTCCCTAAGCCACAAAAATATATTTTTAAACTTTTTTTGTATTTTAATTAAATGCCTTTTTCTGAGGCCAGGAATGGTCTTTTATAGGGGAAATTATTTTTATGTTTTTCCAAAATATATGAGAAAATTTAGGGAAACTCAGTGGACATACATTTTCCATATATAAGAGTTTCAACACATGGTCATGTTCAAAATATTGGACAAAACCCTCCAAAGCCGTTTCTTCATAATTCAAGTATTTGAAATATTTCTATAGGAAATATTGTCAAATAAATCCAGGAAAATTCCAGCAAGTCACATATGTCATGTGTGTGATCTTGCCAAGTTTTATCTCAATCAAAATAGTTTTGGTTCACAAAAGTGCCCCAAAACCCTCTTCTGTCCAGATCCAAACTTGAGCAACTTTACATTGCCAAGTATCTCCTATTGATCTCAAACTTTGTGGAGGTGATCTAATACCCAAATGATGCTGCTACACCAAGTGGTGCATCAAGGAGAATAGATTAGCCTGGCTAGATCTAAGGAAACATGATTCTGTTGATTTCTAGGGTTTATAAAGTTTGCATTGGCAACTTTCTTCAAATGAACTCAAACTTGGTGATCAACCTCATTTTTATCCACCATTTGATCCTGTTAAATTTCATAGCAAGGAGACTCTTTTACCCAACTCAAAACCAGCACAAACACCTTCTGCCAGAAAACAAAAGTTGATGCTTTCCCCTGTTAATTTGTTCTGCTTGAGCCCATATTTTTACCACAGCACCCGAAGACCCCCTCTCACCTCCAGTAAGTTTTCCAACGGCCAGCTCCATGATTGAGGGGGTGAAATCCCACTTGTACCCCCCTGGACAGCCACTTTCTCCTCTCTCTCTCAGCTCTCCCTCTTCTGGCCACTTCCAGAGCATCCAATGCTCCCTCCCCTATTGTTTATTCTCATTGCCGCCTCTGGACACAAGTGGACGCGCGAGGGCGCGCCAAAAGTTCTGCCATGCCGGCCAAAGTCGCGCTCCCGCGCTCCAGAGGGTTGACCTCGCGCCCCTGGCGACCTCGGGCCTTCCCCTCGCGCCAGTCGAGGCGCCTCGGCATCCGCGATACGCCACCGTGTTGGGAGCCACCTCTCCCTCTCTCTCACCTCTCCCCCGCGCGTGCCCGACACCGCCCCTTTCGGCCAATGCATGGCCTCGCACGCGCGAGCGCCAGGGCCAAGCCGTGCCTCTCCCCTCTCTCCCCAGCGACCTGGACGGCGCCCTCGAGCACCCCAAGCATGCTCACTCCCTCTCCAACAACCGTCCCAGCCGATCCCGAGGACACCCGTTGGCAGAGCTCACGGTGCACCGCACCCAGGCTATTTAAGCCACCCCCGAGGCCCTCTCTCCCCTCTGGACTCCCTCTCCTCCTCCTAATCGCACGCCCGCACCACCAGTTCCACCTCAGAGGGCCCCGAGCTCCGCCGCGTCGGACCTCCGGTGATCTCCATGTACAGGCCCCCTCCGGACGTCGTTTCTTCCTCTCTGGAACCGCGGGAGCCTCCTGACCCGTTTCCATCGCTCTCCCACTTTGTTTGCAGCCTAGGGTGTCGGTATTGAGCTCGGCCGAAGCTCCTCCGCCGCGGGACCTCGTCGCCGGCGAACCGCTGCTCCCCTCCGTCCAACTCCACCTCCAGTCGACGAGCGGCTCGCCCCTGAGCTCATTCCCGCACTCGCCAGCCCTCGCCGTGCCCGGGAACGCCGCTGCTGAGCTAGCCGCCCCCTCTGGCCGAAGGTTGACGACGACCCTAGTGGGGCCCGCTCGTCAGCCTCCTACCTCTCTCCCGCGTCCTCTCTCTCTCTTTGACGCCCGGGGCCGCGCGTCAGGTTTGAACCTGGCGGGCGCGCGCGCACCGATTCGCCCGGGCTGGCTAGCCACTGGGCCGGCCTAGCTGTTGGCTCTTCTGGCCCAGCTGCCCCGCTGGCCTTTTTCTTTTTCTGTCTGTTTTTGCAAAAATTCTACAAAATTAAATAATTATCCAAATCCAATAACTCCAAGTACTAAAATCTTATAAAAGTCCAACCTATTTAATGATGCCACTTGTGCACCATTTGGAAAATGTTTTCTGTACTGTCTTTATTTAAAAACCTATTTTAAGCACTTAAAACCACTGTTAAAATGCCTTTCACTGTTTGGGCACTCCAAATCCAAAAACTAGGAATTGTTGTATTTTTAGTTTTCACTCTAGTATTTTACAAAAATGAGCTGACATTTTTCTGAGTGCTTTTATTTTTCTGTTTGTTGCTATTGTCTTATCTGTACCCCGTTATTTTGCGACGATAGATTACGTGGTTGACGAAGAGGTTGGACCAGAAGCATTTGAAGACCCCGAGGACTTTGTTGAGCCAGGCAAGCAGCCCCTTGACCATGACTATGAAACCCTTTTTATGCATGGCATATAGCACTTTACTTTGTTGCATTGAAATCATGATGGTATGGTGACCACCTTGGTGGGTTGTCTGTTACTTTCCTCATTGACACTTGCATTGCCAAGACTCTACTTTCTGCTTAGAGTTGTGTGGGCCACTGGGATATTTGGTAACGGGGCGGCACGAGAATGCCACGCTCGGCAAACATATCGGCAAGCTTGATTCAACTAATCTGGCAACTATGGATAACTAACTAATATGTCCACTAATAACAACTAATCTGACCACTTCATACAATTAATCTGGCAACTAATAATAATTAATCTGGCAACTTCATAAACTAATCTGGGAACAGGGCGGGAGCGGGAACGGAAAGATTGGGAACTAATCTGATAACTAATATGACAACTTGATACAAATAATGTGGCAATTGATAACACTAATCTGAGAACTACGTTTTGCTCCAGCAGAGCCTTTTCTTTTTCTCCAGATTTTCTCTGCTCCCGTCTGAATGTGCTCGACGTCTGAATGTGCTCGACGAGAGCTTATTTTTCTTGTCCTGTGTGTTTGTCCCCAGTGTTTCGTCTCATGTCTAATGTAGGAAGAGGATTTGCTGTCTTTGAAGAAGATGCAGAGGATCGGAGGGTGACAGCAATAGGGGAGAGGTGGGTAATCATGAGGGAGTGTATAGAGGAGAGATTTTAGGCAAGTGCACGCGCGGGCTAGGATCAGCAACAGGCGGACCAACGAACTGCTGGAGGTAGCAATAGGTGTTTGATCATGAGTGCATAGCTAGAGGGCGCCGCACGGGAAGAGTCATGGGCGGCGCTGCTCTGTAGTTCAGCCCATCATTTTCTTTCTAGTGTTGCACTTCTTCAAATGCAACGCTATTGCATACACTTTGCAATTGAGCAGAGGTGATAAGGAGTATTAATATTGGTCTAGGAGTCCTTATCAGGCTATGTCTGTTTCCTTGGACGCATGTGGGCGCGAGCGAGGCTTGGTATTAGCTAGTGTTTCCAGCCATCAATACTGAGGCCACCCAAACAGCTGAATTTGGGCCCTATGAAATACCACTTCACGGTTCCAACCCTGAATACCAACATCCAAAAGCAGTGTAACTGGCCTTCTGATATTTCTACGGACGGATTGCCACAAAACAAATTAGTGTTTATTATTGAAGTGAAGAAGCAAAATTGTTGATGCCATTATTGTGATAAACAGAATAATTCAATAAGATAAAATAGTATAAGAGTATGGTTACTTAGGTGATTGTTGGCCCAACTGCCTCCTATTGATGCTAGAGATAAATCGCCCAAGAAGAAGGGACATGGAAATAAAAAATGTTAGAAAACCTCCACTCAGCCCAGCTAGCATGTAAGCCTGCACCAAATGATATAGCAACAGCCCAAAGCAGGTGTTAGCGAGAAAACATTTTATCTTCAATAATATGTTAGAAATTCAAACAAGTTTGGAACCATATGAAGATTAAACTAAATTAATTGCTCTGCAGTTGCAATGATGTGGTCTTATCTTCCACAACATGCATGTTTCATAGTTGTGTTATGCATGCAGAAATTAACAGTATAACATGATTCAACTAGTATTTCTACAAACAAGGCTTCTGGTTGTCGACCAGAGAGTAGTGCTATACATGAGAAATAGTTTTGCCATATAAAGGATGCACATGTCAAGTCCCAGGTTGCCCACTGAAAACAGTAAAAAATGTCGATCCACAAAGAAATGTTCAAAATTTAAATGTACATCTAAAATTCTACTCCCTCCGATCCATATTAATTTGACTTGTCCAACTTTATACTAAACCAGCGTCAATTAATATGGATCGGAGGGAGTAAGAACATTTGACGCGTTAATGCACGCGTCAAATGGGCCGGCCCAAATGGGTTACGCTCGAGCGAAAGGTCGCTTGTAAGACGCTCGCGGAGTAATACAGGGTTGGTGGGAGGTGAGGCGACGCTACCAACTCCCCCTTTAGGGGTAGAAATCCACCCAAAGGGGGCTTCGTCCTTCTTTGGTGAACAGATTAACGAAGGAGGTTAAGGTATTTGAGCAGGTGTCTTCAGAGATGGTGGAAAGCAAATAGGGTAAATCATGCCCTTTTAGTTGTAGGGTCACCCCGACACCATGGGTCCTTGTCTTCAGAGGTGGTGGAAAGCAGATAGGGTAAATCATGCCCATTTGTTGCCGGGTCACCCCGACACCCTGGTTCCCGACCCGATCACTCGTACAACGAGGGCATCCTGGCCGGAGTAATTGAGGTCAAGCCTCCCACGGTGCAGGCTATCGCGGCCCCGGTTCTTCTCACCTCCTTGAAGGACAAGACGAAAAGGGTGATATCCGATCAGTCTTTCTTCTTTATCAGGAGATGCTCCAAGTCTGTCCTTGTCCAGCCATAAAGCTCCCACCAGCCTCTGGAGTGTCACTGGCTTTCTAGGTGGCCCCGCCGTCTCCTACACAAAGGGCTAGTCAAATATGCTTACATATACGACAAGCATACCTCTGAGTGGAGCGGTAATGTTTTCGATGTTCCGCGGGGAGAAGAATCTGCTTAGCCACCTCCGATGAAAAATTCACACCCCGAGGATGTTGAGACGAGTCCCTCAGGTGGCCAGCCAACACCTCCCAGCGAGGGTCAGCCAATGGTACTCTTGCTGCCAGCCACTGGGTTGGTCGCCTGTTTAGAGGCAGCCAAGGAGGTCCTGAGGGCACGGCCATTGTCTGGCCGCGTGGTAGTTACTCTGGTACCTCAAATTGAGGAGTCCCTGAACCATCAGGTGGTTGGTCTCGGAATGCACAAAGATTCACTAGAGCAGGAGTGGTTCGCCTTTCAACCTGTCTACACAGAAAAGAACAAGAGCTCCAGCAGTTGCGATGTTCCTTGGAAACAACATGCAGCTGGCGGCCCTAATGAAGGAATTGGCTGCCGTCCATAGCTTCGCCGCCTTTTTGTGCGAGCACCTGGCTGACGTCCTGAGTTACAGAGGGAAGTCATGGGCACTATGGTGAATCTCACCAACCTTCTGCTGAGGACAAGGGAGGAACGGTGCCAACAGAGGCAAACCACGCGGCCTTGTGCACCTTCCCAGAGTGCAGCATGATCATGTCTCAAACACGTGCCAAAACATGCTCGCAAACTATTGGCTCTCTTGGAAGTGTCTCGCCCAAAGGCTTGTCCAGAGTTCCTTCATCGCTCGAAGCTTCCAATAGACATCCCTGACCGGTGGTGGAGGCAGTGAAATTCATCTCCATGTCTTCCGCGATGGAAGTGGGCTCTCCTGAATCGGGGGAAAATGACTCCTGCGAAAAATCCAAGAGAATGACTCTGCAGTGCCGGGGGAGGGCGTTTCCCATGCTCTTACGAGGGCAAGTTAGGTAGAAAAATTATTCTATTTAGTGGTAATGTAAACTTGCTGAAATGGTACTTCCATTCCTACTCTCCTAGCCCCCTACCCTTTATCCGAGGGAATTTCCGCCTTTGGGTGAAGGGTACACAAGAGTAAGGAGGTTTTCGGACATAGAATTTCCTTGGTTGATCAATGCTCCAGCTCAATAGGTATATTTTACCATTGGAATTGGTAATGTGGTATGCCCCGGAATGCTGCTGCTTGACTACCTCGAACGGTCCTTCCCACCTTGATGAGAGCTTATTGTTGCGCTATGGTCATGTATCCAAAGGAGAACCAAGTATCACTTCATGAATTTTCGGGAAACTTCTCATCATATCAACGCAGTGCATGTTGAAATCCCACAGAGCAGAACATGTCCATGTCCCGTTGCTCCTCGAGAAAATTTAGGTCATCCACTCGCTGCTAGGGTTCTTTGTCCTTGTCAAACATCTGGACACGTCAGCCATCTGGACACGAGTAGACCCGAATTTTATCCCATGAGGTGAACACAGCTTCAACTCCATACACCAGTTGGTCAATATGAGACAATTAACTCCTTGGCCCGTTCAACCTGCTAGTTGCTCTCAGGACGTGCCACTGACGCAAAGCACAACTCGGTTCCCATGTCATCGTAGAATTCACAAGCAAAAGACGCTTTGTTGCCGTACTGGGCCCATTTTCGGTTATGGTGCAGCTAGGTACCCCATAGCGGGTTACCACATTCTTGCCAAAGAAGCGTATCGTGGCGACCATGGTGGGGTTGGTGATGGGTTCCGCCTCGGTCCAAAATTTTCATCCAGCTCCATAACATCTGTAACATCTTACAGCGTGAAGTACATAGCCCTCAAAATTGATGTTGGAAAGGAGGGAAACTACAGGGCAAGGCTTGTTTCTATGAGCTGAAGCAAAATAACTAATGTCAGGTTCTATAGAACTTCTAAGAACCTGGTGGGCCACGTTGTGAGCTATGCCATTGATCTCTCTTGATATATGAAACACCTACGCATGGAGATCTTTAGTAAGAGAAGAATTCAGCAAGAGATTTCCTGATGAAGGTATCAATCGCCACAAATAGGAACTTGAAACAGGTTGAGGTATAAATCCGGACCTCAGGTCGCGACGGGCCACAATAGGGGTACCGTTTGCAATACTTGAGCCGGTTGGTGAATTTTTTCGGATGTGGTATTAACAAACCCTACATTTCTTCGATAGCTTTGATCTTTGTCGGGTTGATCTCTATACCTGTCACATCATGTGTTTTGTATCACATCACTATGTTAATAAAGCTTAAAAATTTGGACCAACAAAAAAAATTGTGTGTGGATGTGATGCTTGAATGTTTGCTATTGCTTGCTTGTTTGAGTGTGCTACTAATTCATATAAACTCTCCTACTCTCAAAACTCTTCTCCTTGATCCAAGACCTTGCCCAATGATCATGCCATGTGTATAGGTCATAAAACTATTTTTATACAAAAATATTTTAGCCGAAAAGCATTTATTAAATTTAGGTTTTCAAAAACCAGTTGAGACTTGAACTAAAAGTACTTAAATTAGGGTGTATCAAATCTTTACCTTTACCTAATAATAAAGCGGCTATTGCTTCTGTCCGCTCACCGTCGTGGTAATTTTATAGAAAAGACCCTGTATTTTCTGGTATTCAACCCACAGTCCTATTTTAAGTATCTAATCTGAGAAAACGTTTCGTGTTTACAAAAAGAACCCTGGATTTGGGAGTATTCAACCCGCAATCCTTACGTTTCGTTTTTTTGCGGGGGCGGCGGCGCTGCGCTCGGGCGCCGCATCGAGCCGCAGGGTGGCGAAAGGCGCACGCCAAGACGAAGGAGGAGAAAATGGAGAGGCTTGGAGGAGAGCCGGGCGAGCGGGAAGGCCGTCGCGTCGCCCACGGCGCAGTCGAGACCAACGGTGGCGCGGTCGGCGAGGACCTGCTGAATTTCACCGGATCTGGTGGGAAATGGCACAGAGGCGCCGGATCTGGAAGGAAGGCGGCCGGAGCTCGGAGCACGACGGCTGGCGGGTGCGGCATGGCGTCGGACACCTGTGAAAGAAGAGAGATGAGCGGGAGAGAAAAGGGAGGATGGGAGGAAGGAGATGGGAGGCCGGAGGGAGAGAGAAGGGAGAGGTGAGGTGCGGCGGTGATCCTGCTGCTGCTCGCCGGTGGCTCGCCAGCCATCGGCGCGAGGTGGGGGCTCTGTCCGGCCGGCGGTTTCCCAGGACATCTACTACCGGAAGGCCAAGGAGGAGGGGTGAGGGCTCGCAACGCCTTCAAGTCATGCAGATCGACTAGGAGTTCAACATCTTCCACGGTCTCGTCTCAACCCAATCAGCTCGCTCGCCTTCCTGCCACTTTGCTTCCATTGATGCATAGCATCAAATTAACCACGGGTTGTTTTCGTTTTGCTGTTCGTGTGTGCAGGAGTGAAGCGTGTCGTTGACCTGTGCGCTGCTCCTAGGAGCTGGAGCCAGGTATTCGCATGCTCGGTTTCCCCCATCCATGCTTGCATCCCTTCGTTCAATTGTTTATCTCAATCGCAATTGCAGATTTTGGGCCGCAATTTGTATCTACCGGCAAACCTATCATCTGACGGCAAGTGAGTAGCAGCGTCAGTGCAAACATCTTATGTTCCAACATAATTTCATTCTTTGTATTTGATTGTTTCTGTGCTCTGCTTATACTAGACATGGTGGTCTGCAACCGATGGCTCTGATAGGTGTTATACAAGTGCAGGGCGACATCACTAATGCTCGGACAGCGAAAATGGTGAGATGGATAGACACATAGATAAATTATTTGTAATGAAACGTTTGCTTGTATTGCTGTAACAGATGTACATATGCTGCCAGGTTATCAGGCACTTTCATGGATGTAAAGCGGACTTGGTTGTCTATGATGGCGCCCCTGATGGTAAGCTTGCATTGCTAGACAGGTGGTCCATAACCATCTTACATGTGTTTATGGTACTTCTGTTTCTTACTTTGCTTTGGATGATTGCAGTTACTGGACTTCATGATATGGACGAGTTTGTTCAGTCCCAGCTTATATTGGCGCTTGGTATATTTTTCTCTGTCTCTGCATATCAATTTAGATCGGAGATACTTTCTGGAAGTAATTTGCAGTATCCATAAGATGCAGTGTCCAAAAATAATGCTACCTTAACCCTGAAGTTTATGTTAGCATTCTACCTTAAAATGTTTACTTTCGGTGCAACAGCTTCTTTGTATTTTTATATTGAACATTGGACCATTTTTACTCAACATTTGGATAATTCGTTTCTGTGTATGTTGTAGAACAACCTGGTGTAACACTATGGTTCCACTAACTTGTTATATTTTCCACTAATGTCCTTCCTGCTTCCATCTACTTGCTGCCCCATCTCCCCTCTACCAAATCCCAGCCTCATGGTGGATTCATCTACAGGTAGTTAATCTCCTAGCGCCGAACCACTGCACATGAATTGTTATGGACCATTTGTTTTTCTTCAGGAATCCACTCCTATGGCAGTTCTCCTGGAGACCATCCACCCGAAGTTCATCTCCCTACCACTCGCTCTGTTCAGTACTTCTCTCGCCCCATATGCCCTTGGCAGATCCACCTGTCTCTCTCATCTTACTCACAACCGATTGTTGTTGTTTTGCTGCAGAGTTTGTGACAGAACAGAGAATTATTACAGCTGAGATGATAGACAAATCTTATGTTGCAACAATAGGTTTGGAGGTTATGCTTAAAATTAAAATGTCAAGGTTCAAAGAATAGATGCTTCAATTATTTAATCTCTTTCAAATACTCTTTATCATGTTCCTTTCAGTGGTTAGAGCCCACAACTAAGATATGTTTGCTTCACACTAATGTTGGTAATACGCCTATATGGCTCCTTATTTTATCATGTCCACGTTTATAATTCTCTGGTGCAGCAGAGCTGACCGATAGTAGAGGTTAACCTTTATTAGAGCCAAAGCTTCCAGTATTGTACTAATTCTATGTGGTCTTTGGTGCAGCGCTCACTGAACATATTGATGTGTAAGTCAATTCTAACAAATAACTCTTTGCTTTGTCATGGTGGCGCAAATACATCACATTTATCTGCACCTAGAACCGAACATTGGATTATTTTTGCTTGCATGTCAACACTATCGAAAATGACGATGACACTGCATAGTTATCCAGTTAGTTTTGTGAGAACTAATATGATAAACTACTGGAACTAATAGGATAAAGTATAGTAGTACTGCTGTGGAACACATGATTCTCGGGTTGGTATTAGGCATGATGCTTGCATTCAATATCAAGAATCCTGCACCACAAAACATATGTTTGTGATCTCTATATGGTGTTCCAGTGGTGAAAACTGGAGCATATATTATATTCAAATATTATTTTGTTACACATCAGGCATACATTGGATGTACGAACCATACAAATAAGAGTCAATCTGATTACGGTTTAGTTACATATACTCCCTCCGTTCCTTTTTATAAGACATTTCAGACAGCCTGCTTTGTACTGTTTTAGGCAGTGTCTGAATGCCTAAAACGTCTTATAAAAACGAACAGAGGCAGTACTTTTTTGTTTTCTTTTGGTGTGTAGTCATCTCTTATAGTGACCACAAATTAGTACATATAAATTCAATTCTATGATCACTGTTTATATGAACAAGATTCCTGCTCTATGCCATTTATGGTTAGTGATATGTAACAGTGAGCTGCACTATTTTTTTCATCTTGTTAGCAAAGCATCATTTTTGTTTTAGAGAAGATTTGATGATAGTGCAGCTTATAAACTTACTCCAGAATGTACCGATGTTAATAATTCTTTTGTTAGATATTGGTCAGTGGATTTGGTGATTTAACTCCCTTGATATTTTAAGTTGCTTCAGTTTTGTACCTACAGTGGATTGTATTTAGCTGGGCTGCACACAGTACAAGCTTCACTGTATATTCAGATGTACAGGATGGTAGACGTGCATATCATGCTGGTTTTCTACTCTACAGTTTTGCGCAGCCATGGTGTCAATTTTGAACTGGCATTAGACTGGACTGTAAGATGTTTTAATGCATGTGAACATGGCCTAATTTATTAACAAAGAGAACTCTATATGCTACTACTGTATGTGAAATGCATGTGTTTGCTGTGTTAAGAGTTATATTCTAGCCTGTATATTTTTCCCGTTGTATGAGGGGTTTCCTGCATATTTACCACCTGTACATGTATATATATTGGCCATTGGCCCTCAGGGAATACAAGTTGCATATTTCCTAACATGGTATTAGTTGCAACTCGTGCTCTCGATCCAATCTTCCGTCTACGCAGCCGCCGTCCTTCTGTGAACGGCGCTGCTCTCCGGTGTTCAACCACCATGGGTCAACCCATCCAGCCGCGTCAGGTCATCCCACGTTGGATCCAGCTCTCCGCTGACTCACCCCGAGCGATCCTGTCTGAATCGCCAGCTGCCGGCCTCCCGGGTGCCATCGGGATCCTCTAGTCGAGACACCCGAGCACTCCCGCCCGTGCCGCCGGCTGCTGATCCGTCCGTGCCTCCC
Source organism: Elymus sibiricus (assembly GCA_039707655.1). NCBI lineage: Eukaryota > Viridiplantae > Streptophyta > Magnoliopsida > Poales > Poaceae > Elymus > Elymus sibiricus. Next base: position 238,312,098 of record CM077665.1, read on the forward strand.
GACGTCACGACCCCGCCGCCAGATCCCCTCCAGTCGCCAGGTCGCGATCCTGTCGCCAAGTCACGATCCCCAATCCAGCTGCCAGGACTTCCCATCGCCAGCTCCAACGACTCCAGATCGAGCCGGCTGCACCACCTGTTATCTTCAGATCGAGCCGTCCGCCCTGGACCGCGTCGCTCATGCCTCGGTCACCCAAACGCTGCTCTCCGCCACCAACCGACGGCTCGCATCGGACGCCTCCAACCGCGGCCCGCTGGCCGCTGAAACGCTGCTCTCCGCCACCAACCGACGGCTCGCATCGAACGCCTCCAACCGCGGCCCGCTGGCCGCTGATTCCTGCCGCCATCAGCCGCCGATTCCTGCCACTGGCCGCCGATTCCTGCCGCTGCCGGCCGCCGTTTCCTGCCGCCCCGGCCCCGATTTGATCTCTGGCTCATCTGCTACCCCTCGGTCCCGTCAGGACCCGCTGTTCTGGTGGTCGGTTGTAAAAAAAAGGTAAAAAAAAGGAAAAAGTGAGAGATGTTTTCATCGGGTCCGCCTGTCCCTTGTTGCCCGATGCCTCCTGATGGCTGTGTTGGTCGCTCTTCTATGACTCCTCCTGCGACCTCCGCATATGGTGATTGTCGCTCTACACCGACTCCTCTCGCGACTTTCACTGGTGAATGTCACTCTTCCCCGACACCTGTCGCGACTTTCACCGGTTGTACTGGTGCTGGCTGCTCCTCTCCCGATGCTATTATGTCGTCGTCTATTTCAGCTGTGTACTTCACCGAGGATGAGATTGCGCGACTTCGTGCCCTGCTGCGTGCCTCTGACTCTATTTTCGGGTGCATCTACGCCGACCTCTTCAGTTGAGTCCCTAACTGAGCAGGAGCTTGTGAGACTTCGATGCCTGCTATCTTCATCTCCATCGACGGGTTCTGCTGGTTCTGCTACTAATTCTTCTGGCATTGTGGGACCACCTTCTACACAAGCAGGTACATCTCCGTGGATTCTTGATACTGGAGCATCTTTTCATATAACCCATGATTCATCCACTTTGCCCTCTACCCGGCCTCTCGATTATCCCGTTCATGTTCTTACTGCTGATGGTACCTCTCTCCCGGTTACTAGCCAAGGCACACTTAGCACTTCGTCTTTTCATGTTCCTGATGTTGCTCATGTGCCTCGGCCTCTCGATTATCCCGTTCATGTTCTTACTACTGATGGTTCCTCTCTCCCGGTTACTAGCCGAGGCACACTTAGCACTTCGTCTTTTCATGTTCCTGATGTTGCTCATGTGCCTCGACTTACCATGCAGCTCCTTTCTGGTGGTCAGATTGTTGACTCTGGTTGTAGGGTCATTCTTGACTTTGACTCCTTTTCCGTTCTGGACCGTCAGACCGGTGCTCTTCTTGGTGCTGGCCCCCGGCGCTATGACTCTCAGGGTCTTTGGGAGGTTGACTGGCTTCACCTTCCATCCGTTGCCACCGCCGCCGGTCTCTCCACCTTTGTTGCCTTGTCTACCAGCTCTTTTCAGCAGTGGCATCATCGCCTTGGTCACTTATGTGGCTCTCGTCTCTCATCCTTAGTTCGACGTGGTCTTCTTGGATCCGTTTCCGGCGGTGTGTCTTTAGACTGTCAAGGTTGCAGACTTGGTAAACAGGTCCAGTTACCTTATCCTCATAGCGAGACTATGTCTCAGCGTCCTTTCGACCTTGTCCATTCTGATGTCTGGGGTCCAGCTCCCTTTGCCTTGAAAGGGGGTCATCGCTACTATATTATCTTTATAGATGATTTCTCTCGCCACACCTGGATATATTTCATGTCTTCTCGTAGTGAGGTCTTATCTATCTATAAGCGTTTTGCTGCCATGGTTCACACTCAGTTCTCTACGCCTATTCGTGTGTTTCGTGTTGACTCTGCTGGAGAGTATATCTCCAAGATGTTGCGTGGAGTTCTTGCTGAGCAGGGTACTCTTGCTCAGTTCTCTTGTCCTGGTGCTCATGCTCAGAATGGCGTGGCTGAGCGCAAGCATCGTCACCTTCTTGAGACGGCTCGTGCGATGATGATCGCCGCTCTCTTCCGCCTCACTTTTGGGCTGAGGTTGTCTCCACTTCCACCTATCTCATCAACCTTCAGCCGTCCACTGCTTTGCAGGGTGGCATTCCTTTCGTGCGTCTCTTTGACCGTTCTCCCGATTACTCGGCGCTTCGTTTGTTTGGTTGTGTTTGCTATGTTCTTCTTGCCCCTCGTGAACGCACCAAACTATCCGCTCAGTCAGTTGAGTGCGTCTTCTTAGGTTATAGCGATGAGCATAAGGGCTATCGTTGTTGGGATCATGTCGGTCGTCGGATGCGTATTTCTCGAGATGTTACTTTTGATGAGTCTCGTCCCTTCTACCCACGTCCATCTTCCTCGACCTTTGCAGTGGAGGATATATCTTTCCTCACTTTTCCTGAAGACACACCTATCACTCCCGTTGAGCCCTTGCATGTCCGTCCTATTGCCCCTGCTTCTCCGACTGTTGCAGATTCGACGCCATCATCTCCCATGGCTTCCTCACCTCACTTGTCATAGGATTCTGCACCTTCATCCCCGGTGTCTTCTCCGTCACCTTCGCCTATTCCGGAGATCCCTCCTCGTATTCTTCCGTCTTTTCCTCAGTATTATACTCGCCATCCACGTGTTGTGGATGCGTCTACTGATGTGCCATCTCCCTCGTCTCAGCCTAGTTATGGCTTGCGTCTCGTCCGCTTCTGCCCGTTGATCGCCTTGGTTTTCCAAGCGCTGGTGCTGCCGTTCTTGAGCCGACGTCTTATCGTCAAGCTGTTGTTCATCCCGAATGGCAGTTTGCGATGGCCGAGGAGCTTGCAGCTCTTGAGCGCACCGGCACGTGGGATCTTGTTTCCCTTCCTCCCGGTGTTCGTCCCATCACTTGTAAGTGGGTCTACAAGGTTAAGGCTCGCTCTGATGGTTCTCTTGAGACTCGTGGCTTTCAGCAGGAGCATGGTCGTGATTACGATGAGACTTTTGCTCTTGTGGCTCATATGACCACTGTTCGCACACTTCTTGCCATGGCCTTTGTTCGCCACTGGTCTGTGTCTCAGCTTGATGTTAAGAATGCCTTTCTTAATGGTGACCTGTGAGGAGGTTTACATGCAGCCCCCAGCTGGGTATTTTGTTCATGATGGCATGGTATGCCGTCTTCATCGCTCTCTCTATGGCCTTAAGCAAGCCCCTCGGGCCTGGTTTGAGCGTTTTGCCTCTGTGATGACTGTCGTTGGTTTTTCAGCGAGTGCTCATGATCCAGCGTTGTTTTTCCACCTTTCTGCTCGTGGTCGGACTCTTCTTCTTCTATACGTTGATGACATGATTATCACTGGCGACGACCCCGAGTATATTGCCTTTGTCAAGGCTCATCTTAGTGAGCAGTTTCTGATGTCTGATCTTGGCCCTCTTCGCTACTTTCTTGGGATTGAGGTCTCTTCTACCTCTGATGGCTTTTATATTTCCCAGGAAAAGTATATCCAGGATCTTCTTGCTCGTGCTGCTCTTACTGATGAGCGCACTATTGAGACTCCCATGGAGCTCAATGTTCACTTCCGTGATACTGATGGTGACCCCTTGCCTGATCCGACGCGTTATCGTCATCTTATTGGGAGTCTTGTCTATCTAGTTGTCACTCGTCCAGATATCTCCTATCCGGTCCATATTCTGGGTCAGTTTGTCTCAGCTCCCACTTCGGTTCACTATAGTCACCTCCTTCGTGTTCTTCGATATCTTCGGGGCACGATCTCTCACCGCCTGTTCTTTCCCCGCTCTGGTTCATTAGAGCTTCAGGCCTATTCGGATGCTACGTGGGCTAGTGATCCCTCGGATCGCCGTTCACTTTCTACTTATTGTGTTTTTCTTGGTGGTTCTCTCATTGCCTGGAAGACGAAAAAGCAGACTGCAGTTTCCCGTTCGAGTGCAGAGGCTGAGGTTTGAGCTATGGCTCTGTTGACGGTAGAGGTGACTTGGTTACGGTGGTTACTTCAGGACTTTGGTGTTTCTGTCACTACACCTACTCTGCTATTGTCTGACAGTACAGGTGCTATTAGCATTGCGCGCGGCCTTGTGAAGCATGAGCTCACCAAGCATATTGGCGTCGATGCTTTCAATGTGCGCGCTGGTGTGCAGGATCAGGTTATTGCTCTTCAATATGTGCCTTCCGAGTTAAAGTTGGCGGATTTCTTTACGAAGACCCAGACTAGAGCGCAGCATGGCTTCTATCTCTCCAAACTCAGTGTTGTTTATCCACCATGAGTTTGAGGGGGGTGTTACTTATATTCTAGCATGTATATTTTTCCCGTTGTATGAGGGGTTTCCTGCATATTTACCACATGTACATGTATATATATTGGCCATTGGCCCTCAGGGAATACAAGTTGCATATTTCCTAACATGCTGGACAATTGTTATTATTTTTAATGACAGTTCTATAGGCCTTGTTGGACAAGGAAATTTTCCCCTTTGTCGTATTTTTATGACAAATATATCGTGTTTATGTTTTTATGACGATCACATTGTACTTCCCTTGTGATTATGATCACAAGTGATAATCTATAATCCACCATGTTCTTGCCAGAAAAGAGGATTAAAAGATATAAAAACCATATGTTTCTGAAGTTTACACCTGTTTTGCAAGGCCCCATATGAATACATTACCGATGCAGTACTGTTATTGTCCATGATTTTTTATTACAATGTGTTTGCTCTTTGAGGAGCTTGAAAAGAATATATCTCAAGCACATTGTATGAGTCTTTACAAGGAAAGACATACAAGGCTTCCGGAGGAAGGAAAAACAGAACAAGCTAGGAAAGACTTTGGTGAGGGTGTAGGACTGATTTTTCTCTACTATTCTACGGTCTCCCCTTTTATAGTTTGTTCTGCACATGTACTTTGCACTGGGTATATATCATGATGATATTTTCCATTATTTTTTTCATGGAACAACTAGCTAGAAGAAACGACCTGCCATGTTCCCATTTGAGTCTTGTGTGCAAGCCTATATTATATACTATTTGTCCATATTGTAATTAGCTAGAAGAAACGGCCTATCATGCTTCTGTTTGATTCTTGACTGCAAGGCCATATTATGAAATGATATAAGCATGTCAGATTCAAGGAAGTTGCTGGTCTAATGTCACGTTTTTTATACTATTTGTCCTTCCCGAAGTACTAAAAAAAGAAAATAATGCATTTTCCTCTAATTAATCATTTTATTTTCCATTGTACTGCGAATATGTATGAGGTTATCATATACTATTTCATAGAATAATCGCCATGGTTGCCGTTTTATATCTTTGTTTAGTTTTGCTTGATTAACTCGCAAACAACCTTGATATCTACGTACCTATCATTGTACTAGGAATGTCTGCCTTTTACCCTTCTATGGTAAGAAGGGATAGAGAATGGTTGGACTTCTAAAATTTCAATGTACGCATAAATCATTAGATAATTAGATTTAACTCCGATGTTATTTGCCATTGTCATACGTCTCATAACAAGGTTGTGAGAAGGTCTATGATTACTAACTGAAGCATAATATCCATTTGGTTGTTTGATTTGCATCAAGATTTGTCCATGTATGCTCCTTTTATTGCGTAATTTGTTTTCCCGCTCCCGTGGCAACGCACGGGCATTGTCCTAGTATTTCAAAAAATTATATTTGAAACCCATTAGCTATAAGACTTCCCAAAACTAAAAAAATAATATTTTAGAAGTTATTTTTATATTTTATTTAAATGCTTTTTCTTGAGGCCAAAAACGCCTTTTGTAGGGAAACAATATTTTTATGTTTCAAAAATATTTGAGAAAATTTAGGGAAACTCAGTGGACATATTTTCCATATATATGAGTTTCAACACATGGTCATGTTCAAAATATTGGACAAAACCCTCCACTTTCTAGACATTTCTAGTATTTGAAATATTTCTATAAGAAATATTGTCAAATAAATCCAAGAAAATTCTAGCAAATCACATATGCCTCATATGATGATCTAGCCATGTTTCATCTCATTCCAATTTGTTTTGGTTCACCAAAGTGCCCCAAAACCCTTTCTGTTCATATCCAACTTTGCATTGCCAAGTGTCACCATTTGAGCTCAAACTTTGTGGACATGTTCAAATCCTCTAATAATGCATCTACACTAGGTGGAGCATCAAGGAGAACATTTCTACTTGCTCAAATCCCACTAAATCTGTTTCTGTTGATTTCTAGGGTTTGAAACTTTTGCATTGGCTACATTCTCCTGTTGAGCTGAAATTTCTACCACAAGTCCATTTGGTATCAAGTCTCACTCCTCTTAAATCTCATGGCAAGGAAAACCATTTAGCTAGCTCAAAACAAGTTCAAACACCTTCTGGCAGAAAACCAAAGCTGTTGTTTTCATCTCTTCCATTGATCTCCTTGACCCCAACTTTTTACCACAGTCTCACCTAGTTACCCTCTACCTCCAGTAGCTTTCTCTCCTCATCAGCTCAATTATTGGAGAGATAAAACCCTCACTTTCTACCTTGTTTCACCATGGCAACACTCCCTCTCCCTCCATTTCCTATTCCCTACCCCTTCCTTAGCCCCTAAGAGTGCCAGAGCATCTCCAGAAACTCCCTGGCACTTGTGGACAAGAGTGGCCACGACCAGGGCGCATGGGACATGCCATGGCATGCCAAAACTGCGCTCTGGCGCGCGCTACAGTGCCCGCCCGCACTGTAGCTGGAGCATCCCGAGGCTCCCGACAGCCTAGGGAGGCGGGACCGTGTCCCCTTAGGCCTCCTCGGCGTCTGCCGCACGGCACGCGGTCGGGCCCTTCCTCTCTCCTTCCATCTCGCCCTGCCCGCGCGTGCCCGAACGCCGCCGAGCTCCGCCAGTCTCTGCCCGCGCCCCTGGCCCGCCTCAGCTTCACCCCGCGCTCTCTCTCCCTCCCAGTGCCCTGCACGACTCCTACGAGCTTCGCAAGACGGCGCCCGTTCCTCCCCGTGGCCACCCGAGCCGCTCCCGTGGACGGCCGTGAGCTCCATCCACGGTGAGCCTCGGGCCGGCTATTTAAGGTCGCCCCGAGCCCTCCTCTACCTCCATGTCGCTCTACCTCACTCGAAATCGCACCCTCGCGCCCCTTGTTCATCCCAGGAGCTCTCGAGCTCGAGCCCCGCCACATCGGACCGCCGGCGATCTCGTGGTGCACAGTGCCTTTTCTTTTTAATCTTGTAATAATCCCACCTATTTAATGGTGACTCCCACTCCATTTGGACAACTTTTTCTTCACTGTTCACATTTAAATCCATATCCAGACATTTAATCCCACCTTCAAAAATCAGTGTCTCGGTTTTTGTCACTCCAACTCCCAAAACTAACAAATATTGTATTTTTATTTTTAACCTAGTATTTAATAAAAATAGGTTAAAAAAATTGAGTGCTTTTATTTTCCTGTTTTTGCTATTGCCTTATTTGTGTCCCGTTACATTGCGACGTTAGATCACGTTGTTGACAAAGGGGTTGGAGGAGAAGCACTAGAAAACCTCAAAGACTTTGCTGAGCCAGACAAGAAGCCCTTTGACCTTGTTGATGAAACCATTTCTATGCATGACATATAGCACTTTATTGTTGCATTGAAAAGGCATGATATGTGGTGGCAACCTTGCTTGGTTTGCCTCCGCTGCATTCCGCGTTGATAGTTGCATTGTCATGACTCTATTTTTCGCTTAGAGTTATGTGGGTGGGAAGTAGATAGGATGCTAAGTAGATGCTACACAAGTGGGACGGGTATGCGCATCGAGATGGAAACAAAATGTTTTACCAAAGACTTTTCGAAAACCCCATCGGGTGCCACTAATGCCCGGAGGAGAAGTTGAGCTAGGTGACCACTTGATAAAGAAGTGGTGGACCGAAGCAAGTTGGGTGTGTGTTTTCGAAAATGGAGAGATTTAAGATTTGCTGATCGTCCCAACCAAACATGTACGACCACACTATCCCTTATGGGACGGGGATTTGTTGACTACCTTGTTCAATGTTAGCAGAGAGCCCGCATTACTAGTGGCGGGAGTGGCGTGGTCACTCTCGATACGCGGTCGTGCCGAAATGGACGACTATGGTTGTTTTTACAGACACCGGGCACACCGTTGTGTCCCCTCATGGATGATACAATGTTGTGAATGTTTTATGTGATGTTTATCCCGAGGGTCGGGTACCAACGAGTGGACTCTTTGTTAGTGTTGTCGGGGGAAAGATATTGTTCGGGTGCTTACCTCGGGTATGTAATATACCGCGAGTCGTGGATTGGCACGGAAGTTCCCCGAGTCTTGTGGGTAAAGTGTACTACCTCTGCAGAGTGTCAAGCTATTCGAATAGTCGTGTCCACGGTCAAGGACAGTTGGGTGGTCCTGCTTAAACTACGTCTGATGTTTTACAAACAAATGGGTATGAGGAGTAAACTTGTGGTCTATGACAGAAGGACCTTTGAGATGGTTAAACTAGAGTTGAGATACTCTGTTTATATTGATATATGTAACCTGTTGATATTGATATCTGTAACCCGTTGATGCATGATTTCTAAAATGTTAGGACATGTCATTGCTCTCAAAAACTAGCTTTCTGCAAAAAAAAAAAAAAAAAAAAAGCTAGCGATGAACCGTGCATGTCATTCTTTTATCGATCATGGGTTGCTTGTGAGTACATTCAAAAGTACTCGCTGGCTTGTCCCTGGTTATTTAATTGGCCAAGCATGGAAGGACAGGAATTTGATGAAGAGTTCTTTGCTGACGATCATGCGAATTAGGACGCTTCCCAGTCAGAATGCCTGTAGGGTTAAGGCGGAGGGCATGGGTCCAAGTTATCGTAGATTTCCGCTGCGAGTGTTTATCTGATGTTTGGCCTTCATGGCCCTATCTATGTAAGACTTGACCATAATAGTCATATTTGTGTAAGACGTTATGTGATAGATGTAAGACTCTTGATATTCAGTTCTGTCTTCTGTGTGTTCAGTGAGCATTGATCTTGGGATCACTGTGGTGACTTCGACTTATGAGTCGGGGTCCCCACAATACCGCAAGTGAGATTATAAAACTGAAGAGTTTCCTAGCCTAGACTCCAAAGACACACTTCTTGGGGCTGAGTTTGATGTGGTTCCTCATCGGGTTCTCAAATGTCTCATTCAAGTCAGGCAGCAGGTCACCCTTTCTTATAGGCTTCACCACCAAGTCGTCAATGTACACTTCCTTGTTTCGCCCGATTTGAACTTCGAAGGTGTGTCTCATGGCACATTGATAGTTGGCGCCCCGTTCTTGAGTCCGAATGGTATTTTGACATATCAAAACGCCCCGAAGGGAGAACGATGTTTTCTCCTCCTCTGGCTTCATAGTCACTTGATGATAGGCGGAGTATGCATGCAGGGGACAAAGAAACTCACATCCCGACGTCGAGTCGACTATCTCACTCGTCTGGGGGAATGGGTAGGAATCTTCATGACAAGCCTTGCTGAGGTCGGTAAAGCCCACACACACATCCTCCCCTTGCCATTAGGGTTCAGGGTTAGCACTGGCTTAGCTTAGCAGTCCGAGATTTTGACGCCTCCTTGAGTCGATCAACTACCTCTTGTATGGCAGCCTTCCTGTCAACGGTGAACCTCCGGAGCTTTTATTGCATCGGTTTGGCGTCATGAAAAAACATGGAGATGATGCTCGACAACTTCTCGTGGATACGCAAATACATCCCAATTGGCCTTGAGGAACGCACAGAGCACCTGCTCATGCCTGCTGCCTAGCGTTGCCCCAATATTCACGAACCAGGTCAGCTGGGTGGGGGTGCAAATTATCTAACCTCTTCGTGCCCAGGCATGGCCGCCTTTAGTCTAGGTTGCTTCTTCATGCTAGAAAAAATGACAATCGTCATGATCTAGACGAAGGTTGTCCGGGAAGTCATCTTGGTTGGTGGAGAATCGCCTCAGGCGATTCACACAGGCCCCAAGGTGGGTGCCAAATGTCGATAATTAATGCATCGCCGATCGTACGATCTGGAGATGGTCCTGGAAGTGAGTAGCGCGAGGGGCGGTGCCCGAAGGGATCTCATCGGCGATGAAGGTGACACGATGGTTTTACCCAGGTTCGTGCCCTCAGATGGGTAATAGGCCTATGTTCTGTCTACCAGCTTTATTTATCAATAAGAGAATCACAATGATGTTTTCCAATCTACTAAGCTAGGTGACGGGCATGGATTCGCCTGGTTTGGTAGCTATCTTTGGGGGATACGATACGGTAAGGTGACCAAAAGTTTAAGGGGACATATCTCCTACAATGCAGAATCCTCGAAATAACAGTCTTGTCCTTATCCGTTATGGGTGCCTACTCCGGTGCGGTACTCGTAAATGATATGATATGTGTTCACTATAAGGCATCCTCCTCCAAGGGTGTACCCTTACGCACCACAATAACCACTGGTAACCAGATGGTGATGGGACCCCCAACCCCACCTCATGCGTGCGTGCACATACACACATCTCCTACAATAAACTGGTAAAAGTAAACCAAAAAAAGAACAATTAACAATTGGACAGTGGTATATTTTTTATTTTGCACATGCTAATATGACAGTGTATACGTAACCATTTATATGTGAACAGTTATGTCTTTAACCTTTCATGGGAACCTCCAAGCCTCTAACTATAAAAAGAGCTATCAAAATGAATGGGTCATTTTGCGTGATGCCTAGAGGCCAAAACATTATGTCCGGCAATCGATCACCAATTTGAACTGATCCTCATGCACACTAGACTTGCTTGGTACAGAAGTACTGGTTCACAAGATTAGATTTTAAACTTGGTACTGTAGTAAAGTTCATGAGACAACCAAGATAACATAACAAGTAACAATCATACTGAAGGTATTGCTAAGAAGCATCTTGAGAAAATCAGATAGAAATCGAGTATTAAGCAACAGCGTAAATGGAAATGAAAGGTGCTAAAAAAATTACCAGAGTTACTAGAGAATAGAGACCAAAAGCACCCCAAAAGTGTGATTGCTCTGATAGCCCCTAAAATATAGGAACCAAGTTCTTTTAATTGAAAGGTATAAGCTACTACCAACATCACAGTTTCACTGGATGACAACCAAGAGAATTGAACATAAGAAAATATCATGGGTAACTTCCATGTGCTTTACTGTACAAATTAACAAGTTACATCATACATGTAACTGTACAAATCCTATTGATGAAACAGATTATGCAGATGTGTCAATGTTTTAAGACCTTATATCTGATACAAATGTGCCTCAGAAATAAAAGTACCATTATTCATTGAACCCAAATAGTCTCGGCATAAAAAGTAACATAGGCACTCTAATTTTACTCTGCAATCGAGCTATAGAACAGAAGCAATTGGCTTGACTAAAATCCAATTCTCCTGACTGAAAGATTATATACAAAAACACAGCTGAAAGAATAGTTGTGTGCAATGCTTGGTCAACCGTAAAAGAACTAGCATGCAAGCCGAACTACTATTTTAATAGACAAAGTCTACATTTCCATATTTAAATTTTGTGGAAGTTTTCAATCAAAAAAATTCTTTTTAAATCTCCCACTATTTGTTTCTTCATGGCAGTGATATAAACGAGCAATGAATGACATGTCACATCCAAGTCACCCAAACCCGCTTGTGAAACCACCTGAGTTTTAAAAGCACACTGTTTCAAAAGTTTGATACTGCAACTCTGACGGTTTTTAGACTGTGAAAAGTGGAACTTTTCTCTTTTATATCAATTAGTAGCACAATATACAAGCAACATTTGTGTTCTTCATCGTCAATGTCAAATAAATTAATATACAAGCATGCAAAGTGCAAACAAATGAAACGGCAAAAGCATAGTACAAACTATATGTTCTGTATAAGAAAAATACCCATATAATCCTCGGCAGCAATAAACCGATCAATGATGCTGGGACAAACATAAAAAATGCCAAACAAGGGTGAGCAAACCTGCATGCACAAAATTAACAAATATAAACATGTAAACTTCGATTGGAAATAACATGAACTAAATGGAATTAAAAGGAAATGTTCACTTTTATGTATTTCAAAAAATAGCCCGTATAGAAAAATTATGATTTTTAGGGCCCATGTTTAAGTCTGAAGGTGGTCAAATAAAGTTATTGAAGGAGAAACATTTCTATTACACAACAAGCATAGATTGGGTGTATGTCCTTGCAGGCAGATGATGGTGAGACAACATCATAAAGGAGAGATAATGCAATATGAAAGAGCAGTGGAGACATAGGACGATAATGCAATATGGAAGAGCAGTGGGAGACATAGGACAAATTATGGTGGAGTAGACCATGCGAACCACGCCGCATGGTCGCTGCCTTATCCTAACTTGTATAAGGAAAAAAATTGCATGCTAAAGTTGCCAAATATTTGGAACAGAAGGAACAACAAAAATGAACAGACATCATAGTAAGTCCAGAAAGATCTTATTATTACCAATTCATTGCATTCTTTGTGAACAACAATCTAAGGCCTGCTGTCATAGCAGGAACGGCTATTGCAAGGATGACACCAAATGCATGAAGCAACATTCCTGCGAGTGCATGTCAGATACAGTTACTGTTGGCCACCATGATACTGTTCAGGAAGTACAGTACAAAATCCGTACCAACAATCTTACTTTCTCATGTTATTATTTTTCAACAAAACATGGTAATTCTGTGTCTATTTGCGTGAAATAAGAAACTTTAAACGGCTTTGCTATTTGATTATATTGTGCCCCTAATTGCAATGCTCTACATCTCTACAAAATGGTCAGTACTATGATTGTAAATACTGACCAGGCTAAGCTTCATCCCAAGCCAAAAAACAAAGGAATTCAAAAGAATTCTGGAAACAAATCCACATGTGCATGTAGATGTTCAATATGTATATGTAAGATGTAATTGGTAGATTTACTATTTGCTATTATATATCCACATATTAATAGCTTGCGTAGCCCACAATAAAAATATTTATTACTGAAATTTTACATATAGGTAGGACACATACATGTGGATATATAGGAATGCAAAACTAAGTGTGAGTGTACAATAGTTTATTCTACCCCCCTGGTAAAAAGTACACAAAATATAGTAACATAGTATACAAAATATAGTATTTTTTTAAAGAATATAGTAAATTACCAACTTGGATAGTAAAAAATATATTCCGGAATTGCTACATTTTGTACACCGTTTTACTAAATTTTGTATATAGTGTTACTAGGGGTGTAGAATAAGCATTTTACACTCACACTATTCAATATACATCTCAAACAAATTAATTATACCTCTATGATTTTTAATACTCCTTATTAATTATTCAAAGATACCCCAATACAAGTTTTACAAAAAAAAATCATCAGCCCTTAGTTTAAATAATATATCATTTGTACATACGAAAACGCGGTTTATGTGCAAATAAAATGAAATATATGGTTTCAAATGAAAAATTTCATATAACCCACTTTGGTACTGTACGATTGATATTTTTCTCTATGAACTTGGTCAAAGTTAGAGAAGTTTGACTTTTTGAAAAACTAATACACCTTATATTTTTTAACGGAGGGAGTATAAAATAACACTATTCTAAGTGTGAGTATAGAATAGAATTGTTATTCTACACCCCTGGCAAAACTATATACAAAATTGTGTACAAAAAGTAGTTCTTCGGAAAGAAGTTTTTACTATTCAAGTCACTAATTTACTGCATTGTTTACGAAAAGTACTATATTTTGCACACCGGTTACTATATTTTGAGCACTTTTTTACTAGGGGTATATTCTACACTCACGTTTAGAATAGGCAAATGTTTTCTACCACCCAGTGGTAGAAACCCTCATGTGAGTTTTGTATGTTGTATGTAGTATCTGTCAAAACCGAGAGTATGTATGTGTAGTATGTAGTATATAAGAATATTTAGGTAGTATATATCGTACTTTTTAGGTAATATGTACTATATTTTTAGTATATTGTTTTATACCTACAAGTATGAAGGTATTTTCAAAATATAAAAAAACTATGGACTTGCATGCAATTTTTTCGTATGGCTTACTTTGAAATATCTTAGATATAGTACATGCACATACTTATATAGAATGATAAAGTAGTACATATACTATCACATGGTAGTATATGGGACATGAGGGTAACTACCACCGGGTGGTAGGCTACATACATACATACATACATACATACATACATAAATGTAAATTTTGTAAGTTATCTGACTTATATCTTGGTTTTATTATGCCAATATGAACGGAACTATTTGTATATCAAACGTAAATTCTTAACGAAACGACATAAGAAAACCTCGGGTGCAAAATAACTTATTATGCACCCTGGGTGATGAATAGCATTATATCCTTTCAAGGCACATGTCACAACATCTAGTAGGTAAAGCATGATATCACACCATTTCAGAGTACATTTCAACCACATACCTCTTGCTAAATCCAGAACAGTCTGAAACAATGATATCATGGTAATATTTGGGAAGCTCAGGAACAATGGTGTAAGAAGGAAAATAGCTACAGGAAGACTGTGAATAATCAGAGACACATCACGTGGATAAAAGATCTGGACATAAGAATAAAGATGTTAGTTTAGTCCCAAGAAAATGAATGAATTCCATGCTACATATCCTTTAGTGATGTATATTGTAGCTACATTTTACAATGTAGGGAAAGTGAGGAAATGAACTTGTTCAGAATATTGATATCATAATATCATTATCGTCCCAATTTGGAAGAATACAGTCAATATACCATGAACCAAGTCAAGTAATCAAAGAAGATAGCTCTCCGATCGTCGATTCCCTCATTAACAGCTTTATTGGATCTCTCACTCTCTTTTAGCAGCATTGGAGAACTTGTGAAAGCCTTTACGAGGTTGAATAGATTTTCACCGCGCGCTTGAATACTTCCAGGACTGAAACAGAAGATGATAAGTATGTAGTAATAATTACTGTATTTCATATTGGAAGTTAGAAATTTCATCAGGCCAGGAGTTTAATACATACAGCAGATTTTCCAGTGTATCATAAGAAGTATGATAAAAATAACCACCAAGAACAAAGATAATATCAAGTCCTGGGATTTTTGCTACGTCTTCAGCAAATATCCTATAATCTGTATCACCTGGAATGATTCCAAACATATCCTGCATGTACGAAGCACGGTCCATTTCATTATAAAATACTCCCTCCGTTCACAAATATAAGATGTATTGGATATTTCGATATAGACTACATACGGATTGAAATGAGTGAACAAACACACATACGGAGGGAGTACATACGATACATACATAACATAATGGTAGGATGTCTTTGTTACAAAAGACAGGAGTTATTATGCAGGTGCACTAACATAGCTAATATTTGAAGAAATATGTATAGATTTTGTCCTTAGTTCTCCAGGATGAACCTTTCCTTATCTATGATGCAGTTGACAGGTACATGTCAATCATGCAATACGTTTGCCTTTCCTATGCCTTCAATATACTTGTCAGCGGACAAGTCAAGAGAGCATTTGTAGATTTACAATAAAAAACATGCCAACATTGTTATGTCACTGCGTAATAGTCAAACTGTCAATGCTCCGCAGCAAGGAAATTGGGATTCAGGACCATCCTGGTTTCTGATAAAAGAAATGCAACATGTCCAGAGAAACTTATAAAAGAACAGGCAAACTCTGTCAACGATGAAGATGATAATAGTGAACATCAGTTGACTGACCTCTATTACCCTAGACACTAAAAGTTGAGATAGTTATTCATTTTCTGGTAAGTTAGGTGGCATACACTGATACCATCGCCAGTTTATTTTTCATAATTGCTGCCTCGCTGGCTACTGACATGCCCACCACCAAGCTGCCACTGCTAGACCTCCAAAGAGGACAATTTCTTGTGACAAGACCAAGAGTCGCCTTTTTACAGCTCAGCTTATTGGGGATTACAATTGTAAGATAGCTTGTCAGCCACAAATAAGCTGCTATGCTGACCTTTGCTTTGTTGTTTAGGAGATATTTAGATAAGAGGCTTTTATTTTTTAGGAGCCGCCATAATTATTGCAAATTTGAACTAAATACCAAAACTCAAAAATACCACCAAGCCAAACAGGCTCCTCTTAGCCTTATAACCTGAAGCTAGGACAAGCAAACCTTTCATGTGCAACTAATTTTAGTACATAAACTGAAGTAAGTGAAGACCAAAAAAAAATTAAGTAAACCATTTTAGAAGCTTGTATGGAAGTTCAG
Source organism: Elymus sibiricus (assembly GCA_039707655.1). Classification (NCBI taxonomy): domain Eukaryota; kingdom Viridiplantae; phylum Streptophyta; class Magnoliopsida; order Poales; family Poaceae; genus Elymus; species Elymus sibiricus. Next base: position 238,328,400 of record CM077665.1, read on the forward strand.
AAACATGAACCTGAGCAACACTATTTGCCATTGGATACTTTGCAGTCTGAGCATAAATACGAGAAGGCCAAGATCCCGGTCCAGATTGACAAACTAAATCTGGTGAGGAAAGATAAATGGCCAGGATCATATTTCATTGCAAAATCAACACATTTAAGCCAGACATTTTTATAATATGGAGTAAATTGCCAAAAACCACCACAATTGCGCACAATGCATAAAAAAATCACTGTTTTCATAAAAGTTTGCAGATGGCACCGTTTTTCGGTAATTTTTGCCGAAAACAATAAATGGTGAATTGAGCGCGTTTTGACAGAAAACTGACATGCGGGGGCCACTGTAAGTGATGACGTTGCACTAAATCTTCACAACGTTTGATTCAGATGAAGGGACCACCCATCAGTTCTTTACTCCCCCTCCTCTCTGTCTCCTTGGTGACATTCCCGCGAGCACTTGGTGGGCGCCATTGGCTCCTCCCTCCAACAGATACGTCACCAGCCATGGCCGATGAGGTCGAGGATGGCGACATGCGCGAGTTCTAGCACGGCGGCGGCAAAGGCAGCGGATAGATGATGCGCGTTCCTGTCCATGGCCCGGCCGGCTAGTTTGAACGGGGCGCACGGACGGTGTACGACAGAGCTCCGGCCAGAGCACCGCGAGTACACGTTCGTGTGCACCGCCACCAGCCACCGCAGCATTGCCGTGGCTATACTGGTCGCACCTACTCGCGCCAAAGACCACCGCGCCGCCTTGCTGGCCGCCGTCGTACGTGCTTTGCGGTCAAGGCCACAGAGTCGTGTCTCCATGCTGGGTCAACCCTGCACGTCGCGGCCTCCATGCGAGCACCGCATGTAACGTCGTGCTCCCGAGCTGCCGGATCGCTGCGTCTTGTTGGCGCGTTGCCGCCGTCGTCTCGTTCCGCCACCACATCTGTCGTGCGCACCCGCACGATGGCCACCCCCGCACCTAAATGCGTCCGTCGCCGCGCCACGTGCCCGGCTTCACCGCCACGTCAGCATACTCTGCCGTGTGCCCCTGGCCGCGAGCTCTGCCATGACCTCGTTCTCGTCGCAGTAGTGTTACGCACACCCCGCGCATGGCTGCTGCCGCACGCTGCTGCAGCGCCGTCACGCCTGGCTGGCCGGGTTACGAGCCGCATCGCTTGTCCCGTGATAAAGCTGCCTGCCCACCCCGTGCTTAGGCGCTGCCACGGAACCCTAGTCGATCCCCCCTTGTGGGGTGTGGCAGTACGGGTGTGGGCCAGTCCGGGGCAGGCAAGTGAACCAAAAAAGAAAGAAATAAAAAGCTAACGTCCTCACCCCTGGCCATTTGCCTTTGCCACGTGGACCTAACAGGTGGGTCCGTCAGGTTTGCTGCCAAAACGCAGTCAATCAATGGATCAATGTTTTCGTCAACGCGGTTACTGAAAAACGGTGCTATCTGCAAACTGTTATGAAAACGGTAGTTTTTTATGCATTGTGCCCAACTGTGGTAGTTTTCGGCAATTTACTCATATAATATGATTATGACTTCTTCACAATAACTAATCTCAATATTCGTGAAAAAATATTCTTTACATCCAATAAGGCACCTGGCTACTACTGACTATCCTAGAATTAAAGTCATTCTCTTGACATAAAGGCAGACTTTCCTCATTCTAAACTTGACAATCTAAATTATTAGGATCAAGTGTTCAACGGACTAAGCTGATGCCCCATTTGCACAGGACCAATCTCTATAGAAGCAACATGAGGCACTAACTCAAAATGGAAAAATAATTCTTATGAGGGGGAAACTAAACATCTATAGAGAGGCAACAGAATTATAAGTTGTCAATGAACAACGACTGCACAACAATACTGAACTTTTTGGGCGCAGAAACAAATTAGGGCATGACAATCTCAATATGTATTCGATCCGAATATGCTACTATTATGAAAGAAAAAACACTAAAACTAATGTGTATTAGAACTACCAACTAAGTTACTGAAGTATACAATCATAATAGCACGATCTCTTGGTAAGCAATCATTAGATCATACAACAAATAGAGTGCGCGGATATCATTTCCATAAGGCAGGATCAACAAAATGAAGCTTGTTTCCAGCTCTTGAATTGACTTGAGTTTCAAAATACAAAATTTCAAACAACTAAACAAGAGATAAAGTACGGAATAATACCAGCACCACCACTTCCAGAAGCTTCGATATTAATGAAAGCACCAACTGTGCTGCTCCATTTATGTGTCTTCATAAAACCATGTGAACCCTGGTTGACAGCAACAAGGATAAGTGCAAGATGCTTCATTGAGTTACATGGACAATCAAAGACATATGAAATGACATGAGTATTCTTTTATGTTTTTATTACTTTAAGTTTGACTTGATATTCTTACCATGTTCTAGTCAATAAGCAGAAATTAATATCTGAGGCAGTTTTGTCTGTTTTAACCCCCCGCGAGAGGAAAAGTTACGGAGCTTGCCAGTGCACCAAAATTAGCTTAGACTCATACGCTGCAACTGTTAATAGCACCTTACTATGGGCCAGTTCAGATTGCCCTCAGCTGAGTCATCACAAGACATTTTTATCGAAGGAACAAAACCACACAACTACCTTTTAATTCATGCACTATGTAGTAGTTTTGCGCATGTAGTCTTAACAGTTTGGTGATGGTTGACAGTCACATACCAGAAGAAAAAGTTCCTCAGCACCATTGAAAAGGAAAATGACTGGCCGAAGAGGGACCCACCCAGACTCAAGGATGAGTCGTGATAGTTCAAGCATAGATGCTGGACAAGAAATATTACAAACACACATCATGGCCCGATGGAAGTCTGCACAGTAAGAACCACGTTTGTTCAGACAAATAAGAGGTTGTACTTACCAACACAGGAACCACAGTCTGCTGCACCAGGTGATCCAAGTGGACTGTCGAAATGTCCATTCACCAAAAGGGATGGTTCATCCTCTTCTGAAACATTTGATGAAATCCTGTAATTAATTGTTATATCTTAGAAATAATTTGTTTTAAGTTATGGTTCATGAGGAAACATATAGCCAAATTACAAAGGTTGTCTTGTCTGTTGGCACTTTGTAACACCACGACGTAAGTAGAAGTGGCTCATGAGTGTTCCTGGCAGCTCAATCCCACAATTGAAAGTTTAGACATGCTAGAGCAGCACTCTATGATGTCTGGGTACCGCAATTTTTGTGAAAGATGCCACTAAGCATATTATTATTGGACTCTCCTTGATTGGGTTCATCATCTATACCTACTATTAAAGTACGGAGTGCTTCTGCCCGTACGTCATTGAAATTGCCCCTGAAGTTGCAAAATATTACCCACCAATGCCACCTATAAGTTATAAAAACGTTCCACACAGAAAAATCCGGACTGGGCCAGCCCATGTAAGAATCTACTATACTGCGCCCTGTGCGCTAAAAAGACACAGATCGCCTGGACCGGCCCATATATGGGTGACCAATTTTCAATTTTTGGTTTTTCTTTTCCGTCGTTGTTTTTTTCTACTTTAAATAATTTAAGAATTTAAAAAAAATTCCAAAACTAAAAAAAATGAGAATTTTGAAATAATATTTAATAATTCATAAATGTTTGTGGCTTCATAATTTTTTTGCGTTTTTTAAAAAATATCAGCAAATTTTCTAATAAATGTCCGGGAAATAAAAATACGTTCATGAGTTTTTCTAAAAAAGTTCATGTATTAAAAAATGTTTTGACATTTCACAAAATTTCGCCAATTCAAAAATATCCATGTATTAAAAAATAGCATAAAATAAAACTGTTCATAAATTAAAATATATAGTTTATTGATTCACAAAATACATGCTGATTCAAGATCATGCAGTTTAAAAAATGTTCATTAATTTAGAAAATTGTTTCATCAAATCCCAAAAAAATGTTAGTCGATTCTAGAAATGTTCGCCGATTAAACAAAAATGTTTCAAAAAATGTTTGCAAATAGTATAATATGTTCATGAATTCAAAAAACGTTCTTGATTTTACAAAATGTTTGCGAATTTAAAAAATGTTCACAATTTCAAATATGTTCACGAGTTTAAATAAATGTTCATGATTTTTAAAAATTGTTCACGATTTCACAAAAATGAGAGTGATAGTGTATATCGATGATATAGTAAAATGTGATCATTGCCATTCGAGATTAAGATTTTTTTCTCCCGTTGCAACGCACGGGCATGTTTGCTAGTAAAAATCAAACGTGTCTGTTACATGGATCGCTCCAGTCTAAATTGCACAAGGGCTCATCCATGGCTGCTAATCTATGCATGAATACAATAAACAATGCATGCACGTATTAATCATCTTTTGCAATGGGCAGCACCCTTATAGCTAGGCCCATGGACTGTATCCAGCCTGTGTAAGAATCTAATCGGTAGAACACGTCCCGTGTTGCCTATCATCACCAGATAATTAAAATCATATGTGTGCTGGTGCTTTTATTCAGAGTTTTAAAACAGCTAGTTGCTAACATCCTCAAGAGATTTTATGGGAGGCTATTGAAACGTGTGGCGGTATCAGCACTGCATGGACATCCCCTTCTAGACTTCTAATAACCTAGCATCAGCCTATAGAAGGTTATCACCATTCACGCTACAAGGGGGATGGCAGCCATTGCACGGGCACTGTGGAGAAGATGCTTCGGGCCAGGCATCACCACATGGCAAAGCCATGGTCAATGCCTATGTGAGGCCATGCCATCGGCACGCCAAGGGACGATACAGACAAAGAACTGATGTGGGAGCCGGCCAAGCATAAAACACGATGAGGCCCTCGTCTAAAACTCGCCTAAGGACATGATGGGATCACGCTGAGTCGCCAAAAAAACAGCATGATGTTGTAACACCACGTAGACGCCAAGGCACATTCGACACATATCACCTTGCAACAATTCGCTGAAAGGCAACGCCACAATATCATCCAATAAAGAGAGTAGAGAGTCTCAGGCCCCCTAAGCCACGCTAGCTCAACTTCCAGAAACACGAGGACCAATAACTAGAACTGTCAGACGCCAACTCAAATATTAGGTACTTCCGTTCCTAGGAACTCTTTCTAGTGCTTATGAGAATATGAAGATGCTGCCTAAATCGGTTGTGTTTGTAGTATTTGGGAATAAAGGAGCTAGCATGGACAAGAGGGACACACACTTAGTATGATCAAGCATGGCGATGGCATTAACCATAGACGGAGTGAAGGCAGAGCTTCACATGGAGACTTCACGACTTTGAAGCCACCACAATGACACATGAGGATATGGACGAGATATACAAGATAACACCTTATAATTTCGCTCATAGGCATGTACCGGTGTCATACCACCTCACTTTTGGGCCAGTCTAGATATTTTCAAAGTAAAAAAGTCTACATAACATTTTCCTAACCTAGTGGCGGATACCCGATTTGCTATCGTCCACGAAAAATTCAAAAAAGATAAAGGCTTACATCATCACAAACAACTAGTTTAAGCCGTCACAAATTTTCTTTTCAGTGCATTGCAATGTTGAGTTTTGGTCTGCATCGTTTTAAGTGCATTACAACGTATCTACATCGTCGTGTCAAGTTGTTGCTCTTCCTATCCAATTCCTTCAGAGTTTCGATTTATTTTCACAATTGTTAGTTCGCCAACACGCCACTATCACCTCATTTGCCAACCACCACCTTTTCAATAAGTTCCATCGGATGGATGGCATGGATACGGCTGTTGGTGTTGTGTTGTCTTCAAAGTTCATCGACCTCCTCACTCACATGACAAAGATAGCAGCTACGCATCCGCTAGTCCGTCGCCTGCACTGCCACTTTAGGCCGTGCCATCATCGACCACCACTAAATGGTGCATCTTCAGACCAACCCAGCTCCCCCCGATACAGCCCGAGGAAGAGACTCTTCGTTCGATCACCCAGGAATGACCAAAGATGCATATGTTGATGATTATGAGGATTTCAATGACTTTGCCTACAACAATGATAGAGACCATCGGTGGTTGCGCAATAACCAACATGGTATGGCACCATCTCGAAAGGTACGTCCTTATGATGACATCCCCAAGGTCATTACTATGCCATCTTTTGAGGGCCACTATAAACTTGATGTCTATCTTGATTGGGAACTAGAAGAAGAACAATGTTTCGCATGCCATGATTTTCCCGAGGATCAATGCTCGGGATATCGGTAACTGGTACCATTTAACTGAATATATCGGTAACCCATTTATCGGTAGGTTAACTAGGGCCATATCTATATATTCTAGGCTACATAGCAATATGCATTGTACTGAATGTTCAAATATGCTATCCTAGGCACAAGGAAGAGCGTTACCTTGATGTTCTGATGATATCTAGATCTACATAGAAGAGCATCATCATCAACAACAACAACAACAACAACACAGCAGCAATTGTAGATCACTATCTAACATCAAAGGAGAGCAGCACAACAACAATACTACTTGTACATCACATAAGAGAGCAGCACAGCAGCAGTAGTACATCAGCATTTACAGAACAACACAACATAGGAGAGTAGTGCATATGAGAGTAGTTTTGGGCCAAAAAATGCTTCCCAATTAATCGGCCCAACTGATAATTCGGCCTGACAGCCAATAAATCGGCTTGTCAGACAAATTAACTAGCCCTCCCAGTTAATGTACTCGAATAGCACTTTCTCGTATAGGGAGGGGTCCGAATAGCAGTTAACTGGCCGATATTTGGAACATTGCCAAGGATAGACATGTAAGGTTGATGTACGTCTAGATTCACATCATTTTGGTGGAAGGAATATTGCATAGCTAATCCTCATAATATATGACCTAGGATGCATTGAAACATACCATGCAAACTCATTGTGTTCCTACCTCATGATTTCTTAACCAACAACAATGTTGCAACAAGGAACCATGTCCATAAAAAGAATACTATCAAGAAATACATAAAGGACTAACTCGTTCTGGTGTCATTGGAAATGATGACGGTATGGCATGACATGGCATGCTTCTAGTCTGCTCACCTGTATTTGTTAGTGTATACAAAGGAAATTTTCCTCGACATTACGGCATGACATGGCATGCTTCTAATCCGCTTGTGTGTTTCACGCTAAAAAATTTGGACGACTTCCAGTTCTCGTTGACTTGTCGCCTTTGGTTTTGTTGAGGCATGGCGCCTTCATCGCGTACTTCGTTGTTGTCGATGCACTTCCCAGCAACTCTAGCCGTTTTACTAGGTCGTGGGTTGTGGGTCAGCCACATTAGAGGTCACTGTCAGGAAAAGCCTTAGAGGAGGCATGAGGTGGAGAAGTTGCATGTGATGGTGGAGTGGGCTCCATGACAATAGAACGGGTAGACAAAGTGGGACAGGTGGACAAGGGCAAAACAAGAGTGATAGGTGTATCGAGAAAGGTTATGGCAGAAATATTCTCAAGGGAGGAGGCCAAAGGGGAGGATGGACGAGGATGGAAAGGGCGAGACTCCTTGAAAGTCACATCTCAAGAAATTCGCATCCGACAACTGATAGGATCACAACAACCCTTGTGATCATTGCTATAACCTAGGAAAGCACACTCGTCAATATGGTGCGTTAACTGGGGAGGAGGATCAAGAAAAACGTAGAAGCACAACCAAATGAAGCTCCGAGTAGTCAAAACAATGACCCAAAAGACACTCAAGATGAATGACACCGTACAAAATAGAGGAGGGTTGAATGTTGATGAAATAGGTGGACATGGAAACAGCCTCAACCCAAAAGTGAGGCCGCAGAGAGGCAGCGATCATCATTGTTGAAGTGGATATGTGGATTGCCTAACCCTTCCATCAGTTCGGACTTTTGGTTGCGTTGGCTGGTGCATGAAGCTTAATATGGTATCGGAGCTAAGGTCTTGAGTTCAAGTCCTTGCTTTCGCGATTTATCAAAAAATTGCTGATGCCCCCCCTTTGTGTCCACGTATAGGCCTATCGAGTCATATGGCTCCTCCGAGTCTATCCACATGTTGACTTCCCGTGCCACACGTGAGAGGGGGTGTTGAAGTGTATATGTGGATTGTCTGGCCCTTTCCATCACTTCGTACTTTTGGTTGCATTGGCTAGTGCATGAAGATTAACAATCATTAGTCCATCGGGTTCGTCCCTCTCGGATCAAACGGCAGAACCTGAGTGTGGATCCCAGCAAGCGCAGTTCGGCACACCTTTTTACCGATTTATTCTTCGTTGGCCACTAACATGTGGGTCCCACTTTTCAATCTGCGAGCCGCAACTAGGTCATAGCCTGGTAGAATGAAAAGTTAGATCCGACATTGACACACTTCGTCTATTTCGACATTTGTTCAGAGGCCAAAATCCGCTACCAAAATAGAGTTTCGAACGATTTTATCTGCAACAATAGAACGTCTAACTTGTTTTTGTAAGGAATAATTTTGATTTGGTATAGCCCATGAAATTGCATGTATGATTATTGTGATGCATGTGTATATTCTTAAATCAGTTGAGATCATTTTTGCTATAGTTGCGTATTCGACTGCGAGATATGGCACATGGATGTCAAAACGGCTTCCCTTAATGGAATTTAACTGAGGATGTGTATATGATGCAGCCCCAAGGGTTTTGTCGATCCAAAGAATGCTAGTAAGGTACGCAAGCTTCAGAAATTCATTTATGGGTTGAAGCAAGCATCTCTAAGTTGGAACATTAGTTTTCATGACGATGATCAAAGGGTTTAACTTTATCCAAAACAAAAATGAACCCTGAGTTTACAATGAGTTTTAGTGGGAGCTCAATCGTATTTCTAATCTTATATGTGGCTTGCACATTATTGATTGGGAATGACGTTCCAATGCTTGAACCTGTCAAGGACTAGTTGAAAAATAGTTTTTCGATGAAGCACTTGGGAGAAGTGGCTTATATTTTGGGAATCAAGATCTATAGAGATAGATCGAGCGGGCTTATTGGATGTCAGACTACGTACATTAACAAGGTGTTCAAGCAATTCAACATGCATGAGGCCAAGAAGGCGTTCTTGCCTATGTCGCATGGCATTAGTTTTAGCAAGACTCATAGTCCCACGACTTCTGATGAGCAAAGTCGCATGGATGCGATTCCATATGCTTCAGCTATCGAGTCCATCATGTATGCTATTTATGTACCCGGCCATATGTTTCCTATGCTCAAGTGTTACGAGCAGATACCATGCTGATCCAGGTGAGAGTCACTGTACATCGGTTAAAAATATCCTAAAGTACTTGAGAAGGACTAAGGATATGTTCCTGGTTTATGGAGATGAGAACGAGCTCGTTGTAAAGGATTACACCGATACTAGTTTCCAAACAAACAAGGATGATTATCGCTCGCAATCTAGGTTTGTGTTCATTATGAATGGAGATGCAGCGAGCTGGAAGAGTTCCAAGCAAGAAACGATTGCTAATTCTACAACGAAGGTCGAGTACACTACAGCTTCCGAAGTTGCGGAAGGTGTTTGGATGAGGAATTTCATTTTTGAGCTTGTTGTGGTTCACAGCGCGTCCAACCCATTGGACCTCTATTGTGACAATAGTGGTGCTATCGCACAAGCCAAGGAACAAAGGAATCACCAGAAAGCCAAACAAATACTCAAGTGATTTCATCTCATACGACACACTGTTGAGAGGTGATGTAATGATATGCAAAGCACCCATGGATCTAAATATTGTTGATTCTCTGACGAAGCCTCTCCCGTGGTTGAAGCATCAAGCGCACACAAGGGCCATGGGCATACGGTGTCTAAATCTCCCGCGGTCGAAGCATCAGGCGCAAACAAGGGCCATGGGCATACTGTGTCTAAATGGTTCACTCGAGAGCAAGTGGGAGATTGTTGGAAATATGCCAGAGGCAATCATGTGATGACGTTATTTTCCTGTGTATTCATGACTTATTTATATTGTCCATGGACCTCATATATATATACATACATATATATATATATATATATATATATATATATATATATATATATATATATATATATATATATATATATATATATATATATATATATATATATATATATATATATATATATATATATATATATGAGGCAGCCTAAAATATTTCCTTGGTGTATAAGTGGCCCACACAAAGAAGGGGATATCTTTGTGCCAACAGAAATACACCTTGGATATCTTGAGTGCTATGGACATGATGGGATGTCGTGCAGCCCCTACACCGATGGAACAAAATCATCAAGTGACAAAACAATGAGATGAGCTAGTGAATAAGGAAGATTATCATAAACTGATTGGGAAATTATTGTACTTGTGTCATACCAGGCCTGACATTGCATAGGTCGTGAGTGTGGTGAGCAGGTACATGCATGAACAAAGGAGTGGGCATCTTGATACAGTGCACAGAATCCTGAGATACTTGAAGGGCACTCCGGGAAAAGGTTTGTTGTTGTGAAGAGTGTTCATCTTGAGGTGGATGGCTTTAATGATTCTGATTGTGCTAGTTGTCAAGATGATTCAAGATCAACTTCAGACTATTGTGTGTTTAGGGGGGGGGGGGGAATTTGGTGTCATGCTGAAGCAAGAAACAGCTAGTTGTGTTTAGATCAACAACAAAAGCCAAGTATAGAGAGCTTCTATACCAATATAAAAAGAGCGGGTTGCGGAGATCCAACAAATCTCACCCATTCAACCATATCCATCCAACGGTCTACGTCGCTCAAGTGTTTAGCATTAGACTTGTTTAGCACTATGAACGTTAGCATTAACCAAGTAATATCTTTACTAATATTAATGTGCAATACAATTAGTATCTTGCCTAATGTTAGCTTGCATTGAACATACACAATTACTAGTTATCTCAAGGGTTGAGCGAGATGCTCTGGGTGAAGAACCTACTGCGCAAGTTGAAATTTCTGAGGATGGGATCCTTGAGAGTATGGTGTGACGATCAGTCAGCTATAAGCGTTGTCAATAACCCAGTTCCACATGATAGAAAAAAACATGTGGAAATTGATCGCTTCTTTATTAAGGAGAAACTTGACGCTATCAGCCTTACTCATGTCTCTGCTCTGGGCAGCAGATTGCTTGACAAAGGGATCAAGGACTGTAAGTTGGCATGTGACAAGATTGGGTTGATAGATATCTACCACCCATCTTGAGGGGAGTGTTGAACCGGTATGGACCTTGCCCATCTTCACTTAAGCTCATGTGGCACAGGCCCATGGCCATGACCTAGAAGATGTTGACCTAACTGCCAGGCAGTGTCTGAATGAGGCGCCACCACATACAACACAGCAAAGGTTCGATCCCTCTCGATTCAACACTATTATTTTATTTTACATTGTTTCTTCCAAACAACTGATAATGTCCGTTTTAGTTGATATGCTTGAAGAAGACTGAAAGGGTAATTAAGTACCTCATAACAATATTTTTATGATTTCTGTAGCCTAGAGTTACTCTATGGCGCAAAAACATCATGCTGAAAGAGCCACTAACAATTGTTTCTTCAACATCTACCCTGCAAGAGAGAAAAAGCAGACTCAATAAATGATCATAAAAGGAACAAAACCAAATAAAACTAATTCTTTCAGATGAATAAATTTTGCACCCCATTTCTCTTATTTACCTGATATATTGAATGCTTACTTTTGACTACCTAACATTGATCCAATATGGTCAGTTGATACAACGTTAACTGCCTATACCACCTAATAGTTTCAAGTCCATTATGGTGACATGGCCATTGGGGACAGGATAGCCATGTGTTTAGAAGAGCTAGGGTGAACTTTCAGTATAGCAGAAAAGATGGCACGACATAATTCAGCATTGAACTTAAGTAACAGCATCTTCGCTCTAAAACATGGAAAGCGTGCATTTGTGTCATATAACCAACGTGCATAGCCTGCATTTGCACCACTACCTGCAAACATCAAATTGTGTTGACTAGCAGAGCTGTGCCACATGCATGTGCAGGCTGTGCGACTGCACAGGGTCCAAAAAAATCTGGGCCAGAAGTTTTTACCAATCCTCAATTATTAGTGGTACTAGTCTATCTCGGTATTATTTATTATGTGTAAGTTAATTAAACCAATCTTGTATACCCCATCATATAAATGTCTGCCATCTTAGACGCTCCCTGCACATCTCTCTTTGTCACTATTCACTTACCCCTTTACAGATAGACATGGCAGAAGACGAGAAAATCACTTCTCCAGTCTCCTATTTTCCTGAGCCAGTGAATTAAATTTGTGTCGCCGGATGTAATTCTTATGGCGTATAGCCATAAACTGCCAAAACGCCTTATATTTAGGAACGGAGGTGGTACTATACAAGGTGCTCATCGCCGAACATCTATATAAAATCAACTCCTTTAACGCAGTCATCTATGTAGGTGGTTAGACTGTTGCTTTCTCTATTAGTTTGGAGCAATAGTTATGTAAGTATGTTAAGCATCGGTGTCTCATCAAGCAACAATGTGCCAAAATTGATCTATCATATGCGTAAACAAATACAGCATGATTTTCTTTTGTTGAGCACCACCAGTCACATGTACAAGTCATTAAAGCAAGTTGTGTTATGTTTTATATATAACTTAATTTGTAGTTGGCTTCGGCTAAGGCCTAATTCCAAATTTGGGCACAGAGCCACCAATTGTTTGGCCCTGTTGGCTGTTGACTATTTGGGTTGTTATGGGCCTTTAAATATCTACCACCAAGGCAACGTGCACTGTAAAACACATGCTTGGCCAGATGCCACAGCCGATCATCTTCCTCTTCAAAGTCTTTGTGCTCCGTCATTCATCTTTAGGAGTTAATCCCTCGGCGACTCGGGCTATTTTCCCTAGTTTACTCTAATGGTGGCTCTGCTCCTGGACAGTAACCCAGTTGGTTTAATTTAAGCCAACTCCGTAAGTAGAGGTCAGAAGTGATTACTAACTCCGGCTCCAACGTACCAATGCAATGCTAAAAAGGTGGAAGAAGAATGATAATTGGAGGCCAGAAAATGCATCTGATCCAACTCGATTGTGTTGCTTGGACCACATCTTTACGTACTTGTTCTGCTACTAGTAAATGAAGTCTAGGAAGGACCGCAGAGGCACCGACAAAATGAAGTCCAGACATCAGGACGCATTGCGAAACAAACAGTTTGTTCCTCCAGACTTCAATTGATCTCAAGTTCTCAATTAATGCGCGGTTGAGATGCCCATGCAAAGCACATGGACCCACACCCGAGACTGCCAAAACTGATTCGCTTCCAGGTTAATATCACCCCTAATATTTCGCAATCAGAGCAAGCATTCCAACAAACACGACATGGACGATTCAAACAACCTCGACATGGAGAAAGGAAAATAGAAACGAAGGTTTAAGATTCACCTGTACTCCGGCCCAGCATGCGCAGCAAGCCCATCGAGCTGCCCCTTGATGTACTGCGCGGCGTTCTCCAACCCCGATCTCCCCTCCTGCACAAGAACTCTACTCGTCACATCTCATGGCAGACCGAGATGACCGGAACCGAGACTACTAACGCAAGGTAGAAGGCGGACCTGGCGGTCAGGGATATCAACGACGAGGCGGCGGAGGTGCTGCAGCACGCGGCCCTCGGAGAATTCGTCTGGCGACGCGTCGCGGTCTAGCGGGGCGACGTGGCGCATGTGGATGACGCGGTAGACTAGGAAGGACATGAAGCCGTAGAGCACGACCAGGGCGAGCAGCACGCGCGGGGCCCCCGCAGCGGCGCCCGTGGCAGACCGCCGGGGCGACGGCGGGGTGGCCATCGGCGGTGTCTCGGTGGGCGGCGCCACGGCGGTTGTCGTACGGAGGGTTTTTCTTCTTGGTCACAGCTCGGGCTCGTGAGTTCGTGGATTTTCTGTTATTGCCGTGAATTATGTAATTCGGCCCTGGATCTGGACGCCTTGTGGGGCGGCCGAGTGGCGAGTGGGTGGGGCTGGTCGTGGAGTTGGTGGTGGCTTTTTTAATTTTATGTAGTATTTTTTTTTTAGGGGAAATCGTTGTCACTTTATTCAAAGTTCATAGCTCCCTCAGTAGCAATATCCGTGCTAACACACTCAGGAGATACATGGAGCCATTTTCAAAACAAAAAAAAAGGAGATACATGGAGCCAAGTTTTACATAAAGATCTAGTACAACCTTCTCTAGCTAAGACATGTGCGACTTTATTCACCGAACGTCGCACCCAAGCAACCCTAAACTCCTGAAAAGAGCTCAGTAAATCTTTGACCTCCTCAACTAGTTGCCCATTAGTTGAGAAATCTTTTTGCATATTCTTGATCTTACTCACCGCCCCTGAGAATCTGTTTCGAGGATCACCTTCTGAACTTGTAATTCTTGAGCCAGGATTAAAGCCCTTCGGCATGCCAATAGCTCGACCACCTCTGAATCGTGAGTGGAGGGGGAAAATGGCATGATCCTGCTAAAAACGCACCATGGTTGTCCCGAAGAACAACACCCCCTCCACCCGTACCTTGGTGTTTCGCTAACGCCCCATCTGCGTTGACCTTGACCCAGCCTTCTACTGGCTTCCTCCAGTGCTCATGCGGTGTAGATACCCGATGAATAGTCACCCTTTGTTGGATAGATTTCCATTCTTCAGCTAGGTGAAGAACCCGGTCGCATATGTTAGATGGATTCTCAATCCGGTTGGTCTCCCTTGCACCATTACGTGCAGCCCATAGCTCATACCAACCTCTAATTACAATTTCTCTCTCATCATTACCTGCATTGCTAAGCCACTGTAGAATCCATGCACGTAACTCCTCCGTATTCTGAATGTATTTTGGCAGGACCGGCAAGGGTGCAGCCACGGCATCGCTCAACATACACCAGAATTTTGTTGCATGTGGGCATCTCCAGAACCTGTGTATGATGCTCTCCTCTCTGCCACACGCAACACAAAATACGCCAGATTGTATCCGTCGCCTGTGTAGCTCCATACCAACAGCCAGGCCTTTTCTAATTAGCCTCCACGCATGGATTTTCATCTTGTTTGGAACATTCGTCGCCCATAGCTCGAGCCAACTTTTATGATCAACTGCAGGATTAGAGCACGAGGGCAGTGTTCTACTAGTTGCCTTAATCGACACTGCGAGATGATACGCCGACCGAACTGAGAACCTTCCGTCTTTTGTATAATTCCATGCTCTGAAGTCATCTCTTCCCAGTCCACCAACTACGATCTGCTGCACGTCAATAGCATCAGCTTCAGTGAGCACCTGTTGTAGCTTTGTCGGGTCCCATCCTGTTCCTTGGCTATTTAAGAGGTGCTCCACTTTTGTTATACCATGCACGAACACAGCGCCCAGTGGTGCCATACTACTCGTCCTTGGGATCCAGTGATCATGGTATACATTAATTTTTGAACCATCTCCTACCCTCCATATAAGGCCATGGGCTAGTAAGTCTCTTCCATGCATCAAACTGCGCCAAGTATACGAACAACCTTGCGGACAGGATGCCGACATAATATCCATCTCTGTGAAGTACCTTGCCTTAAGAACTCTAGCACATAATGACTCTGGGACAGTAATAATGCGCCAAACCTGCTTTGCGAGTAGGGCCTGGTTAAATAACTCAAAGTCCCTAAAACCCATGCCGCCCTCTCGCTTCCTGGTGCACATCTTGTCCCAGGCTATCCAATGGACTTTCCGTTCACCTTCTGCTGCACCCCACCAGAATTTTGAAGAGATTGATTTCAGGTTCCCGCACATTTTCTTGGAGAGTAGAAAACAGCTCATTGCAAATGTAGGAGTTGATTGTAGCCCCGACTTTACAAGAACCTCTCTAGCAGCTTTAGACAAACCTTGTCCTTTCCATCTAGTCACCTTAGACCTTGAAGCTTCCCGCACATGCTTGAAACTACCACCCTTCGATCTTCCCACCATGGTGGGCAATCCCAAGTATCGCTCATTCAGTGCCTCCGATTCGATACCAACCACCTCCTTGAGCTCCAGCTTGCTATCTTCCGTACACCCCTTCCCAAAGAAGATAGATGACTTCTGCATGTTCACCTTCTGGCCTGAAGCATCTTCATACACCTGTAAAATATGTCGTAGCCGAGTCATATTATTTGTAGATGCCTCCAGGAACACTATACTGTCATCAGCAAAGAGAAGATGGGTCACATTGGGGCCAGTGCGCCCAAAGGACACTCCCATTATTTCATTTTCCTGCTGAGCTTGCTTTAAGAGCGTCGAAAAGCCCTCTACACAAAACAGAAACAAATATGGTGATAAAGGGTCCCCTTGGCGAAGACCCCTAGAGGGGAGAAAACCATCGGAGGTACCACCATTGAGCTTAACCGTGAATCTTGCAGACATAACACATATCATAATCATGGTTGTCCATGTATGAGAGAAACCAAAACGAGCCATCATGTTTTCCAGAAAAGACCACTCCACTCTGTCATAAGCTTTGATCATATCTAACTTAACTGCACAAAGTGGCTTCTTCCTCTTCCTCTTTCTGATGGCATGAATGCACTCGTATGCCACTAGCACATTGTCAGTGATCAATCTCCCCAGTACGAATGCACTTTGTTCCTCCAAAATAATGATAGGGAGCACACATTTAAGCCTGTTAGCAAGAACCTTAGCTGCAATTTTGTACAACACGTTACATAGACTGATGGGTCTGAATTGTGAAAGTGACTCCGGGGATTTCGTTTTTGGGATGAGAACCAAAATAGTGTCATTGAAACCCTCCGGAATTTCCTTCCCACTTAAAAAATCACGCACTGCCTTGCAAACCTCCTCTTTTAACAAAAGCCAGTGCCTTTGGTAAAAGAGAGCCGGTAGTCCATCCGGCCCCGGGGCCTTAGTGGGACCCATTTGGAACAAAGCCCTCTCAATCTCCTCGTCGGTCACTGGAGCTACAAGTTTAGAATTCATATCGGTCGAGATATATTCAGGAATGTAATTAAGAATTTGCTCCATATTATTTGCACCCTGTGATGCAAACAGCAGGGAATAGAAATCTCTAGCCATGGCTCTCATTCCATCATCATCCGCACATTTGGATCCATCATGCCGCAGTAGGTAACGTACAGTATTTTTCCGGTGCCGGTGCGAAGCTCGGTTTTGAAAATATTGGGTATTTTGGTCTCCATATTTAAGCCAATCCACCATCGACCTCTGATGTTGCATAATCTCCTCACGCAAATAGACCTCGTGTAGTTTTCCTTCTAACTGCTTAATCCTCTGCATGCGCATGGGTGTCAACACCTTTTCTTTCTCTATCTGAAGCTCTCCCTTGAATTCTTTAATCTGACGCCGCACACTACCAAACACATCTCGTCCCCATGCCTGCATGCGACCAGATACACGGGCCAGCCGCCCATGCAATGCATGCAAGCCACTGTCTCCTCGGCCCTCCATTGCCCATGCCTCCTGGACCATCTCATCATACATCTCATGTCGCGTCCACATTTCCTCAAATCTGAAACTTCGCTTGATCTTTGGCTTATCTCTGAACTCATCCCGAATGCTTATGGCCAGTGCCATATGATCGGATTCTTCAGTGATTACATGCTCCACCGACGTCCCTGAGTATAAATGCATAAAATCGCTAGTGCACGTAACTCTGTCCAACCGAACCTAGATGTTATCAGGAGGGTCGTGGCACCTTCGAATATTTGCGATGATTATTGAATGTTTCCAGGTTGCTTCTACTTCGGTGTGGTTACTTCACTGGACCTTGAAGCACTTGATGGTGCGACTTCGAGTACAACGCTCGGCTTCATCCAAGATGCGAACTGGGCTTTTGCGATAAGTGAAATCTGGCTGGAGGTTGATGGCTTGATGATGAATGTCTTTGTAGGGGTTGGGGTTGTTCCGTTGTTGGAAAGTTGGAGACACTTCTGGAGTTGCGACACGTGGAAAACATTATGCACATCGGACAACTCGAATGGCAACTCTAGTTGGTAGGCAACTTCTCCTCGTCTGGCAGTGATCTTCAAGGGGCCGATATATCTTGGTGCGAGCTTTCCTTTGACGTGGAAACGCTTAGTTCCCTTGAAAGGTGTGACTCGAAGATAAACATGATCTCCAGCGTAGAATCTCATTTCTCAGTGGGGTGAGTCGGCGTAGCTCTTATGCCTTGACTTGGCGGTCCTCAGAAACATGTGTTAATGCTTTGTTCCGGTTCTCTATTAAAAGTTGGCCTTAATATCCCTTATTTTCCATTAGGACCCCGCTGCCACGGGAGGGTAGGACAAAAGATGTCATACAAGTTCTTATCGCAAGCATGTATGACTATCTACGGAATACATACCTACATTACATTGATGAATTGGAGCTAGTTCTGTGTCGCTCTAGTGTGTAACTGTTACATGATTGATGTCATCTAAATCATTATCCATCACCGATCCATGTGCCTACGCTTTACATATACTGAAACTTGCTAGGTTACTACTGCTGCTGCTGCTGTCACAACTGCTACAAAATTATTGTTGTCACTATTACTGTTACTGTTACTACTATCACTGTTCGTGCTACTAAAACTTTGCTGCAGAGATATATCCTAGGTGAGGTTGAATTGGCAACTCAACTGCTAAGGTCGATAAATATTCTTTGGCTCCCCTTGTGTCGGATCAATAAATCGGGATGAAATACTACCCACGAAGACTGTTGCGATCCCCTATACTTGTGGGTTATCAAGACCTTTTTCTGGCGTCGTTGCCGGGGAGCATAGCTATATTTATTGTGTTAACTTGAGGATATCCAATTGCTATTATGAAGAATCTGAAAGATACTCGAACCAAGACCGTCCCCTCTCGTACGAGAGCGGGTAAGGAACTGCCATCTAGCTCTGCTTTTGATTCACATATTGTTTTGAATCAGCTTATAACACCATCACCTGTTGCTCGTTCTGATATATCGCATGAACTTGATGATGCTACTTCTGAAATTAATGATGATACTACTGCTACACTTGATGAAACTAAAACTGTGCCACTGAATGAATTACTTGATGCTCATATTGCTAAAGCTAGAGAATTTGAAAATGTTGAAACTGATCAAGATTTTGAGTCACCTATTACACCTCGCTCTCCTAATAAATATGAATTGCCTGATGTGCCTAAGGGTTGTGTTATGGATGGAGAGGTAGCTAGGGGCTTTCTTGCTTGTAATGATAGAGATGATTTGAAGAAGCTACTATGCAAACTGAAAGAAAAATCTATGATGGAGAAAATTAAACATGCTCCGAAATTTGCTACTTCTCATATATTTGTTATTGATAAAGATTATGAGTTCTCTGTAGACCCTGAGTTAATACCTATAGTAGAATCGGATCCCTTCCATGGTTATGAGACTGAAACTGTTGTTGGACATCTTACTAAACTGAATGATATTGTTGCTTTGTTTACTAATGAGGAAATGATGTGCTAATATTTTATCCTTAAGCATTTTCCTTTCTCACTAAAAGGTGAGGCTAAGGAATGGTTCCTCACTCTTGCTCCTGGTTGTGTGCGTAGCCCCCAGGATATGATATATTACTTCACTGAAAAATATTTTCCTGCTCATAAGAAAAAAGCTGCTTTACAGGAAATATTTAACTATGTGTAAGGTGAAGAAGAGAATCTCTCTCAAGCTTGGGGGAGGCTTCTCCAGTTATTAAGAGCTTTACCTAATCGTCCTCTCAAAAAGAATGAAATATTTGATATCTTTTATAATGGTAATCGATGCTTCTAGGGGCTACCTAGATAGCTGTGCTAGTTGTGTTTTTAGGGGAAGAACTATTGGGCAAGCTGAAGAATTATTGAATAATATACTGCAAAATGCTGATAATTGGACACTTCCTGGGCCACCGTCAGAACCTATTCAAAGTAAGAGAGGTATTCTATTTCTCGGTCCTGAAGATATGCGAGAAGCCAAAAGAACTATGAAGGAGAAACGTATTAAATCTGAATATGTCAAGAAGTTACCGCCTATCGAAGAAATACATGGACTTGACACCCCTACACGGGTAATAGAGGTAAAATCTCTCCGTGCCTTTAATGAAAGAGATATACCTTATACTAAGACTCCTAGTCAGTACATGGATGAATTTCATAATTACATTGTTAAGCAAAAACATTTTAATAACTATGTCAATATCAATTAAGACGTAATGCTATGATGATAGATCGCTTGAGTGACTTGATGTTTAGAATTGCTAATGATGTTAAGGGTCTAGGTAAACATGCTTCTATGGTTCATACTCAACTAGACCAAGTTGCTAAGTCACAAAATGATTTGCTTGCTGAATTCAATGAGAATATGAATTATCATGCACCCAAAGTAATGACTAGAGGAGGTAGAATGACTCAAGAACGTCTTTATCCTGAAGGTCATCCTAAAAGAATAGAACAGGTTTCTCAGAGAATTAATGATGATGCACCTAGTCCATCCAAAAAGAAAAAGAAAAAGAAAAAGAAAAATGATAGGACCTTGCATGCTTCCAGTGAACCTGTTATAGAAAAACCTGCCGAAAAGCATAATGATGTTTCTATTTCTGATACCGAGACACAATCTGGTAATGAACATGCAGCTAGTGATAATGAGAATGATAATAATAATAATGATGATGTTCACGTAGAGGCTCAGCCAGATAATAATAAAGAACATGATAATGATGTGGAAATAGGACCTGGTGAAGATCTTGATAACCCACATCCCAAAAATAAAAGTTATGAGAAGAAAGAATTTGTTGCTAAGAAACATGGTAAGGAAAGAGAGCCATGGGTTCAAAAACCCATGCCATTCCCTCGTAAGCCTTCTAAGAGTAAGGATGAGGAGGATTTTGAACGCTTTGCTAAAATGATTAGACATGTCTTGTTGCGCACTCGCTTGACTGATAATTTGAAAATGCCTCTGTATGCTAAATATAAGAAGGATATTATTACCAACAAGAGAAAAATACCTAAAACTGAAATTGCTACTATGCTTGCTAATTATTATTTTGATGGAGGAGTGCCTAAGAAGTTGGGAGATCCGGGTATACCCACAATACCTTGCTCCATTAAACGAAGTTGTGTGAAAACTGCTTTATGTGATTTAGGAGCAGGTGTTAGTGTTATGCCTTTCTCCCTATATAAAAGACTTGATTTGAATAAACTTACACCTACTGAGATATCTTTGCAAATGGCTAATCAATCTACTGCTATACCTATTGGAATTTGCGAGGATGTTCCTGTTGTGGTTGCAAATGTTACTATCTTAACAGACTTTGTTATTCTTGAGGTGTCCGAGGATGACAAGATGTCGATTATCCTTGGTAGACCCATTTTAAAAACACTCTAGGGGCTGTTATTGATTGCAACAAAATCAAGGTCACCTTTCACGTCAATGGCAAACAATATACCGTGCATTTTCCGAATAAGCAAACTTTGGTTAATAATATGAATGTCATTGAGCCAAGTGCCACAATCATCATTGGAGGTTTTAAATTTCCTCTTCCTACTGCCAAGAAGAACTATGATATCCTCATTGTTGGGGATATGCAAATCCCCATTGAGATTACTTAGTGTTATACGAAAATTCTTTTGCTTCATGTCAATCGGAAACGGTTATTAATAAGACTTGATCAACCTTATTAATGGATACTTTTTGAAAGACGTGGGGTTGATGAATTTAGTAAACACAACTTTCTGTATCATAAGTTTATCCTCTATTATTTTTAGTTAAATAAAATAAAATAGCATGATTATCCTATTTTCTGGTTTTCCCATGCAATAAAAAATGACCCAAAAATAAAAAGTCTCAGATTGCCACAAAATTTTAACATGATTTTTTCTAGAATCTTTAAGAATTTTTGGTGCTGAAAACACATCAGGGGGAGCACCTATGGGCCACAAGCCAACAGGGCGCGCCCAACCCTCTGGGCGTGCCCTGATAGCTTGTGGGGCCCACAGGCCCCCCTACCTTATCCTTTCAGCCCATGTCATCCCTAACCTCCAGCAAGAATTTATTCGCCCTCTCTCTCTCTCTCTCTCTCGTGTTCTTGCTCCTCAAACTGAAATTTTCGATCTCTTTGCTCAGAACTCCGTTTACGAAATTGTTTTGAGGAATTGCTCCTTGGTATGTGACTCTCCCACTCCTCCAATTAGTTTTTGCTTTAGTGGTTTATATTTTGCATATTTTGCTGCACTTGGTGTCACTGAAAATGAGCTTGCATGTTGAATTCTTTGAGTTCCAAGTATTATGAATGCTTGATATGGCCTCTAGGTACCTATATGAGTAGTTGCTACCAATGTTGCAAAGTTTTATTGACATAATTTTGTGGCCCTAAAATTTCAGAAATTTGTGCTTAGGGAAATGAATTTCCTAAGGAGGGGCTCTTCGAGCCGGAGCCCTAAGGGAGTTGTTGGGAGAACTCAGGACCGAGACATCAACATCTTTCGCAACACGGAGGTTAGGCCTTGTGAATGGCCACATGAACCCTTCATGAAAGAAGCGGGTTTCTATCAAGAGTTTATGCAATTCGTTGCAAATACCGGGCTGACCAACTTCCTCGCAGATGGGTGTGACCAATACTACCTCCATACAAATTTCTTTGTGCAAAACTTTTATTTCATGAATAGGCCTGGTGCCCCCATGGTACGCTTCGATTTATATGCATCACATTATGAACTACGACTTGCTGAATTTGTGAAATATGCTTGATTCCCTCTGACGGGGGAATGCATGATTCTAAACCAGAGGAGTTCGAGGATTTCCTTCTCACCTTAACTGTGGGAGAAACTAGGGGCGTGTCAAACGCCAGGGCCACCACTTTACATTTTCCATCTGTGCATTACGAAATGTTTAACTGCTATGACTCAGGGTGGTGGTCTTAGTGCCCCCACCCTCGCTATTTTGCGCCGTGCACTATATGGTGACACTACTTACAACTTAGGAGCTATTGTAGCGCGCCGCTTGCATCTTAACCGAACCAAGGGCAAGGTTCATGGTGGCATTTACGCCACCTGCTTAGCAAAACGCTTTAATGTCGCCATACGCCCTACTGATTACTTGTTGCCTAAGGTTTATCTTGATCACCAGTCCATGCTAGATCATCAGTTCATTGATGAACCTCAGCCCCCACAGCACATCCTTATAACTTAGTATATAACAAGGAGACTCGCGATGTTATTGTGTTGCATGCACCTTCTTTGTTTAACTATCATGCCAGGAACGGATACACCATCATGCCACCAGACATAATTGCTTACCGGAATGAGTTGGCTGAGGCGGAGGCCGCGGCTCGGGCGTGGGATGCTCAAGTACCTAAGCCCAAGTACTTTCCTCCGGGACCAGATGGCTACTATGGATGGTGATCACCAAGCTAGGCAAATGCCTAAGCTTGGGAGAGTACGTATTTCTCACCGACATTACGTTAATGTTCACACACTTCATATAAATTGTCGGTGTTCATCCTTTTTCATTGTTTATCCATGTTAGCCTTATTTTTCCATCTTCTTCTTGTGTGTTCGATAAACTTTGAAAATCCAAAAATATTTCTCGTTTCTTTTTGGTTTTTCTTTCCCGTTTAATTAGTTGTAGTACTAAAAGAAAACCCAAAAAGATTTCCTTTGCATGTTGGGAGCTTTCCCGTGTAAATAATTTTTCTCGTTCCTATTTTTCCTTTCTTTATTTGCTTCTTGAGAAAAAAAAACTCCAAAAATATTTTAGTGTGTTTCTCTGAATTTCTTTTCTTTTTATTTGAGTCGTGAAAGGAGAAGACCATGATGAAAATGTTGACTGGCTCTCATATGCATTATTGTTGATCTAATAGAGAGACAATATTACCTCGTCTTCTCCTTTGTATAAAACTGCCTTGCAGATTCCAGCTTAGTCTCTTGCATTATCATCATTATCACATCATTCGGTCATGCAAGTGAAAGGCAATAATGACGATATTTGATGAAGTGATCGTGGTAAAGGAAGCTAGTATGAACTCTTCTTGTTCCGTTTTTGTAAATATGTTTAGCTCGTTCTATCTCGATTAAGTATATCATGAGTGAACATGTTTATGATGACAATTAGAGATTATAGTTTCTCATGCCATGCTTAAATATCTAGGAGTGGATAATGATTTATCTTAGGTGTCAACATGCATTAAAATGGTTATGATGTGGTATGGTAGTATGGTATTTCCCTTTGAGTAATTCGAGCGGCTTGACTTGGCCCATGTGCAAATATGTAGTTGATTCAAAACAAATGCATTCTTTATGATGTTTAAATTCAAAGTGTTCATATCCTACTCATGCTATGTTCAATGTTAATTATTCGCAATGCATGATTATGACCGTTTTCGCTCTCTAGCTGGTCGCTTCTCAATCTATTGCTAGCCTTCACATGTACTAAGAGGGAATACTGCTTGTGCATCTAAAATCCTTAAACCAAGTTATTCCACATGAGCCCACCATACCTACCTATATTCGACATTACCCTGCCGTTCCAAGTAAATTTGCATGTGCCACCTCTAATATTCAAATAAGCATCTGTTTTGTGCGCTCGTACCGCTCATGGAGCGATGGGGCGTTCAATATCTTCCATGCTAAGTGGGTTATTCTCAAGATGGGCGTTTATTCGCCTGTCATTGCACTAGAGAGGCTGGTAAAAAGGATGCCCATTCCTGCAAAATCAAAATTAATTAAACAAAACCCCCAGGACAGTTGAAATGTTGGAGGGCATCCGTGGATTCGGTCAGACATGGCTTATGTATGTATGGTGGATTGGAGTAAACATTACAATTCTGCTTGGGAACCGCCAATAATGTGTTTAGCATGGAAGATATTGAAATCCTTTGTCGTGACGTTGACAGGAAAAGTGCACCACCCAAAAATTATAATTTCAATCTTGTTTTAAACCTTGAGCTCTGGCACCTCTGCAAATCAATGCTTCCCTCTGCGAAGGGCCTGTCTATTTACTTTTATGTTATTCTTGAGTCATCATCATCTTATTAAAAGCACCAGAAGGGAGAGCACTATTGTCATTCTTATGCATTGAGTCTAGTTAATATTGGATGTGAGCATGACTGAATCTTTTCTACCCTGAATTATAATGTTTCGTTGCTGCTTGAACCTCGGAGATGCTCTGCATTTATGTTTTGCGGTCTCAGAAAGGGCTAGCGAAATACCATGTTATCATATTATATCATGATTGTTTTGACAAATTGTTGGCATGTGAGATATCTTATTATTGCTCGGTAGTTGGTTATGTATTTCCATGAGTGAATATGATGTTTAATTGTTATCATGGATATGGTCATTTATGATTTATGCTGAAAACTTGAACACTAGCTAAGCATGTGTATAACAACGAGAACAAAAGAGTTTGTAAAAGTTTTCTTTATCACTTTCAGTTTATCAACTGAATTGCTTGAGGACAAGCAATGAGTTAAGCTTAGGGGAGTTGATACGTCTCAAACGTATCTACTTTTCGAAACACTTTTTCTCTGGTTTTGGACTCTAACTTGCATGATTTGAATGGAACTAACCAGGATTGACGCGGTTTTTAGCAGAACTACCTTGGTGTTATTTTTGTGCTGGAATAAAAGTTCCTGGAATTGGACAAAACTTTTTGTGAACTATGTTTGGAATAAATAATGAATTATGGAGCGAAGAACCACCGGAGGGGGGCTGCCTGTGAGCCACAAGGCAACAAGGTGTGCCCTCCCCCCGGGCGCGCCCTGTTAGCTTGTGGGGCCCACGTGGCTTCCCCGACCCTAATTCCACTCCTATAAATTCACATATTCGGAGAAAATAAATAGGAGAGAAGATTTCATCGCGTTTTACGAGACGGAGCCGCAGCCACCTCCTGTTCTTCCTCGGGAGGGCTGATCTGGAGTACGTTTGGGGCTGCGGAGAGGGGGATTCGTCGCCGTCGTCATCACCAACCCTTCTTCATCAACACCGCCATGATGCTCACCACCGGGAGTGAGTAATTCCTTTGCAGGCTTGCTGGACGGTGATGGGATTGGATGAGATTGATGATGTAATCGAGTTAATTTGATAGGGCTTGATCCCTAGTATCCACTATGTTCTGAGATTGATGTTGCTATGACTTTGCTATGCTTAATGTTTGTCACTAGGGCCTGAGTGTCATGATTTCAGATCTGAACCTATTATGTTTTCATGAATATAAGAGTGATTTGGATCCAATCTTGCAAGTTGTATGCACCTATTACATGTCATGATCCGCATTCCCCAAGGTGACAATAATTGGGATTCTTTCCGGTGATTGCCGTAGTTTGAGGAGTTCATGTATTCACCATGTGTTAATACTTTGTTCCGGTTCTCTATTAAAAGGAGGCCTTAATATCCCTTAGTTTCCATTAGGACCCTGCTGCCACGGGAGGGTAGGACAAAAGATGTCATACAAGTTCTTATCGCAAGCATGTATGACTATATACGGAATACATGCCTACATTACATTGATGAATTGGAGCTAGTTCTGTGTCGCTCTAGTGTGTAGTTGTTACATGATTGATGTCATCTAAATCATTATCCATCACCGACCCACGTGCCTATGCTTTACATATACTGAAACTTGCTAAGTTACTATTGTTGCTGCTACTGTCACAACTGCTACAAAATTATTGCTGTCACTATTACTGTTACTGTTGCTACTATCACTTGCCGTGCTACTAAAACTTTGCTGCAGAGAGATATCCCAGGTGTGGTTGAATTGACAACTCAACTTCTAAGGCCGATAAATGTTCTTTGGCTCCCCTTGTGTCGGATCAATAAATCAGGGTAAAATACTACCCGTGAATTGCGATCCCCTATACTTGTGGGTTAACAGGGGCTTGAGTAGAGGAAGGGTTGGGAACATACTTGATTTCAACTCCCTGGCTATTGGTTAGGGTGACGGCCCGCTTGGCGCAATCTAGCAAGCCTTGGTGTTTGGTTAACCAGTCCATACCTAAGATCACATCCAAGCCTTGTGACTAAAAATGATTAGGTCTCCTCTAAACCCTATCTCGGTTCTCATCTCCGAACCCGAGGTTTGCACCACCATGGGGCTACTCAAGGGTGTAGGATCCATACCACTCTCTAAAGCAAACTTTTGAGTAACAAAATAATGTGAAGCTCCACAATCAAACAAGACAGTTGCGAGTGCTGAATTGACTAGGAACATACCCAGTAAGACGTTCGAGTCTTCCTGGGACTCTTTTGGGGCGACGTGGTTCACACGGCCTCTTACATTGTTGGGTTGGTTGTGGGGAGCTTGGTTCTTTGGGGGTGCTCCATGGCCTTGTTCTTGGTCCTACGCATTAGGGCGCGAAGCATCAGGTTTCTTGTTGGGGGCATTGCCTTGAGATGTGACCAGGCTGACCACACCCAAAGCAAGTGATTTGACCTGCGTTGTTGTTCTTGCCTCCATTGTTGTTATTGGGGTTGTTGCAGGCAGGCCTAAGGTTGTCATACTGCTGAGGTTGGTAATTGGTGCGAGGTGCAGGAGCTCTGGGTTGCTGAGGCTGATAGGTTGGCTTGGTCAGGGCTGGCTGCCATTAGCGAGGCTTCTGGTTGCTGGAACTACCCTTGTTGATCATCTTGCGGTTGCGGTATCTTCCATGGCACGACGCTTGTCCTCAAGCGTAAGTTCCTTATTCACCAGATCAAAGAAAGTTGGGCAGTCGCAGACAATGAGCTGATACTGCAGGGCTTGGTGAAGGCCTTCTATGAAGTGTTCCTTCTTGGCTGCTTCAGTGTTGACATCCTCACGGGCATACCTTGACAGAACGTTGAACTTCTGCATGTACTCCTTGACTGAGCCACTTCCTTGCTTCAGTGCCCGAAACTCACACATTTTGATATTTTTTGTCCCCCAAGTTTTGATGAGCAAATTTATTATGATGATTGCATGCCTCCTATTCATGATGATTGTGGTGATGACACATATGCTATAATTAGTAAAGATAACCATGAAACTTGTCATCATTATTTTAATTTTTAATTTGGTTATGACAATCAAGTGTCACATGATGGTTATTTTGTTGAGTTTTCCCCCATTACCATGAATGAAAAGGAATTTGCTTATGTGAAGAGTAATAAATTTTCTATGCTTGTGGATCATGAAAAGAATTCTTTATGTGATAGTTATATTGTGGAAGTCCTTCATGATGCTACTGAAAATTATTATGAGGGGGGAACATATGCATGTAGGAATTGCAATAATATCAAGTTTCCTCCGTATGTGTTCAAAGTTTTGAAGTTATGCTTGTTTTGCCTTCCTATGCTAGTTGATTCTTACTCCCATAAATTGTTATCTCACAAAATTTCTATGCATAGGAAGTGGGTTAGGATTAAATGTGCTTGTCATTACCTTCATGATGCTCCCATTGTGTTTCAATTCTTTACTTTTATGTGAGCATCATTGAAATCATTATGCCTAGCTAGGGGCGTAAAACAATAGCGCTAGTTGGGAGGCAACCCAATAGTTATTTTTATTTTGGCTTTTTTTACTTTCTGTTTGTTTTTGATAACATGATTATTTCCTCTGTAATGATTGTGTTTTTATGTTTTAATTAGTGTTTGTGCCAAGCAAAGCCTTTGGGATGACTCACAAGATGAGTAGAATTGATACGGTGCAATAACAGAAACTTTAGCGTCCAGTGCAGAATTTCTCTGATTTTACTGGAACATCTTTTTGATCTAATTTTTTTACACAGTATTGATACACATAATTTTTTATGTTTTTATGTTTTAATTAGTGTTTTTACACAGTATTGATATACCGCGCGGGCGACCATCGCCCCTCCCCGCCGGCAGAATCTCACCACCGCACCCGTGCCCACCGCCCTCGCACCCACCCACCCGCCCCCGCCCGCCTCCACCCACCCTACCCGCCATGCTGAGGACCAGATCCACCTGCTCGCCGCCTCCTCAGGGGTCGCTAGCTCCGCGAATGCCGCTTCCATTCGTGTACCAGTCATTCCCCGAGATGCTGCAGCTGGTGGATTCAATGTCGCCGGAGAGGCGCCGGGCAACGCGCGCTCAGAGATGGAAGGAGAGAGCAATGTGAATCCGCGATGACATGCTCTCATGGATCCACTGTATCCAAGAGTGGAAGGATGCGGAGGGAGAAGCAGGGGAACGCTCAGATCGAGAGGAGAAGAAATATCATGTGGATCGAGAATTGCTCAACCTGGCAAGGAGGGTCTATTTCGAGGGGACACGGGGAGAGAAATCAAGGATGCCGCACCCCATGGAGCCACCATCGGCGTTCATCAATTGGGCGAGACAGGATGCCGACAGTAGGGATCCGCTCCAGGTAGCGAGATGGTGCTACATCAATGGGAATGTGTGGGCCCAGGTCCCTCCAGAGCCAGCAGAGGTCGACCCGCTGCCTTTCCTCTCTCCTGCACCGACGACCGAGTGAATCTAGCACTATCCGCAGGTCCTGCCATCAACAAGCAGCCAAACACAGTGGCGCCCGTGAATAATGTCTCCGATGACCTCGTGACAGATTTGGCTGGATCTTACTCCTGGGCAATGGAAGATATTCTCGCCGCTGTTGGTGATTTTGAACTTGCTCCTCAGATGTTCCACTGCCCATCCTTCTCGTCCTACCATAGAGGCCATGGATGCAAACATGGGGAGAGATCCGGAGAGGGAGGAGGAACTGATTCAACTGCATCTGCAGAGACTAAGAGTAACTATGAGCCGGCCGAGCAGGCTCAATCCAGAAACTAGTGACAAGGATCATGGTGGAAGCATCAGAAGAGGAAATTCAGCCTGTGGCACCGCGCAAGGTCACGCCACCCACAAAGATCATCTCGTGGGCGCTAGCAGCGGAGGATTCACCGTTGGTGGTCTGGAGAGCCAAGCGGAAGGCATTCTAGAGAATACAAATCCCAGAGAGCAAAGCGCTTGCGAGGAGCTTCGTCGATCAAGCAACACAGTAGCAATGGCGCTAGGAGGTAATGCTCGGGCTGTGAGGCTGGAACCATCAGATATGCTGCTGGTGGTGGAGCAGTCCGAAGGTTTCAGGTTTCAGAAACGAGCAAGGCCAGCCAGAGCCCAGGTTGGTGGAGTTGCTGACATTGGTGCCATGTCATCCACCTTTTTTCCTAGCCATGGTGACGAGGCAGAACGGTGGCACAACTAGCTGTGGGGGACTATAAAGGCGGGGGTGGTGGGGGTGGTTTCTAGGGTTCCTTCTCCCCACCCCCTTTCCTCACCTGCTGCCGCCGCCGCAGAGATGGCCGATGGAGGGCGCGGGCGTGGCCGTGGGAGAAACATGCCTGTGCGCTCCGATCACTCCAACTCCTGTATGCAAGAAAAATAGCAAGTGAACCAAGGTATAGGTCCGCCTCCGCAACAGCAATTCTTTGGCTACAGGTTTCAGGGGCCTCATGCTCCCTGGCCGTTCCCGGGGCAATTCGCTGGACCTTTCCCACAACAGCAGTGGGGAGGCCCGCACCAACAATGGTATGCCCCCCTCTAGTTCAAGGCCCGCATGGAGGGATGCAGGGGGAACAGAGTGAGGGATCTGCGGGATCTAGAAGCCAACAATAGAGAAAAAATCAGCCGAAGAATCAACAGAAGAAGAATCAGGAGGTGACCCAGAAAAACCCTCTACCTTGCCCAGGTTTGATGTCATACTCTGCAGTTACTTGCTACAACTATGGGGATCCTGGTCACCACAAGGATAAATGCACCAAGACCAAGTGCTGCTTTATCTGTAGGATGGTGACACACAAGGTTGAGGATTGTCCTGTGAAGAAGAAGCCACACACCTCTGCTAAATTTGTTGGAAGTGCTGCTCAAGGATTGGGTTTCTTCCACCTTGAGCAATCAGATGTGAACTCACAGCACTTGGGTTGGCTGAAAAATGTAGGGATTGTTTTTGTTGAGTCTGGAGACATCACCAAGGAGGAGGTGTCAAAAGAATTTGCTGCTATTTACAAGACCAATTGGCCTATCAACTCCCTGGATGAATGGACCTTTCTGGTCAAGTTCCCTCCTGAGATTGATGTGGAACAGGTGGCTAGATACCCATGTTTTGGCTTGACTAAAGAGAACACAATTGTTAAAGTGGAAGTCTGGCTGTGGAATGTCACTGCTGAAGCTGACCTGCAGGTGGTCTGGTTGAAACTAAGGAAACTCAACCCAAAATGGTGTGAGTGGTCTGTGCTAGACCAAATCACTTCCACTTTTGGGGTTCTGTTAGATGTGGACTGGCAACACAATTTCCAAAATTTCTTTGAAATAGTTAGAGTCAAAATTGCTTGCAAGGATCATTCCAGAATTCCCGTTGAAAGGACTTTTGGCATCAATGGAAAACTGTATAGGATCTCGGCTGAGGTTGAGCCACTCATAGTGGAAGAGGAGGTGGTCATCCAAAACCCCCCTAAAGCTAACACACATGTATCTATGGACACAGAAAAATGTGACAACCTGTCCACTGATGGCACTGGTTCTCATAGAAGCTCCAAGACAGGGTCTGAAACTGGTTCACATTCTGGTTCTGCTGGTGGTAATCCTCCAAAAAACACCAACAGGAACCACTGCCAAGATGAAATGACTCCTGACACTCCAACCTCTCTCCTGAAAGATAGCTTACGTGAAGATCTGCAAGGCCCCAAAGCTAGATTGATGAACCTACTCTCAAATGCTGGTGTAGAGGTTGGCAATGGCTTTGAGCTGCTAAGAGAAATGGAAGGATGGGATGAGGATGACCTAGATTCTGAGGATAACTGGGATGTGTCCAAGGAAGAGCTAATTGGAGCACAAGAAAGGAGTGTTGAGAATCAAGCTAACAAATATGAACATGATTTTCCTCCCCTTCCACCCCAGGAGAAAGGAGGAAGGTGGGGGCCAATACAAGCACCAAGAGTGAGTGCCAGGAATGCAGGAGACAATAGGCCTATCCTACTAAAAGCTCAGAAACTCAAGGAAGTGCAAAACATGGAGGTTCCTAGAGAATCTGGTAAGATTCCAACCTTCTCCTTGTTTAATAATCCTGAATTTCTTTCTGTTGCTTCCATGGTAGGGGTAGAAGTTGATTCTATGCCTAAGAAAGACCAAGCCAATAGGGCTTTGGAGGCTACGATCTCTGGCAAAACTGTGGGTTCTGATTCTGATTTCATAACTCCACCTAGAAATGTAGATTCGAATGCAAACTTAAATTCTGAAGGTTTGTGGTACTTAGTTTGTAAGAACAGAAGGGGCAAGCACCCCAGAACTAGGGTGGTTTCATGAATGCTTTCTTTTGGAATGTCAGAGGCATCACTGCCCCTGGTAGAAAACCTTTAATCATAGACACCATTAACGAGACTCATGCCTCTATCATGGGTTTCCAGGAAACTAAGAAAGAAGCTTTCTCTGTGTCTTTTTTGAAGTCACTAGTTGGTAGTAGAAATTTTATTTGGCATCATCTCGCATCAAAAGGCTGTGCTGGAGGCATCCTGATGGGAGTAGATGAAGATATTTTTGAAGTGGTATCCTGGGCATGTCTAGGGTACTTTGTTAGTTGTGTCATTAATTTGAAAAAATCTGACACAACCTTTAGGGTAGTGACTATTTATGGATCCCCCTATGAAGAAGGGAAAGAAGCCTTCCTCTCTGAGCTACACACTCTGTGTCTGGAAAACTCTCTCCCCACTCTCTTTGGGGGGGGGGACTTTAACCTAGTCAGGAATGCCAGAGAAAAAAGCAATGGAGTTATCAATCATAAATGGAGTGATAACTTCAATGCTTGGATTGAGATATGGAGCCTCTTAGAGATTAAACTTTCTAGTAGGAAATTTACTTGGGCAAATAATCAAGCTGACATGATTATGTCCACAATTGATAGATTATTCTGTAATACTGAATTAGATTTAGTTTTCCCTCTAGCTACTTGTAGACCTCTACCTAGACTAGGAAGTGACCATACTCCCATTCTTTGGGACTCTGGCATTTGCCAATGCCCAAAGAAGGGTGGTTACAAGATGGAAAAATGGTGGCTACTGAGAGAAGACTTCTCTAACCTCATCTCCAAGATCTAGAATTAGGAAACACCAGGCACAACATCTATAGATGTTTTGCAAGGAAAAATTAGGAAAATCAGGAGGATTACTAAAGGCTGGAGCTCAAATGAAGAGGCTCAGCTTAAGAGGTACAAAAAAGTCCTCTTAGAAGAGTTTGATAAATTAGATATAAAATCTGAATGTGTAACCCTTGGAGATGCTGAATCCTCTAGACTCAAATTCATTCAGACTGAGCTGAACAAAATTTGGCTCCAAGAGGAAGTTAATGCCAAACAAAGGTTAGAGATAAAGATATTAAGGAAGGAGATAGAAACACTTCTTATTTTCATGCTATAGAAAACCAGAGGAGGAGAAAAACCACTATTCACTCCCTGGATGGCCCTAATGGGCCAGTCACGGATGAAAAAGAGATGCTAGACATAGCTAGTAATTTCTATAAAGACCTCTTTAAACTTGAAGAGAGATCTGGTTTTCATCTACAGTCTAACTTCTTCTCAGAAGAGGAGAAGGTCAGGGCTGAAGAAAATGAGTTGTTAGAAGCCCCTTTCTCAGAAGAGGAAATAAAAAAGTTGTATTTGACTCCTACACTGATGGAGCCCCAGGACCTGATGGCCTGCCTTTTTTCTTCTACCAGCATTTTTGGGAGTTAATAAAAAAAGATCTGATTGCAATGTTTGAGGACTTTCATAGAGGGTCCCTGGACATTTTCAGACTTAACTTTGCAATGTTAACATTGATTCCTAAAGAAGCTGATGCTACTGCCATGAAAAAAATCAGGCCTATCAGCCTTCTTAACTGTAGTTTTAAAATTTTCACTAAAGTGCTTACAATTAGGTTGAATAAAGTTTTGCAAAGACTCATAGCTAGCAACCAGTCTGCCTTCCTTAAAGGAAGATACGTACTGGAAAGTGTGGTCACAGCTCATGAGGTTTTGTACTCTATACATTCTAGAAATAAGCAAGGCCTGGTGCTTAAGCTAGACTATGAGAAAGCCTTTGATAAGGTGAATTTAGACTGCCTCAATGAACTCCTCACCATTAGAGGTTTTGGAAGGAAATGGCCGGGCTGGATCCAACAGATCCCTCTGGGTGGTTCTGTTGGGGTCATGCTGAATGGTAATGAGAGTGGTTTTTCATCACTGACAAGGGCCTTAGACAAGGTGACCCCATTTCCCCTTTGCTTTTTAACCTGGTAGTAGATGTCCTCACTAGAATGCTGATGAAAGCTTCCAATCATCAACTGATTGAAGGGCTGTGCACTGAGGTTTGCACTGGCGGTGTCACTTGCCTTCAATATGCTGATGATACCATTTTGTTCCTTGACAAAAACCTAGATCATGCCTCCAACTTGAAAAAAGTCCTTAGTTGTTTTGAACAAGTCTTTGGAATGAGAATTAATTATAGTAAAAGTGAGTTGATCCCCATCAACATTGAAGCAGCTGAGCTTGCTAGTTTTTTAGATGTACTAGAATGTGCAGAAGGATGTTTTCCCATTAAATACCTAGGAGTTCCTCTCCACTATGATAAGCTTAGAAGGGAAGACATTCAACCTCTTATTGATAAGATTGTGAAAAGAATTGCAGGTTGGAGGGGGAAGCTCCTCTCCTATAGAGGAAGGCTTGTCCTGATCCATGCCTGCCTTGCCAGTATTCCAATCTACTTACTCTCATTTTTCAAATTCCCCAAATGGGCTATTAATATGATTAATTCCCAAATGGCTAACTGCCTGTGGAATGATTTTGAGGGGCATACAAAACTTCACTTAGCCAATTGGAATTTAGTTTGTATGAAGAAAGAGTTTGGAGGCCTGGGTATCCCAAACCTCCAAGAGGTTAATCTCTGCCTGCTGGGCTTATGGGTCAAAAGATAATATGAAGGGGAGGGAAAACCTTGGAGGAAAATTATAGACCAGGAATACATTAGAGATTGCCCCAACATGTTTGCCCAGAAACATACCCAGAACATCTCTAGGTTCTGAAAAGGTGTCAAATCCATCACTCAGGCCTTGAAGTTTGGCTATAGATGGAAGATAGGAATAGGGGACAATATAAGATTTTGGGAAGACACTTGGTTTGACACATCTCCTCTGGCAGTCCAATTCTGGAATGTATATGAGATTTGTAATGAACAAACCAAGTGCATTAATGAGGTTTGGGATGGTGCTACTCTTAAGCTTTCTTTCAGGAGGAACTTTAGTGACAAACTCATGGAACAATGGTTTCAAATTGAGGAGATTGCCAAAATCATCTTTTTCTCTAATGATCCAGACTCCCCAACTTGGCAACTAGATAGCGAAGGAATGTACTCTTCCAGCTCCTTATATCATGTAGTGAATTTCAGAGGAGTGCAACCAGTCTTTGTTCTTGTTGTTTGGAAACTTTGTGTACCACCTAGAGTTCATGTGTTCTTTGGCTCCTCTCTAACAATAAACTAATGACTAGGGACAATCTGAGGAAAAGGAAAATCATCAAGCCTTTGGACTGTGTCTTCTTGTCATGCCCAAGATGCGATCCTATCCTTATTTTGGCTCGAGGGCCTCGACAGGGATAGAAGCGCATCTCGTCGTTTCGCAAGAATGGATATCATTACAAGTACATGTAAAGAAGAGATGAGTATATGGAATTGGCTTACACTCGCCACAAGCTACATCAATATCACATCAATACGACAACATATCCAAACAACATACAGAAGAGCAGGGTCCGACTACGGACGGAAACAAACGATAAAATGACATCCATCCTTGCTATCCCAGGCAGCCGCCTGGAACCCATCCTATGATCGATGAAGTAGAAGAAGAACTCCAAATCAAACAAGCATAGCGCTCACGTCAAAGCATCTCATTACCTGTACCTGCAACTATTGTTGTAGTAATCTGTGAGCCACAGGGACTCAGCAATCTCATTTCCAAGGGTATCAAGACTATTAAAGCTTAATGGGTGAGGTAAGGTTAAGTGGTGAGGCTACAACAAGCACTAAGCATTTATTTGAGTGGCTAACTTATGAGTACAAGAATAAAGGGGGATGATCGTCGCATAAACGGACATGAACTAATAATGATCTCTAAGAGATCCTGAACACCTACTTACGAACAAACATAACCCCACCGTGTTCTCTCTCGGTTCAGAAATCATGAGAAGAGACAGTCACGGTTACGCACGCGGTTGGTGTATTTTATTTGAGTTTACTTCAAGTTTGCTATTGAAAGAACATTTGCTCCCTTGGTGGTTTTGGTAATTAATAACAACATATATGTCATTGAACTAATGTTTCCACTAAGTATATTTCAGGAAAAGTTCAATGATAGGATTGGCAAAAAGGATTGTGGAGATTGTGGAGATACCCCAAGATGCAAGGAAATGGATTGGCAAAGCTTCAAGCAAGAGGACTCTACATTTTACTTTGTGAGAAATCACTTTGAGTCCATAGGAAAGCCAATACTATTAAAAGGGGGTAAGGTTCTGTTGGTGAACAAAATGCTCATACGTGCACAAGTGATAGTCACCAAAAACACCCACAAGCTCTTCCACAAAAGTCTGTCAAAGCCAAATATTCAAAATCGGTGCAACCAACACTTTCCACTCGGTGCCACCGATTCCCATACTCAGACAGACACAAGCCAAACCCTACCTCTTCGGTGCAACCGATTCTGCTTCGGTGCCACCGAGTTTAGGTTGCCAACTTTCTGTTACGCAAATTCACAATATTGGTACCACCGAGATTGTTGGATCGGTGTCACCGAGAATGGCAATCTGACCATTGGTCACCTTATCGGTGCAACCGAGTTTCCTATATCGGTCTCACCGAGATTCAACAGTTGCCACCTTTTGGTCACTTCGGTACCACCGAGATTAACACATCGGTGTCACCGAGTTGGTCATTTTGTGTGTAACGGTTGGATTTTTGGGGATGCCTATATATACCCCTTCACCACCACCCACTCGAAAGAGAAGCACTCAGAACTATTCCATACTTGCCCCATCCAGTTTTCTGAGAGAGAACCACCTACCCTTGTGTTGAGGTCAAGACCATCCACTCCAACCATATGGATCTTGATTTCTAGCCTCCCCAAGTTGCTTTCCACCAATCCCATCTCTTCCACCAAGCCAAATCTGTGAGAGAGTGATTGTGTGTTGAGGAGTCTATCATCTTGAAGCAAAAGAGCAAGGAGTTCATCATCATTGCCGAGCCTATTACCTTTTGGAGGGTGGTGCCTCCTAGATTGGTTAGGTGTCGCTTGGGAGCCTCCTACTTCGTGTTGTGGAGTTGAACCAAGAAGTTTGTAAGGGCAAGGAGATCGCCTAGTTTGTGAAGATCTACCCATAGTGAGGCTAGTCCTTCGTGGACGGAAGCCGTTATGGAATAGTCAAGGTTGCTACATCGTGGACCCTTATGGGTGGAGCCCTCCGTGGACTCTCGCGACCGTTACCCTCCATGGGTTTAAGACTCCATAAACATGGACGTACGATAGCACCATCTATCGGAACCACGGGAAAAATCATCGTGTCTACAATTGTGTTTGATCTTCCAACCCTTTCCTTTCTACTCATGCTTGTTGTTACTTTCCGCTGCTATACTCTTAGACTTGCATGTGTAGGGTGTACTTGACTTGCCATGAATGTTAAAATCTGCCAACTCTAAAATTTGGGAAAAGGTAGAATTTTTATTTGGTCAAGTAGTCTAATCACCCCCCCTCTAGACATACTTTCGGTCCTACAAGTGGTATCAGAGCTTTGGTCTCCATTGCATTGGTCTCACAACCTAGGAGAGTATGGCGTCTAGTGAGGGAAATTATCACCATAGAGGTCCATACTTTGATGGTACTAATTTTGCTAGTTGGAAGCACAAAATGAAAATGCATATTCTTGGTCATAACCCCGCCGTTTGGGCTGTTGTTCGTGTTGGCTTGCAAGGTGAGTTCTTTGGTGATGGAAAGAAACCGGATCGTGAAGCGACCGCAGATGAGTTGAAGATGTTGCAATACAACGCTCAAGCATGTGACATTCTCTTCAACTGCCCATGCCCCGAATAATTCAACAAAATCAGCCGTCTTGAGAATGCAAAAGAGATTTGGGATACTTTGGTTGATATGCACGAAGGAACCGAGTCCGTGAGAGAATCCAAGTTAGATGTTCTTCAAAGTCAGCTTGACAAGTTCAAGATGAAGGATGGTGAAGGAGTCGCAGAGATGTACTCTAGGCTAGCTCTCATCACCAATGAGATTGCCAGCTTAGGAAGCGAAGAAATGACCGACAAATTCATCATCAAGAAGATACTTAGAGCTTTGGATGAGAGATACAATACCGTGTGCACATTGATCCAAATGATGCCCAACTACAAAGATCTCAAGCCTACGGAAGTCATTGGAAGTATTGTTGCTCATGAGATGACACTCAAAGACAAAGAAGAGCTTCACAACAAGTCTAGCGGTGCTTACAAAGCCACAAGTGATGCTCCCGCAACTTCAAGTGACAACCTTGTCACCAATGAAGAGATAAGCCTCATGGTCAAGAAATTCAACAAGTTCTACAAGAATAGAGGCAAAGAACGAAGCTCCAACTCAAGATATGAAGAGAAGCATTCGTCAAGTCGTGACCGTAATTGCTACAATTGTGGGAAGCCCGGACACTACTCCAATGAGTGCACGGCTCCCTACAAACGAAGAGAAGAGTCACCTCGAAGATGAAGCTCAAGGAATGAATCACCTCCAAGAGAGAGAAGGAGTAGAGATGATCGTCATGAATGAAGACCCTCAAGGAGAAGTAGAGATTCGGAGAAGAAGGACAAGTACACCAAGAGCTACACAAGAAGAAAACATCAAGCTCATGTTGGTGAATGGGTTTCCGGCTCCGACTCCGACAACTACTCCGAGAGAAGCTATCACTCCGACTCCGACCTTAGTCAAGATGATGGTGTTGCCGGAATTGCTCTAGTGACTACCAACTCCTATGATCTATTCGATTCACCAAACGAAGGGAGTGGAAGTTGCTTCATGGCTAAAGGCCCCAAGGTATCACACCCCGAGTATCTTGATGTCAATAGTGATGAAGATGATTTACTTTGTGATGATGACTTGCTCTTTGATAAAACTAGTGATGTTAGTCAAAGTGAACTTGATAATTCTCATGCTAGTCAAGATAAGTCAATTGATGATGATAAGATGAAAATAGAACAACTAACTAAAGAACTAAACATTCTTAAGTTAGCTCATGAATCTACTCTTGAAGATCATAGAGAGCTTGTAAGAACTCATGAGAAGCTACGCTTCGAGAAGCTCAATTTGGAGCAAGAGCATGAGTTTCTTAAAGCTATCAATGACGATCTCCGAAAGAAGACTTCATCTTATCTAGCCAAACGACTACTCTTGTCTACATTTATGCCTCAAGTTAAATCTAAACAAACTAGTAACAAAGGCAAGAAAGGTTCTTCATCTAGTAGCAACAATAAAAATGCTAAACCTAATGATGTTGCTTCTAGTAGTTCTATTGATTCCACTAATGATGATTCTCTTAGCCAAGTTGCACTTGAGCAAGAAAATGCTTTATTGAAAGGAATTATAGAAAAAGGTATCTACAAGAGTCTTGCCGGGTGTAAGCAATTTGAGGAAATTGTACGCAAGCACGGAGGATACCAAAAGAACGATGGCGTTGGCTACTTCAACGCTAATGGAGTTGAATGGGAAGAAGGTCAATACCCCAAGCCCAAGTTTGTTCCTCAAAAGGAGAAGTATGAAAATACTCTTCCCAAGGGAACAAACACTCAAGATGACCTTCCACCACAAGACCACAAGCTCAAGGGCAAGAACAAGCTTCAAGAGGACATTGACTCATATGAAGATGAATCCCTAGCTATGGTGGAGTGGGTTCCCAAAGCTACTTCAAGCTCAACTTCTAGAAAGGCTACTTCAACACCAAGGATCCCCATCAACTTGATGTGGGTCCCCAAGAAGAAGAACTAGAGAGTTCTTGAGGGGTGACTCCGCCAATGAAATTCACTCACATTCATTATTGGCAAGAACTATTTGAAATCAACATCAACTCTATGCAATAGTTCAAGGAGTCACACATTCCCTCAAAGGTAAGCAAGGGACAAGGTAATCAACAAATCAATGGACATCATTACACATGCTTTGCACTCCATGTCCATAGATATCCTTGTATTTGTCTCTTGTATGTTGGGACTAACCCATGTAGGTGAGAAGAGTAAGGAAACAACAAGGATGCTCCCAATTCTTGGTGATCTTCATCAACCTTGAGCATCCACAACTACCTCACCAACATGAAGTCTTCATCGACAAAACCCAAGGTTAGTTTATCCCTCTTATGGGGGGATATCACATCAAGGGGGAGCTTTACTCTAAGACTTGAGTTAAAGCATCTCTTAGTATGTGACAACATCAAATGCTTTATGTAAAAGTGGTAACCCCACTTGTGCTTAAACGATGAGTATGACCTATGATCAAGTATTCTTACTTGGCTCCTAAGTCAATATACTCATATATAGATGACTTCGTCATCGCCCAAGTGCTTGTTAGGTGCTAGTGTGTATGTGCATGTTTGTCATGATTTCATTTGACATCTTAATGTGTGAGCATGTTGGTCTGCATTTATTTTCCCATTCGAGGACATCCAATTGTTGCTATTTGGTTTTTGATTTATCTTTTGCCAATTGGATGGACAAGAATGCCTAGGACCACTCTTTAGCTACCTATGCTTTCTCACCTCATATTCCATTCATGCTGCATCACAAAATTTGAACAAGTACTTTTCGATCCCTCTGTGTGTGGAGCACTCGGAGTTCCGTATCGACAAGGACTGACAATTAAAACCTCCCAAGTGCATCTCGGTGGAACCAACCCACAATTCTCGGTCTCACCGAATGCCTAGGGTTGATCTGGTTTTCTATCTCGGTACTACCGGTTCCATATTCTCGGTTACACCGAGTTTCCCTGTCAACTGACAGTTGAGGAACTCGGTGACACCGAAAATTTAGAATCGGCGTCACCTATAGTGAAGGGTATATATGCTGTGGACCCCGACGTTTTGAAATTCAATCTCAAACCGTCGCGCCTCAGAACCCTAAGCTGCCGCAATAGGACCCCCTGGTCGTCGCCCTTGTCTCCTCGCGCTCCTCCGCCGCTGGGATTCTCGCCGTCGACGGGCATCTTCGCCGCCGTCGCCGCTGTAGCGGATCCGTCGCCAAGCTAGGGTACGGATTCGATTTTTCTTGTGCTCCCTGTCCGATTCTTGCGCAATGAAATTGATTTCATCTATATGCCACCGTTTGCACATCTTTCTATCCACAAGAAACTTCCAGTAGATAGCGAATGATTGATTTTCTAGGGTTTACAGTCCGCCCGATGGAACTCGGTGGAACCGAAGCAAACAAATCGGTATCACCGATTTGCCAATCTGTGCTGCTGAGAACTATCTCGGTGAAACCGAGTACTCCTTTTCGGTCTCACCGAAAGGAGTGCCAAGTTTCTGTTAAAGAGAAAGTCAGTCTCGGTAGCACCAAAATATTTGCTTCGGCTGTACCGATTTTCATGTGACAGAATGTAAACCTTGAGAATCTTTTGTTCAAACTTTCAAAAAACCAGCCGCATTTTGTGATGACTCATCTTCTTCTGCTCCTCTATACTCTATTCACAGGGTTAGTATGTCAAGTGCTGAGGACAGTGAGAATAACTTCCAAGAGCAGAGTGTTGAGATGGATTCAGGCACTAGTCCTGAGTCTAGTTCACCTTCAGATCCAGGCACTCCCAGTTCTCATGGGTTGCCCAAGGCTGCTACAAGGGCCAGGAAGAATCTGAATTCAGATGAGGAGGATTCAGACTTTGTGCCAGAGGATATTCTTGCCAAGAAGCAAGAGAAGGCTGCCAAGAAGTCTGCAAATGAAGCTACCTCTTCAAGGAGAGCTGTCAGGAAAGAGTATGCTAGCTCTGAAGCTATGAGAGCACCTGAGGGTGCTAGGGCAAAAATGGCTCTTCACCTTGAGTCACCCCCAAAGCAATCTATGCCTAAGAAGGCAGGGGAGAAGAAGAGAGCTAGGAAGAGAATTGTTTATGTCACTGGTAGGCAAACCTCCATGTTTGAGGACCCTGAGGAGGCTGCATGTGCTGCTGCTGAGGAGGAGGAAGAGCAGGTTGTTAAGGCCCCTCCCAAGAAGAAAAAGAAGCTTATGGCAGATGCTATGCCAAAGTCAGGCACATCCAAGAGCACTAAATCTGCACCCAAGAAAGCTGCTGCTGAAAAACCCAAGAGGTTATCAAGACAAATTCCAGCTTCTGAAAAGAACAAAGGGACTACCTCCAGAGTTGAGGATGAAGATGCTATGTCTGCCTTGATGAAGCTTAGACCACACCTTCCAGTTCATAATGCTAGCTACCCACTTGCTGAAGATATGAAGAAGAGGAAGGATTCAGGTTTGAGGGCATGGAGAGCTGCTGATCCATATGCCCAAAGGAGGAAGACAGCTGTGGACCACAGGTTCTACACCAAAGAGCAACATGATTTCTATGAAACTGTGCTGTTTGACAAGTGTCCAACTATTAGTGACATGAGGTATGTGGATTGGAAGTTCATTAAGGAGAATGAAGACTACTTTCCAAGTGTTCAAGACAACTTTCACTGCATTGGCTTGGATGAGTTTGTTGGCAGAGAGTTTACAACATGGAATGATGAGATGATCATGCAATTCTACTCCACTGCACATTTCTATGGAGATGGTAGGATTTTATGGATGACTGAAGGAGCAAGATATGAGTCCACAGTTGATGAATGGGCTACAATCTTGGGAGTCCCAGAGATACAGGATGGTGACTTGGATGTCTACTCAGAATCCAAGGAGAGCCACAATGCTATGGCCAATATGTACAATGAGATCCCTGCTGCTCATGTGAAGTCTCACAAGTTAGGATCCATTTACTTTCTCCAGGCTGGCCTTCGTACCATGAACACCATTCTGAGGCATACTTTGATGCCCAAGTCAGGAGATGACAAGATGATCCGAGGCTACTCCATCAACATGCTGATCCATCTTGACAGACACACCAGGATTAGAGTTATGGACTTAATTGTTGAGACAGTTAAGAGGGTTGCTGCTGATCAGAAGCGCTCATGCTGCTATGCACCCTACATCCAGATGCTCATAAATTCCAAGTTGGAGAAGCACATATTTGCTTTGGACAGACCCCACTTGCCCCTACAGCCAGATCTCGAGGATAACATTGTGGTGATGGACCCAGATCTTCGCCGACGCAGTTCTCTCGACTCCTTCATCAACAACCGGAGGAGATCAGCCCAAGAACGCTTAGATATATCTCTTTGATCTTTTTGGTAACTTGTTGCCAAAGGGGGAGAAGTGTATATAGATCTTTAGGCTTCGAGTGAGAGAGCGTTTGGT
Source organism: Elymus sibiricus (assembly GCA_039707655.1). Lineage (NCBI taxonomy): Eukaryota > Viridiplantae > Streptophyta > Magnoliopsida > Poales > Poaceae > Elymus > Elymus sibiricus. The sequence continues at coordinate 238,371,761 of CM077665.1, forward strand.
TTTTATCGCTTTTTCAAAAACCATTTGTTTCTGTCTTTTGGTTGCTTGTGATACACGTTTGTTGGTGTTTTGATCATACGCTTAATGTGTGTTGCTACTATTTCCTATCATTATGCTTCTTATGAGATGATCATTCACCTTTGCTTGATTATGTTGTGCTATGATATTCACTCTTATTATTCTCGCACACCACCAAGTTGTATGTGACATGGAAGAAGTGCCCCATGTACCTAATCGATTGTGCATTTGCATTCAAACGCAAATTTTAAAATAATGCACAAATTTAGGGGGAGCTCTTGCTTATCACATACTTCTCAAAGCGACGATTATATTCATTGATTATATCATATGTCGAAGCTTTGATCTATATGTTGTCATCAATTACCAAAAAGGGGGAGATTGAAAGCACATTTGCTCCCTTGGTGGTTTTGGTAATTAATAACAACATATATGTCATTGAACTAATGTTTCCACTAAGTATATTTCAGGAAAAGTTCAATGATAGGATTGGCAAAAAGGATTGTGGAGATTGTGGAGATACCCCAAGATGCAAGGAAATGGATTGGCAAAGCTTCAAGCAAGAGGACTCTACATTTTACTTTGTGAGAAATCACTTTGAGTCCATAGGAAAGCCAATACTATTAAAAGGGGGTAAGGTTCTATTGGTGAACAAAATGCTCATACGTGCACAAGTGATAGTCACCAAAAACACCCACAAGCTCTTCCACAAAAGTCTGTCAAAGCCAAATATTCAAAATCGGTGCAACCAACACTTTCCACTCGGTGCCACCGATTCCCATACTCAGACAGACACAAGCCAAACCCTACCTCTTCGGTGCAACCGATTCTGCTTCGGTGCCACCGAGTTTAGGTTGCCAACTTTCTGTTACGCAAATTCACAATATTGGTACCACCGAGATTGTTGGATCGGCGTCACCGAGAATGGCAATCTGACCATTGGTCACCTTATCGGTGCAACCGAGTTTCCTATATCGGTCTCACCGAGATTCAACAGTTGCCACCTTTTGGTCACTTCGGTACCACCGAGATTAACACACCAGTGTCACCGAGTTGGTCATTTTGTGTGTAACGGTTGGATTTTTGGGGATGCCTATATATACCCCTTCACCACCACCCACTCGAAAGAGAAGCACTCAGAACTATTCCATACTTGCCCCATCCAGTTTTCTGAGAGAGAACCACCTACCCTTGTGTTGAGGTCAAGATCATCCACTCCAACCATATGGATCTTGATTTCTAGCCTCCCCAAGTTGCTTTCCACCAATCCCATCTCTTCCACCAAGCCAAATCTGTGAGAGAGTGATTGTGTGTTGAGGAGTCTATCATCTTGAAGCAAAAGAGCAAGGAGTTCATCATCATTGCCGAGCCTATTACCTTTTGGAGGGTGGTGCCTCCTAGATTGGTTAGGTGTCGCTTGGGAGCCTCCTACTTCGTGTTGTGGAGTTGAACCAAGAAGTTTGTAAGGGCAAGGAGATCGCCTAGTTTGTGAAGATCTACCCATAGTGAGGCTAGTCCTTCGTGGACGGAAGCCGTTATGGAATAGTCAAGGTTGCTACATCGTGGACCCTTATGGGTGGAGCCCTCCGTGGACTCTCGCGACCGTTACCCTCCATGGGTTTAAGACTCCATAAACGTGGACGTACGATAGCACCATCTATCGGAACCACGGGAAAAATCATCGTGTCTACAATTGTGTTTGATCTTCCAACCCTTTCCTTTCTACTCATGCTTGTTGTTACTTTCCGCTGCTATACTCTTAGACTTGCATGTGTAGGGTGTACTTGACTTGCCATGAATGTTAAAATCTGCCAACTCTAAAATTTGGGAAAAGGTAGAATTTTTATTTGGTCAAGTAGTCTAATCACCGCCCTCTAGACATACTTTCGGTCCTACATCTATGACCGGGTGTTAAACAAAGTTTCTAAGTTGCCACGTAACCGCGGGCACGGCTTTCCGAAAGATTTGACCCTGCAGGGGTGCTCCAACTCATCCATCACAAACTAACCACACGCCGTGGGAATAACCTCGACCATGAATCCCGTGATCACCTAGGAAATTCCGTAGGAAAACCTCAACCTCGAGATAGCCCAAAGTATTCTCAGAATTCCGTGCACAAGACGTTCGAGAAAGGTAAAAAAAATCCAGCAAGGCCTCCCGGTGAGCCAGATCCGCATCTAGAGCCGTGCGCTCTCTATCTACGGGCATCATCCGTCTATGCGAAGTGGACGGTAGCCTGAAAATGCCTCGAGTTGCCCCGAGGTGGCACCGCCAACTGCTAGGTAGGTGGACCAACACTCATGAGGAGCACTGGCTCGGGTTGTTGATTAAAGATCCGCGGGTGCCGGCGGGTCCCTATGCAATTTTATTAGTTATTAGGCAAATGGTAAAACCAATGTTGGGCCTTGCCAGACGATTTTTATCCCAAAACGAAAATCAAGGGGGTCCCCATAACAACCCCGAGCATGTTAGGAGCGCAAAATATGGAACATAACACTGGTACTCGGAACTAGTGCGGCAAAAGTGGAACAAAGCACCGGGCAAAAGGCCAAGCCTTCCACCTTTACCAAGTATATATGTGCATTTAATTAAATAGCAATAATATTGTGATATATCAAAAATATCCATGTTGGCACATGGAAACAGTTTCACCTGCAACTAGCAACGCTATAAGAAGGGCTGAGCAAGTGGTAACAGAGCCAAACAATGGTTTGCTGGGATGTTTGGGGGGGGGTTAGAGGCTTATCATGGCAATTTGGGAGGCTTAACATACAAGTGGTAGGTAGCGAGACATCGATAGAAACGAGACATCTAGCATGGCAATGATAGTAATGGTATCCAAGGAAATGGTCATCTTGCCTGAGATCCCGCTTGGAAGAAGATCGAGTCCATGAAAAAGACGAACCAACGTAGTCGAACGAATTCTCACACTCCGAACGCTTTCGGAACTCTATCGAGAAGAAACAATCTGGAACCAACAATCAACACATGATAAACACCACAACATATGCATGGCATGATGCACATCAAATATGATGCATGCCATGGCAAAACACAACAATCAACTCCTACACATTAAGTGATGCTCAATATGCAACGGGTTGCATATTGACGAAACTCCACATTCAAATCATTTAGTTCACTCTCATTTATTTACTCGACAATATTAAATGTTGTTAAACATGGCAAGAGGTGAAGCATAATGAAACTACACTATCTAGGCATCTTAAATGAGGCCGGAAACAACTTATAGTGTTTCCGAAACGACCCCATATGCATATTATGAGTTTGGTCCAGATCTGAACTAACCACGTTTTATATTTATAAAACAGGGAAATAAAGTGCACAATGATATTCTACTCGTCGTTCTAGGTGATTTACATATATAGAACATTTGCAACGGAGCCACGGTCTAGAAGATATGCCACACACAAGATGAACTTGACATGAATGCAAAATGCATGCAAACATCAACCATAAACATGTCAAATCATGGATGCAACAAGATATTATGAAACTACATGATATTCTATGCAATTTTCATGTATGGTATGTTCAAAACGGAGCAACGGTTCAACCACAACAACCAACACAAGTTTTAGTTCAAATCTGTCCAAAACAGCAACATGGCATATTGCACACATGAAAACAACAAGCTCCAAGATCCTAATATGCACAAACTAAGCATGGGGAAGTAGCATATAACACACACTTCATTTTATCTTCACATATCATACTCAAAAGATTCAAGGATCACATGGTAGGAAGCTCACAACATGGCAACAAAATATAGCAGATTAGGACTTAGTGTAAATAACAGGTTTTAGCATAGCAGATTTTCACGAAGGCATATTGGCAGCAATAAAACTATATGCTACAGGGCATATTATGGCATGAAAATCTACAGCATGGTAGAGGACATGATGCACTACTATTCATTCCATGGTGGCAAGGTCTAATTATGCATAGAATCATGGCTAGCATCATCACAACATGGCATTATGAAGAAAACAGATTCTCAGACTTAGTGAAAATTAGACTAGACATGAGCAGCAGTTTTTAACAGATTGACATGTTGGACAATGAATATAACTATGATGCAAATCCTATACATGGCATCGAAAGACACAACCTGGTAGACAACAACATGCTTAACAAAAGACTCCTTGGGAGCAACTACAGAAGACTCCTAGATCAATAGCAAATCACATGGCAACAAAATAGCAGTTTTCAGACTTAGAAATATTTTAGCATCTCAAAACAGCAATTTTTGTAAGACATGATGGCAGCAAGAAAATAACATCTAAACATGGATTATCATGGCAAACAAAAAAGACCAGGGGCTAGTGCACATGTCAAAGGGCATATCTCATGTTCAACAATAATTCATATGATGCAAGGATTAAATCACGCGAAAATAACAAAAGGGCATCACCGCAAAATAACATGGACACAAAAATGCTCAAATGACAAAACTAATTGCACAGATAAATTCTATGGATTTTTCTACCCTGAAAACATATATAATATGTGGGTGTTTACATTAAAAAAATGACGCAACAATTTGCATGATTTTGACATAAATCGTTTTTAGCAAGTTATGAATGCAAATTATTACAAACAACAAGTTACACATATTTTTAAACATGGATGAAAGTGGAATATAATTAATCTACACAAAATTCTACACATCTTTCATATATAAAATATTTTAAACCGATGCACAGTTAATTAATTATTAGCATTTTAAAAATATGACATTTCTGTAATTTTAAGAAAATGTCCTGAATAAATAGACAAATTCGCAGACGATAGAAAAAAACATGCAACAGGCCAAATCTGAGCACATGGGCCGAAACAATGCAAGGGCGTAACATACTATGCGATGCTTAGAGGCGTGAGATAGCTGCGGGTGCTCACCACAGCCTTGGGCCGGCTTGGTGACGGGCTGGGTCTGCCGCGGGGCGAGGCCGCGACTGATGGGCCTGGTGGTCGGGCTCGGCTGGGCCTAGGCGCGCTGCTGGGCCTCGCGTGGTTGGACAGGGCGAGCGGCGTCGTCTTTGTGCCCGCGTGAATAGGACGCAGAGCAGCGGCAGTCAGCGCCCACGGGCACAGCGAGGAACGGGCCCTGCCGGCGAGATCCGGCTGGGGACAGGCAAGGGCGAGGCCGATCTAGATGGATCCGACCATGGCGGACCCATTTCCGGCGGCGGCGACAAGAACCGGAGGCGGGCGGCGTTGGATCTTCTAGGCCACGGCGGCTCAGGTTCCTGCGACCACGCGAGGGAGAGACATCGAGGTCAGGGAGGAGAACGGGAGGAGGAGAAAGCACAAGGATGGGGGGAGGTCCAGCCGGGGTCCGGCGGTGCTCCAACGGCATCTCCGGCGAGGTTCGGGGCTGCCGGCGACCTAGCTTGGGCGCGAGGACGAGCCGCTCGGGAGTAGCGGGTGGCTCCTGGCTGCGGCGACCTCGGGGACGAGCGTGTTCCGCGGGCGGGGGCGGATTCGGGCCCGGGCGGGCCTCATCCGGGCCACGCGGGCCGCGACGGCGGGGTGGAGTCCAGGGGCTATGTGGAAGCCCTTGGTTGGCTGCGGGCGGCGGCTGCGGCGGTGCTGGGTCGATCTGGCGGCAACAAGTGGCGGCGCTAGGGTGGGCAGGCACAGAAAACGAGGCTGGAGGAGGGAGGAAGGCCATTTTTGGACGGGAGCACGTCTATTTATAGATAGGAAGGCTAGGGTTAGCAGTTTTGAGGCCGATTTCGACCGTACGCTCGCGATCGGACGGTTCCGGTCGCGGGGTTAGGCTAGGATGGGCTAGTGAGCTGGCTTGGCTGTGTAGTTGGGCTAGGCTTAGAGAAGAGAGGGAAGTGGCAGCCCGTGACAGAGTTTTAAAACCCAGAAAACATCCGATAATAAAACCGATGACGGTGCCGCTATGGTTGATCGTTTGGGTATCAAACGACCTCCGATTGCGACGAAATTTGGCAGGCGGTCTACCTACAATATAACAAGACCGCATGCCAAGTTTCGACCCAATCCAAGAATAGTTTTATACGCACTTTTAAAAACATTATCTTATCGATGTCGCGGGTGCGTGCACGTGTGGTTGGTCTCAAAACGGTCAACGACGAGAACGGAGAGAACCGACAACTACGAACGGATGCAAGTTTAAAAAAATGATGGCAACGAAGTGCCGATGATATGCAGATGATGCGATGATGAATGCGACAAACGAAAGAACCACACGATGGCAACGAAATAAATCGGGAATCTTCTGGAGCGTCGGTCTCGGGCTGTTACACTTCTGTAGTGGTGATGAGAACTACTCTCACCTATTCTTTGGATGCATTGTTGCTAAATGCATTTGGCCTTTCATTTGTGATTACTTCAAACTTGATATTGGAGCCAACTATGAATCTGTAGCTAAAAGATGTATCAACAACAAAAAAAACTCTACTCTAAACATTGTTAGCTCTGCCATTCTTTGGTGTTTTTGGAAACATAGGAACTCTATGATTTTTAACAATACACCATGGATGTCTGTCACACAGGTTTGGAGGAAAATCTTCAATACCCTCAAAACTTGGGCGATCTTGGCACCACAGGGAAACAATGAGTCGCTGGAGAATTTCCTTGGAGCCCTGACTACCTTCATCAACAAGCCCCTGCCGATCCAGAGTGGCTGAGTACTAAGCTCTTCAAACAGGCTGGTGTGGCCGCTCAATGAAAAAACCTCACGATTTCTGGAGATAAAGGGAGCTTTCAATCCCCAACAAAGAGAAGATCAGCTAAGGACAAGACTGCCCTGAGCCCTGTGTCAACTCTCACCGGGTGCTGGTCGCCGCAAGCCACATCTGCTCCCCCCATGAAGTACAAGAAAGGCCCAGGAATGATCACTTACTAATGAATTCGACGGAGCGGCACCAGTTTTACCAATTTAGCGCAAGCTTGCGAGCTAGCGTTGCTTCTTTCCCCGTAAAATCTTCTAGCTACTCTTGTAGCCCTTTTTGTTTCTTTCCAGTTTGGTTTTAGGCTGCCTCTGGCGAGCTTATTGTAATAATTCCTACATTCGAACTACGCTTTTGGTTTCATCTATATGGAGCCGGGGAGAGCCTCCCTGTTCATCTAAAAAAATAAACATCTACCACCATATTCTGTTCCACCCTTATGCTATGTCCATGGTTCACGCTCATGTATTGCGTGAACAATAAAAAGTTGATGCGCATTGAAAAAGTACGATCCAATTGCCTGACTTGGACACCGTGGTGCTCGATATTTGTATTAATGTGGTGAAGATGGAGTCACGCCTTACTAATATGATAAAATGAATGGGGGTAAACATTCTTTGAGGATCGTATATTTCGAAATATTGATGATTATGTTGCTTGTGCTTATAAATATTACTATGTTGATGCTTGTTAATTCATTGTTTCTCAATGAGCATACATGCAAAAGATTACATATTGGGTTGCGTGTCACATCAAAAATTCCGTTTTTATCATTTACCTACTCGAGGACGAGCAGTAATTAAGCTTGGAGATGCTGATACGTCTCCAACGTATCTATGATTTTTGATTGTTACATGCTATAATATTATCATTCTAGGATACTTTTTGAGTATTTATTTACCAATTTATATTATTTTTGAGCACTAACCTATTAACCCAGTGCCCAGTGCCAGTTGTTGTTTTCTGCGTGTTTTTGGCTTTTCAGGTTTACAGTAGCAAACGAAGTCCAATTGTCCCGAAACTTTTATATGATTTTTTCTGGACCAAAAGAAGACCTGGAAGCTTCAGGAGGAGATGGGAGGCCGCACGAGGGAGGCACAAGCCAACAGGGGGCGCCCAAGAGGGGTCGGCGCACCCTGATGGCTGGTCCCTCCCTGGTGGGTATCCCGACCCCGTTCTCTGGCTTATAAATTCCCATATATCCCAAAAACCCTAAGGAGCATCCCAAAACACTTTCTCCGCCACCGCAAGTCTCTATTCCGCCGCGATCCCATCTGGAGCCCTGTTCCGGTGCCCTGCCGTAGGGGGGATCGATCACGGAGGGCCTCTACATCATCCTTGCTGCTCCCATGATGATGTGTGAGTAGTTCACCATAGACCTACGGGTCCATAGTTAGTACCAAGATGGCAATCTCTATCTCTCTCTTGATCTTCAATACAATGATCATCGCATCTTCGCTTTGATCTATCCGATGTAATTCTTTTGTATGGTGCGTTTGTTGGGATCCGATGAATTGTGGGTTTCTGTTTAGATTATTCATGAAAAGTATTTGAGTCATCTCTAAAATATATTATGATTCTTATTGCATGATTATTATAGCTTCATAATTCTCTCCGATCTATTGAAATAGTTTGGCCAACTAGATTGATATTTCTTTAGGGAGAGGGGTGCGTTGTAGTGGATTTAATCTGGCGGTGGTCTATATCCCAGTGACAAAAAGGGACAAGAAACGTATTTGTATTGGTGCCGCTAAGGATACAACGATGGGGTTAGTTCATATTAATTGAATTCTCTTTGTCTACATCATGTCATTGTTCTCCAAGCATTACTTTGTTTTACTTAACACTTGATAACCCACAAGTATAGGGGATCGCAACAGTTTTCGAGGGTAAAGTATTCAACCCAAATTTATAGATTCGACACAAGGGGAGCCAAAGAATATTTGTGAGTATTAGCAACTGAGTTGTCAATTCAACCACACCTGGAGATTAAATATCTGCAGCAGAGTGATCAGTAGCACAGTAGTATGATAGTTTTGATAGCAGTAGTAATAGTAACAGTAACGGTAACAGTGATAACAATGATTTTGTAGCAAGTGTAACAGTAGCAGTAGCAATCGTAACTTACCAAGAACAATATGTGGAAAACTTGTAGACACTGGATCGGTGAACTCGTTGGATAATATTCATCATATAACAGTCATAACCTAGGGCGACACAGAACTAGCTCCAGTTCATAAATGTAATGTAGGCATGTATTCCGTAAATAGTCATACGTGCTTATGGAAAAGAACTTGCATGACATCTTTTGTCCTACCCTCCCGTGGCAGAGGGGTCCATAAGGAAACTAAGGGATATTAAGGCCTCCTTTTAATAGAGAATCGGAACAAAGCATTAACACATAGTGAATACATGAACTCCTCAAACTACGATCATCACCGGAAAGTATCCTGACTATTGTCACTCCGGTGTTTACTGATCAAAACACATAGCAGGTGCATATGACTAGCAAGATCGGATCAAGAACATAGATATAATGGTGATAACATAAATGGTTCAGATCTGAAATCATGGCACTCGGGCCCTAGTGACAAGCATTAAGCATGGCGAAGTCATAGCAACATCAATCTCAGAACACAGTGGATACTAGGAATCAAGCCCTAACAAAACTAACTCGATTACATGATGAATCTCATCCAACTCCTCACCGACCAGCAAGCCTACGAAGGAATTACTCACTCCCGGTGGGGAGCATCATGGAATTGGCGATGGAGAAGGGTTGATGATGACGAAGACTGAAGATTCCCCTCTCCGGAGCCCCAAACGGGCTCCAGATCTGGCCTCCCGATGAAGAACAGGAGGTGGCGGCGGCTCTGTATCGTAAAACGCGATGAAACTTCCTCTCCTATTTTTCCTCAAAAAATAGGAATTTATAGCGCTGGAATTAGGGTCAGTGGGGCCACGAGGTGGGCACAACCCACCAGGGCGCGCTTGGAGGGGGTGGCGCGCCCTAGTGTATCGTGCCCACCAGGGCACCCCCTCCGGTGGTTCTTGGCTCCGGTATTTTTATTTATTGCAAAATAATTATCCAAAAAGTTTCGTCCAGTTCTGAGAACTTTTATTTCTTCACAAAAACAACACCATGGTAGTTCTGCTGAAAACAACGTCAGTCCGGGTTAGTTTCATTCAAATCTTGCAAATTAGAGTCCAAAACATGAGCAAACACGTTAGGAAAAGTAGATACGACGGAGGCGTATCAAAAAAAGTAGAATGAGTCCAACTTGGGCCTCCCTCCTCTCTCATTTCTTACTCCTTTTTTTGTTTAGCTCAAAAAAAAGTTAAACAAAAAAAGGAGTAAGAAATGAGAGAGGAGGGAGGCCCAAGTTGGACTCAGGGAGGCCCAGCCCACCTCCATCTCTCCTTCTACAGGAGGCAGAGCCATGGCGTGGCAGCCATCTAGGTGCCATGGCCATGGATGGACACCACGTTGCCTCCCTCGTCCTATAAAGGCACCTCCATCTCACTCAGTCCCCCCTCGATCCCCATGCCCCCCTTCCTCTCTGGCTCGATTTCGAGTTTGTAAGCCCGTATGGTGACCGCTACCTCGCCGTCGTTGTCGTGGGAACCGACGTCTCCGACGTGCGGGAGGACGTCCAGGAGGTTCGTCGTGGTCGACCTCGTCCGTTCTGGGCTTTGGAACAAGGCGGGGATCTACGTAGCCGGCCCCATCTTCGTCTTCTTCGTCGGGCCGCCTCCATCTCACCCTCGATTCGCACTGCTCCGACCACCCCCGGCCTCCCCGACCTCACCTCCGAGCTCGCGGTGAGCTCCTCCTCCGTCTCCCCCTCACCCCGCTGTCGATCCGGCGTCGTAGACCCACGACCGCCCGAGGTTGTCATAGCTGGAGCTCCTGTTCATGCGCATGCACGCAACCCTCGCCTCCGCCCCTTGCAGCACACGCGCCTGCGCACTCACTCACGCACTGCCTCGCCTGGCCACGACCCGCGCCGACCGCACTGCGCCCCGTCGTGCCCGCCTCACTTGGCCGGACCCACGCGCGCGCACGCTCTGCTTGCTTGCCGCTGCTGCTCCTACCGCTTGCCGTAGCCGCTGTCTGTTGCCGCTGCTGTTCGTTTGCTGCTGCTGCTCGAAAGTCGCTGCTACTGCTGCCGCTGCATACTGCCGCCGCAGCTGGCTGTGCTGCTGCCGCTACTCGTGCTAGCTGCTGCTGTTTGCTGTCGCAGCTGCTCTGCTGCTCAGTACTGTTTTTGTTGCTTGCTCATGCCGCTACTGCTTGCTGCTCCATACCGTCGCTACTGCTCTACGTTGCTCCTGCTACCTGCTACTTCCGCTGCTGCTGCGCGCCACGTGTACGAGGCCATGGCATGCCCAGCCAAGGGCCACGGCCGATGCCACTACGTGATGGGCCAGACCTTGTTTAATTAGGGATAGACAACTTTTAGGAGTAATTTGTTGATTAACTAATATATAGCAAATGACATGTGGGAGCCCTTCACTGGTCAAGCAGTCAACCAACCCCTCTTGGACCCACCAGTAAACCACTCTGCAGGGTACACACTTGGGTACACATAGCTTTTTCTGTTTTAATTCGAATTAATATATAAATCCAGAAAATCATTTAACTTGATCAAATCATAGAAAATAAACCGTAATTCCGATGAAAAAGTTTTATACATGAGAGTTGCTCAGAAAAATCCCACGAATCCGAATATGTTGTCTGTTAGTCTGTCAATAGGTATAGTAAGAAAAATACTACGTAAAGAAAGGGGGGGGTATGAAATATCCATAGTTGATGCATCAGATGGACGCCAAGTGATTGATATTATACCTCCCGGACCAGAACTTCTTGTTTCAGAGGGGAAATCCATCAATTTTGATCAACCATTAACAAGCAATCCTAATGTGGGAGGTTTTGGTCAGGGGGACGCAGAAATCGTGCTTCAGGATCCATTACGTGTCCAAGGCCTTTTGTTCTTCTTCGGATCCGTTATTTTGGCACAAGTTCTATCATAACGAACATGGAACTTTTCCATCCGTTTCGTCTGTCCGGTAGTAGCCCGAGACCCGGAAAATATCGTCAGGTATTCTTTCGATCCGTCTGCGACGTATAGTACTGCGTTAGTGCATGCCTAGCTCTGCATATTTCCATGTCATGCATCGTGATTGCATTTGTGCTTTATATTTATTGTTTCTCCCCCCTCTTCTTACCGGTAGACTCCGAGACTGACGCTGCTGCCGGGTACGACTACGCGACTGACGATCAGCCTTTTGCCGCAGAGCAGCAAGGCAAGCAACCCCCCCTTGAGCATTCCGATATCGCCCAATTCTTTCCCTCTCATTCTTGCATTAGATTTTGCTATTGTATTAGCTAACTCCTATTCTGATGCATAGCCTGCTTTTGATAAACTGCTACTATACCTGCTATTAAATCAACTGTTTAGTATAGGTTGATCAATGAATCCCCTGTGACCCCCTTAGTCCCAGTTGCCCCTGCTTCTTCATCGACGACTCGACGACTCGACAACTCAAAGACTCGGTCAACCGACCGACCAGCCATGCCCGTCACTTTCACCACACACCCCTTAGTTGTACGACTCTGCAGAGCTACTATCGAGTACCGAGGGTGACACCTCGTGAAGTACTCATGATGCTAACTCTGTAGTGCAGCTAGTCGGTCGTGGTTATCGAGGGTGATTCCTCCTTCACCACTCCCGACGACGACTCTGTTGTGCAACCCCTCAAGCGTAGACCATCGAGGGTGAATCCTCTCTGGTCACCTTGACGGTTACATTGAGTGGGATCCATCGAGGGTGATTCCTCGGTTTTCCCCTTGGTGTTGCAGACACACGGTTACTTTTACTTTACTGTTGATACATGATGAGGTCAGGATGACCGGAGGGTGTTGGTGTAATACGACGGGGCGTGGCCGGGCATTCTTGGCCCTTGCCACAAGACCTCGAGACGGGGCGACGGGACAACATATCGTGTATCGCGCTCGTCACCGCAATTATTAAAATGCTAATGGTTTGGGTATTTGATCTGAGTTGGTCATTTGACCTTTTCGCACTAACCTTCACGTGGGAGAAGTTATGGGTACTCGGCGTCGTTGTATCAGCCGAAGCTCTTCGGACGTCAGCAATGGAGCGGCGCGTGCCCGGGTTGCCCGCGTAAAGCACCGTCTTGTATTAAGAGGTGCCAGGACTGACACCGGCCGCCCTCGCATCGTGCAGGAGCGCAAAGGGTGAGTGGGCCCATGACCCCTGCGCGCTTAGGATTTAGACCGGCGGGCTGGCCTCTCTGTTGAGCCTAGGTGGGGCGACGACTTGTTGATCTCCGAGGCTGGTCATGACCTAGGAAAGTGTGTCCGGCCAAAGGTGATCAAGCGTGAAGGAAAACGTGGTGCACCCCTGCAGGGATGAAATTAACTATTCGAATAGCCGTGTCCACGGTAACAGGACGACTTGGAGTTGTATCCCGAGCTAATATAATTAAAAGTGCTAATTTGAAATGAATGTTGGCTCCGAGATTGCTTTCTCGCGGGAGTCGAGGAAGGATCTCTGGGCGTGGTTACTTAATAAAATTGCTACAATGATATTGTTACATATGAGTTACCAATCTACACTCTTCTAATGCTGCAAGATCTTGAAGATGCTAGTCTTTGATAGGACTAGGCCTTCCCCCTATTCTTGCTTTCTGCAGTCAGCCCAGATATAACCCCATTCCTTGATACTGATGCATACTTAGCATAGCTCTGATGTCAGTCTTGCGAGTACTTTGGATGAGTACTCACCGCTGCTTTGCTTTCTCTTTCCCCCTCAATTCGATTACTGCGTTCAGATGACGGAGCCCAGGAGATGGAGTACGCCGGAGACGACTACTACACCACCGCCGAAGCCTGCTACTACGTGGAGGCTGCCCCCGACCAACAGTAGGATAGGAGGTTCCCAGGCTGGAGGCCTCGCCTCGTTTGATCCGCTGTTATGTTTGTGCTAGCCTTCTTAAGGCAAAACTTGTTTAACTTATGTCTGTACTCAGATATTATTTGCTTCTGCTAACTCGTGTTTGTCAAGCTTTGTATTCGAACCCTCGAGGCCCCTGGCTTGTAATATGAAGCTGTATGACTTTAAATTATGTCTAGAGTTGTGTTGTGATATCTTCCAGTGAGTCCCTAATCTTGGTCGTACGCATTTGCGTGTATGATTAGCGTACAGTCAAATTGGGGGCGTCACACTTGTCCTCAAGCAATTCAGTTGACAAACTGAAAGTGAAAAAGAAAAACTTTTACGAACTTTTTTGTTCTTGTTTACATATATATGCTTAAGTAGCACCCAGGTTTTCAGCAAAGATCATGACTAACCATGTCAACAATAACTCTTAGAAATTATATTAGCTCATATAAAAGACATAAGCAACTAGTGAGCAATAATAAAATATCTCAAGCGCCAACACTTTGTCAAAACAATCATGATATAATATGACAATAGTGGTATCTCGCTAGCCCTTTCTGAGACCGCAAACCATAAATGCAGAGCACCTCCAAAGTTCAAGCAGCGACTAATCATTGTAATTCATGGTAGAAAAGATCCAGTCATGCTGCACCCAATATTAACTATACACAATGCATGAGGATGACAATAGTGCTCTCAGGTCTGGCGCTTATTTGAGAAGGTGACGACTCAACATGAAAGTAAATAGATAGTCCCTTCGCAGAGGGAAGCAGGGATTTGCAGAGGTGCCAGAGCTCAAAGCTTAAATTAGAGATAAATATAATTTTGGGAGGTACACCCTTCCTGTCAACGTTACAACCAAGAGTTATCAATATCTACCATGCTAAACACATTAGCGGCGGTTCCCAAACGGTAAAAGTAAAGGTTTACTCCCCCTCCACCAACAAACACACTCCACGGCTAGCCGAATCCACAGGTACCGTCCATACCAACAACATTCCCGGGGGAGTTTTGTTTAATTATTTGCAATTTTTGATTTTGGGTCTGGGAATCCCTATTACCGCCCCTCTCGTGCAAGGACGAGTGAATAAACACTCATCATGAGAATAACCCGCTTAACATGGAAGATACTGACCGCCCCCTGTCGCTCCATGAGCGGTCCAGGCACACAAAACAGATGTTCATTTGAATTTTTAGAGGTGGCACATGCAAATTTGCTTGGAACGGCGGGGTAATACCGCATATAGGTAGATATAGTGGACTCATCTGGAATAACTTTGGTTTAAGGATTTTGATGCACAAGCAGTATTCCCGCTTAGTACAGGCGAAGGCTAGCAAATAGATTGAGAAGCGGCCAACTAGAGAGCGAAAACGGTCATGACCATGCATTATGAATAATAAACATTGAATACTAGCATGAGTAGGATATGGACACCATGAACATAAATATCGTGAAGGCTATGTTGGTTTTGATTCAACTACATGCATGAACATGTGCCAAGTCAATCCACTTGAAACATTCAGAGGAGGATACCATATCATCATACTACATCACAACCATTTTAATGCATGTTGACATCCAAGATAAATCATTATCCACTCCTAGCTACTTAAGCATGGCATGAGCAACTATAATCTCTAATTGTCATTGTGAACATGTTTGATCATAATATGCTGAATCATGAATACCAGGTTAAACATATTTACAAAAACAAAAACAAGTTGAGTTCATACCCGCTTTTCTCTGCCACAATCACTTCATCAAATATCGTCATTATTGCCTTTCACTTGCACGACCGAATGATATGGACATAATAATAGTGCGAGAGTGCCGTGGACTAAGCTGGAATCTGCAAACATTTTATTCAAGAGGAGAAGACAAAGTAACATGGGCTCTTTGTTAGATTAACAATAATGCATATGAGAGCCACTCAACATTTTCATCGTGGTCTTCTCCTTGGTACGACTCAAATAAAAGGAAAAGAATTTCAGAGAAACACACTGGAATATATTTTTGGAGTTTTTTGTTTTTCTGGAAGAAAGCAAATTAAAGAGGGAAAAACAAAAATGAGAAAACTATTTACACGGGAGAGCTCCCAACAAGTAAAAGAAGAAACGAGAAATCTTTTTGGGTTTTCTTTTGCTACTACAATTAATTTAAACTAGAAAGAAAAATCGAAAAGAAGCAAGAAATATTTTTGGATTTTATCAAAGTTTTTCAAACACACAAGAAGAAAGCAAGAAAATAAATCTAGCATGGATAATACAATGAAAAAGTGTAGACACCGACAACTGGAATGAAATGTGTAAACATGATTATAATGTCGGTGGAAATACGTACTCCCCCAAGCTTAGGCTTTTGGCCTAGCTTGGTAATCACCATCCGCGGCCTGGATAATAGTCTGAGTGATTGCCCACCAAGGCTCTTGGTGTAGCCTCCTCAGTGCACCTGGCGGCTTCAACCTCCGCATTGTACGCGCGGGCCTCACTCTCAAGAACATAGTATCTTCCCTTACTATGATAATCAAAGAGAGCAGTAGCAGGCAAAGTAACAGGTACAATGGGATCTTTATTGAACCTCAAGTTGTAAGTATAATTAGTGACTATGCCCTTAAGGAACCTATGCCGTTTCATGGCCTCAAAGTCTAAGTACTGAGTAGGTAGAATGGGATCGGTAGGCCAAGGTGTTACATTTAAATTCTTAGCTACATGGGAGGCATAGATCCTTCCATAAAAATGACCACTAGCAGCGTTGTGTTGCAACCTCCGGGCAATGATTGCTCCAAGATTATAACTTTTAATTCTTGTTATAGCAGTGTGTATGAGACTCAAATCAGGGGCACACAGTGTGCTGCAATCTTACTTGCCTATGATGCATTTTCCATTAAAGAGTGCAAAGTAGTGTATTGATGGAAAATGGATGCTTTTTATTCTACCTTGTGTCACTTCTCTATCTTCGCCGTAACAAAGATTAATCAAAAATGACTCATACTTAGATGTTGGCGGTTCGTCTAACGAACCCCAATATGGAATTTTGCACGCTTCACAGAACACATCTAAAGGCATGGTAAAGGGATGGTCGTAAAGGTTAAATGAAACTCTAGACTCACAAGGAAAATATTTGAATTTCTTTGTGAATGTATTTTTGAGTTCGAGATGTTGAGTGCACTCATCTGCGATGAAGGGTGCAAGTTCTGCGTTGTGGATAAATTGCTCGAATTCTTCCTTGATACCCGCACCTTCCATGAATTCGTTACATGGCCATAAGCATGATTTGGTAGCGGCATCCCGCATCGAGCTTGCACTTGGCTCAACATAAGAACGTCGTATTGAGCCACTACTCTATGATGCCTCCGAGGACCTTCTCCTCAAAGAACTCCTTCCAAAGAAGTTCATTTTATTCGCGTACAAATTTCTGAAAATTAATGGGTCCCAAAATCTTTGTTAACAAAACTTTGTAAGATTGATAACAACTACTCATAATGATGCCTAGAGGCCATATTAAGCATTCAAACTACTTAGAACTCTAAGAATTCAACATGCAAGCCCATCTACAGCAGCACCAAGAGTAGCTAATTATTCTAAAAATAAACCACTAAATCAAAAACTAATTGGAGCAATGGAGGAGTCACATACCAAGTAGGAATCCCCCAAAACAGTTTCGGAGACGGAGCTTCGAGCAAAGTGATCAAAATCCGCGGGTTTGAGAGCAAGAACACGAGAGAGAGAGCTATGGTGATTTTTTCTGGGGGTAAGAGATGACATGGGCTAAAGAGATAAGTGAGGGGACCCACGTGGGGACCACAACCCACCAGGGCACACCTGGGGCTGCTGGCGCGCCCTGGTGTCTTGTGGACACCAGGTGCACCCCCCTCTGATGTTATTTGCACCAGAAATTCAGAAATATTCAGAAAAAATCATGTTAAATTTTCAGGACATTCTGAGAACTTTGATTTTTGGGTCATTTTTTATTGCACGGAGAAAACAGAAAACAGGATAAACATGGCATTTTATTTTATTTGACTAAGAAAAATAGAAAACAAAAGGTGGGAGCAAAAGGTTGTGCCTACTAGATTCATCAGCTTCATACCTCTCAAAAATGATCCATTAATAAGGTTGATCAAGTCTTATTAACAACCACTTCCGATTAGCATGAAACCGAAGAACTTTCGTAAAACACTAAGTTACCTCAATGGGGATATGCATATCCCCAACAATAAGTATGTCATATTTCTTTTTGACAGTAGGTAGAGGTAGTTGAAAACTTCCAATAGTGAGTGTCAGAGATTCTTCAATAACATTTATACCATTCACTTGGAATTGTTTCTTCGGAAAGTGTACCATATGCTCATTACCATTGATACGAAAAGTGACTTTGCTTTTATTGGAATCAATAACAGCCCCTGTAGTATTCAAAAAAGGTCTACCAAGGATAATAGACATGTTGTCGTCCTCGGGCATCTCAAGAATAACAAAGTCTGTTAAGATAGTAACATTTGCAACAACAACGGGCACATCCTAACAAATACCGATAGGTATGCCAGTTGATTTGTTATCCATTTGCAATGATATTTCGGCAGGTGTGAGTTTATTCAAATCAAGTCTTTTATATAAAGAGAAAGGCATAACACTAACACCAGCTCCCAAATCACACAAAGCAGTTTTGACATAATTTATTTTAATGGAGCAAGGTATAGTTGGTATTCCAGGATCTCCAAATTTTTTAGGTACTCCATCCTTAAAAGAATAATTAGCAAGCATGGTGCAGATTTCAGCTTCAGGTATCTTTCTTTTATTAGTGATGCTGTCTTTCATGTATTTTGCATAAGGGGCCATCTTTAAGATACCAGTTAAGCGGGTACGCAAAAGACTGGCCTAATCATTTCTGCAAAGCGCTCAAATTCTTCATCATCCTTTTTCTTAGATGGTTTAGGTGGAAAGGGCATGGGTTTCTGAACCCATGGCTCTCTTTCTTTACCATGTTTTCTAGCCACAAAGTCTCTTTTATCATATCGTTTATTTTTAGGTTGTGGGTTATCAAGATCAATAACAGGTTCTATTTCAACATCATTATCTAGTTCTTTATCATTGTTCGGTTGAGTATCTTCATGAACATCATCATTATTATTTTCATTATCACTAGGTGAATGTTCATTACCAGATTGAGTTTCAGCATCGGAAATAGAGACATCATTATCTTTAGGAGGTTTTTCTATCTCAGGTTCACTAGAGGTATGCAAAGTCCTATCATTTTTCTTTTTAGAAGGACTAGGTGCATCAACATTAATTCTTTGAGAGTCTTGTTCAATTCTTTTAGGATGACCTTCAGGATAAAGAGGTTTTTGGGTCATTCTACCTCCTCTAGTCACTACTCTAATAGCATGATCATTCATATTATTATTCATTTCATTAAGCAATTCTCTTTGAGATTTAGCAACTTGTTCTAACTGGGTTTGAACCATACAAGCATGTTTTCCTACACCTCTAACATCATTACTGATTCTAAATAACAAGTCACTCAAGCGAGCAATCATATCAGAATTATATTTTAATTATTTCAGAACATTTGCATTGAAGTGATCTTGTTTCCTAATGTAGTATCAAACTCATATAAGCATTGACTAGGATGTTTATTGTAAGAGATATCACTTTCATCAAACTTTAATAAAGAATTTACCTATACCACCTGTTGAGGTGGTGGTGTGTCAAGGCCATGTATTTCTTCAATAGGTGGTAAATTCTTAACATCCTCAGTTTTAATACCTTTTTCCTTCATACATTTCTTTGCCTCTTGCATATCTTTAGGACTAAGAAATAAGATACCCCTCTTCTTCGGAGTGGGTTTAGGTGGCGGTTCAGGGAGAGTCCAATCATCATAATTCTTCAATATATTATTCAATAGTTCCTCAGCTTGTTCAACAGTTCATTCCGTGAAAACACCACTAGCACAACTATCTAGGAAGTCCCTAGAAGCATCAGTTAGTCCATTATAGAAGATATCAAGTATTTTATTTTTCTTAAGAGGGGAATAGGCAAAGCATTAAGCAATTGGAGAAGCCTCCCCAAGCTTGTGGGAGACTCTCTCCTTCAATTTGCACAAAGTTAAATATTTCCTGTAAGGCAGCTTGTTTCTTATGAGCAGGAAAATATTTTTCAGAGAAATAATAAATCATATCCTGAGGACTACACACACAACCAGGAGCAAGAGTATTGTACCATATCTTAGCATCACCCTTTAATGAGAACGGAAATAATTTGAGAATATAGTAGTAGCGAATCTTCTCATCGTGAGCAAAGAGGGTAGCTATATCATTCAATCTAGTAAGATGTGCCACTACAGTTTCAGTTTCATAGCCATGCAAAGGACCAGATTCAACCAAAGTAATTAATTCTGGGTCGACAGAGAATTCACAATCCTTATCGGTAACAAAGATAGGTGAAGTAGCAAACTTAGGATCACATTTCATTCTATCATTCAAAGTCTTTTCTTTATGCCTGCATAATAATTTCTTAAGATCATCTCTATCCTTACAAGCAAGGATTTCTCTACATATCTCCTCATCCATAACATAACCCTCAGGTATCTTAGGCATTTCAAATCTAGGAGAGCTAGGTCTAATAGGTGTTTCATAGTTCTCAGTTTCAAAGACTTCATCAGTTTCAGTAATCTCATCAGTTTCAATAATTTCATTCTCTTTAGCTCTAGCAATTTGTTCATCAAGAAATTCTCGAAGTGGCACATTATCATCAAGCATGGTACTAGCATCATCATAAGCATCATTCATAGCAGAACTAGCATCATCAATAACTTGCGACATATCAGGATTAATAGCATGTGGTGGCGTTGCAAGTTTACTCATAACCGAAGGTGAATCAAGTACAGAGCTAGATGGTAATTCCTTACCTCCCCTCGTCTTAGAGGGAAAAATCTTGGTTCTTGTATCCTTCATATTCTTCATAGTGATCAATTGATATAAATCCCAAGTGACTCAACAAATATAGCTATGCTCCCCGGCAATGGCGCTAGAAAAAGGTCTTGATAACCCACAAGTATAGGGGATTGCAACAGTTTTCGAGGGTAGAGTATTCAACCCAAATTTATAGATTCGACACAAGGGGAGCCAAAGAATATTTGTGAGTATTAGCAGCTGAGTTGTCAATTCAACCACACCTGGAGATTAAATATCTGCAGTAGAGTGATCAGTAGCACAGTAGTATGATAGTTTTGATAGCAGTAGTAATAGTAACAGTAACAGTAACAGTGATAGCAATGATTTTGTAGCAAGTGTAATAGTAGCAGTAGCAATAGTAACTTAGCAAGAACAATATGTGGAAAACTCGTAGGCACTGGATCGGTGAACTCATTGGATAATATTCATCATATAATAGTCATAACCTTGGCCGACACAGAACTAGCTCTAGTTCATAAATGTAATGTAGGCATGTATTCCGTAAATAGTCATATGTGCTTATGGAAAAGAACTTGCATGACATCTTTTGTCCTATCCTCCCATGGCAGCGGGGTCCATAAGGAAACTAACGGATATTAAGGCCTCCTTTTAATAGAGAACCGGAACAAAGCATTAACACATAGTGAATACATGAACTCCTCAAACTACGGTCATCACCGGAAAGTATCCCGACTATTGTCACTCTAGGGTTTACGAATCATAACACATAGCAGGTGCATATGACTAGCAAGATCGGATCAAGAACATAGATATAATGGTGATAACATAAACGGTTCAGATCTGAAATCATGGCACTCGGGCCCTAGTGACAAGCATTAAGCATGGCAAAGTCATAGCAACATCAATCTCAGAACATAGTGGATACTAGGGATCAAGCCCTAACAAAACTAACTCGATTACATGATGAATCTCATCCAACTCCTTACTGACCAGTAAGCCTACGAAGGAATTACTCACTCCCGGTGGGGAGCATCATGGAATTGGCGATGGAGAAGGGTTGATGATGATGAAGACAGAAGATTCCCCTCTCCGGAGCCCCAAACGGACTCCAGATCTGGCCTCCCGATGAAGAACAGGAGGTGGCGGCGGCTCCGTATCGTAAAACGTGATGAAACTTTCTCTCCTATGTTTTTCTCCGAAAATAGGTATTTATAGCGCTGGAATTAGGGTCAGTGGGGCCATGAGGTGGGCACAACCCACCAGGGCGCGCGTGGAGGGGGTGGCGCGCCCTGGTGTATCATGCCCAACTAGGGCACCCCCTCCGGTGGTTCTTGGCTCCAGTATTTTTTATTTATTGCAAAATAATTCTCCAAAAAGTTTCGTCCAGTTCCGAGAACTTTTATTTCTGCACGAAAACAACACCATGGTAGATCTGCTGAAAACAGCGTCAGTCCGGGTTAGTTTCATTCAAATCATGCAAATTAGAGTCCAAAACAAGAGCAAAAGCGTTAGGAAAAGTAGATACGATGGAGACGTATCAATACTCTAGATGCATGCTGGATAGCGGTCGATGGGTGGAGTAATAGTAATAGGTGCAGGCAGGAGTCGGCCTATTTGCTTATGGACGCGATGCCTATATATACATGATCATTGCCGTGAATATGAGCATAACTATGCGCTTTTCTATCGATTGCCCAACAGTAATTTGTTTACCCACCATATGCTTCCTACATGAGAGATGCCATTAGGGAAAACTATGCCCCCCGGGTCTATTCACTTATATATTTACAAACGCTATCAATACCTTGCTGCCATTTATTTGCTTTTATTTTATTTTGCAATTTACCATTATCTACTATCATCTACACACTTCATTTGCTTGCAAATAACGAGTCCAAGGGGATTGACAACCCTCTTGCCCGCGTTGGGTGCAAGTGTTTGCTCTTTTGTGTGCAGTCGCTGACGACGGTGGTTGATTGATATTCCTATTGGTTCGATAAACCTTGGTTCTTAGCCGAGGGAAATACTTATCCGTATTGTGCTGCAATAACCCGCTCCTCTTCACAGAAAACCCAACGCAGATCACAAGTATCATGTATGTGTGATCAAGCAAAGTTCGGAAAGGCCAAACACATGCATTAAGATAAGATAGGTGATATAGTCGCGCATGTGTTGCCTAAGGCAAAAGTGCGACTTATATCGAAACACAAACATCAAAAGCAAACAACAAGAACAACATGGTTTCGTTTGAACCACTACATGGACTCAACTTCGCATGGGGGACACATAAACTTATCCTAACTCAGGGGATCTCGACATGACTAGCATGCCCTCAGCTCAGGCGGTGGAATGCTCGGTCTCGTACTCACACTCTTCTGGATCTTCCTCCTTTTCATCATCTTTAGGGGTATCATCTCCGGCCGAACGGGTTGGAGAACAAAGAGGTCCATCCTAACGACGCTTCACCGATGGTGCAGTCAAGAGCTCACGATACTCCTTCACACTCATGCGGCAACGCTGATGATCCCTGAGCGGGTGCGTCTCTGGCTGGGGGTAATCCTCCTCTGTAAGTGATGGCTGAATGTCCACTGGGGGCACCTTCCTTCTTGATACGGTTTGATCTTCTGGGCTCGGCGAAGTAGCTCCCTGGTGTGGTGAAGGTCCTTCCGAACCTTCACTGACTCGTTAGTCAAGTTGTGTGCCAGGCTATCCGCGAAAAGGCTGAAGGAGGCCTGAAACCTGAGTGGTGCTCCATCCTTCTTTGACAGGGCTAACATCCAACTCTCGCCAACATCCTCCTTCCTTAAACTTAGGTGGTGGGTGGTTGGCTCGTCTGCCATCTCTGGGAGAAGGTCTCGAAGGTGGGTGAGTGCCTTCCGTGCTGCCGTCTCGACTGCGATCACTAACGTCTCCATCTGAGGTCCTTCGAAGAACAAACTCATAGGGGAGTCATTTGCCATCATGATCACATCAATGTGGTACTCCTTTGTGGTGGCATCGATCCAGTGCTCATGGTAGAGGAAAACGGGAGGTCGGCGAAACTGGCACTTCTACAGGCTGTCCGCAAGGAGTAGGGGAAAACCGATGGCTAGGAGGTCCACGGGTACGACGACCATCTACAAAGGTTTTGAGGTGGGTGGAGTCAGTAAGGTTTTGAAAAGAGACTAGAAGAGGTACGAAGTATAGAAACTTTCAAACATAGTAACTAGGTATAGTTTTTGAAAATAGTTTTATCCTATCTAATGTCCATGCAAACTAAGGCTTCCTATAGTCAGGATGCCCCTAATACCAACTTTGTGGGGACCACGACCCATAAGTCGAAGCCTCCGATTGTGCGTGCATGGTCATCCCAAGATCAATGGTCACTGAACACAACGAACTAAATATCAAGAGTTTACATCCATTACATAATGTCTTACACAAATAGGACCATTATGGTCAAGTCTTACGTATATAGATCCATGAAGGCTAAACATCAAATAAAACACTAGCAGCAGAAATCTTGAATGATAACTTGGACCCATGCCATCTGCCTTAACCCTATAGGCATTTTGACTGGGAAAGCATCCTAGTTTGCACGATCGTCATCACATAACTCTTTCTCATACTCTTGTTCTTCCATGCCTGGCCAAGTAAATAGCCAGGGACAAGACAATGAGTACTTTGAATGTACTCGCAAGCAACGCATGATTGATAGTAGAATAGACATGCCTGGAGTAACACTAAGTTCACATTTTTGCGGAATGCTAGTTTTTGAGTGTAATGACATGTCCTATCATTTTTGGAAATTATGCATCATGAGGTTATAGATATCAATATAAACAGATTAGCTTAACTCTAGTTTCATCATTTTGACATCTAATTAGTTATAGACCAAGGATTCCTTCCGTACCCAAAATTTGTAAAACAATGTACATCATTTAAGAAGCACGGCCCAACTGTCGTTGACCGTGGACACGACTATTCGAATATTTTGACACTCTATAGAGGTTGTACACTTTACCCACAAGACCCGGGGAACTTCTTTGTCAATCCATGACTCGCGGACATTAAATACCCGAGGTAAGCACCCGAACAATATCTTTCCCCAGACAATACTAACATAGAGTCCACTCATTGGTACACATCCCTGGCATTAAAATGTCACATTAAACAAATTCAACATTACATTAGCACGAGGGGACTCAACAGTGTGCCCGGTGTCTGTAAAATAGCCATAGTCGTCCATTCAGGCACAATCCTATATCGAGAGTGAACGAGTCACTCCCGCCACTAGTAATGCGGGCTCTTTGCTAGTATCGAGCAAGGTAATCAATAAAGCCCTGTCCCACTAGGGGTAGTGTGGTTGTACGAGTTTGGTTGAGATGGTCGACAAATCTTAAATCTAATCCGTTTTCAAAAACAACACACTCAACTTGCCTCGGTACACCACTTCTTTATCAAGTAATGACCTATCTCAACATCTCCCAAGGGCATTAGTGGCACCCGTTTTGAAAAGTCTTTGGTAAAATCACACCTGTTTCTTTTAATGCATGGCCCTGCCCCAATTTGCATAGCCAAACTTCTACAAGCACCTAACTATTTCCCACCAACACAACTCGAAGCAAGGGTAGAGTTATGAACAATGCAGGTATCAGCGGAAATATGTAATCCGATGTAGGCGTAGAAAGTTTGCCATCACTATAATACCATGCTTTTGGTGCGAAAAGGAAATACTATGATGACATAAAAAGGGTTTCATCATCATGGTCAAAGAGCAACTTGCCTTGGTTGGCTTTATCTTCAAAGTCTTCAAGTCCTTCTCCTTCAACCCCGTCGTCGTAAACAGGACCTAACATCACAAATTAGCGGAAGAAAATAAGGTAATAGCAAAAGCAGGAAAAAAAGTGCTCAGAAAAATGTTGAACCATTTTTAATAAATACTTAGGTGAAAGCTAAAAATACCAATATTCTTAGTTTTGGAGTTGGACTTGCAGAAATTAAGATATGGATTTTTAGAGGTGGATATGCATGTTCAAATTGGAATTTAAATATGAACAATGTAGAAAAGTGCAACCAAATTAGGTGAAAGCTGCACCATTAAATAGGTAGGGTTTTTAGGACATTATAGAAATTGGAATTAATTCATTTGGACATGTATTTATTTAGTTA
This sequence comes from Elymus sibiricus, assembly GCA_039707655.1. Taxonomy (NCBI): domain Eukaryota; kingdom Viridiplantae; phylum Streptophyta; class Magnoliopsida; order Poales; family Poaceae; genus Elymus; species Elymus sibiricus. The sequence continues at coordinate 238,397,537 of CM077665.1, forward strand.
TGATTTTCCAAATTTTCTGTAAAAAGAAAAAAACGGAACTGTAGCACTGGGTTGAAATAGACAGAGCCGGGCCGGCCAGAAGCATTTCAGACTAAACAGAGAATCAACGCAGGAGGCGTATTCTGAAAATACGCTTTCCTCTAACGTATCAAACGATACACGCGGCGGCCTGGTTTTAAACCTGACGGGCGGGACCCACCTGTTAGTGGAGCAGAGGGGAAAGGAGGGGATGCCAGGCGGGAGCCACCTGTCATCACTAACCTCTAGCCAGATCGGCAAGGAGCTCACCACCATCGTTGTGGTAGATGGCGAGGCGAACCGAGGGTACCAATGAGCTCAGGGGGACTCCGCCAGTCGAGTGGTAGTGGAGATGGTCGTCGGTGATGATGGAATCGACGACAACATCAAACCCGAGCGGCGGCCGAGGAAGTTGAAGATGGATTGCTCGATCTCGCATGTAGTTCGTCAAATGGATGGCGGGGTTAGACTCTTGGGGATGAGAGAGAGAAAGTCGAGGGAGAACAAAGGGTGGCCGGAGGGGCTCTCTACCGTCCGATCGACGTCGACCCGAGGTGGCAGACCTCGAGCTTGGACTCTAGCATAATGAAACTGCACGAGAGGAGAAGGTGCTTCGGGGGCTCAATGGAGCTTTCTCCATAGTGGTACGAGGTATAGGAGGTGCCCGGGTTTCGGGACCCCGATCCTAAGTCATATGAATCCATCTCGTAACATATCACATCACTTTGCGGCCTCACGCACGGTAATCCCCACGGCTACCACCTTACTTTGGCCGGGACCGTTTGCGTCTTTTGGTTCACGTATATGATTATGTCGCTAGCAATCATACACTAGAGAACCCGGGTCGACATGACTAGTCATAGAACCCAAGTGGCACATCCGTACAGGAACATGCATACGTAACCTAACAATGCAGGTGTCGGTCATCAGCGTGTGTAGACGAGTCATAGCAAGCTACATGGACTCCATTACACCGTGAGACATTTCTGTCATCAACTGCGTGTAGACGAGTCATAGCAGGCTACATGGACTCCATTAAACTGTGAGATATTTTCCCGTAGGGATAGACACAACAACAAAGAAGGATACACGGCGGTCAATCAATGTGCCCGGAGCAATAGCAAGCTACCATGGCTCAGTGAAAGCACAAAGAGGCATTTCCCTGTAAAGAGGGCTACTAAAGGCACACAACTAGGTGTCGAATCCCACACATACCAATGCACGTCACACGTACGCACAACATGCACGATATGCGTAGATACAACATGTCATCACAACACAACTTGACGACTCAAAGTGTTTATTAAAGACTCATAAGAGCCAACATAGTGTGATATTACAAACAGGGGTCACATGACCCAACACTCAAGTCATACAAGCAACAAGTGAAAGCATCACATGTCTTGGTATAGACATCTACTAAAAGTGGCTAGAGGAGCCTGAAATCTACAACGACCCTCCCAAAGGAGCCATACGTTTGTCTGGGATTCCCAAGCTAATCCGGTCAACATTGAACTTCACCTTGTAAGAATCACTAATGAGACTGACGTCTCCTCTGCAAAAACATAAATTATGCAACTGTGAGTACAAAGGTACTCAACAAGACTTACACCAGAACTATCTACATATGCATCATTTTCAACAAAGGGGGTTGTGAAGTTTATTGCAGCAAGCCAGCTTTGACTCTTGGCTAACCTGTACTACGATTACAAGTAGTATCTTTGAGGTGGGATAGCGCACATGAGTCAACATATTCACCAAACCAATACACCACTATGGATCCACTCCCGTCTCCCTACGGGAAGGCCATCCATAGCACTCACACTTATCTTGTGCATTTTAAAATATCTATTTAAATCGTCTATGAACAATGCAAGCCTCCAAGTAGTCCATATCCGAGGACGCGGCTATTCGAACAGATTCATACCCTGCAGGGGTGTACTCCTTCACACACGCTTCCGCCACTTATCACTATGTGCACGTAAAAAGGCACCTCGGTAACCTTCAAGCGGACCATTAACCACACAAGACTGTAGTCCAGGTTTATCGCCTATTTGAGACTGAACCCGCAAGGAAGTCTGGCCGAAGTTTCCTCTACGGACTCAAACAATGTGCGCAAGGTTTCACAAGCCCACCGTTCGGGTGCCACTTGGTACACCGTGCCACCGTGTATATACCGCATCAGAGCCCACCCCGTTGGGCAGCGCTATGCACGACCGCCAACTCTTTTCGTACAAACACCAGAAACTAGTTGCAACTCCTGGACAGAGATCAAGGCGATTAATAAGCCGAGAGGGGTCAAGTTACCGAAACCCAATGTGTGGTAGTATCTGTTTGGACACGCGGTACGCTACGCTAGCGCCAAATAAAATTTTCTACTGTGCACCCAAGAACATGCTGCTGGAAATAGATCACGGGATCGGGTCTACCACTAGACGCGCAGTCACTGCAGCAGAAGTAGAGTTGGTGATGCGTGTAGTCGATCAGCCAATTTGTCTCCTCCTCGTGTAGCCGATCTCCCACGAACAGCGATCTCCCACGAACAGCTCCTCGCGGATCCCTCGAACAGTTCCTCACGGATTCCTCGAATGGTTTGTCCAAGCACCGCAGATGTGATGCCTCCAAGGTATCCACACGTACGGGGGCAGCGTCGGGCGGCGGACTGCTAGGTCCGATCGCACGACATGGTGGCGTGGGGAGTGGCGGTGGCTGTCGACGGGAGGAAAAGATCAACCCTGAAAGGTGCACCCACTCCCCTTTATATAGACCTCTGAAGTGGGCTCAACACTTGAGGCCCACGACAAGTCTAGTCCCATTTTCCATTCGGATCCAATCCGAATGGGCTGCAATCCCTTAAGTGTGCGACCCTATAGTTTCACGTACACATGGACACGACCCGAGTCGATAGTCGGTAGCAGCTCCTAGCAGAACGTGCCAACTCCCACGTGTGCGCAAAGTCGTTAGACGAACCTCGACAATGTGTCATATACAACATTCCTTTTGCCTCATGATATAGGTTGTAGAGCTCAAGGCGAGTACTTGTCACCCTTGTGGTAGCTCGACATCTCTTCTCGAAACCGTGATGCAGATTCCCGAACTGGGTTAACACTTAACCCATGTCGCATGGCCATGCTTTCTGAATCTGATCACGCGAGAGGGCCCAAAGAATATCTCTCCTCACGGAGGGACAAATCCCATCTTGGTTAACCATGTCTCGCGGCATGTCTCACGACTCACCCGAAAGCTACCTTTATAACTACCCAGTTACGGAGTAGCGTTTGATAGACCCTAAGTAAGTCAATCCTCATCCCGAGAACATGCGATGACCTCAGGTCTAGGACATGGCATATACATTGTGCTTGAGACTAACAAATGACATTATCTCGCTGTGTCTCAAAGTGGGTCTGTCCGACTCGGTGATCTCAATCCCCGAGTCCATACTATCAGTTTAGCATCTCTATGCACATGACTTGTGAAACGTAGTCATCAACTGAATCGTATACTAGTAAAGGATATGTGTCCGCATAACCTTAACAACTAGGGACTATTAGAACAATCATCACACTATATATAGTCTCACAAATAAGTCACATACTTATTGATACATATCACTGATGATGTTCAAGGACAATACAAAATACTCATGAATACATAGGAAACGAGATCATCACATGATTTCCTCTAGGGCATATCTCCAACAGTCTCCCACTTGCACTAGAGTCAATCATCTAGGCATCGTATGCCCATGGATCTCATGTGCATCTCATGCTTCGACTGCGGGAGAGGCTTCGTTAATGGATCAACAACATTTGCATCCGTGTGTATCTTGCATATATTTACATCGCCTCTCTCGATAATGTCGCAAATGAGGTTAAAACGCCTGAGTATGTGTTGGGTTTTATGATGGTTCCGTGGTTCCTTGACTTGTGCAATAGCACCACTATTATCACAATAGAGGTCCAACGGATTGGATGAGTCTTGAATCACTCCAAGATCAGAAATAAAATTCTTCACCCAAACACCTTCTTTTGCAGCTTCAGAAGCCGCAATGTACTCAGCCTCCGTTGTAGAATCAGCTACCTTATCTTGCTTGGTACTCCTCCAGCTCACTGCTCCTCCGTTCATAATGAACACAAACCCATATTGCGATCGACTATCATCCCTATCGGTTTGGAAACTAGCATCAGTGTAACTCTTTACAATGAGCTCATCCTCACCTCCATAAACCAGGAACATATCCTTTGTCCTTCTCAAGTATTTAAGGATATTCTTTACCGCTGTCCAGTGACTCTCACCTGGATCAGCCTGGTATCTGCCTACTACACTTAGAGCAAAGCTAACATCGAGACGAGTACATACCATAGCATACATGATGGACCCGACAGCCGAAGCATACGAAATCCCATCCATGCGTCTTCACTCATCAGTAGTCGAAGGACTCTGAGTCTTGCTAAGACTAATGCCATGTGACATGGGCAAGAACCCTTTCTTGGCATCTTGCATGTTGAACCGCTTCAACACCTTGTCTATATATGTACTTTGGGTTAATCCAATAAGCCTTCTTGATCTATCTCTATAGATCTTGATTCCCAGAATATAAGCTGCTTCTCCCAAGTCTTTCATCGAAAAACTATTTTTCAATGAGTCCTTGACAGATTCAAGCATTTGCACATCATTTCCAATCAACAATATGTCATCCACATACAGGATTAGAAATGCAACTGAGCTCCCACTGACCTTCTTGAATACACAATGATCATAGTCGTTCTTGATGAAGCCAAATTCTTTGACCGCTTCATTAAAACGAATGTTCCAATTCCGAGATGCTTGCCTCAATCCATAAATGGATCTCTGAAGCTTGCATACCATGCCCGCATTCTTTGGATTGACAAAACCCTCGGGCTGTGTCATATACACGTCCTCAGTTAAATTTCCATTAAGGAAAGCCATTTTGACATCCATCTGCCATATCTCATAGTCGAAATATGCAGCTATAGCAAGAATGATCCGAATTGATTTAGGCATCGCTACCGGTGAATAAGTCTCACCGTAGTCAACTCCTTGAACTTGTCGATAACCTTTAGCGACAAGTCGAGCCTTATGGACTGTAACATTTCCATCCATATCACTTTTCTTCTTAAAGATCCATTTGCACTCAATGACTCGAACGCCATCCGGCGGATCAACCAAGTTCCAAACTTGATTGTCATCCATGGACTTTAATTCGGATCTCATGGCCTCAAGCCATAACTCGGAATCAGGGCTCACCATCGCTTCCGCATATGTGGTCGGTTCGTTGTTCTCCAAGAACAACACATTGCAGTCGTGCATATTGCGCAATCTTTCCGACCTACGTGGAATCGGCGCCGATTCCACTACGGGTTCCCTGACTAACTCCGGCATGATTGAATCACCTGTCGGAACGTCCCCGTGTGGCTCTCGAATTTCTTAGAGTCGGACCGACCTCCCATTAGCCTTCCGATTGAGAAACTCTTTCTCAAGGAAAACTCCATGTCAAGCGACAAACACTTTGCCCTCTTCACGGTTGTAGAAGTAATATCCCAAGGTTTCCCTAGGATATCCCACGAATATGCACTTGTCCAACTTGGGTGTGAGCTTGTCCGACTGGAGTCGCTTGACATATGCTTCACAACCCCAAATCTTTAGAAAAGACAAGCTATGACTCTTTGCAGTCCATATCTCATATGGTGTCTTATCTACGGACTTTGATGGTACCCTGTTTAGTGTGAAAGCTGCAGTTTCTAGAGCGTATCCCCAAAATGACAAGGGTAAATCCGACTGACTCATCATCGATCGGACCATGTCTAACAAAGTCCGATTCCTCCGTTCCGACACACCATTTCTCTGTGGCGTACCTGTAGGAGTGAGTTGTGGAACTATTCCACGGTTCTTCAGATGATCATCAAACTCCTGGCTCATATACTCACCGCCACGATCAGATCATAGAAGCTTGATTGTCTTGCCGAGTTGATTTTCCACTTCGTTCTGAAACTCCTTGAACTTTTCAAAAGTTTCTGACTTGTGCCTCATCAAGTAGACATATCCATATCTACTAAAGTCGTCGGTAAAAGTCACGAAGTATTGGAAACCACCTCTAGCTGTCGTGCTCATTGGTCCACATACATCACTATGTATAGTTCCTATAGCTCAAACGCCCTCTCACAACTCTTTGCAAAAGGAGTCTTAGTCATCTTGCCGAGTAGGCAGGACTCACATGTTTCAAATGATTCAAAATCAAATGAAGTCAGAATTCCATCATCATGGAGCTTCTTCATGCGCTTTTGACTAATGTGTCCTAGTCGACAATGCCAGATGTAAGTCGGATTTATCTCGTTAGGCTTATGCCTCTTGACATTTATGTTATAGACTGATTCACCTTCAAGATCTAATATAAATAACCCGTTCACAACAGGCGCAAAGCCATAAAACATTTTATTCAAGTAAATAGAACAACCATTGTCCTTAATACTAAATTCATAACCTTGCCTCATCAAACATGAGGCCGAAATAATGTTTCGACTCAATGCAGGAACATAATAACAACTATCAAGTTCCATTACAAATCCTGAAGGTAAATTAAGTTGCATGGTGCCGACGGCTAATGCAGCAACTCTTGCTTGTTTCCCGACGCGTATGTCAACTTCTCCTCTTGCAACATTCCTAGTCCTTCTTAGCCCCTGCATCGAGTTGCATATGTGAACAACCGATCCGGTATCATATACCCAAGAGCTACTAGAAATATCAGCAAGAAAAATGTCTATAACATATACAACAAGTGTACCTGAAGAAGAAGTCACACTTCCAGTCTTCTTGCCTATCTGGGCAAGCCACTTGCTGTAGTTCCTCTTCCAGTGACCGGTTTCCTTGCAGTGAAAGCAAACGGTCCCCGTGTTTGGTCCGGACTTGGGCGCGGCGGCGATAGTAGGAGTTGCCTCCTTTCCCTTTGCCTTAGTCTTTTTCTTGGACCAGATCTTCTTGAACTTTGTCGTGTTCTGCACCATCAACACTTGATGCGCGCCTTTCTTGATATCTTGCTCTGCCACTTTTATCATCCCATGCAATTCAGTGAGCTTCTTTTCCATGTCGTGCATATGGAAGTTCGAGATGAACACCCCATAGCTAGTCGGAAGAGAAGCCAAAATTGTATCCGTGGACAATTCGTCCCCAAGTGGGAAGCCTAACCGATCCAAAGCTTGCATGTATCTGATCACCTTGATCACATGCGGGCTCAGTGGATCACCCTCTTTCAGCTTACAATCCATCAAGGATCGCCAGACGTTGAACCTTTCGGTCCTTGCCTGCATCTGAAACATGCTCTTGAGGTTCTAGATCATATTGAAAGCCTCAATGTTTTCAAAATGCTGTTGCAGATCGGGCTCCATAGAAGCTAGCATGAGACAACTGATCTCATTTGACTCATCAACGAGTTTCTAGTGGGCATTCCTGGCCGTGGCATTAGCATTCTCGGCAGGTTCCTCCGGAAGGGGTTCCTTTAGAACATGTTCCTTTTTATCATGCGTGAGAACAATTCTCAGATTTCTATACCAGGTGGTAAAGTTTGTTCCATTCAGTTTATCCTTTTCTAGGATTGATTTCAACGAAAAACTGGGTTGAGCAGGTGGTGCCATTGATCTACAACAGATATATGCAAAACACTAAGACATGTATTCATAAAGACTAATTCAAATTAAACATTTTAATAAGAACATAACTCCCACTAAAATCAACATCCCTCCGTTGATTCTTAGTGATTCAAGATCCAAGATCCACATGTCAACTAGTGAGCTTTTGCATCACCGCTAGAAGAATAGATCACTCGGTAAGCAACACTTGCTAATCGTATCTGTGACGCCCCCGATCTCGACCGTACGCTAAACATACATGCAATGCGTACGACCAAGATTAGGGACTCACTTATCGATATCACAACACAACACTAGACACAAATTAAAGTCATACAGCTTCATATTACAAGCCAGGGGCCTCGAGGGCTCGAATACAAAGCTCGACAAGCACGAGTCAGCGGAAGCAATAATATCTGAGTACAGACACAAGTTAAACAAGTTTTGCCTTAAGAAGGCTAGCACAAACATAAGCAGCGGATCGAAAGAGGCGAGGCCTCCTGCCTGGGAACCTCCTAACTACTCCTGAGCATCGGCACTCTCCACGTAGTAGTAGGCTCCATCGGTGGTGTAGTAGTCGTCTCCGGCGTACTCCATCTCCTGGGCTCCGTCATCTGAACGCGGTAATCGTATCGAGGGGAAAGAGAAAGCAAAGCAGCGGTGAGTACTCATCCAAAGTACTCGCAAGACTGACATCAGAACTATGCTAAATATGCATCATTATCAAGGGGAGGGGTTATATCTGGACTGACTGCAGAAAGCAAGAACAGGGAGAAGGCCTAGTCCTATCGAAGACTAGCATCTTCAGCATCTTGCAGCATTAGAAGAGAGTAGACTGGTATCTCATATATAATCATATTATTGTAGCAATTTTATTAAGTAACCACGCCCAGGGATTCTTCCTCGACTCCCTGCGAGGAAGCAATCTCGGAGCCACAATTCATTTCAAATTAAATCACAATTATAGTTGTATAAGGTCAAGGCACAACTCCAAGTCGTCCTGTTACCGTGGACACGGCTATTCGAATAGATTATTCATCCTTGCAGGGGTGCACCACATATTCCCCAACATGCCTGAATCACCTCCGGCCGGACACACTTTCCAGGGTCATGCCCGGCCTCGGGATATCAGCACGTCATTGCCCCACCTAGGCTCAACGAAGAGGCCAGCCCGCCGGTCTAAATCCTAAGCGCGCAGGTTCGTGGGCCCACTTGCCCTTGCACTCCTGCACGATGCGAACGCGGCCGAGGTCAGTCCTAGCACCCCTTAGTAACAAGCGCAATGCCGTTGCGGACCACTCGGGCGCGCGCCGCTCCATTGCTGACGTCCGAAGAGCTTCGGCTGATACAACGACGCTGAGTACCCATAACTTCTCCCACGTGAAGGTTAGTGCGTATTAAGGCTAACGACCTAACTCAGATCAAGTACCCAACCCATTAGCATTTTATTAATGCGGGGCAAGCGCGACCCATAAAGTGCGGTCCCGTCACCCCGACTCGAGGATGTGTGGCAAGGGCCTCTCCTGCCCGTCCATGCCTCAACATAACCCTTTGGATGCCTTACCGGCACATCCCACCACATCTCACACACGGGTACCCTTGGGGCCGACCCGTCTCAAGACTGTCGGGAACTCAGGTCCACCTCAACCAGGGTGGTACCGCCTGTCCCTCCAGTCCCGTCTTTCGCATGTAAACAATGTCAAGATAAAGTAACTGTGTGTTTATACACCAAGTGGGTATTCGAGGAATCACCCTTGATGGATCCCACTCGAGGTATGTGTATGACAAGAGTCGCTATCGGTAAATGGGAAGGAGGAATCACCCTCAATACCCACGACCGATTAGCTACGCTACAGAATTAACACCGGGAGTGCTAAGTGAGGTATCACTCTCGGCACTCGACAGTAGCTCTGTAGTGCCATACATAAGGGGTGTGCGGTGATGTGACGGGCCTGGCTCATCGGTCGATTGACCGAGTCTTCGAGTCTTCGAGTCGTCGATGAAGAAGCAGGGGCAACTGGGACTAAGGGGTCACTGGGGACTCATTGATCAACCTATACTAAGCAGTTGATATGATTGCAGGTATAGTAGCAGTTTATCAAAAACAGGCTATGCATTAGAATAGGAGCTAACTAATACAGTAGCAAAATCTAATGCAAGAATAAGAGGGAAAGGAATGGGCGATATCGGAATGCTCAAGGGGGGTTGCTTGCCTTGCTGCTCTGCGGCAAAGGCCTGATCGTCAACAGTGTAGTCGTACCCGGCAGCACCGTCAGTCTCGGGGTCTACCGGAGAGAAGAGGGGGGAGAAACAATAAATACAAAGCACAGATGCAACACGATGCATGACATGGCAATATGCAGAGCTAGGCATGCACTAACGTAGTACTACACGTCGCAGACGGGTCGGAAGAATATCTGACGATATTTTCCCGGGTCTCGGGCTACTACCGGACAGATGATCCTAATGCTAAATGTCCATGTTCATCATGCTAGGAGCATGTGACAGATGAACGGACAACGTATTTGGATTCGTGGGATTTTTCTGAGCAACTTTCATATATAAATTATTTTCATCCGAGTTACGGTTTAAAAGATATTATTTTCTAAAGTTTTACTGAATTTCTGGAATTTATTTTATTTATTTAAATCAACATTATCCAGAACAGTGTCTGGTGACGTCAGCGTGAGGCCATGCTGACGTCAGTGGTCAACAGTCGACTGGCCAGGTCAAACCTGACCTGTGGGTCCAGTGGGACCCACTGGTCAGCCTTACAGTGGCTAATTAGTATTAATACTAATCTAATTACAGATTAAGTAGAGGTGGGGCCTACTGGTCAGTGTCTAATTAGCATTTAATCTAATTAATTTATTAATTAACCGATTTTCTTTTTATTTAAATTCGTTTAATCGCGCGGGACCCACCTGTCAGTGAGTTGACCCAGTCAACTAGTCAACGGGACCCACCCGTCAGCGACACAGGGGGCCCCTCACCTCAGGCCAGGTCAGCGGTGGTCGGCGTCTCACCGGAATCACGCCGGCGAGCTTGTTCGTGGCGGCGCAACTTCGGGCACCGGTCGGAAATCGCGTAGGGGGGCTACTCGACGCGCGCAAGGGCTTGTTGGATCGGGCGGAGCGAGCCGCGTCCGATGGCGGTGGTTGTAGCGCGCGAGGAGGACGGGAACGTCGACGGCGACCACCGCGGCGTCGCTGGACTTCAGCCATCTAGCATACGGCGGCAATACGGCACGGCAAGCGGCGAGACCTAGCGCGTTGGACTCGCGCGGGCGTGCTGAGCACGAACCCGAGCTCGTTTGAGCTTGACGGGCAGTGCGGCCACGGCGAGGAGCTCATCGGCGGCGAGGTATTCGGGCGTCTCCAACGTGGCAGCTACGTCGATGCAATCGCACGGAAGAGAGAGGGGAAAGACGGGAGGGCTTACAGTGAGCCCGCAGATGTGCTCTAGCCTGCTCGGGGAGGCTCGTCGGTGGCGAATCGGAGACGGGGAAGAAGAAGCCCGAGGAAGAAGAAGAAGTCGTGGCGCTCGCGGTGGGGGTTCCCGATTCCAATGGCGTGCACCGATCGACGCAGCGGTCGACGGTGATGCCCTACGGCATCTCGGTGATGGCTGGGGACGATGGAGAGCGCGGGATCGACGGTGGCAACGGCGGGCGTTTTTGGGCGAGCTCGATCAGGAGCAAGGGAGGGGATCAGAGACGGGGCTACGGGGTCCTAGGGCACGCGGGGTGGAGGGAGAGAGCTGTGGGGGCGATCTTATCCCCAAGGGAGCCACGGGATGATCGACAGCGCGACGATCGGCGTTCAGACGGCGCCGGCGCCATGGCCTCCCTTCCCCCGGCGCGAGGAGGAAGAAAAGGCCGGCGCTTGCTGGGCCGGGCCAGCCTATAGCACTCGAGGCCCAGGTACAGTGGGCCTTTTCTTTTTTCTTTTATTCTTTTTTGTTTTCTCTTTTCTTTTCTGCTTTGTCTTTTCTTTTTACTCCAAATGACTTTTGCAAATTATGAAACTTGCCCAAATAATTACAGTGCACTATTTAACACTGTTAGAAAATGGTTTGGAGCCATAGTGATTTCATTCTAATTTTAGTTAAATAAAATGGGATTAAACATTGTTGTTTGGTACTGGTTTTGGATGATAGAGTCATTTAAATAATTCAATTAATGTTGCTGCTATTTTTATAATTGTTTTGGGAATATTTGCAACATGATGAACATTTTAGTTCCTGGACTTGAACAACTCTTATTTTCACTTTAAGTTTGAATTACCATTTGAATTGGAATGTGAAATGAGATATGAGTTTTCAACTTGATCATATCTTGTCTAGCAAAATGATTAGGCACTGATCATGGTCATCACTGTGCTTAATTACAATGATCACTGTAGCCAAAATCCAGGGTGTCACAATTCTCCCCTACTAAAAGAAATTCTCGTCCCGAGAATTAAGAGGTAGACGTAAGGGGGATAGCTTGGTTACGAAAATCTAACGAGTCTTCTTGTTCTTGTTGCTCTCATCGAAGAGGTTGATCCCCTTATGTTGAAGCCTTCAATTCTCTGTTCCAGGTCATCCTGATGAAGTCGTCATCCTTTCTTTGGGATCTTCATCGTCCTACGAATGCGATTAGAGGGAGAAACTCTGGTAGAACGTATCTCCACCAAGTTGGGCACCTGACAGTGAACTCAAGGAAGAAGACATGAATTATTTCTCGAGTTGTTACTCAGGGAATTCATCGAGAGCAATATGCGATGGTTCAAAAGTTTCAAACGGGTAGGCAATCATTCGATGCCTGATCAGAAGGTGAAAAGGGGTTCAGAGCAACGAGAATAAATATTGCGTCTGATATTAGAATAGATCATCCCTTGGTCGGTGGCTCGGGGATTACGTACGAAGCCAAGTGCAAAGGATACTTTGGATTTAAAGATGTACAGGAGAGTCAGGTTTCGATCCTGTGGAACTATGGGTTAAGGGCCCATCATGTGGGTTAAAATATGAAGAGCGGTGACATCTTGCACGGTCATGGTAGCAAGACATGTCGGAGGAAAATATGTCAATTATGTCGGCAACAACTGCGGTACCAAGGGCGGGGGACGAAGAGAACCATCTTCCTGCTCATTGAAACGAGGCGGACCAATAGGCAAAGTTCTCGTCCACCGGCGATTACCGGAATGTTTAACAACAATAGTAACAGGGTCTTACTGACAGAGTTGTACACCGAGGTGTTTACCTAAGCAGGGAATTATCACTGCTCAGATCAAATAAATCTCAAGAAAGGTTAAACAGACCAATGGAAAGGAAAATGTGATTATCACTTTAAATAGACCAATGGAAAGGAAAATGTGTACACACGAGCATTAGGTGTATATCCTTTCCAAGAGCAAGCAGAGCGAGATAATCATGACAAGGCTCCGTGTAGGTAACCATTAAGACATAGGGCAATGAATTAATGAAGTTTACCCATACAACGGTGTTAGGAAAATTGATCATGAAACATTTTAGCACTATGCCCCCAATGTCCTTGATGAAATTCGGAATACCACAGTCATGCTTCGAGGTAGCATCGACATGGTCATCAGGTAAGGGCCGGAGTTTGGGAACAAAATGATCTATTAGGAACAACTTATAAAATTAAGTCATACAATTTTTCTCATGGAAGAATGGCTAATCTTGCTGAACAAGATACTATAACCATAGGTCCTCCTGCAAGGCATGCTAGCCATGACATCACCTTACCGAGTATATAGGGACCAAAATTATAATCCTTGGAAAAAGTTCCAACCATCATATCTGACTGAGATTCAGATCTGGCTGAGTAAACAGGTACTTCAGATGCTTGGTACTACAACAATGGGGATGCGAGATCCACGGAAGTGTGGATGTGGGCGCGGTTACTTTTTATTGCGGGGAGGTGGGGGGTGGAGATATTTGATCCTTATCTACGAGAGGACGAGAAGGTAAACACCACCCATCCACCGACCCACGAGCTAGGTAAAGAGTTTCACTATGCGCGCCATTGTTGCATGCATGGCACGGAGGGACACGGGTGAAATTACCGTACCGACACATGCATGGACAGACTGACCAGGCTGTGTTTAACAGTGGTGCCTCTCCACTTTGGATAAGAACAGCTGAGAGGTCACCGTGGACGATAGACCTGGGACTGACCACCGATCGACCAGGACATATGTCACGTGGCCATGGATGGAGGTCTCTGCAAGACGGGACACTGCTACGCGCGAAAGGGGTCAAGATCTCAGCGTCAGCTGCAGTATCAACTCCAGCAGGAACATACGGGATGTATCTGTATGCCGTCTCCAGTATAAGACGAAGATGTTTAGCATGCTCTTATTTATTCTTGGAGTAAACCACGATATCATCTAGATAAACCACGACGAATTTATCGAGGTAATCCATGAATATATAGTTCATCAGACGAGAGAAAGTTGCTGGAGCATTGGTTAAGCCGAAGGACATGACGGTGTACTCGTATGAACCATAACGAGTAACGAATGCAGTCTTCGGAATATCCTCTTCACGTACCCGGATCTGATGGTAACCCAACCTCAAGTCAAGTTTCGAGAACACTGATGAACCAGCAAGTTGATCATACAGATCGTTGATCCGAGGAAGCGGATATTTGTTTTGAATCGTTGCTTGGTTGATGGGACGGTAATCTTGGACCAATCGATTCGTACCATCCTTCTTCTTGACAAAGAGAGAAGGTGCTCCGCAAGCAGAGGAACTTGGATGAATGAAACCCAGACGAAGCGAATTGTCAATTTCTTGCTTAAGTTCAAGGAGTTCATGTGGTGGCATCTTATATGGAAGCTTGGCTATAGGAGTGGTACCAGGTACCAAGTCGATGACAAACTCGACAGCTCTGGCAGGGGGAATCCCTGGAAGTTCTTCTGGAAAAACATCTTGGAAATCCCGGACAACTGGAATGTTTTCAATCCCTTCAAGAGGTGACTCATTTAATGCATTCAAGGCATATAGTCGGCTTCAGCATCTAACAACTTGGAATGACATGATCGAGTACAACTCATAATCAAGGAAGATTACTAAGAGTTGTCGAATCGCAATGCGTACTCGATTCAGATACCAGTGTCCTTGATTGTCCGACAACTCAGAACACGGGGAAACTGGAATCAGTGAAATATCATAGTTGATGAGGAGCTGATAATAAGTTATAACGCTCCATGATATTTATCAAGACACCAGGGATAATACTCGGAGGTAGATCAGCATGGAGGTTAGACTAGCGTATTGATCTGTGGAGGACAAGCACTTTAACTTGTCTGAGAATGAAATCGAAGTAGAACAACATGGTCGGAACCACGATTGCAAAGGACAAGATCAAAGATACAATATCAAATCATACAATGAATGATTATATGAGAGGAGAAGCTTGTATGATAAGATCAACCTCGTTTCCATGGGCATGAACACAAGGTTCAAGGTCGACTCCCACTTCATCAATGCATCACCTTTCATTTACACCTCACCTTTGGTAAAGTTGTAGTTTTGAAAGATTATCTGGCAAAACACCCGAAAAGTATGATTCGTGAAAACTGTCGGGTTCACACGAATTAAGGAAGGCATAGGTCCAACCCATTGGGGCATCTTAGGAACATATACCACAAGCTTCAAGAGTAATTAACACATGCTTGACAACATAGCATGGCTGATAAAAGCATAGGATACAACTTATCAGAGGGAGAACACACAATTTACCAATGGCATCATGTATCAGGGGAAGAACATCACAATAATTTTGAATGTGAAGGATGCTACCGGATAATAACCCAACAATGGTTTGGCATCCCACAAAGGGTTCTGATATGAGTATTGGAACTCAATCAGTGGAAGAAAGAAAGCAAGGCATCCGATTAGTGTTTATCTGAATGATATAGATACTTAAATACCAAAGGAATTATGATTTCCAGGTTGGTGTATCAAAATCAGATGCTCCGATCAAATACAAGTAAGTTGAATGGACTTAGATGGATGTTCAGTCAAAGTTGATTTGTCGAGAACCAACTCAGGTTTGGAAAGATGTCTGAGCCGGACAGACAATCTATGAGAAAACAACTGATGGCTGCGTGCACTCGCACACAGGTGGAATCAAATAAAATCAAATGACAATCACCAAGGAATTAAAGAATATTGCTAGACACATAGAATTAACCATAATGCAAGCAGGTGAGAAAAGTCAATAGCAAAGGCCAATGAGGATTTTCAGAGGATCAAATAGCAACTAGAAGGGTTTGTGAAACCCATGACAACTGAGGACAAACGAATCCCCGGTAAGCATAGGGGGGTGATGGACGAAGAGAATCGCAAGAGAGGTGAACACAAGTTCTCGGAAGAACATCGGAGAGTATCTTCGGAGTCTTCTGATGAATCAAGCCATCATCTGGAATGAGGGGCTCTCCGGGGGAAGTAGTTACGAGAACCTAGAGTTAGAGTTAATAAAATCTTTAGCCCAAAAGAGGAGAGAGATCAGAACCCAAAGTATAGACGAGGAATAAAAGATCCTAATACCACCCGATTGAGATGTGGGCCCATAACCCACACAACTATGTTAGTAAAAGTTTTTCAATGACTAGACTCAACTTCAGCCAAGGAGTTGGAAAGGGGGCTACCTACAGGCAGTCGGCTCTAATACCAACTTGTGACGCCCCCGATCTCGACCGTACGCTAAACATACACACAATGCGTACGACCAAGATTAGGGACTCACTTATCGATATCACAACACAACACTAGACACAAATTAAACTCATACAGCTTCATATTACAAGCGAGGGGCCTCGAGGGCTCGAATACAAAGCTTGACAAGCACGAGTCAGTGGAAGCAATAATATCTGAGTACAGACACAAGTTAAACAAGTTTTGCCTTAAGAAGGCTAGCACAAACATAAGCAGCGGATCGAAAGAGGCGAGGCCTCCTGCCTGGGAACCTCCTAACTACTCCTGAGCATCGGCACTCTCCACGTAGTAGTAGGCTCCATCGGTGGTGTAGTAGTCGTCTCCGGCATACTCCATCTCCTGGGCTCCGTCATCTGAACGCGGTAATTGTATCGAGGGGAAAGAGAAAGCAAAGAAGCGGTGAGTACTCATCCAAAGTACTCGCAAGACTGACATCAGAACTATGCTAAATATGCATCATTATCAAGGGGAGGGGTTATATTTGGACTGACTGCAGAAAGCAAGAACAGGGAGAAGGCCTAGTCCTATCGAAGACTAGCATCTTCAGCATCTTGCAGCATTAGAAGAGAGTAGACTGGTATCTCATATATAATCATATTATTGTAGCAATTTTATTAAGTAACCACGCCCAGGGATTCTTCCTCGACTCCCTGCGAGGAAGCAATCTCGGAGCCACAATTCATTTCAAATTAAATCACAATTATAGTTGTATAAGGTCAAGGCACAACTCCAAGTTGTCCTGTTACCGTGGACACGGCTATTCGAATAGATTATTCATCCTTGTAGGGGTGCACCACATATTCCCCAACATGCCTGAATCACCTCCGGCCGGACACACTTTCCAGGGTCATGCCCGGCCTCAGGATATCAGCACGTCATCGCCCCACCTAGGCTCAGCGAAGAGGCCAGCCCGCCGGTCTAAATCCTAAGCGCGCAGGTTCGTGGGCCCACTTGCCCTTGCACTCCTGCACGATGCGAACGCGGCCGAGGTCAGTCCTAGCACCCCTTAGTAACAAGCGCAATGCCGTTGCGGACCACTCGGGCGCGCGCCGCTCCATTGCTGACGTCCGAAGAGCTTCGGCTGATACAACGACGCAGAGTACCCATAACTTCTCCCACGTGAAGGTTAGTGCGTATTAAGGCCAACGACCTAACTCAGATCAAGTACCCAACCCATTAGCATTTTATTAATGCGGGGCAAGCGCGACCCATAAAGTGCGGTCCCGTCACCCCGACTCGAGGATGTGTGGCAAGGGCCTCTCCTGCCCGTCCACGCCTCAACATAACCCTTTGGATGCCTTACCGGCACATCCCACCACATCTCACACACGGGTACCCTTGGGGCCGACCCGTCTCAAGACTGCCGGGAACTCAGGTCCACCTCAACCAGGGTGGTACCGCCTGTCCCTCCAGTCCCGTCTTTCACATGTAAACAATGTCAAGATAAAGTAACTGTGTGTTTATACACCAAGTGGGTATCCGAGGAATCACCCTCGATGGATCCCACTCGAGGTATGTGTATGACAAGAGTCGCTATCGGTAAATGGGAAGGAGGAATCACCCTCGATACCCACGACCGATTAGCTACGCTACAGAATTAACACCAGGAGTGCTAAGTGAGGTATAACCCTCGGCACTCGATAGTAGCTCTGTAGTGCCATACATAAGGGGTGTGCGGTGATGTGAGGGGCCTGGCTCGTCGGTCGATTGACCGAGTCTTCGAGTCTTCGAGTCGTCGATGAAGAAGCAGGGGCAACTGGGACTAAGGGGTCACTGGGGATTCATTGATCAACCTATACTAAGCAGTTGATATGATTGCAGGTATAGTAGCAGTTTATCAAAAACAGGCTATGCATCAGAATAGGAGCTAACTAATACAGTAGCAAAATCTAATGCAAGAATAAGAGGGAAAGGAATGGGCGATATCGGAATGCTCAAGGGGGGTTGCTTGCCTTGCTGCTCTGCGGCAAAGGCCTGATCGTCAACGGTGTAGTCGTACCCGACAGCACCGTCAGTCTCGGGGTCTACCGGAGAGAAGAGGGGGGAGAAACAATAAATACAAATCACAGATGCAACATGATGCATGACATGGCAATATGCAGAGCTAGGCATGCACTAACGTAGTACTACACGTCGCAGACGGGTCGGAAGAATATCTGACGATATTTTCCCGGGTCTCGGGCTACTACCGGACAGATGATCCTAATGCTAAATGTCCATGTTCATCATGCTAGGAGCATGTGACAGATGAACGGACAGCATATTTGGATTCGTGGGATTTTTCTGAGCAACTTTCATATATAAATTATTTTCATCGGAGTTACGGTTTAAAAGATATTATTTTCTAAAGTTTTACTGAATTTCTGAAATTTATTTTATTTATTTAAATCAACATTATCCAGAACAGTGTCTGGTGACGTCAGCGTGAAGCCATGCTGACGTCAGTGGTCAACAGTCGACTGGCCAGGTCAAACCTGACCTGTGGGTCCAGTGGGACCCACTGGTCAGCCTTACAGTGGCTAATTAGTATTAATACTAATCTAATTACAGATTAAGTAGAGGTGGGGCCTACTGGTCAGTGTCTAATTAGCATTTAATCTAATTAATTTATTAATTAACCGATTTTATTTTTATTTAAATTTGTTTAATCGCGTGGGACCCACCTGTCAGTGAGTTGACCCAGTCAACTAGTCAACGGGACCCACCCGTCAGCGACACAGGGGGCCCCTCACCTCAGGCCAGGTCAGCGGTGGTCGGCGTCTCGCCGGAATCACGCCGGCGAGCTTGTTCGCGGCGGCGCAACTTCGGGCACCGGTCGGAAATCGCGTAGGGGGGCTACTCGACGCGCGCAAGGGCTTGTTGGATCGGGCGGAGCGAGCCGCGTCCGATGGTGGTGGTTGTAGCGCGCGAGGAGGAAGGGAACGTCGACGGCGACCACCGCGGCGTCGCCGGACTTCGGCCATCTAGCAAACGGCGGCAATACGGCACGGCAAGCGGCGAGACCTATCGCGTTGGACTCGCGCGGGCGTGCTGAGCACGAACCCGAGCTCGTTTGAGCTTGACGGGCAGTGCGGCCACGACGAGGAGCTCATCGGCGGCGAGGTATTCGGGCGTCTCCAACGTGGAAGCTACGTCGATGCAATCGCACGGAAGAGAGAGGGGAAAGACGGGAGGGCTTACAGTGAGCCCGCAGATGTGCTCTAGCCTGCTCGGGGAGGCTCGTCGGCGGCGAATCGGAGACGGGGAAGAAGAAGCCTGAGGAAGAAGAAGAAGTCGTGGCGCTCGCGGTGGGGGTTCCCGATTCCAATGGCGTGCACCGATCGACGCTGCGGTCGACGGTGATGCCCTACGGCATCTCGGTGATGGCTGGGGACGATGGAGAGCGCGGGATCGACGGTGGCAACGGCGGGCGTTTTCGGGCGAGCTCGATCAGGAGCAAGGGAGGGGATCAGAGAGGGGGCTACGGGGTCCTAGGGCACGCGGGGTGGAGGGAGAGAGCTGTGGGGGTGATCTTATCCCCAAGGGAGCCACGGGATGATCGACAGCGCGACGATCGGCGTTCGGACGGCGCTGGCGCCATGGCCTCCCTTCCCCCGGCGCGAGGAGGAAGAAAAGGCCGGCACTTGCTGGGCCGGGCCAGCCTGTAGCACTCGAGGCCCAGGTATAGTGGGCCTTTTCTTTTTCTTTTATTCTTTTCTGTTTTCTGTTTTCTTTTCTGCTTTGTCTTTTCTTTTTACTCCAAATGACTTTTGCAAATTATGAAACTTGCCCAAATAATTACAGTGCACTATTTAACACTGTTAGAAAATGGTTTGGAGCCATAGTGATTTCATTCTAATTTGAGTTAAATAAAATGGGATTTAACATTGTTGTTTGGTATTGGTTTTGGATGATAGAGTCATTTAAATAATTCAATTAATGTTGCTGCTATTTTTATAATTGTTTTGGGAATATTTGCAACATGATGAACATTTTAGTTCCTGGACTTGAACAACTCTTATTTTCACTTTAAGTTTGAATTACCATTTGAATTGGAATGTGAAATGAGATATGAGTTTTCAACTTGATCATATCTTGTCTAGCAAAATGATTAGGCACTGATCATGGTCATCACTGTGCTTAATTACAATGATCACTGTAGCCAAAATCCAGGGTGTCACAGTATCTCTATACGACTCTTGTTATTTGGGGACATCTCATGCCACGCCAACTCTTATGCCTCGAGGCCCAAAACTATTTCGATAGCCATGACAAGTTAACCAATGCTTCGCTCGTAAGTGTCCGACACAAACACACCACGTTAAGGAGAATTAGCAGCACCCTAATTTTATAGGCCCACCACTAAAAATACTTAACATGTGATGTTGCAGCAATTGGGGAGGCAATTTTACTTGACATTCCTTGAGGGATCACCCTACTTAATAACATCTATCATGCAAAAGAAGGGCGCATAAAAGGGCTAAACTTTCACATGCAGTTTATATATGTGTGATATGGTATAGCCCCTTTCATCAACACATGGTGATCTCCATCTCCACGTGCGCTGCATGCCCATGGTGATCTCCATCTCCATGCATGGTTGCCCTTGTGGTGATCTCCATCTCCACACATGGTGTCAACCGCCAAGTGTTACATAAGATACTATGCTATTACAAACTAATAGCTATGTGAGTAAATTACATTACAAGGCATCTCATGTTGACACGTAGGCCATTAATACAATAATGGGACAACCATATGGCTCCAGCCGGTTGCCGCACTCATGACACGCAGGTCATGATTTAATAATTTACAAGCAACATTCATGGGCTATACCAAATCACAAGCATTCCCTGCAAAAACAAGTCAGACGTTCTACCGACGAAAATAAAACTGTCCGAAACTCTATTTTCCAAGAGGATTTTGACCTCGAAAATATCGCCAAAAACGACAAAGCAGTTGAACGTCAAATGCATCTTTTCGTGCCCTTCCGTTTGATAGGTCGTGGAGCGAAAACGGAGTTCGTATGCAAAAGCTATGCCCGTTTTACTGTGACCCCTCCAACAGATTTCAGCACCGCGGAAATCACATTTCCACGGTGTCGATCTTTGCTCCGGTTCGATCAATCTCATTGATCTTCGCGTGCTGCATCTGGATTTACGTTCCACTGTCTACCCCGATGGCAGAAACCGACCGGTAGGGGTAATTCGTGTCACGACCTCTGCATCACGATCACGGAATCAAGATCACGAAACCAACCGTCAACACTGACGTGCACAGCCGATCTCATCGACCCGCACCTGAACCGATCTACATATCTCATATGCAAATCACCGAATCTATCACCACACAACGGAGGCTCTGATACCACTGTTTGGACACGCGGTACGCTACGCTAGAGCCAAATAAAATTTTCTACTGCGCACCCAAGAACATGCTGCTGGAAATAGATCACGGGATCGGGTTTACCACTAGACGCGCAGTCACCGCAGTGGAAGTAGAGTTGGTGATGCGTGTAATCGATCAGCCAATTCGTCTCCTCCTCGTGTAGCCGATCTCCCACGAACAGCGATCTCCCACGAACAGCTCCTCGCGGATCCCTCGAACAGTTCCTCACGGATTCCTCGAACGGTTCATCCAAGCACCGCAGATGTGATGCCTCCAAGGTATCCACACGTACGGGGGCAGCGTCAGGCGGCGGACTGCTAGGTCCGATCGCACGGCATGGTAGCGTGGGGAGTGGCGGTGGCTATCGACGGGAGGAAAAGATCAACCCTGAAAGGTGCGCCCACTTGTTGGAAATATGCCCTAGAGGCAATAATAATTTAGTTATTATCATATTTCCTTGTTCATGATAATCGTTTATTATTCATGCTATAATTGTATTGATTGGAAACTCAAATACATGTGTGGGTACATAGACAACACTGTGTCCCTAGTATGCCTCTAATAGACTAGCTCGTTGATCAAAGATGGTCAAAGTTTCCTAGCCATAGACATGAGATGTCATTTGATAACGGGATCACATCATTAGGAGAATGATGTGATGGACAAGACCCAAACTATGAACATAGCATATGATCGTGTCAGTTTATTGCTATTGTTTTCTGCATGTCAAGTATCTGTTCCTATGACCATGAGATCATGCAACTCACTGACACCGGAGGAATACCTTGTGTGTATCAAACGTCACAACGTAACTGGGTGACTATAAAGATGCTCTACAGGTATCTCCGAAGGTGTCTGTTGAGCTGGTATGGATCGAGACTGGGATTTGTTACTCCGTATGACGGAGAGGTATCTCAGGGCCCACTCGGTAATACAACATCACAACAAGCCTTGCAAGCAATGTGACTAAGTGTTAGCCATGGGATCTTGTATTACGGAACGAGTAAAGAGACTTGCCGCTAACGAGATTGAACTAGGTATAGAGATACCGACGATCGAATCTCGGGCAAGTAACATACCGAAGAACGAAGGGAACATCATACGGGATTAACTGAATCCTTGACATAGAGGTTGAACCGTTAAAGATCTTCGTAGAATATGTAGGAACCAATATGGGCATCCAGGTCCCGCTATTGGTTATTGACCGTAGAGGTGTCTCGGTCATGTCTACATAGTTCTCGAACCCGCAGGGTCTGCACACTTAAGGTTCGGTGATGTTTCAGTATAGTTGAGTTATGTATGTTGGTGACCGAAGGTTGTTCGGAGTCCCGGATGAGATCCAGGACGTCACGAGGAGCTCCGGAATGGTCCGGAGGTAAAGATTGATATATAGGAAGTCCCATTTTGGTCACCGGAAAAGTTTCGGGTATTTCGGTAGTGTACCGGGAGTGCCGGGAGGGTACCGGGGGACAATCGGGAGGGGCCTCTCGACCCAAAGGACCTCATGGGCTGTGGGAGGAGGTGAACCAGGCCCTGGTGGGCTGGCCGAACCCCCCCACTAAAGCCCATGCGGCTAGGGGTGGGAAAACCCAAAGGTGGAAAGGGTTTCCAAGTGGGGGAGGAGGAATCCTACTCCTAGTAGGATTGGAGTTGGACTCCTCCACCTCCCCACTTCGGCCGCACCTAGGGGCAACCCTAGGGTCGCTGGCCTCCCTCCCCTTCCTCCTATATATACTAGAGGGGGAGAGGGCAAAAGCACTTCAACCCAAAAAAGGCCACGGTGCAGCCCTCTCTCCCGATAGATTAGTTCCTCTAGTTTTTCAGCAGTGCTTAGGCGAAGCCCTGCTGGAATAGTTCCACCACCACCGCTGCCGCGCCGTCGCGCTGCCGGAGAACTCATCTACCTCTCCACTCCCTCTTGCTGGATCAAGAAGGCGGAGATCGTCATCGAGCTGTACGTGTGCTGAACGCGGAGGTGCCGTCCGTTCGGCGCTAGATCGGAAGGACCGTGATCAGGATCGCGGGACGGATCGTGATTGGATCGTGAGACGGATCGTGATGGGATCGCGGGACGGCTAGCGATTTGGATCGCGAAGACGTTCGACTATGTCAACCGTGTTTCTTAACGCTTCCCGCTTAGCGATCTACAAGGGTATGTAGATCCACTCTCCCTCTCGTAGATGCTCATCACCATGGATAGATCTTGCGTGTGCGTAGGAATTTTTTTGTTTCTCATGCAACGTTCCCCAACAGTGGCATCATGAGCTAGGTCTATGTGTAGATGAGATCTCGAGTAGAACACAAAGAAGTTTGTGGGCGTTGATATTCAGATTGCTTCCTCCCTTGGTCTTTTCTTGATTCGGTGCTATTGTGGGATGAAGCGGCCCGGACCAACATTACACGTACGCTTACGAGAGACCGGTTCCACCAACTGACATGTAACTTCGTTGCATAAAGATGGCTGGCGGGTGTCTGTTTCTCCCACTTTAGTCGGATCGGATTTGACAAAGGCGGTCCTTGAGAAGGTTGAATAGCAATTTTTGTATCACCGTTGTGGTTTTTTGCGTAGGTAAGAATTGTTCTTGCTAGATACCCGTAGCAGCCACGTAAAACTTGCAACAACAATTAGAGGACGTCTAACTTGTTTTTGCAGGGTATGTTGTGATGTGATATGGACAATTACATGATGAGATATATGTGATGTATGAGATGATCATGTATTGTATAGAATATCATGACTTGCATGTCGATGAGTACGGCAACCGGCAGAAGCCATAGGGTTGTCTTTAATTATTGTCGCCGTTTTTTCTTTACTTTATCGCTATGAGTTAGCAATAGTCGTGGAAGCAACAGTCGGTGTGACAACCTCATGGCGACACATTGATGGAGATCAAGATGATGGAGATCATGGTGTTATGCCGGTGACGCTGGAGATCATGCCGGTGCTTTGAAGATGGAGATCAAAAGCACAAGTTCATGGCCATATCATGTCACTTATGATTTGCATGTGATGTTAATCCTTTTATGCATCTTATTTTGCTTAGAACGATGGTAGCATTATAAGGTGATCCCCGAGTGTGCACCATTGCGAAAGTTCGTCGTTTCGAGACACCACGTGATGATCGGGTGTGATAGACTCTACGTTCGCATACAACAGGTGCAAGCCAGTGTTGCACAAGCGGAACACTCGGGTTAAAACTTGACGAGCCTAGCATGTACAAACATGGCCTCGGAACACAAGAGACCGAAAGGTCGAACATGAGTCATATAGCAGATATGATCAACATAAAGATGTTCACCATTGAAACCACCTCAACTCACGTGATGATCGGACTTGAGTTGGTGAATCTGGATCATGTCACACTCGAATGACCATAGGGATGTCAATTTGAGTAGGAGTTTTTAAGTAATATGATTAACTAAACTCATTATCATGAACATAGTCAAAATGTCTTTGCTAATTATGTTGTAGATTACTAGCTCACGCTGTAGCTCCCTTGAATTTTATATGTTCCTAGAGAAATAGAGTTGAAAGATGATGGTAGCAATAATGCGGACTGGGTCCGTAATATGAGGATTGTCCTCATTTGCTGCACAGAAGGCTCGTGTCCTTAATGCACCGCTCGGTGCGCCACCCCCTCGAGCGTCGTTTGTAGATGTTGTGAACATCTGACAGGCACGTTCTGATAACTACTTGATAGTTTAGTGCGTCATGCATTACGGCTTAGAATTGAGGCTCCAAAACGTTTTGAACGTCACGGAACATATGAGATGTTCTAAGAGCTGAAATTGGGATCTCAGGCTCGTGCCCGTGTTGAGAGGTATGAGACCTCCAACAAGATTCTTTGCCTGCAAGATGAAGGAGAATAGCTCAATCGATGAGCATGTGCTCAGATTGTCTGGGTGCTACAATCGCTTGAATCGAGTGGGAGTTGATCTTCCAGATAAGATAGTGGTTGATATAGTTCTCCAAGTCACTGCCACAAAGCTACTAGAGCTTCGTGATGAACTATGAAATGCCAGGGATGGAAATAATGATCCCTGAGCTATTCGCGATGTTTGACACCGCGAAGGTAGAAATCAAGAAGGAGCATCAAGTGTTGATGGTTAGTAAAACCACTAGTTTCGAGAAGGGCAAGGGCAAGGAGGGAAACTTCATGGATGGCAAGCCAGTTGCTGCTGCAGTGAAGAAACCCAAGGTTGAACCCAAACCCGAGACTAAGTGCTTCTATTATGAGGAGAGCGGTCGCTGAAGCGGAACAACCCTAGATACTTGGTAGATAAGAAGGCTGGCAACATCAACAGAAGTATATTTGATATACGTGTTATTGATGTGTACCTTACTAGTGGTCCTAGTAGCACCTGGGTATAGGATACCGGTTCGGTTGCTAAATGTTAGTAACTCGAAATAAAAGCTACGGAATAAACGGAGGCTAGCTAAGGGTGAGGTGATGATGAGTGTTGGAAGTGTTTCCAAGGTTGATGTGATCACCATCGCACGCTCTACCTTCGGGATTAGTGATGAACCTAAATAAATGTTATTTGGTGTTTGTGTTGAGCATGAACGTGATTAGATCGTGTTTATTGCAATACGGTTATTCATTTAAGTCAGAGAATAATGGTTATTCTGTTTACATGAATAATACCTTCAGTGGTCATGCACCCAATGTGAATGGTTTATTGAGTCTCGATTGTAGTGATACACATGTTCATAATATTGATGCCAAAAGATGCAAAGTTAATAGTGATAGTACCACATACTTGTGGCACTGCCGCCAAGGTCATATTGGTATAAAGCGCATGCAGGAACTCCATGCTGATGAATCTTTTGGACTCACTCGATTTCGAATCAGTTGAGACATGCGGACCATGCCTCATGGGCAAGATGACTAAAACCCCGTTTTCCGGCTTGATGGAGCGGCCAAGTGACTTATTGGAAATGATACATGTTGATGTATGCGGTCCAATGAGTGTTGAAGCGTGCGGTTGATATCGCTATTTTCTTACCATCACTGATGATTTGAGTAGATATGGGGATATTTACTTAATGAAACACAAGTCTGAAATGTTTGAAAAGTTCAAACAAATTCAGAGTGAAGTTTGAGATCATCGTGACAAGAAGATAAAATGTCTACGATATGATCGTGGAGGTAAATATCTGAGTTACGAGTTTGGTATACAACTTAAGACAATGTGGAAGTTGTTTCACAACTCACGCCACCTGGAACACCATAGTGTGATGGTGTGTCCGAACGTCGTAGTCGTGCTCTATTGGATATGGTGCGTACTATGATGTCTCTTATCGATTTGCCACTATCGTTTTGGGGGTATGCATTAGAGACAACTACATTCACTTTAAATATGGCACCATCTAAGTCCGTTAAGATGACACCGTATGAATTTTGGTTTGACAGAAACCTAAGCTGTCATTTCTTAATGTTTGGGGCTGCGACGCTTATGTGAAAAAGGTTTTCAACCTGATAAGCTCGAACCCAAAGCGGACAAATGCATCTTCATTGAATACCCTAACGTAACAGTTGGGTAAACCTTCTATCTTAGATCCAAGCACAAAGTGTTTGTTGCAAAAACGGGTCCTTTCTCGAGAAAGAGTTTCTCTCGAAAGAATTGAGTGGGAGGGAGATAGAACTTGATGAGGTTGTTGAACCTTTGTTTCAATCAGAGAGTAGCGCAGCACAGAAAGTTGTTTCTGTGGAGCCTACATTAGTTGAAGAGGAAGTTAATGATGATGATCATGAAGCTTCGGATCAAGTTACTATCGAACCTCGTAGGTCGACAAGGACACGTACTGCTCCTGAGTGGCACGGCAACCCTGTCTTAGAGGTCATGTTGTTGGACAACGATGAACCTACGAGCTATGAAGAAGCGATGATGGGCCCGGATTCTGAGAAATGGTTAGAGGCCATGAAATCTGAGATGGGATCCATGTATGAAAACAAAGTATGGGCTTTGGAAGTAATACCTGAAGGGCGAAAGGCCATTCAGAACAAATGGATCTTTAAAAGGAAGACAGACGCGGACGGTAGTGTCACCGTCTACAAAGCTCGACTTGTGGCAAAGGGTTTTTCACAAGTTCAAGGAGTTTACTACGATGAGACTTTCTCACCCGTAGCGATGCTAAAGTCTGTTGGAATTATGTTAGCAGTTGCTGCATTTTTCGATTATCAAATCTGGCAGATGGATGTCAAAACATCGTTTCCTTAACGGTTTCCTTGAGGAAAGGTTGTATGTGATACAACCGGAAGGTTTTGTCAGTCCTAAGGATGCTAAAATGTATGCAAGCTCCAGTGATCTTTCTATGGACTAGAGCAAGCATCTCGAAGTTGGAATATACGCTTTGATGAGGTGATCAAAGTTTATGGGTCTATACAAAGTTTATGAGAAACTTGTATTTACAATAAAGTGAGTGGGAGCACTATAGAATTTCTGATAAGTATATGTGGATGACATATTGTTGATCGGAAATGATGTAGAATTTCTGGAAAAGCATAAAGGGTTGTTTGAAAAGGAGTTTTTTCAAAGGAAAACCTGGAATGAAGCTACTTAAATATTTGGCATCAGGATCTATAGAGATAGATCAAGACGTCTGATAAAACTTTCAATGAGTACATACCTTGACAAGATTTTGAAAGAATTCAAAATGGATCAGTCAAAGAAAGATTTCTTGCCTGATTTGTAAGGTGTGGAGTTGAGTGAGACTCAAAGCTCGACCACGGCAGAAGAAAGAGAAAGGACGAAGGTTGTCCCCTATGCCTTATCCATAGGCTCTGTATAGTATGCCATGCGGTGTACCGCACCTGGTGTGTGCCTTGCCATGAGTCTGTCAAGGGGTACAAGAGTGATCCAGGAGTGGATCACTGGACAGCGGTCAAAGTTATCCTTAGTAACTATAGGACTAAAGAAAATTTTCTCGATTATGGAGGTGATAAAGAGTTCATCGTAAAGGGTTATGTCGATGCAAGCTTTAACACCAATCCGGATGACTCTGAGTAGAAATCAGGATACGTATAGTGGAGCGACCATTTGGAATAGCTCCAAATGGAGCATGGTAGCATCTACAGTATGACATAAAGATTTGCAAAGAACACGCGGATCTGAATGTTGCAGACTGTTGACTAAGACCTCTCTCACATGCAAAGCATGATCGAACCCCAGAACTCATTGGGTGTTAGATTCATAACAATGTAAATCACATGGTGATGTGAACTAGATTATTGACTCTAGTGCAAGTGGGAGACTATTGGAAATATGCCCTAGAGACAATAATAATTTAGTTATTATCATATTTCCTTGTTCATGATAATCGTTTATTATCCATGCTATAATTGTATTGATTGGAAACTCAAATACATGTGTGGGTACATAGACAACACTGTGTCCCTAGTATGCCTCTAATAGACTAGCTCGTTGATCAAAGATGGTCAAGGTTTCCTAGCCATAGACATGAGATTTCATTTGATAACGGGATCACATCATTAGGAGAATGATGTGATGGACAAGACCCAAACTATGAACATAGCATATGATCGTGTCAGTTTATTGCTATTGTTTTCTGCATGTCAAGTATCTGTTCCTATGACCATGAGATCATGCAACTCACTGACACCAGAGGAATACCTTGTGTGTATCAAACATCACAACGTAACTGGGTGACTATAAAGATGCTCTACAGGTATCTCCGAAGGTGTCTGTTGAGCTGGCATGGATCGAGACTGGGATTTGTTACTCCGTATGACGGAGAGGAATCTCAGGGCCCACTCGGTAATACAACATCACAACAAGCCTTGCAAGCAATGTGACTAAGTGTTAGCCACAGGATCTTGTATTACGGAATGAGTAAAGGGACTTGCCGGTAACGAGATTGAACTAGGTATAGAGATACCAATGACCGACTCGGGCAAGTAACATACCGAAGAACAAAGGGAACATCATACGAGATTAACTGAATCCTTGACATAGAGGTTCAACCGATAAAGATCTTCATAGAATATGTAGGAACCAATATGGGCATCCAGGTCCCGCTATTGGTTATTGACCGTAGAGGTGTCTCGGTCATGTCTACATAGTTCTCGAACCCGTAGGGTCTGCACACTTAAGGTTCGGTGACGTTTCGGTATAGTTGAGTTATGTATATTGGTGACCGAAGGTTGTTCGGAGTCCCGTATGAGATCCAGAACGTCACGAGGAGCTCCGGAATGGTCCAGAGGTAAAGATTGATATATAGGAAGTCCCGTTTTGGTCACCAGAAAAGTTTTGGGTATTTCGGTAGTGTACCGGGAGTGCCGGGAGGGTACCGGGGGACCATCGGGAGGGGCCTCTCGACCCAATGGACCTCATGGGCTGTGGGAGGAGGTGAACCAGCCCCTGGTGGGCTTGCCGAACCCCCCCACTAAAGCCCATGCGGCTAGGGGTGGGAAAACCCAAAGGTGGAAAGGGTTTCCAAGTGGGGGAGGAGGAATCCTACTCCTAGTAGGATTGGAGTTGGACTCCTCCACCTCCCCACTTCGGCCGCACCTAGGGGCAGCCCTAGGGGTGCCGGCCTCCCTCCCCTTCCTCCTATGTATACTAGAGGGGGAGAGGGCAAAAGCACTTCAACCCAAAAAAGGCCACGGTGCAGCCCTCTCTCCCGATAGATTAGTTCCTCTAGTTTTTCAGTAGTGCTTAGGCGAAGCCCTGCTAGAAGTTCCACCACCACCGCCGCCGCGTCATCGCGCTACCGGAGAACTCATCTACCTCTCTGCTCCCTCTTGCTGGATCAAGAAGGCGGAGATCGTCATCGAGCTGTACGTGTGCTGAACGCGGAGGTGTCGTCCGTTCGGCGCTAGATCGGAAGGACCGTGATCAGGATCACGGGACGGATCGTGATTGGATAGCGAGACGGATCGTGATGGGATCGCGGGACGGCTAGCGATTCAGATCGCAAAGACGTTCGACTACATCAACCGCGTTTCTTAACGCTTCCCGCTTAGCGATCTACAAGGGTATGTAGATCCACTCTCCCTCTCGTAGATGCTCATCACCATGGATAGATCTTGCGTGTGCGTAGGAATTTTTTTGTTTCCCATGCAACGTTCCCCAACAGCCCACTCCCCTTTATATAGACCTCCGAAGTGGGCTCAACACTTGAGGCCCACGACGAGTCTAGTCCCATTTTCCATTCGGATCCAATCCGAATGGGCTGCAATCCCTTAAGTGTGCGACCCTATAGGTTCACGTGCACATGGACACGACCCGAGTCGATAGTCGGTAGCGGCTCCTAGCAGAACGTGCCAACTCCCATGTGTGCACAAAGTCGTTAAACGAACCTCGACAATGTGTCATATACAACATTCATTTTGCCTCATGATATAGGTTGTAGAGCTCAAGGCGAGTACTTGTCACCCTTGTGGTAGGTCGACATCTCTTCTCGAAACCGTGATGGAGATTCCCGAACTGGGTTAACACTTAACCCATGTCGCATGGCCATGCTTTCTGAATCTGATCACACGAGAGGGCCCAGAGAATATCTCTCCTCACGGAGGGGCAAATACCATCTTGGTTAACCATGTCTCGCGGCATGTCTCACGACTCACCCGAAAGCTACCTTTATAACTACCCAACTACGGAGTAGCGTTTGATAGACCCTAAGTAAGTCGATCCTCATCCCAAGAACATGCGATGACCTCAGATCTAGGACATGGCATATACATTGTGCTTGAGACTAACAGATGACATTATCTCGCTGTGTCTCAAAGTGGGTCTGTCCGACTCGGTGATCTCAATCCCCGAGTCCATACTATCAGTTTAGCATCTCTATGCACATGACTTGTGAAACGTAGTCATCAACTGAATCGTATACTACTAAAGGATATGGGTCGACATAACCTTAACAACTAGGGACTATTGGAACAATCATCACACTATATATAGTCTCACAAATAAGTCACATACTTATTGATACATATCACTGATGATGTTCAAGGACAATACAAAATACTCATGAATACATAGGAAATGAGATCATCACATGATTGCCTCTAGGGCATATCTCCAACAGTATCTTGTCTTGGATAACACACACAAAACTCGGTTCTTAAGGACGGTCCCAATGAGACAACCGGCCATGTACTCCTACATGGCCTCTCATCGCTACCTTTACCAAATCGTGTTCACACACTTAGCTCTCACACAGTAGGACATGAACACATGCATTCTGATTCATCGCCGAGATGGATCATACCCGACATGACTCTAAGCATAGCAGGCTTAGTAAGCAAGCATGGATGAGTAAGCACAAAAAGGCTCAAGCAGTTGCTACTCATGCTAAGTAGTTTCAACTATTTACCGTGACAAGGACATGTCATGCAAAGGCATGGGTTCAACTACCGAGAACATGTAGCAGTTGAATCGCTATTGTCCTAATGCAGTAAAGGAGAGCAGGAGCGAGAGAGTGGGTTCATATTAGTATGCTCAAGGGGGGGGGGTGCTTGCCTGATAGTTCTAAAGATAGCACTTCTCTTCATCAGTGTCAACGATCACAACATCGGAACCATCGTCTACCGAGAAGGAACAGCACCGACAAACAAGAAGGAACACATTGAATGCAGTGCAACAAACATGATGTATGATATGACATGTTAAGGTACTGGATTCACCTAATGCAATATTTGGTCAAGTTAGTTGAAGTGGAATTCAAACAACATTAAATTCCAACCCCAAATGTTATTTCATAAGTTGCCCTAACCATGAAATGTCCTAGTTGGTGATTTTAACTTCCTCAAATATGCATGAACATGGCATAAACATATTCATTGGATTTTTCTAATCATTTTTCATATATAAATTATTTTCATCTGAGTTACAGATTATTTTATATGATTTTTAGAAGTTTTAAACATTTTTTGGAATTAATAAATCATTTCTCATATATTTTAAATCCAGAAAAGCTTTACTGCGTCAACCATATGTCATGATGACCTCATTAGGTCAACTGACTTGGTCCAGGTCAAACCTGACCAGTGGGGTCCACAGGTCAGTGACTCGGTGCTGGTTTCCAGTCACAGACAGGTGGGGCCACGTCAGCTGACCTGTGGGGCCACGGGGATTAGTTTAATTTTAACAGAGGTTTAATCCAGCGGCTAATTAAGTGTGTGGGGCCTGACTGTTGGTGTCGTATGGTGGTTAACTAAGACGTCATTAGCCACTAATGATGGCCACGCTAGCACGGCCGGAGTTGGGCCGACGGCGACCAAAACCGCGGCGGGTGCTCGCCGTACTTGAGCTAGAGGTGACGGTTCGACGCGCTTCTGGCACCAGGTGGTAGCCCTTGCTAGCGCGGATCCAATGGGACACAGGGGAGGTCGTGGGGTCGCCGGAATAGTGACCGACAACGAGCTGTGCGGCGGATCGGGCTTGGTTAGGCACGGGGTTTCGATACGCTAGGGGGGCAGCTAGGGCTGCGCTGGCCTCCTGGAAGCTCCAGGAGCTCATTTATGTGCTCGAACATGGCGTGCAGCTGCTCTGGCCACGACAGCATCATGGCCGGCGGCAACGAGCTTCGGCTCCAGCGGGGAACACGGCTAGGGGACGCGAGAGACAGTAGGGAGGAGAGGACAAACAAAGGGTAGCTCACGGGGAATCATACGGGAAGCTCAGCATGGTCGGGGAAGCGCGGGAGCTGGCGACTCGACGACAGCGGCCTCCGGTGCCCGAGCTTGAAGACGAAGATCATGGCGACGATTGAGGCCGTCCGGGCTCGGTTCCTTCGGCGCAGAGGTGCGTAGGAGCTCGGTGGAGCCTTTGGACGTCTTGGAGAGGCGAGGCGATGGTAGTGGGCGTGGTGGTTCTCGACGGCGCTCTCGGACGCGTACGGGGGAAAGTGGGGAAGAGAGACAGAGGCGAGGGGGAAGAGAGAGGGGTCGGCGGGGTTGACATGGCTGCGGCCACGCTATCCAGCTTGTCGCGCTGGCGAGGAGAGGGCGATACGCTGGTGCGTGGCGCGCTGAGCGCGCGCGTGCGTCGGGCACGCGCCCAGTCCTTCTGGCGCGAGCTGGAAGACGACTGGCACGAGGTGGTGGGTTGGGTTGCTGCTGGGCCGGCTCAGGTAAGTAGGACACAGGTTCCTTTTCCTATTCTTTTCTATTTTTCTATTTTTTGCAATTTGTTTTGATTTGATTAAAATACCAAATCACTTTCATAAATGCTAAAATTTATTGTTGACGCTATCTGACTTATTACAGAGCCCCATGCAAAGTTTTAGAATTATTGGAGCATTTAAAAAAATATATCATTTTATATCTCCAATTCAAATATTGTATGTATTGATTCAAAAATTCAAGATGGCTGGGAAAAATATCCATCAACTCTGGTTGTTGTTTCCAACATTATCCAAAAGTCATGAATATTTTCTTATGGCCACTTTGGGTTCATTGAAAAAATTTAAATTTGAACCTAGTTGAATTGATTATGTGCTAGGGTTTGATCAATCCCCAATTCAAATTCCTTTGAATTTATCATGACGCATGGATGATCACAGTGCAACTAATTACAGGCAATAATCTAGGGCTATGACAACTCACCCGCACTTAACAAGAATTTCGTCCGGAGATTCAGGTGTAGGGTAAGAGGAAGAGGGGACACTAAACTATCACAATCATCACGATTCAATTGCCCTTCTCGAAGATGTTGATTAATTGCATCATGTTGATCTTGACATCTTTGTCTTGGAAGCTTCACTGAACACAAAGACAAGGAATGAAAACTCTACGAGAATCGATCTTCATAAAGATCAATCAACTCACGATCAACTCATGGAATGAGATGTGATAACATCTCTTGAGCTGAGACACAAAACACACATCGAGAACAATGGAATGAGGTAGATGATGGAGGTTCAGTTTGGTAGGCAACAATTCCATGCTTAATAAGATGGTGAATGGGTTTCAGAGTAGCGAGGAGTTAATTGGCCTTCATATCATAACGGGTACGTTGGAGGAGGTGACTCACAGAGTCATTCCCTTAAGTGGCAACATGAATTACTTTTGATCCAGAGATCATTGGAACTCTTCATACCAGGTTAAGGCAATTCAAAAATGATCGTTTGAAGGAATTCGAACGAATGGCATACTCAGGTTGAGAAGGAAACTAGAGTTATAGAACAACTCGGCAAACGGAAGGCACATTCCAATTGACACCGAGGAATATAACCTAGTGTCTGAGCGTGCTCCCAAGAACTTGAGCATTTCCATATTCATCAGGGTTTTACCAACATCCATGCCAAGGATCTTGTCCACATCATACTACCATGATGAATAACGATGGAGGATGCAGATGCAAAGGCTGACAAACACTTTCTCAGATTTCACCTTAGCTGTGCCAAGGGAACGAAATCTGGATGATCGACCGAGAGACATTTAGCACTCCGCTTCTAATGTTCTCCTTGATGTGTTAGCATAACCAAGCTATACACTGCTTGATACCTAGAACATCAAGTATAGGTTGGACACCAGGATCTCAAAGGGTCCAAGAGGAATAACTTCTTGAATAAGTCATCTGAAATCCTCATGGGGAAATGGCCAAATTGTAGAATGAGCAAACTACAATAACTTGTCTTCTGGCTAGGTGTGTTGGCCATGACATCACTTACCGGGTTACAAAGACCAATATTATAATCCTTGGGAAATGTTCCAACCATCATATCTTCCCGAGGTTCAGAACTGGTTGGTGATAGGACGGTTTCTCCTTCACGAGGCCAAAAATTATATATATAATTCCGATCACGATGAACCAAATGCATGGGATAAAACTTTTGATGGAATTCCAATTGCAATCGATTCCAGTTCCATGATCCAATATCATCACATAGCCTATACCATGTCAATGCTTTTCCCTTCAAAGATAAAGGGAAAACCTTTTCTTAGCTTCATCTCCGGGTAAACCTGCAAGCTTAAATAATCCACAAATTTCGTTCACATATAATAGGTGCATATCAGGATGTTCGGTTCCATCTCCTACATAAGGTTTAGCAAGCAGTTGTTCTACCATACCCGAAGGAATTTCATAACCAATATTTTCAGTAGGTCCAGTAGGTTGAGGGGCAACTAATTTTGGTTTCAGTCGAGGTGAAGATACGCTGAACAAACCCCTCAAAGGATTGTTTTCCATATTAGCAAGTAACAATAAATTTCAGCAAGTAGTATACGTTTTTCCTTACCGATTTCCACTTACCAAGAGCGCTTCACTGCCCAGCAACAGAACCAGAAAATTGTCTTGATGACCCACAAGTATAGGGGGTCAATCGTAGTCCTTTCGATAAGTAAGAGTGTCGAACCCAACGAGGAGCAGAAAGAAATGACAAGCGGTTTTCAGCAAGGTAATTTCTACAAGCACTGAAATTATAGGTAACGGATAGTTTGATAGCAAGATAATTGGTAACGAGCAAGTAACGGTAACAGTAAACAAAGTGCAGCAAGGTAGCCCAATCCTTTTGTGGCAAATGACAGGCCAAAATAGTCTCTAGTAATAGGCAAAGTGTTCTTGAGGGTACACGGGAATTTCATCTAGTCACTTTTATCATGTTGGTTTGATTTGGGTTCGCTACTTTGATAATTTGATATGTGGGTGGACCGGTTGTTGGGTCACGCTGCACACGATCACCTATGGAGCCACGGGCCCCTTTGTGGTTCGGCAGGGGTGAGGTCACGTTGCACAAAGAGCAGAGGTGGTGAGGCAGCACGACGACGAGACGCTGGTGTTTTACCCAGGTTCGGGCCGCTAGGAAGCGTAAAACCCTACTCCTGCTTTGGTGGAATGATAGGAGGAACACGAAGCGCACGCAGTGCTCAAACCCGGCAAGATTGCCTTCGGGAGAGCTGCTATGCGAGTACAAGTTTCCAAAAGTCAGAATCTTTTATAGGTCAAGGGGCAACCACAGTGGCAAAA
Source organism: Elymus sibiricus (assembly GCA_039707655.1). NCBI lineage: Eukaryota > Viridiplantae > Streptophyta > Magnoliopsida > Poales > Poaceae > Elymus > Elymus sibiricus. The sequence goes on from CM077665.1 coordinate 238,434,229, forward strand.
CAGACATTATCTAGTGATTAGATAGCCAACAGTGCTATCATACCTAACTCTGGCACTTAGGACAAAATGCCATAAATGCTAGCCTAGGTGGCGTGCGGGGATGCATCCCCGATAGGCTTTTACCACCGCTTTGGCTAACTATTGCTCATTATCTTCACACGCCTCTGGACGGGTGTCAAACGGGCATAATCTGTCTCCTAGTGAGTCACCACGTGCTTAGCGAGAGCCAGTTAGCCACCTAAGGGCTCGACACCGCATCGACAAATGACTGGCGTTGCGATGCGGTGGAGTGGTGGCTGATCGGCTCGCGCCTGCCGGGGGATGGCCTGCCGGGTCTTCTTAAAGATGTGTACGCCTCGGTCCCCGGCAGGCACCGGGGACGTGACTGGCGCGGTTCGGGCCCGTTCTAGGCTGTTGCATCGACCTTGCCGGCGTTGCTTAGCCAGCGTAGGCTGCTTCTGTCGGGGTCTTTGTCTTGAATGTTGGTTTCATCTTCTTGATGCACTCCTTGATCTCACGTAGAGCGGCTTCTCTGGTTTGGACTGGTTTTGACTAGGTAGTAGCTTTCCCCGGCAGGCTTAGGCCATCGGGTCGGAGGCTTATCGTCCGTGCACTATCAGGGGGAAATAAACACCCATGTTTGTGTACCCCGACAGAAGCCCCCGGGCCTGAGCCTACGTGTCGCTTGGCATCGTTGGGTTAGGCCCCAAACAGTGCACAGACACGCGTCGAAGAAAAGCTGCCCTCACGTCCTTGGTCGTGATGACTCGTCAAACCCACGTCCACTCCGCCTAATTACCGCAGGTCGTGGGGTCGTGGAGCTGCCGCCGGGCGCTGACACCTCTGCTGTCGTGAAGAAGGCCGGTCCCCTTGCTAACAGGGTCCTCTCAGTCCCAAGGACCCAGGGAAGTCATCGGGGTTAGCCTTGAGTCACCCTTGCGGCCGTGCTGTCCTATACTTAAGACACAATATGTATCCCGTATTAGATTATGCACTATCTTTGCTTTAATGTTTGCTGAACTGATGTCTTTATGTAAACGCATGCTATCCCCCTCGCTTTACCACTGGTATTAGTATAGTCGTTTTCTTTGTGCGCTCTGGTTACCCGCCAACAACGTGCTGCCGCGATTGCTTTGAGGAACGGGTCCTTAGCATTCTGCTGGCAAGGACACGCTGCCAGTGAGTTTTTCCTTGACGGTGTTTGATGCTGCCGCATGTTTTGTTGAGCGGACTCGAAACAAAGCAAGGGCACAAACAAATACGGTAAGGTTCCATCACGCACAAGACTCGCTATACGAAACCTTGGTTGTTAGGGGGGGTATACAAATGCGAGCTCTAATGAAGGTTGATAATCATGTCAACTTAGCTTTTGTCATGGCTCCCCTTCCGTCTTGGCGCGTATTTATCCACGCACATTGTCCCTTCCTCCATTCACGGCCGCCCCTCCTCTTCGCGTTTCCTGGTGAACACATGCGCGTGTACCCACCTTTGCCCTGAGATGAAGGGAAAACGAAGAGGGGCAAATGGAGAAACTTGTGGGCCCGTTAGTTATGATTACAATCCTCGGCACGAGCCTACCGGGTTAATGTAAACATTCACAATTAACGACAAATGGGGGATCAAACACGAATGGCCGAGCCTTCTCTCCTTTCCTTCGCGTCCAACGGTCCCATAGCGACCAATGCGATGGAGGCGTTGGCGAACGGGACCTTGCCGTGGTTCGTTTGCCGGTGGTGCCAATCGATGGACTCGCTCTAGCATTCGGCTCGGGATTTACCCTTGACGGGATAAATGCAGGACCAAGCCTCATGCAAGCTTATCGACACTAGTGGCACCACCGCTATGCAGAACTGATCACAGGCGGGGAAGGAGAGGAGAGAGGGGTATAGTCGTGTTCCTTTTTTTGCCTATCGAACCGAGCTGCACCTCCCTGGGATTAGGTGGGCTTGCCCGATGATTGCGATAGGGACGGCGCCGCCGCTCAGTTCGTCTCCTCCTCGACCGTGGTCTACACTGCGGTCGTGCTGTCTACGTCGAACGCATCAGCCGCATCACCGACGCCCCTCATCCTTGTCGCCGCCATCGCTGTAGCGGCGACATGCGATGGAATCCGAGGAGGAAGAGTCTTAGGGAGCAGCACCGCTCCTCTCCTTCGACGCTCCCGGCGGAGGAAATGATGACGAAAATCGATGCGCTACCCACGACCTCAGGTTCGCGCAAATGACGCTCTCCCTACCCGGCACGCCAAAGATGTCGAGTCACGATGCACACGATCACCTATGGGGCCACGGGCCCCTTTGTGGTTCGGCAGGGGTGAGGCCACGTTGCACAAAGAGCAGAGGTGGTAAGGCAGCACGACGACGAGACGCTGGTGTTTTACCCAGGTTCGGGACGCTGGGAAGCGTAAAACCCTACTCCTGCTTTGGTGTATTGATCGGAGGAACACGAATCACACGCAGTGCTCAAACCCGGCAAGGTTGCCTTTGGGAGAGCTGCTACGCAAGTACAAGTGTCCAAAAGTCCAAATCTTTAGCTAGGTTGCCTTGGGCCTCCATTTATAGGTCAAGGGGCAACCACAGTGGCAAAACAGACATTATCTAGTGATTAGATAGCCAACAGTGCTATCATACCTAACTCTGGAACTTAGGACAAAATGCCATAAATGCTAGCCTAGGTGGCGTGCGGGGATGCATCCCCGACAGGCTTTTACCACCGCTTTGGCTAACTATTGCTCAATATCTTGACACACCTCTGGATGGGTGTCAAACGGGCATAATCTGTCTCCCAGCGAGTTGCCACGTGCTTAGCGAGAGCCACTTAGCCACCCGAGGGCTCGACATCGCATTGACAAACGACTGGCGTTGCGATGCGGTGGAGCGGCGGCCGATCGGCTCGCGCCTGCCGGGGGATGGCCTGCCGGGTCTTCCTGAAGATGTGTGCGCCTCTGTTCCCGGCAGGCACCGGGGACGTGACTGGCGCGGTTCAGACCCGTTCTGGGTCGTTGCATCGACCTTGCCGGCGTTGCTTAGCCAGCGTAGGCTGCTTCTGTCGGGGTTTTGGTCTTGAATGTTGGTTTCGTCTTCTTGATGCACTCCTTGATCTCACGTAGAGTGGCTTCTCTGGTTTGGACTAGTTTTGACTAGGTAGTAGCTTTCCCCGGCAGGCTTAGGCCATCGGGTCAGAGGCTTATCGTCCGTGCACAAGTCAGGGGGAAATAAACACCCCTGTTTGTGTACCCCAACACCGGTGCTTGGGTGCTGTTCTTACTTGAACAACCTCCCACTTATGATTAGCCCCCTCGCAAGCATCCGCAACTACGAGAAAGGTATTAAGATAAAATCTAACCATAGCATTAAATGTTTGGATCCAAATCAGCCCCTTACGAAATAGTGCATACACTAGGGTTTAAGCTTCTGTCACTCTAGCAACCCATCATCTAATAACTACTCCACAATGCATTCCCTTAGGCCCAAGGATGGTGAAGTGTCATGTAGTCGACATTCACATGACACCACTAAGGGAATCACAACATACATATCATCAAAATATCGAACACATATCAAATTCACATGATTACTTGCAACATGACTTCTCTCGCGACCTCAAGAACAAAGGTAAATACTCACAAATAATATTCATGCTAGAGATCAGAGGGGTATTGAATAGGATAATGGATCTGAACATATAATATTCCACCAAATAAACCATATAGTAATCAACTACAAGATGTAATCAACACTACTAGTCACCCACAGGTACCAATCTGAGGTTTTGGTACAAAGATTGAACACAAGAGATGAACTAGGGTTTGAGAGGAGATGGTGTTGTTGAAGATGTTGATGAAGATTGGCCTCCCAAAGATGAGAGGGGTGTTGGTGATGATGATGGGTTCGATTTCCCCCTCCGGGAGGGAAGTTCCCCCGGCGGAATCGCTCCGCCGGAGGGCAAAAGTGCTCCTGCCCAAGTTCCGCCTCGAGACGGCGGCGTTCCGTCCCGAAAGTCCTCTCCTATTTTTTTCTATGTCAAAAGACCTTATATACCAGAAGATGGGCACCGGAGGTGGGCCGAGGAGGGCACAACCCACCAGGGCGCGCCTGGGGGCCTGGCGCGCCCTAGTGTCTTGTGCCCACCAGGGTGGCCCCCTCCGGTAGTTATTTGCTCTAGTATTTTTAATATATTTCAAAAATATTCTTTGTAAAGTTTCAGCTTGTTTGGAGATGTGCAGAATAGGTATCTTTGATGTGCTTTTTCAGGTCCAAAATTCTAGCTACCGATATTCTCCCTCCTTGTGTAAACCTTGCATATTATAAGAGAAAAGGCATTAGAATCACTCCCTAAAGCATTATTATTCAACAAAACATAATAAATAATAGTAGGAAATCATGATGCAAAATGGACGTATCAACTCCCCCAAGCTTAGACCTCGCTTCTCCTCAAGCGAAAGCCGCTATTGAAAAGCATGTCCACATGGTTTGAGAGAGAGGTGTCGATAAAAACAAAATACTGACATAGTAGCATCATGCTTATTATCATAACAACAACAAACTCTATCATAAAACTTATTCAAAAAACTTTTATCATATAACTTCTCATGAACAAGTAACAATTCATCACAACATAGAAGTATAAAGCATAAACCTTATTGAAAACCAACAAACTATGTTCCCAGTCAACTTTGCAACTACAGTTCATCATATTTTCAGGAAGGGTCTCGTGTCGGAGCCTTTTGGCAAGTCCACATACTCAACTATCATTTAGTATTCTATGATTGCTAACACTCACAGCATACCCATGAGCAAAAAGTTTCAACCGGACACATAGAAAGATAGGGGCTTATAGTTTCGCCTCCCAACGTATTCACCTCAAGGGTGATGTCAACAATAATAACTCATGCTCACTCACATCCAACTGTATATATGTGCCTAGATCTTTCCTCACCACATGATGCTTGCAAAAGAAAAAGTAAAAAGTAATAGGGAAGAATACTTAAAAGTAAATACATAAAATTAAAAGATAGGCCCTTCGCAGAGGGAAGCAGAGGTTGTCATGCGCTTTTTGGTTTGTATGCCCAATCCCTTAATGTAAAAGAACGTCACGCTATATTTCCCCCTATGATAGCAACCTTTATTATGCAGTCCATCGCTTTTATTATTTTGCCATCATAAGTTCGTATAACGCTCAATTTTCTCTTACACTAATTGATCAAAACACGTTTACAAGCAATTTTATTGCCTTATTGCACCGATGACAACTTACTTGAAGGATCTTACTCCATCCGTAGGTAGGTATGGTGGACTCTCAAAACATGAATTTGGGTTTTTGGTTTTTGGATGCACAAGTAGTATCTTTACTTAATGCGGAATTTTTGGCTAGCAAAGATATTGAGCAAGCACTACTACAGAATGGTCCAAAGACGACACATCAATCAGAGACCCTTCGATAAAACTGTGTGCGATGACCAAATCGCAAAAGGTATAGTGCAAGCTCCGTCGCTAATGACGTAAACTGTGTGCGATGGCATATGCATCAAATACGATCTAAAAAATAGTTGCGTGTGCGATGTTTGGAAAATAGTTGGCCTAGATAAACTGTTTGCGATTGGATAATATAACACAAACGCTTATGAAAATACAAGTGTGTGCGATGCACGGCATACAGTTCACCCCGATAAACTGTTTGCGCTGATCAAGCAGAACACAAACGATTGTCCAGATGATCACGTGTGCGATAGACGGCATACAGGTCACTCGGATGAACTATTTGTGATGAGGTAAAATAACATAAACGGTTACATAGATCAAGATGTGTGTGATAGACAACATACAGTTTACTGGGATGAACTGTGTGCGATAAGCAAAAATAACACAAATGGTTTCTCAGATCAAGATGTGTGTGATTTACACAGGCCACTCGGATGTGTTGTGGGCAAACGGTTCCGGATAAAGAACTGTCAGGGACTGATGAAATCATCACCGACGGTCTTGGTTGTTTATTCCGTATGCGATGTGATTTGCTCAATCTGCCCACAAAATCTATGCTCTGTTTAGAAGAACATGATTGCATAACCAAATTAAGCATCCAATACACACATAATATTGGCGCACACCTTAATAAACTATTACATGCATAATAAACTTATCCCTCTAAAACTACGAACATTTCTACATAGAGGGAGTATGAGAATTTAGAAATGATCATCAAATCATCTACTTCTTGTGACGCTTGCCGCCAGACCTCTGCTTGTGGCTCGATCCCTCGTTGTCTTCAGGTAGGAGGCACTTCCTCATGTCAACGATCCACCTGAACATCTCCATCCAGATCGGATGTTTGGTGTGCACCACGAACCGACAGGGCGTGTCCACTACGGCATGCATGGTGAACTGACACTCGTCGTCGGCAGCCACTGGGAGCACCATTGGAGCCGCGCATGATACCCTCGGTCGTGGTTCTGCTTCTTAAGGTCCGGATATTAATCGTCAATTGCATATTGATGTCCAGATATTAATCGGCCATTGTATACTAAGGAAAAGATAGTACTACCAAAATAAGAGTCTCCCTCATAAGATGTCATTTGCATGGTTGTATCACAAATGACAGAAATAGTACAAAGGTTCAAATTCCAGCATTACAATACTCAAATTCAAATATTACAAGGTTCAAACCGATAATAGAAATGAAATTCAGCTTATGCAGGAAACTTTGTCATGCAGCTATAGACGCCTGCGCTGATCAGTTGAACATGAACATATATGATAGGTTCATACTGATATTACTACTAGTCTCGCAACTTCAATATTTCTGCAAAGGGATCCGCCACAGACATGTCATTTATGGGCTTGGCATTAGGACTTCTGAATAGTCTGTCAAATGAAGTTACAAAATGAAATTGTGCTTCTGCAGAGAGTTTTCCATTCTGTCCTAGTCACCGGAGCTGATCATCAAACCATTCTTTTTTGCGCGATAAATGTAGGGAAAATCTCATTATCTTTAGCACACTTGCTCTCACAACAAAGAACCTGGCGAATGTAATCTCCGGTAAGGTCCCTCGGTAGGAGTTCAAGGTAATTTCTGAGAGATGAAAATCAAGGCATTCGATGGGATTGTTATATTGTATTACATTATCCACTACCGGGCCTAACCATATCTGCGAAAGAAGAGAATGTATTAGTGGTTGGACACACAACGGACCTCTTACGATTTGCAGGGTTTCAAAATTTGAACTCCCTTGTGTTTAAAATTTAACATGAAAGAGCATCACCTCGGCATATAGCTTCTCCAGGCATGGAAAGAATCTCAGCAATCTGACAACTTGGTCCAAGTCGGGGCCGATAGATTCTACTGCTAAGACCTTCACTCTGCGTAGATATGGGGTCAAGCTTGCCGATATGATTTTCTGGATGACAAACGAACATACATCTTTAATAGAGAGAGAAAAAATGTTAATTAAAGAATGAGAAGAGGGCGATTGTTGTACCTGGACGGTTATGGATCCAAAAACAAGTTCAGATAAGTTGACGGGCGAGTAGCCAAGCACTGTCAATTACGGCGTATGAATGACCCTGATTCTTGTTGGACCTTGTTGAACAACAACAAGTAGTCTCTCAAGTAAAGGCACGTCCACAATGACCATTTGGTGCTTCACCTTGTGCAATTTCCTGTTGCAACACCAGCAATACACACAAATTGACCGGAGACTCATGGAGGTGATGTGGAGGCTACTCAACCCATTGATCGCCTGAATATGAAGGTACTCGAGCGCAGTACAGCCACGGAGCAGGCGCTCCATGTCATCTTTGGGGATGCAGACGGCGACGAGATCAAGGTGCGTCAGTCGAGGTAGCAAAAGAGAGGGATTGGCGTTAATCTGGGGGAAATGGCAGTTCAAGAACCTTGCGAAGCGCAGCATTGGCCCGAGGTGCAACGCGGAGAGTGGCAGCGAGCGCATATGTCCATCATTAAAATGGAGCTCCTCGAGATGATCTAGGGCTGGCGATAAGAACCACTCGTCAAGCTTGGCTCGGTCCTTGCCATTGGAACGGAACTTGCCCATGGTAAGGCCTTTGATTGGGCCACAGTGCGTGCCGAGGATCTGGGATAGTGCATCCAAGCGTTTGCAATAGCCAGTTCAAAGCATGTGCTCGCTGATGATGCCGAGAGGGGCGCAGCGCCATAGGGGCGCCACCGCCGAGAGAGGACGGTTGTGCGCACGCCATCTTCGATAGGGAGGAGGAAGATGATGACTCTCAACATATCGTCGGGGAGGCTGCTGATGAAGTCTATGCCTATCGGAGGTGCATGTGTTTCTGGCTCAGCCCGCCTCCGCTTGTTGGCAACCTCGACATCCACGTCCGGAGAATGGCCGCTGGCGTATCTTTCTGTCAAGAGTGGAGCAGTGGGAGGATAGTGATTATGTAGCTAGATAAGGGTAAAAGAATAGTGCATTGGTAAATGCAAGTTACTACTTACCAGGTAGGAACAGTTTTAACAGATTAAGAAAATGAAATCCCAATTGGTTGCTAAAATACTACACAGTTACATTGATATTGCTACACAAGTCAACGTACAGATACTACAAAGAACACTTATTTCCTACATAGCATGTACGGAGAATGTCGTCGGGGAAGGTAGCATTTATCGTCTGGTAAGGCTCTTTTAGGTGCAGCTTAATTTTAGTGCCAACTTTTAGTACATAAAACTTAGAAATTTCTCCCCAAAGGCCTTCTTCAAAGTAGGAGTGACAAATCTTCATCAATTTTTACAGAAACAACAATTGTATATCCATGGTTTGTGCTCAATGTGACATCCCTGGAGTCTTCAGTTATGTAAAGGCAAAGATTTAGCGCTACAGTTGTCGTTGCATCGCAAGGGATGTACTGCAGGAAATGATAAGATTGTTATAGAACATGGTAACGTGATAGTATTAGAGTAGTAGTTAAAAGAACAACATATGCACATTAGTTGATTTGAAAGGATAAAAAAATACAAGTAAACAGATAATGTAACCATGATGTCGTGCAAATATATATGAGAATGAACGAAAGAACAATACAACATTAATTTGCATAATATAGAAGGAGAAGGATAAGAAGAAGAAGAAATCACATTTGACGTAAATGCTACATGTGGCACCTTTTATCCAAATGTAGCAATCTATAGTATAGGTTCAGAAAAAGAATAGGCCATGCATGTCAACCCAGGTAGTGTGAGATTGAACATACCGTGCGCTGCGTGAAGTTGTCTGGTACGGTGAGATGGAACTCCTCGGTTTTTTGGGCGAGTCCACATAGCCATGATGTGTCCTTGCATTGTACATTCTATGAATGAAAACCCTCAAATCAGCTAGAAGAAACATGAATCCACGGCGATTTCAGACGGGTGATTAAAAGGGGCCGACGGACTGGGATAAGAGATGAGCGGAAATATTTCAGTAGATTAGTTACCTACTTCTTCATGGCTAAAAAACCCAGTACCGAAGATTCCCCAATCGGGCGAGCTGGGTCAATAGAGAGCAGCGTCGAGAAAGTCAGTGCCGATAGGCCGCGGCAATCGGCAGTGGAGATATGCGGTGGCGTTTTGCGGCAGCCGGCGGCGGCGAACGGCGTCGAGCTAGGTGGTTGCCGCGGGGATAGGCAGTGACATGCATGGAGAGTCCCGGAGTACTAGTGTTAGTATAGGTGCTACTGGGGTTGGGGAGGGGGAGGGGGAGGGGAGCAGGCGAGGGTTTTGTGATGTGTGGGTGCTGAGTTTTTTTTTCAAGTGCTGCTGAGGGATTCTGTCTAGCTTCAGTGACGTAACTGCACCTGCCTTTGGGTGTATGACATGTGGACCAGCCACCTGTTGGGCCCACATGTCATACACACAAAGGCAGGTGCAGTAAGTCACTGAATCTTAGTCCCCTAGAATAATGTGTTTCGGAGGAAACGGTTTATTAGATCCAACCATGTGTGATAAATCCTATAAAAATATTACTCTCAATTAAACTAGCACTCCGGTGTGATGGAGATACCGCATAATGAAAGTCGTCGCACAGTTTCAATCTCAGGAAAAAAATATAATACACAGGCATAGATATAATACACACAAACTAGATAGATTCAATCCAACATTTTTTTCGAAACAGTCAATCCAACATCTCATCTTCATGCTTGATGGTTAAGATTCTCCAGGAACTGGGCGTACGCGGCGTGCGCTATACTGGCAGAATAATTCTGCTTGAAGGAGCCAACGGCTCGTCCTCTTGCATGCGCCAGAACACTCTGAGCCTTTGCCTCTTGAACCTCTCCTGGACATCTTCATCCTCGCTGTCCACATCGTCAGATAGCACCTATACATAGTAAAAAATGTGACAAACGTATATTTTTATAATGCGAATTCGCAAGGCAAAGTTTATGAAACATACTAGCTATATCATGCGACAACGTGAACCCTAAATCGAAGCTAACTGATTTGATGCCAAAAGTTGGCATGCCATGTTTTGGTAGCAAACCAATAAGCCTATCATATGTATTTACCAAAAATGGGTATATATCACCAACCAGTTCTCCGTCCGAGTTGTTGTCGTCGCTGGAGTGTTCGTGGGAGTCGCTGTGGACCACCGGCTCCGGCTGGGGAAGCAAGGCGGCGGCGACAACGTCAAGGCCGCGCTGCTGTCCGCGCGATACATCATCTCCGACAACGGCAATCTCTGTGCCCACCTTCACGCTGTGCTCGGGTGCTTCGCCGGCACCGACGTGGTTACTCCCTCCCATGGTGCAGGGAGGCCGCTGATGACGATTGAGAACGGCGGCGAGGATGCCGGGGGGGGGGGTGAGAGAGGATTGTGTGTAGCGAGAATGTTAAAGCCAACGGCTCGGGCGCAGTTAATAATGGGGGGTTGGGACATGAGAGGGAGGCGGGCGGCGGTTTAAAGGGACGGCTCGCCTCCCGGTGAGGCGCCTGTGCGCCGGACTGCTGGCATGCGCACCGTCAAATCAGACGTCTGACGGCACATCTCCCTACGAGACTGCTTAGCGAACACGCCTACCATCAATTCAACCACCTTCTCACACGCATCCCGGTCAGCCTGCGAGGCGACCTGCTGCTAGCATGCGTCCCATCAAATCATATCTGCGTGCCAGGATCGCGCTTGATACAGTTTGACCAGTTTTAAAGAAAGAAATAAAAATAATTACCATGACAAATATATATGATGTGAAAGTACATTCAATAAAGAATCCAATGGTAATAATTTTTAATTGTAAACGTTAACATTTTTTTCTAAATTTGGTCAAAGTTTACAAAGCTTGACTTTATCCAACGCTAATACGCGGAGTAAATAAAAAAATTGGATTAATAAACCGTTTGCGATGTAAACGTGACGGTTCTGTGTTGCATTTATTAATAAGCCCCCGTTTGCAAGAAGCTTAGATGAAAACTTCTCTCAAATTGGACGATCTATTTACCACGACCTATAAGTTACATGTCATGAAATCATGTCAATGTTTCATGAATTCTAGCTTAGCTGGGCGTTTGCTGCAAATTGATAGCCAAGAGTCAATGTTTGCGGCCCCGAGATGTTCGAAATTCATTGTGTTTCCTTCCATGGGGGCTAAACATGCACCCAACAGAAAAAAATGAATTTCTAATCCATTCGAGCGCACAACCGCGTGTGCATATAGTTCAAATTTGAATTTTACAAATTAAATATCTAAGGAATCAATTTTATGTATATAATGTACTAATGTTCTTTACAAATCGAATTTTAACACTACACTCCTATTGTCACATGTGCACTACATAAAAAAAGTTTGACATGCATGCCTCGATGTGACGGTGGTTTGGTGGGACGAGTGTAGGTGTGGGGTCCGACACACAATACGCGTCGTATGTGCGCCACCACGTGGGGTTGTCCGGTTAGTTAGGCATCAAGCTGACAACGGGGATTACTCATGCGGGTATATTGGAGTCCCATCCCCGTCCCCATCACCGCCCTCCCATTCCCGTCACCGTCTCCGTACCCTTGCGCGGGGATAAAATGTTCCCCATCCCCATCCCGATCATCGCCCTTCCATTCCCTTCACCGTCTCCGTACCCATGCGCGGGGATAAAATGTTTCCCATCCCCGTTGCCACTTCTTTATCCCCGTGGGGAAACCCAACATGCATTTAAGAACAACATTCGATAGTATTTCAGTAAAAAAAATAGTACCCCAACGCAAATAAACAATATGTTGTGGCTAAGTTTGTAATTTCTTAGGGATATTTGGGCCAGATGGGTGGGATTTGTGGAAATTTGGGTGACTGAGGTCGCAAATTACGTGGGTTCTACTAATTTCAGAGCCCACATTTAAGTACTTCATGGTTAAGGCGGGTAATGCTATGTATATCCCATCCCCATCCCCGTCGTGCATGCTGGGTAAGGTATTTGACCCACCATCTTCCCCATGGGAATTCAAGCTGGCACTTCTCCGTGCCCTAATATAGTAAACACCCATGGGGATGCGGGTAGCGGTTTTAACCAATGACAGCTTCAGGTGAGGCACACGTGCCACGTCAAAAGTCGTGCATTGGGTATATATTTAAAGCATCTCGATCATGACATTTTCGTGCATATGTTTTTGTCTCATGCATGCAGAGGTGGTCCTCGTACACTCACTCATGCGGTTACCACCGACACACCCATTCGTTGCCCCCCGCGTGGTATATCACCTTGGATGGCGCGCGCGAGAGGGTTTTGATCAAAGGTGGATTCATCTTAGTCCATGTTTCGGGTAATATCATGGTGAGATTATGGACGAAAGTTTGGGCGCATGTGTGCATGCGCGTGCTCATTGTACAAGTTGTGAACCTCCTTTTTTTTGATTTGCGAAGGTGCCACATGAAAGGTGTGCATTGGGTATTCAAAACATCACACAACACCTTCGTACATATGTTAGGGCAACATGGAGGCGGTGGTTGTCCTCGGACACCGCCCCCTGCACAATTATTAGTGTCACTCTCCCATCGGTGGCCTCGCGTAGTTTTGTACCGCAACAAGAGAGGTTAATTATTGTGGATTCTTTTTTGGTCGATGTTTGCGGTGGGCCATGTGGGGGTGAGATTACATGGTATAATTTGAGTGTGTGTAGTGTGTGCATGAATATAATGTCTCCCCCATTGGCTCAAATGGGGGGGGGTATATATATACCACACGTCGTGAACCTCGCTTTCCGTGCTGACTTTAAGATTCCCGAGGAAGGTGTGCCACGCTAAAGTTTGTGTGCTGGGTATGTAAACATCACACAACACTTCCATGCATATGTTTGATCCACGCTTAGACGGTGATTGTCTTTGGATACTCCTTCGCGTGGTTGTCGTTGGAAAGTCCATTCCTGGGCCCTCGTGGATGTCCATCCCATTGACTAACAACGAGAGAGAGCTTACCATGGTGGAATCTTCAATTGTTTTGTGTTATGGTATACATTTTATAGGTCATTTGAGTTTCCTTAATTAGCCAAGTCTGAGCACACGCCTACAAATGCGTGAATCGTTCCCATCGACGCTCGGCATACTAGTTGTATGCCTCATGAACACTCACTCAGGGGGGGGGACTTTCCCATTCCAAAGCATGTGACCCATGAAAGTTGCACATGAGGTATATATATATATATATATTAATGAATTCAAACGCAACACAACATTTCCGTACACATGTTTGCACCACCAACAGGTGATGGCTCTATTCGACACTCCACCGCGTGGTTAATTATCGGCGCCATGCCCATTCATGGGCCTCGGTGGACATCCACCCTTTTCGACCGACAACGGGAGAGGTTTGACCAAAAATGTTGATTCTTTGGTCGGGATGTCCGTGTTTCGAGGCGCATGGGCCATAGTCCACCTTTGACCGGAAAAGAGATGGGGTGGTTCGACCATGCTGGATTCATGTATATGTTTCATTTTCGTGTTACGACATGAGTGATACGCAAGACCTGTGTGGGGGCATGTATTCGTGGCTAGGATTCCCCCTCCACCGACATGGAGATGGAGGAGACATGTGACACATCAAAGTTGCGCATTGTGTATTTTGAACGATCAAACCACCCTGTGCATACATATTATTGTTCCACATGCAGGTGTGTATGTTTTTTTTGAAACAACGCAGGCGTGTATGTGTTCTGACCCCGTTCCCGCATTTTTTACGAAATGCTCCTTTATATTATTATTCCAGGAGTAAATAGCAAACGATTTGAATGTAACAACCGTTTGCGATTGTACACTCAACAGAAACCATTCCATCCGCCGCTGGCACATCAGCACGGTCCACTGGTGGGCGCCGGACACGATTGGGTTCCACGAGACTTCCCTCGTAAAAATATCTACCACCTTGAGCCATTTGAAAAATGACGGTTTCGCGGTTTTTTCCTATTTGATAGCACACACTTATTATGTTTCGGCTGTGTGCGATGTTTGGTGCTCCCGCCCTGGCCGCGCCGCTTCAATCCCATAATCTAAATTTTCAGTAGCCCCGACATTCCCGCCTAGTAAAATTTTCAGTAGCCGCGCGACATTTCCTCTAACACCACCTACCCCACTCCCCACCACAAAACCTCTGCTCAGATAACGTAAAAAAGAGGAAAACCTTCGCTCCCGCTCGCACCATTCCTCTCCCTCGCTCGAACCATAGCTAGCCCTCCTCCGCCGCCGCCGCCCCCGACTCCACCGTCATCCTCTGTAGGCCTTCCCGTGACTATCTCGAAGTCCTCATGAAGATCCATCACAAGGGGGTTGTACTAGAGTCATCCGTGCAATCGGCAGTAGTGCTCCTCCATGTCGAATAATGCACGCACAACTCTGGTCCACCCCGTAGTGTCAGTCTGCGAAGCACCCTCTTCCCCGTAGATCCCCATCCCATCCTCACCCACACTCTAGAGCCTCGTTGCCTCATCCCGGCTATGCTTCCCGGGGAGCTGGAGGAGCGAATGGCCAAAAAGAGGTATATCGAGGCCTGTCCGCTGGACGACGGCGAGGTGGCCCCCGACACCCCCAGACGCGGGCTATGACACATGTTAAGTATACCCCCCCTCGTGTTCAACCTACTTGGATCTCCTCCATGCCCCCTTCCCCCCGGCGTTGATCTACTCTGCTTCGATTTGAGGATTTTTCCTTCATCGTCATCGAGACCCTTTTGTCATTACTGAAGGTCGCGTTCTAGATATATGGCGGTGGCTCGGCATCGTCAGCTGCCAAGTCAGACCTCATTGACGACAACGACGACAAGATGCCTTATCCGTCTCTTCCAAGGGGAAATAGTCCATCCACGACATCAGGGACGTCTCCCTGCAGACGTGCTCTTCCAAAGGCAAGGAGATAAGCTGCCACAACAGGGAGCGCACGGTGCGCACCCCCACTCCAGGCTCGTCCCAGGGGTATGAATTGTTCAAAAGTGCAATTTGATATGCTGGAGTATGAATTGTTCAGTTCAATTTCAGTGATGATGCGTTTGGTTGTCTGTAGTGAGCATATACCTTGTTTAGCGTGATATGTGGTTGTTTGTAGTGAACTTATGTCCAGTTTCATTGCTAGATTTGGTTGTTAAATCATACAATTGGTTCCCGTTAAAGCTGGCGTATTTAACACGCCCCTGTTTATTTCAATTTTCTCACAATGTGATGTTGAATCATACAATTTGATGTTTAAGCACATGGTGCGTTCTATCTTCTATGCAATTTCAACAATACTGATATGAATGGCTGTTTGGTTGCTGTTAAGTCTATTGTAGTGAGCATATGCTTCCTTTAAAGGTTTTTTGGTGGTTTGTGGTTATGATTTGTCCAGTTTCAATTGCTATATTTGGTTGTTTGTAGTATGCCTCTGATCTACTCTGCTTTGCTATCAGGAATGTGCTATGCTGGAGTATGAATTGTAATGTTCAAAAGTGCAATTTGATATGCTGGAGTCTGAATTGTTCATTTCAATTTCACTGCCCATGTTTGGTTGTCTATAGTTAGCATATTTGGTTGTTTGTAGTATGCATCTGATCTACTCTGCTTTGCTGTCAGGAATGTTCCTTCATCGCAAACGGGACCCTTTTGTCATTTATGGAAGTCGCGTTCTATGGCGATGTTTTGGCATCGTCAGCTACCAAGTCAGGTCTCATTGACGACAACAACTTGTCATCGACAAGTGGGCCCTATGCTCGAGTATGAATTTTTCAGTTCAATTTCACGAACACCTATGTTTGGTTGTCTGTAGTGAGCATATACCTTGTTTAGCTATTTTTGGTTGTTTGTAGTGAACATATGTCCAGCTTCAATTGCTAGATTTGGTTGTTCAACCATACAATTGGTTCCTGTTAAAGCTGGTGTAGTTAACATGCCCCGGTTTATTTCGGTTTTCTAACAATGTGACGTTCAATCATAGAATTTGATGTTTAAGTGCATGTTACGTTCTATGCAATTTCAACAATAGCGATATGAATGACTATTTGGTAGCTGTAGTATGCCTTGTTTATTTAGTTATACACCGCCTATTTTTTTCACTCTGTGATGTTCAATTATACAATTTGATGTTTAAGTACCAGCTTTGTTATATGCAAATTCAACAATACCATTATGAATGACTTTATTTGGTTGTTGTTAAGCCTGATGTAGTGAACATATGCCTATTTTAATGGTTTTTGGTTCACATGGTTTTATTTTTTTTCCATGCTATACTCCCTCCGCCCCATAATAAAAGACGCTAATACATCCAATATGTTTGTGCATTGGATGCAATTAGATCTTATATAGTGGGATGGAGAGAGCATCATTTGAGGTAACTAATAAAGATTGCTAGTACAATTGGTCAAAATGTGGCAATTAAACTATTTATTTACAGCTTGTCCAAGACAACAGTGATATGAAGTATATTAACTCAGAACTATGTACCCTTTTTACTGTACACAATGAGTTGTTAGATGACAATCTCTGTATCTTTTTTCCTTTGCACTGGTTCCCAACGCAGTCTAGCCAAGATCACCTCTCAAACTACATGATTGTTGGACATGCAAATGTATATGTATTTCTAACAGACTAGAATGACTATCTGGAAGTCATGAAGATATTGAAGGATGGATGGTCGACCATCACAAGGGATTGGGCTAGAGTCGTGTGTGCAGACGACATGGAGGGCACACTACGGGCATTCCGCTTCACCTTTTACAGCAATCAGAATATATTTTGCCTCTTTCTTTGCCGTCTTTAATACAAGTATTCAACCGTCATTCATCATTCTTTACTTGGTGCTTCTGTAATTCTTTCCTTGACGTAATTCTTGAGCGTATGTACCTGTGAATGGAATAATGCATTGGTTGATGAACCTATCTATGTATATGTAAAAAGCTATTCCCTACTTTCAAATTCAAATTCTGTACAATTTTAAATTGTGGCGATTAAAATAATAAAAAATATGCTCTACGGGTCATTACGCCGCACACGGTTTGTAAGTCTCAACGTTTGTGATATACCTCAAGATCCGACATGTTTCACAGATAGAAAACGTGTGCGACCATGCACACAGTTGCCGTTTGCAAACCGTGTGTGATTTCAGATAATATAACAAACGGTGCAACCGAATGCAACGTTGGTGATACAATCTCTGTCACACACAGTTTAAAATGATGAAACGTTTGTGATGTAGTATGCATCGCAAACGTTGGACAATAGAATAGCGCGTGCGATACTTATCCTGTCGGACGCGAGTACGACGTTTCTTAAACCTATCCTATACTTGCACGGCAGTTAAATTATAGTCTTAGTTAAATATCGCCAGCGGTTCGTCCAATATAAGTGTTTGTGATATACCCCTTATCATACACGCTTCATAATCATGAACTGTTTGTGATTTGGTGCACATCGTAAACGGTGAGCCACAGAATAACGCGTGCGATGTTAGTGTGATCTCACACGAGTTGCAAGGATGGGTCGTATGGGAAGTCCACCATATCTCAAACGTTTGACCGGTGACCCTTGTTTGTGATAGATGCGGACATCCCATACGCTTAGTTTTGCCAAACGTTTGCGTTCGTTGGACACCATCGCCGACGGGTATCTCGTGTCGTGTGGGATAGACCCCCCTATCGCTCACACATGCAAGGCGACGGTTTGGAACTACGTCACCGAAAGGGGTTAAAAACCATTTGTATAGCACGTCGCTGCACCAGTGAAGCACCACATGTTGAAGGATCTATGACAATATAACTTCTATGTGAATATGAACAAACATAAATCATTACGTTGTCTTCCTTGTCCAATGTCAACAATTTTGACATATAATATTTAATGGGGGCTCACAATCATAAAATATGTCCAAGAGAGTGTATTTGCATGTGAATCTTCTCTTCCCTTATTAATTCTTTCATGAATTGCATCATTGACCAATGCTATGTTTGTCAATCTCCAACAAATTTTACTACTTGTACTTTTCCTTATGTGATGGAATTACTATCCATAAGATTAGCATATGATTCTTTTCATTTATTTCTCTTTCCTTTTATTATGATTGCAACAAGAGAGGCAAAAGCTCAACCAAATTTTATTATATAACTCTCACTCGATTACATAGATAGATAGACCACGAAACTAACACACGAAAATAGATCATGCTAAACTTTTATTCAACTAAATCAAAAAGAAACTAAAGATCAAACTAAAATAGGTAAAGGTGAATAAAAGTGATGGTGATACGATATCGGGGCACCTCCCCCAAGCTTGGCTCAAGCCAAGGGGAGTGCCCATACCCGTGTGCTCAAGTCTCCTTTGGTGGTGGTGATGATGAAGGTGGTAGTGATGAAGTGGCCTTCTTCTTCAACTTATATTTGAGGATAAAATTCCCCTCCCTTGGATCACCATTCTCCAACTCGAGTTTTAATATCTTTTTGCATAATGCCGCCTTTTTCTCCTGCAGAAAACGAGATGGAATAAATTGAACCTCAGGTTTGTATCCTCTAGGGAGGCTTGACGTCTTGAATTCCACATGCTTGTCTCCGGGTTGAGGAAGCGGGCCATCCTCCTCCTCAGAGCTATCATCCTTGGTTTCCTTCATGGCAGCGTCTTCCTCCTCGTCCGAGGTCCACCCATAGTGCTCCACTTCTCCATAGATCTTGGGATTTACAATAAAGCCACCAACATAGCTCTCCCCTTGAGACGACATATTTTTAGATCTGCCAGGAAAACAACACGAAACAAGAACAGAGGATTTTTCTGCGATGCGGTCGTCAAAACAGTCGGGGGGGGGTATATATAGAGAATTTTTTATTCTTGTGAAGCAAGCATATGGAAGGAAAACGGAGTCGGGAAGGTGTCCGAGGTGGGCACAACCCACCAGGGCGCGCCCTGGTGTATCGTGCTCACCTCGGTTGCCTTCCGGTTTATTTCTTATTTTCCTATTTTTTCTAATATTCCAAAACTGACAAAAAATATTTTTGCGGATTTTTCGGGGTCCATTTAATTACCGTATCACGCACCTCCTATTTTTCTAAATTCTGGAGTGTTCCGGAAGATTTCTTTTATGTTTTCCTCCGGTGTCATGGTTTGGATAACATTGCTTTAAACATTAATAGGCGTACTTGAGATATAATGTTTAATTCTTTGTCCATTGACCACCTTCGGGTTAGTTCCTTCAGCATTATTGATCTTGATAGCTCCAGAACGATAAACCTCTTCGATAATATATGGTCCTTCCCATTTGGAGAGAAGCTTACCTGCACAAAATCTTAAACAAGAGTTGAACAAAAGAACATAGTCTCCTATTTTGAATTCCCGCTTTTGGATTCTTTTGTCATGCCATCCTTTTACTTTTTTCTTTGAATAGTTTGGCATTTTCATAGGCTTGGGTTCTCCATTCATCTAGTGAGCTAATATCAAATAACCTCTTCTCACCGGCAAGTTTGAAATCATAATTGAGTTCTTTAATTGCTAAAAATGCTTTATGTTCTAACTCTAGAGGAAAATGACAAGCTTTTCCATATACCATTTTGTATGGAGACATACCCATAGGATTTTTATAAGCTGTTCTATAGGCCCAAAGTGCATCATCTAGTTTCTTAGACCAATTCTTTCGAGACCTGTCGACAGTTTTTTGTAATATTAATTTTATTTCTCTATTGCTAAGTTCAACTTGACCACTAGAATGAGGATGATAGGGTGATGCAATTCTATGGTTAACATCATATTTAGCAAGCATCTTACGGAAAGCACCATGGATAAAGTGTGAACCACCATCAGTCATTAAGTATCTAGGGACTCCAAACCTCGGGAAAATAACTTGTTTAAGCATTTTAATAGAGGTGTTGTGATCAGCACTACTAGTTGGAATAGCTTCTACCCACTTAGTGTTTAATCAACAACAACCAAAATATGAGTGTACCCGTTAGAGGAAGGAAAAGGTCCCATATAATAAAAACCCCAAACATCAAAAGGTTCTACAACAAGTGAATAATTCATAGGCAATTCCTGATGCTTACCGATATTACCAATTCTTTGACATTCATCACAAGACAATACAAACTTACGGGCATCCTTGAAGAGAGTAGGCCAATAAAAACTAGATTGCAATACCTTGTGAGAAGTTCTATCTCCCGCATGATGTCCTCCCTAAGCTTCCGAATGACATTTATGCATGATTTGTTCCTGTTCATGCTCAGGTACACAATGTCCAATAATACCATCTACTCCTTCTTTATAGAGATGTGGGTCATCCCAAAAGTAATGTCTTAAATCATAGAAGATTTTTTTCTTTTGTTGGTATGTGAAGCTAGGTGGTATATATTTAGCGACAATGTAGTTAGCATAATCAGCATACCAAGGAGTGTTTTGAGAAACATTTATTGCAGCTAACTATTCATCAAGAAAGCTATCATCAATAGGTAGTGGGCCATCAAGAATATTTTCTAACCTAGACTAGTTATCAGCTACGGGGTTCTCAGCTCCCTTCCTATCAACGATATGTAAATCAAATTCTTGAAGCAAGAGAACCCACCTAATGAGTCTAGGTTTAGCATCTTTCTTTTCCATAAGATATTTTATAGCAGCATGATCTAAGTGAACAATAACCTTGGAGTAAACAATATAGGATCTAAATTGATCACAAGCAAACACAACTGCTAAAAATTCTTTTTCAGTAGTAGCATGATTTCATTGGGCACTGTCTAGAGTTTTGCTAGCATAATGGATAACATTCAATTTCTTATCAACTGTTTGTCCTAGAACAGCACCAACAGCATAATCACTAGCATCACACATAATTTCAAAGGGCAAGTTCCAATCAGGTGGTTGAACGATAGGTGCAGAGGTTAAGGCTTTCTTGAGTGTTTCAAAGGCTTCCACACAATCATCATCAAAAACAAAAGGGATATCCTTTTGCAAAAGATTAGTAAGAGGTCTATAAATTTTAGAGAAGTCTTTAATGAACCTCCTATAGAAACCAGCATGACCAAGGAAACTTCGAATACCTTTAATATCTTTAGGACATGGCATTTTCTCAATTGCATCAACTTTAGCTTTGTCCACCTCAATACCTCATTCAGATATTTTATGCCCCAAGACAATACCTTCATTAACCATAAAGTGGCACTTCTCCCAATTCAAGACAAGATTAGTTTGTTCACATCTCTGCAAAACTCTATCAAGGTTGCTTAAGCGATCATCAAAAGAAGTTCCGTAAACGGATAAATCATCCATGAAAACCTCCACAATCTTTTCACAAAAATCAGAGAATATAGCATTCATACATCTTTGAAAGGTAGCAGGTGCATTGCATAAACCATAAGGCATACGTCTATAAGCATAGGTCCCAAAAGGACAAGTAAAGGTGGTTTTCTCTTGATCAGATTGTGATACAAGTATTTGAGAGAAACCAGAATATCTGTCCAGAAAACAAAAGTGTGTGTGCTTAGATAATGTTTCTAGCATTTGATCAATGAAGGGCAGAGGGTAATGATCTTTTCTAGTAGCTTTATTTAATTTTCTAAAATCAATTACCATTCTACAGCCAGTGACAATTCTTTGTGGAATGAGTTTATTTTTATCATTAGGAACAAAGGTAATACCTCCTTTCTTAGGGACACAATGAACGGGACTTACCCATCTACTATCAGCAATGGGATAGATTATACCTGCTTCCAGAAGCTTTAATATTTCAGTTCTTACCACTTCTTTCATCTTAGGAGTCAATCGCCTTTGGTGATCAACAACGGGTTTAGCATTAGGTTCCATATTAATCTTGTGCTGAGAGTGGGACTAATGCCCTTAAGATCATCAAGAGTATATCCAATAGCGGCCCGGTGCTTCCTTAGAACTTTTAATAATCTTTCTTCTTCATGTTCTGAAAGGTTAGCACTAATAATAACAGGATATAAGCATACTTCAAAGTGTCAGGCAATTGCTTTAATTCAAACACAGAATCACCTTTAGGTGGATGAGGACCTCCAAGAGTTTCAATAGGCAAATTGTGTTTCAGGAGAGGTTGCTGTTCAAAGAAAATTTTATCTATTTCATTCCTTTCACGCAAGTGCATATCATTTTCATGGTCAAGCAAATATTGTTCTAATGGATTCGTAGGAGGCACGGCAATAGAAGCAAGACCAATTATTTCATCCTTACTAGATATTCCTCTATCACGAGGTTGTCTACTAAACTTGGAAAAATTAAACTCATGAGACACATCACCAAAACTGACACCGACAGTTTGTTTTTCACAATCTATCTTAGCATTGACGGTGTTCAAGAAAGGTCTACCAAAGATAATGGGACAAAAGTCATCTTGTGGAGAACCAAGAACTAGAAAATCAGTAGGGTATTTTACTTTCCCACACAAGATTTCAACATCTCTAACAATCCCAAGTGGTGTGATGGTGTCTCTATTAGCAAGTTTAATAGTAACATCAATATCTTCCATTTCAGCAGGTGCTATATCATTCATAATTTCTTGGTATAAGGTAAAAGGGATAGCACTCAAACTAGCACCCAAATCACATAAACCATGATAGCAGTGATCTCCTATTTTGACTGAGACAACAGGCATGCCCACTACGGGTCTATGTTTATCTTTTTCATCAGGTTTAGCAATTCTAGCAGCTTCATCACAGAAGTAGATAACATGCCCATCAATATTTTCTACCAAGAGATCTTTAACCATAACAACACTAGGTTCTACTTTAATTTGCTCAGGGGGTTTAGGTGCTCTAATATTACTCTTGCGAACCACACTTGATACCTTAGCATGTTCCTTTATCCTAACAGGGAAAGGTGGGTTTTCAATATAAGCAGTAGGCACAACTGGATCAACATTGTAAATGATGGTTTCATCTTTAGATATGACCGGTTCTTTAATTTCTTCTTTAATAGGGGGATGATATTTAAACCATTTCTCTTTAGGGAGATCAACATGAGTAGCAAATGCTTCATAGAAAGAGGCTACTATCTCAGAGTCAAGGCCATATTTAGTGCTAAACTTGTGAAAAGCATCAGTATTCATAAAAGATTTAACACAATCAAACTCAAGCTTTATACCTGACTCATTACCTTCGTCGAGTTCCCAATCTTCATAGTTGCATTTAATTCTTTCTAAAAGAGCCCACTTGAATTCAATAGTCTTCTTCATAAAAGAACCAGTAAAAGAAGTATCGAGCATGGATTGATCATTATGAGAAAGCCGAGCATAAAAATTCTGGATAATGACTTCTCTCGGGATATCATGATTGGGGCATGAATATAACATTGACTTAAGCCTCCCCCAAGCTAGAGTGATGCTTTCGCCTTCACGAGGCTAAAAATTATATATATAATTCCGATCACGATGAACCAGATGCATGGGATAAAACTTTTGATGGAATTCCAATTGCAATCGATTTCAGTTCCATGATCCAATATCATCACATAGCCTATACCATGTCAATGCTTTTCGCTTCAAAGATAAAGGGATAACCTTTTCTTAGCTTCATCTCTGGGTAAACCTGCAAGCTTAAATAATCCACAAATTTCGTTCACATATAATAGGTGCATATCAGGATGTTCGGTTCCATCTCCTGCATAAGCTTTAGCAAGAAGTTGTTCTACCATACCCGAAGGAATTTCATAACCAATATTTTCTGTAGGTGCAGTAGTTTGAGGGGCAACTAATTGTGGTTCCGGTCGAGGTGAAGATACCCCGAACAAACCCCTCAAAGCATTGTTTTCCATAGTAGCAAGTAACAATAAATTTAAGCACGTAGTATAAGTTTTTCCCTTACCGATTTCCACTTACCAAGAGCGCTTCACTCCCCGGCAACGGCACCAGAAAAGAGTCTTGATGAACCACAAGTATAGGGGATCAATCATAGTCCTTTCGATAAGTAAGAGTGTCGAACCCAATGAGGAGTAGATGGAAATGACAAGCGGTTTTCAGCAAGGTAATTTCTGCAAGCACTGAAATTATAGGTAACAGATAGTTTGATAGCAAGATAATTGGTAACGAGCAAGTAACGGTAATGGTAAACAAAGTGCAGCAAGGTAGCCCAATCCTTTTGTGGCAAAGGACAGGCCAGAACAGTCTCTAGTAATAGGCAAAGTGTTCCTGAGGGTACACGGGAATTTCATCTAGTCACTTTTATCATGTTGGTTTGATTTGTGTTCGCTAATTTGATAATTTGATATGTGGGTGGACCGGTGCTTGGGTGCTGTTCTTACTTGAACAACCTCCCACTTATGATTAACCCCCTCGCAAGCATCCGCAACTACGAGAAAGGTATTAAGATAAAATATAACCATAGCATTAAACGTTTGGATCCAAATCAGCCCCTTACGAAATAGTGCATACACTAGGGTTTAAGCTTCTGTCACTCTAGCAACCCATCATCTAATAACTACTCCACAATGCATTCCCTTAGGCCCAAGGATGGTGAAGTGTCATGTAGTCGACATTCACATGACACCACTAAGGGAATCACAACATACATATCATCAAAATATCGAACACATATCAAATTCACATGATTACTTGCAACATGACTTCTCCCGTGACCTCAAGAACAAAGGTAAATACTCACAAATAATATTCATGCTAGAGATCAGAGGGGTATTGAATAGGATAATGGATCTGAACATATAATATTCCACCAAATAAACCATATAGTAATCAACTACAAGATGTAATCAACACTACTAGTCACCCACAGGTACCAATCTGAGGTTTCGGTACAAAGATTGAACACAAGAGATGAACTAGGGTTTGAGAGGAGATGGTGTTGTTGAAGATGTTGATGAAGATTGGCCTCCCAAAGATGAGAGGGGTGTTGGTGATGATGATGGCTTCGATTTCCCCCTCCGGGAGGGAAGTTCCCCCGGCGGAATCGCTCCGCCGGAGGGCAAAAGTGCTCCTGCCCAAGTTCCGCCTCGAGACGGCGGCGTTCCGTCCCGAAAGTCCTCTCCTATTTTTTTCTAGGTCAAAATACCTTATATACCAGAAGATGGGCACCGGAGGTGGGCCGAGGAGGGCACAACCCACCAGGGCGTGCCTGGGGGGCCTGGCGCGCCCTGGTGTCTTGTGCCCACCAGGGTGGCCCCCTCCGGTAGTTATTTGCTCCAGTATTTTTAATATGTTGCAAAAATATTCTCCATAAAGTTTCAGCTTGTTTGGAGATGTGCAAAATAGGTATCTGTGGTGTGCTTTTTCAGGTCCAGAATTCCAGCTGCCGGTATTCTCCCTCCTTGTGTAAACCTTGCATATTATGAAAGAAAAGGCATTAGAATCACTCCCTAAAGCATTATTATTCAACAAAACATAATAAATAACAGTAGGAAATCATGATGCAAAATGGACGTATCAGACGCCAACATGCATCAAATGCTCGTGAACTTAGAGGAGGTCACTTCTTACACCTAACATATACTTCATGCGCTAACACGAAGATGATGCTTACAAAAGTTTCCAACGCTAGCTTTATGTTCATCATGAATCATGGAACAGGTGAAAATGTTGCCGATGGGCTCAACAACAATTCATCGAGATATCCATATAGATGGAGTTTCACAACTATGTGAGCAAGATAGTAGCATTGGTCAGACCAAATGATATAATGGTGTATGCTCGAGGGAAAAACCACGAGTAAAACAACATTAGGGAAAATCGTTGGTTCTGATTTTGATTTGACGATAGCCCACACTCAAATCCAAGATTGGACAAGACAATTGGTGCAACAATTTATCACAAGGATCAGTCGATGAAGATATTATCTCTCTTTAGCACACACAAAACAAAAGATATCCTTTTGACATGAACTAAGCTAGCTCAAGCTTTTATCTTCCAACTCTCCAAGTTGTTGTTTAGCTTAACAAACTAGTTCAAGGGGTATCCAACACAGATTCTTGGGGAAAGGGATGGTTTATAAAGAAACCAACTTGATCACGAACTCAACATAACGGTGAGGGAATAACCTGGTAATACTTTCGAGAAGATAATCGGAAAATTATGAACCACCGATATGTTATTGAGCTCGAGAACAATCTTGCTTTTCAAGGCAAGACGATATGATCAAAAGAGCGAGGGACTGACACAATCCAAACTCGTTGATCGAGGAGTGCACCAGGAAAATGGACTAGGTAGCACGATCATTGTTAGAATGGTGATTCAATAACCAACACACCAAGAACAAAATTATTGCCCATTAACTTCCAAGCAATAGAGTTTCTAGGAGTATTGATTTCACACATCATGGTCTTGTCGACGTTCTGGTTACAACCACACGAAGACCGAGGAATGAACAATGATGGCGAGAAGTATTAGTGTATCAAGAATTCATGAGAGGTGGTGCAATTCTCATGACAATCTTGACATGAAGAGGGTAATACTTCAAGGTAGAATGGAGCAAAAGCTGGATTGACATTTTGATCTACGGAATATAACTGCTTTGACCCAATCCAAGAAAAGGATGAGGTACTGGAGTTTGTTTCTCCTAGTCATTCTAGAGTAGAATGACTTGAAATACCACAAGAATAATAGGCATCGATGAACACGAATGCACAACTATTCTTGACTATCCACTGATAGATAAAGGTCAGAATACAACTGTAAGGGGCAACTCAAAGAGCACATAATTTTTCCTGAGTTGTAGATGCATAGCTTAGCATGTCAAACAATTCAACATAATTCCTCTGAATAACCCATGCAGAAAGGTAGGATTGGCAGAGTCACAACTATGGAATGGAGAACTCATCAAGAGCACTCTCGTTGTGATGTTTAGTTCACGAAGAACTCCTGCCGGGGTTGGTTCATGGTAGTGGAAGAACGATATACCACGAACCTCGAGGACTAGAGCAAGGTTACTAATATCCTAAAGGAACAGGGAAATACTATCAACAGGAGTAGGCAGAATGATCCTTGGGTTCAAGAACCCTGAAATAGAATACCTACTGACTATATAACATCACGGGGTGTTTTCGAACATGTTGGCCAGAATTTTCACACTCGAAACACAAAACACAACTTGACTATTGGGTGGTTTTCCGAGACAACATGGTTTCATAACACTTCAACAAATACGTCAAGGTAATAGGATACCTCAACACAATAATTGGTGTGCTACTTCTGGCCAAAAAGACATCGGGAACATGAGGAAGGAATTTGCAATTGCATCCGATTTTTTTAACCCTTGGATAACTCGGACAACATAACGGCTGTACGGGCATGAAATTTGAGGTAGCCTGAATGAAAACTGACAACTTAACAACTGAATTCTTAAGGAGACATCGATTCAGGAAGACAACACCTTTCCTATAGGTCTCCAGCATAGTAACTCGTCGTCCTGATAGATAGATGAGGAAGCCTAGTTCTTATCCCCGTAGAAAGGAAGAGGGTGACTCAGAATAAGAATGACACAAGGAAAGGAGTAAAAAGAATCTTACGTTCCCTTCCACAAGCAGTTCCCTTATATAACTTAAGCCGTTCTAGACTCAACATCGACCAGTTTGGCTTAGTAATCCTACATGCAGTCAATCTCTGATACCAACGCTATCGGGACCCCGATCCAAGTCATATGAATCCAACTCGTAACATATCGCATCACTTTGCGGCCTCATGCACTGTAATCCCCACGGCTGCCACCTTACCTTTGCCGGGACCGTTTGCGCCATTTGGCTCATGTATATGATTATGTCGCTAGCAATCATACGCCAGAGAATCCGGGTCGACATGACTAGTCATAGAACCCAAGTGGCACATCCATATAGGAACAGGCATACGTAACCCAACAATGCAGGTGTCGGTCATCAGCATGTGTAGACGAGTCATAGCAAGCAATATGGACTCCAGTACACCATGAGACATTTCTGTCATCAAGTATGTGTAGACGAGTCATAGCAGGCTACATGGACTCCATTACACAGTGATACATTTCCCTGTAGGGACAGACACAACAACAAAGAAGGATACACGCTGGTAAATCAATGTGTCCGGAGCAGTAGCAAGCTACCATGGCTTAGTGGAAGCACAAAGAGGCATTTCCCTGTAAGGAGGGCTACTAAAGGCACATAACTAGGTGTCGAATTCCACACATACCAATGCACGTCACACGTACGCACAACATGCACGATATGCGTAGATGCAACATGGCATCACAACACAACTTGATGACTCAAAAGTGTTTATTAAAGACACATAAGAGCGAACATAGTGTGATATTACAAACAGGGGTCACATGACTCAACACTCAAGTCATACGAGAAACAAGCGGAAGCATCACATATCTGGGTACAGACATCTACTAAAAGTGGCTAGAGGAGCGTGAAAATCTACAACGACCCTCCCAAAGGAGCCCGACCTTTGTCTGGGATTCCCAAGCTAATCTGATCAACATCGAACTTCACGTCATAAGAATCACTAATGAGACTGACGTCTCCTCTACAAAAACATAAATTAAGCAACCGTGAGTACAAAGGTACTCAGCAAGACTTAAATCAGAACTATCTACATATGCATTGTTGTCAACAAAGGGGGTTGTGAAGTTTATTGCAGCAAGCCAGCTTTGACTCTTGGCTAACCTGTACTACGACTACGAGTAGTATCTTTGAGGTGGGATAGCGCACACGAGTCCACATATTTACCAAACCAATACACCACTATGGATCCACTCCTGTCTCCCTACGAGAAGGCCATCCATAGGACTCACACTTATCCTTCGCATTTTAAAATATCCATTTAAATTTTCTATGAACAATGCAAGTCTCCAAGTAGTCCATATCCGAGGACGCGGCTATTCAAACAGATTCATACCCTGCAGGGGTGTACTCCTTCACACACGCTTCCGCCACTTATCGCTATGTGCACGTAAAAAGGCACCTTGGCAACCTTCAAGCGAAAGCCCAACGAGGTTGTCGGCCACAACCGTTAACCACACAAGACTCTAGTCCAGGTTTATCGCCTATTTGAGACTGAACCCGCAAGGAAGTCCGAACGAAGTTTCCTCTACGGCCTCAAATGATGCGCACAGGGTTCCACAAGCCCACCGTTCGGGTGCCACTTGGTACACCGTGCCACTGTGTATGTACCGCATCAGAGCCCACCCGGTCGGGCAGCGCTATGCACGGCCACCAACACTTTTCCTACAAACACCAGAAACTAGTTGCAACTCCTAGACAGAGATCAAGGCGATTAATAAGACGAGAGGGGTCGAGTTACCGGAACCCAATGTGTGGTACTATCTTGTCCTGGATAACACACACATAACTCAGTTCTTAAGTACGGACCCAATGAGTCAACCCGCCATGTACTCCTACATGGCCTGTCATCGCTACCTTTACCAAATCGTGTTCACACACTTAGCTCTCACACAGTAGGACATGAACACATGCATTCTGATTCATCACCCGGATGGATCAGACCTGACACGACTCTAAGAATAGCAGGCACAGTAAGCAAGCATGGATGAGTAAGCACAACAAGGCTCAAGCAGTGGCTACTCATGTTAAGTGGTTTCAACTATTTACTGTGACAAGGACGGGTCATGCAAAGGAATGGGTTCAACTACCGAGAACATGTAGCAGTTGAATCGTTATTGTCCTAATGCAGTAAAGGAGAGTAGGAGCAAGAGAGTGGGTTCATATCAGCAAGCTCAAGGGGGGGGGGGGTTGCTTGCCTGACAGTTCTGAAGATAGCACTTCTCTTCATCAGTGTCAACAATCACAACGTCGGAACCATCGTCTACCAAGAAGGAACAACATTGACAAACAAGAAGGAACACATTCAATGCAGTGCAACAAACATGATGTATGATATGACATGTTAAGGTACTGAATTCACCTAATGCAATGTTTGGTCAAGTTAGTTGAATTGGAATTCAAACAACATTAAATTCGAACTCCAAATGTTATTTCATAAGTTGCCCTAACCATGAAATGTCCTAGTTGGTGATGTTAACTTCCTCAAATATGCATAAACATGGCATCAACAGATTCATTGGATTTTTCTGATCATTTTTCATATATAAATTATTTTCATCTGAGTTACAGATTGTTTTCTATGATTTTTAGAAGTTTTAAACATTTTCTGGAATTAATAAATCATTTCTGATTTATCTTAAATCCAGAAAAGCTTTACTGCGTCAGCCATACGTCATGATGACCTTAGTAGGTCAACTGACCTGGTCCAGGTCAAACCTGACCAATGGGGTCCACTAGTCAGTGACTCGGTGCTGGTTGCCAATCGCAGACAGGTGGGGCCAGGTCAACTGACCTTTGGGGCCATGGGGATTAGTTTAATTTTTACAGAGGTTTAATCCAACGGTTAATTAAGTGTGTGGGGCCCGGCTGTCGGTGTCACATGGTGGTTAACTAAGACATCATTAGCCACTAATGATGGCCACGTCAGCATGGCCGGAGTTGGGCTGATGGCGACCAAAACCACGGCGGGTGCTTGCGGGACTTGAGCTAGAGGCGACGGTTCGACGCGCTTCTGGCACCAGGGGGTAGCCCTTGCTCGTGCAGATCCGATGGGATAGATGGGAGCTCGTGGGGTCGCCGGAATAGTGGCCGACGAGGACCTGTGCAGCGGCTCGGGCTTGGTCGTGCGCGGGGTTGCGGTGCACTAGGGGGCCAGCTAGGGCTGCGTTGGCCTCCTGGAAGCTCCAGGAGCTCATTTATGTGCTCGAACGCGCCGTGCGACTGCTCTGGGCACGACAACATCATGGCCGGCGGCAGCGAGCTTCGGCTTCGGTGGGGAACATGGCTAGGGGACGCGAGAGACATCAGGAAGAGAAGGCAAACAGAGGGTAGCTCACGGGGAATCGGACGGGAAGCTCAGCGGGGTCGGGGAAGCGCGGGAGCTGGCGAATCAACGGCGGTGGCCTACGGTGCCCGAGCTTGAAGACGAAGACGATGGCGACGATTGAGGCCGTCCGGGCTCGCTTCCTTCGGTGTACAGGTGCGTAGGAGCTCGACGGAGCCTTTGAACGTCTTGGAGAGGCGAGGCGATGGTAGCGGGCGCGGTGGTTCTCGGCGGCGCTCTCGAACGTGTACGGGGGAGAGCGGGGAAGAGAGACAGAGGCGAGGGGGGAGAGAGAGGGGGTCGGCGGGGTCGGCACAGCTACGGCGACGGTATACAGCTCGTCGCGCTGGCGAGGAGAGGGCGGCAGGTTGGTGCGTGGTGCGCTGAGCGCGCGTATGCGTCAGGCACGCGCCCTGTCCTTCTGGCGCGTGTTGGAAAATGATTGGCGCGAGGTGGTGGGTTGGACTGCTGCTGGGCCGGCTCAGGTAAGTAGGCCCAGGTAGGTTCTCTTTCCTATTATTTTCTGTTTTTTCTATTTTTTTGCAATTTGTTTTGATTTGATTAAAATACCAAATCACTTTCATAAATCCTGAAATTTATTGTGGAAGCTATCTGAATCATTATAGAGCCCCATGCAAAGTTTCAGAATTATTGGAGCATTTAAAAATATATATAATATTTTTATATCTCCAATTCAAATATTATATGCGTTGATTCAAATATCCAAGATGGTTGGTAAAAATATCCATCACCTCTGGTTGTTGTTTCCAACATTATCCAAAAGTAATGAACATTTTCTTATGGTCACCTTGGGTTCATTGAAAAGTTTTAAATTTGAACCTAGTTGAATTGATTATCTGCTAGTGTTTGATCAATCCCCAATTCAAATTCATTTGAATTTATCATGATGCATGGGTGATCACAATGCAACTAATTACATGCAATAATCTAGGGCCGTGACACCGGGGATGGCTATTTATAGACCGGTGCCCATGCATTGTTGGCATGGCGCATGACGAGCTCAGACAACACGATTACAAGGGCGAGGGGGTCGACCAGGGGCTCTAATTGGCACGCACAACCATGGCTGGTCCATGGGCATCCAAAGCAAGCGAGGTTGTGGCTTGGGTGAGGCAGGGGAGGCGCGGAGCTCGGGTACCCATCACCTGTTCGACCATGATACCACGGTTCAGATTGAGAGAGAGAAGGGGGGATGCGTTCCACGGGGAGGTTCGGGCGACAGGAGGTTAGGATCCACTCCACCTGCTTGCCATGCACGACCGGGATGACCAGGGGGGCCCTCGTGCGCGAGATCGGCCATTGGTCATGGCGGGCGGCAGAGAGCGCACTTGGTGCGGGCAGGAGAGAGAGGGGAAGGAGGGGCGACACACATGCATGCCGTAGACATTGATGTGCCACGACAGGCGCACTGGAGAGGTCCGAGGTTGTCGGGAGCATGGGAATGGGGGTGGCTACAGTGAGGCTGGGCACTGTAGCACGCTCTGGAGCGTGACTTTGGGAGGCATGGGCATAAACAAAGGGCACAACCATCTCCATTTGCTTCTTGGAGGTTTTTGAAATGCACCAGGGTGCTCATGTGCTAGAGGGGATGCTTAGATAGAAATATGAAGGAAGGAGGGGCTCTTCCCTAGTAGATCAGAGAGAGTTAGAGAGGTTTTACCCCTCAGTCATTGATATGAGGACATGGGAGAGTTACTGGAGGTAGAGGGTGACCAGGGAAAGCTCTAGTAAAAACTTGAGTTCAAGGAGAAAAGTGAAAGGGGTCAAAACAATAACTTTTGGAAAATGATAGAAGGTGTTTGTGCTGGGTTTGGGCTGGGTAAAATGATGTACTTACCATAAAATTTCACAGGAGTGTGACTCATTACTAGATAGGCTTGTGGTAAAATCTTAGCTCATTTGGAGAAACTTGCTAGTACAATGATTACAAATCGTAGAAGTGAACATAAATGGTTTTCGGTAGATTTGATGAACTAAAACAATTATGGTTGAGATGAAACTTGGCAAGATCAACATTCAAGGCACATATGACTTGCCAGAATTTTCCATGATTTATTTGACAATGTTTTTTATAGAAATAGTTCAAATACTTGGAATATCCAGAAAGGGTACTTGAGGGTTTTGTCCTATATTTTGAAGATGACCATGTTTTGAAAATCGTATATATGGAAAATATATGTCCACTAAGTTTCCCTAAATTTTTCTCAAATCTTTTTGAAACATTAAAATAATTTTCTCCTATAGAAGACCATTTCTGGCCTCAGGAAAAAGCCTTTAAATAAGATATAAAAATAACTTTTAAAATATTGTTTTTGTGGTGTTCGGAAATCTTATAGAAAATGGGTTCCAATATAATTTCTGAAATATATTATATTGCCTAAAGTAATTACTTGTAGTTCAAGCCTTAAGTTAGGGTTTTTTGAAAACCTAAATTTAATAAATGCCTTTTGGCCAAGATATTTTTGTATAAAAATATTTTTATGACCTATGCACATGGCATGATCATTGGGCAAAATTTTGGCTCAAGGGAAGGAGTTATGATAGTAGGGTAATTTTTGTGAATTAGGCGCACATCCAAACAACAAGCAAATAACAATTCAAGTCAAACATCAAATCAATACAAAAGTTTTTGTTGGTCCAATTTCTTGAGCTTTATTCATCATAGTAATGTGATACAAAACACCGGGTGTGACAGACCATGTACTATGTGTGCTACTCTGGTTGCCAAATGGATTTAGTCCATGAGTACTCACACCCAACCAAGGGTTTCTTGTTTCTGTTGCATATTCTAGTTCTATGCAGACGAGTGATTTCCACTAACAACCATCTGCAATATGTCTCAAAATTCCATCATTTTTAGATGTCCTAGTCTTGTGCCAAGTCATGTTCTTTGCTTCCTTCGCGTCAGCGAAATAACGCTGCAGGCGAGGAATTAACGGAAGGTACCATACAACCTTTCGAGGCTCCTTCTTTCCAGACTTGTATAGGGGTTCCTTGCAAGTTGGACACTCTATTTTGTGCTCATGCTCGTTACGATATAAGATCAAATAATTTACGCATGCGTGATATCTTACATGTGGCAAATCAAGAGGGCACACAATCTTCTTCGCCTCATCGACACTCTTAGGCAATAAATTCCCCTTGGGCCAAACTTTGTGTAAATATTCCAATGTAGCATCCAGACTTGCGTCTGTTCTCTTGAATCTTGCTTTGTTGTCTAGAAGTTTGAGCATGACGTGCAGGCGGGTGTGCTCAGGATCGCAACCTTCCGCAACCTCCCAAAATTCAAAATCTTGGAATGTTATATTAATTAAGTAATTATTTTTGCATGTGTGATGGTTGTTTGAAATTGAGCAGAATTTGAAACATATAAGAAATTTAATGAAGGGAATAAAAGGACTTTCCCAATTCATCCTTTGAATTTCTTTTGAAAAGAGTGCAAACTAGAAACTTTATGCTACTCGAGGATTTTCATGCGAGAAGAAAACGTGACTTCTTCAAAGGTATGAAATAGAGTGGGAAGTGAGGAGGATCATTTTCAAAAAGTTACTTTTACTTTTGGAAAGACTCCATTTCAATTATAATGCTCGTTTTAGGGTTTTTAATCAGATTATTTTTCTCCTAAAAATCAATATATATATATATATATATATATATATATATATATATATATATATATATATATATACACACACACACACACACATATATAAATGCGGGTAAAATGATTCCCTCCAAATGAAAAATAGAAGAAAGTTAATTTGAAACCATCTTGGTATTAAAAAAAGTTTTTTACTGATTTTTATTGCATAGAAGCACTGTTGCAATTTTAGGATTTTATATGAATTTTATTTTGACAAAAAAATGTGCACTGTGTCATACATAGTCCCTAATATTTATGTGCCAAATTTCACATTTTTATAAAATGTTTTGATTTGTTTTTTCACAGTTTTTACTTGTTGTCAAAAAAAAGGCAAGCAGCGCGCGACCAAGCCAGGCGCTAGGCTAGCCGGCCTAGCAGGCCTAGGCGACGCGAGCCCCGGCCAGGAAGCCAACGCATGAGCA
Source organism: Elymus sibiricus (assembly GCA_039707655.1). Lineage (NCBI taxonomy): Eukaryota > Viridiplantae > Streptophyta > Magnoliopsida > Poales > Poaceae > Elymus > Elymus sibiricus. Next base: position 238,469,544 of record CM077665.1, read on the forward strand.
CTCAACCACCGCACGCACGTTCTAGCGAAGCCAGCTTCTCTCGCTCGCTTGCCCGATTTGTCTCCCCCTCTCACGACTCTCTCTCTCTCTCACTTCTCTCTCTCCACAAGCGCGTGGGCCCAGCCCCGCACACGTCTTCTTTTTGCCCACGAAAACAGAGTCCAGCCCTGGTGCGCCAATCGCCAAAATCCTAGCCCGAGGATGCCCCTTGCCAAGAACTTGTCTCCTATATATATATCAAGACCGCCTCGACCGATTCCCCTCGAAACCCCTCGCCAAAACCACCTATATCTCACGCTCTAGCCATTTGAATCTCACCAAAGACGGGGCCGTCTGCCGTAGATTTCGAAGCCGGTGAGCAACCTCGACCTTACAAACATTGTCTATCGGACTCCCCTAATCTAGGCGCATCTCTTTGACATCGTCTCGACCTCCAGGAATCATCGGAGCCTGGCCCTCGACCTCGCATGCTCCGTCGGAGCACTGGACTTCACCGAGCTCGTCCCGCCGACCCCGATGTCTCCTCGCCTCACCATCCACAAAAATTGGACGCCAGCACCACGCTGCATCGCCTGGACATCACCGCTGCCCCGCCGGTCACTGGAAACCCGCCGTCGGCCGCGCCCCTCTTCTCCGCGCCTCGATGTAAGCTCACCGGCGCCTTTGGTTGTTCACGTGAGGAGAAAAAAAACGTTTTGTAGGTCGTTTCTTCTATTAATAAGCCAGCACCACCGAATCCTTTAAGTGTAGGTTGTTCACTCCTTAAACCCGCACCAAACACCCGCGATTCAACCAGTTGCTACCACGTGGCCTCTGGCCGGCGTCAAACGTTTTCCCCAAAAAAAATCTGTTTTTAGATTTAGATTCAATTTTGTTTTTATTGTATCTATAGATCTACAACTCCAAATTTTACGATTCTTTTTTGCTACAAATTCACATAAATCCCCTCTATCCAGAGAAACCAACTAAAAATATTTTTGAACTTTGTAAATTTTGAATTAAAACAAATTTGTTTCACAGACTAGATTGCTAATAACTTTTATTTAAAAATAGATTTTTGATTGATTATTTTCGCTACTGTATTCTAGTGGAATTTTTTATCCAGTGGTTTCATAAAATTTAATTTTAAAACTTATTTAGATCTGTTTAAAACAGATTCAAAAAGAGTACCTATTATGCCTAGTTTTGTTGAAAGTCGTTGTTTCCTTTTATTTCAAAAGTAAATTTTTTGTGACTTTAATTTAATTTCAATACACTTCTGTTAGTTATTAGGAACAAAAATTTAATAATTCATTAAAAGTGTTTTAATCAGATTTTAATTAAATCTTCTTTTCATGATAACATGAGATTTATAATAGCTTTTCAAATGATTCTTTGCTAGTGAAAAATATTATAAATTTACTTTCTGTCAAACTAAAACTTTTATGTCTTCTTTTCTGTTAAAATTTTATTTTGATCAGAGAAGTTACTCTAATTTTGTTTGCTGAGAAACTTAGAGTTTTCTTGGAGTTTTGATAAAGTTTCTTATAGTTTTCTTTTGGGATTTTCTTTTGATTTCACTAGGTTTTCTTTATTGTTCTACCTATTCTATTCTTTTGATTGATTGTCAGTGTGATTGCTTATGTGAATGCAATTGTTTGGCTACAATGGATTTTCTCGGAGTGTGACGAGTAGAACTATCTGGATTGTGAGTGCGATGAACTTCACCAACAAGTACCAGGCAAGTTCACTTTGATCATGTCATAATTATAACCATGTTTTATTGCATTAGATTCAACTTTTTACACCATGCATGCAAAGTAGGTAATTTGGAAACTTGGTTCTTGAGTAGTATCATGAGGTAGGCACCCGTGTCCTTGTTACTCAGCCGCGGGAACATTTTTATTATCAATTGCTATGCTTTGTAGATAGGGATTGGTATGAGTGTTCATGAAAGTTGTGAGAGTAATGACTCCTAATCAATGACGACAACTTCAAGATTTAAGACATGATTTTCAAAATACCTCTAGGTGGAAATTGGATGAACGACGCCCTGGAGGACCTAGTGGTTAGCCTAGGTGTTGCTGGAGAAGCGCTAGTCAATCACGCGGAAAGCTCCACCCAGGCTCAATGAGACGGAAGGATAGTTCAAGACCGGAAGCTTAGCTATGCAAACTCAAGTCAATAAGGGCTCTGGCTTGGTTGATCTTAGTTGTGACTCAGACTGGACCAATGCTATGAGATGTAGACGAACGTAGGATTGGATGCGCACTGAAAGTGGTTAGGGAAACTCTCTGAAAGACCATGTTTCTGTCATCCTGTTCTCAAACACCAGGCAGTGCGAGGACGTAAAAGGAGGGAACGAATCTTGCGGGAAAAGTGCACAAGATTCTGCAGAGTATTAACCTAATCGATTATCCATGTCCTCGATTATGGATAACTTGAGCCTCTAGAATTGGATCTATCTCGGAACTCTCAACACCGCACTATAAATGGACTATCTAATGATTTGGGTTTTAATAACGACTTTGGGATATGTGATTTGGTTGGCGAAACCATCTCACTATTGACATCACTTTGTAGTAATTAATTTCATTCCTTTGATGTAGGAAAAATGAGCTTTTATGCAAAAACTTAACCTTAGAGCCACCACGACCATATTGCATATAGTGATAGAGTTATTTTCCTCTGCTTTTATCTGTTATCTTACCAGTACATCCAATGTACTGACCTACACAGCCGCAACTTATCATGTTGCAGAAATTTCTACGACAAGTAAGAGTTATGTTGTTGGGTTACAGTCTACACTCAACTTGCCGTTGGCAGGAATGGGACTCCACACCCTTATGATTGTTTTCCGCTGTGTTATATGAGGTATACTCTGGATCTACGTTAACTTTTTAACATGTGATGTTATGGTGTTTCATTAATGTATTGTGTGTGCTAGCATACTAAACCAGGGATAGCACAGAAAGCGCAGAGGCACTGATCCATTTGGGTCGGGTCGCTACACCTTCATACAATGGAGTTTTCGTGTCTAACTCCAATTGCAACAACTTGAGAGCCTCCTTGATAGCAACTCTCTCACTTGTTGTCTTCTTCCAATACAGTTTTTTAACATGAGGATCCTACATCATTTCAGCCAGTGACATATCCTGTATGACATTATCCTCTTCATGTCTGGGTGGCATCTCATCATTCCCTCCTCCATGTGCGTGTTCATTTTTGTTTCCTCCTTATAGCGGCCTTGCTTCATCGAAAGGGTTTTCCGCTTCCATATCCGCCACTCAATCATCATCATCACAAACATCTTCATTCTCCTCACCATGCTTTGTCCTTCGTGTATAACCGTCAACAAAACCACGACGGAGCAAGTGCGCCAAGACGCTAGCATTGAATGGTTTATGAAAAAAAATCCATTTTTTGCATGCCTTGCATGGACATAATATCTGCATTTCACACCTTTGTGTCGTATTCGTCACTTCGAAATTGAGAAAGGCCTTCATACTTTGATCCATATTGAATCTTTCTATAGATCAAAGCCATCTGCAAAGGGTATAAATAGCCCACCCCCTGCAGCATAAGTTGGTGGCTGCTCAGAGTTATTGCACAACTTTTGTCGTAGAGAGCAACCCACCTCGAAGACTTTGAGAGAGAGAGAGAGAGAGAGAGATACTGGGAAGATAGACCCCTAAACACCTAGACTTAGTGTGTTTGAGAATCACTGAAATCATTCTGTTCTGAGAGAGCCGAATACTTCCTACACTTGAAGAATGTGATCTTCCAGACGGTTAGGTGTCATCGTCTAGAGCATTCAAGAGCTAGTGGATTGCCGGGTGACCAAGTTTGTGAAGGTTTTGGAAGTCTACCTTGAAGAGTTACCAGAGTGATTACATGAGGTCTAAGTGATCTTAGCTCAAGGGTAAAAAGGTGGAGAGTGGGTCTTTCGAGCTGAATCTCAGCCTCCCTAACCAGACGTACAACTGTCACAATAGTTGGAACTGGTCTAACAAATCCATTGTCTTCATCAAGCAACTGGTTTTATCTCCTTCACTCCTTTACTTACTGTATTGATCTATGAAGCCTTTGCTTGCTCGTATTCGTGTGAAGATATTCACGGAAGACATTGATAACCCACAAGAGTGAATAGCATGTGGTGGTGTCGCAAGCCTACTCAAAACAGAAGGTGAATCAAGTGCAAAGCTAGATGGCAGTTCCTTACCTGCCCTCGTATTAGAGGGCATGATCTTGGTATTATAATCTTTTAGATTCTTCATAGTGATCAATAGTAATCCCAAGTGAACTCAATAAATAGAGCTCCCCAGCAATGACGCTAGAAAAATGTCTTGATAACCCACAAGCATAGGGGATTGCAACAGTCTTCGAGGGTAGTACTTCACCCAAATTTATTGATTCGACACAAGGGGAGCCAAAGAATATTTATGAGCCTTAGCAGATGAGTTGTGATTTCAACCACACCTGGAATTTCTTTTGACAACAAAATATTTAGTAGCACAGTAGCAATAGTAACAAGAAAAGTAACAGTAACAGTTTATAGTGATTGTAACAACAACAACAACACTAGTAACTTAATGAAGATCAGTATGCAAAACGTGTAGGCATTGGATCAGCGATGGATATTTGTGTTGGATGACATTCATCATATAACAGTCACAACCTAGAGCGACACAGAACTAGCTCCAATTCATCAATGTAATGTAGGCATGTATTCCGTATATAGTCATACATGCTTATAGTAAGAACTTGCATGACATCTTTTGTCCTACCCTCCCATGGCAGTGGGGTCCAAAGGGAAACTAAGGGATATTAAGGCCTCCTTTTAATAGAGAACCAGAAGAAAGCATAAACACATGGTGAATACATGAACTCCTCATACTACGGTCATCACCAGATATGATCCCAACTATTGTCACTTTGGGGTCTACGGATCATAACACATAATAGGTGCATACAACTTGCACGATAGGATCCAAAACACTCTCATATTCATGAAGACATAATAGGTTCATATATAAAATCATGGCACTAAAGCCCTAGTGACAAGCATTAAGCATAGAAAAGTAGTAGCAACATCAATCTCAGAACAAAGTGGATACTAGGGATCACTTACAAATTGACTCGATTACATGACAAATCTCATCCAACTCCATCACAGTCCAGAAAGCCTACAAAGGAATTACTCACTCCCGGTGGTGAGAATCATGGAATTGTTGATGGAGAAGGGTTGGTGATGACGACGACGATGAATCACACTCCCCGGAGTCCCAAACGGACTCCAGATCAGCCCTCCCTAGGAAGAATAGGAGGTGGCGGCGGCTTTGTCTCGCAAAACATGATGAAAGTTTCTCCTTGGTTTTTTATCCACAACTCGGTACTTATGGCATTGGAATTAGGGCAACTAGAGGCTCGAGGGGCCCACGAGCGCACATTGCACGCCCTGGGGGGAGGGGGGGTGGGGTGGTGTCGGGGTACACAAACAGGGGTGTTTATTTCTCCCTGACTTGTGCACGGACGATAAGCCTCCGACCTGATGGCCTAAGCCTGCCGGGGAAAGCTAGTGCCCCGTCAAGACCAGTCCAAACCAGAGAAGCCGCTCCACGAGAGATCAAGGAGCGCATCAAAAAGACGGAGCCAACAGTCAAGACCAAGACTTCGGCAGAAGCAACCTACGCTGGCTAAAGCAACGTCGGCAAGGTCGATGCAACGGCCCAAGACGGGCCCGAACCGCGCCAGTCACGTCCCCGATGCCTGCCGGGGACCAAGGCGCACACATCTTCAGGAAGACCCGGCAAGCCATCCCCCGGTAGGCGCGAGCCGATCAGCCACCGCTCCACCGCATCGCAACACCAGTCATTTGTCGATGCGATGTCGAGCCCTCAGGTGGCTAAGTTGCTCTAGCTAAATACGTGGCGACGTGCTGGAAGGCAGATTATGCCCGTTTGACACCCGTCCAGAGGCGTGTCAAGATACTAAGCAATTGTTAGCCAAAGTGGTGGTAGAAGCCTACCGGGGATGCATCCCCGCACGCCACCTAGTCTAGCATTTATGGCATTTTGTCTTGAGTGCCAGAGTTAGGTATGATAGCACTGTTAGCTATCTAATCACTAGGTAATGTCTGCTTTCCCACTGTGGTTGCCCCTTGAGCTATAAAAGGAGGCCCAAGGCAACCTAGCTAAAGATTCGGACCTTTCGACACTTGTACTAGCGTAGCAGCTCTCCCGAAGGCAACCTTGTCGGGTTTGAGCGCTGCGTGTGCTTCGTGTTCCCTCGATCAATCCACCAAAGCAGTAGTAGGGTTTTACGCTTCCCAGCGGCCTGAACCTGGGTAAAACACCAGTGTCTCATCGTCGCGTTGTCTCACCACCTCTGCTCTTTGTGCAATGTGACCTCACCCCCGCCAAACCACAAAGGGGCCGATGGCCCCATAGGTGATTGTGTGCATCGTGACCCGACATCTTTGGCACGCCAGGTAGGGGGCAGGCGCCATTTGCGCGAACCAGAGGTCGTGGGCAGCGCATCAGTTTTTGTCATCATTTCCTCCGTCGGGAGCATCGAAGGGAAGGAGCAATGCAACTCCCTAAGCCTATTCCCCGGATCCCATCGCATGTCGCCGCTGCAGCAATGGCGGCGACAAGGGTGAGGGGCGTCCGTGTTGCGGCTGATGCGTCCGACGTGGACAGCACAACCACTGTGTAGACCACGGTCGAGGAGGAGACGAACTGAGCGGCAGCGCTGTCCCTATCCCAATCATCGAGCAAGCCTACCTAACCCCAGGGAGGTGCTGCTCGGTTTGATAGGGGAAGAAAGGTACACGGATATACCCTTCTCTCCTCTCCTTCCACGCTTGTGATCAACTTTGTATGGCGGTGGTGCCACCGATGTCGATAAGCTCGCGTGAGGCTCGGTCATGCATTTGTCCCGTCGAGGATAAATCCCGAGCCGAATGCTAGAGCGAATCCATCGATTGACACCCCCGGCAAGCGAACCGCGGCAAGGTCCCGTTCGCCAAACGCCTCCATCGCATTGGTCGCTACGGGACCGTTGGACGCGAAGGAAAGGAGAGAAGGCTTGGCCATTCATGTTTTCTCCTCCGTTTTTTGTTAGTTGTGAATGTTTACATTAACCCGCCAGGCTCGTGCCGAGAGTTCTACTCATAACTAACGGGCTCCCAAGCTCTCCATTTGCACCTCTTCATTTTCCCTTCATCTCAGGGCAAAGGTGGGTACACGCGCATGTATTCACCGGGAAACGCAAAGAGGGAGATTGGCCATGAATGGAGGGAAGGACAATGTGCATGAATAAACACGCGACATGATGGGAGGAGAACCATGACAAAAGCTAAGTTGACACGATTATCAACTTTCATTAGAGCTCGCATTTGTATATCCCCCTCCTCTAGCAACCAAGGTTTCGTATGGCGAGTCTTGTGGACGATGGAACCTTACCGTATTTGTTTGCGCCTTTGCTTTGTTTCGAGTCAGCTCAACAAAACATACAGCAGCATCAAACACCGTAAAGGAAAAACTCACCGGCAGCATGTCCTTGCCCGCAGAATGCTAAGGACCCATTCCTCAAACAATCGCGGTAGCACGTTGTTGGCGGGTAACCAGAGCGCACAAAGAAAATGACTATACGAATACCAGTGGTAAATCAAGGGGGATAGCACGCGTTTACATAAAGACATCTGTTCAGCAAACATGAAAGCAAAGATAGTGCATAACCTAATACGAGATACATATTGTGTCTTAAGTACAGGACAGCACGGCAGCAAAGGTGACTCAAGGCTAACCCCGGCGACTTCCCTGGGTCCTTGGGACTGAAAGGACCCTGTCAGCAAGGGGATTGGCTTTCTTTGCGGAAGCAAAAGTGTCGGTGCCGGGCGGCAACTTCTTGAAACCATCGGAGAGGTCGAGGTATGGGTGGAAGAATGCAAGGTTGCTCAGGACCAGGAAGAGGGCGTCGTGAGCCAGCTTCCGGGATTTGTTGGCGAAGCAGGTGGCCCTGTCGTCCTCATACATCTTCAACCCGTCGATCAGGCCTTCGAAGAAGAGTGTCAGCTTGACGCTTGGAACTTCGTGCTTGCCAACGGATAAGGCCCAGCTCTTCATATCCATCTTCGAAATCTGAGCAGTGAGGCGCTCGGTGATGTCAATCATGCTCCTGATCCAGAGGTCGCGCTGCTGAATCTGGTTCTCCAGCTTGTCCTCTGCATCTTTTTGGAGGGCTTTCGCGTTGGTCAGGTCTGTCAGCAGCAGCCTCTCGCGGACACCGATAGATTCAATGTCTTTCTCCAAAGAGGCAAGCTTGGATTTCATGCTGGAGGTGGTGTCATTGGCGGCCACGAGATCTTGGCTCTTGGAGGGAAGCTGCGATTGCGCCTCTTCTAGAGTGGCTTTCGCTTTCCGCGCTTCCTCCTTGAGGGCCTCGATCTCCCTGCTGCTCCCGGCAAGGTCTTCCGTCAGCTTGCTCAGTTGGGCCTCGAGATTGGTCTTGGCGGCAGATGCGGCAGCAAGCTCGTCGGCCACTTTCTTCAGTTGGGCTGAGGACTCCAGAGAGAGTGCGTTGAGAGTGGCCTTGTGACCATCCTCCAGCTCTTTGGTGCGTTGCTGAACATGGGCCTCCAACTCCTCTTCCTTGCCGTGGAGAGTAGCTTCGAGGGCCCCTTCCCGGGAGGAGATGTTCGACTCTCTGGTGTTCAGAAGCGCTTCGCGCTCCACCAGTCGAGTCTCCCGGGCTGCAACGTCCTCCTTGGACATGGCCCGCGTGTCATACTGCCTCTTAAGAGAAAGGACCTGCTGGTTGTACCACCCTCGTAGCTCGTTCCCTTTGTCCCTCAGCTGCTGGTCCATGAGCTCGGCCGAGTCACGATGCTACTTGACCGCCTGCCATTTGAGGTTGTACCTAGTCTGCACATCCTTGAGCCCTACCGCCATGGATTCCAAGAAAGCCAAATGTTTGGCGCCATCAGCAGAACTGTCAGCTTCTTCGACCCTCTGAGACAGGGGCGCCAGTACCCGTCTGATTTCATCATCAAAATCTGCGCCCGCTGAGAAGAATGAGCCAGGAGTTGTGGGACCAAGTTGAGCAGGGACCAGCACCAGTTTTCTCAGGGAAGATTGTAGGGCCGAGGCCAGAGGATAGCTCAAAATGGAGGGCCCCATGGACCGGAGAGGAGTCTTCTCCTCAATGACCGTGTCCGGGCCAGATGCGCTGCCGGGGGCTGATTCAGTCCTTTCTAAGGATTCCTGTATGTCCCCGGCAACCTTCCCGTGGCCCTTCGTAGCAGCAATCTTCATCGCTTCTGTAGCAGCATATTTCCCGATGCTGGTCACTTCTTCCAGCAACTTAGTCTCTTCAAGTAGTGAAGCTGCGGACAAAAGCAGTAAGCAGAAAAATGAAAGTCAGGAACCAGCAAGACACACAAGAAAAGAACAGAGCAAGTGAAAACGCAGGCAAGCGGGTTACCCGATGGAGGTTGCTAAGGAGGGGCATCCACTTCCCCGGTAACATCAGTTGCCGGCGTGCGGTCTGTCACCACCCCTCCGGTGGCGACCTCAGCACGGGCAAACCCCTCGGTGGAGGCCCTTGCCGGTGACTCCTCCCCACCGGCGATGGTTGACGAGGGTCTTGGAAGGAGGACTCCCCCTGACGAGTCCCTCCTTGATAGATCTCTCCCATCTCCCTATCAAGTATGGGAAGAAGCCCTTCCTCCTCCCCACCAGTGAACGAGGTCTGCCCTAGGGTTTCGCGAAGAGGACTGGATCGGGGGCTGGGCACAGGATCTTCCTTTGCGCCTCCTGCTGGGCTCATGCCTGCCGCGGGACCCAACCCTGCCATGGATTTGACCCGCTTGGCTCGATGCGCAAGGGTCTCCCTATCCCTGTCAGATTCAGCTATACAAGATCAGTCAAGAAATCAAGGACAGAAAACATTGACAAGGATCGAAATTGAGCAACTCACTCTGAAGCAATAAGCATGGAGCCCAGCTCGTATGACACAGGTGGAGGAGTTGATCTGCCCCTTTTCAAAGTTGGAGGAGCAGGGCTTGGCGTCGGGACCGGGGCCTCCGGTAGGGTCGAGCTTGGCGGAGAAGTTGGCCTTGCCGGGGGGCTGGGATCCACCCGCGTGACCGTCCGTCGCTTGGCGGAATGAGGCTTAGCCTGAGAGAGGTGGAGAGATTGGCGGCATGCTGCGTCATGCTTGCCTCCCCTGGTGGTCGTCTTCTTCACCTTCTGGGTGCTTCGCGAAGACGCAGGGGCCGCTGACTCTCGGTTGACGCTCTCGCAGAGATGGCGCCCTGGCTCTGGAGCTTGAGGGCCCATTTCAAGCCCTTCTTCCTCCACCTCCGGCTCCTTCGCCTCCTCCACATATAGGCGTACCTTGCAATCAAGGCATTGACGTCGAGATTCGACGGGGAGAAAACCACATCTTTTTGTCGCCGCTTCTCCAGCTCTTCTGCTTTCCTCTTTCTCTCTTTAGCCACTGGGTCCACCGGTGCGGCCGTCTGCTTCCCCTTCACGGCGCTCGTCTTCTTCCCCATCTCTTGGGCTCTCAAGGGCAGTGGAGAATCTAGTAGCGTTTGGTGGGTGGGTGGCGGCGGCGGAAGCGGTTTCTTGGCTTAAGGAGGAAGATGAATCGGATGCGAATGAGCAGCGCCCCTGCGCATTACCTTTTTATTGGAAACCCGCGCGGGGGCTGGTTCTTTGCGATCTTTTCGAAAAAATGCCATTTCTTTTGCTGGCAATGGCTACTGTTCCACGACCCGACGAGCTGCGGTAATTACGCGGAGTGGACGTGGGTTTGACAAGTCATCACGACCAAGTACGTGAGGGCAGCACTTCCTCGATGCGTGTCCGTGCACTGTTTGGGGCCTAACCCAACGATGCCAAGCGACACGTATGTCTTAGGCCCGGGGGCTTTTGTCGGGGTATACAAACAGGGGTGTTTATTTCCCCTTGACTTGTGCACAGACGATAAGCCTCCGACCCGATGGCCTAAGCCTGCCGGGGAAAGCTAGTTCCCCGTCAAGACCAGTCCAAACCAGAGAAGCCGCTCCACGAGAGATCAAGGAGCGCATCAAGAAGACGGAGCCAACAGTCAAGACCAAGACTCCGGCAGAAGCAACCTACGCTGGCTAAAGGAACGCCGGCAAGGTCGATGCAACGGCCCAAGACGGGCCCGAATCGTGCCAGTCACGTCCCCGATGCCTGCCTGGGACCAAGGCGCACACATCTTCAGGAAGACCTGGCAAGCCATCCCTCGGCATGCGTGAGCCGATCAACCACTGCTCCACCGCATCGCAACACCAGTCATTTGTCGATGTAGTGTCGAGCCCTTAGGTGGCTAAGTGGCTCTCGCTAAGTACATGGCGACGCGCTGGAAGGCAGATTATGCCCATTTGACACCTGTCCAGAGGCGTGTCAAGATACTAAGCAATGGTTAGCCAAAGCGGTGGTAGAAGCCTGCTGGGGATGCATCCCCGCACGCCACCTAGTCTAGCATTTATGGCATTTTGTCTTGAGTGCCAGAGTTAGGTATGATAGCACTGTTAGTTATCTAATCACTAGGTAATGTCTGTTTTGTCACTGTGGTTTCCCCTTGAGCTATAAAAGGAGGCCCAAGGCAACCTAGCTAAAGATTCGAACCTTTGGACACTTGTACTAGCATAGCAGCTCTCCCGAAGGCAACCTTGCCTGGTTTGAGCGCTGCGTGTGCTTCGTGTTCCCCCGATCAATCCACCAAAGCAATAGTAGGGTTTTACGCTTCCCAGCGGCCCGAACCTGGGTAAAACACCAGTGTCTCATCGTCGCGCTGTCTCACCACCTCTGCTCTTTGTGCAACGTGACCTCACCCCCGACGAACCACAAAGGGGCCGATGGCCCCATAGGTGATCGTGTGCATCGTGACCCGACAGGTGGGTGCCCCCCTGAGCTCGTCAGTACTAGGGAAAAGCCTAGTAGTTACACAGGTTAAACAACTAGTAGTTGTTCGGGTGCCCGCGCTACTACTAGGGCACTACAACTAACTAGGTAGGAGTAGCACTGGTGCCACCCCGCACTACTGCTATGTCTGTTAGTAGTTGCGCGTGTGCCAACCACGCTACTACTAATTACCTGTAGCGAGTATCTTATACCCGTGCTACTACTGTTAATTTCAAATACAAAAAAAATCTCGATCCCGTGTGTGCTGTCAATGGCAGCAATGCTTCGATCCAACAACGACAGGGGAAGCCGAAGGCATGGACGGGAAGCGGCATACCAGATCCGGCGGCGGCTGCTGGAGAGGGCCCAGATCCAGGGCAGAGCAAGGCGGTGGTGTGGGGCTCCTCTTCGGGGCCAAGGCAGAGATCTCCTGGTCGTCCACGGAGATGACCTGCACAGGCATGGACATGGGAGGGTGAGTCAAACCAGAGGCAGAGAGAGAAAAAGAGAAACAAGGGAGAGAGGAAGGAGATGGAGGTAGCAGCGGCGCTGGTCGCCGGTGGTGAGGTGCTCCGGTGTGGTGGCATGGAGACGCGGGGGAAGACCGGCGAGCTCCTCAATGTCAGTTGTGCGAGGTGCGGCCTCTTTCGGCACCACGGAAGAGGAGCGCGCATGGTAAGGAACCCCATGGGAGAGCCTATGGAGAGAGGGGGGAGAGTGATGGGAGAGAGGAGGGATTTGGGGGAGGAGATGGGGATATCAGGGCTGTTAAAAAGATCCTTGTACTTAGTAGCAGCGCGCGGTTTATAACCCATGCTACTACTATGGCCTGTCCCGGGGGGCACCGTGTAGACCACTTAGTAGTAGCGTGGGTTTATACCCCATTCTACCACTATCAACTTAGTAGTAGCGTGGGTTAATACCCCGCGCTACTACTATGGCATGAACCGGGGGGCATGGTGGAGACCACTTAGTAGCAGTGTGGGTTTATAGCCCGCGCTACTACTATCAACTTAGTAGTAGCGTGGGGTTTATACCCCGCGCTACTGAAAGCACAACTTCTCCCTAGGTGGTGTGATAATTAATAACAACATATATTTCATTGGACTAATGTTTCCACTAAGTGTATCTCAGGAAAAAGTTCAATGATGGATTGGCTAAAAGATTGTGTGGAGAACCTCCCCCAGGGAAGAAAGGAATAGGATTGGCCATGCTTCAAGATCAAGAACTCTACATTTTATATTTTGTGAGAAATCACTTTGAGTCCATTGAAATACTATTAAAAAGGGACGAGGTAAATATGATGACCTGGTTGCTCAAGTGCTTAGAGGTAGCCACCAAAAATACTCACCCACTTCCCACACATATCCTCTGTCCAAAGCCTAAAGTCAAACTTCGGTGCCACCAACATTCCCATTCGGATCCACCGAGTTTATCCAAGATAGAAGCCAAACCAAACCCTAGCATCTCGGTACTACCAGCTTTTCATTCGGTGCCACCGAAAACAGTGACCAATTTCCTGGTTGGCCATTTTCTAGATTCGGTCCCACTGAGTTATGAGAATCGGTCTCACCGAGAAGTTGGACCAACGTTCTGTAGCCCATTTCTCTAAATCGGTCCCACCGAGTTTGAGGAATCGGTCTCACCGAGATTTGGAAATTGCCTAGGTCACCCATATTGGTACCACTGAGATTCATATATCGGTCTCACCGAAAATGCCAAAGTTGCCACATTTTGAACTAGTCGGTGCCACCGAGTTTCTACTTCGGTTTCACCGAGTTGGGCAATAATGTTATAACGGTTGGATTTTTGGAGAAGCCTATATATACCCCTTCACCACCACTCACTCACAAGAGAAGCACCCAGAACACACACCCACTTGCCATATCCAATTTTCTAAGAGAGAGCCACCTACCCTTGTATTGAGGTCAAGATCATCCACTCCAACCATATGGATCTTGATTTCTAGCCTCCCCAAGTTTCTTTCAACCTAATCAATCTCTTTTACCCATGCCAATTCTGTGAGCGAGTGATTGAGTGTTGAGGAGACTATCTTTTGAAGCACAAGAGCAAGGAGTTCATCATCCTACCACATCTATTACCTTTTGGAGGGTGGTGCCTCCTAGATTGGTTAGGTGTCGCTTGGGAGCTTCCTTCTTCGTGATTGTGGAGTTGAACCAAGAGTTTGTAAGGGAAAGGAGATCGCCTACTTCGTGAAGATCTACCCCGAGTATGGCTAGTCCTCCGTGGACGTAGGCCATCATGGAATACACGAGGTTGCTACTTCGTGGACCCTTCGTGGGTGGAGCCCTCCATGGACTCTCGCGACCGTTACCCTCCGTGGGTTGAAGTCTCCATAAACGTGGACGTACGGTAGCACCACCTATCGGAACCACGGGAAAAAATCTCCGTGTATCCAAATTGCGTTTGATCTTCCAATCCCTAACCTCTTACATTTGCATGTCTTTACTTTCCGCTTCTATACTCTTAGACTTGCATGTGTAGGGTAAACTTGACTTGCTACAATTGCTAAAATCTGCCCACAACTAAAATTGGGAAAAGGTTAGATTTTTATTTGGTCAATTAGTCTAATCACCCCCCTCTAGACATACTTTCGATGCTACAAGTGGTATCAGACCATTGGTCTCTATTGCATTGGTCGCACAACCTAGGAGAGTATGGCGTCTAGTGAGGGAAATTACCACCGTAGAGGTCCATATTTTGATGGTACAAACTTTGCTAGTTGGAAACATAAGATGAAAATGCATATTCTTAGTCATAACCCCGCCGTATGGGCTGTTGTTCGTGTTGCCTTGCAAGGTGAATTCTTTGGTTGTGGAAAGGAACCGGATCGTGAAGCGATCGTGGAAGAATTGAAGATGTTGCGATACAACGCTCAAGCATGTGACATTCTATTCAACTGCATATGTACCGAAGAATTCAACAAGATTAGCCGTCTTGAGAATGCAAAGGAAATTTGGGATACTTTGGTTGATATGCACGAAGGTACCGAATCCGTCAGGGAATCTAAGTTGGATGTGCTACAAAGTCAACTTGACAAGTTCAAGATGAAGGATGGTGAAGGACTCGCGGAAATGTACTCTAGGTTTGCTCTCATCACCAATGAGATTGCCGGCTTAGGAAGCGAAGAAATGACCGACAAATTCATCATCAAGAAGATCCTTAGAGCCTTGGATGGAAAGCACGACACCATGTGCACATTGATCCAAATGATGCCAAACTACAAAGATCTCAAGCCTACAAAAGTCATTGGAAGGATTGTTGCTCATGAGATGTCACTCAAGGACAAAGAAGAACTTCACACCAAGTCAAGCGGTGCTTACAAAGCTACAAGTGACACTCCCGCTACATCAAGTGACAACCTTGTAACCAATGAAGAGATAAGCCTTATGGCCAAGAAATTCAACAAGTTCTACAAGAGTAGAGGCAAATAAAGAAGCTCCAATTCAAGATATGAAGAGAAGCGTTCATCTAGTAGTGACTGGAATTGTTACAATTGTGGAAGGCTCGAATACTACTCCAATGAGTGCACGCCCCCCCCCCACAAAATAAGAGAAGAGTCACCTAGAAGAAAGAGCTCAAGAGATGAGTCACCTCGAAGAGAGAGAAGGAGTAGATATGATCGTTATGAACGAAGACCCTCAAGGAGAAGTAGGGACTCAGAGAAGAAGGACAAGTACACCAAGAGCTACACAAGAAGAAGACATCAAGCTCATGTTGATGAATGGGTTTGCGGCTCCGAATCCGACAATCACTCCGAGAGAAGCTATCGCTCCGACTCCAACTATAGTCAAGATAAAGGTGTTGCCGGCCTTGCAATCGTTTCCTCCAACTCCTACGACATATTTGATTCACCAAATGAAGGGAGTGGAAGTTGCTTCATGGATAAAGGCCCCAAGGTATCACACCCCGAATACATTGACTTCAATAGTGATGAGGATGACTTACTTGGAGATGATGACTTGCTATTTGAGAAAACTAGTGATATTAGTCAAAATGAGCTAGATAATGATCATGCTAGTCAAGATAAGTCATGTGATAATGATAAGAAGGAAATAGAGCAACTAATTAAAGAATTAAACACTCTTAAGTTAGCCCATGAATCTAATCAAGAAGATCATAGAGAGCTTGTAAGAACTCATGAGAAGCTACGCTTCGAGAAGCTCAATTTGGACCAAGAACATGAGTTTCTTAAAGCAATCAATGACGATCTCCCAAAGAAGACTTCTTATTATCTAGCCAAACGACTACTCTTGTCTACATTTATTCCACAAGTTAAGACTAAGCAATCTAGTAACAAAGGCAAGAAAGGTTCTTCAACTAGTAGCTATAAAAATGATAAATCTAATGATATTGCTTCTAGTAGTTCTATTGATTCCACTAATGATTCTCTTAGCCAAGTTACACTTGAGCAAGAAAATGACCTATTAAAAGGGATTATAGAAAAAGGTATCTACAAAAGTCTTGCCGGATGTAAGCAATTCGAGGAGATTGTACGCAAGCATGGAGGATACCGGAAGAACCAAGGCATTGGCTACTTCAACACCAATGGAGTTGAATGGGAAGAAGGTCAATACCCCAGGCCAAAGTTTGTTCCTCAAAAGGAGAAGTATGAACATACTCTCCCCAAAGGAACAAAAGCTCAAGATGACCTTCCACCACCAGACCACAAGCTCAAGGGCAAGGACAAGCTTCAAGAGGAGATTGGCACATTTGAAGATGAGTCCCAAGCTTTGGTCAAGTGGGTTCCCAAGGCTACTCCAAGCTCTACTTCAACTAGTGCTACTTCAACTCCAAGGATTCCCATCAACTTGATGTGGGTCCCCAAGAAGAAGAACTAGAGAAGTTTTTGAGGGGTGACTCCGCCAATGAAATTCACTTACATTCATTATTGGCAAGGACTATTTGCAATTAACTCCAATATTATGCAATAGTTCAAGGAGCCACATATTCCCTCAAAGGTAAGCAAGGGACAAGGTAATGAAAAAAAATCCATGGACATCATCATGTATACATTGCACTCCATGTCCATAGATATCCTTGTATTTGTCCCTTGTGTGGGACTAACCCATGTAGGTGAGAAGAGTAAGAAAACAACGAGGATTGCTCCCAACTCAAGATGATCTTCATGAACAGTGAGCATCCACTACTACCTAACCCACATGAAGTCTTCTATGACAAACCCAAGGTTAGTTTATCCCTCTTAACGGGGATGCCACATCAAGGGGGAGCTTTACTCTAAGACTTGAGTGAAAGCATCTCTTAAAGATGTGAACACATTAAATGCTTTATGTAAAAGTGGCAACCCCAGTTGTGCTTAAACGATGAGTATGACCTATGATCAAGTATTCTTACTTGGCTCCTAAGTAAATATACTCATATATAGATGACTCCATCATCGCCAAAGTACTTGGTAGATACTAGAGTGGTTTTGCATGTTTGCCATATATCATTTGACAATTTATTGTGTGAGCATGTTGGTATGCATATCTTTTCTCATTCGAGGATATCCAATTGTAGTTATTTGGCTTTCATTTTTCTTTGGTCAATTGAATATACAAAAATGCCTAAGTACCTCCCTCTAGCTATCTATGCTTTCTCGTCTCAAATTCTATTCATGCTTCATCACAAAATTTGAGCAAGCACTTCTCGGACCCTCTGTGTGAGGAGCACTCAGAGTTCCGTTTCGTTAAGAGCTGACTAGCAAAACCTCCCCAGTGCAATCTCGGTGTAACCAACTCCAAAATCTCGGCTTCACCGATGCCTAGGGCTGATCTGATTTTCAGAATCTCGGTAGTACCGATTCCATAATCTCGGCTTCACCGAGTTTCCCTGTCAACTACCAGTAAAGGAACTCGGTGGCACCGATATTTTAGAACCGGTGTCACCGACAGCTACGGGTACTTATACTCCGCGGAACTGGTTTTTGAAATTCACTTCTTCAAAGCCGTGGTCCCCGCAAACCCTAGCTGCCGCTCGTGTCTACGGACTTCTCCCTTGCTCCCGTGCATCTGCACCACAGGAAGTCTCCGCCGTCGACGGAAATCGCCCCCGCCGTCGCCGCCGTAGAGAGGCCGTTGCCAAGTTAGGGTAACGACCTTAAAATTCTTTGCACTCCCCATCTAATTCATTTGCAGTAGAATTCATTTCATTTTCTTCCCATCGTATGCACAATCTCCATCCTCAAGAAACTCCATTAGATTAGAAGAACTACGGATTTTTAGGTTTATCCGTCCGCAGATTGAATCTCGGTGTCACCGAGTCTTAAAAATAGGTTCTACCAATTTTGCTTTTTGGGTTACCGAGAACATCTTCATTGAGACCGAGTGCTTCTTTGCGGTGAAACTGAAAAGACTGCCAAGTCTCTGTTAAGGTAAGCTGTCTGTCTCGGGTGGCTCCGAAAATTTGGACTCGGTGGAACCGCAATCCTCTCTGCTGAAGTTTAAACTTACGATTCTTGGTTCGAAATTTGAGAAAATCTTCTATGTTTTGTCATGCTCAATCCCTCTGCTCTTCTATACTCTATTCACAGGGTCAGCATGTCAGGTTCAGATGATAGCCATAATGATCTGAGGCAGATGGAAGTTGACTTGAGTCCAGGCACAAGCCCAAATGCCAGTTCTTCTTCAGAGGAACCAGGCACCCCAAGTTCTCATGGGCTGCCCAAGGCTGGCACCAGGGCAAGGAAAAAGCTAAATTCAGATGAGGAGGATTCAGACTTTGTGCCAGAAGAAGATCTTGCAAAGAAGTTGCAAGAAAAGAAGGACAAAGCTACAAAGAAGGCTGCTTCAGAGGCCACCTCAGCAAAGAGGACTGTCAGAAATGAATATGCCACCTCTGAGTGTATGAGAGCACCTAAGAGTGCAAGAGCAAACACATCTTTATCAGTTGAGCCTCCATGGAAATCATTGCCTAAGAAGGCAGGAAAGAAGAAGAGAGCCAGGAAGAGGATTGTCCATGTCATTGGCAGGACTACTTCCATGTATGAAGACCCAAGAGAGGCTGAGGAAGAGGAAGAGGAGGAAGAGCCAGCTGCCAAGGCTCCTCCATCCAAGAGGAAGAAGTTACTTGCTGATGCTATGCCCAAGCAAGCTCCTTCAAAGAGCAAGAAATCAGAGTCCAAGAAGCCTGTTGCTCCAAAGTCCAAGAAGACTACTAGGGACATCCCTCTTGCTGCTAAGAACAAGAGATCTTCCACCATGGAAGAAGAAGATGATCTGTCAGTGCTGAGGAAGCTAAGACCACACTTGCCATTGCATAATGATGCACACCCAGTAGCTGAAGACATGAAGAAGAGAAATGATGCATGACTGAGATTGTGGAGAGCAAATGATCCTTATGCCTCCAGGAGGAAGACTGCTGTAGATGACAGATTCTACACCAAAGAACAGCAGGATTTCCATTTTGCGGTGCTCGTATTAAGCAATCCATGCCTCCTTTGAGTTGTGTATTTGGAGTGTGTTGTAGTATGCCATGTCTACTTGCTGTAGGTAGGGTTGCCATGCTTTGAATCTCATGTTTAGTTGTCGTTTTCATCATGAGGACATGCTTATCCAATGTTGCTGAATTGAGATGCTGAAATATTTCTAAGTCTGGAATCTGTAACATTTTATTGTTGTCTTGCCAAGTGTTTTGCTAGTGATCTAGAATCCCTTTGGGGTTGGTGCAATGGAGTTATTTGTAGCTTATAATGTCCTCTATAATGCTCTAAAGTTTCATGCCAATACATGCCCTGTAGAATATAGTTTTTCTGTTGCTAATATGCCTTCATGATAAAAACTGCTCTGCTAAAAACTGTGATTTTCACTAAGTCCTAATCTGCTATATTTTGTTGCCATGTTGTGAGCTTCCTACCATGTGAACCATGACTCTTTTGAGTATGAAATGTGAATATGAAATGAAGTGTGTGTTATATGCTACTGCCCCATGCTTAGTTTGTGCATTTTAGAATCTTGTAGCTTGTTGTTTTCATGTGTGCAAAATGCTATGTTGCTGTTTTGGACAGATTTGAACTAAAACTTGTATTGGTGATTGTGGTTGAACTGTAGCTCCGTTTTGGGCATGCCATATATGAATCTTGCTTAGAATCTCATGTACTATCATAATATGTTGCTGCATTCAGGTTTTGAAGTGCTTGTGGTTGTCATTTTCATGCATTTTGCATTCATGGCATATTATCTTGTGATGGTCATATCTTTTAGGCCGTAGCTTCGTTTTATATGATCTATATATGTAAATCGACTAGAATGACGTGTAGAATCACATGGTGCATTTTGTTTTGTTGTTTAACAAATATAAAACATGATTAGTTCAGATCTGGACCAATTTCGAAATTAACACATGGGGTCGTTTCGGAAATGCTATATGTTGTTTCCGACCTCATTTAAGATGCCTAGATAGTGTAGTTTCATTATGCTTCACCTCTTGCCATGTTTAACAACATTTAATATAGTCGTGTACCTAAATGGGAGTGAACTAAATAACTTGAATGTGGAGTTTCTTCAATATGCAACTCGTTGCATATTGAGCTTCACTTAATGTGTAGAAGTTGATTGTTGTGCTTTGCCATGTCATGCATAACATGCATCATCCTTGTTGTGCATCATATCATGAATATGTTGTGGTGTCTATTATGTGTTGATTGTTCTCGGATTGCTTCTTCTCGATAGAGTTCCAAAAGCGTTTCGGAGTGTGAGGATCCGTTCGACTACGTTGGTTCGTCTTCTTCATGGATTCGTTCTTCTTCCAAGCGGGATCTCAGGCAAGATGATCATTTCCCTGGATACCATTACTATCATTGCCATGCTATATGTCTCGTTTCTATCGCTGTCTCGCTACCTACCACTTGTATGTTAAGCCTCCCAAATGCCATGATAAGCCTCTAACCCCTCCACATCCCAGCAACCATTGTTTGGCTATGTTACCGCTTGCTGAGCCCTTCTTATAGCGTTGCTAGTTGCAGGTGCAAGCTCTTTCCATGTGCAACATGGATATTTTGATATATCATAATATTATTGCCATTTAATTTAATGCACATATATACTTGGTAAAGGGTGGAAGGCTTGGCCTTTTGCTCGGTGTTTTGTTCCACTCTTGCCGCCCTAGTTACTTGTGTACCGGTGTTATGTTCCATATTGAGCGCTCCTAACATGCTCGGGGTTGTTATGGGGACCCCCTTGATTTTCGTTTTAGGATAAAGCTTGTTTGGCAAGGCCCAACATTGTTACTACATTTGCATAATAACTAATAAAATTGCATAGGGACTTTCCGGACCCCGTGGATAATTAATCAACAACCCGGGCCAGCGCTCCTCATGAGTGTTGGTCCAAACTAGAGTCGTGTGCGGGGCCAACCTGGGGCAACTCGGGAGATGTCTATCAGGCCACCGTACGCTCGCTCATCTGGTCGTGTCTTGAGAACGAGATACGCGGGTCCTATCGGGTTCGTCGACACGCCGGGTGGCCTTGCTGGATTTGTTTTACCTTTCTCGAAAGTCTTGTGCGAGGAATTCCGAGAATACTTTGGGCTAACTCGAGGTTGCGGTTTTCCAATGGAATTGCCTAGGAAATCACGGGATTCGTGGTCGAGGTTATTCCCGCGGCGTGTGGTTAGTTTGTGATGGATGAGTTGGAGCACCCCTGCAGGGTTAAATCTTTCGGAAAGCCGTGCCCGCGGTTATGTGGCAACTTGGAAACTTTGTTTAACACCCGGTCATAGCAAACATGAAGTAAACTCAAGTAAAATACACCAACTGTGTGCG
Source organism: Elymus sibiricus (assembly GCA_039707655.1). NCBI lineage: Eukaryota > Viridiplantae > Streptophyta > Magnoliopsida > Poales > Poaceae > Elymus > Elymus sibiricus. The sequence continues at coordinate 238,491,246 of CM077665.1, forward strand.
TAACCGTGACTGTCTCCTCTCATGAATTTCTGATCCGAGAGAGAACACGGTGGGGTCATGTTTGATCGTAAGTAGGTGTTCAGGATCACTTAGTGATCATTACTAGTTCACGTCCGTTTACGCGACAATCATCCCCCCCTTACTCTTGTACTCGTAAGTTAGCCACTCAAATAAATGCTTAGTGCTTGCTGCAGCCTCACCACTTAACCATACCTTACCCATTAAGCTTTAATAGTCTTGATACCCTTGGAAATGAGATTGCTGAGTCCCTGTGGCTCACAGATTACTACAACAACAGTTGCAGGTACAGGTAATGCGATGATTTGACGTGAGCGCGATGCTTGTTTTGATTTGGAGTTCTTCTTCTTCATCGATCTAGGATGGGTTCCAGACGGCAGCCTGGGATAGCAAGAATGGATGTCATTTTATTGTTTGTTTTCATCCGTAGTCGGACCCTGCTCTTCTGTATGATGTTTGGATATGTTGCTGTATTGATGTGATATTGATGTAGCTTGTGGCGAGTGTAAGCCAATTCCATATACTCATCTCTTCTTTACATGTACTTGTAATGATATCCATTCGTGCAAAACGACGAGATGCGCTTCTATCCCTGTCAAGGCCCTCGTGCCGAAATAAGGATAGGATCGCATCTTGGGCGTTACAAGTTGGTATCAGAGCCTGTAGCGACCTAGGAGCCCCCTTGATTAATCGAACTTGGCCGAGTCGAGTCTAGTGAAAAACTATTTTGAGTCTAGTTATATATCGTAGAGTAGGTTTCTTTTACTCCTCTTCTATGCTCTGGTGAGATATTCGACTTAGGAATTTTGATTCTACTCCTCTTCTCGCTCAATTTGTTTTAGGATCACGTGGGTATTTTGGAAACTATATGATGCCGATGTGAAGGAATTCTGTCTTGGTGCCTCCTGTTATCGAGGAGTAGAGCTCCGAGGGATTTTTGCACATTGTTATCATTCAGTTTCCTTAGTATCTCAGGATGGAGAATGTTCGAAATTGCTTCAATACTAGTAGTGGCGAGAGGAGTCCGGCATCCCCAGTACTGGTGGAGAGAGTTCTGATGTACTGCCATACTTAGTATCGTTGTGATTACGAGTGTCTGAGGTAGACGAGTTTGCGGAGTTTCTTGGATTATGGTGTGGAAGGTTGCGGGTGCAGTTGTAGCTGATTACCTTGGGTACGTTCCTGGGTCCGCAACCTGAATCGCATAAACAAGAAAGACTTCGGAAATTCTTAGGTGGGAATTCAAGTAGTTACCTAGGATTATCCTTCCAACGATTGCATAATGGGTTATGTATTTGTTTCCAGCTTAATTCTGAAGCCTCACCCTTTGTGTTGTTTTGGAGTATGGTAATTCGAGTTGCTTCGATGTCAAGTGATGATTTCATATCTTTCCTAACCGGTGTGTTTCTCATCAAGTTATTTGAATCCCTTCTAATATTGGCAAGTTCGATCCTCTTATTTCTTCCGGAGTTCTTTTCATCTATCTGAGTTGTCCTTGTTTTTCCCCACCCTCCCGCCCTTTTTCGTCAATAATTAAATTCTCATCCAAGTGCCTTTCTATTCATGTGACGCTTCTGCTATCTTTTCCTCGATGTTGTATCTAGTGATTCATTGTGAAGATCCTCAAGTGCTAAGTTCATCGTTCTCATTCTCGTTTTCTTCTCCGATGGATTCAATTCAAGCGTTCGGTGCTCATCATATCATTTTCATTCTCTAATTGCTCTCCCATGTTGGAATTCTTATCCAAGCCTCTCTTGCTTTTTCATATATCTATTCAATCCGGAGTGTTGAAGATATATCAGAAGCTCGTGTTTTCATTCAATCCTTTTAAATATTTCGAGGTTCTCACCTCATCAAGTTTTCAATTGTACCGGTGCAATCTCTCTTCCTAAGCAATCGTTTAAACGGTGGTTTCTGTTGAGTGGGCCCATATCCCACAGGTTTTTCCCCAGGATCTTACCTGGCTCTTCTAATCTTTTCTGGAGATGTCCTCAAGTGCTTGTCAATATGACGTAAGAATGAATTCATCAGTCATATTCCTTCTCGAAGATAGTTGCTAAATCATTTTCATCATTGGCTCAACCTTTCCTTATTCTTTTTTCTTCTTCTTTCCGGATTTTCTCAGTGGTGGTGTTTCTCGCCATCATTCTTGGTGTTGAAGACCGAAGGAGAGTTTCTCTTAAATCTTTGCTCATTCTCTTGAAGATTCATGGTTCAAGTTTCATGCTATCCTCGTAAATTGTTTTCGATCATGAGTAATTCCTTCCATATCTATCCGCAGCATTTCAGAGTTGTTTATGTTCTCGATCCTCCGAAGGCCATCATTTCAGAAGATTTCTTCGTCCTCAGCTTTCATTCTCAATTCTTCTCAATTGTTGTCTCTTCGCTCGTATCTCAAGTATTCCGGCGCTTCATTCAAATTTTCTATTAGTGGATCATGATCTCTTTGTTCTCTTGTATCTCCATCCATTTGAAGTGTCCCTCATCTGCTCCAATTCTTACCGGTGTTTCGTACAAGACATCTTCAAGCTTGTTTTCTCTCTCGTCAATCTTGTCAAGAAGAATAAGTGGTGTGTGAAATCCGTTGTTTGTCATCAATTAAACTTGATGAAGGATAAGCATAACATAATTCTTATTCTTGTTTCAACAAGGTGATTTCAAGCATTCTTCCAGAGGTTGTTCATGATATCAAATTCTCTATTCTAGTTGATTATCTTTTCTTTTCCGGAGTTCCAAGTTTCTCAAGTATCTCTTCGCGAAGCTTCATCTAAATCTCTGCAAGACCTCAATCTTGTTCATTTTGCATCCTTCAATTCTTTCTATCATCCTTTCGTTTCAGAATTCTTTCCGGAGCTTCTTCATGGTGGGTCATCAAGATTTCTTTCATTTTCAAGTGTTCTTCAAGATTTTGTTGGAGGTCCTCAAGTATTCTTATCTTGCATTTCAAAGTGCAATTCTTTCTTCCTTATCTTTTGAGATGGTACTATAGCATTCTTGATTCATGAGGAGTCTCGAAGAGAATTTGTCAAGAATGAGATATGTAAACCCATCTTTTCTTTGTTGGAGTTATCTTGGCATGGATTTCACCTAAAGCTCTTCCTAAGGATTGTTGCTATCATGGTGCTTATCAATGATCCAAGCTCTCAATGTATCCTCTTGGTGAAAGAAGTTTTCATCTCTTCGTTGATATCAATGAAACCAATTGTTTCTGTTTGTGGCCGGTTGTCACCTCATTATTTTGAGATGTTTTCCATAAGCCCATAACAAGTCTTTTCTTTCGTTGTTGATTTCCAACAACTCCGTTCAATCTCTTCTTGTTAGGATGCTTTTCAAATTCAATGGCGGTAGGAGTTGTCATTTCTTCTCCGTTCTTTTCTTTCCAATGATCTAGTTTCTATTCTTTTGTTCCAGAGGCTTTGTGATGTCGCTTTCTTTCATCCATTATCTTGTTTTATCAAGATCATGTTCATTCCTTGCTTATGTTTTAACCGGAGTGTTGTTTTCTCTTTTCAAGTTCTTTCTATCCTATCAAGTTTTGCCTCTCTTTTCTACCGAAGTGCTGCCCAAATTTCTTGTGAATTCTTGCTTGTTCCTCGTGCCATTCTTCATCTCCTTGAAACCTTCAATAATCACTGGTTTCACTCGTTTGTCAAAGAAGCAACTAAGTTTTACCTCTTCTCTTTCTCTTCCCCTTCTCATTCTAAGATCTCGGGTCGAGATCTCTTGTAAGTGGAGGAGAGTTGTAACAGCCCGAGACCGACGCTCCAGAAGATTCCCCTTTTATTTCCTTTCTCGTCGTCTGATTCTTTTGGTTGTCGCATTCATCACAGCATCATTCGCATCATGTGCATATCATCATCACTCGTTTTTAAAAACTGCATCCGTTCGTAGTTGCCGGTTCTCTCCATTCTCTTCGACGTCCGTTTCGAGACCAACCACACACGCACACGCCCTCGGCATCGATAAAATATTGTTTTAAAAGTGCGTTTAAAACTTTCTCGGATTGGGTCGAAATTTGGCGTGCGGTCTTATTATATTCTAGGTAGACCGCCTGCCAAATTTTGTTGTAATCGGAGTTCGTTTGATACCCGAATGGTCAACTGTAGCGGCACCGTCATCGGTTTATTAACGGACGTTTCGGTGTTTTGAAAACACGTGTCAAGGGCCACCAATCTCCCCTCTCATCTCAGCCCAACCCCTCTCCACAGCCCAACCAGCCCACCACACCCTCCACAAAACTTCAACCGCCGCCACCTCGAAATCCGCACCCGGCCAACGCCCCTCCGCCACTTAGCGCCGCCCCAACGGGCCGGCCGCCACCTGCGCCGCCACAGCCGCCGCCCGCAGCCAACGGGGGCTTGCCACGCGTCCCCGCACCTCCCACCAGCCGTCATGGCCCGCCAGGGCCCGGATCTGGCCCTCTAGGCCAGCCTCCGCCCGCCACCAGGCCCGCGCGCTGCCCACGCCCTCGCGCCCCAGTGCCGCGCCGCCCGGGTGCCCCGTCGGAGCGCTCCCTCGCCGCCGCCTCGCCTCCCCGCCGGCGAGCGCCCGCCACCTAGCGTCTCCGCTGCCGGCCGGAGCCCTCGCCGCCGTCGCCCGTGCGCAACGCCAGCGCCGTCCTCACCGGCCCCACCGTCGCGCCCCTCTGGCCGGCCCCACCAACGCCAGTTCCATGATCCAATATCATCACATAGCCTATACCATGTCAATGCCTTCTCCTTCAAAGATAAAGAAAAGACCTTCTTCTTGACATCATCCTCGGGCAAACCTGCAAGCTTAAATAATCCACAAACTTCATCCACATAGATTAGATGCAAATCAGGATGTAGTGTTCCATCTCCTGCATAAGGATTAGCTAGCAGTTTCTCTATCATACCCGAGGGAATTTCATAGTAAATATTTTCAGTAGGTGCAGTAGGTTGAGGAGCATCTCTTTGTGCTTCTGGTCAAGGCGAAGATACCCCGAACAAGCCCCTCAAAGGATTACTTTCCATAGTAACAAGTGACAATAAATTTCAGCACAGTATATAGATTTTTTCTTACCAAGTTCCACTCACCAAAGGCTCTTCACTCCCCGGCAACGGCGCCAGAAAAGAGTCTTGATGACCCACAAGTATAGGGGATCTATCGTAGTCCTTTCGATAAGTAAGAGTGTCGAACCCAATGAGGAGCAGAAGGAAATGACAAGCGGTTTTCAGTAAGGTATTCTCTGCAAGCACAGAAATTATCGGTAACAAATAGTTTCGTGATAAGATAATTCGTAACGGGTAGCAAGTAACAAGTGTAACAAAGGTGCAGCAAGGTGGCCCAATCCTTTTTGTAGCAAAGGACAAGCCTGGACAAACTCTTATATTGAGCAAAGCGCTCCCGAAGACACATGGGAATTTCTGTCAAGCTAGTTTTCATCATGCTCATATGATTCGCGTTCGTTACTTTGATAATTTGATATGTGGGTGGACCGGTGTTTGGCCCTTACTTGGACAAGCCTCCCACTTATGATTAACCCCTCTCGCAAGCATCCGCAACTACGAAAGAAGAATTAAGATAAATCTAACCATAGCCTGAAACATGTGGATCCAAATCAGCCCCTTACGAAGCAACTCATAAACTAGGGTTTAAGCTTCTGTCACTCTAGCAACCCATCATGTACTTATTACTTCCCAATGCCTTCCTCTAGGCCCAAATAATGGTGAAGTGTCATGTAGTCGATGTTCACATAACACCACTAGAGGAGAGACAACATACATCTCATCAAAATATCGAACGAATATCAAATTCACATGATTACTTATAACAAGACTTATCCCATGTCCTCAGGAACAAACGTAACTACTCACAAAGCATATTCATGTTCATAATCAGAGGAGTATTAATTATCATTAAGGATCTGAACATATGATCTTCCACCAAGTAAACCAACTAGCATCAACTACAAGGAGTAATCAACACTACTAGCAACCCACATGTACCAATCTGAGGTTTTGAGACAAAGATCGGATACAAGAGATGAACTAGGGTTTGGAGAGGAGATGGTGCTGATGAAGATGTTGATGGAGATTGACCCCCTCTCGATGAGAGGATCGTTGGTGATGACGATGGCTTCGATTTCCCCCTCCGGGAGGGAAGTTTCCCCGGCAGAACAGCTCCATCGGAGCCCTAGATTGGTTCTGCCCAAGTTCCGCCTCGAGACGGCGGCGCTTCGCCCCGAAAGCTCTGTTATGATTTTTTCCAGGTCAAAACCCTCCATATAGCAGAAGATGGGCACCGGAGACCTGCCAGGGGGCCCAAAAGCCTGCAGGGCGCGCCTAGGGGGGTAGGGCGTGCCCCCCTGGCTTGTGGCCTCCTGGTGGGTCCCCTGATGTATTTCTTTCACCCAATATTTTTTATATATTCCAAAATAATTCTCCGTAGATTTTCAGGACTTTTGGAGGTGTGCAGAATAGGTATCTCAGATTTGCTCCTTTTCTAGTCCAGAATTCCAGCTGCCGGCATTCTCCCTCTTCATGTAAACCTTGTAAAATAAGAGAGAAAAGGCATAAGTATTGTACCAAAATGTGTAATAACAGCCCATAATGCAATAAATATCAATATAAAAGCATGATGCAAAATGGACGTATCAATTGCATCTAAACCGTAGCTCCTTTGCATGAGGTGTCTTCATGTGTTATGCCCTAGGATATGTCTACTATCATTCCATGCCTCTGGTTGCTAGGTAGAACATCATTATCATGTTTGTTTGTTGCTCTAAAGTTGCTATCGCGTTAAAACTGAAATTTGTTAACATAGAGTTCCATTTTGCCGTGCTCGTATTAAGCAATCCATGCCTCCTTTGAGTTGTGTTTTTGGAGTGTGTTGTAGTATGCCATGTCTACTTGCTGTAGGTAGGGTTGCCATGATTTGAATCTCATGTTTAGTTGTGGTTTTGATCATGAGGACATGCTTATCCAATGTTGCTGAATTGAGATGCTGAAATATTTCTAAGTCTGGAATCTGTAACATTTTGTTGCTGTCTTGCCAAGTGTTTTGCTAGTGATCTAGAACCCCTTTGGGGTTGGTGCAATGGAGTTATTTGTAGCTTATAATGTCCTCTAGCATGCTGTAAAGTTTCATGCCAATACATGCACTGTAGCATATAGTTTTTCTGCTGATAATATGCCTTCATGATAAAAACTGCTCTGCTAAAAACTGTGATTTTCACTAAGTTCTAATCTGCTATATTTTGTTGCCATGTTGTGAGCTTCCTACCATGTGATCCATGACTCTTTTGAGTATGAAATGTGAATATGAAATGAAGTGTGTATTATATGCTACTGACCCATGCTTAGTTTGTGCATTTTAGAATCTTGTAGCTTGTTGTTTTCATGTGTGCAAAATGCTATGTTGCTGTTTTGGACAGATTTGAACTAAAACTTGTATTGGTGATTGTGGTTGAACCGTAGCTCCGTTTTGGGCATGCCATATATGAATCTTCCTTAGAATCTCATGTACTGTCATAATATTTTGTTGCATTCAGGTTTTGTAGTGCTTGTAGTTGTCATTTTCATGCATTTTGCATTCACGGCATAGTATCTTGTGATGGTCATATCTTTTAGGCTGTAGCTTCGTTTTATATGATCTATATATGTAAATCGACTAGAATGATGTGTAGAATCACATGGTGCATTTTGTTTTGCTGTTTAACAAATATAAAACATGATTAGTTCAGATCTGGACCAATTTCGAAATTAACACATGGGGTCGTTCCGGAAATGCTATGTGTTGTTTCCGACCTCATTTAAGATGCCTAGATAGTGTAGTTTCATTATGCTTCACCTCTTGCCATGTTTAACAACATTTAATATGGTCGTGTACCTAAACGAGAGTGAACTAAATAACTTGAATGTGGAGTTTCGTCAATATGCAACTCATTGCATATTGAGCTTCACTTAATGTGTAGAAGTTGATTGTTGTGCTTTGCCATGTCATGCATAACATGCATCATCCTTGTTGTGCATCATATCATGAATATGTTGTGGTGTTTATTATGTGTTGATTGTTCTCGGATTGCTTCTTCTCGATAGAGTTCCAAAAGCGTTTCGGAGTGTGAGGATCCGTTCGACTACGTTGGTTCGTCTTCTTCATGGATTCGTTCTTCTTCCAAGCGGGATCTCAGGCAAGATGATCATTTCCCTGGATACCATTACTATCATTGCCATGATATATGTCTCGTTTCTATCGCTGTCTCGCTACCTACCACTTGTATGTTAAGCCTCCCAAATGCCATGATAAGCCTCTAACCCCTCCACATCCCAGCAACCATTGTTTGGCTATGTTACCGCTTGCTCAGCCCTTCTTATAGCATTGCTAGTTGCAGGTGCAAGCTCTTTCCATGTGCAACATGGATATTTTGATATATCACAATATTATTGCTATTTAATTTAATGCACATATATACTTGGTAAAGGGTGGAAGGCTTGGCCTTTTGCTCGGTGTTTTGTTCCACTCTTGCCGCCCTAGTTACTTGTGTACCGGTGTTATCTTCCATATTGAGCGCTCCTTGATTTGACGTGAGCGCGATGCTTGTTTTGATTTGGAGTTCTTCTTCTTCTTCATCGATCTAGGATGGGTTCCAGGCGGCATCCTGGGATAGCAAGGATGGATGTCATTTTATCGTTTGTTTTCGTCCGTAGTCGGACCCTGCACTTCTGTATGATGTTTGGATATGTTGTTGTATTGATGTGATATTGATGTAGCTTGTGGCGAGTGTAAGCCAATTCCATATACTCATCTCTTCTTTACATGTAGTTGTAATGATATCCATTCTTGCAAAACGACGAGATGCGCTTCTACCCCTGTCGAGGCCCTCGTGCCGAAATAAGGATAGGATCGCATCTTGGGCGTGACATCTAATCACCCTCCTCTAGACATACTTTCGATCCTACAGCTACTCCTAATTAGTAGCAGCGTGGCCCATATACCCCTCGCTACTGCTAGGTGATTCGTCTCCGTCGTATCTACTTTTCCTCACACTTTTGCCCTTGTTTTGGACTCTAATTTGCATGATTTGAATGAAACTAACCCGGACTAACGCTGTTTTCAGCAGAACAACCATGGTGTTGTTTTTTGTGCAGATATAAAAGTTCTCGGAATTGGACGAAACTTTTTGGAGATTTATTTTAGAATAAATAAAAAATACTAGAGTCAACAACCACCAGAGGGGGGGCACAGGCTGGGCAGCATACACCAGGGTGCGCCAGCCCCCCCAGGCGCGCCTTGGTGGGTTGTGCCCACCTCGTGGCCCCACTGACCCTAATTCTGGCACTATAAATTCCTATTTTCGGAGAAAAAAATCAGGGAGAAAGTTTCATTGTGTTTTACGATACGGAGCCGCCGCCACCTCCTGTTCTTCATCGGGAGGCCAGATCTGGAGCCCGTTTGGGGCTCCGGAGTGGGGAATCTTCGGTCTTCGTCATCATCAACCCTTTTTCATCGCTAATTCCATGATGCTCCCCACTGGGAGTGAGTAATTCCTTCGTAGGCTTGCTGGTCGGTGAGGAGTTGGATGAGATTCATCATGTAATCGAGTTAGTTTTGGTAGGGCTGGATCCCTAGTATCCACTATGTTCTGAGATTGATGTTGCTATGACTTTGCTATGCCTAATGCTTGTCACTAGGGCCCGAGTGCCATGATTTCAGATCTGAACCGTTTATGTTATCACCATTATATCTATATTCTTGATCCGATCTTGCCTAGTCATATGCACCTATTACGTGTTATGATCCGTCAACCCCATAGTGACAATATTTGGGATACTTCACGGTGATGACCGTAGTTTGAGGAGTTCATGTATTCACCGTGTGTTAATGCTTTGTTCCGGCTCTCTATTAAAAGGAGGCCTTAATATCCCTTAGTTTCCTTATGGACCCCGCTTCCACGGGAGGGTAGGACAAAAGATGTCATGCAAGTTCTTTTCCATAAGCACGTATGACTATTTACGGAATACATGCCTACATTACATTTATGAACTGGAGCTAGTTTTGTGTCGCCCTAGGTTATGACTGTTATATGATGAATATCATCCAACGAGTTCACCGATCCAGTGCCTATGAGTTCTCCACTTATTGTTCTTGCTAAGTTACTATTGCTGTTGCTAATATTCCAACTGCTACAAAACTATTGCTACTACTGTTACCGCTACTGTTACTATTGCTACTGCTATCAAAACTATCATATTACTGTGCTACTGATCACTTTGTTGCAGATGTTTAATCTCCAGGTGTGGTTGAATTGACAACTCAGCTGCTAATACTCTCAAATATTCTTTGGCTCCCCTTGTGTAAAATTTATAGATTTGGGTTGAATACTCTACCCTCGAAAACTATTGCGATCCCCTATACTTGTGTGTTATCAAGACCTTATTCTGGCGCCGTTGCCAGGGAGCATAGCTATATTTGTTGTGTCACTTGGGATTTATATCAATTGATCACTATGAAGAATCTGAAGGATCGAAAGACTAAGATTTTTCCCTCTAAGACGAGGGGAGGTAAGGAACTGCCATCTAGCTCTTCACTTGATTCACCTTCTGTTATGAGTAAGCTTGCAACACCACCACGTGCTAGTAATCCTGATATGTTGCAAGTTATTGATGATGCTACCTCTGCTATGAATGCTGCTTATGATGATGCTAGTACCATGCTTGATGATAATGTGCCACTAGGAAAATTTCTTGACGAACAAATTGCTAGAGCTAAAGAGAATGAAAATACTGAAACTGATGAGATTGTTGAAACTGATGATGACTATGAAACACCTATTAATCCTAGCTCTCCAAGGTTTGAAATTCCTAAGATACCTGAAGGTTATGTTATGGACGAAGAGGTAACTAGAGAAATTCTTTCTTGCAAGGATAGAAACGATCTTAAGAAATTGCTACGCAAGTATAAGGAAAAGACTTTGAATGCTAGAATGAAATGTGATCCTAAGTTTGCTACTTCACCTATATTTGTTACCGATAAGGATTATGAATTCTCTGTCGACCCAGAGTTAATTACTTTGGTTGAATCTGATCCTTTCCATGGCTATGAAACTGAAACTGTAATGGCACACCTTACTAAGCTGAATGATATAGCCACCCTCTTTGCTCATGATGAGAAGATGAAAGGGATCGAGATGGACCTAGAGGGGGGTGAATAGGTACAATTACAAATTTTAATTATTACTTAGCAATTTTAGGCAATATTGTGGAATATGAAAGTGAGCCTAACAATTGCAAGGATGAAGGTTAAGCTTTGTGTACTAAGCTCGGCAACACGTAGGAGATAATATAGCACAAGTAATACAAGTAAGTACTCAAAGACAAGTAACCACAAGTAGGGAGTTAGGGTTAGGGATAACCACAACTCCAAGAGACGAGGATGTATGCCGATGTTCACTTCCTTGGAGGGAAGCTACGTCACCGTTTAGAGAGGTGGATGTTACCACGAAGGCACACCAACGCCACGAAGGCTCACCCTATTCTCTCCTTGAGACAACACCACGAAGGCGTTTCTCAACCACTAGTGGTAGGCCTTTGAGGTGGCCTCCAAACCCTCACAAACTTTCCGGGGGAAATCACAAAGGTTTGATTCCTCTCCGAAGAACTCCTACCGCCTAGGAGTCTCCAACCACCAAGAGTAACAAGATCACAGGAACTGCTCAAAACTTGCTCAAATCACAAATAACTTTGGTTGAGAGGAGGAGGGGGAGACGATCTATCTTTTGATTGGAACAACACTCAAAGGAACTCACATATGCACTTGGGATCTGGGATTTGGTGTAGACAAATGGGAGAGAGAGAGAAAGGTGTTCTTGGAATCTTTTGACTGTGTTGGACAACCCTCACTCAGGGTAGGGGAAAGGTATATATAGTAGTGGGAAGGAAGTGGCCGTTGGAGGCCACTTATTCTGCGCAGGCTCCGGACGTCCGACTTGGCCCGGAAGTCTGGACAGACAGGAGCAGCCGGACGTCCGAGTGAGCACGGTCGTCCAGAAACACGGTCGTCCGGAGAGGCCAGAAATCCGTAGGTTTGGTTCTGTTAAGAGTATACCGGACGTCCGGACGGCGCCGGAAATCCGTAGGTTTGGTTCTGTTAAGAGGGCACCGGACATCCGGACACCCACGGACGTCCGGAGACCGGTCGACCGGAGGGACCGGAAATCCGTAGATTTGGTTCTGGTGGGAGTATTCCGGACGACCGGACGGTGCCGGACGACCGAAGGTTTGTGAGGCGCCGGACGTCCGGACCCAGTCGGACGTCCGAGAAGAGACAGAACACAGGAATAGAAAATAACAACTAATAGTTTTGTGTGGGTATTTGAGCAAGTCCCTCGCGAGAGCCAATGATCCCCTCTTAATAGTGCGGGATCCCTATACTCAAAAAGTAAACTAAAAAATCTGAAGCTTGTTATCTTGTTTATCGATACTTCGAGCATCTTGGATATGTCAGTTATGATCCGCACATTGATCTCTTGGGAACTAAACCTGAGATGCACTTGACAGAATGATTAGTTCCTTATATGTATGTTTTCATCAACATCAAAACATGATTACGGGCATGATTGCACTTTCAATCTCCCCCTTTTTGGTAGTTGATGACAACATACATACAGCTAAAAAAAACTTAGTAAGCTTAAGAGAGATTTGTTTTCGAGCTCCCCCTTATTGTATGCATAGTGACAAAATAATTATGGGCAGGGAGGAGCTCCCCGTTTACTTGATAGTGAACACAATTAGTAAGTGGACATACAAGGACATCGATTATCTTATGATAACATGACACACATAGATGGCATCACTCAAGTAGCATTACATTATAAATAGCAAAGCTTAAAGTGTCTTCAACATCGACATCATAGCATAGTGGTTCACATAGCATAGTGGTTCATCATACATAAATAGTACCAGGAGTAGTACCATGAGTTTTAACAAGGACAAAACAAATCACACACACTAGCTAGTAGATAATCTTCTCCCCCTTTGGCAGCAAGTACCGAAAAAGGGGAAGTCCCAGAGCAACCAGTCATGCACTCAGAGATCACTGTCGTCATCGATGTCACCATGGGTGCCACTACCGCATGCCTCGTCAAAGAAATTAGCCCACTCAGGACCAGAAGGAAAACCAAAGTCGGAAGGAGGAGCCGCCAGAGGAAGCTCGTCCTCACTCACATCAGTTGCTCCGGAGTCTCTCATGCGAGCCTTCAAAGCATTCTTAGAGCGAATCATGCGAGTGACCACATCGTGGTTTTGTGAGCACTGAAAGGTGAAAACCTTCATCATGGCCGACTGAGCCTTTCCAAGAAAACGAACAACGCGACCGAGGGAGGAATTGCCAGAGGAGGCAGGATAAGACCGAGCAGGAACCCGTCGAGAAGGAGCGGACGAGGATTTCTTGGGAGCCCAATCATCCGCCATATGAGGTGGAATAACCCATTGATGATGCACATGAGTTCGAGCAATGGGGAAGGGAGCCACATGCTCAATGAGGGCCTGAATAAAAGGGGCATGAGGAAAGACCCGCTTGTATTGAAGATTAGCGAGGCGAATCTCATGCCATAGGAAGTGTGGGACATTGATCTTCCCTTTAGGATGTTCGTTAAGACGAGTCATCAGATCAATACAATACCCGCTACAAGTCCCCTTGTCCCCCATCTTGGGGTAGATGGTGCGAATGACACACTGAAAAATGATGAAGAAAGGAGACCTCCAAATAGAGACTTGATTGAGGTCTTTTCCCTTTTCCTCGTCGTCAAGCTCTTCAAGCGGTTTAAGAAGCAAGCCACAAGCCATAACAGCTTTGGGCGCATGATTGGGGTCAGCTTTGTGGATTTTGAATCCAGTGTCAGGAAAACCGAGAGCGGCGACAAACTGAGAATAAGTGGCGGATAGCTCGGTATCATACGTCATCCAGGTGACGGTATTGTCGGGACCAAAGAAACAAGTGGCATAAAATTGATGAATGGCAGCATGGTTGAAATCACGTTTGAACACAAAAGGGGCAGCCAGACCAGAGGACTCAATAAGACCAATGGCACCCGGATATTTCGTCGGGTGGGAGCTTATATGCTCAAGGTCAATGTGGTGATGAACAGACAGACCTTTGGGAATGATGACGGTGGTGAAAATGTCTGCTTGAACATTTGTGCAAAAACGAGTATCCAGAGAGTCATGCTCGACAGAGAATTGGTCAGTGTCGCGACGAAACTTAAGATATGCAGATTTGGGGACTTGAGTAAAGTCCTTTATCTTGCGACCAAGGGCAGGAGGAGGTTCAAAAGATATGCGGCGAGCATCACCTTGTGGCTGACCCGGAGGCGGAGGAGGCACGAACGAGGCCCTACGAGTGCCAGGCTTGGGGGCATTTTTGCGAATGCCGACAAACTCAGCGTGTTCTTCATACTCCATGTCTTCTTCATAGTCAGAGCCCTCCGAGGACGAAGAAATCTCACGAACAGGATGTTTGGCAAGGCGCTTTTTAGGACAAGCCCGTTCTTGAGAGTCCTCGGATCCTTCACCATGGGAACCCCGCGCAGATGAGCCCGTAGGAAACTTGTGCCCGGAGTGCTTGATCCTTGGCATGGTGAGGCCTCAGCCACCACTGTGGGAACCCTAGATAAAAGAGGAAAAAATTGACACTCCTTGACCACGAACGCAAGATTTGGAGGGAAATAGCCGGTGGAGAAGAAGCATAGGGAGGAGATCTACCTTAGATCCGGCGAGCGAGACTGGATCCGGCCCGAGGAGGGACCGGGGGCGACCGACGGCGGCCCGGCGGCGCAGGAGGAAGAGAAGGAGTGGGGGCGGCGTGGAGGCTAGGGTAACTGCCCTGCCCCGCGAGCCCCCGTGATTTATATATGCGCAGCCGAAAACGGTCCGGACGACCGAGAGGGACCGGACGTCCGGAGGCGGGCCAGGCCACGGACGACCGAACCGGGGCCGAACGTCCGTAGACTGGAAGAGAGGTAGAAATATCAATCAGCTGCCAGGGGTCGAACGCCCGTGATGGTTCGGACGACCGTGAGTCGGACGACCAGAGTGGTCCGGACGTCCGAAGACTTGTCTAAAAAGAGGGTTGAGGCAGGGTTTAGGCTAGGCAATGTCCATGGCACCGGGGACGAAAAGAGAAACAGCATGGAGGGCATAGTGATCATGACCGAACCAATCAACGATAACCCTAGTTTAGTTAAAACAAACCGCTCTAATAATGTGCATAGCAGGGCGGTGGCTTATGCCACCATGTTTGAGTAAATGTGGTATGGCACTGCGAAGATAGAAACCTTGAGCCCATGGCCACTACTCCATCATTTAAAGCACCAAGTCACATATCGTGATCTAGGTAACTTTGAGAGTGTTTGGTTTATTTATGCATCAGAATAGGGTGAGAGCACTCATGAGTTGAATGTCTCCCCCTAAATACATGCCTACACATAGATAAGACATGAAGTAACTGTAAGCAGGTGTGCAAAGATTTCACATAACGTTATCAAGCTCCAAGATACCAAGTTCACGCCTAAGTTGACAGAACCTAGCTTCATCCAACGGCTTGGTGAAGATGTCTGCAAGTTGCACGTCCGTCCCAACATGAGCAAGAGCAATGTCACCCTTTTGCACATGGTCTCGTAAGAAGTGATACCGAATGTCAATATGCTTGGTGCGAGGGTGATCAACAGGGTTTTCAGCAAGCTTGATGGCACTTTCATTGTCGCATCGTAGGGGCACATGTTTGTAAGTTATACCATAGTCCTTCAAAGTTTGCCTCATCCATAGCAATTGTGTTGCACAACTTGAAGTTGCAATGTATTCGGCTTCAGCGGTGGATAGGGAGACCCAATTCTGCTTCTTCGAGGACCAACTTACCAAGGAGCGTCCAAGAAACTGACATGCCCCGGAGGTGGATTTCCTTCCTACCTTGTCTCCAGCCCAATCCGCATTAGTGTACCCAATGAGATCAAACTTGGCATCCTTGGGGTACCATAGGCCTAACTTTGGGGTGTGAACAAGGTATCTAAGGATATGATTAACCGCCTTATGATGACTTTCCCTAGGGGTAGCTTGAAATCTTGCACAAATGCCTACACTTAACATGATGTCTGGCCTAGATGCACAAAGATAAAGCAATGAACCAATCATAGAGCGGTAAATATATGGGTCAAATG
This sequence comes from Elymus sibiricus, assembly GCA_039707655.1. NCBI lineage: Eukaryota > Viridiplantae > Streptophyta > Magnoliopsida > Poales > Poaceae > Elymus > Elymus sibiricus. The sequence continues at coordinate 238,507,435 of CM077665.1, forward strand.
GGATACCGTTTGTGTCTTCATCAAGAAAAATCTTGGTTGCCATGGGTGTCTTGGCTGGTTTGGCATTTGTCATGTCAAACTTCTCTAGAATATCCTTGAGGTATTTTGTTTGAGACAAGAAAATTCCTTCTTGAAATTGTTGTATTTGAAATCCGAGAAAGAACTTCAAGTCCGCATTGAGTGACATTTCAAAGGTCTTGGTCATGAAGGCCGCAAACTTCTTGCACAAATGAATGTTAGGAGAACCAAAAATGATGTCATCCACATAGATCAAATCACCTTTTTCCCTCTTAGTAAAAAGAGTAGGATCGATCACCCCTCTCACAAAACCATCATTGAGTAAAAACTTCTTAAGATGATCATACCAAGCACGCGGTGCTTGTTTGAATCCATACAACGCCTTGTGAAGTTTATACACATAGTCTTTGTGATCAGGGTCAACAAACCCAGGTGGATGTGATACATATACCTCTTCTTGTAGAGGACCGTTAAGAAAAGCACTCTTCACATCCATTTGATGTAACGTAAACCCATTGAAAGCAGCATAAGCAAGTAAGATGCGAATAGACTCAAGACGGGCAACGGGAGCAAAGGTCTCACCAAAGTCCAAACCTTCAACTTGGGAGTACCCTTGTGCCACTAACCTTGCCTTGTTGCGGATGATTATGCCATTCTCATCTTGCTTGTTCTTAAAGATCCATTTTGTTCCAATGACATTGTGTTCCTTAGTTGGTCTCTTGACTAATGACCATACTTTGTTGCGTTTAAAACTGTTCAACTCTTCTTGAATAGCAATGAGACAATCATTGTCCCTCAATGCATCTTGTACCTTGAGTGGCTCAATACTAGAGAAAAACAAAAAGTGAGCACAAAAGTTTGTCAATTGTTTACGAGTGACTCTACCTTCCGATATGCCGTTAAGAATTTGATCAACATCGACACGACTGGCCACTCGTGGCATGATGGAGGTCAGGGTTTCACGAGGTTCAACTTCATTTCCATCATCCACATCCTCAACATATGGATCATTAATGTGTGGTGGAAGATCTTCTTCTTCATGTTGCATTTGTTGAGGTTCATCATCAATGATTGCATTTTCTTGTTCTTCCTCTTGGTGATGATCTTGTTCTTGAGTGTGATCATGGTGAGGGACGTGCTCTCCTTCTTGATCCTGAACAACGGGCATAGTCTGAGCACTAGGATCTTGTGGAGGTATGGGTGTTGAAGTGACTTGAGGATGAGAGAAACTTCCATCTTCTTCAGCATCATCATGAGGTTCTTGTTCCATTGGAAGAAGAGCACCAACACCCATGGTCAAAATATCTTGAGAGGGATCTTCTTCACCTACATCACTTAGATCAACTTGCTCCCCATGGGAGCCATTAAATTCATCAAACATCATGTCACAAGTTTCTACAACACATCCATTGGATTTGTTGTAGACTCTATAGGCGTGAGAGTTTGATCCATAACCAACAAATATCCCCTCAATTGTTTTGGATTGAAATTTTCCTAACCGTTCCCTCTTGTTGAGGATGAAACACTTGCACCCGAATACACGAACGTACTTGACATTTGGCTTGTTCCCAGTTAGGAGCTCATATGGAGTCTTCTCCAATATCGTGCGGAGGAAGAGCCGGTTTGATGCATGGCATGCGGTGTTAACTGCCTCAGCCCAAAAACTGTATGGTGACTTGTATTCAGCATCCAACATGGACCTTGCCATTTCCACAAGTGTACGGTTCTTCCTCTCGGCTACACCATTTTGTTGAGGAGTGTAGGGCGCGGAATATTGATGCTCAATCCCCTCATCACTAAGAAATTCTTCCAAGGTGTAGTTTTTGAACTCGGAGCCATTATTGCTTCTTATTGCCAAGATTTCTTTGTCAAACTTGCGTTGGGCTTGCTTGGCAAAATCAATGAAAGTGATCTTTGTCTCGTCCTTGGACTTGAGGAAAAACACCCATGTATATCTTGAGTAATCATCAACAATGACCAGTCCATACTTTTTCCCACCAAGACTATCCCATGACGGAGGCCCAAAAAGATCCACATGAAGGAGCTCCAAAGGCCTTGAAGTAGATACAATATTCTTGGGTGGGTGCTTTGATTGATGTTGCTTCCCGGCTATGCATGCACTACACACACGATATTTCTCAAAAGAGACATTGGTTAGTCCAAGGATGTGATTACCTTTTAAGAGATTTTGAAGATTTCTCATGCCGACATGGGCTAGCCGGCAATGCCATAGCCACCCCTTGTCGGCCTTGGGCATTAGACAAGTTGCATGGAATGTGCTCTCTTTCGAGAAATCAACCGTGTAAAGGTTGCCATCCAACTCTCCAACAAAAGCCACTTCGAGAGTATCTCTCTTAAAGACTTTCACATCCGTTAGTCCAAATAGTGTATCATAACCAACGGAAGCCAATTGGCGAACAGAAAGCAAATGGTATTTAAGGGATTGGACAAGCATGACATTTTCAAGAGATATGTCATTTGTGATAGCCACCTTGCCCAACCCGAGTACCTGTCCTTTTGATCCTCCACCGAACACAATGCTCATAAATGGTTGAATAGCTTCCATGAAATCAAAAAGCAATTTGCTGTCTCCGGTCATATGGTTGGTGCATCCACTATTGATCACCCATTTGACTCCACCAGAGAAAGCAACCTACACACAATTTATGACTTGGTTAGAGGCACCCATTTTGCAATGGGACCTCTCAAGTTAGTCACAAGGGTCTTAGGGACCCAAATAGCATAGTACCGGAATGCATTATGAGGACCAACAAATTTAGCATAAACTTCTCCAGCCTTTGTTTTACGAAGTACATAGGATGGAGGCATGAACTCTTTTGGCTTGTTGAGAGTGGGCATGCCCCTAGTGGCCTTCCCACTCGCAACCTTACCTTTCTCCTTGTGCCCTTCTCGTACAAATGTTTCTTTGAGAGGGGTGGTGCACTTGTGAGAAGACGTCTTCTTCTTGCTTGTGCTTGGGTCAAACCCGAGCCCTTCTTTGGCAAACACCTCATTGTGTTGGCTTAGTACCTCATTAAGGTTCTTTTGTCCTTGAGCACATGTCATGAGTCCTTTCTCGAGTTGTGCCTTTAGAAAACGGTTTTCCTCAAGAATAGATGCTAGGTCACCACTAGAGTTAGTAGTACAAGCATCAACATTGATAATAGGTGAGGAGTAAACCTTGGCTAGAGTTTCAAGATAGGTAAGTTTGAGCGTCTCAAAGCTCTTTGTAAGAAGAGTGAGCTCCTCTTCCTTAGTCTTGAGGGACACGGATAGAAGCTCACAATCCTTAGAGAGAGAAGCATGAGATTCCACAAGCTTACTTTTATCATTTATCAACTCCTTGCACAAGTTCTTGGCCTTTTTCAAGGAGGCAAGATTTTTAGCATGATCATCAATGTTTGCACCAATTTTTAAGCATAGTTCATCATTTCGTGCTTCCTCATATTGGACTTTCTGCTCAAGGATTTCGTACTTTTCCTTTTCCTCGGTGACGAGGGTTTCGAGTTCCTTAATGGTATTGGCGTGCTTACTCACCATCTCCATAAGCATACGAAACATAGTGAGCTTCTTTCCTTTAAGGGAGCACATGAACTTATTTAGTTTAGCAAGCATAGGATCATGTATATCGTCATCATCATACTTATCCTCCGCATCAATATACTCATCACAAGGAGTAGACAGAGTGAAAAGAGAGGAATTTGAGCGTGGGGTTACCTTGACCTTGTCAGGAGAGTTTTGGTCCTCTCCATCTTCTATGACGGCCTTTGCCATTAAGCACTTGTGAGCGTTGCCCTTGTAGTCTTTCATATATTTGTAGGTGACAACATCTCCACTCTTGTTGACTAGTCTCAAGGTGTTTTGTGAATCTTGAGCTACTCCGGCAACCCCACCAACATCATCTGGATCGGATTCTTCATGAGCAACCATGGCTTTTCCATCTCTCCTCTTGAGCTTGGAGTTCATAGGATTTGGCAACTTCTTCTTTGAAAAGGTCTTGGGAAACCTTGGTTTATCTTCTCTCTTCTCATAAGGGCAATCGTTGGAGAAGTGCTTGGTTTCCTCATAGTTGTAGCATTTTCTCACTTTCTTCTTCTAGAATCTTCCCTTGAATTTTCCTGCGCTAAACTTCTTGACAAAGAGGGCAATGTCTTCATATGAAGGGCTCTCATCGGAGTCGATCTCATCACCATCTTCATCATCATCATCTTCTTCTTCTTCTTCACTTTGCTCTTCCTCACATACATGCTTGGCCTTCAAAGCAAGATGGATCTTTGATGTTGAGGTACCATGCATGGCAAGATGTTTTGTAGCATTTGCCTTTGACTCTTCGAATAGTTGGAAAGTGGATATGATGTCATCCAGAGTCATTTCCTTGAACCCATGATGTTGTCTTATGTCCCACACCATTTGGTGATGATATGGAGCAAGAGCATGAAGTAGCTTGTCCACGAGAAATCTCTTAGTCAAGTTGAATCCATCTTGTGTCTTGTCAAAGTCACATGACTCAATGTCGGTGGTGAAAGTCATGAGACGCTCAAGGAGCTGCTTGGGGGATTCACCTTTTTCCATACAAAAGTTTTGCAATTGGCCCTTGGAAATTTCATACTGAGCAAGCCGGAGGGTGGAGGTACCGGTCTTGGTCCTTACAATGCTGTCCCATAATTCCTTGGCACTTGTGATGTGTATGTAAGGTCTCCGTTGCTTATCATTCATTCCTTTTCTTATGCACATGATTGCGGTGTCGTTGAGATGCTTGTCATAAGTTTCTCTTGGAGTGAGATTCTTTGTGTCGACAGGGTGGTAGCCATGCTCCAGAATGTCCAACATTTCATCATTGGCGTACCTAAGATGATCCTGCATACCAACTCTCCACAAAGCAAAGTCGGAACTGTCATCAAGCAAGGGAGGTTTTCCTCCAGGATTATACTTAGGTTTCTCAACTTGAGGTCTAGCATAAAGCCATGGAACACTAGTTTGATCATTGCTAAGAGGTTGTTGGCCAAGTGAAGGAATAGGCACAGTTGGCCTCGAGGCCGCACCACCTGGAGGTGATGCAATCATCGTGGTTAATGTGGCTAATCTCATTTGGACCATGGCCTCAAGAGAAGCATCATGCTCCTCCTTTTGCTTAGAAAGAGCCCGTTCCAGATCCTCAGAAGTGAAGGACTTGACTTCCGTGGAAGCCGCGCCCTTATCCTTCAGATCCGCAACAAGGGGAGTCCCATCGGGATTCATCTCGCTCTAGGGCGGTTAAGCCACAAGAATAGGGCACGAGGCTCTGATACCAATTGAAAGGTATCGAGATGGACCTAGAGGGGGGGGGTGAATAGGTACAATTACAAACTTTAATTATTACTTAGCAATTTTAGGCAATATTGCGGAATATGAAAGTGAGCCTAACAATTGCAAGGATGAAGGTTAAGCTTTGTGTACTAAGCTCGGCAACACGTAGGAGATAATATAGCACAAGTAATACAAGTAAGTACTCAAAGACAAGTAACCACAAGTAGGGAGTTAGGGTTAGGGATAACCACAACTCCGAGAGACGAGGATGTATGCCGATGTTCATTTCCTTGGAGGGAAGCTACGCCACCGTTTAGAGAGGTGGATGTTACCACGAAGGCACACCAACGCCATGAAGGCTCACCCTATTCTCTCCTTGAGACAACACCATGAAGGCGTTTCTCAACCACTAGTGGTAGGCCTTTGAGGTGGCCTCCAAACCCTCACAAACTTTCCGGGGGAAATCACAAAGGTTTGATTCCTCTCCGAAGAACTCCTACCGCCTAGGAGTCTCCAACCTCCAAGAGTAACAAGATCACGGGAACTGCTCAAAACTTGCTCAAATCACAAATAGCTTTGGTTGAGAGGAGGAGGGGGAGACGATCTATCTTTTGATTGGAACAACACTCAAAGGAACTCACAGATGCACTTGGGATCTGGGATTTGGTGTATACAAATGGGAGAGAGAGAGAAAGGTGTTCTTGGAATCTTTTGACTGTGTTGGACAACCCTTACTCAAGGTAGGGGAAAGGTACATATAGTAGTGGGAAGGAAGTTGCCGTTGGAGGCCACTTATTCTGTGCAGGCTCCGGACGTCCGACTTGGCCCGGACGTCCAGACAGACAGGAGCAACCGGACGTCCGAGTGAGCACGGTCGTCCGGAAACACGGTCGTCCGGAGAGGCCGGAAATCTGTAGGTTTGGTTCTGTTAAGAGTATACCGGACGTCCGGACGGCGCCGGAAATCCGTAGGTTTGGTTCTGTTAAGAGGGCACCGGACATCCCGACACCCACGGATGTCCGGAGACCGGTCGACCGGAGGGACCGGAAATCCATAGATTTGGTTCTAGTGGGAGTATTCCGGACGACCGGACGGGGCCGGACGACCGAAGGTTTGTGAGGCGCCGGACGTCCGGACCCAGTCGGACGTCCGAGAAGAGACAGAACACATGAATAGAAAAGAACAACCAATAGTTTTGTGTGGGTATTTGAGCAAGTCCCTCGTGAGAGCCAGTGATCCCCTCTTAATAGTGCGGGATCCCTATACTCAAAAAGTAAACTGAAAAATCTGAAGCTTGTTATCTTGTTTATCGATACTTCGAGCATCTTGGATATGTCAGTTATGATCCGCACATTGATCTCTTGGGAACTAAACCTGAGATGCACTTGACAGAATGATTAGTTCCCTATATGTATGTTTTCAACAACATCAAAACATGATTACGGGCATGATTGCACTTTCAGAAGATTCGCTACTATTATATCCTGAAGTTATTTCCGTTCTCATTAAAGGGTGATGCTAAGACATGGTACAATACTTTTGCTCCTAGTTGTGTGCGTAGTCCCCAGGATATGATTTACTATTTCTCTGAAAAATATTTTCCTGGTCATAAGAAACAAGCCGCCTTACAGGAAATATTTAACTTTGTGCAAATTGAAGAAGAGAGTCTCCCACAAGCTTAGGGGAGGCTTCTCCAGTTGCTTAATGCTTTGCCTGATCATCCTCTCAAGAAAAATGAAATGCTTGATATCTTTTATAATGGACTAACTGATGCTTCTAGGGACTTCCTAGATAGTTGTGCTGGTTGTGTTTTCAGGGAACAAACTGTTGAACAAGCTGAGGAATTATTGAATAACATATTGAAGAATTATGATGATTGGACTCTTCCTGAACCACCGCCTAAACCTACTCCAAAGAACAGGGATGTCTTATTTCTCAGTCCTGAAGATATGCAAGAGGCAAAGAAATCTATGAAGGAAAAAGGTATTAAAGCTGAGGATTTTAAGAATTTGCCACCTATTGAAGAAATACATGGCCTTGACACACCACCACCTCCACAAGTGGTAAAGGTAAATTCTTTATTAAAGTTTGATGAAGGTGATACCCCTCACAATAAATATCCTAATCAATGCTTATATGAGTTTGACAACTATATTATGAAGCAAGATCATTTCAATGCACATGTTCTGAAACAATTGAAATATAATTCTGATATGATTGCTCGCTTGAGTGACTTGCTATTTAGAATCAGTAATGATGTTAGAGGTGTAGGAAAGCATGCCTCTATGGTTCAAACTCAGTTAGAACAAGTTGCTAAATCTCAAAAAGAATTGCTTAATGAAATGAATAATAATATGAAAGATTTTGCTGCTAGAGTAGTAACTAGAGGAGGTAGAATGACCCAAGAACCACTTTATCCTGAAGGTCATCCTACAAGAATTGAACAAGACTCTCAGAGAATTACACTGATGCACCTAGTCCTTCTAGGAAGAAAAAGAAAAAGAAAAATGATAGGACTTTGCATACCTCTAGTGAACCTGAGATACGAAAACCTCCTGATAATAATAATGTCTCTATTTTCGATGCTGAAACTCAGTCTGGTAATGAACATTCATCTAGCGATAATTCAACTGATAATGATGATGTTCATGAAGATACTCAACCTAACAATGATAAAGAGCCAGTTAATGATGTTGAAATAGAGCCTGCTGTTGATCTGGTTAACCCACAACCTAAAAATAAACGTTATGATAAAAGAGACTTTGTGGCTAGGAAACATGGTAATGAAAGAGAGCCATGGGTTCAGAAACCCATGCCATTTCCACCTAAGCCATCTAAGAAAAAGGATGATGAAGAATTTGAGCGCTTTGCTGAAATGATTAGGCCAGTCTTTTTGCGTACCCGCTCAACTGATATTTTGAAGATGGCCCCTTATGCAAAGTATATGAAAGACATCATCACAAATAAAAAAAAGAAACCTAAAGCTGAAATCTCCACCATGCTTGCTAATTACTCTTTTAAGGATGGAGTACCTAAAAAACTTGGAGATCCTGGAATACCAACTATACCTTGCTCCATTAAAAGAAATTATGTCAAAACTGCTTTGTGTGATTTGGGAGCCGGTATTAGTGTTATGCCTTTCTCCTTATATAAAAGACTTGATTTGAATTAACTCACACCTACCGAGATATCATTGCAAATGGCTGACAAATCAACTGCCATACCTATCACAATTTCTGAGGATGTCCACGTTGTTGTTGCAAATGTTACTATCTTAACGGACTTTGTTATTCTTGAGATGCCCGAGGACGACAACATGTCGATTATCCTTGGTAGAACCTTTTTGAATACTGCAGGGGCTGTTATTGATCGCAACAAAAGAAAAGTCACTTTTCATATCAATGGTAATGAGCACACGGTGCACTTTCCGAAGAAACAATTCCAAGTTAATGGTATAAATGTTATTGAAGAATCTCTGACCATCACTATTGGAAGCTTTCAATTACCTCTACCTACTGCCAAAAGAAATATGATACACTTATTTTTGGGGATATGCACATCCCCATTGAGGTAACTTAGTGTTTTATGAAAGTTCTTGGGTTTCATGCTAATCGGAAGTGGTTGTTAATAATGTTGGGTTCTACCGTAGGTGCATCGCATGGGAATTAAAATTTTCCTACGCGCAGAACATCCAAGAACATGCTACGGAGATGGATCACAGTTCATTACCACTAGACGCGCAGTGCCGTGCAGTGGAAGTAGAGATGGGGCAGCGCGTTCGCGTGGTCCGTCTCCTCCTCGTCCGATCTCCCTTGAATGGCCGATCCGATATCCCTCGCGCAGCTGGTCGCCGGATCCCACGTACAGCTTCGCCGGAGCGGCGCAAGTGCACCGCCTCTAACGGTATCCGCGCGTGCAGGAGGAACACCGTGCGGTGGACTGCTACATCCGATCACACAGTCGGCGGCGGGAAGTGGAGGTGGCTAGTTGCAACACATGCAAAGCCCTAATGATGGCGCCAAAGTGATCAATCGGATGGGTGTGCCGCACCTCCACTATATATAGGCATCCGGCGAGGGCTCAACTCTTGGGCCTCGCACGGATCCTAAAGCCCACGTGTTCCTTCCCTTAAGCGCGCGACCCCTTAGGTTCTCGTTCACTTGGTCGCGAGTCAGATTACATCCGGCTCGACTAGTCGGTAGCGGCCTCTAGCAAAGCGTCCCGACTCCAAGTGTCCGATGAAGCTGGTCTGGCGAACCTGTACATCACACTTCAGTTCCCTTTGCCACACGATATATGTTGTCGTGATCAAGGTGACATGGTCATCCTTGTTGCAGCACGACCTCTTTCTCGTTCCGGTGAATCCGACCAACACTTTGGATTATCTCATAATCCTCATCGCATGGCCATGCTTATCCAGGTCGGATCACCCGAGGGGCCCAGAGTATATCTCTCCTCATCGGAGGGGCAAATCCCATCTTGCTCGACCACGTCTCGCAGCATGGGTCTGGACAAGCCCGAAACCTACCTTTATAACTACCCTGTCACGGACTAGCATTTGGTCAGCCCAAAGCAAGTATGTCACCATCCCGAGTACATGCGCCAGCTCAGGTCTTAGGACACAGAACGTATGTTGTACTAGAGACTCACAGATGACCTATCGCTGCGTCTCATGGTTGGGTCTGTCCAACTCAGACCTTATCTCCACTCGGATCCGACCACGTCGAATCCGACCAGATCTTTCTGAGTCCATATTATCCGGCTAGCATCCAATGCTACATGGTCAGTGAGACAGGACCATGCACCGTGTCATATGCTAGTCTAACTGGCTGCGCGTCCACACAGCCCTTTCGACTAGGGATCATTTAGGACAGTCATCATACAATGCATAGTCTCACAAACAAGTCACGTACTTGTTAATGCACATCATTGATAATGTCCAAGTACTATATTTATTCATAAACACATAGGAAATATCATCATACATGATTGCCTCTAGGGCATATCTCCAACAGTCTCCCACTTGCACTAGAGTCAATTAAATAGACATCGAATGCCCAGAGCTCTAACGTGCTCCTCATGCTTGGGTTGTGGAATAGGCTTAGTCAACGGATCTGCAACATTTTCATCCGTATGAATCTTGCATAAATTAGTATCACCATTCTTTATGAGCTTTCGTAACAGGTGATACTTTCGCTCTATGTGCCTGGTCTTGTGGTGTTGTCTCGGCTCCTTGGCCTGTGCGATGGCACCTGAATTGTCCCAATACATGTCCAAAGGTTTTACCCAGCCCGGGAACACACCAAGATCCTCTAGGAACTTCCGAATTCAAACACATTCCTTTGCGGCTTCACAAGCCGCAATGTATTCGGCCTCTGTTGTGGAGTCGACCACCGTATCTTGCTTGGAACTCGTCCAGCTCACTGCTCCTCCATTCATGACATACACGAATCCAGTCTGCGATCGACAATCATCCCTGTCGGTTTGGAAACTAGCATCAGCGTAACCCTTTACGTAAAGCTCCTCCTCACCTCCATAAACTAGGAACATCTCTTTAGTCCTTTTCAGGTACTTCAGGATAGTTTTCACCGCTGCCCAGTGACTCTCACCTGGGTTGGCCTGGTATCTACTTGTTGAGCTTATTGCATCGGCAACATCAGGCCGAGTACATATCATGGCATACATGATGGATCCTATTGCCGAAGCATACAGAATCCTACTCATTCGGTTCCGCTCATCAAAAGTCGTAGGACTCTGAGCCTTGCTTAGCCTTATGCCATGTGAGATGGGCAAGAATCCTTTCTTGGCCTCACTCATGTTGAACCTTTTCAACACTTTGTCTATGTACGTGCTCTGGCTCAAGCCGAGCAGCCTCCTCGATCTATCTCTATAGATCTTGATGCCTAAAATCTACACTGCCTCTCCAAGGTCTTTCATTGAAAATTTCCCATTCAATGATTCTTTGACTGAGTTCAGCATCGAAACATCATTTCTGATCAGCCGTATGTCATCCACATACTGGATCAAAAATACCGCCGAGCTCCCACTAGACTTCTTGTATAAACAATAGTCCTATTGGTTCTTGATGAAACCAAGGTCAACAATGACTTCATCAAAACGAATGTTCCAACTCCGAGCTACTTGCTTGAATCCATAAATGGATCTCTTGAGCTTGCATATTTTACTAGCATTATTTGGATCGACAAAACCTTCAGGTTGTATCATGTATACATCCTCCTTTAAATTTCCACGAAGGAAAGCCGTTTTGACATCCATCTGCCATATCTCATAATCGAAATATGCAGCTATAGCTAGTACGATCCTCACCTACTTTAGCACCGCTACCGGCGAGTAGGTCACGTCGTAGTCAATTCCTTGAACTTGTCCATAACCTTTAGCGACAAGCCGAGCTTTGTGGATCTGAACATTTCCATCCACATCGGTTTTCTTCTTAAAGACCCATTTGCAACCAATGGCAATTACGCCAGGTGGCGGATCAACCAAGTCCCAGACTTGATTATCATCCATGGAATTTAACTCGGATCTCATGGCCTCCAACCATGCTTCGGAATCTGGGCTCACCATCGCTTCTGCATACGTTGTCGGCTCGTCGCTTTCTAGCAACAAAGCATGGCGCACTCTACGCAATCTTTCCGACCGCCGTGGCTCTGATGCTGGGTTCCCTGACCAACTCCGGTATGATCTCATCACCAGTCGAGCTATCCCCGAGTGGCTCTAGAACTTCTTCGAGTCGTACCATTCTCCCACTGGCTTCCCGACTGAGAAACTCTTTCTCTAGGAAAACCCTGTTCCGAGCAACAAACACTTTGTTCTCTTCTCGGTTGTAGAAGCTGTATCCCAAGGTTTCCCTCGGATATCCCACGAATATGCATTTATCTGACTTGGGTGTAAGCTTGTCCGACATGAGTCATTTGACAAATGCTTCACAACCCCAAATCTTTAGAAAAGACAAACTAGGACTCTTCCCAGTCCACATCTCATGTGGTGTCTTATTTACGGACTTCGATGGTACCCTATTAAGTGTGAAAGTTGCAGTTTCTAGAGCGTATCCCAGAATGACAAGGGTAAATCCGATTTGCTCATCATTGATCAGACCATGTCCAACAAGGTTCGATTTCTCCGTTCTGACACACCGTTTCTCTGCAGCGTACCCGGAGGTGTGAGCTGAGGTACCATACCTCGTCTTTTCAGATGATCATCAAACTCCTCGCTCATGTACTCACCTCCACGATCTGATCGTAGAAGCTTTATTGTCTTGCCGAGCTGATTTTCAACCTCGTTGGGAAACTCTTTGAACTTTTCAAAAGTTTCTGACTTGTGCCTCATCAAATAGATATATCCATATCTACTCAAGTCGTCGGTAAAAGTCACGAAGTACTGATAGCCACCTCTGGCCATTGTGCTCATTGGACCACACACATCACTGTGTAGAAGCTCCAACAGCTCGGATGCCCTTTCGCAACTCTTTGCAAAAGGAGACTTAGTCATCTTGCTGAGCAAGCATGATTCGCATGTCTCGAATGACCCGAAGTCGGACGAAGTTAGGAGTCCATCATCATGGAGCTTCTTCATGCGTTTCAGACTAATATGTCCAAGCCGACAATGCCAGAAGTAAGTCGATTTATCTCATTAGGCTTATGCCTCTTGACATTCATATTATAGATTAGTTCTATTTCTAGATTTAAAATAAATAGCCCATCCACAATGGGTGCATAGCCGTGGAACATTCCATTCAAATAAAATGTACAACCATTGTCCTTTAAACTGAATTCATAACCCTGACTCATCAAGCATGAGGCAGAAATAATGTTCCGACTAAGTGCGGGAATATAATAACAATTATTCAATTCCAAAATAAATCCAGAAGGAAGCTTGAGCTGCATCGTGCCGACCTCCAACGCAGCAACTCTTGCTTTGTTAGCGGCCCTGATGTCAATCTCCCCTTGTGCCACATGCCTAGTTCTTATCAGTCCCTGCATCGAGTTGCAAATATGAACAACCGATCCGGCATCAAATACCCAAGAGCTACTAGGTATGTCAGCAAGTAAAATGTCTATAACATATGTAACAAGTGTACCTTTGCGTGAAGAAGCATTTCCGGCCTTCTTGCCATGCTCAGCAAGCCACTTGCTACAGTTCCTCTTCCAGTGACCAGTTTCCTTGCAATGAAAGCAAACGGTCTTGGAGTCCGGTCCCAGCTTCGGTGCAGCGGCGGAGGAAACCTTCTCCGTGCCCTTTGCCTTACCCTTTTTCTTGGACCAACTCTTCTTGAACTTAGCCGAGTTCTGCACCATCAACACTTGATGGACGCCTTTTAATATCTTGCTCTGCCACCTTGAGCATCCCATGCAATTGAGTGAGCTTCTTATCCATGCTGTGCATATGATAGTTCGAGACGAACGTCCCATAGCTAGGTGGAAGAGAACCCAGAATTGCATCCGTGGACAACTCATCCCCAAGTGGGAAGCCTAGCCGATCCAAAGCTTGCACGTACCCGATCATCTTGATCACATGCGGGCTCAGTGGATCACCCTCTTTCAGCTTACAATCCGTCAAGGATTGCCAGATGTTGAACCTTTCGATCCTAGCCTGCACCTGAAACATGCTCTTGAGACTCTTGATCATATCAAAAGCGTCAACGTTTTCAAAATGTTGTTGCAAATCGGGCTCCATACATGCCAGCATGAGGCAGCTGATCTCGTTTGATTCATCAACGAGTTTCTGTTGGGCATTCTTGCTTGTGGCACTAGCATTCTCGGCAGGTTCCTCTGGAAGTGGATCCTCTAGAACATGTTCCTTTTTATCGTTCTTGAGAACAATTCTCAAATTTCTATATAAGGTGGTAAAGTTTGTTCCATTCAGTTTATCCTTTTCCAGAATTGATTTCAATGCAAAGTTGGGTTGAGCACGTGGTGCCATTGATCTACAACAGAAAATATGCAATCACTAAGCAATGTGTTTATGTAGTGTAATTCAAGCCTTAAACAAAACTACTCCCACTGAAGTCGGCGTCCCTCCGCAAACTCTTAGTGATTCAGGATCCGTCTAGCGCGAGCGACTAGTGAGCTTTAGAATCACTGCTAGCCAACTTGCCTATTCAGTAAGAAACTCCTTGCTAATCGTATCTCTATACGACTCCTGTCGGTCGGGTAGGTATCTCATACCCCGGCTCCCGACCTTCTTTGCCACAAGGCCCAAAACCGTTTTGATAGCCTTGTCAAGTTAACCTGATGCAGTGCATGTCCGTGTCCGACACGAACCCTCCAGTTCAAGGACACCTAGTAGCACCTCAATTTTATGAGCCTACCACTAGACGTACTTGACATGCGAAGGTGCAACATCGGGAATGGCAACATGCTTGATATTAACGAGGGATCTTTCTACCATAATAACATCCATAGAAAACAAGAAGCAATATCAATCAAATATAAACATAAATATGTGAAATAGTATGGCTCCCTCATGGATGTCCTTCCAGGCCGGCTCCAACTCCGATGGCCAGGGCAGAACTCCATCTTGTTCGTCATGCCGGGACGCCAAAACCTCGAACTTGATCTCTATCCTTCATGTACTACAACTAGTAATGAATTTTACAGAGAATCACAAGTCAACTCGCAGGCCGTTATACAATATAATGACAGCACTTTGGCTCCTGCTAGCTGACAATCATGACACGTAGGTCATGTTAAAGTACACACATGCATCACATACATATGAGCCATACTATTCACATCAAACCTGCAAAACAAAGTTATGCATAGAATCACATTCTACCGGTTTGTGTATCGTGTATGAAATACAAGACGCTACGTACACGGCGGTCCCGATCACGCCGGATTTTCTGATCTGACCGATCTCATCGATCATCACGAACCCGATTCGGATTTATGTTTCACTGTTAACCCAGATGGCGGATACCAACCGGTAGGGGTAGGTTGTGTCACGACCTCATCGATTCCGATGGACAGAAAATATAGCCTCAATGACCCCGATGTGTAGTTGATCTCATCAACCGTGCACATAGCCGATCTCATGAACGACGACAGATCTCATCCGCCACCTCCACATATCAAATATACATCCAATCTGAATCCAAATCCTATAGCAGAGGCTCTGATACCACTGTTGGGGTTCTACCGTAGGTGCATCGCATGCGAATTAAAATTTTCCTACGCACAGAACATCCACGAACATGCTACGAAGATTGATCACACAGTTCGTTACCACTAGACACGCAGTGCCGTGCAGCGGAAGTAGAGTTGGGGCAGCGCGTTCGCGTGGTCCGTCTCCTCCTCGTCCGATCTCCCTTGAACGGCCGATCCGATCTCCCTCGCACAGTCGGTTGCCGGATCCCACGTATAGGTTCGCTGGAGCGGCGCAAGTGCACCGCCTCTAACGGTATCCGCGCGTGCAGGAGGAACACCGTGCGGCGGACTGCTAGTTCCGATCACACAGTCGGCGGCAGGAAGTGGAGGTGGCTAGTTGCAACACATGCAAAGCCCTAATGACGGCGCCGAAGTGATCAATCCGATGGGTGTGCCGCACCTCCACTATATATAGGCATCCGGCACGGGCTCAACTCTTGGGCCTCGCACGGATCCTAAAGCCCACGTGTTCCTTCCCTTAAGCACGCAACCCCTTAGGTTCTCGTTCACTTGGTCGCGAGTCAGATTACATCCGTCTCGACTAGTCGGTAGCGGCCTCTAGCAAAGCGTGCCGACTCCAAGTGTTCGATGAAGCTGGTTAGGCGAACCTGTACATAACACTTCTGCTCCCTTTGCCACACGATATATGTTGTCGTGCTCAAGGCGACATGGTCATCCTTGTTGCAGCATGACCTCTTTCTCGTTCCGATGAATCCAGCCAACGCTTCGGATTATCTCATAATCCTCATCGCATGGCCATGCTTATCCAGGTCGGATCACCCGAGGGGCCCAGAGTATATCTCTCCTCATTGGAGGGGCAAATCCCATCTTGCTCGACCACGTCTCGCAACATGGGTCTGGACAAGCCCGAAACCTACCTTTATAACTACCCTGTCACGGAGTAGCGTTTGGTCGGCCCAAAGCAAGTCTGTCACCATCCCGAGTACATGCGCTAGCTCAGGTCTTAGGACACAGAACGTATGTTGTACTAGAGTCTCACAGATGACCTATCACTGTGTCTCATGGTTGGGTCTGTCCAACTCAGACCTTATCTCGACTCGGATCCGACCACGTCGAATCCAACCAGATCTTTCTGAGTCCATATTATCCGGCTAGCATCCAATGCTACATGGTCAGTGAGACATGACCATCCACCGTGTCATATGCTTGTCTAACTAGCTGCGCGTCCTCACAGCCCTTTCGACTAGGGACCATTTAGGATAGTCATCATACAATTCATAGTCTCACAAACAAGTCACGTACTTGTTAATACACATCATTGATAATGTCCAAGGACTATCTTTATTCATAAACACATAGGAAATATCATCATACATGATTGCCTCTAGGGCATATCTGCAACAAATAAGACTTGATCAACCTTATTAATGAATCATTTTTGAGAGGTATGAAGTTGATGAATCTAGTAAGCACAACTCTCTGCTCCCACCTTTTATTTTCTGTTTTAGTTAGTTAAATAAAATAAAATGCCATGATTATCCTGTTTTCTGATTTCTCCGTGCAATAAAAAATGACCCAAAAATAAAAGTTCTCAAAATGTCCTGAAAATTTGATACGATTTTTTCTGAATATTTCTGAATTTCTGGTGAAATAATACCAGAGGGGGGTGCACCTGGTGCCCACAAGACACCAGGGCGCGCCAGCACCCCTAGGGCGACCTGGTGGGTCGTGGCCCCCACGTGGGCCCCCTCACTTATCTCCTTAGCCCACATCATCCTCTACCTCTAGAAAAATCACCACAACCACCATTCTCGTGTTCTTGCTCTCAAACCCGCGAATTTCGATCTCTTAGCTCGAAGCTCCGTTTCTGAAACTGTTTGGAGGGATTGCTACTTGGTATGTGACTCCTACATTGCTCCAATTAGTTTTTGATTTAGTGGGTTATTTTTAGAGTAATTAGCTACTCTTGGTGCTGCTGTAGATGAGCTTGCATGTTGAATTCTTAGAGCTCTAAGTAGTTTGAATGCTCAATATGGCCTCTATGCATGCTTAGGAGTAGTTGCTATCAATTTCGTGAAGTTTGTTGACAATTTTTTTTGTAGGCTAGAATTTTCAGAATTTTTGTTATAGGAATAAGATGGATTTCTTTAGGAAGTTTTCCTCCAAGAAAAATGCCAAAGGAGTCATTGGGGAATCATCGGATAATGACATTCACACTCCACGAAAGGTGGAGGTGCGGCCGTGCGAATGGCCGCATGATGCCTTCATGAAGGAGGCCGGGTTCCATCAAGAGTTCGCTCAATTTGTTGCAAACGCTGGGCTGACCGAGTTCCTCGCAGCTAAGTGTGACCAATATCACATCCTTACAAATTCTTTTGTGCAAAGTTTTCATTTCCTGAGAAAGAATAACCCCCCTGAGGTGCAGTTTAACCTTTATGCTGAAACTTACAAAATGGTGCTAACTGACTTTTGCGACATATGCTTGATCCCCTCTGATGGGGAATTGAGGGAACCTAGACCAGCGGAGTTTGAGGACTTTCTCCTCACTTTAACAGTGGGTGAGGATAGAGGCGTGTCAAACGCTACTGCTACCAGTTTGCAGTTTCCCTCAGTGCATTACTTTGCTTTGTTTATCGCGAAGTGTTTAACCGCTAGGGAGAAGGATGGCGCACTTTGTGCCCCCGACCTCGCTATTTTATGCCGTGCACAGTATGATGACCACACCTTTAGTATGGGGGCTATTATTGCACGTCACTTACACCTTAACAGGACTAAGGGAAAGATACATGGTGGTATTTATGCTACTCGTTTAGCGAGACACCTTAATGTTCAGATTTGCCCACATGATTATTTCTTGTCCAAAGTTTACCTGAATCACAAGTCGTTGCAAGATCATCAATTTCTTGACGTAACTGATTCTTTCCGTGACATTCATTACAATCTAGTATTCAACGTAGAAACCCGTGATGTTATTCCGTTGCCTGCACCTGCTTTGTTTGATTCTATTGCCAGGAACAGATAAATGATCATGCCAGATGACATTACAGCCTACCGGAACAACTTAGCAGCTGCTGAGGAAGAGCCCCAGGGGTGGGACGCTCAGGTGCCGCCTCCACCTCACTTTGACTTAGGACCGGATGGCTTCTATGGATGGTGATTACCAAGCTAGGCCAAAAGCCAAGCTTGGGGGAGTACATATTTCCACCGACATTATATTCATGTTCACGTATTTCATTCCAGTTGTCGGTGTTCACACTTTTTCATTGTTATATCCATGTTAGATTTGTTTTCTTGCTTTTTTCTTGTGTGTTTGAAAAACTTTGAGAAAACCCAAAAACATTTCCTGCTTCTTTTCAGTTTTTCTTTCTAGCTTAGTTTAATTGTAGTATCAAAAGAAAACCCAAAAAGATTTCTTGATTCTTCTTTTTACTTGTTGGGAGCTTTCCTGTGTAAATAGTTTTTCTAGTTTTTGTTTTTTCCTTTTTATTTGCCTTCTTCAAGAAAAACCAAAAACTCCAAAAATATTTCAGTGTGTTTCTCTGAAATTCTTTTCTTTTTGTTTGACTCGTACCTAGGAGAAGACCACGATGAAAATGTTGAGTGGCTCTCGTATGCATCATTGTTAATCTAACAAAGAGCCCATGTTATCTTGTCTTCTCGTCTTGAATAAAATGTTGCAGATTCCAGCTTAGTCCATGGCACTCTTGCACTATTATTATCTTCTTATCATTCGGTCGTGCAAGTGAAAGGCAATAATGACGATATTTGATGAAGTGACTGTGGCAGAGAAAAGCGGGTATGAACTCAACTTGTTTTTGTTTTTGTAAATATGTTTAACCTAGTATCCTTGATTCAACATATTATGATCAAACATCCTTGCAATGACCATTAGAGATTATAGTTGTTCATACCATGCTTATGTAGCTAGGAGTGGATAATGATTTATCTTGGGTGTCAACATGCATTAAAATGGTTGTGATGCGGTATGATGATATGGTATTCTCCTCTGAATGTTTCAAGTGGCTTGACTTGGCACATGTTCACGCATGTAGTTGAATCAAAACCAACATAGCCTTCATGATATTTATGTTCATGGTGTCCATATCCTACTCATGCTAGTAGTCAATGTTTATTATATGTAATGCATGTTCATGACCGTTTTCGCTCACTAGCTGTCCGCTTCTCAATCTATTTGCTAGCCTTCGCCTGTACTAAGCGGGAATACTGCTTGTGCATCAAAACCCTTAAACCAACTTATGCCAGATGAGTCCACTATATCTACATATATGCGGTATTACCCTGCCGTTCCAAAGTAAATTTGCATGTGCCATCTCTAAAAATTCAAATGAACGTCTGTTTTGTATGCCTGGACCGCTCATGGAGCGACAGGGGGCGGTTAGTATCTTCCATGCTATGCGGGTTATTCTCATGATGAGTGTTTATTCACTCGTCCTTACACGAGAGGGGCGGTAATAGGGATTCCCAGTCCCGAAATCAAAAATCAAAAATAATTAAACAAAACTCCCCTAGGAATGTTGTTGGTTTGGACGGTACCCGTGGATGCGGCTAGCCGTGGAGTGTGATTGCTGGTGGAGGGGGAGTAAACCTTTACTTTTACCGCTTGGGAACCGCCGTTAATTTGTTTAGCATGGAAAATATTGATAACTCTTGGTCGTAACGTTGACAGGAAGGGTGTACCTCCCAAAATTATATCTATCTCTGTTTTAAACCTTGACCTCTGGCACCGCTACAAATCCATGCTTCCCTCTGCGAAGGGACTATCTATTTACTTTTATGTTGAGTCATCACCTTCTCAAATAAGCGCCAGATCTGAGAGCACTATTGTCATCCTCATGCATTGTGTATAGTTGATGTTGGGTGCAGCATGACTGGATCTTTTCTACCATGAATTACAATGTTTAGTCGCTGCTTGAACTTTGGAGGTGCTCTGCATTTATGTTTTGTGGTCTCAGAAAGGGCTAGCGAGATACCACTATTGTCATATTGTATCATGATTGTTTTGACAAAGTGTTGGTATTTGAGATATCTTATTATTGCTCGCTAGTTGCTTATGTTATTGATATGATTTAATATAATTTCTAAGAGTTATTGTTGGCATGGTTAGTCATAATCTTTGCTGAGAACCTGGGTGTTACTTAAGCATATATATGTAAACAAGAACAAAAGAGTTCGTAAAAGTTTTTGTTTATCACTTTCAGTTTGTCAACTGAATTGCTTGAGGACAAGCAATGGGTTAAGCTTGGGGGAGTTGATATGTCTCCGTCGTATCTACTTTTCCTCACACTTTTGCCCTTGTTTTGGACTCTAATTTGCATGATTTGAATGAAACTAACCCGGACTAACGCTGTTTTCCTCAGAACTACCATGGTGTTGTTTTTTGTGCAGAAATAAAAGTTCTTGGAATTGGACGAAACTTTTTGGAGATTTAGTTTAGAATAAATAAAAAATACCGGAGTCAAGAACCATCGGAGGGGGCCACAGGCTGGGCAGCATACACCAGGGCGCGCCAGCCCCCCCAGGCGCGCTCTGGTGGGTTGTGCCCACCTCGTGGCCCCACTGACCCTAATTCCGGCACTATAAATTCCTATTTTTGGAGAAAAAATATCAGGGAGAAAGTTTCATCGCGTTTTACGATACGGAGCCGCCGCTACCTCCTGTTCTTCATCGGGAGGCCAGATCTGGAGCCCGTTTGGGGCTCCGGAGAGAGGAATCTTCGGTCTTCGTCATCATCAACCCTTCTCCATCGCCAATTCCATGATGCTCCCCACCGGGAATGAGTAATTCCTTCGTAGGCTTGCTGGTCGGTGAGGAGTTGGATGAGATTCATCATGTAATCGAGTTAGTTTTGTTAGGGCTTGATCCCTAGTATACACTATGTTCTGAGATTGATGTTGCCATGACTTTGCTATGCCTAATGCTTGTTACTAGGGCCCGAGTGCCATGATTTTCAGATTTGAACCTTTTATGTTATCACCATTATATCTATGTTCTTGATCCGATCTTGCCTAGTCATATGCACCTATTACATGTTATGATCCGTCAACCCCATAGTGACAATATTTGGGATATTCACGGTGATGACCGTAGTTTGAGGAGTTCATGTATTCACCGTGTGTTAATGATTTGTTCCGGTTCTGTATTAAAAGGAGGCCTTAATATCCCTTAGTTCCATTATGGACCCCGCTGCCACGGGAGGGTAGGACAAAAGATGTTATGCAAGTTCTTTTGCATAAGCACGTATGACTATTTACGGAATACATGCCTACATTACATTTATGAACTGGAGCTAGTTCTGTGTCGCCCTAGGTTATGACTGTTATATGATGAATATCATCCAACGAGTTCACCGATCCAGTGCCTACGAGTTCTCCACTTATTGTTCTTGCTAAGTTACTATTGCTGCTGCTACTGTTCCAACTGCTACAAAACTATTGCTACTACTGTTACTGCTACTGTTACTGTTGCTACTGCTAACAAAACTATCATATTACCGTGCTACTGTTCACTTTGCTGCAGATATTTAATCTCCAGGTGTGGTTGAATTGACAACTCAGCTGCTAATACTCTCAAATATTCTTTGGCTCCCCTTGTGTCGAATCTATAAATTTTGGTTGAATTCTCTACCCTCGAAAACTATTGCGATCCCCTATACTTTTGGGTTATCACTAAGCATCTATCTATAAGGTATTTCCTAGTAGTGCGTAGCTCCTGGGTGCCCCTCTCCAGTAGGTTTTTTTCGCCTGTATTTTTATATATTTTGAAAATATTCTTTGTAATTTTTCAGCCCAATCCGAAAACATTTATCTCTGCACAAAAGTAACACCATGGTAGTTCTGTTGAAAACATCGTTAGTCCGGGTTAGTTTCATTCAAATCATGCAAACTAGAGTCCAAAACAAGTGCAAAAGTTTTTGGAAAAGTAGACACGCTTGGGATGTATCAACCCACCTAAGCTTAACTCATTGCTTGTCCTCAAGCAATTCATATGATAAACTGAAAGTGATAAAGAAAATTTTACAAACTCTTTTGTTCTTGTTGCTGCATATATGCTTAGCTAGTGTTCAAGTTTTCAGTAAAGATTATAAACTAACCATGTGCATGATAACACTTAGGTCTCATATTTACTCATGACAATAACATAACCAACTAGCGAGCAATAATAAGATATCTTGGATGCCAACAAATTGTCAAAACAATCATGATATAATATGATAACATGGTATCTCGCTAGCCCTTTCTGAGACCGCAAAACATAAATGCAGAGCACCTCTAAGGTTCAAGCAGCAACTAAACATTGTAATTCAGGGTAGAAGAGATCTAGTCATGCTCACATCTAACATAACTAGGCTCAATGCAAAAAAATGACAATTGCGCTCTCATGACTGGTGCTTTAACAATAAAAGTAAATAACATGAAAGTAAATAGAAAGGCCATTCGTAGAGGGAAGCATTGATTTGCAGTGGTGCTAGAGCTCATGGTTTAAAACAGAGATGAAAGTATAATTTTGGGTGGTGTGCTTTTCCTGTCAGTGTCGACAAAGGATTTCAGTATCTTCCATGCTAAATATATTATTGGCGGTTCCCAAGATGAAAGGTAAAATTTACTCCACTCCACCATACATACACAAGCCATGGCTGACTGAATTCACGGGTGCCCTCCAACTTTCAACTTTCAAGGTTGGTTTATTTATTTATTTTTGATTATGCAGGACTAGGCATCGTTTTTGTCAGCCTCTCTCATGCAATGACAGGTGAATATACGCCCATCTTGAGAATAACCCTCTTAGCATGGAATGTAGTGACCGATCCGTCGCTCCATGAGTGGTACGAGCACACAAAACAAATGTTTATTTGAATGATTAGAGGTGGCACATGCAAATTTACTTGGAATGGCAGAGTAATACCACATATAGGTAGATATGGTGGACTCAGTTGAAATAACTTTGGTTTCAGGATTTTGGGTGCGCAAGAAGTATTCCCGCTTAGTACAGGTGAAGGCTAGAAAATAGATTGAGAAGCGACCAGCTAGAGAGCGATAATTGTCATATTCACGCGTTGCGAATAATTAACATTGAATACGCGCATGAGTAGGATATAAACACTCTCAACATAAATATCATGAAGGCTGCATTGGTTTTGAATCAACTACATCTTTGCACATGTGCCAAGTCAAGCTACTCGAATTACTAAGAGGATGATACCATACTAGCATACTACATCACAACCGTTTTAATGCATGTTGACACACAAGATAAATCATTATTCACTCCTAGCTATTTAAGCATGGCATGAGTAACTATAATCTCTAATCGTCATCACAAAAATGTTCACTCATAATATGCTGAATCGAGATCGACCGGGTTAAACATATTTACAAAAACAAAAGACAAGAAGAGTTCATACCAGCTTCCTTTACTGCAATCACTTCATCAAATCATCGTCATTATTGCTTTTCACTTGCACAACCGAATGATGTGAAAAAAATAATAGTGCAAGTGTGCCATGGACTAAGCTGGAACCTCCATAACCATTTATTCAAAGGAGAAGACAAGGTAATTTAGGCTCTTAGTTAAATCAACGATATTGCATATGAGCCTTTTAACAATTATACTATAGTCTTGTCCTTATGATAACTCAAAGAAAAGAAGATAATTTCAGAGAAACACACTGAAATATGTTTGGAGTTTCTAGTTTTTCTAAAGAAAGCAAATTAACAAAGGAAAAACAAGAAACGAGAAAAACTATTTACATGGGAAAGTTCCCAACAAACAAAAAGAAGAGCGATAATCCTTTTTGAGTTTTTTTAATACTACAACTAATTAAACGAGGAAGAAAAACTGGGAAGAAGTGAGAAATATTTTTGGATTTTTCAAACACGCAAAATAAAGCAAGAATAAAACTACTCATGGATATACAATGAAAGAGGATGAACACCGACAACTGGAGTGAATGTGTGGTACATGAATGTAATGTTGGTGAGAAATACGTGCTCCCTAAGCTTAGGATTTTGGCCTAACTTGGTCTATGGCCACCGCTGGCCTGTATAGAACTCCTGGAGATAGTTTGGGTTATACTCCATCGCAACCGCAAGCGCTTGGTTGGCTGCCTCATTTCAACGAGTAGTCTCCTCTGTCGTCCTGTATGCCCCAGCCTCCTCCTCAAGTATAAAATACCTTTGTTTTTCCTGAAAGCTGACAAGAAGTCCGTCAACTTTGCATTTTGTACATAGATATCAAATTATTGGTTGATGCCTACTCTGTTCATGAAGGCATCGGATGACCACTCACACGGTTTAACGAGAGCACCCTATCGTGGTTCGAGGTCTGGCTGACGGATTGCTGACCTTGGGGAGCTTTTGCTCGAAGAACCAACATGGAACATTCTCCTACACATCCTTTCTTTCTCTGAACTAATTCTAAAAAATTTAGTCCCTCAAAATAAAAATGAACGAAACTCAACAAAATTGATAACAATTACTCCCACAAGTGTCTAGAGGCTATATCATGCATCAAAACTACTTTGAACCGTACAAATTCAACATGCAACGTCATATACATGGTCAGCAACAATAGAAAAATTTGCAAAATATAAAGCGCTAGAACAAAAACTAATTGGAGCACTAGAGGAGTCACATACCAAGGAGTAATTCCTCAAAACTATTTCCGAAACGGTGTTCTGACAAAAGAGATCAAAAATCACTCTTAAATGAGCAAGAACACGGGCTAGGTGGCAAGTTTGATTTTTTTTCTGGAGAAGGTTGTGGGCAAGACCACTTAGTGAGTGGGTCCCTGTGGGGCCCACGAGCTTGCTAGGCGCGCCCTAGGGGGGTAGGCATGCCCTATGAGCTCGTGGCTCACATGTGCACCCCTGGGGTGTTTTTAGTGCTAAATATTCTTATTTATTACAGAAAAATATACTAGATTTTCAGGGCATTCCGAGAACTTTTATTTTCGGGACAATTTTTCTTTCAAGGAAAACTCAGAAAATGGAATAACTATGGGCTTCTACTTTATTAAAACTTTAAATAACAAAGAATAAAACTATGGGTACAGTAGGTTGTGCTTACTAAATTTATCGACCACGTGCTCCTAAAAAAGAATCCATTAATAAGGTTGATCACGTCTTATTAACAAACCATTTCTGATTGACATGAAACTAATTTTTTTCATCGTATAACACTAAGTTACCTCAACGGGGATATGCATGTCCCCAACAATAAGCATTTCATATCTATTTTTGACCGCAGGAAGAGGAAGTTTGAACTCTCCAATAGTAATTATTGCAATTTGTTCAATGTAGTTGATAGTATTCACCGAGGTTTGTTTCTTTGGAAAGTATACCGTATGTTGATTACCATTAACATGAAAAGTAACCTTGCTTTTGTTGCAATCAATAACAACCCCTGTAGTATTCAAAAGGGGTCTACCAAGGATAATTGACATGTTGTCGTCCTCGGGCATATCAAGAATAACAAAGTCCATTAAGATAGTAACATTTCCAACCACAACAGGGACATGCTCACAAATTCCAATAGGTATAGCAGTGGATTTATCAGCCATTTGCATGGATATTTAAATAGGCGTAAGATTATTCTAATCAAGTCTACTATATAAAGGGAAAGGCATAACACTAACACCGACTCCTAGATCTCATGAAGCAATTTTGACATAGCTTCGTTTAATGGAGAAGGGTATAGTGGGTATTCTAGGATCTCCCAATTCTTAGGTACTCCACCATCAAAAGAGTAAATAGCAAGCATGGTGGAATTCTCAGCTTCAGGTATCTTTCTTTTATTAGTGACAATATCTTTCATATACTTAGCATTAGGAGGCATCTTCAAAATATCCATCAAACGTGTTCTCAAAAAGACAGGTCTAAACATTTCAACAAAGCGCTCAAAATCCTCCTCATCCTTGTTTTTCAAAGGTTTACAAGGGAATGAAATGGGATTTTGAACCCATTTCTCTCTTTCTTTACCATGTTTTCTGGCAATGAAATCCCTCTTATCATGACGTTTATTCTTAGTAAGTGGGTTATCAAGATCAGCAACATGTTCAAGTTCCACATCATTATCATGTCCTTTGTCATTATCGGATTGAGTATCAACATGAACATCATCATTATCATTATCATTATCACTAGGTGGTCATTCAGTACCAGATTTTGTCTCATCATCAGAAATAGAAACATCATTATGATTCTCAGAATATTTTTCTACCACAGGTTAACTAGAAGAATGAAAAGTTCTATCATTTTTTCCTTTTAGATGAACTAGGTGCATCATTATTAATGTTATGAGAATCCTATTTAATCCTTTTAGGATGTCCTTCAGGATAGAGATGCTCGTGAGTCATTCTAACCCCTTTAGTCATAACTCTAACAACATGATCATTCAATTTATTATTCATTTCAGTAAGCAAATCATTTTGTGACTTAGCAACTTGTTCTAGCTGGTATGAACCATGGATGAATGTTTACCCAAACTTTTAACATCATTAGCAATTCTAAACATCAAGTCACTCAAACGGTCAATCATCATTGCATTTCGTTGTAATTGATCCTTAACATACATATTGAAATGTTCTTGCTTAACAATGTAGTTATCAAATTCATCCATGCATTGACTAGCAGTTTTATTATAAGGTATATCATCCTCATCAAATCTACAAAGAGAATTTACCTCTACTACCTGTGTAGGGATATCGAGCCCATGTATTTCTTCAATATGTGGTAAGTTCTTGACATCTTCAGATTTAATACCTCTTTCTTTCATAGATTTCTTAGCTTCTTGCATATCTTCTGGACTGAGGAATATAATACCTCTCTTATTTTGAATTGGTTTCAATGGTAGTTCAGGAAGTGTCCAATTATCGGCATTCTTTAAAATATTATTCATGTAACGCCCAAGATGCGGTCCTATCCTTATTTTGGCTCGAGGGCCTCGATAAGGATAGAAGCGCATCTCGTCGTTTTGCAAGAATGGATATCGTTACAAGTACATGTAAAGATGATATGAGTATATGGAATTGGCTTACACTCGCCACAAGCTAAATCATTATCATCTCAAATACAACAATACATTCAATCATCGTACAGAAGAGCAGGGTCCGACTACGGACGAAATCAAATGATAAAAGCGGCATCCATTCTTGCTATCCCAGGCTGCCGACCTGGAACCCATCCTATGATCGAAGAAGAAGAAGAACTCCAAATCAAACAAGCATCGCTCTCATGTCAAAGCATCGCATTACATGTATCTGCAACTAGTGTTGTAGTAATCTGTGAGCCACAGGGACTCAGCAATCTCATTTCCAAGGGTATCAAGACTAGCAAAGCTTAATGGGTGAGGCATGGTTAAGTGGTGAGGCTGCATCAAGCACTAAGCATTTGAATATGTGTCTAACTTACGAGTACAAGAATAAGAAGGGTGATCTATGCATAAACGGACGTGAACTAGTAATGGTCACTAAGTGATCCTGAACACCTACTTATG
Source organism: Elymus sibiricus (assembly GCA_039707655.1). Lineage (NCBI taxonomy): Eukaryota > Viridiplantae > Streptophyta > Magnoliopsida > Poales > Poaceae > Elymus > Elymus sibiricus. Next base: position 238,535,378 of record CM077665.1, read on the forward strand.
GTCACTCCTAACCCCATCGTGTTCTCTCTCGGTTCAGAACTCACGAGAAGAGACTGTCACGGTTACGCACATGGTTGGTGTATTTTAATTAAGTTTACTTCAAGTTTGATATGACCGGGTGTTAAACAAATTTCCAAGTTGCCACATAACCGCGGGCATGGCTTTCCGAAAGATTTAACCCTGCAGAGGTGCTCCAACTCATCCATCACAAACTAGCCAGACGCTGCGTGGAAAACATCAACCACGGAATAGCCCGCGGTATCCTCAGAATCCCGGTGGAAAAACTCAACCTCGAGATACCCTAAAGTATCCTCGGAATCCCGTGCACAAGACATTCGAGAAAGGTAAAACAAATCCAGCAAGACCGCCCGACGTGTTGACGAACCCGATAGGAGCCGCGTATCTCATTCTCAGGACACGACCGGATGGGACTAGCTACGAGGAAAACCAATCCCCGAGTTTCCTCAAGGCGGCCCCGCATGCAGTCCGTTTTGGACCAACACTCATGAGGAGCACTGGCCCGGGGGTTGATTAATTATCCACGGGGCCCGGAAAGTCCCTATGCAAGTTTTTATTAGTTATTAGGCAAATGAAGTACCAATGTTAGGACTTTCCAGAAGAGTTTTATCCCAAAATGAAAATCAAGGGGGTTCCCATAACAACCCCAAGCATGTTAGGAGCGCTCAATATGGAACATAACACCGGTACACAAGCAACTAGGGCGGCAAAGGTGGAACAAAACACCGAGCAAAAGGCCATGCCTTCCACCTTTTACCAAGTATATACGTGCATTGAATTAAATAGCAATAATATTGTGATATCTCAAGATACCCATGTTGTCACATGGAAGAACCTACACCTACATCTAGCAATGCTATAAGAAAGGTTGAGCAAGTGGTAACATATCCAAACACTGGTTTGCTGGGATGTGGAGGGGTTAGAGGCTTTTCATGGCAATGTTGGGAGGTTTGTCATACAAGTGATAGGTAACGAGACATAACGATAGAAGCGAGATAACTAGCATGGCAATGATAGTAGTGGTATCTAGGGAAATGTTCATCTTGCCTGAGATCCCGCTTGGAAGAAGAACGAATCCATGAAGCAGACGAACCAATGTAGTCGAACGAATCCTCACACTCCGAAACGCTTATGGAACTCTATTGAGAAGAAGCAATCCGGAAACAAACAAATGATACGGTAAAGACCACAACATATTCACGACATGATGCACAAACAAATATGATGCATGTCCATTTAATTATGCATGGCATGACAAAGCACAACAATCAACTTCTACACATTAAGTGAAGCTCAATATGCAACAGGTTGCATATTGACAAAACTCCACATTCGAATCATTTAGTTCATTCTCGTTTATTACATGGCAGGTTTAAATGTTGTTAAACATGGCAAGCGGTGAAGCATAATGAAACTACACTATCTGGGCATTTTTAAATGAGACCGGAAACAACATATATCATTTCCGAAATGACTCCACATGCAATTTAAAAAATTGGTACAGATCTGTCCTAATCATATTTTATATTTGTTAAAAAGGAAAATAAAGTGCACCATGTTATTCTACATATTTTTCTAGGCAAGTTGCATATGTAGATCATTTTTATCAGAACTACGGTTAATTAGTTATGAAATAAATCATTTTAACATGGCATTTACGTAAATTTAATTAAATAGCCAGTTTAAACATTTTTAACATGGATGTAAGTTGGAAATTGTGAAACTACATAAAATTCCAGTCATCTTACATATCTAACTTGTTTAAGGCCGATGCACGGTTGAATTTATATGAATTTTACAAAATGCAACATTATATTAAAATATGTGCAGTTTTCTTTGAATGAAGCTAAGAAAATGAACAAAACAGAGGATATGGCATGGGGTTAACCACTGACTATGACTAGTGGGCTAGTATGGGGCCAACCTAGTCACGTGGAGTGGTCAACAAGGTAGTGGGGCCAAAATGTCATACTCTCAAGTAAAACAAAAGGCTAGAATTAATAAAAAAACAATGGCTCCTGGGATTTGATCACTGAACCAATAGGACATAGGATGTGCTTCTAGCCAGCTCGGCTAATTGCAGGGTTGTGAAAAAACATGCATTGGTTGTACTTGAAGGAATAGGCAAGGCGTGACCAGGAAAAAAGGCTGGTTATTCTCTATACTTGCAACAGAGGAGTACACGAGCACCCGGTGATTCTCACCGATGTTTGCGTAGATCAAGGCGATGCGAGTGAGTGTGAGTGTGGGACAGAACATAAATCAAAATAAAACTAAAATAAAAATAGGGGAGGATATGGCATGGGGTTAACCACTGACTATGACCAGTGGGCTAGTATGGGGTCAACCTAGTCACGTGGAGTGGTCAACAAGGCAGTGGGGCACATGTTAACAGAATAAGACTGAAGTCCAAAACGCTCGAGCTTCAGCCATGGAAGCACACTGATCTTGCCGGCGACAAAGGCGAGGGAAACAACGGCTGCTGCACTAGCAGAGCAACAGCAGGTGTGCGGAAAATAGGTGGGATGTTCGCGGTGAAGTGCGCAAGCATGCTCCGCATAAGGGCGTGCACAAACAGAGGCTCCGCGTGCTTGCGGCCATGGCGGCGAAACGCGGCGAGGCGGGCTGTGGTGGTGCTGGGCTAGCTGCGGAGGCGTTGAGGCGAGTGTGTAGGAGTGCGTGAGGGCAAAAGGGGCGACGGAAGCCGAGAAGTGGCAAGTCAGGGGCTTGAGCTCGCTGCCATGGTTGTCCATGGTGGACGTGGCCTCGGGTACTACGGGATCGACAGCTAGAGCGATGGAATCAAACCGGAGAGGGGCTCAGAGGAGCGGCTGCTCACCGAGGGTTTGCTGGTGCCCATGGATCGATCGGGGAGGTGACGGAGGCGACGTGTACGGGTGCTGACCATCGGTGAGGAAGTAGCCGAGGCAGACCGCGGACAAAGACGAAGTTGTGGAGGTCGACCTTGAGCTCCGATGGTCTTCCTCGTATAGGAAGAAGGTGAAGATGCTCTTGTCAGTTCCTCTCCCAGGCGCCAAGAGAGAGGAGACGGCACCAAACACGTGGACGAAGGAATCGAGCTACGCTCGACCATGTCAATGATAGAGGCGTGGGAAATTTTACCTGGCGGCGGGAGGAGGAGAAGAAGAGGAAAATGGAGCGAAGAGAGCAAGGGCTAGGGCACCAGACTCTATAAGGAGGTCAGGAGGCACTGTGGAGCCGTTTGATCGAGGCTACAGGCAATGGAGGGTGATGCCCTGGTTCGTACAGGATGACAGACGCATGAGGAAGAAGGTGGAGGTGGGCTTGGGCTAAAAATGGTAAGTGAATTGGTAAGTACTGGGCTTCCGTTATCTCTCTCTCTCTCTCTCTCTTCCTATTCTTTTATCATCTTCCTTTTACTGTTTGTAAATAAACAGATTTGGTAAATTAGAAAGAGAGCTAGAAAGGGAATTAGAGCTGGAGAGATATTTTCTCTGGAACAGAAAAAAATAGAGAGAATTTAACAAAAGTGTTTTGAAAAAATGAGAAGAGGAAAATTCAAATTATCTTGAATATAGTTTAAGCTATTTGAATTTAGAAGACTATTCAGAGGAATCCAAATGCTCTGAAATTAATAGGAGAATGTCCTACACATGCCTTGTGATTTATGAACATATTTGGAGAATATTTAAAAGAGGTAAAAACCAAACATGGTGAAATAATTCATCGCCTTTGAATTTTGCAAGCCCATTCAATGTCTAAATGGGTTAAACTTGAGAGGCTAGCTGGATACCATAAATAGGATTTATGGACAAGGTTTTGGGCAGAATTGAAGAAGTGAAAAGGCAACTCAAATAATTAAAATAATATTGGGAATAAGGAAGTGTCACTTTGGATAATTGAAACTTGGGTGAAACCAAGGTGAAGTTAAGCAATTGGACCGATAGAAGGATCAAACAGAATAAGTTGCACACACGTGAAAACTAATATAAAACCGACACAACAAGATTAAGAGTTGATGCATGATGCAAAATAGAATAAAACAAACAGCACGACCATGCAAGAACGAACAAATCACAACAAATAATGGAGGTCTCGGTCTTGGGCTGTTACAATTCAATAGTTCTTCAGCCCGTCCAACAGTTCGTTCCCTAAAAACACAATAAGCAGAGCTATCTAGGTAGTCCCTAGAAGCATCAGTTAGTCCATTATAAAAGATATACGACGTGTTTGGCTCGGTCAGTTTGGCGCGGTTTCTAATACCTGCGCTTTCCGAAATGGTAGACTATGTTTGTTCTGCGTACTACATCTTCGCTAACCATGTTTCCTGATACGCCGCTTCATAGAGTCGAGGATAGTCGAACGATAGCTGATTTGGAAACCGGGCCCAACCACACAAACCAAACAAAGCGCACATCTGGTAAACAGAGATCGGAAGCAGAGCTTCCCAAAATAGAAACCCATTACGTTAACTGATCGTGAACTAAACGCGTTGATAAAGTATTACATTTTTCTTAAGAGGATGATCAGGCAAAGCTTTAAGTAATTGGAGAAGCCTCCCCCAAGCTCGAGGGAGATTCTCTTCTTCAGTTTGCACAAAGTTAAATATTTCCGGTAAACCATCTTGTTCCTTATGAGCAGGAAAATATTTTTCACAGAGTAATATATCATATCTTGGGGATTACGCACACAACCAGGAGCAAGAGTATTAAACCACTTCTTAGGATCACCCTTCAATGAGAAGGGAAAACGCTTAAGACACTATAGGAATCAGGTTCTTTGCCGTCCGCCATGGCAGACGGCAAAGGAGCAACCACGGACGGCAAATAACTTTGCCGTCCGCCACGGGACGGCAAAATTTTGGGACGAATAAACCCCGGCAAAGAGGTCCTTTGTCGTCTGCCATCGCACAGTGGACGACAAAGATTTTTTGCCGTCGGCCTGCAGACGGCAACGAGCGTGGACGGCGAAGTTTGATGTTAGCACCGTTAGGTGGCTAACGGGCCCTCACCAAAGTCTTTGCCGTCAGCCCCAGGACGGCAAACAATCAGTCCTTTGCCGTCTGCCATGGACGGCCCCACACAGGCCTTTGCCATCTGCCCCGGACGGCCTTGCCCAACCCTTTGCCGTCTGCCCCCGACGGCCCCACCCACCGCTTTGCCGTCGGCCCCCGCTATGCCGACGGCCACCGTCGGCAAAGAAGCCACCCTTTGCCGTCCGCCCCCGCTATACCGACGGCCACCGTCGGCAAAGAAGCCAAATGACCTCAGGCCTGGCGCTCCCAGGTTTAACAGGTGGCTGGCACGTGTCCTCTTTGCCAACGGCGGCCGTCGGCATAGCGGTCTTTGCCGTCCGGGGCAGATGGCAAAGCGGCTATATTGCCTCCTTTTTGCTTGTTTTTGCTATAGTCAACAATTTTCACATGCAAATATATGATATGTATATATATATTTCACAGAAACAATATCCCTGCCATATGGATATGATCAACCAACAATTATACCAAATTAAAAGTATCAAATGTCACATTGTTCACCATATTACATTAGTTTCATCCATACATACATAGTCTCATAGGTAGAAAGTTTCACGTAAGTTCATCGATACAAAATGAAAACAGAAATTAAAGACTAGCACTACATCAAAGCAAGCTGCCGTGAACTCAATCAAATCTGCAAAATTGGAAATAAGAAAGTTAGAATAAGAATACTAGAAGAAGTAGAAGAAGATCTAGAAGAAGAAGATGATGAAGAAGCATTTTTCTTCTCTCTCTTTCTCCTCTTGTTTTTCTTCTTCTTATTGCTTATTTGTGTCATTTTAGAGCTAACCTAGGTAATTATCACATTATTGACCTAACTAAGCTTATTGTGTCATTTTGCAAGAAAATAAGCTAAGTCTATGGCATCTATGAGGTTACCAAGTCTATAATGCCATTTTTGAGTTAACTAAGCTTATTATGTCATTGTGGAGGAAACAATGCTAAGTGTAGGTCATTTTAGAGCTAACTTAGGTACAATATATCATTTTGGAGGTAAGTAAGCGTACTATGTCTTTTTAGAGGAAACAAAGCTAACTTAGGTAAAATATGACATTTGTCTAAGTGCTAAGTTTGTCTTTGTGCTAAGTTTGTCTAAGTGCTAAGTTTGTCTTTGTTTGAGAAAATGAGCCAAGTAAGTGGCATATTACGGCTTACCGTCCTCGTCATCACGGAGGTGAAGCACCGGGGTTGCTCGGGCCGGTGTCAGCTCGAGCACTACTTGGCCCTGGAGAAGGATCGTGCGATGCGGCTCGGGAGTTATGCTGTACCAAAGATCATTTGCGTTAGCATGATGACGCTGAAACGTTAAGACTAGTAACTAATGAACATTGAAATGAAACTCACCGTTCCAGCCGTGGTAATGACTGGCATCGACGGAGGGGTCTGGCTGGTCTTCTCGCACAAAGTCTGCACATTTGGTTTTGACAAGTCAATCATATTGGTTATTAATGAAACGAACATGTAGTGCATGATTTGGCTAATATGAAGAAGAAACTTACCAGGAGGAGCTCGTACATGGCCCGGTGAGACGCATCGTTCCGTGCCCTATCCTCCTCCAACAACCTAGCCGTCCTCTCCTCCAAATCCCTCTTCTCCTCCGCCACCTGCCGGGCCTATTCCTCCAGAAGCGCCTGGGTTGTCTCTCTCTCTTTCTGCAGAGCAGCCTGCAACACAACTCCTCGTTAGCATTGTATTCATCTTTGTTCGCACACACAATGTAATGGAGGAAAGTTATCTGAGTCCGTATGACTAACCTCGAAGGCGAGCTGGACTGGTCGTGGACGAGGCGTCATCTCAGGATAGGAGCTCGTTTGGCGCTCCTTGATCTGCCGGAGAGTGCGCGAAGGCCGTATAAGTCCATCTCCAATGGCTATCGAGCCATGGGGCCTCCCGTCGCCAGCTATCATCACCAGGTCTGGATCAATAGGATGCTGGTGTCACGCCCAAGATGCGGTCCTATCCCTATTAAGGCTTGTGGCCTCGACGGGGATAGAAGCGCATCTCGTCGTTCGCAAGTACAGTAAAACATTGCAATACATGTAGGAAGAGATGAGTATATGAGTTGGCTTATACTCGCCACAAGCTATCTTACAAGTCCACACAAATTTATTCATACATCATTCAGAAGGCAGGGTCCGGCTACGGACGAAAACAAACGATAAAAGAAGCAATGTAAAACTGTCTTGCTATCCCAGGATCACCACCACGAAGCTCCCTACTCGTCTGGATAAGTAACGTACATACGTCTACTCTCTTCGTCGTACTCCCACTGGAGCTGAGTCACATCTTCTGGCATGTTCTCATCAACACCTGCACCTGTATTGTTGTAATCTGTGAGCCATAGGGACTCAGCAATCTCATAACCCGGGTACCGAAACTATGTAAGCCATTGGGTAAGGAATTGGTTAAGTGGTGAGGCTGCAGCAAGCGCTAAGCATATATTTGGTGTCTAACTTACGAGAACATGAATGTAAATATGGTGGCATACGTAAGACGATCGTGAAATAGCATGATCACTAAGTGATCCTGAACACCTACTTACGTCAATCATAACCCCACCGTGTTCTCTCTCGGTTCATGTTCACGAGCAGAGACGGTCACGGTTATGCACACGGTAGGTGTATTTTATTGGAGTTTACTTCAAGTTAACTATAACCGGGTGTTAAACAAATTTCCAAGTTGCCACATAACCGCGGGCACGGCTTTCCGAAAAGATTTAACTCTGCAGGGGTGCTCTAACTCATCCATCACAAACTAACCACACGCCGCATGAATAACCTCGACCACGAATCTCATGATATTCATAGGCAATTCCACTTGAAAACCGCAACCTCGAGATAGCCCGAAGAAAAACCGGAATTCCTCGCGCAAGACATTCGAGAAAGGTAAAACAAGTCCAGCAAGACCGCCCGACATGTCGACGAACCCGATAAGAGCCGCGTATCTCGTTCTCAGGACACGACCGGATGGGACTAGCTACGGGGAAAACCAATCCCGAGTTTCCTCGAGGCGGCCCCGCAGGCAGCCCAGGTTGGGCCAACACTCATGAGGAGCACTGGCCCGGGTTGTTGATTAACTATCCACGGGGTAGCTATGCCCTATGCAATTTTATTAAGTTGTTTAGCAAATGTAGTACCAAAGTTGGGTCTTGCCAGACAAGTTTTAATCTAAAATGAATGGTCAAGGGGGTCCCCATAACAACCCCGAGCATGTTAGGAGCGCAAAATATGGAATATAACACCGGTACTCGGAACTAGTGCGGCAAAAGCGGAACAAAACACTGAGCAAAAGGCCAAGCCTGCCACCGTTGCCAGATATATATGTGCATTAATTTAAACAACAATAAATAGAGAGATATAAACAAAATCCATGTTGACACATGGAAAGCTTGCGCCTGGAACTAGCAACGCTATAAGATAAGGGCTGAGCAGCGGTAACATAGCCAATCAATGTTTGCTAGGTAGTGGAGGGGGTTAGAGGCTTTCATGGCAATTTAGGAGGCTGACAGTTTAAGTGGTAGGTAACATAACATAACGGTAAAAGCGAGACATCTAGCAAGGCAAAAATAGTGTCGGGATCCGGGTATGATCATCTTGCCTGTTGGTTCTTCGGAGGGACAAAGAGCTGGGTCCTCGTAGTTGTACTCTCCGGGATCCTCGTACTCAGGCTCAATACTCGCGTCTACCCAAAGAGAATAGCACCAAATAAACAAACAGCGAGGTGCAATGCACAAACAAGATGATGCATGGTCATATTAAGAAATATAACATGGCAACCCTAAGCTAGTCATGTTTCTCATGCACTTATTAAGTTATTTAGTATTCTGGACAGAACCTCAAGTTTAGTTATTTGAACATGCATGATCATGGCAAATATGAATGCTTCATGCAAAAACGATGCAAATGCATATGTAGAACGCTGCAAACGGAGTAACGTAGCTCACGGTACGCTCACGGCAAGGTACGAATGTTAACGGAGACAAAACACAACATGAGGCAATCTCTGGGCTATACCTTGGTGTTCGAAGGATGCCACTGGACAGGAAATGAAAATCTAGCAAGAATAGAGCTAAAGATCAAGCAAAACTATGGAGTATAGCTCCCACAAGTCACAAAACAATCAAACACACAATCTGTCCACAAACAGCAACATGGCATCTTGTCACACACCTAGCCAGAGCTACAGCAGGTTTTAAATCAAAACCAAGGCATGTACAGAAACTATACACCATCCTTAACAAATCATCCATCTACACAAACTTGAAAGGAAGCATGGATCAATAGCAAATATGCTCACAAGATGGCATGTTGAAACAGCTTTCAGGGACTTTGTGAAAAGGGAGGGGTCCCACTGGCAGTGAGCCAGGCCCCTCCTGAGTATGACAGGGTGGACCCACTGGCCCAACTGTCACTCACACACACACACAGCCACAGGGACACACACACACAGCTAGAACACACATAGCCACACGGGATCACACGCAGCCACACGGGATCCACACACACACACACCACACACGCAGCCACACGCACAGAACACGCACAGTACCGCACCGAAAAATAAAAAGGCCGGGGGGGGGGGATCGAACCCCTGACCTCTCGGTCCACAAGGCGAGCCGCTTCCACTAGGCTAGGCAGGGGCTTCTGCTAGAAAGGGGAACGCTAGGAGAAAATACTAACAGAGCCAGCTATCTCCTTCCTTCAGGCAGGGAAGATGGAGACGACGCCGGCGAGCCCTTCGACGACCACCGGGGCCGGCGACATGCATCGGGGCTGAGGAAACACAGGGGCAACTCATCTCTCTCATCTGCGCAGTGCTAGGGCGACCACAACGCGAGGCAGGACGAGCTCGAGCTCTCTGCTCATGGCGGAAGCCACTGCTCGCTTCCTGCGCGACGCAAGGCTGCACGGGGCTGCGGGGCGGCTGGACGCGCGCGGGTCCGCGATGCGGGAGCGCTAGCATGCCGGGCTGCGACTGGTTGGGCGTGGGAGGCTACTACGCCACACACTACTGCGACTGAAGAAAAAAAATGCAGCTTGCCGGAGCATGGAGCGCACGAGCATGGCGCGTCTGGAACTACGCATACACGCGGATAACGACGCGACGACGAGGGGGGAAGGAAGGAGGGGCCGTACCTCCTTGCCTAGGACACGCAGACGACGGCTGGGGCACGACGAAGACGGCGCCGCGAGATGGCGAACTTGCTGCGCTTCTGACCCGGTTCTGCAGGAGGAAGACGGCGAAGAAGACGATGGCGAGCAACTCCTTGGCGTCCCGCGAGCCGTCGGGGAAGGAGAGGAGCACGGGGGGGGGGGGGGGTCCCTTCCCGCGCACCAGAGTGACGGAGACGCGGCGATGGGGGCTATCTCCGGGCACGAGCTGTTGCTTGGCCGGAGCACGGCGGGTGCGGCAACGGCATGGAGCTTGGAAGCTTACCTCGGCGGCGGCGAGGGAAGGAGAAGGAGGGAATGGGTCAAGGGAAGCTAGGGCACCGCGGGGGACAAGCTATAAAGGGAGCTAAGGTGGCCGATGGCCGTCAAATCAGCACGGACGCCGACGTGGCTACTGCCGATGCGCGCCGTACAGGGACGACGAACGCGCACGGCTGGGAGGCCGGCTGGGCTGCGCTGCTCGCTGTATTGGGCCAGCGGGGAAGGAGGAGGCCCAAACAATGCTTGGGCTCTCTCTCTCTCACAGAAACGAAAAGGTTACTCTTTAATTTAAAGCCAGGGAAACAAAAATACACAGAGGCCAGAGAGAAATGTTTGGGAAAACAATGGAAATACTTTTGAGCTCACAAAAATGTATCTTATTTAATAAAAATGAAGTTGGCATTTTTAGAGCAAGAAAATAAATCACCTAATTATTTTAACTAGGCACTGTTTTGCAAAGTTTTCAAAAGGGGAATACTTCAACCATGAAATAGGGATGTTTTATAATTCTTAGAAGAATATTCAGAAGAGGTTCAACATTTTTAATATGAGAAAACAGCCAGTAAAATGTTATCATGTGTATTATTTGAATGAGAGAGAAGAGGTGATGGTTTTGAAATGGGAGGGATTAGAGTAGCACTCCAAACAAAGCAACACATGCACTCACTCCACAACACATACACTCACATCATCACCACATTCACAATGCAAACATGGCAAGAATTATTATGCATTTGATATGATGATCATGATGGCATGATGCATGATGCATGAAATGACAATGGCAAGTAGAACTCAAACTCATGATGGCATTGATAACATCCATAGAAGGTCACACATGAGAAATATATTACAATGGCTAAGGAATGCACTTGGGCTGTTACAACTCTCCCCCACTACATGAGGATCTCGTCCCGAGATCTAGGAACGGAAGAATTCGGGAAATTCAGAACGGAGATGGTCCTCTCGTTCCCAAGTGGCTTTTTTGTCGGAGTGATGTGACCACTTCACCTTTAGAAACTTGATTGACTTGTTGCGAGTCTTACGCTCAGTTTCTTCAAGGATAGCAACTGGATGCTCATGATAGGATAGGTCTTCTTGGAGATCAATTTCTTGGAGATCAACGGTGCGCTCGGGAGTCTTGAAACACTTCCGGAGCTGAGAGACGTGAAATACATTATGCACATTTGCGAAATTGGGAGGAAGCTCGAGTTGGTAGGAAAGGTCACCCCTCTTGCCCACAATCTTGAAAGGACCCACAAAGCGTGGAGCAAGCTTTCCTTTGATGCCAAAGCGTTGAGTGCCCTTCATGGGAGACACTCTGAGATAGACAAAATCATCGATCTGAAAGGTCATGTCATGATGCTTGCTATCATAATAACTCTTCTGGCGGGACTGAGCTACTTTCAGATTTGCACGAATGACACGGCACATTTCTTCTGCTTCAGTGATCATGTCATTACCAAGGATTTGACGCTCACCGGTTTCAGACCAATTGAGCGGGGTACGGCACTTCCTGCCATAGAGAATCTCGAAAGGAGCTTTGCCGGAACTTGCTTGGAAGCTATTGTTGTATGAGAACTCAGCAAACGGGAGGCAATCTTCCAACTTCATGCCAAAAGAAATCACACAAGCTCTGAGCATATCTTCGAGGATTTGATTGACTCTCTCAACTTGACCACTAGTCTGAGGATGGAAAGTTGTGCTGAAACGGAGATTGGTCCCCATTGCAGTCTGGAAGGAATCCCAAAACTGGGAAGTGAAGATGCTTCCACGATCTGAGGATATGAGCTCAGGAACACCGTGCAAAGAACCTATCCTTGACGTATACAACTTTGCTAGCTGAGCTGCCAAGATAGATTCTTTGACCGGAAGGAAGTGGGCAACTTTGGTGAGCTTGTCGATGACCACGAAGATGGCATCGTTACCTCTCTTGGACTTAGGAAACCCAGTGACGAAATCCATTTCAACATGATCGAATTTCCACTCTGGGATAGGCAAAGGCTGAAGGAGGCCTGCTGGACGTTGATGTTCCGCCTTCACTCTGCGACAAACATCACACTCGTTCACGAACTGAGCAATCTCGCGTTTCATACGAGTCCACCAGAAGGTTGGCTTGAGGTCTTGATACATTTTGGAACTCCCTGGATGAATTGAGAGGAGGGAATTATGTGCTTCATCCATGATAACCTTCCTGAGATCACCTTTCGGAACCACCAGACGGTCCTCGAAGAACAAGGTGTCTTTGTCATCAACACGGAAGCATTTATACTTAGGAATGCTCTTGGCCACACCTTTCTTCACTTTCTTCACCATAGCATCAAGAAGTTGAGCTTGGTGAACCTGATCTTCTAGAGTCGGAGAGACTTGAAGATTGGCAAGAAAACCTTTAGGAACAATTTGGAGATTGAGTTTGCGGAATGCTTCGCAAAGCTCGGGTTGAAGAGGCTTGAGAATAAGACTGTTGCAGTACACCTTTCTGCTCAGCGCGTCTGCAATGACATTTGCTTTTCCAGGAGTATATTCAATGCTTGGATTGAAGTCCTCGATCATTTCCACCCAACGTGACTGCCGAAGATTGAGATTGGGTTGGGTGAAAATATACTTCAAGCTCTTGTGGTCGGTGAACACCTCAACTGGTCTTCCCAACAATAGATGTCTCCACGTCATCAGAGCATGCACAACTACCGCCAGCTCAAGATCATGAGTGGGGTAGTTCTTCTCGCTAGGCTTCAGCTGCCGCGAGGTATAAGCCACAACTTTCTTACCTTGCATGAGAACGCCACCGATACCTTGGAGAGAAGCATCGCAAAAAACTTGGAAAGGCTTGGATTGCTCGGGAGGAACAAGAACTGGAGCCGAAGTCAGCTTCTGTTTGAGTGTATTGAACGCCACATCACACTCAGGAGACCACACAAACTTGACATTCTTCTGAAGGAGGTTGGACAGAGGCTTAGCAATTTGAGAGAAGTTCTCGAGGAATCTTCTGCAATAGCTTGCAAGGCCGAGGAAGCTACGAAGCTGCTTGACATTCTGAGGGGGCTCCCACTTCACAATTGCCTCAACTTTCTCAGGGTGCACTTTAATGCCCTCGGCAGAGATGACATGCCCAAGGTACACCACTTCATTGAGCCAAAACTCACACTTTGAGAACTTAGCATAAAACCGATGTTCCCTTAGCTTGTCAAGCACAAGCCTGAGATGCTCTGCATGCTCTTCTTCAGTCTCCGAGAACACGAGAATATCATCCAAATAGACCAAGACGAACTCATTCTTGAAAGGAGAGAATATGTAGTTCATCATTCTGGAGAAGGTCGGAGGCGCATTTGCGAGACCAAAAGACATGACGGTGTACTCATAGGAGCCAAAACTCGTCATGAAAGCAGTCTTTGGAATATCTTCTTCACGAATGCGGATTTGATGATAGCCCATACGGAGATCTAACTTCGAGAAAACCTTGGCACCTTTCAATTGCTCAAACAACTCATTGATGTTGGGAAGTGGATACTTGTTCCTGATTGTCTTCTTATTCAATGGACGGTAATCGACACATAGTCGGTCCGTGCCATCCTTCTTCTTGACAAACAGAACAACACAACCCCAAGGTGAAGAACTTGGTCTGATCAGACCCAGACGCTCTTGTTCATCTAACTGTTTCTTCAATTCCTTCAGCTCTTCGGGGCCAAGCTTATAAGGACGCTTGCACACCGGTTCAGTTCCAGGCTCGAGTTCAATCACAAACTCAACTGGCCTGTGAGGAGGCATTCCTGGCAACTCTTCTGGAAAGACATCTTCATACTCCGAGACTACGGGAATTTGAGAAATGGCAGAAATCTCACCCTTCTCATTGAGAGAAAATAGACGAATCGTGTCATCGCGAGCAGCGAAAATGATCACATCTTCAGAAGGATGAGTCAATTGGACTTCTTTAGCTTTCCAATCAACATAAGCCTTGTTCATCGCCAGAAAATCCATGCCAAGAATAAGATCAATATCGGAATTGCTGAGCACAATTGGAGAAGCCAGAAAAGAATAATTGCCCATCTTGATAGAAACATTCGGGGCTTCCATGCTTGCATGCATGAATTTCCCCGGAGAAACAACTGGCAAAGGTCTAGGCAACTCCACCACATGAAAACCATACTTTGATGCAAAAGGTCTAGACATGAATGAATGCGATGCACCAGTGTCAAACAAAACTTTTGCATGAATAGAATTAACTGGGAGATTACCCATTATCACTTGAGAAGAATCCTCTGCTTCAGCTGCATTCACCATGTTCACTCTTGCATACTTGGGATTGTGCTTCACCATAGCACTGCCTGGGGGCCTGATAGGAGGAGGAGGCGGAAGACGCCGCTGGTTGTTGCACTTGTTGGAGTAGTGGCCCTTCTGACCACACTTGTGACAAGTAACCTCTGAGAGCGGACGGAAGTTGCCTAGAGGAGGAGCATTGGCTGACTTGGGTGCCTGAGGCCTCTGCTGAAAACCTGAGTTGGGTGGGTGGGAAGGACCACGACCACTGTGCTGCCTCTACTGCTGAGGGGGACGAAACGGAGGAGGAGGAGGAACCCAATTCTTCTGCTGCTTAGGAACAATCTGAGAGCTGGAAGAAGAAGAATAGGATTCCCTGGATCGCTTCCTTGAGTTCTCAAACCTGAGCTGAGTTGCCTCGACCTTTAGAGCCAGGTTGTAGAACTGATCAAACTCACGAGGCTCTTGCAGGACTAGACCCGGCTGAAGTTCATCCTTGAGACCACCTCTGAACTGATAAATCATAGACTTCTCATCGGGGATAGAAGCGCATCTCGTCGTTCGCAAGTACAGTAAAACATTGCAATACATGTAGGAAGAGATGAGTATATGAGTTGGCTTACACTCGCCACAAGCTATCTTACAAGTCCACACAAATTTATTCATACATCATTCAGAAGGCAGGGTCCGGCTACGGACGAAAACAAACGATAAAAGAAGCAATGTAAAACTGTCTTGCTATCCCAGGATCACCACCACGAAGCTCCCTACTCGTCTGAATAAGTAACGTACATACGTCTACTCTCTTCGTCGTACTCCCACTGGAGCTGAGTCACATCTTCTGGCATGTTCTCATCAACACCTGCACCTGTATTGTTCTAATCTGTGAGCCACAGGGACTCAGCAATCTCATAACCCGGGTACCGAAACTATGTAAGCCATTGGGTAAGGAATTGGTTAAGTGGTGAGGCTGCAGCAAGCGCTAAGCATATATTTGGTGGCTAACTTACGAGAACATGAATGTAAATATGGTGGCATACGTAAGACGATCGTGAAATAGCTTGATCACTAAGTGATCCTGAACACCTACTTACGTCAATCATAACCCCACCGTGTTCTCTCTCGGTTCATGTTCACGAGCAGAGACGGTCACGGTTACGCACACGGTAGGTGTATTTTATTGGAGTTTACTTCAAGTTAACTATAACTGGGTGTTAAACAAATTTCCAAGTTGCCACATAACCACGGGCACGGCTTTCCGAAAAGATTTAACCCTGCAGGGGTGCTCCAACTCATCCATCACAAACTAACCACACGCCGCGGGAATAACCTCGACCACGAATCTCATGATCTTCATAGGCAATTCCACTAGAAAACCGCAACCTCGAGATAGCCCGAAGAAAAACCGGAATTCCTCGCGCAAGACATTCGAGAAAGGTAAACCAAGTCCAGCAAGACCGCCCGACGTGTCAACGAACCCGATAAGAGCCGCGTATCTCATTCTCAGGACACGACCGGATGGGACTAGCTACGGGGAAAACCAATCCCCGAGTTTCCTCGAGGCGGCCCCACAGGCAGCCCAGGTTGGGCCAACACTCATGAGGAGCACTGGCCCGGGTTGTTGATTAACTATCCACGGGGTAGCTATGCCCTATGCAATTTTAGTAAGTTGTTTAGCAAATGTAGTACCAAAGTTGGGTCTTGCCAGACAAGTTTTAATCTAAAACGAATGGTCAAAGGGGTCCCCATAACAACCCCGAGCATGTTAGGAGCGCAAAATATGGAATATAACACCGGTACTCGGAACTAGTGCGGCAAAAGCGGAACAAAACACTGAGCAAAAGGCCAAGCCTTCCACCGTTGCCAGATATATATGTGCATTAATTTAAACAACAATAAATAGAGTGATATAAACAAAATCCATGTTGACACATGGAAAGCTTGCACCTGCAATTAGCAACGCTATAAGATAAGGGCTGAGCAGCGGTAACATAGCCAATCAATGTTTGCTAGGTAGTGGAGGGGGTTAGAGGCTTTCATGGCAATTTAGGAGGCTGACAGTTTAAGTGGTAGGTAACGTAACATAATGGTAAAAGCGAGACATCTAGCGAGGCAAAAATAGTGTCGGGATGCGGGTATGATCATCTTGCTTGTTGGTTCTTCGGAGGGACAAAGAGCTGGGTCCTCGTAGTTGTACTCTCCGGGATCCTCGTACTCAGGCTCAATACTCGCGTCTACCCAAAGAGAACAGCACCAAATAAACAAACAGCGAGGTGCAATGCACAAACAAGATGATGCATGGTCATATTAAGAAATATAACATGGCAACCCTAAGCTAGTCATGTTTCTCATGCACTTATTAAGTTATTTAGTATTCTGGACAGAACCTCAAGTTTAGTTATTTGAACATGCATGATCATGGCAAATATGAATGCTTCATGCAAAAACGATGCAAATGCATATGTAGAACGCTGCAAACGGAGTAACGTAGCTCACGGTACGCTCACGGCAAGGTACGAACGTTAACGGAGACAAAACACAACATGAGGCAATCTCTGGGCTATACCTTGGTGTTCCAAGGATGCCACTGGACAGGAAATGAAAATCTAGCAAGAATAGACCTAAAGATCAAGCAAAACTATGGAGTATAGCTCCCACAAGTCACAAAACAATCAAACACACAATCTGTCCACAAACAGCAACATGGCATCTTGTCACACACCTAGCCAGAGCTACAGCAGGTTTTAAATCAAAACCAAGGCATGTACAGAAACGATACAGCATGCTTAACAAATCATCCATCTACACAAACTTGAAAGGAAGCATGGATCAATAGCAAATATGCTCACAACATGGCATGTTGAAACAGATTTCAGGGACTTTGTGAAAATTCCAGTTTTCTGGAATCTGAGTTAGCCAGATGGCATATTGACAGCCTATTTATATATTCTAGAGGGCATTTCATGGCATGAAAATTAATAGGGATATAGAGGGTAACATATGCAACAAAACATTAGCACTGAGAATGAGCTAGAACACAACATATCACTTGGTATCATCCTCTAAACATGGCCTAAAAATAACAACAGATTCTCAGACTTAAGACAAATTAGCAAGGGCAAAACTGGGCACATGTTAACAGAATAGCAACTTGACAGCAGGTTTAAACTATGATGCAAAGGCTTAATTCTCAAGTTCTTAGCATAATTTAGTAGAGTATGATGAGCACAACAAAACATGTTAAGGCCCCAAACTCAAAGGAACAACACATACATGGGAACCATCCTCTAAACATGGCAAGAAAATAACAGCATTCAATACTTAGTAAAATTCGAGACATGAAACCAGTGTTATTTTCTTAGCATGTTAGCAGCAAGAAACCCACTTGTCCACCAGTTTATCATGCCAAACAAAAATACCAGGGCCTAGTACCCACAAAACACTAGCATAAACATGTTGACAAGTTTCACATATATTGCATAGATTAAATCATATGAAAAAGACAAAATGGCATGTTGGGACAAAAATGACATTTTGCAAACTTGCTCACGTGACAAAACAAACTGCACCACTGGATTCCTTGGGAAATTCTACCCCAAAATCATATATCATACTCATATGTTCATGTCAATAACTTGATCAAAACCTAATTCGAAATTACATACAATCACTTATAAGTCAAAACCTTCCCTATTTGCACATGAACAAAAATGGCAATGTCCTGATTTGGCAGCACTACCAAAACAGGAAAAAAACAACAGTGAGACAAAACAAACAAATAAACAAAAAAAAGGGAGGGGTCCCACTGACAGTGAGCCAGGCCCCTCCTAAGTATGACAGGGTGGACCCACTGGCCCAACTGTCACTCACACACACACACAGCCACAGGGACACACACACAGCTAGAACACACATAGCCACACGGGATCACACGCAGCCACACGGGATCCACACACACACACACCACACACGCAGCCACACGCACAGAACACGCACAGTACCGCACCGAAAAATAAAAAGCCACAGGGACACACACACAGCTAGAACACACATAGCCACACGGGATCACACGCAGCCACACGGGATCCACACACACACACACCACACACGCACAGTACCGCACCGAAAAATAAAAAGGCCACAGGGACACACACACAGCTAGAACACACATAGCCACACGGGATCACACGCAGCCACACGGGATCCACACACACACACACACCACACACGCACAGTACCGCACCGAAAAATAAAAAGGCCGGGGGGGGATCGAACCCCTGACCTCTCGGTCCACAAGGCGAGCCGCTTCCACTAGGCTAGGCAGGGGCTTCTGCTAGAAAGGGGAACGCTAGGAGAAAATACTAACAGAGCCAGCTATCTCCTTCCTTCAGGCAGGAAAGATGGAGACGACGCCGGCGATCCCTCCGGCGACCACCGGGGCCGGCGACCTGCGTCGGGGCTGAGGAAACACAGGGGCAACTCATCTCCCTCGTCTGCGCGGAGCTAGGGCGACCACAACGCGAGGCAGGACGAGCTCGAACTCTCTGCTCATGGCGGAAGCCACTGCTCGCTTCCGGCGCGACGCAAGGCTGCACGGGGCTGCGGGGCGGCTGGACGCGCGCTGGTCAGCGATGCGGGAGCGCCAGCATGCCGGGCTGTGACTGGTTGGGCGCGGGAGGCTACTACGCCACACACTACTGACGACTGAAGAAAAAAATGCAGCTTGCCAGAGCATGGAGCGCACGAGCATGGCGCGTCTGGAACTACGCGTACACGCGGATAACGACGCGACGGCGAGTGGGAAAGGAAGGAGGGGCCGTACCTCCTTGCCTAGGACACGCAGACGACGGCTGGGGCACGACGAAGACAGCGCCGCGAGATGGCGAACTTGCTGCGCTTCTGACCCGGTTCTGCAGGAGGAAGACGGTGAAGAAGACGATGGCGAGCAACTCCTTGGCATCCTGCGAGCCGTCGGGGAAGGAGAGGAGCACGGGGGGGGGGGGGGGGGGCGGGGGTCCCTTCCCGCGCACCAGAGCGACGGAGACGCGGCGATGGAGGCTATCTCCGGGCACGAGCTGTTGCTCGGCCGGAGCACGGCGGGCGCGGCGACGGCATGGAGCTTGGAAGCTTACCTCGGCGGCGGCGAGGGAAGGAGAAGGAGGGAATGGGTCAAGGGAAGCTAGGGCACCGCGGGGTACAAGCTATAAAGGGAGCTAGGGTGGCCGACGGCCGTCAAATCGGCACGGACGCCGACGTGGCTGTTGCCGATGCGCGCCGTACAGGGACGACGAACGCGCGCGGCTGGGAGGCCGGCTGGGCTGCGCTGCTCGCTGTATTGGGCCAGCAGGGAAGGAGGAGGCCCAAACAACGCTCGGGCTCTCTCTCTCTCACACAGAAATGAAAAGGTTACTCTTTAATTTAAAGCCAGGGAAACAAAAATACACAGAGGCCAGAGAGAAATGTTTGGGAAAACAATGAAAATACTTTTGAGCTCACAAAAATGTATCTTATTTAATAAAAATGAAGTTGGCATTTATAGAGCAAGAAAATAAATCACCTAATTATTTTAACTAGGCACTGTTTTGCAAAGTTTTCAAAAGGGGAATACTTCAACCATGAAATAGGGATATTTTAGAATTCTTAGAAGAATATTCAGAAGAGGTTCAATATTTTTAATATGAGAAAACAGCCAGTAAAATGTTACCAGGTGTATTATTTGAATGAGAGAGAAGATGTGATGGTTTTGAAATGGGAGGGATTAGAGTAGCACTCCAAACAAAGCAACACATGCACTCACTCCACAACACATACACTCACATCATCACCACATTCACAATGCAAACATGGCAAGAATTTTTATGCATTTGATATGATGATCATGATGGCATGATGCATGATGCATGAAATGACAATGGCAAGTAGAACTCAAACTCATGATGGCATTGATAACATCCATAGAAGGTCACACATGAGAAATATATTACAATGGCTAAGGAATGCACTTGGGCTGTTACAGCTGGCTCGGGTTGAAGTCCTCCCCATTCACTGCCTTCCCCACATCTCTGTACCTCACGAGCTTATTGTGGGAGGAGATGTTGGTGATGTTCTTGGGATTATCGAGGTTAGACTCAGAGAATGCCTTGGCCTTCTTGTACGAGGTAGTATGTACCATGGCATAGAGGTCGTACACCTGTGGCACTCCGTCTTATTGTAATGCGCCTACAAGAGAGGAACAAAGTATTAATAAAGGGGTCAAGCTAGCATCAAAAAATGAATTGCAGGAATCATGAAGCAAACCACATACCCAGTTCTGCCCGAACTGAAATAAGTTGGCGCTGACTTGATGGTGTGGCACACCTTCCATTTGGGCACGCCGTTCCTTGGCATCGTCGTGGACGGCTCGCCATTCGTCAGAGCACCACTCATTCACCAACACCTCCCAACAACCCATCTTATCCGCAGACCATCTCGGGGGCACCTAAGTTAGTAAAGAGAAATTTGAGAGCTACGCCTACGAATTAAAGCAAGGAAACTAAGTACAAGGCCTTAAGAATAGATAATTACCTTCATGTACTGCTCCTTGTCCAGAAACTTTCGGCGGGACGACGACTTGTCCTTCTTAATACGCCGCGAGGCGTAGTAGTCTCGAACAACCTGTACCCGAGCCTCGTGCCGTAAGTTTTGTAGTAGGCGCCGGCACTTGTAATCGATAAGCTTTGCCGCGGCCTCCTCGTATCCCTCCTCACAACAGTAGAAGGTCTGCAGTCAAATGAGACAACACTGATTAGTAAAATAAATAGCTATTATTGATTTTTAATTGTGTAAAGGAGAAATTACCCAGAACTTTCTGATCACCATGTCGGCCCTCGTGTGGCACAACACACCATCGATCATCTCCTCCGGCAGTGCCGGGGCAGCCAAGTAGTGCTCCCATTTCAATCCTAACTCTGGAAGCTGACCCTCGCCGGGCAACGTGACAAACCCCGGGAAGTTATGCCGTAAAAGCACACCAAGGATGGAGTTGGGCCTGCGGACATCCTTGGCATGAATCCAACCCCTGCAGTATGACAAAGCCAACGCATTAGATATGTGAAGAAACATGAATGCAAAAGGTTTAAAAAGAGTAAATGCACTTACTTCAGTGACTCAGGCTTAATCGGCCACCTCTACTCGTGGGTCGCCGGCACGTGTCGGATTTCGGGCTCCGCAAAACCCTTAAGATTCGAACACAGGGGTGTGTGCGAAGTCCCCCTGCAGCCTCTCGCCCAACCAAGCTCGCTACTCGATGAATGCAGTAAAGAACTCGCACGATGGCGAGGAAGAAGTTGAACACGGTGGTTTACCCAGGTTCGGACCGCTGTGAAGCGTAATACCCTACTCCTGCTTTGGTGGATTGCCTCCCGTGGAGGTTTGGTGGATGAACTAGTACAGTGTTTTGGAGCCTCGTGAAGGCGCTCCCCAGGGGCTCTTGGCCCACTGTTCGCTTGGTGGTGGATGGGTGAATCGACTGGTTTCAGATCCCCCTCTACGGTGTGGCCTAGCCTCTATATATAGGGGTGGCCCGGGTCCTCTTCCCTTATCGTAATGGCGGGAAGGGATCCCCCAATGACCAATTTTGAAGGGGAACAGGAGCACATGCTTGCTCTGCCCAAAGGCAGTCTTCGCCTGCAAAGTGGCTGTCGATGATGCAGGGGTGGGCTCGGCGATGACATCCATCCTGCAGGACTCGTGGTCGTGGTCTCGTGTCACCGGAATGGAAACCTTTGGCGGGTGCTTTGGGAACCCGCGTACGTCCTTGTCCTCTTTGCACCAAAGGGGAAACTACTCCGCCTGGCACGCTGGCACCCGCCTGTCCTCCCTTGCGTCACCTTTGACCCCTGAGGCCGGGTTCTACATTGGAATCTCCGCCGCTCCGGAGGGGGCCTGGGGAGGCCCATCCCTTGCCGGTCTTGTCGCTGCTCCTCCTCGCGAGCCTTGGGGCCTCACGAGGGGCTCGTCCCGAGTGGGGCTGTGCCTGGTTGTGATCTGCTGACGAAGTGGGCCATGCCCTGGGCCGCAGGTAGGCAGGTATGGGTACCCCCGTTCCCAGAACGCCGACAGTAGCCCCCGGACCCAAGGCACGCTCATGCTGGCTTCCGGGCAAAGCCTTGAGGACGGCCCGAAGCGCAGCGGGCCCCCAAATGCCTGCAGGCCAGGCTTGACACGCGTCGGTTGCCTGGGCGGCGACGCCCCCGCTCCCCGAGGGCGTCGGAAGACGCTCCAGGCCTAATTTGACATGACGCCCGCACGCCGCGCCGGTCATCATTGCCCTTCCTTGAATGCTGCTTGCTGCTTCGGGCCACGTGAATGCGACCCTTCAGAGACCGCACGCCCCCGGAACGCGAGGGGGCACCGGGCGTCCTTGGCTGTATATAAGCGGGCGAGGGCGAGGAAGTCCTCACTCATCTTCGTCTTCTTTGCCTCCTCATCTCCAAGCCGCCGCTCTTCCAGTCATGGCGTCGGTGAGGAAGTTCTCTGCTGCCAAGAAGGGGAAGGCCTCCGGGGAGGCCCCCGCCGCTTTGCCACCCAGGAGGGGCCGCGGTCGTCCCCGGGAGCATCCCGCGACGCCGGCAGCGGTTCCTAGCGAGTGTGGGCATGCTCCTGCGCGGCCCGGGGTCACCATCAGCGGCCGCAGTGGGGCACCGTCCAGCGCGGGCGGCCGTAGCGGCGGCGCTCGAGGCGGGAGGTCGGCGGTGGCCATCCGGCCGCCGCGCCCGCGACTCCACTCGGCCGACACGGCTCTGGAGTTCGTGACGTGGGCGGAGAGGCCGGAGGCCGCTTGGTTCCAGCTTCCGAACTTCTTCGCGGGGGTGCTGCCGGCCGGAGGGCCTGCCGGCCTGTGGCCGCAGGCCGACGGCTGCTGCAGCGCGGCGTCGTGGGTGGAGGTAGAGGTCACCCCTGGGGGCTATGTGTATCTGAACCACGGGTGGCAGACGTTTGCCCGCACTCGTGGTCTGAAGGGGAGGCGCACCCTTCACTTCAAGTTCGACGGAGTGGCAACGCTCTTCGTCAAGATCTTCGGGGGTGAGGGCGAGCACCTGGGATGCTGCCCAGAAGACGAGGGCCGCGGAGATCTTGGAGATGAGCTTGGCCTTCACGACGGGCGGCGTGCCTCCAGCAGCAGCGACTCCCCCTCCGAGGGGAGCCTGAGCGACAGCAGCGACAGCAGCTATGGCGCGCCGCCTCGCCGACGCGCTCGGACCTCGGGGGGCGGCCAACCGCCGCGCCCCCGCTCTTCCGCTCCAGGAACGTCCGTGCCGGCGTGCCCCTACGGCTCTGTGAAGGAGGAGGAGGACACCGACTGAGCGTTGGTGTGCCGGTGCCGGGCTCCCGTGGCGGCAGCCCCCGTGGGGGCTTTTTCACTTTCTTTCTCCTCCTCTTCTCCTGTTCCTGCAATCAAAGAACCAAGGGAAGCCCTGCGGGCGTGCAATGGATTTGGGCACTTGCCTCTCTTTATCAACAATTTTGTCATGTGTCCTTTGCGTTTTGTTGGTTGAAATTGCCTTCTGATTGTGGTTAGGATACTTAGCTCGACATGCCCGTGGTAGGCTTCTAGTTTGCGGAGGTGCGGCTGTGGCGCTTGAAGAGTCCGTACGTCTGGCGGTCTTCTTCCTCTTGCGGGTGAGGCAGGTTGGGAGCCCTGTCGGCGCTCTGTGTCTGCAGGTCCCAGTCCCGCGCATTTCCCTACCATCGCAGGGTGCGACCAGTTCACCTGGACGCTCCTCAGGAGGCGAGGCCCCGACACCGTTGATGCCGACCGGATCACCAAGGATGACATTAAGGGGCGAGTGGCTTTCCGACCGGTAAGGCTCCTAAGGCGCGATGCTCAGGAGCCCCCTTCGACACTCAAGCAGCTCTACGTCGGCAGGTCCCAGTCCCGCACATTTCCCCACCACCGTTAGGTACAACCGGATCACCTGGACGCAATTCATGGGGCGAAGCCCCAACACCCTTGCTGCCGACCGGATAACCAAGGACGACGTCAAGGGGATCGAGTGGCCTTATGACCGGTAAGGCTCCTGAGGCGCGGTGCTCAAGAGCCCCCTTTGACGCTCAAGCGACTCCCGATAATTTTGCTTCTTGCCCCGGGAGGGGCGGGTTTCCTGAGGCTCCGAGTTGACGTTCAAGTAGCCCTACGTCGGCAGGTCCCGGTCCCGCACATTTCCCCACCACCGTTAGGTACGACCAGATCACCTGGACGCAATTCACGGGGCGAAGCCCCGACACCCTTGCTACCGACCGGATAACCAAGGACGACATCAAGGGGATCGAGTGGCCTTATGACCGGTAAGGCTCCTGAGGCGCAGTGCTCAGGGGCCCCCTTTGACGCTCAAGCTGTCCCAAGAAATTTTTTTGTTTCCTGCCCCGGGAGGGGTGGGCCTCCCGAGGTTCCAAGATGGCCCGTCGGGCCGTGAATGGAGCCCCCGAGCGAGTATTAGACGGCATGCGCCTGCAGACTCGTCCGTGAGTACCACGCGAGGATCCGGACGCCAAGGCCTTGGCGAGGTGTAAGCACTGTGCCCCCCAGCCCCTGCTCGCGGGGTACGATGGGGAGGGGAGCAGGCGAGTGCTTGACTCGAAGAGAGAGAAACCAACAGAAGAAATGGCGATGAAAACAAAACTTTGACCCTTTCCTTTAAAACGTGATTTGGAAAAACCCCGAGTTTAGTTTCAGAAAAGTTGGCAAATTCAAACACGAGAAAAGCAAATGGCGGCCGCGTCCGGCACCTAGACTAGTCTTCGTCTTCCCCCAGCGCTGAGCATAGGGCATCCACGTTGCATGGGCATAGCCATTGATGCGCAGTGTTGACTTCTCCGCCAGCGCGGAGCTGTGGCTGCCACGTTGCGTGGGAGGGACCCCTCCGCGTCCTCGGGGGGCCCCGGGCGTATACAGCTCGCTCATTATTACGTGAGAGTGTCACGGGTAGAACTTCCGGAGGTGCTGGATGTTCCAGGCGTTCTGGATGGGGACCCCGTCCTGAGTCTCCAGGCGCACGGCGCCAGGCCTGGATACATGAGCGACCTTGAACGGGCCCTCCCACATGGGCGAGAGCTTGTGCAAGCCCTCCCTGGAGAGGACCCGCCTCAGGATGAGGTCTCCGACTTCGAGGGTCCTGGAGCGGATGTTACGGCAGTGGTAGTGCCGTAGCGCTTGCTGATACCGCGCAGCTCGGAGCGAGGCCCGACGACGTGCCTCCTCTCCAAGTACGAGGTCCGTTCCCCGCGCAGCATCCTGACGCTCCTCGTCGAATGCCAAGACCCGCGGGGTTCGGTGCTTGATTTCGTGGGGGGGGGGGGCGGTTTCGGCTCCGTAAACGAGGAAGAACGGGGTGTCACCGGTGGGCTTAGTCACGATGGTGCGGATGGACCATAGCACCGACTGAAGCTCATCGACCCAACATCTGCACGCAAGCCTCCAGTTTCTTCTTGAAGCTCCTTGTTTTGAGGCCTCGCAGGACTTCCACGTTGGCGCGCTCCGCCTGGCCATTGCTCCGGGGGTGGCCTACTGAGGCGTAGCATATCTGCGTTCCAAGGTTAGCGCAATAGGTTTTGAAGAGGTTACTTGTGAACTGCGAACCGTTGTCAGTGATGATGCGGTTGGGGACGCCGAACCGGCTTACGAGGCCCTTGATGAACTTGACGGCCGACCCGGCCGGGATGGTGCGCACGGGCTCCACCTCCGCCCATTTGGTGAACTTGTCGATGGCGACGTAGAGGTGGCGGTACCCGCCCGCGGCTCGCGGAAAGGGCCCCAGTATGTCCAGCCCCCAGACCGCAAAGGGCCAGGAGAGCGGGATGGTCTGGAGGCCCTGCGCGGGCTGGTGAATCTGCTTGGCGTGAAACTGGCAGGCCTCGCAAGACCGGACCAGCTCGACTGCGCCATCCAGCGCCGAGGGCCAGTAGAAGCCCGACCGAAACGCCTTCCCTGCAAGCGTGCGCGAAAAGGAGTGATGCCCGCAGTCTCCTCCGTGGATGTCGGCCAGCAGCTCGCACCCTTGCTCCCTGGAGATGCACCGCAGCGCGACGTCGTTCGGGCGCTTGCGGTACAGGTCGCCGCCTTGCAAGCAATAGGTCGTGGCCTGTCGGGCTATGTGCTCCGCGTCCTCCTCCTTCTCCGGTAGCGTGCCGTGAAGCAGGTACACCTTAAACTCTTGCATCCAGCTGTCGGCCTGAGGCTCCAAGGCCAGGAGCAGTCGGGCTCCTGAGGCCTGGCCACAGTCCGGAGCCCCCGAGGGCGGTGCTGGGGGGAGCTCCTCACTTCGTGGTGCCAGGTCTTCAGTCGACGGTGCCGCGGAGGGTTTGAAGAGCCGCTCCTCGAAGACGCCTGGCTGCTGGGGCTCACGGCGTGAGGCCCTCTTGGCGATGTCATCGGCTTCCTTGTTGGCGCTGCGCGGGATGTGTTGCAACTCCAAGCCCTGAAAACGTTTTTTGATCTTACGTACCTCTTCCAAATATGCCTCCATGTGTTCGTCCTTGGGCGTATATTCTTTTTTGGAGAAGTTGACGAGGAGCTGCGAGTCGCCCATGACGGTGAGGCACCGAACCCCCAAGGCCGCCGCCTCCTTGAGGCCGGCGATGAGACCCTCGTACTCCGCGATGTTGTTGGAAACTTTCTCCCCATGCTGGAAGCAGAGCTGCATAGCATAGCTGAGCTTGTCTCCTGCCGGGGAAGTGAGCACGACCCCGGCTCCGGCTCCCTTGCGCGTGAATGCTCCGTCGAAGTTCATGATCCAACCTTCGGGTGCATCATCACTAGGGGTGATGGACTGATTCCCGTCCAGCCCCCAGTCCGGGGCATCTGTCCATTCCGCCACGAAGTCCGCTAGGGCTGCCCCTTTGATGACCCTTGTTGTGCTGAACTCTATGTTGAAGGCCTGCAGCTTGATGTTCCATTCGGTGACCCTTCCTGCCGCGTTGGGGTTGCGCAAGATCTTCTCCAAGGGGTAAGTGGAGACGACCTTGATGGGATGTCCCTGGAAGTAGTGACACAGTTTCCTTGAAGCGACAAGGAGCGCTAGGAGGAGCTTCTGCTGCATGGGGTAGCGTGAGCGCGCGTCCCGCAGCACCGTACTGACGTAGTACACCGGGTGTTCGACGAGGGTGAGGTCCCCCACGGTGTCATGTCCCGTGGCGGGCCCAAGAGGCCTGAGCGCCTCGGGGGCCGTTGGCGCGGCTGAGGCCTCATGAGGGTCGAGCGCTTCAGGGGCCGCCAGACAGACCGGGGCCTCAGGAGGGTCGAGCGCTTCTGGGGATGTCGGAGCGGCTTGGGTCTCAGGTGCCCCGGCTTGGGGAGAAGCGGGCTCCTGGAGATCCTGCGAGCCCCCTGGCTCCATGCTTGGGGGCCTGCCGGCCCCCGTCGATGTGGCATGCGTGACGGGTCGCTCCTCCCTGACCGCCACCAGTGTGGCGCTGGCGGAGTGGGGGCTGGCAGCCAGGTATAGCAGCAGGGGCTCCCGAGGGCGAGGCGCTACCATCACCGGCGGGCTCGTGAGGTATTGCTTGAGTTCCTCGAAGGCTGCGTCCGCCTCCGGGGTCCATTCGAAAGGGCCCTTCCTTTTCATGATCTTGAAGAACTGCAAGGCCCGCTCGCCGAGCTTGGAGATGGAACGCCCCGAGGTCGCACATCCCGCCAATTTCTGCATTTCCTTGAGGGTCTGGGGCGCGCTCATCTTGTTTATGGCCTTGATCTTCTCCGGGTTCGCCTCGATTCCACGGTGCGATACCAGGAAACCGAGCAGCTTGCCTGAGGGAACCCCAAAGACACACTTTTCAGGGTTGAGCTTCAGGTTCACTTCCCTTAGGCTGGCGAACGTTTCCTCCAAGTCCTCGACCAGGGTCTTGGCCGCCCTGGACTTAGCCACAATGTCGTCGACGTAGGCTTCTGCATTCCTCCCGAGCTACGGCCCCAGGGCGATGTGCATCAGCCGCTGGAAGGTTGCCCCGGCGTTCCGCAGCCCGAAGGGCATGCACGTGTAGTAGAATACCCCGCACGAGGTGAGGAAAGCTGTCTTCTCGACGTCCTCCACCGCCATCTTGATCTGGTGGTAACCCGAGAAGGCGTCCAGGAAGCACGGGAGGTCGCACTCCGCGGTAGAGTCCACGATCTGGTCGATGCGCGGCAGCGGGAATGGGTCCTGGGGGCAGGCCTTGTTAAGGCTCGTGAAGTCGACGCACATACGCTCCTTCCCGCACTTCGTTGGGACAACCACTGGATTGGCCACCCACTCTGGGTATCGCACCTCCCGGATGACCCCTGCCTCCTTGAGCTTGCCGACCTCCTGGGCGATGAACGCCTGCTTCTCCGGGGCTTGCCTTCTTGCCTTTTGCTTTACCGGTCGTGCGTTCGGGCATACCATGAGGTGGTGCTCGATTACGTCCCTTGGGACCCCCACCAGATCGGAGGCGCTCCACGCGAACGCGTTCTTGTTCGCCCGGAGAAAGGCCACCAATGCCTCCTCTTGATCTTGAGGCAAGCCGGCGCCGATGGTGAAGGTAAGGCCAGGGTTCCCTTCGTCCACCGGCACCTGCTTCGTCTCCGCCTGACTCTGGGAGAACAGCTGCTTCTTCTTCACTGGCGCGACGTCAGGGACACCCCCGAGGTCCTCCGCAGCCAGCGCGGCGCCCCCGGCGCTGGTGTGCACCGCGGCCGCGGATTTGTAGGACAGCTTGAGTATGTGGGACGCATCCTTGACGTCCCCCACGACGGTGAGGATGCCGCCGCTCCCGGGCATCTTCACGACGTTGTAGCCCGGGTGCGTTGCCGCCATGAACTGAGCGAGGGCAGGGTAGCCGAGGATCGCGTTGTACGGGAGGCGGATGTGGCCGACATCGAAGTCGACCTGCTCGGTGCAGAAGTTGGAGCGGGTGCCGAAGGTGACGGGGAGGCGCACCCGCCCTACGGGGAGAATGGACCCCCCGACCACCCCAGAAAAGGGATTAGAAGGTGCGAGCTGGTCACGGGGTAACTGCAGCGCGTCGAAGGCCTCCACGGAGATGATGTTGAGGCCGGCGCCACCGTCTATGAGGGTCCTGGAGACGGCCACGCCGCGTATGGTCGACGTGCATAACATGGGGAGTGCTCCAACAGATGCCGTCGTCTTGGGGTGGTCGTCTGGGCCGAAGGTGATGTCGATCTCTGGCCATGCTCGGTGCGGCGCGGGCTCGGGCTGTGGCCGAACCGCTCCTACGTGGCACAGGAAACGCTTGATATGGCGGCCGGAGGATGGCGCCTGTGACCCGCCGAGGATGCAGGCGACCGCGGGGCCAGCTCCGTGCGCCCGGGCGCCATCGCGCGCCGAGAGCCGGCCGGTGTCGGGGATCTCGCCTGCCATAGAGTCGCCGAACGGAGGCTTGGCTGTCGCCGTGAGTGGGGAAGCTCCGACACGCCCCCTACCTCGCGCGCCAAATGCCGGATTTCGGGCTCCGCAAAACCCTTAAGATTCGAACACAGGGGCGTGTGCGAAGTCCCCCTGCATCCTCTCGCCCAACCTAGCTCGTTACTCGATGAATGCTGTAAAGAACTCGCGCGATGGCGAGAAGAAGTTGAACACGGTGGTTTACCCAGGTTCGGGCCCCTGCGAAGCGTAATACCCTACTCCTGCTTTGGTGGATTGCCTCCCATGGAGGTTTGGTGGATGAACTAGTACAGTGTTTCGGAGCCTCATGAAGGCTCTCCCGAGGGGCTCTTGGCCCACTGTTCGCTTGGTGGTGGATGGGTGAATCGACTGGTTTCGGATCCCCCGCTACGGTGTGGCCTAGCCTCTATATATAGGGGCGGCCCGGGTCCTCTTCCCTTATCGTAATGGCGGGAAGGGATCCCACAACAGCCAATTTTGAAGGGGAACAGGAGCACATGCTCGCTCTGCCCAAAGGCGGTCTTCGCCTGCAAAGTGGCTGTCAAGGATGCAGGGGTGGGCTCGGCGATGACATCCGTCCTGCGGGACTCGTGGTCGTGGTCTGGTGTCACCGGAATGGAAACCTTTGGCGGGTGCTTTGGGAACCCGCGTACGTCCTTGTCCTCTTTGCACCAAAGGGGAAACTGCTCCGCCTGGCGCGCTGGCGCCCGCCTGTCCTCCCTTGCGTCACCTTTGACCCCTGAGGCCGGGCTCTACATTGGAATCTCCACCACTCCGGAGGGGGCCTGGGGAGGCCAATCCCTTGCCGGTCTTGTCGCTGCTCCTCCCCGCGAGCCTTGGGGCCTCACGAGGGGCTCGTCCCGAGTGGGGCTGTGCCTGGTTGTGATCTGCTGACGAAGTGGGCCATGCCCTGGGCCGCAGGCAGGCAGGTCTGGGTACCCCCGTTCCCAGAACGCCGACAGCACAGGCGGGAGCCGTGTACACCCACGCTGGTAGACGGTGGCCCCCTCAGCCACCTCGTCCCCGCTATCAGAAAACTGATCCCCGCCACCATCAGCATGGCCACTCGGCTCCGGCTGATGCTGATCCGGCCAGGTATCCCATCCGGTCGAAGCATGTGGAGTCTTGTAGGACGAAGCGTCTGGCACAGGAGTCTCGCGGGACGAAGCGTCTGGCACAGGAGTCTCGCGGGTCAAAGCGTCTGAGACAGAAGGATCGTCGACCCGATGCTCGTGGATAGGAGTCCTTGTAGAATCCACCTCAGACGGGTCCACCGTAGCAGTCCTGTGCTCGGGTGAATCAGCTGGGGGTGGCGGCGAGGAAGGCGTAGCAGCCTTCCTACCTCTCCCGCGGCCACCACGTGTACCTTTAGGAGCCTTCCTACCTCTCCCCCGACCTCCTCTCCTGGTAGGCAACTTCGCCGATGAAGAAGCGCCCTCGGGTGTCCCAATACTGTCGTACAACGCTCTCCAGAGAGTTTGGGGTGGAATGGAAGTACCCCTCCCACCACGCGCTGACGAAGGAGCCTCGGATCGCTCTCGACCCGCGCCCACCATCTTTCAATACCTGCCATGACAAAGAGTAAACGAAATTAGTACAACATAAAAAGATTGAATACCGACATGAATAATAATATGTATATATATAATTTGAGTGTATCATCATCATGTATACCTGACATGAACTAATAATAATCTTCATCGTCTATATATGCTCCGGGAACAATAAATGCATCATCATCGTCACTATCATCAATAAATGCATCATCATCACTATCGGGAGCAACATGTGGAAGGTCTCCTTTATGTAATCGGTCAAGCATTGAGAGGTCATCCGCAGCAGTAACCTCTTCTTTTTCCGTCTCTTCCTGTTCCGGCTCAGGGGTGAAGTCGGATTCACTGTCTCTATCTACTTCAATGTTCTGCGGTGAAGTAGAGCGGTTCTTGAAACGTTTTTTGGAAAGACGTGTTTCTTCGAAGAATTCTCCTTCATATGTGTCTAGGTTAATGTGAGGTTCATAATCATCTTCATTGAGGGGAGGTGGTCTAAAACGTGGCGGCACATCATAAACGACATCCCAACCATTCAGATTTGGATCACTTTGGCAGGCCCACGGTAGATAAAAAACTTGGGTCGCCTGTTGAGCCGTAATATAGACATCGGGAACATCTAAATGGGTGCTTTGTTTGATTTCGACTAGCCCTATATGTTCATGAGTCCTTCTAGTCTCCTTCGGCTGGAACCAATAACATTTGAAGACTACGACGTTTGGTGGGTTTTCACCCAAGAATATAAGTTCATAAATTGCTTCAACTCTTCCATAATACTCGACATCTCCTTCACCGATAGCAAAGACACAACAATTTGTAGACTTTCGGTTGGCCATAGATAGCTCTTTGCCAAAAGTACGAAAGCGATACCCATTGATGTCGTATTTCTCAAATGAACGGACCTTATAGTCAAAACCATTAGCGACTTGTCTCAATTCGGAGTCCATAGACTCTGAATTAGCCTACAAGTTCAATACGAAAGGATTGTTGCATTAGCCGCAAACTAGACGAAGAAATGAAATGGTCTAATGGAAATTACCATTTGTTTGAACCAAGAGATGAAACCGGGATAGCCGCCTCCATGCTTTGCCAGAAGCTCATACTCTTCGATGGAATCCTTTTGGATCACCGCTCCATCCGAGAATTTGGCGACGTATCGACTGTATCACATATCCGGGAATAAGAGCATTTCAAAGGAATTAGAAGTTACGAAACAATGTATCGAGAACTTACTCGATGTATGGCCACACTTCTGTTAGGTTGTTGAAGATATACAACGAAATGGTCCGCCATTCTTCGACATCCAACACTATTGCTTTCGAAGCACTGGCTGGTGCGAGCTTCCCTTTGAATAGGCTGAGGTTGGATCGACCTTTTTCACGGTCGCCATCATTGTACCGAGGCTTCAGATTATGCAAATGAAGATTCTTGGCTTCGTAGTGTGCTGTCACGAAGTTTGCCGCCTCCTCGGTAATGAATGCCTCGGCCATCGATGCTTCAATTCTACGTTTATTTTTACATTTTGCTCGAAGCGTCTTCTGCATCCTCTCAGTTGCGAAGCACCAACGATTTTGCACGGGCCCCCCCAATCTTGCCTCGGTCGGGAGATGCAAAATCAAATGCTACATTGGATTAAAGAAGCCCGGTGGAAAGATCTTTTCTAACTTGCAGATCAACTCCGGTGCCAACTCTTCCAGTTCATCTAGCACGTCAGGCGATAGTTCTTTCGCACAAAGAGCACGGAAGAAATAGCTCAGCTCTGCCAGTACTAGCCATTCATCCTCAGGGATAAAGCCACGCAACATCACCGGCATTACCCGCTCAAGCCATATGTGCTAATCATGACTCTTGAGACCAAATATTTTCAATTTGTTAAGACTCGCTCCCCTCTTTAGATTCGCTGCATACCCATCGGGGAACATCAACTGCATTTTCACCCACAAGATCATTTCCCTCATAGCTGGCCTTCCAAGATTGAACCATGCCTTTGGCTTCCTCCAGTTCTTCTTTCCTTTAGGTTGTCGCATGTTTTGTAGCGGTCTATCACATAGAGCCTCCTGATTGACTCTAGCCTTAGGATTATCCTTTGACTTCCCCTCTATGCCGAACAATGTACCAAAAAGGGCCTCGGCGATATTCTTTTCAGTGTGCATCATGTCGATGTTGTGTGGGCAAAGGAGGTCTTTAAAGTATGGCAGATCCCACAAGCATATCTTGTGAGTCCAGGCGTGTTCCGAATTATACCCCTTGAAATATCCTGGACGCTCTGGATCAGGCTTGAGAGCGTTTAACTGATCCAGGAACTTATGGCGAGGATCCAGGAACTATCTATGCAAGTCGAAGCAAGAATACTAGCGACCCGCCTGCAGCCAACGGAACTGAAGAGCTGCCTTGCATGTGGGGCACGGGAACCTTCCATGCACACACCAGCCAATGAATAGCGCATACGCCGGCAAGTCATGCGTCGAGTACATGTACCACACATGCATTTTGAAGTTTTGTTTTGTAGCGGCGTCATATGTCTTGATCCCATTATCCCAAGCTTCTTGCAATTCATCCTTAAGCGGCTACATGTACACATTCATATTCTTCCCCGGATAGTTGGGCCCTGGAATTATCAACGTCAAGAAAATGTTCTTTCTTTTCATAATCTCTCCGGGGGGGAGATTGAGTGGAATGACAAATACAGGCCAACAACTGTATTGGGTTGCCGTCATACCAAACACATTGAACCCATCCGTGCTGATGGCGACTCGAGGATGCCTTGGATCTGCCGCTTTATCCTTATGTAATGCATCGAAGTGCTTCCACACAAAAGCGTCTGAAGTGTGTCCCAACATCGGATTCCCATCTGTATCTAGTTCGGTTCTTTTGCCCAATTTGTGCCACGTCATCTGTCTGACCGTATCTCTTCGACCATGAAAAGATGTTGAAGTCTTGGTATGATTGGCATATACCGAAGAACATTAACTGGGATTTTGGTCTGACTCTTCTCACCCATACCGTTGCCTACCAAAACATACCTGGCAGACTTGCAAATGGGACAATAGTTCAAGCCCGCATACTCAAGCCTAAATAAGGCACATCCATTCTCACAGGCATCTATCTTCTCATAGGGCATATTAAGCGCGCGTAGGATTTTGTCTGACTGGTACAGGTTTCCAGGCAATACATGGCCTTTGGGTAGAAAGGGTCCAAATATTGTCATCATCGCGTCGTAGCATTCTCTGCCCAGGTTGAACTGAGCCTTCAGAGCCATTACTTGCGCGATGGCATCCAGCTGACAAAGCTCAGTGTGCTCGTGGAGAGGACGTTTTGAAGAGTCCAACATTTCATAGAAGGCCTTTGCAGATTCCTCCATCTCATCGTCCGAATCCCTAGCATCATCCAAGTCTTGCACCATGTCTTCGATCCCGGTACCATGCTCGTCGGTGCGACGACGAACCACCTCAGCTCTGGCACGTTGGGCAGACTCACCATGAAATCTCCACACCGTATAATCAGGCGTAAAACCCCACTTCTGCAAGTGTTTACCCATTTCATCCCGTGTCCACTTTTTATGGTTGTCGCACCGGACACAGGGGCGCCAGGTTATTTCCTGGCCATTTGCAAATGCGGCACTCAGAAACCCCTTGGTTTTTGTAAACCATTCAATTGTCATGTCTTTCTGACTAGGGTGACCGGTGTACATCCACCTACAATCACTCATCTTGCCTACCTACTAAACACACAAGAAATATATATATAATTCATCATCTATATTCATTAGTTAATCAAGTTTGTCAGTTTTATTACGTCCATGCAACCTACACGCTAATAGGTAAAGATAGGTCCTAATCCCACCCGAGTATGTGTAGATTGGGTTCGTTTTCCCATGCTCTGCTCCGGATCTGACGTAGAATTTCGGCAGCACCTCCCCGCTGTTCTCCTCGTACACGTCTCGGCAATAAGTAGAGAGGATGTGTACCCGGAGAACAACAGGGAGGCACTGACGAAATTCCGCATCGGATCCGGAGCAGAGCATAAGGGAAAACGAACCCAATCTACACATACTCGGGCTGTCCATGGATAACGTTGGACAATTCGAAAGGATGGCGGCTATAAATATGCAAAGACATGCATATTTATAGATGCCGCCCTTTTGAACGGGAGACGCATACTGGTCACGCATACTGATGATTGAAGACAGCTATAGCTAGCAAGTTTCATCGGCACGAAGACCGGAACAGAGCAAATTAAGGGGGGAGGTGATGTCCTATTCTTCTCCTCATATTCTTCTTCTTCTTCTTCCTTCTTTTCATTTTTCCTATTCTTCTCCTCTTCTTCTTCGTCTTCTTCTTCTTCTTCTCTTCTTTTCTTCTTCTCCTCCTCCTCCTCCTCTTCTTCTTCTTCCTCTTCTTCCTTTTTTCCTTTATCCTCTTCTTCTACTTATTCTTCTTTTCTTATTTTTTGTACTAACCTAATTAAACTAATTAACACTAACCCAATTAACTATAACAGTAACCTAAACTAACAGATGAAATGAAATGAAACAAAAAAAAGATGCAAGAACTTACCGGAGGAGGGCCGGCGCAGGGAGGAGGGCCGGCGCGGGGAGGACGCCCCGGTGGTGTAGCCTGGCCGCGGGGAGGGGGTGCTCGCCGCCGTCAGGGTGGGCTCACCGCGGGGAGGGGGGTCGCGGTGGTGTCGGCGGCGGGAGCTGGGGGTGGCGGCGACGAGGGGGCGCGGGGGTGGCGGCGGCGGGAGCAGGGGGTGGCGACGACGAGAGGGCCACGGGGAGGGGGCGCGGTGGTGGCGGTGGCGGGAGCAGGGGGTGGCAGCGGCGAGGGGGGCACGGGGAGGGGGGCGCGGTGGTGGAGGAGCCCCGTGGGGAGGGAGGGCAGGGGATGCCGGCGGCGGGGGCGGCGAATGGGCGAAGAGGGGGCAAAGATTCGGCCTACGGCAAACACAATCTTTGCCATCTGGCATTTCTTTGCCGTCCGCTTTTTTCCAGCAGACGGCAATGGTCTTCTTTGCCGTCCGCTGGCTGATGGTAAAGAACTGGCAGACGGCAAATTCCCTGATTCGAGTAGTGAGAATATAGTAGTAGTGTTTTTTTTCCTCATGAGCAAATACGGTGGCAATATTATTTAATTTGGTAAGGTCTGCCACAATAGTTTCAGTTTCATAACCATGAAAAGGTTCAGATTCTACCAAGATAATTAACTCAGGATCAACAGAGAATTCATAATCCTTATCAGTAATACATATAGGAGAAGTAGCAAACTAAGGATCATATGTCATTTTCCCCATCATAGAATTTTCTTTCAGCTTAGTGATACGTCCATTTTGCATCATGATTTCCTATTCATATTTATGCTATTCTTGCCCATTATTCACTACTATCATACAATTCTTATGCCCTTTCTCTCTGAATATGCAAGGTACATCACAAAGAGGGAATTATCTAGAAACAGGAATTCTGGACCGGAAAACCGAGAAAAAGGCAGAAAATCACCAGACTCCAAATGACCTGAAACTTCACGAGGAATTTTTATTGAATATATGTGAATTTATGGGCCAAAAATATACCAGAGGGGGGCCACCAGCCAGACACAAGCCAATAGGACGCCCCCCAGGACGCGCTCTGATGGCTTGTGGGGCCCTGGTTGGCCTCCCGAGGCCCCTCTTCTCCTATATGATGTGTTTTACCCTAGAAAAAAAATCATAAGCAACCTTTCGGGACAAAGCGCCTCCGTCTCAAGGCGGAAACCTGGGCAGAGGCCCTTTTGCACTCCGGCAGTCACATTCTGCCGGGGAAATCCCTCTCCGGGAGGGGGAGATCGAAGCCATCATCATCACCAACACTTCCCTTCGTGGGAGGACCAATCTTCATCAACATCTTCACCAGCACCATCTCATCTCCAACCCTAGTTCATCTCTTGTATTCAATCTTTGTCCCCAAACCTC
This sequence comes from Elymus sibiricus, assembly GCA_039707655.1. Taxonomy (NCBI): domain Eukaryota; kingdom Viridiplantae; phylum Streptophyta; class Magnoliopsida; order Poales; family Poaceae; genus Elymus; species Elymus sibiricus. Next base: position 238,572,996 of record CM077665.1, read on the forward strand.
AGATTGGTACCTATGGGTTACTAGTTGTGTTGATTACATCCTGTAGTTGATGCTTGTTGGATTGCTTGGTGGAAGATATTATGTTCAGATCCTTAATTATTATTATTGCACATTTGATCATGAACATGTTGATGAGGCGTGAGTAGTTACTATTGTTCCTGAGGACATGGGAGAAGTCTGGTTATAAGTTATCATGTGAAGTTGGTATTCGTTCGATATTTTGATGATATGTATGTTGTTACTTCTCTTAGTGGTCTCATGTGAACGTCGACTACATGATACTTCACCATGCTATGGGACTAAGGGAAGTCATTGTGGAGTAACAAGTAGATGATGGGTTGCTAGAGTGACAGAAGCTTAAACCCCAGTTTATGCGTTGCTTCATAAGGGGCTGATTTGGATCCACATGTTTCATGATATTGTTAGATTTATCTTAATTCTTCTTTCGTAGTTGCGGATGCTTACGAGAAGGGGTAATCATAAGTAGGTTGTTAGTTCAAGTAAAAACAGAACCTTAGCACTGGTCCACCCACATATCAAATTATCAAAGTAACGAACGCGAATCAACCCAACATGATGAACATGACTAGACATAATTCCCATGTGTCCTTGGGAGCGCTTGCTTAATATAATAGTACTTTCAGGCCTGTCCTTTGCTACAAAAAGGATTGGGCAACCTTGCTACACCTTTGCTACTATTGTTACTTGTCACTTGTTATGATTTATCTTGCTACAAAACTATCTACTATCGTTACTTACAGCACTTGCATAGAATACCTTGCTGAAAACTGCTTATCATTTCCTTCTGCTCCTCGTTGGGTTCGACACTCTTACTTATCGAAAGGACTACGATCTATCCCCTATACTTGTGGGTCATCAAGACTCTTTTCTGGCGCAGTTGCCGTGGAGTGAAGCGCCTTTGGTAAGTGGGAATTGGTAAGGTAACATTTTCTATATGTGCTGAATTTTACTGTTGCTTGTCGCTATGAACGATCACCCTTTGAGTGGCTTGTTTGGGGCATCTTCGCCCCGAACTGAGGATGAGGAAATTGCTGCTCAACCTACTGAACCTACTGAAAATGTTTATTATGAGATTCCTTCTGGTATGCTTAAAAAACTCTTATCACACCCATATGATGGAACGACTCATCATGATTATCATTTGATCTTTGTCGATGAAGTTTGTGGATTATTTCAACTTATAGGGTAGTCTGGAGACAAGGTTAAGAAGAATTTTTTCCCTTTATGTTTGGAGGGAAAGGCATTAATGTGTTACATGTTATTGGGTGATATTGGATCATGGGACTAGAATCTTTTGAAGCTGGAATTTCATCAGAAGTTTTACCCTATGCATCTAGTTCATCGTGATCGGAATTTTATTTATAATTGCTGGCCTCGTGAAGGAGAAAGTATCGCTCAAGCTTGGGCAAGGCTTAAATCTATGATGCACACTTTTCCCAACCATGATATCTCAAGAGATACTATTATGCAAAAAAATTATGCCCAGCTTTCTCATGATGATCAAAACCTAGTCGATTCTTCCTCTACTGGTTCCTTCATGAACTGAACTAACGAATTCAAATGGGATCTCCCGAAAATAATTAAGCGCAACTCTGAACATTGGGAGCACAACAAAGGTAAAGAGTCAGGTATAAAGCTCAAGTTTGATTGTGTAAAATCTTTTATTCAAACTGATGCCTGCTATAAGTTGAGTAATAAATATGACTTTGACTCTGAGATAGTAGCTTCTTTCTGTGAATCATTTGCTACTCATGTTGATCTCCCTAAGGAGAAGTGGTTTAAGTACCATCCACCCATTGAAGAACAATTAGAGAAACTTATTAAACTTGAGAAGGAAGAAATAATTGTTAGCCATGTTGATCCAATTGTTCCTACTGCTTACATTGAGAAACCACCCTTTCCTGTTAGAATTAAGGAACACGCTAAAACTACAACTGTGGTTAATAAAAGTCATGCTAGAACACCTACACCTCCTGAACAAATAAATGTTGAGCCTAAGGTTGCCATGGTTAAAGATCTTCTAGTTGATAATATTGATGGACATGTTATCTATTTCTGTGATGAAACTACTAGAATTGTAAAACCTGTTAGACGTAAGCAAGATGAACTAGATAAAAATAGACCAGTTGTTGGCATGCCTGTGGTTTCCGTTAAAATTGGAGATCATTTTTATCATGGCTTGTGTGATATGGGTGCTAGTATTAGTGCTATACCTTTTACCTTATATCAAGAAATTATAAATGACATAGCACCATCTGAACTTGAGGACACTGACGTTACTATAAAACTTGCAAATAGAGATACTATTACTCCACTTGGGATTGTTAGAGATGTTGGTGTCTTGTGTGGAAAGGTCAAGTACCCCATTGATTTTCTAGTACTTGGTTCGGAACAAGATAACTTTTGCCCCATTATATTTGGTAGACCTTTCTTGAATACTGGTAATGCTGAAATTAATTGTGTTACTGATAAGGTTAAAGTAAGCTTTGGCGATGTGTCTCATGAATTTAATTTCTCCAAATTTAGTAAACAGTCTCATGATAAAGAATTATCAAGCAAAGATGAGATTATAGGTCTAGCTTATATTGTCGTACCTCCTACCGACCCGTTAGAACAATATTTACTAGACCATGAAAATGATATGCATATGAATGAGAGAAATGAGATAGATGACATATTTTTGAAACAAATACCTATTCTTAAGCACAACCTACCGTTTGATATTTTAGGGGATCCCCCTCCACCCAAGGGAGATCTCGTGTTTGAGCTAAAGACTTTACCCGATACTTTGAAATATGCTTATCTTGATGAAAAGAAAATATATCATGTTATAATCTGTGGTAACCTTTCAGAGCATGAAGAAAAGAGATTACTTAAAACTCTGAAGAAGCACTGGGCTGCTATTGGATATACTCTCGATGATCTTAAGGGCATTAGTCCTACTCTGTGTCAGCACAAGATTAATATGGAACCAGATGCTAAACCTGTCATTGATCACCAACACCGCTTAAACCCTAGGATGAAGGAAGTGGTAAGAACTAAAATATTAAAGCTTCTGGAGGCAGGTATAATTTATCCTATTACTGATAGTAGATGGGTAAGTCCTGTTCATTGTGTTCCTAAGAAAGGAGGTATAACTGTTGTCCCTAATGATAAAAATGAACTTATCCCACAAAGAATAGTGATTGGTTATAGGATGGTGATTGATTTCAGGAAATTAAACAAAGCTACTAGGAAAGATCATTATCCTTTACCTTTTATCGATCAAATGCTAGAAAGATTATCTAAGCACAGACACTTTTGCTTTCTTGATGGATATTCCGGTTTTTCTCAAATACCTGTGTCAAAAGAGGACCAAGAGAAACTACTTTTACTTGCCCTTTTGGAACAAATGCTTATAGACGTATGCCTTTTGGTTTATGCAATGCACCTGCTACCTTTCAAAGATGTATGATGGCTATATTCTCTGATTTTTGTGAAAAGATTGTTGAGGTTTTCATGGATGATTTTTCCGTTTATGGAACTTCTTTTGATAATTGCTTGAGAAACCTTGATCGAGTTTTGCAGAGATGTGAAGAAACTAATCTTGTTTTGAATTGGGAGAAGTGTCATTTTATGGTGAATGAAGGTATAGTGCTTGGGCATAAATTTTCTGAACGGGGTATTGAAGTGGATAAAGCTAAAGTTGATGCCATTGAGAAGATGCCATGCCCCAAAGATATCAAAGGTATAAGAAGCTTCCTTGGTCATGCTGGTTTTTATAGGCGTTTCAAAGATTTCTCAAAGATTTCTAGGTCGCTAACTAATCTTCTTCAAAAAGATATTCCTTTTATTTTTGATGATGATTGTGTAGAAGCTTTTGAAATACTTAAGAAAGCTTTGATTTCTGCACCTATTGTTCAACCACCTGACTGGAACTTACCATTCGAGATTATGTGTGATGCTAGTGATTATGCAATTGGTGCTATTCTAGGGCAAAGAGTAGACAAGAAATTGAATGTTATCCATTATGCTAGTAAAACTCTAGATGCTGCTCAAAGAAATTATGCCACCAATGAAAAGGAATTTTTAGCAGTTTTCTTTGCATGTCAGAAGTTTAGACCATATATTGTTGATTCCAAAGTAACTATTCACACAGATCATGCTACTATTAAATACCTTATGGAAAAGAAAGATGCTAAGCCTAGACTTATTCAGTGGTTGCTTTTGCTTCAAGAATTTGATTTGCATATTGTCAATAGAAAAGGAGCCGAAAACCCCGTAGCAGATAACCTATCTAGAATGGAGAATGTTCTTGATGACCCACTGCCTATTGATGATAATTTTCCCGATGAACAACTTGCTGATATAAATGCTTCACGTAGTACTCCTTGGTATGCTGATTATGCTAATTACATTGTTACTAAATATATCCCACCTAGTTTCACCTATCAGCAAAATAAAAAGAAAAAATTCTTTTATGATTTACGACATTACTTTTGGGATGTGTCGGGCCTCTGGGACTCGGGGTACCCAGGCCCGTCTGCCCGTGGCACGGGCATGGCGCTGGCCCTAAGCAGCAGAATGGCCCACTAATCATCCTGATGAGGAAAGCCCTCGCGAGGCGTACCACGGCCACGACATCACAAGCCTCCCGGGACCCGCCCACTCGCGGAGCCACCTCTAGTGCCCTCGCGGGGTCGAGCAGTCCTGCTCCTTCATGTGGTTGACGTGGCTCGCATCGAGCGGCCCCTAGGGCCGTGCCAGCTGGCACGAACAGAGAGGCTTTCCTCTTTGGTGATAGAGGAAATCCATGAGCTCGCGGGTTCCCAAAGCAACCCCCAAAGATTGCCGTTCCGGTGCAAGAAGACCAAGACCGAGGGCTCGACAGGATGGATGACACCCCCGAGCCCACGAGCACGTCACGGTGAGGAACTTTAGTAGGCGAAGACCACCTTTTGTCAGGATAAGCTGCAACCCTGTCCCCTTTCAAAATGGCCGTTGTGGCAACCCTTCCCACCTGATATTTCTTGGGGGAAGAGGACCACGTCAATATAAGGGGGGGGGGGGAACCAGTCACCGTAGAGGGAGAGATTTTCTGGTTGGAAAGAACACGCCTTGTACTCATCTTCCGCCTCAGGGAATCCACCAAGCAGGAGTAGGGATTTACACCGCGAGGTGGCCCGAACCTGGGTAAACTCTGTGTGTCGTTGTTCATCTTCCTTATCTCAAGCCACCGGAGAGTCTCCGGGTGGTTGCGAAGTAGAGTAGGGTAGGAGAGCGAGCGCACCCTAGTGTTCGAACCTTCTTGGGTCCGCGGAGCCCCGATTCCGACATTTGGCGTGCCAGGTAGGGGTGCGCCGACGTTCTCTAGCTCCGTCAACTCAGGCTTCATCAACCCCATGGCCGACGCTCGCCGTGTGCGCGCTGAGCGCAGGGCGGCCCGGGTCGTTCAGACCGCCCCGGTTGGCCGCGGTGGTCGTCGCCACTCCGCCGGCGACGAGTGCGCGGCGGCCACCGACCCCGATGCTCGCGAGCAGCAGGACTCCTCCGCACACCCCTCTGTGCAGCAGGAGGGCCGCACTGCCACGGCTTCCTCCTCCCACGCCCGCCTCGAGCGGGTGAACGCGCAGGCGGCGCTGCTCATGCCACGCGAGCTGCTCCGCTACCGCCCTACAGACGCCGGCAATGATGCGTGGCTGGGCCGCATCACGGAACTCGTCACCGCCGCCGGGGAAGCCCCGGTACCCTCCCGCTCATTTCGCCCCCGCCGTCCTACGCGGGCGAAGTGGCTCGTGGAGCGCCTCCGCCCCCTCGCTTGCACGACGAGCGGGCCGAGCCCTGGCACGACGTGCGCCCCCGCGACCAGCGCCATGAAGCACCCCCACAGGACCAGGACGACGCCAGCTGCTAGATAGTAAACCGCGCGGCGCCTGACGCATACGCAGTCCTTGAGCAGCAGATCCAGCGTCAGGACCGGGTCACGCAGGATGTGGCCGCGGTTGGGCACCAGAACAGGGCCGCCCTCGCCCGCGGTGGTCCTCTAAGCATTGTGGGCTGCCGGGCCTTCACCCGTGAGCTCCGCAGGGTGGTTTGGCCCGCCAAGTTCAAGCCCGAGCTGCCCCAACACTACGATGGCACCCTTGACCCCATGGAGTTCCTCAATCTCTATGCACTGAGCGTGGAGGCAGCGGGCGGCGACGACAAGGTCATGGCGAATTGGCTCCCGATGGCTCTCAAGGACGGCGCCCGATGCTGGCTCCTGAACCTGACCGAGGGTTCGGTCTCTTCATGGAGCGAGCTCTGCGAGATGTTCATCACCAACTTCAAGGGCACGCATGACCGCCCCTCTCCATCAACGACCTGCGGCGTGTGAAGCAGCGCCCTGGAGAAACCCTGCGCAAATATATCCAATGGTTCAGCCAAGTGCGCAACAAGATCTTGCGCGCCATGGATGATGCCGTCATCATGGCGTTCACCAACGGCGTCAAGGACCTCAAGATGTGCGAGAAGCTCGCCATCAACGACAACCTCAGCTCGGCCCTGGAGATGTTCAACATCATCGACAAGTGAGCCAAGGCAGAGGAGGGTCGCCTGTTCGCCCATGACGACCTGGATGCCACGCAAGATGACTGCATTGACAAGACCAAGGAAGTCGAGCGCAAGGGCCCCACCGTGCTCGCAGCGGAGCCCGAGCAGAAGCGCGGCAGCTACCAGGCTGCGCCTGAGAAAGACCGACGGCCGTACTGCATCTACCACGACCTGCACACCCACAGCACTGAAGACTGCCAGGAGCTCAGGATCCTCCAAGACGAGCGCGTTGGCCGGTGCCCGAAGCGGAGCAACCATGGCACTGGCCGCGGAGGCGGTGGCGGCCGATGGGATGGTCGCGGTGGCAACACCCTCCACGGCTGGCAAGAGCAGCATCGTGACAACGGCCGGCGCAATCAGCCTCGTGAGGTGCGTCTTCGGGACAACGCCGCACTTCCCCCGCTGGCGCCGCCACCAAGGAGGAACGATGACGACCAACGCAATGAGGATGCTGGGGGCTACCAGGAGCCTCGCGCGGTTGCTTGCATCCTTGGCGGGGCCCATACCCCACCGTTGAACCGCCGGTTCAACCAGTTTTCCTGTGAGGTGAATGCCGCCCTCCCGAGGCTGGAAGCCGTGAAGCCCCTCAAGTGGTCCCAGTATGCCATCTCTTTCGACGCCGGGGACAGCCTCAAGTCCTTGGCTGCCGCGGGTGCACTCCCCATGATGCGCACCTCCACGATCAGCAATGTCACCGTCACCAAGACCCTCATCGACGGAGGCACGGGCCTCAATGTCCTCTCGGTGGAGACCTTTGACACGCTTCAAGTGCCCTACGACCAGCTGATGCCGACCAGGCCATTCTTCGCAGTGACCAGCGGCTCCACCACTTCGCTGGGGCAGATCCGCCTCCCCCTCACATTCGGCACGCGCGACAACTACCACACCAAGCTCATCGACTTCGACATGGCGCACATCAGCCTCCCGTACAACGCCATTCTGGGATACCCGGCGCTGGCCAAGTTTATGGCAGCCATGCACCACGGCTACAACGTCCTCAAGATGTCGGGATGCCGCGGCGTAATCACCGTCACCTGCGATGAAAAGAACGCGGTCTTCTCCCTTGAGCGTGCCTACAAGCTTGCCGCGGCGGAGCATCCCGGAGACGCGGGGGATGTTGAGCCTCCCGAGGCCGCACCCCCGAGGAAGAAGCAGCTGTTGCCCGTCCCAAGCCTCGTCAAGACCAAGAATGCAGCCCCTGCCGACGTGGGTCCCACGCCCATCGCCGGCACCGACCGCCTCCCTGCATAGGGAGGTGCGCCCGGCGCCTCCCTCAGGCTAGGCTCGGGGGCTTCTGCGTGGGAATCATCCGATTTGGCCGGTATGAAGAGGGAGCTGCTCGGGCACCACTTGGAGGCGTGCCTCGTAGCGCGCCCCCGGAGGAAAGGAACATGGCGCCAGGCGCTGGCGTCACAGGAATTCATCGACCAAGAAGACGGCAGGATGCAGGAGGAGCGCCGCCCGGAGCACGGCGGGGCGCGCATGTGCATCTACATCGCGGGCCTTAACCGAGCCGGATCCCAAGGCCTCTTCCGGCTGCACGTCATCACCCACCGCGTTCGCATGTCCTTTGGCTTGGCGAATGCCGCCGTCTCCTTCCAAAGGTTGGCGCAGTTCGTGACGACACCCTGTGTGGCCCCGAGGCCCTGCGAGCCTCCAGAGCCTCCAGAGCCTCCAGGACCTCAGGAGACTGTCGGTCCCAGAGGGGCTGACCTCCGCGGCATGTCCAGCCAGACGCTTCCGCAGCAACACAACCACCAGTTGATTTTTTGTTGTTCTTTTTAAATTGAGGGCACCCTTCGGGCTGCAACACCCTCAGGCTGGCATGGGTCCGTCCATGCAGCATTCTCACTTTTTGGAAGTGTAGCGAACCTTATTATTTCTTTCGAAGTTTATGATTTCGGCTTAAGCCCAACATTCGGTGCCTTGCCACTGCATGATATCGCCACGCTCCTATGACCTTTCTTTCGAATATCCCCCGGTCTGTGTTAGGCATGGCGTCTATGCTCGGGTACGTCCCTACAGTGTTGGTAAATCCAAGTGACTGAGCTCTGTCTCGCGGGCTCACTCCCGTGTACATCACCTCCTGGAGTCCTTGGTGTCTTGCTCTCAGGGGATTGCCGAGAGTAGGCGAGTGAGGGCGTGGCTTGTTATGTTTCATTGCCAGTTGGGTGCTTCCTCACCTCGGGCGCCATGGATCGGGTGGTTTTCCCTTGTTCATCTCATGAAGGAACCCGACACGGCGTCTGTGCTCGGGTCCGTCCCTGCAGCGTCGCTAAATCCGAGAGACCGAGCTCTGTCTGATGGACTGCCCCCGAACACGTCACCTCCTCGGGTTCTCGGTGTCGAACCTCTTCGTGTGGTGGCGTCGGGACGGCCACCGGCTCGCGTCACCCCCCCCCCCCCCCCCATGTTACAAGTCCCATATGCACACAGCCGCGTGAAAAGTGAGGCGTAACCCGCCTAAAGAATTGATGAAGGAGCTCCTGAGCCTTGTGCCTGGAGTATCCGACACCTCTTTTAAATCGCCACCCGTGACCCTCTCACGTAATAATGAGGTTGGGGCTGTACACGCCCCGGAGCCTCCCGAAGGGCCGCCCCTCGGCCCCAGGAGGACTCCCGCCCACGCCCAGTGGAAGCCCCATGCTCCACGCTGGTCGATAAAGAACCGAGGAAGGAGCTCCTGAGCCATGTGCCTGGGGCGTCCGACACCTCTTTTAAAATCGCCGCTCGTGACCCTCTCACGTAATAATGAGGTTGGGGTTGTACACGCCCCGGAGCCTCCAGAAGGGCCGCCCCTCGGCCCCGGGAGGACTCCCGCCCATGCCCAGTGGAAGCCCCATGCTCCGCGCTGGTGGATCATCGACTGAGCTCCATGCTTGCCAGTTTCACCTTGTACATCGCGCGAGCAAGGGCTGGACACGGTGCCTGTGCTCGGGTTCGTCCCTGCAGCGCTGATAAATCCAAGTGATCGAGCTCTGTCTCACGGGCTTTCTCCCGTGCACATCACCTCCTGAGGCCTTGGTGTCTAGTCCCCTCGCGCGACACCCAAGTGTAAGCTGGCAAGAGCATGGCGCTCCAAGCACGGCTTACCGTGCGCATGATTCTTCTTCACGAGAGCTGCTTGCGCATCAAGGGGGGGGGGGTTCTTGAGCACCGCGTCTCAGGAACCTTCACTAGCACCCGTAGCTCCTCACCTCCTGGTTCGGCTCAGGCATCGTGACCTGGCGTCCCAGCGACGGCTGAGGTATGCGCGGGGCTGGGCCCCGCTGATGCAGAGCATAAGGACTCTCGAGCGGGCCGCTTGCGTGTCAAGGGGGGGGGGGGTTCTTGATCATCGCGTCTCGGGAACCATCACTAGCGCCCGTAGCCCCTCACCTCCTGGTTCAGCTTAGGCATCACGACTTGGCGTCCCGGCGACGACTGAGGTATGCGTGGGGCTGGGCCCTGCCGACGTTGAGCGTGAGGACTCTCAAGCTGGTCGCTTGCGCGTCAAAGGGGGGCTCTTGAGCAACGCGCCTCAGGAACCTTCACTAGCGCCCGTAGCCCCTCACCTCCTGGTTCGGTTCAGGCATCGCGACCTGGCGATCCAGTGACGGCTGAGGTATGCGCGGGGCTGGGCCCTGCCGACGCAGAGCGTTAAGACAAGCAAGAGAAAAACCCAGGCAAGAAAGGGAAGTCACAGATCACAAGCAGTTATTACAAAACCCGAGATATTCCCTACAGCTTAAAATTGTCATCTCATCTCTCCTCGAGGCGGACTCAACTTATTGCAGGGTGGTAAAAGGAGGCTCCCCGCTAGGCTCTTCGCCGCCGTCGAAGCAGAAGAACTTCTCGAGCAACGCCTTCACGTGACCCTCCACAGCCGCCGCCATGTCATCGCGAGACTCTTCGAGAACGGGGCCCGTCACCTCGTCGAACTTGAAGTCAGGGTCACGAAGGAGGAGATGGCTGAAGATGCGAGTTGCTGCCATGGAGAGGAGACCGTGGCTTTCTTCTTCCAGGATGCCATCCACCTCCTGGGCCGCGCCCTCGAGAGCCTTCACAAGCCTGGAGGAGAGCTCGGCGTAGCTGAAGCCTTGAGGAATGAGAGGGACATCGAAACTCGACCTGCAAATAGATGCCAGGGCCTCGCGGGCCCTGTGTTCAAGGGAGGAGAGCGCGGCGTGGTCTAAGGCCGCCCTCGCGTCGGAGGTAGCTTGGATCTCCTTCTCGCGGGCATCCAGCTTGGCGTTGGCTTCGGAGATCCCCTTGGCATGAGCCTCTTGGGCCTCACCCACCTCGCGCCGCAGCGTCTCCAGGCGCTCGCGCTCCATGGCCTGCTCGGCCGTCAGCTTCGCGAGCTCAGCATCACATTACGCAAGCCTCGCCTCGCGGGCCTTGACGTCCCCTTCTCGCAGCTGGAGGTTCTATGCTTGCGCGGCTCGCTCCTGAAGCACACGCATGCCGGCTTCTGCTTCCTTGAAGCGCTTGGCGAGTGCTGTCTTCTCGGCAAGAGCCCTCTCGCAAGCGACCTTCGCCTCGGCGACCTCCTTTTTGCCCTCCGCAAGGGTGGCCTCGGCCTTGTGGTGAGCCTCCCTAGTGGAGGCGTCAAGTTGACGCCACCCCATGGCGAGCTTCAGGCGCTCGGTAGAGAGACGCGCCTCGGCATCTCGGAAGTCCGCCCCTAGCCGGACGAGCGCGTCCTGCATCGGTCAGAGCCCCGCGCCTGAGCAAGGTGTTTTGGTCCATTAGGGCAAGAGTTGGCCCGCGGGCTGGCGCCCCGGCGCTCAACGCAACTGGAACAAGGAGTGCCCCAGCGCCCTGCACTTGAGGCGTCGGGGGCTCCAAGTTCTCCCCCGTGATTCGCCCCTACGGTCCGCTCGGGGAGACCATCACACTGGCTCCAGAGGCCCCTAGAGCGACCACCGCCGGAGGACAGCTTGAGTCGCGCCCTGCGTCGTGGCTGGTTACAAGGGCTGGAGCGACCGGCGAAGGATGAGGCACCTCTCTCTCTTCCACTGGCTGAGAGGCCGCGGTCTCGGCGGGCGGCATCGGGGGCTGAGCAGTCGCGGCTTCGGGAGGTGGCTCCCGAGGCCGGATCCCAGCGGCCTTGGCAGATGGTGCCAAGGGCTGAACCGTCGTGGCCCCGAGGCACGTGCCCCCTTGCCGCACCGGGGAGACGCTGGGCCCCTTGGTTGCGCCCGCACGGCCGAGCACGGCGCCAGGCTGACACAGACCACCCCCGCGCCCGCCAGGTCCCCGACCAAGGGTTGAGGCCGCCTTGTTGATGGGCGCAACCTTCGCCCCGGCGTTCGCCTTATTCTTCCTCTCCTCACTGCTGTCGGAGCACCTGTGCCAGGGAGAGGGTTAGCTGGAACAACTAGTCAAGGACGCACGACATGGGAGCAGATTAAGGAACTTACTCATCCCGGGCGGCCCACTTCCTCTTCTTCGCGATGGCTGACGCCGTGCCCGCGCCGCCCTCGCGCATCGTCTCGAAGCCGCCTGAAGGGCGCTCAGCATGGTCCTTGGTAGGACTGGCCAAGTTCTCCCCTTCCGTAGGGGCCTGGGAGGCCTCCGGAGGAGGCGTGGCCGCCGCCGGTGCGGGCGCAGCGCCTTCGCCATCGGCCTCCATCACCAGTACAGGAGGGGTCGCGGAGCCCGACCCTGCTCTGTCTCCCGGGCCTGCGTGCCTGGGCGGAATAACTTGGCGCTGCTCGTTTGAGGCAGCATCGTCATCCCCGAGACCGCACAGGGATGTGTGGAGACTGGCCCATGGCGCCCGGCCGGCACTCCCCTCTTCCTCGATCGCCTCCGAGTCCTCGCCACCATCACCCTCGCCGGAGGACGTCACCGCGATGGAGGGGATCCTGCATGACCCGACGATCCCCCACTCGTTGAAGACGGGCATCTCCCCGATTAGCTCCTCCATGTTGCCGCAAGCGTACAGCGGCGGCGCCGCCTGCGGAGGACCCTCGGGAGTGTAGCCAAGCAGGGCCCACAGGGCCCCATCCAGCTCGTCGTGCGTCATGCCATAGACGTGTAGCCTCATCGGATCCCTCGAGCCGATGAACTTCCATAGGGGCAGGGAGCGCGCCTGGAGCGTCACGATGCGCTGCCCCAGAAATTCCTTGATGACCATCGCCCCCGTCAGAGAGGCGCGCCCATGCGCGGTGATGCACTCTAGGATGGGCTCCGCCCTTGGGTCGGTGAGCTTCTCGTGCGCCCACCCCGGGGACTGCACGGGGTGGTCCTTGGGGGCCGTCAGGAGTGACTTAACCCGACGCGCGTCCATGAATACCCAGCACAGCCGGTAGGCCTCCACCTTCTTCCCTGCCTTCAGGCGAATGCTCGCACCCGTGACGTCTACGAAGGAGACGCATGCGGAACGATGGTCCGGGGCGGTGAACCGTAGGCTGAAAAAGTGGCGAAAGAGCGCCACCGAGGGCCTCATGCCCACAAATGCCTCGTAGTAGAAGGCAAAGATGGCCAGGAGGAGAATGGAGTTGGGCTGAAGGTGCAAGGCGTGGATCTGATAATGGGAGAGGATGGCGTAGAAGAACCTAAAGAATGTCGGGACTAGCCCGACGTAGTTGCTTTGGAAGAAGAAGGGGTAGGCGGACTTCGGTAAGCCGATCGGTGCCGCCGAGCCAGGCCAGAGTTCGGTCGCCTACCCCCCGTTCAGCCCATCGGCCACCAGCGGGAGCACATGGCCCAGGTCCTCCTCATCAGAGACGAGGGAGGGCAAGAGTGCTGCCCGACGGCAGCAGGGCTCATGGTGGAGGCCGTGGCCTTCCCCTTCTTGCTGACGGGCGCCATCTGAGCGCTGGGGCCGCAGGAAGGGTAAGAGAAGAGCCTCAGGAGAGGTTGGATCTAGAGCTGTTCCGTGTGGAGGAGGAAGGTGCAGGAAGACGGAGGCAACACAAGGAATGGCAATGGTGGCCCCCGGCTACGCACGGGCTTTATGTCCACCTGCGTGACCACCAAGGCCTCATGGAAAGTGGGGCGCCCCACGCCCCAAAGCACTCGCATGTCGTGCTCGGCCCACAGGCGGTTAGGCCCCGTGTCGCGTCGCCCCCACCAACAGGCGGGATCATGCACAGGCCTCTGCGACTGGGGGTACCCAGGCCCGTCTGCCCGTGACCCAGGCATGGCACTGGCCCTAAGTAGCCGAATGGCCCACCAATCATTCTCGCGAGGCATACGATGGCCACGACATCACAAGCCTCCTCCCCCCTCACGGAGCCACCTCTGGTGCCCTCGCGGGGTCGAGCGGTCCTGCTCCTTCACGTGGTTGACGTGGCTCGCACCGAGCGGCCCCGAGGGCCGCACCAGCAGGCACAGAAAGAGAGGCATTCCTCTTTGGTGATAGAGGAAAGCCATCAGCTCACGGGTTCCCAAAGCAACTGTCACAGCCCTAGAATACTGCTTGTAAATAGTTGCATTGGCATCCATGTCATCCTATTAATTTTCCTTGAATTTGAAATGTGCATGATCAAACCCTAGCACCAAATAATATTCAAATAGGTTCAACATAATTTTTTTCAATGTACCAAAGTGGCCTTTTAAAATGTTGATCATCTCTGGAGAAATGTGGTAACATCAAACAGAGGTGAAGCATATTTTTCCATGTCACTTTTGGTTGCTGAATTAACTCAACAAGTATTTGAATTGGAGCTATTAAATGCTATATATAATTCCATAGCTCCAAATAATTTGAAACTTGGTAAGGGCATCTTAAATAATTTAGTGAGAGCCCACAAAAAGTTTCTGATTTTATAAAAATGGTTTGGTATTTTAAAAAAACAGAACAAATTAAAGAAATTAGAAAACAGAAATTTAAACAAATTAGAAAAACGAGACAGAGAGAGAGAAACTTACCTGTTGGGCCCTGCACTGTAGCCGGCCCAGCCCAGCACGAAGCCGAAGCCAGTCGTCATCTTCCCCATGCCAGAAGGACGTGCGCGCGTGGTTCCCGCGTACCCGGCCACCTCCAGCCTGCCTACTCGCTCTGGACGTCGCCTAAGAGCACCACGCGACCCGCCAGAGCCGTCTGCATCGTTCCCCCCTCGCATCTCTCTCCCTCTCCTCCTCTGGCTCTCTCTCTCGCCCGACAGAGCGCCACGGCCACCGCCGCTCGCAACCACCATGGACACCGGCCACCCCTCACCTCCCCGAGCTAGCCATCAACTTCGCCTCGTCGCCCTCGACCCCCTCCTCCCAAGAAAACAAGGCCAGAGGCCCCGCAGCATCGCCACTGTCTCCGTTTCCATCTCCGGCCGCCGAAGCTCCCCGGCGTCGATTCGCCGCACGCAGACCCTCCCCGACCTCGCCTTTGCCTCGACTGGAACCGCAGTGAGCCTCTTCTTTGAATCCCCCTTCTCCCCACGTCAATTACGAGCTCAACCGCCGCCCCCATTGCTGAACGAGCTTGCCGCCGCTCGGGCTCGTCGCTGGCGCAGCTCCGGCGATCATTTGGTCCCCCGGCATGTCCATCGCATCCGCAGCCCCACATAGAGTCCGTTTAGCGCCTTGCCTCGCTCGCCTGCATGCTATAGCGCCGAACCGCAAGCACCCGAACGCCGGCCTACGCAAATGAGCTCGCCGCCGTTGATCGCAGCCACCCCAGCTCCGGCTGAGGCCACCGTTGGACACGCCACGACGCCAGCTCTCCAGGGATCTCAGCCATGCATCGAACGGTGCCCCGTGTTGCATTTCCGAGCCACCGAGCCGCGTCTGGCCTCGCCGTCGGCGGGTTTGACCCCGCTGACTGGAGGTTTGACCTCCCAGAGTCAGTGACACGTGGGGCCAGCCCCTGGCTTAGTTAAGTTGAGCGCTTAATTAAATTAATTAATTTCTGTTAGTAATATAGGTCACTGATAGTGGGCCCAGGCCTGCTAAATGGTTTAGTTAGGATTAACTTAATGCTAATTAACCCTGTTAATTAGCTGGGACACTGACCAGTGGGTCCCACTGGTCAGGTTTGACCAGAGTCAGTCTGTTGACCTGCTGACATCACAATGACCTCACGCTGACGCAATAATCCAACTCTGGAATTTAAATAAATCTTAAATGATTTATTTATTTCAAAAATGTTTAAAACTTCTAAAAATTATAGAAAATATTCTGTAAGTCAAATGAAAATAATTTATATATGAAAAATGATCAGAAAAATCCAATGAATCTGATTATGCCATGTTCATGAATGTTTGAGCAAGTTAATATCATCAACTAGGACAAATGATGATTAGGGTAAACTTGATAAATAGTTTGGAGTTGAAATTTGATGCCTATTTGAATTCCACTTCAATTAATATGGCTAAATATTGTACTAGGTAAATTCAGTACCTTAACATGTCATATCATACATCATGTTTGTTGCACTGCATTGAATGTGTTCCTTCTTCTTGTTTGTCAGTGTTATTACTTCTCGGTAGACGATGGTTCCGACGTTGTGATCGTTGACCCTAGTGAAGAGAAGTACCTTCTTCAGAACTATCAGGCAAGCAACCCCCCTTTGAGCATACTGATATAAATCCACTCTCTCGCTCCTACTCTCTTTTATTGCATTAGGACAATCACGATTCAACTATTACATGTTCTCGGTAGTTGGACCCATTCCTCTGCATGACCTGTCTTTGCCACAGTAAATGGTTGAAACCACTTAGCATGAGTAGCAACTGCTTGGGCCTTGTTGTGCTTACTCATCCATGCATGCTTACTGTGCCAGCTATGCATAGAGTCGTGTCGGGTCTGATCCATCTGGGTGATGAATCGGAATGGTGATGTTCATGTCCTACTATTTGAGAGTTAAGTGTGTGAATCCGATTTGGTAAAGGTAGCGATGAGAGGCCATGTAGGAGTACATGGTGGGTTGTCACATTGGGACCGTCCTTAAGAACTGAGTTATGTGTATGTTATCCAAGACAAGATACTACCATGCATTGGGCCCGAAACCAATGGACCCTCTCGGCTTATTAATGGCCGTGATCTCTGTCCAGGAGTTGCAACTTGTTTCTAGTGTTTGTAGGATGTGTTGGCGGCCGTGCATAGCGTTGACCGGAGGGGTGGGCTATGGCGCGGTAGATGCACCAGTGGCCGGGTGTACCAATCGTAGAACCATCCGTTGAGGTGGGCTTGGGAACCCTGCACACATCGTTTGAGGCCGTAATGGAAACTTCGACCGGACTTCCTTGCGGGTTCAGTCTCAAATAGGCGATAAACCTGGACTAGAGTCTTGTGTGGTTAACGGTCGTGGTCGACTCCCTCGCTGGGCTTCCGCTTGAAGGTTGTCGAGGTGCATTTTTACGTGCACATGGCAATAAGTGGGGGGAGCATGTGTGAAGAAGTATACCCATGCAGGGTAAATAATCTGTTCGAATAGCCGCGTCCTCGGATATGGTCTACTTGGAAAACTTATGTGGTTCATAGACAACTTGAAATGGATACTCTAAAATGCGCAAGATAAGCATGAGTGTTATGGATGGCCTTCTCGTAGGGAGATGGGAGTGGATCCATAGTGGTGTATTGATTTGGTGAATATGTGGACTCGTGTATGCTATCCCACCTCAAATAAAGTACTCGTAGTCGTAGTACAGGTTAGCCAAGAGTCAAATCTGGCTTGCTGCAATAAACTCCACAACCCCCTTGTTGACAATGATGCATATGTAGATAGTTCTGATGTAAGTCTTGCTGACTACCTTTGTAATCACGGTTGCTTAATTTGTGTTTTTGCAGAGGAGATGTCAGTCTCATTAGTGATTCTTATGACGTGAAGTTCAATGTTGACCGGAATAGCTTGGGAATCCTAGACAGAGGTCTAGCTCCTTTGTTAGGGTCGTTGTAGCTTTTTGGGCTCCTCCAGCCACATTAGTAGATGTCTGTACCCAGACATGTTTTGCTTCTGCTTGATGCTTGTATGACTTGAGTGTTGGGTCATGTGACTCCTGTTTCTAATATCACACTATGTTGGCTCTTATGAGTCATTAATTAATACTTGAGTCATAGAGTTATGTTGTGATGCCATGTTGTATCTACGCATATCGTGCATATTGCGTGTATGTTTCAAATGCATTGGTATGCGTGGGATTTGACACCTAGTTGTGTGCCTTTAGTAGCCCTCTTTACGGGAAAATGCCTCTTTGTGCTTCCACCAAGCTATGGTAGCTTGCTACTACTCCGGACACATTGATTGACCGGCGTGTAGCCTTCTTTGCCGCTATGTCTGTCCCTACGGGGAAATGTCTTGCAATGTAATGGAGTCCATGTAGCTTGCTATGACTCGTGTACACGCAGTTGATGACCGACACCTGCATTGTTGGGTTACGTATGCCTGTTCCTGTACGGATGTGCCACTTGGGTTCTATGACTAGTCATGTCGAC
Source organism: Elymus sibiricus (assembly GCA_039707655.1). NCBI lineage: Eukaryota > Viridiplantae > Streptophyta > Magnoliopsida > Poales > Poaceae > Elymus > Elymus sibiricus. Next base: position 238,590,951 of record CM077665.1, read on the forward strand.
CCGGGTTCTTTGGCGTATGATTGCTAGCGACATAATCATATACGTGAGCCAAAAGACGCAAACGGTCCCGGCCAAGGTAAGGAGGCATCCGTGGGGATTACCATGCGTGAGGCCGCAAAGTGATGTGATATGTTACAGGCTGGATTCATATGAACTAGGATCGGGGTCCCGACAGCGTTGGCATCAGAGCCTGACTGCCTGTAGGATTACCAAGCCAAACTGGTCGATATTGAGTCTAGAACTGCTCTAGTTATATAAGGGAATTTATTGTGGAAGGGAGCGTAAGATTCTTTTACTCCTTTCCTCGTGTCATTCTAATTCTGAGTCACCCTCTTCTTTTCTACGGGGTACAAGAACTAGGCTTCTCATCTATCTATCAGGATGACGAGTTACTGTGCTGGAGACTTATAGGAAAGTTGTTGTCTTCTCAGATTGGTGTCTCCATAAGAATTCAGCTGTTATGTTTTTAGTTGTCTTGCAGGTTGCCTCATATTTCACGCCCGTACAGCCGTTATGCTGTCTGAGTTAACCAAGGTTTGTAAAAATCTGATCCAATTGCAAATTTCTTCCTCCTGCTCCCGATGTCTTTGGGCTAGACAAAGCACACTAATTATTGTGTTTTGTGTTCCCATTGTGATAATTCTGGCCATCATTATCGAAAGCATCATGTGGTGCTACTTAGTTAGAAGATATTCTATTCTGGGTTCTTGGACCCAAGATCCGTTCTTCTTATTCATGATGATAGTATTTGCTCGTTCCTTTAGGATGATTAGTAACCTTGCTATAGTCTTCAAGGTTCGTGGTTTATCAATCTTCCACTACCATGAACCATCCCCGGCAGAAATTCCTCGTGAACTGAAGATCACGACATGAGTGCTCGTGATGAGTTCTCCATTCCAAAGTTGTGACTCTGCTAATCCTTCCTTTCTGCATGGGTTATCTGGAAGAAACATGTTGAACTTTGTTCGACGTATTCAATCTATGCATCTACAACTCAGGAAAAAATTGATGTGCTCCTTGAGTTGCCCCTCTTTAGTTGTATTCTGACCTTGATCTATCAATCGATAGTCAAGAGTATTTGTGCATTCATATTCATCGATGCATGTTATTCTTGTGGTCTGTCAAGTCATTCTATTTCAGAATGTCTAGGAGAAACAAACTCCAGTACCTTATCCATTTCTAGGATTGGGTCAAAGCAGTTCTGTTCCGCAGATCAAAATGCCAATCCAGCTTTTTGCTCTATTCTACCTTGAGGTATTACCCCCTTTATGTCAAGATATCATGAGAATTGCACAACCTCTTATGGACTCTTGATACAGTGATACTTCTTGCCATCATTATTCATTCCTCGGTCTCCGTGTTGGTTGTAACCGGAATACCGACAAGTGAACCGTGATGCGTGAAATCAATACTTCTAGCAATCCTATTGCTTGTTGTGTTAACGGATAATAATTTCACTCTTAGGGTGATGGTTATTGAATTGTCATCCTAAATTGATCATGCTACCTAGTCCATCTTTCCCGGAGCACTCTTCGATCAACGAGTTAGGATTGTATCAATCCATCGCTCTTTGATCATATCGTCTTGCCTTGAAAAGCAAGATTGTTTTCCCGAGCTCAATAACATATCGGTGGTTCGCGATTTTCCGATTATCTTCTCGGAAGTATTACCAGGTTGTTCCCTGACCGTTATGTTGAGTTCATGATCAAGTTGGTTTATTTATAAACCACCCTTTCTCCAAGACTCGGTGTTGGATACAGTCGGCGTTCTGGGATTGGGGGTACCCAGACCAGCCTGCCTGTGGCCCAGCGCGTGGCCCACCATGAAGGCCCGGTACGGCCCTGCAACGAGCCCCCCAAGTCAAGGCCCTCGCGTGAGCCCCCGCCTCGCGAGGAGGACAATGCCAAGACCTCCGGAGGAGTGGCACCCTTTCAGGCCGCCTCCTGACGAGCAGAGATTCCTATGCAAGTACCCGGCCACGTGAGGTCGGGGTGACGTGGGTTCTGACGGCCTAGCCAGGCGGGCGCCAGCGGGCGCAGTGGGAGGAAAGTTTCCTCTTTCGTGCAAAGGAGACAAGGACGTACGCGGGTTCCCAAGGAACCCCGCAAAGGTTTCCTTCCCGGTGCAAAAGGACCAAGACCACGAGCTCGGCAGGATGGATGTCATCGCCGAGCCCACCGCTGCGTCACACCCGGAAGCTTTGCAGGCGAAGACCACCTTTAGTCAGGATAGGGTGTACTACTTGTCCCCTTTCAAATTTGGCTATTGTGGGATCCCATCCCGCCAGTCCGACGGGGGAAGAGGACCATGGCCCCCTATAAATAGGGATGAGCTCCCATCGTAGAAGGCAGGTTAAATCGGGTTGAGTTCATCATCACCAAGAGCCCTCGTGAGGCCATCCAACCACCGTACTAGTTCATCCTCAGCCTCCTCGTGAGGCCAATCCACCACAAAGCAGGAGTAGGGTTTTACACCGCAAGGTGGCCCGAACCTGGGTAAATCTCTGAGTCCATCTCCTTCCCCGCTCACACTTATTCGATGAAGCTAGGCCGTAGGGTGACAAGTTTGAGACTTCGAGCCGGTTGAGATCTTTGCACACGCCCCAGTGTTCGAACCTTGTTGGGTTTTGCGGAGCCCCGATTCCGACATTTGGCGCGCCAGGTAGGGCTGTGTCAAAATCTTTTTCCGGTTCCACTCTGTCTCAGCTCCGCCACTCCCATGGCCGACGCCCGACGAGCCCGCGCCGAGCGCCGGGCAGCCCGCGTCGCTCAAATGGCGCCTACGAGCTGCGGTGTTCCACGCCGCCCCGCCGCTTCCGCGGCCAACGCTGCTACCAGGTAGGCTGCTTGCGGCAGGCAGGACCTACCGCTGCCACCCTACGAGCGAGGCGGCAGCGTCGCAGCGCCGTCCCCCGCTCCGACCACGGCATCAACCTCCCACGCGCGCCGCGGACCAGCGGGGGCACCGGCCGCGCTGCCCATGGCGTGCGAACTGCTGTGTTACCACCCCGATGACGACAACACTGAAGACTGGCTTAGCCACGTCGCCGAGCCGCCGACGCTGCTAGTGAAGCTCCAGCGCCTACCCGCTCGCTCCGCCCCCCGCCCTTCCAAGCGGGAGAACTGGCTCGCGGCGCGCCACCTCCTCCTTCCCCGCGAATGGCCGATTGCAAGCCCATGTGCGAAGCACGACGCCACGAACCACCACGTGGGGCGCCGGCACGTGCACAGGACGAGACGAGCTGCCAGATGATACCGTAGGCGCTGGGCGGAGCGCGCGTGCTTCCCCCGAAGTTCAACCCGGCGAACGGGTGCGCTAAGGCCGAAGTAGGCCGCACCTCCCTCCGCATTCTCCCGTAGGTGGACCACGAAGACAAGAAGGCCAAGTCCAAGGAGGTGAAACGCAAGAACCCCTCCGTTCTGGCCTCCGAGCCCGAGGCAAAGCGCGGTCGAGACCATGAAGAACCCCTCAAGAGCAACCGCCCGTTCCGCGTCTTCCACTACACCAACACCCACCACACCAACAACTGCCTGGAGCTCAGGGAGCTCCGCGACGAGCACTTCGGCCGCCGCCCTGAGCGCGGCAACCACGGCAGCATCCGTGGGGAGGGCCACATCGGGAACCGCTGGGACAACCGCGACTCACGGTGGGACTGGCGAGACCACCCTCGCGAGAATTGACGGCGTGGCGAGCCTCGTGGCGAACCTCGGCGTGATCATCCTCGGGAGGTCCGCCCTCAGGGCAGGACCGGCCTCCCTCCGCTGCCACCACCACCAAGGAAGAACGACAGCCGACAGGACGATTGGGCTGGGGGACTTCCAAGAGCCCCGTGCGATCGCTCGCGTCCTGAGCGGCGCGCAGGCCCCGGCCCCCAACCATGCCTTCACGCACCTCCTGCCCAAGAGCCGCCTGGGGGCTGGAGCCTGCGCCGCTGGCGCCGCAAGCCCCGCGCCTGCTGTTGGGGCGCCTTCCCTCTCTGCATAGGAGGGAGCATCCGGCACCTCCCTCAGGACGGGCTCGGGGGCTTCCGCCTGGAGAGCTCCTGACCAGACATGCTTCGGTGCGCGACCCCGCAAGCGGGGAGCAAGGCACGAGGCGCCAGGAACGCGAGGGTCCGGTGCTCACAAGGGTGACGAGTGGCGGAGGACACAGGATGCGTGTGCCTTGAGAGGCGCCGGGGCACCATGCGTCCTCAAGGCATAAGGGAGCCGATCGAACCCCCCGCACGCGGCTGTCAGGTGATTCCAAGGGTCGTTCCTGCTAGACAATTCTCTGTATTTTGTATCGTCCCGAGCAAGAATTTTTTGAATACATAACGAATCCGGCTAACCCCCCACTTGAGATGGTATCATTTGTCTAAGCCTCAGGCTCTGGCACGTCGCCACTACAGGGGGCTGGCGTGCCCCTCACGACCGCCCCGTGATGGTTCCACACGGGGGCTGGGCATGATGTCTGCGTAGGACTTGTCCTCGCAGTGAATCATTGAGAAATCTAAGCACCCGGGCTCTGACCCACAGGCTGGCCACCCGTGCGGATCATCTACCTTAGTGCCGCGCCCCCTCAATGAACCATTGCGGGCGGAGGAATGGAAGGTGGCATGGCTCGCGATGCCATGGAGCAGGCAACAACGCCTCTCCTGCAGACGTGCCCTTACGGACACGCGGGGCGTGCCACGTCGCTCATGTTTGGGCCGTAGGGGCACGCAATCGGTGAACAACGCCTCTCATGCAGACGTGCCCTTACGGACACACGGGTCATGCCACGGCGCTCATGTTTGGGCCGTAGGGGCACACAATTGGTGCACAACGCCTCTCATGCAGACGTGCCCTTACGGACACGCGGGGCGTGCCACGGCGCTCATGTTTGGGCCGTAGGGGCATGCAATTGGTGCACAACGCCTCTCATGCAGACGTGCCCTTACGGACACGCGGGGTGTGCCATGACGCTCATGTTTGGGCCGTAGGGGCACGCAACCGTACTCCTGTGGCTGCACGGTTTACAACGATGCTCATACACGGGACGCAGGAGCGCAGCGCCGACTCGCGCGCCCCCGCACCGAAATGTGCGGGGGCACCTGAAGACCGGGTTAGGAGCTCCTGAGCCTTGTGCCTGGGATATCCACCCAATTATCGCCACCGTGACACTCTCACGTAATAATGACTTAGGGGTTGTACACGCTCCGGACCCCCCAATGTGGAAGCCCACGACGAGCCGCGTCGTGGCCGCAGAGGGAAGGGCTCCCGCCCATGCCCAAGTGGAGGACCCCATGCTCTGTGCTAGGGAGAAGACAAAATGCGTACGGGGGTTGTTCCCCCAGTCTAATATAGTGTCCGTGCCTGGGGCCGTCCCGATGACACTGGAAGTTCAGATACCGAGTTCCGGCTCATGGGTGTATCGCACGCATAATGCCCCACAAGGGTCTTGAGTCCCACCTTTCTCGCATAACGCCCAAATGCAGGCGGGGACGCCCAAATGCAGGCGGGCGTACGCTTAACACTTGGGATAGGATAATTTCCTTGCAGGACCATCATTTGCAGGCCTCGTGGAGCAGGCCTCGCTGGCAACGCTCTTCCAGGAGCGAGGCGCCCAAATACCCAAGACGTGCCCCCAAATGCCGCGCCTCAGGAGCCCTCGCGACACCAGCGCTCGAGCATGAAAGACACAACCCCTCTCACTGCACTCACGGACCGGCACGGATGCTATGGGAAAGGAAAGACAACGCAGAAGTGGGAGAATCGGCTCTCACGACACCGCCCCAGAGAGCCCGACGCAGGCGCCATCCAGGCTTCACTAGCAAGGCCATCACGAGGGCATCAGCCTCGCGAGGATCGAACGAGCAACCATCCTTGAAGGCCACGCGACGCTCCCGAAGGCCCCCCCTCCTGAGGAATGCCCAAGGTGAGACAACAGCCCCGCGAGGCGAGTACAGGCATAAGGAGGAGCACGGGGGCTGCCGCCCCATGGCCTCCACCGCACGCTAGGAGCGGGGACCTCCGGAGATGTCATCGTAGACCTCCGCCAGCAGGGGCGCAGGAGGCACGCGAGGAAAACAGGAAACCACGCGAAGGAAGCAAGGATGTTCAAAGCACGACATGCAACAACTACCCAAAAGCAAAGGTATCATACAACGCTTAAACGCCCCACGGGGGACAAATAGTTCATGATGCACCATGAATAAAAGAGAAGGAGCTCAGGCGGAGGAGGCGCTGGCCCCGTCGTGGCCCATGAAGGATTCGTCGTCGGAGCTGATGCCCCCCTCGGACGACGCCGCCGGGGCAAACCGCTCGATCAGGGACTCCACGTGCTCGCGCACCTCGTCCCCAAGGGGCCTCCGGAGCCCCGCGGGCACTGGCTCCATCGCGCGGGAGAGGTCGAACGCGGGGACGTGGCGGCGCAAGTTGGAGAAGACGCGCGCCAGCGCATTGTCAAGGAGGTCGCGCGCGCTGGATTCGACATCATCATCCACCCGGGAGACGCCGGACTCAAGCGCCTCCACCACCTTCTGGAAGAAGATGGGGCTTCCCTGACGAATCGGCGGACCGCGCTGTCTACGCGGTGAGCGATGTCCAGATACTGTTTGGCGTGCTGCGCCTCCATCATTTTCACGTGTGCCGCGTCGTCTTTGGCCGCCTGGACGGCGTTGGCGGCCTCCTTAACTTGGGCCTGGAGGGATGCCAGCTCCGCCTTGGCGTCCTCCTCGCCCCGCAGCGCGGCTTGAAGGGCGGCCTTGGTGCTCAGCAGCTTGGCCCTAAGGGCGTCCGCCTCGCCCTGGAGCGCGTCGAGCATGCGCCTCTTAGGCGCAGGCACCCTGAGGAAGGTCGGCAGTCAGGCCCGGCGAGACAGACACGACGAACAAACAAACAAAGGCAACGACGCACTTACTCGTCGGTGGGGCCTAGCGCCGGCGCGCCTGGACCGGCCTCGAGGGTTGGCCCCTGCCGCCCCCCTGAGACGATGGCGGCGCTGCGGGCCCCGCTCGCGCTCCAGCACCGGCAGCACTTCCCTTGGACGCCATCGGAAGGAGGAAGGACGGAGAAGGCGGTTTTCCGACGAAAGAGAGCGGGCATCAATGGAAAGAGGCGAACTAGAAGGCAAGCAAGGATGGAACTGCCCCTCGGGTGAGGCGTGTTTATAGGCGCAACCGCAATCCCCGAGGCGTCGTGGGAGCGGAGGCGACGTGAGCTCCTCGAGCGCCACATGCCGTACTCGGCTCGTGGGCGGCTCTGCCTCGCGTCGCCTCAGTTCCCTGGCGGGTCACTTCAGCGTGGGCCCAGGGTGACAATAGAGCAGGAAGGGGACGTCAGTCGAGGAAGAGCAATGATGATCAACACAGCACGGAAGCTATGAATCAACATGACTCGGGGCTGTTCCCGAGGCCCAGCAGAGGAGGGGGAATCCCCACAGGCGATTTGGGGCCCGCGGTGCTTCGCCCTTCGCTCCTTGTCTTCGTCTCGAAGCCAAGGTTGGCACGCCTTGGGCCCGGGGGCTACTATCGGCGTTCTGGGATTGGGGGTACCCAGACCTGCCTGCCTGCGGCCCAGCACGTGTCCCACCACGAAGGCCCGGTACGGCCCTGCAATGAGCCCCCCAAGTCAAGGCCCTCGCAAGAGCCCCCGCCTCGCGAGGAGGACAAAGCCAAGACCTCCGGAGGAGTGGCACCCCTTCAGGCCGCCTCCTGAGGAGCGGATATTCCTATGCAAGTACCCGGCCTTATGAGGTCGGGTGACGTGGGTTCTGACGGCCTAGCCAGGCGGGCGCCAGCGGGCGTAGTGGGAGGACAGTTTCCTCTTTGGTGCAAAGGAGACAAGGACGTACGTGGGTTCCCAAGGAACCCCCCAAAGGTTTCCTTCCCGGTGCAAAATGACCAAGACCACGAGCTCGGCAGGACGGATGGCATCGCCGATCCCACCACTGCGTCACACCCGGAAGCTTTGCAGGCGAAGACCACCTTTAGTCAGGATAGGGTGTACTACTTGTCCCCTTTCAAATTTGGCCGTTGTGCGATCCCTTCCTGCCGGTGCGACGGGGGAAGAGGACCATGGCCCCTATAAATAGGGACGAGCTCCCATCATAGAAGGCAAGTTGAATCGGGTCGAGTTCGTCATCACCAAGAGCCCTCGTGAGGCCATCCAACCACTGTACTAGTTCATCCTCTGCCTCCTCGTGAGGACAATCCACCACAAAGCAGGAGTATGGTTTTACACCGCAAGGTGGCCCGAACCTGGGTAAATCTCTGAGTCCATCTCCTTCCCCGCTCACACTTATTCGACGAAGCTAGGCCGTAGGGTGACAAGTTTGATACTTCGAGCCAGTGTTCGAACCTTGTTGGGTTTTGCGGAGCAGCGATTCCGACAGATACCCCTGAATGAGTTCGTTAAGCTAAACAACAACTTGGAGAGTTGGAAGATAAAAGCTTGATCTAACTTAGTTCATGTCAAATTGATATCTTTTGAGTTGTGTGTGTGATGAAGAAAGATGATATTCTCATCGGTTGATCCTTGTGATCGATTGTTGCATCTATTGCCTTGTCCAATCTTTGATTTGAGTGTGGGCTATCATCAAATCAAAATTAGAACCAAAGACTTTCCTAATGTTGTCTTACTCATGGATGTTTCCTCGAGCATGCACCATTATATTATTTGGTCTGACCAATGCTATCACCTTGTTCACATAGTTACGGACTTCCATCTTCATGGAAACCTCGAGGAACTGTTGTTGAGCCCATCAACAACATTGTTTATCCTCTCTATGATTCATGATGAACATAAAGCTAGTGTTGGAAACTTTAGTAAAGAATTACCTTCGTGTTAGCTCATGAAGTGTATGCTTTGATGTAAGAAGTGACTTCCTCTAAGTTCACGAGTATTCGATGCAAGTTGCCACCGTGAATCCGAGAAATGTCGTTTTGCTTCTTTTGGAATCATCCCAAGTCATTCATGCACGTGCGAAGTATTCTCTGGTTTGATAGGCTCGCTACCTCCATACCATATGTATCCCTAGCACACCAAGCCACTCGTTGATTTGTTCAAGAAAAAGAAGTTAAGTGTTAATCCTGAAGGGCCCTGACGGATGCGCAAAATACTTCGCTACCTCCAATGATGTTTCCCACCGAGAACTCGGTAGTGTTTTGCTGTAAGATTTCTAGGTGTTCACAATTGTCTTGGACAGTGTGTTCACATGTATCTTGCAATCCAGCTCATGTTTTGGAGCTGGCTTCCGTAGTCCATTTCTCGAGAATCTTGCAACGATATCTCGTCGATTTCTGTTGCAAACCTTCCTTTTCAGGAATGCTGAGTCTGAAGTATCCTACCACCAACCAGTTCTGAATCTCGGGCAGATAGGATGGTTGGAACGTTTCCCAAGAATTATAATATTGGGCTCTCTGTAACCCGGTAAGGTGGATGTTGTGGCCAACACACCTAGCTGGAAGACCTATTATTATAGTTTCTTCATTCAGCAACTTGGCCACTTCCCCATGAGGACTTCGTATGACCTATTCTAGAAGTTGTTCTTCATGGACTCTTTGAGATCCCGAAGTCCGACCTTTTACTCGATGTGCTATATATCAGGCATTACCTATAATTGGGTTACACTAGTGCATCAAGGAGAACATTAGAAGCGGAGTGCTAAATGTCTCTCGGTCGATCATCCAGATTTCGCTCCCTTGGCATAGCTAAGGTGAAATCCGAGAAAGTGTTGTGTTCCTTTGCATCTGCATCCTCCATCGATATTCATCATGGTAGTATGAGGTGTTGCCAGGATCCTTGGCATGGATGTTGGTAAAACCCTGATGAATATGGAAATGCTCAAGTTCTTGATAGCACGCTCAGACTCTGGGTTATACCCTCGGTATCAATTGGAATGTGCCTTCCGTTGACCTAGTTGTTCTATAACCCTACTTCCCTTTCGAAGCTGAGTATGCCATTTCTTTTGAATTCCTTCAAATGATCGTTTGAGAATTACCTTAGCCTGGTATGAAGAGTTCCAATGATCTCTGTATCAAAAGTAATTCTTTTTGCCAGTTAAGGTAATAACTCTACGAGTCACCTCCCTTAAGGTGCCCCGTTATGGTATGAAGGGCAATTAAATCCTCGCTACTTTGAAACCTCTTCACTATATGTTTTAGCGTGGAGTTGTTGCCTACCAAATTGGACCTCTGTCATCTACTTCGTTCCATAGATCTTGGTGTGTGTTTTATTTCTCAGCTCAAGAGACGTTTTTACGTCTCACTCCATGAGTTGATCATGAGTTGTTCGATCTTCGAGAAGATTGATTCTTGTAGATTTTTCCGTTCCTTGTCGTTGTGTTGGATGAAGGTTCCGAATGCAAAAGATGTCAAGATCACCATGATGCAATGATTCACCATCTTCGAGAAGGGCAATTGGATCATGAAGATTGTGTTAGTTTTGTGTTCCCTCCTGTCCTCTTACCCTACGCGTGAATCTCGGGACGAGATTCTTGTTTAGTGGGGCTGAGTTGTCACAGCCCTATAATACTGCTTGTAAATAGTTGCATTGGCATCCATGTCATCATGTTAATTTTCCATGAATGTTAAATGGGGATGATCAAACCCTAGCACCAAATAATATTCAAATAGGTTCAACATATTTTTTTTCAATGTACCAAAGTGGCCTTTTAAAATGTTGATCATCTCTGGAGAAATGTGGTAACATCAAACAGAGGTGAAGCATATTTTACCATGTCACATTTGGTTGCTGAATTAACTCAACAAGTATTTGAATTGGAGCTATTAAATGCTATATATAATTCCATAGCTCCAAATAATTTGAAACTTGGTAAGGGCATCTTAAATAATTCAGTGAGAGCCCACAAAAAGTTTCAGATTTTATAATTGGTATTTTAAACAAACTAGAACAAATTAAAGAAATTAGAAAACAGAAATTTAAAAAAATTAGAAAATCGAGAGAGAGAGAGAGAGAGAGAGAGAGAGAGAGAAACTTACCTGTTTGGCCCAGCACTGTAGCCGGCCCAGCCCAACACGAAGCCAACGCCAGTCGTCGTCTTCCCCGCGCCAGAAGGACGCGCGCGCGTGGTCACCGCGCGCCCGGCCACCTCCAGCCCGCCTGCTCGTCCTAGACGTCGCCTAAGAGCGCCACGCGACCCCCCAGAGCGGTCTGCATCGTTCCCCCCTCGCATCTCTCTCCCTCTCCTCCTCTGGCTCTCTGTCTCGCCCGCCAGAGCGCAATGGCCGCCGCCGCTCGCAACCACTGCGGACACCGGCCACCCCTCGCCTCCCCAAGCTGGCCATCATCTTCCCCTCGTCGCCCTCGACCCCCTCTGCCGAAGAAATCAAGGCCAGAGGCCCCGCGGCATCGCCACAGTCGCCGTTTCCATCTCGGGCTCGTCACCGACGCACCTCCGGCGACCATTTGCTCCCCCGGCATGTCCATCGTGTCCGCAGCCCCACGTAGAGTCCGTTGAGCGCCTTGCCTCGCTCGCCTGCATGCTATAGCGCCGAACCGCAAGCACCCGATTGCCGGCCGCCGCAAATGAGATCGCCACCGTCGATTGCAGCCACACTCCGGCTGAGGCCACCGTCGGACGCGCCGCGACGCCAGCTCTCCACGGATCTCAGCCATGCATCGAACGGCGCCCCGTGCTGCGTTTCCGAGCCACCTCACCGCGTCTGGCCTCGCCGGCGGGTTTGACCCCGCTGACTGGAGGTTTGACCTCCCAACGTCAGTGACAGGTGGGGCCAGCCCCTGGCTTAGTTAAGTTGAGCGCTTAATTAAATTAATTAATTTTTGTTAGTAATATAGGTCACTAACAATGGGCCCAAGCCTGCTAAATGGTTTAGTTGGGATTAACTTAATGCTAATTAACCCTGTTAATTAGCTGGGACACACACCAGTGGGTCCCACTGGTCAGGTTTGACCTGAGTCAGTCTGTTGTCCTGCTGACATCAGAATGACCTCATGCTGACGCAATAATCCAACTCTGGAATTTAAATAAATCTTAAATGATTTATTTATTTCAGAAAATTTTTGAAACTTCTAAAAATTATAGAAAATTATCAGTAAGTCAGATGAAAATAATTTATACATGAAAAATGATCAGAATAATCCAATGAATCTGATTATGCCATGTTCATGCATGTTTGAGAAAGTTAACGTCATCAAATAGGATAAATGATGATTAGGGTAAACTGGATAAATAGTTTGGAGTTGGAATTTGATGCCTATTTGAATTCCACTTCAATTAATATGGCTAAATATTGTACTAGGTAAATTCAATACCTTAACATGTCATATCATACATCATGTTTGTTGCACTGCATTGAATGTGTTCCTTCTTCTTGTTTGTCAGTGTTATTCCTTCTCGGTAGACGATGGTTCCGACGTTGTGATCGTTGACACTAGTGAAGAGAATTACCTTCTTCAGAACTGTCAGGCAAGCAACCCCCCTTTGAGCATACTGATATAAACCCACTCTCTCGCTCCTGCTCTCTTTTATTGCATTAGGACAATCACGATTCAGCTGTTACATGTTCTCGGTAGTTGAACCCATTCCTCTGCATGACATGTCTTTGCCACAGTAAATAGTTGAAACCACTTAGCATGAGTAGCAACTGCTTGGGCCTTGTTGTGCTTACTCATCCATGCTTGCTTAATGTGCCTGCTATGCTTAAAGTCGTGTCGAGTCTGATCCATCTGGGCGATGAATCGGAATTGTGATGTTCATGTCCTACTGTGTGAGAGTTAAGTGTGTGAATCCGATTTGGTAAAGGTAGCGGTGAGAGGCCATGTAGGAGTACATGGCGGGTTGTCTCATTGGGACCGTCCTTAAGAACTGAGTTCTGTGTATGTTATCCAAGACAAGATACTACCATGCATTGGGCCCGAAACCAATGGACCCTCTTGGCTTATTAATCGCCTTGATCTTTGTCTAGGAGCTGCAACTAGTTTCTGGTGTTTGTAGAATGTGCTGGCGGCCGTGCATAGCGCTGACCAGAGGGGTAGGCTATGGCATGGTAGATGCACCAGTGGCCGGGTGTACCAAGCGTAGAACCATCCGTAGAGGTGGGCTTGGGAACCCTGCACAGATCATTTGGGGCCGTAATGGAAACTTCGGCCGGACTTCCTTGCGGGTTCAGTCTCAAATACGCGATAAACCTGGACTAGAGTCTTGTGTAGATAACGGTCGTGGCCGACTCCCTCTCCGGGCTTCTGCTTGAAGGTTTCCAAGGTGCCTTTTTACGTGCGCATGGCGATTAGTGGCGGGAGCGTGTGTGAAGAAGTATACCCCTGCAGGGCAAATAATCTGTTCGAATAGCCGCATCCTCGGATATGGACTACTTGGAAAACTTATGTGGTTCATAGACAACTTGAAATGTATACTCTAAAATGGGCAAGATAAGCGTGAGTGCTATGGATGGCCTTCTCGTAGGGAGACGGGAGTGGATCCATAGTGGTGTATTGATTTGGTGAATATGTGGACTCGTGTACGCTATCCCACCTCAAATAAAGTACTCGTAGTCATAGTACAGGTTAGCCAAGAGTCAAAGCTGTGTTGATGCAATAAACTACACAACCCCCTTGTTGACAAGGATGCATATGTAGATAGTTCTGATGTAAGTCTTCCTGAGTACCTTTGTACTCACGGTTGCTTAATTTATGTTTTTGCAGAGGAGACATCAGTCTTATTAGTTATTCTTACGACGTGAAGTTCAATGTTGACCGGAATAGCTTGGGAATCCAGGACAGAGGTCTGGCTCCTTTGGTAGGGTCGTTGTAGCTTTTCAGGCTCCTCCAGCCACTTTAGTAGATGTTTGTACCCAGACATGTTTTGCTTCCGCTTGATGCTTGTATGACTTGAGTGTTGGGTCACGTGACCCCTGTTTGTAATATCACACTATGTTGGCTCTTATGAGTCATTAATGAATACTTGAGTCATAGAGTTATGTTGTGATGCCAGGTTGTATCTACGCATATTGTGTGTATGTTTGAAATGCATTGGTATGCATGGTATTCGACACCTAGTTGTGTGCCTTTAGTAGCCCTCTTTACGGGAAAATGCCTCTTTGTGCTTCCACCGAGCCATGGTAGCTTGCTACTGCTCCGGACACATTGATTGACCGGCGTGTATCCTTCTTTGCTGCTTTGTCTGTCCCTATGGGGAAATGCCTCGCGGTGTAATGGAGTCCATGTAGCTTGCTATGACTCGTCTACACGCAGTTGATGACCGACACCTGCACTGTTGGGTTACGTATGCCTGCTCTTGTACGGATGTTCCACTTGGGTTCTATGACTAGTCATGTCGACCCGGGTTCTCTGGCGTATGATTGCTAGCGACATAATCATATACGTGAGCCAAAAGACGCAAACGGTCCCGGCCAAGGTAAGGTGGTAGTCGTGGGGATTACCGTGTGTGAGGCCGTAAAGTGATGTGATATGTTACAGGCTGGATTCATATGACGTAGGATCGGGGTCCCGATAGCAACCTCCAAAGGTTGCCGTTCCGGAGCAAGAAGACCAAGACCAAGGGCTCGCCAGGACGGATGTCACCCGTGAGCCCACGAGCACGTCGCAGCGAGGAACTTTAGCAGGCGAAGACCACCTTTTGTCAGGATAAGCTGCAACCCTGTCCCCTTTCAAAATGGCGGTTGTGGCAACCCTTCTCGCCTGATATTTCTTGGGGGAAGAGGACCAGGGCAATATAAGGGGGGGAACCAGCCACCGTAGAGGGAGAGATTTTTCCAGTTGGCAAGAAGATGCCTTGAACTCATCTTCCACCTCAGGCAATCCACCAAGTAGGAGTAGGGTTTTACACCACGAGGTGGCCTGAACCTGGGTAAACTCTGTGTGTCCTTGTTCATCTTCCTTAGCTCAAGCCGCCCGAGAGTCGTCGGGTGGTTGCGAAGTAGAGTAGGGTAGGAGAGCGAGCGCACCCCAGTGTTCGAACCTTCTTGGGTCCGCGGAGCCCCGATTCCGACAGGATGACCCACATCTTTATAAAGAGGGAGTAGATGGTATTATTAGACGTTGTATACCTAAGCATGAACATGAACAAATCTTAAGGAAGTGTCATTCTGAACCTTACGGAGGACATTATGCTGGAGATAGAACTGCACACAAGGTATTACAATCTGATTTTTATTGGCCTACACTTTTCAAATATGCTCGTAAGTATGTCCTTTCATGTAATGAATGTCAAAGAGTTGGTAACATTGGTAAACGTCAGGAAATGCCTATGAATTATTCACTTGCCATTGAACCATTCGATGTTTGGGGTTTTGACTTTATGGGACCTTTTCCTTCCTCAAATGGGTATACTCATATTTTAGTTGCTGTTGATTACGTCACTAAGTGGGTAGAGGCTATTCCAACTAGTAGCGCTGATCATAGCACCTCTATTAAAATGCTTAAGGAATTTATTTTTCCGAGGTTTGGAGTCCCTAGATACTTAATGACTGATGGTGGGTCACATTTTATTCATGGCGCTTTCCGTAAAATCTTAGCTAAATACGATGTTAACCATTGAATTGCATCACCATATCATCCTCAGTCCAGTGGCCAAGTTGAATTGAGTAATAGACAATTAAAGTTGATCTTGCAAAAGACTGTTAATAGATCCAGAAAGAATTGGTCTAAGAAACTAGACGATGCCCTATGGGCTTATAGAACTGCTTAAAAAACATGGGGATGTCCCCATATAAAATGGTATATGGAAAAGCTTGTCATTTACCCCTTGAGCTAGAACATAAGACTTATTGGGCAATTAAGGAATTGAATTATGATTTTAAGCTTGCCGGTGAAAAGTGGTTATTTGATATTATCTCACTAGATGAATGGAGGACACAATCTTATGAGATTGCTAAGTTGTTTAAAGAAAAGGTTAAGAAATGGCATGACAAAAGGATCCAAAAACGGGAATTCAACGTAGGAGATCTTATGCTTTTGTACAATTCTCGTTTCAGATTTTTTGCAGGAAAACTCTTATCCAAATGGGAAGGTCCATACGTTGTTGAAGAGGTTTACCGCACCGGTGCTATAAAAATTAACAGCTTCGAAGGCAAAAACCCGAGGGTGGTGAATGGGCAAAGAATCAAGCATTACATTTCAGGTACACCCATTAATGAAGAAACTAATATAATTCAAGTGATAACACCGGAAGAACACATACGGGAGACCTTCCAAAACACTCCAGAAACCTGAAAAGGAGGTAGGTATCTGATACGGTAAGTAAACCGACTCCAAAAATTCCAAAAAAATAATTTATCTTGGTTTTAGTATTTTAGAAAAATTCCAAAAATAAAACGGAGTTAGGGGACCCGCGAGGGAGGCACAAGCCAACAGGGTGCCCCCCCTGGGGCACGCCCTGATGGCTTGTGCGGCCCTCGTGTGCCTTCCCGACTCTGATTTCTTCCCGAACACGTATTTCGACCTAGAAAAAAACATTATATATTCTCCCGGATGTTTTGACCACCGCATCGCGAGTTTCTCCTCTGTTCTTGTTTCGGGCTGTTTTTCTGACAGATCTAGATTGCCATGACTTCCCCAAGTTCATCTAAAGACAAGTTCTTTGAGAGGGTCATCAAACCCTACTTGCCGGAGGTGATGAAGCACCCTCAAGCTATTGAGATGCGTGAGGGGGTGCTCCGCATCCGGGATGTTCAAGGCCCCGAGAAGGAAGGAAGCGACAAGGCCAGGCTTACAGAAGTGGAGCATGAGATCTTCAAGTGCCAAGGGAGGGTTGAACGTGGTCTGAGTTCTAATCACTCTATGATCACAGACTTCATCCGCGAGGATAAGCTTGACACAAGAAGCATAGGAGAAGTTCTCTTCAAACTCCAAGAGTGGATCGAGCACCTTCAATATCAAATCTATGAACTTCTAACCCAGAACTGTGAGTATCAATCTAGGTTTAAAAGGATGAGCCTCGCTGCTGAATTTAGGATTCCGGAGACAAGAGTCTCTTTCCATGATTGGGAGCCTATGCCTTGGAAGATAGAGGATTTCCGCACACCACCACCATCACCGAAGGACACTTGAGTACATGGGTATGGGCACAACCCCTAGCTTGTTCCAAGCTTGGGGGAGGTGCCCCGGTATCGTATCACCATCACTTTTTCACCACCATCTTCTATTTTAGTTCCACTTTAGCTATTCAGTGGTTTAGAGAAATAAAGTTTCAGATTTGCTTTGCTTAGAATTTTGCTTTGAGTTTTGCCTACCCTTGTAATCAAGTGTGAGATTTATATAATAAAGATTAGTTGAGTTCGTGTGCTTTACTCTCTTGCACTAATGACCATAGCAAGATAATAAAAAGAATAGTAAATATCATATGCTTATCCCATGGGAAGTAATGACTTCACATAAAAAGAAAGTATGAACTATGAAAATTGTTGGGAATAGAACAAGCATAGCCTTAGTCATTGCTATAATCTATGCAAGATCATGATAGAAAGGAGAAGATTCACATACAAATATACTATCTTGGACATCATCTATGATTATGAACCCTCACCAAATATTAAATAGTGATCAATTGTTGAAGTTGGACATGAAGACATCCTAATGGTCATGATTGCTTACATTTGCATAGAAGTTATATAGACATGGATCCTTTAACACGCGATGCTTCCTTTAGGACTTTTGCTAGCCAAAAATTTTACACCAAGTAGAGATACTACTTGTGCATCCATAACCCCTTAAACCCCGTTTCTTTTTGTAAGAGTCCATCTTACCTACCTAGGGATTGAATAAGATCCTTCAAGTAAGTTGTCATCGGCGCATAAGCAATAAAAATTGCCTTTAATCATGTTTGACCTTTTATTGAAAAGGAAAATAAGATTTGTATTATCTTGTGATAGTGAAGAAATAAAAGCGACGGAGTGCATAATAAAGTTCGCTATCACAAGGGGCAATATAAAGTGAAGTTCCTTTGCATTAAGAGATTGCACATTTAACCGAATAAAAGCACATGACAACCTGTCCTTCCCTCTGTGAAGGGCCTATCTTTCACTCTCATAAAGTTCTTACCTTTAATCAAGAGTTATCAATATTCATTCTTCTTCTAAGATATAAACTCTCTTAGTGGTAAGCATCACATGTTGAGATAAGATCCATGTATATATATCCAGTTGAATGTAAGAAACCATGATTCATTATTGTTGACATTATCCTTGAGGTAAATTAGTTGGGTGGCATATGAAGACCCTATCTTCCTATGTGTCCGGCAAAAACATTAGCTCCAAAAATATGCAATGAGTGTCAATAATCATAGATGACTAAATGATAGTTGAGTATGTGGGTTTCCTACAATGAAAGATCTTATATAGACTCTTCTCTTGAATATGATGAATGAGGATTATCACCATGACTAAAAGCATTGTTTGTTTGTTGTCAATAGGGTTTATGCTTCATACTTCGATAATTGTGAATAGATCGTTACTTGATTATGAGAAGTTATAAGATGAAATGATTGCTGCTATAATGATATGCATGATGCTCTCATGTTCGTATTCTATTTTTATCGACACCTCTGTCTCAAATCATGTGGTCATTATTCTCGAGTTCGGCTTTCGCTTGAGGACAAGCGAGGTCTAAGCTTGGGCGAGTTGATACGTCCATTTTGCATCATGATTTTCTATTCATATTTACGTTATCCTTGCCCATTATTACCTATTATCATACAATTCTTATGCCCTTTCTCTCTGAATATGCAGGGTACATCACAAAGAGGGAATTATCTGGAAACTGGAATTCCGGACCGGAAAACCGAGAAAAAGGCAGAAAAATCACGAGACTCCAAATGACCTGAAACTTCACAAGGATTTTTTATTGAATATATATGAATTTATGGGCCAAAAATATACCAGAGGGGGCCACCAGTCAGGCACAAGAAAACAGGACGCGAACCGCCAGGCCGCGTGCCCTGATGGCTTGTGGGGCCCTGGCTGGCCCCCCGAGGCCCCTCTTCTCCTATATGGTGTGTTTTACCCTAGAAAAAAAAATAAGCAACCTTTCGGGATGAAGCGCTGCCGTCTCAAGGCGGAAACCTGGGCAGAGGCCCTTTTGCACTCTGGCAGTCTGATTCTGTCTGGGAAATCCCTCTCTGGGAGGGGGAGATCGAACCCATCATCATCACCAACGCTTCCTCCTTCGTGGGAGGACCAATCTTCATCAACATCTTCCCCAACACCAACTCATCTCCAACCCTAGTTTATCTCTTGTATTCAATCTTTGTCCCAAAACCTAAAATTGGTACCTGTGGGTTACTAGTTGTGTTGATTACATCATGTAGTTGATGCTTGTTGGATTGCTTGGTGGAAGATATTATGTTCAGATCCTTAATTATTATTATTGCACCTTTGATCTTGAACATGTTGATGAGGCGTGAGTAGTTACTATTGTTCATGAGGACATGGGAGAAGTCTGGTTATAAGTTATCATGTGAAGTGGGTATTCGTTCGATATTTTGATGATATGCATGTTGTTACTTCTCTTAGTGATGTCATGTGAACGTCGACTACATGACACTTCACCATTCGATGGGCCTAAGGGAAGTCATTGTGGAGTAACAAGTAGATGATGGGTTGCTAGAGTGATAGAAGCTTAAATCCCAGTTTATACGTTGCTTCATAAGGGGCTGATTTGGATCCACATGTTTCATGCTATGGTTAGATTTATCTTAATTCTTCTTTCGTAGTTGCGGATGCTTGCGAGAGGGGGTAATCATAAGTAGGTTGTTAGTCAAGTAAGAACAGCACCTTAGCACCGGTCCACCCACATATCAAATTATAAAAGTAGCGAACGCGAATAACCCCAACATGATGAACATGACTAGACATAATTCCCATGTGTCCTCGGGAGTGCTTGCTTCATATAAGAGTACTTTCAGGCCTGTCCTTTGCTTCAAAAAGGATTGGGCTACCTTGCTGCACCTTTGCAACTATTGTTACTTGTCACTTGTTATGATTTATCTTGCTACAAAACTATCTACTATCGTTACTTACAACACTTGCAGAGAATATCTTGCTGAAAACTGCTTATCATTTCCTTCTGCTCCTCGTTGGATTCGGCACTATTACTTATCGAAAGGACTACGATTGATCCCCTATACTTGTGGGTCATCACTTACTCAGTAGTTTCTTAAGATCATCTCTATCATTACAAGCCAGAAAGTCTCTAGCTATCTCCCCATCCATAATATAATCATCAAGTATCTCATGCATTTCAACTCTAGTAGGAGTGCTAGGCATAAAAGTTGAATGATAGTTTTCATCAATTTCAACATTCTCAAGTTCTCTAGATTTAGCAATTTGTTCATAAAGAAATATACCTAGTGGCATAGTTTTATCAAGCGAAGTACTAGCATCATCACGATTTTCATTTATAACAGAAGTAGCATCATCAATTACTTGCGACATATCAGAGTGAATAACAGGTGGTGGTGTCTCAAGCCTACTCAAAACAGAAGGTGAATCAAGTGCAAAGCTAGATGGCGGTTCCTTACATGCCCTCGTCTTAGAGGGCATGATCTTGGTCTTAGAGTCTTTTAGATTCTTAATAGTGATCAATAGTAATCCCAAATGAAGTCAATAAATAAAGATATGCTCCCTGGCAACGGCGCCAGAAAAATGTCTTGATAACCCACAAGTATAGGGGATCGCAACAGTCTTCGAGGGTAGTATTTCACTCAAATTAATTGATTCGACACAAGGGGATCCAAAGAATATTTATGAGCCTTAGCAGTTGAGTTGTCAATTCAACCACACCTGGAATTTCTTTCTACAACAAAACGTTTAGTAGCACAATAGCAATAGTAAGAACAGTAACAATGGCAATTTATAGTGATTGTAACAGTAGCAACAACAGTAGTAACTTAACGAAGATAAATATGCAAAAAGCATATGCATTGGTTCAGCGATGGATATTTGTGTTGGATGACATTCATCATATAACAGTCACAACCTAGAGCGACATAAAACTAGCTCCAATTCATCAATGTAATGTAGACATGTATTCCGTATATAGTCATACGTGCTTATAGTAAGAACTAGCATGAGATCTTTTGTCCAACCTTCCCATGGCAGCGGGGTCCAAAGGGAAACTATGGTGTATTGAGGCCTCCTTTCAATAGATAACCGGAAGAAAGCATTAACACATGGTGAATACATGAACTCCTCATACTACGGTCATCACCGGAGATGATCCCAACTATTATCACTTTGGGGTCTACGGATCATAACATATAATAGGTGCATACAACTTGCAAGATAGGACCCAAAACACTCATATTCATGAAACATATTAGGTTCAGATCTGAAATCATGGCACTCGGGCCCTAGTGACAAGCATTAGGCATGGCAAAGTCATAGCAACATCCATCTCAGAACATAGTGGATACAAGGGATCAAGCCCTCAAAAATCGTCTCGATTACATGACAAATCTCATCCAAGTCCATCACCATCCAGCAAGCCTACAAAGGAATTACTCACTCCCGATGGTGAGCATCATGGAATTGTTGATGGAGAAGGATTACCAATGATGACGACTACGAATCCCCCCACTCCGGAGCCCCAAACGGACTTCAGATCAGCCCTCCCAAGGAAGAACATGAGGTGGTCGTGGCTCCATCTCGCAAAATGTGATGAAAGTTTCTCCTTGCTTTTTTTTCGCAATACAGTATTTATGGCGTTGGAATTAGGGCAACTGGAGGCTCGAGCGGCCCATGAGCTCACAAGGCGCACTATGGGGGTGGGCGCGCTCCTTGAGCACGTGGCTCCTGGTTGGACCCGCTCGAGTAGGTATTTGTGCCAGCATTTTTTATATATTCTGAAAATATTCTCCCTAAAATTTCAGACCAAACCGAGAACTTTTATTTATACACAAAAATAACACCATGGCAGTTCTACTGAAAACAGCGCCAGTCCGGGTTAGTTTCATTCAAATCATGCAAATTAGAGTCCAAAACAAGAGCAAAAGTGTTTGGAAAAGTAGATACGTTTGGGATGTATCAGACATTCAACTGTTTACCCTTTTGTCTCCGTGATTACTTGTGTTTACCATTGGTGCCATCCTATATGCATGATGCCTATGCCTGCCCTGCGTAGTTCGTTGATCCATTATTCCTGTTGATCCTGATTCGCTTCCGCATACTTCGAATACATTGCTTGTTTCGAAGCTTTTTATAAAAATCACCTATTCACCCCCATCTAGTCGATAACTAGCACTTTCAATTGGTATCAGAGCAGGCACTCCCTACTCCGTGTGATTTGATTTAACCATCGGTAGTTTTAGCTATGTCGACTGTAAGGATAATAAAGGTCTCCGCCTCGTGCCCTGTCTTCGATGGCACGGACTACCCCTTATGCAAGAATTTGATATTTAAAGATCTTCAAGCTTCAAATGATGATCTATGGACTATCACTAATAAGGGCGTCTCAGAGTTCTGCAAAGACGCTACCGAAGAAGACATTCGCCTGTACACTCAACTAGACGCCCGCGCCAAGAATATAATATGTTCGCGTCTATCCAAGACATGGTTCACTTGAGTATACAGTCTGGGCTCTGTGAAGCTTATATGGGACAAGATCTCGGATATCTTCAAGGGGGCCTTGATGAGTGGATTTTATACATACTTTTTAGAGTATATTCTAGTGCCAAAATCCCTCATATCATATCCATCTAGCACTTATTCATGTCTTCAATGCATAGTTTGCGGTATTTACTTGTTTTACCAAGTTCATTGCATAGCTTTTATTTTTATTTAGTTTTTACTAGAATTCCTTTGTTTTGTGGTCTTTGTAGGTGTGTTGATATGTTCATGGACCTGAGACATCAAAAGAACCAAGTTGGGGGTCAAACATGAGAAGTTCAACGCACCAGATTAAGGCCCTTTAGAGGGTCTGATGATTTGACATTTATCAAAATGTTCGAAAGAACTTAGTAAAGCCTCTGACACATCGGGCTTTTCCCTAGCAATCCAACAATCCCAAGAACGTCAAAATTGGAATTCGTATGAAGAAATGGCGACCAAAACACGAAATAGCTCCCGAAGTCCAAATCGTATGACGACCTTCCATGAGAGCGTACGCTCGCTTGAGCGCTCGTATGACACTCGGGCAGCTACTAAAATTGGTCAAAACTTTCCAAATTTTATTCCTATTTTGTCCTCGTTTGTCCCTACGAGATCCTTGATGACCAAAGCTTGTTTGGGACATCGATTTGGCTCTGTGGGGATCCCGACTCGTAAGTCGTGGTCACCGAATGCACATGTACAGTGATCCCAGAGATCAATGCTCACTGAACACACAAAATCTGAATAACAAGAGTCTTACATCCACACATACCGTCTTACACAAATAAAGACCATTGAGGTCAAGTCTTACATAGATAGGGCCATGACGGCCAAACACCAAACATAACTAGCAGCGGAAATCTTGAACGAAAGCGTGAACCCATGCCATCTGCTTTAACCCTACATGCATTCTGACTGGGAAGCGTCCTAGTTCGCATATTCGTCTCCAACGAATTCTTCACCATATTCCTGCTCTTCCATGCCTGGCCAATTAAATACCCAGTGGGAAGCCAATGAGTACTTTGAATGTACTCGCAAGCAACCCATGTTTGGAAAAAGGTTTAACAATGGATGATATAGCACTAGGTAGGTAAGTTGCAGAAAGTTAATTTTGAGTGCAATGACATGTTAAATCAACTTGTAAACGCATGCATCAACTGGTTGCAGGTATCCATATGAACAGGTTACATATATCAATATAAACAGGGGTTGAACATCTCATGTTCAATCATCATGCCAAATCATCTGACTTAACTCAAGTATCCTCTGAACATCTCATGTTTAATCATCATGTCAAGTCATCCGACTTGTCTCGAGTATTCCATCTTTCTCACACACACGCCAAGCTAGTGAAAACATCCTGGACATAGTTTAAGCAGGACCACCCAACTGTCCTTGACCGTGGACACGGCTATTCGAATAGTTTTACACTCTGCAGAGGTTGCGCGCTTTACCCACAAGACTCGGGGAACTTTCGTGTCATCCAGGACTCGCGGTATATTACATACCCGAGGTAAGCACCCGAACAATGCCTTTCCCTTGACGTCTCTAAACAAAGAGTCCACTCGTTGGCCCACGTCTTCAAGATGTACAAACACGAGCCTTGCTCAACATAGTACCATCCATGAAGGGACGCAACGGTGTGCCCGGTGTCTATAAAAACAGCCCATGGTCACCCTACCTGGCACGACCCCGTATCGAGAGTGACGACGTCACTCCCGCCACTAGTAATGCGGGCTCTCTGCTAGCATCGACCAAAGTAATCAACAAGGCCCCTTCCAGGTACGGGTAGAGTGGTCGCACTTGTAAGGTTGGGACGGTCAGCAGACCTTAAATCTAATCCGTTTTCAAAAACACACACACAACTTGCTCCGGTACACCACTTCTTTCTCAATTGGTTACCTAGCTCAACATCATCTCCCACGGGCATTAGTGGCACCCGACGGGGTTTTCAAAAAGTATTTGAAATCATTTCCTTTCCGACACCATGCATATTCCCATCCCACATGCATAGCAACTACTCAGCGTCCTAACTACTTCCCACCCGCACAACCCTCACAAGAAGGTAGGGTCATGCTCAGCGCAAGTATCAACAAGGAAAGTAACAGAGGTAACCCACGAAGGTGGTCACCACAATCATCATGATTCGATGCAACAAATTAAGTGCTATTTGCCATGCAAAAAGGGGTTTCATAGACATGGTCAAAGGGCTGCTTGCCTGGCTCAACAAAGTCTTCGGGGTCTTCAAAGTCTTCTGGTCCAACTACCTCGTCAACAACGCAATCTATCGTTGCGATAATAAGGGCAATAATAAGAATCACAACAAAAACAGAGCACAAAATCCACTTCTAAATGTTACCCTACTCTGTAAAATACTAACAGAGAAACTAAAAATATTTGTCTCTGGTTTTGAAGTGAAAAAGATTTTGAAAACTATTTTAATAGAGGTTTGAAATATTCAAAATCTAGGTTTTAATTAAAACCAGTACATGAAAAGTTTTCAAAAAAAAACACAAATGGCATTATTAAATACTACAAAATATTACAAGATTTATGGTGGAAGAATTATTGGATTTGTAAAAAGAATCAATCCTTTGGAAATTTTTGGAAAACAAAAGAAAAAGGAAAAAACAAAAAGGGCCATAGTGCCCTGGGCTAAATTTGGCCGTAGCTGGGCCGGCCCAGCAGCCAGCCATCCCAGGCGAAATGGCGCCCCCGCGCGTGCCAGGTTCAAAACTGACGGGCGGGGCCTGGCGGGCGGCCACACAAAGGGGGGGAGAGAGGGAGGAGAGGATGACAGGTTGAGCCCACCTGTCATCTCCTTCCTCTCAACAGGGAGGCAGCGATACTCACCGGCGGCGAAGGAGGGCACAACGACGACATGTGAGTGTGGGAATGGACTCAGGGCGTCGTCGCCGTTCGGGTGGAGGTGGAGTGGGTCGCCGAAGATCAGGAGGTCGTCGGCGACGATGTAGCCGCAGCGGAGGGGATTCCAGAAGAGGTCGTCGTCGACAATTCTCCTAGCAAACAGAGCGGAGAGGAGGGGAAACGAACCAGGGGCTTGCGGCGGATACAATGGAGGAGAAAGGAGAGCCGGAGCGGGCCTGTATCCAGAGTTCGATGGAGCCCCGACGCGGTGGTGCCTCGGTCGATCTCGAGCACTGGTGCTCGGCGAGGTGGATTGGGAGGTGCAGGCCATCGATTAGGAGGAAGAGAGAGCCAGCAGAGGGGAGAGAGAGCTCGGGGGGAGGCCTTAAATAGGCGGGGCACGAGTCCACCGAACGCAAGTGCGCCGACGAGCTCGTGGCCGAGGCCAGAGGCCATGCGGGGAGGAGCTGGTGGGTGTGCGGTCCACCTGGGGCTCGTCCATGACAAGAGGGAGCAAGAGGGGAGGCTAGAGCGTGCGCGCGTGTGAGGCCCGCGGTTGGCGCGAGGGGGAGGCTCGAGGTGGTCGGGAGTATGGGCAGGGCACGGCGTCAACCGCTCGACCGTCCTGTAGCGCGCTCTAGAGCGGGCTTTTGGCCGGCATGGGCACGTCTGCACGCGGTCTGGCGCGGCCACTTGCGTCTACCAGTTGCAGAAGAAATAAAATAGGTGGGAGGGGGCATTAGATGCTCTAGAAACGGCCATGAGTGAGAGAGAGCAGAGAGAGAGAGAGGTGGAAATGGAGCTGTCCAGGGTTTGTAAATGGGGATTCCACCCCCTCAATCATGGAGCTAGCCGTTGGGGTTGCTACTGGAGATGTTGTGGGTCTTGGTGGAGTTGTGGTAAAAATTGGGGGTGAAGGAGAATGGAGAAGAAGGTCAAAACTGAAGTTTTACCAAATCACCAGAAGGTGTTTGATGCTGGTTTGGGCTAGCTAAATTGTTCTCCTTGCTATGAAACTCAACAGGAGTGAATGATAGATAGAAATGAGGTTGTTCACCAAATTTGGGATCATAAGATGAAAGTTGCCAATACAAACTTTATAAACCCTAGAAATAGGCAAAGATGGTATTGTTTAGATCTATCTAAGATAACTTGCTCTCCCTAATGCACCACTTGGTGTGGTGTCACCATTAGTCTGTTATAGCATGCCCAAAAAGTTTGGGACCAAATGAGAAAACTTGACAATGCAATATTACCCAATTCTAGAAATCAGCAAAAATGGGTATAGGGGGATTTAGGCAATTGGATCTGTTCTCCTTAGTGCACCACTTGTTGTGGATGCATTATTAGAGGGTTAGAACATGTCCACAAAGTTTGAGCACAAATGGAGATACTTGACAATGTAAAGTTGATCAAGTTTGGATCTGGACAGGAATGGTTTTGGGATATTTTAGTGAACCAAAACAATTAAGATTGAGATGGAACTTGGCAAGATAATCACATATATCATGTGTGACTTGCTATAATTTCTCCTAAATTATTTGAGAATATTTCTTGTGGAAATATTTCAAAAGTTTGAAACAGACATAAAGGGTTTTGAAGGGTTTTGTCCAATATTTTGAAAATGACCATGTGTTGAAACTAATATATATGGATAATATATGGCCACTAAGTTTCCCTAAATTTTCTCAAATATTTTGAAAGCATAAAAATAATTTTTCCCTAGGAAAGACCATTTCTGGCCTTAAATAAAAGCCTTTAAATAAAATAGGAAAATAATCTTAAAAATTAATATTTTGTGGTTTTGGGAAGTCTTATATATAGTAGGTTCCAACTAAAGTCTTTGTGGCAAAACAACCCACCCAATTTGAGGACTTGTAGTTAAATCCTCAATTCAGGGGTTTTTGAAAACCTAACTTGAATAAATCCTTTTTGGCCAAAATAATATTTTGTAAAAATAGTTTTATGTCCTATACACATGGCATGATCATTGGGAAGGGTTCTTGGGTCAGGGAGATGAGTTTGGAGTGTAGGAGATATATGATGGTTCATGGCATAATCAAACAAGCAAGCAAATAGCACACAAGCCAAGCATTCCTATGCACACAAAAAGTTTTAATTGGCCCTAATTTTTGAGTCATGTTAACTTAGTCATGAGGTAAAACACAGGGTGTGACAGACCTACCCCCCTTACAAGAATCTCGTCCCCGAGATTCCTAGGCTAGGCGTTGAAAAGCTACGGAAATTCAGAGGTGAGGTAGTCTTCACATCCCATGTTGCTTCTGCTCTGGTGTGGTTGTCCCACTGGTCCTTGAGGTGATTGATGATACGGCTTCGAGTGCATCGTTTGACTCCATCTGAGAGGTGGATGGGGTTCTTGTGGTAAGTCGGGTCTGGCCAGTAGTTAAGGGCTTGGTGAACGGGGTTTGAGTGAGGGTCTGGCTTGCGTGTGTATTCCAAAGTCGGAATATGGGCAAAGCAGTGTGTCTGTGTGCTGGTCATGTGAGTTACCCATGTTGGTTAGTGACATCTAGATGTCTCATGTTAGAATATAGGGGTCAAGGTTTTGTGTAGCTTCCCGTTGACGGGGAAGTCCTTATCTTCCTTAAAGCAGGAGATCTTCAGTCGTAGGTGGTCTTCATCCTTGAGAGTGTCGAAGCGCATCATCGTAGGCTTCTCGTCGAGAACTTCTGCTTGAGGGAGTTAGCCAGGTAGGTTCTTTATTCATCTTCGGCCATTTGTCTTCGTAGTCATGGACGCATGTTTCTGGCGGTCTGCGAGTGTTTGGTCTTCTTGTCTCTCTATAGCCATTTGTGGCAAGGTTGGGCTGAGTCTCGTCCCTAAGACTAAGCTTAGAGATCTGACGTGAAAACGGTTCCTACCTCCTAGGGAAGTTTTTGAGGGGTCCTAGATGAGCTGGCTACCCGAAAGTATAGACCAACCATCCAATCCCCAAGGTCTGAGGCTTGGCAAGTGGGGTGAACTACCTTTGGCAGGTGGATCCTCATGATCCAGTCAGGGTCATGCCCATGATTGGACCAAAAAGGGGCTAATAATGAAGTCATGACAGTTGTCCCACTTCATTCTAGGTCTTGAAAGGATAGGGATGTCATGCTCATCGTGCACCGTCAAAGTGGTGGAGTGAGGGGGTTATCAACTTCTTGGTCCCTTCCTAGTCATGAACTGATAGGTGATCATTTAAAAACAAGGGCACTTCACTCCTCTTGATGTTCATGCTTGAACGTCGGTGCTTCTTGATATAGTCTAGCTGATGTAGCCGGCAGAGTGGTGGTGGTTTACTTCTATTGCTTCTCTCCTTCTCCTTCGGGGTTTCCCAACCATAGTGGTTCTTCATCTTGCTTGGGAACGAAGGTTTTCTGCCATCGGGAGGGTGCCTCGAGGAGTTCATCTTTCTTAAGGTATAAACTTACACTTGAGAGGCTTGGCAGTTGGTCCTTCTAGGGCTTATCCAAAAAGGACTAAGGCGTTCCTCTCTCTCATTGGGTAAATAAGTATGTCATCTGTGAGGACAACAACATATTTCCCTAAGTATCACACAAACACATGGTTCGTGGAGTACGTGAGAGAAATAGCGTAAGTCAACCTAAGAAGGGCTTGTCGGTATATCCATTAACCGCAAGGCGTGGATAGTGTGGTCCTTGGTAAAGCTCGGGAACCAACCTTTGGCCAGTTAGTCCTATCCTTCTTGGAGCTGTAGTTGTACTAGGCGTTCACTTGTCCAGGGGTTTCTGGTCCATCGTAATCTAGTCCTTCATGTCCACCTTCCTTTTGGAAAGGGTGGGTGGTGGTCAAGGTGGAGTACTGGCTATAGTCTTTCGACTTAGAGCCTGGGACTATGGTCGTGATCTGACCATATTGTGGCTCGGTAAACGTCAGGGGTTTCAAGGATGAGTGAACGTCTATCCTCTTATCCTTGAGCATGGTTCTTAGATGCCAATAGTCCTACCTATTTCCCCAAATAAATCATCCTATATCATTGAAGGTATCATCTCATATAAGTCAACTCCAACATCACTCATGCTACTCATATCTCCAAGGTTTTGAGAGAAGGACTAAACCACAATCTCATATGTATACTATAGCTAACTCATATATATCCCTATGAAAAAATCCTCGGGAAAGCATACAAGCTGCTATGCTTGATTGTGATACTACCAATCCAAGTATTCAGCTATTATACCCAAGGCCTAAGGTGTTGCATCTCTCTGCTAAGGAAACACGTAATATACCAATCCTAGATCTCGTTTCCTTCCTACGAATCCAGTTAATCGATCCACGAATACCATCCACTATTACATGATCTATTACTGCTACAAATCCAATACTTGTGACGTTCCATATATCTCCCAGATTTCCTAAAATCCCCAAATTCTAGAAAGAACTATCTCATCCCAGTACAACCAGCAATTCCCATCATGATGATCTAGTATACTCCGATGTTAGGTGCATATGGATCCTTGAATTAATTCCGACAACCATCCGATATCCCTGGTTTGTCTCCCACCGAGAAACTTGGTATCAAAATCAAGATCATTGGACTAAATCTAAATTACTCCGAACCTTGTAGTTTCATTGATCCTGAGCACCTATTGGAATCACCTATTTAAATCCAAGTTTTACATCTAGTAAGAATTCCCTACTAGTCACTCCAGACACTATCGTATCACCATCAATCCACTATCAATATTACTTGCCAAAGTCAAGTCATTAATCCACCAAGAATTTCAGCTTGTGATCATAATTGGCCTATTAAATCCAATTTTCTCAAGGGAGGGGCAAGTTATGCTACTCTGTCAACTTTGATCCTCCAAGTTCACCCACCAACATAAGGGTCTTATGATCCACCAAGGGTCTTAGCTATATCCTCAAGATATCAATTAGAACCTCATCAAATCATTAGTCTATTTATCATATATCCTCAAAACGATCTTCCCTGTGGCATCGTGAGACCAAGTGCTAGCTTAGGAATGAAAGCCGCTCGTTCATTATGATCACTAGCTCCATAATAATGCCAGTGCTAAGCATGGGTTATTGAAGCCCAACAGTTGCTCTGGCAAATCCGTGTATTAAACACGTGATCAGAGGTTTGAGATGGGGGAGCTTGTGAGGTCTAGCTTGGTCTAGGGAGGGGTTACCAATCTTGAGGGAAAAGGATAACTCTACGGGGTTGCGTCTGGTTGAGCGCGTTGTAGTCATAGTCTTCAATGCTAGTTGTCCGTCGAGGTGGATCCTTGGTGCATCTTGTCTTGCTGGTCTTCAGTTGGCGAAAAAGGTGAGAGTGGAAAGTAGCATAGAGGGGAGTGCCTAAGGGGGTGGTATAGTGTAGTGCAATCAAACAAGTGCCGAAAAGGGCTAACACATTCATTAAGAAGATAGGTGGTATAGTCGTGTACATGTTGCCTAGGGCAAAAGTGCGACCTATACCCAAACACAAACAGTTAAAAGCAAACAACACACAACATGGTTTCATTTAAACCATCACACGGACTCGACTTCGCATAGGGGTTACACGGCTCATCCTACCCTAGGGGTGCTTGGACTTAGTAGTCGTGCTTGCTTCATGTCTTGGAGGGAAGGACGCTCGGTCTTCAGCTCCTGAGCCCTCCTGTGGTACCAGGGGGTATGCGACCGTCGGCTGCTTGTTGGGACACCTCCTAACAATATGCCCATATTCGCCACACCCGTGGCATGTGACAGGAGCAAAGAAGTCGTTATCCCTCCTTGGGTTATGACATCGGTGAGCTGATGATGGTCCTTCACGTGGTGGATATGGAAATCTGTTCCTACACCTTCTACGCGGGGCTCGACTGCAGGCTTCCTGAAGTTCCTCCATTTGCTGCTTTTGATTGGCGATGTAGACTTGTAGGGCAGCAATTTGTTGCTCTTGTTCGACCACCTTCTTCTTCTCGAGGCAGTGGAGATGCAGGAGCGAAGGGAAATCCCGGCGAGACTTGAGGAAGTCTCCGATAAGGTAACGCAGAAGGTAATCTATCGCATTGCCAAAGCGGACCTGGAGCTTGAGGGTTGGGTCTCCGTATCTTGTGGAAATCATTGCTTGAGCAGAGATCCCTAATCCACTCTTGTTGGGCAGGTAGCGAGTAGCTTGTCCTTCCTTCATTTCTGGTAGGAGGTCTCGGAGACGAAGGAGGGCTTCATAGGCCACCTACTGAATGGCCATGTCCCTTGTTGGCATAGGCAGTGACGGTGTCCTGGACTAGGGGGTACTCACCACGTCGTCTCCCGACCAGTGGGTCAGGCTGAGGACCCCCAGGGCGATTCACTAATGGGCCAGTTCGGAGAGCCCATGATGCATACAAAGGAGATTCCACAAGACTTGGCGCACAAGACAAGGACTCCTCTAAACCCTAGGCCTACAGTGCATTATATAAACCGAGGCCAGGCTAGTCAATAGACGATAAAAATCTCATATTCATTACTACAATCTCATGGTAGATACCTATACTATGTACTATCCCCCATATGAATACAATCAAAAGCAGGACGTAGGGTACTATCTCCTTGAGAGAGCCCGAACCTGGGTAAAATCATGTGTCCATGTTACTATCGCTCCAAGACGCCTAGCTTAGGATCCCTACTACGAGATATGCCGGATATAGAACCGACATTGGTGCTTTCATTGAGAGCCTGCTGGGTAGTCGCCGCGGTGCGATGGGAATTCAGATCGGCTCCATCGCGATCTACGCGTCGGAACCGAGCTGCATCGTCAACGTCGGCATCTTCGTCGCCGGCTTGACTGGTCACCTTGGCTAGGCCGAGGACTGTGCACCACGTCAGATCATCTAGATCGGACGGGCGTCTTCATCAACATCAACTCTAATCTCAACCAAGATCATGTAGAATCCTCCATGGTGCTCGGGGGCTCAACGTCAACGTTGTCCTCGCGCGATCATGCAGTTTTTCTGGACAACGAATTCATGTTCATCGTCCCCGCCTCCTCGAGTGTCGCTTTGACGATTGCTTCGGTGGAATTGTGCGGAATTGAGTCTAGAATAATCCTACAAAATTTCGTCGCGTTCCGATGGAGGAATCTCCGGCGATCTACAATATACCGGAGCCTTGTCAAATCTGGACGTGAATCTAGATGACTTTAGGGCGAGGAGTCCAGCGCCCAGCTCGTTCATCCTTTGGAAGATCCAACCATTGATATGCTGCGGAATTCCTACGTCGACAACCCCTCAAAATTTCAGCTCGATCCGACCGTTCAAACTCCGGGAACAGCCCGAGAAGTGCGTCAATTTTCGGATCTATTTCCCGCGTGAAAACGAATCCGACCCGAATTCATCTTTCTTCACGAACGGGATATTGGACATCCTTCTTAAAGGATTTTTTTTAGGGTATTGTGTTTTTCTCAAACACGTGCCCACAAATTTTAAGTCTTTTTTGAGGCGATTTTCACCGTCGTGCCAATGTCAAACCGGCCCGACAACATTGCTCCACGGCTGCCGACCTGCGCTAGATCGTCGCTTCGTCGAGCCGAGGTCAACCTATTCAGATTCATCACCTCGGCAAGCCAACCAAGAGTTCGGCAACCCAACCAAGAGTTCGGCATCGTCGCCCCACGGATTGCACGGGGCTGGCACACCGGAATCGCCGCGCGGTCACTTCATCAAGCTGGCATCGACCGCGTCACAAATTTTGACCCGCGTTAGCACCGACGTGCCGCCTTTTCTTCAAGCCAATAACCACCACGCCGACCTTCTTTAACACGTCGACTGATATGGAGGCTCCAGCATCTCTCTGCCGATATGCTCCAACACCCTGGCTAGACCTGGGGCTTCTCCATCTCTTCATCAAGCTGCTCTGGGACTTCGGCGTCACCAGCTGACCACTTTCGTCTCCTCGACTGGACCTGGGGCTTCGCATCATCACATCGACCGTGTTGCATTGCCACTTCATCAAGCCGAGCTTTCTGCCCGGGCACCTCGGGACCGGCTTGGGGTCTGGGACCTCGACCCGCCGCAAGCTTGGACCACGTCATCAACACCCATCACATTAATCAGCTAAGTCGCTTTCATGCTTAACTTTTTTCAATTTTCAATTTTTGTTAGGTTCGACCAAGCATTGTATTTATGTTAAATAAAAAAGTTTGTTTGTTAAAAACACTTCCTTTTCCCATGATAACTGGGGGCTTCGTCGTCACGCTGCCGAACTACTCTGTCTCCTCGGCTGGACCGGGAGCTTTGCCTCGTCGCAGCAACCGTGTTGCATCGCCACGTCTCAACCGGAGCTCTTCGCTCGATTACCTCAGGCTTGGGGGCTGGGACCTCGGCCAGGCCGAGGACTACGTCTCCATCCCGCCACAACCCCGGATTACACCGAGCACATTAACAAGCTAAGTTGTTTTCTTGCTCAGCTCTCTTTGAAATTTTATTTTTTGTTTGGTTCAACCAAACATTATATTTTTTGTTAAACAACAAAAAATTGTTTGCTAAAAACTTTGTTTGTTAAAAAATTTCTTTACCCGATTTAACCGGGGGCTCTTTAATTTGTATGAGCTGTTTTATAATAAATGTGTTTTCTTCTTGGTCGTTGCAAAGTCTTTTTCTACTACTCCTTTTTTCGACACTAGTGTGTGGTCAATAGCTGGATAGCCTAGTTTCTTCCTAAAGCCGCTCGAGTTTAGTTCGCTAAACAGGTCTCGGAGAAACTCTGTGCCTTCGGGATATGGAGGTTGAAGCCAAAGGCTGGCCCGCTTGGATCCCGGAGATCGGATGTATCATGTTAAAGCACGACCGAAGCACATATTAATTTTAAGACCAGTTTCGGATTGGCAGAATTTTCTTTTATCTAAACATAAAGTTTTTTGCATAAATTTTTATTTTTTCTGAGCATAACTCTCGCAGTACACTTTTAAAGCATCGGCAATATCAACGGGGGGCTGCGACTAGAGCCGAACCCACCAAAAGCCAAGGCACTCCGAGGAGTCCTCGGCAAAACGTTCTCGGATATTGCTTTATATGCACTAGTTTCGAATTGTGTCTTCGGTCAATAGTTGGGTTGCCCGGCTCCTGTGCTTGCCTCCTACGTTCCGCTTTGTTCGGCTAGGAGTGCAAAGGGAGAACCACTGCGATTGTACTTCCGGTTTAACTGGTCAAGTACCTCAGTGGAGAAAGCCGAAAACTGACTGTCACAATTAGCATAAACTGGTCGGCGATCTGATGACCGTATTAAACAACGGCCTTTCATAAAATTGGCCGGAGTGTTAACGGCTTGACCTCGGCTGACGCTGAACACTAACCGGGGGCTAGTAAATGGCTTCCCAAACTTTAAGCTCCCATGACCAAGTGAAAGTTATAAAGCCTAGATATCTGATTGCCTCGTTTCCGCTAACATAACCGCCTTCGGGCACCGAGACGTCGGCTCAGGGTTGTCTTGTTACTGCGGAAACACCCTGCGTAGCATCTACAAAGGGGTAGAAGCCGACGATGGGCCACTCTCAAATGATAAACGGTCACAAAGGAGTCAAAATAGCATATAGCATATAAGCATTTGTATTGAATATACGAGTGCTGCCTTCCGTAATCATCGTTATAAAGCCATAAATATGCATCAATTTGACTTAAGATTTTGGCCAAGCTGGGTTGCCTGGCTCCTGTGCTTATCCCCTACGTTCCCGATTGTTCGGCTAGGGGGTAAAGGGAGCACCTCTGCGATTGTTACTTCCGGGTCATCCGTGTTAGTACCTCAGACTGGGTGAAGCCGAAAGCTAGCCATCTTAAGAATATAATTGGTCGGCAACGACGGAAGTGAAAATTTAGGTTCACTAAGGACCACAGAGTTCGGAAACTTTCCCCGAACTAAATCCTCAATATTTTCCTCCCACATTGATTGGAGTTGAGGTTTCACGATCATGGTCACCATGATAGCCTGGGAAAAGGAACTTATAAAGGAACTATTTTTCCCAGAAGATGTTTCTTACGTTAAATAGTAATATAACATATCTCTCCGCGTACCTTTGTTTATAAAACCATATGGCCGGATTGCCTTGTTTGCCATAAATCTTTGCCCTCATACAGGCTTTATAAAGTAGGACAAACACTCCTCGACTACTGGCCGAGGAGGTTGAAGCCGATGGTTGGTTAACAAAGTCTTGTACAATGCGGATCCGAGCATTAATGATGTAAAGTACTTGGATACATAGAATCATTACACATAAATTGTGTCAACCGTAACAAAGTTTGTGTCACATAAATATCGATCCTTAATTCGACCACCCATGCCCAAATTAAGGCTCGGGGGCTACTGCACTGCCTATTCAATGCAGCAAATTCAAAGTGCAATACTGTTTCCATAGAGAATCAATCCTCGGGTTGGTCGGCCGCACCCAACCTGAGTCTGGGAAACTAGGCGCACCGCGTTTCTATTCCTAAGTATGCTGCCGAGCAAGGACTTGATCCTTAGGCCAATTTTGCAAATCGACCTAAGTCTCAGGGGCTACTGGGATTTGTGGTTTTCTTTTATCCTTCAGGTGCATCATGGGTTTTAGACCGACACGCACCTTGCGGGCTTCTGGCTATATATCTCGGCAGAGAATAAATTGCACCAATCGAAAAGATCCACAAAAAATCAGCCTACGGTCGGGGTGGTGCACCACCTCGGAAGCAG
Organism: Elymus sibiricus; assembly: GCA_039707655.1. Lineage (NCBI taxonomy): Eukaryota > Viridiplantae > Streptophyta > Magnoliopsida > Poales > Poaceae > Elymus > Elymus sibiricus. Next base: position 238,627,012 of record CM077665.1, read on the forward strand.
TCCGGCATAAAGCTCGGGCGCAAGTGGCTGGCTCCATAGAGGGCATTTCCAGCATTAAGCTCAGCTGAATTCCTTCATTTTTTTAAAGGCCGAGGTAATTTATGAGACCTCGGACGCTGATCATCGTTAGAGCTCGAATGCAGTCCGGCGTTGGAGCTCGGAAGCAGTCCGGCATAAAGCTCGAATGCGAATGGCTGGCTCCATAAAATTATATTCCAGCATTTAAGCTCGGATTGACTCCTTCAAATTTTCAGAGACCGAGGTAATCTATGACACCTCGGATGCCGACCAGCGTTGGAGCTCGGACGCAAACCGGCGTTGGAGCTCGGCTGCAAAAAGATTCCTCGGTTACAGTTCGGCGTTGGAGCTCGGATGCAAGAGGACACCGCCACACGGGAAGCACTTAAAACCCGAGATGTGGCATAAAAAATAACAAGGCATTGATAATGGCCGAGAACTTAAAGGGGCTCCTCGGATGCCCGATGTGTGAACTCTTCAGATACACCTCGGCTATCCTCAAGATCGGAGATGGGAAGATTTGTTGAACCAGTTTTCAAGACCGACGACAGAAGATGAAGAACAGTTCGGAAGAACCGAGGAGCGTCCCCAACTTGAAGACCTGTTTAGGGGGCTACTGACGGTGTCCTGGACTAGGGGATACTCACCACGTCGTCTCCCGACCAGTGGGTCGGGACGAGGACCCCCAGGGCGATTCACTAATGGGCCAGTTCGGAGAGCCCATGATGCATACAAGGGAGATTCCACAAGACTTGGCGCACAAGACAAGGACTCCTCTAAACCCTAGGCCTATGGTGCATTATATAAACTGAGGCTAGGCTAGTCAATAGACGATAAAAATCTCATATTCATTACTACAATCTCGTGGTAGATACCTATACTATGTACTATCCCCCATATGAATACAATCAAAAGCAGGACGTAGGGTATTATCTCCTTGAAAGAGCCCGAACCTAGGTAAAATCATGTCTCCATGTTACCATCGCTCCAAGACACCTAGCCTAGGACCCCTACTACGAGATATGCTGGATATAGAACCGACAGGCGGTCCAACAAAGAGCCAACTCTGGGGTGAGGTCTTGGCAGGTACAACCACCTTGGCGTAGAACTCCATTCCAAACTCGCCACTGTCCAGTTCGTGCAGGGTGTACATCGACTCCGAAGGATAGTGGCATTGCTTGAGGCAGTCTCTCAGGAGTGGTGGAAATCTGGTCATGAGGAGTCTCATGGGAGCGACGACCATCTACAAGATGGTCAGAGAAGGGGTTAATATGATAAGAGAGGATGAGGTGAGTGTAAAGGTTTTATAGTTGGCTGGGCCAGAAGAGGAGAGAGTGCAATATGTTTTGCAAGTGATTAGAGGTCTGAGGGCCGGCTCCGGTCCTAACTAACGTCCATGCTAACTAAGGCCTTCCTACAGTCAGGATGGCTCTGATACCAGCTATGTGGGGACCCCGACTCATAAGTCGTGGTCACCGAATGCATGTGTACATTGATCCCAGAGATCAATGCTCGCTGAACACTCAGTGTCTGAATAACAAGAGTCTTACATCAACACATACCGTCCTACACAAATAAAGACCATTGAGGTCAAGTCTTACATAGATAGGGCCATGACGGCCAAAAACCAAACATAACTATCAGCGGAAATCTTGAACGAAAGCGTGAACCCATGCCATCTGCTTTAACCCTACATGCATTATGACTGGGAAGCGTCCTAGTTTGCATATTCGTCTCCAACGAATTCTTCACCATATTCCTGCTCTTCCATGCCTGGCTAATAAAATAACAAGTGGCAAGCCAATGAGTACTTTGAATGTACTCGCAAGCAACCCATGTTTGGAAAAAGGTTTAACAATGCATGATATAGAACTAGGTAGGTAAGTTACAGAAAGCTAATTTTGAGTGCAATGACATGTTCAATCAACTTGTAAAAGCATGCATCAACAAGTTGCAGGTATCCATATGAACAGGTTACAGATATCAATATAAACAGGGGTTGAACATCTCATGTTCAATCATCATGCCAAGTCATCTGACTTAACTCAAGTATCCTCTGAACATGTCATGTTCAATCATCATGTCAAGTCATCCGACTTGTCTCGAGTATTCCATCTTTCTCACATACACGCCAAGTTAGTGAAAACATCCTAGACATAGTTTAAGCAGGACCACCCAATTGTCCTTGACCGTGGACACGGCTATTCGAATAGTTTTACACTCTGCAGAGGTTACGCGCTTTACCCACAAGACTAGGGGAACTTCCGTGTCATCCATGACTCGCGGTATATTACATACCCGAGGTAAGCACCCGAACAATGCCTTTCCCTTGATGACTCTAAGCAAAAAGTCCACTCGTTGGCCCACGTCTTCAACATGTACAAACACGAGCCTTGCTCAACATAGTACCATCCATGAAGGGACGCAACGGTGTGCCCGATGTCTGTAAAAACATTAGTGGGCTCTCTGCTAATGCGTATCGAGAGTGACCACGTCCCTACCTGGCACGACCCCGTATCGAGAGTGACCACGTCACTCCCGCCACTAGTAATGCGGGCTCTCTGCTAGCATCGACCAAAGTAATCAACAAGGCCCCTTCCCATGTAGGGGTAGAGTGGTCGCACATCTAAGGTTGGGACGGCCAGCAGACCTTAAATCTAATCCGTTTTCAAAAACACACACACAACTTGCTCTGGTACACCTCTTCTTTCTCAAGTGGTTACCTAGCTCAACATCATCTCCCTCGGGCATTAGTGGCACCCGACGGGGTTTTCGAAAAGTCTTTGAAATCATTTCCTTTCCGACACCATGCATATTCCCATCCCACATGCGTAGCAACTACTCAGCATCCTAACTACTTCCCACCCGCACAACCCTCATAGGAAGGTAGGGTCATGCTCAGTGCAAGTATCAACAAGGAAAGTAACGGAGGTAACCCACGAAGGTGGTCACCACAATCATCATGATTCGATGCAACAAAGTAAGTGCTATTTGCCATGCAAAAAGGGGTTTCATAGACATGGTCAAAGGGCTGCTTGCCTGGCTCAACAAAGTCTTCGGGGTCTTCAAAGACTTCTGGTCCAACTCCCTCGTCAACAACGCAATCTATCGTCGCGATAATAAGGGCAATAATAAGAATCACAACAAAAACAGAGCACAAAATCCACTTCTAAAATGTTACCCTACTCTGTAAAATACTAACATAGAAACTAAAAATATTTGTCTCTTGTTTTGAAGTGAAAAAGATTTTGAAAATTATTTTAACAGAGGTTTGAAATATTCAAAATCTAGGTTTTAATTAAAACCAGTACATGAAAAGTTTTCAAAAAATTTCACAAATGGCATTATTAAATACTACAGAATATTTCAAGATTCATGGTGGAAGAATTATTGGATTTGGAAAAAGAATCAATCCTGTGGAAATTTTTGGAAAATAGAAGAAAAAGGAAAAAAGAAAAAGGGCCACAGTGCCCTGGGCTAAATCTGGCCGTAGCTGGGCCGGCCCAGCAGCCAGCCAGCCCAGGCGAACTGGCGCCCCCGCGCGTGGCAGGTTCAAACCTGACGGGCGGGGCCCAGCGGGCAGCCACACAGAGGGGGGAGAGGGAGGAGAGGATGACAGGTAGAGCCCACCTATCATCTCCTTCCTCTCGACAGGGAGGCGGCGGTGCTCACTGGCGGTGAAGGAGGGCACGGCGACGGCAGGTGTGTGTGGGAATGGACTCGGGGCGTGGTCGCCGTTCGGGTGGAGGTGGAGTGGGTCGCCGAAGACGAGGTAGCTGCGGCAGAGGGGATTCCGGAAGAGGTCGCTGTCGACGATTCTCGTAGCAAACAAAGCGGAGAGGAGGGGGGAAAAGGACCACAGGCTTGCGGAGGATACAATGGAGGAGAAAGGAGAGCCGGAGCAGGCCTGTATCCCGAGATCAACGGAGCCCCGATGCAGCGGCGCCTCGGTCGATCTCGAGCACTAGTGCTCAGGGAGGTGCAGGCCGTCAATTGGGAGGAAGTGAGAGCCAGCAGAGGGGAGGGAGAGCTCGGGGGAGGCCTTAAATAGGCGGGGCGCGAGTCCACCGAACTCAGGTGCGCCGTCGAGCTCGTTGCCGAGGCCAAAGGCCACGGAGGGAGGAGCTGGTGGGTCTGCGGTCCACCTGGGGCTCGTCCACGACCAGAGGGAGGAAGAGGGGAGGCAGGAGCGTGCGTGCCTGTGAGGCCCGTGGTTGGCCGATAGGGGCGGCCGCGGCGCGCGTGTGGAGAGCCGTTGCAGGGAGAGAGAGGATGGGGACAGGGGCGTGGCGTGTTGCATACGTCGCGGCGCATCGACTGGCATGAGGGGGAGGCTCCAGGTGGTCGGGAGTATGGGCAGGGCACGGCGTCAATCGCTCGGCCGTCCTGTAGAGCGCTCCGGAATGGGCTTTTGGCCGGCATGGACATGTCTGCATGCGCTCTGGCGCGGCCACTTGCGTCTACCAGATGCAGAAGGAATAAAATAGGTGGGAGGGGGGCATTGGATGCTCTGGAAACGGCCATGAGTGACAGAGAGCAAAGAAGAAGGTCACAACTGAAGTTTTACCAAATCACCAGAAGGTGTTTGATGCTGGTTTGGGCTAGCTAAATTGTTCTCCTTGCTATGAAACTCAACATGAGTGAATGATAGATAGAAATTAGGTTGTTCACCAAATTTGGGATCATAAGATGAAAGTTGCCAATACAAACTTTATAAACCCAAGAAATAGGCAAAGATGGTTTTGTTTAGATCTATCTAAGATAACTTGCTCTCCCTAATGCACCACTTGGTGTGGTGTCACCATTAGTCTGTTAGAGCATGCCCAAAAAGTTTGGGACCAAATGGGAAAACTTGACAATGCAATATTACCCAATTCTAGAAATCGGCAGAAATGGGTTTAGGGGGATTTAGGCAAGTGGATCTGTTCTCCTTAGTGCACCACTTGTTGTGGATGCATTATTAGAGGGTTACAACATGACCACAAAGTTTGAGCACAAATGGAGATACTTGACAATGTAAAGTTGATCAAGTTTGGATCTGGACAGGAATGGTTTTGGGATATTTTAGTGAACCAAAACAATTAGGATTGATATGGAACTTGGCAAAGATAGTCACATATATCATGTGTGACTTGCTATAATTTCTCCTGGAATTATTTGAGAATATTTCTTGTAGAAATATTTCAAAAGCTTGAAACAGACATAAAGGGTTTTGAAGGGTTTTGTCCAATATTTTGAACATGACCATGTGTTGAAACTAATATATATAGAAAATATATGTCCACTGAGTTTCCCTAAATTTTCTCAAATATTTTGAAAGCATAAAAATAATTTTTCCCTAGGAAAGACCATTTCTGGCCTTAATTAAAGCCTTCAACTAAAATAGGAAAATAATCTTAAAAATTAATATTTGGTGGTTTTGGGAAGTCTTATATATAGTAGGTTCCAAATAAAGTCTTTGTGGCAAAAAATCCACCCAATTTGAGGACTTATAGTTAAATCCTCAACTCAGGGGGTTTTGAAAACCTAACTTGAATAAATCCTTTTTGGCCAAAATAATATTTTATAAAAATAGTTTTATGTCCTATACACATGGCATGATCATTGGGAAGGGTTCTTGGGTCAGGAAGATGAGTTTGGAGTGTAGGAGATATATGATGGTTCATGGCATAATCAAACAAGCAAGCAAATAGCACACAAGCCAAGCATTCCTATGCACACAAAAAGTTTTAATTGGCCCTAATTTTTGAGTCATGTTAACTTAGTCATGAGGCAAAACACAGGGTGTGACAGGCTCCCCTTGAGCCCTTGGATGAAAGGGAGGAGGCTAGATCAACGGAGGAGACCCAAGGAGGCCTCCTATATGAAGACCTCTTGAGTCATGTTAACTTAGTCATGAGGCAAAACACAGGGTGTGACAGGCTCCCCTTGAGCCCTTGGATGAAAGGGAGGAGGCTAGATCAACGGAGGAGACCCAAGGAGGCCTCCTATATGAAGACCTCCAACCCTAGCCGCCGTCTCATTCCATCTCCATCCTCCACAAGTCTCATCCACAGCCACCACACCTCCATTGCAGCACCTCCACCATAGAGAGAAGGGTTAGGCCAAGGAAGAAGGAAGGGAGGAGGCACCTCCACGCCGACGCCGGTCGGAGGGCCGGCGCCCTCTTCCTCATCGGCGCCATGCCTCTCCCCATCTCCATCTCAAACTTCGTGTTGGCTTGTAACTCATCCCTAATCGTTATGTACTTCATCATCACGTTTGAATAATTTATTAGTTCTTGGGGGAATAAGATGAACTCTAGTATGTGCTAGTACCGATTGTCTTGCGTGATATGATATCCTCTTTGCATGTTTATGTTAGTAGTCTTCTTGACGTTGGGTGAAGTCGACCATCCAGTGTATGCCAATTTTGGATGGAAGGTTATTACTACTGGTGTAGCATGTGGTTAGCGAGGTGGGTGAGCGCCATGCCCTATCTCCCTTCGCAGCGGATCGTTGTAGCAGGGGGTAAAATGGAGACCACTTTGGCTGCGTCCACGTGGGCCTTTTCCCCTTAATCACCGTATGATAACCGGAATGGGGAAGGACAGTGGTGGCGTATGTGATACGGGGCTGCCCCGTGTATGCATGTATCTGTACCGGCTCCGCCCACAAAGAGAAACATGTAAAGTGTCTTAGTATTCATAGAATGAACGTGTAGTGATGATTCTGAATACCTTGAGAATACCCTTATTACTCAAGCGATGCTCCTTTATTTTACCAGCATTTTTTCTTACATCCGCGTAGTTATTTAGTTAAATCCAAACTATCATCATTTCCGCTAGCAACCGACGAATAGACTATTCCAGATAATGATGTGGGTGTGAACGTAGCCACGTAAGTGACGACGTTGCTGCGGGGTTGGTAGTTACTAGTGCACCACTGCTCTCTGTGGGATGAACATACTCTACTTACCGTGAATTGCAATAGCCTTGTACCCTTGCAGGTCATCAAGCTTTTCTGGCACCGTTTCCGGGAAGAAAAAGCGCTCGGTTATTACCTTCCTGCTCACACATAGTTTATTTTATTAGTTGTTATTTATCTTTCACTTTTTACCTTAGATCAAAAGGAAAAAAATATTGCTAAACATGTATTCTGAGATGAATCTCCAAGAACATATGGAACTTGCTATGAAGGAAAAGAGATACAAGAGTCTATCATTTTTGGCTACCAATGAAGCAAAGTTGAAGGAATGGATTGAACTGGTTAAAAAAATTCACATCCCTTATACTCCATTCATATCCGACATCATGTGAAGATTGTGGATCCGGAAAGCACCTACAATATCAATGTAAGTACAATACTAATCCCGCATTAGCAAGATATAATATTCTAAGTAAATCCAATGCTATTGTGGAGGTCTTTCAATTTCTGCTTCTTGTAGGTGCTAATGAGGTTCTACATTATATATTAGGTTTGTAGATAAGAGATTCTATCCTTGATACAATTTACAATGAGTTGCAATCTATCCATACTTATTACCTAGATAATTTTTGTGATAATGCATTAGTTGTCAATGAACAAGAGCGGATTGCATTCATTCTGGAAAAAGAAAAACTCTGGCAGGAACCACAGAAGGATGAAGAAAAGGATGCAACCAATGAAGAGCAAATAACCCTCATCGATGAATTGATGCAAGAAGTGGTAAGAGATCATGAATTAAATATTTATGAAACTAACTTGTAGCAAAATAAGGGGAATCACAAAGAACAAATGAACTTGGACGAAAAAGTGTGCCTAGAAGAAAAACAAAGCACGAAGGAAGAAGAAGAGGAGGAACAAATTCACCCATGCCCACCTCCCACATCCAAGAGTAACCTCATGCACACACTTGATAAGTTCTTTGACGATGCAACTCCCAAGAAGAGAATTAATTCTATGGATACATTAGAACTGCTAGGAACGTTAAATTCATGTGCATCTATGTATCAAGTTTCTTGTAGAAGTTGAGGGTCATCGGAGCACCTTCACTTCCAGTGCACAAGTACTTATGATGAGGTGGTAGCACACTACAATAGTAGTAAGTTGAATGCCACCGAGGACATCATATGGTATGTGTTGACCACAAGTGCATGGAAATTATCTGCAGAGATCAAAGTTGTTCAAGCTCGAAGGAAGGATGAAATTCTTAACTGGATATATGGTTTTCTAGATACTGTAATGTAGGGACCCCGACTCATAAGTCGTGATCACCAAATGCATGTGTACAATGATCCTAGAGATCAATGCTCACTGAACACACAGAAGCTGAATAACAAGAGTCTTACATCCGTACTTAACGTCTTACACAAATAAAGACCATGAAGGTCAAGTCTTACATAGATAGGGCCATGAGAGGCCAAATAGAAACATAACTAGCAGCAGAAATCTTGATCGAAAGCGTAAACCCATGCCATATGCCTTAACCCTACAGGCATTCTAACTGGGAAGCGTCCTAGTTCGCATGTTCATCACCAACGAACTCTTCGCCATATTCCTGCTCTTCCATGCCTGGCCAATTAAATAACCAGTGGCAAGCCAATGAGTACTTTGAATGTACTCGCAAGCAACCCATGTTTTGGAACAAGGTATAACAATGCATGATATATCACTAAGTAGGTAAGTTTGCGGAAAGCTAATTTTTGAGTGCATTGACATGATCAAATAACTTATGTAAGCATGCATCAAGAGTTGGTAGATTTCCATATGAACAAGTTACATGTATCATCATAAGCAGGGGTTGATCATCTCATGTTTAGTCATCATGTCAAGTCATCCGACTTAACTCAAGTATCATCTTTCTCCCACACATACACACACACACACACACACCAAGTTTGTGAAAACATCGGACGTAGTTTAAGCAGGACCTCCAACTGTCCATGACCATGGACACGACTATTCGAATATTTTTACACTCTGCAGAGGTTGAACACTTTACCCACAAGACTCGGGGAACTTCCGTGTCACCCACGGGTCGCGATATATTACATACCCGAGGTATGCACCTGAACAATGCCTTTCCCCTGACGACACTAAACAAAGAGTCCACTCGTTGGTCCGTATCTTCATGATGTACAAAAAACGAGCATCGCTCCACATAGTGCCATCCATGAAAGAACACAACGGTGTGCCCGGTGCCTGTAAAGACAGTGCATGGTCGCCCTACCAGGCACGACCCCGTATCGAGAGAGTAACTCATACTCTCCCGCCACTAGTAATGCGGGCTCCCTGCTAGTATCGACCAAAGTAATCAACAAAGCCCCGTCCCATAAGGGGTATAGTGGTTGTGCATGTAAGATTGGGACGGTCATAAAATCTTAAGTCTCTCTGTTTTCGAAAACACAAACAGACACAACTTGCTCCGGTACACCACTTCTTTATCAAGTGGTTACCTAGCTCAACTTCATCTCCCTCGGGCATTAGTGGCAACCGACGGGGTTTTCGAAAAGTCTCCGAAAACACTTTGTTTCCAACTCCATGCATATCCCCATCCCTCTTGCGTAGCAACTACAAGCAACCTAACTACTCCCACCCGCATAATCCTCATAAGTAGGTAGGGTCATGCACGATGCAATTATCAATGGTAAAAGTATCGTAGGAATCCCACCGAAGTGGTCACCACATCATCATGATCAATATATCGAAATAAAGTGCAATATGACATGCATGAAAATGGTTTCTTAACATGGTAAAAGGGCTGCTTGCCTAGCTCAACAAAGTCCTCGGGGTCTTCAAAGTCTTCGGGTCCAACTCCCTCGCCAACAACGAATTCTATTGTCGCAATTTATAACGGGCAAAATAAGAATCACAGCAAAAACAGAGCACAAAACCCACTTCTAAAATGTTACCCTACTCTGTAAAATACTACAATAGAAACTAAAAATACTTGACTCTGGTTTTGTAGTGAAAAATATTTTGAAAACTATTTTAACAAAGGCTAAAAATATTTAAAACTAGGTTTTAAATAAAATCACTACATAAAATATTTTCAGAAATTTACACAAGTGGCACTATTAAATTCTTCACATTATTGCAAGATTTGTGCAGGAAGAAGTTTTGGAATTGGACAAATAATTATTTCTGTGGGATTTTTGGGAAAAATGCCAGAAAAAAAGGAAAAGGGGCACTGTGCCCTTTGGGCCAAACGGCCGGCCGATCCTGGCTGAGCTGTGGGCGCGCGCGCCGCCAGGTTTAAACCTGACGTGCGGGCCCTAGCGTCAGCGAGAGAGAGAGGGAGGCTGGCGAGGTGGAGGCTGACAGCGGGGTCCGCCTGTCAGGTCCGTCGTCCACCTCTGGATAGAGGGAGGCGGGGCTCACCGGCATCAGCAAAGGCACGACGGCGGCAGGTGAGGGTGGGAATGGACTCAGGAGGCTGCCGCCGTTCAGGAGGTGCCGGAGTTGGTCGACGGGGAGGCCTGGGTCGCCGGCGACGAGGTCCCGCGGCGGAGGTGCTTCGAGAGGTGGTCGTCGTCGACGCTTCCGGCTGCAGAAGCATGAGGAAAGAGAGGGGAAACCATCAGGGAGGTGAGGGAGGACCAACGGAGAAGGAATCGGGGCCGGAGGGGCCTGCTACCTGGAGATCGCCGGAGACCCGAGGCGGCGGATCTCTGGTTCGATCCGAACACAGGGGCTCGGGAGCTTAAGTGGGCGCTTGGGGTGGTCGATTGGGAGGGAGAGAGAGGGTCCGGAGGGAAGAGACGGGCTCGGGGGCGGCTTAAATAGTAGGGGCGTGGTCCACCGTGAGCCCGTGCGCCGGCAAGGTTCCAGCCGAGGCCAGAGGGCACGGGGCTCGCGGGGGAGAGTCCAGGGCGTTCCTGGGGGTCGTTCACGACCACATGAAGAGAGAGAGAGGGGAGGAGAGAGCGCACGCGTGTGAGGCCGAGGGTTGGCCGACCCGGCGGCGCTCGGTATGTGCGGGGAGGAGGCGAGAGAGGAGGAGATAAGAGGGGGCCGACAACGTGCCGTGTCCCGGACGCCGAGGCAGCCTCGGGGGACACAATGGAGGGGCTCGAGGCTTTCGGGGTTGGGGATTGGGCGGCGGCTACAGTGCGGGAGCGCACTGTAGCGCACTCCAGAGCACCTGTTTGGCATGCCACGGCATGCCAACGACGTTTTGCGCGCGGCCACTAGTGTCTAGGGGTACAAGGGGGGAGTAAACAATGTGGAAATGGCATAGGATGCTCTCGGCGCTCACTAGAATAAGAAGGAAGTGGAGAGAGAGGGAGATTCTTGTTGTCCAGGAGGGTAAATTGGGGTTTTACCCCACTTAATCATTGAACCAGAGTTGGGTTTTCTTACTGGAGGTGAATGCAATAATGTGGGACTGTGGTAAAAATTTGGGAGCAAGGAGAACAAGTTAAGAGGTGAAAACATGATTTTTACCAATCTGCCAGAAGGTGTTTGATGTTGAGTTGGGCAAGTAAAAGGAGTTTCCTTGCCATGATATTTACCAGGATCAAATAGAAGGTAGAAACAAGGTTGACCACCAAGTTTGAGCTTGATTGAAGAAAGTTCACAATGTAAACTTTGTAAACCCTAGAAACTAACAGAATCAGATTTCTGCAGATCTAGGCATGCTAAACTAATCTCCTAAATGCACCACTTGGTTTAGTAGCATTATTTGGGGATTAGAACATGTCCACAAAGTTTGGGGGCAATAGGAGAAACTTCACAATGTAAAGTTGTTCAAATTTGAATCTATACATGAATGGTTTTGGAATATTTTGGAGAATCAAATCAATTGGGATTGATATGAAACTTTTCAAGATCATCACATATAGCATGGGTGACTTGCTGGAATTTTCCTGGATTTTATTGAGAATATTTCTTATAGAAATATTTCAAATGCTTGATTTAAGCAGAAAGGGTTTTAAAGGTTTTTGCCCATTATGTTGAACATGACCATGTGTTGAAACTCATATATATGGAAAATATATGTCCATAGAGTTTCCCTAAATTTTATCAAATATTTTTGAAACATAAAAATATTGTTTCCCTACAAAAGGCGTTTCTGGCCTCAAGAAAAATCATTTAAATAAAATATAAAAATAACTTCTAAAATATTGTTTTTGTGTTTTTGGGAAGTCTTATATATATTAGGTCTCAAATAAAGTTTTTGGGGAAAAATGATACAACCAATTTCAGGACTTGTAGTGCAAACCTCAATTCAGGGGTTTTTGAAAACCTAATTTGAATAAATCCCTTTTGGCCAAAATAAAATTTGATAAAAATAGTTTTGGGCACTACACACATGGCATGATCATTGGGCAAGATGTTTGGATCAAGGAAGATGAATATGGAGAGAAGAAAATCTTTGTGTGCCAAAAGACAATCAAACAAGCAAGCAAGCAACAATAATTCAAACAAGCACATGCACTCAAAAAGTTTTAAATGGTTCCAATTTTTATAAACCATAGCATAGAAAAGTGATACAAACACAGGGTGTGACATGTAAATTGTTATTGTCAAGAATATCTTTCCGATAATAAAAAGGTACAAGATGATACACAATAAAAAGTGAGCTCACAGGTAGAATCTAGCAAGGAAGAGGAGGACGAACGGTTTGACCACCTTCTCACAAATATTAATTTTGATAGTGATTTCTTGCAATTATTTGATGTGCTCACTACGTATGGCTACTATGGATAGTAGTAATTAATTAACTTTTTGGATATTTATGTTATGTTCCTCATATCCAGTCTGTTGCAGGAATTGTAATAATAAGAACTACCTAGAATTCCAGTGTGCAGATTCTCCCAACGAGGTCATGGCATATTACCACAGTGGTTGTGAGAGTGAATACGATGAGGAAACATTGGTTTTGCTTTATGAGAAGGTGTTAGGATGTTGCTTAAAAAATTAAATAGGTTCAAGCCAATGAATTACAGAGATGTATCGTGCGGTGACCATCATATTTAATTTTTTGTGGTAAGTATATTTGTGAATATGATGTGTTACAGGAAATAGAAGAAGAAGAAGAACACGAGGAAGAAGAAGAACGTGAAGAAAAGGGGTTCACAATAAAAGAATTGTTTTGTAACCCCCATTTATTTAAACTTTTTGAGATGCCAAAATCAGAGTATGATAATCTAGTTTGAATGAACTTGATTCCAATGATTTTGTTGTGCAGGAAAGAAATCTTCCAAGTGAGGGTGAAAATTATCATGAGGCGCTAAGCATCGTATTTGAAGAGCCTAATATTAGCCATAGTGACAAATTAGATGAAGGAAATACTCTTGATTTATCTACACTAATGTCCAACTATGCTTCTGTGACGATTTTCTTATGCAGGGGAAACCATTAAGGAGTGTTAAATTACCCACTACAAAGGAAGAATTTTATGAAGTGTTCCCCTACAATGGTAGCCAAGGTGACATACTAAAACTTATTCAAAAATATCTAACACTTGAATTGCGGAAGTACATGGAGACATGTCTTCCTACTCCGGTGCATCAGTTCTCGCTTGAGAGCGAGGACCTCTTCACATACGTGATGCTGATGGACCGCAAGAGGGTACGATTCCGACCACACTTTGCTACGAGGTGCTCCAAACAGTGGTAGGAGGCAAGTCCAACTACACACCGTGTCCATATCCCTTGGGATCCGGGTGGATATATGGATCATCGAAGCATAGCTATATGGCTCTAAACAAAGAGCTATCGAGAGGCAGCCCGAAAGTAAGTGGGAGTCCTTCTTAGTTTTCAGTCTTTATAGTTTAGTTTGCATTGGCACTATGCATGGCTTGCTATTAAAGTTGTTTTGGTTAAGTCTTCAATAGGTGCAATTTTTCCTTCTACTCAAAATTTTATATGTGGTACAATTGCACTTTAGGATCTTAATATTTGCCTAGAATAGGTGTTGAAACTAACCTCACAGGAATTTCTGAAGAAAACAAAGTTCTAGAGGAAACAACATAAAAGACGGCGTATTATACGACCGCTCATGGTCGTATGCGCGGTTGTATCGAGCGAGGGAGGCACCAACGAAAACATCCAAAGGTAACAGACCCAACGATGGCGTATCATACGAGCGCAAGCGCTCGTATGCGCGGTCATATGGCTCGCCAACAAAGACAAACATAAGTCCCAAGTCAAAGACGGCGTCCCATACGAGCACATCCGCTCGTATGAACGCCCGTATGGTGGGGTGCCGCCGTTGTGTACCATGACAAATGAAAACACGGCGGACCGTATGACCGCAACCGGTCATACACGCACTCGTACCAAGGCAAGAAAATGCCCAATTTGTTTATTTCTTTAAGCCAAGGTCAGTGGGTTATATTTTAACCGTCTATTTGCATCCTAGCTTCAACTATTCACCTTTGGAGCCTCCCAACTGATGATGTCCTGGACTAGGGGGTCCCAGTCGAGCTGGTCTAGTCCATGGGCCGGGATGGTGGCCCATTAAGAAGGAAGGACTCCGGAGGCCTTCAACCTGTGGCGTGAGCACATCGGACCTCAGCGAAGAGCTTGGCGTGTACTCCAAGGATGGTCATTTGATTCGGCACGTAATCCCTAGATGGCAACCGACCATGTGTAACCCTCGATACCCTCGGTGCTATATAAGCTAGAGGGTTTACCTCGTAGAGGACATATAGACATTCATCATCATCACCCCTAGGGTTTAGACCACAACTTACGATCTCGAGGTAGATCAACTCTATACTTTGATTCACCCCAAATACAATAAGAGTAGGATGTAGGGTTTTACCTCCTTCAAGAGGGCCCGAACCTGAGTAAAAGCTTCGTGTCCATTGTCTCTTTTAACCCATCGATCCGATCTCATAGCTCGTTCCCCCCTACCTGAGGTCAGCCGGTTTTGACACCGATAATGGTGCTTCCATTGAGATCTCGCTGTGTGATCGTCGAAGATTGATGGCTCGCCTGCAGTTCGATAGAAGCATCGGTTGTGGTGGCATCTTCGTCCCTGACCAGCTCTTCGCCTTTAACAGTGTGGTATTGCACGCCGACCAACCGGCCGTCTGGGCCGTGTTGGGACCTTCGCCCCGAACCAGCTCATTAGGTTCGGAAGCTTGGAGTACGTCACGGATGCCCGAAGTGATCCGGTTCTCTCGGAGCAGATCTTAGATTGATCTGAAGATCCTTCCGGCGCAGAAACTCCGGGGCCGGCCTTCAATCTGATCCTCGAATCCAACCTTCTGATAGAGCCAACCCCAGAGATGGATATAGGGGCCATCACGTCATGTCCGATCTATCCAACGCCTCCCCGGATGATAGCCCAAAGCCGAACTCGTCTTCGGACATAACAATAGTGTCCAAGGAAGCCTCTCCGGCTGCCGATCTAGAATCTGCCTGGAGCGACCGAGAGGATGAAGATGCGTCAAGCAACCCAAACAACCCTTTTCAGTCAGCCTGACTTATGACCAGGCCCTCGACGCTAAGGAGCTCTCGCAAATAAACAAGGTGCTTGACCGAATCGAGAACCTTACAATCTCGTCCGCGGTCTACGATCAGATCAGATTTAAAGCTGACAATCGGGAAATTTTCATCCCACCACCACCTACGGTGGAGGATTTGACCGACACGCTTGACTACGGATCCGACGGGGCCACCGACATGGAGGAACATGACCCCGGCAATTCCGGATCAAATTCACTTGCGGCCATAACCCGAACAGGGAAGTGGGCCGCAACATCTACCAATGACGTCTATATGGTTGACATCCCTAAGGAAAACCCCAAGGAAAAGCCTAAGGAGAATTATAAGCGCCGCAGCCCCAAGAGGAAATCAAAGGGCAACAACGGAAGCAAAGTTAAAGCCGACGCCGCTGATGACGACGCCACCCTCGACGCCGACAAGAACCCGAACAAGAACGATCAGGCCGAGCCCGCACAACAAAACGGGCCCATAAGGACACCTGCCTAGGACAACCCTGAGGACAAAGAAGCCTTCGATGACGGGTCGGGCGAGGATTACCTCCCCCAGTACGACGACGATGTTAGCCTCAAACCCAAAGACTTCGAGGTGCCCATAAACCCCGCTGAGGAGATACGTTTCCAACATCGGCTAATCGCAACTCCGTGGAGCATGAAGAGAAGGAGTTGTACACTCATGAAAATGCGCTCAATGACAATTGGACAAAAATCCTCGCGGTCAAGGCAGAACTCGAAGACCGATGCGCGACAGCTAAGTCATTTCCTAGACAGTGGCTGCTGCCCGATTTCGACGACGAGGTGGAAGATAATGAGCCCCTCGCATACGGCCACACAGCTCAAGTTGTCCGTCCACCTAGATGGCGAGATCGACCAACATGGGCACATAAAGAACCCCCTGCAAAAACCCGCCCTCATGGCAAGAACCCGGTCGGATATCCCGAGCCCTTCGACGTACGCACTAGATACCTACGAATAAAACCCCTCCCCGATCCATCTAAGGAATAAGGGATCATGCGCCCACCGACCTGGAGGGGTACGACGCCTGGTTGGACAGGCAAGGGCGAGCTCAGGAACACACACATGCATGGGCGACTGCCTACACCCGCAGGATATGTTTCGATACGGAGGTCCTACGCATCCAATCTATTTCACAGACGAAGTCATGGAACACCGGTTCCTAGAAGGGTTTAAACCCATCAACATTGAACAATACAACGACATGACTGGCCTGGCCGTCTGGATAGAAGACCTCCTTCTACACATTCACATGGCCCGAGGAGATGATCTTCACGCCATAAAATACCTGCCGCTCAAGCTCAAGGGACCGGCAACGCATTGGTTCCACAGCCTTCCCAGAAATTCTATTGGAAGTTGGGAGGAACTTGAGGAGGCCTTTAGGGCAAACTTCCAAGGTACCTATGTTCGGCCCCCATATGCCGATGACCTTAGCAACATCGTCCAAAAGGAGGGCGAGTTAGCTCGGAAATTCTAGAACCGGTTCTTGACCAAAAAGAACTAGATTGTCAACTGCCCGGACGCCGAGGCCATTGCGGAGTTCGAGCACAACATCCGGGACGAATGGCTAGCCTGTAAGCTAGGTCAAGATAAGCCAAGGACTATGGCGGCCCTTAGTTCACTATTGATCCTCTTTTGCGCGGGCGAAGACAGCTGGCTGGCCCGCAGTTCTCACAAGAGCAATCTTAGCACTTCGAAAATCCACGATGGGAATGGCAAACCTAGGCGCAAATTAGACAAGCGCCGAAACAAGAACAACGACAGAGACACAGAGGACCCAACTGTCAATGCAGGGTTCAATAGTTCACGGGCTGGACTCAAGAGGAGGACCTTTAAGGGGAACAAAGACGGCCCAAGCGCTCTGGATAAAATACTTGACAAGCCCTGCCAGATCCATGGCACCTCGGACAAGCCTGCCAACCACATCAATAAAAATTGTTGGGTGTTCAAGCAGGCCGGAAAGGCATTAGCCGAGGAATTAGGCAAGGGGCAGTACCAGAGCGACGACGGCGAGGATGAACCTTGCAGGCCGAATAGTGGCGGCAAGAAACAATTTCCCTCTAAGGTCAAGGATGTGAACATGATCTATGTCACACACATTCCTAAGAAAGAGCAGAAACGAGCACTTTAGGATGTCTACGCTCTAGAGCCTGTAGCCCTCAGGCCCACGCCTTGGATGGCCTGCCCGATCACTTTCGACAAACAAGACCACCCGACCAGTATCCGCCATGGCGGGTTAGCTGCCTTGGTTCCGGACCCCATTGTCGATGGGTTTCATCTAACTCGCGTCCTTATGGACGGCGGAAGCAGTCTCAATGTGATATACGCGGACACGGTGAGGAAAATGGGTATCGATTCGTCCCGAATCAAACCCAACAAAACCGCATTCAAGGGAGTGATACCTGGTGTGGAGGCCCAATGCACGGGCACCATAACGTTATAATTTGTTTTCGGCTCTCACGACAACTTCAGCTGCGAGGATTTAATCTTTGATATAGTCCCCTTCCGCAGCTGTTATCAGATGTTGCTTGGTCGTACAACATACGCATGCTTTAACGCGGTACCGCACTACACTTACCTCAAGCTCCAGATGCCGAGGCCCAACGAGGTCATCAACATTAATGGTAACACGGAGCGCTCCCTCCGTACAGAGGAGCAGACAACAACTTTCGCAGCCGATTCCTAGGCAGCCGAAGACGCGGCCAACCAACAACCTCGGCGTGATCTACCGAGCTCTTCAAAGCACGTCCGCACTATCACTTTGGCCCCTGGTCGAAAACCCCTGCCCCTACCACCTGGTAGTAGACTACGTACCTAGACTGCACAACTTCACGCTTAAAATTCCTTGGGGATGTGTGGAGCATAAATTTATACAAGGAGGTGTATCGTCTCGGATCATCCGAACACCCCCGAAGCCTGGTGATCTCTTCGGCACAATAAAAGCCCACCAGAAGAAACATGTCGGCAGAGTCAAACTGCCAAACCATGCAATAACTTCGTTAGAGGCCCCGCCCCTCGAACGCTCAAGCATAGCTCATGCGGGGAGCCGACAATATACATCAACCTTGGTTTGGACAAGGGAGAGCTGGTCAACATCACATGGGCACAGATGTGCGGCAGGGAAGCCACGGGCCATATCACCCGCTCATTACAACCCTGTATCACACTCCTTTTTCTTCTAAACATACTCTCTGTATCTTATAAAAGCTCGGCATGTACCGCTCAGCCTTATGAATAATAAAACAGACCTTTTTTTGGTCCTTGCACAAATTTACGTGTTTGTTTTCAGAATTGCCTCGAGGTGGCATACTCCCACATGCAGATGAGTCCGACTTTCAACTCGGGGCTCGGATTTACAAACGAGCCCATGTTCAAGTCCGATATATGTTCGGCGTCTTGGATATTGTGTTATATGCATCAGTGTCAAATTGTGATTTTGGTCAATGATTGGGTTGCCCGGCTCCTGTGTGGCCTCCTATGTTCCGCTCTGTTTGGCTAGTAGTGTAAAGGAAGAACCACTGCGATTGCGCTTCCAGCTAGAATTGATACGACCAGTTTCGACTATAGTTGGACCAACGACAACGACGACGTACAAGCTGTGAACCAGAGTCAAGCTTCTGCAACTCTGTTAGTCACTATTGGCGATGTATTTGTACCGTCGAGTTTAGAACCCAGCTTTGGCAATGAACTAGTTGTCACTCTGCATGTGGATAGGCCAAGAAAGATTGGTGTTATTCGGCCAAAAGAAGAAGAGGGAGAGGAATACAAACTGAAATTTGTAATGAAAGAAAAGGAAGTGCATTCGGAACCTGTACATGCATGCGATTTCTTTGGTAATTTTGGTTGGTTTGCAACCAGAAGATTAAGACTTTGGGACTCTAATTTCCGTGGAGAATTGATGTACGCATGCAACGTACTAGTAGGATATCAAATAGGAAGTGCTTATGTGTTTGGATCGGTCAAGAAAATAAAGAGCCGATATTTATTTCTTTTCTGGCCACGCAAGGAACAAGCTCCTGGGAGAATAAGTTTTGTACGTGTCAACCTTTCCTTGAAAGAAGTGGGATGGGGCCCGCCTTGCGAATAGGAGGCGTATGAAGATGGTGCAACAGTCCAGATAGATTTCCTTTTATCTTAATTATTTGTTTGAGTCATTTTAGTAGTACTTGCCGAGATGTAAAAGGCACGTGCTATTTTTTTTCAATTAATAGAAGGTTAGATTCTACTAGGGATAGACGTCTTGAGTTTGTTATGTTAGATCAGTATATAAGGTGAGGTACGTGCGACATGTAAAGGGAGGCTATTTTTATATTTTATGAATAGACATGATGTGTTTTATGGTAAATACCCGTATCGAGTTTTGGAGGAAGCTGTCTGAAAATCCCTAAGTTTTGGAGGAATCTTTAAAAAACCTCTGTGTTGCGATTTCTGCAAAGAAATTGTTTTGCGCGTGAGTTACTGTTGTCAAGATTGTATCTCTCGTGTTGAGCCGTAAGGTTCAAACCCTCTACTCCGTGTACATCGCGTGCGCGGGCGAGAGGTTGCTGCTGTTGGTGGTGGAGTGTCGTGAAAGATCGGACCGCAACAACAAATCGGATCTCACCATCGAGGTTCGGTCTACATCAGGTGGTATTCAGAGCAGCAGGTTGTTCATGACACTATGGAGAAGATGGCGAGCGCATCGTGATTCAGTAAGTTGAGCTATGGATTTCAGTTGGAGGAGGAAGGCAGCTGGGCCGGGCTTTTTCACACCCGTGTGGTGGTGAGAGAGAGATCATGTGCCATGACGATCGATCACATGGATTTGATCAACGCCGCAAGCATTGAGTTGGTGGAAAAGCTAGAGCTACCAATGACACCACGTCTACAACCCTACTTGTTCCGTTGGGGTCGTGAAGAGATCATTGTCACACACCAAACAAAGGTACCGTTTTTGTTGGACAATTATTTTTGTAAGGTTTTGTGCGACGTGATTCCGACGCCAATGATTTCGTGTCACTTGTTGTTGGGCAAGCCATGGTACAAAGAACAAGATGTTGCATATGATTGCCTAACAAATATATACACTGTCAGAAAGGGTAAGAAGTGCAATCTCATGCCAATGGGTGAGGATCGGTTTATTGCTTGGAGGAGACAACATTAGAAGAAGATAGAAGAAGATGAAGATGCAAAAAACAACATGGTCGAAGATGCTGAATTTTTACGACCGTTGTTCAGTCTGCAAATAAAAATATCATTGACGAGATCAACTCGAAACCGAGGACGGTTTCGCTTCAAGGGGGAGAGGATGATACGATCAGTTTCGACTATAGTTGGACCAACGACAACGACGACGTACGAGCTGTGAACCAGAGTCAAGCTTCCGCAACTCTGTTAGTCACTGTTTGCGATGTATTTGTAGCGTCGAGTTTAGAACCCAGCTTTGGCAATGAACTAGTTGTCACTCTGCATGTGGATAGGCCAAGAAAGATTGGTGTTATTCGGCCAAAAGAAGAAGACGGAGAGGAATACAAACTGAAATTTGTAATGAAAGAAAAAGAAGTGCATTCGGAACCTGTACATGCATGTGATTTCTTTGGTAATTTTGGTTGGTTTGCAACCAGAAGATTAAGACTTTGGGACTTTAATTTCCATGGTGAATTGATGTACTCATGCAACGTACTAGTAGGATATCAAATAGGAAGTGCTTATGTGTTTGGATCGGTCAAGAAAATAAATAGCCGATATTTATTTCTTTTCTGGCCACGCAAGGAACAAGCTCCTGGGAGAATAAGTTTTGTACGTGTCCACCTTTCCTTGAAAGACGTGGGATGGGGCCCGCCTTGAGAATAGGAGGCGTATGAAGATGGTGCAACAGTCCAGATAGATTTCCTTTTATCTCAATTATTTGTTTGAGTCATTTTAGTAGTACTTGCCGAGATGTAAAAGACACGTGCTATTTTTTTTTCAATTAATAGATGGTTAGATTCTACCAGGGATAGACGTCTTGAGTTTTTTTTTATGTTAGATCAGTATATAAGGTGAGGTACGTGCGACATGGGACGATCCCCCCTTGCCCCCGCATCGTCCCCCGCGGGCGACTCGGGCGGCGACGCCAGATCCACCCGCCGTGCGCGCAGCCTCGCCTTTCCCCACCGCCGCCGCCGGCCGGTGCCGTCGGGGCAAGCCCCTCGCGGTGGCTGGCGGCGGGGCATCTCCTCCCCTCTCCCCTCGGTGGCGGCGGGCGCGGGGCAGCCGCCCTGGGCAGAGGAGTCGGGCGGACGCGAGGCCCGGCGGTGCGGCGACGGTGGCTCTTGGCGGCGGCGTGGTGGCTGTGGCTGCACGGCGGCGTTGGGGCGGCAGCTCGAGGCACGGCGGCTGCGTCCCGGGGCGGCGGCTGGTGTCCAGATCCAGATCCATCCGGCTTCGGGCGGCTCCGGTAGGTTCTTCCCGTCCGCTGGCTTGCTGCTGGCCAACCGGCGGCGTGGGAGAAGGGCGCGCCTGGTCGCGGCGGCCTCGGGCCGGCAGGCGGCGCAGGCCTCGATGGCTTTGGGCGACGGCTGCTGCTTCGTTCATTGACGGCAGTGGTTGGGCGTGATGGTGAGTCTCTGCCTTAGGGGCGGTGGTGCGGGCCGGTGTGGCCTCGGCGGCGCGGCGGCCGTGGTCGGACTGGTGGCGCGGGGGCGGCGGTGTGGCGACCCTCCTTCTCCTGGGTTGGAGCCAGTGGCGTGCGGGGCTGCGCGCATGGCGGCGGCTCCCCTGACTTAGGGTTTGCGCTCAGGCGGGCCGGTTCTGGGCCCGAGGCAGATCGGGGTGGTCCCCGGGTAGGTGTGGTGCGGGCTCGGCCCGGGATGTGCCCGTGAGCGCTGTTCTCGCGGGTGCGGGGGGATGTTGGTGGTGGTCCTGGCCGCGCCTACTCGTGTGTCTGTGCGGCACCGGTGACCTCGGAGTTGGCGTCGTGCAAGCTCGGCTTCGCGGCGGCCGTCGGCAGTCCTAGGATCGTGTCCCCAGGTCGACTGGGACTGGTTGGGGATGCAGGTGTCGGCGCCTCCTACGGTGGAGGTGCTGACCCAGATCTAGGGACCGATGCCGGGCTAGGTGTGGAAGGAAGCCCTTCTACCCTACCTGCCGGGGTTGGTGTGTTGTGTGGCGGATGGGTGGCGGCGCCTTGGGACAGGGATGCCGGGGCGGCGGCCCTGGGCGGCGGTCCCCATGATTGGCTCTCCGGCGGGCCTCATGGCGGCGGTGGTGGCTTCTCCTCTTGGCCGTATGGGCGGCGAGAGGTCTTGCGGCAGGTGGCTCGGGCACGCCCTTTTCGGTGGTGCCCGGATCCGGATCTGGGGATTGGAGTTTGTCGCGCCTGCCCTGGGGACACCGTGTGACACGGGCGAGCTTCCGAGCGAAAGCTCTGCGCTTGGCGCTGATGACGACGACGCTCGCGGGCGCCGCTATCTTCCTGAAGACGTCATTGTGGTTCTCTTCTCCGTGTTCGGGCTCCGGGTGAAATCCTATGTCCATTCCGGACTCGGCAGCGGCGACGTTCTACGCCGTTCTCCCTCGTGGAGTCTAGGTGGGCTAGGGTGTGGCGTGGCGTTGTACTCTGATCTCCCATTGTTCTCCTTCGGTAGCGTAGTTTGCGTGGTACCAAGATCTCAGGATCCGCTTTGTAAGAGGGTTACCTCTCCACTATGTATCGTTCGGCCGTGAACTTTGGTCGGTGCTTTATCTATAAAGCGGGGCGCGAGCCTATTTCGAGAGGTACGTGCGACATGGGAGGTTATTTTTATATTTTATGAATAGACATGATGTGTTTTTAGGGTAAATACCCGTATCGAGTTTTGAGGGAAGCTGTCTAAAAATTCCTAAGTTTTGGAGGAAGCTTTAGAAAATCTTTGTGTTGCGATTTCTGCAAGGAAATTGTCTTGCGCGTGAGTTACTGTTGTCAAGGTTGTATCTCTCGTGCTGAGCCGCAAGGTTCAAACCCTCTACTTTGTGTACATCGCGTGCGTGGGCAAGAGGTTGCTGCTGTTGGTGGTGGAGTGTCGTGAAAGATCGGACCGCAACAACAGATCGGATCTCACCATCGAGGTTCGGTCTACATCAAGAATGGTCAAGCGCCTCTGTGGAGAAAGCCGAAAATCGACTGTCATGATGAGCGTAAACCGGCCGAGTAGTCCGAAGATAGTGTCAAATTAGCAGCCCTTAGTGGGTGCGGCGTGTTAAAACGAAGGGTTCTTGTTATGAGAACTGAAGTGTTAAGGTTAGGTGCACTTCGGATGGTCCGAGCACCACTACATCGGGGGCTAGGTTAACTACCTCACCATTTAGAGCTCCTATGACTAAGTGAAAGTTATAAAGCAAGTATGGTCCGATTGCCTCGTTCCTCTAAACACACAACCACCTATGGGTCCAGAGACGTCGGCTAAGGGTTCACACGTCTCAGAGAACACCCCGCGCAACATCTACAAGGGGGTAGAAGCCGACGACTGGCCACTTTCAGAAATCAAAACGACAGCACAGGAGAAATATATAGACACGTCGGATAGCAATGGCTGATTAAAACATAATATTCATTATTTTTACAAATTACTCCTCAGCATATCGAGGGGCCTTCAGAAGCGTAGCTCGGACTTGGCACACTGCGCCTCGGTCATCTGGGCACCTTCACAGACCTCGCAAAGGAACTGCTCGGGCTTCTGGTGTTTCCTTTCGGAGGCCCGGATACAATTATCAGTAGCTGGATCTTCGGGTAATGCGCCATCACTAATGCATACGATCGCTCAACGCCCTCCAAGCAGGCGGACTTCTTCCAATGATCTACCTGGGGACTGGCTTCTCGCACCCAGTTCACCAAGCTGAAGAAGCTGGTTGGCATTGGCCTGGTCGGCCGGAGGTTCACGCAGATGTCCTCCATCACCGGCCGAGCCGCGAGAAACTACCCCGCCAGCTGCTTCATCTCATTGTTTAGCAGGGGCGGGTGCATGGAATTGACCCCAGAAGATCTTCTCTGGTGGTCGTCGGGGTGGGCGGGATAGTGGGTGCAGGCATCCGCAACACTCCTCGACAAGTCCCTAAAGGCCTGTGAAGAATGCCACCTTTGCGTAAGATTGGCAAATCGCCTATCAGCAAAGACGCAATGAAGAAGGTATGGATTACCAGCAAGAATCTGGCTCACTTGTTTGAGCACTTCCCGATCAGCCCGAGCCTGGGCCGTGTCCGTCTTTGTAACCCCCCCCCCCCCGTTTACCAATAATCATTTTTACATAAAGTGTGCTTTCAGAATCTCTATATCCATATTTATTTTGTCCATCAATTCATAAATCCAACTCTTTAGTTGCGCCGGAGACGCCGAGATAGTCGAAACGCACTACCTATTTGGTCGAGTCAGACTCCAGGTTCATCTCCTATGACTTATTTCAATCTCACGACTTATATAATTAGGGAATTTCGAATTATTTTCTAATTCAAGAGAAATATATGAAAAAATAAACTGAACTTTATCTCTTACCTTTCCCTCCACAACGTGAGCTCTCCTTCTCTCTTCTCTTCCCCAAGCCGAAGGGAAGAATCCATTCACCTCTCTTCTTCAGCCAGCCTACTCCCTCCTCCCTTCCTTCCCCACTCCTCCCCAGGTGCCTCCTTGCTGCACAACGTCCTTCACCATCTCCATGGCTGCCCTATGATCTAGGGCTTTGAGGAAGAAGACAAGGAGACAAGAAGAGGAGGAGAACAGCAAGGCCTCTCCAACTTCCCCCTTACCATATCCTCATGCCCTCATCAAACAGGTGAGATTCCCCATCTCTTATGGGATCATACCCTCTATTGGTGATGGATTTATGGTGCATAGGCTTGGGATTAGAAACCCTATGTGGGGGAATTGGGGGACATGTTGTTCATGCTGCTGTTTCTGGGCATTCAGATTCAGAAATCAGCAATTTTGACTTCCAAGATGACAAAATCAGAGGAGGAACATCTGGAAAGTTTTGTGGGTGTTGTTCCCACAATCGTTTTCAATGGTCATTCACTCAATTCGGTTCAGCCGTTTAGCCGTGGTGATAAAAACAAGTTGTTGTGTTGTTTCTGCAAAGCAGTATTTTCATAGCTTTTGTACACAATTTTTCATGATCTTAGAGGGTTGATATTGTCGAAGATCGGTTTTGTGCCTATGGAAAACCTCTCAAGAAACCCGGTTCAAACTCCGGGGAGCTAGATGCACCTACGACCTCACCTCCTCTACGACATGGGCATGCTTGCAAAGCACAAAGGGACGCCAGATTTTACCCTGGTTCGGGCCAC
The DNA here is from genome assembly GCA_039707655.1 of Elymus sibiricus. Lineage (NCBI taxonomy): Eukaryota > Viridiplantae > Streptophyta > Magnoliopsida > Poales > Poaceae > Elymus > Elymus sibiricus. The sequence continues at coordinate 238,652,737 of CM077665.1, forward strand.
CTTGCGGTGTAAAACCCTACTCCTGGTTTGTGTGTTTTCTTCTCTATTGCAACGAACAAGTGTTACAATCTACTGAGGAGAGGAAGAGCTCTCTGGAGAAGATGGAAGCTCAATCATTCGTCCCCTCTTAGTGGCGGTGGCCTGCCCCTCTTATCCTTGCCATGGGTGATGTCTACTATGCAACTTTATTCTTGTAGACTCATGTTGGGCCTCCAAGCACAGAGTTTTGTAGGACAGTAGCAATTTTCCCTCAAGTGGATGACCTAAGGTTTATCAATCCATGAGAGGTGTAGGATGAAGATGGTCTCTCTCAAACAACCCTGCAATCAAATACAAGAAATCTCTTGTGTCCCCAACACACCCAATACAATGGAAAATTGTGTAGGTGCACTAGTTCGGCGAAGAGATGGTAATACAAGTGCAATATGGATGGTAGATAAAGGTTTTTGTAATCTGAAAATATAAAAACAGCAAGGTAGCAAGTAACAAAAGTGAGCACAAACGGTATTGCAATGCTTGAAAACAAGGCCTAGGGTCCGTACTTTCGCTAGTGCAATCTCTCAACAATGCTAATATAATTGGATCACATGACCATCCCTCAACGTGCAACGAAGAATCACTCCAAAGTTCTTATCTAGCGGAGAACATAAGAAGAAATTATTTGTAGGGTACAAAACCACCTTAAAGTTATCCTTTCCGATCGACCTAGCCAAGAGTTCGTACTAAAATAACACCAAGTTATCCATTCCGATCGATCTATCTAACAGTTCGTACTACAATAACACCACATGATACGCATCAACCAACTCTAATGTCACCTAGATACTCCAATGTCACCACAAGTATCCATGAGTTAATTATACGATACTCATCAAACAATTTCAAATACATAATACTCAACCCAACACAAAGAACCTCAAAGAGTGCCCCAATATTTATATCGGAGAACGTAGGACAAGAACGTGCATCAACCCCTATGCATAGATTACCCCAATGTCACCTCGGGAATCCGCATGTTGAGTACCAAAACATACATCAAGCGAATCAATAGAACACCCCATTGTCACCACGGGTATCCATATGCAAGACATATATCAAGTGTTCTCAAATCCAATAGTCAATCCAACATAACGATATCTCAAAGGGAAAGATTCAATTCATCACAACATGATAGCAAGGGAATAACATCATATGATCCGACTATATTAACAAAGCCCATGATACATCAAGATCGTGACATCTCAAGAACACGAGAGAGAGAGAGATTGAACACATAGCTACTGGTACATACCCTCAACCCCGAGGGTGGACTACTCCTTCCTCGTCATGGCCTCCACCGGGATGATGAAGATGGGCACCGGAGATGATCTACCCTCTCCGACAGGGTACTGGAACACCTCCAGATTTGTTTTTCATCAATACAGAGAGTTGCGGCTGAGAAACTTCTCATCTAGGGTTATTTCTGGGGGTTTCTGAATATATAGGATTTTCGGGCGTCGGTTTCACGCGAAGATGGGCCACGAGTGGACCATAATACACCAGGGCACGCCGGAGGGGCCTAGCGCGCCCTGGTGAGTTGTGCCTACCTCATGGCTCTTCTGGTCCTCCAACGAAGCTTCTAGTGCCTCTTTTGTTCCAAAAAAAATCGTCAAAAAGTTTTGTTGCATTTGGAGAACTTTGATTTCTGCACAAAAAACAACACCACGGTAGTTCTGCTGAAAACAGCGTCAGTCCGGGTTGGTTCTAAATAAATCATGCAAAGTGCACCAAAACCATATAAAAGTATTGTAAACATAGGTTAATATGGCATGAATACTTCATAAATTATTGATATGTTGGAGACGTATCAATGGGCCTCTCTTCCAAAAATATCTGTGGGGAAAGGGCGGCCACAGGGCAGTAATTCAAAAGGGGACAAACCAGTAGTCTTTCCTGACAAAGGTGGTCTTCGTCCTGCCAGAGGCGCTGTCCATGACGCGCTCGTGGGCTCGCCGGTGACGTCCGTCCTGGCGACCGGTGTCACGTTGGTCTCCTTGCACCAATTGGGCAAGTATTGGAAATCGCCTTCCGGGGAACAACTACTTGCCCTCCTTTTATCATGAAAGGGGAAAGATTCTTCTACGGAGCCTGGTGCTGCCGTCCTTGCCTCCTCTACTGGCGCTAGACGCCACCCACATGGAGGGCGGACCATTGTGTTACCAGTATTTAATGACCCCTCCAAGCAGAGGGCCTCACGGGAAGCAGCCTCGGGGGAGAGACCTCGCGAGGCCTCTGGCTGCCGATTGACGAGCATCTAGTGGGTCCCTCTTAGTGCCTTGCATTGTCGGAGCCTCGCGGGGTGGCCTCCGGAATCCTCTAGTGGGCTGGCGCCACACTGGGCCTTCATATCGTAGACGACTGGGCCGACAGTAAATGGGCCGTCGTACCCTAGTTCCACTGGACCGACAGTAGCCCCCGGGCCCGCGACGCACATGTTCCATGGAGGAGCATGAAACGACGCGGATCGAAACACCGTGGGTCCTGACGAACTGCTGGGCCAGGAGGTGACGCGTGTCAGCAGCGATGGGACAAGACGTATCCACTTCTCGAACGACGCCTCGAGAACTGCACATCTGCCTTAAAACTGCCGTGTGCGCCGTGTGGAATCATCACTCTTGCCTTTCGCCAGACGCCTCCCTTGCGAACTGCTTCTCCTTCCCAGCGCACACGCCACTCGCCTCTCTTCTTCTTCGCCTCCTTCTCCGCCTCTACCGCTGCTTCTCCGCCTCCATGGTGCCAAAGAGGAGCACCGCCGTCAGGGCGCAGGTGGAGCCAGCGCTGCTGCCCTCCACAATCAAGAATCAGGAGGGGCTATGGAAGCTCGTCCCCCTGACGGCCAATGCTCACAACGAGCACGGGGCCACTAAGATCTGGCTGGGCTCGAAGCCGGCCACGGAACTATCGATGACGACGTTCCCCTTCTTATTCCTCTACATCCTCGGAGGTTTGCTGCCTCCGTTCTTGGACTTCTTTAGCGCGGTTCTGGAGCACTACCAGATCCACGCACTCCATCTCCACCCTAGCTCCATCTTCCTCCTCACCACCTTCGCCTACCTCTGCGAGGGGTTTCAGGGGGTGATGCCCTTGCTGACACTCTTCTGCACCTTCTACAACATGAGGTGCAAGGAGGGGCTGGCCGTGGGGTCCGCCTCCTTCCGCATGGTGGACCCCATGTCCGAGCGGTTTATCGACATGACGCCACAAAAGAAGGTGGGGAACCTTAGGGCATGCTGGATCTACATGGAGGTAGGCCAGTGTAGTCCCGTGTTCGCGCCGCCCGCAGGGCCCGCCGTGAAGAGCTCAGGCTAGGGGCACTCCAAGATGGAGGATGCCCAACTCTGGCCTATCGCCACCCGGCTGCGGGAGCTTTGGGCAGCAAGGCTCACGAGCGCCATGGTGGCGCTTGAGTTCATGATTCACCGCATCGCCCCCCTCCAGAAGCGCTCGCACCTGGCCTGGGAGTACCAGGGGACCAAGTTTTGCGCCAACACCCTGCAGACTCCCACGCTTGAAGCGGTCCTGTTCGCCGAAGGCGTGCCGACGGAGCTGCCTGCTGGGGCAGAGCCCTTGTACGCTCATGGTGATGGTAAGAGGCTCCAGGCCCTAATGCCGGTCTTTGACTAGTGGGGCATGGTCCTTAATGGCCAGGAGGGTCCCCGCGACAACCTCATTCTCGTGGTGCCCCGCTCGGGGGGCTTTGAGGATGCCGGGCCCTCCTCTAGCGCTGGCGCTGGTGGTAGCAGAGGGCGCATGCCGAGCCGCCACAACTTGCTGCTGGCAGAAAGTGACGACGACAACGACAACGTCCCCCTCCACCAATTCATGGCCACCCCTCCAGCGCGTAGAGGAGGAGGACGAGGAGGTGGTGGAGGTGGAAGACTCCCACAGGGGGGAGGTTGAGGGGGCCTCCGGGCCTCATAAGGAGATGGGCTAGCCTAGTGGGGCTGGCGCAAGCTCGAGTAGGCCTCGCAGAGCGCCCTCGGGGGGAGCTCTAGCAGATCCCCTGGGAGTGGTGGCAGCAGCCACTCCAGGCCCCTCCCGAAGAGGAGGCGCTGGGCAGCCATCGATGAGTAAGTTTCCTAACTTGTCTTCTATTTTTGCTTGCTGTGATCGGAGCCAGGAGGTTGAATCGACACTTTCGTAGGGCGCCTGGCCGCAAGAACGAGAGGGCCACCACATCTACGGCACCCTCACCCGCATCGCCTGCCGGGGAGGCCTCTGCACCCCCGCCAGGCCCTGCAGGGCGTGTTGGGGATATAACCCCGTGGTAAGACCCGCCCAGGAGGGGCCGGGTCATACCTGGCGGCTCATAGCCAAGACCCTTAAGGTGGGCCGGAAGATGAAGGCCAGGCCGTATGGCAGCTTACCAGACGGGCCAAGACGAAGGCCCAGAGACAGAAGATGGTGTGAGACCCGGGCGGTTAAGCCGCCCGGAGACGGCTTGCCCAAGGCGGCAAGGCGGCTTAGAGGCAGGGTTGACTATGTTGAATGAGTCGGTTTGGGACTCGTGTAACCCAGGGCCTCGACCTCCAATATAAAGGTGAGACCCTGGGGCGGCTTAGACAGAAAACCAATCAATCGAGAACTAGGTCAAGCGAATCCGCTCCCTTGTAATCGATACACCAATCAATACAACACAAGCAGGACGTAGGCTTTTACCTCTTCTTGAGGGGCTGAACCTGGGTAAACTCGTGTCCCTCGTCTCGACCAACCCCTTTGAGTCCACCGCCTCAGCGATGGCCTCGAACCTAAGTCTTCGGACATCTGCCGTGACAAAACCACGACAGTTGGCGCCCACCGTGGGGCTAGCGCTCGGTGGTGTTGAGTTCTCAAAGGGCTCTCTACCAGGGATCGAGGGATACGCCGTTGGCAGGATGACCAAGAGTCGCCGCGGCAAGCTCTACATCAACGACGCCGGCTGCGGCCCTGAGACCGACTCAATCGAGTACGGGTTCCGGGTCCCCTTCGGCGGAATCCACGTCTTCATCGGCAAGATCGGCGGATCTAAACCCGGGCCGGACATCTGCACCAACATCGTCGAGCCAGCCCGACGCGTGCAACCCGACCATGCTAACCCGGGCAGGAGTCATGTCTTCGTTGGCTTCACCCAGGGCATGGAGCTTGAAGGTTCTATGTCGCGGGAAGAAACTCTCATCTGCTCAGAGGATGGATCCTCGAGCGGAGAGACGGAATCGATCTATCAGCTTCACAATGGTGGGCTTGGGGGCTACGTCGAGCATTACCCCGAGTGAGCATATCATGAGCCAGAGGATTATGAGCCACCGAACCGCGCTGCCGTCTTCATGGCGGGTTCAGCGCCGGCCCCTAGCAGCACAGCCGCCGGTGCGACCGGGTCTGGGGCTGGCAGGCCGCCGGCTCAGGTTCTTCTGGATCTGATGACCGAGCTTACAACCCTGATGGAAACTGAGGTTACTGCTGAAAACCAAGCGGCCCGTAACACGGAGATCACGAGGTTGAAGAACCAGATGGCCGGAGTCCAACGGGAAATCAATGCGCTGAAGGCTCAGATGGATGCTGAGGCGGAGCGCCTTAGGGCGGATGCTTTCCGCCTTGAGCTAGAGCACCAGTCTGCAGCGGCGGTTCATCGGATGAGGCATCAATCCCGTTTGCCGGATTAGTATGAAGCCAGAAATCTTTTTAACACGCCAGGGACGGGACGGAATGTGCCTTTGACCGTAACCCGGACGGCGGAAGTACCCGGAAGCCGGGCGGCGGTTCAGCATCAGCAGCCAAACCCGCCCCGACGGAACCAAACCCTACCACAGTCTTTTCCAACCCCGCCATGTCATTATTCTAACCCGGCGGAGAACATGGTGGCAGCGGCAACCAGGCTTGGTACAATCCCGATCCCCGATGAGGCGCCCTTCGCAGAGGAGGTGCGGAAGGCCATCGGATACCTGCAGACGACGGTGGCCCAGCAGGAGAAATACACATATAGCCGGAGTCGCGTGCATTCAACCCCCATCCCCAGCCGCAGCTACAGCCGGCGTTATGAGTCGCCGGCGGTCTCTAGCAGTGATCGACATCGGAACCCGCCGCGAGTTGATCGGGCAGCTCTGGATGCTCAGGCGCTGGTGGATCGGGCAAGAGCACAGCGAGAGGTGGCAGCTCTAGCGGCGGCGGCGGCTTATCAGGAACCCACAGTTGCACCTTCCGTCTGAGTAGGAGCAGGAGTAACCTCCAGGGCTGTGGGAGTGCCGTGCTTGGTGCCGGCTTTGCGGAATGAGCATCTGCCGAAGGATTTCAAGGGTCCTCGCAAGGTGCCCAATTATACTGCTGACCTACCTCCAGAGGCTTGGATTGAAAGCTATGAGCTGGCCATGGAGATGTTAGACGTCAGTGATGCAGTATGTGCCAAATATTTCATCATGATGCTGGAAGGGCCAGCTCGCACGTGGTTGAAGGGCTTGCCACCCAACACCATTAATTCCTGGGCTGAATTAAAAGCGAAGTTCATCAAAAATTTCCAGGGAACGTGCAAGCAGCCCATGACGATTGTGGATTTGGACCATTGTGTGCAGCGTGAGGACGAGTCGGCTCATCACTGGGTCCGGCGGGTCTCAACCATCATCCACTCTTCTGAACACATTACGGCGGCTCAAGCAGTTTTGATTCTAGAGAAGAATTGCCACTTTACGCCCTTGAAGCAGAAGCTTGGCCAGCTCAAACGCTCATGCCAAGACATGGGGGAGCTCATGGTGGCTCTCACCAAGTATGCCGACTCTGACAACACGAAAGACCCTGGCTCCGATGATGAGAGATCGGCCCAGGGTAAGAAAAATAACAATGGCAAGGGTCAACAGCAAAACGCGACTGGAAACAGCAACCCGGGCAAGCGGAAGAACCCGGACGGCGGGTCAGAATTGGTGGCGAACACCAGCGCTGGGAACAATCGTGCTAAGGGCAACGGGAACTTCAGGCCGCCCTTTAACAAGGGTAAAGCTCCTTTCAACCTGGAAGAGATGCTCAATAAACCTTGTCCAGAGCACAGCCGGCCCGATAAGCCGACAGGCCATACATGGAGGGATTGCAGTATTATGCGGCAGTTTCGGGATTACAGCCTTCAACAGCATCATAATAACGGTAATGGTCCGTCAGGCGGCTCAGGGCCGGGCGGTTCAGGAGCCGGCTTTGGCGCTGGCGGCTCAGGATCCGGTTACCAGGGTCAAGGCAGTCAAGGAGGTCATCATCAACAGTCTGGCGGTGGAAGTCAGCAGTAGAATAACCAATCCGGGTATCAGAGTAACCCCAAGCAGCTTAATGGAGGGCAGTATCATGTTTTTACAACCAGCCTCGACAAGCGAGACCGGAAGGTGCGCAAGCGGGCAGTCAATGCGGTCATGCCGGCTCTCCCACAATATTTGAAGTGGTCTGAATATGATATAACTTGGAGCAGGGAGGATCACCCGCCGCTTGTTGATAACCCGGGGCAATTGACTTTGGTAGTCGCTCCCCAAGTGGGAGGATATGTGTTCACCAAAGTACTCATGGATGGTGGCAGTAGCATCAACATCCTGTATTATGACACTTTCCGCCGGATGAATTTGCTTGACAAGGATCTTAAGCCCTCTTCAACAGTTTTTCATGGTGTGGTGCCCGGAAAGTCGGCTTATCCAGTGGGAAAGATTTCCTTGGAGGTAGCTTTTGGTGATGAATTCAACTACAGGGTGGAGTCCTTATGGTTTGAGGTGGTCAAAATCAAGAGCCCATACCACGCTCTGTTTGGACGGCCGGCTTACGCCAAGTTCATGGCTAGACCTTGCTATGTTTACTTGCAGCTCAAGATGCCCTGGTTAAAAGGAACGATTACTGTGCATGGTGATCGGAAGACAACTCTTGAGTGTGAGGAAGGCAATGCAGCGTACGCAGAGTCAAGTTGTGCTGAGGCGGAGCTCAAGTTTTATAAGGAAAATGTTGACCCGGCAGATATGATTCCACTGAAGAAGCCTAACACGGAATCTGAGCCGCCCCTCAAGTTTGTGGCGGAAGATACCAAGACGGTGGATTTTACGCCGGGCGACTCATCACAACAGTTCACTATTGGGGCCAATATGGATCCCAAATAGGAAAGCGCGCTCATCGAATTCATCCGTGAGAATCGGGACATCTTTGCATGGAAACCTTCTGACATGCCGGGTGTACCGAGAGAATTCGCTGAGCACCACCTTAATGTGGATCCTAAATTTAAGCCGGTCAAACAATTCCTCCACCGGTTTAATGAGGAGAGGCGCAAAGCTATTGGGGAAGAGGTGGCCCGGCTCTTGGCAGCAGGGTTCATCATTGAAGTGTTTCACCCGGAGTGGCTTGCTAACCCGGTATTGGTACTCAAGAAGAACGGCACGTGGCGTATGTGCGTGGATTACACGGATCTTAACAAGGCATGTCCAATTGACCCGTTTGCTCTCCCCCGCATTGATCAAATCATTGACGCAACGGCGGGTTGTGAGAGTCTGTGCTTCCTGGATGCTTATTCAAGGTATCATCAGATCAAGATGGCAGTAAAAGACCAAGAGAAGACGGCTTTCATTACGCCTTTTGGTGCTTTCTGCTATGTGTCTATGCCTTTCGGGCTCAAGAGTGCCCAGGTGACTTACCAGCGTTGTGTGCAGAACTGTCTTCATGGTCAAATTGGGCGCAATGTTCATGCTTATGTGGATGATATTGTGGTCAAGTCAAGGAAGAAGGAGACTCTACTCGACAACCTGAAGGAAACGTTCGATAACTTACGGGTTTACAGGATGATGCTTAACCCGGCCAAGTGCGTCTTTGGAGTTCCTACAGGTAAACTCCTGGGTTTCTTGGTTTCAGAGCGAGGTATTGAGGCTAACCCGGACAAAATAAAGCCATCACGTCGTTGTCTAAGCCGGCGAGCATCAATGATGTACAGCGTTTGGCAGGTCGTATTGCCGCTTTAAGCCGCTTCATCAACCGCCTAGGCGAGAAGGCTATTCCTCTGTATCAGTTGATGAAGAAGACGGACGACTTTGTCTAGAGTAAGGCGGCGGATGAGGCGTTTGAGGCACTCAAAAAGCAGCTGGTTGAGCCGCCGATCTTGGCCGCTCCGGCTGAGAAGGAACCTTTGCTCCTCTACGTGGCGGCTAACAACAGGGCAGTTAGCGCCGCGATTGTTGTGGAGCGTAAGGAGACAGGCAAGGAATACCCGGTTCAGAGGCCGATTTACTACGTCAGTGAAGTCCTGATAGAATCCAAGCAAAGGTACCCACATTGGCAGAAGCTGATATATGGGGTGTTCATGGCAAATCGTAAGTTGAAGCATTACTTCCTGGGACACCAGATCACCGTCGTCAGTTCTGCCCCGTTGGGAGACATAATCCAAAACAGAGAAGCCACTGGCAGGATTGCTAAGTGGACATTGGAGCTTGGGCCTCTTAATCTGAAATATGTGCCTCGCACGGCTGTCAAGTCTCAGGCCCTGGTGGACTTTATAAACGACTGGACAGAGTGTCAGTCGCCCGAGGAGAAGCCGGATAACACGTATTGGACAATTCACTTCGATGGATCCAGGCAATTGGAAGGGTCAGGGGCTGGAGTTGTCTTAACTTCCCCTAGAGGTGACAAGTTCTGTTATGTGTTAAGGCTGATGTTTCCTTGTACTAACAATGCAGCTGAGTATGAGGCTTTGCTTCATGGCCTCCGTGTGGCTAAGGAGATGAACCTGAGCCGGGTTAGATGCCTCGGTGATTCAGACCTCGTGGCTTAGCAAGTTTCAGGCACGTGGGATTCCAAAGACCCGCGGATGGCGGCTTATCGTCAGGCGGTGGACATCATTGCTGGTCACTTCAAGGGTTATCAGGTGGATCATATTGACCGTCGCAAGAATGAGGCGGCTGATGCATTGTCAAGACTGGGCTCTCAGCGTAAGCCGGTACCGCCTAACGTTTTCTTGGATGTGTTGTATCACCCGTCTGTTAGGCTACCTTCAGAGGAGGATCTGGCTATACCTGACCCGGAGGGGCAGCTGGTGGCGGCTCTGCATGTTATCCCTGACTGGACGTTGCCTTACCTAGCGTACTTGACTCGCGGCGAGTTGCCCGAGGACGAGACCTTGGCGAGACAAATCATAAGGCGATCTAAATCCATGACTATCGTCAATGGCGAGTTACATAAGCGCAGCGTCACTGGCGTTTTTCAGTGTTGTGTTTCTCCTGAAGAGGGTAAGGAGATCTTAAATGAATCCACGCCGGCGATTGCGGTCATCACGCCGGCTCAAAATCTTTGGTGGCCAAGGCTTTCCGGCATGGTTTCTTCTGGCTGACGGCTCATAAGGATGTAGAGGACTTGGTCACCAAGTGTGATGGATGTCAGAAGTTCGGGCGACGTGCTCACATACCGGCTCAGGAATTGCGGATGATTCCAATTACCTGGCTGTTTGCGGTCTGGGGGCTTGATATGGTCGGGCCCTTCAAGAGATCTAAAGACAAGAAGACCCACCTTTTGGTGGCGGTGGATAAGTTTACCAAGTGGGTTGAGGCTGAGCCAGTCAGCAAATGTGATGCGGCTACGGTGGTTCAGTTTGTCAAAAAATTGATCTACCATTTTGGTTACCCTCATAGTATCATCACGGACAATGGCACGAACCTATCCAAGGGGGCTATGAAGGCATTCTGTGAAAGTGAGCACATCCGGCTTGACGTCTCTGCTGTTGCCCATCCACAATCCAATGGTCAGGCAGAGCATGCTAACCAGGAGATCTTGAGAGGTATCAAGCCCCGGCTTATGGTTCCTCTACAACGAACGCCGGGTTGTTGGGTAGAGGAGTTACCATCAGTTCTCTGGAGCATCAGAACTACCCCCAACAGGTCAACAGGCTATACACCCTTCTTTATGGTTTATGGGGCAGAAGCCGTGTTACCAAGTGATATATGTCATGACTCGCCGCGGGTGGCGGCTTACGTTGAAACAGATAATGAGACAGCGCGTCTGGACGCGTTAGATGCTTTGGATGAAGAGCGGGATCTTGCAGCAGCTCGATCGACGATTTATCAACAAGACCTGCGTCGCTATCATAGCCGCAGAGTTAAGACTAGGACATTTCAGGAAGGCGACTTGGTGTTGCGTTTGATTCAAGATCAGACGGATGCACACAAGCTATCTCCCCCATGGGAAGGGCCTTTTGTGGTCAGCAGAAATCTCAACAATGGGTCATATTATCTCATTGACGTACGAGACGAATCACGTACTTCTGGGCAGGAGACCCATCGGCCGTGGAACATCGCTCATCTGCAGCCTTACTATACTTGAGTCATCGACTCCCATCATTGTACATCCATCATTGTATATATCTCTTATATATATATAATAAAGTTGGCATCCCTGCAAGCCGGGGCCTCTGTCGTTTATGCATTTCAGATTGTGCAAAAGTGGACACAACCACAAGGTCATTTGGGGGCTTCTAACCCGACAGGGTTTAGCTTACACACCCTCTTGATCGGCTCTTCAGCCACCGTAAGGCCGGGTTATATACCCAAAAAGTTGACACCATCAACAAGGTCATTTGGGGGCTTCCAACCCGCCGGGTTTAGCTTACACACCCTCTTGATCGGCTCTTCAGCCACCGCAAGTTTGAGTTAAACCTGCCTGTATGCTGCTGCTGCTCCGCTAGGTGACCCGCCGAACTCTTGCCAGTTAATCTCGATTAGAGACCCTGAGCTGTTCAAAATATTTGACAGTCACTCTCACTAGAGACCCTGTACTGGTCAAGGTTAAGTCGGCGGCTCTTGTCACGTGAGGGCCGGCTTACGGAAAGCGAGGATAAACTCACCCATCTGCTGCACACTCTCCGCTATGTGGCCCGTTCGTACTCTTAAACAGTTACTCTTTTAAAGACCCTGCACTATTTAAGGTTCAAACAACGGATTTATGTCACGTGAGAAGTAGCTTATGGGCTCGGGGGTACTCATGCCCTGCTGCGCCTCTCTATGGTTCGTTGTGTTCTTACCAGTTAATCTCGCCTAGAGACCCTGAGCCGCTCAAAGGAGTTGATGGTCACTCTCACTAGAGACCCTGTACTGTTAAGAGTTCAAACAATGAGTTCATGCCAGGAGAGCCGACATATGAGTTTTCGAAAAAGAAAGCAAAAGCAAGATCATAAAGGATTTAACATCTCCGGGTTGTGTTTTTTCAAGCCGCCCTCACAGCAATACAGAACATATTCTGTCTTGTTTGTTTTTGCAGGTCTTATATCCTAAGATGAGCCACCGTGAGGCATGACAAAAGATGTTGCGAGCTGAACACAAGACAGATAAAAGTGCATCAAGTGGCACGGCTGAGGCAATCAAGTTTTTCTACGCCTATTACAAAGCTCTCCTGGGAGCCCAAAGTGCAACGGACTTAAAGTTCTTACACACTTCCAGTTTCGGCGGCTCAGAAAGCCGGGTCATCTTTATCAGAAGCAACGTGTTCAGCTCGACGGCGGGTCATCCTGCGACTGGTCTTCGACCTCTTCGATCTGAAGGTTGTCCACATCCCAGGTGCAGTTTGTTAAAGCTTCAAACTGGGCCTCGTCAAAGAGGGGAGACAGGTCAATTTCAAGAGCAAAGAGTGGCTTACGACGTGCAGGAGTTAAGTCCCTGGCTTCAAAAGTTGGGCAGCGCACTCGTTTGCTGTCCTCGCCATAAGCCGCCTGGTATGAGGTCAGATCAATTTCGTTAACAAGCGTTGATACGAGTACTCGGGAGGCCTTCATACATTTGGCATAATCAGCTTCGGTAAAGTCTGAGCCGTCATCTTTTTTGGATGGAAAGCCATCCATCATATCTTCCATGGTCAGTTCAGGGGCAAAGGCCAGAGACCGGCTTAGCGCGGCCATTGCTCCCTTTCTGGTGGCTGATCGTTTGAGCTCATCAATTTGCTTGGGCAGAGTGGACAAGACCTCTATTACTCCCTTCATGAGTTTGGGGACGCCTTTTTCAGTCAACATGGCTTTGATGGTGCAAAGGGTCCCGCAGTATAGCTGTTCTGTCAAGGTATATATTGCTTTCAACTTCAGCAAGCTGTCAGAAGATAGTTGGCGGCTTCTTTGACCTGCAAGGGAAGTTAGGCATTATAAGCCGCTCGCACAGTTTTCAACAAGGCAAGGAAATTTTCTAAGTTTTCAGTACTTACCAAAGATAGCAGAAGTCATCCTGGATATATGGCGCTTGAGGGTTTGCAGTTCTTCTGACACGAGCTTGAGCCGCTTGTCAGCATCGTCTGTGCGCTTTGTCAGGGCGGCTTGTTTAGACTCAGCAGTGTCTTTGAAGGCGGCAAAGTCAGCTTGAACCTTCTCAAGCTCTTCAACGGCAACCCGCCATTTTTCTTCCGCCTTAGACCGGGCAGCTTGTTGCGAAGCAAGATTGTCCTTTAGGCCAGTCAGATCAGACTCGGCCGCATCCAAAGCTTCCTATATCGCACAAAAACAAAAAAGTTCAGGATATTTAAGTCACCGGGATGAGATATTAATCGAGGAGTGATGAAGTCGTTATGATACAAGTCTCAAGCAGATTGCAAGCAATCTACTTGACACTTGGGGGCTAATGTCTGTGTTTTTCTCTCACAACCTACAAACAAGTTCCGGCTCATCTTTGTAAAGTTAAGCCGGCACTTGGGGGATACACACGGCACTTCTAAAACAATGAAGTCTTCTCCGGTTCATTTTTTAAGCCGGAGCTTGGGGGTTATGATTCGTGAGTTTTTAGCAGTAAAAGCTCCAGCTCATCATTATTATAATGACCCGGACTTGGGGGCTACTCTTGGATCTAGTTTTCAAGTAAGTACCGGCTTAATATCTATATTAACCCAATACTTGGGGGCTACAAGCTAAGCTATTTGGAGTATGACAAAGATTGGAAGACCCGGTCTACTATTTGCAATATTAAACCAGCTCTTGGGGGCTACATAAGAGTATAAGGAAAAAGCAAGAGAAGAGGAGTACCTCATATTTTTTCTTCATTAGTCCAACAAGCTTGGACTCCATATTACGGCTTGTCGAGAGGCGGTTCAGATAACCAGCATGTAATTCATCCGCAGTCAGTTTTTCTAACACGGGGAATTCAAAATCAAGTTTTTCTGGTGAGAATGTTTCAGCCTTGCTGGTGTGTTTTGTTAACACATTAGGATAAGGGAGTTGATAGCCCGTCCCAGTGATAACAACTTCTGGATGAGCTGTGTCTTCGGCGGCTGTTGAAGGGCTGGGCGGTTTAGGATCAGCCTTTGGAGGACTCTCAGGAGTGGCCATGTTATCATCAGTCGGCTCAGAGGGATGAGAAGCGTCTTCAGGCGCATCTTTTCTAGCCTTAGTAGGCTCAACATAAGTTGCAGGGGAGTCCGGCTTAGCAGTCTCTGGCTCTTGGGCAGCAGGAGCGGCGGTAGACCCGCCTGTCTTCCTTCGTTTTGCTTGAGCCCTAGAAACAAAAAGATTGTTACATAGAGGACAAGGGTGGTAAAGGATATGGTGCAAATACAAAGGTACACACTCCGGGTTGATCTTCAGAGGAGGCAGCTTGGATGCAGTGGAATCGCCAGATGAAGGAGGCATCTCCTAAAAAAGTTAAGACGATAAAAAACAGAATAAGGCTACAATGCAAGAGTGTTAAAAATTGGACTTGGTTAAAAGAGTACCTCAACAGGCCGTTTCCGAGGAGCTGGAGAGTTTGGTAAGCCGGTCAAAAGCTCTTCAGAGCCGGTGCTCCGGGTCTGACGTCTGGAGTTGTGATGTTGCTTTTTCAAAAGAAAGTTGGGTTCTAAATAAGCAAGAGGATGAGAAAATGGAACTTTCCGGATGACCCGCCGTGTTTTCTCTTGTGGAAAGTTTTCTGAGTCAGAGGAAATGTAAGTTACCTCAGGGGCGTCCGCATGGCTTGTCTCCGTTTCCTCCTGTGAATAATTGTTGTCAATAAGTTGCATAAAGAGATGGCCAAGGAAGTCAAGTTCTACCTCCGAGTCGTCAAGCTCAGGCAGTTCCTGAGCAGAAGTGTTCTTCTTACGGCCGCGGGTTTTACCCGCCTTAGGTTTCCTTACAGGAGGAGTATATTTCTTCTTCCAGAAGGTAGAGCCGGCCTATGCATAAGCCGTTCAAAAAGGTTAAAAGAAGCAAGGCAGAAGGTCAAGACAAAGAACGAGCAGTTTGCTAAAAAAGGTTTCTTACTGCTGGAGCCGGGTTCTTGACGCAAAAGGGTTTTAGCCCAATTTTGTTACAAGTCTCTTGTTTTTCGCCAAGAAGTGATTTGACGGAAGAGTTGATGTCTTGTTCTATCAGGGGGTGGCGTTGAAACAGAGAGGGTCATTTGGTTCACCCATAAATTCGTACATGAGTCGATCACGCCGGCTCAGTGGCAGAATTTTCCAAGTAACCCAGCAATGGGTTAAGTCGACGCCGGTCAAGCCGTTCGCCATTAAGGCCCTGATCTTCGCGAAGGCCGGAGCATATTTCAATCGCTCTGCGGCGGACATCCGGTCTGGGAGTTCTCCGGAGGTGCAAAGCCGGGTAGGACGGTAACCCGACAGCGGATTCTCTTCTTTGGGATAAGTGTCCTTGCAATAAAACCAGGTCTTGTTCCAATCTTTGGGGTGACTTGGTAAGACAGCTGCTGGGTAGGGCAAATCTCTCCGTCTCTAGATAGAAACGCCGCCAAGCTCCAAACTTGGTCCAGCTGCCACTTCCGTTTGGCGGTTGACATAAAAGTAGTCACGGAAGAGGTCAACAGACGACTCTTCTTGCAGGTAAACTTCGCATAGGACTTGAAACTGACACATATTGGTGACAGAGTTTGGACCTATATCTTGAGGGTGAAGCTTGAAGGAGTGAAGAACGTCCCGGAATTTTTTTGACCCGGGCGGGCTAAAACCACGGAGGAGGTGATCAATGAATACGACAACCTCTCCTTCCTGAGGAGTAGGTCTTATTTCTGGCCCTAGAACACGCCAATGTATAACGTCCTGAGCCGGCAAGATACCCGCTTCTACGAAGTCAAGCAGAAGCTGCTCGGTGGTTCTGGAGCCAACCCAATTGCAAGACGCGGGTGCTCGTGACATGGTGGTGGGTTAAACTATGAGAAGGTGCAGAATGTGGCGGGTTAGAAACACCAAATAAGTAAGGCAGCTATGGTCAGCATGATGATGAGGCGTTAAGCCGCCGACGTATTTTATCAGAGAGCCGGCAATGCAATGGCGGGTTAAGTGGACAAGGCGATACTAGAAATATTGTTAAGTATGGATAAACAGGTTTCACATATTGCAACCACGGCTGTAAGATCTACAGGCGGGGATAAAATGAAATATATTCATGACCTAAAATGATAGTGGAAGAACAAGTGGTCAGTGCGCAGAGAAGAGTGAGGAACAGATCTATGGTAAGCGGATGTTGACATCGAGCGGACGGCCGCGATGGATAAATAACGATATGAGATTCAAGAGGATACTTGGCAGTCTACATTACGAAGAACAATCTGACGAACAGCGAAGAACACTAAAAGAAACCCGATGAACTCGGGGAGATCCTAATCGAGATGACTACAGATTCAACAAGGGTTGGGAATGGTACCTTGCGGATGCGGACGGGCTGGCGAGGTTCTGGTCCGAATCAGGTTGATGCAGCGGCCAACTTTGGGGACAATGGTGAGGTCCGGTCGGTGCGGCGGAGCTCTAGAGGCGCGAGTTTGAAGGAGGAAGAAGAAGACGGTGGTGGAAGAGAAAGGAAAGGGGGGCCCTCGTGTCCCTATTTATGAGATGGGATGGCAACAGTGCGCGTGAAAATCGAAGAGGTGCAGTGATAATTGACCGGAGGGGGCGCCTCGATTTTCGGGCCGACCGTTTAATGAGAGGATCCGTTGCGAACGTCACAGAATCTTTTTTAGCATATTTGACGTGACGTCACGGCGGGTTATGAGTTTTCTTTTTCAGGTGATAAAAATGTGAGACTCGCCGCCAAGTGAGTTTGAAGATTGACATGAATAGGCTCAAATCAATCTGGGGCCTAATGTTGGGGATATAACCCCGTGGTAAGACCCGCCCAGGAGGGGCCGGGTCATACCTGGCGGCTCATAGCCAAGACCCTTAAGGTGGGCCGGAAGATGAAGGCCAGGCCGTATGGCGGCTTACCAGACGGGCCAAGACGAAGGCCCAGAGACAGAAGATGGTGTGAGACCCGGGCGGTTAAGCTGCCCGGAGACAGCTTGCCCAAGGCGGCAAGGCGGCTTAGAGGCAGGGTTGACTACGTTGTATGAGTCGGTTTGGGACTCGTGTAACCCAGGGCCTCGACCTCCTATATAAAGGTGATACCCTGGGGCGGCTTAGACAGAAAACCAATCAATCGAGAACTAGGTCAAGCGAATCCGCTCCCTTGTAATCGATACACCAATACATACAACACAAGCAGGACGTAGGCTTTTACCTCTTCTTGAGGGGCTGAACCTGGGTAAACTCGTGTCCCTTGTCTCGACCAACCCCTTTGAGTCCACCGCCTTAGCGATGGCCTCGAACCTATGTCTTCGGACATCTGCCGTGACAAAACCACGACAGGGCATGAGGAAGTCGCCCGCCGACCGGAGGCCGAGGCGATGTGTACCGCGAAGGAGGAGCTGCACGAGGTGCCCTCCACCTCACGCAAAGACTTGCCTCCTCCCCCTGAGGAGGGCTAGCCTGGGGAGAAATCCCTTGAGGCGGAGGAGGTACCTCCGGAGGCGCCCAACACCGAGGGCGCCACCGTGATGGAGGTGGACAACGGGGCCGACCCCTAGGCGGAATCTGCGCCTCGCGAGGTGGATGATGCCCATCTTGAGGCCACGGCAGACTTCGTAGAGTCGCGGCGGGACGAGGAGGATCCCGCACGCAGACCCTAGCATGCGGCTGAAGAGGAGGCCCTTCTGAGGGCAAGGGGCCTGCGGAGGGGGAGACCTCCACAGAGACTTCAAGGGCAGCCGCCTCCAGAGGCGGCGCCGGGGCACGACCGTGTCTGGCCGTGATGAAGGTCAGCAGTAGCACTCTCGTCAGGCGCAGGGCCTTCGAGAGTGCCCGCACCACCCTCGATAGGCTCGAGGTCGACCTCCAAGCGGAGGAGGCGCGCCTCGCTGCGGAGCGCCTGGGCTTGGCCATTGGATGGCGCAAGCTCCAGGTGGTTGTTAAGGTGGGCGCCCTATAGGACAGGATGACCCAGGAGAAGCAGAACATGACTGCCCACGACACCAAGGAGCTCTGGGACAACGCCAACCGCGACACGGAGGCGGCTGACGAGCGGCATCAGGAGGCCGAGTCCCGCGCCCGGCAAGTGGAGGAGCAGATCGCCCTCCGCGAGCAGGAGCTCCATACGCACGAGGAGGCGGCTGCTGCACGCAAGCAGCAGTATGCTGCCCATGAGGACGAGCCGGCTAAGAGGGAGGAGGCCGTTGCCGGCCGGGAGGCCAACATGACAATTCGGGCGTAGGAGGCCGCTCGTACCACCTCCGACCAGGAGGCGGAGCACGAGCGCCTCACGAACCTGGAGAGCCAGGTCGCTGCCGACAAGGCCGCCTTCGAGAGGGCGCGTGCCAAGGCCAACGCCCAGCTGGAGAAGAAGGAGGTGAAGATCAATGCCGACGCTGATGCCAGGGTCACCAGGGAGTGGGAGGCTCTGCTGGAGGAGTAGCGTGGCAAGCTGGAGCAGCAGGAAGCCTGCTTCGAGTCGAAGTGCGGCGATCTCCAGAAGGAGGTCAATGGGCTCAAGACCCGGCTCCAGGACGCTAAGATGGATCTCAAGCTTGCCCTCAAGGGAAAGGGAGATGTCGAGGTGGAGCTGGCGTTGGTCCAGGCGTAGGTTGGCGAAGCTTCCGAAGCCGTGTAGAAGGCCAAGGATAACGATGTGCATGCGCAGATGGTGCAAACACAATGCGCCAAGCTGTTCCTGGGCCATTCGTCGCGCGCCTGCGAAGTGCTCAGCCGCTTCATCGAGGATGTCCCCACGCTGCCCCACACGGACTACGATGGTGGCTACCTTGACTTCTTCACCAAGGTGGTGGAGGCGCAGGAGTAGGGAGTCTCCAAGGTGGACGACGCCATCGAGGGAGGAGCCCGCGAGCTCATGGACTACGCGGCAACGCGTGTCCTCTCCAACCTTCTCCTCCTGGATCCTGCCTTCGACTTCGCCCGCATGGTGGAGCCGGTTCCCGCGGAGCTCCAGGGATCGCTCAGGAGGGAGGTGCGTGAGCACATGGACTCCCTGATCGAGCGGTTCGTGCAGGTCGAGCCCTTCGAGGAAGGTGGTAGCCTTGGCGCGGACCTCCCTGGCAGCGATGATGAAGACGGCGCCTCCTCTGCTTCAGGCTTTTACCTTTATTTTCCTGCAGCATTATGATTCCCCGAGCCCCGTGGGGGCGTAAGACAATTGGTTTTTGTAACCGTACCCTTAAGTTTCAATTTTCTGCTGCTTTATTCTTTATTTTCTTGTGAGATTTGTTTCCCTTTTTGCATTGCCTTGTTGCTCTGCGTCGCTTGGACCAAGCCTCCGAGCGGGCTACGACCGTCCCTGGTATGTTGTGACATGGTCCAACAAGGCCAGAGGGTGTAGGGCTCCGGGGATGGTACGAGCTCCTGAGTCGCGATGCTCAAAGTGCCCCCCTTTGACGTGCAAGTGGCTCGCGCCAAGGAGGAAACAGAGATACCCAACAAGATAACAAGGGAGAAAAGCTTAAGGGGATGTAACGAATGAACAAAGTGTTTGAACTTAGCTTCCTTCGGAGCCTGATGCCTGGCGCACAATGACTTGGGGGGTGAACGCCTCACGGGGTTAGGACCCACAAGACACTCGGTAGTACTTGGTAATTGGCAGTCGTTTCGACTAGCTTTGTGAGGCAATCCTCGTGAGGTTCCTTGAGCCTTCATACCTGCGGCAATAACATATGAACGAAAAGTCGAGCCACACATGCTCGCTAATTCACTTGTGGGTGTGACGCGAGGACACAAGCTACTAAGGACCTTGGTGAGGTGACGTGCATGGGAGCAGGCCTGCGAGCTAGAGCTCGGTCACTTGGGTTTTGCAGCGCTGCTGGGAGTGACCCAAGCACAGGCACCATGTCATGGCTCCGCTCGTGTGAAACGCATGAGGGAAATCGCGAGCGCGAATGGTTCCCGGAGCCAGAAGATAACACTTATCAAACACAGAATAAACTTGAAGAAACATAAGCTTTACTACTACATGGGAATGTTCATTACACAACCAAAAAGAGATAGTGTTGCTTGTGTTGGGTGCAAGTATTTCCCTCAGTTAAGAACCAAGGTTTATCAAACCAATAGGAATATCAATCAACAACCGTCTTCAGTGGCTGCACACAAAAGAGCAAACACTTGCACCCAACGCCGGCAAGAGGGTTGTCAATCCCCATGGACTCGTTATTTGCAAGCAAATGAAGTGTTTAGATGATAGTAATAATTATAAATTGCAAAATAAAATAAAAACAAATAAATGGCAGAAAGGTATAGATAGGTTTTGTAAATACATAAGTGAATAGACCCGGGGGGCATAGTTTTCCCTAGTGGCATCTCTCATGTAGGCAACATACGGCGGGTAAACAAATTACTGTTGGGCCATTGATAGAAAAGCGCATAGTTATGTGATATTCACGGCAATGATCATGCATATAGGCATCACGTCCATAAGCAAATAGGTCAACTCCTGCCTGCACCTATTACTATTACTCCACCCATCAACCGCTATCCAGCATGCATGTAGAGTATTAAGTAAAACAGAGTAATGCTTGGAGAACAATGACATGATGTAGACAAAGAGAATTCAATTAATATGAACTAACCCTATTGTTTTATCCTTAGTGGCCACAATACAAAGATGTGTCTTGTCCCCTTCTTTCATTGGGATATAGAGCACCGCCAGATTGAACCCACTACAACGCACCCCTCTCACCGAAGAAGTGTCAATCTAGTTGGCCAAACTATTTCAATAAATCGGAGAGAATTATGAAGCTATAACAGTCATGCAAATAAAATACCAGCAAGTATTCAATATCTTTTCATGAATAATCTGAACATAAACCCACAATTCATCGGATCCCAACAATGTACCGTACAAAAGAGTTACATCGGATAGATCAAAGCGAAGAAGCGATGATCAATGTATTGAAGATCAAAAGAGAGAGAGAGCCATCTAGGTACTAACTATGGACCCATAGGTCTGTGGTGAACTACTCACACATCATCATGAGGGCAACAAGGTTGATGAAGAAGCCCTCCGTGATCGATCCCCCTTCCAGCAGGGCACCGGAACGGAGCTCGAGATGGGATCACGGCGGAACAGTGACATGTGGCGGCGGAAAAAGTATTTCGGGATGCCCTCTAGGGTTTTTGGAATATATATGAATTTATAGGCCAGATAATGGGGGTAGGAGGTCCCCCAGGGATGGACAAGCCATCAGGTCGTGCCGACCCCCCTAGGCGCGCTCTGTTGGCTTGTGCCTCTGTCCTGTGGCCTCCGGTCTCCTCTCGAAGCTTCCAGGTCTTCTTTTGGTCCAGAAAAAATCATAAAAAAGTTTCGGGGCAATTGGACTTCGTTTGGTACTGTAAACCAGAAAAGAGAAAAACATGCAGAAAACAACAACTTGCACTGGGCACTGGATCAATAGGTTAGTGCTAAAAAATAATATAAATTGGTAAATTAATACTCAAAATGTATCCTAGAATGATAATATATCAGCATGGAACAATCAAAAAATATATATACGTTGGAGACGTATCAACATCCCCAAGCTTAATTCTTGCTCGTCCTCGAGTAGGTAAATGATAAAAACAGAATTTTTGATGTGACATGCTACCCAATATGTAATCTTTTGCATGTATTCTCATTGAGAAACAATGAATTAACAAACATCAACATAGTAATATTTATGGGCACAAGCAACATAATCATCAATCTTTCAAAGTATACGATCCCAAAAGAATGTTTACCCCCATTCATTTTATCATATTAGTAAGGCATGGCTCCGTCTTCACCGCATTAATACAAATGTGAAGCACCTCAGTGTCCAAATCAGGCAATTGGATCGTACTTTTTCAATGTGCATCAACTTTTTATTCTTCACGCAATACATGAGCATGAACCATGGACATAGCATAAAGGTGGAATATAATATGGTGGTAGATATCAAAGTGGTAAAAGGTGGAGAAGAAAGTCTCGCATCAACTAGGCGTATCAACGGGCTATGGAGATTCCCATCGATAGACATGAATGCAAGGAGTAGGGAGTTCCATGCAAATGATGCACCAGAGCTTTAAGTGTATGAAATATCAAATGAAGCTAAGTGGGGTGTGCATCCAACTTTCTTGCTCATGAAGACCTTGGTCATTTGAGGAAGCCCGTCATCGGAATATACAAGCCATGTTTTTAATAATGAAAATAATTCCCACTAACATATGAAAATGACATAACAGGAGACTCTCTATATGAAAAACAAGGTGCCACTTTGAGGCACAAGTGTGGTAAAGGATAGTAGCAAAGTCTCTTATCTCTTTTTCTCACATTTTTTTCATTTTTTTAATGGTGGGCTCACTTGGCCTCTCAGATTTTTATTTCCTCACTGGGACAATGCTCTAATGATGATCATCACACTTGTATTTACTTACAACTCAATATGAAAACTCGATATGAAGAACTATGAAACAATATGACTCAATATGAATGCCTCTGGAATTGTACCAGAATGTGCAATGATCTAGCGTGGCATGTATCAAAAATATGATGAATGGTGGCTTTGCCACAAATACTATGTCAGCTCTATATGATCACGCAAAGCAATATGATGATGAATGAACTATTTATATGATGTAACGGCGGAATTTGCATGGCAATATATCTCGGAATGGCTATGGAAATGCCATAATAGGTAGGTATGGTGGCTGTTTTGAGGAAGATATAAGAAGGTTTATGTGTGACAGAGCGTATCATGTCACGGGGTTTGGATGCACCGGCGAAGTTCGCACCGATCCTTGAGGTGAGAATGGGTAATGCACGGTACCGAAGAGGCTAGCAAAATATGAGGTGGTGAGATTGCGTATGTCCACGGGTTCACATTAGTCACAAGGAAATCATATACTTATTACAAAGTTTTATTACTTTTATCACAAATCAAAGTACTACTCGCATGCCCCGAGGGAGAAGGTTGGGAGGAGTTAACCATCGAGTGCCTCCGACCCAAAACAACACTAGGATTTCAACGAGGAATAGAAATGCTCACACATCCCCACCATGCCTTTTTCTAATATTTAGACAAACGGGAAATTAACACCTCTTAATACCGATACTTCTACGAACCGACAACCATGAACTCACACCCTTTCACATTACCATATCAATATCATTAACCCAAGATTTCTCTTTAATGTGCTACATGATGGTTTTGATTATCACTCATTGAATACATATTATTTTTGGACTAGTCTTATGACCCATGCAAATTACCGTCACTATTTATTAACTCTCAAGAAAATATAAGTGAGGAACGAGAGTGCAATTATTTCTACAAAATCTATGCACCACCGTGCTCAAAAAGATATAAGTGAAGTACTAGAGCAACTGCTAAGCTCAAAAGATATAAGTTAAGCACATAGAGTATTCTAATAAATTATGATGAAGGTGTGTCTCTCTCAAATAGGTGTGTCGAGCAAAACGATGATTGTGGCAAACTAAAAACAAAAGCAAACGACGCTCCAAGAAAACTCATATCATGTGACGAATAAAAATATAGCTCCAAGTGACATGCCGATGGATTGAGACGAAAGAGGGGATGCCTTCCGGGGCATCCCCAAGCTTAGACGCTTGAGTATTCCTAGAATGTTACCTTGGGGTGCCCTGGGCATCCCCAATCTTAGGCTCTTGCCACTCCTTATTCCTTCATCCATCATGATAACACCCAAAACATGAAAACTTCAATCACACAAAACTCAACAAAACTTCGTGAGATCCATTAGTATAAGCAACATATCAAATACTTTAGGTACTGTTATAAATTGATTAATATTTCATTATTGCATAATAGGTACTGTATTCTAACTTCTCCATGGCTTATAACCCCCGATACAATCCATAGCACCATCAAAACAAGCAAACTATGCAAGCAAAACAGAATCTGTCTAAAACAGAACAATCTGTAAAGATCTGTAGAGAACCTATAGTTCTGTAAAACCTGAAGGATTTTTATATAAATACTGTGTAAAAAATTCAGATCAAAAAGACGTTCCAGTAAAATCAGAGAAATTCTGCACTGGACGTTAAAGTTTCTGTTTTTGCACCGTATCAATTCTACTCATCTTGTGAGTCATCCCAAAGGCTTTACTTGGAACAAACACTAATTAAAACATAAAAATACAATCATTACAGAGGCAATAATCATGTTATCAAAAACAACCAGAAAGTAAAAAAGCAAAAATTTAAATATAACTATTGGGTTGCCTCCCAACTAGCGCTATTGTTTTATGCCCCTAGCTAGGCGTAATGCATGGTTTCAAGTGTTTTCATCTTTGACACTCCACCCATAAGTATCTCTCATGATTGATTCATAAGGTGGTTTAATTCTCTTCCTAGGGAAGTGTTCCATCCCTTTCTTCAATGCAAATTGGAACCTTATGTTTCCCTCTTTCATATCAATAATTGCACCTATAGTTCGGAAGAAGGGTCTTCCAAGTATTATTGGACAAGTAGGATTGCAATCAATATCAAGCACAACAAAATCATCTATAGGCACATAATTTTTATTTGCAACAATGAGAACATCATTTATTCTACCTAAAGGTTTCTTGATGGTAGAATCCGCAAGATGCAAGTGAAGGGAACAATCTTCAATATTCGTGAGACCAAGTACATCACATAGAGATTTAGGTATAGTTGAAACACTAGCACCAAGGTCACACAAAGCATTGCATTCATATTTATTTATATTTATTTTAATAGTAGGTTCCCACTTATCATGCAATTTTCCAGGAATAGAAACTTCTAGTTCAAGTTTCTCATCATAAGCTTTTAGCATCGCTTCTACTATATGTTGAGTGAAAGCTTTATTTTGTTCATAAGCATTGGGTGAGATAATAATAGTTTTCAACAAGGAAATACATTATACTAAATAGCATCTTTCATAATTAAAGTTCTTGTAGTCCAAGATAGTGGGCACATCACTAGTTAAAGTTTTAACCTCTCCAAACCCACTTTTTTTAGTTTTATCATTAGAATCATCACTCACCAAGCAAACGGGACACCCTCTAGCTAGAGTTGGCTCAACTCCAGTCCCTTTGTCATTTATGTTTGGAGAAGTAAATAAAGATTCAATAGGAGCAGTACAAATCATTTTAAGGTCTTCATCATGATTCCGGTAAAAACCGGGTGGAAGTGCCTTTTCTAAGAATTCCCGCTTAGATTTTAACTTAGCGGTCCTCTCCTTACTTTCATTAATAGAAATTTGGATAGATTTAATAGTCTCATTAAAATCATGCTTGGGTGGCAAAGTTTTGTTTTTAAGAGTTTCTACATCAAGGGCAATTCTATCCATGTTTTTAGCCACAGCTTCAATCGTATGCAACTTTTCCTCTACCATAGTATTGAAAACCTTTTGAGAAATAATAAATTCTTTAATTGTGTTCTCAATATTAGAAGGTATTCTTTTGTCATTTATAGAAGGATTACCATAAGAATTACCATAAGAGTTTCCATAATTATTAGAGGAGTTACCAGGATACGGTCTAGCATTGAAAATCCCTCTACAGGCATTGTTGTTGAAATTGTTTCGTGAGATAAAGTCAATAGCATCATTATTTTGCTCAATTAAAGTAGACAAGGGCATATCATTTGTATCAACATGAGTATTTTTACTAGCAACCATATTCATAAGAGCATCCACGTTTTCACACAAAGTAGCGATTTCCTCAACAAAATTTACGTTCTTACCAATTGGAGCTCTTTTGGTATGCCATTGAGAGTAGTTTTTCATGATGTTGTCCAGAAGTTTTGTGGCCTCTCCTAAGGTCACATCCATAAAGGTACCTCCTGCAGCAGAATCTAGAAGATTTCTAGACACAAAGTTTACTCCAGCATAGAAGTTTTGGATAATCATCTACACGTTTAAAGCATGAGTTGGTTAATTTCTAATCATCAATTTCATCCTCTCCCAAGCTTGTGCAACATGTTCATGATCATGTTGTTTTAAATTCATAATTTGATTTCTAAGGGAGATGATCTTAGCAGGAGGAAAATACTTGGCAATAAAAGCATCTTTACACTTATCCCATGTTCTAATACTGTTACGCGGTAAAGATGAAAACCAAGCCTTAGCTTTATCTCTTAGTGAAAACGGAAATAATTTTAATTTCACAACATCATTATCCATATCCTTTTTCTTTTGCATATCAGAAAGTTCAACAAAAGTATTAAGAGGAGCAGCGGGATCCTCATTCGGACTTCCCAAAAATTGATCTTTCATCACAAGATTCAACAATGCATCATTAATATCAAAAGCCTCCGCACTTGTGGCAGGTGGTATAGGAGTACTAATAAAATCATTGTTATCAGTATTTGAGAAGTCACACAACTTAGTGGTATATTGAGACATGGTGACCGAGCAAGCAAAGTAACCATCAAGACAAGTAAACTAGCAGCAAAGAAGTAAACCAATGACTAGCAAAGATAAATATTTTTGTATTTTTGATTTTTTATGAAGAAAACTAAATAGAACAGCAAATAAAAAGAAGAACAAGTGAATGATAATTTGTGAGAAGTTACTTGATAGTTGGTGATGATATTCCTAGGCAACGGCGCCAGAAATCATTCTTGATACTTGTGATCTGCGTTGGGTTTTCTGTGAAGAGGAACAGGTAATTGCAGCAAAATACGGATAAGTATTTCCCTCACTTAAGAACCAAGGTTTATCGAACCAATAGGAATATCAATCAGCAACCGTCTTCAGTGGCTGCACACAAAAGAGCAAACACTTGCACCCAACGCGGGCAAGAGGGTTGTCAATCCCCCTGGACTCGTTATTTGCAAGCAAATAAAGTGTGTAGATGATAGTAGATAATTATAAATTGAAAAATAAAATAAATACAAACAAATGGCAGTAAGGATTGATAGGTTTTGTACATATATAAGTGAATATACGCGGGGCCCATAGTTTTTCCCTAGTGGCATCTCTCATGTAGGCAATATACGGCGGGTAAACAAATTACTATTGGGCAATTGATTGAAAAGCGCATAGTTATGTGATATTCACGGCAATGATCATGCATATAGGCATCACGTCCATAAGCAAATAGGCCGACTCCTACCCGCACCTATTAGTATTACTCAACCCATCGACCACTATCCAACATGCATCTAGAGTATTAAGTAAAACATAGTAATGCTTGGATAACAATGGCATGATGTAGACAAAGAGAATTCAATTAATATGAACTAACCCCATCGTTTTATCCTTAGTGGAAACAATAAAAAGACATGTCTTGTCCCCTTCTGTCACATGGATATAGAGCACCGCTAGATTGAACCCACTACAACGCACCCCTCTCACCGAAGAAGTATCAATCTAGTTGGCCAAACTATTACAATAAATCGGAGAGGATTACGAAGCTATAACGATCATACAAATAAAATACCAGCAAGTATTCAATATCTTTTCATGAATAATCTGAACATAAACCCACAATTCATCGGATCCCAACAAATGCACCGTACAACACAGTTACATCGGATAGATCAAGGCGAAGATGCGATGATCATTGTATTCAAGATCAAAAAAGAGAGAGAGCCATCTAGGTACTAACTACGGACCCGTAGGTCTGTGGTGAACTACACACACATCATCATGAGGGCATCAAGGTTGATGAAGAAGCCCTCCGTGATCGATCCCCCCTCCGCCAGGGCGCTGGAACGGAGCTCCAGATGGGATCACAGCGAAACAGAGACTTGCGGCAACGGAAAAAGTATTTCGGGATGCCCTCTAGGGTTTTTGGAATGTCTGTG
Source organism: Elymus sibiricus (assembly GCA_039707655.1). Classification (NCBI taxonomy): domain Eukaryota; kingdom Viridiplantae; phylum Streptophyta; class Magnoliopsida; order Poales; family Poaceae; genus Elymus; species Elymus sibiricus. The sequence goes on from CM077665.1 coordinate 238,680,773, forward strand.
AATTTATAGGCCAGAGAACGGGGGTAGGAGGGGCACCAGGGAGGGGCAAGCCATCAGGGCGCGCCGACCCCCCTGGACGCGCCCTGTTGGCATGTGCCTCCCTCGTGCGGCCTTCGGTCTCCTCCCGAAGCTTCCAAGTCTTCTTTTGGTCCAGAAAGAATCATAAAAAGGTTTTGGGGCAATTAGACTTCGTTTGGTACTGTAAACCTGAAAAGACAAAAACACGCAGAAAACAACTGGCACTGGGCACTGGATCAATAGGTTAGAGCTCAAAAATAATAGAAATTGGTAAATTGATGCTCAAAAATTATCCTAGAATGATAATATATCAGTATGGAACAATCAAAAATTGTAGATACGTTGGAGACGTATAGGCAAGAAAAGAATCTTGATGACCCACAAGTATAGGGGATCAAACGTAGTCCTTTCTTCATGCTCTCAAAGGTTAGCACTGATGATAACATGATATATCTTCTTCTCAACAAGATAAGCATATTTCAAGGTATCAGGTAATGTCTTTAGCTCAAACACGGGATCTCCCTTAGGTGGAGGAGGATCCCCTAAAATATCAACTGGTAAGTTATGTTTAAGAATATGTGTTTGTCTAAGAAATATATCATCGATTTCATTTCTTCCATTCATATGCATATCATTTTCATGGTCTAGTAAGTATTGTTCTAACAGATCAGTAGGAGGTACGACAATAGAAGCAAGACCAATTATTTCATCCTTAGTAGGTAATTCTTTCTCGTGTGGTTGTCTACTAAACTTAGAGAAATTAAATTCATGAGACACATCACCAAAGCTTACTTTGACCTTCTCAGTAGCACAATTAATTTCAGCATTAACGATATTCAAGAAAGGCCAACCAAATATAATAGGGCAAAAGTTATCTTGTTCTGAACCAAGTACTAAGAAATCAGTTGGGTACTTAATTTTTCCACACAAGACTTCAACGTCCCTAACAAGCCCAAGTGGTGTAATAGTATCTTTGTTTGCAAGTTTAATAGTAACATCAATATCTTGAATCTCAGAGGGTGCTACGTCATGCATAATTTCTTGATATAAGGTAAAAAGTATAGCACTAACACTAGCACCAATGTCACACAAGCCATGATAACAATGATCTCCAATTTTAACAGAAACAACAGGCACACCAACCACTAGTTTGTTTTTATCTAGCTCATCCCGCTTGTTTCTAACAGGTTTTGCAATTCTAAGAGCCTCGTCACAGAAGTAAATAACCTGACCATCAATGTTATCGACTACGAGATATTTAACCATAGCAACATTAGGCTCAATATTTATTTGTTTAGAAGGTTTAGGTGTTCTAACGTGACTTTTATTAACCACAATTGTAGCTTTAGCATGTTCCCTAATTCTAACAGGGAAAGGTGGTTGCTCAATGTAAGCAGTAGGAACAATTGGATCAACGTGGAAAACAATTGTTTATTCCTTATTAATTTTAACAGGTTCCTCTAATGGTTTTTCAATGGGTGGATGATATTTAAACCACTTCTCCTTGGGGTGATCAACATGAGTAGCTAATGATATACAGAAAGTAGCTACTATCTCAGAGTCAAGCCATACTCATTGCTAAACTCATGGAAAGCATTAGTTCCCATAAAATATTTAACATAAAACTTAATCTTCAGAGTTGCATTTAATTCCTTCTAGAAGACCCCATTTGAATTCAATAGTTCTCGTCATATAGGAACCTGTAGAAGAAGAATCGAGTAATATTTAATCCTCATAAGAAAGCCGAGCATAAATTTTTTGTATAATCATTTCTCTTGAGAGATCATGGTTGGGGCAAGTGTGCATCATAGATTTAAGCCTCCCCCAAGCTTGAGCGATACTTTCTCCTTTACGAGGCTAGCAATTATAAATAAAGTTCCGATCACGATGTACTAGGTGCATAGGATAAAACTTCTAATGAAATTCCAGGTTCAAGCGATTCCAGTCGCATGATCCTATATCATCTAATAGCCTATACCACATCAATGCCTTTATGTCCAGAGATAAAGGGAAAACCTTCGTCTTTACATTGTCTCCAGATAAACCTGCAAGCTTAAATAATCCACAAACCTCATAAACAAATATAAAATGGTAATACAGATGAGTCGTACCATCATAAGGATTAGCTAGCAGTTTTTCTAACATACCCAAAGGAATCTCATAATAAATATTTTCTATAGGTTTAGTAGGTTGAGAAGCAACCTTTTCAACTTCCATTCGGGGCGAAGATGCCCCGAACAAGCCACTGAAAGGGTGACCATTCATAGTGACAAGCAATAGTAAATTTCAGCACGTACCGAAAGTGTTTCCTTACCAATTTCCACTTACCAAAGACGCTTCACTCCCCGGCAATAGCGCCATAAAGGAGTCTTGATGAACCACAAGTATAGGGGATCAATCGTATTCCTTTCGATAAGTAAGAGTGTCGAACCCAATGTGGAGCTGAAGTAAATGACAAGCAGTTTTCAGCAAGGTATTCTCTGCAAGTGTTGTGAGTAACAGTAGTAGATAGTTTTGCAGCAAGATAATTTGTAATGAGTGGCAAGTAACAATAGTAACCAAGGTGCAGCAAGGTAGACCAATCCTTTTTATAGCAAAGGTCATGCCGGAAAGTATTCTTATATGAAGCAAACGCTCCCGAGGACACATGGGAATTTCTGTCTAGTCATGTTCATCATGTTTCGTTGATTCACGTTTGATACTTTGATAATTTGATATGTGGGTGGACCGGTGCTAAGGTTCTATTCTTACTTGAACAAGCAACCCACTTATGATTACCCCCTCTCGCAAGCATCTGCAACTATGAAAGAAGAATTAAGATAAATCTAACCATAGCACGAAATGTGTGGATCCAAATCAGCCCCTTATGAAGCAACGCATAAACTGGGGTTTAAGTTTCTGTCACTCGAGCAACCCATCATCTACTTGTTACTCCACAATTACTTCCCTTAGGCCCAGAGCATGGTGAAGTGTCATGTAGTCGACGTTCACATGACACCACTAAGAGAAGTAACAACATACATATCATCAAAATATTGAACAAATACCAATTTCACATGATTACTTATAACAAGACTTCTCACATGTCCTCGGGAACAATAGTAACTACCCACACCTCATCAACATGTTCAAGATCAGAGGTATAATAATGAGGATGAAGGATCCGAACATAATATCTCTCACCAAGTAAACCAACAAGCATCAACTACAAGATGTTATCAACACTACTAGCAACCCACAAGTACCAATCTGAGGTTTTGAGAAAAAGATTCAATACAAGAGATGAACTAGGGTTTGAGATGAGATGGTGCTGGTGAATATATTGATGAACATTGGTCCTCCCACGAAGGAGGAAGCGTTGGTGGTGACGATGGCTTCGATCTCCCTCTCCCGGAGATAAGTTTCCCCGGCAGCATGAGCCAGCCGGAGTGTAAAAGGGCCTATGCCCAGGTTTCCGCCTCGAGACGGTGGCGCTTCATCCCTAAAGGTTTCTTATGATTTTTTCTTGGGTAAAACACACCATATAGGAGAAGAGAGGGGTTGGGAGACCTGCTGGGGCCCCACAAGCGATCAGGGCGCACCCAGGGGGTGGGCGCGCCCTGTTGGCTTGTGTCCAGCAGGTGCCCCCCCTATGGTATATTTGTGGCCCAATAATTCTTAAATATTCCATAAACATTCTCCGTGAAGTTTCAGGTCATTTAGAGTCTAGTGATTTTTCTGCCTTTTTCTTGGTTTCCCGGTCTAGAATTCTAGTTTCCAGAGATTTCCCTCTTTGTGATGTACCTTGCATATTCACAAAGAAAAGGCATAAGAATTGTATGATAATAAGGAATAATGGACAAGAATAGCACAAATATAATTAAGAAATCATGATGCAAAATGGATGTATCAACTCCCCCAAGCTTAGAACTCGCTTGTCCTCAAGCGAAAACCAAACTCGAAAATAATGACCACATGATTTGAGAGAGAGGAGTCCATAAAAAAAAATACTGACATGAGAGCATCATGAATATTAGCATAGCAGAAAGTTTTCCATCATATAGCTTCTCATAAACAAGTAACGGTCTATTCACAACTGAAGAGGTATGAAGCATAAACTTTATTGACAACCAACAAACGGTGCTATTAGTCATTGAGATAATCATAATTCATCATATCCAAGAGAAGAGTCTATGTAAGAGATTTTATTCTAGCAAGTTCACATACTCAACTATCATTTAGCCTTCTATGATTGTTGACACTCATTGCATATTTTTAGAGCTCATGTTTCCGTCGGACACATAGGAAGATGGGGGCTTTATTAGTTGCCACCCAACTCATTTATCTCAAGGATAATGTCAACAATAATGGTTCATGATTTCCTACATCCAACTATATATATATATATATATATATATATATATATATATATATATATATATATATATATATATATATATATATATATATATATATATATATATATATATATGAATCTTTCGTCAACACATGATGCTTGCTAGCTAAAGAATTAATAAGTCGAGAGAAGGATAAAATTATAGACTCAAGCACGAGAGTAAACGCTTTAAGAAAGTAAAAGATAGGCCTTTCGCAGAGGGAAGCAGAGGTTGTCATGCATTTTTATTTGTTTGGATGTGTGAACTCTTAATGCAAAGGAACGCCACTTTATATTGCCCCTTGTGATAGGATACTTTATTATGCACTCTGTCACTTTTATTTCTTCGCCATCACAAGATCGAACAAAGCTTATTTTCCCTTATGTACATATTTATTGGCAATTTTATTGCTTTGTGCACCGATGACAACTTACTTGAAGGATCTTATTCAATCCATAGGTAGCTATGGTGGACTCTCATGGAAACAAACTTGGTTCAATGGATTATTTGATGCACAAGTAGTATCTCTACTTAGTACAGAATTTATTTGGCCAGCAAAAGAACTAAAGCAAGCACCACATGTTAAAGGACCCATGACAATATAACTTCTATGCGGATCTAAACAATCATGATCATTATGTTGTCTTCCATGTCCAACATCAATACGTGATCATTATATAATATTTGATGGGGGCTCACAATCATAGAAGGTGTCCAAGATAGTATATTTATATGTGAATCTCCTCTTCACTACCATAATCTTGCAAAGATTATCTCAATTACTAAGGCTATGTTTGTTTATTCTCAACATCTTTTATCACTTATACTTTTTCCTATGTGAAGTCATTACTCCTCATGAGATAAGCATATGATCTTTTCTATTTCTTTCATTGCCATATTATGATGATATGTTCATGAGAGTAAAACACACGAACTCAACCAATCTTTATTATATAACTCTCACACTCGATTACAAGGATAGATTGATCTCAAAGCAAAAACTGTAAGAAAAGAAAATCTGAAATTTTATTTCCCTAAATCATGAAATAACTAAGGATCAAACTGAAATAGATTGTAATGGTAAGAAAAAGTGATGGTGATATGATACCGGGGCACCTCCCCCAAGGTTGGAACAAGCTAAGGGTGGTGCCCATACCCATGTACTCAAGCGTCCCTCTTCGGTGGAGGTGATGATGATGTAGTAGGCTTGTCCTCCATATTCGAACGAATGGGCTCTCCATCGTAGAAAGAAGATCTCATCTCCGGAATCCTGAAATCGGCAGCGATGCTCATCCTTTTAAACCTAGATTCATACTGAAAATTTTGGTTTTGCAGGTCGTAGATTTGATCTTGGAGATGCTCGATCCATTCTTGAAGCTTGATGAGAGCCTCTCCCACGTTCCTTGTGTGCATCTTGTTTTCTCGGATGAAGTCCGTGATCATAGAGTGGTTGGCACTCAAACCACGTTCAATCATCCCTTGGCACTTGAAGATCTCCTGCTCCACTGCTGCAAGCCCGACCTTCTCGCTCCCCTCCTTCTTGAGGCCTTGAAAATCCCGGATGTGGAGCACCCCCTCACGCATCTCAATGGATTGAGGGTGCTTTATCACCTCCGGCAGGTAAGGGTTGATGACCTTCTCGAAGAACTTGTCCTTGGAGGAACTTGGCGACGTCATGACGATCTAGATCTGTCAGAAATACAGCCCGAAACAAGAATATAGGAGAAACTTGCGATGCGGTGGACAAAACATACGGGAGTATATATAATGATTTTTCTAGGCGAGAATACTTGTTCGGGAAGAAAATGGAGTCCGGAAGGCACATGAGGGCCCCACAAGCCATCAGGGCGCCCCAGGGGGTGGGCGCGCCCTGTTGGCTTGTGCCTCCCTCGTGGGTCCCCCTGACCCCTTTTTATTTTTAGAATTTTCCTAAAATACCAAAACCAATATAACATATTTTTTTGGAATTTTTGGAGTCGGTTTACTTACCGTATCACGTACCTACTCCTTTTTCAGGTTTCTAGAGTGTTCCGGAAGGTCTCTCTTATGTGCTCCTTCGGTGTTATTACTTGGATAATATTAGTTTCAACATTAATGAGCGTACTTGAGATATAATGCTAATTCTTTTCCCATTCACCACTCTCATATTTTTCCCTTCGAAGTTATTAATCTTTATAGCACCAGAGCGATAGACCTCCTCAACAACATACGGGCCTTCCCATTTGGAGAGGAGCTTACCTGCAAAAAATCTGAAACGAGAACTTTACAAAAGGACTAAGTCTGCTACATTTAATTCCCGTTTTTGGATTCTCTTATCATGCCATCTTTTAAGCTTTTGTTTAAAAAACTTGGCATTTTCATAAGCTTGCGTCCTCCATTCATCTAATGAACTACTATCAAATAACCTCTTTTCTCCCGCAAGTTTAAAGTCATAATTAACTTCTTTAATTGCCCAATATGTTTTATGTTCTAACTCAAGAGGTAAATTACATGCTTTTCCATAGACCATCTTATAAGGGGATATCCCCATGGGATTTTTGTAAGCAGTTTTATAAGCCCATAGAGCATCATAAAGTTTCTTGGACCAATTATTTCTAGATCTATTAATAGTCTTTTGCAAAATTAATTTTATTTCTCTAATGCTCAATTCAACTTGGCCACTAGACTGAGGATGACACCGTGATGCAATTCTATGGTTAACGTCATATTTAGTCACCATCAGTCATTAAATATCTAGGGACTCCAAACCTCAGGAAAATGATATCTTTTAAGCATTTTAATAGAAGTGTTACGATCAGCACTACTAGTTGGAATAGCTTCTACCCACTTAGTAATGTAAGCAACAACAACTAGAATATGAGTATACCCATTAGAGGAAGGAAAAGGTCCCATATAATCAAATCCCCAAACATCAAATGGTTCAATAGCAAGTGAATAATTCATAGACATTTCCTGACGTCTACCAATGTTACCAATTCTTTGACATTCATCACAAGAAAGGACATACTTACACGCATCTTTAAAAAGAGAAGGCCAATAAAAACCGGATTGTAATACCTTATGTGCAGTTGTGTCTCCAGAATGGTATCCTCCATAATCCTCGGAGTGACACTTCCGTAGGATCTATCCATGTTCATGCTCAGGCACACAACGTCTAATAACACCATCTACTCCTTCTTTATAAAGATGTGGGTCATCCCAAAAGTAATGTCGTAAATCATAAAAGTATTTTTTATTTTGTTGATAGGTGAAGCTAGGTGGTATATATTTAGCGACAATGTAATTAGTATAATCCGCATACCAAGCAGTAATATGTGAAGTATTTATAATAGCAAGTTGTTCATCAGGAAAATTATCATTAATAGGAAGTGGGTCATCAAGAACATTTTCCATCCTAGACAAGTTATCTGCTACAGGGTTTTCAGCTCCCTTCCTATCAATGATATGCAAGTCAAATTTTTTAAGTAATAACACCCACCTAATAAGTATTGGCTTAGCATCTTTATTTTCCATAAGGTATTTAATAGCAGCATGATCAGTGTGAATAGTTACTTTGGAGTCAACAATATAAGGTCTAAATTTATCACATGCAAACACAACTGCTAAAAATTCCTTCTCGGTAGTAGCATAATTTGTTTGAGCAGTGTCTAAGGTCTTACTATCATAATGAATAACATTCAATTTCTTGTCTACTTTTTGCCCTAGAACAACACCTATAGCATAATCACTAGCATCGCACATAATTTCAAATGGTAGATTCCAATCAGGTGGTTGGACAATAGGTGCAGAAATCAAGGCTTTCTTAAGTATTTCAAAGGCTTCTACACAATCATCATCAAAAACAAGAGGAATATCTTTTTGAATAAGATTAGTTAGTCGCCTAGAAATCTTTTATGAAATGCCTATAAAAACCAGCATGACCAAGGAAACTTCTTATACCTTTGATATGTTTTGGACATGTCATTTACTCTATTGCATCAACTTTAGCCTTGTCCACTTCAATGCCTCGTTCACAAATTTTATGACCAAGTACTATACCTTCATTCACCATAAAGTGGCACTTCTCCCAATTCAAGCCAAGATTAGTTTCTTCACATCTCTGCAAAACTCGATCAAGGCTGCTCAAGCAATCATCAAAAGAAGTCCCGTAAACGGAAAAATCATCCATGAAAACTTCAACGATCTTTTCACAAAAGTCAGAGAATATAGCAGTCATACATCTTTGAAAAGTAGCGGGTGCATTGCATAGACCAAAAGGCATACGTCTATAAGCATAAGTTCCAAAAGGGCATGTAGAGGTAGTTTTCTCTTGGTCTTCTTTTGACACAGGTATTTGAGAGAAACCAAAATATCTATCAAGAAAACAAAAGTGTGTGTGCTTAGATAATCTTTCTAACATTTGATCTATAAATGGCAAGGGATAATGATCTTACCTAGTATCTTTATTTAATTTCCTGAAATCAATTACCATCCTATAACCAGTTACGATTCTTTGTGGAATAAGTTCATTTCTATTATTAGGGACAACAGTTATACCTCCTTTCTTAGGAACAAAGTGAACATGACTTACCCATCTACTATCGGCTATGGGATAAATTATACCTGCCTCCAGAAGCTTTAGTATTTCAGTTCTTACCCCTTCCTTCATCTTAGGATTTAAGCAGCGTTGATGATCAACGACAGGGTTAGCATCCGGTTCTAGATTAATCTTGTGCTGACATAGAGTGGGACTTATGCCCTTAAGATCATCAAGAGTATATCCAATAGCAGCCCCGTGCTTCTTCAGAGTCTTAAGTAATCTCTTTTCTGAATGCTCTGAAAGGTTAGCACTGATAATATCAGGATATATCTTCTTCTCATCAAGATACGCGTATTTCAAGGTATCAGGTAATGTCTTTAGCTCAAACACGGGATCTCCCTTAGGTGGAGGAGGATCCCCTAAAATATCAACTGGTAAGTTATGTTTAAGAATAGGTGTTTGTCTAAGAAATATATCATCAATTTCATTTCTTTCATTCATATGCATATCATTTTCATGGTCTAGCAAGTATTGTTCTAACGGATCAGTAGGAGGTACGACAATAAAAGCAAGACCAATTATTTCATCCTAAGTAGGTAATTTTTTCTCGTGTGGTTGTCTACTAAACTTAGAGAAATTAAATTCATGAGACACATCACAAAAGCTTACTTTGATCTTCTTAGTAGCATAATTAATTTCAGCATTAACGATATTCAAGAAAGGTCTACCAAATATAATAGGGCAAAAGTTATCTTGTTCGGAACCAAGTACTAAGAAATTAGTTGGGTACTTAATTTTTCCACACAAGACTTCAACCTCCCTAACAATCCCAAGTGGTGTAATAGTATCTCTATTTGCAAGTTTAATAGTAACATCAATATCTTCAATCTTAGAGGGTGCTATGTCATGCATAATTTCTTAATACTAGTGGACAAGTTGTGCCCAATGGCGCAGAGGCACGCTAAAGCCATGAACGTGATGAAAAAAATTTCCATGATTTAATCCCCTTTAATAGGAATCATGGTGGATTGTTGTGTGCAATGATATAAATATACACATTTTAACTTAATAGTATAGAGTCTTATTTAAAACAAAGTATATTCCTAGGCAATCACATATGATAATAAATGAAATATCCTTTAGCCAAAAAAAAATGATGTGTCTTTGTGTATAATGATATATATATATACACACACACATTCTTATTTGGTGGTATAAAGTCTCATTTTAAATCATGTTTCCGACCACCGCCGTCGATCCCATGCTCCCTGACCGGTGCTCGGTGTTAGGCAGGGGGGAAGTGGAAGAAGAAGGATCCAGGAGTGGACCGAGGCGCCATCAACCACCAGGTCGCACCTGACCTCACCGACGGGGAAGCGGAAGAAGAAGGATCCAAGGGTGGATCGAGCCGCCACCAACCACCAGGTTGCACCTCACCTCGCCGTCGCCGGTGACCCTCTCACGTCCGACTTCGGCCCTCTAGGACCCGTTGCGCCAAATGATGCAGGACCCGTTGAATCCATGTGCACATTGCAAAGAAAATCCAGGATTTAGTTGGTTTAATTGTGAGCAAGCATATATGGTAACAAATTTAACTCCCTTTAATTAAAAAAGAATCACATGATCTATGTTATTTCCGTTCTAAGGGGTCTATCCAGAATCATACAAACCATATGATATGTGTTGTTTCCATCATATTCCAAATCTCGATTTCTTACATTTTATCATCATTCTTTCGAATCCACTAAAATAATGATAGCTAGTTTGCTAATAAATCTGCCATATGATCCAGTAATGTGATAGTCAGAGTTAGTTTTGAAATAATGATACAACATAGAATAAGTGTAATGATAATATCTATGTAGAAGTGTCACACAAAATACCTCCTATGAAGTACTCCATAAATTTTAATGTCCACAGACCACAAGATGACCTTGGAAATTTAAATATATTCAATAATTCATTTTATCATTTTTTATAGATACTTACATAAATATCTTATAAAATAATAATAAGATCATGAATGTAACAAGCCTTGACGATAAAAAATATCGCACCCAAACAGGTGAACGGAACATCCCCGATAAAATTAATGGATATTTTTAGAAGAAAAAATAATAGATTCTTTTTATTTAGTAGAAGGTAAAAAAATTGGTTTGAATCCAGTCATCCACGTACGAATCCATTCCCACTTCCTAAAGCAATTTTAGACCGAAAAAAGAATCGGACCGCACTCACTCACAATCTCTGGTCACCCCCTAATACAGTAGTAGTATCTATAGTATCTAGTACAAAAAAAATGACAGTCATCCTCCCCACCGCCCCCTCCCATCTCCCCCTTTCCCCATTCTCCCATAGCCAGTTGCATCCCTCCACAGCGGCGGTCCCAGGTCAGGCCGCCCCTTCCCTTTGTCACATAGCCGGCGCAAGCTTCGCATACACTGATCTTCCTTCCCTTCATGTTGAATCCGGCCACGGAAGTGGACGAGGAGGCCCTCGTGCTCGACATGCTCGCGCCAGCTCTGGGCACAGTAGGAGGCGGACGCGGAGGCACGGGACTCGCAGGCCCCTCTTGTGCCCTGCTCCATCTCCGAATTCAGCCGCTGAAGTGCTCGAGGTGGCGCTCGAGCCTGACATGCTCGCCGACGACGCCGGGCCCCTCTCTTCTCCTGATGCCCTCACCGTCGTCGCCATGAGCCTCTCCACCCTCTCCGACCTGCCGAATGCTCCTCCTGGTAAATTCGGTTCGTCACCAGGTGCGTCACCTCGCTGAGAAATCACCATGAATGTTCCCTTTCAAGACAGTGCATAATTGGTTCTGTTAACACATCGAATAGCAATTCATGAAAATGGGGCCCCATCAATAGCAATTCATTTCATCCAACCAAAACAACTGATGTTCGCAAGTAGTGATAGATCTTTAGATGGGAACTCTGATTAAATATCCAATGTCATCTGATAAATCCATAAAGGTGCAGTACTGTAGGCAAAAAAACCTATAAATAGATAATCTCATGCTTAATCCAATGGAACATAAATATCTAGCTAGACCCAAGTATGGAAGGAAGCAATTCAACATTATCACCTGTTTGTTTACATTGCATGCCACAGCAAGTAAAAGCACAATCCTATTTCTTTAAATTCACACTTTCCTCTAATGCCTGAAACTGAAAATGAAATTCCATGAATGCTTTGTTCAAGAACAACTATGGTTGATCCTTCAGAACGGTAACTACACTTACTATTTCCTATCACCATATCCTTCATTAAGGATAAATTCCCTACATAAGCTTGACCCAGCCAAATGACTAACAAACATGTAGCCATGGCCAATACTGCATGAATTAGTCAGGAACTTCTCAGCACATACTCTATCTATTTCACACTTCTCCTCTGTTCTCCTATGGACTCTATAAATTAAAATATCACACATGCATATGCAAAGGCAGTGGAAAGCAAAGAGAACTTACATTGGAAGGAGGCACAACGAATCTGCAGCACGCTCGAGAAGCAACTTCAAGGCGACGGAGCAGACAACAGCAGCTTGGACCAATGCACGACGACGAAAAAAGCAGAGGCCTACAGGAGGCAAAATGCAGCAGTCAGCGAGCGGGTAAATCCAACACATAGCAAATAATCTGACTACACTATATCCACACTACTTCAGAAAGTAAATAATCAAACGACACTCACAGAGAAGTTGTAGAGTTCTACCGTTTTTGCTTTACAATCCCAACAAAACAATATAGTTGTTCTGCACGTAATTACATTACATGATGATTTACAGCTACAAGAAGGCTGGGTGAAGTCTACGATGGGTTCTTTTCCAAGCAAGGAGAAGGCCGAGGCGGTGTTGATCTGCAGCTACAAGAACACCATCAGCAGGTTCGTGGCGAAGCTCACGCCCGCACAGGTCGCCGTGTTGAGGAGTGAGTTCCCCTCTTGCTGCTCTGCTCTGCTCTCATAGTCAACTGAATCCCTTTAGTTAGGAGTAAAACTACAATTGCAAGAGTTTTTATTATTGCATGATGCACAGTTGATGGTCAGCTGAGGCAAACCCATAGTATAATCTTTAAGTTAAGCTGTCATGTAAAAAAGCAAACAAATAGTTACTGAACCTAGCCTTGTTATGGTACCTATTCAAACTAAACGAGGTACAAAATATAGATAGCAAATTTTCCGAAAGTAGAATGCACACAACTGCCTGAACAACTCTAGCAGCCTGTTATATGCCAATCAGGATACCTCACAAAATATTCTCATAATGCATTGATCAATATCTCTGCAAACCAAACAAAGGAGGCTGCTACTCTATGGATCAGAAAATATTGACTGCTTAACTTGTTCAGGCCAAAGCCATTGCCAAGACCCCTCAGATTTATTCCTTAAAAGTTCCATATGTTTAGAAAATAAAATATAAAACCATGAACTCGAGTTTCATAAACCGTTATTGGAACATATGTCCAATTTTTTGTAACTGAGAATACACACCAGTGTTAACCACATATAGTTGTTCTTGGTCCAAGCAAAAAATGTACTCATGTTAACAATTTTGTACATGGGTAGTGTGGATATTTAATCTCAACAGGACAACATCACATTTTATCTGCTAACCAAAGTACAACAGGCAAAGCTTGAATCTAACTACTATAAAAAAACACAAACCTATCTAGCATATATAATTTGGCTTGGTGTATCCATGTTAACAACTGATGAACTGAACGTATTGGGCTGGGGTACCAAGGCTAATTACTTAGGTAATCAGGAAGCCTACTCACATGTGGCCACCTGTAATATTTCTTTAAACATGGTCTTGGCTTCAATAATGTCAATCTAGAAAGCAGTCACAATGCGGGAAGGGGAATAAAATGCAGCTTCCGCCAGGACCTAGAAATGCAAAAATGCGTAGAATAATTAGCATCAATCAAGGGAAGCCAAACCAAACAGAGAACATCACAAACAGAATAGAGCCATATAAAAGAAGCATGCGGAGGAAAAATACCATGATGACTCCGGAGATGGATCATCGATGACAGCAACAATCTGGGCATAATCAGGATCTGGAGGACAATAGCAGAAAGATTAGTGAGCCGGTGGAGGTGTATCAAAACAAAGTTCGGGATGACGATATGAAAAAGAAAAGAAGAAAAAAGACGGGATTTGATAACACCATATGTCACTCATATCTAATACACTGAATATTCAAGTAACATGGTAGTCATAGTAACTCCATTCATTTATATTGAAAATAGATCACCTTGATATTTCTTCAACTCTTTTAAATTTTCTTCTTCCCTTCATCCTCAGATCTGCACATGTATGTTTAGAAAACGAATATATTAGCAAGTTTAGAATGATGGAGAAGTAAAAGCAACGAGAGAGGTGCACCTCGGCAAGATTGGAAGAAGTGGTCTTCCACTCCTATGCTCCTAGCGCTTCTGTAGCCGACCCCTCATTCATGAGATGAGGAGGAGATACGAGTAGCTGCTGCCATCGCCGTCACCGTCGTCTCTCTCTCTCTGTGCTTGGTGGCAGCAGGGGCGGGTCTGTGGAAGAGGAATACAATGTGGAGGAGGACCGTTGCGCCGGAAGCCATAGATGGTTGCGGCGGTGGACTCCGCTAGCTTTGTCACTCCCATGCTCGCTGCCGCCGCCGTTATATTACTTCAGATGTGGGGTGGAGAGCCGGAGAGGAGGATGGGGGCAGAAGAGAGAGGAGACGAGTGGTTGCGGCGGCGCAGGGGATTTTTTCGCAGCTGCGGAAAGCACGTTGCGGGCGGTGCGGGAGGAGACGCGCACGGGATTGGAGGACCAAGGAGTCAGCCATGCCCTCTTTCCATGTAGACAAAACACAACCTCTCACGGGCCTCACCCCAACCAAGACGAGGGCCAGACACGTAGGACCAATAAAAAACAAGCCCCACCTCCAGCCGCAGGACGCACGTCCCCGTCCCATACGCGGTGCGCGCGCGGAACAGTTGGCCAACCCGGAAACGTCCACTCCAGCTGCAGGACGCACATCCTATACGCGGCACGCGCGCGGAGCAGTTGGCCAACCCGCACATGGGCCCTAGCGTGCACGATGCAGAGGAGACATGCGACGCGCCAGGAGGGTTGACCTGTGCAACCGACGAGCGGGACCAGAGCAGCACCGGCCCACCTGTCTGGGGACATCATAGGCACGGGCGTAGCAACCGGATACATATGCGAATGGCCAACCCCTGTACGGCTCGCTCACGACGCACTGCGGCTCGCCCAACGCGCAACAGGACTGGCTAGACACTGCCCGCGAACAACCCAACCCGTGATGAGCGCAGCTAGCACGGCCGACGAACGGGACCA
Source organism: Elymus sibiricus (assembly GCA_039707655.1). Classification (NCBI taxonomy): domain Eukaryota; kingdom Viridiplantae; phylum Streptophyta; class Magnoliopsida; order Poales; family Poaceae; genus Elymus; species Elymus sibiricus. The sequence goes on from CM077665.1 coordinate 238,696,028, forward strand.
GTAGTAGCATCGGCCCACTTGTCATCCTGATGAGGGCACACAAACCGGGTGTGCATGCGTCGGCCAACCCCTTTGCAGGACCCCACGACCCACGGCGCGGTCAGTGCAGAACGAGCCATGCGATGTGGCAGGACTGACTTACCCGAGCAAATCTCGCCCAGCCAATGGAAGGCCTCGCCGAGCCCACCGGTCATTGTGCCTCAACAAAGCAACTTTGGGTCAAAACAAACTATAAAAATCAAACGGCAGTGCAGACGTGTTGACCTGACCAGGCTCGTTTGAACGGTCAAAACGGATTGAAAATCGAGGGATGGCTCGGGAGGGCGGGTCGGCTAGCATCCTTATAGGTTAGAATAAGGTAAAAGGTATAGCACTAAAACTAGCACCAATGTCACACAAGCCATGATAACAATGATCTCCAATTTTAACAGAAACAACAGGCATGCCAGAAACTGGTTTGTTCTTATCTAGCTCATCCCGCTTGTTTCTAACAGGTTTGGCAATTCTAGCAGTCTCACCACGGAAGTAAATAACCTGACCATCAATGTTATCGACTAGGAGATCTTTAACCTTGGCAACATTAGGCTAGATATTTATTTGTTTAGAAGGTTTAGGTGTTCTAACATGACTTTTATTAACCACAGTTGTAGCTTTAGCATGTTCCCTAATTCTAACAGGGAAAGGTGGTTTCTCAATGTAAGTAGTAGGAACAATTGGATCAACGTGGCTAACAATTGTTTCTTCCTTCTTAATTTTAACAGGTTCCTTTAATGGTTTTTCAATGGGTGGATGATATTTAAACAACTTCTCCTTGGGGAGATGAACGTGAGTAGCAAATGATATACATAAAGTAGCTACTATCTCAGAGTCAAGACCATACTTATTGCTAAACTCATGGAAAGCATTAGTGTCCATAAAAGATTTTGCACAATCAAACTTAATTACCTTTGTAGAGTTCCCAATCTTAAGAGTTGCATTTATTTTTTCCAGAAGATCCCATTTAAATTCAATAGTTCTCGTCATATAGGAACCAATAGAAGAAGAATCGAGTAATACTTGATCGTCATAAGAAAGTCGAGCATAATTTTTTTTGTATAATCATTTATCTTGAGAGCTCATGGTTGGGGTAAGTGTGCATCATAGATTGAAGCCTCCCTCAAGATTGAGCTATACTTTCTCCTTTACGAGGTCAACAATTAAAAATAAAGTTTCGATCACGATGAACTAGGTGCATAGGATAAACCTTCGGATGAAATTCCAGCTTCAAGCGATTCTAGTCCCATGACCCTCTATATCATAATAGCCTATACCACATCAATGCCTTTCCGTCCAAAGATAAAGGGAAAACTTTCTTCATAACTTTATCTCCAGATAAACCTGCAAGCTTAAATAATCCACAAACCTCATCGACAAATATCAAATGGTAATCAGGATGAGTCGTGCCATCATAAGGATTAGCTGTTTTTCTAACATACCCGAAGGAATCTCATAATAAATATTTAGTAGGTTCAGTAGGTTGAGAAGCAACCATTTCAACTTACGTTCGGGGCGAAGATGCCCCGAACAAGCCACTCAAAGGGTGACCGTTCATAGTGACAAGCAACAGTAAATTTCAGCACGTACCGAAAGTGTTTCCTTACCAACGTCCACTTACCAAAGGAGCTTCACTCCCAAGCAATGACACCAGAAAAGAGTCTTGATGACCCACAAGTATAGGGGACAATCATAGTCCTTTTGATAAGTAAGAGTGTCGAACCCAACAAGGAGCAGAAGGAAATGATAAGCAGTTTTCAGAAACATATTCTCTGTAAGTGCTGTGAGTAACAATAGTAGATAGTTTTGCAACGAGATAATTTTTAACGACTGGCAATTAATAATAGTAACCAAGGTGCAGCAAGGTAGCCCAATACTTTTTATAGAAAAGTACAAGCCGGAAAGTATTCTTATATGAAGCAAACTCTCCCGAGGACACATGGCAATTTCTGTCTAGTCATGTTCAACATGTTTGGTTGATTCACGTTCGCTACTTTGATAATTTGATATGTGGGTGGACCGGTGCTAAGGTGCTGTTCTTACTTGAACAAGCAACCCACTTGTGATTACCCCCTCTTGAAAGCATCCGCAACTATAAAATAAGAAATAAGATAAATCTAACCATAGCATGAAACGTGTGGATCCAAATCAGCCCCTTATGAAGCAACGCATAAACTGGGATTTAAGCTTCTGTCACTCTAGCAACCCATCATATACTTGTTACTCCACAATGTCTTCCCTCGGGCCCATAGCATGGTGAAGTGTCATGTAGTCTACATTCACATGACACCACTAAGAGAAGTAACAACATACATATCATCAAAATATCGAACGAATACCAACTTCACATGATTGCTTATAACAAGACTTCTCCCATGTCCTCAGGAACAATAGTAACTACTCACACCTCATAAACATGTTCAAGATCAGAGGTATAATAATGAGGATCAAGGATACGAACATAATATCTTTCACCAAGTAAACCAACAAGCATCAACTACATGATGTAATTAACATTACAAGCAACCCACATGTACCAATCTAGTTTTGAGAGAAAGATTGAATACAAGAGATGAACTAGGGTTTGAGATGAGATGGTGCTAGTAAATATGTTGATGAAGATTGGTCCTCCCATCAAGGAGGAAGCGTTGGTGATGACGATGGCTTTGATCTTCCCCTCCCGAAGAGAAGTTTCCCCTGCAAAATCAGCCTGCCGGAGTGCAAAAGGGCCTCTGCCCAGTTTTCCGCCTCGAGACGGTGGCACTTCATCTCAAAAGGTTGCTTTTGATTTTTCTTGGGTAAAACACACCATATAGGAGAAGAGGGGGGGTAGGGAGACCTGCGGGGGCCCCACAAGCCATCAGGGCGCGCCCTGTTGGCTTGTGGCCAGCGGGTGGCCCCCCTCTAGTATATTTTTGGCCCAATAATTCTTAAATATTCCATAAAAAATGTCCATGAAGTTTCAGGTCATTTGGAGTCTGGTGGTTTATCTGCCTTTTTCTTGGTTTCCCGGTCCAAAATTCCAGTTTTCAGAGATTTCCCTCTTTGTGATGTACCTTGCATATTCAGAGAGAAAAAGGCATAATAATTGTATGATAATAAGGAATAATGGAAAAGAATAACATAAATATCAATAAGAAATCATGATGAAAAATGGACGTATCATAAAAAGGTCTTGATAACCCACAAGTATAGGGGATCACAACAGTCTTCGCGGGTAGTATTTCACCCTGATTTATTGATTCGACACAAGGGGAGCCAAATAATATTTATCTGCCATAGCAGTTGAGTTGTCAATTCGACCACACCTAGGATATCTCTCTGCAGCAAAGTTTTAGTAGCACGGCAAATAATAGTAGTAACTGTACCAGTAATACTGACAACAACAATTTTGTAGCAGTTGTGACAGTAGCAGCAGCAACAGTAACTTAGCAAGATTCAGTAGATGAAAAATGTAGGCACATGGATCGGTGATGGATAATGATTTAGATGACATCAATCATGTAATAGTTACATACTAGGGTGACACAGAACTAGCTCCAATTGATCAATGTAATGTAGGCATGTATTCATATATAGTCATACCTGCTTGCGGTAAGAACGTGTATGACATCTTTTGTCCCACCCTCCCGTGGCAGTGGGGTCCTATCGGGAACTAAGGGATATTAAGGCATCCTTTTAAACCGGAGCAAAACATTAACACATGGTGAATACATGAACTCCTCAAACTACGACAATCACCGGAAAGAATCCCAATTATTATCACCTTGGGGTATGCTGATCAAGACACGTAATAGGTGCATACAACTTGCAAGATCGAATCCAAATCACTCTTATATTCATGAAAACATAATAGGTTCAGATCTGAAATCCTAGCACTCGGGCCCTAGTGACAAGCATTAAGCATAGCAAAGTTATAGCAACATCAATCTCAGAACATAGTGGATACTAGGGATCAAGCCCTATCAAACTTAGCTCGATTACATGATCAATATCATCCAATCCCATCACCGTCTAGCAAGCCAACATTTCAACTGTCTCGGGAGTTTTGTTTAATTAATTTTTGTTTTGCAGGACCGGGCATCCTTTTTACCAGCCTCTCTCGTGTAATGACAGGCAAATAAATGCCCATCTTGAGAACAACCCGCTTAGCATGGAAGATACTGACCGCCCCGTCGCTCCATGAGCGGTACGAGTGGGCAAAACAGATGTTTATTTGAATATTAGAGATGGCACATGCAAATTTACTTGGAACGGCGGGGTAATACTATATGTAGGTAGGTATGGTGGACTCATGTGGAATATCTTGGTTTAGGGATTTTGGATGCACAAGCAGTATTCCCGCTTAGTACAGGTGAAGGCTAGCAACGGATTGAGAAGCGACCAACTAGAGAGCTAAAACGGTCATAATCATGCATTGTGAATAATTAACATTTGGACATAGAATGAGTAGGATATGAACACCCTGAATTTAAACATCATGAAGGCTGTATTGGTTTTGAATCACCGACATGTTTGCACATGGGCCAAGTTAAGCCGCTTGAATTACTCAATGGGAAATACCATAGTACCATACTACATCATAACCATTTTAATGCATGTTGACACATAAGATAAATCATTATACACTCCTAGCTATTTAAGCATGGCATGAGAAACTATAATCTCTAATTGTCATCATAAACATGTTCACTCATGATATACCGAATCGAGATCGAATGAGCTAAACATATTTACAAAAACAGAAAACAAGAAGAGTTCATACCAGCTTCCTTTACCACGATCACTTCATCAAATTTCATCATCATTGCCTGTCACTTGCAAGATCGAATGATGTGATAATAGTAATAGTGCAAGAATGCCATGGACTAAGTTGTAATCTGCAGGTCAGTTTTATACAAAGGAGAAGACAAGGTAATATTGGCTCTTTGTTGGATCAGCAATAAAGCATATGGGAGCCACTCAACATTTTCATCGTGGTCCTCTCCTTTCATGACTCAATAAAAAGAAAAGAAGTTCAGAGAAATACAATGAAATATTTTTGGAGTTTTTGTTTTTCTCAAAAAAGGAAATAAACAAAAGAAAAAACAAGAACGAGAAAAAATATTTACACGGGAAAGCTCCCAACATGCAAAGGAAATCTTTTTGGGTTTTCTTTTTAATACTAAAACTAATTAAACAGGAAAGAAAAACCAAAAAGAAACGAGAAATGTTTTTTGGATTTTCAAAGTTTTTCAAACACACAAGAAGAAAGCGGAAAAATAAAGCTAACATGGATATACAATGAAAGAGGATGAACACTGACAATTTATATGAAATGTGTGAACATGAATGTACTGTCGGTGAGATATACGTACTCCCTGAAGCTTAGGTGTTTGCCTAGCTTGGTGATAACCACTGCTGGTCTGGATAATAGTTGAAGTGGTAGCTCGTGGAGGCGTTCCTTGCCGCCTCCTCTGCCAAGCGAGCAGCCTTAACTGCAGCATTGTACTCCTGCACCTCATCTTCAGGAACATAGTATCTTTGTCGAGCCTGAAAATCAAATAGGGCAGGCGCAGGCAATGTAATAGAAACCGGTTTATATTTACAAAATGTTAGGTCGTACTCGTAACCCCTAGCACTGTCCATAATAGTCATGACGACGCATGGCCTGTAACAGCCCGAGATCGACGCTCCAGAAGATTCCCCTTTCATCCCCTTGTCGCCATGTGATTTATTTGGTTGTCGCAATTATCATCGCGTCATTCGCATCATCTGCATAGCATCGATGCTTCGTTGTCGTCATTTTTTCAAAACTTGCATCCGTTCGTAGTTGCCGGTTCTCTCCGTTCTCGTCGTTAACCGTTTTGAGCCCAACCACACCCGCACGTGCCCGTAACATCATTGAAATATTGTTTTTAAAAGTGCGTATAAAACTTTCTCGGAATGGGTTGAAGCTTGGCGTGCGGTCTTGTTATAGTGTAGGTAGACCGCCTGCAAAATTTCATCGCATCCGGAGGTCGTTTGATACCCCATCGGACAACTGTAGCGGCACCGTCATTGGTTAAATTATCGGGCATTTTTGGTTTATATAACTCTGTCACGGGCCTCCCACTTCACTCTCTTCTCAGCCCAACCAATCTATCACAGCCCACACACCCACCTAACCTACCCCCTCCGACCGAACCGTCCGATCGAGATCCGAGGGTCCGAAAACGTCCCAAATCCCTCAACCCTAGCCCCCTTTCCTATTTAAGCAGCTACCCCTTCCAAATTTGGATAGAAAACCCTAGCCTAACCCTCCCCTAACCTCCAGCCGCAGTCACCTAGAAATCCGCGACGCCAGCCCAACGCCGCCAGTTGTCCCGTAGCCGCAGGCAGCGCCGCCACTCACGTGCATCGATTCGGGCCGCCAGATCGGGATCTGACGACCGAGCTAGCCCCCGCGCCCCCTCAGTCCCACCACCCAAGCCCATCGCTGGCCCGCTCGTGCCTGAGCCGCCCGTACGCCACCAGCCACCCGTAGCCTCTCACGCCTCCGCTCCCATGGCGCCTCCAGGAGTCGAGCTCCTCGACCCCGCAGTCGTCGTCGTCCCTGAGCACCTCACCACGACCGCCGGTCGTCGTGTCGTCGTTTCCCCTACAACGGCCGCTGGAGCCCCGTCCACGTCCGGATCCGGTCGTCCCGTGCCCGTCTTGGTTGGATCTGGCCTCCTCCCATGGCCACCGTTGACCCGCCACATCGCCCGGATCTCGCCGGAAATGGAGCCGCCCCGGCCGGATCTGGCCGGATCCGCTCGCCGCCGCTCCATTCCCGACGCTACGCCAAGGCACCCTCGCCGTCCCACCGGCCGCCATCGTCGTTGACCTGCGCCTGTTGCCGCTGCTTCCTGTTCGAGAGGAGGCCGAGTGCGACGCTCGACCGCGCCAGCGCTCGCATGGGCCGCAGCGCACCGGCCCAGCTTCGCGCATCGGCCCAGCTCCTCCCGCAGGCCCATGTGCCACCCGAGGCCCATCCGCCAAGCCGCGCCTCTAGAGCCGGTCTGGCCCAGCCCAGCCGCGAGGTGAGTGCCCAGCTCTATACCCCGCCCTGTGCGATGCATAGTAATGTTGCGCTAAGTTTCTGTTCAGGCCTTGCTCCAGTTTCGGCCCATGGATGTTTTTTTCTCGTGCTGCGAATTTATGAATTATCCAGTGAATTTACAGATTGCAGAAAACCCCCTACATTTCATGCATATCATATCTCACAAACGGTGCATCAGATTAAAATGCTTTATATATGAAAAATGTGTAGAATTTTGTGTAGATTAATTATATCCCACTTTCACACATGTTAAAAATGTTTAAACTTGATGTTTATTTAAATTTTCATAAATGCCATGTTGAAATGATTTATTTCATAACTAAATAACCGTAGCTTCGTTTAAAATGATCTACATATGAAACTTGACTAGAAAAATGCGTAGAACCACATGGTGCATTTTATTTTTTTGTTTAATAAATATAAAATATGCTTAGGACAGATCTGGACCAAATTAATAATTTGCATGTGGGGTCATTTTGGAAATGCTATATGTTGCTTCCGGCCTCATTTAAAAGGCCTAGATGATGTAGGTGTTCATGCTTCACCTCTTGTCATGATTAACAACATTTAAAATGATTGTTTAGTTAAACAACCTTTACCACATTTCTCATAATATGGAGAGTTGTTATTTTGTTGTATGTATGTTCTCCCTCTCCATTTAGAGTTGCTTAATTCCATCTTCACCTTATGCCATGACCACCCATGTTAAACAACATTTTTAGATGAGTACCTAAACGAGAGTGAACTAAATAATTCGAATGTGGAGTTTCGTCAATATGCAACTCGTTGCATATTGAACTTCACTTAATTTGTAGTGTTTGATTGTTGTGCTTGCCATGCCATGCATAATTAAATCAGACATGCATCATACTTTATTGCGCATCATGTCATGCCTATGTTGTGGTGTTTACGTGTAATTTGTTTGTTTCCGGATTGCTTCTTCTTGATAGAGTTCCGAAACCGATTCGGAGTGTGAGGATTCGTTCGACTATGTCCGTTCGTCTACTTCACGGATTCGTTCTTCTTCCAAGCCGAATCTCAGGAAAGATGAACATTTCCCTGGATACCACTACTATCATTGCCATGCTAGTTGTCTCGTTTCTATCGCTATGTCTCGCTACCTACCACTTGTTTGTCAAGCCTCCCAAAATGCCATGATAAGCCTCTAACCCTCCACGTCCCAGCAAACCATTGTTTGGCTATGTTACCGCTTGCTCAACCCTTCTTATAGCGTTGCTAGTTGCAGGTGCAAGTTGTTTCCATGTGACAACATGGATATTTTGAGATATCACAATATTATTGCTATTTAATTTAATGCACAGATATACTGGGTATAAGGTGGAAGGCTTGGCCTTTTGCTCGGTGTTTTGTTCCGCTTTTGCCGCCCTAGTTACTTGTGTACCGGTGTTATTTTCCATATTGAGCGCTCCAAACAAGCTTGGGGTTGTTATGGGGACCCCTTTGATTTTCGTTTAGGGATAAAACTCTTCTGGCAAGGCCCAACATTGGTACTACATTTGCCTAATAACTAATAAAATTGCTTAGGGACTTTCTGGACCCCGTGGGTAATTAATCAACCCCCAGGCCAGTGCTCCTCATGAGTGTTGGTCCAAACTAGAGCACTGTGCAAGGCCACCCCATGTAACTTGGGTGATTTCTATCAGGCTACCGTACACGTCGCTTATCCGTCGTCTCCTGAGAATGAGATACGCGGCTCCTATCGGGTTTGTCGACACGTCGGGCGGTCTTGCTGGATTTGTTTTACCTTTCTCGAACGTCTTGTGCATGGGATTCCAAGGATACTTTGGGCTATCTCGAGGTTGAGATCTTCCACCGGAATTCATAGGATACTATGGGCAATCCCGTGGTTGAGGTTTTTCATGCAGCGTGTGGTTAGTTTGTGATGGATGAGTTGGAGCACCCCTGCAGGGTTAAATCTTTTCGAGAAGCCGTGCTCGTGGTTATGTGGCAACTTGGAAATTTGTTTAACATCCGGTCATAGAAAACTTAAAGTAAACTCAATTAAAATACACGAACTGTGTGAGTAACCGTGACTGTCTCTTCTCGTGAGTTCTGAACCGAGAGAGAACACGGCGGGGTTATGCTTGACTCGTAAGTATGTGTTCAGGATCACTTAGTGATCATTACTAGTTCACGTCCATTTATACGACGATCACCCCCCTCTTATTTTTGTACTCGTAAGTTAGCCACTCAAATAAAATGCTTAGTGCTTGCTGCAACCTCACCACTTAACCATACCTCACCCATTAAGCTTTGCTAGTCTTGATACCCTTGGAAATGAGATTGCTGAGTCCCTGTGGCTCACAGATTACTACAACAATAGTTGCAGGTATAGGTAATGCGATGCTTTGACGTGAGAGCGATGCTTGTTTGATTTGGAGTTTTTCTTCTTCTTCATCGATCATAGGATGGGTTCTGGGCCGACAGCCTGGGATAGCAAAAATGGATGTCGCTTTTATCGTTTGATTTCATCTGTAGTTGGACCCTGCTCTTTTGTATGGTGACTTAATGTATTGTTGTATTTGATGCGAACATGATTTAGCTTGTGGCGAGTGTAAGCCAATTTCGTATACTCATCTCCTCTTTAGATGTACTTCTGACGATATCCATTCTTGCAAAACGACGAGATGCGCTTCTATCCCTGTCGAGGCCCGCGAGCCAAAATAAGGATAGGACCGCATGTTGGGCGTTACAAGTTGGTATCAGAGCAGTACCGACCTAGGAGCCTCGTTGATTGATCGAACTTGGCCGAGTCGAGTCTAGTGAAAAAGCCTATTTTGAGTCTAGTTATATATCGGAGAGTAGGAATCTTTTTACTCCTCTTCCCTACTCTGGTAAGGAATCCTGACGTAGGAATTTTAATTCTACCCTCTTATCACTCAAATTTTTATTAGGATAACGCGGGTAATCTGGAACCTCTATGATGTCGATGTGACCGGAATTCCATTCTTGGTGCCTTCCGTACGTATGGATTGGACCCGGGGAGTTAAGCTCGAGGGGATTCTTGACACATCGTTATCGTTCAGTTTCCTTAGTATCTCAGGACGCAGATTTTTGAAATTGCTTCAATACTATTTGTGGCGAGAGGAGTTTGGCGTCACCCAGTACTGGGGAGAGCCTCCAGATGTACTGCCATGTTTAGTATCATTGTGATTACGAGGGTCTGAGGTAGATGAATTTCTGAGGCCTCTGGTTATGTGTTGACGGATGTGATACACTGGAGAGTAGTATTATTGCTAGGAGTTGAGTGATGGATTTTACTCCATGTATCCGTGGACCCGATTGCATAACCAAAGGATTTCAGGAGTTCTCAGGTGGGAATTCAAGTAGTTACCTAGGATTATCTTCCAACAAATGCATGATGTGAGGTTGGGGTTCGACATCTAGTGGTTTATTTGTTCACGGTATTTTTTTACAGAGGACAATCTCGGTATGCTTTGTCAAGCCTTGTAGTTCGCTACGCCTAGGGAGCATATTCGAGCGTCATTTCAATATGACAATCCGATGTGCGATCGAGCCCATGCGATCCTTACCACGAAAATCTCGGACGGAATCTTTGTCATGAGTTTGTTTCTGGCTTGTTTCAGAAGCCTCATCCTTTGTTTTGTTAGAATATAGTAATTTGAGTTGCTTCGATGTCAAATGTTGATTTCATATCTTTTCTAAGCGGTGTTCTCATAATTCAATGGGAATGCTAATCCTTTTGCTCAATCAAATTGTCTTGTCAATTCCTTTCCATCCGGAGTGCTTCTCTCCAGGTGAATTCAATCCCTCTCCAATATTTGCAAGATTTATCCTCATATTTATTTCCGGAGTTCGTTTCATTTGTCCCAAGTTTTCTTGTTTTCCCCCACCCTCCCACCCTTTTCTTTCAATGATTAAATTACCATCCAAGTATCTTATTTTCATGAGATGCTTCCTCTTTCTTTTCTTCCATATTTTATTGGTGATTCATTGTGAAGATGCTCATGTGTTTAGGTGTTAAGTTCATCATTCTTCGTTCTTGTTTTCTTCTCTGGTGGATTCAATTCAAGCTGTCAGTGTTCATCATATCCTTTTTCATTTGTTCAATGCATTCCCATGTTGAAAGTTCTTGTCCAAGCCTCTCTCTTTTATTCATCACTCTATTCTATCCGGAGTCAGAAGATATCTCAGAAGATTCGTGTTTCCGTTCAAAACCCTTTCAATTATTGTGATGTTCTCACCCCAACAAGTTTTTAATTTGTACCGGTGCAATCTCCCTTTCTAAGCAATCATTTCAATGGTGTTTTCTTTTGAGTGGGTCCATAACCCACAGTTTTTCTTCCATGATCTTACCCGGATCTTCTAATCTTTCCAGAGATGTCCCCAAGTTCTTTCAAATGTGAAGTAAGAATGTATCCCATCAGTCATATTCCCTCTCCAAGATCGTTTCCGAATCATCATAGTTGGTCAACATTTTTATTTCTTCTTCCAGAGTGTCTCAACAATTTTTGCGGTGTTCCTCTCATCTTTCTCAATCTGCAAGACCGAAGAAGAGTTTCTCTTAAATCTTATCCGTTATTTTGAAGATTCGTGGTTCAAGCTTCATGATATCCTCGTAAATTGTATTGATCATGAGCAATTCCTTCCATATCTATCTGGAGCATTTCAGTTGTTTTCATTCTCAATCCTCTGAAGGCCATCATTTCAGAAGAATTCTTCGTTCTCAGCTTTTAGCTTTCGTTCTCAAATTCTTCTCAACTGATGTCTCAACGCTCGTTCTCAATTCATACCGATGGATCGTGATCTTTTTGTTCTCATGTATCGTCATGCATTCAAAGTATCCTCATTCGTTTCAAATTCTTAACAACGTTTCGTTGAAGACTTCTTCAAGTTTGTGCTCTTTTCTGTCCTCGATCTTTTCAAGAAGAATAAGTGGTATGCCAAATCCGTTGCTTGTCATCAATTTAACTTGATGAAGGATAAGCATAACATAATTCTTATTCTTGTTTCATCAAGGTTATTTAATTCGTTTTTCTATAGTTGTTCATGATATCAAATTCTCGATTCTATATTGTTCATATTTTCTTTTCCAGAGTTCCAAGTTTTCTCAAATATCTCTTCGCGAAGTTCCATCAAAATCCTTGCAAGGTAATAATCTTATTCTTTTCGGCCTTCATTTGTTTTGATCATTCTTTTGTATATGGAGGTTCTTCATGGTGGTTCTTCAAGGATATCATCATTCTCGAAGTATTCTTCAAGATTCTTATTGGAGGAGCTCATGTATTCTTTATCTTGCATTTCAAAGTGCAAGTCATTCCCCTTATATTTTGAGATGGTTTTATGTCATTCTTGAAAATTTCTCTTCGTGGTTCATGATTCAAGTTGTCAAGAATGAGATACGTAAACACATCATTTCTTTCTTGGAGTTATCTTGGATTGGATTTCACCTAAAGCGTTTCCTAAGGATTGTTGCTATCTTGGTGTTTGTCAATGATCCAAGTTTTATCCTCCTCCTCTCAGTAAAAAAAGTTTTCATCTATTATTGCTCCCAAGCAATCAATTGTTTTCGTTAGTGACCGGTTGTCACCTCATAACTTTGAGATGTTTTCCATAAGCCCACAACAAGCTTATTCTTTCCGTTGTTGATGTTCCAACAACTCCGTTCAAACCTTCTTTCCAAGGATGCTTGTCAAATCCAATGGTGGTAGAAATTATCATTTTCTTCTCGGTTCTTTTCTTTCCAACGATCTAGATTTTATTCTTTTGTTCCAAAGGCTTTGAGATGTGTCTCTCTTCGACCCATCATCTCATTTTTTCAAGATCATGTTCGTTTCCTTGCTTATCCATTCAACTGGAGTGTTGTGTTCTCTTTTGAAGTTCTTTCCATCCTATCAAGTTTTGTCTCTCTTTTCTACTGAAGTACTGCCCAAATTTCTTGTGAATTCTTGCTTGTTCCTCGTGCCATTCTATATCTCTTTGCAACCTCCAAGTATTGTAGGTTTCACTCGTTTGTCAAAGAAGCAACCAAGTTTTACCTCTTCCTTTCCTCTTCCTCTTCCCCTTCACATTATAAGATCTCGGTGCGAGATCTCTTGTTAGTGGAGGAGAGTTGTAAATGCCTGAGATCGACGCTCAAGAAGATTCCCCTTCATCCCGTTGTCGCCATGTGATTTATTTGGTTGTCGCATTCATCATCACATCATTCGCATCATCTGCATAGCGTCGATGCTTCGTTGTCGTCATTTTTCCAAAACTTGCATCCGTTCGTAGTTGCCGGTTCTCTGCGTTATCGTCATTGACTGTTTCGAGAATAACCACACACACGCGCGCCCGCAACATCATTGAAATATTGTTTTTAAAAGTGGATATAAAAGTTTCTCAGAATAGGTTGAAGCTTTGCGTGCAGTCTTGTTATAGTGTAGGTAGACCGCCTGCAAAATTTCATCGCATTCGAATGTCGTTTGATACCCCATCGGATAACTGTAGCGGCACCGTCATCGGTTAAATTATTGGGCATTTTCAGTTTATATAACTCTGTCACGGGCCTCCCACTTCACTCTCTTCTCAGCCCAACCAACCTACCACAGCCCACACACCCACCTAACCTACCCCCTCCGACCGGACTGTCCGATCGAGATCAGAGGGTCCGAAAACATCCCAAATCCCACAACCATAGGCCCCTTTCCTATTTAAGCAGCTACCCCTTCCAAATTTGGATAGAAAACCCTAGCCTAGCCCTTCCCTAACCTCGAGCCGCTGCCACCTAGAAACCCACGCCGCCAGCCGACCACCGCCACTTGTCCTGCAGCCGCAGGCAGCGCCGCTACTCGCGTGCATCGATTCGGGGAGCAAGGTCGGGATCTGACGACCGAGCTAGCCCCCGCGCCCCCTCAGTCCCCCCTCCAGTGCACCTCCACCATCGTGGCCCGCCAAGCCCATCGCTGGCCCGCTCAGGCCCGAGCCTCCCGTACGCCGCCAGCCGCCCGCAGCCTCGCACGCCTCCGCTCCCATGGCGCCTCCCGGAACCGAGCTCCTCGACCCTGCGGCCGTCGTCGTCCCTGAGCACCTCACCGCCGCCGCCGGTCGTAGTGTCGTTGTTTTCCCCTGCAACGGCCGCGGGAGCCCCGTCCACGTCCGGATCCGGCCGGCTTGTGCCCGTCTTCGTCGTATCTGGCCTCCTCCCATGGCCGCCATTGACCCGCCAGATCACCCGGATTTCGCCGGAAATGGAGCCGCCCCGGACGGATCTGGCCGGATCCGCTCGCCGCGGCTTGACATGGCTTGAGACTGCGTCGGTATTTCCCCAAAGAGGAAGGGATGATGCAGCACAACGACGGTAAGTATTTCGCGCAGTTATGAAACCAAGGTTATCGTACCAGTAGGAGGATCACCAACACCCAATAAGCAGCACCTGCACACAAACAACAAATACTTGCAACCCGACGCGAAAGAGAGGTTGTCAATCTCTCTACGGTAATAAGATAGATTAGGTAGTGATAGATAGGAGAGATAGATCTCTCAAGAACACAAATAAAAAGAGTAAATATGCAGCAATATATTTTTGGGTTTTTGGTTTTGTAGATCTGAAAACAAAGATTGAAAAAAACGTAGATCGGAAAGCAATATGATGGAAAAGTAGACCCGGGGGCCGTAGGGTTCACTAGTGGCTTCTCTCATTAGTATAGCCACTACTGCAGGATGCTGCTAACGCGACACATCAATCAGAGACCGTTCAACAAAACTCTATGCGATGACCAAATCGTAAACGGTATAGTTATAGCTCCGTCGCTAATGACGTAAACTATGTGCGATGGCGTATCCATCAAATACGATCTAAAAAATAGTTGCGTGTGCGATGTTTGGAAAACAGTTGGCCTAGATAAACTGTTTGAGATTGGATAATATAACACAAACGCTTATAAAAATACAGGTGTGTGTGATGTACAGCATACAGTTCACCCCGATAAACTGTTTGCGCTGATCACGCAGAACACAAACGATTGTTCAGATGATCACGTGTGCGATAGACGGCATACAGGTCACTCGGATGAACCTTTTGTGATGAGGTAAAATAACATAAATGGTTACATAGATCAAGATGTGTGTGATAGACGACATACAGGCCACTGGGATGAACTGTGTGCGATAAGTAAAAATAACACAAACGGTTTCTCAGATCAAGATGTGTGTGATGTACGCAGGCCACTCGGATGTGTTGTGGGCAAACAGTTCCGGATAAAGAACTGTCTGGGACTAATGAAATCATCACCAACGGTTTTGGTTGTTTTTTCCGTATGCGCTGTGATTTGCTCAATCTGCCCACTAACATCTATGCTCTATTTAGAAGAACATGATTGCATAACCAAATTAAGCATCCAATACACTCATAACATTGGAGCACACCTTAATAAACTATTACATGCATAATAAACTTATCCCTCTAAAACTACGAATATTTCTGCATAGAGGGAGTATGAGAATTGAGAAACGATCATCAAATCATCTACTTCTTGTGACGTTTGCCGCCAGCGCTCTTCTTGTGGCTCGATCCCTCGTTTTCTTCAGGTAGGAGGCACTTCCTCATGTCAACGATCCGCCTGAACATCTCGTAGCATGTGTACGCTTGCTTGGCCGCGGTCTGGAGGTGATATTCATCCAGTTTCTTCACCCAGCCCCTGTGCCAGACATGCTTGTTCTTGTTGCACTCAGCCTTCATGTCAGCGTAGTAGGGGCTGATGATGGCCTCAGCCAGGTCAACATGGGAGTCCATGTCCTTCTTGTGGCCCCAGACCCTCTAGTGGTGGTGGATGTCGACAAGCTTCTGGGAGACCAAGCCCGAAGTCTTGAGCACCTTTGGATCGTTCGTGGTGTCCACCGTAGCGAACCTGTAGTTGGGGCTGTTGACAAACCTGGTGAAATGCTCACAAGGCACTATGGCCAGGCAGTAGTGGTAGAGGAGGACGTGATGGCCGACGCACAACTGGGCGACGGCAACCTTCTGATCATGCCCGGCACGACCGCCGGTGTAAGCGAGGTCGAAGCCGACCACTTTGTACTTGTCATCCGCATCAAGCAGCCGCTCCATGGTGTCGATGGAGTCGTCCACCATGCCCGGGCCGTTGGTGTACACCAGCGTGAGGTCCGTCTTCCTCATGTGGGTCTCCACATGATGCACGCCGAACTCCATTGGAGCACCGCTGGACATCCTCTCTGTATGCGTCGTCCAGGGTGCGTTTATTGTGTTGTGGGGCGCGATCGAAAGCGTGAAGAGACTATGGTTAATTGCCGTGGGTATAAATGGGGGCCGGACGTCCTGGAAAACCGGCACGTCCGGATGGCAATTTTTGCAGCGCGTGATTCAATCGTGGACCACATAACTGCATGGGGCGACGCGCATGGCGCAACCGCATGCATATGGAGCCCCGAACGTGATCGTGGACCGGCCCCAACCGCTGACAGAGCACGCGCGGAGGGGCGCGAGAGAAGAGCACGCGCAGGGGCACGAGAGCAGAGCACGCGCAGGGACGCGAGAGCAAAGCACGCGGTGGGGCGCGAGGTCGAACCAGACCACTATGTACTTGTCCTCGTCAAGTAACAGGTCCATGACATTGGAGTTCTCCATCCAGATCAGATGTTTGGTGTACACCACGAACGGATAGGGCGTGTCGCTACAGCATGCATGGTCCAAACACGACACATTAATCAGAGACCCTTCGACGAAACTGTGTGCGATGCATGAATCACAAACGGTATAGTTTAAGTTCCGTCGCTAATGGAACTAACTGTGTGCGAAGGTGGATCCATCAAATACGATTCAGAAAGTAGTTGCGTGTGCGATCTACGGCAGACAGTTTGTTCTTATGAACTGTTTGTTCTTATAATAGAAACGGTTACCAAAACTACATACGTGTGCGAAGTACGGCATACAGTTCACTCAGATAAACTGTGTGCGCTGATACAGCAGAACACAAACGATTCGGCATAACGAGATGTGTGCGATATACAGCAAACAGGTGAGTAATGAGAATCGTGTGCGAACACCAGATATAACACAGACGATTGGTGCTAATAACCTATGTGTGTTGTGATGAAACGTTTGTTGGTATACAACTGTCAGCGATTGATGAAATCATCACCGACGGGTTTTGTAGTTTAGTCCATGTGTACTATGATTTGCTCGGCCTGCACAACATCAATGCTGCGCCTACAGAACAACAAGATATGTACTTATAAGAACATGATTGCATAAACAAAAAAGAACACAATGCAATTTCAAATATTGTATCACAAATACCAGCAATATTACAAGGTTCAAATTCCAGCATAACAAGGCCCAAATTCAAAGATTACAAGGTACAAACTGACATTAGAAATCAAATCCAATCTTTAGGGTCCATGGGATGAAATATTTCTGTGAAGGGATCATCCACCGAGAAGTCATATATCGGCTCGATAGAATCGCTTCTGAATAATCTGTCATATGAACTTCCAAAGTGAAAATCAGCTTCTGCAGATCCTTTTCCATTCCGTTGTAGACGCCTCCGCTAGTCAGTAAACCATCCATTGTGGCGCACTAAATATAGTGCAAACCTCATTACCTTGAGCACCCTTGCTTTCTGAACAAAGAAACTGGCAAATTGAATCTCTGGATTGGTGCCTCGGTACTCATTCAAAGTAATTTCCGTGAGATGGAATTCAAGGCATTCGACGTGATTGTTATATTGCGCCACCTTTTCCACTCCAACTCCTTCTTGTATCTGTAAACGAAGACAACATATGAGTGCTTAGATGCAGTATCGAACACTACGGGCCTCTTTGATTTGCATGATTTATAAAATACACTAATAGATTGACATGCCATCTTCGATCGTTCATGATTAACATCTCAAAAAAATGTATAGTACACATTTCATTGTAATCATGGGTAAAAGTACCAACAAATTGAACTCTGTTGTGGTTAAGAATTAACAGGAAAGGAACATCACCTCGATGTATAGCTTCTCCGTGCACGGAAAGCATATAAGGAAATTAACAACTTCATCCAGATTGGGGCCGATAGATTGTAGTGCCAAGATCTTCACTGTTCGTAGAGACAATGCGAGGCTTGAATCATTTTTTGGATGATAGCGGAACATAGATCAACAAAAACTAGATAAAATGTGATGTACAATAATAAGAATGAGAAGAAGATTGTTGTACCTGAACGGGTATGGATCCAGCTGTAACAAGTTCAGAGAATTCAGCACACGAATACCCCAACACTTTCAATTTCGGTGCGCCAATGACCCTGATTCTTGTTCGACCTTCTTTATCAAGTACAAACAATCTCTCTAGGAAAGGCGCATTCTTAATGACCATATCATGAAACTCCCCAACTGACAGCGTGTTGCGGCACCAGCCATGCGCATAAATCGTACGGAGATGCATCGTAGCGATGTGGAGGCTACTGAACCCAAACATCATCTGAAGACGAAGGTACTCGAGCTTTGTACAACCGCCGAGCAGGCGCTCCAAATCCGACTTCGAGATGCTGACGCCAATGAGCTCGAGGTGCTTCAGTTTAGGGAGATGAAGAGCATGCACGGCATTAATCTTGGGGAAAAGGCACCGCATGAACGTAGCGCGGCGCAGCGTGGGCGCGAGGCGGAGGACGGACGGAGGCAGCGAGCGCCCATGTCCAGCATCAAAGTTGAGCTCCTCGAGCTGATCTAGGGCGTGGGATAAGAACCAGTCGTGAAACTTGGGTTCGGCCTTGCAGTTTGAACGGAAAGTGCCGATGGCAAGGCGTCTGACGGGCGTAGTGTGCGTGGCGAGGATGTGGGACAATGGGTCCAAGCGTTTGCGATCCCCGCTGCAGCGCTCGTCGTCGTCAAGGAGGTCAATGGGGGTGGAGTGCCATAGGGGGCGCCACCGCCTGGAGAGGATGGTGGTTTGCACGACAGATTTGATGGGGAGGAGGGACATGATGGTTACCAATATGTCGTCGGGGATGCTGCGGATGAAGTCCACGCTCGCCGGAGGCTCGTGTGGTTCAGCCTCCACCCGCCCCCGCTTGTTGGCCGCCTCGTCGTCCATCGAAAAAGGGGCGATCCGCGGCGACGGCCCAAATAGATAAGACCGGAGGGGAAGGTGTAGCACTAATGGAGAACTTGGGAGAGAATAGGGTTGTGGGTGGAAGTCCGAGGTCCAATGGCTTGATTCCCGGTGAGCCAGCTGCGCCTACGCGGCGGACTGCTCGCACGCGTCCCGTCTAATCAAACCTGCACCCACAGCACAGGCAGGGCCCACCTCTCATAGAGGCAGGGCCACGCGTCTGCTCGATGAGCGCGTTCCCAAACGGTTTCTAAAAACCATAAAGCGTTCCGTGCTTGGGAACTAAAACCATAAATAAATATTGAGCTTGTTTCCTTTCACATTCCAAATTACCACGCGCTAATTTTTTTTCGCAAATCAGTTCACACCTACAAACCTAAACGTGTTCTCACTTAGCAGCTGTTTACTGTAGTAGGCTATAAAAACACAAACTCATACTCAAAAATTACCGCTCATTCTTCACCCCCGACACCAAAAAATAGGCCTTTCTTTGTTAGTCCTTCGTTCCGTCTGCCATGGCCGGTTGGGGGGTTTTCTGGGTCGATTTATAACCAGGGAAGAAAGACCAAAGCCGCGGAAGCAACCGAGAGGTCCCGCTGCCGCGCCGCGGAAGCGCCAGAGAGCTCCAGCCACACTGCTTTGGCCGCATTAGAGATGTCCGGTGGCGCCGCGGACGCCCGGGAGGATCTTTCGCGGAGAGGTGATGGCTCTCACAGTCACAAGCGCATTCGCCTCGGAGGCGAACTGGACGATTTGGCAGTCTTTGATTCCTCAGCTAGCGACGACATGCGCGCTGAGCTCGATGGGAAGGACGCCATGATTGATGACCTGATGAAGCTGCTGGAG
This sequence comes from Elymus sibiricus, assembly GCA_039707655.1. NCBI lineage: Eukaryota > Viridiplantae > Streptophyta > Magnoliopsida > Poales > Poaceae > Elymus > Elymus sibiricus. Next base: position 238,716,048 of record CM077665.1, read on the forward strand.
AAGAGCGACGCCTCGGTTGACAGGGCGACCGGCCTCGTGCAGAAACTTCTGGAGGAGAACGACGCCTGGAAGGAACTTCTCGAGAAAAAAAGTGAAAGCACATTTGCTCCCTTGGTGGTTTTGGTAATTAATAACAACATATAAGTCATTGAACTAATGTTTCCACTAAGTATATTTCAGGAAAAGTTCAATGATAGGGATGGCAAAAGGATTATGAAGATTGTGGAAATACCCCAAGATGCAAGGAAATGGATTGGCAAAGCTTCAAGCAAGAGGACTCTACTTTTTACATTTGCGAGAAATCACTTTGAGTCCATAGGAAAGCCAATACTATTAAAAGGGGGTAAGGTTTTGATTGGTGAACAAAATGCTCATACGTGCACAAGTGATAGTCACCAAAAACACCCACAAGCTCTTCCACAAAGTCTGTCCATAGCCAAATATTCAAAATCGGTGCAACCAACACTTTCCACTCGGTGCCACCGATTCCCAAACTCAGACAGACTCAGCCAAACCCTAGCCACTTCGGAGCAAACGATTCCATTCTGGTGCCACCGAGTTTAGGTTGCCAACTTTCTGTTACGCAAATTCACAATATCGGTACCACCGAGATTGTTGGATCTGCGTCACCGAGAATGTCAATCTGACCGTTGGTCACCTTATCGGTGCAACCAAGTTTCCTATATCGGTCTCACCGAGATTCAAAAGTTGCCACATTTTGGTCACTTCGGTACCACCGAGATTAACACATCGGTGTCACCGAGTTGGTCATTTTGTGTGTAACGGTTGGATTTTTGGGGATGCCTATATATACCCCTTCACCACCACCTACTCGAAAGAGAAGCACTCAGAACTATTCCGTACTTGCCCCATCCAGTTTTCTGAGAGAGAGCCACCTACCCTTGTGTTGAGGTCAAGATCTTCCACTCCAACCATATGGATCTTGATTTCTAGCCTCCCCAAGTTGCTTTCCACCAATCCCATCTCTTCCACCAAGCCAAATCTGTGAGAGAGTGATTGTGTGTTGATGAGTCTATCATCTTGAAGCACAAGAGCAAGGAGTTCATCGTCATTACCGAGCCTATTACCTTTTGGAGGGTGGTGCCTCCTAGATTGGTTAGGTGTCGCTTGGGAGCCTCCTACTTCGTGTTGTGGAGTTGAACCAAGAAGTTTGTAAGGGCAAGGAGATCGCCTACTTCGTGAAGATCTACCCATAGTGAGGCTAGTCCTTCGTGGACGGAAGCCGTTATGGAATAGTCAAGGTTGCTACTTCGTGGACCCTTATGGGTGGAGCCCTCCGTGGACTCTCGCGACCGTTACCCTCCGTGGGTTGAAGACTCCATAAACGTGGATGTACGATAGCACCACCTATCGGAACCACGGGAAAAATCATCGTGTCTACAATTGCGTTTGATCTTCCTACCCTATCCTTTCTACTCATGCTTGTTGTTACTTTCCGCTGCTATACTCTTAGACTTGCATGTGTAGGGTGTACTTGACTTTCCATGAAATGCTAAAAACTACCAACTCTAAAATTTGGTATAGGCAAAACTTTTATTTGGTCAAGTAGTCTAATCACCCCCCTCTAGACATACTTTCGGTCCTACAAAAAGTGCCTCGGAGGGGAGGCTAAAAGAACTCGCCGAGGAACTTTTGGAAGACTTGGCGAAGCTCCACATCGAGCGGGAGGGGCTGCTGAAGGAATCAATGGAGCGTGTGAAGGAAATTCATGCGTACGCGATGCAGGCCATCGATGCTCTCGAGCAAAGAGCTCGCGCCATGGCCGCAATGCGGAAGATGTCGGATGAGAGGCGACAGGAGATGGAGGTCGTGGAGGCGATGAAGAAGGAGATTGAGGAACTCCGCGCCCAGCAATCCATGAAGAATTAGATAGATTGTTTTCTTTGTCTTCCTTCTTCAACCTCTTCCTTCTTCTTTTGCCCCTGTGTCTTTGATGATGATAAGATGAAAATAGAAGAACTAACTAAAGAACTAAACACTCTTAAGTTAGCTCATGAATCTACTCTTGAAGATCATAGAGAGCTTGTGAGAACTCATGAGAAGCTATGCTTCGAGAAGCCCAATTTGGAGCAAGAGCATGAGTTTCTTAAAGCTATCAATGACGATCTCCGAAAGAAGACTTCATCTTATCTAGCCAAACGACTGCTCTTATCTACATTCATGCCCCAAGTTAAAACTAAGCAATCTAGTAACAAAGGCAAGAAAGGTTCTTCATCTAGTAGCAACAATAAATATGCTAAACCTAATGATGTTGCTCCTAGTAGTTCTATTGATTCCACTAATGATGATTCTCTTAGCCAAGTTACACTTGAGCAAGAAAATGCTTTATTGAAAGGAATTATAGAGAAAGGTATCTACAAGAGTCTTGCCGGGTGTAAGCAATTTGATGAAATTGTACGCAAGCACGGAGGATACCGAAAGAACCGTGGTGTTGGCTACTTCAACGCAAATGGAGTTGAATGGGAAGAAGGTCAATACCCCGAGCCAAAGTTTGTTCCTCAAAAGGAGAAGTATGAAAATACTCTTCCCAAGAGAACAAGCACTCAAGATGACCTTCCACCACAAAACCATAAGCTCAAGGGCAAGACCAAGCTTCAAGAGGACATTGACTCATATGAAGATGAATCCCTAGCTATGGTGGAGTGGGTTCCCAAGGCTACGTCAAGCTCAACTTCTACAAAGGCTACTACAACACCAAGGATCCCCATCAATTTGATGTGGGTCCCCAAGAAGAAGAACTAGAGAGTTCTTGAGGGGTGACTCCGCCAATGAAATTCACTCACATTCATTATTGGCAAGAACTATTTGCAATCAACATCAACTCTATGCAATAGTTCACGGAGTCACACATTCCCTCAAAGGTAAGCAAGGGACAAGGTAATCAACAAATCGATGGACATCATAACACATGCTTTGCACTCCATGTCCATAGATATCCTTGTATTTGTCTCTTGTATGTTGGGACTAACCCATGTAGGTGAGAAGAGTAAGGAAACAACAAGGATGCTCCCAATTCTTTGTGATCTTCATCAACCTTGAGCATCCACCACTACCTCACCAACATGAAGTCTTCATCGACAAAACCCAAGGTTAGTTTCTCCCTCTTATGGGGGGATGTCACATCAAGGGGGAGCTTTAATCTAAGACTTGAGTCAAAGCATCTCTTAGTATGTGACAACATTAAATGCTTTATGTAAAAGTGGTAACCCCACTTGTGCTTAAACGATGAGTATGACCTATGATCAAGTATTCTTACTTGGCTCCTAAGTCAATATACTCATATATAGATGACTTCGTCATCGCCCAAGTGCTAGTTAGATGCTAGTGTGTATGTGCATGTTTGTCATGATTTCTTTTGACATCTTATTGTGTGAGCATGTTGGTCTGCATTTATTTTCTCATTCAAGGACATCCAATTCTTGCTATTTGGTTTTTGATTTATCTTTTGCCAATTGGATGGACAAGAATACCTAGGACCACTCTTTAGCTATCTATGCTTTCTCACCTCATATTCCATTCATGCTGCATCACAAAATTTGAACAAGTACTTTTCGATCCCTCTGTGTGTGGAGCACTCGGAGTTCCGTATCGACAAGGACTGACCATTAAAACCTCCCAAGTGCATCTCGGTGGAACCAACCCACAATTCTCGGTCTCACCGAATGCCTAGGGTTGATCTGGTTTTCTATCTCGGTACTACCGATTCCATATTCTCGGTTACACCGAGTTTCCCTGTCAGCTGACAGTTGAGAAACTCGGTGACACCGAAAATTTAGAATCGGTGTCACCGACAGTGAAGGGTATATAGCCTGTGGTCCCGACGATTCGAAATTTCAATCTTCAATCGTCGCGCCCCAAACCCTAAACTGCCGCAGAAGGACCCCCTGGTCGTCGCCTTGCCTCCCCGAGCGCCTTCGCCGCTGGGAATCCTCGCCGTCGACGGGCATCTTTGCCGCCGTCGCCGCCGTAGCGAGTCCGTCACCGAGTTAGGGTACGGATTCGTCTTTCCTTGCGCTCCCCGTCTGATTCTCGTGCATTGGATTCAATATTATCTATAAGCCACCATTTGCAATCCTCTCAATCCCCTAAAAACGTCCTGTAGTTAGAGAACGATCGATTCTCTAGGGTTTGCCGTCCGCCCGATGGAACTCGGTGGAACCGAAGCAAACAAATCGGTGTCACCGATTTGCCTGTCTGTGCTGCTGAGAACTTTCTCGGTGAAACCGAGTACTTCTTTTCGGTCTTACCGAAAAGAGTGCCAAGTTTCTGTTAAGAAGAAAGTCAGTCTCGGTAGCACCGAAACTTTTTCTTCGGCTGTACCGATTTTCATGTGACAGAATGTAAACCTTGAGAATCTTTTGTTCAAACTTTCAAAAAAAAAACCAGCTGATAATTTTGTGATGACTCATCTTCTTCTGCTCCTCTATACTCTATTCACAGGGTCAGTATGTCAAGTGCCGAGGACAGTGAGTCAATTTCCAAGAGGAGAACATTGTGATGAGTTCAGGCACTAGTCCCGAGTCTAGTTCATCTTCAGATCCAGGCACTCCCAGTTCCCATGGGTTGCCCAAGGCTGCAACAAGGACCGGGAAGAAACTGAATTCTGATGAGGAGGATTCAGACTTTGTGCCAGAGGAGGTTCTTGCTAAGAAGCAAGAGAAGGCTGCCAAGAAAGCTGCAAATGAAGCCACCTCTTCAAGGAGAGCTGTCAGGAAGGAGTATGCCAGCTCAGAAGCTATGAGAGCACCTGAGGGTGCTAGGGCAAAAATGACTCTTCACCTTGAGTCACCCCAAAGAAATCTATGGCTAAGAAGGCAGGGGAGAAGAAGAGAGCCAGGAAAAGGATTGTCTATGTCACTGGTAGGCAGACCTCCATGTTTGAGGACCCTGAGGAAGCTGCTGGTGCTGCTGCTGAGGAGGAGGAAGAGTAAGTTGTCAAGGCCCCTACCAAGAAGAAGCAAAAGAAACTTATGTCTGATGCTATGCCAAAGAGTGGCACTTCCAAGAGCACCAAGTCTGCCCCCAAGAAGGCTGCTGCTAAAAAGCCTAAGAGGTTCTCAAGGCAAATTCCAGCTTCTGAAAAGAACAAGGGAAACACCTCCAAAGTTGAGGATGAAGATGCTATGTCTGCCCTGATGAAGCTTAGACCACACCTTCCAGTACATAATGCCAGCTACCCACTTGCTGAGGATATGAAGAAGAGGAAGGATTCTGGTTTGAGGGCTTGGAGAGCTGCTGATCCATTTGCCCAAAGGAGGAACACAGCTGTGGACTACAGATTCTACACCAAAGAGCAACAAGATTTCTATGAGACTGTGCTTTTTGACAAGAGTCCAGCTGTGAGTGATATGAGATATGTGGACTGGAAATTCATCAAGGAGAATGAAGACCATTTTCCAAGTGTCCAAGACAATTTCCACTGCATTGGTTTGGATGAGTTTGTTGGCAGAAAGTTCACTGCTTGGAATGATGGGATGATCATTCAATTCTACTCCACTGCACATTTCTATGGAGATGGTAGAATTGTATGGATGACTGAAGGTGCAAGATATGAGTCCACTGTTGAGGAATGGGCTGAAATCTTCGGAGTCCCTGAGGCACAGGATGGTGATTTGGATGTCTACTCAGAGTCCAAGGAGAGCCACAATGCTATGGCCAACATGTACAATGTGATCCCTGCTGCTCATGTGAAGTCTCACAAGCTAGGATCCATCTACTTTCTTCAGGCTGGCCTCCGCACCATGAACACTATTCTGAGGCATACCTTGATGCCCAAGTCAGGAGATGACAAGATGATCCGAGGCTACTCCATCAACATGCTGATTCATCTTGACAGACACACCAGGATTAGAGTCATGGACTTAATTGTTGAGACAGTTAAGAGGGTTGCTGCTGATCAGAAGCGCTCTTGCTGCTATGCACCCTATATCCATATGCTCATCAACTCTAAGCTGGAGAAGCACATATTTGCTCTGGACAGACCTCACTTGCCCCTACAGCCAGATCTCGAGGACAACGTCGTGGAGATAAACCCAGATCATCCCACTTCAGCTGCAGCTCAGGCAGAGGCAGAGGCAGCTAGAGCCACTAGTGCTCAAGTCCCTAGATCCAGGAACGAGCAAATGGATCTTTTGATCTCATCAGTTCAGGGCATGCAGAAGGACATTAAGGACTTCTTGAAGAACCAGAACAGTCTTGTCAGGATCTTTGAGAACAGGATCAAGACCCTTAATGATAAGGTGGATGGGCTAACAAAGACAGTCAATGAGCTCAAGAAGGAAGTTGACTCAGTGCCTCTTCCTCATTCTTCTTCTTCTGATGATGATGAGGATGGATCACCTCTCAGGCCAGGCACACAGTTTACTACTCAGGCCAGATCAGCCACTGTGCCAGCTCCAGACTTGAGGCCCTCTTCATCAGCTCCAGCCACTGCCACCTCAGCTCCTGCTCCATCAGCTTCAGTTCCTCCAGTTTCCACACCAACTCCATCCACAACATCTGCAGAGATCTTCGCCGACGTTGTTCTCTCGACTCCTTCATCAACAACCGGAGGAGATCAGCCCAAGAACGCTTAGACATATGACCAGAGGGGAAGGTGTAGCACTAATGGAGAACTTGGGAGAGAATAGGGTTGTGGGTGGAAGTCCGAGGTCCAATGGCTTGATTCCCGGTGAGCCAACTGCGCCTACGCGGCGGACTGCTCGCATGCATCCCTCTGAGCCTGCGCGGCGGACTGCTCGCACGCGTCCCGTCTAATCAAACCTGCACCCACAGCACAGGCAGGGCCCACCTCTCATAGAGGCAGGGCCACGCGTCTGCTCGATGAGCGCGTTCCCAAACGGTTTCTAAAAACCATAAAGCGTTCCGTGCTTGGGAACTAAAACCATAAATAAATATTGAGCTTGTTTCCTTTCACATTACAAATTACCACGCGCTAATTTTTTTTCGCAAATCAGTTCACACCTACAAACCTAAACGTGTTCTCACTTAGCAGCTGTTTACTGTAGTAGGCTATAAAAACACAAACTCATACTAAAAAATTACCGCTCATTCTTCACCCTCGACACCAAAAAATAGGCCTTTCTTTGTTAGTCCTTCGTTCCGTCTGCCATGGCCGGTTGGGGGGTTTTCTGGGTCGATTTATAACCAGGGAAGAAAGACCAAAGCCGCGGAAGCAACCGAGAGGTCCCGCTGCCGCGCCGCGAAAGCGCCAGAGAGCTCCAGCCACACTGCTTTGGCCGCATTAGAGATGTCCGGTGGTGCCGCGGATGCCCGGGAGGATCTTTCGCGGAGAGGTGATGGCTCTCACAGTCACAAGCGCATTCGCCTCGGAGGCGAACTGGACGATTTGGCAGTCTTTGATTCCTCAGCTAGCGACGACATGCGCGCTGAGCTCAATGGGAAGGACGCCATGATTGATGACCTGATGAAGCTGCTGGAGAAGAGCGACGCCTCGGTTGACAGGGCGACCGGCCTCGTGCAGAAACTTCTGGAGGAGAACGACGCCTGGAAGGAACTTCTCGAGAAAAAAAGTGAAAGCACATTTGCTCCCTTGGTGGTTTTGGTAATTAATAACAACATATAAGTCATTGAACTAATGTTTCCACTAAGTATATTTCAGGAAAAGTTCAATGATAGGGATGGCAAAAGGATTATGAAGATTGTGGAAATACCCCAAGATGCAAGGAAATGGATTGGCAAAGCTTCAAGCAAGAGGACTCTACTTTTTACATTTGTGAGAAATCACTTTGAGTCCATAGGAAAGCCAATACTATTAAAAGGGGGTAAGGTTTTGATTGGTGAACAAAATGCTCATACGTGCACAAGTGATAGTCACCAAAAACACCCACAAGCTCTTCCACAAAGTCTGTCCATAGCCAAATATTCAAAATCGGTGCAACCAACACTTTCCACTCGGTGCCACCGATTCCCAAACTCAGACAGACTCAGCCAAACCCGAGCCACTTCGGTGCAAACGATTCCATTCTGGTGCCACCGAGTTTAGGTTGCCAACTTTCTGTTACGCAAATTCACAATATCGGTACCACCGAGATTGTTGGATCTGCGTCACCGAGAATGTCAATCTGACCGTTGGTCACCTTATCGGTGCAACCGAGTTTCCTATATCGGTCTCACCGAGATTCAAAAGTTGCCACATTTTGGTCACTTCGGTACCACCGAGATTAACACATCGGTGTCACCGAGTTGGTCATTTTGTGTGTAACGGTTGGATTTTTGGGGATGCCTATATATACCCCTTCACCACCACCTACTCGAAAGAGAAGCACTCAGAACTATTCCGTACTTGCCCCATCCAGTTTTCTGAGAGAGAGCCACCTACCCTTGTGTTGAGGTCAAGATCTTCCACTCCAACCATATGGATCTTGATTTCTAGCCTCCCCAAGTTGCTTTCCACCAATCCCATCTCTTCCACCAAGCCAAATCTGTGAGAGAGTGATTGTGTGTTGATGAGTCTATCATCTTGAAGCACAAGAGCAAGGAGTTCATCGTCATTACCGAGCCTATTACCTTTTGGAGGGTGGTGCCTCCTAGATTGGTTAGGTGTCGCTTGGGAGCCTCCTACTTCGTGTTGTGGAGTTGAACCAAGAAGTTTGTAAGGGCAAGGAGATCGCCTACTTCGTGAAGATCTACCCATAGTGAGGCTAGTCCTTCGTGGACGGAAGCCGTTATGGAATAGTCAAGGTTGCTACTTCGTGGACCCTTATGGGTGGAGCCCTCCGTGGACTCTCGCGACCGTTACCCTCCGTGGGTTGAAGACTCCATAAACGTGGATGTACGATAGCACCACCTATCGGAACCACGGGAAAAATCATCGTGTCTACAATTGCGTTTGATCTTCCTACCCTATCCTTTCTACTCATGCTTGTTGTTACTTTCGGCTGCTATACTCTTAGACTTGCATGTGTAGGGTGTACTTGACTTTCCATGAAATGCTAAAAACTGCCAACTCTAAAATTTGGTATAGGCAAAACTTTTATTTGGTCAAGTAGTTTAATCACCCCCCTCTAGACATACTTTCGGTCCTACAAAAAGTGCCTCGGAGGGGAGGCTAAAAGAACTCGCCGAGGAACTTTTGGAAGACTTGGCGAAGCTCCACATCGAGCGGGAGGGGCTGCTGAAGGAATCAATGGAGCGTGTGAAGGAAATTCATGCGTACGCGATGCAGGCCATCGATGCTCTCGAGCAAAGAGCTCGCGCCATGGCCGCAATGCGGAAGATGTCGGATGAGAGGCGACAGGAGATGGAGGTCGTGGAGGCGATGAAGAAGGAGATTGAGGAACTCTGCGCCCAGCAATCCATGAAGAATTAGATAGATTGTTTTCTTTGTCTTCCTTCTTCAACCTCTTCCTTCTTCTTTTGCCCCTGTGTCTTTGGGGAGTTGCCACATGTGGCATTTTTTATTATCATGCATATGTAAGAAATTATTATCTTTGCCGATACTAATTTGTTGTTATATTATTTCATTCATTTGTACATGTATACGGGTCGAAATCAGACGAAACGTCAAAGTTCTCGGCTAGGCACAAACAAAACAGTGATCACAAGCAAACTAGTCCCTCTATCCAGGCGCATTAACCACATGATAAACAGCGGGTAGGACGCCATTAATTCAGAAGTTGGGAGCGAGGCGAGCGGGGGGGGGGGGGGGGGGGTTGGAGGTCAAATTATCGCTTCCCGTTGAGAAGGCACAGTAGACTCTGATGCGCCCCGTTGTGCATGCACGGCGGACAGCTCTCACGCATCCTGTCAAGCCTGCGCTGCGGACAGCTCGCATGCGTCCCGTCGAGCCTGCGCGGCGGAAAGCTCACATGCGTCAAGTCATCAACCTGCAGCTACACGCACGGTTCTCCCATATCAAGTAATCCCTCCGTTTCTTTTTAGTTAGCATATAAAATTTGGTCAAATTCAAAATTTGTAAAGTTTTTCTAGCTTTATAGAAAAATAAATAAATATTTATAATTTAAAATCAACATTATTAGATGCATCGTCAAATTAACTTTCATACTATATAACCTTAGCATTGTAGAAGTTGATGTGTTTTTTGTATAAATTTAGTCAAACTATGTTTAGCTTGACTTTGACCAAATCCTATATGCGAAGTAAAAGGAAACGGAGGGAGTAAAAAAATGGTCGCGTGACACCAAATGGTTATCATACAAGTTTTGTATGTACAAGAATTCAATAAACCAATATTATCAATGATTGCGGTCGATCTATCATGCCTAAATGTTTCTAATTCATTCACATTCGTATGAAAAGGGCCCTAGAAAACTCAATTGATGTATAAAAAGGGCCGAATTGGTGCACTAGGGGACACGTTGAATGTAGTTTCGTCACAAAAGGTGACATGTTCCCTATCGAAACCACGAAGTCAGAGCATGTGCCTCTAGTTCAAAATTTGAACTACGCATATTAAATCCCTAGAAAACTCAATTAATGTATAAAAGGGGCCGATTCGGTGGACTAACGACTCATTGAATGTAGTTTCACCAACAAAGGTGACATGTTCCCTATCGAAACCACGAAGTCAGAGCATGTGCCTCTAGTTCAAAATTTAAACTACGCATATTAAATCCCTAGAAAACTCAACTAATGTATAAAAGGGGCCGATTCGGTGGACCAACGACTCATTTAATGTAGTTTCACCAACAAAGGTGACATGTTCCCTATCATGGCGAGCTTTGGCTTGTAAGATGCATGCCCCAATATTAGTCCCAAATTCATCAAAAAACAAAATGCACATCGTAGATGTGCCGTGGCATGACACTGTGTAAGTTTCGTGAATTCATGGCGAGCTTTGGGTTCTCTTGGACTTTGAAACCAAGATTATCAATGTTTGCGGTCTAGTCACGACACCGAGATGTTTGTAATTCAGTGACCATCAGTGCATGGGATGTAAACATGGACCCAATGACACAAAATGGTTTTTAATAATCCATTTTGGTGCGCCGGAGCTCGTGCTTGTAATTCAAACTTGAGTTCTTCACATTAAGTGCACGCCTAGAAAACTCAAATGTTGTTTCGACCACAAAGGTGACACGTTCCATATCGAAACCACCATGCTTTTCGTGGGAAGCTCCAATTTGTAAGAGGTTTGTCCCAAAACTTATATACCATGTCCTATAAGTGTCGTGTCGACACACCAGTTTCAATAATTTCACATTTTAGCATTGCAGTTGTATTAGCCTATGTTGCATGTAGATAAAATATCAACGCAAGAAGAGACATCGAATGTCGTTCCCTCCACAGAGGTGACATATTGTTCCGTTTCGAAACCACGATGGTTCTTGAGAGAAGTTTTGGTGTGCAAGAGACTTCTCCCACATTGGACAAAAAATTATCATGTTGTATAAGTGCCGTGTCATGACACCGGGGCATGTTTCAAGAATTTCAGATGAGTTGTGGATTTATGATGATTTAATAGCCAAGTTTCTCAATGTTTGTGGCCTCGTCATGACTTTGAGATGTTTGCAATCCATTCACGTTAATTGCATGGGACCTGAACAAGGAACCCAAGGACACAAATACCTTTTTTCATCCCATTTTGGTGAAACGAAGCATGTTCTTTTAGTTCAAATTTGAATTATGCACATTAAATGTCTACAAACTTGATTAGTGTAGTATACAAAAAGGTAATGAACCATGAATAATTTAAAGCAGTTCTATACGCCCATCTGAAGCTCGTGCATGTGTAAGCACGGTCTGCGCGTGTCGTGCTAGCTCGAGCTTCCTTCTATGAGAAGTTATCCAATTTGTATTAAAATGATGTTCTATCCAAAGTCCAAACACGCTTCTCCCGCCACTCCCCCAATCGGTGTCCCGCCACTCCCCCAATCGGCTTCCCGCCGAAGCGCCGGCCCCGTCATCAACCTCCTGGACGAGGAGGACGAGAAGGAGCAGGCAAAAGCGGCATCACGCCATCGAGCATGAGCAAGACGTCATCATCAGCCCTCATGCCACCATCGCACATGGTTTCCAGTACTACCAGAAACGTCTGTGATGCGTGTCTGGTCCCACCAGGTGCCCATCGGGGCACGCCTTGTATACGATAGGAGGCAACTGTTACCAGCAAGACGCGGCTTTCCAGCCCGTTACCCATTCGATGGAACTCGGAAGTTAAGCGTGCTTTCAGTGGAGTACTCTAGGATGGGTGACCGGTTGGGAAGTTGCTAGATTTCAAGGTTCATTTAGGCGGTGTGATATGATCACTATAGGCATAAATAAAATGCCTATAGTGATATGTCATTCCGGCTAAATAAATCTTGAGATCCTTGTTTTGAAAATATCCATGATTTTATTTTGCTTCTTTTGTTGTTTTGAAAATGTCAAGGATCGAGTGTGTGTGTGTGATATGTCATTCCGGGTAAATAAATCTTGAGATCCTTGTTTTGAAAATATCCGCGGTTTTCTTTTGCTGTTTTGAAAATGTCAAGGATCGAGTGTGTGTGTATACCAATGCCTGTGTGTGGACCATGTGCCTACATTGTGCGGTTTCTGATGACAAACCTATCGGTGGGCCCTTAGGGTCTGCCATGCCTTTTTCTGACAACGCTGGAAGGCCAAGGGTGTGTGTGTGCGTGTGCGTGCGCGTGTTTGTGTGTGTGTGTGTGTGCGTGCGTGCGTGTGTGTGTGCGTGTGTGTTGTGTGTGTGTGTGTGAACCCATATGCTTGTGTGTGGACCATGTGTCTACATTGTGCGGTTTCCGACGACAAACCTATCAGTGGGCCCTTAGGGTGTGTCATGCCTTTTATTGACAATGTTGGAAGGCAAAGGATGGGTGACGGTGTGTGTGTGTGTGCGGGGGGGGGGGGGGGGAGGGGGGGTGCGCGCGTGTGCGTGTGTGTGCGTGTGTGAACCCATGCTTGTGTGTGGGCTATGTGCCTACATTGTGCGGTTTCCGACGACAAACCTATCGGCGGGCCCTTAGGGTTTGTCATGCCTTTTAGTGACAAACGCTGGAAGGCCAAGGATGGGTCACGGTGTGTGCGTGTGCATGTGTGCGTCTCTCTCTCTCTCTCCCTCCCTCTCTCTCCCTGTGTGTGTGTGTGTGTGTGTGTGTGTGGACCATGCATGCGTCCATTGTGCGGGGAGGGGAATGATATATATATCTATATAACCAATCTTAAGGGGTTATATATATATATGTCCAGTTATCTCAGCTAGGTGCATGCCACATCAGAGATAGTGTACCATTGTGTATTAATTGTTGAAGCACCGGACCACACCATTTTCGCATATGCATTTGGCCATATGCAAGGGGGTGATGTTCTTCTAGCCCTGCTCAACTGATCTTCGACGATGCGCCAACTTGTGGGACCGCGTGATCTATATATCCCTCTTGTTCGACAACAATATGTGATGGTTTGGCCATATTAATTAAGGTATAAATTCTCTTGGTTGTCTTACAAAAATTCAGACATGGATAAATGTGTGACAAAGTTTGAACCAGATCACGTGTTCATAGGACCCCATATATCCTCCGGCACATAGTGTAGGGGGCAACACCCTATATTATGTTTGTCATGAAATCCTTTTCTGCCACATTGGACACTTTTGGCATGCACATATGCAACATGTGCCACACATTAAAGTTGCGCATTGCAAATTTAAACATGATAACACCATGTTCGTACATATATATACTTCATCCGAACCTAATTACAAGTCTTTTTTAGAGATTTCACTAAGAACTACATATATATTTAGGAACGGAGGGAGTATATATTTGGGCCACTAGCGGGCGTGGTTGTGTTTTGACCCTCTCTTGCGTTTTCTTTTCTCGTTTATCTCAAAGATGCTAGTATTATGTAAAATAGCAAACGAAACTGACGAAACAACCGTATGCGATTGTACCCCGAGCAGACACGAATAAACTACTCTAACCGTGTGCGATGCCCGTAGACAGCAAAATTGGCCTTGCCTAGTGGTGCCAACCGCAAGCGTCAGCCAGTGCAAAGGGGTAATGTGCACAGTACAAACCCAAACCTGATAGCGACTTATCAAAGATCTCGCCGGCGACGGCTAATAGCTAATTTTTCTGCCGATAGCTCGCCACCACCACCACACACACCAAATGGAACCGTTGCTCAAGCATGGGGATGTGCATGGCGCCGTCCTGATAGTGTTGGACGACGACGTGATAGAGGATTCCGACGCGTTGGCCGCCATGGCCGGCAACAGCAAACAGCCAGCTGCCGCGGCCGATGACGACAGGATAGAGGATTCCGACGCGCTGTCCTCCATGTCGGTCAACGGTCAACCGTCATCTGCCACGGCCACCGCCGCCGCCGACGACCCCGAGTTTCAGCGTCAGATGCAGATGGCCATCCCTCTGTCCGTCCAGGAATCGGGCCTCGATGCGTTCCTGCGCGACGAGGACGAGCGTCGTCTCAGTGTCGGTGTGGTACAATCTATCGCATCTACGGATGCCATCCGCAACGCGGATAGGGATCTGAAGCAGCAGAAACGGCTGGAGAGTGCGAAGAGGAAGCGGAACTCAGATGTAGAGGGCAAAAGAGGCGGGAACAGGACCAGAAGGCGGTGGAGCAGGCCTCCGCGTGCCTCTCAGAAGCGTTGGAGGCCAGTACAGGCCTTGCAGCTACGGCGGCAGCCCTGGCAATAGCGGCCACGGCGACCAGGGACGTAGAACTAGCGAGATCGGCGCCCGTCTGTATCCCGATGGCCCACCTGGACGCCACGACATCTTCGTCGATAGCGGCAGACCTGGCGATAGGCGCCGCGGTCGCTCCGGCCGAGGTAGCCCTGCCGGTCTCCGCCGTGGAACCAGTGGAGCTCATTGACTTGACGAGCTCCTCTGAATACTCGTTCTGAGGCGAGGAAGGTCATGACGACGGTGGAGGCACGGCGTTTGTATGCATCCATGGCGTATTGAATATTTTGTGCAGTTCATCTTCATGTAATCTGACGAACTGTTTGTAAATTACTGAGTGTATGAACTAATGTCAACTAATCCGCTGCAAAATAAGGCATTTTGTGTTGAAAATTTGCCAAATGTTTGTGTCATCTGTTTGTGGGCATGTGGAAATTTAGGATGAATTTGACGCCTGCGACTGAAATTGAAGATGAACCGTGTGTGATGAACCCGCCTTGAGAAATCTCAGAAAGAGCTACCCGCATCGAGCGATGCAAAAATTCGTGCTTTCGCGGCACGGCATTTCATTACAGCAAAGAGCGTACACGCTTTATTATGTTTGGATCGTGTGCCATCTTGGTTGCTCCCGCCCAGTTCGTTTGCCAAAATTTAATTGGAAGCGGTATTTCAACTGCATGCCGCCTTTCCTCGTCCACCGCATCGATCCTATATGGCGTGTTTGGCAATATTTGGGAAGAGGAATGGGAGTTTAGTGTAGGGAGTTGTATTGAGATTAGACATGGGATGAGTCATTTTATTCTCAATCCCCTGTTTGGCGCATGATAAGAATTATGTGCAAGAATTTGAGGAGAACTTGTATGCCCTTGTTTGGTTCATGGGAATTGACGAGGGACTAGACCAGGGAAGTGAACATAAGTTATGATGAAGGGTTAAGATTGACTCACTAAAACAATTCCCTCCCAACTCCCACCCCTCCCCTATTAATAAAACGATGGGAGTTGGAGTCTCAAGTATCATGCCTATTCCTTTATAAATTTCCAATCCCTCTAACCAAACAATAGATTTAAAGTCTCGTACCCCTTTAATTCCCATTCCCTGACTCTAATTACCCCAACCAAACATGTTGATAGCAGATGCTGAGGCATTTGAACCGTCGCCATCCCTTGTCCACCACCATCTCCACCCACACCATTACTACTAAAATTTTCAACAGCAGCGGCACATCCGCAAACACCCCCCACACCCCCGTCCGCACAGCACCCCCTCCCCCTTCCTCTCCCACTTGAACCCTAGCTTGCCGCCGCCGCCCACAACCAACCTCAGTCGGTCTGCCCGTGCCTCATAGCTAAACAAGTTCAGGGTCCCCACCGATCCACATACACCATCGCCGCCCTGAGTTTTTAGATGAGGCCGGCGGTGTCCCTTTCCCCCAGAACCCCATCCCGTACTCCAGACAGTCGCAGCCTAATCAGCCCAACCACATCTCCCGTGGACCTCGAGGAGTGTATGAGCAAAAAGAGGTCTATCATGGCCTCTCCGCCGTAGGCTGGCGAGGTGGGCGCCGTTCGCGCCGACCCTTCGATCCCGGACAAACACCTCGCCGCGGGAGCCTGTGAGGACGCTGCCTACGTTGCCATGCCGAAGGCTTCAAGTCTGCAGGAACGCGTGTTCCTATATCTCAGGAGAGCCGGCTACGACATCAAGCTCATCAACATCACCGGCTTCACCCGGGACATGTCACAAGTTAAGTGGTCCACCGGCAACGCCTCTGGTTCAACTGCCATCGATCTCTCCAAAGGCCCCGCCGCTGATCTCCTCCGCCTCGCGGTCATGGATTTGCGATCCTTCTACGCCATCGAGCCCCTTTTGTCCTTTCTGAAGGAAACGTTCTATGGCGATGGCTTGGGATCCTTAGTTCCAAAGTCAGATCTCATCCACCAAGATAGTGGCACACACTACGGCTGTTACAAGGGGAAACGTGCCATCTGCGACATCAGGGAGCGCACCCTGGGCACCTCATATCCCAAGTGGAAGGAGCCCATCCATGACAAGTGAGGCAACATCCTGTGAGCAAATCATACCTTTTATAGCTAGCCGTCTCGTACCCATTGTTATAGTAGCTTTTGCCATGCGATAATCATGAAGTGTTTAATTGAGCATTTGTCCAGTTGTCAAGGCGATGCCTTGCTTTTCTGTATCTAGTTGTTAGGTTGGTTGCATTGAGTATTTGTCCAGTTTTCAATGGCTATAGTTGGTTGTTACAGTGAGCATGAATGCCTTGTTTCTTTCAGTTATTCACAATGTGATGTTCATTATGTGCAAGTATGAACTGTGTAGTTCAATTTCATCAATACCACCTGTTATGCCTGGTGTTGTTAACCTGTGCCCTTAACTCCCGCTTTAAACATTTATGCCTTGTTTCTCTGAATTTGGTTGCCAGGTTGGTTGTAGTGAGCATTTGTCTAGTTTTCAAGCAGATGCCTTGCTTTTCTGTATCTGGTTGTTAGGTTGATTGCAGTGAGCATTTGTCTAGTTTTCAAGCAGACGCCTTGCTTTTCGTTGTCTGGTTGGTAGGTTGGTTCCATTGAGCATTTGTCCAGTATCAAATGGCTATATTTGGTTGTTATAGTGAGCATATATGCCTTGTTTATTTCAAGCAGATACCTCGTATACTTGGTTCATGTTAAGCCTGATGTACTTATCATGACTTTACATGTACTTGCACAGGACACCAATGGGAGTGGCCAACGTTTTCCACCGAGGTTCTTTTCATCCCTCCGCTTATACTTCATCCATTCCATGATGTAGTCCATATAGATTTTTGTGATGTATCTACATATACCATCTAAAATGTATACAATATAAAATTTTGTGATGTATCTAATGAAATGGAATTGCAATTCTAGATGTAAATGTTTTTCTCTACAAACTTGGTCAAAGTAAGTAAATGTTGACTTCTCAAAATGTTTATATGCAACACATTGTGGAACTGATGGGGTAATATATTACACCATTGTGCAACTGCATTTTAGCTTCTAATATTGGCTTCTTGCTTGTAGGTACATATGTCTTAGGTAAAGATCCATTCCTGGACCCTTTTTGCGTGTGGGGTAATGAAATATTCATGAACCAGCATCAAGTGAGGAAACTGAAAATGATTGTTAGGGAAAAGAGACGAACAATGCCAATTAGACTATTTGTTTATGCTATATCCAACACAACAGTGAGCTATAGGATGGTAACTACGAACTCTGTAGGCTTCTATTAGTACTGCCCATTATGAGTTGTCACACAACAATGTCTGAATCTTTTTATTTTGCAGTGGTTCCCAAAGCAGTTTACTCAAGATTACCTCGCAAAGTACATGATTGCTGGACATGCAATGAAGGTTAAAATAAATCATCGAGACTACAATGAGCATCAAGAATTCGTAATGAAGACAGTGAAGGATGGGCGGGCGGCCATCACTAGGGGCTGGCCTAGAGTGGTTCGTGCGTTAGGCATGGAGGAGGGCACAATATGGGCATTCCGCTTCACCTTCTCTAGCATACAAAATGTCTTTCGGCTCTCTCTTTACCGAATTTAGTACAACCGTGTTTCCATCATTCTTTATTTGTCCCTTCTGTAGTTTTCCTTTTTTTTTGAGAATTGATGCTTATGTAGTTCTTGAGTATATGTACATGTGAATCGAATTATGCATTCGTTCATAAACCTAAACATGATTCAATATGAAATACAAGAATTCCTACTTTCAAATTTAAATTATGTGAATTATGAACAAAGGTATTTAATTAGGGGCAAATCCTGCTCTGCAGGCCATTACAATGCACACAATTTGAGAAAGCAAAACGTCTGCGATCAACTCCGACATCACACACGTTTCTCCATTCGAGGCGTGTGTGATGAATCTCGTCTTCGCGCACGGTCAGACGAGAAAGAATGTGTGAGATTAACAACACCAGCGTTTGTGCTAGTCTCCTTATCACAAACGATTTCGTATTTTGAACTGTGTACCATCATAAACGTTTGTCAAAGAAGACAGCGTGTGATAGGCCTTCATCCGACACAGTTATTCTGGATGACACGTTTGGGAACTATGGATCACACGTTTGCGACATTTTATAAATCACAAACATTTATCAGAAACCCCGCGTGTGGGATGTATTCAATCTTCGCATACGGTTTTACAATGATAAACGTATGCAGTCTTATATCATATCACAGGCGGTCATGGTGGAACTAACTATGTGTGATTGTCTCCTTATCGTACACGCTTTATAATCGTGAACTGTTTCGATTCGGTGCACATCGTAAACGGCGCTTCACAGAATAGCGCGTGCGATGTTAGTGTGATCTCACACGAGTTGCAAGGATGAACCGTATGGAAAATACACACATCTCAAACGATTATCCGGTGACCCTCGTTTGTGATAGGTGCGGACATCCCATATGCTTAGTTTTGCCCAACGTTTGCGTTCGTTGGCCACCATCGCCGACGGGTTTGCGGTGTCGTGTGGGATGGACCCCCCTATTGCCCACACATGCAAGGTGACGGTTTGGAACTACGTCGCGGAAAGGGGTTAAAAACCGTTTGTATAGCACGTCGCTGCACCAGTGAGCGCACGGTGGGTGAACAAATTACTGTTGGGCAATTGATAGAAAATCGAATAGTCATGACAATATCCAAGGCGATGATCATTATATAGGCATCACGTCCAAGATAGATAGACCGACTCCTGCCTACATCTACCTCTATTACTCCACACATCGACCGCTATCCAGCATGCATCTAGTGTATTAAGTTCATGGAAAAATGGAGTAATGCAATAAGAACGATGACATGACGTAGACAAGATCTATTCATGTAGGAATAGACCCCATCTTGTTATCCTTAATAGCAACGATACATGCGTGTCTTGTTGCCCCTTCTGTCACTGGGAAAGAACACCGCAAGATCGAACCCATCACAAAGCACCTCTTCCCATGGCAAGAAAAATCGATCTAGTCGGCCTAACTAAACCAAAGATTCGGAGCAGAAATACGAGGCTATAAGTAATCATGCATATAAGAGATCAAACAAGACTTGATAGAAACAGATCATGAACTCAAAATTCATCGGATCCCAACAAAAATACCGCAAAAGTTTACATCAAATAGATCTCCAAGAGACCATTGTATTGAGAATCATAAGAGAGAGAGAGAGAGAGAGGAAGCCATCTAGCTACTGCCTATGGACCCTTAGGTCTATGGTGGACTACTCACGCATCATCGGAGAGGCACCTATGAGGAAAATGAATCCCTCCGTGATGGTGTTTAGATTGGATCTCGCGGTTCTGGAACTTGCGGCGGCTGGAATTGTGTTTCGTCGACTCCCCTAGGGTTTTTGGAATATTTAGAAATTTATAGGCATCAGAGGCGGTGCGGAAGGGGGCCGAAGAGGGCACAACCCATCAGGGCGCGCCGGGCCCCCCCTGGCGTGCCCTGGTGGGTTGTGCTCTCCACAACCCACCTCTCCGGCAGTTGTTTGGCCCACTGGGTGTCTTCTGGTGCAGAAAAAATCTCCAAAAAGTTTCGTCGCGATTGGACTCCGTTTGGTATTGATTTTCTGCGAAGTAAAAAACAAGCAGAAACAGCAACTGGCACTTTGGCACTATGTCAATAGGTTAGTCCCAAAAAATGATATAAAGGTGTTATAAAATGATTGTAAAACATCCAAGAATGATAATATAACAGCATGGAACAAGCAAAAATTATAGATATGTTGGAGACGTATCAGCATCCCCAAGCTTAATTCCTACTCATCCTCGATTAGGTAAATGTTAAAAACATAATTTTTGATGTGGAATGCTGCCTAACATGTTCATCACATTCTTTTCTTTTGTATAGCCTGGATATTTGGACTTATAATGATTCAAAGCAATAGTCTAGTTTTAACATAATGACTTCAATACTCAAGCATGTCAACAAGCAACCACGACTTTTCAAAATATCAACACTAAAGAAAGTTATCCCTAGCCCATCATGCTCAATCATTGATCCATTCATGAAACACACTCAAATATTAGCTATGCCCAATGCTCAAGTATGATCATAGTGCCACCTAGTTGGTGCTTATAAGAGAAGATGGAGACTCAAAGCAAAAATAAAAATTGCATAAAGTAAATAGATAGGCACTTCGCAGAGGGAAGTAGGGATTTGTAGAGGTGCCAGAGCTCAAGTTTTAAATTGAGAGAGAAAAAATATTTTGGGTGGTATGCTTTTCCTGTCAACGAAAACGACAAAGTAGCTCACAATACTTTCCATGCTAGATATATCATAGGCGGTTCCCAAACAGAAAATAAAGTTTATTCCTTTTTCCACCAAACCTTCACTTTCCATGGCGGGTCGTATCCACGGTTGCCTTCCATACCAACACTTTCCAATGAATTTATTATTTGACAACATAAAGTAAATTTTTTTTTTATTTTTCATTTCGGGAATGGGCATCCCTATTACCGCCGCACTCTCGTGCAATGACAAGTGAATAAACACTCATCTTGAGAATAACACATCTAGCATGGAAAAATATTGGACACTCCCCACCGTTTCATGAGCGGTACGGGCACACAAAATAGAAAACTTATTTTGAAAATTTAGAGATGGCACATACAAATTTGCTTGGAACGGCATGGAATTACCGCATATATGTAGGTATGGTGGACTCATAAGGCAAAACTTGGTTTAAGGATTTTGGATGCACAAGTTGTATTTGTACTTAGTACAAATGGAGGCTGGCAAATAGATTGGGAAGCAACCAAACGAAGAAACAAAAATTCACTTAAGTGAGCATTGAACATAACTAACACCGAATAATGCACCACAAGTAGGATGTAACTTCATTGCATAACTATTGACTTTCGTGCATGCATAGGGAATCACAAACCTTAACACCAATATTCCTACTAAGCATAATTACTCACTAACATGACTCGCATATTACTATCATCATGTTTCAAAACTATTACAAAGAATCAAGTTTAATTTGTCCAATGATCTTCATGAAAGTTTTTATTATATCCTCCTTGGATATCTATCAATTTGGTACTAGTTTCATATATTGCTATTGCTTTTTGACAAGCTCAAACAAATTTAAGTGAAATACATGAGCATAAAGATTTCATCTCTCAAAAAGGTATAAGTGAAGCATGACAGGATTTCTTCAAAATTTACTACTCCCTCTGTACCGAATTAATTGTCACTGGGCAAAATTTCCGACCAGGTGAAATCGTGGGGAAGTACCAAACTACCCCCGATTTGAAAATCGTGGGATCTGGGATCGTCGTCTTCCTCCCGTCCGCAGCTCCCTCCGCCAGGCCCCCCCCGCCAGGCTCCTCCCCTCCCGTCCGCAGCTCCCTCCGCCAGGCCTCTCCCGTCCGCAGCTACCTCCGCCAGGCTCCTCCCCTCCGTCAGGCCCCTCCAGTCCGTAGCTCCCTCATCTCCCTCCATCTTCCTCCTCTCCAATCGAGAGCCTGAGGTCCATCCTAGCCAGCCACAGCTCCCCCGCGGCCCCCCGCTAGCCACATCTCCCTCGCCGGCCGCCACAGCTCTGGAGTCCGTCTGGAATTGATCCTGCTGCTCCTCCGCTCCTTTCGACCCTCTGCTGCTCCGATGCTTGATTTGGCTCGAATTGACCCTCTGTAGCTCGCCACATGAGGAGGAGCCGTGTTGCTTGCCGCCGGTAGTATCCCTTTTGCCGCTGGAGTGAAAATCCCACGAGATTGGATTGATTTGAACTTCCCTGCTCTGCTGGTCTGCTGTAGGTTGTGCTGTTCTGCTACAGATTGGAGTACCTGCGTTATTCAGCTAAGCAAATCAGCAAGGAATACTCTCACAAATCACACTCTAATGTGTTCTGCAAATCCTGCTCTGCTAAGCAAATCATACTCAGAAATCTGCTAAGAAAATCAGCAGATCAACAGTGAGAGTACCTTTTGTTGTCAGTGTCAACAGTAGGTGGTTCCTCTCTGCTGTGTTGATCAAGTAAGTTGATACTCCGAAGACTGGAATAGGAGCAGCCACAAACTGGAACAGGAGCTGCCACATCTGTGAAATTGACAAATCAGCAAGAGGAGTACTGTCAAATCAGCAAGAACAATAGCAAGATCAACAAGGGCAAGATCAGTACTTAAAATTTAATAGGAGCAACCAAAAATTGGAACAGGAACTGAAGATAACACTCTGAGGACTGTCAGATCACACTCTCAAATCTGCTAAACAAACGGGAACAACATTCTGCAAGATCAGTAAGTTGTGGTGGTTCCTGTCTGCTGAGTACACTCACAAAGAGTACAAACTGGAACAATAAGTTGAGCAGCCACAAACTGGAACAATATGCAAGCAAATCAAGCAAGTTGATACTCTGTTCCTCTGGGCCTGTTGTCTCTATTGTTTTTGCTGATACAATGGAACAATAGGCAAGCCAATTGACAAAGCAAGATAAACAGTAGGTGAGCTACTCCATTTTTAGTACTCCATTTGGTACTCCATTTAGTACAAGATCAGTAAGGAATTCTGTGTACTCATGCTTGTAATTGTACTCTTGCAAACATTGTAATTGTACTCATGCTTGTAATTCAGTTAAGTGCTTTCAAAAGCACTTTGCTGAATTTTTATGCACCTATGTGCATAAAAAGAGAGGAAGCCATCTAGCTACTGCCTACGGACCCGTAGGTCTATGGTGGACTACTCATGCATCATCGGAGAGGCACCTATGAGGAAGATGAACCCCTCCGTGATGGTGTTTAGATTGGATCTCGCGGTTCTGGAACTTGCGGCGGCTGGAATTGTGTTTCGTCAACTCCCCTAGGGTTTTGGGAATATTGGGGAATTTATAGGCATCAGAGGCGGTGCGGAAGGGGGCCGAGGAGGGCACAACCCATCAGGGCGCACCGGGGCCCGCCTGGCGCGCCCTGGTGGGTTGTGCTCTCCACAGCCCACCTGTCCGGCAGTTGTTTGGCCCACTGGGTGTCTTCTGGTCCAGAAAAAAATATCCAAAAAGTTTCGTCGCGATTGGACTCCGTTTGGTATTGATTTTCTGCGAAGTAAAAAACAAGCAAAAACAGCAACTGACACTTTGGCACTATGTCAATAGGTTAGTCCCAAAAAATGATATAAAGGTGTTATAAAATCATTGTAAAACATCCAAGAATGATAATATAACAACATGGAACAAGCAAAATTATAGATACGTTGGAGACGTATCACCACTCCATTCCCGCCGCCGTGCCAAGGCACCCTCGCCGTCCCACCGGCCGCCATCGTCGTTGACCTGCGCATGTTGCTGCTGCTTCCTGTTCGAGAGGAGGCCGAGTGCGACGCTTGACTGCGCCAGCGCTCGCATGGGCCACAGCGCACCGGCCCAGCTTCGTGCACCGGCCCAGTTCCTCCCGCAGGCCCACGTGCCAGCCGAGGCCCATCCGCCAAGCCGCGCCTCTAGAGCCGATCTGGCCCAGCCCAGCCGCGAGGTGAGCTCCCAACTCTATACCCCGCCCTGTGCGATGCATAGTAATATTGCCCTCAGTTTCTGTTCGGGCCGTGCTCCAGTTTCGGCCCGTGGATGTTTTTTTCTCGTGCTGCGAATTTATGAATTATCTAGTGAATTTATAGATTGCAGAAAACCCCCTACGTTTCATGCATATCATATCTCACAAACCGTGCATCGGATTAAAATGCTTTATATATGAAAAATGTGTAGAATTTTGTGTAAATTAATTATATCCCACTTTCACACATGTTAAAAATGTTTAAACTTGTTGTTTATTTAAATTTGCGTAAATGCCATGTAGAAATGATTTATTTCATAACTAAATAACCATAGCTCCGTTTAAAATGATCTACATATGAAACTTGACTAGAAAAATGCGTAGAACCTCATGGTGCATTTTATTTTTCTGTTTAATAAATATAAAATATGCTTAGGACAGATCTGGACCAAATTAACAATTTGCATGTGGGGTCATTTTGGAAATGCTATATGTTGCTTCCGGCCTCATTTAAAATGCCTAGATGATGTAGTTGTTCATGCTTCACCTCTTGTCATGATTAACAACATTTAAAATGATTGTTTAGTTAAACAACCTTTACCACATTTCTCATAACATGGAGAGTTGTTATTTTGTTGTATGTATGTTCTCCCTCTCCATTTAAAGTTGCTTAATTCCATCTTCACCTTATGCCATGACCACCCATGTTAAACAACATTTTTAGATGAGTACCCAAACGAGAGTGAACTAAATAATTCGAATGTGGAGTTTAGTCAATATGCAACTCATTGCATATTGAACTTCACTTAATTTGTTGTGTTTGATTGTTGTGCTTGCCATGCCATGCATAATTAAACCGGACATGCATCATACTTGATTGCGCATCATGTCATGCCTAAGTTGTGGTGTTTACGTGTCATTTGTTTGTTTCCGGATTGCTTCTTCTTGATAGAGTTCCGAAACCGATTCGGAGTGTGAGGATTCGTTCGACTACGTCCGTTCGTCTACTTCACGGATTCGTTCTTTTTCCAAGCGGGATCTCAGGCAAGACGAACATTTCCCTGGATACCACTACTATCATTGCCATGCTAGTTGTCTCATTTCTATCGCTATGTCTCGCTACCTACCACTTGTTTGTCAAGCCTCCCAAAATGCCATGATAAGCCTCTAACCCTCCATGTCCCAGCAAACCATTGTTTGGCTATGTTACCGCTTGCTCAACCCTTCTTATTGTGTTGCTAGTTGCAGGTGCAAGTTGTTTCCATGTGACAACATGGATATTTTCAGATATCACAATATTATTGCTATTTAATTTAATGCACATATATACTTGGTAAAAGGTGGAAGGCTTGGCCTTTTGCTTGGTGTTTTGTTCCACTTTTGCCACCCTAGTTACTTGTGTACCGGTGTTATGTTCCATATTGAGCGCTCCTAACATGCTTGGGGTTGTTATGGGGACCCCCTTGATTTTCGTTTTGGGATAAAACTCTTCTGGCAAGGGCCAACATTGGTACTACATTTGCCTAATAACTAATAAAAGCATAAGGATTTTTCGGACCCCGTGGATAATTAATCAACCCCCGGGCCAGTGCTCCTCATGAGTGTTGGTCCAAACTAGAGCACTGTGCGGGGCCACCCAGGGTAACTTGGGTGATTTCTATTAGGCCACCGTATGCGTCGCTTATCCGTCGTCTCCTGAGAACGAGATACACGGCTCCTATCGGGTTCGTTGACACGTCGGGCGGTCTCACCATATTTGTTTTACCTTTCTTGAACGTCGTGTGCACAGGATTCCAAGGATACTTTGGGCTATATCGAGGTTGAGGTCTTCCACCAGAATTCTGAGGATACTACGGCCAATCCCGCGGTTGAGGTTTTCCACGCAGCGTGTGGTTAGTTTGTGATGGATGAGTTGGAGCACCCCTGCTCGTGCCCGTGTTTATGTGGCAATTGGAAATTTGTTTAACATCCGGTGATAGAAAACTTAAAGTAAACTCAATTAAAATACACCAACTGTGTGCGTAACCGTGACTGTTTCTTCTCGTGAGTTCTGAACTGAGAGAAAACACGGTGGGTTTATGTTTGACTCGTAAGTAGGTGTTTAGGATAACTTAGTGATCATTACTAGTTCACGTCCGTTTATACGACGATCACCCCCCTCTTATTCTTATACTCATAAGTTAGTCACTCAAATAAAATGCTTAGTGCTTGCTGCAGCCTCACCACTTAACCATACCTCACCCATTAAGCTTTGCTAGTCTTGATACCCTTGGAAATGAGATTGCTGAGTCCCTGTGGCTCTTAGATTACTACAACAATAGTTGCAGGTACAGGTAATGCGATGCTTTGATGTGAGAGCGATACTTGTTTGATTTGGAGCTCTTCTTCTTCTTCATCGATCATAGGATGGGTTCGAGGCCGACAGCCTAGGATAGCAAGGATGGATGTCGCTTTTATCGTTTGATTTCGTCCGTAGTCGGCCCCTGCTCTTTTGTATGGTGACTAAATGTATTGTTGTATTTGATGTGAACATGATTTTAGCTTCTGGCGAGTGTAAGCCAATTCCGTATACTCATCTCCTCTTTACATGTACTTGTGACGATATCCTTTCTTGCAAAACGACGAGATGCGCTTCTATCCCTGTCGATGCCCTCGAGCCAAAATTAGGATAGGACCGCATCTTGGGCGTTACAAGTTGGTATCAGAGCAGTACCGACCTGGGAGCCCCCTTGATTGATCGAACTTGGCCGAGTCGAGTCTAGTGAAAAAACTATTTTGAGTATAGTTATATATCGGAGAGTAGGACTCTTTTTACATCTATTTTGAGTTCCCACGTCGCCTCTGCTTCTTCACGCCCAAGTGCTTAAGCCCGACTGACTGGTTGATGACATCCGAGTGACTTCATGGATCCGAGTGGACCTAGTAAGTACCACCGAATGGATCTCGTTCGTTCATCCAAATACCAAAGCAGCCCTGATGCTCCCATGAACTTGTAGGACCCTAGGTGTCCTCCAGATGTAAGGTCCATGACCCTACCAAGGGTAGGTGACCTCATCAGTAACCCCCGAATCGGTTGAGGTTTGGAGGACGAGTGACCGACGTGACATGACGTCGGTGACATTTCGGAAACGCCCGGAAACGAATCAGGTCGTCTCACACTCGGCAATGAAACCGCAACCGATTCAGGTTGAATAATGTCGTGGGAGTAATCCTGACAATAGTAGTAGGGGTACGAATGAGTAGGGTGAAGCCTAGCCATGGAGCAAGTGTAACACACGGTGTTTATGAGTTCGGACCCCACTCGGAAGTGGTAACAGTCCTACGTCTCGAGCCCTGGGGCTAGGTGTTGCTTGATATGTGTTCTGACTACAGAGAGTTCGTAACCCTTGTTACGGCGCCCGAGGATGGCTTATATAGAGTACGCCACCACCGGCTGAATGCCATCACTAGGGTCATCAATGACAGTAAATGCGGGGGTTACTAGAAACTGCTAAGTTAACTACAGTCGTTACATGTAACGTGGTCTTTACAGTACTTAAGGTGTATTAAGTCCCTCGAACATTGCAGCTCTTATGACATTCCTGATTCCTTCTAGCCGAGTGGTTAACAATGTCCGAGTGACTTGAGAAGAGCAGAGTGCCTCTTGTGCATTCATCTGAGTGTCGAGGTAAGCCAAGGACTTTCATGACCTTGTAGGACCCCAAGAGTGTCCGAGAACAAAGGGTAATGACCCCACCTAGGGTAGGTGACCTTGTCAGTAGCCCTCGAATCGGTTGAGGTTTGATAGAGCCGAGTGACCAACGCGCCGAGCTGTTGGTATCGCCTTTGGGAACGCTAAGGAGCAACACGGGTTGTTCCTCACTCGTCATCGAAGCCGCGGCCGATTCAGGTCAGGTAAATTCTGAACGACTCGAACAGTCTGACTATTCAAGTTATTCGATCCGGTGCCGATCAGCTCCCGGGAGCAGTGGACTTATATCCTAGAGATGATATTATTGAGCCTTCCATTTGTTTTTCACTCGGGGGCTCTCGAACCAGCGTTAGATTCAACCGAATACTCGACGAGCCTCTATGGTCCGTTTGGTGAGTCCTAACGTGTTGGATCACGTCAACGAGCTCGGAGCTCATTCGGTCGATTTTAGTGCATCAGAATGCGCCAGTGAGCACGGAGCTCACTCGGTCAAATTTGGCGTTTCAGGGCGTACCGGTGAGCACGGAGCTCACTCGGTCGGTTTTGGCACATTAGGGCGTTCCTGTGAGCACGGAGCTCACTCGGTCAGTTTTGGCGCACCGGTGAACGCAGAGTTCACTCGAACAGCTTCGTTGCATAGAAACACTTCAGAGGTCACATAATTCATTCGGACAGCAGTTGCGAGAAATCTTCGGCGATTTCGAAATCGTGGGGAAGCGCGTGAGTGATCGTGACGGTTGTGTCAGGCAAGTGGGGAAAGTGGCCACAACGCCTCGATTTTCGTGCCGTGAATTTCGCCACGCGTCCCCGCTTCTCTGTCCCAGAGATATCGTGGATCTGCTCACATCCATTGATTGCGCGGCCGCTGTCAATCCAACAACTGAAACCTCGCTGATCCAGAGTATAAAAACATGTCGGGAGGGAGGTAGGAAAACACCTCCATTCTCCCGATTTACTCCACCTCTCCGCCGAGAACCCCGCCTCCCACCGGTTAGCTGCCACTCCTCACCAGAGATGACGAAGAGCGCCACTGTGTGGGCCGAGAGGGCGAAGAAGACCTCGCGCGAGTCCTCCTCGAGCGCGGGCGCTCCAGCCGGCTTCGTCCAAGGCGATTGGTTGGCCTCTCGGGTCACCGCCAGCCGGTTGGAGGACCTGGAGAGTCAGGGTCTCCTGGTCGCCGGAAGCAGGAGGTTGTAACACCCCAAATTTTTTAATCATGTTTTATTAATTAAGATTTTGCCAGGTAATTAAATTTTCATTTTTCCGGACCTTCTGTGGATTTCAGAACCATTTCATTCCTCTGAATTATAAAATTTTCCCTACAAATAGAAGCTTTTCAAAAATATTGTGAGACTTGGATGTTTGCTTAAAAACATTTCATTTTTATTTGTTTTAATCTGTGGAAGCATATTTATAATATTTTGCCAAACTATATTTCTTAAAAAATGGTTTTTATTACTTTAAAGGGTCTCAGTTGCACTGCAACCATTTGATAAATTCATTTAATAATTCCACACAAATTTGTAGATGACACGTGATGTACCTACATCACTTTTATGCAAAAACCCAGCTTTGTGTGTTTGTAATTTTTGAGCATATCATCCTATTTTCTATTCTTCTCCAGTTTGAAGTTTTGAACTGCAACCCCTTTGTAGTTTGCCCTAATGCCCTTGGGATTTTTCCTACTATTAGTGAGACCTAC
Organism: Elymus sibiricus; assembly: GCA_039707655.1. NCBI lineage: Eukaryota > Viridiplantae > Streptophyta > Magnoliopsida > Poales > Poaceae > Elymus > Elymus sibiricus. Next base: position 238,745,619 of record CM077665.1, read on the forward strand.
CAAACCCGTAAGTCCAGGAGTTCAACTCCATTGACCATATTTAAGCCCCTGCTTTTGAGCCACTTTGTTTCTGCCCAAAACCAGAGTTTTACAAAACTTGCACTAACAACTTTCTAGTTTGCTCAATCCAACCATGCCATCATGCTTAGCATCCAAAGAGACCACAATCTGGATATTATGGTGGCCAGCAAGATGCCCAAGATGCCCCTGGCATTTCATCAATCAGGTTAAGTGCATATCCAGATTTGGCATAGATTTTAGTCTGCATTATAGGTTTACTTTTCTTGCAATTCCACCATGTCCAATAGATACATAGTGGCCACCCTAGCTACCTTGTTAAGTTGCATGTCCATCTAAGCCTCCTAGATGACCCTGGCATTGTGTCAAACACTTGCCGCGCTTGCTCTGGGCGCGCCCAGAGCGCGCGTATTGCAGCCGCGCACCCGAGCCCCGCATCCCACCTACCCCGCATCCCCGGCCCCTGCTAACTCGAATGGACACACCCCGACAACTCCAGCACCGCAGAGGTACTCCAGCCACCCCCTGGAGCTCCACAGCGCCGCCGTCAGAGCCGCCATGGCGGCTAGCCATCGGCCGCAGTTGGCCCCTACCGCAGCAACGCCGTCCAAGCAGCCCCAGTGCGCCAGCTGCCCCAGGAACAGGTCGAGCTCAACCACGGGCTCGTCCGCTAGCTTCTGTCGCCGCCACGTCGCTCGCAAGCTACTGTCGCCAGAGTTATCCGCTGCCGTTGCGGAACCGTCATACTCCGGCTATAAATGGCCCCCTAGAACCTCTGTGAGCTCATCAGCACCATGAGAGAAGCAGAATGAAGCCTTCCCTTGCTACAATTTAGCCAGGCACCTTCGTCTTCCCCACCCCCGGTGACTTCGGCCGCCGACGCACCTCGGCAAAATTAGTCGCAGCCAGAGCGCCCCAGCTTCCCCCATCGCCACCATCCGCCCTACCTCTACCCCACGGAGCCACCCCACCTCTCAGCTTCGACTGGGAGCCACCCTAGGTCGATTTCCCCAACTGACCATTAACCACCGCCGCCTCAGAGCTCGCTGCCGGCGAATCCCTCCAACCCCCTGGTCGTGGAGACCACCTGGAGGACCACCTCGAAGTGGTGGATCCATTCCCACCCGCAGAAGAACCCCTAGGAGCCGCCTTTCGCCGGCGTTGGTCGCCGGAGCCCCGCTCCATTCAGCCACAGGAGGGAGGAGACGGGGGAGGACCAGTCAAACCTGACTGGTGGACCCGCAGGCCCACCGTCAGTGACTCCCTGGCCCCGCCGAGGCGCTTAAGTGGAAGCGTAAAGCCGCGGAGTATGTTTCCTCTCTGTTTTAGCGTATTCTAAACGAATCGTTTTCTTTTCTTTTCTGTTTATTTAAAAATCAGATTTTGACCAGAGTTTGACTGGCTCTAACTTTTAAACTAAAAACCCAATTGACTTGATTCTTTTTCCCACCTCTCTTAAATTTCATCTAGTTTATTTTAAGATTTATTTAAAAAAATTCAAACAACTTTCCAGTACTGTTTTGAATTGTTTGTTGATTTGAATATTTTCAAAAATAGGAAATTGGAGGGAGAATTGAACTTTCAAAAGTTTTGGAGTCCTCCTCACCTACCTACACCTGAAGGCAAGCATTCTGAACCTTGGTATAATATTTGTTGTGTGTTGTTTAATGTGACTACAACACCAAGTTAACTTGAAGTATGCATTGTTTCATGTGATGATGTGATCATGTTTACAAGTGCATGATGAGAATCCCTTGCTGTTGGAATTGAAATGCTTGTGACAGTATTCATCCTCTTATGCCGTTCATGCCTACCGGAAGGAATCCGGAGAGGCCTCTGTCTCGAGTAGACACGAGGTTGATACTGACATTTCGTTGGGACGAGTATGATCAGTAAGGCATGGTGAGGTATGATGAGTGGTGATTCTGTCTGATGGTGTGGAATATATTTGTTGTGCTAATCATGCAGAGAAAACATAACCTCCTGAGTCGACCGTAGATCGAGTCTTGTGCCAGTAACCCCCATACTTGCTTCGTACTACCACTTGTCCCTGCCGCAGGTAGGGCACGGTTCAGTAAGTTGTCAACCCCTTTCTTAGCACACACCGTACAGAGAGGCCATAGTGAAAGATACCAGTGGCCCCTGGTAGGCATGTCACTTGGTCCGGGGGCATGGTTGTTCCGGTGAGTCCGAGGGAGTAGCTCCCCTGTTTTGCGCGCAATATAAATTTTGTGATCCCATGCTAGTCGAGGTTGTAGCCTTCCCACTTAGAGTTTGCTTAACAAGTGTCGTGGGTGATTCCAGGCACCTGTAAGTTAAGCTGGTGTGTGCGGGTCAGGTGTGTTTTCAATTCAAAGACCGTAAGCGGAATTAGTCCCGGTGGACTAAAGGAATCCGTTACTTGTGGGTAAAGAGTACACCCTCTGCAGAGTTTATATCTATTCGAATAGCCGTGTCCGTGGTTAAGGACTACAGTTTAGGATGGGTCAAGTGTCGGTCTTAGTGTCGATCTTCGGAGGAAAACTTCTCAAACCAGAATATTGATCATGACGTATGACGAATGATGATTATGATTATTATTATTGTGGACTAACCAATTACATTATTTGGATTATTGAGTATCCCTGGGATGGTTCTACTTCCTGGATACTCCTCATGATTATTACTTTATAAGCCCTTTTTGCGGCGTCGCTCAGACGCCCGACTGTGGCACGCTTGTGTTTATTTTCCTTATAAGCCCTTTATGTGGCGTCGCACAGACGCCCAACTGCGGCATGTATGTTATTTAATTTCCTTATAAGCCCTTTATGTGGCGTCACTCAGACGCCCGACTGTGGCATGCATGTTACTTATTTTTCCTTCTAATCCCTTTATGTGGCGTCGCTCAGACGCCCGACTGTGGCATGCATGTTATTTATGTTTCTTCTAAGCCCTTTATGTGGCATCGCTTAGACGCCCGACTGAGGCATGCTTATATTATTATCCTTTCGAGGCCTCGCTTCAGACACCCGATCGGTTTATTTTTATTCTCTGATTACTTAGTCATGTTTAATATGAATGACCTGCTTGTGTGCATCATGAATTTTATTTTGTGACTGGTTAAGTGATCGTGGATTATTTCAGTGTATGAATACCACCTGCTATGTTATACCTATTTTCATTATGTTCGCGAGTACATTCAAAGTACTTACTGGCTTGTCCCTGGCTATTGTCTTGGCCAGATTTCGTGCTTGGAGAGAAGCGAAATGTCGACAGCCCCGGAGCCTAGGCATCGAAGATAGCAGCCACGCGAAGATAGGAGTTGTCCAGGTCAGCTGTTCATGTGGGAAATGGAGTCCCATAGACGTTGATGACCCCGAACCGTTTCCGCCACCAATCACTAGAAACCTTTTGTTGTACACATAGACCACAATGGTCTTGTACTTCAGACTTTGTAATTTTGCTTGGAATTTCTGTATCAAGAATGTGTCTCATCAGCTAACAGTAATCTTGGGGCTGGTGAGCACAAGGACCATTTGCTGGGAATTTAATATCCTAGAAAACCGGTCCTGACAGAGGCTGCCGGAGAAGGGAGAGACGGAGCTTGCACCGCGCGGGAATGAGAGTGTCCTTCTCACCACTCACCTCGACAGAGGTTTCTCTTTGCCTCCGCACCCCTTTTTCCGCATTTTTTTGGATTTTTTCGGAGCTCAACTTCATCATCTCCCCCCAATTCAATCACTTATCTGGCTGCTTTCGTTTCGCTTTGCGAAAACTTCCTTGGTTGTCACCCCCACTGGGGCTTGTTCAAACACTTATTCACGTGCCGAGTGATGAGTGTAAAGAAAACCAATCTGACGAAGAAGAAAACGAACGTAGTTCAGTTGTGCGGGGGCTTGGGTATTCAATTGAGAGGCAAGAGCAGTTTCTCATCTATGACTTTCCCAGACACCGTCAAGGGTTGGCAGTTGTCTTGGTTTTATAGTGAGGACATTCCAGTCGGAGAGGGTCGGGTCTCCCTCCATACTCGGCTGAGCGCATTCAACGACTCCCCAAGCTGACCGTGTCCAAAGACAAGAAGGTAGATGTAGACATTCTCGTGATTGCGCTGATATCTTTGGTAAACCATGGGATCAATGGGCTGGATCTGCTAGAGGTCTTCTTCCAGAGGAGGATCCAGCCACTTCAGGCCATGGTCCACCCCATGTGGCTGTACACGGGTCCAGATGACCTTACGCGAACGCACCCGGAGGAGCTCAGCGAGGAGGCCGTAGCTAACAAGCTTAAGGCCATCACTCTGGCTCGAGATAACCCCAGGGGTACGAGGCGCATGCCTCCGTACTCGGTGGAGAATCCGGCGAATGAGGTAAAATTCCGAGTGCCATTGTAGTTCCCGAATGACGCAGCTTTCAATTATGAAATCTTGATCGGAATACCATTTGTTTTGACAGGCCTTCACAAGCATGGTGAGATTGATACCCACTGGGAACTACGCTCCTGCTGACGTGGCCAGTGACAACGAGCGTCATGACAACTCGGATGAAGAGGAGGATTACGTGGAGGACAGTGAACACGGAGGTGGAGAGAAGGAGTCAGAGCCAGGGGACGAGGCGGAGTCTTCTCCTTCAGAGGAGGTGCTTCCTGAGCCCCGCAAGAGGACGCACCAAGACCCTGGGGTCCGCGGCGGCAATGCAGGGGGATCGAACGTCACCAAGTCCTCAGTGGCCGTCCCTCCCACTCGGACTTCGAAGCGAGGGCGTGCCAACCTCTTCCCATCTCCAGAGAAGAGCTCCAAGCAGCCGAAGATCATGTCCAGCAAGCCCCGGAAGGCGGTTCTGCCTAAAACCAAGATGAACGTACCAGAGGACTCTGCGTAAGTGTTTTCACTCCACACGTCCTTCCGAATGACTGTTCAAGAGTAATAATTATCCGAGTGACTCTTCTGCAGAGCTGACATGTCGACTGCTTCCCTGGAGAAGGACAAGGTCGAGGTGGACGCTGCATCTTCAAAAGGTAATACTCGGACCGGGACATTCATAATCTTTGAACACCTCAATTTGTTTTTGAACTTATTTCCGAATGACTTTCGAATGTTTGCAGAACCACGCGAGGTGATTGAGATCGACGAGGATGACCGGACTACAACACCCAATCCCAGCTCCAGCATGGACATCGTCATGCGGGATGTTTCGCCTGTCCAAGTGCCAGCTGCAGCTCGGGGGACCCCTTCGGGAGCTGGGTCAGCAACTGGGACTTCTCCAACCGTCCCACCTGCGACCAGTGCAATCGGGCTGCAACGCGCCCCGTAGGACCAAGTGGGAGCAAGTAAGGAGGCTCTGATCCAGCTAAGGTTGATCAACGAAAAGCTGAAGGAGGCACGTGAAGCTGGCGAAGCGTTGGAGAAGAATGTCCGAGTAAGTACTCTTGTAAGTACCTTCTTTAGACAAAGTTTTTTGCGCGTTGTAGATGTTTTTGAAGTTCTGAGTAGGCTTGCGTTAGGAGCACACCCACTGGGTGAAGTCTTAGAGACTTCTGAATGTTTTTCATAGGATATCTCGTAGTCATACTTGTCGAAAAGGATGCGGTGATGGTCCATGGACCAGAGCCTCTCGACGTTGACCGTCAGGGCGTAGAGCCCGAAGTTTTCCAGTGGGAGCGCGCTTAGTGCACCCACTAGGTGTAGTCCCCGAGGCTGTTGTCGACTGAAGCAGTCGATAACAGTCTCAAAATCCGAATGAAGTAGAATCCGAATGATGAGATACTTAACGAAGAGGACGCGGTGATGGTCCATGGACCAGAGCCCCTCGACGTTGACCGTCGGGGTGTAGAACCTATAGTTCTCCGGTGAGGGCGCGCTGAGCGCACCCACTAGGTGTAGTTCCCGAGGCTGCCGTCGACTGATGCAGTCGGCGACAATCTCAAAATCCGAATGCTATCTACTTGTCTTGATACTTGACTGTCATCACTGATTTTTCTTTGTTTTCTTTTTTTTGACAGGGTGTGTGTGAGCTCGGGAATCGTTACAATACCCTTGAGAAGGAAGTCCAGGAGCCGCATCGGATCTTGGAGGCTGAGAAGACCAAGAGTACCCGCCTGGAACAAGAAAACCGATCACTCGGAGTTAATCAAATCTTGACCGAGTACCTTTGGACTTAAACCTTTTCCCTGTCCGACTGAAACTATTTCATCAGATGTACGTAGTGAGGACCTTCAACTTACTAAGAGGCTCCGGACTTCTATTTCTATAGAGACCATGAAAGAGGCTTTGGAGAAGAAGGATCGGGAGCTGGCAACGGCTCAGAAGGAAGCCAGTCGGAAGGCAAAGGAGGCGGAAGACAAGTTGAAATCCTTTGAGAAGTGGGAGGAGGACAAGAAAGCCTTGGAGGAAGTTGCGAGGAGGAGAACTGCGGATGCAGTTGAGGCTGAGGCGAAACTGAAGCAGGTCGAGTCGAACAGGCAGGAGCTGGAGAAGCTCATTGAGGACCACTGCAACGAAATGAATGACAAGCTCAAAGGTGCGTATCAGACATGACCGAGTCCTGAGTCGCTTCATCTCAATTCTTCTCCTCTCTCAATCCTTTCCTCCCAAATGATTATCAGATTTATGCTAGGATACTGAGGAGGAGACCTCCAAAATCGAGAAGGAGCTAGATCCGAGTGCTGGTCTTCTTCGTGACAGCTCGGCTCTCGCACTGCTTCGACTCGATGAGCGCACTTCGGAGGTGGCTATCTTCCTCAACCGTTTACGTGAAGCGGCCAAGGAGATCGACAAGGAAGTTGCCCCAGACGAAGAGCCTCCGAGTGACTTGGAAGTCCTCATCAATCATCTACGTGTCATTACGTGCCGAGTGCAGTCATGGAAGAAATCTGCGGCCCGAGCTGGGGCAGACATCACGCTCTCCCTCGTTCGTGTGCATTGCAAGGGCGTAGACGAGGAGAAGCTGAAGGCGCTGAAGGTCGTAAACCGCAAGAATGCCAAGATCGAGGATTTCATGGAGACTTTCCTGCCGGCGGCCACTCGGATTGCAGAGGTTGTCGACCTCGACAACTTCACTGACGCAGCATCTCCGTCATAAGCCGAGTGAATCTCAGAAAGAAACTTTTAAGCCATCTCCATCATCGGCCGAGTGATTTCTGTATCAGTACATTTGCAGTGACCGTGTGGTCACAACTATCTACACTTTTGCTTTGAACTGTTTGACATTCGAATGTCTTTACTTGATCGTTTGGAATGTTCGCTTGATTTTGAGCTTAAGCGAAATCGGGTTCGCGGTTAAGTCCCCGAGTGTGGATGATGTCCTCACTCGGATCAGTTTTTAACTTAGGCAAAATCAGGTTCGCAACTAAGCCCCCGAGTGTGGACGATGTCCTCCCTCGGAGTAGTTTTTAATTTAGGCGAAATCAGGTTCTCAACTAAGTCCCCGAGTGTGGATGATGTCCTCACTCGGAGTAGTTTTTAACTTAGGCAAAATCAGGATCGCGGCTAAGCCCCCGAGTGTGTCCTCACTCGGAGTACTTTTTAACTTAGGCAAAATCAGGTTCGCGGCTAAGTCCACGAGTGTGGAAGATGTCCTCACTCGGAGTAGTTTTTAACTTAGGCGAAATTAGGTTCACGGCTAAACCCCAAGTGTGGACGATGTCCTCACTCGAAGCAGTTTTTAACTTATTCAAAATCAAATTTCAAAGCCAAGCCCCCCGAGTTTTTTAACTTAGGCGAAATCAGGTTCGCGGCTAACCCGCCGAGTGTGGACGATGTCCTCACTCGGAGTAGTTTGCAACATAGGAAAAATCAGGTTCGCAGCTAAGCCCCCGAGTGTGGACGATGTCCTCACTCGGAGTAGTTTTTAACTTAGGCGAAATCAGGTTCGCAGCTAAGTCCCTGAGTGTGGATGATGTCCTCACTCGGAGTGTTTTTTAACTTAGGCAAAATCAGGTTCACGGCTAAGCCCCCGAGTGTGGATGATCTCCTCACTCGGGGTAGTTTTTAACTTAGGCAAAATCAGGTTCGCGGCTAAGCCCCTGAGTGTGTACGATGTCCTCACTCGGAGTAGTTTTTAACTTAGGCGAAATCAGGTTCGCAGCTAAGTCTCCGATTGTGGATGATGTCCTCACTCGGAGTAGTTTTTAACTTAGGCGAAATCAGGTTCGCGTCCAAGCCCCCGAGTGTGGATGATGTCCTCACTCGAGTAGTTTAAAACTTAGGCGAAATCAAATTTCGCACCTAAGCCCCCGAGTGTGGACGATGTCCTCACTCGGAGTAGTTTTTAACTTAGGTGAAATCAGGTTCGCAGCTAAGTCCCTGAGTGTCGATGATGTCCTCACTCGGAGTAGTTTTTAACTCAGGCGAAATCAGGTTCGCGGCTATGCCCCCGAGTGTGGATGATCTCCTCACTCGGAGTAGTTTTTAACTTAGGCAAAATCAGGTTCGCGGCTAAGCCCCCGAGTGTGGACAATGTCCTCACTTGGAGTAGTTTTTAACTTAGGCGGAATCAGGTTCGCAGCAAAGTCTCCGATTGGGGATGATGTCCTCACTCGGACTAGTTTTTAACTTAGGCGAAATCAGGTTCGTGGCTAAGCCCTCGAGTGTGGATGATCTCCTCACTCGGAGTAGTTTTTAACTTAGGCAAAATCAGGTTCGCGGCTAAGCCCCCGAGTGTGGACGATGTCCTCACTCGGAGTAGTTTTTAACTTAGGCGAAATCAGGTTCGCAGCTAAGTCTCTGATTGTGGCTGATGTCCTCCCTCGGAGTAGTTTTTAACTTATGCGAAATCAGGTTCGCGGCTAAGCCCCCGAGTGTGGACGATATCCTCACTTGGAGTAGTTTGCAACTTAGGCAAAATCAAATTTCCCAGCTAAGCCCCCGAGTGTGGACGATGTCCTCACTCGGAGTAGTTTTTAACTTAGGCGAAATCAGGTTCGCAGCTAAGTCCCTGAGTGTGGATGATGTCCTCACTCAGAGTAGTTTTTAACTTAGGCGAAATCAGGTTCGCGGCTAAGCCCCCGAGTGTGGATGATCTCCTCACTCGGAGTAGTTTTTAACTTAGGCAAAATCAGGTTCACGGCTAAGCCCCCGAGTATGGACGATGTCCTCACTCAGAGTAGTTTTTGACTTATGCGAAATCAGGTTCGCAGCTATGTCTCCGATTGTGGATGATGTCCTCACTCGGAGTAGTTTTTAACTTAGGCGAAATCAGGTTCGCGGCTAAGCCCCCGAGTGTGGATGATCTCCTCACTCGGAGTAGTTTTTAACTTAGGCGAAATCAAATTTCGCAGCTAAGCCCCCGAGTGTGGACGATGTCCTCGCTCGGAGTAGTTTTTAACTTAGGCGAAATTAGGTTCACAGCTAAGTCCCTGAGTGTGGATGATGTCCTCACTCAGAGTAGTTTTTAACTTAGGCAAAATCAGGTTCTCGGCTAAGCCCCCGAGTGTGGACGATGTCCTCACTCGGGGTAGTTTTTAACTTAGGCGAAATCAGGTTCGCGGCTAAGTCCCCGAGTGTGGATGATGTTCTCACTCGGAGTAGTTTTTAACTTAGGCAAAATCAAGTTCGCGGCTAAGCCCCCAAGTGTGGACGATGTCCTCACTTAGAGTAGTTTTTAACTTAGGCGAAATCAGGTTCGCGGCTAAGACCCCGAGTATGGACGATGTCACTCGGAGTAGTTTTTAACTTAGGTGAAATCAGGTTCGCAGCTAAGCCCCCTAGCGTGGACGATGTCCTCACTCGGAGTAGTTTGCAACTTAGGTGAAATCAGGTTGGCGGCTAAGTTTATCCCACATACCCACTGGGGGCGAGGAAAACAAACAATATGAATTTTTTTCGACAAAGAGTATGGGAAGCAAAGACTTTTATTCATCGAATTCACTCGGAAGTTCATTACAGGAATGACAGGGTGTTCTTAAACTAAGTGAAGAACTTGCGGAGCAGATCCGCATTCCACGCTCGGGGCTCTTCAGCATTGGTATCGAAATTGTACAACCATTAAGCTCCGTTGTTCAGGACTTTGGAGATTGCGTAAGGCCCTTGCCACGGAGGCACTAGCTTGTGAGGCTTCTTCTGATACAATCGAAGAACGAGATCACCTTCTTGAAAAGTGCGTCTTCTGACTTGTATGTCGTAGAGGTGCCACAGGTCTTGCTGATACAGCGTCGACCTAACCAAGGCTAACTCTCTCTCTTCCTCTAAGTGGTCCAGACCGTCCAGGCGTTCCACTTCAGCTTCATCTTCATTGTAAAGCTCCACTCGGGGAGCGTTGTGACGAACGTCACTCGGCAGAACCGCCTCGGACCCGTATACCATAAAGAAAGAAGTGCGATTGGTCGAACGATTCGGAGTCGTCCGAATGCCCCAGAGGACAGAGGGTAATTCTTCTACCCAAGCACCGACAGCGACCTTCAGATCTCTCATCAATCGGGGCTTCAATCCTTGAAGAATCATCCCATTAGCCCGTTCTGCTTGCCCATTTGACTGCGGGTGAGCTACGGAAGCATGATTGACCCGAGTTCCTTGAGTGTAGCAAAACTCACGGAATTCATCCGAATCGAAATTCTTCCCATTATCAGTGATGATGTCGTGGGGAACTCCGAATCTGAAGATGATCTGCCAAGTGAAACTGACCGCGGTACCTGCATCCAAGCTTTTGATGGGCTTTGCTTCGACCCACTTGGTGAACTTATCCACTGCAACCAACAGATGGGTAAACCCACTCGACCTTGTATGCAAGGGACAGACCATGTCAAGGCCCCACCCAGCGAACGGCCAAGTGAGCGGGATGGTCTTGAATGCAGATGCAGGCTTGTGCGTCTGATTCTTGAAGAACTGACACCCAACACAGAGGTCTACCATGTCTTTAGAAACTGCATTGGCTCGGGGCCAATGAAATCCTACACAAAACGCTTTTGCGACCAACGTCCGGGAGGAAGCACGATGGCCACAAGTTCCCAATTGGATTTCATGCAAAACCTACAGCCCTTCTTCTGGGGATATGCACTTCTGTGCCACACCTGTAGTGCTTTTCCTGTATAGCTGTTCTCCCATCACTTCAAAGGATTTCGATCGTTGGACGATCTGCTTAGCTTCTTCTTCGTCTTCAGGGAGCTCTTGCCGGAGCAAGTAAGCTAGATAGGGTTGGGTCCACTCGGGAGTGATCACCAACATCTCTTGAACGAGATCCACCATAGCTGGAATGTCAACTTCAGTCGGATCAGAGGGTCCGACTGCTTGCGGGGGCTCTTCAGTAAAAGGATCTTCCTTAACTAAAGAAGAGTGCATATGCTCTAGTAATATGCCCTTTGGGACTACCCGCCGAGTAGATCCAATCTTTGCCAGGTCGTCAGCAGCCTGGTTATTCACTTGGGGTATGTGATGTAGTTCTAAGCCTTCAAAGTTTTTTTCTAACTTTTGGACTGCATTGTAGTACCCAGTCATCGACAGACTCCAGATGTCCCATTCTTTCATCACCTGATTGACCACAAGGTCTGAGTCATCGAATATCATCAAGCGTCGGATACCGAGCGAGATAGCCATTCGGAGCCCATACAGGAGGGCTTTGTATTCGGCCTCGTTTTTTGACGAGTCAAAATGGATTTGAAGGACGTAGCTCAATCGGTCTCCTCTGGGGGAAACAAGGACTACTCCAGCTCTAGACCCTTGAAGCATCTTAGATCCATCAAAAAACATGGTCCAGTGTTCAGGGACACTAGGAGCCGGTTGTTCCTGCTCAATCCATTCGGCTAAGAAGTCCACAAGTGCATGAGACTTGATCGCCTTCTTGGCTTCAAACTTGATCTCCAACGGGAGGAGTTCAATTGCCCATTTGGCCACTCGGCCCATGGCGTCTCTGTTATGCAGGATCTCCGACAGGGAGCATCGCTGATAACTGTGACCGAGTGTTCTTGGAAGTAATGAGCTACCTTCTTCACAGTGAGATAAATGCCATAAACTAGCTTCTAATCATGTGGATACCTCTATTTGGAAGGAGTCAGGACCTCCGAAATATAATAGACGGGTCTCTGCACTTTGAATGTTTTTCCTGATTCCTCGCGCTCCACGGTGACGACAGTACTGACCACCTAGCTCGTAACCGCGATGTACAAGAGCAGAGGCTCTCGGATGCTCGGAGCAGCTAACACCGGCTGGGTGGAAAGCAAGGCCTTGAGCTGATCAAATGCGGCTTGCGCTTCAGGAGTCCATTCAAAAGTATCGGATTTCTTCATCAATCGGTAAAGAGGCAAGGCCTTTTCATCGAGTCTAGATATGAATCTACTCAGGGCTGCAAGGCATCCCGTGAGCTTCTGGACGTCATGCAGATGGACATGTTTCTTCATTCGGACGATGGCACCGATCTTGTCCAGATTAGCTTCGATTCCTCGCTCGGAAACGAGAAAACCGAGAAGCTTACCCAAAGGCAATCCGAATGTTCATTTCGCAGGGTTGAGTTTTATTTGGAAACGTTGGGGGTTGGCGAAGGTTTCAGCGAGGTCAACCAGGAGGTCGGAACCTTTCCTGTACTTGACCACGATATCATCCATGTAAGCCTCTACATTCCGACTGATTTGCTCTTGCAAACACTTCTCAATCATACGCATAGAATTTTCCCCAGCATTCTTTAGACCGAAAGGCATAGTGATGTAGGAGAAACACCCGAATGGGGTGATGAAAGCTGTTTTTATTTCATCTGGTCCATACATTCGGATCTGATGGTACCCGGAGTACGCATCTAAGAACGACAGGCGTTCGCATCCGGCGGTGGAATCTACTATCTGATCTATGCGGGGAAGGGGAAAATGATCTTTCGGGCAGGCCCGATTAAGGTGCTTGAAGTCGATACACATCCGGAGGGACTTGTCCTTCTTGGGTAACAACACTAGGTTGGCCAGCCACTCGGAATGCAAGACTTCGCAAATGAATTCAACAGCTAAGAGCCGAGCAATCTCTTCACCAATTGCCTTGCGCTTCTCTATGGAGGATCGACGCAAGTGCTCCTTGACTGGTTTGATTTTAGGATCCACTCGGAGTCGGTGCTCAGCCAGTCCCCTGGGAACCCCCGGCATGTCAGAAGGCTTCCATGCGAAGATATCCCAGTTCTCACGGAGGAACTGGATGAGCTCGGCGTCCTATTTTTCACTGAGTGTCGTCGAGATGTTGGTCGGAGCCGCACTTGGATCGGTGGGATGGACGTGAACCTGCTTAGTTTCGCCGGCCGACTGGAAAGAGGATTCCGTCGCGGGTCGCTTAGACTTTAACAAGTCTCCAGCGTCCACTACCTTCTTGTACCCGTCGAGTTCGACGGCGAGTATTTGCTCGTTTGTTATTTTAGAGCCCTGTTGGAGGCACTCTTCAGCAACTATCCGATCGCCGGTAACTATGATCACGCCATTCGGCCCTGGCATCTTAAGCTTAAGATACACGTAACATGGTCGGGCCATGAAACGCACGTAGGTAGGCCTACCCAGGATAGCATGATATGCACTCCAGAAATCAACCACTTCGAACGTCAGGCGTTCCTTCTGGAAGTTCTTCTCCCCGCCAAAGACGACGTCCAGAGCGATCTGACCGAGTGATTCGGCCTTCTTTCCAGGAATGACCCCATGGAAATGCATATTACTCTTACTCAGGTGGGACATCGGAATGCCCATGGCACTGAGTGTATCTGCGTAAATTATGTTGAGCCCACTGCCGCCGTCCATCAGAACTTTGCGCAGTCGGACTCTATTGACAGTCGGATCGACAGCCAGCGGCTGCCTTTCGGGGGTGACTATGTAGGCTGGGTGATCAGACTGATCGAAAGTAAAAGGAGTCTTCGTCCAATTGAGGTGCTTGACGGTTGCCGGAGCCACCAAGTTTACCTCCCGATTGATGACTTTAAAACGGCTCTAACTTTCGACGTTCGCGAAGATCACGTTCAGGACCTTGTCAACGTGAGGGTACTCAAAATCGCGGTCGCCCTGTTCATCATCATCCTTTTCTGCAGAGGCCTCCTTACCCATCTCATGCTTGAGCATTCGGCACTCCCGAGTGGTGTGGTTTGGGTAAATGAGGTTGCACTCATCATCCTTTTTAGTGTGAATAGCACAGGGCTGATCCAGAACTTCGGAATTGTATTTGGGCCTCTTTTTGTTAGCTCAATCTTTCTTCTTGTTCTTTTTGGGCTTCGGCTTCCCCTGACCAGGAACTGCAGCCACTTCAGCCTTTCCCGAAGGATCGGCCTTCCATTTCTGCTTCTTGCCTGCATTCCCCGCCGATTGAGGGGCGTCGCCAGCTCGCCCTTTGCCGCTGTGGAGGCGGTCTTCCTCTTTGCCGTTAGCATATTTATTGGCAATCTCCATGGCCCGACTGAGAGGCAGATCTCCTGATAGACCGAACTTCAGGATGTGCTCCCGATACCGAGTGCCTGCCTTGAAGGCGCACACGGCTTGGTGCTCGGTGACATTCTCAACAGTGTTGTGCAGAGTGGTCCATCTCTGTATGTACTCTCGGAGAGTTTCATTGCTCTTCTAGACGCAATGTTGCAACTCTATCAAACCACCCAGATGCTTGTAAGTTCCCTCGAACGTCTTGATGAACACCTGTGCCAGGTCCTTCCAGCAATAGATGCTGCTGGAAGGTAACTGGTTCAACCATGCCCGAGCATATCCTTCCATCATGAGGGGAAGATGCTTCATTGCCACGAAGTCATCACCGCCTCCAATCTGAACAACCACTCGGTAGTCTTCAAGCCAAGTTTTAGGCTTGGATTCTCCGTTGAACTTCCCGATCCCCGTCGCCAACCTGTAGTTGGGAGGAACCTCAGCCTCGCTGATGTATCTGCAGAAGCATTCGAGCCCTGATGTCCCCCATCCGCTCACTCGGTCCCTGAGCACTCGGCTTTTATCCACCAATCTCTGAGAACTGGTAGACCTGGCATTGAGCAGCGGGGGGCGTCGGCCTGCTTCCTCATGACCTCTGGGGCGAGGGGGAGTCCGATTGTGGTCTTCTCTATGTGGACGATCGTCGTCAAAGGGGCGTTTGCCGTGTGAACCACCCCTCATAGGGGGAGTCCGACTAACGTCACGATCATCACGCCAATATCCTCTGTGTCGGTCTCTCGGAGGAGGGGGAGAGTATCGGTGTTTCCCATAAGCGTGTGGACTGTTTGCAGACTGGACAGTGTCGGCCCGAAAGGACTTGTTGTAAACGCACTAATTCAACTGGGACACTTCTGCATTTTGCCTCATCGCCGTCTTCAGCAGAGTCTGGATCTGCCGAATGCCTTCTCCGGCCACAGAACCGGACGGCTGAATGGATTCAGCTATCCGAGTGGCTGAAGCTAGATTCTCTATAGGAGTACACATCACTGGGATCTTGAGCGGGCTCTCACTCGGGATCGGCCGCCGCCTGGCGTAACTGGAGCTCGGTTGCTCCTTCAACGCTTGTTCGTCGAGTGCTCGCTGGAGCCTCTCCAAACGCTCGCGTTCAGCCAAGGTGGCCAGACGTGTGGCCTCCAAGGCTATCTCCTCGGGCGACGTTCCTGTGATTGGGATAAGAAGGACTTCGTCGTCCCTCCTTCTACTCTCTTCCCGCTGCTCCCGAGAGAGAGGCTGGGGGAAATAACCATCGGAAGTACCGTCACCGAGACGACCTCCGCCTCAGTCATGAGAACCAGCCACCGAGTACCCAGGGGCACCATGATCGGTGGAGTGCGCCATCAGTATGTCAGCAGCATTTCCGCTGCTTTCACACTCGGATTCGTCAGACAACTCGTCGCCCGATGAGGGAAACAAGTTGAGGGTGGGCTCATCGGAGTCGAGCACTGCAACCTTCTTGGAGGTAGGCTGCCACGCCATGATGTGCTTGAGCCACCGCTGCAGCCGCGAACGTCCGGAACGCTTGCGGCGGCCGGAGGTCGAGCGGATCGACTCCGAGCCGTATGGCTCCGACGATTGACGCAGGAGAACCCCTTGCGTCGCCGCGCTGAAATGCATGGCCCCGTAGGGCGGGGAACGCATCCGGGTCCAATGGTGCGTAGTGCAACCAGGCTGAACTATCAGCGACGAAGCGAAGGCTACCGAAAAGGATCTCACCGCCGAGTGCCAACATCATGGTCAGAAAAAGGAGAAAATCTCACTTGCACCGGAGTTTGCTAGAACTGCCGCCCCACGGTGGGCGCCAACTATCATGGGAGTAATCCTGACAATAGTACTAGGGGTACGAATGAGTAGGGCGAAGCCTAGCTACGGAGCAAGTGTAACACTTGGTGTTTACGAGTTAGGACCCCACTCGGAAGTGGTAACAGTCCTACGTTTCGAGCCCTGGGGCTAGGTGTTGCATGATATGTGTTCTGATTATAGAGAGTTCATAACCCTTGTTCCGGCGCCCGGGGATGGCTTATATAGAGTGCGCCACCACCGACTGAACGCCATCACTAGGGTCACTAATGACAGTAACTGCGGGGGTTACTAGAAACTGCTAAGTTAACTACATCCGTTACAGGTAACGTGGTCTTTACAGTACTTAAGGTATATTAAGTCCCTCGAACGTTGCAGCTCTCAGGACGTTCCTGATTCCTTCTAGCCGAGTGGTTAACAACGTTCGAGTGACTTGAGAAGAGCCGAGTGCCTCTTGTGCATTCGTCCGAGTGTCGAGGTAAGCCAAGGACTTTCATGACCTTGCAGGACCCCAAGAGTGTCCTAGAACAAAGGGACATGACCCTACCTAGGGCAGGTGACCTCGTCAAATAATTTCCGAGTGTCCAGAACATCTCAGCTGTTCGAGTCACTCGTCTTGAGTCTGATCTGCTCTAGGGAGAGATGACCCAAAGTTTTGGGAATGGGATTGTAAGTACTTGCATCTGTTCTCGAAACAACTCACAATTTATCCGAGTGCTCGAAGGGTCTTTTCTGTTGACTCGAAGAACCAAAGCACGTCGGAACGCACCAGGGGACGCGGACTTGGTCCATGATGCGGCGAAATCTCCGAAGATTTAGAAATCATTGGGAAGTGCGCGCGCGCTTGTGGCAGTTGCATCAGGGAAGTGGGGAAAGTGGACGCGACACCTCGATTGTCGCAGCATGGATTTCGCCATGCGACCCCACGTTGTTGCCCCAAAGATTTCGGGGATCTGCATTCGGCCGTCGATTGCGCGGGATCGGCGGATCCGACGGCTGTGATTTCACAGAGACGGAGCATATAAACTGACCGGGAGGGAAGCTAAGAGAGACATCTTTTCTTCTGCCACCCCCGCGATTCCATTTTTCCTTCGCCAAGAGCCCCGCTCATACCCCAGTTCTGCCGATTCGCCGCCTTGCTTCGCCGAAGATGACGAGGAGTGCCACCACGAAGGCCGAGAAGGCGAAGAAGGCCTCGCGCGAATTATCTTTGAGCGCGGGCTCCCCGGCGGGATTCGTCCAGGGGGATTGGATGTCACCCCGAACTTCAACCGGCTGGCTGACGGAGTTGGAGAGCCAGGGTCTCCTGGTTGCTGAGAGCTAGTGGTTGCCGGAGGCGAGCAAGGTAGAGCCCACACCGTGCGGGGACGAGAGGGTCCTCATCATGACCCACATCGACCGAGGTTTCTCTTTGCCACCTCACCCCTTCTTCCGTGCTTTCTTGGATTTCTTTGGAGCTCAACTGCACCACCTTCCTCCCAATTCAATCTCCTATGTTGCTGCTTTCATTTCTCTGTGAAAATTTCCTCGGTTGTCCCCCCCATTGGGGCCTTTTCAAACACATGTTCATGTGCCGAGTGATGACCGTGAAGAAGTCTGCGCGGACGGGGAAAAAAATCAATGTAGTTCAGTGATACGTCTCCAATGTATCTATAATTTTTGATTGTTCCATGCTATTATATTATCTATTTTGGATGTTTTATATGCATTAATATGCTATTTTATATTATTTTTGGGACTAACCTATTAATCTAGTGCCTAGTGCCAGTTTCTGTTTTTTGCTTGTTTTTGAGTATTGCAGATAAGGAATATTAAACAGAGTCCAAACGGAATAAAATCTTTGGAATGATTTTTCTTGGACCAGAAGAAACCTACCAAGCTTGGAGACCAAAGCAGGAGAGCCGCCGTGTGGCGACAAGCCACAGGGGCGCGCCCAGGGGGGTAGGGCGCGCCCCCCTGGCTTGTGGGCCCGCGGCAGCCCTCCTAACCCTACTCTTTGGCCTATAAATTCCCAAATATTCCCTGGATACAAAAGAGAGCCACGAAAATAATTTTCCGCCGCCAGGAGCCTCTGTTCCCGTGAGATCCCATCTGGGGACCTTTTCCGGTAATCTGCCAGAGGGGGATTCGATCACGGAGGGCATCTACATCAACTCCATTGCCCCTCCGATGATGCGTGAGTAGTCCACCACAGACCTTCGGGTCCATAGCTAGTAGCTAGATGGCTTCTTCTCTCTCTTTGCTCTTCAATACCATGTTCTTCATGATCTTCATGGAGATCTATCCGATGTAATACTCTTTTGCGGTGTGTTTGTTGAGATCCGATGAATTGTGGGTTTATGATCAGATTATCTATGAATATTATTTGAGTCTTTTTTGAATTCTTATATGCATGATTTCATATCTTTGCAAGTCTCTTCGAGTTATTTGTTTGGTTTGGCCAACTAGATTGGTAATTCTTGCAATGGGAGAAGTGCTTACTTTTGGGTTCACTCTTGCGGTGTCCTCACCCAGTGACATAGTAGGGGTAGCGAGGCACGTATTGTATTGTTGCCATCGAGGATAAAAAGATGGGGTTTTCATCATATTGCTTGAGTTTATCCCTCTACATCATGTCATCTTACCTAATGCGTTACTCTGTTCTTCATGAACTTAATACTCTAGATGCAGGCAGGAGTCGGTCGATGTGTGGAGTAATAGTAGTAGATGCAGAATTGTTTCGGTCTACTTGATACGGACGTGATGCCTATATGCATAATCATTGCCTTGGATATCGTCATAACTATGCGCTTTTCTATCAATTGCTCGACAGTAATTTGTTCACCCACCGTAATATTTGCCTTCATGAGAGAAGCCTCTAGTGAAACCTATCGCCCCCGGGTCTATTTTCCATCTTATATTTTCAGATCTATTTACTTGTGTTTTTACTTTCCGCAATCTTTTCCATCTATCTCTATCAGATCTCATCCTTGCAAGTAACCGTGAAGGGATTGACAACCCCTTTATAGCGTTGGGTGCAAGTGTTTGATTCTTTGTGTAGGTACATCTATTGGGGACTTGCTTGTATCTCCTACTGGATTGATACCTTGGTTCTCAACAACGGAGGGAAATACTTATCTACTTTGCTGCATCACCCTTTCCTCTTCAAGGGAAAACCAATGCATGCTCAAGAAGTAGCATTCAGCTATGTCGAGGCTTAGGTATCCAGTTGAGGGGGAAGGGTAGCTTTCTGCAAATGAATTTCCCCGACACGATCAAGGGTTGGCAGGGACCTGGTTTTATTGCCAGGACATCCCAATCGGAGAGGGCCAGTCGGGTCTCCCACCGTACTCGGGCGAGCGCAGTCGGCGCCTCCCCAAGCTTAATGTGTCCAAGGAGGAGAAGGTCGATGTAGACATCCTTGTGATCGGCTGGTTTCCCTCGTGAACAAAGGCATCAACGGCCTGGATCTGTTGGAGGTCTTCTTCCAGAGAAGAATTCAACCACTGCAGGCCAGAGCCCGCCCCATGTGGCTGTACTCGGGTCCGGATGACTCCATGCGTACGCACCCGGAAGAACTCAACGCCGAGGCCGTGGAGAATAAACTCAAGGCCATCACTCCATCCTGGGACAATCCCAGGTGCACAAGGCGAGTTCCTCCGTTCTCGGTTGAGAACCCAACGAATGAAGTAAGTTCCGAATGTTGTTATTGTTTTCCGAATGCCTGTTGATGAGATTTCTGACTGACATAATTCTCATTCGACGGGCTTTCACGAGCATGGTGATTCTGCTTCCCGGTGTCAACAATGCCCCAGATAATGTGGCGAGTGACAGCGAGCGCCAAGAGGGCTCAGACGGCGAGGAGGACTATGTGGAGGACAGCGAGGAAGGCGGAGAGGACGAGGAATAAGAGGAGGGATCGGACCCAGGTGACGAGGCAAAATCTTGTCCGTCGGAGGAGATCCTGCCCGAGCCTCGCACCAAGGTGTGCCAAGACCCAGGGGTCCGAGGAGGCAACGCCAAAGGACCAGGTGGCGCCAAATGCACCATGACCATCCTCTCCACTTGGACCTCGAAGCGAGGGTGAAGTGAGCCTGCCCCGTTGCCTGAGAAGATTGCCAAGCAGGTGAAGATCACCACCAACAACCCTCGGAAGGTTGTCTTGCCCAAGACCAAGATGAATGTGCCAGTGGACTCAGCGTAAGTATCTTTGAACTGACTGCCATCTCGAATTTGTATCCGAGTGACCTAACATTCCAAGTGATTTCGCTGCAGGGCTGACACGTCGACTGCTTCGTTGGAGAAGGACAAGGCCGACGTCGATGCCGCGTCTTCGAAAGGTAATTCTTGATTACACTGGGAAATGATTTTTGACTTATGTATTTCTTTTCGGAGTTTGCTGTTGAATGATATTCGAATGTTCGCAGCACCGCGCGAAGTGATAGAGCTTGATGCGGACGACATGGCCAACCCGCCGAATCCCTCCGCCGACAAAGACGTCGTGATGCGGGATGCTTCCCCTGCCAAGGCGCCAGCACCTGCTCAGAGGGCCCTTTCTGGGATTGGAACTAGACTCGGGCCTCCTCCGTCAACTCCTCCTGCGGCCAACACCTTCAATATGCCCCACGTCCCGGAAGACCAGGTGGGGGCGAGCAAGGAGGCGCTGATCCAGCTAAGGCTGATGACGACATGCTGACGGAGGCCCGTGATGCCGGCGAGGCTCTAGACAAGATCGTCCGAGTAAGTACCTTCTTCAGTCGGAAATTTTGTGTCGTACGTATTTTTTGAAGTCCGAATGGGTTTGCGTCTCGGGCACACCCACTGGGTGTTCACTGATTTCAGTGGGGGCGCGCTTAGCACACCCACTGGGTGTAGTCCCCGAGGCTGCCGTCGAGTGAAGCAGTCGGCGGTAGTTTGAGAAACCGAATGATGTAGTTGTAGTCATACTTGTCGAAGAGGATGCGGTGATGGTCCATGGAGCAGAGCTTCTCGACGTTGACCGTCGGTGTGTAGAACCCGTAGTTCTCTAGTGGGGGCGCGCTAAGCACACCCACTGGGTGTACTCCCCGATACTGTCGTCGGCTGACGCAGTCGGCGGTTGTCTTAGAGTCTGAATGGAAAAAATGTAATAGATAATCCCGAATGATGAGATACTTGTCGAAGAGGATGCAGTGATGGTCCATGGACCAGAGCCTCTCGACATTGACCGTCGGGGTGCAGAACCTGTAGTTCTCCAGTGGGGGCGCGCTGAGCGCACCCACTGGGTGTAGTCCCCAAGGCTGCCGTCGACTAAAGCAGCCGGCAGTAGTCTTTGAGTACGAATGGTTTTGAGTCTTGATCTTATATCCAATTGTCGTCACTGATGTTCCGTTTTTTCTTGTCGACAGGGCGTGTGCGAGCTCGGGACCCGCTACAACGCCCTAGAGAAGGAGGTACATGACCTGCGTCTCAACCTTGAGGCTGAGAAGACCAAGAGTGCACGTCTGGAGCAAGAGAAATATTCACTCGGAGGTAAGCGTGCCTTGCCCGATTGCTTTGAACTTCATCCTTTTCCCAATCCAACTGAAAGTACATTATCAGATGTACGTAGTGAAAATGTTCAACTTACTAAGAGACTCTGGGCATCCATTTCTATAGAGACCATGAACGAGGCCCTGGAGAAGAAAGACCAAGAATTGGCGTCTGCCCAGAAGGAAGCCAGTCAGAAAATGAAAGAAGCTGAGGACAAGATGAAGTCACTCGAGAAGTGGGAAGGAGAGAAGAAGGTGCTGGAAGAAGTCACCAAGAGGTTTACAGCGGAAGCTATCGAGGCTGAAACGAAGTTAAGACAGGCTGCTTCCAAGAAGCCCGAGTTGGAGAAGTTCATCGAAGAGTACTGCAATGAGATGAACGAAAGACTCAAAGGTACGTGTCCGGCCCGACTGTATTTCCAAGTCACTTCGATTTTCACTCGTCCTCCATTAACTCTCCTTTCCCACGTATTCGTCAGAACTCTGCGTGGACGTCGAAGAAGAAACCTCCAAGATCGAGAAGGAACTAGATCCGAGTGTGGGTATCCTTCGCGATAGCTCGGCCCTTGCATTGCTTCGTCTAGACGAACGCACTGCGGAGGTGAAAATCTTCCTCAACCGTTTATGCAATGCAGTTAAGGACGTCGACAAGGAGATCGCCCCTGGAGAGGAGTCCCCGAGTGACTTGGATGCCCTCATCAGACAACTGCAAGATGTTCCGCATCGAGTGCAATCATGTAAGAAGTCTGTAGCGCATGCCGGTGACGATATCGCCCTTTCCCTCGTCCCCGTGCATTGCAGAGGCGTAGACAAAGAGAAGCTGAAGTCGCTCAAGATTGCCAACAACAAGAATGCCAAGATCGAGGATTTCATGGAGACGTTCTTGCCAGCAGCCACTCGGATCACATACTTCATCAACCTCGACAACTTCACGGATGCTGCATCTCCGACCACAACCGAGTGAACCTCGGGCAAAAAACTTTAAGTATCATTTGCCTCGGTATGTTGAGTGGTTTCTGTAACCGTACATTCGCCATGACTTAACGGCTACAACTATCTACACTTTTGGTTTGAACTTCATGTCGTTTGAATGTCTTTGTTTAACTATTTAAGCTCTTGGCTCAATTATCACTTGGAGTGAAAATTTTACCTAGACGATCTTTGGATCGGAGCTAAGTCCCCCGAGTGTGGATGATGTCCTCACTCGGAGTGGTTTTTGACTTAGGAGATTACAGGATCGCAGCTAAGCCCCCGAGTGTGGATGATGTCCTCACTCAGAGTAGTTTTTAACTTAGGCGACTACAGGATCGCAGCTAAGCCCCCGAGTGTGGATGATGTCCTCACTCGGAGTAGTTTTTAACTTAGGCGACTACAGGATCGCAGCTAAGCCCCCGAGTGTGGATGATGTCCTCACTCGGAGTAGTTTTTAACTTAGGCGAGTATAGGATCGCAACTAAGCCTCCCCGAGTGTGGATGATGTCCTCACTCGGAGTAGTTTTTAACTTAGGTGATTAAAGGATCGCAGCTAAGCCCCCGAGTGTGGATGATGTCCTCACTCAGAGAAGTTTTTAACTTAGGCGATTGCAGGATCGCAGCTAAGCCCCCGAGTGTGGATGATGTCCTCTCTCAGAGTAGTTTTTAACTTAGGCGATAACAGGATCGCAGCTAAGCCCCCGAGTGTGGATGATGTCCTTTCTTGGAGTAGTTTTTAACTTAGGCGATTACGGGATTGCAGCTAAGCCCCCGAGTGTGGATGATATCCTCACTCGGAGTAGTTTTAACTTAGGCGAAATCAGGTTCGCGGCTAAGCCCCCGAGTGTGGATGATGTCCTCACTCGGAGTAGTTTTAACTTAGGCGAAATCAGGTTCGCGGCTAAGCCCCTGAGTGTGGATGATGTCCTCACTCGGAGTAGTTTTAACTTAGGCGAAATTAGGTTCGCGGCTAAGTCTATCCATACACCCACTGGGGGCGAGGAAAAAGATCGAAATTGAAAAAGTTTTGACAAGGAGTAAGAAAAGTAAGAACTTTTATTCATCAAATTCACTCGGTGACTTATTACAGGAATGACAGAGTGTTTTCTAGATTAAGTGTAGAACTTGCGGAGCAGATCCGCGTTCCATGCTCGGAGCTCTTCCCCGTCGGTTTTGAAATTATACAACCGATAGGCTCCGTTGTTCAGGACTTTGGAGATCGCGTAAGATCCTTGCCACGGAGGTGCCAACTTGTGTGGCTTCTGCTGGTCCAGTCGGAGAATGAGGTCGCCTTCCTGAAAGGCGCGCCCTTGGACTTGGTTGTTGTAGTTGCGTCTCAGGTCCTGCTAATAAAGTCTCGACGTGACCAGGGCTAACTCTCTCTCCTCTTCCATGAGGTCCAGACCATCTTGACGTGCCATTTCTGCTTCGTCTTCGTTTTAAAGTTCCAATCGGGGAGCGTTGTGGCGTACATCACTATCTGTATACCATGAAGAAAGGAGTGTGCTTGGTCGATCGGTTCAGAGTTATCCGAATGCCCCATAGGATAGACGGTAGTTCTTAAACCCAAGCACCAGCAGCGATTTCCAGATCTCTCATCAATCGGGGTTTCAATCCTTGAAGAATCATCCCGTTTGCTCAATCTTCTTGTCCGTTCGACTGCGGGTGAGCTACGGAAGCATAATTGACCTGAGTACGTTGAGAGTAGCAGAACTCACGGAATTCATACGAATCGAAATTCATCTCGTTATCAATGATGATATCATGGGGAACTCCAAATCTGGAGATAATCTGCCGAATGAAACTGACAGCGGTAGATGCATCCAAGCTTTTGATGGGCTTCACTTCGACCCACTTGGTGAACTTATCCACTGCCACCAGCAGATGGGTAAACGCACTCGACCCGGTACGCAAGGGACCGACCATGTCGAGGCCACACACGACAAACGGCCAGGTGAGCGGAATGGTCTTCAGTGCGGATGCAGGCTTGTGCATTTGATTCTTATATAACTGACATCCAACACAAAGGTCGACCAAATCCTTTGCTGCCTCATTGCCTCAGGGCCAATAAAACCCCGCACGGAACGCCTTTGCGACCAACTGCCAAGAGGACGCATGATGGCCACAGGTTCCAAAGTGAATATTATGTAGGATCTGCAGCCCTTCCTCTAGGAAATGCATTTTTGTGTTACGCCAGTAGTGCTCTTCTTGTATAGTTTCTCTCCCATGACCTTAAAGGACTTGGATCGTCGGACGATCCGTCGAGCCTCCTCTTCCTCTTCGGGGAGCTCTTGCCGGAGCAATGATACGTCTCCAACGTATCTATAATTTATGAAGTATTCAAGCCATATTTACAAAAACAGTATATGGTTTTGGTATGACTTGCATCGAACTAACTCGGACTGACGCTGTTTTTAGCAGAACTACCGTGGTGGTGTTTTTTGTGCAGAAATAAATGTTCTCCAAATGCAATGAAACTTTTTGATGATTTTTTTTGAAACAAAATAGGCACTAGAATCTTCATAGGAGGGCCAAAAGAGCCACGAGGTGGCCACAACCCACCAGGGCGCACCAGCCCCCTCCGGCGCACCCTGCTGTCTTGTGGGCCCCTCGTGGCCCATTTTCGCGTGAAACCGACGCCCAAAAATCCTATATATTTAGAAACCCCTAGAAATAACCCTAGATCAGAAGTTAAGCCGCCGCAACTCTCTGTATCAACGAAAAAACAATCTGGAGGCGTTCCAATACCCTACCGAAGAGGGTAGATCATGTCCGGTGGCCATCTTCATCATCCCGGTGGAGGCCATGATGAGGAGGGAGTAGTCCACCCTCGGGGCTGACGGTTCGTACCAGTAGCTATGTGTTCAATCTCGCTCTCTCTCGTGTTCTTGAGATGTCACGATCTTGATGTATCACGGGCTTTGTTAATATAGTCGGATCATATGATGTTATTCCCTTGCTATCATGTTGTGATGAATTGAAACTTTCCCTTTGAGATGTCGTTATGTTGGACTGAATATTTTGGTTGAGAACACTTGATGTACGTCTTGCATGGGATACCCTTAGTGACATTGGGGTATTCTATTGATTCACTTGATATATGTTCAGGCATCAACTTGTGGAAGCCGGTGACCTAGGGGATCTATGCATACAGTTTGATTGCACGTTTTCATACCATGTTCTGCGATAGAAATATTGGGGCACTCTTTGAGGTTCTTTGTGTTGGATTGAGTATTATGAATCTGAAATTGTTTGATGCGTATCGTATAATTAACTCATGGATACTTGTGGTGACATTGAGTATCTAGGTGACATTAGAGTTGGTTGATGCGTATCATATGATGTTATTTTAGTACGAAACTCTTGGATAGATCGATCGGAAAGGATAACTTGGTGTTATTTTAGTACGCACTCTTGGATAGATCGATCAGAAAGGATAAGTTTAAGGTGGTTTCGTACCCTACAAACAATTTCTTCTTATGTTCTCCGCTAGATAAGAGCTTTGGAGTGATTCTTCATTGCACGTTGAGGGATGGTTATGTGATCCAATTATATTAGCATTGTTGAGAGATTGCACTAGCGAAAGTACGGACCCTAGGCCTTGTTTTCAAGCATGGCAATACCGTTTATGCTCACTTTTGTTACTTGCTACCTTGCTGTTTTTTATTGTTACTATTACATAAATCAATATCTACTATCATTACTACACTTGTATCACCATCTCTTCGCCGAACTAGTGCACCTATACAATTTACCATTGTATTTGGTGTGTTGGAGACACAAGAGACTTTTTATTATTTGGTTTCAGGGTTGTTTGAGAGAGACCATCTTCATCCTACACCTCCCACGGATTGATAAACCTTCAGTCATCCACTTGAGGGAAAATTGCTACTGTCCTACAAAACTCTGCGCTTGGAGGCCCAACAAAGTCTACAAGAAAAAAGTTGCGTAGTAGACATCAAGCTCTTTTCTGGCGCCGTTGCCGGGGAGGTGAGTGCTTGAAGGTATATATTTAGATCTTGCAATTAAATTTTTTAGTTTCTTGTTTTTCTCTAGTTTGGTTTCATAAAAGAAAACAACTAAAAAATGGAATTGAGGTGGCCTCATATTATTCGTCTTTATCATGTCTTTATTGAAAAAGATGGAAAGGAAAATTGTGCTCAATTAATAGAAGAAGAATTCAATAAAATGTTTGGCATAAATGATGAGCATGATTGCAATGTTGTTAGTATGAATTCACTGAATATCCATGATACTAATGATATGCAAGGCCACAAGCTTGAGGATGCTATGTTTGATGCTATTTTTTGTCCCCCAAGTTTTGATGAGAAAATTTATTATGATGATGGCATGCCTCCTATCTATGATGATTATGATTATGACATGCATGCTATAAAGAGTGATAGTAACCATGAAACTTGTCATCATGATTTTAATATTGAATGTGGTTATGTCAATCAAGTGTCTCATGATAGTTATTTTGTCGAGTTTGCTCCCACTACCATGAACGAAAAGGAAATTGCTTATGTTGAGAGTAATAAATTTTCTATGCTTGTAGATCATGAAAAGAATGATTTATGTGATAGTTATATTGTGGAATTCCTTCATGATGATACTGAAAATTATTATGAGGGAGGAACATATGCTTGTAGGAATTCCAATAATATCAAGTTTCCTCTCTATGTGTTCAAAGTTTTGAAGTTATGCTTGTTTTGCCTTCCTATGCTAGTTGATTCTTGTTCCCATAAATTGTTTGCTCACAAGATTCCTATGCATAGGAAGTGGGTTAGACTTAAATGTGCTTGTCATGAGATTCATGATGCTCTCTTGCATGTTTCAATTACTACTTTTTATGTGAGCATCATTGAAATCATCATGCCTAGCTAAAAGGCATTAAAGAAAAGCGCTTGTTGGGAGACAACCCAATACTTTCACTTTCTGTTTTTGAGTGTTACATGATTAAGCTACTGTAGTAATCATGTTTTTTGTCTTTTATTTCAATAAAGTGCCAAGTAAAGCCTTTGGGATGACTCACAAGATGAGTAGAATTGATGCTGAACCAAAACATAAACTTTTGACTCTAGTACAGGAATTTAATTTTTTACTGGAGCGTGATAATGATCTTAAATTTTTACACAATCTTGATATACAAATGATTCAGGTTGTACTAATTATTCAGAATTTTTAGAGACAAGGAAGTATGGTTATACTACAGTTCACAGACTGTTCTGTTTTTGACAGATTCTGTTTTGCATGCATAGTTTGCTTGTTTTAGTGTTCCCATAGCTTATATTCAGTGATATAAATTATGTGAATTGTATAATACAGTAGGTATTATGTGAGAACAATTATGAATCTTGTATTCATAACACTTAAGTGAATGATCTTTATTTATTATACTAACCCATCTCACGAAGTTCCGTTAAGTTTTGTGTGATTGAAATTTTCAAGTTTTGGGTGAAATACCGATATGAGGAGAATAAGGAGTGACAAGAAGCTAAGGTTGGGGATGCCCAAGGCACCCCAAGGTAATATCCAAGGAACACTCAAGCGTCTAATCTTGGGGATGCCCCGGAAGGTATCCCCTCTTTCGTCTTCAACACTATCGGTATATCTTACTTGGAGCTATATTTTTATTCGTCACATAATATGTGTTTTCCTTGGAGTGTCATTTTATTTTTTTAGTATTTTTTTGCTGTTATTTATAATCTTGTTTTTCAATAAAAAGTTCCAAGAATTGCCTTAGGATGCTTGCATTGCATGTTTGATGTGTGCTGTGTAAAAACAGAAACTTTCTCTGTAGTGTTTGAATTTTCATATTTTACTGGAACGTGGAAAGTTTCTGAAATTTTTACACAGTGTTGTAATATAAATTATTTATCACGTCCTAAATTTTCGTAATTGTTTGAGTTACATAAGTACACCGTTTTCATAAATTGCTACAGACTGTTCTGTTTGGACAGATTGCTGTCATAGTTTTGTTATCTACTTATCTTATAGTTTCCATAGCCTATATTGCTAGATATAAATTGTGGAAACGATAGTAAACAGTAGATGATGTTTGAAAATTATTGTGCAACTTGTCTTGGCAGTACATAAACTGTTGATTTGTTCTTATGTGTACTAACCTATCTCATGAGTTCTTTTTGAGTTTCGTGTGGATGAAGTTTTTGAGACTTAGGTGAAAACGGGATACGAGAGGATTGAACGAGATACAAAAGCTCAAGCTTGGGGATGCCCAAGGCATCCCAAGATAATATTTCAAGAATTATCAAGCATCT
Organism: Elymus sibiricus; assembly: GCA_039707655.1. Lineage (NCBI taxonomy): Eukaryota > Viridiplantae > Streptophyta > Magnoliopsida > Poales > Poaceae > Elymus > Elymus sibiricus. Next base: position 238,774,501 of record CM077665.1, read on the forward strand.
AAGCTTGGGGATGCCCCGATAGGCATCCCACCTTTCTTCATCAACAATTATCGGTTAGTAGCGGTTGAACCTAAGTTTTTGCTTCTTCACATGATGTGTGCTATTCTTGTAATGTCATTTTATTTTGTTTTGCTTGCTATTTTAATAAAATACTTAGATCTGAAAGTTTTTAGATGAGAGATAGTTCTCAAATGGCTACCCATTTACTTAACTACTCGCTTGATCTTCACTTATATCTTTTTGGAGTAGCTTGTCATTTACTCTTGGTGCTTCACTTATATCCTATGAGTAAATTGTTGAATGAATTGAATACCATGAAGTTGAAATTATATGTTGATATCATGCCTACTAGTAGCTTCACATTGGGTTTAGAAAGTGAAATCTTTTGAAGCTTGACAATCACAATATTGGTCATACAAGCAATTCGTGAATGATTAGTATAAGGAAGAGAAATTTCACATACAAATATATTATCTTGGACATCTTCTATGATTGTGAATACCCATTAATTATTTTCAAACTTGAGAAAATTAGTTGAAGTTGGACAAGGAAGACAACATAATGAGTTATGGTTGTGTATGTTTGCATATAAGTTATATTGTTATGGATCCTCCAACATGTGGTGTTTGCTTAGGATCTTTTGCTAGCCCAAAATTCGTACTAAGTAGAGATACTACTTGTGCATCAAAAAACCCTTAAACCCAGTTTCTTGCCATGAGTGTCCACCATACCTACCTATGGATTGAATAAGATCCTTCAAGTAAGTTGTCATCGGTGCAAAAAGGAAATAAAAATTGCTTCTAAATGTGTTTTATCATTTAGTGTAAGAGAAAATTGAGGGTTGTACAAACTTGTGATGGCAAAGTAACAAAAGCAACGGACTGCATAATAAAGGTTGCTATCATAAAGGGCAATATAATGTGACGTTCTTTTGCATTAAGGGATTATGCATACAACCTCTGCTTCCCTCTGCGAAGGGCCTATCTTTTACTTTTCAGTATTTACTTTTATGCAAGAGTCAATAGTATGCATTCTCATTTCAACCTCAATTATTCTCTAGTTGGAAAGCATCATGTGGTGGGGAAAGATCTAGGCACATATGGCCAGTCAAATATATTTGATCATGACTTATTATTGTTGACAATTATCTCTATGATAAATGAGTTGTGAGGCGAAACATTAAGACCCTATCTTTCTATGTGTTCAATGGATGCCATTTGTTCTAAAAATATGCTTTGAGTACTAGCAATCAAAGAAGATTATATGATGTTTGAGTATGTGGAGCTCTTACTTAGACTTTATTGAGAATAAGTTGAATTGCAATTGTTTGGTGACTAAGAATATAGGTTGTTAAGTTTCAAGAGAATTCATTGTTTGAACCATAACATGTGAATTGGTTGCTACTTTATCATGATGAGTTTTATGAGAAAGAGTTGCTGTCATGATGCTAGGAAAAGTGGTTGAAATTATCATTAATCAAAATTATGCACTATGCTAGCATTCACACTTCATAAATTATGTTCTTTTATCATTTACCTACTCGTGGAAGAGTAGGAATTAAGCTTGGGGATGCTGATACGTCTCCAACGTATCTATAATTTATGAAGTATTCATACCATATTTACAACAATTTTATATGGTTATGGTATGATTTGCATGGGACTAACCCGGACTGATGTTGTTTTCAGCAGAACTACCGTGGTGTTGTTTTTTGTGCGGAAATAAAAGTTCTCCAAATGAACGAAACTTTTTGACGATTTTTTTGGAACAAAAGAGGCACTAGAAGCTTCGTGGGAGGGCCAGAAGAGCCACGAGGTGGCCACAACCCACCAGGGCGCACCAGCCCCCTCTGGCGCACCCTAGTGTCTTGTGGGCCCCTCGTGGCCCATCTTCGCATGAAACCGACGCCCAAAAATCCTATATATTCAGAAACCCCCAGAAATAACCCTAGATCAGAAGTTCAGCCACTGCAAATCTCTGTATCAATGAAAAACCAATCTGGAGGCGTTCCAGTACCCAACCGAAGAGGGCAGATCATCTCCGGTGGCCATCTTCATCATCCCAGCGGAGGCCATGACGAGGAGGGAGTAGTCCACCCTCGGGGCTGATGGTTTGTACCAGTAGCTATGTGTTTAATCTCTCTCTCTCTCTCTCTCGTGTTCTTGAGATGTCACGATCTGGATGTATCACAGGCTTTGTTAATATAGTCGAATCATATGATGTTATTCCCTTGCTATCATGTTGTGATGAATTGAATCTTCCCCTTTGAGATGTCGTTATGTTGGATTGAATATTTTGGTTGAGAACACTTGATGTACGTCTTGTATGGGATACCCGTAGTGACATTTGGGTATTCTATTGATTCACTTGATATATGTTGAGGCATCAACTTGCGGATTCCTGTGACCTAGGGGATCTATGCATAGGGGTTGATTGCACGTTTTCATACCATGTTCTCCGATAGAAATATTGGGGCACTCTTTGAGGTTCTTTGTGTTGGATTGAGTATTATGAATCTGAAATTGTTTGATGCGTATAGTATAATTAACTCATGGATACTTGTGGTGACATTGGAGTATCTAGGTGACATTAGAGTTAGTTGATGCGTATCATATGGTGTTATTTTAGTACGAACTCTTGGATAGATCGATCGGAAAGGATAACGTGGTGTTATTTAGTACGAACTCTTGGATAGATCGATCGGAAAGGATAACTTTAAGGTGGTTTCATACCCTACAAACAATTTTTTTCTTATGTTCTCCGCAAGATAAGAACTTTGGAGTGATTCTTCGTTTCACGTTGAGGGATGGTTCTGTGATCCAATTATATTAGCATTGTTGAGAGATTGCACTAGCGAAAGTACGGACCCTAGACCTTGTTTTCAAGCATTGCAATACCATTTATGCTCACTTTTGTTACTTGCTACCTTGCCATTTTTATTGTTACTATTACAAAAATCAATATCTACTATCATTACTACACCTGTGTCACCATCTCTTCGCCGAACTAGTGCACCTATACAATTTACCATTGTATTTGGTGTGTTGGGGACACAAGAGACTTTTTATTATTTGGTTGCAGGGTTGTTTGAGAGAGACCATCTTCATCCTACACCTGCCACGGATTGATAAACCTTAGGTCATCCACTTGAGGGAAAATTGCTACTGTCCTACAAAACTCTGCGTTTGGAGGCCCAACAAAGTCTACAAGAATAAAGTTGCGTAGTAGACATCAAGCAAGTATGCTAAGTAACGTTGGGTCCACTCAAGAGTGATCACCAACATCTCGTGGACGAGATCCACTACGGCTGGAATGTCAACTACAGTCGGTTCGTGGGTCCGACTGCTTGCGGGGGCTCTTCAGTAAAATGATCCTCTTTGACTGAAGGAGAATGTATGTGCTCAAGGAATATTCCTTTCGGAACCACCCACCGAGTGGAACTGATCTTGGCCAGATCGTCAGCTGCCTGGTTCTTCGCTTGGGGTATGTGATCAAGTTCCAAGCCTTTGATGTTCTTCTCCAATTTCCAGACCGCATTACAGTATCCGGTCATAGCCGGACTACGGATATCCCACTCCTTCATCACCTGATTAACCACGAGGTCCGAGTCGCCGAATATCATCAAGCGCCAGATACCAAGCGAGATAGCCATTTGGAGCCCATACAGGAGGGCTTCGTACTCGGCCTCGTTGTTGGAAAAATCAAAATGAATTTGAAGGACGTAGCTCAGTCGGTCTCCCCTGGGGGAAACGAGAACCACTCCGGCACCGGATCCTTGGAGCATCTTGGAACCATTAAAAAAAGAGGTCCAGTGTTCGGGGATACTTGGAGCTGGCTATTCCTGCTCTATCCACTCGGCTAAGAAGTCCACAAGCGCTTGAGATTTGATCGCTTTCTTGGCTTCGAACGTGATCTCCAACGGGAGGAGCTCAGTAGCCCATTTTGCTACTCGGCCCGTAGCATCCCTGTTATGGCGGATTTCCGACAGGGGAGCATCGCTGATAACTGTGACCGAGTGCTGTTGGAAGTAATGAGCTAGCTTCTTGACAGTGAGGTAAATGCCATAAACCAGCTTCTGGTAGTGTGGATAGCTTTGCTTGGAACGAGTCAAGGCTTCAAAAATGTAATAGACATGCCTTTGCACTTTGTATGCTTTTCCCGAATCCTCGTGCTCCATAGTGAGGATAGTGCTGACCACTTGGCTCGTAGCCGCGATGTACAAGAGCAGAGGCTCTCGGCTGCACGGGGCAGCTAACACCGGCTGGGTGGAAAGCAAGGCCTTGAGCTGGTCGAATGCGGCTTACGCTTCTGGAGTCCATTCAAAGCTATCAGACTTCTTCATCAATCGGTAAAGAGGTAATGCCTTCTCACCAAGATGAGAGATGAATCTGCTCAAGGCTGCAAGGCAGCCCGTGAGCTTTTGCACGTCGTGCCGACGGACTGGTTTCTTCATTCAGACGATGGCGCCAATTTTGTCAGGGTTAGCGTCGATTCCCCGTTCAGAAACGAGAAAACCGAGTAGCTTACCCGATGGCACTCCGAATGTATCTTTGCAGGATTAAGTTTTATTTGAAAGCGTTGAAGGTTTGCGAAGGTTTCGGCGTGGTCAGTCAGGAGGTCGGAACCTTTCCTGGACTTGACCACGATGTCATCCATATAGGCCTCCACGTTCCGACTGATTTGCTTTTGCAAACACTTTTGTATCATGCGCATAAAGGTTGCCCCGGCATTCTTGAGGCCGAATGGCATAGTGATATAGGAGAAACACTGAATGGGGTGATGAAAGCTGGTTTTCTTTCATCTGGTCCATACATTCGGATCTGGTGGTACCCGGAGTACGCATCCAGGAACGACAGGCGTTCACATCCAGTAGTGGAATCTACTATCTGATCTATGCGGGGAAGAGGAAAATGATCTTTCGGGCAGACCCGATTGAGGTGCTTGAAGTCGATTCACATTCGGAGGGACTTGTTCTTTTTGGGTACCAACACAGGGTTGGCCAGCCACTCGGAATGGTAGACTTCGTGAATGAACTCGGCAGCTAGGAGCCGAGCAATCTCTTCACCCATCGCCTATCGCTTCTCGACGGAGGATTGATGCAAGTGCTCCTTGACCGGTTTGATATTCGGATCGACTCGGAGTCGGTGCTTAGCCAGCTCCCTGGGAACCCCCGGCATGTTAGACGGTTTCCATGCGAAGATATCCCAGTTCTCACGGAGGAACTGGATGAGCTCGGCTTCCTGTTTTTCATCGAATGTGGTCGAGATGTTGGTTGGAGCAGCACTCGGGTCGTTTGGGTGAATGTGAACCTGCTTGGACTCACCAGCCGACTGGAAAGCTGATTCCGTTGCCGGCCACTTAGACTTGAGGAGATCCGCCGTGTCCACTGCCTTCTTGTACCAGTCAAGTTCCACCGCGAGTACTTGGTCATTGGCTATCTTGGAGCCTTGCTGGAGGCACTCCTTGGCGACTACTCGGTCACCGGTCATCGGGATAACTCCTCTCGCCCCTGGCATCTTAAGTTTAAGATACACATAACATGGTCGGGCCATGAAACAAGCGTAGGCAGGCCTACCCAGGATGGCATGATAAGCGCTCCGAAACTCCACCACTTCGAACGTCAAACGTTCCTTTCGGAATTTCTTTTCCCCTCCGAACACGACGTCCAGAGCGATCTGACCGAGTGACTCGGCTTTCTTCGAGGGGATTACCCTGTGGAAGTGCATGTTACTCTTGCTCAGTCGAGACATTGGAAATATCCATTGCTCTGAGCGTGTCCGCGTAGATTATGTTGAGTCCTCTGCCTCCGTCCATGAGGACTTTGCGTAGTCGGACTCCATTCACGGCTGGATTGACAACCAACGCTTGCCTCCCAGGGGTGACTATGTGGGCTAGGTGATCGGACTGGTCGAAGGTAACGGGAGTCTTCGTCCAGTTGAGGTACTTGACGGCAGTCGGAGCTGCCATGTTCACCTCCCGATTGACAACCTTCAATCGATTCTTGCTTTCGACCTCAGCAAAGATCATGTTCAGGACTTTGTCGACACTCGAATACTCCGGAGTATCCTCACCTTCCTCGTCATCGTCCTTCTCTGCCGAGGTCTCTCTACCCATCTCTTGTTTGAGCATTCGGCACTCCCGAGTGGTGTGCTTAGGGTAGATGACATTGCCCTCTTCATCTTTGTTTGTATGGACAACAGGGTTGATCCAATACTTTCATTTTGTACTCAGGCTTCTTCTTATTGGCCCACTCCTTCATTTTATTCTTCTTTGGTTTGGGCTTCCCTTGGCCTGGAACAGCAGCAACTTCTGCCAGTCCTAGAGGATCGGCTTTCCTTTTCTGCCTTTTGCCTGCATTTCCTCCCGACCAAGGGGCGTCGCCGGCTCGTCCTTTGCCACTTCGGAGGCGGTCTTCTTCCTCGCAATTGGCGTACTTGTTAGCAATTTCCATAGCCCGACTGAGAGACAGATCTCCCGATCGGCCAAACTTCAGGATGAACTCTCGATACCGAGTGCCTGCCTTGAAAGCGCTTACGACCTGATGCTCGGTAATGTTCTCGACCATATTATACTGCGTAGTCCACCGCTGAATGTACTCTCGGAGAGTTTCATTGTTCTTCTGGACACAGTGCTGCAACTCTGTTAATCCACCTGCACGCTTGTACGTGTCGTCAAATGTCTTGATGAACACCTGCGTCAGGTCCTCCCAGCAATAGATGCTTCTAGAAGGCAACTGGTTCAGCCAGGCTCGTGTAGATCCCTCCAGCATGAGAGGAATATGCTTCATCGCCATGAAGTCATCACCGCTCCCAATCTGAACGGCTACTCGGTAATCCTCGAGCAACGTTTCCGGCTTGGAATCGCCGTTAAACTTTCCGATCCCCGTTGCCAACCTATAGTTGGAGGGAATCTCAGCCTCTCGGATATACCTGCAGAAGCACTCGGGACCTAACGTCCCCCATCCACTCACTCGGTCTCTGACCAATTGGTTCTTTTCCACCACATTCTGTGTGATGGTAGATTTGGCGTTGAGCGGTGGAGGGCACCGACCAGCTTCCTCATAGCCCTTGGGTCGAGGGGGACTCCGATTGCGGTCCTGTCGTCGAGGACGCCCGCCATCGTAGGGCTGCTTGCCATACGAATCACCCCTCGGAGGGGGAGTCCGACTGACGTCACGGTTGTCGTGCCAACGTCCTCCATGCTGACCTCTCAGAGGAGGAGGAGAATATCGACGCTTCCCATAAGCATACGGGTTGTGTGCGGACTGAACTGTGACAGCCCGAGCGGACTTGCTGTAAATGCGCTGGTGCGATTGGGACACCTCTGAATTTTGCCTTAGGGCGGTCTTCAGCAGAGTCTAGATCTGCTGAATGCCCTCTCCAGCCACAGAACTGGATGGCTGGATAGATTCAGCTATCCGAGTGGCTGCGGCCAGGTTCATCATCAGTGTGCGCATCACCGGGATCTTGGGCGGCTTGTCACCCAGAAGTAACCACCGCAGACAGTAACTGGAGCTGGGCTGCTCCCTAGCTGCGCGGTCGTCGAGTGACCGCTGAAGTCGCTCGAGGCGCTCACACTCAGCCAAGGTGCCCTGGCGCGTAACCTCTAGAGCTATCTCCTTTGGAGAAGTTCCCGTGATGGGGATGAGTAGGACCTTGTCGTCCCACCTCCTCCTCTCCTCCCGCTGCTCTCGACTGAGAGGTTGGGGAAAATAGGCGTCGATGTGACCGTCGTCACGGCAGCCTTCCCGACCATGGGAGCCCCCGCAGAGTACCCAGGAGGTGCATGGTCGGTAGTGTGCGCCATCAATATTTCTGCAGCATTCTCGCTGCTTTTGCACTCAGACCCATTGGTTAACTCGTCGCTCGTCGCGGGGGACAAACTGACGGTGGGTTCACAGGAGTCAAGTATGGCCACCTGTTCGGAGGCAGGCTGACGCACCATAACATGCTTGAGCCACCGCTGAAGGCGCGAACGCGCGGAGCTCTTGCGAAGGCTATAAGCTGGACAAGCTGGCACATAGCCATAAGGCTCCGACGGCTATTGCAAAAGGACGCCATGTGCTGCCGCACTGAAGTGTGTTGCCATGCGGGCGGGGAATGCGTCCGGGTCCAGCGGTGCCTCGTGCAACCAAGATGAACCGTCAACGATGAAGCGGAGGCTGCCGAAGAGGATCTCCCCGCCGAGTGCCAACATGGTGACAAGGAAAACTAAATCTCCACTTGCGCTGGAGTTTGCTAGACGTTCTGCCCCATGGTGGGTGCCAACTGTCGTGGGTGTAATGCTGATAGTAGTACGGGGGGGGTACGTAAGAGTTAGGGCGAAGCCTAGCTACATTGCAAGTGTAACACTCAGATGTACGAGTTCAGGCCCCACTCGGAAGTGGTAAAGACCATACGTCTCGAGCCCTGAGGCTTAGTGTTTTCTTATAGTGATTATCTGAATACAGGGAGTTCGTAACCCTCACTCTGGCACCGGGGTGGCTTATATAGAGTGCACCACCTCCAGCCGAGCGCCATTACTAGGGCATTACTGATAGTAACTGCAGGAGTTACTGGTAACAGCTGCGTTAACTAAAGGCCTTACAAGTAACATAGTCTTCACAACTCTTTATACTAGTTAAGTCCCTCGAATGTTGGAGTTCCCACGTCGCGTCTGCTTCTTCACATCCGAGTGCTTAAGCCCGACCAACTGGTTGATGACGTCTGAGTGACTTCATGGATCCGAGTGGACCTGGTAAGTAAGACAGAATGGATCTCGTTCGTTCGTCCGAATACCAAAGAAGCCCAGAGGCTCCCATGAACTTGTAGGACCCTAGTTGTCCTCCTGATGTAAGCTCCATGACCCTACCAAGGGTAGGTGACCTCATCAGTCGTTGAGGCCGGTATTGTAAATGTAATGATCAAATTCCTTTTTGATACCCACACCTTTCATGAACTCATCGCTTGGCTAACAACATGGTTTGGCGTCGGCCGTGACTATCAGGTCTGTCCGGGGCTCAACATAAGCTTGTCGTACCGAGCCCTCGCTCGACGACTCACCCGAAGTACACTTTCTTGAGGATCTCCTCCTAAAGAAACTCATCTTCCTAAGCACAAATTTCTGAAATTTCTGGTCCACAAAATTATGTCAATAAAACTTTGCAAGATTGAAAGCAACTACTCATATAGGTACCTTGAGGCCAGATCAAGCATTCATACTATTTAGAGCTCAAAGAACTCAACATGCAAGCTCATTTTCAGTAGCACCAATTGCAGCAAAATATGCAAAATATAAACCACTAAAGCAAAAACTAATTAGAGGAATGGGAGACACATCCCAAGGAGGAATTCCTCAAAACAGTTTCGGAAATGGAGTTCCGAGCAAAGAGATTGAAAATTTCAGTTTTAGGAGGAAGAACATGGGAGAGAGAGAGCTAGGGCATTTTTGCTTGAGGAGAGGGATGAAGTGAGCCGAAGGGATAAGGCAGGGGGCCCTGTGGGCCCCACAAGCCATCAGGGCGCGCTAGGGGGGATGTGCGCACGCTTTTGGCTTGTGGCCCACAGGTGCACCTCCCTGATGTATGTTCACCACCAAAAATTCTTAAATATTCCGGAAAAATTCATGTTAAAATTTTGTGGCAATCTAAGACTTTTTATTTTTGGGTCATTTTTTTATTGCACGATAAACTCAGAAAACAGAATAATCATGCCATTTTATTTTATTCAACTAAAAATAAGAGAGGACAAACTTGTGATATAGAGAGTTTTGCATACTAAACTCATCAATGGATTCATTAATAAGGTTGATCAAGTCTTATTAATAACCCTTTCCGGTTGACATGATACCAAAGAATTTTTGTATCACACTAAGTTACCTCAATGGGGATTTGCATCTCCCCAACAATAAGATTATAATATTTCTTCTTAGCAGTAGGTAGAAGGATTTTAAAACCTCCAATGATGATTGTGGCACTTGGCTCAATTACATTAATATTATTAACCAAAGTTTGCTTCTTCAGAAAATGCATGGTATGTTGTTTGCCATTGACGTGAAAAGTAACCTTGCTTTTGTTGCAATCAATAATAGCCCCTGCAATATTTATAAAGGGTCTACCAAGGATGATCAACATGTTTTCGTCCTCGGGCATATCAAGAATAACAAAGTCTGTTAAGATAGTAACATTTGCAACCACAAAAAGTACATCCTCGCAAATTCCAATAGGTAAGGCAGTGGATTTAATAGCCATTTGCAAAGATATCTAAGTAGGTGTAAGCTTATTCAAATCAAGTCTTTTATATAGAGAGAAAGGCATAACATTAACACCGGCTCCTAAATCACACAAAGTTGTTTTAACATAACTTCTTTTAATAGAGCAAGGTATTTTGGGTATACCCGGATCTCCCAACTTCTTAGGTACTCCACCATCAAAAGAATAATTAGCAAGGATAGTAGCAATTTCTGTTTCAGGTATTTTTCTTTTGTTGGTAATAATATCCTTCATATATTTAGCATACAGAGGCATGTTCAATATATCAGTCATGCGAGTGCGCAAAAGGACGGGTCTAATCATTTCAGCGAAGCGTTAATCTTCATCGTCCTTACTTTTAGAAGACTTAGGAGGGAATGGCATGGGTTTTTGAACCCATGGCTCTCTTTTCCTACCGTGTTTCCTAGCAACAAAGTCTCTTTTATCATCGCGTTTGTTTTTGGGGTGTGGGTTATCAAGATTTTAAGTGGGTTCTATTTCCACATCATTATCATGTTCTTTATATCATGAGGTTGAGCATATGAACATCATCATTATTATCATTTTCATTATCACTAGATGCACGTTCACTACCAGATTGTGTCTTACCATCAGAAATTGAAACATCATTATGTTTCTCAGCAGGTTTTTCTATAACAGGTTCACTAGAAGCATGTAAAGTCCTATCATTTTTCTTTTTCTTTTTTTTCTTAGATGGACTAGGTGCATCATCATTAATTTTCTGAGAATCTTGTTCAACTCTTTTAGGGTGTCCCTCAGGATAAATTGGTTCCTGAGTCATTCTACCTCCTCTAGTCATTAGTCTAACAGCATGATCATTCATACTATCATTTCTTTCAGCAAGCAAATCATTTTGTGACTTAGCAACTTGGTCTAGTTGGGTGTGAACCATAGAATCATGTTTACCTAGACCCTTAACATCATTAGCAATTCTAAACATCAGGTCACTTAAGTGGTCTATCATCATGGCATTACGTCTTAATTGATCCTTGACATATTTATTGAAATGCTCTTGTTTAACAATGTAATTATCAAATCCATCCATGCACTAACTAGGAGTCTTAGTATAAGGTATATCACTTTCATTAAAGGCACGGAGAGATTATACCACTACTACCTGTGTCGGGGTGTCAAGTCCATGTATTTCTTCGATAGGTGGCAATTTCTTGACATCTTCAGTTTTAATACCTTTCTCTTTCATAGATCTTTTTGCTTCTTACATATCTTCAGGACTCAGGAATAGAATACCTCTCTTCTTTTGAATAGGTTCCAACGGTGGTTCAGGAAGTGTCCAATCATCAGCATTTTGCAAAATGTTATTCAACAGTTCTTCAGCTTGTCCAACAGTTATTTCCTTGAAAAGACAACCATCACAACTATCTAGGAAGTCCCTAGAAGCATCGGTTAGTCCATTATAAAAGATATCAAGTATTTCATTTTTCTTAAGAGGATGATCAGGCAAAGCTCTAAGTAGCTGGAGAAGTCTCCCCCAAGCTTGAGGGAGATTCTCTTCTTCAATTTGCACGAAGTTAAATATTTCCTGTAAGGCAGCTTGTTTCTTATGAGCAAGAAAATATTTTTTAGAAAGGTAATACATCATATCATGGGGGCTACGCACACAACCAAGAGCAAGAGAAAGGAACCATTATTTAGCCTCGCCTCTTAGCGAGAAAGGAAAAAAGCTTAAGGATAAAGTAGTAGCGCATCTTTTCCTCATTATTAAATAAAGCAACAATATCATTAAATTTCATGAGAAGTTCGACAACAGTTTGAGTTTCATAACCATGGAAAGGATTAGCCTCTACTATAGGAATCAATTCAGGGTCTATAGAGAATTCATAATCCTTATCAGTGGCAAATATAGGAGAAGTAGCAAATTTAGGATCATGTTTCATTTTCTCCATCATAGATATTTCTTTTAGTTTGCGTAGTAGTTTCTTCAAATCATCTCTATTTTCACAAGCAAGAAAGTCTCTATCTACCTCTCCATCCACAACATAACCTTCAGGTATATCAGGCAATTCATATCTATTAGGAGAGCGAGGTGTAGTAGGTGATTCAAAATCTTCATCAATTTCATCGTTTTCAAGTTCTCTAGATTTGGCAATATGAGCATCAAGTAATTCATTCAGTGACACAGTTTCAGTTTCATCAAGTGTAGCACTAGTATCATCATAAATTTCAGAATTAGCATCATCAAGTACATGCAATATATCAGAACGAGAAGCGGGTGGTGGTGTTATAAGCTGATTCAAAACAGTAGGTGAATCAAAAGCAGAGCTAGATGGCAGTTCCTTACCTGCTCTCGTAAGAGAGGGGATGATCTTAGTTTGCGTATATTTTAGATTCTTCATAGTAGAAATTGGATATCCTCAAGTTAACACAATAAATATAACTATGCTCCCCAACAATGGCGCCAGAAAAAGGTCTTGATAACCCACAAGTATAGGGGATCACAACAATCTTCGCGGGTAGTATTTCACCCTGATTTATTGATTCGACACAAGGGGAGCCAAAGAATATTTATCGGGCTTGGCACTTGAGTTCAATTCAACAACACCTGGGATATCTCTCTGCAGCAAAGTTTTAGTAGCATGGCAAGTAATACTAGTAACAGTAGCAGTAATAGTGACATCAGCAATTTTGTAGCAGTTGTGACAGTAGCAGCAATAGTTGTAACTTAGCAAGATTAAGTATATGAGAAGCGTAGGCACGTGGATCGCTAATGGATAATGATTTAGATGACATCAATCATGTAACAGTTACACACTAGGGCGACACAGAACTAGCTCCAATTCATCAATACAATGTAGGCATGTATTCCGTATATAGTTATACATGCTTGCGATAAGAACTTGTATGATATCTTTCGTCCTACCCTCGTATGGCAATGGGGTCCAATCAGAACTAAGGGATATAATGCCTCCTTTTAATAGAGAACCGGAACAAAGCATTAACACATGGTGAATACATGAACTCGTCAAACTACGACAATCACAAGAAAGAATCCCAATTATTGTCACCTTGGGGTATGCGGATCAAGACACGTATTAGGTGCATACAACTTGCAAGATCAAATCCAAATCACTCTTATATTCATGAAAATATAATAGGTTCAGATCTAAAATCATGGCACTCTGGCCATAGTGACAAGCATTAAGCATAGCAAAGTCATAACAACATCAATCTCAGAACATAGTGGATACTAGGGATCAAGCCCTATCAAACTTAACTCAATTACATGATCAATATCATCCAATCCCATCACCGTCCAGCAAGCCTCAAAGGAATTACTCACTCCCGATGGTGAGCATCATGGTGGTGTTTATGAAGAAGGGTTGGTGATGATGACGACGACGGATCCCCCTCTTCGGAGCCCCAAACGAACTCCAGACCAGCCCTCCCGAGGAAGAACAGGAGGTGGTGGCGGCTCCGTCTGGTAAAACGCAATGAAATATTCTCTTCTATTTTTTTCTCCGAAGATGTGAATTTATAGGAGTGGAATTAGGGTGGGGGAGCCACGTGGGCCTCACAAGCCATCAGGGCGCGCCCTGTTGGCTTGTGGCCCACAGGCAGCCCCCCTCCAATGGATCTTCACTCCATAATTCATTATTTATTCCAAAAATAATTCACAAAAAGTTTTGTCTAATTCCAGGAACTTATATTTCTGCACAAAAATAACACCAAGGTAGTTCTGCTGAAAACAACATTAGTCCGGGTTAGTTCCATTCACATCATTGAAATTAGAGTCCAAAACCAGAGCAAAAGTGTTTGGAGAAGTAGATACGTTGGAGACGTATCATGCGCCATGGAGGCATAGCAAATTTGCATGCCGAGGTTGTCGCAGTAGGACCTGAAGAGGCCACTGGTCAATTGCGAGCTGTTGTCGGTGATGATGTGGTTGGGAACGCCGAAGCGGCACACCAGGCTCTTAATGAACTTTAGACCGGACTGCACTGGGATGGACCGAACGGGCACCACTTCTGCCCACTTGGCGAACTTGTCGATGGCGACGTAGAGATAGCGGTAGCCTCGAGATGCACGCGGAAAGGGACTTAGGATGTCCAGCCCCCAGACCTTGAAGGGCCACGTGATGGGAAAGGGACTTAGGAGTCTGCTTGGCGTGGAACTGACAAGCTTCGCATGAATGGACCAGCTCGGTGGCATCTTCAAGTGCTGTAGGCTAGTAGAAACCGCGGCGAAAAGCCTTGCCCACCAGGCTGCACGATGAAGAGTGATGCCCACAGTCGCCACCATGGATATCAGCGAACAGCTCGCGACCTTGCTGCTTAGAGATGCAGCGCAGTGCTGTGTCGTTGGGGCGTTGCCTGTAGAGATCTCCATCCATGAGGCAATAGGACAAGGCTTGGTGAGCCACACGCTCGGCCTCGGCGTCGTCTACCGGGAGAGTGCTATTCTCCAAGTAGGTCCTGAACTTTGTGGCCCAGTTCTACTCCTGAGGTTCGAGCACCAGCAGCAGGCGAGCGCATGAGGGTGGGCCGCAGCTGGGTGCGCCTATGGAAGGCGCGGGTGGCAGGTCCTCCTGAGGTGCCATGGTGCTGACAGCTGGTGGCGTGGCAAATGGCTTCAGGAGCCGCTCTTCAAATACGCCCGGATCTTGAGACTCGCGGCGCGATGCCTTCTTGGCGATGTCATTGGCTTCCTGGTTGCAACTTAGGAGAATGTGCAGGAGTTCCATGCACAGGAAACGCTTCTCGAGCTTGCGCACTTCCTTGAGGTAAGCAGCCATGTGCTCGTCCTTGGGTTTGTAGCTCTTGTTGGAGAAGTTGACGTGAAGTTGCTAGTCGCCCTTGATGAGCACCCACTTGACGCCAAGCATGATGGCGGCCTTGAGTCTGGTGATGAGGCCCTCATACTCAGCAATGTTGTTGGAGACCTTGTCCTCATGCTTGAAGCGGAGCTGCACTGCGTGGTACAACCTGTCACCTGTAGCCGAGGTGAGCATCATGCCAGCCCCCGCGCCTTGCCAGAAGAATGCTCCATCGAAGTGAATGGTCCAACCATCAGGGGCATCTTTCCCAGGTAGGAGGGACTCGGCCTCATGAGATTCATCCTGATGCGGGTCTGTCCATTCCGCCATGAAGTCGGCCAGAGCCGTAGCCTTGATTGTACTTGTAGTGAGGAACTCCAGTTCGAAAGGCTGCAACTCCACATTCCATTCCGCGACGTGGCCCATAGCATTGGGGTTACGGAGTACCTGCTCCAAAGGGTATGGTGTAATCACCTTGATGGGGATGCCCTTGAAAGTAGTGCCGCAACTTTCTGGAGGTGACGAGGAGCGCAAAGAGTAGCTTCTACTGCATGGGGTATCGCTCGCGCGCATCTCGCAGCACCATGCTCACGAAGTAGATGGGATGCTCGACGAGGCATGTGGTTGTGGTCAACACCGCTTGAGGTTGTTCAGGTAGATCCGCGAGGATCTCTTGAAGGGGTGCCTTGGCAGGCTTTGATGTGGCTCCATAGAGCTCCGAGGGGCCATTGAGGGACATCGACTTGGGAGGCTCAGGGGGATAAGGAGGCTCGGGTGGCTCGGAAGGCTCTGGAGCCTCGGGAGGCTCAGGAGGCTTGGGAGGCTCGAGAGGCTCAGGAGGCTCAGGAGGCTGGGGAGGCTCGGGAGGCTCAGGTGCAATAGGCTTGTTCTTGATATGGAGTTGCTCTTCCAGCTCCACCACCAAGGCCGCGCTGGCCATGAGGGGGGGATTGGCTGCCAGATACAGGCACAAGGGCTCGCGAGGTCGCGGGGCAACCATGACAGGAGGGCTCATCATGTACCTCTTGAGGTCTACGAGAGCTCCATCAGCTTCAGGGGTCCATTTGAAGGGACCTGTCCTTTTCAGGATCTTGAAGAAAGGTAGATCCCTTTCGCCGAACTTGGAGATGAAGCATCCGAGCGAGGCCACACATCCGGTCAGCTCTACATTTCCTCAATGTCGCGGTGGGAAACTAGGAAGCCAAGGAGCTTGCCTGATGGGACTCCGAACACACACTGGCTGGGTTGAGCTTGACGTTGATCTTGGGCAAGTTGGAGAAGGTCTCCTATAGGTCCGCGATGAGGGACTCCTCCTTGCACGTCTTGATAACGATGTCGTCGACGTAGGCCTCCGCATTCCTTCCCATCTGTGGCCCCAGACCTTCATGCATGAGTCTCTGGAAGGCGGCTCCTCCACTCTTCAGGCCGAAGGGCAGGCTGATGTAGCAGAACACTCCACAAGGGGTAAGGAAAGCAGTCTTCTCCTCATCTTCCTTGGACATCTTGATCTGGTGGTAGCTTGAAAAGGCGTCTAGGAAGCTCAACAGCTTGCACCCGGCTGTGGAGTCCATGATCTGATCGCTGCACGGCAGCAGAAAATTGTCCTTGGGCAAGCCTTGTTGAGATTAGTGAAGTCGATACACATCCGCCCCTCTCCACTGTGCTTCTGGACCATCGGATTGGCAACCCACTTTGTGTGGAGTACCTCATGGATGTAACTTGCTTCTTGAAACTTATTAGTCTATTGAATGAGGAACTTCTGTTTGTCGATCGCCTAGCGTTGTGCCTTTTGTTTCACGGGCCGTGCATTTGGGCACACGGCCTGATGGTGCTCGATCACCTCCCTTGGCACTCCAGGCATGTCTGATGGTGTCCAGGCGAACATATCAGCATTTGCCCAAAGGAAGGTGACGAGCTCGCCATACTATTTGGCGGAGAGGCCAGTGCCGATGGTGACGGTGGGCCCAGAGCCACTGCCCTCCAGCGACACTTTCTTGCTGTCTGTGCGGTCTTGGGACAACATTTGCTTCCTCTTGGATGGCGCCGGCTCGAGGTCGTCCTCATCGGCAGGATGGGCGATGGTGGCAGCCATGTAGGCGCTCTCAAGGGTGTGCACCACATCCTTCTCATCGCAGCGGATGGTGATGGTTTTGCCATAGCCTGGCATTTCGACGGTTTTGTAGACGTGGTGAGTCACCGCCATGAACTTGGCGAGCACGGGGTAGCCCAAGATGGCGTTGTAGGGCAGGCTCATGTGCGCCATGTCGAAGTCGATGAACTCGGTGTGGTAGTTCTTGCAGCTGCCGAAGGTAACCGGAAGATGCACTTGCCCCAGGGGCAGTGTGGAGCCATTGGTCACGCCTGAAAATGGCCTTGTGGGCATGAGGCACTTGTAAGGCACCTGGAGCACCTCGAAGGTCTCCATGGAGAGAACGCTAAGGCCCGCACCGCCGTCGATGAGAGTCTTGGTGACTACGACGTTGTTGATGGTGGGCGTGCACAGAAGAGGAATGGTTCCCACATCACTGGTGGACTTGGGGTGGTCTGCATAGTGAAAGGAAATCGGGAACTGTGACCACTTCAGGGGCCTGGCGACGTCGACCCGGGGAAGCGCAACATTCACGTCCCAGGAGAACTGCTTGAAGTGGCGGTTTGAGGCAGGATCCTGAGCTCCGCAAGGATGCATGCCACATCGCGAGGCTCCTGATAGCCCCCAGCATCTTCATTAGGTAGATTGTCTCTGTTGAAGCAAGGAGGGGCGGCGTTGATTTGCAGAGAAACGGCCTACTGGGGCTGACCCCGTCAGCCCTGCCAAAAGTTGTTGTTGAAGTTGCGGTCGTTGTCGTTCCTGCGTTCATTCCAGTGGCCTCCGCCGCGGTCGTTGTGGTCATAGCACCTTCCTTGCCGGTCGCGCTGGAGCATCCTGAGCACCTGGCAGTCCTCAGTGCGATGAGTGTTCACGTTGTGGAAGGCACACGCGGACCGTTCGTCTTTCCTGGGGGGAAGCTCGTCGCAGTCACGCCCACACTTCTGCTTGGGCTCGGTCGCAAGTACAGCGCGACCCTTGCACTTGACATCTCTGTTCTTGTCCTTGGCGGCGTTGAGGGCCGCATCTGGATAGTTGTGGGTGAAGAGGCGGCCATCTTCAGCCTCGGCGCACCGGTCGACGAGGTCAAAAAGCGTGGCGACGGAATCGAGCTCATCATTGACGGCGAGCTTCTCGCGCATCTTGACATCCGTGACGCCCGCAGAGAATGCAGAGATGATTGCGGCGTCAGATGCGTGCTTGTTGCGCACCTGGGTGAAGCGCTGGATGTATTTGTGGAGAGTTTCGACGGGCTGCTGGCACACAACACGCAAGTCATTGAGTGTGAGTGAATGCTCATACATGCCCTTGAAGTTGGAGACAAACTGCATGCATAGCTCAGACCACGAGGAGATGGAACTCTCAGGGAGGTTCATCAGCCACGAGCGTGCCGCATCCTTGAGGGCCATGGGGAACCAGTTGGCCATGACCTTGTCATTGCCGCCAACGGCTTTGATGCCAATGGCGTAGAGCTGCAGGAACTCCGCGGGGTTGGGGGAGCCGTCGTAGCGAGGAGGCAGCTCTGGCATGAAGGACGTAGACCACACCACGCGGCGCAGCTCGGGAGTGAAGGCCCGACAACCCCCACTGCCGGATGGGGCACCACCGACGAGAGCGGTGCGGTTTTGGTGCCCGACTACGGGGATGTCCTGGAGGGTGCGATTCTGGCGCTCGCGCTGCCTCTCGAGGATGACATGCGCATCCGGGGTCATGCGACGGACGATCTGGCAACTCGGATCTACCTGAGGTGGGGAAGAAGCTCTGTGGGACGACTCTAGAGAATGCACATCATGACGATGCCCTCCGTCCTGTTGGGCGGCGGTGGAGGAGGCATGTCCTGCCCTGCCATCGCGCCCTGCGATGGAGGAGGAGGAGGCAGGGAGTTGGTGAAGGTCGGGACGTCCCTGGCGGTGTCGACGAGCTTGGTGATGCATGCAAGCCAAGCGTTGTAGCCGGCCGGAGTCAGACAGTAGCCGAGCAGCTCCCGCGCCATGAGGAGCTTCGCCTCCGGATCTGGCATGCCGCAGCGACCGTGCGAGGACTCGGCGGCAGTGCGCGTAGACGGAGGGTTCTCCTGCATGGAGGGGAGGGTGGAGGAGGGCTGCGCTTCCCCAGCTGCGGGCTCGGTGGTAGCACAGTGACCACGGGCGCGGTTGGCTTTGACGACGGGCTCGGTGCAGACCATCTGAGCCCGACGGGCGGCCCACTCACGGCCCACCTCAGCCATGCCGATGTCAAAATGGGGGCAGAGACGAGGATGCAAGCGCAACTCCCCTACCTGGCGCGCCAAATGTCGGAGATCGGTAACCTATGGGAAACCTCTCAAGAAACCCGGTTCGAACTCAGGGGAGCTCGATGCACCTACGACCTCACCTATTCTATGACATGTACATGCATGCAAAGCACAAGAGGACGCCAGAGTTTACCCAGGTTCGGGGCACCTTGCGGTGTAAAACCCTACTCCTGCATTGTGTGTTTTCTTCTCTGTTGGGACGTACAAGTGTTACTATCATCTGAGGAGAGAAAGAGCTCTCTGGATAAGGTGGGAGCTGAATCATTCGTCCCCTCTCAATGGTGGGGCATGCCCCTCTTATCCTTGCCATGGGCCTCTCTTCTGAAAATATCGGTGGGAAAACGGCGACCACATGGCGGCAATTCAAAGGGGAACAAATCAGCAGTCTTTCCTGACAATGGTGGTCTTCATCCTGCCAAAGGCGTCGTCCATGACATGCTCGTGGGCTCACCGGTGACGTCCGTCCTGGCGATCGGTGTCACGTTGGTCTCCTTTCACCAATTGGGCAAGTATTTGAAATCGCCTTCGGGAGGGACACCTGCTTGCCCTCCTTTTATCACCAAAGGGGAAAGATTCTTCTGCGGCGCCCGCTGGTGCCGTCCTTGCGTCCTCTGCGGGCGGTAGATGTCAGCCACGTGGAGGGCGGACCATTGTGTGGCCAGTACTGAACGACCCCTCCAAGCAGAGGGCCTCGGGAGAACTAACCTCGCGAGGCCTCTGGCTGCCGACAGACAAGCATCTGGTGGGTCCCTCTTAGTGCCTTGCGGAGTTGGAGCCTCGTGGGGTGGTCTCCGGAATCTTCCAGTGTGCTAGGACCGGTTTTCCAGGATATAAATTTCCCAGCAAATGGTCCTTGTGCTCACCAACCCCAGGATTACTGTTAGCTGGTGAGGCACATATTTGATACAGAAATTCCAAGCAAAATACCAAATCTGAGATACAAGACCATGATGGTCAAAAGTTTCTAATGGTTGATGGCGGAAGCGGTTTGCGGATCATCAGCGTCTATGGGACTCCATTTCCCACAGGAACAGCTGACCTGGATAATTCCTATCTTCGCGTGGCTGCTGTCTCCGTTGTCTAGGTTCCAGGGCTGTAGTCATTTCGCTCCTCTCCAAGCAAGAAATCTGGCCAAGACAATAGCCAGGGACAAGCCAGTGAGTACTTTGAATGTACTCGCAAACATCATGAACACATATATAATATAGCATGTGATAATCAAACACTGAAATAATTTACGATCATCCAGTCAGTCACAAAATAGAATTCATGATGTAAGCAAGCAGGTCATTCATATAAAATATAAATAAGCATTTAGGGAATAAAAATAAATTATACCAATCGGGTGTCTGAAGCGACTCCTCGAAAGGTTAAGAATATGAAACATGCCTCAGTCGGGCGTCTGAGCGACGCCACAGAAAGGGCTTATGAAGGAAATAAATAACAGGCATGCCGCAGTCGGGCGTCTGTGCGACGCCACATAAAGGGCTTATATATAAAGTAAACAACATGCATGCCACAGTCGGGCGTCTGAGCAACGCCACATAAAGGGCTTATATATAAAGTAAATAACGTTTGTGCCGCAGTCGGGCGTCTCAGCGACGCCACATAAAGGGCTTATATGGAAAGAAATAATATCATGAGTATCCAGGAGGTAGAACCATCCCAGTGATACTCAACAATCACATATTAGAAATGGTTAGTCCATAACAATAATAATCTTCAATATCCCTTGTCGCACTTCCTGATCAATATTCAGGTTTAGAAGAATTCCTCCGAAGACCGACACTAAGACCGACACTCGACCCATCCCAGACTGTAGTCCTTAACCGCGGACACGGCTATTCGAATAGATATAAACTCTACAAAGGGTGTACTCTTTACCCACGAGTAACGGATTCCCTTAGTGCACCGGAACTAATTTCGTTTATGGTCTTTGAGTTGAAAACACACCTGACCCGCACACACCAGCTTAACTTACCGGTGCCTAGAATCACCCACGACACTCGTTAAGCAAAACTCTTAGTGGGGAGGCTACAACCTCGATTGGCATGGGATCACATTTATACCGCGCGCTACTAAGGGGTGCCCCCCTCTCGGTCCCAACCGGAAACACCCATGCCCCCGTACCAAGTGGCATGCCTACCAGATGCCTCCGGTATCTTCCACTGTGGCCTCTCTGTACATTGTGTGCCTAGAGTTGACAACTTACTGAACCATACCCTACCTGCGATAGGGACAAGTGGTAGTACAAAACAAGTATGGGGGTTACTGGAACAAGACTCGATCTATGGTCGACTCAGGAGGTTTAAGTGTTCCCTGCATGATTAGCACAATGAATATTTTTCACAATATATGACAGAATCACCACTCATCACACTCCATCATGCCTCACTGACCATTCTCGCAACAACGAGATGTCAGCACCAAGCTCGTGTCAACCCGAGACAGAGGCTTATACCGGATTCCTTCTGGTAGGCATGAGTGGCACAAGGTGGTGACTACTACCACAACCATCTCAAGTTCATTAGTAAGAAATCCTCATCATGCATTTGCAAGCATGATCACACCTTCACATGAAATAACGCGCACTTCATGTCAACTTAGTGTTGTAGTTTTATTTGTCACACCAAACATCACACAACAAATACTATACCAAGGTTCAGAATGCTTGCCTTCAATGTGCAGAGGTGTAGGGTGCATCACAAAACTTTTGAAAGTTTACTTCTCCTGCCATTTCCTATTTTGAAAATATTCGAATCAACACGCAATTCAAAAACAGTACAAAAAGTTGTATTAATTATTTTTGAAATAAATCCTAAAATAAACTATGTGAAATTTGAGAGAGGTAGGAAAAAGAATCAAATCCATTGGAGTTTTAGTTTAAAAATTATAGCCAGTCAAAGTTGGGGTCAACTTCTATTTTTAATAAAAACCTGAAAAGGAAAACGGTTCGTTCAGAACACGTCTCTCGAAGAGGAAAACATACTCACTGAAATACGCATCCTCGCGGGGAAGGCACGTCCGAACGGCTGCGCGATCGAGGGGGAAAGTTGTCTTGCCGACAGGTGGGACCCACCTGTCGGGTTCATCCCCCACCGCCCGCGCGCCTGGGACGAGACAGAGGCGATCTTCGGTGGCAATTCCCGGTGACACAGGCTACCAATCGTGGTGCTCTGCATATGGGGATGCTCGGAAGGGAATGCCGCGTCCATTCGAGACGGTTAGGGGCGCGGTAGAGCTCGAGGGTGAGCAGCCCTTCCTCCATGGCGGAGGGATGCTCCGGTGAAGAAGGAAATCTCGCCCACGGGCTCGCTTAGGCAAAATTGGCAACTGAAACGGGCCATCAAGGTCGTGGTGATGCTAGTCGTGGGAACAATGGGGAGGGGGGTTGCTCTGGTTTGGCCGGAATTGACAGATGGACGGCGGCGGGCGTCTCGGCCGGAAGCGAGGAAGACGACAGCTTCGGGCGAATCTGCGGTTCGAGGGGGCTCGTAGAGGAAGGCTAAGCTGGTCTACATGTCAAGGCCGTGCCCGGGGGGCCTATTTATAGCTAGTGAGGTCGGTGCCGCAGCGGCTGCGGATAGCTCCGGCGAACTATTGCAGGAGCGACGTGGCGGTGCTGGGCGCTAGCAGACGAGCTTGCGGATGAAATCGAGCTGCACAAGGGGCTAGCTGGCACGCCGCGGTGGCTCGGGCAGCGCTGCCATGGCAGGCCCGGCCTACGGCCGACGGCAAACCGCCAAGCAGGTTCTGACGGCGTCGCTGCGGAGCTCGGGGAGGCGGCCGGGGTGGCTCCAGCTGCTCAGAGGGGTCAGGGTCGTGGCCCTGCGTGAGGGGAAAGGCCAGGGGCACGCGGGGTAGGTGGGGGCAGTACCGTGGGCGCCAAGGCAGCCATATGGGCGCTCTGGGCGCATCCAGAGCACGCCCACCATGTGTTCGGCGAAATGCCAGGGGAGGTTAGAGGGCTTGGATGGGGCTACAAATTAACAAAGTGGTTAGTGAGAGGTTACTAGGCCTAGTGGACATGGTGGCTGGGTCAGGGGCTCAAGTTTACAAGGCAATCTCAACACTATGCCAATTCTGGCCAGACACTCTAGGTGTTCGACAGAATGTCATGGGCATCTAGGGGTCTGTTCTGGACACCAAATTTCCCAGGTTGTGGTCCCCTTAGATGCACACTAGTATGTCAAGGTTAGTTTGTCAAAATCAAAAACTCCCTAGTGCAAGTTTTTGAGAATACCATTTCTGGACAGAAACTAGAGGGCATTATTGCATGGTCTTGTATTACTCCAATGAGTCTAAACTCTTGGACTTAAGAGTTTGATAGGGTTAACAACAAGCAGGAAAAAATCTCAAGGTCATTGGAGAAATATAAAATAGGGTTGAAGTGCAAAATGCCAAACTGGACCAGAATGAAAAAGAGGTTGATTTGTTCAAAACTTCCAAAACACAAGGTTAGGTTTTTGCATAAAAGTGATCCAGGGACATCACATGTCATCTACAATTTTTTGTGGAATTAATAAATGAATTTATGAAATGGTTGTAGTGCAACTTAGGCCTTTAAAAGAATGAAAATGCTATTAAAAGAATTAAAACTTGGCAAGTTTTAGTATAAAAATAATTCCTCTGGTTTTACTAAATGAAATAAAATGATTTAACAGAACATTCAAGTCACACAACATTATTCAAAAGTTTCTGATAAGAGAGAAGAATTTTATAAATAAGAGAAAAAGAGTGGTTCTGAAATCAACAGGAAATCCAGAAAATAAAAAAAATATTACTGGGAAAATTTTAATTAATAAAACATGATTAAATTTTTGGGGTGTTACACAGTGGGCTGGCGCCACACTGGGCCTTGTTAGCGTAGACGACTGGGCCGGTAGTAGATGGGTCGTGGTACCCTGGTTCCACTAGACCGACTAATATATATTGGTGTCATACAATGGTATAACTACCTGGTACCTTTTAGTTCATAGTTCAATTTCATTTACTTGATTCCCATGAGTATTCTTCTTACTATGAACTTCCATTGACGGCTACTAAATATTTTCTGAATCTGAGTACAACAGAGAAGTATTTGCTATTTTTTATCTCCATAAGCTCATATTCTGAGTTTGAATAGTTGTAGTTATTTGTATACAAGTTAATTATGAATCCATAGCCATATTGCTAGCTTGTTTTCGAGCTTCCTAACTCAAGATATGAATTTTCTATTTTAGGGCAGCAAAGAGGTTGCTCCCTGGGAATGCGATTAGGCACGTTTTTAATTATGCTTTTCATAGCTTGTTCTGGGTGAAGTATTTAAAACGTGTATGTATGTTCTATAGCAGGTTGCAGCACCAATCCACCGGAGGTAGCCTCGCACCACCTCCCTCGCAACGGTTGAGGCGAGTACACCGGGCAACATGGCTAGATTGTGTCGGATTTCGGGCTCCGCAAAACCCAAAGAGGTTCGAACTCAGGGGCGTGTGCGAAGATCCCCGCTAGCTTCAGCCTCAAGCTCACAGCTCCACAACCTCGCCGAATCAAACTCACTCAATCGCAGGGAAGAAGACTAACACGCGGATTTACCCAGGTTCGGGATGCTGCGAAGCATAAAACCCTACTCCTGCTTTTGGTGGATTGCCTCAAGAGGAGGTTTGTGGATGAACTGATACAGTGGTGAGCAACCTCGCGAGGGCGCTCGGGTGGTTTTTGATCTGTCCCCGTCTACGGCGCAGCATAGTCTCTATTTATAATGGCCCGGGTCCTCTACCCTTATCGCACTGGCGGGAAGGGATCCCACAACGGCCAAATTCAAAAGGGGACGGGAGGTACATCTTATCCTGACGAAAGGTGGTCTTCGCCTACAAAGTAGTTGGTGGTGACGCGGAGGTGGGCTCGGCGGTGACATCCATCCCGCCGAGCTCATGGGCTCGGTCTTGTTACACCAGAATGGAAACCTTTGGTGGGACGCCTCGGGAACCTGCGTATGCCTTTGCCTCCTTTGCACCAAAGAGGAAACTGTCTCTTCTGTGCCCGCTGGCGCCCTCCTGGCCTGGCTTGCGTCAGCCCCGCCCTCACGAGACCGGGCGCTGCATAGAGATCTCGGCCCCTCGGGTGGCAACCTGGGGAGGCCTCCTCCCTCCGGGGCTCTTGGCGTCGTCCCCCTCGCGAGGGTGGGGCCCTCACGAGGGCCTTGTCTTGAGTGGTGCCGCGCCGGGCCGTACCGACTGTCGAAGTGGGCCACGCCCTGGGCCGCAGGCAGGCAGGTCTGGGTACCCCCATTCCCAGGACGCCGACAGTAGCCCCCGGGCCCAAGGCGTGCTCGAGTTGGCTTTGGGGCGAAGCCGAAGAAGACGGCCTGAAGCGCCGCGGCCCCAAACGCCTGCGGGCCAAGCCTGGCGAGTGGTGCGCGGTTGGATGCGGACGCCTCCGCTCCCGGGTTTCCTCGGCAACTGCCCGAACCGACAAAAGCCTGACGCCCGGTGTCGAGCCACTATTGCCTTCCTTCCCTGTGCTCTTGCTCCTTCGCCCAGATCCCTATCTTCTACGATGTAACACCCCGTTACGCCTGGCGGGATCTAGACTAGCCCCACAGACCAACACTAGTCTTTTCTGCGCACTTTGTCCTCACTCGTGCGCACCCGGGACCAACTTTCCGGTCGGTCACCCATCCTAGAATTGCTCCAAGCCAAGCACGCTTAACTTCGGAGTTCTTTTCGAATGGGCTCCCGGAAAAGAAGGAATTTCTTGTTGATACGAGTAGTCTATCATTCCTATTAAGCCAGGCTCTCACAAACACCCCCACTCAAAGGAACCGACGTCCTCGTCGACCCATCAGGAACGTTCCCTCTTGTCACACCTATGCGTGTCTAGTCCAGCACATTTGCCATGCTATGTGCCACAACGGGCCACACGCGCCCTGCGTCACATGCCCGCGCACCTGACCCACGCATGCCCGTGTAACCGCAAGGGTCGGCTCTGATACCAATTGTAACGCCTCGTTACGCCTGGCGGGATCTGGACTGGCCCCACAGACCAACTCTAGTCTTTCCTGCGCACTTTGTCCTCACTCGTGCGCACCTGGGACCAACTTCCCGGTCGGTCACCCATCCTAGAATTGGTCCAAGCCAAGCACGCTTAAATTTGGAGTTCTTTTCGAATGGGCTCCCGGAAAAGAGGAATTCCTTGTTGATATGAGTAGTCTATCATTCCTATTAAGCCAGGCTCTCACATGCGAGAACTCCTCTAGATCTCAGCGCTGCACCTTCCTCTCCCTTGCTCTCTTGTTCTCAAGGACCTCTCGATGGCGCCCGCCGGCAAGTCAAAACCCGAAGCACAAGGCTCAGCCTCCGCTTCCACCTCGCCGGCGCTCTCGGAGTCTGCCATAGCCAAGGACGGGGACCTCGCCCCGGTGCTTCCGTCGATGGCGGATGGCACCAATGAGTGGGGGCGGACCTTGATATGATGCGGCTCCGCGGAGCAGCACAGCTTGGCCGAGTCACTCTACCCTTTCTTCCTCCACATCATCTTCTCCGGGCTCATTCCGCCCTTCTCAGGGTTCTTCACCGCCATCCTCGAGCATTATGGGATCCAGGCCCTCCATATCCAACCCAACTCCATCCTGCTCTTGTCCGTCTTCACCTTTTACTGCGAGGCCTTCATAGGCGTGAAGCCTTAAGTGGCCCTCTTCCGCCATTTCTTCAGCTTGCGGCTTCACGACGGCGCTTAGCGGTCAGCATGCATCTCCTTCGTCGCGGTCCAGAGCGGAAACATGCTCTTGAAGGCCGGGAAGAAGGTGGAGAACTTCAGGCACCGCTGGGTCTTCTTGGATGTCCAGGGCCTCAACTCTCGTCTGGAGCTCCCGAAGGGGCTGCTGGAGAAGACTCCTGAGTGGGGCTCCGCCAAGCTCACCGACCCCCGGGCCAAGCTCGTCCTGGAGCAGATCTCCCGAGACATCAGCGCCAGGAACTTGACCGGGGGGGTGATAGTGAAGGAGTTTCTGGCGCAATGCCTGGCGCCGCTCCAGGCTCACTCGAAGCCCATGTGGGACTACCAGGGTGGCGGGGATGGCATCAGGCTCCGATCCGCTCGCCTGACCAACGGGGAGCTAAACAGGGCCGTGGTGATCCTGCTCAACGGCGACCCCGGGGACCTCCCCGAGGCCTACGCCCCGCTGTATTGCCACGACGACAAGGCCGATTTGGTCGCCGCCATGCCCGCCTTTGACGAGTTGGGGCTCTCTCTGGCTGAGTGCCCAGGCTCCCCGTTGACGGTGCCCTCCGACGACACCGTGTGTGAGGATGACTCGGAGGAGACCGCGGATGACGATCTGGAAGAGGTGTCCCCTCCATCGCGAAGCGTGCTCCTCCGCGGTTTCGAAGACGATGATGATGCTGGCGAACCCCTGGCTGCAAGTCCTTCGCGATTCGCCTGGGTCCTCAGGGGGCCAGGACCTACTCCTCGGGCCGCGCGGACCGCCGGCCAGGCGACCTCGAGGAAGCGCGAGGCTGGGCCTCCTCCGGAGTGCCCCCCTCGTGCCAGTAAGGCGACTGAGGCGCCTGCCTCGCGCCTGCCTGTGCCGCAGCCTACAGGCGAGGTGGCTGCGGCCGGGGTGGGTACGGCTTCCACGGCCGAGGCCATTGCGGGCGACGCCTCTGCTTCCCTGCACGGTGGCGCCTCCCCGAAGAAGGGCAAGGGCATTCCCGCCTTCGCTGCGGTGGAGAAGAAGAGGAAGTGGGTTGACATCAAAGAGTAAGTAACCCTGCTTGGTTTTTGGCCGCCCGCAGGTGGCTCACGTGCTCACGCTCCCTTCTTCGCTTGATAACCAGGAGCGCAGCAGTGCTGAAGGTGAAGAAGAAGAAGGTGGGCGTCAAGCCGAAGGTGCCCTCCGGTGCGACGCCCGTTCCTAGCGCCCTGCCGACGCCTGATGAGGGGCCGGACGTCGTGGGTGAGGAGGCTCACGGGGCGAATGTCCTTGTCGTGGCCGTGGAGCCCCCGAGGCCTGCGTGTGAGGCTCGCGGGGCGAGACTCCTTGTCGCGGCCACGGAGCCCCCGACGCCCGTGGGAGAGGCTACTTCTACCCCTGGGGATGCATCGGCGCTGCTGCCGGAGAGGCCAGCCCTCGGGGGCCGGCTGGCCGAGGGGCCGTCCGTCCTTGCCTTGTCTGAGGTGGTGCCGCAGCCTCCGGCGCCCTCAGCCTGCAATACTTTTGCCCCCCTGGGGGCGGCGCCCGCTGCTGCGCAGCGCCACCTCCGGGCCAGACCCTGGCACCTCCAAGTTGTGGCCTTCTGGTCGAGTCAGGCACCCTGGAGGGGGCCTACGCCGCTCTGGATCAGGTCTGGGACAATCTCCGGAGCGCCGACGGTCGCCTCGCGAAGGAGCGCTTGGGGCTCCTTTCTGGGTGGCTCCAGGCCGCCGCCGCCGCCATTGCAGTTTGGAGCGAAGACAAGGCCACCGCTGCTGAGAGCAGGAAGGAAGCCGCGTCAGCCAAGGCGCCTCGCGATGCGGCGCTGGCCGATGCAGCGTCTGTCATGGAGCGCTGCGGTGAAGCGAAGACCAGCCTGAAGGTTCTTCCGAAGGAGAAAACTGTGCTCGCGGAACAGCTCCGCTAGCGGGAGGGAAACCTGAAGGCCTGCGATGCCAAGCTTGGTTCAGTACCAGCGGCGGCTCGAAGTAGCGCAGCGGAGGTGGCTTGCACGGGGTGCGCACGGGGCACCGACGGGAGGCGAGGCGGCGCTGATGGGAGGCCGCGATCACGGGCGTAGTGGAGGTGGAGACGGGTGAGGCCAGCTCAAAACAGGGGGTGAGCCGGCAGCGACTCGGCCGCAAGAGCGGCGGGGGCCGTCGATTTTATGTGGTGGGTCGACGAAGGCGCGGCTCGGGGACGGCTTGACCCGGCGGCGGAGGCAGTGTACGGCTGCAAGGGCCGCTGCGGAACGGCGAGGCGGCCGGCGGCTTGAACGATGGAGGCAGCACGCGGCAGCGACGCACGCGGAGCCGCAAGGGTGAGGTGGAACCGCGGCGCAGTGCCGGCGGCCAGGAGCAGGGGCGGAGTCAGTGGCCGAGGGCGGCTCCGGCCGGCGGCTGCGGCCAGCGTCTGCGGAGGCAAGGCAGAGCCAGCGGCGGCTTGGGCCAGAGGCGGAGGCGGCTCAGGCCAGAGGCAGAGGCGGCTTGGCACGCCGGTGGACCCGCGACCACGCCGCAAATCGGCGGCTTGAGGCCGGCGGACCGCGGCACTCAATGACACTGACGGCTCGAGGCAGGCGAAACGAGGCCGATGCGTAAGTTGAACGAGGTCGGCGCGAGGCGGCTAGCAACCCGCAGGCGACTGTGGAAACGGCTGGCGGCGACGACACGCCGCCCTAACACGGCCGGGTTGGAAGACGGACACAGCAGAGACGGGCTCGAGACCATGGCGTGGCTGAGGCGGACCGGCTCGAGGCCATGGCGGCTCAAGGAAACGCCGCGATGGCGAGGCGGGGCCGTGGCGGGACCCCAAGGCACGACAGCCGTTCAAAATGAGGCGGAAGCTCAAGGTCATGCGAGGTGACGACCGCGGTTCAGATGGCGGTGGCCGAGGCAAGCGCTTTGGAGGCGCGGCGGGTTGAGCCAAATCGAGGCGGCGACTCGACGGAGGTGAGGCGGAGGCGGCTCGTGGGAATTTTGAAGCGCCAGAGGGCTGCAGCAGGGCGGCTCACGACGGAACAGGCGGAGGCACGCGCGCCCAGCGATTCGGCAGGTGGAAAATGGCAGAAGCGGCCGTCGAGGGCGGCTCAGTGGAGGGGAGTCAGGCGCGGCGGCCCGAGGTGCAGGAGGCGCGGCAGTCCAGCGAAGGGGGCCGGCGGCTTAACGTGAGCCCGCGGCCAAATGGCAAAGGCGAAGGAGCAGCGGGAACCGGCGGATTGAGGTGATGCGTGGCCGGCTTGGCCGCTCCAAGCGGCTGCCCGGAGGCAGAATCGAACAGGTGAAGCCGCGAATGTGGTTGCAGCGACTCAAGGCAGAGGTGAGAGACCACAGCGACTCGCAGGCATCGGCGGAGACAGTTCAAGGCCCAGCGAGCCTTAATAGAGGTGGCGGCTCCACACAGCGGCGTGAGGGAGACGGCGCTCAGTGCGGTGCTATGCGGTGGCGGTTTGGTGCGTCGTCGACGGCGGCTAAGGGAGCAGCGTCGGGTTGGAGCCGGCGGGTGAAGGCTCTCAGGCCACTGTTGGCGAGGCGGAGCGAGGCCGGCTTGCGGGCTGCAAGGCCGATCCGGGGTAACTGAGGCTTAGCGACTCAGTGGCTCACAGGCCGGGACGGCGGAGGAATCAAAAACTGGCTCGGACGCTGCAGCAGAGGCGAGTGCAGTCCGTAACGGCTCGGTGTTGATCCGCCGTAGAGGAGGGCGACTCAATGACGGCTGCTCGCTATGGAACGGAGATAGTATTTCTTTCGAGCAAGCGGACGGTGCCATGTCGTTGATGCGCTTGCGGGCACTGGTATGGCGGAAGCAACCCGCCGTTTGTTGATGAAGATCCAACCAATTGAAATTTGAATCTGGCTAATCGCGAGCTTCTCAATCCTTGAAAGAGATCCCTCCAAGAACACAAACCACAGTGCGCCTGCCCCAAGGTGGGCGCCAACTGTCGTGGTTTTGTCACGGCATGTTGTCCTCGTGAGAGAACTTAGGTGTGAGGCCATCGCAACTATGTGGCGGCTTGAGAGGGGTTGGACGGAATCGAGAGACGCGAGTTTACCCAGGTTCGGCCCCTCCGATGGAGGTAAAAGCCTACGTCCTGCTTTGTGTATATTGACGACGAGGACGATCTCGATTACAAGGGTGCGGGATCGCTATCTCTAATCTCGAGAGTCTCTAATTTGTCTATCTCTCCTGACTTGTCTATCTAAGACCTGTCTATTGAGACCTCGAAAAACCTGACCCTCTTGGGGTGACCCGCCCCTCCTTATATAAGCTGAAGGGGCGGTTTACATGTAGAGTCTAAGTCGGATTGAGGCTTAACTTATTATGACTTCCCATCGCGGGCTTCTCCTCATGGGCTTCTGAGTCCCGGGCTTCTTATCTAGGACGGGCGGCTTACAACCGGGCTTATCTTCAAGACTCATCTTCAGGGACTCGTCTCCGGGACTTAACTGTCTGCCGGGTCATAACTGTCAGACGGGTCATAACTGTCTGCCGGGTCATAACTGTCTGACGGGTCATAACTGTCTGCCGGGTCATAACTGTCTGCCATGTTATAACTGTCTGCCGGGTTACAACTGTCTGCCGGGTTACAACTGTCTGCCGGCTTATAACTGTCCCCGGGTCATACCGCGGGGTATATCCCCGAAAGTTGCCGTTCCCTCGCCTCCTGCAACTGCGAAGGTCAATGACGACGACAACTGCAGCGATGTCGATGACGAGCTCCCCGCGGTCGGGGCATGTAGCGGTGTCAGCTCCTCCTCCTAGATCCTTTCCTGCAACATTTATCGTGCCTCGCGGAGGCGTTAGACTTGTTTGCGTTTTCGGGGACATTCAATGCTTGTAATGACTGTTTAAATCATGTGGTTTCCTTCCTCGCCTAGCTTCCTTCCTGTTTGTTGTAGTGCTCTGCGTCAGCAGGGCCCGATCCCGCGCATACCTCAACCGCCATTGGGGTGTCCGGATCACCAGGACGAGACCAAGGGGTGAGGGGCTACGTGACCAGTGAGGCCCCTGAGTCGCGATGCTCAGGAGTCCCCCTTGACGTACGAGCAGCCCTCATGAAGGGAACATGGCGATGACGGGGTTGATTTGGAGATTTGTAGCGCCTTGAGCTCTGCGTCGGTAGGGCCCGGTCCCACTGTCGGCGTTCTGGGAACGGGGGTACCCAGACCTGCCTGCTTGCGGCCCAGGGCATGGCCCACCTCGTCAGCCAAGCATGGCTGGCGTGGCCCCACTCAAGACAAGGCCCTCGTGAGGACCCGAACTCGCGAGGAAGGCAGCACCAAGACCAGCAAGGAGTGGGCCTCCTCAGGCCCCCTCCGGAGCGGCGGAGATCTCTATGCAGAACCCGGCCTCAGGAGTCAAGGATGACGCAAGGAAGGACAGGCGGGCGCCAGCGCGCCAGTCGTTGCAGTTTCCCCTTTAGTGCAAAGGGAGCAAGGACGTACGCGGGTTCCCAAAGCGCCACCCAAAGGTTTCCATTCTGGTGCAACAAGACCACGACCATGAGCCCAGCAGGATGGATGTCATCGCCGAGCCCACCTCTGCATCATCGACAGCCACTTTGCAGGCGAAGACCACCTTTGGACAGGGCGGGGATGTACTCCTGTCCCCCTTCGAATTTGGCCGTTGTGGGATTCCTTCCCGCCATTGCGATAAGGGAAGAGGACCCGGGCCGCGGCTATAAATAGAGGCTAGGTTGCACCGTAGCAAGGGGCGACAACCGGAGAGAGAACAAGGGAAGCAGAGAGCCAAGAACACCACCGGAGTGCCCTCACGAGGCCGCTCACCACTGTACTAGTTCATCAACCACACCTCCTCGAGAGGCAATCCACCAAAGCAGGAGTAGGGTATTACACTTCGCAGTGGCCCTAACCTAGGTAAATCATCGTGTGCATCTGCTTCCTCGTCATCATGCGTGTTCGTCGTAGAAATCATCGAGTAGCGAGCTAGGTAGGGCGAGGCTGCAGGGGATCTTCGCACACGCCCCTGTGTTCGAACTTCTTTGGGTTTTGTGGAGCCCGAAATCTGAATTTGGCGTGCCAGGTAGGGGGCGTGTCGGAGTCTTCCTCAAGTCGAGTTCTTCTTCCACCTTGCCGCTCTGATGTCTGACACTCGCCAAGCCTGCGCCGAGCGCCGAGCCGCCCGCGTCGCCCAGACGGTGCCCGTGGGCCGCGCCACCACACGCCGGTCCACCTCACCTGGGGCCAACGCCGCCACGGGTCCGTAGGCCCACGAACAACAGGACTCCTCCCAGCCGGTCACCGCGCGGCCCGACGGCCACACCGCCACTCCCTCGATCGTTCCGGCTACCGAGTCGTCCTCCCACGTTCGACCCGGGCCGGCACGTGGCACGGGCGCGCTCGCCATGGCGCACGAGCTGCTCCGCTACTGCCCTGCCCCTGACCGTCAAGACGACTGGCTTCGGCGCATCGCCGAGCTCGTTAGCGCCGCCGGCGACGCTTCAGCGCTCTCCTACTCGTTTCGACCCCAGCCCTCTCTGGCCGACGGGGCGGCCCATGATGCGCCGCCCCCACCTCCGCAACGCGACGTCGACCCCGAGCCCAGGCGTGAAGCACGCCTGCGCAACCCGCCCCGCGAGCCGCGGGCAAGGGCGAGGGATGAAGTAAGCTGCCAGGTGGTGCCGCGGCCGCGCGTCGACACTCGTGTGCTCCCCGCTCCACCGAACCGGCGTCACGACCATGCACCGCTCGAGGCGGCACCCCAGGAGTGTCAAGACCCGGTCCCTCCCGCACACGCAGCACCCGCCGAGCTGGTGGGGTGCCACGCCATCGCCCCGGAGCTCCATCCAACCACGTGGCCCTACAAGTTCAAGCCTGATCTGCCCCCTCGCTACGACGGCACCCCGGATCCCGCTGAGTTCCTACATCTCTACTCGCTGAGCATCCGGGCGGCCGGTAGAGACAACAAAGTCATGCATGCTGGTTCCCCATGGCACTCAAGGGCGGCGCGCTCTCCTGGCTCATCAACCTCCCGGAGGGATCCATCACTTCCTGGGACGACCTGCGCAAGCGCTTCGTCGCCAACTTCCAAGGTACCCGCAACCGAGCGCTCACTGTGAACGACCTGCGACGTGGGAAGCAGCAGGAGGGAGAGACCCTGCACAAATTCATACAGCGCTTCATGACTACACGCCTCTAGGTCCCGAGGGCGTCGGATGAGGCTATCATCTCCGCGTTCACCGACGACGTCACGGACCTCAAGATGAAGGAGGAGCTCGCCATGAACGACGAACTGTGCTCAGCCCTGTAGATGTTCAACCTGGCGAACAAGTGCACCAAGGCCGAGGAGGGCCGCCTTTCGCTCCCTGCGCTCCCGGGGGCGGAGCCGGAAGACAAGAAGACCAAGACCAAGGAGGCGAAGCGCAAGGCCCCAACGGTACTTGTGGCCGAGCCTGAGGCGAAGCGCAGTCGAGGCGAGGAACACCGCGCAGGAGGGAGACTGTCCTACATCTTCCATGGCACCAACAACCACGGCACCATCGATTGCCAGGAACTCAGGCTGGTCCGCGCCGAGCACTTCAGCCGGCGCCCTGGACGCACTGACCGTGGCTTCGGACGCGGCGGAGACCACGGCGGAGGCCGTTAGGACAACTGGGAGCCGCGTCAGGAGTGGCGAGACCAACTTCGGGAGGACCGCTGGCACGATCAGGCTCGAGAGGACCGCTGGTGCGATGACCCTCCGGAGGGGTCACGCCGCGGCCAGCCTCGTGTGGACCGTCCTCATGAGGCCAACCTACCCCCACTACCGCCGCCACCCAGAAGGAAGGAAGAGTTCAGGAAGGATGACGGGGTTGGGGGCTTCTAGGAGGTCAGGGCGATAGCCTGCATCCTGGGAGGCGCCCAGGCCCCGGCATCGAACTGCATCTTCAAGCAGTTCACGCGGGAGGTGAACGCGGCTCTCCCGAAGCCCGAAGCCATGCGCCCCCTCAAGTGGTCCCAGACCGCAATCACCTTCTACTCGAGGGATAGGCTCAGGTGCTCGGCCATGGCCGGCACGCTCCCCATGCTGTGCACTCCGACCATCAGCAACGTCCTCGTCACCAAGACCCTCGTCGACAGTGGGGCGGGGCTCAATGTCCTCTCCATTGAGACCTTCGAGACGCTCCAAGTACTGTACGACCAGCTCATGCCAACCAAACCCTTCTCAGGGGTCACTGACGGATCCACCGTCCCCATTGGGCAGGTGCGCCTGCCCGTCACCTTCGGCGGGCGCAAGAACTACCACGCCAAGATCATCGTCTTCGACGTCGCCCACATTCACCTCCCGTACAACGCGATCCTTGGGTACCCGGCCCTTGCCAAGTTCATGGCGGTGACTCATCATGGCTACAATGTCCTCAAGATGCCAGGGAGTGGCGGCATCATCACCGTCGCCTGCGATGAGAAGGATGCCGTCTGCTCCCTCGAGCATGCTTACCGCGCCGCGGCGGCCGAGCGCTCGGACAACGAGGAAGATGCCCTGCCTCGTGATGATGCACGCAGGAAGAAGAAGCAACTCCTCACCGCAGGGAGCCAAGGGGATGGGACCTCCAAGGACGGCGCCTCAGGCTCTGCGCCCAGGGATGGGTCCCCACCCTCCATCGCATAGGAAAGCGCGCTCGGCGCCCTCCTTGGGTCGGGCTCGGGGGCTTCTCCGCGGAGTTTCCGGCCTGGCCGGTGAGACAAGGGAGGCACTCGGGCACCACCTGAAGGCGTGTCCTGACACGTGTCTGCCTGAACCAGGAGCACGGCGCGAGGCGCCGAGCTCGCAAGAGTCCATCATCAGAGCTATCGAGGAGCTTCAGGAGGCACACGCCATGCGAGGCGGGGGCTGCCATGCACCACCAAGCGCAGCCGCCGTCGTCGGCCCGGTCGACAAGCCACGCGTCTGCGTCAACGCGCTCGCAATCAATGGGGCCGCGTCCCAGGGCCTCTTTTGGCCGACGTGTGCCGATTGTGGATGGGTCTACCCGCACAACTACGTCCGCATGCCCTTCGGCCTGGCAAACGTGGGCGTCACGTTCCAGCGCCTTGCCCGGGCCATGCTCATACCTTGCCTGGCGAGGCGCGGCGAGGAGTTGGAGGAGGTGCCCGGACCGAGCAGGGGTCCCGAACCCCGGGAGACGACGGGCTCGTGAGGGTCGCGCTCGTGGGGGTACAAGATCAGGCTACGACGGCAGCTTCGGCTCTTCAGCGGCATGGCCGCCAGGTGATCTTTTGTTGGTCTGTGCCAGGTAACTTTTTGGTTTACTCAGTTTGAGGGCGCCCACCGGACCGCATTGTCCTCAGGCGATCAGGGCATGCCCTGGCAGCCGCCTCATTTACGCATATTTCGCTAGCTTTTCAAGCATGTGATCTGTTTCCTAACGTTTCACCTTGCCTGCACGGGTCTTTGCCGGCGTAAATGTCGCTGCACCCGAATGATCCTACCTTCGACCGCCTCATGAGAGGATTGGGCACGGCGTCTGTGCTCGGGTCCGTCCCTGCAGCGTCGATAAATCCAGTGGCTCAGCTCTGTCTGGCGGGCCGGCCCCGTTCACGTCACCTCCCGGGGTCACTGGTTCTTGGCCCTCTCAAGCGATGGCCCTAGGGGGCACGTTCGGCGCAGGCTTCTCCAAAATTTGTAGGACCACGGACGGCGCTACCTACAAGAAGATCCAGGCGCAAACTGCCTTTGAGGTAGGGACCTCGCGAGGCCAAAGCGCCCTCGCGAGCTCCCAGATACACCTCCCAGTTCTACCGTGCAAGCCATGCGTATGAACTCAATGGGCTGTACACGCCCGGAGCCCCCCCCGAGGACGCGGACGGGTTCCTTCCCACGCAATGTGCAAGCCCCATGCTCCGCGCTACCGGACAACACGGTCCGCCAATGACTATGCCCATGCAATGTGGAAGCCCTACGCTCCGTGCGGGGGATAAACAACTGAGGGCGCCCTAGCGGCCGCATCCAACCTCAGGAAGGCGCCTCGCGGCCCCTTCTCGCTGTGCTCCCCTGGGATGTACGCGTGAGGGGGCTGCACGAGGGCTACTACCGGGCCAAGCCTGGTACACGCCACCTTCCCAGGTCTGCCAAACCTGGTCTTCATGCGCCCATCTCAGGAAAAGCTGGTGAGGAAAGGTATGGGAGCCGCTCGTACGTCAAGGGGGACTCCTGAG
The DNA here is from genome assembly GCA_039707655.1 of Elymus sibiricus. NCBI lineage: Eukaryota > Viridiplantae > Streptophyta > Magnoliopsida > Poales > Poaceae > Elymus > Elymus sibiricus. Next base: position 238,811,726 of record CM077665.1, read on the forward strand.
CATTGCGACTCTGGAGCCTCACTGACCACGTAGCCCCTCACCCCTTGGAACCACCCTTGGTGATCCGGACGGCCCAACGGCGGCTGAGCTATGCGCGGGGCCGGGCCCTGCCGACGCAGAGCTCAAAGCGCTCAAATGACTTAAGTAGGACGCTGGAGCTCGTACGTCAAGGGGGACTCCTGAGCATCGCGACTCGGGAGCCTCACTGGACACGTAGCCCCTCACCCCTTGGAACCGTCCTTGGTGATCCGGATGGCCCAACGGCGGTTGAGGTATGCACGGGGCCGGGCCCTGCCGACGCAGAGCACAAGGTGTTCAACATTACCAAGCTAACCCGGCCTTCACCATGTTCCCTTCATGAGGGCTGCTCGTACGTCAAGGGGGACTCTTGAGCATCGCGACTGAGGAGCCTCACTGGTCCTATAGCCCCTCACCCCTTGGAACCGTCCAGGTGATCCGGGCGGCCCAACGGCGGATGAGGTATGCGTGGGGCCAGGCCCTGCCGACGCAGAGCATAACAGCAAGCAGGAAGGAAACAAGGCGAAGAAAGCAATCGCACAATTCAACAGTCATTACAAGCATTGAAATTTTTTTGCAAATACAAACAAGTCTAACGCCTCCGTGAGGCACGATGAACGTTGCAGGAAAGGAACAAGGAAGAAGAATTAGGAGGAGCCATCGCCACCACTCGTCCCAGGCGCGGGGAACTCGTCGTCAACGTTGCTGACATCATCTTCTTCGCCGCTAACCCTTGCAGCTTCAGGAGGAGGAGAAACAGCGACGCATGTGAACTTCTTCGTCAGCGCCCCCACGGCGTCCTTCACGGCCATTGCCGCGGCGACACGAGCCCCGGGAGCGACCGGGCTGATCACGGATCTGAAGTCAAACCCCGGCTCGTGGAGGTGAAAGTGGCTGAAGACGCGTGTCGCAGCCTCGGAAAAGAGGTCGCGGCACTCACTCTCCAAGACTTCCTCCACCTTGACAACGGCACCCTCCAGCGCCTCGACGAGCTTTGAGGAGAGCCCCACGAAGCTGCTCTCCGGAGCCGCCAGGGGCTCCGTAAACCCATCCCAGCAAAGGGAACGGAGCTCTCGGCGAAGCCGAAGCTCGACGGAGGAGAAGGCGCTGAGCTCCGCAGCCTTTTTCTCTTCGGCTGTGGCAAGGGTTTTCTCCCTGGCGTCGAGCTGAGCCTTCTCTGTAGCAACTTCCTCCGCCCGCGTGTCCAGACGCTTGCGCTCCGCGGCTTGGGTGGACGACGCTTTGGACAACGCGGAGTCTCGATCGGCGAGCTCAGCCTTGCAGGTCTCCAGGGTTTCTTCTTGCCGACGCAGCTGCGGCTCAAGCGCAGACTTCCCCTCCTGGATAGCCTTCAGGCGGGCCTCCACCTCTTTGCAGCACCTGGCACCAGACGCCGCGTCGGCCAGTGCCACCTCGCGGGCTGCCCTAGCTGACGCGGCCTCCTTCTCGCTCTTCGCCGTGGCGGCCTCGGCCTAGCCCCAAACCGCCACGGCAGAGGCGTCGTCCTGGAGCCACCCGGAGAGGAGCCCCAGGCGCCCACTCGCGAGGCGATCGTCGGTACCCCCGAGGGCGTCCCGAACCTGACCCCGAGCGGTGACGGCCCCGTCCAGGACGCCGAGGCCGCGCGACGAAGGCATCGAGGCCTCCTCCGGAGGAGTCGCCTGTGCGATCACAGGGGACGCCCCAGGGAGACAGCAGCACGAGGAGTAGGAGGCTCTGGGGGCTGCGCCACGACCACGGGCAAGATGGATATAGACTGATCGACGGGCGGCTGGCCCTCAGGGGCTGGCTCTCCGAACAGCGGCATCGACACGCCCTCGAGGGCAGGAGCGGCCACGCCAACAGGCATCGGGGGCTCAGGGGGCTCCGCGGAAGCGGCCAGGAGGGTCGCCTCGTGAGCCCCCACACCCGCAGCGTCAGGCGCCTCGTCAAGCGACGGCAATGCGACAGGAGCGGGCGGCGCATCTGAAGGCACCCTTGGCTTGACGCCCGCTTTCTTCTTCCTCATCTTCGGCACGGCGACATTCCTGGGTACCAAGCAAAGAAGGGACCGTCAGCGCGCGAGCTACCGGCAGGCGGCCAAGGTTACGTGGAGCTGCTTACTCTTCGACGCCGACAGACTTCTTCTTCCTCCCCACCTCGGCGACAGCGGGAGCATCCACACCTCTCTCCACGAGGGCCTCGCCGCGCGGGAATGCAGGGGCACCGTCCGCAAGGACAGCGGCCGGAGGAACCGCTCCGGCCCCGGACCCGTCCGCCCCGCCCACGAGCTGCGATTCGGGCGGGGGTGTGACGGGCGCTTCGACCGCCTTGCCGGCGGAAGCAAGATCCACCAAAGGAGACTCCGCCCCGCGCTTCCTGGGGGTCGCCAGGAAGGCCAACCGTGTGGCACGAGGGGCTGGTCCTGGCCCCCTGAAGACCTTGGTGGGACGCGGAGAACCTACAGCAGAAGCTTCACCAACATCGTCGTCGTCCTCAAGATCACGCAAGAGCATGCTCTGTGACGGGGGAGACGCCTCCACCAGATCGTCGTCCGCTCTCTTCTCCGAATCCTCCCTGCCCGTGGTGTCGTCGGAGGACACCATCACCGGGGAGCCAAGGCCCTCGGCTTGGGAGAGCCCCAGTTCGTTGAAGACAGGCATCACGGCGACCAGATCGGCTCCGTCGTCGCAGCAGTACAACGGGGGGCAGTCGTTGGGATAATCTCCGGGGTCGCCGCTGAGCAGGATTGCGACAACCCTGCCCAGCTCCCCGGAGGGCATGGGGGCTGACCGAAGCCTGAGGTCATTGCCGCTGCCCCGGTACTCCCACAAGGGCCTCGAATGCAACTGGAGGGGTGTCAGGCGCTGTTTCAAGAACTCCTTCACTATCATCCCCCCAGTCAGCTTCTTGGCACGGATATCACGAGAGATCTGCTCCAGGACGGGCCTGGCCCGGGGGTCGGAAAGCTTCACGGAGCTCCATGCGGGGGTCTTCTCCGGCAGCCCCTTCGGCAGACCCAAGCGGGGATTGGTGCTCTTGAGATCCATGAAGACACAGCGGTGCCTGAAGTTCTCCACCTTCTTCCCGGCCTTTAAGAGCATGTTACCGCTCTGGACCATGACGAAGGAGACGCACGCCGACCGTTGAGCGCCGTCATGCACGCGCAAGCTGAAGAAATGACGGAAGAGGGTCACCGAAGGCTTCACGCCGACGAAAGCCTCACAGTAGAAGGCGAAGACGGACAAAAGCAGGATGGAGTTGGGTTGGAGATGAAGGGCTTGGATTCCGTAGTGGTCAAGAACGGCGGTGAAGAACTTGGAAAAGGGTGGGATGAGCCTAGCGAAGACGCTATGGAGAAAGAAAGGATAGGCCGACTTGGAGGAGGGCCGCTTCTCCGAGGAACCGCCCCATATCAAGGTCCGCCCCCACTCATTACTCTCGTCTGCAGTCGACGGGAGCACCGGGACGAGGTCTCCGTCCTTGGCAATGGTGGACTCCGAGAGCGCCGGTGAGATGGGAGCGGAGGCCGAGCTCTGGCCCTCTGGCTTCGACTTGCCGGCGGGAGCCATCGGGAAGTTCGCGAGGCCGGCACGGCAAGGAAGAGGACGGAGCGGTGCCGGGATCTGGAGAGGTCTCCGCTAAGGCCGGAGAACTGGGAAGTAAGAGCAGGAGCGCAAAAGAGGAAAGCAGTAATGGCCCGGCGCTGGAAGTCAGGCTTTTGTTGATTCGATCGGTGAGCGGGTGACCGAGGGGGCGTTGGACGCCCGACACCAACCGCACGACGTGCGCCAGTCCTGGCCCGTAGGCGTTTGGGGCCCGCGGCGCTTCAGGCCGTCCTTAGCAGCTTCACCCGGAAGCCGGCTCGAGCGCACCTTGGGCCTGGGGGCTACTGTCGGTGTTCTGGGAACGGGGGTACCCAGACCTGCCTGCCTGCGGCCCAGGGCATGGCCCACCTCGTCAGCCAAGTGCGGCTGGCGTGGCCCCACTCAATACAAGGCCCTCGCGAGGACCCGAACTCGCGAGGAACGCAACACCAAGACCAGCAAGGAGTGGGCCTCCTCGGGCCCCCTCCGGAGCGGCGTAGATCTCTATGTAGAACCCGGCCTCAGGAGTCAAGGATGACGCAAGAAAGGACAGGCGGGCACCAGCGCGCCAGTCAGTGCAGTTTCCCCTTTAGTGCAAAGGGAGCAAGGACGTACGCGGGTTTCCAAAGCGCCACCCAAAGGTTTCCATTCCGGTGCAACAAGACCACTACCATGAGCCCAGGAGGATGGATGTCATCGCCGAGCCCACCTCTGCATCATCGACAACCACTTTGCAGGCGAAGACCACCTTTGGACTAGGCGGGGATGTACTCCTGTCCCCCTTCAAATTTGGCCGTTGTGGGATCCCTTCCCGCCATTGCGATAAGGGAAGAGGACCTGGGCCGCGGCTATAAATAGAGGCTAGGTTGCACCATAGCAAGGGGCGACAACCGGAGAGAGAACAAGGGAAGCAGAGAGCCAAGAACACCACCAGAGTGCCCTCACGAGGCCGCTCACCACTGTACTAGTTCATCCACCACACCTCCTCGAGAGGCAATCTAGCAAAGCAGGAGTAGGGTATTACGCTTCGCAGCGGCCCGAACTTAGGTAAATCATCGTGTGCATCTGCTTCCTCGTCATCGTGTGAGTTCATCATAGAAATCATCGAGTAGCGAGCTAGGTAGGGCGAGGCTGCAGGGGATCTTCGCACACGCCCCTGTGTTTGAACTTCTTTGGGTTTTGCGGAGCCCAAAATCCGACACCCGCGCATACCTCAACCGCCGTTGGGGCGTCCGGATCACCAGGACGAGACCAAGGGGTGAGGGGCTACGTGACCAGTGAGGCCCCATAGTCGCGATGCTCAGGGGTCCCCCTTGACATACAAGCGGCTCCCATACCTTTCCTCGCCAGCTTTCGCCTGGGAGGGACGCGGGAATACAAGGTATCAGGGACCTGGGGAGGTGGCGCGCGCCTGGCTCGGCCTGAGCGTTGCCCCCGTGCAGCCCCCTCGCGCAGGCATCCCAGGGGAATGCTGCGACACGGGGCTGTGAGGGGCCGTCCTGAGGTTGAATGCAGCCGCTAGGGCGCCCTTAGTTTTTTATCCACCAGCGCGGAGCATGGGGCTTCCACATTACGTGGGCATAGCCGCTGAGCAATAGTGTTGTCCGCCGGCGCGGAGCATGGGGCTTCCACTTGAGCGCGGGAAGGGGGCTCGGCTCCTGAATCCCCGGGCGTGTACAACCCGTTAAGTTCGTACGCGTGGCCTGCACGGTAGAACTGGAGATGTATTTGAGCACCCGTGAGCCAGCGCGGGTCTCACGAGGCCCTACCTCAAAGGGGGGTTGCGCCTGAATCTTCCGGTAGGAGGCGTCATTGCTTGTCCTGTATATTTTGGAGAAACCTACGCCGAATGAATTTCCGAGGGCCATCGCATGAGAAGGACGAACACCAATGACCCCTGGAGGTGACATGAGCGGGGCCAGCCCGCCAGACAGAGCTCAGCCTTTGGATTTATCGACGCTGCAGGGACGGACCCGAGCACAGACGCCGTGCCTAGTCTTCTCATGCGACAAACCCAAGGAGAAAACACCCGGCGCATGGCTCCCGCCACGGCGAGACGCCGGCTGTGGTTGCAGGAACCGTGCCATGCGCCCTGACTCACCCACCCCCGATTAGCTCATGCGAGAACGTAGCACCAAGGGCTAGGAGAGGTGACGTGCACGGGGCTGGCCCACGAGACAGAGCTCGACCGCTTGGATTTGTCAACACTGCAGGGATGGACCCGAGCGCAGACATCGTGCCGGCCCTTAATCACGAGGCGGTCGAAGGCAGGATCGTTAGGGCGCGGCGACATTCATGGTGGAGAAGCACCGAGCATGCATGTTGGAATACTTAGGAAATTTATCAAGTGCATAAGAGGTTCTGATACTAGCGCAAACGACGCGACTGCAGGGACGGGCCCTAACCGCCTGAGGATGATGCAACCCGATGGGCGCCCTCAATCAGAACAAACCAAAAAGTTACCTGGTACGAACCAAAAAGTCACCTGGCAGCGGTACTACTGAAGCGTTGAGGTAGTCGTTGGAGCCTGGCCTTCATGAGCCCGACGCCTCCGGAGGCTCGGGGGCCTCGCCAGGGCCCGGTACCTCCTCCAGGACCGCGCGGCGTCGGACCTCGTGGGGCGCGAGCATGGCCTGGGCGAGGCTCTGGTACGTGGCTCCCGCATTCACCAGGCCAAAGGGCATGCGGATGTAGTTGCACGGATAGCCCCCACTGCGGCCGACGCGCGACGGCCAGAAGAGGCCCTAGGACGCGGCCCTGTTGATGCCAGGTATGTCGACACAGACGCGCAGCATGCCGCCCGAGCCGGGGACGGTGGCTGCGCTAGTTGGTGCGGAGCGACACCCGCCTCGCATGGCCTGCGCCTCCTGAAGCTCCTCGATCGCATTGGCGATGCACTCCCGCGAACCTGGCGCCTCACGCCATGCTCCTTGCTTGAGTGGGCGCGCATCGAAGCACGCCTCCATGTTGTGCCCGAGCACCTCCCTCATCTCACTGGTCAGGTCAGAAGCCTTCCAGATGGAAGCCTCCGAGCCCGACCCGAGGGAGGCGCCGAGCGCTCCTTCCTATGCGAGGGGGGAAGGAGCCGTGGCTCCAGGCACGGAGCCTGAGGCGCCATACTTGGGGGCCTCTGCCCCCTGACGCCACCACTCCCCGGCATCTTGAGGACGTTGTAGCCATGGTGAGTCACCGCCATGAACTTGGCGAGGGCAGGATACCTGAGGATCGCGTTGTACGGGAGGTGGATGTGAGCGACGTCGAAGTCGATGACCTCGGTGTGGTAGTTGCTACGCCCGCCGAAGGTGACCGGCAGGCGCACTTGCCCGATGGGGACGGTGGAGCCATCGGTGACCCCTGAGAAAGGCTTGGTTGGCATGAGCTGGTCATAGGGCACTTGGAGCGTCTCGAACATTTCGATGGAGAGGACATTGAGCCCAGCGCCACCGTCGATAAGGGTCTTGGTGACGAGGCTGTTGCTGATGGTCGGCGTGCACAACATGGGGAGCACGCCTGCCACGGCCGAGCACCTGAGTTGATCCTTGGAGTCGAAGGTGATGGCGCACTGTGACCACTTGAGGGGACACACAGCCTCAAGCTTCGGGAGTGCCGCATTCACCTCCCGCGAGAACTACTTGAAGATCAGGTTCGATGCATGGGCCTGAGCGCCGCCCAGGATGCAAGCGATTGCCCTGGCTTCCTGGAAGCCCCCAACCCCATCGTTCTGCCTATCTTCTTCCTTCCTCCTAGGTGGCGGGGGCAGTGGGGGAGGCCGGCCACACGAGGGCGAGCCTCACGAGGCTGGTCGTGGCGGTGCCCCTCACGAGGCTCGTCGCGCCAGCAGTCCTCCCGAGGCTGGTCGCACCAATCCAGACGCGGGTCACGACTATCCCAGCGGCCTCCACCGCGGCCATAGCCACGGTTGCCGTGCCCAGGGAGTCGACCAAAATGCTCATCGCGGAGCGACCGGAGCTCCTGGCAGTCGTTGGTATTGTGGCTGTTCGAGCAATGGAAAATGCAGAACGGCCGTCCACCCCTAGGGGGCTCCTCATCTCGACTGCGCTTCGCCTCAGGTTCTGTCGCCAGCACCGCGGGGGCCTTGCGCTTCGTTTCCTTTGCCTTGTTCTTCTTGTCTTCGGGGTCTGCTTCCGGAAGCTCGAGGAGGGAGAGGCGGCCCTCCTCGTCCTTTGCGCACTTGTTTGCCAGGTTGAACATTTCCAGAGCAGAGCACAGGTCGTCGTGGATGGCGAGCTCCTCCCTCATCCTGAGGTACCTGACACCATCGGTGAACGCCGAGATGATGGCCTCATTCGACGCCTTCGGGATCTTGAGGCGAACAGTCATGAAACGTTGTATGTACTTGCGCAAGGTCTCGCCCGACTGTTGTTTCACGCGACCCAGGGCGCGGTCACGTGTGCCTTGGAAGTTGGCGACGAAGCGCTCGTGAAGTTTGTCCCAGGAGGTGATCGACCCCTCCAGGAGGTTGAGGAGCCAGGAGAGGGCACCACCCTTGAGGGCCATGGGAAACCAGTTCGCCATGACCTTGTCGTCTCCACCGGTCGCCTCAATGCTCAGCGAGTAGAGGTGTAGGAACTCCGCGGGGTCGGGGGTGCCGCCATAACGAGGAGGCAAGTCCGGCTTGAACTTGCCGGGCCAGGCAACCTGCCGCAGCTCTGGGGCGATGGCACGGCACCCCACCGCACCCACGGGCTCCGCGCGCATGGGAGGGGCCCGGTCATGGTGTTCCTGCGCCGCGGCCTCCAGAGGCGCACGGTCGTGATGCTGGCGCAGCGGCGCGGGGAGCGCGCACGCATCAGCGCGCGGCCGTGGCACCACCTGGCAGCTTACTTCATCCCTTGCCCGCACCGATGGCCTGCGTGGCTGGTCGCGCGGGTGTGCTTCACGCCTAGGCTCGGGGTCATCATCGAACTAGGGAGGAGGGGGTGGTGCACCATGGGCCACGTCGCCCGCCAGAGAGGGCGGGGGACGGAGCGAGTAGGAGAGCGATGGGGCGTCGCCGGCGGCGCTGACGAGCTACGCGATGCGCCCGAGCCAGTCGTCGTAGCGGTTGGGGGCAGGGCGGTAGCGCAGCAGCTCGCGCGCCATGAGCAGTGCGGCCGGCCCGTGCGCCTGCCCGGGGCGAGCGTGGGAAGACGACCCCATAGCTTTAACGATGGACGGGGTGGCAGTGCGGCCGTTGTGCCGTGCGGTGACTGGCTGCGACGAGTCCTGCTGCTCGTGGACATCTGGGCCCGTGGCTGCGTCGGCCGCAGGAGAGGCGGATCAGCGCGCGGCGGTGCGGCCCATTGGCGCTGTTTGGGCGACACGAGCAGCCCGGCGCTCGGCGCGGGCTCAGCGAGCGTCAGCCATCGGAGCGGTGGAGCGGAGAGGAAGCGAAGCTTGAGGAAAGACTTCGACACGCCCCCTACCTGGCGCGCCAAATGTTGGATTTCGGGCTCCGCAAAACCCAAAGAGGTTCGAACTCAGGGGTGTGTGCAAAGATCCCCGCTTGCTTCAGCCTCAAGCTCACAGCTCGACAGCCTCGCCGAATCGAACTCACTCAATTGCAGGGAAGAAGACTAACACGCGGATTTACCCAGGTTCGGGCTGCTGCAAAGCGTAAAACCATACTCCTGCTTTTAGTGGATTGCCTCACGAGGAGGTTTGTGGATGAACTGGTACAGTGGTGAGCAACCTCGCGAGGGCGCTCGGGTGGTTTTTGATCTGTCCCCGTCTACGGCACAACCTAGTCTCTATTTATAATGGCCCGGGTCCTCTCCCCTTATTGCACTGGCGGGAAGGGATCCCACAATGGCCAAATTCGAAAGGGGACAGGAGGTACATCTTATCCTGACGAAAGTTGGTCTTCGCCTGCAAAGTAGCTGGTGGTGATGCGGAGGTGGGCTCGGCGGTGACATCCATACCGCCGAGCTCATGGGCTCGGTCTTGTTACACCAGAATGGAAACCTTTGGTGGGACACCTCGGGAACCTGCGTACGCCTTTGCCTCCTTTTCACCAAAGAGGAAACTGTCTCTTCTATGCCTGCTGGCGCCCGCCTGGCCTGGCTTGCGTCACCCCCGACCTCACGAGGCCGGGCACTGCATAGAGATCTCCGCCCCTTGGGAGGCAACCTGGGGCGGCCTCCTCCCTCCGAGGGTCTTGGCGTCGTCCCCCTCGCGAGGGTGGGGCCCTCATGAGGGCCTTGTTTTGAGTGGTTCCGCGCCGGGCCATAACGGCTGTCGTAGTGGGCCATGCCCTGGGCCGCAGGCAGGCAGGTCTGGGTACCCCCGTTCCCAGGACACCAACAGATTGCTCCCTTAATATTATGTTCATGTTCACATTATTCCTTTACATTCATGCAATGGCGAACATACAACTCCTGAGTGTACATTTCAATACACGATACCACTAGAATGTGATAGGGATTGGTTTTTCTTGGTTCTTCTTGATAAAAAATCCATCATGAGTGAATCTTCCGAGTTCAAGGAGTGATCATCGCTTCGTGAGCGTATGGTCCTTCGGGACCGTCCTCATGCTATGGTCCTCTCCTTTGGTGAGGGTTGAAAAGGAGTGAGGTGAGACGTCACCCCTCCTCAGCTGCCCGACAAAAGCTCAGAGCCAAGTTCTCGGTCTTATTTGGATGCCTTATTTCTTCATGCACTCCCATGCCAATCCAAGCATGGGAGGTTCGAGTATAGCATTCACCTGTTCAAGCATGGTTCATCTTGATGATCTTACTTGCTATTCTTTTACATGCTTTGTTGTGTACTTGCCGAGTCTTTGGCCTCACCTCTCGTGGACTTTGTTTCAGGTACATCACCCTGCGGCTTTGCAAGTAGTAGGAAGGGCGTAGATCCCATGGGTGTTCACTCACACATTACACACCCCTTTCATTCACCTAGCGGATCATGATAACTCTCATACTTAGGTTCATGATTATTGGTAGCTAGGATCTACTTGTTGTGTATACACTTTGTGTTGGTTTGTTTCCTTAACCACTAGGTACCCTGCATCGAACCGAATCTTCAAGCAGTTCTCGCGGGAGGTGAATGCGGCTCTCCCGAAGCTTGAGGTTGTGTGTCCCCTCAAGTGGTCATGGTGCGCCATCACCTTCGACTCCAAGGATCAACTCACGTGCTCGGCCGTGGCAGGCGCGCTCCCCATGTTGTGCACGCCGACCATCAGCAACGTCCTCGTCACCAAGACCCTTATCGACGGTGGCGCTGGGCTCAATGTCCTCTCCATCGAAATGTTCGAGACGCTCCAAGTGCCCTATGACCAGATCATGCCAACCAAGCCTTTCTCAGGGATCACCGATGGCTCCACCGTCCCCATCGCGCAAGTGCGCCTGCCGGTCACCTTCGGCGGGCGTAGCAACTACCACACTGAGCTCATCGACTTCAACGTCTCTCACATCCACCTCCCATACAACGCGATCCTCAGGTATCCTGCCCTCGCCAAGTTCATGGCGGTGACTCACCATGGCTACAACATCCTCAAGATGCCGGGGAGTGGTGGCGTCATCACTGTCGCTTGCAATGAGACGGTCAAGCCCACGCCACAACTCCTGCACCTACAAATACTCAGGGAATAATGAATGATCCATTTGTCAGAATCGGGGCTCCGCAGACCCAAGAAGGTTCGAACTTTGGGGCATGTGCGAAAATCTTAACCAGCTCTAGTCTCAAGCTCGCTACCCCGCAGCCAAGCCTCGTCGAATGCGTGCGAGTGAACAAGATGGACACAGAGATTTACCCAGGTTCGGGCCACCTTGCGGTGTAAAACCCTACTCCTGCTTTGGTGGATTGGCCTCGCGTGGAGGTTTGGGGATGAACTAGTACAGTGGTTGAGTGACCTCGCGAGGGCTCTCAGGTGAGGATGGATCGATCCCTTCTACGGCGGAGGCTAGTCTCTATTTATAGTGGCCCGGGTCCTCTTCCCTTATCGCACAGGCAGGAAGGGATCGCACAACGACCAATTTTGAAAGGGGACAGGAGGTACATCTTATCCTGACGGAAAGTGGTCTTCGCCTGCAAAGCTTCTGGGCGTGACGCAGAGGTGGGCTCGGCGATGACATCCGTCCTGCCGAGCTCGTGGTCTTGGTCTTGTTGCACTGGAATGGAAACCTTTGGGGGATCCCTTGGGAACCCGCGTACGTCCTTGCCTCCTTGGCACAAAAGAGGAAACTGTCCCCTCTGCGACCGCTGGAACCCGCCTGGCCTTGGTCGTCGTGGCTCACGTCATCGTAGCCTCATGAGGCCGGGTACCTGCATAGGAATCTTCGCTCCTCGGGAGGCAGCCTGGGGAGGCCTTGGCGATGTTCGCCTCGCGAGGCTGGGGCTCTCGCGAGGGTCTTGACTTGGGGGGCTTGCCACTAGGCTGTACTGGGCCGCCGAGGTGGGCCACGCGCTGGGCCGCAGGCAGGAAGATCTGGGTACCCCCGATCCTAGAATGCCGACAGTAGCCCCCGGGCCCAAGGCGTGCCTGTCCTGGCTTCGAGGCGAAGGCACGAAGCGAAGGGCGAAATGCCGCGGGCCCCAATCGCCTGCGGGCCAGGCTCGATGCGTGACGCGTGGCAGGACGTGGACGTCTCCGCTCCCACGTCGCCTCGGCAACTGCCCTGGCCGACAAAAGCCTGGCGCCCGCTGCCGAGCCATCATTCCTCTTCTTCCTTTCGCTTTTGCTCCCTTTCTCAGATCCCCTTTCCTTCGCGAGAACCTCCTCCAAATCTTGGCGCATCGCCGTCCTTCCTCTTGCTCCCCCAACCTCAAGGATTCCTCAGATGGCGCCCACCGGGAAGTCGAAGATTGAGGCTCAAGCCTCGGCCTCCTCTTCCCCTTTGTCGGCACTTACGGCATCCACCATTACCAAGGAGGTGGACCTCACCCCAGTGCTTCCGTTCACGGCGGGCGACTCCAGTGAGTGGGGGCACACCTTGATCTGGTGCGGCTCTGCGGAGCTGCGCACCTTGGCGAAAACAGTCTACCCCTTCTTCCTCCACAGCATCTTATCCAGGCTCATCCCGCCCTTCTCTGGGTTCTTCACCGCCATCCTTGAGCATTACGGGATCCAGGCCCTCCATCTTCAGCCCAATTCCATCCCGCTCCTGTCCGTCTTCGCCTTCTACTGCGAGGCCTTCGTAGGCGTGAGGCCCTCAGAGGCCCTTTTCCGCCACTACTTCAGCTTGTGGCTCCACGACGGTGCGCCCGGTCGGCGTGCGTCTCCTTCATCACGGCCCAGAGTGGGAGTGTGCTCCTGATGGCCGGGAAGAAGGTGGAAGGCTTCAGGCACCACTAGGTCTTCTTGGATGCCCAGGGCCTCGATCCGCGCCTGGAGCTCCCGACGGAGCTGCCCGAGAAGACCCTCGCGTGGGGCTCCGTGAACTCACCGATCCCCGGGCAAAGCCCGTCCTGGAGCGGATCTCCCTAGCGAAACCCGTCCTAGAGCGGATCCCCGGGCGAAGCCCATCCAAGAAGCTGACCGGGGAGATGATAGTGAAGGAGTTCCTGACGCAGTGCCTGGCGCCGCTCCAGTTGCACTCGAGGCCCATGTGGGAGTACCAAGGTGCGGAGGATAATATCAGGCTTCGATCCGCCAGCCTGACAGGTGAGGAGCTGGGCAGGGCCTTGGCTACCCTGCTCCACAGAGATCCTGGGGGCCTCCCCGAGGGCTACGCCCTACTGTACAGCCGTGATGACAGGGAGGAGCTGGTCGCCACCATGCCCGCCTTCGACGAGATGGGACTCTCGCCGCCCGAGCACCCCAATTCCCCCGTGCTGGTGTCCTCCGGCGACACCAGCAGTGAGGAAGGCTCGGAGGAGACTAAGGACGATTACCTTGAAGAGGTGTCCCCCCGTCACAGAGAAAGCTCCTCCGCGATCTTGAAGATGAGGGCGATACCGATGAGCCCCTGGCCGCGGACTCCCCGCGCTTTGCCAGGGTCCTCAGGAGGTCAGGGCCTGCCCCTCAGACCACGCGGGCATCTGGCCGGGCGACCCCGAAGAAACGCGTGGCCGCGCCTCCTCCGATGGACTCCCCACACTCCAGCAAGGCGACTGAGACGCCGGTCTCGTCCCCGTCCGAGCCGCAGCTGAAAGGCGGGGCGGCCGCTGCTAGGGCTGTCATGGCCCCTCCGGCCGCGGCCTCTCAGGGCGACCATGTCGCCTCTCTTGGCGACAGCGCCACGCCGAAGAAGAGCGGGGGCGTTGCGAACATCTCCAAGGCAGAGAAGAAGAGGAAGTGGATATGCGGCCGAGGAGTAAGTAACCTACCTCGCCTTAGGTCAATTATAGATTGCGCGCGTGCTTACGGCCCCTTCTCTTCTCGATGGCCAGGGGCAACGAAGTGCCGAAGAAGAGGAAGTTGAGCTCCGAGCCGAAGGATCCCCCTGTCCATAAGGCGTCGTCAGCCTCTGGTCGTGGTCGCGGCGGGCGTGTGAAAGCACATTTGCTCCCTTGGTGGTTTTGGTAATTAATAACAACATATAAGTCATTGAACTAATGTTTCCACTAAGTATATTTCAGGAAATGTTCAATGATAGGATTGGCAAAAGGATTGTGGAGATTGTGGAATACCCCAAGATGCAAGGAAATAGGTTGGCAAAGCTTCAAGGAAGAGGACTCTACATTTTACATTTGTGAGAAATCACTTTGAGCCCATAGGAAAGCCAATACTATTAAAAGGGGGTAAGGTTTTGTTGGTGAACAAAATGGTCATACGTGCACAAGTGATAGTCACCAAAAACACCCACAAGCTCTCCCACCAAAGTCTGTCCAAAGCCATATACTCAAAATTGGTGCAACCAACATTTCCATCCCAGTGCCACCGATTCTCAACCTCAGACAGACTCAGCGAAACCCTAACCACTTCGGTGCAACCGATTCAATCCCGGTGCCACCGAGTTTAGGTTGCCAACTCTCTGTTACGCAAATTCACAATATCGGTACCACCGAGATTGTTGGATCGGCATCACCAAGATTGGGAATCTGACCGTTAGTCACCTTATCGGTGCACCCGAGTTTCCTATATCGGTCTCACCAAGATTCAAAAGTTGCCACTTTTGGTCACTTCGGTACCACCGAGATTTACACATCGGTGTCACCGAGTTGGTCATTTTGTGTGTAACGGTTGGATTTTTGGGGATGCCTATATATACCTCTCCACCACCACCTACTTGAAAGAGAAGCACTCAGAACTATTCCATACTTGCCTCATCCAGTTTTCTGAGAGAGAACCACCTATTCTTGTGTTGAGGTCAAGATCTTCCACTCCAACCATATGGATCTTGATTTCTAGCCTCGCCAAGTTGCTTTCCACCAATCCCATCTCTTCCACCAAGCCAAATCTATGAGAGAGTGATTGTGTGTTGAGGAGTCTATCATCTTGAAGCACAAGAGCAAGGAGTTCATCGACATTACCGAGCCTATTACCTTTTGGTGGGTGGTGCCTCCTAGATTGGTTAGGTGTCGCTTGGGAGCCTCCTACTTCGTGTTGTGGAGTTGAACCAAGAAGTTTGTAAGGGCAAGGAGATCGCCTACTTCGTGAAGATCTACCCATAGTGAGGCTAGTCCTTCGTGGATGGAAGCCGTTATGGAATAGTCAAGGTTGCTACTTCGTGGACCCTTATGGGTGGAGCCCTCCGTGGACTCTCGCGACCGTTACCCTCCGTGGGTTGAAGACTCCATAAACGTGGACGTACGATAGCACCACCTATCGGAACCACGGGAAAAATCATCGTGTCTACAATTGCGTTTGATCTTCCTACCCTATCCTTTACTACTCATGCTTGTTGTTACTTTCCGCTGCAATAATCTTAGACATGCATGTGTAGGGTGTACTTGACTTGCCATGAAATGCTAAAACTGCCAACTCTAAAATTTGGGAAAAGGCAAAACTTTTATTTGGTCAAGTAGTCTAATCACCCCCCCCCCCTCTAGACATACTTTCGGTCCTATAGCGTGGAACCGCATCGCGCCAACCCAGCGCAACCCTTGGGCGCCCTGGCGACGCCGCACCCGGACACACAGGTGTGACGCCTACTCCTGGCGCTTTGCCGATGCCGCTTGGGAAACCGGGCGCCGGGGGCGCGGAGGCTCACGAGGCGGCACTCCTTGCCGTGGCCGTGGCGACCCCAGCGCCAGTGGTGGGGGCGACTTCCCGCCCCCTTCTGGGGGAATCCGCTCCTGAGGACGCAGTGACGCAGCTTCAGGAGGTGCCAGCCCCCGTGGGCTAGCGGGATGTGAAGTCGTCCGCCCTCTTCGTGCCCGAGGAGAACCTGGAGCCTCTGGCGCCCCAAGTCTGCCACGCCACTGCCCCCTTGTCACAACACTCGCCGATCTGCCGGTGCCGCCTCTTGGTCAGGCTCTCGCGCTCGTGAACCGCGGCCCTCTGATCAGGCCCCGGGCCTTGGATGAGGCCTATATCGCGCACGGCCAGATCCGGGCCGACCTCCAAGACACCGACAGGTGCCTCGCGAGGGAGCGCCTCCGGCATATTTTTGGGTGGCTCTAGGCCAACACAGCCACCAAGACGTCCTCGGGTTAAGCTGAGGCTGCCACCGCAGAGAGCAGGAAGGAGGCCCTCGAAGCCGCGGCGGCTCGCGACGCGGCGCTGGCCGAAGCATCGTCTGTCGTGGAGCGCTGCGGCGAGGCAGAGGCCAAACTGAAGGCCCTTCAGGAGGAGCAAGCCGCGCACGCACAACGGCTCCAGTAGCGGGAGGAGGACCTCAAGGCCCGCGAGGCGAACGTCTGCTGACCAAGCCATGGAACGCGAGCGTCTGGCCAAGCTGTAGTAGGAGGTGGTAGAAGCCCAGGCGTCCCACGCCCGACATGTCTCCGAGGCGACGGCCCAGCTGGATCCCAGGGAGAAGGCCCTTGCCGCTGTTGAGAAGAAGGTGGCCGCGGAGCGCGATGCCTTTCCCTCCATTGAGCTCAGGCTTTGCCAGGCGCTGCACACTATCTACAGGGGAGGATTCAAGGAGCCACTGGCGACCCCTGAGAGTGGCTATGCAAGGCTCTCCTCCAAGCTCGCTGTGCTCGAAGGTGCTACTGCCAAGGTGGACACCACCCTAGAGGATGAGTGCCTGTCGGATTTTGGGCTCCGCAAAACCCCAAGAAGTTCGAACACAGGGGCGTGTGCGAAGATCCCCTGCAGCCTCGCCCTACATAGCTGGCTACTCAATGATTTCTACGACAAACTCGCACGATGATGAGGAAGCAGATGCACACGATGATTTACCCAGGTTCGGGCCGCTGTGAAGCGTAATACCCTACTCCTGCTTTGGTGGATTGCATCACGAGGAGGTGTGGTGGATGAACTAGTACAATGGTGTGTCGCCTCGTGAGGGCGTTCTGGTGGTGTTGCCTCTCTTCTGTTGGGTGTCTGTTGTTACCTCTCTACGGTGCAGCCTATCCTCTATATATAGCCGCGGCCCGGGTCCTCTTCCCTTATCGCAATGGCGGGAAGGGATCCCACGACGGCCAAATTCGAAGGGGGACAGGAGTACAAACTTATCCTAACGAAAGGTGGTCTTCGCATGCAAAGTAACTATCGACGACGCAGAGGTGGGCTCGGCGATGACATCCTTCTTGCTGGGCTCGTGGTCGTGGTCTCGTTGCACCAGAATGGAAACATTGAGGGGGGTGTTTTGGGAACCCGCGTACATCCTTGCTCCCTTTGCAGCAAAGGGAAACTGCACCGTCTGGCGCGCTGGCGCCCGCCTGTCCTTCCCTGCGTCATCCTTGACTCTTGAGGCCGGGTTCTGCATAGAGATCTCCGCCGCTCTGGAGCGGGCCTGAGGAGTCCCACTCCTTGCGGGTCTTGGTGCTGCCTTCCTCGCGAGCTCGGGTCCTCGCGAGGGCCTTGTCTTGAGAGGGGCTGCGCCAGGCCATGCTTGGCTGATGAGGTGGGCCCTGGCCTGGGCCGCAGGCAGGCAGGTCTGGGTACCCCCGTTCCCAGAACGCCGACAGTAGCCCCCGGGACCAAGGTGCGCTCGAGCTGGCTTCCGGGCGAAGCCATTGAGGACGGCCCAAAGCGCCGCGGGCCCAAAACGCCTGCAGGCCAGGCTCGACACGCGTCGCGCGCCTGGGCGCCGACGCTCCCATTCCCCGAGGGCGTCAGGAACCGCCCCAAGTCAAACTGACGCGACAGCCGCGCGCTGCGTCGGCCATCATTACCCTTCCTTGAATGCTGCTGCTCCCTTGGGCCTCCACTCTTCGGGCCACGCGGATGCGATCCGACGGTGGCAGGTGAGGCGACGCGAAGTAGGGTTGCGCGCCGATCGAGCCGGCCCTTCGGCGCCCGATGGGCGCACGACGCCTGCTCTCCCACGACGCCTCGTGGCCGCGGTTATGCCTATAAATCCGCCCTCCCCAGGGGGGGCTTGCCATCTCGAAGCGCCCGTCTGCTCCCGTTGCTCCAGAGAAAACCCTCTCCTTTTCTCTACTTCTCCCCCTCTCCCATGGCGTCTGGAGGAAGTGTTGCGGGCGCGGTGAAGCGCGTGGGGCCGTCGGCTTCCTCGCCCTCTTCCGGAGGCAGCGGCGGGGGACCCTCGGGGCCGACGCAAGTTCGCCGATGCTGGGCCATGGTCGACGAGTGAGTGCTCCGATGCCTTCTTCTTTCTTAGTTTTCATGTCCGGTGTGCCGGACCTGATCCTCTCCTCTGTCTAGGGCGCATGCAGCCAAGAAACGCAGTCTCGGCGAACTCCAGGAGGAGGTGGACGCGTTGCGGGCCCGGCTGGCGACAGCCTTCCAAGCCGCCCTCAGGGGCGAAACAGAGGCCAGGGCGGAGCTGGCGTCCCTCTAGGCCTAGGTCAAGGAGGCGGCCGACGCCGTGCAGGCCGCGTGGGACGAGGCGGCTTACGCCAAGATGCTGGAGTCCCAGCGCGCCAAGCAGTACCTCGACATCGCCCACCGCGCGGCCGGCGCGGTGAGCCAGTTCGTCGGGGAAGCCCCCGCGCTACCCTGCGTGCAAGGCGACGGGGGCTACCTCGACTTCTTCCGCAGGGTGGTGGAGACGCTGGAGACCGGCGTCTCCTGCATGAACGTGGACAGCGAGGCCGACGCGCGCGACCTCCTGGACCTTGCCTTGACGAACGTCTTCTTCAACTTGCGCCGCCACGCCCCGGAGCTCGACCTCCAGCGCGTCGGGGAGTGGGTGCCTGTGGTGCTCCAGAGGCCCCTCCGGGTCGAGGTGCGCCCGCACATGGAGTCCCTGGTGGAGCGGTTCATCCAGGTGCCCGCCTCCGGCGGGGAGGGCGGCTCCAGCGCCGTGGCGGCCGACGACTCGGACGGCTATAGCGACTCCTCCGCCTAGACCTCTCCTGTCTTCTTTTCCTGGTACCTATAATATTTTAAGAAGAACTCGGTCCCTGTGGGCATTAGTCTTTTGCGTATTACCTTCGTCTCCGTCCTTCCTTCTCTTAAGTCGCCAGTCGCCTGCTTGCCGTGACGTGACTTAGTTTCCTTGCGCGGGGCTTGGCGCCGATGCCAATGCGGCCCGGTGACGGCGGCCGGCTGGGCCCTCACGAGGCATTCTCTCCTGAGGGGCTGCTCGTGGCTGCCACTTCCCGGGTTCGTGGCCTTGCTGCTCGTCATGGCGGGGTCCCTCTCCTCGCGCTGTTTTTCCTGGCACCTCAGGCCTCTGGGATCTCGGTAGCCGCGCGTGGTGGCCCACAGTACCTGCATTCTCACATTAGTGGGCACAACCCTTATCCCGTCCTCGGGCCGCCATTAGATCAGGAGGCTCTTGCTTGGTTCGGTAGTGTACTTAGCTTGTAGGGTGGTGACGATCTCGTGCGTCGCGACGTGTGGCCGGTTTGCCCAGATAGCCCGCGATTCCACCCGGGACGCTTCCTCCTTCTTTGTGGGACGGTTTGGGGGCCCCTTTCGGTGCTCTGTGTCTGTAGGCCCCAGTCCTGCACATTTCTCGACCACCGTAAGGGGCGTCCGGATCACTAGGACGCAACTACGGGGTGAGGCCTCGACACCCTTGATACCGACCGGATCACCAGGACGGCGTCAAGGGGCGAGGGGCTATATGACCGGTAAGGCTCCTGAGGCGCGCTGCTCAAGAGCCCCCTTTGACGCTCAAGCAGCTCTACGTCGGCAGGTCCCAGTCCCGCACATTCCTCGACCACCGCAATGTACGTCCGGATCACTAGGACGCAACCACGAGGTGAGGCCTCGACACCCTTGATGCCGACCGGATCGCCAGGACGACATCAAGGGGCGAGTGGCTATATGACGGTAAGGCTCCTGAGGCGCGCTGCTCAGGAGCCCCCTTTGACGCTTGAGCATCCCCCATTCCGTCCTGCCGGCTGCTGCCTCAGGAGACACTGGGGCCTCTTGAGGCTCCATGCTACGTTGCCGCGCTGTGGTCGGAGCCCCCGAGTGGGGGTCGACCGCTAAACGATGCAAGTCCCTGAGGCGATAGGGCCTTGCTATCCAGCCCCGAGGCACCTCGGGGAGGGCCGTAGCACACGGGCCCTTGCAAAACACCAATTCAGAGAAAGAGACTCCAAGACCGGAAAAACGAGAGCGCGATGAGAGAAAAGTCCCTACCCCTTTTTCTTTTTAAAAATAGAATTTCGAAATTCTCAAACTTCATTCCAAAAAATGGCAATTCGAACACCAAAGGGAAGCAAGCAACTGCCGCGTCCAGCACCTAGGCTAGTATCCGTCCTCGTCTTCCCCCAGCGCGGAGCGTAGGGCATCCACGTTGCGTGGGCATAGCCATTGGTGGGCAGTGTCGTCCGCCAGCGCGGAGCATGGGGCTTCCACTTGGGCGTGGGAAGGAACCCCTCCGCGTCCTCGGGGGGCTCCGGGCGTGTACAGCCCACTCATTATTACGTGAGAGTGTCACGGCCGAAGATTGCTGGGCAAGCCCCCTGGCGCATGGCCCGGGTGCTCCCAACCCCATTAAGAGCCATCCCACACATTTCTGCTTGGTTTCCGCACCCCTATGACCCAAACCCGGATGCATTGTTCCCCGCGTAGCCGCAGGATTGCGCTCCCACGGCCCAAACATGAGCACAACGCACCCGGCAGAGCCATAGGGGTGTTTTGTCGATGAAGCCGCCTCGTGAGGTGTCGGGACGTTGGCCGGACAGTGTCTTGAGGGCCTCGCGAGGCCCAGCCTCCCGTGGCCATGCCGACGCTCCAGTTGCCAAGGGTGGCCCGCGCTACTTGTGCCTTGCTGCTCCCCCCAGGCCGTTACTCCTGAGGCCTCTGGGCTTGGCTCGGTGTTGCTTGCTCGCGAGGGCGACGGCTTGCGCCTTGCCCTGCGGGCCCGGGGGCGTCCTCGCTCTTCCTCCCGCTCGCGTTGTCCAGGCCAAGTGCTCCATCGACGGAAGCCCCTAGGCCCAGCTCGGGGAGGACGCCCAGGGTGCCCCCTACTCCTGGAGGGTGCCAGCGCCTGCGGCAGGTGCCTGTTCCATCTCAATGTCCGGAGGTACGCCGTAGCTTGGTACATAGGGCTCTACGTAAGGGCTCGGTTCTCCTCCTGGGCTGCCCGGCGGGGCGCCGAGGACGGCCCCTCCGGGCAGCGGCGGGGCGCTGCCCTGTGCGCGCAGCCCGCAGACCCTCCTGCGACAAGCCTCGGCTCGCAGTTGCTTACCTCTGCCACCGCCGCTGGGTGGGCCGCGTGTTTCCTGACGTGGATTGTTTCCTTGGCGATCCGATGTGCCTTCGCCGTGGTTGCTTGCTTGTCCGGACGCCTGTGCCGCCTGCTCCCTGCGTAGGATGGCGCGCTCCCGCCTGGTTAACCCAAGATGTTGATGGTCCACAGGGTCACGGGGGTGCGTGTTGGTGCGTGCGTGGGGTGCCCCATTGTTCCCTCCGTGCGCTCCATCGTCGGGGCCGGGCTGCGCCCCGAAACCGATCACCGGAATTCGGAGGAGAAGGAGCACGGCGTGCGGCGGACCCCGCTCGGGCTCGCCCAGGGCCTGAGGGGGCACGCCGCCGGTGGGCTGGGCGACAGGTGCGGCGAACGGGCCCCTGGCGCCTGACGCCTACGGCCTTGAAGAAGAGTGAGGAGCCATGGCCCTCCGCGCGACGGTGACTAGCTCTGCGATGTGGTCAGCCCATGCGTCGAAGCCCCCGTGCGTCGGGCGGTGGCCGAGCATCTCGCTTGCCAGCAGCAGCGCATCGTGCGTGTCGAGGTCTCCCACGTAGGTTCGGCGCGACGCCGGTGCCGAGGGCGCCGCCCGTCCGCCGTGCATTTGGGCGGTGCGAGGGGCGGCGACGGTGGAGACGATACTGGTGGCTTGATACTGACCACCCAGCACCATGCCGCTGGGGCGTGGGTCTCTGGCGGCAGCGGTGGGATCGGTGGAAGCGGATCCGCCGTGGCTGGAGGAAGCTTGTTGGGCGCCGGCCATCGGAGCGGCGAAGCGAGGAAAGAGCGGGGCTTGAAGAAGATTCCGACACGCCCCCTACCTGGCGCGCCAAATGTCGGATTTTGGGCTCCGCAAAACCCCAAGAAGTTCGAACACAGGGGCGTGTGCGAAGATCCCCTGCAGCCTTGCCCTACCTAGCTCGCTACTCGATGATTTCTACGACGAACTCGCACGATGACGAGGAAACAGATGCACACGATGATTTACCCAAGTTCGGGCCGCTGTGAAGCGTAATACCCTACTCCTGCTTTGGTGGATTGCCTCACGAGGAGGTGTGGTGGATGAACTAGTACAATGGTGTGTCGCCTCGTGAGGGCATTCTGGTGGTGTTGCCTCTCTTCTGTTGGGTGTCTGTTATTCGCTCTCTACGGTGCAGCCTATCCTCTATATATAGCGGCGGCCTGGGTCCTCTTCCCTTATCGCAATGGCGGGAAGGGATCCCACAATGGCCAAATTCGAAGGGGGACAGGAGTACATCCTTATCCTGACTAAAGGTGGTCTTCGCCTGCAAAGTAACTGTCGACGACGCAGAGGTGGACTTGGCGATGACATCCTTCCTGCTGGGCTCGTGGTCGTGGTCTCGTTGCACCAGAATGGAAACCTTTGGGGGGGTGCTTTGGGAACCCGCGTATGTCCTTGCTCCCTTTGCACCAAAGGGGAAACTGTACCGTCTGGCACGCTGGCGCCCGCCTGTCCTTCCCTGCGTCATCCTTGACTTCTGAGGCCGGGTTCTGCATAGAGATCTCCGCCGCTCCGGAGGGGACTTGAGGAGGCCCACTCCTTGCGGGTCTTGGTGCTGCCTTCCTCGCGAGCTCGGGTCCTCGCGAGGGCCTTGTCTTGAGAGGGGCTACGCCAGGCCATGCTTGGCTGACAAGGTGGGCCCTGCCTTGGGCCGCAGGCAGGCAGGTCTGGGTAGCCCCGTTCCCAGAACGCCGACAGTGTCGTGACCTTTTCTCCACGGCCGCGACGCGTGTCTTCACCCACCTCTACCTCCACGAGCCCGGCTTCGATTTTGGCACGGTGATCGTCCCGGTTGCCCCCGGGTCTCACGCTGCTGCGGCGGCGGCCATGAAGGATTCCGTGGAGGCGCTGGTGAAGAAGTTCACCTGCATCCCCGATGTCGGGCCCCGTGCAGGCGAGTGATGGCGACGATGGCGGCGGCAGCGATGTTGACGACGAGCTCACCGTGCCTGGGACGAGTGGCGGCGATGGCTATGGTGATGACGGCCCCTCCTCCTAGATTTCGACCGGCGACATTTATCATGCCTCGTGGAGGCGTAAGATTTGTTTGAATTCGCAAAACATTTAGTGCCTGTAATAACTATTTGAACTCTGTGATTTCCTTTCGTGCTTTGTTTCCGTCCTGCTTGCTTTTGTGCTCTGCGTCGGCAGGGCCCAATCCCACGCATACCTCGACTGCCGTTGGGGCGTCCGGATCGCCAGGACAAGACCAAGGGGCGAGGGGCTACGTGACTAGTGAGGCCCCAGAGTCGCGATGCTCAGGGGTCCCCCTTGACATGCGAGCAGCCCTCATGAAGGAAACATGGCGACGACGAGGTTGAATTGGAGCGCTTTAGTACTCTGCGTCGGCAGGGCTCAATCCCGCGCATACCTCGACCGCCGTTGAGGCGTCCGGATGGCCAGGACGAGACCTAGGGGCGAGGGGCTACGTGACTAGTGAGGCCCCTGAGTCGCGATGCTCAGTGGTCCCCCTTGATGTGCGAGTAGCTCCCATACGTTTCCTCGCCAACTTTTGCCTGGGAGGGAGGCGAGAAGACCAGGTGCCAGGGACCTGGTGAGGTGGCGCGCGCCAGGCATGGCCTGAGCGTAGCCCCCGTTCAGCCCCCTCGTGTGTGCATCCCAGGGGAATGCTGCATGACGGGGCCATGTGAGGAGCCGAGAGGCCTTCCTGAGGTTGGTGCAGCCGCTAGGGCGCCCTCAGTTGTTTATCCACCAACGCGGAGCATGGGGCTTCCACATATAGACATTCATCATCATCACCCCTAGGGTTTAGACCCCAACTTACAATCTCGAGGTAGATCAACTCTGTACTTTGATACACCCCTAGTATAACAAAAGCAGGAAGTAGAGTTTTACCTCCTTCACGAGGGCCCAAACCTGGGTAAAAGCTTCGTGTGCCTTTTCTCTTGTAACCCATTGACCCGATCTCGCAGCTCGGTCCCACTACCCGAGGTCTTCCGGTTTTAACACCGACACCCAACCAATAAAATTTTGTAGTTGACACGGGGCCAAGCCCTCGGTGACGATCTTTTCACACTTGGAGGGAAAAAGAGAGGAATCAAGAGAAAACAAGACAAACACTCATGACAAACTCCAATCACACATCCGCTAAATCCACAAAAATACACGAAGATACAATGATTAGAGTTCAACAAGGGATACAAGTAAAGAGGATAGTTCTCCCACTCAAAGAGATGGGTCCTGATACGTCTCCAACGTATCTATAATTTTTGCTTGTTCCATGTTGTTATATTATCATTCTTGGATGTTTTACAATCATTTTATTACAACTTTATATCATTTTTTGGGACTAACCTATTGACATAGTGCCAAAGTGCCAGTTGCTGTTTTTGCTTGTTTTTTTACTTCGTAGAAAATCAATACCAAACGGAGTCCAATCGCGACGAAACTTTTTGGAGATTTTTTCTAGACCAGAAGACACCCAGTGGGCCAAACAACTACCGGAGAGGTGGGTTGTGGAGAGCACAACCCACCAGGGCGCGCCAGGGGGGCCCCGACGTGCCCTGATGGGTTGTGCCCTCCTCGGCCCCCTTCCGCACCGCCTCTGATGCTTATAAATTCTCAAATATTCTGAAAACCCTAGAGGAGTCGACGAAACACAATTCCAGCCACCGCAAGTTCCAGAACCACGAGATCCAATCTAAACACCATCACGGAGGGGTTCATCTTCCTCATAGGTGCCTCTCCGATGATGCGTGAGTAGTCCACCATAGACCTACGGGTCCGTAGGCAGTAGCTAGATGGCTCCTTCTGTCTCTCTCTCTTATGATTCTCAATACAATGGTCTCTTGGAGATCTATTTGATGTAAACTTTTGCGGTGTGTTTGCTGGGATCCGATGAATTTTGAGTTCATGATCAGTTTCTATCCATGAATATTAATTGAGTCTTCTTTGATCTCCTATATGCATGATTGTTTATAGCATCTTATTTGTTCTTCAAATCTTTGGTTTAGTTAGGCCAACTAGATTGATTTTTCTTGCCATGGGAAGAGGTGCTTTGTGATGGGTTCGATCTTGCGGTGTTCTTTCCCAGTGACAGAAGGGGCAGCAAGACACACATGTATTGTTGCTATTAAGGATAACAAGATGGGGTCTATTCCTACATGAATAGATCTTGTCTACATCATGTCATCGTTCTTATTGCATTACTCTGTTTTTCCATGAACTTAATACACTAGATGCATGCTGGATAGCGGTCGATGTGTGGAGTAATAGAGGTAGATGCAGGCAGGAGTCGGTCTATGTATCTTGGACGTGATGCCTATATAATGATCATCGACTTGGATATCGTCATGACTATTCGATTTTCTATCAATTGCCCAACAGTAATTTGTTCACCCACCGTGCGCTATACTCATGAGAGAAGCCACTAGTGAACCCTATGGCCCCGGGTCTACTTTTCCATCATATTGCTTTCCGATCTACGTTTTTGTAATCTTAGTTTTCAGATCTACAAAACCAAAAACCCAAAAATATATTTCTGCATATTTACTCTTTTTATTTATGTTCTTGAGAGATCTATCTCTCCTATCTATCACTACCTAATCTATCTTATTACCGTAGAGAGATTGACAACCTCTCTTTTGCGTCGGGTTGCAAGTATTTGTTGGTTGTGTGCAGGTGCTGCTTATTGGGTGGTGGTGATCCTCCTACTGGTTCGATAACCTTGGTTTCATAACTGAGGGAAATACTTACCGTCGCTGTGCTGCATCATACCTTCCTCTTTGGGGAAATACCGACGCAGTCCAAGCACGTTAAAGGAATTTCTGGCGCCGTTGCTGGGGAGGAAGCAGTCTCTTCTACGTGCCTATCGTAGGCGCCGAGGGGACTCCATCATCATCTACTAGGTTCCTAATCACAAATCTCGTCTCCTTGCAATTACATTATTTGCCATTTTCCTCTCGTTTTCCTCTCCCCCACTTCACCAATTTGCCGTTTTATTCGCCCTCTTCTTCGTTTGCCTTTTTCTTGCCGGATCTCTTACTTGTTGCTATGACTAGCGTTACTACTCCCCCTCTGTCACCAGATTTTGAAGTTCTATACTTCAAACAAAAACAAGGGCAAAATTTGAAAGATGCCTGGTATAGGCTAATGGAATTCTATCCTATTTCCAATCTAAAAGGAGATGCAAAAGTTTTGCTTAGAAATTTTTATATTGGATTGGCCTTGCATCATAGAGAGCTTTTGGATTTTCCCTCAAAAGGCAATTTTATTGAACTTGATGCAAGCGCCGCTTATGAAGTTTTGGAAGGGATTTTGGGGGTTCCTCCACAAAAAAAGGGGCTTGCCTTTTCACAAGAGGGAGTTCAAATTCTCGACAAATTGGTCGACTTACATAAGCACTTAGTCGAGTTACAAAAGTATCACGAACCCCTCAAACATATTAGTGGGAACCTCAATCGCTTGAACACTTTGATTACCCTTTGCAATAAGCGTTTGGATATTTTGGATCTTAAGATGGTTTCTTCTCCTGAAAATTTGGGGAAGCGGAAAGAGCCCCCCCCCCCCCAGATTCGAGAAGGCCCTCACAAATGTGGCCAAAACCAAAGATGACAATACTTGAATCTATCCATTATGCCTAGCTAGGGGCGTAAAACGATAGAGCTTGTTGGGAGGCAACCCAATGAATAAATATTTTTTTTGCTTTTTCCTTTCTGTTTTTGAGTGTTAACACAATTATGCCTCTGTTATGATTGTGTTTTTATGGTTTATTTAGTGTTTGTGCCAAGTAGAAGCGTTAGGATGATTCACAGGATAAGTAGAAGTGATGCTGAATCTGAAACAGGAACTTTGCGTCAAGTATTTAAATTTTCATTTTTTGCTGGAACGAGATCTTCAGCTGAAATTTTAACACAGTGTTGCTATACAAATTCCTTACGTTGTCCTAATGTTTCAGAATTTTTAGAGTTACAAAAGTATGGCTAGAGTACAGATTACTACACACTGTTCTGTTTAAGACAGATTATGTTTTCGTTGCATTGTGTGCTTGTTTTGATGAATCTATGGTTTGTATTGGGGGGTATAAGCCATGGTAAAGTTAAAATACAGTAGGTATAATGCAATTATAAAATTTGAATGGGTTTGCAACAGTACCTAAAGTAGTGATTTCCTTTGTTATACTAACGGATCTCACGAAGATTTTGTTGAGTTTTGTGTGATTGAAGTTTTCAAGTTTTGGGTGAGATCACGATGGATGAAGGAATAAGGAGTAGCAAAAGCCTAAGCTTGGGGATTCTACCGCACCCCCAAGATATATCCAAAGATAAACAAGTAACTAAGCTTGGGGATGCCCTCGAGTTGCATCCCCTCTTTCTTCTAACGACCATCGGTATTTTACTTGGAGCTATATTTTTATTCGTCACATATCATGTGTTTTGCTTGGAGCGTCTTGTATCTTTGCTTGCTTTGTTTGTTAGTTTTTCCTTTGTATCCTTGCTGTACATACCTATTTGAGAGAGCCACAATCATGCTATGATTTGTTAGAATTGCTCTATGTGCTTCACTTAAACTTTTTGAGCTATAGAATTGCTCTAGTGCTTCACTTATATCTTTTTGAGAACGGTGTGCTTGGAAATTTTTGTAGAAATACACTCATGCATCACTTAGATTAATTTGAGAGTTAGTAAATTTGGAAAAAAATCCTCTCATGCTTCACTTATACCTTTTTGAGAGATGAAATCTTTATGCTCATGTGCTTCACTTAAATTTGTTTGAGCTTGCCAAAAAGCAATGCAATGAAACTAGTCCCAAAGTGATAGATATCCAAGGAGGATATAATAAAAACTTTCATGAAGATCATTGGACAAATTAAACTTGATTCCTTGTAATAGTTTTGAAACATGATGATAGTAATATGTGAGTCATGTTAGTGAGTAATTATGCTTAGTAGGAATATTGGTGTTAAGGTTTGTGATTCCCTATGCATGCACGAAAGTCAATAGTTATGCAATGAAGTTATATCCTACTTGTGCTGCATTATTCGGTGTTAGTTATGTTCAATGCTCACTTATGTGATTTTCGTTTCTTAGTTTGGTTTCTTCCCAATCTATTTGCTAGCCTTCGTTTGTACTAAGTAGAAATACTACTTGTGCATCCAAAATCCTTAAACAATGTTTTGCCTTATGATTCCACCATACCTACCTATATGCGGTATTTCCATGCCGTTCCAAGCAAATTTGTATGTGCCATCTCTAAATTTTCAAAATAAATTTTCTCTTTTGTGTGCTCGTACCGCTCATGAAACGGTGGGGGTGTCCAATATTTTTCCATGCTAGATGTGTTATTCTCAAGATGAGTGTTTATTCACTTGTCATTGCACGAGAGTGCAGCGGTAATAGGGATGCCCATTCCCAAAATGAAAAAGAAAAAAAATATTTACTTTATGTTGTCAAATAATAAATTCCTTGGAAAGTGTTGGTATGGAAGGCAACCGTGGATACGACCCGCCATGGAAAGTGAAAGTTTGGTGGAAAAAGGAATAAACTTTATTTTCTGTTTGGGAACCGCCTATGATATGTCTAGCATGGAAAGTATTGTGAACCACTTTGTCGTTTTCGTTGACAGGAAAAGTATGCCACCCAAAATATTTTCTCTCTCAATTTTAAACTTTGAGCTCTGGCACCTCTACAGATCCCTACTTCCCTCTGTGAAGGGCCTATCTATTTACTTTATGAAATTTTTATTTTTACTTTGAGTCTCCATCTTCTCTTATAAGCACCAACTAGGGGGCACTATGATAGTACTTGAGCATTGGGCATAGCTAATATTTGAGTGTGTTTCATGAATGGATCAATGATTGAGCATGATGGGCTAGGGATAACTTTCTTTAGTGTTGATATTTTGAAAGACATGGTTGCTTGTTGACATGCTTGAGTATTGAAATCGTTATGTTAAAACTAGACTATTGCGTTCAATCATTATAAGTCCAAATGTCCATGCTATACAAAAGAAAAGAATGTGATGAACATGTTAGGCAGCATTCGACATCAAAAATTCTGTTTTTATCATTTACCTACTCGAGGACGAGTAGGAATTAAGCTTGGGGATGCTGATACATCTCCAAAGTATCTATAATTTTTGCTTGTTCCATGCTGTTATATTATCATTCTTGGATGTTTTACAATCATTTTATTACAACTTTATATCATTTTTTGGGACTAACCTATTGACATAGTGCCAAAGTGCTAGTTGCTGTTTTTGCATGTTTTTTTTTACTTCGCAGGAATTCAATACCAAACGGAATCCAATCGCAACGAAACTTTTTGGAGATTTTTTCTAGACCAGAAGACACCCAATGGGCCAAACAACTGTCGGAGAGGTGGGCTGTGGAGAGTACAACCCACCAGGGCGCGCCAGGGGGGCCCCGGCATGCCCTGATGGGTTGTGCCCTCCTCGGCCCCCTTCCGCACCGCCTCTGACGCCTATAAATTCTCAAATATTCGAAAAACCCTAGAGGAGTCAATGAAACACAATTCCAGTCGCCGCAAGTTCCAGAACCGCGAGATCCAATCAAAACACCATCACAGAGGGGTTCATCTTCCTCATAGGTGCCTCTCCAATGATCCGTGAGTAGTCCATAGACCTACGGGTCCGTAGGCAGTAGCTAGATGGCTTCTTCTCTCTCTCTTATGATTCTCAATACAATGGTCTCTTGGAGATCTATTTGATGTAAACTTTTGCGGTGTGTTTGTTGGGATCCGATGAATTTTGAGTTCATGATCAGTTTCTATCCATGAATATTATTTGAGTCTTCTTTGATCTCCTATATGCATGATTGCTTATAGCATCGTATTTCTTCTTCGAATCTTTGGTTTAGTTAGGCAAACTAGATCGATTTTTCTTGCCATGGGAAGTGGTGCTTTGTGATGGGTTCGATCTTGCGGTGTTCTTTCCTAGTGACAGAAGGGGCAGCAAGACACGCATGTATCGTTTCTATTAAGGATAACAAGATGGGGTCTATTCCTACATGAATAGATCTTGTCTACATCATGTCATCATTCTTATTGCATTTCTCCGTTTTTCATGAACTTAATACACTAGATGCATGCTGGATAGCGGTCGATGCGTGGAGTAATAGAGGTAGATGCAGGCAGGAGTCGGTCTATCTATCTTGGACATGATGCCTATATAATGATCATCGCCTTGGATATTGTCATGACTATTCGATTTTCTATCAATTGCCCAACAGTAATTTGTTCACCCACCGTGCGCTATACTCATGAGAGAAGCCACTAGTGAACCCTACGGCCCCGGGTCTACTTTTCCATCATATTGCTTTGCGATCTACGTTTTTGCAATCTTTGTTTTCAGATCTACAAAACCAAAAACCCAAAAATATATTGCTGCATATTTACTCTTTTTATTTGTGTTCTTGAGAGATCTATCTCTCCTATCTATCACTACCTAATCTATCTTATTACCGTAGAGAGATTGACAACCTCTCTTTCGCGTCGGGTTGCAAGTATTTGTTGTTTGTGTGCAGGTGCTGCTTATTGGGTGGTGGTGATCCTCCTACTGGTTCGATAACCTTGGTTTCATAACTGAGGGAAATACTTACCGTCGCTGTGATGCATCATCCCTTCCTCTTTGGGGAAATACCGACGCAGTCCAAGCACGTCAGGGCCTTGGAATCCATAGAGCATCTTCCCTATGAAAGGGGCTTTGACATCCACTTGGATCTTCTCACATAGAGGTGATCTTCATGAGAAGGTATAAGTGGAAGGAGTAATGCCCACCAATCTCAAGAGCTAAAAATATGCTAACCCTAGATGGAGGTGGTGGGGTCCCTTATATAGCCTAGGTGAATTGGGGGCGAGAGAGAGATACATAGGCCCTTGGGTTGGGTGTGCCTACGCAGGGGCTGGATGTCCGGCGCTTCAGGATGGGCCTCATGTCCGGGGCTGGAGGGGTGCTTTCCGTGAGGTTCTGGACAGGGGGCGCAAGATTTCCGGACTGGGCCCGGATGTTTGGCCGCTGTAGCTTCAGCTGACCTTCACTCTGGACTTGTGGCGCCAGATTTCAGGGCCCTAGGCCAGATGTCCGGCCGCTGGGAGGTCTTGGCGCCTTACTTTGATGCTTGCCTTCGTTGTCCGTCTTCATGGGGGTTCGGCATTCACTCCGAGTGTCTACAGGGTCGTATTCATGGTACCTAAGCAAGCGTAGGGTTTCCACTTGAGGCAGAATCCATGTCTCAAGTGGTTCGAACGGGAGTTCAATAAGGAGAGATGTCACCTTGGTTTCGATGGCACTTGCGTGAGCTCTTGTCAATTGGAGCTTGATGGGTTTGTGTAGTGTCCATGGGGATGACCATGGGATGCTCCGCATCATCTTCCCACCTTGGGAAAGATCCATCCTCGAATCGAGATCCTCATCACAATTGAAAGGAAATAGGTCCTTGACGTTGAAGATGCCGCTGCCATTCGATCTTCTAGGCATTGTCGTTGTAGCGTGCAAGCACCTTGAATGGTCCCTCCGCTCTTGGAAGAAGCTTGGATTTGCGCTCGTTGGGGAATCGATCCTTGCAAAGGTGTAGCCACAAGAGATCACCGGTGTTGAACACCATAGGGTGCTTGTTGATGTTGCGCTGGTTGGTGACTTGTTCCACTTGACGTTTAATCGTGCTTCTTGTTTCTTCATGCATCTTCTTGATGTAGCTTGCCCTTGCGCTTGCGTCCATGTTCACAATTTCTTGAAGTGGTAGCGGAATAATGTCCAACGGGCACAAAGGGTGGAAGCCGTACACCACTTTGAAGGGAGACTTGCAGGTGGTGGAGTGGCGCGCACGGTTGTAGGCCTACTCCGCGATGGGTAGGCACTCCTCCCTTTCCTTGATGTTCTTCTTGATCAACACGCGAAGTAGCATAGACAACGATCGTTTGGTGACCTCAGTTTGGTCGTCGGTTTGTGGATGATAGGTCGAAGAGAAGAGTAGCTTGATTCTGAGCTTGGCGCATAGCGTCTTTCAAAATTAGATTAGGAACTTGACGTCGCGGTCTGACACAATGGTCTTAGGAACTCCATGTAGTCTCAAGATCTTCCTACAAAAGAGTTTTGCAACATGTGAAGCGTCGTCGATCTTGTGACATGGAATGAAATGTGCCATTTTGGAAAAACGATCCAAAACAAAAAACATGGAATCATGTCCATTGTTAGTTCTTGGCAAACCAAGCACAAAGTCCATGCTTATATCTTCCCAAGGTGCAAAGAGTATTGGAAGTGGCATGCACAAACCATGTGATTGAGCTTTTGACTTAGCTTTGCGACATGTAGAGCAACTGTTGGTGAAGCGTGCCACATAACGAAACATCTTTGTCCAAAATTACTCGTGGGAGAGCGTAGTGAATCTCTTGTCGTGTCCAAAATGACCCATGATTCCTCCACCATGAGCTTCTTGCAAAAGCAACAAACGAAGAGAAGACTCCAAAATGCAAAGTTTGTTAGCACGCATAAGATATCCATCTTTCATGTAATATTTCTCCCAACAATTGTTAGCTTGACATTTGGTGTAAGCAGTAGCAAACAAAACATCATGCTCATACAAGTCTTTGATATGCTCAAAACCAATGATATTAAATTCAAGTTCAGTAAATAGCATGCATTTGCGGGAAAGAGCATCCGCGACAAAATTTTCCTTACCCTTTATGTACTTAATGACATAGGGAAAGGAATTAATGAATTCACTCCATTTAGCATGGCATTTGTTCAAATTTGTTTGACCTTTAAGGTACTAAAGGGTTTCATGATTGGTATGAATAAAAAATTCACGTGGTCGAAGATAATGCTCCCAAACATGCAAAACTCTCACCAAAGCATATAGTTCCATGTCATATATGGAGTAGTTAAGTTGTTCACCGGAAATTTTTTCACTAAAGTATGCAATTGGGCATTTCTCTTGCACTAACACACCTCCTATGCCATTACCACTAGTGTCACAATGCACTTCAAAAGTTTTGTCAAAGTTGGGTAATGCGAGCAAAGGTGCATGTGTAAGCAAATTTTCAAGCTCCTGAAATGTCGTGTCTTGGGATGGACCCCATACAAATGGAGCATTCTTCTTGCTCAAAGCATGCAACGGAGATGCAATGGTGATAAAATCCTTAGCTAATCAACGATAAAAGCGGGCTAAGCCAAGAAAACTACGCACTTGTTGCAAATTTGTCGGTAGGGGCCAAGTTTTAATTGCATCAATTTAGACTCATCAACTTGAACACCCTTAAAGGAGATAACAAGTCCAAGGAAACAAGCTTGTCAACACCGAAAGTGTATTTTTCCATATTTGCATAAAGTTGCTCTTTTCGAAGGACTTGCAAAACTTCTTTAACATGTGAGACATGCTCTTCTAGAGATTTGCTAAACACAAGAATATCATCAAAGTAGACAACAACACAATAGCCAATGTGATGTCAAAGGACATAATGCATCACACCCATGAATGTACTAGGTGCTTGAGATAGAGCTATAGGCATAACCAACCATTCATAAAGGCCAAATTTGGTTTTGAATGTCGTTTTCCATTTTACACCTTCTTCCATGCGTATTTGATAGTAACCACTTTTAAGAAATTTTAGAGAAAATTGTGGAACCACTTAGTTCATATGGCATGTCATCAAGGCGTGGAATTGGGTGGCGATACCTAATGGTGATAGCATTAATGGGACGGCAATCGGAACACATACGCATACTACCATCTTTCTTAGGCACAAGAATAACTGAAACCGCACATGGTCTTAGGCTCTCGCGTACATACCCGTTTTCGAGGAGTTTGTGCACTTGCCTTTGTATTTCTTTGGTTTCCTTGGGGTTGACACGGTATGGTGCTTTGTTCAGTAAAGGTAAGGCGGGGATGAGGTCGATGTGGTGCTCGATTCCGCGAAGTGGAGGTAGTCCCAGAGGTAGCTCATCAGGGAAAACATCCTCAAATTCCAGCAACAAACGAGACAAAACCAAAGGAAGATATTGGTAATTATTAGTCCTCACGACCTCATCTTTGCACACACGTACAAAGTGAAGCACACTTGATGGGATCTCACTCACATCCCTTAAGTATCTTTTGGTGGCTAGTAATACTAGGTTTTTCTTGTACCTCATCGCGGAGTCACTCAAATTTGGCTTGTGGCTCTCACTCTCTTTTAGGTGGATCGCTCTCTCAATTTTATCTCCACGATGGGTTGAAGCTTGCTTGTCGGCGGTGACTTGACTTGGCAACATTTGTCGAAGCACATATTCCTTGCCCATCATCTTGAAATTATAGTGATTGGTCGGACCGTTGTGGATGACGCCGTGGCCGAATTGTCAAGGTCTACCAAGAAGTTGGTGGGACACGGACATGGGAACCACATCACACTCCAAAGTGTCTTCATATGCACCAATCTTCAAGGAGACTTGAACGGCGTGGTCGACTTGGAGGGTGTCGGAGTCACTTAGCCATGGAACCTTGTAGGGGCGTGGATGCTTCTTCTTGACCAATTGTATCTTGGAACAAAGGTCTTCACTTGACAAATTGTGGCAACTTCCGCCGTCGATGAATACCTTGACAGATCTCCCTTGGATGCCCGCTTTTGTGTGGAAGATGTGGCAACGTTGCTCTTCGCCTTGCGATTGTTTAAGTGTCAAAACATTGGAAACAACAAGAGCGGGGCTCGGATTGTTGTTGTAAAATATTTGTGCATCTTCATCTTCATTCACTTGGCGGTGCATGGCCACATGCTCTAGTGCTTCTATCTCGTCGTCACTCATGGAATCATAAGTGCCGTCATCATGAAGTATCATAGTGCGTCTTGTTGGGCACTCAAAAATCTTGTGGCGACGGCCCTTGCAAGTGAAACATTGAATAGAACTTGACTTGGCAGGTGCATCCGTTGGATTTGTAGAAGATGAAGCTCTTGGCTTGTAGTTGCTTGTAGGAGGGTGGCTTGACGAAGTCGTCTTGTCCTTGTAACTTGACTTGTCACCGATAGTTGTTGGAGTTCTTGTAGTCGAAGGCATCGAAGTTGGAGAAGCTTGAGTACTTGAGCCGTAGGTCTGGGAAGGAAACTTGGAGTACTTGTAGTCATCTTGCCCATGGCGTTTTGCATTGGATGCTTGATGTATGGTTGGAGTATGGTTAGAAGTCGGTGGTCTTCTTGATTTGGTAGTTGAGCCCATTCAAGAAACATGTCATTGTTTGCTCATCATCTTCCTTGACATTTGCTTGGATCATGGCCATTTCCATTTCTTGATAATATTCTTCAACCGACTTTGTGCCTTGCTTGAGGAGTTGAAGTTTCTTGAAGAGATCACGATTGTAGTGAGTAGGCACAAAGCAAGCTCTCATGAGATCCTTCATTTGATTCCAAGTTGTGATAGGAGGTTCTCCTTTATCTCTTCTCCGCTCAATTACTTGCTCCCACCAAATCAGAACATAATCTTGGAACTCAAGTGAATCCATGGCGATCTTCTTTTCTTTGTCATTGTTGTGGAGATGGAAGATCTTGTCAACCTTAAGTGCCCATGAAAGGTAGCCTTCGGGATCATTGCTTCCAGAGAACTTAGGCATGGTGAACTTAAGCTTGCCGAAGCATTGTTCATCGTTGGGAGTGACGATGCCCTTGTCTTCGAGGTGGCGCATCATTGTCATTCTTTGGTGGACGGTGCTCTTGCCTTGGAGCTTCTTCTTCACCGGGCTCGTCATGATGAACTTGAGGGCGTTGACGAGGCACACGCACTCGGTTTCTCCGTTCTTGGCGCTCCTCTTAGAGAGCGGCTTTTGTCGGATTTCGGGCTCCGCAAAACCCAAAGAAGTTCGAACACAGGGGCGTGTGCAAAGTTCCCCTGCAGCCTCGCCCCACCTAGCTCGCTACTCGATGATTTCAATGACGAACTCGCACGATGACGAGGAAGAAGGAGCACACGATGATTTACCCAGGTTCGGGCCGCCGCGAAGCGTAATGCCCTACTCCTGCTTTGGTGGATTGCCTCTAGAGGAGGTGTGGTGGATGAACTAGAACAATGGTGAGCGGCCTCGGGAGGGCACTCGAGTGGTGTTCTTGGCTCTCTGCTTCCCTTGTTATCTCTCTGGTTGTTCCCCCCCCCCCTTCTATGGTGCAACCTAACCTCTATCTATAGCAGCGGCCCGGGTCCTCTTCCCTTATCGCAATGGCGGGAAGGGATCCCACAACGGCGAAATTCGAAGGGGGACAGGAGTACATCCCCGCCCTGTCCAAAGGTGGTCTTCGCCTGCAAAGTAGCTGTCAATGATGCAGAGGTGGGCTCGGCGATGACATCCGTCCTGCAAGGCTTGGGTCATGGTCTTGTTGCACCGGAATGGAAACCTTTGGGTAGCACTTTGGGAACCCGCGCACGTCCTTGCTCCCTTTGCACCAAAGGGGAAACTGCACCGTCTGGCGCGCTGGCGCCCGCTTGTCCTTCCTTGCGTCATCCTTGACTCCTGAGGCCGGGTTCTGCATAGGGATCTCCGCCACTCCGGAGGGGGCCTGAGGAGGCCCACTCCTTGCTGGTCTTAGTGCCGCCTCCCTCGCGAGCTCGGGTCCTCGTGAGGGCCTTGTCTTGAGTCTGGCCGCACCGGGCCGTATTAGCCGGCGGAGTGGGCCACGCCCTGGGCCACAGGCTAGCAGGTCTGGGTACCCCCATTTCCAGAACGCCGACAGCTTCTTCTTGTCATTCATGCCGGAGTGCTTCTTGTTCTTATCATGCTTGGCGGTTGCGCTCTTCCAAGGAACGAGTTGCATCGCGTAAGGCACGTTGAGCTTGAAGGGCTTGTTCTTCATGGCGATGTTGTTCTTGTTCTTTCTCTTGTTGACGACGTCGTTCACGCTCTCGTAGGCGATCTGTTAACCCATTTCCATGGAACGGATTGTCTGAAGCTTGATGGTGGCCACTGTGTGGTGAACTTGGACCGTAGAGGTCGTCTCGAAGATGAGAACGTGCTCGGGGAGGACTTGCGCCGGAAGTAGAATCTGATGATTGGCGACTCGAGGTGCGTCGCCTTGACGATGAACATATTGAAGGAGCATGGTTGACCATCAAGGTACATATTTTGTCCATTTGGCTTGATAGCTTGGTGTCGAGGTAGTCCTACGTACGCTCCTCGGATTGGTGCAAGTCGATGGCGAGTTGCTCGATGCGATCGTTCAAGACATTTTGCGATTGACGCATGGCTTTTTGCGTGCCGAAGAAATGCATCTTGGTGATGTACTCGTTCTTATCATCGTCGTGCTCCTCTAATATCAGGTTGGGTATGGTTGACCTATCCATAGCACTCAAAGGAGATGTGAGTGAAAAATGAGAAGGACAATACAAAATTTACCATTCCGTGTGTTGAAAATGGATCAAAGATCACTCAATGTGTAACATGGAAGTAGTAGAATTGTACCAGAGTTCGTCACTCTAACTCCCACACAAATAAGGCTTATCGAATAGCTTGGTTAGGATAGTGGAACAAAATTCAAGCAATTCGTGAGTCAAGATTCAATAATGTTGAAAAAGATTCGCAAGTTCGCAGGTGAGACAAATAGATCAATAGGAATGATTGTACACGGAAACACACACACACACACAGAGATAGATAAGTTGGGTCGTGCAACCAAGGAATGAGCACAAAATGTGGAATCCACGGAAAAAGCTCGTGTTGCACAATACTGGAGATACACTAGCACGATTGCTCAAATGGGCGCTATACGAACTTGTGCACAACCTATAAGAACAAAATGTGTCGTCTTTCTATCCCGACTATGCTATGTATGTATAAGGCATGATGACATTCGCTCAAGTGATCCAATATGATCAAGTATGATATGCAATTTGGCGATGCTATTGCTTTTGCTCTTTGCTTAAAAGCTTGCTTCTCATTTTCTTTGGCAATAATATTTGTATGGTCACTATGCGGAACGTGCATACCAAGATAGCAATTATGTATAAGCGGGGAAAATTGCAACACACGAGATGATACTATGATTGATGCACACAATTGAAACTATGTGGAGTATGTTTCACTAAAGTCCACTAGTAGCGTCGCCCGACAATACAATGGCTAGTCTCGATAGGCAGGTAACGCAAATAGGCATGGGGTAACAATGCAATGAAAAGGGAGTATATAATAGTGTCGTCGCGGTTACCGTCCTTGCTTACGATGGGGGTTAAACGATGAGTTGGTCGTCGATGATGACCGGCGGTGACGATGATGAACTGTTCCTAAGTAGCCGAAACACCTTAGAAAATGACAAATCCACGGATCAAAATCTCAAATGACAAATGTTGCGGAAGAAATGGCGGTGATTGTGGAAGAAAATGGTGGAAATCGATGAAAACTGTGAAAAATTGGGGCAAAACTGCTGAAGTGGCTGTCACGGGCCGGATATCCTTGGGGGGCGGATGTCCGGGGGTCGGGTCGGATGTCCTGGCAGCCCGATCCAGATCGGATCTCAAGAACTTGAGGATGAACACGGAAATTTTGGGGCAAAATTGGGACAAATTTGTGGATGGAAATGGTGGGGATGATGGGGAAAAGCTAGATCCATTTGAAACACTTCGAATCCACGTATGAAAATGAACAAAATCTCATCAACACCACAAATCAATTTTTTGGTATGGCTATTTTTGTGGAGA
This sequence comes from Elymus sibiricus, assembly GCA_039707655.1. Lineage (NCBI taxonomy): Eukaryota > Viridiplantae > Streptophyta > Magnoliopsida > Poales > Poaceae > Elymus > Elymus sibiricus. The sequence continues at coordinate 238,850,566 of CM077665.1, forward strand.
TTTTGGAATAGGTCAAATCAAACGGAAATTGGCAGGGGATGAGACTGCAAGATGTGAATCAACGTGGCTCTTGATACCAAGATGATACATGGCCAAGCCATCGGTGATGATCTTTTCACACTTGGAGGGGAAAAGGAGAGGAATCAAGAGAAAACAAGACAAAACACGCAAGACAAACTCCAATCACACATCCGTGAAATTCACGAAAACACACGAAGATACAATGATTCGAGTTCAACACGGGATATAAGTAAAGAGGATAGTTATTCCCACTCAAAGAGATGGGGCCTTGGAATCCTTAGAGGATCTTCCTTTTGAAAGGGGCCTTGACATCCACTTGGATATTATCACATAGAGGTCATCTTCATGAGAAGGTATAAGTGGAAGGAGCAATGCTCAACAATCTCAAGAGGTAAACATATGCTAATCCTAGATGGAGGTTGAGAGGTCCCCTATATAATCTTAGGAGAGTAGGGGGCGCGCGAGATACATGGGACCTTGGTCCGGCTATGCCCACGCAGGTGCCGAATGTCCGGGCCGGGGGCCGGATGTCTGCCGCTTCAGGACGGGCCGGATGTGTGGGGCTGGAGGGGCGCATCCCGAGAGGTTCTGGACAGGGGCACCAAATTTCTAGGCAGGGCCTGGATGTCCGGCTAGGGACCAGATGTCCGGACGCTGTAGCCGTAGCTGGCCTTGGCTCCTGAACATGTGGCTCCGGATTTCCGGGCCCTTGGCCGGATGTCCGGCCGGTGGGAGGTCTTGGCGCCTTCCTTGATGCTTGCCTTCGCCGTCTGTCTTCGTGGGGGTTTGGCCTTCACTCCAAGTGTCTCCGGGGTCGTATTCATGGTACCTAAGCATGCATAGGGTTTCCGCTTGAGGTAGCATCCATGTCTCAAGTGGTTCGAATGAGAGTTCATTAAGGAGAGATGTCACCTTGGTTTCGATGGCACGTGCGCGAGCTCTTGTCATAGGACCACTTGGAGCTTGATGGGTTGGTGTAGTGTCCATGGGGATGACCATGGGATGCTCCACATCAGTAGTTCTTCATGTTTTCTTTTATTTCCTTTGCCCGGTTGGGTATACGATTCCGTTCTTTTGCTGAACCGTGTTCTTTTTATCTTGTATCTTATTTTCGCAGAGGTTTGAAACTAGTGTGGGGACGCGTACGTTATGGTGCCAACCGCATGAAAACCCTCACACGCCACTCGGTCCCTTTGATTCAACAAAATCTTCCTCTACAAGTGCCCGGTCTTACCAGACCATATTAAAAACGTTTGATGAAGCGTGGGTCCATGACCATTAGAGTAAGAGGTTATTTGCACCTCACCGGTAAAAAGTATTATTATGCTTGCTTATATTTAAGCTTGGGGGTAACCACTTTCCATAATTTTCTTGAGACTAGTTCTCGCAAAGTTCTAAGCTCGAAGAAGTTATTTTTGCATGTGTAGAGTTTTGTGCAATATTCTTCATCTAATGAATACTATCCAATCATGTGTCCCATTGTTTGACATGCTTGTTTAAGTATGATTGCCAATTATTTGTATCAGGGAATCAATTGCTCAAGTTAGGCCCCATATTGCCATAATAAATGTTTTTATGCACTTTGTTCAAGTTTTTTCTTAGCTTGGTTACAATCTTGTGATCCTCTGAAAGACATTTCCACAATATCTACCTCTAAAAAAAGAGAATGTTGAATAAAAAGTTTGACACTTGTTAGAGTTGTTCTAAAAGAAAGAGTTATGGAGTAGCTTAAGCCCATGGTGTTTGATATAATAGATTCAATAGGCCTTGGGTATAAAGTTGTCCAGACGAACTTAATTGAAATGTGAATGAGATTATGCCAAAATTTGTGTTGTATTTTTACATGATGCTTCGGCTTTTCGCTGGTGCTATGGACTTGCTACTATATGCACGTGTACATGTGTAAATGTGGCTTCATCACTATTCTTGATGATATGTTGAGAACTCCGCTGGCAAATGAACTATCCACCAGAGTTTCGGCTCGAATTTAGGCTATGTGTTTGTTACTGTATGTAGTGGCAACACTACATTGAATATTATTCAGCTTTCTCTTGAATGTTTGTATGTGGAAATAACTGAGTGCTAATCGCAATAGCTCTAAAGAGACAACATATTGGTCCATAGTACTCAAGCTTAAGCCACTACAAAACCCAAGCATGATCATTTCTTTGGCATGATCCCGTCGCGTGACAATAAAAGTTTCAGCAGAGAATGAATGAAGTAAGAGCCAAAGAGCCTTGACTTGAGAACGTTAGTGGGCATGAATGAAAAACTCCATATCTTGTATTTTTGACAAATCTTTGTGCTCAAGTTTATTTAAAAAAATCAAAAAGAAATTAATAAGTAATAGGATCCAAGTATTTGCTTTTACACTAGATTAAACTTTGACAAGGATCATAGAATTTTTTACTAAAGCTCTAGTGGTTTTGTGATCAAAATAAATGTTACCTAGCTGAGAATGTGCTAGTTTGTACAAACATGTTCTATCTTGCTTATAGCTTGCAGAGAAGCCAAGGATACTCCTATGGGCAACAATCTTTATTGATGAGCTAGATGGAATAACTTTGGTTTATCAACTTTTTTTCTCGAGGATGAGCACAGTTTAAGCTTGGGGATGATGATGACTGGATTTTATGCATACTTTTAGAGTATATTCTAGTGCCAAAATCCCTCATATCATATCTATGTAGCACTTATTCATGTCTCCAATGCATAGTTTGCGGTATTTACTTGTTTTACCAAATTCATTGCACACTTTTTATTTTTATTTAGTTTTTACTATATTTCCTTTGTTTTGTGGCCTTTGTACGTGTGTTGACATATTCATGGACTTGGGACATCAAAAGAACCAAGTTGGGGGTCAAATAGGTGAAGTTCCAGGCACCAGGTCATGACCCTTTGGGGATTTTGATGATTTTACATTATTCAAAGTATTCAAAAGGAACATCCAAGGCATTTGATGCATCGGGCTTTTTTCTAACAATCCAACGAGCCCAAGAACGACAGAATCGGAGTTTGTATGAAGAAATGGCGACCAAAACATGAAACAGCTCCCGAAGTCCACATCGTATGATAACCTTCCATGCGAGAGTGTACGCTCGTTTGAGCACTCGTATGACCCTCTGGTAGCTATGAAAATTGGTCAAAACATTCCAAATTTCACTCGGATTTCGTCCCCGTTTTTTCCATGAGATCCTTGACAAAAAAGGCTTCTTTGGGACGTGGATTTGGCTCCCCTTGATCCTTTGGATGAAAGGGAGGAGACTAGATCAAAAGAGGAGACCCGAGGAGGACTCCTGTATGAAGACCTCGAACCCAAGACGCCGTCTCATTCCATCTCCATCCTCCACAAGTCACATCTATAGTCACCGCACCTCCATTGCAGCAGCTCCACCATAGAGAGAAGGGCCAAGGCAAGGATGAAGGAAGGGAGGAGGCGCCTCCATGCCGGTGCCGGTCGGAGGGCCGGCGTCCTCTTCATCACCGGTGCCATGCCTCTCCCCATCTCCATCTCCAACTTTGTGTTGGCTTGTAACTCATCCCTAATCGCTATATACTTCATCACCTTGTTTGAGTAATTTATTAGTTCATGGGGGAATAAGTTGAACTCTAGTATGTGCTAGTACCGATTGTCTTGCGTGATATGATACCCTCTTTGGATGTTTATGTTAGTAGTCGTATTTACGTTGGGGGAAGTCGGCCATCCAATGTATTGAAATTTTGGACAGAAGATTATTACTGTTGGCGAACCGTGTGGTTGGCGAGGTGGGCAAGTGACATGCCCCATCTCCCTTCACAGCGGATCGTTGCAGCAGGGGGTAAAATAGAGACCACTTTGGCCGCGTCCATGGGGAACTTTTTCCCCTTAATCACCTTCTGATAACCGGAGTGGGCTAGTACGGTGGTGACGTATGTGATATGGGGCTGCCGCGTGTATGCACGTATCTGTACCGGCTTCGCCCACCAAGAGAGACATGTAAAGTTGCTTAATATTCACAGAACAAACATGTAGTGATGATTCTGAATACCTCGAGAACACCCTTATTACTCAAGCACCGCTCCTTTATTTTACTCGCTGTTTTATTTATGTTTTTAACTCTGCATAGTTATTTAGTTAAAACCACACTCATTATCATTTCCGCTTGCAACCGATGAATAGACTATTTTCAGATAATGTTCTAGGTGTGAACGTAGCCACGTAAGTGACGACGTTGCTGCGGGGTTGGTAGTTACCGGTGCACCACCACTCCCTGTGGGGTCAGCATACTCTACTTATCGCGAATTGCATTAGCCTTGTACCCTTGCAGGTCATCAAGACTATACTTGTCAAGATCCTTTCATCACTGACTTCGGGAATTATCTCAATGCTTAGAAGGAAAATATCACTCAAAATGATCCTGCATTTTGCCTCAAGGCGAAAGGTTCTAAGGTATCCTCGCAAGCCTCATCATCTTCAAGTGAAGGTGAATCTAATAGTGATGATGATTCTGAATATGAATCCAAAACTAACTTTTCAGATCTTGTCAAAATTGCCACTATGCAACAAACTGCCATTGAACAGATTCAAAATTTGCTAGAGAAAATGTAATAGCCCGAGACCGATGCTCCAGATGATTCCCGTTTTATTTCGTCATCGCCGTGTGATTTATTATTTGTCGCATTCATCATCGCACAATTCACATTGCATCGGCACTCGGTTGCCGTCATTTTTTCAAAACTTGCATTCTTTAATAGTTGTCGGTTCTGCCCATTGTTGTCGTTGACCGTTTGGAGACCAAATACACACGCACGTGCCCGCGGCATCGTAAAAATATGGTTTTATAAGTGGGAATAAAAAGTGCTCGGAATGGGTTGAAAGTTTGCGTGTGGTATTATTATATTGTTGGTAGACCGCCTGCCAAATTTGGTCGCATTTGTAGTCCGTTTGATACCCCAACCAATAAACATGTAGCGGCACTATAGTCGGTAAAGTCACAGATGTTTTGCTTTATAAAAACTTTTCGTCAGGCTGCCGTATTCCCGCTCTTCTCAACCTAGCCCATCCACACAGCCCACCTTACCCAACCTAATCCCAAGCCATCGTCGGAGGCGTCCGATAGCGATCGGAGGGCTCGAAAACGGTTTGAAACCCCCATAACCCTAAACTCTGCCTATTTTAAGAAGCTGTCCTTGCCATTAATTCTTGGAACCCTAGCCTCCATGCCTCATTTTCCGCGCGCAACCATCCACCAGCCGACACCCAGGCGCTGCCTCCTCCCACCTCCCGTGGCCCTAGAAGCCCAGGTCGGGGCACTCAAAGCCCATCCGGGCCCGAGCTCGCGCCGCTGCCTCCCCGTGCATGGAGCTGAGCTCCCATGGGGCCGCCGGTCTCCTAGCCCCATACCAGATCGACCAACTCCTCTTCCCCGCCTTCGCGCTTGCGCCGCCCCGTCACCCGGCGGGTCGCCGCCGTGTCCCCCTTCTCCCTCTCTTCTTCCCATCCTCCCAATCTCACCATCTCTCTTCTCTCCCTCCGTCTAGGTCGAAGCCATGGCCGTTGCCCATGGAGCTCCATTGGCATGCCCGGAACGGGACTCCCTACAATGGACCCCCCATTCCTTCCAGCCCTCACCGCCGGCCCATCCTCGCGGGCCCCGAGTTCCCTCGCCAGACACTCCTGTCGCCGCCGCTACTTCCTATCGAGAGAAGGACGAGTGCCTCGCTCGACCAACCACACGCTTTGGCCACGTGGGCATGCTAACAGGGCCCATCCGCTAGCCTAGTGCCCAGCTCGCTCGCCTGGCCTCTCCCAGCCTCCTCGCCAGCCCATCACCAGGCATGCCAACTGGCCCTCTGGTGAGCGCCGCCTCGCTGTTCATCGCCCGAGTACCATGTTGCTATATGTCGCCGATGCTCCTGTTCGTCATGTAGCTAGATTTGACACATCGTAATGTTTTTTTCGCAGAACAATTTTTGCATTTAATGATGACTACATAATTACAGAAAATGCCCCTATTTTGAAATGCCAATAACTAAATACCCATGCATCGAAATAAAACATGTCATATATGTAACTTGGGTAGAATTTTATTTATTTTCACAATATCCAACTTTCATCCATGATTAAAATGTTTAAAATTGCTGTTTGCATCAATTTGCATAAATGCCATACTAAAACGGTTTATTTCATAATTAAATAACCGTAACTCTGAATTAAATAAATTATATATGTAACTTGACTAAAAAAGTGTGTATAATAACATGGTGGCATTAATTTTCCTGTTTAAAAATATATAATATGTTTTAGGTAAGAGCAGTTCAAAATTCGAAATTAGCATATTGGGATTCTCCGGAATTGTTATGTTTTGTTCCCGGCTTCATTTAAATTGCCTAGATAGCTAGTTTCAAGATACGACAATCTATGGGACCAGCGAAGGGCCCCTTTTGCGGTTCAACTATGGGAACCTGCCATGCGCAAAGAGCAGCACCAACTATCAACACCCAAGGGTTTAAAGGTTCGGGCCACTGCGAGGTGTAATACCCTACGTCCTGTGTTTTGGTGGATTATATGTGTTGTCCAAGTTTACAAGGAGCGCAACTTGCCAGCAAGGATGCATGGGAGCGCAACTACTACATGCAAAAGGACAAGGTGTCAACCGCTGTAAAGGGTGACATGGACCTCCTTTTATAGGGAAAGGGCTTACCAGAGTGGCAAAATAGTAAAAACACTCTGGTGGTAGTGGGTACAGTGCCACATACCTAACTCTGATGGATTAAGATAGACGTATTAAAAGCACCGTGAAGTGTCACGCTGGCGCCGCCTTCCAGCAAGGATGACTTCCCCTTCTGTGACGTCCGCCCAACTACCTCTTATTCCTTCGCCACGCCATCAGGACATGTGTTAATAAAGGTTGGTTAATCTTCCGGAGCTGCCACATGCCCCGGGAGGCTCTACTTAACTGCCTGCCCACTCGACACCTCACTAATAAGTGACAATCAGGCCGATGAGGTGGAGCGGTGGCCTGGTAGTAGAAGCCTGCCGGGACGGAACTTGCCGAGCCTTCTCCCACTGGCAAGGTGGCTTGCCGGCAGTTCGGTCTTCAACTAGCTGCGTCTTGAGTGCGGTTATCCTCCGGCAAGGCTTGCTGGGAAATGAATTCATGTCTCCTGTGCACAAGTCAGGGTATTGAAGCATCCATTCTTTACTAGACCGACAGGAGCCCCCGTGCCTAGGCTGCACTTGCATCCGTGACATTGGTGGGCTAGGCCCAAAACAGTGCACAGACACACGTGGCGGGGAGTGATACGTCTCCAATGTAGCTATAATTTTTTATTGTTCCATGCTGACATATTATCATTCTAGGAAACTTTTTGAGAAATAATTTATCAATTTATATTATTTTTTAGCACTAAACTATTAACCTAGTGCCCAATGCCAGTTGGTGTTTTCTACGTATTTTTTTACTTTTCAGGTTTACAATACCAAACGAATTCCAATTGCCCTGAAACTTTTTTATGTTTTTTTCTGGACAAAAAGAATACCTGGAAGCTTCGGGAGAAGATTGGAGGCCGCACGAGGGCGGCACAAGCCAACAGGGCACGCGTAGGGGGGGGTGTCCGTGCCCTGATGGCTTGTCCCTCCCTTGTGGCACTCCTACCCCTGTTCTCTGGCCTATAAATTAACATATACTCCAAAAACCATAAAGGGCATCCCGAAACTCTTTTTCCGCCATCGCAAGTCGCTGTTCCGACGGGATCCCATCTGGAGCTCCGTTCTGGGACCCTGCCGGAGGGGGGAACAATCATAGAGGGCCTCTTCATCAACCTTGTTGCCCTCATGATGATGTGTGAGTAGTTCACCATAGACCTACGGGTCCGTAGTTAATACCTAGATGTCTCTCTCTCTCTCTTTTTTGATCTTCAATACAATGGTTATCACATCTTTGCTTTGACCTATCCGATGTAATTCTTTTGTATGGTGTGTTTGTTGGGATTCGATGAATTATGGGTTTATGTACAGATTATTCATGGAAAGATATTGAATACTTGCTGGTATTTTATTTGCATGATTGTTATAGCTTCGTAATCCTCTCCGATTTATTGAAATAGTTTGGCCAACTAGATTGATACTTCATCGGTGAGAGGGGTGCGTTGTAGTGGGTTCAATCTGGCGGTGCTCTATATCCCAGTGACAGAAGGGGACAAGACACGTCTTTCTGTTGTTGCCACTAAGAATAAAATGATGGGGTTAGTTCATATTAATTGAATTCTCTTTGTCTACATCATGTCATCGTTCTCCAAGAATTTCTCTATTTGTCATGAACTTAATGCTTAGAGAGGCAAGCATAGAAGCGCTCTCAACGTGGAGTAATAGTAATAAGAGGAGGTAGGAGTCGGCCGATTTACTTATGGACGTGATGCCTATATACATATGATCATTGCCGTGAATATCACTTAACTATGCGCTTTTCTATCAATTGACCAACAGTAATTTGTTTACCCACCGTATGTTGCCTACATGAGAGATGCCGCTAGGGAAAACTATGGCCCCCGTGTCTATTCACTTATATATATATCACTTAACTATGCACTTTTCTATCAATTGACCAACATTAATTTGTTTACCCACCGTATGTTGCCTACATGAGAGATGCTTCTAGGGAAAACTATGGCCCCCGTGTCTATTCACTTGTATATATTTACAAATCCTATCTTTACCTTGCTGCCATTTTTATTTTTTTGCAGTTTATAATTATGTTCTATTATCTACACACTTCACTTGCTTGCAAATAACGAGATTAAGGGGATTGACAACCCTCTTGCCGCGTTGGGTGCAAGTTGTTTGCTCTTTTGTGTGAAGCCGCTGAAGACGGTTGTGGATTGATATTCCTATTGGTATGATAAACCTTGATTTCTTAACTGAGGGAAATACTTATCCGTATTGTGCTGCAATTACCCATTCCTCTTCACGAAAAGCCAACGCAGATCACAAGTATCAGGAAGGATTTCTGGCACCGTTGCCAGGGAATATCATCACCAACTATCAAGTAACTTCACACAAATTATCATTCACTTGTTCTTCTTTTTATTTTCTGTTATATTTAGTTTACTTCATAAAAATGAAAAAATGAAAAATATTTATCTTTGCTTGTTACTAGTTTGCTTGTTCTGCTTGCTTGAAAGTTGCTATCATGTCTGAATTTGAAACTAGCAAAACTTCCACCTCTAGTGCGGAAGCCTTAGAATAATCAACTTCACCTCTCAATGATAATTATAAAAGAACAATTGATGAAGTTTTTAAGGAAAAACTTGATAACCTTGCGGATGATGATCCTCCTAAAGAGGAACCTATCATGCAAACTAAGAAATTTCGTATTGGTAGTGGCAATATCATTGGAAAAAGTGTGATCCAAGACTTTTTAACTTGTGCGGGTTCTTACCCTTGATAGGAGGATCTATTCTTACTAGAACAACTAGTTATGCGGATGCTATATCTTTTCTCATTAAATTAGAAACACAATTCATTCATATGCATCCCTCCATACAATGATTGTTTCTAGAGTTCTCTAATATAGAACATGCTCCTACTAAGAGGTTGGCTACAATATTTCTTGCTCATGAATTTATTCATATTATACAGAAAGCAAGAGAAATATTTGCTTATTATAGTATCAATATTGAGTGCCCACCAATCGAGGGCATTCTTTATGAGTTGGAAGAAATAAGGAGATTAAGATCAACACACTATGTTGCTTATAATGAAAACCTTAGGAAAAAGGTTCCACCTAATGTCTTGATTGATAAAATTTCCAAATTAAATGATAAAATTTTGGTTACAAATCTTGAATTAGATTATGAGCTTGATATTAACCTAAGGAAATATCTCTATCGGAACCTTTACAATGAAGAATTTACTATCACTTATGAAAGGTCCAAGGAGGAACCTCCTCCTCCGGAGATAGATCTCACGAATCCTTGTGTTGTGAAGTTTAGTACCTTCATTTATTTTTGCTTTCCAATGATAAAACTTGATATTGAGAGAAGGGAATATGACTATATCATGATGAAACATTCTTATGATTATGACAACACTTGAAGCTATGCATTATGCCTAGCTAGGGGCATAAAACGATAGCGCTTGTTGGGAGGCAACCCAATAGTTTTTTCTTTATTTTTGCTTTTTGCTTTTTTTACTTTATTTTAGTGTGTGATAACATGATTATTTATACAGTAATTATTGTGTTTTTATGTTTTAATTAGTGTTTAGGCAAAGTAAAGCCTTTACGATGACTTACAAGTTAAGTAGAATTGATACGGTGCAAAAACAGAAACTTTAATGTCCAGTGCAAAATTTCTCTGATTTTACTGGAATGTCATTTTGATCTGCAATTTTTAAACAGTATTTCTATACAAATTATTTAGGTTGTACTAATTTTTAAGAATTTTTAGAGTTACATAAGTATAGGATCTTTACAGATATTTACAGATTGTTCAGTTTTAGACAGATTCAGTTTTTGCTTGCATAGTTTACTTGTTTTGATGGTGCTATGGATTGTATCGGTGGGTATAAGCCATCGAGAATTTAGAATACAGTAAATATTATGTAATAATGGAATATGAATCAATTTATAACAGTACCTAAAGTATTTGCTATGTTGCTTATACTAACGGATCTCACGAAGTTTTGTTGAGTATTATGTGATTGAAGTTTTCAAATTTTGGGTGTTCTCACGATGGACGAGGGAATAAGGAGTGGAAAGAGCCTAAGATTGGGGATGCCCAAGGCACACCAAGGTAATATTATATGAAGACTCAAGCGTCTAAGCTTGGGAATGCCTCGGAAGGCATCCCCTGTTTCGTCTCAATCCATCGGTACGTCACTTGGAGTTATATTTTTATTCGTCACATGATATGAGTTTTGTTTGGAGCGTCGTTTTCTTTTGTTTTTAGTATGTCACAAGCATCATTTTTCTGGAACACACCTATTTGAGACAGACACTGCTTCATCATAATTTATTAGATACTCTATGTGCTTCACATATATCTTTTGAGCTTAGCAGTTGCTCTAGTACTTCACTTATACCTTTTTGAGCACGGTGGCGTATAGATTTTGTAGAAATAATTGACTCTTGTTCTTCACTTATATTTTTTTGAGAATTAATAAATAGTGACAGTAATTTGCATGGGCCATAAGAATAGTCCAAAAATAATAGGTATTCAATGAGTGATAATCAAAACCATCATATACCACATAAAAGAGAAATCGTGGGTTAATGATATTGATGTGGTCATACGAAAAAGGTTAATGATAAAAAGAGAAATATGCTCGAATAATGATGATCATCACACTTTTATGATGGTACATTGATGTGGTTAATGATAAAAAAATGATGTGGTCATACGAAAACCATCATGTACCACATAAAAGAGAAATCGTGGGTTAATGATATTGATGTGGTCAAGTTTGCTACTATCCTTTACCAAACTTGTGCCTCAAAGTCGCACCTTGTTCTTCATATAGAGAGTCTCATGTTATGTCATTTTCATATGCCAGTGGTAATTACTTTATTATAAACTTGGCTTGTATATTCCAATGACAGGCTTCCCCAAATGCCCGAGGTCTTCATGAGCAAGCAAGTTGGATGCACACCCCACTTAGCATCAGTTGAGCTTTCATACACTTATAGCTCTTGTGCATCATTTGCATGGCAATCCCTACTCCTTGCATTGACATCTATCGATGGGCATCTCCATAGCCTGTTGATACGCCTAGTTGATGCAAGATTTTCTTCTCCACTTTTTACCCCATTGATATCTACCACCATATTTTATTCCACCTTTATGCTATGTCCATGGTTCACGCTCATGTATTACGTGAAGAATAAAAAGTTGATGCACATTAAAAAGGTATGATCCAATTGCCTGACTTGGACACTGTGGTGCTTGACATTTTTATTAATGTGGTGAAGACCGAGCCATGCCTTGCTAATATGGTAAAATGAATGGGGCTAAACATTCTTTTAGGATCATACACTTTGAAAGATTGATGATTTTGTTGCTTGTGCCTATAAATATAACTATGTTGATGTTTGTTAACTCATTGTTTCTCAAATGAGCATACGTGCAAAAGATTACACATTGGGTAGCATGTCACATCAAAAATTATGTTTTTATTATTTAACTACTCGAGGACGAGAAGGAATTAAGCATGGGGATACTGATACATCTCCAACGTATCTATAATTTTTTATTGTTCCATGCTGACATATTATTATTATAGGATAATTTTTGAGTAATAATTTACCAATTTATATTAGTTTTGAGCACTAACCTATTAACCCAGTGCCCAGTGCCAGTTGCTATTTTCTGCGTGTTTTTTACTTTTCAGGTTTATAGTACCAAGCAAACTCCAATTGCCCTGAATTTTTTTTAGGATTTTTTCTGGACCAAAATAAGACCTGGAAGATTTGGGAGAAGACCGAAGGCCGCACGAGGGAGGCACAAGCCAACAGGGCGCGCCCAGGGTGGGTGACCACGCCCTGATGGCTTGTCCCTCCCTGGTGGCCCTCCTACCCCCGTTCTCAGGCTTATAAATTCACATATATTCCAAAAACACTAAAGGGAATCCCAAAACACTTTTTCCACCGTCGTAAGTCTCTGTTCCGACGGTATCCCATCCGGGGCTCCGTTTCGGCACCGTGCCAAAGGGGGGGTCAATCACGGAGGGCCTCTTCATCAACCTTGCTTCCCTCATGATGATGTGTGAGTAGTTCACCATAGAACTACGGGTTCTTAGTTAGTACCTAGATCTCTCTCTCTCTCTCTTTTGATCTTCAATACAATGATCATCGCATCTTCGCTTTGACCTATCCGATGTAGTTCTTTTTTACGGTGCGTTTGTTGGGATCCGATGAATTGTGGGTTTATGTTCAGATTAATCATGAAAAGATATTGAATACTTGCTGGTATTTTATTTGCATGATTGTTATAGCTTCGTAATCCTCTCCGATTGATTGAAATAGTGGCCAACTAGATTTATACTTCATCGGTGAGAGGGGTGCGTTGTAGTGGGTTCAATCTAGCGGTACTCTTTATCCCAGTGACAGAAGGGGACAAGACACGTCTTTGTATTGTTGACAATAAGGATAAAATGATGGGGTTAGTTCATGTTAATTGAATTCTCTTTGTCTACATCATGTCATCATTCTCCAAGCATTGCTCTGTTTGTCATGAACTTAATACTTAGAGAGGCAAGAATAGAAGCGCTCTCGACGCGGAGTAATAGTAATAGGTGCAGGCAAAAGTTGGCCTATTTGCTTATGGACGTGATGCCTATATACAGATGATATGGACGTGATGTCTATATACACATGATCATTGCCATGAATATCACATAACTATGCACTTTTCTATCAATTGCCCAACAGTAATTTGTTTACCCACCGTATGTTGCCTACATGAGAGATGCCGCTAGGGAAAACTATGCCCCCCGGGTCTATTCACTTATATATTTACATATCCTATCTTTACCTTGCTTCCATTTGTTTTTTTATTTTATTTTGCAATTTATAATTATCTACTATTATCTACACACTTCACTTGGTTGCAAATAATGAGATCAAGGGAATTGACAACCCTCTTGCCACGTTGGGTGCAAGTTGTTTGCTCTTTTGTGTGAAGCCGCTGAAGACGGTTGTGGATTGATATTCCTATTGGTTCGATAAACCTTGGTTTGTTAACTAGGGAAAATACTTATCCGTATTGTGCTGCAATTACCCATTCCTCTTCATGGAAAACCCAACGCAGATCACAAGTATCAGGGAGTACTGTGCTGTAATGATGATTTTTACTGCCTACCCACGATGTGCATTAAATGTGGGGCGTGGGAGAGGTGGAGCGAAACATTGCCTGGGTCGCGGCCTAAAAATGTGCGGTGGCGTCAGGCGGAGAGGGCCAGCCTCTGCGCCTTCCGCCTTATAAAAGGGGTACTCGTAGAGGCGCCGCTCATCTCAACTAGCTATTACCCATCTCGATGCCGCTACTGTCTTCGTCCTTGCGCAAAGCAAAGCTCTACTGCCACTTCGCCATTCTCGCTTGCTCCCGGTTTTCCAACCCCCCGACCTGCCATGGCGCCGAAGAGGTCCAAGCAGGCCGCCGCTCTGGCCGAGGAGAAGAAGGCCGAGAAGGCCGCCAACCCCGAGGTAGAGAAGAGGAAGGAGGCCATTGCGGCGACGGGAAGAACTTGCATCATCTTCTACCTGTCAGTGCTGACCGCCAGCAAACTCACCAGGCGGTACGCATACATGTGTTGGAAAGAGACCATGGCGCACACCACACCGGTGGTGCTCCCCGGCAATGACAAGCCTGGCACAAAGAAGTACCCGTTCTTCACGTCGTACTTGTACTGCGTGCTTGTCCCCCCTTTTTTTGTGGTTTTTACTATTTCAAAATCCTTTTTATCCGGCATTAATTTGGAACCGCGTGCATCTAAAGCGCCCTTTACTAAAATCAATGTAGTTGTATGCAAACCTAGAGCAATAGCATGATGAACCAAGAAATCCCCAGGTCCTATTGTTAAGAAAAGCGAATTACTATTCTCATTAACAGCATTCAACCATCCGGGCAACCATTATGTTGACATACGGCTTTAGACTCGTGGATTTTATGCCAAATGCCATCACCACCATGTCCTTCTTCGCACATATGTGCGAGAACTTTGTCAGAGTAGAGTCCAATGTAGCTCTGTTCTGGCATTTTTTTGTCTACGCGTAGAAGGGGATGCCCTCTCCGGCAGCGTCACCTGGATTCCCCATGTCAACCACAAGGAGGTGTATCTAGCCGGCAATCTGCACCGGAAGTGGGAAGAATGGTGCGGGGAGTGGTGCTACATCAAGGAGAAGGTGTACCTAGACTTTTGCAAGGACAAGAAAGAGCTACCGACCCACAACAAGGAGTGGAGCTATCTTGACGGCCAAGATGTCAAGCTCTCCATCGCCACAACTCGAATTGTCCGCTTGAAGGCTGTCGGGCTCACTATCGACATGGTGGGTGCCGATTTCCTCCAGCGCCGCATCACACCCTTGCAAGACCGGGGATGCCTCGCCTGGGAGTTCGTCAACGCCGCCGATGTCGGGCGGCTACACACTGGGCTGGGCTCCAACTTGACGGTGATGGAGCTCGCATCTCTCTGCCACCAACTCTTCCGCGTGGACGACACGTTCAAACTGCCGCCTTCCATCACCCACCTCTGCAACAACTCCGCTAAGGACTCCATCCTGGCAATGATGCTGGCCTGCAACACGCACGGGGTCGACCCCACATGGCAAGTGCCGATACCAAAGGTGGTGCTGGAGTGGTTTGGTAACTTGTCAGAGAGGGTCGTCCGGGAGGATGGCCAACTCACCCGCGAAACTACCGACGAGGAAATCAAATGGATCGGCAAGAGAACTATTGGGGATATAATCTCGTAGTGAAACCCGCCTAGAAGGGGCCGGGTCATGAAGTTAGCGGCTTAGCAGTGAGGCCTAAGCAGGCTGGAAGATCAAGACAAGGCCTGGAAGTGACTCGCCAGACGGGCCTGGCGAAGGCCCAGAGCCTGAAGGCAACGTGTGACCCGGAGGCGTAAGCCGCCGGGAGACGGCTTGCCAGACAAGGCAAGGATAGTTGGAGATAAGGTCAGGTACTAGATGTAACCCGGCCCGGACTCTTGTAAGCCTAGGACCACGACCTGTGTATATAAAGGCGGGTTCCCTGGGCGGCTTAGGACACGAAACCTTTTGATCGAGTACTAGGTCAAGCGAATCCGCTCCCTTGTAATCGATATCCAATCAATACAACTCAAAGCAGGATGTAGGCTATTACCTCCTTCGAGAGGGGCCAAACCTGGGTAAACATGTGTCTTTCGTCCCGATCAACCCCTTCGAGTTAACCACCGTAATGATGGCTTCACCCCTAAGTCCTTGCATTAGGACATCTGCTGTGATAAAACCACGACAGTTGGCGCCCACCATGGGGCTACATACGGTGGTTTTGTGTTCTTGGGAAAAAAACTCTTCAGGGATCAAGAAGCTCGCGATTGGTCGGATGAAGAAAGGTTGATACGGAACAATCGCGCAGGTCAATCCGGCATGGAAACCTTAGGTCGAGCAGGCAAATTCATCGTTTTGTGATCAGCTTTAGACCTGGCAGTGTGAGGTTCGATTTCAAAACAAGTTAGATCGCAGTCGATCCGCCGCAGCCGTCGAAACCGATAGGAGATCAATCATTGCTGCTGTGGCGCCGCGAGTCACGACTGCCATATGAGTTGGCGTGTGCCGCGCGGTCTGTCCAATCACAAGGTCTGACGAGAACAAATCTCTGCCGGGACTTACTAAATTAGTTTGATTTTTTGGTGCATCAGTTGAGTTTTTCGCTGCTGCGTCATGTATCTTCATGGGCTACCAGGAAAACCGAAGGCAAAAATTGACCCATGAGAGATCGGAGGGAGTACTAGTACATGAGGGACACGGTCACATGAAGCCACCTCGAAATCAGTTTTTTAAACCTATGATTACTACGTCCCCTACGGAACAATGTCAAGGAGCACCAATTTAACAAAAGTGTGGCTATTCATGAGGGACACAGCCCTAGGGACCGAGCGGACCGTGGCTCGCCCCTGCAGCCGCCTGGCCGCGCGCTTCCGCCGCAGCGCCTCCACTTCACCTCGCCTCGCGCGGCCGCGACGCTCCGCAACCATCGCATTCACTATACCGCGCCCTGGCCGGATCTGCTGCGCCTCGCGCTTCCACGCTTGCTGCGCCACTTCCGCGTCGCTGCCTAGCCTCACTGGCTCCACCTTCGCCACGGCCTCGCCGCGCTTTGCCCCTCCTCGCTCCGAGTCGGCCTCGCTCTGCCGCCTCGTGTCCGAGCCGGCATGGCCTTGCTCTGCCGCATCCGAGCCGGCCTTGGACGCCTCACGTCCGAGTCGCCGTGGCCTGACCTCGCCTCGCGTCTGCCTCCGCCGCTTCGAGCCGGGCTGCCCTCGCCTCGCCCTCGCTCCGCCTCATCTCAGCTGGCCTCGTCCACCTCCCGTCCGAACAACCGCGCCCTCGCGTCGCCGCGCGCTGCCCCGCCTTGCCCAACCGAGCATGCGAGCCGGCCTCCCGCCGTCTCCGCCCAGCCGCGCCGGCTCGGCCTGGCCTCCATGCGTCGGGCAGATCCCGCCTCCGCTGTCTTTGCTGATTGCCCCGGCCGCACGTCGTTGCTTAATTAGAGCAACCGGATCGCTTTCAGCTCTGCCACCCTCGACAGCGGCGAGGTCCTTGTCTTTGCAAAGGGCGTCAACCATACTGCTCGTGAAATCCATTTCATCTATCGCCACTGCGGCGACGTCCATGGCGTGGTGATCTCCTTCCCAGCCATCACGTCCGTACAGTCACCCGGCAGCACCGTCGTCCGGCTGTGAGTTCGTCGCTGCTGTGCAACTCCTCCCCTGCTTCCGATGGCAGCATGCACGGCGAGTCCCGCCCACCCCGTGGCACCGCCACCTGCAGTGCCGGCGCCGCCTACCACGCAGTCCCGTGGGACCTCGGGTTGCCACCAACACCATCAGAATCATCGTTTTGTCCGCAGCAGCATCTTGCCATCGCCATAGTCAAAACACTACAGAATTTTGCAGCAGCACCGAACTTGCGGCAGCAAATCCTCATGGCAGGGTGGCCAGGGGTGGGTGCAAACAGCGGTGGTGGTTTTGTTGTGTACAGCTCACGCCGGTGAGTGGTTGTTGGAGATAGTCAACGAAGTAGAGAAAGGAAGAAGAGAGAGAAAAAATCAAGCGAGAATGTGTGGACAGACCTCATGTTCACTGGCAAGAGATAAGGATAGGACGGGCTACAGCAGTAGGTTGCCCGACACGAACATGCTTTACCTGACACAGGCGGATGACCAGCCAAAAGATCAGTAAAAAAACAGTCATTTTTCATAAAAGAAAAAGAAGAAAAGGGAGACCACGTGGTGGAGAAATCAATTGGTACTATAATGCAGTACTAGTAGTGCTCCGTTAATATATCTTTGTCCAAATCAAGACCGCAGTATGTCCGCAACTCCGGCTCTACGTCCGCGTCCATCCATCAGAGAAAACGTCTACGATCATCCGACAAATGCTACGAGGAATCTCATCAATTGAACATCCCAATGGACGTTACACATGGATCATCTCTCGTCCGAATAAATTAGGTGATATCCATCCGGTTTATTCTATTAGCACATATTATTTTCTTTAAGGATAATTACTCTGCCCTGCAATATGTTTTATGCAGGATAAATATTTCAGTACAAAAGTTGCGTTTTGTTGCACACACGGAGTCCGGTCAATATCAACAGCGCCGTGGCCGTCTCGCGCGTCCGCGCTGGCTTACCACGCCGCGGCCGACTCGTGCGTTCGCACTGGCTGACAACGCCACGGGCGACTCCCTGTCCGCGCTGGCTTACAACGCCATGGGCGACTCACCGTCCACGCCGGCCTACAACGACACGAGCGACTCGCCGTCTGCGCCGGCTTACAAACGCCGCGGCCAACTCTTGCACCTGTGCTATCAAGCTAGCTTCGAACGCCGCGGCTAACTTCTACGTCTACATCAAACACCAGGGGCCGCATACACCAGTACGAGCCGCCCAACGGACGTTCGTGAGTCGCCGCCCTGCGGTCCAGTCTACATCGACACGCCGGTGCCGCGCTTGCCTATACGAGCCGCCCAACGAACGCGCGCAAGACGCCGCCCTGCGGTTCAGACCACGTCAACACACCGATGCCGTGCCTGCTCGCTCGAGCCGCCCAACGAATGCGCATGAGCCGCCGCCACCGCGTTTCAATGTACAATAACATGACGGAGTCGTGCCTGCTCGCTCGAGCCATCCAGCAAATACGCGCGAGCCGCCGCCCCCGTGATCCGGTGTACTCCAACAACGATGGAGCAAAACAGGGAAATATATATTTAATTATCAAACTACACTCGCGCCGGGATGCCCAATGGATAGATGCACTGTCTTGCCATCTCCTGGTCCGGTCTGCTTCAGAAAATCAAAGAAATAAAAAAGTCAGACACGGAAGAAACATCCTTGGAGAAACTACAATTTGAGTCGGCCACTATTGAGCCAACAATTCAAAGCCAGCGGCAAAGAAAAAGAAAAATGGCCCTGGAGGAGCCAGGAGAGCCGGACTACATGAGAAGAAAGCATCGGCCAAGAGGCATATGCGCTCAATTTGGCCACGATATTTGCCAAAAACATATGATGAGCATCATGAAGATCATCTGCTCACTACATTGTTTTCAGTTTGGATAAAATCCATCGTTCAGCCGACAACCTTATGCCAGCTTATGCCACAACCAAGGATTGAAGACTCTTAAGCCGCCTCCTTGAGTCGACTTAAGACTCAGGGGCTACACATACATATGACTCGGCAGATTTGGCCGGTTTCAACAAATACAATAAACCCGGGTCATTGCGAGGAAGATTTACAACCCGGTCCCGGGGGCTACTGCCTTATTGGTGAAAGATTTAAAGTCGCCCAAGAGGACGAGCCGGCATGATGCGACCGTTCAAACATGTGTGCCCTGATTTATTGGATCATCATAAAGTCACTTGGGGGCTTCCAACTCAATGAGTTTAGCTTTCATACCCTCTTGACTGGCTTCCACGCCATATATGAGTTAAACATGCCTATTTGCAACTTGCTACTCCACCAGGTAACCCGCCGAACTCTTGATAGTCAATCTTTCAATAAGACCCTGAACTTGTCAAGGTTAAAACTCTTGACAGTCAATCTTTCAATAAGACCCTGAACTTGTCAAGTTTAAAACGGCGGTTTATGTCACGAGAGAGCCGGCTTACAAAGAGCTAGGATAAACTCACCTGTCCGCTGTAGTCTCTCCGCTATGTGGCCCGTTCGTACTCTTAACAGTCAATATTTTTTAAGACCCTGAACTTGTTAAAGTTAGAACGACGGATTTATGTCACGTGAGAGCCAGCCTACGGGATTAAAAGGGTTTCATGCGAAAGCTTCTTCTAAGCAAAAACCTTGAGTTTTCTAAAAAATAAGAACAAGAGTTCATCTCTTTTGGTTGTGCCTTCAAGGCCGACTTACAAATATTTGAGATATACATGTATATATTCTCTGTTTGTTGTCTTTGTCATATACATACATCATCCTGCATTGCATTATGCATCATACATGCATATCAAGCCGGTCATCAAACCGGGTTACATCGTAACCTCTGCAGGAACAAATAGATCTTTGATAGCCAAAATGGCTGGATCTTCATCATGGTTTATCATAACCAGTATTAAATGATTGGGGTTTTTCAAGCCATCTCAGAAGAATTGACTATTCTCGAAGAGCCGCCCTATCACATATAATGCCGTGTCATCTAATTGACCGGCTCTTGGATTTTTTCAACTTGTGCTCTGTAGTACTACAACACTTATGGATTTCTCAAACATATATTTGCCGGGTTGCACCGCAACCACGAGCAGGGATTTTCATTTCAAGGACAAAGGAATTATTGCAGTATATTCAACAAAATACCGGGTTACAACCACGGTCACGGAGTCATTCAACAAATTATGATGAGTTATATTATTCTCACACAGTCCCAAGTCGCTGCAGGCATACGACCCGGCACTTGGGGGCTACATCATATGATGTTTTTCTTTTCAAAGGAGAAATGCATGTAAGTCCCGAGTCGCTGCAGGCATACGACCCGGCACTTTGGGGCTTGTAACGCCCAAGATGCGGTCCTATCCTTATTTTGGCACGAGGGCCTCGACAGGGATAGAAGCGCATCTCGTCGTTTCGCAAGAATGGATATCATTACAAGTACATGTAAAGAAGAGATGAGTATATGGAATTGGCTTACACTCGCCACAAGCTACATCAATATCACATCAATAGAACAACATATACAAACATCATACGAAGAGCAGGGTCCGACTACGGACGAAATCAAACGATAAAATGACATCCATCCTTGCTATCCTAGGCTGCCGCCTGGAACCCATCCTAGATCGATGAAGAAGAAGGACTTCAAATCAAACAAGCAACGTGCTCACGTCAAATCATTGCATTACCTGTACCTGCAACTATTGTTGTAGTAATCTGTGAGCCACGGGGACTCAGCAATCTCATTTCCAAGGGTATCAAGACTATTAAAGCTTAATGGGTGAGGTATGGTTAAGTGGTGAGACTGCAGCAAGCACTAAGCATTTATTTGAGTGGCTAACTTACGAGTAATCGGACGTGATCTAGTAATGATCTCTAAGAGATCCTGAACACCTACTTACGTCAAACATAACCCCACCGTGTTCTCTCTCGGATAAGGACTCACGAGAAGAGACAGTCACGGTTACGCACACGGTTGGTGTAATTTATTTGAGTTTACTTCAAGTTCGCTATGACCGGGTGTTAAACAAAGTTTCCAAGTTGCCACGTAACCGCGGGCACAGCTTTCCGAAAGATTTAACCCTGCAGGGGTGCTCCAACTCATCCATCACAAACTAACCACACGCCGCGGGAATAACCTCGACCACGAATCCCGTGATTTCCTAGGCAATTCCACTGGAAAACCGAAACCTCGAGATAGCCCGAAGTATTCTCGGAATTCCTCGCACAAGACGTTCGAGAAAGGTAAAACAAGTCCAGCAAGGCCGCCCAGCAGGCCAGATCCCGATAGAAGCCGCGCGTATCTCGTTCTCAGGGTACTACCAGATGAGCAGTACGTACGGTGGCCTGATAGAAATCCCCCGAGTTGCCCCGGGGTGCCCCGCAAGTGGCTCTGTTTTGGACCAACACTCATGAGGAGCACTGGCCCGGGTTGTTGATTAATTATCCACGGGGTCTCGAAAGTCCCTATGCAATTTTATTAGTTATTAGGCAAATGTAGTACCAATGTTCGGCCTTGCCAGACAAGTTTTATCCTAAAACGAAAGTCAAGGGGGTCCCCATAACAACCCTGAGTATGTTAGGAGCGCTCAATTATGGAACATAACACCGGTACACAAGTAACTAGGGCAGCAAGAGTGGAACAAAACACCGAGCAAAAGGCCAAGCCTTCCACCCTTTACCAAGTATATATGGGCATTAAATTAAATAGCAATAATATTATGATATAACAAAAGGATATCTATGTTGACACATGGAAACAATTGCACCTTCAACAAGCAACGCTATAAGAAGGGCTGAGCAAGCGGTAACATAGCCAAACAAAGGTTTGCTGGGATGTGGAGGGGTTAGAAGCTTTTCATGGCAATTTGGGAGGCTTGACATACAAGAGGTAGATAGCGAGACAGCGATAGAAATGAGACATCTAGCATGGCAATGATAGTAATGGTATCCAGGGAAATGATCATCTTGCCTGAGATCCCACTTGGAAGAAGATCGAGTCCATGAAGAAGACGAACCAACGTAGTCGAAGGAATCCTCACACTCCGAACGCTTTCGGAACTCTATCGAGAAGAAGCAATACAAAAACAACAATCAACACACGAAAACACCACAACATATGCATGACATAATGCGCAAACAAATATGATGCATGTCCGGTTTAAATATGCAACGCATGGCAATCACAACAATCAAATACTACACATTAAGTGAAGCTCAATATGCAACGAGTTGCATATTGACGAAACTCCACATTTGAATATTTAGTTCACTCTCGTTTAGGTACACAACAATATTAAATGTTGTTAAACATGGCAAGAGGTGAAGCATAAGTAAACTACACATCTAGGCAAGTTTAAATGAGGCCGGAAACAACATATACCATTTCCGAAACGACCCCATATGTTAATTTCGAAATTGGTCCAGATCTGAACTAATCATGTTTTATGTTTATTAAACAGGAAAAATAAAATATCGCATGCAATTCTACACGTCATTCTAGTCGATTTACATATATGGAACATCTCAAACGGAGCTACGGTCTAAAAGATATGACAATCACAAGATGCATATGGCACGAATGCAAAATGCAAGAAAACAACACCCATAAACATTTCAAAACATGGATGCAGCAATATATTATGAAACCACATGAGATTCTAAGCAAGTTCCATACATGTCATGTCCAAAACGGAGCTACGGTTCAACCACAACAACCAACACAAGTTTTATTTGAAATCTGCCCAAAACAGCAACATAGCATATTGCACACATGAAAACAACAAGCTACAAGATTCTAAAATGCACAAACTAAGCATGGGTCTGTAGCATATAACACACACTTCATTTCATATTCACATATCATACTCAAAAGAGTCATGGATCACATGGTACGAAGCTCACAACATGGCAACACAATATAGCAGATTAGGACTTAGTGAAATTCACAGTTTTTAGCAGAGCAGATTTTCACGGAGGCATATTGGCAGCAAAGAAACTATATGCTACATGTCATATATTAGCATGAAACCTAACAGCATGGTAGTAGACATGATGCACTACAATTCATTTCATGGTGGCATGGTCTAATTATGCATAGAATCATGGCTAGCATCAACACAATATGGCATTATCAAGAGAACAGATTCTCCGACTTAGTGAAACTTAGAGTAGACATGTGCAGCAGATTTTAACAGATTGATATATTGAACAACAGAATTAATTATGATGCTAAACCTATTCATGCAAACTATTGGCACAACACGATAGGCAACAACATGCTTAACAAAAGACTTCTTGGTGGCAACCACAAAAGTCTCCTAGACCAATAGCAAATCACATGACAACATGGCAACAAAAATAACAGATTTTAGACTTAGAAATATTTTGGGCATATCAAAACAGCAGTATTTTATAGCAAGTTGGCAACAAGAAAATAGCACCTAAACATGCATTTCTATAGCACCCAAAAATACCAGCGCCTAGCACACATGTCCAAGGGCATATCTCATGTTAGCAACTATTTCAAAATATGCATGGATTAATTTACACAAAATAAACAAAAGGGCATCATAGCAAAAATGACATGCACACAAAAATGCTCAAATGACCAAACTAATTGCACAGGTAAATTCTATGGATTTTTCTACCCCGAAAACATATATAATATGTGGGTTTTTATTAAAGAAACAATGACACACCAATTATGCGAGAATAGGACATAACCCATTTTAGCAAGTTATGTATGAAAAATAAATGCAGCCAACACCTCAAACAATTTAGCATGCATGACAAAGCGATACAATTAATCTACACATTTTACATATAGGGTTTTCTTAATTCCGATGCACGGTTAATTATTTATGAGCAATGCAAAAACAGGGTTTTTTCTGTAATTATGAAATCTCTGGATAAATAGACAAATCGCTGGGTAGGAAAAAAATATACACGGGCCGAATCTGGTACAGGAACTGAGCGCAGCATACTATGAATCGCTCATGGGCGGCGGGTAGTGGTGGAGCTCACCATAGGGCCATGGGCCTGCTGGAGGAGCTGCTGGGCTAGGCAAGGAGGCCGGCTGGCTGGGCCTGGGGCGGAGGGAGGCCGGCCCACGCGGTGGATCAGGGCGACTGGGGCATCGTCTCCCCCGGATGCGTGCATTGCACAGCGGCGCCATGGCGGCGGGTGCATGGAGGCCGAGCTCCGGCAAGGCGAGGGAGGCGAGGGAGGCCGGATCTGCGAGGGGGGCTCCCGGATCCACCCATTCCCGACGACGAGGAGCTCGGTGGCGCCCTGGCGGAGTAGATCGGGGCGGCCATGGTGGCTCCCTGACTACGGTACGAACAGAGAGAGAGAGAGAGAGAGAGGTTACAGAGAGGGAGAGCAGCACGGGAGGAGGAGAGGGAAGACGCGCGGGGGGAGCTTGCCTGGGTCGGGGTCGCCGGCGAAGCTCCGGCACTCCGGTGGCTGACGGCGGCGCAAGGGTGGCAAGGGACGAGCCGCTCGGGAGCGAGCTCCCTGGCTCGGGCGCGGGGAAGCGGGCGTGCTCGGGCCCGGTTGGCCCGGGGCGGGCCTCCCGTGGGCCTGGCGGGCCGCGGCGGCGGGGATCCGGGCAGGGGCGACGTGGCGGCATGCTAGTGGCTGGAGGCGGCGGCGCAGCGGCGGCGGGGCTAGTGGAGGCGCGACAAGTGGCGGCGGCGGGGCTGGCCAGGCGCGGAAAACGAGGCAAAGGTGGGAGAAGGCTGAAAATGGACGAGGAGGTCTTCTGTTTATAGCAGGGGCGCTAGGGTTAGGGGTTTGAGGCCGTTTTCGGGCCGTTCGATCATGATCGGACGGTCCGGAAGCGGAGGGGCTAGCTAGGTGGGTTGTTGGGCTGTGTAGGAGGCCTTGGGCTGAATTGAGAGGGAAGGTGGCAGACCGTGACATAGTTTTAAACCACAAGAACGTCCGACAATTAAATCGATACGGTGCCGCTACGGTCGACCGTTCGTGTATCAAACGACCTCCGATTGCGATGAAACTTGGCAGGCCGTCTACCTACCATATAACAAGACCGCACGACAAGGTTTTGACCCAATCCGAGAATATTTGTCTCACACTTTTAAAAACAATATTTTATCGATGCCGCGGGCGTGTGCATGTGTGGTTGGTCTTGAAACGGTCGACGATACGAACGGAGAGAACCGGCAACTACGAACGGATGCAAGTTTTCAAAAACGAGTGACGATGCTATGCAGATGATGCGAATGATGCGATGATGAATGCGACAATAAAATGAATACATGACGAGAATGGAAATAAAAGGGGAATCTTCTGGAGCGTCGGTCCCGGGCTGTTACAACTCTCCTCCACTTACAAGAGATCTTGACCCGAGATCTTAGAATGAGAAGGGGAAGAGAAAGAGAAGAGGTAAAACTTGGTTGCTTCTCTGACAAATGAGCGACACCAACAATTCTTGAAGGATGCAAAGAGATGAAGAATGACATGAGGAACAAGCAAGAAATCAAAAGAAATATCGGCAGCACTTCGGTAGGATAGAGGGACAAAATTGATAAGATGGGAGAACTTGAAAACAGAACACCACACTCTGGTTAAATGGACAACTAAAGAAAGAACACGATCTTGATAAAACAAGAAGATGGTTGAAGAGAGCAACATCACAATGCCTCCGGAGCAAAAGAATAGAAGCTAGATCGTTGGCAAGAAAAGAACGGAGAATAAAATGACAACTTCCATCACAATCTAATTGAAAAGCATCGGCTGAATGGAGTTGTTGGAACATCAACAACAGAAAGAACAAGCTTGTTGTGGGCTTATGGAAAACATCTCAAAATTATGAGGTGACAACCGACCACAAACGGAAACAATAGATTGCTTGAGAGCCACAAGAGATGGAAACTTCTTACACCAAGAGGATACATTGAAAACTTGGATCATGACAAACACCGCAAATAGCAACAATCCTTAGGAAAGGCTTTAGGTGAAATACAATCCAAGATAACTCTAAGGAAGAACATGATGGGTTTAAATATCTCATTCTTGAAACAAATTCTCTTCGAGTCTCCTCATGAATCAAGAATGCTATAACACCATCTCAAAAGATAAGGGAGACAGAATTGCACTTGAAATACAAGACGAATGATACTTGAGCCTCTCCAACAAGAATCTTGAAGAACAATTGAGAAGGAATTAAATACTTGAAGACCCACCACGAGGACCTCCGTATACGAAAGAATGATCAAAAGAAATGAAGGTTGAAAAATGATAGATTATGACATTGCAGAGATTTAGATGGAGCTTCGCGAAGAGATACTTGAGAAAAAACTGGAACTCCGGAAAAGAAAAGATAAACAACTTATAATCGAGAATTTGATAACATGAACAACTCCGGAAAAGGATTGAAACCACTTTGATGAAATAAGAATAAGAATTATGTTATGCTTATCCTTCATCAAGTTTAATTGATGGCAAGCAACGGATTTGGCATATGACTTATTCTTCTTGAAAAAGATTGAAGAGAGATATTGCACACTTGAAGAAGTCTTGAACGAGGACACGGGTAAGAATTCACAAACGAATGAGGATACCAAGAATGAATGGAGATACATGGGAATGAAGAGATCATGATCCTCCTAATGGAAAACTTGAGCGAAGCACCGAAATAATTGAGATACGAACAAAGGGACAACAATTGAGAAGAATTTGAGAACGAAAGCTGAAAGCTAAGAATGAAGAAATCTTCTGAAATGATGGCCTTCGAAGGATCGAGAAATGAAAACAACTCTGAAACGCTCTGGTTGGATATGGAAGGAGTTTCTCATGATCGAAACAATTCAATAGGATAACACGAAGCTGAAACCATGGATCTCCGAGAATGGAACAAGATTTAAGAGAAACTCTCCTTCGGTCTTCAACGCTGAGAATGATGGCGAGAAACACCACCAAGAATTACTACGACACTCCGAAATAATGAAGAAAGAAAGGTTGAGCCAACGATGAAAATGATTTGGAAGCGATTTTGAGAAGAAATATGACTGATGAAATTCATTCTTACGTCATATTTGAAAAGAACTTGAGGACATCTCCGGAAAAGATTAGAAGAGTCAGGTGAGATCCTGGGAAAAACCTGTGGGTTATGGCCCACTCAAACAAAACACCGTTGAAACGATTGCTTAGGAAGAGAGATTGCACCGGTACAATTGAAAACTTGATGAGGTGAGAACCTCGAAATATTTAAAAGGATTGAATGAAAACACGAGCTTCTGAGATATCTTCAGCACTCCGGATAGAATAGAGAGATGAATAAGCAAGAGAGGCTTGAATAAGAATTCCAACATGGGAGAGCATATAGAGAATGAAAAGGATATGATGAGCACCGAAAACTTGAAATGAATCCACCGAAAAGAAAACAAAGATGAAGACTAAGAAATGATGAACTTGAGCACTTGAGGATCTTCACAATGAATCACCAGATACAACATCAAGGAAAAGATAGCAGAAGCGTCACATGAATAGAAAGGCACTTGGATGAGAATTTAATTATTGACGAAAAGGGCGGGAGGGCGGGGAAAAACAAAGACAACTTGATACCGATGAGATGAACTCCCAAAAGAAATACGAGGATTGATCTTGCAAATATTGGAGAGGGTTGAATTAACTCGATGAGAAACACACCGGTTAGGAAAGATATGAATTCACCACTTGACATCGAAGCAACTCGAATTACCATACTCCAAAACAACACAAAGGGTGAGGCTTGAGAATTAAGCCGGAAACAAATACATAACCCACCATTCATTTGTTGGGAGGATAATCCTAGGTAACTAGTTGAATTCCCACCTAAGAATTTCCGAAGTCTTTCTTGTTTATGCGATTCGGGTTACGGACCCAGGAACGTACCCAAGGTAATCAGCTACAACTGCACCCGCAACCTTCCACACCATAACCCAAGAAACTCCGCAAACTCGTCTACCTCAGATACTCATAATCACGACGATACTAAACATGGCAGTACCCTGGACGCTCTCCCCAGTACTGGGTGACTCCAATCTTATCTCGCCACGAAAAGTATTGAAGCAATTTCGAACATCCTCCGTCCTGAGATACTAAGAAAAATGAATGATAACGATGTGCAAAAATCCCTCGGAGCTCTACTCCTCGATAACAGGAGGCACCAAGACAGAATTCCTTCACATCGGCATCATATAGTTTCCAAAATACCTGCGTGATCCTAAAAAAAATTGAGTGAGAAGAGGGTAGAATCAAAAATTCCTAAGTCGTAATTCCTCACCAGAGCATAGAAGAGGAGTAAAAAGAATCCTACAATCCGATATATAACTAGACTCAAAATATTTTTGTTCACTAGACTCGACTCGGCCAAGTTCGATCAATCAAGGGGCTCCTAGGTCGGACCTGGCTCTGATACCAACATGTAACGCCCAAGATGCGGTCCTATCCTTATTTTGGCACGAGGGCCTCGACAGGGATAGAAGCGCATCTCGTCGTTTCACAAGAATGGATATCATTACAAGTACATGTAAAGAAGAGATGAGTATATGGAATTGGCTTACACTCGCCACAAGCTACATCAATATCACATCAATAGAACAACATATACAAACATCATACGAAGAGCAGGGTCCGACTACGGACGAAATCAAACGATAAAATGACATCCATCCTTGCTATCCCAGGCTGCCGCCTGGAACCCATCCTAGATCGATGAAGAAGAAGTACTTCAAATCAAACAAGCAATGCGCTCACGTCAAATCATCGCATTACCTGTACCTGCAACTGTTGTTGTAGTAATCGGTGAGCCACGGGGACTCAGCAATCTCATTTCCAAGGGTATCAAGACTATTTAAGCTTAATGGGTGAGGTATGGTTAAGTGGTGAGGCTGCAGCAAGCACTAAACATTTATTTGAGTGGCTAACTTACGAGTACAAGAATAAAGGGGGATGATTGTTGTATAAACAGACGTGATCTAGTAATGATCTCTAAGAGATCCTGAACACCTACTTACGTCAAACATAACCCCACCGTGTTCTCTCTCGGATAAGGACTCACGAGAAGAGACAGTCACGGTTACGCACACGATTGGTGTATTTTATTTGATTTTACTTCAAGTTCGCTATGACCGGGTGTTAAACAAAGTTTCCAAGTTGCCACGTAACCGCGGGCACGGCTTTCCGAAAGATTTAACCCTGCAGGGGTGCTCCAACTCATCCATCACAAACCAACCACACGCCGCGGGAATAACCTCGACCACGAATCCCGTGATTTCCTAGGCAATTCTACTGGAAAACCGCAACCTCGAGATAGCCCGAAGTATTCTCGGAATTCCTCGCACAAGACGTTCGAGAAAAGTAAAGCAAGTCCAGCAAGGTCGCCCGGCAGGCCAGATCCCGATAGGAGCCGCGCGTATCTCGTTCTCAGGGCACTACCAGATGAGCAGTACGTACGGTGGCCTGATAGAAATCCACCGAGTTGCCCCGGGGTGGCCCCGCAAGTGGCTCTATTTTGGACCAACACTCATGAGGAGCACTGGCCCGGGTTGTTGATTAATTATCCACGGGGTCCGGAAAGTCCCTATGCAATTTTATTAGTTATTAGGCAAATGTAGTACCAATGTTGGGCCTTGCCAGACAAGTTTTATCCTAAAACAAAAGTCAAGGGGGTCCCCATAACAACCCCGGGCATGTTAGGAGTGCTCAATTATGGAACATAACACCGGTACACAAGCAACCAGGGCGGCAAGAGTGGAACAAAACACCGAGCAAAAGGCCAAGCCTTCCACCCTTTACCAAGTATATATGTGCATTAAATTAAATAGCAATAATATTGTGATATAACAAAAGGATATCCATGTTAACACATGGAAACAATTGCACCTGCAACTAGCAACGCTATATGAAGGGCCGAGCAAGCAGTAACATAGCCAAACAAAGGTTTGCTGGGATGTGGAGGGGTTAGAGGCTTTTCATGGCAATTTGCGAGGCTTGACATACAAGTGGTAGGTAGCGAGACAGCGATAGAAACGAGACATCTAGCATGGCAATGATAGTAATGGCATCCAGGGAAATGATCATCTTGCCTGAGATCCCGCTTGGAAGAAGATCGAGTCCATGAAGAAGACGAACCAACGTAGTCGAACGAATCCTCACACTCCGAACGCTTTCAGAACTCTATCGAGAAGAAGCAATCCGAAAACAACAATCAACACACGAGAACACCACAACATATGCATGACATAATGCGCAAACAAATATGATGCATGTCCGGTTTAAATATGCAAGGCATGGCAATCACAACAATCAAATACTACACATTAAGTAAAGCTCAATATGCAACGAGTTGCATATTGACGAAACTCCACATTTGAATATTTAGTTCACTCTTGTTTAGGTACACAACAATATTAAATGTTGTTAAACATGGCAAGAGGTGAAGCATAACTAAACTACACATCTAGGCAGGTTTAAATGAGGCCGGAAACAACATATAGCATTTCCGAAATGACCCCATATGTTAATTTTGAAATTGGTCCAGATCTGAACTAATCATGTTTTATGTTTATTAAACAGGAAAAATAAAGTATCCCATGCAATTCTACATGTCATTCTAGTAGATTTACATATATGGAACATCTCAAACAGAGCTACGGTCTAAAAGATATGACAATCACAAGATGCATATGGCATGAATGCAAAATGCAAGAAAACAACACCCATAAACATTTCAAAACATGTATGCAGCAAGATATTATGAAACTACATGAGATTCTAAGCAAGTTTCATATATGGCATGTCCAAAACGGAGCTACGGTTCAACCACAACAACCAACACAAGTTTTATTTGAAATCTGCCCAAAACAGCAACATAGCATATTGCACACATGAAAACAACAAGCTACAAGATTCTAAAATGCACAAACTAAGCATGGGGCTGTATCATATAACACACACTTCATTTCATCTTCACATACCATACTCAAAAGAGTCATGGATCACATGGTAGGAAGCTCACAACATGGCAACAAAATATAGCAGAATAGGACTTAGTGAAATTCACAGTTTTTAGCAGAGCAGATTTTCACGGAGGCATATTGGCAGCAAAGAAACTATATGCTACAGGTCATATATTGGCATGAAACTTAACAGGATGGTAGTAGACATGATGCACTATACAATTCATTACATGGTGGCATGGTCTAATTATGCATAGAATCATGGCTAGCATGAACACAATATGGCATTATGAAGAGAACAGATTCTCCGACTTAGTGAAAATTAGAGTAGACATGTGCAGCAGATTTTAACAGATTGACACATTGAACAACAGAATTAATTATGATGCTAAACCTATTCATGCAAACTATTGGCACAACACGATAGGCAACAACATGCTTAACAAAAGACTCCTTGGTGGCAACCACAAAAGACTCCTAGATCAAATAGCAAATCACATGACAACATGGCAACAAAAATAACAGATTTTAGACTTAGAAATATTTTGGGCATATCAAAACAGCAGTATTTTATAGCAAGTTGGCAACAAGAAAATAGCACCTAAACATGCATTTCTATAGCACCCAAAAATACCAGCGCCTAGCACACATGTCCAAGGGCATATCTCATGTTAGCAACTATTTCAAAATATGCATGGATTAATTTACACAAAATAAACAAAAGGGCATCATAGCAAAAATGACATGCACACAAAAATGCTCAAATGACAAAAGTAATTGCACAGGTAAATTCTATGGATTTTTCTACCACGAAAACATATATAATATGTGGGTTTTTATTAAAGAAACAATGACACACCAATTATGCGAGAATAGGACATAACCCATTTTAGCAAGTTATGTATGAAAAATAAATGCAACCAACACCTCAAACAATTTAGCATGCATGACAAAGCGATACATTTAATCTACAAATTTTACATATAGGGTTTTCTTAATTCCGATGCACGGTTAATTTTTTATGAGCAATGCAAAAACAAGTTTTTTCTGTAATTATGAAATCTCTGGATAAATAGACAAATCGCTGGGTAGAAAAAAAACATATACACGGGCCGAATCTGGTACAGGAACTGAGCGCAGCATACTATGAATCGCTCATGGGCGGCGGGTAGTGGTGGAGCTCACCATAGGGCCATGGGCCTGCTGGAGGAACTGCTGGGCTAGGCAAGGAGACCGGCTGGCCCACGTGCTGGATCAGGGCGACTGGGGCATCGTCTCCCCCGGAAGCGTGCACTGCACAACGGCGCCATGGCGGCGGGTGCACGGAGGCCGAGCTCCGGCAAGGCGAGGGAGGCGAGGGAGGCCGGATCTGCGAGGGGGGCTCCTGGATCCACACATTCCCGGCGACGAGGAGCTCGGTGGCGCCCTGGCGGAGTAGATCGGGGCGGCCATGGTGGCTCCCTGACCACGGTACGAACAGAGAGAGAGAGAGAGAGAAAGGTTACAGAGAGGGAGAGCAGCACGGGAGGAGGAGAGGGAAGACGCGCGGGGGGAGCTTGCCTGGGTCGGGGTCGCCGGCGAAGCTCCGGCGCTCCGGTGGCTGACGGCGGCGCAAGGGCGGCGAGGGACGAGCCGCTCGGGAGCGAGCTCCCTGGCTCGGGCGCGGGGAAGCGGGCGTGCTCGGGCCCGGTTGGCCCGGGGCGGGCCTCCCGTGGGCCTGTCGGGCCGCGGCGGCGGGGATTCGGGCAAGGGCGACGTGGTGGCATGCTAGTGGCTGGAGGCGGCGGCGCAGCGGCGGCGGGGCTAGTGGAGGCGTGACAAGTGGCGGCGGCGGGGCTGGCCAGGCGCAGAAAACGAGGCAGAGGTGGGAGAAGGCTGAAAATGGACAAGGAGGTCTTCTGTTTATAGCTGGGGCTCTAGGGTTAGGGGTTTGAGGCCGTTTTTGGGCCGTTCGATCGGGATCGGACGGTCCGGAAGCGGAGGGGCTAGCTAGGTGGGTTGTTGGGCTGTGTAGGAGGCCTTGGGCTGAGATGAGAGGGAAGGTGGCAGCCCGTGACATAGTTTTAAACCGCGAAAATGTCTGACAATTAAACCGATACGGTGCCGCTACGGTCGACCGTTCGTGTATCAAACGACCTCCGATTGTGACGAAACTTGGCAGGCGGTCTACCTACCATATAACAAGACCGCAAGATAAGGTTTCGACCCAATCCGAGAATATTTGTCGCGCACTTTTAAAAACAATATTTTATCGATGCCGCGGGCGCGTGCATGTGTGGTTGGTCTTGAAACGGTCGACGATACGAACGGAGAGAACCGGCAACTATGAATGGATGCAAATTTTCAAAAACGAGTGACGATGCTATGCAGATGATGTGAATGATGCGATGATGAATGTGACAATAAAACGAATACATGACGAGAATGGAAATAAAAGGGGAATCTTCTGGAGCGTCGGTCCCGGGCTGTTACAGGGCTACACCACTCAGATCCAGTTTTCTAAAGTCCCAGGGTGCTGCAGGCAAGACAAACCGACACTTGGGGGCTACACAATCAAAGATATTATTGAAAAGCACCAAGTCATCATGGATAAACTCGGAGCTTGGGGGCTACAAGT
This sequence comes from Elymus sibiricus, assembly GCA_039707655.1. Classification (NCBI taxonomy): domain Eukaryota; kingdom Viridiplantae; phylum Streptophyta; class Magnoliopsida; order Poales; family Poaceae; genus Elymus; species Elymus sibiricus. Next base: position 238,884,566 of record CM077665.1, read on the forward strand.
AATATGGATATAAAAAATAGAAGAACACTTTCAAGATGTCAATTGTGAGCGAGATGGGTCTCATTTCTTCATGGAGCTGAAGCATTGAAAGACCGACTCAATATCACACGGATTTCTTTACTCCCAATAATTTTATCAAGTCAGTTGGAGTCTAGTTGTTTGACCCGGCGTCACCAACAATCGTGACCCGGCATTATCAAAAGATCATAACCCGGCAGAGTCTATATAAGCAACTCGGCTTCACAAATTGAAAGTGATTTAACAATGGACGAATTTCTATTCCCAATCAAAGCAATGGAAAGCCGGCTCAACTTCATATGATTTTCTTATCTCCGATATTTTCATCGAAGCCAAAGCATTGGAGGACGACTTAACGGCATATGGGTGTTCTATTCCCAATATTTTATTGCAAAGGACACGGACCTGCAAGATGATTGTGAAGACGGCTCGTTAATATGAAGAAGAAACCCGGATTTTCAAGGAGCCACTTCATTAAATTAAGCCGGCCAGTGCAGCAAGCTAGTCCCTTAACATATTTGTTATTCTTATTTCAGGAGCTTACCATGAATAAATTCAAGCTAACCTGGGGGCTAATGTCGGGGATATTACCCCGCGGTATAACCCGGCCTGAAGTATGACCCGGCCGGGACTTGGCGACTCACTGGTGACCCGACCGAGGCTGGGCGGCTCATTGGTGACCCAGCAGGCGGGTCAGACGAATGACAAGACCCAACGGCCCAGAAGGCGGCTCATGGGAGGGCCGAATCATGTTATGGTAGGCTGGCTCACAGAAAAGGCCCAAGATGAGGAAGGATTCCCTCATAAAGGAAACAAGACCCGGATTAGGATTCAAGAGAGACTAGTCCTAATCCTACTCCCAGTAGGACTCTACATGTAAACCTACCCCTTCAACCTATATAAGGAGGGGTAAGGCGGCCCTAGAGGGACAAGTTTAAGTCATTAGAGATAGACAGATTAGTGGCTCTCGAGATTAGAGGTAGCGATTGCGTACCCTTATAATCGAGATTGTCATCATCGTCAATATAGACACAAAGCAGGACGTAGGCCTTTACCTCCATCGGAGGGGCTGAACCTGGGTAAACTCGCGTCTCTCGATTCCGACCAACCCCTCTCAAGCCACCACATAGTTGCGATGGCCTCAAACCTAAGATCTCTCACGAGGACATCTTGCCGTGACAAAACCACGACAAGAACCGTAGAAGCGGGTTTGGCGGCATATGGTAGTGGTTCTGGCCACGCTGCGACCGATGAAGAAGGTGGAGGCGCTAGTGACGAGGAAGAGGAGGAGGAGGGCGAGGCGCCGACAACAGACTTATCTGAGGAACTTGTCGGGGGCAAAGAGCATGAAGCTGCCCGGAACAGGAGGTTGAGGAGCTCCCAGCCCCTATTTCCCTGAAGAAGAGGCCCCGCGCCCTCCGAAAGGCAACCACCCAAGAACTAATCCATCCACCACCGCCAGTCAATGAAGAGGATGAGGAGGACCCCACCGCCGATGTCGCTCGTCTGCAGCAGACGCGGCGCACTGTCTCGAAGCGTTCGGCAGCTGCCTCCACCAAGGCGGCAGGGTCATCCTGCGTCGCCGTGTCTTCGTCTCGCGACATGACTCCTACTGCACCACCCGCTCCTGCTACCGGCCAGAAGCCCATCTGGGACTTGTCGGTCCTCAGCAGTTCAGAAGACGAGGAGGAGGAGTAAGTGTCTGCACTTGTCTTGTTTAATCTTGAATCCTTGATGCATCTGTCGATGCTCTGGGAGGCTACTGTCGGCGCTCTCGGAACGGGGGTACCCAGACCTGCCTGCCTGTGGGCCAGGGCGTGGCCCACTTCGACGGCCCGGCGCGGCATCACTCAGAACAAGGCCCTCGCGAGAGCCCCGTCCTCGCAAGGGAGGTGACGCCAAGACCCCCGGAGGGAGGAGACCTCTCCAGGCCCCCTCCCGAGGGGCGAAGATCCCTATGCAGCGCCCGGCCTCGAGAGGCTGAGGTGACGTCAGCCGGGCCAGGCTGGCGCCAGCGGGCACAGAGGAAGTAGTTTCCTCTTTGGTGCAAAGGAGGCAAGGACGTACGCAGGTTCCCAAGGCATCCCCCCAAAGGTTTCCATTCCGGCGCAACAAGACCAAGACCACGAGCCCCGCAGGGCAGACGTCACTGCCGAGCCCACCTCTGCACCACTACCAACTACTTTGCAGGCGAAGACCACCTTTCGTCAGGATAAGGTGTACTCCTTGTCCCTCTTCGAATTTGGCCGTTGTGGGATCCCTTCCTGCCAGTGCGATAAGGGAAGAGGACCCGGCCCATTATAAATAGAGGCGAGGCTGCGCCATAGAGGGGGGATCCAAAAAAACCACCTGAGTGACCTCGCGAGGTTGCTCACCACTGTACCAGTTCATCCACAAACCTCCTCGCGAGGCAATCCACCAAAAGCAGGAGTAGGGCTTTACGCTTCGCAGCGGCCTGAACCTGGGTAAATCCGTGTGCTAGTTTTCTTCCCCGCGATTAAGTAAGTTCGATACGGCTGGGCTGTAGAGCTGTGAGCTTGGGGCCGAAGCTGGTGGGGATCTTCACACACGCCCCTGAGTTCAAACCTCTTGGGGTTTTGCAGAGCCCAAAATCCGACATTTGGCGCGCTAGGTAGGGGGCGTGTCGAAGCCTCTCCATCAACGGCTGCAGTCAGGCCTCGACTCATCAGCTCCATGGCCGGCGTCACCTCCGAGGCCAGGCAGTCCATGGCGGGCGGGAGCGCCGCGGCTTGCCTAGCCAATCCTGCGGTCGCATGCATCCTCGGCGGATCGCAGGCGCCTGCTTCCAGCCGCCATGTCAAGCAGTTCCTCCGCCAGGCGGGCGCGGTTCAACCACGGCTCGAGGCCCCGCAGCCTCGGGCGTGGCCAGAGGTCGACATCACCTTCGGCCCCAATGACCACCCCAGGACGACGGTCGCCGCCGGTACGCTCCCCATGCTATGCACACCGACCATAAGCAACGTGGCCATCACCAAGACCCTCATCGACGGCGGTGCCGGCGTCAACGTCCTCTCCGTGGAGACCTTCAACACACTTCAGGTGCCCTACGACCAGCTCACACCCTCAAGGCCCCTCTCTGGGGTGGCCAGGGGCTCCCTCGCCTCACTGGGCCGGGTGCGCCTCCCCGTCACCTTCGGCACCCGCTTCAACTACCGCACCGAGCAGATCGACTTCGACGTCGCCCACATCCACCTACCTTACAACGCGATCCTCGGCTACCCCGCCCTCGCCAAGTTCTTGGCGGCAACGCACCCAGGCTACAACGTCATCAAGGCGCCTGGGAGCAACGGCATCATCTCCGTCGCCGGGGATGCCAGGGACGCGGTCCAAGCGCTCAAGCTCGCCTACAAGGCCGCTGCTGCGGTGCGCCCTGACGCTGGGAATGCCGCGCAGGCTCCGTAGGACGCTGGGGACGCCGGGGATGCCGCGCCAGTGAAGAAGAAGCAGCTGTTCTCTCAGAACCGGGCTGAGACGAAGCAGGTGCCTGTAGACGACGGGAACCCTGGCCCTACCTTCACCATCGGCGTCGTCCTTCCTCCGGAGCAGGAGGAGGCATTAGTGGCCTTTCTCCGCGCAAACAAGGACGCATTTGCGTGGAAAGCATCCGACCTGGTGGGGGTCCCGAGGGATGTGATCGAGCACCACCTCATGGTGTGCTCCAACGCACGTCCGGTGAAGCAAAAGGCGAGGAGACAGGCCCAAGAGAAGAAAGCGTTCATCGCCCAAGAGGTTGGCAAGCTGAAGGAAGCCGGGGTTATTCGAGAGGTGCGATACCCGGAGTGGCTGGCCAACATAGTGGTCGTCCCGAAGAAGTGTGGGAAGGAGCGCATGTGCGTCGACTTCACGAACCTCAACAAGGCTTGCCCCCAAGACCCGTTCCCACTGCCGCGCATCGACCAGATAGTGGACTCCACTGCCGAGTGTGACCTCCTATGCTTCCTGGATGCCTTCTCTGGCTACCATCAGATCAAGATGGCGGTGGAGTATGTCGAGAAGACGGCCTTCCTCACCACGTGCGGGGTGTTCTGCTACACTTGCATGCCCTTCGGGCTGCGGAACGCTGGCGCAACCTTCCAGCGGGCAGCAGCTCGGAAGGAACGCGGAGGCCTACGTCGATGACATCGTGGTCAAGTCGCGAGAAGCCAAGACCCTGATCGAGGACCTGGAGGAGACATTCGCCAGCCTACGTTGGGTGAACCTGAGGCTGAACCCCGAGAAGTGTGTCTTGGGGGTCCCGTCAGGTAAACTACTCGGTTTCCTGGTGTCGCACCAGGGGATCGAGGCAAACCCGAAGAAGATCAAGGCTATAAGCAAGATGAGCCCGCCTCAGACCCTCAAGGAAATGCAGAAGCTGGCGGGTTGCTTGACCTCCTTGGGGCGTTTCATCTCCAAGCTTGGCGAGCGCGCCCTCCCGTTCTTCAAGCTCATGAAGAGGAAGGGCCCCTTCGAATGGACTCCGGAGGTGGATGCGGCATTCGAAGACTTCAAGCGGTACCTCACGAGCCCACCGGTGATGGTGGCGCCCCACCTTCGTGAGCCCCTGGTGCTATACCTGGCTGTAAGCCCGCACTCCGCCAGTGCTACGCTCGTGGCGGTCAGGGAGGAACGTGTTGGCATGCACGCAACACCCTCAGGCACAGGCGGGTCCCCGGGCACGAAGCAAGGTGACTCACAGGATGCCCCGAAGCCCTCACCTCCTCAAGACGACACTCCTGAGGCCTCGGCCACCCCGGCGACCCCTGAAGCACCAGGGTCTCATGAGCTCACTGCGGAGCGGGGTGGCGTGGAAGGCTTCTCCCTCGTCGAGCACCCGGTGTACTACGTCAGTACCGTACTGCGGGACGCGCGCTCGCGTTACCCTATGCAGTAGAAGCTCCTGCTCGCGCTTCTCATCGCTTCAAGGAAGCTGCGTCATTACTTTCAGGGCCACCCCATCAAGGTCGTCTCCGCGTATCCCTTGGAGAAGGTGCTGCGCAACCCCAATGCCGCGGGGAGGGTCGCAGAGTGGAACATCAAGTTGCAGGCCTTCGAATGGAATTCGGTACAACCAGGCTCATCAAGGGAGCAGCCCTGGCGGACTTCGTGGCTGAGTGGAAAGACGCTCCCGATCGAGGGCTGGATGAGGGCCAGTCCCTCACCGCTGGCGACGAGGCGCTCGATGGCTGGGTCATGCACTTCGATGGGGCCTTCACGCACCGGGGTGCGGGGGCCAGAGTTGTGCTAATCTCCCTGACCGGGGACAAGCTCTACTACGCCGTACAGCTTTGCTTCCAGCATGGCGAGAAGGTCTCCAACAACATTGCAGAGTAAGAGGGCTTGATCGCTGGCCTCAAGGCCGTGGCGGCCTTGGGGGTTCAGCGCCTCACCATCAAGGGCAACTCCCAGCTCCTCGTCAACTTCTCCAACAAGGAGTATACGCCAAAGGACGAGCACATGCAGGCATACTTGGAAGAGGTACGTAAGATTGAAAAGCGTTTCCAGGGCTTGGAATTCCAGCACATCTCGCGCGGCGCGAACAAGGAGGCCGATGACATCGCCAAGAGGGCGTTGCGTCGCGAGCCTCAGGAGCCAGGCGTCTTCGAGGAAAGGCTCTTCAAGCCGTCCGCGGCACCTCCAGCCACGGACCAAGTGCCGCTGCGTGAAGAGCTGCCCACAGCGCCGCCCTCGGGAGCTCCAACTTGTGGCCCGGACTCAGGAGCCCGACTGCTCTTGGCGCTGGAGCCTCAGGCCGACGATTGGACACAGGAGTTCAGGGCGTACCTGCTCCACGGCACCCTACCAGGAAAGGAGGAAGATGCAGAGCATGTGGTTCGTCAGGCCACCGCTTATTGTTTGCAGGACGGCGAGCTATATCGCAGGCATCCGAACGGTGTTGCGCTGCGGTGCGTATCCGAAGAATAGGGGCACGAGCTGCTGGCCGACATCCACAGAGGAGACTGTGGACACCACTCCTCGTCCCGCACCCTTGTAGGGAAGGTGTTCCATAGTGGCTTCTACTGGCCTACATCGCTCAACAACGCCATCGAGCTGGTCCGGTCCTGTGAGGCTTGCCAGTTCCACGCCAAGCAGATCCATCAGCCCGCGCAGGGCCTCCAGACCATCCCGCTCTCCTGGCCCTTCGCGGTCTGGGGGCTGGATATACTGGGACCCTTTCCGCGAGCGGCCGGCGGGTACCGCTACCTCTACGTCGCCATCGACAAGTTCACCAAGTGGGCGGAGGTGGAGCCCGTCCACACCATCCCCGCCGGCTCGGCCGTCAAGTTCATCAAGGGCCTCTTGAGCCACTTCGGAATCCCCAACTGCATCATCAACGACAATGGTTCGTAGTTCACAAGCAACCTTGTCAGGACATACTGTACTAACCTTGGAACACAGATATGCTACGCTTCGGTGGCGCACCCACGAAGCAACGGCCAGGCCAAGCGCGCCAACGCGGAAGTCCCACGGGGCCTCCAGGCAAGAAGCTTCAAGAAGAAGCTTGAGGTCTACGGCAGGGGTTGGCTCTATGAGATTCAGTCCGTGTTGTGGTCCATGCGCACCACTGTGACTAAGCCCACCGGCGAGACCCCGTTCTTCCTCGTATACGGACCAGAAGCCGTCCTCCCACACAAGGTCAAGCATCGATCCCCGTAGGTCTTGGCATTCGACGAGAAGCGTCACGATGCTTCGCGGGGGATAGACCTCGTGCTTGGGGAGGAGGCCCGTCGCCAAGCCTCGCTCCGAGCTACGAGGTACCAGCACGCGCTGCGGCGTTACCATTGTCGTAGCGAACGCTCCAGGACCCTCGAAGTCGGAGACCTCGTCCTGAGGCGGGTCCTTTCCAGGGAGGGCTTGCACAAGCTCTCGCCCGTGTGGGAGGGCCCGTTCAGGGTCGCCCGCGTCTCCAGGCCTGGCGCCGTGCACCTGGAGACTCAGGATGGGGTCCCCATCCAGAATGCCTGGAACATCCAGCATCTCCGCAAGTTCTACCCGTGACACTCTCACGTAATAATGAGTGGGGTGTATACGCCCGGAGTCCCCCGAGGACGCGGAGGGGTTCCCACCCACGTCCAAGTGGAAGCCCCATGCTCCGCGCTGGCGGACAACACTGTCCTCCAATGACTATGCCCACGCCTAGTGGATGCCCTACGCTCCGCGCTAGGGGAAAAGGAAGACTAGCCTAGGTGCCGGATGCAGCTGTTCTTTGCTTTTTTCTGTATTCGAATTTGCCATTTTCTGGAGTGAAACTCGAGGCTTTTCAACCTTATTTGAAAAAAGGGGTGGGAATTTTTTCTCCTTGCAGTTCTTTGTCTTGAAGTTTCTTTTTCTGAGTCAACACCTGCCAGCCTCTCCCTCTCGCGCCCCGCGAGCGGGGGCTGCGGGCACGGTGAGCACACCTTGCCAAGTCCTTGGCATCCAGTTCCTCGCGTGGCGCTCTCGAGTGAGCCAGCAGGCGCGTGTTGCCTCACCCTCACTCGGGGGCTCCTGCCACGGCATGGCGCGTCATCATGGAGCCCCGGGAGGGGCAATGAACGGTATGGGAGCCGCTCGAGCGTCAAGGGGGACTCCTGAGCAACGCGACTCAGGAGCCTCACTGTTCACGTAGCCCCTCGCCCCTTGGTCTCGTCCTGGTGATCCAGAGGCCCCAACGGCGGTCGAGGTACGCGCGGGATTGGGCCTTGCCGACGTAGAGGGCCAAGAGGGCTCCCAAACCGCCTCGCTCCCAAGAAAAAAGAACCCCCTGGCAAGACCCCCAAGCTCCCCAGGTGCCACTACCAGACATCACGGCGCAGAGGCCCGCCTCAGACGCATCAAGCTAAGTACCCCAATCATGACTAACAGGAAGTCTCAATTAACAATTGTCGGATTTCGGGCTCCACAAAACCCTAAGGAATTCGAACCCAGGGGCGTGTGCGAAGATTCCTCAACAGCTTCACCCCCTCCAAGCTCACAACACAATACCCCCGCTCGACGACGAGGAAGACGATGGCGCATGAGAGTTTACCTAGGTTCGGGCCGCTGCGAAGCGTAAACCCCTACTCCTGCCTTTGGTGGATTGCCTCACGAGGAGGTTTGTGGATGAACTAGTACAGAGGTGTGTTGCCTTGCGGGTGTGTTTGCGGGGTGGTTCTTCTCCGTCCCCTCTGCCGAGCTACCTAGCCTCTATTTATAGCGGCCCGGGGCCTCTTCCCTTATCGCAATGGCGGGAAGGGATCCCACAACGGCCAAGTTTGAAAGGGGACAGGAGGTACATCTTATCGTGACAAAAGGCGGTCTTCGCCTGGAAAGTTGGTGGTGGTGACGCGGTGGTGGGCTCGCCGGTGACATCCATCCTGCCGCGCTTGCTGACCCGGTCTTGTTGCACCGGAATGGAAACCTTTGGTGGGGCTCCTTGGGAACCCGCGTTCGTCCTTGTCTTCCTTACACCAAAGAGGAAACTGTCCCCTCTGGCGCGCTGGTGCCCGCCTGGCCTGGCTGTCGTCACCCTTGACCTCCTGAGGCCTATCGTTGCATAGAGATCTCCGCCGCTCGGGAGGAGACCTGGGGAGGCCTTCCCATTTCGCCTTGGCGCTGTCCTCCTCGCGAGGATGGGCTCCTCGCGAGGGTCTTGTCTTGAGTGAGGCCGCGCGAGGCCGTACGGACCGCCAGGTAGACCACGCCCTGGGCCGCAAGCAGGCAAGTCTGGGTATCCTGGTATCCGGAATGCAGACAGTAGCCCCCGGGCCCAAGGCGCGCTCAAGCTGGCTCCGAGGGGAAAGTTGAAGGAGATGGCCCGGAGCGCCGCGGGCCCTTATCACTTGCGGGCCAGGTTTGGCATGGGGCGCGGGCGTCCCTGCCCCGTGCCTCCTCGGCAACCGCCCGAACCGACAAAAGCCTGACGTCCAGCGCTGAGCCATTATTGCTTTCCTCTTCCGCGCCCTTGCTCTTCTTTCCAGATCTCCATCCCTTGCGAGAACCTCCTCAGATCTTGGCACCGCTCCACCCTTCTTCTTGCTCGCTTGGCACTGGAAGCTTCTCAATGGCTCCCGCCGACAAGTCGAAACCTGAGGTCCAGGGATCAGCTTCTGCCCCTATCCCGCCGGCGCTCTCAGAGTCCACCATAGCCAAGGACGGGGACCTCGCCCCGGTACTCCCGTCGACGGCAGATGACTCCAATGAGCGGGGGCAGACCTTGATATGGTGCGGCTCCGCGGAGGGGCGTCGCCTGGCCAATCGGCCTACCCTTTCTTCCTCCACATCGTCTTCTCCGGGCTCGTCCCACCCTTCTCCGCGTTCTTCACCGCCATCCTTGAGCACTACGAGATCCAGGCCTTCCACCTTCAGCCCAACTCCATCCTGCTTCTGTCCGTGTTTGCCTTCTACTGCGAGGCTTTCGTGGGCATGAAGCCGTCGGTGGCCCTGTTCCGCCATTTCATCAGCTTGCGGCTTCATGACGGAGCTCAGTGGTCGGCATGCGTCTCCTTCGTCGCGGTCCAGAGCGGGAACATGCTCTTCAAGGCTGGGAAGAAGGTGGAGAACTTCAGGAACCGTTGGGTCTTCTTGGATCTCCAGGGCGACGACCCTCGCCTGGAGCTCCCCAGGGGGCTGCCGGAGAAGATCCCGGCGTGGAGCTTCGCGAAGCTCTCCGACCCTCGGGCCAAGCCCATTTTGGAGCGGGTCCTTCAAGACATCAGCGCCAGGAAGCTGACAGAGGGGATGATAGTGAAGGAGTTCCTGGTACAGTGCCTGGCGCCCCTCCAGTCCCACTCAAGGCCCATGTGGGACTACCAAGGTGTCGGCGGCGACATGAGGCTCTGTTCTACGCTCCTAACCCCCGCGGAGCTGAACAGGGTTGTGACGACCCTGCTCAATGGCGATCCCGGGGACCTTCCTGAGGCCTATGCCCCACTGTACTGCCATGACGACAAGGTAGACCTGGTCGCCGCGATGCCCAACTTCGACAAGTTGGGGCTCTCTCCGACCGAGAGCTCAGGCGCCCCTATGGCGGTGTCCTCCGACGACACCGTTGATGGAGAGGACTCGGAGGAGACGGCGGATGATGACCTGGAGGAGGTGTCCCCTCCGTCGCGGAGTGCCCTTCTCCGCAGCTTCGATGACGACGTCGCCGGTGAGCCCCCTGCTGCAAGTCCTCCGCGATTCGCCAGGGTCCTCAGGGGGCCAGGCCCCACACCTCGGGCCGCTCGATCCGCCTACCGGGCGACTCCGAGGAAGCGCGAGGCTGGGCCTCCTCCTGAGCCCCCAACTCGCGTCGGCAAGGCGGCTTAAGCGCCCGCCTCACCACTGCCCGAGCCGCAGCTCGTGGGCGAGGCGGCCATGTCCGGGGCTGGTATGACCTTGCCGGCCATGGCCGCTTCGAGCGGTTCCACTGCTCCTCCGCGCAGCAGCAGTTCCTCGGAGAAGGACAGAGGCCTCCCTGCCTTCGTCGATGTGGAGTGAAAGAGGAAGTGGGTTGGCGTCGAGGAGTATGTAGTCTCGCATGGTTTCATGCCTCCTTTTAGAGGTTTATGTACTGATGGGCCTCTCTTTGTCCGACAATTAAGGGCGCCGCCATGCTGAAGTCGAGGAAGAAGAAGGCCGGTGTCAAGCCAAGGGCGCCCTCCGACGCGACGCCCGTTCCTGGTGCCTTGCCGCCACCTGACGAGGCGCCGGACGTCGCGGGCGAGGAGGACCGCGGGGCAACTCTCCTTGTCGCGGCCGCGGAGCCCCCGATGCCTACTGAAGAGGCCATCCCTGCCCTTGAGGGCATGCCCGTGCTGCACCCTAAGGGGCCAGCTCCCGAGGGCCAGCTGGGCGTAGGGTCATCCACCCCTTCCTTGTCTGTGGTGATGGTGCAGCCACCGGCGTCTTCTGTCCTTCATGCTTCCGCCTCTCCGGAGGCGGCTCCTGCTGCCGCACAGACGCCGCCCCCGGGCCGTGTCCCGGTGCCACCGACTCGTGGCCCTCTAGTCGAGTTAGGCGCCCTGGACGGGGCCTACAACGTCTTGGATCAGGTCCGAAACGCCCTTGGTGGCGTCGATGATCGCCTCGCGAGGGAGCGCCTGGGTCTTCTTTCTGGGTGGCTCATATCTGATGCCTCGGCTATGGCATTTTGGGGCCATGCCGAGTCTGCCGCAGCTGTGAGCAGGGAGGAGGCCGCGTCGGCCAGGGCAGACCGAGACGCGGCACTGGCTAACGCAGCGTCTGCCATGAAGCGTTGTGACGAGGCGGAGGCCCGCCTGAAGGCTCTTCAAGAGGACAGTTCTGCGCTTTCGAAGAGGCTCCGCCAGCGGGAGGAGGACCTCAAGGCCTGCGAGGCCAAGCTCGCCAATCGTGACTCTGCGCTGACCAAGGCGGCTGCCGACCTGGCCGCCGAGCGTGAGCAGCAGGACAAGTTGAAGGAGGAAGTGGTTATGGAGCAGGCCCGGCTTGCCTCTAGGGAGGAGTCCCTTGCCGCGGCTGAGGAGAGGAAGGCTGCGGAGCGCGAGGCCTTCCCCTCCGTCGAGCTCAGGCTCCGTCGGGCGCTGCAGTCCATCTGCCGAAGGGGATTCATAGAGCCCCTGGCGGCTCCTGATGGTGGCTTCGTTGGGCTTTCTTCCATGCTCGCCGAAGTGCTTGAGGGTGCCGTCGCCAGGGTGGAGAACGTCTTGGAGAGTGAGTGCCGTGACCTCTTCTCCGAGGCCGCGACGCGCGTCTTCAGCCACCTCTACCTTCATGAGCCGAGCTTTGACTTCGGCTCCGTGATTCGCCCAGTCGATCCTGGGGTTTGCGCCGCTACGGTGAGAGCCATGGAGGGCGCCGTGGATGCGCTGATGAAGAAGTTCGCCTATGTCGCCGTTCCCTCGGCTCCTCCTGCAACTGCGAGGGTTGTCGACGACGATGACAGCGGCAACGACATCAACGATGAGCTCCCCACGGCCGGGGCGAGCGGCGGTGCCAGCTCCTCTTAGCTTCTTTTCCTGGGTCTTCCCATGTAATGTTTATCGTGCCTCGTGGAGGCGTTAGACTTGTTTGCATTTTCAAAGACATTTTAATGCTTGTAATGACTGCTAAGCTGTGTGATTTTGTTTCTTCGCTCTGTTTCCTTCCTGCTTGCTGTAGCTCTCTGCGTCAGCAGGGCCCGGTCCCGCGCATACCTCAGCCGCCGTTGGGGCGTCCGGATCACCAGGACGATGCCAAGGGGTGAGGGGCTACAAGACCAGTGAGGTCCCCGAGTCGCGATGCTCAGGGGGTCCCCTTTGACGTACGAGCAGCCCTCATGAAGGGAACACGGCGAAGACGGGGTTGACTTGGGGATTTGGAGCGCCTTGAGCTCTGCGTCGGCAGGGACCGGTCTCGCGCATACCTCGACCGTCGTTGGGGCGTCCGGATCACCAGGACGGTCCCAAGAGGCGAGGGGCTATGAGTCCAGTGAGGCTCCTGAGTCGCAATGCTCAGGAGTCCTCCTTGACGTACGAGCGGCTCCCATACCTTTGTTTTTGTCCGGGAGGGACGCGTGAAGACCAGGTGCCAGGGACCTGGTGAGGTGGCGTAGCCCCCTTGCAGCCCCCTCACGCGTGCATCCCGGGGGAAAGTCGCGAGATGGAGCCGCGAGGATCCATCCTGAGGTTGAATGCACCCGCTAAGGCGCCCTCAGTTGTTTATCCCCAGCCGGAGCATAGGGCTTCCACGTTGCGTGGGCATAGCCATTGGTGGGCCGTGTCGTCCGCCAGCGCGGAGCATGGGGCTTCCACTCGGGCGTGGGAATGGAACCCCTCTGCGTCCTCGGGGGGCTCCGGGCGTGTACAGCCCATTAAGTTCGTACGCGTGGCCTGCACAGTAGAACTGGGAGGTGTATATGGGTGACGTGAGATAGCTCGGGTCTCACGTGGCCCTACCTCAAAGGCAGGTTGCGCCTGAATCCTCTTAGTGGAAATCGCCGCTTCGAGTCCTGTACGTTTTGGAGAAACCTACGCCGAATGGATTTCCAAGGGCCATCGCATGAGAAGGCCAAACACCAATGACCCCAGGAGGTGACGTGAACGGGGCCGGCCAGCCAGACAGAGCTCAGCCATTGGGTTTATCGACGCTGCAGGGACGGACCCGAGCACAGACGTCGTGCCCAGTCTTCTCATGCGACAACTCCGAGGAGAAAACACCCGGCGCGCGGCTCCTAGGGCGGCGAAAGGCCGACCGGAACCGTGCCGCGCGCCCTGACTCACCCACTCCCGATTAGCTCACGCGAGGTAGAAGCACCGAGGGCCATGCGAGGTGACGTGCACGGGGCCAGCCCGCGAGACAGAGCTCGACCACTTGGATTTTTCGACGCTGCAGGGACGGACCCGAGCACAGATGCCGTGCCAGCCCTTAATCATGAGACGGTCGAGGGCAGGCTCATTAGGGTGCAGCGACATTCATGGCGGCGAAGCACCGAGCATGCAAGTTGGAATCCTTAGGGAAATAGATTGAAAGCATGTAAAGGTCCAAATCATGCGGGAAAATGCGGGCGGGATGAGTTCCTGCCGCCTGAGGATAATGCGGCCCGATGGGCGCCCTCAAACTGAGCAAACCAAAAAGTTACTTGGTACGGGCCAAAAGGATCACCTGGCAGCGATGCCGCCGAAGCATGGAGGTGGTCGTAGGAGCTCGGCCCTGTGCCTCAGCAAGCTCGGCCTTCACGAGCCTGTCACCTCCTCCAACACCTCACGGTGCCTGGCCCGGTATGGCGCAAACATGACCCGGGCAAGGCGCTGGAACGTGTCGGCCGCGTTCGCCAGCCCGAAGGGCATGCTGACGTAGTTGCGCGGGTAAGCCCTGCCGTGGCTGACGCGCGTCGGCTAGAAGACGTCCGATGATGCGGCCCGGTTGATGCTGGGTACATTGACGCAGATGCGTGGCGCGCCGCCCGAGTTGATGACGGCAACGGCGTCGGGTGGTGCGGGGCCGCACCCACCTCGCACGGCCTGTGCTTCCTGAAGCTCCTCGATTGCTCTGGTGATGAATTCCCGCGAACTTGGTGCCTCGCGCCGTGCTCCTTGCTTGGATGGGTGCGTGCCGACTCATACCCCCGGGTTGTGCCCGAGCACCTCCCTTGTCTCACTGGTCAGGTTGGTAGTCCTCCGGGTGGAGTCCCCCAAGCCCGGCCCAAGGGTGGCGCTGGGCGTGCCTTCCTATGCAAGGGAGGAAGGGGCCTGAGCCCCCGACGCGGATCCTGAGGCGCCGTCCTTAGGGTTTTCAGCCCCCTGGCGTCCCTTGGACAGGAGCTGCCTCTTCTTCTTGGGGACGTCCTCACGGGGCAGGGCACCTCCTTCGTCGTCCGAGTGCTCGGCCGCCGCGGCACGGTAGGCGCGCTCGAGGGAGCAGACGACGTCCTTCTCATCGCAGGCGACAATGATGACGCCGCCACTCCCCGACATCTTGAGGACGTTGTAGCCATGATGGGTCACCACCATGAACTTTGCAAGGCCTGGGTATCCGAGGATCGCGTTGTACGGGAGGTGGATGTGGGCGACATCAAAGGTGATGATCTCGGTGTGGTAATTGTTGCGCCCGCCGAATGTGATGGGCAGGCGCACCTGCCCGATGGGGACTGTGGAGCCGTCAGTGACCCCTGAGAAGGGCTTGGTTGGCATGAGCTGGTCGTAAGGCACCTGGAGCGTCTCGAACATCTCGATGGAGAGGACATTGAGTCCGGCGCCGCCGTCGATGAGGGTCTTGGTGATGAGGACGTTGCTGATGGTGGGCGTGCACAGCATGGGGAGCGCACCTGCCATGGCTGAACATCTGAGTTGATCCTTGGAGTCAAAGGTGATGGCGCACTGGGACCACTTGAGGGGGCGCATGGCCTCAGGCTTTGGAAGGTCCGCGTTCACCTCCCGCGAAAACTGCTTGAAGACGCGGTTCTAGCCCGGGGCTTGGGCGCCGCCCAGGATGCAAGCTATTGCCCTGACCTCTTGGAAGCCCCCAGCCCCGTCGTTCTGCCTGTCCTCTTCCTTCCTTCTGGGTGGAGGCGGCAGCGGGGGAAGACCAGCCTCGCGAGGGCGGACCTCACGAGGCTGGCCCCGACGTGACCCCTCCGGAGGCTCGTCGCGCCAGCAGTCCTCACGAGCTTGATCACGCCAGCGGTCCTCCCGAGGCTGGTCTCGCCACTCCTGACGCGGGTCACGGTTGTCCCAGCGGCCTCCGCCATGTCCATAGCCTCGGTCAGTGCGCCCAGGGCGCCGGCCGAAGTGCTCGTCTCGGACCACCCTGAGCTCCTGATAGTCGATGGTGTTGTGGCTGTTTGTGCCATGGAAGATGCAGAATGGTCGCCCGCCCATGAGGAGTTCTTCGTCTCGGCCGCGCTTTGTCTCGGGCTCAGCCTCCAGCACCGCGGGTGCCTTGCGCTTTGGCTCCTTGGCCTTGGTCTTCTTGTCTTCGGGTTCTGCCTCCGGAAGCTCCCGGAGGGAGAGGCGGCCCTCCTCGGCCTTCGCGCACTTGTTCGCCAAGTTGAACATCTCCAAGGCCGAGCTCAGATCGTCGTGGATAGCCAACTCCTCCCTCATCCTCTGATCCCTGACGCCGTCGGTGAACGCCGAGATGATGGCCTCATCTGACGCCCTTGGGATCTTGAGGCGGGTGGTCATGAAGCGTTGTATGAACTTATGCTGGGTCTCTTCAGGTTCTTGCTTCACGCGACGGAGGTCACCCACTCCAAGCGCGCGGTCGCGGGTGCCTTGGAAGTTGGCGACGAAGCGCTCACGCAGGCCTTCCCAGGAGGTGATTGACCCTTCCGGGAGGTTGAGGAGCCAGGAAAGTGCACCTCCTTTGAGAGCCATGGGGAACCAGGTTGCCATGACCTTGTCGTCCCCGCCGGCCGCCTGGATGCTCAGCGAGTAGAGCTGTAAGAACTCGGCGGGGTCTGCGGTGCCATCGTAGCGAGGAGGCAGGTCAGGCTTGAACTTGCAGGGCCACACGGCCGGATGAAGTTCTGGGGCGATGGCGCGGCAGCCCACCGGGCCCACCGGCGGTGCGCGCTCGGGAAGAACCTGGCCTTGATGCTCTTGCATGGCTGCCTCCAGGGGTGCCCGGTCGCGCCGCTGGTGCGCCGGCGCTGGGAGCGCACGCGCATCAACGCGCGGCCGTGGCACCACCTGTTAGCTTACTTCTTCTCTCACCCTCGCCGAGGGCCCACGCAACTGGTCGCGCGGTCGTGCTTCGTGCCTGGGCTCGGGGTCGACGTCACGCTGGGGAGGAGGAGGCGGCACATCATGAGCTTCGTCGCCTGGCAGGGAGGGTTGGGGCCGGAACGAGTAGGTGAACGCCGAAGCGTCGCCGGCTGCGCTGACGAGCTCCGCGACGTGCCCGAGCCAGCCGTCGAGGTGGTTGGGGCAGGGCGGTAGCACAGCAGCTCGCGCGCCATGTTCAGCGCGCCCGATCTACGCACCGGCCCCGGGCGGGCGTGGGAGGACGACCCAGTGGCTGGAACGATTGACGGAGTGGCGGTGCGGCCGTCATGCCGTGCGGTGACCGGCTGTGACGAGTCCTGCTGCTCGTGGGCCTCTGGGCCCGTGGCGGCGTTGGCCACAGGAGAGGGAGAGCGGTGCACAGTGGTGCAGCCCATGTGCGCCATCTGGGCAACACGGGTAGCACGGCGCTCAGCGCGGGCGTCGGCCATCGGAGCGGTGAGGCGGAGGAAGGGTGAGGCTCGAGGAAGACTCCGACACGCCCCCTACCTGGCGCGCCAAATGTCGGATTTCGGGCTCCGCAAAACCCTAAGGAATTCGAACCCAGGGGCTTGTGCGAAGATTCCTCAACAGCTTCGCCCCCTCCAAGCTCACAACACAATACCCCCGCTCGACGGCGAGGAAGACGATGGCGCACGAGAGTTTACCCAGGTTCGGGCCGCTGCGAAGCGTAAATCCCAACTCCTGCCTTTGGTGGATTGCCTCACGAGGAGGTTTGTGGATGAACTAGTACAGAGGTGTGTTGCCTTGCGGGTGTGTTTGCGGGGTGATTCTTCTATGTCCCCTCTGCCGAGCTACCTAGCCTCTATTTATAGCGGCCCGGGGCCTCTTCCCTTATTGCAATGGCGGGGAGGGATCCCACAATGGCCAAGTTTGAAAGGGGACAGCAGGTACATCTTATCCTGACGAAAGGCGGTCTTCGCCTGGAAAGTTGGTGGTGGTGACGCGGTGGTGGGCTCGCCGGTGACATCCATCCTGCCACGCTTGCTGACCTGGTCTTTTTGCACCGGAATGGAAACCTTTGGTGGGGCTCCTTGGGAACCCACGTTCGTCCTTGTCTCCCTTACACCAAAGAGGAAACTGTCCCCTCTGGTGCGCTGGCGCCCGCCTGGCCTGGCTGTCATCACCTATGACCTCCTGAGGCCTATCGTTGCAAAGAGATCTCCGCCGCTCGGGAGGAGGCCTGGGGAGGCCTTCCCCTTTCGCCTTGGCGCTGTCCTCCTCGCGAGGATGGGCTCCTCGCGAGGGTCTTGTCTTGAGTGAGGCCGCGCGAGGCCGTATGGACCGCCAGGTGGGCCACGCCCTGGGCCGCAAGCAGGCAAGTCTGGGTACCCTGGTATCCAGAACGCCGACAACAGTAATGCAAGGATCCGGATGTGCGTCAAAAATGCTAAAGGCGCAAGCGCCATAATTCATTACATGCCCCGCAGGGCCCTCCATGATTTTTGATTACAGGGAAAGAAAAGAAGAAGAAGGCGAAAGGTGACCCCTCAAGAGCTGCCACTCCTGCGGCTCAGGTTTGGCGCGACCGCGCTCAATCGGAATCCTCTTCCTCCTAGATGGGCCCGTGATGGCGCGCCGGCGTGGCCGCTTCTTGGGCAGAAGTACGGCGCCGTCGCGGTCTGCTCCCCCCCCCCCCGAAGGTCCGGGCACGCCGACGCGGTGGCGTGTTGTAGGAGTCATCACTCGGACTCTCCTCGGAGGAGGTGTCGCTGCCACTGGAAGCATGACGGCCGTCGCCAAGGGCAAGCTCACCTCCAACAGCACCGCCGCCGCAAGGGCTGCCACTTGCGGGAAGGCGATCGATGCCATCGCCGTCACCCACCGGGCAGCACCCCAAGCGCCTGCCATCCTCCCTGAAGATCCTGACGAAGAGCGTCGCCGCGCCGTCGTACTTGAAGTGGAGCGTGAGCCTCCCCTCCAGGCCGCGGGCGTGGGCGATGGTCTGGCACCCGCGGCTCAAGAAGGCGTCACCTATGGGGGTAGCCTCGATCTCGACCCACAACGTGCCGCTACAACAACCATCGGCTTGCAGCCACAGGCCCGCGGGCTCGCTAGCCCGCAACGTCTCCGCGAAGAATCGCGGGAGCTTCACCCAAGTGACCGCCGGTCTCTCCACCCACACCACGAACTCCTAGGCTACATCGGCACTGTGGGACCATGGGCGCGGTGGTCGGGCGCCCACTGAGGGCCTCCGTCCTTGGCCACGGTCGCCACGCCCGCCGCCTCCGCCTGCGCCGGAGGGGGCGCCTGCCCTGGCGGGGGTGCGGCCGCGCCCCTGGTGCGCCGCCGTAAACACCACGGTGTACTTGAGGGGACGGCCCCGGCCCCTCTTGGGTGGCTGTTGGTCCGGCCCCTCCTGGCGGGGCTTCCCCTTCTCGGCGGCGGAAAACCTCCTCACCGGCGTCATGGATGAGTGGGCGGGGGCCTTGAGCAAGGAAACAAGAAATTGAGATGGGCTGGGAGCTCCGTCCCCTCTGCCTATTTATAGCCGGGTGGAGGCCAACCGACGCCCCTCCACGTTCCGGGTAATAATGGCCCTGCTTCACGTCACCTCGTCTCCCCTTGTCGGGTCGTGTCCGCGTGGGTCGAGGGGAGAGAAGACACAGGGACTCGGCTGCATTCAAGGAAGGGCAATGATGGCCGCCGCTGCGTGCGGGCTTCGTGTCAGCTCGACTCAATCCGGTTCCCAAGGTCTTCGGGAAGTGGAAGCATCCGCGTCTCGTTACGCGCCACGCATCAGGCTGGGCCCGTAGGTAATTGGGGCCCGCGTCGCTCAGGCCGGCTCCTCCGGCTTCGCCCCGAAGCCAACCCCAGCGTCCCTTGGGCCCGGGGGCTACTGTCGGCACTCTGGGAACGGGGGTACCCAGACCTTCATGCCTGCGGGCCAGGGCGTGGCCCACTTCGACGGCCCGGCACGGCTCGGTGTGGCATCACTCAGAACAAGGTCCTCGCGAGAGCCCCGCCCTCGCGAGGGAGGCGACGCCAAGACCCCCGGAGGGAGGAGAGCTCTCCAGGCCCCCTCCCAAGGGGCGGAGATCCCTATGCAGCGCCCGGCCTTGAGAGACTGAGGTGACGCCAGCCGGGCCAGGCTGGCGCCAGCGGGCACAGAGGAAGCAGTTTCCTCTTTGGTGCAAAGGAGGCAAGGACGTACGCAGGTTCCCAAGGCATCCCCCAAAGGTTTCCATTCCAGCGCAACAAGATCAAGACCATGAGCCCCGCAGGGCGGACGTCAGCGCCGAGCCCACCTCTGCACCACTACCAGCTACTTTGCAGGCGAAGACCACCTTTCGTCAGGATAAGGTGTACTCCTTGTCCCCCTTCGAATTTGGCCGTTGTGGGATCCCTTCCCGCCAGTGCGATAAGGGAAGAGGACCCGGCCCATTATAAATAGAGGCGAGGCTGCGCCGTAGAGGGGGGATCCAAAAAAACCACCTGAGTGACCTCGCGAGGTTGCTCACCACTGTACCAGTTCATCCACAAACCTCCTCATGAGGCAATCCACCAAAAGCAGGAGTAGGGTTTTACGCTTCGCAGCGGTCCGAACCTGGGTAAATCCGTGTGCTAGTTTTCTTCCCCGCGATTAAGTAAGTTCGATATGGCTGGGCTGTAGAGCTGTGAGCTTGGGGCCGAAGCTGGTGGGGATCTTCGCACACGCCCCTCAGTTCGAACCTCTTGGGGTTTTGCGGAGCCCGAAATCCGACATCATCTATTTTTCTAAACCTTGTTATTAGTGAGCGGCTAAGAAGCCAAGACTACTCCTGCCATGGAAGGGACGACAAGCTCCATAGCAGGGGTGGATGCTGTCATCAAAAGTCCCCGACGCAGCTGGCCGTGCAGCCCCCAACATGAGAGTACTATCGAGTACCCATTGGCGAGCGCTAGCACGGGTGTTGTTGCTGCTTCCATTCCCCTGCAGACGGGGGAGGAGCCCCAGGAGGAGGAACACCCAAGGGTGGACCTGCCCGAGGCGGCTCAGATGCACTCTACTCCGGAGAGGAGTTCTCCGACAAGGGCTGCTGCCGATGATCCTGTCCACACCGAGGACGCGCCGGTAGACGAAGCTGCCGACAGTGACGCGACGACAACAGATGTTGCCAGAGAAGAGGACAGCTCTTCTTAACAAGTAGCGACAGGTGAGCCTTTTGTTGCTGAAGTTTTTCTTCTATCTTGCTTCTCTTTTTTTCCTGAAGTTTATCTGAGTTATATTTTCTGCTTCCTCCTCCCAACTTGTAGATCTGCCCCCAATCGATGAGATGGACGTGGATGCCAACGTCAGGGAGATCGCCAAGGAAGCCGCCGCTGAGGCCAGCCAGATCGCGGCAGAAGAGGAGGCCGCCAGGAAAACTGCAGACGAGGCCGACAATAAGGCTGCTAGGGAGGTGATTCCGGTGGTGGCCATAGAAACCGAAGACAACTCTGTCTAAGGAGCACCCGGTAAGGGCATGGTCATCGAGGTGGGGGCAACCAGCACGGTTGTCGCCGGTTTGTCGACATCTCAAGTGCCTCCACCCAGCAGATACCTTAGAGTTGGCGACCTCATTTTGTCGGTTCTCCCGGCAAGGCGATCCTCGAGGCCTTCACGGAGGGGGAAACTCTTGACCGCGCTGTCGCCACAATGAGAGGGGCGGTCACCATTGATCCATTCAGCGGTAGCGACGAGGCCAACAAGCACAACATCCTCCTCTCCATCAACACAAACTTCCAACAACTCCAAACTCATTACGACAACTTCTTGGAAAGATTGGACCACCGAGAGGCCATCCTTGCTGATGCAGAGGCTGAATTCCAGACGCGTGTTAGCGAAATGCGGGCCTGGTTCACAAAATGCCGCCAAGACCTCACCACCCACCAAGTCCAGCTTGCCAAAGATGTTGAATAGTTTATCTTGGAAAAGGATGAGGCAGAGGCTGCACTATAGGAGGTTGACCAAATGATCAATGCTGCTGATGCAGATCTGGTCAAGCGTAAGGCCACGCTCGAATCTCACGAGGAGGACCTAGCCACTCGGGAGGCAGCCATCGCTGCCAAGCTCGACACCCAGCTGGCACAACAAATTCAAGAGTTGGAGCTGAAGCATAAGGAGACCATCGAGGCGCAAGCTGCATAACACGCCGACAAGCTTCAAGAGGCCGTCAAGGCAGCTGAAGCTACTGAGGCCGCCAAGACTGAGCTAAACAAGAAGGTGCAACAACTGGAGTTGGACCTTGTCGCTTCCTGCAAGGAAATCTTGGAGCTGAAGGAGAATGCATAGAAGTTACCTCACACCCTTGGGGATCTAGAGGCGACGATCTCCAGCAAGACCCAAGTGCTCTCTCCTGCTACCGATTCCGTCGGCGATTCGAAGTTGAAGCTGAGCACTTTGGAAGAGCACCTTGAGGGTGCTAGGACCAATGAAAGGAGCCTGCTCGAAGAACTCCAGAAGGAGAAGGAGTTGCTCACCTCTGCCGCCCACTCATCCAATGAGCTGAGGCAGAACTTGATGCTTTAGAAGGAGCAACTCGTGAACATCGCCAACAAGCTCTCCTCCCAGCGAACCGCCATGGGGCTAAAAAAGTGGAAGTTTTCCAATGACGACAGGGAGGTGGAGAGCGTCAGGCTACCCCTTTTCTTCGAGGGGCTTGTCGAGGCTTTGGAGAAGCATGAGGAGGATCGGGCAGACAACTTTATCAAGGAGTCCCGTGAGCTCTATCACGACGTCATCCACAAGATACCGGTGAAAGTCGCCTTCCGCAACCCTGGGATCAACATGTGCAAGGCCTTCTCCAAGTTGCAAAAGGATGCTAACACCAGTGCTACCGAAGCCCTTGTCATGCCCATCTCCGAGAGGATCGGTTCCGTCAAGCTGAAGGATTGAAACCCCTCTCGCTTTATCATTGCCTACAGTGCCGTGAATGTATCAAAAGCAATTATCTTTGATTAGCACTGCACCTTTGACTATGGATGTAATTTATTCTATTTTCTTGAATGAAGGACCACTTTTCCTTATACTTGACTTTGTACTTGTATGCTTCTGATCCCTAGCGCTTTAGGAACGGCTCCTTAGCAGCCTGCCAGAAATGCTGCTACCGGCAAGACCTCCTTGCCGTCCTTAGTGTAGTTACCTTAGTTGCTGAGCGGACTCGGAACAACCTAGGAACGCGACAGATTTCAGCAAGGGTGCTTTGCGTGCAGGTTTTCTCATAAAAATGTTGAAGTCGTTCAAGGAAAAAGGCGTTTACAACAAAGAACTTAAAGTTTTACAACTTAACTTTCCTTTGTTGTACTTCTTGTTGCAAAATGATTAACTCGAATGCCATTTCCAGTTGGGTATCCATACCATCACCCCCCCGGGAAAACTTGCACGTGAGGGCCTCTTTTGTCTTTTTGAGAAAAAGAAGAAAAGAAAAGAGGAGGCAAGGAACCTTACCGGTTCGTCAATCATTTCATACAAGTTAAAATGAACACAGCATTTCATGCAATCATACATAATTTCAATATGTACCTTTACAAAAAGTTGTAGAACACTTAGCTTTATTGATTATGCACAGGGTATGTTCCTGGCTCTGTACAAAGGATTATATGCCCTTCCGACAAACTTGTACAAAAGGGGTTGCCGGGAGTCCCGGCAACCGCGCCTTATGGGTAGAACTCATGAAGATGCTCGTTATTCCATGAGTTCTGCACCGAAGAGACATCTTCGGTCTCAAGGCTGACTGTGCCAGGCCTGGTGAATCGTACCAGCCGGTAATGGCCTTCCCACTTTGGCGTCAACTTGTTTGATCCCTTTCCGGATTGGATCCGGCGAAGAATAAGGTTGCCTTCTGATACGTCCATTTTGCATCATGATTTCCTACTGTTATTTACTTTGTTTTGTTGAATAATAATGCTTTGGGGAGTGATTTTAATGCCTTTTCTCTCATAATATGCAAGGTTTACACAAGGAGGGAGAATACCGGCAGCTGGAATTCTGGACCCAAGAAAAGCACGTCAGAGATACCTATTATGCACAACTCCAATGAAGCTGAAATTTTACGGAGATTATTTTTACATTTAATAAAAAATACTGGAGCTGGAAACTACCAGAGGAGGCCCCCCAGGTGGGCACAACCCACCAGGGCGCGCCAGGCCCCCCCTGGGCGTGCCCTGATGGGTTGTGCTCAGCCTGGCCCACCTCCGGTGCCCATCTTCTTGTATAAGGTCGCTCTTGACCTAGAAAAAAATTAGAGGAGGACTTTCGGGACGAAACGCCGCCGCCACCTCGAGGCGGAACTTGGGCAGGAGCACTTTTGCTCTCCGGCGGAGCGATTCCGCCGGGGGAACTTCCCTCCCGGAGGGGGAAATCGAAGCTATCGTCATCACCAATAACCCTCTCATCTTTGGGAGGCCAATCTTCATCAACATCTTCAACAGCACCATCTCCTCTCAAACCCTAGTTCATCTCTTGTGTTCAATCTTTGTACCGGAACCTCAGATTGGTACCTGTGGGTGACTAGTAGTGTTGATTACCTTGCGTAGTTGATTACTATATGGTTTATTTGGTGGAAGATTATATGTTCAGATCCAATATGGTATTCAATACCTCTCTGATCTTGAGCATGTTTATTATTTGTGAGTAGTTGCCTTTGTTCTTGAGGTCACGGGAGAAGTCATGTTGCAAGTAATCATGTGAATTTGATATGTGTTCGATATTTTGATGATATGTATGTTGTGATTCCCTTAGCGGTGTCATGTGAACGTCGACTACATGACACTTCACCATTCATGGGCCTAAGGGAATGCATTGTGGAGTAGTTATTAGATGATGGGTTGCTAGAGTGACAGAAGCTTAAACCCTAGTTTATGCGCTACTTCGTAAGGGGCTCATTTGGATCCACATGTTTAATGCTATGGTTAGACTTTGTCTTAATACTTTTCTCGTTGTTGCGGATGCTTGCGAGGGGGTTAATCATAAGTAGGTTGTTAGTTCAAGTAAGAATAGCACCTTAGCACCGGTCCACCCACATATCAAATTATCAAAGTAGCGAACACGAATCAAACCAACATGATAAAAGTGACTAGACGAAATTCCCGTGTACTCTCAAGAACACTTTGCCTATTACTAGTGATTGTTCTGGCCTGTCCTTTGCCTCAAAAGGATTGGGCTACCTTGCTGCACCTTGTTTACCGTTACCGTTACTTGCTTGCTACCAATTATCTTGCTATCAAAATATCTGTTACCTACAATTTCAGTGCTTGCAGAAATTACCTTGCTGAAAACCGCTTGTCATTTCCTTCTGCTCCTCGTTGGGTTCGACACTCTTACTTATCGAAAGGACTATGATTGATCCCCTATACTTGTGGGTCATCACCTTCCTCAATGCTTCTAGCTTGCACCTTGTGGCTATGATAGCGGCGCAAAGCCTGCTGGTACCGAGCAGCACGCAGGGCAACCAGAAGACGATCTTCCTCGAGGAGCGTGACATCATCTTGCTGCAGTTCCTCTTGCTCATCTTCATCAAAGGCTTGCACTCGAGGTGACCCGTATGTGAGTTCTATGGGGAGCACTGCTTCAGCACTGTAAACGAGGGAGAAGGGTATCTCATCGGTGGATCAATTTGGTGTTGTTCTTAGTGACCAAAGAACCGTTGGCAACTCATCAATCCAGCGAATTTCGCACTTGTGCAACTTGTCGAAAGTCCTTGTCTTGAGGCCACGCAGCACTTCAGCGTTCGCCCTCTCCACTTGGCCATTACTTTTCGGGTGAGCAACGAATGCAAAGAAGATCTTGGCGCCAAGATCTTGGCAGTACTGTATGAAAGTGCGGCTCATGAACTGTGTGCCATTATCGGTGATGATCCTGTTGGGGACACCAAAAGGGCAAACTATTCCCTTGATGAACTTGACGGCTGCTTGTGTTGTCACCTTCCTCACCGTCTCTACCTCGGTCCACTTCATGAACGTGTCGATTGCTACGAACAAAAACTCGAAGCCCCGGTAGCACAGGGGAAACGACCAACAATGTCGAGCCCCCAAACTGAAAAGGGCCAGTAGAGCGGTATGGTTTGAAGGGCTTGTACCAGTTGATGTATTTGCTTGGCGTGGAACCCACATGCTTCGCATCTTGTCACCATCGCCAATGCGTCTTGAAGGGCTGTCAACCAATAGAATCCTTGTCGAAAACTCTTACCGACGAGAGCGCGAGACCCGATATGGGAGCCACACATCCCTTCGTGTATTTCTGCCAACAACTTTTGTCCGTCTTCTCGGCAAACGAATTTCAATTTCGCCCCATTTGGCCTTCTCTTGTACAGAGTGTTGTCCACAAATTGGTACATGCTTGATTGTCAGACTACTCTTTCAGCTTCTTCTTGTTCTTCGGGAATTCTCCTATTTGGAGGTACTGGACTATCTGTTGTGCCCATGTCGGAGCTTGCTCGACGACAAGGACTAAAGGCATCTCTTCTTCTGCGAGAGCACTTGCTTCAACGGCAAGAGCCCTAGGCTCTGCCGGAGCTTGCTGCTCACTTGCTGGCATTACGTTACTTCTGACAACCCTCTTGTCGGCGGCTTATGGAAGCTCTGCCAGGAAGTAATCGCCGGAACTTGCTTTTCTCTTCTTGGATTGCCGCATTGATGGTGTGACAGATGGTTGAGTCAGTCTTAGCACAAAAGTCCCCGGTTCCACAGGTAGCTTCTGAGCGACACATTTCAATAGGTCGTCAGCAATGCTATTCTCCACACGCGGTACGTAATCCATTTGGAGACCGTAAAAGTGCTCTTCCAACTTCCTTACTTCATCAACATAAGCTTCCATCAAAGGGCTCTGGTAATCCTTGTTCACTTGACGCACAACAAGTTGTGAGTCTTGTCAGATGATCAGTTTCCTGATGCCCAGGCCCAGTGCAATTCGTAGGCCGGCAAGCAATCCTTCATACTCAGCTGTGTTGTTTGTAGACACCTGTAACGCCCAAGATGTGGTACTATCCTCATCCTGGCTCGAGGGCCTCGATAGGGATAGAAACGCATCTCGTCGTTTCACAAGAATGGATGTCGACACAATACATGTAAAGAAGAGATGAGTATATGGAGTTGGCTTACACTTGCCATATGCTACATCATAAAGATATCAATACATCACAATCATCATACAGAAGAGCAGGATCTGACTACGGATGAAATCAAACGAAAAGAAGACGATGTCCACCCTTGCTTATCCTAGGCTGCCGACCTGGAACCCATCCTATGATCGATGAAGAAGAAGAAGAAACTCCAAATAGAACAAGCATCACTCTCATGTCAAAGCATCACATTACCTGTACTTGCATCTGTTGTTGTAGTAATGTGTGAGCCACAGGGACTCAGCAATCTCATTTCCAAGGGTATCAAGACTTCCAAAGCTTAATGGGTGAGGTATGGTTAAGTGGTGAGGTAGCAGCGGCACTAAGCATTTGTTATGTGGATAACTTAGGAGTACAAGAATAAGAAGAGTGATTTACGCATAAATGGACGTGAACTAGTAATTATCACGAAGTGATACTAAACACCTACTTACGAATCAAAAATAACCCCACCGTGTTCTCTTCTTGGTTCAAACCTCACAAGAAGAGACGGTCACGCTTATGCACACGGTTGGTGTGTTTTAATTTGGTTTTACTCATGTTTTCTATTACTGGGTATTATAAGGTTTCCTAGTTGCCACATAACCGCGGGCATGGCTCTCAAAAAGATTTAACCCTGCAGGGGTGCTCCAACTCATGCATCACAAACTAGCCACAAGCTGCGGTGTAAAACCTCAAACTCGAGATAGCCCAAAGTATCCTTAGAATACCGGTGCACAAGACATTCGTCAAAGGTAAAACAAATGCAGCAAGACCGCCCGGCAGGCCAGATCACAATAGGAGCCGCACGTATCTCTTTCTCAGGGCACTACCAGATGAGCACTACGTACAGTGGCCTGATAGAAATCCCTCAAGTTTCCTCAGGATGGCCCTGCAAGTTGCTCTGCTTAGGACCAGCATCATCAGCACTGGACCTCCCTGTGTTATGTTGAATTAATCCACGGGTAGCGCTAACTCCCTATGCATTACAAACGGTGTTTAGTATTATTATGTTGGCCAAATATAATACCAATGTTGGGCCTTGCCGGAAGAGTTTGACCCCAAAACGAAAATAGAGGAGGTCCCCATAACAACCCCAAGCGTGTTAGGAGCGCTCAATATGGAACATAACACCGGTACTCGGAAATAAGGCGGCAAGAGTGAAAAAAACACCAAGCAAAAGGCAAAGCCTTCCACCCTTTACCAATATATAGATGCATTAAATTAAATAGAAAAATATTGTGATATCCCAAAGGTATCCATGTTCTCATATGGAAACAACCTGCACCTGCAACTAGCAATGCTATAAGAGGGGCTGAGCATGCGGTAACTTAGCGAAACAATGGTTTGCTAGGACGTGGAGGGGTTAGAGGCTTTTCATGGCAATGTTGGGAGGCTTGACAAACAAGTGGTAGGTAATGAGACGTAACGATAGAAACGAGATAACTAGGATGGCAATGATAGTAGTGGTATCAAAGGAAATTGTCATCTTGCCTCAGATCCTGCTTGGAAGACGAACGAATCCGTGAAGTAGATGAATGGGCGTAGTTGAACGGATCCTCGCACTCTGAAATGCATCGGAACTCTAGTGAGGAGAGGCAAATCCAGAAACAAACAAATGACATGGTAAACACCACAACATATTCATGACATGATGCGCAAACAAATATGATGCATGTCCATTTAATTACGCATGGCATGGCAAGTTGCAACAATCGAACACTACAAATTATGTGAAGTCCAATATGCAGTAAGTTGCATATTGACGAAACTCCACATTTGAATTATTTAGTTCACTATCGTTTATTTACATGGAAAGTTTAAATGTTTTCAAACATGGAAAAAGGTGAAGCATAGGCAACTACATCATCTAGTCATTTTAAATGAGGTCGGAAACAACTTATAGTATTTCCGAAACTACTCGATATGCAAATTTTGAATTTGGTCCAGATCTGAACTAAACATATTTATATTTCTTAAACAACAAAATAAAGTGCACTATGTTATTTTACACATTTTTCTAAGCAAGTTACATATGTGGATCATTTTAATCGGAACTACGTTTATTTAGATTTGACATAAACCATTTTAATGCAAACAGCAAGTTTAAGCATTTTAAACATGGTTGAAAGTTTGATATTGTGAAAATACATGAAATTCTGAAAATTTTACATATATAAATTGTTTTAATGTGATGTAGGGTTTATTAATTATTAACATTTTAAAAACATGGCATTTTTCTGTAATTTGCAATGTCCTGGAAATTGGATAAATTCACAACGCAGGAAAAAAATACACATGGGCCGAATCTGTGAGCTGCTGTGCTAAACAAGCAGGCGCGAGATTGCTAAATTGCGCCCATGGCAGAGAATTGGGCTAAGGGGGCGCTCACTTATACGTCTCCAACATATCTATAATTTTTTATTGTTCCATGCTAATATATTATCATTCTAGGATACTTTTTGAGTCTTTATTTACCAATTTATAATATTTTTTAGCACTAACCTATTGACCCAGTGCCTAGTGCCAGTTGCTGTTTTCTGCATGTTTTTGCCTTTTCAGGTTTACAGTACCAAACGAAGTCCAATTGCCACGAAATTTTTTGATGATTTTTTCTGGACCAAAAGAAGACCTAGAAGCTTCGGAAGGAGGTCGGGAGGCACACGAGGGCCCCACCACACATCAGGACGCGCATTTGGGGGGGCCACGCCCTGATATGTGGCGGCCCCCTCGTGGCTCCCCCGACGTCCCTCTCTGGCCTATAAATTCTCTAATATTCCAAAAACCCTGGAGGTAGTCCCGAAATCCTTTTTTCACCGCCGCAAGTCTCAGTTCTGTCGCGAGGTCATCTGGAGCTCCGTTCCGGCACCCTGCCAGAGGGGGGGGGGTCGATCACGCAGGGCCTCTTCATCAACCTTGCTACCCTCATGATGATGTGTGAGTAGTTCACCACAGACCTACGGGTCCATAGCTAGTACCTAGATGGCAATCTCTCTATCTCTTGATCTTCAATACAATGATCATCACATCTTCGCTTTGATCTATCCGATGTAATCCTATTGTGCAGTGTGTTTGTTGGGATCTGATGAATTGTAGGTTTATGTTCAGATTATTCATGAAAAGTATTTGAGATACATCTGATATATATTGTCTCTTAATTGCATAATCATTATAGCTTCGTAATGCTCTCCGATCTATTGATGTGCTTTGGCCAAGTAGATTGATATTTCATTGGTGGGAGTGGTGCGTTGTGATAGGTTCAACCTGACGAGTTTCTATATCCCAGTGACAAAGTAGGGGACAAGATGCGTCTTTGTGTTGTTGCTAATAAGGATAACACGATTTGGTTTATTCATGTTGCTTAAGTTTACTTCGTCTACATCATGTCATCATTCTCCAAGCATTACTCTGTTTTACTTAATACTCTAGATGCATGCTGGATTGCGGTCGATGAGTGGAGTAATAGTAATAGGTGCAGGCAGGAGTCGGCCTATTTTTTTATGGACGTGATTCCTATATACACATTATCATTGCCGTGAAAATCGCATAACTATCCACTTTTCTATCAATTGCCCAACAGTATTTGTTACCCACCGTATGCTGCCTACATGAGAGATGCCGCTAGGGAAAACAATGGCCCCCGGGTCTATTCACTTATATATTTAAAAATGCTACAATTACCTTGCTGCCTTTATTTATATTTTATTTTATTTTGCAATTCATGTTTATCAACAATTATCTACACAATTCATTTGCTTGCAAATAACGAGATCAAGGGGATTGACAACCCTCTTGCCCTCGTTGGGTGCAAGTTGTTTGTTCATTTGTGTGCAGCCGCTGAAGACGGTTGAGGATTGATGTTCCTATTGGTTCGATAAACCTTGGTTTCATAACTGAGGGAAATACTTACCCACTTTGTTCTGCAATTACCCGTTCCTCTTCACGGAAAACCCAACGCAGATCACAAGTATCAGGAAGGATTTCTGGCGCCGTTGCCGGGGAATATCATCATCAACTACCAAGTAACTTCACACAAATTTTCATTCACTTGTTTATATTTTTATTTGTTGTTATATTTAGCTTATCTCTTAAAAATCAAAAATACAAAAATATTTATCTTTTCTTGTTACCGGTTTACTTGATCGCTTGCTAGTTTACTTGTCTTGCTTGTTACCTTGCTTGTTCGATCACCATGGATCAAGATACTACTAAGTTGTGTGACTTCTCAAATACTAATAATAATGATTTTATTACTACTCCTATACCACCCGCCACTAGTGCGGAGACTTTTGATATTAATGCCGCATGGCTAAATCTTGTCATGAAAGATCAATTTTCGGGAAGAACTAATGAGGATCCCGCGTCACATCTTAATACCTTTGTTGAATTATGTGACATGCAAAATAAAAAGGATATGGATAATGATATTGTGAAATTAAAATTATTTCCTTTTTCACTAAGAGATAAAGCTAAGGCTTGGTTTTCATATTTACCTCGTAATAGTATTGGAACATGGGATAAGTGTAAAGATGCTTTTATTGCCAAGTATTTTCCTCCTGCTAAGATCATCTCCCTTAGAAATCAAATCATGAATTTTAAACAGCAAGATCAAGAACATGTTGCACAACCTTGGGATAGAATGAAACTAATGATAAGAAATTGTCCAACGCATGGCTTAAATTTGTGGATGATCATCCAAAACTTCTATGCCGGACTAAACTTTGTGTCGAGAAATCTTCTAGATTCCACAGCAGGTGGTACCTTTAAGGATGTGACCTTAGGAGAGGCCACAAAACTTCTGGACAACATTATGACAAATTATTCTCAATGGCATAACCAAAGGGCTCCAACCAGTAAGAAGAAATCGCTACTTTGAGTGAAAAAGTGGATGCTCTTGTGAATATGGTTGCTAGTAAAAATGCTCATGTTGATCCCAATGATATGCCCTTGTCTACTTTTATTGATCAAAATAATGATGCTATTGATGTGAACTTTGTCTCGCGAAATAATTTCAATAACAATGCTTATAGAGGAAACTTCAATTCTAGACCGTATCCCGGTAATTCCTCTAACAACTATGGAAATTCATATGGTAATTCTTATGGCAATTCTTCTACAAATTCTAATAGTATTCCCTCTAATCTTGAGAACACCATTAATTTTTTTATTAATTTTTTATGGAAATGCATGTAGTTGACACTTTGGCCAAAAACATGGATAGTAGCTTTGCCACCCAAGCATGATTTTAATGATGCTATTACATCTATCCAAATATCTATTAATGAAATTAAGGAGAGGACCGCTAAGTTGAGAGCTAAGCGGGAATTCTTAGAAAAAGCTCTTCCACCATGTTTTTACCGAAATCATGATGAAGATCTTAAAATGATTGGTATTTCTCCTATTGAATCTTTATTTACCATCTGAATATAAATGATAAAGGGACTAGATATGAGTCAACTCTAGTTGAGAAGCGTCCCGTTTGCTTGGAGGGTGATGATTTTGATACTAAAACTGAAAAACGTGGGTTTGGAGATGTCAAAACTTTAACTAGTGATCTGCCCACTATTTTGGAATACAAGGACTTTAATTATGATAGTTTCTCTTTAGTAGAATGGATTTTCTTGTTTCAATCCATTATTAGCTCACCCAATTCTTATGAACAAAACAAAGCTTTTACCGAACATATAGTAGAAGCCATCATAAAAGCTTATGATGAGAAACTTGAGCTTGAAGTTTCTATTCCTAGAAAATTGCATGATGAGTGGGAACCAAGTATCAAAATAAAGATCAATAAATATGAATGCAATGCCTTGTGTGCCCTTGGTGGTAGTGTTTCAACTATTCCCAAAACTCTTTGTGATGTGCTTGGTCTCACTAATATTGAAGATTGTTCCCTCAACTTGCATCTTGCAGATTCTACCATAAAGAAACCTTTAGGTAGAATTAATGATGTGCTTATTATTGCAAATACAAATTATGTGCCTGTAGATTTCATTGTGCTTGATATTGATTGCAATCCTTCTTGTCCCATAATACTTGGAAGACCTTTCTTACGAACTATAGGTGCAATCATTGACATGAAAGAGGGAAACATAAGGTTCCAATTCCCATTAAAGAAAGGGATGGAACACTTCCTAGAAAGAGAATTAAACCACCTTATGAATCAATCATGAGAGCTACTTATGGGTGGAGTGTCAAATATGACAATACTTGAAACTATGCATTATGCCTAGCTAGGGGCATAAAACAATAACGCTTGTTGGGAGGCAACCCAATAGTTATCTTTAAATTTTTGCTTTAAACTTTCTGTTTATTTTTAATAACATGATTATTGACTATGTAATGATTATTTTTTGTGTTTAAATTAGTGTTTGTGCCAAGTAAAGCCTTTGGGATGACTCACAAGATGAGTAGAATCGATGCTGAAACAAAACAGAAACTTTTGACTCCAGTACAGGAATTTTCATTTTTTACTGGAGCGTGATAATGATCTGACATTTTACACAGTGTAGCTCTACAATTTGAGAGGTTTTCCTAATTTTTCAAAAGTTTTAGAGTTACAGAAGTATAGGTTATCTACAGCTTGCTACAGACTGTTCTGTTTTAGACAGATTCTGTTTTTGCTTGCATAGTTGCTTCTTTCGATTATGGTATGGATTTTATCGGGGGGTATAAGCCATGGAGAAGTTAGAATACAGTAAATACTATGCATTTATGAAATTGGAATCAATTTATAACAGTGCCTAAAGTATGCAATATGTTTCTTATACTAACGGATCTCACGAAGTTTTGTTGAGTTTTGTGTGGTTGAAGTTTTCAAGTTTTGGGTGTTATCGCGATGGACAAAGGAATAAGGAGTAGCAAGATCCTAAGCTTGGGGATGCCCAAGGAACCCCAAGGTAATATTTGAAAGGAGACTCAAGAGTCTAAGCTTGGGGATGCCACGGAAGGCATCCCCTCTTTCGTCTCAAATCTATCGGTATGTCACTTGAAGCTATATTTTTATTCGCACATGATTGTAGTTTTGCTTGGAGCGTCGTTTGTTTTTGTTTTCTTTTACTTTCAGTTTGCCACAATCATTGTTTGCTGGACACACCTATTTAAGAGAGACACACCTTCATCATAATTTGTTAGAATACTCTATGTGCTTCACTTATATCTTTTGATCTTAGCAGTTGATTTAGTACTTCACTTATATGTTTTTGAGAATGGTGGCGTGTAGATTTTATAGAAATAATTTCACTCTTGTTCTTCACTTATATTTGTTTGAGAGTTAATAAAAAATGACAGTAATTTGCATGGGTCGTAAGACTAGTCCAAAAAATATTAGGTATTCAATGAGTGATAATCAAAACCATCTTGTAGCACATATAGAGAAATTGTGGGTCAATGATATTGACATGGTAATATAAAATAAGTGTGAGTTCATAATTGTTAAACTGTATAAGTTTCGATATTAAGAGAGGTTGACCCTTTTGTTCATCTAAAAGTTAAAGAGGCATGGTGATGATGTGTGAGCATTTCTATTCCTCGTTGAAATCCTAGTGTTGTTTCGGGTTGGAAGCGCGCGATGGTTAACTCCTACCAACCTCTTCCCTCGGGGCATGCGAGTATTACTTTGATTTATGATATACTAATAAAACTTTGCAATAAGTATATGAGTTCTTTATGACTAATGTGAAACCATGGACATACGCAATCTCACCTTGTCATATTTTGCTAGCCCTTCGGTACCGTGTATAGCCCGTTCTCACCTCGAGGATCGGTGCAACTCTCGCCGGTGCATCCAAACCCTATGACATGACACGCTCTGTTGCACATAAGACTCATTATATCTTCCTCAAAACAGCGACCATACCTACCTATCATGGCATTTCCATAGCCATTCCGAGATATATTGCCATGCAAATTCCATCGTGACTTCACATGACTAGTTCGTTCATCATCATATTGCTTTGCATGATCATATATAGCTGACATAGTATTTGTGGAAGAGCCACCATTCATCATATTTTTGATACATGTCATGCTAGGTCATTGCACATCCTGGTACACTTCCAAAGGCATTCATACAGAGTCATATCATCATATCAGTTCTCCATATCGAGTTGTAAGTAAATAAAAGTGTGATGATCATCATTATTAGAGCATTGTACCAGTGAGGAAAGAATGATGGAAACGTTGATTCTCCCACAAGTCGAGATGAGATCCCGACGAAAAAAATAAAGATGGGGGAGGCCAAATGAGCCCACCATCCATTCAAAAAATGAGCGAAAATGAGAGAAGGGACTTTGCTACTATCTTTTACCACACTTGTGCCTCAAAGTGGCACCATGTTCCTCATGTAGAGAGTCTCATTATATATCACTTCCATATACTAGTGGGAATTACTTATTCATATTGCAAAATTGGCTTGTATATTCCTATGACGGGTTTCCTCAAATGCCCTAGGTCTTCATGTGCAATCAAGTTGGATGCAGACCCCACTTAGCTTCATTTGAGCTTTCATACACTTATAGCTCTAGTGCATCATTTGTATGGCAATCCCTACTCCTTGCATTCACATCTATCGTTGGGCATCTCCATAGCCCGTTGGTACGCCTAGTTGATGTGAGACTATCTTGTCCACTTTCTACCCCTTTGATATCTACCACCTTACTCTATTCCACTTAAATGCTATGTTCAATGGCTCACGCTCATGTATTGCATGAAGAATAAAAAGTTGATGCATATTGAAAAAGTACAATCCAATTGCCTGACTTGGACACCGTGGTGCTTGACATTTGTATTAATGTGGTGAAGATGGAGCCATGCCTTGCTAATATAATAAGATGAATGGGGGGGGGGGGTAGACATTCTTTAAGGATCGTATACTTTGAAAGATTAATGATTTTGTTTCTTACACTTTAATTATTGCTATGTTCATATTTGTTGATTCATCTTTTCTCAATGAGAATACATGCATAAAATTACATAATGAATAGCATGTCATATCAAAATTTCTGTTTTTATCATTCACCTACTCCAGGACGAGCAGGAATTAAGCTTGGGGATGCTTGATACGTCTCCAACGTATCTATAATTTGGTATTGTTCCATGATGATATATTATCATTCTAGGATACTTTTTGGGTCTGTATTTACCAATTTATAATATTTTTGAGCACTAGCCTATTGACCCAGTGCCCAGTGCCAGTTGTTGTTTTCTGCATGTTTTTGCCTTTTCAGGTTTACAATACCAAACGAAGTCCAATTGCCACGAAACATTTTTATGATTTTTTCTGGACCAAAAGAAGACCTAGAAGCTTTGGAAGGAGGTCGGGAGGCACACGAGGGCCTCACTAAACATAAGGGTGAGCCCTGGGGGGCGCCCTGATATGTGGTGTCCCCCTCGTGGCTCCCCCGACGTCCCTCTCTGGCCTGTAAATTCTCTAATATTGCAAAAACCCTGGAGGCAGTCGCGAAACCCTTTTTTCGCCACCGCAAGTCTTTGTTCCGTCATGAGGCCATCTGGAACTCCGTTCCAGCACCCTACCAGAGGGGGGGGTCGATCACGGAGGTCCTCTTCATCAACCTTCCTGCCCTCATGATGATGTGTGAGTAGTTCACCACAAACCTACGGGTCCATAGCTAGTACCTAGATGGCAATCTCTCTATCTCTTGATCTTCGTTTTGATCTATCCGATGTAATCCTATTGTGCGGTGTGTTTGTTGGGATCCTATGAATTGTGTGTCGGAAATCGGGTTCCGCAGACCCTAGAAGGTTCGAACTCTGGGGCGTGTGCAAAGATCCTTCCCAGCTGAAGCCTCAAGCTCGTCGCCCCACAGACAAGCCTCGTCGAAAGCGTATGAGCAGGCAAGAAGATGGACGCAACGATTTACCCAGGTTCGGGCCACCTTGCGGTGTAAGACCCTACTCCTGCTTTGGTGGATTGGCCTCACGAGGGGGCTTGAGGATGAATTTGTACAGTGGTGAGCAACCTCGCGAGGGCTCTGGGGTGTGAGTGGTTCGATGCCTCTCTTTGATGGAGGCTAGTCCCTATTTATAGTGGCATGGGTCCTCTTCCCTTATGGCACATGCGGGAAGGGATCCCACAACATCCAAATTTGAAAGGGGCCAGGAGGTATAGCTCATCCTGACTAAAGGTGGTCTTCGGCTGCAAAGTAACTGGGCGTGATGCAGAGGAGGGCTCGACGATGACATCCGTCCTGCAGAGCTCGTGGTCTTTGTCTCGTTGCACCGGAAGGGAAACCTTTGGGGGATCCTTTGGGAACCTGTGCTCATCATTGCCTCCTTAGCACAAAAGAGGAAACTGTCTCTGCTGCGCCCACTGGCGCCCGCCTGCCTTGATCGTCATGGCTCATGTCCTCGGAGCCTCCTGAGGCCAGGCACTGTATGGGAATCTCCACTCCTCGGGAGGCAGCCTGGGGAGGCCGCTCCCCAGGAGGTCTTGGCGCCGTTCTCCTCGCGAGGGTCTTGCCTTGAGGGGTTTGTCGCTAGGCTGTACTGGGCCGTCGGGGTGGGCCATGCGCTGGCCGCAGGCAGGCAGGTCTTGGTACCTCCGATCCCAGAATGCCGATAGTAGCCCCCGGGCCCAAGGCGCGCTTGGGCCGGCTTCGGGGCGAAACCAAGGAAGGAAGGCCGAAGCTCCGCGGGGCCCAATCGCCTGCGGGCCAGGCTTGACGCGTGGCGCACGACGGGGCGCGGACGCCTCCACTTCCCCACGTCGCCTCGGTAACCGCCCGACTAACAAGGGCTGGCGCGCGCTGCTGGGCCATCATTGCCCGGAATGCGGAGGGACGCCGGTGGGCCTCCGATCAACTATAAGTGGGCGAGGGGGCCGAGCCCCTGTAGCCCATATTCATCTTCTCGCCTCTTCACTCCAATCCGCCGCTTCCACGACCATGGCGCTAGTGAGGAGGTTCTCTGCTGCCGAGAAGGGGAAGGGCCGCCTTGAGGACCGGACTCACCGCCGCCCAAGAGGGGTCGCGGCCGTACCCGCAAGTATACCGCAACGCCGGCGGTGCCCCCCCCGAGGGCATGGGCGTACTCCAGTGCGGGTCGGCGTTGCCTTCGGCAGCCGCAAAAAAGCTTCCCCACCCCGCGCAGGTGGCAGCGGTAGCCGTGGCACTCGCGGCCAAGGGAGGAAGCTCGCGGTGGGCACCCGGCCGCCCCTCCCGCGATCTCACTCGGCCGACACGGTCCTAGAGTTCGTGGTATGGGAGGAGAGGCCAGCCGTCACCTGGCTCTAGCTCCCGCGCTTTTTCGCAGGGGCACTGCCAGCCGGAGGGCCTGTCGGCCTATGGTTGCAGGCCGATGGTTGCTGCAGCGAAGCCTCGTGGGTGGAAGTCGAAGTCACTCCTGCGGGCTACGTGTTCCTGAACCGCGGGTGGCAGACATTCGCCCGCGCTCGCAACCTGCAGGGGAGGTGTACCCTCCACTTCAAGTAGGACGGGGCGGCGACGCTCTTCGTCAAGACCTTCGGGGAAGACGGTGGGCGCTTGGGGTGCGGCCCAGAGGGCGACGGCGGCGACAGCGACCACTTCTCCGCCGACGATGATCATCGCGGCGGCGGCATCCTCGGTGGTGAGCTTGCCCTTGGCGACAGACGCAACACGTCCAGCAGCAGCGACGCCTTCTCCAGGGGAAGCTCGAGCGACGACGACTACGACGAGCCGCCATGCCGGCAGGCCTGGACCAAGGAGGGCGGCGAGCCGCCGCGGTGCCGTGCCCCTGCCCCGGAGGCCGTCGAGCCGCCATGTCGCCGCGCCACCATCAAGGAGGAGGAGGACTCCGACTGAACGTGGGCGGCGTCCGGGCCAGGCCTCAGGACGGGTGGCCTTCGGGACGCCATCTTTTGCTGTTTTTTTTACTTCCTGCATCAAGAATCACGGAGGGCCCCGAGGGCCGTGTAGTGGACTATGGCGCTTGCGCCTTTATGTTAGCATTTTGTTATTATCTCGTACTTTGGCGTTTATATTGCTACCAATGGAAAGTTCATGTTCATCGTGATTAGGATAACTTAGCTTGACGTACTTGTGGCGGGTTCCTGCGGTGCGAGGTGTAGCTGGGGCGCCGGGGCAGCTTGGAGGTCTTGCCGAGGGGCCTCTTCCTTGCGAACCAGGCAGCTTTGCAGCTTCGAGAGGTGCCCGCTTCTCGCGAGGCTCCTGGGGGGTGACGAGGAGTCAGGGCCTCCGGAGGTGCTTCCTCATGGCACCGCCTCCCACGACGGTGCTGAAAAGTGCTTTATGTAGGGTTAGAATTCCTTGATAACGAGCCAAATCGTGACTTCCCTTTCTTTGGTCGTCTTCCTCCCAGCAACCATTTTCTGTTAGAGCCCCCGAGCGAGGGTCGATCATCGCTGGTACGACGGGTCGTGATGCCCGGCAAGACCAGGAGATGTGCGCTCCCGAGGCCGGGGGCCTGAGGTAATATGCGCCTGCTGGCTCGCTCGAGAGCGTCACATGAGGATTAGATCTCCAAAGCTTTGGCGAGGTGCGCACCGTGTCAAGCCACCGCCCGCGAGGTGCAAGAGTGAGAGAAACTGGCAGGTGCCAAACCTTTTAAAACGGGACATCAAAACGAGAAACGCTGCAAAGAAGAAAAATTCCCACCCCTTTTTTCGAATAAGACGCGAAAAACTTCAACTTCATTCCAAAAAGCGGCAAATTTGGGTGCAAAAAGGAGCAAGGAACAGCCGCGTCGGGCACCTAAGCTAGTCTTCGTCTTCCCCCAGCACGGAGCATAGGGCTTCCACTAGGCATGGGCATAGTCATTGGAGGACCGTGTCGTCCGCCAGCGCGGAGCATGGGGCTTCAACTTGGGCGTGGGTGGGGGCCCCTCCGCGTCCTCGGGGGACCCCGGGCGTATACAGCCAACTCAATTTTACGTGAGAGTGTCACGGGTAGAACTTCCGGAGGTGCTGGATGTTCTAGGCATTCTGGATGGGGACCCCGTCCTGTGTCTCCAGGCGTACGGCGCCAGGCCTGGAGACACGGGCAACCCTTAACGGGCCCTCCCACATGGGCGAGAGCTTGTACGAGCCCTCCCTGGAGAGGACCCGCCTCGGGACGAGGTCGCCCACCTCGAGGGACCTGGAGTGGATGCTGCGACAGTGGTAGCGCCGTAGCGCCTGCTGGTACCTCGCTGCGCGGAGCGAGGCTTGACGGCGGGTCTCCTCCCCTGGCACGAGGTCTGTCCCCCGCGAGGCATCCTGACGCTCCACATCGAACGCCAAGACCCGCAGGGAGCGACGCTTGACCTCATGCGGGAGGACCGCCTCTGCCCCGTAGACAAGTGTAGGGACCCGATCTCAAGGGATCGGAGTCTCTGTGCTTAAGTATCATCTGTGGATCGGTATGCTGACACACACAGTACTCGAGGATTTATAACAGAGTTCAAACACACATTTATTACATCGAGAATCCTCAAAGGAGTATTATTACAATAATGTGGCCTAGGGCCCAATAAAACAAAATAATGCGGAAGCAAATAAGTGTAATGAGTCCATCAACTCCACGAGCAAGCTGAGTGCAGAACAACGACCTATCGCACCTTATTCGTCGTCGGATAAATCTGCAACATGATAAGTTGCAGCCATGTAGGTCAGTACATGGAATGTACTGGCAAGTCACATCATGAAGTGTAATGAGCCTACATAGTACATGCAATTTGGCTGGTGGAAAGCTCTAAGTTTAGTTTTGCATAAGGCTGGTTTTCCCTATCAAAGTTATTGTTCTACTTCTACAAATATCAAAAGTCTGAGATGGCACCCATCTCAACCATTGCAAAATTATGTCAATATCTAGTTGATTAATTAAGAGTGATGAGATCTCCCTAAATTTCCACTACTAAAAGCTCAAGTTGTCCATGACCGGGGACACGGCTAATCGATTAGATTGTAACTCTGCAGAGGTTGTGCACTTTTCCCCACAAGACTCGACCACATCCTTGATCGGAAGATCGAGACATAGTCTTTCGAAAGCATTTCCCCTAACCCACGGATAGGCCGATACACCTACATCATCTACATCTGCTAGCCTATCCCGGAAGAGGTCACACCATCTACTCAACTAAGCCAGAGCCCATATTGGCTTGCGGCTACACATGGAAGCTTATAGACATGAAAACAAGGCTGATCCCTTTGAGCCTGGGTGGACGGACCACTAGTGTGCACTCCCATGGATTCCCATGAATGCTCCCACTGTACTTCGCCACCATACAAACCAATTTCCACCCAGGTAGTTCATTAAAGTCTTGGTCCTAATTACTACTTTGTCACTCATATCTCAAGATCATAACACTCCCCAATCCACGTCTACTTGGCGAAGCATTATAATTTAACTCAGTGGCGACAAAGTTGGTATGGTTCAGACCTACCTCAGATGAACTACCGGGTGCAAGCAATAGTCATACGGCCTAATTTCCTAACATGCAATCCTACAACAAAGGACTACGTGCATATATAAAACATAGGTAAAAACAGATATGATCAAAATGTAACTTGCCTTCATGCTGGGAGTGAAGTTCTAGGGAGTGGTAGTACTCTGTTTCGCACTCCGGACAATCTATCGCAAAAGTAAAATAAATTCACATAAACAAGCATTCATACAATTCAAAGAAACATGCAACAAAATATTTGCAAAAACCAAATAAAATACAACACAAGTCATTAGCATGGAAATATTCAAAGTATAAAACCACGTGTGAAATTATAGTTCAAAATTTGTGACGTGCACTATGGTGCCTACAAGTCATACTAGCAATAGTAAGGTGAACAGAAAATAATTTTGTAGAAAATACTGTGGCAAAGGTTCATGGCATAGGATTTTGCTTGTGTGACGCGGTGCAAAAG
Organism: Elymus sibiricus; assembly: GCA_039707655.1. Lineage (NCBI taxonomy): Eukaryota > Viridiplantae > Streptophyta > Magnoliopsida > Poales > Poaceae > Elymus > Elymus sibiricus. The sequence continues at coordinate 238,925,677 of CM077665.1, forward strand.
GAATCACTTCAAACGGGTATACCGTTTGGAAGATATGGCCTAATAGAGTTTGAATTCAAATCTGAACTAAATTCAAATTTGAACTTGTAAAAGTTTGCAAAGATGGGTTATATGGTTAGGGCTATTCGAGACGAAAATTTGGCCGCTGGTTTCATCTCGTTTGGAGCTACGGTTAAAACGTTAAGGCCGTTTGAAAAACTGAAGCAAATCTGAAAAAAACTGCTACAATAATGTTTTTTTTTGAAAACGTTAAAAACTGAACGTTCGCGGCTAGAGCGCGATGTGGCCGGCTCTGGTTGGTTGGCTGTGTTCGCTGCGGTCGCTATGCGGTGGACGTCCGCAAGTTAACTAACTGAAGAAAACCGGTCCGGTTTTGGAAAAAAACCAATCTAAATCTAAGCGTACCGGTTCGATCAAAAGAAAAAAAACATCCTAATCTACGCAACGTACGAACAGAGGAGGGGTGAGCCCTTACAGAGGCGAATGGCATCGGGCAGGAAGCTCGTCGGCGGCGGGGCGGCGGCTCCGGCGGGCTCCGGCGTGGGCGAGGTGGTCGGGCGGGTGCGGCGCGACGTGGGCAGCCGAACGGTGGTGACGGCGTTCGGCGGCGACGACCGGAAGGAGCGGAGTGAGGCGGTGAAGCTCCGGTGAACTCTGGTGACGTAGGTCGTCGGGGCGGCGTCTCCGGGGCATCCCAGGGGCAAAACAACATGTCAGGGAGATGCACAAGGAGGAGGGGGTCCGGTTTCTGGAGGAAGAATGGGTCATGGCCGTTCACCGGCGTCGGAAACATCGACGGAGAGCTTCGGCTCCGGCGAGATCCAAGTGGCAATGGCAGTGGCTACGAGCGGTGAGAGGTGGTGCGGATCGGCTGAATGGAACGAGGGCGTCGAGGGCCTTTTATAGGCGCGGAGAGGCGAGCTGCGGCTGCGGGATAAGCGTTATCCCGGAAGCTCCGGCCGGCTGGTGCGGGAGCGCTTGCTCTGGCTCTATCCCGTGCGTGCCGTGTGGGAGGTTAGAGAAGATGGCATCGGGGCCGCACCTACAGATGTGAGAGAGAGGGAGAGTTAGCGAGCGAGAGGTGAGGCGAGCGTACGGGTCGAGCGGCGCTGGGTGCTGGCGCCTGGGGCTGGGTCCCACCTAGCAGGTGCAAGAGAGAGAGGGATATGAGAGCGAGAGGTGAGGCTGAGCGAGCGGCGGCCTGGTCGGGCCGGCCTCTTGCGCGCGCGTGCGTGCGTGGGAAGCTGGCTCGGCCCAGTTGGCCTTGGCCTAGCTAGGTCGGCCAGCTTGTGTATTTTTTTTAAAGAAACGTTTTTTTACTCCACCACCGGAGAAGATAAAAATAAGAAAAATAATTTTATAAATCATAATCTAATATATAGAACATAGTGAACATTTTGTCCACCTCAAAAAGATTTAGAAAACATTTTTCCTAATGCAATAATTAACTTTGGTCAATAAAATAATTTTCAATGCAACATTGCAAATACCAAATATCATTCCAAAACTTTCCCTCTCATTTATACTTTGAGGAAGTCATTTCATCATCTCTCTATTATTTTATGTGAGTGGAAAATTTTTGAACATCATAAACTCCAAATGCAAAGAATATGATATGCAATATGATTCTATATACATCCTAATTTAATAAAATTGGGATGTTACAATGAGGAAGAATGGGGTCTCGCCGGTGGGCTTAGTCGCGGTGGTGCGGATGGACCACAACACGGACTGAAGCTCACCGAGCCAACCCCTGCCGCAGGCCTCAAGCTTCTTAAAGCTCCTTGCCTTGAGGCCCCTTAGGACCTCCACATTGGCGTGCTCATCCTAGTCGTTGCTCCGTGGGTGCGCCACTGAAGCATAACATATCTACGTTCCAAGCTTAGCACAATATGTTCTAAAGAGGTTGCTTGTGAATTGTGAGCCATTGTCGATAATAATACGGTTGGGAAAGCCGAAGCGGCTCACGAGGCCCTTAATGAACTTGACGGTTGAGCCAGCGGGGATGGTGCGCACGGGCTCCACCTCCTCCCACTTGGTGAACTTGTCGATGGCGACGTAGAGGTAGCGGTAACCGCCGGCCGCCCGAGGGAAGGGCCCCAGTATGTCCAGCCCCCAGACCTCGAAGAGCCAGGAGAGCGGGATGGTCTGAAGACCCTGTGCGGGCTGATGAATCTGCTTGGCGTGAAATTGGTAGGCCTCGCAGGATTGGACGAGCTCAGTGGCGTCTTGGAGTGCCGTGGGCCAGTAGAAGCCGCTGCGGAACACCTTCCCCACGAGGGTACGAGATGATGAGTGGTGCCCGCAATCGCCTCCGTGGATGTCGGCCAGCAGCTCGCGCCCCTGCTCCTCGGATATGCACCGCAGTGAGACGCCGTTGGGGCGTCTGCAGTACAACTCGCCGTCCTGCAAACAATAAGTAGTGGCCTGGCGGACCACGCACTCCGCGTCCTCCTCCTTCTCCGGCAAGGCGCCACTGAGCTGGTATGCCTTGAACTCCTCGGTCCAATTGCCGGCCTGAGGTTCCAGCGCCAGAAGCAGGCGGGCTCCTGAGGCCAGACCACAGGCCGGGGCGCCTGAGGGCGGGGCCGGTGGCAGCTCCTCCTGAAGCGACGCCGGCCCTGCGGCCTGGGGTGCCGCGGACGGCTTGAAGAGCCTCTCTTCGAAAACTCCAGGCTCCTGCCCCGATGTCGTCTGCTTCCTTGTTCACACCGCGTGGGACGTGCTGCAATTCCAAGCCCTGGAAACGCTTTTCAATCTTACGCACCTCTTCCAAGTATGCCTCAATGTGCTCATCCTTCAGCGTGTACTCCTTGTTGGAGAAGTTGACGAGGAGCTGGGAGTCGCCCTTGATGGTGAGGCGCTTGACCCCCAGAGCGGCAACGGCCCTGAGGCCAGCGATCAAGCCCTAGTATTCCGCCATGTTGTTGGTGACCTTCTCGCCATGTTGGAAGCAGAGCTGTACGGCATAGTAAAGCTTGTCCTGTGTCGGGGAGATGAGCACTACTCCAGCCCCCGTGCCCCGCCGTGCGAAGGCTCCGTCGAAGTGCATGACCTAGCCATCGGGCGCCTCGTCGCCAAGTGCGAGGGACTGGCCCTCATCCAGCCCCCGCTCTGGAGCGTTTGTCCACTCCGCCACGAAAAATCGGCAAGGGCCGCGCCCTTGATGACCCTGGGGGTGCTGAACTCCAGGTGGAAGGCCTGCAGCTCGATGTTCCACTCGGCAACCCTTCTGGCAGCGTTGGGGTTGCGCAGCACTTTCTCCAGAGGGTACGCGGAGACGACCCTGATGGGATGGCACTGGAAATAGTGGCACAACTTCCTTGAGGCGACGATGAGTGCAAGCAGAAGCTTCTGCTGCATAGGGTAGTGCACGCGCATCCCGCAGCACGGTACTGACGTAGTACACCGGGTGCTCGATCAGGGACGAGGTGTTGGCGTAACCCTGCTCCTCACGAGGCTCGAGGGACTCAGGTGCCTCGATGGTCGATGAAGTGACGAGGGCCTCAGGAGCGCCGTCCTGAGGCGGCGAGCGTTGTGCGGCCCCGCACAAGCCGCCTTGCTTTGCGCCTGCACCAGCGCGCTCCTCTCGGACTGCCACGAGCACCGTGCTGGCCGATTGGGGGATGGCCGCCATGTAGAGCACCAGGGGCTCGCTAGGACGAGGCGCCACCATGATGGGCGGGCTCGTGAGGTACTGCTTGAGGTCCTCGAAAGCCGCGTCCGCCTCAGGGGTCCACTCGAATGGGCCCTTCCTCTTCATGGGCTTGAAGAAGGGTAGGGCGCGCTCGCCCAGCTTGGAGATGAAACGTCCCAAAGAGGTCATGCAGCCCGCGAGCTTCTGCATTTCCTTGAGGGTCTGAGGAGGGCGCATCTTCCCGATCGCTTTGACCCTCTCTGGGTTGGCCTCGATCCCTCGGTGCGACACCAAGAAACCGAGCAGCTTGACGGACGGGACCCCAAAAACGCATTTTCAGGGTTGAGCTTCAGGTTCACTCGACGCAGGCTGGCGAACATCTCCTCCAGATCCTCGATCAGGGTCATCGCCTCTCGCGACTTGACCACGATGTCATCAACACACGCCTCCACATTTTTCCCGAGCCTGCGTCGAGCCGCTGAAAGGTCGCACCGGCGTTCCGTAATCCGAAGGGCATGCACAGATAGCAGTACATGCCGCACGGAGAGAGGAAGGACGTCTTCTCGACGTCCTCCACCGCCATCTTGATTTGGTGGTAGCCCGAGAAGGCATCCAGAAAGCATAGCAGATCGCACTCGGCGGTGGAGTCCATAATCTGGTCGATGCACAGGAGCGGGAAGGGGTCCTGAGGGCAAGCCTTGTTGAGGCTCGTGAAGTCGACACACATGCGTTCCTTCCCGCCCTTTTTGGGGACAATGACCGGGTTGGACAGCCAATCCGGGTGTCGTACCTCCCGAACGACACCAGCCTCCCACAGCATGCCGAACTCTTGGACGATGAACGCTTGCTTCTCTTGTGCTTGTCGCCTTGCCTTTTGCTTCACCGGGCGCGCAATGGGGTGCACCCTAAGGTGGTGTTCGATCACCTCCCTTGGGACTCCGACTAGGTCACGCGCCTCCGACGCAAAAACGTCCTTGTTCGCGTAGAGGAAGCCCACCAGCGCCTCCTCCTGCTCCGGGGGAAGACCGGCGCCAATGGTGAAGGTGCGGCCCGGGCTCCCGTCGTCAGCTAGCACCTGCTTCGTCTCAGCCCGGTCCTGAGAGAACATCTACTTCTTCTTCGCGGGCGCGGCCTCCAGAACCTGCGCGATGCTCTCCCGGGGCGGGTGCCTCCTTCCTCTCGCGCGGCGCTCGTGGCGTCTGGGCACGAGGCTGCTGCGGCCATGTAGACGAGTGCGTCCTTGGTATCTCCGGCCAAGGTGAGGATGCCGCTGCTGCCAGGCATCTTGATGACGTTGTAGCCTGGGTGCGTCACCGCCATGAACTTGGCGAGGGCTGGATATCCCAAGATGGCATTGTACTGGAGGCCGATGCATGCCATGTCGAAGTCGATCAGCTCGGTGAGGTAGTTGCCGCGGGTGCCGAAGGTGACGGGGAGGCGCACCTGCCCCAAGGGGGTGGCGGAGCCTCTGACCATCCCTGAGAAGGGCCTGGAGGGCGCGAGCTGGTCGTAGGGCATCTGGAGCATGTCGAAGGCCTCCACGGAAAGGACGTTGAGGCCGGCGCCGCCGTCGATGAGGGTCTTGGTGACCACAACGTTGCTGATGGTGGGCGTGCACAGCATGGGGAGCGCACCAGCAGCGACCGTCATCCTGGGATGATCCATGGATTCAAAGGTGATGTCAGTCTCCGGCTCCGCCCTACTCCGTGGGGCCTCGAGTCGCGGCTGAGCTGCACCCGCCTGGCAGAGGAACTGCTTGACATGACGACCAGACGCGGGCGTCTGCGACCCGCCGAGGATATAAGCGACCTCGTCCTCGGTCAGGCAAACCGCGGCATCCCCATAGGCTACGGACTGCCAGGCCCTGGGAGCGACGCCCTCCATGGAAACGACGAGGCGAGGGTGAAGCACGGCTGGTGAAGATGGAGCTTCGACACGCCCATACCTGGTGCGCTAAATGTCGGAAATCGGGCTCCACAGACCCTAGAAGGTTCGAACTCTCGGGCGTGTGCGAAGATCCTTCCCAGCTCAAGCCTCAAGCTCGTCGCCCCACAGCCAAGCCTCGTCGAAAGCGTATGAGCAGGCAAGAAGATGGACACAGCGATTTACCCAGTTTCTGGCCACCTTGCGGTGTAAGACCCTACTCCAGCTTTGGTGGATTGGCCTCACGAGGGGGCTTGAGGATGAATGAGTACAGTGGTGAGCAACCTCGCGAGGGCTCTGGGGTGTGAGTGGTTCGATGCCTCTCTTTGGTGGAGGCTAACCCCTATTTATAGTGGACTGGGTCCTCTTCCCTTATCGCACAGGCGGGAAGGGATCCCACAACGACCAAAGTTGAAAGGGGACAGGAGGTACAGCTCATCCTGACTAAAGGTGGTCGTCGCCTGCAAAGTAACTGGGCGTGACATAGAGGAGGGCTCAACGATGACAGCCGTCCTGCTGAGCTCGTGGTCTTGGTCTCGTTGCACCGGAAGGGAAACCTTTGGGGGGTCCATTGGGAACCTGCACTCATCCTTGCCTCCTTAGCACAAAAGAGGAAACTGTCTCTGCTGCGCCCACTGGCGCCCGCCTGCCTTGGTCGTCATGGCTCACGTCATCGCACCTTCCTGGGGCCGGGCACTGTATAGGAATCTCCGCTCCTCGGGAGGCAGCCTGGGGACGCTGCTCCCCATGAGGTCTTTGCTCCGTTCCCCTCACGAGGCTAGGGCCCTCGTGAGGGTCTTGCCTTGAGGGGTTTGTCGCTAGGCCGTACTGGGCTGTCGGGGTCGGCCATGCGCTGGGCCGCAGGCAGGCAGGTCTGGGTACCCCTGATCCCAGAACGCCGACATTGTGGGTTTATGTTCAGCTTATTCTTGAAAAGTATTTGAGATAACTCTTATATATATTGTCTCTTAATTGCATGATCATTATAGCTTCGTAATGCTCTCTGATCTATTGATGTGCTTTGGCCAAGTAGATTGATATTTCATCTATGGGATTGGTGCGTTGTGGTAGGTTCAACCTGATGAGTTTCTATATTCCAGTCAAAAATTAGGGGACAAGATGCGTCTTTGTGTTGTTGCTACTAAGGATAACACGATGGGGTTTATTCATATTGCTTGAGTTTACTTTGTCTACATCATGTCATCGTTCTCCAAGCATTACTTTGTTTTACTTAATACTCTAGATGCATGCTGGATAGTGGTCGATGAGTGGAGTAATAGTAATAGATGCAGGCTGGAGTCGATCTATTTGTTTATGGACGTGATGCCTATATACAAATGATCATTGCCGTGAAAATCGCATAACTATCTGCTTTTCTATTAATTGCCCAACAGTAATTTGGTACCCATCTGATGCGGCCTACATGAGAGATGTCGCTACGGTAAACTATGTCCCCCGGGTCTATTCACTTATATATTTACAAATGCTACAATTACCTTGCTGCCTTTATTTATCTTTTATTTTATTATGCAATTCATATTTATCAACAATTATCTACGCAATTCATTTTCTTGCAAATAACGAGATCAAGTGGATTGACAACCCTCTTGCCCGCGTTGGGTGCAAGTTATTTGTTCATTTTTTGCAACCACTGAAGACGGTTGATGATTGATCTTCCTATTGGTTCGATAAACCTTGGTTTCATAATTGAGGGAAATACTTACCCACTTTGTAATGCAATTACCCATTCCTCTTCATGGAAAACCCAATGCAGATCACAAGTATCACTCACCACTTGGGCCTGGCCTAGGTCGGTGTGGCAGGCTGGCGGGCGCGGAGCTGCTGGGCCTCGCGCGGAGCTAGACCATGGTGCGCTAGCTTTGGATGCAGCTGGGACGGTAGCTGGGCCCGGCGTGGATGCGGTCCACATTAGGACGAGCGGGGCATCGACCTACCGTGCTCCTCTAGGAGCACGAGGCCATGGCGGCGGCGCTGGTGCAGGTCGACGGTGACCCGGCAGAGACGAGCAGGGACGACTGGCGGAGGCGGGAACGGGAAACAACGGCGGGGAACCAACGGTGATCCGGTCATCCAGCACCAGATCCGGGAAACAACGGCGGGGGTCGGAGCTCCGAGCTCCAAGCACCGCATCCATGGCGACCTCGCACAGGGGAAAGAGAGAGATCAGTGAGAGAGAGAGGAAGAGAAGAAGAGGAAGGAGAGATGGGGCAGGGAGCGACTCGGCGGCGCGGTGGCGGCTCTCTGGCGACCTGGTTACCGGCCAGCGCGAGGAGGAGGCGGGGTCGAGCAAGCCTCAACGCGGGGATGCGCCATGGGAAGGACGAAAGGAGGTCCTGCGGGGAGCTGGGCGGCGGCATGTTCGGGCCCAAATGGGCTCGGCGGGCCCCGATCTTGGTCTCCAGGGCCGCCGGAGGTGGGAGGAGAGGTTTCCATGCCGGCTGGTGGAGGCTAGTGGCGCGGATCCCGAGGAGAGACTAGGGTTACCCGAAATGGACGAGGAGATGTCCATTTATTGTCACACCCTATGTTTTGCCTCTTCTGACTAAGATGCCATAGCTCAAAAATTAGGACCAATTGAAACTTTTTGTGTGCTTGTGATGCTTGACTTGATTGTTGATCGCTTGTTTGCTTGCTTGTGCTCTAATTCATAAAATCCCTCCTACTCTCAAAACTCATCTGCTTGATCCAAGTCTTTGCCCAATGATCATGCCATTTGTATAGGACCAAAAACTATTTTTATACAAATTTATTTTGGCCAAAAAGTATTTATTCAATTTAGGTTTCCCAAAACCCCTGAATTGAGGTTTGTACTACAAGTCCTCAAATTGGGTGGATTGTTTTGCCCCAAAGACATTATTTGGAACCTATTATATATAATACTTCCCAAAACCACCAAATGTTATTTTTAAAGATTCTTTTCCTATTTTATTTAAAGACTTTTTCTTAAGGCCAGGAATGGTCTTTTCTAGGAAAAAAATATTTTTATGCTTTCAAAATATATGAGAAAATTTTGGGAGACTCAGTGGGCATATGTTTTCCATATATAAGAATTTCAAGACATGATCATGTTCAAAATAGTGGACAAAACCCTTCAAAACCATTTCTGGATATTTAAAGTATTTGAAATATTTATATAAGAAATATTCTCAAATAAATCCAGGAAACTTCTAGCAAGTCACACATGCCTAATGTGATGATCTTGCAAGGTTTCATTCCAATCCAAATAGTTTTGGTTCACAAAACTACCCCAAAACCCTCTCTGTCCAGATTCAAATTTGAGCAACTTTACATTGCCAATTGTCTCCTCTTGATCTCAAATTTTGTGGGCATGGTCTACTCCCCAAATAATGCCACCACACCAAGTGGTGCATCAAGGATAATAGTTTTGCATGTCTAGATCTACAGAAACCTGATTCTGTTGATTTCTAGGGTTTACCAAGTTTGTATTATCAACTTTCTTCAAATAAGTTGAAAACTTGTAGTCACAACCAACTGGACTTACCATTTAATCCTGGTAAGTATCAAGGCCATAGGATTCCTTTGCCTAGCCCAAACACAGCAGAAACACCTTCAGCCATAAGCTTGTGGACAAGAAAAGTTGACCCAAAAAGATTCCCCTTGCCTCCAACTTTTTACCACAATATTTTCTAGCCCCACTTTACCTCCAGTAACTTTGCCATGGCCTCTGATCAATTATTGGGGGGGGGGGGGGGGGGTAACTCCCTCAATCTCCCTCTCTTTTTACCATGGCAAGGCCTCGTCTTCCTCTCTCCCATTACTCAGTACATGCAGATGCATCCAAACTTTACCACAACTTCATTTTCATGCTATTGCATCAATCCAAACCCAAACATGGCAGGCTCATGTGGAAAATATGAGCAGTTCATCAAAACATAGATTATGGTAGCAAATGCAGCTTTGAACTACAAGTACCCTGTAGCTCATCTCCCTGAGCTGAAATTTGGCGTACTTGTAGTCCTTCCATACCTAAGACCACCTGACAACCTTTTTCCTCTTATGGCCTACAGTAAAAACACTTTGGATGAGCCCCAAGTTTGCTGCTACAAACTTTCCAACAGTTGAAACCTAACCCAGCCTGCTCCATTTCCTTTGAAACTTCACCAGAGAGCTTTACCATGCGTGCCTTACACACCAGACACGTTTGTCCGAACAAAAAGTCTCCCTGGACAAGCCTTGGCATGCTGACCACACCATTGACCTACGGAAACGGTGCTCTGCCGACGAACCTCGTCGGTTAGCTCACGTCTGGCCTTGGCAGGGCATCTACGCATGTCAGGGGTTCCCTATCCTCCTTCCACGCCTCTCCCCGGCGCCAAGAAAGCTACAAAGCCACTCTGGCACGCGTGCTCACCACGCCCGGAGCGCATCCCAGGCGCTGCCGAGCCACCCCCTCATTGCCCCTCTACTTCTACCTCTCCCGAGCACCCCTTTTAGCTCCTTTTGCTCTCTCTCTCTCTCCCGTAGACCTCCCAGACCATTCCCTGGCTCCTCCCGAGCTCTTCGTCCACTCCAACGACCGGCATGGCCACCGCCATGGCCACGAGCGCGTCCACGCCTCCTTTGTCTCCCTGCCCCCGCAGGTGACCCCTGAGCTGACCCTAGACCGCTCGAGGTCTCCCTCCTCCCCCAACTTTCCCTCCTCGCAGTTGTGGCTCCCCTGCCCATCGACGCCGTCGGCTAGTACCCGCCGGTGCGCCCCGACCTGCTGAACCCGGCGATGGCTCGGGCGCCCGAAACGGTGGCAGGTGGCGCCGGCCGATGCCGGTGAAGCTCCCTCGGTTCCCCTCGATGAGAGGAAGAAGAAGCCCCGTCAGCCCATGGGCCCCACCTGTCGGCCAGCAAGCGAGACCGACGGGTGGGCCCCCGCCCTGATATGTGGAGGCGGGAATGGCGCGAGGCCGCCTTCGCTTCGGAGAAGCGTATTTCCTCGAATACGCTTTCGACGTCGCCACCTCCATCCCGGCTGAGCCACTGGGCCATCCCAGTTAGTTATCTTGCGCCATGTGCGGACTTTAGCCACTAGATATAAACCTTTTCCATTTTCTATTTCTGTAGAAATTTCTAAAATCCATATTATAATCATTTGAACTCCAAATCTGTTGACTCAAAATCCTAGGTGTTCCTAAAATCATGGCCTAACCAAATATGTGCATTCCACATTTTTCCATACAATATTATCCGCACCACAAATATTTTTGTCATTTCTTTTAATATAAAACCTCCATTGCAAAATCCCTAGGGGATTCAAATCAACTCCAAATGGAGTGATTCAAATTTACAAAGACTCCGAAAATCTTGTTAGCAGTGGATAACATTTTCCTATGCTATATCCTGCTATACCAAATAAATGGCCCATTTTCCCTTCATTTCATCATAGAAAAATCATAGGAAATTCATCCCAACTCCAAATCCAGTGAAACCACTTTCTAAATTGTTCTAAAATCATGCCCTAGTTGGTGAGTGCATCCAATAATTTTTATAAAAATGTTTTTTGTAGACTTTTGACAAGGCCATTAATGCCTCCATTTCCATCTTTCAAAAAGCCTCATTGATCCAACTCAAGTAGTACCATTTTAGGTATTTTTCTTATGATCAGAGGTGTCCAAGAAAAATAAAACACCTATTTATAGAGCACTTTTATATCTCTGCCTGTTGTGTTGCTTATTATGGTTGTTTCCGGCGGTAGTTGACGAAGTAGACGAAGTGCTCAGAGTTGGACCAGAAGCGTGTGAAGACCTCGAAGACTTTGCTGAGCCAGGCAAGCAGCCCCTTGACCTTGTTTAAAGAAACCATTTTTATTGCATGGCATATAGCACTTTACTGTTGTTGTGTTGATCATGATGAATATGGTGACCACCTCTATGGGTTGCCTTCGTTACTTTCCTCGTTGATACTTGCATGACATAACTCTACGTAAACCAAGAGTTGTGTGGGTGGGAAGTAGATAGGATGCTCAGTAGTGCTACGCAAAGGGGATGGGATTATGCATGGTGATGGAAACAGAAATGTTTTCAAAGACTTTTCGAAAACCCCGTCAGGTGCCACTAATGCCCGAGGGAGATGATGATGAGCTAGGTAACCACTTGATAAAGAAGTATTGGTTTTTCAAAAATGGATTAGTGTAACTTGCGACCGTTAGTCAACCTTACATGTACAACCACGATACCCCTTATGGGACGGGGATTTGTTGATTACTTTGGTAGGTACTAGCATTGATCCTGCATCACTAGTGGCGGGAGTGGCGTGATCACTCTCGATACGTGTGACGCCCCCAATTTGACCGTACGCTAATCATACACGCAGACGCGTACGACCAAGATTAGGGACTCACTAATCAATATCACAACACAACTTTAGGCACAAATTCAAACATAAATCATCATATTACAAACCAGGGATCGCGAGGACCCGAATACATAAGTCATACACACAAATGATATCTGAGTACAGACATAGTTAGTCACGGGTGCCATAAGATGGCTAGCACAAACAGGGGATACAGATCGAAAAGGCGCAGGCCTCCTGCCTGGGAGCCTCCTAACTACTCCTGGTCGGCTGGCTCGATCCAGAAGTAAGTACCATCGGGACCCTCCTGGTAGTAAGCTCCGGCGGTGGCATCTGGCTCCTGGGCTCCATCGTCTGATGTATCAACAATAGGGTATGGGGGAAAATAATAGCAAAGCAACCGTGAGTACTCACCCAAAGTACTCGCAAGACTGACATCAGAACTACGCTAAACATGCAATGGTATCAAATGAGAAGGCTGTATTTGTGGACTGTATTGCAGAAATGCCAGAGGAGAGAGAAAGGCCTAGCCTATCGAAGACTAGCATCTTCAAGCAGTCTTGCAGCATCAGAAGAGAGTAGATAGTAGTAGCATACATGTTGTCATACAGTAGCAATGCCCTGAGATCCTTTCTCGACACCCTGCGAGAAAGCTATCCCGAGACAGTATTAACAGTTTATCATGTATCATCATCTCTTTATAGTTGTCATGGATCCGGGCACAACTCCAAGCGTCCTGTTACCGTGGACACGGCTATTCGAATAGATATCTTCCCTGCAGGGGTGCACTACTGTTACCCAACACGCTCGATTACCTCCGGCCGGATACACTTGCTGGGTAATACCCGGCCTCGGGTGATCGACACAACGCAGCCCGACCTAGAGCTCAGCAGAGAGGCCAACACGCCGGTCTAAATCCTAAGTGCGCAGGGGTCTTGGGCCCATCACCCATTGCACTCCTGCACGTTGCGTGGCTGGCCGGAGAAACAGGCGCGACACTGGACAACCCAGTGACGTAACCAGCCCAATCCCGGCGATCAGCCCGCAAAGTAACCTGTGACGTCTGAAGAGCTTTCGGCTGATACTACGCTGCAGAGGGCCCCATTAAACCATTATCCCACGTGGTGGTAGTGCGAAATGGGCACGACGACCCACTCAGATCAAATACCCAGTTCTGTTAGGCGTATTTAGTATCGCGCGGGTGCTCTTGGAGCCGACCCGTCTTTAATGATATTCGCTCGCGGGCACCCTTGGGGCCAGCCCGACTTTACATTTCCCCGAGGGTACCTCTCGAGGTGGACCCGCCTGTAACAAAGGTCAAAGTAACCGTGTGTCCAAGTAACGAGGAGGAATCCGAGGAATCACCCTCGATGGATTCCCACTCGAGGAGTTGCGCGACGGTAGCTTAGCGGAGGTGATGTAAGAGGAATCACCCTCGATAACACACATCCGGGAAGCTATTCTACAGAGGCACCATCGAAAGTGAGCTAAGAGGTATCACCCTCGGCACTCGATGCCAGCTCTGGAGTGTCGAGCAATTTAGGGGGTGTGCGGTGATGTGCTGTTCTCAGCCCGTCGATCATTCGAACGGGGCACAGGTACTAAAGCGGAGCAACTACAGCAAGGGAGAGGGGCCACAGATGGTTTTCCATCCAACCTATACTAAGCAGTTTGGATAATAAGGCAGGTATCAATAGCAGTTATCAAAAATAGACTATGCATCAGAAATAGGATAAAACAGTAGCAGCGGCCATTTCAAATGCAAGCAGGAGGGAGAAAGGAATGGGTGATATAGGCATGCGTCAAGGGGGTTTGCTTGCATGGAAGCTCTGCTGAGAGGGGCTGGTCGTCTGACGGCTGGTCGTCGGGGGTGTAGTCGAACTCTGCTGGGACGGCGTCGGTCTCGGCGTCTATCGAGAGAGAAGGAGGGGGAAGAAACAATAAATATAAAGCAAACAAATGCAATCACTGATGCATGACATGCCTAAAAGATATGCAAATGTGCTTTACTGTCTAACTAAACGATTTAGTTAATTTAGGAATTTATCTGGATTTATTTTATTAAAGTGGTGCACTATTCATCTATCGAAAAAAGTCAAAAAGTTCCATGTTCAGCTAGCTAGGAGTGTTGGACATGTGTTTTGTTCACATATTCAGAATCTTCATATTTTTCTGATCATTTTACATATATAAATTATTTTCATCTGACTTACGGTTTAAAAGATATGATTTTCTAAAGTTTTATTAATTTTCTGGAATTATTTTAATTATTTAATTCAACATTATCCGAAACAGTGTTGGGATGACGTCAGCATGACATCAGCATTGCATCAGCAGTCAACAGTGGGGTTGACCAGGTCAAACCTGACAGTGGGTCCCACACGTCATAGGCTCATTTTAATTAACATGGTTAAATTATCCTAATTAACTAGTGGGCCCGCCCTGTCAGTGACTGATTAAACTAATTTAATTATTTTTAATTAATTCTAACCACCTAATTAACTAACTGACAGTGGGACCCATATGTCATAGACACAGAGGGGGGAGGCCCCACATGTCAGTGGCTCAGCTGACCCAGTCAGCGGCGCTGACTGGTCAACGGGCCCACGGCCCCACCAGTCAGGGTCACTGGCAGGTGGGCCAGGGCCAGCCACATCGGACGGCAGCCGCGGCTTCGCCGGAATCCCGCCGGAGAAGCTCCGGCGAGCTCCCGAAACGGTAGCGCGGCGCGGGTTTCGCGTAGAGGAGGCCATTTGCGACGCGGCCGGGCTCATTCGAACGGGCGTTCAACGCCGCGTCGAATGGTGGCGGTGGGAGCGGCTGAGGTGGCCGGTAGCGAGCGGCAGAAGCTCGCCGGTGGCGAGGCCCTTCGGGCGTGCGACGGGAACGGGGTTGCGGGGCGCAAACGAGCGAGGCGATGCGCTGGGGAGGACCTACGCGATGCGGCGAGTGCAACGGTGGCACGCACGGGACCAAATGGTCGCCGTAGCTACGCCGGCGACGAGCTACGCGGCGGCGGGCTTCGAGCGCACGGTGAATCGGGTGCTACGGCGACTAATCGAGGCCGGAAGAGGGAGAGGAAGGAGCAGGAGCTCACCGGGGAGGCACACGTAGGCCCGGCGGTGGCTTAGGAGCAGCAGGGCGGTCAGAGACGGCGAAGTTCGACGGCGGCCGAGAAGAGGAAGAAGATCTCGTGGCGCTCAATGTAGGGGCTCCCGAGCTCTGGCGCGTTGTCGAGGGGGACGGGGAGGTCACGGCGGTGCTTGTGAGCGTCTCAGCGGGGCTCGAGGTCATCGGTGGCTGCGGGATCGAGCGCGGCAGCGACGGCGACGTTGCGGGAGAGGTGGGGATCGAGAGGGAGGAAGCGTGCGGGGGGGCGACTGAGGGGGCTAGGGTTCGGGGCGGTCGAGAGGGGCACGGGTGAGGCCTTAACGGCGTCGGGGACGGCGCGGATGGCCGGCGCGTGGCGAGACGACGACGCTGTCGCGCGCGCCAGGCGACAGCGCGACGAAGACGATGATGGCGCTGGTGGGCTGGGCCGGCTACTGTGCACTTGCAGCCCAAGTGCACAGTAGACCATTGCCCCTTTTCTTTTTCTTTTCTATTTCTTTTCTTTTCCACTGTTTTGCAAATTGTTTTAGCACTAAATGAATTTTAATAAATGTGTGACTTGGCTCAAATATTACAGTGCATTATTCTCAACCACCAAAAATTGGTTTGGGTAGAACATGATTTCATTTGTAATTCTTATAAAATAAAATGATATTAAATGTTGCTGCTAGCTACTGTTTGAGGTTGATGGAGTCACTTAGGCATTTTTAGTAATGTTGTTTTACTGATCATAATTAGTTATGAATTATTTCCTATTTAATGAACATTTTAGTTTCTGGTTTTGAACAACTTTTATTTTCACTTTAGGTTTGAATTGCAAGTTTAAATTGGAATTTGAAATGAGATACGATGCAATGATGCTCAAGCATGGTTAATCATAATGACATGGCACTATCAAAGGGGTGATTACTGTAGCTATTACATGGGGGCGTTACAATTCTCCTCCTCTAACAAGAATTCTCGTCCCGAGAATTAAGAGGAAGACTGAAAGAAAGTAGGGTATCCTTTACGAAGACGGTCCTCGCGTTTCCAAGTGGCCTCATCCTCAGAATGATTTGACCACTGAACCTTGAGGAACTTGATCGATTTTCGACGAGTCCGACGTTCAGTTTGATCTAGAACGCGGATCGGATATTCTGGATAAGACAGATCTTCTCGAAATTCAAGTACATCATGATCCACAGCTCGGATAGGATCCTTAAAACAGCGACGAAGTTGCGACACATGAAAGACATCATGCACTTGAGAAAGGTTTGGCGGCAATTCCAACTGATATGCCACTTCTCCTCGACGAGCGAGAATGCGAAACGGGCCAATATAGCGAGGAGCTAACTTGCCCTTGATTCCGAACCGATGAGTGCCCTTCATCGGAGTGACACGAAGGTAAGCTTGCTCACCAGGCTGATAGACCATTACCTTGTGCTTTCGGTCATAGTTGCTCTTCTGACGAGACTGAGCAGTTTTCAGATGTTCACGGACAATGCGGACTTGTTCTTCAGCTTGTTGAATAATGTCCGGTCCAACGAGTGAACGTTCCCTAGTTTCTGACCAATTCAGAGGGGTTCGACACTTACGTCCATAGAGAACTTCAAATGGTGCCATCTTCAGACTAGCTTGATAGCCATTGTTGTAAGAGAATTCGGCATATGGGAGAGATTCTTCCCATTTCTTACCGAATGAGATGACGCAAGCTCGAAGCATATCTTCAAGCACTTGGTTAACTCTTTCGACTTGACCCTGAGACTGAGGGTGATAAGCAGTGCTAAAAGACAGATGAGTTCCCATGGCTTCTTGGAAACTACTCCAAAACCTAGAAGTAAAGAGGCTGCCACGATCTGAACTGATCTCCAACGGAACACCGTGGAGTGACACAATTCTGGAAACATACAAGTCTGCTAACTGACTAGCAGTGATTGTCTCCTTGACACGCAGAAAGTGAGCAACCTTTGAGAATCGGTCGATGACGACAAAGATAGCATCATGACCCTTCTGCGATCTGGGAAAACCAGTAATGAAGTCCATTTGGACTTTGTCCCATTTCCATTCCGGAATTTCAAGGGGTTGCAGAGTTCCAGCAGGCCTTTGATGTTCTGCTTTGATGTGACGGCAAACGTCACACTCAGCAACATACTTAGCAATATCATGTTTCATATCGGGCCACCAGTACCGCTGACGAATGTCTTGGTACATTTTGGTACTACCAGGGTGAATAGACAAGGGCGTGTCATGTGCTTCTTTCATGACATCCGAACGAGAGTCCAGATTATGCTTTCTGGGGACCACTAGGCGGCCTTTGAAGAACAAAGCACCATCCTCACCAACATGGTAGAAAGAAGGATTACCCTTGGAGAGGTACTTCTTAATCTTCTCAACTTCAGAGTCATAATTCTGTCTGGTCTTGATGTTGCGCTCGAGGTCTGGCTCAACCTCCAGGGTATTGAGATAACCCTGAGGAACAATGTGAAGGTTCAATTTGCGAAGCTCTTCATAAAGCATAGGTTGTGCTTCCTGAACCATGAGGTTGTTGCAATAAGCCTTGCGGCTCAAAGCATCGGCCATTACATTAGCCTTGCCAGGGGTGTAGGAGATATTCATATCATAATCGGCTACTGTCTCAAGCCATCTTTGTTGACGAAGGTTCAAGTCTGGCTGGGTATACAGATACTTCAAACTCTTATGATCCGTGTATATCTCGCAACGATTACCGAGGAGGTAATGTCGCCATAGCTTCAGAGCATAAATAACTGCAGCAAGCTCGAGATCATGTACCGGATAATTTTCCTCGTGAGGACGCAATTGACGAGAGCCATAAGCAACTACTCTGCATTCTTGCATTAGGACACAGCCTAATCCTTGACGAGACGCATCACAGTAAATCTCGAAGTCCTTTTGAGAATCCGGGGGTGCTAACACTGGGGCAGATGTCAACTTATCTTTAAGCATCTGAAAGCTTTCTTGACATTTTTTTGTCCATTCAAATTTAACACCTTTGTGGAGCAGGTCAGTTAATGGCTTTGCAATCCTCGAGAAGTTCTCAACGAATCGGCGGCAATAACTAGCGAGTCCGAGAAAACTCCTGACTTGCTTGACATTCTTCGGAGGAGTCCAGTCAAGAATAGCCTGAACTCGCTCGGGGTTAACGGCAATGCCATCTTTGGAAATCACGTGACCAAGATAAGTCACCTCGGATAACCAAAATTCACACTTAGAGTACTTGGCATATAACTGGTGTTCTCATAACTTCTCCAATACAAGCCGAAGATGTTTGGCGTGTTCTTCTTCATTCTTGGAATATATCAGGATATCATCCAAGTAGACCACGACGAACTTGTCGAGGTAGTCCATGAAGATATAATTCATCAATCGGGAGAAGGTTGCCGGAGCATTAGTTAATCCGAAGGACATAACAGTGTACTCGTATGATCCATAGCGAGTAACGAAAGCAGTCTTCGGAATATCCTCCTTTCGAACTCGGATCTGATGATAACCCAACCTCAAATCGAGTTTCGAGAACACAGAGGATCCAGCAAGCTGATCATAAAGATCGTTAATCCGGGGCAGTGGATATTTGTTCTGGATTGTGGCTTGGTTAATGGGCCGATAGTCCTGGACCAATCGGTTAGTTCCATCCTTCTTCTTAACAAAGAGAGAAGGTGCTCCCCAAGCAGAGGAACTGGGGCGGATGAAACCCTTTTTCAGTGACTTGTCGATTTCTTCCTTAAGCTCGAGAAGTTCATGCGGAGGCATCTTATAAGGACGCTTCGCAATAGGGGTAGTGCCAGGCTTCAAGTCGATGACGAACTCGACGGCTCTAACCGGGGGTATTCCTGTAAGTTCCTCCGGAAAGACGTCCGGAAAGTCACGGACGACCGGAACGTTCTCAATCCCTTCCAGAGGTGAGGCGTTCAAAGCATTCAGAGCATATATCTGAGCTTCGGCATTCCGGGTAATCCGGGCGGTGTAGATCACTATCTCATCTGAGGGGTGCAAGAGTTGGACGACTTTAGTGGCACAATTGATGTTAGCAATATGAGCTTTCAACCAATCCATTCCCAAACTGAGGTCTATGGTGGAAGACTTTAGGATAATGGGTGAAACAAGGAATTCCAACCCTTCAATTTCAACAGGGACATTGTGTGCCATCACAGAGGTTTGACACTGACCTCCAGGGGTATGGACGACCATTTGTAGGTTCATTTTATCAAACGCAATGTCATGTGATAATGCAAATGCTTCAGACATGAATGAATGCGATGCTCCTGAATCAAATAAAACAGAAGCGGGTACTGAATTAACGAGAAGGGTACCCATCACAGTAGCAGGTTGATCTTGGACTTCTTCGATATCAATGTTGTAAGCATGTCCACGACCATAAGCAGCAGACCCAGTATTATAGTTGCGGGTCTGATTGTTGCCACGACCATTACCATGGCCATTACGAGGAAAAGCCAGCTGATTGTGATTCTGGCTGCAGTCCTTAGCAAGGTGACCTGGTTTGCGGCACTTGAAGCATAGACCATCTTCAGGACGAAGAGGAGCAACACGCGGTGGAGCAGCTTGAACTCTTGGTTGCCTCGGTGGTGGAGGAGGCAGACGGGGTGCAGCATAAGAGGGTCTTGACGCAGGGGCAGCTGGACGGTACACACTGTTGGGAATCCAGATACGACGCTTCTGTGCTGGGCTCGAAGATGAGCCAATGTCACGATAGCGCTTCTGCGACTCCTTGTGCTTGATCTGAGCGGTCTCAACCAGAATAGCCTTGTTCACGAGAGTGGCAAAGTCGGTGACGTCTTGAGCAGCAAGTGCAAGCTCGAGGTCTGGGTGGAGTCCACTATGGAACTTCTCCTGTCTACGAGCATCAGTTGGAATGTCTTCTTCAGCATAGCGGGATAAGTTAAGGAACTCCCGCTGATAGGCTTCGACGGTCTTGTTGCCCTGAACGAGGTTGCGGAACTCGGTCTTCTTCCGATCTATGATCCCCTGAGGAATATAGCGAGCACGGAAGGCAGTCTGAAACTCATCCCAAGTAACGATTGTCCCAGCAGGCAGTGTACGCTTGTGAGTGGACCACCATTGAGCAGCGGGTCCCTTCAGGAAGTAGGTCGTGAAGGCGACAAGGCTTTCAGGGGCGACATTGGCAGACTCCATCTCAAAGGCGATGTCGCGAAGCCAGTCATTGGCATCCAGTGGCTGTTCAGAATTGCGATAAATAGTGGGGTTGAGGCGCACAAACTCTGACAGTGTTATTGAAGCTGGGTTGTGGTTCTGATTGTTCTGATGCGGAAACTGAGCCATAATATTAGTCATAAACTGACGGTTCAGCTCGAATTGTTGCATCATTGTGGCCATGTAGTCGGGCGGTGGTGGCTGCTCAGGGGCACGACCACGACCACCTGGTCTAACCATCCTGCTAAAATTTCAACAGGGGGTAGTTTAGAAAAAGCACTTGCGAGTGTTTAGCGACAAACATGATGTAACACGACAATGAATGAGTAGTGCATCAATACATAGTAATAGTCAATTACGACATACAGATCCATACACAGAGTCGGTTACATGCGGACAGCATAACGGCGTAAAATTAAGGAAAAAGACATACTAGGCGGCGCGCAGGCACGCGGTGAGGAACTACACAACGAGACATAGCAAAGGCTACATCAACGTCGGGGAAAACCACTGAAACGGGGTAACTGCAAGTGCAAGTGCGGACGATGAATCTCTGTAGCAGAAAAGTCCTGCTCTCCGTGTGCACTCTGATGCAGAACCCGGTCTCGAACTGAAAGAAGAGGTCCACGCGCAGGCCTGTGACCTCCAACAGCAGGCCAATCGATACCTGCCAGCATCTGAGTCCTGCGCGGGTAAAGGATATACTCCGGATGTATCCCTGCTCGAACAGCTGGTAGCAACTGTGTCATAGCATCGTAGAGACGTGCTCGAGTGGCAAACAGCTCGACTGTAAGAGCCCGGTTAGTGCGATCCAGAGCCTGAGTGCACTGAATCAACACGTGCGGGTCGTATCGACGATGCTCGTAAGGGGCACAGATAGCTGTGTAGTATCCAGTAGCAGCTCCAGTAGGCGCATACGGAATGTATCGGAACTCAGAGGCATCCAAGCTACGATGCTCTCCACGGAGTCGTGCGACAGCAGAATAGGCAGCATCATGGACTGCCATCTCAATCGTCACACCGATACCGTGAAAAAGGTGCAACTCGGTGTCTGAGTCATCTCACTGATCATAGATACGAACATCAGCATGGTACTGCTCCTGGTTGAACTCGCGGTAATCCTTGTAAACCATATACTCGGGGTACCAGCGGTAGCCAAGTCTGGTCAGGAAGGCGATCAGGACAGCTGGAAAACCAGGGGCATCACGAGCCCAAGTGCGAAGCACAAGCTGCGTCGCAGGGCGCGGTGGAAACAGGCGATCCATCTGAAACAGAGGAAATTCAGGATTTGTCAAATGACAATGGGAAGCATAATACAACTTGGAAAGAAAGGTTAAACAGACCAATGGAAAGGAAAATGTGATTATCAGATTAATCAGATCAATGATAGGGAAACAAGCACTGATAATCCAGCTCTCTGGGTGGACGAGATTACGAGATCCTAGTGTCGGCGTTAGTAAAATTCATTTAACCCGAAAGGAAGAGAGTTCAGAGTCCCAGAGTATAGAAGAGAAATAAAAGATCCTAATACCACCCAGTTGACATGTGGGCCCATAACCCACAGGTCCCAGGATCGAAACCTGGCTCTGATACCAACTTGTGACGCCCCCAATTTGACCGTACGCTAATCATACACGCAGACGCGTACGACCAAGATTAGGGACTCACTAATCAATATCACAACACAACTTTAGGCACAAATTCAAACATAAATCATCATATTACAAACCAGGGATCGCGAGGACCCGAATACATAAGTCATACACACAAATGATATCTGAGTACAGACATAGTTAGTCACGGGTGCCATAAGATGGCTAGCACAAATAGGGGATACAGATCGAAAAGGCGCAGGCCTCCTGCCTGGGAGCCTCCTAACTACTCCTGGTCGGCTGGCTCGATCCAGAAGTAAGTACCATCGGGACCCTCCTGGTAGTAAGTTCCGGCGGTGGCATCTGGCTCCTGGGCTCCATCGTCTGATGTATCAACAATAGGGTATGGGGGGAAATAATAGCAAAGCAACCGTGAGTACTCATCCAAAGTACTCGCAAGACTGACATCAGAACTACGCTAAACATGCAACGGTATCAAATGAGAAGGCTGTATTTGTGGACTATATTGCAGAAATGCCAGAGGAGAGAGAAAGGCCTAGCCTATCGAAGACTAACATCTTCAAGCAGTCTTGCAGCATCAGAAGAGAGTAGATAGTAGTAGCATACATGTTGTCATACAGTAGCAATGCCCTGAGATCCTTTCTCGACACCCTGCGAGAAAGCGATCCCGAGAGCAGTATTAACAGTTTATCATGTATCATCATCTCTTTATAGTTGTCATGGATCCGGGCACAACTCCAAGCGTCCTGTTACCGTGGACACGGCTATTCGAATAGATATCTTCCTTGCAGGGGTGCACTACTGTTACCCAACACGCTCGATTACCTCCGGCCGGATACACTTGCTGGGTAATACCCGGCCTCGGGTGATCGACACAACGCAGCCCGACCTAGAGCTCAGCAGAGAGGCCAACACGCCGGTCTAAATCCTAAGTGCGCAGGGGTCTTGGGCCCATCACCCATTGCACTCCTGCACGTTGCGTGGCTGGCCGGAGAAACAGGCGCGACACTGGACAACCCAGTGACGTAACCAGCCCAATCCCGGCGATCAGCCCGCAAAGTAACCTGTGACATCTGAAGAGCTTTTGGCTGATACTACGCTGCAGAGGGCCCCATTAAACCATTATCCCACGTGGTGGTAGTGCGAAATGGGCACGACGACCCACTCAGATCAAATACCCAGTTCCGTTAGGCGTATTTAGTATCGCGCGGGTGCTCTTGGAGCCGACCCGTCTTTAATGATATTCGCTCGCGGGCACCCTTGGGGCCAGCCCGACTTTACATTTCCCCGCGGGTACCTCTCGAGGTGGACCCGCCTGTAACAAAGGTCAAAGTAACCGTGTGTCCAAGTAACGAGGAGGAATCCGAGGAATCACCCTCGATGGATTCCCACTCGAGGAGTTGCGCGACGGTAGCTTAGCGGAGGTGATGTAAGAGGAATCACCCTCGATAACACACATCCGGGAAGCTATTCTACAGAGGCACCATCGAAAGTGAGCTAAGAGGTATCACCCTCGGCACTCGATGCCAGCTCTGGAGTGTCGAGCAATTTAGGGGGTGTGCGGTGATGTGCTGTTCTCAGCCCGTCGATCATTCGAACGGGGCACAGGTACTAAAGCGGAGCAACTACAGCAAGGGAGAGGGGCCACAGATGGTTTTCCATCCAACCTATACTAAGCAGTTTGGATAATAAGGCAGGTATCAATAGCAGTTATCAAAAACAGACTATGCATCAGAAATAGGATAAAACAGTAGCAGCGGCCATTTCAAATGCAAGCAGGAGGGAGAAAGGAATGGGTGATATAGGCATGCGTCAAGGGGGTTTGCTTGCCTGGAAGCTCTGTTGAGAGGGGCTGGTCGTCTGACGGCTGGTCGTCGGGGGTGTAGTCGAACTCTGCTGGGACGGCGTCGGTCTCGGCGTCTATCGAGAGAGAAGGAGGGGGAAGAAACAATAAATATAAAGCAAACAAATGCAATCACTGATGCATGACATGCCTAAAAGATATGCAAATGTGCTTTACTGTCTAACTAAACGATTTAGTTAATTTGGGAATTTATCTGGATTTATTTTATTAAAGTGGTGCACTATTCATCTATCGAAAACAGTCAAAAAGTTCCATGTTCAGCTAGCTAGGAGTGTTGGACAGGTGTTTTGTTCACATATTCAGAATCTTCATTTTTTTCTGATCATTTTACATATATAAATTATTTTCATCTGCCTTACGGTTTAAAAGATATGATTTTCTAAAGTTTTATTAATTTTCTGGAATTATTTTAATTATTTAATTCAACATTATCCGAAACAGTGTTGGGATGACGTCAGCATGACATCAGCATTGCATCAGCAGTCAACAGTGGGGTTGACCAGGTCAAACCTGACAGTGGGTCCCACACGTCATAGGCTCATTTTAATTAACAGGGTTAAATTATCCTAATTAACTAGTGGGCCCGCCCTGTCAGTGACTGATTAAACTAATTTAATTATTTTTAATTAATTCTAACCACCTAATTAACTAACTGACAGTGGGACCCATATGTCATAGACACAGAGGGGGGAGGCCCCACATGTCAGTGGCTCAGCTGACCCAGTCAGCGGCGCTGACTGGTCAACGGGCCCACGGCCCCACCAGTCAGGGTCACTGGCAGGTGGGCCAAGGCCAGCCACGTCGGACGGCGGCCGCGGCTTCGCCGGAATCCCGCCGGAGAAGCTCCGGCGAGCTCCCGAAACGGTAGCGCGGCGCGGGTTTCGCGTAGAGGAGGCTATTTGTGACGCGGCCGGGCTCATTCGAACGGGCGTTCAACGCCGCGTC
Organism: Elymus sibiricus; assembly: GCA_039707655.1. Classification (NCBI taxonomy): domain Eukaryota; kingdom Viridiplantae; phylum Streptophyta; class Magnoliopsida; order Poales; family Poaceae; genus Elymus; species Elymus sibiricus. Next base: position 238,950,263 of record CM077665.1, read on the forward strand.
GAATGGTGGCGGTGGGAGCGGCTGAGGTGGCCGGTAGCGAGCGGCAGAAGCTCGCCGGCGGCGAGGCCCTTCGGGCGTGCGACGGGAACGGGGTTGCGGGGCGCAAACGAGTGAGGCGATGCGCTTCGGAGGACCTACGCGACGCGGCGAGTGCAACGGTGGCACGCACGGGACCAAATGGTCGCCGTAGCTACGCCGGCGACGAGCTACGCGGCGGCGGGCTTCGGGCGCACGGTGAATCGGGTGCTACGGCGACTAATCGAGGCCGGAAGAGGGAGAGGAAGGAGCAGGAGCTCACCGGGGAGGCACACGTAGGCCCGGCGGTGGCTTAGGAGCAGCAGGGCGGTCGGAGACGGCGAAGTTCGTCGGCGGCCGAGAAGAGGAAGAAGAGCTCGTGGCGCTCAATGTAGGGGCTCCCGAGCTCTGGCGCGTTGTCGAGGGGGACGGGGAGGTCACGGCGGTGCTTGTGAGCGTCTCAGCGGGGCTCGAGGTCGTCGGTGGCCGCGGGATCGAGCGCGGCAGCGACGACGACGTTGCGGGAGAGGTGGGGATCGAGAGGGAGGAAGCGTGCGGGGGGGCGACTGAGGGGGCTAGGGTTCGGGGCGGTCGAGAGGGGCACGGGTGAGGCCTTAACGGCGTCGGGGACGGCGCGGATGGCCGGCGCGTGGCGAGACGACGACGCTGTCGCGCGCGCCAGGCGACAGCGCGACGAAGACGATGATGGCGCTGGTGGGCTGGGCCGGCTACTGTGCACTTGCAGCCCAAGTGCATAGTAGACCATTGCCCCTTTTCTTTTTCTTTTCTATTTCTTTTCTTTTCCACTGTTTTGCAAATTGTTTTAGCACTAAATGAATTTTAATAAATGTGTGACTTGGCTCAAATATTACAGTGCATTATTCTCAACCACCAAAAATTGGTTTGGGTAGAACATGATTTCATTTGTAATTCTTATAAAATAAAATGATATTAAATGTTGCTGCTAGCTACTGTTTGAGGTTGATGGAGTCACTTAGGCATTTTTAGTAATGTTGTTTTACTGATCATAATTAGTTATGAATTATTTCCTATTTAATGAACATTTTAGTTTCTGGTTTTGAACAACTTTTATTTTCACTTTAGGTTTGAATTGCAAGTTTAAATTGGAATTTGAAATGAGATACGATGCAATGATGCTCAAGCATGGTTAATCATAATGACATGGCACTATCAAAGGGGTGATTACTGTAGCTATTACATGGGGGCGTTACAATACGGGGTCGTGCCTGAAAGGACGACATTGGGCTGTTTTGATAGACACCGGGCACACCGTTGCGTCCCCCCATGGATGATACTTGTGATGTACATCATGGGGGATGGCACCAATGAGTGGACTCTTTGTTAGTATCATTAGGGGAAAGGCATTGTTCAGGTACTTACCTCGGGTATGTACAAATACCGCGAGTCCTGGCTTGACACGGAAGTTTCCCGAGTCTTGTGGGTAAAGTGTGCAACCTCTGCAAAGTGTAAAACTATTCGAATAGCCGTGTCCACGGTCAAGGACAGTTGGATGACCGCTCCTGGGCTACGTCCAGATGTTTTCACAAAACATGGTGTGTGTGTGTGTGTGTGTGTGTGTGTGTGTGTGTGTGTGTGTGTGTGTGTGTGACAAGGAGACACTTGAGCCAAGTCGGAAGACTCGATGAAATGACTGAACATGAGATGTTCAACCCCTGCTTATGATGATATCTGTAACTTGTTCATATGGATATGTGCAACCTGTTGAGGTATACTTTTACAAGTTGATTGAACATGTCATTGCACTCAAAATCAGCTTTCTGCAACTTACCTACTTAGTGCTATGTCATGCATTGTTTTGCCTCGTTCCAAACATGGGTTGCTTGCGAGTACATTCAAAGTACTCACTGGCTTGCCACTGGTTATTTTATTGGCCAGGCATGAAAGAACAGGATACGATGAAGAGTACCTTGGTGACAAACATGCAATCTAGGACGCTTCCTAGTTAGAATGCATGTAGGGTTAAGGCAGATGGCATGGGTTCATGCTATCGTTGAAGATTTCCGCTGTGAGTTCCTGAAGACTTGGCCATAAAGGCCATATTCGAGTAAAACGGTACGTAATGGGTGTAAGACTCTTGTTATTCAGTTTCTGTGTGTTCAGTGAGCATTGATCTCTAGGATCTCTATGCACGTACATTTGGTGATCACGACTTATGAGTCGGGGTCTCCACAAAGCTGGTATCAGAGCCATCCTGACTGTAGGAAGCCCTTAGTTAGCATGGACGTTAGTTAGGACAAGACTAATTTTCCATACCCTTCAAAATCACTTAGAAAACCTCTTTATTTCTCACCTCTCCTAAAATTTCAAAGGAAGCGAAGGTTTTTGCCTTAGCACCTCCACCCTTTTTCTTTTTGCTCTCCTCATTTTCTTTTTAAAACCTTCCAAACGGTCGATGGTACCCTTATGCCCCTGACCACTGGATTCCATGTAATCCTCGTGGGTAACCTGGAAGGAAGCCACCTTGCCAGACATTTTCCCACATATATTGGACACAAGTTGGCAACACCAGACAAGAAGATACCAACAGAAGATACCTTCTCGAGGAATGAGGGTATCAAGACTCAGAAGATGGTGACACCCTTGACACTGCCCCAGCATGACGTAACCTTGTCCTACGATGGCCAGGGCATAGGACATGCAATGTCATGGTATGCATCGCTAATAGAGCAACCCTGTCCCTACCGTTCTTGTATCGGCAACCATCGGTGGACGAGAACCTCGCCATTTTGTCCGCCTCACCATAGTAAGTAGGAAAAGGTTCTCTTCATCCCCCGCTCTTGGTGTCGATATTGTCATCAATGTAATCGACGGGTTGGACCTCTAGCATGCCTTGTTAATGACATTGCATGGAGTATTGCCCACCTGGAACCCTTGAAGCCTCAGAAGGCAAGAGGGATTGTCATGACTATGAAGACAACAAAAGACCGAGTGAGTGGCGACCACAGGAACCACCTTCGCCCTGTCACCTTACTAGATGAGAAGATGTCCAAGATTCTCCAGGCCCCAACCCAGATCGCTTCGACAAACAACAATAAGAGACACAACGACACCTGAGGAAGACCCAGAAGACTAAGTGGACTTCTTTCCAGGACACGAAGCAAGCACGACTACTGAGTCCGAGAACCCCTAGGGTAGGATGAGTCGTGTATCCCCTATGCGAAATCGAGTCCATGTGATGGTTCGAATGGAACCATGTTGTGTGTTGCTTGTTTTATTCGTTTGTGTTTTGGTATAAGACGCACTTTTGCCCTAGGCAACGAGTACGCGACTGTATCACCTACTGGTTGTGTTTGGCCTTTTCGGCACTTGTTTGATTGCACTTGCACTATACCACCCCCTCTGGGCACTTCCCTCTATGCTACTTTTCCTCTCCCCCATCTCATCAACTGAAGACAAGCAAGACAAGATGCACCAAAGATCTACCTTGACAGACAACTAGCCTTGAAGACTTTGACTACAACGTACTCAACCAAGTGCAACCCCGTAGAGCTATGATTTTCCCTCAAGATTGGAAACCCCTCCCTAGACCAACCTAGACCTCACCAGCTACCCCCAGCTCAAACCTCTGATCACGTGTTTAATACATGGGTTTTCCAGAGCACTTGTTGAGCTTCAATAACCCCTGCTTGGCACTGGGTTCATTATGGAACTAGCGATCATAGTGAATAGACGTCTTCCATTATTAAGCTAGCACCAGAACCTTGATGCCATAGGAAGGATCGTTCTAGGGGAATACGACTTGTAGATAGAGGTTTGAGGTGACTATAATAGGTGTCTTGAGGATGAAGCTAGGCCCCCTTGGTGGATCGTAAGACCCTTATGTTGGTAGATGAACTTGGAGGATCAAAGTTGACAGAGTAGCATAACTTGCTTCTCCCTTGAGTAAATAGGATTTAGTAGGACAATTGGGATCACAAGTTGAAATTGTTGGTGGGATGATAATTTGATTTTGTCAAGTAGTAGTCACGGATTGATGATGTTACAATAGTAGCTTGAATGAACCAGTACGAATTCTCGTCGGGCATGAGATTTGTATTTAAATAGGTGTCCTAATAAAGAGTTGGCGTTAAGCAAGACTACATGGTTTGGAGTAATTTGGATTTAGTCCAATGATCTTGACCATGTTACCATGTTTCTTGGTGGATGATAAGTAGAAGAGATTTGGATGATGTTAGGGATGATTTAAGGATCTATATAAGCTTGCCCTTGGAGTTTACTGGTCATGGTGTCGGAAGTTCATGGGTATACTGTGATAATAGTCCTTTCAATGGTTTGTGGATTATAGGAACTCTAGGAGGTACGAGAATAAACTACTGGAATTGGATCTGTAGCAGTAATGGATCATGTGATATTGGATGGTATACGTGGATCGATTAAATTAGATTCATAGGAAGGAAAAAGGATCTTGGATTGGTATATTACGTGTTTCCTTAGCATAGAGATGCAGTACCTTAGACCTTGGATAGGTTAGTAGATCACTTGGATTTGTAGTGTCAGAATCAAGCTTGGCAGCTTGTATGCTTTCTCGAGGATTTTAATATAGGAATATATGTGAGTCAGCTAGGGTATGCATACGCGATCTTGGTTTAGTCCTTCTCTCAAACCTTGGAGTTGTATAGCATGATTATTGTTGGCGTTGACTTATATGAGATAATACCTTCGATGATATAGGATGAGTTTGTTTGGATAAATAGGTAGGACTATTGGCTTCTAAGAAATGTGCTCAAGGAATAAAATGATAGACGTTCACTCACATCCTAAGCTCCTTGGAACCCCGAAGCTTTATCGAACCATGGCATGGTCGGGTTTTGACCATAGGCTCTGGATCTAAGTCAAAAGACTATGGTTGATACTCCACCTCAACCACCACCAATCCTGTCCCTGAGGAAGATGGACACGAAGAACTAGATTGCAATGGACCACAAACCCCTGAACAAGTAACCATCCAGAGAAAATGCCTGCTCCTCTCAAATATCCCACGAACAATGTGTTTGTGTGATACTTGGGGAAATGTGTTGTTGTCTTCATGGATGACATAGTTATTTACCTAATGAGAGAAAGGAACGCCTTAGTCATATTTGGATAAGCCCCAGAAGCACCAACTGCCTTACCTCTCAAAGTGTAGGGTTATACCTTAAAGGAGTTGTACTCCTTGAAGCACCCTCCCTGCAGCAGAAGACATTCTTACCCAAGCAAGATGAAGAACCACTACGGTTGGGAAACCACGACGAAGAAGAAGAAGCAAGAGAACTCAACCACCACTCCTCTGCTGGCTACATCAGCTAGACTATATCAAGAAGCACCGACGTCAAGCACGATGAAGCCCTTGGACATCAAAAGGATTAAAGATCCCCTGTTTTGAGATGTCACCTGTCAGTTCCTGACTAGGACGGAACCAATGAGTTGATAGCACCCCTCGCTCCACCACCTTGATGGTGTACGATGAACATGACGTCCCTACTCCCTTCAAATGCCTGGAACGGAGTGGAACAAATGTCATAACTTTGTTAATTGCCCCTTTTAGGTACAATCATGGGCGTGACCCTGACTAGATCATGGTGAGCCACCTGCCGAAGGTAGTCCTCCCCGCTGGACCAAACCTCAACCTTGGGGACTAGATGGTTGTTCTATACTTTTGGATAGTCAGCTTAATTAAAACCCGTCAGAAACCCTCTCGGATGAAAGAAACCATTTTTGTCACCAGTCTCTAAGCTTAGTCTTAGGGACGAGACTCAGCCCAACCTTACCACAAATCGCTACGGAGACCAAACACTCGAAGACCCGCCAGAAACTTGCGTCCGTGACGACGAAGACAAATGGCCGAAGATGAATGAAGGACATACCTGGGCAACTTACTCAAGCTGAAGATCTTGATGAAAAGCTTATGATGACACACTTGAACACTCACAAGTATGGAGACCACCTCCAACTGAAGATCTCTTGCTTTAAGGAAGATAAGGGCTTCCCCGTCAATGGTAAGATACAACCTTGACCCCTTTTCTTCTAACGCGAGACATCTAGATGTCACTAACCAATGTGAGTAACCCCAGAACCAGTACGCACAGACACACTACCTTGCCCCGTATTCCGACTTTGGAATACACACGCAAGCCATACCCTTGCTCGAACCTCGTTCACCAAACCCTTGACCTTTAGGAAAGCCTAGCATACCGCGGGAAACTAATTCACCTCTCAGAAAAAGTCAAACGATGCACTTGAAGCCGTATCATCAAGCACTTCAAGGAATAGTTGAGCAACCACACCAAAGCGGACGCAACATGGAACGTGAAGACGACCTCTCCTCTGAATTACCGCACCTTTTATATGCCTAGCCTAGGAATCTCGGGGACGAGATTCTTGTAAGGGGGGTAGGTCTGTCACACCCTATGCTTTGCCTCTTCTGACTAAGATGACATAGCTCAAAAATTAGGACCAATTAAAACTTTTTTTGTGCTTGTGATGCTTGACTTGATTGTTGATCGCTTGTTTGCTTGCTTGTGCTCTAATTCGTAAAATCCCTCCTACTCTCAAAACTCATCTTCTTGATCCAAGTCTTTACCCAATGATCATGCCATGTGTATAGGACCAAAAACAATTTTTATACAATTTTTTTGGCCAAAATGTATTTATTCAAATTAGGTTTTCCAAAACCCTTGAAATGAGGTTTGTACTACAAGTCCTCAAATTGGGTGGATTGTTTTTCCCCAAAGACATTATTTGGAACCTATTATATATAGTACTTCCCAAAACCACCAAATGTTATTTTTAAAGATTATTTTCCTATTTTATTTAAAGACTTTTATTAAGGCCAGTAATGGTCTTTTATAGGGAAAAATTATTTTATGTTTTCAAAATATTTGAGAAATTTTAGGGAGACTCAGTGGGCATATGTTTTCCATATATAAGAATTTCAACACATGGTCATGTTCAAAATATTGGACAAAACCCTTCAAATCCATTTCTGGATATTTAAAGTATTTGAAATATTTCTATAAGAAATATTCTCAAATAAATCCAGGAAAATTCTAGCAAGTCACACATTTCAATCCAAATAGTGTTGGTTCACAAAACTACCCCAAAACCCTCTCTGTCCAGATTCAAATTTGAGCAACTGTACATTGCCAATTGTCTCCTCTTGATCTCCAATTTCGTGGGCAATCTCTAATCCCCAAATGCCACCACACCAAGTGGTGCGTCAAGGATAATAGTTTTGCATGTCTAGATCTACAGAAACCTGATTCGGCTGATTTCAAGGGTTTACCAAGTTTGTATTATCAACTTTCTTCAAATAAGTTCAGAACTTGTGGTCAGAACTGTCGTGGTTTTGTCAACCCGGCAGATGTCCTCGTAAAAGGACTTAGGTGTGAGGCCATCGCCGCTAGGTGGCGACTCGAAGGGGTTGAACGAGAGATAGAGTCGGGTTTACCCAGGTTCGGCCCCTCCGATGGAGGTAATAGCCTACGTCCTTCTTTGTGTGTATTTGATGGGTAGATCTCGATTACAAGGGTGCGGACTCGCTAACCTAGCTATCGAGAGGTTGTAACTTAAGTCTATTGGGCCCAGGGGCTCGCCTTTATATACAGGTCGAGACCCTGGGCTTACAAGAGTCCAAGTCATGCTACGATTCGTGACCTAGTATGTCTCTAACTCGCCTTGCCTCTCAAGCAAGGAAACTCCTGGCGTCTTCCACTTCGTGGGCCTTGAGCCGCCATCTTCGAGTGTTGGGCCTCCTGGCGACTCTAGTCAGCCACCACCTCGGCTGCCTTGTCTTAATGACACGGCCCATCTTGAACTTGGTCATAAGGCTGTCGATACGCTGACCCGACCTAGTAGGGAGGGTTACACCATGGAGTTATATCCCCAACATTAGGCCCCAGATTGATTTGAATCATGTTCATGTCAATTTCTCTTCTCTTCCCTTAGCGGCATATCCTTGGATTTGTGTTTCCCGTGAATTTCATAATACCGGCTTGTAATACTTCCGGACTTGTCATTTCTTTAATATATGTCTTTTAATGACATCATCCTTGCTGGCCGTTGTTCTTCAAAAGTCATCATAATGCCTCCCTTCGAAAATTGCGCCAAATCTAGGTGGACGCGAAAATCGAGGAGCGCTTGTAGCCACAAATTTACCACGGTCGCTTCGTTTTTCTCGGCGCCGCTTCACTTTCTTCTCCTTATAAATAAGGCCACTGAACTCCACAATAAATTTTCCCATCGTCTTCCTTCTCCTGCTTCTCCGCTGGCTGAGCACCGTCAGAGCTCCCGAAGCGACCCCGAGGTCTTGACTCCATTGCCAACGTCATCAGGCCTTCTTGCGACTGCCACAGCAAACTCAACAATCTTGATCTCTGCTTCGATGCCATCTGGTATGAATCCCCTCTATTTAGGGTTTGACATTTCCAGTGTTCTTACCATTTTCATCGTGTTCATCCGAAACTTTCTTTTTAGATCCACATATTATCCGCTCATTGCTGCGTATTCTTAGAACGATCTCCGCTCTATTTTCCTCATGAGTAGATCTAAAATGAGCCATAGGGGGTTATCCATTGAAACACTGTGGTTTCGGTTGTTCCATCAGCTAGAACATATATCTCATTGTTTTTCCTCGCTTAACTAGATCCGCCCGTAGAGAGATTTTTATAGAAACTTGTTTGTGACCCAATGTTTCTGCTAAGTGTTGGGGACGTCCCTTCGGTCTTCTCAAATTTCGCCGGCTCATAACCAATACTTTAGTATAGGCGACTTATAATCTGCTCCTACTTATTTTCCTTGTTTACTCTTGTAGCCGTTGCATAACCCGCCAGGGCTCCGAAATTCCAAAGTTTACAACTGGGACAAGACGAAAGAGTCCAGGCTTACCTTGGACAACTTCGTGGACCAAGGTCTCTTGCCAGCTCGGAAAATTATAAAATGGCGAGTCCCGAAGAAGAGTCGTTCCCACAACCACGGCAAGGAGAGGTCGTGGTCTTTACTGATCATTTGCGTAGAGGCTTTCGTCCTCCTGGCTCAAAATTCTTTAGGGACCTCTTGCATTTTTTCAATCTCAGGCCCCAAGACATTGGTCCAAATTCTATGACCAATATCTGTCAGTTTCAAGTACTATGTGAAGTGTATCTTCAGGTTGAGCCGTCCGTGACTCTGTTTAGAGAATTCTTTTATCTCAACCGGCAAACGGAGGAGAAGAATGGCGCTGCATGTGAGCTTGGTGGCATCTCTATCCAAAAGAGAAAGAAAAGCGCCTTCCCAGAATCAAAACTGGTGAATCACCCGAAGGGGTGGAACAAAACCCAGTTCTACAGTAGAAACACTGCGCCTGAAGGAGAAAATCCATTGCCGGGTTTTAGATAGGAAGGCTTAGTGGTAAGGTGGAATTTCCGAGTTGGCCAACTGACGAAGAGAGAGCTCCTTTAGCACCTCTTCCTGCAAAATTGAGAGCTTTAACTGCACATGGTCTGACCGGGATAGATTTGATTCGCTGCTGGTTGAAGTGGCGGATCCAACCCATCAGTTTGAGGGACGGCTTGATGTGTGACTATTCGGGCGCCTCAAATGACCCTCAGCGGTTTTCTCGTGAAAATCTCACTGACGACGCTCTTACCAAGGAAACAAAGAGATTCTTCTCCGACTCAAAAGAGCTATGTAGCGTCACCGGCTTGGGTCCATTCTACCTTCTCAACCCGCCGCCTCGGGTATTGACCATTTTCATCATCTTTTTGTCGATGTTATCTTTTAACTCGCCATTTATTTATCATATACTTTATGTATTTGCCGGAAGATTCTAACTTTTGGAAAGTTGCCCCTCAAGTCCTTGTTCCTTCTACCGGTAAAAAGAAGGCCCCAGTCTTCGTGTCATCTTCAGAGGAGGAATCTGAGGTAGAACTTGACTCTCTCGGTCGTCTGTTTAATGAGCTTGCTGACGCACCTTCTTACCAGGGCGACTGAGGTAACTTCGATTTCCCCCAGTCCTTCGGAAACGTTTGTTCCCCAGAAACCAAAACAAACTATTCGGAAGGTTAAGTTATCACACCCAGAAGCTCATTTGGCTCCTAATTTTTCTTTGAAGAAAACACAATTTGCCGGCTCATCGAAGCGCAAAACCCTGTATGATGAAGACCCTATTTTATCTCATGCACCGCCGGCTCATAAACCACGCCTTGAGGTGCCTCATAGTCCAACCGATTCTCGTCGTAGAGCCGGTTTGTTTAAACAACCTCTCAGTCCTTCAAATTCCCTTTATCAGGATTCTCCTTCATCATCGGGCGACTCAAGCACGTCACAGCTTCCCCCTTTTAATGTCAATCGCGGGTAAGCTGCTATCTTTGCAATGCTTGCCTTATATCTTTCATTGTTTTCATCCCAACTTATAATGACTTTTGTTGTACTGACAATCCAAAGAGCCAAAGCTGTTGCGTCCAAACGGGCAGGCGGATCATCCTCCGGGATAGCAGGCCAAGAGGCGCTAATTCTTCTGAAGACAACTTCAATGGTTGACCCTTCTGTTGAAAAGGTGCCTGATACGAGGGTAGAGCCGACAGCTGCCACTGAAATGCCCAGACCAGATGAACCGGTTTTTATGGATGCTCCTCCCGAGATTCAATCATCCATCCTTCCTCCCAAGTCGGCTTGTGCAGCTGAACTTATGACGTCGTCTGACCACAGCATTTCAGATGTTGTGTTTGTTATAGAAAGTTTCCAAGCCCCACTTGCTTCTACCTCCTTGGCAAAAATCGTGAGCAAGGATGAAACATTGACTTTGGATAAAGGGAAAACCAAGAAAGAATTCCCAGAATTGTCCGCACTTGATGTTGAAGATCTGTATCAGCAGTACTTGACCCGGCTATCTGAGAGCCGGGAATTTGAAAAGAGCATGATAAATGCTATGAAGGAGAAATATGAGGAAATCTTCTCATTTTACCATTATCCTGTATATTATCATTAGCTTCCAAAGACTAGCTTGTTGTGATAAGCTGGTTTTATAAAACAGCTAAAGCCTGTTAGTAACAGTGTAGCCCCCAAGGGCCGACTCATTTTCTCGAGATGAGTCGGGTCTTCAGAATTGAAGAAATTCGACCTGTAGCCCCCAAGGGCCGACTCATTTTCTTGAAATGAATCGGGTCTTTTTAAGATTGAAGAAATTCGACCTGTAGCCCCCAAGGGCCGACTCATTTTCTTGAGATGACTCGGGTCTTTTAAGATTTGAAGAAGTTTGTCCTGTAGCCCCCAAGGGCCAACTCATTTTCTTGAGATGACTCGGGTCTTTTAGGATTTGAAGTTCGACCTGTAGCCCCCAAGGGCCGACTCGTTTTCTTGAGATGAGCCGGGTCTTCTCCATATCTTAGTTTCGAAAAAAATGATGTGCATTAGCCCCCAAGTGTCAAGGATATTGCTTGCAATCTGTTTCGGACTTGTAGAAATAATTGCTGATCCTTCTTGCTCGTCTATCAGTGATATGTTGAAGACGTTGAGTCTGTTGCTGTGAAACTGCAGAAACGGCTCAAGGAAGAAAGAAAGTTGAAAACTGAAGCTGAGTCCACGGCGGCTCATTTTGAAGATTCTGCACGTCAGGTGAATGAACGCCTGGAAAGGCCATAAAGCTGTTTGAGGCGGAAAAGGCTGACCTGACAAAACGTGCAAAGAAGGCTGAGAAGAACTTTGGCCCCATGAAGGAAAAATACGCCACTCTCGTGAAACAGATCAACGGTATGTTGACAGCAATCTTTGGTATGTGTTCCGTCTCGTCTTTTCCAATGTGTTAACATATGCCCCCTGCGGCGGCTTATTGTATCTTCTTTTGTTTGCAGGGAAAAAGAATCATAACCTTGTGGAGCTGCCAATTGTGAAGTTAAAAACTATTTTCACATACGTTGAGCAACTATTTACAGGCTCTGTTTAATCCATCATAGCCGTAAAGAACTTGAAGTATCCGCCAAGAAACATTAAGGACATGTTGAAGCATCTTTCAACCGTGTCTCAATGGGTGGCTGAAACCCGGAAGTCGGCGGCTCGAGGAGGGGCGAACCTGGCGCTTGCCCGAGCCAAAGCGTATCTGCCAGAATTGGACGTAGAACTCCTAAAAGGTGGCTTCCCAGAGTTTAAGCTTGACGGCTCTGCATTCACTCGTGCAGATTACGCAAAGGCGGCTTCCCAGAGTTTAAGCTTGACAGCGTCCTTGATAGTTGAAGAAGTGGACCTTTCAAAGTATCGTCCAGCGTACACTGTCGACAATGAGCGTGTTGACGCGCCCAAGGACGAGCAGTCTGACCTGGTGCCACCTCGCCGTAAGACAACTTTTGCTCCTGACATTGATGCGTCCGCTCTTGTTGAAGGGACAACAAATTTTGAGTCTTTGATCTCAATTTGATGGCAACAGAAAGGCCAGCGGGTTGATGATGATGAGCCGGCAGGCTCAGATCCGGAGGCGACTGATGATGGGGCATGAAGACATCTTGGAAGCTGAATGAGTCGCCCCCACGGAGCGATTCCCCTGGTGTAAAAAACTTTTGAAAAATTATGTGGCCTCAATTGTGAGCCTGTAATAGGAGTAGTGTCCTCCGCAACTATGAATTTGCTCTGTCGTGCCATCGTGCACGCTGGCGCCTTTTGCCAGCGCTGAACTCTAATTTGACAGGCTTCTGTTAATATGCTTATGGCACTCTTTATTGTTTATTCCTGTACCTTCCTTGTTTGGTGGTTGGTGAATTTTGTCTACAAAGCAAATCAGGAATAAGCCGGCAAGATAGCTTGGTCTTCGAAACTTAAGTCAATTGAATTTTCCTTCCATGATATTGAAGACTGATGATCCGGAAACTGGTCATGATATGAACTCAGTTGTGTAACCCGGACATCCAAATATAAGCCCGTTGTAAGGGTAATATTGTACCTGAAAAAATGCGAGTTTATATATATATATATATATATATATATATTGGGTCTATTTTGACAACACCCTTAAGAGTCTTATTTTGACACCAAACCGCTTATTCTGACATCACTTTCGTTCCGCACGCACGTAGCAATCGAACCGCACCAAGAACAGAAAAAAAGACACCATCCCACCTCCTCCACCTTCTTCCTCCCGCACCACATCACTTCCCCTCCACCTTCTCCCCTCGTGACCCCAACCACCTCCCTCCACCAGAACCACCTCCACCACGCCCCACCTTCCCCCCCGCCACCACTACCTTCCTCCTAGCCTGGCTGTGCTCGCCGCCCCACCCACATCCTCGCAGCCCACCACCTTCCTCCCTGGTGTCGCGCTGCAACGACCACCTACTCCGCCACCATCGCCGCACCCATCCCCCGCATACATGGCCACCAGCAGTCCCAGATCCGTTCGTCACGGGCAGCCAATTGACGACCAGTGTGTTGCCCGCGCCGGATCTGGCCGTTCCGGCCATGTACACCGTCTCCTCCACTTCAGGTTGCCGGATTCGAGGCCACCCATCGGCCATGGAGTCTGGCCTGCACCCCGACCCGTGCGCCTCCGCCCACGTGACGAATTGACCATCGAGCCTCCCAGGCGATGGATCGACCCCGTCGCACCGCCCGATCGGCGGATCTGAGCGCCGTCGTTCCCCGCTTCGTCTGGCGGCTGTCCCACCACCCAATAGCTCTCCTCGTCCTCGAGGAGCGCCATGTGCAGGTCGCAGTTCACCGGTGGGCAGTGCAGCCGCGGTTTTGGGCATCCTCCTCTGTCAATGGATGACGGCCACACCGCCTTCTCTCGCGCCGCTGCGCCTAGAGTCCCTATGGGTCAGCTCCTGTCCGACGATGGTTCCTCGTAGTTTGGGCGCTCCAACTCTCCAGTGGAGATTCACCCTCGCCGCCGTGCAGTTCAATGGACTGATGGGGATATGTACCTAGGGTAGGGTCATAGGCCTGACCTACATACCCTACCTAAGGACACTGCCCTAGAAAGCTTAAGGACTACAAGGAAGTCTCCGACTGAAATCACCAAGACGTACGAGTCACTCGACAACATCCACTCGGAGGTTTCTTCCTTTACTCGACGGCTACCTTTCACTCGGAAGAACTAGAAGCCAGTCGACCGCAGAAGACCAGAGGCCACTCCAGGGAGGCCAACGGACAGGCGTTTAGCTAGACCATAAGTAGCATTTATTACATACGTTACCAGTAACGTCCATCTTTATTGCCACGATCGAACCCTTGGATGCCGGGTATTGATGAGGGGTAGCGCACTCTATATAAGCCATGCCTCCCCTCTGGCACAAGGGTTCGCACCCCCTGTAACTCTCATATTCCACACGACAAGAAGCTCTTGAGCACCGAGACGTAGGGCTGTTACCTCCACGAGAGGGGCCTGAACTCGTACATCTGTGTGTACACCCTCGCCATAGCTAGGACTCTGCCCTCTCCCTTCGTACCCCTACCTTCTACTGTCAGGCTCGTTCCCACGACAGTTGGCGCCCACCGTGGGGCAGGCGTCTAAGCGACTTCCGACGAGGTTGCATTTTTTTCTCCTTCGTCATGTCTTCCGACGGTGATTTGTTCCTAGGCCACGAGATCCGTCTCGGAGCGCTCACCTTCATCGCCGACGACTCGGCATGGCTCCAGGAAGCGCCTCTAGATGTTGAGGTGCTCCCGATCCGCTGGGCGACGCACTTCTGCGCAAGCTCCTGCGGTGTTCTTCTACTACAGCCGTCGACTCCGTACCTGTTGGCCCTCCCTGCTGTTCGTCGCCGCAAGCGATCTGGTCGTTCGCGGCTCCAGCGCTGGGTGAGGCATGTGGTGGCTCGCCAAATTTCGTCTCCGCAGATTGCGGCTATCGAGCCCGCCGAATCACTTCACGGTGTGTTCGACTCGGCGTCGGATCAGTCTGACGTTCCCTCCGAGTGCGAGAGCTGCGATCCTGCGACTGAGGTTCTTATGGCTGGTTCACATCAGAGTCCGCCGCCTGGCTTCGGCCGCAGCAGACGCGAAGCTGGAGGACCGTCGGGTGAGCAGCAGCACCGCGATGAGGAGGTTCTCCATACTCCCATCGTCGGTGCGACTGCTGAGGCTCAGGCCATGGAGGCCACCCGCCTTCGGCTCAAAGAGATGCAGGAGGCACTCGACGAGCGTGCCCGCCAGCGTCCCCCCGTTTCCAGTCGACGTCAGCGACAGCTGTTTCCGAGTGGATCTCATAACAATGTCAAGGTATTCCGTACTCCAATTCTGAATGTTGCAGCAGCTGCAAAGATAGCAGATTCTATTCAGCCGTCCCGTTCGGAGGCTGGTAGGGGTTTACAGCAGATCCAAGCGTTGCTTGATGCAGCGCAACAGCAGAATTCGGCTGTTTCTCAGTTGCGCAACAGATTGCATAGTAACTCCCCCAGAGCAGACACAGTTCAGTCGGCGCATAGTCCAGGGTCACCTCTGCATCGCAGGGGCAGAGGTTACCGCGAAGATCAGTTCCAAGATCAGGGGCGAGACCATTTTGCTCCTCGTTATCACTGTGATGACCGCCGCCGAGTGCCTACTCCTCCGCGGAGTGGTTCATATGTGCCCCGGCACAATGATGATAGGCGCCCGTTTGGCGATGAGCGGAATCCTGGGTTCGACGCGAGGAATGTCCTCGCACAAAGGCGGATCGACAGAGGCAGAGCCCACATAGATGGTTATGACAGAGACTATCCGAGTGGAAGTAGTACCGTTGTTTCTGGCCCCGAGTGTTTTAGCAGAGCCATTCGTTCTGCAGAGATTCGCCCCAACTTCAGGTTGGCGGCTGGAATAAGCAAGTTCTCCGGCGAGTCGAAGCCGGAAACATGGTTGGATGATTACCGAGTGGCTGTGCAGATTGGTGGAGGAAATGACAACGTAGCCATGAAGCATTTATCCTTGATGTTGGACGGTTCGGCCAGGGCGTGGCTAAATCGTTTAGCTCCTTCTAGCATCTATTGCGGGGAAGATCTTGCCCGAGTGTTCATCAGTACATTCGAGGGCATTTGCAAGCGTCCTGCGGGTTTGATCGATTTACAACACTGTGTTCAGAAGCCCAATGAGTCCTTGAGAGATTATATTCAGCGTTGGTCCACTTTGCATCACACAGTGGAGAATGTTTCCGAGCACCAAGCTGTTTGTGCTTTCAAGGCCGGAGTGAAGTACAGAGAGCTTTACCTGAAGTTTGGGCGGACAGGTGATATTTCCCTGAGAAAGATGATGGAGATTGCCACTCGGTACGCCAATGGCGAAGAGGAAGACCACCTCCGTAGCGGCAAAGGAAAAGTAGTCGACAATGATGCCGGCGGCAATTCCAATCGCAAACAGAAGCGCAAAGCTGATGGCCCTGTTCAGGCAGAGGCGGCCGCTCTGGCGGCTCAAGGAAAAAATAAGGGGAAGTCCAAAGGACAGTTTACCCCCAAGAAAGGAAAGAATCAGTCGGGAACAGATGTTCTGGATTTGCCGTGTGCAATCCACACGAAGAAAGATGAAGAAGGCAATTTGATATTGCCTAAGCATACCACTCGACAGTGCCGTCTATTGATCCAGCAGTTCAAAGAAGGTCAGTCGAGTGAGAAGGCTCCTGAAAAGGAGGATGATGAAGACAAAGAAGAGTTTCCTGAGGTCAATGCCACTCTGTTGATTTTTGCTGACGTAGAAAGCAAGAGTCGACTGAAAGTTATCAACAGAGAAGTTAACATGGCTGTTCCTACCACCCCCACATACCTCAAATGGTCTCAGACTGCTATCACATTCGACAAGTTAGACCACCCTACTCATATCGCTACCCCCGGTCGATAGGCACTGGTGGTGGACCCGGCTGTGGGGGGCACTCGGCTCCGCAAAGTCCTGATGGATGATGGGAGCGGTTTGAACATCTTGTATGCAGATACCCTAAAGGGGATGGGCATTCTGATGTCCCGACTCAGCGAAAGCAACATGCAGTTCCACGGAGTCATCCCTGGGAAGAAGGCCAAGTCACTCGGCCAGATAGCTTTGGATGTGGTGTTCGGCACCGACAAGAATTTTCGCAAAGAGAAATTGACGTTTGAAGTGGTGGACTTCCAGAGCGCGTACCACGCCATCCTCGGCCGTCCTGCTTATGCTCGTTTCATGGCCCGTCCATGCTACGTGTATCTCAAGCTGAAGATGCCTGGGCCCAAGGGTGTGATCACAGTCCCTGGCAATCGACAGAGGGCTGAGGAGTGCCTTCAGCAGGGCTCCAAAATTGCTGATCATCAGATGGCTGTGGTCGAGTTGGAAGAGTACAAGAAGAGTGCAGATCCTGCCGACCTGCTGCGTGCTAAGAAGCCCGCCTCCGAGTCAGCTTTCCAGTCGGCAGGCGAAGTGAAGCAAGTTTACATTCACCTGACAGATCCCAATGCTGCCCCGACTAACATCTCAACGACACTCGACAGCAAATAGGAAGCCGAGCTCATCCAGTTCCTCCGTGAGAACTGGGACATCTTCGCATGGAAGCCGACATGCCGGGTGTACCCAGGGAACTGGCTGAGCACCGATTGAGAGTTGACCCGAAGGCCAAGCCTGTGAAGGAGCTCTTGCGTCGGTCGGTAGCAGAGAAGCGGAAAGCAATCGGCAAAGAGGTGGCTCGTCTCTTGGCGGCTAAGTTCATACGTGATATTTACCACTCCGAGTGGCTCTCGAACGTCGTTATGGTCCCGAAGAAAGATAAGTCACTCCGCATGTGTATTGACTTCAAACATATCAATCGGGTCTGCCCGAAAGATCATTTTCCGCTCCCCCGCATCGATCAGATTGTCGATTCGACTGCGGGGTGTGAGCGTTTATCTTTTCTTGATGCATACTCCGGTTACCATCAGATCCGTCTGTTTGGTCCAGATGAAATAAAGACAGCCTTCATCACCCCATTCGGGTGTTTCTGCTATATCACCATGCCTTTTGGTTTGAAAAATGCTGGCGCTACTTTCATGCGCATGATTCAAAAATGCCTGCTTGATCAGATCCCTCAGAATATTGAAGCATACATGGATGATATTGTCGTCAAGTCTCGCAAAGGTTCCGACCTGCTGACTGACTTGGCTGAGACATTCGCCAACTTGAGGAGGTATGATATCAAGTTAAACCCGACTAAGTGCACTTTCGGTGTCCCTGGTGGCAAGTTACTCGGTTTTCTCGTTTCCGAATGAGGAATCGACGTCAATCCTGAAAAGATCAGTGCCATTACCCGAATGAAGAGCCCTGAGCGTGTGCATGATGTCCAGAAGCTGACAGGTTGCCTGGCGGCGTTGAGTCGATTCATTTCTCGTCTCAGTGAGAAGGCATTGCCTTTATACCGACTGGTGAAGAAATCTGATACGTTCTAGTGGACTCCCGAAGCCGAAGCAGCGTTCGTCGAGCTCAAAGCCCTGCTTTCCACCCAGCCGGTGCTTGCTACTCCGCACAGCAAAGAGCCCTTGCTCCTGTACATCGCGGCAACTAATCAGGTCGTTAGTACAGTTCTCACTATCGAGCGGGAAGAGGAAGGCAAGGCTTACAAAGTCCAACGTCCTGTTTATTACATTTCTGAAGTGTTGACTCCTTCAATGCAAAGGTACCCACATTACCAGAAAGAAGCTCGTATATGGTATATATCTGTCAGCGGAGAAGGTGGCACACTACTTTCAAGATCACTCAATTTCAGTCGTCAGTGATGCTCCATTGTCTGAGATCCTCAAGAATCGAGATGCGTCTGGTCGAGTGGCCAAATGGGCTATTGAGCTCCTTTACTTTGATATCAAGTTTGAAGCGAAAAAGGCAATCAAGTCTCAAGCACTTGCTGATTTCCTTGCCGAGTGGATAGAACAGCAGCAGCCAATCCAAATTCACTCGGCACACTGGACCATGTTCTTTGACGGCTCGAAGATGATGAAAGGGTCTGGTGCTGGCGTAGTATTGGTATCCCCAAAAGGCGACAAACTTAGTTATGTCCTGCAGATTCACTTTGATTCTTCCAATAACGAAGCTGAGTATGAGGCACTCCTATACGGGTTGCGTATGGCCATCTCACTCGGCGTCCGGCGCCTGATGGTATACGGTGACTCTGATTTGGTGGTCAATCAAGTGATGAAAGAGTGGGATGTCAGGAACCCTGCTATGACTGGATATTGCAATGCAGTAAGAAAGCTTGAGAAGAAGTTCGAAGGTTTGGAACTCCATCACGTTCCCCGAGTGAAAAATCAGGCGGCTGATGAGTTAGCGAAGATTGGATCCACTCGGAAGACTGTCCCCAGCAATGTGTTTCTCGAGCACCTACATTCTCCTTCGGTGCAGGAAGATCCCTTCACTGAAGAGCCCCTGCAAGCAAAGAGCGCCTCGGATCCGAGTGAAGTTGATCTCCCAGCGGTCATAGATCTGGTCATTGAGATTTTGGTGATCACGCCCGACTGGACAGTACCTTATATTGCATACATTCTGAGGCAAGAACTCCCAGATGATGAAGATGAAGCTCGACAGATAGTCCGCAGATCCAAGGCCTTTACTGTTATGGATGGACAACTCTACAGAGAAAGCGTAACTGGTGTGATTCAGCGGTGTATCTCTCCTGAAGAAGGTCGACTGATTTTGGAGGAGATTCACTCGGGAACCTGTGGTCATCATGCGTCCTCTAGGACGATTGTTGCCAAACCATACCGAGCTGGTTTCTTCTGGCCGCGCGCCAACGAGATGGCTAAGGAGATTGTTGATCACTGTGAAGGATGCCAGTTCTATTCAAACTTGTCGCACAAGCCTGCATCCGCCTTGAAGACTATTCCACTCGTCTGACCGTTTGCTGTATGGAGTTTGGATATGGTCGGACCCCTTCGAACAGGCCAGAGTGGATTTACTCACTTGCTTGTAGCAGTCGACAAGTTCACTAAGTGGATTGAAGCTAAACCCATAAAGAAGCTGAACGCCCGCACTGCTATCAAATTCATGAAAGAGATAACATTCCGGTATGGAGTTCCCCACAGTATCATTACAGACAATGGCTCAAACTTTGACTCGGAAGAGTTCAGACACTTTTGCTCCTCTCAAGGCACTCGGGTGGATTACGCATCCGTTGCGCACCCCAGACTAACGGTCAAGCTGAGCGAGCGAATGGCCTTATCCTTCAAGGGCTGAACCCTCGACTCATGCGTGATCTCGATCATGCAGCTAGAGCTTGGGTCACTGAATTGCCGTCTGTTCTGGGGCTTGAGGACGACTCCTAATCGGTCGACTGGGCGCACTCCTTTCTTCTTGGTGTATGGAGCCGAAGCCGTTTTGCCAAGCGACGTCCTTCATAATTCTCCCCGAGTAGACCTTTATTCCGAGGCTGAAGCTGAGCAGGCACGGCAAGACAGGGTGGATCTCCTGGAAGAAGAACGCGAGATGGCTCTGATTCGGTCGACTGTATATCAACAAGATCTGCGCTGCTTCCATGAGAGGCACGTCAAGAGTCGGTCATTCCACGAAGGTGATCTTGTGCTCCGAGTGGATCAGCAACGACCTCACAAGATGGCGCCAGCATGGGAAGGCCCTTTCGTCATCACCAAAGTACTGAACAATGGAGCTTACCACCTCTTCAACCTCAAGAAGAATATCGACGAGCCGCGCGCCTGGAACGCGGATTTACTTCGACGTTTTTATACTTGACGACTGAGTTGTTTTGATGTAATAAGAGTACTCCAGACAATGTCGTTTGTTAAAGTTATGACTCCCACAGTCTATTGTCGATTTCGATCGCACAATTTCGCATTCAAAAACTACTCCGAGTGACGAGCGATCCATTCACTCGGAAACTTAGCTGCGAACCAGTCTTCGTCTAAGTTTAAAACTTTTCCGAGTGACGAGCGATCCTCTCACTCGGGGGCTTAGCTGCGTACCAGTTTTCGACTAAGTTAAAAACCTTTCCAGGTGGATAGTATTCCATTCACTCGGAAACTTAGCTGCGAACCAGTCTTCGTCTAAGTTCAAAACTTCTCCGAGTGACGAGCAATCCTCTCACTCGGGGGCTTAGCTGCGAACCAGTTTTCGCCTAAGTCGAAAACCCTGCCGAGTGAATAGCAGCCCATTCACTCAGGCACGACGACCCCCAGTGGGTGAACGACGACTTAGCTGCGAACCAGTCTTCGTCTAAATTTAAAACTTCTTCGTGCGACGAGCGATCCTCTCACTCGGGGACTTAGCTGCGAACCAGTCTTCGTCTAAGTTCAAAACTTCTCCGAGTGACGAGCGATCCTCTCACTCGGGGGCTTAGCAGCAAACCAGTTTTCGCCTAAGTCAAAAACCCTGCCGAGTGAATAGCAGCCCATTCACTCAGGCACGACGACCCCCAGTGGGTGAACGACGACTTAGCTGTGAATCAGTCTTCGTCTAAGTTCAAACATTCTCCGAGTGATGAGCGATCCTCTCACTCGGGGGCTTAGCTGCGAACCAGTTTTCACCTAAGTTGAAAACCTTTCCGAGTGGATAGTATTCCATTCACTCGGAAACTTAGCTGCAAACCAATTTTCGTCTAAGTTCAAAACTTCTCCGAGTGACGAGCAACCCTCTCACTCGGGGACTTAGCCGCGAAACAGTTTTCGCCTAAGTTCGAAATCCTTCCGAGTAACGAGCAAACTTAACCAAGCAAGAGATCAGAAAGCAAAATGCAGATAAATCCAGAATCTCTAGCGCGGTTAAAAGTTATTCGCACAAAGGAAAGTACTCAGGCCCAAGGCCCGAATGAAGTTTTAATCGGTTACACCATCACTCGGCATACCGAGGCAAATAAAGTGTCAACTGCAAGTAAACTGTTTTTCAAGCTCTGGTAGGGCTCGCGGGCTCGATGAAGGTGTCCAGATCGATCCCATCTGCGATCCGAGTGGCTGCTTCGATGAAGGTCTCCATAAAATCTTCGAATTTGAGTTTCTTTGTGTTGGCCACCTGGAGAGTCTTCAGCTTGTCCTCCCTGGCCTCCTTGCAATGGACCCGGACGAGTGAAAGCGCCACGTCAGCTCCGCAGCGAGCAGCAGATTTTTTCCATGCCTGTACTCGACCAGGGATTTCATTGAGGCGGGTCATCATCGACTCGAGGTCAGTCTGGAGGGTATCTTCTGGCCACAATTCTTTGTCTATCTTCTCCAGCGCAGCCTTCAGTCTAGTGATATACCCCTGAACACTCTTGAGATGAGCGTCGAGCCTGAACATGTTCATGGCCACAACGTCCCCGACGGGTGACTTGGTGGGGTCCAGATTGGGCTCGATCTCTTCGGTCTCCTTGTCAAAGTCTTGGCAGAATTCTACACAAAGGGAAATGGAAGGTTGGTCACATTGTTGTCCTGTGGAAATTAAGGAAATTCACTCGACGAAAGGAAGGTTACCTTCGAGCATGCTGAACATCCTCTTCGCAAAGTCTCCCAAGTACTTCTCCAAACCATTACTCCTCTTGCTCAGTTCTTCGGTCTTCTTTATCCAGTCGGCCCGTTCCTGCTTGAGTTTAGTATTCTCTTCTTCCAATTTGCTGGCTGCGACAAGTTTCTTCTCAACAGCTTCGGTTTTCTCCTTCGCTTCCTTCCGAGCATCAGCAAGTGCTTTGTCCTTGTCTTCAAGCGCCTTCTTCATGGTATCTAAAGAAATAACATTGTTGAGTCGCGCTTGGAGTCGGCGGTTCTCATCACGTACGTCTGTTCGAGTGGATTCACTCGGTTCAAAGGATGGAAGATGAAAGTAATAATGCAATTGGTCGACAAGGATTACCTCCCAGGGTCTTCAGCTCAGTCTGTGCACGGTCCAGGTTGTTCTTCGTCACCTCCAGATCCAGCTGAAGTTGGTTTTTCTCCTTCTCCAGGTCGACATACTTAGTCCCAAGCTCACAGGCTTTCTGAAATCAGCAAAGAAGTAGTTCAGTCGACAATAATGTTTTTTTTCACTCCTGAGTGGAAAAGAACAAGTCCAGTCGACTGGATGGCGGCCCGCCGCCCCACCCCACACCCCTGCAAAGCATCAAATCATGGTTGATGGAAATGATGTCCATGAAACCTGCAGGACAGGTGACAAGTGTACTCCAAGTACGAAAAAGGACTCCGAATCCAAGTTCTTAAGACTACTGCCCATCGTAAACGATCGACAGTACTCTCGGGGACTACACCCAGTGGGTGCACTCAGCGTGCCCCCACTGGATACAAAACCACTCGACCAGGTCTGACCTGTCCGAGTATAAACAAAATAAGCAAACATGCAAACATTATCTCTATTAGACCCCCGCCGATGCAAGCACTCGACGGCGGTCTCGGGGACTACACCCAGTGGGTGCACTCAGCGTGCCCCCACTGGACCTATTATCACTCGACCAGGTACGTCCTGTCGAGTGACAAGCAACTTTCAAAACGAATCTAAGACCCCTGCCGATGTCTTCATCATTCGACAGCGGTCTCGGGGACTACACCCAGTGGGTGCACTCAGCGTGCCCCCACTAGACCAGAACCTACTCGACTAAGACCTGATCTACTCGAGGAAAAAACAAGCAAGTATGCATCTGAAGAAAACACCCAGTGGGTGTAAAGTCAAGATGGACAAGAATTCAATCGGAAATGAACTTACAATAGCACTTACTCGGACGTTGGCTTGAAGCGATGAGCTGGCATCATAGGCTAACTTGCTGGCCTCATACGCCTCCTTTGTTCGCAGCATCATTTGCCCAGCCTGGATCATGGCTTCTTTGGCAGCTCCAGCCTGGTCTTTTGGGACGTGGTACAGAGGGTATGCAGGCGCCAGATGAGTCGGTGCCGCAGTTGAGGTCACGAGAGGTGCTTGAGGTTGCCCGATCGGCGCTGAAACCACAAGAGTTGAAGTCGCTGGTGGAGCACTCGACAGTGGAACCACAGGATCTGTTCTGGCTCGGGAAAAATCACCAAGCTCTTGAGAGGATGCCACAGTCGACCTACGTGGTGCCTGTCCTGATGACGTTCTCCGAGTGCGTACGCGTGGAGTGTCCAAGGCCGCAACTTCACCCTCAGCACCCTGCTGCGGCTCCTCGTCGTCCTCCACATGGATGATGTCTTCAACTGTCAATCGACAACGTTGGCTTGTTCATTCGACGAATTACCTTCAAAAAATTAGACTACAGTGAAGATTTATTATACCTCGTTGAGAGGTGGCCGCGTCAGGAGTGTCCACTTCCATGTGATCCCCCTCATCCCGCAGAGGCGACGTCACCGATGTAGCAGCTCTGGCGAATAAATTTCACTCGGTCAGCAAAGACATGAAGTTCCATAATAGCAGAATAAAAAAATAAACACTCACGTTGAGGCGACAGGCACAGCGATCTTCATACGGGGCAGAGCCTTCCGAGGCTTTGGTGCGTCTGACCTGGGCTATTTCGTAGCTTTTTCAGTCGACCCAGATGTCGCGGCATGGTCGCGCTTCGGGTTCCTGGTGCTCGATGCCAAAGTTTTGCTTGGGGCGGCCTCCGGAACTTCACGCTGCTTGGTACGACGCTCGATGCGCGGAGGAGCCTGGGCCTCTACCTCGCCTTCCTCTAGGTCGTCATCGCTGCCTTCACTGTCATCGGCGTAATCGACATCTGCGCTGCCATCTGCGCTCCCTTCTTTGTCGTCAGGCTGTTCTCCATTCGGCACGGGTGAATACATGTTTGTAAACTCCTGCAAGATACAAACTATAAAGTCAGTCGACCGAAGACCCAATCACTCGACAAAATATGAAAGCACTAGACAGAGATGTAACTCACCAGGTTCGTCGGTGGGTTCAAAGCAGAGAAGGGCAAGATTCGCTTGGCTCCCAGAGGGTTATCACAGGCTCCAGTGATGCTTCTGAGCCACTGGGCAACAGTCTCGTCGGAGACTTCCTCTGGATGTGTCCGAGTGGTGTCTTCGGGTCCCGAATAGTGCCACATAGTGTGATCTCTGGCTTGAAGAGGCTGGATTCGCCGACTAAGAAACGCCTCAAGGAGATCCATACCAGTCACTCCGCCGCGGATTAGATCAACTACTGCGTTCACTAAAATCCCTACCTGGACTTGCTCTCCCTTTGTCACGCTCAGTGTTCTGGGAGTAGTAGGTCGATCCAAGGTGAAAGGGGGAAGACCAGTCGACATATTGGGAGATGCAACATCTTTGCAGTAAAACCATGTCGACTGCCAGCCCCGAACAGATTCAGGAAAGTTCATTGATGGAAACGCACTCCTACCCCTCTTCTGAAGCCCCAGACCACCGCATAGCTGGATGACATGGGTCTTACTATCACTAGGATTGGCTTTTTTGACACACTGGGACCGAACGGTGAATATGTGCTTGAATAAGCCCCAGTGAGGAGAACAACCCAAGAAACACTCGCACAAGGTGATGAAAGCAGCAAGGTACGAAATGGCATCCGGAGGAAAGTGATGGAGTTGCGCTCCGAAAAAGTTCAAAAACCCGTGGACGAATGGATGAGGGGGCATAGAAAAACATCGCTCAACGTGGGTGAGGAGGAGGACTCGCTCCCCTTCTCGTGGCTCCGGCTCGATCTCCCCCTCCGATAGCCTCCATGAGCCTTCGGCCACGA
The DNA here is from genome assembly GCA_039707655.1 of Elymus sibiricus. NCBI lineage: Eukaryota > Viridiplantae > Streptophyta > Magnoliopsida > Poales > Poaceae > Elymus > Elymus sibiricus. The sequence goes on from CM077665.1 coordinate 238,975,787, forward strand.
GCCCGTTGGCGACGAGTATCTCGACGTCCCCCGCTACGACCGTCGACGGGAGAAAATCTCCCTGGATCCACCCCGGCGGCGCCGTGAATCGGGCGCCCGACGGCTTCTTCGCCTAGGCTCCTCCCTTCTTGGCGCGCTCGAGCTTCTCCGTCTTGCTTTTCGTCATCGCGGCGGCGGTCGTCGAGGCGGAGTTGAGCGGTGCGCGTGGAGCAGGGGAGGCGGAGGAAAAGAGAAGATTTGGAGGAGAAGTACTGTACCGGCCCGGTGCCATCGCGTCTTATATCCGCCCGAGTGTGTCGCTGACCTGCGGGCCCGTTAGATCTCTGGATATCCCGATTTCAGAGGAAGAGCGGTACGTGGCGGTAATGGCGGCGCGAAAATTGAGGCGTCATGCCCCCACTTGCCCCAGTCGTTGCGTCATCGTCACGCGGCACGCGCTTACCCAATTTTCGAATCCCGTGAAATCCGGGCCTGACGAAGCGACCCGTCGCATCAGAAGACCCTGCTGACCGCTTGGACCTGATTCCGCGCTGAAGTTCACTCGGATACATTTCAAGACAGAATCGATCAGGGTGAATGACAAAGATTCCAACCGACGCAGACTTCTGTGAAGCCCTAAAATGCACTCGGAATTTTTGTGTCTTATCAGAACCCGCATCGATCCCTTTTTCACTCGAACCCCGATCCATTCGGGGGCTAATGATGGGGATATGTACCTAGGGTAGGGTCATAGGCCTGACCTACATACCCTACCTAAGGACACTGCCCTAGAAAGCTTAAGGACTACAAGGAAGTCTCCGACTGAAATCACCAAGACGTACGAGTCACTCGACAACATCCACTCGGAGGTTTCTTCCTTCACTCGACGGCTACCTTTCACTCGGAAGAACTAGAAGCCAGTCGACCGTAGAAGACCAGAGGCCACTCCAGGGAGGCCAACGGACAGGCGTTTAGCTAGACCATAAGTAGCATTTATTACATACGTTACCAGTAACGTCCATCTTTATTGCCACGATCGAACCCTTGGATGCCGGGTATTGATGAGGGGTAGCGCACTCTATATAAGCCACCCCTCCCCTCTGGCACAAGGGTTCGCACCCCCTATAACTCTCATATTCCACACGACAAGAAGCTCTTGAGCACCGAGACGTAGGGCTGTTACCTCCACGAGAGGGGCCTGAACTCGTACATCAGTGTGTACACCCTCGCCGTAGCTAGGACTCTGCCCTCTCCCTTCGTACCCCTACCTTCTACTGTCAGGCTCGTTCCCACGACATGGACTGCATGCGTGAAGTGCGCCCGGCGTGTGCATGCAGTTCGTCGACGAATCTGAACGGGACCAGCCACTGTGCCCCCGTCCATCTCCTACTACTCCTTTCAGACGGCGTGAGCAGTTCCGTGATCCACATCGTGTGGTTCACCGACGTGTGCGATTGACCAGGCTGGGCAGTGCGGTGCCCGGCCCACAACGTGCGGTCCGCTGACTCGCGCCATGTAGTGCGCCGATGTGCCTCTGGCTGTTCAAACAACGTCCACCGTTGAGGGATCTGATTGCAAAAAAATAATTGTTTTTGCGTTCAATTTTTGTGTGTGCCCAAGTTGTGGTTTGTAGTTGCGTGTGGGTAATACTATCTTGCATGCAGTTTGTGTATAAAAAATTGTTGAAGAAACATGAATGAAGTTCATTTCCACTATTCTTGTTTCCCTGGGCAAGTTTGTTAGAACAAATTTCATGGTTCACTACAAAAATAATGCAATGCATTTGCCTCATCTTTGCAGGCTGACCGCGGTAATAACAAGAAGACAAAAATTGTTAGGAAGATGATAAAAAAATAATGTGGTTCACTTCCGGTCGTGTCGCGCTTCACTTTCGGTACCGTCGCGCTTCACTTACTCATAATGTGAAGTATATTCACAATGTGAATTATAAAAATAATGTGGTTCGCTTGCCCGTCGGATGCAGTGCATTCTTCAATCTGAAGCAGTGCGTTTTTCTTTCCAATGCGGTTCGTGCGTCGATTTGGGTGTCGTGAAAAACCGAGTGTCCGCATTTCGGTAATTTCAAAACTGCTCTTAAACCGTAAGGAATTAGAGAGAGTGTTTTACATGAAAACGTTGCGCCTCGTCAATATCTTTCCAATGCCGAATCATTTGCATCGTTCCAATGAGTGGTTTGGAAAAAAATCACAAAAATACGCTCGCTGCCACACGTAGGCAGCGACACCGTTTTCAAAATTCCTTTAAAACCGCGAGGAATCTCAACAAATGACCAACATATGAAAGTTGCGCATATTCCACAGCTTTCCAATGCCGTATCACATGCCTCGTTCCGACAAACGGTTAGAAAACTACAGTGACAATCGTACTAAAAATTCGAAAAATTTAGAAAATAGAATTCCGTGTTTCGGTAATTTTGAAACTGTTCTTAAACCGTAAAAAATTAGAAAAAGTGTTCAACATTAAAAAGTTGCGGCTTCATGATATCTTTCCAACGCCGTATCGTTTTCTTCATTCCGACGAGCGGTTTAGAAAAAATCGCGAAAATATGCTCGCTGCCACTCGTCACGTGTCCACCGTTTTCGAAACTGCTCTTAAACCGTGAGGAATCTAGAAAAGTGTTCAACATGATGAAGTTGCGCATTTTTCGTAGCTATTCAATGGTACATTATACGCCTCATTCCGACAAACATTTTAAAAACTGGGGCAAAAATAGTGCCAAAAAACGTATGCAGTTTTTTCTGTCGACATTGCAGTGCTGTTTGATATGGATGCAGTGCACTCGCGTTAATCGTGCAGTTCGAAAGTGTTGTCAAAATAGTTATTCTGCACCCGTTGTCAGAATATATATATATATATCTTTTAAATAAGCCGGCTCAATGAGATTCGGAACAAGGAGACTGGCTTTCGAGGCTCAAGTCTTGCTTCCATGAAGCGGGTATAATAACCCATGGTTTATTCTAGCTTTCTGTATGCCGGCTGTTACATGACTCAAGCCAATATTTTAACCTTAAAAGTTCAGGGTCCAAAAAAGGATTAACTTTTTAGGAGTACATGGGGTCATCTAATCGGTGTCGCATCAGGCATACAGGCAGGTTTAACCATATTTTGATGGCATTTTTTTGCCGGGTCAAGAGGGTGAGAAAGCTAAACTCGATGAGTTGGAAGGCCCCAATTGACCTATGTTGCAAACAATAAAGACTCATGCTCAATTTATAGACTGAAACAACAGAGACCCCGATGTTCGGGGGTGCCGGCTTTATTATATTTGAACATAAAGACGTATATACAGAATTCTGCAGAGGGGGAGAAAAATTACAAAAGGGTGAGCCGGTGGCTCCTAACTATAATAGGGCCATAGGTGTGCGATATTCCAGGGCAGGGTTGTTTCCTCCTCAGAAGTGTATGAACCTTCTCGTAAGTCAACCAGGTAATATGAACCATTATTGAGGTTTCGACTGATGACGAAAGGTCCCTCCCAAGGCGGGGAGAGCTTGTGGGTCCCCGTTTGTTCTTGGATCAGACGGAGGACTAAGTTGCCTTCCTGAAAGTGTGGCTTAGGACTCTACGGCTGTGATAACGATGCAGGTCTTGCTGGTATATTGCAGATCTGGCTGCTGCTAAATCACGCTCCTCTTCCAAGGCGTCCAGGGAATCTTGGCGTGCTTGCTCATTATCTGCCTCGACATAGGCAGTCACCCGAGGCGAGTCATGACTGATATCACTTAGGAGAACCGCCTCAGCTCCATAAACGAAGAAGAAAGGAGTGTATCATGTGGATCTATTTGGTGTTGTTCTAATACTCCAAAGGACTGAAGGGAGTTCTTCAACCCAACAACCCGACATGCGCTCAAGAGGGTCCATGAGCCGGGGTTTGATTCCTCTCAAGATCTCCTGGTTGGCTCTTTTAGCTTGTCCATTGGACTGTGGATGCGCCACTGCTGCTAAATCGAGTCGGATGTGCTCTCGTTAGCAGAATTGTTCCATGGCTCCCTTGGATAGATTGGTACCATTATCAGTAATAATGTATTGAGGCTAACCAAAATGGAAAATCAGCTTCTTCAAAAATTTGACCGCAGTTTCTAAATCGCAATTGCTGACCGGCTCTGCTTCAACCCACTTAGTGAACTTATTAACCGCCACTAATAAGTGGGTTTTCTTGTCGGAAGACGGTTTAAACGGGCCAACCATATCTCGCCCACAGACCGCAAATGGCTAGGTAATTGGGATCATACGCACTTCCTGAGCCAGTACATGAGCTTGTCAACAAAACTTTTGGCACCCGTCACACTTGCGCACAATCTCCTCAGCATCGGCATGAGCCGTTAGCCAATAAAATCCATGCCAGAAAGCTTTGGCCACCAATGATCGTGAGCCAGTATGATGTCTGCAATCGCCAAAATGAATTTCATTAAGTATCTCCTGGCCTTCCTCAGGCGAAACACACCGTTGAAATATGCCAGTGCTGCTTCGACGATGTAACTCGCCATTGATGATTGTCATTGACTTTGATCGCCGGATGATTTGACGAGCGTCGACTTCTTCTTCTGGGAGTTCCCCTCGGGCCAGGTAATCCAAGTATGGCACAGTTCAATCAGGGGTGATATGTAGAGCCGCCACCAAGTGTGCCTCTGGGTCAGGGATAGTTATGTCCTCTTCAGATGGTAATTTGACTGATGGATTGTGAAGGACGTCCAGGAAAACATTAGGCGGCACCGGCTTTCTCTGTGAGCCAAGTCTAGACAAAGTATCAGCTGCCTCATTGAGCCGGCGATCTATATGATCGACTTGGTAACCTTGAAAATGACACGCCACATCAGAGACCGCTCGTCGGTATGCCGCCATGAGAGGGTCTTTGGAATCCCAAGTCCCTGAAACTTGTTGAGCCACTAGATCTGGGTCGCCGAGGCATCTAACCCGGCTAAGATTCGTCTCTTTGGCTATTCTGAGTCCATGTAGGAGGGCTTCGTACTCAGCTGCATTGTTAGTACATGGGAACATGAGCCTTAAGACATAACAAAATTTGTCACCTTTTGGGGAAGATAGTATGACTCCAGCCCCCGAGCCTTCTAGCTGCCTAGACCCATCAAAGTGTATGGTCAAGTACGTGGTATTTGGCCTATCTTCCGGAATCTATATCTCTATCCAATCATTGATGAAATCCACCAATGCTTGGGATTTGATAGCGGCTCGGGGCATGTACTTCAAGTGGTGATCACCAAGCTCAATGGCCCACTTCGCAATCCTACCTGTGGCCTCTCGGTTTTGTATGATATCACCGACAGGCGCCGAACTGACCACGGTGATCGAGTGCTCCTGGAAATAATGCTTCAACTTCCGGCTCACCATGAAAATCCCGAAGACCAGCTTCTGCCAATGCGGGTACCGCTGCTTGGATAGGGTTAAGACTTCGCTGACAAAGTAAACCAGATGCTGGACTAGATATTCCTTTCCTTCCTCTTTCCGCTCAACCACAACTGCGACGCTTACCACCTTGGAGTTGGCAACAACGTACAGGAGCATAGGCTCTTTCTCTGTGGGAGTAGCCAAGACGGGCGGGTTAACAAGTTGTTGCTTGAGTGCTTCAAAGGCTTTGCCAGGTTCGTCCGTCCACTTAAAGTCGCCTGATTTCTTCAACAACTGGTAAAAAGGGATCGCCTCCTCTCCTAGGCAGCTTATAAACCGGCTTAAGGCTGCAATGTGTCCGGTGAGCTGCTGGACTTGATTTACGTTGGCTGACTCGGACAAGGATGCCACTGCCTTGATCATGTCCGGGTTGGCCTTGATGCCTTGCTCAGAGACCAGGAACCCTAGTAGCTTGCCCGCAGGAACGCCAAAAACACACTTCGTCGGGTTAAGTTTCATCTTGTACACTTGAAGGCTATCAAAGGTTTCCTTGATGTCATCTAAGAGCATCTCTTTCTTTTGAGATTTCACCACGATGTCATCATAGTAGGCATGAACGTTGCGCCCAATCTGTGGACTAAGGCTGTTCTGGACGCAGCGCTGATAAGTCGCCCCGGCGCTCTTGAGCCCAAAGGGCATGGACACATAGCAGAAACCTCCAAAGGGAGTGATGAAAGCCGTCTTCTCTTGGTCTTCAACAGCCATCTTGATCTGATCATACCCAGAGTACGCATCCAAGAAGCACAAACGCTCGCAACCCGCCGTAGAATCAATGATCTGATCGATACGTGGAAGGGTGAAAGGATCTTTGGGACATGCTTTGTTGAGATCTGTGTAGTCGACACACATGCGCCAAGTGTCGTTCTTCTTCAAAACAAGCTCCGGGTTAGCCAACCACTCAGGATGAAAAACTTCTACGATGAACCCGGTAGCTAGGAGCCGAGCCACTTCTTCTCCAATGGCCTTACGCCTCTCTTCGCTAAAACGGTGGAGGTACTGGCGCACTGGTTTCATCTTGGGATCTACGTTAAGGTGGTGCTCAGCAAGTTCTCTCGGGACTCCAGGCATGTCAGATGGCTTCGATGCAAAGATGTCCCTGTTCTCATGGATGAACTTGATGAGCGCGCTTTCCTATTTGGGATCCAAGCCGGTCCCAATGGTGAACTGCATGGATGAGTCAACTGGCGTGAAGTCGACCTGCTTCATATCCTCGGCCAGCTTAAATTTAAGCGTAGGTTCTGACTCAGTATTGGGTTTCTTGAGCGGGCTCATGTCAGCCGGGTCGACATTGGCCGTTTAGAACTTCAACTCCTCCGCCGCGCAAGCTGACTCGGCATAGGCCGCATCTCCTTCCTCGCATTCATGAACTATCTTCTAGATCCTGTCTATGGTTATGGTGCCTTTGAGTCCCGGCATCTTGAGCTTGAGGTAGACGTGGCACGGGCGGGCCATGAAACGAGCATAGGCCGGCCACCCAAAGAGAGCATGATAAGGGCTCTTTATTTTAACCACTTCAAACATCAAAGGCTCGCATCTGTAGTTGAACTCATCTCCGAAGGCGACATCGAGCTTAATCCGCCCGATTGGATAAGCAGACTTTCCAGGGACGATCCCATGAAAAATTGTTGTTGAAGGAATCAACGTGCTCTCTGACAGATTCATTCGACAAATAGTCTCATAATATAATATGTTTATGCTGCTGCCTCCGTCCATGAGAACCTTGGACAGAGTATATCTGCCAACTTGTGGTGCCACCACCAAAGCTAAGCCGCCCGGATTGTCAACTCGGGGGGGTGATACTCTCTGCTCTAGGTGATCGTGTGCTCGGACCAGTTAAGGTACCTGGGGACCGCCGGCTCAGCCATGTTGACGGCCCTACTCTTGACCTTGTTGTCCCGCTTGCAGGTATTGGTGGTGAACACGTGGTATTGACCACAATTTAGACGCCTTGGTTTTTTCTGAAAAGCACCTTGGCCATCATGCTGCTGGAGCTCCATTCCTGAGTCGCCTTGCACTTCATCAGAGCCGCTAGATGCTCCAGAGGCATGTGATGCTTGCGCCGCCGTGCTTACCAAAGCACGAGCTGGGGCTTGTAGGGGGAAATCATGGCGTTCCTCGCGGGTCTCCACACCGAACGAGTCCCCAAGTTCAGCATCCGAATTGATGACGATCACTCCTTCGGCAGCCGGCTCGTCCAAAGAACCGGCCCGCCGAGAGGGCCTGACCACGTCGTATCTCCGGCCGGTTTGACGCCGGCTGGATTGAGTACGCCGAGCCGGCTCGACGATGTTGGTGCAGATGTCCGGCTCGGGCACCGTCGCGCAGATCTTGCCGATGAAAATTTGGATCTTACCGAAGGGGACTCGGTAACCATACTCAATCGAGTCGGCCTCGGGGCCCCAGCCAGAGTCGTTGATGTAGATCTTGCCATGGCGGCTCTTGGTCATACGACCGACCGCGTAACTCCTGATCCCTGGAAGGGCTCCCTTCGAGAACTCAACTCCCCCAGGCAAGAGCCCCACGGCGCGTGCTAACTGTCGTGGTTTTTTCAACCTGGCAGATGTCCTCGTAAAAGGACTTAGGTGTGAGGCCATCGCCGCTAGGTGGCGACTCGAAAGGGTTGAACAAGAGAGAGAGTTTGGTTTACCCAGGTTTGGCCCCTCCGATGGAGGTAATAGCCTACGTCATGCTTTGTGTGTATTTGATGGGTAGATATCGATTACAAGGGTGCGGAATCGCTAACCTAGCTATTGAGAGGTTGTAACTTAAGTCTATTGGCCTCAGGGGCTCACCTTTATATACAGGTCGAGACCTTGGGCTTACGAGAGTCTGAGTCGTGCTACGATTCGTGACCTAGTATGTCTCTAACTCGCCTTGCCTCTTAAGCAAGGACACTCCTGGTGTCTTCCACTTCGTGGGCCTTGAGCCGCCATCTTCGAGTGTTGGGCCTCCTGGCGACTCTAGTTAGCCACCACCTCGGCTACCTTGTCTTAATGACACGGCCCATCTTGAACTTGGTCATAAGGCTGTCGATACGCTGACCCGGCCCAGTAGGGAGGGTTACACCATGGAGTTATATCCCCGACAAGAACCAACTGGACTTACCATTTAATACTGGTAAATATCAAGGCCATAGGATTCCTCTGCCTAGCCCAAACACAACACAAACACCTTCAGCCATAAGCTTGTGGACAAGAAAAGTTGACCGAAAAAGATTCCCCTTGCCTCCAACTTTTTACCACAGTATTTTCTAACCCCACTTTACCTCCAATAACTTTGCGATGGCCTCTGTTCAATTATTGGGGGGGGGGGGGGGGTAACTCCCTCATTTTCCCTCTCTTTTTACCATGGCAAGGCCTCTTCTTCCTCTCTCCCATTATTCAGTACATGCAGATGCCCCCAAAGTTTACCACAACTTCATTTTCATGCTATCGCATCAATCCAAACCCAAACATGGCAGGCTCATGTGGAAAACATGAGCAGTTCATGAAAACTTAGATTATGGCAGCAAATGCAGCTTTGAACTACAAGTACCCTGTAGACTCATCTCCCTGAGCTGAAACTTGGTGTACTTGTAGTCCTTCCATACCTAAGACCACTTGACAACCTTTTTTCTCTTATGGCCTACAGTAAAAACACTTTGGATGAGCCCCAAGTTTGCTGCTGCAAACTTTCCAACAGTTGAAACCTAGCCCAGCCACCTCCATTTCCTTTGAAACTTCACAAGAGAGCTTTACCATGCGTGCCTCACATGCCAGACATGTTTGGCCGACCAAAAAGTCTCCCTGGACATGCATTGCCGTGGTGACCACGCCATTGACCTGCAGAAACGGTGCTCTGCCGACGAACCTTGTCGGTTAGCTCACGTCTGGCCTTGGCATGGCATCTACGCATGCCAGAGGTTCCCTCTCCTCCTTCCACACCTCTCCTCGACTCCAAGAAAGCTCCAAAGCCAGTCTGGCACACGTGCTCACCGCGCCCGAAGCGCATCTGAGGAGCTCCCGAGCCACCCCCTCATCGCCCCTCTACTTCTACCTCTCCCGATCGCCCCTCTCAGCTCCTTGTGCTCTCTCTCTCTCTCTCTCTCTCTCCCGCAGACCTCCCAAACCATTCCCTGGATCCTGCCGAGCTCTTCGTCCACTTAAACGACCGGCATGGCCGACACCATGGCCACGAGTGTGTCCGCGCCTCCTCTGTCTCCCTTCCCCCGCAAGTGACCCCTGAGCCGACCCTAGACCCCTCGAGGTCTCCCTCCTCCCCCAACTTTCCCTCGTCGCCGCTGTGGCTCCCCTGCCCATCGACGCCGCGGCTACATCCACCGTGGACTACGCCCTCCTCGACCTGGCCTTCCCCGCCGTGTGTGGCTAGTATCGGCGGTGGCCCGGGCGCCCGAAACGGTGGCCGGTAGCGCCGACGGATGCCGGTGAAGCTCCCTTGGTTCCCCTCAGCGGGAGGAAGAATAAGCCCCGTCAGCCCACGGGCCCCGCCTGTCGGCCGGCAAGGGAGGCCGAAGGGTGGGCCCCCACCCTGTTAAGTGGAGGCGGGAATGGCGCGAGGCCGCCTTCGCTTCAGGGAAGCGTATTTCCTCGAATACGCTTTCGACGTCGCCACCTCCAGCCCGGCTGAGCCACTGGGCCGGCCCGGTTAGTTATCTTGCGCCTAGTGCACACTTTAGCCACTAGGTATAAACCTTTTCCATTTTCTATTTCTGTAGAAACTTGTAAAATCCATATTCATTTGAACTCCAAATCTGTTGATTCAAAATCCTAGGTGTTCCTAAAATCATGGCCTAACCAAATATGTGCATTCCACATTTTTCCATAAAATATTTTCTGCACCACCAATATTTTTGTCATTTCTTTTATTATAAAACTCCCATTGCAAAATCCCTAGGGGATTCAAATCAACTCCAAATGGAGTGATTCAAATTTCCAGAGACTCCAAAAATCTTGCTAGCAATGGATAACATTTTTCCTATGCTATATCCTGCTATACCAAATAAATGGCCCATTTTCCCTTCATTATATCGTAGGAAAATCATAGGAAATTCATCCCAACTACAATATCTTCTAAAATCATGCCCTAGTTGGTGAGTGCATCCAACCATTTTTATAAAAATATTTTCTGTAGACTTTTCACAAGGCCATTAATGCCTCCATTTCCACCTTTCAAACAGCCTCATTGATCAACTCAAGTAGTACCATTTTAGGTATTTTTCTTCTGACCAGAGGTGTCCAAGAAAAATAAAACTCCTATTTATAGAGCACTTTTATATCTCTGCCTGCTGTGTTTCTTATTATGGTTGTTTCCGGCGGTAGTTGACGAAGTAGACGAAATGCTCACAGTTGGACCAGAAGCGTGTGAAGACCTCAAAGACTTTGCTGAGCCAGGCAAGGAGCCCCTGGACCATGTTTAAAGAAACCATTTTTATTGCATGGCATATAGCACTTTACTGTTGTTGTGTTGATCATGATGAATATGGTGACCACCTCTATGGGTTGCCTCTGTTACTTTCCTCGTTGATACTTGCATGACATAACTCTACTTACACCTAGAGTTTTGTGGGTGGGAAGTAGATAGAATGCTCAGTAGTGCTACACAAATGGGATGGGATTATGCATGGTTATGGAAACAAAAGTGTTTTCAAAGATTTTCGAAAACCCCGTCGGGTGCCACTAATGCCCGAGGGAGATGATGATGAGCTACGTAACCACTTGATAAAGAAGTGGTGTACCAGAGAAAGTGAGTGTGTTGGTTTTTCAAAAATGGATTGGTGTAAGTTGCGACCGTTAGTCGAACCTTACATGTACAACCACGATACCCCTTATGGGTAGGGGCTTTGTTGATTACTTTGGTAGGTACTAGCATTGAGATCGCATCACTAGTGGAGGGAGTGGCGTGATCACTCGATACGGGGTCGTGCCTGAAAGGACGACCATGGGCTGTTTTCACAGACACCGGGCACACCGTTGAGTGCCCCCGTGGATGATACTTGTGATGTACATCACAGGGGATGGCACCAACGAGTGGACTCTTTGTTAGTAGCGTCAGGGGAAAGGCATTGTTCGGGTACTTACCTCGGGTATGTACAAATACCGTGAGTCATGGCTTGACACGGAAGTTTCCCGAGTCTTGTGGTAAAGTCTGCAACCTCTACAAAGTGTAAAACTATTCGAGTAGCTATGTCCACAATCAAGGGCAGTTGGATGACCGGCTCTTGGGCTACATCCAGATGTTTTCGCAAAACGTGGTGTGTGTGTGTGTGTGTGTGTGTGAAAAGGAGACACTTGAGCTAAGTCGGAAGACTCGATGATATGACTGAACATGAGATGTTCAACCCTGCTTATGATGATATCTGTAACTTGTTCATATGGATATCTGCAACCTGTTGAGGCATACTTTTACGAGTTGATTGAACATGTCATTGCACTCAAAATTAGCTTTCTGCAACTTACCTACTTAGTGCTATGTCATGAATTGTTATTGCCTCGTTCCAAACTTGGGTTGCTTGCGAGTACATTGAAAGTACTCACTGGCTTTCCACTTGTTATTTTATTGGCCAGGCATGAAAGAACATGATACGATGAAGAGTACCTTGGTGAAAAACATGCAAGCTAGGACGCTTCCCAGTCAGAATGCCTGTAGGGTTAAGGCATATGGCATGGGTTCACGCTATCGTTGAAGATTTCCGCTCCAAGTTCATGAAGACTTGGCCATAAAGGCCATATTCGAGTAAAATGGTACGTAATGGATGTAAGACTCTTGTTATTCAGTTTCTGTGTGTTCAGTGAGCATTGAACTCTGGGATCACCGTGCACGTACATTCGATGATCACAACTTATGAGTCGGGGTTCCCACATCTATAGGTAGGGTTGGCTAGGGTTAGGGATTTAGGGGCGTTTTCGGACTCTCCGATCGCGATCGGACGGCTCCGGTCGCGGGGTTAGGCTAGGTGGGACATGTGCAATGTAGTGTGGGCTAGGGGTGAGAAGAGAGGGAAGTTTGCTACCCATGACATGTTTAAAAAAGTCTGACGTTTATCCGGCTATGGTGCCGCTATATGTTTATCCGTTGGGGTATCAACGGAGTTTGAATGCGACGAAATTTGGCAGGCGGTCTACCTACAATATATTAAGACCGCACGCCAACTTTCAACCCATTCCAAGAATGTTTTATACGCAGTTTTAAAAACAATATTTTAACGATGTCGTGGGCGCGTGCGTGTGTAGTTGGTCACGAAACGGTCAACAACAAGAACAGAGAGAACCGGCAACTATGAACGGATGCAAGTTTTGAAAAATGACGGCAACATAGTGCCAATGCTATGGAGAAGATGCGATGATGAATGCGACAACCAAATAAAACACACGGCAGAACTCGAAATAAATGGAAGGTGTCCGAAGCGTCTTTCTCAGGCTGTTACAACTCTCCTTCACTTACAAGAGATCTCGACCTGAGGTCTTAGAATGACAAGAGAAAGGGGAAGAGGAAAGGAAGAGGTAAAACTTAGTTGCTTCTTTGAGAAACGAGTAAAACCATAAAACCTTGAAGGTTGCAAAGAGATGATGAACACAAGGGCAAGAAATAGTTGAAACCACTCTGGTTGAAACAAGATAGACAAGGAATGAGACGAAGAATTTGGGAAGCACTCCGGTTGAAATAGAAGCAAACTTGATAAGATGAAAAGAACTTGAAAGAGGACATGACACTCCGGTTAAATGGATAAACAAGAGAAGAACATGATCTTGATAAACAAAATGATGGGTCGAAGAGGGCAACATCACAAGCCTCCGTAGCAAAATAATAGAAGCTAGATCTTTGGGAAGAAAGAACAGAGAGAAAAAGACAACTTCTAACAAAATTGAATTGAAAAGCATCCTCAGAAAGAAGGATTTAATGGAGTTGTTGTAAAATCAACAACGAAAAGAACAAGCTTGTTGTAGGATTATGGAAACCATCCCAAATTATGAGGTGATAACTGACCATTAACAAAAACAATTGATTACTTGGAAGCAACAAGATATGCAAAACATCTTACACCAAGAGGATACAGTGAGAACTTGGATCACTGATAAGCACCATGATAGCAACAATCCTTAGGAACTGCTTTAGGTGAAATCCAATTCAAGATAACTTCAAGGAAGAGAATGATGGGTTTAAATATTTCATTCTTGACAAATTCTCTACGAGACTCCTCGTGAATCAAAAATGTTATAACACCATCTCAAAAGATAATGGATATAAAATTGCACTTTGAACTGCTAGAAAAAGAATACTTGAGCTTCTCCAACAAGAATCTTGAAGAACATTTTGAGAATGAATTAAATCCTTGAAGAACCACCATGAAGAACCATCGGGATGAACTCCGGAAATGAATGGATGGTAGAAAAGAATTGAAGGTTGCAAAAAGAACAAGATTGTGGACTTGCCATGATTTAGATGAAGCTTCGCGAAGAGCTACTTCAGAAAACTTGGAACTCCGAAAAAAAAGAAAATATGAACAACTTAGAACCAAGAATTTGGTACCATGAACAACACCAGAAGAAGAATTGAAATCACTTTGATGAAACAAGAATAATAATTATGTTATACTTATCCTTCATCAAGTTAAATTGATGACAAGCAATGGATTTAGCACACCCCTTATCCTTCTTGCAAAGATTGAGGAAATAAGAGCACAAACTTAAAGAAGTTTTCAACAAAACACCAATAAGAATTTGGAACGAACGGGGATACAATGAATGAATGGAGATACATGAGAACGAAGAGATCATGATCCATCGGTCACGAATACTGAGACGAACGAAGAACACCTCAAATGAACGAAGAGACATCAATTAAGAAGAATTTGAGAACGAAAGCTGAAAGCTGAGAACGAAGAAATCTTCTGAAAAGATGGCCTTCGGAAGATGAGGAACGAACACAACACAGAAATGCTCCGGATAGATATGGAAGGAATTTCTCATGATCGAAAACAATTTCCGAGGGCAGATGAAGAAAACTTAAGACAGATCCGGAAAGAAATATGAGGATTTATCTTGCAAATATTGGAGAGGATTGAATTATCTTGAAGAGAAGCACACCGTATGGAAATGAATTGACATGACAATTTGATTGAGCAAAAGGATTAGCACTCCCATAAAAATATGAGAACACCGCTTAGGAAAGATATAAATCAACACATGACATCGAAGCAACTCGAATTACCATACTCCAACAAAACAAAGGATGAAGCTTGCAATTAAGCCAGAAACAAATACATAAAACACCATGCATTTGTTGGAAGGATAATCCTAGGTAACTAATTGAATTCCCTCCTGAGAACTTCCGAAATTTCTTGGTTATGCGATTCAGGCTGCGGGTCTAGGAACGTACCCAAGGTAATCTGCTCCAACTGCACCCGCAACTATCCACAACATAATCCGAGAAACTACGCAAACTCGTCTACCTCAGACCCTTGTAATCACAACGATACTAATTATGGTAATAATCTGGACGCTCTCCCCGGTACTGGGTGACACCAAACTCCTCTCGCCACAAAAAGTATTGAAGCAATTTTGAACATCCTCGTCCTGAGATACTAAGGAAACTGAACGATAACGTGTGACAAGAATCCCCTAGAGCTCAACTCCCCGGGTCCAATCCATACGGTCGGGAGGCACCAAGAAAAGAATCACGGTCACAATGACATCGTAGAGGTTCCAAAGTACCTGCATGATCCTAAAAAAAATGAGTGAGAAGAGGGGGAGAATTAAAATTCCGATGTCACGATTCCTCACCAGAGCAACGATGGGATGAGAAGTAAAAAAGAATTCCTAATCTCCGATATATAACTAGAAACAAATAGTTTTCTTCTAGACTCGACAACGGCCAAGTTCGATAAATCAAGGGGGCTCCTAGGTCGGTACTGTGCACTGATACCAAGTTGTAATGCTCAAGATGGGGTACTATACTCATCCTGGCTCGAGGGCATCTCGTCGTTTCAGAAGAATGGATATCGTGACAATACATGTAAAGAAGAGATGAGTATATGGAGTTGGCTTACACTCGCCACATGCTATAGCATAAAGATATCAATACATCAATACATCATTGTCATCATATAGAAGAGCAGGATCCAACTACAGATGAAATCAAACGAAAAAGAAGATGACGTCCACCCTTGCTAATCCCAGGTTACCGACCTGGAACGCATCCTATGATTGTTGGCGTACGACGATCTATGAGGCCGGCAAGGCCCCTTTCGTGGTTCTGCAAGGGAAATCCTATAACGCAAAGAGCATCACCAGACCATGCATGTGCGAGGGTTTAGACAGGTTCGGGCCGCCGGGGCGTAATACCCTACGTCCTATGTGGTTGTGGATTATTCGGGTTCACAGTACAGGAGCGTCGCTACCCGACAAGGATGCATGGAGAGTGTTGCTACGCGTGTAAAATGAATGGGGTGTTGACCCTTCTAAAGGTAGCCATGGACCTCCTTTTATAATTCAAGGGGTTACCACAGTGGCTAAAATGGTCCTTGCACAGAGTAAAGAATGCATATCCCTCTGCTAAAATCGCTGGCAACATCGATAGTGCGAAATACCTAACTCGGACGGACTCGGACATGTGCATTAAATGTGCCGTGAGGTGGCGTGCTGGCGACGACTTTCGGCAATGGTTGCCTCTCCTTCTGTGCCGTTCACCCAACTACCTCTTATTCTTTTGCCACGCCGTAGGACGGGTGTCATTAAAGCTCTGCTGTAATCCTGGTGAGTTGCCACACACCCCGACCAGCTCCACCAAAACGCATGCCCGCTCGACACCTAGGTGATTTGGACAACGAGCCTGGTGACACGGAGTTATGGCTTGGCGGGCGGAGGCCTAGGCGGGTGCCTTAGTAGTCGAGTCCTCGGCAAGGAGGGCTTGCCGCTTCGCTCGGGTCCTCGTACGAAGAGGCTTGGTGTCCAGATCCAGCCGCGCAGGGTCTTGCTGGTCCAGAGGCATCTGTCGTCTGGTGCACAAGTCAGGGTACTAAGGGCCCCGTTCTTTAGTACACCGACAATGATCGATGATGAAGAAGGAGAAACTCCAAATAGAACAAGCATCGCTCTCACGTCAAAGCATCGCATTACCTGTTCGTGCATCGGTTGTTGTAGTAATCTGTGAGCCACAGGGACTCAGCAATCACATTTCCAAGTGTATCAAGACTAGCAAAGCATAATGGGTGAGGTTGTAACAGCCCAAGACCGACGCTCCAGAAGATTCCCCTTTCATTCCGTTGTCGCCGTGTGATTCGTTTGGATGTTGCATTCATCTTCGCATCATCCGCATTGCACCAGCACTCCGTTGTCGTCAGTTTTCAAAACTTGCATCCGTTATTAGTCGCCGATTCTCTCCGTTCTTGTCGTTGACCGTATTGAGACCAACCACACACACGCACCCACGGCATCATTTAAAAAATGTTTTTAAAAGCGAGCGAAAAATATTCTCGGATTGGGTCGAAAGTTGGCATGCGGTCTTAATATAGTGTAGCTAGACGGCCTGTCAAATTTTGTCGCAATCGGAGTCCGTTTGATACCCGAACGGTCGACCGTAGCAACACCGTCATCGGTTTATTCGTCGGACGTTTCGGTTTATAAAAACTTGTGTCGGGCCGCTCATTTCCCTCTCATCTCTAACCCATGGACTTCTACACAACACACTAGCCCATCCTAGCCTAACCCCGCGACCGGAGCCATCCAATCGTGATCGGAGGGCTCAAATTGGTGCAAATCCCCCCTCCCTAACATAACTTCCCTGCCTATTTAAGACCCCCCTCTAGTCCATTTTTGGACGTCCCTAGTCCAAACCCTAGCCTACCCTGACCGCCAAGCCGCCACCGCCTCGTTTTCCTCGCCGGTGGAATCCCCCACCTCCACTTGGCCGCGCCAGAGTAGCCAGCGCCGCCGTAGCCGCCGCCCTCGATCAACCAAGGGGGCCACGTCGCCCTGGCTCTCCAGCCGCGCCACCGCCCAGCTAGCGGGCCCGCCAGGCCCATCCCGAGCCCGCACGCAGACGTCGCCGCTCGCGAGCGAGCGCTGCCCCGCAGCAGCCGCATCGCCAGAGCGCCCCGTGCATGGAGGTGTCACAACCCTAGCTTAGGCTCTGCTTTTCATTGCATGTGCATCATGTCATCATGTTAATTTTTCGCTTAGACATGAAATGGGAATGACCTAACCCAACCCCTCATAGATTAAACCAAATTTAAAACAAAAATTGAATCAATGAACCCAAAATGGCCTTCATAAACCCCTGGCAAATGGGATTTGCCTCAAATCAAATAACTGGCCTAAACCAATAAATTTTAGGTTTCAAAAGAAATATTTCAACCCAGGGAAAATTATTGCTGGAATTATTTCAACTACTTGTTTTTATTTAAATAAATAAAGTTGTCCACAATAGAAAACAAAATATTCCCTGTGTGAGGAATAATCTATTCAACCACAGGAACAAGTTTTAAGTTTTTCAAAAATGTTGTTGTATTTTTATAGAGCAAAACAAAGTGTAGAAAATAGAAAAGAAAACAACATAGGAAGGCAGAAGCAAGCTGGGCCACTTACCTATGTTAGAAGCCGGCCCAGCCCACCTGAGCTCCCCCTGTCGTCTTCCTCCGTGCGCCCGGAGGACGAGCACGTGGCCAAGTGTCACACCCTGTGTTTTGCCTCATAACTAAGTTAGGATGACTCAAAAATCAGGGCCAATTAAAACTTTTTGTGTGCTTGTGCTGCTTGACTTGATTGCTGATTGTTTGATTGCTTGCTTGTGCTCTATATTCATAAAACTTCCTCCTACCCTCAAGAACTCTTTTCCTTGATTCAAACTCTTGTCCAATGATCATACCATGTGTATAGGACCTAAAACTAGTTTTATCAAACATTGTTTATGCCAAAAGGCATTTATTCAATTTAGGTTTTCAAAAAGCCCTGAATAGAGGTTTGTACTACAAGTCCTCAAATTAGGCTGGATGTTTTTCTCCAAGGACTTTATTTGGAACCTACTATATATAAGAGTTCCCAAAACCACCAAATATTATTTCTAAAGATTATTTTCCTATTTTATTTAAAGGCTTTTTATTAAGGCCAGAAATGGTCTTTTATAGGGAAAAATTGTTCTTATGCTTTAAAAATATTTGTGAAAATTTAAGGAAACTCAGTGGACATATATTGTCCATATTTAAGAGTTTCAACACATGGTCATGTTCAAAATATTGGACAAAATCCTCCAAAACCCTTTCTGCTTAATTCAAGCATTTGAAATATTTCTATAAGAAATATTCTCAAATAAATCCTGGAAAATTTCGGCATGTCACACATACTATATGTGATGATATGGCAAAGTTTCATCTCAATCCCAATTGTTTTGCTTCACCAAAATATTCCAAAACCCTCTCTGTCCAGATCCAAAGTTTAGCAACTCTACATTGCCAACTGTCTCCTATTGTGCTCAAATTTTGTGAGCCTGTTCTAATTCTCAAACCAGGCATCCACACCAAGTGGTGCATCAAGGAGAACAGATCCACTGGTCCAAATCCCCCCAAACCCATTTATGTTGATTTCAAGAAATGGGAATTTTTGCATTACCAAGTTTCCCCATTTGGTCCCAAACTTTTTGGGCATGTTATAATCCCCAAATAATGCCACCACACTAAGTGGTGCATCAAGGAGAATAGTTTTGCTTAGATAGATCTAAGCAATTCCATTTCTGCCCATTTTTAGGGTTTACAAAGTTTGTGTTATCAACTTTCTTCATTTGGGCTCAAAACTTGTGATAAGCACCAAATAGACTTGTCATTTAACCCTGGTAAATATCAAGGCCATAGGATTCCTCTACCTAGCCCAATCACAGCACGAACACCTTCAGCCATAAGCTTGTGGACAAGCAAAGTGGGCCCAAAAAGATTCTCCTTGTCTCTAACTTTTTACCACAGCATGGGCTAGACCCCTTCTACCCCCAGTAACCTTGCCATGGCATATGCTCAATCATTTGGGAGGTAACTCCCTTATTTTTCCCTCTCTTTTTACCATGTCAACACCTCTCCTCCCTCTCTCCCACTATTCTGTTCTTGCAATTACCCCCAAACTCTTATACTAAACTCTTTGCATGTCAATACATCAAACCAAACCCAGAGACGACATGCTCATGTGAAAATATGAGCAAATCATCTGAAACCAAATTATGGCAGTAAATGTAGCTTTGTACTACAAGTACCTTGCCCTCTTATTTCCCTGATCTGAAAGTTGGTTTACATATAGTCCTTCCATACCTAAGGCTACTAGACAAGGTATTACCCATAGTTTCCTACAGTAAAATCCCATTAGGCCAGCCCCATGTTTGCTGTTGCAAAGTTAACCTTAGTGGTAGACCACCCCACCTAGCTCCATAGGTAATCAAACTCCACAAGTGCTCTCATGCATGAGTGCCTCACACGCTAGACAAATTTCTTGACCAAAATGATGCCCTGGACATGCCTTAGCGTGGTGACCACATGACTAACATGCAAAACCGCCGCTCTGCCACTTGTCATCGTTGGGTAGCTCACGTCCTGCAGCGGTAGGATGCCCACGCGCGCCAGGGTACCCATCTAAGTCTCCCACACCCCTCCACGACACCAGAATGCCTCCAAGGCCACGCTGAAGCGTATGCACACCGCACCCGAAGCGCATCCGGGGCGCTTCTGAGCTCCCCTCGTCGCCCCCCTCACTTTACCTCTTCCTCGAGTGACTAGACGCCTCTAGTCCGCTCCTCTCACTCCTAGACACCTCCCCGACGCCCCACGACTCCTCCTCGCTCTTCCCCCTCCTCCCCATGGCCGGCATTGCCGCGCTTCAGCCTCGCTCCAATTCGGGCGAGTGACCCTCCCGCACCTCGAATTCCACCCCGTAGAAGACCCCTTGGATATTCCATCCCCTCCGGCACCCCAGAGCTCTGTCTCCACGGCTGTGCTGTGCTCGCCAGCGACAACCGACGCCGCCGTCCGCCCTGTCGTCAAGCTGCCCGCTTCCGGTGGTCCCCGTGACCATCGCGGTCACCCTTGAGCGCGGCATGGAGCGGGGCGTCCGCCCAGGCCGCTGGCTCGTCACCTGGTGCGGCGGAACGGCCGGAACGACAGCGCCCGGTGCCCTCCTGTGCCTCCGTCGGGAGGAAGGAGAAGGAGGCAGGAGAGAGAGAGAGTTCGGTGGGGCCTGCGTGTAAGTGACCCAGCGGGTCGGACCCAACCAATAAGTGGAGACGGGTTTACCCGGCAGACGCCTTTCCACGCGGGAAGCGTACTCCCGCGAACCCGCCTTCGACGTGGCCCCTTCGCCACGCAGCCGAGCAGCTGTGCCGGCCCAGTTGCTATCCTACGCCCGGGGCACTGCTTAGCCCTTTTGGTTTAGGTATAATTCCTTTTTCTTTTTCCTGTGGCACTAAACAATTCATAGAAAAATCATTTGAACTCCAAATAAATTGATTCAAATTCCCACAGATTCCTAAAATTATGTCCTATCCAAATATGTGAATTTCATATTTTTCCTGCAAACTTTTCTGTATAGTTCGAACTCAAATTTGAATTTGAACTAGCAAATGCCCCACTTATAAAATCCCTAGAGCATTCATTATAGCTCCAAATGGAGTGATTCAAGTTCCTAGGTGCATCTAAAATCATGTCTTAGGATGTGAACATTTTTACTTACACCTATTCTGCTATGTGAAATATTGGACCATTTCTTCATATGAGATCCACTTTGCAAATCCCTAGAATATTCATACCGACTCCAAATCCAGTAAGACCAATTCCAAAACTCTTCTAAAATTATGCCCAACTTGTTAGGTTCATCCACTCATTTTTCTTAAAACATTTTCTGTGGACATCTAATAGGATCATCATTTCCCTCATTTCCACCATTCAAGGCTCCCCCTTGATCCACATCCAATGAAACCTCCTTGGTTATTTTTCTTATGACCAAGGACATCCAAGAAAAATAAAACTCCTATTTATAGAGCACTTTTATTTTCTGCTTGTTGTGTTGCTTATTATGGTTGTTTACCGACGGTAGTTGACGAGATAAACGGAGTGCTCAGAGTTGGACGAGAAGCGTGCGAAGACCTCGAAGACTTTGTTGAGCTAGGCAAGCAGCCCTTTGACCATGACCATGAAACCCTTTTATTGCATGGCATATAGCACTTTATTTCGTGATGTTGATCATTTTGATGTGGTGACCACTTCGGTGGGATGCCTCCGATACTTTCTTGTTGATACTTGCATCGTACATGACCCTACCTCCTTATGAGGGTTATGCGGGTGGGACTAGTTAGGTGCTTGTAGTTTCTACGCAAGTGGGATGGGGATATGCATGGTGATGGAAACAAAAGTATTTTCAAAGACTTTTTCGAAAACCCCGTCGGGTGCCACTAATGCCCGAGGGAGATGAAGTTGAGCTAGGTAACCACTTGATAAAGAAGTGGTGTACTGGAGCAAGTTGTGTGAGTGTGTTTTCGAAAACAGAGAGATTTAAGATTTGCTGACCATCCCAACCTTACATGTACAACCACTCTACCCCTATATGGGAAGGGGCTTTGTTGATTACTTTGATGGGTACTAGCAGGGAGCCCGCATTACTAGTGGCGGGAGAGTATGAGTTACTCTGTCGATACGGGATCGTGCCTGGTAGGGCGACCATGCGCTGTATTTACAGGCACCGGGCACACCGTTGTGTTCCTTCATGGATGGTACTATGTGGAGCGATGCTCTTGTTTGTACATCATGAAGACACAGACCAACGAGTGTACTCTTTGTTTAGTATCGTGAGGGGAAAGGCATTGTTCGGGTGCTTACCTCGGGTATGTAATATACCGCGAGTCATGGATGACACGGAAGTTCCCCGAGTCTTGTGGGTAAAGTGTGGAACCTATGCAGAGTGTAAAACTATTCGAATATCCGTGTCCATGGTCATGGACAGTTGGAGGTCCTGCTTAAACTACGTCTGATGTTTTCACAAACTTGGCGTGTGTGTGTATGTGTGGGAGAAAGATGATACTTGAGATAAGTCGGATGACTTGACATGATGACTGAACATGAGATGTTCAACCCCCTTGCTTATGATGATATTTCTAACTTGTTCGTATGGATATCTACCAACTGTTAATGCATGCTTACATAAGTTATTTGATCATGTCACTGCACTAAAAATAGCTTTTTGCAAAATTACCTACTTAGTGCTATATCATGCTTTGTTACTGCCTTGTTCCAAACATGGGTTGCTTGCGAGTACATTCAAAGTACTCATTGGCATGCCACTAGTTATTTTATTGGCCAGGCATGAAAGAACATGATACGATGAAGAATACCTGGGTGACGAACATGCGAGCTAGGACGCTTCCTAGTCAGAATGCATGTAGGGTTAAGGCAGATGGCAAGGGTTCACTCTATCGTTGAAGATTTCTGCTGCAATCATATGAAGACTTGTCCATAAAGGCCATATTTAAGTAAACAGTACGTAATGGATGTAAGACTCTTGTTATTCAGTTTCTGTGTGTTCAGTGAGCATTGATCTCTGGGATCACTGTGCACGTTCATTCGGTGATCACGACTTATGAGTCGGGGTCCCCACAGAGTTGGTATCAGAGCCATCCTGACTTTAGGAAGCCCTTAGTTAGCATGGACGTTAGTTAGGACAAAACTATTTCTCCAGACCCTCCAAAATCACTTGCAAAACCTCTATATTTCTCACCTCTCCTAAATTTTCAAAAGAAGCGAAGGTTTTTGCCTTAGCACTTCCACCCCTATTCTCTTGACTCTCCTCGTCTGCTTCTTCAAAACCTTTCAAACGGTCGATAGTACCCTTATGCCCCTGACCACTGGATTCCTTGAAATCCTCGTGGGTAATCTGGAGGGGAGCCACCTTGCTAGACATTCACACAAGTTTGACGACACCACGACAAGACGTTACCAACAGAGGATACCCTCTCGAAGGATGAGAATATCAAGACTCGGAAGATGGTGACACTGTCGACACTGCCCCAGGATGATGCCACCTTGGCCTTCGATGACCAGGGCACAAGACATGCAATGTCATGATATGCATCGCTAATAGAGCAACCCTGTCCTTTTCGTTGTTGTGTCGGCAACCACCGGTGGATGAGAACCTTGCCATTTGGTCCGCCTCACCATAGTGAGCAGGAAAACGGTTCTCTTCATCCCCCGCTCTCGGTGTCGATATTATTAATATGACCGACAAGTTGGAACTCTACGATGCCTTGTGGATGTCATTGCATAAAGGATTGCCCACTTGGAACTCTCGACGCCTTGAAGGACAAGAAGACATCGGCACGACTACGAAGACACCAGGAGACCCCATCGACGACAACCATGAGGAATCACCTTCATCGTCAACTCACCAGATGTGAAGTTGTCAAGGACTCTTTCGGCACAACCCGGATCATTTCGACGAACAAGAACCAGAGACATAGCGACACCTGAAGAAGACCCAGAAGACTGAGCAGATTCCTCTCCAAGAGATGAAGAAAGCACGACTACTGAGTCCGAGAACCCCTAGGGTAGGATGAGTCGTGTATTCCCCATGCGAGGTCGAGTCCATGTGATGGTTCAGATAGAACCATAATTGTGTGTTGCTTGTTTTTGCTTGTTTGTGCTTTGGTGTAGGTCGCACTTTTACCCCACGCAACTAGTGGGCGACTAAATCGCGTGTTTAATACACAGATTTGCCAGAGCACCCATTGAGCTTCAATAACCCTGCTTGGCAATAGGTTCATTATGGAGCTAGTGATCATAGTGAAAAAACGCCTTTCATCCTTAAGCGCGCACTCGATCTCACGATGCCATAGGGGAGATCGTTTTTGAGGATATATGATTAGTAGCCTAGTGATTTGATAGATATCTTAAGGATATGGCTAAGATCTTTAGTGGATTACGAGACTATCATGTTGGTAGAAGAACTTGGTGGATCAAATTAATAGAGTTGCATAAATTCTCCCTTGAGTAAATTGGATTTAGTAGGACAAATATGATCACAAGGTGAAATTCTTGGTGGATTAATAGCTTGACTTTGTCAAGTCATATTGATAGTGGATTGATGGTGATACGATAGTGACTGGAGTAACTAGTAGGGAATTCTTACTAGATGTAAACCTAGGATTTAAATAGGTGATTCTAATAGGTGCTCAAGATAAATCAAACTACATGGTTCGGAGTAACTTGGATTTAGCCCGATGATCTTGATCTTGATACCATGATTCTCGGTGGAAGACAAACCAAGAATGTTGGTGGTTGTCAGAATTGATTCAAGGATCCATATTCACCTAACATCGGAGTTCACTAGATCATCATGATGGGAATTGCTGGTTATACTATGATGAGATAGTTCTTTCTGGGATTTGGGGAATTAGGAAATCTGGAGATATATGGAACGTCACCAGTATTGGATTGGTAGCAGTAATAGACCATGTAATAGTGGATGGTATTCGTGAGTCGATTAACTGGATTCGTAGGAAGGAAATGAGATCTTGGATTGGTATATTATGTGTTTCCTTAGCATAGAGATGCAACACCTTAGACCTTGGATGTGTTAGCTGAATACTTGGGTTTGTAGCATCACAATCAAGCATAGCAGCTTGTATGCTTCCCGAGGATTTTTACATAGGGATATATATATGGGTTAGCCATAGTACATATGAGATTTTGGTTTAGTCCTTCTCTCGAACCTTGGAGTTGAATAGCATGAGTGATGTTGGAGTCGACTTATATAAGATGATACCTTCGATGATACAGGATGATTTTGTTTGGAGCAATAGGTAGGACTATTGGCATCTAAGAACTGTGCTCAACGATAAAATGATAGACGTTCACTCACATCCTAAGCTCCTTGAAACCCCGAAGCTTTACCGAGCCCTGACATGGTCGGAATATGACCATAGGCTCTGGCTCTAAGTCAAAAGACTATGGTCGATACCTCACCTCCACCACCACCAATCCTATCCATAAGGAAGGTGGACACGAAGGACTAGATTTTGATGGACCACAAACTTCTGGACAAGTGACCATCCGGAGCAAATGCCCGCTCCTCTCACATATCCCACGAGCAATGTGCTTGTGTGATACTTGGGGAAATATGTTGTTGTCCTCACGGGTGACATACTTACCTACCCAATGAGAGGAAGGAACACCTTAGTCCTATTTGGATAAGCCCCAGAAACACCGATTGCCATGCTCCCCAAGTGTAAGGTTCTACCTTAAAGGAGTTGGAATCCTTGAAGCACCCTCCCTATAGCAGAAGACACTCGTGCCCAAGCAAGATGAAGAGCCACTATGGCTGGGAAACCCCGACGAAGAAGAAGAAGCAAGAAAAGTCAACTACCACCCCTCTGCCGGCTACATCAACTAGACTATATCAAGAAGCACCGACGTTCAAGTACGATGAAGCCCTTGGGCATCAAAAGGATTAAAAGGCCCCTTGTTTTAACTGACCACCCATCAGTTCCTGACTATGATGGAACTGAGAAGTTGATAGCACCCTCACTGCACCACTTTGACCGTGTACATGAACATGACTTTCCCACTCTCTCCAGATATCTAGAACGGAGTGGAACGACTGTCATGACCTCGTTACTTGCCCCCTTTTTGGTCCAAACAAGGGCGTAAGCCCTAATTGGATCACGGTAAACCACCTATCAAGGGAATTTCACCCTGCTTTCCAAGCCTCCGACCTTGGGGACTAGATGGTTGTTCTATACTTCTGGATAGTCAGCTTGTTTAAAATCCCCGCTAAAACCTTCCCAGATGATAGGACCCGTTTTGACACCAAGTCTCTAAGTTTAGTCTTAGGGACGAGACTCAGCACAAACCTTGCCATGCATGGCTACGGAGAGACAAGTAGACCAAACACTCGAAGACTCGCGAGGAACGTGCGTTCGCAACAACGAAGACTAACGACCGAAGATGGATGAAGGACATACCTGGGCAACTCACTCAAGCAGGAGATCTCGACAAGAAGCCTACGTTGACACGCTTCAACACTCTCGAGAATGAAGACCACCTGCGACTGAAGATCACCTGCCTTAAGGGACTCAAGGACTTCCCCGTCAATGAGAAGCTACACCAAGACTCGACAATCCTATTCTAACGCGAGACATCTAGATGTCACTAACCAATGTGAGAAGTCCTAGGACCAGCACGTAGACACACTACTTTGCCCCGTATTCCGACTTTGGAATACACACGCAAGCCAGGCCCTTGTCCGAACCTCCTTCACCAAACCCTTGGTCCTTAAGCAAGAATAACATGTTACAAGAACACTGTTCACTCTCAGACGAAGCTAAGGATACGCTCGAAGCCATATCATCAAGCATCTCAAGATCCAGGAGGACAACCACATCAGAGTAGAAGCAACATAGAACATGAAGACTACCTCACCCCTGAATTTCTCAATCTCTTCTACGCCTAGCCTAGGATTCTCAGGGACGAGATTCTTGTAAGGGGGGTAGTTTTTTCACACCCTGTGTTTTGCCTCATAACTAAGTTAGCATGACTCAAAAATCAGGGCCAATTAAAACTTTTTGTGTGCTTTTGATGCTTGACTTGATTGCTGATTGAGTGATTGCTTGCTTGTGCTCTATATTCATAAACCTTCCTCCAACCCTCAAGAACTCTTTTCCTTGATCCAAACTCTTGTCCAATGATCATACCATGTGTATAGGACTAAAACTATTTTCATCAAATATTATTTTGGCCAAAAAGCATTTATTCAATTTAGGTTTTCCAAACCCCCTGAATAGAGGTTTGTACTACAAGTCCTCAAATCAGGGTGGATGTTTTTCTCCACAGACTTTATATGGAACCTACTATATATAAGACTTCCCAAAACCACCAAATATTATATCTAAAGATTATTTTCCTATTTTATTTAAAGGCTTTTTATTAAGGCCAGAAATGGTCTTTTATAGGGAAACATTGTTTTTATGCTTTAAAAAAAATTGAGAAAATTTAGGGAAACTCAGTGGGCATATATTGTCCATATATAATAATTTCAACACATGGTCATGTTCAAAATATTGGGCAAAACCCTCCAAAACCTTTCTGCTTAATTCAAGCATTTGAAATATTTCTATAAGAAATATTCTCAAATAAGTCCACGAAAATTTCAGCATGTCACACATACTATATGTGATGATATGGCAAAGTTTCATCTCAATCCCAATTGTTTTGCTTCACCAAAAAATTCTAAAACCCTCTCTGTCCAGATCCAAATTTGAGCAACTCTACATTGCCAACTGTCTCCTATTGTGCTCAAATTTTGTGGGCCTGTTCTAATTCTCAAACCATGCATCCACACCAAGTGGTGCATCAAGGAGAACAGATCCACTGGTCCAAATCCCCCCAAACCCATTTCTGTTGATTTCAAGAAATGGGAATTTTTGCATTACCAAGTTTCCCCATTTGGTCCCAAACTTTTTAGGCATGTTCTAATCCCCAAATAATGCCACCACACTAAGTGGTGCATCAAGGAGAATAGTTTTTCTTAGCTAGATCTAAGCAACTCCATTTCTGCCCATTTTTAGGGTTTACAAAGTTTGTGTTATCAACTTTCTTCATTTGGGCTCAAAACTTGTGATAAGCACCAAATAGACTTGTCATTTAACCCTGGTAAATATCAAGGCCATAGGATTCCTCTACCTAGCCCAATCACAGCACAAACACCTTCAGCCATAAGCTTGTGGACAAGCAAAGTGGGCCCAAAAAGATTCTCCTTGTCTCTAACTTTTTACCACAGCATGGGCTAGACCCCTTCTACCCCCAGTAACCTTGCCATGGCATATGCTCAATCATTTGGGAGGTAACTCCCTTATTTTTCCCTCTCTTTTTACCATGTCAACACCTCTCCTCCCTCTCTCCCACTATTCTGTTCTTGCAATTACCCCCAAACTCTTATACTACACTCTTTGCATGTCAATACATCAAACCAAACCTAGAGATGGCATGCTCATGTGAAAATATGAGCAAAGCATCTGAAACCAAATTATGGCAGTAAATGTAGCTTTGTACTACAAGTACCTTGCCCTCTTATTTTCCTGATCTGAAAGTTGGTTTACATATAGTCCTTTCATACCTACGGCTACTAGACAAGGTATTACCCATAGTTCCCAATAGTAAAATCCCATTAGGCCAGCCCCAAGTTTGATGCTGCAAACTTAACCTTAGCGGTATACCACCCCACCTAGCTCCATAGGCAATGAAACTCCACCAGTGCTCTCATGCATGAGTGCCTCACACGTTAGACAAATTTCTTGACCAAAACGATGCCCTGGACATGCCTTAGCGTGGTGACCACACAACTAACATGCAAAACCGCCGCTCTGCCACTTGTCATTGTCGGGTAGCTCATGTCCTGCAGCGGTAGGATGCCCACGCATGCCAGGGTACCCCTCTAAGTCTCCCACGCCCCTCCACGACGCCAGAATGCCTCCAAGGCCGCGCTGAAGCTAGTGCTCGCCGCGCCCGAAGCGCATACGAGGCGCTTCTGAGCTCCCCTCGTCGCCCCCCTCACTTTACCTCTTCCTCGAGTGCCCAGACGCCTTTAGTCCGCTCCTCTCACTCCTAGACACCTCGCCGACGCCCCATGGCTCCTCCTCGCTCTTCCCCCTCCTCCCCCTGGCCGGCTTTGCCGCGCTTCAGCCTCGCTCCAATTCGGGCGAGTGACCCTCCCGCACCTCGAATTCCACCCCGTAGAAGACCCCCTGGATATTCCATCCCCTCCGGCACCCCGGAGCTCTGTCTCCACGGCTGTGCTGTGCTCGCCAGCGATGACCGATGCCGCCGTCCGCCCTGTCGTCAAGCTGCCCGCTTATGGTGGTCCCCGCGACCGTCGCGGCCATCCTTGAGCGCGGCATGGAGCGGGGCGTCCGCCCAGGCCGCTGGCTCGGTGCCTGGTGCAGCGGAACGGCTGGAACGACGGCGCTCGGTGCCCTCATGTGCCTCCATCGGGAGGAAGGAGAAGGAGCCAGGAGAGAGAGAGAGAGTTCGGTGGGGCCTGTGTGTAAGTGACCCAGCGGGTCGGACCCAACTGGTAAGTGGAGACGGGTTTACCAGGCAGACGCCTTTCTACGCGGGAAGCGTACTCCCGCGAACCCGCCTTCGACGTGGCCCCTTCGCTGCGCAACCGAGCAACTAGGCCGGCCAAGTTGCTATCGTACGCCCGGGGCACTGCTTAGCCCTTTTGTTTTAGGTATAATTCCTTTTTCTCTTTCCTGTGGCACTAAACAATTCATAGAAAAATCATTCGAACTGCAAATCAATTGATTCAGATTCCCACAGATTCCTAAAATTATGTCCTATCCAAATATGTGCATTTCATATTTTTCCTGCAAACTTTTCTGTATAGTTCAAACTCAAATTTGAATTTGAACTTGCAAATGCCCCACTTATAAAATCCCTAGAGCATTCATTATAGAACCAAATGGAGTGATTCAAGTTCCTAGGTGAATCTAAAATCATGTCTTAGGATGTGAACATTTTTACTTACACCTATTCTGCTATGTGAAATATTGGACCATTTCTTCATATGAGATCAACTTTGCAAATCCCTAGAATATTCATAGCTACTGCAAATCCAGTAAGAACAATTCCAAAACTCTTCTAAAATCATGCCCAACTTGTTAGGTTCATCCACTCATTTTTGTTAAAACATTTTCTATGGACATCTAATAGGATCATCATTTCCCTCATTTCCACCATTCAAAGCTCCCCCTTGATCCACATCCAATGAAACATCCTCGGTTATTTTTCTTATGACCAAGGACATCCAAGAAAAATAAAACTCCTATTTATAGAGCACTTTTATTTTCTGCTTGTTGTGTTGCTTATTATGGTTGTTTACCGACGGTAGTTGACGAGATAAACGGAGTGCTCGGAGTTGGACGAGAAGCATGTGAAGACCTCGAAGACTTTGTTGAGCCAGGCAAGGAGCCCTTTGACCATGACTATGAAACCCTTTTATTGCATGGCATATAGCACTTTATTTCGTGATGTTGATCATGTTGATGTGGTGACCACTTCGGTGGGATGCCTCCGATACTTTCTTGTTGATACTTGCATCGTACATGACCCTACCTCCTTATGAGGGTTATGCGGGTGGGAGTAGTTAGGTGCTTGTAGTTGCTACGCAAGTGGGATGGGGATATGCATGGTGATGGAAACAAAAGTATTTTCAAAGACTTTTCCGAAAACCCTGTCGGGTGCCACTAATACCCGAGGGAGATGAAGTTGAGCTAGGTAACCACTTGATAAAGAAGTGGTGTACCGGAGCAAGTTGTGTGAGTGTGTTTTCGAAAACGGAGAGATTTAAGATTTGCTGACCATCCCAACCTTACATGTATAACCACTCTACCCCTATATGGGAAGGGTTTTTGTTGATTTCTTTGATGGGTACTATGAGGGAGCCCGCATTACTTGTGGTGGGAGAGTATGAGTTACTCTCTCGATACGGGGTCGTGCCTGGTAGGGCGACCACGCGCTGTCTTTACAGGCACCGGGCACACCGTTGTGTTCCTTCATGGATGGTACTATGTGGAGTGATGCTCGTGTTTGTACATCATGAAGACACGGACCAACGAGTGGACTCTTTGTTTAGTATCGTCAAGAGAAAGGCATTGTTCGGGTGCTTACCTCGGGTATGTAATATACCGCGAGTCGTGGATGACACGGAAGTTCCCCGAGTCTTGTGGGTAAAGTGTGCAACCTCTGCAGAGTGTAAAACTATCCGAATAGCCGTTTCCACGGTCATGGACAGTTGGAGGTCTTGCTTAAACTACGTCTGATGTTTTCACAAACTTGGCGTGTGTGTGTACGTGTGGGAGAAAGATGATACTAGAGATAAGTCGGATGACTTACCATGATGATTGAACATGAGATGTTCAACCCCCCTTGCTTATGATGATATCTGTAACTTGTTCGTATGGATATCTGCCAACTGTTGATGCATGCTTACATAAGTTATTTGATCATGTGACTTCACTAAAAAAAATAGCTTTCTGCAAAATTACCTACTTAGTGCTATATCATGCTTTGTTACTGCCTTGTTCCAAACATGGGTTGCTTGCGAGTACATTCAAAGTACTCATTGGCTTGCCACTGGTTATTTTATTGGCCAGGCATGAAAGAACAGGATACGATGAAGAATACCTTGGTGACGAACATGCGAGCTAGGACGCTTCCAACTCAGAATGCCTGTAGGGTTAAGGCAGATGGCATGGGTTCACGCTATCGTTGAAGATTTCCGCTGTAATCATATGAAGACTTGGTCATAAAGGCTAAATTTAAGTAAAACGGTATGTAATGGATGTAAGACTATTGTTGTTCAGTTTCTGTGTGTTCAGTGAGCATTGATCTCTGGGATCACTGTGCACGTACATTCGGTGATCACGACTTATGAGTCGGGATCCCCACACCACGCTGCGCCGGCACTCGCCTCGCTAGCTTTTGCTTGCCGCCGACCGCCTCGATGACGATAAGGACGCCGAGTGCCCCCCCCCCCCCCCCCGTGCACGTCTCCTCTCCTCCCCTGCTGCTCTCTCCCTCTCCCTCTGCTCCTCCTCGCCTCGGACCGAAGCCACCCTCGCCGCCGCCTGCTAAACCCCGCGGCCACCGTAGTTGCCTCGACGCCCAGAGCTGCTCCTTGTCTCCACGTCCTCAAGCTGCTCCTCCCCGCCAACGGAATCGAGCCCGGACGCCTCCTTCCTCGCCGTCTTCGTCGTCTTCAACCTCGGCAACTGCCGGACGCCAGCCGTCGATCCACAGCATTTGGAGTGCCCCCGAGCCCGCTGATCCCCCCTACAGCCTCCCGGTGAGCCACCGCGTCATTTCACCCTCTCCCCGGCTTCTTCCGTGTCCTCTAGGCCATAGCGCCATCATGGCCGAGCTCCTCGCCGCCGGAAATGGTGTGGACGTGGCCACAGCCACTTTGCCTCTCGCCCGAGCATGCCAATGTGCTCAGGGAGCTCCCAGGAGCCCGCCAAGCCGCTTAGCTGGCCTCCCTGTGCACCGCAGCCCTACGGCGCCCGATGCCCGAGCTCCGGTCACCGCGGACGCCGTCGCCGCCGTCGGTGCAGTGCACCCCAGCTGCTGCCGCTTGCTGCGTTGGATGTGCGCGAGCATGTGCATTCCATAGAGCTGCTCCGCCGCCCGAATGGTCATCGGAGGAGGAGGAATTCTGACGACCTCCGCCATCTCTGGCTACGCCGGCGACGAGCCGCGGGTCAACTCTGGTGGGTTTGACCCGGGTTGACCATGGTTTGACCTCCCAGAGTTAGTGACAGGTGGGGCCAGGCTCTGGTTAAGTTTAGGTTAGACACTAAAATAATTAACTCGATTAATTAGTCTAATGGGCCAATGACTAGTGGGCCCAGCCCTGTTAATTAGTATTAAGGGTTAAACTAAACTCTGTTAGTGCTGTGTCACTAACCAGTGGGACCCACTGGTCAGATTTGACCTGAGACGGTTAGTTGACCTGCTGAGGTCATGATGACGAAGTGCTGATGCAATAAATGAATTTTCTGTTTAAAGAGTAATCAGGAAATTCCAGAAAATATTCAAAACTTCTAAAAATTATAGTAATTCAACCGTAGCTCAGATTGAAATAATTTATATATGAAAAATGATCAGAAAAATATGAAGAATCTGTTTATGCCATGTTCATGCATGTTTGAGCAAGTTAACATCACGAACTAGGAGATTTTATAATCAGGGCAATATATGAAATACCATTTTCCACTTCAATTAACTTGGTTAATTATTTCTCTAGGTCCATTCAGTACCTTAATGTGCCATGACATACATCATGTTGTTGCATTGCATTGAATATGTTCCTTTCTTGTTTGTCGGTGTTTGTTCCTTCTCGATAGACGACGGTTCCGACGCTATGATCGTTGACACTAATGAAGAGATGTAATATCTTCAGAGCCGTCAGGCAAGCAACCCCACCTTGAGCATACTGATATGAACCCACTCTCTCGCTCCTGCTCACTTTTACTGCATTAGGGCAATAACGATTCAACTGTTACATGTTCTCGGTAGTTGAACCCATTCCTTTGCATGACCTGTCTTTGTCACAGTAAATAGTTGAAACCACTTAGCATGAGTAGCAACTGTTTGAGCCTTGATGTGCCTACTCATCCATGCTTGCTTACTTGCTGTGCCTGCTATGCTTAGAGTCGTGTCGTGTCGGGTCTGATCCATCTGGGCGATGAATCGGAATGGCAATGTTCATGTCCTACTGTGTGAGAGCTAAGTGTGTGAACACGATTTGGTAAAGGTAGCGATGAGAGGCCATGTAGGAGTACGTGGCGGGTTGTCTCATTGGGACCGTCCTTAAGAACTGAGTTCTATGTGTGTTATCCAAGATAAGATACTACCACGCATTGGGATACTTAATTGACCCTCTCGACTTATTAATCGCCTTGATCTCTGTCCAGGAGTTGCAACTAGTTTCTGGTGTCTGTAGGAAAAGTGTTGGCGGCCGTGCATAGCGCTACCCGACGGGGTGGGCTGTCATGCGGTAGATACACAGTGGCATGGTGTACCAAGGGTCACCCGGAAGGGGGGCTTGGGAACCCTGCGCACATCGTTTGAGGCTGTCAGATTTAGGGCTCCGAAAACCCTCAAGGTTCGAACACAGGGGCGTGTGCGAAGATTCCCCTGCAGCTTCACCCTACCCAGCTCACTACTCGATGGCTAAGACGAACTCGCTCGATGACGAGGAAGAAGATGAACACGGTGGTTTACCCAGGTTCGGGCCGCTGCGAAGCATAATACCCTACTCCTGCTTTGGTGGATTGCCTCTCGTGGAGGTATGGTGGATGAACTAGTACAAGGCTGAGGAGCCTCGCGAGGGCGTCCCCGAGGTGTTCTCGGCTCTCTGCTAGCTCTGCGGTGGATCGGATGGATCGACTGGTTTTCCCTCTGTCTCTACGGTGCAGCCTAGCTTCTATATACAGCGGTGGCACGGGTCCTCTTCCCTTATCGCAATGGCGGGAAGGGATCCCACAATGGCCAAATTTGAAGGGGGACAGGAGTACATCTGATACGTCCATTTTGCATCATGCTTTTAAATTGATGTTTATTGCATTATGGGCTGTTATTACACATTTTGGTACAATACTTATGCCTTTTCTCTCTTATTTTACAAGGTTCACATGAAGAGGGAGAATGCCGGCAGCTGGAATTCTGGACTGGAAAAGGAGCAAATCTGAGATACCTATTCTGCACAACTCCAAAAGTCCTGAAAATCTACGGAGAATTATTTTGGAATATATAAAAAATATTGGGCAAAAGAAATACATCAGAGGACCCACCAGGAGGCCACAAGCCAGGGGGGCGCGCCCTACGCCCCTGGGCGCACCCAGCAGGCTTGTGGGCCCCCTGGCAGGCCTCCGGTGCCCATCTTCTGCTATATGGAGGGTTTTGACCTGGAAAAAATCATAACAGAGCTTTCGGGGCGAAGCGCCGCCGTCTCGAGGCGGAACTTGGGCAGAACCAATCTAGGGCTCCGGCGGAGCTGTTCTGCCAGGGAAACTTCCCTCCCGGAGGGCAAAATCGAAGCCATCGTCATCACCAACGATCCTCTCATCGAGAGGGGGTCAATCTCCAGCTACATCTTCATCAGCACCATCTCCTCTCCAAACCCTAGTTCATCTCTTGTATCCGATCTTTGTCTCAAAACCTCAGATTGGTACCCGTGGGTTGCTAGTAGTGTTGATTACTCCTTGTAGTTGATGCTAGTTGGTTTACTTGGTGGAAGATCATATGTTTAGATCCTTAATGATAATTAATAATCCTCTGATCATGAACATGAATATGCTTTGTGAGTAGTTACGTTTGTTCCTGAGGACATGGGATAAGTCTTGTTATAAGTAATCATGTGAATTTGGTATTCGTTCAATATTTTGATGAGATGTATGTTGTCTCTCCTCTAGTGGTGTTATGTGAACGTCGACTACATGACACTTCACCATTGTTTGGGCCTAGAGGAAGGCATTGGGAAGTAATAAGTAGATGATGGGTTGCTAGAGTGACAGAAGCTTAAACCCTAGTTTATGCGTTGCTTCATAAGGGGCTGATTTGGATCCACATGTTTCATGCTATGGTTAGATTTATCTTAATTCTTCTTTTGTAGTTGCGGATGCTTGCGAGAGGGGTTAATCATAAGTGGGAGGCTTGTCCAAGTAAGGGCAGCACCCAAGCACCGGTCCACCCACATATCAAATTATCAAAGTAACGAACGCGAATCATATGAGCATGATGAAAACTAGCTTGACAGAATTTCCCATGTGTCCTCGGGAGCGCTTTGCTTTATATAAGAGTTTGTCCAGGCTTGTCCTTTGCTATAAAAAGGATTGGGCCACCTTGCTGCACCTTTGTTACACTTGTCACTTGATACCCGTTACGAATTATCTTATCACAAAACTATCTGTTACCGATAATTTCAGTGCTTGCAGAGAATACCTTACTGAAAACCGCTTGTCATTTCCTTCTGCTCCTCGTTGGGTTCGACACTCTTACTTATCGAAAGGACTACGATAGATCCCCTATACTTGTGGGTCATCAACATCCCGCCCTGTCGGTCTTCGCCTGCAAAGTAGCTGTCGATGATGCAGAGGTGGGCTCGGCGATGACATCCGTCCTGCGGGGCTCGTGGTCGTGGTCTTGTTGCACCGGAATGGAAACCTTTGGGGGGCGCTTTGGGAACCCGCGTACGTCCTTGCCCCCTTTGCACCAAAGGGGAAACTGTACCGCCTGGCGCGCTGGCGCCCGCCTGTCCGTCCTTGCGTCACCCTTGACTCCTGAGGCCGGGTCCTGCATAGAGATCTCCGCCGCTCCGGAGGGGACCTGGGGAGGCCCATCCTTTGCCGGTCTTGATGCTGCTCCTCCTCGCGAGCCTAGGGTCCTCGCGAGGGCCTTGTCTTGAGTGGGGCTGCGTCTGGCTGTGCTTAGCTGGCGAGGTGGGCCATGCCCTGGGCCGCAGGTAGGCAGGTCTGGGTACCCCCATTCCCAGAACGCCGACAGTAGCCCCCGGGCCCAAGGCGCACCCGAGCTGGCTTCTAGGCGGGGCCTTATGGACGGCCCGAAGCGCCGCGGGCCCCAAATGCCTGCGGGCCAGGACTGGCGCGCGTCGTGCGGTTGATGTCAGGCGTCCTTCGTCCCTTCGGCCACCGCCCGAGTCGACAAGAGCCTGACTTCCAGCGCCGAGCCATTATTGCTTTCCCCTTCTGCGCTCCTGGTCTTGCTTCCCAGATCCCCGGCCCTAACAGAGGCCTCTCCAGATCCGGTGTCGCTCTGTCCTCCTCCTTGCCGCTCTGACCCCGCGAACTTCCCGATGGCTCCCGCCAGCAAACAGAAGCCAGAGGCCCAGAGCTCAGCCTCCACTCCCATCTCACCGGCGCTCTTGAGGTCTGCCATCGCTAAGGATGGGGACCTTGTCCCGGTTCTCCCGTCAACGGCGGATGAGACCAACGAGTGGGGGCGGACCTTGATATGGGGCGGCTCCTCGGAGAAGCGGCCCTCGTCCAGGGCGGTCTACCCTTTCTTTCTCCATAGCGTCTTTGCCGGGCTCGTCCCGCCCTTCTCCGCGTTCTTCACCGCCATCCTCGACCACTATGATATTCAAGCCCTTCATCTCCAGCCCAACTCCATCGTGCTCCTGTCCGTCTTTGCCTTCTACTGCGAGGCTTTCGTGGGCGTGAAGCCTTCGGTGGACCTCTTCCGCCACTTCTTCAGCTTGCGCGTGCATGACGGCGCTCAATGGTCGGCGTGCGTCTCCTTCGTCGCGGTCCAGAGTGGCAACATGCTCTTAAAGGCCAAGAAGAAGGTGGAGAACTTCAGGCACCGCTGGATCCTCATGGATCTCAAAGACACCAACCCCCGGTTGGGTCTGCCGAAGGGGCTGCCGGAGAAGACCTCCGCATGGAGCTCCACGAAGCTTTCTGACCCCCGGGCCGGGCCCGTCTTGGAGCGGATTTCTCGCGATATCGGTGGTAGGAAGCTGACTGGGGGGATGATAGTGAAGGAGTTCCTGACGCAGTGCCTGGCGCCCCTCCAGTCCCATTCCAGGCCCTTATGGGACTACCAGGACAGCGGCGACAACCTCAGGCTTCGGTCCGCACGCATAACCCCCGAGGAACTGAGCAGGGCAGTGGCGACCCTGCTCAACGGCGACCCCGGTGATCTCCCCGACGCCTACGCCTCGCTGTACTGCCGTGACGACGGGGCCGATCTGGTTGCCACGATGCCTATCTTCAATGAACTGGGGCTCCCCCCAGCTGAGGGCCTTGGCTCCCCGGTGATGGTGTCCTCCGGCGACACCATGGGCGGGGAGGATTCGGAGAAGACAGCCGACGACGACCTGGCAGGCGCGTCTCCCCCGTCGCAGAGCATGCTCCTGCGCGACCTTGAGGACAACGACGATGTCGGTGAAGTTTCTGCTGCGGGCTCCCCATGTCCCGCCAATGTCCTCAGGGGGCTAGGACCTGTTCCTCGCCCCACACGGTCCGCCTGCGTGTCGACCCCCAAGAAGCGCGGAGCGGGGCCTCCTCCGGTGCGCCCTGCCTCTGTCGGCGAGGCGGTTGAAGCGCCGGCCTCGCCCCCGCCCGGATCGCAGCTCGCAGGCACGGTGGGCGAGGCTGGGGCCATGGTGATCCCTCCAGCGGCTGTCCTTGCGGACAGTGCCCTTGTTCCCCGGCGAGGCGGTGCCCTCACCGAGAAAGGCGAGGGCGCCCCCGTCGTCGCTGGGGAGGAGCGGAAGAGGAAATGGGTCGACGTCAAAGAGTGAGTAACCCGGCTCGGCCTTGGTCGCCTGCCGGTAGATCGTGTATTGATGATCTTCCTTTGCTTGGTGACTAGGAATGCCGCCGTGCTGAAGATGAGGAAGAAGAAGGCGGGCGTCAAGCCGAAGGCACCTTCCGACGTGCCGCCCGCTCCTGTTGCGCCGCCGTCGCCCGACGTGGCTCCTGCGGGCGAGGGGGCAGAGGCTCACGAGGCAGCCCTCATGGTCACCACTACGGAGCCCCCTGAGCCCCCAATGCATGTTGGTGTGGTTGCTCCTGCCCTTGAGGGCGCGCCGGTGCCGCTGTCCGGGGGGCCAGCCCTAGAGGGCCGGCCGCCCGTCGATCCGTCTGCATCCGTCTTGTCAGTGGTCGCTGCACAGCCTCCGGAGCCTCCTGCTCCTTGTGCTGCTGTCTCTCGGGGGACATCGTCTGCGACCGCGCAGGCGACTCCTCTAGAGGAGGCCTTGGTGCCTTCATCGCACGGCCTCAACGTCCTGGACAGGGCCTTCATCGCCCTGGGTCAGGTCCGGGACGCCCTCGCGGGTACCGACGAGCGCCTCGCGAGTGGGCGCCTGGGACTCCTTTCCAGGTGTCTCCGGGCCGACGCCTCTGTCGTGGCGGTCTGGGGCCAGGCCAAGGCCGCCGTGGCGAAGAGCGAGAAGGAGGCCGCGTCTGCCAGGGTAGCACGTGAGGAGGCACTGGCTGGCGCGGCGTCCGCCGTCAGGCGCCGCGAAGAGGTGGAAGCCCGCCTGAAGGCTCTCCGGGAGGAGAAGTCTGAGCTCGCGGAGCAGTTGCGTCAACAGGAGGAAGCCCTCAAGACACGCGAGGCCAAGCTTGCCGCTCGGGACTCCGAGCTATCCTAGGCGGCGACCTGCCAGGCCACGGAGCTGGAGCGCTTGGACGCGCAGGAGAATGAAGTCGCCTCCGGGAAGGCCCTGCTTGACACCGGGGAGAAGGCTCTCGCCGCGGCTGAGGAGACAAAGGCCGCAGAGCTCAGCGCCTTCTCCTCCGTCGAGCTCAAGCTTCGCCAAGCGCTCCACTCCCTCTGCCGGGATGGGTTTGCGGAGCCCCTGGCGGCTCCAGAGAGCGGCTTCGCGGGGCTCGCTTCGAAGCTCGTCGAGGCGCTGGAGGGCGCCGTTGTCAAGGTGGAAGGGATCTTGGAGAGCGAGTGCCGCGATCTATTTTCTGAGGCTGCGACGCGCGTCTTCAGCCATCTTCATCTACGTGAGCCGGGGTTTGACTTTGACTCCGTGATCCGCCCGGTCGCCCCTGAGGACCGCGCCGGTGCTGCGGCGGCGGT
The DNA here is from genome assembly GCA_039707655.1 of Elymus sibiricus. Lineage (NCBI taxonomy): Eukaryota > Viridiplantae > Streptophyta > Magnoliopsida > Poales > Poaceae > Elymus > Elymus sibiricus. The sequence continues at coordinate 239,015,319 of CM077665.1, forward strand.
GAAGGGCGCCGTGGAGGCGCTGGTGAAGAGGTTCACCCGCATCACCGTTCCTCCGCCTCCTGACGCTGCGGGGGTTAGCGGCGAAGAAGACGATGCCAGTGATGTCGACGACGAGTTCCCCGGGGATGGGACGAGTGGTGGCGGCGGCTCCTCCTGATTCCTTTCCCTCGTTCCTTTCCTGCAATGTCCATCGTGCCTCGTGGAGGCGTTAAACTCGTTTGTGTTCGCGAAAACTTTTAATGGTTGTAATAACTGTTGAACTGTGTGATTGCTCTCTTCGCCTTGTTTCCTTCTTGCTTGCTGTGATGCTCTGCGTCAGCAGGGCCCGGCCCCGCACATACCTCAGCCGCCGTTGGGCCGACCGGATCACCAAGGACGGTTCCAGGGGGTGAGGGGCTACGGGGCCAGTGAGGCTCCTGAGTCGCGATGCTTAGGAGTCCCCCTTGACGTACGAGCAGCCCTCATGAAGGGAACAAGGTGAAGATCGGGTTAACTTGGAACTTTTGAACACCTTGCGCTCTGCGTCGGCAGGGCCCGGCCCCGCGCATACCTCAGCCACCGTTGGGCCGACCGGATCACCAAGGACGGTTCCATGGGGTGAGGGGCTACAGGGCAGTGAGGCTCCTGAGTCGCGATGCTCAGGAGTCCCCCTTGATGTACGAGCTCCGGCGTTCTCCTTAGGGGTTTGAGCACTTTTGAGCTCTGCGTCGGCAGGGCCCGGCCCCGCGCATACCTCAGCCGCCGTTGGGCCGTCCGGATCACCGAGGACGGTTCCAAGGGGTGAGGGGCTACGTGGCCAGTTAGGCTCCTGAGTCGTGATGCTCAGGAGTCCCCCTTGACGTACGAGCGGCTCCCATACCTTTCCTCATTGGCTTCTCCTGAGCTGGGCGCATGAAGACCAGGTTTGGCAGACCTGGGAAGGTGGCGTGTACCAGGCTGGGCCCGGTAGTAGCCCCCGTGCAGCCCCCTCATGCGTACATCCCAGGGGAACGCAGCGAGATGGGGCCGCGAGGGAACTTCCTGAGGTTGGATGCAGCCGCTGGGGCGCCCTCAGTTGTTTATCCCCTGCACGGAGCGATGGGCTTCCACATTGCGTGGGCATAGTCATTGGTGGACCGTGTTGACCGCCAGCACGGAGCTGTGGCTTCCACCTTGCGTGGGCATAGCCATTGGAGGGCCGTGTTGACCGCCAGCACGGAGCTGTGGCTTCCACATTGCGTGGGAAGGAACTCCTTCGCGTCCTCGGGGGGCTCCGGGCGTGTACAGCCCAATGAGTTCGTGCGCGTGGCTTGCACGGCTGAACTGGGTGGTGTATCTAGGAGCTCGCGAGGGCGCTTTGGCCTTGCGAGGTCCCTACCTCTAAGGCGGTTTGCGACTGAGTCTTCTTGTCTTGAGATCCTGCAGATTCCGTCTTGAGATCTCCGAGGCGCGGCCGGGTTGTCCAGATAACCCACGATCCCGCCTGAGACCTTTCCTCCTTGTTTGTGGGACGGTTTGGGGGCCCTTTCCGGTGCTCTGTGTCTGCAGGTCCCAGTCCCGCACATTTCCCTACCACCATAGTGTACGACCGGATCACCAAGGACGCAACTACGAGGTGAGGTATCGACACCCTTGATGCCGACCGGATCTCCAAGGACGACATCAAGGGGGCGAGTGGCTATATGACTGGTAAGGCTCCTGAGGCGCTTTGCTCAGGAGCCCCCCTTGACGCTCAAGCGGCTCTACGTCCGTAGGTCCCAGTCCTGCACATTTCCCTACCACCGCAGTGTACGACCGGATCACCAAGGACGCAACTACGAGGCGAGGCCTCAACACCCTTGATGCCGACCGGATCACCAAGGAGGACACCAAGGGGCGAGTGGCTATATGACCGGTAAGGCTCCTGAGTTGCGTTGCTCAGGAGCCCCCTTTGACGCTCGAGCGACCCCCATTCCGTCCTGTCGGCTGCTGCCTCAGGAGGCCCTGGGGCCCCCCGAGACTCCATGCTGAGATGCTGTGCTGTGGTCGAAGCCCCCGAGCGGGGGCCGACTGCCCAACGATGCAAGTCCCTGAGGCTCCAGGGCATTGCCATCCAGTTCCGAGGTGCCTCGGGGCAACATCCACGCCGACAATGAGCCGTGCAGGCAAGGTAAAGCGTTAGGAGACAAATCATAAGCATGAGAAACTATTGAAATATGCGTAAATGAGGCGGCTGCAGGGGTGTGCCCTGATCGCCTGAGGATGATGCAACCCGATGGGCGCCCTCAAACGGAGTTATCCAAAAAGTTACTTGGCAACGGCCAACAAAAAGTCACCTGGCGGCCATTCCGCTGAAGAGTCGAAGCTTCCGTCGTAGCCTGATCTTGCACCTCCATGAGCACGACCCTCACGGGCCCGTCGTCTCCCGGGGGTCGGAACCTTCGCTTGGTCCAAGCATCTCCTCCAACTCCTCGCCGCGCCCCGCCAGGCAAGGTATGAGCATGGCTCGGGCAAGGCGCTGAAACGTGACGCCTGCGTTCGCCAGGCCGAAGGGCATGCGGACGTAGTTGTGCGGGTAGACCCATCCATGATCGGCACGCGTTGGCCAGAAGGGGCCCTGGGACGCGGCCCTATTGATCGCGAGCGTGCTGACGCAGATGCGTGGCCGGTCGATCGTGCCGATGATGGCGGCTGCGATTGGTGGTGCTGGGCAGTCTCCGCCTGGCGTGGCCTGCGCTTCCTGAAGCTCCTCGATCGCTCTGATGACGGACTCTTGCGAGCTCGACGCCACGCGCCGTGCTCCTGGCTTGGGCAATCGCGCGTCAGGACGCGCCTTCAGGTTGTACCCGAACGCCTCCCTTGTCTCACCGGTCAAACCGGGGTCCTCCTGGATGGAAGCCCCCGAGCCCAACCCAAGGGGGGGCGCCGAGCACACTTTCCTATGCGATGGACGGTGGTGCCCCGCCCCTGGGTGCATAGCTCGAGGCTCCGACCTTGGAGGTCCCAGCCCCCTGGCGCTCCGCGGGGGTGAGCGGCTTCTTCTTCTTGCGTGTGTCCTCTCGAGGCGGGGCTTCCTCCTCGTCGTCCGAGCGCTCGGCCGCTGCAGCGCGGTAAGCCCACTCGAGGTAGCAGACGACATCTTTCTCATCGCAGGCAACGGTGATGACGCCTCCACTCCCTGGCATCTTGAGGATGTTGTAGCCGTGGTGAGTCGCCGCCATGAACTTGGAGAGGGCCGGGTACCCGAGGATGGCGTTGTACGGGAGGTGGATATGCGCGACATCGAAGACGATGACCTCGGTGTGGTAGTTCTGTCGTCCGCCGAAGGTGACGGGCAGGCGCACTTGTCCGATGGGGACGGTGGACCCGTCTGTGACTCACGAGAAGGGCTGGGTCGGCATGAGCTATGCATACGGTACTTGGAGCGTCTCAAAGGTCTCAATGGAGAGGACGTTGATCCCCGCCCCACTGTCGATGAGGGTCTTGGTGACGAGGACGTTGCTGATGGTCGGAGTGCACAGCATGGGGAGTTTGCTGGCCATGGCCGAGCACCTGAGCTGATCCCTCGAGTCGAAGGTGATCGTAGTCTGGGACCACTTGAGGGGACACATGGCTTGGGGCTTTGGGAGAGCCGCGTTCACCTCCCGCGCGAACTGCTTGAAGACGCGGTTTGATGCTGGGGCCTGGGCGCCGCCCAGGATACAGGCTACCACCCTGACCTCCTAGAAGCCCCCTGCCCCATCATCCTGCCTGTCTTCTTCCTTCCTTCTGGGTGGTGGTGGTAGTGGTGGTAGGCCGGCCACACGAGGATGGACCTCATGAGGCTGGCCGCGCCGTGACCCCTCCGGTGGGTCATCGCGCCAGCGGTCCTCCCGAGGCTAATCGCGCTAGCGGTCCTCCTGAGGCTGATCGCGCCACCCTTCACGCGGTTCCCGGTTGTCCCAACGGCCTCCACCGCGGCCTCTGCCTCGTCCGAAGCCGCGGTCAGCGCGCCCAAGGCACCGGCTGAAGTGTTCGGCGCGGACCAGCCTAAGCTCCTGGCAGTCGGCGGTGTCATGGTTGTTGGTGCCATGGAAGATGCAGGTCGGTCTTCCTCCTGCGGGGTGTTCCTCACCATGGCTGCGCTTCGCCTCAGGCTCGGCCGCAAGTACTGCTGGGGCCTTGCGCTTCGCCTCCATGTCCTTGGTCTTCTTTTCCTCTGGCTCAGCCGCCGGAGGCCTGCGGAGTGACAGGCGGCCCTCTTCAGGCTTGGCGCACCTGTTCGCCAGATTGAACATCTCCAGGGCCAAGCACAGTTTGTCGTTCATGGCGAGCTCCTCCTTCATCTTGAGGTCCGTGACGCCGTCGGTGAATGCGGAGATGATCGCCTCGTCCGACGCCTTCGGGATCTTGAGGCGTGTAGTCGTGAAGCGCTGTATGAACTTGTGTAGGGTCTCCCCGTCCTGCTGCTTTACACGCCGTAGGTCGTTCACGGTGAGTGCGCGGTCGCGGGTGCCTTGGAAGTTGGCGATGAAACGCTTGCGCAGGTCATCCCAGGAGGTGATGGAACCCTCCGGGAGGTTGAGGAGCCAGGAGAGCGCAGCACCTTTGAGCGCCATGGGGAACCAGCACGCCATGACCTTGTCGTCTCCTCCGGCTGCCCGGATGCTCAGCGAGTAGAGCTGTCGGAACTCAGCGGGATCCGGGGTGCCGTCGTAGCGAGGGGGTAGGTCAGGCTTGAACTTGCATGGCCACGCGGTTGGGTGGAGCTCCGGGGCGATGGCGAGGCACCCCACCGGCTCGACGGGTGCTGCGTGCGTGGGAGGGACCCGGTCTTGACGCTCCTGTGGGGCCACCTCGAGTGGTGCCCGGTCGCGGCATTGGGTCGGCAGCGCGGGGAGCGCACGAGCGTCGACGCGCGGCAGGGGAACCACCTGGCAGCTTACTTCCTCTCTTGCCCTTGCTCGCGGTTCGCGGGGCTGGTCGCGGGGGCGCGCTTCTCACCTGGGCTCGGGGTCGACGTCGCATTGCGGAGGGGGCGGCAGCGCATCGTGGGCCACATTGTCTGCCAGGGAAGGTCGGGGTCGAAGCGAGTAGGAGAGCGCTGAAGCGTCGCCGGCAGCACTGACGAGCTCCGCGATGCGCCGAAGCCAATCGTCGTAGCGGTCGGGGGCAGGGCGGTAGCGGAGCAGCTCGTTCGCCATGCCGAGTGCACCCGAACCACGCGCCGGTCCGGGCCGAGCGTGGGAGGATGACCCGGAAGCTGGAACGATCGACGGAGTGGCGGTGTGGCCGTCGCGCTGCGCGGTGACCGGCTGGGAGGAGTCTTGTTGCTCGTGGGCGTCCAGGCCTGTGGGGGTGTTGGCCACAGGCGAGGGTGACCGACGCGCGTCGAGGCGGCCCACAGGTGCCGTCTAGGCGACGCGGGTAGCTCGGCGCTCGGCGCGGGCTCGGCGAGCGTCAGACATCGGACCGCGAGGTGGGAGGAGATCTTGGCTTGGGGAAGACTCCGACACGCCCCTACCTGGCGCGCCAAATGTCAGATTTAGGGCTCCGCAAAACCCTCAAGGTTCGAACACAGGGGCGTGTGCGAAGATTCCCCTGCAGCTTCGCCCTACCCAGCTCACTACTCGATGGCTAAGACGACGAACTCGCTCAATGACGAGGAAGAAGATGAACACGGTGGTTTACCCAGGTTCGGGCCGCTGTGAAGCGTAATACCCTACTCCTGCTTTGGTGGATTGCCTCTCGTGGAGGTATGGTGGATGAACTAGTACAAGCTTGAGGAGCCTCGCGAGGGCGTACCCGAGGTGTTCTCGGCTCTCTGCTAGCTCTGCGGTGGATTGGATGGATCGACTGGTTTACCCTCCGTCTCTACGGTGCAGTCTAGCCTCTATATATAGCGGTGGCACGGGTTCTCTTCCCTTATCGCAATGGCGGGAAGGGATCCCACAACGGCCAAATTTGAAGGGGGATAGGAGTACATCCCGCCCTGTCCAAAGGTGGTCTTCGCCTGCAAAGTAGCTGTCGATGATGCAGAGGTGGGCTCGGCGATGACATCCGTCCCGCGGGGCTCGTGGTCGTGGTCTTGTTGCACCAGAATGGAAACCTTTGGGGGTGCCTTGGGAATCCGCATACGTCCTTTCCCACTTTGCACCAAAGGGGAAACTGCACCGCCTGGCGCGCTGGCGCCCGCTTGTCTGTCCTTGCGTCACCCTTGACTCCTGAGGCCGGGTCCTGCATAGAGATCTCCGCCGCTCCGGAGGGGACCTGGGGAGGCCCATCCTTTGTCGGTCTTGACGCAGCTCCTCCTCGCGAGGGCCTTGTCTTGAGTGGGGCTGCGTCTGGCTGTGCTTAGCTGGTGAGGTGGGCCATGCCCTGGGCCGCAGGCAGGCAGGTCTGGGTACCCCCGTTCCTAGAACACCGACAGAGGCCGTAGCGGAAACTTCGGCCGGACTTCCGTGCGGGTTAAGTCTCAAATAGGCGATACCCTGGACTAGGGTCTCGTGTGATTGACGGTCGTGGCCGACTCCGTCGCTGGGCTTCCGCTTGAACGTTGCCGAGGTGCCTTTTTACGTGCACATGGCGATCAGTGGCGGGAGCATGTGTGAAGAAGTACACCCCTGCAGGGTTATGAATCTGTTCGAATAGCAGCATCCTCGGATATGGACTACTTGGAGAACTTATATGGTTCATAGATAAGCGAAATGGATACTCTAAAATACACAAGATAAGTGTGAGTTCTATGGATGACCTTCTCGTAGGAAGACGGAAGTGGATCCATAATGGTGTATTGATTTGGTGAATATGTGGACTCGTGTGCTCTATCCCACCTCAAAGATAGTTCTGACGTAAGTCTTGCTGAGTACCTTTGTACTCACAGTTGCTTAATTTATGTTTTTGCAGAGGAGACGTCAGTCTCATTCGTGATTCTTACGATGTGAAGTTCGATGTTGACCAGATTAGCTTGGGAATCCCAGACAGAGGTCTGGCTCCTTTGGTTGGGTCGTTGTGGCTTTACAGGCTCCTCCAGCCACTTCTAGTAGATGTCTGTACCCAGACATGTTTTGCTTCCGCTTGTTGGTTGGATGCTCCGAATGATGGGTCATGTGACCCCCCTGGTTGTAACATTATACTATGTTGGCTCCTCGGAGCCTTCTAAATAAATGTTATGTTGTAGAGTTTTGTTGTGATGCCATGTTGTATCTACGCATATCGTGCATAATGTGTGTATGGTTGAAATGCATTGGTATGTGTGGGATTCGACACCTAGCTGTATACCTCTAGTAGCCTGCTTTACGGGGAAATGCCTCTTTGTGCTTCCACCGAGCCTTGGTAGCTTGCTACTGCTCCGGACACATTGATTGACCAGCGTGTATCCTTCTTTGCTATTGTGCCTTGGTAGCTTGCTACTGCTCCGGACACATTGATTGACCGGCGTGTATCCTTCTTTGCTACCTTCACGCACGGTAATGGAGTCCCTATAGTCTGCTATGACTCTTCTATGTACCTTTGATGACAAATATGTCTCACGACGTAATGGAGTCCATGTAGCTTGCTACAACTCATCTACACACGTTGATGACCGACACCTGCATTGTTGAGTTACGTATGCCTGTCCCTGTACGGTTGTGCCACTTGGGTCTATAACTAGTCATGTCGACCCGGGTTCTTTGACATATGATTGCTACCGACATATACATATACGTGAGCCAAAAGGCGCAAACGGTCCCGGCCAAGGTAAGGTGGCAGCCGTGGGAATTACCGTGCGTGAAGCCGCAATGTGATATGATGTGTTACATGCTAGACTCGTATGGCTTAGGATCGGGGTCACGATAGCGTTGGTATCAGAGCTTGACTGCTTGTAGGATTACCAAGCCAAACTGGTCGATGTTGAGTCTAGAACTGCTTTAGTTATATAAGGGAATTGATTGTGGAAGGGAACATAAGGTTCTTTTTACTCCTTTCCTCATGTCATTCTAATTCTGAGTCACCCTCTTCTTTATTCTACGAGGTTAAGAATTAGGCTTCTCATCTATCTATCAGGATGACGAGTTACCATGCTGGAGACTTATAGGAAAGTTGTTGTGTTCCTATATCGATGTCTCTATAAGAATTCATTGTTATGTTGTCAGTTGTCTTGCAGGTTGCCTCATATTTCATGCCCGTATAACCGTTATGCTGTCCGAGTTATCCAAGGTCGCCAAATAAAATCTGATGCAATTGCAAATTCCTTCCCCTATTCCCGATGTCTTTGGGCCAGACAAAGCACACTAATTATTGTGTTGAGGTACTCCATTACCTCGACATGTTTGTTGAAGTGTTAGGAAACCATGTTATTTCGGAAAACCACCCAACAGTCTAGTCGTGTATTTTGTTCCCAGTGTGATAATTCTGGCCATCGTTATCGAAAGCATGTTGTGATGCTACTTAGTCAATAAGTATTCTGTTTCTGGGTTCTTGAACCCAAGGATCATTCTGCTCACTCCCGTTGATAGTATTTGCTTGTTCCTTTAGGATATTAGTAACCTTTGTGATAGTTTTCAAGGTTGTGGTACATCATTCTTCCAATACCATGAACCAGTTATGGCAGAAGTTCCTCGTGAACTGAAGATCACAACAAGAGTGCTCTTCATGAGTCCTCCATTCTATAGTTGTGAGCCTGCCAATTCTTTCCTTTCTGCATGGATTATCTAGAAGAAACATGTTGAACTTTGTTTGACATATACAATCTATGTATCTACAACTCAGAAAAATCATGTGCTCCTGAGTTGCCCTCCTCAATTGTATTCTGACCTTCATCTATCAATGGATAGTCAAGAGTATGTCATGCATTTGTATCGATGCCGACTATTCTTGTGGTCCGTCAAGCCATTCTATTTTGGAATGACTAGGAGAAGCAAACTCCGGTACCTCATCCATTTCTTGGATTGGGTCAAAGCAGTTGTATTCCGCATATCAAAATGCCAACCCAGCTTTTGTTTTGTTCTACCTTGAGGTATTACCCTCTTCATGTCAAGATTGTCATGTGAATTGCACTCCCTCTTATGAATTCTTGGTGCAATGATACTTCTCGCCATCATCATTCATTCCTTGGTCTCTGTGTTGTTGTAACCAGAATACCGACAAGTGAATCATGATGCGTGAAATCAATACTCGTAGCAACTTTGTTGCTTGGTAGTTAATGGACAATAATCTCATTCTTAGCGTGTTGGTTATTGAATCACCATTCTAAGATTGATCGTGCTACCTGGTCCATCTTTCATGGTGCACTCTTTGATCAACGAGTTAGGATTGTGTCAATCCCTCGCTCTCTTGATCATATCGTCTTGCCTTGAAAATCAAGATTGTTCTCGAGCTTAATAACATATTGGTGGTTCATGATTTTCCGAATATCTTCTCGGAAGTATCACCAGGTTGTTCCCTGACCGTTATGTTGAGTTCGTGATCAAGTTGATTTTTCTATAAACCACCCCTTCTCCAAGACCATGTGTTAGATACCCCTGAGCTAGTAGGTTAAGCTAAACAACAAGTTGGAGAGTTGGATGATAAATGCTTCACCTGACTTAGTTCATTCCAAAGGGATATCTTCGTATGTGTTCGTGTGTGTAGAAGAAAGATGATATCTTGATCGGTTAATCCTTGTGATCAATTGTTGCATCCATTGTCTTGTTCAATCTTTGATTTGAGTGTGGGCTATTGTCAAATCAAAATCAGAACCAAAGATTTTCCTAATGTTGTCATACTCGTGGATGCGTCCTCGAGCTTGCACCATTATATTCCTTGGTCTGACCAATGCTATCACCTTGTTCACATAGTTATGGGATTCCATCTTCATGGATATCCCGATGGATTGTTGTTGAGCCCATCGACAAAATTTTCATCTATTCCATGATTCATGATGAACATAAAGCTAGTGTTGGAAACTTTGTAGGCAATATCTTCGTGTCCGGTACATGAAGTATATGTTAGGTGTAAGAAGTGACTCCCTCTCAGTTCACGTGCATTTGATGCAAGTTGTCGCCGTGAATTCGAGAAAGTTCATTTTGCTTCCTCTGGAAGCATCTCAAGTCAGTCATGCACGTGCAAAGAATTCTATGCTTTGGTAGATTTGCAACCTCCATTCCATGTGTATTCCTAGCACACCAAGCCACTGATTGATTTGTATATAAGGAAAAGAAGTTCTTTCTTAAGAGCTAATCATATGACTTATGCAAGGCTTCTTACCTCCAATGATGGTTCCATCCAGAACTCAGTAGTGTTTTGTTGTAACTTCTCCATATGACCACAATTGTCTTGGACACTGTGTTCATATGGGTCTTGCAATCCAGCTCATATTTTGGAGTTGGCTTCTGCAGTTCATCTCCCGAGAATCCCGCAACGCCATCTCATCGATTTGTGTTGGAAACTTCCTTTTCAGACATGCTGAGTCTGAAACATCTTATCACCAACCAGATCTGAATCTCAGGCAGATATAATGGTTGAAATGTTACCCAAGAATTATAATATTGGTCTTTCTGTAACCCGGTAAAGTGGAGGTTGTGGCCAACACACCTAGCCGGAAGACCTATCTTTATAGTTTCTCAAATTCAGCAACATGGCCACTTCCCCATGAGGACTTCATATGACTTATTCTAGAAGTTGTTCTTCATGGACCCTTTGAGATCCCGAAGTCCAACCTATACTTGATGTGCTAGATATCAAGCATTATCCATAATTGGTTTATGCGAGTACATCAAGGAGAACATTAGAGGCGGAGTGCCAAATGTCTCTTGGTCGATCATCCAGATTTCGCTCCCTTGGCATAGCTAAGGTGAAATCTGAGAAAGTGATGTCTTCCTTTGCATCTGCATCCTCCATTGTTATTCATCATGGTGGTATGATGTGTTGCCAGGATCCTTGGCATGGATGTTGGTAAAACCTTGATGAATATGGAAATGCTCAAGTTCTTGAGAGCACGCTCAGACACTGGGTTATATCTCGGTATCAATTGGAAAGTGCCTTCCGTTTACCGAGATGTCCTATAACTCTAGTTTCTTTTCCAAACTGAGTATGACATTCGCTTGAATTCCTTCAAACGATCACTTGTGAATTGCCTTAGGCTGGTATAAATAGTTTCAAATGATCTCCGTATCAAAAGTAATTCTTTTTGCCACTTAAGGGATAATCCTACGAGTCACCTTCCCTAAGGTGCCAGTTATGGTATGAAGGGCAACTAACTCCTCGCTACTTTGAAAACCATGCTTCATCTGCTTTAAGGGTGGAATTGTTGCCTACCAATTGAACTTTCATCATCTGCCTCCTTCCATCGTTCTCGATGTGTGTTTTGAGTCTCAGCTCAAGAGACGTTTTTACGACTCATTCCATGAGTTGATCATGAGTCGCTCGATCTTCGTGAAGATCGATTCTTGTAGAGTTCCCCGTTCCTTCGTCATCCTGCTGAGTGAAGGTCCCGAAGGCAAAGATGTCAAGATCAAGATGATGTAATGAATCAACATCTTCGAGAAGGACAATTAGATCATGAAGATTGAGCTAGTTGTGTCCCCTTTGTCCTCTTACTCTACGCCTGAATCTCGGGACGATATTCTTGTTTAGTGGGGGTGAGTTGTCACAGCCCTAGCTTAGGCTCTGCTTGTCGCATGTGCATCATGTCATCATGTTAATTTTCCCCTTAAACATGAAATGGGGATGACCTAACCCAACCCCTCATAGATTAAACCAAATTCAAAATAAAAATTGAATCAATTAACACAAAATGGCCTTCATAAACCCCTGGCAAATGGGATTTGCCACAAATCAAATAACTGGCCTAAACCAATAAATTTTAGGTTTCAAAAGAAATATTTCAACCCAGGGAAAATTATTGTTGGAATTATTTTAGCTACTTGTTTTTATTTAAATAAATAAAGTTGTCCACAATAGAAAACAAAATGTTCCCTGTGTGAGGAATAATCTATTCAACCACAGGAACAAGTTTTAAGTTTTTCAAAAATGTTGTTGTATTTTTATAGAGCAAAACAAAGTGCAGAAAATACAAAAGAAAACAAAATAGAAAGGCAGAAGCAAGCTGGGCCACTTACCTGCGTTAGAAGCCGGCTCAGCCCACCTAAGATCCCCCTGTTGTCTTCCTCCGTGCGCCTAGAGGACGAGCGCGTGGCCACGCCGCGCCAACACGCGCTACGCCGCGCCGGCACGCGCCTCGCCAGCTCCTGCTTGCCACCGACCGCCTAGAGGGCGATAAGGACGCCGAGCCCCCCCCCCCCCCGCGTGCACGTCTCCTCTCCTCCCCTGCTGCTCTCTCCCTCTACTCCTCCTCGCCTCGGACCGAAGTCACCCTCGCCGCCGCCTGCTAAACCCCGCGGCCACTGCAGTTGCCTCACCGCCCAGAGCTGCTCATCGTCTCCATGTCCTCAAGCTGCTCCTCCCCGCCAACGGAATCGAGCCCAGACGCCTCCTTCCTCACCGTCTTCATCGTCTTCAACCTCGGCAACCGGAGCGCCCCCGAGCCCGCTGATCCCCCCTGCAACCTCTTGGTGAGCCACCACGTCGTTTCCCCCTCTCCCTGGCTTCTTCTGTGTCCTCTAGGCCGTAGCGCCATCGTGGCCGAGCTCCTCGCCGCTGGAAATGGAGTGGCCGTGGCCACGGCCACTTCGGCTCTCGCCCGAGCACTCCAACATGCTCAGGGAGCTCCCAGGAGCCCGCCAAGCCGCTTAGCTGGTCTCCCCGTGCACCGCAGCCCTGCTCCACCCGATGCCCGAGCCCCGGCCGCCGCGGACGCCGTGCACCCCAGCTGCTGCCGCTTGCTGCTTTGGCTGCGCGCGAGCGTGTGGATTCCATAGAGCTGCTCTGCCGCCCTAATGGTCGTCGTCGGAGGAATTCCGACGACCTTCGCCGTCTCTGGCTACGCCGGCGACGAGCCGCGGGTCAACTCCGGTGGGTTTGACCTGGGTGGACCGTGGTTTGACCTCCCAGAGTTAGTGACAGGTGGGGCCAGGCTCTGTTTAAGTTTAGGTTAGGCACTAAATTAATTAACTCGATTAATTAGTCTAATGGGCCACTGACTAGTGGGCCCAGCCCTGTTAATTAGTATTAAGGGTTAAACTAAACTCTGTTAGTGACTGTGTCACTAACTAGTGGGACCCACTGGTCAGGTTTGTCCTGAGACGGTCAGTTGACCTGCTGAGGTCATGATGACGCAGTGCTGATGCAATAAAGGAATTTTCTGTTTAAAGAATAATCAGGAAATTCCAGAAAATATTCAAAACTTCTAAAAATCCTAGTAATTCAACCGTAACTCAGATTGAAATAATTTATATATGAAAAATGATCAGAAAAATATGAAGAATCTGTTTATGCCATGTTCATGCATGTTTGAGCAAGTTAACCTGACCAACTAGGACATTTTATAATCAGGGAAATATATGAAATACCATTTAGAGTTGGAATTCAAAATTAACTTGGTTAATTATTTCTCTAGGTCCATTCAGTACCTTAATATGCCATGTCATACATCCTGTTGTTGCATTGCATTGAATGTGTTCCTTTCTTGTTTGCTGGTGTTTGTTCCTTCTCGGTAGACGATGGTTCCAACGCTATGATCGTTGACACTAATGAAGAGAAGTAATATCTTCAGAGCTGTCAGGCAAGCAACCCCACCTTGAGCATACTGATATGAACCCACTCTCTTGCTCCTGCCCTCTTTTACTGCATTAGGGCAATAACAATTCAACTGTTACATGTTCTCGGTAGTTGAACCCATTCCTTTGCATGACTTGTCTTTGTCACAGTAAATAGTTGAAACCACTTAGCATGAGTAGCAACTGTTTGAGCCTTGATGTGCCTACTCTTCCATGCTTGATTACTTGCTGTGCCTTCTATGCTTAGAGTTGTGTCGTGTCGGGTCTGATCCATCTGGGCGATGAATCAGAATTGCAGTGTTCATGTCCTACTGTGTGAGAGCTAAGTGTGTGAACATGATTTGGTAAAGGTAGCGATGAGAGGCCATGTAGGAGTACATGGCGGGTTGTCTCATTGGGACCGTCCTTAAGAACTGAGTTCTATGTGTGTTATCCAAGATAAGATACTACCACGCATTGGGATACTTAATTGACCCTCTCGACTTATTAATCGCCTTGATCTCTGTCCAGGAGTTGCAACTAGTTTCTGGTGTTTGTAGGAAAAGTGTTGGCGGCCATGCATAGCGCTGCCCGACGGGGTGGGCTGTGATGCGATAGATAAACAGTGGCACGGTGTACCAAGTGTCACCCGGATGGTGGGCTTGGGAACCCTGCGCACATCGTTTGAGGCCGTAGCGGAAACATCGGCCGGACTTCCGTGCGGGTTCAGTCTCGAATAGGCAATACCCTGGACTAGGGTCTCGTGTGATTGACGGTCGTGGCCGACTCCCTCGCTGGGCATCCGCTTGAACGTTGCCGAGGTGCCTTTTTACGTGCACATGGCGATAAGTGGCGGGAGCATGTGTGAAGAAGTACACCCCTGTAGGGTTATGAATCTGTTCGAATAGCCGCATGCTCGGATATGGACTATTTGGAGAACTTATGTGGTTCATAGATAAGCGAAATGGATACTCTAAAATACACAAGATAAGTGTGAGTGCTATGGATGGCCTTCTCGTAGGGAGACGGAATTGTATCCATAGTGGTGTATTGATTTGGTGAATATGTGGACTCGTGTGCGCTATCCCACCTCAAAGAAAGTACTTGTAGTCGTAGTATAGGTTAGCCAAGAGTCAAAGCTGGCTTGCTGCAATAAACTCCACACCCCCCTTCATTGATACTGATGCATATGTAGGTAGTTCTGACATAAGTCTTGCTGAGTACCTTTGTACTCACAGTTGCTTAATTTATGTTTTTGCAGAGGAGACATCAGTATCATTAGTGATTCTTACGACATGAAGTTCGATGTTGACCGGATTAGCTTGGGAATCCCAGACAGAGGTCTGGCTCCTTTGGTAGGGTCGTTGTAGCTTTACAGGCTCCTCCACCGCTTTTAGTAGATGTCTGTACCCAGACATGTTTTGCTTCCGCTTGTTGGTTGTATGCTCCGTATGATGGGGCGTGTGACCCCCCTGCTTGTAACATTATACTATGTTGACCCCCCCCTCCAATTTAGGGGCGTTTTTGGACCCTCCGATCGCGATTGGACGACTCCGGTCGCGGGGTTAGGCTAGGTGGACTATAGGCTATGTAGAGTGGGCTAGGGGGTGAGAAGAGAGGGAAGTTTGCGGCCCGTGAAATGTTCAAAATACTGAAACATCTCACGTTTATCCGGCTATAGTGCCGCAATATGTTTATCCGTTGGGGTATCAAACGGACTCTGAATGCGACGAAATTTGGCAAGTGGTCTACGTACAATATATTAAGACTGCACGCCAACTTTCAACCCGTTCCAAGAATTTTTTATACACACTTTTAAAGACAATATTTTTACGATGCCGTGGGCGCGTGCGTGTGTGGTTGGTCACAAAATGGTCAACGGCAAGAACGGAGAGAACCAACAACTACGAACGGATGCAAGTTTTGAAAAATGACGACAACAAAGTGCTGATGCTATGTAGAAGATGCGAATGATGCGATGATGAATGCGACAACCAAATAAAACAAACAGTGGAACTCGAAATTAATGGAAGATGTCTGAAGTGTCTTTCTCGAGCTATTTTGTCTGTAGATACCTCCCCGTGAAGGTGCATCTGGACCACATACTTGAGGTGCTCTCTGATGGGTGCGATAAGAAGCACACTGACACCAATGCCTTGCAGCGAAAAGGCCTCGTCAAAGTACATGGTCCATTCTTTTGTAGCTTCCTTGCAAGGGAGGGATGTTTCTGGCAATATCTTCGTCTTGCGTTGGTGTCCATTCTACAATGAATTCTGCCAAGGCTTTGCTCTAAGTTGTAGCCGTGCTCTCGAACTTCAAATCAAAGCTTGATAGTTCCAACGCCCACCCCACTATTCTGCCGGTGGCCTTTGGATTCCGTAGGATGCGTTGCATAGGAAAGCGAGTGTGAAAGCACAACATGCTCCCTTGGTGGTTTTGATAATTCATGACAACATACTTTGTGTCTTGGACTAATACTTTTACCTAATGTATTTCAGATAAAGTTCATGAAGAGAAAGGGCTGGTAAAAAGCATTGTGGAGATTGTGGAATTACCCCAAGATGCAAGGAAAAGGATTGGCAAAACTTCAAGCAAGAGGACTCTACTTTTTACATTTGTGAGAAATCACTTTGAGTCCATAGGAAAGCCAATACTATTAAAAAGGGGGTAAGGTTTTGTTTGGTGAACAAAATGCTCATACGTGCACAAGTGAGAGTCACCAAAAACACCCACAAGCTCTTCCACAAAAAGTCTGTCAAAGCCAAATATCCAAAATCGGTGCAACCAACACTTTCCACTCGGTGCCACCAATTCCCAAACTCAGACAGACCTAAGCCAAACCCTAGCCTTTCGGTGCAACCGATTCTGCTTCGGTGCCACCGAGTTTAGGTTGCCAACTTTCTGTTACGCAAATTCACAATATCGGTACCACCGAGATTGTTGGATCGGCGTCACCGAGAATGGGTAATCTGACCGTTGGTCACCTTATCGGTGCAACCGAGTTTCCTATATCGGTCTCACCGAGATTCAAAAGTTGCCACCTTTTGGTCACTTCGGTACCACCGAGATTAACACATCGGTGTCACCGAGTTGGTCATTTTGTGTGTAACGGTTCGATTTTTGGGGATGCTTATATATACCCCTTCACCACCACCCACTCGAAAGAGAAGCACTCAGAACTATTCCATACTTGCCCCATCCAGTTTTCTGAAACAGAACCACCTACCCTTGTGTTGAAGTCAAGATCATCCACTCCAACCATATGGATCTTGATTTCTAGCCTCCCCAAGTTGCTTTCCACCAATCCCATCTCTTCCACCAAGCCAAATCTATGAGAGAGTTATTGTGTCTTGAGGAGTCTATCATCTTGAAGCACAAGATCAAGGAGTTCATCATCATTGCCGAGCCTATTACCTTTTGGAGGGTGGTGCCTCCTAGATTGGTTAGGTGTCGCTTGGGAGCCTCCTACTCCGTGTTGTGGAGTTGAACCAAGAAGTTTTTAAGGGCAAGGAGATCGCCTACTTCGTGAAGATCTACCCATAGTGAGGCTAGTCCTTCGTGGACGGAAGCCGTTATGGAATAGTCAAGGTTGCTACTTCGTGGACCCTTATGGGTGGAGCCCTCCGTGGACTCTCGCGACCGTTACCCACCGTGGGTTGAAGACTCCATAAACGTGGACGTACGATAGCACCACCTATCGGAACCACGGGAAAAATCATCGTGTCAACAATTGCGTTTGATCTTCCAACCCTTTCCTTTCTATACATGCTTGTTGTTACTTGCCATGAAATGCTAAAATTTGCCAACTCTAAAATTTGGGAAAAGGTAGATTTTTTATTTGGTCAAGTAGTCTAATCACCCCCCCTCTAGACATACTTTCGGTCCTACAAGTGGTATCAGAGCTTTGGTCTCCATTGCTTCGGTTTAATCACCGAGGAGGAAGATGGATGTGTATAGTATAGGGAGTTTGAGTTGTAGAGTGCCTATTCTTGATGGAGAGTACTATAGTCAATGGAAAACTTTGATGCTTGAGTTGTTTAATGAATTTCAATTGAGCAAGTATGTTAAGTGCCCCTATGTACCTCCCATTGATCCTTTACATCCCACACACGAAGAGGAAATTGATATGCTATGCAATCTTAGAACTGTGAATCTCATTGTTAGAGCATTACCTAGAAATGTGCTAAATCAAATGAAGAATTTTGAATGTGCTTATACTTTATGCAATGACTTGGAGAAACGATATCCAAGTTATTCATTGAGTAATCTTGATGAAATTCTTCATAAAACTATTGCCTTCCACAAAATGACGCCTAGTGATCCCAAGTTTGATGATTGTCTATTTGAGCTTAGAGACCTCATGCGTGCTAAAGGAGATGTCACAACTATCAACAACATCATTATAGAACCCCTTCGCATTCATAAACTTGAACATTGTCATAATCACAACCCTAACGAATATCTTGTTCTTTATGACGAGGATTTCCCACTTGATGATGACAATGTGGAACATGGATACTATGATGAAGATGAGCTGTTCGACATCGAGTATGAGAAGATCATGAAGAATCTAAGTCTCATGGCAAACTTCAAGGATTACATGTCCGGAGGAAAAGAGTGGATTCTCGATAGCGGATGTACCGATCATATGACCGGAAATAGAGACATGTTTGAAGAGATCACACCAAACCATGGACCGCGAAGGTACGTAACGTTTGGAGACAACTCCAAGGGTAAGGTACTTGGTCTTGGTAAGGTGGCCATATCCCATGATAGCTCTATTCAAAATGTTATGCTTGTTGAATCTCTTGGCTACAATCTTCTTTCCGTATCTAGACTTGCCGACTTTGGTTTTAATGTGCTATTTACGAAAATAGATTGCCAAGTGTTTCGTCAAGATAATCATAAAATGGTCTTTACCGGTTTCCGTAGAGGTGATCTATACATTGTCGATTTCACTAAGAGATCCAAACCTCGTACTTATCTCATTGCAAAATCTTCTAAAGGTTGGCTTTGGCATAGGAGACTTGGACATGTTGGCATGCGTAATTTAGACAAGCTTATCAAAGGTGATCATATGCTTGGTGTTAAAGATGTTATCTTTGACAAAGATAGACTTTGTAGTGCTTGTCAAGCTGGAAAGCAAGTAGGTGGAAGTCATCCCGTTAAGAATATCATGACTACTAGGAGACCACTCGAGTTGCTTCACATGGATCTTTTTGGTCCCGATGCTTACAAGAGTCTCGGTGGAAATTCCTATGGTCTAGTTATAGTTGATGATTTTTCCAGATTTACGTGGGTATTCTTACTTGATGAAAAGTCGCAGGTTCAAAAGATCTTCAAGAACTTCGTTCGTAAAGCGCAAAATCAGTTTGAAGTGAAGATCAAGAAGGTTCGGAGCGATAACGGATTGGAGTTCAAGACACCCATGTGGATACCTTTCTTGACGAAGAAGGTGTCTCACATGAGTTCTCGGCTACGTACACGCCTCAACAAAATGGAGTTGTTGAGAGGAAGAACCGAACGCTCATTGAGATGGCAAGAACGATGCTTGACGAATACAAGACGCCAAGACACTTTTGGGCAGAAGCCGTGGAAACAGCATGTCATGCCACAAACCGACTTTACTTGCACAAGCTTCTCGGTAAAACGGCATACGAGCTACTCACCGGTAACAAACCCCAAGTTGGATACTTTCGGGTATTCGTCTCAAAGTGCTACATTCTTGATAAGCATCGTCGTACTAAATTTGCTCCTAAATCTCATGAAGGATTCCTACTTGGATACGGATCGAACTCTCACACTTACCGTGTCTACAACAACTTCACTCGAAAAGTTGAAGAGACGGTAGATGTGAAGTTTGATGAATCTAATGGTTCGCAAGTCGAACAATTGCCAAATGATGTAGGTGAGAAAGACCCTTCGGAAGCTATCCAAGACTTGTCCATCGGCAAGATTCGTCCCATGGAGGTGAAGGAAAGTACTTCATCAACTCAAGTGGAAGCCCCTACTTCACGTCAAGGTGAACCACAACATGACATGGAGGCATCCACAAGCGGTACACGACAAGATGATGAAGAGGAGGAAGTGCATCATGAAGATCCACCACAACCTCCTTCACCACCACCTCAAGGGAACGACACCTTCAACAACAATGAAGATGAAGGAGATGATGATGAAGAAGAAGCTCCACCATCCAACAATCAGAAGCTGGCCCGAGTTAGAGCACAAGTGACCAAGAACCATCCCCTAAACCAAATCTTTGGTGATATACAAACAGGGAGAATCACTCGCTCTAAAACTCGCCTAGCTAACTTTTGTGAGCATTATTCTTTCATATCTAGCATTGAGCCTTTGAAGGTAGAACAAGCTCTTGAAGACGCGGATTGGGTGAACGCGATGCATGAAGAGCTTCACAACTTCGAGAGGAACGAAGTGTGGACACTCGTGGAGAAGCCCAAAGATGAGCAAAACATCATCGGAACCAAATGGGTGTTTCGAAACAAGAAAGATGAAGACGGTCAAGTCGTACGCAACAAGGCTCGTCTCGTAGCCCAAGGATATACGCAAGTCGAAGGTATGGACTACGGTGAGACCTACGCCCCCGTCGCTAGACTTGAAGCTATTCGCATTCTTCTTGCTTATGCTAATCACCATGATATCACACTTTATCAAATGGACATTAAAAGTGCCTTTTTAAATGGTGAGATTGAAGAAGAAGTCTATGTTAAGCAACCACCTGGTTTTGTAAATCCTAAGAAACCTAATCATGTTTACAAGCTTCGTAAAGCCCTTTATGGTCTTAAGCAAGCCCCTCGCGCTTGGTACAAATGCTTAACGAAGTTTCTCATTGAAAAAGGTTTTGAAATTGGTAAAATTGACGCAACCTTATTCACTAAGAGAGTTAATGGTGAATTATTTGTGTGCCAAATCTATGTGGATGATATTATCTTTGGATCTACTAACCCACAATTTAGTGAAAGATTTGGAAGGTTGATGTCCGAGAAGTATGAGATGTCCATGATGTGTGAGCTGAAATTCTTTATTGGTTTGCAAATCAAGCAAATGAAAGAAGGAAATTTCATCTCTCAAACTAAGTATACCAAGGACTTGATCAAGAAGTTCAACATGCAAGAGTGCAAAGCTTTGAAAAATCCCATGCCTACTAGTGGACATGTTGACCTTACCAAGGAGGATGAACCGGTTGATCAAAAGGTTTATCGATCTATGATTGGTTCATTGCTATATCTATGTGCCTCTCGTCCCGATATTATGCTTAGTGTTTGCATGTGTTCTAGATATCAAGCTGCACCTAAAGAGTGTCATCTTTTGGCCGTGAAATGTATTGTGAGATATTTGATACAAACACCAAACTTTGGCATTTGGTATCCCAATGGATCTTCCTTTAACCTTGTTGGCTATTCCGATTCGGACTATGTCAGTGACAAGGTTGATAGAAAATCCACCTCGGGTACTTGTCAATTTTTGGGTAGATCTCTTGTGTCTTGGTCCTCCAAGAAACAAAACTTGGTATCTCTATCTACTGCCGAAGCTGAGTATATTGCTGCTGGATCATGTTGTGCGCAATTACTATGGATGACACAAACGCTTAAGGATTATGGAATTCATGTTAGAAATGTTCCATTGCTTTGTGACAATGAAAGTGCTATTAAAATTGGTCATAATCATGTGCAACATTCTCGAACTAAACATATTCAAGTTAGAAATCATTTCATTCGTGATCATGTTGCCAAAGGAGATATTAATCTTAAGCATGTCCGTACTAACAAGCAATTGGCCGATATCTTTACTAAGCCACTTGATGAGAAAACATTTTGCTATTTGAGGAGTGAGTTGAACATCATTGATGCTTCAAACTTGAGCTAGACTCACTCGGTTGCATGCAAGGGCATGAGCTTTCTTGATGTTTCCATGATACTCTTAATATGTTATCTTATGCCATGGAATTCTATGCTCCCTTGTATTGCATCTAACCTTTTGTAGGTACTTGGAAGAATTTCATTCCACAAGATTGCCATCAACTCAAATCATAAGCAATCTTGTCATTACCAAGTATCCACAACCCCTCTTGATGATGGAAGGAAGAGAACAACTCAACCATATCCTTGACATATACTTGATGTGATCATATATGCTAAATCCCGATTGGTATCATGTCAAAAGGATATATCTATTGTTCTTCCTTGCATGACTAACCTTTGTAGGTGAAAAGTGTACTCAAACGAGAAGGATTGCTCCCAACTCAAGATGATCTTCATCAACCTCGAGCATCCTCAATGAGTTCACCTACAAGCCACGTCATCAACATCACTCAAAGGTATGTAATCATATCCTTGAAAAGCTTTACTCCAAGTCATGAGCTAAAGCAACTCAAGTGATATGAATACATTAAAATGCTTAATCGAAAAATGGTAACCCCATTTTGAGCTTAACGTAGAGTATGACCTATGATCAAGTATTCTTGCTTGGCTCCAAAGTCAATATACTCTAATATAGGTGACCTTGTCACCGCCCATCATCTAGTTAAGTATTTTGGATGGTTCATTCTCTATTTTGCAAGATTTCTTGGAACCACTCAAAAAACTTCTCTAGTTGATACCTTTTTTAAAAAAACTTTTGCATTCCCATTGCAAAATTCTCTTTTGACACTTTGAAAACAGAAACTTGGTCCCTTTTATTCTGTTTTAGCATCGGAGCCGCCGACACAAATAACTCGGTTCTACCGAAATTGCAGACAAGCTGCACCACAACATCTCGGTACCACCGATTTATCAGTCTCAGAGTCACCGATTTATTTTCTTCTCTTATTTATGTTCGCAGTTGCAAATCTATGTTTCTTTTGTGATCTTGCAAGTGATGATTCTGTTACTTCGATGATCCCTTCTTATTATTACAAAAAAAAGCGGGGGAGAATAACAAAGCTAAACTTAGGGGGAGAATTTCCTTATTCAAGGATCCCTAACTCAAAGGAGGAAAAGTCTTACAAATCTCAAAGGGAGAGAAATTATTTTCAATGATTCCCTCAGTTTTCAATTTTATGAACCCTACATTCAATGACCCTTGTTCTCAAGGATCCCTTCTTATCAATGATCCCTGTATCTCTTCCTGTATTTGACCTTTTTGGAAATTAATGCCAAAGGGGGAGAATACCAAAGCTTCATGCTAAAGGGAGATACATGCTTATGCAAAAGGGGGAGATATGATCAAGGGGAGAGCAAATTCTCAATGATTATACTCATATAAACAAGGTGAGAATACCAAAGTAGGGGGAGAAGAATATGTTTGCTTATTTTATTTGATTGTTCACTTTAGAACTTTTCTCACCCTATCCAATCCCAATATCTACATGCTAAGATTCAGGGGGAGAGGATGATTTACTATTTTCATATCTAGGGGACAAAATTCTAAATGATCTTGGAGACATATCAATCTTAAGATATACCATCTCTTATATGTTCTCCATATCTTGGTGCTTTTGAGTTCTACTGCCTTATTGACTGGTAGAATACTCTTGTGTTTCCTAACATTGTTTTCTCAAGTGTATTTCTACTACAAGCATGCTCAAGAACTCAAGGTAAGTATATGCACCATATCTTTGATCAAGATGATCTCTTGCTTCTTGCACATATTGTTTGCAAGGGTGAAGTCTTGAACAAGGATACATCTCATTCACATATACTTGATGCATATAGCCAAGATACACATGACTCATTCTATCCCTTCCACTATATGTGTGTCCATGCATTCCAAAGCAACTATCCTTCAAAGGACTGCACACATTTAGGGGGAGCAAGTCTAAGTCATGTGTCTCTCAAAGTCTTCATTATATCCATGCATATCTTTATTCGAAGCTTTGATTGTATGTTGTCATCAATTACCAAAAAGGGGGAGATTTAAAGCACAACATGCTCCCTTGGTGGTTTTGATAATTCATGACAACATACATTGTCTCTTGGACTAATACTTTTACCTAGTGTATTTCAGATAAAGTTCATGAAGAGAAAGGGCTGGTAAAAAGGATTGTGGAGATTGTGGAATTACCCCAAGATGCAAGGAAAAGGATTGGCAAAACTTCAAGAAAGAGGACTCTACATTTTACATTTGTGAGAAATCACTTTGAGTCCATAGGAAAGCCAATACTATTAAAAGGGGGTAAGGTTTTGTTTGGTGAACAAAATGCTCATACGTGCACAAGTGAAAGTCACCAAAAACACCCACAAGCTCTTCCACAAAAAGTCTGTCAAAGCCAAATATCCAAAATCGGTGCAACCAACACTTTCCACTCGGTGCCACCGATTCCCAAACTCAGACAGACCTAAGCCAAACCCTAGCCTTTCGGTGCAACCGATTCTGCTTCGGTGCCACCGAGTTTAGGTTGCCAACTTTCTGTTATGCAAATTCACAATATCGGTACCACCGAGATTGTTGGATCGGCGTCACCGAGAATGGGAAATCTGACCGTTGGTCACCTTATCGGTGCAACCGAGTTTCCTATATCGGTCTCACCGAGATTCAAAAGTTGCCACCTTTTGGTCACTTCGGTACCACCGAGATTAACACATCGGTGTCACCGAGTTTGTCATTTTGTGTGTAACGGTTGGATTTTTGGGGATGCCTATATATACCCCTTCACCACCACCCACTCGAAAGAGAAGCACTCAGAATTATTCCATACTTGCCCCATCCAGTTTTCTGAGAGAGAACCACCTACCCTTGTGTTGAAGTCAAGATCATCCACTCCAACCATATGGATCTTGATTTCTAACCTCCCCAAGTTGCTTTCCACCAATCCCATCTCTTCCACCAAGCCAAATCTATGAGAGAGTGATTGTGTGTTGAGGAGTCTATCATCTTGAAGCACAAGAGCAAGGAGTTCATCATCATTGCCGAGCCTATTACCTTTTGAAGGGTGGTGCCTCCTAGATTGGTTAGGTGTCGCTTGGGAGCCTCCTACTTCGTGTTGTGGAGTTGAACCAAGAAGTTTGTAAGGGCAAGGAGATCGCCTACTTCATGAAGATCTACCTATAGTGAGGCTAGTCCTTCGTGGACGGAAGCCGTTATGGAATAGTCAAGGTTGCTACTTCATGGACCCTTATGGGTGGAGCCCTCCGTGGACTCTCGCGACCGTTACCCTCAGTGGGTTGAAGACTCCATAAACGTGGACGTACGATAGCACCACCTATCGGAACCACGGGAAAAATCATCGTGTCTACAATTGCGTTTGATCTTCCAACCCTTTCCTTTCTATACATGCTTGTTGTTACTTTCCGCTGCTATACTCTTAGAACTTGCATGTGTAGGGTGTACTTGACTTGCCATGAAATGCTAAAATTTGCCAACTCTAAAATTTGGAAAAGGTAGATTTTTTATTTGGTCAAGTAGTCTAATCACCCCCCCTCTAGACATTCTTTCGCTAATACAGAGTGACGGCGGTATGTGCTTGGAAGTAATGACGCAACCTCCTCGAGGGCATGAGGAGGCGGAAGAGCAATTTCTGCACACCAGAGTACCTTGACCTAGCCCCGTGCAGGAGAGAGCTTTCAAAGTAGACCGGGCACTACACCATCTTCTTCTTCGCAACTTGTTGATCTGATTCTGTTGGGTTCTATTGTAGGAGCATCGCATGCAAATTAAAATTTTCCTACGTGCAAAAAATCTAGGAACATGCTACAGAGATGGATCACAAACCGTTACTACTAGATGCGCAGTGCCGTGCAGCGCAAGTAGAGTTGGGGCAGTGCGTCCCGGAGGTCCGTCTCCTCCTCGCGTGATCTCCCTTGAACAGCCGGTCACCGAATCCCACGTACAGGTTCACCGGAGCGGCGCAAGTGCACTGCCTCTAATGGTATCTGCGCGTGCAGGAGGAACACCATGAGGTGGACTGCTAGGTCCGATCACATAGTCGGCGGCGAGTGGAGGTGGCTAGCTGCAACACATGCGAAGCGCTAATGACGGCGCCAAAGCGATCAACTGGATAAGTGTGCCGCACCTCCACCATATATAGGTATCCATCGCGGGCTCAACTCTTGGGCCTCGCACGGATCCTAAAGCCCACATGTTCCTCCCCATAAGCGCGTGACCCCTTAGTTTCTCGTTCACTTGGTCGTGAGTCAGATCACATCCATCTTGACTAGTCGGTAGTGGCCTCTAGCAAAGCATGCCGACTCCAAGTGTCCGATGAATCTGGTTAGGCAAACCTATACTTCATACTTCTGTTCCCTTTGCCACACGATATGCCGTGCTCAAGGCGACATGGTCATCCTTGTTGCAGCACGACCTCTTTCTTGTTCCGGTAAATCGACCAATACTTCATATTCTCTCATAATCGTCATCGCATGGCCATGCTTATCCAGGTCGGATCACCCGAGGGGGCCTAGAGTATATCTCTCCTAATTGGAGGGACAAAGCCCATCTTGCTCAACCATGTCTCGCAGCATGGGTCCGGACAAGCCCGAAACCTACCTTTATAACTACCTAGTTACTGAGTAGCGTTTGGTCAGCCCAAAGCAGGTCTATCACCATCTCGAGTACATGCGTCGGCTCAGGTCTTAGGACATAGAACATATGTTGTACTAGAGACTCACAGATGACCTATCGCTGTGTCGCATAGTCGGGTCTGTCCAACTCAGACCTTATCTCGACTCGGATCCAACTATGTCAAATCTGACCAGATCTTTCTGAGTCCCTATTATCCGGCTAGCATCCAATGCTACATGGTTAGTGAGACCGAACCATCCACCATGTCATATGCTAGTCTAACTGGTTGCGTGTCCACACTGCCCGTTCGACTAGGGACTATTTAGGACAGTCATCATACAATGCATAGTCTCACAAACAAGTCACGTACTTGTTAATACACATCATTGATAATGTCCAAGGACTATATTTATTCATAAACACATAGGAAATATCATCATACATGATTGTCTCTAGGGCATATCTCCAACAGTCTCCCACTTCCACTAGAGTCAATCAAATAGACATCTAATGCCCATAGCTCTAACGTGCCCCTCATGCTTGGGTTGTGGAAGCGGTTTGGTCAACGGATATGCAACATTTTCATCCGTATGAATCTTGCATAAATTAGTATCACCATTCTTTATGAGCTTTCGTATCAGGTGATATTTTCGGTCTATGTGCCTGGTCTTGTGGTGTTGTCTTGGCTCCTTGGCTTGTGCGATGACACCTGAATTATCGCAATATAGGTGCAACAGTTTTGCTTAGCCCGAAAACACAATAAGATCTTCCAGGAAGTTCTGAATCCAAACACCTTCCTTTGCGCCGTCACAAGACGCAATGTATTCGGCCTCTATTGTGGAGTCGGCCACTATATCTTGCTTGGAACTCGTCCAGCTCCTTGTTCCTCCATTCATGTCATACACGAATCCAGTTTGTGATCAACAATCATCCCTGTTGGTTTGGAAACTAGCATCAGCGTAACCCTTTACGCAGAGCTCCTCCTCACCTCCATAAACTAGGAACATCTCTTTAGTCCTTTTCAGGTACTTCAGGATAGTTTTCACCGCTGCCCAGTGACTCTCACCTGGTTCAGCCTGGTATCTACTTGTTAAGCTTATTGCATAGGCTACATTAATTCGAGTACATAGCATGGCATACATGATGGATCCTATTGCCAAAGCATATGGAATCCTACTCATCCGGTTTCACTCATCATAAGTCATAGGACTCTAAGTCTTGCTTTGCCTTATACCATGTGAGATAGGCAAGAACCCATTCTTAGCCTCACTCATGTTGAACCATTTCAACACTTTGTCTATGTACGTGCTCTGGCTTAAGCCGAGCAGCCTTCTCGATCTATCTCTATAGATCTTGATGCCTAAAATGTACACTGCTTCTCCAAGGTCTTTCGTCGAAAACTTGCCATTCAATGATTCCTTGACTGAGTTCAGCATCGAAACATCATTTCTGATTAGCAGTATGTCATCCACAGGATGGATCAAAATACTACTGAGCTCGCACTAGACTTCTTGTATAAACAATAGTCCTCTTCATTCTTGATGAAACCAAGGTCAATGATGACTTCATCAAAACGAATGTTCCAACTCCGAGCTGCTTGCTTCAATCCATAAATGGATCTCTTGAGCTTGCATATTTTACCAGCGTTATTTGGATCGACAAAACCTTTAGGCTGTATCATGTATACATCCTCTTTTAAATTTCCATGAAGGAAAGCTGTTTTGACATCCATCTTCCATATCTCATAATCGAAATATGCAGCTATAGTTGTCGGGCCTTTGGGATAGGGGGTATCCCGACTCGTCTGCCTGCGGCCCAGGACGCGGCGCTGGCCTTAAGTACCGAATGGCCCACTAACGATCTTCATGAGGAAAGCCCTCGCTAGAGCCCGCGCCTCGCGAGGCGTACGACAACAGCGTCATCAAGGACCTCCCGAGGCCCCTTTGCGGAGCCACCTCCTGAAGCCCTCGCGGGGCGGATCCGTCGAGGTCGGCCTGGCGGGGTCACGCAGCCCTGCCCCTTCATGTGGCTGACGCGGCCCGCACAGGGCGGCTCCCAGGGTCGTACCAGCTGGCACAGACAGAGAAGGTTTCCTCTTTGGTGATACAGGAGCAACGCCAGCTCGCGGGCTCCCAAAGCAATCCCCAAAGGTTTCCTTTCTCATGCAAGAGTACCAAGACCGAGGGCTCGGCAGGACGGATGTCACCCCCG
Organism: Elymus sibiricus; assembly: GCA_039707655.1. Taxonomy (NCBI): domain Eukaryota; kingdom Viridiplantae; phylum Streptophyta; class Magnoliopsida; order Poales; family Poaceae; genus Elymus; species Elymus sibiricus. The sequence goes on from CM077665.1 coordinate 239,043,581, forward strand.
AGCCCACGAGCACGTCACAACGAGGGACTTTGACAGGCGAAGACCACTTTTGTCAGGATAGGCCGCAGTCCTCTCCCCCTTCAAACAGGCCGTTGTGGCAACCCTTCCCGCCTTGTGTTTTGGGGGAAGAGAACCAAAGCCAGTATAAGAGTAGGGAACTAGGCACCATAGAGGGGATCGAACCCTCGGTAGGAAAGAAGACACCTTATACTCATCCTCATCCTCAAGAAATCTAGACAAGCAGGAGTAGGGTCTTACACCGCGAGGTGGCCCGAACCTAGGTAAACTATGTGTCCTTCATTCATCTTACTTAGCTCTAGCCGCCGCAGAGTCGCCGTAAGGTTGTGAAGCAGAGTAGGGCAGGAGAGCGACCGCACCCCAGAGATCGAACCTTTCTGGGTCCCCAGAGCCCCGATTCCGAGATTTGGCATGCCAGGTAGGGGTGCGTCGACGTTCTCCGGCTCCATTTCGGCTCTCGGTTCACCAACCCCATGGCAGACGCTCGCCGCGTGCGCGCTGAGCGCATGGCGGCCCGGGTCGTTCAGACCGCCCTAGTTGGTAGAGGTGGTCGTCGCCATTCCGCCAGCGCCGAGGTCGCTGCGGCCACCGACCCTGCTGCCCGCGAGCAGCAGGACTAATCCGCGCACCTCTCGGTGCAGAGGGAGGGCCGCACCGCCACGGCTTCTTCTTCCCACGCTCGCCTCGAGCGGGTGAACGTGTAGGCGGGCTGCTCATGGCATGCGAGCTGCTTCTCTACCGCCCCGCTGATGCTGGCTACAACGCATGGCTGGGTCGTATCACCGAACTCGTCACTGCCGCCGGGGAGGCCCCACCGCACCCTAGGCAGCGGGCGGCGACGACAAGGTCGTGGCGAACTGGCTCCCGATGGCCCTCAAGGATTGATGAGGATATATTCACGAAATATGATGATTCTGCTTGCTTAAACTGGGAAGAAATATTGCGCCTCGTTGACAAATATCATAAGGTGAATTCTCTCTTAGTTGATAATGCTATTTATTTTAATGAGAGCTTTATACTGCCTAAATATTTGTGTGTGTGTGTCATTAGGTACATTGGAGAGGAAGGCATAGCACAAGGGAGCAAGAAGGAGAGCAAGGAGGCAATGCAGCTGGGCAGGGAGGAGGACCCTGCAGTTTCCAGGGCGGTACTACCGCCCCACACCAGCGGTAGTACCGCTTAAAGCGGTAGTACCGCCCCGTGCTACCGTACTCAGTACCGCTTAGCCAAAATATTTCTGGCATCCAAGCGACCTAACCGGTACTAGAGCGGTACTTAAGCGGTAGTACCGCTTGGAGCGGTAGTACCGCATGCCATAAGCGGTACTACCGTGCTGCCTGCGCGCAGGCTTTTGGGCTGACGGGCCGTGTACCCTTTCCAACTATCTTAGGATCTAAATACCCTTCCTTAGGGTTAGTTAGGGGAGACCACGTTTTGATTAAACCTCTTTTCAGATTGAATTGCTTTAAGCATTCCTCTGTAATCAATATTCCTCTTTGATTCGATCAGGAGTATTCTACCTTCACCACTTTGTTGCGATCTGGTGTTTATCCTACTGCAAGATTCAAGTGTCTTCTGCTGTTCCATTGGGAATTGGTAGATTGCAAACCGCTTCGTGGTCGGCGGCTACGTGCGCAAGTGTGTGAAGTTGCGAATATCGAATAGGGTTGAGAACTGTTGCATTGGCAACGGGGGAACATCCAGAGATTCGTCAGCGTCCCACAAGTTATCATCCACCTACATCGAGCTCAACGAGAAGATCGGGACACCCCTTATCATCTTGGTATCAGATAGCCAGTGTTTCCTCGGTGAGCATCCATCAATCCCTTAGATTAGTTTTGTTTTCCTCCTATCCAGAAAAAGCCTCACAAAAAGATTCGGGTTAGGGTTTTTGCCATAGCCTAGATTGCATCGTAGATTGGTTTTAGTTGCTGGTCGTTGTGTCTTTCTTTTTGCGTAGTTTTTTCCTTCGAATCCATTGGTTTTTAGTTTCCATCGTAGATTGCATCGTAGATTGGATTGTTGTTCGATCAGCTATCCTGTTTTGCAAATTCCAATCCATAGCCACAGCCTGTCTACACAAAAGGTGTTAGGAACTTACCCACGAGACTAGTTTCCGCTCTACAGGCTGCTCATATAGGTTTTGGTGCTTTGCAATTTCTGGACGTGATCCAAGAACAGTTGCCGCTGCTTGCGATCTATTGTGGCCTCAAAACAAAAACAAAAAAAGAGGAGAGAGAAAAAGTTTTTTTTACTTTTCACGTACTGTTCACGTGACAGTTGAAAAAAAAACAGAGCGAAAGAAAGAAAAGAGAGAAACAGTGGCTGGACGTTGTTGCTATCTCTTGCACTGTTAGCTTCTTGCGATTGTGCACTAGTAGAATTGAGCAATCTTGTGCCTGTTTACATTGAGCATTGCTAGTGTCTCTCGAGTGCATTGCAACACATCCTGTTTTGATAGTTGCTCTGCCACATTTTTCTCCACCGTGTGTGTTTTCCTTGGTTGTTGGCTCACACGATCAGCACTAGGACTTGTCTTCGGTGTTGTTAGGTATTCCAACCAAGCTCCACTATATACCCTGGTTTGTCGTGTGATAGTTCTTCCCTCGGTATTCGCTTCCTCCCATCCGTGCAAGTTCTGCCTATCCAAGTTGGTAAGCGATTACTATTCACTTTGGAACGGTAAGATTTCCTTTTCTTGTCAGTTTTTGAGTGAGCTGAGAGTTTCCACCATATATATATACTTTGCTGCAACTTCCTTTGTATTTTCTAACCTTGGCAGATGATGATGAGGAGGTTCCATTACCATTGAAATTCTATTGCAGCAACAAATTCTGGGAGGAGGATTTTCGAGTGGTGCCTGTTTCGGGTTTGTTCCACTTCACGGCAGACATCAATGGTAGAGATGTTGCTGTTACCATTGATAGTTGTTCTTTAACGAACTTGGTTAGTGTTGAGGTTGTTGAAAAGCTGCAGTTGCGTACATGTCCCAAACGTGATCCATATCTGTTAGCTACTTCTGATCATGCACTGCCAATTACTCGGTCCGCATCTGTTCCTCTAACCATTTATGGTCATACTCGACATATTGCATGTGATGTGGTTCCTAGAGCGCTTCATTTCTGCCATCTCATGTTGGGAAGATTTTGGTGTGATCACTTTCAGGTCGTTTTTGGTAGTGGTCATCCTGACCCCTCCATCTTTTGGAATAGGAAGCACACGTGGTTATTACCTACTCACATTATGCAGTTTCAGGAGCTTAGGCGTCAAAACCTACGTCCGCCTGCAACCACTAAGAAAAAGCCCCATGATGATCCTGTTCTTGCACCTAAGTTGAATGTTTCCACCCTCTGCACAATTGAGAACCCCAACGTTAATGATTCCACCATTTGTGTAGATATGAGTGTATGCCATACGAGTGAGAGTTTGAGTGTTCCAGAAAACCTGCAAGTGGGAGTAGATGAAACATGTGCGGATTCACCTAATGTAATCATCTCTACTCCTAGTGTTGTTTCTTGTGATATGCAGGTTGCTTTTGAAGAAAGGGAGCCGTCTGTTTTACAACCTGCATCACAGGACCGTGCATTGTCACTTGAGGAGGAGGTCCAAGTGCCTCCTACATCTGAGGAGACTGTCGTTGATATAGGTACTGATTTCGAGCTACAGCCAGCGCGTGCGACATATTGTGAGTCTATTCCTTTGCTGCTGCCTCATTGTGATTTGCCTTGCACCGCTGTTTCAGCACCATGTGATATATTACCTATTTCAAACTTTGATCATGTGGTACTTATGACACATAAGGAAGTACTTGCTCGAATACCACCTGTTGATATTGTGTATTCCATCATGCTAAATGAACCTCTTCGTTTGAGTTGTGCTATGAAGAAGATTTCTGAAATCTCTTATCTAAATTCTAGCACATATGCCTATAGTTTCACATTTAATTTAATTGGTGCATATAGCATGACTGATAATTTTCTCGTGGATCACATATGCATTACCTGTGATAGGATTGCTGATTTGAAACTTGATGTTTTACGTCCTATATGCTATGTGACAAAGTCATTTTGCTTTGGGACAGTACCTCATTTTCATGAGAATACGAAATATCATTCTGTTCTCGTTGATTTATTGCGGCCAAAACAAATTTCAGCTATTTTGGATTGTTCTAATCTTGCTATAACCGAATCTAATCAATTGTGTTTGTCCCAATACCTGTTGCATTTATATGCTCCTGCTATAGACTTCACTTATATTTGCAAACTGAATTGCATCTTACACGCTGCGAGTCCTGCTCATGACCATACATACGTTTGTTCTATATATCAGAGTGGCACAGTTGAAGCATGGTATCCAATATATGTATCTTTCAATATTTTGGACTGGTTTGACCTTGCTTATAGCACATTTGATCATCGATCTTCTGTGAGGACTTTGGACTTAATACTGAACAATAAGACATTGTACATGTGTGTTCCTCATTCTGGTCCTGACTATATGTACTTCACTTATCCTTGCAATTATGATTGCCGATTCCTCAGATATTATTTGTTTTCGCATGGACATTTTGTCTTGTATACTTGCAATTTATTGCATACTGGGAATCTTTTTCATGACAACAAAAATGATACAGCATGTTATATATACATATATTATGCGTACACGTTGTTCTTTTTGTTTCTGCCATTTTCAGCTTACCCAAAGCCGCGGACGGCTTTTCTTGAAGAAAGGGAGGATGATGAGGATATATTCACGAAATATGATGATTCTGCTTGCTTAAACTGGGAAGAAATATTGCGCCTCGTTGACAAATATCATAAGGTGAATTCTCTCTTAGTTGATAATGCTATTTATTTTAATGAGAGCTTTATACTGCCTAAATCCTTGTGTGTGTGTGTCATTAGGTACATTGGAGAGGAAAGCATAGCACAAGGGAGCAAGAAGGAGAGCAAGGAGGCAATGCAGCTGGGCAGGGAGGAGGACCCTGCAGTTTCCAGGGCGGTACTACCGCCCCACACCAGCGGTAGTACCGCTTAAAGCGGTAGTACCGCCCCGTGCTACCGTACTCAGTACCGCTTAGCCAAAATATTTTTGGCATCCAAGCGACCTAACCGGTACTAGAGCGGTACTTAAGCGGTAGTACCGCTTGGAGCGGTAGTACCGCATGCCATAAGCGGTACTACCGTGCTGCCTGCGCGCAGGCTTTTGGGCTGACGGGCCGTGTACCCTTTCCAACTATCTTAGGATATAAATACCCTTCCTTAGGGTTAGTTAGGGGAGACCACGTTTTGATTAAACCTCTTTTCAGATTGAATTGCTTTAAGCATTCCTCTGTAATCAATATTCCTCTTTGATTCGATCAGGAGTATTCTACCTTCACCACTTTGTTGCGATCTGGTGTTTATCCTACTGCAAGATTCAAGTGTCTTCTGCTGTTCCATTGGGAATTGGTAGATTGCAAACCGCTTCGTGGTCGGCGGCTACGTGCGCAAGTGTTTGAAGTTGCGAATATCGAATAGGGTTGAGAACTGTTGCATTGGCAACGGGGGAACAGCCAGAGATTCGTCAGCGTCCCACAAGTTATCATCCACCTACATCGAGCTCAACGAGAAGATCGGGACACCCCTTATCAAGGATGGTGCACGATCTTGGCTCCTGAACCTGACCGAGGGTTCGGTCTCTTCGTGGAGCGAACTCTGCGAGTTGTTCATCGCAAACTTCAAAGGCACGCACGACCACCCCCTCTTCGTCAACAACCTGTGACGCGTGAAGCGGCGGCCTGGGGAAACCCTACGCAAGTACATCCAGCGGTTCAGCCAGGTGCGCATCAAGATCCCGCGTGCCATGGATGAAGCCGTCATCATGGCGTTCACCAACGGCGTCAAGGACCTCAAGATGTGCGAAAAGCTCGCCATCAATGACAACCTTAGCTCGGCCTTGGAGTTGTTCAACATCGCCGACAAATGCGCCAAGGCTGAGGATGGTCGCATGTTCGTCCACGACGACCCTGACGCCGCGCCGGACGATGGCAAGGCCAAGGGTAAAGAGGTCAAGCGTAAGGGCCCCACCCTACTCGTGGCGGCGCCTAAGCAGAAGCGCGGCCGCGACCACAACGCGCCCGAGAAGGACCGCCGCCCGTTCTTCATCTACCATGATGTGAATACCCACAGCACTGAAGATTTCCAAGAACTCAGGATCCTCCGAGACGAGCGTGTTGTCCAGCGCCCGGAACGCAACGACCGTGGCGCTGGCCGTGGATGCGGCGGCTGGTGGGATAGATGTGGCGGCAAGCCTCGCCAGGGCTGGCATGAGCAGCCTCGTGACAACGGCTGGCATGATCAGCCTCGTGAGGTGCGTCCTCGGGACAATGCTGCGCTCCCACCGCTGCCGCCGCCACTGACGAGGAACGACGACAGCCAGCGCGATGAGGAGGCCGGGGGCTATCAAGAGCCTCGTGCGATGGCTTGCATCCTTGGCGGAGCCCACACCCCTTCGTCGAACCGCCGGTTCAAGAAATTCTCGTGAGGTGAACGCCGCCCTCCCAAGGCTGGAAGCCACGAAGCCCCTCAAGTGGTCCCAGTATGCCATCTCCTTCGACGCCAGGGACAGCCTCAAGTCCACGGCCATCGCGGGCGCACTTCCCATTATGTGCAACCCCACCATCAGCAATGTTGCTGTCACCAAGACCCTCATCGACGGATGTGCAAGCCTCAACGTGCTCTCTATGGAGACCTTCCAAACACCCCAGGTGCCCAACGACCAACTGATGCCGACCAGGCCGTTCTCGGCGGTGACCAGCGGCTCCACCACTCTACAGGGGCAGATCCGCCTCCTAGTCACGTTCGGCACGCGCGACAACTACCACACCGAGCTCATCGATTTCGACGTGGCACACATCAACCTGCCGTACAACGTCATCATGGGATACCATCACCAAGCATGGCAGCAATGCACCACTGCTACAACGTCCTCAAAATGTCGAGATGCAGCGATATCATCACCATCGCCTACGACGAAAGGGACGCGGTCTGCTCCCTTGAGCGCGCCTACAAGCTTGCCCCAGCGGAGCATTCCGATGACACAGGGGATGTTGGGCCTCACGAGGCCGCTCCCCCAAGGAAGAAGCAGTTGTCACCCGTCCCAGGTCTCGCCAAGACGAAGAATGCATCCCCTGCCGACGCGGGTCCTGCGCCCGTTGCCGGCTGATACGTTGGTACGTCTCCAACGTATCTATAATTTTTGCTTGTTCCATGCTGTTATATTATCATTCTTGGATGTTTTACAATCACTTTATAGCAACTTTATATCATTATTTGGGACTAACCTATTGACATAGTGCCAAAGTGCCAGTTGCTGTTTTTGCTTGTTTTTTACTTCGCAGAATATCAGCACCAAACAGAGTCCAATAGCGACGAAACTTTTTGGAGATTTTTTTGGACCAGAAGACACACAGTGGGCCAAAGAAGTGCCAGAGAGGTGGGCCGTGGAGACCACAACCCACCAGGGCGCGCCAGAGGCCCCCGGCGCGCCCTGATGGGTTGTGCCCTCCTCGGGGCCCCTCTCCACCGTCTCTCATGCCTATAAATTCCCAAATATTCCAGAAACCCTAAGGGAGTCGACGAAAAACACATCCATCCGCCGCAAGTTCCAGAACCTCGAGATCCAATCTAACACCATCAAGGAGGGGTTCATCATCCTCATTGATGCCTTTTCGATGATGCGTGAGTAGTCCACCATAGAACTACGGGTCCGTAGGCAGTAGATAGATGGCTTCCTCTCTCTCTTTTGATTCTCAATACAATGTTGTCGGTGCACTAGGAGAGGGGTATCCAATGCCCCTGACTTATGCACAGGCAGTAGTAGCAAAACCCGTTGGGAAAGATACCATGCCACCAAGCGAGCGTTCAAGAACCAACACCCGGCAGCAACAACCTGCAGAGGGCCAAGCAAACACCGGCAACACCAGCACAACGGCCCAGGAGGGGCCCAAAGCGCATCGGCCGCATCGCCGGAGCCTGCCGGGGACTGAGGCGCGCACATCTCAGGAAGACCCGTCAAGCCATCCCCCGGCAGGCACGAGCTAACCAGCCACCGCTCCACCGCATCGCTACACGAGTCACTTATCGATGCGGTGTCGAAGCCTCAAGCGGCTAAGTGGCTCTCGCTAAGCACGTGGCGACGCATCGGGAGGCAGATTATACCCATTTCACACCCGTCCAGCGGCGTGTCAAGACCTTAAGCAACGACCAGCTAAGCGGTGGCAAGAGCTTGCCGGGGATGCACCCCCGAGCGCCACCTACTCTAGTAATCATGGTATTTTGTCCTAAATGCCAGAGTTAGGTATGATAGCTCTGCTAAGCTATCTAATCGATAGATAATGACTGTTTTGCCATTGTGGTTGCCCCTTGCACTATAAAAGGAGGCCCGAGGCAACCTAGCTGAAGATTCGAACCATTGGACACTTGTACTCGCGTAGTAGCTTGCCCCGACAGCCACGCTTGCCGGGGTGGAGCACTGCGTGTTCTTCGTGTTCCTTCGATCAATCCACCAAAAGCAGGAGTAGGGTTTTACGCTTCACAGCAGCCCGAACCTGGGTAAAAATGCCAGCGTCCTGATCGTCGCACTGTCTCATGGTCTCCACTATTTGTGCAACATGACCCCCCTGCTGAACCACAAGGGGCCTCTCGCCCCATAGGTGATCGCGAGCATCCGTGCCCTGACATCTTTGGCGCGCCAGGTAGGGGAGCGTGCATCATTTGCGAGAAACCGAGCTCGTGAACAATGAGTCGATCTCCATCATCATCTTCTTCATCCATGGCTCCTAAGAAGAAGCTCGCCACGGCCACGCATCCCTTGTAACAGCCCGAGACCGACGCTCCAGAAGATTCCCCTTTTATTTCCATTCTCCTCGTGTGATTCGTTTGGTTGTCGCATTCATCATCTCATCATTCGCATCATCTTCATAGCATCGTCGCTCGTTTATGAAAATTTGCATCCGTTCGTAGTTGCCGTTTCTCTCCGTTCTCGTCGGTGACCGTTTCGAGACCAACCACACACGCACGGGCCCGCGGCATCGATAAAAATATTGGTTTCAAAGGTGTGTATAAAACTTTCTCGGATTGGGTCGAAAGTTGGCGTGCGGTCTTGTGTTATTGTAGGTAGATCGCCTACCAAATTTCGCAGCAATCGAAGGTCGTTTGGTAACCGAACGGTCGACCGTAGCGGCACTGTATCGGTTTATTTGTCAGCAGTTTTCGGTGTGTTAAAAACTCTGTCACGGGCCACCAACCTCCCTCTCATCACCACCTAGCCCTTCTACACAGCCCAACAATCCACCCTAGCCTAACCCTCTGTCCGGAACCGTCCGATCGGATTGAACGGCTCTAAAAACACCCCTAGAACTAAACTCTAGCCCCTAGCTATAAAAGGAAGGTTCCCCTGCCCAAAAATGGCCTTCTTCTCCCTCCAGCCTCGCATTCCGTGCCACCCCAGCCATCCCTCGCCACTTGGCGAGCCCTGCCTGCCCTAGCGCCGCCGCAGTGACCCCTGTGGCCAATAAAGGGCAGCCACGTCGACTCCCCACCGCCTCGCAGCCAACCACCACGCTCCACGTCGCCTGCAAGCCTCCCCCAGGCCGCCATGGGCCCGCGAAGGCCATCTCGGGCCCGCCCGAGCCCATCTGGACCCGAGCGCGCCCGCCGCCGTGGCCGAGCTCGTTCTCGCCTCCCGCGGCCAGAGGTCCCGGTCGCCGCCGGCGAGCCCCGTCGCCGGAGAAGCCTAGGTCGTCCCCGTCGGACCTCTCCTTCCCATGCCCTAGCTGCTTTTCTCTCCTCCTCACCTCGCTATCTCTTTTCTTTGGGACAGGAACTGCCATGAAGGACCTTCGCACCCCGAGCTCCAACTGCCTCGCCGGATCCGCAACCCCGCCGGCCGGATCTGCCGGGATCCGCGCTGCCGTCGCCAGAGTGCCTCGCGCCCGCCGCTGGAGTCCCCTGCAACCGGCACTGCCGCTACCTCCTGCTGGCGCAACGGAGATGAGCACTCCCGCTCGCATCGGCCAGGTGGGCCTCGGCCTACCTTCCCCAACCCTCAGCGCGCCAAGGCCCAGCACCTTTTCCAACCGGCCTGTTGGCCCTATGTGAGCTCCCCGCCCCTATATCTCGCCCAATACACTCAGTAGTTATCCAACGCCCAGCAGATTTTGCCCGATAACTTTTTTTCCTTTCTACGAATTAAATAATTAACCAGTGCATTTCATAATTGCAGAAAAACGCATGTTTTTTTAAATGTCGATAATTAATAAACCGGGCCTCGGACCCAAATATTTTATATATGTAAAACATGTAGAATTTCGTGTAGATTTGCAATATCCCAATTTCATCCATGTTTAAAATGTTAACATGTTGTTTCTTGGGATTTGCATCAATGCCATGATTTTTGCATCGCTCATAAATAATTAACCATGCATCCGAATTCATAAAAATAAATATGTAAAATGTGTAGATTAGTTTTAACCAATTTTCATGCATGACAAAAATGTTTGATGTGATGTTTGCATTTAATTTGCATAGATGACTTGCTATAATGGTTTATGCCCTAATCTCGCATAAATGTTGTGTCATTTGTTTTATAGTAAAAAACCAACATATTATATATGATTTTGGGGTAGAAAATCCCAATATATGACCTGTAGCATATAGTTTTACTGCTGCCAATATGCCTCCATGAAAATCTACTATGCTAAAAACTGTTATTTTCACCAAGTCCTAATCTGCTATATTTTATTGCCATGTTGTGAGCTTCCTACCATGTGATCCATGACTCTTTTGAGTGTGAAATGTGAAGATGAAATGATGTGTGTGTTATATGCTAGCACGCCATGCTTAGTTTGTGCATTTTCGAATCTTGTAGCTTGTTGTTTTCATGTGTGCAATATGCTATGTTGCTGTTTTGGGGCAGATTTCAAATAAAACTTGTGTTGGTTGTTGTGGTTGACCGTAACTCCGTTTTGAGCATGTCCTATATGAAACTTGACTAGAATTCCATGTAGTTTCATAATATCTTGCTGCATCCATGATTTAACATGCTTGTGGTGGTTGTTTGCATGCATTTTGCATTCATGACATATGCATCTTGTGTTGGTCATATCTTTTAGGCCGTAGCTCCGTTTTATATGATCTATATATGTAAATCGAGTAGAATGACGAGTAGAATATCATTGTGCACTTTATTTTCATGTTTAATTAATATAAAAGATGGTTAGTTCAGATCTGGACCAAAATCATAATTTGCATATGGGGCCGTTTCGGAAACACTATATGTTGTTTCTGGCTTCATTTAATATGCCTAGATGACTAGTTTACTTATGCTTCACCTCTTGCCATGTTAAGTAACATTTAAACTTGCCATGTAAATAATCGAGAGTGAACTAAATGATTCGAACGTGGAGTTTCGTCAATATGCAACCTGTTGCATATTGAACTTCACTTAATGTGTAGTAATCGATTGTTGTGCTTTGCCATGCCTTGCATAATTAAACTTGACTTGCATCATATTTGTTTGTGCATCATGTCATGCATATGTTGTGGTGTTTATCATGTGTTGATTGCTGTCTCCGGATTGCTTCTTCTCGATAGAGTTCCGAGAGCGTTCGGAGTGTGAGGATTCGTTCGACTACGTTGGCTCGTCTTCTTCATGGACTCGTTCTTCTTCCAAGCGGGATCTCAGGCAAGATGATCATTTCCCTGGATACCATTACTATCATTGCAATGCTAGTTGTGTTGTTTCTATCGCTTGTCTTGCTACCTACCACTTGTTTGTCAAGCCTCCCAAAATGCCATGAAAAGCCTCTAACCCCCTTCACATCCCAGCAAACCATTGTTTGGCTATGTTATCGCTTGCTTAGCCCTTCTTATAGCGTTGCTAGTTGCAGGTGCAAATTGGTTCCATGTGCAACATGGATATTTTGATCTATCACTATATTATTGCAATTTAATGTAATGCACACATATACTTGGTAAAAGGTGCAAAGCTTGGCCTTTTGCTCGGTGTTTTGTTCCACTTTTGCCGCCCTAGTTACTTGTGTACTGGTACTATCTTCCATATTGAGCGCTCCTAACATGCTCGGTGTTGTTATGGGGACCCCCTTGACTTTCGTTTTGGGATAAAACTCTTCTGGCAAGGTCCAACATTCGTACTCCATTTGCCTAATAACAACTAAAATTGCATAGGGACCCGCCGGCTCCCGCGGATAATTAATCAACAACCCGGGCCAGTGCTCCTCATGAGTATTGGTCCAAAACAGAGCCACTTGCGTGGCCACCCGGGGCAACTCGGGGGATTTCTATCCGGCCACCGTACGTACTGCTCATCCGGTCGTGTCCTGAGAACGGGATACGCGGCTCCTATCGGGTTCGGCGACACGTCGGACGGCCTTGCTGGATTTGTTTTGCCTTTCTCGAACAACTTGTGCGAGGAATTCCGAGAATACTTCGGGCTATCTCAAGGTTGAGGTTTTCCAATGGAATTGCCTAGGAAATCATGGGATTTGTGGTCGAGGTTATTCCCGTGGCGTGTGTTTAGTTTGTGATGGATGAGTTGGAGCACCCCTGCAGGGTTAAATCTTTCGGAAAGCCATGCCCGCGGTTACGTGGCAACTTGGAAACTTTGTTTAACACCCGTTCATAGCAAACTTGAAGTAAACTCAAATAAAATACACCAACCGTGTGCGTAACCGTGACTGTCTCTTCTTGTGATTTCTAAACCGGGAGAGAACATGGTGGGGTTATGTTTGACTCGTAAGTAGGTGTTCAGGATCTCTTAGAGATCATTACTAGTTCACGTCCGTTTATGTGATGATCATCCCCCTTTATTCTTGTACTCGTAAGTTAGCCACTCAAATAAATGTTATGTGCTTACTGCAGCCTCACCACTTAACCATACCTCACCCATTAAGCCTTAATAGTCTTGATACCCTTGGAAATGAGATTGCTTAGTCCCTGTGGCTCACAGATTACTACAACAACAGTTGCAGGTACAGGTAATGCGATGATTTGACGTGAGCGCGATGCTTGTTTGATTTGGAGTTCTTCTTCTTCATCGTCGATCTAGGATGGGTTCCAGGCCGGAAGCCTGGGATAGCAAGGGTGGATGTTATTTTATCGTTTGATTTCGTCCGTAGTCGGACCGTTCTCTTCTGTATGATGATTGTATATGTTGCTGTATTGATGTGATCTTGATGTAGCTTGTGGCGAGTGTAAGCCAATTCGATATACTCATCTCTTCTTTACATGTACCTGTAATGATATCCATTCTTGCGAAACGACGAGATGCGCTTCTATCCCTGTCGAGTCCCTCGAGCCAAAATAAGGATAGGATCGCATCTTGGGCGTTACAAGTTGGTATCAGAGCCTGTACTAACCTAGGAGCCCCCTGGATTGATCGAACTTTTGCCGAGTCGAGTCTAGTGAAAAACTATTTTGAGTCTTGTTATATATCGGAGAGTAGGATTCTTTTTACTCCTCTTCTATGCTATCGTGAGGAATCCTGACGTAGGAATTTTAATTCTTTCCCTCTTCTCACTCAATTTTTTTAGGATCACGCGGGTATTTTGGAACCTATATGATGTCGATGTGACTGGAACTCTGTTCTTGGTGCCTCCCGTACGTATGGATTGGACCCGGTGAGTTGAGCTCCAAGGGGTTCTTGACACATCACTATCGTTTAGTTTCCTTAGTATCTCAGGACGCGGATGTTCGAAATTGCTTCAATACTATTCGTGGTGCGAAGAGTGTGGCGGCACCCAGTACTGGGGAGGTACAACATTCCATAGGGACCCGCCGGCACCCGCGGATAATTAATGAACAACCCGGGCCAGTACTCCTCATGAGTGTTGGTCCAAAACAGAGCCACTTGCGTGGCACCCGGGGCAACTCGGGGGATTTCTATCCGGCCACCGTACGTACTGCTCATCCGGTCGTGTCCTGAGAACGGGATACGCGGCTCCTATCGGGTTCGGCGACACGTCGGACGGCCTTGCTGGATTTGTTTTGCCTTTCTCGAACAACTTGTGCGAGGAATTCTGAGAATACTTCGGGCTATCTCAAGGTTGACGTTTTCCAATGGAATTGCCTAGGAAATCATGGGATTTGTGGTCGAGGTTATTCCCGTGGCGTGTGTTTAGTTTGTGATGGATGAGTTGGAACACCCCTGCATGGTTAAATCTTTCGGAAAGCCATGCCCGCTGTTACGTGGCAACTTGGAAACTTTGTTTAACACCCGGTCATAGCAAACTTGAAGTAAACTCAAATAAAATACACCAACCGTGTGCGTAACCGTGACTGTCTCTTCTTGTGATTTCTAAACCGGGAGAGAACATGGTGGGGTTATGTTTGACTCGTAAGTAGGTGTTCAGGATCTCTTAGAGATCATTACTAGTTCATGTCCGTTTATGCGATGATCATCCCCCTTTATTCTTGTACTCGTAAGTTAGCCACTCAAATAAATGTTTAGTGCTTGCTGCAGCCTCACCACTTAACCATACCTCACCCATTAAGCCTTAATAGTCTTGATACCCTTGGAAATGAGATTGCTTAGTCCCTGTGGCTCACAGATTACTACAACAACAGTTGCAGGTACAGGTAATGCGATGATTTGACGTGAGCGCGATGCTTGTTTGATTTGGAGTTCTTCTTCTTCTTCATCATCGATCTAGGATGGGTTCCAGGCCGGAAGCCTGGGATAGCAAGGGTTGATGTTATTTTATCGTTTGATTTCATCCGTAGTTGGACCGTTCTCTTCTGTATGATGATTGTATATGTTGCTGTATTGATGTGATCTTGATGTAGCTTGTGGCGAGTGTAAGCCAATTCCATATACTCATCTCTTCTTTACATGTACCTGTATTGATATCCATTCTTGCGAAACGACAAGATGCGCTTCTATCCCTGTCGAGTCCCTCGAGCCAAAATAAGGATAGGATCGCATCTTGGGCGTTACAAGTTGGTATCAGAGCCTGTACTAACCTAGGAGCCCCCTTGATTGATCGAACTTTTGCCGAGTCGAGTCTAGTGAAAAACTATTTTGAGTCTTGTTATATATCGGAGAGTAGGATTATTTTTACTCCTCTTCTATGTTATCGTGAGGAATCCTGACGTAGGAATTTTAATTCTTTCCCTCTTCTCACTCAATTTTTTTAGGATCACGTGGGTATTTTGGAACCTATATGATGTCGATGTGACTGGAACTCTGTTCTTGGTGCCTCCCGTACGTATGGATTGGACCCGGTGAGTTGAACTCCAAGGGGTTCTTGACACATCGCTATCGTTCAGTTTCCTTAGTATCTCAGGACGCGGATGTTCGAAATTGCTTCAATACTATTCGTGGTGCGAAGAGTGTGGCGGCACCCAATACTGTTCTTGTTGCTATCCTCTCTAATTGTTTTCGATCATGAGTAATTCTTTCCATATCTATCCGGAGCATTTCTGACTTGTTCCATTTCTCGATCCTTCGAAGGCCATCATTTCAGAAGATTTCTTCGTTCTCAGCTTTCAGCTTTCGTTCTCAAATTCTTCTCAATTTTTGTCTCTTCATTCGTATCTCAATTATTCCGGTGCCTTGTTCAGTTTCTATTAGGCAAATCTTGATCTCTTCATACTCTTGTATTGCCGTTCGTTTCAATTCTCACCGGTGGTTCGTTCAAGACTTATTCAACTTTGTGCTCTTTCTGGCCTCAATCTTTTCAAGAAAAATAAGTCGTATGCCAAATCCGTTGCTTGTTGTTATCAATTTAACTTGATGAAGGATAGGCATAACATAATTCTTACTCTTATTTTCAAGCTGAATTCAATCCTTCTTTCGGAGTTTGTTCAAGATATCAAATTCTCGATTTCAAGAGTTCTCATCTTTCTTTTTCGTTGTTCTCCAAGAGGTTCTTCATGGTGGTTCATTAAGGAATTTGTTCATTCTCAAGTGTTCTTCAAGATTCTTGTTGGAGGAGTCCAGGTATTCTTTGTCTTGCGTTCCATAGTGCAATTCTTTCTCCGTTATCTTTTGAGATGGTATTATATCATTCTTGATTCATGAGGAGTCTCAAAGAGAATTTGTCAAGAATGAGTTATGTAAACCCATCAATTCTCTCTTGGAGTTATCTTGGTACAGGTTTCACCTAAAGTTTTCCTAAGGATTGTTGCTATCATGGTGCTTATCAATGACCAAAGTTTTCTCCTTGTCCTCTTGGTGAAAGAAGTTTCCATCTCTTGTGGCTCTCAAGCAATCAATAGTTTTCGTTTGTGGCCAGTTGTCACCTCATTATTTTGAGATGTTTTCCATAAGCCCACAACAAGCTATTCTTTTCGTTGTTGATGTTCCAAGAACTCCATGCAATCTCTTCTTGCAAGATGCTTTTCAAATTAAATTGTGGTAGAAGTTGTCATTTTTCTTCTCCGTTCACTTCTCTCCAAAGATCTAGCTTCTATTCTTTTGTTCCGGAGGCATTGTATTGTTGCTCTCTTCGACTCATCATCTCGTTTGTCAAGATCATGTTCTTTCTTGCTTATCCATTTAACCGGAGTGTTGTGTTCTCTTTCAAGTTCTCCCATCTTATCAAATTTTGTCCCTCTATCCTACCGAAGTGCTACCGAAATTTCTTTCGAATTCTTGCTTGTTTCTCGTGTCATTCTTCATCTCTTTGCAACCTTCAAGATTCATTGGTTTCACTCGTTTGTCAAAGAAGCAACTAAGTTTTACCCCTGCCTTTCCTCTTTCTCTTCCCCTTCTCATTCTAAGATCTCGGGCGAGATCTCTTGTTAGTGGAGGAGAGTTGTAACAGCCCAAGACCGACGCTCCAGAAGATTCCCCTTTTATTTCCATTCTCCTCGTGTGATTCATTTGGTTGTCGCATTCATCATCTCATCATTCGCATCATTCGCATCATCTTCATAGCATCGTCGCTCGTTTATGAAAATTTGCATCCGTTCGTAGTTGCCGTTTCTCTCCGTTATCGTCGGTGACCGTTTCGAGACCAACCACACACGCACGCACCCGCGGCATTCATAAAAATATTGGTTTCAAAGGTGTGTATAAACCTTTCTCGGATTGGGTCGAAAGTTGGCGCGCGGTCTTACGTTATTGTAGGTAGAGCGCCTGCCAAATTTCGCCGCAATCGAAGGTCGTCTGGTACCCGAACAGTCGACCGTAGCGGCACCGTATCGGTTTATTTGTCGGGAGTTTTCGGTTTGTGAAAAACTCTGTCACGGGCCACCAACCTCCCTCTCATCCCCACCTTGCCCATCTACACAGCCCAACAACCCACCCTAGCCTAACCCTCTGCCCGGAACCATCTGATCGGATCGAACGGCTCTAAATACACCGCTAGAACCAAACCCTAGCCCCTAGCAATAAAAGGAAGGCTCCCCTGCCCAAAAATGGCCTTCTTCTCCCTCCAGCCTTGCATTCCACACCGCCCCAGCCATTCCTCGCCACTTGGCGAGCCCTGCCTGCCCTAGCATCGCCGCAGCGACCCCTGTGGCCAATCAGGGGCCTCCACGTCGCCTCGCCGCCGCCTCACAGCCAACCACCACGCTCCACGTCGCTAGCAAGCCTCCCCCCAGCCGCCATGGGCCCGCGAAGCCCATCTCGGGGCCGCCCGAGGACCCGAGCACACCCACCGCCGTGCCTGAGCTCGTGCTCGCCTCCCGCTGCCAGAGGAGCCCAAGCTACTTCGCCGTGTGCCTCAGCGACCCGCCTCGCCAGTCCCGGTCGCCGCCGGCGAGCCCCGTCGCCGGAGAAGCCCAGGTCGTCCCCGTCGGACCTCTCCTTCTCATGCCCTAGCTGCTTTTCTCTCCTCCTCACCTCGCTCTCTCTTTTCTTTGGGAAAGGAACTGCCATGGAGGACCTCCGCACCCCGAGCTCCAACTTCCTCGCCGGATCCGCAACACCGCCGGTCAGATCTGCCGGGATCCGCGCTGCCATCGCCAGAGTGCCTCGCGCCTGCCTCGGCCTGCCTTCCCCAGCCCTTAGCGCGCCAAGGCCCAGCACCCTCTCCAGCCGGCCTGTTGGCCCTATGTGAGCGCCCTGCCCCTATATCTCACCCAGTACACTCAGTAGTTATCCCACCCCCAGCATATTCGGCCCGATAGCTTTTTTTTTCTTTCTGCGAATTAAACAATTAACCAGCGCATTTTATAATTGCAGAAAAATGAATGTTTTTTTAAATGTCGATAATTAATAAACCGTGCATCGGATCCAATTATTTTATATATGTAAAACGTGTAGAATTTCATGTAGATTCGCAATATCCCTATTTCATCCATTTTAAAAATGTTTAACATGTTGTTTCTTGGGATTTGCATGAATGCCATGATTTTTCCATCGCTCATAAATAATTAACCGTGCATCCGAATTCATCAAAATAAATATGTAAAATGTGTAGATTAATTTTAACCAATTTTCATGCATGACAAAAATGTTTGATGTGATGTTTGCATTTAATTTGCAAAGATGACTTGCTATAACGGTTTATGCCCTAACCTCGCATAAATGTTGTGTCATTTGTTTTATAGTAAAAAGCCAACATATTATATATGATTTTGGGGTATAAAATCCATTGAATTTATGTGTGCAATTAGTTTTGTCACTTGAGCAATTTTGTGTGTATGTTATTTTGCTATGTTGCCCTTTTAATTATTTTGTGCGGATTAATCCATGCATGATATGAAATAATTTTGAACATGAGATATGCCCTTTGACATGTGTGCTAGGCCCTGGTATTTTTGGTTGCTATAGTAATGCATGTTTAGGTGTTATTTTCTTGTTGCCAAAATGCCATAAAAAGTACTGTTTGAGGGGTCTAAATAATTCTAAGTCTGAAACTATTATTTTGTTGCCAGGTTGCCATGTGATTTGCTATTGATCTAGGAGTCTTTTGTTAAGCATGTTGTTGTCTACCAGGTTGTGCCATTTGTTGCCATGTACAGGTTTTGCTTCATAGTTATTTCTTCTGTCCAATATGTCAAACTGTTAAAAACTGATGCACATGTCTACTCTAATTTTCACCAAGTCTGATAATCTGTTTTCTTCATAATACCATGTTGTGTTGAGGCTAGCCATGATTCTATGCATAATTAGACCTTGCCACCATGGAATGAATTGTAGTGCATCATGTCTACTACCATGCTGTTAAGTTGCATCCCAATATATGACCTGTAGCATATAGTTTTACTGCTGCCAATATGCCTCCATGAAAATCTGCTATGCTAAAAACTGTTATTTTCACCCAAGTCCTAATCTGCTATATTTTATTGCCATGTTGTGAGCTTCCTACCATGTGATCCATGACTCTTTTGAGTGTGAAATGTGAAGATGAAATGAAGTGTGTGTTATATGCTACTGCTCCATGCTTAGTTTGTGCATTTTAGAATCTTGTAGCTTGTTGTTTTCATGTGTGCAATATGCTATGTTGCTCTTTTGGGCAGATTTCAAATAAAACTTGTGTTGGTTGTTGTGGTTGAACCGTAACTCCGTTTTGAGCATGTCCTATATGAAACTTGACTAGAATTCCATGTAGTTTCATAATATCTTGCTGCATCCATGATCTAACATGCTTGTGGTGGTTGTTTGCATGCATTTTGCATTCAGGACATATGCATCTTGTGTTGGTCATATCTTTTAGGTCGTAGCTCCGTTTTATATGATCTATAAATGTAAATCGACTAGAATGTCGAGTAGAATATCATTGTGCACTTTATATTCCTGTTTAATAATTATAAAATATGGTTAGTTCAGATCTGGACCAAAATCATAATTTGCATATTGGGCCGTTTCGGAAACACTATATGTTGTTTCCGGCTTCATTTAATATGCCTAGATGACTAGTTTGCTTATGCTTCACCTCTTGCCATGTTAAATAACATTTAAACTTGCCATGTAAATAAACGAGAGTGAACTAAATGATTCGAACATGGAGTTTTGTGAATATGCAACCCGTTGCATACCCGTTGCATATTGAACTTCACTTAATGTGTAGTAATCGATTGTTGTGGTTTGCCGTGCCTTGCATATTTAAACTTGACAAGCATCATATTTGTTTGTGCATAATGTCATGCATATGTTGTGGTCTTTATCATGTGTTGATTGCTGTTTCCGGATTGCTTCTTCTCGACAGAGTTCCGTGAGCGTTCGAAGTGTGAGGATTCGTTCGCCTACATTGGCTCGTCTTCTTCATGGACTCGTTCTTCTTCCAAGCGGGATCTCAGGCAAGATGATAATTTCCCTTGATACCAATACTATCATTGCCATGCTAGTAGTCTCGTTTCTATCGCTTGTCTCGCTACCTACCACTTGTTTGTCAAGCCTCCCAAAATGCCATAAAAAGCCTCTAACCCCCTCCACATCCCAGCAAACCATTGTTTGGCTATGTTACCGCTTGCTCAGCCCTTCTTATAGCATTGCTAGTTGTAGGTACAAATTGGTTCCATGTGCAACATGGATATTTTGATCTATCACAATATTATTGCTATTTAATTTAGTGCACATATATACTTGGTAAAAGGTGGAAGGCTTGGCCTTTTGCTCGGTGTTTTGTTCCACTTTTGCCGCCCTAGTTACTTGTGTATCGTTGTTATGTTCCATATTGAGCGCTCCTAACATACTCGGGTTGTTATGGGGACCCCCTTGACTTTCGTTTTCAGATAAAACTCTTCTGGCAAGGCCCAACATTGCTACTCCATTTGCCTAATAACAACTAAAATTGCATAGGGACCCGCCGGCACCCGCGGATAATTAATCAACAACCCGGGCCAGTGCTCCTCATGATTGTTGGTCCAAAACAGAGCCACTTGCGGGGCCACCCGGGGCAACTCAGGGGATTTCTATCCGGCCACAGTACGTACTGCTCACCCGGTCATGTCCTGAGAACGAGATACGTGGCTCCTATCGGGTTCGTCGACACATTGGACGGCCTTGTTGGATTTGTTTTACCTTTCTCGAACGTCTTGTGTGAGGAATTCCGAGAATACTTCGGGCTATCTTGAGGTTGAGGTTTTCCAATGGAATTGCCTAGCAAATCACGGGATTCATGGTCGTGGTTATTCCCGCGGCGTGTGGTTAGTTTCTGATGGATGAGTTGGAGCACCCTAGCAGGGTTAAATCTTTCGGAAAGCCGTCTCCGCGGTTACGTGGCAAGTTGGAAACTTTATTTAACACCCGGTGTTAGATTTCGGGCTCCACAAAACCCTAAGGGGTTCGAACCCAGGGGCGTGTGCGAAGAACCCCAGCAGCTTCACCCCCTCCAAGCTCACAACACAATACCCCCGCTCGATGGCGAGGAAGAAGATGGCACACGAGAGTTTACCCAGGTTCGGGCCGCTGTGAAGCGTAAAACCCTACTCCTACTTTTGGTGGATTGCCTCACGAGGAGGTTTGTGGATGAACTGGTACAGTGGTGTGTTGCTTCGCCAATGCGTTGGTCCGACCTGCCTTCATCGAGCAACCTAGCCTCTATTTATAGCGGCCCGGGTCCTCTTCCCTTATCGCAATGGCGGGAAGGGATCCCACAACAGCCAAATTTGAAAGGGGACAGGAAGTACATCTTATCCTGACGAAAGGCGGTCTTCGCCTGCAAAGTAGCTGGTGGTGACGCGGTGGTGGGCTCGCTGGTGACATTTGTCCTGCCGCGCTCGCTGACCCGGTCTCGTTGCACCGGAATGGAAACCTTTGGCGGGGCTTCTTGGGAACCTGCGCTCGTCCTTGTCTCCTTTGCACCAAAGGGGAAACTGTCCTTTCTAGCATGCGAGCGCCCGCCTGGCCTGGCTGGCGTCACCCTTGACCTCCTGAGGCCTAGCGTTGCATAGAGGTCTCCGCCGCTTGGGAGGAGGCCTGGGGAGGCCTAACCCCTTGCGCGTCTTGGTGTTGTCTCCCTCGCGAGCTCGGGGTCTCGCGAGGGCCTTGTTTTGAGTGAAGCCGCGTAGGGCCGTACGGACCGTCAAGTGGGCCACGCCCTGGGCCGCAGGCAGGAAAGTCTGGGTACCCTGGTATCCAGAACGCCGACAGTAGCCCCCGGGCCCAAGGCGCGCTCGAGCCGGCTTCGAGGGGAAGCCGAGGAAGATGGCCAGGAGCGCCACGAGCCCTTATTGCATGCGGGCCAGGTTTGGCGTGCGGTGCTTGGTTGGGCGCGGGCGTCCCCGCCCCCGTGTCTCCTCGGCAATTGCCCGAACCGACAAAAGTCTGACGTCCGGCGCTGAGCCATTATTGCTTTCCTCTTCCGCGCCCTTCCTCTTCTTTCCAGATCTCCATCCTTTGCGAGAACCTCCCTAGATCTCTGCACCACGTCGTCTCTCTTCTTGCTTCCTCGGCCCAAAAGGCTCCTCGATGGCTCCCGCCGGCAAGACGAAACCGGAAGCTCAGAGCTCGGCTTCCGCCACTATCTCGTCGGCGCTCTCGGAACCCACCATAGCAAAGGACGGGGACCTCGCCCCGGTGCTTCCGTTGACAGCGGACGACACCAATGAGCGGAGACGGACCTTGATTTGGTGCGGCTCCGCGGAGAGGCACCGTCTGGCCAAGTCGGCCTACCCTTTCTTCCTCCACAGCGTCTTTTCCGGGCTCGTTCCGCCTTTCTCTGCGTTCTTCACCGCCGTCCTCGAGCACTACGGGATCCAGGCTCTCCATCTTCAACCCAACTCCATCCTGCTTCTGTCTGTCTTTGCCTTCTATTGCGAGGCCTTCGTGGGTGTGAAGCCCTCGGTGGCCCTGTTCCTCCATTTCTTCAGCCTGAGGCATCATGACGGCGCCCAGCGGTCGGCTTGCGTCTCCTTCGTCGCGGTCCAGAGCGGAAACATGCTCTTTAAGGCCGGGAAGAAGGTGGAGAATTTCAGGCACCGCTGGGTCTTCTTGGATCTCAAGAGCATTAAACCTCGCATGGAGCTTCCAAAGGGGCTGCCGGAGAAGGCTCCTGTGTGGAGCTCCGCGAAGCTCTCCGATCTCCAGGCTAAGCCCGTCTTGGAGCGGATCTTTCAAGACATCGGCGCCCGGAAGTTGACTGGGGGGATGATAGTGAAGGAGTTCCTGGCGCAACTCCTGGCGCCTCTCCAGTCCCATTCTAGGCCCATGTGGGACTATCAGGGTGGTGGTGATGACATGAGGCTCCACTCCTCGCGCCTGAGCCCCGAGGAGTTGAACAGGGTTATGGCGATCCTACTCAACGGCGACCCCGGGGATCTTCCTGAGGCCTACGCCCCGCTGTACTGCCGCGACGACAAGGCTGATTTGGTCGCCGCGATGCCCATCTTCGACGAGCTGGGGCTCTCTCCGGCCGAGTGCCCTGGTGCCCCTGTGGCGGTGTCCTCCGACGACACCGCAAATGAAGAAGACTCGGAGGAGATGGCAGATGCGATCTGGAGGAAGTGTCTCCTCCGTCGCGGAGTGCACTTCTCCGCGGCTTCGATGACGACGATGCTGGCGAGCCCCCTGCTGCAAGTCCTCCGCGACTTACCAGGGTCCTCTGGGGGCCGGGTCCCACACCTCGGGCCGCACGATCCGCCTGCCGGGTGACCCCGAGGAAGCGCGAGGCTGGGCCTCCTCCTCACCCATGCCCGAGCCGTAGCTTTTGGGCGAGGCGTCCGCGTCCATGGCTGGCACGACCTTTCCTGCCGTGGCCCCTTCGAGCGGTTCCACTGCTTCTTCCCACGGAGGCGCCTCCCCGGAGAAGGACGGGGACATCCCCGCCCTCGCCGAGGTGGAAATAAGGAGGAAGTGGGTCGACATCGAGGAGTGAGTAATCTTGCTTGGTTTCTAGCCGCCTTCTGGTGGTTTATATGCTGATGGTCCCTCCTTTGTTTGGTAACCAGAGGCGCCCCCATGCCAAAGGCGAAGAAGAAGAAGGCCGGCGTCAAGCCGAGGGCGCCTTCCGACGTGATGCCCGTTCTCGGTGCCTTGCCGACGCCTGATGAGGCGCCGAATGTTGCGGGCAAGGGGGCTCACAGGACGACCCTCCTTGCCACGGCCGCGGAGCCCTCGATGCCTGATGGAGTGGCTGCTTCCGTCCTTGGGGGCGCGTACGCACCTCTGCCCGACGGGCCAGCCCCTGAGGGCCAGCTGGGCATAGGGCCGTCCGACCCTGCCTTGCCTGTGGTAGTGGCGCAGCCACCGGTGTCTTCCGCTCCCCACGCTCCTGCCTCTCCCGAACCAGCCCCTGCTATCGTGCGGGCGCCATCTCTGGGCCGTGCCCTAGTGCCACCGACTCGTGTTCCTCCAGTCGAGTTAGGCCCTCTGGACGGGGCCTATGCCGTCTTGGATCAGGTCCGAGACGCCCTCGGGAGCGCCGACGGTCGCCTCGCAAGAGAGCACTTGGGTCTTCTTTCTGGGTGGCTCCAGTCTGACGCCTTAGCCGTGGCGGTCTGGAGCCAAGCCGAGGCCATCGCGTCTGCTGTGAAGCGCTACGACGAGGCGGAGGCCCACCTCAAGGCTCTTCAGGAGGAGAGGTCCGTGCTCGCGGAGAGGCTTCGCCAGCGGGAGGAGGACCTCAAGACCTACGAGGCCAAGCTTGCCGACCGTGACTCCGCGCTGTCCAAGGCGGCAGCCGACCAAAGCCGTTGAACGCGAGCAGCAGGATAGGTTGAAGGAGGAAGTGGCCGTGGAGAAGACCCGGCTTGCCTCCAGGGAGAAGACCCTTGCCGCAGCCGAGGAGAAGAAGGCTGCAGAGCTCGACACTCTCCCCTCTATCGAGCTTAGGCTTCGCCAGTCGTTGCAGTCCATCTACTGGGGGGGCGGGATTTGCAGAACCCCTGGTAGCTCGTGAGAGTGGCTTCACGGGGCTCTCTTCAAAGCTCGTCGAGGTGCTTGTGGGTGCCATCGCTAGGGTGGAGAACGTCTTGGAGAGTGAGTGTCGCGACCTCTTCTCCGCGGCCGCGACGCGCGTCTTCAGCCACCTCTACCTTCGTGAGCCGGGTTTTGACTTCGGCTCCGTGATCCGCCCGGTTGATCCTGGGGTTCACGCCGCCACGGCGATAGCCTTGGAGGGCGCCGTGAATGTGTTGTTGAAGAAGTTCGCCTGCGTCGCCGTCCCCTCACCTCCCCCTGCGGCTGCGAGGGTTGGTGACAATGATGATAGCGGCAGCGATGTCGACGACGAGCTCCCCGCGGTCGGGATGAGTGGTGGTGCCAGCTCCTCCTAGCTTCTTTTCCTGGGTCTTCCCCTGTAATGTTCATCATGCCTCGTGGGGGCGTTAGACTTGTTTGCATTTTCGGAGACATTTTAATGCTTGTAATGACTGCTAAACTGTGAGGTTTTATTTCCTCGCTTCGTTTCATTCATGCTTGCTGTAGCGCTCTGCGTCGGCAGGGCACGGTCCCGCGCATACCTCGACCGCCGTTGGGGCGTCCGGATCACCAGGACGGTGCCAAGGGGCGAGGGGCTACGACATCAGTGAGGCTCCTGAGTCGCGATGCTCAGGGGTCCCCCTTGACGTACAAGCAGCCCTCATGAAGGGAACGCGGCGAAGATGGGTTGACTTGGGGATTTGGAGCGCCTTGAGCTCTGCGTCAGTAGGGCCTGGTCCCGCGCATACCTTGACCGACGTTGGGGTGTCCGGATCACCAGGACGGTGCCAAGGGGTGAGGGGCTACGTGACCATTGAGGCCCCTGAGTCGCGATGCTCAGGGGTCTCCCTTGACGTACGAGCGGCTCCCATACCTTTCCTCGCCAGTTTTCGTCTGAGAGGGATGCGTGAAGACCAGGTACCAAGGACCTGGCGAGGTGGCGCGCGTCAGGCCTGGCCTGAGCGTAGCCCTCACGCAGCCCCCTCACGCGTGCATCTCGGGGGAATGCTACGAGATGGAGCCACGAGGGGTCATCCTGAGGTTGAACGCACCCACTAAGGGCGGAGCATAGGGCTTCCACGTTGCATGGGCATAGCCATTGGAGGGCAGTGTTGTCCGCCAGCGCGGAGCATGGGGCTTCCACTTGGGTGTGGGAATGGGGGGCCCCGGCTCCTGAGCCCCCCGGGCGTGTACAGCCCATTAAGTTCGTACGCGTGGCCTGCACGGTAGAACTGGGAGGTGTATCTGGGCGTCGTGAGGCAGCTCAGGCCTCATGAGGCCCTACCTCAAAGGCGGGTTGCGCCTGAATCTTCTGGTGGAAAGCGCCGCTTCAAGTCCTGTACATTTTTGAGAAATCTGCGCCGAATGGATTTCCAAGGGCCATCGCGTGAGAAGGCCAAACACAAATGACCCCAGGAGGTGACGTGAATGGGGCCGGCCCGCTAGACAGAGCTCAGCCATTGGATTTATTGACGTTACAGGGACGGACCCGAGCACAGACGTCGTGCCCAGTCTTCGCATGCGACAACTCCGAGGAGAAAACACCCAGCGCGCGGCTCCAATGGCGGCAAAGGGCTGACTAGAACCATGCTGCGTGCCCTGACTCACCCACTCCCGATTAGCTCATGCGAGGGCGAAGCATCGAGGGCCATGAGAGGTGACATGCACGGGGCTAGCCCGCGAGACAGAGCTCGACAACTTGGATTTGTCGACGCTGCAGGGACGGACCCGAGCACAGATGTCGTGCCAGCCCTTAATCATGAGGCGGTCGAGGGCAGGCTCATTAGGGCGCGGCGACGTTCATGGCGGCGAAGCACCGAGCATGCAGGTTGGAATATTTAGGGAAATAGATCGAATGCATGTAAAAGGTTCAACACATGCGGGAACGACGTGCCTGGGATGAGTTCTAGCCGCCTGAGGATAATGCAGCCCGATGGGCGCCCACAAACTGAGCAAACCAAAAAGTTACCTGGTACGGGCCAAAAAGGATCACCTGGCGGCAATGCCGCTGAAGCGTGGAGGTAGTCGTAGGAACTTGGCCTTGCGCCTCCCTAAGCTTGGCCTTCACGAGCCTGTCGCCTCAGGAGGCTCGGGGCACCCGCTCGGGCCGGGCACCTCCTCCAACTCCTCACGGTGCCTGGCCCGGTATGGCGCGAGCTTGCCTAGGCAAGGCGCTCGAACCTATCGCCCGCGTTCGCCAGCCCGAAGGGCATGCGGATGTTGTTGCATGGGTAGGCCCTGCCGTTACTGATGCGTGTCGGCCAGAAGACATCCTGTGATGCGGCCCTGTTGATGCCGGGTACGTTAACGCAGATGTGCGGCACGCCGCCCGGGTCGACGACGGCGACTGCGTTGGGTGGTGCAGGGCCGCGCCCACCTCGCACGGCTTGTGCTTCCTGAAGCTCCTCGATTGGTCTAGTGACGAACTCCCACGAACTTGGCGCCTCGCGCCTTGCTCCTTGCCTGGATGGGTATGCACCGGCGCACGCCCCCAAGTTGTGCCCGAGCACCCCCCCCCTTGTCTCACTGGTCAGGTCGGTAGTTCTCCGGGTGGAAGCCCCCAAGGCCGACCCAAGGGAGGCGCCGGGCGTGGCTTCCTATGCGAGGGAGGAAGGGGCCTTGGCCGCGGGCACGGATCCTGAGGCACCGTCCTTAGGGTTTTTAGCCCCCTGGTGTCCTTTGGAAAGGAGCTGCTTCTTCTTCTTCGCGATGTCCTCGCGGAGCAGGACGCCTCCTTCGTCGTCCGAGCGCTCGGCCGCCACAGCACGGTAGGCGCGCTTGAGGGAGCAAACGGCGTCCTTCTCATCGCAGGCGACAGTGATGACGCCGCCACTCCCCGGCATCTTGAGGACGTTGTAGCCATGGTGGGTCACCGCCATGAACTTGGTGAGGGCTGGGTACCCAAGGATCGCGTTGTACAGGAGGTGGATGTGGGCGACGTCAAAGACGATGATCTCGGTGTGGTA
This sequence comes from Elymus sibiricus, assembly GCA_039707655.1. Taxonomy (NCBI): domain Eukaryota; kingdom Viridiplantae; phylum Streptophyta; class Magnoliopsida; order Poales; family Poaceae; genus Elymus; species Elymus sibiricus. The sequence goes on from CM077665.1 coordinate 239,071,378, forward strand.
ATTGTTGCGCCCGCCGAAGGTGACGGGCAAGCGCACCTGCCCGATGGGGACCATGGAGCCGTCAGTGACCCCTAAGAAAGGCTTGGTTGGCATGAGCTGGTCGAGGCACTTGGAGCATCTCGAACGTCTCGATGGAGAGGACATTGAGCCTGGCGCCGCCATCGATGAGGGTCTTGGTGACATGGACATTGCTGATGGTGGGCGTTCACAGCATGGGAAGTGCTCCCGCCATGGCTGAGCATCTGAGTTGATCCTTGGAGTCGAAGGTGATGGCACACTGGGACCACTTGAGGGGGCGCGCAGCCTCAAGCTTTGGAAGAGCTGCGTTCACCTCCCGCGAAAACTGCTTGAAGACGCAGTTCGATGTCGGGGCTTGGGCGCCGCCGACGATGCAAGCTATTGCCCAGACCTCCAGGAAGCCCCCAGCCCCGTCGTTCTGCCTATCTTCTTCCTTCCTTCTGGGTGGCGGCGGCAGTGGGGGTAGGCCGGCCTTGCGATGGCATGCCTCACGAGGCTGGCCTCGACGTGACCCCTCCGGATCCTCGTCGCGCCAGCGGTCCTTCCGAGCTTGATCATGCCAACGGTCCTCCCGAGGCTGGTCTCGCCACTCCTGACGCGGGTGTCGATTGTCCCAGCGGCCTCCGCCGCGGCCTCCGCCACGTCCATAGCCTCAGTCACTGCGCCCAGGGCGCCGGCCGAAATGCTCGTCACGGACCACCCTGAGCTCCTGACAGTCGATGGTGTTGTGGCTGTTGGTGCCATGGAAGATGCAGAATGGTCGCCCTCCCGCTAGGGGTTCTTCGTCTCGGCCACGCTTTTCCTCAGGCTCAGCTGCCAGCACCGCGGGGGCCTTGCGCTTCGGCTCCTTGGCCTTGGTCTTCTTGTCTTCTGGTTCCGCCTCCGGAAGCTCGTGGAGTGAGAGGCGGCCTTCTTCCGCTCTCGCGCACTTGTTGGCCAGATTGAACATCTCCAGTGCCGAGCTCAGGTCGTCGTTGACAGCGAGCTCCTCCCTCATCCTGAGGTCCCCAACGCCATCGGTGAATGCCGAGATGATGGCCTCATCTGACGCCCTCGGGATCTTGAGGCGGACAGTCGTGAAGCGCTATATGAACTTGTGCAAGGTCTCGTCGGGTTGTTGCTTCACGCATCGCAGGTCACCAACTCCAAGGGCACGGTCACGTGTGCCTTGAAAGTTGGCGATGAAGCGCTCGTGCAGGTCTTCCTAGGAGGTGATTGATTTCTCCGGGAGGTTGAGGAGCCAGGAGAGCGCACCACCCTTGAGCGCCATGGGGAACCAGCTCGCCATGACTGTCGGCGTTCTTGGAACGGGGGTACCCAGACCTGCCTGCCTACGGCCCAGGGCATGGCCAACCTCGTCAGCCAAGCACAGCCTGGCGCGACCTCACTCAAGACAAGGCCCTCACGAGGACCCGAGCTCGCGAGGAAGGCGGCACCAAGACCAGCAAGGAGTGGGCCTCCTCAGGCCCCCTCCCGAGTGGCGGAGATCTCTATGCAGAACCCTGCCTCATGAGTCAAGGATGACGCAAGGAAGGACAGGCGGGCGCCAGCGCGTCAGATGGTGCAATTTCCCCTGTGGTGCAAAGGGAGCAAGGACGTACGCGGGTTCCCAAAGCGCCACCCAAAGGTTTCCATTCCGGTGCAACAAGACCACGACCACGAGCCCTGCAGGACGGATGTCATCGCTGAGCCCACCTCTGCATCATCGGCAGCCACTTTGCAGGCGAAGACCACCTTTGGACAGGGCGGGGATGTACTCCTGTCTCCCTTCGAATTTGGCCATTGTGGGAAGCCTTCCCGCCATTGCGATAAGGGAGGAGGACCCGGGCCGCTGCTATAAATAGAGGATAGGCGGCACCGTAGGAGAGGGGAAGAGACACCAAACAGAGGAGAGGCAACACCACCAGAGCGCCCTCACGAGGCGTCGCACCACTGTACTAGTTCATCCACAAACCTCCTCGTGAGGCAATCCACCAAAGCAGGAGTAGGGTATTACGCTTCGCAGCGGTCCGAACCTGGATAAATCATCGTGTGCATCTGCTTCCTCGTCATCGTATGAGTTCGTCGTAGAAATTACCAAGTAGCAAGCTAGGTATTGCGAGGCTGCAGGGGATCTTCGCACATGCCCCTGTGTTCGAACTTCTTGAGAGTTTTGCGGAGCCGGAAATCTGACAATGACCTTGTCGTCCCCGCCGGCCGCCTAGATGCACAACGAGTAGAGCTATAGGAACTCGACGGGATCTGGGGTGCCGTCGTAGCGCGGGGGTAAGTCGGGCTTGAACTTGCAGGGCCACACGGTCGGATGGAGCTCCGGGGCGATGGCGCGGCAGCCCGCCGGGCCCACAGGAGGTGCGCACTCGGGAGGAACCCGGTCTTGATGCTCCTGCGCAGCTGCCTCCAGGGGCGCCCGGTCACGTCGCTGGTGCGCCGGCACTGGGAGCGCACGCGCGTCAGCGCGCGGCCGTGGCACCACCTGGCAGCTTACTTCATCTCTCACCCTCACCGGGGGCCCACGCGGCTGGTCGCGCGGGCGTGCTTCACGCCTAGGCTCGGGGTCGACGTCGCGCTGGGGAGGAGGAGGTGGCACATCATGGGCTTCGTCGCCTACCAGGGAGGGTTGGGTCCGGAACGAGTAGGTGAACGCCGAAGCATCACCGGCGGCGCTGACGAGCTCTGCGATGCGCCCGAGCCAGTCGTCGTAGCGGTTGGGGGCAGGGCGGTAGTGTAGCAGCTCGCGCACCATGAGGAGCGCGCCCAATCCACGCGCCGGCCCAGGGCGGGCATGGGAGGACGACCCAGTAGCTGGAACAATCAACGGAGTGGCGGTGCGGCCGTCGCGCCACGCGGTGACCGGCTTTGACGAGTCCTGCTGCTCGTGGGCCTCCGGGCCCGTGGCGGCGTTGGCTACAGGGGAGGCAGACCGGCTCGTGGCGGTGCGGCCCACGGGCGCCGTCTGGGCGACATGAGCAGCACGGCGCTCGGCACGGGCTCGGCGGGCATCAGCCATCGGAGCAGTGAGGCGGAGGAAGAGCGAGGCTTGAGGAAGACTCCGACACGCCCCCTACCTGGCGCGCCAAATGTCGGATTTTGGGCTCCGCAAAACCCTAAGGGGTTCGAACCCAGGGGCGTGTGTGAAGAACCCCAGCAGCTTCACCCCCTCCAAACTCACAACACAATACCCCCGCTCGATGGCGAGGAAGAAGATGGCACACGAGAGTTTACCCAGGTTCGGGCCACTGCGAAGCGTAAAACCCTACTCCTGCTTTTGGGTGATTGCCTCACGAGGAGGTTTGTGGATGAACTAGTACGGTGGTGTGTTGCTTCGCCAGTGCGTTGGTCTGACCTGCCTTCATCAAGCAACCTAGCCTCTATTTATAGCGGCCCGGGTCCTCTTCCCTTATCGCAATGGCGGGAAGGGATCCCACAACGGCCAAATTTGAAAGGGGACAGGAGGTACATCTTATCCTGACCAAAGGCGGTCTTCGCCTGCAAAGTAGGTGGTGGTGACGCGGTGGTGGGCTCGCTGGTGACATCTGTCCTGCCGCGCTCGCTGACCCGGTCTCGTTGCACCGAAATGGAAACCTTTGGCGGGGCTTCTTGGGAACCTGCGCTCGTCCTTGTCTCCTTTGCACCAAAGGGGAAACTGTCCCCTCTAGCGCGTTGGTGCCCGCCTGGCCTGGCTGGCGTCACCCTTGACCTCCTAAGGCCTAGCATTGCATAGAGATCTCCGCCGCTCGGGAGGAGGCCTAACCCCCTGCGCGTCTTGGCGCTGTCTCCCTCGTGAGCTTGGGGTCTCGCGAGGGCCTTGTTTTGAGTGAAGCCGCGCAGGGCCGTACGGACCGTCAAGTGGGCCACGCCCTTGGCCGCAGGCAGGCAAGTCTGGGTACCCTGGTATCCAGAATGCCGACACCCGGTCATAGCAAACTTGAAGTAAACTGAAATAGAATACACCAACCGTGTGCGTAACCATGACTGTCTCTTCTCGTGATTTCTGAACCGAGAGAGAACACGGTGGGGTTATGTTTGACTCGTAAGTAGGTGTTCAGGATCTCTTAGAGATCATTACTAGTTCACGTCCGTTTATGGGATGATCATCCCCCTTTATTCTTGTACTCGTAAGTTAGCCACTCAAATAAATGCTTAGTGCTTGCTGTAGCCTCACCACTTAACCATACCTCACCCATTAAGCTTTAATAGTCTTGATACCCTTGGAAATGAGATTGGTGAGTCCCTGTGGCTCACAGATTACTACAACAACAGTTGCAGGTACAGGTAATGCGATGATTTGACGTGAGCACGATGCTTGTTTGATTTGGAGTTCTTCTTCTTCTTCTTCATCGATCTATGATGGGTTCCAGGCCAGCAGCCTGGGATAGCAAGGGTGGATGTCATTTTATCGTTTGATTTCATCCGTAGTCGGACCCTGCTCTTCTGTATGATGATTGTATATGTTGATGTATTGATGTGATCTTGATGTAGCTTGTGGCGAGTGTAAGCCAATTCCATATACTCATCTCTTCTTTACATGTACTTGTAATGATATCCATTGTTGCGAAACGATGAGATGCGCTTCTATCCCAGTCGAGGCCCTCGAGCCAAAATAAGGATAGGATCGCATCTTGAGCATTACATCCCTCCACTTCAAAGGCTCCCTCGCATGCAGCCACAGGCGCAGCGGGCGTTACGGCGACTCCGAGTGAGGAAGGCGTCATGGGCGACGCGACTGGCACAGGCGGCGCCACCATCGTGTCCCCCGCGGCCGTGGCTGGGCCCGGGAATGCTGAAGAGGAGCAACAGCAACAACGCCCTGGCAAGCACGCCCCTGGTGCCATGGGCGGAGGGGACGACCAATCACAGCTTCCCACCGTGCAGATGGCCATGGTCATCACGGCGGCGCACGATCCGGAGCAAGCCGCGACCCCCCGTGTACGCCCATCACCAACGCGGCTACTGGACGCACGCCTCGTCCAGAACAAGACGGAGCACCAAGCGGAGCCGCAAACCCACGGACTCGGCCTCCCCCACTTCAGACCGCCTCGGCTAGCGGCGCATACTGTCAAGGACAGAGCGACGCCCCTCTTGGTTCCACCAGGAGCCGGGCGACATCGCGGTCCGCCTCTTTCGCCATGCCAGACACGGCGTCGAAAGCAATGGCACGAGCCCAGCTTCTGCTAAACTTCCCGCCGGCGGCTGACAAGATGGATGAGTGGAGAGCCACCATCCAGAGCTTAAAATCCTTCGTCGAAGCCGGCAAATATCAGCATGCAGAACCATCACGACCCGCGCGTACGGCTACAGTGGCCCGGGCCGGCGATCGTGTCGAGGGGGCCACACCCACAGTGCAGTCCCCTCCGCGACAACAAGCCCAGGAGCAGCCGCGGTGAGCTTCGCATGCTGATAAGTTTGACGAAGCATCTATGGCCTCGTCTGGCCCACGAGATCGCCGGGACCAGCGGCGTGTCCTGGAGGATCGGCGGAAAGAAGACGCGCGCATCACCATTGAGCGGCGTCGAGAAGCACACCGTCAGGCTGACAGGCGCAACGGCCCAAGTGCTGGCGACCTCGCGCCCAGTGCTGGCGGGTACCTGCCTTACGAGGTTGGGTGCCCTGCCTTGACTCGCGAGCTGCGGCAGGTCCGCTGGCCATCGTCTCGAGCTTTCAAGCCATAGTTGATGGAGAAGTATGACGGGAAGCTAAACCCGGCAGAATTTCTGGGCATCTACACGATCGCCGTTCAAGCCGCTGGAGGAAAGGATGATAAAGTGCTCGCCAACTATTTCCCTTTGGCACTCAAGCCAAATGTGAGATCGTGGCTGATGCACCTTTCGAAAAACTCCATCTCAATTGGGCTGATCTGTGCAACGAGTTTGTCGGTACCTTCACGGGCGGCCATCAGGAGCCAGGGCAGCCCAGCGATCTGCAAGTCTTGCCGCAAAAAGAAGGAGAAACTTTGCGGAAGTACATTCAGAGATTCAGTCGAGTGCACCGCAACATCCCAGAAATACACCTCACAGCCGTGATTGCCACGTTCCATTCGAACGTGCGTAATAGGAGGATGCGGGCCAAGATGAATGTGAAACTCCCCAAGACTATCAACTATCTGTACACAATGGCGGATAAATGTGCCCCTGCTGAGGAAGGAAGGCGACTCCCTAGAGAGGAGGCTGGCGTCGAAGTCGACTCAGACGACGACGACACCCCCGGCTCGACAGGGAGGAACCAAAAGCACAACAAGAAGCGCAAGGGAAAGGCAGTGTTGGCTTTGGAGGGCTCCGGTAATCTCGCTACCGGCAAGAAGGCCAAGGCCGAGACCCCTAGCAAGGAAGCTGCCGCATGCGCTGATTGCCGGGAGGCCGCAGCAGCAGAGAAAACTGGGAAGTCCGACGGGCCGTACTGCAAGATCCACCGCACCAAGGGCCATGATCTCCAAGATTGCCGCCAAGTTGAGCAGCTTGTCGAGAAGCAGAAGGCGGAGTACGAGAAGCGTGACAAAGAGAAGGGCCAAGACGCCGATGCCGGGAAGGGCCTTGGCAGCAGGGAGGCCGCCGCGGCAAAGCCCCGCGGCAGAAGGAAAGGCCAGCCAAAGGCCGCGAGAACAAAAAAAAACAGAGGATATGAGTGAGGATGAGGATGACGTGGAGGATTCCAGTGATTGAGAATTCCAGAGAGCAACGGAGGCCATGTGTGTTAACGGGGGTGCATCTTTGCACTCCTCTCACCGACAGCTCAAGCAATGGGCCCGTGAGGTCAACGCTGTGGAACCTGCTGTAGAGTCCAAAAAGCCACTCAGATGGTCCCGCACGCCTATCATCTTTGATGAAGAGGACCATCCTGATCGCACCACCGCGGTCGGATGTTTGCCATTGTTGGTTTCTCCAACAATCCGCAACCTCCAGGTCACCAAGATGTTAGTTCACGGTGGGGCGGGGTTGAACTTAATCTCCCCAAAGGTGGTCGAGAGGTTGCAAATCCCTGACGAGGAGCTCAAGGCTACGGGTACTTTCCAAGGGGTTAACCCCAGCAAGAGCCGACCTAAGGTAAAGATCACCTTCTCTGTGACGTTTGGCGGGGAATTGAACTACCGAACCGAGAAGGTGGTGTTCGATGTGGTTGAGCTTCCCCTGCCTTACAACGGAATTCTTGGTCGCCCAGCCCTGGCAAAGTTCATGGCAGCATCCCACTATGCTTACAACACTTTGAAGATGCCGGGACCCATTGGAATTATGTCCATCCCGTCTGACAAGAAGGATGCAGTCATATGCGTGGATAAGATATATCAGGACGCGATAGCAGCTAAAGTCGCAGAAGCGCCAGCTCCCGCCAAGGAATCAAGGAAAGAGAGGAAGTCCAGTAGAGACACCGGCAAGGACTCTGAGAAGCACGCCTCTTCGGAGTGCGCTGCACCCGTCGAGGATCTGCCGGAGAGTTCCACTAGCAAGAAAGCCAAGGTCACCTATCCTGAGACGAAGAAGATCCTGGCAGGGCATGATGGCGCTGGTGGCACGTTCACCATCAGCGCCACCCTTACTGACAAATAGGAAAGCGTGCTCATTGCCTTCCTGCGGGCGAATGTCGATGTGTTTGCCTGGCAACCATCTGACATCCCCGGTGTTCCCAGGGAGGTAATAAAGCACCACCATGTTGTCTGCCCCCACGCCAGGCCCGTCAAACAAAAGGTTAGGAAGCAAGCCTTGGAGCGGCAGCAGTTCATCGCCGAAGAGATCAGGAAACTTGAAGCAGCTGGTTTGGTCAGAGGAGTGTTGCACCCAACTTGGTTAGCCAACCCGGTGGTGGTGCGCAAGGCAAATGGGAAATGGAGGCTCTGCATAGATTTCACTGACCTGAACAAACCATGCCCGAAGGACCCATTCCCCTTGCCGCGCATCGACCAGATTGTTGATTCCACCTCCAGGTTTGATCTGCTTTCCTTCTTGGACACTTACTCCGGGTACCACCAGATCTTCATGGCTAAGGAAGATGAGTAAAAGACCGCGTTCATAACTCCATGTGGCACGTACTGCTTTGTATGGATGCCCTTCGGGTTAAAGAGCGCTGGTTCTACCTTTGCCAGAGCCGTGCAGACTGGATTTAGACCGTAGTTGCACAAGAATGTGGAAGCCTACATGGATGATATAGTTGTCAAGACCAATGATGAAGCAACTCTCATACAAGACTTGAAAGAGACTTTTGCAAACCTGCGCAAGATCAACCTGAAGCTCAACCCTGAAAATGTGTATTTGGCGTCCCATCCGGCAAGCTAGTTGGGTTCTTTGTATCTCATCGGGGGATAGAAACAAATCCCGACAAGAACAAGGCGATTAAGCAGATATAGGCACCCAAGACCATCAAGGACATCAGACGTTTGACCGGATGCATTGCCACGCTAAGTAGGTTCTTCTCGAAATCCGCCGAACGCGCCCTGCCGTTCTTCAAGATCCTGAAGAAAGGCAGGCCCGGTAAAGTGGACCCCGAAAGTAGAAGCAGCGCTGCAAGATCTGAAAACTTACCTCTCTTCCGCTCCCACCTTGGTCACTCCTAAACCACGAGAACCGTTGCTGCTATACTTGGTGGCAACGAATCAAGTGGTTAAAGTAGCACTGGTGGCATAGCGAGAAGTAGAAGAGGATGCAGCCACTGCAGCCAATGCTGCTGGGGACAAAACTGAAGCTTCCGCGACAAAACCCAATGCAGGCCCGGAGGAACCTTAGCAAGCTGGCAAAGGAAGTTCCGGGGAAGTGGCGAAGAAGAAAATGGTGCAGGGACAGGTGTACTTTGTCAGCTCCTTGTTGTAGGGGGCTAGGTCAAGGTAATCTGGAGTGCAAAAGCTGATCTTCGGCCTCGTCATGGCCTCGAGGAAGCTGCGCCACTACTTCCAAGCCCATGAGATCACAGTTGTCACTCGGTTTCCACTACAGTGTATATTGAGGAACCCCGAAGCCACTGGCAGGATAGTTGAGTGGGCCCTTGAGATATCAAGTTTCGGTTTGAAGTATGAGAGCACTTCCATAGTTCAGAGTAGGGCATTGGCAAAGTTCATTGCAGAATGGACACCCACGCCAGATGAAGAGATCCCAGAGACAGTCCTCCCCGGCAGGGAAGCTCCTAAGGATTGGATCATGTACTTTGACGGTGCTTTCTCGCTCCAGGGTGCCAGAGCAGGTGTGCTCCTCGTCACCCCCACAGGAGAGCACCTCAAGTATGTGGTTCAGATGACCTTCCCCCGGGAGGAAGCTACCAACAACACCGCTGAATATGAAGGGCTCCTTGCCGGACTCAGAATCGCGGTGGAGCTGGGAATCAAAAGACTGATCATCCTACGGAACCCCAGGTTCTCGTGGTCGAGACAAGCGCTTCCACGGACGAGGAGATGCCTTCAGTCCTAGTTGTCGAGCCCCAGGCTCCAACATGGGCAAAGCACATTGTCTGTTTCCTTCAAACAGGAGAACTCCCCGAAGAGCAAGAAGAGGCCAAAAAAGTAGCCCGTCGGTCAAGTATGAATCAGTTTGTCGATGACACCCTATACAGAAAAAGACCCAACGACGTGAAATTGAAGTGCATTTGCCGGGAGGACGGACTAAGGCTGTTGGCGGAGATTCACGGAGGTGTATGTGGCTCGCACATTGGATCCAGAGCTCTTGCCAGGAAGGCCTTCCGGCAGGGTTTCTACTAGCCCACGGCCCTCCAAGATGAAACTGAATTGGTCACCAAGTGTGAGGCCTGTCAGTGCCATTCCAAGAACATCCATCAACCAACACAAGCTCTCCAGATGATCCCTTTGTCCTGGCCCTTCTCGGTCTGGGGGCTAGATATTTTGGGCCCCTTCCCCCGCGTTGTCGGGGGCTTTGAGTTCTTGTTCGTGGCAACTGACAAGTTCACAAAGTGGATTGAGGAGGAGCCAGTAAGGAAGGTGACCGCGCAGTCAGCTATCAAGTTCATGAAAGGACTGGTGTGTCAGTTTGGAGTACCCAACGGAGTGATCACCGACAACGGCACCCAGTTGACGAGCCGCGCCTTCATGCAATACATCCAGAACCTTGGAAGCATGGTCTCCTTCGCCTCTGTTGCCCATCCAAGGAGCAACTGGCAAGTCGAGAGGATGAACGCTGAAGTGCTGCGAGGTCTCAAGACAAGGACTTTCGATAGGTTGCGGAGGAGCGGCAAGCGTTGGACAGATGAGCTGCCGGTGGTTCTTCGGTCCCTTAGAACGACACCGAATTGAGCTACCGGCCAGACTCCCTTCTCCCTGGTTTACGGGGCGGAATCAGTGCTCCCCATGGAACTCATATACGGGTCACCTCGAGTACTTGCCTACGACGAAGTAGAGCAAGAGCACTATGGAATGACGATGCCATGCTCCTTGAGGAAGATCATCTCCGGGGTGCTGTGCGTGCTGCACGCTAGTAGCAAGCCCTGCGCCGCTATCATAGCCGCAGGGTACACGCCCGGAGCCTTGAGGAAGGTGACCTTGTCCTTAGGCGCGTTCAGTCTGCCAAGGGTACCAACAAGTTGACGCCGAAGTGGGAAGGCCCTTACCGGGTAGCACGAGTCAACAAACCTGGTGCAGTCCGTCTGGAGACCGAAGATGGCACCCAGGTGCTTAACTCATGGAATATTGAGCATCTTCGTAAGTTCTACTCGTAAGGCGCGGCTGTCCGGCAGCCACCTTTTGTACAAGCCTTGCCGAAGTTGCATGTAAACCTTTGTACAAAGCCAGGCGCAGACCCTGAGCAACAATAATAAAGCTAGGCATCGCATCATATCATTGCATTGCACGATCATTATGCATCCTTTATGATTGCAATATCATTGCCTATTTTCTAGAGATTTGCTAGAGTACTTGTTGAGCCTATAATCCTTGTTGTTGCACTCTCTCCTCAAGGGATAGAGACCTCTTGCCCTGTGTGTTTTGACACCAGATAAATATGGAAGGAGGACGAAGGAACAAGGATGGCGGCCAAGCGTACTCCGGAAAGGGATACTGCCTAAAACGAGATAAGTCTAATCGCGTATCCCAAGTTTTATGCTCCCTAAAGGAAATCCTTAGCCTCTGTTCGAACGTGTTCGGTGGAGTTCCCTCACGTGGTAGAAACCTTTGTCGGGACGAGTTGTTCCTCAGCTTCTGGTACTTATCAGCTCTGAGGGGCCGCGCCGATACCGACAAGGACCCTTGCCGGGGAACAACACCAGCCTGCTGCCGGGGGCTCGTTCCCCTTTTTGGCGCTCGCGGTTAAAAGTGACCCGGCAGGCGGTCCCGTGTGGCGAGAGCAAACACATTGACACGATAGGAACAAAAGAAAAGAGGGGGGTAGTACTCAGGGAAGTAAAGTAACATTCATTCATTCGTTTGTTGCTACGAATCAGATAAGAATTACATTACGATTAACTAAAACTTGGCGAACGCCTGCGTCTTTTGACTTATAAAAAGATAAGTGCCCCATAATGCCTTTCTTGTCCCTCTCCTCCTAGGAGTTAGATGAAGAAGAATTAGAGGGCAAAAGGAGCACCTGGCTAGCATTCGGCACCTCCTCGCCAGGACCAGAGGGACGCGCCCGAAGAGCAGAAGGGCCCCACCCCCAGGCAGGGCAGACGAAGCCGACGGAGCGGACAAGACAGACAAGGGGAAAGAAGGCGGAGGGCAGGTGCAGATGGTGGCGCTGCCGGAGCCCAGCTGGTGATGATGGTGCTGCCAGGGAGCGCGATGCGCTGGAGCCCTCATCCGTGCTCCTGATGCGTCGTGGGTTCCCGACCGCCATCGTCTTCCTCATCGCCACCACTCGAGGGAACGCCTCCACCGTCGTCCAAGCTCCCGACGCGGCAACCAAGGGAACCCACAGAGAGCATGGTCGTCCCCGGTGGCCAAAGGCGGGGAATTCCTCCCGTCCTTAAGAAGCAAGCACGAGCGAAGAACTCCCACCCATACGCGCCATCTAGGGCGCTGTGGATGGAGAACTTCACCGCGGTAGATGGCGAACCACGGCTTCGACCGCGCACATGCAATCGACTGCCGTGCGAACGATCTTTCTCCATCACCCTGAAGAACGAATGCGGGAACCATGGTCCACCGCGACGCTGCATCTCCGCTATAGACTCCGGCGTGGTGTCGACCGCATGACGCTCCATCAAAGCTAAAGAAGCAAACGACGCAGCGGCAGGCGTGTCGCCACAACCGTCCCCGGCGCGACCACAACGCCGCCCGCTCCCCCATCCAAGACTCCTCCGGCTAACTTTCATCTCAAAGACATCGGTCCCGGGCAGGGACTGGGCGTGGACGCAAGGGGAAGACCCTGCGATGATGAACACACTCGCCGGGCCCTTCTCCCTAACCATCAGGGAGGAAGGGGCGACTCAAAGACGAACCAGGAGCAAAGGACGAGCAATGTGGACTTGGCAGAGAGGAGGAGATGGAGCTGGATGAGCATCGCCACCATGACCCCCTAATTTCTAGGGGGGAGCACGGTGGCTGGCTCTCCCCCGCTCTAGAGCGGCCGCCCATCTCCACCAATCCCAATACCCACGACTCACGGGCGAACAGGTAACTGCCCCATCGCTCCAATCCATGACGCTACGATTTCTGCATCGATCAGGTCTTTAAGTCACGAGCGCCCACCGCAAGCTCCTCGCTATGCATGCGGCACGCGTGGCGGAAACGACCTGAGGTGGTGGGACAATGCTGACTAGTAAATTGGCAGTTACCCCCCTCACATTGCGCGCGCGTGCATAAATTTTGGGCCTGACCCAACGGCACTAGGCACACGCATGTGGGCCAGACCTGGGGCTCCTGTGGGTGCACTAGGACAGGGGTATCCAATGCCCCTGACTTATGCACAGGCAGTAGTAGCAAAACCCGTTGGGAAAGACAACACGCCACCAAGCGAGCATTCAAGAACCAACAACCGGCAGCAACAACCTGCAGAGGGCCAAGAAAACACTGGCAACACCAGCACAACGACCCAGGAGAGGCCCAAAGCGCACCAGCCGCGTCCCCGGTGCCTGCCGGGGACCGAGGCGCGCACATCTCAGGAAGACCCGACAAGCCATCCCCCGGCAGGCACGAGCTAACCAGCCACCGCTCCACCGCATCGCTACACCAGTCACTTATCGATGCGGTGTCGAAGCCTCAAGCGGCTAAGTGGCTCTCCCGAAGCACGTGGCGATGCACCGGGATGCAGATTATACCCAGTTGACACCCGTCCAGCGGCGTGTCAAGACCTTAAGCAACGGCCAGCTAAGCGGTTGCAAGAGCTTGCCAGGGATGCACCCCCGAGTGCCACCTAGTCTAGTAATAATGGTATTTTGTCCTAAATGCCAGAGTTAGGTATGATAGCTCTGCTAACCTATCTAATCGATAGATAATGACTATTTTGCCATTGTGGTTGCCCCTTGCACTATAAAAGGAGGCCCGAGGCAACCTAGCTCAAGATTTGGAACTTTGGACACTTGTACTCGCGTAGTAGCTCGCCCCGATAGCCACCCTTGCCGGGGTGGAGCGCTGCGTGTTCTTCGTGTTCCTTCGATCATTCCACCAAAAGCGGGAGTAGGGTTTTACGCTTCACAGCGGCCCGAACCTAGGTAAAAATGCCAGCGTCCTGATCGTCGCGCTGTCTCATGGTCTCCGCTCTTTGTGCAACGTGACCCCCCTGCCGAATCACAAGGGGCCTCTGGTCCCATAGGTGATCACGAGCATCCGTGCCCCGACAAATGGTCTCTTGGAGATCTATTTGATGTAAACTTTTGCGGTGTGTTTGTTGGGATGCGATGAATTTTGAGTTCATGATAAGTTTCTATCCATGAATATTATTTGACTCTTCTTTGATCTCTTATATGCATGATTACTTATAGCCTCATATTTCTTCTTTGAATCTTTACTTTAGTTAGGCCGACTAGATCGATTTTTCTTGCCATGGGAAGATGTGCTTTGTGATGGGTTCGATATTGCGGTGTCCTCTCCCAGTGACAGAAGGGGCAGCAAGGCACGCATGTATCATTGCCATTAAGGATAACAAGATGGGGTCTATTCCTACATGAATAGATCTTGTCTACATCATGTCATCGTTCTTATTGCATTACTCCGTTTTCCATGAACTTAATACAATAGATGCATGCTGGGTAGCGGTCGATGTGTGGAGTAATAGTGGTAGATGCAGGCAGGAGTCGGTCTACTTATCTTGGACGTGATGCCTATATAATGATCATTGCCTTGGATATTGTCATGATTAGTTGATCTTCTATCAATTTCCCAACAGTAATTTGTTCACCCACCGTGTGCTATACTCATGAGAGAAGCCACTATTGAAACCTACGGCCCCCGGGTCTACTTTTCCAACATATTGCTTTACAATCTATCTTTTTGCCGTTTTTGTTTTCAGATCTACTATTCCAAAAACCCAAAAATATGTCGTTGCACTTTTTATTTGGTCTTTTTATTTTGTGTTCTTGAGAGATCTATCTCTCCAATCTATCACTACCTAATCTATCTTTTTACCGTAGAAAGATTGACAACCTCTCTTTCGCGTCGGGTTGCAAGTATTGGTTCTTTGTGTGCAGGTGCTTCTTATTAGGTGGTGGTGATCCTCCTAATGGTTCGATACCTTGGTTTCATAACTAAGGGAAATACTTACCGTCGATGTGTTGCATCATCCCCTCCTCTTTGGGGAAATACTGACGCAGTCTCAAGCCACGTCATACGTCTCCAACGTATCTATAATTTTTGCTTGTTCCATGCTGTTATATTATTATTCTTGGATGTTTTGCAATCACTTTATAGCAACTTTATATCAGTTTTTGGGACTAACCTATTGACATAGTGACAAAGTGCCAGTTGTTGTTTTTGCTTGTTTTTTACTTCGCATAATATCAGTACCAAACGGAGTCCACTCATGACGAAACTTTTTGGAGATTTTTTTTGGACCAGAAGACACCTAGTGGGCCAAAGAAGTGCCAGAGAGGTGGGCCTTGGATACCACAACCCACCAGGGCGCGCCAGAGGCCCCCGGCACGCCCTGGTGGGTTTTGCCCTCCTCGGGGCCCCTCTCCACCGCCTCTGATGCCTATAAATTCCCAAATATTCCAGAAACACTAGAGGAGTCGATGAAAGACACATCCAGCCGCCGCAATTTCCAGAACCTCAAGATCCAATCTAACACTATCACGGATGGGTTCATCATCCTCATTGGTGCCTCTCCGAAGATGCGTGAGTAGTCCACCATAGACCTACGGGTCTGTAGGCAGTAGCTAGATGGCTTCCTCTCTCTCTTTTGATTCTCAATACAATGGTCTCTTGGAGATCTATTTGATGTAAACTTGTGCAGTGTGTTTTGTTGGGATCCGATGAATTTTGAGTTCATGATCAGTTTCTATCTATGAATATTATTTGAGTCTTCTTTGATCTCTTATATGCATAATTACTTATAGCCTCGTATTTCTTCTTCGAATCTTTGGTTTAGTTAGGCCAACTAGATCGATTTTTCTTGCCATGGGAAGAGGTGCTTTGTGATGGGTTCGATCTTGCAGTGTCCTCTCCCAGTGACAGAAGGGGCAGCGAGGCACGCATGTATCGTTGCTATTAAGGATAACAAGACGGGGTCTATTCCTACATGAATAGATCTTGTCTACATCATGTCATCGTTCTTATTGCATTACTCCGTTTCTCCATGAACTTAACACACTAGATGCATGCTGGATAGCGGTGGATGTGTGGAGTAATAGTGGTAGATGCAGGAAGGAGTCGGTATACTTATCTTGGACGTGATGCCTATATAATGATCATCACCTTGGATATCGTCATGATTATTTGATCTTCTATCAAATGCCCTACAGTAAGTTGTTCACCGACCATGTGCTATACTCATGAGAGAAGCCACTAGTGAAACCTACGGCCCTCGGGTCTACTTTTCCAACATATTGCTTTTCAATCTATCTTTTTGCCGCTTTTGTTTTCAGATCTATTATTCCAAAAACCCAAAATTATATTGCTGCACTTTTTATTTGCTCTTTTTATTTTGTGTTCTTGAGATATCTATCTCTCCAATCTATCACTACCTAATCTATCTTTTTACCGTAGAGAGATTGAAACCTCTCTTTCGCGTCGGGTTGCAAGTATTTGTCCTTTGTGTGCAGGTGTTGTTTATTAGGTGGTGGTGATCCTCCTACTGGTTCGATACCTTGGTTTCATAACTAAAGGAAATACTTACCATCGCTGTGCTGCATCATCCCTTCCTCTTTGGGGAAATACCGACACAGTCTCAAGCCACGTCAAAGGAATTTCTGGTGTCGTTGCCGGGGAGACACATCATCATCTACCTGGTTCCTAATCACAAATCTCATCTACTTCCAATTACATTATTTGCCATTTGCCTCTCGTTTTCCTCTCCCCCACGTCACCCAATTTGCCATTTTATTCGCCCTCTTCTTCGTTTGCCTTTTTCTCGTTAGATCTCTCCTTTATCAACCTTGTTGCTATGACTGGCGTTACTACTCCCTCTTTGTCACCAGATTTTTAAGTTCTATACTTCAAACAAAAACAAGGGGAAAATTTGAAAGATGACTGGTATAGGCTAATGGAATCCTATCGCAAATGCAACCTAAAAAGAGATGCAAAAATTTTGCTTCAAAATGTTTACATAGGATTAGCTTTGCGTCATAGACAACTCTTGGATTTTGCCGCTAAAGGGAATTTTATTGAGCTTGATGCAAACACCGCTTATGAAATTTTTGAAGGGATATTGGGGGTTCCTCCATCAAAAAAGGAGATTTCTTTTACACAAGAGGGGGTTCAAATTTTAGACAAATTGGGTGACTTACATAGGCACTTGGTTGAGTTGCAAAAATATAATGAACCTCTCAAACATATTAGTGGGAACCTCAATCGCTTGAATACTTTGATTACTCTTTGCAACAAGCGTTTGGATATTTTGGATCGCAAGATGGTTTTTTCTCCTGAAAATTTGGGGAAGCGTAAATAGCCCCTCGGATTCGAGAAAGCCCTCACAAAAGTAGCCGAAAACAAAGAAGACAATACTTGAAACTATGCATTATGCCTAGCTAGGGGCGTGAAACGATAGCGCTTGTTGGGAGGCACCCAATGAATAAATTTATTTTTGTCTTTCCCTTTCTGTTTTTGAGTGTTGACACAATTATGCCTCTGTTATTATTGTGTTTTTATGTTTTATTTACTATTTGTGCCAAGTAGAACCTTTAGGATGGTTCATAAGATGAGTAGAAACAATGCGGAATCTGAAACAGAAACTTTGCCTCCAGTGTTCGAATTTTCATTTCTTACTGGAGCGTGATATTGAGCTAAAATTTTAACAGAGTTCCTATACAAATTATTTGCGTTGTCCTAATTTTTCAAAAAATTTAGAGTTAAAGAAGTATGGTTAGAGTACAGATTACTACAGACTGTTCTGTTTAAGATAGATTCTGTTTTCGTTGCATTGCGTGCTTGTTTCGACGAATCTATGGGTTGTATTGAAGGTTATGAGCCATGGTAAAGTTAAAATACAGTAGGTATAATGCAATAATAAAATTTGAATGGGTTTGCAACAGTACCTAAAGTAGTGATTTACTTTATTATACTAACGGATCTCACGATGATTTTGTTGAGTTTTGTGTGATTGAAGTTTTCAAGTTTTGGGTGAGATCACGATGGATGAAGGAATAAGGAGTGAAAAGAGCCTAAGCTTGGGGATGCTACAGCACCCCCAAGATATATCCAAAGAGAAACAAGCAACTAATCTTGGGGATGCCCCCGAGTGGCGTCCCCTCTTTCTTCTAACAACCATCGGTATTTTACTTGGAGCTATATTTTTATTCGTCACATATCATGAGTTTTGCTTGGAGCGTCTTGTATCATTTGAGTCTTTGCTTGCTTTGCTTTTTAGTTTGTCACTTTTATCCTTGCTGGACACACCTATTTGAGAGAGCCAAAATTATGCTATGATTTGTTAGAATTGCTCTATATGCTTCACTTAAACTTTTTGAGCTATAGGATTGATTTAGTGCTTCACTTATATCTTTTTGAGCACGGTATGCTTGGAAACTTTTGAAGAAATACTCTCATGCTTCACTTAGGTTAATTTGAGAGTTAGTAAATTTTGAAGAAATCATCTCATGCTTCACTTATACTATTTTGAGAGATGAAATCTTTATGCTCATGTGCTTCACTTAGATTTGTTTGAGCTTGTGAAAAAGCAATGGCAATATATGAAACTAGTCCCAAAGTGATAGTTATCCAAGGAGGATATAATAAAAACTTTCAAGAAGATCATTGGACAAATTAAAATTGATTCATTGCAATAGTTTTGAGACATGATGATAGTAACATGTGAGTCATGTTAGTGAGTAATTATGCTTTAGTAAGAATATTGGTGTTAAGGTTTGTGATTCCCTATGCAAGTACGAAAGTCAATAGTTATGCAATGAAATTACATCCTACTTATGGTGCATTATTTGGTGTTAGTTATGCTCAATGCTCGCTTATGTGAATTTTCGTTTCTTGGTTGGTTGCTTCTCAATCTATTTGCTAGCCTCCACTTGTACTAAGTGGAAATACTACTTGTGCATCCAAAATCCTTAAACCATGTTTTGCCTTATGAGTCCACCATACCTACCTATATGCGGTATTTCCATGCCGTCCTAAGAAAATTTCTATGTGCCACCTCTACTTTTCAAAATAAATTTATCTTTTGTGTGCTCGTACCGCACATGAAACGGGTGTCCAATATTTTTCCATGCTAGATGTGTTATTCTCAAGATGAGTTTTTATTCACTTGTCATTGCACGAGAGTACGGCGGTAATAGGGATGCCCATTCCCAAAATGAAAAAAATACTTTATGTTGTCAAATAATAAATTCCTTGGAAAGTGTTGGTACGGAAGGCTACCATGGATACGGCCAGCCATGGAATGTGAAAGAATGGTGGAAAAAGGAATAAACTTTATTTTCTGTTTGGGAACCACCTATGATGTATCTAGCATGGAAAGTATTGTGAACTACTTTGTCGTTTTCGTTGATAGGAAAGGCATGCCACTCAAAATATTTCTCTCTCTCAAGTTAAACTTTGAGCTCTCGCACCTCTACAAATCCCTACTTCCCTCTACGAAGGGCCTATCTATTTACTTTAAGCAATTTTTATTTTTAATTTGAGTCTCCATCTTCTCTTATAAAGCACCAACTAGGGGGCTCTATGATCGTACTTGAGCATTGGCTATAGCTAATATTTGAGTGTGTTTCATGAATGGATCAATGATTGAGCATGATTGGCTAGGGATAACTTTCTTTAGTGTTGATATTTTGAAAGACATGGTTGCTTGTTGGCATGCTTGAGTATTGAAGGCATTATGTTAAAACTTGACTATTGCTTTGAACCATCTAAAAGTACAAATGTCCATGCTACAAAAGAAAATAATATGAGATGAACATGTTAGGCAGCATTCCACATCAAAAATTCTGTTTTTATCATTTACCTACTTGAGGACGAGTAGGAATTAAGCTCGGAGATGCTGATACGTCTCCAACGTATCTATAATTTTTGCTTGTTCCATGCTGTTATATTATCATTCTTGGATGTTTTCCAATCACTTTATAGAAACATTATATCATTTTTTGGGACTAACCTATTGACATAGTGCCAAAGTGACAGTTGCTCTTTTTGCTTGTTTTTTTACTTTGCAGAATATCAGTACCAAATGCAGTCCAATCGCGACGAAACTTTTTGGAGATTTATTTTGGACCAGAAGACACCCAGTGGGCCAAAGAAGTGCCAGAGAGGTGGGCCGTGGAGACCACAACCCACCAGGGCGCGCTAGAGGCCCCAGGCGAGCCCTGATGGGTGTTGCCCTCCTCGGGGCCCCTCTCCACTGTCTCTGATGCCTATAAATTCCCAAATATTCCAGAACCCCTAGAGGAGTCGACGAAAAACACATCCAGCCGCCGCCAGTTCCAGAACCTCGAGATCCAATCTAACACCATCACGGAGGGGTTCATCATCCTCATTGGTGCCTCTCCGATGATGCGTGAGTAGTCCACCATAGACATACGGGTCCGTAGGCAGTAGCTAGATGGCTTCCTCTCTCTCTTTTGATTCTCAATACAATGGTCTCTTGGAGATCTATTTGATGTAAACTTTTGTGGTGTGTTTGTTGGGATCCGATGAATTTTGAGTTCATGATCAGTTTCTATCCATGAATATTATTTGAGTCTTCTTTGATCTCTTATATGCATGATTACTTATAGCCTCGTATTTCTTCTTCGAATCTTTGGTTTAGTTAGGCCAACTAGATCGATTTTTCTTCCCATGTGAAGAGGTGCTTTGTGATGGGTTCGATCTTGCGGTGTCCTCTCCCAGTGACAGAAGGGGCAGCGAGGCACACATGTATCGTTGCTATTAAGGATAACAAGATGGGGTCTATTCCTACATGAATAGATCTTGTCTACATCATTTCATAGTTCTTATTGCATTACACCATTTCTTCATGAACTTAATACACTAGATGCATGCTGGATAGCGGTGGATGTGTGGAGTAATAGTGGTAGATGTAGGACGGGGTCGGTCTACTTATCTTGGATGTGATGCCTATATAATGATCATCACCTTGGATATCGTCATGATTATTTGATCTTCTATCAATTGCCCAACAGTAATTTGTTCACCCACCGTGTGCTATACTCATGAGAGAAGCCACTAGTGAAACCTACGGCCCCCGGGTCTACTTTTCCAACATATTGCTTTCCGATCTACCTTTTTGCCGCTTTTGTTTTCAGATCTATTATTCCAAAAACCCAAAATAATATTGCTGCACTTTTTATTTGCTCTTTTTATTTTGTGTTCTTGAGATATCTATCTCTCCAATCTATCACTACCTAATCTATCCTTTTACCGTAGAGAGATTGACAACCGCTCTTTCGCGTCGGGTTGCAAGTATTTGTTCTTTGTGTGCAGGTGTTGTTTATTAGGTGGTGGTGATTCTCCTACTGGTTCGATACCTTGGTTTCATAACTGAGGGAAATACTTACCGTCGCTGTGCTGCATCATCCCTTCCTCTTTGGGGAAATACCGACGCAGTCTCAAGCCACGTCACCAGTGCCGACCGCCTCCCGGCATAGGAAGGCGCGCCCGGCGCCTCCCTCAGGCTAGGCTCAGGGGCTTCCACCTGGAAAGCATCTAACTTTGTCGGTATGACGAGGGAGGTGCTCGGGCACCACTTCGAGTTGTGCCTCGTCGCGTGCCCCCGCAAGGAAGGAGCGTGGTGCCGGACGCCGGCGTCGCACGAGTTCATCGACCAAGAAATCGGCGGGCTGCAGGAGGAGCATCGCCCGGAGCGCTCCGACGGCCAGGCTGTCACCCCCAGGAGGGCCGACGCGGAGCGCATGTGCGTCGACATCGCAGGCCTTAACAGGGTCGGATCCCAAGGCCTCTTCCGACCACACGTTGCCACCAGCCACGTCCGCATGCCCTTTGGCTTGGTGAGCGCCAGGGTCGCCTTCGAAAGGCTGGTTCAGTTCACGATGGCGCCTCACGTGGCGCCGAGGCCCCGCGAGCCTCCAGGACCTCAGGAGTCGGCTGGCCCCTGAGGAGCGAGCCTACGCAGCACGCTTCGTTTGGCGGCCAGACGCTTCCGCAGTAGCACAATCGCTAGGTGACTTTTTGGTTTGTTCAGATTGAGGGCGCCCTTCGGGCCACGATGCCCTCAGGCTGGCATGGGTCCATCCCTGCAGCATTCTCACTTTTTGGATGTGTAGCGAACTTTGTTATCTCTTTCAGAGTTTATATTTGTCGGTCTTCTGGGAACGGGGGTACCCAGACCTGCCTGCCTGCGGCCCAGGGCATGGCCCACCTCGTCAGCCAAGCGCGGCTGGCACGGCCCCACTCAAGACAAGGCCCTCGCGAGGACCCGAGCTCGTGAGGAAGGCAGCATCAAGACCAGCAAGGAGTGGGCCTCCTCAGGCCCCCTCCGGAGCGGCGGAGATCTCTATGCAGAACCCGGCCTCAGGAGTCAAGGATGGCGCAAGGAAGGACAGGCGGGCGCCAACGCGCTAGTCGGTGCAGTTTCCCCTATGGTGCAAAGGGAGCAAGGACGTACGCGGGTTCCCAAAGTGCCACCCAAAGGTTTCCATTCCGGTGCAACAAGACCATGACCACGAGCTTTGCAGGACGGATGTCATCGCCGAGCCCACCTCTGCATCATCGACAACCACTTTGCAGGCGAAGACCACCTTTGGACAGGGCGGGGATGTACTCCTGTCCCCCTTCGAATTTGGCCGTTGTGGGATCCCTTCCCGCCATTGCGATAAGGGAAGAGGACCCGGGCCGCAGCTATAAATAGAGGCTAGGTTGCACGATAGAAGGGAGAGACATCAAGGGAATCAGAGAGCCAAGAACACCACTCGAGTGCCCTCCCGAGGCCGCTCACCATTGTACTAGTTCATCCACCACACCTCCTCGAGAGGCAATCCACCAAAGCAGGAGTAGGGTATTACGCTTCGCATCGGCCCGAACCTGGGTAAATCATCGTGTGCTCCTTCTTCCTCGTCATTGTGCGAGTTCGTCGTAGAAATCATCGAGTAGCGAGCTAGGTAGGGCGAGGCTATAGGGGATCTTCGCACACGCCCCTATGTTCGAATTTCTTTGGGTTTTGCGGAGCCCGAAATCCGACATTTGGCGCGCCAGGTAGGGGGCGTGTTGAAGCTTCCCCACTTGCGGTGATAATCGAGCCCTGGCTCGACGATCCCAAGGCGGACGAGATCCCCGACGTCGACCAGCCCTCGGCGCGCGATGGCACCATGGCGCGTGGGGCCGGCCCCGTGGTTGCGTGCATCCTTGGCGGATCACAGGCGCCCACCTCCAGCCGCCAGGTCAAGCAGTTCTTCCGCCGCGCAGGAGCAATTCGGCCGCGGTCCGAGCTCATGCCTCCTCGGTCGTGGCCGGAGACCGACATCACCTTCGGCCCCGACGACCACCCCAAGACAATGACGGCCACCGGAACGCTCCCCATGTTGTGCACGCTAACCATAATGGACATGGCCATCTCCAGGACCCTCATAGACGGTAGCGTCGGCCTCAACGTCATCTCCGTGGAGGCCTTCAACGCGCTGTAGCTAACCCGTGACCAACTCGCGCCCTCAAGGCCCTTCTCCGGGGTGGTTGGGGGATCTGTCGTTGCCCGTGGGGCGAGTGCGCCTCCCCGTTACCTTCGGCATCCGCTCCAACTTCCGCACCGAGCAGATCGACTTCGACGTCGCCCACATCCACTCCTGTACAATGGAATACTCGGCTACCCCGCCCTCGCCCAGTTCATGGCGGCAACGCACCCGGGCTACAACGTCATCAAGATGCCCAAGAGCGGCGGCATCCTCACCGTCGTGGGGGATGCCAAGGACGCGTCCCACGCACTCAAGCTCACCTACAAAGTGTCGGCCGTGGCGCGCCCCGGTGCCAGCGATGCCGCGCAAGCCATGGAGGACTCCGGGGGAGTCCTCGATGTCATGCCGGTAAAGAAGAGGCAGTTGTTCTCTCAGATCTGAGCGGAGACGAAGCAGGTGCCTGTGGATGAAGGAAACCCTGGTCCTACCTTCACCATCGGTGCCGACTTGCCCCAGGAGCAAGAGGAGGCGTTGGTGGCCTTCCTCCGTGCAAACAAGGATGCATTTGCATGGAGCGCCTCTGACCTGGTGGGGGTCCCGAGGGACGTGATCGAGCACCACCTCATGGTGTGCCCGAACGCACGTCCGGTGAAACAAAAGGCAAGTAGGCAAGCTCGGTAGAAGCACGCGTTCATCGCCCAGGAGGTCGGCAAGCTGAAGGAGGCCGGGGTCATCCGGGAGGTGCATTACCCGGAGTGGCTTGCCAACCCGGTGGTCGTCCCGAAGAAGTACGGGAAGGAGCGTATGTGCGTTGACTTCACGAGCCTCAACAAATCTTGCCCCCAAGACCCATTCCCACTGCCGCGCATCGATCAGATCGTGGACTCCACCGCAGAGTGCGGCCTCCTGTGCTTCCTGGACGCTTTCTCGGGCTACCATCAGATCAAAATGGCGGTGGAGGACGTCGAGAAGACGGCCTTCCTCACCTCGTGCGGAGTGTTCTGCTAC
This sequence comes from Elymus sibiricus, assembly GCA_039707655.1. Lineage (NCBI taxonomy): Eukaryota > Viridiplantae > Streptophyta > Magnoliopsida > Poales > Poaceae > Elymus > Elymus sibiricus. The sequence goes on from CM077665.1 coordinate 239,095,483, forward strand.
ACATGCATGCCCTTCGGGCTATGGAACGCCGGGGCGACCTTCGAGCGACTGATGCACATCGCCCTGGGACCGCAGCTCGGGAGGAATACAGAAGTTTGCGTCGACGACATCGTGGTCAAGTCCAAGGAGGCCAAGACCCTGATCGAGGACTTGGAGGAGATGTTCGCCAGCCTGAGGGAGGTGAACCTGAAGCTCAACCCTGAGAAGTGCGTCTTCGGAGTCCCATCGGGCAAGCTGCTCGGTTTCCTGGTGTCGCACCGGGGAATCGAGGCAAACCCGAAGAATACCAAGGCCATAAACAAGATGAGCGCGCCCCAGACCCTCAAGGAAATGCAGAAATTGGCAGGTTGCGTGACCTCCTTGGGGCGCTTCATCTCCAAATTCGGCGAATGGGCCCTGTCGTCCTTCAAGATCATGAAAAGGAAGGGCCCCTTCGAGTGGACTCCGGAGGCAGACACAGCCTTCGAGGAACTCAAGCAGTAACTCACGAGCCCGCCAGTGATGGTGGAACCTCGTCCTCGGGAGCCCCTGATGCTATACCTGGCTGCCACCCCCCACTCCGCCAGTGCTGCATTGGTGGCGGTCAGGGAGGAGCGTGTCGACACGCGCGCCACGTTGACGGACGCCGGCGGGCCCCCCAACATGGAGCAAGGGGGCTCGCAGGATACCAAGGAGCCCGCTTCTCCCCAAGGCGGTGCTCCTGAGGCCCCCGTCGCTCCGACGGCTCCTGAGGCGCTCAATCCTCATGAGGCCCCCGCCGCTCCGACGGTCCCTGAGGCGCTCAATCCTCATGAGGCCCCGGCCGCTCCGGTGGCCTCCGGGGCACTCAAGCCTCCTGGGCCCATCACGGGGCAGGGCACCGCAGGGGGACTCACCCTCGTCGAACACCCAGTATACTACGTTAGTACAGTGCTGCGGGACGCGCGCTCATGCTACCCCATGCAATAGAAGCTCCTCCTAGCACTTCTGGTCGCTTCGAGGAAACTGCGCCACTACTTCCAGGGACATCCCATCAAGGTCGTTTCTGTGTACCCCCTGGAGAAGGTCCTACGCAACCCCCAACGCAGCAGGAAGAGTCGCCGAATGGAACATCGAGCTGCAGGCCTTCAACATAGAGTTCAGCACGACCAGGGTCATCAAGGGGGCGGCCCTAGCAGACTTCATGGCGGAGTGGACAGACGCCCCCGACCGGGGGCTGGAGGGGAGCAAGTCCCTCACCCCTGGTGTTGAGGCACCTGATGGTTGGATCATGCATTTTGACGGAGCCTTCGCGCACATGGGAGCAGGGGCCGGAGTCGTGCTCACCTCCACGGCAGGGGACAAGCTCCGCTACGCTGTGCAGCTCTATTTCTAGCATGGAGAGAAGGTCTCCAACAACATCGCGGAGTACGAGGGCCTCATTGTCGGCCTCAAAGCGGTGGCGGCCTTGGGGATTCGGTGCCTCACCGTCAAGGGTGACTCCCAGCTCCTCATCAACTTCTCCAACAAAGAGTATACACCCAAGGACGAGCACATGGAGGCATATTTGGAAGAGGTACGTAAGATCAAAAAACGTTTTCAGGGCTTGGAACTGCAGCACATCCCGCGCAGCGCGAACAAGGAGGCCGATGACATCGCCAAGAGGGCGTCGTGCCGTGAGCCCCGGGAGCCGGGTGTCTTTGAGGAGCGGCTCTTCAAACCCTCCGCAGCGCCATCAACCGAGGACCTGGCACCACGAAGTGAGGAGCTCCCCCTAGCGCCGCCCTCGGGGGCTCCGGACTGTGGCCAGGCCTCAGGAGCCCGATTGCTCCTGGCACTGAAGCCCCAGGCCGATGACTAGACGCAGGAGTTCAGGGTGTATCTACTTCATGGCACGCTGTCGGAAAAGGAGGAAGACGCGAAGCGCATGGCGTGGCAGGCCACGACTTACTGCCTACAGGACGGCGACCTGTACCGCAGGCGCCCGAATGACGTCGCGCTGCGGTGCATCTCCAAGGAGCAGGGGTGCGAGCTGCCGGCCGACATCCACGGAGGAGACTGCGGGCACCATTCCTCGTCGCACACCCTTGCAGGAAAGGCGTTCCGATCCGGCTTTTACTGGCCCACGGCACTTAATGACGCCATTGAGCTAGTCCGGTCTTCCGAGGCCTGCCAGTTTCACTCCAAGCAGATTCATCAGCCCGCGCAGGGCCTACAGACCATCCCGCTCTCCTGGCCCTTCGCGGTCTGGGGGCTGGACATACTGGGGTCCTTCCCGCGGGCGGCAGGCGGGTACCGCTACCTATACGTCGCCATCGACAAGTTCACCAAGTGGGCGGAGGTGGAGCCCGTCTGCACCATCCCCGCTGGATCGGCCGTCAAGTTTATCAAGGGCCTCGTGAGCCACTTCGGCATCCCCAACCGCATCATCACCGAAAACAGTTCGCAGTTCACAAGTAACCTCTTCAAGACCTATTGCGCTAACCTTGGAACACAGATATGCTACGCCTCGGTGGCCCACCCACGGAGCAACGGCCATGCAGAGCGCGCCAACGCGGAGGTCCTGCGAGGCCTCAAGGCAAGGAGTTTCAAGAAGAAGCTTGAAGCTTGCGGCAGGGGTTGGGTTGATGAGCTCCAGTCCGTGCTGTGGTCCATCCGCACCACTGCGACTAAGCCCACCGACGAAACCCCGTTCTTCCTCGTCTACGGAGCCAAAGCCGTCCTCCCGCACGAGGTCAAGCACCGATCCCCGCGGGTCTTGGCATTCGACGAGGAGTGTCAGGATGCCGCGCAGGGAACAGACCTCGTGCTCGGGAAGGAGGCCCATCGCCGAGCCTCGCTCCGAGCTACGAGGTACCAGCAGGCGCTGCGGCGTTACCACTGTCATAACATACGCCCCAGGACCCTCGAAGTCGGAGACCTCGTCCTGAGGCAGGTCCTCTCCAGGGAGGGCTTGCACAAGCTCTCACCCATGTGGGAGGGCCCGTTCAAGGTCGCTCACGTCTCCAGGCCTGGCGCCGTGCGCCTGGAGACTCAGGATGGGGTACCCATCGAGAATGCCTTGAACAACCAGCACTGTAGGACCGAAAGTATTTCTAGAGGAGGGGTGATAGACTACTTGACCAAATAAAAGTTTTGCCTTTTCCCAAATTTTAGAGTTGGCAGTTTTAGCATTTCATGGCAAGTCAAGTACACCCTACACATGCAAGTCTAAGAGTATAGCAGCGGAAAGTAACAATAAGCATGAGTAGAAAGGATAGGGTAGGAAGATCAAACGCAATTGTAGACACGATGATTTTTCCCGTGGTTCCGATAGGTGGTGCTATCGTACATCCACATTTATGGAGTCTTCAACCCACGGAGGGTAACGGTCGCGAGAGTCCACGGAGGGCTCCACCCATAAGGGTCCACGAAGTAGCAACCTTGACTATTCCATAACGGCTTCCTTCCACAAAGGACTAGCCTCACTATGGGTAGATCTTCACGAAGTAGGCGATCTCCTTGCCCTTACAAACTTCTTGGTTCACTCCACAACACGAAGTAGGAGGCTCCCAAGCAACACCTAACCAATCTAGGAGGCACCACCCTCCAAAAGGTAATAGGCTCGGTAATGACGATGAACTCCTTGCTCTTGTGCTTCAAGATGATAGACTCCTCAACACACAATCACTCTCTCACAGATTTGGCTTGGTGGAAGAGATGGGATTTGTGGAAAGCAACTTGGGGAGGCTTGAAATCAAGATCCATATGGTTGGAGTGGAAAATCTTGACCTCAACACAAGGGTAGGTGGTTCTCTCTCAGAAAACTGGATGGGGCAAGTATGGAATAGTTCTGAGTGCTTCTCTTTCGAGTAGGTGGTGGTGAAGGGGTATATATAGGCATCCCCAAAAATCCAACCGTTACACACAAAATGACCAACTCGGTGACACCGATGTGTTAATCTCGGTGGTACCGAAGTGACCAAAAGGTGGCAACTTTTGAATCTCGGTGAGACCGATATAGGAAACTCGGTTGCACTGATAAGGTGACCAACGGTCAGATTCGCAATCTCGGTGATGCCGATCCAACAATCTCGGTGGTACCGATATTGTGAATTTGCGTAACAGAAAGTTGGCAACCTAAACTCGGTGGCACCGGTAAGGAATCGGTTGCACCGAAGTGGCTAGGGTTTGGCTGAGTCTGTCTGTGGTTGAGAATCGGTGGCACCGGGATGGAAATGTTGGTTGCACCGATGTTGAGTATATGGCTATGGACAGACTTTGGTGGAAGAGTTTGTGGGTGTTTTTGGTGACTATCACTTGTGCACGTATGAGCATTTTGTTCACCAACAAAACCTTACCCCCTTTTAATAGTATTGGCTTTCCTATGGACTCAAAGTGATTTCTCACAAATGTAAAATGTAGAGTCCTCTTGCTTGAAGCTTTGCCAACCTATTTTCTTGCATCTTGGGGTATTTCCATAATCTTCACAATCCTTTTGCCATCCCTATCATTGAACTTTTCCTGAAATATACTTAGTGGAAAACATTAGTTCAATGAATTATATGTTGTTATAAATTACCAAAACCACCAAGGGAGCAAATGTGCTTTCAATCTCCCCCTTTTTGGTAATTGATGACAACATATAGATCAAAGCTTCGACAAAGATATAATCAATGAATATAATCGTTGCTTTGAGAAGTATGTGATAAGCAAGAGCTCCCCCTAAATTTGTGCATTATTTTAAATTTGCGTTTGAATGCAAATGCACAATTGATTAGGTACATGGGGCACTTCTTCCATGTCACATACATCTTGGTGGTGTGCGATAATAATAAGAGTGAACAACATAGCACAACACAACCAGACAAAGATAATGATCATCTCAAAAGCATTAAGATGATAGGAAATAGTAGCACAACACACATAAAGTGTATGATCAAAACACAAAGCGTAGCCAAAAGTAAATGAACCATGTGTGTTTTTGAAAAAGCAATAAAAACCAAACGCTCTCTCACTCGAAGCCTAAAGATCTATATACACTTCTCCCCCTTTGGCAACAAGTTACCAAAAAGTTCAAAGGCATATGTCTAAGCGTTCTTGGGCTGATCTCCTCCAGTTGTTGATGAAGGAGTCGAGAGAACAGCGTCGGCGAAGATCTCTGCAGATGTCGTGGATGGAGTTGGTGTGGCAACAGGAGGAACTGAAGCTCATGGAGCAGGAGCTGAGGTGACAGTAGCAGGAGCTGATGAAGAGGGCCTCAAGTCTGGAGCTGGCACAGTGGCTGATCTGGCCTGAGTAGTAAACTGTGTGCCTGGCCTGAGAGGTGATCCATCCTCATCATCATCATCATCTGAAGAAGTCTGAGGAAGAGGCACTGAGTCAACTTCCTTCTTGAGCTCATTGACTGTCTTAGTCAGCCCATCCACCTTATCATTAAGGGTCATGATCCTGTTCTCGAAGATCCTCACAAGACTATTCTGGTTGTCCAGAATCCCCTTAATGTCCTTCTGCATGCCTTGTACTGATGAGATCAAAAGATCCATTTGCTCGTTCCTGGATCTAGGGACTTGAGCACTAGTGGCTCTGGCTGCCTCTGCCTCTGCCTGAGCTGCAGCAGATGTGGGATGTTCTGGGTTCATCTCCATGACGTTGTCCTCGAGGTCTGGCTGTAGGGGCAAGTGGGGACGGTCTAGAGCAAATATGTGCTTCTCCAACTTAGAGTTGATGAGCATCTAGATGTAGGGTGCATAGCAGCAAGAGCGCTTCTGATCAGCAGCAACCCTCTTAACCGTCTCAACAATTAAGTCCATGACTCTAATCCTGGTGTGTCTGTCAAGATGAATCAGCATGTTGATGGAGTAGCCTCGGATCATCTTGTCATCTCCTGACTTGGGCATTAAGGTATGCCTCAGAAAGGTGTTCATGGTGCGGAGGCCAGCCTGAAGAAAGTAAATAGATCCTAGCCTGTGAGACTTCACGTTAGCAGCAGGGATCTCTTTATACATGTTAGCCATAGCATTGTGGCTCTCCTTGGATTCTGAGTAGACATCCAAATCTCCATCCTGAACTTCTGGAACTCCTAAGATGGCAGCCCACTCCTCAACAGTGGACTCATATCTAGCACCTTCAGTCATCCATACAATTCTACCATCTCCATAGAAATGTGCAGTGGAGTAGAATTGCATGATCATCTCATCATTCCAAGCAGTGAACTCTCTGCCAACAAACTCATCCAAACCAATGCAGTGGAAATTGTCTTGGACACTTGGAAAATAGTCTTCATTCTCCTTGATGAATCTCCAGTCCACATACCTCATATCACTCACAGCTGGACTTTTGTCAAAAAGCACAGTCTCATAGAAATCCTGTTGCTCTTTGGTGTAAAATCTGTAGTCCACGGCTGTCTTTCTCCTTTGGGCATATGGATCAGCAGCTCTCCAAGCCCTCAAACCAGAATCCTTCCTCTTCTTCATATCCTCAGCAAGTGGGTAGCTGGCATTCTGTACTGGAAGGTGTGGCCTAAGCTTCATTAAGGCAGACATAGCATCCTCATCCTCAACTCTGGAGGTAGTCCCTTTGTTCTTCTCAGATGCTGGAATTTACCTGGAAGTCCTCTTGGGCTTTTCAGCAGCAGCCTTCTTGGGGGCAGACTTGCTGCTCTTCGAAGTGCCAGTCTTTGGCATAGCATCAGACATAAGCTTCTTTTTCTTCTTGAGAGGGGCCTTCTCAACATGTTCTTCCTCCTCCTCAGCAGTAGCAGCCTCCTCGGGATTCTCAAACATGGAGGTTTGCCTGCCAGTGACATAGACTATCCTCTTCCTGGCTCTCTTCTTCTCCCCTACCTTCTTAGGCATAGATTTCTTTGGGGGGGACTCAAGGTGAAGAGCCATTTTTGCCCTAGCACCCTCAGGTGCTCTCATAGCCTCAAAGCTAGCATACTCTTTCCTGACAGCTCTCCTTGAAGAGGTAGCTTCATTTGCAGCTTTCTTGGCAGCCTTCTCTCGCTTCTTAGCAAGAACCTCCTCTGGAACGAAGTCTGAATCCTCCTCATCTGAATTTAGCTTCTTCCTAGCCCTTGTAGCAGCCTTGGGCAGCCCATGGGAACTAGGAGTGCCTGGATCTAAAGATGAACTAGACTCAGGACTAGTGCCAGAATCCAATTCAACACTCTGCTCTCTGAAGTTGTTCTCACTGTCCTCAGCACTTGACATACTGACCCTGTGAATAGAGTATAGAGGAGCAGAAAATGATAAGTCATCACAAAATGTGGCTAGTTTTTGAAAGTTTGAACAAAATATTTTCAAAGTTTTACATTCTGTCAAATGAAAATCGGTACAGCCGAAGCAAAGTTTTCGGTGTTACCGAGACTGACTATCTCATTAACAGAAACTTGGCACTCCTTTCGGTGAGACCGAAAGGAAGTACTCGGTTTCACTGAGACAGTTCTCAGCAACACAGACAGGCAAATTGGTGATACCGATTAGTTCACTTCGGTTCTACCGAGTTCCATCGGGCGGAAGGCAAACCCTAGAAAATCGATGGTTCTCTAATCTACGGAGTTTTCTTGTGGATAGAAAGATGTGCAAACTGTGGCTTATAGAGAAAAACAACTTTATTGCGCAAGAATCAGACGGGGAGCGCAAGAAAGATCGAATCCGTACCCTAGCTTGGTGACGGATCCGCTACGGCGGCGACGGCGGCGAAGATGCCCGTCGACGGCGAGGATTCCCAGCGGCGAAGACACACGGGGAGGCAAGGCGATGACCAGGGGGTCCTTTTGCGGCAGCTTAGGGTTTGGGGCGTGACGATTGAAGATTGAAATTTCGAACCGTCGGGACCACAGCTTATATACCCTTCACTGTCGGTGATACCGGTTCTAAATTTTTGGTGTCACCGAGTTCCTCAACTGTCAGCTGACAGGGAAACTCGGTGTAACCGAGAATATGGAATCGGTAGTACCGAGATAGAAAACCAGATCAACCCTAGGCACTCGGTGTGACTGAGAATTGTGGGTTGGTTCCACCGAGATGCACTTGGGAGGTTTTAATGGTCAGTCCTTGTCGATACGGAACTCCGAGTGCTCCACACACAGAGGGGTCGAAAAGTACTTGTTCAAATTTTGTGATGCAGCATGAATGGAATATGAGGTTAGAAAGCATAGATAGCTAAAGAGTGGTCCTAGGCATTCTTGTCCATCCAATTGGCGAAAGAGAAAATCAAGAGCCAAATAGCAACAATTGGATGTCCTCGAATAAGAAAATAAATGCAGACCAACATGCTCACACAAAGAGATGTCAAATGAAATCATGGCAAACATGCACATACACACTAGCATCTAACAAGCACTTGGGCGATGACGAAGTCATCTATATATGAGTATATTGACTTAGGAGCCAAGTAAGAATACTTGATCATAGGTCATACTCATCGTTTAAGCACAAGCGGGGTTACCACTTTTTCATCAAGCATTTGATGTTGTCACATACTAAGAGATGCTTTAACTCAAGTCTTAGACTAAAGCTCCCCCTTGATGTGACATCCCCCCATAAGAGGGATAGACTAACCTTGGGTTTTGTCGATGAAGACTTTATGTTGGTGATGTAGTGGTGGATGCTCAAGGTTGATGAAGATCACCAAGAGTTGGGAGCATCCTTGTTGTTTCCTTACTCTTCTCACCTACATGGGTTAGTCCGAACACACAAGAGACAAATACAAGGATATCTATGGACATGGAGTGCAAGGCATGTGTAATGATGTCCATTGATTTGTTGATTACCTTGTCCCTTGCTTACCTTTGAGGAAATGTGTGACTCCTTGAACTATTGCATAGAGTTGATGTTGATTGCAAATAATCCTTGCCAATAATGAATGTGAGTGAATTTCATTGGCGGAGTCACCCCTCAAGAACTCTCTAGTTCTTCTTCTTGGGGACCCACATCAAGTTGATCAGGATCCTTGGTGTTGTAGTAGCCTTTGTAGAAGTTGAGCTTGACGTAGCCTTGGGAACCCACTCCACCATAGCTAGGGATTGATCTTCATATGAGTCAATGTCCTCTTGAAGCTTGTTCTTGCCCTTGAGCTTGTGGTCTTGTGGTGGAAGATCATCTTGAGTGCTTGTCCCCTTGGGAAGAGTATTTTCATACTTCTCATTTTGAGGAACAAACTTGGGCTCGGGATATTGACCTTCTTCCCATTCAACTCCATTTGCGTTGAAATAGCCAACACCACGGTTCTTTCGGTATCCTCTATGCTTGCGTACAATTTCCTCAAATTGCTTACACCCGGCAAGACTCTTGTAGATACATTTCTCTATAATTCCTTTCAATAAAGCATTTTCTTGCTCAAGTGTAACTTGGCTAAGAGAAACATCATTAGTGGAATCAATAGAACTACTAGAAGCAACATCATTGGGTTTAGCATTTTTATTGTTGCTACTAGATGAAGAACCTTTCTTGCCTTTGTTACTAGATTGCTTAGTTTTAACTTGAGGCATGAATGTAGACAAGAGTAGTCGTTTGGCTAGATAAGATGAAGTCTTCTTTCGGAGATCGTCATTGATAGCTTTAATAAATTCATGCTCTTGCTCCAAGTTGAGCTTCTCGAAGCGTAGCTTCTCATGAGTTCTCACAAGCTCTCTATGATCTTCAAGAGTAGATTCATGAGCTAACTTAAGAGTGTTTAGTTCTTTAGTTAGTTTTTCTATTTTCATCTTATCATCATCAATTGAGTTATCTTGACTAGCATGAGAATCATCAAGTTCATTTTGACTAACATCACTAGTTTTATCAAATAGCAAGTCATCATCACAAAGCAAGTCATCTTCATCACTATTGAAATCAAGATACTCGGGGTGTGATACCTTGGGGTCTTTAGCCATGAAGCAACTTCCACTCCCTTCGTTGGGTGAATCAAATAAATCATGGGAGTTGGTAGTCACTAGAGCAATCCCGGCAACACCATCATCTTGACTATAGTCGGAGTCGGAGTGATAGCTTCTCTCAAAGTTGTTGTCGGTGTCGGAGCCGGAAACCCATTCACCAACATGAGCTTGATGTTTTCTTCTTGTATAGCTCTTGGTGTACTTGTCCTTCTTCTCCGAATCTCTACTTCTCCTTGAGGGTCTTCGTTCATAATGATCATCTCTACTCCTTCTCTCTCTTTGAGGTGATTCATTCCTTGAGCTTCGTCTTCGAGGTGACTCTTCTCTTCGTTTGTAGGGAGCTGTGCACTCATTGGAATAGTGTCCGGGTTTCCCACAATTGTAGCAATTGCGGTCACGACTTGACGAACGCTTCTCATCATATCTTGAGTTGGAGCTTCTTTCTTTACCTCTATTCTTGTAGAACTTGTTGAATTTCTTGACCATAAGGCTTATCTCTTCATTGGTGACAAGGTTGTTGCTTGAAGTTGCGGGAGCATCACTTGTGGCTTTGTAAGCACCGCTAGACTTGTGGTGAAGCTCTTCTTTGTCTTTGAGTGTCATCTCATGAGCAACAATCCTTCCAATGACTTCCGTAGGCTTGAGATCTTTGTAGTTGGGCATCATTTGGATCAATGTGCACACGGTGTCGTATCTCTCATCCAAAGCTCTAAGTATTTTCTTGATGATGAATTTGTCGGTCATCTCTTCGCTTCCTAAGCCGGCAATCTCATTGGTGATGAGAGCTAGCCTAGAGTACATCTCAGCGACTCCTTCACCATCCTTCATATTGAACTTGTCAAGCTGACCTTGAAGAACATCTAACTTGGATTCTCTCACGGACTCGGTTCCTTCGTGCATATCAACCAAAGTATCCCAAATCTCTTTTGCATTCTCAAGACGGCTAATTTTGTTGAATTCTTCTGGGCATAGGCAGTTGAATAGAATGTCGCATGCTTGAGCGTTGTATTGCAACATCTTCAATTCATCCGCGGTCGCTTCACGATCCGGTTCCTTTCCATCACCAAAGAATTCACCTTGCAAGCTAACACGAACAACAGCCCAAACGGCGAGATTATGACCAAGAATATGCATTTTCATTTTGTGCTTCCAACTAGCAAAATTAGTGCCATCAAAGTACAGACCTCTACGGTGATAACTTCCCTCACTAGACGCCATACTCTCCTAGGTTGTGAGACCAATGCAATGGAGACCAAAGCTCTGATACCACTTGTAGGACCGAAAGTATGTCTAGAGGGGGGGTGATAGACTACTTGACCAAATAAAAGTTTTGCCTTTTCCCAAATTTTAGAGTTGGCAGTTTTAGCATTTCATGGCAAGTCAAGTACACCCTACACATGCAAGTCTAAGAGTATAGCAGCGGAAAGTAACAACAAGCATGAGTAGAAAGGATAGGGTAGGAAGATCAAACGCAATTGTAGACACGATGATTTTTCCCGTGGTTCCGATAGGTGGTGCTATCGTACATCCACGTTTATGGAGTCTTCAACCCACGGAGGGTAACGGTCGCGAGAGTCCACGGAGGGCTCCACCCATAAGGATCCACGAAGTAGCAACCTTGACTATTCCATAACAGCTTCCGTCCACGAAGGACTAGCCTCACTATGGGTAGATCTTCACGAAGTAGGCGGTCTCCTTGCCCTTACAAACTTCTTGGTTCACTCCACAACACAAAGTAGGAGGCTCCCAAGAGACACCTAACCAATCTAGGAGGCACCTCCCTCCAAAAGGTAATAGGCTCGGTAATGACGATGAACTCCTTGCTCTTGTGCTTCAAGATGATAGACTCCTCAACACACAATCACTCTCTCATATATTTGGCTTGGTGGAAGAGATGGGATTTGTGGAAAGCAACTTGGGGAGGCTAGAAATCAAGATCCATATGGTTGGAGTGGAAAATCTTGACCTCAACACAAGGGTAGGTGGTTCTCTCTCAGAAAACTGGATGGGGCAAGTATGGAATAGTTCTGAGTGCTTCTCTTTAGAGTAGGTGGTGGTGAAGGGGTATATATAGGCATCCCCAAAAATCCAACCGTTACACACAAAATGACCAACTCGGTGACACCGATGTGTTAATCTCGGTGGTACCGAAGTGACCAAAAGGTGGCAACTTTTGAATCTCGGTGAGACCGATATAGGAAACTCAGTTGCACCGATAAGGTGACCAACTGTCAGATTCCCAATCTCGGTGACGCCGATCCAACAATCTCGGTGGTACCGATATTGTGAATTTGCGTAACAGAAAGTTGGCAACCTAAACTCGGTGGCACCGGTATGGAATCGGTTACGCCGAAGTGGCTAGGGTTTGGCTGAGTCTGTCTGTGGTTGAGAATTGGTGGCACCGGGATGGAAATGTTGGTTGCACCGATGTTGAGTATATGGCTATGGACAGACTTTGGTGGAAGAGTTTGTGGGTGTTTTTGGTGACTATCACTTGTGCACGTATGAGCATTTTGTTCACCAACAAAACCTTACCCCCTTTTAATAGTATTGGCTTTCCTATGGACTCAAAGTGATTTCTCACAAATGTAAAATGTAGAGTCCTCTTGCTTGAAGCTTTGCCAACCTATTTCCTTGCATCTTGGGGTATTTCCACAATCTTCACAATCCTTTTGCCATCCCTATCATTGAACTTTTCCTGAAATATACTTAGTGGAAAACATTAGTTCAATGACTTATATGTTGTTATAAATTACCAAAACCACCAAGAGAGCAAATGTGCTTTCAAGCACCTCCGGAAGTTCTACCTGTGACACTCTCACGTAATAATGAGTGGGTTGTATACGCCCGGAGCCCCCGGAGGACGCGGAGGGGTTCCCACCCACACCCAAGTGGAGGCCCCATGCTCCGCGCTGGCGGACAACACTGCCCTCCATTGGCTATGCCCATGCAACGTGGATGCCCTACGCTTCGCGCTGGGGGAAGACGAAGATGAAGACTAGTCTAGGCACCGGACGCGGCTATTATTTGCTCTTCTGATGTTTGAATTTGCCGACTTTTCTGGAACAAAACTCGAGGAGTTCTCCAACCATGTTTAAAGAAAAGGGTCAGGGATTTATTTTCATCGCCATTTCCTATCTTGAGTTCTCTTTCTTCGATTCGAGCACTCGCCTGCTTCCCTCCCCCTCGCACCTCGCGAGCGGGGGCTGGGGGGCACGGTGCTCGCACCTCGCCAAGGCCTTGGCGCCCGGATCCTCGCGTGGCACTCCCGGGTGAGTCAGCAGGCGCGTGTCGCTTCATACTTGCTCGGGGGCTCCACTCACGGCCCGATGCGCCATCTCGGAGCCTTGGGAGGCCTGCGCCTCCCAGGGCAGGAAACAAAAAATTTTGGGGAGCCGCTTGAGCGTCAAGGGGGGCTCCTGAGCAACGCGCCTCAGGAGCCTTACCGGTCATATAGCCACTCGCCCCTTGGTGTCGTCCTGGTGATCCGGTTGGCATCAAGGGTGTCGAGGCCTCACCTCGTATTTGCGTCCTGGTGATCCGGACCTACATTACGGCGGTCGAGGAATGTGCTGGACTGGGACCTGCCGACGTAGAGCTGCTTGAGCGTCAAAGGGGGCTCCTGAGTAGCGCGCCTCAGGAGCCTTACCGGTCATATAGCCACTCGCCCCTTGATGTCGTCCTGGTGATCCGGACGGCATCAAGGGTGTCGAGGCCTCACCTCATAGTTGCGTCCTGGTGATCCGGACATACATTACGGTGGTCGGGAAATGTGCGGGACTGGGGCCTATAGACACAGAGTGCCGAAAGGGCTCCCAACCTGCCTCACTCGTAAGAAGAAGAAGTCCCCAGGACGTTCGGACTCCCCAGGCGCCATAGCCAAACCTCCCCGATGAAAAGCCTACCGCGAACATGTCAAGCTAAGTACCCAAACCACGATCAGCAGAATGTTTCAATTAACAATGACACAGGAACCAGGACACCCGATAAGGGTACTAACAAGGGTGCAAGCGCCGAAGCTCATTACACGCCCATAGGCCCCCCCTGGTTCTTTGATTACAGGAAAGGAAGAAGTGGAGGAGAAAGAAAGTAAGGAAGCCCCCTCGGGGACTGCCGCTCCGGGAGCCCTGGCGTCCGCGCACCAGCACTCAGTCAGAGTCCTCCTCTTCCTTCACGGGCCCGTGGAGGCGTGTCGGCGTGGCCACTTCTAGAGCGAAGGAGCGACGTCGCGGCGGCTGGCTACCCCCCGAAGTCCGAGTGCGCTGGCGCGGTGGCGCGCCATAGCTGCTGTCACTGGTGTCGCTCGGGCTCTCCTCGGAGGGGGTGTCACTGCTGCTGGAGACGCGGCGTCCGTCGTGAAGGGAAAGCTCATCTCCAAGATCGCCGCGGCCGTCGTCTTCCGGGCAGCACCCCAGGTGCTCACCCTCTCCCTCGAAGATCTTGACGAAGAGCGTCGCCACCCCGTCATACTTGAAGTGAAGGGTGCGCCTCCCCTCCATGCCACGGGCGTGGGCAAACGTCTGCCACCCACGGTTCAGGTACACGTAACCCCAGGGGGTGACCTCGATCTCCACCCACGAGGCCGCGCTGCAGCAGCTGTCGGCCTGCAGCCATAGGCCAGCAGGCCCCCCGGCCGGCAGCGCCTCCGTGAAGAAGCGCGGGAGTTGAAACCAAGCGGCCCAAGGGGAGAAGGCCGAGGGAACAGCCGCATTCAAAGAAAGGTAATGATGGCCGGTGCGGCGCGCAGGCGTCAAATCAGTTTGACCAGGGAGGTCCTTGACACCCTCGGGAGTGGAGGCGTCACCCCCTCGGCGCTTAACGCGCGCAGGGACTAGCCCGCAGGCGTTTGGGGCCCGCGGCACTTCGGGCCGTCATCAGCAGCTTCACCCAGAAGCCGGCTTGAGCGCGCCTTTGGCCCGGGGGCTATTGTCAGCGTTCTGGGAACGGGGGTACCCAGACCTGCCTGCCTGCGGCCCAGGGCATGGCCCACCTCGTCAGCCAAGCGCTGCCGGCGCGGCCCCACTCAAGACAAGGCCCTCGCGAGGACCTGAGCTCGCGAGGAAGGCAGCACCAAGACCAGCAAGGAGTGGGGCTCCTCAGGCCCCCTCCGGAGCGGCGGAGATCTCTATGCAGAACCCGGCCTTAGGAGTCAAGGATGACGCAAGGAAGGACAGGCGGGCGCCAGCGCGCCAGTCGGTGCAGTTTCCCCTTTGGTGCAAAGGGAGCAAGGACGTACGCGGGTTCCCAAAGCGCCACCCAAAGGTTTCCATTCCGGTGCAACAAGACCGCGACCACAAGCTTTGCAGGACAGATGTCATCGCCGAGCCCACCTCTGCATCATCGACAACCACTTTCCAGGCGAAGACCACCTTTGGATAGGGCGGGGATGTACTCCTATCCCCCTTCGAATTTGGCCGTTGTGGGATCCCTTCCCGCCATTGCGATAAGGGAAGAGGACCCGGGCCGCAGCTATAAATAGAGGCTAGGTTGCACGGTAAAAGGGAGAGACATCAAGGGAAGCAGAGAGCCAAGAACACCACTCGAGTGCCCTCCCGAGGCCGCTTACCATTGTACTAGTTCATCCACCACACCTCCTCGAGAGGCAATCCACCAAAGCAGGAGTAGGGTATTACGCTTCGCAACGGCCCGAACCTGGGTAAATCATCGTGTGCTCTTTCTTCCTCGTCATCGTGCGAGTTCGTCGTAGAAATCATCGAGTAGCGAGCTAGGTAGGGCGAGGCAGTAGGGGATCTTCGCACACGCCTTTGTGTTTGAACTTCTTTGGGTTTTGCGGAGCCCGAAATCTGACAATATTATTTGCTTAAGCTGAGCATTCGGTGCCTCGCCACCGTTTGAAACTGCCGCGCCCCCGTGACCCGCCTTTCGAATATCCCTTGGCTGGTGTTGGACACGGCGTCTGTGCTCGGGTTTGTCCCTGCAGCGTTGATAAATCCAAGCGATCGAGCTCTGTCTCACGGGCTTGCTCCCGTGCACGTCACCTCCTGAGGTCCTTGGTGTCTCGCCCCTTCATGGGATTGCCGAGAGTAGGCGAGTAAGGGTGCGACTCGATATGTATGACTTCCAGTTGGGTGTTTCGTCACCTCGGGTGCCATGCATCGGGTGGCTTTCCCCTATTCATCCCATGAAGGAACCCGACACGACGTCTGTGCTCTGGTTCGTCCCTGCAGCGTGTCTAAACCCGAGTGACTAAGCTCTGTCTGACGTGCTGCCCCCGTACACGTCACCTCCTGGGGTCCTCGGTGTCGAACCTCTTCATGCGGTGGCCTCGGGATGGCCACCCGACGCTCGTCGCCCTCATGTCACAGGTTTCATGCGCACGCAGCTATGTAAAGAGTGAGTGCAACCCACCTGAAGACTGAGGAAGGAGCTCCTGAGCCATGTGCCTGGGGCGTCCGACACCTCTTTAATCGCCGCCCGTGACCCTCTCACGTAATAGTGAGGTTGGGGTTGTACACGCCCTGGAGCCTCCCATAGGGCCACCCCTTGGCCTCGGGAGGACTCCCGCCCACGCCCTAATGGAAGCCCCATGCTCCGTGCTGGCGGAGATACTGTCGAACCGTGACTATGCCCATGCCCAAATGGAAGCCCCATGCTCCGTGCTGATGGAGGATCGGCTGAGCTCCGCGCTCGCTAGTTTCCCCTTGTACCTTGCGCGAGCGGGGGCTGGACATGGTGCTTGTGCTCGGGTTAGTCCCTGCAGTGCCAAAAAACCCAAGGGACCGGGCTCTGGCTCGCGGCTCTACCCCCGCGCACTTCACCCCACCAAGGCACTTGGTGTCTAGTCTCCTCGCGTGACACCGAAGTGTAAACCGGCAAGCATGCGATGCTCCAAGCATGATTTCCTATGCGCAGGATTCTCCCTCACGAGGACTGCTTGCGCGTCAAGGGGGGATTCTTGAGCATCGCGTCTCAGGGACCTTCACTAGCGCCCGTAGCCCCTCACCTCCTGGTTCAGTTCAGGCAACATGACCTGGCATTCCAGCGACGGCTGAGGTACGCGCGGGGCTGGGCCCTGCCGATGCAGAGCACGAGGACTTTAGAGCGGGTCGCTTCCGCGTCAAAGGGGGGTTCTTGAGCATCGCGTCTCAGGGACCTTCACTCGCGCCCGTAGCACCTCACCTCCTGGTTTAGTTCAGGCATCGCGACCTGGCGTCCCAGCGATGGCTGAGGTACGCGTGGGGCTGGGCCTTGCCGACGCAGAGCGCGAGGACTCTCGAGCGGGTCGCTTGCGCGTCAAAGGGGGGATCTTGAGCATCGCGCCTCAGGAGCCTTCATAACGCCCGTAGCCCATCACCTCCTAGTTCAGTTCAGGCAACATGACCTGGCATTCCAGTGACGGCTGAGGTACGCGTGGAGCTGGGCCCTGCCGACGCAGAGCATAAAGGCTAGCAAGAGAAAAACCGAGCCAAGGAAGGGAAGTCACAGATCACAAACAGTTATAACAAAGTTCAAAATATTCCCCACAATTTAAACTATCATCTTACGCCTCCTCGAGGCAGATTCAATTTATTGCAGGACAGTAAAAGGAGGCGCCAGACTCTTCGCCATCGTCATTGGAGAAGAACTTATCGAGCAACACGCTCACGTGGCCCTCCACGGCCGCCGCCAGGTCGCCGCGAGATTCTTCGGGGATGGGGCCCATTACCTCGTCGAACTTAAAGTTGGGATCGCGAAGGAGGAGATGGCTGAAGATGGGGGTCGCCGCCACGGAGAAGAGATCACGGCTTTCCTCCTCCATGATGCCATCCACCTCCCAGGCCGCGCCCTTGAGTTCCCCCATGAGCTTGGAGGAGAGCTCGGCGTAGTTGGCGCCCTGAGGGACGAGAGGAGCCTAAAAAATCAACCTATAAATAGAGCCCAGGGCCTTGCGGGCCCTGTGCTCGAGGGAGCAAAGCGCGGCGTGGTCCGAGGCCGCTCTGGCATCGACAGCGGCCTGAATCTCCTTCTCCCGGGCATCCAGCATGGCGTTGGCTTCGGAGACCTACTTGGCGTGGGCTTCTTGGGCCTCAGCCACCTCGCGCTGCAGCGTCTCCAAGCGCCCGCATTCCGTGGACTGCTCTGTCATCACATTCGCGAGCTCAGAGTCGCGGTCTGCGGGCCTCGCCTCGCGGGCCTTGACGTCTTCTTCCCGCAGCTAGAGTTGCCAAGCCTGTGCGGCTTTTGTTGGAATCAGGGCTCCGCAAAACCCAACAAGGTTCGAACACTGGGGCGTGTGTGGAGATCTCCCCTGGCCCGAAGTCTCAAGCTTGTCAACCTATGGCCTAGCTGCGCTGCGTATGTTTTTAGCGAAGAAGGAGATGGACTCAGAGATTTACCCAGGTTCGGGCCACCTTGCAATGTAAAACCCTACTCCTGCTTTGTGGTGGATTGTCCTCTCGAGGGGGCTGAGGATGAACTAGTACAGTGGTTGGATGGTCTCGTGAGGGCTCTTGGTGATGATGAACTCGACCCGATTCCACCTGCCTCTATGATGGGATGTTGTCTCTATTTATAGGGGCCACGGTCCTCTTCCCCCGTCGAACAGGCGGGAAGGGATCCCACAACGGCCAAATTTGAAAGGGGACATGTAGTACACCCTATCCTGACTAAAGGTGGTCCTCGCCTGCAAAGCTTCTGCGTGTCACGCAGCGGTGGGCTCGGCGATGACATCCACCCTGCCGAGCTCGTGGTCTCGGTCCTCTTGCACCGGGCAGGAAACCTTTGGGGGGTTCCTTGGGAGTCCGCGTAAGTCCCTGTCTCCTTAGCACCAAAGAGGAAAATGTCCTCCCTCTGGGCCCGCTGGCGCTCGCCTGGCTTGGTCGTCAGAACCCACGTCACCCCGGCCTCACGAGGCCGGGTACTTGCATAGGAATCTCCGCTCCTCAGGAGGCGACCTGAAGGGGTGCCACTCATCCGGAGGTCTTGGCGTTGTCCTCCTCGCGAGGCGGGGGCTCTCGCGAGGGCCTTGACCTGGGGAGCTCGTTGCAGGGCTGTATCGGGCCTTCGTGGTGGGCCACGCGCTGGGCCGTAAGCAGGCAGGTCTGGGTACCCCCGATCCCAGAACGCCGACTGTAGCCCCCGGGCCCAAGGCGCGCGGGCTGACTTCGGGGTGAAGCTAGAGAAGGGAGGCCGAAGAACCGCGGGCCCCAATCGCCTGGGGGCCGATCTTGACGCGTGGCGCGCGACGGGGCACGGACGCCTCCAATTCCCCACGTCGTCTCGGTAACCGCCCCGATGGACAAGGGCTTGTGCGTGTTGTGGAGTCATTATCGCCCGGCATGCGTTGAGATGCCGGTTGGCCTCCGATCGGCTATAAATGGGCGAGGGGGCGGAGCCCCCCTAGCCAATCTTCATCTTCTTGCCTCCTCACCTCAGTCCGCCGCTTCCATGACCATGACGCCAGTGAGGAGGTTTTCTGCTGCCGAGAAGGGGAAGGGCTGCCTGGAGGGACCGGGCTCGCCACCGCCCAAGAGGGGTCGTGGCCGTCCCCGCAAGCATACTACGATGCTGGCGGCAGCCCCTCGAGGACGAGGGCGCACTCTTGTGTGGGTCGGCACCGCCTCCGGCAGCCGTGGGAGGGCCCCCTCCCGCGTAGGTGGCAGTGGTAGCCGTGGCGCTTGTGGTCGAGGAGGAAGGTACGCAGCTGATGCCCGGCCGCCCCGCTCGCAACCTCACTCGGCCGACGCGGTCCAGGAGTTCCTGGTGTGGGAGGAGAGGCCGGCCGTCTCCTGGGTCCAGCTCACGCGCTTCTTCGTGGGGGCGCTGCCAGCCGGAGGGCCCGTCGGCCTATGGCTGCAAGCTGACGGTTGCTGCAGCCCAGCCTCATGGGTGGGGGTTGAGGTCTCCCCCGCGGGCTACGTATTCCTGACCCGCGGGTGGCAGACGTTCGCCCGCGCCCGCGGCCTGCAGGGGAGGTGTACCCTTCACTTCAAGTACGATGGGGCGGCGACGCTCTTCGTCAAGGTCTTCGGGGAAGACGGTAGGCGCTT
This sequence comes from Elymus sibiricus, assembly GCA_039707655.1. Lineage (NCBI taxonomy): Eukaryota > Viridiplantae > Streptophyta > Magnoliopsida > Poales > Poaceae > Elymus > Elymus sibiricus. The sequence continues at coordinate 239,115,292 of CM077665.1, forward strand.
GGGGTGTTGTCCGGAGGGCGGCGGCGACGACAGCGACCACTTCTCCGCCGACGAAGACCATCGCGGTGGCGACGTCCTCGGCGGTGAGCTTGCCCTTGGCAATGGACGCGGTACCTCCAGCAGCAGCGACGCCTCCTCCGGGGGAAGCTCGAGCGACGACGATTACGACAAGCCGCCATGCCGGCGGGCCCGGACCAAGGAGGGCGGCAAGCCGCCGCGGCGCCACTCCCCTGCCCCAGAGGCCGTCGAGCTGCCATGTCGCCACGCCACCGTCAAGGAGGAGGAGGACTCCGACTGAGCATGAGCGATGCCCAGGCCAGGCCTCAGTAGTGACGGTCCTCGGGTGCCAACCTTTGCTTTTGTTTCCAGCACGAAAAACCATGGAGGGCCCCGCGGGGGTGTAATGAACTGCGGCGCTTGCGCCTTTATGTTAGCATTTTTCTTCTCGCATCCCAGTTTTTACGTCGCTGCAAATTGGAATGTCACTGCCCGCTACGATTAGGGTAACTTGTGATTAGGATAACTTAGCTTGACTCGCCCGTGGTAGGCTCCCGCGTCGCGGGGGCGCGTCCCTCCGGAGCTTCTTTCTTTAACCGTAGAGCCCTCGAGCCCCCTTGCGAGGGTCGATCGCCGCCGGTGTGTCGGGTCATGACGCCCGACGAGGCCAGGAGGTGGGCGCTCCTGAGGCCGGTGTTCAGAGGTGATGTTGTGCGCTAGCTTGCCTCGAGAGCATCGCGCGAGTATTAGGACACCCAAGTTTTGGCGAGGTACGTGCACGGCCCGGAGCCTGCACAACGTACTGTGCCAGCCCCCGCTTGCGGGCCGCGCGAGGGAGAGCTGACGGGTGACGAACTTTTTCAGAAAGAAGTCAGAACAAGAAAATGTTGCAAGAAGAAGGTTCCCTCCCCATTTCCAAATAAGACGCGAAAACTCCAAACTTCAATCAAAAAGGCGGCAAATTAGGTTACAAAAGAGAGCAATTAACAGTCGCGTCCGGTGCCTAGTCTAGTCTCCATCTACCCCTAGCGCGGAGCATGGGGCATCCACTCGGCGTGGGCATAGCCGTTGAATGACAGTGTCGTCCGCCAGCGCGGAGCATGGGGCTTCCACTTAGGCGTGGGTGGGGGGCCCTCCTCGTCCTCGGGGGACCCCGGGAGTATACAGCCCACTCATTATTATGTGAGAGTGTCACGGTTGGCGCTTGGGGGTACGGGGTGCTCCGGGCCTCTAGGGCATGGACCCCGTTCCTCGAAGCATGTGGCTTTTGAGGGCCCGAAGACGGGTGTCGTGACCGTGGTAGCGCCGCGACTCCTTGCGGCGCGGACGGGGCCCGGTGCCGTGCCCTCTCACCGCGCGCGAGGTCGGCCCCTAGTGCGTCACCCCGGCGTGCCTTGCCAGGGTGTCTGGGTGTCTCGTTCGGGCAATCGCCCATCCGTTTCCAAGCAGGCAGCGCCTGCCCCAGGGACGGGGGCGAGTGCTCCAGCTTCCGTTGCCAGGATGGCAACGCCCAGCCCGGAGACATGGGCGTGTGTTCCACCCTCCGTCCCCAGGCAGGCAGCGCCCGTCCCGACGACGTGGATGAGTCCTCCAGCTTCTATCGCCAGGCAGGCAATGCCCAATCTGGAGACATGGGTGCGTGTTCCACCCTCCGTCCCCAGGCAGGCAGCGCCTGTCCCGACGACGTGGATGAATGCTCCGGCTTCTGTCGCCAGGCAGGCAACGCCCAACCTGGAGACATGGGCGCGTGTTCCACCCTCCATCACCAGGCAGGCATCGCCTGTCCCAACGATGTGGATGAGTGCTCCGGCTTCTGTCGCCACGCAGGCAACGCCCAACCTGGAGACATGGGCGCGTGTTCCACCTGCCGTCCCCAGGCAGGCAGCGCCTGTCCCGACGACGTGGACGAGTGCTCCGACTTCTGTCGCCTGGCAGGCAACGCCCAACCTGGAGCCATGGGCACGTGTTCCACCCTCCATCCTAGGCAGGCAGCGCCTGTACCGACGATGAGTGTGTCTCGTAAGGTTGCCCACACCAGGCAACATCACGAGGCCAACCGCGCCAGCTTTCCCCGCGAAGTCGCCCTCGCCAGGCCCGGCGGTGGCCACCCGCGAGGATGTGGCCGTTCCACGGGGTGTTGACGCGGACACGCGGCCCACCGCCCGCGTCAGGGGCGGCAGCCGCGCCAGGCGGCACAGGGTATTGCATGCCGCACGTCGTCCGCAGCTCGCGAAGCTCCTCTTCTGTGCCGGTGACGAACCTTCCCGAGCCCGACGCCTCGAGCCGCGCTTCTTGCTTGTGGGGGCGCGTGCCGAAACACGTTTCCAAGCGGCGCCTGAGCGCCTCTCTCGCCGCTTCCGTCAGGTTTGGAGCTCTCCAGGCAGAAGCCCCCAGGCCTGCTTCAGAGGAGAATGACAGAACCCCGCCGGCGGCGTTGACGGGCTCGGCCGCGCGTACAAGCCAGTCGTCGTAGCGATTTTTGGCGGGGTGATAACGCAGCAGTCCGCGCATTCATCGGACCTAGGCGAACATGAGAAGATGGCGTCGCGACGAGGCGAGGGTCAGAGTAGAAACGCGGCCGTCGCGCCGCGCGGTGCGCAGCGGCGACAGGTCTTGCTATCCGTGCGCAGTCGGGTTGGCGGCAACCCTAGCCGCAGGAGGGGCGGAGCGGCTTGGGAGACTGCGGCCCACGGGCGCCGTCCAGGCGACACGGGCAGCTCGGTGCTCGGCGCGGACTCGGCGGGCGCCTTCCATTGGAGCGACGGAGCTGAGACAGAGCGGGTCCGGGAAGGATTCCGACATGCCCCTACCTGGTGCGCCTAATGTCGGAATCGGGGCTCCGCAAAACCCAACAAGGTTCGAACACTGGGGCATGTGCGAAGATCTCCCCCGGCCCAAAGTCTCAAGCTTGTCACCCTACGGCCTAGCTGTGCCGCGTAAGTTTTTAGCGAAGAAGGAGATGGACTCAGAGATTTACCCAGGTTTGGGCCACCTTGCGGTGTAAAACCCTACTCCTGCTTTGTGGTGGATTGGCCTCTCGAGGGGGCTGAGGATGAACTAGTACAGTGGTTGGATGGCCTCGTGAGGGCTCTTGGTGATGATGAACTCGACTCGATTCCACCTGCCTCTATGATGGGAGGTTGTCCATATTTATAGGGGCCACGGTCCTCTTCCCTCATCGAATAGGCGGGAATGGATCCCTCAACGGCCAAATTTGAAAGGGGACAAGTAGTACACCCTATCCTGACTAAAGGTGGTCCTCGCCTGCAAAGCTTCTGGGTGTGACGCAGCGGTGGGCTCGGCGATGACATCCGTCCTGCCGAGCTCGTGGTCTCGGTCCTCTTGCACCGGGCAGGAAACCTTTGGGGGGTTCCTTGGGAGCCCGCGTACGTCCTTGTATCCTTAGCACCAAAGAGGAAACTGTCCTCCCTCTGCGCCCGTTGGTGCCCGCCTGGCTTGGTCATCAGAACCCACGTCACCCCGGCCTCATGAGGGCGGGTACTTGCATAGGAATCTCCGCTCCTCAGGAGGCGACCTGATGGGGTGCCACTCCTCTGGAGGTCTTGGCGTTGTCCTCCTCGCGAGGCGGGGGCTCTCGCGAGGGCCTTGACCTGGGGGGGCTCGTTGCAGGGCCGTACCGGGCCTTCGTGGTGGGCCACGCGCTGGGCCGCAGGCAGGCAGATCTAGGTACCCCCGATCCCAGAACGTCGACAGCCTTTTCCCGAAGTGCCTTCAGGCCGGCTTCCGCTTCCTTGAAGCGCTTTGCGAGCGTTGTTTCGACCCTGCTGTGAGCCTCTCTGGCAGAGTCGTCAAGCTGACGCCACCCCGCGGTGAGCCTCAAGCGCTCTGCGGAGAGGCGTGCCTCGGTGTCTCGAAAATCTGCCCTAAGCAGGTAGAGCACGCCTTAGAAGTTTGCCCCGAGCCGGTCGAGCGCATCCTGGGCGTCGGTCAGAGCCCCGCGACTGAGCAAGGCGCTCTGGTCCATCAGGGGGAGAGCTTGCCCGGGGGCTGGCACCCCGGTGCTTGCTGTTGTCGTGACAAGAAGGGACCCGGCGCCCTTCACTTGAGATGCCGGGGGCTCCAGGTTCTCCCTCGTGCTTGGCTCCCGCAGTTCGCCTGGGAAGACTGTCGCGCTGACTTCCGGGGGCCCCGGAGTGACCACCGCTTGAGGGCAGCCTAAGTCGCGCCCCGCGCCGTGGCTGGCTATGGGGGCCAGGACGGTCGACGAAGGTTGAGGCACCCATCCCTTCCCCGTTGGCTGAGGAGCTACAGCCTCGGCAGGTGGCGCCGGGGGCTGAGCAGCCGTGGCCTCGGCAGGTCGCGCCTGAGGCCGGACCGCGGCGGCCTTGGCAGGCGGTGTCGGGGGCTGGACCGTTGATGCCCTGGCGCACTGGCCCCCTCGTCGCATCGGGGAGACGCTGGGCACTGCCGCGGCGCCCGCACGAGCAAGCACAGCGCCAGAATGGCGCAAACTGCCCCCGCGCCGCCGAGGCTCCTGCCGAGGGTTGAGGTCGCATTCTGGACGGGCACTACCTTCGCCCCAACGTTCGCGTTCTTCTACTTCTCCTTGCTACCGCTGGAACACCTGCGCCGGCCAGAGGATTAGCTTGAGCAAACCGGTCACCGACACGCAGCGCGGGAATGGATTGAGGCACTTACTCGTCCCTGGCGGCCCACTTCCTCTTCTTCGCGGCGGCGGATGGTGTGCCCTTGCCGCCACCGCATGCCATCTCGACGTCGCCTGGAGGGCGCTCAGCGTGGCCCTCAGCGGGTCCGGTCTTGCTCCCCCTTTCATGGGGGCCTGGGAGGCCTCCTGAGGAGGTCCATCTGCCATTGGGGTGGGCACCGCGCCTTCGGCTTGGGCCCCGTCGTCGGCGTAGGAGAGGCCACGGGCACTGATCCCGCTCTGTCTGCCGTGCCTGCGGGCCTGGGGGGAATTTCCTAGCGCTGCTCATCCACGGTGGGGTCGTCATCCCCGAGGCCGCGCAAGGACGTGTGGAGACTAGGCGACAGCACCCGGCCGGTGTTCCCCTCTCCTTCCGTCGCTTTCGAGTCCTCGTCGTCATCGCCCTCGCCGGAGGACGTCACCGCAATGGAGGGATTCCCGCACGACCCAATGAGCCCCCACTCGTCGAAGATGGGCATCTCCGCGACCAACTCCTCCATGTCGGCGCAGCCATACAGTGGTGGCGCTGCCTCCGGAAGGTCCTCGGGGTCGTAGCCGAGTAAAGCCCCCAAGGCCCCATCCAGCTCGTCACGCATCAGGCTGCCGACATGCAGCCTCATCGGGTCTCTTGAGCCGGTGAACTCCCACAGGGGCCACGAGCGCGCCTGGAGCGGCGTGATACGCTGCCCCAGGAATTCCTTAATGACCATCGCCCCTATCAAAGGGGCATCCCCGTGCGCGGCGATGCGCTCCAAAACGGGCTCCGCCCTTGGGTCGGTGAGCTTCTCGTGGCACCACCCGGGGATCTGCGCGGGCTGGCCCGTGGGGGCCGTCAGGAGCGAGCTGACCCGGCGCGCGTTCATGAAGACCCAATGCTGTCGGTAGCCCTCCACCTTCTTCGTGACCTTCAGGCAGATGCTCGCGCCCGTGACGTCAACAAAGGAGATGCACACGGAGCGTTGGTCCGGGGCGGTGAACCGCAGGCTGAAGAGGTGGTGAAAGAGCGCCACCGAGGGCCTCACGCCCACAAAAGCCTTGCAATAGAAGGCGAAGATGGCCAGGCGGAGGATGGAGTTGGGCTGCAGGTGCAAGGCGTGGATCTGGTAATGGGAGAGGATGGCATAGAAGAACTTGGAGAATGGCGGGACCAGCCCGGCGTATATGTTGTGGAAGAAGAAGGGGTAGGCAGACTTCGGCAGGCCACTCGGCGCTACCGAGCTCGGCCAGATTTCATTCGCCTGCCCCTCATTCGGCCCGCCGGCCACCAGTGGGAGCACCGGGCCCAAGTCCTCCTTGTCAGAGACGGTGGAGGGCAAGAGAGCCGGTCTGACGGCGGCAAGGCTTGCGGTGGAGGCCGTGGCCTTCCCCTTCTTGCCAGTGGGCGCCATCTGAGTGTCGAGGCCGTAGGGGGAGCAAAGGAGGTACCTCGCGACAGGTTGGATCTGGAGCAGTTCCGCACAGAGGAGGAAGGTGCAGGGAGATGGATGCAACACAAAGAATGGCAATGATGGCCACGAGCCGCGTGCAGGCTTTATGTCAGCTTGCGGGTCCGCCAAGGCCTCGTGGAAAGTGGGGCGCCACGCTCCAAAGCGCTCGCGCGTCGCGCCAGTCCCGCAGGCGATTATGGCCCGCGTTGTGTCGCCCCCACCAATAGGCGAAATCGTGCACACCGCGGGCCCGGGGGTTACTGTCGAGCCTTACGGACTGGGGGTACCCCGGCCCGTCTGCCTGCAACCTAGCACGCGGCGCTGGCCTTAAGTACCAAATGGCCCACTGATGATCTTCATGAGGAAAACCCCCGCGAGAGCCCGCACCTCGCGAGACATACGACAACCGCGTCATCAAGGACCTCCCGAGGCCCCTTTGCGGAGCCACCTCCTGAAGCCCTTGCGGGACGAATCCGTCGAGGTCGGCCTGGCGGGGTCACGTAGCCCTGCCCCTTCACGTGGCTGACGCGGCCCGTACAAGGCGGCCCCCAGGGTCGTACCAGCTGGCACAGACAGAGAGGGTTTCCTCTATGGTGATAGAGGAGTAACGCCAGCTCGCGGGCTCCCAAAGCAATTCCCAAAGGTTTCCTTTCTCATGCAAGAGGAGCAAGACCGAGGGCTCGGCAGGATGGATGTCACCCCCGAACCCACGAGCACGTCACGACGAGGGGCTTTCACAGGCGAAGACCACTTTTGTTAGGATAGGCTGCAGTCATGCCCCCCCTTCAAACTGTCCGTTGTGGCAACCCTTCCCGCCTTGTGTTTTCGGGGGAAGAGGGCCAAAGCCAGTATAAGAGTAGGGAACCAGCCACCATAGAGGGGATCGAACCCTGGGTAGGAAAGAAGACACCGTGCACTCATCCCCATCCTCAGGCAATCCAAACAAGCAGGAGTAGAGTCTTACACCGTGAGGTGGCCCGAACCTGGGTAAACTGTGTGTCCTTCATCCATCTTCCTTAGCTTGAGCCGTCGGAGAGTCACCGTAAGGTTGTGAAGCAGAGTAGGGCAGGAGAGCGAGCACACCCCAGAGTTCAAACCTTTCTGGGTCCCCGGAGCCCCGATTCCGACAATAGCTAGTATGATCCTCACCGACTTTAGCATCCCTACCGGCGAGTAGGTCTCGTCGTAGTCAATTCCTTGAACTTGTCCATAACCTTTAGTGACAAGCCGAGCTTCATGGATCCGAACATTTCCATCCACATCAGTTTTCTTCTTAAAGATCCATTTGCAACCAATGGCAATTACGCAAGGTGGCGGATCAACCAAGTCCTAGACTTGATTGTCATCCATGGACTTTAACTCGGATCTCATGGCCTCCATCCATGCCTTGGAATATGGGCTCACCATCCCTTTTACATACGTGGCCGGCTCGTCGCTTTCTCGCAACAACACATCGTGCACTCTGCGCAATCTTTCCGCCCTTCGTGGCTCCTGTGCTGATTCCATTACGGGTTCCCTGACCAACTCTGGTATGATCTCATAACCAGCCGAGTCGTCCCCGAGTGGCTCTCGAATTTCTTCGAGTCGCACATTTGTCCCACTGGCTTCCCGACTGAGAAACTCTTTCTCTAGGAAACCCCGTTCCGAGCAACAAAAACTTTGTTCTCTTCTCGATTGTAGAAGCTATATCCCAAGGTTTCCTTCGGATATCCCACAAATATGCATTTATCTGACTTGGGTGTAAGCTTGTCCGACATGAGTCGTTTGACAAATGCTTCACAACCCCCAAATCTTTAGAAAAGACAAACTAGGACTCTTCCCACTCCACATCTCATGTGGTGTCTTATCTGCAGACTTTGATGGTACCCTATTAAGTGTGAAAGCTGCAGTTTCTAGAACGTATCCCCAAAATGACAAGGGTAAATCCGATTTTCTCATCATTGATCGGACCATGTCCAACAAGGTACGATTTCTCCGTTCTGACACGCTGTTTCTCTATGGCGTACCCGGAGGTATGAGCTGAGGTACTATACCTCGACTTTTCAGATGATCATCAAACTCCTGGCCCATGTATTCACCTCCACGATCTGATCGCAAAAGCTTTATCGTCTTGCCGAGCTAATTTTCAACCTCGTTCTGAAACTCTTTGAACTTTTCAATAGTTTCTGACTTGTGCCTCATCAAATAGGTATATCCATATCTACTCAAGTCGTCGGTAAAAGTCACGAAGTACTCATAACCACATCTGGCCGTTGTGCTCATTGGACCACACACATCACTGTGTATAAGCTCCAACAGGTCGGACGCCCTTTCGCAACTCTTTGCAAAAGGAGATTTAGTCATCTTGTCGAGCAAGCATGATTCGCATGTCTCGAATGACCCGAAGTCGGACGAAGTTAGGAGTCCATCATCGTGGAGCTTCTTCATGCGTTTCAGACTAATGTGTCCAAGTCGGCAATGCTAGAAGTATGTCAGATTTATCACATTAGGCTTATGCCTCTTCACATTCACGTTATAGACTGGTTCCGTTTCCAGATTCAAAATAAATAGCCCATCTACAATGGGTGCATAGCAGTGGAACATTCCATTCAAATAAAATGAACAACCATTGTCCTTTAAACTGAATTCATAACCCTGATTCATCAAGCATGAGGCAGAAATAATGTTCCGACTAAGTGCGGGAATGTAATAACAATTATTCAATTCCAAAATAAATCCAGAAGGAAGCTTGAGCTGCATCGTGCCGACCTCCAACGCAACAACTCTTGCTTTGTTGTTGACCCTGATGCCAATCTCCCCTTTTGCCACACGCCTAGTTCTTATCAACCCCTGCATTGAGTTGCAAATATGAACAACCGATCCAGTATCAAATACCCAAGAGCTACTAGGTATGTCAGCAAGGTAAATGTCTAAAACATATGTAACAAGTGTACCTTTGCCTGAAGAAGCATTTCCGGCCTTCTTTCCATGCTCAGCAAGCCACTTTCTACAGTCCCTCTTCCAGTGACCAGTTTCCTTGCAATGAAAGCAAATGGTCTTTGAGTCCGGTCCCGACTTCGGCGCAGCGGCGGAGATAACCTTCTACGTGCGCTTTGCGTTGCCCTTTTTCTCAGACCAACTCTTCTTGAACTTAGCCGAGTTCTGCACCATCAACACTTGATGTGTGCCTTTCTTAATATCTTGCTCTGCCACCTTGAGCATCCCATGCAATTCAGTGAGCTTCTTATCCATGTCGTGCGTATGATAGTTCGAGATGAACGTCCCATAGCTAGGTGGAAGAGAACCCAAAATTGCATCCATGGAAAGCTCGTCCCTAAGTGGGAAGCCTAACCGATCCAAAGCTTGCACGTACCCGATCACCTTGATCACATGCGGGCTCAGTGGATCACCCTCTTTCAGCTTACAATCCATCAAGGATAGCCAGACGTTGAACCTTTTGGTCCTAGCCTGCACCTGAAACATGCTCTTGAGACTCTCGATCATATCGAAAGCCTCAATGTTTTCGAAATACTATAGCAAATCGGGCTCCATACAAGCCAGCATGAGGCAGCTGATCTCATTTGATTCATCAACGAGTTTCTGGTAGGCATTTTTGGTTGTGGCATTAGCATTATCGGCAGGTACCTCTCAAAGTTGATCCTCTAGAACATGTTCCTTTTTATCGTGCTTGCGAACAATTCTCAAATTTCTATACCAGGTGGTAAAGTTTTTTCCATTCAGTTTATCCCTTTCCAGAATTGATTTCAATGCAAACTTGGGTTGAGCAGGTGGTGCCATTGATCTACAACAGAAAATATGCAATCACTAAGCAATGTGTTTATGTAGAGTAATTCAAGCCTTAAACATAACTACTCCCACTGAAGTCAACATCCCTCCGCAAACTCTCAGTGATTCAGGACCTGTCTAGCACGAGCGACTAGTGAGCTTTAGCATCACTTGTAGCCAACTTGCCTATTCGGTAAGCAACTCCTTGCTAATCGTATCTCTATACGACTCCGGTCGGTTGGGTTGGTATCTCATACCCCAGCTCCCGACCTTATTTGCCACAAGTCCCAAAACCGTTTTGATAGCCGTGTCAAGTTAACCTGATGCAGTGCATGTCCGTGTCCGACACGAACCCTCCAGTTCAAGGACACCTAGTAGCACCTCAATTTTATGAGCCCACTACTAGACGTACTTGACGTGCGAAGGTGCAACATCGGGAATGGCAACGTGCTTGATATTAACGAGGGATCTTTCTATCATTTTAACATGCATAGAAACAAGAAGCAATATCAATCACATATAAACATAAATATGTAAAATAGTATGGCTCCTTCATGGTTGTCCTTCCAGGTCGGCTCAAACTGTGATGACCAGGATGGACCTCCATCTTGATCATCACACCAGGACGCCAAAGCCTCGAACTTCGTCTCTGTCCTCCAAGTACTACAACTAGTGATGAATTTTACAAAGAATCACAGGTCGACACGCAGGTCGTTATACATTATAATGACGACACTTTGGCTCTTACAGGCTGACAAAACATGACACGCAGGTCATGTTAAATTACACGCATGCATCACATACATATGAGCCATACTATTCACATCAAACCTGCAAAACAAAGTTATGCATAGAACCACATTCTACCGGTTTGAGTGATCGTGTACGAAATACAAGGCGCTACACATACGGCGGTCCCAAATCTGTATTCCGATCATGCCAAATTTTCTAATCTGACCGATCTTATCGATCATATCGAATCCGATTCGAATTTAGGTTTCACTGTTAACCCCGATGGCGGAAACCGACCAGTAGGGGTAGGTTGAGTCAGGACCTCATCGATTCTAATTGACAGAAAACATAGCCATATCGAACACCATGTGCAGTAGATCTCATCAACCGTGCACATAGCCGATCTCATAAACGACGACAGATCTCATCTGCCACCTCCACATATCATATATGTGTCACACCCTATGTTTTGCCTCATGACTAAGTTGCCATGACTCAAAAATCAGGGCCAATTAAAACTTTTTGTGTGCTTGTGATGCTTGACTTGATTGCTGATTGTCTGATTGCTTGCTTGTGCTCTATATTCATAAAACTCCCTCCTACTCTCAAAACTATTTTCCTTGATCTAAACTCTTGTCCAATGATCATACCATGTGTATAGTACCTAAAACTATTTTTATCAAATATTCTTTTGGCCAAAAAGCATTTATTCAATTTAGGTTTTCAAAACCCCCTGAATTGAGGTTTGTACTACAAGTCCTCAAATTGGGTGGACTATTCTGCCCCAAAGGATTTATTTGGAACCTACTATATACATAACTCCCCCAAACCACAAAATATTATTTTTAAAGATTATTTTACTATTTTATTTAAAGGCTTTTTCTTAAGGACAGAAATGGTCTTTTATAGGGAAAATTTATTTTTATGCTTTCAAAATATTCGAGAAAATTTAGGAAAACTCAGTGGACATATATTGTCCATATATAAGAGTTTCAGCACATGGTCATGTTCAAAATAATGGACAAACCCCTTAAAAACCATTTCTGCCTATTTCAAGCATTTGAAATATTTCTATAAGAAATATTCTCAAATAAATCCAAGAAAATTCTAGAATGTCACATATGACATATGTGATCATCTTCACAAGTTTCATCTCAATACCAATTGATTTGATACACCAAAATATTATAAAACCCTCTCTGTCCAGATCCAAATTTGAGCAACTCTACATTGCCAACTGTCTCCAATTATGCTGAAACTTTGTGGACATGTTCTGATCCTCTAATAATGCATCCACACCAAGTGGTGCATCAAGGAGAACAGATCTGCTTGTCCAAACCCCTACAAACCCCTCTCTGCTGATTTCTAGAGTTGGGAATATTTGCATTGTCAAGTTTCTCTATTTGATCCCAAACTTTTTGGGCATGCTCTAATACCCTAATAATGCCACCACACAAAGTTGTGCATTAAGGGGAATAGAATTGCATGGGTAGATCTATAGAAATCAGTTTCTGGCCATTTCTAGGGTTTGCCGAAGTTACATTGGCAACTTTCCTCAACAAATCTCAAACTTGGTGGAAAACCTTATTTTTAACCACCATTTATCCATGTTAAATCTCAAGGCAAGTAGGATTCATTTACTTGTCCAAATCATCATCAAACACCTTCTGGTCAGTTCTAAAAGTCACTGTTTTCACCCTCTAACTTATTCACCTTGAGTCTAAATTTTTACCACAATACCACCTAGTGTCCATTTACCTCCAGTAAGCTCTGCATGGACATAGCCCAATTATTGGTGGGGTAAAACCTAACATTTCCTCTCTGGACAGCAGGGTTGCCAGCTCTTTTTACCTCTCCTCTTGCTTCTGCCCCACCCCTCCTCTACCAGAGCATCCTAGGAGCATCCCTGCATCCCCCAAGAGCAAGTGGACAAGGTGGGCACGCCCAGATCACGTGACGCATGCCATGGCATGCAATATGCACGCTCTGGAGCGTGCTACAGTGCGCCCCCGCACTGTAGCCGCCCCCCAATCCAAGGCCCCGACCACCTCGGGCCACTCCAACATGTCCCCCGAGACCGCCTCGATGTCCTCAACACGGCAGCTGGTCGGCCCCCTCCTCTCTCCCCCTCTGCGGCTGCTCCTCGCATGCATTTGATCTCTGGGACGGTACATAATGGATGTAAGACTCTCATTATTCAGTTTCTGTGTGTTCAGTGAGCATTGATCTCTGGGATCACTGTGCACGTACATTCGGTGATCACGACTTATGAGTCGGGGTCCCCACAATATGCATCCGATCTGAATCCAAATCCTATAACAGAGGCTCTGATACCATTGTTGGCTTCTGCCGTAGGAGCGCCGCATGAAAATTAAAATTTTCCTATGCCCAGAACATCCAAGAACATGCTACAAAGATGGATCACAGATCGTTACCACTAGATGCGCAGTGCCGTGCAGCGGAAGTAGAGTTGGAGCAGCGCGTCCGGGAGGTCTGTATCCTCCTTGCATGATCTCCCTCGAACAGTCGGTCGCCGGATCCCACGTACAGGTTCGCCGGAGCGGCGCAAGTGCACCGCCTCTAATGGTATCCGCGGGTGCAGGAGGAACACCGTGCGGCAGACTGCTAGGTCCGATCACACAGTCGGCGACGATTTGAGGTGGCTAGTTGCAACGCATGCAAAGCCCTAATGACATGCGCCGAAGCGATCAACTGGATAAGTGTGCCGCACCTCTACTATCTATAGGCATCCGTCGCGGGCTCAACTCTTGGGCCTCGCACGGATCCTAAAGCCCACGTGTTCCTTCCCATAAGCCCGCGACCCCTTAGGTTCTCTTTCACTTGGTCGCGAGTCAGATCACATCTGTCTCGACTAGTCGGTATCGGCCTCTAGCAAAGCGTGCCGACTCCAAGTGTCCGATGAAGCTGGTTAGGAAAACCTGTACTTCATACTTCTATTCCCTTTGCCACATGATATGTGTTGTCGTGCTCAAGGTGACATGGTCATCCTTGTTGCAGCACGACCTCTTTCTCGTTCTGGTGGATCCGACCAACACTTTGGATCTCATAATACTCATCGCATGGCCATGCTTATCCAGGTCGGATCTCCCGAGGGGGCCTAGAGTATATCTCTCCTGATCGGAGGGGCAAATCCCATCTTGCTCAACCATGTCTCGCGGCATGGGTCCGGATAAGCCCGAAACCTACCTTTATAACTACACAGTTAGGGAGTAGCGTTTGGTCGGCCCAAAGCAGGTCTATCACCATCCCGAGTACATGCGTTAGCTCGGGTCTTAGGACATAGAACATATGTTGTAGTAGAGACTCATAGATGACCTATCGCTGCGTCTCATAGTCGGGTCTGTCCAACTCAGACCTTATCTCGACTCGGATCCAACTACGTCAAATCCGACCAGATCTTTCCGAGTCCATATTATCCGCCTAGCATCCAATGCTACATGGTCAGTGAGACCGGACCATCCACCATGTCATATGCTAGTCTAACTGGTTGCGTGTCCACACTGCCCTTTCGACATGGGACCATTTAGGACAGTCATCATACAATGCATAGTCTCACAAACAAGTCATGTACTTGTTAATACACATCATTGATAATGTCCAAGGACTATCTTTATTCATAAACATATAGGAAATATCATCATACATGATTGCCTCTAGGGCATATATCGAACAGATACCCGCGTCAAGCATGAGTTGCCAGCACCGTGACTTTCTAGAGAAGATTCCAGTTTGTCAGCTAACGGGCCTACGCCGTTGTCTCATCTTCCTCTGCTTCTCTCTCCGCCACTAGTGCAACATTAACCACTTGACCGGTTGCTACTTGGTATAGCAGCAACGGCTCTTGCGTTTTTAGTATGACTAGCGTTGGCGTAGAGGATAGGTACCTTTTCAAATCTTGCAGCGCTGCCTCCGTGTCACATTCTGTGTTTTGCCTCATATTTCTAAGTTAACATAACTCAAAAATTAGGAGCAACAAAATCTTTTTTTTGTGTGCTTGTGATGCTTGACCTGTCTGCTATTTCCTTGCTTGTTTGATTGTGCCACCAACCATTTTAATTCTTCTTCTCTCCAAAACTCCTCTCCTTGATCCAAAATACTTGCCCAATGATCATGCCGTGTGTATTGGTCCTAAAACTATTTTTGTGGAATATTATTTTGGCCAAAAAGCATTTATTAAAATTAGGTTTTGAAAAACCCCAGGGTTGAGGTTTGAACTACAGGTCCTCAAATTAGGGTGAATATTTTTCCACAAAGACTTTATTTGGAACCTACCATATATAAGACTTCCCAAAACTATCAAATATCATTTTTAGAGATTATTTTCCCATTTTATTTAAAGGCTTTTTCTTAAGTCCAGAAATGGTCTTTCAGAGGGAAAAATTATTTTTATGATGTAAAAATATTTGTGAAAATTTAGGAAAACTTAGTGGACATATATTTTCCATATATATGAGTTTCAACACATGTTCATGTTCAAAACATTGGACAAAACACTCCAATACCCTTTCTGCCTATTTCAAGCATTTGAAATATTTTTATAATAAATATTCTCAAATAAATCCAGGAAAATTCTAGAAAGTCACACATGCCATATGTGATGATCTTGCAAAGTTTCATCTCAATCCCAATTGTTTTGGTTCACCAAAGTGCCCCAAAACCATCCCTGTCCAAATCCAAATTTGAACAACTGTACATTGCCAACTGTCTCCTCTTGATCTCAAACTTTGTGGATATGCTCTAATCCCCAAATGATGTCACCACACCAAGTGGTGCATTACGTAGAATAGTTTTGCATGACTAGATCTTATGAAACCCATTTCTGCCCATTTCGAGTGTTTGTAAAGTTTGCATTAGCAACTTTCTTCAAATGAGCTCAAACTTGGTGATGTTGGAAATATGCCCTAGAGGCAATAATAAAGTGGTTATTATTATATTTCTTTGTTCATGATAATCAGTTATTATCCATGCTATAATTGTATTGATTGGAAACTCAATTGCATGTGTGGATACATGTGAACCATGCCTCATGGGCAAGATGACTAAAACCCCGTTCTCTGGAACAATGGAACGGGCAAGTGACTTGTTGGAAATCATACATACTGATGTGTGCGGTCCGATGAGCATTGAGGCGCGCGGTGGATATCGTTATTTTCTCACCTTCACCGATGACTTAAGTAGATATGGGTATATTTACTTAGTGAAACACAAGTCTGAAATGTTTGAAAAGTTTAAGCAATTTCAGAGTGAAGTTGAGAATCATCGTAACAAGAAGATTAAATTCCTACGATCTGATCGAGGAGGAGAATATCTGAGTTATGAGTTTGGCGGTCATTTAAGACAATGTGGAATTGTTTCACAATTGACACCGCCTGGAACACCACAGCGTAATGGTGTGTCCGAACGTCATAATCGAACCTTATTAGATATGGTGCGTTCTATGATGTCTCCTGCCGATTTGCCACTATCGTTTTGGGGTTATGCGTTAGAGACAGCTGCATTCACTTTAAATAGGGCACCATCGAAATCCGTTGAGACGATGCCATATGAACTGTGGTTTGGCAAGAAGCCAAAGATGTCGTTTCTTAAAGTTTGGGGATGTGATGCTTATGTCAAAAAGCTTCAGCCTGAAAAGCTGGAACCCAAAGCGGAGAAATGCGTCTTCATAGGATACCCAAAAGAGACAGTTGGGTATACCTTCTACCTCAAATCCGAAGGCAAAGTGTTTGTCGCTAAAAATGGAACATTTCTTGAGAAAGAGTTTCTCTCGAAAGAATTGAGTGGGAGGAAGATAGAACTTGATGAGGTTGTTGAACCTTTACTTCAACCTGAAAGTAGCGCAGCGCAGAAAGATGTTTCTGTAGAGCCTACATCAGCTGAAGAGGAAGTTAATGATGATGATCATGAAGCTTTGGATCAAGTTGCTATCGAACCTCGTAGGTCGACAAGGACGCGTACTGCTCCTGAGTGGTATGGCAACCCTGTCTTAGAGGTCATGTTGTTAGACAACGATGAACCTACGAGCTATGAAGAAGCGATGATGGGCCCGGATTCCGAGAAGTGGTTAGAGGCCATGAAATCCGAGATGGGATCCATGTATGAAAACAAAGTGTGGACTTTGGAAGTATTACCTGAAGGGCGTAAGGCCATTCAGAACAAATGGATCTTTAAGAGGAAGACGGACGCAGACGGTAATGTCACCGTCTATAAAGCTCGACTTGTGGCAAAGGGTTTTTCACAAGTTCAAGGAGTTGACTACGATGAGACCTTCTCACCCGTAGCGATGCTTAAGTCCGTCAGAATCATGTTAGCAATAGCTGCCTTTTTTGATTATGAAATTTGGCAGATGGATGTCAAAACAGCGTTCCTTAACGGTTTCCTTAAGGAAGAGTTGTATATGATGCAACCAGAAGGTTTTGTCGATCCAGAGAATGCTGACAAAGTTTGCAAACTCCAGCGATCCATTTATGGACTAGTGCAAGCATCTCAGAGTTGGAATCTTCGCTTTGATGAGGTGATCAAAGCGTTCGGGTTTATACAAGTTTACGGAGAAGCTTGTATTTACAAGAAAGTGAGTGGGAGCTCTATAGCGTTTCTAATATTATATGTGGATGACATATTGCTGATTGGAAACAATATAGAAATGCTGGAAAGCGTGAAGCAATATTTGAACAAGAGTTTTTCAATGAAGGACCTAGGAGAAGCTGCTTTCATATTAGGCATCAAGATCTATAGAGATAGATCGAGACGCTTAATAGGACTTTCACAGAGCACATACCTTGACAAAGTTTTGAAGAAGTTCAAAACGGATCAGTCCAAGAAGGGGTTCTTGCCTGTATTGCAAGGTGTGAAGTTGAGTAAGACTCAATGCCCAGTGACTGCAGAAGATAGAGAAAAGATGAGTGTCGTCCCCTATGCTTCAGCCATAGGCTCTATCATGTATGCAATGCTGTGCACAAGACCCGATGTTAGCCTTGCCATAAGTATGGCCGGAAGGTTTCAAAGTGATCCAGGAGTGGAACACTGGACGGCGGTCAAGAATATCCTGAAGTACCTGAAAAGGACTAAGGACATGTTTCTCGTTTATGGAGGTGATCAAGAGCTCGTCGTAAAGGGTTACGTCGATGCAAGCTTTGACATCGATCCGGATGACTCTAAGTCTCAAACCGGATACGTATTTATTCTCAATGGGGGTGCGGTAAGCTGGTGCAGTTCCAAGCAGAGCATGGTAGCTGATTCTACATGCGAAGCGGAGTACATCGCTGCCTTGGAGGCGGCGAAGGAAGGTGTCTGGATGAAGGAGTTCATGACAGATCTTGGAGTAGTGCCCAGTGCACTGAACCCAATGACTCTGTTCTGTGACAACACCGGTGCCATTGCTCTGGCCAAGGAACCAAGGTTTCACAAGAGGACCAGACACATAAAGCTACGCTTTAATTCCATCCGCGATTACATCAAGGAGGAGGACATAAATATTTGCAAAGTGCACACGGATCTGAATGTCGCAGACCCATTGACTAAACCTCTTCCAAGGGCTAAACATGATCACCACCAGAACTGTATGGTTGTTAGATTCATTACAATGTAAATCACATAGTGATGTGAACTAGATTATTAACTCTAGTGCAAGTGGGAGACTGTTGGAAATATGCCCTAGAGGCAATAATAAAGTGGTTATTGTTATATTTCCTTGTTCATGATAATCGTTTATTATCCATGCTATAATTGTATTGATTGGAAACTCAATTGCATGTGTGGATACATAGACAACACTGTGTCCCTAGTATGCCTCTAGTAGACTAGCTCGTTGATCAAAGATGGTCAAGGTTTCCTAGCCATAGACATGAGATGTCATTTGATGACGGGATCACATCATTAGGAGAATGATGTGATGGACAAGACCCAAACTATGAACGTAGCATATGATCGTGTCAGTTTATTGCTATAGTTTTCTGCATGTCAAGTATTTGTTCCTATGACCATGAGATCATGCAACTCACTGACACCGGAGGAATACCTTGTGTGTATCAAACGTCGCAACGTAACTGGGCGACTATAAAGATGCTCTACAGGTATCTCCGAAGGTGTCTGTTGAGTGGGCATGGATCAAGACTGGGATTTGTTACTCCGTGTGACGGAGAGGTATCTCAGGGCCCACTCGGTAATACAACATCACAATAAGCCTTGCAAGCAAAGTGACTAAAGTGTTAGCCACGGGATCTTGTATTACGGAACGAGTAAAGAGACTTGCCGGTAACGAGATTGAACTAGGTATAGAGATGCCGACGATCGAATCTCGAGCAAGTAACATCCCGAAGAACAAAGGGAACAACATACGGGATTAACTGAATCCTTGACATAGAGGTTCAACCGATAAAGATCTTCGCAGAATATGTAGGAACCAATATGGACATCTAGGTCCCGCTATTGGTTATTGACCGTAGAGGTGTCTCGGTCATGTCTACATAGTTCTCGAACCCGCAGGGTCTGCACACTTAACGTTCGATGACGTTTCGGTAGTATTAAGTTATGTATGGTGGTGACCGAAGGTTCTTCGGAGTCCCGAATGGGATCCCGGACTTCACGAGGAGCTCCGGAATGGTTCGGGGGTAAAGATTGATATATAGGAAGTCCCGTTTTGGTCACCGGAAAAGTTTCGGGTATTTCCTGTAGTGTACCGGGGGTGCCGGGAGGCCATCGGGAGGGGCCACCCATGCCGGGAGGCCACATGGGCCTTACAGCGTGTTTGGCTAGAATAAGTAAAGGGAATGGGAGTTTACATGTGGTAGTTTAGTAGGGGATTATGCGTGGGAAGTTGAATTTTAGTCCCAATCCCATGTTTGGTGTGTGGTGGGAATTAGTAAAGGGAATTTGAGAGAAAATAACTTCCCACGTGAATTAACAGGGGGAGGATGGGAAGAGACACGTGGGAATTGACCTCCTTAATTCCCTTTCCCCGTCCCACCTCAATTCCCTTGACCCCCAACCAAACAATGGATTATATGTCACGTATCCCTGAAATTCCCATTCCCTGCCTCTAATATCGCTGAACCAAACAGGCTGTTAGGAGTGGCACACCAGCCCTTAGTGGGCTGGGCAAGCCAGCCCCTAAGGGCCCATGCGGCTAAGGTGGGGGAAAAGGAAAAAAACCCAAGTAGGGGAAGGGTTTCCATGTAGGATTGGAATCCTACTTGGAGTAGGATTGGAGGTGGACTCCTCCACCTCCTCCTTCGGCCGACTCCTAGGGGGAACCCTAGGGGCGCCGGGTCCCTCCCCTCCCTCCTATATATATTGGAGGGAGAGAGGGCAGCCGCACCCAACCCTAAGCCACGGTGCAGCCCTCTCTCCCCACT
Organism: Elymus sibiricus; assembly: GCA_039707655.1. NCBI lineage: Eukaryota > Viridiplantae > Streptophyta > Magnoliopsida > Poales > Poaceae > Elymus > Elymus sibiricus. Next base: position 239,135,250 of record CM077665.1, read on the forward strand.
AGATCGTCTCCCCTAGTTTTTAGCGGTGCTTAGGCGAAGCCCTGCCGGAATAGTTCCACTACCACCGTCGCCACGCCGTCACGCTGCCGGAGAACTCATCTACCTCTCTGCTCCCTCTTGCTGGATCAAGAAGGCGGAGATCGTCATCGATCTGTACGTGTGTTGAACGTGGAGGTGCCGTCCGTTCGGTACTAGATCGTGATTGGATCGCAGGACGGCTTGCGATTTGGATCGCGAAGACGTTCGACTACATCAACCGCGTTTCTTAACGCTTCCCGCTTAGCGATCTACAAGGGTATGTAGATCCACTCTCCCTCTCGTAGATGCTCATCACCATGGATAGGTCTTGCGTGTGCGTAGGAAAAAAATTGTTTCCCATGCAACGTTCCCCAACAGGTGAACAACCATATTTTTACCCACCATTTGATCTTGGTAATTCTCATGGTAGGTAGAATCTTTTTACTTGCCCAAACCAGCATCAACCACCTTCTGGTGATTTGGTAAAACTTCAGTTTTGACCTTTTTCACTATTCTCCTTCACCCCCAAATTTTACCACAGCTTCATCATCTCTCTCCCCCACTCCAGTAATAACCCCAACACCCAACTCCATGATTGAGTGGGACGAATCCCCACTTACAGCCCCCTGGACAGCCACCTCCTCTCTCTCTCTATCAGCTTTCCCTCTGTCCTAGCCAGCACCCAGTGCATCCAATGATCTTTCCTAGTATTTTCCTCCCTCCTACAGCCGGTGGACACAAGTGGCCGCGCCAGTGCGCGTGCAGATGCGCCGATGCCGGCCAAAAGCTTGCTCTGGAGCGCGCTGCAGCGCACTCGCGCGTTGACGCCACGCCACTGACCTACTCGGGCTCTCCCCTCGCGCCAGTCGAGGCCCCTCGATGTCCGCAACATGCCTCGCCTCTGCCCCTCCTCTCTCTCCCTCCTGCTGTCTGCCCTCGCACGTGCGCCGGCTGCCAGAGAGAACCAATGGGCAACCTCGCACGCGCGATCCCCAGATGATCCCTCGCTCCCTCTCTTCCCTCATATGGGCGTAGACCGCACCCATAAAGCCGACAGACACGCCCCAAAGCACCCTCGTGGCCTCTGGCGTCGTCCGGACCGTGGCCGTGGGAATTGCCTATAGTGCTTCGGCGCTGCGGCTACTTAAGGCCTCCCTGAGCCCCCTCTCGGCTCCCTTCGCCTTCTCTCACTCGCACGAATATCCCGGACCCCCTTGTTCGTCCTCCCGTGCCCTCTCCAACCTCCCACGGCCAGGATTGCCGCCTCGACCACCGCTCGAATTCGAGCTCACCAGTGCCCCTCCACTCCCCTTAGCTGCACCAGAGCGCCTCCTGTATCGCCACGATCCTCCTCCGCACTCCATTTCTTCCCCTCCATGGTTGTGCCACCGTGCCCATCATCGCCATCACCTGTCCCCACGGTCGCCGAAGCCTCGCTCACTCCGTCGCTCCCCCAATGGAAATGAGACCACCACGTGGATGCGGGGCTTCCCCCCGAACACTCGGGTGGCCGGGGCGTCGCCGGAGGAGGCCTGTGCCACCGGAGCAGTACTGGCGCGTGCTCGGCCTCTCCTCCTCTGCCTCTCCCTACTCGAGTTGGAGGTGGGGTAAGGACCCGAAAGGCGGGCTCCGCCTGTCAGCGACCAGCCAGCCGGGCCCCCGGTTTAAGTGGAAGCGCCCCCGCCGCTTGCCGCCTCCCTGCAGAGGAGGCGTATACGCCTTCGACATCGCCCCCCTGCGCGGTTCAGCTGCTGGGCCGGCCCAGTGGCTATTCTGTGCCCTGGGCGCTGTTTAGGCCTTTGGTAAATTCCTTTCCCTCTTTCTTTTTCTGGTAGATTCAAGAATCCATAGAAAAATCATATTAACTCCAAATCCATTGATTCAAATTCCTAGGAGCTCTAAAAATCATGGCCTAAACAATATGTGCATTACTCATTTTTCCAAAAAAACTTTTCTGTTGTGTTGAATTTTAACTATGAAAAGCCCAAATTGCAAAATCCCTAGTGAGCTCAAATCAACTCCAAATGGAGTTTCAAATTCCTAGATGACTATAAAACCATGACCCATTTGTCTAGCCATGGTGAACATTTTTACTATGCACCTACTCTGTTGGATCTAATAAATGACCCATTTTCCATTTATTTCATCTTAGGAAAATCATAAGAAATTCATTGCAACTCCAAATCCAGTGAAACCACTTTTTACATCTATTATATATAAAAGGTAATATAAGAGTTAACCAGAAAAAAGAAATTAGTCTAGAAAATCACAAAATAATCAGAAAAATCCAACCGCCCATTAATTTGACTAGCTGATTACGACCGATGGATCTCCTAAATAGTTTATTTACATAATAGTTGAAACAAATTACCCACCTATGCCCTTAATTATTTTAAATCGTACCCGTTCAATTTATGTAGCTATTAGAAAAAACTAGTTTATTGCTCGTGCGTTGCCACGGGAACATAAAGATAAAGGCATTGATCAATATTGTTTGCCCCTCTATCTTTATTGCGAAATCTTGAGTCATGGGAATTTTGTGTCAGCAGGTGCATTTTGTTTCCTGTAAATATTTGTAGATTGTTTCTATTTGCATCATCGGTTCTTAATTATTACATAATGAAAGCTACAAGAAGGGCATTATTCATTCAGCACAATCATAATTAAAGTCAAATTGACACATCAATGCTTCTAATTAAGCCTGCAAATAATAATATGTAATTAGTATTTTTCACATAAAAAGGGGAGAATCTGATAGGAACATATCTGTTTTTTAACCAGAAGAACATATTTGGTATTGCCACAAAAAAGATCAAAATAGCTAGCATATGTTCAAACTGGACAATTGTTGTGACTTCTAAATTGCTGCAACTTCCTTCTATTGGTGCCTTGGGTATGCGTAAGAAAAATGTTCAGTCTAAAAAAGACATAAGATAAATGAGAGCAGAAAAATAGAGTAATATAAAAATTACATGCATGCCTTATAAATATATATTGATCATATGCACAGAGGCAGACAATCATTTCACTAAATGTATACTGATGTGTTCTTCCAAATTATCTGCAACGAATTCAGTACTCATCTGAATCTCTTTGTTTTTGGAGAGAGAATTCATAACTCCAAAATTTCACATCATTGACACCAACAGCGAAAGAGTGGTTCAGCATTCTTTAGCGATTGCTTCCTCATATGGATATCCTGTAGCAATGTAACAAACACCGTTAGAGCCACCAAATCAGCTATCAGATCAGTAAAACACACCGCTTGACGCCGCTTCAGATATCACATGATTCCTCCCTGGGCTTGCCATTTGATCATAAAGCCTAAATTTGAAAATGATCAGCGCCATTGACGTTTGGGTCCTAAAGCACCTTGCAATCCCTCAAATATTTTATTGTATCTCGTTTCCAAATTATGCTATGTGACCAATAGCATGGCGTGATAAGCTTGTAGTGCACGCTTATTTTACCTCATTCTACAACTTCGACTTACCTGCCCACCGTGGTAGCTCCTCTCTCTCCTCCCTTTTGCTGCTCCATGTTCTGATCAATCATACAAATACCTAAAAGCCGATATTACTTCAAACAAACATAAAACTATACGTATATTAATATATTATCAATTTTACAGTAGCCGGTGTAGATCTTTTTTTAGAACAGAACTCTTGGGGTTTAGCTGGTCAAATGAGTGGATGAAATGAGTATCATAGCAACTTTTTACCTAGCGCTTTGTATTATGACATGTTAGCACTCCTAATGGTTGGTCTCTCATTTGAGTATCTTGATACTAACACAATAGGTTGCAGAAAAGATTTAGAAAAAAAGGAACAATCTAAGGTACTGATTCAATATGTACAGGTGGTTGCCATTTCATGTTTGGTTGAGTTACAATCACGTTATTTGAGGGTGATTAAGTTGACAAGCATCAGCTTGGATTGAAACCAAAACTTCCGTGTGTATACTCACATCCTAGCACGAGCTTTCTGAAACCTCATCAGACAGTCTAAACTACAGAACGACACCCAGGTGACCTAGCCTTGCTCAACCAATGGAATAAAAGCCAAATTGTCAACCGCCTTTACTGAAACATGCCACTACTTCTGCAAATATTTTCGCTGTATCATGATATACTGACGGAGACCATCTCAGGCACCTGTCGTCTAGAGCATCATGACGGAGACAAGGTCAGAGAGGAGGAATGTCAATGATACTCAAGTAACACGTACTCGTATTATGTTGTGCAGCTATCAGTAGAAAAAGTTGTGATTTCCCTGTTCTTAACACAATTACGTGAAGAAAAAGAACAGGCTTGAGTTCTATGCATGTGGGTGTGTGTGGATAAACTAACCAAATCTAAATATGTATTTCCACAAAAATAACATTTATTGCTGAATCTTATCATCGATCTAAGCACATCACAAATCCTTCCATCCAAGTGTGAATTTCATTTGTTCAATAAGAAGATCAAACGTGAGATAACAGAAATTGAAAAGGAGAAGAACACACGTCACTTGCATTCAATCAGTGTAAAAAACATCACAAATATCACACGCCCACCTTTGTAATGCACCTGTGTACTGGCTGGGACATAAACAGATAAAGGACCCTAAATACCCGACAATTTTACGGTTAATTGCATAAAAAAATTGGTATAGCTAGAACTGAATTAAATGGAAACATATTTGCAGTGGTAAAGACCACAAAAACATGTGAAAGAAGATTAGCCTTTTCATTACCAGCATATGTGAATTCGATCTTAGTATGTAGATAGAGACAAATCATGTCCATTAGTACATCTATCAGGAACAACATCATAAGATGCATCCGTTTCCATATGCAACCTCTGAAACTGCAACCTCTGAAACTGATTAAGGCCGTATGAAAAAAGTGAGATGAACTAATCTAGTCATAACATTGACCGGACAGAAGGTTCAGAAAATTTGTTATGTGTGCCGTATGAGAAACCTGCCTCATCAAGTCTACCAAACATTAGAAGGAAAGGATAGAAGATTCAATTTAGTAAACCATTGCAGCCCGTGCATCATACCTCTGAAATTCGTAAAGCAGTCATACCTGTGCGTCAGTGAACTCCTCGATCCGCTTCATGATTTACGAGGTCCTCCATTAGCACCTCATGGACGGGAGGTGGCCACCAGCAGAGCAAGTACACGGCAGATGGATGGATCCGAGAATAATGGCGGCCAAATCTGGAGGGGCGGCAGCGATGCGACGGAAGTACACGCCAATCAATGGTAGAACTTACATGTGCAAAGAAGCCGCGACGAAGGGTGTCGCAGAAAACAGCCAAACAGAGGATTGGGTTCACAGACGGGGAGATGGGCCTCGCATAGGCGGCCGTCGCCTCCTTTGATACGTGACGATCGAGTGAAGATGGGCTTCCAACCGCCACTTGTGGCCGCTTCCTTCAACCCGCGATGATAGAGGTACGACGAGGGAGATGTGGCCCTCCTCCGGCGAGGTCGTGCTCGATGTGGTTGTCCTCCACGCCGGATGGATTACCTGTTGTCGCCGCCCCGTCCCAGGCCGCCGTCTTGGAGGAGAGACTCGGTTGGCGAGATATCTGGAGATGAAGACGGGGGAGGGGGGAGGGGGGAGGGGAGAACGTGTGAGCAATTTGGATGGGTTTTCGGTTTTTTCTCTAACGTGGAACGTGGGGTTTTTTCCTGTGATTTTTTATCTCACGAGAGAGAGGTGGAGTAGCGATCGCAGGAGGCGGGGGATCCAAGGAGGTCGAACCATCATGACGACGTTCGATCCCCTTTAATAGCAGAGATGTTAGGTTACGGTGCTTCGCTCCAACATGTTCTCGCCGCCGCCAAGTTCTCATCGAGGCGCTCGGCTGGCCGGCCGGGACTTAGCCCAATACGTCCGGGTGTGAGCCCCATGCATGCACACCAGGAGCATCTGATTCCATGCATACACACCAGGAGCATCTGATTCTATGGATACATCCACGTTCCAAGGAGACACGTCTGAGATCCATGAAAGACTTAACTAGCGTTCATGCATGTATGGGCGAGCGTAGGTGGATAATCTTGGCCCGCCATAAGCCGTGAGCTTGTGAAGGCTCTGGGCGCTGATAATGGTTGAAGCGAGGCAAGAATCGGCCTGAGTAAGGGTGTTTTGACTAGAGGCAATGGCTTTGTACATGCGTGTTGCATAGCTCACCGACCGCTCTTGTGATGGTGTTGCATAGCTCACCGTCCGCTCTAGTATACAGGAATACTAGATCAACAGGAATGGCCAGAACGATGCAATTACGATCCACACATACATACAAGATTGGGTGAGCCGCTCTTGTGATGGTTTACACGTATAGGAATACTTGATCAACAGGAACGACCAGAACAATGCAATTATGGTCCACACATAGATACAAGATTGGTCGTAAATTTTTCTCATGCACACAACTCAGTGCTTGGTGCAGTCACGACGTGAGGTATTCTTTTTCTACTGCTTCGACTATGGATGCGTGTATAATACATAGTAAATTCTCTAATTTTTTAGCAGCATAAACTATGTAAAACAAGAGGTGTACATCATCATGGCTGGGTGTATATGGCAATACACAAAAAACATATCCTGTATAACATGCAAATAAGAGGTATGCATCACCATTTTGTTTTGTTGAGCAAAAATTATAAAAGAGCGACACATTCTTGTAGCATCAAAATAATTAGGCTAACCAGTGGGTAATAGTTTACAACAGTTTTTCTTGACAATAATTTTCCTTTAGACTTTCCAATCAATTTTTGTTATACATTTGACGCCCTCCTTCGGCGATCTCAGAAGCCAGGGTCATATTGTATGGCAGGTCCGAGTCACATATTAGACTACAGTACCACAAATAGGTTCACTTTTAAATGTATTTTTTATTCAAATCAAATGATGATCATCCCCCTTTTCTATTTTCACTTCTAAACGTTGTTCAGAGAGTGTACCCAAGATCGTCCTATTTACTCGTGTGAAATGCAAATTGCTTTGACTTCAATATCATTACTCTGTATTGTGATATCTCTTATTATAGTTCCGAGTGTGTGCATCCTTTGACTTCGTAATTAAGTTTATAGTTATCATATAGTGCATGATTAAAATTTTGCTATTATAGTTCTAGCTCTACATATCATTCACATCCCTAGGGGTGTATTAATAGCTTTATCTTTGGACCTATTGCTTTCATGGTTTTGCAACAAAATAATGGCCAATAGCATTAACTAGCGAGTAGTGCGCGGCGTCACGCCGCGCCATAAGGATTGATAAGCTATTTATTTTTCTTATAATATTTGGTAATTCATCCCAAGACTTGATTCGTGATAAAGTAGTTCATACAAAAAAAAGAATACATCTAGTTGATATACATACATAAGTGATCTACAACAGGTAATGACAATGGGTACTGGAAGTACGAAGCTCTTGTTGTCTTCTTAGACCTAAGATATTGATCCTGATGTAGTAGTAGTGCTGAATCAAACCACTGTCGCTGGTCCTAAGAGACATATCATCACCAACCAATCTATGCAAGTCGATCCACGGAAGCATGCGTGGCGGCATGACGCATCCATTGGTTCAGTATGTGTTTGTTTTTTTATAGTTTTTGAAAATTCGTTGTACATTCTGCATATGTGTACCTTTACGTAGGATCATGGGCCATAAGAACAACACAAAATTTTACACCACATTAGAAATACTCGATTTATAAGCCTCGGAGTATAGGCATCCTATAAAAAAGACATTCTTCTAATTCACATGCCTCCAAATTTCAACAATAAGAAACCAATTGATGTACTATATAGTGCCCGCGAAAATTCCAGAGGCATTTGCCTGTTTAGCAAACTGATAATATAAAGCAGGCCAGCAAGGTGAGATACCATCTGACAGTCCATGAACCAAAAAACTGGAAGAGCTAGATGAAATACCATCCTTTTTTTGCAAGGTTAGATGAAATACCATATGACCGTCCATGAACCAACAAACTGGAAGCTCATTATTACGGGAGAAAAGTCTACGTAGATGATAGCATCCAAGATCACTAAAAAATCGTTTAGCATCTATAGGCGTCCAGATCAAACACATATTTCAGTCTCGCCTATATTCATATAACTCCGCGTGAAGAAAACGTACTGAAAGCAAATGCAAATTTCTCCGGTTGATCGAATTCCACAAACATAAGTTCCAAAATCTTCGTAATTCAGACCCGCTGATGAAGGGAGATGACCGAAGCAACCCACCTGATCCCGAGCGGCAAGTTGGGCATGAGCTCGTAGTGCTTGTGTCCGTTGACGATGGTCTCCCCCCGTTGCTTCGCCTGCCGAGGGGACACCCACTTGGTGATGCGCGGCGCCGGGGACGACGGCGGCAGAAGTGACCCCTCTCCACGCCGTCCTCCGTCCTCATGCTCCTCCGCGCGTCGTCCACCGGGGCGCCCCGTCCACAATCTCGCAGGTGATGTTGACACCGTCCGACTCCCATATGCAAATCTTGTCGTACTTTCGGTCGCCGCCGCAGCAATTGCTCATCGCGGACACGGAGCTCGCCCGCCCATTGGCCGTCCGGCCGTTTACCCGAACTGTTGAGCGGCCTCTGCAGCGGCGTGGATATTCCCTCGCGAACACGTCGCGGGCGTCGCGCGCCGTCGGGGACGGGTAGTAGATGCCCTTCTGCTGGACAATGCTGCCCAGGCCGTCTCGCGTCCAGAAGCCGACGTAGACGCTGCCGTCGGCCCATCGGAAGGTGCCCTGGCCGCGCGAGCAGCCGTCCTCCCAGCCGCCGTCGTAGCGGTTGCCGTTGGCCCAGGCGTGCGCGCCGTGGCCGTGGATGTGGACGCCAGCCACTCCCCCGTGTACTCGGTCCCGTTGCGCCAGATGTAGCCGCCGGCGCCGTCCTGCAGCCCGGAGCGCCACTTGTCGTCGTACTGGTCGCCGTTGGCGTAGCTCTTCCTGCCGTCGTCGTGCTTGAGGTTCATGAATCAGGAGCCCTTGTACGTGTCCCCGGGGACGCCGGTGTAGGTGTCGTCGCCGTCCATGAAGCCGCTCGTAGGTGGCGCCCGACGGCCTGTAGAACTTGCCCCAGCCCGTGGCCTTGCCGTGCCGCCACTCCCCCTCGTACATGCACCCGTCCATCCACAGAGCATAGGTGCGGCGTGCCACCACGCCACTGCCCGGTGTAGAAGTCCCCATTGGGGAGGCCGCGCTCGACGTAGTCCTGGCTGTGGCGGACGGCATCGTCGACGCAGGCAAAGGAGGACGCCGAAGAGGAAGGCTACTTGAGAAAGGAAAGTACACGACCATCATCCATGTTCAGACTTGGCTCGATTTGGTCAATTGATAGAACACCTCGCAGGCGAGCTGAACAACGGCCTTGCAGGAGGCGGCAAGCGAGGGGCCGGAGCTGGAGCGGGGCGGAGAGAGGCTGCTGGAGGAGGCCAGCGTGTCAACCTAGCCACCATGTTCACGTACCTGCAGTAGAACAGCCGTCTCCCACCCAGACTCCTCCGCCGCCGGGCGCGAACAGCCGCCGGGCGCGTGCTCTTCCTCTGCCCCCGCTGCTTTTTCAAGACTCCAATGGCATCCCCGCCCCATGCATCCTTCAACACCAACGCAGCCACCGATGGCCCCAGCAACGATTGCGAAGCCCTTGGCCGTATGGTGTGTCCGTGTTTCGTGCTTTCCGTCGCCTTGGAGAAACCGGGAAGGAGGAGCATCCTGCGGCAGGAGAGCTCCGCAGCTCCCAGCGGCGGTTAGAGATGAGGTGGACGGCATGGAGAGGGAGGGGGGCGTGGGGAACTGCGGCTAGAAGATCCACCGCCGGAAAACGAACCGCAGAAGTCAGCGGCGGCAAGGGATCAGGAACGCGATCTGCAGAGCCAATCCTAGCGAAAGCGAAGAACAGAGGCAACGAAATTAGCGATCCCAGGAAACCTATTTATAGATGTCAGAAGAACGAAAAAAGTGAGAAAGACCCCGAAAAATCGCCTCGATCGAAACCGATCTAGAAAGCAGTACGTGGCAACCAAAGGGCACACGTCCAAACCCCATGGTACACACGTGCAAGCAACAGGAAGAGTCAAAGCTGTGGTGGCAGTCAAAGCGGTGGGGTAAAACGTGGCAAATAATGGAAACGAAACACTCTAGTTACACGCGTCGTTTTTACAGCTATGGTAAAAAAAAGTTTAAAAAAACCAGGTAAATGAAACCCTTACGGGCCTAGTATTCTTAGTAATTTTTGTATTCTTACACCTACTAATCTAGCATGCTTCCAACTATTTGCTTATCCAATAGTGTAACATCTCGCCATCTATTATGTTCATTCAATTACTCCAATATTTTCTGATCTTTTTGAAGTGCTTATGTGTCTTGGATTAATTAATTACTTAATCTAAAGATTGTGCAGAATTTTTAGAGAGGAGTTCAGGTACAAGTAAAGTGTTGCAGAATTTTTAGGTCTTGCCAGCGGGTCAGCAAGATTGTCTTGAAGAGTCGAGGTGCAAGTATAGTGTTGCAGTCCATCTTAATGTTTTGCTGATAAGCGCAGATAAAAATAAATCAGAGGAATCGTGTCAGCTTCATCCCATCCCAAACTTTTGCAGCGTGATTATGCCATGACTTTCCGTGGCACCTATAGGGCTACCGGCGATGTACAGGCAGGTACAAGCTGATGAAATTAAATCTGCAGGAATCTCCACATTTCTTCTACTATGGTTAGTTCTAGCCCTCTTCAATTTAGAATCTACTAGATCATGACGGCGCGCGTTGCTGCGCCCGTCCATTTTGCCAATAGAATGATTGGAATTCATAAAAATACATGGATATATGTTTCGTAACTGATTTTTGTTAAAAGTATTATGATACATGATTTATCACCAACCTATGCAGTTTATTATTAGCAATTTGAATGAAAACATTGTAACCAATGCTCTGGAGTTCATAGTGTTTGATTTTGTAAAGAGCGAGAAAAAGAAGTAATGTTTGAATTACCTAACACGATTTACCGCATAGATAACACAAGCTCATGCACAAATGAGCGAAAGGACTTCAAGGAGGAACAATTTTACTAAATATATGGACAGACACAATCTGTTCTAAATATGTAAATAATGAAGAGAGATAATCCATGTACAACTTCACAACACCGGTTGATGTAATAGAATAGACATGTCATAATTTAGCACCCAAGGTGATGTATCCAAACAATTTCTGTCGAATAGCATGGAGAGCCAAATGAGGCTACAATTGCACAATATGGTTTTCAGGGTGTAACAACTGTCACAAACTTGCAGCAGGTATACTATGCATATCACATTTAGGTATATTCTGAATTTCTGTTTTTCATCTTTAGAAACATCAATGAATATGGAGATTCATCTCCCAGCTGTAGCACTTCAATATATTGCCAGTTGTACACTTAAAAGACCATCATCGTAATATAAAAATATTCTCTACTCAACTCCTTGCCTATGCTCCTCCCATGAACTGTTCATATGCTATCATAGCCGAAGTCAAACTACTTAAATTTCTATGCATCTTGTCACTTTTTTGGGAATAATTATTTTCAGATATCTGGTGCTCGTCCAATCACAAAGAATGAAAACTCCCATTTATTCCATAACAAGCGTGTGCAATATACATATCAACAAAGACCAATAGCTCGTAAAAAACATAGGGTGATTTTGCAGATTACATGCCAAAGAATCAGGTAAAATTGAGAGTGTTCACTTCCTTCCATAACAGTGATATCATTGTTGCTATAGAGATTGTCCATAAGGTCGAGCTCAAGGAATTTATGGCACAATAGGTAGTGCAAAAAAAAAAGTAAGAGACCATACAGAAAATGTGATTTCAAATTGGATTATGCAGAATTGCAGAGGGCATTATACCTTCATCTAGCATTGTGGTCTAATAGATTTACAAAAGCTAATATGCCTGATTGGATACCAAATTCCAAATTTCCTTGATTTGAAGACATCCCTAATAACTTAGTCCTATACCCTGCAGTCTGCACTCTAAAGTGTAACAGACCAGGCATATTTCTTGGACGGAACAAAGATAAATAATTACAGGGAATAAACAAAGCTAACCTCCCAGGAGCCATGTACAAACTTCAGTGAGAGCAGGGCACAAATCAAACCACACCTTTGTTCATCATTGAAGCACATGCGAGATTAAAAGAAATAGATCCAGCAGGTACAAATGCCTATTAGTGAAGATTCGACGACCGAAAACATGGATTGCGTGTTGGAAGAGTCACCACATCTCTGGCCTTTGCTTGGACCCATGCCCGTGAGGTTGCCTCCTGTGGTGGCGGTGGAATCAACACTAACGTTATAAATGGTACACAAATACTACCGTTGTAAAGTAATATAAGACGTTTTACATCACTAAAATAGTGATCTAAAATGTCTTATATTACTTTACGGAGGGAGTATTATTTAACATACTCCCTCCGTTCCAAAATAAGTGTCGCTGCTTTAGTACAAAATCTGTACTATTGCGTCACTTATTTTGGGACACAGGGAGTACATGACTAACCGATACCAACTTGGAAGAAAGTTGACAGAATTACCATGTCCACTTCATCCATGTCCGAAGGAGCATGCACACGTGAAGCAAACTAAGCTTCATTCCTTGGCTTGGACTGTGTGCCTCTGCTGCTTTGGATGTAAGTGCAGATAGAACTGGTAATACACCATGAACCCAATTACATGAACTGAAAATCAAATGTTCACATTAGAATCCCCATATATGAAACTGAATCTCGACGACATAAAAAATATAGTTGCTTAACTAACCTGAAAATAAGTATTGTGAATTAGAAACTCAACCACAATACCTTGTACCATAAAATCTTACAAACATGGATGCTTAATGATCACCGGCAACGAGCACATCTCGAACAGAACAACTGCAAAAATTGGTAGAACAGGAGGGATAATCCTAACGTTTGGTCGTTGTTCAATTCAGAATCAACGTTAAAAGCCTTGGTCATGAACTGTAATTAGGTGGGCAGGGCAGAGTTCCGCGATACACCTTAGCCGTTGTCCTTCTCCACGCGGGCGGCTGTCAAATGCATCGATGGCTGGGCATCAAACTGGAATCAGGATGCTAAACATGGCTCTCAAATGCATGGACGTCCGGGTTGTCAAACTGAAATCAAGATGCAAGACCTCCCTCAAAACTGTAGGCATCTGCATAAGAGAGGGGCGATTTGTACCTGTCGGGGAAGACACAGACGGCATGGAAGGAAAGCAGAAGAACGAGACACTGATTCTACCAGCGCTGCCATAGCGATTCGCGGCGGGCGCCTCTCACGATGAACATCCGCATCACCTCTTCCCATCCCCTTGTCGAAGCTTGCATCGATCTATCGGCCTTTCGCCGGACACGATCCTAATGCGCCGTGCAACCGAACGGAATGAGGCAATCGAAGCGACCCCGCGCCGTCGCCCTGCGAGGCCCTGTCTGAACCGAGTGCGGTTGCCATGAGATCCGGAGCTCCGACTTCAGTCGCGACCCAGGCCGGTCGTCCATGGGAAGATCCGCCTCGCTACGGGAGGGGAAAGGTGGGAGGCGTGCGTCAAAACGATGGCTTCACCACACATAGGGGAACCCGTACGGGCTCGTTTGGCCCAATTAACCTGAGACGCCCAAAAAAGCCACCAGAGCAGCGGCCCAGGTCCTGTCGCGATTGTTGATAGCGAGCGATTAGGTACGATTCACGGCAAATCTTACGGCCAAAACTGCTCAGAATCGATGATCCAACGGATATAAATGCTAATGGTCCGAGAGGACAGGAAAAATGCTCAGTTATAATGTATTTAAATAAGAGGATGGTCCGTTCTTTCAGTTCTCATTTTGCGATTCAATACACAGAACCAACGATTCGCATATGCAACGAGCCTCACTTGAGTAGGTGTTCCCCTGTTAATGCCTCAACAATCAATCCATGCGTACGCCAGTCTGCAGAATAAGAGACGTGTGTGCATGCATTGCTGCCAGCGGACTTCACCACGATGAACGACGTCGCTGCCTGGCTGATACTGACGTCTCACCCCACACTATATGCACTCCGGAGCTAAGTTTGTCCTATATTTTCTAACATTGAGCAATGCGACGAGGACACTTGCAGATTATGTGCTTCCACATGCTCACATATCAAATTGTATTCCAATCCTGAATTAAATATTAGATATGTGGAAACACCTTTTTCCGATGAAAGTGAACACATCTTAAATCCTTCTTGATGTATAATGTTTTTTATGATTGTGAAAGTTAACACCACTGCGTATAAATGCTTCTAATTTTTTCAACTTCTACAATGTATTGTTGCTATGGCTTCATTTGTACTTTTCCAAGTACAATATTGTGACGTTTCTAACTTTGGGTAGTAAAAGATAAAAAAAATATTTCATTACAAAGGTGGAAATATGATAAACAGTTCTGCGATACACATATTTTATATTGTAGATCAGTATTAGAAATTTATGAGTGATGTAAAGGTTCATCTATAGGCTGATCTATTGTTTTGGTCACTTCAGGTTTTTAGTTGGGAAAAGGACATGGTCTACAAGCTCATGACTATCGTGTTAGATTTCAAGGGCATCATGAGTAGTGGATAATATGGATATTGATCACAAATATGCTTGGTGGCCACAAGAGGTTCTAAAGTTTGTGTACATTACTTAGTAATGGTTTATTCTACTACTTGATCTGTTATGAACTTGCTTTGTAAGTTTTGTAACACTCACCTATAATCACTTTTTCACAAAACTAGGTTGCATCACATGATCCTAGGAGATACATACAAAGTAATCCACACTATCAACCATGTAGACCTCTCTTTAGTTAGCTTAAAATTTAGAAATTTTCTTTTTCACGAAAGGCAGAGTCATTGATTCAAGACCATAGATGCCTATTCAGACACATGACACACAGAAGTGTGTATTACCATGATACAATGGCTTATTAACATGGTTTAGTATTTGGCAAATTTTTATACAACATAACGAATGTACAAAATGGTATGTTCCCTATAGACCATAATGTGCAGGTTTAGAAACATAGCTAAATTTAATTCCAAAGATGAATACTAACTCAACTACATATATATATTTGTGTTTAAGAAAAAACTTTAGTTCACATCTACCTACATGTGTAATTTAAACATAGCAAAATTTCCAATCAGTCCGATCACAAACTTTTCAATTTAAACATAGCAGAATTTGCAATCGGTCCGATCACAACTTTTACCTATTTGTCTATCTACAGAACATAGCGTCTTATTAATGATTTTTTTTAAATCTTATATGTAAAACCACTTGATGTACACAAAACATATCCGCACCAATATGGAACAATGAAAGGATCAACACGCTCCGTTGAATGTTAGTTATCGATTTCTCACTTTTTATCCAGCCTATTATTTTTATGAGCACAATTTCATTTCATATTATTGTCATTAGACTGTCATACTACTCTACAAAATTGATAACCTACAACTATTCCATTGAGCATATGAACTTTATTTAGCATGCTAAAAATAGCTTATAGAATATTTCTCGGTATGCATTACGACCATCAAGTGTAATGTCAAGGTGGACACAAGCAAAGTTGAGTCAAAATGATAAGTTCTGTCTCATTCTTATTGATTTTAGTCCTTCAAAATGTCCATTACACCTACTTCTGAACAAATAACTTTTGCTAAGTGAACATAATATGTTGTTAATTATTAAATCATTTTTTTGCACTAAAAACATATACATTTTCCATATGTCAGCAATAAGATATAAATGGCTCATTATTGTGACAAATATTTTGTTCATATTAAGAGATTTAGTAGGTATACAATTTACAATGATTAAAAACTAAACCTTGTAATTCCAGATTAATTGACATTGTATTCCAAAACATAAATAAATACACCGCGAGTGATCATAAAAGGACAGTTAGTATGGCATGCATAATTAGAAGATAAATGTCAAATGGAAAAAATATTTATTTATATATAAATAAATAATTGAAAATACCTGTGACAAAACTATGTTCGCAAAAGTCTTATATTGGTAAATATCATCACATATGGATCCAATTTTTCTTTAGATAAATCAAATCATATGTTCTCATTGTGAAACTTTATTAAATTCTAGCCCGCGCATTGAGCGGGCCACTCTTCTAGTTCTTCTAAAGTCATGCCCTGTTTAATGAGTGCCCGCACTCATTTTTATAAAAATATTTTCTGTAGACTTCTTGTTGAATCATTAATCCCTTCATTTCCACCTTATTGGCCTATTCAAAAAATATTATTGATCCAAATCCAGTAGGGCAACTTTAGGTATTTTCCTCATGAACAGAGATGTCCAAGAAAAATAAAATTCCTATTTATAGAGCATTTTTATTTCTCTGCTTGTTGTGCTGCTTATTATGGTTGTTTCCGGCGGTACTTGAAAAAGTAGGCGGAGTGCTCAGAGTTGGACGAGAAGCATGTGAAGACCTCAAAGACTTTGGTGAGCCAGGCAAGCAGCCCTTTGACCATGTCTAAGAAACCTTTTTATGCATGTCATATAGCACTTGATATTGATGCATTGGAATCATGATGATTATGGTGACCACCTTTATGGGTTGCCTCCGTTAGTTTCTTCGTTGATACTTGCATGACATGACTCTACCTTCTGCTTAGAGTTGTGTGGGTGCGAAGTAGATATGTTGCTAAGTAGTTGCTACGCAAAGTAGGACGGGAATATGCATTGCAATGGAAACAAAAGTACTTTCAAAGACTTTTTGGAAACCCCTTCGGCTGACACTAATGCCCGAGGGAGATGTTGAGCTAGGTAACCACTTGATATAGAAGTGGTGTGCCGAGGCAAGTGAGTGTGTTGTTTCTAAAAACGGATTGGTTTAAGTTGCGACCGTTACTCCAACCTTACATGTACAACCATGACACCCCTTATGGGACGGGGCTTTGTTGATTACCTTGGTCGATGCTAGCAGAGAGCCCGTATTACTAGTGGCGGGAGTGGCGTGGTCACTCTCAATACGGGGTCATGCCGAGAAGGACGATCATGGGCTATTTTCACAGACACCGGGCACACCATTGTGTCCCATCTTGGATGGTACGATCTTGAGCGAGGCTCGTGGGATGTACATCATGAGGTCTAGGTACCAACGAGTGGACTCTTTATTTAGTATCGTCTGGGGAAAGGCATTGTTCCGGTGCTTACCTCGGGCATTTAATATACCGCGAGTCGTGGCTTGACACGGAAGTTCCCCGAGTCTGGTGGGTAAAGTATGCAACCTCTGCAGAGCATAAAACTATTCGAATAGCCGTGTCCATGGTCAAGGACAGATGGATGACTGCTCTTGGGCTACGTCCATTGTTTGCAAAACTGTGTGTATGTGTGGCAAAAGGAAAATAGTTTGGTTGAGTCAGGATGACTTAATGTGATGATCGAACAAGAGATGTTCAACCTCTATTCATATTTATATCTGTAACCTGTTCATACGGTTACTCGGAACCTCATGATGCATGCTTTTACATGTTGATAGGACATATCATTGCACTCAAATTAGCTTTCCGAAAAAATTACCCATTTAGTGCTATATCATGCTTTGTTGTACCTTGTTCCAAACATGGGTTGCTTGCGAGTACATTCAAAGTACTCATTGGCTTGTTGCTGGTTATTTTATTGGCTAGGCATGAAAGAACAAGATATAACAAAGAGTACCTCGGTGACAACATGCAAGCTAGGATGCTTCCCAGTCAGAATGCTTGTAGGGTTAAGGCAGATAGCATGGGTCCACGCTATCATTGAAGATTTCCGCTGCGAGTTCATGAAGACTTGGCCATACATGCCATATTTGAGTAAAACGATACGTAATGGATGTAAGACTCTTGTTATTCAGTTTCTGTGTGTTCAGTGAGCATTGATCTCCGGGATCACTGTGCACGTACACTCGGTGATCACGACTTATGAGTCGGGGTCCCCACAGAGCTGGTATCAGAGACATCCTGACTGTAGGAAGCCCTTAGTTAGCATGGATGTTAGTTAGGACAAAACTATTTTTCCAGACCTTTCAAACCACTTACAAACCTCTATATTTGTCACCTCTTCTAAGTTTTCAAAGAAAGCGAAGGTTTTTGCATTAGCACCTCCACCCTTTTTCTTTTGGCTCTTCTTACGTGTTATCTTCAAAACCTTGCAAATGGTCATAGTACCCTTATACCCCTGACCACTGGATTCCTTGAAATCCTCGTGAATAACCTGGAAGGAAACCACATTGCCAGACATTTTCCCACATCCCTTGAACAGAAGCTTGGCGACACCACGACAAGACGACACCAGCAGAAGATACCTTCTCTAGGAATGAGGACGTGAAGACCTAGAAGATGGTGACACCCTCGACACTACCCCAGGATGATGCAACCTTGGCATACGATGATCAAGGCATGATACATGCAAGATCATGATATGCATCGCTAATAGAGGAACTCTGTCCTTACCGTTGTTGTATTGGCAACCACCGGTGGATGAGAACCTCGCCATTTGGTCCGCCTCACCATAGTGAGCAGGAAAATGGTTCTCTTCATCCCCCGCTCTCGGTGTCGATATTGTCATCAACGTAACCGACAGGTTAGACCTCTACCATGCCTTGTTGATGACATTGCATAAAGGATTGCCCACCTGGAACCCTCGACGTCTCAGAAGACAAGAGGGATTGTCATGACTAAGAAGACAACAGAAGACCGAGTCAGTGGCGACCACGAGGAACCACCTTCGCCCCGACAGCTTACCCGGTGAGAAGATCTCAAAGAATCTCCATGCCCCATCCTGAATCGTTTAAGCGGACAACTACAAGACATGTAGCAACACCTGAGAAAGACCCAGAAGACTGCATGTCCTTCTCTTCGAGTCATGAAGCCAAGCACGACCACTGAGTCCAAGAACCCCTAGGGTAGGATGAGTCGTGTGTCCCCTATGCGAAGTCGAGTCCGCGTGATGGTTCAAATGGAACCACATTGTGTGTTGCTTACTTTTACTTGTTTGTGCCTTTATATAAGTCACACTTTTTCCCTAGGCAACAAGTGCGCGACTATATCACCTAGCATATCCTAATATCTGTGTTTGACCTTTTCGGCACTTGTTTGATTACATTTGCACTATAGCACCCCCTTTAGGCACTCCCCTTTATGCTACTTTTATCTCGTCCACTGAAGACCGGAGAAGCAAGATGCACCAAGTATGCCACCTCGATAAACAATCGACACTGAAGACTTTCCCTACAACCTACTCAACCAAGTGCAACCCTGTAGAGTATGCTTACCCCTCAAAATCGGAGAACCCTTTCTCATATTAACCTAGACCTCTGAAGCTGCCCAAGCTCGAACCCCTAATCATGTGCTTAACCTACGAATTTGCAAGGGAACCGCTAAGCTCTGGTAAACCTTGCTTAATACTGGGTTTGTTATGGAACTAGTGATTATAGTGAACAAACACCTTTCATCCTTAAGGTAGCACCAGAGCCTTGATGCCATAGGAAAGATCGTTCTTAGGATATGTGATTAGTAGGCTAATGATTTGATGTGGTTATCATTGGTATCTTGAGGAAACAACTGAAATCATTTGGTGGATCACGAGACTTTCAAGGTGATAGGTGAACTTGGTGGACCAAGTTGATAGAGTAGCATAACCTATATCTCCCTTGAGTAAATTGGATTTAGTAGGACAATTGGGATCACAAGTTGAAATTCTTAGCGGTATTATAATTTGATTTTGTCAAGCAGTAGTCATGGATTGATGATGTTACAATGGTGACTCGGGAGAACAAGTAGGAATTCTCATAGGACTTGAGATTTGGATTTAAATAGGTGACTCCAACAAAGTGTTGATGACAAGAAAGTACGCATAGTTCGGAGTAAATTGGATTTGGACCAATGTTCTCGATCATGATACCATGTTTGTTGGTGGATAATAAACTAGGAATATTGGGTTGTTGACAGAGTTGATTCGAGGTTTTGTATGCACCTTACATTGGAGTTTACTTGGTCATGATAACGGAAATAGGTGGGTGTACTATGATAAGATAGTCCTTCCTAGGATTTGGGAATGTAGGAACTCTTGAAGAATATGTGGAACACCATCGATATTGGATTTATAGGTGTAGTGGATCATGTGATGATTGATGGGATTGATGAACCACTAGGTTGGATTCACAGGAAGGAAACAAGATCTTGGATTGGTATATTACGTGTTTCCTTAGCATAGAGATACGACACCTTAGGCCTTGTATAGGTTAGTCGAGAACTTGGATTTGTAGTATCTTATTCAAGCTTAGCAGCTTGTATGCTTAACCCGAGGATTTTTACCTAGGGATATATATGAGTTAGCTACAGTATACATATGTGATTTTGTTTAGTCCCTTCGAGAGTGATGAGGATATGAATAACCTGAGTAAGGTTTGGAGTTGACCTTGCATAAAGTAATGTTTCAGTGGAATGGGATGACTTCTGGATGGAGTAATAGGTAGGACTTTTGGCATCTAAAAGCTGTGCTCAAGGATAAGACAATAGACGTGCACTCACATCATAAGCTCTTTGAAACTCCGAAGCTTTACCGAGCCATATCATGGTCATATTATGACCATAGGCTTTGGCTATAAGTCCTTAGACTACGGCCAATACTCCACCTCGACCACCACCAATCCTGTCCATAAGGAAGGTGACACGAAGAACTAGATCACAATGGACCACAAACCCCTGGCAAGTTACCATCCGGAGCAAATGCCCGCTCCTCTCACATATCCCACGAACAATGTGTTTGCGTGATACATGGACAAATATGCCGAACATGAACTGGCACTGGTCACTGGATCAATATGTTAGTCCAATAAATGATATAAAATGTTGCCAAAAATATGTGAAAGTTGTGTAATATTGGCATGAAACAATCAAAAATTATAGATACGACAGAGACGTATCAAGGCGCAAGGAAGACGCCCGCACGACCATCGAGATGTGACGCAAGACTCGCCATCAATCCGACGGCCGCGCAGACCCCTCCGTCGACAAATCCACGCAAGGGCTCCTGGTAGCCTGCCTTATGAGGTGGGATGCCCGGCGTTCACCCGCGAGCTGTGGCAGGTCCGCTGGCCTTCCAGCAAGGCCTTCAAGCCCGAGCTGGCCGACAAGTACGAGGGCAAGATAAGCCCCTCGGAGTGTTGGAAATATGCCCTAGAGGCAATAATAAATTGGTTATTATTATATTTCCTTGTTCATGATAATCGTTTATTATCCATGCTATAATTGTATTGATTGGAAACTCAAATACATGTGTGGGTACATAGACAACACTGTGTCCCTAGTATGCCTCTAGTTAACTAGTTCGTTGATCAAAGATGGTCAAGGTTTCCTGGCCATAGACATGAGATGTCATTTGATAACGGGATCACATCATTAGGAGAATGATGTGATGCACAAGACCCAAACTATAAACATAGCATATGATCGTGTCAGTTTATTGCTATAGTTTTCGGCATGTCAAGTATCTGTTCCTATGACCATGAGATCATGCAACTCACTGACACCGGAGGAATACCTTGTGTGTATCAAACGTCACAACATAACTGGGTGACTATAAAGATGCTCTACAGGTATCTCCGAGGGTGTCTGTTGAGTGGGCATGGATCAAGACTGGGATTTGTTACTCCGTGTGACGGAGAGGTATCTCAGGGCCCACTCGGTAATACAACATCACAATAAGCCTTGCAAGCAATGTGACTAAGTGTTAGCCACGGGATCTTGTATTACAGAACGAGTAAAGAGACTTGCCGGTAACGAGATTGAACTAGGTATAGAGATACTGACGATCGAATCTCGGGCAAGTAACATACCGAAGAACAAAGGGAACAGCGTACGGGATTAACTGAATCCTTGACATAGAGGTTCAACCGATAAAGATCTTCGTAGAATATGTAGGAACCAATATGGGCATCCAGGTCCCGCTATTGGTTATTGACCGTAGAGGTGTCTTGGTCATGTCTACATAGTTCTCGAACCCGCAGGGTCTGCACACTTAAGGTTCGGTGACGTTTCGGTATAGTAGAGTTATGTATGGTGGTGACCGAAGGTTGTTTGGAGTCCCGGATGAGATCCTGGACGTCACGAGGAGCTCCGGAATGGCCCGGAGGTAAAGATTGATATATAGGAAGTCCTGTTTTGGTCACCGGAAAAGTTTCGGGTATTTCAGTAGTGTACCGGGAGTGCCGGGAGGGGTACCGGGGACCAGCGGGAGGGGTGTCTCGACCCAAAGGACCTCATGGGCTGTGGGAGGAGTCAAACCAGCCCCTAGTGGGCTGGCCTAACCCCCCCACTAAGGCCCATGTGGCTTTGGGTGGAAAAAATCCAAAGGAGGAAAGGTGGAAAGGGTTTCCAAGTGGAGAGGAGGAATCCTACTCCTAATAGGATTGGAGTAGGACTCCTCCACCTCCAATTTCGGCCAAACCTTGAGGGTTTGTGGCTGCCTCCTCCCCTCCCTCCCTCCTATATATACTAGAGGATTTAGAGGGAAGAGCGAACCCTAATTGCCACGTGCTCCCTCTACTTCATCTAGATCGGTTTCTCCTCTAGTCTAGTTTCAGCGGTGCTTAGGCGAAGCCCTGCCGGAATTGTTCCACCACCATCGCCGCCGCGCCGTCGCGCCGCCGGAGAACTCTTCTACCTCTCCGCTCCCTCTTGCTGGATCAAGAAGGCGGAGATCGTCATTGAGCTGTACGTGTGCTGAACGCGGAGGTGCCGTCCGTTCGGCGCTAGATCGGAAGGACCGTGATCAGGATCGCGAGACGATTCGTGATTTGATCGCGGGACGGATCGTGATGGGATCGCGGGACGGATCGAGATTGGATCGCGAGACGGATCGTGATGGGATCGCGGGACGGATCGAGATTGGATCGCGAGATGGATCGTGATGGGATCGCGGGACGGTCGGCGATTTGGATCGCGAAGACGTTCGACTACATCAACCGCGTTTCTTAACGCTTCCCGCTTAGCGATCTACAAGGGTATGTAGATCCACTCTCCCTCTCGTAGATGCTCATCACCATGGATAGATCTTGCGTGTGCGTAGGAAAATTTTTGTTTCCCATGCAACGTTCCCCAACAGTGGTATCAGAGCCAGGTTTATGTGTAGATGAGATCTCGAGTAGAACACAAAGGAGTTTGTGGGTGTTGATATTCAGATTGCTTCCTCCCTTGGTCTTTTCTTGATTTGGTGGTATTGTGGGATGAAGCGGCCCGGACCAACATTACTCGTACGCTTACGAGAGACCGGTTCCATCAACTGACATGTAACTTCGTTGCATAAAGATGGCTGGCGGGTGTCTGTTTCTCCCACTTTAGTCGGATCGGATTTGACAAAGGCGGTCCTTGAGAAGGTTGAATAACAATTTTTGTATCACCGTTGTGGTTTTTGCGTAGGTAAGAACTGTTCTTCCTAGATACCCGTAGCAGCCACGTAAAACTTGCAACAACAATTAGAGGACGTCTAACTTGTTTTTGCAGGGTATGTTGTGATGTGATATGGCCAATTACATGATGAGATATATGTGATGTATGAGATGATCATGTATTGTATAGAATATCACGACTTGCATGTCGATGAGTATGGCAACCGGCAGGAGCCATAGGGTTGTCTTTAATTATTTTCGCTGTTTTTGCTTTACTTTATCGCTATGAGTTAGCAATAGTCGTGGAAGCAACAGTCAGCGCGACAACCTCATGGCGACACATTGATGGAGATCAAGATGATGGAGATCATGGTGTTATGCCGGCGATGATGGAGATCATGCCGGTGCTTTGGAGATGGAGATCAAAAGCACAAGTTCATGGCCATATCATGTCACTTATGATTTGCATGTGATGTTAATCCTTTTATGCACCTTGTTTTGCTTAGGACGACGGTAGCATTATAAGGTGATCCCTCACTTAAATTTCAAGATAAAATTGTGTTCTCCCCGAGTGTGCACCATTGCGAAAGTTTGTCGTTTCAAGACACCACGTGATGATCGGGTGTGATAGACTCTACGTTCACATACAACGGGTGCAAGCCAGTGTTGCACGTGCGGAACACTCGGGTTAAACTTGACGAGCCTAGCATGTACAGACATGGCCTCGGAACACAAGAGACCGAAAGGTCGAACATGAGTCATATAGTAGATATGATCAACATGAAGATGTTCACCATTGAAACCACCTCAACTCACGTGATGATCGGACTTGAGTTAGTGGATTTGGATCATGTGTCACTCGAATGACCGGAGGGATGTCAATTTGAGTGGGAGTTTTTAAGTAATATGATTAACTAAACTCATTATCATGAACATAGTCAAAATGTCTTTGCAAATTATGTTGTAGATTACTAGCTCGCGCTGTAGCTCCCTTGAATTTTTATATGTTCCTAGAGAAATAGAGTTGAAAGATGATGGTAGCAATAATGCGGACTGGGTCCGTGATCTGAGGATTGTCCTCATTGCTGCACAGAAGGCTTATGTCCTTAATGCACCGCTCGGTACGCCACCCCCTCAAGCGTCGTCTGTAGATGTTGTGAACATCTGACAGGCACGTTCTGATGACTACTTGATAGTTCAGTGCGTCATGCATTACGGCTTAGAATTGAGGCTCCAAAATGTTTTGAACGTCACAGAACATATGAGATGTTCTAAGAGCTGAAATTGGGATCTCAGGCTCGTGCCCGTGTTGAGAGGTATGAGACCTCCAACAAGATTCTTTGCCTGCAAGATGAAGGAGAATAGCTCAATCGGTGAGCATGTGCTCAGATTGTCTGGGTGCTACAATCGCTTGAATCGAGTGGGAGTTGATCTTCCAGATAAGATAGTGATTGATATAGTTCTCCAAGTCACTGTCACTAAGCTACTAGAGCCTCGTGATGAACTATAAAATGCTAGGGATAGAAATAATGATCCCTGAGCTATTCGCGATGTTTGACACCGCGAAGGTAGAAATCAAGAAGGAGCTTCAAGTGTTGATGGTTAGTGAAACCACTAGTTTCGAGAAGGGCAAGGGCTAGGAGGGAAACTTCATGGATGGCAAGTAAGTTGCTGCTCCAGTGAAGAAACTCAAGGTTGAACCCAAACCCGAGACTAAGTGCTTCTATTATGAATAGAACGGACGCTGAAGCGGAACAACCCTAGATACTTGGTAGATAAGAAGGCTGGCAACGTCGATAGAAGTATATTTGATATACGTGTTATTGATGTGTACCTTGCTAGTACTCCTAGTAGCACCTGGGTATTGGATACCGGTTCGGTTGCTAAATGTTAGTAACTCAAAATAAAAGCTACGGAATAAACGGAAGCTAGCTAAGGGTGAGGTGACGATGAGTGTTGGAAGTGTTTCCAAGGTTGATGTGATCACCATCGCACGCTCTCTCTACCTTCGGGATTAGTGATGAACCTAAATAAATGTTATTTGGTGTTTGCGTTGAGCATGAATGTGATTAGATCATGTTTATTGCAATACGGTTATTCATTTAAGTTAGAGAATAATGGTTATTTTGTTTACATGAATAATACCTTCAATGGTCATGCACCCAATGAGAATGGTTTATTGAATCTTGATCGTAGTGATACACATGTTCATAATATTGATGCCAAAAGATACAAAGTTAATAATGATAGTACCACATACTTGTGGCACTGTCGCTAAATGTCATATTGGTGTAAAATGCATGAAGAAACTCCATGCTGATGGATCTATGGACTCATTCGATTGCGAATCGGTTGAGACATGCAGACCATGCCTCATGGGCAAGATGACTAAGACCCCGTTTTCCGGTATGGTAGAGCGGGCAAGTAACTTATTGGAAATGATACATGTTGATGTATTCGGTCCAATGAGTGTTGTAGCGTGCAGTGGATATCGTTATTTTCCTACCTTCACTGATGATTTGAGTAGATATGGGGATATTTACTTAATGAAACACAAGTCTGAAACGTTTGAAAAGTTCAAACAAAATCAGAGTGAAGTTTGAGATCATCGTGACAAGAAGATAAAATGTCTACGATATGATCGTGGAGGTAAATACCTGAGTTACGAGTATTGGTATACAACTTAAGACAATGTGGAATTTGTTTCACAGCTCACGCCACCTGGAACACCATAGTATGATGGTGTGTCCAAACATTGTAGTCGTGCTCTATTGGATATGGTGAGAACTATGATGTCTCTTATGGATTTGCCACTATCGTTTTGGGGTTACGCATTAGAGACAACTACATTCACTTTAAAAGGGGCACCATCTAAATCCGTTGAGATGACACCGTATGAATTTTCGTTTGGCGGAAACCTAAGCTGTCATTTCTTAATGTTTGGGGCTGCGACGCTTATGTGGAAAAGGTTTTCAACCTGATGAGCTCGAACCCAAAGCGGACAAATGCATCTTCATAGAATACCCTAACGTAACAGTTGGGTAAACCTTCTATCTCAGATCCAAGCACAAAGTGTTTGTTGCTAAAACGGGTCCTTTCTCGAGAAAGAGTTTCTCTCGAAAGAATTGAGTGGGAGGAAGATAGAACTTGATGAGGTTGTTGAACCTTTGTTTCAACCAGAGAGTAGCGCAGCGCAGAAAGTTGTTTCTGTGGAGCCTACATTAGTTGAAGAGGAAGTTAATGATGATGATCATAAAGCTTCGGATCAAGTTACTATCGAACCTCGTAGGTCGACAAGGACGCGTACTGCTCCTGAGTGGTACGGCAACCCTGTCTTAGAGGTCATGTTGTTGGACAACGATGAACCTACGAGCTATGGAGAAGCGATGATGGGCCCGGATTCCGAGAAATGGTTAGAGGCCATGCAATCCGAGATGGGATCCATGTAAGAAAACAAAGTATGGGCTTTGGAAGTGTTACCTGAAGGGAGAAAGGCCATTCAGAACAAATGGATCTTTAAAAGGAAGACGGACGCGGACGGTAATGTCACCATCTATAAAGCTTGACTTGTGGCAAAGGGTTTTTCACAAGTTCAAGGAGTTGACTACGATGAGACTTTCTCACCCGTAGCGATGCTAAAGTCTGTTGGAATTATGTTAGCAGTTGCTGCATTTTTCGATTATGAAATCTGGCAGATGGATGTCAAAACAGAGTTTCCTTAACGGTTTGCGTGAGGAAAGGTTGTATGTGATACAACCAGAAGGTTTTGTCAGTCCTAAGGATGCTAAAATGTATGCAAGCTCCAGCGATCCTTCTATGGACTGGAGCAAGCATCTCGGAGTTGGAATATACGCTTTGATGAGGTGATCAAAGTTTTTGAGTCGATACAAAGTTTATGAGAAACTTGTATTTACTATAAAGTGAGTGGGAGCACTATAGAATTTCTGATAAGTATATGTGGATGACATATTGTTGATCGGAAATGATGTAGAAATTTCTGGAAAGCATAAATGGTTGTTTGAAAGGTGTTTTTCAAAGGAAGACCTGGATAAAAAGCTACTTAAATATTGGGCATCAAGATCTATAGAGATAGATCAAGACGTCTGATAAAACTTTCAATGAGTACATACCTTGACAAGATTTTGAAAGAGTTCAAAATGGATCAGTCAAAGAAAGAGTTCTTGCCTGATTTGTAAGGTGTGGAGTTGAGTGAGACTCAAAGCTCGACCACAGCAGAAGAAAGAGAAAGGACGAAGGTCGTCACCTATGCCTTATCCATAGGCTCTATATAGTATGCCATGCTATGTACCGCACCTGTGTGTGCCTTGCCATGAGTCTGTCAAGGGGTACAAGAGTGATCCAGGAGTGGACCACTGGACAGCGGTCAAGATTATCCTTAGTAACTAGAGGACTAAGGAAATATTTCTCGATTATGGAGGTGATAAAGAGTTTGTCGTAAAGGGTTACGTCGATGCAAGCTTTAACACCAATCCGGATGACTCTGAGTAGCAATCCGGATACGTATAGTGGAGCAGCCATTTGGAATAGCTCCAAGTGGAGTGTGGTAGCAGTGTCTACAGTATGACATAGAAATTTGCAAAGTACACACGGATCTGAATGTCGCAGACCCGTTGATTAAAGACCTCTCTCACATGCAAAGCATGATCGAACCCCAGAACTCATTGGGTGTTAGATTCATAACAATGTAATACACATGGTGATGTGAACTAGATTATTGACTCTAGTGCAAGTGGGAGACTGTTGGAAATATGCCCTAGAGGCAATAATAAATTGGTTATTATTATATTTCCTTGTTCGTGATAATCGTTTATTATCCATGCTATAATTGTATTGATTGGAAACTCAAATACATGTGTGGGTACATAGACAACACTGTGTCCCTAGTATGCCTCTAGTTAACTAGTTCGTTGATCAAAGATGGTCAAGGTTTCCTGGCCATAGACATGAGATGTCATTTATAACGGGATCACATCATTAAGAGAATGATGTGATGGACAAGACCCAAACTATAAACATAGCATATGATCGTGTCAGTTTATTGCTATAGTTTTTGGCATGTCAAGTATCTGTTTCTATGACCATGAGATCATGCAACTCACTGACACCGGAGGAATACCTTGTGTGTATCAAACGTCACAACGTAACTGGGTGACTATAAAGATGCTCTACAGGTATCTCCGAGGGTGTCTGTTGAGTGGGCATGGATCAAGACTGGGATTTGTTACTCCGTGTGACGGAGAGGTATCTCAGGGCCCACTCGGTAATACAACATCACAATAAGCCTTGCAAGCAATGTGACTAAGTGTTAGCCACGGGATCTTGTATTACAGAACGAGTAAAGAGACTTGCCGGTAACGAGATTGAACTAGGTATAGAGATACTGACGATCGAATCTCGGGCAAGTAACATACCGAAGAACAAAGGGAACAGCGTACGGGATTAACTGAATCCTTGACATAGAGGTTCAACCGATAAAGATCTTCATAGAATATGTAGGAACCAATATGGGCATCCAGGTGCCGCTATTGGTTATTGACCGTAGAGGTGTCTTGGTCATGTCTACATAGTTCTCGAACCCGCAGGGTCTGCACACTTAAGGTTCGGTGACGTTTCGTTATAGTAGAGTTATGTATGGTGGTGACCGAAGGTTGTTCGGAGTCCCGGATGAGATCCTGGACGGCACGAGGAGCTCCGGAATGGTCCAGAGGTAAAGATTGATATATAGGAAGTCCTGTTTTGGTCACCGGAAAAGTTTCGGGTATTTCGGCAGTGTACCGGGAGTGCCGGGAGGGGTACCGGGGACCATCGGGAGGGGTGTCTTGACCCAAAGGACCTCATGGGCTGTGGGAGGAGTCAAACCAGCCCCTAGTGGGCTGGCCTAACCCCCCCACTAAGGCCCATGTGGCTTTGGGTGGAAAAAATCCAAAGGAGGAAAGGTGGAAAGGGTTTCCAAGTGGAGAGGAGGAATCCTACTCCAAATACGATTGGAGTAGGACTCCTCCACCTCCAATTTCAGCCAAACCTTGAGAGTTTGAGGCTGCCTCCTCCCCTCCCTCCCTCCTATATATACTAGAGGATTTAGAGGGAAGAGCGAACCCTAATTGCCACGTGCTCCCTCTACTTCATCTAGATCGGTTTCTCCTCTAGTCTAGTTTCAGCGGTGCTTAGGCGAAGCCCTGCCGGAATTGTTCCACCACCATCGCCGCCGCGCCGTCGCGCCGCCGGAGAACTCTTCTACCTCTCCGCTCCCTCTTGCTGGATCAAGAAGGCGGAGATCGTCATCGAGCTGTACGTGTGCTGAACACGGAGGTGCCGTCCGTTCGGCGCTAGATCGGAAGGACCGTGATCAGGATCGCGAGACGATTCGTGATTTGATCGCGGGACGGATCGTGATGGGATCGCGGGACGGATCGAGATTGGATCGCGAGACGGATCGTGATGGGATCGCGGGACGGATCGAGATTGGATCGCGAGATGGATCGTGATGGGATCGCGGGACGGTCGGCGATTTGGATCGCGAAGACGTTCGACTACATCAACCGCGTTTCTTAACGCTTCCCGCTTAGCGATCTACAAGGGTATGTAGATCCACTCTCCCTCTCATAGATGCTCATCACGATGGATAGATCTTGCGTGTGCGTAGGAAAATTTTTGTTTCCCATGCAACGTTCGCCAACACGGAGTTCGTCGGCATCTACACCATCGCTGTGCAGGCTGCCGGGGGACGAGACGAGAAGATACTCGCCAACTACTTCCCGCTGTCCCTCAAGCCCAACATGAGGAGTTGGCTGATGAACTTGCCAGAAGGATCCATCTCTTCTTGGGCGGATCTGTGCAACCAGTTCGTTGGCGCATACCATGAGGGCCACCAGCTCCGAGGGTAGCCCACCGACTTGCACGTGCTCCCCCGTAGAGATGGCGAGACCCTCTGCAAGTACATCCAGAGGTTCAGTCGTGTACAACACAAAATTCCAGATATCCACCCTGCCGCCGTGATTGCCGCGTTCCACACGAACGTACGCAATCGCCGGATACGGGAAGAGATGAGCATCAACAAGGTGCGAGACGTCGTCGAGCTGTACGCCCTGGTTGACAAGTGTGCACGCGCTTAAGAAGGGAGGAGACTTCCCGGGGAAGACGCTGGCGTGGAGGTCAACTCTAACGACGACGAAGCGTCAGCCACCAAGAAGAAGGGCCGGAAGCGCAACAAAAAGAGCAAGGAAAGGCGGTGATGGCTGTCGAAGGGGGCGTCAACCCAGACTCCGCCAAGAAGGCCAAGTCCGAGGGGTCCGGCAAGAACGTTGCCGTGTGCTCCGAAGACGATGAGGGCGCCGTGGGGGAAAAGACAAGTGGGCCATACTACAAGATCCTCCGCACCAAAAGCCACGATATCAATAGTTGCCGCCAAGTCGAACTGCTTGTCGAGAAGGAGAGGCAGGAGTACGAAAGGCGTGACAAGGAGAAGGGTCAACACGGTGCGTGTGGTTCCGGCAAGAAGGGCAACGGCGGCCGTAATGGGTGCCGCGACAAGGCCAAGAAGCACAAGGAGAAGCCCGCTAGAGGCCGAGATAACAAGTCAGATGATGATGGCGACACTGACGAAAAAGAATCGGGAGACCCGGAGTTCCAGAAGGCTATGGATGCCATGTGTGTTGATCGGGGCGCGTCCTTGAACTCCTCTCACCGGCAGCTCAAGCAATGGGCCCGTGAAGTCAACGCGGCGAAACCAGCGGCAGAGGCAAGAAAACCCCTCAAGTAGTCCAACACTCCCATCATCTTTGACGCCGAGGATCACCCTGGCCGCATCACTGCCGTCGGGTGTGCGCCATTGTTGGTATCAGCGACAATCCGACACCTCAAGGTCACTAAGATGTTGGTCGATAGTGGAGCCGGTCTGAACATGATATCCCCGGATGTGATCAAGTGCCTACAGATCCCTGACTCGGATCTCAAGTCGACGGGGTCTTTCCAAGGGATCAACCCGGGAAGGTCTCAGCCAAAGGGGAGATAACTCCGCCGGTCACGTTCGACAGTGAGCTCAACTTCAGGACGTGGAAGATTGTCTTCGACGTTGCAAAGATGTCACTGCTGTACAACGGAATCCTGGGCCGACCGGCACTGGCGAAGTTCATGGCAGCATCTCACCAAGCCTACAACACATTGAAAATGCCAGTGCCGATGAGCGTCATCACCGTCAAGGCCGACAACAAGAACGCAGACCTCTGCGTAGACAAGCTCTTCTGGGAGGCAGTGGCGGCCTATGCCGACGAGGCATTCGCTCCTGCCGGCGAAGCTTCCCAGGGGAAGAACAAGGACAAGAGCTCTGGTGAGTCTTGTAGGAACTCCGGGAAGCGCACGGCAGAGTGCAGCACACCCGTTGAGGACCTACCAGGGACCTCCACCGCCAGGAGCAAGAAGAACAGGGTAACCACCCCCAAGACGAAACAAGTGGCGGCACCTTCACCATTAGTGCCACTCTCGACATCTAATAGGAAAGCGCGCTCATCGCCTTCCTACGGGCGAATGTCGATGTGTTTGCCCGGCAGCCATCTGACACCCCCGGTGTTCCCAGGGAGGTGATTGAGCACCACCTAGCCGTTTTCCCACACACGCGCCCCGTCAAACAGAAGGTCAACAAACAAGCATTAGAGCGGCAAGAATTCATTGCCGAAGAAATCAAGAAGTTAGAAGCGGCAGGTTTGATAAGACGCGTGATCCACCCGACCCGGTTGGCACATCCTGTGGTTGTGCGCAAGGCAAATGGGAAATGGAGACTCTACATCGACTTCACCGACATCGACAAGGCCTGCCCGAAGGACCCATTTCCCTTGCCGCACATCGATCAGATAGTGGACTCAACTACTGGCTGTGACCTCCTGTCTTTTGTTGACGCATACTCTGGGTATCACCAGATCTTCATGGCCAAGGAAGATGAAGAGAAAACATCATTCATCACCCCTTGAGGCGCGTACTGCTCCAGACACATGCCGTTTGGGTTGAAGAGCATCAGGTCCTTGTTCGCGAGAGCAGTCCAGATTGGTTTGGGATCACAGCTGCATAGGAATGTAGAAGCCTACATGGATGACATAGTGGTCAAGACCAGGGACAAGGAAACGCCGATACAGGACCAAGAAGAAACCTTCACCAACCTGCGCAAGATCAAGCTCAAGATCAACCCCGAGAAATGCATTTTTGGAGTTCCCTCTGGCAAGCTCCTCGGGTTCTTCGTCTTGCAGCACGGGATCAAAGCCAACCAAGCCAAAATCGAAGCAATCGAGCAACTGGAAGCGCCAAAGCGCGTCAAGGACGTACGCCGTCTGGCGGGCTGCATCGCCACCCTCAGCAGGTTCATTTCCAAGTCCGCGGAACGTGCCTTGCCGTTCTTCAAGATCTTGAAGAAAGCGGGCCCAATGACTTGGACCCTGGAGGCAGAGGCGGCACTGCAGGACTTGAAGAAGTACCTCTCCTCCGCGCCAATCTTGGTTGCGCCTAAACCAGAGGAACCGTTGTTGATATACCTAGCGGCAACGGACCAAGTTGTTAGTGTTGCGCTAGTGACAGAGAGAGAGGCCGAGGGAGACGAAGCAGAGGCCCCCGAACGGGCGAGAGTTGAGCCAGAGCCAGACACAGATATGATGCGGAAGGAAAGCCAACATGTTGTGCACAGGAAGAAGATGGTGCAGCGACCAGTGTATTTCGTCAGCTCCCTCCCGCAGGGGGCTGGTCGAGATACTATGGGATGCAAAAGAAGCTTTTCGGCCTCCTTATGGCCTCCCGGAAGCTGCGCCACAATTTCCAAGCGCACCACATCACCGTCGTTGTCGGAAATCGGGCTCCGCAGACCCAAGAAGGTTTGAACTCAGGGGTGTGTGCGAAGATCCTTCCCAGCTCAAGCCTCCAGCTCGTCGCCCCACAGCCAAGCCTCGCCGAATACATATGAGTAGGAAAGAAGATGAACACGAGAGATTTACCCAGGTTCGGGCCACCTTGCGTTGTAAAACCCTACTCCTACTTTTGGTGAATTGGCCTCACGAGGAGGCTTGGGGATGAACTAGTACAGTGGTCGAGCGGCCTCGCGAGGGCTCTTCGGTGAATATGATCTCCCCCTCACTACGATGGTGACTAGTCCCTATTTATAGCGGCCCTGGTCCTCTTCCCTCATCGCACAGGCAGGAAGCGATCCGACAACGGCCCCATGGTACTGACTAAAGGTGGTCTTCACCTACAAAGCTTCTGGCTGTGACGCAGAGGTGGGCTTGGCGGTGACATCCACCCTGCCGAGCTCATGGTCTTGGTCTTGTTGCACTAGAATGGAAACCTTTGGGGGATTCCTTGGGAACCTACGTCCGTCCTTGCCTCCTTAGCACGAAAGAGGAAATTGTCCCCTCTGCGCCGGCTGGCGCCCGCCTGACCTTGGTCGTCATGTCTCACGTAATCCCAGCCTCATGAGGCCGGGCACTGCATAGGAATCTCCACTCCTCGGGAGGCAGCCTGGGGAGGCCGCTCCCCTAGAGGTCTTGGCGCTGTTCCCCTCACGAGGAGGGGGCTCTCGCGAGGGTCTTGTCTTGAGGGGCCTACTGCCAGCCCGTACCGGGCCGTCGAGGTGGACCACGCGCTAGGCCACAGGCAAGCAGGTCGGGGTACCCCCGTTCCTAGAATGCCGACAGTAGCCCCCGGGCCCAAGGCATGCTTGGGTTGGCTTCAGGGCGAAGCCAAGGAAGGAAGGCCGAAGCGCCGCGGGCTCCAATCGCCTGCGGGCCAGGCTCGACGCGTGGCGCACGACGGTACGCGGACGGCTCCACTTCCCCACGTTGCCTCAGCAACCGCCTGTGCTGACAAAAACCTGGCGCACGCAGCGGGACCATCATTGCTCTTCTCCTCCGCGCCTGTCTTCTGCTCCTCCTTCCTCTGTAAGCTCGCGCCTTTCTCACTGGATATTGCGCTTGCTCCAATCTGCCCCTCCGCCATGGCTCCCAAGAAGAAGAGGGGCAGGTCCTTGACGACACTGGAGCCCCGGCCGGGACCAAAGCCCGCGCTGGGTCGGTCCTCCGTGGTCAATCTCGAGGGGCTGGACAAGGTCCGGCCGGCAACCGCCGCCAATACTAATGAGTGGGTGGCGACGAAGATCTGGCTCGCCTCCCGGCTTTCAGTTGATCTGGAGGCCACCGATATCCCCCTTCATCTCCACGCCCTCTTCTCCGGCTTGCTGCTGTCGGATTTAGGGCTCCACAAAACCCTAAGGAGTTCGAACCCAGGGGCGTGTGCAAAGATTCCCTAACAGCTTCACCCCTCCAAGCTCACAACACGATAACCCCGCACGATGGCGAGGAAGAAGATGGCACACATGAGTTTACCCAGGTTCGGGCCGCTGCGAAGCGTAAAACCCTACTCCTGCCTTTGGTGGATTGCCCCACGAGGAGGTTTGTGGATGAACTAGTACAATGGTGAGTTGCCTCGTGGTGTGTTTGTTGGGTGGTTGTCTCGTGCCCCTCTACTAGGCTGCCTAGCTTCTATTTATAGCGGCCCGGGTCCTCTTCCCTTATCGAAATGGCGGAAAGGGATCCCACAATGGCCAAATTTGAAAGGGGACAGGAGGTATATCCTATCCTGACGAAAGGCGGTCTTCGCCTGCAAAGTAGCCGGTGGTGATGCAGAGGTGGGCTCGGCGATGACGTCTGTCCTGCGGGGCACGGGGTCTTGGTCTTGTTGCACCAGAAGGGAAACCTTTGGGGGCGCTTTGGGAACCTGCGCTCGTCCTTGTCTCCTTTGCACCAAAGAGGAAACTGTCCCCTCTGGCGCGCTGGCGCCCGCCTGGCCTGACTGACGTTACCCTTGACCTCCTAAGGCCTAGCGTTGCATAGAGATCTCCGCCGCTCGGGAGGAGGCCTAACCCCCTACGGGTTTTGGCGCTATCTCCCTCGCGAGCTCGGGGTCTCGCGAGGGCCTTGTGTTGAGCGAGGCCGCACCGGGCCGTACTTGGTCGTCGAGGTGGGTCATGCCCTGGGCCGCAGGCAGGCAAGTCTGGGTACCCCGGTATCCAGAACGCCGACAGTAGCCCCCGGGCCCGAGGCACGCTCGAGCTAACTTCGGGGTGAAGCCACAGAGGATGGCCCGAAGCGCCGCGGGCCCCAACCGCTTGTGGGCCCCAGCTTGACGCGTGGCGCACAATAAGACGTGGGCGTCTCAGCTCCCCAAAGACGTCAGGAACCGCCTTGAGTCAAGCTGACGTGAGGCCTGCGTGCCTCTTCAGCCATCATTGCTCTTCTTTGAATGCGGTTGACCCCTTGCGTCCTCCCCCGCCTCGGGCCACGCGGATGTGACCCGACGGGAGCAGAGGAAGCGACGTGAGGCAGGATTGCACGTCGATCGAGCCTGGCACGCATCGCTCAAGGTGCATGGCGACTCCACTTCCCACGACGCCCCATAGGCAGCGGTTGCGCCTATAAACCCGCCCCGCTCGGGGGGTCTTGCCATCTTGACGCGCCCTCTCACTTCTCTTCCTTCCAAGTTATCTTCCTTGTCCTGCTCCTTTCCTTTGCTCCTCCATGGCGTCCGGTGGAAGCGCGGCAGGTGCGGGGAAGCACTCGGAACCCCCGGCTCCACCGGCGGCCCCCGGAGGTAGCGGTGGGGGACCCTCAAGGCCGGCCCAAGCCCGCCGGCGCTGGGCCATTATTGATGAGTAAGTTCCTTGCCACCCGCTTCCTTCTCTTGTAATCGCATCTGCCGTGCCGGTCTTCATCGTTCTCTCCTCCCAGGGCGCCCGCGCCCAAGAGGCGTAGGCTCGACGAGCTCCAGGAGGAGACGGATGCGCTGAGGGTTCAGCTGGCGGACGCCGAGGCTGCCCTCCAGGCCGCGCTCAGGGGTGAGACAGAGGCTTAGGCGGAGCTGGCGTCGCTCCAGACCCAGGTCAAAGGGGCCGTCGACGCCATGCAGGCCGCTCAGGATGAGGTGGCCCATGCGAAGATGCTGGAGGCGCAGCGCGCCAAGCAGTATCTGGACATCGCCCACCGCGCGGTCGGCGCGGTGAGCCGATTCGTCGGGGAAGCCCCCGCGCTGCCGTGCGCGCACGGCGACGGGGGCTACCTCAACTTCTTTGGCAAGGTGGTGGAGGCGCTGGAGACCGGCGTCTCCCGGGTGGACGAGGACAATGTGTCCAGCGCGCGCGACCTTCTGGACCTCGCGCTGACACGCGTCTTCTCCAACCTTCGCCGCTTCATCCTGGAGCTCGATCTCCTCCGCGTCATGGAGCCGGTGCCCGAGGAGCTTCAGGGGGCCCTCAGGGACGAGGTGCGTCCGCACGTGTAGTCCTTGGTGGAGCAGTTCGTCCAGGAGCCCCTCTCCGACGAGGGTGACGACTCCGGTGCCGCGGCGGGCGACAGTCCGGATGGCGATAGCGGCTCCTCCGCATAGGCTTCCCTTGCTTTCTCTTCCTGGTCCTATCATGTTAAGCAACATTCAGCCCCTGAGGGCGTTAACTTTTGTGTTTTTACCTTTGTCTTCCTCCTTCCCTTCCTCTTTTTTGGCCGTCGATTGCCTATTTTGTATGGTGCGGTCTCGCCTCCCCCGTGGGGCCTTGCGTTGTGGCCGACGCGGCTCGGCGCCCCTTGAGGGGTCCGTGATGGTATCGCGCTTTGACCGACGATGGCCGCTCGCCGGGCCCTCGCGGGACGGGCCCTCCTAAGGGGGTGCGTGCCGCCTCCGAGGCCAGAATCTTAGCGGCGTTGCCGCGAGTGACCGGATTCCTTCCCTCGCGCTGCCCTTCCTTGCTCCTGGGACTGCAAGAATCTTGGTGGGAATATGCAGCGGGCCGTAGTACCTGCATCATCATGTTAGCGCACACTCCCATTGCCCGGTATTCGGGCTATCGTCTGATCAAAAGGTCCCGGCTTCACTAGGTGGGTGTACTTAGCTCATCGGGTTGTGGCGAGCTTGAGCGTCGCGAGGTGTAGCTGGGGCGTCCAGAGAGGTCGAGGTTCCCACCAGGGGTATTCTTCCTTGCGTGCAGAATGGTTCGGGAGCCCTTACGGCACTCTGCGTCAACGGGGCCCGACCCCGAGCAGACCTCGACCACCGTTGGGGCGTCCGGATCACCAGGACGAGACCAAATGGGTGAGGCCTCGTCCACAATTGGGGCGTCCGGATCACCAGGACGCGACCAAGGGGCGCAAAGCTACATGATCAGTGAGGTTCCCGAGGCGCGTTGCTCGGGATCCCCCCCCCTTGACGCTCAAGTGGCCCTCTGCGTTGGCGGGGCCCGATCCCGAGCAGACCTCGACCGCCGTTGGGGCGTCCGGATCTCCAGGACGAGACCAAAGGGGCGAGGCTTCGGCCACCATTGGGGCGTCTGGATCACCAGGACGAGACCAAGGGGCGCGGAGCTACGTGATCGGTGAGGCTCCTGAGGTGCGTTGCTCAGGAGTCCCCCTTGATGCTCAAGCGACTTCCTTACCTTTCCGTGGGCTGCCGCACCGGGAGGCGCCTGGGCCTCCAAAGGTTCCGTGATGTCATGCCGGGCCGCGGCCGGAGCCCCCGAGCGGGAGTCGACCGTTTAAGCGATGAGTGCCCCTGAGGCGACAGGTCCTTGCCGGCCTGCTCCGAGAGGCCATGAGGAGAGGCCAAAGTGCGCGGGCCCCGGCCAGGTATCGATTCAGAGAAAAGAAATTTTAAGACCGGAAAAAGAAATCGCGAAGAGAAAAATTCCCGCCCCTTTTTCAAACAGAGTTGCGAAATCTTCAAATTTCATTTCAAAGAGTGGCAATACGAACACAAAAAGAAGCAAACAATAGCCGCGTCTGGCACCTAGGCTAGTCTTCGCCTGCGTCTTCCCCCAGCGCGGAGCGTAGGGCATCCACGTTGCGTGGGCATAGTCATTGGAGGACAGTGTTGTCCGCCAGCGCGGAGCATGGGGCTTCCACTTGGGCATGGCAGGGAATCCCTCCGTGTCCTCGGGGGGCTCCGGGCGTATACAACCCACTCATTATTACGTGAGAGTGTCACGGTCGAAGATAGCTGGGCAAGCCCCCAGGCGCACGGCCCAGGTGCTCCCAACTCGGTTAAGAGCCATCCCACGCATTACTGCGCGGTTGCGCGCCTTTACAGCCCAAACCTGAGTGCATTGCTCCCCGCGTAGCCGCGGGATTGCGCTCCCGCGGCCCAAACATGAGCGCAATGCACCCAGCGCAGCTGCAGAGGTGTTGTGTTGGTGAAGCCGCATCGTGAGGCGTCGTGGCGCCGGACGGACCTCGGCTTGCGGGTCTCATGAGGCCCTCCGCTTCGGAGGGCCGTACCGGCGCTCCCGTTGCCGCGGGTGGCCCGCGCTGCTCGTGTCTTGCCAATCCTCCCAGGCAGTCGCTCCAGAAGTCCTGGGCTCGGCTGTGTACTGCTTGCTCATGGGGGCGGCGGCTGCGTCGCGCCCCCGCGCTTCCCAGGATGCCCCCCTCTCCCTTGCTTGCATAAACCTGGCCTGGTGCTCCCTCCATGGAAGCCCCCATGTCCGGCTTGGGGAGAGCGTCCGGGGCATCTCCCTATTCCGAGAGGGTGCCGGCACCTGCAGAGGGCGCCTGATCCTCCGCGCCCTCCGTAGGTATGACGTAACTCGGAACATAGGCCTCTGTATAGAGGCTTTGGCCCCCTCCTGAGTCATCTCCGAGCGCACCAAGGGCAGTCTCCCCGGGTGGTGGGATGACACCATCCTGGGCGCGCGGGCCACAGACCCTCCTGCGGCGGGCCTCCGCCCGAAGTTGCCTACCTCTGCCGCCGCCATGGGGTGGGCCACGCGTGTCTTGCCGTGAGTTGCCTCCCTGGTTATCCATCGCGCCTCCATTACGGTTACCTGCCTGGCCGGAAGCCTGAGCCGCCTACTCCCTGCGCCGGTTGGCGCGCTCCCACCGGGCCGAGCCTGGCTGCTGCTGATCCATTTGGGTATGGGTGCGCACGTCGAGGTGCGCACGGGGCACCCCATCACCTCCTTCGAAGGCACTACTGGCGGGACCGGGTGGCGCTCCAAAGCCGGTCATCGGGATCCAGAGAAGGAGAAGTACGGCATGCGGTGGGCCCCGCTCGGGCTCGCCCGGGAGTGGAGTGGGCGCGCCGTCCGCAGGTGGGGCGACGGGCACGGCGAGCGAGCCCCCGGCGCCTAGCGCCGGTGGTCGTGAAGGAAGGTGGGGGACCCAGGCCCTCCTTGCGACGGTGACCAACCCGTCTTGAGGGGCCTACAGCCAGGCCGTACCGGGCCGTCGAGGTGGGCCACACGCTGGGCCACAGGCAGGCAGGTCTGGGTACCCCCGTTCCCAGAACGCCGACAATCGTCACTAGGTTCCCGATGCAGCCTATCCTGAGGAACCCAGAGGCGATAGGCAGGATCGTTGAATGGGCATTGGAGCTGGCAAGTTTTGATTTGAGCTTCGAAAGCACAACGACGATTCAGAGCACAGCTTTGGAAGAATTCGTAGCAGAATGGATGCCAACACCAGATGAAGAAGTGCCCGAGACTGCGCTCCCCGGCAAGGAGGTGCATCAAGAGTGGGTCATGTATTTTGACGGAGCTTTCTCGCTACAAGGCACCGGTGCCAGAGTGCTACTCATAGCGCCCACCGGAGAGCACCTCGTATACATGATCAAGATGCACTTCCCCCCAGGAAGAATCAACAAACAACACAACCGGGTATGAAGGACTGTTGGCAGGATTGAGGATAGCAGCCGACCTTGGCATCAGAAGACTGATAGTGAGGGGGGACTCACAACTCATTGTTCGGCAAGTGAACAAGGATTACCAGAGCTCCTTGATGGAAGCTTATGTTGATGAGATGCGGAGCGGTTGACGGTCTGCAAATGGAGCACATCCCTCGTGCCGAGAATGATATTGCCGATGACCTGTCAAAGAGAGCTGCACAGAAGCTGCCCGTGGAACCGGGCACTTTTGTCCTCCGGCTGACGCAACCCTCGGTCGACCCCTCGACATGGAGGTGCAGAAAAAGAAAAGTCATTTCCGGCAACCGTTCCTTGGCAGAGCCACCAGTGGCCGCCAAGAGGGTTGCCGGGAGTGGCTGCTCGCACGTCGGGGGACCGCCAGCTCCGATAGACTCAAGGGTCATGGTCGTAGAAGCTAGTACCCTCGCGGGAGAAGAAATTCATTTAGCCCTTGTCGTCGAGCCATGGGCTCCGGCATGGGCGCAACAGATTGTCC
The DNA here is from genome assembly GCA_039707655.1 of Elymus sibiricus. Taxonomy (NCBI): domain Eukaryota; kingdom Viridiplantae; phylum Streptophyta; class Magnoliopsida; order Poales; family Poaceae; genus Elymus; species Elymus sibiricus. The sequence goes on from CM077665.1 coordinate 239,175,921, forward strand.
AGTATCTCCAGACAGGAGACCTTCCAGAGGAATAAGAAGAGGCTGAGAGGACAGCCCGGCGCTCCAGCATGTACTAATTCGTGGACGACACTTTACACAAGAGAAGACCAAACAACGTGTAGCTAAAGTGCATCCCTCGGGAAGAAGGACAACAGCTGCTGGCAGAGATACACGAGGGGATCTGTGGCTCCCACGTAGGATCATGAGCCCTTGTCAGGAAGGCGTTCCGGCAGGGCTTCTACTGGTCCACAGCCCTTCAAGATGCCTTGGCGGTGGTGACGGCGTGCGAAGCATGCCAATATCATGCCAAGCAGATACACCAACCAGCACAAGCCCTTCAAACCGTACCGCATTCCTGGCCATTCTCAGTCTGGGGGCTTGATATCGTCGGCCCCCTCGCCCATGCTACTGGGGGCTTCGAGTTCTTGTAAGTCGCCATCGCCAAGTTCATGAAGTGGACCGAGGTTGAGCTGGTGAGAAAGGTAACGGCGAAGGCAGTGGTCAAGTTCCTCAGAGGGATTGTTTGCCGTTTCGGAGTCCCAAACAGGATCATCTCCGACAACGACACGCAATTCACCAACATCACTTTCATGCAATACTACCAAGATATCGGCACCAAGATCTTCTTTGCCTCAGTTGCCCACCCCAGGAGCAACGGGCAAGTAGAAAGGGCAAATGCCGAAGTGCTGCGGGGCCTCAAGACGAGGACTTTCGACAAGCTGAGCAAGCATGGAAGGTGCTGGATTGATGAGCTGCCGGCGGTTCTTTGGTCGATCAGAACGATGCCAAATCAAGCCACCAAGGAGACACCCTTTGCCCTGGTCTACGGGGCGGAGGCATTTCTCCCCACGGAACTCACGTACGGGACACCGAGAGTGCAGGCCTTTGACGAGTACCAGTAAGAGCGGATACATCATGACGATGCCACGCTACTCGAGGAAGATCGTCTCCAGGCCGCACTACGCGCTGCTAGGTACCAACAGGCCCTACGCCGCTACCATAGCCGTAAAGTGCGCGCCAGGATTGGTGAGGAAGGCGAACTTGTCCTTCGACAGATTCAGTCCGCGAAGGGATCAAACAAGTTGACGCCGAAGTGGGAAGGCCCTTACCGGGTGGTACGTATCACCAGGCCTGGCGCAGTCCGCGTGGAGACCGAAGATCGCACCCCGGTGCAAAACTCGTGGAACATCGAGCATCTTCGAAAGTTCTACCCGTAAGGCGCAGTTGCCGAGCTCGCCTGGCAATCACTTTTGTGCAAGTTGTGCCAGAAGGGAATGTAATCCTCTGTACAAAGCCAGGCGATGATCCTGTGCGTAGTTAATAAAAGCTAAGTACTCCCTCTGTCCGGAAATACTTGTCATAGGAATGGATGTATCTAGATGTATTTTAGTTTTAGGTACCTCCATTTCTATTCATTTGTGCGACAAGTAATTCCGGACGGAGGGAGTACTTCGCAACTTCTGTCTAAGTACATAACTATTTTATGTATCTTTCACAGCATGTTGTGTGAGGGATCCGTTGGACCACTTATGTCCCCCGCCTACTCTACGTTTATCTTCTTCCTTTTTTTTCACAAAGGAGAAGGGTCCCCGCGCGCAAGTCTTCTTGGGGGGGGGGGGGAAGAATGGCGCGGACACCTACAGGAGCGACCGACGGTAAGAAACGCTGAGAGAAAAAGCTAAGTTGCACGACCCCTTAGAGATTCTTTCAAGGCTTTCAATTCGTGCAGGGAAACTTGCGCGCTAAGGCCCCCGTCAGACTCGTTGCACACCTAAGCGCTAGAAGCATGCCCAACACTGAGGTTGCTGCGACGGGATGGCGGACAGCCTTGCCGAAAACGAAGTCTTTCCTTAGGGTGCTCAGGAGCTTATCCTTGGAAGCGCCCAAAGGGAGAATATACGTATCGGCAAGTGCCCTTGGCGAGCAAGGGAACCCGAGACTCTCTCACGGCAAGAAAGCTAGTATTCATAAGATTTAAATGTGAACTCACTGATGTTCCTTTTTTATAGTGCCCAAATCCTTTACCTCCATTTCATTGCAGGGTTACATGGGACACAACTTAAATACAAAAGGAGGACGCCAAGCCCGGCAACGGTGGTGGCGGGGACAAGTCAGAGTACAACTTCCTATAACGTCCCCGCCGGCCTCCGAGTAGGGAGGCGCCTTAGCTCAGCGACGGCGGCGGCAGCGTCGAGTCTGAGTACGACTTCCTCTACGACCCCGACGGACGCCGACAGGAGATCTGCCACTACGATGTGGCAATTGATCCGGAAACGAGGTCTCGTGGATGGAGCCTCGTTCCCAGATCCCTAAAACCCTAGCTATGATGCCATGCGCGCCTAGTCGGACTCCTCCCGCTTGATACCGAAGGTGTTGCCGTCGTCGTTGTTGTCACTGGAGGAATCATAGTCGCTCCCGCTCGAACTCTCCGCACAACACTCCAAGCGGACGCTAGACGCCCCAAAGATCTTCACGAAGAGGGTGACGGCGCCGTCGAACTTGAATTGGAGGAGATGCCCGGGGCCTCGACCACACGAGCATGCAAACGATTCCCACCCCCGCGTCAGTAACATGGCATTGCCGACGGAGAGGTCGACGGCCACCCAGGCGGGGCCATTGCAGCAGCTGTCCGCCCGCAACCATAGCCACTGGGGTGGGTTGCCCTCCATGGCCCGGGCGAACAGGTCGGGGAGGCGTAGCCACCTTCGGGGATGGTGGGGGACCGCCATGATGAACTCGTGCACCTCCTCCCCTGCATGGATCCCTGCGTGGGGTTGAGGGAGGGGCACGCCGCCGCGGCCCGTGTCTGCCACGGTTCGATGGAGCCATCTGACCTCCACGGGCCGATAGAGCCGCCTGCCTTCAGCCGGCGGACGACGACCGACCGCGAGAGCTGGATCCAACCCCCGCTGTCGTCACCACTATCCACATTGGGCTCTGCGGGCCACCCCTCGCAGCGCCACCTGACCCGTGGGCACAACCGCGGCCCTTCGCCATCCCAAGGGAAGCACGTCGGAGGAAGTGGCGGAGGGTGAGAAGAAGGGGAGACGTGATACTTATCCAATGTATCGATAATTTATAAAGTATTCATGCCATATTCACCTATGTTTACAATACTTTATATGGTTTTGATGCACTTTATATGATTTATTTAGAACTAACCCAGACTGATGTTGTTTTCAGCAGAACTACGGTGGTGTTGTTTTTGTGCAGAAAATGAAAGTCCTCAAAATCGCCGAAAACTTGTTGATGATTTTTTTTGGAACAAAAGAGGCACTAGACGCTTCGTGGGAGGGCCAGATGAGCCACGAGGTGGGTGATGTCTACTACACAACCTTCTTCTTATAGACTCGTGTTGGGCCTCCAAGCGCAGAGTTTTGTAGGACAGTAGCAAATTTCCATCAAGTGGATGACCTAAGGTTTATCAATCCGTGGGAGGCGTAGGATGAAGATGGTCTCTCTCAAACAACCCTGCAACCAAATAACAAAGAGTCTCTTGTGTCCCCAACACACCCAATACAATGGCAAATTGTACAGGTGCACTAGTTCGGCGAAGAGATGGTGATACAAGTGTAATATGGATAGTAGATATAGGTTTTTGTAATCTGAAAAATATAAAAACAGCAAGGTAGCAAGTAACAAAAGTGAGCAAAAACAGTATTGCAATGCTTGGAAACAAGGCCTAGGATTCATACTTTCACTAGTGCAAGTTCTCTCAACAATACTGACATAGTTGAATCATATGTAAATCCCTCACGTGCGACAAAGAGTTCACACCAAAGGCACAAATAGCGGAGAACAAATGAAGAAATTATTGTAGGGTATGAAACCACCTCAAAGTTATCTTTTCCGATCAATCTTATGAGCTATCCCTATAAGTGTCACGAACAGCCCTAGAGTTCGTACTAAAATAACACCTTAAGATACACATCAACCAAAACCCTAATGTCACCTAGAAACTCCAATGTCACCACGAGTACCCATGGGCTTGATTATACGATATGCATCACACAATTTCAGATTCATCATGTTCAATCCAACACAAAGAACTTCAAAGAGTGCCCCAAAGTTTCTACCGGAGAGTCAAGACGAAAACATGTGCCAACCCCTATGCATAGATTCCCAAGGTCACGGAACCCGCAAGTTGATCACCAAAACATACATCAAGTGGATCAATAGAACATCCCATTGTCACCACGGATATCCCATTGCAAGACATACATCAAGTGTTCTCAAATCCTTTAAAGACTCAATCCGATAAGAAAACTTCAAAGGGAAAACTCAATTCATCACAAGAAGATAGAGAGGGGAAAAGTCCATATGATTCATCTATATTAATAAAGCTCGCGGTACATCAAGATTGTGTCATCTCAAGAACACGAGAGAGAGAGATCAAACACATAGCTACTGGTACATACCCTCAGCCCCGAGGGCGAACTACTCCCTCCTCGTCATGGAGACCGCCGGGATGATGAAGATGGCCTCCGGTGATGGCTTCCCCCTCCTGCAGGGTGCCGGAATGGGCTCCCGATTGTTTTTTCGTGGCTACAGAGGCTTGCGGTGGCGGAACTCCCGATCTTGGTTTCTTTCTGGGGCTTTTGGTATTTATAGGAATTTTTGGCGTCGGTCTCACGTCAAGGGGTTCCCGAGGGGCCCACAAGCCAGGGGGCGCGCCCCCTAGGCTTGTAGCTGCCTCGGGACTCCTCTCCGGTATATTTTTGCTCCAGTATTTTTTATATTTTCCAAAAATATTCTCCGTAAATTTTCAGCCCATTCCGAGAACTTTTATTTCTGCACAAAAACGACACAATGGTAGTTCTGCTGAAAACAGCGTCAGTCCGGGTTAGTTCTAATAAAATCATACCAAAATCATATAAAATTATTGTAAACATGGCATGAATACTTCATAAATTCCTGCTCGTCCTCGAGTAGGTAAATGATAAAAGAAATAATTTATGAAGTGTGAATGCTAGCAAGTGCACAAGTTTGATCAATGATAATTCCAATCACTTTTTCTAGCATCAATATAAACCATAAATAGTAGCTCATCTCATAAAACTTCTCATGATCAACAAGCTATTCACATGTTAAAGTATAGACCAGAAAGTTTCTTGAAAACTAACAAACCATATTCCTAGTCATCGAACAATTGCAATTCATCTTATTTTCAGGAAGGGTCTATGTAAGAGCTTTGATTTAGCAAATTCCACATACTCAACTATCATATAGTCTTCCATGATTATTGACACTCAAAGCATATTTGTAGAACAAATAGCATCCATCGAACACAGAGAAAGATAGGGGCTTAATGTTTCGCCTCCCAACTTATTTATCATATAGATAATTGTCAACAATAATACCTCATGATCAAATATATGTGTGTGGATATATATGTCTAGATCATTCCCCAACACATGACGCTTGCCAAGAGAAAAAGGCGAAATATAGGAAGTGGTGAAGATCACCATGACTCTTGCATAAAGGTAAGTACTAGAAAGTAAAAGATAGGCCCTTCGTAGAGGGAAGCATTGATTTGCAAAGGTGCCAGAGCTCGAGCTTTTAAAACAGAGATGAATAATAATTTTGAGCGGTATGTTTCATTGTCAACATAACAACCGAGAGATCTCGGTATCTTCCATGCTAGATACATTATAGGCGGTTCCCAAACAGAATGGTAAAGTTTTTACTCCCCCTCCACCAATCAATCACACTCCACGGTGAGCCGAATCCACGGGTACCGTCCATACAAACAACAATCATGGGGGAGTTTTGTTTCATTATGTTTTGTTTTGATTTTTGAGCATGGAACTAGGCATCCCGAATACCAGCCACTTTCTCGTGAATAATAGTGAATCAACACATATCATGAGAATAACCCACCTAGCATGGAAGATACCGACAGACCCTAGTCACTATATGAGCGATTCGGGCATACAAAACAGAATATTATTTGAAGGTTTAGAGTTTGGCACATGCAAATTTACTTGGAACGGCAGGTAAATACCGCATATAGGTAGGTATGGTGGACTCATATGGAACAACTTTGGGTTTAAGGGTGTTTTGATGCACAAGTAGTATTTCTACTTGGTGCGGAAGTTTTGGCTAGTATGAGGTGGAAGCAAGCACCACATGTTGGAGGATCCATAACAATATAACTTCTATACAAATATACCCAAACATAACTCATTAAGTTGTCTTCCTTGTCCAATTTTAACTAATTTGCTCGAGTTTGAAAATAATTAATGAGCTCACAATCATAGAAGATGTCCAAGATAGTATATTTATATGTGGAATCTCTCTTCCTTCAATATTCTTTCATGAATTGTTCAAGTGACCAATGCGGTGTTAGCCAACTTTCAATAAATTTTACCACCTATACTTATTATGTGTGAAGTCATTACTCCCCATGGGATAAGTATATGAAGCATATTTAATTTCAGATTTATGATATTCAATTCATTCAACCATTTACTCATAGGATATAAGTGAAGCATGAGAGTGAATGACAAACTACTCCAAAAAGATATAAGTGAAGATCAATGAGTAGCCAACAATTAAATAACTATGTGAAGACTCTCTCATCTAAGAATTTCAGATCTTAAGTATTATATTAAACAGCAAGCAAAAGAAAAATAGCACTCCAAGAATAGCACGCATCATGTGAACGAATAAAAAATTAGGCTCAACATAGGCTAACCGATAATTGTTGATGAAGAGAGGTGGGATGCGTAGCATCCCCAAGCTTAGATGCTTGAGACTTCTTGAAATATTTACTTGGGGTGCCTTGGGCATCCCCAAGCTTGAGCTTTTGTATCTCGTTCAATCCTCTCATATCATGGTTTCACCTATTCTCAAAAACTTCATCCACACAAAACTCGAAAAGAACTCGTGAGATAGGTTAGTACACATAATAATAAATCAACTCTTTATGTACTGCAAAGACAAGTTACATAATAATTTTCAAACATCATCTACTGTTTACTACCATTTCCACAATTTATATCTACCAATATAGGCTATGGAAACTATAGGATAAGTAGATAACAAAACTATGACAGCAATCTATCTAATCAGAACAGTCTGTAGCAATTTATTAAACCAGTGTACTTCTGTAACTCAAAAAATTATGAAAATTTAGGACATGCTAAATAATTTATATGACAATACTGTGTAAAATTTTCATAAACTTTCCATGTTCCAGTAAAATATGAAAATTCAAACACTACAGCAAAAGTTTCTGTTTTTACACAGCACACATCAAACATGCAATGCAAGCATCCTAAAGGCAATTCTTGGAACTTTTTATTGAAAAACAAGATTATAAATAACATCTAACAGAAAATAACAAAATAAAATGATGCTCCAAGCAAAGCACATATTACGTGATGAATAAAAATATAGCTCTAAGTAAGATATACCTATAGTGTTGAAGACGAAAGAGGGGATGCCTTCCGGGGCATCCCCAAGCTTAGGCGCTTGAGTATTCCTTGGATATTACCTTGGGGGTGCCTTGGGCATCCCCAAGCTTAGGTTCTTTTCACTCCTTATTCTCCTCATATCGGTGTCTCACCCAAAACTTGAAAACTTCAATCACACAAAACTTAACGGAACTTCATGAGAAGGGTTAGTGTAATAAAGATAAATCATTCACTTAGGTACTGTCAAGACAAGATTCATAATTGTTCCCACATGATACCTACTGTATTATATCATTCCCATAATTTATATCACTCAATATAAGCTATGGAAACACTAAAACAAGCAAACTATGCATGCAAAACAGAACCTGTCAAAAACAAAATAGTCTGTGAACATCTGTAGTATAACCATACTTCCCTGTCTCTAAAAATTCTGAAAAATTAGGACAACCAGAATAATTTGTATATCAAGACTGTGTAAAAATTTCAGATCATTATCAAGCTCCAGTAAAAAATGAAAATTCCTGTACTGGAGTCAAAAGTTTCTGTTTTGGTTCAGCATCAATTCTACTCATCTTGTGAGTCATCCCAAAGGCTTTACTTGGCACTTTATTGAAATAAAAGACACACAACATGATTACTACAGTAGCTTAATCATGTGATCACACAAAAACAGAAAGTAAAAGTGTTGGGTTGTCTCCCATCAAGCGCTTTTCTTTAATGCCTTTTAGCTAGGCATGATGATTTAAATGATGCTCACATAGGAATAATAATTGAAACATGCAAAAGAGCATCATGTATCTCATGACAAGCACATTTAAGTCTATCCCACTTCCTATGCATAGGGATTTTGTGAGCAAACAATTTATGGGAGCAAGAATCAACTAGCATAGGAAGGCAAAACAAGCATAGCTTCAAAACTTTGAACACATAGAGAGGAAACTTGATATTATTGCAATTCCTACAAGCATATGTTCCTCCCTCATAATAATTTTCAGTAGCATCATGAAGGAATTTCACAATATAACCAGCACATAAAGCATTCTTTTCATGATCTACAAGCATAGAAATTTTACTACTCTCCTCACAAGAAAATTTCTTCTCATGACTAATAGTGGGAGTATCATAAAAGAATTGAATACTACAAATTGGTTCCACATTAAAAGAGTAATATTCAGTAAAAGGATATTCATAATTATGACAAGTATCATAATAGTAATCATCACTCTTTTTCATCGCATAAGTATCATCACAATAGTCATCATAAGTAGGAGGCATGCAATCATTATAACAAATTTGATCATTCAAAGTAGGAGGAATAAAAAGATCATCTTCATTAAGCATAGCATCCCCAAGCTTGGGACAAACATTAATTGCAGCAAATAAATTCTCAAACATGTCATTTTCATCAAACATAGCATCCCCAAGCTTGTGGCTTTGTATATCATAAACATAATCACTCTCATCATTAATAGTATGAATAGCACCAATAGTATAGCAATTATTATCATCATCCTCCAAGTTGGTGCCATAAATATTTTCAAGATTATAAGAAGTATCATTATCTTCCCAATCATAATTATCACAACAAGCAATAGGCATAACAAAATCATCCTCAAGTGTATCATCTTCCACAACTATTTTTGATTCATTCTCATGAGGCCTATCAATAATGGGAGCAACATTATTTGGGAGAGATACCTCTTTACCTTTACTTTTCCTTCTTTTCTTCTTCTTCGCCACATTATGTGTGGGTTTATTTAATTCCTCCAAGCTTCTTTTTGAAGAGGTTGGTTGAATAAAAAGCTCCTCCTCATTACCTGATTCATCATAAGAAAAAATAGGAGGATATAGGGAAACCTCTTCCCCTTCATTAGTATTCTCTTCATCTTCTATTTGTTTTCTTGTCTTTAAGTAATTGGCAATATAAGGATTCTCAATGCAATTTACCACGCAATACATATAGATTTCATTTAGATCAAAATCAATCATTTTCATGAGAACCCAAGCTGGAACATCCGTTTCATTTCTTCATACCCCAAAAATAGACTAAGTTCATTATGATGCTCAAGGGTAATGAGGTTATCACAATTTTTGGACACAATTCGATCATGAAATAATTCACATTGGGAATTAAAATGACCACTTTCATTGCAAAGTTCACAAGGACGGCGAGAAATATTAAGTCTTTCAGCACAAACATATAGCCTCTCTTGCAACCATTTAGTTTCTAAATACTTATGCCTCTTACAAAATCTAGCTTCCCTTTTAGGCATGTCTTCACAAACTCTACGCACTCCACAAAAATTGACATGCTTATAAGAAATCTTTTTATCATGACTAGTGCAATCATCATTAGTACTATGGATATTCAAAGAATTCATACTAACAACATTGCAATCATGCTCATGACTCAAAGATTTAGTGCCAACCATTTTAATAACTTCTTCTTCTAACACTTGAGCACAATTTTCTTTTGCATCATTTTCACGAAAGACATTAAAAAGATGAAGCATATGAGGCAACCTCAATTCCATATTTTTTTGTAGTTTTCTTTTATACACTAAACTAGTGATAAAACAAGAAACTAAAAGATTCAATTGCAATATCTAAAGATATACCTTCAAGCACTCACCTCCCCAGCAACGGCGCCAGAAAAGAGCTTGATGTCTACTACACAACCTTCTTCTTGTAGACTCGTGTTGGGCCTCCAAGCGCAGAGTTTTGTAGGACATTAGCAAATTTCCCTCAAGTGGATGACCTTAGGTTTATCAATCCGTGGGAGGCGTAGGATGAAGATGGTCTCTCTCAAACAACCCTGCAACCAAATAACAAAGAGTCTCTTGTGTCCCCAACACACCCAATACAATGGCAAATTGTATAGGTGCACTAGTTCGGCGAAAAGATGGTGATACAAGTGTAATATGGATGGTAGATATAGGTTTTTATAATCTGAAAATATAAAAACAGCAAGGTAGCAAGTAACAAAAGTGAGCAAAAACGGTATTGCAATGCTTGGAAACAAGGCCTAGGGTTCATACTTTCACTAGTGCAAGTTCTCTCAACAATACTGACATAGTTGAATCATATGTAAATCCCTCACGTGCGACAAAGAGTTCACACCAAAGTCACAAATAGCGGAGAACAAACGAAGAAATTATTGTAGGGTACGAAACCACCTCAAAGTTATCTTTTCCGATCAATCTTATGACCTATCCCTATAAGTGTCACGAACAGCCCTAGAGTTCGTACTAAAATAACACCTTAAGATACACATAAACCAAAACCCTAATGTCACCTAGATACTCCAATGTCACCACGAGTACCCATGGGCTTGATTATACGATATGCATCACACAATATCAGATTCATCATGTTCAATCCAACACAAAGAACTTCAAAGAGTGCCCCAAAGTTTCTACCGGAGAGTCAAGACGAAAACATGTGCCAACCCCTATGCATACGTTCCCAAGGTCACGAACCCGCAAGTTGATCACCAAAACATACATCAAGTGGATCAACAGAACATCCCATTGTCACCACGGATATCCCATCGCAAGACATACATCAAGTGTTCTCAAATCCTTTAAAGACTCAATCCGATAAGAAAACTTCAAAGGGAAAACTCAATTCATCACAAGAAGATAGAGAGGGGAAAACTCCATATGATTCATCTATATTAATAAAGCTCGCGATACATCAAGATCGTGTCATCTCAAGAACACGGGAGAGAGAGAGATCAAACACATAGCTACTGGTACATACCCTCAGCCCCGAGGGTGAACTACTCCCTCGTCGTCATGGAGACCGCCGGGATGATGAAGATGGCCTTCGGTGATGGTTTCCCCTTCCGACAGGGTGCCGGAACGGGCTCCCGATTGGTTTTTCATGGCTACAGAGGCTTGCGGCGGCGGAACTCCCGATCTAGGTTTCTTTCTGGGGCATTTGGTATTTATAGGAATTTTTGGCGTTGGTCTCACGTCAAGGGGGTTCCCGAGGGGCCCACAAGCCAGGGGGGCGCGCCCCCTAGGCTTGTGGCTGCCTCGGGACTCCTCTCCGGTATCTTTTTGCTCCAGTATTTTTTATATTTTCCAAAAATATTCTCCATAAATTTTCAGCCCATTCCGAGAACTTTTATTTCTGCACAAAAAACGACACCATGGTAGTTCTGCTGAAAACAGCGTCAGTCCGGGTTAGTTCTAATAAAATCACACCAAAATCATATAAAATTATTGTAAACATGGCATGAATACTTCATAAATTATAGATACGTTGGAGACGTATCAGTGGGCACAACCCACCAGGGCGCCAGGCACCCCCGGCGTTCCCTAGTGTATCGTGCCCACCTCGTGGCCCACATTCGCGCGAAACCAACGCCAAAAAATCCTATAAATATAGAAACCATCAGAAATAACCCTAGACTCTTTGCTCCGCCGCCACAACTCTCTGTATCGACGAGAAACTAATCTGGAGATGTTCCAGTGCCCTGCCGGAGAAGGGAATCCAACTCCGGTGGCCATCTTCATCATCCCGGAGGAGGCCATGACGAGGATGGAGTAGTCCACCCTCTAGGATGAGCTAATGTAGCAGTAGCTATGTGTTCAATCTCTCTCTCTCTCGTGTTCTTGAGAAGTCACGATCTTGATGTATCACGGGCTTTGTTAATATAGTTGGATCATATGGTGTGTTTCCCTTACTATCTTGTTGTGATGAATTGAATCTTTCCCTTTGAGATAGCGTTATGTTGGATTGAATATTGGATTCGAGAACACTTGATATATGTCTTGCATGTGTATACCCGTGGTGACAATGGGGTGTTCTATCGATTCACTTGATATATGTTTTGGTACTCAACTTGCGGATTTCCGAGGTGACATTGGGGTAATCTATGGATAGGGGTTGATACACGTTCTTGTCCTACTTTCTCCGGTAGAAATCTTGGGGCACTCTTTGAGGTTCTTTGTGTTGGATTGAGTATTATGAATCTGGAATTGTTTGATGCGTATCGTATAATTAACTCATGGATACTTGTGGCGACATTGGAGTATCTAGGTGACATTAGAGTTGGTTGATGCGTATCATTTGGTGTTATTCTAGTACAAACTCTTAGATAGATCGAACGGAAAGGATAACTTGATGTTATCTTAGTACGAACTCTTGAATAGATCGATCTGAAAGGATAACTTTAAGGTGGTTTCATACCCTACAAACAATTTCTTCTTATTGTCTCTGCTAGATAAGAACTTTGGAGTGATTCTTCGTTGCATGTTGAGGGACGATTATGTTATCTAATTATATTAGCATTGTTGAGAGATTGCACTAGCGAAAGTACAAACCCTAGGCATTGTTTTCAAGCATTGCAATACCGTTTCTGCTCACTTTTTTTACTGGCTACCTTGCTGTTTTTATATTTTTCAGATTACAAAAACCTATATCTACCATCCATATTGCACTTGTATCACCATCTCTTCGCCGAACTAGTGCACATATACAATTTGCCATTGTATTCGGTGTGTTGGGGAAACAAGAGATTCCTTGTATTTGATTGCAGGGTTGTTTGAGAGAGACCATCTTCATCCTACACCTCCCACGGATTGATAAACCTTAGGTCATCTACTTGAGGGTAAATTGCTACTGTCCAACAAAACTCTGCGCTTGGAGGCCAAACAAAGTCTACAAGAATTAAGTTGCGTAGTAGACATCAAGCTCTTTTCTGGCGCCGTTGCCGGGGAGGTGAGTGCTTGAAGGTATATCTTTAGATCTTGCAAATAAATCTTTTAGTTTCTTGTTTTTCACTAGTTTGGTTTTATAAAAGAAAAGTACAAAAAAAGGAGTTTAGGTTGCATCATTTGTATCGTTTTTATAATGTCTTTCGTGAAAATAAAGATTCAGAAAATTGTGGTCAATTGGTAGAGGAAGAAACTATGAAAATACTTAATGAGAATTCCTTGAATGATGAGCATGATTGCAATGTTTCTAGTATGAATTCTCTGAATATCCATGATGCTAATGATATGCAAAGCTACAAGCTTGGGGATGCTATGTTTGATGAAGATGATATTTTAGTTCCACAAGTTTTTATGAGCAAATTTATTATGATGATGACATGCCTCCTATCTATGATGATTATGATGATGACATGTATGCTATAAAGAGTGATAGTAACCATGAAACTTGTCATCATGATTTTAATATTGAATTTGGTTATGTCACTCAAATATCTCATGATAGTTATTTTGTTGAGTTTGCTCCCACTACAATGAATGACAAGAAAATTGCTTATGTGGAGATAATAAATTTTCTATGTTTGTTGATCATGAAAAGAATGCTTTATTAGATAGTTATATTGTGAAATTCCTTCATGATGCTACTGAAAATTATTATGAGGGAGGAACATATGCTTGTAGGAATTGCAATAATATCAAGTTTCCTCTCTATGTGTTCAAAGTTTTGAAGTTATGCTTGTTTTGCCTTCCTATGCTAGTTGATTCTTGCTCCCATAAATTGTTTGCTCACAAAATCCCTATGCATAGGAAGTGGGTTAGACTTAAATGTGCTTGTCAGGAGATTCATGATGATCTCTTACATGTTTCAAATACTATTCCTATGTGAGCATCATTGAAATCATCATGCCTAGCTAAAAGGCATTAGAGAAAAGCGCTTGTTGGGAGACAACACAACACTTATACTTTCTGTTTTGATGTGTTCACATGATTAAGCTACTGTAGTAATAATGTTTTGTGCCTTTTATTTCAATAAAGTGCCAAGTAAAGCCTTTGGGATGACTCACAAGATGAGTAGAATTGATGCTGAACCAAAACAGAAACTTTTGACTCCAGTACAGGAATTTTAATTTTTTACTGGAGCGTGATAATGATATGAAATTTTTACACAGTATTAAAATAAGAATTCTTGAGGTTTTACTATTTTTTTCATAATTTTGAGGGACAGGGAAGTATGCCTATACTACAGATCTTCACAGACTGTTCGGTTTCTGACAGATTCTGTTTTGCATGCATAGTTTGCTTGTTTTAGTGTTTCCATAGCTTATATTTAGTGGTATAAATTATGGGAATGATAGAATACTGTAGGTATCATGTGGGAAAAATTATGAATCTTGTATTGACAGTATCTAAGTGAATGATTTATCTTTATTACACTAACCCTTCTCACGAAGTTCCGTTAAGTTTTGTGTGATTGAAGTTTTGAAGTTTTGGGCGAGACACCGATATGAGGAGAATAAGGAGTGACAAGAACCTAATATTGGGGATTCCCAAGGAACCCCCAAGGTAATATCCATGGAAGACTCAAGTGCCTAAGTTTCGGGATGCCCCGGAAGGCATCCCCTCTTTCGTCTTCAACACTATCGGTATATCTTACGTAGAGCTATATTTTTATTCGTCACATAATATGAGTTTTGCTTGGAGCATCATTTTATTTTGTTATTTTATGTTAGGTGTTATTTATAATCTTTTTTTAATAAAAATTTCCAAGAATTGCCTTTAGGATGCTTGAATTGCATGTTTGATGTGTGCTATGTAAAAACAGAAACATTTGTTGTAGTGTTTGAATTTTCATATTTTACTGGAACGTGGAAAATTTCTGAAATTTTTACACAGTATTTTCATATAATTTTTTTATCCTGTCCTAAATTTTCATAATTTTTGGATTTACAGAAGTACACTGTTTTCATAAATTACTATAGATTGTCCTGTTTGGACAGATTGTTGTCATAGTTTCGTTATCTACCTATCCTATAGTTTCTATAGCCAATATTGGTATATATAAATTTTGGAAATGATAGTAAACAGTAGATGATGTTTGGAAATTATTATGCAACTTGTCTTGGCATTACATAAAGAATTGTTTATTATTATGTGTACTAACCTGTCTCACGAGTTCTTTTCGAGTTTTGTGTGGATGAAGTTTTTGAGAATAGGTGAAACCGGGATATGAGAGGATTGAACGAGATACAAAAGCTCAAGCTTGGGGATGCCCAAGGCACCCCAAGTAAATATTTCAAGAAGTCTCAAGCATCTAAGCTTGGGGATGCTACGCATCCCACCTCTCTTCGTCAACTATCGGTTAGCCTATGTTGAGCCTAAACTTTCATTCGTTCACATGATGCGTGCTATTCTTGGAGTTCTATTTTTGGTTAGTTTGTTGTTTGAATAAAATAATCAGATCTGAAAATATTTATTGAGAGAGAGAGAGAGTCCTCACATAGCTACTTAATTGTTTGACTACTCATTGATCTTCACTTATATCTTTTGAGAGTAGTTTGATGTTTACTCTTGTGCTTCACTTATATCCTATGAGTAAATTGTTGAATGAATTGAATACCATGAAGTTGAAATTATATGTTCATGTCATGCCTAGTAGTAGCTTCACATTGGGTTTAGAAAGTAAAATCCATTGAAGTTTGACAATCAGAATATTGGTCATACAAGCAATTCGTGAATGATTAGTATAAGGAAGAGAACTTTCACATACAGATATTATCTTGGACATCATCTATGATTGTGAATATCCATTAATTATTTTCAAACTTGAGAAAATTAGTTGAAGTTGGACAAGGAAGACAACGTAATGAGTTATGGTTGTGTATATTTGCATAGAAGTTATATTGTTATGGATCCTCCAACATGTGGTGCTTGTATAGAACCTTTTGCTAGCCAATACTTCGTACTAAGTAGAGATACTACTTGTGCATCCAAATCCTTGAGCCAAGTTTCTTCCATAAGAGTCCACCATACCTATCCATATATGGTATTTCACTGCCATTCCAAGTAAATTTGCATGTGCCACCTCTAAACATTCAAATAAACATCTATTTTGTGTGCCTGGACCGCTCATTGAGCGACGGGGGGGGGGGGGGGGGGAAGGGGGCGGTCAGTATCTTCCATGCTAAGCGGGTTATTCTCAAGATGAGTCTTTATTCACTCGTCCTTGCACGAGAGGGGCGGTAGTAGGGATTCCCAGTCCCGAAATAAAAAAATGCAAATAATTAAACAAAACTCCCCTAGGAATGTTGTTGGTATGGACAGTACCCATGGATTCGGCTAGCCGTGGAGTGTGTTTGTTGGTGGAGGGGGAGTAAACCTTTACTTTTACTGCTTGGGAACCGCTGCTAATGTGTTTAGCATGGAAGATATTGATAACTCGTGGTCGTAACGTTGACAGGAAGGGTGTACCTCCCAAAATTATATTTATCTCTGATTTAAGCTTTGAGCTCTGGCACATTTGCAAACCCCTGCTTCCCTCTGCAAAGGGATAATCTATTTACTTTCATGTTATTTACTATTCATGTTGAGTCAACTTCTTATTCCAACCTCAGTCTATTACTTGGCAAGCATCATGTGGTGGGGAAAGATCCAAAAATATATATCCAGTCAAATATATTTGATCATGATTTATTATTGTTGACAATTATCTCTATGATAAATGAATTGGGAGGCAAAACGTTAAGCCCCTATCTTTCTCTATGTTCGATGGATGCCATTTGTTCTAAAAATATGCTTTGAGTACTAGCAATCATAGAAGACTATATGATGATTGAGTATTTGGAGCTCTTACTTAGACTTTTTTAAGAATAAGTTAAATTGCAATTGTTTGGTGACTAAGAACATAGTTTGTTAAGTTTCAAGAGAATTCATTGTTTGAACCATATCATTTGAATTGGTTGCTACTCTATCATGATGATTTTTATGAGAAAAAGTTGCTGGTTATGATTCTACAAAATTGACTGAAATTATCAATGATCAAACTTATATGGTTTTGATGCACTTTATATGATTTTTTTGGAACTAACCCGGACTGACGCTGTTTTCAGCACAACTACGGTGGTGTTGTTTTTGTGCAGAAAATGAAAGTTCTCGGAATCGCCCGAAACTTTTTGACGATATTTTTGGAACAAAAGAGGCACTAGACGCTTCGTGGGAGGGCCAGACGAGCCACGAGGTGGGTACAACCCACCAGGGCGTGCCAGGCCCCCCCGGCGCGCCCTGGTGTATCGTGCCCACCTCGTGGCCCACCTTCGCATGAAACCAACGCCAAAAAATCCTCTAAATATAGAAACCATCAGAAATAACCCTAGACTCTCCGCTCCGCCGCCGCAACTCTCTGTATCGATGAAATACCAATCTGGAGATGTTCCAGTACCCTGCCGGAGAAGGGAATCCATCTCCGGTGGCCATCTTCATCATCCCGGCGGAGGCCATGACGAGGAGGGAGTAGTCCACCCTTGGGGCTGAGGGTATGTACCAGTAGCTATGTGTTCAATCTCTCTCTCTCTCTCTCTCTCTCTCTCTCTCGTGTTCTTAAGATGTCACGATCTTGATGTATCACGGGCTTTGTTAATATAGTTGGATCATATGGTGTGTTTCCCTTACTATCTTGTTGTGATGAATTGAATCTTTCCCTTTGAGATAGCGTTATGTTGGATTGAACATTGGATTTGAGAACACTTGATATATGTCTTGCATGTGGATACCTGTGGTGACAATGGGGTGTTCTATTGATTCACTTGATATATGTTTTGGTACTAACTTGCGGATTCCCGAGGTGACATTGGGGTAATCTATGCATAGGGGTTGATACACGTTCTTTTCCTACTTTCTCCGGTAGAAATCTTGGGGCACTCTTTGAGGTTCTTGTGTTGGATTAAGTATTATGAATCTGAAATTGTTTGATGCATATCGTATAATTAACTCATGGATTCTTGTGGTGACATTGGAGTATCTAGGTGACATTAGAGTTGGTTGATGCATATCATATGGTGTTATTCTAGAACGAACTCTTAGATAGATCGAACGGAAAGGATAACTCGATGTTATCTTAGTACGAACTCTTGAATAGATCGATCGGAAATGATAACTTTAAGGTGGTTTCGTACCCTACAAACAATTTCTTCTTATGTTCTCCGCTAGATAAGAACTTTGGAGTGATTCTTCGTTGCACGTTGAGGGACGGTTATGTGATC
The DNA here is from genome assembly GCA_039707655.1 of Elymus sibiricus. Classification (NCBI taxonomy): domain Eukaryota; kingdom Viridiplantae; phylum Streptophyta; class Magnoliopsida; order Poales; family Poaceae; genus Elymus; species Elymus sibiricus. Next base: position 239,194,320 of record CM077665.1, read on the forward strand.
AAATTATATTAGCATTGTTGAGAGATTGCACTAGCGAAAGTACGGACCCTAGGCATTGTTTTCAAGCATTGCAATACCGTTTGTGCTCACTTTTGTTACTTGCTACCTTGCTATTTTTATATTTTTCAGATTACAAAAACCTATATCTACCATCCATATTGCACTTGTATCACCATCTCTTCGCCGAACTAGTGCACCTATACAATTTGCCATTGTATTGGGTGTGTTGGGGAAACAAGATATTTCTTGTATTTGATTGCACGGTTGTTTGAGAGAGACCATATTCATCCTACACCTCCCACGGATTGATAAACCTTAGGTCATCCACTTGAGGAAAAATTGCTACTGTCCAACAAAACTCTGCGCTTGGAGGCCCAACAAAGTCTACAAGAATAAAGTTGCGTAGTAGACATCAAGCTCTTTTCTGGCGCCGTTGCCGGGGAGGTGAGTGCTTGAAGGTATATCTTTAGATATTGCAAATAAATCTTTTAGTTTCTTGTTTTTGACTAGTTTGGTTTTATAAAAGAAAACTACAAAAAAATGGAGCTTAGGTTGCATCATTTGTATCGTCTTTATAATGTCTTTCGTGAAAATAAGGATTCAGAAAATTGTGCTCAATTGGTAGAGGAAGATACTATGAAAATACTTAATGAGAATTCCTTGAATGATGAGCATGATTGCAATGTTTCTAGTATGAATTCTCTGAATATCCATGATGCTAATGATATGCAAGGCCCCAAGCTTGGGGATGCTATGTTTGATGAAGATGATATTTTTAGTTCCACAAGTTTTTATGAGCAAATTTATTATGATGATGACATGCCTCCTATCTATGATGATTATGATGATGACATGTATGCTATAAAGAGTGATAGTAACCATGAAACTTGTCATCATGATTTTAATATTGAATGTGGTTATGTCACTCAAATATCTCATGATAGTTATTTTGTTGAGTTTGCTCCCACTATAATGAATGAGAAGAAAATTGCTTATTTGCAGAGTAATAAATTTTCTATGTTTGTAGATAATGAAAATAATGCTTTATTTGATAGTTATATTGTGAAATTCCTTCGTGATGCTACTGAAAATTATTATGAGGGAGGAACATATGCTTGTAGGAATTGCAATAATATTAAGTTTCCTCTCTATGTGTTCAAAGTTTTGAAGTTATGCTTGTTTTGCCTTCCTATGCTAGTTGATTCTTGCTCCCATAAATTGTTTGCTCAAAAAATCCCTATGCATAGGAAGTGGGTTAGACTTAAATGTGCTTGTCATGAGATTCATGATGCTCTCTTACATGTTTCAAATACTATTCCTATGTGAGCATCATTGAAATCATCATGCCTAGCTAAAAGGCATTAGAGAAAAGCGCTTGTTGGGAGACAACCCAACACTTATACTTTATGTTTTAATGTGTTCACATGATTGAGATACTCTATTAATAATGTTTTGTGCCTTTTATTTCAATAAAGTGCCAAGTAAAGCCTTTGGGATGACTCACAAGATGAGTAGAATTGATGCTGAACCAAACCAGAAACTTTTGACTACACTACAGGAATTTTCATTTTTTACTGGAGCGTGATAATGATCTGAAATTTTTACACAGTATTAACAGACAAATTCTTCAGGTTTTCCTAATTTTCAGAATTTTTAGAGACAGGGAAGTATGGCTATACTACAGATCTTCACAGACTGTTCTGTTTCTGACAGATTCTGTTTTGTATGCATAGTTTGCTTGTTTTAGTGTTTCCATAGCTTATATTTAGTGGTATAAATTATGGTAATGATAGAATACAGTAGGTATCATGCGGGAAAAATTATGAATCTTGTCTTGACAGTAACTAAGTGAATGATTTATCTTTATTACACTAACCCTTCTCACGAAGTTCCGTTAAGTTTTGTGTGATTGAAGTTTTGAAGTTTTGGGTGAGACACCGATATGAGGAGAATATGGAGTGACAAGAACCTAAGCTTGGGGATGCCCCTGGCACCCCCAAGGTAATATCCATGGAAGACTCATGTGCCTAAGCTTCGGGATTCCCCGGAAGGCATCCCCTCTTTCGTCTTCAACACTATCGGTATATCTTACTTAGAGCTATATTTTTATTCGTCACATAATATGAGTTTTGCTTGGAGCATCATTTTATTTTGTTATTTTCTGTTAGGTGTTATTTATAATATTTTTTAATATAAAGTTCCAAGAATTGCCTTTAGGATGCTTGAATTGCATGTTTGATGTGTGCTATGTAAAAACAGAAACATTTGCTGTAGTGTTTGAATTTTTATATTTTACTAGAACGTGGAAAGTTTCTGACATTTTTACACAATATTTTCATATAAATTCTTTACCCTGTACTAAATTTTCATAATTTTTTGAGTTACAGAAGTACATTGTTTTCATAAATTTCTACAGACTGTTCTGTTTGAACAGATTGTTGTCATAGTTTCGTTACCTACCTATCCTATAGTTTCCATAGCCTATATTGGTAGATATAAATTGTGGAAATGATAGTAAATAGTAGATGATGTTTGGAAATTATTATGCAACTTGTCTTGGCAGTACATAAAGAATTGATTTATTATTATGTGTACTAACCTATCTCACAAGTTCTTTTCGAGTTTTGTGTGGATGAAGTTTTTGAGAATAGGTGAAACCGGGATATGAGAGGATTGAACGAGATACAAAAGCTCAAGCTTGGGGATGCCCAAGGCACCCCAAGTAAATATTTCAAGAAGTCTCAAGAATCTAAGCTTGGGGATGCTACGCATCCCACCTCTCTTCGTCAACTATCGGTTAGCCTATGTTGAGGCTAAACTTTCATTCTATCACATGATGAGTGCTATTCTTGGAGTTCTATTTTTGTTTAGTTTGTTGTTTGAATAAAATACTCAGATCTGAAAATCTTTATTGAGAGAGAGAGAGAGTCCTCACATAGCGACTTAATTGTTTGACTACTCATTGATCTTCACTTCTATCTTTTGAGAGTAGTTTGATGTTTATTCTTGTGCTTCACTTATATCCTATGAGTATATTGTTGAATGAATTGAATACCATGGAGTTGAAATTATATGTTCATATCATGCCTAGTAGTAGCTTCACATTGGGTTTAGAAAGTAAAATCCATTGAAGTTTGACAATCACAATATTGGTCATACAAGCAATTCGTGAATGATTAGTATAAGGAAGACAACTTTCACATACAGATATATTATCTTGGACATCTTCTATGATTGTGAATATCCATTAATTATTTTCAAACTTGAGCAAATTAGTTGAAGTTGGACAAGGAAGACAACATAATGAGTTATGGTTGTGTATATTTGCATAGAAGTTATATTGTTATGGATTCTCCAACATGTGGTGCTTGTTTAGAACCTTTTGCTAGCCAACACTTCGTACTAAGTAGAGATACTACTTGTGCATCCAAATCCTTGAGCCAAGTTTCTTCCATAAGAGTCCACCATACCTACCCATATATGGTATTTCACTGCCATTCCAAGTAAATTTGCATGTGCCACCTCTAAACATTCAAATAAACATCTGTTTTGTGTGCCTGGACCGCTCATGGAGCGACGGGGGGCGGTCAGTATCTTCCATGTTAATCGGGTTATTCTCATGATGAGTCTTTATTCACTCGTCCTTGCACGAGAGGGGCGGTAATAGGGATTCCCAGTCCCGAAATAAAAAAATGCAAATAATTAAACAAAACTCCCCCAGGAATGTTGTTGGTATGGACGGTACCCGTGGATTCGGCTAGCCGTGGAGTGTGTTTGTTGGTGGAGGGGGAGTAAACCTTTACTTTTACTGCTTGGGAACCGCTGCTAATGTGTTTAGCATGGAAGATATTGATAACTCTTGGTCGTAACGTTGACAGGAAGGGTGTACCTCCCAAAATTGTATTTATCTCTGATTTAAGCTTTGAGCTCTGGCACATTTGCAAATCCCTGCTTCCCTCTGCGAAGGGACAATCTATTTACTTTCATGTTATTTACTATTCATGTTGAGTCAACTTCTTATTCCAACCTCAGTCTATTACTTGGCAAGCATCATGTGGTGGGGAAAGATCCAAACATATATATCCAGTCAAATATATTTTATCATGATTTATTATTATTTGACAATTATCTCTATGATAAATGAGTTGGGAGGCGAAACGTTAAGCCCCTATCTTTCTTTGTGTTCGATGGATGCCATTTGTTCTGAAAATATGCTTTGAGTACTAGCAATCATAGAAGACTATGTGATGATTGAGTATGTGGAGCTCTTACTTAGACTTTGTTAAGAATAAGTTAAATTGCAATTGTTTGGTGACTAAGAACATAGGTTGTTAAGTTTCAAGAGAATTCATTGTTTGAACCATATCCTGTGAATTGGTTGCTACTCTATCATGATGATTTTTATGAGAAAAAGTTGCTGGTTATGATGCTAGAATATTGACTGAAATTATCAATGATCAAACTTATATATTATGCTAGCATTCACACTTCATAAATTAGTTCTTTTATCATTTACCTACTCGAGGACGAGTTGGAATTAAGCTTGGGGATGCTAATACGTCTCCAACGTATCGATAATTTATGAAGTATTCATGCCATACTCACCTATGTTTACAATACTTTTATATGGTTTTGATACACTTTATATGATTTTTTTAGAACTAACTCGGACTGACACTGTTTTCAGCACAACTACAGTGGTGTTGTTTTTGTGCAGAAAATGAAAGTTCTCGGAATCACCCGAAACTTTATGACGATATTTTTTGGAACAAAAGAGGCACTAGACGCTTCGTGGGAGGGCCAGACGAGCCACGAGGTGAGCACAACCGACCAGGGCGCGCCAGGCCCCCCCGACGCACCCTGGTGTATCGTGCCCACCTCGTGGCCCACCTTCGCATGAAACCAATGCCAAAAAATCCTATAAATATAGAAACCATCAGAAATAACCCTAGACTCTCCGCTCCGCCGCCGCAACTCTCTGTATCCATGAAAGACCAATCTGGAGACGTTCCAGTACCCTACCGGAGAAGGGAATCTATCTTCGGTGGCCATCTTCATCATCCCGGCGGAGGCCATGACGAGGAGGGAGTAGTCCACCCTTGGGGCTGAGGGTATGTACCAGTAGCTATGTGTTCAATCTCTCTCTCTCTCTCTCTCTCTCTCGTGTTCTTGAGATGTCATGATGTTGATGTATTATGGGCTTTGTTAATATAGTTGGATCATATGGTGTGTTTCCCTTACTATCTTGTTGTGATGAATTGAATCTTTCCGTTTGAGATAGCGTTATGTTGGATTGAATATTGGATTTGAGAACACTTGATACATGTGGATACCCGTGTTGACAATGGGGTGTTCTATTGACTCACTTGATATATGTTTTGGTACTCAACTTGCGGATTCCCGAGGTGACATTGGGGTAATCTATGCATAGGGGTTGATACACATTCTTTTCCTATTTTCTCCTGTAGAAATCTTGGGGCACTCTTTGAGGTTCTTTGTGTTGGATTGAGTATTATGAATCTGAAATTGTTTGATGCGTATCGTATAATTAACTTATGGATACTTGTGGTGACATTGGAGTATCTAGGTGACATTAGAGTTGGTTGATGCGTATCATATGGTGTTATTCTAGTAAGAACTCTTAGATAGATCGAACGGAAAGGATAACTTGATGTTATCTTAGTATGAACTCTTGAATAGATCAATCGGAAAAGATAACTTTAAGGTGGTTTCATACCCTACAAACAATTTCTTCTTATGTTCTCCGCTAGATAAGAACTTTGGAGTGATTCTTCGTTGCACGTTGAGGGACGGTTATGTGATCCAGTTATATTTGCATTGTTGAGAGATTGCACTAGAGAAAGTACAGACCCTAGGCCTTGTTTTCAAGCATTGCAATACCGTTTGTGCTCACTTTTGTTACTTGCTACCTTGCTGTTTTTATATTTTCAGATTACAAAAACCTATATCTACCATCCATATTGCACTTGTATCACCATCTCTTCGCCGAACTAGTGCACCTATACAATTTACCATTTTATTGGGTGTGTTGGGGACACAAGAGATTTCTTGTATTTGATTGCAGGGTTGTTTGAGAGAGACCATCTTCATCCTACACCTCCCACGGATTGATAAACCTTTGGTCATCCACTTGAGGGAAAATTGCTACTGTCCTACAATACTCTGCGCTTGGAGGCCCAACAAAGTCTACAAGAATAAAGTTGCATAGTAGACATCAGAACGGTGGAGGAAGAACTAGGAGCGGGAGGGCGAGGATGAGTAGTGCTCCCCCTTAGTCCCCCACCCCTCTTTATAGGGCAGGGGAGGAGGAAGGGACCAACTCTTCATGTCTTGGGTTTGACGCGCGCTGGCCCATGACCGGCTCTCGCGGCCGCCCCTCTCAGCCAATACCAGATCGCGCGCGTGACACGCATCGCGTGAGAGATGACAGATGAGGCAGAGATGCTCAAGCATCACTGGGAAGCTTGGGAGTCGACTGTCGCTGCCAGACGCGCCATTGGGCGACCGTTTCCCTTCGCTATGCATGGCCCCACATGATAACACGTGGTGAGGGAAGCGTCACTCCTCGTCCTGCACGGTGCGGCTCTCGGGCACGCCTCCTCGGGGCAACTGCCCCGCTCCACCACTCCCCCGATCCGTAGTTACTGCGCGTCTTGGGAAAGGTAAACAGAAGTCATCATAACTACAGAAGATTGCGGTCGTGTGCGTCTGCGCACCGTTTTTGGGCCTAGCCCAACAAACATCACAGATGCATGTGTGGCCCAGGCCCGGGGGCTATTGTCGGTGTACTAAGAAACGGGGTCCTTAACAGCCGTGAGCACCAGACGCCGCATCCTCCAGACCGGCAAGACCTTGTCGGGCACGAGCATTTCTCCAATAACAACAAGCAAGGGCCAAACAAACCCGGCAAGACGCCTTTCCAGGGGCTCAAGGACGCGCACACCCGCCAAGAACTCCCCCGCCAAGGCTTAGCTCCACGTCGCCAGGCTGGTTGTCTACATTGACCAGGTGGCGAGTGAGCAGGCAGATAGGTGGAACCGGCCGGGGCGCGTGGCAGCGCGGAGGGATTTATAGCAGCTTTAACGACACATGTCCTATGGCGTGGCAAAACAATAGAAGGTAGCTGGGCGTATGGTATAGAAGGAGATGCAATCCTTGCCGGGAGACGTCACCAGCATGACACCTCACGGCGCATTCAATGCGCCTGTCCTAGTCCGTCAGAGTTAGATATTCCCCACTACCACCTTTGCTGACACCCTGGCAAGAAGCAGTATCCACTGTTCGCCGGGTGTAGTCTATAAAAGGAGGCCCATGGCTACTTTTAGAAAGGTCAAAACCCTGTTCACTCTACACGCATAGTTGCACTCTCGAGGCACCTCTTGCCGGGGCTGGTGCGCCTTGTACTGTGAACACCCATAATCCACGAGAACACATGACGTAGGGTTTTACGCTTCGGCGGCCCGAACATGTCTAAGCCTTCTTTAGCATTGCTACCGGCGAGTAGGTCTCGTCGTAGTCAATTCCTTGAACTTGTCCATAACCTTTACCGACAAGCCAAGCTTTATGGATCTGAACATTTCCATCCACATCGGTTTTCTTCTTAAAGACCCATTTGCAACCAATGGCAATTACGCCAGGTGGTCGATCAACCAAGTCCCATACTTGATTATCATCTATAAACTTTAACTCGGATCTCATGGCCTCCAGCCATGCCTCGAAATCTGGGCACACCATCGCTTCCGCATACGTGGTCGGCTCGTCGCTCTCTAGCAACAACACATCAAGCACTTTGCGCAATCTTTCCGACCTACGTGGCTCCGGTGCCGATTCCACTACGGGTTCCCTGACCGACGCCGGTATGATCTCATCACAAGCCGAGTCATCCCCTAGTGGCTCTCGAATTTCTTCGAGTCTCATCGTTCTCCCACTGGCTTCCCGATTGAGAAACTCTTTCTCTAGGAAAACCCCATTCCGAGCAACAAACACTTTGTTCTCTTCCCGGTTGTAGAAGCTGCATCCCAAGGTTTCCCTCAGATATCCCATGAACATGCATTTATCCGACTTGGGTGTAAGCTTGTTTGACATGAGTCACTTGACAAATGCTTCACAACCCCAAATATTTACGAAAGACAAACTAGGGCTCTTCCCAGTCCACATCTCATGTGGTGTCTTGTCTACGGATTTTGATGGTACCCTGTTAAGTGTGGAAGTTGTAGTTTCTACAGAGTATCCCCAGAATGACAAGCGTAAATCCGATTTGCTAATCATCGATCGGACCATGTCCAACAAGATTTAGTTTCTCCATTCTGACATGCCATTTCTCTACGGCGTACCTGAAGGCGTGAGCTGAGGTACTATACCTCTGCTTTTCAGATGATCATCAAACTCCTGGCTCATGCACCCACTTCCACGATCTGATCGCAGAAGCTTTATCGTCTTGCCGAGCTGATTTTCAACCTTGTTCTGAAACACTTTGAACTTTTCAAAACTTTCCGACTTGTGCCTCATCAAGTAGATATATCCATATGTACTCAAGTCGTTGGTAAAAGTCACGAAGTACTGATAGACACTTCTGGCCGTTGTGCTCATTGGACTACACACATCACTATGTTTAAGCTCCAACAACTCAGACACCCTTTCGTAACTCTTTGCAAAAAGGGACTTAGTCATCTTGCCGAGCAAGCATGATTCGCATGTCTCGAACGACCCAAAGTCGGACGAAGTTAGTAGTCCATCATCATGGAGCAACTTCATGCATTTCAGACTAATATGTCCAAGCCGGCAATGCCAGAAGTATGTCAGATTTATCTCATTAGGCTTATTCCTCTTGTCATTCACATTATACACTAGTTCCTTTTCTAGATTCAAAATAAATAGCCCATCTACAATGGGTGCATAGCCATGGAACCTTCCATTCAAATAAAACGAACAACCATTGTCATTTCAATTGAATTCATAACCCTGACTCATCAAGCATGAGGCAGAAATAATGTTCGGACTAAGTGCAGGAATATAATAACAATTATTCAATTCCAAAATGAATCCAGAAGGAAGTTGGAGGTGCATCGTGGCGACCTCCAATGCAGCAAATCTTGCTTTGTTGCCGACCCTGATGTCAATCTCCATTTTTGCCACACTCCTAGTTCGTACTAGACCCTACATCGAGCTGCAAATATGAACAACCGATCCAGTATCAAATACTCAAGAACAACTAGGTATGTCAGCAAGGTACATGTCTATAATATATGTAACAAGTGTACCTTTGCTTGAAGTCATACTTCCAGCCTTCTTGCCATGCTCGGCAAGCCACTTTCTACAATTCCTCTTCCAGTGACCAGGTTCCTTGCAATGATAGCATATGGTCTTCGTGTCCGTTCCCGACTGTGGCTCCGTGGCGGAGACAAACTTCTCCGTGCCCTATGCCTTAGCCTTTTTCTTGGACCAACTCTTCTTGAACTTAGCCAATTTCTGCACCATCAACACTTGATGAGTGCCTTTCTTAATATCCTGCTCTACCACTTTGAGCATCCGATGCAATTCAATGAGCTTCTTATCCATGCCGTGCATATGATGGTTCGAGATGAACGTCCAACTGAAGTTGGCATCCCTCCGCAAATTCTCAGTGATTCAAGATCTGACTAGCGCAAGCGACTAGTGATCTTTAGCATCATTGCTAGCCAACTTGTTGATACACCTCCAACGTATCGATAATTTTGAAGTATTCATGCCATATTCACCTATGATTACAATAATTTTATATGGCTTTGATGCACTTATTATGATTTAATTATAACTAATCCAGACTGACGTTGTTTTCAGCAGAATTACCGTGGTGTCGTTCTTTTGTGCAGAAAATGAAAGTTCTCGGAATCACCCGGAACTTTTTGGTGATTTTTTCTGGAACATATGAGCAACATTGGAGTAACTAACCACCGGAGGGGGTCCCTTTTGGCCACGACCCAACAGGGCGCGCCCAGGGGGGTCAAAGGGCCTTGTTAGCTCGTGGGCCCCTCGTAACTATGTTTTGCGTGATTCCAACGCCAAATAATCCTATAAATAGAGAAAACATCAGAAATTAGGAGAGACTCTTTGCCTCGCTGCCGCAGCTCTTTGTATCGAAGAAAAACCAATCTGGACAAAAAACAGAGAGGAAAACATAGAGAGAGATCCAATCTCGGAGGGGCTCTCGCCCTTGCGGGAGCCATGGAGGCCAAGGACCAAAGGGGAGAACCTCTCCCCATCTTGGGAGAGGCCATGGAGGAGGAAGCTTAAGGCGGGAGACCCTCTCCCCCTCTCTCCCGGTGACGCCGGAGTGCCACCGGGGGAACCATCACCGTGGTGATCGCCTTCATCAACATCACCATATTCATCACCTTCCTCATCTCTTTTCAGCGGTCCACTCTCTTGCACCCCGCTGTAATCCCCTACTTGAACATGGTGTTTCATGCTACATATAATTATTCAATGATGTGTTTCCATCCTATGATGTTAGAGTAGATATATGTTGTCCTTTTGGTTGATTGATGATCTTGACTGGTTTGGGTTGTCTGTTTTATTTTGGTGATGTCCTATGGTTCCCTCCATGCTGCGCACACGTGAGGGATTCTCGCTATAGGGTGTTGCAGTACGTTCATGACTCGCTTATAGTGGGGGCTAGAGTGACAGAAGCTTACAACCGAGTAAGGGGGTTGTTGCGTATGGGAGTAAAGAGGACTTGAGTGCTATGGTTGGGTTTACCTTAATGATTTCTAGTAGTTGCAGATGCTTGCTAGAGGTCCAATCATAAGTTCATATGATCCAAGTACGGAAGGTATGGTAGCTCATGCCTCTCCCTCACATAAAACTACAATAATGATTACCGATCTTGTTATCAATTGCTTAGGATGATTCTGCACACCATACCATCATTATTCCACACTCGCTATTTGTAATTTATTTTAATATATACTAACTTTATTTAGGAAGAAAGTATTTTCATATTTTTGTTCTCCAATATCATGTAAAGCTATCCTCTTTACACCCACAACGCAGTTTTATTTCTCGTTACTAGATAGAAGCAAACGTTCGGTGTATGTAGAGTTGTACCGATGGTAGATAGGACTTGAGAGAATATTGATCTTAGCTTTAGATCCTTGTAGTTTCGACACTCCATACTTATCACTTCCATCATTGGAAAGTGCTACGAAGATTCCTTGCACTTGGGGATTATCAAGCTCTTTTCTGGCGCCGTTACCGGGGAGCAATAGCGTGGGGTTGATATTTTCATGCATGCTTGTTTGCTTCTATCACTAAGTAGATTTTGATTTACTTCTGTTTCTGTTTTCTTGTTTTATTTCTTTAGTTGTGGGTGAAACAAACAAAAAAAATTGAAAAATAAAAAACACAGAAAAAATTACTTGCCTTTTATAAGAGAAGCAATTGGAAAGTTATGCATTGAAGTAGTGAGGGTCGACCTTGAACACTTGTGTTAATGCTCACAGAAACAATGTAGAATTTTTCATGGAAATTTCTCATAAAAATAATTATTCCCTTACATATACCACTGTACCAAAAAATAATATTAATGCTCATGGATACAATGTAGATTTTTTCATGAAAATTTCTCATAAAAATAATTATTCCCTTACATATACCACTGTACCATAAAAATAATGTGCTTGTCATAATATTCATGATGCTCTTTTGCATGTTTCATCTACTATTCTTATGTGAGCATCATTGAAATCATCATGCCTAGCTAAAAGGCCTTAAAGAAAAGCGCTTGTTGGGAGACAACCCAACACTTATCCTTTCTATTTTTGTGTGTTGACATGATTAAGCTACTCTAGTAATCATGTTTTGAATCTTTAATTTCAGTAATGTGCCAAGTAAAGCCTTTGGGATGATTTGGATGATAGTAGATTTGATCCTGTGCAAAAACAGAAACTTTTGCGTCAAGTGCAGAATTTCTCTGATTTTACTTGAATGGTTTTTTATCTAAATTTTTTACATACTATTTTTATATAAATTCCCCAGGTTCCCCTAATTTTTTGGATTTTCTGGAGTTACAGAAGAATGTTTTTACACATCATTACAAAATGTTCTGTTTTAGACAAATTCTGTTTTTGCTTGCATAGTTTGCTTGTTTTGATGATGCTATGGATTATATCGGGGGGGTATAAGCCATGGGGAAGTTAAAATACCGTATCTTATGCAATAATTAAATTTGAATCAATTTATAACAGTACCTAAAGTTTATGATTTGCCTATTATACTAACGGATCTGTCGGGGATGCGACGATCTATGGATCTCGCAAAGACCCTTTGTAATAAGGTGGGTAGGTTTCCGGCACAAAGAGCATCACAGATCTCAGCTTATGCGAGGAGGGTTTAGACAGGTTCGGGCCGCCGGAGTGTAAAACCCTACGTCATGTGTTCTTGTGGATTATGGGTGTTCACAGTACAAGGCGCAACTGCCCCGGCAAGAGGTGCCTCGGGAGTGCAGCTACGCGTGTAGAATGAACAGGGTTTCGACCTTTCTAAAGGTGGCCATGGGCCTCCTTTTATAGACAAGGGGTTACCAGAGTGGCAAAATAGTCTTTACACCTGGCGAACAGTGGATAATGTCTCTTGCCAAAGTGTTAGAAGAGGTGGTAGTGGTAAATACCTAACTCTAACGGACTAGGACAGGCGCATTGAATGCGTCGTGTGGTGTCAAGCTGGCGACGTCTCTCGACAAGGATTGCATCTCCTTTTGCGCTGTCCGCCCAGCTACCTTCTATTCTTTCGCCACGCCATGGGACGGGTGTCGATAAAGCTGCTATAAGTCCCTCCATGCTGCGACACGTCCCGACTAGTTCCACCTATTCGCCTGCTCGATCGCCACCTAGTCGATGTAGACAATCAGCCTGGTGATGCGGAGCTAAGCCTTGGTGGGGGAGTCCTTGGCGGGTGCGCGCGTCCCTGAGCATCCCCGTCAAGGCGTCTTGCCGGGGTTACTCGGCCATCGTTTGTTGTTGTTGGAGGAATGCTCGTGTCCGGCGAGGTCTTGCCGGTCTGGAGGCTACGACATCTGGTGCACAAGTCCGGGTGGTAAGGACCCACTTTCTTAGTACACCGTCAGTAGCCCCCGGGCCTGGGCCACACATGCGTCCGAACGTTTGTTGGGCTAGGCCCAAAAACAGAACACAAACGCACGCAGCCGCAATCTTCTGCAGTTATGATGACTTCTTGTTACCTTTCCCAGGACGCACAGTAACTGCGGGTCGGGGGAGTGGAGGAGCGGGGCGGTTTCCTCGAGGGGGCGCGCCTGGGCGCCGCACCGTGCTGGATGAGGAGCGACGCTTCCCTCACGCTACGTGTTCTCACGTGGGGCCATGTATGGGGAAGGGAAACGGTCGCCCAATGGCGTGCCTGGCAGCGGACAACCGACTCCCAAGCTTCCCAGCGACGCTTGAGCGTCTCCGCCTGACTCGTCGCGTCTCGCGCGACGCATGTCATGCGCGAGGCTTGGTATTGGTTGAGAGGGGCGGTCGCGGGCGCAGGCTGTGTGTCAGTGTGCGTCTAGCCCAGGTCATGAAGAGTTGGTCCCTTCCTCTTCCCCTACCCTATAAAAAGGGTAAGGGGACTGAGGGGGAGCACTACTCATCCGCGTGCTCCTGCTCTCAGTCCTTCTTCCACCGTCTCTTCTGTCCCTCGCATTTCGCCATTTCCTCCAGCGCGTTTCCCTCGGGATGGCAAGGGGCCACTGTCATGCTCGCGGGTCGGGAGGCGCTGCGAGGGGTGCTCCGCAAAGCCCATTGCGGATCGTGGTGACGACGGCGGGGGTCAGTTCCAGCTCCCGCGTTCGGTTGTCGTCCGTGGGCCGTGGGCAGGTGGCTCCGCCGACCCATGGAAGTCGCGGAGGTCGGACGGCTCCGCCGAACCGTGGCGGTCGCGGTGGTGTGCCCCTCCCTCAACCCCATGCAGGAATCCAATTGGGGGACGAGGTGCAGGAGTTCGTCGTGGCGGTCCCCCGCTGTCCCCGGAGCTGGCTACGCCTCCCCAACCCATTCGCCCGGGCCATGGAGGGCAACCCACCCCAGGGGCTATGGCTGCGGGCGGGTGGTTGTTGTAACGGCCCCGCCTGGGTGGTTGTTCACCTCTCCGCCGGCAGCGCGATGTTTCTGACGCGGGGGTGGAAATCATTCAGCCGCTCTCGTGGCTTAGGCCCCGGGCATCTCCTCCACTTCAGGTTCGATGGCGCCGCCACCCTTTTCGTGAAGATCTTTGGGGCACTTGGTGTCTGCTTGGAGTGCTGCGCGGAGAGTTCGAGCGGGAGCCACTACGATTCCTCCCGCGACAGCAACGACGACGGCAACACCTTCGGCATCAAGCGGGAGGAGTCCGACTAGGCACACATGGCATCGTAGCTTGGGTTTTAGGGATCTGGGAACGAGGCTCCATCTATGAGACCTCGTTTCCGGATCAATCCACATCGTAGTGGTAGATCTCTGGTCGGCTGCCGACGTGGTCGTAGAGGAAGTCGTACTCCGACTTGACGCCGTCGCCGCCGTCGCCGAGCTAAGACGCCTCCCTCCTCGGAGGCCGACGGGGGGGCTATAGGAAGTCGTACTCCGACTCGCCCCCGCTGCTGCCGTTGCTGGGCTTGGCACTCTCCTTTTGTATTTAAGCCGAGCTCAGCGTTCTCCTTTTGTATTTAAACGGTGTCTAATGTAACCTTGTGATAAAATGAAGGGAAAGGATTGGGCACTCTAAGAAAAAGGAGCATCAGTGAGCTCACTTTTGTGTCTTATAAATATCAGCTTTCTTGCCATGAGAGAGCTTGGCGTTCGTGCGTTGTTCTGGTTCCTTCGCTTGCCAAGGGTGCTTGCCGACGCGTACATCCTTCTTTCGGGCACTTCCAAGGAAAAGTTCCTGAGCACCCTAAAAAGAGATGTTTCTTTTGGCATCCCACGGCGGCAACCTTAGCGCTGGGCATGCTTCCAACACTTAGGTGCGCAACGAGTTTTACGAGGGGCCCTAGCGCGCATGTTTTCCCACATGAATTAAAAGTTCGAAAAAAAGAATATCAAAGGGGTCGCGCAACTTAGTTTTTTCCTGTTGCATTTCTTGCCGCCGAACACTTTCGCGAGTGTCCGAACCATTACTCCCCCCGTGAAGACTTGCGCGCGGGGTCCCTTATCCTTTTTGAGATCAAGAAAGAAGAGGAAAAAGAGTAGGCGTGGGGCTTAGGTGGTCCAACGGACCCCTTACACAACATGCCATGAGAGGTGCACAAAATAAATATGTACTTAGGCAGAGGTTGCGGAGTACTTAGCTTTTATTAACTATGCGCAGGATCATCGCTGGCTTTGTACAAAGGATTACATGCCCTTCCGACATATCTTGCACGAAAGTGGTTGTCCGGAGGGCTCGACAACCGCGCCTCAAGGGTAGAACTTTCGAAGATGCTTGATATTCCATGAGTTTTGCACCAGGGTGCCATCTTCGGTCTCTAGGCGGAATGCGCCAGGCCCAGTGACTCGTACCAACCGGTAAGGGTCTTCCCACTTCGGCGTCAACTTGTTTGCCCCCTTCGCGGACTGAATCCGTCGAAGGACAAGGTCGCCTTCCTTAACAATCCTGGCGTTCACCTTGCGGCTATGGTAGCGGTGCAAGGCCTGCTGGTACCTAGCAGCACACAGTGCTGCCTGGAGACGATCTTCCTCGAGGAGTGTGGCATCGTCATGCCGTAGCCGCTCTTGCTGGTCCTCATCAAAGTCCTACACTCTCGGTGACCCGTACGTGAATTCTGTGGGGAGAACTGCCTCTGCCCCGTAGACTAGGGCAAAGGGTGTCTCGCCGGTGGCTAGATTTGGCGTCGTTCTGATCGACCAAAGAACCACCGACAGCTCGTCAATTTAGCGCCTTCCGTGCTTGCACAACTTGTCAAAAGTTCTCGTCTTGAGGCCCCGCAGCATTTCAGCATTTGCCCTCTCTACATGCCCGTTGCTCCTGGGTTGGGTAACTGAGGCCAAGAAGACCTTGGTGCCGATATCTTGGCAGTATTGCATGAAATTGCTGCTGGTGAACTGTGTGCCATTGTCGGTGATGATACTGTTTGGGACCCCGAAACGGCAAACAATCCCTCCGAGGAACTTGACCGCTGCCTGCGCGGTTACCTTTCTCACCGGCTCAACCTCGGTCCACTTCGTGAACTTGTCGATGGCCACTAAACAGAACTCGAAGCCCCTGGTAGTACGGGGGAGGGGGCTGACGATGTCGAGCCCCCAAACCGAAGATGGCTAGGAGAGCAGTACGGTTTGAAGGGCTTGTGCTCGTTGGTGTATCAGTTTGGCATGTTATTGGCATGCTTCGCATGCTGTCACCACTGCCAAGGCATCTTGAAGGGTTGTGGGCTAGTAGATGCCCTGCCGGAACGCCTTCCCGACAAGGGCTCGCGATCCTACGTGGGAGCCACAAATCCCCGCGTGTATCTCCGCCAGCAGTTGTTGTCCTTCTTCCTGAGGAATGCACTCCAGCTTCACGCCGTTTGGTCTTCTCTTGTACAAGGTGTCGTCCACAAATTGGTACATGCTCGACCTTCGGGCTACCCTTTCCGCTTCTTCTTGTTCCTCGGGAAGGTCTCCTGTTTGGAGATACTGGACAATCTACTGCGCCCATGTCGGAGCTCGTGGCTCGACGACGAGGGCTAAAGGCATTTCTTCCACCTCAGGGGCTCTAGTTTCTACAACCATGACCCTAGGGTTTGTCGGAGCTGGTGGTTCCCCGATGTGCGGGCAGTCATTCCCGGCAACCCTTTTGGCGGCCACTGATATCTCTGCCGGAAGATGGTCATCGGAATTGACTTTTCTCTTTCTGCCCCTCCGTGTGGAGGGGTTGACTGAAGGTTGCGTCAACCGGAGGACAAAAGTACCAGTTCCACAGGCAGCTTCTGCGTAGCTCTCTTTGACAGGGCATCGACAATGTCATTCTCGGCACGAGGGACGTGCTCCATTTGCAGACTGTCAAACCGCTCCTCCAATATCCACACCTCATCAACATAAGCTTCCATCAAGGGGCTCTGGTAATCTTTGTTCACTTGGCGAACAACGAGCTGCGAGTCCCCCCTCACTATCAGGCTTCTGATGCCAAGGTTAGCTGGTATCCTCAACCCGGCCAACAGTCCTTCATACTCGGCTATGTTGTTTGTTGATTCTTCTCGGGGAAAGTGCATCTAGATCATGTACTTGAGGTGCTCTCCGGTGGGTGCTATGAGTAGCACTCCGACACCGGCGCCTTGCAGCGAGAAAGCTGCGTCAAAAGACATGATCCACTCCTGAGGCGCTTCCTTGCCAGGGAGCGTAGTCTCGAGCACTTCTTCAACCGGTTTTGGCGTCCATTCTGCCACGAACTCCACCAATGCTCTGCTCCGAATCGTCGCCATGCTTTCGAAACTCAAATCAAAACTTGCCAGCTCCAATGCCCATTCGACGATCCTGCCCGTCGCCTCTGGGTTCCTTAGGATACGCTGCATTGGGAACCTGGTGACGACGGTGATGTGGTGTGCTTGGAAATAGTGGCGCAGCTTCCGGGAGGCCATAAGGAGGCTGAAAAGCATCTTTTACATCCTAGAGTATCTCGACCTAGCCCCTTGTAGGAGGGAGCTGAAAAAATACACTGGTCGCTGCATCATCTTCTTCGTTTGCACAACTTGTTGGTTCTCTTCCCGCATCATATGTGTGTCTAGCCCTGGCTCGTCTGTCGCCGGCTCGGGGGTCTTTGCCTCGTCCCCCTCAGCCTCTCTCTCCACCACTAGCGCACCTAACCACTTGGTTCGTTGCCGTTAGGTACAGCTGTGGGGACCCCGACTCATAAGTCGTGATCACCGAATGTACGTGCACAGTGATCCCAGAGATCAATGCTCACTGAACACACAAAAACCGAATAACAAGAGTCTTACATCCATTACATGCCGTTTTACTCGAACCTGGCCCTTAAGGCCTAGTCTTCATAAACTTGCAGCTGAAATCTTCAACGATAGCGTGAACCCATGCCATCTGCCTTAACCCTACCGGCATTCTGAGTGGGAAGCGTCCTAGTTCGCATGTTCGTCACCCACGAACTCTTCACCATATTCCTGCTCTTCCATGCCTGGCCAATTAAATAACCAGTGGCAAGCCAATGAGTACTTTGAATGTACTCGCAAGCAACCCATGTTTGGAACAAGGCAGTAACAATACATGATATAGCACTAAGTAGGTAATTTTGCAGAAAGCTAATTTTGAGTGCAGTGACATGATCAAATAACTTATGAAAGCATGCATCAACAGTTGGCAGAGATCCATATGAACAAATTACAGATATCATCATAAGCAGGGGTTGAGCATCTCATGTTCAGTCATCATGTCAAGTCATCCGATTTAACTCAAGTACCATCTTTGTCACACACTCACACACACCAAGTTTTGAGGAAACATCTGGACGTAGTTTAAGTAGCACCACCCAGCTGTCCTTGACCGTGGACACGGCTATTCGAATAGTTTTACACTCTGCAGAGGTTGCACACTTTACCCACAAGACTCGGGGAACTTCCATGTCATCCATGACTCGCGGTATATTACATACCCGAGGTAAGCACCCGAACATTGGCTTTCCCCTAGCGATACTAAACAAAGAGTCCACTCGTTGGTGCCATCCCTCATGATATACATCACACGTATCATCCATGAGGGCATGCAACGGTGTGCCTAGTGCCTGTGAAGATAGCGCATGGTCACTCCCGCCACTAGTAATGCGGGCTCTATGTTAGTACCCACCAAGGCAGTCAACAAAGCCCCGTCCCATAAGGGGTATCGTGGTTGCGCATGTAAGGTTGGAACGGTCGACAAATCTTAAATCTAATCCGTTTTCGAAAACACACACACTCACTTGCTCTGGTACACCACTTCTTTATCAAGTGGTTGCCTAGCTCACAGTCATCTCCCTCGGGCATTAGTGGCACCCGACGGGGTTTTCGAGAAGTCTTTGAAAGTACTTTTGTTTCCATCACCATGCATATTCCCGTCCCACTTTGCGTAGCATCTACTAAGCATCCTATCTACTCCCACCCGCACAACCCTCATAGGGAGGTAGGGTCATGCACGATGCAAGTGTCAACAAGAAAGTATCGGAGGCATCCCACTGTAGTGGTCACCACATCAACATGGTCAACATCACGAAAATAAAGTGCTATATGCCATGCAAACAAAGGGTTTCGTAGTCATGATCAAAGGGCTGCTTGCCTGGCATAGCATAGTCTTCGAGGTCTTCACACGCTTCTCGTCCAACTCCGAGTACTTCGTCTACTTCGTCAACTATTGCCAGAAACAACATCAATAAGCAACACAACAAGGAGAGGAATAAAGGTGCTCTATAAATAGGAGTTTTATTTTGATTGGACACCCCTGGTCATAAGAAAAATACCTAAATTGGTACTACTTGAGTTGGATCAACAATGATTTTTAAATAGGTGGAAAAGGAGGGATTAATGATTTTATAAGGAGTCTACAGAAAATATTTTTATAAAAATGAGTGGATGCACTCATCTAACTGGACATGATTTTAGAATAATTTAGGAATTGGTTCTACTGGATTTGGAGTTGGTATGAATATTCTAGGGATTTGCAAAGTGGATCATATATGAAGAAATGGTCCAATATTTAACATAGCAGAATAAGTGTAATGAAAAATGTTCACATCCTAAGACAAGATTTTTGATGCACCTAGGAATTTGAATCACTCCACTTGGAGCTATAATGAATGCTCTAGGGATTTTACTAGTGGGGAATTTGCTAGTCCAAATTTGAATTTAAATTTGAATAGTGCAAAAACTTGTAGTGGAAAAATATGGAAGCTGCATAATTAAGTAGGACTGAATTTTAGAAAAATATAGGAACTTGAATCATCAAGTTTGGAGTTCAATTCATTTAATTGTGATTTTGGAAGTCTCTGATAAAAGAAAAAGGGAAAAGGAGGGTTATACCTAACGGGCCGGACGATAAGCGGAAACAACTGGGATGGCCCAGCTGCTCATGCGCGCGCACAGGCCCTGGTGACGCCGAAGGCGCACTCCCCCGAGTACGCCTCCACCACAGGGAGGCGGGAGGCATTGGGGCGCCTCCACTTTAAACAGGGGGCCGGCCGGGAGGTCACTAACATGGGGGGCCCGCCGGTCAGGTCCATCTCCCTCCTCGCGCTCGAACAGAGGGTAGGAAGGTGATGTGGAGCCGAGCGCTCGCCGGCGTTGCCCCGGCTACGCTCCGGCCACCAGAGCGATCGGGGGGAAGCGCCGCATCCGACCGGGGGCTACATTTTCGCCGGGGAGCGCCGGAGTGAGCGAGGCCTCGGCCGCGGCGGAGGCCGACGACGGCGGCCGTGGGGGCGGCGCTCTGACTACGGGAAAGATGAAAGGAGAGCCGGGAAGGATCTTGTAGAGGTGCTGGGGGGGGGGGGGCTCTGGTGACGCTTGAAGGAGAGGAGGGGCTCGGGAATGCTTGGATTGGAGCGAGGCCGAGGCGGGCATTGCCGGCCGTAGGCGGAGGAGGAGGGCACAGGACGAGCCGCAGGTTGGTCCAGTAGGTCTGCGGGAGAGGGAGGAGCGAAGAGAGGTAACATGGGCGCTCGGGGAGAGGTCTTGAAGGCGGGGCAACGAAGAGGAGCTCGGGTGGCCACCGGGGGCCCTCGGGCGCGGCGAGCATGGGCATTTGAGCCGCCTTGGAAGCTTGCGCGCGTCGTGGAGAGGCATGGGATGCCGAGGGGAGATGTCTGGCGCGCGTGGATGCCCTGCCGCAGCCGGTCACGAGCTACATGATAGCTTCTGTCGGCAGAGCACCGTTTCTGCATGCCCATTGCGTGGTCACCACGCTAAGGCATGTCCCGGGCGCCTTTTTGGTCGGCCAAAGCTGTCTGGGGTCCAAGGCATGCATGTAGGAGAGCATTGGTGGGGTTGCATTGCCTATGGATCTAGGTGGAGTGGTTTTCCACTAGGGACAAGTTTGTAGCAGCAAACTTGGGGGCTAGCTCAGGGGATTTTACTGAAGGGATTAGAGGGTAAAGAGTTGTCTGGGTTTCTTAGGTATGGAAGGAGTACTAACACCCCAAATTTCGGCTCAGGGAGACAAGTATAACTGGTACTTGTAGTTCAAAGCTGTATTTCCTGCCATAACCTGGTTCCAGATGATTTGCTCATATTTTTTCACATGAGCATTCCATCTTTGGTTTTGGTTTGATGTGTTAACATGCAAATGGTGTTGTATAAGAGTTTGATGGCATTTGCATGAACATAATAGTGGGAGAGAGGAAGAAGAGATGCTGCCATGGTGAAAAGAGAGGGAAAATAAGGGAGTTACCTCCCAAATGATTGAGCAGAGTCCATGGCAAGGTTACTGGGGGTAGAAGGGGGCTAGACGATGCCGTGGTAAAAAGTTAGAGACAAGGAGAATCTTTTTGGGTCCACTTTTCTTGTCCACAAGCTTATGGCTGAAGGTGTTTGTGCTGTGGTTGGGCTAGGTAGAGGAATCCTATGGCCTTGAGATTCACCAGGGGTAAATGGTAAGTCCATTTGGTCCTGATCACAAGTTTTCAGCATAATTGAAGAAAGTTGATAATGTAAACTTGGTAAACCCTAGAAATCAACAGAATCACATTTCTGTAGATCTAGGCATGCAAAACTATTCTCCTTAATGCACCACTTTGTGTGGTGTCATTTTTTGGTGATTAGAGAATGCCCAAAAAGTTTGGGAGCAAATAGGTAATCTTGACAATGCAAGAATTTCCAATTCTTGAAATCAGCAGAAAGGGGTTTGGGGGAATTTGGACAAGTGGATCTATTCTCCTTTATGCACCAATTGGTGTGGATGCATTATTAGAGAATTAGAACATGTCCACCAAGTTTGAGACCAATAGGAGAAACTTCACCATGTAAAGTTGTTCAAATTTGATTCTGGACAGAGAGGGTTTTGGGATATTTTGGTGAACCAAATCAAGTGGGATTGATATGAAACTTGGCAAGATGATCACATATGTCATATGTGACATGCTAGAATTTTCTTGGATTTATTTGAGAATATTTCTTATAGAAATATTTCAAATGCTTGAAATAGGCGGAAATAGTTTTGAAGGGTTTTGTCCATTATTTTTAACATGACCATGTGTTGAAACTCTTATATATGGAAAATATATATCCACTGAGTTTCCCTAATTTTTCTCAAATATTTTAAAATCATAAAAATAAAATTTTCCCTATAAAAGACCATTTCTGGCCCTCAGAAAAAGCCTTTAAATAAAATAGGAAGATAATCTTTAAAATTTGGTGGTTTTGGGAAGTCATATATATGGTTGGTTCCAAATAAATCCTTTGGGGGTAAAACAATCCACCCAATTTGAGGACTTGTAGTACAAACCTCAATTCAGGGGTTTTGGAAAGCCTAATTTGAATAAACCCTTTTTGGCCAAAAATAATATTTTATAAAAATAGTTTTATGTCCTATACACATGGCATGATCATTGGGCAAAGATTTGGAGCAAGGAGATGAGTTTTGAGAGTAGGAGGAATTTAGGAATATAGAGCACAAGCAAGCAAACAAGCAATCAACAATCAAGTCAAGCATCACAAGCACAGGGAAAAAAGTTTCAATTGGTCCTAATTTTTGAGTCATGTTAACTTAGTCATGAGGCAAAACACACGGTGTGACAACAGCAACAACGGTTCCTATAGTTTAGGCGCGACCAAGATTGGCGCTGAGGAGAAGTACTTCTTCAGGTCCTGCAGTGCCGCCTCTGCCTCCGGGGTCCAAGTCATTGGGCCCGCTTTCTTCAAGATCTTGAAGAACGTCAAGGCACGCTCTATGGACTTGGAAATGAACCTGCTGAGGGCAGCGATGCAGCCCGCCAGACGGCGTACGTCCTTGATGCATTTCGGCGCCTCCAGTTGCTCGATTGCTTCGATTTTGGCGGGGTTGGCTTCGATCCCGCGCTGTGAGACGAAGAAACCGAGGAGCCTGCCGGAGGGGACTCCAAAGATGCACTTCTCAGGGTTGAGCTTGAGGTTGATCTTGCACAGGTTTGTGAAGGTTTCTTCTAGGTCTTGCACCAGCATGTCCTTGTCCTTGGTCTTGACCACTATGTCACCCATGTAGGCTTCTACATTCCTGAGCAGCTATGGACCCAAACTAATCTGGACTGCTCATTGCTAATGTGGAACCGGCGCTCTTCAGCCAGAACGACATTCGTCTGAAGCAGTACACGCCACAAGGGGTGATGAACGCCGTTTTCTCTTCGTCTTCCTTGGCCATAAAGATCTGGTGATACCCAGAGTATGCATCAAGAAAAGACAGAAGGTCATAGCCAGCAGTTGAGTCCACTATCTGATCGATGCGTGGCAAGGGGAATGGGCCCTTCGGGCAGGCCTTGTTGACATCGGTGAAGTCGATGCAAAGCTTCCATTTCCCATTCGCCTTGCGCACAACCACATGGTTCGCCAACTAGGTCAGGTGGATCACGCCTCTAATCAAACCTGCCGCTTCTAACTTCTTGATCTCTTCGGCGATGAATTCTTGCCGCTCTAATACCTCTTTCCCGACCTTCTGTTTGACAAGGCACGGTGGGGGCAAATGGCTAGGTGGTGCTCAATCACCTCCCTGGGAACACCGGGGATGTCAGATGGTTGCTAGGCAAACACATCGACATTCGCCCACAGGAAGGTGACGAGCGTGCTTTCCTATTTGCTCTCGAGTGTGGCACTAATGGTGAAACTGCTGCCCTCTCTGTTTTCCCGTGCAACCACTTGTTTCGTCTTGGGGATGGTTATTCTTTCTTTCTTGCTCCTGGTGGTGGAGGTCTCTGGTAGGTCGTCGACGGGTGTGCTGCACTCTGTCGTGCGCTTGTCGGAGTTCCTACGAGACTCGCTAGAGCTCTTGTCCTTGTTCTTCCCCCCGGGAGATTTGCTGGCAGGAGCGAGTGCCTCGTCGGCAGATGCTGCCACTGCCTCCCGGAAGAGCTTGTCTACAGAGAGGACTGCGTTCCTGTTGTCGTCCTTGACGGTGACGACGCTTATCGGCCTCGACATTTTCAACGTGTTGTAGGAGTGGTGAGACGCTGCCATGAACTTTCCCAGCGCCGGTCGGCCCAGGATTCCGTTGTATGGCAGCGACATCTTCACGACGTCGAAGACAATCTTCTCCGTCCTGAAGTTGAGCTCGCTGCCGAACGTGATCGGCAGAGTTATCTTCCCCTTTGGCTGAGACCTTCCGAGTTGACCCCTTGGAAAGATCCCGTTGGCTTAAGATCTGGGTCAAGGATATGCAGGAGCTTGATCACATCCGGTGAAATCACGTTCAGCCGGGCCTCACTATAGACCAACATCTTAGTGACCTTGAGGTTGCGGATTATCAGTGATACCAACAATGGCACACACCCGACGGCAGTGATGCGTTCGGGGTGATCCTCAGCGTCAAAGATGATGGGAGTTTTGGACCACTTGAGGGGTTTTCTTGTCTCTGGCGCCGGTTTTGCCGCGTTGACCTCACGGGCCCATTGCTTGAGCTGCCAGTGACAGGAGTGCAAGGATGCGCCCCTGTCAACGCACATGGCGTCCACAGCCTTCCGGAACTTCTAGGATTCTTCTTTGTCAGTGTCGCCATCGTCATCGGACTAGTTATCTCGGCCTCTAGCAGGCTTCTTCTTCTGTTGCTTGGCCTTGCCGCGACGTCCACCACGGCCGCCTCTGCCCTTCTTGCCGGAGCCACCCACAACGTCTTGACCCTTCTCCTTGTTGCCCCTTTCATACTCTTGCCTCTGCTTCTCGGCAAGCTGTTCTACTTGGTGGCAACTGTTGATGTCGTGGCTCTTGGTGCGATGGATCTTGTAGTACAACCCACCGGTCTTCTCCCCCGATGCGGCCTCATCGTCTTCGGAGCACACGGCAACGTTCTTGCCGGACCCCTCGGAGTTGGCCTTCTTGGCGGAGTCGGGGTTGACGCCCCCTTCGACAGCCATCACTGCATTTCCCTTGCGCTTTTTGTTGTGCTTCCGTCCTTTCTTCTTGGCGGCTTACGCGTTGTCGTCGTCGGAATCGACCTCCACGCCAGCGTCTTTCCCGGGGAGTCTCCTCCCTTCTTCAGCACGTGCGCACTTGTCAGCCAGGGCGTATAGCTCGGCGACTCCTCGCACCTTGTTGATGCCCATCTCTTCCTACATCCGGCGATTGCGTACGTTCGTGTGGAACGCGACAATCACCAAGGCGGGGTGGATCTCTGGAATGTTGTGCTGCACACGGCTGAACCTCTGGATGTACTTGCGGAGGGTCTCTCCGTCCCTCTAGGGAAGCATGTACAAATCACTGGGCTGCCCTGGGAGCTAGTGTTCCCCATGGTATGCACCAATCGAACTGGTTGCACAGATCCGCCCAAGAAGAGATGGATCCCTCCGGCAAGTTCATCAACCAACTCCTCACGTGGGGCTTGAGCGCGAGCGGAAAGTAGTTGGCGAGTATCTTCTCGTCCCGTCCCCCGGCAGCCTGCACGACGATGGTGTAGATGCCAAGGAACTCCGAGGGGCTTATCTTGCCATCGTATCTGTCAGGCAGCTCGGGCTTGAAGGCCCTGCTGGAAGGCCAGGGAACCTGCCATAGCTCGCGAGTGAACGCCAGGCATCCCACCTCGTAAGGTAGGCTACCAGGAGCCCCCAGCGTGGGTTCGTCGACGGCCGGGTCCACGCGGCTGTCGGATTGACGACGAGTATCGCGCCGTCTCTTGATGGTCGTGCGGGCGTCTTCCTTGCGTCTGTCCTTCAGGATTTTGCGCTGGTCTTGGTCCCATTGTGGGTCCGGCGAGGCATACGACACCTCGTCTTGAACGTCCATCCGGTGGGAAGTCCGCTCCGGAGGCGACTGGACCATATGCGCTCCGCCGGCGTCGCGCCCGGTGGCTGGGCCTCCAGGGGCCGCTCGGCGTGCGTGCGATGGTCCTGCCCCCTCCGGCTTGTCGCAGTTCGGGAAGCGAGCAGGCTTTGTATGGTTGCTCTCCAGTCCTCCATCTTCTCCGGCGCAGGCAGGAAGTTCAGCAACAGTTGTGCCTGCTCTAGAGCCTCTCTTGCAGTCCCGGGCATGGAGCGGTGCGAGGCATGGGTGACACTCTTACTCCCGACGGTGTCAGGAGGAGCATGCGCCCGTGCCATCGTTCACTGCTCATCAGCTCCGGGAGGCTGCTGTCGAGCTTGGCCCTGCGCGCCTTGGGAGGGACGCTCAGGGGTCTTGTCCGCGCGCTGCCCAGGCTCGCCGCCTCGGGGATGCAGGTCGCGGTCACCTTGCGCACGGCACGGCGGAGGCGCAGTCGCCTTCGCCGCTGCCACAGCCGCCGCCGCGGTTGCTGCTGCTTCAGCCCCAACCCTCGACGCCGCTGCTGCGTTCTGCGCCCCTGTGATGGCGGGGTCCGAGTCGCGGCTCGTGGAGCTCCGCGTGTTGTTGTGACCGCGCTCACTAGCAGCGTGAGCATGGTGGTCTCTTTCGTCAGCTCTACCGATGACCGCCGGAGTCTATATCTTGGATGTGGTCACAGCAGAAGTCGACGCACCCTTGGCTTTCTTGGGAGCCATAGGTGACGATGAAGATGCTGGTGAAGGTGCGCAAAGACCGGTTAAGGTTCGTGCCAGAAACTCCCCCCTACCTAGCGCGCCAAAGATGTCGTGGATGCGATCTATGGATCCGGCATGGAGCCTTTGTAATCGGGTGGGTAAGTTTCCGGCACAAAGAGCATCACAGATCTCTGCGACGCGAGGAGGGTTTAGACAGGTTCGGGCCGCCGGAGCGTAAAACCCTACATCTTGTGTTCTTGTGGATTATTGGTTTTCATAGCACAAGGTGCAACAGCCCCGGCAAGAGGTGTATCGGGAGTGCAGCTACGTGTGTAGAATGAACATGGTTTCGACCTTTCTAAAGGTATCCATGGGCCTCGTTTTATAGACAAGGGGTTACCAAATGAAAAAATTGTCTTTACACCTGGCGAATAGTGGCTACTGTCTCTTGCCAGAGAGTGAGCAGAGGTGGTAGTGGGAAATACCTAATTCTGACGGACTAGGACAGGCACATTGAATGCGCCGTGAGGTGTCAAGCTGGCGACGTCTCCTGGCAACGATTGCATCTCCTTCTGTGTCGTCCACCCAGCTACCTTCTATTCTTTCTTCATGCCATGGGACGGGTGTCCATAAATCCGTTGTAAGTCCGTCCATGCTACCACTCATACCGGCTAGTTGCACCTATCTGCCTGCCCGCCTGCCTGATGTAGACAACCAGCCTGGTGATGGGGAGCTAAGCCTTGGCGGGGGAATCCTTGGCGGGTGAGTGCGTCCCTGAGCATCCCCAGCAAGGCGTCTTGCCGGGGTTACTCGGCCTTCGTTTGTTGTTGTTGGAGGAATGCTTGTTCCCGGCAAGGTCTTGCCGGTCTGGAGGCTACGGCGTCTGATGCACAAGTCTGGGTGCTAAGGACCCCGTTTCTTAGTACACCGATAGGATCTCACGAAGTTTCTGTTATGTTTTTTGTGATTGAAGTTTTCAAGTTTTGGGTGAGATACCGATATGAGGAGAATAAGGAGCGTCGAGCCCTAAGCTTGGGTATGCCCAAGGCACCCCAAGGTAATATCCAAGGAATACTCAAGCGTCTAAGCTTGGGGATGCCCTGGAAGGCATCCCCTCTTTCTTCTTCAACGCTATCGCTATACCTTACTTGGAGCTATATTTTTATTCATCACATAATATTTGTTTTGCTTGGAGCACCATTTTATTTTGTTTTTCTCTGTTATATGGTATCCATAATAATGTTTTTCAATAAAAGGTTCCAATAATTGCCTTAAGATGTCTCAATTGCATGTTTGATGTGTGATTGTGTAAAAGTAGAAACTTTTGCCATAGTGTTTGAATTTCATATTTTATTGGAACGTGGAAAATTTCTAAAAAATTTACACAGTATTTTCATACCAATTCTTGAGCTTCTCCTTAATTTTTAGAATTGTTTCAGTTACAGAAGTACACTTTTTAAATGAATTTCTACAGACTGTTCTCTTTGGACAGATTGCTGTCATAGTTTTTTTATCTACTTATCCTAGAGTTTTAATGGCTTATATTGATAGATATAAATTGTGGAAATGATAGCATAAAGTAACTAATGTTTTAAACTTATTATGAAACTTGTCTTGGTAGTACATGAAGTGTTGATTTATTCATATGTGTACTAACCTATCTCACGAGTTCTTTTCAAGTTTTATGTGGATGAAGTTTTTGAGACTTAGGTGAAACTGGGATATGGGAGGATTGAACGAGATACATAATCTCGAGCTTGGGGATGCCCAAGTCTCCCCAAGTCAATATTACAAGAAGTCTCAAGCATCTAAGCTTGGGGATACTACACATCTCACCTCTCTTCGTCAACAATTATCTGTTAGCCAATGATGATCCTAAGTTTCTATTCATTCACATGTGCTATTCTTGGAGCATCTTTTGTGTTTATTTTTTCCTTTTTATTTTATGCACCATGCTGGTATGAGATAATACTTGGCTTATTTATAGAATGCTTCATGCGCTTCACTTAAATCTTTTGAGTATGGCTTTATAGAATGTTTCATGCGCTTCACTTAAATCTTTTGAGTATGGCTTAATAGAATGCTTCGTGTGCTTCACTTATATACTTTGAGCTGGGATATTGGTCTCTCTATATTCATTGAATAATGCTCTATGAAATTCACTTATATCTTTTTGAGAGTAGTTTTATGATCACTCTTGTGCTTCACTTACATCCTAAGAGAAAATGTTGAAAGAATTGAATGTCCTAAAGTTAAATTATATATGCTTCATATGCTTTTCCCATGGAGAGTAGTGACTTCACATACTAAGAGTATAAGCAATTTAGCAAAAATAGCATTGGTTACTTGAACAATTCATGAAAGAATATTGAAGGAAGAGAGATTTCACATATAAATATGCTATCTTGGACATCTTCTATGATTGTGAGCCCCCATTAACTATTTTCAAACTTGATCAAGTAGTTGACGTTGGACAAGGAAGACAAAGTAATGGTTATGTTTGTTTGTATTAACATAGAAGTTATATTGCCATGGATCCTCTAACATGTGGCACTTGCTTAGGATCTTTTGCTAGCCAAAATTTCGTACTAAGTAGAGATACTACTTGTGCATCCAAAAACCCCTAAACCCAGTTTCTTGCCATTAGAGTCTACCATATCTTCCTATGGATTGAATAAGATCCTTCAAGTAAGTTGTCATTGGTGCAAAAAGCAATAAAAATTTCCCCTAAATATGTATGATCTTTTATTGGAAGGGAAAATAAGCTTTGTACGAACTTGTGATGGTGAAGAAATAAAAGGGACGAACTACATAATAAAGGCTGCCATCACAAGGGGCAATAGAAGTGACGTTCCTTTTCATTAAGAGATTGCACATCCAAAAATAAAAAGTGCATGATAACCTCTGCTTCCCTCTGCGAAGGGCCTATCTTTTACTTTTATCTAATTACTTTTCCATATTTACTTTTATGCAAGAGTTAGTAATGTTCATCTCTATTCCAATCTATTAATTCTTTAGTTGGCAAGAATCATGTGGTGGAGCAAGATCCAGGCACATATATCTAGTTGGATATAGGTGATCATGATTCATTATTGTTGACATTATCCCTGAGATAAATAAGTTGGGAGGAGGAATATTAAGCCCCTATCTTACTATCTGTTTGATTGAAACTGCTTGTTCCAAAAATATGCTTTGAGTGTTAGCAATCATGGAAGACTAAATGATAGTTGAGTATGTGGAATTTGGTAAATCAAAGCTCTTACATAGACCCTTCCTAAAAATAAGATGAATTGTAACTGTTTCATGCTGAAAACATAGTTTACTAGTTTTAAAGAAAGTTTATGGTCTATATTTTAACATGTGAATAGCTTGTTACTTGATCATGAGAAGTTCTATGAGAAAAGAGTTGTTGTTTATGTTGCTAGAAAAAGTGATTGGAAGTAACATTGATCAAACCTATATACTATGCTAGAATTAACACTTCATAAATTATTTCTTTTATCATTTACCTACTCGAGGACGACGAGGAATTAGGCTTGGGGATGCTGATACGTCTCAAACGTATCGATAATTTATGAAGTATTCATGCCATATTCACCTATGATTACAATACTTTTGTATGGCTTTCATGCACTTTCTAGTATTTAATTAGAACTAACCCGGACTGACTGTTTTCAGCAGAATTGCCGTGGTGTCGTTTTTTTGTGGAGAAAATGAAAGTTTTCGGAATCACCCGAAAGTTTTTGGTATTTTTTTCTGGAACATATGTGCAACATTGGAGTGAAGAACCACCAAAGGGGGGCCCCTGTTGGCCACGACCCAACAGGGCGCACCCAGGGGGGGTTAAAGGGCCCTCTTAGCTCGTGGGCCCCTCATAACTCCTTGTTGCGTGATTCCAACGCCAAAAATCCTATAAATAGAGAAACCATCAAAAATTAGGAGAGACTCTTCGCCTCGCCGCCACAACTCTCTGTATCAATGAAAAACCAATCTTGAGAGAAAATAGAGAGGAAAACACACAGAGAGAGAGAGAGATCCAATCTCGGAGGGGCTCTCGCCCCTCTAGGAGCCATGGAGGCCAAGGACCAGAGGGGAGAACCTCTCCCCATCTAGGGATAGGCCATGGAGGAGGAAGCCTAAGGGGGGAGACTCTCTCCCCCTCTCTCCCGGTGGTGCCGGAGTGCCGTCGGGGGAACCATCACCGCGGTGATCGTCTTCATCAACATCACCGTCTTCATCACCTTCCTCATCTCTTTTCAGTGGCCCACTCTCCCGCACCCGGCTATAATCTCATACTCGAACATGGTGTTTCATGCGACATATTATTATTCAATGATGTGTTGCCATCCTATGATGTTTGAGTAGATTTATGTTGTCATTTCGGTTGATTGATGATCTTGATTGGTTTGAGTTGTATGTTTTATTTTGGTGTTGTCCTATGGTGCCCTCTGTGACGCGCACACGTGAGGGATTCTCGTAGTATGGTGTTGCAATACGTCCATGACTCGCTTATAATGGGGGGCTAGAGTGACAGAAGCTTACAATCTAGTAAGGGGGTTGTTGCGTATTGGAGTAAAGAGGACTTGATGTGTAATGCTATGGTTGGGTTTACCTTAATGATTTCTAGTAGTTGCGTATGCTTGCTAGAGTTCCAATCATAAGTTCATATGATCCAAGTATGGAAAGTATGTTAGCTCATGCCTCTCCCTCATATAAAATTACAATAATGATTACCGATCTTGTTATCAATTGCCTAGGATGATTCCGCGCACCATACCATCATTATTCCACACATGCTATTTGTAATATATTTTAATATATACTAACTTTATTTAGGCAGCAACTATTTTCATATTTTTGTTCTCCAATATCATGCAAAGCTATCCTCTTTATACCCACAATGAAGTTTCATTTCTCGTTACTAGATAGAAGCAAACGTTCAGCATATGTAGAGTCGTATCGATCGCAGATAGGACTTGAGAGAATATTGATCTTACCTTTGGCTTCTTGTGGGTTCGACACTCCATACTTATCACTTCCATCTTTGGAAAGTGCTACGATGATTCCTTGCACTTGGGGATCATCACTTGCCTATTCGGTAACCAACTCCTTGCTAATCGTATCTCTATACGACTCTTACCGGTCGTATTGGGGCTCGATGCACTCGATCACCTATGGGGCCATCTGCCCCTTTGTGGTTCGGCGGGGGCGAGGTCACATGCACAAAGAGCGGAGATGGTGAGACAGCACGACGATCGGGACGCTGGCGTTTTACCCAGGTTCGGGCCGCTGTGAAGCGTAAAACCCTACTCCTGCTTTTGGTGGATTTATCAGAGGAACACGAAGAACACGCAGCGCTCAATCCCGGCAAGGGTTGCCGTCGGGGAGAGCCGCTACGTGAGTACAAGTGTCTAAAAGTCGGAATCTTGAACTAGGTTGCCTTGGGCCTCCTTTTATAGCTCAAGGGGCAACCACAATGGCAAATCAAACATTGTATGATGATTAGACAGCTAACAGTGCTATCATACCTAACTCTGGCACTTAGGGCAAAATGCCGTAAATGCAGTCTAGGTGGCGTGCGAGGGTGCATCGCCGGCAAGCTTCTACCACCGCTCTAGCTAACTATCGCACCACAGCTTGACACGCCTATGGACGGGTGTCAAGGGAGCATAATCTGTCTTCCAGCATGCCGCCACGTGCTTAGCGAGAGCCACTTAGCCACCTGGGGGTTCGACACCGCATCGACAAGTGAATGGCGTTGTGATGCGGTGGAGTGGTGGCCGATCGGCTCGCGCTTGCCGGGAGATGGCTTGCCGGTTCTTCCTGAAGGTGTACGCGCCTCGGTCCACGGCAGGCATCGGGGATGTTCTTGGCGCGCTCCGGGCCCGTCCTGGGTTGTTGCGTTGGTCTTGCCGGCGTTGCTTGGCCTTTTGTAGGTTGCTGCTGCCGGAGTCTGGGTCTTGAATGTTTGCTTGGTTTGCTTGTGTTGATGGGTTTTGCTACTACTGCCTGTGCATAAGTCAGGGGCACTGGATACCCCTGTCCTAGTGAACCAATAGGAGCCCTCGGATTTGGCCCACACGCACTTGCCTGGTGTCGTTGTGTCAGGCCCAAAATTTATGCACAAGCGCGCAAGTGGGGGAGTAACCGCCAATTTACTAGTCAGCACTGACCCACTACCTCAGGCCGTTTCCGCCACGTGCGCCGCATGCATTGCGGGGAGCTTGTGGTGGGTGCGCGTGACTTAAAGGCCTGGGCGTGGAAGAAACTACAGCGCCATGGATTGGAGCAATGGGGCAGTTACCTGTTCGCCCGTGAGTCATGGGTAGTGGGATTGGTGGAGATGGGCGGCCGCTCTGGAGCGGAGGAGAGCCAGCCCTCGTGCCCTCCCCTATAAATTAGGGGGTCATGGCGGCGATGGTCATCCATCTCCATCTCCTCCTTATTCCCAAGTCCGCGTTGCTTGTCCTTCTCTTCTGGTTCGTCTTTGGGTGCACTAGTCCTCGCCATGGCGAGGGGGCGAGGACGACTCTCAGCTTCCGCCGGGGCGACGAGAGCTTCCCTTCAGGATCATGCCGCTGCTTCAGTCGCGGCGACGGGAGGTGGTTCCAGTGCGCCCGGTCGGAGAGCTGGAAGAGGCCGGGGCTAGCGCGGGGCCCGCGGCCGGGGGAGGCGCAGCGCCGCCTCCGACCCTCCTCCGGTGGCGGTTCGTTCCCCAACAACGAAACATACTGAGAGCATGGCGCTGGAGTTTGTCATTGGGCTGCGTGGCCCTCCTCGTAGCCGCTTGCGACTCCCTCGTCCCTTTGCCAGGGTGATGGAGGTCGACAAGCCGCACGCGAGGTGGTTGCGTGTGCATGGCTGCTGCAATGGCGCTGTGCGGGCCGACGTCGAGTTCCCGGTGCCCTGCATCATGTTCCTTAGGAGCGGGTGGAAGACCTTCGCACACGCTCATAACTTCACGGGCGGGTATGTCCTCCGCTTCAAGCTGGTGGAGGCCGACACGCTCTCCATCAATATCTATGGGCACTCGGGCGCTTGTCTCGGCTCCTATGAAGAGAGCTCGAGTGATGATTAAGACTCCTCCTCGAGCGATAGCGACGAGGAGGACAGTGTCGGTGAAGACGGTGACAGCGAGGTCCAGGCCGTCAGGTCGGAGTACGACGACCTCGGCTCCAGCTGACCGCCGGCCGCACTATCATCGTCAGCGATTTGCCGGGGGTTCTTGACTTGGGCACCGCCTCTGCTCCTCAGCTAGACCTTGGCAGGCTCATGGACTTCGGCTTCGTCTTCCTTGCCGGTGGTCCCGCCGAGTAGTTTCCTGACAGCCTTGACAGGGTCAGACTGGGCTTCTTCTTAGGTCTCCCTTTCTCCCTTTTTCTTTTTGTAACTTGCTCCTAAGGGAGAAAGTCAAATAAAGATTTATTAGGAAGGAGCTCTCCAATGTATCTTGATCCATTTTGTATCAATAAACGAATGAATGAATGTTATTTCTCTTCCCTGAGTACCATCCTTTTCTCCTTTTGTTTCTACTGTGTCAGTATGTTTGTCCTTGCCGCACGGAACCGCTTGTCGGGTCACTACTAACCACAAGAACCAAAAGGGGAGCGAGCCCCCGGCAGCAGGCTGGCGTTGTTCCCCGGTAGGGCTCCTTGTCGGTATCGGCGCGCCCCCCCAGGGCTGACAAGTATCATGAGCTAGGGAACGCCTCGTCCCGACAAGGGTTTTCACCACGTGGGGGACTCCACCGAACACATCCGAAAAGAGAGCAAGGGTTTCCTTTAAGGGAGCAAACAACATAAAACTTGGGATATGCGATTAGACTTATCTTTTTAGGTAGTATCCCTTTCTGGAGTACGCTGGGCCATCGTCCTTGTTCCTTTGCCCTCCTTCTATGTTTTCCTGGTGGCCAAACACGTAGGGCAAGAGGCCTCTATCCCTTGAAGAGAGAATGCGGCAACAAGGATTATAGGCTTAACAAGTACTCTAGCAAATCTCTAGAACTTAAAAAGGCGATGACATTGCAATCATAAAAATGCATAATGAACATGCAATGCAATGATATGATGCGATGCCTAGCTTTATTATTGTTGCACAGGGTCTGCGCCTGGCTTTGTACAAAGGGTTACATGCAACTTCGGCAAAGCGTGTACAAAAGGTGGCTGCCGGGGACAGAGCCCGGCAGCCGCGCCTTACGTGTAGAACTTACGAAGATGCTCAATATTCCATGAGTTAAGCACCTTGGTGTCATCTTCGGTCTCCAAACGGACTGCGCCAGGTCTGGTGACTCGTGCTACCCGGTAAGGGCCTTCCCACTTTGGTGTCAACTTGTTGGTACCCTTGGCGGACTGAACGCGCCTAAGGACAAGGTCGCCTTCCTCAAGGCTCCGGGCGTGGACCCTATGGCTATGATAGCGACGCAGGGCTTGCCGGTAGCGTGCAGCATGCACAGCAGCCCGGAGATGAACTTCCTCGAGGAGCATGGCATCGTCATGCTGTAGCTGCTCTTGCTCTACTTCATCGTAGGCAAGTACTCGAGGTGACCTGTATATGAGTTCTGTGGGGAGCACTGCTTCTGCCCCATACACTAGGGAGAAGGGCGTCTGGCCGGTAGCTCGATTCGGTGTTGTTCTGAGGGACCAAAGAACCACCGGCAGCTCATCTATCCATCGCTTGCCGTTTCTCCGCAGTCTATCGAAAGTCCTTGTATTGAGCCCTTGCTGCACTTCAGCATTCATCCTCTCGACTTGCCCGTTCCTCCTTGGATGGGCAACAGAGGCGAAGGAGACCTTGCTTCCAAGGCTTTGGATGTAATGCATGAAGGCGCGGCTCATGAACTGGGTGCCGTTGTCGGTGATCACTCTGTTGGGCACTCCAAAACGGCACACCAGTCCTTTCATGAACTTGATAGGTGACTGTGCGGTCACCTTCCACACTGGCTCTACCTCAGGCCACTTTGTGAACTTGTCGATTGCTACGAACAAGAACTCAAAGCCCCCGACAGCGCGGGGAAAGGGGCCCAAAATATCGAGCCCCCAGGCCGAGAATGGCCAGCATAAAGGGACCGTCTAGAGAGCTTGCGCAGGTTGATGGATGTTCTTGGAATGGAACTGGCAGGCTTCACACTTGGTGACCAACTTAGTTGCATCTTGGAGGGCGGTGGGCCAATAGAAACCCTGCCGGAAGGCTTTTCCGGCAAGAGCCCTAGATCCAATGTGAGAGCCACATACGCCTTCGTGAGTCTTCGCCAACAGCTTCAGTCCATCCTCCCGGCAGATGCACCGCAATTTCACACCGTTCGGTCGTTTTCTGTACAAGGTGTCATCGACAAACTGGTACATACTTGAGTGACAGACTACTTTTTCGGCCTCTTCTTGCTCTTCGGGAAGTTCTCCTGTTTGGAGGAAGTGGACTATATGATGTGCCCAGGTTGGAGTCTGTGGCTCGACAACGAGGACTAAAGGCATCTCCTCATTCGTGGGAGCGCTTACCTCGACAGCAAAAGCCTGAGGTTCTGCGGGAGGGAGCTGCTCACCAACCGAAATGGCACTTCCCCCGGCAGCCTCTCTACCAGCGAATTCAGGAAGCTCTGCTGGGAAATGCTTGCCGGAGTTGAGCTTTCTTGTTTTCCTGGCCATCGCTGACGGGGATACTGATGGTTGAGTGAGGAGGAGGACAAAAGTCCTTGGTTCCACAGGAAGCTTCTGCACGGCGCACTTTGATAGGTGATCAACGATGATGTTTTCTGCACGGGGCACATGCTCTGCTTGCAACCCATCAAATCGCTCCTCCAGTTTCCTCACTTCTTCCACGTATGCTTCCATCAATGGGCTTTGATAATCTTTTGTTGACTTGTTTCACCACGAGCTGAGAATCTCCTCGGATGATCAGTTTCTTGATTCCCAACTCCACCGCGATTCTGAGTCCGACAAGGAGTCCCTCATATGCAGCTGTGTTGTTGGTGGCTTCCTCCCGGGGAAAGTGCATATGAACCACATACATGAGGTGCTCTCCGGTGGGGGCGACGAGGAGCACGCCTGCTCCGGCACCCTGGAGCGAGAAAGCACCGTCAAAGTACATGATCCAATCCTTGGGTGCTTCTTTGCCGGGGAGAATTGTCTCTGGAACCTCTTCGTCTCGCGTGGGTGTCCATTCTGCAATGAACTCTGCCAACGCCCCGCTCTGAACTATGGAAGTGATGTCATACTTAAATCTGAAACTGGACAGCT
This sequence comes from Elymus sibiricus, assembly GCA_039707655.1. Lineage (NCBI taxonomy): Eukaryota > Viridiplantae > Streptophyta > Magnoliopsida > Poales > Poaceae > Elymus > Elymus sibiricus. The sequence continues at coordinate 239,231,141 of CM077665.1, forward strand.
CAAGTGCCCACTCAACTATCCTTCCAATGGCTTCGGGGTTCCTCAATATGCGCTGCAGCGGAAAGCGAGTGACAACTATGGTCTCATGGGCTTGGACGTAGTGGCGCAGCTTCCTCGAGGCCATGATGAGGCCGAAGATCAGCTTTTGCACTCCAGAGTATCTTGACCTAGCCCCCTGCAACAATGAGCTGACAAAGTACACTGGCCGCTGCACCACTTTCTTCTTCGCCACTTCCTTGGAACTGCCTTTGCTAGCTTGCCGAGGTTCCCCTGGGTCTGCATTGGGTCCTGCCACGGATGCTTCGGTTTTGTCCCTGGAAGCATCAGCCGCAGTGGCTGCACCTTCATCCACTTCTCGCTGTGCCACCAGCGCTGCACTCACCACTTGATTCGTTGCCGCCAAGTATAGTAGCAACGGTTCTTGTGGTTTAGGAGCGACCAAGGTGGGAGCGGAAGAAAGGTAAGTTTTCAGATCCTGTAGTGCTGCCTCTGCTTCCGGGGTCCACTTTATCGGGCCAGCCTTCTTCAGAATCTTGAAGAACGACAGGGCGCGTTCAACGGATTTGGAGATAAACCTAGTTAACGCGGCAACGCATCCGGTCAAACGACTGATGTCCTTGATGGTCTTGGGTGCTTGTATCTGCTCAATTGCTTTGATCTTGTCCGGATTGGCTTCTATTCCTCACTGAGATACAAAGAACCGATGTAGCTTGCCGGATGGGACGCCAAACACACACTTCTCAGGGTTGAGTTTGAAATTGATCTTGCGCAAGTTTGCAAAAGTTTGTTCCAAGTCTTGTATGAGAGTCGCTTCATCCTTGGTCTTGAGGACTATGTCATCCATGTAAGCTTCCACGTTTGTGTGCAACTGAGGTCCAAATCCAATATGCACGGCTCTGGCAAAGGTAGAACGAGCGCTCTTTAAAGCGAAGGGCATCCGTACAAAGCAGTACGTGCCGCACGGAGTTATGAACGCGATCTTTTCCTCATCTTCCTTAGTCATGAAAATCTGGTGGTATCCGGAGTATGCGTCCAAGAAGGAAAGCAAGTCACACCCGGAAGTGGAATCAACAATCTGGTTGATGCGCGGCAAGGGTAAAGGTGTTTTGGGCATGCTTTGTTCAAGTCAGTGAAATCTATGCAGAGCCTCCATTTCCCATTCGCCTTGCGCACCACTACCGGGTTGGATAGCCAAGTTGGGTGCAAGACTCCTCTGACCAAACCAGCTGCTTCGAGTTTCCTGATTTCTTCGGCAATGAACTGCTGCCGCTCCAAGGCTTGCTTCCTAACCTTTTGCTTGACGGGCCTGGCATGAGGGCAGACAGCAAGGTGGTGCTCAATCACCTCCCTGGGAACACCGGGGATGTCAGATGGTTGCCAAGCAAACACATCGACATTCCGTAGGAAGGCAACGAGCGCGCTTTCCTATTTGTCAGTAAGGGTGACGCTGATGGTGAACGTGCCACCAGTGCCATCCAGTCCTGCCGGAATCTTTTTCGTCTCAGGATAAGTGACCTTGGACTTCTTGCTAGCGGAACTTTCCGGCGGGTCATCATTAGGTGCAGCGCACTCCGAAGAGGCGCGCTTCCCGGAGTCCTTGCCGGTGTTCACGCTAGGCTTCTTTGCCTTCTTCGATTCCTTGGCGGGAGCTGGGATTTCTTCAGCCTCGGCTGCTACCGCATCCCGATACATCTTGTCCATGCATATGACTGCATCCTTCTTGTCAGATGGGATGGAGATGATTCCAATGGGGCCCGACATTTTCAAAGTGGTGTAAGCATAGTGGGATGCTGCCATGAATTTTGCCAGGGCTGGGCGACCGAGAATTCCATTGTAAGGCAGAGGGAGCTCAACCACGTCAAACACTACCTTCTCAGTCCGGTAATTCAACTCCCCGCCAAACGTCACAGGCAAAGTGATCTTTCCCTTAGGTCGGCTTCTGTCGGGGTTGACTCCTTGGAATGTACCCGTAGCCTTGAGCTCTCCGTCCGAGATCTACAGCCTTTCAACCACCTTTGGGGAGATTAAGTTCAATCCCGCCCCGCCGTCAACTAACATCTTGGTGACTTTGAGGTTGCGGATTGTTGGGGAGACCAACAATGGCAAACATCCGACCGCAGTGGTGCGATCAGGATGGTCCTCTTCATCAAAGATGATAGGCGTGCGGGACCATTTGAGTGGCCTTCTGGACTTTGCAGCTGGTTCCACAGCGTTGACCTCGCGCGCCCACTGCTTGAGCTGTCGGTAAGAGGAATGCAAGGATGCACCCCCGTCAACACACATGGCTTCGGTTGCCTTCTGGAATTCTTGATCACTGGAATCCTCCTCGTCATCCTCATCCTCACTCATATCCTCTGCTTCTTTTTTTTCACGGCCTCTAGCTGGCCTTTCCTTCTACGGTGGAGCTTTGCCGCGGCGGCCTCCTTTGTCGCCACGGCCCTTCCCGGCAGCACCGTCTTGGCCTTTCTCTTTGTCATGCTTCTCGTACTTGGCCTTCTTCTTCTCGACAAGCTGCTCAACTTGGCGGCATTCTTGGAGATCATGGCCTTTAGTGCGGTGGATTTTGCAGTATGGCCCGTTGGACTTTCCAGTTTTCTCAGCGGCAGCGGCCTCCCGGCAATCAGTACACGCGGCAGCTCCCTTGGCGGGGGCCTCGGCTTTGGCCTTCTTGCCGGTACTGAGATCACCGGAACCCTCAATGGCTAACACTGCTTTTCCCTTACGCTTCTTGTTGCACTTCCGGCTCTTCCCCTTCGGGCCAGGGGCATCGTCGTCGTCATCTGAATCGACTTCGACGCCAGCCTCCTCTCTGGGTAGTCGCCTTCCTTCCTCAGCACGAGCACGCTTGTCCACCAGCATGTATAGCTCATTGACAGTCTTGGGGAGCTTTACGTTCATCTTGGCCCGCATCCTTTTGTTGCGTACGTCCGAATGGAACGCGGCAATCACGGCTGCAGGGTGTACCTCCGGGATATTGCGGTGCACCCGGCTGAATCTCTGGATGTACTTCTGCGGAGTCTCTCCCTCCTTTTGCGGAAGGACTTGCAGGTCGCTGGGCTGCCCTGGCTCCTGGTGGCCACCTGTGAAGGCGCCAACGAACTCATTGCACAAGTCAGCCCATGATGAAATGGAGTTCTCCGGCAGGTGCATTAGCCACGATCTCATGTTTGGCTTGAGTGCCAAAGGGAAGTAGTTGGTGAGCACTTTCTCATCTCTTCCTCCGGCGGCTTGAACGACTATCGTGTAGATGCCCAGGAATTCTGCCGGGTTCGGTTTTCCGTTGTACTTCTCCATCAGCTCTGGCTTGAAAGCTTGGGCCGTAGGCCAGCGGACCAGTCGCAGGTCGCGAGTGAAGGCAGGGCACCCAACCTCGTAAGGCAGGTACCCTCTAGCACTGGGCGCGGGGTCACCAGCACCTAGGCCGTTGCACGTGTCAGACTGACGGTGTGCTTCTCGGCGTCGCTCTATGGTGATGCATGCATCTTGTTTCCACCGATCTTCCAGGACACGCCACTGGTCCCAGCGAACACGCGGGCCGGACGAGGCCATAGATTCCTCGACGAGCTCGTCAGCATGTTAAGCTCGTCGTGGCTGCTCCTGGGTCTGTTGTCGCGGAAGGGACTGCACCATTGGTGTGGCCCCCTCGACACGATCGCCGGCCCGGGCTGCCGTTGCCATGCGCGTGCGTCGCGATGGCTATGCATGCTGAGACTTGTTGGCTTCGACGAAGGATATCAAACTCTGGATGGTAGCTCTCCACTCGTCCATCTTATGAGCCGCCGGCGGGAAGTTTAGCAGCAGCTGGGCTCGCGCCATTACTTACGATGCCGTGTCCGGCATGGCGAAGGAGGCAGACCACGACGTCGCCCGACTCCTGGTGGAACCAGGAGGGGTGTCGCCGCGTCCCTGTCGCCGTGCGCCGCTCGCCGGGGCAGTCTGACGTGGGGGACATCGAGCCCACGGGTTCGCGGCCCCGCTCTGCGCTTCGTCTTGCTCTGGACGAGGTGTGCGCCCAGTACCCGCGCCAGTGACGGGCACAGATGGGGGATCACGGCTTGCTCCGGATTGAGCGCCGATGTGGCAGCCACGACCATTCGCGAGGCGGGGAGGTGGAGACTGGTCATTTCCTCTGTCCGCGGTACCAGGGGCGTGCTTGCCAGGATGTTGCTGTTGTTGCTCCTCTCCGGCGTTCCCCGCTCCTACCCCGGTCGTGGGGGATACGATGGCGGAGCCGCCTGCGCTATCCGCGTCGCCTGCGACGCCCGCCTCACTCGCAGCCGCCGTGGTGCCAATGGCGCCCACGGTTGCATGCGAGAGAGCCTTCGAAGTGGAGGGATGCACGGTCGCGCCGATCTTCTTCTTGGGAGCCATGGATGAAGAAGACGATGATGAAGATCGACTCGCTGCTCATGAACTCGGGTTCGCACAAATGAGGCACCCCTACCTGGCGCGCCAAAGATGTCGGGGGTCGATGCACTCGAACACTTATGGGGCTGTCGGCCCCTTTGTGGTTTGGCGGGGGCAAGGTCACATGCACAAAGAGCGAAGATGGTGAGACAGCACGACGATCGGGATGCTGGTGTTTTACCCAGGTTTGGGCCAATATGAAGCGTAAAACCCTACTCCTGCTTTTGGTGCATTGATCAGAGGAACACAAAGAACACGCAACACTCAATCCCGGCAAGGGTTGCCGTCAGGGAGAGCCGCTACGTGAGCACAAGTGTCTAAAAGTCCGAATCTTGAGCTAGGTTGCCTTGGGCCTCCTTTTATAGCTCAAGGGGCAACCACAATGGCAAAACAGACATTGTCTGATGATTAGCACTTAGGACAAAATGCGGTAAATGCAATCTAGGTGGCGTGTGGGGGTGCATCCCCGGCAAGCTTCTACCCCCGCTGTAGCTAACTATCGCACCACAGCTTGACACGCCTATGGACGGGTGTTAAGGGGGCATAATCTGTCTTCCAGCGTGCCGCCACGTGCTTAGCGAGAGCCACTTAGCCACCTGGGGGCTCGACACCGCATCGACAAGTGACTGGTATTGTGATGCGGTGGAGCGGTGGCAGATCGGCTCGCGCTTGCCGGGTCTTCCTGAAGGTGTACGCACCTCGGTCCCCGGCAAGCACCGGGGATGTGCTTGGCGCGCTCCGGGGCCGTCCTAGGCTATTGCGTTGGTCTTGCCGGCGTTGCTTGGCCTTTTGTAGGTTGCTGCTGCCGGAGTCTGGGTCTTGAATGTTTGCTTGGTTTGCGCTTGTGTTGATGGGTTTTGCTACTACTGCCTGTGCATAAGTCAAGGGCACTGGATACCCTTGTCCTAGTGCACCGACAGGTCGTGTCGGTATCATATACCCTGGCTCCCAACCTTCTTTGCCATAAGGCCCAAAACCGTTTGATAGCCTTGTCAAGTTAACCTAACGCAGTGCATGTCCGTGTCCGACACGAACCCTCCAGTTCAAGGACACCTAGTAGCACCACAATCTTATGAGCCCGCTACTAGACGTACTTGACGTGCGAAGGTGCGACATCTGGAACAATAATGTGCTTGATATTAACGAGGGATGTTTCTACCATTTTAACATGCATAGAAACAAGAAGGAATATCAATCACATATAAACATAGCATGTGAAATAGTATGGCTCCTTCATGGTCGTTCTTATAGGCCATCTCCGACACCGATGACCAGGACGGATCTCCATCTTGTTCGTCACACCGAGACGCCTAGCCATGAACTTGATCTCTGTCCTCAACTACTACAACTACTAATGAATTTAAAGAGAATCACAAGTCGACACGCAGGTCATTATACAATATAATGACAGCACTTTGGCTCCTGCTGGCTTACAAATCATGACTCGCAGGTCATGTTAAATTACACACATGCATGACATACATTTGAGCCATACTATTTGCATCAAACCTGCAAAACAAAGTTGTGCATAGAATCGCATTCTACTGGTTTGAGTGATCATGTACGAAATATACAGCGCTACGCACACGACGGTCCCAGGATTTCAGAAATCATAGATCTAACCTGTACTCCGATCACGCCGAATTTTCTTATCTGACCGATCTCATCGATCATCGCGATTCTGATTCGGATTTACATTTCACTATTAACCCCGATGGCGGAAACCGACCGGTAGGGGTAGGTTGTGTCATGACCTCATCAATTCTGATTGACAGAAAACTTAGCCTCAACGATCCCCATGTGCAGCTGATCTCATCAACCGTGCACCTAGCCGATCTCACAAACGACGACAGATCTCAGGTGCCGCCTCATAATATCAAATATGCATCCGAACTGAATCCAAATCCTATAGCAGAGGCTCTGATACCACTCTTGGTAACTACGGTAGGGTGCGTTAACTGCAAATTAAAATTTTCCTACATGCAGAACATCCACGAACATGCTAAGGGATATGGATCACGGATCGTTCCCACTAGACGCACAGTGTTGTGCAGCAGAAGTAGAGTTGGGGAGCGCGTCTTCGGGGTCGTATCCTCCTTGTCGATCTCCCACGTAGTCGATCGGATCCCACAAACAGGTTTGCCCGAGCGGCACAAGCGCACCGCATCTAACGGTATCCGCACGTGCAGGAAGAACATCGAGCGGCGGACTTCTAGATCCGATCACACAACCGGCGGTGAGTGGAGGTGGCTAGTTGCAACACATGCAAAACCCCTAGTGACAGTGCTGAAGCGATAAAATGAATAAGTCTACTATACCTCCACTATATATAGGCATCCATCGCAGGCTCAACTCTCGGGCCTTGCACGGATCCTAAAGCCCACAAGTCTACTCGGCCACGACCCAAGTTCAGCTTGGATCTCATCCGACTAGTGTCCTTGGATCCAACCTTGTAGGTTCCTTCCCATAAGTGCACGACCCTTTCTGTTCCCATTCACTTGGTATCGAGTCAGATTACATCCGGCTCGGCTAGCCGGTAACGGCCTCTATCAAAGGGAACAGAGGTTGTGTTGCAAAAGTGTTGGATGAAGCTGGTTAGTCAAACCTGTACATGTCACACTTCTGTTCCCTTTGCGACACGATATATGTTGTCATGCTCAAGGCGATATGGTCATCCTTGTTGCAACACAACCTCTTTCTCGTTTTGGTGAATCCGACCAACCCTTCGGACTATATCATAATCCTCATTGCATGGCCATGCTTATCCAGGTCGGATCACCCGTGGGGCCTAGAGTATATCTCTCCAAATTGGAGGGGCAAATCCCATCTTTCTCGACCATATATCGCAGCATGGGTCTGGACAAGCCCGAAACCTACCTTTATAACTACCCAGTTACGGAGTAGCGTTTGGTCAGCCCAAAGCAAGTTTGTTACCATCTCGATTGCATGGGTCAGCTCAGGTCTTAGGACACAAAACATATGTTTTACTTGACACTCGCAAATGACCTTATCTCGCTACGTCTCATAGTTGAGTCTGTCCGACTCGGACCTTATCTGGACTCAGATCCGACTACATCATATCCGATCAAATCTTTCCTAGTCCATATTATCCGGCTAGCATCCAATGCTACATGGTCAGTGAGACCAGACCATCCATCGTGTCATATGCTAGTCTAACTAGCTACGCGTCCACACAACCCTTTCGACTAGGGACCATTTAGAACGGTCATCATACAATGCATAGTCTCACAAACAAGTCACGTACTTGTTAATACACATCACTGATAATGTGCAAGGACTATCTTTATTCATGAAAACATAGGAAATATCATCATACATGATTGCCTCTAAGGCATATCTCCAACAGTCTCCCACTTGCACTAGAGTCAATCAAATAGACATCGAATGCCCAAAGCTCGTGCCCCTCATGCTTGGGTTGTGGAAGCGGCTTAGTCAACGGATCTGCAACATTTTCATCCGTATGAGTCTTGCATAAATTAGTACCATCATTCTTTACGAGCTTTCATATCACGTGATATTTTCAGTCTATGTGCCTGGTCTTGTGGTGTTGTCTCGGCTACTTGCCCTGTGCGATGGCACCTGAATGATCGCAATAAAGGTCCAACTGTTTTGCCTAGTCTGGGAACACACAAAGATCTTCCAGGAACTCGCGAATCCAAACACCTTCCTTTGTGGCTTCACAAGACGCAATGTATTCGACTTATGTTGTGGAGTCGGCCACCGTATCTTGCTTGGAACTCGTCCAACTCACTGCTCCTCCATTCATGACATACACGAATCCAGTTTGCGATCGACAATCACCCCTATCGGTTTGGAAGCTAGCATCAACTTAACCCTTTACGCAGAGCTCTTCCTCTTCTCCATAAACTAGAAACATCTATTTAGTCCTTTTCAGGTACTTTAGGATAGTTTTCACCGCTACCCAGTGAATCTCGAAGAAGACCCCATTGAGGCAGCAAATCACTATTTCGATTACGTGGATGAACACCAGATGGGGGTGCATGGTGGCGGCAGTGGCACCAACCCCGACATCGGCACTGGCACCGGCACCGACACCACCCCCGAGACCGACAACGATGCTGTCGTAGCCGGTAAAGCACCGAAGCAGAAGAGGACACGAAGACCAAACGAGCTCGGCGTCGGACAAATTGTGGTCACGGAGATGCACCCCAAGAAATTAGAGCCAACGGCGCCGGAGGAAGCGCGCTCATGCTGGGGCAATCAACTAGGATGCATCCTCAGGGAAACCGCCAACATCAACGACGGGAAGTTGAAGAAGATACCTCATATGGAGCACATGCTCCTAAAGAAGTTGCACAATAGGTTCCTGTTCCCCGGCCGCACAGAAAGCAAAGAACCGTGGGACCACGACGCCATGACAAAGATAAATAGCAAGGCGATGGTGACGTTCACCAACGACTTGTCCGCCTGGAAAGTTCGGGTGAAAAAAGCAATTGATAAGAATGAACTGTGGTCCAAGATTCATGCTGACAATCCGACACTTACGGAAGAGACTTTGAAAAATTCAAGGAGACTTGCGCTAAAGATGAAACCAAGAAAAAGTCAGAGAAAATGAAGGTGCTCCAGGCCAGGAACACGCCTCCCCACCGCCTCGGAAGCCGTGGTTACGAGGGGAAGAGGCACGTATGGGCCAAGGAGGACGCCGAACGTGAAAGTCACGGAATCCCAGACCCCTTGGCGGAGTTCACCGACCCGCTGGAGCGTGACTGGATCAGGGCCCGGTACAAGTGGGACCGCGTCAAGAAGATCTTTTACACGGACCCGAACACGAGGGAGTTCATGAGACTTCTGGTAATTGTTATATTACCACATTATGATATTAGCTTCCAATCAATTCGACTACAAGTTTTGTCACATTATTAGTAAAACATCCACGTTCCTTTTGCAGAAAGAGCAGCACCAAAAGGCAGCCGAAAGCGACGAGTCGTCACAGTCGTCGGCGAGGCCCAAGTGGGACACCCAATTCAACCGGGCCCTGAACATACTGAAAAAGGTCCCGGAGGACAAACCGCCGTCCTATGGACGTGTGCACGGCGTCGGAGATGGCGCCTCGTGGAAGATGTGCTACCGCAAGGAGCCAGAGGAAAGAACGAAGAGACGGGCGCTTAACCAGCAGACCATCGACGAGAAGGTCGCGATTGCGGTCAATAAGACCAAAGCTGAGACCAAAGAAGAGTTGCTCGGGGTAGTCAATGCAGCGGTCAATGACGCGGTGGCTGGCGTCACGGCTAACTTCCAATCTACAATTATTACCAGCTTGATTCCGGCAATTATCGATTGGTTGAAGAGCAATCCAGAGAAAGGGCTAGAGGACTTTCCCCTTCCCAGCTACGTCGGGAGCAATTCGGTGACCATCACACCACCAGCACCTGCTCAAGCAACCGCAAAAGGTCCCGCTCCTGTTCATAGCAGCCCGAGCTCCGTCTCTGGCATGCTCGGCGGGCCTTCGTCTATGGCTAAGCTCGACGCCCTCATGGTAATTACGCGTCATACCCTTTTCACCAGCATGTCTATATAGTCTTCTGTTTCAGTTGCCTTTCGGATGTTTGACGTCGCAGACATGTCTTCGTAGGCCAACGATACCCCGTGCACCCTACTGTATGACATCAAGGGCCAGAAGGTGGCCGTGGGAAAGGCAACGATCGTGAAGCCGAAGGACCGCATGTTCCACAACCGAGAGATGCCCGATGGCGTCTTCAAGGTTAACGTGGCCAGTGTCTTAGCGGGCTTCAAGGATTTGCCTCCTCCGGTACTAGTCGATGACGAGGAGACCCCTCAACGGATTGGCGCATGCAAGAGCTGGTTCTTGCCTTGGCCAAAGACTCTTCTTCATGTCGAGGCGCCCAGTATCACACCAACGACAACTTCTCAAGAAGGTATGAACACCACCCCACCTACCAAATTACCTGCACCTGTCGTGGCGGGTGATAGCGGATGACACGAGGGAGAGCCTCCATTAGTGCCAGATGACGTCGCCCCCGTTATCGAAGAAGCAAATGCTGATGATGACATGGAGGAGGATGATGATGACCCAGACAAGTATTTCAATACCGCCTATGATGATGAAGGATTGATGGCTCAGGACGACGAAAACTCAGGCTATGAGCGTGGAGATGATGACTTGATGCTGCCTGATTTGCCGCAGCCGGAACGTCCTAAGGCGGAATGCAAAAAGTCTCTCTTCAAGCGATCCTCGCAGGAGACGCCTCCAGATGCCGCCTCTACCCAGCAACAACCCGAGGGCCGTCCACTGATTAGCCCGACGACACTTGGGGTGGTGGTTAGGGAAGGTATGGTGGGCTCACTACCGCCACCCGCCAAGAAGCAAAGGAGGAGACCGGACAGGAAAGGCCCTAAAGGCGCCAGAGCTGCTTCAAGCAGCCAGCCGCCTCTAAAGCCCCGGGTGGTAGACAGAATACCTGTCGAAAGTGCGAAGCGTTTCCATGTCGCCGGCGACCCGATCCTACCTGCGAAAGCGCTAGAGCACATACTGAACAATGATCTAAGGAGACTCCATGAAGATGTGCTGGCCAGAGAGAAAAGCCTTCTCATCTCGGAAAAACCAGGATACTCGCTTTACACGGCTCAGGTGCCGGGTGGGAAGTTGTACATCGAGGGATGGCCCGCGGATAAGTTCATCCTGCGATTTGACTACATCTACGACATGTTCCACATGACCAAGCTGGATTTCCAGTTCATCCGCATGTATGCGCTGTATCTCAACTACATCATCAGGATCGAGAACATAAAATATATCTGCATCGCGGACCCGTACCATATGCACGAGAGCTTCTTGGCAGTCTGCAAAGAGCACCGTGACTATGCGAGCAAGTACATCGGCGGCTTCATGATCTCTAATAAGGACAAGGAAGCGATTCTCCTGCCTTATCATCCCACGTAAGCCATCTGCGCATATCCTTTCATAAGTGTTAATCATTCCTTTGCAAGCATGGAGGCTAATTTGAGGTGTACTTAATTTGCGCAGCGGGGGGGGGGGGGGTGCCGTCCTCATCGTTCTGTACCCAGAATACTCCCATGCTATATACTTGGACTCATCGAAGAACATCAAGAAAAAGGATTACAAGCACATAAAGAGTGTTCTCGATAGTGCCCTGTTAACCTTCAGCCTGTCTGGTGGATATATCAAGGTGAAAAAGTACAGGAAGAATGGGCTGGTTTTCAGCCATAAGACCGACTTCTGCTGCATCCAGCAACCGCACACCAGTAAGGCTGATGGATTCTACCTCATGCATCACCTGCTCGAGTTCAGAAGGGATAATCAACGCCTTCGCATGTCAGCTACTACCAACGATGCCGAGATTGTCAACTGGGCCACAAGCATAGGAAAGACACCGGATCATCGAATCCGAGCTGAGTTTTATCACGTATAGTGTGAACTTGCCCAAGTGATCATGAAGCAGGTCCTCGAACCAACAGAGATGTTCTACAATGGGCCAATCACGCAGGATGATGTCCGAGCACTGCTAATCGCTCAGCGTCTGGACCTGAAGCCTTTCAAGAAGCTCGGGTGCTTCCTCCCTGACTATGAAGATTGGACTGCCGACATGGAGGACTGATTGTCGTTGACAATATATGTGTCACTAGCGTCCAGACGAAACTATGTGATGTAATTAAACCGTGGTCCTGAACTAGCGTAGATCGCTCTAGTTAATTAGTTTGGGTATGAGGAACTTCGTCATTTATGTTTACTATAGGTTGCTTGTATTTTGCTAATTATGCCTCTTAGTTTTCTGAAGTACATTATGTTGCATATTATCGTTCAGTTCATCAACTAACGATGCAGGTACATAGATCAGAGATGGCGAAGGACTGCTACGCCGTGTTCGTTGGGAGGGTTCCAGGAGTCTACGACCACTGGCCAGACGCTCAGGCCCAGGTGGACAAGTACCCGGGTGCTAGCCACAGAGGGTTTGACAGCAGAGCCGAAGCGGAAAGTAGTTACTTGAGGTGGACGCTCCGGCAAGAGCGGGGGTGGAACCGCCGGTGCCTCAAGTACTACATAGTCGCGGTCTTGCTCATGCTGATCGCTCTTCTCTTCTACATCATGGTTTAGATAGAGATGATGAAACTTGTGTGTGTGCCATGACCATGCAGTTGCACTTATTCGAGACATGACATGACTTGTGTATCGCTATTTTCGAGATGTGATGATATTTGTGTTGAATGATGATGATGGTATGACGAGACTACTGTATGTGTATGATATGATGAGAATAGTGTATGTTTATTGTGATCTGATGAAACTACTGTATAGAGCATGTACAAATACATCACAAATACGTATAGGGGGTATGAATCTGTGAAAGCAGGAATACTAGCAGCAGCGTTGGAAGGCATCTAGTAGCAGCGCTGGATTAGCAGCAGTGCTTGCCTTTCTGCAGCGCTACAGATAGTTAGCAGTAGCGCTGGTCAGTGCAGCACTACTGCTAACCATACTTAGCAGTAGCACTGCACCAACCAGCGCTACTGTTACAACTTAGCTGTAGCGCGTTAGCAGTAGCGCTGGACCCAGCGCTACTGCTATAGGTATTTCAAGCGCTACTAGTAGGCTTTCTCCTAGTAGTGCACACCTAGGTCAACCTGGTATCTACTTGTTAGGCTTATTGCATAGGCAACATCAGGTCGAGTACATAGCATGGCATACATGATGGATCCTGTTATTGAAGCATACGGAATCCTACTCATCCGATATTGCTCAAGAGAAGTCGTAGGAGTCTGAGTCTTGCTTAGCCTTATACCATGTGTCGGTGTACTAAAGAACGAGGTCCTTAGTACCCGGACTTGTGCACCAGAGGACCACGGCCTCCAGACCGGCAAGACCTTGCTGAGAAAAATCTAAACTCGAAGCTACATCAAGCCAGGGTCCAAGCGAACCGGCAAGCCTCCAAGCCGGAGGACTCATCTGCCAATGCACCCGCCAAGCCATCGCTCCATGTCACCAGACTGATTGTCTACATCGACTATCTGTCGAACGGGCAGGTGGTTAGGTTAAACTGGTTAGGGCATGTGGCATCTCGGTGGACTTCCAGCAGCTTTAATGACACCCATCCCACGGTGTGGCAAAGGAATAAGAGGTAGCTGGGCGAACGATAGAGAAGGAGAAACGATCCTTGCTGGAGACGTCGCCAGCGCGACACCTCACAGCGCATTAAATGTGCTTGTCCTAGTCCGTGAGAGTTAGGTATTTCCAAACTGTAGTTCTGGCCAGTTATTTTGGCAAGTGGAGTATTACGTTATGTAATGACCATTCTAGCCACTGTGGTAGCCCCTTAGCCTATAAAAGGAGGCCCATGGCTACCTTCACAAAGGTCGACACTCCGTTCATTTACACGCGAAGCGACACTCCTAGGGCATTCCTTGCCGGGTCGTTTGCTCCTGTACGGTGAACCACATAATCCACTAAAAACACAGGACGTAGGGTTTTACGCTCCGGCAGCCTGAACCTGTCTGGACCCCTGAGCACGCATGGATCAATGATGCTCTTTGTGCCCGAGGATCTCCCCAGCCGAACCACGATAGGGGCCGTGCCAGCCCCATATATTGTCGTACACCGACATCTTTGGCACGCCAGGTAGGGGGATACCTTGCATGAATCTTCACCATTTTCTGCATGTCATCGTCAACAACTTCATCGACGTCCATGTCTCCCAAGAAAACCAAGGGCGCGGCGACACCCGCTCCGTCCGCGTCCAAGCCGCCCTCACAAGTGGTCGCCCCCGCGTTCACCGCGCCGGTGAACACCGCTACAACACCGCGCAGAGTTCTGCAAGTCGCGATTCGGACCCCGCCTTCGTGGAGACACGGAACGCGCCGGCGGCGACCGGAGCCGATGACGCGGAAATGGCGGGCGCGGATGCGGCTACAGCAGCAGCGGCAGCGATGGGTCCTCCACCGCGACCTTCACAAGACAACCGCGACCAATGCCCTCAGGGTGGCGACCCTGGGCGGCACACTGACAAGACCCTTCATGTCACTCTCAGGATGCGCGGGACCAAGCTCGACAGCAACCTCCTGGAGAAAATGGACGGCGTGTGACGGCGCGAGGGAGCGCTCCTTCTAGCATCGTTAGGAGTAAGAGCGCCACCCATGCCTCGCACCGCTCCATGCCCAAGACCCTGGAGGAAGCTCTGGCACAGTCCCAGCTATTGCTGAACTTCTCGCCTGCGCCAGAGAAGCTGGAGGACTGGAGGGCGACGATACAAAGTTTGCTGAGCTTCGCAAACCGCGACAAGCCGAACGAGGCAAGTCTGTCGCGTGTACGCCAAGCAGCTCCGGGGGGTCCCACCACCTAACACCATGCTGGCGGGATGCCTACGATACAGTCACCCCCACAACAACAACCTTCCCACCGGACTGACGTACAAGACAAAGTGTCGTATGCATGGATAGACCCATGGCAAAGCAAAGTCCAACATCAAGTCCTAAAGGACAGACGCAAGGAGGATGCCCGCACCACCATCGAGAGGCGACGCGAGACACACCGCCAGTCCGATGGTCGCGTGGACCTAACGTCGATGGGCCTGAGCCAGGGGTGTCCGGCGGCCTGCCTTACGAGATAGGTTTCTCAGCGTTCACCCATGAGTTGCGGCAAGTCCGCTGGCCCTCCAGCAGAGCCTTCAAGCCTGAGCTGCCCGACAAGTACGACGGCAAGATCAGTCTATCCGAGTTCCTCGGCATCTACACCATGGCTGTACAGGCTGCTGGGGGCGCGACGAGAAGGTATTCACCAACTACTTCCTGTTGGTGCTCAAGCCCAATGTGAGGAGTTGGTTGATGAACTTGCCGCAGGGGTCCATCTCCTCTTGAGCGGATCTGTGCAACCAGTTCGTTGGCGTGTACCATGGGGGCCACAAGCTCCCAGGACAACCCAGCGACTTGCACGTGCTTCCCCAGAGAGATGGCGAGTCCCTTCGCAAGTATATCCAGGCGTTCAGCCGCGTACAACACAACATCCCTGACATCCACTCTGCTGAAGTGATTCTCGTGTTTCATACAAACGTGCGCAATTGGCGGATGCGCGAAGAGATGAGCATTAACAAGGTGTGGGATGTCGCCTAGCTATATGCTCTGGCTAACAAGTGTGAACGCGCTGAAGAGGGGACGAGGCTCCCCGAAGAAGACGCTCGCGCAGAAGTCGACTCGGACGACGACGAAGAGGCGCCAACATCAAAGAAAAAGGGCCCGAAGCGCAATCGAAAGCGCAAGGGAAAAGCAGTGATGGTTGTCGAAGGGAACAACAACTACGACTCTGGCAAGAAGGCTAAGTCCGTGGGGTCCGGCAAGAATGATGCCGCATGCTCCAGAGACAACGAGGCCACGGCAGGAGAAAAGACCGGCATGCCATACTGCAAGATCCACCTTACCAAGAGCCATGACATCAACGAATGCCGCCAAGTAGAACAACTTGCTAAGAAACATAAGCAAGATTACGAAAGGCGCGACAAGGAGAAGGTCCAAGATGGTGCGGGTGGCTCTCGCAGAAAAACAATGGTAGCCGTGGTGGACGCCGCGGCAAGGCCAAGGAACGCTAGGAGAAGCCTGCTAGAGACCGGGACATAAAGTATGATGACGAAGACGATGATGACGACGGAGATGAAGAGGAATCTTAAGGCCAAGAATTCCAGAAAGTTGTTGATGCTATGTGTGTTGATGGAGGCACATCTTTCCACTCCACTCACCGACAACTCAAGTTGTGGGCTCGCGAGATCAAACGCAGCAGAGCCCACAGAGGCATGAAAACCCCTCAAGTGGTCCAACACTCCCATCATCTTCGACGCTGAGGACCACCCTGAACGCATCACTGCCATTGGGTGTGTGCTGTTGTGGGTCTCACCAACAATACGCAACCACAAGGCCACAAAGATGTTGGTCGATAGTGGAGCCGGTCTGACTCTGATATCACCATACGTAATCAAGCGTCTACAGATTCCCGACTCGGATCTCAAACCGACGGGGTCTTTTCAAGGGGTCAACCCGGGAAGATCTCAACCCAAGGGGAAGATAACTCTTCCGGTCACATTTGGCAGCGAGCTCAATTTCAGAATAGAGTGGATCGTCTTCAATGTTGCAGAGATGTCGCTGTCATACAATGGAATTTTTGGCCGACCGGCTCTAGCGAAGTTTATGGAGGCATCTCACCACGTCTACAATACCCTGAAGATGGCGTGGCCGATGAGCGTCGTCACCTTCCGCGCTGACAACAATGACATGGTCCTCTGCGTCGATAAGCTCTTCCAGGATGAAGTGGTAGCTTCTATCCGAGGCACTCGCTCCTGTCGGCAAAGCTCCCGGAGGGGACAAGAACAAGAATTCCAATGAATCTCATATGGACTCCGGGAAGCACGCCAAAGAGTGCAGCATGCCCGTCGAGGACTTAACAGAGACCTCTGCCGCCCGGAGCAAGAAAAACAAGGTGACCATTCCCAAGACGAAACAAGTGGCTGCGCGGGAGAACGGTGAGGGCGGTACTTTCACATTAAGTGCCACCCTCGCAGTAAATAGGAAAGTGCGCTCGTCACCTTCCTGGGGGCGAATGTCGATGTGTTTGCCTGGCAACCATCCGACATCCCCGGTGTTCCAAGGGAGCTGATTGAGCACCACCTTGCCGTTTGTTCCCCATGCACGCCCCGTCAAGCAGAAGGTCCAAAAGCAAGCCTTGGAACGGCATGAGTTTATCGCCGAAGAAATCAAGAAACTAGAAGCAGCAGGCCTGATCAGATGTGTGATCCACCCAACTTGGTTGGCCAATCCAGTGGTAGTGCGCAAGGCGAACGAGAAGTGGAGACTTTGCATCGACTTCACTGATGTCAATAAGGCTTGCCCGAAGGACCCCTTCCCCTTGCAGCGCATCGATCAGATAGTGGACTAACCGCTGGCTGTGACCTGTTGTCCTTCCTTGACACCTACTCTAGCTACCACCAGTTCTTCATGGCCAAGGAAGACGAAGAGAAAACATCGTTCATCACCCCTTGCGGCACGTACTGCTTGAAGCACATGCTGTTCGGACAGAAGAGTGATGGTGCAACATTTGCAAGGGTCGTCCAGATTGGTTTTGGGCCACAGCTACACAGAAATGTGGAGGCATACATGGATGACATAGTGGTCAAGACCAAGGACAAGGCCACGCTGATTCAAGACCTAGAAGAGACCTTTGAGAAGTTACGCAAGATAAATTTGAAGCTCAACCCCGAGAAATGCATGTTTGGAGACCCTCCGGCAAGCTCCTCGGGTTCTTTGTATCACAGCCCAGGATCAAAGCCAACTCCACCAAGATTGAGGCAATTGAGCAGTTGGAGGCACTGAAGCTCATCAAGGACGTGCTCCGCTTGGAGGGCTGCATCGCCGCCTTCAGCAGGTTCATTTCCAAATCTGTACAACGCGCCCTGCCTTCTTCGAAAGCCTGAAGAATGCATGCCCGAAGACATGGACCCCGGAAGCAGAAGCATCGCTTCAAGATTTGAAGAAATACCTATCCTTGACACCAGTCCTAGTCACGCCTAAACCAGAGGAGCAGTTGTTGCTATACTTGGTGGCAACAAACCAAGTGGTTAGTGCTGAGCTGGTGGCAGAAAGGGAGGCTGAGGAAGACGAAGTGGCAACCCCGAGCCGGAAGCCGGCGAGCCAGAGTCATCCCTAGCAAGCCAAGAGCCATAAATGCGAGCATGATGCAAGAGGCAGAGCAACAGACTGTGCGGAAGATGAAAATGGTGCAGCGGCCAGTGTATTTTGTCAGCTCTCTCCTGCAGGAGGCTAGATCAAGATACTCTGGGGTGCAGAAAATGCTTTTTGTCCTCCTCATGGCTTCCCGGAAACTTCCCCACTACTTCCAAGCGCATCATATCAGTGTTGTCACACAATTTTTGTTGCAACGCATCTTGAGGAATCCATAGGCAATCGGCAGGATCATCGAGTGGGCGTTGGAGCTGGCCAGCTTTGACCTAAGCTTTGAGAGCACGGCAACCATCCAAAGCAGAGCCCTGGCGGAATTCATTGTAGAATGGACACCAACGCAAGACGAAGAAATCCCCAAAACAGCCCTCCACGGCAAGGAAACGCCTCAAGAATGAATCATGTACTTTGATGGAGCTTTCTCGCTGCAAGGCGCCTGTGCCGGAGTGTTGCTCGTCGCACCCACCAAAGAGAACCTCATGTACGTGATCCATATGCATTTCCCCATGGAGGAATCAACGAACAACACGGCTAAGTGCAAAGGATTGCTTGCCGGACTACGGATAGTAGCCGACCTCGGCATCAGGAAGTTGATAATCCGAGGAGACTCACCGCTTGTTATGCACCAAGTGAATAAAAATTATCAGAGTCCCCTGATGGAAGCATATGTTGACGAAGTGTGGAAATTGGAGAAGCGATTTGAAGGTCTGCAAATGGAGCACGTCCCCCATGCCAAGAATTGCATTGTAGACGACCTGTCAAAGAGAGCTGCACAGAAGCTGCCCGTGGAGCCAGGCACTTTTGTACTCCGATTAATTCAACCTTCAGTCACTCCATCAGCGCGGCAGAACAAGAAAAGAAAAGTCATTTCCAGCGACTACTTCCCATAGAGACATCAAGTGCCACCATGAAAGTTGCCGGAAGTGACAACCTGCCCGCCGGTGAACCTCGAGCTCCTGCAGGCCCGATGGTCCTTGCTATAGAAGCTAGCATTCCCGCGGAGGAATAGATGCCTTGGGTCCTTGTCATCGAGCCGCGGGCTCTGACATGGGCACAACAAAATAGTCTGGTACCTCCAGATAGGAAATCTTCCCGACGAGCCAGAGGAAGCTGAAAGAGTAGCCCGGCGGTCAAGCATGTACCAGTTCATGGACAACACCTTATACAACAGGAGATCGAACGGTGTGAAATTGAAGTTCATTCCTCAGGAAGAGGGACAACAACTGTTGGCAGAGATACACGAAGGGATCTGTGGCTCCCACATCGAATCGCGAGACCTTGTCGGGAAGGCGTTCCGCCAAGGCTTCTATTGGCCAACATCCCTTCAAGATACCCTGGCGGTGGTGACGACCTGTGAAGCATGCTAGTATCACACCAAGCTAACACATCAACCAGCACACGCCCTTAAAACCAGCACACGCCAGTCATTCTCGGTCTGGGGGCTCAACATTGTCGGGCCTTTTCCCCGTGCTACCTGATATGTCTCCAACGTACCTATAATTTTTGCTTGTTCCATGCTATTATATTATCAGTCTGGGATGTTTTACAATCATTTTATAGCAACTTTATATCATATTTTGGGACTAATCTATTGACATAGTGCCAAAGTGCCAGTTGCTGTTTTTGCTTGTTTTTTACTTCGCAGAATATCAATTCCAAACGGAGTCCAATCACGACGGAACTTTTTGCAGATTTTTTGGGCCAGAAGACATCCAGTGGGCCAAAGAAGTTCCAGAGGGGAGGGTCGAGGAGACCACAACCCACCAGGGCGCGCCCTGATGGGTTGTGCCCTCCTCGGGGACCCTCTCCACCGCCTCTGACGCCTATAAATTCCCAAAATTCTAGAAACCCTAGAGGAGTCGACGAAAAACACATCTAGCCGCCGCAAGTTCCAGAACCTCGAGATCCAATCTAACACCATTATGGAGGGGTTCATCATCCTCATCTGTGCCTCTCCGATGATGCGTGAGTAGTCCACCATAGACCTACGGGTCTGTAGGCAGTAGCTAGATGGATTCATCTCTCTCTTTTGATTCTCAATACAATGGTCTCTTGGAGATCTATTTGATGTAAACTTTTGCGGTGTGTTTGTTGGGATCCGATGAATTTTGAGTTCATGATCAATTTCTATCCATGAATATTATTTGAGTCTTCTTTGATCTATTATATGCATGATTACTTGTAGCCTCGTATTTCTTCTTCGAATCTTTGGTTTAGTTAGGCCAACTAGATCGATTTTTCTTGCCATGGGAAGAGGTGCTTTGTGATGGGTTCGATCTTTTGGTGTCCTCTCCCAGTGACAGAAGGGGTAGCGAGGCATGCATGTATCGTTGCTATTAAGGATAACAAGATGGGGGTCTATTCATACATGAATAGATCTTATCTACATCATGTCACCATTCTTATTGCATTACTCCATTTTCCCATGAACTTAATACACTAGATGCATGCTGAATAGCGGTCGATGTGTAGAGGAATAGTAGTAGATGCAGAATCGTTTCGGTCTACTAATCTTGGAGGTGATGCCTATATAATGATCATCGCCTTGGATATCGTCATGATTATTTGATCTCCTATCAATTGCCCAACAATAATTTTTTCACCCACCGTGTGCTATACTCATGAGAGAAGCCACTAGTGAAACCTACGGCCCCGGGTCTACTTTTCCAACATATTGCTTTCCGATCTATCTTTTTGCACTTTTGTTTTCAGATCTATTATTCCAAAAACCCAAAAATTCCTTGCCGCACTTTTTATTTTCCCTTTTTATTTTGTGTTCTTGAGAGATCTATCTCTCCAATCTATCACTACCTAATCTATCTTTTTACCGTAAAGAGATTGCCAACCTCTCTTTCGCGTCAGGTTGCAAGTATTTGTTCTTTGTGTGTTGTTTACGTAGTGGTGGTGATCCTCCTACTAGTTCGATACCTTCGTTTCATAACTGAGGGAAATACTTACCGTCGCTGTGCTGCATCATCCCTTCCTCTCTGGGGATATACCAACGTAGTCTCAAGCCACGTCAAAGGAATTTCTGGTGCCGTTGTCGGGGAGGAAGCGGTCTCTTCTATGTGCCAGTCCTTGGCGCCGAGGAGACACCATCATCATCTACCAGCTTCCTAATCACAAATCTCATCTCCTTGCAATTACATTATTTGTCATTTGCCTCTCGTTTTCCTCTCCCCCACTTCACCAAATTTGTCTTTTTATTCGCCCTCTTTTTTGTTTGCCTTTTTCTCGTTAGATCTCTTGTTCACCTACCTTGTCTTTATGACTAGTTCTTCCTCTATTGCGTGTACTCCCGAGAATGAAGTTCTTAATTTTAAGCAAAGGGGAGGGGAGAACCTAAAAGATGCTTGGTATAGGATTTGCAATGCTCATAATAGATCTATTCATAAGTGGTCATCACCACTTGGTATAGATTCATCCTTGATACGATTACCAGTGGGAATTTCTTGATGTGTCCATCTTTGGACGCTTTTAATGCTATGGGAAGTTTAGTGGGATCACCATCTCTTATGATCAATGAAACAACTTTAACTCTCGAACATGTTATTGAGAGGCTAGATGCTATTGAAAAGAAGATGATTACCAAAGAACACCTTGAAAATTTGGATAATAAAATGCATAATCTTGCTAATAAAATTGGGTCGAAAGCAGGAGATGCCTTTAAATTGTTAAAGGAAAAAGAGACCGTAGTTAACGAAAGGATAGAAGAGAGTCCTTACTGGATTGATAAGTTGGAAGAAATTTTTAGTAACTTGGGTTCGGATTTTTCTTCTGTTAAAACTATTGAAAAAACTACCGTAAATTTTTTCAAGACCACGCAAGTCACTAAGAACAAAGTTTCTACACCTAGTGGCCACGAGGGAGATCTTAAAATTATTAGTATTCACCCCGACGTTGTTGAAATAGTAAGAGACCCTATTTACAAGAATGAATTTTTTGATATTTTTCCTAGAAGTGTTGTCATTGAGAATATGCATGCTAAATTCTTCAAGAAATCTAGCTGTGTGATGGAAGAGTTGAAAACCAAAGATGACAATACTTGAATCTATGGGTTATGCCTATCTAGGGGCGTAAAACGATAGCGCTTGTTGGGAGGCAACCCAATGAATAAATTTATTTTCATCTTTTTCTTTCTGTTTTTGAGTGTTGACACAATTATGCCTCTGTTATAATTGTGTTTTTATGTTTTATTTAGTGTTTGTGCCAAGTAAAGCCTTTAGGATATTTCATAAGATGAGTAGAAACAATGCTGAATCTGAAACAAAAACTTTGCCTCCAGTATTCGAAATTTCATTTTTTTACTGGAACGTGATATTGAGCTGAAATTTTAACACATTATTTATATACAAATTCTTTACGTTTTCCTAATTTTTCAGAATTTTTAGAGTTACAAAAGTATGGTTAGAGTACAGATTACTACAGATTGTTCTGTTTAAAACAGATTCTGTTTTCGTTGCATTGTGTGCTTGTTTTGATGAATCTATGGGTTGTATTGAAGGGTATGAGGCATGGTAAAGTTAAAATACAGTAGGTATAATGCAATAATAAAATTTGAATGGGTTTTGAACAGTACTTAAAGTAGTGATTTGCTTTATTATACTAACGGATCTCACGAAGATTTTGTTGAGTTTTGTGTGATTGAAGTTTTC
This sequence comes from Elymus sibiricus, assembly GCA_039707655.1. Taxonomy (NCBI): domain Eukaryota; kingdom Viridiplantae; phylum Streptophyta; class Magnoliopsida; order Poales; family Poaceae; genus Elymus; species Elymus sibiricus. The sequence goes on from CM077665.1 coordinate 239,253,934, forward strand.
AAGTTTTGGGTGAGATCACGATGGATGAAGGAATAAGGAGTGAAAAGAGCCTAAGCTTGGGGATGCTACAGAACCCCCAAGATATATACAAAGAGAAACAAGCAACTAAGCTTGGGGATGCCCCGAGTGGCATCCCCTCTTTGTTCTAACGACCATCGGTATTTTACTTGGAGCTACATTTTTATTCGTCACATATGATGAGTTTTGCTTGGAGCGTCTTGTATAATTTGAGTCTTTGCTTGCTTTGCTTTTTAGTTTGTCACTTGTATCCTTGATGGACACACCTATTTGAGAGAGCCAAAATTATGCTATGATTTGTTAGAATTGCTCTATATGCTTCACTTAAACTTTTTGAGCTATAGAATTGCTCTAGTGCTTCACTTGTATCTTTTTGAGCACGGTGTGCTTGGAAGCTTTTGTAGAAATCCTCTCATGCTTCACTTAGATTAATTTGAGAGTTAGAAAATTTTGAAGAAATCCTCTCATGCTTCACTTATACTATTTTGAGAGTTAGTAAATTTTGAAGAAATCCTCTCATGCTTCACTTATGCTTCACTGACACATGGCTACCTTCACAAAGGTCGACACTCCGTCATTTACACGCGTAGCGACACTCCCAGGGCATTCCTTGCCAAGGTGTAGCGCTCCTCTATGGTGAACCACATAATCCACTTAAAACACAGGACGTAGGGTTTTACGCTCCGGCGGCCCGAACCTGTCTAAACCCCTGAGCACGCATGGATCACTGATGATCTTTGCGCCCGAGGATCTCCCCAATCGAACCATGAAAGGGGCCTTGCCTGCCCCATAGATTGTCGTACCTTGACACCATGTGAGACAGGCAAGAACCCTTGCTTGGCCTCATGCATGTTGAACCGTTTCAAAACTTTGTTTATGTACGTGCTGTGGCTTATGCCAAGCAGCCTCCTTGATCTATCTCTATAGATCTTGATGCCTAAAATGTACAATGCTTCTCCAAGGTCTTTCATCGAAAACTTGCCATTCAATGATTCCTTGACTGAGTTCAACATGGAAACATCAATTCTGATCAGCAGTTTGTCATCCACATACAGGATCAAAAACACTACCAGGCTCCCACTAGACTTCTTGTATAAACAATAGTCTTCTTTGTTCTTGATGAAAGCAAGGTCAATGATGACTTCATCAAAATGAATATTCCAACTCCGAGCTGCTTGCCTCAATCTATAAATGGATCTCTTGAGCTTACATATTTTACCAGCATTAGTTGGATCGACAAAAACTTCGGGTTGTATCATGTATACATCCTCTTTTAAATTTCAATGAAGGAAAGCCGTTTTGACATCCACCTGCCATATCTCATAATCTAAATATTCAGCTATAGCTCGTATGATCCTCACCGACTTTAGCATTGCTACCGGCGAGTAGGGCTCATCGTAGTCAATTCCTTCAACTTTTCCATAACCATTAGTGACAAGCCGAGCTTTATTGATCTGAACATTTCCATAGACATTGGTTTTCTTTCTAAAGACCCATTTGCAACCAATGGAAATTACGCCAGGTGGCGGATTAACCAAGTCCGAGACTTGATTATCATCCATGGACTTAAACTCAGATCTGATGGCCTCCAGCCATGCCTCGAAATCTGGGCACACCATCGCTTCCGCATATGTGGCCAGCTCATCGCTCTCTAGCAACAACACATCGAGCACTTTGCGCAACCTTTCCGAACTACGTGGCTTCGGTGCCGATTCCACTACGGGTTCCCTGGCCGACTCCGGTATGATCTCATCACCAACCGAGTGATCCCCGAGTGGCTCTCGAATTTCTTCGAGTCTCACCGTTCTCCCACTGGTTTCCCGACTGACAAACTCTTTCTCTAGGAAAACCCCGTTCCGAGCAACAAACACTTTGTTATCTTCCCTGTTGTAGAAGCTGCATCCCAAGGTTCCCCTCGCATATCCCATGAATATGCAGTTGTCCGACTTGGGTGTAAGCTTGTCCGACATGAGTCGCTTGACAAATACTTCACAGCCCCAAATCTTTAGAAAAGACAAACTAGGACTCTTCCCAGTCCACAACTCATGTGGTGTCTTGTCTACGAATTTTGATGGTACCCTGTTAAGTGTGAAAGCTGCAGTTTCTAGAGCGAATCCCCGGAATGACAAGGGTAAATCCGATTTGCTCATCTTCGATCGGACCATGTCAAACAAGGTTCAATTTCTCTGTTCTGACACACCATTTCTCTGTGTCGCACCCGGAGGCGTGAGTTGAGGTACTATACCTCGGCTTTTCAGATGATCATCAAACTTCGGGCTCATGTACTCACCTCCACGATTTGATTACAGAAGCTTTATCGTCTTGCCGAGCTGATTTTCAACCTCGTTCTCAAACTCTTTGAACTTTTCAAAAGTTTCCGACTTGTGCCTCATCAAATAGATATATCCATATCTACTCAAGTCGTCGGTAAAAGTCACGAAGTACTGATAGCCACCTCTGGTCTTTAAGCTCATTGGACACAACACACATCACTGTGTATAATCTCCAACAGCTCAGACGCCCTTTTGTAACTCTTTGCAAAAGGGAACTTAGTCATCTTGCCGAGCAAGCATGATTCGCATGTCTCAAACGACCCGATGACAGACGAAGTTAGAATTCCATCATCATGGAGCTTCTTCATGCGTTTCAGACTAATATGTCCAAGCCGGCAATGCCAGAAGTATGTCAGATTTATCTCATTAGGCTTATGCCTCTTTATATTCATGTTATAGATTGGTTCCATTTCTAGATTCAAAATAAATAGCCCATCTACAATGGGTGCATAGCCATGGAACATTCCATTCAAATAAAATGAAAAACCACTGTCCTTTAAATTTAATTAATAACCCCGACTCATCAAGCATGAGGCACAAATAATGTTCTGACTAAGGTCAGGAATGTAATAAAATTATTCAGTTCCAAAATGAATACAGAAGAAAGCTGGAGCTTCATCGTGGCGACCTCCAATTCAACAAATCTTGCTTTGTTACTTACCCTGTATCAATCTCCCCTTGTGCCACACGCCTTGTTCGTACCAGCCCCTGCATCGAGTTGCAAACATGAACAACCGATCCTGTATCAAATACCCAAGAGCAACTAGGTATGTCAGCAAGGTACATGTCTATAACATATGTAACAAGTTTACCTTTGCTTGAAGTCGTATTTCCATCTTTCTTGCCATGCTCGGCAAGCCACTTTCTATAATTCCTCTTCCAGTGACCAGGTTCCTTGCAAAGATAGCATACGATCTTTGAGTCCGTTTTCGACTTTGGCTCCACGGCGGAGACAACCTTCTCCGTGCCCTTTGCCTTAGCCTTTTTCTTGAACCAACTCTTCTTGATGTTAGTCGATTTCTGCACCATCAACACTTGATGTGTGCCTTTCTTAATATCCCGCTCTGCTACTTTGAGCATCCCATGCAATTCAGTGAGCTTCCTACCCCTGTCGTGCATATGATAGTTCGAGATGAACGTCCCATAGCTGGCCGGAAGAGAACCGATAATTGCATATGTGCACAGCTCGTCCCCAAGTGGGAAGCCTAACCCATCCAAAGCTTGCACGTACTCGATCATTTTGATCACATGCAGGCTCAGCGGATCACCCTCTTTCAGCTTACAATCCGTGAAGGATCACCGGACGTTGAACCTTTCGGTCCAAGCATGTATCTGAAACATGCTCTTGATACTGTCGATCATATCATAAGCCTCATCATTTTCAAAATGTTGTTGCAAATCGGGCTCCATATAAGCCAGCATAAGACATCTGATCTCGTTTGATTAATCAACGAGTTTCCGGTGGGCATTCCTGGTTGTGGCACTACCATTATCGGCACGTTCCTTTGAAAGTGGAGATCCTCTAGAACATGTTCCTTTTTATCGTGCCTGAGAACAATTCTCAGATTTCTATACCAGGTGGTAAAGTTTGTTCCATTCAGTTTATCCTTTTCCAGAATTGATTTCAACGAAAGTTGTTTTGAGAAGGTGGTGCCATTGATCTACAGTAGAAAATATGCAATCACTAAGAATTGTGTTTATGTAGAGTAATTCAAGCCTTAAAAGAGCTACTCCCACTGAAGTCGGGATCCCTCCCCAAATTCTCAGTGATTCAGGATCTGACTAGCGCAAGCGACTAGCGAGCTTTAGCATCACTGCTAGCCAACTTGGCTCTTCGGTAATCAACACCTTGCTAATCGTATCTCTATGTGACTCTTGTCGGTCGGGTAGGTATCATATTCCCCGAATCCCAACCTTATTTGCCACCAGGCCCAAGACCGTTTTGATAGCATTGTCAAGTTAACTGATGCAGTGCATGTCCGTGTCTGACACGAACCCTCCAGTTCCAGGACACCTAGTAGCACCTCAATTTTATGAGCCCACTACTAGACGTACTAGACGTGCCAAGGTGCGACATTTGGAATGGCAATGTGCTTTATATTAACGAGGGATACTTATACAATTTTAACATCCATAGAAACAAGAAGCAATATCAATCACATATAAACATAACATGTGAAATAGTATGGCTCCTTCATGGTCGTCCTTCCAGTCCGGCTCCGACTCTGATGACCAGGGAGGATCTCCATCTTGTTCGTCACAACGGGATGCCTAGCCATGAACTTGATCTCCTTTCTCAACTACGACAACTACTAAGGAATTTACAGAGAATCACAAGTCAACACGCAGGTTGTTATACAATATAATGACAACACTTTGGCTCCTACTGGCTGACAAATCATGACACACACGTCACGTTAAATTACACACATGCATCACATACATATGAGCCATACTATTCACATCAATCCTGCCAAACAGAGTTGTGCATAGAATCACATTCTACCGGTTTGAGTGACCGTGTATGAAATATACAACTCTACGCACACGACGGTCCCATGATTTCGGAAATCATAGATCAAATTTGTACTTCAATCACGTCGAATTTTCTGATCTGACCGATCTCATCGATCATCACGAATCCGATTTAGATTTACATTTCACTGTTAACCCTAATGGCGGAAGCCGACCGGTAGGGGTAGGTTGTGTCATGACCTCATTGATTCCGATTGACAGAAAACATAGCCTCAACGATCCCCATGTGCAGCTGATCTCATCAACCGTGCACATTGCCGATCCCACAAACAACGAAAGATCCCAGCTGCCGCCTCCACATATCAAATATGAATCCAAACTGAATCCAAATCCTATAGTAGAGGCTCTGATACCACTTTTGGGAACTACGGTAGGGTGCGTTAACTGCAAATTAAAATTTTCCTACCCGCAGAACATCCAAGAACATGCTAAGGGATATGGATCACGGATCGATACCACTAGACGCACAGTGCTGTGCATCGGAGGTAGAGTTGGGGAGCATGTCTCTGGGGTCATTTCCTCCTCGTCGATGTCCTACGTAGTCGGTCGGATCCCATGAACAGGTTTTCTCGAGCGGCGCAAGCGCACAGCCTCTAACGGTATCCGCGCGTGTAGGAAGAATGTCGGGCGGCGGACTGCTAGGTCCGATCACACAACCGGTGGCGAGTGGAGGTGGCTAGTTGCAACACATGCAAAAGCTCTAGTGATGGCGCCGAAGTGGTCAACTGAATAAGTGTGCTGTACCTCCATTATATATAGGCGTCCGTCGCAGGCTCAACTCTCGGGCCTTGCACGGATCCTAAGTCCCACAAGTCTACTCGGTTATGATCCAAGTCCAGCTCAGACCACATCCGACTAGTGTCCTCGGATCCGACCTCGTAGGTTCCTTCCCTTAAGCGCGCGACTCTTTAGGTTCTCGTTCACTTGGTAGCGAGTCAGCTTACATCCGGCTCGGCTAGCCGGTAGTGGCCTTTAGCAAAGCGTACCGACTCCAAGTGTCGGATGAAGCTGGTTAGGCAAAACCTGTACATGTCACACTACTGTTCCCATTGCCACTTGATATATGTTGTCGTGCAAAAGGTGATATGGCCATCCTTGTTGCAGCACGCTCTTTCTCGTTCCCATGAATCCGACCAACACTTAGGATTATCTCATAATCCTCATCGCATGGCCATGCTTATCCAGGTCGGATCACCCGAGCGGCCTAGAGTATATCTCTTCGAATCGGAGGGGCAAATCCCATCTTGCTCGACCATGTCTCAACTACCCAGTTATGGAGTAGCGTTTGGTCAGCCCAAAGAAAGTCTGTTACCATCCCAAGTGCATGAGTCAGCTCAAGTATTAGGACATAGAGCATATGTTGTACTAGAGATTCACAGATGACCTTATCTCGTTGCGTCTCAAAGTTGAGTCTCTCCGACTCGGACCTTATCTGGACTCGGATCCGACTACGTCATACCCGACCAGATACTTCCTATTCCATATTATCCATCTAGCATCCAATGCTACATTGTCAATGAGACCAGACGAACCACCTTGTCATATGCTATTCTAACTAGTTGCGCGTCCACACAACCCTTTCGACTAGGGACCATTTAGGACAGTCATCATACAATGCATAGTCTCACAAACAAGTCAGGTACTTGTTAATACACATCACTATTAATATCCAAGGACTATCTTTATTCATAAAAAATAGGAAATATCACCATACATGATTGCCTCTAGGGCATATCTCCAACACTGAAGAAACCACTACTATTACTGATCAAAATTACATGTGGAAGACGTTGCTTGAAACAGGCATGTACAAATGTCTCAAAGGACATCAGATCCTTTGTGATGTCCTCAAGAAGCAAATCTTGAACAAAAGCCCTAGGAAAGAGGGTGCTGGTTTCGAAAGAAACATCAATGTTGATGGTTCTTACTAGAAACCTGAGCAGTATCCCAAAACCACACTGGTTGTTATAAAAGGACCTTCTGTGGATCCATCCATATTATCTGGCTTTCTCACATCCCAGATTTTTCCCAAATCTGGTATTATAAAAAAATTCACAATGATTTTTTTTCTATGAAATACCTGGGACTGCCCAATATTTCTTGTGATTGATTTTGAAATGCCTTTTGTTGCTTGATTGATTGCCTAGAAGGGATGAAACCCAATGCAGAATGTTGAAACCTAGCTAGCCTTAGGTAGAAACCCAACCTTTTGGAAATATTATTGGGCACAAGGCTATCCTAAATAAGCCCCAAGTGATATTCAAGCGAAAATAGTTTTCCCAAAGATTGGATTGGATTCATTTGGAAATCAATTCAAAACCAAAGGGGAGTTATTTAAAATGGACTTGCATTTATTTTGGCATGGAAAAGTTCTTCCATAAGTCCAAATGTCATGATCAACCCCTGCCAATTTCTAAAATTAATTAAAACAAATTTGGTTTTGAAACCAAATTCAAATTCAAATAGGAAAAATAAGTGTAGAAAATATTTGTCTATTTTACCCCCAAAAAAAGTTCACATAGTCACAAATATTCATTAATGAATTTAGGAAAAGTTTGTCTTTGAAAGAAATTTGAAATTCAAAACAATTGTGAAATTAGAATGAAAACATAAAAAGAAAATAAGAAAAACATAAATCAAAAAATAGAAAAAAGAAGAAAACAAGAAAATAAAAAAAGAGGCCTAACCTATCCCGCAACCCAACCCATCTAGGCCGACCGAGCGAGCACACGCCCCGACCCAGCTCCCCAGCGCACCGTGCTCTCTCTCACTTCTCTCTAACCGCCAGGTCAGGTCTTCCCCTACCTCACGCACAACTTAACCAACAAAATCCCGCAACGACCGGCACCTCCCCACGATCCCCGCGTCGCTCCCAGCCACCCCGCGCCTCCCGAGCACCTCTATAAGATCCCCGCAACACCGTCTCTCCATTCCCCTCCTCCCTACGTCATTTCGTCGCCACTCTGCCCCGCCCTCAAGCTCACTTTCCTTCTGCTCCACTCGAACTCCGACGAACAATGCCGGTGAAAACGGTGAGCTCGCGCGCCTCTCTCTCCCATGGTTTGATTCGCCGTGACCAGATCCCTCTCACTCGCCTCTCCTTTCTTCCCAGGACGTGCCCGAGCGACGTCCATGATGACCACCAAAGTGCGGCAAGCTCCTACGAGCCTTTGCTTGTTGTTGTCATCGTCCCCAGCCACACACAGTGTCACCATTGACCCTGCCTTCATATCCTGCACCTGTCCATGCCCTTCCCCGCGCCCTAGGACCACAGGAACACCATCCTTCTCGACTCCAGAGACGCACGCCGCCGTCGAGCTCAACATAGGCGAGTCTCCAATGGGCAATTCCCCTCCCCTCCTAGCCCTAGCTCAAATAGAACGTGGACCGTTTGATCTCACTTGATCCAGCGACTCATAGAGACCCTCGCCCGCGAACTATTTTTCCCTAACTACCGGGCGACTGCCATATGGGACATCTCTAGCCCAATCCAAGAGCGCCACGTGTCCAAACCTTATCCACAACGGATTAATTCATTTTTTGTCTAATTCTATTAAATGGCACTTTACAGAAAGGCCACTGAAACCAAAACACTCACAACTTTTATTCTGGAAGTCCAGGTGAGATGAAACTTTTTGCAAAGTGATCCTTTGGAAATCTACTTTCACCCTGTACAAAAATATTTCATGTTTGAAAATTTCAAATTCAAATTCAAACAGAACGAGTTTGAATTTGAATACGACATGACTTGCAAATAGTTAACCCAAATTAGTTAATTCTTTTTGCAAATTGAAACTAGTGAAATATAGTTTCTGTCTAGGACACTGGTTCAAATTCAAATAATTTAAAATTATAATTTAAACAGAATGCATAAGAGGCCAGAAATTTAAATAAAACAAAAACCTAATTAGGTTTGATTGGATTTAATAGTTTTTTTAGTAAAACAATTATAAAACCTAAATTGGACTTTAGTAAATATTATTTTGGATTATTATTTGACTTTAGGTAAATCAAATAACATATGAATTTAAATTCATACCTAGTTTGAGTATAACTTTAGGTAAATTAATTGAATAAAACTAACTAAAATAGTTTATTTAACCAAATTAATCCTAGTACTCCCTCCGTCCCAAAATAAGTGTCGCAGATTTTGTACTAAACTAGTACAAATTTTGTACTAGATCATCGACACTTATTTTGGAACAGAGGAAGTATTTGTCTTGGAGTTAATAATCGACTTTAGGGAAAGATGAACTCCAATTAAATTAGGGGCAAACTCACTAGTTTGAAAACTATTTGAACGTTAGTAATTATTTTTGGATTTCTATTTGAACTTAGTTAAACTAAAATCAATAAATAAACCTTAGAGAATATATTGGATTATATTCAGTTGTAGTTAAACTTTTTTTATTAAATAAACCATAGTAATCATATTGGATTTATAGTTGACTTTATGTCAAAACTCATTTAATAATATACTTAGTATATTTGTTGGATTTGTATTTGACTTTAGGAAAGACAATGAATGCAATTGAGTTAGGTTGAACTAAACCTGGGTATACCCCGGACCGGGCCGGGCTTTGGCCGGGCTTCTGGCCTGGCCGGGCTTTGGGCCGGGATTTACAAAGCCCGAAGTGAAAATCCCAAGCCCGAGCCGGGCCCGGCCCAACCAAAAAATCAATTTTTCAAGCCCGAGCCCGGCCCGAATGGACTAAAAGGAGGGATTTCGGGTCGGGCTAGGCCGGGCCCCCATGTAAAATCGCAGTTTTCTCAAGCTCGAGCCCGGCCCGAAATGACCACTGGGCCTAGTTTTGAAGCCCGAGCCCGGCTCGAACATAAAGCCTGGCCCAGCCCGGCCCGGGTTTTTTGGGCCGGGTCACCGGGCCGAGCTGCCCATGCCCATGTTTAGGTTGAACCAACATAGTCAAATATATAATGAATCATAAATCAATCCAAGTTAGTGAAACAAAATAATATGTGAACTCAAGTCAATTTTTTTGACAATTAAAAACAGCAGGAGAGGCTCCTGCTATGATTTCATTTCCCAAAATATATTACAGGGTATTTACAAAGGCATGGCTCAGCAAGAGGTTGACAGAGATTCTAGCTACAAAGGGAGGTTTGAAATAATTCCATCCACAAGGCAGGACTTATCAGAGGGTAATCTAAATTGAAGGATCTCCTGATACTGTTTGAGCATCCTAAGCCAATCTTGTTGTGATGATTGTTCTCCATCAAACAATACTTTGTTTCTTTACTTCCAAATGTTCCATGAGGCAAGTATTGCAATTTCTTTGAATAGTGGTCTATTCCAAGCAGACTGTGCCAGGTCAAACTATCTCTATGTCTGGACCCAGCTCCTAATTGATATTCAAGTTCTCACAAGTGTTGATCATTTGTTTCAAGTGTGTCAGCAGCATATAACAAGCATGAGTGACCATCTCCTATTATGAAGTATTTCCGTAGCAGCAAATCTCTTGTATTTATTCTGTCCATTCTCTGTAGCCATGCAGAAACTTAGTGCGCCAGTATGCATTTTGATTTCCAAATATATGTGATGTGCGTTCAGGATTGAACATTTCTACATAGAAATCTGTAGAACTTATTTGGCTTGTGGTCCACATCACCCCAACATAAGATCCACTCATAAGTTGCCATAGGTTCCAAGTTTTTCAAGTTAATTGTAATCATCAAGTCATCCAATTCCATACGTGCCTCAATTGATAAGGGTAGATGGAAGTTTTTCTCTGGATTGGGGTTATTGTGAAACTGAGCCAGGGATGTGTCTTCATTGGTTGCAAAGGAGAACAAATGATCATGTGATTCCATTAGAATTTTGTTGTTATGCCATTGATCTTTCCACAGCAAAATAGTATCACCTTCTGTCGGTATGCACGTAGTTACCCCCCTAAAATTATGCATGAGCGAAGAGACATCTTTCCACCAAAATGAACCACAATTTTGGACTGTTTGAGGTGGTGTGTGTCATAGTATGGATTCCATACTAGCATCACCCATGGCACATCAGCCTTGTGGTAGAACTTATGCAAAAAACTTAACAACACAACTTTGTTTTGGATTTTGTGATCTAAAACTCCCAGTCCTTCTTTATCCTTTGGTCTGCACACCAAGTCCCATGCTGCTAAAGAGTGAGTTCTAGCATCTCTATCTTTAATTTTCCTCCAAATGCAATGCTTACGAGCTCTGTCAAAAATATCAATCAATTTGAGGGATAGTTTCAACACACATTGGAAAAGATAAGAGGGGTGATAGAGCTGAATTTATTAGTTGCAGCATGTGCCCATATGATAACCAGATAGTAGTTCCAATTAGACATCTTTCAATACGGTCGACAAGGGGCACAAGATCTCTAACAGTTGGTCTTGTTGTCCCCAGGGGAAATCCCAAATATGTGAATGTCATCGTACCAACTTGGCATCCGAGAATCGATGAAAGTTGCAGGGTAGTTTCCTGGCTAACATTGATGGGCATCAATTGTGACTTGGAATAATTGATTTTCAAACCAGTTGTATTAGCATAAGTATCCAATAGTTTTTTAATCACTCTTAATTCTTCGCTTTTGGCTGATAAGATTAATAGAGTAGCGTTCGCATATTGAATCACTGGGTAGAATTCAGAAGCCCATTGATCAATCGGCAATGAGAGATGTCCCTCCATCCAAGCCTTGTTTACCATGGATTATAGCAGATCAGCTGCTAATACAAAGAGTAATGGTTACACCTCATTTACATTTGGATCCTTTCCCTGGCACTCTATTTAAAAGTACCGACGAGGAACCTGACTCCAGTAACATTTTAACCCACTGTCGGTGTCAAAACCGGCAGATCTCAGGTAGGGGGTCCCGAACTGTGGACCTTAGATCGATGGGTAACAAGGGACGAAGGAGACAGTATTTACCCAGGTTCGGGCTCTCGTGAGGAGGTAAAACCCTATGTCCTGCTTGATTGTATTGATGTGTATGGAGATTACAGAGTTGATCTACCTCGAGATCGTCTAAGCTAAACCCTAGATTAGTTCACCTATCCTCTAAGAATGAGGACCCTGTGATTTATATAGACACCGGGGGTCCCTAGGGTTACACACAAGCGACCTCGCATAAGGAACAGATACTCAGATTCTATCTTTGGAACTTGGAGTCCATGCCATTCACCAGAGCTTTCCTTCTTGGACCCAGGATCATTCACAGTTCGGCCTTCGACAGAGTAGCCCAACGAGTCGGCCCATATGAACCGAGACGACGGCCCGAGGACCCCTTAGTCCCGGACTCCCTCAGTAGCCCCCGAACTAGCCTTCAACGCCGAGGAATGCAGTCTTCGGCAGCTTCATGCGTCCATGGTATCCGGCTTGAAAGGTGAGTTCCTTCTATGTTCGGTAAATCTTAACTCAGCCTTCGACAATGCTCCGTCCTCCGAGGCACGATTTGTTTATCCTGAAGGCCAAACGCCTGGGTGTGAATAGTACCCCTGCCTGACAGCTTTTCTGACGTGAAAGCCATAACAACCAGTTATGAGAACTCAATTCGTGACTCGAGGCTGCCTTTTTATTTATACGACTCATCAATATGGAGATCACGTTCCGTATTTTATGGGATATGAGCAACGATCTGGGTAACCACGCGCGCGCACAATGGCACGATTGCTTTGGGAAGTGCCACAGCGTGCGGCAGTAAAAGAGGACTCTAGGTATTACGGTCCCCCATAAAAGGGAGAGACCCCCCCCCCCCCCCTAATGCCTCCTCACGTATCTAGACTCGATTCCATTTTGCCTCCCCACTTCGAGCGCCCAGATCCATTCTCTCCTTCCCCTCCAAGCCTCCCTTCCCGAGCTCAATCCATGGCGGGCTCAGGCTCAAACGGCAAATGGGAGGTCTCGAGCGTCACCGACAATGACATCCGGGAGCTAAAGGCTGCCGGATACCTCTCACCCAACATCGTCCACCGCCCTCCCGAAGAGGGTCAAGTGGTGCCAATTCCGCGGCCAGGCGAGAGGGTTGTATTTATCCCTCATTTCATCCGGGGGTTAGGTTTTCCTCTCCACCCCTTTGTTAGGGGGTTAATTTTCTTTTACGGGCTAGACTTCCATGACGTCCCTCCAAATTCCTTTATGCACATCTCGGCGTTTATCACTGTCTGCGAGGCCTTCCTGCGGGTCCAGCCGCGCTTCGGCCTATGGCTCAAGGTCTTTAATGTGAAGCCGAAGACAGTTAGCGGTCAACACGCCGACCGCGACATTGTTGTGATTAGCAGGCTCCCGCGGGTCGAGTGGCCGAACGACACCTTCATCGACACTGTGAAGGTTTGGCAGAAGGAGTGGTTCTACATCACCAAGCCACGGGAAGAGGGTTGGTTGGCGCTTGCCGAGTTTAGATCCGGACCCACCCCCTGAGGATAACCTCATAGATCGGGAAGGGCCTCGATTGGGGGTCTGCCTCCGAAGTGAAGGCGCTGCAAAAGTGCATCACTAAAATGGTGAAGGCCAACATCGCGCTGACCAACATGGTACAGGTCACGCTCCGCCGCCGTCTCCTGCCCTGCCAGTGCTAGGAGACCCCAATGTGGGCCTACACGCCCGAGGACCCGACCACCGTGCGTATGTTCTTCCGCACAACTCATGAGAAGTTGTGGAGGGCACTTTTCAAGCCCCAGGAGGAGTGGCCGGCCGAAGAAGAACACGTCGGTTTGGATGCCGATAACCCGCCCTTGAAGGTATGATAGGACTTTCTTAGTCGTATGCCGAATTGTAACCCTTGGCCGGGTTTCATATTTTTTCCCTCTGCCTTTGCAGGGCTGGCTGGAGAAAGCCGAGAAGATCAACGGCCCAGCCCCCTTGCCCAAAGACCCCAGGTCACCTCTGCTGGCGGCGATGCTGGTCGTGGCGCCGTACACGGCACCGGAGAAGAAAGAGAAGAAGGAGGAGGAGGTCCGCGAAGGCCTCCGCTCGAGGGTTCCTCCGGATACAAAGTCCGAAGAAACCCAGGCATCTTCCGCATACAAGGACGAGGACGCGAAAGATGGGGGAGAGATCGACTCTCCCCAAACAAGGAAGAGGGCCACGCCCGAGGATGCAGAGGAAGATCTTCCTCCCCTTGCCCCAAAGAGGACCTGCAAAACCAAGGTGGTCCTGGCGGATGACATCTCGGATTTCGATGAGGACTCCAGTGCTTTCGAGAGGGTTCCCCGAAGGAACCCCAGGGTCAAGCCCCCAGCCCAGAGGTATTGAGTTCGGATGTCGTCCGGTACACTCCCATAGAGTTTTCATTACTAACATGTTTAAATGTTTTCATGTCATAGTCCGGCCCGAGACCTCCCGCCCATATAGGTCTCAGATGGGGAGTCTCCACCGGCCGAGCTAGCTGAGAGCGGGACGACATCCCGCACCACACCCCCTCTGGTCGCAGGCGAGGCCGTAGAGGTGCTATCTCGCTGGACTCCCCTGCGCCAAACGCTGGGGGCGAGATGGTAATGGCCGAGGCGCATACCTCGGCCACAGAAGGCCAGGAGACGTTGGCTGAGGACCATGCCTCAGCTGACGAAGACCAGGAGGTCGAAACCCTCCTGGCGAGTAACGAGGGGGGCCGTAATTGGCCAGTGCTTCCCCCGCAGTCGACCCCGGAGGGCTCAGAGCCTCCCACGTCATCGGCTTTGCCTCCCCAAGGAAGGGGAGGAGGGGCGCCGTTGTCAGTGCCGCCTACAACTGCGCAGGATGCGGCCGGGTGGCCAGCCATGATGGAGGAGGTTATGTCTGACTCCTCCATCGCCGAAGACCACCGCACCCTTATGGGTGCGGTTTTAAAAAGCATCCAGTCTGTTGACAGCGGCCTAAAGGAGACATTCAATGGTTTGCTAGAAGGCTTCAAGGTGAGCCGTGCTCCTTTTTATAAGGATAGATATTGTGTTTAAGGTTTATGCATTCCTTATAGATATAATAGCCCCCGAGCCTCAGGTGAGTTTGAAAAACTCACCCGGGGGTCCTAGAAACTAGAAACATAGGCGTACAGTCCGGCATCGAATGACTCGAACTCCTGCTTATATAAATTGTTTTTTGCAGGCCTCATCCTCGGCCAGGGCATCCAATGCCTTTGAACTGGCCGAGCTAAACCAAAAGCTCTCGAGATCCTGTGAGGAGCTAGATTGTTTGAACAAACGGTTCGATGAAGTGCAAGATTAGTATTAACCGTATTTGCTAAGTTTGTTACTTTTTTTTGCTTAATGAGGATTATCCCAACTTTTTGAGTCCTGATTTTGCTTCCCTTTATGTCCGCAGCCTCCAATGCAAAGGTGGAAAACCTCAAGGCCAAGCTCAGGAGGGCCCAGCCGGAGGCCGCCGATCAGAAGGCAGAGGCCGATAAAGCGGCTGCCGAGCTGAGCTCTATAAGAGTTGAGAGTGGCAGGCATGAGGCCCGAGTGGCCGAGTTGCAACAAGAGCTCCAGGATGCAAGCGCTAAGTGCGAGGCCCTGGAGCAAAAGGTTAAGGAACAGGCGTCCGAACTGATGACACTATCCTTCAACCTCAAATCGGAGCGCATGGATAGGCGGTTCTTCGAGGAAGAACTTCGCCAAGTCAGGCTTATCGCTGATGGTAAGCCGTACTTACTTCAATGTGCCTTTGGTGGAATCAGGTTCGCGTTTCTTACACAGCTATGGCGTTCCCCAGGCGCCTTTACGGACCTCCCGAAGAGTGTTGCGGACGCGACGAAGCACTACACGGTCCGGGATGGGGTTGTGGAGCAGAGACTGTTTTGGGCTCAGTTTGAAACTCCTGAGTCACATCCCCCCCTCAGCTTCAAGATGAAGCAGCTGATGGAGCTGCACAGGATGGCAGAGCCGGCCCTGAAGGACCTCTGCATTCAGCTGTGGCCCGCCAAGCCGCTGCCGAGCAGCTATTTTTGCCTGATGTAGAAGCTTCGCGATGTCGTGCCGCGGATTGAGGCCCAGAAGCGTTCGGTTTGCATCGAGGGAGTGTGGATGGCATTTGCTCGGACCATGATGCATTGGCCAGGGGTGAAGCCGATTAAGATGGCCACCGCGCCCCCGCCTTCTAGGAAGGAGCATAGGAGCCCCGAACTGTATTTCCGCGCCGCCTTACAGGGTGCTCGGTCCATAGAGACCCAGTGCCCGAAGAATGTAATGTATGAGTGATGGTGTTATCTCATGCCTTAAAGAGAATTATGCATTATGATGATTGTCCTTAATGTATCTCATTATGTATTATTTTGACTCCTACATGGCCATTTTAATCTGAAAGTTGCCAGTCGTCGGCTTCAGCCCCCATGTAGATGCTACGAGGGGTGTTTCGATCTCTGTGCTGGGTCTTAGGCTGACATATCGGCGCCCGTTGGCGGTAGTGATTGAAACGAGGCAATCGGACTATGTTGCTTTATTGCTTTCACTTAGCCTTAGGAGCTCGAATGCGGGGGCTGGTGCCCCCAGTGTTTGTGGTAGTCTGTTTGACCAAAGTATGATACTAGTACCACGTGGCTTGGAAAAGGTACAAGCCCCTCGTATGACACGGAATGATCTCTATTGATTATAAGTTTGACACTTAAGCTCGGATCGCAGACCGGTTCTCGCCCATTATGACAGTCAGTTTTCGGCTTTCTCAATTGAGGTGTTCGCCAGGCTAGCTGGGAGCACAATCGCAGTGGTTCTCCCTTTTGCCCCTTTAGCCAAACTAGCGGAACGTAATGGGACAAGCACAGGAGCGGGGCAATCCAACTATTGACCCAAGGCATAATTCAGAACCGATGCATATAGTGCTATATCCAACTATCGACCCAAGACATAGTGGCTGGGTGATGCTTGGGGTGTTTAACTATACCCGAGCCCCCGGTCTATCAGCGGATCGCACCTATCCTATAATTGGACAATTTTTCTCTATGGTGCGGGTGTGCGCAAGGCACGTTGTGCGATAGAAATACCGAAAATTAGGGCATATGTGACAATCTATTGATTCATAATGCCGAGGTGGCTATTACAGGTAATTCTTATTGAAAAAGGAAAAAAACAATCTTTTATAGAATAGCGGTTTTGTTCGGGGCCTTCGATAGGTGTCTTGACTTCCTCCATGTGCCTGGCAGCGTGCTTACTCTTGTGCCCTTGAGCGGGGAGTTGCGGAACCTCTTAATGGTGGTTGTTGTTTGACAAACGAACCTTGAGGGGGGGGGCTCGCATGAGCAGCCGCCGTAGAATCTAAGCTTGATGCTTGGTAGATCCTTGACGGTGTTCCGCCTCTTTCCGAAGAAGCGGTTGGACTGTAGTTCGGTCAAGCCGGACGTATCCTTGGGATCAGATCCCTAAAGCTGCCCATGGTATTTTAAGAGCAAAATTATGTCTCCAAGGAACATACCTGATGGGTAATCGGGCCGTGCTGTGGGGAGCGTGTCCCTATTTGTGTTGAGCGGAAGATGGCGTCGGCCGGTCTGGCTGGGCTTGAGCTCGCTTGCCCACCTGTCGCTTCTCAATGGCAGGCTGGGACCTTGGGGCTTCGTTGTCGTATTGGCATTCGGCCACTAGGGTCCGAGCATCTTGAGCTTCGGTCCGGAGAGAGCGCTACGTATTGCCGTTAAAGGTAATGACCCCCTTGGGTCCAAGCATCTTGAGCTTCAGATAGGCGTAGTAAGGAACTGCGTTGAAGCGGGCGAACGGTGTGCGGCCGAGCAGCGTGTGGTAACCACTTCGGAATGGTACAATGTCGAAGATCAAGTCTTCGCTGCGGAAATTATCGGGAGAACCGAACACGACCTCGAGCGTTAGAATGCCGGAACAGCGGGCTTCGATGCCTCGGATCACCCCTTTAAATGTGGTGTTACTGGGTTTGATCCTTGACGGATCTGTGCCCACCTTTTTCACCGTGTCTGAGTATATCAGATTAGGGCTACTTCCTCCATCCATGAGGACTCTGGTAAGGTGTACCCGTCGATTATGGGATCCAAAACGAGGGCAGCCGAACCTCCATGACGGATACTGGTTGGATGGTCTCTTCGGTCGAAGGTGAACGGGCAAACCGACCATGGGTTAAATTTCGGGGCTATAGGCTCTACCGCGTAGACCTTGCGAAGGGCTCGCTTCCTCTCCTTCTTCGGTATATGTGTGACATATATCATGTTCACTGTTTTTACCTCCGGAGGGAAAAATTTTTGTCCCCCGTTGTTCGGGCCACAGGGCTCCTCGTCGTCGTCGCTGCATGGTTCTTTGCCCTACTCCTCGGCCGCTATTTTGCCGGCCTGTTGAAACACCCAACATTGACGGTTGGTGTGTGTGGCGGGCTTGTGTGGGGTGCCATGGATCTGGCAAGGCCTCTCCATGATTTTATCCAGCGCAGTAGGTCCATCCTTGTTCCCTTTAAAGGGCTTCCTACATTGGCCGGGCTTTGGGCTGCGGAATCCGGCATTTACGGCCGTGTCCTCTGCATCCCCGCTGCTATGGCGACGTTTGTTCTTGTTGCACCACGGCTTGCCGTTTTCATCCCGAGCTTCTAAGGTGCCCGGGTCTTGAGGGTTGTGGCCGCGACGAGCTAGCCAGTTGTCTTCGCCAACGCAAAAGCAGGTCATGAGCGCGGTGAGGGCGGACACTGTCCTCGGTCTGTCCTGGCTGAGCTGTCGAGCCAACCATTCGTCCTGGATATTACGCCTAAAGGAGGCTATTGCCTCGGCGTCTGGACAATCGACAATCTG
The DNA here is from genome assembly GCA_039707655.1 of Elymus sibiricus. Classification (NCBI taxonomy): domain Eukaryota; kingdom Viridiplantae; phylum Streptophyta; class Magnoliopsida; order Poales; family Poaceae; genus Elymus; species Elymus sibiricus. Next base: position 239,272,513 of record CM077665.1, read on the forward strand.
GTTCTTCTTGGTGAGGAACCTATTCCAAAATTGTCTGGCCGACTCGCCTTCCTTCTGGACGACACTGCTTAGGTCGGAAGGGTCCGGAGGCCGGACGTAGGTGCCTTGGAAGTTAGACTGGAAGGCATCCTCGAGCTCTTCCCAACTTCCAATCGAGTTTTCGGGGAGGCTGTTTAACCAGTGCCGAGCCGGCCCTTTGAGCTTCAGCGGCAGGTACTTGATGGCATGGAGTTCGTCCCGCCTGGCCATATGTATGTGGAGAAGGAAATCTTTGATCCACATGGCGGGGTCTGTTGTCCCCTCATACTGTTCAATATTCACGGGTTTAAACCCCTCGGGAAATTTGTGCTGCATGACTTCGTATGTGAAGCACAGTGGGTGGGCGGCGCCTCTGACCCGGGCCACATTGTGCCGAAATTCGGCTTCTCGTGCCCGATGTCGCTCCCGGTCTCGGTTGTGGTGGTTGAACCAAGGTCGGTCTCCATCCCGTCTATTGGGGGAGTATTCTTTGGATCCATAAATGGACCTAGGGTGACCTGCTTTATAGTTCAGATCTTGACGTAAATCGTGTTGATGACTATGCCGCAGTGGATACTTTCCTCTTCCTCGAGGGGACGCGGGTATGTGTTCGCGCTCGCAAGCCGCTCTGTCCCGCCCGCGAGGGGGGTGATCCTGTCGGTCATGCTGGGGTTATGTGGGCTCAAAGGCCTCGTCATCGAATTGAAGGAACAGGCGCCGGCGTGGATAACTTTTTTGTTGATCGGGCCGCTTGGTGTCGTACCCTTCTTCGGCGGCCAGGACCTCCGTCCATCGGTCGTTGAGGGTGTCCTGATCAGCTTGAGGCTGTCGCTGCTTTCCCTTCAGGCTTCGGGCGGTGGCCATAAGCCGTCGCCTGAAGCGTTCTTGATCTTGCGGATCCTCGGGGATGTTGAAATCTCCGTCGTCGAGGCTATCGTCCTCGTTGACCGGGGGAAGATAGTTGTCATCCTCGGAATCGTCAGGGTCCTCGAGGTCACAGGGCTTCTCGAGGTTATCCTGTGGCTGCTCCAGGGCGTTGAGGTCCGTGGGGTCTGCCGGGGAGAGCGCTACGTATTCGGTCCGGAGAGAGCGCTACGTATTGCCGTTAAAGGTAATGACCCCCTTGGGTCCGAGCATCTTGAGCTTCAGATAGGCGTAGTGAGGAACTGCGTTGAAGCGGGCGAACGGTGTGCAGCCGAGCAGCGCGTGGTAACCACTTCGGAATGGTACAATGTCGAAGATCAAGTCTTCGCTGCGGAAATTATCGGGAGAACCGAACACGACCTCGAGCGTTAGAATGCCGGAACAGCGGGCTTCGATGCCTCGGATCACCCCTTTAAATGTGGTGTTACTGGGTTTGATCCTTGACGGATCTGTGCCCACCTTTTTCACCGTGTCTGAGTATATCAGATTAGGGCTACTTCCTCCATCCATGAGGACTCTGGTAAGGTGTACCCGTCGATTATGGGATCCAAAACGAGGGCAGCCGAACCTCCATGACGGATACTGGTTGGATGGTCTCTTCGGTCGAAGGTGAACGGGCAAACCGACCATGGGTTAAATTTCGGGGCTATAGGCTCTACCGCGTAGACCTTGCGAAGGGCTCGCTTCCTCTCCTTCTTCGGTATATGTGTGACATATATCATGTTCACTGTTTTTACCTCCGGAGGGAAAAATTTTTGTCCCCCGTTGTTCGGGCCACAGGGCTCCTCGTCGTCGTCACTGCATGGTTCTTTGCCCTACTCCTCGGCCGCTATTTTGCCGGCCTGTTGAAACACCCAACATTGACGGTTGGTGTGTGTGGCGGGCTTGTGTGGGGTGCCATGGATCTGGCAAGGCCTCTCCATGATTTTATCCAGCGCAGTAGGTCCATCCTTGTTCCCTTTAAAGGGCTTCCTACATTGGCCGGGCTTTGGGCTGCGGAATCCGGCATTTACGGCCGTGTCCTCTGCATCCCCGCTGCTATGGCGACGTTTGTTCTTGTTGCACCACGGCTTGCCGTTTTCATCCCGAGCTTCTAAGGTGCCCGGGTCTTGAGGGTTGTGGCCGCGACGAGCTAGCCAGTTGTCTTCGCCAACGCAAAAGCAGGTCATGAGCGCGGTGAGGGCGGACACTGTCCTCGGTCTGTCCTGGCTGAGCTGTCGAGCCAACCATTCGTCCTGGATATTACGCCTAAAGGAGGCTATTGCCTCGGCGTCTGGACAATCGACAATCTGGTTCTTCTTGGTGAGGAACCTATTCCAAAATTGTCTGGCCGACTCGCCTTCCTTCTGGACGACACTGCTTAGGTCGGAAGGGTCCGGAGGCCGGACGTAGGTGCCTTGGAAGTTAGACTGGAAGGCATCCTCGAGCTCTTCCCAACTTCCAATCGAGTTTTCGGGGAGGCTGTTTAACCAGTGCCGAGCCGGCCCTTTGAGCTTCAGCGGCAGGTACTTGATGGCATGGAGTTCGTCCCGCCTATCCATATGTATGTGGAGAAGGAAATCTTCGATCCACATGGCGGGGTCTGTTGTCCCGTCATACTATTCAATATTCACGGGTTTAAACCCCTCGGGAAATTTGTGCTGCATGACTTCGTATGTGAAGCACAGTGGGTGGGCGGCGCCTCTGACCCGGGCCACATTGTGCCGAAATTCGGCTTCTGGTGCCCGATGTCGCTCCCGGTCTCGGTTGTGGTGGTTGAACCAAGGTCGGTCTCCATCCCGTCTATTGGGGGAGTATTCTTTGGATCCATAAATGGACCTAGGGTGACCTGCTTTATAGTTCAGATCTTGACGTAAATCGTGTTGATGACTATGCCGCAGTGGATACTTTCCTCTTCCTCGAGGGGACGCGGGTATGTGTTCGCGCTCGCAAGCCGCTCTGTCCCGCCCGCGAGGGGGGTGATCCTGTCGGTCATGCTGGGGTTATGTGGGCTCAAAGGCCTCGTCATCGAATTGAAGGAACAGGCGCCGGCGTGGATAACTTTTTTGTTGATCGGGCCGCTTGGTGTCGTACCCTTCTTCGGCGGCCAGGACCTCCGTCCATCGGTCGTTGAGGGTGTCCTGATCAGCTTGAGGCTGTCGCTGCTTTCCCTTCAGGCTTCGGGCGGTGGCCATAAGCCGTCGCCTGAAGCGTTCTTGATCTTGCGGATCCTCGGGGATGTTGAAATCTCCGTCGTCGAGGCTATCGTCCTCGTTGACCGGGGGAAGATAGTTGTCATCCTCGGAATCGTCAGGGTCCTCGAGGTCACAGGGCTTCTCGAGGTTATCCTGTGGCTGCTCCAGGGCGTTGAGGTCCGTGGGGTCTGCCGGGGAGAGCGCTACGTATTCGGTCCGGAGAGAGCGCTACGTATTGCCGTTAAAGGTAATGACCCCCTTGGGTCCGAGCATCTTGAGCTTCAGATAGGCGTAGTGAGGAACTGCGTTGAAGCGGGCGAACGGTGTGCAGCCGAGCAGCGCGTGGTAACCACTTCGGAATGGTACAATGTCGAAGATCAAGTCTTCGCTGCGGAAATTATCGGGAGAACCGAACACGACCTCGAGCGTTAGAATGCCGGAACAGCGGGCTTCGATGCCTCGGATCACCCCTTTAAATGTGGTGTTACTGGGTTTGATCCTTGACGGATCTGTGCCCACCTTTTTCACCGTGTCTGAGTATATCAGATTAGGGCTACTTCCTCCATCCATGAGGACTCTGGTAAGGTGTACCCGTCGATTATGGGATCCAAAACGAGGGCAGCCGAACCTCCATGACGGATACTGGTTGGATGGTCTCTTCGGTCGAAGGTGAACGGGCAAACCGACCATGGGTTAAATTTCGGGGCTATAGGCTCTACCGCGTAGACCTTGCGAAGGGCTCGCTTCCTCTCCTTCTTCGGTATATGTGTGACATATATCATGTTCACTGTTTTTACCTCCGGAGGGAAAAAATTTTGTCCCCCGTTGTTCGGGCCACAGGGCTCCTCGTCGTCGTCACTGCATGGTTCTTTGCCCTACTCCTCGGCCGCTATTTTGCCGGCCTGTTGAAACACCCAACATTGACGGTTGGTGTGTGTGGCGGGCTTGTGTGGGGTGCCATGGATCTGGCAAGGCCTCTCCATGATTTTATCCAGCGCAGTAGGTCCATCCTTGTTCCCTTTAAAGGGCTTCCTACATTGGCCGGGCTTTGGGCTGCGGAATCCGGCATTTACGGCCGTGTCCTCTGCATCCCCGCTGCTATGGCGACGTTTGTTCTTGTTGCACCACGGCTTGCCGTTTTCATCCCGAGCTTCTAAGGTGCCCGGGTCTTGAGGGTTGTGGCCGCGACGAGCTAGCCAGTTGTCTTCGCCAACGCAAAAGCAGGTCATGAGCGCGGTGAGGGCGGACACTGTCCTCGGTCTGTCCTGGCTGAGCTGTCGAGCCAACCATTCGTCCTGGATATTACGCCTAAAGGAGGCTATTGCCTCGGCGTCTGGACAATCGACAATCTGGTTCTTCTTGGTGAGGAACCTATTCCAAAATTGTCTGGCCGACTCGCCTTCCTTCTGGACGACACTGCTTAGGTCGGAAGGGTCCGGAGGCCGGACGTAGGTGCCTTGGAAGTTAGACTGGAAGGCATCCTCGAGCTCTTCCCAACTTCCAATCGAGTTTTCGGGGAGGCTGTTTAACCAGTGCCGAGCCGGCCCTTTGAGCTTCAGCGGCAGGTACTTGATGGCATGGAGTTCGTCCCGCCTATCCATATGTATGTGGAGAAGGAAATCTTCGATCCACATGGCGGGGTCTGTTGTCCCGTCATACTATTCAATATTCACGGGTTTAAACCCCTCGGGAAATTTGTGCTGCATGACTTCGTATGTGAAGCACAGTGGGTGGGCGGCGCCTCTGACCCGGGCCACATTGTGCCGAAATTCGGCTTCTGGTGCCCGATGTCGCTCCCGGTCTCGGTTGTGGTGGTTGAACCAAGGTCGGTCTCCATCCCGTCTATTGGGGGAGTATTCTTTGGATCCATAAATGGACCTAGGGTGACCTGCTTTATAGTTCAGATCTTGACGTAAATCGTGTTGATGACTATGCCGCAGTGGATACTTTCCTCTTCCTCGAGGGGACGCGGGTATGTGTTCGCGCTCGCAAGCCGCTCTGTCCCGCCCGCGAGGGGGGTGATCCTGTCGGTCATGCTGGGGTTATGTGGGCTCAAAGGCCTCGTCATCGAATTGAAGGAACAGGCGCCGGCGTGGATAACTTTTTTGTTGATCGGGCCGCTTGGTGTCGTACCCTTCTTCGGCGGCCAGGACCTCCGTCCATCGGTCGTTGAGGGTGTCCTGATCAGCTTGAGGCTGTCGCTGCTTTCCCTTCAGGCTTCGGGCGGTGGCCATAAGCCGTCGCCTGAAGCGTTCTTGATCTTGCGGATCCTCGGGGATGTTGAAATCTCCGTCGTCGAGGCTATCGTCCTCGTTGACCGGGGGAAGATAGTTGTCATCCTCGGAATCGTCAGGGTCCTCGAGGTCACAGGGCTTCTCGAGGTTATCCTGTGGCTGCTCCAGGGCGTTGAGGTCCGTGGGGTCTGCCGGGGAGAGCGCTACGTATTCGGTCCGGAGAGAGCGCTACGTATTGCCGTTAAAGGTAATGACCCCCTTGGGTCCGAGCATCTTGAGCTTCAGATAGGCGTAGTGAGGAACTGCGTTGAAGCGGGCGAACGGTGTGCAGCCGAGCAGCGCGTGGTAACCACTTCGGAATGGTACAATGTCGAAGATCAAGTCTTCGCTGCGGAAATTATCGGGAGAACCGAACACGACCTCGAGCGTTAGAATGCCGGAACAGCGGGCTTCGATGCCTCGGATCACCCCTTTAAATGTGGTGTTACTGGGTTTGATCCTTGACGGATCTGTGCCCACCTTTTTCACCGTGTCTGAGTATATCAGATTAGGGCTACTTCCTCCATCCATGAGGACTCTGGTAAGGTGTACCCGTCGATTATGGGATCCAAAACGAGGGCAGCCGAACCTCCATGACGGATACTGGTTGGATGGTCTCTTCGGTCGAAGGTGAACGGGCAAACCGACCATGGGTTAAATTTCGGGGCTATAGGCTCTACTGCGTAGACCTTGCGAAGGGCTCGCTTCCTCTCCTTCTTCGGTATATGTGTGACATATATCATGTTCACTGTTTTTACCTCCGGAGGGAAAAAATTTTGTCCCCCGTTGTTCGGGCCACAGGGCTCCTCGTCGTCGTCACTGCATGGTTCTTTGCCCTACTCCTCGGCCGCTATTTTGCCGGCCTGTTGAAACACCCAACATTGACGGTTGGTGTGTGTGGCGGGCTTGTGTGGGGTGCCATGGATCTGGCAAGGCCTCTCCATGATTTTATCCAGCGCAGTAGGTCCATCCTTGTTCCCTTTAAAGGGCTTCCTACATTGGCCGGGCTTTGGGCTGCGGAATCCGGCATTTACGGCCGTGTCCTCTGCATCCCCGCTGCTATGGCGACGTTTGTTCTTGTTGCACCACGGCTTGCCGTTTTCATCCCGAGCTTCTAAGGTGCCCGGGTCTTGAGGGTTGTGGCCGCGACGAGCTAGCCAGTTGTCTTCGCTAACGCAAAAGCAGGTCATGAGCGCGGTGAGGGCGGACACTGTCCTCGGTCTGTCCTGGCTGAGCTGTCGAGCCAACCATTCGTCCTGGATATTACGCCTAAAGGAGGCTATTGCCTCGGCGTCTGGACAATCGACAATCTGGTTCTTCTTGGTGAGGAACCTATTCCAAAATTGTCTGGCCGACTCGCCTTCCTTCTGGACGACACTGCTTAGGTCGGAAGGGTCCGGAGGCCGGACGTAGGTGCCTTGGAAGTTAGACTGGAAGGCATCCTCGAGCTCTTCCCAACTTCCAATCGAGTTTTCGGGGAGGCTGTTTAACCAGTGCCGAGCCGGCCCTTTGAGCTTCAGCGGCAGGTACTTGATGGCATGGAGTTCGTCCCGCCTATCCATATGTATGTGGAGAAGGAAATCTTCGATCCACATGGCGGGGTCTGTTGTCCCGTCATACTATTCAATATTCACGGGTTTAAACCCCTCGGGAAATTTGTGCTGCATGACTTCGTATGTGAAGCACAGTGGGTGGGCGGCGCCTCTGACCCGGGCCACATTGTGCCGAAATTCGGCTTCTGGTGCCCGATGTCGCTCCCGGTCTCGGTTGTGGTGGTTGAACCAAGGTCGGTCTCCATCCCGTCTATTGGGGGAGTATTCTTTGGATCCATAAATGGACCTAGGGTGACCTGCTTTATAGTTCAGATCTTGACGTAAATCGTGCCGATGACTATGCCGCAGTGGATACTTTCCTCTTCCTCGAGGGGACGCGGGTATGTGTTCGCGCTCGCCAGCCGCTCTGTCCCGCCCGCGAGGGGGGTGATCCGGTCGGTCATGCTGGGGTTATGTGGGCTCAAAGGCCTCGTCATCGAATTGAAGGAACAGGCGCCGGCGTGGATAACTTTTTTGTTGATCGGGCCGCTTGGTGTCGTACCCTTCTTCGGCGGCCAGGACCTCCGTCCATCGGTCGTTGAGGGTGTCCTGATCAGCTTGAGGCTGTCGCTACTTTCCCTTCAGGCTTCGGGCGGTGGCCATAAGCCATCGCCTGAAGCGTTCTTGATCTTGCGGATCCTCGGGGATGTTGAAATCTCCGTCGTCGAGGCTATCGTCCTCGTTGACCGGGGGAAGATAGTTGTCATCCTCAGAATCTTCAGGGTCCTCGAGGTCACAGGGCTTCTCGAGGTTTTCCTGTGGCTGCTCTAGGGCGTTGAGGTCCGTGGGGTCTGCCGGGGTATCATTTTCTCTGATGCCCGTGATGGCTCACCTTCCTTTGTTCGCCTTGGACTGCTTGCGCCGTCTCCGGCGTTTTGACGGGTCCTCCGATCTGGCGCCGTTCTGCTCGGGCGTGGCGTCGGCTTTGTCGGCGGGGGGTATTGTGAGAGCCTGGCTTAATAGGAATGATAGACTACTCATATCAACAAGGAATTCCTTCTATTCCAAGAGCCCATGCGAAAAGAACTCCAAAGTTAAGCGTGCTTGGCTTGGAGCAATTCTAGGATGGGTGAGCGACTGGGAAATTGGTCCCGGGTGCACACGAGTGAGGACAAAGTGCGGAGGAAAGACTAGTGTTGGTCTGTGGGGCCAGTCTAGATCCCGCTAAGAGTAACAGGGTATTACAAGTATCCACCATGTAGACATCATAGGCGGCAGTGGCCGTCCACCGTCGTGTACTGATAGGGGTCGGGGTGTCGACCCCGTTGTACGTGTCTTCCATCCCATCAGAGGCGTAATCTAGCATGTCGGTTAAGTCTTCGACAGTTGCTACCAAGTGGGTGGTGGGTGGGCAGTGAAATTCTTCCTGATCCGGCCACTGACCGATCCGAACAGGGGTCGGGCTTAGGTCGTTCGCGATCTTCAACGACTGGATCCGGTCGAGCACCTCATTCATCATTAAGAGGCTGCCCGAGTCTACCTCCCTACGGTTTTCCGAGGTGACCTTCGGGGTGTCCTCGAAGGACGAGTATCCGGCGAGGGCCAGATTAGGGTGTTCGGGCGCCAAGGACGGATCCGAACACAAGTGCGGCTCTCCGGCGGAGGAGAGGCCGAGCAAGGGACCAGAAGTTAAGGCTTCGGAGTTGCCGAACTTATAGGATGAGACCAAGAGCCCGGTGGAGATCAGATCGGCGGAGAATTCTAGATTCTCAGACCTGATTCCTTGGTCGGTCGAAGAGCTTCCGATTTGGCCCAAGCGGCTAGTCAGATCAGCTCGCAGCGTGATGCTGCCGAAGGTGAAGACCTATCCGGGGACGAAGATGTCCCCACCACAGATTTGATCACCGATCACCAAACGCGCCATCGATCTTTCCGGTGATCTAACAGCGGAACTCTCAATGAAAGCACTAATGTCAGTGTCAAAACCGGCAGATCTCGGGTAGGGGGTCCTGAACTGTGGACCTTAGATCGATGGGTAACAAGGGACGAAGGAGAGAGTAATTACCCAGGTTCGGGCCCTCGTGAGGAGGTAAAACCATAAGTTCTACTTGATTGTATTGATGTGTATGGAGATTACAGAGTTGATCTACCTCGAGATCGTCTAAGCTAAACCCTAGATGAGTTCACCTGTCCTCTATGAATGAGGACCCTCCGGTTTATATAGACACCGGGGGTCCCTAGGGTTACACACAACCGACCTCGCATTAGGAACAGATACTCAGATTCTATCTTCGGAACTTGGAGTCCACGCCATTCTCTAGAGCTTTCCTTCTTGGACCCAGTATCATTCACAGTTCGGCCTTCGACAGAGTAGCCCAACAAGTCGGCCCATAGGAACCGAGCCGACGGCCCGAGGACCCCTTAGTCTCGGACTCCCTCACCCATATACACCAACGGTCGTCAAATCCCTTGCACTTCAGCATGTTTAGTATAAATGAGTGATCCATTGTCTCAAAAGCCTTTGCAAAATCAAGTTTTAAAATTACAATCTCCCTGCCCGAATGCTTGCATTGGTGAAGGAATTCATGTGCCCAAGCAAGGCAGTCCTGGATCGTTCTAGATTTTATGAATCCTTGCTGATTTCGGTGCAGAATATTTAAAATCCATTGTTGGAGCCTTTCTGCAAGTAATTTTGTCAATACTTTCAGGACACAATTCAGAAGGGAGATGGGCCATAAATCATTTACCGTTTCAGGAGAGGTAGTCTTTGCTATGAGAGTAATAAAGGAAGTATTTAAGCAATTTAAGTTTATTTTGGCTTCCCAAAAGTCCTGACACAGTTGATAAAAGTCTTCCATGATGACCTCCCAGCAAATCTTCAGGAAATGACCATTGAAACCATCTGGTCCCAGTGCACGATCAAGTGGAATTAATTTAATCACCTTGTCAATTTCCTCCTTAGAAAAAAGAGCAGCTAATTCCCCCAGACCCTCAGTCCTTTGTATCAAGTCTGACAGTTCAAATTCAGTAATCATTTCCTCTGTAATGCCCATTCTGATTTTAAACATTCGAAGAATGCTACAACTTTTTCTTTCTGATTCTCAATTGTTCTACCATCAAATAATTGCAATGTTTGGATAGCATTACGCCTGTATCTCTTAGTAGCCCGAGCTTGGAAATATTTCATGTTTTCTTCACCCTCTCTTGCCCATCTGTAAGTACACCTTTTCTTCCAATATGTACTTTGATATTTCACCAAACGTAATAAATGTTTCTTTAAGATCCGTCCAAAGTTTGTTTCTGGCAGTGTGAGAAATCTGAGGTCTTCCAAATTATCCAGATCGAGAAGCTCGGCATTACAATTGTCGGTGTATGACAATCTATGGGGCCGGCTGGGCCCCTTTCGTAGTTCGGCTGGGGAGATCCTCGGGCGCAAAGAGCATCACCGATCCATGCGTGCTCAGGGTTTTAGACTGGTTTGGGCCGCCGGAGTGTAAAACCCTATGTCTTGTGTTTTTAGTGGATTATGTGGTTCACCGTACACGAGTGCTATAACCTGGCAAGGAATGCCCTGGGAGCGTCGCTACGGTGTAAACTAACGGAGTGTCGACCTTTGTGAAGGTAGCCATGAGCCTCCTTTTATAGGCTAAGGGGCTACACAGAGGCTAGAATGGTCATTATATAGAGTAAACAATGTCTACTCTACCTACCAAAATCACTAGCAAGAACTACAGTAGGAAATACCTAACTCTGACGGACTAGGACAGACGCATTTAATGCGCTGTGAGGTGTCGTGCTGGCGACGTCTGTGTCGTTTGCCCAGCTACCTTTTATCCCTTTGCCACGTTGTGGGAGGGGTGTTAGTAAAGCTGCTGCAAGTCCACAGAGCTGCCACGCGCCCTGACCAATTCCACCTAACTGCCTGCCCGTTTGACACCTAGTCGATGTAGACAATCAGCCTGGCGACATGGAGCGATGGCATGATGGGTGGAGGCCTTGGCGGGTGCATTGGCAGCTGAGTCCTCTGGCTAGGAGGCTTGTCGGTTCGCTTGGACCATGGCTTGATGTAGCTTGGAGTTTAGATTTCGCTCGGCAAGGTCTTGCTGGCCCAGAGGCCGTGGTCAACTGGTAGACAAGTACGGGTACTAAGGGCCCCATTATTTAGTACACCCACAGGAGCCCCTAGGCCTGGTGACGGGGGGATAACCCGGGGTAGCCTCAAGCAAGCCATTGCCCCCCCCCCCTTTTCAAGAAAAATGACTATGGGGCGGACCGCTCCCCCCATAGTCCAGCTCCCCCTGGTCAGCTGCGCAACGCGAGCCGGATCAAGGCGGAGCCGCCAGCCATCCGGCTCGCAGGTGACCCGCTAGCCGGCGGGTCAGCGCCTTTCACATCACCACGCCCCACAGGACGGTGGCGCATCAGAACGACGTGTCTACAGCGGCCCCGGTACCGCTGACCAGGGCACACATGGCTGCAGTGACATCGGCCATACCGCCGATTGGCATGTGCATCGCTATAGTGGAGGCGACCATACCGCTGACCACAGCCGACTACGACCAGGCGAGGCTGCACAGTGGCGGCATGCCCCCCGTCCACTCCATTACCTGCCCCTGCATAGCTAAAGTGGAGGCGGCCATCCCGCTGACCAAAGCTGACTACGACCAGGCGAAGCGGCACGCCCCCGTCCACTCCATTACCTGTCCCCACATGGCTATAGTGTGGCCGGCCGTACCGGAGACCGGAACCGGCTACCGCAAGATGACGTCGCACAGTGTGGCCCGTGCCGCGGCATGACAGACACGCGGCAATAGCAACGGCCAGCCGGCGGGCCCTACAGGCGATGGGACCCCGCAGCCGGCGGGCCCTACAGGCGACAATACTACTCTGTTGGTGGGTCCCCTGACCGGCAACAGAGGCTACCAGCCGGACCCCCCCAGCCCCACATATCAATATTGTAAGCCAAGGCGTTGGTCTATAAAACCCCCTGGATCCGCCCCATGCGGGTCGGCAGTTCCTTCTAGCACACACACATACACACACAGGAGAGGAAACGAGGGCGAGCTAGCTCCTTCTTCCTCCTCCGTCAAACAGCTCAAGGAGCAAACTTGTAGCCCGCTAAGATCATCACCCAGACTAGCAGGACTAGGGGTGTTACCTTCCACGGCGGGCCCCGGACCTGGGTACATAGTGTGTCGTGTCCCCCATCCCGTTTCCGGAGCTCGTCGATGTCCTTTCGGCCCCAAGCACTCTCGATAAGACACCCCATGGCATCTGTCGTGAGAAAACGACGACAGTTGGCACCCACCTTGGGGTCGTCCGCGGCGCCGGCCGAAGCCATGCTCCGGGCGGGACCCTTCGCCGACTCCGCCAGGCGCTCCGCGTCCGGGCTGATCTGCATGCCCGTGGAGCTCGCATCCGCGGAAGCAGCCGCGGCACCGAGCCTCGTCTCCACCCGCTACGCGGACGCCGCCATCATCACCCTTGACGAACCAGCCCGTGACAGCACCTCGTCCGACGTCGACGACCTGTGCGAACTCTTCGCGGAGCTGCGCCTCACCGATGCACCCATCGCCGACGAGTACCCCCGCGCGGTACTCGACTGCTCCGACCAGCTACCATTAGCGGTTGTCACCACCTCGAGCGACGCTAGTGGTTCTTGCGTCCACGTGGAGGTGCTGGTCACCGGCTCCTCCACGAGCTCCGGTCGCGCCAGGACGGAGGCGAACGTGGCTACCGCCGTGGCCTGTCCCGGCACCTCCGACCCCTTTGGCTCTACTCTACGGGGCCTGGGCACCCCTATCGCGCCAACGGCCGATCCGGCCGCCGCCACATCCAAGCTGGAGGTGGCTCGCAAGCAACTACTCGCGGAAGCCACCTCCCTCGCGACCGCCTGGTGCCGGATGGAGTCTACACAGCGTGAATACAATTCCGCCTATGGCCTCACCCCGGCTGGCAACGAGCCCAGCCGGCGTGGACATGTTCGTAGCCGCGGCCGCGTGGTCGCGGAAATCCTTGGTGGCAGGCTACCTACTTATGACACTCCTGCGGTTAACATGAGGGCTGCCCAGGTGGCCTACACCGACCAGGCCACCATGGAAGGCCAGGAACGCGCGCAGCAGGAGCGGGACATCGAGCTCCTCATCGCTGCTGCCAATGTGCAGCAGGCCCCGCTGGACCGGGCCAACGCCGGCTCCAAATCTCCTCTCCCCGAGGGATATGATCTGCCGGCTGCCGGCGCACGCCAGCCGGCCCATCATTCTGCCTCTCCTCATGGCTCTGACCGGTGGGCCGGTGGGAGCCGCAGCGGGCGCTGTCAGCATGGGAACGAGTAGCCGGCAGTCACCAGCCAGCGCTTTGACGCCTCGGAAGGCGGCGGACGCCAGGCTCACGCTCACACCCCGCCCCCGCAGCGGGAACGGACGCGCTCGCCCGTGCTGGCTGTTCGCGCCGAGCTCGCGGCCCGGCTCGGGCCGCGTATCCCTCGGAGTGAGAACGACGCCCGGACCCGCATCGACCAGCTGGCGCAGTCCACCTTCTGGAGGAGGAGGGCCCGATCAGACCGGCGTACTTCGGCCCCCGGATCCGTGACGAGCCGTTTCTTGCCGGCTTCATGCTCCCCCACGACACTCCGAAATACAACGGCACGACCAATCCAGAGGACTAGCTGATCGGCTACACCACCGCAGTCGGCATCGCTAGAGGAAACAAGCACGTCGCCGTGCGCTACGTCCCCCTCATGCTGATCGGCTTGGCTCGGACGTGTCTTAACAGCCTGCCGGCCGTCAGCATCAACGCCTGGGTGGACTTCGAAGAGGCATTTGTCTGCAACTTCACCGGCACCTACAAGCGTCCTTGCTGCCCCCACGAGCTGGCCATGTGCGTTCAAGGACCGGACGAATCCCTCCGCGACTACCTCACGTGTTGGACCGAGCTGCGCAACTCCTGCAAGGGGGTACACGAGGTGCAAGCCATCCAGTACTTCTCCGAGGGCTGCTGAGACGGCACCCTCCTCAAGCACAAGCTCATGTGCTCGGAGCCGGCCACCCTGGCGGATCTCATGGCCAAGGCGGACAAGTACGCCACGGCGGACTCCGCAATGCGGATCAAGGTCAGCGCGGCCGACAAGGCCGTCCCACCACCTGCCACCCCGCGGCCGGCTAGAGACAGCCGGCAGCAGCAAAATAACAAGAGGAAGACCGACCAGCCGGACCCCCGCTACGGGAGCAAGCAGGTCGCGACCGTCAAGGAGGAGCAGCCGGCCGCTCAGGCCGCCAGCCGGCGACAGTGGATCGGCAAGGCCGCTTGGCAGTCCAAGCTCACCTTCGAGCAGATGCTTGACGCGCCCTGCAAGATGTATTCCGGGACAAACCCAGCAACGCGCATGCTTCGGTAGTGCAGTTTCTCTCAGCGGCTGGCCTGGGGCGAGGGCCTCCCGGTCCCCTCGCCGCTGCTTCCCCAGGCTCCGGCTCCTGCTCCGGCCCCGGCTCCGGCTCTGGCTCCGAATGACGGTACCCTCCATGACCAGTTCCCCGACCAGGATGGGGCGTACGTCGTCTCCACCAGTGAAGGCGGCGACAAGCACAACCAACGTCAGCGCCGCCACGAGGTGAATGCCACGGTTCCCCAATACATACTTTGGTCCGAGAAGCCGATCACTTGGAGCCGGGCGGACCACCCGACCGTGATGCCAAACCCGGGAAGCTACGCCCTCGTCCTCGACCCCACCATCGCCTCTGCGAGGCTCACCTGTCGGTTCTCGCGGGTGCTGGTCGACGGAGGCAGCAGCATCAACATCCTCTACCACGACATGCTGCTCAAGCTCGGGCTCAAGGAGAAAGACCTGCAGCCGACCCGGACGGTTTTCCACGGCATCGTGCCGGGGCAATCCTGCTCCCCTATCGGCAAGATCCGGCTCAACATTTTCTTCGGCAACAAGAGTCATTTCCATTGCGAGACGGTGCGGTTCGAGGTGGAGGACCTCAACAGCCCCTACCACGCGCTGCTGGGAAGGCCGGCGCTCGTCAAGTGCATGGCGGTCCCCCACTATGCCTACCTCAAACTGAAGATGTCGGGTCCCAAGGGCATCAGCACCATCGATGGCGACTACAAGAAGTCGATCGAGTGCGCTCATGACAACAGACGGCTGGCTGAAGCACTAGTGATCGCGGAGGAGAGGCGCCAGCTCGACCGGCTCGTGGCCCAAGCCGTCGAGCAGCCGGCCGTGCCGACTCCCCCGTCCCAGCCGGCCAGCGAGGCGACGTTCCAGGCATCCAAGGACACCAAGAAAGTGCCGCTCGACCCGGCCAACCCCAAGCAGTGCGTCACCATCGGTGCCAACCTCAGCAGGAAATAGGAAGGCGAGCTCGTCGACTTCCTTCGTGAGAATCGGGACATCTTTGCATGGTCACCAAAAGATATGCCGGGTGTTCCGAGGAAGTACGCCAAGC
Organism: Elymus sibiricus; assembly: GCA_039707655.1. Classification (NCBI taxonomy): domain Eukaryota; kingdom Viridiplantae; phylum Streptophyta; class Magnoliopsida; order Poales; family Poaceae; genus Elymus; species Elymus sibiricus. The sequence goes on from CM077665.1 coordinate 239,287,884, forward strand.
ACAAACTTCACGTGCGGCCGGATGCGAAGCCGGTCAAGCAACCCCTGCGCCGTTTCTCTGAGGAGAAGCAATGTACTATAGGAGAAGAGATCGTCCGGCTGCTCGCAGCCGGCTTCATCATGGAAGTTTTCCACCAGGACAGGCTGGCCAACCCAGTCCTGGTGCTGAAGAAGAACAAGACTTGGTGCATGTGTATTGACTGCACCAGCCTGAACAAGGCATGACCCAAGGACCCTTTCGCCCTGCCCCGGATCGATCAGGTGATCGACTCCATGGCCGGCTGCGATCTGTTATCCTTTCTGGATGCCTACTCCGGTTACCACCAGATCAAGCCCAACCCAACCGACCGGCTGAAGACATCCTTCATCACCCCCTTTGGGGCCTACTGCTACATCACCATATCGTTTGGTCTGAAGAACGCAGGCGCCACCTTCCAGCACTGCATGCAGAAACGCCTCCTGCCCCAGATTTGCAGGAACATCCACGTCTATGTGGATGACATCGTCATCAAGACCAAGAAGCACTTCAGCCTCCTCGACGATCTCCGGCAGACCTTCTCCAACATGTGTGGTACAAGGTCTGGCTCAATCCAGAGAAGTGCATTTTTGGCATGCCGGCCGGCCAACTCTTGGGCTTCTTTGTGTCCGCACGCGGCATCGAGGCCAACCCGGAGAAGATCAATGCCATCGAGCGCACGCACAAACCGGCCAAGCTCCGCGACGTCCAGAAGTTCGCCGGCTGCCTAGCCTCGCTCAGCTGGTTCATCAGCCGGCTGGGTGAGAAGGTGCTGCCCCTCTACCAGCTCATGAAGATGACGACCAAGTTCGAGTGGACCGAGCGGGCGGACGAAGCATTCCGCGACCTCAAACGCGCCCTCTCTAGCATGGTTGTCTTGGCCGCGCCGGCTGAGAAGGAGCCTATGCTCGCGTACATCTCGACAACCACACTGTCGGATTTCGGGCTCCACAAAATGCTAAGGAATTCGAACCCAGGGGCATGTGCGAGGATTCCCCAACAGCTTCACCCCTCCCAAGCTCACAACGCAATAGCCTCGCTCGATGGCAAGGGAGACGATGGCACACAAGAGTTTACCAAGGTTCGGGCCACTGCGAAGCGTAAAACCCTACTCCTGCCTTTTGGTGGATAGCCTCGCGAGGAGGTGGGTGGATGAGCTAGTACAGTGGTGTCTTTGAGGGGTGGTCGCTTCGTCCTCCTCTACCTGGCTTCCTAGCCTCTATTTATAGCGGCCCGGGTCCTCTTCCCTTATCGCAATGGCGGGAAGGGATCCCACAACGGCCAAATTTGAAAGGGGACAGGAGGTACAGCCTATCCTGACGAAAGGCGGCCTTCGCCTGCAAAGTAGGTGGTGGTGACGCGGTGGTGGGCTCGCTGGTGACATCCGTCCCGCCGCGCTCGGTAACCCGGTCTTGTTGCACCGGAATGGAAACCTTTGGCGGGGCTCCTTGGGAACCCGCGTTCGTCCTTGCCTCCTTTGCACGAAAGGGGAAACTGTTCCTTCTGGCGCGCTGGCGCCCGCCTGGCCCGGCTGTCGTCACCCTTGACCTCCTGAGGCCTAGCGTTGCATAGAGATCTCCGCCGCTCGGGAGGAGGCCTGGGGAGGCCTTCCCCCTTCGCCTTGGCGTTGTCCTCCTTGCGAGGGTGAGCCCTTCCCGAGGGTCTTGTCTTGAGAGAGGTCGTGCGAGGCCGTATGGACCGCCAGGTGGGCCACGCCCTGGGCCGCAGGCAGGCAAGTCTGGGTACCCTAGTATCTAGAATGCCGACAGTAGCCCCCGGGCCCAAGGCGCGCTCGATCCGGCTCTGAGGGAGAGCCGAAGAAGATGGCCCGGAGCGCCGCGGGCCCTTATCGCATGCGGGCCAAGTTTGGCGTGCGGTGCTCGGTGGGGCGCGGGCGTCCCCGCCCCGTGTCTCCTCGGCAACTGCCTAAACCGACAAAAGCCTGACGTTCAGCACCGAGCCATTATTGCTTTCCTCTTCCGCGCCCTTGCTCTTCTTTCCAGATCTCCATCCCTTGCGAGAACCTCCCCAGATCTCAGCACCGCTCCATCCTCCTTCTTGCTCCCTTGGCCCCAAAAGCTTCTCAATGGCTCCCGCCGGCAAGTCGAAACCCGAAGCCCAGAGCTCGGCTTCTGCTGTTATCTCGCCGGCGCTCTCAGAGTCCACCATAGCCAAGGATGGGGACCTCGCCCCGGTGCTTCCGTCGACGGCAGATGAATCCAATGAGTGGGTGCGGACCTTGATATGGTGCGGCTCCGCGGAGAGACATCGCGTGGCCAAGTCGGCCTACCCTTCCTTCCTCCACAGCGTCTTCTCCGGGCTCGTCCCGCCCTTCTCCGGGTTCTTCACCACCATCCTTGAACACTACGGGATCCAGGCCCTCCATCTTCAACCCAACTCCATCCTGCTTCTGTCCGTGGTTGCCTTCTACTGTGAGGCTTTCATGGGCGTGAGGCTGTCGGTGGCCCTGTTCCGCCATTTCTTCAGCTTGTGACTTCATGACGGAGCCCAGCGGTCGGCATGCGTCTCCTTCGTCGCGGTCCAGAGCGGGAACATGCTCTTCAAGGCCGGGAAGAAGGTGGAGAACTTTAGGAACCGCTGGGTCTTCTTGGATCTCAAGGGCGACGACCCTCGCCTGGAGCTCCCCGAGGGGCTGCCGGAGAAGATCCCGGCATGGAGCTCCGCGAAGCTATCTGACCCCCGGGCCTAGCCTGTTTTGGAGCGGGTCCTTCGAGATATCAGCGCTAGGAAGTTGACTGGGGGAATGATAGTGAAGGAGTTCCTGGTGCGACGCCTGGTGCCCCTCCAGTCCCACTCGAGGCCCATGTTGGACTATCAAGGTGGTGGCGATGACATGAGGATCCGTTCTGCGCTCCTGTCCCCCGAGGAGTTGAACAGGGTTTATGGCGACCCTGCTCAACGGCGACCCCGGGGACCTTCCTGAGGCCTATGCCCCGCTGTACTACTGTGACGACAAGGCTGATCTAGTCGCCGCGATGCCCAGTTTCGACGAGCTGGGGCTCTCTCCGACCGAGAGCCCCGGCGCCCCTGTGGCGGTGTCCTCCGATGACACCTCAGATGAAAAGGACACGGAGGAGACGGCGGATGACGATCTGGAGGAAGTGTCTCCTCCGTCGCGGAGTGCACTTTTCCGCAGCTTCGACGACGACGACGCCGATGGGCTCCCTGCTGCAAGTCCTTCGCGACTTGCCAGGATCCTCAGGGGGTCGGGCCCCACACCTCGGGCCGCATGATCCGCCTGTCGGGCGACCCCGAGGAGGCGCGAGGTTGGGCCTCCTCCAGAGCCCCCAGCTCGCACCGGCAAGGTGGTCGAGGCTCCCGCCTCGCCCCTGTCCGAGCCGCAGCTTGTGGGCAAGGCAGCCGCGTCTAGGGCTGGTTCGACCTTGCCGGCCGTGGCCCCTTGGAGCGGTTCCACCGCTTCTTCCCATGGAGGCGTCGACCCGGAGAAGGACGGGAGCATCCCCGCTCTCGCCGCGGTGGAAAGAAGGAGGAAGTGGGTCGACGTCGAGGAGTAAGTAACTTCACTTGGTTTCTGGCCGCTTCCTGGTGGTTCATGTGTTGATGATCCCTCCCTTGCTTGGTAACCAGGGGCACGCCCATGACGAAGGCGAAGAAGAAGAAGGCCGGCTTCAAGCCGAGGGCGCCTTCCGACGTGATGCCCGTTCTTGGTGCCTCACCGATGCCAGATGAGGCGCCGGATGACGCGGGCGAGGGGGCTCGCGGGGCGACCCTCCTTGCCGCGGTCGCGGAGCCCCCTATGCCCGCTGGGGTGGTCGCTTTCGTCCTTGGGGGTGCATCCGCACCTTTGCCCGACGGGCCAGCCCCCGAGGGCCAGCTGGGTGCAGGGCCGTCCGCCCCCGCCTTGCCTACTGTAGTGGCGCAGCCACTGGTGTCTTCTGCTTCCCACGCCTTTGTGTCTCCGGAGGTGGCTTCTGCCGCAACGCGGGCGTCACCTCCGGGCCGCGCCTCAGCATCACCGACTCGTGTTCCTCCAGTCGAATCGGCTCCTCTGGACGGGGCCTACGTCGTCTTGGATCAGGTCCGAGACGCCCTTGGGAGCGCCGACAGTCGCCTTGCAAGAGAGCGCCTAGGTCTTCTTTCTGGGTGGCTCCGGGCTGGCGCCTCAGCCGTGGCGGTTTGGAGCCAGGCCGAGGCCACTGCGGCTGAGTGCAGGGGGGAGGGCGCGTCGGCCAAGGTGGCCCGAGATGTGGCGTTGACTGATGCGGCATCTGCCGTGAAGCGCTGCGATGAGGCAGAGGCCCGCCTGAAGGCTCTTCAAGAGGACAGGTCCGCGCTCGCGGAGAGGCTCCGCCAGCGGGAGGAGGACCTCAAGGCCTGCGAGGCCAAGCTCGCCGACTGTGACTCCGTGCTGTCCAAGGCGGTGGCCAACCTAGCCGCTGTCCGCAAGCAGCAGGACAGGTTGAAGGAGGAAGTGGCTGCAGAGAAGGCCCGGCTTGCCTCCCGAGAGGGGACCCTCGCTGCGGCCGAGGAGAAGAAGGCTGCAGAGCTTGACGCTCTCCCCTCCGTCGAGCTCAGGCTTCGCCAGGCGCTGCAGTCCATCTGCCGTGGGGGGTTTGCAGAACCCCTGGTAACCCGTGAGAGCGGCTTCGTGGAGCTCTCTTCAAAACTTGCTGAGGCGCTTGAGGGTGCCATCGCCAGGGTGGAGAACGTCTTGGAGAGTGAGTGCCGCGACCTCTTCTCCGCGGCCGCGACGCGCGTCTTCAGCCACCTCTACCTTCGTGAGCCAAGTTTCGACTTTGGCTCTGTGATTCGCCGGGTTGATCCTGGGGTTCGCGCCGTTACGGCGACAACCATGGAGGGCGCCGTGAACGCGCTGATGAAGAAGTTCGCCTGCGTCGCCGTTCCCTCACCTCCTCCTGCAGCTGCGGGGGATGGCGATGAAGATGGCAGCGGCAGCGATGTCGACGATGAGCTCCCCGCGATCAGGACGAGCGGTGGCGCCAGCTCCTCCAAGTTCTTCTTCCCGGGTCTTTACCTGTAATCGTCCATCGTGCCTCGTGGAGGCGTTAGACTTATTTGCATTTTCGGAGACATTTTAATGTTTGTAATGACTGCTGAGCTGTGTGATTCTGTTTCCTCGCTTCGTTTCTGTGGGGACCCCGACTCATAAGTCGTGATCACCGAATGTACGTGCATAGTGATCCCAGAGATCAATGCTCACTAAACACACAAACTGAATAACAAGAGTCTTACATCCGTTACATACCGGTTTACTCAAATACGGCCTTTAAGGCCAAGTCTTCATAAACTTGCAGCGGAAATCTTCAACGATAGCGTGAACCCATGCCATCTGCCTTAACCCTACAGGCATTCTGACTGGGAAGCATACTAGCTCGCATGTTCGTCACCAAGGTAATCTTCATCATGACCTGATCCTTCATGCCTGGCCAATAAAATAACCAGTGGCAAGCCAATGAGTACTTTGAATGTACTCGCAAGCAACCCATGTTTGGAACAAGGTTCAACAGAGCATGATATAGCACTAAGTAGTAATTTTGCAGAAAGCTAATTTTGAGTGCAGTGACATGATCAACTAACTTATGTAAGCATGCATCAACAGGTGGCAGATATCCATATGAACAAGTTATAGATATCATCATAAGCAATGGGTTGAACATCACAAGTTCAATCATTTCATCAAGTCTTCTGACTTAGCTCAAGTATCTCTTTGTCACACACACACCAAGTTTTGTGAAAACATCTGGACGTAGTTTAAGAAGGACCTCCAACTGTCCATGACCGTGGACACGGCTATTCGAATAGTTTTACACTCTGCAGAGGTTGCACGCTTTACCCACAAGACTCGGGGAACTTCCGTGTCATCCACGACTCGCGGTATATTACATACCCAAGGTAAGCACCCGAACAATGCCTTTCCCCTGACAATACTAAACAAAGAGTCCACTCGATTGGTACACAGCCCTCGTGATGTACACCATACGAGCCTCGCTCCAGATCGTACCATCCATGAAGGGACCAACGGTGTGCCCGGTGCCTGTAAAGACAGCGCATGGTCGCCCTACCAGGCATGACCCCGTATCGAGAGTGACCTTGTCACTCCCGCCACTTGTAATGCGGGCTCTATGCTAGTACCCACCAAGGTAATCAACAAAGCCCCTTCCCATATAGGGGTAGAGTGGTCGCACATGTAAGGTTGGGACGGTCAGCAGAGCTTAAATATAAACCGTTTTTGAAAACACACACACACACAACTTGCTCCGGTACACCACTTCTTTCTCAAGTGGTTACCTAGCACAACATCATCTCCCTCGGGCATTAGTGGCACCCGTCGGGGTTTTCGAAAAGTCTTTGAAAACACTTTTGTTTCCATCACCATGCATATTCCTGTCCCACTTTGCGTAGCATCTACTAAGCATCCTATCTACTCCCACCCGCATAACCCTCATAAGGAGGTATGGTCATGCGCGATGCAAGTATAAACAAAAAAGTATCGGAGGCATCCCACCGAAGGGGATACCACATCACCATGATTACCATCGGAACATAAAGTGCTATATGACATGCATGAAAAGTTTCTTAACATGGTCAAAGGGCTACTTGCCTGGCTCAGCAAAGTCTTCGAGGTCTTCACACGCTTCTCGTCCACTCCGAGCACTTCGTCTACTTCGTCAACTATCGTCGGAAACAACCTCAATAAGCAACACAACAAGAAGAGAAATAAAGTGCTCTATAAATAGGATTTTTATTTTTCTTGGACTCCTCTGGTCATGAGAGAAATAACCAAGGAGGTTTTGGTGGATGTGGGTCAAGGGGGAGTCTTGAATGATGGAAAAGAAGGAAATGATGATCCTGTAAGATGTCCACAGCAAATATTTTTGTAAAAATGAGTGGATGGACCCAACAAATAGGCAATGATTTTAGAAGATTTTAGGAAGTGGTTTCACCGGATTTGGAGTTAGGGTGAATATTCTAGGGATTTGCGAAGTGGATCATATATGAAGAAATGGTCCAATATTTGACATAGCAGAATGAGTGTAAGGCAAAATGTTCACATCCTAAGCCATGATTTTACGTGCTACTAGAAACTAGAACCACTCCATTTGGAGTTGATTTGGACCCACTAGGGATTTTACAATGTGGGCTTCTCATATTTCAAATTTGGATTTGAATTTGAAAGCAGCACAAAAGTTTGCTGGAAAAATGTGCAATGCACATATTTGGATAGGACATGATTTTATAGACATCTAGGACTTTGAATCATTAAATTTGGAGTTCATATGAATATAATATGGATTTTTGAACTCTTTGAAAAAAAGATGAAAGAAATTACCAAATGGCTAAACTGCGCACCGTGCGCAGGATAGCCAATGGGCCGGCCCAGTGGCTTGGCCGAGTAGGAGAGCGGCCACGTCGAAAGCGCACTCCTGGAGTACGCCTTCCACTAGCGAAGGCGGCGATCCGTCGGTGGCGTCTCCACTTATTAAGGGGCCTGGGCCCATCCGTCAGTGGGTCGGCGCCGTAGTCTGGCCGACCGGTGGGACCCGCTGGCAGCTTCATCTCCCTCCTCCCGCTCGAATGGAGGAGGAGCAGGGGGGCATCGGCGGCGTCTGGCCGCGCTGCCGGCCACCGATTCGGGTGAGCCAGCCATCGGAGGGCTCGGAGTGGCGAGCCGCATCCGCATGGGTGCACCACGCCCACCGGGAGGGTACATATCAGCGAGGGCACGGACAGCCGCGGAGGTGATCGCCGGCTCCAAAGATCATGGCGCCGCGGCCGAGGGGAGCAATATTGGGGGCTGAGGGATGGTTTGTGGGTGCCGTTTGGGTTTTCTGCCGTGGTAAGGAGGGAGAGAGGGGCACCGGGGAGTTCAAATTTGAGTGGAGCCGTACGGCGGCATTGCCGGCCATGGGCGAAGGAAGAGGGCGTGGGGAGAGCTAAGGGTGGTCAGGGAGGTTCATAGGGTAGGAGAGAGGAGGCATCCCCAATAGAGTGAGCTCGGGGGCCCCTTTTGTGGCCAGCACGGGGCCCACCGTGGACAATGTCCACGGGCGGCGCTCGGGCGAGCTCTGCCGGGGGAGGAGGGAGGCAAGGGAGGATGGGTGCAGCAGTGTGGCGTGTTGAGGATGCCGAGGCGACCTCGAAGGACATGGCCTCTGATTGGACAAGGACAAGTGGCAGATCGCCGTTTCTGCATGTCAACGACATAGTCACCACGCCAAGGAACGTCCAGGGCATCTTTTTGGTCGGCCAAAGTTGTCTGGGGTGTGGGGCACACATGCAGGAGAGCACTGGTGGAGTCTCAGGGCAAATGAAGCTGGTTACATTAGGTTATTACACAGGTTAAGTTTGCTGCAGCAAACTTGGGTGCTAGTTGAGGGGATTTTACTGAAAGGATCAAGAAGTTAAATGTTGTCTGGGTGGCTTAGGTATGCAAGGACTACAAGTACACCAAGTTTGATCTCAGGTAAAGAAGTCTACAGGGCACTTGCAGTTCAAAGTTGTTTTACTGCCAAAATCTAGGTTTAGATGATTTGCTCATATTTTCCACATGAGCATGCTATCTTTGGGTTTGGCTTAATGCATCTGTATGCAATTGAAGTTGTAGTAGAGTTTGGGGGCATTTGTGTGCACAGAATAATGGGAGAGAGGAAGAAGAGGTGCTGCCATGGTAAAAAGAGAGGGAATATGAGGTAGTTACCCCCCAAATAATTGAGCAGAGGCCATGGCAATGTTACTGGAGGTAGAAGGGGGCTAGCCCATGCTGTGGTAAAAAGCTGGAGACAAGGAGAATCTTTTTGGGCCCACTTTGCTTGTCCACAAGCTTATGGCTGATGGTGTTTGTGCTGTGATTGGGCTAGGTATAAGAATCCTATGGCCTTGATATTTACCAGGGTTAAATTACATGTCTATTTGGTACTGATCACAAGTTTTGAGCCCAAATGAAGAAAGTTGATAACACAAACTTGGTAAACCCTAGAAATGGGCAGAAATGGATTTGCTTATATCTACCTACGCAAATCCATTTTCCTTGATGCACCACTTGATGTGGTAGCATTATTTTGGTATTAGAGTATACCCAAAAAGTTTGGGACCAAATGGGGAAACTTGACAATGCAAACATTTCCAATTCTTGAAATCAACAGAAGTGGGTTTGGGGGGATTTGGACAAGTTAATCTATTCTCCTTGATGAACCACTTGGTGTGGATGCATTGTTGGAGGACTAGATCATGTACACAAAGTTTGAGCTTAAGGGGAGACAGTTGGCAATGTAGAGTTTCTCAAATTTGGATCTGGACAGAGAGGGTTTTGGGATATTTTGGTGACCCAAATCAATTGGTATTGAGATGAAACTTTGCAAGATGATCACATATATCATATGATGATAGAATTTTCTTGGATTTATTTGAGAATATTTCTTATAGAAATATTTCAAACGCTTGAAATAGGCAGAAATGGTTTTGAAGGGTTTTGTCCAATATTTTGGACATGACCATGTGTTGAAACTCCTATATATGGACAATATATGTCCACTGAGTTTTCATAAAAAATTTCAAATATTTTTAAAGTATTTAAATATTTTTTCCCTATAAAAGACCATTTTTGGACTTAAGAAAAAGCCTTTAAATAAAATAGGAAAATAATCTTTAAAAATAATATTTGGTGTTTTTGGGAAGTCATATACATAGTTGGTTTCAAATAAAGCCTTTAGGGAAAAAGGATCCACCCAATTTGGGGACTTGCAGTGCAAACCTCAACTCGGGGGTGTTTGAAAACCTACTTTGAATAAACCCTTTTTGGTCAAAATAAATTTTGATAAAAATAGTTTTAGGACTTATACACATGGTATGATCATTGGACAAGATTTTAGATCAAGGAAAAGAGTTTAGAGAGTAGGAGGGAGTTTTATGAATATAGAGCACCAACAAGCAATCAAACAAACAAGCAAATTGCACATAAGTCAAGCACTCAAAAAGTTTTAATTGGCCCTAATTTTTGAGCTATGTTAACTTAGACAGTAGAGGCAAAACATAGGGTGTGATAGACCTACCCCCCTTACAAGAATCTCGTCCCCGAGATTCCTAGGCTAGGCGCGGAAAAGATGCGGAAATTCAGAGGTGAGGTAGTCTTCACGTTCCCATGTGGCTTCTTCTCTGATGTGGTTGCTCCTTTGGACCTTGAAGTGCTTGATGATATGGCTTCGGGTGCACCGCTGGCTTCGTCTGTGGGTGATCGGGATTCTTGCAATATGTTAGGCTTGCCTAAGGGTCAAGGGTTTGGCTTGCATGTGTATTCCAAAGTCAGAATGCGTGGCAAGGTAGTGTGTCTGAGGGCTGGTCCTAGGGTTTCCTTTGTTGGTTAGTGATATCTAGATGTCTCGCTCTAGACGAGAAGGTTCAAGGTCTTGGCGTAGCTTTCGTAGACGGGAAGGTCCTCATCTTCCCTAAAGGGGTCTTCAGTCGCAGGTGGTCTTCATCCTTGAGAGTGTTGAAGCGCGTCATTGTGGTCTTCTCGTCGAGATACTTTGCACGAGTAGGTTGCCCAGGCATGTTCTTCATTCATCTTCGGCCATTTGTCTTTGTTGTCTCGGATGCGTGTTTCTGGCGGGTCTTCGAGTGTTTAGTCTACTCGTATCTCGGTAGCCATTCTTGGCAAGGTTTGGGCTGAGTCTCGTCCCTAAGACTAAGCTTAGAGACGCAAAACTGTTCCTACCTTCTAGGGAAGTTTTTAAGGGGTCCTGGATGAGCTGGCTACCCGAAAGTATGGACCAGCCATCCAATCCCCAGGGTCTGAGGCTTGGCAAGCGGGGTGATCTAACTTTGACACGTGTTTCACCATGATCCCGTCAGGGTTTACGCCCTAGATTGGACCAAAAAGGGGCTAATAATGAAGTCATGACAGTCGTCCCACTTCATTCCAGGCATCTGAAGGGAGTAGGGACGTCATGTTCTCCGGACATCATCAAGGTGGTGGAGTGAGAGGTGTTACCAATTTCTCGGTTCCTTCCTAGTCAGGAACTGATAGGTGATTGTTAAGACAAGGGGCTCTATAATCCTCTTGATGTGCAAGGGCTTCATCGTGCTTGGACATCGGTGCTTCTTGATATAACCTAGTTGATGTAGTCGGTAGAGGAGCGGTGGTTGACTTCTCTTGCTTCTTCTTCTTCGTCGTGGTTTCTCAACCGTAGTGGCTCTTCATCTTGCTTGGGCAGGAATGTCTTCTGTTGCAGGGAGGGTGCTTCAAGGAGTCCAACTCCTTTAAGGTGAAACCTTATACTCGAGAGGCACGGTAATTTGTGCTCCTGGGGCTTGTCCCAATAGGACTAAGGTGTTCCTTCCTCTCATTGGGTAGATGAGTGTGTCATTCGTGAGGACACCAACATATTTCCCCAAGTATCACATAAGCACATTGCTCGTGGGATATGTGAGAGGAGCGGGCTTTTGCTCTGGATGGTCACTAGTCCAGGGGTTTGGGGTCCATTGTAATCTAGTTCTTCGGGTCAACCTTCCTCAGGGACAGGATTGGTGGTGGTCGAGGTGAGGTATCGACCATAGTCTTTTTGACTTAGAGCCAGGGCCTATGGTCATATTCCGACCGTGTCAGGGCTCGGTAAAGCTTCGGGGTTTCAAGGAGCTTAGGATGTGAGTGAACGTCTATCATTTTATCCTTGAGCACAGTTCTTAGATGCCAATAGTCCTACCTATTGCTCCAAACAAAATCATCCTGCATCATCGAAGGTATTATCTTATATAAGTCAACTCCAACATCACTCATGCTATTCAACTCCAAGGTTCAAGAGAAGGACTAAACCAAAATCTCATATGTTATTCTACAACTAACTCAAATATATCCCTATGTAAAAATCCTTGGGAAGCATACAAGCTGCTAAGCTTGATTGTGATACTACAAATCCAAGTGTTCAACTAATGTATCCAAGGTCAAAGATGTTGCATCTCTATGCTAAGGAAACGCGTAGTATACCAATCCAAGATATTGTTTCCTTCCTACGAATCCGATTAACCCGTCTACTAATCCCATCAAGCATCGCATGATTTATCACTTCTACAAAATCCAACTTTGATGGAGTTCCACATAATCTTCTAGAGTTCCTATAATCCCTGAATCCTTGAAAGGACTATCTTATCGTAGTACATCCACCAATTTCCATCATGCCGATCTAGTAAACTCCAAGGCTAGGTGCATATAGAACCCTGAGTCACATTGGACGACAATCTAGTGTTTCTAGTTTATCTCCCACCGAGAAATATGGTATCAAGATCAAGATCATCAGACTAAATCCCAAATTACTCCGAACCATGTAGTCTTGCTTAAGACCATCACTCTATTAGGATTACCTATTTAAGTCCAAATCTCAAGTCCAACAAGAACTCCTATTTGCTACTCCAAGTCATTAACGTAACCTCATCAATCCATGACTATTACTTGACGAAGTCAAACTATCATACCACCAAGAATCTCAGCTTGTGATCATAATTGTCCTACTAAATCCAATTTTCTCAAGGGAGAAACAAGTTATGCTACTCTACCAACTTTGATCCACCAAGTTCGTCTACCAACATAAGGGTCTTATGATCCACCAAAGGGTCTCAACTGCTTCCTCAAGATATCTATTACAACCTTGTCAAATCATCAGCCTACTATTTACGTATCCCCAAAACAATCTTCCATATGGAGTTATCAGTTCAAGTGTTGGCTTAGGGATAAATGGCGTTTGTTCACTATGATCACTAGTCCCATAATGAACCCAGTGCCAAGCAGGGGTTATTGATGCTCAACAGGTGCTCTAGCAAATCCGTGTATTAAACAGGTGCACAAAGGTTTGAGCTGGGGAAGCTTGTGAGGTCTAGGTTGGTCTAGGGAGGGGTTTCCAATCTTGAGGGAAAATCATAACTCTACGGGGTTGCGCCTGGTTGAGCATGTTGTAGTCATAGTCTTCAATGCTAGTCGTCCATCGAGGTGGATCCTTGGTGCATCGTGTCTTGCTGGTCTTCAGTTGACGAGATGGGGGAGGGGGAAAGTAGCATAGAGGGGAGTGCCTAAGGGGGTGGTATAGTGCAAGTGCAATCAAACAAGTGCCGAGAGGGCCAAACACAACCAGTAGGATAAGGTAGGTGACATAGTCGCATACCTGTTGCCTAGGGCAAAGTGCGACTCAGACCAAAACACAAACAGATAAAACAAGCAACACACATCATGGTTCCATTCGAACCATCGCGCGGACTCGACTTCGCATGGGGAATACACGACTCATCCTACCCTAGGGGTTCTCGGACTCAGTAGTCGTGTTGGCTTCGTGTCTTGGAGAGGAGACAGCTCAGTCTTCTGGGTCTTCTTCAGGTGTCGCTATGTCTCCGGTTGTTGTTCGTCGAAATGATCCGGGTTGTGCCTGAAGAGTCCTTGTCAACTTCGCGTCTGGTGAGTTGATGACAAAGGTGGTTCCTCATGGATGTCGTTGACGGGTATTCTGTTGTCTTCGTAATCGTGCCAATGCCTTCTTGTCCTTCAAGGCGTCGAGAGCTCCAAGTGGGCAATCCTTTATGCAATGACATCAACAAGGCATGATAGAGTTCCAACTTGTCGGTCATGTTGATAATATCGACACCGAGAGCGGGGGATGAAGAGAACCGTTTTCCTGTTCACTATGGTGAGGCGGACCAAATGGCAAGATTCTCATCCACCGGTGGTTGCCGACACAACAACAAAAGGACAGGGTTGCTCTATTAGCGATGCATATCATGACATTGCATGTCTTGTGCCCTGGTCATCGAAGGACAAGGTGGCATCATCCTGGGGCAGTGTCGAGGGTGTCACCATCTTCTGAGTCTTGATATTCTCATCCTTCGAGAGGGTATCTTCTGTTGGTATCGTCTTGTCGTGGTGTCGTCAAACTTGTGTGAATGTCTGGAAAGGTGGCTTCCTTCAAGGTTACCCACGAGGATTTCAAGGAATCCAGTGGTCAGGGGCACAAAGGTACTAACGACCATTTGCAAGGCTTTGAAAAGTAGATGAGGAGAGCCAAGAGAAAAGTGGTGGAAGTGCTAAGGCAAAAACCTTTGCTTCCTCTGAAATTTTAGGAGAGGTGAGAATTATAGTGGTTTTGTAAGTAATTTTGAAGGGTCTGGAAAAATAGTTTTGTCCTAACTAACGTCCATGCTAACTAAGGGCTTCCTACAGTCAGGATGGCTCTGATACCAGCTCTGTGGGGACCCCGACTCATAAGTCGTGATCACCGAATGTACGTGCACAGTGATCCCAGAGATCAATGCTCACTGAACACACAGAAACTGAATAACAAGAGTCTTACATCCGTTACATACCGTTTTACTCAAATATGGGCTTTAAGGCCAAGTCTTCATAAACTTGCAGCGGAAATCTTCAACGATAGCGTGAACCCATGCCATCTACCTTAACCCTACAGGGATTCTGACTGGGAAGCGTCCTAGCTCGCATGTTTGTCACCAAGGTAATCTTCATCATGACCTGATCTTTCATGTCAGGCCAATAAAATTACCAGTGGCAAGCCAATGAGTACTTTGAATGTACTCGCAAGCAACCCATGTTTGGAACAAGGTTCAACAGAGCATGATATAGCACTAAGTAGGTAATTTTGCAGAAAGCTAATTTTGAGTGCAGTGACATGATCAACTAACTTATGTAAGCATGCATCAACAGGTGGAAAATATCCATATGAACAAGTTATAGATATCATCATAAGCAAGGGGTTGAACATCACAAGTTCAATCATTTCATCAAGTCTTCCGACTTAGCTCAAGTATCTCTTTGTCACACACACACCAAGTTTTGTGAAAACATCTGGACGTAGTTTAAGAAGGACCTCCAACTGTCCATGCCGTGGACACGGCTATTCGAATAGTTTTACACTCTGCAGAGGTTGCACGCTTTACCCACAAGACCCGGGGAACTTCTGTGTCATCCACGACTCGCGGTATATTACATACCCAAGGTAAGCACCCGAACAATGCTTTTCCCCTGACGATACTATACAAAGAGTCCACTCGATTGGTACACAGCCCTCATGATGTACATCATACGAGCCTCGCTCCAGATCGTACCATCCATGAAGGGACCAACGGTATGCCCGATGCCTGTAAAGACAGCGCATGGTCGCCCTACCAGGCACGACCCCGTATCGAGAGTGACCTCGTCACTCCCGCCACTTGTAATGCGGGCTCTATGCTAGTACCCACCAAGGTAATCAACAAAGCCCCTTCCCATATAGGGGTAGAGTGGTCGCACATGTAAGGTTGGGACGGTCAGCAGACCTTAAATCTAATCCGTTTTCGAAAACACACACACACACACAACTTGCTCCGGTACACCACTTCTTTCTCAAGTGGTTACCTAGCACAACATCATCTCCCTCGGGCATTAGTGGCACCCGTCGGGGTTTTCGAAATTCTTTGAAAACACTTTTGTTTCCATCACCATACATATTCCCGTCCCACTTTGCGTAGCATCTACTAAGCATCCTATCTACTCCCACCCGCATAACCCTCATAAGGAGGTAGGGTCATGCGTGATGCAAGTATCAACATGAAAGTATCGGAGGCATCCCACCGAAGGGGATACCACATCACCATGATCATCATCGGAACATAAAGTGCTATATGACATGCATGAAAAGTTTCTTAACATGGTCAAAGGGCTGCTTGCTTGGCTCAGCAAAGTCTTCGAGGTCTTCACACGCTTCTCGTCCACTTCGAGCACTTCGTCTACTTCGTCAACTATCGCCGGAAACAACCGCAATAAGCAACACAACAAGAAGAGAAATAAAGTGCTCTATAAATAGGAGTTTTATTTTTCTTGGACTCCTCTGGTCATGAGAGAAATAACCAAGAAGGTTTTGGAGGATGTGGGTCAAGGGGGAGTCTTGAATGATGGAAAAGAAGGAAATGATGATCCTATAAGATGTCCACAGAAAATATTTTTGTAAAAATGAGTGTATGGACCCAACAAATAGGCAATGATTTTAGAAGATTTTAGGAAGTGGTTTCACAGGATTTGGAGTTAGGGTGAATATTCTAGGGATTTGCAAAGTGGATCATATATGAAGAAATGGTCCAATATTTGACATAGCAGAATGAGTGTAGGCAAAATGTTCACATCGTAAGCCATGATTTTACGTGCTACTAGAAACTAGAACAACTCCATTTGGATTTGATTTGGACCCACTAGGGATTTGACAATGTGGGCTTCTCATAGTTCAAATTTGGATTTGAATTTGAAATCAGCACAAAAGTTTGCTGGAAAAATGTGCAATGCACATATTTGGATAGGACATGATTTTATAGTCATCTAGGAATTTGAATCATTAAATTTGGAGTTCAAATGAATATAATATGGATTTTTGAACTCTCTGAAAGAAAAAAAGATGAAAGAAATAACCAAATGGCCAAACTGCGCACCGGGCGCAGGATAGCCAATGGGCCGGCCTAGTGGCTTGGCCGAGCAAGAGAGCGGCCATGTTGAAAGCGCACTCCTAGAGTACGCCTTCCACTGGCGAAGGCGGCAATCCGTCGGTGGTGTCTCCACTTATTAAGGGGCTTGGGCCCATCCGTCAGTGGCTCGGCGCCGTAGTCTGGCCGACCGGCGGGACCCGCTGGCAGTTTCATCTCCCTCCTCCCGCTCGAATGGAGGAGGAGCAGGGGGGCATCGGCGGCGTCTGGCCGCGCCGCCGACCACCGATTCGGGTGAGCCAGCCACCGGAGGGCTTGGCGCGGCGAGCCGCATCCGCATGGGTGCACCACGCCCACCGGGAGGGTACACAGCAGCGAGGGCACAGACGGCCCCGGAGGTGATCGGCGGCTCCGAAGATCACGATGCCGCGGTCGAGGGGAGCAATACTTGGGGTTGAGGGATGGTTCGTGGGTGCCGTTTGGGTTTTCTGCCGTGGTAAGGAGGGAGATACGGGCACCGGGGAGTTCGAATTTGAGTGGAGCCGTACGGCGGCATTGCCGGCCATGGGCGAAGGAAGAGGGCGTGGGGAGAGCTGAGGGTGGTCAGGGAGGTTCATAGGGGAGGAGAGAGGAGGAATCCCCAAGAGAGTGAGCTCGGGGGCCCCTTTTGTGGCCAGCACGGTTCGCACCGTGGACAAAGACCACGGGCGGCGCTCGGGCGAGCTCTGCCGGGGGAGGAGGGAGGCAAGGGAGGATGAGTGCAGCAGTGTGGCGTGTTGAGGACGCCGAGGCGACCTCGCAGGACACGGCCACGACGCCCTAGGTTGTTGGATGCCTCTGATTGGACAAGGACAAGTGGCAGAGCGCCGTTTCTGCATGTCAACGACGTAGTGACCACGTCAAGGAACGTCCAGGGGGTCGGCCAAAGTTGTCTGGGGTGTGGGGCACGCATGCAGGAGAGCAGTAGTGGAGTCTCAGGGCAAATGAAGCTGGTTAGGTTAGGTTATTACACAGGTTAAGTTTGCTGCTGCAAACTTGGGTGCTAATTGAGGGGATTTTACTGAAAGGATCAAGAAGTTAAATGTTGTCTGGGTGGCTTAGGTATGCAAGGACTACAAGTACACCAAGTTTGAGCTCAGGTAATGAAGTCTACAGAGCACTTGCAGTTCAAAGCTGTTTTTACTGCCAAAATCAAGGTTCAGATGATTTGCTCATATTTTCCACATGAGCATACTATCTTTGCGTTTGGATTAATGCATCAGTATGCAATTGAAGTTGTGGTAGAGTTTGGGGGCATTTGTGTGCACAGAATAATGGGAGAGAGGAAGAAGAGGTGCTGCCATGGTAAAAAGAGAGGGAATATGAGGGAGTTACCCCCCAAATAATTGAGCAGAGGCCATGGTAATGTTACTGGAGGTAGAAGGGGGCTAGCCCATGCTGTGGTAAAAAGCTGGAGACAAGGAGAATCTTTTTGGGCCCACTTTGCTTGTCCACAAGCTTATGGCTGAAGGTGTTTCTGCTGTGATTGGACTAGGTATAAGAATCCTATGGCCTTGATATTTACTAGGGTTAAATTACAAGTCTATTTGGTGCTGATCACAAGTTTTGAGCCCAAATGAAGAAAATTGATAACACAAACTTGGTAAACCCTAGAAATGGGCAGAAATGGATTTGCTTAGATCTAGCTAGGCAAATCCATTTTCCTTGATGCACCACTTGATGTGGTAGCATTATTTTGGTATTAGAGTATACCCAAAAAGTTTGGGACCAAATGGGGAAACTTGACAATGCAAACATTTCCAATTCATGAAACAATAGAAGTGGGTTTGGGGGGATTTGGACAAGTTAATATGTTCTCCTTGATGAACCACTTGGTGTGGATGCATTGTTGGAGGACTAGATCATGTACACAAAGTTTGAGCTTAAGGGGAGACAGTTGGCAACGTAGAGTTGCTCAAATTTGGATCTGGACAGAGAGGGTTTTGGGATATTTTGGTGACCCAAATCAATTGGTATTGAGATGAAACTTGGCAAGATGATCACATATATCATATGTGACATGCTAGAATTTTCTTGGATTTATTTGAGAATATTTCTTATAGTAATATTTCAAAAGCTTGAAATAGGCAGAAATGGTTGTGAAGGGTTTTGTCCAATATTTTGAACATGACCATGTGCTGAAACTCCTATATATGGACAATATATGTCCACTGAGTTTCCATAAATTTTCTCAAATATTTTTAAAGTATTTAAATAAACCCTATAAAAGACCATTTCTGGACTTAAGAAAAATCCTTTAAATAAAATAGGAAAATAATCTTTAAAAATAATATTTGGTGTTTTTGGGGTGAGGTAGTTGGTTTCAAATAAAGCCTTTAGGGAAAAAGGATCCACCCAATTTGAGGACTTGCAGTGCAAACCTCAACACGAGGTTTTTTGAAAACCTACTTTGAATAAACCCTTTTTGGTCAAAATAAATTTTGATACTAATAGTTTTAGGACCTATACACATGTTATGATCAATGGACAAGATTTTAGATCAAGGAAAAGAGTTTTGAGAGTAGGAGGGAGTTTTATGAATATAGAGCACCAACAAGCAATCAAACAAACAAGCAAATTGCACATAAGTCAAGCACTCAAAAAGTTTTAATTGGCCCTAATTTTTTAGCTATGTTAACTTAGACAGTAGAGGCAAAACATAGGGTGTGACAGTTTCCTTCCTGCTTGCTGTAGCGCTCTGCGTCGGCAGGGCCCGGTCGCGCGCATACCTCGACCGCCGTTGGGGCGTTCGGATCACCAGGACGATGCCAAGGGGCGAGGGGCTACGATACCAGTGAGGCCCCTGAGTGGCGATGCTCAGGGTCCCCCCTTGACATACGAGTAGCCCTCATGAAGGGAACACGGCAAAGATGGGGTTAACTTGGGGGTTTGGAGCGCCTTGAGCTCTGCGTCGGCAGGGCCCGGTCCTGCGCATACCTCGGCCGCCGTTGGGGCGTCCGGATCACCAGGACGATGCCAAGGGGCGAGGGGCTACGAGACCAGTGAGGCCCTTGAGTCGCGATGCTCAGGGGTCCCCCTTGACGTACGAGCGGCTCCCATACCTTTGTTTTCGTCCGAGAGGGACGCATGAAGACCAGGTGCCAGGGACCTAGTGAGATGGCATGCGCCAGGCCTGGCCTGAGTGTATCCCCCACGCAGCCCCCTCACGCGTGCATCCCGGGGGAATGCTGCGAGGTGGAGCCGCGGAGGGTCATCCTGAGGTTGAATGCACCCCCTAAGGCACCCTCAGTTGTTTATCCCCAGCGCGGAGCATAGGGCTTCCACATTGCGTGGGCATAGCCATTGGAGGGCCGTGTTGTCCGCCAGCGTGGAGCATGGGGCTTCCACTTGGGCGTGGGAATGGGAGGCCCTGGCTCCTGAGCCCCCCGGGCGTGTACATCCCATTAAGTTCGTACGCGTGGCCTGCACGGTAGAACTGGGAGGTGTATCTGGGCGTCGTGAGGCAGCTCAGGCCTCACGAGGCCCTACCTCAAAGGCGGGTTACGCCTAAATCATCCTGTGGGAGTCGCCGCTTCAAGTCCTGTACATTTTGGAGAAACCTGCGCCGAATGGATTTCCAAGGGCCATCGCATGAGAAGGACAAGCACCAATTACCCCAAGAGGTGACGTGAACGGGGCCGGCCCGCCAGACAGAGCTCAGTCATTAGATTTTTCGACGATGCAGGGACGGACCCGAGCACAGACGCCGTGCCCAGTCTTCTCATGCGACAACTCCGAGGAGGAAACATCCGGTGCGCGGCTCCTATTGCGGCGAAAGGCCAACCGGAACCGTGCCGCGTGCCCTGACTTACCCACTCCTGATTAGCTCATGCGAGGGCGAAGCACCGAGGGCCATGCGAGGTGACGTACATGGGGCTAGCCCGCGAGACAGAGCTCGACCACTCGGATTTGTCGACGCTGCAGGGACGGACCCGAGCACAGACGCCGTGCCAGCCCTTAATCATGAGGCGGTCGAGGGCAGGCTCATTAGGGCGCAACGACGTTCATGGCGGCGAAGCACCGAGCATACATGTTGGGATACTTAGGGAAATAGATCGAAAGCATGTAAAGGCCTAATTCATGCGGGAAAGACGCGGCCGGGCTGAGTTCTAGCCGCTTGAGGATAATGCAGCCCGATGGGCGCCGTCAAACTGAGCAAACCAAAAAGTTACCTGGTATGGGCCAAAACGATCACCTGGCGGCGATGCCGCTCAAGCTTGGAGGTAGTCGTAGGAGCTTGGCCTTGTGCCTCCGTGAGCTTGGCCTTCACGAGCCCGTCGCCTCAGGAGGCTCGGGGCACCCGCTCGGGCCCGGCACCTCCTCCAACTCCTCATGGTGCCTGGCCCGGTGTGGCGCAAACATGGCCCGGGCAAGGCGCTGGAACGTGTCGGCCGCGTTTGCCAGCCCAAAGGGCATGGGGACGTAGTTGCGCGAGTAAGCCCTGCCGCGACTGAAGCGCGTTGGCCAGAAGACATCTGGTGAAGCGGCCCCGTTGATGCTGGGCACGTTGACGCAGATGCGCGGCGCGCCGCCCGGGTCGATGACGGCGACGGCGTTGGGTGGTGCGGGGCCGCGCCCACCTCGCACAACTTGTGCTTCCTGAAGCTCCTCGATTGCTCTGGTGATGAACTCCCGCAAATTTGGTGCCTTGCGCCGTGCTCCTCGCTTGGATGGGTGCGTGTCGACACACGCCCCCGAGTTGTGCCCCAGCACCTCCCTTTTCTCACTGGTCAGGTTGGTAGTCCTCCGGGTGGAAGCCCCCAAGCCCGGCCCAAGGGAGGCGCCGGGCGCGCCTTCCTATGCGAGGGAGAAAGGGGCCTGAGCCCCTGGCGCGGGTCCTGGGGCGTCATCCTTTGGGTTTTCAGCCCCCTAGCGTCCCATGGAAAGGAGCTGCTTCTTCTTCTTGGGGATGTCCTCGTGGGGCAGGACACCTCCTTCTTCGTCCGAGTGCTCGGCCGCCGCGGCACGGTAGGCGCGCTCGAGGGAGCAGACGGCGTCCTTCTCATCGCAGGTGATAGTGATGACGCCGCCACTACCTGGCATCTTGAAGACGTTGTAGCCATGGTGGGTCATCGCCATGAACTTGGCGAGGGCTGGGTACCCAAGGATCGCGTTGTACACGAGGTGAATGTGGGCGACGTCAAAGACGATGATCTCGGTGTGGTAATTGTTACACCCGCCGAAGGTGACGGGCAGGCGCACTTGCCCGATGGGGACTGTGGAGCCGTCCGAGACCCCTGAGAAAGGCTTAGTTGGCATGAGCTGGTCGTAAGGCACTTGGAGTGTCTCGAACGTCTCGATGGAGAGGACATTGAGTCCAGCGCCGCCGTCGATGAGGGTCTTGGTGACGAGGACGTTGCTAATGGTGGGCGTGCACATCATGGGGAGTGCGCCCGCCCGGCCGAGCATCTGAGTTGATCCTTGGAGTCGAAGGTGATGGCGCACTGAGACCACTTGAGGGGGCATTTGGACTCAAGGTTTGGAAGAGCCGCGTTCACCTCCCGCGAAAACTGCTTGAAGACGCGGTTCGATGCCGGGGCTTGGGCACCGCCCAGGATGCAAGCTATTGCACTGACCTCCTAGAAGCCCCCAGCCCCGTCGTTCTGCCTATCCTCTTCCTTCCTTCTGGGTGGCGGCGGCAGCGGTGGAAGGCCGGCCTCACGAGGGCGGACCTCACGAGGCTGGCCCCGACGCGACCCCTCAGGAGGTTCGTCGCGCCAGAGGTCCTCCCGAGCTTGATCGCGCCAGCGGTCCTCCCGAGGCTGGTCCCACCAATCCTGACGCGGGATTCGATTGTTCCAGCGGCCTCCGCCGCGGCCTCCGCCGCGTCCATAGCCTCGGTCAGTGCTCCCAGGGCACCGGCTGAAGTGCTCGTCACGGACCACCCTGAGCTCCTGACAGTCGATGGTGTTGTGGCTGTTGGTGCCATGGAAGATGCAGAATGGTCGTCCGCCCGCGAGGGGTTCTTCGTCTCAGCCGCGCTTTGTCTCGGGCTCAGCCGCCAGCACCGCGGGGGCCTTCCGCTTTGGTTCCTTGGCCTTGGCCTTCTTGTCTTCGGGTTCCGCCTCCAGAAGCTCGCGGAGGGAGAGGCGGCCCTCCTCTGCCTTCGCGCACTTGTTCGCAAAGTTGAACATCTCGAAGGCCGAGCTCAGGTCGTCGTGGATGGCCAGCTCCTCCCTCATCCTGAGATCCCTGACGCCGTCGGGGAACGCCGAGATGATGGCCTCATCTGATGCTCTCGAGATCTTGAGGCGGGTAGTCGTGAAGCAGTGTATGAACTTGTGCAGGGTCTCTTCAGGCTGTTGCTTCACGCGACGGAGGTCACCCACTCCAAGCGCGCGGTCACGGGTGCCTTGGAAGTTGGCGACAAACCGCTCACGCAGGTCTTCCCAGGCGGTGATTGACCCCTCTGGGAGGTTGAGGAGCCAGGAGAGCACACCACCCTTGAGCGCCATGGGGAACCAGGTTGCCATGACCTTGTCCTCCCCGCCGGCCGCCTAGATGCTCAGTGAGTAGAGCTGTAAGAACTCGGCGGGGTCTGGGGTGCCGTCGTAGCGAGGAGGTAGGTCAGGCTTGAACTTGCAGGGCAACACGGCCGGATGGAGTTCCGGGGCGATGGCGCAGCATCCCACCGGGCCCACGGGCGGTGCGCGCTTGGGAGGAACCTGGTCTTGATGCTCTTGTATGGCCGCCGCCAAGGGCACCCGGTCGCGACAGTGGCGCGTGTGCGCTCGCGTCAGTGCGCGGCCGTGGTACCACCTGGCAGCTTACTTCTTCTCTCACCCTCGCCGGGGGCCCACGCGGCTGGTCGCACGGGCGTGCTTCACGCCTGGGCTCGGGGTCGACGTCGCGTTGGGGAGGAGGAGGCGGCACATCATGAGCTTCGTCGCCTGCCAGGGAGGGTTGGGGCCGGAACGAGTAGGTGAATACCGAAGCGTCGCCGGCTGCGTTGACGAGCTCCGCGACATGCCCGAGCCAGTCGTCGAGGCGGTTGGGGGCGGGGCGGTAGCGCAGCAGCTCGCGCGCCATGTTCAGTGCGCCCGATCCACGCGCCGGCCCTGGGCGGGCGTGGGAGGACGACCTAGTAGCTAGAACGATTGACGGAGTGGCGGTGCGGCCGTCACGCCGCGCGGTGACCGGCTGCGACGAATCATGCTGCTCGTGGGCCTCCGGGCCCGTGGCGGCGTTGGCCACAGGGGAGGGAGACCGGCGCGCGGCGGTGCGACCCACGGGTGTCGTCTGGGTGACACGGGCAGCACGACGCTCGGCGCGGGCACGGCGGGCGTCAGCCATTGGAGCGGTGAGTCGGAGGAAGAGCGAGGCTTGTGGAAGACTCCGACACGCCCCCTACCTGGCGCGCCAAATGTCGGATTTCGGGCTCCGCAAAACCCTAAGGAATTCGAACCCAGGGGCGTGTGCGAGGATTCCCCAACATCTTCGCCCCTCCCAAGCTCACAACGCAATAGCCTCGCTCGATGGCGAGGGAGACGATGGCACACTAGAGTTTACCCAGGTTCGGGCCGCTGCGAAGCGTAAAACCCTACTCCTGCCTTTTGGTGGATTGCCTCGCGAGGAGGTGGGTGGATGAACTAGTACAGTGGTGTCTTTGCGGGATGGTTGCTTCGTCCTCCTCTATCGGGCTGCCTAGCCTCTATTTATAGCGGCCTGGGTCCTCTTCCCTTATCGTAATGGCGGGAAGGGATCCCACAACGGCCAAATTTGAAAGGGGACAGGAGGTACAGCCTATCCTGACGAAAGGCGGTCTTCGCCTACAAAGTAGGTGGTGGTGACGCGGTGGTGGGCTCGCTGGTGACATCCGTCCTGCCGCGCTCGGTGACACAGTCTTGTTGCACCGGAATGGAAACCTTTGGCGGGGCTCCTTGGGAACCCGCGTTCGTCCTTGCCTCCTTTGCACCAAAGGGGAAATTGTTCCTTCTGGCACGCTGGCGCCCGCCTGGCCCGGCTGTCGTCACCCTTGACCTCCTGAGGCCTAGCGTTGCATAGAGATCTCCGCCGCTTGGGAGGAGGCCTGGGGAGGCCTTCCCCCTTCGCCTTGGCATTGTCCTCCTCGTGAGGGTGAGCCCCTCGCGATGGTCTTGTCTTGAGAGAGGCCATGCGAGGCTGTACAGACCGCCAGGTGGGCCATGCCCTGGGCCGCAGGCAGGCAAGTCTGGGTAACCCGGTATCCAGAACGCCGACACACGCGCGTGGTCAGCGTCGTTCTGGTGGTGGAGCGGCCCGAGGAAGGCAGGGCGTTGCTGGTTCAGTGCCCCATCTACTACCTGAGCGAGGTCCTCTCCGCCTCCAAGCAGAACTACCCCCACTACCAGAAGATGTGTTACGGCATCTACTTCACCGTGAAGAAGCTGAAACAATACTTCTAGGAGCATACCGTCACCGTGGTGAGCATGGCTCCCTCTCTGAGATCATGGGGAGACGGGACGCTACCGGCCGGATTGCCAAGTGGGCCATCGCCATGGCCGACCATGACATCCAGTACGAGCCGCGCACGCCCATCAAATCGCTGGCCGACTTTCTCGTCGACTCGACCGAGACCCAGTTTATGCCGCCGCCTCCAGATTCCACGCACTGGCTCATGCACTTCGACGGCTCGAAAATGCTGACCGGCTTGGGAGCCGGCATCGTCTTGTCATCCCCAAAAGGGGACCAGCTCAAGTATGCTCTCCAGATCCGCTTCGCCGCCTCCATCAATGTGGCCGAATACGAGGCGCTCGTACAGGGCCTCCGCCTCGCCAAAGAAATCGACATCTGGCGAATCCTTTGCTTTGGCGACTCCGACCTCGTGTTGCAGCAGGTCTTTGGCGGGTGGGATGCCAGGGACGCCAAGTCTTTGGCGAGTGGGACGCTAGGGACGCCAACATGGCCAGCTATCGTTTCCTCGTCCAACAGCTCACCAACTCCTTGGAGGGCTGTGAGTTCCACCACGTCCCCTGAGTAGACCACGAGCCGGCGGACGCATTGGCGAAAATTGGCTCCACCCGCCAGGCCATCCTGAAAGCACATTTGCTCCCTTGGTGGTTTTGGTAATTAATAACAACATATAAGTCATGGAACTAATGTTTCCACTAAGTATATTTCAGGAAAAGTTCAATGATAGGATTGGCAAAAGGATTGTGGAGATTGTGGACATACCCCAAGATGCAAGGAAATGGATTGGCAAAGCTTCAAGCAAGAGGACTCTACATTTTACTTTGTGAGAAATCACTTTGAGTCCATAGGAAAGCCAATACTATTAAAAGGGGGTAAGGTACTGTTGGTGAACAAAATGCTCATACGTGCACAAGTGATAGTCACCAAAAACACCCACAGGCTCTTCCACAAAAGTCTGTCCAAAGTCAAATATCCAAAATCGGTGCAACCAACACTTTCCACTCAGTGCCACCGATTCCCAAACTCAGACAGACCCAAGCCAAACCCTAGTCTTTCGGTGCAACCGATTCTGCTTCGGTGCCACCGAGTTTGGGTTGCCAACTTTCTGTTACGCAAATTCACAATATCGGTACCACTGAGATTGTTGGATCGGCGTCACCGAGAATGGGCAATCTGACCGTTGGTCACCTTATCGTTGCAACCGAGTTTCATATATTGGTCTCACCGAGATTCAAAAGTTGCCACCTTTTGGTCACTTCGGTACCACCGAGATTAACACATCGGTGTCACCGAGTTGGTCATTTTGTGTGTAACGGTTGGATTTTTTGGGATGCCTATATATACCCCTTCACCACCACCCACTCGAAAGAGAAGCACTCGGAACTATTCCATACTTGCCCCATCCAATTTTCTGAGAGAGAGCCACCTACTCATGTGTTGAGATCATGCCATTCCATTCCAACCATATGAATCTTGATCTCTAGCCTCCCCAAGTTGCTTTCCACCAATCCCATCTCTTCCACCAAGCCAAATCTGTGAGAGAGTGCTTGTGTGTTGAGGAGTCTATCATCTTGAAGCACAAGAGCAAGAAGTTCATCATCATTGCCGAGCCTATTACCTTTTGGAGGGTGGTGCCTCCTAGATTGGTTAGGTGTCGCTTGGGAGCCTCCTACTTCGTGTTGTGGAGTTGAACCAAGAAGTTTGTAAGGGCAAGGAGATCGCCTACTTCATTAAGATCTACCCATAGTGAGCCTAGACCTTCGTGGACGGAAGCCGTTATGGAATAGTCGAGGTTGCTACTTCGTGGACCCTTATGGGTGGAGCCCTCCGTGGACTCTCGTGACCGTTACCCTCCGTGGGTTGAAGACTCCATAAACGTGGACGTACGATAGCACCACCTATCGGAACCACGGGAAAAATCATCGTGTCTACAATTGTGTTTGATCTTCCAACCCTTTCTTTCTACTCATGCTTGTTGTTACTTTCCGCTGCTATACTCTTAGACTTGCATGTGTAAGGTGTACTTGACTTGCCAGGAATGTTAAAATCTGCCAACTCTAAAATTTGGGAAAAGGTAGAACTTTTATTTGGTCAAGTAGTCTAATCACCCCCGCTCTAGACATACTTTCGGACCTACAAGTGGTATCAGAGCTTTGGTCTCCATTGCATTGGTCTCACAACCTAGGAGAGTATGGCGTCTAGTGTGGGAAATTATCACCGTTGAGGTCCGTACTTTGATGGTACTAATTTTGCTAGTTGGAAGCACAAAATGAAAATGCATATTCTTGGTCATAACCCCGCCGTTTGGGCTGTTGTTCGTGTTGGCTTGGAAGGTGAATTCTTTGGTGATGGAAAGGAACCGGATCGTGAAGCGACCGCGGATGAATTGAAGATGTTGGAATACAACGCTCAAGCATGCGACATTCTCTTCAACTACCTATGCCCCGAAGAATTCAACAAAATCAGCCGTCTTGAGAATGCAAAAGAGATTTGGGATACTTTGGTTGATATGCACGAAGGAACCGAGTCCGTGATAGAGTCCAAGTTAGATGTTCTTCAAAGTCAGCTTGACAGGTTCAAGATGAAGGATAGTGAAGGAGTCGCAGAGATGTACTCTAGGCTAGATCTCGTCACCAATGAGATTGCCGGCTTAGGAAGCGAAGAAATGACCGACAAATTCATCATCAAGAAGATACTTAGAGCTTTGGATGAGAGATACGACACCGTGTGCACATTGATCCAAATGATGCCCAATTACAAAGATCTCAAGCCTACGGAAGTCATTGGAAGGATTGTTGCACATGAGATGACAATCAAAGACAAAGAAGAGCTTCACAACAAGTCTAGCGGTGCTTACAAAGCCACAAGTGATGCTCCCGCAACTTCAAGCGACAACCTTGTCACCAATGAAGAGATAAGCCTCATGGTCAAGAAATTCAAAAAGTTCTACAAGAATAGAGGCAAAGAACGAAGCTCCAACTCAAGATATGATGAGAAGCGTTCGTCAAGTCGTGACCGCAATTGCTACAATTGTGGGAAGCCCGGACACTACTCCAATGAGTGCACAACTCCCTACAAACGAAGAGAAGAGTCACCTAGAAGACGAAGTTCAAGGAATGAATCACCTCAAAGAGAGAGAAGGAGTAGAGATGATCGTTATGAACGAAGACCCTCAAGGAGAAGTAGAGATTCGGAGAAGAAGGAAAAGTACACCAAGAGCTACACAAGAAGAAAACATTAAGCTCATGTTGGTGAATGGGTTTCCGGCTCCGACTCCGACAACAACTCCGAGAGAAGCTATCACTCCGACTCCGACTATAGTCAAGATGATGGTGTTGCCGGAATTGCTCTAGTGACTACCAACTCCTATGATCTATTTGATTCACCAAATCAAGGGAGTGGAAGTTGCTTCATGGCTAAAGGCCCCAAGGTATCACACCCCGAGTATCTTGATTTCAATAGTGATGAAGATGATTTGCTTTGTGATGATGACTTGCTCTTTGATAAAACTAGTGATGTTAGTCAAAACGAACTTGATAATTCTCATGCTAGTCAAGATAAGTCAATTGATGGTGATAAGATGAAAATAGAACAACTAACTAAAGAACTAAACACTCTCAAGTTAGCTCATGAATCTACTCTTGAAGATCATAGAGAGCTTGTAAGAACCCATGAGAAGCTACGCTTCGAGAAGCTCAACTTGGAGCAAGAGCATGAGTTTCTTAAAGCTATCAATGACGACATCCGAAAGAAGACTTCATCTTATCTAGCCAAACGACTACTCTTGTCTACATTCCTGCCACAAGTTAAAACTAAACAAACTAGTAACAAAGGCAAGAAAGGTTCTTCATCTAGCAGCAACAATAAAAATGCTAAACCTAATTATGTTGCTTCTAGTAGTTCTATTGATTCCACTAATGATGATTCTCTTAGCCAAGTTACACTTGAGCAAGAAAATGCTTTATTGAAAGGAATTATAGAGAAAGGTATCTACAAGAGTCTTGCCGGGTGTAAGCAATTTGAGGAAATTGTACGCAAGCACGGAGGATACCGAAAGACCCATGGTGTTGGCTACTTCAACGCTAATGGAGTTGAATGGGAAGAAGGTCAATACCCCAAGCCCAAGTTTGTTCCTCAAAAGGAGAAGTATGAAAATACTCTTCCCAAGGGGACAAACACTCAAGATGACCTTCCACCACAAGACCACAAGCTCAAGGGCAAGAACAAGCTTCAAGAGGACATTGACTCATATGAAGATGAATCCCTAGCTTTGGTGGAGTGGGTTCCCAAGGCTACTTCAAGCTCAACTTCTACAAAGGCTACTTCAACACCAAGGATCCCCATCAACTTGATGTGGTTCCCCAAGAAGAAGAACTAGAGAGTTCTTGAGGGGTGACTCCGCCAATGAAATTCACTCACATTCATTATTGGCAAGAACTATTTGCAATCAACATCAACTCTATGCAATAGTTGAAGGAGTCACACATTCCCTCAAAGGTAAGCAAGGGACAAGGTAATCAACAAATCAATGGACATCATTACACATGCTTTGCACTCCATGTCCATAGATATCCTTGTATTTGTCTCTTGTGTGTTGGGACTAACCCATGTAGGTGAGAAGAGTAAGGAAACAACAAGGATGCTCCCAACACATGGTGATCTTCATCAACCTTGAGCATCCACAACTACCTCATCAACATGAAGTCTTCATCGACAAAACCCAAGGTTAGTTTATCCCTCCTATGGGGGGATGTCACATCAAGGGGGAGCTTTAGTCTAAGACTTGAGTTAAAGCATCTCTTAGAATGTGACAACATTAAATGCTTTAAGTAAAAGTGGTAACCCCACTTGTGCTTAAACGATGAGTATGACCTATGATCAAGTATTCTTACTTGGCTCCTAAGTCAATATACTCATATATAGATGACTTCGTCATCGCCAAAGTGCTTGTTAGATGCTAGTATGTATGTGCATGTTTGTCATGATTTCATTTGACATCTTATTGTGTGAGCATGTTGGTCTGCATTTATTTATCCATTCGAGGACATCCAATTGTTGCTATTTGGTTTTTGATTTATCTTTTGCCAATTGGATGGACAAGAATGCCTAGGACCACTCTCTAGCTATCTATGCTTTCTCACCTAAAATTATATTCATGCTGCATCACAAAATTTGAACAAGTACTTTTCGATCCCTCTGTGTGTGGAGCACTCGGAGTTCCGTATCGACAAGGACTGACCATTAAAACCTCCCAAGTGCATCTCGGTGGAACCAACCAACAATTCTCGGTCTCACCGAATGCCTAGGGTTGATCTGGTTTTCAATCTCGGTACTACCGATTCCATATTCTCAGTTACACCGAGTTTCCCTGTCAGCTAACAGTTGAGGAACTCGGTGACACCGAAAATTTAGAATTGGCGTCACCGACAGTGAGGGGTATATATGCTGTGGACCCGACGCTTTGAAATTCAATCTTCAAACTGTCGCGCCCCAAAACTCTAAGCTGCCGCAAAGGACCCCCTGGTCGTGGCCCTTGTCTCCCCGCGCTCCTCCGCCGCTGGGATCCTCGCCGTCGACGGGCATCTTCGCCGCCGTCGCCGCCGTAGCGGATCCGTCACCAAGTTAGGGTACGGATTCGTTTATTCTTGCGCTCCCCGTCCGATTCTTGCGCAATGAAGTGAGATTTATCTATAAGCCACCGTTTGCACATCTATCTATCCACAAGAAAACTCAATAGAATAGCGAATGATGGATTGTTTAGGTTTTGCCGTCTGCCTCATGTATCTCGGTAGAACCGATGCAAAATAATCGGTATCACCGATTTGGTTTTCTGACACACTGAGAACACCTCGGTGGAACCGAGTGCCTATTTTCGGTGTAACCGAGAATGGTGCCAAGTTCCTGGAAAGCAGGTTGTTAGTATCGGTGTGACCGAAAAATTTGTCTCGGCTGTACCGACATACAATTGGCAGAATGCAAAATTTTGAGAAATTCTTAGTTCAAACTTTCAAAAACAGCTGCATTTTGTGATGACTCATCTTCCTCTGCTCTTCTATATTCTGTTCACAGGGTTAGTATGTCAAGTGCTGAGGACAGTGAGAACAATTTCCAAGAGCAGAATATTGTCATGAGTTCAGGCACTAGTCCTGAGTCTAGTTCCTCTTTAGATCCAGGCACTCCCAGTTCTCATGGGTTGCCTAAGGCTGCTACTAGGGCCAGGAAGAAGCTCAATTCAGATGACGAGGATTCAGATTATGTGCCAGAGGAAATTCTTGCCAAGAAGCAAGAGAAAGCTGCTAAGAAATCTGCAAATGAAGCCACCTCTTCAAGGAGGACTGTCAGCAAGGTATATCCTAGCTCTGAGGCTATGAGAGCACCTCGGAGTGCTAGGGCTACCATGACCATTGAGCCCCCAAGGAAATCTATGCCTAAGAAGGCAGGAGAGAAGAAGGCCAGAAAGAGGATTGTCTATGTCACTAGTAGGCAAACTTCCATGTATGAGGACCCTGAGGAGGCTGCTGGTGCTGCTGCTGAGGAGGAGGAAGAGCAGGTTGTCAAGGCCCCTCCAGAGAAGAAGCAAAAGAAGCTCATGGCAGATGCTATGCCAAAGTCAGGCACATCCAAGAGCACCAAGTCTGCCCCCAAGAAGGCTGCTGCTGAAAAGCCCAAGAGGTCATCCAGACAAATTCCAGCTTCTGAAAAGAACAAGGGAACAACCTCCAGAGATGAGGATGAGGATGCCATGTCTGCCTTGATGAAGCTTAGATCACACCTTCCTGAACATAATGCTAGCTATCCACTTGCTGAAGATATGAAGAAGAGGAAGGATTCTGGTTTGAGGGCATTGAGAGCTGTTGATCCATATGCCCAAAGGAGAAAGACAGTTGTGGACTACAGATTCTACACCAAGGAGCAACAGGATTTCTATGAAACTGTGCTGTTGGACAAGAGTCCAGCTGTGAGTGACATGAGATATGTTGATTGGAAGTACATCAAGGAGAATGAAGATTAATTTCCAAGTGTTCAAGACAACTTTCACTGCATTGGCTTGGATGAGTTTGTTGGCAAAGAGTTTACAGCATGGAATGATGAGATGATCATGCAATTCTACTCCACAGCTCACTTCTATGGAGATGGTAGGATTGTATGGATGAGTGAAGGAGCAAGATACGAGTCCACTGTTGATGATTGGGCTGCAATCTTAGGAGTCCCAGAGGTACAAGATGGTGACTTGGATGTCTAGTCAGAATCCAAGGAGAGCCACAATGCTATGGCTAACATGTACAATGAGATCCCTGCTGCTCATGTGAAGTCTCACAAGTTAGGATCCATCTACTTTCTCCAGGCTGGCCTCCGCACCATGAACACCATTCTGAGGCGTACTTTGATGCCCAAATCAGGAGATGACAAGATGATCCGAGGCTACTCCATCAACATGCTGACCCATCTTGACAGACACACCAGGATTAGAGTCATGGATTTGATTGTAGAGACAGTGAAGAGGGTTGCTGCTGATCAGAAGCGCTCATGCTGTTATGCACCCTATATCCAGATGCTCATCAACTCCAAGCTGGAGAAGCACCTATTTGCTTTGGACAGACCCCATTTGCCCCTACAGCCAGATCTCGAGGACAACATTGTGGTGATGGATCCAGAACATCCCACATCAGCTGCAGCTCAAGCACAGGCAGAGGTAGAGGCAGCTAGAGCCACTAGTGCTCAGGTTCCCAGATCCAGGAATGAGCAAATGGATCTTTTGATCTCATCAGTTCAAGGCATGCAAAAGGACATCAAGGACATACTGGAAAACCAAAACAGTCTTGTCAGGATCTTTGAGAATAGGATCAAGACCCTAAATGACAAAGTAGATGGGCTGACCAAGACAGTCAATGAGCTTAAGAAGGAAGTTGACTCTGTGCCTCTTCCTCAGTCTTTAGATGACGGTGATGATGATGATGATGATGAGGATGACTCTCCTCTCAGGCCAGGCACACACTTCACCACTCAGGCCAGATCAGCCATAGTGCCAGCTCCAGATTTGAGGCCCTCTTCATCAGCACCTGCTACTGTCACCTCAACTCCATCAGCTCCAGCTCATCCAGTTGCCACTCCAACTCCATCCACGACATCAGCTGAGATCTTCGCCGACGCAGTTCTCTCGACTCCTTCATCAACAACCGGAGGAGATCAGCCCAAGAACGCTTAGCTATATCTCTTTGAACTTTTTGGTAACTTGTTGCCAAAGGGAGAGAAGTGTATATAGATCTTTAGGCTTCGAGTGAGAGAGCGTTTGGTTTTTATTGCTTTTTCAAAACCATTTGGTCTTTTGGTTACTTGTATTAAACGTTTGTTGGTGTTTTGATCATACGCTTAATGTGTGTTGCTACTATTTCCTATCATTATGCTACTCATGAGATGATCATTCACCTTTGCTTGATTGTGTTGTGCTATGTTGTTCACTCTTATTACTCTCGCACACCACCAAGTTGTATGTGACATGGAAGAAGTGTCCCATGTACCTAATTGATTGTGCATTTGCATTCCAACGCAAATTTTAAAATAATGCACAAATTTAGGGGGAGCTCTTGCTTATCACATACTTCTCAAAGCGACGATTATATTCATTGATTACATCATATGTCGAAGCTTTGATCTATATGTTGTCATCAATTACCAAAAAGGAGGAGATTGAAAGCACATTTGCTCCCTTGCTGGTTTTGGTAATTAATAACAACATATAAGTCATTGAACTAATGTTTCCACTAAGTATATTTCAGGAAAATTTCAATGATAGGATTGGCAAAAGGATTGTGGAGATTGTGAAGATACCCCAAGATGCAAGGAAATGGATTGGCAAAGCTTCAAGCAAGAGGACTCTATATTTTACTTTGTGAGAAATCACTTTGAGTCCATAGGAAAGCCAATACTATTAAAAGGGGGTAAGGTACTGTTGGTGAACAAAATGCTCATACGTGCACAAGTGATAGTCACCAAAAACACCCACAAGCTCTTCCACAAAAGTCTGTCCAAAGTCAAATATCCAAAATCGGTGCAACCAACACTTTCCACTCAGTGCCACCGATTCCCAAACTCAGACAGACCCAAGCCAAACCCTAGTCTTTCGGAGCAACCGATTCTGCTTCGGTGCCACCGAGTTTGGGTTGCCAACTTTCTGTTACGCAAATTCACAATATCGGTACCACTGAGATTGTTGGATCGGCGTCACCGAGAATGGGCAATCTGACCGTTGGTCACCTTATCGTTGCAACCGAGTTTCATATATTGGTCTCACCGAGATTCAAAAGTTGCCACCTTTTGGTCACTTCGGTACCACCGAGATTAACACATCGGTGTCACCGAGTTGGTCATTTTGTGTGTAACGGTTGGATTTTTTGGGATGCCTATATATACCCCTTCACCACCACCCACTCGAAAGAGAAGCACTCGGAACTATTCCATACTTGCCCCATCCAATTTTCTGAGAGAGAGCCACCTACTCATGTGTTGAGATCATGCCATTCCATTCCAACCATATGAATCTTGATCTCTAGCCTCCCCAAGTTGCTTTCCACCAATCCCATCTCTTCCACCAAGCCAAATCTATGAGAGAGTGCTTGTGTGTTGAGGAGTCTATCATCTTGAAGCACAAGAGCAAGGAGTTCATCATCATTGCCGAGCCTATTACCTTTTGGAGCGTGGTGCCTCCTAGATTGGTTAGGTGTCGCTTGGGAGCCTCCTACTTCGTGTTGTGGAGTTGAACCAAGAAGTTTGTAAGGGCAAGGAGATCGCCTACTTCATGAAGATCTACCCATAGTGAGGCTAGTCCTTCGTGGACGGAAGCCGTTATGGAATAGTCGAGGTTGCTACTTCGTGGACCCTCATGGGTGGAGCCCTCCGTGGACTCTCGCGACCGTTACCCTCCGTGGGTTGAAGACTCCATAAACGTGGACGTACGATAGCACCACCTATCGGAACCACGGGAAAAATCATCGTGTCTACAATTGTGTTTGATCTTCCAACCCTTTCTTTCTACTCATGCTTGTTGTTACTTTCCGCTGCTATACTCTTAGACTTGCATGTGTAAGGTGTACTTGACTTGCCAGGAATGTTAAAATCTGCCAACTCTAAAATTTGGGAAAAGGTAGAACTTTTATTTGGTCAAGTAGTCTAATCACCCCCGCTCTAGACATACTTTCGGTCCTACACATCCCAGCCGGCGTCTCCCTCGAGAAACTGCGCAAGCCATCAATCAAGCCTTCCCCTGAGTCAGAGTCCATCTTCATGCCCGTGGACTCCCCCGGCTCCTCCTCGGGCTCGGGGGCTGCACCGGCTCCTCCCGTCCTGCCGGCTAAAACCAATCCCATCTCCGGAGCGGCCGACCTCGAGCCCGTAGCCGTCATGATGGAAGTAGACGGGTCATCTACCGCCCTGGTCCCGGGGACTGACGGCTCGGTCCCGAGGGATCCGGCGACGGGCCCGGGGTCTCCGGCTACCCCGGGTCCCCAGCTCGAGCCGCAGCCAGCTCCCGTCTTAGCCCCGACATGGGCCCAGTCCATCCTCTCTTTCCTCATGCGTGGTGAGCGCCCACCTAACGAGGCCGAGGCCTGGCAAATCCAACGCCGGTTCCCCGCCTAAACCATCATCAACCACGAGCTGGTTCAGCGCAGCGCAACCGGCATTTTCCAGCGCTGCGTCGAGTCGGAGCAGGGGCAAGAGATCCTCCGAGACATCCACCAGGGCGAGTGCGGGAATCACGCCGCCTCAAGGACCCTGGTGGCCAAGGCATTTTGCCACGGATTCTTCTGGCCGACGGCCCTGGAGGAAGCAAAGCAATTGGTCGACAAGTGCGAGGGGTGCCAGCACTTCTGCATGGAGAGCCACCTGCCGGCTACGGCCCTCAAGGCCATCCCTCTTTCATGGCCTTTCGCCGTCTGGGGGCTAGACATAGTGGGACCATTCAAGACCGCTCAAGGCGGCATGACACACCTGCTGGTATCCGTCGACAAGTTCACCAAGTGGATCGAGGCCAGACCCATCAAGAAGATCGACGGCCCCACGGCCGTCCGGTTTATCAAGGATATCACTGTCAGCTATGGCATCCCCAACAGCATCATCACCGATAACGGCACCAATTTCGCCAAAGGCGCGATTGCGAGTTTCTGCTCCAAGGAGGGCATCCAGCTCGACCTCGCGTTGGTGGCCCACCCGCAGTCAAACGGCCAGGCGGAGGGGGCAAACGGATTGATCCTGGCCGGCATCAAACCCCGGCTCGTGGCGCCACTTGTGCGCTCAGCCGCCTGCTGGATCGAAGAGCTATCGGCCGTCCTGTGGAACCTGAGAACCACGCCCAACCGGTCAACCGGCTTCACCCCTTTCTTCCTCGTACACGGGTCCAAGGCGGTCATTCCCTGTGAGGACCCCGACTCATAAGTCGTGATCACCGAATGCACGTGTACAGTGATCCCAGAGATCAATGCTCACTGAACACACAGAAGCTGAATAACAAGAGTCTTACATCCACATTTAGCGTCTTACACAAATAAAGACCATGAAGGTCTAGTCTTACATAGATAGGGCCACAAGGGCCAAACACTTAAACATAACAAGCAGCGGAAAGTCTTGATCGAAAGGGTGAACCCATGCCATCTGCCTTAAACCTACAGGCATTCTGACTGGGAAGCGTCCTAGTTCGCATGTTCGTCACCAATGAACTCTTCGCCATATTCCTGCTCTTCCATGCCTGGCCAATTAAATAACCAGTGGCAAGCCAATGAGTACTTTGAATGTACTCGCAAGCAACCCAAGTTGTGCAACAAGGTATAATAATGCATGATATAGCACTAAGTAGGTAAGTTTTTGCAGAAAGCTGATTTTTAAGAGCAATGATATGATCAAGTAACCTTGAATAAGCATGCATCAACTGTTGACAGGTATTCATGTGAACAAGTCTCAGTTATCATCATAAGCAGGGGTTGAACATCTCATGTTCATCATCATGCCAAGTCACCGGACTTAGCTCAAGCATCACCTTTATGTCATTCACTCTTACGCACACACCAAGTTTATGAAAATCCCGGACATAGTTTAAGCAGGACCTCCAACTGTCCATGACCGTGCACACGGCTATTCGAATAGTTTTACACTCTGCAGAGGTTGCACACTTTACCCACAAGACTCGGGGAACTTCCGTGTCATCCACGACTCACAGTATATTACATACCCGAGGTAAGCACCCGAACAATGCTTTTCCCCTAGCGATACTAAACAAAGAGTCCACTCGTTGGTCCGTGTCTTCATGATGTACAAACACGAGCCTTGCTCTACACAGTACCATCCATGAAGGAACACAACGGTGTGCCCGGTGCCTGTAAAGACAGCGCATGGTCGCCCTTCCAGGCACGACCCCGTATCGAGAGTGACCACGCCACTCCCGCCACTAGTAATGCGGGCTCTATGCTAGTACCCACCAAGGTAATCAACAAAGCCCCTTCCCATAAGGGGTATCGTGGTCGTACATGTAAGGTTGGGACGGTCAGCAAATCTTAAAACTCTCCGTTTTCGAAAACACACACACAACTTTCTCCGGTACACCGCTTCTTTATCAAGTGGTTACCTAACTCATCATCATCTCCCTCGGGCATTAGTGGCACCCGACGGTTTTTTTTGAAAAGTCTTTGAAACCATTTTTGTTTCCATCACCATGCATATTCCCATCCCAATTGCGTAGCAACTAGTAGCAACCTAACTACTCCCACCCGCACAACCCTCATAAGAATGGTAGGGTCATGCACGATGCAAGTTTCAACAAGAAAGTATCGGAGGCATCCCACCGTAGTGGTCACCACATCAACATGATCGACATCAAGGAATAAAGTGCTATATGCCATGCAATAAAAGGGTTTCATAGTCATGGTCAAAGGGCTGCTTGCCTGGCTCAACAAAGTCTTCGGGGTCTTCAAAGTGTTCGTGTCCAATCCCTTCGTCAACAACGCAATCTATCGTCGCGGAATAAAACGGGCAAAAATAAGCATCACACAAAAACAGAGCACAATCTTTACTTCTAAAATGTTACCCTACTCTGATAAATACTACAAGCTATTATAAAAATGTTTGTCTAAGGTTTTGTTGTGTAAAACATTTTGAAAACTATTTAAACAGAGGCTAAAAATATTAAAAACTTGGTTTAAATAAAAAAACACTATGTAAAACAGTTACACAAAAATGCACAAGTGGCACTGTTAAATTCTACAAATTATTCTAAGATTTATGGTGGCAAAATTTTGGGCATTAGATTTTTATTTGGAGCCGTTGGATTTTTGGAAAACCCCACAGAAAAGGAAAAGGAAAAGGGCACTGTGCCCTGGGCCAGATCTGGCCGCAACTGGGCCGGCCCAGAGCAATCCAGCCCCAGGCGAACCGGGCGTCCGCGCCGCGCCAGGTTTAAACCTGACGGGCGGGCCCCGTGGGCCAGTGAGTGAGAGAGAGACGCGACAGGAGAGCGAGAGGCTGACAACCTGGCCCCACTGGCAGGTCGTCGTCTACCTCTGCCCAGGGACCGGCGGTGCTCACCTGCGGCGAAGGAAGGCACGGCGAGGTGAGGCGAGCACGGGAATGAGCTCAGGAGGCTGCCGCCGTTCGGGAGGTGCCGGAGATGGTCGACGGGGAGGCGCTGGTCGCCGGTGACGAGGTCCCACGGCGGAGAAGCTTCGGGAGGAGGTCGCCGGGGCCGTTCCGAGCTGCAAAATGGACGGGGAAGAGGGGGGAACGCATCAGTGGGGAGAGGGAGGAGCAACAAAAGAAGAATGAGGGCCGGAGGGGCTTGCTACCTGGAGATCACCGGAGACCCGAGGCAGCGGGTCCCTGGTTCGATTTGGGCACGGGGGGCTCGGGAGCTCAAACGGGTGCTCAGGGTGATCGATTGGGGGGAGGAGGAAGCGAGAGGAGGGCAGAGGCGACGCCGGGGAGGCCTATTTATAGGCGGATGCGAGCCCACCGAACGGTGGTGCGCCGGCGAGGTCGTGGCCGAGGCCAGAGCCCACGGGAGGGGGAGGGGGCGTGTCTGGGGTGCTCGTGGGGTAGGTCTAGGCTAGGGGAAGCGGTAGAGAGAGAAGGGGAGGCGCGCGTGTGTGAGCTCGCCTACTGGCCGAGGTGGACGGCGTCGGGCACGCGCGGGGGAGGCCGCCGGAGAGAGAATGAGGATGGGGCCGACATGGTGGCCGTTTGCGGACGTCGAGGGCTTCTCGGGGGACAGCTTCCCCATCCCAATGCTGTCGGGGGGCCTCGGGATGCTCCTGCTACAGTGAGGACATGCACTGTAGCGCGCTCCAGAGCGCGCGTATTGCATGCCAGTGGCGTGTCCACGCGCTCTGGGCGTGCCCGAGCTTGTCCATTAGCACTTGGGGTACCTGGAGATGCTCTAGGGGCTAGAGGGGCCATAGGGAGTAGAGGTAAGAGGAGGGGGAGGTAAAAATAGGTGCTGTCCATGCTGTCCAGAAGGAGAAACAAGGGCTTTACCCCCCATAAACATTGAGCCTTGGCCACAGGAAGTTGCTGGAGGTGAAGCACATCAGTAAGGGGCTGTGCTAAAATTTTGGAGTGATGCAGAATAGCAGAAGGGGGTCAAACAGGGCTTTTACCACCTGGGCAAAAAGTGTTTGATGATGGTTTGGCTAAGCAAATGGAGTTTGCTTGCCATTAGTTTTAACAGGGTCAAATGGTGGTTGGAAATAGGGTTGACCACCAAGTTTGAGCTTGATTGAAGAAAGTTCACAATGTAACTTTGTGAAACCCTAGAAATCAACAGAATCATATTACTGTAGATCTAGGCATGCATTTCACTTCCCACAAATCCACCACTTGGTGTGGCATCTTCATTTGGGGTTTAGAGCATGCCCACAAAGTTTGGGGTCAAGGGAAGAAACTTCACAATGTAAAGTTGTTCAAATTTGGCTCTGGACAGAAATGGTTTTGGAATATTTTGATGAAGCAAATCAATTGGGACAGAGATGAAACTTTGCAAGATCATCACATATAACAATTGTGACTTGCTGGAATTTTCTTGGAATTTATTGAGATTATTTCTTATAGAAATATTTCAAAAGCTTGATTTAAGCAGAAAGGGTTTTGAGGGGTTTTGCCCATGATTTTGAACATGACCATGTGTTGAAACTCATATATATGGAAAATATTTGTCCACTGAGTTCCCCTAAATTTTCTCAAATATTTTTAAAACATTTAAATAATTTTTCCCTATGAAAAACCATTTCTGGCCTTAAGAAAAAGCCTTTAAATAAGATAGTAAAATAATCTTTAAAATTAATATTTGGTGGTTTTGGGAAGTCATTTATATAGTAGGTTTCAAATAAAGCATTTGGGGTAAAAGGATCCACCCAATTTGAGGACTTGCAGTACAAACCTCAATTCAGGGGGTTTTGAAAACCTAATTTGAATAAATCCTTTTTGGCCAAAATAATATTTGATAAAAATGGTTTTGGGTACTATTCACATGGCATGATCATTGGGCAAGAAGTTTGGATCAAGGAAGATGAATATGGAGAGGAGTAGAACCTAAGAATGCCAAATATAATCAACCAAACAATCAAACAAGCAACAATTCAAACAAGCATGCACTCAAAAGTTTCAATTGGTTCCAAATTTTGTAAATCCATCATAGCAAAGTGATACAAACACAGGGTGTGACAGACCTACCCCCCTTACAAGAATCTCGTCCCCGAGATTCCTAGGCTAAGCGCTAAAGAGATAAGGGAACTCAGATCTAAGATAGTCTTCACGCTCCCAGGTTACTTCTGCTTCAGTGTGGTTGCTCCATTGGACCTTGAAGTACTTGATGGTGCGGCTTCGGGTGCAACGCTCCACTTCATCCAGAATGCGAACTGGCCTCTCACGATAAGTGAGGTCTGGCTGAAGGTCGATGGCTTGATGGTCGATGTCCTTGTAGAGGTCGGGGCGGTTGGGGACTTGGAGACACTTCCGGAGTTGTGACACGTGAAAGACGTTGTGCACATCTGATAGCTCAGAAGGTAGCTCTAGTTGATAGGCAACTTCTCCTCGCGTAGCGGTGATCTTGAAGGGGCCGATGTATCTTGGTGCAAGCTTTCCCTTGACATGGAAACGCTTGCTTCCCTTGAGAGGTGTGACTCGGAGATAGACATGGTCACCGACACAGAAGTTCACTTCTCGGCGGTGAGAGTCAGCGTTACTCTTCTGTCTTGACTTGGCGGTCTTGAGGCGCTCTCGGACGAGTTGAACTTGCTCTTCTGCTTCGCGGAGGATGTCTGGCCCAAAGACTAGTCCTTCTCCGGTTCCTGACCAGTTGAGGGGAGTATGGCACTTGCGTCCATACAACACCTCAAATGGTGCCATCTGAAGACTCGACTGATAGATGTTGTTGTAGGAGAACTCGGCAAATGGCAGGCAGTCCTCCCACTTGGCTCCGTACGCCAGTACACAAGCACGGAGCATATCTTCGAGTATCTGATTTACTCGCTCGGTCTGTCCACTGGTCTGGGGGTGAAAAGCAGTGCTGAAGGAGAGCTTGGTTCCCATCGCTTCTTGAATTTTCTTCTAGAACCTTGAGGTAAACTGAGTTCCTCGGTCTGACACAATCTCCTTTGGAACTCCGTGGAGGTTCACAATATGTTCGATGTAAAGGCTGGCTACCTTGT
Organism: Elymus sibiricus; assembly: GCA_039707655.1. Lineage (NCBI taxonomy): Eukaryota > Viridiplantae > Streptophyta > Magnoliopsida > Poales > Poaceae > Elymus > Elymus sibiricus. Next base: position 239,329,454 of record CM077665.1, read on the forward strand.
TACCATCATAGGTGGTCTTGACGGGAATGAAATGGGCTACCTTGGTCAGGTGATCGACAATGACCTAGATAGAATCATGTCCTTTACTCGACCTTGGTAATCCGGTGATGAAGTCCATCCCGACTTTATCCCACTTCCATTCAGGCACTTTGAGAGGTTGCAATAGTCGAGCGGGTCGCTGATGCTCAGCTTTGACTCTCTGGCATATGTCACACTTAGCAACAAAGGTGCCTATCTCCCGTTTCATGCCATGCCACCAGAATCTTGCCTTGAGGTCTTGGTACATCTTGGTTCCTCCAGGATGGATGGAATACGGAGTGTCATGAGCTTCTTGTAAGATCAAGTTCTTGAGCTCTTCCTTGTTGGGTACGAAGATGCGATTCCCGAACCATACAACTCCTTGTTCATCCACTGAGAATCCTAGGGCCTTTCCTGCCTTGATCTTCCTCTTGATGCCTTCGATGCTCTCGTGTCCCTTCTGAGCTTCCTTAATATCATCCATCAAGGTAGGTTTTGCTTCGAGGTGGGCTAGGAATCCTGGTGCAACTAGTTCCAAGTCGAAGCTTTCAAGTTCTTCATACAGGGCGGGTAGCCTTTCCTTAATCATAGCATTCAAGGAACAAGCCTTTCTGCTTAAGGCATCAGCTACCACGTTAGCCTTTCCAGGGTGGTACTGAACACTGAGGTCATAGTCCTTGATCAACTCCAACCATCTTCGCTGCCTCATGTTCAATTCCCTCTGAGTGAAAATATATTTCAAACTCTTGTGGTCTGTGTATATCTCACATCGCTTCCCAGAAGGTAATGTCGCCATGTCTTCAAGGCATGAACTACGGCTGCCAACTCAAGATCATGAGTAGCGTAGTTCTCTTCATGAGGACGTAGCTATCTGGATAGATATGCTACGACTCTGCCTTCTTGCATCAGAACACCTCCAAGCCCGGTTCTCGATGCATCACAATATATCACAAACTCCTTGTGAATATCGGGGGTGGCCAAAACTGGGGCTGTGGTCAATCTCTTCTTGAGCTCTTGGAAGCTTTCTTCACACTTCGGCGTCCATTCGAACTTCTTGACCTTCTTCAAAAGTTGGGTCATAGGTCGGGCAATGCTCGAAAATCCTTCGACGAACTTGCGGTAATATCCCGCGAGTCCGAGGAAGCTTCTGACTTCCTTCACATTGGTTGGGGATTGCCATTCAGTCACGGCTTCAATCTTGGCAGGATCCACTCACAATCCCTGTGCAGTCAACACATGACCCAAGAATCCAACTTCATGCAGCCAGAATTCACACTTGCTGAATTTGGCATAAAGCTGGTGCTCTCGAAGCTTGTCTAGGACCAATCTCAAGTGTTGCTCATGCTCTTCTTCAGACTTGGAGAAGACGAGTATGTCATCAATGAAGACGACAACAAACTTGTCCAAGTACTCCATGAAGACTTTGTTCATGAGGTACATGAAGTAGGCAGGGGCATTGGTCAACCCAAATGACATGACCGTATATTCATACAGGCCATACCGGGTTACAAACGCCGTCTTCGGGATGTCTTGGGGCCTGATCTTCAACTGGTAGTACCCAGACCTGAGATCGATCTTGGAAAACACCTTAGCTCCATTCAGCTGAACGAACAGGTCTTCAATCTTGGGGAGTGGGTACTTGTTCTTTATTGTGACCTTATTGAGAGAACGGTAATCGACACAGAGTCGGATAGTCCCGTCCCTCTTTGACCCAAATAGAACAGGTGATCCCCAAGGAGAGGCACTAGGGCGAATGAATCCTTTCCTGAGCTGCTCTGCCAGTTGCTTCTTCAATTTAGCCAACTCTTCGGATCCCATTCTATAGGGCTTCTTATAGATGGGTCCTGCTCCGGGCATTAGCTCAATGATGAGCTCAATGTCGCGGTCAGGAGGCATTCCGGGCAGCTCATCAGGAAAAACATCGGGGTATTCGCGTACCACTGGCACTTGATCCAACTCAATTCCCGACAGACAATTGACCTGAGGGGCTCGAGTGGAGGCAGGGTTGGGAACATACTTGACTTCTACTCCTTGGCTATTGGTTATGGTAACGATTCTCTTGGCACAGTCCAAGTAGCCTCGGTTCTTGGTTAACCAATTCATGCCAAGGATGACGTCCAAGCCTGGTGAATCCAGAACTATAAGGTCTGCTAGGAAGTCTACCCCGTTGATGATAATCTCAACTCCCTTACATCCTATCTTGGACTTCATAACTGAACCCGGGGTTTGAATCAACATATGACTACCCAGGGGTGTAGGCTTCATGCCACTCTCTAGTGCAAACTTTTGGGTGACAAAAGAATGCGAAGCTCCACAATCAAACAATACTGTTGCTGGGGTTGAGTTGACGAGGAACGTACCCAGTATGACATCCGGGTCTTCCTGGGCTTCCTCAGCCAGTGACGTGATTCACACGACCCTTGCCATTGTTGATCTGGTTGCGGGGAGCTGGGTTCCTTGGTGGTGCTCCACGGCCTTGACCTTGGTTGGGCGCATTGGGGCGCGGTGCATCTGGCTTCTTGTTAGGGCACTGCTTAGAGATGTGTCCAGGCTGACCACACCCAAAGCAAGTGACCTGACCATAGTTGTTGTTGTGGTGGTGGTTCCTGCCGCCGTTGTTGTTATTGGGGTTGTTGTAAGCTGGCCTGGGATTAGCATACTGTTGAGGCTGGTAGCTCGGACAAGGTGCAGGAGGTCTATCCTGCTACGGCTGATAGGTTGGCTTGGCTGGGGCTGGCTGCCAGGGGCGAGGCTTCTGGTTGCTGGAACTACCCTTGCTAATCATCTTGGGCTTGCGAGTGTCGTCTATGGCACGACGCTTGTCTTCCAGCATGAGGGCCTTGTTCACCAGGTCGAAGAAGGTCTGGCAGTCGCAGACGATGAGCTGATACTGCAAGGTCTGCTGAAGTCCTTCCATGAAGCGTTCCATCTTGGCAGCCTCTGTGTTGACATCTTCAGGTGCATACCTTGATATCAGGTTGAACTTCTGCAAGTACTCGTTGATAGAGCCACTTCCTTGCTTCAGCACTCGTAATTCTCTCTTCTTGATAGCCATGATCCCAGAAGGAATGTGGGCGGTGCGGAATCCTTCCTTGAAGTTATCCCAGGTGATCACACGATCGCCTTGCATGACCTTGAATCCATCCCACCAAGCTCTGGCGGTACCTTCGAGGCAGTGAGAGGCATACAACACCTTCTCACGATCCTCATTGCAATTGACCAGTGCAAGGAGGTCCTCGATGGTGCGGATCCAGTCATCGGCATCTAGTGGTTCAGCAGTCTCGGTGAAGGTTGGGGGCGAATTCCTCATGAACTCGGACAGAGTGGAGCGACCATTGCCGTTCCTGCCTTGCTGCTGGTTGTTCACAAGGACTTGCGCCATCTGCTGGATGGCAGCAGTGTTGGCTTGGCGTTCCTCCCGGAGAACTTGGAGAAACTGAGCTATGGTCATGTTCTCCGGTGGAGGTGGTGGCGGGGGAATGTCGCCTTGTGGCTGCTCCGGTGTCCTCCAGCCTGGGCAGTCCCACCAGCTCCCTGTTGCTGGCTGGAGTTGCCGGCTTCAGGGTTGGTGAAGAAGCTGTTGCGGGTTGCAGTCACCATCCTGTTTGGAGCAGCCAAGTCAAATATCTGGGATAGACGAGAGGGAAAGCAGTACTGGAGAAAGCGCGCCTAAGGGGGTTGGTATAGTGCAAGTGTGGTAAAACAAAGGTCGAAAGACCAACACATATATTAAGATAAGATAGACGATGGAGTTGCTTACATGTTGCCTAAGGCAAAAGCGCGACTTGCATCGGAACACAAACAACAAAAGCAAACAACAAGCACACATGGTTTCATATGAACCATTACACGGACTCGACTTCGCATGAGGGGTACATGACTGATCCTACCCTAGGGGCTCTCGGACTCAGGTGGTGGAGTGCTCGGTCTCGTAGCCACGCTCCTCTGGGTCTTCCTCCTGTTCATCATCTGAACGGGCATCGTTTCCGGTCGAAGGGGTCGGAGAACGAGGAGGTCCATCCCGACGACGCTTCGTCGGTGGGTCAGTGAAGAGCTCACGGTATTCTTTCGCACTCATGCGACGACGACGTGTGGGTGCATCTCTAGCTGGGGGTACTCCTCCTCGGTAAGCGACAGCTGGTCGTCCCTCAGGGGCTCCATCCTTCTTGATCCTGTCTGGCTTCGTCTTGGCTTAACGAAGTAGCTCTCGGGTGTGATGAAGTTCCTTGCGAAGCTTCATGGACTCCTTAATCAAGTTGTGAACCAGACTATCGGTGGAGAGGCTGAAGTAGGTCTGGTACCTGAGTGGTGTTCCATCCTCCTTGGATGGAATCAACATCCAACTCTCGCCAAGATCATCCTTTCTGAAAGGTAGGTAGCGAGTAGCTGGCTCGTCAGCCATCTCTGGAATGATATCTCGAAGGTGTAGGAGTGCCTTGCGTGCAGCTGTCTCGACTGCGAGTGCCATGGTCTCCATCTGTGGTCCTTCAAAGAACCAACTGGTCGGGGAGTCGTTTGCCTTCATGACCACATCCACGTGGTACTCCTTCGTGACGGCATCGACCCAGTGCTCGTGGTAGAGGAAAACGGGTGGTTGGCGAAACTGGCACTTCTCCAAGCTATCCTCAAGGAGTAGGGGAAAGCCGGATGTCAGGAAGGCTTCGGGTACGACGACCATCTACAAAGGTTTGAAGGGAGGAGAGTCAGTAGAGTGTTGTGTGGAGAATAGAAGAGGTAATAAGTGCAGAAACTCCTATGTATAGGTGCTAGGTGTAGTTTTGAAAACAGTTTCATCCTAACTAACATCCATGCTAACTAAGGGCTTCCTATAGTCAGGATGGCTCTGATACCAGCTCTGTGGGGACCCCGAGTCATAAGTCGTGATCACCGAATGCACGTGTACAGTGATCCCAGAGATCAATGCTCACTGAACACACAGAAGCTGAATAACAAGAGTCTTACATCCACATTTAGCGTCTTACACAAATAAAGACCATGAAGGTCTAGTCTTACATAGATAGGGCCACAAGGGCCAAACACTTAAACATAACAAGCAGCGGAAAGTCTTGATCGAAAGCGTGAACCCATGCCATCTGCCTTAAACCTACAGGCATTCTGACTAGGAAGCGTCCTAGTTCGCATGTTCGTCACCAACGAACTCTTCGCCATATTCCTGCTCTTCCATGCCTGGCCAATTAAATAACCAGTGGCAAGCCAATGAGTACTTTGAATGTACTCGCAAGCAACCCAAGTTGTGGAACAAGGTATAACAATGCATGATATAGCACTAAGTAGGTAAGTTTTGCAGAAAGCTGATTTTTAAGAGCAATGATATGATCAAGTAACCTTGAATAAGCATGCATCAACTATTGATAGGTATTCATGTGAACAAGTCTCAGTTATCATCATAAGCAGGGGTTGAACATCTCATGTTCATCATCATGCCAAGTCATTGGACTTAGCTCAAGCATCACCTTTATGTCATTCACTCTTACACACACACCAAGTTTATGAAAATCCTGGACGTAGTTTAAACAGGACCTCCAACTGTCCATGACCGTGGACACGGCTATTCGAATAGTTTTACACTCTGCAGAGGTTGCACACTTTACCCACAAGACTCGGGGAACTTCCGTGTCATCCACGACTCGTGGTATATTACATACCCGAGGTAAGCACCCAAACAATGCTTTTCCCCTAGCGATACTAAACAAAGAGTCCACTCGTTGGTCCTTGTCTTCATGATGTACAAACACGAGCCTTGCTCTACACAGTACCATCCATGAAGGAACACAACGGTGTGCCCGGTGCCTGTAAAGACAGCGCATGGTCGCCCTTCCAGGCACGACCCCGTATCGAGAGTGACCACGCCACTCCCGCCACTAGTAATGCGGGATCTATGCTAGTACCCACCAAGGTAATCAACAAAGCCCCGTCCCATAAGGGGTATCGTGGTCGTACATGTAAGGTTGGGACGGTCAGCTAATCTTAAAACTCTCCGTTTTCGAAAACACACACACAACTTGCTCCGGTACACCACTTCTTTATCAAGTGGTTACCTAACTCATCATCATCTCCCTCGGGCATTAGTGGCACCTGATGGGGTTTTTTGAAAATTCTTTGAAACCATTTTTGTTTCCATCACCATGCATATTCCCATCCCAATTGTGTAGCAACTAGTAGCAACCTAACTACTCCCACCCGCACAACCCTCATAAGAATGGTAGGGTCATGCACGATGCAAGTTTCCACAAGAAAGTATCGGAGGCATCCCACCGTAGTGGTCACCACATCAACATGATCGACATCAAGGAATAAAGTGCTATATGCCATGCAATAAAAGGGTTTCATAGTCATTGTCAAAGGGCTGCTTGCCTGGCTCAACAAAGTCTTCGGGGTCTTCAAAGTCTTCGTGTCCAATCTCTTCGTCTACAACGCAATCTATCGTCGCGGAATAAAACGGGCAAAAATAAGCATCACACAAAAACAGAGCACAATCTTTACTTCTAAAATGTTACCCTACTCTGATAAATACTACAAGCTATTATAAAAATGTTTGTCTAAGGTTTTGTTGTGAAAAACATTTTGAAAACTATTTAAACAGAGGCTAAAAATATTAAAAACTTGGTTTTAATTAAAAACACTATGTAAAACATTTACACAAAAATGAACAAGTGGCACTGTTAAATTCTACAAATTATTCTAAGATTTATGGTGGCAAAATTTTGGGCATTAGATTTTTATTTGGAGCTGTGGGATTTTTGGAAAACCACACAGAAAAGGAAAAGGTGGGCGCAACTGGGCCAGATCTGGCCGCAACTGGGCTGGCCCAGAGCAATCCAGCCCCAGGCGAACCGAGCGTCCGCGCCGCGCCACGTTTAAACCTGACGGGCGGTCCCCGCGGGCCAGTGAGAGAGAGAGACGTGGGAGGGGAGCGAGAGGCTGACGACCTGGCCCCACTGGCAGGTCGTCGTCTACCTCTGCCCAGGGACCGGCAGTGCTCTCCGGCGGCGAAGGAAGGCACGGCGAGGTGAGGCGAGCATGGGAATGAGCTCAGGAGGCTGCCGCAGTTCGGGAGGTGTCGGAGATGGTCGACGGGGAGGCGCTGGTCGCCGGCGACGAGGTCCCGCAGCGGAGAAGCTTCGGGAGGAGGTCGCCGGGGCCGTCCCGTGCTGCAAAATGGACGGGGAAGAGGGGGGAACGCATCAGTGGGGTGAGGGAGGAGCAACTGTAGAAGAAGGAGGGCCGGAGGGGCTTGCTACCTGGAGATCACCGGAGACCCGAGGCGGCGGGTCCCTGGTTAGATCTGGGCACGGGGGGCTCAGGAGCTCAAACGGGTGCTCAGGGTGGTCGATTGGGGGGAGGAGGAAGCGAGAGGAGGGCAGAGGCGAGGCCGGGGAGGCCTATTTATAGGCGGACGCGAGCCCACCGAACGGTGGTGCGTCGGCGAGGTCGTGGCCGAGGCCAGAGGCCACGGGAGGGGGAGGGGGCGTGTCTGGGGTGCTCGTGGGGTAGGTCTAGGCCAGGGGAAGCGGTACAGAGAGAAGGGGAGGCGCGCGCGTGTGAGCTCGCCTACTGGCCGAGCTAGACGGCGTCGGGCACACGCGGGGGAGGCTGCCGGAGAGAGAATGAGGAGGGGGCCAACAGGGTGGCGGTTTGTGGACGTCGAGGGCATCTCGGGGGACAGCTTCCCCCATCCCAATGCTGTCGGGGGGCCTCGGGATGCTCCTGCTACAGTGCGGACATGCACTGTAGCACGCTCTAGAGCGCGCGTATTGCATGCCAGTGGCGTGTCCACGCGCTCTGGGCGTGCCCGAGCTTGTCCATTAGCACTTGGGGTACCTGGAGATGCTCTAGGGGCTAGAGGGGCCATAGGGAGTAGAGGTAAGAGGAGGGGGAGGTAAAAATAGGTGTTGTCCATGCTGTCCAGAAGGAGAAACAAGGGTTTTACCCCCCATAAACATTGGGCCTTGGCCACAGGAAGTTGCTGGAGGTGAAGCACATCAGTAAGGGACTGTGGTAAAGTTTTGGAGTGATGGAGAATAGCAGAAGGGGGTCAAACAGTGCTTTTACCACCTGGGCAAAAAGTGTTTGATGATGGTTTGGCTAAGCAAATGGATTTTGCTTGCCATGAGTTTTAACAGGGTCAAATGGTGGTTGGAAATAGGGTTGACCACCAAGTTTCAGCTTGATTGAAGAAAGTTCACAATGTAACTTTGTGAAACCCTAGAAATCAACTGAATCAGATTTCTGTAGATCTAGGCATGCATTTCACTTCCCACAAATCCACCACTTGGTGTGGCATCCTCATTTGGGGTTTAGAGCATGCCCACAAAGTTTGGGGTCAAGGGAAGAAACTTCACAATGTAAAGTTGTTCAAATTTGGCTCTGGACAGAAATGGTTTTGGAATATTTTGATGAAGCAAATCTATTGGGACAGAGATGAAACTTTGCAAGATCATCACATATGACAATTGTGACTTGCTGGAATTTTCTTGGAATTTATTGAGAATATTTCTTTTAGAAATATTTCAAAAGCTTGATTTAAGCAGAAAGGGTTTTGAGGTATTTTGCCCATGATTTTGAACATGACCATGTGTTGAAACTCATATATATGGAAAATATATGTCCACTGAGTTCCCCTAAATTTTCTCAAATATTTTTAAAACATTTAAATAATTTTTCCCTATGAAAAACCATTTCTGGCCTTAAGAAAAAGCCTTTAAATAAGATAGTAAAATAATCTTTAAAATTAATATTTGGTAGTTTTGGGAAGTCGTATATATAGTAGGTTTCAAATAAAGCATTTGGGGTAAAAGGATCCACCCAATTTGAGGACTTGCAGTACAAACCTCAATTTAGGGGTTTTTGAAAACCTAATTTGAATAAATCCTTTTTGGCCAAAATAATATTTGATAAAAATGGTTTTGGGTACTATTCACATGGCATGATCATTGGGCAAGAAGTTTGGATCAAGGAAGATGAATATGGAGAGGAGTAGAACCTAAGAGTGCCAAATATAATCAACCAAACAATCAAACAAGCAACAATTCAAACAAGCATGCACTCAAAAGTTTTAATTGGTTCCAAATTTTGTAAATCCATCATAGCAAAGTGATACAAACACAGGGTGTGACATTCCCACAGACATCGAATTCGACTCGCCTCATGTCGCCTTGTACACAGAGGCGGACGCAAGAGAAGCAAGAGAAGACGGCGTCGATCTCCTCATGGAGGCGCGCGAGCTGGACCTGAGCCGGACGGCCATCTATCAACAGAAGCTCCAGCACTACCACACCAAGCGCATTCGACCCCTCTCCTTTCGCGAGGGGGACCTGGTCCTCAGACGGATCCAGCGAACTGCCGGCCAGCACAAGCTATCCACCCAATGGGAGGGCCCGTTCATCATCAGCAAGGCGCTGCACAACAACGCGTACTACCTGATAGATGCCCAGAAGTCACAGAAGCGCAAGAGAGACACCTCTGGCGAGGAGTCGGAGCGCCCGTGGAACGCGGCACTCCTTCGTCTATTTTACTGCTAACAGAACCAGTGTATGTATGTATCTCCCACCCTTTTGGGCCTAATTAATGCAATGGGTATCCCAAGCCAGCACTTGGGGCATACCTTTTTGATTCCTTTAAAAGCACATCGCTCCTCAAGCAAGCGCCCAGGTCCGGCTCCCCAGACCCGAGGGCTCGCCGACTAGCCTAAGCACTCTCTCTCCAGGACGGTTAAGTAATTTGGGCTAAGCAAACCCCTCCCCTCCCCGCCCAGCTACAGACCAGCTCCCGGCTGTCCGGCTAGCGGGACCCTGGGACGGGAAACCTACCGCACACGAATGCCATTCGCAAAGAAGTAACCGGCTCGGGCTAGCCGGGACCATTTTTTATTTCCAGCAGGCCTCTGCTGCACTCGCCCTAGCTAAACGTCCCCGCGGCTCCAAACCCCACGACCGACTCCTCCGAAAGCAGACGCCCCGTCCCAGTCACAGACCGGCTCCCGGATGTCTGGTTGGCGGGGTTGAAACAAAAGAGGATGAAGTTTTGGGCAAACAAAGGCCAAAAGAACGAAAAGCTGTGGACGAGTCAGGACGCACAAACTTCTTCAGCGAGTTAAAAGCACACATTTATACACAAAAGCATAAAGGCCCACCGCCACGAGTTCATTACATTACACCCCCAGTGGGTGGAACTCAGACTAACTAATGCAAGCAGGAAAGCAGAAATATACTAGCTAGTGGAGGCTCCGCCCGTGGCCCCCGCGCGTCCCGCATCGGCCGAGGTGGGGGCTCAATCGTTAGCTCCAGCACGCGCTGTGTCGATCTTAGCGCCCGTGTCCTCTTCCGGCCTGAGGTCGACATAGGTGCCGGTGCTGGAGGTGGCATCATCATCCTCCGTCTCGACGGCACTGCTGTCTGGGTTGTCGAAGACCAACCCGTACTGGTCCTCCAGGATCACCACACCGTCTGCCGTCAGCTCCGGGACGTACTCGTCCCAGGGGACGAATGACGCAAGATCACTGGCCCGCGCGGATAGCACATCCGCAACCGCCTCCAGCTCCGCGTTCGTGCCAGTGCGCTTGGTGGCAAGCAGCCCCAGGTCCAGCTCCGAGTACCAGGACTTCGCAACGCGGAGCGCCATGAACGTGCCGGCCTGTGCCATGGAAGCCCTCCATGTGTTCACTCGTGCGCACCCGACCTCCAGCCACCGCGAGAGCCGATTCACGGAGCGGGGCTGCACCACTGTCGGCCTGAGGGTGCGGACAAGTGCCAGGCCAGCCTTCTGGAGCCGCTCCATGGCTCGGACCACCCCATTCAGACGAACCTTGGCGGCAATCCCCACCTCGTCCATCGACAAGGCGGCGTACATCCCAACAGGGACACCTAACGCCCGGTGCTCCTCACGGTGGGCCTCCACAGTCGCCTCCGCGTTCTCCTGTATCTCAGGAAAGAGACCAGGAGGGAAGGAAGAAACACGCGGCGTAAGGCGAAAGAGAAGCCAAGCCCAAGGCGGCGCAAAGAAAAAATCCAACGCAAAGGAAACTCACCGGCTAGCAGCCGATCCACTGCGTGTGCCTCCTCCTACAGCTCCTGCTCCCTCGCAGACCACGCCTGGACCCGGCGTTCAAGCTCGGCTTGCGCCGTCTGCGCCTTCTCGGCCGCCTCCTGCAACTGGTCATCCCGGGCCTTAAGCGCCTCACGATGACCCGCCTCCTGCCGCTCTAGCTCTGTGCGGTGGGCCGCCTCACGCTCCCTTCCCTCCGCCTGCAGGCGGACCACCTCCCAGCGCAGCCGGTCACACTCCGCATGCAGAAGATCTCGCTGCTGGCCGACTCATGCCAGCCGGCGTCGAACATCGACCGACTCACCGGTAGAGGCTGCGCAGCTCGAAACACACCTCCGTCAGGAAAACGACAAACAAGAAAGCAAGAACGAAGGGATTCGGCCTACCTGTGGCACAGCCAGCCCGAATCCCGGGGGCTACACCCAGTGGTGCGCTTGCGCGCCCCCACTGAAAGAACGCAAGACCGCCTTACCTCGCAAATCCACCGTCCTGGTGGCCAGTCGGCTCTCAGCTTCCCTAAACCCGCCGAGCAGCGTGTTGACACAACCGCCCGGCGATCATGGTGAGCTTGCGGAGAACAAGTGCAAAAGACGCCGCGATTAGACTCGACCCAACTGCCCCGCAACCGGCCCGATTATCAGGGGCTACACCCAGTGGGTGCGCTCGCGCGCTCCCACTAGAATAAACTTGAAGCACGAAAGAAGGAAAGAAAGAGAATGGCAGAAAATGCTCACTGAGACGGATTGCTTGAGGCGGACCAACCGATCCCGGGACGCCTGCGCTTCCCGCTGCAACTGGTCGAGGCAGTCGGCGAACTCCATGATGAGTGCACTCACGCCGGCTCCAAGAGCGCTGGGGGCGCTCCCTCCCAGGGCCCCTCCGGCCACGGCCCAACTCTCCTGCAGCCGGGTCCTCAGGCCAGAGTCAGTTCCGGACACAGCTGAGCCTCGCGTCGGCACGACAAGGGCGCCGGCTCAACCAAGCGGCCCGCTCTCAGGCATACTAGCAACGAGGCCGGCCGGCTCGATCAATGAGTCGCCTCCAGGCGGGCCTTTAGGCGTTGGGGCCTCGGTCCCCGGTGCGTCACTGCACGCCGCCCCTCTAGACGGCCGGCCCGCGATGTCCCCCTCTAGCCCAGAAGCTTCCGGCCCGGGTGGCACTTCGCCGGCTTCCGGAGGCACGACGTCGGCCCCGGCGACGCTTTGTTGCTCCCTTGCACCAACCCCTCAGCGGCCGCCGTCGCGCTCATGGCCGCCGCCCTACTAGCGGCTGAGCGAGCCTTTTCTGCGCCCGCGGCATCCGCCTCCGCCTGCCACGGGGGTCGAGCACACTTTTGGACCTCTTCTCTTGGACCGGCTGGTCCGTAGCTGAGCCGCCCTCCCGCGGCGTCCGACCCGCTGCCTCGACGCGGGTCTCCGTAGGCGCCCGCTTCAGGGCGGCCTCCTCCCATAGGCGGCGCTCCTCCTCGGACAGCGCCTGCTTCGCCACCTCCAAGTCACGCCACCCGGCACGCTCCTCCTCCTCGGTGCTCCTGCCTGCCTCCGGCGCTCCCGCACCTCTGCCCACCGGACATCCCGGCAGGGTCGCTTTCCCCAGCGTACGCGGGGCTCTTAGGAGGACGAGGAGAAGAAACAAGGAGAAACACCAGAAAACAAAATAATCCCAAGACTTACCCGATGCTGGTGGGAACCACCCGCCTGACTGGGCCGGCCAGGGCAACCCGTCGTTTCTTCCCGCCGCCTCCACGGCCGCTGCCTGGCTGCCCGCCGGCTGCTCGCTTGGGAGCCGGATGGGAGCTAGCCGGCCGTTTCCCTCGCCCGACCGCGTCCGCCTCTTCCTACACCGGGACCCGTCCGGCCCTGCGGACTAGCTTCCTTGGCGCAGTGGCGCCATCCTCTGAAGGTTCAAGGTCTTCTAAGACCACTGCATCGCGTGCCCCTTCCGGCTCAGCATCATCATCATCTGACTCCTCCAGATCGGCTGCCGGCTCGCCGTGGGCCTACAGCAAGGGGAACAACTGCAGTCAGAAGGGGCCTCGGGTCACCAAGTGCAGTGGAGAAAATGTGTGGCAAAAATGGGAAGAAAGGCTCGTCGCGTAGCTGCGGAACCGGGTGCTCCCGATCGTATGGGGGCCTTGCCCCATCCTCACTCTCCCTCGTCGAGCTTGGCGGCCGAAATCAAGATCACCCGCCTCGCCACGTGCATGGCTTTTAATTCCTTTGTGGACCGGCAGCTCGCATCATGTCGGCTGCCCATCTGGTAGATGAGGTGCGGGCGGCGCTGTAGCGGCTGCACTCGGCGCGCCACCGTGGTGGTGATCAGGTCCGCCGTCGTGAGGCCTTCCTTGCCGGTCAGCACGGCCAGCCGAGCGAAAAGCCTGTCCGCCGTCTCGGGCAGCTGCTGCGGAACCGTCCTCCAGTTCTATTGGGTGAGCGGCGGCTAGTTGACGAGGGCAGGTAGGTTGATGAAATCGAGATTCGCTTCCACGATCTTCACTTAGAAGATGCCCTTCTGCCATCTCTTCATCGAGTCCTGCAGCGGAAGCTTGGGGAAGACGCCCCCCTAGCGATGGTAGACAAGGGCCGCTGCGCAGGCGGTCATCTCCTGAACCCCTGTGCGCGGGTTCAGCATCGTCTGCTGCTTGAGGAAGAAGAGCCGGCACCAGAGGTCTAGGCGCGGCTCGATCCCCAAATAACCCTCGCACGGGGAGATGAAGGCGGACAGCTGTAGGATGGCGTTGGCGCTAAGGTGGTGAGGCTGCATACCGAACTACGTGAGGAATCGGTGGAAGAAGGTGCTCGTCGGCAGCCCAAGCCCGCAGGCGAAGTGCTCGGCGAAAACAACCACCTCGCCGACCCGCGGGCGAAGTGCTCGGCGAAAACAACCACCTCACCGTCCCGCGGGGCCGGGGCGTATTCCGCCCCTACTATGCGCGCCTCCATAGTCCCCGCCGGCGGCAGCTTGCGGCGGTGGCAGATATTCTGGATGTACTCTCTGTCCACGTCGCTGCCGTCCTAGGCGCCCTTGCCTGCCATCTGGCTTGGAGGGAGCTCGGGCGCGTGAGACGGGGCGGACGAGCGCCGGTGGAGCGCGGCAGGTGGTGACGACGAGCGGTCATGTGGGTCACGCCCTCTCTCTCTCTCTCTCTCTCTCTCTCTCTCTCTCTCTCTCTCTTCGTGGGAGGGGAAACGGCAAGCAAGACGTGCGGACGGGGGCAGGAGAGCAAATGGCCCTCTCCGCCCCTCTCCCTCCCCATTTAAATCCCGCGTGGGGTAGTGGGGGAGGGGAACGGACAAGCACGAGCCCCATGACCCCGCACTGCGCGAGAGTCGTTACCACGCACGGGGAAAGCCAACCGACAGCTTTAGACCATAGAAGATCCGCGCGCATCGGCCGAGGCCATGGCCTGGCGGGCCCCGCCCTGCGGCCCGGTCTTGTCACCCGCGTGGCCTGTCAGGCACGGCCCGCCACGCGTCTTGTACGGAACCCCCTAACCTGCGACTCGGAGAGCCCGAGGCTGCCTGCGGGACGCCAGTCGGCTGAGCCTTTGATCACCCTTGGCGTTCGAACGGCTCGGCTCCGGCTCGTGGGTTCCCAGGCGCGAGGCGCAAGCCGACGTGCCTCGCCACCGCCGGCCGGGAGGCCCACTCCTTCTTTGGGGACTACTGATGGGGGGATAACCCCGGTGTAGCCTCAAGCAGACCATTGCCTTCCCTTTTAAAGAAAAAAACGATTACGGGGTGGACCGCTCCCCTCCCCCCCGTAGTCCGGCTCCCCTGGTCGGCTGCGCAGCGCGAGTCGGCTCGAGGCGGAGCCGCCAGCCGGCGGGTCAGCGCCTTTTACATCACCACGCCCCATAGGACGGTGGCGCATCAGCACAACGTGTCTACAACGGCCCTGGTACCGCTGACCAGGGCACGCATGGTTGCAGTGACATCGGCCATACCACCGATCGGCACGCGCATGGCTACAGTGGAGGCGGCCGTACCGCTGACCACAACCACCTACGACAAGGCGAGCCGGCACAGTGGCGGCACGCCCCCGTTCACTCCATTACCTGCCCCCGCATGGCTACAGTGGAGGCGGTCGTACCGCTGATCACAGCCGACTACGACCAGGCGAGGCGGCATAGTTGCGGCACGCCCCCGTCCACTCCATTGCCTGCCTCTACATGGCTACAGTGTGGCCGGCCGTACCGGAGACCGGAACCGGCTACCGCAAGATGACATCGCACAGTGTGGCCGGTGCCGCGGTGTGACAGACATGCGCCAATAGCAACGGCCAGCCGGCGGGCCCTACACGCGATGGGACCCTGCAGTCGGTGGGCCCTGCAGGCGACAAGACTGCTCATCTGGTGGGTCCCCTTGCCGAACAGAGAGGCTGCCAGCCGGGTCCCCCCAGCCCCACATATAAATATTGTAAGCCAGGGGGTTGGCCTATAAAACCCCCTGGATCCGCCCCATGCAAGGGGTCGGCAGTTCCTTCTAGCACACACACATACACACACACATGAGAGGAAAGGAGGGCGAGCTAGCTCCTTCTTCCTCCTCTGTCGAACAGCTCAAGGAGCAAACTTGTAGCCCGCTAAGATGATCAACCAGACTAGCAGGACTAGGGGTGTTACCTCCCACGGAGGGCCACGAACCTAGGTACATCGTGTGTCATACACCGCTTGTCCACAATCCCGTTTCCGGAGCCCGCCGGCATCCTTTTGGCCCCAACCACTCTCCATAAGCCACCCCATGGCATCTGTCTTAAGAAAACGATGACACCTGGGCCATACTAGAGTCCGTGACGCTGTTGTGCTAGGACCAAAGCAATGCACAGGCACACGTGACCGCATTCCCCTGCGATTGTGATGGTGGTTTTTACCGCCCTTTCCCACGAAGCGCATTGAACGCGGGTCGTGGGGAAGCGGAGCGAGGCGGCGTTTGAAGGGATGTGCCTAAAAAGTAGCGTCGCGTCGGACTGGAGGAGGCGCCCCTTGCGTCTTCCTCCCTTAAAATAAAAGGGGGTTCGTTAGTGTGCTGCTCATCCCAGCCACAATTCCTCTGCTCTGCCTTCTTCCTTTCTTCTCCCCGTAGCGCAGAGCCCCCGAACAATTCTCTTCGCTCGCCTCTATTCACCGTCGTCATGGTGCCCAAGCGCGGATCGCTTACCGTTGCCTCCAGCCCAGTGAAAAGGGCCAACAAGGTGGCGGATCCTTATGCGGAAGCGAGGGCGGAGGCACTGGAGGAGGTGCGGAGGAACAACATCGTCTTCTTCCTTTCACTGTACCCGCGTGACGCGTGTCACATGCAGGATTGGTATTGGTTGTGAAGGGCGGTCGCTGGCGCGGTGTGTTGGCCAGTGTGTATCTACCTTGGGTTGGGAAGAGGTGTCCTCCCCTCCATCTCCCGCCCCGCTCTTATAAATAGGGGGGGTCGAGGAAGACGTCGCTCATTCACATCCGTCCACTCTAGTTCGCCAACCATACCGTCCTCCTCTTCCTTTCGTCATCTCCTCTAGCCGCAACCCTCAGGATGGCGAGGGGCCACAGACGTGCTCGAGGGTCTGCCCCTGTTGTGAGGACCGTCCCTCGGAACCTGATGCGGATCATGGTGATGGCGGCGGGAGCCGGCTCCAGCTCCTGTGGGAGTTCGACATCCAGGGGTCGTGGGAGGATGCCCCCCTCAAACCGCGGCGTCCGCGGTGGCAGTGGAGGCGCGCCCCTCCCTCCTCCCAGTGTGGGAGCTCATGCAGGGGAGGAGGCGCACGAGTTTGTTGTGGTGGTGCCCCTTCGGCACCAGAGCTGGCAGCGCGTTCCAGACCCTTTTGCGAGGGCCATGTAAGGCAGCAGGCCATTAGGCATGTGTCTCTGGGCGGACGGTAGCTGCAATGGGCCCGCCTAGGTGGTGGTCAACCTCTCCCCGGGAAGCCCCATGTTCTTGATGCAGGGGTGGAAGTCGTTCGCCCATTCCCGCGGTCTGGGGCCCGAGCATCTCCTCCAGTTCAAGTTCGATGGAGACGCCACCCTCTCCAGGAAGTTCTTCGGGCTTCTGGCGTTTGCCTGGAGAGCTGCACGAAGAGCTCGAGCAGCAGCGACAGCGACGACGATGGCAGCACCATCAGCGTCAAGCAGGAGGACTCCGACTAGACGCGTGCGGTGCTTTAGCTAGGTCTTGGAGATGGGCCGATTGATGGAGGAACGAGGATCCATCCGTGAGACCTTGTTTCCGGATCAATTTCCACATCGTAGTGGCCGATCTCCTTTTGTGTTTAGATTGTACCCAATGTAGCCCTGCGAAAATGCAAAGAAAAACTCGTTGGGTACCTTCCACCAAGCGCTTATTATGCTTTGAACGAAAGGCTATCCGTTCTTGAATGCAATTTTGTACTTGTGTGTTTTTGATCCCTACGCTTGCCGGAAACACCTTCCGGCGCGCGCATCTTTACCACGAGCGCTCGTAGGAACATATCCTTAGGAGCCTGCCGGTGATGCCGCTGCCAACAAGGCCTCCTTACCATCCTTGCCGCGGCTACTTAGGATGTTGAGCGGGCTCAAAACAACCAAGTGCGCAAACAATTTTGACAAGGGTCCTTCGCATGCAGGTTTTCTCACACCAGCGTCAACTTTGTTCAAGGAAAATACTTCAAATTTTTGAGAAGCTTTTGCTACTTAGCTTTCTCTTGCTGCATTTCTTGCCGCAAGGAGATCGTCCTTGAACACGTCTATAGGTGTACGTACCGTCACTCCCACCAGGGAATACTTGCACGCGGGGCTCCTTCTCCCTTTTTGAGAAAAAGAAAGAAGAGAAAATAGAGGAGGCTAGGAACATAAGTGGTTCAACAGTCACCTTACGCAAATGAAAAGTGATCACAACATCTCATGTAAAATACGCAAGATAAATATGTACTTTGACAGAGAGTTGCAGAACAATTAGCTTTATTGACTACGCACTGGGTCATCGCCTGGCTTTGTACAAAGGATTACATGCCCTGCCGGCGAACTTGTACAAAACGGGTTGCTGGGCGGCCCGAAAACCGCGCCTTATGGGTAGAACTTGCGAAGATGCTCCATATTCCATGAGTTTTGCACCAAGGTGCCGTAATCGGTCTCCAGGCGGACTACGCCAGGCCTGGTGACTTGTACTACCCGGTAAGGGGCTTCCCACTTTGGCGTGAACTTGTTTGATCCCTTCGCGGGCTGAATCCATTGAAGAACAAGGCCGCCTTCCTCAACGCTCATGGCGCGCACACTGGGGCTATGATAGCGGCGCAGGGTTTGCTGGTACCGGGCGACACACAACGGGCCCTGGAGACGATCTTCCTCGAGGAGCGTGGCATCATCTTGCCGTATTTGCTCTCGCATTCCTCGTCAAAGGCCTACACTCTCGGTGACCCATATGTGAGTTCCGTCGGGAGCACCGCTTCTGCACCATTGACTAGGGAGAAGGGCATCTCGCCGGTGGCTCGATTTGTTGTCGTTCTGATTGACCAAAGAACCGCCGATAGCTCATCAATCATGCGCCTTTCGTGCATGCGCAGCTTGTCGAAAGTTCTCGTCTTAAGGCCCCGCAGCACTTCAGCATTTGCCCTCTCTACTTGCCCATTGCTCCTAGGGTGAGCAACTCATGCAAAGCATATCTTGGTGCCAATCTCTTGACAGTATTGTGAAGCTGCTGCTGGTGAATTGCGTGTCGTTGTCGGTCATGATCCTGTTGGGGACACCAAAACGACAAACTATCCCTCTCAGAAACTTAATTGTCGCTTGCGTCGTTACCTCTCTCACTGGCTCCACCTCAGTCCACTTCGTGAACTTGTCGATTGTAACGAACAAGAACTCAAAGCCCCCGGTAGCACGGTGGAAAGGACCGACAATGTCGAGCCCCCAGACCGAGAATGGCTAGGAGAGTGGTATGATTTGAAGGGCTTGTGATGGTTGATGTGTTTTCTTGGTGTGGTACTAGCATGCATCACACGTCGTCGTCACCACTAGGGAATCTTGAAGGGCTGTTGGCCAATAGAAGTCTTGGCGGAAAGCTTTCTCGACAAGGGCTCATGATCCGATGTGGGAGCCTCAGATCCGTTCATGTATATCTGCCAACAGCTATTGTCCCTCTTCCCGGGGAATGCACTTCAATTTCACCCCATTCGTTCTCCTCTTGTATAAGGTGTTGTCCACGAACTGGTACATGCTCGACCGTCGGGGTAGTCTTTCAGCTTCCTCTGGCGCGTCGGGAAGATCTCCTGTCTAAAGGTACCAGACTATTTGCTGTGCCCTTGTCGGAGCAAGTGGCTCGACGACAAGGACCCAAGGCATCTCTTTCGCCGCGGGAATGCTAGCATCTACGGCAATGACCGTCGGGCCTGCTTGAGCTTGAGGTTCACCGGCGGTCGGGTTGTCACTCCCTGCAACTTTCTTGGCAGTACTTGATGGCTCTTCCAGGAAGTAGTCGCTATAATTGAGTTTTCTTTTCTTGTTCTACTGCGCTGATGGAGTGACTGAAGGTTGAGTTAATCAGAGTACGAAAGTGCCCGGCTCCACGGGCAGCTTCGATGCAACTCTCCTTGACAGGTCGTCAGCAATGCTATTCTCACCACAAGGGACGTGCTCCATTTGCAGACTGTCAAAGCGCTCCTCCGATTTCCACACTTCGTCAACATATGTTTCCATCAGGGGACTCTGGTAATCTTTATTCACTTGACGCACGACAAGCTGAGTCTCCTCGGATTATCAACATCCTGATGCTGAGTTCGGCTACTATTTGTAGTCCGGCAAGAAGTCCTTCGTACTCAGTTGTGTTGTTTGTTTATTCCTCCCTGGGGAAATGCATCTGGATGACATACTTGAGGTGCTCTCCGGTGGGTGCGATGAGATGCACTCCGGCTCCGGCGCCTTGCAGCGAGAAAGCTCCGTCAAAGTACATGATCCATTCTTGAGGCATTTCCTTGTCGTAGAGGGCTGTTTCTGGGATTTCTTCGTGTTGCGTTGGTGTCTATTATATGATGAATTTCACCAGGTCTCTGCTTTGGATGGTTGTCGTTCTTTCAAAGCTCAGGTCAAATCTGGCCAGCTCAAACACCCACTCAACGATCCTGCCGGTTGCCTCTGGGTTCCTCAAGATGGGTTGCAATGGAACCGAGTGACGACGGTGATATGATATGCTTGGAAGTAGTGGCGCAGCTTCCTGGAGGCAATGAGAAGGCCGGAAAGTTTCTTTTGCACACCAGAGTATCTTGATCTAGCCCCCTGCAGGAGAGAGCTAACAAAATACACTGGCCGCTGCACCATCTTCTTCTTCTGCACAGTCTGTTGCTCTGCTTCTTGCATCATGCTTGTGTGGTGCGCTCCTTGGCTTGCCGGGACTGACTGCGGCTCGCCGGTCGCCAGCTCGGGGGTCGCCGCTTTGTCCTCCTCAGCTTCCCTTTCTGCCACTAGCACAGCACTAACCACTTGGTTCGTTGCCACTAAGTATAGCAAAGACGGCCCCTCTAGTTTAGGAATGACTAGGACTGGCGTCAAGGATACATATTTCTTCAAATCTTGCAGCGCTACCTCCACTTATGGGGTCCACATCATCGGGCATGCCTTCTTTAGGATTTTGATGAATGGCACGGCATGCTCTGCAAATTTGGAAATGAACCTGCTGAGGGCGGCGATGCAGCGTCTACCATCCATATTGCACTTGTATCACCATCTCTTCGCAGAACTAGTACACCTATACAATTTGCCATTGTATTGGGTGTGTTGGTGACACAAGAGATTTCTTGTATTTGATCGCAGGGTTGTTTGAGAGAGACCATCTTCATCCTACACCTCCCACGGATTGATAAACCTTAGGTCATCCACTTGAGGGAAAATTGCTACTGTCCTACAAAACACTGCGCTTGGAGGCCCAACAAAGTCTACAAGAATAAAGTTGCGTAGTAGACATCAAGCTCTTTTCTGGCGCCGTTTCCGGGGAGGTCAGTGCTTGAAGGTATATCTTTAGATCTTGCAATTAAATCTTTTAGTTTCTTGTTTTTCATTAGTTTGGTTTTTAGAAAAGAAAACTACAGAAAATGGAGTTTAGGTTGCATCATTTGTATCGTCTTTATAATGTCTTTCGTGAAAATAAGGATTCAGAAAATTGTGCTCAATTGGTAGAGGAAGAAATTATGAAAATACTTAATGAGAATTCCTTGAATGATGAGCATGATTTCAATGTTGCTAGTACGAATTCTCTGAATATCCATGATGCTAATGATATGCAAAGCCACAAGCTTGGGGATGCTATGTTTGATGAAGATGATATTTTTAGGCCCCCAAGTTTTGATGAGAAAATTTATTCTGATGGCATGCCTCCTATCTATGATGATTATGATGATGACATGTATGCTATAAAGAGTCATAGTAACCATGAAACTTGTCATCATGATTTTAATATTGAATGTGGTTATGTCAATCAAGTGTCTCATGATAGTTATTTTGTTGAGTTTGCTCCCACTACAATGAATGAGAAGAATTTTGCTTGTGTGGGTAGTAACAAAAATTCTATGCTTGTGCATCATGAAAAGAATGCTTTATGTGATAGTTATATTATGAAATTCCTTCATGATGCTACAGAAAATTATTATGAGGGAGGAACATATGCTTGTAGGAATTGCAATAATATCAAGTTTCCTCCCTATGTGTTCAAAGTTTTGAAGTTATGCTTGTTTTGCCTTCCTATGCTAGTTGATACTTGCTCCCATAAATTGTTTGCTCACAAAATCCCTATGCATAGGAAGTGGGTTAGACTTAAATGTTCTTGTCATGAAACTCATGATGCTCTCTTGCATGTTTCAACTACTATTCCTATGTGAGCATTATTGAAATCATCATGCCTAGCTAAAAGGCATCAAAGAAAAGCGCTTGTTGGGAGACAACCCAACACTTTTACTTCATGTTTTTGTGTGTTCACATGATTAAGCTACTTTAGTAATCATGTTTTGTGTCTTTTATTTCAATAAAGTGCCAAGTAAAGCCTTTGGGATGACTCACAAGATGAGTAGAATTGATGCTGAACCAAAACTGAAACTTTTGACTCCAGTACAGGAATTTTCATTTTTTACTGGAATATCTATAATTTATGAAGTATTCTTGTCATATTTGCCTATGTTTTTACAATGGTTTTATGATTTATAGGGAATAACCTATTAATGGTTGCAAAAGTGCACAAGTTCTTGTTTCACACTTTGATGTGCAGTAATTAATTGGAAATTGTCGAAAAACGCATAAGGACTCTTGTAGTAGGAGGACTCTGACTTTCTTGAAATCTGTCCACAAACAGTTTTTAGAGATCGTCAGTTTGACCCCCGCATAAGGCGTGAAATGGAAAAAGCTAAAACTAGGAAAGTGTGGGGAATTTTATGCCATTGATTCTGGACTCCAAATTCGTCCAAAACGGAGTTCAGATGAAATCTGTAGACCCGTTTTACTGGAGGTAAATATCTGATTACGGGATTACAAGAATTGTTGATGTGATTGAGTCCAACACTTACCATATCTGGTGTATTCGGCCAAGCCACGACTTTGAGGACTCATGAGGGTTGTGAGGAGTCCCTAGGAAGGTTCTGGTCGGAAATCGGGCTCCGCAGACCCAGGAAGGTTCGAACTCTGGGGCGTGTGCGAAGATCCTTCCCAGCTCAACTCACAAGCTCGCCACCCCACAGCCAAGCCTTGTTGAATGCGTGCAGCGAAGATGAAGGTGGACACAGAGATTTACCCAGGTTCTGGCCACCTTGCGGTGTAAAACCCTACTCCTGCTTTTGGTAGATTGGCCTCACAAGGAGGTTTTGGGATGAACTAGTATAGTAGCTGAGCGAACTCTTGAAGGCTCTTTGGTGAGGGTGGATCCGATCTCTCTACTACGGTGGTGGCTAGTCACTATGTATAGCGGCCTTGGTCCTCTTTCCTTATCGCACAGGTGGGGAAGTATCCCACAACGGCCAAATTTGAAAAGGGACAGGAGGTACATCTTATCCTGACTAAAGGTGGTCTTCGCCTGCAAAGCTTCTCGCTGTGACGCAAAGGTGGGCTCGGCAATGACATCCGTCCTGCCGAGCTCGTGGTCTTGGTCCTATTGCACTGGAATGGAAACCTTTGGGGGATTCCTTGGGAACCCACGTCCGTCCTCGCCTCCTTAGCACAATAGAGGAAATTATCCCTTCTGCGCCCGCCTGGCCTTGGTCGTCATGGCTCACGTCATCCTGGCCTCATGAGGCCGGGCACTGCATAGGGATCTCCGCTCCTCGGGAGGCAACCTGGGGTGGCCACTCCTCTGGAGGTCTTGGCGCTGTTCCCCTCACGAGGCTGGGGCTCTCGCAAGGGTCTTGTCTTGAGGGGCCTGCTACCAGGCCGTACCGGGCCGTCATCTGTGGGCCACACGCTGGGCCGCAGGGCGGCAGGTCTGGGTACCCCTGTTCCCAGAACGCCGATAGTAGCCCCCGGGCCCAAGGCGCGCTTGGGTTGGCTTCGGGGCGAAGCCAAGGAAGGAAGGCCGAAGCATCGCGGGCCTCAATCGCCTGTGCGCCAGGCCCGACACGTGGCGCATGACGGGGCGCGGACGCCTCCACTTTCCCACGTCGCCTCGGCAGCCGCCCCGACTGACAAGGGCTGGGGCGTGCCGCGGGACCATCATTGCCCAGAATGCGGAGGGATGCCGGTTGGCCCCCAATCAACTATAAATGGGCGAGGGAGATAGAGCCCCTAGCCCGTCTCCATCTTCTTGCCTCCTTACTCCAAGACGACGCTTCCACAACCATGGCGCCACTGAGGAGATTTTCCGCCGCCGAGAAGGGGAAGGACCGCCAGGAGAGACCGGACTTTCCACCGCCCTAGAGGGGCCGCAGCCCCCGTAAGTACACCGCAACGCCGGTGGTGTCCCCCCAAGGGCGAGGGCACACTCCTGTGAGGGCCGGCGCTACCTCCGGCAGCCGTGGGAAGGCTCCCTCCCGCGCAAGCAGCTGTGGTAGCCGTGCCGCCTGTGGCCGAGGGGGGAAGCTTGCAACGGGCACCCGGCCGCCCCGCCCGTGATTCCACTCAGCCGACATGGCCCAGGAGTTTGTGGTGTGGGCGGAGAGGCCGGCGATCACCTGGCTTCAGCTCCCGCGCTTCTTCGCGGAGGCGTTTCCGGCCGGAGGGCCTGTTGGCCTTTGGCTGCAGGCCCACGGCTGTTGCAGCGAGGCCTCGTGGGCGGAGGTCGAGGTCACTCTCGCAAGCTACGTCTTCCTGAACCGCGGGTGGAAAACATTCGCCCGCGCTCACGGCCAGCTGGGGAGGCGTACCCTCCACTTCAAGTATAATGGCGCGGCAATGCTCTTCGTCAAGATCTTCGGGGAGAACGGCAGGCGCTTGGGGTGCTGCCCGGAGGGCGACGGCGGCGACAACGATGACCTCTCCGCCGACGACAGCCATCGCGGCGGCGGCGGCCCCGGCGGTGAACTTGCCCTTGGCGACGGCTGCAGCACTTCCAGTAGCAGCGACGCCTCCTCCGGGGGAAGCTCGAGCGACGACAACTACGACGAGCTGTCACGTCGGCGTGCCCGGACCAAGGAGGGCGGCGAGCCGCCGCGTTGCCGTGCCCCTGTCCCGGAGGCCGTCGAGCCGCCATGCCGCCGTGCCCCCATCAAGGAGGAGGAGAACTCCGACTGAGTGCGGGCGGCGCTGGAGCCAGGCCTCTGGAGTGGCGGTCCTCGGGAGGCCGCCTTTTGTTTTTTTTACTTCCTGCGTCAAGAATCATGGAGGGCCCCGTGGGGGCATGTAATGAACTATGGCACTTGCGCCTTTATGTTAGCGTTTTTCATCTCATACTCTAGTATTCATGTCGCTACCAATTGAAAGTTCCTGCTTGTCTCGATTAGGATAACTTAGCTCAGTGTACTCGTGGCGGGTTACTACGTCGTGAGGTGCAGCTGGGGCACCGGGGCAGCTTCTTCCTTGTGGATCAGATGGCTTCGGGTCCTCGAGAGGTGCCCGCTGCTCGCGAAGTTCCTGGTGGGTTTGCGAGGAATCAGGTCCTCCGGAGGTGCCTCCTCAAGGCGTAGCATCCTGCGGTGGTGCTGAAAACGCGCTTTACATAGGGTTAGGGTTCCTTGATAATGAGCCAAATCGTAATTTCCCTTTCCTTGGTCGTCCCCTCCCAGCGACCATTTTTGGTTGGAGCCCCCGAGCGAGGGTCGATCGTCGCTGGTATGCCGGGTCGCGATGTCCGGCAAGGCCAGGGGATGAGCGCTCCTGAGGCCGGGGGCCTGAGGTAACATGCACCTACTGACTTGCTCGAGAGCGTCGCACGAGGATTAGGACGCCAAAGCTTTGGCGAGGTGCACACCGTACCCAGCCCCCGCTTGCGGGGCGCGCGAGAGAGAAAACTGGCAGGTGCCAACCCTTTTAAAAACGAGACATCAAAACAGGAAACGCTGCAAGGAGAAAAATTCCCACCCCTTTTTCGAACAAAGACGCGAAAACTTCGAGTCCATTCCAAAAATGGAAAATTTGGTTACAAAAGAGAGCAAAGAACAACCGCGACCGGCACCTAAGCTAGTCTTCCCACCAGCACGGAGCATGGGGCTTCCACTAGGCATGTGCATAGTCATTCGAGGACCGTGTCGTCCGCCAGCGCGGAGCATGGGGCTTCCACTTGGGCGTGGGTGGGGGGCCCTCCACGTCCTCGGGGGACCCCGGGCGTATACAGCCACTCATTATTACGTGAGAGTGTCACGGGTAGAACTTCCGGAGGTGCTGGATGTTCCATGCATTCTGGATGGGGACCCTGTCCTGCATCTCCAGGCGTACGGCGCCAGGCCTGGAGACACGGGCGACCCTGAACGGGCCCTCCCACACGGGCGTGACCTTGTGCAAGCCCTCCCTGGAGAGGACCCGCCTCAGGACGAGGTCTCCAACTTCGAGGGTCCTGGAGCGAATGCTACGGTAGTGGTAGCGCCGCAGCGCCTGCTGGTACCTCGCTACGCGGAGCGAGGCTTGGCAGCGGGCCTCCTCCCCAAGCATGAGATCTGTCCCCCGCGAGGCATCCTGACGCTCCTCGTCGAATGCCAAGACCAACAGGGAGCGATGCTTGACCTCGTGCGGGAGGACCGCCTCAGCCCCGTAGACAAGGAAGAACGGGGTCTCGCCGGTGGGCTTAGTCGCGGTGGTGCGGATGCACCACAACACGGACTGAACCTCACCGATTCAACCCCTGCCGCAGGCCTCAAGCTTCTTCTCGAAGCTCCTTGTCTTGAGGCCCCTCTGGACCTCCGCGTTGGCGCGCTCAGCCTGGCCGTTGCTCCGTGGGTGCGCCACTGAAGCGTAGCATATCTGCGTTCCAAGGTTAGCGCAATATGTTCTAAAGAGGCTGCTTGTAAACTGTGAGCCATTGTCTGTAATGATACGGTTGGGGACACCGAAGCGGCTCACGAGGCCCTTGATGAACTAGACGGCCGAGACGGCAGGGATGGTGCGCACGGGCTCCACCTCCGCCCACTTGGTGAACTTGTCAATGGCGACGTAGAGGTAGCGGTAGCCGCTGGCTGCCCGAGGGAAAGGCCCCAGTATATCCAGCCCCCAGACCACGAAGGGCCAGGAGAGCGGGATAGATTGGAGGCCCTGCGTGGGCTGATGAATCTGCTTGGCATGGAATTGGCAGGCCTTGCAGGATCGAACCAGCTCGGCGGCATCGTGGACCGCCGTGGGCCAGTAGAAGCCGCTGCGGAACACCTTCCCCACGAGGGTGCGGGACGAGGAGTGGTGCCCGCAATCGCCATAGTGGATGTCGGCCAATAGCTCGCGCCCCTGCTCCTCGGATATGCACCGTAGCGAGACGTCGTTGGGGCGCCTGTGGCACAGCTCGCTGTCCTGCAAACAATAAGCAGTGGCCTGGCGGACCACGCGCTCCGCGTCCTCCTCCTTCTCCGGCAAGGCGCCGCGGAGCAGGTACGCATTGAACTCGTCGGTCCAGTCGCCGGACTGAGGTTCTAGCGCCAGGAGCAGTCGGGCTGCTGAGGCCGGGGCACCTGAAGATGGAGCCGGTGGCAGCTCCTCCTGAAGTGACCCCGGGCCTGCGGCCGGGGGTGCCGCCGATGGCTTGAAGAGCCTCTCCTCAAAGACGCCAGGCTCCTGAGGTTCGCGGCACGACGCCCTCTTGGCGATGTCGTCTGCTTCCTTGTTCACACCACGCGGGACGTGCTGCAATTCCATGCCCTGGAAACGCTTTTCAATTTTATGTACCTCTTCCAAGTACGCCTCCATGTGCTCGTCCTTCGGCTTGTACTCCTTGTTGGAAAAGTTGACGAGGAGCTGAGAGTCACCCTTGATGGTGAGGCGCTTGACCCCCAGGGCAGAGGTGGCCCTGAGACTAGCGATCAAGCCCTCGTATTCCGTGATGTTTTTGGAGATCTTCTTGCCATGTTGGAAGCAGAGCTGCACGACGTAGTAGAGCTTGTCCTGGGTCGGGGAGATGAGCACTACTCCAGCCCCCGCGCCCCGCCATGCGAAGGCTCCGTCGAAGTACATGACCCAGCCATCGGGCGCCTCATTGCCAGGTGCGAGGGATTGGCCCTCGTCCATCCCCTGGTCGGGAGCGTCCGTCCACTCCACCACGAAGTCAGCGAGGGTTGCGCCCTTGATGACTCTGGTTGTGTTGAACTCCAGGTGGAAAGCCTACAGCTCGATGTTCCATTCTGCGACCCTTCCAGCAGCGTTGGGGCTGCGTGGCACTTTCACCAGGGGGTATGCGGAGACGACCTTGATGGGTGGCCCTGGAAGTAGTGACGCAGCTTCCTTGAGGCGACGAGGAGTGCGAGCAGGAGCTTCTGCTACATAGGGTAGCGCACGCGCGTCCCGCAGCACGGTACTGACGTAGTACACCGGGCGCTCGATGAGGGATGAGATGTTGGCGTCGCCCTTTTCCATGGGGGGCGCGAGGGGCTCGGGTGCCCCGTGGGTTGATGAAGCGGTGAGGGCCTCAGGAGTGCCATCCTGAGGTGGCGAGTGTTGCGCGGCCCCGCACGGGTCGCCTTGCTTTGCGCCTGCGCCGGCGTGCTCCTCTCAGACCGCCACGAGCGCTGTGCTGGCCGAGTGGGGAGTGGCCGCCAAGTAGAGCACTAGGGGTTCGCGAGGACAAGGCACCACCATGACGGGTGGGCTCATTAGGTACCGCTTGAGGTCCTCGAAAGCTGCGTCTGCTTTCGGGGTCCACCCGAAGGGCCCCTTCCTCTTCATGAGCTTGAAGAAGGGGAGGGCGCGCTCGCCAAGCTTGGAGATGAAGCATCCCAAAGAGGTCACGCAGCCCGCCAGTTTATGCATTTCCTTGAGGGTCTGAGGAGGGTGCATTTTCCCGATCGCCTTGATCTTCTCTAGGTTTGCCTCAATCCCTCGGGGCGACACCAGGAAACCAAGTAGCTTGCCGGACGGGACCCCGAAGATGCACTTCTCCGGGTTAAGCCTCAGGTTCTCCCACCGCAGGCTGGCGAACATCTCCTCCAGATCCTCAATCAGGGTCCTCGCCTCTCGCGACTTGACCACGATGTCGTCGACGTACGCCTCCGCATTTCTTCCGAGTTGCGGCCCTAGGGCGATGCGCATCAACCGCTAGAAGGTCGTGCCGGCGTTCCGCAGCCCGAAGGGCAAGCAAGTGTAGCAATACACGCCGCTCGGGGAGAGAAAAGCCGTCTTCTCGACGTCCTCCACCGCCATCTTAATTTGGTGGTAACCTGAGAAAGCATCCAGAAAGCATAGCAGATCGCACTCGGCGGTGGAGTCCACGATATGGTCGATGCATGGGAGCGGGAAGGGGTCCTGAGGATAGGCTTTGTTGAGACTCGTGAAGTCGACGCACGTACGCTCCTTCCTTCCCTTCTTGGGGACAATTACTGGGTTGGCCAGCCAATCCGGGTGCCGCACTTCCCGAATAACTCTGGCTTCCTACAGCTTGCTGACCTCTTGGACGATGAACGCTTGCTTCTCTTGTGCTTGTTGTCTTACCTTTGGCTTCACTGGGCGCGCATCGGGGTACACCATCAAGTAGTGCTCGATCACCTCTCTCGGGACGCCCACCAGGTCGCACGCCTCCCACGCAAACACGTCCTTGTTAGCCCGGAGGAAGTCAACCAGTGCCTTCTCCTGCTCCGGGGGAAGGCCGGCGCCGATGGTGAAGGTGGGGCCCGGATTCCCGTCGTCAACAAGCACCTGCTTCGTCTCAGCCCGGTCCTGAGAAAACAGCTTCTTCTTCTTCACGGGCGCGGCAACCGGAGCCTGCGTAACACTCTCGGCGTCAGGGCGTGAGGCCGCTGCGGCCTTGTAGATGAGCCGGAGGGCTCGAACTGCGTCCTTGGTGTCTCCGGGCACAGTGATGATGCCGTTGCAACCAGGCATCTTGATGATGTTATAGCCTGGGTGCGTCGCCGCCATGAACTTGGCAAGGGCTGGGTACCCTAGGATGGCGTTGTACAGGAGGCCGATGTGGGCCATGTCGAAGTCGATCAGCTCAGTGTGGTAGTTGTCGCAAGTGCCGAAGGTGACGGGGAGGCGCACCTGCCCCAAGGGGGTGGCAAAGCCTCTGACCACCCCTGAGAAGGGCCTGGAGGGCGCGAGCTGATCGTAGGGCACCTGGAGCATGTCAAAGGCCTCCATGGAAAGGACGTTGAGGCCAGCGCCATCGTTGATGAGGGTCTTGGTGACCGCAACGTTGCTGATGTTGGGCGTGCACAGCATGGGGAGCGCGCCAGCAGCGACAGCCGTCCTGGGATAGTCCTTGGAGTCGAAGGTGATGTCGGTCTCCGGGCTCGCCCTGCTTGATGGGGCCTCGGGCCGCGGCTGAGCTGCACCCGCATGGCAAAGAAGCTGCTTGACATGGTGACGGGACGCGGGCACCTGCGACCCGCCGAGGATACAAGCGGTCGCGGGCACGGCCTGGCAGCCCGCAGCGCCCCCACATGCCACGGGCTGCCAAGCCTGGGGAGCGGCACCTGCCATGGAGATGGTAAGGCAAGGGTGAAGCGCGGCTGATGAAGAAGTAGCTTCGACACGCCCCTACCTGGCGCGCCAAATATCGGAAATCGGGCTCCGCAGTCCCAAGGAGGTTCGAACTCTGGGGCGTGTGCGAAGATCCTTCCCAGCTCAACTCACAAGCTCACCACCCCACATCCAAGTCTTGTTTAATGCGTGCAGCGAAGAAGAAGGTGGACACAGAGATTTACCCAGGTTCGGGCCACCTTGCGGTGTAAAACCCTACTCCTGCTTTTGGTGGATTGGCCTCGCGAGGAGGTTTTGGGATGAACTAGTACAGTAGATGAGCGACCTCGCGAGGGCTCTTTGGTGAGGGTGGATTAGATCTCTCGACTACGGTGGTCGCTAGTCCCTGTTTATAGCGGCCTTGGTCCTCTTCCCTTATCACACAGGCGGGAAGGGATCCCACAACGGCCAAATTTGAAAGGGGACAGGAGGTACATCTTATCCTGACTAAAGGTGGTCTTCGCCTGCAAAGCTTCTGGCTGTGACGCAGAGGTGGGCTCGGTGATGACATCCATCCTGCCGAGCTTGTGGTCTTGGTCCTGTTGCACTGGAATGGAAACCTTTGGGGGATTCCTTGGGAACCCGCGTCCGTCCTCGCCTCCTTAGCACAAAAGAGGAAACTATCCCTTCTGCGCCCGCTAGCGCGCGCCTGGCCTTGGTCGTCATGGCTCACGTCATCCCGGCCTCATGAGGCCGGGCACTGCATAGGGATCTCCGCTCCTCGGGAGGCAACCTGGGGCGGCCACTCCTCTAGAGGTCTTGGCGCTGTTCCCCTCACGAGGAAGGGACTCTCGCGAGGGTCTTGTCTTGAGGGGCCTGCTACCAGGCCGTACCGGGCCGTACCGAATAACTCCGGCTTCCTGCAGCTTGCTGACCTCTTGGACGATGAACGCTTGCTTCTCTTGTGCTTGTCGTCTTGTCTTTTGCTTCACTGGCCGCGCATCGGGGTACACCATAAGGTAGTGCTCGATCACCTCTCTCGGGACGCCCACCAGGTCGCACGCCTCCCACGCAAACACGTACTTGTTAGCCCGGAGGAAGTCAACCAGCGCCTTCTCCTGCTCTGGGGAAGGCCGGCACCGATGGTGAAGGTGGGGCCCGGGCTCCCGTCATCAACAAGCACCTGCTTCGTCTCAGCCCGGTCCTGAGAAAACAGCTTCTTCTTCTTCACGGGCGCGGCCACCGAAGCCTGCGTGACGCTCTCGGCGTCAGGGCGTGAGGCCTTTGCGGCCTTGTAGACGAGCCGGAGGTCTCGAACCGCGTCTTTGGTGTCTCCGGCCACAGTGATGATGTCATTGCTACCAGGCATCTTGATGATGTTGTAGCCTAGGTGCGTCACCGCCATGAACTTGGCAAGGGCCGGGTACCCCAGGATGGCGTTGTACGGGAGGCCGATGTGGGCCACGTCGAAGTCGATCAGCTCTGTGTGGTAGTTGTCGCGAGTGCCGAAGGTGATGGGGAGGCGCACCTACCCCAAGGGGGTTGCAGAGCCTCTGACCACCCCTAAGAAGGGCCTGGAGGTCGCGAGCTGATCATAGGGCACCTGGAGCATGTTGAAGGCCTCCAGGGAAAGGACGTTGAGGCCAGTGCCGCCGTCGATGAGGGTCTTGGTGACCACAACGTTGCTGATGGTGGTCGTGCACAGCATGGGGAGCGCGCCAGCAGCGACCGCCGTCCTGGGATAGTCCCTGGAGTCGAAGGTGATATCGGTCTCCGGGCTCGCCCTGCTTGATGGGTCCTCGAGCCACGGCTGAGCTACTCCCGCATGGCGAAGAAGCTTCTTGACATGGTGACCGGACGCGGGCGCCTGCGACCCGCCGAGGATACAAGCGGACGCGTGCTCGACCGGGCAGCCCGCAGCGTCCCCACATGCCACGGGCTGCCAAGCCTGGGGAGCGGCACCTGCCATGGAGATGGCAAGGCGAGGGTGAAGCGCGGCTGATGAAGAAGTAGCTTCGACACGCCCCTACCTAGTGTGCCAAATATCGGAAATCGGGCTCCGCAGTCCCAAGAAGGTTCGAACTTTGGGGCGTGTTCGAAGATCCTTCCCATCTCAACTCACAAGCTCACCACCCCACAGCCAAGCCTCGTCGAATGCGTGCAGCGAAGAAGAAGGTGGACACAGAGATTTACCCAGGTTCGGGCCACCTTGCGGTGTAAAACCCTACTCCTGCTTTTGGTGGATTGGCCTCGCAAGGAGGTTTTGGGATGAACTAGTACAGTAGCTGAGCGACCTCGCGAGGGCTCTTTGGTGAGGGTGGATCCGATCTCTCTACTACGGTGGTGGCTAGTCCCTATTTATAGCAGCCTTGGTCCTCTTCCCTTATCGCACAGGCAGGAAGGGATCCCACAACGGCCAAATTTGAAAGAGGACAGGAGGTACATATTATCCTGTCTAAAGGTGGTCTTCGCCTGCAAAGCTTCTGGGTGTGACGCAGAGGTGGGGTCGGCGATGACGTCGGTCCTGCCGAGCTCGTGGTCTTGGTCCTGTTGCACTGGAATGCAAACCTTTGGGGGATTCCTTGGGAACCCGCGTCCGTCCTTGCCTCCTTAGCACAAAAGAGGAAACTGTCCCTTCTGCGCCCGCTGGCGCCCGCCTGGCCTTGGTCGTCATGGCTCACATCATCCCGACCTCATGAGGCCGGGCACTAGATAGGGATCTCCGCTCCTCAGGAGGCAACCTGGGGCAGCCACACCTCTGTAGGTCTTGGCGCTTCTCCCCTCACGAGGTTGGGGTTCTCGCGAGGATCTTGTCTTGAGGGGCCTGCTACCAAGCCGTACCGGGCCGTCATCTGTGGGACACGCACTGGGCCGCGGGCAGGCAGGTCTGGGTACCCCTGTTCCCAGAACGCCGACCGTTCTAGAGGTGCCCAAGAGCCATTGGATCAAGGGTCCATCCATCGGAGGGCCATAGAGCACCACATAGCCACATATAAGGAGAGAAAAACCATAATTTCGGGAGATCCACCAAATGTCACGAATTTGCCTCTCCCTTGACAGCCGCCAAGAAGGAGAGAGGCTCCTCCATTGCAGAACCAAGACCAAGGAAGAAGGGGGGGCAAGGGGCCGCCGCTGTCCGTCGCCGGCGCCGTGGCCGCCATCGCCTCCATCTCTTTGGGGCTGCACCTCTCCATCAACAACTCTCTCTTTCTCACCATGATAATGTGTGAGTAATCCAACTTGGGGCTGAGGGTTTGTACCGGTAGCTATGTGTTTAATCTCTCTCTCTCTCTCTCTCTCGTGTTCTTGAGATGGCACGATCTTGATGTATCACGGGCTTTGTTAATATAGTTGGATCATATGGTGTTTTCCCCTCTCTATCTTGTTGTGATGAATTGAGTTTTCCCTTTAAGATTTTGTTATTATCGGATTGAATACTTTTCTGGATTTGAGAGCACTTGATGTATGTCTTGCATGCGGATACCCGTGGTGACCTTGGGGTATTCAAATGATTCACTTGATATACGTTATGGCGTCAACTTGCGGATTCCGGTGACCTTGGGGATCTACGCATAGGAGTTGATTGCATGTTTTCATGCCTTGTTCTCCGATAGAAATCTTGGGGCACTCTTTGAGGTTCTTTGTGTTGGATTGAGTATTATGAATCTTAAATTGTTTGATGGGTATCGTATAATTAACTCATGGATACTTGTGGTGACATTGGAGTATCTAGGTGACATTAGAGTTGATTGATGCATATCATATGGTGTTATTCTAGTACAAACTCTTAGATAGATCGATCGGAAATGATAACTTGGTCTTATTTTAGTACGAACTCTTGGATAGATCGATCGGAAAGGATAACTTTAAGGTGGTTTCGTGCCCTACAAACAATTTCTTCTTATGTTCTCCGGTAAATAAGAACTTTGGAGTGATTCTTCGTTGCACATTGAGGGATGGTTATGTGATCCAATTATATTAGCATTGTTGAGAGATTGCACTAGCGAAAGTACGGACCCTAGGCCTTGTTTTCAAGCATTGCAATACCATTTGTGCTCACTTTTCTTACTTGC
Source organism: Elymus sibiricus (assembly GCA_039707655.1). Lineage (NCBI taxonomy): Eukaryota > Viridiplantae > Streptophyta > Magnoliopsida > Poales > Poaceae > Elymus > Elymus sibiricus. Next base: position 239,363,561 of record CM077665.1, read on the forward strand.
TACCTTGCTGTTTTTATATTTTCAGATTACAAAAACCTATATCTACTATCCATATTGCACTTGTATCACCATCTCTTCGCCGAACTAGTGCACCTATACAATTTGCCATTGTATTGGGTGTGTTGGGGACACAAGAGATTTCTTGTATTTGATTGCAGGGTTGTTTGAGAGAGACTATCTTCATCCTACACCTTCCATGGATTGATAAACCTTAGGTCATCCACTTGAGGGAAAAATGCTACTGTACTACAAAACTCTGCGGTTGGAGGCCCAAGAAAGTCTACAAGAATAAAGTTGTGTAGTAGACATCAACAGCTACAGGAGCAGCTTAATCATCTCATGGAGGAGATCCTTCCCAGAGCGACGCCTAGCTCTATAGCTTTGAAGTTTTTGGTAACTTGTTGCCAAAGGGGGAGAAGTTGTAGATCATAGGGCTTTGAGAGAGAGAGTGTGTGTGTGTTGCATTTTGATCCCTCTCTGCTAGTTATTAAAAAACATTTGGGTTATCATTTTGTTGAAACTTTGTTGGTGATTGATCATATACTCTTGTGTGATGCTACTACTTTACTACCTTTGAGATATATCTTGATGATCATTCACTTAATGTTTGGTGTGATGTGCTTGTTATTCACTCATATTAATTCTTGCGCACCACCAAGTTGTATGTGACATGGAAGAGTGACCCATAATCCTAATCGATTGTGCATTTGCATTCAAACGCAAATTTAAAATAATGCACAAATTTAGGGGGAGCTCTTGCTTATCACATACATCTCAAAGCGACGATGCTATTCATTGATTATATCTCTCATCGAAGCTTTGATCTATATGTTGTCATCAGTTACCAAAAAGGGTTACATTGAAAGCACAACTTCTCCCTAGGTGGTTTTGGTAATTAATAAAAACATATATTTCATTGGACTAATGTTTCCACTAAGTATATCTCAGGAAGAAGTTCAATGATGGGTTGGCAAATTGATGTGTGTGGTGAATCCCCAAGGAGATGAAGAGAAGGAGAAGTAATAGGATTGGCCAAGTTTCAAGCATCAAGACTCTACATTTTACATTTTGTGAGAAATCGCTTTGAGTCCATAGGAAAGCCAATACTATTAAAAGGGGGTGAGGAAATATGATGATCTGGTTGCTCAAGTGCTTAGAGATTAGCCACCAAAAATACTCACTCATTTTCCACACAAAATCTTCTGTCCAAAGCCAAACTTGCAAAATTGGTGCCACCAACTATTTCCACTTGACCCTACCGATTTTTAACTCAGACAAAACCCTGCCAAACCCTAGCTTCTCGGTGTAACCAAGTTTTTATTTTCGGTCTCACCGGAGTCGTGACCAACTCTCTGTTAGGACGATTTTCAGAATCGGTTCCATCGAGTTCTGCAAATCGGTCTCGCCGAGTTGATGGCCAAGTCTCTGGTTAGCCGTTACCCCATTGTTGGTACCACCGAGATTTATATATCGGTCTCACCGAAAACGCAAAAGTTGCCACATTTTGCACTAGTCGGTGCAACCGAGTTTTTGCTTCGGTTCCACCGAGTTGGGCAATAATGTTGTAACGGTTGGAGTTTTGGAGATGCCTATATATACCCCTCCACCACCTATCACTCGTAAGAGAAGCACTCAGAACCATTCCACACTTTTCATATCAAATTTTCTGAGAGAGAACCACCTTCCCTTGTGTTGATGTCAAGATCATCCACTACAACCATATGGATCTTAATTTCTAGCCTCCCCAAGTTGCTTTCCATCCAATCAATCTCTTCTACCCATGCCAAACCTATGAGAGAGTGATTGAGTGTTGAGGAGACTATCTTTTGAAGCACAAGAGCAAGGAGTTCATCATACTTCCACATCTATTTCCTTTTGGAGGGTGGTGCCTCCTAGATTGGTTATGTGTTACTTGGGAGATCGCCTACTTCGTGAAGATCTACCCCGAGTAAGGCTAGTCCTCCGTGGACGTAGGCCACATGGAATAGACAAGGTTGCTACTTCGTGGACCCTTCGTGGGTGGAGCCCTCCATGGACTCTCGTGACCATTACCCTCCATGGGTTGAAGTCTCCATAAACGTGTATGTACGATAGCGCCACCTATCGGAACCACGGAAAAATCTTCGTGTCTCCTACTGCGTTTGATCTCCTCTCCCTCCTTTACTTACATGTGTTTGTCTTTACTTTCCGCTGCTATACTCTTAGACATGCATGTGTAGGGTGAACTTGACTTGTGCAAATTGCTAAAATCTGCCCACAACTAAAATTGTGAAAAGGATAGATTTTTATTTGGTGAAGTCGTCTAATCACCCCCCTCTAGACATACTTTGGATCCTACAATATCCATGTGATTAAGTTGTAGATATCAATATAAACAGGGGTTGAACATCTCATTTTCAATCATCATGCCAAGTCATCTTACTTAGCTCAAGTACCATCTTTTATCTCACACACACACACACCAAGTTTTGTGAAAACACCGAACGTATTTGAAGCAGGACCTCCAACTGTCCATGACCGTGGACATGGCTATTCAAATAGTTTTACACTCTGCAGAGGTTGCACACTTTACCCACGAGACTCGGCAAACTTCCGTGTCAAGCCATGACTCGCGGTATTGTTCATACCTGAGGTAAGTACCCGAACAATGCCTTTCCCCTAACGATACTAACAAGGAGTCCACTTGTTGGTGCCATCCCTCATGATGTACATCACAAGTATCATCCATGAGGTCATGCAACGGTGTGCCCGGTGTATGGGAACACAGCCCATGATCGTCCTTGCCGGCACGACCCCGTATCGAGATTGTCCACGTCACTCCCGCCACTAGTAATGTGGGGTCTCTACTAGTACCCACCAAGTCAATCAACAAAGCCCCGTCCCATAAGGGGTATCGTGGTTGTACATGTAAGGTTGGGACGGTCAACAGATCTTAAATCTATCCGTTTTTGAAAACACACACACTCACTCACTTGCCTCGGTACACCACTTCTTTGTCAAGTGGTTACCTAGCTTGACATCATCTCCCTTGGGCATTAATGGCACCCGATGGGTTGTTCGAAAAGTCTTTTAAAACTCTTCCTTTTCGACACCATGCATTTTCCCATCCCACTTGCATAGCAACTACTTAGTATCCTAACTACTTCCCACCCGCACAACCCTCATAGGAAGGTAGGGTCATGCTCAGTGCAAGTATCGATAAGGAAAGTAATAGAGGTAACCAATAAAGGTGGTCACCACAATCATCATGATTCGATGCAACAAAATAAGTGCTATATGCCATCCAAAAAGAGTTTCATAGACATGGTCAAAGGGCTGCTTATCTGGCTCAACAAAGTCTCCGGGGTCTTCAAAATCTTCTGGTCCAACTCCCTCGTCAAGAATGCAATCTATCATCACAATATTAACGGGAAAAAATAAGAGCACGGCAAAAATGGGGAAACATAATTCACTCCTAAAAATGTCAAACCACTTTTGTAAAATACTAGGGTGAAAACTAAGAATACTAAAATTACTAGTTTCTTGTTTTGAATTGTAAAAGTTGGTGAAAACAAATTTTACAGTGGTTTTGAATAATCAAAATAAGGTTTTAAATAAAACCAATACATAAAATGTTTTCAAAGTGGCATTTGGACTAATATTTCATACAGGGGAATTTTTGCAAAATGCCAAAAAAATAAAAAGGAAAAAGGCCACTGTGCCCGGCCAAACTGACCCGCATCTGGGCCGGCCCAGAGGCTAGCCAGCCTAGGCGAGCTAGCCGAGCCAGGCACGCGCGCCGGTCAGGTTTTCAATCCGACAGGCGGGGCCCAGCGCCAGCGAGAGAGGGAGAGAGCGAGGGAGGTGTGGGGATGATAGGTGGGTCCCACCTATCATCTTCCACCTCGGGACAGAGGGGGCGGCGAGCTCATCGGCGGTGGAGCAAGGCACAACGGGGCGAGCCGATGGCAGGAATCGGGACCGGAGGTTGTCGCCGTTCGGGTTGAGGAAAAGGGGGGACATCGCGAGGCCCTTGTTCGCCGACGGCGACGATGTGCGGCAGAGGAGCCTCGGGAGGAGCTTGAGGCCGACGTCCTAGGCTACAAACAGGGCAGGCGGTGGAGGGGAAACGATCAGTGGCGAGTAGCGGACCCAGGGAGAGGAAATGGAGGACCGGAGGGAGGCCGTACCCGGAGATCACCGGAGTCCCGATGCGGCGGAGTTCTGATTCGATCTGGGCACAGGGGGCTCGAGAGGTACAAGGGGGGGCTCTGGAGTGCGATTGGGATGGAGAGAGAGGAGCCAGAGGCGGAGAGAGGGTCGGGGGTTGGCTTATATAGCGATCCCGTGGTCCACCGTGGACTTGGCCGCCGGACTTGTCTGCAGAGGCATTGGAGGCCACGGGAGGAGGCAAGGGCGAGTCAGGGGTCTTTGTGGGTGTGGTCTACGACCAGAGGAGCAAGAGAGGCGGGGAAGTGCGCGCGTGTGGAACTGCTGATTGGCCGAACCAAGCGGCGCTCGGGCACGCATGGCAGAGGTCACCGGAGGGAGAGAGAGGAGGGGGCCGATAGGGGGCTGTGCTGTGGACATCGAGGAGGGGCCAGGGGACATGCTCCCGCATCCCAAGGCTGTCAGGAGGCTCGGGATGGTGGGGGCTACAGTGCTGGCTGGCACTATATCGCACTCCAGAGCACGCGTTTTGCATGCCAGGGGCGTGTCCACGCGCTCTGGCGTGTCCCAGCTTGTCTGGTAGCACTTGGGGGCATTAGAGATGCTCTGGTGGTCGCTTAGGAGCTAAGGAGAGCAGAGGCAAGATGACGAAGTGTAGAAATGCTGCTGGTTTGGCTGTCCAGAGAAGTAAAAATGGGTTTTCACCCCACCAATCATTGAACTGTTGCCCTGGAGTTGTTACTAGAGGTAGAGGGTAACTAGTAGGGGCTATGGAAAAAAGTTGAGTTGAAGGAGAACAGTGGAAGAGGTGAAAACAAGGTTTTTATCAATCTACCATAAGGTGTTTGATGTGGTTTTGAGCAAGATAATTTTATCCACTTACTGTGAGATTTAACAAGATTGAATGGTGCGCTAAAATGAGATGGGTCACAAGGTTTGAGCTCAATTGAGGAAAGTTGACAATGTAAACTTTGTAAACACTAGAATTTCACAAAATTAGGTTTCTATAGATCTAGTCATGCTAAGCTAATCTCCTTGATGCACCACTTGGTGTACTATCATTATTTGGGTATTAGAGCATGTCTACAAAGTTTGAGATCAATTGGAAATACTTGGCAATGCAAAGTTGCTCAAATTTGGATCTCGACATAGAGGGTTTTGGGATATTTTTATGAATCAAAACAATTGGGATTGGGATTAAACTTTGCAAGATCATCAAATTAGGCATATGTGACTTGCTAGAAATTTTCCTGGATTTATTTGAGAATATTTCTTATAGAATTATTTCAAAAGCTTGAAATAGGCAGAAAGGGATTTGAGGGGTTTTGTCCAATATTTTGATCAAGACCATGTGTTGAAACTCTTATATATGGAAAATATATGTCCACTGAGTTGCCCTAAATTTTCTCAAATATTTTGAAAGCATAAAAATATGTTTTCCCTATGAAAGACCATTTCTAGCATTAAGAAAAAGCCTTTAAATAAAATAGGACAATAAACTTTAAAAATATAAATTGGTGGTTTTGGGAAGTCTTATGTATGGTACGTTCCAAATAAAGTCTTTGGGGAAAATATCCACCCTAACTTGAGGACTTGTAGTGCAAACCTCAATTTAGGGGGTTTTGAAAACCTAAATTGAATAAAATGATTTGTGGCCAAAATAATAATTTATAAAAATAGTTTTAGGTCCTATACACATGGCATGATCATTGGGCAGAGGTTTGGATCATGGGATTGAGTTTTTGAGAGATGAGGAAGAAGAATCTTTGAGTGCTAAAAGACAATCAACCAAACAAGCAATCATCAAACAATCAATTCATGCACAAGCACTCAAAAAGTTTAAAATGGGTCCAAATTTTATAAAATCATAGCATAGCAAAGTTATACAAACACAGCGTGTGACAGTAAAGGATAGTAACATTTCCCCTTCTCTCTTTTTCTCTCATTTTTTCTTTTTCTCTTATGTTATCTTTTTTTAATGGTGGGCTCATTTGGCCTCCCCCATTTTTTTTCTTCGTTTTTTTATTTCTCGTCCGGAGTCTCACCCCGACTTGTGGGGGAATCTTGGTCTCCATCATCCTTTCATTACTGGGACTATGCTCTAATAATGGTGATCATCACACTTTTATTTACTTACAACTCTAAATTTGATGATCACCATTATTAGAGCATGATTTTATTACTTCACTCATCGACCGCTATCCAGCATGCATCTAGAGTATTAAGTAAAACAGAGTAATGCATGGAGAACGATGACATGATGTAGACAAAGTAAACTCAAGCAATATGAATGAACCCCGTCGTGTTATCCATAGTAGCAACAACACAAAGACGCATCTTGTCCCCTACTTTGTCACATGGATATAGAAACTCGTCAGGTTGGACCTACCACAATGCACCACTCCCATCGATGAAATATCAATCTACCTGGCCAAAGCACATCAATAGATCGGAGAGCATTACGAAGCTATAATGATCATGCAATTAAGAGACAATATATATCAGAGGTATCTCAAATACTTTTCATGAATAATCTGAACATAAACCCAAAATTCATCGGATCCCAACAAACACACCACACAATAGGATTACATCGGATAGATCAAAGCGAAGATGCGATGACTATTGTATTGAAGATCAACAGATAAAGAGATTTCCATCAAGGTACTAGCTATGGACCCGCAGGTCTATGGTGAACTACTCACACATCATCATGAGGGCAGAAAGGTTGATGTAGATGCCCTCCGTGATCGATCCCCCCTCTAGCAGGGTGCCGGAACGGAGCTCCAGATGGCCTCGCGATGGAACAGAGACTTGCGGTAGCAGAAAAAGGGTTTCGGGACCGCCTCTGTTATTTTTAGGGTGAAACAGAATTTATATGCCAGAGAGGGGCATCGGGAGGCAGCCGAGGGAGGCACAAGCCATCAGGGCGCGCCCCGCCCCCTGGGCGCGCCCTTTTGGCTTGAGCGGCCCTCTTGCGGCCCCCGGCCTCCTTCCGAAGCTTCCAGGTCTTCTTTTGGTCCAGAAAAATCATCAAAAAATTCATGGCAATTGGACTTCGTTTGGTACTGTAAACCTGAAAATTCAAAAACATGCAGAAAACAACAACTGGCACTGGGTTAATAGGTTAGTGTTCAAAAATAATAGAAATTTGTAAATAAAGACCCAAAAAGTATCCTAGAATGATAATATATCAGCATGGAACAATCAAAATTTATAGATTTGTTGGACACGTATCAAGCATCCCCAAGCTTAATTCATGCTCGTCCTCGAGTAGGTAAATGATAAAAACAGAATTTTTGATGTGACATGCTATCCATTATGTAATCTTATGCATGTATATTCATTGAGAAATGATGAATCAACAACTATTAACATAGCAATATCTAAAGTGTAAGAAACAAAATCATTAATCTTTCAAAGTGTACGATCCTTAAAAGATGTTTACCCCCCCCCCATTCATCTTATTATATTAGCAAGGCATGGCTCTATCTTCACCGCATTAATACAAATGTCAAGCACCACGGTGTTCAAGTCAGGCAATTGGATCGTACTTTTTCAATATGCATCAACTTTTTATTCTTCACGCAATACATGAGCGTGAGCCATTGGACATAGCATTTAGGTGGAATAGAGTATGTTGATAGATATCAAAGGGGTAAAAAGTGGAGAAGATAATCTCACATCAACTAGGCTTACCAACGGACTATGGAGATGCCCATCGATAGATGTCAATGCGAGGAGTAGGGATTGCCATGCAAATGATGCACTAGAGCTATAACTGTATGAAATCTCAAATGAAGCTAAGTGGGGTGTGCATCCAACTTGCTTGCTCATGAAGACCTTGGGCATTTGAGGAAGCCCGTCATAGGAATATACAAGCCAAGTTTGTAAAATGAATAAGTAATTCCCACTAGCATATGAAAATTATATATCATGAGACTCTCCGAATGAGGAGCATGGTGCCACTTTGAGGCACAAGTGTGGAAAAAAGATAGTAGCAAAGTCCCTTCTCTCATTTTCTCTCATTTTTTTGAATGGATGGTGGGCTCGTTTGGCCTTACCAATCTTTATTTTTTCGTCCGAAGTCTCATCTCTACTTGTGGGAGAATCATCGTCTCCATCATTCTTTCCTCACTGGGACAATGCTCTAATAATGATGATCATCACACTTTTATTTACTTACAACTCGATATGGAGAACTGATATGAAGATATGACTCTGTATGAATGCCTCTGGTAGTGTACCAGGATGTGCAATGATCTAGCGTGAAATGTATCAAAAGTATGATGAATGGTGGCTTTGCCACAAATACCATGTGAGCACTATATGATCATGCAAAGCAATATGATGATGAACAAACTAGTCATGTGAAGTGATGATGGAATTTGCATGGCAATATATTTCGGAATGGCTATGGAAATGCCATGATAGGTAGGTATGGTAGCTATTTTGAGGAAGATATAATAAGGCTTATGTGCAACAGAGCGTGTCATGTCACGGGGTTTGTATGAACCGGCGAAAGTTGCACCGATCCTCGAGGTGAGAATGGGCTATGAAAGGTACCAAAGAGGCTAGCAAATATGAGAAGGTGAGATTGCGTATGTCCATGGTTTCACATTAGTCATAAAGAACTCATATACTTATTGCAAAGTTTTAGTAGTTTTATCATAAATCAAAGTACTACTCGCATGCCCCGAGGGAAGAGGTTGGGAGGAGTTAACCATCGCGCGCTTCCGACACGAAACAACACTAGGATTTCATTGAGGAATAAAAATGCTCACACATCATCACCATGACTCCCTAATTTTTAGAGGAACAAAAAGGTCAACCCATCTTATTATCGGCACTTCTACGGTTTAACAATGATGAACTCACACCTTTTTCATATTACCACATCAATATCCACTTGTGCAACTATCGGTGTCAAAACCGGCGGATCTCGGGTAGGGGGTCCCGAGCTGTGAGTCTAGGATCGATGGTAACAAGGGGACGAAGGAGACGATGTTTACCCAGGTTTGGGCCCTCCTATGGAGGTAAAACCCTACGTCCTGCTCGATTATATTGATGGTATGAAAGTTACATAGTTGATCTACCTCGAGATCAGATAGCTAAACCCAAGATGAGTTTCTCTGTCCTACAATCTAAAACCCTCTCGGTTTATATAGACACCGGGGGGTACCTAGAGTTTACACATGACAGGTCTCCTGCCGGGGATGGAAATGTCGATTCCCTCATCTTGACTTGGAGCGCACGACGCGCCTTCGGGACTTCCTTCTAGAACACAGGGTCTCGATGTATCCGGCCCCTCCTGCGACAGTCAGAGTGCGGCCCATCAAGCCGGCCTATCGAGAGACAAGCCAGCGGCCCGAGGACCCCTTAGTCCAGGACTCCCTCAGTAGCCCCCGAACTAGCCCCCAACGCCAAGGGTCTCAGCTCCGGCATCTCCACGTGATCAGAGTCTTCGGCTTGCGGGGTGAGTTCTTCTTCCCATTAATGATCGGAGGATACTTGTCCGGATTCCGATCACTCGATAATCCGGACACCATTTATTGTTCAGTCCCGAAGGCCAAACGTCAAAGTGTAAACAGTGTTTTTCTGACAACCTTTTCTGACGAAGGGTCGTGGCCTACCACGACCGCTGAACCAGTTATGAAAACTCGATTCGCGGTTCGAGGCCATTTTTACATTGACACGACTCATCAATGTATAGATCGTGCTCCGTTTCACACGGGATATAATCAGCATCCTAGGTTTATTTTGCGCGTGCATAACGGCACGCACGCCTTGGGAAGCGGAGAGACTTGCGGCGTAGCAAAGGGAGGCTAATCGGGGTGACGCTTCATAAAAGGGGGAAAAACTCCAAGGATTACTCACGCTTCCCATTCGCATCCTCTGCTTTCCCAATCTTCCCAAGCTCCGAGAGCCCAGATCTAATTCTTCCTCAACTTCCCTCCGAGCTCAGCCATGGCGGGCTCGGGCTCCATGGGCAAGTGGGAGGCCACCACGGTCACCGACCAGGATATCCGGGAGCTTAAGCTCGCCCGCTACCTCCCCGCCAATGTCTTCCACCGCGCTCCAGAAGCGAACCAGGTCGTCCCCACCCCTAAGCCAGGCGAAAGGGTGGTATTTGTTCCCCATTTCATCCGGGGACTGAGCTTCCTGCTCCACCCCTTCGTCAGGGGCCTCATGTTCTTCTACGGGTTGGACTTCCATGATCTTCCCCCGAACTCCTTTATGCACATTTCGGCTTTCATCATTCTTTGCGAAGCCTTCCTGCGGGTCGAGCCACACTTTGGCCTGTGGCTCAAGGTCTTCAACGTCAAGCCGAAGACTATCACGAGTGAGCACGCAGACTGCGGAGGGGCGGTAATCAGCAAGCTCCCCCGCGTTGAGTGGCCAACTGGCACCTTCATCGACACAATCAAGATCTGGCAGAAAGAGTGGTTCTACATTACTGAACCAAGGGATCAGAGCTGAGCGGCGCCTGCCGAGTTCAGATCCGGACCCCCTACGAGATTGACCTCGTGGCTCAGGAAGGACCTCGACTGGGGGTCGGATGCAGAAGTGAAACTTCTACAGAAGCGCATTACCTCGGTGATCGAGGCCAAGGTTGAGCTGGTCAATGTGATCCAGGTCATGCTCCACCGCCGTATTCTTCCCTGCCAGCGCCAGGCCTCCCCAATGTGGGCTTATCAGCATGAGGATGAGCCTACCGTGCGCCACCTCTTCCGCACTACCTCTGAGAAGTTGTGGAAGGCACTATTAAAGCCTCGGAAAAGCTGGCCGACCAAGGAAGAGGATTCGGGCCTAAGCGCCGATAACCCACCTACCCACGTATGGTATAATTTCAATCTACTGACTATGTTTGTTTGGCAAAAGGACTGAACGCCTTCCTTCATTCTCGCAGAAATGGTTGAGAAAAACCGCGAGTGTTAACTGCCCGGCGCCACAACCCGAAGACCTCAGGTCGGAGTTGTTGACGGCGATGCTCGTCGTGGCGCCGTACACGGCGCCAGAGAAGATGAAGAAAGCCAGAGAAGGTCTCCGTATCAGGGACCAGCCGGACGCTATGTCCGGGGAAACCCATGCCTCCTCTACCCATGAGGAAGAGCAGGAGGATGGGAGGGAAGGCGATTCCCCCTTACGAGAAAGAGGGCGGCGTCGCCGGACGCCGCGGAGGACGTATCTCCCCCTGCCCCGAAGAGAGCGTGTCGGCCAAGGTTGATCCTGGCCGACGACAGCTCGAACTCTGATACTGAGTCCGAGGACTTCGAGAAGGTTCCCCAAAGGAACCTAAGGGTCAAGCCCCCAGCTCGAAGGTATGAATCCGAAGACTCCCTGAGTTGTTTATGCAAAGTTTGTAATATTTTTAAATGCATGGATGCCTTTCAATCTGCAGCCCACCACGCGTTCTCCCCACCGATCAGATATCGGACGGGGAATCTCCACCCTCTGAACTAGCGGAGAGTGGGACCGCGTCACTCCCCACATCTCCAGGGGCCACGAAGGATGCCGCGGAGGTGTCATCCCACCAGGCCTCTTTGCAGCCGAACACAGGCGGTGGGGGTGACCATGCCATGGCCGAGGTTGATGCCTCGGTCGCCGAAGAGCAGGGGGAGAAAACTCCCCTGGTCGCTGAGGAGGAAGGGCGGAGGGATGTACAGTCCCCTCCGAGGACATCTCCGGAGCATGATGTGGCTCTGGAGCTACCGGTTCAGTCCCCGATCAGAGATCGGGCGGGCCGGTCACCACCGGTGCCACCGACGACTGGGTGGCCAGTCATGGAGGAGGCTCTATCAAACGCCTCCATCTCCGAGGATCACCGCACTCTTATGGGTGCGATTTTGCAAGGAATTCAGTCCGTTGATAGCGGACTGAAAGAGGCCTTCAATAGTCTCTTGACGGGCTTCAAGGTGAGTCACGTAATACCCTTTTCCCGAACAATTTTAATTTTGAGTTTATGCTATATTTATATATGTAGCAGCCCCCGAGCCCCGGATGGGTTTGCAAAAACGCACCCGGGGGTCAAATACTCAGGAGTAAACAACGATGCACAAGTCACCATTTAGTCCCGCAATGTTCTAAAAGCCCTTAAGAGGACTGAACATAGAGTTATATCCCTGACAGTTCGGGGGTTGGAACACACATAACCGGATGTATGTTTTTTTATTTTTTGTAGGCCTCGTCATCGGCGGTGGCCGTTAATGCCGCTGAGCTTACCGAGCTAAATTGAAAGCTCAAGATCTCCGAAGAGGAGCTTGATAGCCTGAACAAGGGGTTCGATGAGGCACAAGGTAAGCCGAATTGTAACATCCGGGCTGTATATTGTTAATGATCCGCGCTGGAACCCCAGTGTAATTATTTATTTATTGCTCCCACAACTTCAACTACGGAGGTTGAAAATCTCAAGTCCGAGCTCCAAAAGATGAAGCAAGAGGCCGCGGATGAGAAGGCGGCAGCCGAACAGGCAGCAGCCGCACTCTCCACTTTGAAGGCTGCGAGTGCTAAGCAGGAGGCCCGGGTGGAGGAGGTGCAGCAGGAGCTCAAGGATGCCAGTGCGAAGTGCGAGGCCCTTGAGCAGAAAGGCAAAGAGCAAGCCACCGAGCTATCCACGCAGAAATCTGAGCTTCAAAAGGAGCGGGTGGACAGGCGGTCCTTTGAAGAGGAGGTTCGCCAAGTCAAGGCTGTCACAGGATGGTAAGCCGTATTCACTACAGTGCGCCTTTGGTGGTAACAGGTTTGCTTTGCTCACCCAGGTGTGGCGTTCCTCAGGCGTCTGTGCGGATCTCCAGAAGAGTGCAGCGGATGCGAACAAGTTCTATGCTTTGCGGGAGGAGGATGATGAGGCTCGGCTATTCTGGGCACAGTTTGAGTCCCCCGAGCGCTCTCCTCTCCTCATCGAGCAAATGAAGCAATTGATGGAGCTGCACAGGATGGCGGAGCCGGCCATGAAGGACCTCTGCATCCGGCTGTGGCCCGAAGAGCCGTTGTCGAGCAGCTACTTCGGCTTGGTGCAGAAGCTATGCGATGTTGCGCCTCGGATTGACGTGGTAAAGCGTTCTATATGCATCGAGGGAGCTCAGATGGCCTTTGCAAAGACCATGGTGCACTGGCCGAAGCTCAAACCGACCGAGATGGCCACCGCACCCCCGCCTCCTGGAAAGGGGCATAGGCGCCCCGAGCTATACTTCTCCGCAGTGATGGAGGGTGCTCGGGCAATAGAGGCCCAATGCTCCAAAGACGTTTTGTATGAATGAGCGCGTTGTAATATGTCCGAAGACTTTGAACGCTTTATAATCAGTGTTGCATGGTTTATCATGTCTTATAAGTTTTTAATATTTATTTTGACTCCTATGTGGCCGTTTTATCTGAAAGTTGTGAGTCATCGGCTTCAGCCCCCACGTAGATACTACGCGAGGTGACTCTGTCTCCGCACTGTGACCCTTAGCCGAGGTATCGGTGCCCGAAGGCGGTAGTGCGAGGGGGACAAGGCAATCGGACTATGATGCTTTATCGCTTTCACTTAGCCGTAGGAGCGTAAAAAATGCGGGGGCTGATGACCAGCCCCCAGTATTTTGTGATGTTCGGATGTACCGGGGCCGAGGCCAGCATCACATGGTTTGTACAAGTACGAAACCCTTCGTATAACACGGAATAACCTCTATCGATTTTTTAGTATGACACTTATGCTCAGATTTGCAGACCAGTTCTCGCTTACTATGACGGTCAGTTTTTGGCTTTCTCCCCTGAGGTGCTTGACCAGGCGAGCTAGAAACACAATCGCAGTGGTTCTCCCTTTGCCCTTTTAGCCGAACAAGCGGAACGTAAGAGGGCAAACACAGGAGCCGGGCAACCCAACTATTGACCCAAGACATAGTTCGGATCCAATGCATATAAAGCAAAATCCAAGATGCCGAACACGCAATCAGGTGTGTCGGAGTGATGCTTAGGGTGATATTTAAATTCAATCCCTCGGTCTATTAGCCGGGTGCATCGTAATGTATAACAAACAGTTGTCGCAAGAAGCGCTGGTGAGGGAAGAACAGAGTATGTATAAAATACAGCGAAGTGACCATGTACAATGGTCTTGTATTTGCTCAATAATTCTTATAGCTCAGATTGCCGAAGCAACTGGTTACAGGTATTTGAAGATGAAATATAAAGCTTACAAAGGGAAGGTTGTACCAGGGGTCTTCGATTGGTGGCTTGACGTCCTCGATGTGCCTTGTCGCCTGTCCGTTCCTGTGCCTCTTTGGGAGTTACAATCCTTTAAGGGTGATGCTGTCGTCGAGCGGACCTTGGGGAGAAGGTCTTGAGAAGTCGCCGAAGTATGGATGAGCTTTACGCTTTAGCAGGTCCTTGATGGTACCTGTGTTATGTCCGAGGACGTGTACTGGTAATGGTTCGGTCCAGCCGAACACTTACCTTTTAATGGTTGTTCCCCACTGCTGCCCATGGAATCTTGAGTGCGAAGTTGTGCCTTCTTGGCACGTGTTTGATGGTCATTAGGGCTGTGCAATGGGGAGCGTGTCCCTATTTCTGGGGAGAAGAAGAATCTGGGGAGTTCGAATTGAAACCGAGCTCGTTTCTCGACCTTACGAGCCTTTATGGCAGATTTTGGTGTTTGCTGACCATCCTCGTAATGGAATTCAGCCGCCAGGACCAATGCATGTTCCTCAGTTCGGAGGGAACGCTCTGTGTTGCCGTTGACAGTGATGACCCCCTTGGGCCCGGGCATCTTGAGCTTGAGGTATGCGTAGTGTGGGACGGCGTTAAAGCGAGTGAACGCTGTACGGCCTAGCAGGGCGTGATAGCCGCTGCGGAAAGGTACAATGTCGAAGATCAAGTCCTCGCTACGGAAGTTATCGGGCGAGCTGAACAGCACTTCCAGGATCACAGAGCCCGTGCACTGGGCCTCGACGCCTGGTTTCACTCCTTTAAAGGTAGTGTTGCTGGGTTTGATCCTTGATGGATCTATACCCATCTTTTGCACCGTATCTGAGTAAATCAGATTGAGGCTACTTCCTCCGTCCATTAGGACTATAGTGAGGTGATACCCATCGATAATGGGGTCTAAGACGAGGGCCGCCGAACCCCCATGACGGATACTTGTCGGGTGATCTCGTCGATCAAAGGTGATCGGGTAGGCCGACCATGGGTTGAATTTTGGGGCTACAGGCTCTACGGCGTAGACCTCTCGAAGGGCGCGCTTCCTCTCCTTTTTAGGTATATGAGTGGCGTATATCATGTTCACATTCTTTACCTCTGGAGGGAACTGCTTCTGACCTCCATTGTTCGGACCGTAGGGCTCCTCGTCATCCTCGCTGCGTGGGCCTTTGCCTTGCCCTTCGGCTGCGAGTTTGCCAGCCTGTTTGAACACCCAACAGTTACGGTTGGTGTGGTTGGCGGGCTTGTCTGGAGTGCCATGGATCTGGCAAGGCCTTTCAATGATTTTGTCCAGCGGGGTGGGTCCGTCGCGATTGCCTTTGGGAGGCTTCTTCCGCTGCCCGGATCGAGGGTTGCGGAAGCCGGCGTTAACGGCAGTGTCGTCGGCGTCACTAGTACTGTGCCGGCATTTATTTTTGTTGCATCGTGGTTTCCCGTTTCCATCCCGAGCTTCGGAGGTGTCGGGGTCTTCGGGGTTGTGGCTTCGTCTCGCTAGCCAGTTATCCTCGCCCGCGCAAAAGCGGGTCATGAGTGATGTAAGGGCGGACATGGACCTAGGTTTATCCTGACCGAGATGGCGAGCCAGCCATTCGTCCTGAATATTATGCCTGAAAGAGGCTATAGCCTCGGCATTTGGGCAATCGACGATCTGGTTTTTCTTGGTCAAGAACCGATTCCAGAATTGTCGAGCGAACTCTCCTGCCTTTTGGACGACGTTGCTTTGGTCGGAGGAGTCCGGAGGCCGTACATAGGTGCCCTGGAAGTTAGATCGGAATGCATCCTCAAGATCCTCCCAGCTCCCGATAGAATTTTCGTGAGAGACTGTTTAACCAGTGCCGAGCTGGCCCCTTAAGTTTAAGGGGTAAATATTTGATGGCGTGGAGATCATCTCCTCGTGCCATGTTAATGTGGAGGAGGAAATCCTCAATCCACACTACTGGGTCAGTTGTTCCGTCGTATTGGTCTATGTTCACGGGTTTAAACCCTTTCGGGAACTGATGCTGCATCACCTCGTCGGTGAAGCACAGTGGGTGGGCAGCGCCTCTGACCCGGGCTATGTCACGCAGGTAGTCGGCGTCTGTTCTGGCCCGGTTTTGTTCCCGACCTCTATTGTTTCGGTCAAGCCAGGTGAGGGAGTCCTGGTTTAAGGGGTCCTCGGGAGGCCGACCTATTTCTTATGAGCCGGACTGTATGGGCCGCATACCGAGCACCGGATTGATCGAAGGCCCTGTATCCAGGAAGGAAGCTTTGAGAATCGTGGTGTATTCTCCACGTTTGGGAGTAGCAAATAGGCATGTTTTTCCCTTAGACGTGTAACCGACCATGTGTAAACCCTAGGTACCCTCGGTGTCTATATAAGCCGGAGGGTTATAGGTTGTAGACCAACAGAACTCATCTAGGGTTTTAGTCATACGATCTCGAGGTAGATCAACTCTGTAACCCTTATACCATCAGTATAATCAAGCAGGACGTAGGGTATTACCTCCATAGGAGGGCCCGAACCTGGGTAAACATCGTCTCCCTCTTCTCCTATTACCATCGATTCTAGTCTCACAGCTCGGGACCCCCTACCCGAGATCCGCCGGTTTTGACACCGACATTGGTGCTTTCATTGAGAGTTCCGTTGTGATCGTCAAAGGAGTCGATGGCTTGCCTTGACATCAACAAAGAGGTCCGCAATACGAGCACTTTCGTCCCCGGACAGATCTTCGCTTTCGGCAGCATTGTGTTGCATGCCGACCTGACCGGCCATCTAGGCCGTGTTGGAAGTTTCGCCCCTGATCAAGAGGTCAGATTCGGGAACCTAGAGTACTCCGTAGACTCTCGGGGCGACCTGTCACTGACCGGGCTCGCGGTCTTGCCTGCCACGCCCGAAGACTCTGAGGCTTTAACCTCAGATCCATCTTTCGGTCCTGCCCACGGGATCTGCCCTGGCGAGGACCCAATCTTCGGTCCGGATCCGGTCATAGTGCCAGACGTCCGGACACCTGTTCTTGCCGAGCACTTCCCCCGCGCGAACGCATCGGAGGTTAACTCCGGAAGCCCCGAGCAGGCCTACCCGATCGAGCTCTCGATGCTCAACGAGGCCCTAGATCGGATCTCGTCGGTGAAGATTGCCGACGACCCAACCCCGATCTGTGTTCAGATCGGGCTCAAGACGGGTCAGGATGAATTTTTCGTCCCACCCACCACCAACTTGGTAGCCACTGTCGAGGATTTAACCGACATGTTGGACTATGCCTCCGAGGAGGCAGATTACATGGATGAGGAGGATCGCGCCCTCACACCCGTTAACACCGGGCGGTGGATTGCCACCTCCACATACGACGTCTACATGGTGGACACTCCGAAAAACGATGGCGACAAATCAGATGAGGCGCCGTCAAGACGCCAAAAGCCGCATAAACGGTCAAAAGGAAAAAAGGGAAGAAAAGCTATCGACGGCACCGGGGACGGAGACACCCCGGAAGACCTCGGCGACCCCGAAATCCCCGAACACCCGTTAGAGGGTCAGGAGAGGCCGGAAGACCGGCGCAAACCCGACGATCTAAATGATTCCGAGGACGACAATTACCTCCCCCTGTCGTGGAGGAGGACATCCCGGAAGCCGATGACTTCGCCATCCCTGATAATCTTGAAGATCAGGAGCTGTTTAGACAACAGCTTATAGCAACGGCCCGCAGCCTGAAAGCAAAGGAACGGCAGCTTAAAGCCGAGCAGAACAACCTCAACGATCGATGGACGAGAGTCCTCTCGGCTGAGGAAGGATACGGTACCGGTCTATCGGACCAACCTAAGAGCTATCCGTGCAGAAGGCTGCTGCCACAATTCGACGACGAGCTCACTGATACGCCGTCTCCTAAACATACCCCATACGACAAGCCAGACCGCCCTCCTCGAGGACGAGACAGGACGGCTAACAACACCGGCTATAGGCTGACGATACCTCGTAGACAGAGAAACGAGCCACTAGAGCCCGATGACAGGTTCGACCTGCGACATGACCTGGACGACAGAGCAGGTCGTACGCGATCCATCTACAGATCCAGTGGATACTCACCCGATAGACGGGAAGGGCACCGGCCTTGGCTCGACCGCAACCATAACGGACGGGAACAAAACCGGGCTAGGACAGACGCCGATCACCGGCGCGTCATAGCTCGGGTTAGAGGCGCTGCCCACCCACTGTGCTTCACGGGCGAGGTGATGCAGCATCAGTTCCCGGAGGGGTTTAAACCCGTAAACATAGAACAATACGATGGGACAACTGACCCAACCGTATGGATCGAGGATTTCCTCCTCCACATCCACATGGCGCGAGGAGATGACCTCCACGCCATCAAGTACCTACCCCTGAAGCTCAAGGGGCCAGCTCGGCACTGGTTAAATAGCTTCCCCGAAAACTCCATTGGGTGCTGGGAGGACCTAGAGGATGCATTCCGATCTAATTTCCAGGGCACTTATGTTCGGCCGCCGGACTCCTCCGACCTAAGAAACGTCGTCCAGAAGCCAGTAGAGTCCGCGCGGCTATTCTAGAATCGTTTCTTGACCAAGAAAAACCAGATCGTGGACTGCCCGGACGCCGAAGCAATAGCCTCTTTCAGGCACAATATTCGGGATGAATGGCTGGCTCGTCAGCTCGGCCAGGACAAACGAAGGACAATGTCCACCCTCACATCACTCATGACCCGCTTTTGCGCGGGCGAGGATAACTGGCTAGCAAGACGTAGCCAAAACCCCGAAAACCCCGGAACTTCCAAAGTTCGGGATGGCAACGGGAAACCAAAGCGCAAAAAGAATAAGCGCCGGCACAACAATAGTGATGCCGATGACACGGCTGTTAACGCCGGCTTCCGCAACTCCCGGCCTGGGCAGCGGAAGAAGCCTCCTAAAGGCAATCGCGATGGACCCACCCCGCTGGACAAGATCATGGAGAGGCCTTGCCAGATCCATGGCACTCAAGAGAAGCCCGCCAACCACACCAACCGTAACTGTTGGGTATTCAAACAGGCCGGCAAGCTCGCATCCGAGGACCAAGGCAAGAGCCCGCGCAGCGAGGATGAGGATGAACCCCGCGGTCCGATCGGTGGTGGACAAAAGAAATTCCCTCCAGAGGTAAAAACAGTAAATATGATATACGCCACTCATATACCCAAGAAGGAGAGGAAGCGTGCCCTTCGAGATGTCTACGCCGTAGAGCCTGTAGCCCCGAAGTATAACCCATGGTCAGCATACCCGATCACCTTCAATCGACGTGATCACCCGACCAGTATCCGTCATGGGGGTTCGGCCGCCCTCGTCCTAGACCCCATCATGGATGGGTATCACCTCACTAAAGTCCTAATGGACGGAGGAAGTAGCCTCAATCTGATTTACTCAGACACGGTGAAAAAGATGGGCATAGATCCGTCAAGGATCATACCCAGTGACACTACCTTTAAAGGAGTGATCCCAGGCATCGAAGCCCGGTGCACGGGCTCTGTAAGCCTGGAAGTAGTGTTCGGCTCGCCCGATAACTTTCGAAGAGAGGACTTGATCTTCGACATCGTCCCTTTCCACAGCGGCTATCACGCCTTGCTCGGTCGTACAGCGTTCGCTCGCTTTAACGTCATCCCACACTACGCATACCTCAAGCTCAAGATGCCCGGCCCCAAGGGGGTCATTACTGTCAACGGCAACACAGAGCGCTCCCTCCGAACTGAGGAACATGCGTTGGCCCTGGCGACCGAATTCCATTACACTGATGATCGGCAAACGCCGACATCTGCCGTAAAGGCACCCAAGGCTGGGAAGCGAGCTCAGTCTCAACCCGAAGTACCAGAACCTTCTTCTCCCCAGAAATAGGGACTCGCCCCCCATCGCACGGCCCTAGAACCGGCAAAGTACATGCCGAGGAGGCACAACTTCACGCTCAAAATTCCATGGGCAGCGGTGGGAAAAAATTATTAAAGGGTAAGTGTTCGGCTGGACCAAACTATCACCGTCAACATGTCTTCGAACACACTACAGGTACCATAAAGTACCTGCCACGGCGTAAAGCTCATTCACACTTCGGCGACTTCTCAAGACTTTTCTCCAAAGTCCGCTCGCTGAACAGTACACCCATCGCGGTATACAACTCCTTGGGAGACGCAGGAGCAGACAAGCGACAGGGCACATCGAGGACGTCAGGTCACCTATCGAAGACCCTTGGTACAACCCCTCCTGTAAGGTTTAAATTTCATCTTTAATACCTATAAACAGTTGTATCGGCAATTTTAATAATAAGAGTTGTTGAGTAAAATACAGATGTATCATGCATGATCACTTCGCTGTTTTTGGCGCACTCTCTGTTTTCCCTCTCTTCTTGCGAACTTGTTCGGTATACTTTACGATGCAACCGGCTAATAGACCGGGGGCTCGAACTAAAGAAAATCGCCCTAAGCACAAACTAATTTTGCATTCGGCGTCTTGGAATTCCGCTTTATATGCATTGGTTCCGAACTATGTCTTGGGTCAATAGTTGGGTTGCCCGACTCCTGTGCTTGCCCTTTTATGTTCCGCTCGTTCGGCTAAAAGGGCAAAGGGAGAACCGCTGCGATTGTGCTTCCGGCTAGCCTCGTCAAGCACCTCAGCGGAGAAAGCCGAAAACTGACTGTCATGGTATGCGAGAACCGGTCTGCGAATCCGAGCTTAACTAAAAATCTCGTCAGAGGTTACTCCGTGTCATACGATGGGTTTGGTATTAGTACAAACCATGTGATATAGGCCTTGGCCACCGTTCATCCGAACATCACAAACACCTGGGGGCTAGTCATCAGCCCCCCGCACTCCTTTCTCGCGCCCCTACGGCTAAGTGAAAGCAATAAAGCATTATGGTCCAATTGCCTTGTCCGCCCCACACTACCGCCTTCGGGTACCGATAGCTCGGCTAAGGGTCACAGTGCGTTGGCAGAGACACCCCGCGTAGTATCTACATGGGGGTTGAAGCCGACGACTCGCAGCTTTCAGTTTTAACGGCCACACAGGAGTTATAAAGGATGCAAAACACGAAAGACATGATAAACCATGCATCTTAAATATAAACGCGTTAAAAGGTCTCCGGACATATTACAACGCATTTACTCATAAATGTTTTCTCTCGAACATTGAGACTCTATTGCCCGAGCACCCTCCATAACTACGGAGAAGTAGCGCTCAGGGCAGCTATGCTCCTTTCCAGGGGGCGGCGGAGCAGTGGCTATCTTCGTCGGATCAAGACCCGGCCAGTGCACCTTGGCCCTTGCGAAGGCCATCCGAGCTCCCTCGATACAGGAGGACCGCCTTAGTGCGTCGATCCGCGGCGAGGCGTCACTCAGCTTCTGCACCAGGCCGAAGTAGTTGCCCGGCAGTGGCTCGTTGGGCCATAGCCAGATGCAGAGATCCTTCATGGCCTGCTCCGCCATCCGGTGTAGCTCCATCAGCTGCTTCAGCTGCTCAACAAGGAGAGGAGAGCGCTCGGGGGCTTCAAATTGCGCCCAAAACAGCCGAGCTTCATCTCCTTCTCCCCGCGAAGCATAGAACTGGTTCGCGTCCGCTGTGCTCTTCTGTAGGTCCGAGCAGGCGCCTGAGGAACGCCATACTTGGGTAAGCAACTCGAACCTGCTATCCCCGAAGACACACTGCAATAAATACGGCTTACCATCCATGATAGCCTTGGCCTGGTTGACTTGCTCTTCAAAAGACCGCCTATCCACCCGCTCCTTTTGGAGATTGGTTTTCAGGGTGGATAGTTCGGTGGCCTGCTCCTTGCCTTTCCACTCAAGGTCGTTGCACTTTTGGCTGGCGTCCTTGAGCTCCTGTTGGATTTCCTCCACCCGAGCTTCATGTTTGTCGCTGGTGGCTCTTAAGGCGAATAGCGTGGTAGCCGCTTCTTTGGCCGCCGCCCTCTCAACTGCAGCCTCCTGCTTCGCCTTCTCAAGCTCGGCCTTGAGCTTCTCTATTTCCTTCGCCGAGGCTGCGTAAGCATTAAACATATCAAAAACACTGCGTTGACAGTGCGGTAATGAAGAATTTGGATACACTAAATCCGGCTTACCTTGCGCTTCGTCGAATCTCTTGTTCAGAGCGTCAAGCTCGTCTTCGGAGCTTTTGAGCTTCCGATTTAGCTCGTTCAGCTCGGCAGCATTGGCAGCCGCCGCCGTTGACGAAGCCTGTAAAAAACAAAACCATATCAAGTTACATGGGTTCAAAACTTCCGAACTATCATAAATATGATCCTGTGTCCGGTCCTCTTAAGGGTTGTTTGAACGTTCCGAACAAATATTGTCTTGTACATAGTTCGGATAATGATCTATGATTGACCCCCAGGTAAGTTTTTCCAAACTCACCTAGGGCTCGGGGGCTGCCATGTATATAATGATAACACAAAGAAATTAATATTTCACAAAACAGAGCATTACATGGCTCACCTGAAAGCCCGTCAGGAGACCGTTGAAGGCCTCCTTCAGTCCGCTATCTACGGACTGAATGCTCTGCAATACCGCACCCATAAGGGTGCGGTGCTCCCTGAAGATGGAGGCGCTTGACAGAGCTTCCCCCATAGCCGGCCACCCATTGGTCGGTGGCGCCGGTGGGGATCAGTTGACCCGATCTCCAACCGGGGATTGAACCTGTGCCTCCGGAGGCATGGTGCGCTCCGGAGACAACCTTGGAGGTGACTGGACATCTCCTCGTCCGGTCTCCTCAGTATCCGGGAGGGGCTTCTCCCCCGGGTCTTCGGCGGCCGAGGTGTTAGCCTCGACCATGACGTCATCGCCCCCGCCCCTGGCGTCCGGCTCCATAGGAGCCTGTTGGGATGACACCTCCGCGGCGTCCTTCGCGGCGCCCGGAGGAGAGGGGTGCAATGTGGTCCCGCTCTCCGCTAGCTCGGCGGGCGGGGTCTCCCCGTCCGAGACTTGATCGGCGGGGAGAACACGTGGTGGGCTGCAAGTCAATAGGCGTTCACATGTTAGTCACATTCAAAACTCAGCGCTAATAGCTCGAGAGGTCCTCGGATCTTTACCTTTGAGCTGGGGGCTTGACCCTGAGATTCCTTCGTGGAACCCTCTCGAAGTCCTCGGACTCGGTATCCGAGTCCGAACTGTCGTCGGACAGCACTACCTGTGTCCGGTGCGCTTTCTTCGGGGCGGGAAGAGGTACATCCTCTGAGGCGTCCGATGACGCCGCCCTCTTTCCTGTGAGGGGGGAATCGCCTCCCCCTCACCCTCGTGCTCCTCCTCTTGATTCGAGGAGGCGTGGGTTTCCTCGGACACAGCCCCTGGTTGGTCCCTGATACGCTGGCCTGCTCGGCCTGGTTTCTTCTTCCGCTCCTTCTTCTCTGGCGCCTTGCAAGGCGCCACGACGAGCATCTCCGACAGCAGCTGGGACCTAGGGTCTTCGGGCTGTGGAGCCGGGCACTTGATGCCCGTGGCCTTGCTCAACCATTCCCGCGGAAGCAATTGGAAAGTACTTAGATTTTCTTCAGGAAAACAAAACCGATTAAGTGAAACTGTTTATACCTCGGAAGGGAGCTTATTGGCGCGCAGGCCCTGGTCCTCCTTCTTGGCTGGCCAGTTCTGCTGCGCCTTGAAGAGCGCCTTCCACAGCTTCTCCCGAGTGGTGCGGAAGAGCTGATGAATCGTAGGATCATCGTCGGTCCGATAAGTCCACATGGGAGAGACCCGGCGCTGGCAGGGGAGGATGCGCCGCCGAAGCATAATCTGGACCACGTTGGCCAGCTCGATTTTGTCCTTAATCATGGAGGCGATGCCCCTTTGCAGGTCGTCCACCTCCGTATCCGACCCCCAGTCAAGGCCCTTTCGGACCCATGAGGTCAATCTGGTCGGGGGGGCAGATCTGAATTCGGCAGGAACAGTTCCGCCCTCCTCCCTTGGCTCGGTGATGTAAAACCACTCTTTTTGCCAAGTCTTGATGGTGTCGATGAAGGTGTCGGATGGCCATACCGCGCGGGGAAGCTCGCTGATGACCGCCCCGCCGCAGTCTGCGTGTGCGCCTGCGACACACTTTGGCTTGATGTTGAATATCTTGAGACATAGTCCGAAGTGTGGTTCGACCCGCAAGAAGGCCTCGCAGATGATGATGAAGGCTGATATATGCATGAAGGAGTTCGGCGGGAGGTCGTGGAAGTCGAGTCCGTAGAAGAACATGAGGCCCCTCACGAAGGGGTGGAGCGGGAAGCTCAGTCTTCGGATGAAGTGAGGAATGAAAACCACCCTCTCGCCTGGTTTGGGGGTGGGGATCACCTGGCCCTCCTCCGGGGCGCGGTGGAAGATGTTGGCGGGGAGGTAGCCGGCGTCCTTGAGGTCCCGGATGTCCTGGTCTGTGACCGTGGAAGCCTCCCACTTGCCGTTGGAGCCGGAGCTGGCCATGGCTGAGCTCGGAAGAGGAAGGGTGGAAAACCTAGATCTGGGCTCTGGAAGCTCATGAGATTGGAGAAGCAGGGATGCGAATGGGAAGTGCGGTTAAGCCTTGGGGTTTTCGTCCCCTTTTATTGGGCTTGTTGCCGGTTAGCCTCCCTTCACTGCGACGTGAATCCCTCTGCTTCCCAAGACG
The DNA here is from genome assembly GCA_039707655.1 of Elymus sibiricus. NCBI lineage: Eukaryota > Viridiplantae > Streptophyta > Magnoliopsida > Poales > Poaceae > Elymus > Elymus sibiricus. Next base: position 239,388,452 of record CM077665.1, read on the forward strand.
TGCGTGCCGTTGTATGCGCATGATTAAACTTATCCCATGTGAAACGGAGCACGATCTGTGCATTGATGGATCGTGCTGATAAAAACGGCCTCGAACCGCGAATCGAGTCTTTACGACTGGTTCAGTGGTCGTGGTGGGCTGTGACCCTTCATCTGAAAGGTTGTCAGGGAGCACTATTTACTCCTTGACGTTTGGCCTTCAGGACTGAGTTATTCTTGGTGTTCGGACGGTCAATGATCGGGAAAGCTACACGTCATCGGAGGCCGAACTAAACTAGGCCGATCACTATTTGGAGAAAGGAACTCGCCTTGCAAGCCGAAGACTCTGATCATATGAAGCAGCTGGAGCTAAGACCCTTGGCGTTGGAGGCTAGTTCGGGGGCTACTGAGGGAGTCCTGGTTTTAGGGGTCCTCGGGAGGCCGACCTATTTCTTATGGGCCGGACTGTATGGGCCGCATACCGAGCACCGGATTGATCGAAGGCCCTGTCTCCAGGAAGGAAGCTTTGAGAATCGTGGCGTATTCTCCACGGTTGAGAGTAGCGAATAGGCATGTTTTTCCTTTCGACGTGTAACCGACAATGTGTAAACCCTAGGTACCCTCGGCGTCTATATAAGCCGGAGGGTTTTAGGTTGTAGACCAACAGAACTCATCTAGGGTTTTAGTCTTACGATCTCGAGGTAGATCAACTCTGTAACCCTTATACCATCAATATAATCAAGCAGGACGTAGGGTATTACCTCCATAAGAGGGCCCGAACCTGGGTAAACATCGTCTCCCTCTTCTCCTGTTACCATCGATTCTAGTCTCATAGCTCGGGACCCCCTAATCGCGATCCGCCGGTTTTGACACCGACACCAGGGCCGGTACCCATCCCGTCTATCGGGGGAGTACCCTCTGGATCCGTAGATGGATCTTGTGCGGCCTGTTCTATAATCCTAGTCATGTCGCAAGTCGTACCTGTCCTCAGGCTCCATTGGCTACTTTCCCCTTCTGCGGGGTATCGCCGGCCTATAACCGGTGTCACCAGCCGTCCTATCTCGTCCTCGGGGAGGGCGGTCCGGCTGGTCGTATGGACTGTGCTTGGGGGACGGCGTATTAGGGAGCTCGTCATCAAAATGTGGCAGCAGCCGTCGGCGTGGATAGCTCTTGGGTTGGTCCAATAGACTGGTACCGTATCCTTCCTCGGCTGATAGGACCCTCGTCCACCTATCATTGAGGGTATCTTTTTCGGCCTTAAGCTGCCATTCTTTTGCCTTTAGGCTTCGGGCAGTGGCTATAAGTTGTTACCTAAACCGTTCCTGATCCTCAAGGTGTTCGGGCACGAAGAAGTCTTCGGCTTCCGGGCTATCCTCCTCCTCTACAGGGGGGAGGTAGTTGTCATCCTCGAAAACGTTCGGATCTTCGGGGTCGCGCTGGTCCTCCGGCCTTTCCTGGTCTTCTAGCGGCTGCTCGGGGATATCGGGATCGCCGAGGTCTTCCGGGGTATCGTTTTCCCCAGTGCCAGCAATAGCTTCCCTTCCCTTTTTGGTTTTTGATCGTTTGTGCGGTTTCTGGCGCATTGACGGCGCTTCACCCGATCTATCACCATTGTTTGCGGGTGTGCGCTCGCCGTTATCAGCTGGAGTATCCACCATGTAGACGTCGTAGGTGGAGGTGGCAGTCCATCGCCCGGTGTTGATGGGGGTGGGAGCACGATCCTCGTCATCCATGTCTTCTGCCTCCTCGGAGGTGTAGTCCAACATATCGGTTAAGTCTTCGATAGTGGCTATGAAGTGGGTGGTGGGTGGGACGAAAACTTCCTCTTGACCCGCCTTAAGACCGATCTGAGAGTGGATCAGGGTTGGGTCGTCAATAATTTTCATCGATAAGATCCGATCTAGAGCTTCGTTGAGTGTCGAGAGCTTAATCGGGTCAATTTGCTCAGCGCTTTCGTAGTTAACCTCCCATGCGTCCGCACAAGAAGTGTATTCGGCAGGAGCTGGTGCCCGGCCATCTGGGTTGGTCCCGTGGGCGGGATCAAAATCGAAATCCGAGGTTAAAGCCTCGGGGTCCTCGGGTGCGTCGGGTGAGACCGCGAGCCCGATGAGCGAAAGATCGCCCCGAGAGTCTGCGGCGAACACTAAGTTCCCGAATCTGACCTCTTGATCAGGGGCGAAACTCCCGACCCGGCCAAGACGGCCGGTCGGGTCAGCGTGCAGCACAATGCCGCCGAAAGCGAAGATCTGTCTGGGGACGAAGGCGTCCATGATCCGGACTTCTTCGTTAATGACAACGCGAGCCATCGATTCCTTCGGCGATCACAGTGGAACTCTCAGTGAAAGCACCAATGTCGGTGTCAAAACCGGCAGATCTCGGGTAGGGGGTCCCGAGCTGTGAGTCTAGGATCGATGGTAACAAGGGGACAAAGGAGACGATGTTTACCCAGGTTCGGGCCCTCCTATGGAGGTAAAACCCTACGTCCTGCTCGATTATATTGATGGTATGAAAGTTACAGAGTTGATCTACCTCGAGATCAGATAGCTAAACCCTAGATGAGTTTCTCTATCCTACAATCTAAAACCCTCTCGGTTTATATAGACACCGGGGGGTACCTAGGGTTTACACATGACAGGTCTCCTGCCGGGGATGGAAATGTCGATTCCCTCATCTTGACTTGGAGTGCACGACACGCCTTCGGGACTTCCTTCTAGAACACAGGGTCTCAATGTATCTGGCCCCTCCTGCGACAGTCGGAGTGCGGCCCATCAAGTCGGCCTATCGGGAGACAGGCCAGCGGCCCGAGGACCCCTTAGTCCAGGACTCCCTCAGCAACGACGTGCTATACAAACGGTTTTGAACCCCTTTCCGTGACGTAGTTGTAAACCGTCGCCTTGCATGTGTGGGCGATAGGGGAGTCCATTCCACACGACATGACAAACCCGTCGTCGATGGTGGCAAACAAACGCAAATGTTTGGCAAAACTAACCGTATGGGATGTGCGCATCTATCACAAACGAAGGTCACCGGGCAATCGTTTGAGATATGGTATATTTCCCATACGGTTCATCCTTGCTACTCGTGTGAGATCACACTAACATCGCACGCGCTATTATGTGGCGCGCCGTTTACGATGTGCACCGAATCGCAAATAGTTCATGATTGTAAAGCGTGTATGATAAGGGGGCTATCACACACATTTAGTTCCACTATGACCGCCTGTGATATGATATAAGAGTGCATACGTTTATCATTATAAAACCGTATGTGAAGGTGGAATATATCCCACACGCGGAGTTTTTGATAAGCGTTTGTGATTTATAAAACGTCCCAAACGTGTGATCCATACTTCCGAAACGTGTCATCCAGACTAACTGTGTTGGATGAAGGCCTATCGCACGCGTTCTTCATTGACCAACGTTTACGATGGACACGATATCATACACAGTTCAAAATACGAAATCGTGTGTGATAAGGAGACAAGCACAAACACTGGTGTTGTTAATCTCACACGTTCTTTCTCGTCTGACCGTGTGCGAAGACGAGACTCGTCGCACACGCCGATAATGGAGAAAGTGTGTGATGTTGAAGTTGATCGCAAACGTTTTGCTTTCTCAAACTGTGTGCATTGTAATGGCCTGCAGAGCATGACTATCCCCTAATTAAATACCTTTGTTCATAATTCACATAATTTCAATTTGAAGGTAGGAATTCATGTATTTCATATCGAATCATGTTTAAATGTAGGTTTAAGAACAAATTCACATGTACATATACTCAAGAACTACATAAGCATCAATTCTCAAAAAAAAAGGAAAACTACAGAAGGGACAAATAAAGAATTATGGAACCACGGTTGTATTAAAGACGGTAAAGAGAGAGCCGAAAGACATTCTGGTTGCTGGAGAAGGTGAAGCGGAATGATCATATTGTGCCCTCCTCCATGCCTAATGCATGGACGACTCTAGGCCAGCCCCTAGTGATGGCGGCCCGCCCATCCTTCATTATCTTCATTATGACTTCTCGATGCTCATTTTAGTCTCGATGATATATTTTAACCTTCATTGCATGTACAACAATCATGTACTTTGCGAGGTAATCTTGAGTAAACTACTTTGGGAACCACTACAAAAGAAAAAGATTCAGATATTGTTGTGTGACAACTCATTATGAGCAGTACTAATAGAAGCCTATAGAGTTCGTAGTTACCATCCTACAACTCACTGTTGTGTTGGATAGAGCATAAACAATTGGTCTAATTTGCATTGTTTGTCTCTTTTCCCTAACAATCATTTTCAGTTTCCTGACTTGATGCTGGTTCACGAATATTTCATTGCCCCACACGCAAAAAGGGTCCAGGAATGGATCTTTACCTAAGACATATGTACCTACAAGCAAGAAGCCAATATTAGAAGCTAAAATGCAGTTGCAGAATGGTGTAATATATTACTCCATCAGTTCCACAATGTGTTTCCTATAAACATTTTGAGAAGTCAACATTTACTTACTTTGACCAAGTTTGTAGAGAAAAACATTTACATCTAGAATTGCAATTCCATTCATTAGATACATCACAAAATTTCATATCGTATACATTTTAGATGGTATATGTAGATACATCACAAAAATCTATATGCACTACATGATGGAATGGATGGAGTATAAGCGAAGGGATGAAAAGAACCTCGGTGGAAAACGTTGGTCACTCCCATTGTTGTCCTGTGCAATTACTTGTAAAGTCATGATAAGTACAATAGGATGTCGGTGCACTAGAACTAGGGTACCCAGTGCCCCTGACTTATGCACAGGCAGTCGTAGCAGAACCCATCAACATGTATACAGTCAATACCAAGACTTCGGCAGAAGCAACCTACGCTAGCCAAGCAAGGCCAATATAACGGCCCAGGACAGGCCCAAGTCGTGCCAGCCGTGTCCTCGGTGCCTGCCAGGGACCGAGGCGCATGCATTCTCAGGAAGACCCGGCAAGCCATCCCCCGGCAGGCGCGAGCCGATCGGCCACCGCATCGCAACACCAGTCACTTGTCGATGCAGTGTCGAGCCTTCAGGTGGCTAAGTGGCTCTCGCTAAGTACGTGGCGGCGCACCGGAAGGCAGATTATGCCCGTTTGACACCCGTCTAGAGGCCTGTCAAGATACTAAGCAACAGTTAGCCAAAGCGGTGGTATAAGCTTAACGGGGATGCACCCCCGCACGCCACCTCGACTAGCAATCATGGTATTTTGTCCTAAATGCCAGAGTTAGGTATGATAGCACTGTTAGCTATCTAATCACTAGATAATGTCTGTTTTGCCACTGTGGTTGCCCTTGAGCAAAGGAGGCCCAAGGCAACCTAGCTAAAGATTCGGACTTTTGGGCACTTGTACTCGCGTACTAGCTCTCCTGAAGGCGACCTTGCCGGGTTTGAGCTCCCCCGATCAATTCACCAAAGCAGGAGTGGGGTTTTATGCTTCCCAGCGGCCCGAACCTGGGTAAAACACCAGCGTCCCATTGTCGCGCTGTCTCATTACCTCTGCTCTTTGTGCAACGTGACCTCAACCCTTGCCGAACCACAAAGGGGCTCGTAGCCCCATAGGTGATCGTGTGCATCGTGACCCGACATCTTTGGCGTGCCAGGTAGGGGGCGTGCATCATTTGCATGAACCTGAGTTCGTGAGCAGTGCGTCGGTCTTCATTGCAATCTTCTTCACCCATGGCTCCCAAGAAGAAGACCGGCGCAACCGCACATCCCTCCACTTCGAAGGCCCCCTCGCATGCTGCTGCGGACGTCGTTGGCACCGCGGCGGTGACGAATGAGGCGGCCATCGTGGGCGACGCGACTGGCGCAGGTGGCGCCACCATCGTGTCTCCCACGGTCGAAGCTGGAGCGGGGGCCGCCGAAGAGGAGCAACAGTAGCAACATATTGGCGAACTCGGCCCTAGTGCCGCGGGAGGAGAAAACGTTCAGTCTCCACCTCCCCGCCGCACTGGTGGTCACGGCCGCAAAAGCGGCGCCCAATCTGGAGCAAGCCATGATCTTCCAGCTGCGCTCACCACAGGCGCGGCTGTCGGACGCGCACCTCGCTCGGAGCAAGATGGAGCGCCAAGTGGGACCGTAGTCCCAAAATTTTGACCTCCTCCACGACAGACCGCCCCGGCGATCGGCGCACGGTGACGAGAATACGGCGACGCCCCTCCTGGTTCCACCAGGAGTCGAGCGACGTCGCGATCTTCCTTCCTAGCCATGTCGGCCACGGCAGCAGAAGCAATGGCGCGGGCTCAGGTGCTGCTAAACTTCCCACCGGCGGCTTACAAGATGGACCAATGGAGAGCCACCATCCAGAGTTTGATCGACTTTGTCAAAGCCAACAAATCGCAGTATGCAGAGCCGTCGAGATACCCGCGGACGGCGACGGCGGCCCGGGCTGACGGTCGCATCGAGGGGGGCACGCCAACGGTGCAATCCCCTCCGCAACAGCAGACCCAGAGGCAGCCACAACAAGCTCCACATCTCGACGAGCCCGACGAATCATCTATGGTCTCGTCCGGCCCACGGGATCACCAGGACCAGCGGCATGTCCTGGAAGACCAGTGGAGGGAAGACGCCCGCGTCACCATAGAGCCACACCGGGAAGCTCACCGCCAATCCGACAGGCGCAACGGCCTAGATGCTGGCGACCCCGCACCCAGTGTTGGTGGGAACCTGCCTTATGAGGTTGGGTGCCCTGCCTTCACTCGCGAGCTGCAACAGGTCCGTTGGCCTTCGGCCCGAGCTTTCAAGCCTGAGCTGACGGAGAAATATGATGGGAAGCTAAACCCGGCGGAGTTCCTGGGCATCTATATGATAGCCGTTCAAGCCGTCGGGGGAAGAGATGAGAAAGTGCTCGCCAACTATTTCCCTTTGGCACTCAAGCCAAATGTGAGATCGTGGTTGATGCACCTGCTGGAGAACTCTATTTCATCATGGGCTGACTTGTGCAACGAGTTTGTCGGCGCCTTCACAGGTGGCCACCAGGAGCCAGGAAAGCCCAGCGACCTGCAAGTCCTTTCGCAGAAGGAAGGAGAAACCCTGCGGAAATACATCTAGAGATTCAGTCAAGTGCACCGCAATATTCTAGAGATACACCCCGCAGCCGCGATTGCCACGTTCCACTCGAACGTGCCCAATAGGAGGATGTGGGCCAAGATGAATGTGAATCTCCCCAAGACCGTCAACGAGTTGTACACATTGGTGGACAAGTGTGCTCGTGCTGAGGAAGGAAGGCGACTCCCCGGAGAGGAGGCTCGCGTCGAAGTCGATTCCGACGACGATGACGATTCCCCTGGCCCGAAAGGGAAAAGCCAGAAGTGCAACAAGAAGCGTAAGGGAAAAGCAGTGTTGGCCGTTGAGAGCTCTGGTAATCTCACTGCCAACAAAAAGGCCAAGGCCGAGGCCCCCGGCAAGGGAGCTGCCACATGCGCTGATTGCCGGGAAGCTACAGCAGCAGAGAGAACCGGAAGGTCCGACGGGCCATACTGCAAAATCCACCGCACCAAAGGCCATGATCTCCAAGAATGCCGCCAAGTTGAGCAACTTGCTAAGAAGCAGAAGGCTAAATACGAGAAGCGTGACAAGGAGAAAGGCCAAGATGGTGCTGTCGGGAAGGACCGTGGTGGTAGAGGAGGCCGCCGCGACAAGGCCCCGCAGCAGAAGGAAATACCTGCTAGAGGCCGTGAGAAGAAAGAAGAAGATGATATGAGTCATGATGAGGATGATGAAGAGTCTAGTGATCGGGAGTTCCAGGCAACTGAAGCCATGTGTGTTGGCGGGGGAGCATCTTTGCATTCCTCTCACCGCCAACTCAAGCAGAGGGCCCATGAGATCAACCTTGTGGAGCGAGCTGCAGAGTCCAGAAGACCACTCAAATGGTCCCGCACGCCTATCATCTTTGATGTAGAGAATCATCCTGACCGCACCACTGCGGTCGGATGTTTGCCGTTGTTGGTCTTCCCAACAATCCGCAACCTCAAAGTAACCAAGATGCTAGTTGACGGCGGGGCGGGGTTGAACTTAATCTCCCCTAAGGTGGTTGTAAGGCTGCAGATCCCTGACGGAGAGCTCAAGGCTACGGGTACATTCCAAGGAGTCAACCCCGACAGGAGCTGACCCAAGGGAAAGATCACTTTGCCTGTGACGTTTGGCGGGGAGTTGAACTATCAGACTGAGAAAGTGGTGTTTGATGTGGTCAAACTCCCCTACCATACAACGGAATTCTTGGTCGCCCAGCTCTGGCAAAATTCATGGCAGCATCCCACTATGCTTACAACACTTTGAAGATGCCAGGGCCCATCGGAATCATCTCCATCCCATCTGACAAGAAAGATGCAGTTATCTGCATGGACAAGATGTATCGAGATGCGGTAGCAGCTGAAGTTGTTGAAGCACCAGCTCCTGCCAAGGAATCAAAGAAGGGGAAGAAGTCTAGTAGAGACAATGGCAAGGACTCCGGGAAGCGCGTCTCTTCAGAGTGTGCTGCGCCCGTCGATGTTCTGCCGGAGAGTTCCAGTAGCAAGAGATCCATGATCATGTATCCTGCGATAAAGAAGGTCCCGGCAGGGCAGGAAGGCGCTGATGGTACATTTACCATTAGTGCCGCCCTTAATGACAAATAGGAAAGCACGCTCGTTGCCTTTCTGTGGGCGAATGTCGATGTGTTTTCTTGGCAACCATCTGACATCCCCGGTGTTCCCAGGGAGGTAATTGAGCACCACCTTGCTGTCTGCCCTCATGCCAAGCCCGTCAAGCAGAAAGTTAGGAAGCAAGCCTTGGAGCGGCAAAAGTTCATTGCCGAAGAGATCAAGAAGCTTGAAGCAGCTGGTTTGGTCAGAGGAGTGTTGCATCCGACATGGTTAGCCAACCCGGTAGTGGTGCGCAAGGCGAATGGGAAATGGAGGCTTTGCATTGATTTCACTAACTTAAACAAAGCATGCCCAAAGGACCCTTTTCCCTTGCCGTGCATCGATCAGATTGTTAATTCCACTTCCTGGTGTGACTTGCTTTCCTTCTTGGACGCATACTCTGGATACCACCAGATATAAATGGCCAAGGAAGATGAGGAGAAGACCGCGTTCATAACTCCATGTGGCACATAGTGCTTTGTATGTATGCCCTTCGGGTTAAAGAGCACTGGTTCTACCTTTGCAAGGGCCGTGCAGATTGGATTTGAACCTCAGTTGCACAGGAATGTGGAAGCTTACATGGATGACATAGTAGTCAAAACCAAAGATGAAGCAACTCTCATACAAGACTTGGAAGAAACTTTTATCAACTTGCGCAAGATCAATTTGAAGCTCAACCCTGAGAAGTGTGTGTTTGGTGTCCCATCCGGCGAGCTGCTTGGGTTCTTTGTGTCTCAGCGAGGAATAGAAGCCAATCCCAACAAGATCAAAGCAATCGAGCAGATACAAGCACCCAAGTCCGTCAAGGACGTAAGGCGCTTGGCCGGATGCATTGCCGCGTTAAGTAGGTTCATCTCCAAATCCTCTCAGCACGCCCTACCGTTTTTCAAGATTCTGAAAAAGGCCGGCCCGATGAAGTGGACCCCGGAAGAAGAAGCAGCGCTGCAAGATCTGAAAGCTTACCTTTCCTCCGCTCCCACCTTGGTCGCGCCTAAACCGCAAGAACCGTTGTTGCTATACTTGGCGGCAACAAATCAAGTGGTTAGTGAAGCGCTGGTGGCGTAGCGGGAAGTGGATGAGGACGCAGCCGCTGCAACTGATGTCACCGGGGGTGGAACCAAAGCATTCGCGACAGGACCTGATACGGAACAAGGGGAACCTAAGCAAATAGACGAAGGCAGTTTCAAGGAAGTGGCGAAGAAGAAAGTGATGCAGCGACTAGTGTACTTTGTCAGCTCTTTATTACAAGGGGCTAGATCAAGGTACTCTGGAGTGCAATAGCTTATCTTCGGCCTTCTCATGATCTCTAGGAAGCTGCGCCACTACTTCCAAGCCCACGAGATCACTGTTGTCACCCGCTTCCCATTGCAGCGTATATTGAGGAACCCCGAAGCCACTGGTAGGATAGTTGAGTGGGCGCTAGAGCGGTCAAGTTTTGGTTTGATGTAGGAGAGCACTTCCACAATCCAGAGCAGGGCATTGGCGGAATTCATTGCGGAATGGACACCCATGCCAGATGAAGAGGTTCCAGATACAATTCTCCCCGACAAAGAAGCGCCTAAAGAATGGATCATGTACTTTGACGGTGCTTTCTCACTTCAGGGCGCTGGAGCAGGCGTGCTCCTCATTGCCCCCACTGGAGAGCATCTCAAATATATGGTCCAAATGCACTTTCCCTGGGAGGAGGCCACCAACAACACTGCTGAGTATGAGGGGCTCCTTGCCGGACTCAAGATCGTGGTGGAGTTGGGAATCAAGAAACTGATCATCCGAGGATATTCTCAACTCGTGGTGAGACAAGTCAACAAAGATTATCAGAGTCCGTTAATGGAAGCATACGTGGAAGAGGTGAGGAAGCTTGAGGAGTGCTTTGATGGATTGCAAACAGAGCACGTGCCGCGTGCAGAAAACAGCATCGCTGATCATCTATCAAAGTGAGCTGCGCAAAGCTCCCTGTGGAACCAGGAACCTTTGTCCTCCACCTCACTCAGCCATCAGTATCCCCATCAACGATGACCAGGAAAAGAAGAAAGCTGAACTCCGGCAAGCATTTCCCAACACAGCTTCCCGAAGCCGCTGGTAGAGAGGCTGCCGGGGGCAGCCCCATTTCGGTTGGTGAGCAGCTCCCTCCTGCAGGAACCCAGGTCCTTACGGTCGAGGTAACCGCTCCCATGAACGAGGAGATGCCTTTAGTCCTCGTTGTCGAGCCACAGGCTCCAGCTTGGGCATAACACATAGTCCACTTCCTTCAAACAGGAGAACTTCCCGAAGAACAAGAGGAAGCCGAAAAAGTAGCCCGTCAATCAAGTATGTACCAGTTTGTTGACGACACTTTATACAGAAAAGACCAAACGGTGTGAAATTAAGGTGTATTTGCTGGGAAGATGGACTAAAGTTGTTGGCAGAGATTCATGGAGGCATGTGTGGGTCTCACATTGGATCAAGGGCCCTTGACGGGAAAGCCTTCCGGTAGGGTTTCCATTGGCCCACTGCCCTCCAAGATGCAACTGAGCTAGTCACCAAGTGTGAGGCCTGCCAGTTCCATTCTAAGAACATTCATCAACCAGCGCAAGCCCTCTAGACGATCCCTTTATCCTGGCCATTCTCGGTCTGGGGGCTCGATATTTTGGGCCCCTTTCCCCGCGCTGTCGGGGGCTTTGAATTCTTGTTCGTAGCAATCGACAAGTTTCAAAGTGGCCTGAGGTGGAACCAGTGAGGAAGGTGACCGCACAGTCAGCTGTTAAGGTCCTGAAAGGACTGGTGTGCCATTTTGGAGTGCCCAACAGGATGATCACCAATAATGGCACCCAGTTCACGAGCCGCACCTTTATGTTGTACATCCAAAGCCTTGGAAGCAACGTCTCCTTCGCCTCTGTTGCCCACCCAAGGAGCAACAGGCAAGTCGAGAGGATGAATGCTGAAGTGTTGCGTGGACTCAAGACAAGAACTTTCGATAGACTGTGGAGATGCAGCAAGCGTTGGATAGATGAGCTGCCGGTGGTTCTTTGGTCCCTCAGAATGACACTGAATCGAGCTACCGGCCAGACGCCCTTCTCCCTAGTATATGGGGCGGAAGCAGTTCTCCCCACGGAACTCATATACGGGTCACCTCGAGTACTTGCCTACGATGAAGTAGAGCAAGAGCAGCTACGGCATGACGATGCCACGCTCCTCGAGGAAGATCGTCTCCGGGCCGCTGTGCGTGCTGCACGGTACCAGCAGGCCCTGCGGTGCTATGACAGCCGGAGAGTCCACGCCCGGAGCCTTGAGGAAGGCGACGTTGTCCTTAGGCGCGTTCAGTCCGCCAAGGGTACCAACAAGTTGACGCCGAAGTGGGAAGGCCCTTACCGGGTAGCACGAGTCACCAGACTTGGCGCAGTCCGTCTTGAGACCGAAGATGGCACCAAAATGCTTAACTCATGGAATATTGAGCATCTTCGTAATTCTAACCGTAAGGCGCGGTTGCCGGGCTCAGTCCCCGGCAGCCACCTTTTGTACAAGCCTTGCCGCAGTTGCATGTAACCCTTTGTACAAAGCCAGGCGCAGACCCTATGTATGCAATAATAAAGCTAGGCCTTGCATCATACCATCAAACTACATGTTTTGCTATGCGTTTTTATGTTGCAATGTTATCGCTTTTAAGTTTTAGAAATTTGCTAGAGTACTTGCTGAACCTATTATCCTTGTTGCCACATTCTCTCTTGCCAGAGGACCGAGGCCTCTTGTCCTACATGTTTGACCACCAGGAAAACAAGGAAGGACGGCGGAGAAACAAGGACGGTGGCCCATCGTACTCCAGAAAGGAATATTGCCTGAAAAGATAAGTATAATTGCATATTCCAAGCCCAAAGCCATTTTGCTCCCTTAAGGAAACCCCTACTATCCTCTTTTACTATGTACTGTGGAGTCCTTAACGCAATGGAAACCCTTGTCAGGACGAGCCATTTCCCAGCTCCTGTGGCTTATCAGCTCTGGGGAGCCGCGCCGATACCGAAAAGGGACCCTGCCGGGAAATAATACCAGCATGCTGCCGGGGGCTCGCTCCCCCTTGGCGCTTGCGGTACATACTGACCCGGCAAATAGTTCCATGCGGCAGAGGCAAACATACTAACAAGAGGAGAAAGGGATAGTACTTAAGGAAGAAAAATAGCATTCTTTCATTCATTTTCGATACAAAATGGATAAAAGATTACATTATGATTAGCTAAAACTTGGCAAGCGCCTACATCTTTTGATTTGTAAAAACATAAGTGCCCCGTAATGCCTTTGTTGTCCCTCTCCTCCTAGGGATCAGATGGAGAAGAAGAAGGGGGAAAAAGAAGGGCCTGACTGGTATTCGGTGCATCCCCGCCAGTGACAGCGGGACGCGCCTTTGGAGGATCATGGAGATCCTGCCCCAGGCAGGGCGGACAAAGCCGGCAGGCAGGAAGAAGACGGAGGGCAGGTAGCGCTGCCAGAGCACAGCTGGTGATGATGGTGCTGCCGGCAATCATGACACCTCGGAGCCTTCATCTCCGCTCAAGAGGCGTCGTGGGTTGCTGCCGTCATCATCTTCCTCATCATCAGCGCTCAAGGGGGCACCTTCATCGTCATCCGAACCCTCGACGCGGCAGCCGAGGCGAATGCCAAGCTTCCCGAAGAGCCTCACAGAGAGCATGGTCGTCCCCGACGACCCGAGGCACAGAAGACTCCCTGTCCTTAAGGAGTACATGCAGGCAGAAGGTTCCCACCCATGAGCAGAATACATAATGCCATGGGTAGGGAACTCTGCCACGGCCCATGACGGACCGCTGCTACGACCACTCGCGCGCAGCCGATGGCCGGACGGACGATCTTTCTCCATCGCCTTGAAGAAGGAGCGCATGGACTGCGGTCGACCACAACACCGCGTCTCTGCTATGGACTCCAGCGTGGTGTCGTCCGCGCAACGTTCCGCCATGACTGAAGCAGCGAGCGACGCAGCGACGGGTGCGCCACCGCAGCTGCCCCTGGCACGGCCGCCGCGCCGCCGGCTTCCCCATCCAAGGCCTCTCCCGCCAGCTCTCAGTCTAAAACCATCGACCCAAGCCGGGGGCTGGGCACAGACGCAAGAAGAAGACCCTGCGATGGCAAGAGCGCTCGCCTGGCCCTCCCCCCTGACCATCAGGAGGGAAGGGACGGTTCGACAACAGGAGAAGGAGGGGAAGCTACGTGAACTTGGGATTAAGGAGGAGAAGGGGATGGATGAGCATCGCCCGCTGTGACCCCCCAATTTATAGGGAGGGGCGCGGGGGGCTGGCTCTCCTCCGCTCCAAGGCGGCTGCCCATCTCCACCAATCCCGCTGCCCATGGTCACGGGTGAACAGGTAACCGCCCCATCACTCCAATCCCAGGCGCTGCAGTTTCTGCCACTCCACGCCTTTGAACCATGCGCACCCACCGCACTCCCCGCAATGCATGCAGCGCGCGTGGTGGAAATGGCCAGAGGTAGTAGTAAGTGCTGGCTTAAAAGTCGGCACTTCCTCCCTTACATTGCGCGCATGTGCATAAATTTTGGGGACCCAATGGCGCTTGGCGAGCGTGTTTGGGCCAGACCCGGGGGCTCCTGTCGGTGCGCTAGGACTAGGGTATCCAGTGCCCCTGACTTATGCACAGGCAGTCGTAGCAGAACCCATCAACATGTATACAGTCAAGACCAAGACTCCAGCAGAAGCAACCTACGCTGGCCAAGCAACGCCAAGCAAGGCCAATACAACGGCCCAGGACAGGCCCAAGCCACGCTAGCCGCGTCCTCGGTGCCTGCAGGGGACCGGGGCGCACGCATCCTGAGGAAGACCCAGCAAGCCATCCCCCGGCAGGCGCGAGCCGATCGGCCACCGCTCCACCGCATCACAATGCCAGTGACTTGTCGATGCGGTGTCGAGCCCTCAGGTGGCTAAGTGGCTCTCGCTAAGTACGTGGCGGCACACCGGAAGGCAGATTATGCCCGTTTGACAACCGTCCAGAGGCGTGTCAAGATACTAAGCAACAGTTAGCCAAAGCGGGGGTAGAAGCTTGCCGGGGATGCACCCCCGCACGCCACCTCGACTAGCAATCATAGTATTTTGTCCTAAATGCCAGAGTTAGGTATGATAGCACGGTTAGCTATCTAATGCTTAAATAATGTCTGTTTTGCCACTGTGGTTGCCTCTTGAGCTATAAAAGAAGGCCCAAGGCAACCTAGCTAAAGATTCAGACATTTGGGCACTTGTACTCGCGTAGTAGCTCTCCCGAAGGCGACCTTGCTGGTTTTGAGCTCTGCGTGTGCTTCGTGCTCCCCCGATAAATCCACCAAAGCAGGAGTAGGGTTTTACGCTTCCCAGTGGCCCGAACCTGGGTAAAACACCAGTGTCCCATGGTCGCACTTTCTCATTACCTCTGCTCTTTGTGCAACGTGACCTCACCCCTTGCCGAACCACAAAGGGGCACGTAGCCCCATAGGTGATCGTGTGAATCGTGACCCGACACAGGCTTAACATCAACCAAGTATACGAGGTATCTGATTGAAATAAACAAGGCATATATGCTCACTATAACAACCAAATCTAGCCATTTGATACTGGACATATGCTCAATGGAACCAACCTAACAACCAGATAACGAAAAGCAAGGCATCTACTTGAAAACTATACAAATGCTCACTGCAATCAACCTAACAACCAGATACAAAAAACAAGGCAACTGCTTGAAAACTAGACAAATGCTCACTTCAACCAACCTGGCAACCAAATTCAGAGAAACAAGGCATAAATGTTTAAAGCGGGAGTTAAGGGCACATGTTAACAACACCAGGCATGACAGGTGGTATTGATGAAATTGAACTACACAATTCATACTTGCACATAATGAACATCCCATTGTGAATAACTGAAAGAAACAAGGCATTCCTGCTCACCGTAACAACCAACTATAGCCATTGAAAACTGTACAACTACTCAATGCAACCAACCTAACAACCAGATACAGAAAATCAAGGCATCTGCTTGACAACTGAACAAATGCTCAATTAAACACTACATGATTATCACATGGCAAAAGCTACTACAAGAATGGGTACGAGACGTCTAGCTAGAAAAGGTATGATTTGCTCACAGGATGTTGCCTCACTTATCATGGATGGGCTCCTTCCACTTGGGATATGAGGTGCCCAGGGTGCGCTCCTTGATGTCACAGATGGGACATTTCCCCTTGTAACAGTCGTAGTGTGTGCCATTATCTTGGCGGATGAGATCTGACTTTGGAGCTAAGGATCCCAAGCCACCGCCGTAGAACGTTTCCTTCAGAAATGACAAAAGGGGCTCGATGGCGTAGAAAGATCCCAAATCCATGACCGCGAGGCGGAGGAGATCAGCGGCGGGGCCTTTGAAGAGATCGACGGCGGTTGAACCAGAGGCGTTGCCGGTGGACCACTTAACTTGTTACATGGCCTGAGTGAAGCCGGTGATGTTGACGAGCTTGATGTTGTAGCCGGCTCTCCTGAGATACAGGAATACACGAGCCCGCAGACTTGAAGCTTTTGGCATGGCAACGTAGGCATCGTCCTCACTGGCTCCTGCAGTGAGGTGTTCGTCTGGGCACCTCGCCAGCGTACGGTGGAGAGGCCATGATAGACCTCTTTTTGCTCGTACACTCGTCGAGCTCCATGGGAGATGTGGTCAGGCTGATTAGGCTGCGACTCTCTGGAGTACGGGATGGGGATCTGAGGGAAAGGGACACCGCCGGCCTCATCTAAAAACTCAGGGTGGCGATGGTGTATGTTGATCGGTGGGGACCCTGAACTTGTTTAGCTATGAGGCACGGGCAGACCGGATGAGGTTGGTTGTGGAAGGCGGCGGCGGGGGCGAGCTAGGGTTCAAGCAGGGGAGGAAGTGGGAGGGGGGTGTTGTGTGGACGGGGGGTGCTTGCGGATGTGCCATTGCTGCTGAAAAATTTAGTAGTAATGGTTTTGGTGGAGATGGTGGTGGACGAGGGATGGCGACGGTTCAAATGCCTCGGCAGCTGAAATTTTACTATAGGGTCGGCGCGGTGGACTAGGAAAGGTGGCATGCAGTTGAAATACCGCTTCCACTTAAATTGGGGTAAAGGAACTGGGCGGGAGCAACCAATATCGCACACGGTCCTAACATAATAAAGTGTGTACGCTGTAACGAAATGCCATGCCGCGAAACCACGATTTTTTGCATCGCTCAAGGCGGGTAGCTCTTTCTGAGATTTCTCAAGGCAGGTTCATCTCACACGATTCATCCTCAATTTCAGTCGCAGACGTGAAATTCATCCTAAATTTCTACACGCCCACAAAAAGATGACACAATCATTTGGCAAATTTTCACCACAAAATGCCTTATTTTGCTGCGGATTAGTTGACATTAGTTCATACGCGCAGTAATTTACAAATAGTTCGTCAATTTACATGAAGATGAACTGCACAAAATATTCACTACGCCATGGATGCATACAAATGCAGCGCCTCCACCGTCGTCATGACCTTCCTCGGCTCAGAACGAGTATTCAGAGGAGCTCGTCAAGTCGATGAGCTCCACTGGTTCCACGGCGGAGACCAACGGGGCTACCTCGGCCGGAGCAACCGTGGTGCCTCTCGCCAGGTCTGCCACTATCGACAAAGATGTCGTGGCATCCATGTGGGCCATCGGGATAAAGACGGGTGCCGCTCTCGCTAGAGCCGCGTCCCTGGTCGCCGTGGCCGCTGTTGCCAGGGCTGCCGCTTTAGTAGCAAGGCCTTCACTAGCCTCCAACGCGGCTAAGAGGCATGCGGCGGCCTGCTCCGCCACCTTTTGGTCCTGCTCCCGCCTCTTTTTGCCCTCTGCATCTGAGTTCCGCTTCCTATTCGCACTGTCCCACCATTTCTGCCGCTTCAGATCCCTAGCCACATTGCGGATGGCATCCGCAGATGCGATAGATTGTTCCACACCGACATTGAGACGGCGCTCGTCCTCATCGCGCAGGAACGCATCGAGGCCCGATTCCTGGACGGACACAACGATGGCCATCTGCATCCGACGCTGAAACTCGGGGTCATCGTCGTCATCGTCGGCCGCGGTAGATGACGGTTTACCGTTGACCTACATGGAGGACAACGCGTCGGAATCCTCTTTCCCGTTGTCGTCGGCCGCGGTAGCTGGCTGTTTGCCGTTGCCCGCCATGGCGGCCAACGTGTCGGAATCCTCTATCATGTCATCGTCCAACACTATCAGGACGGCGCCGTGCACATCCCCATGGTTGAGCATCGGTTCCATTTTCTGTGTATGGTGGTGGTGGCGAGCTATCGGTGGAAAAATTAGCTGTTAGCCGCCGCCGGCGAGATCTTTTATAGGTCCCTGTCGGGTTTGGGTTTTTACTGTGCACATTACCCCTTTGCACTAGCTGACGCTTGCGGTTGCCACCACTAGGCAAGGCCGACTTTGCTGTGTATGGGCATCGCACACAGTTAGAGTGGCACACTCGTGCCTGTTGGGGATACAATCGCATACGGTTGTTTCATCAGTTTTGTTTGCTAGTTTACACAATACTAGCATATTTGGTATAAATGACAAAAAGAAACGCAAGAGAGGGTCAAAACACAACCACGCCCGCTAGTGGCCCAAATATATACTCCCTCCGTTCCTAAATATAAGTCTTTTTAGAGTTTTAAAAAAAGTATTTTTAGAGATTCCAGTACAAACTATATATGTAAGAGTAAAATAAGTGAATCTACACTCTAAAGTACGTATACATACATACATACATACATATATATATGTAGTTCATAGTGAAATCTCTAAAAAGACTTGTATTTAGGAATGTGATGAAGTATATATATATATATATATATAGGGTGGCACTATTCTGATCCCAGGATCAGAATAGTTATTATGATCACAGCGGACCCTATAAGGGCGCGATGGAGTTTCTCCCGAGATCTGAATACCCGAAGCGAGCACTCGATTGAAAAAAAGGAAAACCCACCCTCACCCCAACTCTCTTTCCCATCCTCCCCACTCCCTGCATCTCCAGCCCGCAACCGCCGCCGCGCCCACGCCACGGACCTCCCCGCCATCGCGCGCCATCCCCCCGCCCCGCCCCTCCTCCCCTGCCTTCTTCCTCGGCGCCGTCCTAGACCTCTAGCCGAAACATCCGGCGTCCAGATCCACCCACCGGCGACGCCCACCGCCGGCACCCCGCTCCTCACTACCTTCCCGATGGCTTCGCCTGCATACCACCGCCGGCGCGCCCCTGTGCCCAGCCGTAGTTGTTGCCTCGCCACTCGCACCCACCTCCGGGCACCCATGGCCACCTTCTCCAGGTCCTCCCCTCCGTGACGCAGTCAACCGTGCGCCACCAACGCATAACCGGTTACCATGGAACCCGCGCGCACGCATCCGGCCATGGTTGATAGCCTCAACCATGGCGTTCCATCCTCACACGCCGTCGATGGCTGTCGCCCCATCCGCCGCCGTCCCCGACCACCAGGCAAGCACCGCTACCCCTGCATCTCCGGCCATATCGACCTTCTCACGAGGGATACATTGACCTTCCCGTGAGAGTTTCATCCATGGAGCGGCTGCTCCCGCCACTTCACCCCGCGCCGTGCCTGGCTTGTCGCAGGCCTCCGCCCTCCGTCACCGGTGCGCTGCCACTGCATGGAGCTTCCAACACACCACCTTGACCTGCCCTTACAGCGCCAAGATTCACTTGTGCGCCATCGGCTACCACTTGAGGCAAGCGGTCGTACATCCCCTGGCCTGCTCTTGGCTTGATGTCTTATGTAAAGTTCAGAAAACTAACTGAACTCATGTGTTGTTTCATCAAAACCTCGTTGTCTTCAGAAAAACGATTTTCCAAAATCCAAACAAAACAGAAGTTCAGGTCGCTGTGTGTTGTTAGTTAAGAAAATCCCATGTGCACGGTCCAGCGATGTTTAGCTGCATAACACCCCGATGGAAGCCGAGTCACATGTAGCCAACGCGAGGGATTAGTATAGTGGTTTGTAGAGTTTAAACCCATACATGGCGTGTTCTTGGTGGAATTGGTCAACATGAAGGAGCTACAGGTTAATACTACAAGGGCTTCAGTTAAATAGTCCTAGTTGTTCGCCAACTCTTAGTCACTCGATTTTTCAAAAAGTGTTGATCTTTTTTCTATTGCATGACTAGCTTTCAATGGTCATAGAAGCGCCAAGCAAGTTTAAAAACGACGACACAAAGATGTCCAAAAAAGTAGAAAAAAGAACACAAAAACAATTACGCCATGAAAAAACAAAAGCCCCACCAAAAAAATCAACTTTGGAAGTTCAAATTTAATTAATTAGAGAGTTCAAAAAAATATTACGGATGTATAGTATTTTCCCGATGGATTCTCCCTTTTTTAACACCATAGAGTTCAAAACAATAACACATGAGTTAGATCCTTGTAACAAAAACATATTCTTCACGTTTCTAACAAAACAAGAAGGTAAAATTTAAATAATGAAAACACTTTAGAAAGTTCGTGAAAAAGGACTTTCCCCATTTCTAATAAAAACCTTATAAGTTCAATTTAAATAACGGGGGTAGTTCAATGTATATAGAAAACTGTCATTATTTCCCCCGCAAAAGAATACAACACAAAGAAGTCCAAAATCTAAAAATGGAGAAGTTCGATGTTTGCAAAATGTCTCCTATTATTTTTTGAGTAAGAATAAACGATGACACAAATGAAGAAGGTCGAAAAAAAAGCCGAGAAGTTCAAATTAAAATAACAGAGAAGTTCGAAGTTAATTTTTGAAAAAAAAACCCAAGAAAGTCCAAATTAAAAAAAATAGAGAAGTTCACTACTTATCCAAAATGGATTTTCCCCGTTTCCACAAAAAAACTAGAAGTTCAAATTTAAAAAACGAAGTGGTTCAATGTCCGGTTTGAATTTTATTTACTTTTAAATAACTAATTAAAAAACGTTTCTAAAAACCTAAAACGAAGAAGGTCAAACTAAAATGAAAGAGAAGTACAAGGTTTGAACAACGGAATATTTATGTTTCTAAAAAACCAAGAAGTTCAAAATAAAAAAAATGAACTTTTAAAAATGGAATTTATCCCTTTTCAAAAAATAACACCAAGAAGTTCAAATTAAAATAATAGAGCAGTTCGATATTCATAAAAAACTGAATAATTTTCTCATTTCTAAACAATAAAACCAAAAATAAAAATCTATCAATATTTTCCGTTTCTAGAAATAAAATCGAGAAGTTCAAATTAAAAAACAGAGAGGTTCAAATAGAATAACCAAATAAGTTCAAATTAAAAAAAACAAAGTGGTTCAAAAAAGGCTATAAAAACAAAGTGTCCCCGTTTCTGGAAAAACCTAGAAGTTCAAATTAAAATAACGGAGATGTTCAAATAATTGTTACAAAACTCTTTCAAATGGTATATTATTTGCCACATGCACCAACACACACACAGTTAAAAAATGGTTGTTTTGGCTACACGCGTCCTCTCTCTCTCTCTCTCTCTCTCTCTCTCTCTCTCTCTTTCGAGTTTGATTCGCATATTCTCTAAAACAAAAGACAGAGAAGTTCACGTACTACATTGTGCGTGTTTAATGTTTGATGCCTATTTATAAACATATTTTCTTTCTAAGAATAACACTAAGAAGTTCAAATTAAAATAACAAAGAAGTATACACAAAAACATGACAGAAGTTCATAGTGAAAACAACGAGAAGTTCAATTACTACAAGGAATGTGTTTCAAGTGAGAATAAAAGAATACAAAACTAAAAGCTTAAAAGGTTTGTTGAAAGAAGTTCAAGGGCTCTGCATGGGGAAGTTCAAAAATTCTTACGAGAGAGCTTCACCTTGGATTTCCATGTTCAAAAAGCACAAAAAGACGTTGTTTTGGTGTTTTAAAATAATTCTCTCAATCCACTAAGAAGTTCAGTTATTATTTGGGAGCAATTCTATTTCAAAAAAGAAAAACAAAAATTCAAATTATAAAAACAGAGAAAGTTCACGTACTACATGGTGCGTGTTTAATGTGAGCAAGATGAATAAAAAGGCAATGTCCAATTTTTTTGTTGCTATAAGTTCAAGTCCTCGGTCGGAGAAAGTTAGAAAATTATTGTGAAAGAGGTTTATACAAAAAGGAATATCATTTGTGTAACACCGATGAATGGGAGAGAAATTACAAATGAAAGTACGCGATAGAAGTTCAACGTGAAAACAGTAGGAAGTTCAGCTACTACACTGAATGAATTTCAGATGAAAATCTTTTAAACCGTCGCGAGTATGAAAAAAATGATCAAGACGGAAAAGTTGCGTGTTTACAGCAGCTTTCCATCGGTATATCACTAGCTCAATTTCGATGAGTGGATGGAGAGCTACGAGCAAAACACAACCCGTGAAGAAACAGAGTGAAGTTCAGGTAGACGTGTTGATGAAGTTCAAGTTCTTCACGCGGTGTATTTTCGAAGGCTCCGTTTCGCGATAAAAGGCAGAACATGTGATCACGCCGTTTTCGAAATTGCTTGAAAACGGCTAGGAATCATAGAAACCATATACATGAAAAAGTTTCGCATTTTCCGTAGCTTTTCAATGGTATATTATTTGCCCCATTCCGATAAATTTTGTAGAAATTACGTCCAAAAAACGTTTTTCGCCATTTTCAAAATTGACTTAAAACTGTAAAGAATTGGAAAAAACAATCTACGTAACAAAGTTTTGCTTTTCTTCAAGATTTCCATCGCCATATGATTTGCTGCATTTCGATAAACCGTTGAGAAAATAATGCGAAAATACGAACTCGGTGGGACTTCGGCCATTTTCAAAATTACATTTAAATAGTTTAAAATTGGGAACAACTTTCTCTACGAAAAAGAAGCGGATTTGCAGCAGCTATCCAACGCCATCTCATTTGCCTCATTCCGATAAACGGTTTAGAAATAGGCTCAAAAATACGATTCACGTTTTTTTGTGTGAAGAAAAACGATTTTCAAAACTGCTCTTAAACCATTTAGATTTTGACAAAAATTCAACTTAGGTCATGACCGTCGTGTCCACAGCTTTCCAATGGTATATTGCAAGCCTCATTTGGACAATGTTACGGGAAGTTCAACCTCTCACCAAGGGAAGTTCAGGTCAAACAACTCAGGCAGTAAAATTGCAACAAACGCAAGTTCGTCACGTCCCGAGAGCAAATCCGCCAACGAGCAAGATTCCTATTTAAAACGGGCATTTAGTTGCTAAAAACCGTTTCCAGATTACACTTACATCACATAGAACACGACTGACCAGAATAATTCGCGCGGGGAGACACGGGTAGGTTCAAAACTTCTTGTGAGTGTGGTTCACTATGTATTTCTCACCCATTCTTGAGAGTGAGAAAAATGAATAAAAAGGCAAGGTCCAATTTTTTTCTTGCTATAAGTTCAAGTTCTCGGTTGGAGAAAGTTAGAAAAATATTATGAGAGAGATTTGTACAAAAAGGAATATCATTTGTGTAACACCGACGAATGGGTGAAAAATTACAAACAAAAATACGCGACAGAAGTTCAACGTGGAAACAGCAGGAAGTTCAACTACTACGCTAAATGAATTTCGGATGAAAATCTTTTAAACCGTCGCGAGTATGAAAAAAAATGATCAAGACGGAAAAGTTGCGTCTTTACAGCAGCTTTCCATCGGTATATCACTTGCTCAATTCAAGTGAGTGGATGCAGAGCTACGAGCAAAAAATAGCACGTGAAGAAACAGAGTGAAGTTGAGGTAGACGTGTTGATGAAATTCAAGTTCTTCACGCGGTGCATTTTCGAAGACTCTGTTTCGCGATAAAAGGCACAACGCATGATCTCGCTGTTTTCAAAATTTCTTGAAAATGGCTAGGAATCAGAGAAACCAATCTACATGAAAAAGTTGTGCATTTTTCGTAGCTTTTCAACAGTATATTATCTGCCCCATTCCGATCAAATTTCTAGAAATTACGGCCAAAATACGTTTTCAGCCATTTTCGCAATTGACTTAAAACCGTAAAGAATTGGAAAAAAACAATCTACATATAGAAGTTTCGCATTTCTTTAAGCTTTCCAACGCCATATCATTTGCCTTATTCCGATGAAACGTTGAGAAAATAATGTGAAAATACGCACTCGGTATAGATTCGGCTATTTTCTAAATTACTTTTGAACCGTTCATAGTTAGAACAAACTTTTTATATGGAAAGATGCGCATTTTCATAAGCTTTCCAACACCATATCATATGTGTCGATAGGACTAGCTGTTTTGAAATTAACCCCGAAATACGAACCCGGCTGTTCGGTTTCAGAAATTCCGCCATTTTTGAAATTCCTCTTTAACCGTAGGGAATTTGGAAAAACGTTCTACATGTGAAATGAGCGGATTTGCAGCAGCTATCTAACGCCATCTCATTTTCCTCATTCCGATGAACGGTTTAGAAATAGCGTCGAAAATACGATTCACGTATTTTTGTATGAAGAAAAACGGTTTTCAAAACTGCTCTTAAACCGCGTACATTTTGCCAAAAATTCAACCTAGGCTGTTATCATGGTGTCCATAGCTTTCAAACGGTATATTGCAAGACCCATTTGGGCACTTTGCCGGAAGTTCAACCTAGCACTCGGGGAAGTTCAAGTGCTACTCCTGGGACGAGTCAGGTAGTTATCAGAAATATTATTCTCATCCCGTGAGCAAATCCGCCAACGAGCGAGATTCCTATTTAAAACGGGCATTTAGTTGCTAAAAACTGTTTCCTGGTTACACTTACATCACTAAGAACACGACTGGCCAGAATAATTCGCGCGGGGAGACACGGTTGCGAAGATAGCCCGAAGGTCGGGTTCCTACAGAGGGAAGTTCAGGTTGTGTAACTCAGGAAGTTCAACCCGTGATCAGAATAATATTCTGATCCCATGATCAGAATAGTGTTTATATATATATATATATATATACATATATATTTATATACATATATATATATATATATATATATATATATATATATATATATAGGGTGGGTCTATTCTGACAACACCCCTTAAGAGTCTTATTCTAACAACACATCCTTATTCTGACAACACCTCCCACGCAGCATCGCCTCCCTCTCCCCTCCCCGCCTTCTTCCGCGGCGGCGGCCGGGGCGCACCACTTCCTCTCCCCTCCCGGCCTTCTTCCGCGGGAGCGGCCCGGAGCAATGCCACCCCTCCCTTCCCCGCCTTCTTCCGCGGCGGCGGCCTGGGGGCGCCGTTGCCCTTCTCCTCCCCGCCTTCTTTCGCTGCAGCGGCCTGGGGGCGCCGCTGCCCTTCTCCTCCCCGCCTTCATCCGCGGTAGTGGCTTGGGGGCGCCGCTGCCCCTCTCCTCCCCGCCTTCTTCCACGGCAGCGGCTTCCGAGATCGGTGGCTCCTCAGGAACAAGTGGGGGCAGATCCATTGCATTCCATCCATCATATCAGATCTGGTGCTGTCGGGGCGTGCTAGTTCGAAGGAAAAGAACAACTCGCAAGGTTCGTTCATCTACCGCGACTACATGGATGCAAGCTCCGACGAGGTTCTTCTCAAAACTTCCATCTCCGCAAACATTGGGCCAAGTTGAAATCGTTCATGATCTGTTGAAGAAGAGAAAGGGCAATCGGGCTGCATCAGTGGATGCAAGAGAGCTGCAGACGGGCGATGTGCGGACTTCTGGCAAATGCAAGAATGTACTGCAACATGAGGTAAGCATTTCAGTAATACGCGATGCAGTTCTTTCAATTCAGTCCGCCCTGAGTGAACTTGCATTGCACTTAGAGGATTATGCAGTACAGTTATTGATGTTCATACTTTCTTTTGGATGAAGTGCGGTTGCTTCAGTTCGCAAAGTGCGGTAATGCAGCCTACAAGCATTAGTTCGCAGTACCCTTTCACATTTAATGCAGTTTGTTTGATTCAGTTCATTTCATCTGACAATGCAGTTTGGATGTTTTGTGCAGGACATGTCCATGTTCAGCAGACACAAAATGCCACGGATAATTTACAGCCCACAGCCCTTGAACTGCATGACTAGCCAAGCTTATGGAAACACTGGATGGATAATGCCTGAGATACCTAGAGGATACTTCAATACAACAAGCAGGCTCCCGTACTCTCCGGAAGAAGATTTTGTACAGGAAGAAGAGGCAGTGGAAGATGGCGAAGATGTCACATTCATGTGGGAGGGCACTCACCAACGCCAGCAGGATGATGATGATGATGACGATGATGATGAACTGATAACAGTTCTCAAGCCAGAGTACATGCACGAGTTCACTACATTTGGACATCATGTCCGAACAGACAATGATGATGATGTTGGCCATGATGGTGAAGACGGTGATGATGTGCCGTAGCCCCAACAATTTCAAACAAACACGGTGAGACAGCAACACAACACTAGATTTCCACCGCCGCATGCACCTGCTACAAGAAACGGAGCTCCGTGTGCACCTGCGGCATCAAGTTCAGGGCAGCGACCACCAAGAGTGCTTCGGCCAGAAGCCAACAGCAGAAACAAGACTTCCTCACTGCTGCCACCACGAGATCCTAAACTACATAGATCCCTTCTAACCCCGCCATGCCCAATACAACCCGGCGAGCTGCAAATACCGTTGGGTGAGCGACAATACACACACGAAAGTTTCTGTCCTAGAAATAATAATAGGTGGTACTTTCTTATTTCGTATGCAGTCCTCAAATGCTAAACATAACAGTGCTCTTAGTCTGATAGAGCAGTGTACTGAGTCTGTTGACGTGACGAAAGAAAATTATGTCATAACCAAAATCAAAAAGATGATGATGCAAATTTTTATCTAATATTGTTTATGACAATGATATGTTGCAGGATCAAAACATGCCGTCAGATGTCGTACCAGCCGCTGGAATGAAGTTCAGCACATTCGACGAAGCAAGGGAGTTTTACAACAGTTACGCAAGGCACGCAGGGTTTGGCACACGCAAAAGATCAACCAACGGCAAAAATAGCTACATTGTCTGCTCCAGAGAAGGGATACATATTGAGACAGTTCCTGAATATGAGCGGAAACGTGCAAAGACATCTAAAAGGACTTGTTGCTAAGCAGGAATCAGAGTCAAAAGGAAGAATAGTGGGCGCTTCGTTATAGAGGAGGTTGAGCTCAAGCACAATCACAGGATGCTAAAAAGCCCCGGGATGCTTTTGCACATGCGCTCACACAAAAGAGATGATCCTTTGGTTGATAAATTGGTCAAGGGCCTGATGTTGGACAACCACACACACGCACAAATGATGTCAACGCTGTCGCGTATGTTCGGGGGTGTGGACTACATGGGGCACACTAGCCGGGACTGGGTGAACAAGTAAGAACATCACTAAAACAACTCGTTTGAGCATACTTTTTTTTGTAATTATTTACTGTTTTACCAATATATGCTTGCATTGTCTTTGAACTGCAGGAAGCAGCAGTTTGCAAGAGAGGAGTCTAAAGACGACGTCGACAAGCTACTGGACTATTTCGAGAAGATGAAGAAGATAAACCCAGAGTTCTTCTATGACTATGACAAAGATGCAGATAATCATGTAAGAAACATCTTCTGGGCCAACGCAAGTTGCAGAGGGTTATACGAAGATTTTGGAGACTGCGTGACATTTGACACGACGTATAAAACAAAAAAATTCCACATGCCTCTGGGGGTGTTCGTGGGAGTGAACCATCATCTACAAACCACGATATTTGTTGTCGCCCTTGTCTGAGATGAATCAATCCCATCTTTTCAGTGGGTTTTCAATACCTTCTTGAGGTGTATGAACTACAAGGCCCCAATTTGCATACTCACAGGTACAAATAAAAAACACATGCATGTTTACATCTGTTCAGACCCATTCTATTTTGTTCCGTCTTTTATTCCACGAAGCCAACTTCATGATAATACACAGCTTCTGCCTCTCAGATCAATGTTCCTCGATGAGGGCTGCATTATTGACCAGCCTCGCACATACATGGCATAAGCTCTGTCGGTGGCACATGATGAAGAAATACAAAGACCATCTCGCCTTGCTTTATAAGATGTACGACACATTAAAGGCTGACCTCAATAATGTACTGAACCATCCACTGATGGCTTCGGAATTTGAACATGCGTGGAAGGACCTTATGCAGAAGTACAACCTGCAAGAGGATGAAGTGATGCAATCGCTATGGGCTGACAGAGAAGAGTGGATCTCAGCCTACTACAAGGATGTATTCTGTGCACGGATGACTTCTACTCTGAGAAGCGAAAGCATGAACCGCATATTGAAGAAGAATTTCGTCAAAGAGAATCATGATCTACATCTCTTTGCTCAACAAGTGGACCAGTGCATTCAGACCAGGAGGGGCGTCGAGCACGCAGAGACAATCGGAAACGAGGTAAAATAATAATGTTCATCAACACCCCCAAAAAGTAATACTGTAGTTTTCCCTTGTGTCTAACGCTGATTTTCTGATAACGCGGTCAGAGGTGAAGCCAACAACACAAATTGGGTATGAAATCCAGCTATCAAAAACATACACAAGGGCCGTTTTTGCTGATTTCCAACTGACTCTTTACCGCAGCACTGCATTCAAAGCTGAAAATTGCCCCAACAACCCAACAAAGTTCTTTGTATACCACTACAACCAATCAGATTTGTTTGATTGGGCAAGGCATAGGTTCCAGGTGATCGTCGATAAGGAGAAGGGTGTCTATGAATGCGAGTGCAGACTGTGGACACACACAGGTGAGCTTCACTAGCATAAAAACCCTAATTTCATCTTGTCCTGCATGAAGTCCATTTGGGTAAAAAACATTCCATATACAAGTGAAGTTCACTCTCAATAAAGAAGAATGGCCCATTAATTTAATGCAGTTCACTCACAAACACGAAAAAATCTATGTTGTCTACAGGTCTGTTTTGCTTCCATGTGATATGCATGCTCGATCTGCTGAGAGTGGACAAGATACCTGAAGTGTACATCTTCTAAAGAAACACATGGAACGCACGGTCAAATCCAACATTTGACCGCCGAGACTACGAACAAACAGCACCGGATGGTAGTTCGCTATTCTGTCGTAGAAAAACGCTAACAGAAACAACCATGCACTTTGCAAACAGAGCGACTTTGTCCGACGCTGGGTACCACAAAGCAATTGCTGGTATGAAAACACTGTTAGAGGAGGTTGATGTTCTGAACGAAGAAGAAGCAGCAGCAAAAATTCAAGAACAAGAGAAGATTCTTCTTGACAACAGTACTGAGCCAAAAGAAGATGCCGGACGCAATACTAATGGTCGAATGAAAGAGGAAATAATTCTTCCGCCTCCTATTTCAAACACGAAAGGAAGGAAGAAGGGGGGTGATAAAGCTAAACAAAAGGTTACATCCACTGAGAAAAATACTAAAACAAAAAGTAAGCCGCAGCCAAGGTAGTTAGAGTCGGGATTCGGAGTCGGATCGATTTTCCTTAGATAGAATCGAGTCGTAGTATCGAGTCGTGGAATCGAGGATTCTACTAGATTTACAGACATGAGATATTTTGCATCCACGCTGAAAATTTATTTGGGTTTATAGAGTTTAACGCTAAATATAGAGCAAAAAACATACACATAAATGCTAGTTGTATTCCACTTCTTTTCATGGCTAACCTACTATATAGCTTGAATGATGGAACGTTTTCGAGAGGGAAATATACCAAACGTTTAAATCTTCAACACAGAAAATTTACTTAGGAGGGTTTTTTAGAGTACGTGAATAGTCGATCACTTGTATAGCTGACTCGCAGTGCTGACACTTTAAGGGTCTTGTTGTCCTTCTCCGATCAATCTTGACGCATCCTCCTTCTCACGCCAATTCCATGCGTCCACAAGTTAGATCCTCAGTTTTGATCTAGGGTTTCTGAGAGCTAGATCAAAGGTGTCGACGGCCAAGAGATTGAGCTTGGAACAGGAATAAAGGGCCATGAGGCATGTGAAAAGGGGTTTGCATGATGGCATACTGTTCTGGTACAACTAAACAGACGACTTAGATAAATTAGTAGAATCGGACATAGTCCATAGCATAGTCGTGATTCTATAGTTTTGTATAGGATTCTATGATTTGGATCGTGACTCAACATGGATTCTACCATATCCGGATTCATAGTGGGACTTGGATCGACATGCCTATGTAGGGTCGTGAAGTCGTGGGATTCTAGGATTCGAGTCGGGATTCTGACTACCTTGGCCGCAGCCTCAGTTGGACAGCGATGGTCGGCCACTCGGAATAAGAAGGTGCTTGACGTGTAATGAAATCAACGGCCACAATTCCAGGACATGTAAGAAAAAACTTGAACAACAAATCCATGGCCCTGGCAGTGCGCAACAAAACAGGAATGTTGCACCAACAAATCCCAGTTCTGCTGCCAAGACTGAAAAATTACCAAAAGCAAGACTTTGTAGCATCTGCAATAAGAGGGAGAGACACAATGCAAGAACTTGCCCCGAAAGAACACAGACAGTAAATGAAAGTCAGGATGAAAATGATGAAGCAGAAGAAGAGGGGCAAGGAGAGGAGGAAGAAGAGGAGCAAGGAGAGGAGGAAGAAGAGGAGGAGGAGGACGACGAAGAAGAGGAGGAGGAGGACGATGAAGAAGAGGAGGATGAGGAGGAGGAAGAAGAAGAAGAAGAGACTGAAGAAGAAGAAATTGAACAAACAATGCATACAAGACAACCAAACAAAAGACAGAAAATAGAGGGAAAGTATGTGCAGAAACAAGCAACTACGACACATCGAAAAAACTGGAATGGAGCACAAAAGGATGCAGTTCAGAGTGGTGGAAAATTGACACCGACATCAACCAGCAAGCGAGTAGCAACGAGTACTGCAGTTCACACCAGTGGAAAACAAAAACAGGCAACAGCCAACATGCGAGGAACTACAAACAAAAAAGTGCAGAGAGAAGAAACTACAACACAACCACGAACAACAAGGCAAAAGATACCAAAAGACTCACTCCAGTCACCAAGAAGAAGCAGCAGGTTGACGTCAAAATAGATACGGTTCATATAGCAGCAGTTTGGTGGTAATCTGTAATGCATGCATAGAAGTTTGCATTTCTGTAAAAGATTTATATAGCCATTCGCATTTAACGTTTGCATTTAAGTAAGACTCGTAGAAACACAAATTCTTCCACTGACTGAGAGTAAAGTGAAGTAATAATGGATGTATGAACCATATATTAAAGCAGTTTGACGCTAAATGAAAACAAAACAAGTTGAAAGAATGAAGTCCTGTTCTGTAAAACAGGCAGTTCGGATAATGTAAACAAACTTCAAATTGATTTAATAATCAGACACGCGTGTCTCATAGATAGAATACGATACGACTTATTATTACAAAGACCACAAAGTCTTCTGTCCACGAAAAAGTACTTATTACAATCCATCCACCTCAACAAGTTAACCAATCACGTCAAACGTGATTTCAAACATACGATCCTCAATTTCACAAAAGTTGACGACAACAACTTGGCGAGGCTTCAAGCCACTCCCAATAACGAATTCCTTCCAACCTTTCTAAAGATACAGCCGCCCATCAACACCAACACGATACTTTGCTGGTTGTGCGTAACCTTCACCGAGAACAACTTGGAGGATACCCTTCTTCCTAAGATGGAGATACCTAATAGCTCGATGGGGGAATTTCTGTAGAAATAATAAAAATATTATTAATGTACTTCTTATAGATTATGCAGAACAGATGACAGCTACATGAAGTGCACAATTAGAATAGAAGCAGTTCAGAGCAACATCACAAGCAGATCATTATCATCATACATGAAATTTGCCGGAAGCAGATACATGCAGTACGCATCATGCTAACATGCAGTCCCAGTATCGCTTGTGCTGTAGGTCATGTCGCTCCACACACTTGGAAAAACTATTATCAAGGCACAAGAACATTGCACCGTATACCTTAATAGATTAAAGTGGTGCACTTCAAGATAAATCACACTAATAGCAGCCTGTATTCATGTATGAACATAAAGATAAATCACACAAAAATAAATGAGACCAAACAAAGCTTACCATCATGAAATGAGTCTCCACGTCCGTGGGCGTAAGGCGATGGACAAATGGGCTTGTGCATCCAAGGCCACGACGAAGCAGAGCAGAATAGAACACACCAACATTGATCTGGTCCAGATCCAATCCCTTTGTGAAAACAGTGCCATATGCAAGCTGCTATGCTCGCCCAGATTGGCACAAGACCTTGCCCCTCCGGCGAGCACGCCGGGCCTCCGTGCAAGCCAAGCAGTCGCACTGCGTCGGCATACCACAACCATGGCCACAGCAGGATACTCTGGCGCAGGAGCCTGGAGACATGACAAAAAAATATAGAAACTGAAAAGAAAGAGAGGGCGGCAGCACGGGAGACTAGTTCGTGATATAGTGCGTCAAAAGTTGCCCTAATATATAGAAGACGAATGCAAAAGGTCTAGACGAGAAGATGCGGCTGCACAGGAGAGTAATTGAGGGAAAATATTAAAAGTTACGTTACAGAAACAAAAAGCGAAGTGCCCTGACTGTTCGATGGACCGCTTGGGTGGATGGCGCCATTACTAGTAATAAAGATCCTATTTTCACGCATCACCACCGCAAACGCAGCAATTTATTATTTATAAAATTATCGAAGAATGTAGTTCAGAGTATAACACCCTAGAAGTCCAACCTTCAAGCACATGCAGTTCACATGGGTAATCCGTGTGCGTTATGGCTGGAGCAGTGCGCAACGATGGTGCATGCAGTACAGAACGTGCAAAAAATGTATTCATATGAAAAAAATTGACCGCCCAGGTGTGATCCGAACCCAGCCAGTCTCTTAGTAAGGCAGCGCGCCAGCTGGCATACGCAGGTGCACACCTGTTCTGAGACACGATGCATGGGGACAGGCACACAAGGGCCCAGAGGTCATGGTACAGCGAGCGCCGTGTGTAAGTGCCCAAAAAGTGTATGGAGGAGTTCGGAAGGGAGGCCTGGCTAGCGCTTATAAACAGGTTCCGCTCGCCCTCGGCGGCCGAGGTGGGACTAAATGTTCCACCGTTCGCACACCGAACCGATGGATGGGCCTATTCGGGAGCCTTCGGTGAGCGAGATGGGCCTAATTGGGCCTATTCAGATTTACTCGCAGTGTGAAAGCACAATCACAATGGGCGCTTCGTTACAGAGGAGGGTGACCGAATTATTATTTTTAGTTCACATACAAACATCCTCGAATAGAAAGACACAACAAGCATGCAGTCCGTGTCTTTCAGAAATGAAGTGCGTATGGGTAAAGGAAAAAGTTAACTTTCGTTCCTTCTGCAGTTCGATCTATACAAAAAAAATTGTACTATAGAACACACCCACGGACGTGATACAATACAATATGCTCACAAATATGTGTGCTTCCTCCCCCAAGGCTAGGAACTGCAGCTATATCAAAACAAATATGAAGTACACACCCACAATAAGTGCAGTTCTGAGATGGGACCAAATGAAGTCCGTGAGATTACGCAATGCAGTTCGATAACTCTATCACGCTCGATGTCCGTACAGCGTACCACATACTACAAACAAACGCGCGCCTGTGGATAGAATGGTGGTTAACAAAAATATTGATCAAATAAAAAAACACGATAAAAAACACACACGATCACAGACGAACCCACAGTCCCATCGGTTGCATCAGTAAAACCCACGATCACAGAAGAAGAAGAACCCACGATCTCCACAACCGCATCACCATGGGAGATCGTGCGGTTCCTCCCTTGCGGCCATCCCGTCCATAAATACAGACCTCCAGAACAACATAGATCACCATTGCGCTGCCATCACTTCCCCTCCCACTCTTCCCTCTCCACGAGAAATCCACGAATCCTTCTCCAGGGCTCCCGGTGATGGGTTTCATCAGGGAACTCAAGGAGGTGGAGGCACACGACACCATCAAGTTGCACGCGATCCACACCAATGACCTGAAGAAGGTGGAGGAAACGATCAAGCACTACGAGCAGCACCTCAAGTACCAGCGCAACAAGATCGTCGGTGTTGATGTCGAGTACATAGATGAGCCTGCCCACAAGCAGAAGGCCGCCCTCGTCCAGCTCTCTGTCGGCAAGACCCAGCCGGTGCTGCTCTTCCAACTGAGCGCCGCCCAAGACAAGTGCACGGCATTTGACAACTTCCTCGCAGACACAAGGTATACTTTTGCTGGCTTCTCCATCGACCAGGACATCGTGAATCTGGACCGTGTCAGCCTGGAGATCGGCCACTTCGTCGACATCCAGAAGGAATGGAGGGTGCCCGAAAGCACCAAGTACCTGGATTCGCTTGGCGACGTCTCCACCATGCTCATCGACGACTACTACATCGACATGAAGTACAAGCTGACCGACGAAGATCACAGGCTCTGGGACAAGATGCCCCTGCCCGAGAAGCACATCGAGTATGCAGCAAAGGACGCTTACGCCGCGTATGAGATATGGCGCCGCCTCACCATCACCCAGGACAGACTTCGCCGCGCAAAGATGGAGAAGTCCAAGAAGCGCGCCAGGAACTGGTGAAGATGAAGTTGATGCATGCCAAGAAGTATCTTCAAGATTGCTCGTAGTCATCTTAGATTACAAGTTAATTTGCTTTCGAGTTTTTAGTTTGCTTTTGCTTTCCCCAGTATGCTTGTGATGTAGTTGATTTGCTTTGGAATCATGTAGTAGTTTGCTTAAGTACGAAACAAGCTTAGTCTGATGTACATTACTGCAGTTATCCTTTACAGCATGCTGCAGTTCTGGTTTACACTATAATGCAGTGCGCTAGAATGCAAAGTACGCCAGTAAACAACCGACAAGACTGCAGACAAGGGAATAAGAAAACACACAAAAACTAAAAGGGCAAAGAGACATGCAGTTCGCTATGAAAGAGATAGTACAACAGTGTGACGAAAACTGCAGTACATATTAGTAAGCCAAAGCAGTTCTGCAAATTCGATGGACCGCTTGGGTGGAATCGAACGATTACTAGTGATAAAGATCCCTATTTTCACGCATCACCACCGCAAACGCAGCAATTAATTATTTATAAATTATCGCATAATGCAGTTCAGAGTATGATACCCTAGAAGTCCGACCTTCAAGCACATGCAGTTCACAGGGTAATCCATGTGCATTATGACTGGAGCAGTGCACAACGATGGTACATGCAGTACAGAACGTGACAAAAACATGTTCATATGAACAAAATAATTGACCGCCCAGGTGCGACCCGAACCCAGCCAGTCTCCTAGTAAGGCAGCGCGCCAGCTGGCACAAGCAGGCGCACGCCCGTTCTGAGACACGATGCATGGGCACAGGCACACATGGGCCCACAGGTCATGGAACAGCGAGCGCCGTGTGTAAGCGCCAAACAAGTGTATCGAGGAGTTCGGAAGGGAGGCCTGGCCAGCGCCTATAAACAGGTTCCGCTCGCCCTCGGCAGGCGAGGTGGGACTAAATGTAAGCGCGTTCGCACACCGCAACGAAGCAACAGTGCCAGCAGCCTTTATGGGCCGAATGTAGTTTACTGGGGCAATAAGAAGGCCCAACAATGTGCTTCCCTGCCAGTGCGTTTAGCTATGAAGTTAGGTAAAATAGGGAGGGCAGTGCTGATTTGTTTAGTATGCAGTTATCCGTCTACAAAAAATTAAAAGACAAAATAAACGTGCAGTTCTATCTAATAGATAATGCAGTGTAGAAGGTTGATAACTGCAGTACACAACGGAATTAAAGGGCAAAATAAATTTCGGAAAAAATGTCCAGAATAATGCAGTATGCACATAAAACACTCAGCTACAAAGAAGTACATTGTATGCAATAAGGCAGTCATTTTCTATATTTCCACGCGGTCCAAATAGTTCGAAAAAAAATTCAATAAATGGTATCAGGCCAGTCATCAAGTGCGTGCGAAAAACGAGGGGACGCCCGTTCAGTTTACGAGGCCACTAGCAGAGCCTGCCTCCTGTTGCCACGATACGCTGACACCACCACCCCACCACGCTTCCCACCACCTCCCACGACGCACTACCTGCAGCCAAACCGCCATAGAAAACCCCCTCTCATCCTCTCTTCCATTCACATTCATCGCCTGAAATCACCACTACCGCGTCAACCCTCTCTTCCATCAATCACCATTGCCGCTTCATCCAACACCTCTAACCCCAATCAAGCGAAAGGAAGCGGAAGCAGAGCCATGGAAGACGCACCTCTGTACAAACGGCGCCGCAGGTACACCAGGGAGCTTCACGACGTTGAAATCCACGGCAACAAAAAGCTCCACGTCGTCTGCACAAGCAAGGGTTGCGACGTGGACAAGATGCTGTGCAAGCTCAGGAGAAAGCTCGTCGTCCTACCGGCCAAGAGAATAGGCGTTGATGTAGAGTACACACACTACGAAGAGCCGCAGAACGCATCGGTACTCCAGATCTGCGTAGAAGACGAGTGCCTTGTATACCACATCTCCGCAGCAAAAGACAGGTTAGAACGATTCGTTCTCAATCTGTAGTTTTAATTTATTTATCTGAAGAAGCCCTTCTAGCCCGATGTGGAAAAATTTAAAATTGGATTCTGATTTTTTTAACCATTTCAAACGATTCATAGAATTTTTTGGACTGTCTCCATGCAACTCTTGTGTTTAATAATTAATTAAACGCTTTAGGGATAGTACTACCTGAAACAGACAAAAATGTCCTGAAACAAAGAAAAAACAGAGTATATGAACCATGCTGTATGAATTTCCATTCAGAACAAATTACATGCACTTGTTATTGCAATATAGTAGAAGGTTCTTAATCATACAATAAAAAAGTATCAGCACCTTCTTATTAAAACAAAATCATAATTTCACAGTCCAGTTCAGTTTACAAATTATAAAACAAACTTGATCAAACTGGATAATTTGTATAATCTCACTATAAATTTTTTGTCTCTCACAAATTGCAGGCCCCTGCAACTGGAAGAATTCCTGATGAATGATGAATACACCTTTGCCGGATTCGCCATCGAAGGAGACAAAAAGAAGCTAAAGCTCTCTGATTTGGAAATCAACTCAAACAAATACATTGATATCCAGGTGGAATGGAGAAACCCATACAGGAGAAAGGATTTTGATTTTTTAGCTGACGTTGCTGGAAGCGTGATCGACGATCATTACAAGAACATGAAGAAGGTAATCAACAAGGAAGAAGACCATACTTTGTGGGGGTTCTGCCCGTTGCCAGAGAAGATCATCAAGTATACAGCAATAGATGCATATGCCAGCTATGATTCATGGAGATGCATTGATGATATAGCCGAGGGGCTACAGATAGCGAAAGAAGAAAAAGAAGCGAGGAACAAGAACAAGGATGTAATCCCATGCAGCAACTAGGAAAAGAAAAATCCAAAGAAAATTGAAATGTGTTGGGTCTTGTTATTTTGTGCTATAGTTGTGAATTTGTTGTAGTTGTGCTGCACCTTGTCAACCCTGGATGTATGCACTACAGCACTATTAAGGAAGTTTGTATTCAGACAAGTAGCTAGGGCGTTTGTATTCAGACAAGTATGTTCAATCCATGGTGCTTATTTCTTTTTTTGTGAAAATGATGTGTTAACAAAATTATATTACATGCATTCTGATACTTCCAAAAAATTTATCCAAAGAAACGATCAAATACTTATGTTCTAACACCACTGCGAAGCCAATGGACAAATGTTAAGACTTGCAGTACAGAAATGAAATATAAGAAGTTAGAATAAAAAATAAATGCAGTGCAGAAAAGTAGATGATGTAATGAAGCAAAGAAGTGCAGTCCTAATAAAGAACAAATGCAGTACAGAACAAGAAGATACACTGCACTGCGAAGCCAATGGACAAATGTTAAGACTTGCAGTACAGAAATGAAATATAAGAAGTTAGAACAAAAAATAAATGCAGTGCAGAAAAGTAGATGATGTAATGCAACAAAGAAGTGCAGTCCTAATAAAGAACAAATGCAGTACATAACAAGAAGATACACTGCATCAAGGAAGTGCAAAATATAACAATTAACAAATGCATCAAAGAAGTCCACTTCTAATAATGAACAAATGCAGTTCTAATAAGGAAGTGCAAAAAAATACTTGCAATACAAAAAGGAAAAAAAATGACCGCCAGGTGCAACCAGTCCCCAGACGGTGTGGAAGTGAGGCTCGATGCGTGGGGACGGGCTCAAAAGGGCCCACGGGTCAGGTGAAATAGCGCACCGAGCACCGTGTATAAGCGCCCAATCAGTAATCAGAGGAGTTCAAAATGGTTTCCTCCCCGGGGCTTATAAAGCCATCCTGGGCGCTCTCGGCGGGCGAGGTGGGACTAAACGTTACCGCATACACACAACGCAGAGAAAGGCAGAGGCCTACTTGGGCTGGACGTGACTTACACCCCAATGGGCCCAACACATTCTCACGGCCCAACACCAAGCCCCCCGCCTCACAACTAGCAAGCAACTGTTGTTTGTAAAAAAACAATCAATTGCAGTTTGCTCACGCATAGAACAATGCAGTTCGCAGCCACAACGAATGAAGTTCTATATCTTGAAGAAAGAAGATTTGTCAGTTAAGCATTGCAGTTTTCTTTGAACTAAATACTGCTTTAAAATCAGTCCATCTTGACACGACGGGTCTGTGCGATCAGTTTGTTCCCATCCTAAAAACGACGCTTGGACGGTTGTTTTTTCCACGCAGCCGCCAGCACTGCCACTCGGCAGTTGCCACGACTCTCTGAAACGGCGAGCGCACGTCCACTACCCCCACTACCACGGCGACCCCGCGTCCAACCACCTCCTCCACGACCCTAAACCATGCCACAAAAAGGCACATCCGCTTCCATTCCCGCTCCATTCCGAAAACACCATTGCCGCTCCATCTCAACTATCAACTCCCCACAACATCTCTCTGTCAAGCCCGCCATTGCCGGAGGAGGGCAATGGCGGAGGAACCATCTGCCAAGCGTCACCGTGGTGAGACGTCCGACCAGACCAGCGAGGTCGACGACGTTCAGGTCCCCGGTAAGAAGCACGACTACACCAAGCGCCTCAATGAGGTCGACATCCACGGCAAGGAGAAGCTGGTTGTCGTATGCACCAGCAATCCAGAAGAAGCCGACAAGATGATCGACAGGATCAGGAAGAGGGTCGGCGGCTTGTGCCCTCGCTACATTGGCGTTGATGTGGAGTATACCAGGGAAGACGAACCTCCGCAGAGGGCAGCAGTTCTGCAGTTATGTGTGGAGGAACTCTGCCTAGTATACCACATCACCGCGACAACAAAATGGTGAACCATCCTACTCATTCATCCTCTTCATGCATTGTTTAATTAGTGTCAACTTCAAGGATTATGACAACCCCTACTACAACTACCAGTGATGACAAAAACATCAAAATCTAGCCTTGGAGTTGCTTCTGCTTGTGCTTGTCCTTTCTAGTCATCTTAGACTTCGAGTTAAAACTTTATTTGCTTTGGAGTTTGTAGTTTGCGCTTTAGCAAGGTGTGCTTGTGATGTAGTTAATTTCCTTTCGAACCATGTAGTTTGCTTAAGTATGAAATAAGTTTATTCCATGTACAATATTGCAGTTACATTTCACAACACGCTGCAGTTCTGAGTAAGATTATAATGCAGTGCACAACAAATGCAAATGTGATGCAAAGCAATACATAAAAAGAACGTGCGCACGCCAGTACAAAAGATACAAACCTGCAGACAAGTGATGAAGAAAACAAACACAAAAAACATGATGCAAAAGCAATGCATAAAAGTATGCAGTTCGCTCTGTAAGAGAATGCAATGCTGAGGATTGACCAATGCAGTTATGCGCGCGCACCCGTTTTGAGACAAGATGTGCGGGGACAGGCACCCATGGGCCCACAGGCCATGGTGTGTGCGAGGCATTTAGTGCGAGTAATTTAGTCATGAAGTAATGTACGATAGGCAATGCAGTGTTGATTCTTTTAGAATATAGTTCTCATATGCTCACGCAGTTCTCACCTTTGAGACATGAAGTTCGCATGACAGACACCAGTTTGAAATGCAGTTCCCTTCGGTAAAACTGCCACCTACAATAGCATTTAACATTGTAAAACTGCCTACGTAAAACCCACACGCTCCACACCAACACAACAGAACCCTCTTCTTCTTATCTCCAAAAAAATAGATCTAGGGTTCCACCAACTCCCCCTCCCACTCCCTGCCATTAACCTGAGTTCGCCATGGAAGATTGTTCCTGTGGCCCTCCTCCCCCACCCCCGGCTCGGCCTCGCGCTAACTCACGCAGTGCGCTTGGTTGACAGGCGCAGTGCGGTTATTATGTCCCCCCCCCCCCGCCAAGAACAACCGCAACAACCCCCCGACACCCCTAAGATAGATAGTGGGGTCAGGGGTGTGACGGACTCGCCGGAGCATGTGACGACGCGGCAAGCCGCGTCGTCGCCTGCTCCGGCTCGTTCATGGCTCGGCCTCGCCGCCCCTCCCCCACCCCCGGCTCGGCCTCGCGCTAACGCACGCAGTGCGCTTGGTTGACAGGCGCAGTGCGGTTATTCTGTCCCCCCCCCCCAAAGAACAACTGCAACAACCCCCCGACACCCCTAAGATAGATAGTGGGGTCAGGGGTGTGACGGACTCGTCGGAGCATGCGACGCCGCGGCAAGCCGCGTCGTCGCCTGCTCTGGCTCGTTCCTGGCTCGGCCTCGCCGGACCCCCCCCCTCCCCCAACCCCGGCATGGCCTCGCGCTAACGCACGCAGTGCGCTTGGTTGATAGGCGCAGTGCGGTTATTCTGTTCCCCCCCCAAGAACAACCGCAACAACCCCCCGACACCCCTAAGATAGATAGTGGGGTCAGGGGTGTGACGGACTCGCCGAAGCATGCGATGCCGCGGCAAGCCGCGTCGTTGCCTGCTCCGGCTCATTCCTGGCTCAGCCTCGCCGGGGGTGGGGGAGGAGGGTCCAGACCCCCCCTCCCCCACCCCCGGCTCGGCCTCGGGCTAACGCACACAGTGCGCTTGGTTGACAGCCGCAGTGCGGTTATTCTGTTTCCCCCCCAAGAAGAACCGCAACAACCCCCGACACCCCTAAGATAGATAGTGGGGTTAGGTGTGTGACGGACTCGCCGGAGCATGCGACGCCGCGGTAAGCCGCGTCGTCGCCTGCTCCAGCTCGTTCCTGGCTCGGCCTCGCCGTGGGAAGGGGAGGGGGTCCAGGCCGCCCTCCCCCACCCCCGGCTTGGCCTCGCGCTAACACACGCAGTGCGCTTGGTTGACAAGCGCAGTGCGGTTATTCTGTCCTCCCCCCCCCCCAAGAACAACCGCAACAACCCCCCGACGCCCCTAAGATAGATAGTGGGGTCAGGGGTGTGGCGGACTCACCGAAGCAAGCGACGCCGGGGCAAGCCGCGTCGTCGCCTGCTCCGGCTCGTTCCTGGCTCGGCCTCGCCGGGGGTGGGGGAGGGGGGTCCAGACCCCCTCCCCCACCCCCGGCTCGGCCTCACGCTAACGCACGCAGCGCGCTTGGTTGACAGGCGCAGTGCGGTTATTCTGT
Organism: Elymus sibiricus; assembly: GCA_039707655.1. Taxonomy (NCBI): domain Eukaryota; kingdom Viridiplantae; phylum Streptophyta; class Magnoliopsida; order Poales; family Poaceae; genus Elymus; species Elymus sibiricus. The sequence continues at coordinate 239,429,674 of CM077665.1, forward strand.
TTCCCCCCCCCCCAAGAACAACCGCAACAACCCCCCGACACCCCTAAGATAGATAGTGGGGTCAGGGGTGTGACGGACTCGTCGGAGCATGCGACGCCGCGGCAAGCTGCGTCGTTGCCTGCTCCAGCTCGTTCCTGGCTCGGCCTCGCCGGACCCCCCCCCCCCTCCCCAACCCCAGGCTCGGGCTCACGCTAACGCACGTAGTGTGCTTGGTTGACAGGCGCAATGCGGTTATTCTGTTCCCCCCCACCCAAGAACGACCGCAACAACCCCCCGACACCCCTAAGATAGATAGTGGGGTCAGGGGTGTGACGGACTCGCCGGAGCATGCGATGCCGCGGCAAGCCGCGTCGTTGCCTGCTCTGGCTCGTTCCTGGATCGGCCTCGCCGGGGGTGGGGGAGGGGGGTCCAGACCCCTCCTCCCCCACCCCCGGCTCGGCCTCGCGCTAACGCACACAGTGCGCTTGGTTGACAGGCGCAGTGCGGTTATTCTGTTTTCCCCCCCAAGAACAACCGCAACAACCCCCCGACACCCCTAAGATAGATAGTGGGGTTAGGGGTGTGACAGACTAGCGGGAGCATGCGATGCCGCGGCAAGCCGCGTCGTCGCCTGCTCTGGCTCGTTCCCTCCCCCACCCTCGGCTCGGCCTCGCGCTAACGCACGCAGTGCGCTTGGTTGACAGGCGCAGTGCGGTTATTCTGTCCCCCCCCCCAAGAACAACCGCAACAACCCCCCGACAACCCTAAGAGATATAGTGGGGTCAGGGGTGTGACGGACTCGCCGGAGCATGCGACACCGCGGCAAGCCGCGTGGTCGCCTGCTCGGGCTCATTGTTGGCTCGGCCTCGCCGGGGGTGGGGGAGGGGGGTCCAGACCACCCCTCCCCCACCCCCGGCTCGGCCTCGCGCTAACGCACGCAGTGCGCTTGGTTGACAAGCGCGGTGCGGTTAATCTGTTCCCCCCCACCCCAAGAACAACCGCAACAACCCCCCGACACCTCTAAGATTGATAGTGGGGTCAGGGGTGTGACGGACTCGCCGGAGCATGCGACGCCGCGGCAAGCCGCGTCGTCGCCTGCTCCGGCTCGTTCCTGGCTTGGCCTCGCCGAGGGTGGGGGAGGGGGGGTCCAAACCCCCCCCCTCCCACACCCCTAGCTCGGCCTCGCGCTAACGCACGCAGTGCACTTCGTTGACAGGCGCAGTGCGGTTATTCTGTTCCCCCCCCCCCCAAGAACAACCGCAACAACCCCCCGACACCCCTAAGATAGATAGTGGGGTCAGGGGTGTGACGGACTCGCCGGAGCATGCGACGCCGCGGCAAGCCGCGTCGTCGCTTGCTCCGGCTCGTTCCTGGCTCGGCCTCATGCTAACGCACGCAGTGCGCTTGGTTGATAGCCGCAGTGCGGTTATTCTATTCCCCCCTCCCAAGAACAACCGCAACAACGCCCCGACACCCCTAAGATAGATAGTGGGGTCAGGGGTTTGACGGACTCGCCTGAGGACGCGACGCCGCGGCAAGCCGCGTCGTCGCTTGCTCCGGCTCGTTCCTGGCTCAGCCTCGCCAGGGTGGGGGAGGGGGGTCCAGACCCTCCCTCCCCCACCCCCGTCTCGGCCTCGCGCTAACGCACGTAGTGCGCTTGGTTGACACGCGTAGTGCGGTTATTCTGTTCCCCCCCCCCCCAAGAAAAACCGCAACAACCCCCCCGACACCCCTATGATAGATAGTGGGGGTCAGGGGTGTGACGGACTCGCCGGAGCATGCGATGTCGCGGCAAGCCGCATCGTCGCCTGCTCCGGCTCGTTCCTGGCTCGGCCTCGCCGGGGGTGGGGAGGGGGGTCCAGACCCCCCTCACCCACCCCTGGCTCGGCCTTGCACTAACGCACGTAGTGCGCTTGGTTGACAGGCGTAGTGCGGTTATTCTGTCCCCCCCCCAAGAACAACCGCAACAACCCGCCGACACCCCTAAGATAGATAGTGGGGTCAGGAGAGTGACGGACTCGCCCGAGCATGCGACGCCGCGGCAAGCCACGTCATCGCCTGCTCTGGCTCGTTCTTGGCTCGGACTCACGCTAATGCACGCAGTGCGTTTGGTTGACAGGTGCAGTGCGGTTATTCTGTCACCCCCCAAGAACAACCGCAACAACCCCCCGACACCCCTAAGATAGATAGTGGGGTCAGGGGTGTGACGGACTTGCCGGACCATGCGACGCCGCGGCAAGCCGCGTCGTCGCCTGCTCCGGCTCGTTCCTGGCTCGGCCTCGCCGGGGGTGGGGGAGACCCCCCTCCCCCACCCCCGCCTCGGCCTCGCGCTAAGGCATGCAGTGTGCTTGGTTGATAGGCGCAGTGCAGTTATTCTGTCCCCCCCCCAAGAACAACCGCAACAACCCCCCGACACCCCTAAGATAGATAGTGGGGTCAGGGGTGTGACGGACTCGCCGAAGCATGCGATGCCGCGGCAAGCCGCGTCGTTGCCTGCTCCGGCTCGTTCCTGGCTCAGCCTCGCCGGGGGTGGGGGAGGAGGGTCCAGACCCCCCCTCCCCCACCCCCGGCTCGGCCTCGGGCTAACGCACACAGTGCGCTTGGTTGACAGCCGCAGTGCGGTTATTCTGTTTTCCCCCCAAGAAGAACCGCAACAACCCCCGACACCCCTAAGATAGATAGTGGGGTTAGGTGTGTGACGGACTCGCCGGAGCATGCGATGCCGCGGTAAGCCGCCTCGTTGCCCGCTCCAGCTCGTTCCTGGCTCGGCCTCGCCGTGGGGAGGGGAGGGGGTCCAGGCCCCCTCCCCCACCCCCGGCTTGGCCTCGCGCTAACGCACGCAGTGCGCTTGGTTGACAAGCGCAGTGCGGTTATTCTGTCCTCCCCACCCCCCCAAGAACAACCGTAACAACCCCCCGACGCCCCTAACATAGATAGTGCGGTCAGGGGTGTGATGGACTCGCCGAAGCAAGCGACGCCGGGGCAAGCCGCGTCGTCGCCTGCTCCGGCTCGTTCCTGGCTCGGCCTCGCCGGGGGTGGGGGAGGGGGGTCCAGACCCCCCTCCCCCACCCCCGGCTCGGCCTCACGCTAACGCACGCAGCGCGCTTGGTTGACAGGCGCAGTGCGGTTATTCTGTTTCCCCCCCAAGAACAACCGCAACAACCCCCCGACACCCCTAAGATAGATAGTGGGGTCAGGGGTGTGACGGACTCGCCGGAGCATGCGACGCCGCGGCAAGCTGCGTCGTCCCCTGCTCCGGCTCGTTCCTGGCTCGGCCTCGCCGGACCCCCCCCCCTCCCCAACCCCAGGCTCGGGCTCACGCTAACGCACGCAGTGTGCTTGGTTGACAGGCGCAATGCGGTTATTCTGTTCCCCCCCCACCCAAGAACGACCGCAACAACCCCCCGACACCCCTAAGATAGATAGTGGGGTCAGGGGTGTGACGGACTCGCCGGAGCATGCGATGCCGCGGCAAGCCGCGTCGTTGCCTGCTCTGGCTCGTTCCTGGATCGGCCTCGCCGGGGGTGGGGGAGGGGGGTCCAGACCCCTCCTCCCCCACCCCCGGTCGGCCTCGCGCTAACGCACAAAGTGCGCTTGGTTGACAGGCGCTGTGCGGTTATTCTGTTTCCCCCCCCCCCAAGAACAACCGCAACAACCCCCCGATACCCCTAAGATAGATAGTGGGGTTAGGGGTGTGACGGACTAGCGGGAGCATGCGACGCCGCGGCAAGCCGCGTCGTCGCCTGCTCCGGCTCGTTCCAGGCTCGGCCTCGCCGGGGGTGGGGGAGGGGGGTCCAGACCCCCCTCCCCCACCCACGGCTCGGCCTCGCGTTAACGCACGCAGTGCGATTGGTTGACAGGCGCAATGCGGTTATTCTGTTCCCCCCCCCCCCCCAAGAACAACCGCAACAACCCCCCGACAACCCTAAGAGAGATAGTGGGTTCATGGGTGTGACGGACTCGCCGGAGCATGCGACATCGCGGCAAGCCGCGTCGTCGCCTGCTTCGGCTCATTGTTGGCTCGGCCTCGCCGGGGGTGGGGGAGGGGGGTCCAGACCACCCCTACCCCACCCCCGGCTCGGCCTCGCGCTAACGCACGCAGTGCGCTTGGTTGACAGGCGCGGTGCGGTTAATCTGTTCCCCCCCCCCCACCCCTAGAACAACCGCAACAACCCCCCGACACATCTAAGATTGATAGTGGGGTCAGGGGTGTGACGGACTCGCCGGAGCATGCGACGCCGCGGCAAGCCGCGTCGTCCCCTGCTCCGGCTCGTTCCTGGCTTGCCTCGCCGGGGGTGGGGGAGGGGGGGTCCAAACCCCCCCCCCTCCCACACCCCTAGCTCGGCCTCGCGCTAACGCACACAGTGCACTTCGTTGACAGGCGCAGTGCGGTTATTCTGTCCCCCCCCCAAGAACAACCGCAACAACCCCCCGACACCCCTAAGATAGATAGTGGGGTCAGGGGTGTGACGGACTCGCCGGAGCATGCGACGCCGCGGCAAGCCGCGTCGTCGCTTGCTCCGGCTCGTTCCTGGCTCGGCCTCGCCCCCTCCCCCACCCCCGGCTCGGCCTCATGCTAACGCACGTAGTGCGCTTGGTTGCTAGCCGCAGTGCGGTTATTCTATTCCCCCCCCCCCAAGAACAACCGCACCAACGCCCCGACACCCCTAAGATAGATAGTGGGGTCAGGGGTTTGACGGACTCGCCTGAGGACGCGACGCCGCGGCAAACCGCGTCGTCGCTTGCTCCGGCTCGTTCCTGGCTCAGCCTCGCCAGGGTGGGGGAGGGGGGTCCAGACCCTCCCTCCCCCACCCCCGGCTCGGCCTCGCGCTAACGCACGTAGTGCGCTTGGTTGACACGCGCAGTGCGGTTATTCTGTTCCCCCCCCCCCAAGAACAACCGCAACAACCCCCCCGACACCCCTATGATAGATAGTGGGGGTCAGGGGTGTGACGGACTCGCCGGAGCATGCGATGTCGCGGCAAGCCGCATCGTCGCCTGCTCCGGCTCGTTCCTGGCTCGGCCTCGCCGGGGGTGGGGAGGGGGGTCCAGACCCCCCTCACCCACCCCCGGCTTGGCCTTGCACTAACGCACGCAGTGCGCTTGGTTGACAGGCGCAGTGCGGTTATTCTGTTCCCCCCCCCCCCAAGAACTACCGCAACAACCCGCCGACACCCCTAAAATAGATAGTGGGGTCAGGAGAGTGATGGACTCGCCAGAGCATGCGACGCCGCGGCAAGCCACGTCGTCGCCTGCTCTGGCTCGTTCTTGGCTCGGACTCACGCTAATGCACGCAGTGCGTTTGGTTGACAGGTGCAGTGCGGTTATTCTGTCACCCCCCAAGAACAACCGCAACAACCCCCCGACACCCCTAAGATAGATAGTGGGGTCAGGGGTGTGACGGACTCGCCGGACCATGCGACTCCGCGGCAAGCCGCGTCGTCGCCTGCTCCGGCTCGTTCCTGGCTCGGCCTCGCCGGGGGTGGGGGAGACCCCCCCTCCCCCACCCCCGCCTCGGCCTCGCGCTAAGGCATGCAGTGTGCTTGGTTGACAGGCGCAGTGCGGTTATTCTGTTCCCCCCCCCCACCCCAAGAACAACCGCAACAACCCCCCGACACCCCTAAGATAGATAGTGGGGTCAGGGTGTGACGGACTCGCCGGAGGACTGAGCGCCTCATCACAACTAGCGCTACCTTCTCTCCATGCACGCTTGATATTTGTAACCATCCTCCTAAAAACCCTATTTGCTTCATTACTACCAGGCTTATGCGGAGAGTCGAGATATTCAAAGCGTCTTGCCTTCAAATTCAAGGCAACCACACAATAATGTCAAACACCATCATTCCTGTCTGGCGGATCAAATGTTGCAAACAGGACCTGTTGCAGATAAAATATATGTCATGGTCTTAGCCATCTAACAATTACAAAAACAGGCAAGCAAAAAACAATAAAGCCACCACAAAAACAAATGATTTTTTTACATAAAACACTACTCACCATATCCTATTCATCAACACGTTCCTCAGCTCTTGAAGAGAAAAACAATTTCACCATCTTGCTTACGCTACCACCATTCCAAATGCTTGTCTACAAAAGTTAGCAAAAGCAATAAGGCCAATACAAACAAAAAAAACAGATAAACGAAACAAACGACAAACAAAAGTTCTGCATGCTTACACAAATATGGTAGGGCACAACCATCATCGGAGATCCCTTAAACTTATCTACCAGCAAAGAAACCCCCAAATTTACAAGGCGGGTCGTCAGCATCCCAAAAGTCCAAAAAGATTGACCAACTTCCCTAGTTGGAATATCACCAAGCTCAGTTTCAAAAGCAATCATGTCCCTGAATGTTTTTTAAAAAGCTGCTACATAAGGTACTACAAACATACCAATAACAAAGAAAGGGCAAATAATGCGATTAAAAACACATATTATAAAATAACAATTCACAAGTTTTTAAAAACATCATACTTCTTCTTCTTGTCCCTACGAGCCCTGGAAACAGCATCGTACAACTCATTGTATCTTCTGAGAAGAGCTGGATCAATGCTGGAAGGTGCCACAACGGGAAGATCATCATCTGCAATCAAAAATATAAAATAGAGAAAGAAGTAAAAAAAGATGAAGTTCACTAATCAGGAATAAAAAGTACAATACAGATGGCAACTTGGAAAAGAATTAGAAAAAAGATGAAGTTCACTACATCAAAAAAGGAAATGCACTACACAACAAACAATTTCAAATGGAGAAGTTCACTTAACAAAAAACATGTGATCAATAAACCATAGTAATTCAAAAATGTCTGACAAAAAAATGAAGTTCACTTTCGAAAAAAGAAATACTTGCCTTCAGTTTCAGAGTCTATGTCCTGCTGCTCTTCAGAGCCGTCCAATGTAGTTTCACTAGTAGATTGCACTGAAAGCACCGCACCCTCACTGGACTGCCCTACTACATCAGCATCAGCGTTGTCTGGAATTTCATCAGTATGCACAACCGCAACGTCCTGAGATGACTCATCTATACAAGGCTTCACAATGAAATAGCCAGGAACATATTCGGCGGCTAGACAAATAGGAGAAATAACAACACTATCAACAGGAACGACAGTCTCCTGCTGCTTTTCAACACCAACATCAACATCCTCGTGCCTCCTAGGAGCGTCTACAGGACCAGAATCTTGAGCTACAGAAGGATCTGCACTGCCATCAGCTACTGGTACAGGCAACTTTACAGCATCATCACCATCACCAGCAACAGCAACGTCAACCTGTTCATGAACTTCTTCAACTTTATCTCCAGCCTGGCGAAGGAGTTGAAAAAATCATTAGAACATAAAAAAGCGAGAAAAGAATCAACACAACAACATGCGGTTCACTTATGTAATACAACGTAGTTCACCAATATAACAACATGTAGCTCACTTGTACGAAAGAACGAAGGTTACTTATGTTAGACATTACAGCTCACTTATGTAAAACAGTGCAGTCCACTGACAAACAGCACAAAGCTCACAAATGTTGCAGACTACAGCTCACAAATGTTAAGTAAAAATTGCATTTTCTGTAAACAGAAAAACATGAATCTTTCTTATACTAGCAAAAATATAGATTACAAAACACCAATACAAAAATTCATTCCAACGTACCTTATTAGCTACAACACCATGAGGGGACGACGCATCAGCCAAGTGCTCATCCTTATCAACACCATCGCTCGAGTTCTGGCCCTCATCACAACCTTTTTCTGCAGCAGCCTACAACACAGCACACAACATCACAAAATAAATAGGGTAACAAACAAAACTTCAGCTAATCACAAGCAGTCCACACAAGTGACAGGACAAAGAATTTATACATCATCAATGCCATCGTCCTGAGTTGCAACAATATCAAAATCACCCTCTCCACCCTACAACAACAACAACAAATAAGAAAAGAATATTAACTGGGGGAAAACAACAAATTAAGATGCAGTCCACATGATATTAAAAGGAGGTACAAAAGAAAAGAAAAAAAGGAAAACATACAGTATAAGCGTCAGCACCAGTGTCCTCTTGGTCCATTTGATTGATAATGTGCTCAGCATCCTTCTCAAACCGTGCGCACTTTTCATCCTATGAATCCTTCAACTGAGAATATGAAGACCGAATATTCATCACTGAAAACTTCAACCCCTCAAGCACACCACGTTCAAAGTTGTGAGCAGCAACAATTTCTTCTTCACATGGGCCATGGCCAACATGGAAAAATCCAGCAACTCCCCTCAACCGATCACCGGAGGTTGGAAACTCATCAGCTAATTTGATAACCTTCTGAAGAAGCTCATCAATCTCCCTGTGTTTGGTACTGCCAGCAAACGCCTGATCAGAAGACCTTCCAGTATTGAAATTACGACCAGCCGCCAAACCCCTAGTAGGCAGCGTATGACCATCACGGAAAGGAAGCTGGCTGCATATAGGCTCATCGAGCCTAGCGTATCTAGCAGGACTGCTAGGACCTGCATCAGAGTTGCCACAAACAAGCGCAACAGGACGACCGTAGACAATATCACCCGACGCCTTCCACTGCAAAAATATGAAAGAAAAAAAAGCAAAGAAGTCCACATGAGAAATATAGGAGGTTCAGATATATCACGAGTCCAAAATTAAAAAAGATGAAGGTTTGAACTATTGTAAAAGATCAACTAACCGGAAGTTTCCCAAATCTATAACTTTCCAAAACTATATTTCCCTTGACAACAATATCCTTATTGTATATCTTCAAAAGGACCTCATGCGTAAGGTATGAAGCACGTGGCGTCAACGTGTGAAGCAATGAAAATTTGCGAAGGTTCAAGGAGTCTAAATACATAATCAGGGGAACAATGGCACATCCCTCAGCAGAATTCTGCTTGTTACCTTCTGACTACCACTTCACCACAGCTAACTGCAGCTCATCAACGACAAGCTGGCAAAAGTCCATATCTGCCATAGCAAAATAATCCATCTTCTCGACCATGGCAGCAACCCTGCCCAAACGAACTGCAGGCCCGGGGCATAGCAAATTCTGATAAAGAATAAGGAAGAAAACCTTGACAGCAAGATCAATTGTCACCGGGTCCTCACTCTCCACCAAATCCTTCAATAGTACAAGCAAGTCCTTAACACCTATGCTTCGTGAACGGTCAAAACCGAGCTCATCCTTGACGGCAGACAACGATTCATCATGACCGCTATTAGCAGGCGTTGGTGCAGTGCGAGATCCCATAGGAAAATGAAAAATGTGGTGAACAGCAGCACGGTTGATATTAAGAACCCTGCCAGGACCAAGGTCAATTTTCATTGTCGCCGGATCAATCTTTCCCATCAGATAGCACATGAGAATGCGGGACACATTCTTCTTTAAGGTCAAGTTGAAGACAACACCAAAACCAGCATCAATCACACGACCACGGTGCGGAGCTCTCAATAAATCAGCAGCCTTGCACACATTTGGGAGTGACAAGCGTACGGTCTTGTTAAAACGTGAATCATCGTCATCACCGTCATCTTCAGTTCTCTTCCTCTTGCCAGCGTTCGTCTTCTTCTGTGTAAAAAAATGCAGTCCACATTAACAAACTAAGCAAAATAAGAGACGAAAGAGGAAATTAGAATGTCATTGGAAGAAACAAATGTAGTATTTCAACAAACCTTTGGAACAACATCAGAATCAGCATCAACACGAGGACACTTGCGCTGACCCTTGGATGTACCACAGTCTTTGCGTATGGCAGGCGACTAGGCATTCCTCACAAAGTCAGCAAGCACAAAGTCATCGTCGTCAGAGTCAACCTCGCCATAGGCATCTGGTCTCTTCCGCTTCAAATCATCTGCACCAGTTTCAACAGTTCTCTTACCGAGGTTCTTATCTATGGAAGCAACACGAGGACTCCGCCGAGGAGTACCACCTTGCTCAGCAACAGAACTCAGATTCTTCTTCTGCAAATCATGCTGCTTGCCTTTACGACATCTCGCACCCATCACAGCATCTGTAGCCCTCCTAAGCTTCTCTTTCTCCTCATACAACTTTGATTCATTTTCAAATTTCAAAATCTTATCACGTTTCTTAAATTCATATGCACGAAGCTAATCCGGAACCATCCAAGCCTGCGTAACTTGCTCCGTACCATCAACAGATTGTGATTGTATTTCTGACAAGACAGGGCGACTAAAGGCATGCTCAGAACTCACACCAACAGCACCCTCTGCGAAATAATGGTCAATCAAATGAGTAACCTCCTCAAACCCAGCAACCCCACCACAAAAATCAGATTCTGCGTCGAAACGAAGTTCATACATGGTTAAATAAGGACTGAACATAGGAACAAATGCAGTTAACCTATCATTATAATACAGTGCTCCATGGAAGAAATGCAAAGGGTACAATTTCTTGAAAAATACAATAAGCAGATGTTTGTTCACACGAAAAAATGGATGACTGCATACAGCAAGGCTAACAGAAAATTGAACAACATCAATTAAACGGCATACACAACAAATAAATCATGAAAAGCCTGTAAATAATAACATCAAATGCCTAAAAATATCAGCAATGCTAAGAACTAACACATGAATGACTAATCTGCAGGATGAACAAGACAATTAACATGAACAAATACTCAAAAAAATACATGGGGAAGCAAGCAGTCCACATACCTTCATCTTCCCCACCTCTTTTGCTCGGCGAAGACATTGCGTTCGTACGAACGCCAGAGGACGGTGTGACGGATACCAGCAACACGTCGAGAAAATCCGACGAAACCCTAGGGACAATTTTTTTCTCCACACGGAAAACCCACGAGAACAACCTTCAAAAGGATGACAAATCAACTTCATCAGCAGAAACGCATATGAACTAAAAACAATCTAACAACTAAATCCGCAACGAACTATAAGAACAGACGGGAATGGCACCAATAAAAAGGGGATGAGCGGCGGCGGTGGGGGGATTTGGGCGATTCGGAGGCGCGCGGGAGGAGCGGACACCGGCAAGGGGCGAGAGAATAGACAGATCTCCAGCAACGCACCGATAAAAAGGGATCCCGGGCACCGACGGATGCTTCGCAGGACGGCGGTTGCTGCACGCGATGGTGGGTTCGAGAGGGGTGGGGAGTTGCTCTAGGCGTTACTGCAAGCCAGGGGAGAGGGTTTTCTCGCTATATCCCTCCACGTGACTGACGATTCCGAGACGACCGTGCGGTACAGCTACACAAACGGGCTAGACTGGAATAGCCGACCCAATTGGAGCAGCAACCACTCACGGGCCGGAATGCCAGGCCGCACAAAGAAGCTCACCCATAGGGAACTAGCAGTACGCCCCGAATAAAAGGGGAAACACTGGCATTTCACATGTCACAAACTCAAGAACTAATGCACGATAAGAAAACACATGTCATTAACTTCGTCTAAAAAAACTATAAATTAACTAAAGGTATTTAGATAACTAAGAAAACAATGCAGTTCAGAGTGTTGACAACTGCAGTACACATCAATAAGTCAAACAAGTTCCCTAAACAGCACACAAAAAAGCTTGAAGGGCAATTACACATGCAGTTCTCTATAAGATAAAACGCATATATGAATGTCTAAAAATGCAGTACACATCAGTACGTCAAAGCAGTTACCTGAAAAACACACGCAAAATATTAAAGGGCAAAGAAACATGCATTTCTTTCTAAGAGATTGTGCAGTTCAGAAGATTGACAACTGCAGTACAAAACGGAAGCTTAAAGGGCAATTACACATGCAGTTCTCTCTAAGATAAAATGCAGTTAGGATTGTTTAAAACGACAGTACACATATGTACGTCAAAAGCGGTTGCCTGAATAACCCACGCAAAAATATTAAAAGGAAAAGAAACATGCAGTTCTCTCCCAGAGAAAATGCAGTGCAGAAGGTTGACAACTGCAGTACACAAAGGAAGCTCAAAAGAAAACAGAAGTTGCGCGCCAAAACAAATTTGACCGCCCAGGTGAGACCCGAACCCAGCCAGTCTCTTAGTAAGGCAGCGTGCCAGCTGGCATCCGCAGGCGCACACCCGTTCTGAGACACGATGCATGGGGACACGCACACAAGGGCCCACAGGTCATGGTACAGCGAGCGCCGTGTGTAAGCGCCCAACAAGTGTATCGAGGAGATCGGAAGGGAGGTCTGGCCAGCGCTTATAAACAGGTTCCGCTCGCCCTCGGCGGGCGACGTGGGACTAAATGTACGCGCGTTCGCACACCGCAACGAGAAGCAATAGTGCCGGCAGGCCTTTATGGGGCGAATGTAGTTTACTGGGGCAATAAGAAGGCCCAACAATGTGCATCCCTGCCAGTGCGTTTAGCTATGAAGTTAGGTAAAATAGGCAGGGCAGTGCTGATTTGTTTAGTATGCAGTTATCCGCCTACAAAAAATTAAAAGACAAAATAAACGTGCAGTTCTATATAATAGATAATGCAGTGTAGAAGGTTGACAACTGCAGTACACAACGGAATTAAAGGGCAAAATAAATTTCGGAGGTTATACAATGTAGTCCTAAAAAAACGTTGCCCCCCCAACCCCCCCCCCTCCCCCTCACGCCCTACAGCCACTAACTCCAGAAAGTCCACATAAAAAAACTGGCCAGTATATGTAACAAAACAAATGCAGTCTTAAGCATTTACTTATGAAAATATGTTATATTCAACTAAGTAGTTCTTTCACATTTACAATGCAGTCCTCCTGCTAAAATACAGCAGTGCGGTTCACCTAATAAATACAGCAGTCCGCCTGCCACCTACAACATCAACTACTACTGTAAAACTAACTACATAAAGATCACCCACCCGTGCTCCACACCACACCAACACAAACAGACCCCTCCTCTTCTTATCTCCAAAAATCAGATCTAGGGTTCCACCTACTCCCGCTCCTACTCCCTGCAGTTCACCCGAGGTCGCCATGGAAGACCGTTCATGCGGCTGCCTGGCAAGGATGGTGCCCATAGCGGAGGCATGCCGGTACTCTGATGGTCTAGAGCTCACCCAGACTGAACGACGCGCCCTCCTCTCGTGTCTACTCACCGGGAACCGTGGGTTCAGGGCCCCATATCTGCATCGCCTCACAGACGCAGATCTACAGGATTCATGGGTATGTCTTTCAACAAATTATTCTCCATCATCTTAGCTTGCAAATCAAGAAATAAATGTATATCTCCGTCGCTTTATCTAGTCTTCCAACAATGTCAGTAATTAAAACTGCGTTCCTACATCTATTTTCCTTTCGGTCCAAACCCGTTAACTCTACATACTAATTAGATCCATATCTATGAAGGTTAAACACAACACCTGATGAAAGCAGTTCCAACGCTCCTTTGATGCAGTTCTATTTGCGAAAAATTGTAGTACTTATAAAATATCTCGCAGTGCGGTACTACTAGAAAACAATACTATGTATTTTGCCAGAGATACCATCCAAGTCCGTTCACATTTTCATTCCCAAAACTGCAACTTCATTTATTAGTACTAGCCATATAGATTCTTTTTCATACTCATGCAGATTCTTTTTCTATGCATGCCCAAATACAGAAACTGCCATCCACAATAATGTTTGCTGCTCCAAGCTCAGGGAGGCTTAAGTTCAAGACAGTGCACAAGAATGGGTATGAAGAAATGCAAGCTGACTACAACATTGACTCTGATGGCTGCTTCAACATAGCTGCTGGCTGGAAGGAGTTTGTCTCCCTGAATGGATTTGGGGCGGGAGAGGCGGTGATAGTGATGTTCTACAGAGAAGAACAGTCTCTGAAATTTATGATATTTGGTATGTAGGCTGTGTAAGCTAAAACAAGCACATTGTGGTTGATCTGTAATGCTTGCTTATGCTGCATGCTTTCAAACTTATGTTTGTCGGCCAACGAAAATCTATGTTCCTCAGTCAGTTAGAACGGCCAATTTTTTAATGTGTGTGAACTGATCTGCATCAATCTAAGGCTATTTTCCAAACCTGCTTGTGGAATCACTCTTACCAATTACCTGCATCCTTTTTAAAAGAAATTCATGGTGCACCAAATAAAAAACTGCACCAAAAATAACACTGCAGTACAATTATCGAAACCATGTAGTTCGATTACGAGGGTTAAAAAAATTGTCGACGCATGCAGTTCTTTTAATAACATAATGAAGTGCTACAATAAAAACAATGCAGTTCACTTTACAGAAGAATGTGTCTGCCAAAAATTAAATCCAACATACTGTAATGTTAACTGCACTTCCATTGCAGTCTAGTATTTATAAGCATGCAGTGCAATGAAAGAAGCGCATGAAGCGCATAAACAACCATATTTTTGAAAAAAAATCAACCTAAAATACAACAATTACAGATGACATCAGGTATATTAGGAAGCAACAAAGACACAAATTACTAGTTTCAAACCGCATCGACGCACAAAAGCGAAAAAACAAAAAATTACACACGAGCGGACGAAGCTCATAACGCCCGCGCAACCGATTTCGCCAAAAATTGACAACTATCTACAAATTATTCACATATACGGGCAAAACGGGGATAATAAACGAACACTATCTAATAATTTATACTTAGAAACAACGTCACGCAGCAAAAAAAGGATCACAGCGAGCACGGACGAACAGAGGAAAGTTCGCCCGCCAAATCAATCGATTTGTGCGGAATTAAGTAAGGATACAGGTAAAATACACACAATAAGGGACTGAGAGCACCCATAAACAAGCACAAACATCCCGCAACACTCGATTCCATTCAGAACACACAGGCGGGCAGCCAGAAACGAAGAAGTTCCCTCGTCTCGCATTGCAGTACTCGTGTGTGAGATGAAGTGCACCCGCGTTAACCATGCAGTTCGGAAGTGTTGTCAGAATAGTTATTCTGACATCGTTGTCAGAATAGACGGGCTGTATATTCTGATGAATAGTATTACTATATATATATATATATATATATATATATAGTAATAATATTCATCACCCAGGGTGCAAAATAAGTTATTCTTCATCCGAGGTAATCTTACGATCGTTTTATAAATAAATTACATTTGGTATACAAATAGATTGATTCACTACGTAAAAATTTGGCATAAGAAAACAAAATTATTAGTCATAAGACCATAAAAAATACATTTTATGTATATTTTACACTATGTTTTACGTTCGTAATTTTACGTAACATAAAATATTTTTTACGGTAATCTAATATTTTCTTACGTTCTCTTTTTATGTATGAAGTAAGAAAAAAAAATGGGACGTAAAAATACGGTGTATTGATGTTAAAATAGAGGGGGGGTGAAGAATAACTATTCCTCACCCAGGGTGACGAATAGCGCGACCCATATATATATATATATATATATATATATATATATATATATATATATATATATATATATATATATATATATATATATATATATATATATATATATATATATATATATATATATACGAACATGGTGTTGTCATGTTTAAATTCGCAATGCGCAACTTTAATGTGTGGCACATGCTGCATATGTGCATGCCAAAAAGTGTCCAATGTGACAGAAAAGGGTTTCATGACAAACGTAGGGTGTTGCCCCCTACACTATGTGCCGGAGGATGGGGTCCTATGAACACATGACCTGGTTTAACCTTTGTCACACATTTATCCATGTCTGACTTTTCATAAGACAACAAGGAGAATTTATACCTTAATTTGGCCAAACCATCACATATTGTTGTCGGACAAGAGGGATATATTGATCGCGCGGTCCCACGAGTTGGTGCGTCGTCGGAGATCAGTTGAGCGG
The DNA here is from genome assembly GCA_039707655.1 of Elymus sibiricus. Lineage (NCBI taxonomy): Eukaryota > Viridiplantae > Streptophyta > Magnoliopsida > Poales > Poaceae > Elymus > Elymus sibiricus. The sequence goes on from CM077665.1 coordinate 239,445,453, forward strand.
GGCTAGAAGAACACCATCCCCCTGCATATTGCCAAATGTATATGCGAAAATGGTGTGGTTCGGTGTTTCAATTAATACACAATGCACAACACTAGCTATGATGTGGCATGAACCTAGCTGAGATAACTGGACATATATACCCCCCTTAATATTGGTTATATATATACTCCCTATCTAGGTCGTTATGGACGTGTATATATATTGTTCCCCTCCCCCCACCCCCACCCCCACACACACATGACACGTAGCAGGGTGACATTCCAGTGTTGTCAGTAAAATGGATGATATATAGCGGCCCATCGATATATAAGCGTGTCGTCGAAAACCGCACAATGGAGGCATGCATGGTCCACACACACACACACACATACAAACACGCACCCCCACACACACACACACAAACACACACACACACACGCACACACATACGCGCACACACACACCGTCACCCATCCTTGGCCTTCCAGCGTTGTTAGTAAAAGGCATGACAGACCCTAAGGGCCCATCGATAGGTTTTTCTTCGGAAACCACACAATGTAGGCACATGGTCCACACACAGGCAAGGGTTCGCACAAACGCGCGCAAGCATGCGCGCGCACACACACACACACACACGTGCACACACACGCACACACAGGTGCACACACACGCACACACACGCGCACGCACACACACTTGCACACACACACATCGTCACCCATCCTTGGCCTTCCAGCGTTGTCGGTAAAAGGCATGGCAGACCCTAAGGGCCCACCGATGGGTTTGTCGTCGGAAACCGCACAATGTAGGCACATGGTCCACACACAGGCATTGGTTCACACATGTCGGGCCTTCAGGACTGGGGGTACCCAGGCCCGTCTGCCCGCGGCCTGGGCATGGCGCTGGCTCTAAGCAATCGGGTGGCCCACCGATCATCCTCATGAGGGGAGCCTTCGCGAGGGCCGATGCCTCGCGGGGCGCACGATGGCCACGGCATCACAAGCCTCCTGGGGACACCCCTCTCGCGGAGCCACCTCTGGTGCCCTCGCGGGGGTGCGAGGTTCTGCCCCTCCACGTGGTCGACGTGGCTCGCACCGAGCAGCCTCCGGGGCCGCACCAGCTGGCATGGAGGAGAGAGTTTCCTCTTTGGTGATAGAGGGGCACCGCCAGCCGCGGGTTCCCAAGGCATCCCCCAAAGGTTATCTCTTCCATGTGAGAAGACTAGGACCGGGGGCTCGGCGGGACGGATGACACCCCCGAGCCCACGAGCGCGTCACGGTGGGGAACTTTAGCAGGTGAAGACCACCTTTTGTCAGGATAAGCTGCGACCTCATCCCCTTTCAAAATGGCCGTTGTGGCAACCCTTGCCGCCTGATATTTTCGGGGGAAGAGGACCGGGCCAATATAAGGGGGGAACCAGCCCCCGCAAAAGAGAAACACGTTTCGTTGGGCAAGAACAAGCCTTGTATTCCTCTTCCTCCTCAAGCAATCCACCAAGCAGGAGTAGGGTTTTACACCGCGAGGTGGCCCGAACCTGGGTAGACCCTATATGTTCTTGTTCGTCTTCCTAGCTCAAACCACCAGAGAGTCGTCATGAGGTTGCGAGGTAGAGTAGGGCCGGAGAGCGAGTGCACCCCAGTGTTCGAACCTTCTTGGGTCTGCGGAGCCCCGAATCCGACATTTGGCGCGCCAGGTAGGGGTGCGTCGACGCTCTTCAACTCTGACAACTCCGGCTTCACCAACCCCATGGCCGATGCTCGCCGAGTGCGCGCTAAGTGCAGGGAGGCCCGGGTCGTTCAGAGTGCCCCGGTTGGCTGCGGTCGTCGTCGCCAGTCCGCCGGCGCCGAGGGCGCAGCGGCCATTAGCCCCGCTGCTCGCGAACAGCAGGATTCCTCCGCTCACCCCTCTGTGCAGCGGGAGGGCCACACTGCCATGCCTTCCTCCTCCCACGCCCGCCTCGAGCGGATGAACGTGCAGGAGGCGCTGCTCATGGCACGCGAGCTGCTCCGCTATCGCCTTGCAGACGGGCCCGGCTACGATGCGTGGCTAGGCCGCATCACGGAGCTCGTCACCGCCGCCGAGGAGGCCCCATTACCCTCCCAGTCATTTCGCCTCCTGCCATCCTGCGAGGGCGAAGTGGCTCACGGAGCGCCTCCTCCTCCTTCCATGCACGACAAGTGGGACGAACCTCGGCACGACGCGTGCACCCGCGGCTGGCACCATGAAGCACCCCCGTGGAACCAGGACGAGGCCTGCTGCCAGATCGTCAACCGCGCGGCACTTGACGCGCACGCGGCTCCTGACCAGCAGCGCCAGCGTCAAGACCAGGTCGCGCAGGACGTGGCCACGGCGAGGCGCCAGAACCGGGCCGCCCTCGCGCGTGGTGGTCCTCTGGGCACCATGGGCTGTCGGGCCTTCACCCGTGAGCTCCGCAGGGTGATCTGGCCCGCCAAGTTCAGGCCCGAGCTGCCCCCGCGCTACGATGGCACCATCAACCCCATGGAGTTCCTCCAGCTCTAAGCACTGAGCGTGGAGGAAGCGGGCGGCGAGGACAAGGCTATGGTGAACTGGCTCCCAATGGCACTCAAGGACGGTGCGCGATCCTGGCTCTTGAACCTGACCGAGAACTCGGTCTCTTCATGGAGCGAGCTCTGCGAGCTGTTCATCGCCAACTTCAAGGGCACGCATGACCGTCCCCTCTCCGTCAACGACAAGCGGCGCGTGAAGCAGCGCCCTGGGGAGACCCTGCACAAGTACATCCAGCGGTTCAGTCAAGTGCGCAACAAGATCCCACACGCTACGGACGAAGCCGTCATCATGGCGTTCACCAACGGTGTCAAGGACCTCAAGATGTGCGAGAAGCTCGCCATCAATGACAACCTAAGCTCGGCCCTGGAGATGTTCAACATTGCCGACAAGTGCTCCAAGGCAGAGAAAGGACGCCTGTTCGCCCATGATGATCCGGACGCCGCGCAAGATGACGGCAAGGCCAAGACCAAGGAGGTCAAGCGCAAGGGTCCTACCGTGCTCGCGGCAGAGCCTGAGCAGAAGTGCGGCCGCGACCAAACCGCGCCCGAGAAAGATCGACGCCCGTTCTGCATCTACCACGACCTACACACCCACAACACCGAAGACAGTCAGGAGCTCAGGATCTTCTGATACGCGCACGTTGGACAGCGCCCAGAGAGGAGCGACCGTGGTTCAGGCCGCGGAGGCGGTGGTGGCCGTGGTGGCGGCCGATGAGACAGTTGCGGCGGCAACCCCCGCCAGGGCTGGCAGGAGCAGCCTCGTGACAACGGCCAACACGATCAGCCTCGCAAGGTGCGTCCTCGGGACAACGCCGCGCTTCCCCCACTGCCGCAGCTCACAAGAAGGAGCGACGATGGCCAGCACGATGAGAATGCTGTGGGCTACCAGGAGCCTCGCGCGGTGGCTTGCATCCTTGGCGGGGCCCATACCCCTCTATCCAACCGTCGGTTCAAGCTGTTTTCTTGTGAGGTGAATGTTGCCCTCCCGAGGCTGGAAGCCGTGAGGCCCCTCAAGTGGTCCCAGTATGCTATCGCTTTCGACGCCAGCGACAGCCTCAAGTCCTCGGCTGCCACGGGTGCGCTCCCCATGATGTGCACCCCCACGATCAGCAATGTCGCCGTCACCAAGACCCTCATCGATGGAGGTGCGGGCCTTAATGTGCTCTCGATGGAAACCTTCGACATGCTCCAAGTGCCCTACGACCAGCTGATGCCAACCAGGCCTTTCTCCGGAGTGACCAGCGGCTCCACCATCCCATTGGGGCAGATCCGCCTACCCGTCACGTTCGTCACGCGTGCCAACTACCATACCGAGCTCATCGACTTCGACGTGGCACACATCGCCTCCCGTACAACGCCATCCTGGGATACCCGGCGCTGGCCAAGTTCATGGCAGCAACGCACCACGGCTACAACGTCCTCAAGATGTCGGGATGCGGTGGCGTAATCACTGTTACCTGTGATGAGAAGAAAGCGGTCCGCTCCCTCGAGTGGGCTTACAAGCTTGCCGTGGAGGAGCACTCCGGGGATGCGGGGGATGTCGAGCCTCGCGAGGCCCCGCCCCCGAGGAAGAAACAGCTGCTGCCCGTCCCGAGCCTCGTCGAGACCCAGAAGGAAGCCCCTGCCGATGCGGGTCCCGCGCCCGTCGCCGGCGCCAACCTTCTCCCCGCATAGGAAGGCGTGCCCGGCGCCCCCCTCAGGCTTGGCTCGGCAGCTTCCACATGGGAAGCGTCCTGCTTGGCCGGTATGACAAGGGATGTGCTCGGGCACCACTTGGAAGCATGCCTCGTGGCGTGCCCCTGAAGGGAGGGGACGCGGTGCCGGGCGCCGGCTTCGCAGGAATTCATCGACCGAGAAGACGGCAGGATGCAGGAGGAGTATCATCCAGAGCGCGGCAGGGCATGCATGTGTGTCGACATCGCGGGCCTTAACCGAGCTGCATCCCAAGGCCTCTTCCGACCGCACGTCACCGCTCACAACGTTCGCATGCCCTTTGGCTTTGTAAACGCCGGCGCCGCCTTCCAGAGGCTGGCGAGGTTCGCGATGGCACCTCATGTGGAACTGAGGCTCAACGAGCCTCTAGAACCCCAAGGACCTCAGGAGCCGGCCGGCCCCTGAAGGGTTGGCCTCCGTGGCACGTCCAGCAAGACAGCCAGACACCTCCGCAGCAGCATAACCGCCAGGTGATTTTTTTGTTGTTCTGTTTGAATTGGGGACACCCTACGGGCTGCAACACCCCCAGGCTGGCTTGGGTCCGCCCCTGCAGCATTCTCACTTTTTGGAAGTGTAGTGAACCTTATTATTTCTCTCGAAGTTCATGATTTCGGCTTAAGCCTAGCACTTGGTGCCTTGCCATCGCTTGAAATCGCCGCGCTCCTGTGACCCTTCTTTCGAAAATTCCTCGGCCGGGGTTAGGCATGACGTCCGTGCTCGGGTACGTCCCTGCAGCATTGGTAAATCCAAGCGGCCGAGCTCTGTCTCGCGGGCTCGCTCCCTTGTACGTCACCTCCTGAGGTCATTGGTACCTTGCCCTCAGGGGATTGCCAAAGGTGGGAGAGTGAGGGTGTGGCTTGTTATACCCCATTTCTAGTTGAGGTGCTTCGCCACCTCGGGCGCCACGGGTTGGGTGCTTTTCCCTGGGTCATCTCCTGAAGGAATCCGACACGGCGTATGTGCTCTGATCCGTCCCTGCAGTGTCGCTATATCCGAGAGGTTGAGCTCTGACTGACGGGCTGCCCCCGAACAAGTCACCTCCTGGGGTCCTCGATGTCAAACCTCTTCGTGTGGTGGCCTCCGGACGGCCACCCATCTCGTGCCCCCCCCCCCCCGCTTCACAGGTCCCATGTGCACGCAGCCGCGTGAAAAGTGAGGCATAACCCGCCTGAAGAATTGAGGAAGGAGCTCCTGAGCCTTGTGCCCGGACCACCCGATACCTCTTTTAAATCGCCACCCATGACCCTCTCATGTAATAATGAGGTTGGGGTTGTACACGCCCCGGAGCCCCTCGGAAGGCCGCCCCTCGGCCTCGGGAGGGCTCCCGCCCACGCCTAGTGGAAGCCCCATGCTCCGTGCTGGTGGGTAAAGGATTGAAGAAGGAGCTCCCGATCCGTGTGCCTGGGGCGTCCGACACCTCTTTCCAAAATCGCCTCCCGTGACCCTCTCACAGAATAATGAGGTTGAGGTTGTACACGCCCGGGAGCCTCCCGAAGGGCCGCCCCTCGGCCCCAGAAGGACTCCTGCCCACGCCTATTGGAAGCCCCATGCTCCGCGCTGGTGGATGATCGACGGAGCTCCGTGCCTACCAGTTTTCCCTTGTACCTCGCACGAGCGAGGGCTGGACACGGTGTTTGTGCTCGGGTTTGTCCCTGCAGCGCTGATAAACCCAAGTGATCCAGCTCTGTCTTGCGGGTCTTCTCCCGTGCACATCACCTCCTGAGGTCCTTCGTGTCTACTCTCCTCGCGCGACACCCAAGTGTAAGCTGGCAAGAGCGTGGCGCTCCAGGGCGAGGTTTACCGTGCACAGGATTCTTCTTCATGAGAGAGGCTTGCTCGTCAAGGGGGGGGGGGTTCTTGAGCATCGCGTCTTAGGAACCTTAACTAGCGTCTGTAGCCCCTCACCTCCTGGGTCAACTCAGGCATCAAGACCTGGCGTCCCAGCGACGGCTGAGGTATGCGCGTGGCCGGGCCCTGCCGATGCAGAGCGTAAAGACTTTCGAGCGGGCCGCTTGCGCGTCACGGGGTGTTCTTGAGCATCGTGTCTCGGGAACCTTAACTAGCGCTCGTAGCCCCTCACCTCCTGGGTGAGCTCAAGCACCACAACCTGGCGCCCCAGCGACGGCTGAGGTATGCGCGGGGCTGGGCCCTGCTGACGCAGAGCGTGAGGACTCTCAAGCTGGTCGCTTGCACGCCAAAGGGGGGTTCCTGAGCATCTCGTCTCAGGAATCTTCACTAGCGCCCGTAGCCCCTCACCTCCTGGTTCAGCTCAGGCATCGCGACCTGGCGTCCCAGCGGCGGCTGAGGTATGCGCGGGGCTGGGCCCTGCCAACGCAGAGCGTTGAGACAAGCAAGATAGAAACCCAGCCAAGAAAGGGAAGTCGCAAATCACAAGAAATTATTATGAACTCTGAAATATTCCCTACGGCTTAAACAAATCATCTCATGCCTCCTCGAGGCGGACTCAGTTTATGGCAGGGTGGTAAAAGGAGGCTCCCCACTGGGCTCTTCGTCGCTGTTGAAGCAGAAGAACTTGTTGAGTCGCTGCCACCGAGAGGAGGCCGCGGCTTTCCTCTTCCAGAATGCTGTCAACCCCCTAGGCCGCGCCCTCGATCGCCTTCACAAGCTTGGAGGAAAACTTGGCGTAGCTGGAGCGCTGTGAAACGAGAGGGACATCGAAGCTCGACCTGCAAATGGAGGACAGGGCCCCACGGGCCCTGTGTTCGAGGGAGGAGAGCGCGGTGTGGTCTGAGACTGCCCTCGCGTTGCCGGCAGACCTGACCTCTTTCTCCTGAGCGTCCAGCTTGGTGTTGGCCTCGTAGATCCGCTTGGCGTGAGCCTCCTGGGCGCTCAGGCTGTTCTGTCGCCAGCTTCGTGAGGGCAGCGCCACTGCCCGTAAGCTCCGCCTCATGGGCCTTGACGCCTTCTTCTCGCAGCTGGAGCTGCTGCGCTTGCGCGGCTCGCTCCCCAAGCGCCTTTAGGTCGGCTTCCGCTGCTTCGAGGCGCTTGGCGAGCAATGTCTTCTCGGCAAGAGCCCTCTCGCAAGCGACCTTTGCCTCGGAAACCTCCTTCTTGCCCTCCGCGAGGGTGGCCTCGGCCTTGCTGTGGGCCTCCCTAGTGGACGCATCTAGCTGACGCCACCCCATGGCAAGCTTCAGGCGCTTGGCGGAGAGACGTGCCTCGGCGTCTAGGAAGTCCGCCCCCAGACGAACGAGCTCATCCTGGGCGTCGGTCAAAGCTTCATGCCTGAGCACGACACTCTGATCCATCAAGGCGAGAGTTGGCCCGGGGCTGGCGCCCCGGCGCCCAACACAGCTGGAGCAAGGAGCGCCCCAGCGCTCGACACTTGAAACGCCGGGGGCTCCAAGCTCTCCCCCGCGGTTCGCTTAAGGAGACCGCCGCGCTGGTGCTAGGGTCCCCTGGAGTGATCACCGCCGGAGGACAGCCTGAGCCGCGCCCCGCGTCGTGGCTGGTCGCCAGAGCCGGAGAGGCCGGCGGTGGCTAAGTTGCCTCTTCCTCTTCCGTCGGCTGGAAGGTCGCGGCCCCGGCGGGCGGCATCGGGGGCTTAGCAGCCATAGCCTTGACAGGTGATGCCGGGGGCTGAGCCGTCGAAACTCCGGGGCACGCGCCCCCTTGACGCGTCGGGGAGGCGCTGGGCCCTATGGCCGCGCCCGCACCGCCGAACACGGTAGTGGGCTGGCGCAGGCCACCCCCGCGTCCGCCAAGGCTTCGGCTGAGGGTTGAGGCCACCTTCTTGGCAGACACAACTTTTGCCTTGGCGTTCGCCTTCTTCTTCTTCTCCTCGCTGCCGCCGGAGCACCTGTGCCCAGGAGAGAGTTAGCTGGAACAACCAGCCAAAGGCGCACGACGTGGGAGAGAATTGAGGAACTTACTCATCCCGGGCAGCCTACTTCCTCTTCTTTGCGATGGCTGACTCCGTGCCCGCGTCGCCCCCGCGTGCCATCTCAACGATGTCTGAAGGGCGATCGGCCCGGCCCTTGGCGGGACCGGCCGAGCCCTCCATTTCCGTAGGGGGCTGAGGAGCCTCTGGAGGGGGCGCAGCAGCCGCCAGAGTGGGCGCAGCGTCTCTGCCATCGACCGCCATCGCCGGTACAGGAGGGGTCGCGGGGTCCGACCCCGCTCAGTCACCCGGGCCCACGGGCCTAGGGGGAATCGCTTGGTGCGGCTCATTCGAGACAGCATCGTCATCCCCGAGGCTGGGCAGGGATGAATGGAGGCTGGCCGACGGTACCTGGCCGGCACTCCCCTCTTCCTCGGTTGCCTTCGAGTCCTCGTCGCCATCGCTCCCTCCGAAGGATGCCACCACGATGGAGGGAATCCTGCACGATCCGACGAGACCCCACTCATCAAAAACGGGCATCTCCCCGACCAGCTCCTCCATGTCACCGCAAACGTATAGTGGTGGCGCCGCCTCTGGAGGACCCTCGGGATGTAGCCAAGCAGGACCCACAGGGGCCCCTCCAGCTCGTTGTCAGTCAAGCCATAAATGCGCAGCCTCATCGGATCCTCCGAGCTGGTGAGCTTCCACAAGGGGAGTGAGCGTGCCTGGAGCGGCGCGATGCGCTGCCCCAGGAACTCCTTGATGACCATCGCCCCTGTCAGACAGGCGTGCCCGTGCGCGGCGATGCGCTCCAGGACGGGCTCCGCCCTCGGGTCGGTGAGCTTCTCATGCGCCCACCTCGAGGATTGCACGGGATGGTCCGTGGGGGCCGCCAGGAGCGGGCAGACTCGACATGCGTCCATGAGTACCCAATGCTGCCGGTAGCCCTCCACCTTCCTCCCGGCCTTCAGGCGGATGCTCGCGCCCGTGACGTCTACGAAGGGGACGCACGCGAGCGGTGCTCCTGGATGGTGAACCGCAGGCTGAAAAAGTGGCAAAAGAGCGCCACCAAGGGCCTCACGCCCACGAACGCCTCGCAGTAGAAGGCGAAGATGGCCAGGAGAGGGATGGAGTTGGGCTGAAGGTGCAAGGCGTGGATCTGATAATGGGAGAGGATGACATAAAAGAACCTGGAGAATGGCAGGACTAGCCCGGCGTAGATGCTGTGGAGAAAGAAGGGATAGGCGGACTTCGGCAAGCCGCTTAGCACCGATGAGCCCGGCTAGAGCTCGGTCGCCTGCCCCCCGTTCTGCCCGTCGGCCACCAACGGGAGCACGGGACCCAGATCCTCCTCGTCAGAAATGAGGGAGGGTAGGAGTGCCTGCCCGGCGGCAGCAGGGCTCGCGGCGACAACCGTGGCCTTCCCATTCTTGCTGACGGGCGCCATCTGAGCGCTAGGTCGCAGGAAGGGTAAAGAAGGCGCCTCGAGAGAGCTTGGATCTGGAGCGGTTCCGCATGGAGAAAGAAGATGCAGGAAGACGAGGGCAACACGAGGAATGGCAACGGTGGCCCCCGGCCGCACCACGGCTTTATGTCGGCTTGCGTGACCTCCAACGCCTCGAGGAAAGTGGGGCGCCGCCCATCCCAGGGCGCTAGCGTGCCCGGCCCACAGGCGATTAGGGCCCACATCATGGCACCCCTACCAATCGGCGGGATCCCCACCAACCGGCGGGGTCATGCGCACCGTGGGCCCAGGGGCTACTGTCGGGCCTTTGGGACGGGGGGTACCTAGGCCCGTCTGCCCGCGGCCCGGGAATGGCGCTGGCTCTAAGCAATCGGGTGGCCCACCGATCATCCTCATGAGGGGAGCCTTTTCGAGGGCCGATGCCTCGCGAGTAGCACGACGGCCACGACATCACAAGCCTCCTGGTGACACCCCCTCTCGCGGAGCCACCTCTGGTCCCTCGTGGGGGCGGGAGGTTCTGCCCCTCCACGTGGTCGACGTGGCTCGCACTGAGCGGCCTCCGGGGCCGCACCAGCTGGCATGGAGGCGAGAGATTCCTCTTTGGTGATAGAGGGGCAGCGCCAGCCGTGGGTTCCCAAGGCATCCCCCAAAGGTTTCCTCTTCCATGCATGAAGACCAGGACCGGGGGCTCGGCAGGACGAATGTCACCCCCGAGCCCACGAGCACGTCACGGCGGGGAACTTTAGCAGGCGAAGACCACCTTTTGTCAGGATAAGCTGCGACCTTGTCCCCTTTCAAAATGGCTGTTGTGGCAACCCTTCCTGCCTGATATTTTTGGGGGAAGAGGACCGGGGCCAATATAAGGGGGGAACTAGCCCCCGCAGAAGAGAGACACCTTTCATTGGGCAAGAACAAGCCTTGTATTCCTCTTCCTCCTCAAGCAATCCACCAAGCAGGAGTAGGGTTTTACACCGCGAGGTGGCCCGAACCTGGGTAAACCCTGCGTGTTCTTGTTCGTCTTCCTAGCTCAAACCACCAGAGAGTCTTCGTGAGGTTGCGAGGTAGAGTAGGGCCGGAGAGCGAGCGCACCCCAGTGTTTGAACCTTCTTGGGTCGGCGGAGCCCCGAATCCGACAACACACACACACACACACACACACACACACACACACACACGTGTCACCGATCCTTGACGTTTTCAAAATAGCAAAAGAAAATATTGGATATTTTCAAAACAAGGATCTCAAGATTTATTTAGTAAAAGCACAACTTCTCCCTATGTGATTTTGGTAATTAATAAGAACATATACTTCATTGGACTAATGTTTTCCACTAAGTATATCGCAGGAATAAGTTCAATGATAGCTTGGCAAAGGATTGTGAGTAGACCCCAAGATACAAGGAATAATATTGGCAAAGCTAAAAGGATGAAGACTCTACATTTTACTTTGTGAGAAATCACTTTTGAGTCCATAGGAAAGCCAATACTATCAAAAGGGGGTGAGGTATTAATGGTGAATGAAATGCTCTAGTGATAAAGTGTTAGCCACCAAATACACTCACAAGCTCTCCCACAAATATTCTGTCATTAAGCCATCCACTTAAAATCTATGTCACCAACTTTGATATCGGCCACACCGAGTTCCAAGACAAGACAGAAACCCTAGCCACATCCCATTCTCGGTACAACCAAGATTCTCATCGATGCAACCGAGTTTCGGTGACCAACATTTTGTTGCCTCGATTTATAAAATCAGAATCTCCGAGTTTTGTAAATCGGTGCCACCGAGTGTGGAAACTGCCCTCGGCCACTCAAGTCGGTACCACCGAGAATGATATATCGGTCTCACCGACATTCCTAAAGTTGCCACATTTTGAATATCGGTTTCACCGAGTTGCTCAATAATATTGTAACGGTTGGATTTTTGGAGATGCCTATATATACCCCTCCACCACATCCCACTCGAAAAGTGAAGCACTCAGAACTATTCCACACTTGCCCCATTTAGTTTTCCGAGAGAGAACCACCTACCCTTGTGTTGAGGTGAAGATCATCCACTCCAACCACATGGATCTTGATTTCTAGCCTCCCCAAGTTGCTTTCCATCCAATCAATCTCTTCCACCCAAGCCAAATCTATGATAGAGTGATTGTGTGTTGAGGAGACTATCATTTGAAACACAAGAGCAAGGAGTTCATCGTTACTATCGAGCCTATTACCTTTTGGAGGGTGGTGCCTCCTAGATTGGTTAGGTGTCGCTTGGGAGCCTCCTACTTCGTTTTGTGGAGTTGAACCAAGAAGTTTGTACGGGCAAGGAGATCGCCTACTTCGTGAAGATCTACCCATAGTGAGGCTATTCCTTCGTGGACGGAAGCCGTTATGGAATAGTCAAGGTTGCTACTTCGTGGACCCTTATGGGTGGAGCCCTCCGTGGACTCTTGCGACCGTTACCCTCCGTGGGTTGAAGACTCCATAAACGTGGACGTACGATTGCACCACATATCGGAACCACGGGAAAAATCTTCGTGTCTCCAAATTGCGTTTGATCTCCTCGCCCTCTCTATTTACATATGCTTGTCTTTACTTTCCGCTGCAATACTCGTAGACATGCATGTGTTGGGTGAACTTGACTTGTGCTAATTGCTAAATTCTGCCCACAAATTAATTTGGGAAAAGGTTAGGTTTTTATTTGGTCAAGTAGTCTAATCACCCCCCTCTAGACCTACTTTAGATCCCTACATTTAGCCGGATTGACATATCACTACAGGCATTTTATTTATGCCTATAGTGATCATATCACACCGCCTAAATGAACCTTAAAATCTAGTAACTTCCCAACCGGTCATCCATCCTTGACTACTCCACCGAAAGCACGCTTAACTTCCGAGTTCCATTCGACTGGGTTACAGGCTGGGAAGTTGCGTCTTGCTGGTAAGAGTTGCCTCCTATCATTTATAAGACGTGCCCTGATGGGCACCTGGTGGGACCATATATGTATCGCAGACGTTTCTGGTAGTACTAGAAACCGTGTGCGAAGATGGCATGGGGGATGATGATGACGTCTCGCTCGTGCTCGATGGCGCGATGCCGCTTTTGCATGCTCTCCGCCCTGCTCCGTCTCATCCTCCTCGTCCAGGAGGTTGATGACGGGGCCGACGCTTCAGCGCGAAACCGATTGGGGGGGTGGCGGGAGACCGATTGGGGGAGTGGCGGGAGACCGATTGGGGGAGTGGCGGGAGACTGATTGGGGGATTGGCGGGAGAAGCGTGTTTGGATAGAACATCATTTTAATACAAATTGGATAACTTATGAAAGAAGGAAGATCAAGCTAGCACGACACGCGCACACCATGCTTACACACGCACGAGCTTCAGATGGGCATATAGAACTGCTTTAAATTATTCATGGTCCGTTTAGTTTTTTGTATACTACACTAATTAAGTTTCTAGATATTTAATGTGCATAATTCAAATTTGAACTAAAAGAACATGCTTTGTGTCACAAAAATGGGTTGAAAAATGATATTTGTGTCCTTGGGTTCCTTGTTTAGGTCCCATGCAATGAACATGAATGTATTACAAACATCTCGGAGTCATGATGAGGCCACAAACATTGAGAAACTAGTCTTTTAAATCATCATAAATCCAAAGCTCGTGTGAAATTCTTGAAACTTACCCTCGTGTCATGACACGGCACTTATACGACATGATAATTTTTTGTCCAATTTGGGACAAGTCTCTTGCACACCAAAACTTCTCTCAAGAACCATCGTGGTTTCAATACGGAACATGTCACCTCTATGGAGGAAACGACATTCGATGTCTCTTCTTGCGTTGATATTTTTCTACATGCAACATAGACTAATACAAGTGCAATGCTAAAATGTGGAATTATTCATGACTCGTTTGTGGCCCTTTATACATTAATTGAGATTTTCTATATCCATTTAATGTGCATAATTCAAATTTGAACTACAAGCACATGCTCCAGGGCACCAAAATGGGTTACAAAATCATTTATATGTCCTTGGGTCCCTGTTTAGGTCCCATGCAACGATTAAAAACATCTCGACATCGTGACTAGGACGCAAACGTTGAGAAACATTGCTTTTAAATCCCCATAAATTCAGAACTCGTCTGAAATTATTGAAACTGGGGAGTCGACACGACACTTATAGGACATGGTAATTTTTTTGACCAGTCTGGGACAAGTTTTAGGACAAACCTCTTACAAATTGGAGCCTTTGTGGTCGAAACGACATTTGAGTTTTCTAGGCATGCACTTAATGTGAAGAACTCAAGTTTGAATTACAAGCACGGGCTCCAGGGCACCAAAATGGGTTAAAAACCATTTGTGTCCTTGGTTCGTGTTTAGATCCCATGCACTGATGGTCACTGAATTACAAACATTTGGGTGTCGTGACTAGGCCGCAAACATTGATAATCCTGGTTTCAAAGTCTGAGATAACCCAAAGCTCGCCAGGAATTCATGAAACTTACACACTGTCGTGCCACGACACATATATGGTGTGCATTTTGTTTGACGAATTTGGGACAAATATTGGGACTTGCATCTTACAAGCCAAAGCTTATTCAAGAAGCCTTGTGATTTCGATAGGGAACATGTTACCTTTGTTGGTGAAACTACATTCAATGCATCGTCTAGTGCACCAATTCGGCCCCTTTTATACATTAATTGAGTTTTCTAGGGATTTAATATGCGTAGTTCAAATTTTGAAATAGAAGCACATGCTCTGACCTCGTGGTTTCGATAGGGAACATGTCACCTTTGGTGGCGAAACTACATTCAATGTGTCCTCTAGTGCACCAATTCGGTCCTTTTTATACATTAATTGAGTTTTCTAGGGCCCTTTTCATACGAATGTGAATGAATTAGAAACATTTAGGCATGATAGCCCGGCCGCAATCATTGATAATATTGGTTTATTGAATTCCCGTAAATACAAAACTTGTATGATAACCATTTGGTGCCACGCGTCCAATTTTTTTACTCCCTCCATTTCTTTTTACATCGCATATAAGATTTGGTCAAAGTCAAGCTAAACATAGTTTGACTAAATTTATACAAAAAACATATCAACATCTACAATGCTAATGTTATATAGTATGAAAGTTAATTTGATGCATATAATGATATTGATTTTAAATTATAAATATTTATATATTTTTCCTATTAAGCTAGTCAGACTTTACAGATTTTGAATTTGACCAAATTTTATATGCTAACTAAAAAGAAACGGAGGCAGTACTTGACATGGGGGTGCCGTGCGTGTAGCTGTAGGTTGATGACAGGAGCATGCGAACTTTCCGCCGCGCAAGCTTGATGGGACGCGTGCGAGCTGTCCGCCGCGCAGGCTTGACAGGATGCGTGAGAGCTGTCCGCCGTGCATGCTCGACGGGATGCATGAGATTCTACTGCGCATGCTTATCGGGAAGCGATACTTTGACCTCCACCCCCCGCTCGCCTCGCTCCCAACTTCTGCATTAATGGCGTCTGACCCGCTGTTTGTCATGTGGTTAATGAGCTGGGACGGAGGTGTTGGGGAACGTTGCATGGGAAACAAAAAATTTCCTACGCACACACAAGATCTATCCATGGTGATGAGCATCTACGAGAGGGAGAGTGAATCTACATACCCTTGTAGATCGCTAAGCGGAAGCGTTAAGAAACGCGGTTGATGTAGTCGAATGTCTCCGCGATCCAAATCGCAAGTCGTCCCTCGATCCGATCACGAACTAGTGCCGAACGGACGGCACCTCCACGTTCAACACACGTACGGCTTGATGACGCCTTCACCTCCTCGATCCAGCGAGCGATGGTGAAGTAGTAGATGAGTTCCGGCAGCACGACGGCGTGGTGATGATGGTGAGGAACAATCTCTGCAGGGCTTCGCCAAGCACTACGGAGATTATGACGGGAGAACTAGAGGGTTAGGGTTGCCGACACACGGCTTGGGAAATCTTGATGTATCCCGTGTGCTAGCCCTGCCCCTCTATTTATATGTTGAGCCTTGGGGTCTAAACTTGGAGTAAAAGCCTCCTCCAGGTCGGTTTTGCCCGCACAAGGTCGGTTTGGCCCGCAGGGAAAGAGTCCAACTCGGATCCCTGCAGTACCGCGCACAAGCGGTAGTACCGCTCACGAGCGGTAGTACCGCTTGAGCGGTAGTACCGCTTCACACAAGCGGTAGTACCGCTTACGCGGTAGTACTGCCTTACCAGCGGTAGTACCGCTTAAGGCAGCAGCAAAACTTCCTTTTGCACTTTCCAATACCTCGTGGGCTTTACCCCTTTGGCTCATATAAAGTGTTGCTGCACCCGAACACTTCGGTAAACATCCGGAACCCCTTCCGGTGAATTCCGGAACCCTTCCGGAGATCAAAACACTATTATCACATATATCAATCTTTACCTCCGGACTCTTCCGGAGATCCTCGTCATGTCCGGGATCTTATCCGGGACTCCGAACAACCTTCGGTCACCAACAAAATAACTCAACTATACTAATCGTTACCAAACGTTAAGTGTGTAGACCCTGCGGGTTCGAGAACTATGTAGACATGACCGAGACACCTCTACGATCAATAACCAATAGCGGGACCTGGATGCCCATATTGGCTCCTACATATTCTACGAAGATCTTTATCGGTCGAACCTCTATGTCAAGGATTCAGTTAATCCCGTATACTGTTCCCTTTGTTCTTCGGTATGTTACTTGCCCGAGATTCGATCGTCGGTATCTCTATACCTAGTTCAATCTCGTTACCGGCAAGTCTCTTTACTCGTTCCATAATACAAGATCTCGTGGCTAACATTTTAGTCACATTGCTTGCAAGGCTCATTGTGATGTTGTATTACCGAGTGGGCCCTGAGATACCTCTCCGTCACACGGAGTAACAAATCCCAGTCTTGATCCATGCCAACCCAACAGACATCCTCGGAGATACCTGTAGAGCACCTTTATAGTCACCCAGTTACGTTGCGACGTTTGATACACACAAGGTATTCCTCCGATGTCAGGGAGTTGCATGATCTCATGGTCATAGGAACAGATACTTGACATGCAGAAAACAATAGCAATAAACTGACACGATCATATGCTACGTTCGTAGTTTGGGTCTTGTCCATCACATCATTCTCCTAATGATGTGATCCCGTTATCAAATGACATCTCATGTCAATGGCTAGGAAACCTTAACCATCTTTGATCAACGAGCTAGTCAACTAGAGGCTTACTAGGGACACAGTGTTGTCTATGTACCCACACATGTATTTGAGTTTCCAATCAATACAATTATAGCATGGATAATAAACGATTATCATGAACAAGGAAATATAATAATAACCAATTTATTATTGCCTCTAGGGCATATTTCCAACAGTCTCCCACTTGCACTAGAGTCAATAATCTAGTTCACATTACTATGTGATTTACATTGTAATGAATCGAACACCCATGCAGTTCTGGTGTTGTTCATGTTTAGCCCTTGGAAGAGGTTTAGTCATCGGATCTGCAACATTCAGATCCGTGTGTACTTTGCAAATATTTATGTCCTCCTCCTTGATGTAATCGCGGATGGAATTGAAACGTCGCTTTATGTGTCTGGTCCTCTTGTGAAATCTTGGTTCCTTGGCTAGAGCAATGGCACCAGTATTATCACAAAACAGAGTCATTGGGTTAAGCGCACTAGGCACTACTCCAAGATCTGTCATGAACTCCTTCATCCAGACACCTTCCTTCGCCACCTCCGAGGCAGCGATGTACTCCGCTTCGCATGTAGAATCAGCTACCACGCTTTGCTTGGAACTGCACCAGCTAACCGCACCCCCATTAAGAATAAATACGTATCCGGTTTGTGACTTAGAGTCATCCGGATCAGTGTCAAAGCTTGCATCGACGTAACCCTTTACGACGAGCTCTTGATCACCTCCATAAACGAGAAACATGTCCTTAGTCCTTTTCAGGTACTTCAGGATATTCTTGACCGCCGTCCAGTGTTCCATTCCTGGATCACTTTGAAACCTTCCGACCATACTTATGGCAAGGCTGACATCGGGTCTTGTGCACAGCATTGCATACATGATAGAGCCTATGGCTGAAGCATAGGGGATGACACTCATCTTTTCTCTATCTTCTGCAGTCACTGGGCATTGAGTCTTACTCAACATCACACCTTGCAATACAGGCAAGAACCCCTTCTTGGACTGATCCATTTTGAACTTCTTCAAAACTTTGTCAAGGTATGTGCTTTGTGAAATTCCTATTAATCGTCTCGATCTATCTCTATAGATCTTGATGCCTAATATGAAAGCAGCTTCTCCTAGGTCCTTCATTGAAAAACTCTTGTTCAAATATTCCTTCACGCCTTCCAACATTTCTATATTGTTTCGAATCAGCAATATGTCATCCACATATAATATTAGAAACGCTATAGAGCTCCCACTCACTTTCTTGTAAATACAAGCTTCTCCGTAAACTTGTATAAACTCGAACGCTTTGATCACCTCATCAAAGCGAAGATTCCAACTCCGAGATGCTTGCACCAGTCCATAAATGGATCGCTGGAGTTTGCAAACTTTGTCAGCATTCTCTGGATCGACAAAACCTTCTGGTTGCATCATATACAACTCTTCCTTAAGGAAACCGTTAAGGAACGCTGTTTTGACATCCATCTGCCAAATTTCATAATTGAAAAAGGCAGCTATTGCTAACATGATTCTGACGGACTTAAGCATTGCTACGGGTGAGAAGGTCTCATCGTAGTCAACTCCTTGAACTTGTGAAAAACCCTTTGCCACAAGTCGAGCTTTATAGACGGTGACATTACCGGCTGCGTCCGTCTTCCTCTTAATGATCCATTTGTTCTGAATGGCCTTACGCCCTTCAGGTAATACTTCCAAAGTCCATACTTTGTTTTCATACATGGATCCCATCTCGGATTTCATGGCCTCTAACCATTTCTCGGAATCCGGGCCCATCATCGCTTCTCCATAGCTCATAGGTTCATCGTTGTCCAACAACATGACCTCTAAGACAGGGTTGCCGTACCACTCAGGAGCAGTACGCGTCCTTGTCGACTTACGAGGTTCGATAGCAACTTGATCCAAAGCTTCATGATCATCATCATTAACTTCCTCTTCAGCTGATGTAGGCTCTACAGAAACATCTTTCTGCGCTGCGCTACTTTCAGGTTGAAGTAAAGGTTCAACAACCTCATCAAGTTCTATCTTCCTCCCACTCAATTCTTTCGAGAGAAACTCTTTCTCAAGAAATGTTCCGTTTTTAGCGACAAACACTTTGCCTTCGGATCTGAGGTAGAAGGTATACCCAACTGTCTCTTTTGGGTATCCTATGAAGACGCATTTCTCCGCTTTGGGTTCCAGCTTTTCAGGCTGAAGCTTTTTGACATAAGCATCACATCCCCAAACTATAAGAAACGACAGCTTTGGCTTCTTGCCAAACCAAAGTTCATATGGCGTCGTCTCAACGGATTTCGATGGTGCCCTATTTAAAGTGAATGCAGCTATCTCTAATGCATAACCCCAAAACGATAGTGGCAAATCAGCAAGAGACATCATAGATCGCACCATATCCAATAAGGTTCGATTACGACGTTCGGACACACCATTACGCTGTGGTGTTCCAGGCGGTGTCAGTTGTGAAACAATTCCACATTGTCTTAAGTGACTGCCAAACTCATAACTCAGATATTCTCCTCCTCGATCAGATCGTAGGAATTTAATCTTCTTGTTACGATGATTCTCAACTTCACTCTGAAATTGTTTGAACTTTTCAAATGTTTCAGACTTGTGTTTCATTAAGTAAATATACCCATATCTACTTAAGTCATCAGTGAAGGTGAGAAAGTAACGATAACCACCGCGCGCCTCAATACTCATCGGACCGCACACATCAGTATGTATGATTTCCAATAAGTTACTTGCCCGTTCCATTGTACCAGAGAACGGCGTTTTAGTCATCTTGCCCATGAGGCATGGCTCACATGTGTCAAGTGATTCAAAATCAAGTGACTCCAAAAGTCCATCAGCATGGAGCTTCCTCATGCGTTTTACGCCAATATGACCTAAACGGCAGTGCCACAAGAAAGTGGTATTATCATTATCAATTCTACATCTTTTGGCATCAATGTTATGAACATGTGTATCATTACTATCGAGATTCAATAAGAATAAACCCCTCACATTGGGTGCATGACCATAAAATATATTACTCATATAAATAGAACAACCATTATTCTCTGATTTAAATGAGTAACCGTCTCGCAATAAACAAGATCCAGATATAATGTTCATGCTTAACGCAGGCACTAAATAACAATTATTCAGGTTCATCACTAATCCCGATGGTAATCGAAGAGCAAGCGTGCCGACGGCGATCACATCAACCTTGGAACCATTTCCCACGCGCATCGTCACTTCGTCCTTTGCCAGCCTCCGTCTATTCCGCGGTTCCTGTTTTGAGTTGCAAATATGAGCAACCGCACCGGTATCAAATACCCAGGCACTACAACGAGAGTTGGTAAGGTACACATCAATAACATGTATATCATATATACCTTGTTTGTTGTTGGCCGCCTTCTTGTCAGCCAAATACTTGGGGCAGTTCCGCTTCCAGTGTCCAGTTCCCTTGCAATGAAAACACACAGTTTCTGATTTGGGTCCAGCCTTGGGTTTCTTCACGAGAGGAGCAACTGCTTTGCCACTCTTCTTGGAGTTACCCTTCTTACCCTTGCCATTTTTCTTGAAACTAGGGGTTTTAATGACCATCAACACTTGATGCTCCTTCTGAATTTCAGACTCAGCGGCTTTCAACATCGCAAACAGCTCGGCGACTGACTTGTTCATCCCGTGCATGTTATAGTTCAACACGAAGCTCTTGTAGCTAGGTGGCAATGATTGAAGAACTCTGTCAGTGATAGCCTCTGGCGGAAGGGGCATCCCCAATTCAGCCAGACGGGTGGAGTACCCAGACATTCTGAGCACGTGATCACTGATAGACCCGTTCTCCTCCATCTTGCAAGCATAGAACTTATCGGAGATCTCATATCTCTCGATCCGGGCATTCTTCTGAAAGATAAACTTCAACTCCTGGAACATCTCATATGCTCCATGACGTTCAAAACGTCTTTGAAGTCCCGGTTCTAAGCCATACAATATTGCACATTGAACTATTGAGTAATCTTCAGAACGAGCCTGCCAGGCGTTCACAACGTCTAGAGACTCAACTGGAGCGGGTGGATCACCAAGCGGTGCATCAAGGACATAAGCCTTCTGGGAAGCCGTAAGGATAATCCTTAGATTACGGGCCCAGTCCACAAAGTTACTTCCATCATCTTTCAACTTAGCTTTCTCTAGGAACGCATTAAAATTCAGGGGTGCTACTGCGCGAGCCATGATCTACAACATAAATATAGCAAAGACAACTTAGACTATTGTTCTAGATAATGAGTTTAGTTAATCATATTACTTAAAAACTCCCACTCAAATAGACATCCCTCCGGTCATTCGAGTGTAACATGATCCAAATCCACCAACTCAAGTCCGATCATCACGTGAGTTGAGGTGGTTTCAATGGTGAACATCTTTATGTTGATCATATCTACTATATGACTCATGTTCGACCTTTCGGTCTCTTGTGTTCCGAGGCCATGTCTGTACATGCTAGGCTCGTCAAGTTTAACCCGAGTGTTCCGCACGTGCAACATGGCTTACACCCGTTGTATGTGAACGTAGAGTCTATCACACCCGATCATCACGGCGTGTCTCGAAACGACGAACTTTCGCAACGGTGCACACTCGGGGAGAACACAATTTTATCTTGAAATTTAAGTGAGGGATCACCTTATAATGCTACCGTCGTCCTAAGCAAAATAAGATGCATAAAAGGATTAACATCACATGCAAATCATAAGTGACATGATATGGCCATGAACTTGTGCTTTTGATCTCCATCTCCAAAGCACCGGCATGATCTCCATCGTCACCGGCATGACACCATGATCTCCATCATCTTGATCTCCATCAACGTGTCGCCATGAGGTTGTCGCGCCGACTGTTGCTTCCACGACTATTGCTAACTCATAGCGATAAAGTAAAGCAAAACGGTGAAAATAATTAAAGACAACTCTATGGCTCCTGCCAGTTGCCGTACTCATCGACATGCAAGTCGTGATATTCTATACAACACATGATCATCTCATACATCACATATATCTCATCATGTACTTGGCCATATCACATCACAACATACCCTACAAAAACAAGTTAGACGTCCTCTAATTGTTGTTGCAAGTTTTACGTGGCTGCTACGGGTTTGCAAGAACCGTTCTTACCTACGCAAAACCACAACGTGGTGTAGTGATTGCTTTTTGATCTTCTAAAAGAACCCTCTTCATTGAAATCGATTCAACTAAAGTGAGAGAGACAGACACCCGCTAGCCATCTTTATGCAACGAAGTTACATGCCAGTTGAAGGAACCTGTCTTGCGTAAGCGTACGCGTAATGTCGGTCCGGGCCGCTTCATCTCACAATACCGCCGAATCAAGTATCAACTAGTAACGGCAAGCAATATGTATACACCCACGCCCACAACTCGTTTGTGTTCTACTCGAGATCTTATCTACGCATAGACCTAGCTCAGATGCCACTGTTGGGGAACGTTGCGTGGGAAACAAAAAATTTCCTACGCACACACAAGATCTATCCATGGTGATGAGCATCTACGAGAGGGAGAGTGAATCTACATACCCTTGTAGATCGCTAAGCGGAAGCGTTAAGAAACGCGGTTGATGTAGTCGAACGTCTCCGCGATCCAAATCGCAAGTCGTCCCTCGATCCGATCACGAACTAGTGCCAAACGGACGGCACCTCCGCGTTCAACACACGTACGGCTTGATGACGCCTTCACCTCCTCGATCCAGCGAGCGATGGTGAAGTAGTAGATGAGTTCCGGCAGCACGACGGCGTGGTGATGATGGTGAGGAACAATCTCTGCAGCGCTTCGCCAAGCACTACGGAGATTATGACGGGAGAACTAGAGGGTTAGGGTTGCCGACACACGGCTTGGGAAATCTTGATGTATCCCGTGTGCTAGCCCTGCCCCTCTATTTATATGTTGAGCCTTGTGGTCTAAACTTGGAGTAAAAGCCTCCTCCAGGTCGGTTTTGCCCGCACAAGGTCGGTTTGGCCCGCAGGGAAAGAGTCCAACTCGGATCCCTGCAGTACCGCGCACAAGCGGTAGTACCGCTCACGAGCGGTAGTACCGCTTCACACAAGCGGTAGTACCGCTTACGTGGTAGTACTGCCTTACCAGCGGTAGTACCGCTTAAGGCAGCAGCAAAACTTCCTTTTGCACTTTCCAATACCTCGTGGGCTTTACCCCTTTGGCTCGTATAAAGTGTTGCTGCACCCAAACACTTCGGTAAACATCCGGAACCCCTTCCGGTGAATTCCGGAACCCTTCCGGAGATCAAAACACTATTATCACATATATCAATCTTTACCTCCGGACTCTTCCGGAGATCCTCGTCATGTCCGGGATCTTATCCGGGACTCCGAACAACCTTCGGTCACCAACAAAATAACTCAACTATACTAATCGTTACCAAACGTTAAGTGTGTAGACCCTGCGGGTTCGAGAACTATGTAGACATGACCGAGACACCTCTACGATCAATAACCAATAGCGGGACCTGGATGCCCATATTGGCTCCTACATATTCTACGAAGATCTTTATCGGTCGAACCTCTATGTCAAGGATTCAGTTAATCCCGTATACTGTTCCCTTTGTTCTTCGGTATGTTACTTGCCCGAGATTCGATCGTCGGTATCTCTATACCTAGTTCAATCTCGTTACCGGCAAGTCTCTTTACTCGTTCCATAATACAAGATCTCGTGGCTAACATTTTAGTCACATTGCTTGCAAGGCTCATTGTGATGTTGTATTACCGAGTGGGCCCTGAGATACCTCTCCGTCACACGGAGTAACAAATCCCAGTCTTGATCCATGCCAACCCAACAGACATCCTCGGAGATACCTGTAGAGCACCTTTATAGTCACCCAGTTACGTTGCGACGTTTGATACACACAAGGTATTCCTCCGATGTCAGGGAGTTGCATGATCTCATGGTCATAGGAACAGATACTTGACATGCAGAAAACAATAGCAATAAACTGACACGATCATATGCTACGTTCGTAGTTTGGGTCTTGTCCATCACATCATTCTCCTAATGATGTGATCCCGTTATCAAATGACATCTCATGTCAATGGCTAGGAAACCTTAACCATCTTTGATCAACGAGCTAGTCAACTAGAGGCTTACTAGGGACACAGTGTTGTCTATGTACCCACACATGTATTTGAGTTTCCAATCAATACAATTATAGCATGGATAATAAACGATTATCATGAACAAGGAAATATAATAATAACCAATTTATTATTGCCTCTAGGGCATATTTCCAACAGGAGGGACTAGTTTGTTTGTGATCACTGTTTTGTTCGTGCCTCGTCGAGAACTTTGACGTTTCATCTATTTTCGACTCGTATACATGTACAAATGAACGAAATAATATAACAACAAATTCGCACTGGCAAAGGATAATAATTCTCTTACATATGCATGATAATAAAAAATGCCACATGCGGCAACTCCCCAAAGACACAGGGGCAAAAGAAGAAGAAGAGGTTGAAGAAGGAAGACAAAGAAAACGATCTGGCCAGCTGCTATTGAATTCTTCATGGATTGCTGGGCGCCGAGTTCCTCAATCTCCCTATTCATCGCCTCTGCGACCTCCATCTCCTCTCGCCTCTCATCCGACATCTTCTGCATTGCGGCCATGGCTTCGCCAAGTCTTCCAAAAGTTCCTCGGCGAGTTCTTTCAGCCTCCCCTCCGAGGCACTTTTCTTCTCGAGGAGTTTCTTCCAGGCGTCGTTCTCCTCCATAAGTTTCTCCACGAGGCCGGCCCTGTCAACCGAGGCTTCGCTCTTCCAAGTCATCGATCATCGCGTCCTTCCTATCTAGATCAGTGCACATGTCATCGCTGGCTGAGAAATCCAAGACTGCCAACTCGTCCAGTTTGCCTCCGAGGCGAATGCGCTTGTGATTGTGAGAGCCATCGCCTCTCCACGAAAGATCCTCCCGGGCGTCCGCAGCACCACCGGAAATCTCTGCTGCGGCCAAAGCGGTGTGGCTAGAGCTCTCTGGCGATTCCGCGGCGCGGCGGCGGGACCTCTCTGTTGCTTCTGCGGCCTTGGTCTTTCTTCCCTAGTTATATCAGGACCCATAACCCCCCTCCTACCGGCCATGGCAGACGGAATGAAGGACTAACAAAGAAAGGCCTGTTTTTTTGGTGGCGGGGGTGAGGAATGTGCGGTAATTTTCGAGTACGTGTTTGTGTTTTTATAGCCTACTGCAATAAACAGCGGCTAAGTGGGAACACGTTTAGGTTTGGTAGGTGTGAAGTGATTTGCAAAAAAATTAGCGCGTGGTAATTTGGAATGTGAAAGGAAACAAGCTCAATATTTATTGATGGTTTTAGTTCCCAAGCACGGAACTCTTTATGGTTTTTAGAAACCATTTGGGATGGCGTACGTGGGCCTGCGTTCTCGGATGTGTGTACGCGTGTGCCGACTATTACTGAGGGGTAGGGGCCAAGACCGATGACGGTGTCGTGGCAGGCTAGACGGCCGCCGCTATGGTGGCGGCCTCGGCGGCTGCCCATGGGGTGGCGGCCAAGTCGGCCACGGCGGCCGCCGGCAGCGGCTGCCTTACCTGCCAGGGAACGGGCTCATCGAGGAGACGCGTGGCCCTACCTGTCAGGGAAATGTGAAAATTAACGTAAAAATAAGTTTTTTAATAAATCTTTAAAAGGTTTGTAAATTCTAATCTCGGTAACAAACATAATGTGATGTGGGTGCATGTTTGATTAGATGGGACGCGTGCGAGGAGTCCCCCGCGCAGGCTCAAAGGGATGCCTGCGAGCAGTCCGCCGTGTAGGCGCAGCTGGCTCACCGGGAATCAAGCCCTTTGACCTCGGACCTCCACCCACACAGCCTTATTCTCTCCCAAGTTCTCCATTAATGCTACACCTTCTCCTCCAGTCTTATATATAAGGGCCGCCGCTGAGGATCGCCTCATTTTTCGATGGACGACGAGGCGGCCAACAAGCGGGGGCGGGTCGAGGCTAAACCACACGAGCCTCCGGCGAGCGTGGACTTCATCAGCAGCATCCCCAATGAGATGTTGGTAACCATCATGTCCCTCCTCCCCATCAAATCTGCCGTGTAGACCACCATCCTCTCCAAGCGGTGGATGCCCCCATGGCACTCCACCCCTCTTGACCTCCTCGACGATGACGATATCTGCAGCGGGGATCGTAAATGCTTGGACACGTTGTCCCACATCCTCGCCACGCACACTGTGCCAGTCAGGCGCCTTGCCATCGGCACTTTCCGTTCAAACTGCCAGGCCAAACCCAAGTTTCACGAGTGGTTCTTATCCCCCGCCCTAGATCAGCTAGAGGAGCTCAACTTTGTTGCTGGACATGGGTGCTCATTGCCTCCGTCCGTCCTCTACCTTGCGCCCACGCTGCATCGCGCTACGTTCATGTGGTGCCTTTTCCCCAAGATTAATGTCGCGCACGCTCTTCATCTCCCTAAACTAAAGCACCTCGAGCTCATTGGTGTCAGCATCTCGAAGTCGGATTTGGAGCGCCTGCTCGGCGGCTGTACAACGCTCGAGTACCTTCGTCTTCAGATGATGTTTGGGTTCAGTAGCCTCCACATTTCTACAACGAATCTCCGTACGATTTATGTGCATGGCTGGTGCCGCAACACGCTGTCAGTTGGGGAGTTTCATGATATGGTCATTGAGAATGAGCCTTTCCGAGAGAGATTGTTTGTACTTGATAAAGAAGGTCGAACAAGAATCAGTGTTGGGCTATTCATGTGTTGAATTCTCCGAACTTGTTACAGCTAGATCCATACCCGTTCAGGTACAACAATCTTCTTCTCATTCTTATTATTGTACATCACATTTTATCTAGTTTTTGTTGATCTATGTTCGGCTGTCATCCAGAAAATGATTCCCACAAGCCTCGCATTGTCTCTGCACACAATGAAGATCTTGGCATTACAATCTATCGGCCCCAATCTGGATGAAGTTGTTAAGTTTCTTATATGCTTTCCGTGCACGGAGAAGCTATACGTCGAGGTTGTAACACCCCCAGTAGTTAGCTACAGTAATCCCACATGATAATGCCAAGTCACCATGATTAACAATGCTTACTCATCATTGGGATCATATCTCGTTTCAAATTGAAATTCAAATTTAAAGTGAATTTAAAAGTTGTTCAAATATGAAAACTAAAATGTTCATAATATTGTAAATAATCCAGAGACAATACTAAAATTGTAATCAACATTTACTAAATTAGTTAAGTGACTCTAATAGCAAGAAACAGCAACAAAACAGAAGTAATTAATCCATTTATAATTAAATAAAATCTAAATGAAATTATATGGACTCCAAACCTTTTTATGGTAGTAGTAAATGTTGCACTATAATTATTGAGCCAAGTCACATGTTTTACAAAAATCAAATTGGGACTAAACATTTTGCAAAACAGAAACTAAAAACGAAAAACAGAAAGAAAGAGAAAAATGGAAAAGCGGCACTGTGCACTTGGCCCAACCAGCCCAACAGTGCGGCCCAGCCCACTGTGGCCGGCCTTTCGTCCTCCTCGCGCCAGCACCAGGAGAAGGTCGACGCCATGGCGACCGACGTGCACGCTCGCTCGTCCGGCTCCTGTCGCGCGAGATCTTTCCCCCTGCTGGCGTGGATGGATAAGAACGGCCCCCTGCTCCCCTCTGGACATCTCTGCCACTCCTCTCCCCCTCTCCATTGCTCGCCCCCTCCTCTCTCGAAAGCCCCCCGCCGCCATGGCCGTCGGCTAGACGCGGCCATCGTGCCTCCCGCGCCTTACCGTCGCGCCAAGAAGGACCGCCCCGATCTCCTCATCCTCCCCGTGCATTGGATCGAGCCGGAGCTGCGCTCAGACGTTGCCATCGACCGTCTTCCTCCTCGGGACCCGAAGGCTCGCCGCCGTCGATTCTCTGTCTGCACTACACCAGCTCCTCCATCGGGCCTTCCCAGCGACGCCAGTGAGCTCCTCTGGCCGCCCCTCTCCCTTAGTGCGCTCCTGGAGCTCCCTCTAGCTAGTCGCCGCCGTAACCGAGCTCCGGTCGCCGCCATTGTCGTCGGGCACGAGCTCTACATGCCCCTAGCACCCCGTGCGTGCCACGGGCATGCTCTAGAGCGACCGTAGGACCGATTCCGCGCTAGCCCCGCTCTTTTACTCGCTGTTTTGCACGTGCCCGAGCTCGCCCGAAAGCCCCCGTCGCCGCGGCTCATCGCCGGGGCCAAATCCGGCCGCCCGAGCCCCTGCTAGTGCCCCAGATCGAAGCGCGTCGCCGCCAGCTGCTCGTAGGTGCTCGCGGCGCTCGAAATGGTGCCCGGTGCACCATTTCCGATCCACGTCGGCGTTTCTGGCCCTCGCCGGAGCGTCGCCGGCCGTCGCTGACCTGGCCGACCGGGGCCACTGCGAGTGACACTGGCCGGTGGGCCAGTGCGACCAGTTGACCAGTTGACTTAGTCAACTGGCTGACTGGGCACTGCCCAGTCTATGACAGGTGGGACCCGACCCCCCTGTGAGTATGACAGTGGGCCACCCCTGTCAGTTGCTTAATTAGTAAATAGATTAAGTTAAAATTAATTAATCTGCCTAATGTGACACTGACCAGTGGGGCCCTTCCCTAATTAATCTGTTTTAGGATTAACATAACACTGGTTTAAATATGAGACAATGACATGAGGGCCCCACATGTCAGGTTTGACCTGGTCAGCCGTCCTGTTGACTGTTGATGTCACCATTACGTCATGCTGACGTCACTCTGCAATGTTCTGGATAATGTTGATTTAAATAAATAGAATAATTTCAGAAATTGTTTAAATCTTTGAAAAAATCGTATAAAATAATCCGTAGCTCAGATGAAAAAGTTTTATACATGAAAGTTGATCAGAAAAATCCCACGAATCCGAATACGCTATCCGTTCGTCTGTCACATGCTCCTAGCATAGCAAACATGGAACTTTTCCCCTCCGGATCGTCTGTCCGATAAATCCAAAGACCCGGGAAATATCGTCAGATATTCTCCCGCTCCGTCTGCAACGTGTAGTACTACGTTAGTGCATACCTAGCTCTGCTTATTGTCATGTCATGCATCGTGATGCATTTGTCTGCTTTATATTTATTGTTTCTTCCCCCCTCTTCTCTCCGGTAGACCCCGAGACTGACGCTGCTGCCGGGTACGACTACGCCGTTAACGATCAGCCTTTTGCAGCAGAGCAGCAAGGCAAGCAAACCCCCCCCCCCTTGAGCATTCCGATATCGCCTATTCCTTTCCCTCTTATTCTTGCATTAGATTTTTGCTACTGTATTAGTTAGCTCCTATTCTGATGCATAGCCTGTTTTGATAAACTGTTGCTATACCTGCAATCATACCAACTGCTTAGTATAGGTTGATCAGTGAATCCCCTGTGACCCCTTAGTCCCAGTTGCCCTTGCTTCTTCATCGACGACTCGAAGACCCGAAGACTCGGTCAACCAACCGACGAGCCAGGCCCCTCACATCACCGTACACCCCTTAAGTATGGCACTGCAGAGCTACTACCGAGTGCCGAGGGTGATACCTCACTTAGCACTCCCGGTGTTAATTCTGTAGCGTAGCTAATCGGTCGTGGGTATCGAGGGTGATTCCTCCTTCCCATTTATCGATAGCGACTCTTGTCATACACATACCTCGAGTGGGATCCATCGAGGGTGATTCCTCAGATATCCACTTGGTGTATAAACACACAGTTACTTCAACTTGACTTTGTTTACATGTGAAAGACGGGACTGGAGGGACAGGTGGTACCACCCTGGTTGAGGTGGACATGAGTTCCTGACAGTCTTGAGATGGGTCGGCCCCAAGGGTACCCGTGTGTGAGATGTGGTGGGATGCACCGGTAAGGCATCCAAAGGATTATGTTGAGGCGTGAACGGGCAGGCGAGGCCCTTGCCACACATCCTCGAGTCGGGGTGACGGGACCGCACTTCATGGGTCGCGTTTGCCCCGCATTAATAAAATGCTAATGGGTTGGGTATTTGATCTGAGTTGGGTCGTTGGCCTTTTTACGCACCAAACCATCGCGTGGGAGAAGTTATGGGTACTCAGCGTCGTTGTATCAGCCGAAGCTCTTCGGACGTCAGCAATGGAGCGGCGCGCGTCGGATTGGACTGGACGGTACAGCTCTTGGACTGGAGTGTGCTAGGTCTGCTTTCGGCCGCGTTCGCATCGTGCAGGAGCGCGTAGGGCAAGTGGGCCCACGACCCCTGTGTGCTTAGGATTTAGACCGGCGGGCTGGCCTCTTCGTTGAGCCTAGGTGGGGCGACGACGTGCTGCTATCCCGAGGCCGGGCATGACCCAGGAAAGTGTGCCCGGCCGGAGGTGATCAGGCGTGTTGGAAATGCGGTGCACCCCTGCAGGGATAATAATCTATTCGAATAGCCGTGTCCACGGTAACAGGACGACTTGGAGTTGAGCCTTGACCTTATACAACTAAAATTGTGACTTTAAATTGAAATGAATGTGGCTCCGAGATTGCTTCCTCGCAGGGAGTCGAGGAAGAATCTCTGGGCGTGGTTACTTAATAAAATTGCTACAATAATATGACTATATATGAGATACCAGTCTACTCTCTTCTAATGCTGCAAGATGCTGAAGATGCTAGTCTTCGATAGGATTAGGTTTTCCCCCCTATTCTTGCATTCTGCAGTCAGCCCAGATATAACCCCATCCCTTGATACTGATGCATACTTAGCATAGTTCTGATGTCAGTCTTGCGAGTACTTTGGATGAGTACTCACCGCTGCTTTGCTTTCTCTTTCCCCCTCGATACGATTCTGCGTTCAGACGACGGAGCCCAGGAGATGGAGTACGCCGGAGACGACTACTACACCACCGTTGGAGCCTACTACTACGTGGAGAGTGCCGATGCTCAGGAGTAGTTAGGTTGGCTCCCAGGCAGGAGGCCTCGCCTCTTTTGATCCGCTGCTTATGTTTGTTCTAGCCTTCTTTAGGCAAAACTTGTTTAACTTATGTCTATACTCAGATATTATTTGCTTCCGCTGACTCATGCTTTGTCGAGCTTTGTATTCGAGCCCTCGAGGCCCCTGGCTTGTAATATGGAGCTGTATGACTTTAATTTGTGTCTAGTGTGGTGTTGTGATATTAATTAGTGAGTCCCTAATCTTGGTCGTACGCATTGTGTGTTTGTTTAGCGTACGGTCGAAATTGGGGGCGTCACAAGTTGGTATCAGAGCCGATTGCCTGTAGGTAGCCCCCTTTCCAACTCATTGGCCGAAGTTGAGTCTAGTACTTGAAAAGCTTTTACTAACATAGTTGTGTGGCTTACGGGCCCACATCTCAATCGGGTGGTATTAGGATCTTTTATTCCTCGTCTATACTCTGGGTTCTGATCTCTCTTCTCTTTCGGGTTAAAGATTTTATTAACTCTAACTCTAGGTTCTCGTAACTACTTCCCCCGGAGAGCCCCTCATTCAGATGATGGCTTGATTCATCATAAGACTCTGAAGATACTCTCTGATGTTCTCCCGAGAACTTGTGCTCGTCAATTTTGCGATTTCCTTCCATCGCCAACCCCTACGGATAACTCCTCATCCTTATCGGGGATTCGTCCATCCTCAGTTCTCATTGGTTTCAAAAATCCTTCGAATTGCTATTTGATCTTCCGAAATCCTCAATAGCCTTTGAATCTTGACCTTTCTCACCTTCTTGCATTATGGTTAATTCCATATGTCTAGCAATATTCATTAAATCCTTGGTGGTTGTCATTTGATTTTATTGATTCAACCTGTGTGTGAATGCACGCAGTCATCAGTTGTTTCTCATAAATTATCCGTCCGGCTCAGACGTCTTTTTAAACATGAGTTGGTTCCCGACAAATCAACCTTGATTGATTGCCCATCTAAGTCCGCTCATCTTACTTGTATTTGATCGGAGCATCTGATTCTGATACACCAAATTGGAAATCTTAATTCCTTTGGTTATTTAAGCATCAAATTATTTGGGTGTTCTGTAATGTGATGCCTTGCATTCTTTCTCCCTCTGATTGAGTACCGATACTTACATCAGGCCCTTTGTGGACCGCCAGACCCATTATAGGGTTATTATCCGTTAGCATCCTTCACATTTAAAATTCTTGTGATGGTTTTCCCCTGATACATGATGCTATCGGTAAATTTTGTCTTCTCCCTCTGATAAGTTGTATCCTATGCTTTTGTCGGCCATGCTCTGTTGTCAAGCATGTGTTAATTACTCTTGAAGCTTGTGGTATATGTTCCTAAGATGCCCCGATGGGTTGACCCTATGCCTTCTCTAATCCGTGCAAACCCGAGGGTTTTCACAAGTCTTACTCTTCTGGTGTTTTGCCGGATAATCTTTCAAAGCTACAACCTGATTTGATACTTTACAACCGTGGTTCCGACCATGAATGTTCTTCTTTGATCCCATTTTTAGACCAGTTTGAGCACTTGTCTTCTACGGATCAATGCATCGGTCCAAGCTTTAATTCTGATCTACATCCGAGTATTACCCCTGGTATCTCGAGAAAATCATGGAGCTACATAGCTTCTTATAAGCTCCTCATCAGCTATGTTTTCCTTCACTGATTCCAGTTTCCTCGTGTTCTGAGTTGTTGGACACTCAAGGACACTGATAATTGAATCGAGTCCGCATTGCGATTCAACAACTCTTGGTAATCTTCTTTGCTTATGAGTTTGTGCTCGATCATGTCTTTCCAAGCTGTTTGGCTACATCATCATCGTCATGCTAAGGCTTGACCATGCTATTTATATCCTTCATCCCCGGAACACAATTCCAACAGTGCTCTAAGCTTACATCGAGTTTGCAACGTCATGTTGGTTGTCTTGAAAGCAATTTCGACTCTGAGTTAGCACTCTAAACTGTGGTTCCGACCACCCTTCGCTTCATCATTTCTTTGCTTGATGTCGTCGCTGATCGATTACATCTTTAAGAGACTTCTCGGCAACTGTGCCGTGATCCTCATCGGCATTCTGGGCTCTTCCAGGATATCAATTAAATTCATGATGAGAGTAGCATCCTTGTCTGTGGTAATTGGTGTTGTCGTTGGCGACATCCTTGCCATCACCTTTCATTTCTTTGTTCCCATGTTGTTTCTAACCAGAATACTGACAAATGGAATGTGGTGTGTAAATTCAATAATTATGGCATACCAACTCTATCACCTTGGAGTTAATGAACAATAAGTCCATTCTTAGTGTATTGGCTGTTGAGTCAGCACTCTAACATTGGTTGTGCTACTTAGTCTGTATTTCGGGTGCACCTTCGATTAATGTTTAATTGTGGATGTTTCCTTCGGGCATACCTCAATATATCATCTGGTTTTGTTCACTTAATCGTGGGATTCCATCCTTGTGGAAACCTCGATGAATTGTTGCTGAGCCCATCAGCTACATCCTCATCTTCTTTGTGGTTCATGATGCTCATTTAAGCTAGTGTTGGAAACCTTGAAAGCATTATCTTTGTGCCTAGTTCATGAAGAATATGTTTGATAAAAGAAGTGTTTTTCTATAAGTTCACGTGCATTTTTGCCACCATGCTTATGGGAAAAAAATTGTCTCGCTTCCTCTGGAATCGTTCCAAATTCATTCAGGCATGTGCGAAGTATTCTATGGTTTGATAGATTTGCTACTTTCACTCCATATGTATTTCCTAACACGCGAGGCCACTGATTGATTTGATTTGTCCTAGTCCAGACTTACACATAGAACTTTGATATCCTCTATGATGGTCCCCAATCAGAACTTGATTGCCCTCCATTCTAGAAACTTCCATGTGGTCACAAATGTCTTGACCTTTTGTTCAGATGTCTTGTAGTCTGGCTAATGATTCAAGTCTTGCTTCTGTCGTTCATTCCGAGATTCTTGCAACACCATCTCGTAGACGTGTGTTTCATCCTTTTTCCTACTCAGGCCTGCTGAGCCTGAGATCTCCTGACACCAACCAGTTCTGAATCTCGGACAGATATGATGGTTGGAACATTATCAAGAATTATAACTTTGGTCTTTAGTACTCGGTAAGGTGATGTTGTAGCTAGCACACCTGGCCGGATGACCTATTGTTAAAATGCTTTGTTCAGCAAGGATTGCCATTCTTCCATGGGGAAATTATAAGACTTATTTTATAAGTCGTTCCTACTGGATCCTTTGTGTATCCAAACTACAACTTTTACTCGAAACACCATATCATTGCTATCCCGAAGCATGGATGTGGCATATCGATCTTCAAAAGGAATAATGTAAGCTCAATGCTAAATGTTTCTTGATCAATTATCCTAACCTCATTGTATGGATAATATCATGATTCTCCCTGCCCCTTTATCTAAATGGTTATCCACCTGCTGTCCTGATATGTATATCATGCTCTGTTTGTCCTTGGGAAGGATATACTCCTAATATTTGTGTTTAATTATATTTTCCCTTTCCATTGGTCTGTTTAATGTGATAATCACATTTTCCTTTCCATTGGTCTGTTTAACCTTTCTTGTAATCTAACTTATCTAAGCAGTGATAATTACCTGCTTAGGTAAACACCTCGGTGTACAACCCTGGCAGTAAAACCCTGTTACTAATGTTGTTAACATTCCGGTAACCGCCGGTGGACGAGAACTTTGCCTATTGGTCCGCCTCGTTTCGACGAGCAGGAAGATGGTTCTCTTCATTCCCCGCCCTTGGTACCTATTGTTCCTTTCCTGTTAATTGTTAACGACAACGGAGTTTAATTTGTTGGTACTTTTACCCATGATTACAATGACAGATGTACTATACATTTTTTTGAGATGTTAATCATGAACGATCGAAGATGGCATGTCAATCTATTAGTGTATTTTATAAATCATGCATATCAAAGAGGCCTGTAGTGTTCAATACTGCATCTAAGCACTGATATGTTGTCTTCGTTTGCAGATACAAGCAGGACTTGGAGTGGAAAAGGTGGCGCAATATAACAATCCCATCGAATGCCTTGAATTCCATCTCATGGAAATTACTTTGAACGAGTACCGAGGCACCAATCCAGAGATTCAATTTGCCAGTTTCCTTGTTCAGAAAGCAAGGGTGCTCAAGGTAATGAGGTTTGCACTATATTTAGTGCGCCACAATGGATGGTTTACTGACCAGCGGAGACGTCTACAGCAGAATGGAAAAGGCTCTGTAGAAGCTGATTTTCACTTTGGAAGTTCATATGACAGATTATTCGGAAGTGATTCTATCGAGCCGATATATGACTTCTTGGTGGATGGTCCCTTCGCAGAATTATTTCATCCCATGGATCCTGAAGATTGGATTTGATTTCTAATGTCAGTTTGCACCTTGTAATCTTTGAATTTGGGCCTTGTTATGCTGGAATTTGAACCTTGTAATATTGCTGGTATTTTTGATACAATATTTGAAATTGCATTGTGTTCTATTTTGTTTATGCAATCATGTTCTTATAAGTACATATGTTGTTGTTCTGTAGGCACATCAGCGATGTTGTGCAGACCGAGCAAATCACAGTACACACGGACTAAACTACGAAACCCGTCGGTGATGATTTCATAAATCGCTAACAATTGTATACCAGCAAACGTTTTCCCACAACACACACAGGTTATTAGCACCAATCGTCTGTGTTATTTCTGGTGTTCGCACACGATTCTCATTACTCACCTGTTTGCTGTATATCGCAAACATCTTATTATGCCGAATCGTTTGTGTTCTGTTGTATCAGCACACACAGTTTATCCGAGTGAACTGTATGTTGTACTTCGCACACGTATGTAGTTTTGCTAACCGTTTCTCTTATCTTCGCTAATCACAAATAGTTCATAAGAACAAACTGTGTGCCATAGATTGCACACGCAACTACTTTCTGAATCGTATTTGATGGATCCACCTTCGCACACAGTTCGTGTCATTAGAGATGGAGCTTGAACTATACCGTTTGCGATTCATGCATCGCACACAGTTTCGTCGAAGGGTCTCTGATTGATGTGTCGTCTTTGTACCATTCTGTAGTAGTGATCATTGACCCACAATTTCTCTATATGTGCTACATGATGGTTTTAATTATCACTCATTGAATACCTAATATTTTTGGACTAGTCTTATGACCCACGCAAATTACCGTCACTATTTATTAACTCTCAAACAAATATAATTGAAGAACGAGAGTGAAATCATTTCTATAAAATCTACACGCCACCGTGCTCAAAAAGATATAAGTGAAGTACTATAGCAACTGCTAAGCTCAAAAGATATAAGTGAAGCACATAGAGTATTCTAACAAATAATGATGAAGGTGTGTCTCTCTTAAATAGGTGTGTCTAGAAATAAATGATTGTGGCAAACTGAGTGTAAAAGCAAAACAAAAGCAAACGACGCTCCAAGCAAAACTCATATCATGTGACGAAGAAAAATATAGCTTCAAGTGACATACCGATGGATTTGAGATGAAGGAGGGGATGCCTTCCGGGGCATACCCAAGCTTAGACGCTTGAGTCTCCTTTAAAATATTACCTTTGGGTTCCTTGGGAATCCCCAAGCTTAGGCTCTTGCTACTCCTTATTCCTTTGTCCATCAAGATAACACCCCAAAACTTGAAAACTTCAATCACACAAAACTCAACAAAACTTCGTGAGATCTGTTAGTATAAGAAACATATTGCGTACTTTAGGTACTGTTATAAATTGATTCTAATTTCATAAATGCATAATAGGTACTTTATTCTAACTTCTCCATGGCTTATACACCCCGATACAATCCATAGCATACTCAAAATAAGCAACTATGCAAGCAAAAACAGAATCGGTCTAAAACAGAAAAGTCTGTAGCAATCTGTAGAGAACCTATACTTATTTAACTCTAAAAATTCTGAAAAATTATTACAACCTCTAAAATTTGTATAGAAACAGTGTGTAAAGATTTCAAATCATTATCACACTCCAGTAAAAAATGAAAATTCCTGCACTGGAAACAAAAGTTTCTGTTTTGTTTCAGCATCGATTCTACTCATCTTGTGAGTCATCCCAAAGGCTTTACTTGGCACCAACACTAATTTAAACACAAAAACATAATCATTACAGAGTCAATAATCATGTTATTAAAAACAAACAGAAAGTTAAAGCAAAAAATTTAAAGATAACTATTGGGTTGCCTCCCAACAAGCGCTATTGTTTATGCCCCTAGCTAAGCATAATGCATAGTTTCAAGTATTGTCATCTTTGACATCAAGCTCGTCAATAACACAACCATTGATAGTAGGAGCAATAGGATCTTTGATCAAATTTATAAAGTTGGGATGAACACTAATCATCTTTAGATCCTCGTTTCTTCGGGTAGGAGGAGTACCAATGCTCTTAGGAATATATATGAACTTGGGATTTTTGTTATGGGAGGTACTAGCATTAGCTTTAGAAGGTGTTAAAGCGGAACCTACTTTGTCGATGACCTCTTCCATTATATCAATTCTATTCAAACCTTTTTCTATCCTCTCATCAATAGTAGAGTCATTTTCCTTTAAAGTTTTCAAAGTCACTCCTACCCGTGACCCAACTTGAGTGATATGATTATGAAGTTTTTTATCCAAGTCCTCAATTGGTTTATTTGTGATCATATTCTTTTCAATAGCCTCAAGCCTTTGCATAACATGCTCCAAGTTCAAACTTGTTTCATTAACAATAATGGGTGGTGTACCTACAAGATTTTCAATTGCGTTATAGGCATCCAAAGTGTGACACATTAAGAAATTCCCACGGGTGATGGTGTCAAGGACGAACCTATACCAAGTGGTCACACCAACATAAAAATTGTGAAGCAAGGTAGTGGTGGATAAATTTTTAGTTGCTTTATTTTGGGCTAAGTAAATCATATACCATGCATCTTTCAAAGTTTCTCCTCCCCTTTGTTTAAAATTGACTACATCATCATTGGGAGTAAAGCGAGCGAAAGAAGAACTAGCCATGACTTTAAACAAGAAAACTAGTAACAAGCAAAGATAAATATTTTTGTATTTTTGATTTCTATGAGACAAGCTAAATATAACAGCAAATAAAAAGATAAACAAGTGAATGAAAATTTGTGTGAAGTTACTTGATAGTTGATGATGATATTCCCCGGCAACGGCGCCAGAAATCCTTCCTGATACTTGTCATCCGCGTTGGGTTTTCCATGAAGAGGACCCGGTTATTGCAGCACAAAGTGAGTAAGTATTTCCCTCAGTTATGAAATCAAGGTTTATCGAACCAATAGGAATATCAATCCTCAACCGTCTTCAGCGCCTGCACACAAATGAACAAACAACTTGCACCCAACGCGGGCAATAGGGCTGTCAATCCCCTTGATCTCGTTATTTGTAAGTAAATGAATTGTGTAGATAATTGTTGATAAATATAAATTGTAAAATAAAATAAAAAGTAAATAAAGGCAGCAAGGCAATAGTAGCGTTTGTAAATATATAAGTGAATAGACCCGGGGGCCATAGTTTTCCCTAGCGGCATCTCTCATGTAGGCAGCATACGGTGGGTAACAAATTACTGTTGGGCAATTGATATAAAAGCGGATAGTTATGTGATTTTCACGGCAATGATCATGTGTATACAGGCATCACGTCCATAAACAAATAGGCCGACTCCTGCCTGCACCTATTACTAACTCTCCACTCATTGACCGCTATCCAGCATGCATCTAGAGTATTAAGTAAAATAGAGTAATGCATGGAGAACGATGACATGACGTAGACAAAGTAAACTCAAGCAATATGAATGTACCCCCATCGTGTTATCCTTAGTAGCAACAACACAAAGATGCATCTTGTCCCCTACTTTGTCACTGGGATATAGAAACTCGTCAGGTTGAACCTACCACAACGCACCACAAACACCGATGAAATATCAATCTACTTGGCCAAACCACATCAATAGATTGGAGAGCATTACGAAGCTATAATGATCGTGCAATTAAGTGACCATATATATCATAGGTATCTCAAATACTTTTCATGAATAATCTGAACATAAACCCACAATTCATCGGATCCCAACAAACACACCACACAATAGGATTACATCGGATAGATCAAAGCGAAGATGCGATGACCATTGTATTCAAGATCAAGAGATAGATAGACTGCCATCTAGGTACTAGCTATGGACCCGTAGGTCTATGGTGAACTACTCACACATCATCATGAGGGCAGCAAGGTTGATGTAGAGGCCCTCCGTGATCGAACCCCCCTCCGACAGGGTGCCGGAACAGAGCTCCAGATGGCCTCGCGACGGAACAGAGACTTGCAACAGCGGAAAAAGGGTTTCGAGACTGCCTCTGTTATTTTTAGGGTGAAATAGAATCAATAGGCCATAGAGGGGCGTCGGGAGGCAGCCGAGGGAGGCTCAAGCCATCAGGGCGCGCCCCCTAGGGCGCACCCTGTTGGCTTGTGCGACCCTCGTGCGGCCCCCGGCCTCCTTCTGAAGCTTCAAGGTCTTCTTTTGGTCCTGAAAAAATCATCAAAAAATTTCGCGGCAATTGGACTTCGTTTGGTACTGTAAACCTGAAAAGCCAAAAACATGCAGAAAATAGCAACTGGCACTGGGCACTGGGTCAATAGGTTAGTCCTCAAAAATATTATAAATTGGTAAATAAAGACCCAAAAAGTATCCTAGAATGATAATATATCAGCATGGAACAATAAAAAAATTATAGATACGTTGGAGACGTATCACGTATCACGGCGTTTGGAT
Source organism: Elymus sibiricus (assembly GCA_039707655.1). Lineage (NCBI taxonomy): Eukaryota > Viridiplantae > Streptophyta > Magnoliopsida > Poales > Poaceae > Elymus > Elymus sibiricus. The sequence goes on from CM077665.1 coordinate 239,484,965, forward strand.
GCACCGGCGAAGTGTGCACCGACTCTCGAGATTAGTAAGGGCAATACACGGTACCGAAGAGGCTAGAAAATTACGAATAGGTGAGAGTGCGTATATCAATGGGCTCACATTAGTCATAAAGAACGCATATACTTATTGCAAATCCTTATTAGCTCTCTCGAAGCAAAGTGCTACCGCATGCCCCTAGGGAGGAGGTTGGGAGGAGTTAACCATCACACGCCCTGATTCGAACAACACGATAGGATTTCATTTCAGACATAAAAATGCTCAGACCTGATCACCATGCCATGACCAATATTTAGATGAGAAGTAAATAAAAAATTAAATACCGATATTCCAACTAACCAATGATCATGAACCTATATCGTTTCATATTACTACAACAATATAATTAACCCACGTTTCCTATTTGTGAGCTTACATGAAAGTTTTTATTATATCCCCCTTGAATACCTATCCTTTTTTGGACTAGTCTTATAACACGTGCAAATTACCATTCCTATTCTTTATACTCTCAACAAGATTTAAGTGAAGCATGAGAGTGCAACTATTTCCATAAAATATGACCACCGCCATGCTCCAAAAGATATAAGTGAAGCACTAGAGCAACTGCCTAGGTCAAAAGATATAAGTGAAGCATATAGAGTATTCTAACGAATTATGATGAAAATGTCTCTCTCTCGAAAATTGTGCCCAGTAAACAATGATTTTGGAAAAATAAAAGGAAAATAAACTATAATACACTATGCTCGAAGCAAAACTCATATCATGTGATGTATAAAAATATAGCTCCAGGTGACATTCCAATAGATTGAAGACGAAAGAGGCGATGCCTTCCGGAGCACCCCCAATCTTAGATGCTTGAGTCTTCCTTGAATATTACATTTGGGTGACTTGAGCATACCCAAGCTTAAGGTCTTGCCACTCCTTATTCCTTCATCCATCGTGGTCTCCCCCAAAACTTGAAGACATCAGCACACAAAACTCAACAAAATCTCGTTAGATCCGTTAGTACAATAGACATATCAAATAATTATGTACTATTATAAATTGATTCATATTTAATTATTGCATAATAGATACTGTATTATAACATCTCCATGACTTATACCGCCCGATATAATCCATAGCATCATCAAAACAAGCAAACTATGCAAGCAAAAACAGAATATGTCTAAAACAGAACAGTCTGTAATGATCTGTACTAAAACCATACTTCTGTAACTCTGGAAATTCTGAAGGAAAACCTGAATTTTTTTATTACAATACTTTGTAAAAATTTCAACAATTTATCACGTTCGAGTGGAGAGAATAAATTCATATAGTGGGCGCAAAAGTTTCTGTTTTTGCACAGAGTCAATTCTACTATCATCCAAATCATCCCAAAGGCTTTGCTTGGAACAAACACTAATTAAAACATAAAAACAGAACAACTACAGTAGCGAAAAATATGTGAACTCAAAGTAACAGAAAATAAAAGCAAAAATTTAAGATAACTATTGGGTTGCCTCCTAACAAGTGCTATTGTTTTATGCCCCTAGCTAAGCATAATGCATTGTTCTAAGTATTGCCATCCTTAAAATTAATTCCATGGGTGGCTCTCATAATATACTCATATGGTGGTTTAATCCTCTTCCTGGGAAAGTGTTCCGTCCCTTTCTTCAATGGGAATTGTAATCTTATATTACCTTCTTTCATGTCAATAATAGAACCTATAGTTCATAGGAAAGGGCTACCAAGTATTATAGGACAAGACGGATTGCATTCAATATCAAGCAAAATGAAATCCACGGGCACATAATTTGTGTTATCAATAATAAGCACAACATTTATTCTAACCAGTGATTTCTTAATTGTAGAATTCGCTCAATGCAAGTTAAGGGAACATCCATTTATATCGGTGAGACCTAACACATCACATGCAGATTTAGGTATGGTAGAAACACTAGCACCTAGGTCACACAAAGCACTACATTCATAATCTTTAAGCTTTATTTTAATAGTAGGTTCCCATTCATCATGTAATTTTCTAGGTATTGAAACCTCTAGTTCAAGCTTCTCTTCATGAGCTTTTATCATAGCTTCCACAATATGTTTAGTAAAAGCTTTATTTTGTTGGTGAGCATTAGGTGAACTTATCATGGATTGCAACAAGGAAATACATTCAACCAAAGAACAACTATCATAATTAAATTCCTTGTAATCCAAAGTAGTGGGCACATCACTATGTAAAGTTTTGACCTCTCTAAACCCACTTTTTTCATTTTTATCATGAAGACCATCAGCCTCCGGACAATTGGGACACCTTCTAGCTAAAGTTGACTCGTATCCAATCCCCTTTTCATCATGTTTTATATTAGTGAACAAAGATTAAATGGGTGAAACATATATCCATTTAATATCTTCATCACAATTACGATAAAAACTAGGAGGAATGGCCTTTTCTAGGAACTCTAACTTAGCTCGCAACCTAGCGGTCCTCTCTTTACTTTCATTAATGGAGATTTGGATCGACTTAATACACTCATTAATATCATGCTTGTGTGGCAAAGTTTTACTTTCAAGTGTTTCCACATCATGGGCAATCCTATCCATGTTCCTAGCCATATCAACAACTTTATGTAGTTTTTCTTCTATCGTAGTATTGAAAATCTTTTGAGAACTAATAAATTCTTTAATGGTGTTCTCAAGATCAGAAGGTATCCTATTATTATAATTGGAAGAATTACAGTAGAAATTACCATAATTATTAGACGAATTACCGGGATACGGTCTAGGATTGAAATGCCCTCTATAAGCATTGTTGTTGAAATTATTTCTAGAGACAAAATTCTCGTCAATAGCATCATTATTTTTCTCAATCAAAGTAGATAGTGGCACATCATTGGGATCAACATGAGCATTTTCACTAGCAAACATATTCATAAGAGCGTCCAGGCAATTTCTTCGATAGAGTTTAGCTTCTTACCAGTTGGAGCTCGTTCGGTGTGCCATTGAGAATAATTTGTCATGATATTATCTAGACATTTTGTAGCTTCTCCCAATGTAATTTCCATGAAGGTGCCACTTGCAGAAAAATCTATAATATTTCTCGACACAAAGGTTAGTCCCGCATAGAATTTTTGTATTATCATCCATAAACTTAAGCAATGAGTGGAACAATTTCTAATCATTAATTTCATTCTCTCCCTAGCTTGTGCAACATGTTCTTGCTCATGTTGTTTAAAATTCATAATTTGATTTATAAGAGAGATAATCTTAGCAGGAGGAAAATACTTAGCAATAAAACCATCCTTACACTTATCCCAAGTTCCAATACTATTACGAGGCAAGGATGAAAACCAATTTTTAGCTTTATATCTTAGTGGAAAGGGTATAATTTCAAGTTAACCACATAATTATCCACATCCTTTTTCTTTTGCATATCAGATAATGGAACGAAGGTATTAAGATCTAAAGTAGCATCCTCATTAGGACTTCCAGCAAATTGTTCTTTCATAGCAAGATTTAACAAGGCAACATTAATATCATAAGCTTTCGCACTAGTAGCGGGTGGTAGTGGAGTACTAATAAATTCATTGTTATTAGTATTTAAAAATTCACATGATTTGGTATTTTCTTGAGACATAGCGACAAAGCAAGCAAACTAATCAAGCAAACAAGTAAAGTAGTAAATAGAAATATTTTTTGTGTTTTTTATTTTTTATGAAAACAAATATAAAGGTAAATAAAAAGACAAGTAAAAGTAGAAAAACTGAATGATAGTTTGTTTGAAGGGACCTCGTGCAAAGTGATGATGTTCCCCGACAACGGCGCCAGAAATTCTTTTTGCTACTTGTGAGCTGTGTTGGGTTTTTCCCGGAAGAGGAAGGGTGAAGCAATACAGTAGCGATAAGTATTTCCCTCAGTGAGAACCAAGATTATCGAACCAGTACAAGAGTCATGACAACTTCATGTCAACAATATTTGTACACATAGAACCAAACACTTTTACCCCAACATGGGCAAGAGGGTTGTCAAGCCCCTTGAACTAGTTACTTGAAAGGATTACTTATGATAGTGATAGATAAATAAATAAAAAGTAAAAAGAAATAAAAGTAAATACATTGCAGCAAGGTTTTTATGGTTTTAGTAATATGATTTTAATAGACCCGAGGGCCATAGTTTTCACGAGAGGCTTCTCTCTCGAACACATAGCATACGGTGGGTAGACAAATTACTGTTGGGCAATTGATACAAGAGCGAATAGTTGTGATGTCATTCATGGCAATGATCAAGTATATAGGCATCACTTCCATCACAAGTAGACCAAAACGATTCACCATCTACTACTATTACTCCACCAATCAACTGAAACGATTCTGCATCTATGGTATTAAGTTCATAACAAACAACGTAATGCATTAAGCAAGATGACATGATGTAGACAAAGTAAGACAAGCAATATGTTCATACCTCATCATTTTATCCTTAGTAGCAACAATTGAATACGTGTATTATCCCCTTCTGTCACTGGGATATATAGCATCGCAAGATTGAACTCACTACAATGCACTCCTCCAACTGGAGATAAATCAATCTAGTTGGCCAAACGAAATGGATAGATCAGAGAGAATTACAAAGCTATAACAATCATGCATAATAAAGTTCAGAAAAGACTCAATTACTTTCAATGAATAATCTGATCATAAACCCACATTTCATCGGATCCCATTAAACACACCGCAAAAGAAGATTACATCAGATAGATCATCACGAGAATCACGAAGTACATGGTATTGTAGATCAAAGAGACAGAAGAAGCCATCTAGGTACTAGCTATGGACCCCTAGGTCTATGGTGAATTACTCACACATCATCGTGGAGCTGAAAAGGTTGATGTAGACGGCCTCCATGATCGATTCCCCCTCCGATAGAGTACCAGAAATGGCTTGCAGATGATATCACGGAAGAATAAAGGCTTGCTGTGGTGGAAAAAGTGTTTCGGGTGTCTCTCTATTGTTTTTGGGGTAATTGGGAATATATAGAACTGGAATTAAGCTAGGAGGTGACACGAGGGGCGCAGAAGCTCGGGGGGTATGCTCTACCTCCTAGGGCGTGCCTACCAAGCTCGTGGCCATCTCGTGCGTCTCTGGCCTCCTCCCGAAGCTTCCTAGATCTCTTTTGGTCCAAAAATAACGCCCGTATATTTTTATCCAACTTGGACTCAGTTTAGTATTGATTTTCCGAAAATTCCAAAAACAGGCAAAAAACAGGATCTGGCACTGGCACTGGGTTAATAGGTAAGTCCCAAAAAATGATATAAAATAGCATATAATTGCATATGAATATCCAATAGTTATAATATAATAGCATGAAACAATCAAAAATTATAGATACATCGGAGACGTATCACCCCCAAGTTTCGGGTTAGCTTTCCACAGCAACCTAGGACTTCCTTGTAGATAGTAAACTTGAAATTTTTTGAACTATAGCCCCCAAGCACCAGGTTGTATTGCCTGCAAGCAACTCATTGTTCAATGTATACTTTGGTAATCTTTGTTAGTTATGTGTGTAGAAATCCATTGGTGAGGCTGAGCAAGAGATAAGCCAGCCCAGAGAAGAGGTGGCCGATTAGAAGACCAAGTGCGAAGAAGCTGAGAAACTGAGCCGATCCACCAATGCTGCAGCCAAACAAGCTATTGAGGAGCTGGAGAACCTCAAGACTGCGGCAGCTGAGATGGAAGAGCTACTCATCTAGAGGGTTGAAGTCATAGAGGCTAAGAAGAAAGAAGTAGATAACGGTCGTCTAACAAAACTCTTAGGCGAAATCTGCATGAAAGTCTTTAGTATTCAGTAAGTGATCTTAAGCCGGCCCTTGTATCTTAGTTCGTTCATATGACGGCTTATGTTTTATCTGACCCATCATTGTCCTTTGCAGAAAAACATGGTGGTGAAAACCTGAGGACCCCTCCAGAGAAGCTTAAAATTTTGTACAATTTGACCAAGCAGCAGTTCACTAGGAGTTGTGAGACAATCACCATCGTGAGAGGGTGGATCCAGCCGCCAGGGAAGATGGCTGATGTGCTCAGTGAGCTGTCTATAGTACCGGTTTGATTAAAATTCACAAGGAAACTACTTGCAGGAAGGGAGTTCTTTGTGGTCTCACCCTTGCAAAGGCATACCATCCAGAGTCGAGGCCAGAATTGCTAGCTGGTGGATTCCAAAGTTCAAGGTGGATGGATCAGAATTCACCAAAGAGGACTACCAAGACGTGCTGAAAAGATTCGGCACCATGCATGTGCAATCGCTCGACCGATTGATATGAACAGTTATCAGCCGGACTATGATGAGCAGAATAGAAAAATCAGCCTCCAGTTTCGTGAGCCCTTTAAACTGGTGAGCAAGAACACAGATCCGTCTGCGCCATATCCTTCGAAGGCCCTTGTCGGCTTAGGTACCCTGCCATGCCAACTCCCCCTCGAGCATCGACACAAGATGAGCCTGAAGAGCCTCTTGAAGCCCTATATTAGATTTTCAGGAGAGGAAGCGCTGGTGGCCAGGATACAAGGGGTGATGAAGACAAGGATGAAGCCCCTAAGCCAGCAGAATAGACTAGGCAACAGCCGCGTCAGGTTGCTGAAAAGCCAACTACTCGAGATGCTCAGCCGAAAGATAAGCCAGTGCCTGCAAAGCCGGCTCAAGGCCAAACTGCGTAGGGCCAGACAAGCCAGCCAGCAGAATAAGTGTAAATTTATGCAAAAACAATATATTCAGCCCATAAGGTCTTGTAATAGGTTAGAAAAACTCGTCAGTTTTATTTGTGTATGTATGAACACCTTTTGGTTGAGATAAGTACGAAGTATCTCAAAGGCCGGCTTATGCCTTGCCTTGTTTATCATATGCTCTTTACATAAGCCAACGTTCGCATGACTTAAACCCTTGTGATCATACTCAGATAGATTCAGCGTCACACTAAGTCCATAATAGGAATCATAGATGATTGATCTAAAAGGTTCACAACCGGCTCATATATTTGCGAGTAGCTTCAGACTTAGAAGGCAAATATAACTATGAGTCAGCATGATTTTGACGGGTTACGAAGGTGTGAACTGAACATTGTAAGTTACCAGGCCCCAAGTAACCATATGATTTTAATGATGAAGATTGAATACACAATGGTATGTGATGAAAAACAAACCCCAGGTTCCAGTCAAGTCATCTTTTATTCACAAATCATAAAATATCATAAGGATTACAAGTTGAAAAATGTAAGTACTATATGTAAAAATAATGTATAGTAAGTATGTAGCAAAATTATGTTCCATGTTCAAGGTGTTTCCTCCACAAATGTACGTGATTTATCATGCTCACATATACCAATGAGATAATAAGACCCGTTGCCAAGATTTTTGCTGAGAACCACTTATCCTTCCCATGGTGGGGAGAGCTTGTGCATGCGTGTCCGCTATTGTATTAGACGGAGCACAAAGTCATCCTGCTAGAAAGTACGACTACGAACTCTATGGCTATGATAGCAACACAGGTCTTGCTGATATATCGCTGATCTTGATGCTGCAAGATCACGTGCCTCTTCTAGGGCATCAAGAGAGTCTTGTCTTGCTACTTGATTTTCTGTCTCGACGTAAGCAGCCACCCTTGGTGAGCCATGATAGACGTTACTTGGTAATACGACCTCTACACCATAGACCATGAAGAAAGCTGTATAACCAGTCGACTGGTTGGGATTGGTCTGTATATCCCTTTAAACAACTGGGAGTTCTTCAACCTAGCAACCTGATGTGCACTTAAGGGGCATGTGGAGTCTGGGTTTGATGCCTCTCAGTATCTCCTGTTTTGCCCGCTCAACCTGTCCATAGGACTGTGGATGCACTAACGCTAGATCCAGCCGGATATGTTTTCTCCCGCAAAACTGCTGCATAGCTCCCTCGGAGAGGTTACTACCATTGTCAGTGATGATGTTGTGAGGATATCCGAACCAAAAGTGGATCTTCTTCAAGAATTTTACTGCGGTCTCAGCATCACAGCTACTAACATGCTCTGCCTCCACCCACTTGGTGAATTTATCAACTGCGACAAAGAGTTGGGTCTTCTTGAACTTGGATATATTTAAGGGACCAACCATGTCCAACCCCCAGGTTGTGAACAGCCACGTGATTGGAATCATCCGATGAGCTTGTGTTGGCATATGATCCTTGCTTGCATATCTCTGGCACCCATCGCATGTGTGCACAATATGTTCTCTATCAGCATGAGTGGTTAACCAAAAAAATCTGTGACGGAAAGCTTTCGCGACAAAGGACTTGGAACTTGCGTGATGACCACAATCGCCAAAGTGTATCTCATGGAGTATCTGCTGGCCTTCTTGTGGGGAAACGCAATGTTGAAAGACTCCTGTTGTACTGACCTTGTGTAGCTCCCCATTGATGATTGTGTAGGACTAGGAACATCGCTGAATTTGTCTGGAAAGGAACTCCTCATCGGGCAGTTTGCGGCATATTTTGTAAGCCAAGTAAGGGTCTATCCAAGCTGGAGTACCATGAATGACTGTAACCATCTCAGACTCAGGGTCAGGATTAGCCAGGTCTTCCTTAGTGGGTAACTTGAAAGACGGAGTGTGTGGCTCATACAGAAAAACATTGGCAGACGCAGGCTTCTTCTGAGAACCAAGACTTGCCAAAGCATATGCCGCTTCATTAAGCCGTCGATCAATGTGGTCAACCTGAAAGCCATTGAAGTGACCGACTATTGCGGTAACCGCACGTCGATACGCTGCCATGACTAGGTCTTTGGAGTCCCAAGTCCCTGAAACTTGTTGAGAAACAAGGTCAGAGTTCCTCAAACATCTGATACAGTTGATGCTCATCTCCGTGGCGATATGTAACCCATAAAGCAAAGCCTCATACTTTGCAACATTGTTAGTGCAAGAAAATAAAATCCGTAGAACGTAACGGAACTTAACTTCTCGAGGGAAAGTTAGGATAACCCAATCCCCCGAGCCATCCTATTTCCAAGACCCTTCAAAGTGCAAGGTCCAATACTTGGTGATGGGTTTGTCTAGAGGTGCCTGCAACTTTGTCCAAAGTCGTAGAACTGACGACAGTGAACGTGTGCTCCTAAAAGTAGTGCTTCGGCTTTCGACTTGCCATAAAAACACCAAACACCAGTTTCTACTAATGTGGGTAATGTTGCTCGGACTCTGTGAGAACTTCACTGATATAATAGATGGGTCGTTGGACAGGATGTTCCTTGCCTTCCTCCTTGCACTCCAGCACTACTACTACACTGACCTCCTTATTGTTCACAGCGATGTACAAGAGCATGGGCTCCCTCTTAGCCGGAGCAACTAATATGGGCGCTTTAGAGAGTTGCTTCTTGTGAACCTCAAAGGCATCGCCGTCCACCTTAGTCCAGTTGAAATTATCAGTATTTTTTAGAAGCCGGTGGAGGGGTATGGCCTTCTCACCGAGCTTGCTTATGAAATGACTCAAAGCAGCAACACGACCTGTGAGCTTCTGGATATCCTTGAGATTAGCAAGCTTGCGCAAATTGAAGATGGCTTGAATTTTGTCAGGGTTTGCCTCGATACCACGCACAGAAATAATGAAACCAAACAATTTACCTATAGGGACCCCGAAGACGCACTTTACAGTTTCATCTGATATACCTGGAGATTAGTGAACGTCTCCTTCAGGTCAGCGATCATAGTTTCGATTTTCTAAGAGTTGATCACAATGTTTTTGACATAGGCGTCCACATTGTGTCCAGTCCGTGCCTTAAGGAAATTCTGAATACAACGCTAATAAGTTGCACCCGCGCTCTTCAGGCCAAAGGGCATTGATTTATAGCAGAATGCACAAAAGGGAGTGATGAACGTTGTTTTGTCCCGGTTTTCTTGCTTCATCTTGAACTGATGACAGCCGAAAGAAGCATCCAGAAAACATAATGACTCACACCAGTCGTGGAATCAATGATCTGGTCAATGCAAGGTAAAGCGAACTTATGCTTGGGGCAAGCCTTATTAAGGTCTGTGTAATCCACACACATTCTCCAAGTTCCACTCTTCTTTAGTACAAGGACTAGGTTGGCTAAGCACTCTGGGTGGAGAACTAAAACAATAAAGCCAGTGGATAAGAGACAGGCTACTTCTTCTCCAACGGCCTTGTGTCTCTCTTCATTGAAATGACGAAGGAATTGCCTGACAGGGTTTCATCTTGGGGTCAACATTTAAGCTGTGTTCGGCGAGTTTTCTTGGTACAACAGGCATGTCAGAGAGCTTCCTTGCGAAGATGTCCGGATCCTCACAGATAAACTAGATGAGCGCTCTTTCCTATTTGCAATAAGGTGTGCCCCAAGAGTGAACTGCTTGGAGGAATCACCAGGGGTGAAGTCAACATGCTTGGTATCGTTGGCAGACTCAAATTTCATCTTAGAATCTGTAGCGGGCTTTGTCAGAGAAATCATATCCTCTGGATCGACCAGGGAGGTATATAGTTTCAATTCTTCTGTGGCACAAGCTATTTCCACATACATGTCGTCTCCTTCATCACATTCATGTGCAATGGTGCGGTCTCCATCGATGGTAATGGTTCCCTCAGGAACTGGCATGCTAAGCTTGAGGTGGACATAACAAGGACGAGCCATAAACTGGGCGTAAGTCGGCCTACCGAAGAGATCATGGTATGGACTTTTGAATTTGACCACTTCAAACGACAGAATCTTAGTCCGGTAATTTTTTACAGTACCAAAGGCCACCTCTAGATTAATCTTGCCTACCGACTGAGTAGACATGCATGGAACAATGCCACGCAAGACTGTAGATGATGGTTGTAGCTGCTTGTCCTGAAGGTTCATCATAAATTTGGAACAAGCTAATTTTCGGACCCTCCGGGTGAGGAGCACTCTGTCACAACCCTAGTTTGTCTATGCATTAGTTTAGATATGCATCATGTTTCAATTTTTGTTAAACTTGAAATAGCGCTTGAAAAACCCTAGCACTTTATTGCATAAAATAATTCCAATAATTGATTTTTTCAATGAATCAAAAATGGCGTTCAAAAATGTTCATCATCTATGATAAATGTTGGAAACAATATACCAGGGTTGATGCATATTTAACCAATTAATTTGACATTTTAAATAAACCATAAATGCAACTGAAAATGACCCTTCGAATTGCTATAATTATTATAGTTGCTTCAAAAATTCTGAAACTTATTGTGGGGCTTTGCAATAATATGACCATACCACAAAATAAATCTCAGGGTTTTTGCTTTTAGGGTTTTGTCCAAACAAATTAAAACAGAGATCAAAAATAGGAAGAAGAAACAGAATTAAAAGAAAGTAACTTACGTGCTTACCTGGCCTGGAAGCAGGCCCAGCCCACAAGGAGCACCACCGTCTTCTTCCTCTCACCAGTAGGCAGAGGAGAAGCAGGGCACGACACCGCACGGGCGTGCCACACCGCCAGCTGCCTGCCTCCTCCCCAGGTCTGCACGACGGCAGAGACAAGCTCCCCAGAGCCATCCCGATCGAGGCCGCCTCTCCATTCGCCCCCTCTACCCCTCCCTTGCTCTGTGCCGCCATGGTTGTAGCGCCCGCGAGCTTGCCACCATAAACGTTGCATCCACCGCACCTCCCTCGCATCCCTGAGCTGTCTCTTAGCTCCGCCTCGACGTCGCCGTCCTCCTCGCCGAGCCACGCATCGCCAGACGCCCCGAAGTGTTGTCCCCGCCGTCTTCTTCAACCTTCGGCTGCTGAGATCCCAGGCGACCATACGTTGTCTCCAGGCTATCCCTAAGCTCGCTTCGACGCCCTCTACAACCGCCATCAGCTCCTGCTCTGTTTCCCCCTATCACCGTGCACGATTACCCGCCGTAGCCACCGATTCCACCGGTGTCCGAATGCACCGCCGCACGAGCTCGATGCCAGCGTCACTCCGGTGCCCCTTTGGTCCGTCTGACGCTTCCGTCGTGCTTGCGAGAGCATGTAGATGCCATAGGTGCCACGCATGCTTCGCCCCGGCCACAACAGCTTCGGACCCGAGCTCACCCGAGCTCCGGCTTCTGCAAGAGTCACCGTCGGCGATGATTCCGGGCACCCCAGGTCATGGTGTTGCTCCCGTTGGATGCGTGCGAGTGTGCTGAGCATGTAGATACCCTCCACTGTCGATTTGGTCGCTGGAGGAGAAATCCCGAGACTCTTCGCCATCTCTGGCCTCGCCGGCGGCTAACCGCCGGTGGGTTCGACCCCATTTCACCGGGGTTTGAACTACCCGCGTCATTGAAAGGTGGGGCCCAGCCCCTGACTAATTGCAGTTTAGTCACTAATTAAATTAGTTTGTTTAATTAGTCTAATGGGTCACTGACATGTGGGCCCAGCCACTGACAACCACTTAATTAAGCTAAACGGGATTAATTAACTTTATTAATTCTAGTTAGTTAACTGAGACACTAACCAGTGGGACCCCTTGGTCAAGTTTAACCTGGACCTGGCCTGTTGACTTGCTGACACTTTGTTGATGTCATGGTGATGCAATAATCCTTTTCTGGATTTCAATCAATACTTTTCTATTTAGGAAATTCCACAAAATATTTAAAACTTCCAAAATTCATATAAAATCAACCATAGCTCAGATGGAAAAGATTAGTATATGAAAAATGATCAGAAAAACCCAATATATCCATTGGTACGATTATCATGCATGTTAGAGCAAGCTATACCTGCTGATCAGGTCAAATAAATTAAATGGTATTTGAAATACCACATTTGAAGTTTGAATTTGAATCTTTGATTCAAACCAGCTTCAATCAATCTGATGATAGATGCATTAGCTCAATCAATATCATTTTGCAATGTCATGATCATGCATCATATTGTTGCACTTGATGTGTGTTGATTGCTTCTTCGTTTGTATCGTGGTAGGTTCTGCTTCTGAGGATACCCAATAGTATCCAACTGAAGGGTAGTACCGTACCAACGACCTGCAAGGCAAGCAATCCTTTTGAACATTCTGATACAATCCCATGCTCTCGCTTCTGCTCTCATTTATTGCATTAGATAAAAAACGCTTCAACTATTACCTGTTTCGGTAGTTGAACCCATTCCTCTACATGACCTGTCATTGTCACAGTAAATAGCTAAGCCAAGCAAACTAGCATACCTGGTAGATGCTTGAGCCATGTTGTGCGTTTACCTTGCTATGATTTCTATGCTTAGTGTTGTGTCAGGTCTGATTCATCTGGGTGACGAACCGGAGTGAAATGAATGTGTTCAAATGATGAGAGTTAAATGCTGAACCCGATTTGGTAAAGGTAGCAATGTGAGGCCATGTAGGACTAGCTGGTAGGTTGTCTCTAGGGATGAAAACAGAGCGGAAATAGACGGAACTGGGTGCTACCAGATTTGTTTTCATTTTTTTTGCAGAAGCGGAAACGAATACAGAAACCCTGGAAATGAATATGGAAACAGATACTATCAGAAACCGACACAGAGCGAATACGATGCGGACACTGAAACATAAGTGGGCATTGTCCGGAAATTTAAAACCCCTTGATCATGTTGAAATAAACATAAAACCAAAATTATAATAAAATGTTACCATGGGTAAAAATAATATGATTATGTTGGCACCTTAGCATAGTATAGTAGTAGCAGTACTGGACAATTGTGTATTGGGTCTAGTTGAGTACGTATGTGGTAATAGAAGTTGGGCCTCAAATGAACCATTATGATCATTTTCTCATTGTGTGTTGTTTTGTAGTTGGGCTACAAAGCAGCCATAGGCTTGTACAAAAATGGAAATTTCATATTCACGGAAACGGAAAGTTCCATTTCCACCTCTGTTCCACCGAAAAGCATTGTTCCATTTTTGTTTCCGTTTCCACACAAAAAATTCCATTTCCATTTTTTAAATTTCCATTTCCATTTTCATATTTCCTCTCCATTTTCATTTTTCCTCAGAAAAAACCGAAAGTTTCCACTACATTTTCATCCCTAGTTTCTCATTGGAACCGCTCTTAGGAACTGAGTTCTATGTATGTGATCCAGGACTAGCTACTACCACACATTGGGTTCCGATAACTCGGCCCCTCTCGGCCTATTAATTGCCTAGTACTCTGTCCAGGAGTTGCAAGTAGTTTCTGGTGTTTGTAGATTATGCTAGCGGACGTGCGTAGCGCTGACCTTAGGGGTGGGCTATGACGCGGCAGGCAAGTGGCACGGTGTACCAAGTGGCACCCGAACGGTGGGCTTGGGAACCCTGCGCACATCGTTTAAGGCCATAGCGGAAACTTCGACCGAACTTCCATGCGGGTTCAATCTCCAATAAGCGATAAACCTGGACTAGGGTCATGTGTGGTTACCGGTCGTAGCCAACACCCTTCCCGGGCTTCTGCTTGAAGGTTGCCGAGATGCATGATGTACATATGGCGATAAGTGGCGAGAGAGTGTGTGAAGAAGTACACCCCTGCAGGGTTATCAAACTGTTCACATAGCCGCGTCCTCGGATATGGACTACTTGGAAACATATGTTGTTCATAGATAACTTTAAATGGATACTCATGAAAGTCTCAAGACAAGTGTGAGTACCGTGGATGGCACTCTCATAGGAAGTTGGGAGAGGATCCATGGCAGTGTATTGTTGTGGTGATTAGTGGACTCGTGCGTTATCTCAACTTATTCAAACTACTAGTAGTCGTAGTACAAGATAGCCAAGAGTCAAAGCTGGCCTGCTGCATGAAACCCCACAACTCTCCCTTATTGATACACATGCATGAGTAGTTAGATCTGTTGTAAGACTTGCTGGGTATCTTTGTACTCACGTTTACTTAATAAACTATTATAGAGGAGGCCCACGATCCATCTGGTGGGTTCTATCTAGACATAGACGACAGTTCGTAGCTGGTATCCCAGCTACGACCTAGCCCCTTGGAAGGGGATTGTAGATAGTCAGGACACGTGCCTTTTGATGCTTTCATCTGTATGTACTCAGACAACTTTACACTTCCGCATGGCTTGTATGACTTTGTGTGTATGACTTGAGTGTCTGGTCATGTGACCCCTACCTGTATGAACCTATTATGCAAGGCTCTCTGAGCCTTTTAAATAAATGATGTGTTGTAAAGTTTTGTTGTGATACCATCTTGTATCTATGCATATCGTGCATGTTGTGCGTACGTGTGACGTGCATTGTTATGTGTAGGATTCGACACCTAGTTGTGTGCCTTTAGTAGCCCTGTTTATAGGGAAATGCCTCTTTGTGATTTGACTGAGCCCAGGTAGCTTGATACTGCTCCGGAAACATTGATTGACCGACATGTATCCTTCTTTGCTACTATGTCTGTCCCTACAGGGAAATGTCACGCGGTGCAATGGAGTCCATGTAGCCTAGTATGACTTGCCTACACGCAGTTGATGACAGAAATGTCACAAGGTGTAATGGAGTCCGTGTAGCTTGCTATGACTCGTTTACACACGTTGATGACCGACACCAGCATCGCTGGATTATGTATGCCTATTCCTGTACAGATGTGCCACTTGGGTCTATAACTAGTCATGTTGACCCGGGTTCTTTGACGTATGATTGCTAGCGACATACTCATATACGTGAGCCAAAAGACGCAAACGGTCCTGGTCAAGGTAAGTTGACAGCCGTGGGGATTACCCTACATGAGGCCGCAAAGTGATGTGATATGTTACATGCTGCATTCATATGGCTGAGGATCGGGGTCCCGACAACGTTGGTATCAGAGCCTGACTCACTGTAGGATTACCAAGCCAAACTGGTCAAAGTTGAGTCTAGAAATGCTTTAGTTATGTAAGGGAATTTATTGTGGAAGGGAACATAAGGCTCTTTTTACTTCTCTTCTCGAGTCATTCTATTCTAAGTCACCCTCATCTTTTGTACGGGGATTAAGAACTAGGCTTCTCACGTATTTCTTAGGATCACGAGTTACTACTCCGTAGACTTGTAGGAATGGCTTATCGAGTCTCAAATCCAGTTTTCAGGTATTTCCGGTGTAATAAATTTTTTGGCTACAGAACCTTGAAACAATGATGTTGAGTGGTTATGCTACCCAATCTCAAGCATTTACAGCCGTTAGTCTGCCCGATTTCTGCTAGGAGCTCTAATGCATTTGCATTATTATCTATTTCAGATGCCTACTCGTCCTCCCCATCAGGTTGTCCGTCTGACCAGGTGCATTGATGTACCGGGTCACACGGCCATGCTGGTTCGAGTTATGACATAGATCGGTTACCGCTGGTACCCAGAGCACACAGTGGAGGAGCAGTACCGAGACTTCAACCAGAGTCGGTATCTGTAGGATCCAGAGTATGTCTAGAGGGGTGTGATTAGATTACATGACCAAAATAAAAATCTAGCCTTTTCCCAACTTTAGTTGTTGGCGAATTTTAACAATTGTAGCTAGTCGAGTACACCCTACACATGCAAGTCTAAGAGTATAGCAGCGGAAAGTAAAGACATGCACATGAAAGTAAAGGTAGGGAGAGGAGAATAAAACGCAATTGATGACACAAAGATTTTTCCCGTGGTTCTGATAGGTGGTGCTATCGTACGTCCACGCCGATGGAGACTTCAACCCACGGAGGGTAGCGGTCGCGAGAGTCCACGAAGGGCTCCACCCATTAGGCTCCACGAAGTAGCAACCTTGTCTATTCCATCATGACTTCCGTCCACGAAGAAGGACTAACCTCACTATGGGTAGATCTTCATGAAGTAGGCGATCTCCTTGCCCGTAAAAACTTCTTGGTTCAACTCCACAATCACGAAGAAGGAGGCTCCCAAGCGACACCTAACCAATCTAGGAGGCACCACCCTACAAAATGTAATCGATGTGGTAGTATGATGAACTACTTGCTCTTGTTCTTCATAAGATAGTCTCCTCAAAACTCAATCACTCTCTCACAGATTTGGCCTGGGTAGAAGAGATTGATTGGATGGAAAGCAACTTGGGGAGGCTAGAAATCAAGATTCATATGGTTGGAATGGAATGTCTTGATCTTAACACATGAGTAGGTGGCTCTCTCTCAGAAAAATGGATGGGGCAAGTGTTTGTATGTTATGAGTGCTTCCTCTACGAATGAGAGGTGGTGGAGGGGTATATATAGGCATCTCAAAAATTCCAACCGTTACAACATTATAGCCCAACTCGATGAAATCGAAGTGAAAACTCGGTTACACCGACTAGTGCAAAATGTGGCAACTTTGGCCTTTTCGCTGAGACCGATATATGAATCTCGGTGGTACTGATATGGGTGACCTAGGTAGTTACCAAGACTCAGTGTTACCGATTCTTAAAACTTAGAAGTTTCGATTTTAAGAAATTGGTTAACAGAATGTTATCCACTGGTTTCGGTTGCCCCGAATGGAATGTTGGTAGTACCGAGATGCTAGGGTTTGGCTACGGTTCTGTCTAGGTTAAAACTTGATGGATCCGAATGAGAAAGCTGGTGTCACCGAATTTTGTCTTTTGGCTTTGGACAAAGAATTTTTGTGGGAGAATGGGTGAGTAATTTTGGTGGCTAATCTCTAAGCACTTGAGCAGCCAGATCATCATAAATACCTCATCCCCTTTTAATAGTATTGGCTTTCCTATGGACTCAATTGTGATTTCTCACATAAAGTAAAATGTAGAGTCTTGTAGCTTGAAGCATGGACAATCCTATTCCTTCCTTTCCTTGGACAGGTTCTCCACACAATCCTTTAGCCATCCCATCATTGAACTTTTTCCTGAGATGTACTTGGTGGAAACAATAGTCCAATGAAATATATGTTGTTATTAATTACCAAAAGCACCTAGGGAGAAGTTGTGCTTTCATTATCTTTGCACCATTAGGATATACCCATTGTACCCTGGAGCTGCAGAGCCACTCCATTGGTCGTATGGGGTAGATGTTATGATTGACATGGCAGTTCAGGATGCCGCCTATTCAATGCTGATTATCATGAGTTCCAAACATGGACTACTTCAGAACACTGAGTTCTGCTATGTCCCAGCATCACTGCCAGGAGAGGAGGGTTATCTTACTGGAGCTTACTGTGATTCCTCTCATGAGGATCCGAGACTTCAGGTTACCATGCAGATGTTGGAGAACATGGATAGTGATGCCCGTGCACTTCGTA
This sequence comes from Elymus sibiricus, assembly GCA_039707655.1. Lineage (NCBI taxonomy): Eukaryota > Viridiplantae > Streptophyta > Magnoliopsida > Poales > Poaceae > Elymus > Elymus sibiricus. The sequence goes on from CM077665.1 coordinate 239,503,110, forward strand.
TGGAGCTATATGCTACTCGCGCACGCCTATTGAAAGCTCTGACACAGCTTGCACCCGTTATCCATACCGGTTATGGAGATATGGAGATGTTATGCCCATTACAGACTCATCTGTCAGCCCGTGTAGACTGGCCTGATGTTGAAGGCATCGTCCCTCTTCGTGGACCTCTTTTGCCGCTAGCTAGGGTACCTAGGCCACATCCATGTCCCTATGGAACCCAGGGACTTCCGGCTAGTGTGTTTCCAGACCCTCAGGTTCAGCTCCAGGGTCACAAGGGTAACCTTTATGAGATGTTCTATGCAGACGCTTGAGTTCGCGTGTGGTCATAGTAGTATTGTAGCAGTTGTGTCTGTAAAAGTCCTGTGTGTCTTGTGGGATACGACTGAGGTGTGTACTGAGTTCTGTGGGCATAGATAAATAATGTATAGGAAGCTTGGAATGCCTGTGATGAGTTCTATCATCTCCTCCGTAGTTTGTGCTTCAGCTTGGGCTTGTACGGAACTATATTATGGTCTGTATGAACAATGGTATATATATGGCAGTTTGCTTGTTACCATATTGTTAGGGTGATCACCCCTGCATTCCATGTTGTCCAGTATATTCTGCATCTCTTAAGGTAGAGGTGATGTCCTCCTTGTCTAAGACGTGGATTTTTGTTCCCCAGGATGGTAGACACTAGGAGCACCCCCGCTACTGCTTACGAACAGGGTGAGGGTAGCAGAGCAAGAGAAGAGAACCTGCCACAGTCGCCATCCTTGGTGGAAGTTATGCTAGAATCAGAGAGGAATAAAAGAGAGACCAACCACCTGCTTGAACGCATCAAGCAGAACACTACACGTCATTAGTGTAATGACGTAGTGTCCCTGGATGACTTCGTTAAGCTGTACCCAGCCAAGTACCACCGTTCCGTCGATCCCCTCGACACGGATGACTGGTGTGCAGACTAAAACCTTAATATATCAAACAAACAGAAAAAAATAGGGGTGCGTTGGGTTCGAACCCAAGACCTCTTGGATGTGAACCTGCGTGGTTAACCAGCAGGCTAGCTAAGGTATTTGTGAAACAAAACAATAGCATGGCTAATAAACATACATACAGAAGCAGAACGGATCTAGGGGAAATTACACAGCTTCAGTTAGGGTGCTCACAGGGAAACAGAGGCTGGCGGCCATGGCAGGGAACAGCTACAGCTTGCCAGCCCGACGGTGATAAGGCGAGGCCGGCAAAGGCTAGGATGGCCGGATCAAGGGCAGAGGACTCCATTCTCGGCAGATCTGCCGAGTTCTGGCGGAGCTCGGGCATCGAGATGGTGCAGGCCATGGCGACAGCTTCTCCCTGTCCATGGCGCACATACAACAAGAGAGAGAGGTCAGAGGAGAGGAGAAGGAGAAGAGCGGGAGGAAGGAGAACCAGGGAAAGGAAAATGGCACGAGCAGGGGTCCGGTGACCGGACGGCGGCGCGGATGAAGCTCCTGAAGGACATCGACTATGGCCATGGCGACCTCCCTGAAACAGAGAAACAAGCGGGGTAGAGGGAGATGTGAGAGAGAGAAAAACGTGAAGAAAAGTGAAATATGGGAGGGATGAAGGAGAGGGACGAGGCCATCCTGGCGGTGCGGACGCGGCTGGACGACGGGATGGAGCTTCGGTGGGGCGGCTGGCCGAAGAGGCGGACTTGAGGTGGTGCTCGTGCTCGGGGAATGGAGGAGCTCAGGCGAGCACTTGCATCTGCGGGGAGCTGGACACGTCCTGCGATCAGGTTGTCGGGGATGAGCTACTCGTGATCCCCTCGAGATCGAGCAGAGGAGGTGGAAAATCGAGGAGGAGACCAGGGGGTGGATCGGGAGGGATCCCAAGGTGGACGAAGTGGAGTGGCGGCGGCGGCGATTAGACAGGAGGAGGATTTTTAGGGATTAGGTCTAGGTCTAGGTGGTCTATATATATGCGAAACGGACTGGGTTTGGACCCTCCGATTTAGATCGGACGGTCGAGAAAAATAGGTTAGGGTGTCCAATTGAACAACCGATGATGGTTTGGGGTATTTCGGGGTTGATCCGGACCCAACGGTCATGACCGTATGTTTTGGGTTCGGGGAAGCTATTGGGCGCACGCGACGAGTCCGTGCACTGTACAGAGGGGCTAGGCGGAGATGAGAGGGAAAAAGGGCAGCCCGGCGACAAGTTGAAACACCGAAAACGTCCGACGATAAACGGATGACGGTGCCGCTACAGTCGACCGTTCGGGTATCAAACGGACTCCGATTGCGACGAAATTTGAAAGGCGGTCTAGCTACACTATATTAAGACCGCACACCAACTTTCGACCCAATCTGAGAATATTTTTCGCATGCTTTTAAAAATATTTTTTAATGATGTCGCGGGGGCGCGTGTGTGTGGTTGGTCTCAAAACGGTCGACGACACGAATGGCGAGAACCGGCACCTACGAACGGATGCAAGTTTGATAACTGACGGCAACGGAGTGCCAATGCAATGCGGATGATGCGATGATGAATGCGACAACCACATGGAAAACACGACGAAACTCGAATAAAAGGGGAATCTTCTGGAGCGTCGGTCTCCGTCTGTTACAACTCTCCTCCACTTACAAGAGATCTCGACCCGAGATCTTAGAATGAGAAGGGGAAGAGGAAGAGGAAAGGAAGAGGGAAATTTTAGTTGCTTCTCTGACAAACGAGTGAAACCAATTAAACTTGAAGGCTGCAAAGATATGAAGAATGGTCGAAGGAACAAGCAAGATTTGTCAAGAAATTTGGGCAGCACTCCGATAGGATAGAGAGGCAAAACTTGATAAGATAGAAAGAACTTGAAAGGAGGGCACAACACACCGGTTAAATGGATAAGCAAGGAAAGAACATGATCTTGACAAGCCGAGATGATGGGATTAATAAAGCAACATCACAATGCCTCCGGATCAAAAGAATGAAGCTAGATAATTGGAGAGAAGAGAATGGAGAAGAAATGACAATTTCTACCACAATTGAATTAGAAAAGCATTCTTAGAAAGAAGGGTTGAACGGAGTTGTTGACAAAATCCACAACAAAAAGAACAAGCTTGTTGTGAGCTTATGGAAAACATCTCAAAAACTATGAGGTGACAACCGGCCACTAACAGAACGAAGATTGCTTGGAAGCAACAAGAGACACAAAACTCCTTACACCAAGAGGATACATTGAGAACTTGGGTTATTGACGAGCACCATGATAGCAACAATCCTTAGGAATTGCTTTAGGTGAAATCCAATCCAAGATAACTCCAAGGAAGCAAAATGGGATTAAATATCTCATTCTTAACAAATTCTCTCCGAGTCTCTTCATGAATCAAGAACGCTATAACACCATCTGAAAAGATAAGGGAGAAAGAATTGCACTTTGAAATGCAAGATAAAGAATACTTGAGGTACTACCACAAGAATCTTGAAGAATACTTCGAGAAGAATTACATCCTTAATGAACCACATGAAGAGCCTCCGTATACAAAAGAATGATAAAAGAAATGAAGGTTGAAGAGAATAAGATTATGATCTTGCAAAGATTTAGACGAAGCTTCGCGGCGAGATACTTGAGAAAACTTGGAACTCTGGAAAAGAAAAGATAAACAACTTAGAATTGAGAATTTGGTAAGAAGAACAACTCCGGAAGAAGGATTGGAATAATCTCAAGGAAACAAGAATAAGAATTATGTCTGCTTATCCTTCATCAATTTAAATTGATGACAAGCAACAGATTTGGCACACTACTTATTCTTCTTGAAAAGGATTGAAGAGAGATATTGCACACTTGAAGAAGTCTTCAACGAAACACCGGTAAAAATTTGAAATGAATGAGAATACTTCAAATGAATTGGGATACATGAGAACGAGAGATCACGATCCGCCTAGAGAAATCTTAAATGAAGCACCGACATAATTGAGATACGAACGAAGAGACAACAATTGAGAAGAATTTGAGAATGAAAGCTGAAAGCTGAGAACGAAGAAATCTTTTGAAATGATAGCCTTCGAAGGATCTAGAAATGAAAACAATTCTGAAATGCTCCAGATAGATATGAAAGGAATTACTCATGATCAAAAACAATTTGAGAGGATAGCACGAAGCTGAACCCCGAATCTTCAGCAGAATGGACAAGATTTAAGAGAAACTCTCCTTCGGTCTTCAATGTTGAGAATGATGACGAGAAACCACACCACAAAATACTAAGATACTCCGAAATAATGAAGAAAGAAAGGTTGAGGCAATGATGGAAAATAATTCGAAGCGATCTTGGAGAAGGAATATGACTGATGGAATTCATTCTTACGTCATATTTGAATGGAAATTGAGATCTCCGAAAAAGATTAGAAGAGTCAGGTAAGATCATGGGAAAACCTGTGGGTTAAGGGCCCACTACAAGGAAACACCGTTGAAACGATTGCTTGGGAAGAGAAATTGCACCAGTACAATTAAAAACTTGATGAGGTGAGAACCTAGAACTAACTTGAAAGGATTTGAACGGAAATACAAATCTTATGACATATGCTGAAAACTCCGAATAGAATAGGGAGGGATGAATAAAAGAGAGAGCCTTGGACAAGAACTTCCACATGGATATCATTTAACGAATGAAAAGAATATGATGAACACCGAAAGCTTGAATTGAGTCCACCGGAGAAGAAAACCAGAACAAGAATGATGAACTTCGCACTTGGGATCTTCACAAAGAATCACCGGATATCAAACGGAAGAAAAGATAGCGGAAGCATCAATGAAAAGAGAGGCACTTGGATGACAATTTACACATTGAAGAAAAAGGCGGGAGGGTGGGAAAAAACAAAGACAACTTGAGACAGATGAGACGAACTCCGGAAATAAATATGAGGATTTGATCTTGAAAATATTGGAGAAGATTGAATTCACTTAAGGAGAATTACTCTAGATGGAGAGAATAGACATGACAACTTGATTGATCAAGAGGATTAGCACTCTCATAGAAATATGAGAACACGCTTAGGAAAGATATGAAATTATCGCTTGCCATAAAAGCAACTCGAATTACCATACTCCAACAAAACCAAAGGATGAGGCTTTCGAATTAAGCCGAAAACAAATACATAGCCCATTTGCATTTGTTAGAAGGATAATCCTAGGTAACTACTTGAATTCCCACCTAAGAACTCCCGAAATATTTCTGGTTATGCAATCTGGTCCAACGGATACATGGATCAATTACTGAATAAATCACTCAACTCCTAGCAATAATACTACCCACCAGTGTATCACATCCGTCAACACATAACCAGAGAAACCTCGGAAATTCATCTACCTTAGACCCTCGTAATCACAACAATACTAATCATGGCAGTACATGTGATCCCGCTCCCCAATACTAGGTGCCGCCACACTCTTCGCACCACTAATAGTATTGAAGCAATTTCGAACATCTGCGTCCTGAGATACTAAGGAAACTGAACGATAGCGATGTGTCAAGAACCCCTTGGAGCTCAACTCCCCGGGTCCAATCCATACGTACGGGAGGCACCAAGAATAGAGTTCCGGTCACATCGACATCATAGAGGTTCCAAAATACCCGCGTGATCCTAAAAAAATTTGAGTGAGAAGAGGGGAAGAATTAAAATTCCGACGTCAGGATTCCTCACCAGAGCATAGAAGAGGAGTAAAAAGAATCCTGCTCTCCGATATAACTAGACTCAAAATAGTTTTTCACTAGACTCGACTCGGCCAAGTTCGATCAATCAAGGGGGCTCCTAGGTCGGTACATGCTCTGATACCAACTTGTAATGCCCAAGATGCGATCCTATCCTTATTTTGGCTCGAGGGCCTCGACAGGTATAGAAGCACATCTCGTCATTTCGCAAGAATGGATATCATTACAAGTACATGTAAAGAAGAGATGAGTATATGGAATTGGCTTACACTCGCCACAAGCTAAATCAACATCACATCAATACAACAACATATACAATCATCATACAGAAGAGCAGGGTCCGACTACGGACGAAATCAAACGATAAAATGACATCCATCCTTGCTATCCCAGGCTGTCGGCCTGGAACCCATCCTATGATCGATGAAGAAGAAGAAGAACTCCAAATCAAACAAGCATCACGCTCACGTCATAGCATCGCATTACCTGTACCTGCAACTGTTGTTGTAGTAATCTGTGAGCCACAGGGACTCAGCAATCTCATTTCCAAGGTCATTAAGACTAGCAAAGCTTAATGGGTGAGGTATGGTTAAGTGGTGAGGCTGCAGCAAGCACTAAGCATTTATTTGAGTGGCTAACTTACGAGTACAAGAATAAGGGGGGATGATCATCGCATAAACGGACGTGAACTAGTAATGATCACTAAGTGATCCTGAACACCTACTTACGGTAAAACATAACCCCACCGTGTTCTCTCTCGGTTCAGAAATCACGAGAAGAGACAGTCACGGTTATGCACACGATTGGCGTATTTATTCGAGTTTACTTTAAGTTTGCTATGACCAGGTGTTAAACAAAGTTTCCAAGTTGCCACATAACCGCGGGCATGGCTCTCATGAAAAATTTAACACTCCAGGGGTGCTCCAACTCATCCATCACAAACTAACCACACGCCGCGGGAATAACCTCGACCACGAAACCCGTGGTCTCCTTGAAAATTCCGTTGGAAAATTTCAACCTCGAGATAACCTGAAGTATCCTCGAAATCCCGCACACAAGACGTTCGAGAAAGGTAAAACAAATCCAGCAAGACCGCTCGACGTGTCGACGAACCCGATAGGAGCCGCGTATCTCGTTCTCGGGACACGATGGATAAACGACGCGTACGGTGGCCTGATAGAAATCACCCAAGTTGCCCTGGGGTAGCCCCGCACAGTGCTCTAGTTTGGACCAACACTCATGAGGAGCACTAGCCCGAGGGTTGATTAATTATCCACGGGGTCCGGAAAGTCCCTATGCAATTTTATTAGTTATTAGGCAAATGTAGTACCAATGTTGGGCCTTGCCAGATGAGTTTTATCCCAAAACGAAAATCAAGGGGGTCCCCATAACAACCTCGATCATGTTAGGAGCGCTCAATATGAAACATAACACCGGTACACAAGTAACTATGACGGTAAAAGTATAACAAAACACCGAGCAAAAGGCCAAGCCTTCCACCTTTTACCAAGTATATATGTGCATTAAATTAAATAGCAATAAAATTGTGATATATCAAAAACATCCATGTTGGCACATGGAACCAATTTGCACTTGCAACTAGCAATGCTATAAGAAGGGCTGAGCAAGCGATAACATAGCCAAACAATGGTTTGCTAGGATGTGGAGGGGTTAGAGGCTTTTCATGGCATTTTGGGAGGCTTGACAAACAAGTGGTAGGTAGCGAGACAAGTGATAGAAACGAGACATCTAGCATGGCAATGATAGTAATGGTATCCAGGGAAATGGTCATCTTGCCTGAGATCCCGCTTGGAAGAAGATCGAGTCCTTGAAGAAGACGAATCAACGTAGTCGAACGAATCCTCACACTCTGAACGCTTTTGGAACTCTACCGAGAAGAAGCAATCCGAAACAAACAAACAACACATGACAAACACCACAACATATGCATGACATGATGCGCAAACAAACATGATGCATGTCCGGTTTAATTATGCAAGGCATGGCAATCACGACAATCAAATACTACACATTAAGTGAAGCTCTGCATATTGACGAAACTCCACATTCGAATTACTTAGTTCACTCTCGTTAGGTACACGACAATATTAAACATTATTAAACATGGCAAGAGATAAAGCATAATGAAACAACACTATCTAGGCATCTTAAATGAGGCCGGAAGCAACTTATAGCATTTCCGAAACGACCCCATATGCAAATTATGAATTTGGTCCAGATCTGCCTACCACATATTTTATATTTATTAAATAGCAAAATAAAGTGCACCATGTGATTCTACACATTTTTCTAATCAAGTTTCATATGTGGATCATTTTTATCGGAGCTACGGTTAATGAGTTATGAAATAAATCATTTTAGCATGACATTTATGCAAATTAAACGAAACAACAAGTTTAAACATTTTTATCATGGATGAAAGTTACAAATTATTAATCCACATAAAATTCCAAGCATGTTACATATATAAATTATTTTAAACCGATGCACGGTTATATAGTTATGAAAATCTGAAGTATACTATCAATAAAATCATCTACATAAACATGTGACCAAAATCTAGTACAAACAGCAGCTAAACAATTTTATGCAAAGATGAACATGCCATAGGTGGAAATTACACTAAAATCTGACCAGGCTACATATAGAGCATGTGTTATTCGGATTAACCATTCAAAAGATATGATCATGTTAAAATGCATGCAAAACCTGCCAAAAAATGAAATAGAACAAAAGGAAAAAAACAATAGGGGAGACACTGGACCAAATCTGAACACAATGAAGCCCAACATTGATTTGGCCTCATGCGGCTAAGTGTGTGTATGAGTGTGCAAATGGAACAAAACATAAATCAAAATAAAACAAAAGAAAGAAAATAAATAAGGGTTGCTGGAATTTGAACACCAGATCCCCTGATGCTGGAGCGATGGTAGGACCAGCTGGACTGGCTGAGTGCTAGTGACAAATGCAGAGCAACGCTCAAATTAATGTGTGCATGCTGGAATATGTAAAACAAAATACCCAGGCAAAAGAATTGGGGCGAACTGGGTATTGATCCGTGGATCTCCTGGGTTAACACATTAGAGGTTGACCAGCTGGGCTATGGTGGAACTGTGATCAGAGATGGATTCGGCCCTTGATGACAATGTGCAGACTGAAACGCTAATATATCAAACAAACAGAAAAAATAGGGGTGCGTTGGGTTCGAACCCAAGACCTCTTGGATGTGAACCTGCGAGGTTAACTAGCAGGCTAGCTAAGGTATTTGTGAAACAAAACAATAGCATGGCTAATAAACATACATACAGAAGCAGAACGGATCTAGGGGAAATTACGCAGCTTCAGTTACGGTGCTCACAGGGAAACAGAGGCTGGCAGCCATGGCAGGGAACAGCGACAGCTTGCCAGCCCGACGGCGATAAGGCGAGGCCGACGAAGGCTGGGATGGCCGGATCAAGGGCAGAGGACTCCATTCTCGGCAGATCTGCCGAGTTCTGGCGGAGCTCGGGCATCGAGATGGTGCAGGCCATGGCGACAGCTTCTCTCTGTCCATGGCGCACACACAACAAGAGAGAGAGGTCAGAGGAGAGGAGAAGGAGAAGAGCGGGAGGAAGGAGAACCAGGGAAAGGAAAATGGCACGAGCAGGGGTCCGACGACCGGACGGCGGCGCGGATGAAGCTCCTGAAGGACATCAACTATGGCCATGGCGACCTCCCTGAAACCGAGAAACGAGAGGGATAGAGGGAGATGTGAGAGAGAGAAAAACGTGAAGAAAAGTGAAATAGGGCAGGGATGAAGGAGAGGGACGAGGCCAGCCTGGCGGTGCGGACGCGGCTGGACGGCGGGATGGAGCTCCGGTGGGGCGGCTGGCCAAAGAGGCGGACTTGAGGTGGCGCTCGTGCTCGGGGAATGGAGGAGCTCAGGCGAGCGCTTGCATCTGGGGGGAGCTGGACACGTCCGGCGATCTGGTTGCCGGGGATGAGCTGCTCGTGATCCCCTCGAGATCGAGCAGAGGAGGTGGAAAATCGAGGAGGAGACCAGGGGTGGATCGGGAGGGATCCCAAGGTGGAAGAAGTGGAGTGGCGGCGGCGGTGATTAGACAGGAGGAGAATTTTTACGGATTAGGTCTAGGTCTAGGTGGTCTATATATATGCGAAACATACTGGGTTTGGACCCTCCGATTTAGATTGGACGGTCGAGAAAAATAGGTTAGGGTGTCCAATTGAACAACCGATAATGGTTTGGGGTATTTCGGGGTTGACCCGGACCCAACGGTCATGACCGTATGTTTTGGGTTCGGGGAAGCTATTGGGCGCATGCGGCGGGTCCGTGCACTGTGCAGAGGGGCTAGGCGGAGATGAGAGGGAAAAAGGGCAGCCCGGCGACAAGTTGAAACACCGAAAATGTCCGACGATAAACCGATGACGGTGCCGCTACAGTCGACCGTTCGGATATCAAACGGACTCCGATTGCGACGAAATTTGACAGGCGGTCTAGCTACACTATATTAAGACTGCACGCCAACTTTCGACCCAATCCGAGAATATTTTTCGTGCGCTTTTAAAAAAAAATAACGATGTCGCGGACGCGTGTGTGTGGTTGGTCTCAAAACGGTCGATGACACGAACGGCGAGAACCGGCACCTACGAACGGATGCAAGTTTGATAACTGACGGTAACGGAGTGCCAATGCAATGCGGATGATGCGATAATGAATGCGACAACCATATGGAACACACGACGAAACTTGAATAAAAGGGGAATCTTCTGGAGCGTCGGTCTCGGGCTGTTACAACAACAGTCCTTCTCCTATGAGAATATGGATCAATAGCTCTCCATTCCCTCATCCATGAATCCTTCCTCTTCTTCATGTCCTCAGTAATAGGATGGTTCTCATTGTGCTCTGGAAGGTTAGGTCTCAGCTTCCTCAAAACAGTCATCTCATCCTCTTCAGCAACAGCTCTAGAGGAGGAACCCTTGTTCTTTGCTGCAGCTGGAACATCCTTGGTTGTCCTCTTGGACTTAGGAGCTGTTGGCTTCTTGGGAGCGGCTGACTTGCTCTTGGATGGGGCCTGACTGGTCATGGCCTCAGCAAGCTGCTGCTTCTTCTTGGGAGGAGCCTTGGCAGCTGGCTCTTCCACTTCTTCTGCTTCTTCTGGATCTTCATACATAGAGATAGGTCTTCCAACAACATGAACAATCCTCTTTCTGCTCCTCTTCTTCTCAGATGCCTTCTTGGGCATGGAGCTCCTGGCTGGCTCAATGGACATGGATGCCCTAGGACTCTCTGGTGCTTTCATGGCTTCAGAACTGGCATACTCCTTTCTCACTGGCCTCCTAGATGAGGTGACCTCAGTTGTAGACTTCTTTGCAGTTTTTTCTGCTTTGTCTTGCCTTTGCTTAGCAAGAACCTCCTATGGCGCAAAGTCAGAGTCCTCCTCATCTGAGTTCAACTTCCTCCTAGCTCTTGTAGCAGCCTTGGGCAACCCATGAGAGCTTGGGGTGCCTGGATCTTCTGAAGAAGGAGAATTGGCCTCAGGACTAGTGCCTGGATCTGCATCAACACTTGGCTCTCTGAAGTCATTCTGGCTGTCCACTGAATCTGTCATACTGACCCTGTGAATGGAGCATAGAAGAGCAGTGGGATTGAGCATCACAAAACACAGAAATTTAAAATTTTGAACAAAGAAATTCTTAGTTTTAGCTTTCTGCAAAATGGATTTCGGTACCACCGAGTCAAGATTTTCGGATCCACCGAGACATATGGTCTACTTCATAGAACCTTGGCAGTCACTTCGGTGTCACCGAAAATGACCGCTCGGTTTCACCGAGACCATTCTCAGGAACCCTAGAACCAAAATCGGTAGAGCCGATTTTTGCGACTCGGTGTCACCGAGATGCGTTTTGCGGACGGCTAAATCTAAAATTTTCTCGTTCGCTAATCTAATGAATTTTCTAGTGGATTAGGAAGATTGCAAACAATGGATTATCGATAAGAGTACCCTAATGCGCATGAATCGGAAAGCGAAGCGCACAAGGGGGGCAGATTCATACCCTAACTTGGTGACGAATCCGCTAAGGCGACGACGGCGGTGAAGATTCCGTCGACGGCAGCGATTCCCAACGGCGGAGGCGTATGGGGAGGCAAGGGCGACGACCAGGGGGTCCGGAGCAGCAGTTCGGGGTTTGGAGAAACGGACTTTTGGCGAGTGAATTTCAAAAGTTGGGTCCGCCAGGTTATATACCCCAGACTGTCGGTGAAACCGATTGGAACATTTCGGTGCCACCGAGTTTCCTAGCTGTCGGGTGACAGAGAAACTCAATGAGACCAAGAATACCTAATCGGTTGTACCGAGATAAAAAACCTAGATCAACTCAGTGATTCGATGGAACCGAGTTTTTGGAGTTGGTTACACCGAGATTCACAGAGAGGTTTTGGAATGCAGCTCTTGTCGACACGGTACTCCGAGTGCTCCTCACATAGAGGGTTCGAGAAGTGCTTGTTCAAGTTTTGTGATGTAGCACGAATATAACTTGAGACGAGAAAGCATAAATAGCTAGAGAGGGGTCCTAGGCATTCTTGTACATCCAATTGGCAAAAGAAACCCAAAAGCCAAATAGCAACAATTGGATATCCTTGAATGAGTAAAGATATGCAGACCAACATGCTCACACAATAAGATGTCAAATGAAATCATGGCAAACATGCACAAACATTCTAGCATCTATCAAGCACTTTGGCGATGGCATAGTCATCTATATATGAGTATTTTGTCTTAGGAGCCAAGTAAGAATACTTGATCATAGGTCATACTCATCATTTAAGCACAAGTGGGGTTGCCACTTTTACATAAAGCATTTAATGTTGTCACATTCTTAAGAGATGCTTTAACTCAAGTCTTAGAGTAAAGCCCCCCCTTGATGTGACATCCCCCCTAAGTGGGATAAACTAACCTTGGGTTTTGTCGTAGAAGACTTCATGTGGGTGATGTAGTGGTGGATGCTCATAGTTGATGAAGATCATCTTGAGTTGGGAGCAATCCTTTTTGTTTCTTACTCTCCTCACCTACATGGGTTAGTCCCAAACACAAGAGACAAATATAAGGATATCTATGGACATGGAGTGCAAAGCATACATGATGATGTCCATGGATTCATTAATTACCTTGTCCCTTGCTTACCTTTGAGGGAATGTGTGACTCCTTGAACTATTGCATAATGTTGATGTTGATTGCAACTAGTCCTTGCCAATAATGAATGTGAGTGAATTTCATTGGCGGAGTCACCCCTCAAGAACTTCTCTAGTTCTTCTTCTTGGGGACCCACATCAAGTTGATGGGAATCCTTGGAGTTGAAGTAGCACTTGTTGAAGTAGAACTTGCAGAAGCCTTGGGAACCCACTTAACCATGGTTAGGGGCTCATCTTCAAGTGTGTCAAAGTCATCATGAAGCTTGCCCTTGCCCTTGTGGTCTTGTGGAGGAAGGTCATCTTGAGAGCTTGTTCCCTTGGGAGGAGTAGGTTCATACTTCTCCCTTTGAGGAACAAACTTAGGTTTGGGTTATTGACCTTCTTCCCATTCAACTCCATTGGCGTTGAAATGGCCAATGCCATGGTTCTTCCGGTATCCTCCATGCTTGCGTACAATCTCTTCGAATTGCTTACATCCGGCAAGATTTTTGTAGACACCTTTCTTTACAATTCCTTTCAATAAATTGTTTTCTTGCTCAAGTGTAACTTGGCTAAGGGAATTGTTAGTGGAATCAATAGAGCTACTAGAAACAACATCATTTGATTTATCATTAGATTTATTGTTACTAGATGAAGAACCTTTCTTGCCTTTGTTACTAGATTGCTTAGTCTTAACTTGTGGAATAAATGTAGACAAGAGTAGTCGTTTGGCTAGATAAGAGGAAGTCTTCTTTCGGAGATCATCATTGATTGCTTTAAGAAACTCATGTTCTTGCTCCAAATTGAGCTTCTCGAAGAGTAGCTTCTCATGAGTTCTTGCAAGCTCTCTATGATCTTCTAAAGTAGATTCATGAGCTAACTTAAGAGTGTTTAATTCTTTAGTTAGTCGTTCTATTTCCTTCTTATCATCATCACACGACTTATATTGACTAGCATGATCATATCTAGCTCATTTTGACTAATATCACTAGTTTTATCAAAGAGCAAGTCATCATCTCCAAGTAAGTCATCTTCATTACTATTGAAGTCAATGTATTCGGGGTGTGATACCTTGGGGCCTTTAGCCATGAAGCAACTTCCACTCCCTTCATTTGGTGAATCAAATATGTCATAGGAGTTGGAGGAAACGAGTACAAGTCCGGCAACACCTTCATCTTGACTATAGTCGGAGTCGGAGTGATAGCTTCTCTCGGAGTGGTTGTCGGATTCGGAGCCGGAAACCCATTCACCAACGTGAGCTTGATATCTTCTTCTTGAGTAGCTCTTGGTGTACTTGTCCTACTTCTCCGAGTCCCTATTTCTCCTTGAGGGTCTTCATTCATAACGATCATCTCTACCCCTTCTCTCTCTTCGAGGTGACTCATCTCTTGAGCTCTTTCTTCTAGGTGACTCTTCCCTTCTTTTGTGGGGGGGCGTGCACTCATTGGAGTAGTGTTCGGGCCTTCCACAATTGTAACAATTCCGGTCACGACTAGATGAACGCTTCTCTTCATATCTTGAGTTGGAGTTCCTCTCTTTGCCTCTACTCTTGTAGAACTTATTGAATTTCTTGACCATGAGGCTTATCTCTTCATTGGTTAAAAGGTTGTCACTTGATGTAGCGGGAATGTCACTTGAGGCTTTGTAAGCACTGCTTGACTTGTTGTGAAGTTCTTCCTTGTCCTTGAGTGACATCTCATGAGCAACAATCCTTCCAATCACTTCCGTAGGCTTGAGATCTTTGTAGTTTGGCATCATTTGGATCAATGTGCACACGGTGTCATACTTTCCATCCAAGTCTCTAAGTATCTTCTTGATGATGAATTTGTCGGTCATTTCTTCGTTTCCTAAGCTGGCAATCTCATTGGTAATGAGAGAAAGCCTAGAGTACATCTCCGCAACTCCTTCACCATCCTTCATCTTGAACTTGTCAAGTTGACTTTGAAGCACATCCAACTTAGATTCTCTGATGGAATCGGTACCTTCGTGCATATCAACCAACGTGTCCCAAATTTCCTTTGCATTCTCAAGACGGCTGATTTTGTTGAATTTTTTGGGGCATAGGCAGTTGAATAGAGTGTCACATGCTTGAGCATTGTATTGTAGCATCTTCAATTCTTCTGTGGTCGCTTCATGATCCGATTCCTTTCCATCACCAAAGAAATCACCTTGCAAGCCAACACGAACAACAGCCCATACGGTGGGGTTATGGCCAAGAATATGCATTTTCATCTTATGCTTCCAACTAGCCAAATTTGTACCATCAAAGTACGGACCTCTACAGTGATAATTTCCCTCACTAGACGCCATACTCTCCTAGGTTGTGAAACCAATGCAATGGATACCAAAGCTCTGATACCACTTGTAGGATCCAAAGTATGTCTAGAGGGGGGGTGATTAGACTACTTGACCAAATAAAAAATTCTACCTTTTCCCAATTTTAGTTGTGGGCAGATTTTAGCAATGATAGCAAGTCAAGCACACCCTACACATGCATGTCTAAGAGTATAGCAGCGGAAAGTAAAGACAAGCACATGTAGTAGAGGGTAGGGATAGAAGATCAAACGCAATTGTAGACACGAAGATTTTTCCCGTGGTTCAGATTGTACATCCACATTTATGGAGTCTTCAACCCACGGAGGGTAGCGGTCGCGATAGTCCACGGAGGGCTCCACCCATAAGGGTCCACGAAGTAGCAACCTTGACTATTCCATAACGGCTTCCGTCCATGAAGGACTAGCCTCACTATGGGTAGATCTTCACGAAGTAGGCGATCTCCTTGCCCGTACAAACTTCTTGGTTCAACTCCACAACACGAAGTAGGAGGCTCCCAAGCAACACCTAACCAATCTAGGAGGCACCACCCTCCAAAAGGTAATAGGCTTGATAGTGATGATGAACTCCTTGCTCTTGTGCTTCAAGATGATAGACTCCTCAACACTCAGTCACTCTCTCAAAGATTTGGCTTGGTAGAAGAGATTGATTTGGTGGAAAGCAACTTGGGTAGGCTAGAAATCAAGATCCATATGGTTGGAGTGGATGATCTTGATCTCAACACAAGGGTAGGTGGTTCTATCTCAGAAATTTGGATATGGGAAGTGGGGAACTGTTCTGAGTGCTCTCTTACGAGTGGGATGTGGTGGAGGGTATATATAGGCATCTCCAAAAATCCAACCATTACACCATTATTGACCAACTCGGTGAAACCAAAGTAAAACTCAGTCATACCGATTTGTTAAAATGTGGCAACTTTAGGAATCTCGGTGAGACCGATATATGATTCTCGGTAGTACCGATATAAGTGGTCGAGGGCAGTTTCCAAACTCGGTGAGACCAATCCATAAAACTCAGAAATTCCGATTTTATAAACTTGGTCATCCGAATGTTGGTCACCGAAACTCGGTTGCACCGATAAAGGACTTGGTTGTACCAAGAAGCTAGGGTTTGGCTAGGGTTCTGTCTGAGATGGAAAATCGGTAGGGTCGAGTGGGAAACTTGGTGGCACCGATTTTGTATGGTAGGGTTTAGACATAGTATTTTGTGGGAGAGCTTGTGGGTGTTTTTGGTGTCTAGCACTTGTGCACGTGGAGCAATTTGTTCACCAACATTACCTCACCCCCTTTTAATAGTATTGGCTTTCCTATGGACTCAAAGTGATTTCTCACAAAGTAAAATGTAGAGTCTCCTTGCTTGAAGCTTTGCCAATTCCATTCCTTGCATCTTGGGGTCTCCTCACAATCTATAGCCATCCCATCATTGAACTTTTCCTGAAATATACTTAGTGGAAACATGAGTCCAATAAGATATATGTTGTTATTAATTACCAAAACCACCAAGGGAGCAAATGTGCTTTGAAGTACATCGTCCACACTCGGGTTCTTAGCTGTGATCCAGTAATCGCCTAAGTTAAAAACTACTCCGAGTGAGGACATCGTCCACACTCGGGGGCTTAGCTGCGATCTAGTAATCGCCTAAGTTATAAACTACTCCGAGTGAGGATGACATCCACACTCGGGGGCTTAGCTGCGATCCAGTAATCGCCCAAGTTAAAAACCTACTCCGAGTGAGGATGACATCCACACTCGGGGGCTTAGCTGCGATCCCGTAATCGCCTAAGTTAAAAACTTCTCCGAGTGAGGACATCGTCCACACTCAGGGGCTGAGCTGCGATCCAGTAATCGCCTAAGTTAAAAACTACTCCGAGTGAGGACGACATCCACACTTAGGGGCTTAGCTGTGATCTCGTAATCGCCTAAGCTAAAAACTACTCCGAGTGAGAACATCGTCCGCACTCTGGGGCTTAGCTGCGATCCAGTAATCGCCTAAGTTAAAAACTACTCCGAGTGAGGACATCGTCCACACTCGGCGGCTTAGTCGCGATCCAGTAATTGCCTAAGTTAAAAACTACTCCGAGTGAGGACATCGCCCACACTCGAGGGCTTCCAGTAATCGCCTAAGTTAAAAACTACTCCGAGTGAGGACATCATCCACACTCGGGGGCTTAGCTGCGATCCTGTAATCGCCTAAGTCAAAGATCGCTTCGAGTGAGAATCGAGCCAAGCGCTCAAATAGTCAAATAAAGGCATTCAAGCAGCATGTAATTCAAAGCAAAAGTGCAGATAGTTGTGGCCGCTAAGTCATGGCGAATGTACGGTTACATAAACCACTCGGCATACCGAGGCAAATATCACTTAAAGTTTTTAATCCGAGGATCACTCGGTTGTGGTCGGAGCCGCTGCGCCTGTGAAGGTGTCGAGGTCGATGCAGTCCGCTATCCGAGTGGTAGCTGCGAGGAATGTCTCCATGAAGTCTTCAATCTTGGCACTTTTCTTGTTGACAACCTTCAGCGACTTCAACTTCTCCTCATCCACGCCCTTGCAATGCACGTGGACGAGGGAGAGGGCAATGTCAGCACCAACGTGAGCCGCGAATTTCTTCCACGATTGCACTCGGCGTGGAACGTCTTGCAGTCGGTTGATGAGGGCGTCTAAGTCAGTCGAGAACTCCTCTCCGGGGGCGACTTCCTTTTCAATGTCCTTGACTGTAGTACGCAAGCGGTTGAGGAAGATAGTCACCTCCCCGATGCGCTCATCCAGTCGGAGCAATGCGAGAGCCGAGCTGTCACGAAGGATACCCGCGGTCGGATCCAGCTCCTTCTCAATCTTGGAAGTCTCTTCCTCAACATCCACGCAGAGCTTTGATGAATACATGAGGAAAAGGGATTTACTGGAGGACGAGCGAAAAATCGAAGCAACTTGAAACACAGTCGGGTCGATGGCATACCTTTGAGCCTTTCATTCATCTCATTGCCATAGTCTTCGATGAACTTCTCCAACTCAAGTCTCTTGGAAGCAACTTGCTTCAACTTCGTCTCGGCCTCAACAGCTTCCTCTGTAGACCTCTTGGCAACAGCCTCCAGCGTTTCCTTCTCCTCCTCCCACTTTTCGAGAGACTTCGTCTTGTCCTCGGCCTCTTTCATCTTCCGACTGGCCTCCTTCTAAGCAGACGCCAGTTCACGGTCTTTTTCTCCAGGGCCTCCTTCATGGTGTCTATAGAAATGGAAGCCCGGAGCCTCTTAGTAAGTTGAAGATTTTCACTACGTACATCTGATAAAGTACTTTTAGTCGGACAGGGAAAAGATCAAGTTCTAAAGCAATCGGGCAAGAAACACTTACCTCTGAGTGATCGCTTCTCTTGTTCCAGACGCGTGCTCTTGATCTTCTCGGCCTCAAGGCTGAGGCGCAGGTCATGTACCTCCTTCTCTAGGGCGTTATAGCGGGTCCCGAGCTCGCACACGCTCTGTCGACAAGAAACAAGGGAACATCAGTGACAACAATCGGATACAAGATTAAGGTTCTTTCGGTGAACTACAAGACTCTAAGACTCCCACCGACTGCCTCAGTCGACGGCAGTCTCGGGGACTACACCCAGTGGGTGTGCTCAGCGCGCTCCCACTGGAATTATACTAGGGATGAGGTTCTACACCCCGACGGTCAATGTCGAGAGGCTCTGGCCCATCGACCATCACCGCATCCTCTTTGACAAGTATCTCATCACTCAGGATGAGGTACTTCCACAAGCTCAGTAACAGGTTATGCCTACTGGGATGAGGTTCTACAACCCGACGGTCAACGTCGAGAGGCTCCGGTCCATGGACCATCACCGCATCCTCTTCGACAAGTATCTCATCACTCGGGATAAACCATTATCATCAGTACCATTCAGACTCTAAGACTCCCGCCGACTGCTTCAGTCGACGGCAGCCTCGGGGACTACACCCAGTGGGTGCGCTCAACGCGCCCCCACTGGAGAACGACAGGTTCTACACCCCGATGGTCAACGTCGAGAGGCTCTGGTCGATGGACCATCACCGCATCCTCTTCGACAAGTATATCTAAAATCGTTTCTACAAACGTCACACGGATTCTCAGACTCCCGCCGATCGCCTCGGTCGACGGCAGTCTCGAGGACTACACCCAGTGGGTGCCCTCAACGTGCCCCCACTGGAATCAGAGAACACCCAGTGGGTATGCCCCCGATGCAAACCCACTCGGGATTTCAAGAAACTACGTACAAGACAAAAATTCCGACTAAAGACGGTACTTACAAGAGTACTTACTCGGACGTTCTTCTCCAGAGCCTCGCTGGCATCGTAGGCCTCTTTCAGCTTGTCGTTCATCAACCTTAGCTGGATTAGCGCTTCCTTGCTCGCCCCCACCTGGTCCTCCGGGACGTGTTGTAGTCTGAAGATGTTGGCCGCAGGAGGAGTTGGCAGAGGAGATCCGAGTCCGGTTCCAGCCCCCGAAGAAGCTCCCTGAGCCGGTGCTGATGCCTTAGCAGGTGAAACATCCCGCATCACGACATCCGCGTCAGCGGAAGGATTCAGCGAGTTGACCTTGTCATCCGCATTGAGTTCTATCACTTCACGCGGTTCTGCAAACACTCGAAGATCATTCGGGAGTAAGCTCAAAGGAGAAACACAAAATTCAAAGATCATGTCCGAGTGAAGTCCAGGATTACCTTTTGAAGACTAGCGTCAACGTCAGCTTTGTCCTTCTCCAGCGAAGCAGTCGAAGTGTCAGCCCTGCAGTGAAAGCACTCGGAATGTCACATCACTCGGTCAAATAATTGAGGTGGCAATCGATACAAAGATACTTACGATGAGTCCATCGGTACGTTCATCTTGGTCTTCGGCAAGACGGCCTTCCGGGGTTTGTTGGTGGCGATCTTCAGCTGCTTGGCGCTCTTCTCGGGTGATGGTGTGACCTTGCCACGCCCGTGCTTCGAGGTCCGAGTGGGGGGGAGGGGGTGGTCGCTGAGGACTTGGCGGCACCCGACCCTTTGGTGTTGCCTCCACGGATCCGAGGGTCCTGGCACGCTTTGGTGCGGGGCTCAGTCTGAATCTCCTCTGATGGAGAGGATTCTGCCTCGTCTCCTGGGTCCGACTCTTCCTCCTCCTCCTCTTCACCGCTCGCGCTGTCGGACACATACTCCTGTTCCCCGTCCGAGCCCTCATGGCGCTCGTTGTCACTCGCCACGTCAGCAGGGGCATGGTTGACAACGGGTATCAAGCTCACCATGCTCGTGAAGGCCTACCGAGTGAAAGTTATGTCAGCCAAGGTTTTTGCCAGCAAACATCATAATCATTTGGAAAACAACATCACATGAAATCTACCTCGTTCGCTGGATTCTCAGCCGAGAACGGGGGCACCCGCCTGGTACCCCTGGGGTTGTCACGAGCCGGAGTGACAGCCTTGAGCTTGTTCTCCACGGCCTCGGCACTAAGCTCCTCCGGGTGCGTACGCGTGGGGTCACTCGGACCCGAGTACTGCCACATGGGGTGGATTCTGGCCTGTAGCGGCTGGATTCTTCTCTGGAAGAAGACCTCCAGCAGGTCCAGACCGTTGATGCCTTGATTCACTAGGGCTACCAACGCAATCACGAGGATATCTACATCGACTTTCTCCTCCTTGGACACAACCAGTTTGGGGAGCCGCCGAATGCGCTCAGGCTAGTACGGAGGAAGGCCCGACTGACCCTCTCCGACTGGGACGTCCTGGCAGTAAAACCAAGTCCCTTGCCAACCCTTGACCGTGTCGGGGAAATTCATTTGCGGAAAACTACCCTTCCCCCCTCAACTGGATGCCTAAACCCCTGCACAACTGGGCTACATTCGTCTTCCCCCCAGTCTGAGCAGATTTCTTCACGGTCATCACTCGGCAAGTGAATAAATGTTTGAACAGACCCCAGTGAGGATGACAGTCGAGGAAGTTTATGCAAAGAGATACGAAAGCAGCCAGATAAGAAATGGCGTTGGGGGGGGAGGTGGTGGAGTCGAGCCCCGTAGAAGTCCAAGAAAGAGCGGAAGAATGGGTGAGGAGGCAAGGAGAAACCTCTATCGATATGGGTCGTGAGGAGGACCTGCTCGTCCCCACGCGGCGCGGGCTCGACCTCGCCCGCTGCCGGCAACCGCCAGCTCCCGGCGACCAGGAGGCCATGGTTTTCCAGCTCCATAAGCCTGCCTGCCGACAGTGGTCCGAGGCGGCATCCAATCGCCCTGGACAAAGCCCGCCGGCGCACCCGCGCTCGAGGAGGACCCGCGCGATGCTTTCTTCGCCTTCTCGGCCTTCACGGTGTCCCTCCTCGTCATCTCCGACAGATTGGAGCGGCGAATCGGCAGAGCAACGGCGCAGGTGAAGCTCTCAGCGGAGCAAAGGAGAAATCGGAGAGGCGGGGAATAAGAGCTGTCTCTCTCTTCCCCCTCCCGGTCAAGTATTATACCCCGTCTCAGCGGAATCGCAGCCGTCAGATCAGCGAGCACCGTGCAATCAACGGGCGGCAGCAGATTCACGAAATCTTTGGGGCAGCATTGCGGGGACGCGTGGCGATATTTGCGACACGGAAATCGAGGCGCCGCATACACTTTCCCCACTTTTCTGACGCAACCGCCCACGCGTGCGCGCTTCCTCACGATTTCAAAATCACCGGGGATTTTGCCACAACATGGTCCGAATGGGCTCCACGTCCACTGGTCCGCTCCGACGTACCTAAACCCACCGAGTGAGCAAAGTAGATCCGTCGAGCACTCAGACGAATTTTCGACTATCACAGGAATATCCGAAAGGTCAGCAGTTTTCTAACATTACCAGTCGGAAGTTTTGACGATCTTATTCTCGAGTCTTCGGGTCGCTTCTCCCGAGAGCAAATCCGACTCTAACCGAGTGACTCGAACAGTCAGGCTGTTTGGATCATTTGGAATCTATTTAACCTGAATCACTTATGGTTTTAAAGCCGAGTGAGAAACGATCTGACTCGTTTCCCGGCGTTTCCAAAATGCCACCGACGTCACGTCACGTCGGTCACTCGTCCCCTAAACCTCAACCGATTCGGGGGCTACTGATGAGGTCACCTACCCGAGGTAGGGTCACGGGCCTCCTATCTAGGGCCCACCTGGGGTCCTACATATTCACGGGAGTCTCTAGACTACCTTAGCATTCAGATGATTTTACTTGATCCACTCGGATCCTAGGAAGACACCCGGACGTCACCAGCCAGTCGGCCAAGCTTTGGCGCTCGGACGTGAAGAAGTAGAGGCGACGTGGGAACTACAACGTTCGAGGGACTTAACTCGCATAAAGTGCCGTGAAGACGACGTTACCTGTAACGCCCCTAGTTAACACAACCGCTTCTAGTAACTCCAGCAGTTACCGTCATTAATTACCCTAGTAATGGCGCTCGACTGGTGGTGGCACACTCTATATAAGCCATCCCCCGACGCCAGAGCGAGGGTTACGAACTCTCTGTAATTAGATACACACATAAGCAAACACTAAGCGCCAGGGCTCGAGACACAGGGTCTTTACCACTTCCGAGTGGGGCCCGAACTCGTACATCCGAGTGTTACACTTGTGTCGTAGCTAGGTTTCGCCATTACTCGTACGTACCCCCGTACTACTGTCAGTATTACTCCCACGACACCAGCCGGTTGCGAGGCATCCGCACGGATGGCAGAGCGCTCCAGGGAGCCAGCCGCGTGACACCAACACGAAATGGAGGGTGAAGAGGGCACTCTTGTACGGCGAGGCCCGTGGAGGCGGGTACTCCATCATCATTTATAGGACTCATAGTTCATTGGTTTATTCAGATAGTAGTAAATAATGCACTGATTTTGTTTTGACCATATATTATCTGATTCTTGTACTAACAAGGTGTATGGAATACATTGTTAAGGCAAGCCATTGTACAAATGCACATACCAGGATCACTGACATTCAGATTCGACCCCGAATGATGAGAGGCATTCTGTGTCAAGCTGACATTTGTGATGAACTATTCGTTTTATCGGCAAGTATTCTGGGCATGTGCCTTTTCAATGAGTTGTAGTTGTACGTACAAAATTTAGTTTTTTGCCATGCGCATTGAAGAGCTAAAAATCCAACAAACTGCATTGTGTTTACTGTTATCATTTTTTATTCTTATTTTTTAGAATCTAGAAGGAGCAATTGATTGTGTATGTACTAAATGATTACAAATGCCAAGAATTAAGACAAATTCGTAGGGTTTGGGTGCCACGATACTCTTGAGGTGCAAAGAAATGTTAGTTCAGACTCTAGAAAATAAGAGATATGTATGCTGAAATTCAAGGGAAGATTCGTTTCAGATGTTCTCATTTCTTGTACAAGAGTCTAATTGTTCTCATGTTAACAAGAATGTAATTTGTCAACACATGTGTGTGTAGACTCTGTTTTTTAATAACACGCTTAGAACGTCAATTGAGGTGTTCTGTATGTGTCAAGATATATAATACGTGTGTAGACTTTATTTTCTGATACGACGATCTCTTCCTTCCCTTGCTTCTGTTTAAATAGATTGATATCTATATATAGACCTGATATTATTTTTCTTCAGTTATCTTAATGATTGTAGTCGAAACATCAATTTAGTGTGCTGCTATGTAATTTCGATCTGATGGATGTTCTAAACCTAGGTCATACTAAGTTTTTTGAATTATGAGTTTCAGTGCATTGAGCACGAAACTCCACCGGTCAAACAAACCATCGGATAAACGATAATACACGACAAGCAAAAGTGAAAAATATATTAATTACTCCCTCTATAAAATTAATATAAGATCTTTTAGATCACTACTTCAGTAACATTTTTACTATAGTAAATAGATAACGTTTCATATACTATCACAATTTTCTAACTGCATTTTGACGACTACTCTCTCTGTAAACTAATATAAAAGCATTTATATTACTATTTCAGTGATCTACACACTCTTATATTAGTTTATAGAGGGATGCCTAAGAATTATTA
This sequence comes from Elymus sibiricus, assembly GCA_039707655.1. NCBI lineage: Eukaryota > Viridiplantae > Streptophyta > Magnoliopsida > Poales > Poaceae > Elymus > Elymus sibiricus. The sequence continues at coordinate 239,527,283 of CM077665.1, forward strand.
ATATGCAAATATTGAAACCACATTATAAAAAGTAGTGCTGGATAGAAGATTACATCTCATGAAATGAGAGTACTAAACTACTTTTATACTGTACTAGCTTTGAAAAAGAAAAACAGCTAGGTTTTCCCATTTTTCATTTTCGGTCTTCCAGCCTTGCAAGCGCTCGCTAATAAACGGCAGGCACTAATCTCGGGGACGCGCAACGTGGGGGAGCGGGGAGCGCGACGGACGAAGGAGGGGCAGGGCGAGAGCTTCGGGGAGAATCCCACCCATACCGCGCTACCGAGCGAGCGAGCGAGATCCCGCCCTCCCCCCTTCTCCACCCACCCGCCCCGCCGGACCCGATCCCGATCTGATCTCGCCGCCGCCGCCGCGCGCCGGACAAGATGGCCCCCGTGTCGGCTCTGGCCAAGTACAAGCTGGTCTTCCTCGGCGACCAGTCCGTCGGCAAGACCAGCATCATCACCCGCTTCATGTACGACAAGTTCGACAACACCTACCAGGCACGGCCCCTCCCCGTCACCCAGCCCCGCGAATGCTGCTTGTTTCTGTTTCTTTCCTCTCTTTTGCCGTTTCCTCGTCTCCAGCCCGGATGGTTGGATCTGTCCATGTCATCAAGGCAAGATCCGGCCCGGCCGTTTGTTCCAATCTGACCTTGTGAACGGGTGATTAGATCTGTTGATCGGGTCTGTAGCATGTGTGTCTAGTTGTTCTTGCTTTGGGGCTTGGGGCGATCCATGTTTACAGTGTTTGAGACTTGTGCATCTGCTATTTTACAACCTTTTGTCCGTGATGTATGCCCACGATCCCTGGTTGAGGAAGATGAATTCGCGTGTGGCCGCTAGGTGAATGACCACTGCAATCTTATTTTCTGTGTGATTTCTAATTTAATGCGTGAGAAATTGTCCTGCCGTCAATGGTGTCTTCCCAGGATCACAGCGTTGTTTGGTGACTAATGTGCCCAGGCTGCTCGGCCAAGTTTTGACTTGCGAGTTCATTGGCACAATGGTCGTGCTCGGGGTGGAAGTGTCTTGCCAGAGTTCTGGTGGATGTAATGTAGGGAATGATAGCTAATAGTAGTTGTTTCAATGCCACTTTGCAACCTGAGAAAGAGAGAGAGGTATCATGATACCTGCGGTCCCAGTTTGATACGGAGTCTTTTGCTAATTCTAGGAGTTCACTATGTTACCTGCGATCCCAATTAGACATGGAACGTATACCTCCAACAGACTTGTTTTTCCTGGTGAACAACGATGGCTTGTTAACATTGTGCTGTATTACCATGGGAGTGACGATCAGCTGTTCTTATTCTATTTTCCTTTAATGTACTTAATAGATAAAATGTCTGCTTGTAATAATGTACCTAAACTAATTTCATATATTCTGTTCTTCCCTAAACAGGCTACGATTGGTATTGATTTCCTGTCGAAGACAATGTATCTTGAAGATAGAACTGTGAGACTCCAACTCTGGTATGCTCACATTTGTTACCTCATTGCTGACAGACCGTTCTGTCCATTGGAGTGCTGATCATTGTCATATGTATTTTTGTTCTTTGTTTCAGGGATACAGCTGGTCAGGAAAGATTCAGGAGTTTAATTCCAAGCTACATCAGAGACTCTTCAGTTGCTGTTATTGTATTCGATGTTGCAAGTATGCTCTCTCTCTCTCTCTCTCTCAGTCTCTCTCTTTCTCAAAGAATTTCTAAATCAAACAATGATTTCTGATGTAGCAAAGTTGCAAATTTTACTGACAACATATTTGTACTTAACTTTCCTATTAGATGTGTTGGTTATTTCCCCTTAATCTTTTTGTTTGATGCTTTAGGCAGGCAGTCTTTCTTAAACACGTCGAAGTGGATAGAGGAAGTTCGCACTGAGAGGGGCAGTGATGTCATTATTGTGCTTGTTGGGAACAAAACTGACCTTGTGGACAAGAGGTGAGAGTGTGGTTCACATTGTTATCCATTCAATGAGTGCACTATATTTGAGTATTTCCATTTGTTACTTGGTAACATGTGATATCATATGTACTCTCCAGATGTCTCTTGTGTTGTTAGCCCTGGTGTGTACCAAAATTTGCAGCTCTATTGTCTTGTTTAACTTTTGTTAAATGCTGTGAGTGATACTAACATAGTTAAGCATATATATGTGATGCAAAATTAACTAGCACTATTCTGATTATTCTGCTTTGAGTACAGCAGATTGTCCTCAAGTCTGATCCACTTGTCAGTTATTTAAGCAAGCTGCCTTTTTGTTTTATTCAGAGTTGCAGACACATCGTGGTGTGTGAATTTATCGAGTTGCGTTACATATGGTCAGAATCTCAGTTTTCATGGCTACAGTTTGCTATATGACTCCATTTTCATGATAGGTTAAATTTACCACCAGGATATTTGAACACTGACCTCCTTAATTGAAGATATACAATTCTTTGCATACCACATGATGCTTGTGTAATCCTTCACCATCTCACTGAGTGATTAGGCATTTAAGGAATTTGCCTTGATGTTGTAGTATGGCTGAAGTACAATGTGTATTTATAACCTTGAGGGCGTCGACTCTGTCCCCACATTCCAGAGAAGTACAAAGTGAACCATGTACCATAAAAACATGTTATCATCCCCCCCCCCCCCCCCCTCCTTTGACTTTACATCTGGTTAAGCTTGATTTGTGGAGTCAAGTAAGGCAATGAGCCATGGTAGCAACCACCTTATACAGGGAGACAAGAAGTTAAGGGAAAAAGAGTACCACTCTAATATTACTGACATGGAATTGATTCGGATGGGGCCCGTAAGCAGACAGTGTAAATGAGCTATTTTTTCTTCTTCGTTACATTAGCTAAATCCCCAATGATTTTGGATTTCCTTTGGTCGTAAAATACTAATACGATTGTCACAAATATTACTCACCTATCTTGCTTAATTTTTATTGCTATCTTGTCCAACAGGCAAGTCTCCATTGAGGAAGGGGAAGGGAAGGCAAAGGACCTCGGTGTGATGTTTATTGAAACCAGTGCTAAAGCTGGTTTTAACATTAAGGTGAGCCTTGAAAATAGTTTTTTATTTATTTCATTTATAATAAATACTGGCTTCCTGTTGCTCATAGTATTTTTCTTCTTCTGGAACTCGAAAGCAGAAGAATAGGGTTAATCTAGTGAACAGGTCACGTGCCATTCCTTTCTGCTTGTTTTGTATTAACAAGCACAATTTCTTGGCCAGGCTCTGTTCCGTAAGATTGCTGCTGCACTGCCTGGAATGGAGACCCTTTCATCAGCAAAGCAGGAAGACATGGTTGATGTGAACTTAAAGTCCAGCAATGCTAACTCATCTCAGTCGCAGGCACAGGCCGGGGGATGCAGTTGTTAGCTCCAGTCCCTAACACTCGCAGCTCATGATGTCAAAGATCCCATGCCCATCAAACGGCATCCCTACCTTACTGCTTCCCTCTCGGTCTCAGGAGGATTGATTGTCTCACGGCAGCCAGAGTCCATGATCCAAGTCAATGCACGAGAACCATTTCCGTTGGAAAGATACGTTTTTATGTGTTCTTAGTATTTTGTCAGTGGCCTAAGCTAGCAACAGTGTATAGTTGGGTTGGCACTGTGAACTCCTATCGCTCGGCTGAGTATTAGAGTTAGTGATTGGTTTATGTTTCAACCTATATTTCTGTCGCCCATCTTGTTGCAGTCAGCCCGAGACCTGTGTTTTTCTATGGTGTACTGAATATATATATTGGAATTTTTGTAAGCTAATAAGTCTTATGTCACTCCCAGATATTTAAGCACCAGAATCCTTAGTTTATGGTTCCAATCACACATCGCAAGCCTAGGTGCCTTCCGTTATTGACAGTGGTCGGGCTGGATACGACAATGCTACAGCTGCAGATGAAATTTTACGGGAACTAATGTGGCCTTTTTTAGTTTTTGGTCAGAAATTAGGAGGGAAGAGGGAAATCAGGAGGGGGAGAGATTACTGGTTATAGTTGCCCAGTGATCAATATTTAAACGAATCCATTGCTCTTCAACACAAAACTCAAATTGTCCATTCTGTATACTAGAGGTGTACAGAACATGGGAGCTGTGATCATCCCCACGTTGCATCTATGGAGGTATGGGCAGAAAGACTAACTCACCCCACCTGCCAGCCACCATCATTGGCGGGGGAAGTCGTCGGGCTAAGCCTATGTAGCAGATGTCTGCGGTGGGATGGCGGGAGCTTGCAGTGGGGGAGGCTCGGTCCCCCTATAATGTGTGTAACTCTGTGCATTCGGTTTATTTGGTTCGGTAAATAAGATTTTTGAATAAATATGTTATTTGTATTTTGGTAAATATGGTATTGATGTGTATGGCTTTGTGTGTCCATAAACTCCACACGAGTTGTGCCAGTTGAATGTCAACCGTGCAACCATGATATAAGTGCACTACATTACGATACACCATCCTACATTAAAAGAATAGCAAATATTAACCCGATCTAGGGGAGAGATGTGTGGATATAATCCTGACAATACTACAGGGGTGTGGATGTAGAGGCAATTGTATCTTGTATCTTTCGATCAACGCAAATGGGAGTTGTCGGGCCCCTGGGACTGGGGGTACCCAGGCCCGTCTGCCTGCGGCCCAGGACGCGGCGCTCGCCTTAAGCACCGCATGGCCCACCGATGAGCTTCGTGATCAGGTCCCTTGCGAAGGCCCACGCCTCGCAAGGCGCACAACGGCGGTGTCATCAAGGACCTCCCGAGGCTCCATCGCGGGGCTACCTCCCGAGGCCCTCGCGGGGCGGATCCACCAAGGTTGGCCTGGCGGGGTCGTACGGCCTGCGCCATCACGTGGATGACGCGCGCCATGCCTAGCGACGTCAGGAGATGAGCCAGCAGGTGCGGATGAGGAGGTTTCTCCCTTTGGTGCTAAGGGGGGAGGGCCAGCCCGCCGGTTCCAAAGGTAAGCTCCAAAGGTTTCCTCCTTGGTGTAAGAAGACCGGAGTGGAGAGCTCTCCAGGTCGAAGGTCACCACCGAGCCCACCAGCACGTCACGACATGAGGCTTTTGCAGGCGAAGACCACTTTTGTCAGGATAAGCCGCAATCATGCCCCCCTTCAAACCGGTTGTTGTGGCAACCCTTTCCCGCCGTGTGTTTTCGGATAGGTTGCAACCGTAGAGGGGGGAGACCCCTGCTGTATTCAGTTTCACCCTCTAAGCAATTCAGACAAGCAGGAGTAGGGTTTTACACCGCAAGGTGGCCCGAACCTGGGTAGATCGGTGTGTTCATTGCTCTTCCCCCGAAGCTCAAGCACGACGGAGCACCGCCGTAGGTTAGCGAGAGAGAGCGAGGTTGAAGAGCCAACACACCCTGGAGTTCGAACCTCTCTTGGGTCCCCGGAGCCCTGATTCCGACATTTGGCGCGCCAGGTAGGGGTGCGCCGCCGTTCTACAGCTCCGTTTCGGCCCCGCCCTTGCTGACCCCATGGCTGAAGCCCGTCGTGTGCGTGCTGAGTGCCGAGCGGCCCGCGTCGTGCAGACTGCGCCCGCGGGATGTGATGGCCGCTGCCACTCCGCCGGCGCCGAAGCTGCCGTCGTCACCGACCTTGCTGCGCGCGGGCGGCAGGACTCCTTTGTGCCAGCGTTCTCCATGCCAAGCAGATCCACCAGCCCGCGCAAGGGCTCCAGATAATCCTTCTCTCTTGGCCCTTTGCGGTATGGGGGCTCGACATTCTGGGCCATTCCCCTCACGCGGCTGGCGGATACCGTTACGTCTACGCCGCCATCGACGAATTCACCAAGTGGGCGGAGGTCGAGCCCGTCGCCAGCTGGGTCGGCCGTTAAGCTCATCAAGGGCCTCATGTGCCGGTTCGGCGTCCCCAACTGAACCATCACCAATAACGGCTCCCAGTTTACAAGTGGCCTCTTGAAATTGTATTGCGCTAACCTTGGTATGCAGATATGCTATGCTTTGGTGGCCCGCCCTTGAAGCAATGGCCAGACCGAGCGGACCAACGCTAAGGACCTTGAGGGCCTCAACGCAAGGAGCTTCAAGAAGAAGCTTGAGGCCCGCAGGAGGGGATGGCCGGACGAGCTGCAGCCCATGCCGTGGTCCATCCGTACCACTGCGGCTAGGCCCGTCGGCCGGCACCCCCCCTCCTCGTCAACGGGGCTAAGGCGGTCCTTCCCTCGGAGCTTAAGCACGGTTCCCCGTGGGTCTTGGCATTCGACGAGGCGCGTCAGGATGACCCGCGGGGGGCCGACCTTTTGCTCCTCGAGGAGGCCTGCCGCCAGGCCGCCCTTCGCACCGCGAGGCACCAGCAGGCCTTGCGGCACTGCCACGGCCGCGGCATCCGTCTTCGTGCCCTCGGGGTCAGGGACCTCGTCCCGCGACACATCCTCTCCAAAGGGGGCCTCCGCGAGCCCTCGCCCATGTGGGAAGACCCCTTCAGGGTCACCCATGTCCCCAGGCCGGGCGCGGCCCTCTCGGAGACGGAGGACGGAGCCCCCGTGCAAAACGCATGGAACATCCAGCACCTCCGCAAAATCTACCCGTGACACTCTCACGTAAGAATGAGTGGGGCTGTATACGCCCCAGAGCCTCCTGACGCGCCACCCCTTGGCCTCGGGAGGACTCCCGACCACGCCCAAGTGGAAGCCCCATGCTCAACGCTGGCGGAAGTACTATCGAACCGCGACTATGCCCACGCCCAAGTGGAAGCCCCACGCTCCGCGCTGGAGGAATTACTGTCGAACCGCGACTATGCCCATGCCCAAGTGGAAGCCCCACGCTCCGCGCTGGCGGAATTACTGTCGAACCGCGACTATGCCCACGCCCAAGTGGAAGCGCCATGCCCCACGCTGGGCGAGGAAACTACCATCCTACCCGTTTATAAACCAGTTCGTTGCTCCTCTTAAGCAAGGTTTTGGTCTTCCTGAGTGTTGGGGCATTTTGTTGAAACCCTTTGGCAAAAACCGCGCGTTCGTTCTCCCCCTCCTGTACTTCGCGCGAGCGGGGGCTCGACACGGTGCCTAAGCTTGGATCGGCCCCAGCGACATCGGAAGCCCGAGTGGCGGGCTCCGAGCCGCGGACCGGCCCACGTGCGTACCACCTCACCAAGACTCTTGATGTCTGGTCTCCTCGCGCGATGCACACGAGCGAGCCAACGAGAGTGCACCGTTCTGAAGACGGAACCCCCCGGGTAGGACCTATGCACGCGGGGCCGTTTTTTCGGCCGGGGGGGGGGGGGGGGGCTACCCAACATTTCGCCTCAAGAGCCCATGCTCATCCCCGGTACCCTCACCCCTCGGCTCGGTTCGGCTCCGATCTGGGCAGCTAGCGGCACGGCGACTGGAGCTTGCGCGGAAACCAGGTTTTAACGGCATCGAGAACGGAAGAAGGCATGAAAAACAGTAAGGAAGAGTTCATGAGATCATAAGTACTTCCTACGGTGACAAAAGGCCCAAGCGAGGACCACCGACTTCATGCCCCGAGGGAGTCACGGGTGAGCGCTAACAGGAAGGCAAAGTGTAACCTAAGGGAGCGCATTGCTCCCATTGCCATTGGCGCCGTCACCGTCGCGACCGTCAGGGGTGAACTGTGCGCTCAGCGCGTCTACATAATCACCCACGGCTTCTTCCAAGACATCACGGATCTCCTCGGGGACCGGGGCTATCACGGCCTCGAAATCAAAGCTAGGATCAGCGCGGGGTAGATGGCTGAAGACACGCGTCAGTGCCTGGGTAAGAACGTCGTGACACTCGTCCTCAACAATCCTGCCCACCTCCTTGGCGCCCGCTTCAAGTCGCTCCACGACCTTGGCAAAAAAGTCGAGGTAGCCGGCGTCGTCAGGCACAAGGGGATCAGAGACGTCCCCTTTACAGATGGAACCCAGGGCGCGACGGGCCCGTAGCCCGAGGCTTTGGAACATCTGGGAGCGCATGTGCTGCTGCCCCTGAGCCCGGTTCGCATTATCCGTCGCCTGTTCCACAAGAGACGCGACACTCCCCACCTTTCTCTGAAGGGAAGCCAGTTCGGCTTCGGTGTCGGCTTGAGCTTTCAACGCGACCTCCCGCCACCTCTCGGCCTCGGCCAACATCTCCTAGAGACCATCTATCTCCCGCTGCAGCCCCTGGCGTCGCGCCTTGAAACGGTTCTCCTACAACACCAGTTTATCATGATACTCCTTTGCGAGGGCCCTGCGAGCCCGCTCGACCCTCAAGTCGACGTCCTCCAAGATCCTCTTCTCTTTAGCTGCCAGGCTGGCGTTGGTCTCCTTCAGGCGCCGGTCATAAGAGGCCAGGGTGGAGGTCATGTCGCGGTCTAACGCCTCCAATCGCTCCCGCTCCGAGCTCTGCTCCAGAGATGTCAGGGTGAGATATTGCTCGAGAGCCCGGAGGCTCGCCTCGCGTGTTGCCAGCACTTCGTAAGGGGTGGAGAAGCTGCTGTTCCAATCTTGGAACCGTTGTTCCTGGGCGGCGTTCGAGGCTAGTAGTTCTTGCTCCCGGGCCTCTGCCGCTTCACGACGCTGGTCCGCTTCCGCGGCTTCCTGGAGGGCACGCTCGCGCGCTGCCCTTGCCTCAGCAACGGACGCTTCGCTCTTCAAGCACGCTGCTTCATGCTGGCGACGACCCAGCTTGGCGGCAACCTCAAGCTGATGCCACTCCCGCGCCAGGTGCAATTGTTCCTCGGCAAAGCGCGCCTCGGCGTCACGGAGCTCCGCATCTAGCTGGCCCAGCGTGCCCGGGGCGCTCCGAAAGAGGTCATGCCGGACCGCGGTCCGGGACCTCACGAGCGCCAGCGCCCAGTCCGGGTCGGGCCCCGCACCCTCGTTTGCTGAGGAAGCCCCGGTGTCGCCCGACGGGGGCTGGGGGCTGGCTGACGCCTCTCCAGCCCCTCCTGCGCAGGGTGGAGCGCGCCGCGAGCCCGGAGTCCTCCTTGGGGCGTCGGGGTTCACAGGCTTGGCCCCAGCGACCGGCAGCCCCGCTCCTTCCCGCTCGCCGCTCGTCGCGGCCAGGGGCGTGCCTGAAGGTGGAGGGCAGGCCCCCGAAGGCGCCTCCTGAGGGCCCACTAGCGCGTCATCGTAAGCAGCGCCCACCATAGGGGGAGGAGGGGAGATTGCCGTCCCAAGCCCCGCGCACTCGACAAGAGGCGATGAGACCGCCTCGCACCCCGGCACGTCAGTTGCGTCTCGGTGGGGCGCGCCCTCCATGCTCCCCCGAGTCATGAAGGGCGACGGAGAAGAGGGTGCGAGGCCCGGAAGCGTCCTGGCCTTTTTCCCGAAGCAAGCCTGGACAGGAAAAAAGTATAAGGTGCCCCGGCGCGGTAAGACGATCAAAGAGGAGGCGGGATACTTACTCGTCCCTGGCGGTCCACTACCGTTTCCTCAACACCCCTGGCAGTACGCCGGCGCTGCTCCCGGGCGGAGCTCCCCTCTTGCAACCGGCCCCGGGAGGAGGTCGGTTGATCTCGGTGCCGGCCCCAGCCTCGTTCGCAGGGGAAGAGTGGGGGCCGGACAGAGCTCCTCCCTTGGGGGCGAGCGGTCCAGGGGTCGCGAGCCCAGGCCCCCCCGGGGGGCAGGACTATTGGAGTAAAGAGCCGTCGCTTTCCACGGCCGCGGCCGGAGGATCGAGGCCGCCCGAACCCTCCGGTTCAGGGGCCGCCAGGAAAGGGTTGTCCCGGGGCCCCGCATGGCCCTCGGGGAGCAGCCCCCATTGGTCAAAGCGGGGCATTCCCGCGACAAGGATTACCTTGTTCTTGTAGTTGTATAGGGGAAGCCCACGATCGGGAAGCCCGCCGGCCTCCTGGCCAGTCAAGGTCTTGAGCACCCCGCAAAGCACGTCGGCCGACACGGCCTCAAAACAGATTCACATAGTATCTGCCGGGCCAGTAAAAGTCCACATCGGGCGAGAGTGGCGTTGGAGGGGGGCGATCCTCCTGCGGAGGAATTCCCTCACGACAATCGTCACCGTCACCCCCGCGGCCCGTAGGACGGCGAGCCTCTTCGTCACCTGCGATGGCCGCGGGTCGTCGAGCCTCTCGTGTTGCCACCCAGAGGTCGACAGCGCCGGAGACGAGGGGATCCACAGCAGGGGGCTATATTGGGCAGCGTCCTCGTACACCCACTGCCTCCTGAAGCCCTTCGCTTCATGGTGGACCTCCATGTTGATGCACTCGCTCGCCGTCGCATTCACGGCCCGGAGCGACATGCAACCGGAGCACTGGTCGGCAGCGGTAAGCCGAAGATAGAAGAAATGTCGAAGCAGTGCCACCGAGGGGGCCACACCCAGAAAGGCCTCGCATAAAAAGGTGAAGGCCGAAAGCAGAAGAATAGATGTTGGCTCAAAGTGCAACACATGAACCTGGTAGTGAGTAAGCACGACGTTGAAGAAGTCCAAAAATGGAGGCAATAAACCAGAGAAGAGCGTGAGGAGGTGAATGGCGACAGTGGTGGCATCAAGCTCGGCGGGGTGCTGCGAGCCTGACCAGATCTTGGTCGGCCCCCATTCGTTGAAATCGGCCGCAGTCATCAGGAGGACCTTGTCGAGCCCCTCGCGGTTGAGCACCGTAGACTTGCCCAGGGCAGGCTCCGGTGCCGCTGGACCGCTTGCTGTTGCCATTACCCCCATCCTCTTGATGGGGGGCACCATCGCCGTGAGGCAAGATGGAAGGCGGCGAGGGTTCGGCGAAAGAAGGGCGGCCTTGCGCAGGAAAGAAGGTGCGAGAGGACGGATGCAAAACACGGAAGGGCAATGATGGCTCCGAGCCACGCGCAGGCTTTACGTCAGTTCGGGCGGTTGCCGAGGCATCGAGGGAAGTGGGGGCGTCCCATGCCTCATTGTGCGCCATGCGTCGCGCCTGGCCCGCAGGCGGTTGGGCCCCGCATCGTTTCGTCCCTTCCGAATGGCGGGGTCGTGCGCACCGCGGCCCCGGGGGCTACTGTCGGGCCCCTGGGACTGGGGTACCCAGGCCCGTCTGCCCGCGGCCCAGGACGCGGCGCTTGCCTTAAGCACCGCATGGCCCACCGATGAGCTTCACGATCAGGACCCTGGCGAAGGCCCACGCCTCGCATGGCGCACGACGACGGCGTCATCAAGGATCTCCCGAGGCTCCATCGCGGGGCCACCTCCCTAGGCCCTCGCGGGGCGGATCCACCAAGGTTGGCCTGGCGGGGTCGTATGGCCCTGCGCCATCACGTGGATGACGCGTGCCATGCCTAGCGACGCCAGGAGGCGAGCCAACAGGTGCGGATGAGGAGGTTTTCCCCTTTGGTGCTAAGGGGGGAGGGCCAGCCCGCCGGTTCCAAAGGTAAACTCCAAATGTTTCTTCTTTGGTGTAAGAAGACCGGAGTGGAGAGCTCTCCAGGACGAAGGTCACCACTGAGCCCACCAGCACGTCACGACAGGAGGCTTTTGCAGGCGAAAACCACTTTCGTTAGGATAAGCTGCAGTCCTGTCCCCCTTCAAACTGGCTGTTGTGGCAACCTTTCCCTGTCGGCGTTCTGGGAACGGGGGTACCCAGACCTGCCTGCCTACGGCCCAACGTGTGGCCCACCTTGACGGCCCAGTACGACCTGGCAGCAGACTCTCCAAGACAAGACCCTCGCGAGGGCCCCAGCCTCGTGAAGGGAACAACGCCAAGACCTCCACAGGAGCGGCCTCCCCAGGCTGCCTCCCGAGGAGCAGAGATTCCTATGCTGTGCCCGGCCTCATGAGGCTGGGATGACGTGGGCCATGACGACCAAGGCCAGGCGGGCGCCAGCGGGCGCAGAAGGGACGGTTTCCTCTTTTGTGCTAAGGAGGCAAGGACGGACGCGGGTTCCCGAGGAATCCCCCAAAGGTTTCCGTTCCAGTGCAACAAGACCAAGACCACGAGCTCGGCAGGACGGATGTACTCGCTGAGCCCACCTCTGCGTCACAGCTAGAAGCTTTGCAGGCGAAGACCACCTTTAGTCAGGATAAGATGTACCTCTTGTCGCCTTTCAAATTTGGCCATTGTGGGATCCCTTCCCGCCTGTGCGATGAGGGAAGAGGACCAAGGCCGCTATAAATAAGGACTAGCCACCACCGTAGTAGGGGAGATCGAATCCACCCTCACAAAAGAGCCCACGCGAGGTCGCTCAGCCACTGTACTAGTTCATCCCCAAACCTCCTTGTGAGGCCAATCCACCTAAAGCAGGAGTAGGGTTTTACACCGCAAGGTGGCCTGAACCTGGGTAAATCCTTGTGTCCATCTTCTTCTTCACTGCACGTATTCGAGGAGGTTTGGCTGTGGGGTGGTGAGCTTGTGACTTGAGCTAGGAAGGATCTCCGCACACGCCCAGAGTTCGAACCTTCTTGGGTCTGCGGAGCCCGATTTCCGACATTTGGCACGCCAGGTAAGGGCGTGTCGAAATCCTCCCTCCAGTTCCGCTTCGTCCCCGCTTCGTCGCTCCCATGGCCGACGCCCGCCGAGTTCGCGCCGAGAGCCGGGCTACCTGTGTCGCCCAGATGGCGCCCGTTGGCCGCGGCGTCCCGCGCCGCTCCGCCTCTCCTGCGGCTAATGCTACCACTGGTCCAGCCGCTCAAGAGCAGTAGGACTCGTCGCAGCCACCGACTGCGCGACATGATGGCCGCACCGCTACTCCCTCCCTCGTCCCCGCCTCGGCGTCGTCCTCCCACGCCCACTATGGGCCGGCGAACGCGCAGGCCGCACTGTTCATGGCGCACGAGCTACTGCGCTACCGCCCTGCTCACGATCGCTATGACGACTGGCTTGGTCGCATCGTCGAGCTCGTCAGCGTCGCCGGCGAGGTCCCGGCGCCCACCCACTCGCTCCGTCCCCCGCCTTCCCAAGCGGGCGACGTGGCTCACAGCGCACCTCCTCCTCCTCCTTCTCTGCATGGCACCGACCCCGAGCCCAGGCGCGAAGCGCGCCCGCGCAACCCTCCACACGAGGCGCCGGCGCATGCAAGGGATGAAGCAAGCTGCCAGGTGGTGCCGTGCCCATGAGGAGAAGCGCGTGTGCTCCCCGCACCGCCGTGCCGTTATCAGGACCGTGCGCAGCCGGAGGCCACATCGCACGGACGTCAAGACCAAGCTCCCATCGTACGCGCCGCGCCTGTGAGTGGAGCAGGCTGCCGCGCCTTCGCCCCGGAGCTGCGCCGTGTCACCTGGCCTGGCAAGTTCAAGCCGGACCTGCCTCCGCGCTACAATGGCACCCCGACCCCACGGAGTTCCTTCAGCTCTATGCGCTGAGCGGCGATGACAAAGTCATGGCTAACTGGTTCCCCATGGCCCTCAAGGGTGGCGCTCTCTCCTGGCTCCTCAACCTCCCGGAGGGATCGATCTCTTCCTGGGACGAGCTCCGCGAGCGCTTCATCGCCAACTTCCAGGGCACCCACGACCGCGCCCTGGGAGTGAACGACTTGTGGCGTGTGAAGCAGCAGCTGGGCGAGACCCTGCACAAATACATACAGCGCTTCATGAACGTTCGCCTCAAGATCCCGAAGGCGTTGGATGAGGCCATCATCTCGGCGTTTACCAATGATGTTAGGGACGTCAAGATGAAAGAGGAGCTCGCCATCCATGACGAACTGTGCTCGGCCCTGGAGATGTTCAACCTGGCGAACGAGTGCGCAAGGGCCGAGGAGGGCCGCCTCTCCCTCCTCGAGCTTCTGGAGGCGGACCCTGAAGACAAGAAGGCCAAGGCTAAGGAGGCGAAGCGCAAGGGCCCCACTGTGCTGGCGGCAGAGCCCGAGATGAAGGGCGGTCATGACCATGATGAGCCACCCAAGAGCAGCTGCCCGTTCTGCATCTTCCACTACACCCGCAGCCACAACACCGAAGACTGCCAAGAGCTCAGGACGCTCCGCGACGGGCGCCTCGGCCGCCGCCCCGAGCACGGCTATGGCCGTGGAGGGGGCCGCGGCGGAGGTCGCTGGGACAACCGCGACCCGCGTCAGGATTGGCGTGACCAGCCTCGCGAGGACCGCTGGCGTGACGAGCCTCGCGACGGGCCCCGGCGCGATCAGCCTCGCGAGGGCCGTCCTCAGGGAAATGCTGGCCTCCCTCCGCTGCCGCCGCCGCCAAGGAGGAATGACGATAACCGGCAGTATGATGGGGCTGGGGGCTTTCAAGAACCCCGGGCGATCGCCTGCATCCTGGGAGGAGCTTAGGCCCCTGCCTCCAACCGCATCTTCAAGCAGTTCTCTCGTGAGGTGAACGCAGCCCTCCCGAATCTCGAGGCCGCGCGTCCCCTCAGGTGGTTGCAGGTCGCCATCACCTTCGACTCCAAGGATCACCTCATGTGCTCGGCCGGCGCAGGCGTGCTCCCCATGCTCTGCACGCCCACCATCAGCAACGTCCTCGTCACCAAGACCCTCATAGACGGTGGCGCTAGGCTCAATGTCCTTTCCATCGAGACGTTCGAGATGCTTCAGGTGCTCTATGATCAGCTCATGCCGACCAAGCCCTTCTCAGGAGTGACTGATGGCTCCACCACTCCCCTGGAGCAGGTGCACCTCCCGGTCACCTTCGGCAAGCACGATAACTACAGCACTGAGCTCATCGACTTCGACGTCGCCCACATCCACCTCCTGTATAACGCCATCCTCGGGTACCCCGCCCTCGCCAAGTTCATGGCAGCGACCCACCATGGCTACAACATCCTCAAGATGCCAGGGAGCGGCGGTGTCATCATGGTCTCCTGCGATGAGAAGAATGCAGTCTGCTCCCTCGAACGCACTTACCAGGCTGCCATAGTTGAAAATTCTGACGACGAGGGCGGCATCCTGCCTCCTGAGGACACACCCAAGAAGAAGAAGCAGCTCCTCCCCAAGAGCCGTCAGGGGACAGGGGTTCCCAAGGACGGCGCCTCAGGACCCGTGTCCGCTGCGGGGGCGCCTCTCCCTCCCGCATAGGAAGGCACGCCCGGCGCTTCCCTCAGGGCGGGCTCGGGGGCTTCCACCTGGAGAGCCTCCGACCTGACCGGTGCGACGAGGAAGGTGCTCGGGCACCACTTGGAGGCGTGCTTCAACGCACGCCCCCACAAGCAAGGAGCACGACGCGAGGCGCCGGGCTCACGAGAGTTCATCACCAACGCGATCGAGGAGCTTCAGGAGGCGCTGGCCATGCGCGGCGAGCGTCGCCCCGTACCACCCAGTGCAGCTGCCGCCCCTGACGTGGGCGGTGGTCTGCGAGTTTGCATCAACATCCCTGGCCTCAACAGGGCCGCATCCCAGGGCCTCTTCTGGCCATCGCGAGTCGGCCGCAGCAGGGGCTACCCCTGTAACTACATCCGCATGCCTTTTGGCCTCGTGAACGTGGGCGGCATATACCAGCGCCTCGCGCAGGCCGCGTTCGCGTCTCATGAGGCCCGACGCCGCGTGGTCCTTCAAGAGGTCCCGGATCCTTGCGAGCCCCCTAGGCCTCGCGGCCCCCTAGAGCCTCTGGAGCCCTCAGGCTCATGAGGATCAAGCTTCAACAACTACCTCGACGCTCTAGCAGCATCATTACCAGGTGACCTTTTGGTTTGTTCATTTGAGGGCGCCCCTCGGGCTGCATCATCCTCAAGCTGTTAGGGCCCGGCCCTGCAGCTGTATCGTTTTGCGCATGTATCAGAACTGGTTCTGCATTTGATGAGTTTTCTAAGTATTCCAAACTGCATGCCCGGTGCTTCGTCACCATGAATGTCGTTGTGCCCTAACAACCCCGCCCTCGACCGCCTGATGATTAAGGGCTGGCACGACGTCTGTGCTCGGGTCCGTCCCTGCAGCGTTGAAAAATCCAAGCGACCGAGCTCTGTCTCGTGGGCCAGTCCCGTGCACGTCACCTCTCGTGGTCCTTGGTGCTTTGCCCTCGCATGAGCTAATCGAGAGTAGGTGAGTCAGGGCGCGCGGCCCGGTTCGTATAATCGCAGTTCGACGCTTCGCCATCGCGGGAGCCGCGCGCCGGATGTTTTTCCTCAGGTTTGTCGCATGAGAAGACTGGGCACGGCGTCTGTTCTCGGGTCTGTCCCTGCAGCATCGGTAAACCCAACGACTGAGCTCTGTCTGGCGGGCCGGCCCCGTTCACGTCACCTCCTGGGGTCCTTGGTGTTTGGCCTTCTCATGCGATGGCCTCCGGAGATTCATTCGGCGCAGGTTGTCCCCACCACACAGGTTTTGCAAGCGCGCCCCGCGCCAGAAGACCCAAGCGCAACCCGCCTTGAGGTAGGGCCTCGTGAGACCCGCACTGGCTCACGGGTGCCCAGATATACCTCCTCCAGTTCTGCCGTGCAAGTCACGTGTACAAACGAAATTGGGCTGTACACGCCCGGAGACTCTAACACAGAGCTCCCTTCCCACGCCCAAGTGGAAGCCCCGTGCTTCGCGCTGGCGGACGACACGGCCGCTCAGCGGCTATGCCCACGCCCAAGTGGAAGCCCCATGCTCCATGCTGCGGACGACACGGTCGCTCAGCGGCTATGCCCACACCGAGTGGAAGCCCCATGCTCCGCGCTGGTGGATAAACAACCGAGGGCACCCTAGCGGCTGCACCAACCTCAGGATGGCCTCACGGCCCCGTCACGCAGCGTTCCCCTGGGATGCACGCGCGAGGGGGCTGGACAGGGGCTACGCTCAGGCCACGCTTGGCGCGCGCCGCCTCACCAGGTCCCTGGCACCTGGTCTTCTCGCGTCCCTCCCAGGCAAAAGCTGGCGAGGAAAGGTATGGGAGCTGCTTGCACGTCAAGGGGGACTCCTGAGCATCGTGACTTAGGAGCCTCACTAGTCATGTAGCCCCTCGCCCTTGGTCTCATCCTGGTGATCCGGACGCCCCAACGGCGGTCGAGGTATGCGCGGGATTGGGCCCTACCGACGCAGAGTACTAAGACGCTCGAAATCAACCTCGTCGCCGCCATGTTCCTTCATGAGGGCTCCTCGCACGTCAAGGGGGACTCCTGAGCATCACGACTCAGGAGCCTCACTAGTCACGTAGCCCCTCGCCCGTTGGTCTCGTCCTGGTGATCCGGACGCCCCAACGGCGGTCGAGGTATGCACGGGATTGGGCCCTGCCGACGCAGAGCACAAAAGCAAGCAGGAAGGAAACAAGGCACGAAGGAAATCACAGAGTTCAAACAGTTATTACAAGCACCGAATATTTTTTCGAATTCAAACAAGCCTTACGCCTCCACGAGGCATGATAAATGTCGGAGGTCGAAATCTAGGAGGAGGAGCCGTCACCGCCACGGACGCCGCCGCCGCCTGTCCCGCTCACGGTGAGCTCGTCGTTGACATCGCTGCCAACGCCTTCACCGCCAACGCTCGCCTCCACCGCAGGGGGCTTGGTGTCGGGGACGCAGGAGAACTTCTTCATTAGCGCGTCCACGACATCTTTCAAGGCCGCCGCCGCTGCGGCGAGAGACTTAGGGGCAACCGAGGCGATCACCGCGTTGAAATCGAAGCCGGGATCGCGGAGGTAGAGGTGGCTGAAGACACGCGTCGCGGCCATGGAAAAAAGGCCGCCGCACTCGTCCTCCAGGATGGCATCCACCCTGGCGACCGCACCTTCGAGCACCTCAGCGAGCTTGGAGGAGAGCCCTGTGTAGCTGCCCTCAGGGGTCGCCAGTGGCTCCTTGAATCCTCCCCTGCAGATGAAGCGCAGCGCCTGACGAAGCCTGAGCTGGATGGAGGGGAAGGCATCACGCTCCGTGACCTTCTTCTTCTCAGCACCAGCAAGGGTCTTCTCCCTGGAATCCAGCTGGGCCGTCACGTCAGAGACATGCCGGGCGTGGGACGTCTGGGCTTCTGCTACCCCATCCTTCAGCTTGGCCAGACGCTCGCGCTCTGCAGCTTGATCAGCAGCCGCCTGGGACAACGCGGAATCACGATCGGCGAGCTTTGCCTCGCGAGCCTTGAGGTCCTCCTCCCGCTGGTGGAGCCGTTGCGCGTGCGCGGCTTGCTCCTCCTGAAGGGCCTTCAGGGCGGCCTCTGCCTTGCCGCAGCGCTCCGCGGCAGACGCTGCTTTGGCCTGCGCTGCGTCGCGGGCCGCCTTGGCATCAGAGGCTTCCTTCTTGCTCTCCGAGGCGGTAGCCTCGGCCCGATCCCAGGTCGTCTTGGTGGCTGCATCATCCTAGAGCCACCCAGAAATAAGCCCCAGGCGTTCCCTCGCGAGGGAGCGCCTGTCGGCGTCTTGAAGATCGCCCCGGATCCGGCCAAGCGCGGTGTAGGCCTCGTCCAAGGCACCGGGCCTGATCAGAGGGTAGTGATACGCAGGCGCGAGGGCCTGACCAGGAGATGGCACTAGCGCGTCGGCGGGCGCCGCATCCAAGGGGGCAGTGGTGTGGCAGACTTGGGGCAACGGAGGCTCCAGTCTCTCCTCAACCGCGACGAGGGCGGATGCCTTCACAGCCTGCTGGCCCACGGAGGCTGGCTCCTCCTGCAGTTGCGTCGCTGCGCCCCCAGGGGCAGATTCCGTCAGGAGGGGGCAGGAAATCGCCCCCTCCACCGGCGCTGGGGTCGCCACAGTCGCGGCAAGGAGTGCCACCTCGTGAGCCTCCATGCCCCGGGCGCCCTGTTTCTCAAGCAGCGTTGGCAAGGCACCAGGAGTAGGCGCCACACCCATGTGCCCGGGTGCAGTGTCACCGGGGCACCCGAGGGTCGCGCTGAGTTGGCGTGATGTGCTCCCATCCCCGCCGCGTCCGCAGCCAGAGGGTGACGGCGCCCTCCGGACAGGGGGCTCCTTCGGCTCGGTGCTCACCTTCTTCTTCTTCGACACGTCGCCGCCCCTGGCCATCAAGAGGAGAAGGGACCGTGAGTACGCGCACAGTCTACAATCGACCGAAGGCAAGGCAGGTTACTTACTCCTCGATCGCGACCCACCTCCTCTTCCTCTCCACCTCGGCGTTGGTCGGGATGCTCCCGCCCTTCTTCGGCGTGGCGCTGCCGCCAGGAAGGGTGGCGAGGTCGTCCTGAGGGGCCACGGCTGGAGAGGCCACGTCTGCCCCAGCGGCGGACACCCCGTCTTTCGTCTGCGGCCTGGACAGGGACGAGGCCGGCGTCTCAATCGCCCTGCTAGAGCGTGGGGAGTCTGCCGGAGGAGCCGCGGCCGGGCGTTTCTTCGGGTTCGCCCGGCCGGCTGCCTGCATGGCGTGAAGGACAGGCCTGGGCCTCCTGAGGACCCTGGCAAAGCGCGAGGAGTCTGCGGCCGGGGGCTCGTCGGCATCGGCGTCATCTTCGAGGTCGCGGAGGAGCACGCTCTGCGACGGGGGAGACACCTCTTCCGGGTCGTCGTCCTCAGTCTCCTCCGAGTCTCCCTCACCTCTGGCGTCGCCGGAGGACACCGGCAGGGGGGAATTGGGGCGCTCGGGCGGCGTGAGCCCCTGATCGTCAAAGGCGGGCATGGCAGCAACCAGCTCCTCCATGTCGTTACGGCGGTACATCGGGGCGTAGGCCTCGAGAAGGTCCCCAGGATCGTTGTGGAGCAGGGTAGCCACGACCCTGCCTAGCTCCTCGCCTGACAAGCTCACGGATTGAAGCCTGATGGTGTCCTGCGCACCCTCATACTCCCACATGGGCTTCGAGTGCGACTGGAGTGGCGCCAGGCGCTGCGCCAAGAACTCCTTCACTATCATTGCCCTGGTTAGTTGCTTGGCCGCCATGTCCAGAGAGATCCACTTCAAGACGGGCTTTGCCCGGGGATCGGTGAGCTTCGCGGAGCCCCACGCGAGGGTCTTCTCGGGCAGCCCCGTCGGGAGCTCCAGGCGCGGATTAAGGCCCTGGGCGTCCAAGAAGACCCAGCGGTGCCTGAAGCCTTCTACCTTATTCCCGGCCTTCAGGAGCATGTTCCCGCTCTGGACCGCAATGAAGGAGGTGCACGCCGATTGATGCGCGCCGTCGTGGAGTCGCAAGTTGAAGTAGTGGCATAAGAGGGCCACTGAGGGCCTCACGCCTACGAAGGCCTCACAGTAGAAGGCGAAGACGGATAGGAGCAGGATGGAGTTGGGCCCCACGCGAGGGTCTTCTCGGGCAGCCCCGTAATGCTCGAGGATGGCGTTGAAGAACCCCGAGAAGAGCGGGATGATCCCAGAGAAGACGCTATGGAGAAAGAACGGGTAGACTGTCTTCACCATGGTGCGTTGCTCCGTAGAGCCGCACCAGATCAGGGTCTGCCCCCACTCATTGGTGTCGCCCGCTGTCAATGGGAGCACGGGGTTGAGGTCCCCCTCCTTGGCAATGGTGGATGCCGTGAGCGCCGACAAGGGGGAAGAAGAGGACGAGGCCTGAGCCTCAGGCTTTGACTTCCCGGCGGGCGCCATCTACAGAATCCCAAAGGAAGAAGAGCAAGAGGAAGGACGGTGCAACGCCGAGCTCTGGAGGAGGTTCGCGCGAAGGAAAGGGGATCTGAGCAAGGAAGCAAAGACGCAAGGGAGAAGAGCAATGATGGCTCGGCAGCGGGCGCCAGGCTTTTTGTCAGCCTGGGCAGTTGCCGAGGCGACGTGGGTGCGGAGGCGTCCGTGTCCTGCCACGCGCCACGCGTCGGGCTTGGCCCGCAGGCCGTTGAGGGCCCGCGGTGTTTCACCCCTCGCTCCGTGCCTTCGCCTCGAAGCCAGGACCGACACACCTTGGGCCCGGGGGCTACTGTCGGCGTTCTGGGAATGGGGGTACCCAGACCTGCCTGCTTGCGGCCCAGCGCGTGGCCCACCTCGACGGCCCAGTACGGCCTGGCAGGAGACTATCCAAGACAAGACCCTCGCGAGGGCCCCAGCCTCGCGAAGGGAACGATGCCAAGACCTCTAGAGGAGCGGCCTCCCCAGGCTGCCTCCCGAGGAGAGGAGATTCCTATGCAGTGCCCGGCCTCATGAGACTGGGATGACGTGGGCCATGACGACCAAGGCCAGGCAGGCGCCAGCGGGCGCAGAAGGGAAAATTTCCTCTTTTGTGCTAAGGAGGCAAGGACGGACGCGGGTTCCCGAGGAATCCCCCAAAGATTTCCGTTCCAGTGCAACAAGACCAAGACCACGAGCTCGGTAGGACGGATGTCATCGCCGAGCCCACCTCTGCATCACAGCCAGAAGCTTTGCACGCGAAGACCACCTTTAGTCAGGATAAGATGTACCTCTTGTCCCCTTTCAAATTTGGCCGTTGTGGGATCCCTTCCCGCCTGTGCGATAAGGGAAGAGGACCAAGGCCGCTATAAATAAGGACTAGCCACCACCGTAGTAGGGGAGATCGAATCCACCCTCACAAAAGAGCCCTCGCGAGGTCGCTCAGCCACTGTACTAGTTCATCCCCAAACCTCCTCGTGAGGCCAACCCACCAAAAGCAGGAGTAGGGTTTTACAGCGCAAGGTGGCTCGAACCTGGGTAAATCCTTGTGCCCATCTTCTTCTTCGCTGCATGCATTCGACGAGGCTTGGCTGTGGGGTGGCGAGCTTGTGACTTGAGCTGGGAAGGATCTTCGCACACGCCCCAGAGTTCGAACCTTCTTGGGTCTGCGGAGCCCGATTTCCGGCATTCCCGCCTTGTGTTTTCAGAGGAAGAGGACCGAGGCCAGTATAAGAAGGGGTAGGTTGCAACCGTAGAGGGGGGAGACCCCTACTATATTCACTTTCACCCTCTAAGCAATTCAGACAAGCAAGAGTAGGGTTTTACACTGCAAGGTGGCCCAAACCTGGGTAGATCATTGTGTTCATTGCTCTTCTCCCGAAGCTCAAGCACGCCGGAGCACCGCCGTACATTAGTGAGAGAGAGCGAGGTTGAAGAGCCGGCACACCCTGGAGTTCAAACCTCTCTTGGGTCCCTAGAGCCCCAATTCCGACAGGAGTACACACATGAAATTATACCAATTCGGGTCCTCTTCGGTGGAGGTAATACACTACTCATGTGCTTGTTCTTGACTTAGGTTACAATGTGAGAGAGTTCAACCCCTACTTCTGGTTTATATAGAGTCCAACGGGCTAGTATAAATGCTATTGATGGCCACATGCACGCCCGACTGTTCGTGGCTATTACTACTGGTAACTGTCTTATTTAACTAGATTATTCCATCATTGAGTAACGACGATAATGAATGCATTGTAGGGGTCGAGATATCCTAGGGTGGGGTCGAATGTAAATCGTCCGACTACCCTTGTCTTCCTGATGACCGTCTGCTAGGTATCGTTCGTCAGAGGGTCTATGATCCGATCTGTAGACACTTGGCTCCTTAGCGAGTATCTCCCGTGCTATCTGACGCCTTGGCCTATAGCTCCAGTGGTACTGGTGTATAGCCCATTGGCCCATTGTCTTGATTTCCCTAGGCCTTTGGGCGGGCCATATGTGTATTTGGGCCTGTCCATTAGGTAACAATAGAGTTTTATCGTACCGTAATAAAGTGAACTATTTTAAAGCTGGTTCCTACGATCCTAGTGTAAGCTAAACTTTCCTAGACGGGATATGTCATATAGAAATGATCTACAACCTTTGAAACTGATTCATATAAAGCTTACATGAAAAACTAAAACGAGTACCTAGTGGTTTCAGCAGATCTGACCGGTGGTGCAGCCTCCAGCCCTTCGCTCTTCGACTTTTAGGGCTTTCATATTGGGCTTGGTGTTTGGGTTTGAGGTTGAGTTGGTGGTGGTGGGGTGGGGAGGGGATAGGGGGTATGCGGCTAAGCAACATAGGAACAACGATGACTGGGACACGACTAGTCATCGGTAGCACGATTTTGTGTAAAGGGGCGACATACCAAGCTAGAAGGGGTTGTTTGGAACGATGGTGGATGAGGACGCAATCAGTGGAACACTCTGATAACCCACAAGTATAGGGGATCGTTTGTAGCCTTTTTCGATAAGTAAGAGTGTCGAACCCAACGAGGAGCTAAAGGTAGAATTAATATTCTCTCAAGTTCTACCGACCACCGATACAACTCTGCGCACGCTAATGCTTACTTTACCTAGAACAAGAATAAAAACTATTTTGCGAGAATAAAACTAGGATTACTTTGCAAGAATAAAACTAGGAGTACTTTGCGAGAATAAAACTAGGAGTACTTTGCGAGATAATAAAAGTTAATATTTTAGTAGAGAGCTTTTTGTAACACAAGAGAAAGATTGTCCATAGGCAATTGAATATAACACGATAGATACTTATCATATGCAATGAGGGAGAGGCATACACTAACACACTTTCCGTACTTGGATCATGTGCACTTATGATTGGAACTCTAGCAAGCATCCACAACTACTAAAGATCATTAAGGTAAAACCCAACCATAGCATTAAGTAACAAGTCCCCTTTACTCCCATACTTACACAACCCCCTTACTCGGGTGTGAGCTTCTGTCACTCTGCTTGAATAAAATAGGACCAAAAGATGGAGGTTTCTGAACCTTTTTATGCTGTATGTCTAAGTTTCCAAACCCGTCTTGCCACCCACTATAAGTGAATCATGAACATATTGCAAACCCTAAAGCGGTAATCCCACACGCTTGCGCGACATGGAGGGCACCATAGGACAACACCATATTAACATACAACTCATATATATCACACCATACCACAATTAACCCGTAGGACAAAAGAAATATACTCAAACATCATAGTATAGCCACACATCATTGGGTAATAATATATAGCATTAAGCACCATGTTCAAGTAGAGATTACAACGGGGAGAGAGAGGTTACACCGCTGCATAGAGGGGGAGAGAGTTGGTGTCAGACCCTGTGTTTTGCCTCATGACTAAGTTAACATGACTAAAAAATTAGGGCCAACAAAAACTTTTTGTGTGCTTGTGATGCTTGACTTGATTACCGATTGCTTGTTTGCTTGCTTGTGTTTTAATTCATAAAATCCCTCCTACTCTCAAACTCATCTCCTTGATCCAAGTCTTTGCCCAATGATCATGCCATGTGTATAGGACCCAAAACTATTTTTATACAAATTTATTTTGGCCAACAAGTATTTATTCAATTTAGGTTTTCCAAAACCCCTGAATTGAGATTTGTACTACAAGTCCTCAAATTGGGTGGATTGTTTTGCCCCAAATACATTATTTGGAACCTATTATATATAATACTTCCCAAAACCACCAAATATTATTTTCCTATTTTATTTAAAGGCTTTTTCTTAAGGCCAGAAATGGTCTTTTATAGGGAACAATTATTTTATGCTTTCAAAATATTTGAGAAAATTTAGGGAGACTCAGTGGACATATATTTTCCATATATAAGAATTTCAACACATGGTCATGTTCAAAATATTGGACAAAACCCTTCAAAACCATTTCTGGATAAATCTAATAAAATTCTAGCAAGTCACATTGCCTAATGTGATGATCTTGCAAAGTTTCAACCCAATCCAAATGGTTTTGGTTCACAAAGGTGCCCCAAAACCATTCATGTCCTGATCCAAACTTGATCAACTTTACATTGTCAAGTATCTCCATTTGTGCTCAAACTTTGTGGACATGTTCTAATCCTCTAATAAGGCATCCACACCAAGTGGTGCATTAAGGAGAACATATACACTTGTCCAAATCCCCCCAAACCCAGTTCTGCTGATTTCTAGAATTTGATAATATTGCATAGTCAAGTTTCCCCATTTGGTCCCTGACTTCTTGGGCATTATCTAATAGTCTAATGATGACAACAAACCAAGTGGTGCATTAGGGAGAGCAAGTTATCTTAGATAGATCTAAACAAAACTATTTCTGCCTATTTCTAGGGTTTATAAAGTTTGCATTAGAAACTTTCTTCAAATGAGCTCAAACTTGGTGAACAACCCTATTTTCACCCACCATTTGATCCTGGTAAATCTCATGGCAAGTAGAATCTTTTTTAGTAGCCCAAACCAGCATCAAACACCTTCTGGTGATTTGGTAAAACTTCTGTTTTGACCTTTTTCACTATTCTCCTTCACCTCTAATTTTTACCACAGCTCCACCAAGACCCACAACATCTCCAGCAGCAACCCCAACGGCTAGCTTCATGATTGAGGGGGTGGAATCCCCTCTTGCACCCCCTAGACAGCAAGAATTCATCCCTCTCTCAGCTTTTCCTCTATCCTAGCCAGCACCTAGAGCATCCAATGCTCCCTCCCTCCTATTTTATTCCTTCTACAGTTGGTAGACGCAAGTGGCCGCGCCAGAGCGCGTGCAGACGCGCCCATGCTGGCCAAAAGCCCGCTCTGGAGTGCACTGCAGCGCACCCGAGCGTTGACGCCACGCATCTCACCGCCTCAGGTCTCTCCCGCACGCGAGTTAAGGCCCCTCGACGTCTGGGAGACGCCATGGCCCTGTCCCCCTCCTCTCTCTCCCTCGTGCTGTCCCTCTCGCGTGCGCGCGGCACCGCCCGAGAGCCCCAATGGCTGAGCTTGCGCGCGGCACCCTGAGCCCCCTTCGCTTGTCTTCTACCTTCACAGCATCCCTTGCGGTCCCCTGGCCACGTCCGCGCCATCATTCCCAGCCACAGCAGTCTGAGGGCTCGGCCCTAAGCTCTCCCGCGCACGCCACACGCTGCCTCTGCGGTTCGCCTATAAAAGGCCACCCCGAGCGCCCCTCTGCTCTCCTCTCGCCCCCTCCTCCTCCTAATTGAGCCCCTGCACCATCCCAGCACCCTCCGGAGCACCCAAGCTCTAGTTCGAGCTCGAGATCCGCTGTCTCGGGTCGGCGGCAAACGAACGGTACAAGGCTTCCTCGACCCTCCTTCTCCCTCCGCTGGAACCTCCTCAGCTCCCTGATCCCATCCCCCTCTTTCCCGCTTCAATTGCAGCTCAGGGCAACGGGATCGAGCTCGGTCGAAAGCACCGCCGCCCTGCATCATCGTCGCCGGCGACACATGCATCCCCGGCGACCAACTCCGGGAACCCACGACCTGCGGCATACCCGCGATCACTACGGTGCCGCCAGTTCGCCTCGCCATCGCCGGAGGCGTCTGCGGTGAGCCCCTCTGCCTCCCCCATCGCGAGGAAGGAGATTACAAGGGGCCCCACTTGTCGTTCTCTCTTCCCTCCCACTTCTCACTGACGACTGGGGCCCAGTTGTCAGGTTCAAACGCCCGCGGGCGGCGCGTACCGCTTCGAGCGGTGGCGTATTCCCGGATTACGTCTTTGACGTGGTCGCAGCGCTGCACAGTACCCTGGGCCGATTTCTTCCTGGACCGGCTCTGCGGGCACCCTACTGGCCCATGTGCACAATATCCCTTTTTCTTTTTATTTTTCCAGCAACTTCCAAAAATTCCACAGAATTGAATATAACTCCAAATGCCATGATTCAAGTTTCTATAATTTCCTAAAAGTGCTACTTATTATTTGGTGGAACTTTCATATTTTTCCACCACCAGTTTCTCTACTGTTCAAATTTGAATTCAGATTTGAACTATTAGAAGCCACCTTATAAAATCTCTAGAGCAATCAATTTAACTCCAAATGGAGTGGTTCCAGTTTCTAGGTGCTCTAAATATCATGCCCTATTTATCCAGCCATGGTTAACGTTTTTGCCATGCCTAGTCTCTGTTTTACCAAATAAATAGCTCCCCTTTTCATTATTTCCATCTTAGAAAACTCATAGTAAATTCATCCCAACTCCTATCCAGTGAAACCACTTCCTAAATGTTTCTAAAGTCATGCCCTATTATTTAGTAGGTGCATTCACACATTTTTATAAAAATGTTTTCTATAGACTTCTTATGGGCTTATCATTTCCTCGATTTCCTCCATTCAAAAAGCCTGATTGAGCTAACTCCTGTAGAGCCACATTAGGTATTTTTCTTATGACTAGAGATGTCCAAGAAAAATAAAATTCCTATTTATAGAGCAATTTTATTTTCCCTCCTCGTTGAGTTGCTTATTATGGTTGTTTCCGACGGTAGTTGACAAAGTAGACGGAGTGCTCGGAGTTGGACGAGAAGCTTGTGAAGACCTCAAAGACTTTGCTGAGCCACGCAAGCAGCCCCTTGACCATGCCTAAGAAACTTTTTCATGCATGTCATATAGCACCTTATGTTTTGATGAATTGATCATGATGATGTGGTGGCCACTTTGGTGGATGTCTCGTTACTTTCTCATTGATACTTGCATCGTGCATGGCCCTACCTCCTTATGATGGTTATGCGGATGGGAGTAGTTAGGCTGCTAAAGTAGGTAGGATGCCAGTAGTGCTACGCAAAGTGGGACGGGAATATGCATGGTGGTGGAAACAAAAGTACTTTCAAAGACTTTTCAAAAACCCCGTCGGGTGACAATAATGCCCGAGGGAGAAGATGAGCTGGGTAGCCACTTGAGAAAGAAGTGGTGTACCGAAGCAAGTTGTGTGTGTGTGTGTGTGTTTTCGAAAACGGATTAGATTTAAGATTTGTCGACCGTCCCAACCTTAAATGTACAACCACGATACCCCTTATGGGACGGGGCTTTGTTGATTACCTTGGTCGGTATTAGCAGAGAGCCCGCATTACTAGTGGAGGGAGTGACGTGGTCACTCTCGATACGGGATCGTGCCGGAAAGGACGACCATGCGCTGCTTTTACAGACACCAGGCACACCGTTGTGTCCCCTCTTGGATGTTATGATCTTCAGCGAGGCTCGTGGGATGTACATCATGAGGGCTGGGTACCAACGAGTGGACTCTTTGTTTAGTGTCGTTAAGGGAAAGGCATTGTTCGGGTGCTTACCTCGGGTATGTGATATACCGCGAGTTGCGGCTTGACACAAAAGTTCCCCGAGTCTTGTGGGTAAAGTGTGCAACCTCTGCAAAGTGTAAAACTATTCAAATAGCCGTGTCCACGGTCAAGGACAGTTTGGTGGTGCTGCTTAAACTACATCCATTGTTTACAAAACTGTGTGTGTGTGTGGAGAAAGGAAGATACTTTGGTTGAGTCGGATGACTTGACATGATGATTGAACGTGAGATGTTCGAATCTTGTTTATATTGATATCTGTAACCTGCTCATACGGATAGTTGTGATCTCATGATGCATGCTTACAAGTTGATTGATCATGTCATTGCATTCCAAAATTAGCTTTCCGCAAAATTACCTAATTAGTGCTATATCATGCTTTGTTATACCTTGTTCCACACATGGGTTGCTTGCGAGTACATTCAAAGTACTCATTGGCTTGCCATTGGTTATTTTATTGGCCAGGCATGAAAGAACATGATACGATGAAGAGTACCTTGGTGATGAACATGTGAGCTAGGATGCTTCCCAGTCAGAATGCCTGTAGGGTTAAGGCAGATGGCATGGGTACACGCTATCGTTGAAGATTTCTGCTGCGAGTTTATGAAGACTTGGCCATAGATGCCATATTTGAGTAAAATGGTATGTAAAGTATGTAAGACTCTTGTTATTTAGTTTCTGTGTGTTCAGTGAGCCTTGATCTCTGGGATCACTGTGCATGTACATTCGATGGTCACGACTTATGAGTCGGGGTCCCCAGAGTTGGTGATGACGGCGGCGAAGTTTTTGGTGTAGATCGCCGTCATGATGGTTGCCTTGCCGGTGTTCCGGCTCCACTGGGAGAAATGGGGAGAGAGCCCCCCTCCTTCTTCTTCTTCCTTGGTCTTCCCCCCTAGATGGGAGGAGAGTTTCCCCTCTGGTCCATGGCCTCCATGGCTCCCGGAGGGCAGGAGACGCTCCGAGATTGGATCTCTCTCTCTCTCTCTCTCTCTGTTCTCTTCTGTTTCGCGCTCCTGTTTTATGGTGTTTCCCCATTTCTTATATTATATTCCCGGAGATCCGTAACTTCGATTGGGCTGAAATTTTGAAGGGATTTTTCTCGGGAAATTATTTTCGTTGCGGCGAAAGAAGGGCTCCAACCGACTTACGAGGGAGTCACAAGGCACCACGGCGCGCCCATACCCCCTAGGCGAGCCCAGGTGCCTTGTGGCCACCTCGGGCACCGTCTTGCGTTGATTCCACCTCCGAAAAATCACATATATTTCAAAATAAATCTCTGTAATTTTTTTTCGCATTTGGACCTTGTTTGATATGGATTTTCCGCGAAACAAAAAACATGCAAAAAACAGGAACTGGCACTGAGCACTGGATCAATATGTTAGTCCCCAAAAAAAATATAAGATGTTACCAAAAGTATACGAAAGTTTTAGAATATTGGCATGAAACAATCAAAAATTATAGATACGACGGAGACGTATCTTTATCCCTAAGCTTAATTCCTGCACGTCCTCGAGTAGCTAAATGATAAAAAAGATAATTTTTGTTGTGGAATGCTACCTAACATAATCTTGAACAAATGTCTAATCATGGCATGAATATTAAGATACAAGTGATCCAAGGTAATAGTGTATCATTTGAGATAAAGACATCCATACTCAGCTTTACTAACAAACAATCATGTCTTTCAAAATAAACAATGCTAAAGAACGTTATCCCTACACATTTAATCATGTAAGCATGGCATGACTCCGTCTTCCTAACACAAGTACAAATCATGATCACCAGGTGTCAAGTCAGGCATTTGGTTCATACTTTTTCATGCGGTTCAACATTTTCAACTTATTCAATACATGAGCGTGAGCCATGAACATAACACTACGGGTGGAATAGAATATGGTGGTAGAGATCAAATGAGTCAAAAGGTGGAAAAGTCTCACGTCAACTAGGCGGATCAACGGAATCGATATCAATGCGAGGAGTAGGGATTGTCATGCAACGGATGCACTAGAGCTATAAGTGTATGAAATCTCAGACGAAACTAAGTGGGTGTGCATCCAACTTGCTTGCTCATGAAGACCTCATGCATTTGAGGAAGCCCGTCATCGGAATATACAAGCCAAGTTCTATAATGAAAAATTCCCACTAGTATATGAAAGTGACAAATCACGAGACTCTCTATATGAAAAACATGGTGCCCCCTTTGAGGCACAAGTGTGGTAAATGGATAGTAACATTGCCCCTTCTCTCCTTTTCTCTTTTTTTAGGTGGCTCTTTTTTCCCTCCCTCTTTTTCTCTTTTTTTATGGTGGCCTCTTTTGGTTTCCTCCATTTTTTATTTTTCGTTCGGAGTCTCATCCCAACTTGTGGGGGAATCATAGTCTCCATCATCCTTTCCTCACCGGGACAATGCTCTAATAATGATGATCATCACACTTTTATTTACTTACAACTCAAAATTGCAACTCAATAAAGAAGAATATGACTCTATATGAATGCCTCTGGTAGTGTACCAGGATGTGCAATGATCCAGTGTAACATGTAGATAATTATGAATGGTGGCTTTGCCACGAATACTATGTCAGCTATATGATCATGCAAAGCCATATGATGATGAACACACAAGTCATGTGATGTAACGGTGGAAGTTGCATGGCAATATATCTTGGAATGGTATGGAAATGCCATGATAGGTAGGTATGGTAGCTGTTTTGAGGAAGATATAAGGAGGCTTATGTGTGATAGAGCATATCATATCACGGGGTTTGGATGCAGCAGTGAAGTTTGCACCAACTCTCGAGGTGAGAAAGGGCAATGCACAGTACCAAGGAGGCTAGCAAATTGCGGAAAGGTGAGAGTGTCACTACTACAGAATGGTCCAAAGACGACACATCAATCAGAGACCCTTCGATGAAACTGTGTGCGATGCATGAATCGCAAACGGTATAATGCAAGCTCCGTCGCTAATGGCACGAACTGTGTGCGAAGGTGGATGCATCAAATACGATTCAGAAAGTAGTTACGTGTGCGATCTACGGCAGACAGTTTGTTCTTATGAACCGTTTGTGATTAGGGAAGATAACAGAAGCGGTTACCAAAACTACATACATGTGCGAAGTACGGCATACAGTTCACTCGGATAAACTGTGTGCACTGATACAACAGAATACAAACGACTCTGCATAACACGATCTGTGCGATATACAATTAACTGGTGAGTAATGAGAATCGTGTGCGAACACCAGAAATAACACAGACGATTCATACTGACAAGTTGTGTGTGTTGTGGGCAGACGGTTGCTGCCAAATAATTGTCAGCGATGGATGAAATCATTACAAACACTACGTTGGGAAGTGACGTTTGCCTGTATTAATATCGCAGACGTTTTATTATTTTGACCGTGTGCCTCCGCTCAATCCGTCCTCCTCTCTCATGTCTTGTCACCGCGTTGCCGCCCGAGTATTCCAGTGCACGCTTCGGCACCGCTTTTGGGTTTTGGCCACGCGCCTGCTCGATGATCCCATTCCCGCTCAAAACCGCGCAGGTTCCCGCGCGCAAAACCGTCCTACGGCTCTAGCTTCCTGCCATGCTCGGTGAAATCCCCAATCCTTGCCGGCCTGCTATATAAACCCTCACGGCCGGAGACTACACATTGCCTTCATCCCCCCTCCCTGTAGCTTGTCTAGTTTGCTTCTCCCCCAATCGCCAATGGCACCGGCCGTTCGACGTCGCCCAGCCACTCCGCCAGAGGACAGCTCCACCTGGGAGGCTTCACCGCATCGGGGCGACAGTCCTCTGAAGCGTGTAGTGCACGTGGCGTCTCTGGTGGGTGTGCGCACGCCACCAACTACACGCTCCACCATCGCTGCCCGAAGGCAGCTGCTGCCGGTGGCCGCCGTGGCCGCCACCACGCCGGCCGCCGCCGGGGCCGCCACCCCACCGTCGTCCGTCTTTGCCACGACCCCGCCGTCAGGCTGCGGGGTCATAACCCGCGCCGCCACAAAGGCCCAAATGCGGGAGGTGGAGTCCGCCAAAGGCCCGCCGCCGGGCTTCTGTGTCGCAACCCTTGCGCGCTACATCTACTTCCTAGAGAAGGAGGTGGAGCGCCAGGTCACGCACGCGAAGAAGCTCACCGACGCCGTGGCCGGAGGAGTAGCCGCAGCGGCGGCGCGGAATGCCGAGATCTACGCAGAGTCCCGTTGCTTCGAGGAGGGGCGTCTTGAGCGTCGGAGGGCAGCACTGGTAGGCAACAGACACGTCTCCGCCAACTCATCGGCAGACTCCTCCTCCACTTGCTCTTACTGAGCGCGCTCGATTCTGCTGGAAGTAGTACAAAGCCCCTCCGTAGTACTAGTATTTAGGGGCTATTTTGTTTAGTTCATCTAACTATAGATATGGTTGAACTGTACCACATACTTTAATTAGCTAGTATATAGTTGAACTAGCTAATTCAGTACGTGGTTGGCAACAATTGGGGAAAAGTTTGTTCGGTTCAGCTGTCGAGTTGAACTGTATTGTACAAAGACCAATGCTTAATGTATGAATGAAATCCATGTTTAAAGTGAATTTTAGTTGCAAAATTACACCCTAATTGTGATTTTGTTTCTGCAATACTTGACAAATGCCAGTGCTACAATGTTAACAAATGCCAGTGTTACTAGATCGACAGATGCCAATGTTTCCGATTTGACACATGGAAATTTACCCAGTATGATAGATGCAAATCTTCCCGGATTGTATGTACTAGGCACACGGATCATGTTGGAGAAACGTTTGCGATGATGCATTGGACCAATCCTTCGCGCCAATAGTTTGACTTGGCTTATGGGCGAAGATAGTTGTCGATCTTCAAACGGGTATTCAACCTGAACCGTTTGTGATGTGTGTTCATTCAGATAAAACTATGATGATTTTTTGTTTGCTACATGAATTAAGAGATAAATACTTAGTTCATCAAACCATAGATTTCATTCAGTCAAGCTTTCACTTTACATTCGTACAATCGAGATACGATATAAAGAAAACTAGTTGCGGCGGCGGTGGCGGCGGCGGCGGCCTCCTGTGGTAGCGTTCTCGTGCTCTGGGGCGCAGTTGTACAATTCTTCAACCGAGACCAGAATGTTATGGACTTCACAATCAAAGAGCCGGTCGTCGCGCGATCGACGGGCGCGGGGCCGGGGGGCGGCGACTAGCGGCGCTGCGAGGAAGCTGTCGACGGCGGCGGCCCAATCCGCTAAGGGGGGCGTGATGGGTGCAGGCGCGCACACGGGCACGGGCACGGTGGATGCAGGCGCTCGCAAGGGGTCGGCCGCCGTCGGTGCGGGCACGCACACTGGGACCGGCGTGTCGTGTGCAATGGCGGACACGAGCACGGGGGCAGGAGGAGGCGCTGGCGCTTGGACGTACACGAGCTTACGCGGGTCGGCGGGGACCTCCCTGACGCCTGCGGTTTCCAGCGCTGCGATGATGCTGGGTGACCAGCGCGTCAATGCCACGGGGATGGTGGCTGGCGCGGGCGCGCTGATGGTTGATGGCGAGTGCATTGGGGCAGCATCCGCTGCGGCATGCAGCTCTTCCAGGGCCATGTCAATGGCGTCCCATTCGTCTTTATGTTCTATCTCTTCCGGCTCGGTGTCAACTTCACCAAACCGGAAGACTAGTGGCATATGATCCTTCTGCACCATGGCATAGGTCGCCGTGGAGGTCTGAAGATGGAGGGGAATGTGAGGCAAAGATATATGGAGGATTGTGAGTGAGTGGGCAGTAAAGCCGCGTATTAAACAGTGGCTCGGGCGCCATTGATGGACAGGTTGGAAGCGAGGAGGGCGGATACGGAGGTCAAAGGGCTCGATTCCCGGTGAGTCGTCGGCGTACTGACCGCACGCCTCCCGGTGAGTCTGCGCGGCGGATGCCAGCTCGCACGCCTCCTGTCAAGTCAAGCAGCTGCTTGCACGGCACCTCCTAAGCCCTAGCCAATAAAAGAGTGCGACTCTTGGCAGCACGTAAAGGGCAGTAGAATGCCAACGGTTTGAAAATAATGCAACCGTTTGCGTTGAAACGTGACAGTTCTTTGTTCCAAAAAGCTTTTGTTTGCTATGAATGACACGAAAAATACCACAACATATTTGTGCTATATAATGACGCCATGCCAAATTTCTTGAATTTTGTGTGAGTTCTAGATTTACTATAATTTAATTAATATTCTCAATGTTGTCTATAAAAGAAAATATATATTAAAAAACAAGTATCAGATAGGAAAATAAAATGCTATGACGCCTTTACGTGCCATGTTCATGAAACCATGCCAAGTTTCATGAATCTCCTGACGTGTTTTTGATTTACATGATTTAAAACCCTAGTTTCTCAATGTTTCTGTGGCCGAGCCAAGACCCCGAGATGTTTGAAATTCATTCACATGTCTTGCATGGGACCTAAAGATGCATGCACACTAA
Source organism: Elymus sibiricus (assembly GCA_039707655.1). Taxonomy (NCBI): domain Eukaryota; kingdom Viridiplantae; phylum Streptophyta; class Magnoliopsida; order Poales; family Poaceae; genus Elymus; species Elymus sibiricus. Next base: position 239,561,323 of record CM077665.1, read on the forward strand.
TATGGGTTTCAACCCATTTTGATGCACCGGACCTTCTGATTGTAGTTCGGATTTGAATTGTGCATGTTAAATAATGCATATAAAAGTCAATTAATGTATAAAAAGGCCAAACGAACCGTGTATATTTCCATATTTTGGCACGACACTCTCATTTCGGTATATGTTGCCTATAGAAATAGTTCAAGACGAGAAGAGGCAACGGATGTCGATTCACCCAGATAAGGTGGCACATTCCATATCGAAACAACAAAGCTTCACGTGATAATTAATCTTTGGTTTGTGCTGGGCTTGTGCCAAAACTTGTCCCAAATTGGACATTATTTTACCAGGGCACATATGGGCCATGCATGTTATGACACCATGCCAAGTATCATGAATTTTCTGACTAGTTTTTCATTTACACATGATTTAAAACCCGAGTTTCTCAATGTTTTTGTGGCCGAGCCAAGACCGTGAGATGTTTGAAATTCATTCCCATATATTGCATGGGATCCTAAAGATGCATGTACACTTATACGGTTTTCAACCCATTTAGATGCACCGGTCACTGTGATTATAGTGCAAATTTGAATTATGCACGTTAAATAATGTATATAAAAGTTGATAAATGTGTAAAATGGCCAAACAAACCATGTATAATTTCATATTTTGGCACGATTCTCTCATTTTGGTATATGTTGCCTATAAAAATAGTTCAAGACGAGAAGAGGCAGCGGATGTCGATTCGCCCACATAAGGTGACACATTCCATATCGAAGCAACAAAGCTTCGCGTGATAATTAATCTTTGGTTTGTGCGCGGTTTGAGCCAAAACTTGTCCCAAATTGGACATTATTTTACCAGGGCGCATACGAGCCATGCATGTTATGACACCATGCCAAGTTTCATGAATTTTCTGACTAGCTTTTGATTTACACATGATTTAAAACCCGTGTTTCTCAGTGTTTGTATGGCCGAGCCAGGACCGCGAGATGTTTGAAATTCATTCCCATATATTGCATGGGATCCTAAAGATGCATGTACAGGTTATACGGTTTTCAACCCATTTTGATGCACCTTACCTTGTGAATGTAGTTCAAATTTGAATTATATATGCACGTTAAATAATGCAAATAAAAGTCAATTAATGTATAAAAAGCTCAAACGAACCATGTATAATTTCATATTTTGGAACGACACTCATTTTGGTATATGTTGCCTCTAGAAATATATAGTTCAAGACGAGAAGAGGCAGCGGATGTCGATTTGCCCACATAATTAAGGTGACGCGTTCCTTATCGAAACCACAAAAGCTAGCTTCCCCGTGAGTAGTTGAGGTTTGTAAGGGCTTGTGCCAAAACTTGTCCCAAATCGGACAATTTATCATCAGTACACATATGAGCCATGCCATGACACCATGCCACGTTTCCTGATTTTCTGACGAGTTTTTGATTTATACATGAATGTAAAACCAAGTTTCTCAATGTATGTGGCCGAGTCAAGATCCCGAGATGTTTGAAATCCATTCCCATATCTTGCATGGGGCCCAAAGTATCCATGGACACTTATATGATTTTTCAACCCATTTTGATGCATCGGACCTTGTGATTTTAGTTCAAATTTTAATTATCCACATTGTATGCCTAGAGAACTCAGTTAACGTATGAAAATGAGAAAAGAACCCTGAATAATTCCATATTTTAGCAAGACACTCTTACTGGTGCGAGTTGCCTCTAACAAAAGTTCATGGCGAGAAGATGAGCGGATGTCGTTTTGCCTACGTAAGGCGACGTTTTCCTTATCGGGACCTCGAAGATTGAAGTGAGAAGCTCTGCTTTGTAAGGGACTTGTGGCTAAAATTGTCCCATGTTGGACAATTTTTTTACCATGGCACATATGTGCCATGTCATGACAACATTCCAAGTTTTTAGAATTTCTGACGCGTTTTGGATTTACAGTAATTTAAAAACCAAGTTTCTCAACGTTTGTGCCCGAGCCAAGATGCCGAGATGTTTGAAGTTCATTCCCATTTATTGCCCGTGACCTAAAGATGAAGCCATGGCCACTAATATGATTTTTCATCCCATTTGATGCACGGACATTGGGACGATAGTTCAAATTTGAATTATACACATTGGTTTTGCATGAGACTTTCATCTCGCACAGCTCCTAAGTGATAAAAGAAAGAAAAACTCGTCTTCTCTCCTTTTTGATTACCTTCCTCGCGTATGTATAAGACCGAATCCATTTTTTTTGAAATCGATTTCGAAAAAGAACTACTAATCCTTAACTTTTCGAGGAATCCTTCATCAGTGGTTGTGAATGACTGACTTTTTCAATCCTTTCGACCTTGGTTCCGTAGGAGCAAGTTAGAAAGGTTGAGAAATAGAACCATATGATTTGATTCGTTCCCAATAACCATGAGATGATCATCTTAGGGTGATCCTTTTGTGGTCTAGAAAACTCAATTAATTTATAAAAATGCCAAACAGACCCTGAATAATTCCATGTTTTAGCACGACACACCTATTGATCAGTGTTCACTGCACATAAATCTTATTGCAAACCAAACACCGTCCTTTGTCGAATTAACCTCATTTTTTGCTTCAAAAACATTTTGAAAATTAAGTCTTTCACAAACAGTTGACGTTCATGAATCGTATGTGATGCCGTACAAAATATCTTGGGCCAATCTTCGTAATGAATGGCTTAGGCCTAAAGCTTCGCCGTCTGCAGTACACCGCCGGGAAGTTTACCGCACTGACTCCTCAGACCATTTTACTTTTCAATCGTCGCTGGTGAAAGATGGGGACGTGGATCCCCGTCGTGAGGGCAACTTCGGCAACCGACTCCGGCACGAACACGGCCGCATTAGCCATGAGCGTGCTCTCAACATGCTTGAACGCCGCCGCTACCTCCGACAGAGTGGCTGCAGCAACCGAAAGGGTAGCTGTTGTAGCTGAGAGGGCGGCAGCAACAACCGCGATAGGGATAGCAAATGGCGAGAATGACACATCAGTTGTCAGTTCCTCGGCGGTCGCCGTAGCCCTGATGGCGAATGCCCAGTCCCATCTCGAGGCCGCCCACGCCCATCTCGTGTCGGTCGCTACACAAATCAAATCTGCCTTCTCCGACACTGGTCGACAACCCACCTCCGTTGAGTTGGTAATCGTTGAGTGTGCTCTAGCAGGCGTCCGTTCGTCGGCGACCTCCCTAGCCAAGATTGTGGCCGTCCATGCCCGGAGCAAGGCCGCCCACGCCCGGCTCATGGCGGCCTTATCCAAAGAGATGGTGCACGGAGACTGCGAGATGCTGGAGTATGTGGCGATGGATCCCATGGATCTTCATTGCCCGGAGTTTGTCGAGCGGGAGCTGGTCATCGAGGAGGCGGCAGAGATCGACGAATGCCAGGCAGAATATTAGTCTCTGTCTAGAGCGATGGTGTTTTGTTAGAGTAATGTTTAAGTCAATTAACTAATGTTTATTAGTTGCTCGATGAAGTAAGTGCGGGCGGTGCTGTAGGCTCTTTTGTGTAGTACTCAAATTTGCAAGTGTTGTTAAACTAAGCAATGACCAATGTAACGAGGGAAATTTGGACCAAAATTTGCCGCCGTATCCCCATTTTCTCTTCCAAATGAACATGAAATGCAAGTACAGTGTGCAATGTAGTATCCGATATCTTACGCCGGAAGCTTGGAGACCAAAATTTCCACGTTCAGTCTCATCACACACGGGATAAACTATAGGATATGTTTGTGTTGTTGAATATTGCACAGAGTTATGGTAATGGTACTGTGTCCGATGTGACTGTGCGCGCTACTTTTTCACCGCACCGAACGAAATTTTGGGCTGCCGCGCAAATATCTACCTTCCCCGCCCCTCGTACCAACCAAAAGACACATTTCCCATTCCCCCTGCTCCCCCCCTTCATTTCCTAAGTTCAAACCTTCACTGCTTGCTTGCAGCGCCACTTCCTCGCCGGCGACGCTCCTTCCTGCTGCTCAGCCTTATCTTGCTAGTCATAGTCAGGTAATCCAAACCTTCCCCATACCCTCCCCCCTCCACCCCCTCCTCCTCCATTCCACATGGCCCGACCGCCGGCGCGACACATTCCACCAAAATCATCGGCCCACCCCCACATAATCGCCGCCGAAAGACATGGTGCACGCAGTATAGCAAGGATCTCAAGGAACACCTGGCAGCGGAGAAGCAAATCGCGACCGCACGTGCGGATGAGGCCGCGATGGCTGCCATGCGTGCCGACCCCCAGATCTTGGAGCAGCATCTAGACGTCGAGGCCACTGTCGACGCCTCGCGCGCGGACACCGCCATGCGGTTGGCTGCTTTGAACAATAGCTCGTTGTGTTTTCTCCGAGGCTCCGCTGTTGCCTTCGACAATGATCCCGAGTTTTTTTCTCAGCGTGCCCGTGCTTTCCTCAACTCCATAGCAGGCAGGTTGGTGCCCGGACAGGCTGAGGCAACTCACCACTACGAGGAGGGAACCCACAATGTGGAGGCCTCGCCCTTGTCCAAGCCCAGCGTTATCGATATCTCCAACGACGAGGAATATCTTGTTTTTTAAGCTTAATTACTAATGACCCGTGTTCACCTAGCTACGCCTGTTACACATGTTTATTTTACCTGCTACATGTGCTGCTCCTGCCTTCTCTTAAGAAACTCTACTGAAATATGCAATGTAATGCTAGTATGCAATCTGACCTTCTACTACTATGTTGTATTGTGCAATGTGATTCTCAGTTAACTGTTTGGTTCAGCTGTTTTGGTGATCATCTGCAATGTGATGTTCAATTATTGTTGGTACAATTTTGTTTTTTATGCACGTGAAACCTACAATTGCTATATTCATAGTTCTTAGCACGCTTGGCTTTTCCATGTGGCTTGAATTCATATGTTGGATATGCAATGCGTTTATCTTTCATTCACAGGTTTTACTGATCAATATCTATTCTTAAACACGTTACAGGGGGAACAATGGGAGACACTGAGGTTTACCATCGAGGTTTGCACTTTCATGATCATTTGGCTAATAGCACATTATTGTGCAATTGCAGGAACCATTCTAATGTTTAGGTTTCTAACAATAATTTGGTCTTGCACATGTAGGTCCTACCTTAAGAGGTTTAGACCCACTGTTCGACCCATTTTGCATGTGGGGAAATGATGTGTTCATGAATATCAGTCAAATCAAGAAACTCAGAAAGATTGTTAAGATAAAGAAACTTGCGACGAAAAACAACAACCTGTTTGTCTGTACAATGAAGAAGACATCAGTGAACTATAGGATGGTACTATCTCTTTTACCTTGTCTTTTTTCCCTTTGTGACATTTCAATTTTTAGTAACGCAATTTACGCATATCTTTTTTTCCAGTCCTTTCCAAAGCAGTTCATCGATGAGTACGTCTCAAACCACCTGTATGGTCAAGAGGCGAGGAAGGTAATCATACAGCACCCACGGTATAATCTTGAAGTCTTCCTCAACAGGATGAAGGATGGGCGGACAACCATCCACAGGCACTGGCATAAAGTTGCAAGAACCTTCGACATCAGTGAAGGCTCAATATTTGCCTTCCGCTTCAACAGTTTTCTAGACGAGATTCATCTGTCTATTTACCGTATATGATGCTATTTTCCAAAGGTTTTAGATGTTGCATGTGAAACTCGGTCCTGTCGTGTAATTGGGTATCTAGGTACTATATGCCTATATGATGTTGTACTCTGATGTATTTCAATTATGAAATCCTGGTTGCCGTAATACGAAACGAAATATATTCTGTGCTTGATATGAAGTATCAATTTGATTACTAGCTGGATTATAAATAATAGAGCAATTAGCCTGATTATCGGGGTTTCATATTGCAGACGGTTTGTCATAGAACACCGTCAGCGATGACCTCAACAAACCCACACGCTTGCTGGAAAATTGGCGTGTTGGATCAGTGAACAATCACACACGATTTCCGGGCGCAAACTGTGTGCGTTAGAACACCCATTCGCAAATGTTTTCACATAAAACGTGTGTGTGATGGACAGCCCTATGCCAAACAGTTTCTTCTAGGCACCGTGCGTGATGGCCACCCCTAACACAAATGATGTTAAGCAGAAAATTGTGTGTGATGTACAATACGAACGGAAACGTATGTTTGGGATTCACTGTGTGGGATGGTATGCACATCTCACACATTTCTCCTAAATACCTGTTTGGGATAGTCCTTCCAATCGCACACGATATAATTTTGCCTATCGTGTGTAACCGGAAGCAGGCATCGCCGACGGTTTTTTCGGGTCGTGTGGGATAGCCCCCCCAATCGCCCACACATGCAAGGCGATGGTTTGAGACTACGTCACGGAAAGGGGTTAAAAACCGTTTGTATAGCAGTCGCCTACACTAGTGTGTGTATAATCCGTGGACTCACATTAGTCATAAAGAACTCATATACTTATTGTGAAAGTTTTATTAGATTTCTCGAAGCAAAGTACTACCAGTGCGCCCCTAGGGAGGAGGTTGGGAGGAGTTAACCATCGCGCTCCCCCGACTCAAACCACAGAAGGATTTCCACGAGGAATACAAGTGCTCCAACATCCCAGTCATGCCACAACCACACTTCAATGAACAGGGGATATCAAACCTTAACATCGATATTCCTACTAAACCACGATCACCCACTAGTGCACCCACATATAACTATCTCAATGTTGCAAAACTATTGCAAGGAATCAAACATATCATATTCAGCGATCTACACGTTTTATGAAGGATTTTATGACTAACCATGTGAATGACCAATTCCTGTTAACTGTCTAAATAGATATAAGTGAAGCATGAGAGTTTAATTCTTTCTATAAAATACCACGCTCTAATAAATATAAGGAAGGTAAAAGAGCATTCTACAAATAATGGCGTTCACAATGTAGAGAGGCGAGCATCCAAACTTCAAATGATACAAGTGAAGCACACGAAGCATTCTATAAAGCCATACTCAAAAGATATAAGTGAAGTGCAAAGAGTATTCTATAAATCAACCAAGGACTATCCCATACCAGCATGGTGCATTGCTAAAATAAAAATAAAAGGCACTGATACCTCTCCAACGTATCTATAATTTTTGATTGTTCCATGCTATTATATTATCATTCTTGGATGTTTTACAATCATTTTATAGCAACTTTATATCATTTTCTGGGACTAACCTATTGACATAGTGCCATGTGCCAGTTGCTGTTTTTTGCTTGTTTTTTACTTCGCAGAATATCAGTACCAAACGGAGTCCAATCGCGATGAAACTTTTTGGAGATTTTTTTGGACCAGAAGACATCCAGGGAGCGAAAGAAGTACCTGAGAGGAGGCCCGTAGGGCCCAGAAGACACCAGGGCACGCCATAGGCCCCCGGCGCGCCCTGGTGGGTTGTGGTCTCCTCGGGAGTCCCCTCCACCGCCTCTGAGCTCTATAAATACCCAAATATTCCAAAAACCCTAGAGGAGTCGACGAAAAATACTTCTAGCTGTTGCAAGTTCCCGAACCGCGAGATCCAATCTAACACCATTACGGAGGGGTTCATCATCCTCATTGGTGCGTCTCCGATGATGCATGAGTAGTCCACCATAGACCTATGGGTCCGTAGGCAGTAGCTAGCTGGCTTTCTCTCTCTCTCTCTCTTTTGATTCTCAATACAATGGTCTCTTGGAGATCTATTTGATGTTATGTCTTTTTGCGGTGTGTTTGTTCGGATCCGATGAATTTTGAGTTCATGATCAGTTTCTATCCATGAATATCATTTGAGTCTTCTTTGATCTCTTATATGCATGATTACTTATAGCCTCGTATTTATTCTTCGAATCTTTGGTTTAGTTAGGCCAACTAGATCAATTTTTCTTGCCATGGGAAGAGGTGCTTTGTGATGGGTTCGATCTTGCGGTGTCCTCTCCCAGTGACAGAAGGGGCAGCGAGGCACACAATATAGTTGCTATTAAGGATAAGAAGATGGGGTCTATTTCTACATGAATAGATCTTGTCTACATCATGTCATCGTTGTTATTACATTACTCTGTTTCTCCATGAACTTAATACGCTAGATGCCTGCTGGATAGCGGTCGATGTGTGGAGTAATAGTAGTAGATGCAGAATCGTTTCGGTCTACTAATCTTGGACGTGATGCCTATATAATGATCATCGCCTTGGATATCGTCATGATTATTTGATCTTCTATTAGTTACAAAACAGTAATTTGTTTACCCACCGTGTGCTATACTCATGAGAGAAGCCACTAGTGAAACCTACGGCCCCCGGGTCTACTCTTTCAACATATTACTTTCCGATCTATCTTTTGCTGTTTTTGTTTTTGGATCTATTATTCCAAAAACCAAAAATACCTTGCTGCACTTTTTATTTGCTTCTTTTATTTTGTGTTCTTATGTGATCTATTTATCCAATCTACTACAATCTAATCTATCCTTTTACCTTGGAGAGATTGACAACCTCTCTTACGCGTCGGGTTGCAAGTATTTATTCTTTGTGTGTAGGTACCGCTTACATAGTGTTCCGTGGTTCTCCTACTGGTTCGATAACCTTGATTTCATAGCTGAGGGAAATACTTACCGTAGCTGTGGTGCATCATCCCTTCCTCTTTGGGGAAATACCGACACAGTCTCAAGCCACGTCAAAGGAATTTCTGGCGCCGTTGCCGGGGAGACATCATCAACATCTATCAGGTTCCTAATCACAAATCTCATCTCCTTGCAATTTACATTATTTGCCATTTTCCTCTAATTTTCTCTTCTCACTTCACAAAATTTGCCGTTTTATTCGCCCTCTTTTTCGTTTGCCTTTTTCTCGCCGGATCTTTTTTTTGCTTGTGTTGCCATGTGCCTTCTATTTGCTTGCATCTTCGCTTGCTAAAAATCTATTGATATGGATCCTCATCCACTTGCTAATCTTTTCAAAAGACCAAATTATGATTAACCAATTGCTAGTGATTTGAGTGCACTTGATTATCTCTATGAAGTTTTGTTTGAAAATCATGAATCTGAAAATTTTGATGAAGTGTTGAAAGAAGAAATTTATAAGGTGATTCATGATAGCTCCTTGATTGAAAAGCATAATTGCAATGATGTTGCTATAAATTATATTAATGTCAATTATGTTAATGATATGCAAAACTACAAGCTTGGGGATGATAATTTCGTCATGTCCACTTCTTATTGCAATGATCATCATTGCGGTGATAATGCTTCTTATGATCTCGAAAATTTATTTAAGCCTCATGTTGAATATGTTATTGATAATAATGTTTGAAATAGTATCGAAAGTGGGTTTGGAAGAGCGTCAACTTTAGGTAAAAAGAATCCCAAATATTTGGAGAGTGTTCAATCTTATGATTTTTTTGATAAAAGTGGGTTTGGAGAGGTCATAACTGTAGTTGATGATAATCCCACTATTTTGGAAGATGATAAAAACTTTATGCATGTTGATCATAAATAGAGTATTGTTTATGATAGATATATTGTTGAATTTGATTATGATCCTACATGTAATTATTATGAGAGAGGAAATTATGGTTGTAGAAATTTTCATGATACTAAATCACCTCTCTTCATTTTGAGATTGCTATTGTCTCTTTCTTCTTCCTTCCATATGCTAGTTTTTGCTTGCCTTGATAATTTGTTTGCTTATAAAATGCCTATGCATAGGAAGTATCTTAGACTTAAGTGTGTTTTCCATATGCTTCATGATGCTCTCTTTGTGTTGCCATTATTATGTTTCATGAGGGCATCATTGAAATCTCAAGCCTATCTTAATGGCTATAAAGAAAGAGCTTGTTGGGAGGCAACCCAATGAATAAAATTTATTTTTGCCTTTTTCTTTCTGTTCTTGAGTGTTGACACAATTATGCTACTGTTATGATTGTGTTTTTATATTTTAATTAGTGTTTGTGCCAAGTAAATCCTTTAGTATGATTAAAAAGATGAGTAGAAACAATGCTGAATCTGAAACAGAAACTTTGACTCCAGTGCAGGAATTTTCATTTTTTACTGGAGCGTGATAATGAGCTGCAATTTTAACAGAGTATTGCTATACAAATTATTTACATTGTCCTAATTTTCAGAATTGTTAGAGTTACATAAGTATGGTTAGAGTACAAATTACTACAACCTGTTTTGTTTTTGACAGATTCTGTTTTTGTTGCATTGTGTGCTTGTTTTGATGAATCTATGGTTTGTATTGAAGGTTATAAGCCATGGTAAAGTTAAAATACAGTAGATATAATGCAATACTAAAATATGAATGGGTTTGCAACAGTACTTAGAGTGGTGATTTGCTTTATTATACTAACGGATCTCACGAAGGTTTTGTTGAGTTTTGTGTGATTGAAGTTTTCAAGTTTTGGGTGAGATCACGATGGATGAAGGAATAAGGAGTGAAAAGAGCCTAAGCTTGGGGATGCTACAGCACCCCAAGATAATATCCAAGGAGAAACAAGCAACTAAGCTTGGGGATGCCCTGAGTGGCATGCCCTCTTTCTTCTAACGACCATCGGTATTTTACTTGGAGCTATATTTTTATTCGTCACATATCCTGAGTTTTTCTTGGAGCGTCTTGTATTTTTTGAGTCTTTGCTTGATTTGATTTTTAGTTTGTCACAAGTATCCTTGCTGGACACACCTATTTTAGAGAGCCAAAATTATGCTATGATTTGTTAGAAAATCTCTATATGCGTCACTTATATCTTTTTGAGCACGGTGTGCTTTAAATCTTTGAAGAAATGCTCCCATGCTTCACTTAGATTAATTTGGGAGTTAGTAAATTTTGAAGAAATTCTCTCATACTTCACTTATATTATTTTGAGAGATGATATTTTTTATGCTCATGTTCTTCACTTAATTTTTTTCAGCTTGTCAAAAGCAATGGCAATATATGAAACTAGTCCCAAAGTGATAGATATTCAAGAGGGATATAATAAAAAAATTCATGAAGATCATTGGACAAATTAAACTTGATTCCTTGTAATAGTTTTGAGACATGATGATAGTAATATGTGAGCCATGTTAGTGAGTAATTATGCTTTAGTAAGAATATTGGTGTTAAGGTTTGTGATTCCCTATGCAAGCACGGAAGTCAATAGTTATGTAATGAAATTACATCCTAGTTATGGTGCATTATTCGGCGTTAGTTATGCTTAATGCCCGTTTATGTGAATTTTTGTTTCTTGGTTGGTTGCTTCTCAATCTATTTGCTAGCCTCCACTTGTACTAAGTAGAAATACTACTTGTGCATCCAAAATCCTTAAACCCAGTTTTGCCTTATGAGTCCACCATACCTACCTATATGCGGTATTTCCGTGCCGTTCTAAGCAAATTTGTATGTGCCATCTCTAATTTTCAAAATGAATGTCCTTTTTTTGTGCTCTTACCGCTCATGAAACGGTAGGGGGTGTCCAATATTTTTCCATGCTAGATGTGTTATTCTCAAGATGAGTGTTTATTCACTTGTTATTGCACAAGAGTACGGCGGTAATATGTATGCCCAGTCCCGAAATGAAAAAGAAATTTACTTTATGTTGTCAAATAATAAATTCCTTGGAAAGTGTTGTATGTAAGGCAACCGTGGATACAGCTAGCCATGGATTGTGAAAGAATGGTGGAAAAAGGAATAAACTTTATTTCCTGTTTGGGAACCGCCTATGATGTATCTAGCCTGGAAAGTATTGAGAACTACTCGGTCGTTTTCGTTGACAGGAAAGGCATGCTACCCAAAATAGGTTTCTCTCACAATTTAAGCTTTGAGCTCTGGCACCTCTACAAATCCCTACTTCCCTCTACGAAGGGCCTATCTATTTACTTTATGCAATTTTTATTTTTAATTTGAGTCTCCATCTTCTCTTATAAAGCACCAACTAGGGGGCACTATGATCATACTTGTGCATTGGGTGTGGCTAATATTTGAGTGTGTTTCATGAATGGATCAGTGATTGAGCATGATGGGCTAGGGATAACTTTCTTTAGTGTTGATATTTTGAAAGACATGGTTGCTTGTTGACATGCTTGAGTATTAAAGTCTTTATGTCAAAACTAGACTATTGCTTTGAACCATCTAAAAGTCCAAATGTCCATGCTACAAAAGAAAAGAATATGTGATGAACATGTTAGGCAACATTCCACATCAAAAATTCTGTTTTTATCATTTACCTACTCGAGGACGAGTAGGAATTAAGCTTGGGGATGTTGATACGTCTCCAATGTATCTATAATTTTTGATTGTTCCATGCTGTTATATTATCATTCTTGGATGTTTTACAATCATTTTACAACAACTTTATATCATTTTTTGGGACTAACCTATTGACATATTGCCAAGTGCCAGTTGTTGTTTTTTGCTTGTTTTTTTACTTCGCAGAATATCAGTACCAAAAGGAGTCCAATCGCGATGAAAATTTTTGGAGATTTTTTTGGACCAGAAGACATCCAGGGAGCGATAGAAATACCTGAGAGGAGGCCCGAGGGGCCCAGAAGACACCAGGGTGCGCCAGAGGCCCCTGGCGCACCCTGGTGGGTTGTGGTCTCGTCGGGAGTCGCCTCCACTGCCTCTGAATTCTATAAATACCCAAATATTCTAGAAACCCTAGAGGAGTCGACGAAAAATACTTCCATCCGCCACAAGTTCCAGAACCGCGAGATCCAATCTAACACCATCACGGAGGGGTTCATCATCCTCATTGGTGCCTCTCCGATGATGTGTGAGTAGTCCACCATAGACCAACGGGTCCGTATGCAGTAGCTAGATGGCTTTCTCTCTCTCTTTTGATTCTCTATACAATGGCTTTTGGAGATCTATTTGATGTAATGAGTTTTTGCGGTGTGTTTGTTGGGATCCTATGAATTTTGAGTTCATGATCAGTTTCTATCCATGTATATTATTTGAGTCTTCTTTGATCTCTTATATGCATGATTACTTACAGCCTCGTATTTCTTCTTCGAATCTTTGGTTTAGTTAGACCAACTAGATCGATTTTTCTTGCCATGGGAAGAGGTGCTTTGTGATGGGTTCGATCTTGGGGTGTCCTCTCCCAGTGACAGAAGGGGCAGCAAGGCATGCATGTATCGTTGTTATTAAGTATAACAAGATGGGCTCTATTCCTACATGAATAGATCTTGTCTACATCATGTCATCGTTCTTATTGCATTACTCCATTTCTCCATGAACTTAATACACTAGATGCATGCTGGATAGTGGTCGATGTGTGGAGTAATAGTAGTAGATGCAGAATCGTTTCGGTCTACTAATCTTGGACGTGATGCCTATATAATGATCATCGCCTTGGATATCGTCATGATTATTTTGATCTTCTATCAATTGACCAACAGTAATTTGTTTACCCATCGTGTGCTATACTCATGAGAGAAGCCACTAGTGAAGCCTATGGCCCCCCAGGTCTACTCTTTCAACATATCGCTTTCCGATCTATCTTTTGTCGCTTTTGTTTTCAGATCTATTATTCCAAAAGCCCCAAAATACCTTGCTGCACTTTTTATTTGCGTATTTTATTTTGTGTTCTTGTGTGATATATTTATCCAATCTACTACAATCTAATCTATCTTTTTACCGTGGAGAGATTGACAACCTCTCTTACGCGTCGGGTTGCAAGTATTTATTCTTTGTGTGCAGGGTACTGCTTACATAGTGTTGCGTGGTTCTCCTACTGGTTCGATAACCTTGGTTTCATAACTGAGGGAAATACTTACCGTAGATGTGCTGCATCATCCCTTCCTCTTTGGGGAAATATCGACGCAGTCTCAAGCCACGTCAGGCACACGACACTCCAAGAATTTACGCATATCATGTGAACAAAACAAAAACCGAGACATACCAATAATTGTCAAGGAAGAAAGATGGGATGCCTTCTGAGGCATCCTCAAGATTAGATGCTTGAGTCTCCTTGAATATTTACCTGGAGTGCCTTGGGCATCCCCAATCTTGAACTCTTGCCTCTCCTTATTCTTCTCATATCGATACCTCCTCGATCTTCGAACACTTCATCCACACAAAACTTAATAGAACTTCTATTAGAAAGGTTAGTACATATAACATCAAATCCCATCATGTCTTGCCATCACATTATTGTATAATTATAATCTAACATTACCTACTGCATGCCATCATAATTCTATAGCTCCTAAATCAATGGGTCTCAACAAGATTTCAAACATAAGCAGACAAAGAGACTATAACAACAATCTATGAAAAATAGGACAGTCTATAAAGATGCAAATGAAATATATACCTATGTAACTCAAAAATTCTGAAAAATTAGGACGTAATAAATTTTTTGCATAACAGTACTGTGTAAAAATTTCAGAATTTTTTTACGCTCCAGTAAAATATGAAAATGCAAACACTACAGAAAAAGTTTCTGTTTTTGCACAACACACATCAAACAAGCAATTCAAACATCCCAAAGGTAAATCTTGGCACATTATTTTTATAATACTATGGATTTATACACGGGGATAATTATTTTTGTTGGAAAGTTTCTGTAATCAAGATTCACAATGTTTCCATGGGCATGAAAAAAGTTCAAGGCTCGCCCCCACTTCAATGGTGCTCGTCTTTCTCACTTCCACTTCTCTTTTTGAAACGTTTTAAGTTCCACACTTTATTTTTTTGTTTTTAATTATTTTAAAAGCACACAACAGAATAAAACGACTCTCTAAAACTTCTGGGTTGTCTCCCTGACAACGCTTTCTTTAAAGTCATTAAGCTAGGCATATTGTGCTCAAGTAATTGGTCCATCCGGATCCCAAGGTATATCAAAGCCAATTTTAATTAACAATGATTTGTAATTTAGTAATGAGCACAAAGCAACATATATCATGTAACAACGAAGTCTAACTCTCTTCCTATGCATTGGATGTCATAAAAGAACAATTCATTCACACTAAGTAAGGGCCAATACATAGCATAAGTAATTTCTTGCAATTTTATCGTATTAGAAACATAGAGAGGTGAAGATGTAGTTCCTCTATCTTAATAATTGCAAGTAGGAGCGGAAAGCACATGCATATTATATCCATCAAAATCATCATGTGTAATAGTAAAACACAACCCATCAATATAATCCTTAATAAGCGCAAACTTCTCCGATATAGTGTAGTTGGGAGAATTCAAAAAGATAATAGGACTATCATGAGTGGGTGCAATAGCAACAATTTCATGTTTAACATATGTAACTATATAAAGTTCATCTCCATAAGCATAATTCATATTGGCATCATGGCCACAAGCATAGCAAGCATCAAGTTCATCAAAAAGGGATATTTCAAACGAATCCAAGGGATCATAGCAATTATCATAGTATCCATCCTTCGGTATACACGAAGGGAAATTAAACAATGTATGGGATAAAGAGTTACTCTCATTAGAAGGTGGGCACGAGTAGCTAATCCGCCCTTCCTCCTTTTGTTCTTCGCTCTCCTCATCTTTTTCATCTAATGAGCTCACAGTTTCAACATTTTTTTCTTCCATAAATTCTTGCAAAATATTAGTCTCTTCCAAGGTAGCAAAGACTTTCTCAATAAATTTATCAATATGGGCATTGTATTCATGACTCTCATAACAATATTTAAGTATAGAAAAAATTTCAGACCTGTAAAGAGCATCATCAAAGTTATCACACTTTTCAAACAAATATTCAATTTCATAAGAACCCATAAAAGCAACAAATTCTTCTATTTGTTCCACATCATAGTAATCATATATACCATTAGCATAAGAAGCCAAGGTTTCATTATCATTAAATTGACATTGAAAGGGAATGTGTGGAGCCTTCATCTTAGAGCAACAAGTATAATCATATCTCAAGCATAAATCCCAAGCATACCAACGCAACATTTTAATTTGATCCCATAAGAGTTTCCTTTTTCAGTCAAGCGATAATCCCTAAAGTATTCCAGGTGATCCAAAGTATCTCCCATTATTAAGTTGAATTGTAACGCCATGTTATGCCTGGCGGGATCTAGACTGGCCCCACAGACCAACACTAGTCTTTCCTGCGCACTTTATCCTCACTTGTGCGCACCCGGGACCAACTTCCCGGTTGGTCACCCATCCTAGAATTGCTCCAAGACAAGCACGCTTAACTTTGGAGTTCTTTTCGAGTGGGCTCCCGAAAAAGAAGGAATTCCTTGTTGATATGAGTAGTCTATAATTCCTATTAAGTCAGGCTCTCACATACACCCCCACTCAAAGGAACCGACGTCCTTGTCGGCTCATCAGGAAAATTCCCTCTTGGCACACGTATGCGCGTCCAGTCCGGCACATGTGTCAAGCCGTGTGCCACAACGGGCCACACGCGCCATGCACCACATGCCCGTGCACCTGACCCGTTCATGCCCGTGTAACCGCAAGGGTTGGCTCTGATACCAATTGTAACGCCCCATTACGCTTGGCGGGATCTAGACTGACCCAACAGACCAACACTAGTCTTTCCTGTGCACTTTGTCCTCACTTGTGCGCACCCGGGACCAACTTCCTGGTCAGTCACCCATCCTAGAATTGCTCCAAGCCAAGCATGCTTAACTTTGTAGTTCTTTTAGAGTGGGCTCCCCGAAAAGAAGGAATTCCTTGTTGCTATGAGTAGTCTATCATTCCTATTAAGCCAGGCTCTCACATGAATGGAGATTTATCAGGATTTTCAAAGTAGTATTTAATGTGTTCCACATAACGAGTATCGAGGGTTTTAGGAGGTTCCCCATCTCCATGAGTAGCAAGTACAACTATTTTTTTGGTATTTCGTGTCCCATATCCATAACTAAAGATATAAAACAACTTATAACAGATAATAAAATTTACTTATAGGTACAGCAAACAAGCACACATGAGAATATTCACCCCACGCTATTGCTCCCCGGCAACGGCGCTAGAAAAAGGTCATCATAACCAACAAGGATAGGGGATCATTTGTAGCCTTTTTTGATAAGTAAGAGTGTCAAACCCAACGAGGAGCTAAAGGTAGAATTAATATTCTCTCAAGTTCTATCGACCACCGATACAACTCTACGCATGCTAACGCTTACTTTACCTAGCACAAGAATAAACACTATTTTGCTAGAATAAAACTAGGAGTACTTTGCAAGAATAAAACATGGAGTACTTTACGAGAATAAAACTAGGAGTACTTTGCGAGATAATAAAATTTAATATTTTAGTAGAGAGCTTTTTGTAACACAATAGAAAGATTGTCCATAGGCAATTGAATATAACACGATAGATACTTATCATATACAATGAGAGAGAGGCATATGCTAACACACTTTCCATACTTGGATCATATGCACTTATATTGGAACTCTAGCAAGCATCTGCAACTACTAAAGATCATTAAGGTAAAACCCAACCATAGCATTAAGTAAAAAATCCCCCTTTACTCCCATACGTAAAAAAACCCCTTACTCGGGTGTAAGTTCTGTCACTTTGCTTGAATAAAATAGGACCAAAAGACGGAGGTTTCTGGACTTATTTATGCTGCATGCCTAAGTTTCAAACCCGTCTTGCCACCCACTATAAGCGAATCATGAACATATTGCAAAACCCTACAATGATAATCCCACATGCTTGCGCGACACAGAGGACACCATAGGGCAACACCATATTAACTTACAACTCATATCAATCATACCATACAACAATTAATCCGTAGGGCAAAACAAATCTACTCAAACATCATAGGATAGCCACACATCATTGGGTAATAATATATAGCATTAAGCACCATGTTCAAGTAGCGATTACAATGGGGAGAGATAGGCTACACCGCTGCATAGTGGGGGAGAGAGTTGGTGATGACGGCGGCGAAGTTGTTGGTGTAGATCGCCTTCATGATGGTTGCCCCGGCAGCGTTCTGGCGCCACCGGGAGAGAGCGGGAGAGATACCCCCTTCTTCTTCTTCTTCTTCTTCCTTGGTCTCCCCCCTAGACGGGAGGAAAGTTTCCCCTCTGGTCCATGGCCGCCATGGCTCCCGGAGGACAGGGGCCCCTCCGAGATTGGACCTCTCTCTCTCTTTTCTCTTCTATTTCACGTTCCTGTTTTCTGGCGTTTCACCATTTCTTTTTTTCCCAGAGATCTGTAACTCTGATTGGGCTGAAATTTTAAGGGGATTTTTATCAGAAAATTATCTTTCTTGCGGCGAAAGAAGGGCTCCAACAGACTTACGAGGGAGTCACAAGGCACCACATTGCGCCCATACCCGGGCACGCCGAGGTGCCTTGTGGCCACCTCGGGCACCGTCTTGTGTTGGTTCCACCTCCCAAAAATCATATATATTCGAAAAAAAGCTCCGTAAATTTTTATCGCATTTGGACTTCATTTGATATGGATTTTCTGCAAAACAAAAAACATGCAAAAAACATGAACTGGCACTGGGCACTGGATCTATATGTTAGTCCAAAAATAATATAAAATGTTGCCAAAAGTATATGAAAGTTGTAGAATATTGGCATGAAACAATCAAAAATTATAGATACGATAGAGATGTATCACACGCCGATGAGGTGGGTGATTACTTCCTTTCTTGATCCAAAAATGGAGTAGAAAGGATGCTTGCATTTTTTCCCCAGAGTGACCTTGAGTTATCGAACCCACAGAAGAATGATGCCCTTTAAGCTAGGGTCTGAGACAAGCTTTTGTTAAAGAAACAATTCCAGCTTTTGACCGAATCAAGGTCAAACAACTGAAGGAGAACGCTTATAATAAAAATAGGCATGGGTATGTGGTCTTAATGCTTACAACCATATCTTTGTGTTGGGACCAAATATGTTCTTAATTTATGCGCTGGAAGTCACCCAACTAGATGTGCTTGTTACGAACCAAAGTGGGGTGAAAGGACGTGGATTTCGCCTAGAGGGGGCGGGGTGAATAGGCGCTTTAAAATAATTATGGTTTAGGCTTGAACAAATGCGGAATAAAATTAGTGTTTAGTTTGACACAAGCACAAAACCTAAATCAACTAGGCTCACCTATGTGCACCAACAACTTATGCTAAGCAAGATAAATAAGTAAGTGATAACAAGATATATAACATGAAACACTATGGCTATCACAAAGTAAAGTGCACAAGTAAAGGGTTCGGGTAAGAGGTAACCGAGACACGCAGAAACGACGATGTATCCTAAACTTTAGACCCTTGTGTTGTAAATATGCCCTAGAGGAAATAATAAATTGGTTATTATTATATTTCCTCGTTCATGATAATCGTTTATTATCCATGCTATAATTGTATTGATTGGAAAATCAAATACATGTGTGGGTACATAGACAACACTGTGTCCCTAGTAAGCCTCTAGTTGACTAGCTCGTTGATCAAAAGATGGTGAAGGTTTCCTAGCCATGGACATGAGATGTCATTTGATAACGGGATCACATCATTAGGAGAATGATGTGATGGACAAGACCCAAACTATAAACGTAGCATATGATCGTGTCAGTTTATTGCTATTGTTTTCTGCATGTCAAGTATCTGTTCCTATGACCATGAGATCATACAACTCCCTGACATCGGAAGAGTACCTCGTGTGTATCAAACGTCGCAACGTAACTGGGTGACTATAAAGGTGCTCTACAGGTATCTCCGAGGATGTCTGTTGGGTTGGCATGGATCAAGACTGGGATTTGTTACTCCGTGTGACGGAGAGGTATCTCAGGGCCCACTCGGTAATACAACATCACAATGAGCCTTGCAAGCAATGTGACTAAAGTGTTAGCCACGAGATCTTGTATTACGGAACGAGTAAAGAGACTTGCCAGTAACGAGATTAAACTAGGTATAGAGATACCGACGATCGAATCTCGGGCAAGTAACATACCGAAGAACAAAGGGAACAGCATACGGGATTAACTGAATCCTTGACATAGAGGTTCGACCGATAAATATCTTCGTAGAATATGTAGGAGCCAATATGGGCATCCAGGTCCCGCTATTGGTTATTGATCGTAGAGGTGTCTCGGTCATGTCTACATAGTTCTCGAACCCGCAGGGTCTACACACTTAACGTTTGGTGACGATTAGTATAGTTGAGTTATTTTGTTGGTGACCGAAGGTTGTTCGGAATCCCGGATAAGATCCCGGACATGACGAGGATCTCCGGAATAGTCCGGAGGTAAAGATTGATATATGTGATAATAGTGTTTTGATCTCCGGAAGGGTTCCGGAATTCACCGGAAGAGGTTCCGGATGTTTACCGAAGTGTTCGGGTGCAGCAACACTTTATATAGGCCAAAGGGGTAAAGCCCACGAGGTATTGGAAAGTGCAAAAGGAAGTTTTGCTGCTGCCTTAAGCGGTACTACCGTTGGTAAGGCAGTACTACCGCGTAAGCGGTACTACCGCTGTGAAGCGGTACTACCGCTCGTGAGCGGTACTACCGCTTGTGCACGGTACTGCTGGAATCCGAGTTGGACTCTTTCCCTACGGGCCAAACCGACCTTGTGCGGGCAAAACCGACCTGGAGGAGGCTTTTACTCCAAGTTTAGACCCCAAGTCTCAACATATAAATAGAGGGGAAGGGCTAGCACACGGGATACATTAAGATTTCCCAAGCCGTGTGTCGGCAACCCTAACCCTCTAGTTCTCTCGTCATAATCTCCGTAGTGCTTGGCGAAGCCCTGCAGAGATTGTTCCTCACCACCATCACCACGCCGTCGTGCTGCCGGAACTCATCTACTACTTCATCATCGCTCGCTAGATCGAGGAGGTGAAGGCGTCATCAAGCCGTACGTGTGTTGAACGCGGAGGTGCCGTCCGTTCGGCACTAGTTCGTGATCAGATCGAGGGACGACTTGCGATTTGGATCGCGAAGACGTTCGACTACATCAACCGCGTTTCTTAACGCTTCCGCTTAGCGATCTACAAGGGTATGTAGATTCACTCTCCCTCTCGTAGATGCTCATCACCATGGATAGATCTTGTGTGTGCGTAGGAATTTTTTTGTTTCCCATGCAATGTTCCCCAACAGTGGTATCTGAGCTAGGTCTATGCGTAGATGAGATCTCGAGTAGAACACAAACGAGTTGTGGGCGTGGGTGTATACATATTGCTTGCCGTTACTAGTTGATACTTGATTCGGCGGTATTGTGAGATGAAGCGGCCCGGACCAACATTACTCGTACGCTTACGAGAGACCGGTTCCTTCAACTGACATGTAACTTCGTTGCATAAAGATGGCTAGCGGGTGTCTGTCTCTCTCACTTTAGTTGAATCGATTTCAATGAAGAGGGTTCTTTTAGAAGATCAAAAAGCAATCACTACACCACGTTGTGGTTTTGCGTAGGTAAGAACGGTTCTTGCAAACCCGTAGCAGCCACGTAAAACTTGCAACAACAATTAGAGGACGTCTAACTTGTTTTTGCAGGGTATGTTGTGATGTGATATGGCCAATTACATGATGAGATATCTGTGATGTATGAGATGATCATGTGTTGTATAGAATATCACGACTTGCATGTCGATGAGTACGGCAACTGGCAGGAGCCATAGAGTTGTCTTTAATTATTTTCGCCGTTTTTGCTTTACTTTATCGCTATGAGTTAGCTATAGTCGTAGAAGCAACAGTCGGCGCGACAACCTCATGGCGACACGTTGATGCAGATCAAGATGATGAAGATCATGGTGTCATGCCGGTGACGATGGAGATCATGCCGGTGCTTTGGAGATGGAGATCAAAAGCACAAGTTCATGGCCATATCATGTCACTTATGATTTGCATGTGATGTTAATCCTTTTATGCATCTTATTTTGCTTAGGACGACGGTAGCATTATAAGGTGATCCCTCACTTAAATCTCAAGATAAAATTGTGTTCTCCCCGAGTGTGCACCGTTGCAAAAGTTCATCGTTTCGAGACACCACGTGATGATCGGGTGTGATAGACTCTACGTTCACATACAACGGGTGCAAGCCAGTGTTGCACGTGCGGAACACTCGGGTTAAACTTGACGAGCCTAGCATGTACAGACATGGCCTCGGAACACAAGAGACCGAAAGGTCGAACATGAGTCATATAGTAGATATGATCAACATGAAGATGTTCACCATTGAAACCACCTCAACTCACGTGATGATCGGACTTGAGTTGGTGGATTTGGATCATGTTACACTCGAATGACCGGAGGGATGCCTATTTGAGTGGGAGTTTTAAGTAATATGATTAACTAAACTCATTATCTTGAACAATAGTCTAAGTTGTCTTTGCTATACTTATGTTGTAGATCATGGCTCGCGCAGTAGCACCCCTGAATTTTAATGCGTTCCTAGAGAAAGCTAAGTTGAAAGATGATGGAAGTAACTTTGTGGACTGGGCCCGTAATCTAAGGATTATCCTTACGGCTTCCCAGAAGGCTTATGTCCTTGATGCACCGCTTGGTGATCCACCCGCTCCAGTTGAGTCTCTAGACGTTGTGAATGCCTGGCAGGCTCGTTCTGAAGATTACTCAATAGTTCAATGTGCAATATTGTATGGCTTAGAACCGGGACTTCAAAGACGTTTTGAACGTCATGGAGCATATGAGATGTTCCAGGAGTTGAAGTTTATCTTTCAGAAGAATGCCCGGATCGAGAGATATGAGATCTCCGATAAGTTCTATGCTTGCAAGATGGAGGAGAACGGGTCTATCAGTGATCACGTACTCAGAATGTCTGGGTACTCCACCCGTCTGGCTGAATTGGGAATGCCCCTTCCGCCAGAGGCTATCACTGACAGAGTTCTTCAATCATTGCCACCTAGATACAAGAGCTTCGTGTTGAACTATAACATGCACGGGATGAACAAGTCAGTCGCCGAGCTATTTGCGATGCTGAAAGCCGCTGAGTCTGAAATTCAGAAGGAGCATCAAGTGTTGATGGTCAATAAAACCACTAGTTTCAAGAAAAATGGCAAGGGTAAGAAGGGTAACTCCAAGAAGAGTGGCAAAGCAGTTGCTCCTCTCGTGAAGAAACCCAAGGCTGGACCCAAACCAGAAACTGTGTGCTTTCATTGCAAGGGAACTGGACACTGGAAGCGGAACTGCCCCAAGTATTTGGCTGACAAGAAGGCGGCCAACAACAAACATGGTATATATGATATACATGTTATTGATGTGTACCTTACCAACTCTCGTTGTAGTGCCTGGGTATTTGATACCGGTGCGGTTGCTCATATTTGCAACTCAAAACAGGAACTGCAGAACAGACGGAGGCTGGCAAACGACGAAGTGACGATGCGCGTGGGAAATGGTTCCAAGGTTGATGTGATCGCCGTCGGCACGCTCGCTCTTCGATTACCATCGGGATTAGTGATGAACCTGAATAATTCTTATTTAGTGCCTGCGTTAAGCATGAACATTAAATCTGGATCTTGTTTATTGCGAGACGGTTACTCATTTAAATCAGAGAATAATGGTTGTTCTATTTATATGAGTAATATCTTTTATGGTCATGCACCCGATGTGAGGGGTTTATTCTTATTGAATCTCGATATTAATGATACACATGTTCATAACATTGATGCCAAAAGATGTAGAATTGATAATGATAATACCACTTTCTTGTGGCACTGCCGTTTAGGTCATATTGGCGTAAAACACATGAGGAAGCTCCATGCTGATGGACTTTTGGAGTCACTTGATTTTGAATCACTTGACACATGTGAGCCATGCCTCATGGGCAAGATGACTAAATCGCCGTTCTCTGGTACAATGGAACGGGCAAGTGACTTATTGGAAATCATACATACTGATGTGTGCGGTCCGATGAGTATTGAGGCACGCGGTGGTTATCGTTACTTTCTCACCTTCACTGATGACTTAAGTAGATATGGATATATTTACTTAATGAAACACAAGTTTGAAACATTTGAAAAGTTCAAACAATTTCAGAGTGAAGTTGAGAATCATCGTAACAAGAAGATTAAATCCTACGATCTGATCGAGGAGGAGAATATCTGAGTTATGAGTTTGGCAGTCACTTAAGACAGTGTGGAATTGTTTCACAATTGACACCGCCTGGAACACCATAGCGTAATGGTGTGTCTGAACGTCGTAATCGAACCTTATTGGATATGGTGCGATCTATGATGTCTCTTGCCGATTTGCCACTATCGTTTTGGGGTTATGCATTAGAGACAGCTGCATTCACTTTAAATAGGGCACCATCGAAATCCGTTGAGACGACGCCATATGAACTTTGGTTTGGCAAGAAGCCAAAGCTGTCGTTTCTTAAAGTTTGGGGATGTGATGCTTATGTCAAAAAGCTTCAGCATGAAAAGCTGGAACCCAAAGCGGAGAAATGCGTCTTCATAGGATACCCAAAAGAGATAGTTGGGTATACCTTCTACCTCAGATCCGAAGGCAAAGTGTTTGTCGCTAAAAACGGAACATTTCTTGAGAAAGAGTTTCTCTCGAAAGAATTGAGTGGGAGGAAGATAGAACTTGATGAGGTTGTTGAACCTTTACGTCAACCTGAAAGTAGCGCAGCGCAGAAAGATGTTTCTGTAGAGCCTACATCTGCTGAAGAGGAAGTTAATGATGATGATCATGAAGCTTTGGATCAAGTTGCTATCGAACCTCGTAGGTCGACAAGGACACGTACTGCTAATGAGTGGTACGACAACCCTGTCTTAGAGGTCATGTTGTTAGACAACGATGAACCTACGAGCTATGGAGAAGCGATGATGGGCCCGGATTCCGAGAAGTGGTTAAAGGCCATGAAATCCGAGATGGGATCCATGTATGAAAACAAAGTGTGGACTTTGGAAGTATTACCTGAAGGGCGTAAGGCCATTCAGAACAAATGGATCTTTAAGAGGAAGACGGACGCAGACGGTAATGTCACCGTCTATAAAGCTCGACTTGTGGCAAAGGGTTTTTCACAAGTTCAAGGAGTTGACTACGATGAGACCTTCTCACCCGTAGCGATGCTTAAGTCCGTCAGAATCATGTTAGCAATAGCTGCCTTTTTCGATTATGAAATTTGGCAGATGGATGTCAAAACAGCGTTCCTTAACGGTTTCCTTAAGGAAGAGTTGTATATGATGCAACCAGAAGGTTTTGTCGATCCAGAGAATGCTGACAAAGTTTGCAAACTCCAGCGATCCATTTATGGACTGGTGCAAGCATCTCGGAGTTGGAATCTTCGCTTTGATGAGGTGATCAAAGCGTTCGAGTTTATACAAGTTTACGGAGAAGCTTGTATTTACAAGAAAGTGAGTGGGAGCTCTATAGCGTTTCTAATATTATATGTAGATGACATATTACTGATTGGAAACAATATAGAAATGTTGGAAAGCGTGAAGGGATATTTGAACAAGAGTTTTTCAATGAAGGACCTAGGAGAAGCTGCTTTCATATTAGGCATCAAGATCTATAGAGATAGATCGAGACGCTTAATAGGACTTTCACAAAGCACATACCTTGACAAAGTTTTGAAGAAGTTCAAAATGGATCAGTCCAAGAAGGGGTTCTTGCCTGTTTTGCAAGGTGTGAAGTTGAGTAAGACTCAATGCCCAGTGACTGCAGAAGATAGAGAAAAGATGAGTGTCATCCCCTATGCTTCAGCCATAGGCTCTATCATGTATGCAATGCTGTGCACAAGACCCGATGTCAGCCTTGCCATAAGTATGGTCGGAAGGTTTCAAAGTGATCCAGGAATGGAACACTGGACGGCGGTCAAGAATATCCTGAAGTACCTGAAAAGGACTAAGGACATGTTTCTCGTTTATGGAGGTGATCAAGAGCTCGTCGTAAAGGGTTACGTCGATGCAAGCTTTGACACTGATCCGGACGACTCTAAGTCACAATCCGGATACGTATTTATTCTTAATGGGGGTGCGGTTAGCTGGTGCAGTTCCAAGCAAAGCGTGGTAGCTGATTCTACATGCGAAGCGGAGTACATCGCTGCCTCGGAGGCGGCGAAGGAAGGTGTCTGGATGAAGGAGTTCATGACAGATCTTGGAGTAGTGCCTAGTGCGCTTAACCCAATGACTCTGTTTTGTAATAATACTGGTGCCATTGCTCTAGCCAAGGAACCAAGATTTCACAAGAGGACCAGACACATAAAGCGACGTTTCAATTCCATCCACGATTACATCAAGGAGGACGACATAAATATTTGCAAAGTACACACGGATCTGAATGTTGCAGATCCGATGACTAAACCTCTTCCAAGGGCTAAACATGAACAACACCAGAACTGCACGGGTGTTCGATTCATTACAATGTAAATCACATTGTGATGTGAACTAGATTATTGACTCTAGTGCAAGTTGGAGACTGTTGGAAATATGCCCTAGAGGCAATAATAAATTGGTTATTATTATATTTCCTTGTTCATGATAATCGTTTATTATCCATGCTATAATTGTATTGATTGGAAACTCAAATACATGTGTGGGTACATAGACAACACTGTGTCCCTAGTAAGCCTCTAGTTGACTAGCTCGTTGATCAAAAGATGGTGAAGGTTTCCTAGCCATGGACATGAGATGTCATTTGATAACGGGATCACATCATTAGGAGAATGATGTGATGGACAAGACCCAAACTATAAACGTAGCATATGATCGTGTCAGTTTATTGCTATTGTTTTCTGCATGTCAAGTATTTGTTCCTATGACCATGAGATCATACAACTCCCTGACATCGGAAGAGTACCTTGTGTGTATCAAACGTCGCAACGTAACTGGGTGACTATAAAGGTGCTCTACAGGTATCTCCGAGGATGTCTGTTGGGTTGGCATGGATCAAGACTGGGATTTGTTACTCCGTGTGACGGAGAGGTATCTCAGGGCCCACTCGGTAATACAACATCACAATGAGCCTTGCAAGCAATGTGACTAAAGTGTTAGCCACGAGATCTTGTATTACGGAACGAGTAAAGAGACTTGCCGGTAATGAGATTGAACTAGGTATAGAGATACCGACGATCGAATCTCGGGCAAGTAACATACCGAAGAACAAAGGGAACAGCATACGGGATTAACTGAATCCTTGACATAGAGGTTCGACCGATAAAGATCTTCGTAGAATATGTAGGAGCCAATATGGGCATCCAGGTCCCGCTATTGGTTATTGATCGTAGAGGTGTCTCGGTCATGTCTACATAGTTCTCGAACCCGCAGGGTCTACACACTTAACGTTTGGTGACGATTAGTATAGTTGAGTTATTTTGTTGGTGACCGAAGGTTGTTCGGAATCCCGGATAAGATCCCGGACATGACGAGGATCTCCGGAATAGTCCGGAGGTAAAGATTGATATATGTGATAATAGTGTTTTGATCTCCGGAAGGGTTCCGGAATTCACCGGAAGAGGTTCCGGATGTTTACCGAAGTGTTCGGGTGCAGCAACACTTTATATAGGCCAAAGGGGTAAAGCCCACGAGGTATTGGAAAGTGCAAAAGGAAGTTTTGCTGCTGCCTTAAGCGGTACTACCGTTGGTAAGGCAGTACTACCGCGTAAGCGGTACTACCGCTGTGAAGGGGTACTACCGCTCGTGAGCGGTACTACCGCTTGTGCACGGTACTGCTGGAATCCGAGTTGGACTCTTTCCCTACGGGCCAAACCGACCTTGTGCGGGCAAAACCGACCTGGAGGAGGCTTTTACTCCAAGTTTAGACCCCAAGTCTCAACATATAAATAGAGGAGAAGGGCTAGCACACGGGATACATTAAGATTTCCCAAGCCGTGTGTCGGCAAGCCTAACCCTCTAGTTCTCTCGTCATAATCTCCGTAGTGCTTGGCGAAGCCCTGCAGAGATTGTTCCTCACCACCATCACCACGCCGTCGTGCTGCCGGAACTCATCTACTACTTCATCATCGCTCGCTGGATCGAGGAGGTGAAGGCGTCATCAAGCCGTACGTGTGTTGAACGCGGAGGTGCCGTCCGTTCGGCACTAGTTCGTGATCAGATCGAGGGACGACTTGCGATTTGGATCGCGGAGACGTTCGACTACATCAACCGCGTTTCTTAACGCTTCCGCTTAGCGATCTACAAGGGTATGTAGATTCACTCTTCCTGTCGTAGATGCTCATCACCATGGATAGATCTTGTGTGTGCGTAGGAAATTTTTTGTTTCCCATGCAACGTTCCCCAACACCTTGCAGATGCTAATCTCTATTTTGAGCGGTGTGGAGGCACAGTGCTGCCCAAAATGCCACTAGGGCCACCGTAATCTCCTCCCTCGCACAATCAAGGCATAATTTCACTAAGGGACCCTTGAGGGCGGTCACCTAATCCGTACAAATTTCAACCCTTCGAGGCGGTCACCGAACCCGTACAATTGGCAACCCTTGGGGCGGTCATCGAAACCCGTACAAATTGCTTGGGGCAATCTCCACAACTTAATTGGAGACGCCGACACTTGTCCCGAAGCTTTCCACCACAATGATTGAGCTCCACAATACCAACAACCGTCTAGGGCGCCCAAGCACCCAAGAGGCACAAGCTCTAGGGTGCCCAAACACCCAAGAGTAATAAGCTTCTCAACTTTTCACTTCCACGTATCACAGTGGAGAAGTCAGCCCGATGCAACTAATGCAATGGCATGAACACACGAAGTGGTCAATTCCCTCACTCCCAAATCCCACCACAACAACAAAATCTATGGAGGAATATGAGAGGAAGAACAAGGAGAACACAAAGAACTCCAAGATCCAGATCCAAGGGGTTCCCCTCACAAAGAAGAGAAAGTGATTGGTAGACATGTGGATCTAGACCTCCTCTCTCTTTTCCCTCAAAAGGAGAAAAAACATTGGAGGAATTGAGAGATAGCAAGCTCTAGGAGGGTCAACAATGGGGGGCAAACACGAGCTCAAAGGATATGGGTTATTGGTGAAGAAGGCCATCTTTTATAGGTGGGGAAAAACAAACCATTATGCCTCAGCCCGCAGTAAAGCGGTACTACCGCTGGGGGGGGGGGGAGCAGTACTACCACTCTAGTATCTCTTATAGAAAACAAGCAACAGAAACAAGCACATTCCATGATACTCAAGCGGTACTACCGCTTAGAGCGGTACTACCACTCTACTATCGCTTAGACAAAACATGCAACAAAAAGTTGGACAAAGGACTTTTCGTTAGCGATAGTGGTTGCGGTAGTCCATCGCGGAAGTGCTGCAAGTGGTACTACCGCTTGGGTGCAATAAAATTGCCCAAGCAAAACATATGGATGCAAGTAAGACGAAAACTGCCATAACTTCTGTAAATGAACTATGATTTTGACAAACTCAAGCTTGGTAGAAAGCTAACGACAAGAGGTGTCAAATCACGAAGTGGAAATAGAGATATGCCAATGATATAGAGGTGTGAAACCTCCATCAATGAAGAACTGGAAAAAAACTCCAATATCACAAACTCAATAGATGAAGCATACGAACTCCGTTTTTGATGAGCTTGAGTTTGGCAATAAGACGAACACAAACTCTAAAACATCACATAGAAAAAATCCAAATAAGAACCAAGAAAGATGATGCCAGGATGCAATGGTTTGATCTCTCTATGAACGATACGATCAAGCTACTCAATCGAGAGCCCCCTTGATAGTACGACAATCAATCCTATAACTCGGTCTCCCAACTAACACCATGAGACCGGTAAAATAGAAAGCATATCAAGGACAAACCTTTGCCTTGCACATAGTCCACTTGAGCTAGATGATGACGATCTTGTCCTTCTCAAGATGGAACACCTTTCTTGATTGCACTGGCTCAATGAAGACTTGTAAATTGCTCACCATACTCCACTATGGGTGAGCCTCTCTTCGACACATCTTCACATGTCCATTGTCACCACAATGAACGACAAGTTTCAAGAATGTGATCTCTTCATGATGCTCCACTTAAACTTGCACACCGCAACCGTCATGACGATCACCACTTGATGTCATACTCCATGGGACATATGAGATCCTCCTTTTGGTGCATGACCATGGAAACATACCTAACCCCACAAAGAACTCTCACATAGAACATGGGTTAGTACACAAAGCGCAATGGACAATGCTTACCATATAATAGGATCACTCGATCCTTCTCGGTACATGTCGTGGTTTTGTCACGGCAAGATGTCCTCGTGAGAGAACTTAGGTGTGAGGCCAACGCAACTAGGTGGCGGCTTGAGAGGGGTTGGTCGGAATCGAGAGACGCGAGTTTACCCAGGTTCGGCCCCTCTGATGGAGGTAAAAGCCTACGTCTGCTTTGTGTATATTGATGATGAGGATGATCTCGATTACAAGGGTGCGGGATCGCTACCTTTAATTTCGAGAGCCTCTAGTCTGTCTATCTCTAATGACTTCAAGCTGTCCCTCTAGGGGTGCTCTACCCCTCCTTATATAAGTGGAAGGGGTAGGTTTACATGTAGAGTCCTAGTAGGAGTAGGATTAGGACTAGTCTCTCTTGAGTCCTAATCCGGGTCTTGTCTCTCTTGTAAGGGAATCCTTCCTCTCCTTTGGGCCTTCTCTGGGAGCCACCTCACGCCGGCTTACACGCTGGGCCTTGGGCCTGGTCGTCCTGTGACCCGGTAATAGAGGTGACCTATGAGCCGCCATACAATGGGCCGGGTCATACCTCCTGCCGGGTCATACTTCCTGCCGGGTCACCAATGAGTCGCCAAGATCGGCTGGCGTAGCAGTGAGTCGCCAAGTCCCGGCCGGGTCATACTTCAGGCCGGGTTATACGCGGGGTAATATCCCCGACATTAGCCCCCAGGTTAGCTTGAATTTATTCATGGTAAGCTCTTGAAATAAGAATAACAAATATGTTAAAGGACCAGCTTGCTCAACTGGCCGGCTTAATGAAGTAGCTCCTTGAAAATCCGGGTTTATTCTTCATATTAATGAGCTGTCTTCACAATCATATTGTAGGTCCATGTCCTTTGAAAAATATTGAGAATAAAACACCCATATGCCGTTGAATCGGCCGTCAATGCTTTGGCTTTGATGAAATTATTGGAGATAAGAAAACCATATGAAGTTGAGCCGGTTTCCATTGCTTCGGCTTGATAAAAATATTGGGAAATAGAATTTCATCCATTGTTAAACCACTTCAACCTGTGAAGCCGGGTTGTTTATATAGAATCTGCCAGGTCATGATTTTTGACAATACCGGGTCATGATCATTGGTGACGTCGAGTCAAAACAAGCGGACTCCAGTTGACTTGATAAAAGTATTGGGAATAAAGAAACCCGGGTGATGCTGAGCCGGCTTCCAATGCTTCCGCTCCATGAAGAAATGAGATCCGTCTCGCTAATAATTGACATCTTGAAAGTGTTCTTCTATTTTTATATCCATATTACCTGTAGCCCCCAAGTCTTAAGAGGGGAACGTGGTGATAGCTTTAAGACTTGCCTCGATATAAGTGTTCCACATATGTAGCCCCCAAGTACCGGGTTGTCTTGCCTGCAGCAACCTGGGACTTGTAATTGTCTTATACTTATAAAACTTCAGCCAGTGTAGCCCCCAAGTGCCGGGTTGCTTTGCCTGCAATAGCCTGGGACTTTGAACTTGGTGTTGAATGTTGTAGATATATAGCTTTGGAAAAATCCGGGTTGTCATCTAAGTCGCCCGATGTGGTTGAATGACTTGAATTTCACATGTGTAGCCCCCAAGGGCCGGCTCATCAGTGTGTGATGGGCCGGGTCTTCAATTTGGACCTCATAATCTGTTTAGACAGCTGAATACTGTAGCCCCCAAGTGCCGGGTCGCATGCCTGCAGCGACTTGGGACTTTCTAGAAATTTTGATCTGAGTAGTGTAGCCCCCAAGGACCGGGTCAGTATGCAATAATGAGCAGAGACTTCTGTAGAGCTTATTTATGTAGACTTGATGAGCAATGTGTAGCCCCCAAGGGTCGGCTCAGTAAAATAATACTGGGCTGAGACTTTAAAAAATGATTGAAGGCCGTCTCATCTCCCTGAGATAACCGGGTTCGTTGATAATGTGATGAGTTGAAAAAGCAACTTGCATTAGCCCCCAAGTGCCGTGGTGCATGCTTGCAGCGACATGGGACTTGCATACTTGATATAATCTTGATTTGAATAATGTAGCCCCCAAGTGCCGGGTCGTATGCCCGCAGCGACTCGGGACTATTCTTTCCATTGCAGAATAAATCATATCCATTATATGGACGATATTGCTGAATGCTTGGCATATCAATGTTGAACCATGCTCCCTGTTGTGACATGGTATTTTTGGATGAGGGAATAACAGCCATTACTCTGAAGGGGCTTTGAAAACCTCAATCATCTAATATAGGTTATGAAAACCATAATAAAAATCCAGCCACATTGGCTATTTAAGATTTGAATAATATATCCCGGTTTGAAAACCTCAATTACTCAATACTGGTTATAACAACCATAATGAAAATCTAGCCATGTTGGGTATTAAGGATTGGAATATGGAACCCGGTTTGACAACCGGTTCCTGTAATATAAACCAGGATATCCATGCATATATGATGCATGATATGACGATGCAATGATGATGCAATGTATGATGATGTATGTCTTGTCCTATAAGCCGGCTTTAAAGGCGCGGTAGGACAAGATAACTGTTGTTTTTATGAAAAAAAATTGTTTCTGAAGAAACTAGGCGGAAATCCAGAAAACTTGTAAACCGGGCCTCACGTGACATAAATCCGTCGTTTAAACCTTAGCAAGTTCAGGGTCTTTAAAATATTGACATTGCTAGGAGTACGAATGGGCCACATAGCGGAGGGATTACGGTAGACAAGACGAGTTTATCCTCGCTCACTGTAATCCGGCTCTCTCGTGACAAAAGCCGCCGTTTAAACCTTGACAAGTTCAGGGTCTTTGTGTGAGAATAACTTATAAAAGTTCAGGGTCTCTTATCAAGAATAACTGTCAAGAGTTCGGCGGGTCACATGGCGGAGTAGCAAGTTGCAAACAGGCAGGTTTAACTCGAACATGTCATATAAAGCCAGGCCAAGAGGGTATGTAAGCTAAACCCATAGGGTTGGAAGCCCCCAAGTGACCTGATTAAGGATCAACTCCTTTATATGTAATTCATGGCATATAGAGCCTGGCCAAGAGGGTATGAAAGCCCCCAAGTGACCATATGATGATCCAATAAATCCGGGCACCCATGTTTGAACGGTCGCAACATGGCGGCTCGTCCTCTTGGGCGACTTTAAATCTTCCGCCAATAAGGTAGTGCACCCATGTTTGAACGGTCGCATCATGGCGGCTCGTCCTCTTGAGCGACTTTAAGTCTTTCGCCAATAAGGTAATAGCCCTCGGGACCAGGTTATCCTCCCTGCAATGACCCGGGGTTCCAGAATATTTGAGCCCGGTTGTATCTGCCGAGTTATGTCTGTGTAGCCCCCGAGTCTTAAGTTGACTCGAAAAGGCGGCTTGAGATTCTTCACACCTGGCCACGGCATAAGCCGGCATATGGTTGACGGCTGATAACTGAAATTTATTGAAACCAAAAGCTTGTGGCGAGTTGATGACTTCCGCGACACTCATTGTATGTCCCTGGTGTTGATAACGCAACATGAACCCGCGGAAGGTTGAGATAGCGGGTTATAAACGATCCCATATGAGTTTTGCCAGTAATCCGGTCCGCGGTTCATCCCAGCTGGTTGTTGAAATTTAACCAAAACGCAGTGGCGGCGACTTGCACGCCTATCCATTGAACCATCCGGCGGAGGCAGAGGCTGATAATATATCATGACTTGCTTCAGAATTGTTGAAATAGACCAGATCGCAGGGCAGCGACTCATGAGCATCCGTTGGGCGGCTTGAACGAGCAAGCACAGCACCAGGATGTCGATGTAGACCGGACCACAGGGCAGCGACTCATGAGCATCCGTTGGGCGGCTTAAACAAGCAAGCACAACACTAGCATGTCGATGTAGATGTAGAAGTCAGCCGCGCGTTTGAAGACGGCGCGGTTGTGAGAGACGGCTGCGGCGTTGTAAGCCGGTACGGTCGTGAGAGACGGCCGCGGCGTTGTAAGCCGGTGCGGCCGCGAGAGACGGCCGCGATGTTGTAAGCCGGTGCGGCCGCGAGTGGCGGCCGCGGCGTTGTAAGCTGGTGCGGCCGCGAGAGACGGCCGTGGCGTTGTAAGCCGGTGCGGCCGCGAGAGACGGCCGCGGCATTGTAAGCCAGTGCGGTCGGGCGGGTCATTTGTGGCATGTTGATGTAAACCGGACCGCGGAGCGGCGACTCACGAGCATCCATTGGGTGGCTCGTATGGGCGTTCGCGGCCCCAGCATGTCGATGTAGACTGGATCGCAGGGCGACGTCTTGCGCGTGTCCGTTGAACAACGCCACACGGACGAACATCAGTACAGAACGATGCTGGCGCGCGCTCCATCTCCGTGGTATAAAGCCACTTGAATAATTGTCCTGCGTAAAAATATTGCAGGCCAAAGTAATTGTTCTCGAAAAAATTATATATATTAATAAAAATAGACTAAACGGATATGACCTGATGTATTTGGACGACAGATGAATTAGTCCGTCCAGTTGTCTGAAGAAGTTGCAGATGAAAAAGGATGGACGGACTGGTTTTGATTTCTCTAGCACGGGATCTTTTTTTATCTCATCTGAGTAAATGAATTCCTGTCTCCAATGCGTGTCTCCAGGCTCGTTTTCTTTATTTTTTATTTCTTGGTCTGCCGCTGCTACTGCGCTGTCTCGAGCACATGCATGCACAGCTTTTTGACCTTAGGACGTGGAGCGTCCAGTTTTGCGTCTTGACGTTGGCCGCCTACTCTCTTTCTCCATATATTTTTTTAAACTGATGAACGGGGAGGATTACCAGCTAGACACACATGCAATCACATGCGGCAGAGCTCAAACCACCATTGTTCAGGGACGCAGTGGTTTTTTTTATACATGCAATCACAGGCGGCAGTGTGCACGGCTTGGTCAGGCATGGTTGTTCTCCTCTTCAGCAGCAATGGAGGAGCAGCGGCGCTGCTTGGTGGCGACGGAGATATCCGCTGCGAACAAACGGCCGAGGGGCACTGTGGGCTACTATGTGAAGCAAGGCCATGGCAGAGGCGAGGTGCAGCCATGCGAGGTGCGGCGACTCAGAGACGAGGTCGAGTCCGAGACGGGCGACGGCTGGGGCGGCGACTCGAGGCGAGGCGAGGCCAGCCACGGCAGAGGCGGAGACGGGGCGGCTCGGACGCGCGGAGGCAAGGCGAACTTGGAGCAAGACGAGGTGGAGCCTGGCCGGTGCGCGGCGCAGTGAGCGGGGTGAGGCAGAGCCGTCCAAGGTGAAGCAGCGAGCGGGTCGAGGCGAGTCACGGCGGAGAGTGCCCGCTCGTGGCGAGGCGAACCACGGCGGAGGCGAGCGCCGGCGGAGCGATGCGAGCCACGACGGAGGCAGGTTCCGGTGGAGCGAGGTGAGGCGCACTACGGCGGAGGCGGCCGTCGGCGGAGCGAGGCCGTGGCGACGGTGGCAGGTGCGGACGTGCGGGTTGAGGCGAGGTGAGGTCGCGACAGAGCGAGGCTTGCTCAGATGCGAGGCAATGGAGGTGAGGCCGTGGTGGCGGAGTCGAGCAGGTGACATGGAGGTGAGGCGAAGCCGGATGGCGGGAGCGGGTGAGACCCAGCGGGCGTGCGGTTGATGCGCGACGCGGCGCGGGGGCAGGCGAGGCGGCGAGGCATGTGCAGGTCGGCTTGGTATATCAATCCGTGTCCACTTCCTGGTCATGGATTTCTTTTTCCCACTCCTTCTTTTTTTATCGAATTAACCTCCTGATGATTGGTGTGGGCTAGCTCGGTTTTCACGCCAGAAAAAGTAGCACCAGAGGTGACGGCCACTTCCCTCGGTACTTGAGTACACGGAGCAACGGCTGCTGTGGACGGGGAGAGCAGTAGCAATCCGACCCGGCCATCAATTTTTTCAGCAGCTGATGCGGACAGGGAGAGGAGTAGCAGTCGGACCCGGTCATCAGATCTGCAGCGGGGGGCTTTCGTGCGTTTGCTGCAGCAGAAACCATGTCGATCTCGGTGCCTTGTGGTGCACAGTAGCGATCCGTCAGATAGTGAGCTGTTGCGTCGCCGTTACCTCGGGACTTTGAGCCAGCAAAATAGTGTGTGGCAGTGAAATTGGACAGGTCTTGGCGGCTTGTGGATTTGCGGCGCAACAAAGTTTTCCCTCAAACTCCGGGACTTGATCCTCACATGTAGACAAGAAAACGTGGGCGCGTTTGGAACTCCTCTCGGTCTTATGTGGTTGTAGCGACGGCTTATAGCCATACAGGAACTTGCGGCAGAACAGATTTCTGACCCGGCGGATTGCATGATGCCGTCGCGCACATACACAACTCTAATTTCTGTTAGCCTCAAACGTGTACACGCCGTTTCGACTGCTTATCGACGATGCGATCTCTCTGGGCCGGCTCTTCTTCATCCGGCACAAAGCGAGCTTCTCGATCCATGGAAGAGGTCCCTCCAAGAACATAACACCACCGTGCGCTTGCCCCACGGTGGGCGCCAACTGTCGTGGTTTTGTCACGGCAAGATGTCCTCGTGAGAGAACTTAGGTGTGAGGCCAACGCAACTAGGTGGCGGCTTGAGAGGGGTTGGTCGGAATCGAGAGACGCGAGTTTACCCAGGTTCGGCCTCTACGATGGAGGTAAAAGCCTACGTCCTGCTTTGTGTATATTGATGATGAGGATGATCTCGATTACAAGGGTGCGGGATCGCTACCTCTAATCTCGAGAGCCTCTAGTCTGTCTATCTCTAATGACTTCAAGCTGTCCCTCTAGGGGTGCTCTACCCCTCCTTATATAAGTGGAAGGGGTAGGTTTACATGTAGAGTCCTACTAGGAGTAGGATTAGGACTAGTCTCTCTTGAGTCCTAATCCGGGTCTTGTCTCTCTTGTAAGGGAATCCTTCCTCTCCTTTGGGCCTTCTCTGGGAGCCGCCTCACGCCGGCTTACACACTGGGCCTTGGGCCTGGTCGTCCAGTGACCCGGTAATAGAGGTGACCTATGAGCCGCTATACAATGGGTCGGGTCATACCTCCTGCCGGGTCATACTTCCTATCGGGTCACCAATGAGTCGCCAAGCTCGGCTGGCGTAGCAGTGAGTCGCCAAGTCCCGGCCGGGTCATACTTCAGGCCGGGTTATACCGCGGGGGTAATATCCCCGACAGTACATCTTCTATGCTTGTGTGTTGATCAACTTGAACCACTCTTTGTATTTAGTCTTGATCAACCCTGTATCTTTCCAACACTCTTCATTGCAATGATGTCTTGAAGGTAAACATGAATGATCACACAATCTTCTTCTTCAAGTGATGCTTGCA
Organism: Elymus sibiricus; assembly: GCA_039707655.1. Classification (NCBI taxonomy): domain Eukaryota; kingdom Viridiplantae; phylum Streptophyta; class Magnoliopsida; order Poales; family Poaceae; genus Elymus; species Elymus sibiricus. The sequence continues at coordinate 239,598,621 of CM077665.1, forward strand.
ATAGGCACAACACTCACATGACCACTCTTTGGATAACTCCTTGAATAGCACATTGGCCACACATATTCTTATTCTAATAGCCTTGAACCCAACAAATGGTATATTTTTACACTCATTTAAACCTTGTTTAAACCAAGATATTTCATTAAAAGAGAGATATCCGCTCTGATATTGCCACTAATGACTAATGAATGGAAATGATTCCACAAATCCTCTCTTCAATATTTTTCCACAGGAAATGGGCTAAAAGGGGAAGAAATCACATGGGAGAATGGAAAGGAAGGAAAATGGAGAATGAATCATTCACCAGGAGGCGCCAGAAGGCAACCAAAGCCAAAGACGGCATTTCATGAGACCGCGCGCGCTTGCATGAGCGGTCGTTTGGCATGGAAACCTAGGCAGGTCATCCACCTGAACAACTTTTATAAAGGGGATCCCGTTGAAATGTCAACAGAATAGCTTCAAGCACAACCAGAACCTCTTCATCATCTCCATCATCCACAAACCCTAGCCGCCGCCATTTTCATCTCCATAGCCATCTCCACCACTATAGTGCTCTCTCATCTAGTTCATACTTGTGATTGTGCATCGCACAAGGCATACATTGTAAGATATATTGGAATCAATCAATCCCAAGATGTGTTCTTCAATGTTCTCTTCTCCCGATCTGATCTCCATGTGTGAGTAGTTCGGTAAGGTATGGGGTGAGGCATGACCCTTGCAACCCCAGATATTTGTTGAAGGCATCAATGGAAGTCTTTGAAACAATGTCTCGTATGTGTGAAATAAAATTGTTTCATGAATTGTCTCTTGTCTTGTTCGCGATATTCATCCCTACAAGTACCGAGGATCATGGAGATTGAGCACCAGTGAGTCTAGGAGCAAGGGGACCATGAAGTGTTATACCGAACACTGGTGACAGTAAGGTTTACTAGAGTAACACATATCATATCCTTGGAGATTCATGAGGTGTAGTGATTAAACACCAAATGCTTTGTATAATAATATTATCTTAATTATCGGGGCAACCGCACGAAACGGATAGGGCCTTTGGTAGGACAACTGATTCTTGATGCAGGACTCATGTCGCTCAAGATGCTATTTTGACACATCCCCCACTCCGATATGAAGCAAGCACCTCTTGACGTGTGACTTCCCGAGCACGAACTAATATCATTTTTTGATCCCAACACAAATATATGGTTTTAAGAATTAAGATCTCATCCCCGTACCTTCTTTTTATTATAAGTGTTTGAATCACAATTTACTTGTTGATCCGGTCAAAAGCTGGATTTGACACTTTGGCGAAAGCTTGCTAGAGACCATTGCTTCAAGGGAATCTTCCTCTCATGGGTTCGATACCTAGGGTCACCCCTGGGGAATATGTGTGGGATACCCTTCTTGTTCCAATACCAGATCAATAAAAAGGAGATATCAAGCCATTTTCTGGCGCCGTTGCCTGGGAGGAGTTTAGTATTCTTAGTATTGGTGTTTAGAGTTTTTGTTAAAGTTAATTTTCAGTTTTTTTTACTTTTCAGTTTTCAGTTTAAGTTTTATTTTAGCATTCTTAGTATTTCAAGTCTTTTCAGTTGAAAAACAAAAAAGTTACTATGGCTCGTAATCTTGAGAGTTTTGCTACTCCTAGCAACAATTTCATGCGTGAACCAATAGCACGAACTGATGTTGCAGCTGCATAATATGAGATCAAACCGAACCTAGTTTCCATGGTTCAACAGGACCAATTTGGAGGCTCTTCTTCTGAAGATGCAGGTATGCATTTACATAATTTTACTGAATTGTGCAACATGGCACACATTTTATTTAAAAGATTATCGCCCATATGTTGTGAAGCTTCGCTTATTTCCTTTCTCTTTGAGGGGAAAAGCGATGGAATGGCTTTTAGCTTTAGCTAAAGGCAATATTACTTCTTGGGCTACTTGTTGCAGTAAATTTTTATCTAAGTTTTGTCCACCTACAAAAATTATGCAATTACGTTCTTAGATTACAAGTTTCAAGCAAGAAGAACGTGAGTCACTAGCGCTTGCGTGGGTTTTAATGAAAGAAGCTATAAGAAACTGCCCCAATCATGGAATGGAGGAGTGGTTAATCCTTCATATGTTTTATAATGGCTAGAATCACATGTCAAAAACTATGCTTGATACAACTACAGGAGGAACAATCATGGGAAAGCCCATAGAAGATGTCAAGAAGATACTAGATGATATGCAAGAGAACCATACCCAATGGCATGTTGAGAGAACCACCACCAAGAAGGTGAATGCTATAAAAGAAAATAGCTCAGAGTTGACAACCAAGCTTGAAGAACTTATCTCCTTGATGAAGGTAAAGAAGAGGCAAATGTCAACGCCATCACTAATCAAGATACTAGTGATGTAAATTTTATTGCTCGTAATAGCTATAATCATAATTGGAAAAATAATGGCTATGCTCCTAAACTTCCTTATCCTAGTAATAGAGGAGCATCCAATTTTTTTAATGGAGCTAATGGTAGCTATCAAAATACTCTTGAAGAAACTCTTAAAAGTTTTATTGCTAGCCAGACTGAGCAGAATGAAAACTTCAAGAATATCTTGAAGAATCATGATAACTTACTTGTTCATTTGACCGGTAAGGTCGTTGGACTAAATAATGATGTGCAGATAGTTGAAGCTAGGTCCAAGAATACGGAGGAACAAGTGACAAACATAGCAGAGAGCCAAACCTTGATTTTGGCCAAGTTTGCAGGTAAACTAGAACCTAACCTGGTTGAATACGTTAAAATGGTAATAAGCAACAAAGAGAAAGCTGAGGTACTTGACACAAGCCATGTGCCAGAGTAGAACTACATTGTTGCAGATTTTGTCAAGTTGATATCCATGAAGTACCCACTACCGGAGGTAACTAATGATGAGGCATATAATGTCTTTGTTGAACAGGTTGCAGCCAAGGTACATGAACTTGATGATGAAAGGAAAAAGCTCTTCAGTAAGTTACTAGGTTAAGCAAGAGGATGCTTTTGAACCTACAATAGATATTGAGATAGGACTTAATAAGTTTAGTGCTTTATATGATCTAGGAGAAAGTGTTTCCACTATCCCCAAATCTGTTTATGATAGTCGCAATCTTGGTCCTTAAGCTAATATTGAGATTATATTGAACATGACTAACTCTACTTTTACTCATGCAGTAGGCATTAAGCATGGAGTTATAGTTCAAATTAATGATTGCCCTGTCATGATTGATCTTGTTATAGTAGATATGCCTGAAGATCCAATTGCTCCTATAATTCTTGGTAGACCCTTTCTAAGGACTATCAAAGCTGTGATAAATGTCTTTGAGGGGAATGTTCGTTTTGATTTACTAGCTAAAGATACTTTTGTAAGACATTTCCCTAGGAAAAAGAATTGAAGACCCACACAGGATGTGGCATCATTTTGAATGCCAGAAGCTATGGTATCGGTATTCTAGCACCACCATGATCACCACTACGGTTCTGCTATCCGACCGAAAACAAGTGCTTCATGGGAGGCAACCCATGCGAATAAAGTAGACAAGTAAGTTTTTATTTGTTTTAATAAAAGATTGATTGAAGTTCCATATGAATAAGTGAGTTTGGAAGAGTTGTTCTAATGAAGACCTAGCCTTGTCCAGGATGAATTGTATGATGTTTGAATGCCTGGAAATATGTCTATGTATTGCTATGGAACTAACACCGCAGGGAAACAAAGAAAAAGACAAGTTTCGAAAGAAACATACCAAAATACGGCCTATCATGCGACCGCAATGGTCGTATGGGTGATCGTTTGACCTGCAGGAGGTTCCAACGCAGAACAACTAGAGACAACAAAGAGGAAGATGGTGTATCATGCGAGCGTATGCGCTCGTTTTGGCGGTCATTTGACATCTTCACAAAAAACAACCAGAGGATCCAAAGCGTTTGATGACGTTCCAAACGGGCGCATGCACCCATTTGAGCGGTCGTTTGACATCTTCGAACAGAGGCACAAAAAGAACAGAACCAACGAAGGCGTCCATAATGGACGCATTCGTTCGTTTCAGCGGTCGTTTCGTCCACGCACAGGCAAAGGTGAGTTAAACCGGGCTGAATACGGCGTTCCATATGGGCGCTCGCGCCCGTATGAGCGGTCGTTTCGCACGCCGGCGGCTCCAATAAGCCCGAGGAAGGAGGTATTTCGCCCTCATCTCTCTCTTTTCTTCTTCTTCTTCTTCCTCCAAACCTCTCCAAACCCTAGAACAACTTCACCCAATTTCTCTACTCATTCGTTTTCAGTTTGAATCCTTCCGTGTGATTGATCTACGGTACATTTCTCTTCTGATCCCCAAGTTATTTTTCACGAATCCATTTTCTACATGCCTAGAATTGCCATGTCTGGGATATGCATACATTTGATTCAAACTTGAGTTTGGCATGGATTTATCGATGTTTTTTAGAGGAGTATGATGTTGTGAGTACCTAGGATCATTATTGTTTAATTGTATTGGATTCAAAAAATGTTTTATATATGTTTACACAGAGGTCTTCTCCCGTACTTGGTGGTTCGAGTTCATTCACTGCACAACCGCAATAAGATTTCACTCAGGGGAGCGTTTTCACCGACCGTGGAGCAAGGAAGAAGTTCCAGAAGCTCACCACAGGGAAGATCAAAGCAAGCAAATGGGCTTGTGAGAATACTCTCGCCAAGCTAGGTATCACTCATGATTTTAATTTGCTTTGTCATAATGCCGGGTTACATCATTTTGTTTATCATGGATGTGAGACTTATGAACGATTGACGCTTGAGTTTCTTAGTACTCTCTCGCAGAATGTTGGTTTAATGACTAATGCATATGAGGAGGAGAGGATCACTTTCCGTCTCCTTTACCAAGACTTTGACATCATTTTTGTTGAGTGGTGTAACTACTTTGGGTTCCCCAACAATGATGATGACATTAGATATGTTTATGATTTCACTGACTCACACCCAAGGCAATTCTTTTACCAGATGAGTCATCATGGTTATAGGCAAAGAGCCAGTTGCATTGAAAGTCCTGCTATAAGTTATTTCTACTATGTTATTACTAACTCGTTGTAGTTATGAGGAGAAGTTTTTAAGGTGAATGATGAGAACATGTTAGTTCTCGGGAAAGCAGCAAACCTGGACGTCGGTTATTCACCCAACTTAGGGGCAACACTTTTGCTACACCTAGCGCATCAAGCAAACCATGCACAAGGAGATATTGTGTGTGGAGGAGTGATCACCATGTTCGCCAACTCCCTTGGTCTCAACTTCAATCATCTCCGCCCCATTGTCAGTAACACTCTTGTTAACATTCATGTTCTTACTAGCGCCGATATGGTTGTAGTTCGTAATGGCCGTCAATGCATCAAAATTCCTGGAGAGGCGTACTTGTTACCCACACCTATGCCTAACCATTTCTCCATCGAGAGTGGACAATGGCATTATGTTGCACAGGGAGGAGATGCAACTTATAACCAAGAAGGGCCAGAACCTGAACAAGTAGATGAAGAAGAACTCTCCACCGACAAAGAGGAGGAGCAGCCCCAACAAGTCTACACCACCTACACGGACATCAACAACCTCCAGGGCTCTATCCATGATATAAGAAACCTCACATCATCCCTGAGAGGCACGTCTGCCTACATGAACATGAACTTCTCCGACTGGAGGCAGGAGTGGGCTCCTGACCAACCACCACAATGATCTCACTGGTTTGGGCTTGCAAAAGCCTAAGCTTGGGGGAGGTCATCACGACTTCTACATCAAGATGTGGCAGTATTTGAATAAATTGTAATGAGGATGTACTTAAGCTCGAGGAGCTTCAAAAGACTCATGTTGGTTTGTTCCAACACTTTGCTTTTTATTTTCTTTTGCTTTTTATTTTTTCCTTTGCGATTTTTTTGTTGCAAGTTAGTTCTCAAAAACCCAAAAACCAAAAAAATAGAATAAGCATTGCTTTGATCTTGTTCTTCATTTAGCCCCATGGAGTTCGTTTGCATTTTGTTTTCAGAGGAGTTGATCTATTCCGGAAAACGAGGAATGCAAGAGTAAGGAAGAGAAGTGCGTAAATTCACAACAGTGAAGGTATGTCTTACGGCCCCCATCTTTTGTACTTGGATATTTAGAGTAGATGTAGTAGTTCTATGTGTGATATGTGCAGATGGGAGTAAGTCTTGATAGTTGATACAAAGGTTTTGCTCTAGTAGCTGAAATAATTTTATAGCCTTTGTTTTCTTTAGTTTAGACACCTAAGACTTGCCGTGGGACAATTTTTAAATGAAATGTTATTAAGCAAGTATAAATTTGCACAAGAGAAAGTCTCTCAAGACTTGGGAGTTGAGAAATTTTAGTGGAAGTGATGTTTAACATGCTCAACCCCATGTTGTTAATTTTAATAGACTTGATAGCACTTGTGGATTAAATTGTCTAGAGGAACTTAGTTGAAAGGTGGGCGAGATTATGCCAAAAAATTGTGTTGTATATCTCAACATGGTGTTACAACCTCCGATTGGTGCCATGGCCTTTGCTACTATATACGCATTTACGTGTCTAAATGTGGCTTCATCACCGTTATTGATGTTTTGTTGAGGACTCTCCTGGCCAATGAACAACCCACCAAGAGCGGCAACTCATATTTCGGCTATGAGTTTGTTACCATACGTAGTGTCAACAATACAAATGAATATTCGGCTTTCTCCTGAGTGGGTGTGTATGTGGTAAATAGAGGGACAGATGAAAAGAGCTCCAAAGAGACATTATTGCTAAAGGCCCATAGTTTTTAAACATTAAGCCACCACGAAAACCTATGCATGATCACTTATTTGGCATAATCTCCTTCACGTGACAATCAAAGTTCCAACAAACAATGATTGAAACAAAGTCTTTAAGAGCCTAGAGGAGGAGACAATTGTGGGTGTGCGCATGAGCACTTGAGCATTGACGTGGCTTGAGACCGCGTCGGTATTTCCCCAAAGAGGAAGGGATGATGCAGCACAACGACGGTAAGTATTTCCCTTAGTTATGAAACCAAGGTTATCGAACCAGTAGGAGGATCACCACCACCCAATAAGCAGCACCTGCACACAAACAACAAATACTTGCAACCCGACGCGAAAGAGAGGTTGTCAATCTCTCCACGGTAAAAAGATAGATTAGGTAGTGATAGATAGGAGAGATAGATCTCTCAAGAACACAAAATAAAAAGGGCAAATAAAATATGCAGCAATATGTTTTTGGTTTTTTGGTTTTGTAGATCTGAAAGCAAAGATTGCAAAAAGATAGATCGGAAAGCAATATGTTGGAAAAGTAGACCCGGAGGCCGTAGGGTTCACTAGTGGCTTCTCTCATGAGTATAGCGCACGGTGGGTGAACAAATTACTGTTGGGCAATTGATAGAAAATCGAATAGTCATGACGATATCCAAGGCGATGATCATTATATAGGCATCACGTCCAAGATAAGTAGACCTACTCCTGCCTGCATCTACCACTATTACTCCACACATCGACAGCTATCCAGCATGCATCTAGTGTATTAAGTTCATGGAAAAACAGAGTAATGCAATAAGAACAATGACATGATGTAGACAAGATCTATTCATGTAGGAATAGACCCCATCTTGTTATCCTTAATAGCAACGATACATGCGTGTCTTGCTGCCCCTTCTGTCAGTGGGAAAGAACACCGCAAGATCGAACCCATCACAAAGCACCTCTTCCCATGGAAAGAAAAATTGATCTAGTCGGCCTAACTAAACCAAAGATTTGGAGAAGAAATACGAGACTATAAGTAATCATGCATATAAGAGATCAAAGAAGACTCAAATAATATTCATGGATAGAAACTGATCATGAACTCAAAATTCAACGGATCCCAACAAACACACCGCAAAAGTTTACATCAAATAGATATCCAAGAGACCATTTTATTAAGAATCATAAGGGAGAGAGAGAGGAAGCCATCTAGCTACTGCCTACGGACCCGTAGGTCTATGGTGGACTACTCACACATCATCGGAGAGGCACCTATGAGGAAGATGAACCCCTCCGTGATGGTGTTTAGATTGGATCTCGAGGTTCTGGAACTTGCGGCGGCTGGAATTGTGTTTCGTCGACTCCCCTAGGGTTTTTGGAATATTTGGGAATTTATAGGCATCAGAGGCGTGGAGAGGGGCCCTGAGGAGGGCACAACCCATCAGGGCACGCTCGGCCCCCCCTGGCGCACCTTGGTGGGTTGTGGTCTCCTCAGCCCACTCCCCCGGCACTTCTTTGGCCCACTGGGTGTCTTATGGTCCAGAAAAAATCTCCAAAAAGTTCCGTCGCGATTGGACTCCGTTTGGTATTGATTTTCTGCGAAGTAAAAAAACAAGCAAAAAGAGCAACTAGCACTTTGGCACTATGTCAATAGGTTAGTCCCAAAAAATGATATAAAGTTGTTATTAAATGATTGTAAAACATCCAAGAATGATAATATAACAGCATGGAACAAGCAAAAATTATAGATACGTTGGAGACGTATCAGCATCCCCAAGCTTAATTCCTACTAGTCCTCGAGTAGGTAAATGATAAAAACAGAATTTTTGATGTGGAATGCTGCCTAACATGTTCATAATATTCTTTTATTTTGTATAGCATGGACATTTGGACTTGTAAATGATTCAAAGCAATAGTCTAGTTTTAACATAATGACTTCAATACTCAAGCATGTCAACAAGCAACCATGTCTTTCAAAATATCAACACTAAAGAAAGCTATCCCTAGCCCATCATGCTCAATCATTGATCCATTCATGAAACACACTCAAATATTAACTATGCCCAATGCTCAAGTACGATCATAGTGCCCCCTAGTTGGTGCTTTATAAGAGAAGATGGAGACTCAAAGTAAAAATAAAAATTGCATAAAGTAAAAGATAGGCCCTTCGCAGAGGGAAGTAGGGATTTGTAGAGGTACCAGAGCTCAAAGTTTTAAATTGAGAGAGAAAAATATTTTGGGTGGCATGTTTTTCCTGTCAACAAAAATGACAAAGTAGCTCACAATAATTTCCATGCTAGATATATCATAGGCGGTTCCCAAACGGAAATAAAGTTTATTCCTTTTTCCACCAAACTTTCACTTTCCATGGCGGGCCGTATCCACAGTTGCCTTCCATACCAAAACTTTTCAAGGAATTTATTATTTGACAACATAAAATAAATAGTTTTTCTTTTTCATTTCGGGAATGGGCATCCCTATTACCGCCGCACTCTCGTGCAATGACAAGTGAATAAACACTCATCTTGAGAATAACACATCTAGCATGGAAAAATATTGGACACTACCCACCGTTTCATGAGCGGTACGGGCACACAAAAGAGAAAATTTATTTTGAAAATTTAGAGATGGCACATACAAATTTTCTTGGAACGACATGGAAATACTGCATATAGGTAGGTATGGTGGACTCATAAGGCAAAACTTGGTTTAAGGATTTTGGATGCACAAGTAGTATTTCTACTTAGTACAAATGGAGACTAGCAAATAGATTGGGAAGCAACCAAACCAAGAAATGGAAATTCACATAAGTGATCATGGAGCATAACTAACACCGAATAATGCACCATAAGTAGGATATAACTTCATTGCATAACTATTGACTTTCGTGCATGCATAGGGAATCACAAACCTTAACACCAATATTCCTACTAAGCATAATTACTCACTAACATGACTCACATATTACTATCATCATGTTTCAAAACTATTACAAGTAATCAAGTTTAATTTGTCCAATGATCTTCATGAAATTTTTTATTATACCCTCCTTAGATATCTATAACTTTGGGACCAGTTTCATATATTGCCATTGCTTTTTGGCAAGCTCAAACAAATTTAAGTGAAGCACATGAGCATAAAGATTCCATCTATCAAAAAGGTATAAGTGAAGCATGAGAGGATTTCTTCACAATTTTATAACTCTCAAATTAATCTAAGTGAAGCATGAGAGTATTTCTACAAAAATTTCCGAGCACACCGTGCTCAAAAAGATATAAGTGAAGCACTAGAGCAATTCTATAGCTCAAAAAGTTTAAGTGAAGCACATAGAGCAATTCTAACAAATGATAGCATGATTTTGACTTTCTCAAATAGGTGTGTCCAGCAAGGATACAAGTGACAAACTAACAAACAAAGCAAGCAAAGATACAAGACGCTCCAAGCAAAACTCATGATATGTGACGAATAAAAATATAGCTCCAAGTAAAATACCGATGGTCGTTAGAAGAAAGAGGGGATGCCACTCGGGGGCATCCCCAAGCTTAGTTGCTTGTTTATCTTTGGATATATCTTGGGGGTGTGGTAGCATCCCCAAGCTTAGGCTTTTATCACTCCTTATTCCTTCATCCATCATGATCTCACCCAAAACTTGAAAACTTCAATCACACAAAATTCAACAAAATCTTCGTGAGATCCGTTAGTATAATAAAGCAAATCACTACTTTAGGTACTGTCGCAAACCCATTCATATTTTATTATTGCATTATACCTACTGTATTTTAACTTTACCATGGCTCATACCCTTCAATATAACCCATAGATTCATCAAAACAAGCACACAATGCAACGAAAACAGAATCTGTCTTAAACAGAACAGTCTGTAGTAATCTGTACTATAACCATACTTATGTAACTCTAAAAATTCTGAAAACTTAGGACAACGTAAGTAATTTGTATAGAAACACTGTGTTAAAATTTTAGCTCAAGATCACGTTCCATAAAAAACTGAAAATTCATATACTGGACGCAAAGTTTCTGTTTCAGATTCAGCATCGCTTCTACTCATCCTATGAATCATCCTAAAGGCTTTACTTTGCAAAAACACTAAATAAACCATAAAAAAACAACCATAACATTGGCATAATTGTGTCAACACTCAAAAACAACAAGGTAAAAGCAAACATTTATTTATTCATTGGGTTGCCTCCCAACAAGCGTTATCGTTTTACGCCCCTAGCTAGGCATAACACATAGATTCAAGTATTGTCATCCTTGGTTTTCAATTCTTCAATCACACAACTAGATTTCTTCAAGGATTTAGCATGCATTTTTTTGATGACAACACTCCTAGGAAGAAAACCAAAAATTCATTCTTATAAATAGGGTCTCTTATGATTTCAACAAAGTCGGGATGAATACTAATCATTTTAAGACCCCCCTTGTGACTACAAGGCGTAGCAACTTTGTTCTTAGTGACTTGCATGGTCTTGCCAATATTTACGGGAGTTTTTTCAATAGTTTTGATAGAATAAAAAGCTGAACCCAAATTACTAAAAATCTCTTCTATCTTATCAATCCGGTAAGGGCTCTCTTCTACCCTTTCGTTAACTACGGCTTCTTTTTTTCCTTAAGCAATTTAAGAGCATCTCTCGCCTTAGACCCAATTTTATTAGCAAGATTATGTATCTTTTTATCTAGATCATCAAGATGTCCTTTAGTAATCATCTTCTTTTCAATAGCATCTAATCTCTCCATAACATGTTCGAGAGTTAAAGTTGTTTCATTGATCATGATAGGTGGTGATCCCACTAAACTTACCAAAGCATTAAAAGCACCTAAAGAAGGACACATCAATAAATTCCCACCGGTAATCGTATCAAGGATGAATCTATACCAAGTGGTGATGCCCACATAAAAACTGCAAAGAAGAACAACGGTAGATTGCTTATGGGTAGATCTATTATGAGCATTGCAAATCCTATACCAAGCATCTTTTAGGTTCTCCCCTCCCCTTTGCTTAAAATTAAGAACCTCATTATCGGGAGTACACGCAACGAAGGAAGAACTAGCCATAATGACTAGGCAAGAGATCTGACGAGAAAAAGGGCAAACGAAAAAGAGGGCGAATAAAATGGCAAATTGGTGAAGTGGGGGAGAGGAAAACGAGAGGCAAATGGCAAATAATGTAATTGCAAGGAGATGAGATTTGTGATTAGGAACCTGGTAGATGATGATGGAGTCCCCTTGGCGCCTACGATAGGCACGTAGAAGAGACCGCTTCCTCCCCGGCAATGGCGCGAGAAATTCCTTTGACGTGGCTTGAGACTGCGTTGGTGTTTCCCCAAAGAGGAAGGGATGATGCAACACAGCGACGGTAAGTATTTCCCTCATTTATGAAACCAAGGTTATCGAACCAGTAGGAGGATCACCACCACCCAATAAGCAACACCTGCACACAAACAAAAAATACTTGCAACCCGACGCGAAAGAGAGGTTGTCAATCTCTCTACGGTAAAAAGATAGATTAGGTAGTGATAGATAGGAGAGATAGATCTCTCAAGAACACAAAATAAAAAGGGCAAATAAAATATGCAGCAATATGTTTTTGGGTTTTTGGTTTTGTAGATCTGAAAGCAAAGATTGCGAAAAGATAGATCGGAAAGCAATATGTTGGAAAAGTAGACCCGGGCGTAGGGTTCACTAGTGGCTTCTCTCATGAGTACATCGCACGGTGGGTGAACAAATTACTGTTGGGCAATTGATAGAAAATCGAATAGTCATGACGATATCCAAGGCGATGATCATTATATAGGCATCATGCCCAAGTTAAGTAGACCGACTCCTGCCTGCATCTACCACTATTACTCCACACATCGACCGCTATCCAGCATGCATCTAGTGTATTAAGTTCATGAAAAAACGGAGTAAGGCAATACGAACGATGACATGATTGAGACAAGATCTATTCATGTAGGAATAGACCCCATCTTGTTATCCTTAATAGCAATGATACATGCGTGTCTTGGTGCCCCTTCTGTCAGTGGGAAAGAACACCGGAAGATCGAACCCATCACAAAGCACCTCTTCCCATGGAAAGAAAAATTGATCTAGTCGGCCTAACTAAACCAAAGATTTGGAGAAGAAATACGAGACTATAAGTAATCATGCATATAAGAGATCAAAGAAGACTCAAATAATATTCATGGATAGAAACTGATCATGAACTCAAAATTCATCGGATCCCAACAAACACACCGCAAAAGTTTACATCAAATAGATCTCCAAGAGACCACTGTATTGAGAATCATAAGGGAGAGAGAGGAAGCCATCTAGCTACTGCCTACGGACCCGTAGGTCTATGGTGGACTACTCACACATCATCGGAGAGGCACCTATGAGGAAGAGGAACCCACCGTGATGGTGTTTAGATTGGATCTCGAGGTTCTGGAACTTGCGGCGGCTGGAATTGTGTTTCGTCGACTCCCCTACTGTTTTTGGAATATTTGGGAATTTATAGGCATCAGAGGTGGTGGAGAGGGGCCTCGAGGAGGGCACAACCCATCAAGGCGCGCCGGGCCCCCCCTGGCGTGCCCTGGTGGGTTGTGGTCTCCTCGGTCCACTCCCCCGGAACTTCTTTGGCCCACTGGGTGTCTGCTGGTCCAGAAAAAATCTCCAAAAAGTTTCGTCGCGATTGGACTCCGTTTGCTATTGATTTTCTGCGAAGTAAAAAAACAAGCAAAAACAACAACTGACACTTTTGCACTATGTCAATAGGTTAGTCCCGAAAAATGATATGAAGTTGTTATAAAATGATTGTAAAACATCCAAGAATGATAATATAACAGCATGGAACAAGCAAAATTTATAAATACGTTGGAGACGTATCAAGCATCATATTTTACTACATGCTTTCTGCTCCCTAATTTATGTTTTCATGGCTTTATCTAAAGAAATTCTTCCGTGCATTCCCGACAAGCAAGTGTTGTCTCGATTAAATGAAATGAAGTGTTGCAAAGTTGTTTTATCTAGTAGACCAGAAACTTTGTGTTGATTATCCTTGCTTCACTAACACTTGCACTATAACCAAGCCACCGCTATATCTATGCTAAGTTTTCAGGTCAAGAAGCGGAGGGCTATTTAGGCATACCGATTGTAAGTGAACCAAAAATATTCTCGTTATTTTTGTTTAAACAACGAAGTTCCTTACGCTTCAGATTTCTGTAGATGTTGCTCGAGTACCATCAAGTTTAAGCTTGGGGGAGTTGATGAGTGATATTTTTACACTCATTTCAACCTTGTTTAAACTGAGATATTTCACTAAAAGAGAGATATACGCTTCGATATTGCCACTAATGACTAATGAATGCAAAGGATTCCACAAATCCTCTCTTTAATGGTTTTCGACAGGAAATGGGCTAAAAAGGGAAGAAATCACGTGGGACAATTTAAAGGAAGGAAAATGGAGAAGGAATGAGTCACCAGAAGCGCCAAAAGGCAACTAGAGCCAAATACGGCGTTTCATGCGACCGCACGCGCTCGCATGAGCGATCGTTTGGCATGGAAACCAAGTCATGTCGTCCACCTGAACAACTTTTATAAAGGAGACCTCGTCGAAATGTCAACAGAACAGCATCGAGCATTGCTAGAACCTCTTCATCTTCACTATCATCCACAAACCCTAGCCGCTGCCATTTTCATCTCCATAGTCATCTCCACCACCATAGTGCTCTCTCATTTACTTCATACTTGTAATCGTGCATCACACAAGGCATCCATTGTAAGACATATTGCAATACATCAATCCCAAGATGTGTTCTTTAATGTTTTGTTCTCGCGATCTGATCTCCATGTGTGAGTAGTTCCGTAAGTTATGTGGTGAGGCATGAGCCTTGCAACCCCAGGTATTTGTTGAAGGGATCAATGGAAGTCTTTGACACAACGTATCATATGAGTGAAATAAAATTGTTTCGTTAAGTATCTCTTGTCTTGTCCCCAATCTTCACCTTGCAGGTACCCAGGATCATGGATACCGAGCACCAGTGAGGCTAGAAGCAAGGGAACCGTGAAGTGTTATACCGAACACCGGTGACAGTAAGGTTTAGTAGGGTAACATGGATCATATCATTGGGGATTCATGAGGTGTAGTCATTAAATACCCAATGCTTTTGTCTGATATTATTATATTTATTATCGGGGCAACCTCGCAAGACGGATAGGGCCTTCGGTAGGACAACAGATTCTTGATGCAGGACTCGTGTCGGTCAACATGTTATTTGGACACATCCCCCACTCCGATATGAAGCAAACAACTCTTGATGGGTGACTTCCCGAGCACAAACTAATATCATTTTTGATCCCAACAAAAATATATTGTTGTAAGGATTAAGACCTCATCCCCGCACCTTCTTTTTATTATAAGTGTTTGAATCACAGTTTACTTGCTGATCCTGTCAAAAGCTGGACTTGCCATTTTGGCAAAAGCTTGCTAGAGACCATTGCTTCAAGGGAATCTTCCTCTCGTGGGTTCGATACCGAGGGTCACCTCTGGGGAAATAGGTGCGGGATACCCTTTCTTGTTCCAATACCGGATCAATAAAAAAAGATATTATTCTTCAAGCAATGCCTATGGACAAACCCTTCAAATATAACTCAAGGCAATCATTAGTCCATAGAGATTGTCATCAATTACCAAAACCAAACATAGGGGCAACATGCTCTTTCAATCTCCCCCACTTTTGTAATTGATGACAATAACTTACAAGAAAGTTTATATATGGAATTAAGCATCACCATGCAAAGCAACAAGCACGAGCATGCGATGCAAATGCTTAGGAACAAAACCAAAGCATGAAACCAAAACCCTTCAAACTCTCTAAGCTCCCCCCATTGGTATCGATTGCCGAAATGGGTGAAAAACTTATAAAGCCAATATAATAGGTGTTCCTCCATAAAATGTGTGTTTCTCAAAGTATGAGTGGAATGAAATACACATATCCAATGATGAATAGTTGGATGAAGACAAACTATGTTGAGGATCCAAAGATTGCTAAAGGATGATATGGCACAAAGGCATAACGAAAAGTGAAGTAAGCAATCAAAAGATTCGATGTGCCGAATGGATAAGAGATATTATGATTTTAGCAAATTAGTGTTCTAAAGAAACTAGAGAATCTCCCCATGATTAGTGCACTATTTAGAATTTTGTATCTGGATACAACGTGCACAAAATAGGATCATTGCTCCCCCAAAATCATTAAAAACACACAACAAGTGCATGCAAGTATAGATAAGAAGATAAGCATATCACTTTCACCAAACATATGGTTGATCATCATGTAAAAGAGGCAACTTCAGTATAGACACAACCAAAATGATGTGTGTGAGTCATGGCAAAGCACTTGAGAAGACTAATATAAGGATGAGCATTAAGCACCAACATAGTTTTGAGTAAACGAGATACAAGGTGCAAGACATGTCCTTACCACACACACACACACACAACTAGCAATTGGGTTCACAAGCTCACTAATAAGCAAATTAAGAAACCAAAGGCTGCGACAACCCATGTTGAAGATAGGAAATAATAGGATTTTCAAGACAAGCATGAGCTTGTCAAGACAAGCATGATGACAACAACCTTCACCACAAATGAGTGCACTAAGATGTAAAGAAATAATACATGCACTCACACTACAAATTCTTTATGGAGCCACCAAGAAAATAATAAGGGGATGAAAAGGTGGACATGAAAGAATGAGGGCATAAATTAGAGATGTAACTCCAGTTAAGTGTATAAGATTCTAGGTAGAAGAGAATCATGATGATATATATCAAAGAAGGATGAACACATGAAATAGTTACAAAAGGAAAGAACAAGATATCCAAACGGGAGTCATAAAATACACCAATAAGATTTTTTGCTTTAAAGCCTAGCACATGGCTTAATATTATGTTATTGTATATTGATGAATCCAGAAACCCAAACATCAAAGACATCACAACTAGAAATAAGAGAACATTGTTGGGATGCTTTGAGAAAGAAAACAAGTATCGCAAGAGAGAATGAATTCCATGCCATGATGCAACCTACACAAGGTTGAATGCATGAGGTTGATACTTGTTACCAATATAACATTGGAATGATGTAGTAGATAATAGTTCATCGATCATCCTAGCTTGGCTCAAATAGGCACATGGTGTCACCACCTTCCTTGAGAATGATACATGCCTACAATGCATCTCCATTGTTCCTAGAACAACAATCATAAACAAAATGGTGCCCAAACTCATTGCGACCAAATAGTTAGAGAACCAACAATGCATAGGACAAACTCCACACAAATATGTGCAAATATATATGAAATTGAATTTCATGCACATCTTAGACAAAATAGGATTTGATGGAGTTTCCCCTATATACTGTATCAAAGAAAGAAAGCATGCCATATAATTAATGTACATAAAATAAATATGCATCCACAAGACTTTCAAGAACCAAACCACATGATTGATAAGATAGCAAATGAAAAGGTACCAAGTGAAAATAAAAAAACCAAATGAAGAACATATCACAATAAGGATACCAATAAAAGGGAACAACATGGAATGAGATATCCATTGGCACACGCCAAATGAAAGATATCAAATAAATAGAGATCACACACCGGAAGGAGAGCAAGGTTCAAAACAGACCAAACCCTCTACAAAAAAATAGATGGCACAAAGAAGTAAAAAGAAAAGGTTTGCCTTAGAACAACACGCACTTGATAAGGATCAAAAGGTTTTATGAGAAATGCATAAAGAGAGTGTTCTAAAGAAAATAGGATAGCTCCCCCAAGAGAAGTGCATTATATAGAATTTGCATTTGAACACAAAATGCACAAGATGGAATCACCAATTTCCCTATATCATAGAAACACTAGAAATGTTCAAAAATATCCACAAGAGTGAAACAAGATAATTATAAACAAAATCCAATGTAAATATGATGAGAAATTTCAACCACATAAAAGAATACCAATTGTCAAAAGACAAATAGTATTTGGAAATAATTCCCGTTGGTAGATTGCATAGATATCCAATATCATCTTCACACCCAAAAGGTAAAACATAAGCAAATTGGAACTTGCAGAGATAACGTGCCACCTAGTAACAAGATAATTTACAATATAAACTCTAAGTGGCCATACCTCAAATGTACACATTTTCTATGCTCCCAATATACACATAGCTTATTACTCCCTATAATGCAATAACCCACAATTCTTACCAGGAGGCAAATAAAATCCAATGAAAGATATTTAACGTACATTTACGATTGTAAATTTCTCACGAGTAAGGCATACCACATAAAGACTAGATAATCTTGCAATATAAATACTAGGTGGTAGTACTCATGTACACACATTTGTAGGATCATGAAGTGCACAAAGCACATCATTCCCCCAAAATGGGATAATCCATTTTCTCACAAGAGCCAAATAAGATACAAAGAAGATGCAAAAAGGCTCAACACAAGATTCACATGTACATGATGTGCAAACCAACATACACATACTTGATTACTCAAGATAAGAAAATTGGAAGCACACTATATAAAAATACATGCAAGGTACAAAACCAAAACATGCAAAGGGGCAAGTAACTTTCAATGTGAAGAATACAAGTTACTGCAAAGAGGCACATTGGATATAATATAGACACATGATATCCAAATGACCTGACTTGAGAAAATATAATTGATGAAGATCCCTTAATTCTTCATGAGGTAGTCAAGTCTCCAATGCCCTCCAACACCTATTGATCAAGTTTGATCTTGTTGGTCCCCAACCAAGTTTGGTCCTAAGAGGTTAGTCACAATAGGCTTGACTACCCAAATTGTTCTTTTATTGACACCACTTTGAGTACCAAAAATTTGGCAAACACATTGCCAACCTTATACTTCCCAAGAGAATAGATATCATCAATGATAATTTGGTCAGGTAAGTTACCATTCATGCATGAAGAAGATAGGTGACCCTTCTCACGACGTAAGTAGCAACATATACTCTTTCCTTTCTTCTCAGTTGATTTATAGACTTGAGGAGCATTAACTTGAGTCTTCTTGGGAAGTGGCCTTTCTTCAATTTGAGGTTCGACATGAGTTTGTACTGTTGGACGCTTCCCTTGTTGCTTGTCACTATGGGGCTTCTTCTTTAATGGGCAAGATCTAACATGGTGCTCTTAAATTTTGCACTTTAAGCAAATAATCTTGGATACATTATTGACTTGTTTTGGCCCTTGTTCTTGTTGATCTTGGACGTCTTCTTATCATTGGAGTGGAATCCAAGTCTACCCTTCTCATTGGGGGATTTTTGTCCACTCAGAATAATGTCAAGTGTGGGCTTCCCTTCATGACCGTTTTCCAAGTCTTTCTTCGAATAAGTGACTTGGGCCTTGAGCTCTTTGATTTCCTCTACGTGGTTAGTATCAACACAAGTACTTGAGGAAGTAGAAGCTTCATTGATAGAGCTACAAGTCAAGGAAAGTAATTCATCACAAGATGTATCAACATTATGAGTTGATGAATTACAATGACTAACACATGGGAATATAGCATTTTGAGTAGAAGTAGTGCTAATGCCCACATGAGGCTCACTAGATGTTACCTTAGTAATCATAGCCTCATGGGCTAACTTTAGCACATTATGAGATACGAGAAGATCACCATGAGAGCTAGAGATCTTTGCATGACTTTCTTCCAATTTCCCATAATTGCTAGAGAGCAACTTAAGTTGATCCCTTATCTCAACACTCTCCTTTAATATGGATGCTTGAAAAGAACTAGAGTTAGTAGCACAAACATCATCATTAGCAACAAGAGGACAAGGTGTAACAGCCCGGAACCGACGCTCCAGAAGATTCCTTCTATTCTGTTGTCATCGTGTGATTCGTCTGATTGTCGCATTCATCATCGCATCATTCGCATCATCTGCATAGCATCGGCACTTCGTTGCCGTCATTTTTTTTCAAAACATGCATCCGTCCATAGTCGCTGGTTCTCTCCGTTTTTGTCGTTGACCATTTCGTGCCAACCAAGCACGCACGCACCCGCAACATCGATAAAATATTGTTTTTAAAACTGTGCGAAAAATATTCTTGGATTGGGTCGAAAGTTGGCGTGCGGTCTTGTTTTACTATAGGTAGACCACCTGCCAAATTTCATCGCAATCGGAGGTCGCTTGGTACCAGAACGGTCGACCGTAGCGGCACCGTCATCGGTTTATTTATCGGATGTTTCGGTGTTTTAAAAACCTGTCACGGGCCACAATCTTCCTTCTCTTCTCAGCCCAACCCCCTCCACACAGCCCACCTTAAGCCACCAAGCCCACCTCTCCGATCGGACCGTCCGATCGCAATCGGAGGGTCGAAACCCCCCTAAAACCCCTAACCCTAGCAAGCTCTGCTATAAATAGACAGCCCTAGTGTCCAAATGGGGAAACCCTAGCCCCATGCCTCAATTTCCGTGCCCCTCCATCCACCAGCCGCCACCCAGAGCCTCAACCATCTACCTCCTCCAGTCGCGGCCTTGCAGATCCCGCTTTGGACCCACCAAGCCCATCTGGGCCTGGGCAAAGCCCACCCTGATCCACCGAGGCGCCCATACGCCGTGCCCGGTGGCCTCCTCCCGCGCCGGCTATCGGCGAGCCGCCGCCGGCCAAGCCGCCGCCGCCATGCACCTTCGTCGTCGCCCCAGTGCCGCCCGAAGCCCGACCCCGCGAGCTCCGCCGCCGGCCTCGAGCATCGCCTCCGCCCATGAGCTCCCCGTCGGCCCAGGTCGCTGTCATCTCCGCGACCGGATCTGGCCTTGCGCTGCCCGGATCCGACGCCCCGCCCTGCCTGCGCGCCATCCCCGCCCGATCCCGCCTCTCATGCGTCACCGTCCGCCGCCGCTGGCCTCCTGCTCGGGCTCGAGCGGGACGAAGGGGACGAGCCCCAGCGCCCGTTGACCAGCCCCGCATGGGCCTCGCAAGGCCTGGCAGTCGCGCCCAGCTCCAGATCCAGGCCTAAGGCCCATGGGTGAGCACCCCAGCGCCCAGTGCTTTCGGCCGATCTCGTGTTTTTATTTTCATTCGACGAATTTGCTAATTAACCAGTGCATTATAAATTCACCGAAAAATGCCCTATTTTAAAATGCCAATAGTTAAATAACCGTGCATCATATGTAAAAACTACAGCTATGTAAAATGTTTAGAATTTTGTGTAGATTAATAATATCCAACTTTCACACATGTTTAAAATGTTTAACATGCTGTTTTCTTGTAAATTGCATAAATGTCATGTTTTTGCATTGCGCATAATTATATAACCGTGCGTCGCGTTTAAACAAACAATATATGTAAAATGTGTAGATTATTTATATTCCTTTTTCATGCATGATAAAAATGTTTAATGTGATGTTTGCATTGAATTTGCATACATAACTTGCTAAAACGGTTTATGTCCTAATCTCACATAAAGGTTGTGTTATTTTTTTATAGTAAAAACCCGCATATTATATATGTTTTCGGGGTAGAAAAATCCATAGAATTTATGTGTGCATTTAGTTTTGTCATTTGAGAAAGTTTGTGTGCATGTCATTTTTGCTATGATGCCCTTTTTTTTATTCTGTGAGAATTAATCCATGCATATTTTGGAATAGTTGCAAACATGAGATATGCCCTTTGACATGTGTGCTAGGCCCTGGTATTTTTGTTTGCCATGATACTCATGTTTAGGTGTTATTTTTCCTGTTGCCAACATGTGATGAACATACTACTGTTTTGAGGGGTCTAAATAATTCTAAGTCTGAAACTGTTATTTTGTTGCCATGTTGCCATGTGATTTGCTATTGATCTAGGAGTCTTTTGTGGTTTCTGCAAAGGAGTCTTTTGTTAGGCATGTTATTGTCTACCAGTTTGTGCCATTTGTTGCCATGTATAGGTTTTGCAGCATAGTTATTTCTGCTGTCCAACATGTCAATCTGTTAAAAACTGCTGCACATGTCTAGTCTAATTTTCACTTAGTCTGAGAATCTGTTTTCTTCATAATGCCATGTTGTGATGATGCTATCCATGTTTCTGTGCATAATTAGAACTTGCCGCTATGGAATGATTTGTAGTGCATCATGTCCTCTACCTTGCTGTTAAATTTCATGCCATTACATGACCTCTAGCATATAGTTTCATTGCTGCCAATAGGCCTTCATGAAAAACTGCTCTGCTAAAAATTGTTATTTTCACTAAGTCCCTAATGCCATGTTTTATTGCCATGTTGTGAGCTTCCTACCATGTGATCCATGACTCTTTTGAGTAGGATATGTCAAGATGAAATGAAGTGTGTGTTATATGTTATTGACCCATGCTTAGCTTGTGCATTTCAGAATCTTTTAGCTTGTGGTTTTCATGTGTGCAATATGCTATGTTGCTATTTTTGGGCAGATTTTAAATAAAACTTGCGTTGCTTGTTATTGTTGAGCCGTAGCTCCGTTTTGAACATGTTGCACATGACACTTGCTTAGAATCTCATGTAGTTTCATAATATCTTGTTGTATCCATGATTTGACATGTTTATGGTTGTTGATTGCATGCATTGTGCATTCATGACATATTCATCTTGTGTGTGTCATATCTTTTAGGCCGTAGCTCCGTTGCAAATGTTCTATATATGTAAATCGACTAGAATGACGAGTAGAATCGCATCGTACATTTTATTTCCATGTTTAATAAATATAAAACATGATTAGTTCAGATCTGGACCAATTTCGAAATTAACACATGGGGTCATTTCAGAAATGCTATATGTTGTTTCTGACCTCATTTAATATGCCTAGATAGTGTATTTTAATTATGCTTCACCTCTTGCCATGTTTAACCAAATTTAATATTGTTGGGTACCTAACCGAGATTGAACTAAGAAATTCAAATGTGGAGTTTCGTCGATATGCAACTCGTTGCATTTTGAGCTTCACTTAATATGTAGCATTTGATTGTTGTGCTTTGCCATGCCTTGCATAATCGTATGAACATGCATCACCCTTGTTTGTGCATCATGTTATATGTTGTGGTGTTTATCGTGTGTTGATCGTTTGTTCCGGATTGCTTCTTCTCGTTAGAGTCCCGAAAGCATTCAGAGTGTGAGGATTCGTTCGGCTACGTTGGTTCGTCTACTTCATGGACTCGATCTTCTTCCAAGCGGGATCTCAGGCAAGATGAACATTTCCCTGGATACCACTACTATCATTGCCATGCTAGTTGTCTCGTTTCTATCACTATGTCTCACTACCTACCACTTGTTTGTCAAGCCTCCCAAAATGCCATGATAAGCCTCTAACCCTCCACATCCTAGCAAACCATTGTTTGGCTATGTTACCGCTTGCTCAGCCCTTCTTATAGCATTGCTAGTTGCAGGGGCAAATTGTTTCCAGGTGCCAACATGGAAATTTTTGAGATATCACAATATTATTGCTATTTAATTTAATGCACATATATACTTGGTAAAAGGTGGAAGTCTTGGCCTTTTGCTCGGTGTTTTGTTCCACTTTTGCCGCCCTAGTTACTTGTGTACCAGTGTTATGTTCCATATTGAGCGCTCCTAACATGCTCGG
Organism: Elymus sibiricus; assembly: GCA_039707655.1. Lineage (NCBI taxonomy): Eukaryota > Viridiplantae > Streptophyta > Magnoliopsida > Poales > Poaceae > Elymus > Elymus sibiricus. The sequence continues at coordinate 239,622,017 of CM077665.1, forward strand.
GGATGTTATGGGGACCCCCTTGATTTTTGTTTTGGGATAAAACTCTTCTGGAAAGGCCCAACATTGGTTTTACCATTTGCCTAATAACTAATAAAATTGCATAGGGACCCGCCGGCACCCGCGGGTCTTTAATCAACCCCCCGGGCCAGTGCTCCTCGTGAGTGTTGGTCCAACCTGTCAACCGCCGGTGGCCGCCACGGGCAACTCTGCGATTGGCCTACCAGTAGTTTGGACAATCCGTCGTGTCCTGAGAATGAGATACGCGGCTCCTATCGGGATCGTCGACACGCCAAGTGGCCTTGCTGGATTTGTTTTACCTTTCTCGAACGTCTTGTGCACGAGATTCTGAGGATACTTCAGGTTATCTTGAGGTTTAGGTTTTCCACGGAATTCTAAGGATATTGCGGGCTATCCCCTGGTTGAGGTTTTTCGGACGCAGCGTGTGGTTAGTTTGTGATGGATGAGTTGGAGCACCCCTGCAGGGTTGAATCTTTCATGAGAGCCATGCCCCGCAGTTATGTGGCAACTTGGAAATTTTTTTAACATCCGGTCAAAGAAAACTTAAAGTAAACTCAAATAAAATACACCAACCATGTGCGTAACCGTGACTGTCTCTTCTCGTGAATTTCTAATCTGAGAGAGAACACGGTGGGGTTATGTTTGACTCGTAGGTAGGTGTTCAGGATCACTTAGTGATCATTACTAGCTCACGTCCGTTTATGCGCCAATCATCCCCCCTATTCTTGTACTCGTAAGTTAGCCACTCAAATAAATGCTTAGTGCTTGCAACAGCCTCACCACTTAACCATATCTCACCCATTAAGCTTTGCTACTCTTGATACCCTTGGAAATGAGATTGCTGAGTCCCTGTGGCTCACAGATTACAACAACAATAGTTGCAGGTACAGGTAATGCGATGCTTTGATGTGAGAGCGATGCTTGTTTGATTTGGAGTTCTTCTTCTTCTTCATCGATCTAGGATGGGTTCCAGGCTGGCAGCCTAGGATAGCAATGATGGATGTCATTTTATTGTTTGATTTCGTCCATAGTCGGACCCTGCTCTTCTGTATGATGATTGAATGTAATGATGTATTGATGTGATCATGATTTAGCTTGTGGCGAGTGTAAGCCAATTCCATATACTCATCTCCTCTTTACATGTACTTGTGACGATATCCATTCTTGCGAAACGACGAGATGCGCTTCTATCCCTGTCGAGGCCCTCGAGCCAAAATAAGGATAGGATCACATCTTGGGCGTTACAGAAGGCAACTTATCAAGCTCTTTTAAACATGAAGCTTCTAGTTGGCGATTTCGACGAGTGAACTCTTAATGAACCTTGAGCCATTTTTGAGGTGCTCAAAGTCCTCAAGGAGTTTAGCATGTGCAACTTCAAACTTATCATTTGTAGTTTTGAAATCATTGGCCACCTCAAGGGCTCTATCAAGATATTCCTTCACTCTAGATAGTTCTAGAGCAAAAGTATCCTCAAGAGATTCTTTGGTGGTACGTTATTCCTCAAGAGCTTGAGAAAGATCCACGGTCTCATTTGCATAATCACGCTCATGACTGATGGCCTGTAAGTGCACATGATTTAGTTGTAGCCTTTTCTAAGAAAGAGTATCGATCGCACAGGGAGCACAGGAATCCGACTTGTTCCTCTAATAAAGAATTAAGTATCTTTGCGCTTGCAGATAATTGTAGACTTAAAGAAGAGGTGAGGGCGGATATAAATGATGATTGAGTAATGTAGTTACTTGTAACTAAATAACATAAAAGTAAATAAAGAACAACGATTGTAGTGAATGGTGAAACAAAAAAATAAAGGTGTTCTCAGAGAGTCCGTAATCCCCATTGGTATGTTTCTATCACACATATGCATAAGCATAGTCTGGAACGGATACTTGAGCAACTATTGACAATTATCCTGGGCGGAGCCAGGTACAATACATGTTCTACTCATAGTAGACTTCGTGCCACGCATGCCACCATCATAGTCTCCCCCTGAGGGTTACAACTCATGATAATTAAGGGTTACCCCGTGGACGTAGCAAAAGGTTCTTTGTAATTACCCTATCAATTGTAAAGGCTAGGGGCAGTAGGCTTTTACTGTCACCTCGAATTACCTCCACAACCTAGACCTTTACCATGGTAGTGATATACTTTGTGGCCATAAGGCACCTATGCCGAGTGGGACCTCTTCACAACATTCACAAAGTTATTGAACTAAGCATTCAACAGAGGATCTCATATCCACAATATCATTTCAGATCCTACACATACCAAGGTTCATCCATATCCTCGAGAACTAGTGGTCAACTCATGGGAACAACAAACGTCATAGCAACGGTAATGTCATATATGGATGAATGATTCAAATGATACACCAAAGGATCCACTATGGTTCTTGATGTTGCAGATGATAAGGATGTGGATGATGATGATGATGGTGGTGGTGATGAAGACGATGGTGATGATGTTGTCCTCATCTTCGCGGTGAGAAGTATCTCCTTTTTCTCCTGGTTGATCCCTCTTCCGGATGAGCTCCAGAGGCTAGGGTTTTGCCTTCTGGATGAGTTTCTGGTGTCTTTGGGCGTCTCCTCCACAATCTGATTCGACGGGGTGGAAATAGTTTATCTGGCAGCGGCGGTGCGCCATACGACCGCTCATACGGGTGCTCGCGGTCGTATGGAACATCGTCTTTCGCTCTGGAAGTGCGAGGACGCCTATTCCTTTGGCCTTCTTGCTTGATACTTTTATGGAAAGTGATTATCACTTTAAATAGATGATTCCACTACCATTTCTGAGAATTTTCTCCATTAAATGATAATTGATCCAAAAGACGTCACCAGAGGGATTATCAACAAAAAGAAGTGCACGAACGCGATAAAATTCCACAAAGCCCACATGTAGGCACAAAATACGCAGTAAAACTATCACATAAATTGGACTCATCAACTCCCCCAAGCTTAAGTCTTACTCCTCTGCTATCAAGAACCGTGGCTTGTAAAGAACAAGGTCAACCTTGTATTTATGAGATACAGATACGAAAAAAGTATGAGTCCATCACTTTTAAGAGGAGCGGTTTATGATAAAGATATGTGACAAATGATAGCTCATACTTACTATGATAATGATCATGCATGCATCCACACCTTGTTACTTTATTTTGATGTGGACAAGTAACACCTTCATATCCTCGGTCATTATTGTTTCAACCGAGCAAGCAGTTTTCCCTCTTTTTTATCTAGATCTTTTGTTCTTCAAAGGATTTATTCTCTTGTCATTGAGACATGCATGGTGAAGGATCATTTCAATATTTGGTATGATATGCAAGCCAACCATGAATCTCAGAAAGACTTAATTTACAAAAGCACTTCCGAATTTTTATAGAGGATTAATTTCTTTGCTTGCCCTATTGTAAGTTGAACATCTCAATGAGCTAGTATATATAGTTCTTTTATCTCCATTCAACAATTTAACAACTGAGATGTGGAGTACTTATAATCATCATGCAAGTAATTGTATGATACTATTTAGATCCAACAATCATCAAGTACGTTCTCAAATAAAAAGCCATGATCTCACACATCAGGATATGCATATACTCATTGGAAGGGATCATCCCTTATTCAAGAGGAAAAATGATAGTTCAACCTTATTGAAAATAAAACTTATACCTTAATCTTGCAGAAAAGTAATGCAGAAAAGGTAAAGATACAAAGTGCATGTGATCTCCCCAAGCTTACAATCAAGCTGGGGAGATCCAGGCACAAAGCATTTCATGCTCACTTTTGGAAACCTTGGAAGGCAACGCGGATGCTCTTAAGCCTTTTCTTCATCTCCTCAACTACGGCTTGTTGATCATCTATAACCTGGGTCAAAAACTCAAGTTGTCAAGTGTTGTTGCAAAGGGTATCAACGATAAACCCGGGCTTAAGAAAAAGGCCATCCACTCTTGCCTCCAAATCGTTACTCATCAACAAGTAAGAATCAATTCCATCTCCGATCACATTCACACAAGCCTTTGAAACCTTCTCCAATTCCCGAATCTTTTCCTTCATCTCCTCCAGGGTCGGTGGCTCCTTTCCCCACTCAGCTTGGGGAGGGCCCCAAAGGAAATAAAGGAATAGATCCATGGATATTGAGTTAGTAGGGATTAGTAGGGTACCCATTTGAAGTGGTGTCGTCATCTCCCTCTTTTGCTTCTTCTTCCTCCTTGATCTCCACCACCTCGACCTTCTCTTTCTTCTCTGGACGTGGTTCGTCCTTGAGGCTTAGATTCCTCAAGTCTTCCCATGCCGAGGGCATAACATCATCCAAGTTGGGGAAGGGGATGATATGAGCACAAGTGGATGAGGTCTTGTTGCTCATGGCGGCGATCGTGCTTATTATCTGCAACTAAAAGCTTTTTGGAAGAGATGGGAAGCGAAGGAGATGTGAGATCAGATGGTTTAGGGCTGATGGACGTGCCCTTTACCTTATTATAAAGGCTAAGTTTGTTGGTAATCACGAGATCAAGGATAAAGAGTTAGTTAGAAAGAAATCAAAACGAAAACGGGAAACAATTGCGGAAACGGATCAAAGGACGACCTTCCATACGTGCGGTCGTGCTCGTTTAGCCGGTCATTTGGTTGGCCGCCCAGATCCTCTTTGTTTTTCATACCTGTTGTAGAGAATGATCCATATGATAGCTCATACGGGCACAACCGGCCAATTAGAACGCTGTCATTGATTCTGTGGTCGTGGTCCTCGCCAAAGACAAATCAAACGATCGCGAGCGTCCGTATGATACCCCGCATTTCAATCTGGACTCCGTGTCACTTCCATATGGTATCCACGATCGCCATACGGACGTGAGCGGTCGTTTGGAACATTGTCTTTCACTCTATTGGCCATTGTGCCCGTTTCTTTGTTAGAAATATTTTCCTCTCTGAGAGATTAGTGACAAAGCTCCCAACTATAGAGGAACATTCCAACAGGTCAGATTCAAGATTAACAAGTCTAATCAAAACAAAATTGCAACTTCTACTTATGTATTTACATACACTTTAGCGAGGTGTTGTTTCGTACTTTTTGTTCCTTCCGGAGGGCTTCGGCTGGCTCGATCGTGAGAAAACTTACCTCCTCTATTTCCCGTTCTTCCTTTTGTTCATCTGCAAGGTATACCTTCAAGTGTTTCCCATTCACGATCCAGGGTCCATTTTTTTCCTCCTCTTAGCCGGACAACTCCGGAGTTATTCACCTCTTCAATCTCATATGTCCTTCCCTGCGAGACCTGAGTTTCCCTGGAAACAACTTGAGACGAGAATTAAATAGGAGGACCTTGTCCCAAGTAGTGAAAGTTCGCTTCAGTATCTTATGAGCATGCCACCTATTAACCTTATCTTTAAATAGCCTGTCACTCTCGTAAGCACTGTTGCGAAGTTTTCCTAGAGCATGTATATCTAGCAAACTTTTATCTCCAACTTCCGTAAGATTAAGATTCTTGATTTCCAAAAAAGCCTTATGCTCTCACTACTAGGAGAAAGGCTAGTAGTAGCGCTGGAAATAGGGCTAGCAGTAGCGCGGGTGCCCGCGCTACTGCTATGGCGCTACAGCTAAGTTTTAGCAGTAGCGTTGGTGCGCCTGCGGTACTGCTATACCTAGTTAGCAGTAGCGTACTTCTGGCCAGCGCTACTGCTAATTAGCTGTAGCGTAGGCCCACAGGCACAACGGAGAACTGATTTTTTCCGCGTGCTCCTTCCGATAAATGATGCAATCGTTGATGCATGCATGGTATCTAATGTGGGGCAGATCAAGTGGGCACACAATCTTCTTGGCCTCATCGACGCTAGTAGGACACAAGTTCCCCGAGGGAAGAACTTTATCATGTAGATACTTCAAATGCTCATCGAGGCTTGTGTCTGTCCATTTGGTTTTGGCCTTCGTCTTTAGAAGTTCGAGCGTGAAACTCAAGCGGGTCACCTCGGGATCGCAATCATCATACAATGGAGTATTCAAATCTACCTCCAGTTGCGCCAGCTTGGCCTCCTCTCTTGAAGTGGCTAGTCGTACTCTCGCGAAGCAGGTCTTGAACATGAGGGTCCTACACGATTGAACTTAGTCGCGTCGAAGACTGCGACGTATCCGCCTCTTCTCCGTTGTGTCCGGCCTCTTCTCCGCCATGTACGTCCTCTTCTCCGCCGTGTCCGGCCTCTTCTCCGCCGTGTACGTCCTCTTCTCCTCCGCCATGTCCTGCGCCCTCAAACTCTTCTTCGGGTCCATCATCGTCGACCATCTCTTTGTCTACCCCCATGTCATTATTGTCTGCCGTGTGGACATCCTCATCATCATCTTCAATTATCCACCGAGTATAGCCATCCATGAAACCATACATGAGTAGGTGCGCCTTCAAACTGCCACGCTCAAAGGGGTCCAAGATGGTGATTAGTTTGCATCTTCTACACGGACATATAACCCCAGTTCGGTTATTTAAATACATGTCGTGCACCATGGATTGCAACCATCTTTCCACCACACTTCCAATGACCTTCATGATTGCCTGCGCGGTATAATAAGCAAAAGAATTTTAACCATGCATGCATATATCAAAGTCATACAAAATTTTGACATGACCTTCCCTAAAAATATGGCATATAGAGTTTGCCCGAAATTCGCCGAAACGGAAACAAATCAACATTTCGGCAAAACATAAGCAACTCATGTCAAGAACGATCCGACAAACACACATATAGCCGGCGGCAACTCATGCCACATGCACATATTCCCACCATCATAGCGCAAACACACATATTTTCATTAATTCTTGCAAAGCACAACTTTTTATTCACCTTTCGTCCCGAGAGAGAGGGCCGGGATCGATCAAGCCGACGTATGTTAGATGGCCGATGCCGCTATCTAGCTAGCAAGGGATTGAAAGAAGTAGGACAAAGATGCATGGTAGATCTAGTTGGAAGGAGATGCTCTACCCAACTAGTGGAGAGGGAGGGAAAGCTAGCTAGCTAGTGAGACAAAAGGCAAGAGTGGGACCAGAAGAGAGAAGGACGAAGAGACAAATAAATTCAAGTGAGGGAAAATAAGCCATTAATGGAGGAGATGGTGGATGGGGGCATTAATGGGGAGAGAAGATAGGTAGGAGAAGAAGGAAGAACTAAGTGAGGGAGGTGGAGGAGGGAGAGGGGAAAGGGGAGGGGAAAGGGGAGGGGGAGGGGGAGGGTGGGAGGGAAAAGGTGGCTGCTACGAGTAGCAGCAGCGCTGGACCAGAAACGCCCTACTGATAAGCATTGTAGCAGTAGCGCTGGTCAGAGCCCCGGCGCTGCTGCTAATAGGGGCCCACCTGCTGGCAACGTATAGCCATAGCGGTAGCGGTGGGCCACCGACACGCGCTACTGCTACGACTATAGTAGTAGCGCCGGTTTTGGACAGCCGCTACCACTACAGGTAGCCACTGGCGGTGGCGACGGGACCACTTAGCAGTAGCACTGGTTTGCTAGCCAGCGCTACTGCTACTTGTCTACTTGTAGCGCTGGTCAGTTGCCAGCGCTACTACTACTTAGCAGTAGCGCTTTCCCTCTTTCCAGCGCTACTGCTAAAATACTATCTATAGGCTTTCTCCTAGTAGTGTCTAATTCTAAAGGTAAATGACAAGCCTTACCATACACCATATTCTTTGGTGATATTCCCATGGGATTCTTGTAGGCGGTGCGGTAGGCCCATAGTGTTTCATTTAGCTTTCCTGCCTAGTCCATACTGGACTTTTGCACCGTCTTCTGCAATATTGTCTTTATCTCCCGGTTTGAGAGTTCCACTTGACCACTAGTTTGTGGATGGTATGGCGAAGCTATTCGGCGAGTCAGCCCATACTTACGAAGTACTCTACCAAAAATTCCATGTAGAAAATGAGATCCATCGTCCGTGATAAGAATTTTAGGAACTCCGAACCTGGGTAATGTGACGTCCTTTATCACCCTCAATGAAGTAGCCGCATCTGCATGTCTGGTTGGTAAAGCTTCCACTCACTTGGTAACATAATCTACATCCACAAGAATATGAGTGTACCCATCTGAAATGGAAAAGGTCCCAAATGAAGGAGTCCTGGACTAGGGGGTCCCAGCCGAGCTGGGCTACTTAATGGGTCAGGCTGGGGGGCCATCAAGAAGAAGGACTTTGGAAGCTTTGAGATGAGGCGCATGTATCCTGGATTCTGCCGAAGTCTTCAGCGCTCCAAGAGAGGAAGATTTCGTTCGGCGTCTGATGCATAGATGGTAACCGACATTCATGTAACCCTAGATACCCCCGGTGCCTATATAAACCATGGGGTTTAGCTTGTAGAGCATACCATACGAATCATCATAACCCTTAGGGTTTAGTCCCCAAATCCATGATCTCGACGTAGATTAACTATGTAACATCTACAATATCAATACAACAAGAGCAGGACGTAGGGTTTTACCTCCATCAAGAGGGCCCGAACCTGGGTAAAAGCCTCGTGTTCTTTGTGTCCTATTACCATCTATCCGATCTCACAACTCGCCCCGTACCGGAGATCTGCTTGTTTTGACACCGACATTGGTGCTTTCATTGAGAGCTAGCTGTGTGATCATCGAGATCGATGGCTAATCCGCAGTTCAGCAGTAGCATTGGCTGCGGTGGCACTTTCGTCCCCGGTGTGGGGACCCCGACCCATAAGTCGTGATCACCGAATGCACGTGTACAATGATCCGAGAGATCAATGCTCACTGAACACACAGAAGATGAATAACAAGAGTCTTACATCCATACATACCGTCTTACACAAATAAAGACCATCAAGGTCAAGTCTTACATAGATAGGGCCATGAAGGCCAAATAGCAAACATAAACTCGCAGCGGAAAACTTGAAAGATAGCGTAGACCCATGCCATCTACCTTAATCCAACAGGCATTCTAACTGGGAAGCGTCCTAATTCGCATGTTCGTCACCAACGAATTCTTCACCATATTCCTGCTCTTCCATGCCTGGCCAATTAAATAACCAATGGCAACCCAATGAGTACTTTGAATGTACTCGCAAGCAACCCATGTTTTGGAACAAGGTATAACAATGCATGATATAGCACTAAGTAGGTAAGTTTTTTGCAGAAAGCTAATTTTAAGTGCAATGACATGTCCTATCAACTTGTAAGCATGCATCAAATCGATACAAGAATCCGTATGAACATGTTAAGATATCAATATAAACAAGGTTTGAACATCTCATGTTCAACCATCACGTCAAGTCATCCGACTTGACTCAAGTATCATCTTTGTCTCACACACCCACACATGCCAAGTTTTTGTAAACAATGGACATAGTTTAAGCAGTAACACCCAACTGTCCTTGACCGTGGACACGGCTATTCAAATAGTTTTACACTCTGCAGAGGTTGCACACTTTACCCACAAGACTCGGGGAACTTCCGTGTCAAGCCACGACTCGCGGTATATCACATACCCGAGGTAAGCACCCGAACAATGCCTTTCCCTTGACGATACTAACAAAGAGTCCAGTCGTTGGCACCCAGCCCTCATGATGTACATCACCAGTATCATCCATGAAGGGACCAATGTGTGCCCGGTGTCTGTAAAAACAGCCCATGGTCGCCCTACCCGGCACGACCCCGTATCGAGAGTGACCACGTCACTCCCGCCACTAGTAATGCGGGTTCAATGCTAGTACCTACCAAAGTAATCAACAAGGCCACGTCCCATAAGGGGTATCGTGGTTGTACATGTAAGGTTGGGACGGTCGACAAATCTTAAATTTAATCCGTTTTCAAACACACACACACACACACACACACATACAGCTTGCTCCGGTGCACCACTTCTTTCTCAAGTGGTTACTTGGCTCATCTTCTCCCTCGAGCATTAGTGGCACCCAACGGGGTTTTCGGAAAGTCTATGAAAGCATTTGTTTCCAACACCATGCATATTCCCGTCCCATTTTGCGTAGCATCTACATAACAGTCTAACTATTTCCCACCCACACAAGTCCAAGTGGTTGGAAGAGTTGTGACATGCTGAAAGCACATTTGCTCCCTTGGTGGCATTGGTAATTAATAACAACATATATGTCATTAAACTAATGTTTCCACTAAGTATATTTCAGGAAAAGTTCAATGATAGGGTTGGCAAAAGGATTGTGGAGAAGACCCCTAGATGCAAGGAAATGGATTGGCAAAGCTTCAAGCAAGAGGACTCTACATTTTACTTTGTGAGAAATCACTTTGAGTCCGTAGGAAAGCCAATACTATTAAAAGGGGGTAAGGTACTGTTGGTGAACAAGATGCTCCACGTGCACAATTGATAGTCACAAAAAACACCCACAAACTCTTCCACAAAGTCTGTCCAAGCCTATCTTGAAAATCGGTGTAACCAACAATTCCCACTCGGTGCCACCGATTCCCAAACTCAGACAGACCCATGCCAAACCCTAGCCATTTGGTCCAACCGATTCTGCATTGGTGCAACCGAGTTTACGTTGCCAACTTTCTGTTACCTCGTTTCATAAAATCGGTCTTACTGAGTTTTTTGGATCGGCGTCACCGAGTTGTGAAATCTGACCGTCGGTCACCTAATCGTTACCACCGAGAGTTATGTATCGGTCTCATCGAGATTCAAAAGTTACTGCCTTTTGGTCACTTCGGTACCACCGAGTATTATATTTCGATGTCACCGAGTTGGTCACTTTAGGTGTAACGGTTGGATTTTTGGGGATGCCTATATATACCCCTTCACCACCACCCACTCGAAAGAGAAGCACTCAGAACTATTCCATACTTGCCCCATCCTATTTTCTGAGAGAGAGCCACCTACTCATGTGTTGAGATCAAGCTATTCCACTCCATCCATATGAATCTTGATCTCTAGCCTCCCCAAGTTGCTTTCCACCAACTCAAGCTCTTCCACCATAGCCAAATCTGTGAGAGAGTGATTGTGTGTTGAGGAGTCTATCATCATGAAGCACAAGAGCAAGGAGTTCATCGACATTGCCGAGCCTATTACCTTTTGGAGGGTGGAGCCTCCTAGATTGGTTAGCTGTCGCTTGGGAGCCTCCTACTTCGTGTTGTGGAGTTGAACCAAGAAATTTGTACGGGCAAGGAGATTGCCTACTTCGTGAAGATCTACCCATAGTGAGGCTAGTCCTTCGTGGACAGAAGCCGTGATGGAATAGTCAAGGTTGCTACTTCGTGAACCCTTATGGGTTGAGCCTCCATGGACTCTCGCGACCGTTACCCTCCGTGGGTTGAAGACTCCATAAACATGGACGTACGATAGCACCACCTATCAGAACCACGGGAAAAATCTTCGTGTCTTCCTTCCTACCCTCTACTACATATGCTTGTTGTTAATTTCCGCTGCTATACTCTTAGACATGCATGTGTAGGGTGTACTTGACTTGCTATCATTGCTAAAATCTGCCAACACTTAAAATTGGGAAAAGGTAGAATTTTATTTGGTCAAGTAGTCTAATCACCCCCCTCTAGACATACTTTTGATCCTACAAGTGGTATCAGAGCTTTGGTCTCCATTGCATTGGTCTCACAACCTAGGAGAGTATGGCGTCTAGTGAGGGAAATTATCACCGTAGAGGTTCATACTTTGATGGCACAAATTTTGCTAGTTGGAAGCACAAAATGAAAATGCATATTCTTGGTCATAACCCTGCCGTTTGGGCTGTTGTTCGTGTTGGCTTGCAAGGTAAATTCTTTGGTGATGGAAAGGAACCGGATCGTGAAGCGACCGCGGATGAATTTAAGATGTTGCAATACAACGCTCAAGCATGTGACATTCTCTTCAACTGCCTATGCCCCGAAGAATTCAACAAAATCAACTGTCTTGAGAATGCAAAAGAGATTTAGGATACTTTGGTTGATATGCACGAAGGTACCGAAACCGTGAGAGAATCCAAGTTGGACATTCTTCAAAGTCAGCTTGACAAGTTCAAGATGAAGGATGGTGAAGGAGACGCAGAGATGTACTCTAGGATAGCTCTCATCACAAATGAGATTGCCGGCTTAGGAAGCGAAGAAATGACCGACAAATTCATCATCAATAAGATACTTCGAGCTTTGGATGAGAGATATGACACCGTGTGCACATTGATCCAAATGATGCCCAACTACAAAGATCTCAAGCCTACGGAAGTCATTGGAAGGATTGTTTCTCATGAGATGACACTCAAGGACAAAGAAGAGCTTCACAACAAGTCTAGCGGTGCTTACAAAGCCACAAGTGATGCTCCCGCAACTTCAAGCAATAACCTTGTCACCAATGAAGAGATAAGCCTCATGGTCAAGAAATTCAACAAGTTCGACAAGAATAGAGGCAAAGAACGAAGCTCCAACTCAAGATATGAAGAGAAGCGTTCGTCAAGTCGTGACCGAAACTGCTACAATTGTGGGAAGCCCGGACCCTACTCCAATGAGTGCATGGCTCCCTACAAACGAAGAGAAGAGTCACCAAGAAGACGAAGCTCAAGGAATGAATCACCTCAAAGAGAGAGAAGGAGTAGAGATGATCAATATGAACGAAGATCCTCAAGGAGAAGTAGGGACTCGGAGAAGAAGGACAAGTACACCAAGAGCTACACAATAAGAAGACATCAAGCTCATGATGGTGAATGGGTTTCCGGCTCCGAATCCGACAACAACTCCGAGAGAAGCTATCACTCCAACTCCGACTATAGTCAAGATGAAGGTGTTGCCGGACTTGCACTAGTGACTACCAACTCCTATGATCCATTTGATTCACCAAATGAAGGGAGTGGAAGTTGCTTCATGGCTAAAGGCCCCAAGGTATCACACCCCGAGTATCTCGACTTCAATAGTGATGAAGATGATTTACTTGGTGGTGATGACTTGCTCTTTGATAAAACTAGTGATGTCAGATGTCAGTCAAAATGAACTTGATAATTTTCATGCTAGTCAAGATAAGTCGCTTGATGATGATAAGATGAAAATAGAACAACTAACTAAAGAATTAAACACTCTTAAGTTAGCCCATGAATCTACTCTCGAAGATCATAGAGAGCTTGTAAGGACTCATGAGAAGCTACGCTTCGAGAAGTTCACGTTGGAGCAAGAACATGAGTTTCTTAAAGCTATTAATGACGATCTCCGAAAGAAGACTTCATCTTATCTAGCCAAACGATTAGTCTTGTCTACATTCATGCCACAAGTTAAACCTAGACAAACTAGTAACAAAGGCAAGAAAGGTTCTTCATCTAGTAGCAACAATAAAAATGCTAAATCTAATGATGTTGCTTCTAGTAGTTCTATTGATTCCACTAATGATGATTCTCTTAGCCAAGTTACACTTGAGCAAGAAAACGATTTATTGAAAGGAATTATAGAGAAAGGTATCTACAAGAGTCTTGCCGGATGTAAGCAATTTGAGGAGATTGTACGCAAGCACGGAGGATACCGGAAGAACCATGGCATTGGCTACTTCAACGCTAATGGAGTTGAATGGGAAGAAGGTCAATACCCCAAGCCCAAGATTGTTCCTCAAAGGGAGAAGTATGAACATACTCTTCCCAAGGGAACAAACACTCAAGGTGACCTTCCACCACAAGACCACAAGCTAAAGGGCAAGGACAAGCTTCAAGAGGACATTGACTCATATGAAGATGAATCCGAAGCTTTGGTGGAGTGGGTTCCCATGGCTACTTCAATCTGAACTTCTACAAGTGCCACTTCAACACCAAGGATCCCCATCAAGTTGATGTGGGTCCCGAAGAAGAAGAACTAGAGAAGTTCTTGAGGGGTAACTCCACCAATGAAATTCACTCCTATTGATTATTGGCAAGAACTAGTTGCAATCAACGTCAACATCATGCAATAGTTCAAGGAGTCACACATTCCCTCAAAGGTAAGCAAGGGACAAGGTAATCAACAAATCCATGGACATCATCATGTATGCTTTGCACTCCATGTCCATAGATATCCTTGTATTTGTCTCTTGTGTGTTGGGACTAACCCTTGTAGGTGAGAAGAGTAAGGAAATAACAAGGATGCTTCCAACTCTTGGTGATCTTCATCAACCTTGAGCATCCACCACTACATCACCCACATGAAGTCTTCTACGACAAAACCCAAGGTTAGTTTATCCCTCCTATGGGGGATGTCACATCAAGGGGGAGCTTTACTCTAAGACTTGAGTTAAAGAATCTCATAGTATGTGACAACATTAAATGCTTTATGTAAAAGTGGAAACCCCACTTGTGCTTAAACGATGAGTATGACCTATGATCAAGTATTCTTACTTGGCTCCTAAGTCAGTATACTCATATATAGATGACTCCGTCATCGCCAAAATGCTTGATAGATGCTAGTATGTATGAGCATGTTTGCCATGATTTCATTTGACATCTTATTGTGTGAGCATGTTGGTCTGCATCTATTTATCCATTCGAGGACATCCAATTGTTGCTATTTGGCTTTTGATTTTTCTTTTGCCAATTGGATGGACAAGAATGTCTAGGACCACTCTCTAGCTATCTATGCTTTCTCGTCTCATATTCCATTTTTGCTGCATCACAAAATTTGAACAAGTACTTTTCGATCCCTCCGTGTGAGGAGCACTCGGAGTTCCGTATCGACAAATGACTGACCATTAAAACCTCCCAAGTGCATCTCGGTGGAACCAACAGCAAAATCTCGGTCTCACCGAATGCCTAGGGTTGATCTGGATTTCCATCTCGGTAACACCGATTCCTTATTCTCGGTTACACCGAGTTTCCCTGTCAGCTGACAGTTGAGAAACTCGGTGGCACCGATAATTTTGAACCGGTGTCACTGACAGCAATGGGTATATTACCTGGCAGACCCGACTTTTGAAATTCAACCGCAAAAGTCCGTTTTCCTCCAACCCTAAGCTGCCACTCCGGACCCCCTGGTCGTCGCCCTTGCCTCCCCGTGTGCCTCCGCTGTTGGGAATCTGCGCCGCCGACGGAATCTTCACCACCGTCGTCGCCTTAGCTGATCCTTCACCAAGTTAGGGTATGGATCCGGCCCTCTTTGCGCTCCCCTTCCGATTCACGCGCATTAGAGTAACTTTTATCGATAATCCACCGATTGCAATCCTCTCAATCCTCTAGAAATCTCATTAGCTTAGCGAACGAAAGATTTTTAGGTTTAGTCGTCCGCAAAATCGAATCTCGGTGATACCGAGTCAGAAGAATCGGCTCTACCGATTTTGTTTTGTACTACTGAGGACAGTCTCGGTGAAACCAAGTGGCGATTTTTGGTACGACCGAAATTGCTGCCAAGTTTCTGTAAAGAGTTCTGTGTGTCTCGGTGGTACCAAAACTTTTGACTCGGTAACACCAAAATCCCTTTTTGCTGAAAACTATATCTAAGGATTTCTTTGTTCAAACCTTTGAAAAAAAACATCTGCATTTTGTGATGACTCAACCCTTCCACTCTTCTATACTCTATTTCATAGGGTCAGAGATGTCAGATGCTGAAGACAGCCAGAATGGTCTCAGAGAGCAAAGTGTTGACATGAGCTCAGGCACTAGTCCTGAGGGGAGCTATGATGATGTTCCTAGCTCTCCTGATGTGCCCAAGGCTGCAACCAGGGCAAGAAGTAAGCTCAACTCAGATGAGGAAGATGAGGACTTTATTCCTGAGGAGCTGTCCAAGAAGGATGATGCTGCCAAGAGCACTGTTGTTGCCTCTTCATCCAAAGAGAAGAAGGCAATTAGGAAAGAATATGCTAGCTCAGGGACAACAAGAGCACCAGAGAGCTCTAGGGAAACAATGACTGTTGAGCCCTCCAAGAAGTCCATGCCTAAGAAGGCAGGAGAGAAGAAGAGGTCCAGGAAGAGGATCATTCATGTCATGGGTAGGCCTACCTCAATGTATGAGGACCCAGCAGAGGCTGCTGCTAAGGAGGAAGAGGAAGAGCCAGTTGCCAAGGCCCCTCCTTAGAAGAAGAAGAAGCTCATGGCTGATGCTATGCCTAAGGCTACCTCATCCAAGGGCACCAAGACTCCCCCCAAGAAGGCTGCTACAGACAAACCCAAGAGGTTCTCTAGAGCGATACCATCTTCTAGCAAGAACAAGACCTCCACCTTTAGGGAAGCTGAGGATGATGCTATGTCAGCTTTGATGAAGCTGAGACCACACCTTCCAGAGCACAATGCCAGCCACTTGCTTGCTGAGGACATGAAGAAAAGGAAGGACTCTGGTTTGAGAGAATGGAGAGCTGTTGATCCATACTCACAGAGGAGGAAAACTGTTGTGGACTACATGTTCTATACCAAGGAGCAACAAGATTTCTATGAAACAATCTTGCTTGATAAGAGCCCTGCTGTGAGTGACATGAGGTATGTGGATTGGAAGTACATCAAGGAGAATGAAGATTACTTCCCAAGTGTGCAAGACAACTTTCATTGCATTGGACTTGATGAGTTTGTTGGTAAGGAATTTACTGCATGGAATGATGAAATGATCATGCAATTCTACTCTACTGCTCATTTCTATGGAGATGGTAGAATTGTATGGATGCTTGAAGGAGCAAGATATGAATCAACTGTTGAGGAGTGGGCTACCATCTTAGGAGTCCCAGAGGTGGAAGATGGTGACATCTATGTCTACAATGAGCCCAAGGCAAGCCACAATGCCATGAAGAACATGTACAATGAGGTCCCTACTGCACATGTGAAGTCTCACAAGCTAGGATCCATTTACTTCCTCCAGGCTGGCTACGCACTATCAACACCATATTGAGGCATACCTTGATGCCTAAGTCTGGAGATGAGAAGATGATCAGAGGATACTCCATCAACATGCTGCTCCATCTAGATCAACATACAAGATTCAGAGTGATGGATTTGATAGTGGAGACTGTGAAGAGGGTTGCTGCTGATCAGAAGCGTTCATGCTGCTATGCACCCTATATCCAGATGCTTATCAACTCCAAGCTGGAGAAGCACATCTTTGCACTTGACAGACCACATTTGCCACTATTGCCAGATCTAGAAGACAATGTTGTGGTGATGGACCCAGATCATCCCACATCAGCTACAGCACAGGCACATGCAGAGGTAGCCAGAGACTCCAGTTCTCAGGTGCCAAGGTCTAGGAGTGAGCAGATGGATCTCCTACTTAGCTCTGTACTCAGCATGCAGAAGGACATCAGCGAGATATTGAAGAACCAGGCGAGCCTCTCGAGGATTGTTGACAACAAATTTCACTCTCTCAACAACAAGGTGGATGAGCTCACAGTGACTGTGACTGAGCTCAAGAAGGAAGTTGACGCAGTGCCTAGCCCTCATTCTACAGATGATGATGATGATGATGATGAGGATCGTGCACCTCTCAGGCCTAGCACTCAGTTCACTACTCAGGCTAGATCAGCTACAGTGCCAGCTTCAGAGTTGCGACCTTCTTCATCAGCACCTGCTACAGCTTCTTCAGCTCCATCAGCTCCTCCAGTTCCTCCAGTTGCTACACCGACTCTGTCCATGATGTCTGCCGACATCTTCGCTGATGCCGTTCTCTCGACTCCTTCATCGACCACCGGAGGAGATCAGCCCCAGAAGAACGATTAGCTATATACCTTTGAGCTTTTTGGTAACTTGTTGCCAAAGGGGGAGAAGATGTATATAGATCTTTAGGCTTCGAGAGAGACAGAGCGTTGGTTTTTATCGCTTTTTCAAAAACATTTGATATCTTTTGGTTTGGATGTGTTAAACTTTGTTGGTGTTACATCATACACTTGATGTGTATTGCTACTATTTCCTATCATTGTGATGCTTATGAGATGATCATTCACCGTTACTTGATTGTGTTGTGCTATGATATTCATTCTTATTATTCTCGCACACCACCAAGTTGTATGTGACATGAAAGAGTGCCCCATGTACCTAATCGATTGTGCATTTGCATTCAGACGCAAATTCAAAATAATGCACAAATTTAGGGGGAGCTCTTGCTTATCACATACTTCTCAAAGCGACGATTATACTCATTGATTATATCATATGTCGAAGCTGTGATCTATACTGATTGAAAGCACATTTGCTCCCTTGGTGGTTTTGGTAATTAATAACAACATATATGTCATTGAACTAATGTTTCCACTAAGTATATTTCAGGAAAATTTCAATGATAGGGTTGGCAAAAGGATTGTGGAGAAGACCCCTAGATGCAAGGAAATGGATTGGCAAAGCTTCAAGCAAGAGGACTCTACATTTAACTTTGTGAGAAATCCCTTTGAGTCCATAGGAATGCCAATACTATTAAAAGGGGGTAAGGTATTGTTGGTGAACAACTCAGATAGACCCATGCCAAACCCTAGCCATTCGGTGCAACCGATTCTGCATCGGTGCCACCGAGTTCAGGTTGCCAACTTTCTGTTACCTCGTTTCATAAAATCGGTCTTACCGAGTTTTTTGGATCGGCGTCACCGAGTTGTGCAATCTGACCGTTGGTCACCTAATCGATACCACCGAGAGTTATGTATCGGTCTCACCGAGATTCAAAAGTTACTGCCCTTTGGTCACTTCGGTACCACCGAATTTTATACTTTGGTGTCATCGAGTTGGTCACTTTAGGTATAACGGTTGGATTTTTGGGGATGCCTATATATACCCCTTCACCACCACCCACTCGAAAGAGAAGCACTCAGAACTATTCCATACTTGCCCCATCCTATTTTCTGTGAGAGAGCCACCTACTCATGTGTTGAGATCAAGCTATTCCACTCCATCCATATGAATCTTGATCTCTAGCCTCCCCAAGTTTCTTTCCACCAGCTCAATCTCTTCCACCATAGCCAAATCTGTGAGAGAGTGATTGTGTGTTGAGGAGTCTATCATCTTGAAGCACAAGAGCAAGGAGTTCATCGACATTGCCGAGCCTATTACCTTTTGGAGGGTGGAGCCTCCTAGATTGGTTAGGTGTCACTTGGAAGCCTCCTACATCGTGTTGTGGAGTTGAACCAAGAAGTTTGTACAGGTAAGGAGATCGCCTACTTCGTGAAGATCTACCCATAGTGAGGCTAGTCCTTCATGGACGGAAGCCGTTATGGAATAGTCAAGGTTGCTACTTCGTGGACCCTTATGGGTGGAGCCCTCCGGGGACTCTCGTGAGCGTTACCCTCCGTAGGTTGAAGACTTCATAAATGTGGACGTACGATAGCACCACCTATCGGAACCACGGGAAAAATCTTCGTGTCTGCAAATTGCGTTTGATCTTCCTTCCTACCCTCTACTACTTATGCTTGTTGTTACTTTCCGCTGCTATACTCTTAGACATGCATGTGTAGGGTGTACTTGACTTGCTATCATTGCTAAAATCTGCCAACACTTAAAATTGGGAAAAAGTAGAATTTTATTTAGTCAAGTAGTCTAATCACCCCCCTCTAGACATACTTTTGATCCTACACATGCAAGTATCAAAGGTAAAGCATCGGAGGTAACCCATAATGGTGGTCACCATAGCATCATGATTATCATAACAAAATGGAGAGCTATATTACATGAAATAAAAATGGTTTCTTATCGTGGTCAAAGGGCTGCTTGCCTGGCTCAACAAAGTTCTCGGGGTCTTCTCTGGTCCAACTCCCTCGTCAACAACGCAATCTATCGTCGGAAATTTTAATGGGCAAAAATAAGAAAACAACAAAAACAGAGCACATAATCCACTTCTAAAATGTCACATCACTCTATAAAATACTATACTAACACCTAAAAATATTTGTCTCTTGTTTTGAAGTTAAAAAGGTTTTGAAAACTATTTTAACAGTGGTTTTAAATATTCAAAACAAGGTTTTAAATAAAACCAGCACATAAAACATTTTCAAAAAATTTCTCAAGTGGCATCAATAAAAACTACATACTATTACAAGATTTTAAAATTTGAATCATGGGATTTGGAACTATATTATTTATGTGGAAATCTTAAAAGTTTCTGGAAAAATAGAAAAAGAAAGAGCTACTGTGCATTTGGGCCGAAACAGCCGCAACTGAGCCGGCCTAGAAGGAATCCAGGCCATGCGAGGGGGCACGCGTGCGGCGGTCGGGGTTTTAAACCCGACAGGCCGGCCCCATCAGCCAGATAGAGAGGGGAGGCGAGAGAGAGGTGGGGATGATAGGTGGCCCCCACCTGTCATCCCTAACCCTGCGACCAGAGGGGGTCCAGGGCTCACCGGCGACGACAGAGGCTACGGCGAGGCGGAGTAGCGACGGGAATGGAACCGGGGGACCGCCGCCGTCTTGAGGGAGGTGGAGTTGGTCGCCGGGGCTGGGGGATTCGCCGGTGATGAGGTGGCCGTGGCGGAGGGGCTCGGGAGAAGGTCGGAGTCGACTTCTTCGGCTGCAAGACGTACGGGAGGATGAGGGGAAAGGGTCAGTGCATCGTCGCGGTTCTAGATCGACAAAGAGGAGTGGCTAACGGGGCTCTCACCGTTCGGACGCCGGCGACCAGTGGCGGCGACGCCCGACTCAATCCAGAGCACTGGATGCGGCGAAGGGGGCGCGGTTGCTTCCGGGGTTCGATTGAGAGGGAGAGGGTGCGTCCAGAGGCGAAAGGGAGGTCGAGGGGTGGCCTTATAAAGGGGTTCAAAGGTGCACTGTACGCCCGTGCGCCGATGAGGACGAGGCCGTGGCCAGATGGCATGGGAGCGGGTCAGGGGGTGCCAGGTGCATTCCTGGGAGGTGTCTCGACCCACGGGAAGGAAGGAGAGAGAGCGGGAGAGGCCCTGGGAGGCGCGCGTGCGAGGTGGGGCGACACGGGTGTGGCATACTGCGGACGTCGAGGGGCTCCTGCAGGCGTGCTGGGGACGCCCGAGGTGGTTGGGAGGCACTGGGTAGGGGTGGCTACCGTGCTCTGGTGCACTGTAGCGCGCTCCAGAGCACCCATTTGGCGTGCCATTGCATAAACAATGCCCACCAGCGCGTCCTCTAGTGTCTTTGGGGTTCTAGAGATGCCCATGAGTGTGTAGTAGCTAGGGAATAGGTAGAGGTGAAGAAATGGAGTGGAGGAGAGGTAGAAATGCTGCTGTTCTTGCTGTCCAGGGGGTAGAAATGGGGTTTTATCCCACTCCATGATTGATCCTGGGCTTGAAACTTTTACTCGGGGTAGAGAAGGCATATAAGTGACTGTGGTGAAAATCTTGGGTCAAGGAGAACAGTGGAAGGGGTCAAACATGGTTTTTACTAAATTACCAGAAGGTGTTTGATGTTGATTTGGGCAAGTAGATGGATTCTACTTGCCTTGATATTTACCAAGATCAAATAGAAGGTAGAAATAAGGTGGATCACCAAGTTTGAGCCTATTAGAGGAAAGTTGGCAATGTAAACTTTGTAAACCCTAGAAATTAACAGAATCAGGTTTCTATAGATCTGGGAATGCTAAACTAATATCCTAAATGCACCACTTGGTGTAGTAGCATTTTTTTGGGATTAACACATGTCCACAAAGTTTGAGGTTCATAGGAGAAACTTCACAATGTAAAGTTTTTGAAATTTGATTTTAGACAGAGAGGGTTTTGGGATATTTTGGTGAACCAAAATAACTTGGATTGAAATGAAACTTTGCAAGCTCATTATAATAGGCATATGTGTCTTGCCAGAATTTTCCTGGATTTATTTTGAGAATATTTCCGATAGAAATATTTCAAAAGCTTGAAACAGACATAAAGGGTTTTGGAAGGTTTTGTCCAATATTTATATCATGACCATGTGTTGATATATATGGAAAATATATGTCCACTGAGTTTCCCTAAATTTTCTCAAATATTTTTAAAGCATAAAAATAATTTTTCCCTAGGAAAGACCATTTCTGGCCTTAAATAAAAGCCTGTAAATAAAATAGGAAAATAATCTTCAAAATTAATATTTGGTGGTTTTGGGAAGTCTTATATCTAGTAGGTTTCAAATAAAGTCTTTGGTGCAAAACATTCCACCCAATTTGAGGGCTTGTAGTACAATCGTCAATTTAGGGGGTTTTGAAAACCTAATTTGAATAAATCCTTTTTTGGCCAAAATAATATGTGATAAAAATAGTTTTAGGTACTATACAGATGGCATGATCATTGGGCAAAGGGTTTGGGTCAAGGAAGTGAGTATGGAGAGTAGGAGGAAGAAGAATCTTTGAGTGCCAAAACACGTCATCCAAACAAACAAACATCAAACAACTCAATCAAGCACTTGCACTCAAAAAGTTTTAAATGGGTCCAAATTTTATAAATCCATAGCATAGCAAAGTGATAGAACACAGGGTGTGACATACCTACCCCCCTTACAAGAATCTCGTCCCCGAGATTCCTAGGCTAAGCGCTAAAAAGATAAGGGAACTCTGATCTAAGCTAGACTTCACGCTCCCAAGTTGCTTATGCTTCAGTGTGGTTGGTCCATTGGACCTTGAAGTACTTGATGGTGCGGCTTCGGGTGCAACGCTCGGCTTCATCTAAGATGCGAACTGGTCTCTCGTGGTAAGTGAGGTCTGGCTGAAGGTCGATGGCTTGATGATCGATGTCCTTGTAGAGGTCGGGGCGGTTGGGAACTTGAAGGCACCTCTGGAGCTGTGACACGTGAAAAACATTGTGCACATCGGACAACCCAGAAGGTAGCTCTAGCTGGTAGGCAACTTCTCCTCGTCTTGCGGTGATCTTTATGGGCCAATGTATCTTGGTGCAAGCTTTCCCCTGACGTGGAAGCACTTGGTTCCCTTGAGAGGCGTGACTCAGAGATAGACATGGTCTCCGACGATGAGGTTCACTTCTCGGTAGTGAGAGTCGGCGTAGCTCTTTTGTGTCCACTTGGTGGTCTCCAAGCGTTCTCTAATGAGTTGAACTTGCTCTTCTGCCTCGCGGAGGATATCTGGTCCAAAGACTAGTCATTCTCCGGTCTCCAACCAATTGAGGGGAGTGCGGCACTTGCGTTCAAACAACACCTCAAATGGCGCCATCTGTAGACTCGACTGATAGCTGTTGTTGTAGGAGAACTCGGCGAATGGTAAGCAATCTTCCCACTTGGCTTCATATGCCAAAACACAGGCACGACACATGTCCTCGAGTATCTAGTTTACTCGTTCCGTTTGTCCTTCGGTCTGGGGATGAAAAGCAGTGCTGAATGATAGCTTGGTTCCCATTGCTTCTTGAAACTTCTTCCAGAACCTCGAGGTAAACTGGGTGCCTCGGTCTGACACAATCTCCTTTGGAACTCCATGAAGACTCACGATAGACGTAGAGGTTCGCTAGTTGGCTTCCATCATAGGTGGTCTTGACAGGAATAAAGTGGGCTACCTTGGTCAGATGATCGACAATGACCCAAATGGAATCATGTCCCTTGCTTGACCTTGGCAAACCGGTGATGAAGTCCATCCCGACCTTGTCCCACTTACATTCAGGCACTTTAGGAGGTTGTAACAATCCAGTGGGTCGCTGATGCTCAGTTTTGACTCTCTGGCATATGTCACACTTAGTGACAAAAGTGGTTATCTCTCTCTTCATGCCATGCCACCAGTATCTTGTCTTGAGGTCTTGGTACATCTTGGTCCCTCCAGGAGGGATGGAATACGGAGTGTCATGAGCTTCTTGCAAGATTAGATTCTTGAGCTCAACTTTGTTGGGCATGCAGATGCGAGTCCCAAAGCAGACAACTCCTTGCTCATCCACTGAGAATCCTGGGGCCTTGCCTTTCTTAATCTTCCTCTTGATACCTTCAATGCTGTCATGACCTTCTGAGCTTCCTTAATATCATCCATCAAGGTAGGCCTTGCTTCGAGGTTGGCTAGGAAACCAGGTGCAACTAGTTCCAGGCCAAAGCTTTCAAGCTCTTCATACAAGGCGGGTAGCCTTTCCTTAATCATAGCATTCAAGGAACAAGCCTTTCTGCTTGAGGCGTCTGCTACCACATTAGCCTTTCCAGGGTGGTATTGAACACTAATGTCGTAGTCCTTGATCAATTCCAACCATATTCGTTGCCTTATGTTCAACTCCCTTTGAGTGAAAATATACTTCAAACTCTTGTAGTCTGTGTATATCTCACACCGCTTCCCTAGAAGGTAATGTCGTCATGACTTCAAGGCAGGAACTATAGCTGCCAGCTCAAGATCATGAGTGGCATAGTTCTCTTCGTAAGGGCATAGTTGTCTGGAGAGATATACTACGACCCTGCCTTCTTGCATCAGAACACCACCAAGCCCGGTTCTTGATGCATCACAATATATCACAAATTCCTTGTGAGTATCGGGGGTGGCCAAAACTGGGGATGTTGTCAATCTCCTCTTGAGCTCTTGGAAGTTTTCTTCACATTTCGGTGTACATTCGAACTTCTTGTCCTTTTTCAAGAGTTGAGTCATGGGTCTAGCAATGCTCGAGAATCCTTCGACGAACTTGCGGTAATATCCCACGAGTCCGAGGAAGCTTCTAACTTCCTTCACATTGCTTGGGGATTGCCATTCAGTCACGGCTTCAATCTTGGCAGGATCCACTCACAATCATTCTACAGTCAACACATGACCCAAGAATCCAACTTCGTGCAGCCAGAATTCGCACTTGCTGAATTTGTCATAAAGTTGGTGCTCTCGAAGCTTGTCTAGGACCAATCTCAAGTGTTGCGCATGCTCTTCTTCAGACTTGAAGAAGACGAGTATGTCATCGATGAAGAAAACGACAAACTTGTCCAAATACTCCATGAAGACTTTGTTCATGAGGTACATGAAGTAGGCTGGGGCATTGGTTATGCCAAATGACATGACCGTGTATTCATACAGGCCATACCGGTTTACAAACGCCGTCTTCGGGATGTCTTGGGGTCTGATATTCAGCTGATAGTACCCGAACCTGAGATCGATCTTGGAAAACACCTTGGCACCATTTAGCTGATCGACCAGGTCTTCAATCTTGGGAAGTGGGTACTTGTTCTTTATTGTGACCTCATTGAGAGAACGGTAATCGACACAGAGTCGGATAGTTCCGTCCCTCTTTGACACAAATAGAACAGGTGATCCCCAAGGAGAGGCACTAGGGAGAATAAATCCTTTTCTGAGCTGCTCTGTCAGTTGCTTCTTCAATTCAATCAACTCTCGGATCCCATTCTATAGGGCTTCTTATAGATGGGTCCTGCTACGGGCATTAGCTCAATAATGGACTCAATGTCGCAGTCAGGAGGCATTCCGGGCAGCTCAACAGGAAAAACATCCGGGTATTCACATACCACAAGCACTTGATCCAAATCAATTCCCGACAGACAATTAACCCGAGGGGCTTGAGTGGATGTAGGGTAGGGGACATACTTCACTTCAACTCCTTGGCTATTAGTCATGGTAACAGTCCTCTTGGCACAGTGTAACAAGCCTTGGTGCTTGGTTAACCAATTCATACCAAGGATCACATCCAACCCTGGCGAATCCAAAACTATGAGGTCTGCTAGGAAGTCTAGCCCGTTGATACTGATCCTGACTCCTTTACATCCTACCTTGGACCTCATAACTGAGCTCGGGGTTAGTATCAACATGTGACTACCCAAGGGTGTAGGCTTCATACCACTCTCTAGTGCAAACTTTTGGGTAACAAAAGAATGTGAAGCTCCACAATCAAACAGAACGGTTGCTGGAGTTGAGTTGACGAGGAACATACCCAGTATGACGTCCGGGTCTTCCTGGGATTACTCAGCGGTGACGTGATTCACATGACCCTTGCCATTGTTGGGCTGGTTGCGGGGAGCTGGGTTCCTTGGTGGCGCTCCACGGCCTTGACCTTGGTTTGGCGCATTGGGGCGCGGTGCATCTGGCTTCTTGTTGGGGCACTGGATGTGTCCTGGCTGACCACTTCCAAAGCAAGTGACCTAACCAGAGTTGTTGTTGTTATTCCTGCCGCCATTGTTGTTATTGGGGTTGTTGTAAGCTGGCCTGGGATTGGCATACTTCTGAGGCTGGTAGCTCGGACGAGGTGCAGGGAGTCTAGCCTGCTAAGGCTGATAGGTTGGCTTGGCTGGGTTTGGATGCCAGGGGTGAGGCTTCTGGTTGCTGGAACTACCCTTGCTGATCATCTTGCGCTTGCGAGTGTCTTCCATGGAATGGCGCTTGTCTTCGAGCATGCGGGCCTTGTTCACCAGGTCAAAGAAGGTCCGGCAGTCGCAGACAATGAGCTAATACTGCAGGGCTTGCTGGAGTCCTTCCATGAAGCGTTCCATCTTAGCGGCCTTGGTGCTGACATCTTCGGGGGCATACCTCGATAGGAGGTTGAACTTCTACATATACTCCTTGAAAGATCCACTTCCTTGCTTCGGCGCTCGAAATTTTCTCTTCTTGATAGCCATGATCCCAGAAGGAAAGTGAGCGGTGCGGAATCCTTACTTGAAATCATCCCAGGTGATCACACGGTCGCCTTGCATGACCTTGAATCCATCGTACCAAGCTCTCGCGGTACCTCCGAGGCAATGAGAGGCGTAAAGCACCTTCTCACGATCCTCGTTGCAGTTGATCAGTGCATGGAGGTCCTCGATGGTGCGGATCCAGTCATCCACATCCAGGGGTTCAACAGTCTCGGTGAAGGTTGGGGGCGAATTCCTCATGAACTTAGACATGGTGGAGTGGCCATTGCCGTTCCTGCCTTGTTGCTGGTTGTTCACAAGGACTTGGGCCATCTGCTGGATGGCAGCAGTGTTTGTTTGGCGTTCCTCCCGGAGAACTTGGAGAACTGAGCTATGGTCATGTTCTCTAGTGGAGGTGTTGGCGGGGGAATGTCGCCTTGTGGCTGCTCCGGGTGCTCTCCAGTGTGAGCAGCCCCACCATCTCCCTGCTGCTGGTTGGAGTTGCCGGCTTCAGGGTTGGAGAAGGAGCTGTTGCGGGTTGCAGTCACCATCCTATTTGGAGCAGCCAAGTCAAACAATTGGGATAGACGAGATGGAAAGCAGCAATAGAGAAAGCGCGCCTAAGGGGGTTGGTATAGTGCAAGTGTGATCAAACATAGGTCTAAAAACCAAACACATTATATTAAGATAGGATATATGATGGAGTCACTTAGATGTTGCCTAAGGCAAAAGTGCGACTTGCATTGGAACACAAACAACAAAAACAAACAACAAGCACACATGGTTTCATATGAACCATTATACGGAGTCGACTTCGCATGAGGGGTACATGACTGAGCCTACCCTAGGGGTTCTCAGACTCAAGTGGTGGAGTGCTCGGTATCGTACTCACGCTCCTCTGGGTCTTCCTCCTATTCATCATCCGTACGGGAGTCATCTCCGGTCGAAGGGGTCGAAGAACGAGGAGGTCCATCCCGACGATGCTTCGTCGGTGGGTCATTGAAGAGCGCACGGTACTCCTTCTCACTCATGCGACGTCGGCGTGTGGGTGCATTTCTAGCTGGGGGTGCTCCTCCTTTGTGAGAGATAGCTGGTCGTCCCTCGGGGGCTCCATCCTTCTTGATCTTGATGAAGTAGCTCTCGGGTGTGGTGAAGTTCCTCGCGGAGCTTCACGGGCTCCTTAATCAGGTTGTGAGCCAGACTGTCGGCGGAGAGGCTGAAGTAGGTCTGGAACCTGAGTGTTATCCCATCCTCCTTGGATGGAATCAACGTCCAACTCTCGCCATTCTCATCCTTCTTGAAAGGGATGTGGTGAGTGGCTAGCTCGTCAGCCATCTCTGGAATGATGTCTCGAAGGTGTATAAGTGCCTTACGTGCAGCCGTCTCGACTGTGAGCACCAGGGTCTCCATCTGTGGTCCCTCAAAGAACCAACTAGTCGGGGAGTCATTTGCCTTCACGACCACATCAACATGGTACTCCTTCATGACGGCATCGACCTAGTGGTCGTGGTAGAGGAAAACGGGAGGTCGATGATACTGGCACTTCTCCAGGCTATCCTCAAGGAGTAGAGGAAAGCCGGATGCTAGGAGGGCTTCGGGTATGACGGCCATCTACAAAGGTTTGAAGAGAGGAGAGTCAGTAGAGTGTTTGAGAGAAGACTAGAAGAGATAGGAAGTGCAGAAACTCCTAAGTATAGGTACTAGGTATAGTTTTGAAAATGGTTTTATCCTAACTAACGTCCATGATAACTAAAGCTTCCTACAGTTAGGATGGCTCTGATACCAGCTCTGTGGGGACCCCGACTCATAAGTCGTGATCACCGAATGCACGTGTACACTGATCCCAGAGATCAATGCTCACTAAACACACAGAAGCTGAATAACAAGAGTCTTACATCCATACATACCGTCTTACACAAATAAAGACCATCAAGGTCAAGTCTTACATAGATAGGTCCATGAAGGCCAAATAGCAAACATAAACTCATAGCGGAAATCTTGAAAGATAGTTTAGACCCATGCCATCTGCCTTAACCCTACAGGCATTCTGACTGGGAAGCGTCCTAATTCGCATGTTCGTCACCAACGAATTCTTCACATATTCCTGCTCTTCCATGTCTGGCCAATTAAATAACCAGTGGCAAGCCAATGAGTACTTTGAGTGTACTCGCAAGCGACCCATGTTTTGGAACAAGGTATAACAATGCATGATATAACACTAAGCAGGTAAGTTTTTGCAGACAGCTAATTTTAAGTGCAATGACATGTCCTATCAACTTGTAAGCATGCATCAAATGGATACAAGAATCCATATGAACAGGTTACAGATATCAATACAAACAAGGTTTGAACATCTCATGTTCAACCATCACGTCAAGTCATCCGACTTGACTCAAGTATATTCTTTGTCTCACACACCCACACATGCCAAGTTTTTGTAATCAATGGGCGTAGTTTAAGCAGCACCACCCAACTGTCCTTGACCGTGGGCACGGCTATTCGAATAGTTTTACACTCTGCAGAGGTTGCACACTTTACCCACAAGACTCGGGGAACTTCTGTGTCAAGCCACGACTCGTGGTATATCACATACCCGAGGTAAGCACCTGGACAATGCCTTTCCCTTGACGATACTAACAAAGAGTCCACTCGTTGGCACCCAGCCCTCATGATGTACATCACCAGTATCATCCATGAAGGGACCAACGTGTGCCTGGTGTCCGTAAAAACAGCCCATGGTCGCCCTACCTGGAACGACCCCGTATTGAGAGTGACCACGTCACTCCCGCCACTAGTAATGCGGGCTCAATGCTAGTACCTACCAAAGTAATCAACAAGGCCCCATCCCATAAAGGGTATCGTGGTTGTACATGTAAGGTTGGGACGGTTGACAAATCTAAATCTAATCTATTTTGAAAAACACACACACACACACACAACTTGCTCCAGTACACCACATCTTTCTCAAGTGGTTACCTAGCTCATCTTCTCCCTCGGGCATTAGTGGCACCCGACGGGGTTTTCAAAAAGTCTTTGAAAGCATTTGTTTCCAACACCATGCATATTCCCGTCCCATTTTGCGTAGCATCTACATAACAATCTAACTATTTCCCACCCACACAACTCCAAGTGGTTGGAAGAGTTGTGACATGCAAGTATCAAAGGTAAAGCATCGGAGGCAACCCATAATGGTGGTCACCATAGCATCATGATTATCATAACAAAATGGAGTGCTATATGACATAAAATAAAAATGGTTTCTTATCATGGTCAAAGGGCTGCTTGCCTGGCTCAACAAAGTTCTCGGGGTCTTCAAAGTCTTCTGGTCCAACTCCCTCGTCAACAACACAATCAGTTGTCGCAAATTTTAACGGGCAAAAATAAGAACACAACAAAAACAGAGCACATAATCCACTTCTAAAATGTTACATCACTCTGTAAAATACTATACTAACACATAAAAATATTTGTCTCTTGTTTTGAAGTGAAAAAGGGTTTGAAACCGATTTTAACAGTGGTTTTAAATACTCAAAACCAGGTTTTAAATAAAACCAGCACATAAAACATTTTCAAAAAAATTCTCAAGTGGCATCAAGAAAAACTACATATTATTACAAGATTTTACAAATTTGAATCATGGGATTTGGAACTATATTTATTTTTGTGGAAATCTTACAAGTTTCTGGAAAAATAGAAAAAGAATGAGCTACTGTGCATTTGGGCCAAAACAGCCGCATCTGAGCCGGCCCAGAAGGGATCCAACCCAGGCGAGGGAGCACGCGCGCGGCGGTCGGGGTTTGAAACCTGATAGGCCGGCCCCATCGGCCAGAGAGAGATAGGGGAGGCGAGAGAGAGGTGGGGATGACAGGTGGTCCCCACCTGTCATCCCTAACCCTACGACCAGAGGGGCTCCGGGGCTCACCGGCGATGGCAGAGGCTACAGCGAGGCGGAGTACCGACGGGAATGGAACCGGGGGACCGCCGCCTTCTCGGGGTAGGTGGAGTTGGTCGCGGCGGAGGGGCTCGGGAGAAGGTCGGAGTCGACGTCTTCGGCTGCAAGACGTACGGGAGGATGAGGGGAAAGGGTCAGTGCATCGTCGCGGTTCCAGATCGACAAAGAGGAGTGGCTAACGAGGCTCTCACCATTCGGACACCGGCGACCAGTGGCGGCGACGCCCGGCTCCATCCTGAGCACTGGATGCAGCGGAGGGGGCGCGGTTGCTTCCGGGGTTCGATTGAGAGGGAGAGGGTGTGTCCAGAGACGAAAGGGAGGTCGAGGGGTGGCCTTATAAAGGGGTTCTACGACGCACCGTACGCCTGTGCGCCGGTGAGGATGAGGCCAAGGCCAGAGGGCATGGGAGCGGGCCAGGAGGTGCCAGGGGCGTTCCTAGGAGGGGTCTAGACCCGCGGGAAGGAAGGAGAGAGAGCGGGAGAGGCCCTGGACATCGCGTGTGTGAGGCCACCCACTGGCCGGCTCGGGCGGCAGGGCGCGTGCGAGGTGGGGCGATAGGAGGGAGAAGGAGGAGGGGGACAGGTATGTGGAGTACTGCGGACACCGAGGGGCTCCGGCAGGCGTGCTAGGGAGGCCCGAGGTGGTCGGGAGGCACTAGGCAGGGGCGACTACAGTGCTCTGGTGCACTGTAGCACGCTCGAAAGCGCCCACTTGGCGTGCCATGGCATAAACAATGCCCACCAGCGCGTCCTCTAGTGTCTTGGGGGTTCTGGAGATGCCCATGAGTGTGTAGTAGCTAGGGAATAGGTAGAGGTGAAGAAATGGAGTGGGGGGGAGGTAGAAATGTGCTGTTCTTGCTGTCCAGGGGGGTAGAAATGGGCTTTTACCCCACTCATTGATTGATCCTGGGCTTGAAACTTTTACTGGAGGTAGAGAAGGCATATAAGTGACTGTGGTGAAAATCTTGGGTCAAGGAGAACAGTGGAAGGGTGTCAAACATGGTTTTTTCTAAACTACCAGAAGGTGTTTGATGTTGATTTGGGCAAGTAAATGGATTCTACTTGCCTTGATATTTACCAGGATCAAATAGAAGGTAGAAATAAGGTGGATCATCAAGTTTGAGCCTATTAGAGAAAAGTTGTCAATGTAAACTTTGTAAACCCTAGAAATTAATAGAATCAGGTTTCTA
Organism: Elymus sibiricus; assembly: GCA_039707655.1. NCBI lineage: Eukaryota > Viridiplantae > Streptophyta > Magnoliopsida > Poales > Poaceae > Elymus > Elymus sibiricus. The sequence continues at coordinate 239,653,454 of CM077665.1, forward strand.
TAGATCTAGGCATGCTAAACTAATCTCCTAAATGCACCACTTGGTGTAGTAGCATTTTTTGGGGATTAGAACATGTCAACAAAGATTGGGTTCCATAGGAGAAACTTCACAATTTAAAGTTGTTCAAATTTGATTCTGGACGGAGAGGGTTTTGGGATATTTTGGTGAACCAAAATAACTTGGATTGGGATGAAACTTCGCAAGCTCATTATAATAGGCTTATGTGTCTTGCCAGATTTTTCCTGGATTTATTTGAGAATATTTCCGATAGAAATATTTCAAAAGCTTGAAACCAACAGAAAGGTATTTGGAAGGTTTTGTCCAATATTTATAACATGACCATGTGTTGATATATATGGAAAATATATGTCCACTGAGTTTCCCTAAATTTTCTCAAATATTTTTAAAGCATAAAAATAATTTTTCCCTAGGAAAGACCATTTCTGGCCTTAAATAAAAGCTTTCAAATAAAATAGGAAAATAACCTTTAAAATTAATATTTGGTGGTTTTGGGAAGTCTTATATCTAATAGGTTTCAAATAAAGTCTTTGGTGCAAAACATTCAACCCAATTTGAGGGCTTGTAGTACAATCCTCATTTTAGGGGTTTTTGAAAACCTAATTTGAATAAATCCTTTTTGGCCAAAATAATATTTGATAAATATGTTTTTAGGTACTATACACATGGCATGATCATTGGGCAAAGGGTTTGGGTCAAGGAAGTGAGTATGGAGAGTAGGAGGAAGAAGAATCTTTGAGTGTCGAAACACATCATCCAAACAAACAAACATCAAACAACTCAATCAAGCACTTGCACTCAAAAAGTTTTAAATGGGTCCAAATTTTATAAATCCATAGCATAGCAAAGTGATACAACACAGGGTGTGACATACCTACCCCCCTTACAAGAATCTCGTCCCCGAGATTCCTAGGCTAAGCGCTAAAAAGATAAGGGAACTCGAATTTAAGGTAGTCTTCACGCTCCCAGGTTGCTTCTGCTTCAATGTGGTTGCTCCATTGGACCTTGAAGTACTTGATGGTGCGGCTTCGGGTGCAATGCTCGGCTTCATCTAAGATGCGAACTGGTCTCTCGCGGTAAGTGAGGTCTGGCTGAAGGTCGATGGCTTGATGATCGATGTCCTTGTAGAGGTCGGGGCGGTTGGGAACTTGAACACACTTCTAGAGCTGTGACACGTGAAAAACGTTGTGCACATCGGACAACTCAGAAGGTAGCTCTAGCTGGTAGGCAACTTGTCCTCATCTTGAGGTGATCTTGAAGGGGCCGATGTATCTTAGTGCAAGCTTTCCCCTGATGTGGAAGCGCTGGGTTCCCTTGAGAGGCGTGACTCGGAGATAGACATGGTCTCCAACGTTGAGGTTCACTTCTCGGCAGTGAGAGTCAGCGTAGCTCTTCTGTCTTGACTTGGCGGTCTCCAGGAGTTCTCTGACGAGTTGAACTTGCTCTTCTGCCTCGCGGAGGATATCTAGTCCAAAGACTAGTCCTTCTCCGGTCTCCGACCAATTGAGGGTAGTGTGGCACTTGCGTCCATACAACACCTCAAATGGCGCCACCTATAGACTGGACTGATAGCTGTTGTTGTAGGAGAACTCGGTGAATGGTAAGCAATCTTCCCACTTGGCTTCATATGAAAAAACACAGGCACAAAGCATGTCCTCAAGTATCTGGTTTACTCGTTCCGTTTGTCCTCCGGTCTGGGGATGAAAAACAGTGCTGAATGATAGCTTGGTTCCCATTGCTTGTTGAAACTTCTTCCAGAACCTCGAGGTAAACTGGGTGCCTCGGTCTGATACAATCTCCTTTGGAACCCCGTGAAGACTCACGACATGGTTGATGTAGAGGTTCACTAGCTGTCTTCCATCATAGGTGGTCTTGACGGGAATAAAGTGGGCTACCTTGGTCAGATGATCGACAATGACCCAAATGGAATCATGTCCTTTGCTTGACCTTTGCAAACCGGTGATGAAGTCCATACCGACCTTGTCCCACTTCCATTCAGGCACTTTGAGAGGTTGTAACAATCCAGCGGGTCGCTGATGCTCAGCTTTGACTCTCTGGCATATGTCACACTTAGCGACAAAAGTGGCTATCTCTCTCTTCATGCCATGCCACCAGTATCTTGTCTTGAGGTCTTGGAACATCTTGGTCCCTCCAGGATGGATGGAATACGGAGTGTCATGAGCTTCTTCAAAGATCAGTTTCTTGAGCTCTACTGTGTTGGGCACGCAGATGCGAGTCCCAAACCATACAACTCCATGCTCATCCACTTAGAATCCTGGGGCCTTGCCTTTCTTAATCTTCCTCTTGATACCTTCAATGCTGTCATGACCCTTTTGAGCTTCCTTAATATCATCCATCAAGGTAGGCCTTGCTTCGGGGTTGGCTAGGAAACCAGGTGCAACTAGTTCCAGGCCAAAGCTTTCAAGCTCTTCAAACAAGGCGGGTAGCCTTTCCTTAATCATAGCATTCAAGGAACACGCCTTCCTGCTTGAGGCGTCTGCTACCACATTAGCCTTTCCAGGGTGGTATTGAACACTGAGGTCGTAGTCCTTGATCAATTCCAACCATCTTCGTTGCCTCATGTTCAACTCCCTTTGAGTGAAAATATACTTCAAACTCTTGTGGTCTGTGTATATCTCACACCGCTTCCCTAGAAGGTAATGTCGCCATGTCTTCAAGGCATGAACTACAAATCCCAGCTCAAGATCATGAGTGGCGTAGTTCTCTTCGTAAGGGCGTAGCTGTCTGGAGAGATATGCTATGACTCTGCCTTCTTGCATTAGAACTCCACCAAGCTCGGTTCTTGATGCATCACAATATATCACAAATTCCTTGTGAATATCGGGGGTGGCCAAGACTGGGGATGTTGTCAATCTCCTCTTGAGCTCTTGGAAGCTTTCTTTGCATTTCGGTGTCCATTCGAATTTCTTGTCCATCTTCAAGAGTTGAGTCATGGGTCTAGCAATGCTCGAGAATCCTTAGACGAACTTGCGGTAATATCCCGCGAGTCCGATGAAGCTTCTGATTTCCTTCACATTGCTTGGGGATTGCCATTCAGTCACGTCTTCAATCTTGGCAGGATCTACTAACAATCCTTCTGCAGTCAACATATGACCCAAGAAGCCAACTTCATGCAACCAAAATTCGCACTTGCTGAATTTGGCATAAAGTTGGTGCCCTCGAAGCTTGTCTAGGACCAATCTCAAGTGTTGCGCATGCTCTTCTTCAGACTTGAAGAAGACGAGTATGTCATCGATGAAGACAACGACAAACTTGTCCAAATACTCCATCAAGATTTTGTTCATGAGGTACATGAAGTAGGCTGGGGCATTGGTTAACCCAAATGACATGACCGTGTATTCATACATGCCATACCGGGTTACAAACGCCGTCTTCGGGATGTCTTGGGGTCTGATCTTCACCTGATAGTACCCGGACCTGAGATCGATCTTGGAAAACACCCTGGCACCATTTAGCTGATTGAACAGGTCTTTAATCTTGGGAAGTGGGTACTTGTTCTTTATTGTGACCTCATTGAGGGAACGGTAATCGACACAGAGTCGAATAGTTCCGTCCCTCTTTGAAACAAATAGAACAGGTGATCCCCAAGGAGAGGCACTAGGGCGAATAAATCCTTTTCTGAGCTGCTCTGCCAGTTGCTTCTTCAATTCAGCCAACTCTTTGGATCCCATTCTATAGGTCTTCTTATAGATGGGTCCTGCTCCGGGCATTAGCTCAATAATGAACTCAATGTCGCGGTTGGGAGGCATCCCGGGCAGCTCATCAGGAAAAGCATCCGGGTATTCACATACCAGAGGCACTTGATCCAAATCAATTCCCGACAGACAATTAATCTGAGGGGCTTGAGTGGAGGTAGGGTTGGGGACATACTTGACTTCAACTCCTTGGTTATTGGTCATGGTAATAGTGCTCTTGGCACAGTCTAACAAGCCTTGGTTCTTGGTTAACCAATTCATGCCAAGGATTACATCCAACCCTGGCGAATCCAAAACTATGAGGTCTGCTAGGAAGTCTACCCCGTTGATGTTGATCCTAACTCCTTTACATCCTACCTTGGACCTCATAACTGAGCCCGGGGTTTGTATCAACATGTGACTACCCAGGGGTGTAGGCTTCATACCACTCTCTACTGCAAACTTTTGGGTCACAAAAGAATGCGAAGCTCCATAATCAAACAGAACGGTTGCTGGAGTTGAGTTGACGAGGAATGTACCCAGTATGACGTCCGGGTCTTCCTGGGCTTCCTCAGCGGTGACGTGATTCACATGACCCTTGCCATTGTTGGACTGGTTGCGGGGAGCTGGGTTCCTTTATGGCGCTCCACGGCCTTGACCTTTGTTTGGCGCATTGGGGCGTGATGCATCTGGCTTCTTGTTGGGGCACTAGATGTGTCCTGGGTGACCACATCCAAAGCAAGTGACCTGACCAGAGTTGTTGTTGTTGTTCCTGCCGCCATTGTTGTTATTGGGGTTGTTGAAAGATGGCCAGGGATTGGCATACTACTGAGGCTGGTAGCTCGGACGAGATGCAGGGGTTCTAGCCTGCTGAGGCTGATAGGTTGGCTGCCAGGGGCGAAGCTTCTGGTTGTTGGAACTACCCTTGCTGATCATCTTGCGCTTGCAAGTGTCTTCCATGGCACGACGCTTGTCTTTGAGCATGAGGGCCTTGTTCACGAGGTCGAAGAAGGTCAGGCAGTCGTAGATAATGAGCTAATACTGCAGGGCTTGCTGGAGTCCTTCCATGAAGCGTTCCATCTTAGCGGCCTCAGTGCTGACATATTCGGGGGCATACCCCAATAGGAGGTTGAACTTCTGCATATACTCCTTGATAGATCCACTTCCTTGCTTCAGTGCTCAGAATTTACTCTTCTTGATAGCCATGATCCCGGAAGGAATGTGAGCGGTGCGGAATCCTTCCTTGAAATCAGCCCAGGCGATCACACGGTCACCTTGCATGACCTTGAATCCATCCCACCAAGCTCCGGCGGTACCTCCGAGGCAATGAGAGGTGTAAATCACCTTCTCACGATACTCGTTGCAGTTGACCAGTGCAAGTAGGTCCTCGATGGTGCGGATCCAGTCATCGGCATCCAGGGGTTCAACAGTCTCGGTGAGGGTTGGGGACGAATTCCTCATGAACTCAGATAGGGTGGAGCGGCCATTGTCGTTCCTGCCTTGCTGCTGGTTGTTCACAAGGACTTGGGCCATCTGCTGGATGGTAGTAGTGTTGGCTTGGCGTTCCTCCCAGAGAACTTGGAGAAACTGAGCTATGGTCATGTTCTCCAATGGAGGTGGTGGCGGGGGAATGTCGCCTTGTGGCTGCTCAGAGTGCTCTCCAGCATGAGCAGCCCCACCATCTCCCTGCTACTGGCTAGAGTTACCGGCTTCAGGGTTGGTGAAGGAGCTGTTGCGGGTTGCAGTCACCATCCTATTTGGAGCAGCCAAGTCAAACAATTGGGATAGACGAGATGGAAAACATCAATAGAGAAAGTGCGCATAAGGGGGTTGGTATAGTGCATGTGTGATCAAACATAGGTCTAAAGACCAAACTCATTATATTAAGATAAGATAGATGATGGATTCGCTTACATGTTTCCTAAGGCACAAGCGCGACTTGCATCGGAACACAAACAACAAAAACAAACAACAAGCACACATGGCTTCATATGAACCATTACACGGACTCGACTTCGCATGAGGGGTACATGACTGAGCCTACCCTAGGGGTTCTCGGACTCAAGTGGTGGAGTGCTTGGTCTCATACTCACGCTCCTCTGGGTCTTCCTCCTATTCATCATCTGTACGGGCGTCATCTCCGGTCGAAGGGGTCGGAGAATGAGGAGGTCCATCCCGACGACGCTTCATCAATGGGTCAGTGAAGAGCGCACGGTACTCCTTCGCACTCATGCGATGTCGGCGTGTGGGTGCATTTCTAGCTCGGAGTACTCCTCCTTTCTGAGCGATAGCTGGTCGTCCCACGGGGGCTCCATCCTTCTTGATGTTGTCTGGCTTCGTCTTGGCTTGACGAAGTAGCTCTCGGGTGTGGTGAAATTCCTCGCGGAGCTTGACGGACTCCTTAATCAGGTTGTGAGCCAGACTGTTGGTGGAGAGGCTGAAGTAGGTCTGGAACCTGAGTGGCATCCCATCCTCCTTGGATGGAATCAACGTCCAACTCTCGCCATTCTCATCCTTCTTGAAAGGGAGGTGGCGAGTGGCTAGCTCGTCAACCATCTCTGGAATGATGTCTTGAAGGTCGATAAGTGCCTTACGTGCAGTCGTCTCGGCTGCGAGTGCCAGGGTCTCCATCTGTGGTCCCTCAAAGAACCAACTAGTCGGGGATTCATTTGCCTTCATGACCACATCAACGTGGTACTCCTTCATGACGGCATCGACCCGGTGCTCGTGGTAGAGGAAAACGGGAGCTCGGTTATACTGGCACTTCTCCAGGCTATCCTCAAGGAGTAGAGGAAAGCCGGATGCTATGAGGGCTTCGGGTACGACGGCCATCTACAAAGGTTTGAAGAGGGGAGAGTCACTAGAGTGTTTGAGATAAGACTAGAATAGATAGGAAGAGCAGAAACTCCTAAGTATAGGTACTAGGTATAGTTTTGAAAATGGTTTTATCCTAACTAACGTCCATGCTAACTAAGGCTCCTACAGTTAGGATGTCTCTGATACCAGCTCTGTGGGGACCCCGACTCATAAGTCGTGATCACCGAATGCACATGTACAGTGATCCAGAGATCAATGCTCACTGAACACACATAAGCTGAATAACAAGAGTCTTACATCCATACATACTGTCTTACCCAAATAAAGACCATCAAGGTCAAGTCTTACATAGATAGGGCCATGAAGGCCAAATAGCAAACATAAACTCATAGCGGAAATATTGAAAGATAGCGTAGACCCATGCCATCTGCCTTATACCTACAGGCATTCTGACTGGGAAGCGTCCTAATTCGCATGTTCGTCACCAATGAATTCTTCACCATATTCCTGCTCTTCCATGCCTGGCCAATTAAATAACCAGTGGCAAGCCAATGATTACTTTGAATGTACTCGCAAGCGACCAATGTTTTGGAACAAGGTATAACAATGCATGATATAGCACTAAGCAGGTAAGTTTTTGCAGAAAGCTAATTTTAAGTGCAATGACATGTCCTATCAACTTGTAAGCATGCATCAAATGGATACAAGAATCCGTATGAACAGGTTACAGATATCAATACAAACAAGGTTTGAACATCTCATGTTCAACCATCACGTCAAGTCATCCGACTTGACTCAAGTATCTTCTTTGTCTCACACACCCACACACGCCAAGTTTTTGTAAACAATGGACGTAGTTTAAGCAGCACCACCCAACTGTCCTTGACTATGGACATGGCTATTCGAATAGTTTTACACTCTGCAGAGGTTGCATACTTTACCCACAAGACTCGGCGAACTTCCATGTCAAGCGATGACTCGCGGTATATTACATACCCGAGGTAAGCACCCAAACAATGCCTTTCCCTTGACGATACTAACAAAGAGTCCACTCATTGGCACCCAACCCACATGATGTACATCACCAGTATCATCCATGAAGGGACCAACGTGTGCCTAGTGTCTGTAAAAACAACCCATGGTAGCCCTACTTGGCATGGCCCCATATCAAGAGTGACCACGTCACTCCCACCACTAGTAATGCCGGCTCAATGCTAGTACCTACCAAAGTAATCAACAAGGCCCCGTCCCATAAGGGGTATCATGGTTGTACATGTAAGGTTGGGACGGTCGACAAATCTTAAATCTAATCCGTTTTCGAAAACACACACACACACAGCTTGCTCCGGTACACCACTTCTTTCTCATGTCGTTACCTAGCTCATCTTCTCCGTCGGGCATTAGTGGCACCCGACGTTTTTTTTTGAAAAGTCCTTGAAAGCATTTGTTTCCAACACCATGCATATTCCCGTCCCATTTTGCGTAGCATCTACATAACAATCTAACTATTTCCCACCCACACAAATCCAAGTGGTCGGAAGAGTTGTGACATGCAAAAATGTAAAGCATCAGAGGCAACCCATAATGGTGGTCACCAAAGCATCATTATTATCATATCAAAATGGAGTGCTATATGACATGAAATAAAAATGGTTTCTTATCATGGTCAAAGGGCTGCTTGCCTGGCTCAACAAAGTTCTCGGGGTCCTCAAAGTGTTCTGGTCCAACTTGTTGGAAATATTCCCTAGAGGAAATAATAAAATAGTTATTATTATATTTCCTTGTTCATGATAATTGTTTATTATCCATGCTATAATTGTATTGATTGGAAACTCAAATACATGTGTTGGTATATAGACAACACCGTGTCCCTAGTGAGCCTGTATACGACTAGCTCGTTGATCAAAGATGGTCAAGGTTTCCTGGCCATAGACATGAGTTGTCATTTGATAACGGGATCACATCAATAGGAGAATGATGTGATGGACAACACCCAAACTATGAACGTAGCATATGATCGTGTAAGTTTATTGCTATTGTTTTCTGCATGTCAAGTATATGTTCCTATGACCATGAGATCATGTAACTCACTGACACCGGAGGAAGTACCTTGTGTGTATCAAACGTCACAACGTAACTGGGTGACTATAAAGATGCTCTACAGGTATCTCCGAGGGTGTCTGTTGAGTTGGCATGGATCAAGACTGGGATTTGTTACTCCGTGTGACGGAGAGGTATCTCGGGGCCCACTCGGTAATATAACATCAGAATGAGCTTGCAAGCAAAGTGACTAAAGAGTTAGCCACGAGATCTTGTATTACGGAACGAGTAAAGAGACTTGCCGGTAACGAGATTGAACAAGGTATGGAGATACCGACGATCGAACCTCGGGCAAGTAACATAGCGATAAACAAAGGGAACTGCGTACGGGATTAACTGAATCCTTGACATAGAGGTTCAACCGATAAAGATCTTCATAGAATATGTAGGAACCAATATGGGCATCCAGGTCCCACTATTTGTTATTGACCGTAGAGGTGTCTCGGTCAAATCTACATAGTTCTCGAACCCGCAGGGTCTGCACACTTAACGTTCAGAGACGTTTCGGTATTATTGGGTTATGTATATTGGTGACCGAAGGTTGTTCGGAGTCTCGGATGAGATCCCAGACGTCACGAGGAGCTTCGGAATGGTCCGGAGGTAAAGATTGATATATAGGAAGTTGATGTTCGGGAACCGGAATAGTTTCGGAGTTTGCCCGGGTTTGGTCGGGAGTGCCAGAAGGGTTTCGGAGGTCCACCGGGTGGGTCCACCTGCCCTGGAGGGCCCCATGGGCTGTGAGAGGGTGCGCACCAGCCCCTGGTAGACTGGACGCACCCCCCACAAGGGCCCATGCGGCCGAAGGGCTTTGGGGGAACCCTAGGGGGGCCGGCCACCACTTGCCTTAGGGGCCAAGTCACCCCCTTGGCCGCCGGCCCCATCTAGGCCGCCGCACCCCTAGGGGTGAGAACCCTAGGGCGCTAACCCCCCTCCTCTTCCCCTATATATAGTGGAGGTTTGGGAGGGCTGCCATACCTTAAGCCACGGCGCATCCCTCCCTCTCCCCTAGATCGTTTCTCCTCTAGATTAGATTGGTTCGGTATTGCTTAGCGAAGCTCTACTGGATCAGCTCCACCACCATCACCGCCACGCCGTCGTGCTGCCGGAGAACCCATCTACCTCTCCGCGCTCGCTTGCTGGATGAAGGAGGCGGAGATCGTCATCGAGCTGTACGTGTGCTGAACGCGGAGGTGCCGTCCGTTCGGCTCTAGATTGTGATTGGATCGCGGGACGGTTTGCGATTTGGATCGCGAAGACGTTCGACTACATCAACCGCGTTTCTTAACGCTTCCCGCTTAGCGATCTACAAGGGTATGTGGATCCGATCTCTCCACTCGTAGATGCTCATCTCCTAGATTGATCTTTGTGAAGCGTAGGAAATTTTTTGTTTCCCATGCAACGTTCCCCAACAGTGGCATGAGGAGCTAGGTCTATGCGTAGATGAGATCACGAGTAGAACCCAAAGGAGTTTGTGGGCGTTGATATTCAGATTGCTTCCCTCCTTAGTCTTTTCTTGATTCAGCGGTATTGTGGGATGAAGCGGCCCGGACCAACCTTACTCGTCCACGTACGAGAGACCGGTTCCATCGACTGACATGTAACTTTGTTGCTTAAGATGGCTGGTGGGTGTCTGTCTCTCCTACCTTAGTTGAATCGGATTCGACAAAGGCGGTCCTTGTAGAAGGTTAAATAGCAACTTGTATATCACCATTGTGGTTTTGCGTAGGTAAGAATCGTTCTTGCTAGATACCCATAGCAGCCAGGTAAAACATGCAACAACAAATTAGACGACGTCTAACTTGTTTTTGTAGGGTATGTTCTGATATGATATGGCCAAAGACATGATGATATATATTTGATGTATGAGATGATCATGTTTTGTAATAGTTTATATCAACTTGCATGTTGATACGGCAATCGGCAGGAGCCATAGGGTTGTCTTTAATTATTATGTGGCCCGCGTGTCACTCAGTAAGCGCTATGTAATGCTTTACTTTATCGCTAAGCGATAGCAATATATAGTAGTAGAAGCATGGTTGGCGCAACAACCCCGATGGCGACACGTTGATGGAGATCAAGATGATGGAGATCATGGTGTCATGCCGGTGACGATGGAGATCATGCCGGTGCTTTGGAGATGCAGATCTAAAGAACATGTTCATGGCCATATCATGTCACTTATGATTTGTATGTGATGTTAATCCTTTTATGCATCTTATTATGCTTAGGACGACGGTAGAATTATAGGGTGATCCCTCACTAAAATTTCAATATAAAATCGTGTTCTCCCCGAGTGTGCACCGTTGCGAAAGTTCGTCGTTTCGAGACACCACGTGATGATCGGGTGTGATAGACTCTACGTTCGCATACAACGGGTGCAAGCCAGTGTTGCACATGCAGAACACTCGGGTTAAACTTGACGAGCCTAGCATGTACAAACATGGCCTCGGAACACAACAGACCGAAAGGTCGAACATGAGTCATATAGTAGATATGATCAACATGGAGATGTTCACCATTGAAACCACCTCATCTCACGTGATGATCGGACTTGGGTTGGTGAATTTGGATCATGTATCACTCGGATGACCGGAGGGATGTCAATTTGAGTGGGAGTTTTTTAAAGTAATATGATTAACTAAAACTCATTATCTTGAACAATAGTCTAAGTTGTCTTTCCAAATTTATGTTGTAGATCAATGGCTCGCTCAGTAGTTCCCCTGAATTTCAATGCGTTCCTAGAGAAAGCCAAGCTGAAAGATTATGGAAGTAACTTTGTAGAATGGGCCCGTAATCTGAGGATTATCCCCACGACTTCCCAAAAGGCTTATGTCCTTGATGCACCGCTCGGTGAGCCACCCGCTCCAGTGTCGTCTGCAGATGTTGTGAACGCCTGGCAGTCGCGTTCGGATGATTACTCAATAGTTCAGTGTGTTATGTTGTATGGCTTAGAGCCGGGACTTCAAAGGCATTTTGAACGTCATGAAGCATATGAGATGTTCCAGGAGTTGAAGTTTATTTTTGAAAAGAATGCCCGGATCGAGAGGTATGAGACCTCCGATAAGTTCTATGCTTGCAAGATGGAAGAGAATGGGTCTGTCAGTGAACACACACTCAGAATATCTGGGTATTCCAACCATCTGGCTGAGTTGGGAATTGCTCTCTTGCCGGAGGCGATCACTGACAGAGTTCTTCAATCACTGCCAGCTAGCTACAAGAGCTTTGTGTTGAACTATAACATGCAAGGGATGAATAAGTTAGTTGCCGAGCTGTTTGCGATGCTGAAAGTCGCTGAGTCAGAAATCCAGAAGGAGTATCAAGTGTTGATGGTCAATAAAACCACTAGTTTCAAGAAGAATGGCACGGGCAAGAAGGGTAACTCCAAGAAGAGTGGCAAATCAGTTGCCCCTCCCGTGAAGAAACCCAAGGCTGGACCCAAGCTAGAAACCGAGTGCTTTCATTAAAAGGGTACTAGCCACTGGAAGCAGAATTGCCCCAAGTATCTGGCCGACAAGAAGGCGGCCAACACCAAACAAGGTATATATGATATACATGTTATTGATGTGTATCTTACCAACTCTCGTTGTAGTGCCTAGGTATTTGATACCGGTTCGGTTGCTCACATTTGCAACTCAAAACAGGAACTGTGGAATAGACGGAGGCTAGCAAAGGACGAAGTGACGATACGCGTGGGAAATGGTTCCAAGGTTGATGTGATCGCCGTCGGCACGCTCGATCTTCGATTACCATCGGGATTAGTGATGAACCTGAATAATTGTTATTTAGTGCCTGCGTTAAGCATGAACATTATATCTGGATCTTGTTTATTGCGAGACGGTTATTCATTTAAATCAGAGAATAATGATTGTTCTATTTATATGAGTAATATCTTTTATGGTCATGCACCTAATGTGAGGTGTTTATTCTTATTGAATCTCGATAGTGATGATACACATGTTCATAACATTGATGCCAAAAGATGTAGAGTTGATAATGATAGCACCACTTGTGGCACTGTCGCTTAGGTCATATTGGTGTAAAATGCATGAGGAAACTCCATGCTGATGAAATTTTGGAGTCACTTGATTTTGAATCACTTGACACATGTGAACCATGCCTCATGGGCAAGATGACTAAGACCCCGTTCTCTGGAACAATGGAACGGGCAAATGACTTGTTGGAAATCATACATACTGATGTATGCGGTCCAATGAGCATTGAGGCGCGCGGTGGATATTATTATTTTCTCAGCTTCACCGATGACTTAAGTAGATATGGGTATATTTACTTAATGGAACATAAGTCTGAAACGTTTGAAAAGTTCAAGCAATTTCAGAGTGAAGTTGAGAATCATCGTAGCAAGAAGATTAAATTCCTACGATCTGATCGAGGAGGAGAATATCTGAGTTATGAGTTTGGCAATCACTTAAGACAATGTGGAATTGTTTCACAGTTGACGCCACCTGGAACACCACAGCGTAATGGTGTGTCCAAACGTCATAATCGAACCTTATTGGATATGGTGCGGTCTATGATGTCTCTTGCCGATTTGCCGCTATCGTTTTGGGGTTATGCGTTAGAGACAGCTCAATTCACTTTAAATAGGGCACCATCTAAATCCATTGAGACGACGCCGTATGAACTATGGTTTGGCAAGAAACCAAAGTTGTCATTTCTTAAAGTTTGGGGATGCGATGCTTATATCAAAAAGCTTCAGCCTGACAAGCTGGAACCCAAAGCGGAGAAATGCGTCTTCATAGGATACCCAAAAGAGACGGTTGGGTACACCTTCTATCTCAGATCCGAAGGCAAAGTGTTTGTCACTAAGAACGGATCATTTCTCGAGAAAGAGTTTCTCTCGAAAGAATTGAGTGGGAGGAAGATAGAACTTGATGAGGTTGTTGAACCTTCACTTCAACTAGACAGTAGCGCATCACAAAAAGATGTTTCTGTAGAGCCTGCAATAGTTGAAAAGGAAGCTAATGATAGTGATCATGAAGCTTCGGATCAAGTTACTGTCAAGCCTCGTAGGTCGACAAGGGCACGTACTGCTCCTGAATGGCACGGTAACCCTGTCTTAGAGGTCATGTTGTTGGACAACGATGAACCTACGAGCTATGGAGAAGCGATGGTGGGCCCGGATTGCGACAAATGGTTAGAGGCCATGAAATCCGAGATAGGACCCATGTATGAAAACAAAGTATGGACTTTGGTAGTATTACCTGAAGGGCAAAAGGCCATTCAGAATAAATGGATCTTTCAGAGGAAGACGGACGCAGACGGTAATGTCACCGTCTATAAAGCTCGACTTGTGGCAAAGGGTTTTTCACAAGTTCAAGGAGTTGACAACGATGAGACTTTCTCTCCCGTAGTGATGCTTAAGTCCGTCAGAATCATGTTAGCAATAGCTGCATTTTTCGATTATGAAAATTGGCAAATGGATGTAAAAACAGTGTTCCTTAACGGTTTCCTTGAGGAAGAGTTGTATATGATGCAACCAGAAGGTTTTGTCAATCCAGAGAATGCTGACAAAGTTTGCAAGCTCCAGCGATCCATTTATGGACTGGTGCAGGCATCTCGGAGTTGGAATAAGCGCTTTGATGAGGTGATCAAAGATTTGGGTTTATACAAGTTTATGGAGAAGCTTGTATTTACAAGAAAGTGAGTGGGGGCTCTATAGTGTTTCTAATATTGTATGTGGATGACATATTGCTGATTGGAAACATTGCAACACCCTACAGCGGGGATACCTCACGCTTGCGCGACACGGAGAGCACCATAGGACAACACCAATAATAAAACATGCAACTGAAACCAATCATGATCATCAATCAACCCATAGGACAAAACGGATCTACTCAAACATCATAGGATAGCCATACATCATTGGGAAATAATATATAGCATTGAGCACCATGTTCAAGTAGAGATTACAGCGGGGAGAAGGGGTGTTACACCGCTGCGTAGAGGGGGAGAGAGTTGGTGATGACGGCGGCGAAGTTGTTGGTGTAGATCGCCGTCATGATGATGGCCCCGGTGGCGTTCCGGTGCCACCGGGAGAGAGGGGGAGAGAGCCCCTCCTTATTCTTCTTCTTCTTCCTTGGCCTCCCCCCTAGATGGGAGGAGGGTTTCCCCTCTGGTCCTTGGCTTCCATGGCAGCGGAGGGGCGGGAGCCCCTCCGAGATTGGATCTCTCTCTCTGTTTCCTTATGTTTCTGCGTTCCCAGATTTTGGCCTTTCACCGTTTCTTAAATTCCCAGAGAACCGTAACTCCGACCGGGCTGAAATTTTAACACGATTTTTATCTAGAAATTAGCTTTTTTGCGGCGAAAGAAGGGCACCAACCACCTTACGGGGTGACCACAAGCCACCCTGGCGCGCCCTACCCCCTAGGGCACGCCCCTATGGCTTGTCGGCCCCTCGGGCACCGTCTTCTGTTGATTACACTTCCCAAAATTCACATATATTCCAAAAAAAATCTCCGTAAGTTTTTATCCCATTTGGACTTCATTTGATATGGATTTTCTGTGAAACAAAAAACATGCAACAAATAGGAACTAGCACTGGGCACTGGATCAATATGTTAGTCCCAAAAATAGTATAAAAAGTTGCCAAAAGTATATGAAAGTTGTAGAATATTGGCATGAAACAATCAAAAATTATAGATACGACGGAGACGTATCAGCATCCCCAAGCTTAATTCCTGCTCGTCCTCGAGTAGGTAAATGATAAAAAAGATAATTTTTGATGTGGAATGCTACCTAGCATAATCTTGATCATATAATCTAATCATGGCATGAATATTAAGACACGAGTGATTCAAAGCAATAGTCTATCATTTGACATAAAGACAATAATACTTCAAGCATACTAACAAAGCAATCGTGTCCTTTCAAAATAACATGGCCAAAGAAAGTTATCCCTACAAAATCATATGGTCTGGCTATGCTCCATCTTCCCCACACAAAGTATTTAAATCATGCACAACCCCGATGACAAGTCAAGCAATTTTTTCACACCTTTTATGTTCTCAAACCTTTTCAACTTTCACGCAATACATGAGCGTGAGCCATGGATATAGCACTATAGGTGGAATAGAATATGGTGGAGGTTGAGAGGAAAAGGAGAAGATAGTCTCACATCAACTAGGCGTATCAACGGGCTATGGAGATGTCCATCAATAAATATCAATGTGAGTGAGTAGGGATTGCCATGCAACGGATGCACTAGAGCTATAAGTGTATGAAAGCTAAAAAAAGAAACTAAGTGGGTGTGCATTATAATGAAAAATTCCCACTAGTATATGCAAGTGACAAAATAGGAGACTCTCTATCATGAAGATCATGGTGCTACTTTGAAGCACAAGTGTGGAAAAAAAGATAGTAGCATTGTCCCTTCTCTCTTTTCTCTCATTTTTTTTATTTTTTTTTATTTTGGTGGGCATCTTTGGCCTCCTTTTTTTTATTTGGGCTTCATTGGCCTCTTTTATTATTTGTAAAGTCCGAAGACTCATCCCAACTTGTGAGGGAATCATAGCTTCCATCATCCTTTCCTCCCATGGGACAATGCTCTAATAATGACGATCATCACACTTTTATTTACTTACAACTCAAGAATTACAACTCTATACCTAGAACAAAATATGACTCTATATGAATGCCTCCGGCGGTGTACCGGAATGTGCAACGATCTAGCATAGCAAATGACATCAAAAAACGGACAAGCCATGAAAACATCATGCTAGCTATCTTACGATCATGCAAAGCAATATGAAAATGATGGTGCGTGTCATAATAAACGGAACGGTGGAAGTTGCATGGCAATATATCTCGGAATGGCTATGCAAATGCCATAATAGGTAGGTATGGTGGCTGTTTTGAGGAAGGTAATATGGTGGGTTTAATGCACCGGCGAAAGTTGCGCGGTACTAGAGAGGCTAGCAAAGGTGGAAGGGTGAGAGTGCGTATAATCCATGGACTCAACATTAGTCATAAAGAACTCACATACTTATTGCAAAAATCTATTAGTTATCAAAGCAAAGTATTAGACGCATGCTCCTAGGGGAGAGGTTGGTAGGAGTTAACCATCGCGCGCTCCCGACCCTCACACAAAGGATGACAATCAATAAACAAATCATGCTCCGACTTCGTTACATAACGGTTCACCATACGTGCATGCTACGGGAATCACAAACTTTAACACAAGTATCTCTACCATTCCACAATTACTCACTAGCATGACTCTAGTATCGCCATCTTTATATCGCAAAACTATTGCAAGGAATCAAACATATCATATTCAGTGATCTACAAGTTTTATGTAGGATTTTATGACTAACCATGTGAATGACCAATTCCTGTTGACTCTCTAAATAGATATAAGTGAAGCATGAGAGTTTAATTCTTTCTACAAAATATGTGCCCACGCTCTAACAAATATAAGTGAAGCAAAAGAGCATTCTACAAATGGCGGTTTTCTATGTGTAGAGAAACAGGCAATCCAAACTTCAAATGATATAAGTGAAGCACATGAAGCATTCTATAAAGCCATACTCAAAAGATATAAGTGAGGTGCAAAGAGCCTTCTATAAATCAACCAAGGACTTTCTCATACCATCATGGTGCATTATTAAAATAAAAATAAAAAGCACACGACGCTCCAAGATTTACGCATATCATGTGACGAATAAAAATATAGCTCCAAGTAAAATTACCGATGGTCGTTAGAAGAAAGAGGGGATGCCTTCCGGGGCATCCCCAAGCTTAGTTTCTTGGGAGTCCTTGAATATTACCTTGGGGTGCCTCGGGCATGCCCAAGCTTAGTCTCTTTCCACTCCTTATTCCTTCATCCATCGTGATCTCACCCAAAACTTGAAAACTTCAATCACACAAAACTTAACAAAACCCTCGTGAGATCCGTTAGTAATAATAAAGCAAATTACAACTTTAAGTACTGTTGACAACCAATTCATATTTTGTTTTTGCATTGTAGCTACTGTAATATAACTTTTCCATGTCTTATACCACCGATAAAATCGATAGTTTCATCAAAACTAGCAAAACAATGCATCAAAAACAGAATCTGTCAAAAACAGGACAGTCTGTAGTAATCTGAACATTCACCATACTTCTGTAACTCTAAAAATTCTGAAAAAATAGGAAAAAATAAACAATTTGCATAGAATTACCGTGTAAAAAATTCAGAAACTGTTGACATTCCAATAAAAAATGTAAATTCACGCACTACAGCCAAAGTTTCTGTTTTTTGCACTACACACACCAAACAAGCAATCTAATCATCCTAAAGGCAAATCTTGGCACATTATTTTTATAATACAATGGATTTATACAAGGGGATAATTATTTTTGTTGAAAAGTTTCTGTAATTAAGATTCACAAGGTTTCCATGGGCATGAACAAAGTTCAAGGCTAGCTCCCACTTTCACAATGCTCGTCCCTCTCACTTTCACTTTTCTTTTTGAAAAAGTTTTAGGTTCCCCTCTTTATTTTTTTTGTTTTTTAAACTATATAAAAGCACACAACAGAATAAAATGACTCTCTAAAACTTCCGGGTTGTCTCCCTGGCAGCGCTTTCTTTAAAGCCATTAAGCTAGGCATATAGTGCTCAAGTAATGGATCCACCCGGATCCCAAGGTATATCAAAGCCAATTTTAATTAACAATGATTTGTAATTTAGTAGTGAGCACAAAGTAACATATATCATGCAACAATGAAGTCTAACTCTCTTCCTATGCATCGGCATGTCATAAAAGAACAATTCATGCACACAAAGTAAAGGCCAATGCATAGTATAAACAGTTTCTTGCAATTTTATCATATTGAAAACATAGAGAGGTGGAGATGTAGTTCCTCTCTCATAATAATTGCAAGTAGGAGCAGCAAGCACATGCATATTATATCTATCAAAATCATCATGTGTAATAGTAAAAGGCAACCCATCTATATAATCCTTAATAAGTGCAAACTTCTCCGATATAGTGTAGTTGGGAGAATTCAAAAAGATAATAGGACTATCATGTGTGGGTGCAATAGCAACAATTTCATGTTTAACATAAGGAACTATAGCAAGTTCATCTCCATAAGCATCATTCATATTGGCATCATGGCCACAAGCATAGCAAGCATCAAGTTCATCAAAAAGGGATATTTCAAACAAATCCAAGGGATCATAGCAATTATCATAGCATTCATCCTTCGGTAAGAACGAAGGGAAATCAAACAATGTATGAGTTGAAGAGTTACTATCATTAGAAGGTGGGCATGGGTAGCTAATCCGCTCTTCCTCCTTTTGTTCTTCGCTCTCCTCCTCATCTTTTTCATCCAATGAGCTCATAGTGTCATCAATTTCTTCTTCCATAGATTCCTGCAAAATATTAGTCTCTTATTGGATAGCGGAGAAGTCCTCAATATATGGCTTAACATAAGCATTAGAAGCATAGTTTTCATAGCAATATTTAAGTATGGCAAAACTTTCAGATTTTTAAAGAGTAGCATCATACTTTTCAATCAAAGAAGCAATTTCATAGGCACCCTGAAAAGCAACAAATTCTTCAATTTGCTCAATATCATAGTAATTATAAACACCCTTGGCATAAGAAGATACGATTCCATTATCCTTAAACTCACATTGATAGGGAAGGTGTTTTTTAGGGTCTTCAGAACAACAAGTAAAATCATAAATTTCGCATAAATTCCAAGCATAGCATTGCAAAGTATTAATATGATGCCATAAAAGTTTCCCTTTTTGAGATAAGCGGTGTTGCACATAATACGCATGCTCATTTAATGATTTGCCCTCAACTATTGGGGTTTCAGCACGAGCACAAGTGGATCGAAGATGACCCAAGTAATATTCTTCGGTGGTACGGAACACTAGTGGTTCCTCAACTTTTGGAGCAGCAAGTACATCTAATTTTTTTTTCATATTTTGCGTTTCCTACCCATATCTAAAGATAGAGAACAACTTAGAACAGCAAATAAAATCTACTTAGTGATAAAGCAAACAAGCACACACGAGAATATTCACCCCACGCTATTGCTCCCCGGCAATGGCGCCAGAAAAAGGTCTTGATAACCCACAAGTATAGGGGATCAATTGTAGCCTTTCTCGATAAGTAAGAGTGTCGAACCCAACGAGGAGCTAAAGGTAGAACAAATATTCCCTCAAGTTCTATCGACCACCGATACAACTCTACGCACGCTTAACGTTCGCTTTACCTAGAACAAGTATGAAACTAGAAGTACTTTGTAGGTGTAACGGGATAGGTTTGCAAGATAATAAAGAGCACGTAAATAAAAACTAGGGGCTGCTTAGATAAAGAAACAACTAAGTTAGTCTTAGTAGAGAGCTTTTTGTCACAAGAAAGTTATTTGTCCCTAGGCAATCGATAACTAGACCGGTAATCATTATTGCAATTTTATATGAGGGAGAGGCATAAGCTAACATACTTTCTCTACTTGGATCATATGCACTTATGATTGGAACTCTAGCAAGCATCCGCAACTACTAAAGATCATTAAGGTAAAACCCAACCATAGCATTAAGTATCACGTCCTCTTTACTCCCATATGCAACAACCCACCTACTCGGGTTTATGCTTCTGTCACTCAAGCAACCCACCATAGGCAAATCATGAACACATTGCAACACCCTACAGCGGGGATCCCTCACGCTTGCGCGACATGGAGAGCACCATAGGACAACACCAATAATAAAACATGCAACTGAAACCAATCATGATCATCAATCAACCCATAGGACAAAACGGATCTACTCAAACATCATCGGATAGCCATACATCATTGGGAAATAATATATAGCGTTGAGCACCATGTTCAAGTAGAGATTACAGCGGGGAGAAGGGGTGTTACTCCGCTGCATAGAAGGGGAGAGAGTTGGTGATGACGGCGGCGAAGTTGTTGGTGTAGATCGCCGTCACGATGATGGCCCCGGCGGCATTCCGGTGCGACCGGGAGAGAGGTGGAGAGAGCCCCCCTCCTTCTTATTCTTCCTTGGCCTCCCCCCTAGATGGGAGGAGGGTTTCCCCTCTGGTCCTTGGCTTCCATGGTAGAGGAGGGGCGGGAGCCCCTCCGAGATTGGATCTCTCTCTCTGTTTCCTTATGTTTCTGCGTTCCCAGATTTTGGTCTTTCACCGTTTCTTAAATTCCCAGAGAACCGTAACTCCGACCGGGCTGAAATTTTAACACGATTTTTATCCGGAAATTAGCTTTTTTGCGGCGAAAGAAGGGCACCAACCACCTTACGGGGTGAGCACAAGCCACCCTGGCGCGCCCTACCCCCTAGGGCGCGCCCCTATGGCTTGTCGGCCCCTCGGGCACCGTCTTCTGTTGATTCCACTTCCCAAAATTCACATATATTCCAAAAAAAATCTCCGTAAGTTTTTATCCCGTTTGGACTTCATTTGATATGGATTTTCTGTGAAACAAAAAACATGCAACAAACATGAACTGGCACTGGGCACTGGATCAATATGTTAGTCCCAAAAATAGTGTAAAAAGTTGCCAAAAGTATATGAAAGTTGTAGAATATTGGCACGAAACAATAAAAAATAAGAGATACGATGGAGACGTATCACCAGACACATAAAGCGACGCTTCAATTCCATCCGCGATTACATCGAGGAGGGTGACACAAACATTTGGAAAGTGCACACGGATCTGAATGTTGCAGATCTGTTAACTAAGCCTCTTACACAAGGGAAACATGATCAACACTAGAACTGTATTGGTGTTAGATTCATTACAATGTAAATCACATAGTGATGTGAGCTAGATTGTTGACTGTAGTGCAAGTGGGAGACTGTTGGAAATATGCCCTAGAGGCAATAATAAAATAGTTATTATTATATTTCCTTGTTCATGATAATTGTTTATTATCCATGCTATAATTGTATTGATTGGAAACTCAAATACATGTGTGGGTATACAGACAACACCGTGTCCCTAGTGAGCCTCTATAGGACTAGCTCGTTGATCAAAGATGGTCAAGGTTTCCTGGCCATAGACATGAGTTGTCATTTGATAACGGGATCACATCACTAGGAGAATGATGTGATGGACAACACCCAAACTATGAACGTAGCATATGATCGTGCCAGTTTATTGCTATTGTTTTCTGCATGTCAAGTATATGTTCCTATGACCATGAGATCATGTAACTCACTGACACCAGAGGAAGTACCTTGTGTGTATCAAACGTCACAACGTAACTGGGTGACTATAAAGATGCTCTACAGGTATCTCCGAGGGTGTCTGTTGAGTTGGCATGGATCAAGACTGGGATTTGTTACTCCGTGCGATGGAGAGGTATCTTAGGGCCCACTCGGTAATACAACATCACAATGAGCTTGCAAGCAAAGTGACTAAAGAGTTAGCCACGGGATATTGTATTACGGAACGAGTAAAGAGACTTGTCGGTAAAGAGATTGAACTAGGTATGGAGATACCGATGATCGAACATCGGGCAAGTAACATACCGATAAACAAAGGGAACTGCGTATGGGATTAACTGAATCCTTGACATAGAGGTTCAACCGATAAAGTTCTTCGTAGAATATGTAGGAACCAATATGGGCATCCAGGTCCCTCTATTGGTTATTGACCATAGAGGTGTCTCGGTCATGTCTACATAGTTCTCGAACCCGCAGGGTCTGCACACTTAACGTTTGGAGACGTTTCGGTATTATTGGGTTATGTATGTTGGTGACCGAAGGTTTTTCGGAGTCCCGGATGAGATCCCGGACGTCACGAGGAGCTCCCGAATGGTCCGGAGGTAAAGATTGATATATAGGAAGTTGATGTTCGGGCACCGAAATAGTTTCGGAGTTTGCCCGGGTTTCGTCGGGAGTGCCGGAAGGGTTCCGGAGGTCCACCGGGTGAGTCCACCTGCCACGGAGGGCCCCATGCGCTGTGAGAGGGTGCGCACCAGCCCCTGGTGGGCTGGCCGCACCTCCCACAAGGGCCCATGCGGCCGAAGGCCTTTGGGGGAACCCTAGGGGGGCCGACCACCACTTGCCTTGGGGGCCAAGGCACCCCCTTGGCCGCCGGCCCCATCTAGGCCGCCGCACCCTAGGGGTGGGAACGCTAGGGCGCCATCCCCCTCCTCTTCTCCCCCTATATATAGTGAAGGTTTGGGTGGGCTGCCATACCTTAAGCCACAGCGCAGCCCTCCCTCTCCCCTAGATCGTTTTTCCTCTAGATTAGATTGGTTTGGTATTGCTAAGCGAAGCTCTACCAGATCACCTCCACCACCACCGCCGCCATGTCGTCGTGCTGCCAGAGAACCCGTCTACCTCTCCGCCCTCGCTTGCTAGATCAAGGAGACGGAGATCGTCATCGAGCTGTACGTGTGCTGAACGCGGAGGTGTCGTCCGTTCGGCGCTAGATCGTGATTGGATCGCGGGACGGCTTGCGATTTGGATCGCGAAGACGTTCGACTACATCAACTGCGTTTCTTAACGCTTCTCGCTTAGCGATCTACAAGGGTATGTGGATCCGATCCCTCCTCTCGTAGATGCTCATCTCCTAGATTGATATTGGTGAAGTGTAGGAATTTTTTTGTTTCCCATGCAACGTTCCCCAACACAACTCCCTCGTCAACAACGCAATCTATCGTCGCAAATTTTAACGGACAAAAATAAGAACACAACAAAAACAGAGCACATAATCCACTTCTAAAATGCTACATCATTCTGTAAATACTATACTGACACCTAAAAATATTTGTCTCTGGTTTTGAAGTGAAAAAGGTTTTGAAAACTATTTTCACAGTGGTTTTAAATATTCAAAACCAGGTTTTAAATAAAACTAGCACATATAACATTTTCGAAAAAAATTCTCAAGTGGCATCAATAAATACTACATATTATTACAAGATTTTACAAATTTGAATTATGGGATTTGGAACTATATTTATTTCTGTGGAAATCTTACAAGTTTCTGGAAAATAGAAAAAGAAAGAGCTAATGTGCATTTGGGCCGAAACAGCTGCAGCTGAGCTGGCCCAGAAGGGATCCAGCCAGGAGAGGGGGCAGACGCGCAGGGTCGGGGTTTTAAACCCGACAGGCCAGCCCCATCGGCCAGAGAGAGAGGGGAGGCGAGAGAGAGGTAGGGATGACAGGTGGCCCCCACCTGTCATCCCTAACCCTACGACGAGAGGGGGTCTGGGGCTCACCGACGATGACAGAGGCTACGGCGAGGCGGACTAGCGACGGGAATGGAACCGGGGGACCGCCTCCATCTCAGGGGAGGTGGAGTTGGTCGCCGGGGCTCAGTAGAAGGTCAGAGTCGACGTCTCCCGCTGCAAGATGTATGAGAGGATGAGGGGAAAGGGTCAGTGCATCGTCGCGGTTCCAGATTGACAGAGCGGAGTGGCTAACGGGGCTCTCACCGTTCTGACGCCAGCGACCAGTGGTGGCGACGCCCGGCTCGATCCGGAGCACTAGATGCAGCGGAGGGGGTGCGGTTGCTTCCGGGGTTTGATTGAGAGGGAGAGGGTGCGTCCAGAGGCGAAAGGGAGGTCGAGGGGCGGCCTTATAAAAGGGTACAACGGCGCACCATACGCCCATGCGCTGGTGAGGACGAGGCCGAGGCCAAACGGCATGGGAGTGGGCCAGGGGGTGCCAGGGGCATTCCTGGGAGGGGTCTAGACCTGCAAGAAGGGAGAAGAGAGAGCGGGAGAGGCCCTGGGCATCGCGCGTGTGAGGCCACTGATACGTCTCCAACGTATCTATAATTTATGAAGTATTCATGTCATGTTTACAATAATTTTATATGATTTTGGTATGATTTTATTAGAACTAACCCGGACTGACGCTGTTTTCAACAGAGCTATCGTGGTGTTGTTTTTGTGCAGAAATAAAAGTTCTCGGAATGGGCTGAAAATTTACGGAGAATATTTTTGGAAAATATAAAAAATACTGGAGCAAAAAGATACCGGAGAGGAGTCCCGAGGAGGTCACAAGCCTAGGGGGCTCCCCCCCAGGGCGCGCCCCCCTGGCTTGTGGGTCCCTCGAGCACCCCCCTGACGTGACTCCAATGCCAAATATTCTTATAAATACAAAAACCACCGAAAAGAAACCTAGATCGGGAGTTCCACCGCCGCAAGCCTCTGTAGCCACGAAAAACCAATCGGGAGCCCGTTCCGGCACCCTGCCAGAGGGGGAAACCATCACCGGAGGCCATCTTCATCATCCCGGCAGTCTCCATGACAAGGAGGGAGTAGTTCACCCTCGGGGCTGAGGGTATGTACCAGTAGCTATGTGTTTGATCTCTCTCTCTCTCTCTCTCTCTCTCTCTCGTGTTCTTGAGATGACGCGATCTTGATGTACCGCGAGCTTTATTAATATAGATGAATCATATGGAGTTTTCCCTTCTCTATCTTCTTGTGATGGATTGAGTTTTTCCTTTGAAGTTTTCTTATCGGATTGAGTCTTTAAGGATTTGAGAACACTTGATGTATGTCTTGCGATGGGATATCCGTGGTGACAATGGGATGTTCTATTGATCCACTTGATGTATGTTTTGGTGATCAACTTGCGGGTTCCGTGACCTTGGGAATCTATGCATAGGGGTTGGCACATGTTTTCGTCTTGACTCTCCGGTAGAAACTTTGGGGCACTCTTTGAAGTTCTTTGTGTTGGATTGAACATGATGAATCTGAAATTGTGTGATGCATATCGTATAATCAAGTCCATGGGTACTCGTGGTGACAATGGAGTATCTAGGTGACATTAGGGTTTTGGTTGATGTGTATCTTAAGGTGTTATTTTAGTACGAACTCTAGGGCTGTTCGTGACACTTATAGGGATAGCTCATAAGATTGATCGGAAAAGATAACTTTGAGGTGGTTTCGTACCCTACAATAATTTCTTCGTTTGTTCTCCGCTATTTGTGACTTTGGAGTGAACTCTTTGTCGCACGTGAGGGATTTACATATGATTCAACTATGTCAGTATTGTTGAGAGAACTTGCACTAGTGAAAGTATGAACCCTAGGCCTTGTTTTTAAGCATTGCAATACCGTTTGTGCTCACTTTTATCATTAGTTACCTTGCTGTTTTTATATTTTCAGATTACAAAAACCTATATCTACCATCAATATTGCACTTGTATCACCATCTCTTCGCCGAACTAGTGCACCTATACAATTTACCATTGTATTGGGTGTGTTGGGGACACAAGAGACTCTTTGTT
Source organism: Elymus sibiricus (assembly GCA_039707655.1). Taxonomy (NCBI): domain Eukaryota; kingdom Viridiplantae; phylum Streptophyta; class Magnoliopsida; order Poales; family Poaceae; genus Elymus; species Elymus sibiricus. The sequence continues at coordinate 239,679,316 of CM077665.1, forward strand.
ATTTGGTTGTAGGGTTGTTTGAGAGAGACCATCTTCATCCTATGCCTCCCAAGGATTGATAAACCTTAGGTCATCCACTTGAGGGAAATTTGCTACTGTCCTACAAAGCTCTGCGCTTGGAGGCCCAACACGAGTCTACAGGAAGAAGGTTGCGTAGTAGACATCAAGCTCTTTTCTGGCACCGTTGCCGGGGAGGTGAGTGCTTGAAGGTATATCTTTAGATCTAGCAATTAAATATTTTAGTTTCTTGTTTTTCACTAGTTTGGTTTTATAAAAGAAAACTACAAAAATATGGAATTGAGGTTGCCTCATATGCTTCATCTTTTTAATGTCTTTCGTGAAAACGATGGAAAGGAAAATTGTGCTCAAGTGTTAGAAGAAGAAGTTATTAAAATGTTTGGCATTAAATCTTTGTATGATGAGCATGATTGCAATGTTGTTAGTATGAATTCCTTGAATATTCATGATGCTAATGATATGCAAAGCTACAAGCTTGGGGATGCTATGTTTGATGAAGATGATATGTTTAGTCCCCCAAGTTTTGATGAGCAAATTTATTATGATGAAAGCATGCCCCCTATTTATGATGATTATTGTGATGACATGTATGCTATAAATAATAATGATAACCATGCAACTTGTCATCATGATTTTAATTTTCAATTGGATTATGCTTCACATGATAGTTATTTTGTTGAGTTTGCTCCCACTATTATGAATGAGAAGAAAATTGCTTATGTGGAGAGTGACAAATTTTCTATGCTTGTGGATCATGAAAACAATGCTTTATGTGCTGGTTATGTTGTGAAATTCCTTCATGATGCTACTGAAAATTATTATGAGGGAGGAACATATGCTTGTAGGAATTGCAATAATATCAAGTTTCCTCTCTATGTGTTCAAAGTTTTGAAGTTATGCTTATTTTGCCTTCCTATGCTAGTTGATTCTTTCTCCCATAAATTGTTTTCCCACAAAATCCCTATGCATAGGAAGTGGGTTAGACTTAAATGTGCTTTTCATGAGATTCATGATGCTCTTTTGCATGTTTCAACTACTATTCTTATATGAGCATCATTGAAATCATCATGCCTAGCTAAAAGGCATTAAAGAAAATCGCTTGTTGGGAGGCAACCCAACACTTTTACTTTCTGTTTTTATATGTTCACATGATTAAGCTACTGTAGTAATCATGTTTTGTGTCTTTTATTTCAATAAAGTGCCAAGTAAAGCCTTTGGGACGACTCACAAGATGAGTAGAATTGATGCTGAACCAAAACAGAAACTTTTGACTCCAGTACAGGAATTTTAATTTTTTACTGGAGCGTTATATTGATCTGAAATTTTTACACAGTATTAATATACAAATCCTTCCGGTTGTCCTAATTTTTCAGAATTTTTACAGACAGGTAAGTATGGTTATACTACAGATCTTCACAGACTGTTCTGTTTTTGACAGATTCTGTTTTGCATGCATAGTTTGCTTGTTTTAGTGTTCCCATAGCTTATATTCAGTGATATAAATTATGGGAATGATAGAATACAGTAGGTATTATGTGATAACAATTATGAATCTTGTCTTGATAGTACCTAAGTGAATGATCTATCTTTATTATACTAACACATCTCACGAAGTTCCGTTAAGTTTTGTGTGATTGAAGTTTTCAAGTTTTGGGTGAGACACCGATATGAGAAGAATAAGGAGTGACAAGAATATAAGCTTGGGGATACCCAAGGCACCCCAAGGTAATATTCAAGGAAGACTCAAGCGTCTAAGCTTGGGGATGCCCCGGAAGGCATCCCCTCTTTCGTCTTCAACATTATCGGTATATGTTACTTAGAGCTATATTTTTATTCGTCACATAATATGTGCTTTGCTTGGATCGTCATTATATTTTGAAATTTTCTGTTAGGTGTTATTCATAATCTTGTTTTTCAATAAAAAGTTCCAAGAATTGCCTTTAGGATGCTTGCATTGCATGTTTGATGTGTGCTGTGTAAAAAAAGAAACTTTTGTTGTAGTGTTTGAATTTTCATATTTTACTGGAATGTGGAACGTTTCTGAAATTTTTACACAGTGATGTCATATAAATTATTTAGCATGTCCTAAATTTTCATAATTTTTTGAGTTACATAAGTATGCTGTTTTCATAAATTGCTACAGACTGTTCTGTTTGGACAGATTGCTGTCATAGTTTCGTTATCTACTTATCCTATAGTTTCCATAGCCTATATTGGTAGATATAAATTGTGGAAATGATAGTATACAGTACCTAATGTTTTCAAATTATTATGCAACTTGTCTTGGCAGTACATAAAGAGTTGATTTATTATTATGTGTACTAACCTATCTCACGAGTTCTTTTCGAGATTTGTGTGGATGAAATTTTTGAGAATAGGTGAAACCATGATATGAGAGGATTGAACGAGATACAAAAGCTCAAGCTTGGGTATGCCCAAGGCACCCCAAGTAAATATTTCAAGAAGTCTCAAGCATCTAATCTTGGGGATGCTACGCATCCCACCTCTCTTCATCAACAATTATCGGTTAGCCTATGTTGAGCCTACAGTTTTATTCGTCCACATGATATGTGCTATCCTTGGAATGTCATTTTATTTTGTTTTTCTGTTTAAAGAAAGTACTTAAGATCTGAAATTCTTAGATGAGAGAGTCCTCACATAGTTATTTAATTGTTGGCTACTCATTGATCTTCACTTATATCTTTTTGGAGTAGTTTGTCATTCACTCTCGTGCTTCACTTATATCCTATGAGTAAATGGTTGAATGAATTGAATATCATAAATCTGAAATTAAATATGCTTCATATAATTATCTCATGGGGAGTAATGACTTCACACATAATAAGTATAGGTGGTAAAATTTATTGAAAGTTAGCAAACACCGCAGTGGTCACTTGAACAATTCATGAAAGAATATTGAAGGAAGAGAGATTCCACATATAAATATACTATCTTGGACATCTTCTATGATTGTGATCTCATTAATTATTTTCAAACTTGAGCAAATTAGTTAAAATTGGACTAGGAAGACAACTTAATGAGTTATATTTGGGTATATTTGTATAGAAGTTATATTGTTATGGATCCTCCAACATGTGGTGCTTGCTTCCACCTCATACTAGCCAAAACTTCCGCACCAAGTAGAAATACTACTTGTGCATCCAAACACCCTTAAACCCAAAGTTGTTCCATATGAGTCCACCATACCTACCTATATGCGGTATTTACCTGCCGTTCCAAGTAAATTTGCATGTGCCAAACTCTAAACCTTCAAATAATATTCTGTTTTGTATGCCCGAATCGCTCATATAGTGACTAGGGGCTGTCAGTATCTTCCATGCTAAGTGAGTTATTCTCACGATATGTGTTGATTCACTATCATTCATGAGAAAGTGGCTGGTATTCGGGATGCCCAGTCCCATGCTCAAAAATCAAATCAAAATACAATGAAACAAAACTCCCCCAGGATTGTTGTTTGTATGGACGGTACCCGTGGATTTAGCTCGCCGTGGAGTGTGATTGATTGGTGGAGGGGGAGTAAAAACTTTACCATTCTGTTTGGGAACCGCCTATAATGTATCTAGCATGGAAGATACCGAGACTTCTCGGTTGTTATGTTGACAATGAAAGCATACCGCTCAAAATTATTATTCATCTCTGTTTTAAAAGCTCGAGCTCTGGCACCTTTGCAAATCAATGCTTCCCTCTGTGAAGGGCTATCTTTTACTTTCTAGTACTTACCTTTATGCAAGAGTCATGGTGATCTTCACCACTTCCTATATTTCGCCTTTTTCTCTTGGCAAGCGTCATGTGTTGGGGAATGATCTAGACATATATATCCAAACAAATATATTTGATCATGAATTATTATTGTAGACAATTATCTATATGATAAATAAGTTGGGAGGCGAAACATTAAGCCCCTATCTTTCTCTGTGTTCGATGGATGCTATTTGTTCTAAAAATATGCTTTTTGTGACAATAATCATGGAAGACTATATGATAGTTGAGTATGTGGAATTTGCTAAATCAAAGCTCTTTCATAGACCCTTCCTGAAAATAAGATGAATTGTAATTGTTCGATGTCTAGGAATATGGTTTGTTAGTTTTCAAGAAACTTTCTGATCTATACTTTAACATGTGAATAGCTTGTTACTTGATCATGAGAAGTTTTATGAGATGAGCTATTGTTTATGGTTTATATTGATGCTAGAAAAAGTGATTGGAATTATCATTGATCAAACTTGTGCACTTGCTAGCATTCACACTTCATAAATATTTCTTTTATCATTTACCTACTCGAGGACGAGCAGGAATTAAGCTAGGGGATGCTGATACGTCTCCAACGTATCTATAATTTATGAAGTATTCATGCCATGTTTACCATAATTTTATATGATTTTGGTATGATTTGATTAGAACTAACCCGGACTGACGCTGTTTTCAGCAGAGCTATCATGGTGTTGTTTTTGTGCAGAAATAAAAGTTCTCGGAATGGGCTGAAAATTTACGGAGAATATTTTTGGAAAATATAAAAAATACTGGAGCAAAAAGATACTGGAGAGGAGTCCCGAGGAGGTCACAAGCCTAGGGGGCGCGCCCCCCCTAGGGCGCGCCCCCTGGCTTGTGGGTCCCTCGAGCACCCCCCCTGACGTGATTCCAACGCCAAATATTCTTATAAATATAGAAACCCCCGAAAAGAAACCTAGATCGGGAGTTCAACCCCCGAAAACAAACCTAGATCGGGAGTTCCACCGCCGCAAGCCTCTGTAGCCACGAAAAACCAATCGGGAGCCCGTTCCGGCACCCCACCGGAGGGGGAAACCATCACCGGAGGCCATCTTCATCATCCCGGCGGTCTCCATGACGAGGAGGGAGTAGTTCACCCTCGGGGCTGAGGGTATGTACCAGTAGCTATGTGTTTGATCTCTCTCTCTCTCGTGTTCTTGAGATGACACGATCTTGATGTACCGCGAGCTTTATTAATATAGATGAATCATATGGAGTTTTCCCCTCTCTATCTTCTTGTGATGGATTGAGTTTTCCCTTTGAAGTTTTCTTATCGGATTGAGTCTTTAAGGATTTGAGAACACTTGATGTATGTCTTGCGATGGGATATCCGTGATGACAATGGGATGTTCTATTGATCCACTTGATGTATGTTTTGGTGATCAACTTGCGGGTTCCGTGACCTTGGGAATCTATGCATAGGGGTTGGCACATGTTTTCGTCTTGACTCTCCGGTAGAAACTTTGGGGCACTCTTTGAAGTTCTTTGTGTTGGATTGAACATGATGAATCTGAAATTGTGTGATGCATATCGTATAATCAAGCCCATGGGTACTCGTGGTGACATTGGAGTATCTAGGTGACATTAGGGTTTTGGTGTATGTGTATCTTAAGGTGTTATTTTAGTACGAACTCTAGGGCTGTTCGTGACACTTATAGGGATAGCTCATAAGATTGATCGGAAAAGATAACTTTGAGGTGGTTTCGTACCCTATAATAATTTCTTCGTTTGTTCTCCGCTATTTGTGACTTTGGAGTGAACTCTTTGTCTCACGTGACGGATTTACATATGATTCAACTATGTCAGTATTGTTGAGAGAACTTGCACTAGTGAAAGTATGAACCCTAGGCCTTGTTTCTAATCATTGCAATACCGTTTGTGCTCACTTTTATCATTAGTTACCTTGCTGTTTTTATATTTTCAGATTACAAAAACCTATATCTACCATCCATATTGCACTTGTATCACCATCTCTTCGCCGAACTAGTACACCTATACAATTTACCATTGTATTGGGTGTGTTGGGGACACAAGAGACTCTTTGTTATTTGGTTGCAGGGTTGTTTGAGAGAGACCATCTTCATCCTACGCCTCCCACGGATTGATAAACCTTAGGTCGTCCACTTGAGGGAAATTTGCTACTGTCCTACAAAACTCTGCGCTTGGAGGCCCAACACGAGTCTACAAGAAGAAGGTTGCGTAGTAGACATCAGCCACCCACTGGTCGGCTCGGGCTGCCGGCGCGCGTGCGAGGTGGGGCGACAGGAGGGAGAAGTAGGAGGGGGACAGGGGTGTGGCGTACTGCGGACGCCGAGGGGCTTCGGCAGGCGTGCTGGGGAGGCCCGAGGTGGTCGGGAGGCACTGGGTAGGGGCGGCTACAGTGCTCTGGTGCACTGTAGCGCACTCCAGAGCGCCCATTTGGCATGCCATGGCATAAACAATGCCCACCAGTGCGTCCTCTAGTGTCTTGGGGGTTCTGGAGATGCCCATGAGTGTGTAGTAGCTAGGGAATAGGTAGAGGTGAAGAAATGGAGTGGGGGAGAGGTAGAAATGCTGCTGCTTGCTGTCCAGGGGGTAGAAGTGGGGTTTTACCCCACTCCATGATTGATCCCGGGCTTGAAAATTTTACCGGGGCTAGAGAAGGCATATAAGTGACTGTGGTGAAAATCTTGGGTCAAGGAGAACAGTGGAAGGGGGTCAAACATGGTTTTTACTAAACTACCAGAAGGTGTTTGATGTTGATTTGGGCTAGTAAATGGCTTCTACTTGCCTAGATATTTACCAGGATCAAATAGAAGGTAGAAATAATGTGGATCACCAAGTTTGAGCCTATTAGAGAAAAGTTGGCAATGTAAACTTTGTAAACCCTAGAAATTAATAGAATCAGGTTTCTGTAGATCTAAGCATGCTAAACTAATCTCCTAAATGCACCACTTGGTGTAGTAGCATTATTTGGGGATTATAACATGTCCACTAAGTTTGGGGTCCATAGGAGAAACTTCACAATGTAAAGTTGTTCAAATTTGATTCCGGACAGAGAGGGTTTTGGGATATTTTGTTGAACCAAAATAACTTGGATTGGGATGAAACTTTGCAAGATCATTATAATAGGCATATGTGTCTTGCCAGAATTTTCCTGGATTTATTTGAGAATATCTCCTATAGAAATATTTCAAAAGCTTGAAACAGAAAGAAATGGTTTTGGAAGGTTTTGTCCAATATTTTTAACATGGCCGTGTGTTCAAACTCATATATATGGAAAATATATGTCCACTGAGTTTCCCTAAATTTTCTCAAATATTTTTAAAGTATAAAAATAATTTTTACCCTAGGGAAGACCATTTTTTGGTATTAAATAAAATTATTTAAATAAAATATGAAAATAATCTAAAAAATTATTATTTGGTGGTTTTGGGAAGTCTTATATGTAGTAGGTTTCAAATAAAGTCTTTGGTGCAAAAGATTCCACCCAATTTCAGGGCTTGTAGTACAATCCTCAACCTAATTTGAATAAATCCTTTTTGGCCAAAATAATATTTGATAAAAATAGTTTTAGGTACTATACACATGGCATGATCATTGGGCAAAGGGTTTGGGTCAAGGAAGTGAGTATGGAGAGTAGGAGGAAGAAGAATCTTTGAGTGCCAAAACACATCATCCAAACAAACAAACATCAAACAACTCAATCAAGCACTTGCACTCAAAAAGATTTAAATGGGTCCAAATTTTATAAATCCATAGCATAGCAATGTGATACAACACAGGGTGTGACACCTGGTCAGCTTTTCGCCTTCGGTAGTGTTGTATTACACGCCACTCCCAGTGGCCATCTAGGCCGCATCGACACCTTCGCCCCGAATCATGTCATTATGTTCTGAAGTCTGGAGTACGTTGCTGACGCCCGCGGCGACTTAGTTCTATCGGGACAAGTTGCGTTCCAACCTGAGGTACTCTGGGGCATCAACATCATGGAATGGATCTCCAATCTATCCCATGGGTCCAACCACCTTATGGAAACAGCCCCAGGGATGGATCTGGGGGCTATTGCGTCTGACCCCAGTTGTGCCACCTCAGATAGTCTCCTGGAGCCAAACTCCTCTTTGGATCCGACGGCCTTCCCCGAAGAGTCTGCTGCGGTCCTCAAACCGAAGTTTGCCAATGAAGCCTCGGGTGATGGTCCAACCACGAGTGGCCCAAACAAACTTTTGCACATCAGCCCGGCCTACTGCCAGGCGTTGGATGCGGAAGAGCTCTCGCAGATAAACGAGGTATTGGACCAGATCCAAAACCTGGCAATCTCATATGCAGTTTATGATCAAATCGGTTGTAAAGCCGACAATCGGGAAATTTTCATCCCACCCACCACCCACCTAGTCACCATGGTTGAAGATCTAACTGACACGCTTGACTATGGATCCGACGACGCCTTCGGTATGGACGAGGAAGATCTCGGCTTATATGGGCCAAACTCACCCACAACCATACCCCGGACATGGAAGTGGGCCGCCACATCTACCTATGGTGTCTACATGGTTGACACTCCCAAGGAGGACCCCGATTGGAAGCCCAAGGGGAGTTCAAAACGCCGTTGTCCAAAGAGGAAGCCCAAAGTCATCGATGGAAGCAATCACAAAACCAACGCTGACGAAGACAACAACACCACAAATACTGGCAAGAACGAGCATATCGAGCCCGCACAGAAGAACGGGCCCATGGAAGCCCCTCTGGAAGATAAAGTCTAGGAGATGGAAGGCTGCGACAATGGAATGAACGACGACTACATACCAAAATCCGAGGACGATCACAGCCTCGGACCCTTCGACTTTGAGGTACCTGAGGACAAATCTGAACAGGTACGTTTCCAATATCGTCTAGCGGCCACAGCTCGAAGCATGAAGCGGAAGCAGCAGGAGCTGTATTCACATGAAGCCACCCTTAGCGACGAACGTTAGAAAGTACTCAAAGCCGAAGCCGATCTGGAGGCACAGCGCACGGCGGCAAAATCGTTTCCATGACGACGTCCGCTGCCCGAATTTGAGGACAAGGTCGCCGAACATGACCCCCTTGGCTACCATTATGACGAATACGCTGACCGTCCCCATAGAGGACGAGATCGGTCCACAGGGGCATATAAAGAGCCCCAACGAGCCCCCCCCCCCGCACGATATGGACCCGGTCGAGCCGTACGACCTGCAAACTAAGATACGTAGGAACATATCACGTCCCCGATCGATCTACCGAGCCTGGGACCACATACCCGGAGGTCGGGATAGATATGACGCCTGGATAGAAAGTCAATGTCGAGATCGGGAAATAAGAAGGGAACATGCCTCGGCCAATCCCCGCGAGGATACCTTCGACACCGAGCTCCCGCACACCCAGTCTATTTCAATTTCACGGACGAGGTCTTGGAACATCAGTTCCCAGAGGGGTTTAAACTAATCAACATCGACCAATATGACGGCACTACAGATCCAGCCGTCTAGATAGAAGACTTCCTTCTGGAGATACACATGGCCTGAGGAGATAATCTTCACGCCATAAAATACTTACCGCTGAAGCTTAAGGGACCAGCACAGCACTGGCTCCATAGCCTGCGCAGAATTCTATCGGAAGTTGGGAAGAGCTGGAGGATGCCTTTAGGTCCAACTTTTAGGGCACCTATGTTCGCCCCCCGGACGTCGATGACCTTAGCAATGTTATCCGAAAGGAGGGTGAGTCAGCTCAGAAGTTCTGGAATCGGCTCTTAACTAAGAAGAACCAAATCGTCGACTGCCCCGAAGCCGAGGCCATCGCCGCCTTCAGGCATAGCATCTGGGACGAATGGTTAGCCCGACAGCTCGGACAGGACAAGCCTAGAACAATGGCTGCCCTCACGACACTAATGACCTGTTTCTATGTGGGAGAGGATAGTTGGCTAGCCCGTAGCTCCTCAAGGAGTGACCCCGTTACTTCGGAAATCTGGGATGGGAACGGCAAGCTCAGACGCAACAAACATAAGCGCCGAAATAAGAATACTAGCAATGAAGCCGAGGACCTAGCGGTCCATGCAGGATTCACCAATTCAAGGTCCAAACCCAACAAGAAAGCCTTTAAAGGAGGCAAAGATATCCCAAGCACTCTAGACAAAATACTTGAAACCCTTGCCAGATCCATGGCACCCCGGATAAACCTGCCACCACCACCAACATGAATTGCTTGGTGTTCCAGTAGTCCGGTAAGGTCTTGGCCAAGGATTTAGACAAATGCTGATTCAGGAGCGATGATGACGAGGATGAACCTCGGGGGCCGAGCAATGGTGGCCAAAAGCAGTTCCCCTCCGAGGTAAAGGAAGTAAACATGATCTACGTTACACACATTCCTAAAAAGGAGAGGAATCATGCACTTGGGACGTGTACGCCATAGAGCTTGCAGCCCCGAAGCACACACCCTGGATGGCCTGTCCGATCACCTTCGATAAGAAGGACCATCCGGCTAGTACCCGCCATGGTGGGTCAGCCGCCCTGGTTCTAGACCCCATTATCGATGGGTTCCATCTCATCCGCGTCCTTATGGATGGCATAAGCAGCGTGAACCTGATATACATGGATACGGTAAGGAAGATGGAGATCGACCCATCACGAATCCAACCCAGTAAAACCACGCTCAAGGGGTTAATACCCGGCGTGGAGGCCCGGTGCACAGGCACCATTGTACTACAAGTTGTTTTCGGCTCCCCCGACAACATCCGCTACGAGAGCCTGATCTTTGACATAGTCCCATTCTGCATTGCTTGGTCATAATGCCTATGCCCGCTTCAATGCAGTACGACACTATGCATACCATAAGCTCAAGATGCCAGGGCCCAATGGGATCATTACCATCAATGGAAATACAGAGCGCTCCCTCCTGACAGAGAACCAGACGGCGACATATGTAGCCGATATCCAGAAGGCTGAGGAGGCGACACAACAGGAGGCTCGGCAAAAGTTCCTGGCCACCCCTAAAAGCGTCCTCACAACCCTGGCTCGAACATGCGTCCCTCCTAAATAGGGACACACGCTCTGCGGGCCTTTGGGACCTGGGGTACCCAAGCCCGTCTGCCCGCGGCTGATAACCCACAAGTATAGGGGATCACAAAAGTTTTCGAGGGTAGAGTATTCAACCCAAATTTATAGATTCAACGCAAGGGGAGCCAAAGAATATTTGCAAGTATTAGGAGTTGAGTTGTCAATTCAACCACACCTGGAGATTAAATATCTGCAGCAGAGTGATCAGTAGCACAGTAGTATGATAGTTTTGATAGCAGTAGTAACAGTAGTAGTAACGGTAACAGTGATATCAATGATTTTGTAGCAAGTGTAACAGTAGTAGTAGCAATAGTAACTTAGCAAGAACAATATGTGGAAAACTTGTAGGCATTGGATCGGTGAATTCGTTGGATCATATTCATCATATAACAGTCATAACCTAGGGCGACACAGAACTAGCTCCAGTTCATAAATGTAATGTAGGCATGTATTCCGTAAATAGTCATACGTGCTTATGGAAAAAAACTTGCATGACATCTTTTGTCCCACCCTCCCGTGGCAGCGGGGTCCATAAGGAAACTAAGGGATATTCAGGCCTCCTTTTAATAGAGAACTGGAACAAAGCATTAACGCATAGTGAATACATGAACTCCTCAAACTACAGTCATCACTGGAAAGTATCCCGGTTGTTGTCACCCCGGAGTTTACGGATCATAACACATAGAAGGTGCATATGACTAGCAAGATCGGAACAAGAACATAGATATAACGGTGATAACATAGACGGTTCAGATCTGAAATCATGGCACTCAGGCCCTAATGACAAGCATTAAGTATGGCAAAGTCATAGCAACATCAATCTCAGAACATAGTGGATACTAGGGATCAAGCCCTAACAAATCTAACTCGATTACATGATGAATCTCATCCAACTCCTCACCGACCAGCGAGCCTACGAAGAAATTACTCACTCCCGGTGGGGAGCATCATGGAATTGGCGATGGAGAAGGGTTGATGATGACGAAGACCAAAGATTCCCCTCTTTGGCGCCCCAAATGGGCACCAGATCTGGCTTCCCGATGAAGAACAGGAGGTGGCGGCAGCTCCGTCTCGTGAAACGCGATAAAACTTCCTCTCCTATTTTTTCTCCGAAAATAGGAATTTATAGTGCTGGAATTAGGGTCCGTGGGGTCATGAGGTGAGCACAACCCACCAGGGGGTGGCGTGCCCTAGTGTATCTTGCCCAGCTAGGGCACCCCCTTTGGTGATTCTTGGCTCCAGTATTTTCTATTTATTGTAAAATAATTCTCCGAAAAGTTTTGTCCAGTTCCGAGAACTTTTATATCTTTACAAAAACAATGCCATGGTAGATCTGCTGAAAACAACGTCAGACCGGGTTAGTTTCATTCAAATCATGCAAATTAGAGTCCAAAACAAGAGCAAAAGCGTTATGAAAAGTAGATATGACGGAGACGTATCAACTCCCCCAAGCTTAACCCATTGGTTGTCCTCAAGCAATTCAGTTGACAAACTAAAAGTTAAAAAGAAAAACTTTTACGAACTCTTTTGTTCTTGTTTACATACATATGCTTAAGTAGCACCCAAGTTTTCAGCAAAGATTGTGACTAAACATGTCAAAAATAACTCTTAAAAATTATATTAGCTCATATCAATGACATAAGCAACTAGCGAGCAATAATAAAATATCTCAAGTGGCAACACTTTTTCAAAACGGTCATGATATAATATGACAACAGTGGTATCTCGCTAGCCCTTTCTAAGACCGCAAAACATAAATGCAGAGCACCTCCAAAGTTCAAGCAGCGACTAAACATTGTAATTCATGGTAGAAAAGATCTAGTCATGCTGCATTCAACATTAACTATACACAATGCACGAGGATGACAATAGTGCTCTCAGATCTGGCATTTATTTGAGAAGATTATGACTCAACATAAAAGTAAATAGATAGTCCCTTTGCAGAGGGAAGCAAGGATTTGCAGAGGTGCCAGAGCTCAAAGCTTAAATCAGAGATAAATATAATTTTGGGAGGTACACCCTTCCTGTCAACGTTACGACCAAGAGTTATCAATATCTTCCATGCTAAACACATTAGTGGCGGTTCCCAAGCGGTAAAAGTAAAGGTTTAATCCCCCTCCACCAACAAACACACTCCATGGCTAGCCGAATCCACGGGTACCGTCTGGGGAGTTTTGTTTAATTATTTGCAATTTTTGATTTCGGGACCGGGACTCCGTATTATTGCCCCTCTCGTGCAAGGACGAGTGAATAAATACTCATCATGAGAATAACCCGCTTAACATGGAAGATACTGACCGCCCCCTGTCGCTCCATGAACGGTTCAGGCACACAAAACATATGTTCATTTGAAATTTTAGAGGTGGCACATGCAAATTTACTTGGAACGGCAGGGTAATACCGCATATAGGTAGATATAGTGGACTCATCTGGAATAACTTTGGTTTAAGGATTTTGACGCACAAGCAGTATTCCGGCTTAGTATAGGTGAAGGCTAGCAAATAGGTTGAGAAGCGGCCAGCTAGAGAGCAAAAACGGTCATGAACATGCATTATGAATAATAAACATTGAATACTAGCATGAGTAGGATATGGACACCATGAACATAAATATCATGAAGGCTATGTTGGTTTTGATTCAACTACATGCGTGAACATGTGCCAAGTCAAGCCACTTGAAACATTTAGAGGAGGATACCATATCATCATACTACATCACAATCATTTTAATGCATGTTGACATCCAAGATAAATCATTATCCACTCCTAGCTACATAAGCATGGCATGAGCAACTATAATCTCTAATTGTCATTGCAAACATGTTTGATCATAACATGCTGAATCATGGATACTAGGTTAAATTTATTTACAAAAACAAAAACAAGTTGAGTTCATACCCGCTTCCCTCTGGCACAGTCACTTCATCAAATATCGACATTATTGCCTTTCACTTGCACGACCGAATGATTTGAAAATAATAATAGTGCAAGAGTGCCGTGGACTAAGCTTGAATCTGCAAACATTTTATTCAAAAGGAGAAGACAAAGTAATTTGGGCTCTTTGTTAGATTAACCCTAATGCATACGAGAGCCACTCAACATTTTCATCGTGGTCTTCTCCTAGGTACAACTCAAATAAAAGGAAAAGAATTTCAGAGAAACACACTGATTTTTTTGAGTTTTTGTTTTTTCTTAAAGAAATCAAATTAAAGAGGGAAAAACAAAAACGAGAAAAACTATTTACACGGGAGAGCTCCCAACAAGTAAAAGAAGAAACGAGAAATCTTTTTGGGTTTTCTTTTGCTACTACAATTAATTTAAACTAGAAATAAAAACCGAAAAGAAGTAGGAAATATTCTTGGATTTTCTCAAAGTTTTTCAAACAAACAAGAAGAAAACAAGAGAATAAATCTAGCATGGATAATACAATGAAAAAGCGTGGACACCGACAACTGGAATGTAATGTGTAAACATGAATATAATGTCGGTGGGAATACGTACTCCCCCAAGCTTAGGCTTTTGGCCTAGCTTGGTGATCACCATCCGTAATAACCATCCGGTCCCAAGTCGAAGTGCGGTGGCGATGGCACCTAAGCGTCCCACTCCTGGGGCTCCTCCTCGGCCGCTGCCAGGTTGTTCCGGTAGGCTGTAATGTCCTCTAGCATGATCCTGTATCAGTTCCTGGCAATAGAATCAAACAAAGCAGGTGTAGGCAATGGGATAACATCACGGGTAATCACGCTAAATACTAAGTTGTAGCGAATGTTATGAAAAGAATCAGCTACATCAATAAATTGATGATCCTCCAATGCCTTATGATCTAGAAAAACTCGGGGTAAGGGTTAATCATGTTGGCGAATCTGAACATTAAAGTGTCTCGCTGAGCGAGTAGCATAAATACCACCATGTATCTTTCCCTTAGTCATGTTAAGGTGTAAGTGACGTGCGATAATAGCCCCTATGCTAAAGGTGTGATCATTGTGCAGTGCACGGCGTAAAATGGCAAAGTCGGGGGCACTGAGTGCACCGACCTTCTCCCTAGCGGTTAAACACTTCGCGGTGAATAAAGCAAAGTAATGCAAAGAAGGAAACTGCAAACTGGTGGCAGTGGCATTTGACACGCCTCTTTCATCACCCACTGTCAAAGTGAGGAGAAAGTCCTCAAACTCCGCTGGTCTAGGCTCTCTTAATTCCCCATCAGAAGGAATCAAACATATGTCACAAAAGTCAGTGAGCGGTATCCGACGGGTTTCAACATATAAATTAAACTGCACCTCAGGAGGATTATTCTTACTCAGAAAATGAAAACTTTGCACAAAGGAATTTGTAAGGAGGTGGTGTTGGTCACACTTAGTTGCGAGGAAGTTGGTCAGCCTAGCATTTGCAACGAATTTGGCAAACTCTTGATGGAACCCGACCTCCTCCATGAAGGCATTATGCAGCCATTCGCACAGCCGCACCTCCGCCGTTCTCGGAGTGTGGAGGTCATTGTCCGATGATTCCCTAATGACTCCTTTAGCATTCATTTTGGAGGAAAACTTCCTAAAGAAACTCATCTTATTCCTATAAATAAATTTCTGAAAATTTTAGTCTACAAAAATTCTGTCAACAAAACTTCGTAAGATTGATAGCAACTACTCCTAAGGATGCCTGGAGGTCATATTAAGCATTCAAACTACTTAGAACTCTAAGAATTCAATATGCAATCCCATCTACAGCAGCACCAAGAGTAGCTAATATTGTAAAAATAAACTACTAAGTCAAAAACTAATTGGAGCAATGGAGGAGTCACATACCAAGTAGCAATCCCCCAAAATAGTTTCGGAAACGGAGCTTTGAGCAAAGAGATAGAAATCCGCGGGTTTGGGAGCAGGAACACAAGAGTGAGAGCTATGTTGATTTTTTCTGGAGGTAGGAGATGACATGGGCTAAAGGGATAAGTGAGGGGACCCACATGGGGACCACAACCCACCAGGGCGTGCCTGGGGCTACTGGCATGCCCTGGTGTCTTGTGGACACCAGGTGCACCCCCCCTCTGATGTTATTTGCACCAGAAATTCAGAAATATTCAGAAAAAAATCATGTTAAATTTTCAGGATATTCTGAGAACTTTTATTTTTGAGTCATTTTTTATTGCACGGATAAATCAGAAAACAGGATAAACATGACATTTTATTTTATTTGACCAAGAAGATTAGAAAACAAAAGGTAGGAGCAGAAGGTTGTGCCTACTAGATTCATCAACTTCATACCTCTCAAAAATGATCCATTAATAAGGTTGATCAAGTCTTATTAACAACCACTTTCGATTAGCATGAAACTGAAGAACTTTCGTAAAACAGTAAGTTACCTCAATGGGGATATGCATATCCCCAACAATAAGTATGTCATATTTCTTTTTGGCAGTAGGTAGAGGTAGTTGTAAACTTCCAGTAGTGAGTGTAGGAGATTCTTCAATAATATTTATATCATTCACTTGGAATTGTTTCTTCGGAAAGTGCACCGTATGCTCATTACCATTGATATGAAAAGTGACTTTGCTTTTATTGCAAACACTAATAGCCCCTGCAGTATTCAAAAAGGGTCTACCAAGGATAATCGACATGTTGTCATCCTCGGGCATCTCAAGAATAACAAAGTGTGTTAAGATACTAACATTTGCAACAACAACGGGAACATCCTCACAAATACCGATATGTATGGCAGTTGATTTGTCAGCCATTTGCAGTGATATTTCAGTAGGTGTGAGTTTATTCAAATCAAGTCTTTTATATAAAGAGAAAGGCATAACACTAACACCAGCTCCCAAATCACTCAAAGCAGTTTTAACACAATTTCCTTTAATGGAGCAAGGTATAGTTGGTATTCTAGGATCTCCAAGTTTTTTAGGTACTCCATCCTTAAAAGAATAATTAGCAAGCATGGTGGAGATTTCAGCTTAAGGTATCTTTCTTTTATTAGTGATGATGTCTTTCATGTATTTTGCATAAGGGGCCATCTTTAAAATATCAGTTAAGCAGGTACACAAAAAGACTGGCCTAATCATTTCATCAAAGCGCTCAAATTGTCTTAGATGGTTTAGGTGGAAAGGGCATGGTTTTCTGAACCCATGGCTCTCTTTCTTCACCATGTTTTCAAGCCACAAAGTCTCTTTTATCATATCGTTTATTTTTAGGTTGTGGGTTATCAAGATTAACAACAGGTTCTATTTCAACATCATTATCTGGTTCTTTATCATTGTTCGGTTGAGTATCTTCATGACCATCATCATTATCATTTTCATTATCACTAGGTGAATGTTCATTACCAGATTGAGTTCCAGCATGAGAAATAGAGACATCATTATTATCTTCAGGAGGTTTTTCTATCACAGGTTCACTAGAGGTATGCAAAGTCCTATCATTTTTATTTTTCTTTTTCTTTTTAGAAGGACTCGGTGCATTAGTGTTAATTCTCTGAGAGTCTTGTTCAATTCTTTTAGGATGACCTTCAGGATAAAGAGGTTCTTGGGTCATTCTACCTCCTCTAGTCACTACTCTAATAACATGATCATTCATATTATTATTCATTTCATTAAGCAATTCTCTTTGAGATTTAGCAACTTGTTCTAACTGGTTTTGAACCATAGAGGCATGTTTTCCTACACCTCTAACATCATTACTGATTCTAAATAACAAGTCACTCAAGCGAGCAATTGAAAGGATCGATATGGTTGACTAGAGGGGGGTGAATAGGCAACTACCACTTTTTAACTTTTCTTTAACAAGTTAGGCTTAGCAACAAATAGGTTGGCTAGATATGCAATTAGGTGAGCAACCTATATGATGCTAACAACAATAACAATACAAGCAAGGAGATAAACAATACAAATAGCTAGCACAAAGTAAGGGTGAGAACTAACCACAAGTGGAACCAATGGAGACGAGGATGTGTTACCGGAGTTCCTTCCCGGTAAAGGGAAGTACGTCGCCGTTAGAGCGGTGTGGAGGCACAATGCTCCCCAAGAAGCCACTAGGGCCACCGTATTCTCCTCACGCCCTCATACAATGCGAGATGCCGTGATTCCACTAGTGGTGCCCTTGAAGGCGGCAACCGGACCTTTACAAACAAGGTTGGGGCCCTCTCCACAACTTAATTGGAGGCTCCCAACGAAACCACGGAGCTTCACCACAATGGAATATGGCTTCGAGGTGACCTCTTCTGTCTAGGGTGCTCAAACACCCAAGAGTAACAAAATCAACACAAGAAAGTATGGGGGAATCAATTTTCCTTTGGTGGAAGTGTAGATCTAGATCTCCTCCTTCAATCCCTAGCAAGACAACAAGTTTGGGTGGCTAGAGAAAGAGATCGGGCAAGAAAGCTCAATGGGCATCAATGGTGGAGAGAGAGAGGTAAGAGATAAGAGAGAGGTGGAAGAACCACCCCTTTATATAGGTCCCCCACTTTCCAACCGTTACAGCCATTTTTTACATGGCAGCGGTACAACCGGTGTAGCGGGCGGTACAACCGGTATGACCGGTACAACCGCCCAACCACCGCCCAACCACCGGACCACAACAGAAAGGTGGCCGGTGGTTCCACCAAGATGCAACAGCTCGGCCCAAGCGCTGGACCAGGCAAAGTCCCTAGCGGTACAACCGCTTGGGACACCGGTAGTACCGGGCTATATAATATAGCGGTACAACCGGTCCAGGTCCGCCCAACAACTGGAGCCCAACAGAACCGTGTCCGGTTGGAGCCCGGTGCTGGGCCGGTTCAACCACCCAGAGCTGCCACCCTGGGTCACCCAGCTGTGGGCGGTACAACCGCCCGGGGGCAGCGGTACAACCGCTGGGGACCTCTCAGTGACAGCACCTCCAGGGTATCACCCCTGGAGTGGTGGTCAAACCGGATGTCTAGAGCGAGCGGTGCATCAGGTCGGGACATTGGTACAACCGGCAAGCATGGAAGGAAAGAGGGGCCTCTTTCTCTATGATGCGAAGGAACGAGTTGGGTGCATAAGGGTGTGCGAGAGAACTGATTCACCCAAGACCTTCCAATGTGGATTCCCTCTTAATCGTACGGGATCCCTACGACCAAAGAGAATAAACACATAGAGAACACCGTCTTCGATCTTTTCCGTTTGGACGGAATACCGAACCGTCTTGTGTCTCACACACAATACCTGTATAACTTGACACACGGTTAGATCATAGTGAGTTGTCATCATCACCAAAACACTAGGGTAAGAGAATGCCCTTACAATCTCCCCCTTTTTGGTGGATGATGACAACAACAGAATTTGCATTGATGATCTATAAAATAAAAGTGGAGCTCCCCCTCAATGTGTGCACTAGATGGGACATCTGCAAGAATTGAAGCTCCCCCTTGATTTTATAGACCAACCAATGGGTACATATAAAAAAACTTAAGGAGCAATTGTACGAGATAATTAGTAGAGCTTAATAGCAAGGACACGATTAATCTCAGACTCTACTGAAAAGCAAATAGTCTTCACATAAGATAGGTTCATAACCGACTAAGAGCAAATAAGAGTTCAACTGGGAAGACGCAAGAACGAAAACGATAGACAACCACGCAACACCCATGCAAATCCCGTCATAATGTAACGCTCTCCCCCTTTGGCATCAAGACACCAAAAAGGAAAAGAGTGATGCTAACGCCCCAGAACTCAGTAGACCTCCTCATACTCGTCGTACTCCTCGGAATTATCATCATCAGATCCATCCCCATCATCACCATCATCATCATCATCATCATCATGATCAACAGCATCAGCAGCAGAGGAGGAGGCAGCAGGCTGACTCGAGATCTCATCATCAGTCCAAGTGCTATGTGCATAGATCCACTGCTCCTCAGGAGTGATGGTCTTCTCAGAACCACTGGCGGCCTCAAGATGGAGAGCCCGCATAATCTGAATCTGTCTATGTCTGGCAAGCTTCTCGTTGACATGGGCTTCATAGAGCTTCTTCTGAACATGAGTCTGGAGGCAGAAGGTCTTCTTTAATTTGTCGGAGAGCTTGGAGACCCAAGATGGCTTGGCTCCTGTAGGGAGCTCAAAATCACTGTCACTGGAAGTAGCAAAGACATCCTCAGGGTCGTTAGTAGGGAAGCGCAGTGCAAGATGCTTCTTCTTCCGGAGTTGCTTGACCTCATGCTCAATGAGGTTGTCTGGAGAAGTGAGAGGCTCGCCAGGCCTACGAACTGCCCACACAGAGTTGAGGAAACACATGATGAAAGGAGCATAGGTGGGGACCTTTCTGAAGAAGACCGTGGAGTACATCTCCTCCCACAACCATTTGGAGGCATCAAACGTAGCCCCAGAGCCAGCTTTAGTCTTCATGGCAACAAGCAGATCAACAAAGTATCCATGAATCTCATCTTGATTTCCAACCTTGGGCAAAAGAACATTTCGGAAAACATGGTGCAAAATATCATAGACCTGCTGTAGGTCCTTAGAGGTTCCCGGAATCCCATGCCCGGGAATGTACAAGGGGGCTAACTTTATCTTGTCCATAGGAGTAGCCCGATCATGAGGATGGATGCCGCCATTCCCAGTGAGGCCAGTATCATCATAACCAAGTGCATTGCAAAAGGCACGCCACGGGACCTAAAAAAGCTCATCACGGGACATGAAGGAAAGGGTACGAGCCGCATCAGTGCCAAAGTGAACAATGGCATAGAACTGGTGAATGAGCTGCACATCAAAGGGACAGTTGATAGTCATAATCTTGATCAAGTCAAACTCCTCTCCAAAGTAATCCATGTTGTTCTTCCAGTGCTCAACGTCAATCGTCCATTGCTTGGCAAACTTGTTCTTGTGATGGTCATAGAGCTCGTGCACAATCCGCATTTGTAAGTCATTCCGGAACTAAGGAGTGGTCCACCTGGGAGCAACGAGGACCTCATAAGGATTTTGAAACCGAACCCGCTCCTAGTCAACTTGCTTCTAGGAGTGCACTGACTTGGCAGTTTTCTTCTTGGCAGCCAAAGACTTCTCACGGCGAGTGGGCTTGGTCGGGATCACAACTTCCTCATGGTCAAACTCATCAACTAGCCTGCACCTGCGAGCTCGTTTCTTCGAGTTCTTCCGAGGAGCAGAACGAGAACTGGAGCCACCTGCAGACACACACACGAGGAACACAGAAGAGAAACCCAGAAAAGATGAGAGGATTGTACGCAAGAGTAGAAATAAATTAGGTGTGTAGAGGAGAAACAAGAAATAGTGTGGCAAGAATCAGAGAGTCCGGTTGAACCGGTCACCCAAGCGGTTGTACCGCTGGTTCAAGCGGTTGTACCGCTGGTTCAAGCGGTTGTACCGCTGTTGGGGAACCGGTGCATCCGGATCTGAGAAATGCCCCACTATTTTAAGTCTCTAAGCATCACACCTAATTGGAATAGTATATAGGATCTCATCCCTCCAATAGTTTTGACTAGAAAACGCGGGAACTGAGCAATGCCCTAACAATGGAGGATTCAAAGGAAATCCAAGAACAAGGAGAAACTGGGCATTACCGGCATCCATGGGAGGAGATCGGGGGAAGGAAGGGCCTCCATGGAGCAGATCCGAGAGGAGGCCACGGATCCGGCGCACCGGAGATGGTGGAGACAGCGGCTGGCGGCTAAGGCACCAAGGAGGAGTCGGGCACAAAGGGGAAAACTGAATACCCCTTCGGCCCGGCCCTCCCCTTTTAGGTACCGGTCGTCGCGACCGGTTGTACCGCTCCAAAGAGCGGTCGACTGGTCCAGGTACAGGGCCTGGGGAATTAGCCGTTGAACCGCAAAACCCCCCAGTTGTACCGCTGGAGTGGGACAACATGGTGATTAGCGATTGATCCGCTTGTATCACCGGTTGTACCGCCCAGCCACAGCCACCACTACCAAGTGTTCAAAGCGTACAATTGGAAAAGAGGGGTTTCGAGATGAGGAGGGCTTGGGATAGAGACAAGGCACAGGAGTATGGTGGGGTAAGCTCCATGGAGAACAACAAGAAACACAAAAAGACACACCATGAGGGATACCTACACCTAGGACTTAAGCAAACAAGAAGAGCAAGGAAGGACCAAAAAGACACATTTGAAAAACACCAAAGACAAATACCTCACTAGGAGGGGGCGGTGGCCGAGGCCACCTATGTTTGAGTCAATTGGTATGGCACCGCGAAGATTTTAACCATGGGTCCATAACCAAAACTCGTCTTTGAGGCACAAATACCATCAAAAATGGCGAATGTGAAAGATTTGATTGTTTTATGCATAATAGGAGGAGGGATAGTTCATTGAGAGAACTAGACTCCCCCTATGTCCATGCCTACACCTAAACAAGACATCCTGTTGAGTGTGGAGGGGTGTGCACTAAGTCAAGCCACATTGCTCGAATCAATGGTATTTAGCTCATGCCTTAACTCGCGAAATCTTGCTTCATCCAATGGCTTCGTGAAAATATCTGCAAGCTGTTCCATAGTATAAAGATGAATAAGATCAATTTCTCCACGCTTGATGTTATCCCGGATGAAGTGATGATGAATCTCAATATGCTTCGTCTTGCAGTGTTGAACGGGGTTGTTGGAGATCTTGATCGTGCTTTCATTGTCGCAGTAAAGAGGCACTTTGTCACAGTTGACACCATAATCCTTTAAGATTTGCCTCATCCAAAGAATTTGAGCACAGCAGCTTGCGGAGGCTACATACTCGGTCTCGGTGGACGACAGAGAAACACAACTTTGTTTCTTTGAAGACCAATTTACCAGAGAGCGACCAAGAAATTGGCAGCCTCCGGAAGTGGACATCCTCTCCACACGGTCTCCCTCCCAATCCGAGTCAGTATATCCAATGATATCAAATGAAGCACCTTTGGAGTACCATAAGCCAAAGTTTGGGGTATGAGCCAAATATCGAAAGATTCACTTGACAGCCACGTAGTGACTTTCCTTCGGTGTGGATTGAAATCTTGCACAAATTCCCACACTCAACATGATATCCGGCCTAGATGCACAAAGGTAAAGCAGAGATCCAATCATGGAGCGATATACCTTTTGATCCACAGCTTTACCATTGGGATCACTGTCAAGTTGGCATTTGAGCTGCATAGGAGTGTTGGCCTTGGGAGGATTGAGCTCATCCATCTTGACCTCTTGAGCATGTCTTGAGTGTATTTGGCTTGGTTGATGAAGGTTCCTTGGCTTCGTTGCTTGACTTCGAATCCAAGGAAGAACTTCAACTCTCCCATCATAGACATCTCAAACTCTTTTGTCATTAGTGCGGCGAACTCATCATTAAAAGCTTTGTTAGAAGAACCAAAGATAATATCATCTACATATAGTTTGCATACGAACAAGTTCCCGTTAACCCTCTTAGTAAAAAGAGTGGGGTCAATTTTCCCAATTTCAAACCCACGATCTTGCAACATCTCGGTAAGGTGCTCATACCACGCACGTGGGGCTTGTTTAAGGCCATAGAGTGCCTTATCGAGAACGTATACTGATGTCTACTACGCAACCTTCTTCTTGTAGACTCGTGTTGGGCCTCCAAGCGCAGAGTTTGTAGGACAGTAGCAAATTTCCCTCAAGTGGATGACCTAAGGTTTATCAATCCGTGGGAGGCGTAGGATGAAGATGGTCTCTCTCAAACAACCCTGCAACCAAATAACAAAGAGTCTCTTGTGTCCCCAACACACCCAATACAATGGTAAATTGTATAGGTGCACTAGTTCGACGAAGAGATGGTGATACAAGTGTAATATGGATGGTAGATATAGGTTTTTGTAATCTGAAAATATAAAAACAGCAAGGTTACTAATGATAAAAGTGAGCACAAACGGTATTGCAATGCTTAGAAACAAGGCCTAGGGTTCATACTTTCACTAGTGCAAGTTCTCTCAACAATACTGACATAGTTGAATCATATGTAAATCCCTCACGTGCGACAAAGAGTTCACTCCAAAGTCACAAATAGCGGAGAACAAACGAAGAAATTATTGTAGGGTACGAAACCACCTCAAAGTTATCTTTTCCGATCAATCTTATGAGCTATCCATATAAGTGTCACAAACAGCCCTAGAGTTCGTACTAAAATAACACCTTAAGATACACATCAACCAAAACCCTAATGTCACCTAGATACTCCAATGTCACCACGAGTACCCATGGGCTTGATTATACGATATGCATCACACAATTTCAGATTCATCATGTTCAATCCAACACAAAGAACTTCAAAGAGTGCCCCAAAGTTTCTACCGGAGAGTCAAGACGAAAACATGTGCCAACCCCTATGCATAGATTCCCAAGGTCACGGAACCCGCAAGTTGATCACCAAAACATACATCAAGTGGATCAATAGAACATCCCATTGTCACCACGGATATCCCATCGCAAGACATACATCAAGTGTTCTCAAATCCTTAGAGACTCAATCCGATAAGAAAACTTCAAAGGGAAAACTCAATTCATCACAAGAAGATAGAGAGGGGAAAACTCCATATGATTCATCCATATCAATAAAGCTCGCGGTACATCAAGATCGTGTCATCTCAAGAACACGAGAGAGAGAGATCAAACACATAGCTACTGGTACATACCCTCAGCCCCGAGGGTGAACTACTCCCTCCTCGTCATGGAGACCGCAGGGATGATGAAGATGGCCTCCGGTGATGGTTTCCCCCTCCGACAGGGTGCCGGAACGGGCTCCCGATTGGTTTTTCATGGCTATAGAGGCCTGCGGCGGCGGAACTCCCGATCTAGGTTTGTTTCTGGGGGTTTCTGTATTTATAAGAATTTTTGGCATCGGAAACAAGTCAAGGTGGGCCACGAGGTGACGACAAGCCAGGGGGGCGTGCCCTAGGGGGGGGCGCCCCCAGGATTGTGGTGGCCTCGTGGCTCTTCTGGCCCTACTCCAACGCTCCCTGGGCTTCTTCTGGTCCATAAAAAATCACCGTAGATTTTTATTCCGATTGGACTCCGTTTGATATTCCTTTTTCTGTAAAACTCAAAAACACGGAAAAAACAGAAACTGGCACTGGGCTCTAGGTTAATAGGTTAGTCCCAAAAATAATATAAAGTTGTAGTAAAATGATTGTAAAACATCCAAGAATGATAATATAACAACATGGAACAAGCAAAAATTATAGATACGTTGGAGACGTATCATATACATGATTGGGGAACTTGGGATCCTCAATCCCCGGGGGTTGCTTAACATATACCAACTCCTTAAGTGGACCATTAAGAAAAGCACTCTTCACATCCATTTGATATAATATGAAATCATGATGAGAGGCATAAGCGAGCAACATGTGAATAGATTCAAGGCGAGCAACAGGGGCAAAGGTTTCATCGTAGTCGATGCCCTCGACTTGGGAGTAGCCTTGAGCCACCAGTCTTGCCTTGTTGCGAATAATAATACCATGTGAATCTTTCTTGTTCTTAAAGATCCATTTGGTTCCAATGACATTGTGCTTCTCCTTTGGTCTTGGCACCAATCGCCACACTTTGTTGCGCTCGAAGTTGTTGATTTCTTCATGCATGGCTTCAAGCCATTCCTCGTCTTCGAGCGCATCTTGTACCTTGAGGGGTTCAAAGCAAGAAACAAACGCATGATGTGCACAGAAGTTTGTTAATTGACGACGAGTAGTTACCCCTCTATTCAAACTTCCATAAACATTCTTTAATAGGTGTTGCTTGACTCTTAGTTTGGAAGCGATCTTGGCATCTCATCTTTCAAGAATTTCCTCCATGGAAAGTTGAGGCTTGGTAACTTGACGAACTTCGGTACTAGCATCGGCTTGCTCTTGATCTTGAGAATGATCTTGATCTTTAGCTTGACCTTGGTCTTGAACTTGATCTTGGTCTATAGCTTCATTTTGATCTTGAGCTTGCACGGGGGTGAGAGCAAGATCTCGAGCATCATGTGATGTAGAATCATCACCATTAAGTTGATCTTGCCCTTGATCTTGATCACGGGGTTGAGGGCCTTCACTTTGTTCTTCGGAAGCGTGTGGGTCGTGCGTTGGTGATGGTTCCACTTGAGTGGAACATTGTCCTTCTCCTTCAGCCACAAGGGGTTCCTCAACGGGTAGGAAGTATCCCACTCCCATTCTTCTTATGGCTTGGGGAGGAATTTCATCACCTACATCACAAAGAACACTTTGCTCCACTTGGGAGCCATTATTTTCATCAAAATCTACGTTACTCGTCTCCTCAATGAGTTCCGTGGACTTGTTGAGGACACGGTAAGCCTGAGAGTTTGCAGCATAACCAACAAATATGCCCTCATGAGCTCTAGATTCAAATTTTGACAAACGAACACCTTTCTTGAGAATGAAACACTTACAACCGAACACCCGGAAGTACTTGAGGTTGGGCTTGTTCCCGGTAAGAATCTCATAGGGAGTCTTGTTCTAGCCTTTATGGAGATAGAGCCGATTTGATGCATGACACGCGGTGTTGATGGCTTCGGCCCAAAAGTTGTAAGGAGATTTAAACTCTGCCATCATGGTTCTTGCCGCATCCATCAACGTCCGGTTCTTTCTCTCCGCAACACCATTTTGTTGAGGGGTGTAAGGAGTGGAATATTGGTGCTTTATCCCCTCATTACTGAGAAACTCATCTAGGGTGTAGTTCTTGAACTCAGTGTTGTTGTCACTTCTAATCATCATAATCTTTCCTTCATGTTGACGTTGGACTTCATTTGCAAAGTTGATGACGGTTTGTTGGGTCTCACTCTTCCTCTTGAAGAAATATACCCATGTGTATCTTGAGTAATCATCCACAATCACCAAGCAATACTTTCTCCCTCCAAGACTGTCAAAAGATGGAGGACCGAATAGATCCTTGTGAAGGAGATCTAGGGTCCTTTTCGAGTATATCGTAGTGGGAGGACGATGAGCCTTTTCATGTAGCTTTCCTTCGATACAAGCACTTCAAGCACGATCTTGAGCAAAACTCACATTTGTTAGTCCAAGAATGTGATCCCCTTTGAGGAGACTTTGCAAATATCTCATATTGACATGGGCTAGTCAGCGATGCCAAATCCACCCCACATCAACTTTAGCCATTAGGCATGTCGCGGTCTTAGTGGGTCGCTCCGAGAAGTTAATCACATAGAGACCATTTTCGACATGCCCAACAAAGGCTACTTTAAGAGTCTTGCTCCACAAAAGGGTCACGGTGTCAATGCCAAAGAAGGTACTAAAACCCATAAGTGCAAGTTGACGAACGGAAAGTAAATTGTATGCAAGGGTCTCGACAAGCATGACTTTCTCAATGGTTAAGGTTGGAGAGATAACCACCTTGCCAAGACCCAATACCTTTGAAATTGTGTCAACGCCAAAGTTGACTTGAGTGGCCACGGATGTATCGGGTTGAACGTCCACCACCAAGTCCTTTCTTCCGGTCATATGATTTGTTGCTCCACTATCGAGCAACCATGAAACTCCTCCGGAAGCAAACTCCTACAATAGATCAATGCTTGAATTTAGGTACCCATTCTTTAATGGGCCCTTTCATGTTAGTGACAAGGGTCTTAAGGAACCCAAATAGACCACTCAATGTACTCATAAGAAGACCCAACATATTTGGCATAAACATGCCCATCACTAGCACGTCACAAGATATACGAGGGGTTAAATTCGCCGGCCCTGTTGGAGGGAGTGGTCTTGCCCTTCTTGGCACTACCACTCACAACCTTGTACTTCTTCTTCTCATGAGTAGACCCCCCTGCTTTGACAAACGTTTCCTTGAGCGGGGGAGCTTGCTTGGTCTTCACCTTCTTCTTCTTTTTGGACTTGGATGCAAACCCAATTCCTTACTTTGCAACCACTTCCTTTTGATTGCTCAAAAGATCATTGAGAGTCTTTTCACCTTGGATACATGTCACAAGGCCTTTCTCAAGCTGCTCTTTCAGCTTAGCATTTTCCTCCACAAGATGTGCATGCTCACAACACGGGTTAGTACCAGAGGCATTATCAATTAAAACAAAAGGAGGACACGTAGCAGTTTCCTTAGTGAGTTTTACTTGGAGTTGATCATGCGACTCCGTAAGAGAAGCATGAACACTCTTCAATGCCTTGTGAGGATTGTCAAGTGTGTCAAACTCATCCTTGAGTCGATCATGCCCAACCCCAAGTGCAACTTTTTCAGATTTGAGCACACGGTTAAGAACGATAGCATGATCATAATCTTTTCGTAATTTAGCAAGGTCATCATTTTGTGACTCCTCAAGAGTCAAACGAAGACCTCGCTCTTCCTCAAGAGCAATAGAAAGATCTACTATCTCGTCGGCATAATCACGACTATGCCCTCTCAACTCCTCAAGGTATCCTTCCTGAGATTCAATAGTGTCATTGGCCTCACCAAGTTGTTCCAAGAGAGCAACGAAGTGCTTCTTGGATTCTCCCTTGAGTTTACACAAGAACTTGTCAAACTCATTCTCACCCTATTTCGCCTCCTCATGTTCATCCACATAATCTAACAAAGACGGACTGGAAGAAATAGAAGTATTAATGTTTGAGGTTTTGGCATTGGAGGTTACCTTGGTGATACCTTTTGCCATGAGGCTCCGAGCAATGTGGTTCTCGTTGGGGGCGTCGAAGAGTGACACCTTTGTTGGGGCAGAAGATGCAATCGCCACAGATGCCATTGCCATTCCTTCACCACTTGTGTCTTCGTCATCTCCATCATCATCGGAAACATACTCTTCTTGAGCCACCAACACTTTGTGAGGAGCCTTCTTGGTGAAGTTGGTCTTGTTGGGGAAAGACTTGGCCTTATCTTTGCGGATGAGCTTGCCACCATTGTCTTCCCTCTTCTCATATGGACTGTCCACCACAAAGTGACTCACATTACCACAGTTGTAGCAGGTCCTCACACGTTGCTTGCCCTATGACCCCCTTGAGTTGTTCTTGGAGAAGTTGTGCCTTGTGTTTCTCTTGTTGCCCCAGAATTGCCTAGACGCTAGAGCCATATGCTCATGGTAAGCATATTTGGTATCCTCGGGGCAACCCTCCTCCTCCTCTTCTTCTTCTTCTTCTTCTTCCTCTTGACTGACCTTGGCCTTCAAAGCAAGGCCGGGAGATGATTTCTTCGACCATTGCACACGAGCAAGAGCATTGTCTGCGGTCGTGTTCAAGATGTTCATTGCAATAAATTCATCCAACACATCGACAGAGGACAAAGTGTGGAAGTCCGGTCTTTGGCGGATGACGGTGGACATGGCCTTGTTGAAGGGCATGATGGCCTTCATAAACTTACGCTTGACCCTGGTGTCATCCACATCCTTGTTGCCATGATCTCGGAGG
Organism: Elymus sibiricus; assembly: GCA_039707655.1. Classification (NCBI taxonomy): domain Eukaryota; kingdom Viridiplantae; phylum Streptophyta; class Magnoliopsida; order Poales; family Poaceae; genus Elymus; species Elymus sibiricus. Next base: position 239,708,465 of record CM077665.1, read on the forward strand.
GCAACGACAAGAGTAGTTACCCTCCTATAAAGCTCACGCGGTTCCTCATCTTCTATCATTACAAACTCATCTGACTGATCAAGCACTACCTCATAGTTAGACCGTTGAATGCTTGAGCTGCCTTTGTACATGGAGACAATGTGTTCCCAACACTCTTTAGCAACAGTGAAGGGATGCGGGTGAGCTAGGTCTTCGGTAGGAACTACAGCTTGGAGTATGAACAAGGCGAAGGAATTTAGCTGTTTATCAGCCTCTTCTCTTGGGGTGAGGTTGCGTGGATCGTGAGGATAGTATCCTTCTTCAATGACTCGCATGAGTTGAATTAAGCTGTGATCCAAATGAGACTTGATACGAAAAACCCAATTAGCAAAATCATTCTTAACAAGTTTAGGAGGAGGACCGAGATTAACTATATGAGGTGGGTGCACCTGTCCTCCATAGACCAAGGGAGGGGGAACTGAGGCTAAGGTTCCCGACCCATTAATTCCTTCAGAACGAGTGTCCTTATCAGTACTAGCCCCCTCCTTACCGAAGTTGACATCCGATGTAGAGTTAGTGGGATTAGCCACTTGCACCGCATCGGTGGAAAGTTTAAGAGTATCAAGGAATTATTTAAACATGGATTTGACCTCGGTCGTCATTGAGGATTTAAGCGAGGACATGGCCTCGTTTAAATCCTCACGAGAGACCGTGTTCACACCCATGGCCTCGGGGAGTTCAACCGGATGGTCCAGTCGTCAACCATACTCTTCGGGTGGTGAAACCCTTAATAAAGAGACGAGGCTCTGATACCAATTGAAAGGATCGATATGGTTGACTAGAGGGGGGGGGGGGTGAATAGGCAACTACCACTTTTTAACTTTTCTTTAACAAGTTAGGCTTAGCAACAAATAGGTTGGCTAGATATGCAACTAGGTAAGCAACCTATATGATGCAAACAACAATAACAATACAAGGAAGGAGATAAACAATACAAATAGCTTGCACAAAGTAAGGGTAAGAAGTAACCACAAGTGAAACCAATGGAGACGAGGATGTGTTACCGGAGTTCCTTCCCGGTAAAGGGAAGTACGTCTCCGATAGAGCGGTGTGGAGGCACAATGCTCCCCAGGAAGCCACTAGGGCCACCGTATTCTCCTCACGCCCTCACACAATGCGAGATGCCGTGATTCCACTAGTGGTGCCCTTGAAGGTGACAACCGGACCTTTACAAACAAGGTTGGGGCCCTCTCCACAACTTAATTGTAGGCTCCCAACGAAACCACGAAGCTTCACCACAATGGAATATGGCTTCGAGGTGACCTCTTCCGTCTAGGGTGCTCAAACACCCAAGAGTAACAAAATCCACACAAGAAAGTATGGGGGGATCAATTTTCCTTTGGTGGAAGTTGTAACGCCCAAGATGCGATCCTATCCTTATTTTGGCACGAGGGCCTCAACAGGGATAGAAGCGCATCTCCTCGTTTGGCAAGAATGGATATCATTACAAGTACATGTAAAGAAGAGATGAGTATATGGAATTGGCTTACACTTGCCACAAGCTACATCAATATCACATCAATACAACAACATATCCAAACATCATACAAAAGAGCAGGGTTCGACTACGGACGAAAACAAACGATAAAAATGACATCCACCCTTGCTATCCCAGGCTGCCTCCTGGAACCCATCCTAGATCGAAGAAGAAGAAGAAGAACTCCAAATCAAACAAGCATCGCTCTCACGTCAAATCATCGCATTACCTGTACCTGCAACTGTTGTTGTAGTAATCTGTGAGCCACAGGGACTCAACAATCTCATTTCCAAGGGTATCAAGACTATTAAAGCTTAATGGGTGAGGTATGGTTAAGTAGTGAGGCTGCAGCAAGCACTAAGCATTTATTTGAGTGGCTAACTTACCAGGACAAGAATAAAGGGGGATGATCGTCGCATAAACGGACGTGAACTAGTAATGATCTCTAAGAGATCCTGAACACCTATTTACGAACAAACAAAACCCCACCGTGTTCTCTCTTGGATCAGAAATTCACGAGAAGAGACAGTCACGGTTACGCACACGGTTGGTGTATTTTATTTGAGTTTAGTTCAAGTTTGCTATGACCGGGTGTTAAACAAAGTTTCCAAGTTGCCACTTAACTGTGGGCACGGCTTTCCAAAAGATTTAACCATGCAGGGGTGCTCCAACTCATCCATCACAAACTAACCACACGCCGCTTTAGAATTCCTCAACTCGGAATCACCCGTAGTATTTGCGGAACCCCAATGGAAAAGCTTAACTTCGAGATAGCCCGAAGTGTCGTCGAAATCCCGCGCACAAAACGTTCAAGAAAGGTAAAACAAATCTAGCAAGACCGCCCGACGTGTCCGACGTGTCGAGGAACCCGATAGGAGCCGTGTATCTCGTTCTCAGGACACGACGGATGAGCAGTACGTACGGTGGCCGCATAGAAATCCCCCGAGTTGCCCCGGGTGGCCCCGCAAGTGCTCTGTTTTGGACCAGCACCAGCAGCACTGTCCCCCTTGTATTATGTTGAATTAACTCCTCGGGTTCATGACGCCCTATGCTTTAGTCACAGTGTTCAGTATTATTATGTTGGGCAAATGTAGTACCATTGTTGGGCCTTGCCAGATGAGTTTTATCCTAAAACGAAAGTCAAGGGGGTCTCCATAACAACCCCGAGCATGTTAGGAGTGCTCAATATGGAACATAACACCGGTTCACAAGTAACTAGGGCGACAAGAGTGGAACAAAACACCAAGCAAAAGGCCAAGCCTTCCACCCTTTACCAAGTATATATCTGCATTAAATTAAATAGCAATAATATTGTGATATATCAAAAATATCCATGTTGGCACATGAAAACATTGCACCTGCAACTAGCCACGCTATAAGAAGGGCTGAGAAAGCGGTAACATAGCCAAACAATGTTTGCTGGGTTTGGAGGGGTTAGAGGCTTTTCATGGCAATTTGGGAGGCTTGACATCCAAGTGGTAGGTAGCGAGACAGCATTAGAACGAGCCATCTAGCATGGCAATGATAGTAATGGTATCTAGGGAAATGATCATCTTGCCTGAGATCCCGCTTGGAAGAAGAACGAAACCATGAAGCAGGCGATCCGTGAAGTAGGCGAACGGTACGTAGTCGAACGAATCTTCACACTCCGAACGCTTTCGGAAATCTATCGAGAAGAAGCAATCCGGAACAAACAATCAACACACGATAAACCACGACATATGCATGACATGATGCACTTCAAATATGATGAATGTTATGCATGACATGGTAAGCACAACAATCAGCTTCTACACATTAAGTGAAGCTCAATATGCAATGAGTTGCATATTGACGAAACTCCACATTCGAATATTTAGTTCACTCTCGTTTATGTACACTACAATATTAAATGTTGTTAAACATGGCAAGAGGTGAAGCATAAGTAAACTACACATCTAGGCAAGTTTAAATGAGGCCGGAAACAACATATAGCATTTCCGAAATGACCCCATATGTTAATTTCGAAATTGGTACAGATCTGAACTAACCATGTTTTATATTTATTAAACAGGAAAATAAAGTATACCATGCAATTCTACATGTCATTCTAGTCGATTTACATATATGGAACATCTCAAACGGAGCTACGGTCTAAAAGATATGACAATCACAAGATGCATATGCCATGAATGCAAACACCCACCACAAACATGTTAAATCATAGGTGCAGCAAGATATTATGAAACTACATGAGATTCTAAGCAAGTTTCATGTAGAACATGTTCAAAACGGAGTAACGGTTCAACCACAACAACCAACCCAAGTTTTTGTTCAAATCTGTCCAAAAACAGCAACATGGCATATTGCATGCATGAAAACAACAAGCTACAAGATTCTAAAAAGCACAAACTAAGCATGGGTCAGTAGCATATAACACACACTTCATTTCAACTTCACATTTCATACTCAAAAGAGTCATGGATCACATGGTAGGAAGCTCACAACATGGCAACAAAATATAGCAGATTAGGACTTAGTGAAATTCACAGTTTTTAGCATAGCAGATTTTCATAAAGGCATATTGACAGCAATAAAACTATATGCTACAGGGCATATTATGGCATGAAAATCTATAGCATGGTAGAGTACATGATGCACTACAAATCATACCATAGTGGCAAGGTCTAATTATGCATAGAATCATGGCTAGCATCAACGCAATATGGCATTATGAAGAAAACAGATTCTCAGACTTAGTGAAAATTAGAGTAGACATGTGCAGCAGTTTTTAACAGATTGACATGTTGGACAATGAATATAACTATGATGCAAATCCTATACATGGCATCAAAAGGCACACCCTGGTAGTCAACAACATGCTTAAGAAAAGACTCCTAGATCAATAGCAAATCACATGACAACATGGCAAGAAAATAACAGATTTCAGACTTAGAAATATTTTAGCATCTCAAAACAGCCACCTTTTTTTAGCAGGTTGGCAACACGAAAAAATAACACCTACACATGGATTTCTATTGCAACCAAAATTACCAGGGCCTAGCACACATGTCCAAGGGCATATCTCATGTTTGCAACTATTCCAAAATATGCATGGATTAATTCCCACGAAATAAACAAAAGGGCATCATAGCAAAATAACATGCACACCTATTTGCTCAAAAGACAAAACTAAATGCACAGTTAAATTCCATGGATTTTCCTACCCCAAAATCATATATAATATGTGGGTTTTTATTAAAGAAACAATGTCACACCAATTATGCGAGAATAGGACATAACCCATTTTACCAAGTTATGTACGCAAAATAAATGCAACCAACACATCAAATATTTTTAGCATGCATGAAAAAGGCATATAAAAATGCTACACATTTTACATATATGGTTTTCTTAATTCCACTGCACGGGTAAATACTTATGTGCAATGCAAATTATGGCATTTATGCGAATTCCAAGAAAACATCACGTTAGACATTTTAAACATTTATAAAAGTGGGACACAATTAATCTACACAAAATTCTACACATTTTTCATATATAAAATGTTTTCATTCGATGCACGGTTATTTAAATATCCATATTTAAAATGATGGCCTTTTCTGAAAATATATGCAATTTGGGTAATAGCTATTCATTCTGCGAAAAAAAACATAGCATGGGCCTAATTTGGAACTGGGCTAAGCAGGACATGGGGCACAATATAACTAAAATGCTCACTGGGCGAGGGATAGCAAGGTGGCGCTCACCAGAGGGCCCGTGGGCCGGTGGGACGACGCGAAGCGGTATATCGGGGTTCCGGCCTCGCGTTTGGTTCGGAGGTTGATGCGGTCCAGGTCGAGGATGTGCAGGCACGTGGGTAGGGACGAAGCAGAGCGGGATGGGATGGTCCAGGCGCTCTGTTTGGATCAAGGGCCGGCGAACTCCAGGGACGGGCCAGACGAGGCCATCCAGATCCGGGTCAACGGCGCCGGCGGAGCGGCGAGGCAAGCGGGGCGGCCCTCTAGCGACGGGAAAGGCGAGGACGGGGCCAATCCGGACGCAGGCGGGGTCGTGGCCGACAGATCTGGCTAGAGATGGCCGGATCTTGCCGGAGTAGGGCGGTGGCGGCTGGCAGTTGGGCGCGGCCAGGAGCTCGAGGCGGCCTGGAGACGACGGGGGCGAGCTCCCGATGACCCAAGCAAGGTCGGCAGGAGGTGGCAACGGCGGCGGGGCTCGCCGGACTAACGGCGGCGCGGAGGGAACGACGACCGGCATCGAGGACGCGTGCAGGCTAGCGGCGCAGGGATGCGCTCGGCCTCGGGAGGAGCTGGGCGGCGGCGGATCCGGGCGCGGGCTCGCGCGGGCCTGGATGGGTTCGGCGGGCCTCCCTTGGCCCCGGGCGGGCCTGACGCGAGGTGGGAGGAGGCTGGGTGGACAAGTGGCTGTGGTGGAGGGGCTTTGCATGGAAATTGAGGCAAGGTGGCTAGGGTTCCAGATTTGGATGCTAGGGTGTCCAAATATAGCAAGTGAGGGCTAGGGGTGAGGGTTTTTGCCCGAATTCGGACCGTTCGATCCCGATCGGACGGTCCGGAAGCGGAGGGGGTTTAGGGTTAGGTGATGGTGGGCGGGTGGGCTGTGCTAGAGGGGTTGGGCTGAGAAGAGAGGGAGGTTTGCGGCCCATGACAGAGTTTTTAAACTGTGAAGACATCCGATAATTAAACCGATACGGTGCCGCTACGGTCAACCGTTCGGGTACCAAACGACCTCCGATTGCGGCAAAATTTGGAAGGCGGTCTACCTACAATATAACAAGACCACATGCCAACTTTCGACCCAATTCGAGAATATTTTAAATGCACTTTTAAAAACAATATTTCATCGATGCCGCGGGCGCGTGCATGTGTGGGTGGTCTCGAAACGGTCAACGACAAAACGGAGAGAACCGGCAACTACAAACGGATGCAATTTTTAAAACGAGTGGCGATGCTATGTAGATGATGCGAATGATGCGATGATGAATGCGACAAACAAAAGAATCGCACGACGACAACGGAATAAAAGGGGAATCTTCTGGAGCGTCGGTCTCGGGCTGTTACAACTCTCCTCCACTTACAAGAGATCTCGACCCGAGATCTTAGAATGAGAAGGGGAAGAGGAAGAAGAAAGGATGAGGTAAAACTTAGTTGCTTCTTTGACAAACGAGTAAAACCAATGAAACATGAAGGTTGGAAAGAGATGAAGAATGACATGAGGAACAGGCAAGCATTCAAAAGAAATTTTGGCAGCACTTCGGGAGGATAGAGGGACAAAATTTGATAAGATGGAGAGAACTTGAAAAGAGAAAACAACACTCCGGTTAAAAGATAAGCAAGGAATGAACATGATCTTGAGAAAACAAGATGATGGTTCGAAGAGAGCAACATCACCACGCCTCCGGAACAGAGAATAGAAACTAGATCTTTGAAAGAAAAGAACGGAGAAGGAAATGACAACTACTACCACAAATGAATTGAAAGCATCCTTACAAAGAATGGTTGAACGGAGTTGTTGGAGATCCAACAACGAAAAGAGAACTTGTTGTGGGCTTATGGAAAACATCTCAAAATTATGAGGTGACAACCGGCGACTAACGGAAACAATTCGTTTCATTGAGACCAACGAAGAGATGAAAACTTCTTTCAACAAGAGGAGGAGAAAACTTGGATCTTGATAAGCACCACGATAGCAACAATCCTTAGGAAATGCTTTAGGTGAAATCCAAGCCAAGATAATTCTAAGGAAGAAATGATTGGGTTAATCTCATTCTTGATAACTTATCTTCGAGACTCCTCATGAATCAAGAATGCTATAACACCATCTCAAAAGATAAGGGAGAATGAATTACACTTTGAAATGCAAGACAAAGAATACTTGAGCCTCTCCAAGAAGAATCTTGAAGAACACTTTGAGAATGATTTAAACCCTTGATGACCACCTTGAACCACCTCTTGGAAGAACCCCGGGAATGAAAGGATGATAGATAAAAAATGAAGGTTGCAAAAAGAACAAGATTGAGGCATTGCCATGATTTAGATGGAGCTTCCCGAAGAGATACTTGATAACACTTGAAACTCCGGAAAAGAAAAGTTGATCAGCTTAGAAACGAGAATTGACATCTTGCACAACTCTGGAAGAATGATTGAAACCACCTTGATGAAACAAGAATAAGAATTATGTTATGCTTTTCCTTCATCAAGTTAAATTGATGACAAGTAACGGATTTAGCATACCACTTATTCTTCTTGAAAGATTGAAGAGAGAATACCATGAACTTGAAGAACTCTTGAACGAGACACTGGTAAGAATTTGGAACGAATGAAGATACTACGAATGAATGTAGATACATGAGAACGACGAGATCATGATCCGCCTAATAGAAAACTTGAACGAAGCACCGAAATAATTGAGAGACGAACGAAGAGACAATAATTGAGAAGAATTTGAGAACGAAAGCTGAAAGCTGAGAACAAAGAAATCTTCTGAAATGATGACCTTCGGAGGATCGAGAAATGACAATAACTCTGAAATTCTCCAGATAGATATGGAAGGAATTACTCATTATTGAAAAAAATTAGAGAGGGTAGCAACAAGCTGAAACCATGAATCTTCGGAAGAACGAACAAGATTTAAGAGAAACTTTTCTTCGGTCTTCAATGATGAGAATGAGGACGAGAAACACCACCCAGAATTACTGAGACACTCCGGAAGAATAAATAAGGAAAGGTTGAGGCAGCGATGAAAATGATTTAGAAACGATCTTCAGGAAGGAATATGACTGATGAAATTCATTCTTACGTCTTATTGAAAACAACTTGAGGACATCTCCGGAAAGATTAAAAGAGCCAGGTAAGATCCTGGAAAAAAACTTGTGGGTTATGAGCCCACTCAAAGAGATCACCGTTGAAGCAATTGCTTAGGAAGAGAGTTTGCACCGGTACAAATTGAAAACTTGATGAGGTGAGAACCTCGAAATAATTTGGAAGGATTTGAGCGGAAACACAAGTTTTCTGAGATATCTTCAACACTCCGGATAGGATAGAGAGGGACGAATGATCAAGAGAGGCTTGGATAAGAATTACCAACATGGGAAAAATATTGAACGAATGAAAAGGATATGATGAACACCAAGAGGTTGAATTGAATTCACCGGAGCAGAATAACAACGAGAACAAAGGATATGAGGATAGATCTTGAAACTAAAACTCCTAAGAATCTCCACAAGAAATCACCGGATACAAACGAAAGAAAAGAGAGCGGAAGCATTAATGAAAAGAAAGGCACTTGGATGACGATTTAATCGTTGAAGAAAAAGGGTGGGAGGGTGGGAAAAACAAAGACAACTTGAGACAGATGAGACGAACTCCGGAAAGAAATATGAGGGTTGATCTTCCAAATCTTGAAGAGGAGCACTCCGGTTGGAAAGAATTGACATGACAACTTGATTGAACAAAAGGATTAGCACTCCCAAATAAATATGAGAACACTACTTAGGAAAGATATGAAATCACCACTTGACATCGAAGCAACTTGAATTACCATACTCCAACAAAACAAAGGATGAGGCTTGAGAATTAAGCCAGAAACAAATACATAACCCATTGCATTTGGTGGAAGGATAATCCTAGGTAACTACTTGAATTCCCACCTAAGAATTTCTGAAGTCTTTCTTGTTTATGCGATTCGGGTTGCGGACCCAGGAACGTACCCAAGGTAATCAGCTACAACTACACCCGCAACCTTGCACACCATAATCCAAGAAACTCCGCAAACTCGTCTACCTCAGACACTCGTAATCACAACGATACTAAGTATGGCAGTACATCCGAACTCTCTCCACCAGTACTGGGGATGCCGGACTCCTCTCGCCACTACTAGCATTGAAGCAATTTCGAACATCCTCCGTCCTGAGATACCAAGGAAACTGAATGATAACGATGTGCAAAAATCCCTCGGAGCTCTACTCCTCGATAACAGGAGGCACCAAGACAGAATTCCTTCACATCGGCATCATATAGTTTCCAAAATACCCGCGTGATCCTAAATTTTTTTTGAGCGAGAAGAGGAGTAGAAGCAAAATTCCGAAGTCGAATACCTCACCAGAGCATAGAAGAGGAGTAAAAGAAACCTACTCTCCAATATATAACTAGACTCAAATAGTTTTTCACTAGACTCGACTCGGCCAAGTTCGATCAATCAAGGGGGCTCCTAGGTCAGTACAGGCTCTGATACCAATTTGTAACGCCCAAGATGCGATCCTATCCTTATTTTGGCACGAGGGCCTCGACAGGGATAGAAGCGCATCTTGTCGTTTCGCAAGAATGGATATCGTACATGTAAAGAAGAGATGAGTATATGGATTTGGCTTACAGTCGCCACAAACTACATCAATATCACATCAATACAACAACATATCCAAACATCATACAGAAGAGCAGGGTCTGACTACGGACGAAAACAAACGATAAAAATGACATCCACCCTTGCTATCCCAGGCTGCCGCCTGGAACCCATCCTAGATCGATGAAGAAGAAGAAGAACTCCAAATCAAACAAGCATCGCTCTCACGTCAAATCATCGCATTACCTGTACCTGCAACTGTTGTTGTAGTAATCTGTGAGCCACAGGGACTCAGCAATCTCATTTCCAAGGGTATCAAGACTATTAAAGCTTAATGGGTGAGGTATGGTTAAGTGGTGAGGCTGCAGCAAGCACTAAGCATTTATTTGAGTGGCTAACTTATGAGTACAAGAATAAAGGGGGATGAACGTCATAAACGGACGTGAACTAGTAATGATCTCTAAGAGATCCTGAAGACCTACTTACAAACAAACATAACCCCATCGTGTTCTCTCTCGGATCAGATATTCACTAGAAGAGACAGTCATGGTTACGCACACGGTTGGTGTATTTTATTTAAGTTTACTTCAAGTTTGATATAACCGGGTGTTAAACAAAGTTTCCAAGTTGCCACTTAACCGCGGGCATCGCTTTCCAAAAGATTTAACCCTGCAGGGGTGCTCCAACTCATCCATCACAAACTAACCACACGTCGCGTTGGAATTCCTCAACTCGGAATCACCCGTAGTATTTGCGGAATCCCGATGGAAAATCTCAACTTTGAGATAGCTCGAAGTGTCGTCGAAATCCCGCGCACATGACGTTCGAGAAAGGTAAAACAAATCCAGCAAGACCGCCCGACGTGTCGACGAACCCGATAGGAGACGCGTATCTCGTTCTCAGGACACGACTAGATGAGCAGTACGTACGAGTTGCCCCGGGTGGCCCCGCAAGTGGCTATGTTTTGGACCAGCACCAGCAGCACTGTCCCCCATGTATTATGTTGAATTAACTCCTCGGGTTCATGACGCCCTATGCTTTAGTCATAGTGTTCAGTATTATTATGTTGGGCAAATGTAGTACCAATGTTGGGCCTTGCCAGATGAGTGTTATCCTAAAACGAAAGTCAAGGGGGTCCCCATAACAACCCCGAGCATGTTAGGAGCGCTCAATATGGAACATAACACCGGTTCACAAGTAACTAGGGCGGCAAGAGTGGAAAAAAACACCGAGCAAAAGGCCAAGCCTTCCACCCTTTACCAAGTATATATGTGCATTAAATTAAATAGCAATAATATTGTGATATATCAAAAATATCCATGTTGGCACATGGAAACATTGCACCTGCAACTAGGAACACTATAAGAAGGGCCGAGCAAGCGGTAACATAGCCAAACAATGTTTGCTGGGTGTGGAGGGGTTAGAGTCTTTTCATGACAATTTGGGAGGCTTGACATGCAAGTGGTAGGTAGCGAGACAGCGTTAGAATGAGACATCTAGCATGGCAATGATAGTAGTGGTATCCAGGGAAATGATCATCTTGCGTGAGATCCCGCTTGGAAGAAGAACGAAACTATGAAGCAGGCGATCCGTGAAGTAGACGAACGGGACGTAGTCGAACGAATCCTCGCACTCCGAACGCTTTCGGAACTCTATCGAGAAGAAGCAATCCGGAACAAACAATCAACACACGATAAACCACGACATATGCATGACATGATGCACTTCAAATATGATGCATATTATGCATGACATGGCAAGCACAACAATCAACTTCTACACATTAAGTGAAGCTCAATATGCAATGAGTTGCATATTGACGAAACTCCACATTCAAATATTTAGTTCACTCTCGTTTAGGTACACGACAATATTAAATGTTGTTAAACATGGCAAGAGGTGAAGCATAAGTAAACTACACATCTAGGCTAGTTTAAATGAGGCCGGAAACAACATATAGCATTTCCGAAACGACCCCATATGTTAATTTCGAAATTGTTCCAGATCTGAACTAATCATGTTTATATTTATTAAACAGGAAAATAAAGTATACCATGAAATTCTACACGTCATTCTAGTCGATTTACATATATGGAACATCTCAAACGGAGCTACGCTCTACAAGATATGACAATCACAAGATGCATATGCCATGAATGCAAAATGCATGCAAACACCCACCACAAACATGTTAAATCATAGGTGCAGCAATATATTATAAAACTACATGATATTCTAAGCAAGTTTCATGTAGAACATGTTCAAAACGGAGTAACGGTTCAACCACAACAACCAACACAAGTTTTTGTTCAAATCTGTCCAATAACAGCAACATGGTATATTGCACGCATGAAAACAACAAGCTACAAGATTCTAAAATGCACAAACTAAGCATGGGGAAGTAGCATATAACACACACTTCATTTAAACTACACATTTCATACTCAAAAGAGTCATGGATCACATGGTAGGAAGCTCACAACATGGCAACAAAATATAGCAGATTAGGACTTAGTGAAATTCACAGTTTTTAGCATAGCAGATTTTCACGAAGGCATATTGGCAGCAATAAAACTATATGCTACAGGGCATATTATGACATGAAAATCCACAGCATGGTAGAGGACATGATGCACTACAAATCATACCATAGTGGCAAGGTCTAATTATGCATAGAATCATGGCTAGCATCAACGCAATATGGCATTATGAAGAAAACATTTTCTCAGACTTAGTGAAAATTAGAGTAGACATGTGCAGCAGTTTTTAACAGATTGACATGTTGTACAATGAATATAACTATGATGCAAAGCCTATACATGGCATCAAAAGGCACACCCTGGTAGTCAACAACATGCTTAACAAAAGACTCCTAGATCAATAGCAAATCACATGACAACATGGCAACAAAATAACAGATTTCAGACTTAGAAACATTTTAGCATCTCAAAACAGCCAACTTTTTTTAGCATGTTGGCAACACGAAAAAATAACACCTACACATGGATTTCTATTGCAACCAAAATTACCAGGGCCTAGCACACATGTCCAAGGGCATATCTCATGTTTGCAACTATTCCAAAATATGCATGGATTAATTCCCACAAAATAAACAAAAGGGCATCATAGCAAAATAACATGCACACCTATTTGCTCAAAATACAAAACTAAATGCACAGGTAAATTCCATGGATTTTCCTACCCCAAAATCATATATAATATGTGGGTTTTTATTAAAGAAACAATGTCACACCAATTATGCGAGAATAGGACATAACCCATTTTACCAAGTTATGTACGCAAAATAAATGCAACCAACACATCAAATATTTTTAGCATGCATGAAAAAGGCATATAAAAATGCTACACATTTTGCATATATGGTTTTCTTAATTCCAATGCACGGATAAATACTTATGCGCAATACAAAATATGGCATTTATGCGAATTCCAAGAAAACATCACGTTAGAAATTTTAAACATTTATAAAAGTGGGACACAATTAATCTACACAAATTCTACACATTTTTCATATATAAAATGTTTTCATTCGATGCACGGTTATTTAAATATCCATATTTAAAATGATGGCGTTTTTTGAAAATATATGCAATTTGGGTAATAGCTATTCGTTCTACGAAAAAAAACATAGCACGGGCCTAATCTGGAACTGGGCTAAACAGGACATGGGGCACAATATAACTAAAATGCTCACTAGGCGAGGGATAGCAAGGCGGCGCTCACCAGAGGGCCCGTGGGCCGGTGGGACGACGCGAAGCGGGATATCGGGGTTCCGTCCTCGCGTTTGGTTCGGAGGTTGATGCGGTCCAGGTCGGGGCTGTGCAGGAACGCGGGTAGGGACGAAGCGGAGCGGGATGGGATGGTCCAGGCGCTCCGTTTGGATCGAGGGCCGGCGAACTGCAGGGACGGGCTGGACGAGGCCGTCCAGATCCGGGTCAACGGTGCCGGCGGAGCGGCGAGGCAAGCGGGGCTTCACTCCAGCGACGAGAAAGGCGAGGACGGGGCCGATTTGGACGCAGGCGGGGTCGTGGCCGACAGATCTGGCCGGAGGTGGCCAGATCTTTCCGGAGTAGGGCGGCGGCGACTAGCGGTTGGGCGCGGCCAGGAGCTCGAGGCGGCCTGGAGACGACGTGGGCGAGCTCCCGATGACCCATGCAAGGTCGATAGGAGGTGGCAACGACGGCGGGGCTCGCCGGACCAATGGCGGTGCGGAGAGAACGGCGACCGGCGTCGAGGACGCGTGCAGGCTAGCGGTGCAGGGAGGCGCTCGGCCTCGGGAGGAGCTGGGCGGCGGCGGATCCGGGCGCGGGCTCGCGCGGGCCTAGATGGGTTCAGTGGGCCTCCCTCGGGCCCGGGCGGGCCTGACGCGAGGTGGGAGGAGGCTGGGTGTACAAGTGGCGGTGGTGGAGGGGCTGCGCATGGAAATCGAGGCAAGGTGGCTAGGGTTCCAGATTTGGATGCGAGGGTGTCCATATATAGCAAGTGAGGGCTAGGGGTGAGGGTTTTTGCCCGAATTCGGACCGTTCGATCCCGATCGGACGGTCCGGAAGCGGAGGGGGTTTAGGGTCAAGTGGGCTGGTGGGCTGTGCTAGAGGGGTTGGGCTGAGAAGAGAGGGAGGTTTGCGGCCCGTGACAGAGTTTTTAAACAGTGAAGACATCCGATAATTAAACCGATACGGTGCCGCTACGGTCAACCGTTCGGGTACCAAGCGACCTCCGATTGCGGCGAAATTTGGCAAGCGGTCTACCTACAATATAACAAGACCGCATGCCAACTTTCGACCCAATCCGAGAATATTTTAAACGCACTTTTAAAAACAATACTTCACCGATGCCGCGGGCGCGTGCATGTGTTTGTGGTCTCGAAACGGTCAACGACAAAACGAAGAGAACCGGCAACTTCAAACGGATGCAATTTTCAAAACGAGTGACGATGCTATGCAGATGATGCGAATGATGCGATGATGATTGCGACAAACAAAAGAATCGCACGACGACAACGGAATAAAAGGGGAATCTTCTGGAGCGTCGGTCTCGGGCTGTTACAGAAGTGTAGATCTAGATCTCCTCCTTCAATCCCTAGCAAGACAACAAGTTTGGGTGGCTAGAAAGAGATCGGGCAAGAAAGTTCAATGGGCATCAATGGTGGAGAGAGAAAGGTAAGAGATAAGAGAGAGGTGGAAGAACCACCCCTTTATATAGGCCCCCACTTTCCAACCGTTACAGCCATTTTTACATGGCAGCGGTACAACCGGTGTAGCGGGTGGTACAACCGGTATGACCGGTACGACGGCCCAACCACCGGACCACAACAGAAAGGTGGCCGGTGGTTCCACCAAGATGCAACAGCTCAGCCCGAGCGCTGGACCAGGCAAAGTCCCTAGCGGTACAACCGCTTGGGACACCGGTAGTACCGGGCTATATAATATAGCGGTACAACCGGTCCAGGTCCGCCCAACAACCGGAGCCCAACAGAACCGTGTCCGGTTGGAGCCCGGTGCTGGGCCGGTTCAACCGCCCAGAGCTGCCACCCTGGGTCACCCAGCTATGGGCGGTACAACCGCCCGGGGGCAGCGGTAGAACCGCTGGGGAACTCTCAGTGACAGCACCTCCAGGGTATCAGCCCTGGAGTGGTGGTCAAACCGGATGTCTGGAGCGAGCGGTGCATCAGGTCGGGACAACGGTACAACCGGCAAGCATGGAAGGAAAGAGGGGCCTCTCTCTCTGTGATGCGAAGGAATGAGTTGGGTGCATAAGGATGTGCGAGAGAACTGATTCACCCAAGACCTTCCAATGTGGATTCCCTCTTAATAGTACAGGATCCCTACGACCAAAGAGAATAAACACGTAGAGAACACCATCTTCGATCTTTTCCGTTTGGAGGGAATACCTAACCGTCTTGTGTCTCACACACAATACCTGTATAACTTGACACACGGTTAGATCATAGTGAGTTGTCATCATCACGAAAACACTAGGGTAAGAGAATGCTCTTACAGCAATCATATCAGAATTATATTTCAATTGTTTCAGAACATTTGCATTGAAGTGATCTTGTTTCCTAATGTAGTTATCAAACTCATATAAGCATTGACTAGGATGTTTATTGTAAGGGATATCACTTTCATCAAACTTTAATAATGAATTTACCTCTACCACCTGTTGAGGTGGTGGTGTGTCAAGGCCATGTATTTCTTCAATAGGTGGTAAATTCTTAACATCCTCAGCTTTAATACCTTTTTCCTTCATAGATTTCTTTGCCTCTTGCATATCTTCAAGACTGAGAAAGAAGATACCCCTCTTCTTTGGAGTGGGTTTAGGTGGTGGTTTAGGGAGAGTCCAATCATCATAATTCTTCAATATATTATTCAATAGTTCCTCAGCTTGTTCAACAGTTCGTTCCCTAAAAACACAACCAACACAACTATCTAGGAAGTCCCTATAAGCATCAGTTAGTCCATTATAGAAGATATCAAGTATTTCATTTTTCTTAAGAGGGTGATCAGGCAAAGCATTAACCAATTGGAGAAGCCTCCCCCAAGCTTGTGGGAGACTCTCTTCTTCAATTTGCACAAAGTTAAATATTTCCTGTAAGGCATCTTGTTTCTTATGAGCAGGAAAATATTTTTCAGAGAAGTAGTAAATCATATCCTGGGGACTACGCACACAACCAGGAGAAACAGTATTGTACCATATCTTAGAATCACCCTTTAATGAGAACGGAAATAATTTGAGAATATAGTAATAGCGAATCTTCTCATCATGAGAAAAGAGGGTGGCTATATCATTCAACTTAGTAAGATGTGCCACTACAGTTTTAGTTTCATAGCCATGAAAAGGACAGATTCAACCAAAGTAATTAACTCTGGGTCGACAAAGAATTCATAATCCTTATCGGTAACAAAGATAGGTGAAGTAGCAAACTTAGGATCACATTTCATTCTAGCATTCAAAGTATTTTCTTTATACTTGCATAATAATTTCTTAAGATCATCTCTATCCTTACAAGCAAGTATTTCTCTAGCTATCTCCTCATCCATAACGTAACCCTCAGGTATCTTAAGCATTTCAAATCTAGGAGAGCTAGGTCTAATAGGTGTTTCATAGTTCTCGGTTTCAAAGACTTCATCAGTTTCAGTAATCTCATTAGTTTCAATAATTTCATTCTCTTTAGCTCTAGCAATTTGTTCATCAAGAAATTCACCTAGTGGCACATTATCATCAAGCATGGTACTAGCATCATCATAAGCATCATTCATAGTAGAAGTAGCATCATCAATAACTTGTGACATATCAGGATTAATAGCATGTGGTGTTGTTGCAAGTTTGCTCATAACTCAAGGTGAATCAAGTACAGAGCTAGATGGCAATTCCTTAACTCCCCTCGTCTTAGAGGAAAAAATCTTGGTTCTTGTATCCTTCAGATTCTTCATAGGGATCAAGTGATATAAATCCCAAGTACCTCAACAAATATAGCTATGCTCCCCGGCAACGGCGTCAGAAAAAGGTCTTGATAACCCACAAGTATTGGGGATAGCAAAAGTTTTCGAGGGCAGAGTATTCAACCCAAATTTATAGATTCGACACAAGGGAAGCCAAAGAATATTTGCAAGTATTAGTAGTTGAGTTGTCAATTCAACCACACCTGGAGATTAAATATCTGCAGCAGAGTGATCAGTAGCACAGTAGTATGATAGTTTTGATAGCAGTAGTAACAGTAGTAGTAACGGTAACAGTGATAGCAATGATTTTGTAGCAAGTGTAATAGTAGCAGTAGCAATAGTAACTTAGCAAGAACAATACGTGGAAAACTCGTAGGCATTGGATCGGTGAATTCGTTGGATGATATTCATCATATAACAGTCGTAACCTAGGGCGACACAGAACTACCTCTAGTTCATAAATGTAATGTAGGCATGTATTCCGTAAATAGTCATACGTGCTTATGGAAAAAAAACGTGCATGACATCTTTTGTCCTACCCTCCCGTGACAGCGGGGTCCATAAGGAAACTAAGGGATATTAAGGCCTCCTTTTAATAGAGAACCGGAACAAAGCATTAACACATAGTGAATACATGAACTCCTCAAACTACGGTCATCACCGAAAAGTATCCCGGTTGTTGTCACCCCGGGGTTTACAGATCATAACACATAGCAGGTGCATAGGACTAGCAAAATCGGATCAAGAACATAGATATAATGGTGATAACATAAATAGTTCAGATCTGAAATCATGGCACTCGGGCCCTAGTGAGAAGCATTAAGCATGGCAAAGTCATAACAACATCAATCTCAAAACGTAGTGGATACTACGGATCAAGCCCTAACAAAACTAACTCGATTACATGATGAATCCCATCCAACTCCTCACCGACCAGCGAGCCTACGCAGAAATTACTCACTCCCGGTGGGGAGCATCATGGAATTGGCGATGGAGAAGGGTTGATGATGACGAAGACCGAAGATTCCCCTCTCCGGAGCCCCAAACGGGCTCCAGATCTGGCCTCCCGATGAAGAACAGGAGGTGGCGGCGGCTCTGTCTCGTGAAACGCTATAAAACTTCCTCTCCTATTTTTTTCTCCGAAAATAGGAATTTATAGTGCTGGAATTAGGGTCAGTGGGGCCACGAGGTGAGCACAACCCACCAGGGCGCGCCTGGAGGGGGTGGCGCGCCCTGGTGTATCGTGCCTAGCCAGGGCACCCCCTCCGGTGGTTCTTGGCTCCAGTATTTTTTATTTATTGTAAAATAATTCTCCGGAAAGTTTTGTCTAGTTCCGAGAACTTTTATTTCTACACAAAAACAACACCATGGTAGTTTGGCTGAAAATAGCGTCAGTCCGGGTTAGTTTCATTCAACTCATGCAAATTAGAGTCCAAAACAAGAGCAAAAGCATTAGGAAAAGTAGATGTGAGGGAGACGTATCAGCGGCCCAGGACGCGACACATGCCTTGAGCACCACAGGGCCCACCGATGAACCTCGCGATCGGACCCCTCGTGAGGGCCCATGCCTCGCGAGGCGCACGGCGATAACATCGTCAAGGACCTCCCGAGGACCCCTCGTGGGGTCACCTCCCGAGACCCCCCGCAGGGAAGATTCACCGAGGTGGCCCGACGGGGACGTACGGCCCCGCGTCATCACATGGGTGACGGGGGCCTAGCCCAGGGACGCCAGGAAGCGTACCAGCAGGCACGGCCGGGGATTTTTCCCCTTTGGTGCTAAGGGAGCAGAGCCAGCCAGCCGTTTCCTGGGGCGCCCCCCAAAGGTTTCCCTGTTAATGAAAGGAGACCAGGATTGGGGTTCGCCAGGACGAGAGTCATCCCAGAGCCCACCGGCACGTCACGGCAGGAGGCTTTGGCAGGCGAAGACTACTTTTGTTAGGATCGGCTGCAGTCATGTCCTCTTTCAAACTAGCGCTTGTGGCAACCCTTCCCGCCTGATATTTCGGGGAAGAGGACCGAAGCTGGTATAAAAGGGAGAAGGCAGCGACCGTAGAGGAGAGGACGCCCATTGTGTTCACTCTATCCCACTAAGCAATCTAGAAAAGCAGTAGGGTTTTACACTGCAAGGTAGCCCGAACCTGCGTAGATTGCTGTCTTGTTCTTCCCCCAAGCTCAATGATGTCTACTGCGCAACTTTATTCTTGTAGACTCGTGTTGGGCCTCCAAGCGCAGAGTTTTGTAGGACACTAGCAATTTTCCCTCAAGTGGATGACCTAAGGTTTATCAATCTATGGGAGGTGTAGGATGAAGATGGTCTCTCTAAAACAGCCCTTCAATCAAATACAATAAATCTCTTGTGTCCCCAACACACCCAATACAATGGCAAATTATATAGGTGCACTAGTTCGGCGAAGAGATGGTGATACAAGTGCAATATGGACGATAGATATAGGTTTTTGTAATCTGAAAATATAAAAACAGCAAGGTAGCAAGTGTAAAACAGCGAGCAAAACGGTGTATCAATGCTTGGAAATAAGGCCTAGCGTTCATACTTTCGCAAGTGCAATCTCCCAACAATGCTAACATAGTTGAATCATATGATCATCCCTCAATCTGTAATAAAGAATCACTCCAAAGTTCCTATCTAGCGGAGAACAATAAGATGAAATTGGTGTAGGTAGTAGAACCACCTCAAAGTTATTCTTTCCGATCAATCTATTGGGCTATTCCTATAAGTGTCACAAACAGCCCTAGAGTTCCTACTAGAATAACACCAATGATACATATCAATCAACCCTAATGTCACCTAGATACTCCACTGTCACCTCAAGTATCCATGGGTAAATTATGCGACATGCATCAAACAATTTCAGATCTATCATATTCAATCCAACACAAATAACTTCAAGGAGCACCCCAAGATTTCTATCGGAGAACGTGGTATGAAAACGTGCAATCAACCCCTATGCATAGATCCCCTAGGTCACCCCAGTCCGCAAGTTGATGCCTCAACATATATCAAGTGAATCAATAGAAACCCCAATGTCACTACGGGTATCCCACGCAAGACGTACATCAGGTGTTCTCAGACCATAATATTCAATCCAACATAACGAGAACTCAAAGGTAAAGATTCAATTCATCACAACAAGGTAGCAAGGGAATAACATCATATGATCCGACTATATTAACAAAGCCCGTGATACATCAAGATCATGCCATCTCAAGAACATGAGAGAGAGAGAGAGAGAACACATAGCTACTGGTACAAACCGTCAGCCCCGAGGGTGGACTACTCCCTCCTCGTATGGCCTCCGCCGGGATGATGAAGATGGCCACCGAAGATGATCTACCCTCTCCGGAAGGGTACTGGAACGCCTCCAGATTGGTTTTTCATCGATACAGAGAGTTGCGGCGGCGGAACGAGGAATCTCTCTTTATGTCTGGGGTTTCTGGTATTTATGGGATTTTTCAGCGTTGGAATCACGCCAAACGGAGCAACGAGGGCCCCACAAGCCATCTGGCCGCGGCCCCCCTGGGGGCGCGGCCGGTTGCGTGGTGGCCTTCTGGTCCACCCCCTCTGGAGGTTCTTCGCTCCAATATTGCTTATTTGGTCCAGAAAAAATTACTAAAAAGTTTCGGGCGATTCCGAGAACTTTCATTTTCTGCACAAAAACAACACCACGGTAATTCTGCTGAAAACACCGTCAGTCTGGGTTAGTTCTAAATAAATCATATAAAGTGCATCAAAACAATATAAAAGTATTGGAAACATAGGTGAATATGGCTTGAATACTTCATAAACTATCGATACATTGGAGACGTATCAGCATCCCAAGCTTAATTCTTGCTCGTCCTCGAGTAGGTAAATGATAAAAGAAATAATTTATGAAGTGTGAATGCTAGCTTAGTGAATAGTTTTGATCATTGATAATTTCAGTCACTTTTCTAGCATCATAACCAGCAACTTTTTCTCATAAAATCATCATGATAGAGTAGCAATCAATTCACATGTCATGATTCAAACAATGCATTCTGTTGAAACTTAACAATCTATGTTCTTGGTCACCAAACAATTTCAATACATCATCAAGTCTAAGTAAGAGCTCCACATACTCAATTATCATATAGTCTTTTATGATTGCTAATACTCAAGGCATATTTTTAGAACAAACAACATCCTTCGAACACAGAGAAAGATAGGGGCTTGATGTTTTGCCTCCCAACGCACTTATCATAAAGATAATTGTCAACAATAATGAATCATGATCAAATATATTTGAGTCGATATATATGTTTGGGTCTTTCCCCGCCACATGGTGCTTGCCAACTAATAGATTGAGGTTGGAATAAGAAGTTGACTCAACATGAAAGTAAGTAACATGAAAGTAAATAGATTGTCACTTCACAGAGGGAAGCATGGATTTGCATATGTGCCAGAGCTCATTGTTTAAAACAGAGATGAATATGTAAATTTGAGTGGTGTGCCTTTCCTGTCAACGTCACAACACAGTATTCAATATCTTCCATGCTAATCACATTATTGGCGGTTCCCCAACAGAATTTAAATTTTTACTCCTCCTCCACCATTCAAGCACATTCCATGGCTGGCCGAATCCACGGTTGCCCTCCAAACAATCAACATTCTTGGGGGAGTTTTGGTTATTTATTTTTGTATTATGCAGGACTGGGATTCCTTTTTACCAGCCTCTCTCGTGAAATGACAAGTGAATAAAAACTCATCTTGAGAATAACTCGCTTAGCATGGAAGATAATTACTGCTCCGTCGCTCCATGAGCGGTATGAGCACACAAAACGGATGTCTATTTGATTGTTTAAAGGTGGCTCATGCAAATTTATTTGGAATGGCAATGAAATACCATATAAAGGTAGGTATGTTGGACTCTCATGGAAGAAACTTGGCTCAAGGATTTGGATGCACAAGTAGTATATCTACTTAGTACGAAGTGTTGGCTAGCAAAAGGTTCTAAACAAGCACCACATGTTGGAGGATCCATAACAATATAACTTCTATTCAAATATACCCAAACATAATCATTATGTTTTCTTCCTTGTTCAACTTCAACTATTTGATCAAGTTTGAAAATAATTGATGGGTGTTCACATTCATAAAAGATGTCCAAAATAATATATTTGTATGTGAAAGTTCTCTTTCTTATACTAATCATTCATGAATTGCTTGTATTACCAATTTGATGATTGTCAAACTTCAATAGATTTTACTTTATAAACCAGATTTGAAGCTACTACTAAGCATAAAGCACATTGATAATTTCATATTTATGATATTCAATTCATTCAGAATTTACTCATAGGATATAAGTGAAGCACAAGAGTAAATATCAAACTACTCTTCAAAAGATATAAGTGAAGATCAATGACTAGTCAAACAATCAAGTAGCTATGTGAGGGCTCTCTCTCTCAATAAATATTTTCAGATCTGAGTATTTTATTTAAACAGCAAGCAAAAGAAAAATAGCACTCCAAGAATAGCACATATCATGTGGACAAATAAAAATTTAGGCTCAACATAGGCTAACCGATAATTGTTGATGAAGAGAGGTTGGATGCGTAGCATCCCCAAGCTTAGATTCTTGAGACTTCTTGAAATATTTACTTGGGGTGCCTTGGGCAACCCCAAGCTTGAGCTTTTGTATCTCGTTCAATCCTCTGATATCATGGTTTCACCTATTCTCAAAAACTTCATCCAGACAAAACTCGAAAAGAACTCGTGATATAGGTTAGTACACATAAGCATAAATCAACACTTCATGTACTGCCAAGACAAGTTTCATAATAATTTTAAAACATTATCCACTGTATACTATCGTTTCCAAAATTTATATCTACCAATATAGGCTATGGAAACTATAGGATAAGTAGATAACAAAACTATGACAGCAATCTGTCCAAACAGAACAGTCTGTAGCAATTTATGAAAACAGTGTACTTATGTAGCTCAAAACATTATGTAAATTTAGGACGTGATAAATAATTTATATGAACACTCTGTGTAAAAATTTGAGAAACTTTCCACGTTGCAGTAAAATGTTAAAATTCAAACACTACAGAAAAAGTTTCTGTTTTTACACAGCACATATCAAACATGTAATTCAAGCATCCTAAGAGGAAATTCTTGGAACTTTTTATTGAAAAACAAGATTATAAATATCATCTAACAGATAAAAACAAATTATAATCACTCTCCAAGAAAAACACATATCATGTGACGAATAAAAAATATAGCTCCAAGTAAGATGTACCGATAATGTTGAAGACGAAAGAGGGGATGCCTTTCGGGGCATCCCCAAGCTTAGACGCTTGGGTCTTCTTTGGATATTAACTTTGGGGTGCCTTGTGCATCCCCAAACTTAGGTTATTGTCACTCCTTATTCTTCTCATATCGGTGTCTCACCCAAAACTAGAAAACTTCAATCACACAAAACTTAACGGAACTTCGTGAGATGGGTTAGTATAATAAATAAAGATCAGTCACTTAGGTACTATCAAGACAAGATTCATAATTCTTCTCACATAATACCTACTGTATTCTACCATTCACATAATTTATATCACTGAATATAAGCTATGGGAACACTAAAACAAGCAAACTATGCATGCAAAACAGAATCTGTCAAAAACAGAACAGTCTGTGAAGATCTGTAGGATAGCCATACTTCCCTATCTCTGACAATTCTGAACAATTAGGACAACTTATAAACTTTGCATATAAATACTGTGTAAAAAGTTCAGAATTTTTTGACGCTCCAGTAAAATCATAAAAATTCTTTACTAGAGGCAAAAGTTTCTGTTTTCACACTATCCCAAAGGCTTTACTTGGCACTTTATTGAAATAAAAGACACAAAACATTATTACTACAGTAGCTTAATCATGTTAACACACAAAAACAGAAAGTAAAAGTGTTGGGTTGTCTCCCAACGAGCGCTTTTCTTTAAAGCCTTTTAGCCAGGCATGATGATTTCGATGCTCACATAGGAATAATAATTGAAACATGCAAGAGAGCATCATGAATCTCATGACAAGCACATTTAAGTCTAACCCACTTCCTATGCATAGGGATTTTGTGAGCAAACAATTTATGGGAGCAATAAGCAACTAGCATAGGAAGGCAAAACAAGCATGTCTTCAAGATTTTCAACACATAGAGAGGAAACTTGATATTATTGCAATTCCTACAAGCATATGTTCCTCCCTCATAATAAATTTCAGTAGCATCATGAAGGAATTCAACAATATAACTATCACATAATTCATTCTTTTCATGATGCACAAGCATAGAAAATTTATTACTCTCCACATAAGCAAATTCCTTTTCATTCATGGTAGTGGGAGCAAAGTCAACAAAATAACTATCATGGGATACATGATTGACATAACCAAATTGAAAATTAAAATCATGATGACAAGTTTCATAGTTATAATTATTCTTTATAGCATACATTTCATCATCATATTGATCATAGATAGGAGGCATGCCATCACCAAAATAAATTTGCTCATCAAAACTTGGGGGACTCAAAATATCATCCTCATCTAACATAGCATCCCCAAGCTTGTGGCTTTGCATATCATTAGCATCATGGATATTTAGAGAATTCATACTAACAATATTGCTACCATGCTTTTCATTCAAGGAACTATCATGAATCACTTTATAATTTCACAATTTTTAGATTCATGACTTTCAAGCAAGACCTCATAAACATAATCTAGTGAACTCTCACTAGCAATTGTTCCAACATAATCGGGTCTTTTGAAAAGATTAGCAAGTGGGTGAGGATCCATTTTTTTCTTTTATAAAACCAAACTAGTGAAAAACAAGAAACTAAAAGATTTAATCGCAAGATCTAAAGATATACCTTCAAGCACTCACCTCCCCGACAACGGCACCAGAAAAGAGCTTAATGTCTACTACGCAACTTTATTCCTGTAGACTCGTGTTGGGCCTCCAAGCGCAGAGTTTTGTAGGACAATAGCAATTTTCCCTCAAGTAGATGACCTAAGGTTTATCAATCCATGGGAGGTGTGGGATGAAGATGGTCTCTCTCAAACAACCCTGCAATCAAATACAATAAATCTCTTGTGTCCCCAACACACCCAATACAATGGCAAATTGTATAGGTGCACTAGTTCAGCGAAGAGATGGTGATACAAGTGCAATATGGATGATAGGTATAGGTTTTTGTAAACTGAAAATATAAAAACAGCAAGGTAGCAAGTGTAAAACAGCGAGCAAAACAGTGTATAAATGCTTGGAAATAAGGCCTAGGGTTCATACTTTCGCTAGTGCAATCTCCCAACAATGCTAACATAGTTGAATCATAGGATCATCCCTCAACGTGCAACAAAGAATCACTAAAAAGTTCCTATCTAGCGAAGAACAATAAGATGAAATTGGTGTAGGTAGTAGAACTACCTCAAAGTTATTCTTTCCGATCAATCTATTGGGCTATTCCTATAAATGTCACAAACAGCCCTAGAGTTCCTACTAGAATAACACCAATGATACATATCAATCAACCTTAATGTCACCTGGATACTCCAATGTCATCTCAAGTATCCGTGGGTAAATTATGCAACATGCATCAAACAATTTCAGATCTATCATATTCAATCCAACACAAAGAACTTCAAGGAGCACCCCATGATTTCTATCGGAGAACGTGGTATGAAAATGTGCAATCAACCCCTATGCATAGATCCCCTAGGTCACCGGCATCCGCAAGTTGATGCCTCAACATATATCAAGTGAATCAATAGAATACCCCAATGTCACTACGGGTATCTCACGCAAGACGTACATCAGGTGTTCTCAAACCATAGTATTCAATCCAACATAACGAGATCTCAAAGGTAAAGATTCAATTCATCACAAGAAGGTAGCAAGGGAATAACATCATATGATCCAACTATATTAACAAAGCCCGTGATACATCAAGATTGTGCCATCTCAAGAACACGAGAGAGAGAGATTGAACACATAGCTACTGGTACAAACCGTCAGCCCCGAGGGTGGACTACTCCCTCCTCGTCATGGCCTCCGCCGGGATGATGAAGATGGCCACCAGAGATGATCTACCCTCTCTGGCAAGGTACTGGAACGCATGCAGATTGGTTTTCCGTCGATACAGAGAGTTGCAGCAGCGGAACGAGGAGTCTCTCTTTATTTCTGGGGTTTCTTTTATTTATGGGATTTTTTAGCGTTGGAATCACGCCAAACGGAGCTACGAGGGCCCCACAAGCCATCTGGCCGCGCCCCCCTGGGGGCGCGGCCAGATGCGTGGTGGCCTTCTGGTCCACCCCCTACAGAGGTGCTTCGCTCCAATATTGCTTATTTGGTCCAGAAAAAAATACTAAAAAGTTTCGGGCGATTCCGAGAACTTTCATTTTCTGCACAAAAACAACACTACGGTAATTCTGCTGAAAACAACATCAGTCCGGGTTAGTTCTAAATAAATCATATAAAGTGCATCAAAACCATATAAAAGTATTGTAAACATAGCTGAATATGGCATGAATACTTCATAAATTATCGATACGTTGGAGACGTATCACTGAAGCACGCCTGAGCATCACCGTAGGTTAGGGTGAGAGAGCGAGGTTGGAGAGCCGGTGCACCCCAGAGTTCGAACCTCTCTTGGGTCCCCGAAGCCCCGATTCCGACATTTGGCGCGCCTGGTAGGGGTGCATCACCGCTCTTCAGCTCCGTTTCGGCTCCACCCTTGCCGACCCCATGGCTGAAGCCCTTCGTGCACGCGCTGGGCGCCCGGCACCGGACGGTCGTCACCACCCAGCCAATGTCGCAACCGCCACCATTGCCAACCACGCCGCCCACGAGAAGCAAGACTCCTCGCGCCCTCCCGTGTGGCGAGGCGGTCGTCCCGCCGCGACCCCTTCTGCTTGTGTCCACTTAGGGGACCTGAACATATAGGACGCGTTGTTCATGGCGAGCGAACTACTTCGCCACCGTCCAACGGACGCGGCCCACGACGCCTGGGCGGACCACATCGCCGAGCTCGTCGTCGTCCCCAGGAGTGCCCTAGCGCCCTACCGCCCGCTTCAGCCCCCGGCGCCAGGCGCAAGAAGCGCGGCCTGTGAGGCGCCCCCGCTGCCGTGCGGTGACCCAGCCGGGCCCCGGCGCGGTGAGCCCCCGCATGATCAGTCCCGCGCCCTCCTCCTCCTCCTCTAGGTCCTGGTGGCGGGACTTGGGCCAGGCCTCGGCCCCGGCAGTGGTGCGCCTGAGGGGGACGACGGGTTGTTCTGCGCCTACCACAACATGCGCACCCACAACACGAAGGACTGTCGGGCGCTCCACTCCCTCCCCGCGGCGGGCAAGCCGGCTGGCGTTCGGGTCGCCGCAGGTCCAGTGCCGGCCGTGGAGATGGACATCTCGGGGGCTCTCTTGACCATGACGGGCGCGGCTGGCCTCGCGAGGTGCGCTCCCAGGGTGATGTTGTCATCCTGCATCAGCTGCCGCCACTCAAAGGAAATGGCAGCGGCCGGCCTGGCGGAGAAGCCGGGAACCACCAGGGGCCCTGAGCGGTGGCGTGTATCCTTGGCGGTGCCTATACACCTTCGCCGGGCCACTGGATCAAGCAAGTCCCTCGCGAGTAGGCTGTCGCGTCCCGACGGCCGGGGGACGTACAACCCCCCAGGTGGCGGCAGTGCCCCATCTCCTTTGACTCGAAGGACAACCTCGGGTGCGCAGGCGTTGCGGGTATGCTCCCCATGCTATGCACCCCCATCATCAACAACGTCTGTGTCCCCAAGACCCTCATTGACGGAGGCGCCGGCCTGAACGTGCTCTCTGTCGAAGCCTTCGAGAAGCTCAGGGTGCTCTACAACCGGTTGGCACCGACCAGATCGTTCTTTGGAGTAGCAGGTGGCTCTACCGCTCCTCTGGGGCGGATCAGCCTCCCCCTCACCTTCGGCACGTGCGACAACCACCACGTTGAGCTCATCGACTTCCACGTGGCGCGTATTTGCCTCTCATACAATGCCATCCTGGGTTACCCAGCGCTGGTCCACTACGGCTACAATATCCTTAAGATGTCAGGCTGCAGTGGCGTCATTATTGTCGCTTGTGACGAGAAGGAGGCTGCCTGGTCCCTCGAGCGCACCCATCAAGTTACTGCAATCGGGTGCTCAGGCAACGCAGAAGGCGCCCGGAGCCACGAAGCCTCACCCCCAAGGAAGGAGCAGTCGTTGCCCACTCGAGGCTCCGCCGAGCAGGAGTCGGAGTGCCATCGTCGGGGTCGGGTAATCCAAGATGTTGTGGAGGCCGGGCACCAGGGCCCGTTCGCTCGTGCGTGCGGGTCTCCCTCAAGCGGCGTGAGCTGCCGAGCTTTCACTCGCGAGCTGCGCGGGGTGGTTTTGCCCGACAAGTTCAAGCCCGAGCTGCCCCCGCGCTATGATGGAGCCCCACATCCCATGGAGTTCCTCCGGCTCTACACGATGAGCGTCGGGGTCGTGAGTGACGATGACAAGGTCATGGCGAACTGGTTCCCCATGGTCCTCAAGGGTGGCGCGCGCTCGTGGCTCATGGGCTTGCCCGAGGAATCGGTCTATGGAGTGAGCTTTGTGAGCTGTCCATCGACAATTTCAAGGACGCGCATGTTCGCACCCGCCGCGACTTCTCCCCCTCCGACCGTGGCCTGCCGCGGGAGAGGAACCTCCTCGGGGAGACTTTGCGCGAGTACATCCTGCGCCTCAGGCGGGGGCGCGTTTAGACCTCCTAAGGCCCCAGGCCCTCCCGAAGGGCCCTCGCGACCTGCTACATCGAGCGTCCAAC
This sequence comes from Elymus sibiricus, assembly GCA_039707655.1. NCBI lineage: Eukaryota > Viridiplantae > Streptophyta > Magnoliopsida > Poales > Poaceae > Elymus > Elymus sibiricus. Next base: position 239,737,636 of record CM077665.1, read on the forward strand.
GCCCCCACAGAGGCACGAGCGCCAGGTAATTTTTTGGTCCGTTTCAAATTTTGCACCTCCTTCCCTTTCGCTGCATTGACCTCGGGCTGGTCCCGCTCGGGCTAGTACTTCCTCGTCATGTAATGAACCCGATTAACCATTCGATTAAGTTTATGTCGCTTGCTTAAATCCTGACTTTCGATGCCTCCTCATCGCCTGGAATTGCCGTGCCCTCGCAACCACCCCTTCGATGGTTCCATGGCTGGGGGCTAAGACACGACGTCTGCGCCAGGATCCTTCCTCACAGCACCGAGAAATCTAAGTGACCAAGCTCTGGCTCACGGGCTTGCCCCCCGTGCACGTCACCTCACGAGGGTCCTTATTGTCTCACCCTCCCGGAAAACCATCACAGGAGTACATTGGAACACGGCTCAGCTCGTGTGGCCGCTGGGTAGGCGCTTCGCCACCCCGGGCGCCGCTCCCCGTTGGCCGCGCGACAGGCGCCGCGCCCATGCCATGGGTCGCGAGAGCGTGCAACTGCGCCGAAAACTAGGCGCAAACCGCCTAGAGAACCGAGGGGGGAGCTCCCAAGCCGAGCGCTTGGAACGCTCAACCCCTCCCTTATCGCCGTTCGTGACCCGCTCACGTAAGAATGAGGTTGGGGCTATACACGCCCCGGAGCCTCCCCGAGAGCCACCCCTTGGCCTCGGGAGGACTCCCGCCCACGCCCAAGTGGAAGCCCCATGGTCCGTGCTGGCAGAACAACTGTGGAACCGCGACTATGCCCACGCCCAAGTGGAAGCCCCAGGCCCCGCGGTGGCAGAATAACTGTCGAACCGCGACTATGCCCATGCCCAATGGAAGCCCCATGCTCCGCACTGGTGGATGGTGGTCAAAGGCGTCACCTCGCCCCAAGATGCACACTAACCAGTTCCCCTTTAGGCCTCGCGTGAGCGGGGGATGGGCGTGGTACCTATGCTCGGGCTGGTCCCGGCAGCGCTGAAAAGCCTAAGGGGCCGGGCCCTAGCTCCACGGGCTTACCCCCGTGCACGTCACCCCACTAAGGCCCTTGGTGCCTAGCTTCCTCACGCGACGCCAAAGCGCAAGCTGGCGAGCGTGCGACATCCGAAACGAAGCACCCTGCGGAGGACCCTCCTCACGAAGCACCGCCCAGAGGGTCTCCCGAGGCACACCCGACAAAAGACGACGCCTTGGCAGGACGACAGCCAGGTGCTGCAGCCCCTCGGGGGCCGTCACGGGAACCCTCGCGCGTCGAAGGCAGGGACCCTGCACTCTGCGCCTCAAGGACCTCCACCAGCTCTGTAAGCCCCCGTCCCCTGGCCCCCGGGGCTCACGCAAGGGAGGGGCCTCGCTGAGGATGCGAGACATGCTCGAAGGACAGGTCCCAGCGATGTAGGGCATGAGGGCAGCGTGAAGGAAAGCAAGAAGGCCTCGCAGGAGGAGCAAAGACACATCAAGCATGACAAGCAACTACCACATATAACAAAAGCGTCCTACGAAAGTCTTTACGCCCCCATGGGGCAGTGTGGTTCATAATGCAATAGGAAGGAAACATTAAACTTAGGCAGAGGAGGCGCCGTCCTCGTCGCGGCTGCTGAGGAGGTCTGCACTAAGACTACCGCTCTCCTCGGAAGACGCAGCCTGAGCGAACCTCCCGACCAGGGACTCCATGTGTCCGCGCACCTCGTCCCTGAGGGGGCTCCGGAGCTCCGTAGGCACCGGCTCCACCATGCGGGAGAAGTGGAAGGTAGGGTCAAAGCGCTGGAGGTTGGAGAAGACGCGTGTCAGTGCGTAGTCCAGGAGGTCGCGGGTGCTCGACTCAATATCTGCATCCACCTTGGAGACGCCCGACTTGAGCGCCTCCACCACCTTGAGGAAGAAGTCGAGGAAGCCCCCGTCCCTGTGCGGGCGGGGCAGCTCTGGGGTCTCCCTGACAAAGCGGCAAAGCATGCCACCAGCGCGCCGGGCAAGGTCCAAGAACTGCCTGGCGCGCTGCGCCTCCATCATCTGCGCCCGCGGCTTGGCCCTCTGTGCAGCGTCGGCGGCTTCACTGACTTGGGTTTGCAGCGACGCCAGCTCTGCCTTGACATCACCCTTGCTTGCTCCCGAGGGCGTCCTGGAGGTCGGCCTCAGCACTCCGCAGCTAGGCCTTGAGATCGCCCACCTCCTCTAGAAGCGCATCGCGTTGGAGCTGGAAGCGGGCCTCCTGTTGCGCCAGCTTACCGAGGTACTCCTCCAGGGCGTCCTCCCGCTCCCGAGCCACCCTCGCGTCGGCATTAGCTCTGCCTGCGGCTTGCCTCCTCTAGAGCTGGGCGAAGGCCTCGTCGCGCATCACCTCGAAGGCGGCCTTGTCGACGAGGAACTGACCCTCCAGGGTCTCGAGGCGCTCGCGCTATGCCTCCTGGTCGAAAGCGGTCTCCCGCTCGTGGAGGGCCACATCAGCCTCTTGCTCGATCACGGCCATCTCCCTACGGGCCAGTTCCGCGTCGCGCATGGTGTCTCGGGGGGTGTGCATGGCGACAGTAGCTGCGCGCCCCCAGGGCCCCGCCGCGGACCCCCTTGACCTCGCCAAGCCGGGCGCGGGGGCAGAGGCCGCGCCGGCAGGCGGCATGCGAAGGCGTGCCTCAGGCGAGGCATCCCTTCATCTCTTGAGTGTGGGCGCCCTAGAGAGTTTATGATCAAGCTTGCTGGCCCAAGGAAAATATGCAAGGAAAGTCTGGAACAGCAATGCACTTACTCATCGCCGGCAGCCCAACGCCACCATGTCGAGGTCGGACTTGGACGTGGGCCCTCGCCGCCCCCGGCGGAGGCGGGAGGCGCGGAAGCCCCGCCTACGCTCCAACGCCTATGGAGCCCCCTTTTCTCGCCATGGTAAGGGGGAGAGAGGAGGAGACAGTGTTCATGCAAGGAAGGAGGAGCGGCGCAGGGGGGAGGGGTACGGGGGTAGCCAGGCATTGATGGTTTTGCCCGGCGTGCACGGTTGTTTTTCTAGGCAGGAGCACAGTTCCCGGGGTGTCATGGGAAGTGGAGGCGGCGCATGATCCATCATGCGCCATGCGTCGTGCTTGGCCCATGGGCGGTTGGAGCCCGCGCCATTTCGCCCCCTCCAACAGGCGAAACCGCGCACGCCGCGGGCCCGGGGGCTACTGTCGAACCTTTGGGACCAGGGGTACCAAAGCCCGTCTGCCCGCGACCCAGGACGCGACACATGCCTTGAGCACCGCAGGGCCCACCGATGAACCTCGCGATCAGACCCCTCGCAAGGGCCCAGGCCTCGTCAGGCGCACGGCGTCCGCATCGTCAAGGACCTCCCGAGGACCCCTCACGGGGTCACCTCTCGAGACCCCCACAAGGAGGATTCACCGAGGTGGCCTGGCAGGGACGTACGGCCCCTCGTCATCACATGGGTGACGGGGGCCGAGCGCAGGGACGCCAGGAAGCGTACCTGCAGGCACGGGCGGGGAGTTTTCCCCTTTGGTGATAAGGGAGCAGACCCAGCTCGCCGTTTCCCGGGGCGGCCCCCAAAGGTTTCCTCGTTGGTGAAAGGTGACCAGGATTGGGGTTCGCCAGGACGAGGGTCATCCCAGAGCCCACCGGTACGTCACGGCAGGAGGCTTTGGCAAGCGAAGACCACTTTTGTCAGGATGGGCTGCAGTCATGTCGCCTTTCAAACTAGCGCTTGTGGCAACCCTTCCCGCCTGATATTTCAAGGAAGTGGACCGAAGCTAGTATAAAAGGGAGAAGGCGGTGACCATAGAGGAGAGGATGCCCATTGTATTCAGTCTCTCCCACTAACAATCCAGACAAGCAGGAGTAGGGTTTTACACCGCAAGGTGGCCCGAACCTGGGTAGATTGTTGTATTCATTGTTCTTCCCCCCCCCCCCCCCCAAGCACAAGCATGCCGGAGCATCGTCGTAGGTTAGGGTGAGAGAGCAAGGTTGGAGAACCGGTTCACCCCAGAGTTCGAACCTCTCATGGGTCCCCGGAGCCCCGATTCCGACATGCTCCATTGCCCTTGCTATTTGGTAGCAGACTATGTACCTAGGGTACACAATTTCACGCTTAAAATTCCTTGGGTAATTGGGGAGAAAAAATATCTTTTACACCAGGACCACTACCTCGGATAATCCAAACACCTGAGGCCCCTAGTAACCTCACCGGTACATGAAGGTCCGAATATAGGATCTCTTCGGCACGCTAAATCTTCCACGTGATGGCTTCAGGCTCATTGGAGGCCCTGTTTTTAGAATACTTCTAGCATCATGGGAGACAGCCATACACAACCGCCTTGGAATAGACATGGCCAGGCTGGTTAATAGCTCGGAGACGCAGACATGCGACAGGGAAGCAACAGGCCTCTATACCCGATCATTTAACAAAGCCCTGTACTACATCCCCCTTCATTTATTTTTGTGTTTTCAACATACCCCCTGTATCTATTTTCTGCTCGGCTTGATGATTAATAAAATAGAATTTTTTTCGGTCTTTGCACATCTTTCCTGTGTTGTTTTTGTCTCATACAACATCTGAGGTGGTTTTCTCCCACATACAGCAGGGTTCAACTTTGGACCAGGGGCTCGGATATGAAATGAGCCCATGTTTAAGTCCAACGTGTGGTCGACGTCTTAGATACGCGTTATATGCACATGTTTTGAATTGTGATTTTGGTCAAAGATTGGGTTGCCTAGCTCATGTGCTTACATATTACGTTCCGCTCAGTTCGGCTAAGAGTGTAAAGGGAGAACCACTACGATAGCGCTTCCAGTCTAGATGGTTAACCGCCTCAGTGGAGAAAGGCAAAAATCGACTGTCACGATAAGCGCAAAAAAGTCTTGCTATCCGAAGATGGTATAAAACTACTACGCCTTTAGCGCTAACACCATGATAAATGATGGGTCCTTCCTACAAGGACCGAGGTGTTAGAAGTGGAACTTCGGCTAGTCCGATCACCCCTACACCGGGGGCTAGTTCAATTGCCCCATACTTTAGAGCTCCTATGACTAAGTGAAAGGGATAAAGCCATTATGGTCTAACTGCCTCATTCATGTCAGCACACAAGTCACCAGTACGGTTCCGAGATGTCGGCTCAAGGATTCCTGTGTCCTAGAAGAACACCCCTTGTGGTTTCTACGAGGGGGTAGAAGCCGACGACAGGAAACTTTCAGTTAAAATAAACAGTCGCACGGGAGGTGGATATAAACACATTGGCTAAAAATGAGCAAAAAACATCATAAAACTAATATTTGTCTTGACAAAAGTCAGCCTCAGCATACCAAGGGGCCTACTGGAAGTACAACTCGGATTTTGAGCATTGCACCTTTGTCTGCTTGGCGCCCTCCATTAGCTCAGCCAGGTAATCCTCGAGCTTTCGCTTCGTCCTCACGGGAGGCCCGGAGGCGATCTCCAGCAGGTTGACCTTTGGATAACGTGCCATCACTGATGCATATGTCCACTGGGCACCCACGGGAGGCCCGGAGGCGATCTCCAGTGGGTTGATCTCCAGTTTTCAGCAAGGTATTCTCTACAAGTGCAGTAAGTAACAATGATAGATAGTTTTGTAGTAAGATAATTCGTAACAAGTGACAAGTAGAAAAATTAACATGTTTATAGCAAGATAGCCCAATCTTTTTATAGCAAAGGACATGCCTGAAAGTACTCTTATATGAAGCAAGCGCTCCCGAGGACACATGTGAATTTCCATCTAGTCATGTTCATCATGTTGAGTTTATTCGCGTTCGTTACTTTGATGATTTGATATGTGGCTGGACCAGTGCTAAGGTGCTGTTATTACTTGAACAAGCAACCCACTTATGATTACCCCCTCCCGCAAGCATCCGCAACTAAGAAAGAAGAATTAAGATAAATCAAACCATAGCATGAAACATGTGGATCCAAATTAGCCCCTTATGAAATAACGCATAAACTAGGGTTTAAGCTTCTGTCACTCTAGCAACCCATCATCTACTTATTACTCCAAAATGCCTTCCCTTAGGCCCAAATTTGGTGAAGTTTCATGTAGTCGAAGTTCACACGACACCACTAAAGGAAGCAACAACATACATATCATCAAAATATCGAATGAATACCAACTTCACATGATTACTTATAAAAGACTTCTACCATGTCCTCGGGAACAAAAGTAACTACTCACAAATCATCACAATGTTCAATATCAGATGTAAAATAAATATGATTAAGGATCTGAACATATTATCTTCCACCAAGTAAACAACCAAGCATCAACTACAAGATGTAATCAACACTACTAGCAGCCCCTAGGTACCAATCTGAGGTTTTGAGACAAAGATTGAATACAAGAGATGAAATAGGGTTTGAGATGAGATGGTGCTGGTGAAGATGTTTGTGAACATTGGTCCTCCCATCAAGGAGGAAGCATTGGTGATGACGATGGCTTTGATATCCCCCTCCCGGAGGGAAGTTTCCCCGGCAGAATCACTCCGCCGGAGAGCAAAAGGGCCTTTGCTCAGGTTTCCGCCTCGATCGGTGGTGCTTCATCCCGAAAGTATCCTCTTGATTTTTTCTAGGTCAAAACACATCATATAGCAGAAGAGGGGGGCTGGAGGCCGCCTATGGGCATGCCAAGCCATCAGGGCGCGCCCTGTTGGCTTGGCACCAATAGGTGCCCCTCCTGTGGTATATTTTTCTCCATAAATTCATATATATTCCACAAAAATTCCTGATGAAGTTTCAAGTCATTTAGAGTCCAAAGAATTTTCAGCCTTTTTCTTGGTTTTCAGGTCCAGAATTCCAGTTCCCGGCAATTTCCCTCTTTGTGGTGTTCCTTGTAAATTAAGAGAGAAAAGGCATAAGAATTGTATCATAAAGTGGACTAATGATAATATAATTATCAATAAGAAATCATGATAAAAACTGGACGTATCAACTCCCCCAAGCTTAGATCTCGCTTATCCTCAAGCAAAAGGCGAACTTGATAATAATGACCACATAATTACACAGAGAGAGGTGTCGATAAAAACAGAATACAGACATGAGAGCATCATGAATATTCACATAGCAGCAGGTTTTTCATCATATAGCTTCTCATAAACAAGTAACAATCTATCCACAACATTGAAGTATGAAGCATAAACTTTATTGACAACCAACAAACTATGTTCTTAGTCATTGAGAGAATCACAATTCATCATATTTCAGAGAAGAGTCTATGTAAGAGCTTTCATTTTAGCAAGTTCACATACTCAACTATCATTTAGTCTTCTATGATTGCTGACACTCAATGCATGTTTTTGGAGCTAACGTTTCCATCGGACACATAGGAAGATAGGGCCTTTATTGTTTCTGCCACCCAACCTATTTACCTCAAGGATAGTGTCTAAAAATTAGACTCATGATCATCTACATCCAACTAGATATATACGCCTGGATCTTTCCCCAACACATGATGTTTTCCAACTAAAGAATTAATAGGTTGGAATAGGGATAACCATTATTAACTCTTGCATAAAAGTAAATACATGAAATTAAAAGATATGCCCTTTGCAGAGAGAAGTAGAGGTTGTCATGCCACTAGTGCAGAAAATCCTAGCTATGGCGTGGCAAAAATGGCCTTACTGGCGTAGACACCCGACGCCAGCAATATGGTGCCACAGTTAAAAAACAGTGGTGGTGTTGGAGCCTACACCAGCAGTATTTATAATACCTATGGTGTCGGTTTATGTTGTACGCCGGTATTATGACCTGTATCTATGGCGTACACATTATTCAAACGTCACAAATAACTTAAAAACATTGCAAGCGTTGTACCTTCTTAGCATGCCATTACTTAATTTGTAAGCATCGGATAATCGCTACCACGACAGCGGGAAAGGGAACCGTTTGCATGGCAGAATAAGGTAAGAAATAAAGGCAATTGAAAGACATTTAATTTTCATAGATAGTGCTTAAATAATTAGTTAGATCAAGTTTTGAAGTACTATAACACAAAACCACACGAACATGTAGTTAATCGAGCTAGCAGTATTGTAGAACCAACATCATAGGCAGCTAACACTATCCTATTACATATCGGCATAAGGATCATTAACATATTTCTTTGCCGGATCCACGATAGACACAGGACCGTCAGCATCAAGCCCCGGCTTCCGAAGGCAAGCTTTTATCTCCTCCGGGCCGGAAGGATGCGCCACCGTCGAAAACCCTGGCATGGTCGATGACATCCTTGTTGAGGATGGTATCAAACTTCACCTGGATGCGTCTGAATTCATCTCTGTTATTTCCCGGGCTAATTTCCTCCATTTTGTTCCCCCATGCGATGACGTGTGAACTCTTTTTAAGGCGTTCACCCTCCCATATGTACTCCTCCATATGGTGGACAACGTAGTAGCCGTCTGTATCACTATTTTCCGGCTGCTGCATGCAACAAAAGTCAGTTTTGTGGCCGAAGCGTACCGCTTTAAACTTGTCAAACTTGCGATATCCGTCTCTGATCACTCCTTCCTGTCTGGTATACTCGAAAAGTGCTTCATCCAGGACCTTCTTGATGCCTCTGTAGTCTTTTTTCACTTTCCTCGTCGAATCCAAGAAATAAGTTTCCACGAACTTCGGGGTAATAACGATGAGGACACAATGTTCTCTGCATGCAAAGTCGATCGAGATAATTAATTAGTGGTGTTACGTGGAAGCATGCATAACGAGATTGTATGACATAGTAATCTAGCTAGACAGTATGACTTACTTCGGATAGTAGGGCACGAGAAGGCAGTCTTTGTCCATGTTGGCAATCATGAAGTGTGTCAAATACTTCCGCATAGCTTGTCGGCGCTCAGGGTGATTGGTGTTGGTCTCGTGCATGAGGTAAGGGTCCGCTACCGCGACATCCGTGTTGAGCTCACATTTGGCAGTGTAGGCAACATTGACTGCCCATAGGCGTACTAAGGAAGAATTAAGCTTCATTAGACGGAACATGTTGAAGATGTCTTCGAATGGCACATAGAATATTTCCGCGGAGAAATCGTCGCACAAACCAAGATTTGGTGGCACCATCACTGAAAAAATAGGGCGAAACCCATCTCCAAAGAATGCATACTTCTCCCTTGATAGAACTGTGTCATGCAGAATCCTCAATTCTATCTGCAGAAGATCGCTGAGCTTCTTCGAAAGGATGGGATCACCTGGGGAATGGTAATCCCTCCATTGAACGACATGCCAAACTTGTTTACTCTTCTGAACCGGTTGGCTGGCAGCATGTGCCTTCGTCTTCTTACCAGCTGGTGGTCTCTTTCTCTTTTTGTGTGTCGGGTTAGGCTGGCTGGCTATATTGTCTGGCAATGCATTCGTGACCGTCGCATTGAGTGTGTTTGGACTCAGCAATGTTCCCCTATGTGGTGGCACTTGTGTGTCTGGTGGTGTGAAGTCCTCATTGAAATGACTCTTCTGGCAAGGAACAACACGTTCCTGTTGAGCAAGCGGAGGCATAGATAAGAATCCAAGAGCAGGACCAGCAGACATAGGTCCATCAAGATTGCACATGTTGGGAGCTGATTTCTGATATTCGTCAATAAGGAAGTATCGATTGACATGTAGATTGTCCTCACCGCCCAAATCACCACCATTAACACCTAGGGCGTTGCCATAGTGAGCAGCAGCTTTCCGTGGACTAACATGCTCACCAGTATCGTTAACTTGTGTGATGACAAGCATGTCAGTGCCTATAGCATTTCGGCTCCTAGGTTTCCGCTGCTTCTTTGATTTTGAAACATGCTCGTCGACCTCCACATCCACCTCTTTTCCGGGAGAATACTCCTCTGTGTCCTCTCCATCAGTGTCCATATCAGGATTACTGTCTGCACCAGGAGGAACACTGTAGCATATGCCTCTCATATAGTAGTCATCTAGATTAAGCTTATCATCATAATCTTCCTGTTCCTGTGCGTCCGTAAATGCATCACCGCCGTGTGCCGAATGTGTTGAAGAAGAGTCCTGCGCGTCGGTCGTCTGATTGGACATCTACAAAAACAAAACATTGGCAACCTTATTAATTCATATATAAAATACAAAATTTCGGCATGACCTTTGCTAAAAATAGGACATATTGGTTGCCAGAAATTTGAAGAAACAGAAATCAATCAATGTTTCGCCAAAACATTGGCAATCCTATGCATTCCCTACAAACAATACACAAGCAACTACATTTCCATCGAACACATTTCGATCACTTACCAGAGGAATTGAGGTCGATGGCAGGGGAGGTTGAGGTCGTTTGGGCCGGCGGCGCGACGGCGGCGGGAGGGGATAAGGGCGGCTCGAGGTCGACGCGGTTGGGGGCGGACGGCGAGGTCGAGGCGATTCGGGTCGACGCCGAGTCGAGGACCGGCGACCAGAGGGGAAGGTGGGCGACGGCGGCGGGAGGGGATAAAGGCGGCGCGGGGGAGGTGGGTGGCGGCGCCGGGGGAGGGGGTGGCGGCGACGGCGACGACAACGAAGGTGGCGGCGACGACGCATGAAGGAGAGGGTGTACGAGCGCGCGAAACGAAAGTTTGCGGTGAACATTTCCCCCCAAACGGGCAAAGACAATGGGGAAAATAGCTATGGCGTTGGTGATGTATACAACGCCATAGACATATTAGTTATGTCGTTGGTGACGTCACCAATGCCATAGCTATTTTTTTTCCAAAATTACATCAACTTAATTAATTCAACTTCAGATGGTCAATACAAATGCAGAATAATAAAATACGGCCGAATGATACGTCTCCAACGTATCTATAATTTTTGATTGTTCCATGCTATTATATTATCTGTTTTGGATGTTTTATATGCATTAATATGCTATTTTATATTATTTTTGGGACTAACCTATTAATCTAGCGCCTAGTGCCAGTTTCTGTTTTTTTCCATGTTTTTGAGTATTGCAGATAAGGAATATTAAACCGAGTCCAAACGGAATAAAATCTTCAGAATGATTTTTCTTGGACCAGAAGAAACCCAGCAAACTTGGAGATGAAGGCAGGAGACCTGCCGTGGCGTCACAAGCCACCAGGGCGCGCCCTAGGGGGGGCGCCCCCTGGCTTGTGGCCCCACGGCAGCCCTCCTAACCCTATTCTTCGGCCTATAAATTCCCAAATATTCCCTGGGTACCAAAAAGAGCCACGAAAATACTTTTCCACCACCGGAAACCTCTGTTCCCGTGAGATCCAATCTTGGAGCCTTTTCCGGTAATCTGCCGGAGGGGGAATCGATCACGGAGGGCATCTACATCAACTCCATTGCCCCTCCGATGATGCGTGAGTAGTTCACCACAGACCTTCGGGTCCATAGCTAGTAGCTAGATGGCTTCTTCTCTCTCTTTGTTCTTCAATACCATGTTCTTCATGATCTTCATGGAGATCTATTCGATGTAATACTCTTTTGCGGTGTGTTTGTCGAGATCCGATGAATTGTGGGTTTATGTTCAGATTATCTATGAATATTATTTGAATCTTCTTTGAATTCTTATATGCATGATTTCATATCTTTGCAAGTCTCTTCGAGTTATTGGTTTGGTTTGGCCAACTAGATTGGTAATTCTTGCAATGGGAGAAGTGCTTAGTTTTGGGTTCAATCTTGCGGTGTCCTCACCCAGTGACAAAGTAGGGGTAGCGAGGCACGTATTGTATTGTTGCCATCGAGGATAAAAAGATGGGGTTTTCATCATATTGCTTGAGTTTATCCCTCTACATCATGTCATCTTACCTAATGCGTTACTCTGTTCTTCATGAACTTAATACTCTAGATGCAGGCAGGAGTCGGTCGATGTGTGGAGTAATAGTAGTAGATGCAGAATCGTTTCGGTCTACTTGACACGGACGTGATGCCTATATGCATAATCATTGCCTTGGATATCTACATAATTATTCGCTTTTCTATCAATTGCTCGACAGTAATTTGTTCACCCACCATATTATTTTCCTTCATGAGAGAAGCCTCTAGTGAAACCTATGGCCCCCGGGTCTATTTTCCATATTATATTTTCAGATCTATAAACCAAAAATACCAAAAATACCTTGCTGCAATTCTTTTTTACTTTTCGTTAGTAATCATATCTATCTATCTCTAACAGATCTCATCCTTGCAATTAACCGTGAAGGGATTGACAACCCCTTTTTAGCATTGGGTGCAAGTGTTTGATTATTTGTGTAGGTACATCCATTGGTGACTTGCTTCTATCTCCTACTAGATTGATACCTTGGTTCTCAACAACTGAGGGAAATACTTATCTACTTTGCTGCATCACCCTTTCCTCTTCAAGGGAAAACAAACGCATGCTCGAGAAGTAGCAAGAAGGATTTCTGGCGCCGTTGCCGGGGAGATCTACATCAAGTCTACCAAGTACCCATCACAAACTCATCTCTTGCATTTATATTAGTTGCCATTTGCCTCTCATTTTCCTCTCCCCCACTTCTAAAACGATTTTCAGAAAATACCAAAAAGATTTGCCTTTTTATTCACCCTCTTTTTCGTTTGCCCCTTTCCCGCTGGATCTCTCACTTGTTGCTATGTCTAGCGTTACTACTTCCCCTTTGTCACCAGATTTTGAAGTTCTATACTTCAAACAAAAACAAGGGGAAAATTTGAAAGATGCCTGGTATAGGCTAATGGAATCTTATCGTATCTCCAACCTAAAAGGAGATGCAAAGGTTTTTCTTAGAAATTTTTACATTGGATTGGCTTTGCATCATAGAGAACTCTTAGATTTCGCCTCAAAAGGGAATTTTATTGAACTAGATACGAACACTGCTTATGAAGTTTTGGAGGGGATTTTGGGGGTCCCTCCACTAAAAAAGGGGTTTGTTTTCTCAAAAGAGGGAGTTCAAATTCTTGACAAATTGAGTGACTTACATAAGCACTTGGTCGAGTTACAACAATATCATGAACCCCTTAAACATATTAGTGGGAACCTCAATCGTTTGAATACTTTGATTACCCTTTGCAATAAGCGTTTATATATTTTGGATATTAAGATGGTTTCCTCCCCTACAAACCCGGGGAAGAGGAAAGAGCCCCCCGGATTTGAGAAGGCCCTCACAAAAGTTGCCAATACCAACGATGACAATACCTAGATCTATTGCGTTATGCCTAGCTAGGGGTGTTAAACAATAGCGCTTGTTGGGAGGCAACCCAATTTTATTTTTATGCTTTTCTTTTTGCTTCTGTTCTTGAGTGTTTTGCACATTATTACCTCTGTAGTAATTGTGTTTTCTTGTTTAAATTAGTGTTTGAGCCAAGTAAGACCTTTGGGATGGTCTATGGTGTTTGTGATTTGATTTTGCTGAAAAACAGAAACTTTTGCTCTCAGTCCAGGAATTTTGTAAATTCACTGGAACGTGCTTTTGATCTGAATTTTTTACACAAGATTGATATACAAATTTCCCTGATTTTCCTAATTTTTCATAATTTTTGGAGTTACAGAAGTATTCGAAGTCTATAGATTGCTACAGACTGTTATGTTTTAGACAGATTCTGTTTTCTTTGTGTTGTTTGCTTATTTTGATGTATCTATGGGTTGTATCGGGGGGTATGAACCATGGAGAAGTTAGAATATAGTAGATATTACATCAATATAAATAAAGAATGAGTTCACAACAGTACCTAAAGTGGTGATTTATTTTTCTTATACTGACGGATCTCATGAGTTTTCTGTTGAGTTTTGGGTTGTGAAGTTTTCAAGTTTTGGGTAAAGATTTGATGGACTATGGAATAAGGAGTGGCAAGAGCATAAGCTTGGGGATGCCCAAGGCACCCCAAGCCATATTCAAGGATACCAAAAAGCCTAAGCTTGGGGATGCCCCAGAAGGCATCCCCTCTTTCGTCTTCAATCCATCGGTAAATTTACATGAGACTATATTTTTATTCACCACATGATATGTGTTTTGCTTGGAGCGTCTTGTATGATATGAGTCTTTGCTTTTTAGTTTGCCACAATCATCCTTGCTGCACACATCTTTTTGAGAGGGACACGCTGAATCGTGAATTTATTAGAATACTCTATGTGCTTCACTTATATCTTTTGAGCTAGGCAATGTTGCTCTAGTGCTTCACTTATATCTTTTTAGAACACGGTGGTGTTTTATTTTATAGAAATTATTGAACTCTCGTACCTCACTTATATTATTTTGAGAGTCTTTAAACAGCATGGTAATTGGTTTAGGTTATGAATTTAGTGCTAATATAATGGGCATCCAAGAGGGATATAATAAAAACTTTCATATTAAGTGCATTGAATACTATGAGAAGTTTGATTCCTTGCATATAGTTTTGAGATATGAAGATGGTAATATGAGACTCATGCTAGTGAGTAATTGTGAATTGGATGAAATACTTGTGTTAAAGTTTGTGATTTCCGTAGCATGCACGTATGGTGAACCGTTATGTAACGAAGTCGGAGCATGCACGTATACTTATGTTTCTACATCCGACGTGCTTCTACGTCTTTTCTTACACTTCTCCTTCCAAATAACCTCATATTCTTCTTGATAGATGCCATATTGGAGTCATGTAGATATTCCTTTGACAATTCTTTACCGTTGAGTTCTTTCTGCCCGTCGAGGTGATTTCCATGTTCTGCAACATTCTTCACACCTCCTTCTAGCTCATCATCATGTACTTCCCTTCGACTTCGACATCCTACTCTTCCTAACCATGACTTGTCCACCGTGTGTAACCAGGCATGAAACCATATTTCAACAAGTGTATCTTCACACGACTAGTAGAAGGGTCAATCAAAACTTTTTTTCGGCAGTTCTTACATGGACATAATATTTTTGTTTCCCCTTTCTGATTCATATCTTCCAACGCGACCTTGAAGAACTCATTTATAGTTTGATCCATATATATATTCCAGCATAAAACATTCACTTCCAAAGTGCCTACAAAAAAAGGTCAAAAACAATTTTAGCATATTATGTACTGGCATATGCGGGCATTACATACCTAAATTAATGATATACACACAAAAAATAGTCGCCTACTAGGTTCTCCCAATGGATCGAAGGCAGAGTCCGCTAGTCGTGAATCTCTATACACACATATATGCAAGAGTACCGTTAAGAGATTGCCTATGATAAACCAGGCCGGCCAGGTCTGCTATATATACAGAGAGATGCAACTACTAATGGCGTTCTACATTTACGAACGCCTCCACAATATTTGTGGGATCCACAAAATATACCTATGGCGTGCCGTATAGGATGTATGCCACAAGTACAATGCATAGTCCTGGCGTGGAAACATTAGCGACGCTAACAATAATATGTGAAGGGGGGAGCGCTGGGGTCCACATACAACTGGCGTTCGATAGAATTTGAACGCCACCACTATGTGTGTACCAATAACGTACGAATTTAGGCAATGCCAGCAATATTTAAAAAATATTAGTGCTGGAGTCGGTGGAAAACGGCACGCCACCAATAGGAGTTGTGGCTAGCCATTTCTTTACTAGTGTGCGCTTTTTAATTTAGGATGTGCAAGCTCTTAATGTAGAGGAACGTCACTTTATATTGCCCCTTATGATAACAATCTTTATTATGTAGTCTGGCGCTTTTTATTTCTTTGCCATCACAAGATCGTACAAAGCTTATTTTCCCTTACAATAAAATATCATACATATTTAGAGGAAATTTTTATTGCTTTGTGCACCGATGACAACTTACTTGAAGGATCTCATTCAATCCATAGGTAGACATGGTTGACTCTTATCGCAAGAAACTGGGTTTAAGGGTTATGGATGCACAAGTAGTACCTCTACTTAGTGTGGATTTTTGGCTAGCAAAAGATCCTAAGCAAGCACCACATGTTAGAGGATCCATGACAATATAACTTCTATGTGAATGTAAACAAACATAACTCATTACGCTGTCTTCCTTGTCCAACATAAACAATTCGATCATTGTATAATATTTGATGGGGGCTCACAATCATAAAAGATGTCCAAGATAGTATATTTGTATGTGAATCTCCTCTCCTCTTTGATTATTTTGCATGGATTGTATAAATGACTAATACTATGTTTGTTAACTCCCAACAACTTCTATCAGGAACACTTCTTTTTATGTGAAGTCATTACTCCCCATGGGATTAGCATAAGATCCTTTTATTTATTTTATTTCATTGCTATGATTGATGCATGAGAGTAAAGCAAACAAACTCAACTAATCTTTATTATATAACTCTCACACTCGATTACAAGGATAGATAGATCACAAAGCAAGCACTCTAACCAAAGCAATACTAAACGTTTATTCCTCTAGATCACGAAATAACTAAGGATTGAACTAAGATAGATGATAATGGAAAAAGTGATGGTGATACGATACCGGGGCACCTCCCACAAGCTTTGAACAAGCTAAGGGTGGTGCCCATACCCATGTACTCAAGTTTCCTTCTTGGGTGATGGTGGTGAAAAAGTGGTAGACTTGTCCCTCACAATGGTTAGCAAAACAACCTTTAACTCCCTCATCTCTTGGAGTAATTGCCAAATCATTGCGGTGTTCTTTTGCACTTCCACCATAAGATGTTTGTTCTTTGGCCACCAAGAAATCTTTCCTGCACCACTTTCACTTGGACGAGAGATGTCCCAATTGGATGGTATAGGCGAGTGAGAAATATTCTCAACTTCGTAGTTGTGAATCAAATTCTGGAAGTTATTTGCATGTAACCTGCCGAGGGGTCTCCTCGGAGTAGATTCACCTTGCGCTTCCAGAGCTAGCTGAGCTCCTTCCCATTGGTGGACAGGGATTCGGAGAAGTGGAGATGCCTACTAGCGTGCCACGTTCCGAGGTAGGGGGATGCACCTCCATAGAGTCCATAGGCTCCTCCCCGTGATGACTTCCTAAGTTCCCTCTCATTGAAGCTCCATATGCACCAGACAAGCCTTGTCCTCAAAGTTGTTGGAGGAGGACAATGACATGGCTCCAACTCCTTAAGAAATCTGTGAGACAAACAACTCCAAACAAGAACAGAGGAGAAACTTGCGATGCGGTGGTCAAAATATACGAGAGTATATATAATGAATTTTTCTAGGTCAGAATACATGTCCAGGAAAGGGAGTCCAGGAGGCACACAAGGTACTCCCTCGTGGGTCTCCCTGGCTGGTTTTTATTTTTATTATTTTTCTAAAATACCGAAACCAACAGAAAATATTTTTCTGGATTTTTTGGAGTCGGGTTACTTACCGTATCACATACCTACCTTTTTTCCGGATTCTGGAGTGTTCTGGAAGGTCTCTCTTATGTGTTCTTCCAGTGTCATCACTTGAATAACATTAGTTTCAATATTAATGGGTGTACCTAAAATATAATGTTTAATTCTTTGCCCATTAACCACTCTTGGATTTGTGCCTTCGGCATTATTGATCTTAATGGCACCGGAGCGCTAAACCTCTTCGACGATATAAGGACGTTCCCATTTGGAGAGAAGCTTACCTGCAAAGAATCTGAAACGAGAATTGTACAAAAGAACTAGGTCTCCTAAATTGAATTCCCATTTTTGGATTCTCTTGTCATGCCATCTATTAACTTTTTCCTTAAACAACTTGGCATTTTCATAAGCTTGTGTCCTCCATTCATCTAAGGAGCTAATATCAAATAACCTATTTTCACTGGCAAGCTTGAAATCATAGTTTAGTTCTTTAATTGCCCAATAAGATTTATGCTCCAACTCAAGAGATAAATGCCATACTTTCTAATAGACCATTTTATAAGGGGACATTCTCATAGGATATTTATAAGCAGTTCTATAAGCCCATAAAGCATCATCAAGTTTCTTAGACCAATTCTTTCGAGATCTATTACGGGTCTTTTGCAAGATCAATTTTATTTCCCGGTTACTCAACTCAACTTGAACACTAGACTTAGGGTGATAAGGTGATGTAATTCTATGGTTAACATCATATTTAGCTAGAAGTTTACGGAAAGCACCATGAATAAAATGTGAACCACCATCAGTCATTAAATATCCAGGGACTCCAAACCTCGGGAAAATAACGTATTTAAGCATTTTAATAGAAGTGTTTTGATCAACACTACTTGTTGGAATAACTTCTACCCACTTAGTAACGCAATCAACAACAACTAAAATATGAGTATACCCATTAGAGGAAGGAAAAGGTCCCATATAATCAAAACCCTAAACATCAAATGGTTCAATTGCAAGTGAATAATTCGTAGGCATTTCCTGACGTCTACCAATGTTACCAATTCTTTGACATTCATCACAGGAGAGGACATACTTACGAGGAACTTTGAAAGGAGTAGGCCAATAAAAACTAGACTATAGTACCTTGTGTGTAGTTCTGTCGCCAGCGTGGTGCCCTCCGTAGGCCTCGGAATGACACTTCCGTAGGATTTGTTCCTGTTCATGCTCAGGTACACAACGTCTAATAACACCATCTACTACCTCTTTGTATAGATGTGGGTCATCCCAAAAGTTATGTCTTAAATCAAAGACAAACTTTTTCTTTTGTTGGAAGGTAAAACTAGGTGGTATATATTTAGCAACAATGTAATTAGCATAATCTGCATACCAAGGAGTACCGCAGGAAGCATTACTAACAACTAAATGCTCATCATGAAAATTATCATCAATAGGCAGTGGGTCATCAAGAATATTTTCCATTCTAGACAAATTATCTCCTACCGGGCTTTCACACTGGTGCAGCGACGTGCTATACAAACGGTTTTTAACCCCTTTCTGCGACGTAGTTCCAAACCGTCGCCTTGCATGTGTGAGCGATAGGGGGGTCCATCCCACATGACACCGCAAACCCGTCGGCGATGGTGGCCAATGAACGCAAATGATCTGCAAATATAATCGTGTGCGGTGCAGGAACAGATCGCACACATAATCTTTTCGGCCTGCGTGTGGGATTTGGGATCAATCACACACGTACAAGACGAGTGAAACGCGTCTAATTGCTCATGGAAAACAAACGGAGTTTGACCTTTGACCGTTTGTGAAACGTTACCTAATCCACACGGGCCATTGTAGACACTGTGTGTGATATCTTCATCATCGCACACGAGATTTCTCTGGGAACCATGTACCATGTATAACATCATCGGACACGTTTCCCAAAAAATGTACGCGTGGGATCGTCTTTGCATCGGGCACAGTTTCCTGTTGGCTCACGTGTGAGATACGGTGCTATCGCAAACGATTGAGTAGCTCCTACGCACACGTACAAGTGTTGCAAACCGTTTGCGATTTCTTATGTATCATCGACGTTTTAGATTATATCTCGTGTGCTTTTCCTATGGATCACAGGCGGTTGCGCTATGAGTTGCGTGTGCTTTCTGTTCTGGACCGCACACGCTTAGTTGCTTGAATCGTGTGCACTGAAATTGCCAGGTCATTGTAAAATATCGCACTTAATTCACCCTGCAAATAGCAAATTCACCACAATATGCAATCGGCAAATAGTGTCCACATGAAGAACATTCATCATAATTCGCCACAATATGCAATTGAACGAATAGTATCCACAAGCAGAGGATTCATCATAATGCACGACAATATGCAATTGAGAAAATGCTAGCTAAATTCCACAGCTGTTAAACCGACATATCCAGTACATAATCATAGTGTATGAAATACGAAGACATCATCACATGGAAAATAATGCATCCATGTGCATATGTTTAGCTGATAACACTATATGAATGCGTACTTATTTTTAGGATATTTGAATCCGAAAATCTTCGACGTCTTTAGAGGGCTTGATATAGTGTTTCACAAAGAAGGTGCTGATAAATATCCTAGCAGACAACAATTCATCGGCGGCGAGCGGTTCAGAAGTCATCGGTGCCAAGATCAACTGCATGACTTTTAGATCAGAATGTGACATACGTGTGGAGTAGAAGATAGTAATTAAGAAGCAGACTTATTGGTTTTATCATGTCAGCATCGACACCACATTCAGCATGTGTGCATAGGTTCATCATGTGTGCACAAACGTAGTATCTGATACGTCCATTTTGCATCATGCTTTTATATTGATATTTATTGCATTATGGGCTGTTATTACATATTATGGTACAATACTTATGCCTTTTCTCTCTTATTTTACAAGGTTTACATGAAGAGGGAGAATGCCGGCAGCTGGAATTCTGGACTGAAAAAGGAGCAAATATGAGAGACCTGTTCTGCACAACTCCAAAAGTCCTGAAAAGTTACGGAGAATTATTTTGGAATATATAAAAAATATTGGGCGAAAGAAATACCAGAGGGGACCCACCAGGAGGTCACAAGCCTGGGGGGCGAGCCCTACCCCCCTGGGCGCGCCCCTGTGGCTTGTGGGCCCCCTGGCAGGCCTCCGGTGCCTATCTTCTGCTATATGGAGGGTTTTGACCTGGAAAAAATGAGAAGAGAGCTTTCGGGACGAAGCGTCGCCGTCTCGAGGCGGAACCTAGGCAGAAGCAATCTAGGGCCCCGGCGGAGCTGTTCTGCCGGGGAAACTTCCCTCCCGGAGGGGGAAATCGAAGCCATCGTCATCACCAACGATCCTCTCATCGAGAGGGGGTTAATCTCCATCAACATATTCACCAGCACCATCTCCTCTCCAAACCCTAGGTCATCTCTTGTATCCGATCTTTGTCTGAAAACCTCAGATTGGTACATGTGGGTTGCTAGTAGTGTTGATTACTCCTTGTAGTTGATGCTAGTTGGTTTACTTGGTGGAAGATCATATGTTCAGATCCTTAATGATAATTAATACTCCTCTAATTATGAACATGAATATGCTTTGTGAGTAATTACGTTTGTTCCTGAGGACATGGGATAAGTCTTGTTATAAGTAATCATGTGAATTTGGTATTCGTTCGATATTTTGATGAGATGTATGTTGTCTTTCCTCTAGTGGTGTTATGTGAACGTCGACTACATGACACTTCACCATTATTTGGGCCTAGGGGAAGGCATTGGGAAGTAATAAGTAGATGATGGGTTGCTAGAGTGACAGAAGCTTAAACCCTAGTTTATGCGTTGCTTCGTAAGGGGCTGATTTGGATCCATATGTTTCATGCTATGGTTAGATTTATCTTAATTCCTTTTTCGTAGTTGCGGATGCTTGCGAGAGAGGTTAAACATAAGTGGGAGGCTTGTCCAAGTAAGGGCAGCACCCAACCACCGGTCCACCCACATATCAAATTATCAAAGTAACGAACGCGAATCATATGGGCATGATGAAAACTAGCTTGACAGAAATTCCCATGTGTCCTCGGGAGCGCTTTGCTTTATATAAGAGTTTGTCCAGGCTTGTCCTTTGCTACAAAAAGGATTGGGCCACCTTGCTGCACATTTGCTACATTTGTTACTTGCTATCCATTACGAATTATCTTACCACAAAACTATTTGTTACCGATAATTTCAGTGCTTGCAGAGAATACCTTACTGAAAACTGCTTGTCATTTCCTTCTGCTCCTCGTTGGGTTCGACACTCTTACTTATCGAAAGGACTACGATAGATCCCCTATACTTGTGGGTCATCAAGACTCTTTTCTGGCGCCGTTGCTGGGGACTGAAGCGCCTTTGGTGAGTGGAATTTGGTAAGGAAAAATTTATATAGCGTGCTGAAATTTACTGTCACTTGTTACTATGGAAAATAATCCTTTGAGGGGCTTGTTCGGGGTATCTTCACCTCGACCGGAAGCACAAAGAGTTGCTCCTCAACCTACTGAACCTATTGAAAATATTTATTATGAAATTCCTCCGGGTATGATAGAGAAAATGCTAGCTAATCCTTATGAAGGAGATGGAACACTACATCCTGATTTGCATCTAATCTATGTGGATGAAGTTTGTGGATTATTTAAGCTTGCAGGTTTGCCCGAGGATGATGTCAAGAAGAAGGTCTTTCCTTTATCTTTGAAGGAGAAGGCATTGACATGGTATAGGCTATGTGATGATATTGGATCATGGAACTACAACCGATTGAAATTGGAATTTCATCAGAAATTTTATCCTATGCATCTGGTTCATCGTGATCGGAATTATATTTATAATTTTTGGCCTCATGAAGGAGAAAGTATCGCTCAAGCTTGGGGGAGGCTTAAGTCAATGTTATATTCATGCCCCAATCATGAGCTCTCAAGAGAAATTATTATTCAGAATTTTTATGCTCGGCTTTCTCGTAATGATCAATCCATGCTCGATACTTCTTGTACTGGTTCCTTTATGAAGAAAGATATTGAATTCAAATGGGACTTATTGGAAAGAATTAAACGCAACTCTGAAGATTGGGAACTCGACGAAGGTAAGGAGTCAGGTATAAACCTTAAGTTTGATTGTGTTAAATCCTTTATAGACACCGATGCTTTTCGTGAATTTAGCACTAAATATGGACTTGACTCTGAGATAGTAGCTTCTTTCTATGAATCATTTGCTGCTCATGTTGATCTCCCTAAGGAGAAGTGGTTTAAATATCATCCTCCCATTGAAGTGAAAGTAGTTGAACCTATTAAAGTTGAAGAAGAAACTATTATTTATAATGGTGATCCTGTTATTCCTGCTGCTTATATTGAGAAACCACCTTTCCCTGTTAGAATAAAAGAACATGCTAAAGCTTCAACTGCGGTTCGTAAGAGCTATGTTAGAACACCTACACCCCCTGAACAAATTAAAGTCAAACCTAGTATTGCTATGGTTAAAGATCTCTTGGTTGATAATATTGATGGGCATGTTATTCATTTCTGTGATGAAGCTGCTAGAATTGCTAGACCTGATACTAAAGATAAACATAGACCTATTGTTGGCATGCCTGTTGTTCCTGTTAAAATAGGAGATCATTGTTATCATGGCTTATGTGATGTGGGTGCTAGTGTGAGTGCAATTCCCTTTACCTTATATCAAGAAATTATGAATGATATTGCACCAGCTGACTTAGAAGAAATTGATGTTACCATTAAGCTCGCTAATAGAGATACTATATCACTAGTTGGGATTGTTAGAGATGTTGAAGTCTTGTGTGGGAAAATAAAATATCCTACTGATTTTCTTGTTCTTGGTTCCCCACAAGATGATTTTTCCCATTATATTTGGTAGACCTTTCTTCAATACTGTTAATGCTAAGATAGATTGTGAGAAAGAAATTATTACTGTAAGTTTTGGGGATGTGTCTCATGAGTTCAATTTCTCTAAATTTCGTAGACAACCCCATGATAAAGAATTGCCTAGTAAGGATGAAATTATTGGTCTTGCTTCTATTGCTGTGCCTCCTACTGATCCCTTAGAACAATATTTGCTAGACCATGAAAACGATATGCATATGAATGAAATAGATAAGATTTTCTTTGATCAACATCCTATTTTGAAACACAACCTCCCTGTTGAAATACTTGGGGATCCTCCTCCACCCAAGGGTGATCCCGTGTTTGAGCTTAAACAATTACCGGATACTCTGAAATATGCCTATCTTGATGAAAAGAAGATATATCCTGTTATTATTAGTGCTAACCTTTCAGAGCATGAAGAAAAGAGATTATTGAAAACTCTGAAGAAGCACCGTGCTGCTATTGGATATACTCTTGATGATCTTAAGGGCATTAGTCCCACTCTATGTCAGCATAAAATTAATATGGAGCCTGATGCTAAACCAGTTGTTGATCACCAACGACGGTTAAATCCTAAAATGAAAGAAGTGGTAAGAAATGAAATATTAAAGCTTCTGGAGGCATGTATAATTTATCCTATTGCTGATAGTAGATGGGTTAGTCCCGTTCATCGTGTCCCTAAGAAAGGAGGTATTGCCGTTGTTCCTAATGATAAAAATGAATTGATCCCGCAAAGAGTTGTTACATGATATAGAATGGTAATTGATTTTAGGAAATTAAACAAAGCTACTAGGAAAGATCATTACCCTCTACCTTTTATTGATCAAATGCTAGAAAGACTATCCAAACACACACACTTTTGCTTTCTACATGGTTATTCTGGTTTTTCTCAAATACCTGTGTCAAAAGAGGACCAAGAGAAGACCACTTTTACTTGCCCTTTCGGTACCTTTGCTTATAGATGTATGCCTTTTGGTTTATGCAATGCACCTGCTACCTTTCAAAGATGTATGACTGCTATATTCTCTGACTTTTGTGAAAAGATTGTTGAGGTTTTCATGGATGATTTCTCCGTTTACGGAACTTCTTTTGATGATTGCTTGAGCAACCTTGATCGAGTTTTGCAGAGATGTGAAGAAACTAATCTTGTCTTGAATTGGGAGAAGTGCCACTTTATGGTTAATGAGGGTATTGTCTTGGGACACAAAATCTCCGAAAGAGGTATTGAAGTTGATAAAGCTAAAGTTGATGCTATTGAAAAAATGCCGTGTCCCACGGATATCAAAGGTATAAGAAGTTTCCTTGGTCATGCTGGTTTCTATAGGAGATTTATTAAAGACTTCTCTAAAATTTCTAGGCCTCTCACTAATCTCTTGCAAAAAGATGTTCCTTTTGTTTTTGATGATGATTGTGTAGAAGCATTTGAAATCCTTAAGAAAGCCTTGATCCCTGCACCTGTTGTTCAACCACCTGATTGGAACCTACCCTTTGAAATTATGTGTGATGCTAGTGATTATGCCGTTTGTGTTGTTCTAGGACAAAGAGTTGATAAGAAATTAAATGTTATCCATTATGCTAGTAAAACTCTAGACAGTGCTCAAAGAAACTATGCTACCACTGAAAAAGAATTTTTAGCAGTTGTGTTTGCTTGTGATAAGTTCAGACCTTATATTGTTGATTCCAAAGTAACTGTTCACACTGATCATGCTGCTATTAAATATCTTATGGAAAAGAAAGATGCTAAACCTAGATTATTAGATGGGTTCTTCTGCTACAAGAATTTGATTTGCATATTATTGACAGAAAGGGTGCTGAGAACCCCGTAGCAGATAACTTGTCTAGGTTAGAAAATGTTCTTGATGACCCACTACCTATTGATGATAGATTTCCTGATGAACAGTTAGCTGTCATAAATGCTTCACGTAATGCTCCATGGTATGCTGATTATGCTAATTACATTGTTGCTAAATTTATACCACCTACTTTCACATACCAACAAAAGAAAAAGTTCTTCTATGATTTAAGACATTACTTTTGGGATGATTCACACCTTTATAAGGAAGGAGTGGATGGTCTTATTAGACGTTGTGTACCTGAGCATGAACAGGAACAGATCTTACACAAGTGTCACTCCGAGGCCTACGGAGGACACCACGCTGGAGATAGAACTGCACACAAGGTATTACAATCTGGTTTTTATTGGCCTACTCTCTTCAAGGATGCTCGTAAGTTTGTCTTGTCTTGTGATGAATGTCAAAGAATTGGTAATATTAGTAGACGTCAGGAAATGCCTATGAATTACTCTCTTGTTATTGAACCATTTGATGTTTGGGGTTTTGATTATATAGGACCTTTTCCAAAGTCCAACGGGTATACTCATATTCTAGTTGCTGTTGATTATGTTACAAAGTGGGTAGAAGCTATTCCAACTAGTAGTGCTGATCATAACACTTCTATTAAAATGCTTACAGAAGTTATTTTCTCTAGATTTGGAGTCCCTAGATATTTAATGACTGATGGTGGTTCACACTTTATTCATGGTGCTTTCCGTAAATTGCTTGCTAAGTATGATGTTAATCATAGAATTGCATCTCCTTATCATCCTCAGTCTACTAGTCAAGTAGAATTAAGAAATAGAGAAATTAAATTGATCTTGCATAAGACTGTTAATAGATCTAGAAAGAATTGGTCTAAGAAACTTGATGATGCATTATGGGCTTATAGAACTGCTTACAAAAACCCTATGGGTATGTCTCCGTATAAAATGGTTTATGGTAAACCATGTCACTTACCTCTTGAACTAGAACATAAAGCTTCTTGGGCAATTAAAGAGCTCAACTGTGATTTCAAACTTGCTGGTGAGAAGAGGTTATTTGACATTAGCTCACTTGATGAATGGAGAACCCAGGCCTATGAGAATGCCAAGTTGTTTAAAGAAAAGGTTAAGAGATGGCGTGATAAAAGGATACAAAAGCGTGAATTCAATGTAGGTGACCATGTCTTGCTATACAATTCTCGTTTAAGATTTTTTGCAGGAAAACTTCTCTCTAAATGGGAAGGGCCTTACATTATCGAGGAAGTGTATCGTTCCGGTGCCATCAAGATCAACAACGCCGAAGGCACAAATCTGAAAGTGGTAAATGGGCAAAGAATCAAACATTATATC
The DNA here is from genome assembly GCA_039707655.1 of Elymus sibiricus. Lineage (NCBI taxonomy): Eukaryota > Viridiplantae > Streptophyta > Magnoliopsida > Poales > Poaceae > Elymus > Elymus sibiricus. The sequence continues at coordinate 239,763,863 of CM077665.1, forward strand.
TCAGGTACTCCTATAAATGTTGAAACCAATATTATCAATACCATAACTCCGGAGGAGTACATTAGGGAGACCTACCAGAACGTTTCAGACTCCGAAAAGGAATAGGTATGTGGTACGGTAAGCAAACCGACTCCAAAACTTTTCCAATAGCAATTTTTCTCCATTTTGGAATATTTAATAAATTAGGAAAATTTAAAGTAGTCCGAAAAGTGCACGAGGAGGCGACAAGCCAGGGGGCGCGCCCTACCCCCTGGGCACGCCCCTGTGGCTTGTGGCCACCCCGTGTACCCTCCGGGCTCCGTTTTCTTTTGGTACACTCCTTTAGGTCGGTAAAAAATCATTATATAATCTCCCAAGGGTTTTGACCTTCGTATCACGACAATACTTCCTGTTTTCATTTTCAGCTGTTTCTGTAGCAGATTTAGAGCAAGATGTCTTCGCAAGAGTCGGTCGGGGAGAGCCGTGCCTCTCGCCGGACACCGGGGCCCGGAGCATACAGCGAAGCCAACCACTTCGGGCAGGCCACAGAGGAAGAGATGGAGGCAGACTTGAAAAGGGTGGATGCCATGGAGGAAGACCAAGAAGTTACCTCTCGTCTACAACTTGGAGCCATGTTGGAGGAACTTCAGAGCTCAGCAATTCTGAATTCGGTCATCCCTCCCAATACTAAATTTCTTACTTATGAAAATATGAAAAAGAGTGTTGTTTCTTCCCCCGCAGCAATGAAATATCCATGGGTGATGGGAGCTCTAACCGTCACTGGAAAACTTCGCAAGGAAATAATGGATCTTAGACAACAAAATAACAAGCTTGAGGAGGAGAATCGCATTCTGAGGGGCATCATCGCCAAGAATATAACATCACCACCTCCGAAGAAAGACAACTAAACACATGGGCATGGGCACTCCCCTTGGCTTGTGCCAAGATTGGGGGAGGTGCCCCGGTATCGTATCACCTTCACATCTTTCACTTTTATCGTTTTCCTCAGTTCGATCCTTTTGGTTATATCTTGATCTAGTAGAATAAAGTTTTAGTGTGATCTATTTTTGAGTTTTGCTTTATGTTCCCCCTATGTAAACGAGTCCGAGAGTTATATAAGAAAAAGTAGTTTTGAGTTGAGGGCTTTGCTTGCTTGTTATGATCTTGAGAAATAGAAATAAAAGAAGTATAAATAAAAGCAAAGAGTATATATGATGATCTTATGGGAAGTGATGACTTCACATATAAGAAGTATGTCGATTGAAATTTGTTGTGAGTCAACAAACATAGCAATTGGTCATTGTTGCAATTAAAAGGAAGTAATAAAGAAAGAGAGGTTCACATATAAATATATTATCTTGGACATCTTTTATGATTGTGAGCACTCATTAAAATATTATATGCTAAGAAGTTGATGTTGGACAAGGAAGACAACATAATGAGTTATGTTTGCTTATTTCCGAATAGAAGTTATATTGTCATGGATCCTTTAACATGTGACGCTTGCTTCCACCTCATACTATCCAAAACTTCCGCACCAAGTAGAGATACTACTTGTGCACCCAAACATCCTTAAACCAGTTTTGCCATGAGAGTCCACCATACCTACCTATGGATTGAGTAAGATCCTTCAAGTAAGTTGTCGTCGGTGCAAGCAATAAAAAAATTTGCTCCCTAAATATGTATGATCTATTAGTGTGAGGAAAATAAACTTTATACGAACTTGTGATATGGAAGAAATAAAAGCGACAGACTGCATAATAAAGTTCTTTATCACAAGCGGCAATATAAAGTGACGTTCTTTTGCATTAAGAGATTGCGCATCCAATTATAAAAGCGCATGACAACCTCTGCTTCCCTCTGCGAAGGGCCTGTCTGTTACTTTTACTTTCTAGTACTTACCTTTATGCAAGAGTCGTGGTGATCCTCACCACTTCCTTTATTTCGTCTTTCTCTCTTGGCAAGCGTCATGTGTTGGGGAATGCTCTAGACACATATATCCACTCGGATGTTGGTGATCATGAGTTATTTCTGTTGACATTACCCTTGAGGTAAATAATTGGGAGGCAAAACTATAAGCCCCTATCTTTCTCTGTGTCCAATTGAAGCTTTGACCTCATAAGTACCGCGTGAGTGTTAGCAATTATGAAACACTAAAAGATGATTGAGTATGTGGATTTGCTTTACAAGCTCTTATATTGACTCTTTCCGATGTTATGATAAATTGCAATTGCTTCAATGACTGAGATCATAGTTTGTTGGTTCTCAATAGAGTTCTTGATTCATACTTTACCTTGTGAATGAATTGTTACTCTAGTATAAGAAACTATATATCATTAAGTATTGCTGTTCTAAAGATGATCATGATGCTCTCATGTCCGTATTTTATTTTATCGACACCTCTATCTCTAAACATGCGGACATATTTATCGATCTCGGCTTTCGCTTGAAGACAAGCGAGGTCTAAGCTTGGGGGAGTTGATACTTCCATTTTGCATCATGCTTTTATATTGATATTTATTGCATTATGGGCTGTTATTACATATTATGGTACAATACTTATGCCTTTTCTCTCTTATTTTACAAGGTTTACATGAAGAGGGAGAATGCCGGCAGCTGGAATTCTGGACTGGAAAAGGAGCAAATATGAGAGACCTATTCTGCACAACTCCAAAAGTCCTGAAAAGTTACAGAGAATTATTTTGGAATATATAAAAAATATTGGGCGAAAGAAATACCAGAGGGGACCCACCAGGAGGTCACAAGCCTGGGGGGCGCGCCCTACCCCCTGGGCGAGCCCCTGTGGCTTGTGGGCCCCCTGGCAGGCCTCCGGTGCCCATCTTCTGCTATATGGAGGGTTTTGACCTGGAAAAAATGAGAAGAGAGCTTTCGGGACGAAGCGCCGCCGTCTCGACGCGGAACCTGGGCAGAAGCAATCCAGGGCTCCGGCGGAGCTGTTCTGCCGGGGAAACTTCCCTCCCGGAGGGGGAAATCGAAGCCATCGTTATCACCAACAATCCTCTCATTGAGAGGGGGTCAATCTCCATCAACATCTTCACCAGCACCATCTCCTCTCCAAACCCTAGTTCATCTCTTGTATCCGATCTTTGTCTCAAAACCTTAGATTGGTACCTGTGGGTTGCTACTAGTGTTGATTACTCCTTGTAGTTTATGCTAGTTGGTTTACTTGGTGGAAGATCATATGTTCAGATCCTTAATGATAATTAATAATCCTCTGATTATGAACATGAATATGCTTTGTGAGTAATTACGTTTGTTCCTGAGGACATGGGATAAGTCTTGTTATAAGTAATCATGTGAATTTGGTATTCGTTCGATATTTTGATGAGATGTATGTTGTCTTTCCTCTAGTGGTGTTATGTGAACATCGACTACATGACACTTCACCATTATTTGGGCCTAGGGGAAGGCATTGGGAAGTAATAAGTAGATGATGGGTTGCTAGAGTGACAGAAGCTTAAACCCTAGTTTATGCGTTGCTTTGCAAGGGGCTGATTTGGATCCATATGTTTCATGCTATGGTTAGATTTATCTTAATTCCTTTTTCGTAGTTGCGGATGCTTGCGAGAGAGGTTAATAATAAGTGGGAGGCTTGTCCAAGTAAGGGCAGCACCCAAGCACAGGTCCACCCACATATCAAATTATCAAAGTAACGAACGCGAATCATATGAGCATGATGAAAACTAGCTTGACAGAAATTCCCATGTGTCCTCGGGAGCGCTTTGCTTTATATAAGAGTTTGTCCAGGCTTGTCCTTTGCTACAAAAAGGATTGGGACACCTTGCTGCACCTTTGCTAAATTTGTTACTTGCTATCCTTATGAATTATCTTACCACAAAACTATCTGCTACGATAATTTCAGTGCTTGCAGAGAATACCTTACTGAAAACTGCTTGTCATTTCCTTCTGCTCCTCGTTGGGTTCGACACTCTTAATTATCGAAAGGACTACGATAGATCCCCTATACTTGTGGGTCATCAGTATCCACATTGGTTGGTACCTTGCTGTTGCTGAGGACACTGAAATTTTTTGGACAATATTAGTCATGTATTTGCCCTGTTAGGAACAACCTAACCTGTGTAGGTTGTTTCTTATTTTTTCTATGGAGAGAAATAGAAAGAGGTTTACTTAGAAACTTGAACATCTGGCTAGCATTTTCTGAAAATAACGGATTTCATTGTCTTACCGGAGAAACGATCACGTGCTGCAGAGGTAGCTGGCGGTCGAACCGATTCCTCCTAAAGTTATGTTCTTTGACAATACACTGGAAATGAAGATGAATTTTCACACACTCAATTCTGGAACCAGATATGAACACAATGCATTAACATCAAAGAATTCAATACCTATCCATGAAATACCGAAGATGACTCAGATCCTGAGGCGCATTTGACTCTCTGAGAGAATCCATGTAGTAAACTGTGTTGCATTTTGGAACAATGACCACCAAGATCTAGTGACCTCTACAGTTTAAGAAAACCATGAACGTACGAACTATGTGTAAAACTGAAAGAGGATCAATGTATGCGTGGTTGTATATTTATACTTACTGTTCATGATATGGCCACATGAAGAATTCTCCTATCTATAATTCGAACAAGATCTTGGCGACAAAATCAATGGAAGCCGTGCGTGAGTCATTATCTTGTAACAAAACGCTGTTTGCTAAATCAGGATCTATGAAATACGCATGCACCCTTCTTGTTCTCTGCGTCGTCAATCCCCTGGGAGGAATACAGTACAATTAGCTTTTTTGTCATTTACAACCTTGTATGGAGAAGATGATCAGAGTTTGTGAAGTACTTACAACATCAAGCATTTGAGAAGAGTGGCAGCAAGCTCATCGAAGTTGAAGAAGAGATGAAAGTCCTCGAATTCCACACTGATGGTACCTGGAACGTGAGAGAAATGTCATTGGTCATAGTGCAATTCCACAATGTTAGTATCTTCTCCTTCCGACATTCTTTCCATGCAATATTTATGTAACTTGCGAGCACTAGAACTGCACTCGTCCCAGAAATCGCCAACAAGGAATGGCTGGCCATGTTTGTAATTGCGTTTCTCAAATGTGTCTACTTCCATACTAGAAAGTTGCTTTTGAAGGTCTGCTTCAGACATGTGGTCAGAACCGGGATTACCCAGTCGTTGAAGCTATTCTGGGCTTCTGAGCAGCTGGTGCAACGTGTCGGTGTGTTCATGCGGCTGTGACAATGTGTTGGTTTGCTGAGCAGGTAGTGCCGACACATCGGTATGCTTATCAGGTGGCTGTGCCGGTGGACTGATGAGAAGGTCGTTCCTGACTTTTGGAGTGCTTAGCAGGCGGTCCCGGACTTTCGGCCTTCTTACCAGGTGGTTCCAGACATTCAGACTCCTTAGCACGCGGTTCGGTCGGGTTTATCTGGTGAGCATGCAGTGCCGATATGTCTGCACTTTCTGCTTCAGTGGTCGGCATCTGAACCGATGATACGTCTTCAGCAGTTGTAGGACTTGTCACAGGCTGATCAGGACGGGGCGATGACCTGGCCTCTATGGCAGGAAGTCGGTAGGGCTGATCACAGAAAGATGCCTCGGGCATCTGATTCCCAAGAGTATGTCGGGGGAATGACACAAGATCTGCTGTGGCGAGATGTGAGTCACCGGTTCGAGGGCGACATTGGTTGCTTTGGGGGGTGGGGGGCTGGAGGGGTCTCATCCAGGAAGTATATTTCTTTCCGTGTTCACTGGATATGATTTAACCATGTTTCGTCCAAGGTTCTCTGCTCATCAAGGTCCCCAAAGACATTCTTCAGGGCAAAATCACTGAATCCAGGCTTTATTTCAGTCACGTAGCACTTCACACAACCCGGCTTCAATGGCACATTGTCCAACAAGACACCCCCGTCAAAGTCAGGGTTGTAAACCCACGCTGTTGCACATTTTAAAGTACCTTCATAATGTGTAAGCACGACTCTCACTCTCTCCCCCTGTCCATATAGATCAGATATAGCACTATCATGTCCAGCTGCAGCATCATTGTCGCTGGGGTCAGCTGATGCACAGCTACTCTTGTGCGGTGTTGCCATACATAAGTGGCATCATCCATGCCGACATCCCCTTGCATCTCCTGGCTATCTCTCAGCATTTGTGTCTTCTCTTGCATATATGACTCCTCAACTTCCTTTCGAACTACAGGATACATGTCCCTCTTAATCTTTTCGCGCAAGTCTCTCTGCTTATAATCACTCCTAGCTTTTTTAATGCCGAGCCTCTCTTCTTTGCTTAGTGAGAAAGCCCTCTTGTGTGGGACATTGACCCCAATACCCCTAGCACGGCCAGGGGGCTCTTTGCTAGTCAGAGCCTCGGACAGAATGTCACATGGCCCTGAGTTCCCGTACAACCTTCCATTGTTTTTGGAAGCCTTTGCCATCACATCATACAGTTCTTGCTCTGCTGAGTTTTCAAAGTAATAAGAACCGTCTCCATGCCTCTTTGCACGTGCCCGCAAGTAGTCCCTAGCGCGAGTGCCCCTAATTTCACTAAAGGCCGGTTTGCCACCCGCAGCTACTGCTTCTTTGTCCTCCTGCTCCCAAATCGGTTTCATGCCGTAGTATCCTGCCACACCCATACGGTGGGGGTGTGTGTTCTTCTTCTGAAATTCCGATTGCATGGCACTCTTCTTAATAAACTCTTCACTAGCCCTGACCCTTTTGAATTCTGTCCAATCTTCCTTTGTAATTTGGGGGTACGAGGGGATTGGGTCCTTGCCTTGACTCAAGAACTTCTTGTACAACACATGCTTCAGTTTCTCCAAGCATCCCTGGCCTTCTTCAGTGAAGCGTGTTCCACCTGCTCTCTCCACTCCTCAGGAACGTTGAAGTGTGCCATGATCTCACGGACTATCCTCTGCCATGTTTCTGTACCAGCCTTCCGAAACCCCGGCAGATTAATGTTGAGCCTTGCCCTGCCAAGAAATCCACACACACTCCTAAACCTCGTGCGTGCTTTCTCAGGTTTAGTTGGAGCCCAAGACTTCAAATCGATGTCAGTTACTTCGTATACACCTTTAGGCTGGTGTGTGGGCTTTCTTGGAGCGCTCTTCTGGCTCTTGACCGGATGGGTGATTGTGGCAGCTCTATCCCGTTCATCATTTCTTGGTACACGATCATCTGTTGCAGACATGTTGGCTTCGGACTGAGATGAAGATACATCACCAGACGTATGACTGTCGTCGCTACTAATAGACATCTATAGAGTACACATGCGAAATTCAGAAAAGGGGGGTAAACATAAAAAAATGTAACAGCTTGGAAGCTAGCTGTCTAAACATGGCATGTGATCATTTGGAAATGTACGACTAATCTGTTCATTTAGTGTGACTCGTGCGCACATGATATGTAATTCGACAATAACTAATTGGAACAAAAACAACTTATATGTTAGAAGGTAGATGATGAACATAAATACACTCTCCATTATTTTTAATCATTTTGGGGACAACCCGAACCAAATAGGAAAAGGTATCGCAAGATAATAGACCTTACTGCGATGAAGGGCAGCAACTAACCGTTTTTTTGCAAATCCGGCAGGAGAGGCGAGTGTACAGGATCGATATGCTTGACGGCGACTGGCGAGCAAATGAAGGCGGCGAGGCATGGGCAGCCGCGTGTTTGGAGTGGCAATGAAGGGTAGGGTTGACGCCGGGAAGCGGGTACACGGCCGGGTTGAGCACTATGGCGCCGGAAAGGGTTCTGGTGTGGATCTGGGGGACGGGAGGGGGAGGGAGCTAGCTGTCGATGGACTTTGGGTAGAATACGTGGACAGATGAGTGAAACAGAGGAGGGTGCGGGTTTGGGGGGAGGGGAGGGGGGCAAAGGGTGAAAAAAGATCACCGTGCGCCCCGCGAAAAAAACATTGTCGCACAAGCAGCACAAACCTGTTCGAAATGAAAACCTGAAAATTTTGAAATGTAGACGTGACCTCATCGTTTTGTCTCGAAATTTTTCCCACGGTACGCAGCTATCGTTGTACCCTAATATTGATTTTCTGGCGCATTTCTGGGCTCGCCTGCTATATTTTTCAGCATTTTTTATCATTTACGGGGCATTTATTGCATATAAATCAAATCCCAACTTCAACAGCGTGTGTTGACGAGAGGTATAAGGACCGCCATTCGATCTGGGTGCATCCTACGGTGCAGAAGCATGATCCGCGTGGTTTGGGTTTTGTCCAATCAGAAAGCAGGACTCAAGTTACGCGCATTAGGTTTCATAGGCGGCGGTTTAGAAAGCATACGGTTCTAGTGAACGAACCGTGTGCTATTTGTCCATGCAGAACAATCATATTTTCATTTCAAATGAATTTGGGACTTCATCATTTCGCCTCGAATTATTTTCATCCGCAGACAATTAACTATTAGCCCCTGTATTGATTTCCGGCCGCATTTTCATGACTTGTTTGCTAATTTGAAAACATTTTTCCACCAACATGGGGCTTGTTAGTACTTTAATTGGAGGAAATGCATATGTATTACGAAAATTACAAAAATGGGTGTGTCCCACGTGGCATGGTGTGAAGACCCCGTGGGAAAAATTGGTAATGTCTGGTGGAAGTTGTGATGGCCTGCCCTTTGAAAACAAGTGCATCTCACACAAAGGATCATGGTTTACGAAAAGTAGAGTTGGCATTTTGGACTCCAATCGGTGTCAACCTCATCCTTTCACCTTGGTTTTTTCCATGGTATGCAAACATCATTGTACTCCTAATATTTATCTTCTGGTGGATTACATGTCTTGTTTGCCATATCTAAGTCATATTTTGCAGTTACCATGTTAATTAGTTCTTATAAATAAAATATCCCAACATGAATTACGTGTGGATGGTGGCAATGAATCTCTTACAAATCATTTGTGTGTCGCTTTACGTGATTTTCGTCATTGTGCAACGAATGAGAAGAATTGTCAAGCATTTCGGACGGGAGATGTGTCCACCTAAATAAATGTCAGTAATTTAATTACAGGAAATGTAGATGGACTCGGAAAATAACGAAATTCAGTGTGTCATCGTGGCATCATCTCGACGCACTGTGGAAAAAATTTGGTAAAATTTGGCACAAGCTACAATGATCGCTAATTGGAAACCATAGCATCTGAGTAGAAGGATCATAGTTCCAAGGGGAGAAGTGGCAAATCGAACTCCAATCGACAGTGTCTTCATTGTCTCTCCTCCAAATTTTATCCCACGATAGTCAATCATAATTATACGCCAGGTTTGATTTTCTAGCGCATTTCTGGGCTTGCCTGCTATATTTTTCAGCATTTTTTTTATCATTTACGGGGCATTTATTGCATATAAATCAAATCCCAACTTCAACAACGTGTGTTGACAAGAGGTATAAGGACCGTCGTTCGATCTGGGTGAATCCTACGGTGCCGACGCACGATCCGCGTGGTTTGAGTTTTGTCCAATCAGAAAGTAGGACTCACGTTGCGCGCATTAGGTTTCATAGGCCGTGGTTTAGAAAGCGCACGGTTCTAGTGAATGAACCGTGTGCTATTTGTCCATGCAGAACAATCATATTTTCATTTCAAATGAATTTGGGACTTCATCATTTCGCCTCGAATTATTTTCATCCACAGACAATCAACTATTAGCCCCTAAATTGATTTCCGGCCGCATTTTCATGACTTGTTTGCTAATTTGAAGACATTTTTCTACCAACATGGGGCTTGTTAGTAATTTAATTGGAGGAAATGCAGATGTATTACGAAAATTAAAAAAAATGGGTGTGTCACCGTGGAATGGTGTGAAGACTGTCGGCGTTCTGGGAACGGGGGTACCCAGAACTGCCTGCCTGCGGCCCAGGGCAAGGCCCACCTCATAAGCCAAGCGCGGCTGGCGCGACCTCGCTCAAGACAAGGCCCTCGCGAGGACACGAGCTCGCGAGGAAGGCGGCACCAAGACCAGCAAGGAGTGGGCCTCCTCAGGCCCCCTCCGGAGTGGCGGAGATCTCTATGCAGAACCCGTCCTCAGGAGTCAAGGATGACGCAAGGAAGGACAGGCGGGCACTAGCGCGCCAGGCGAAGCAGTTTCCCCTTTGGTGCAAAGGGGGGCAAGGACGTACGCGGGTTCCCAAAGCGCCCCCCAAAGGTCCATTCCGGTGCAATATGACCACGACCACGAGCCCAGCAGGACGGATGTCATCGCCGAGCCCACCTCTGCATCATCGACAGTTGCTTTGCAGGCGAATACCACCTTTGGACAGGGCGGGGATGTACTCCTGTCCCCCTTCGAATTTGGCCGTTGTGGGATCCCTTCCCGCCATTGCGATAAGGGAAGAGGACCCGGGCCGCTACTATATATAGAGGCTAGGTAGCACCGTAAGAAAGGGAGAATGACCGGAGAGAAAACAAGGGAAGCAGAGAGCCAAGAACACCACTCGAGTGCCCTCACGAGGCCGCTCACCACTATACTAGTTCATCCACCACACCTCCCCGAGAGGCAATCCACCAAAGCAGGAGTAGGTTTTTATGCTTCGCAGCGGCCCGAACCTGGGTAAATCGTCATGTGCATCTTCTTCCTCGTCATCGTGCGAGTTCCTCATCCTAACCATCGAGTAGCGAGCTAGGTAGGGCAAGGCTGCAGAGGATCTTCGCACACGCCCCTGTGTTCGAACCTTGAGGGTTTTGCGGAGCCAAAATCCGACATTTGGCGTGCCAGGTAGGGGGCGTGTCGGAGTCTTCTCAAAGCCTCGCTCTTTCCCCGCTTCACCGCTCCGATGGCCGGCGCCCAACAAGCTTCCTCCGGCCACGGCGGATCCGCTTCCATCGATCCCACCGCTGCCACCAGAGACCCACGCCCCAGCGGCATGGTGCTGGGAGGTCAGTATCAAGCCACCAGTATCGTCTCCACCGTTGCCGCCCCTCGCACCACCCAAACGCAAGGCGGACGGGTGGCGCCCTCGGCACCGGCGTCGCGCCGCACCTACGTGGGAGACCTTGACGCGCATGATGCGTTGCTGCTGCTGGCAAGCGAGATGCTCGACCACCGCCCGACGCACGGGGGATTCGACGCATGGGCCGACCACATCGCAGAGCTGGTCACCGTCGCGCGGAGGGCCATGGCTCCTCACTCTTCTTCAAGGCCGCAGGCGTCAGCCGTCGGGGGCTCGTTCGCCGCGGCTGTCGCCCAGCCCGCCGGTGGCATGCCCCCTCAGGCCCTTGGCGAGCCCGAGCGGGGCCCGCCGCATGCCGTGCTTCTTATCCTTCGAATTCCGGTGATCGGTTTCGGGGCGCAGCCCGGCCCTGACGACGGAGCGCACGGAGGAAACAACAGGGCGCCCCACGCGCGCACCAACACGAGCTCTCGTGACCCTGTGGACCGTGAACAACCAGGGTTAACCAGGCGGGAGCGTGCCATCCTGCGCAGGGAGCAGGCGGCGCAGGCGTCCGGACAAGCAAGCAACCACGGCGAAGGCGCATCGGATCGCCTAGGAAACAATCCACGTCAGGAATCACGCGGCCCACCCGGCGGCGGTGGCAGAAGTAAGCAACTTCGAGCTGAGGCTCGTCGCAGGAGGGTCTACGGGCTGCGTGTCCAGGGCGGCACCCCGCCGCCGCCCGGAGGGGCCGTCCTCGGTGCCCCGCCGGACGGCTCAGGAGGAGAACCGGGCCCTTACGTAGAGCCCTATGTACCAAGCTACATCGTACCTCCGGACGGTGAGATGGATCGGGCGCCTGCCGCAGGCGCCCACACCCCCCAAGAGTAGGGGGTACCCAGGGCGTCCTCCCCGGGCCGGGCCTGGGGGCTTCCGTCGACGGAGAACCTATCCTGGAGAACGCGAGCGGGAGAAAGAGGGTGGACGCCCCTGAGCCCGCGGGGCACGGCGCAAGCCGTCGTCCTCGCGAGCAAGCAACACCGAGCCAAGCCCCGAGGCCTCAAGGGCAATGGCCTGGGGGGAGCAGCAAGACAAAAGTAGCGCGGGCCACCCGCGGCAACTGGAGCACCAGCGCAGCCTCAGGAGGCTGGGCCTCACGAGGCCTTCAAGACACTGTCCGGCCAGCGCCCCGACGCCTCACGAGGCGGCTTCATCGACAAAACACCTCTATGGCTGCGCCGGGTGCATTGTGCTCATGTTTGGACCGCGGGAGCGCAATCCTGCGGCTACGCGGGGAACAATGCATCCGGGTTTGGGTCATAGAGGCGCGCAACCGAGCAGAAATGCGCGGGATGGTTCTTGATGGAGTTGGGAGCCACCGGGCCGTGCGCCCGGGGGCTTGCCCAGCTATCTACGGCCGTGACACTCTCACGTAATAATGAGTGGGCTGTATACGCCCGGAGCCCCCCGAGGACGCGGAGGGGTTCCATCCCACGCAATGTGGAAGCCCCATGCTCCGCGCTGGCGGACAACATTGCCCACCAATGGCTATGCCCACGCAACGTGGATGCCCTACGCTCCGGCTGGGGGAAGACGAAGACGAAGACTAGCCTAGGTGCCGGACACGGCAGTTGCTTGCTTCTTTTTGGTGTTCGAATTGCCGCTTTTTGGAATGAAGTTTGAGAATTTCGGAACTCTATTTTTAAAAGTAAAAGGGGCGGGGACTTTTCTCTCATCGTTTTCTCGTTTTTCCCGGTCTTGGAGTCTCTTTCTCTGAATTGGTACCTCGCAAGGACCCGTGTGCTCCAGCCCTCCCCGAGGCGCCTCGGAGCAGGATAGCAAGGCCCTGTCGCCTCAGGGACTTGCATCGTTTGGCGGTCGACCACTGCTCGGGGGCTCCGACCACAGCGCAGCACCACAGCGGGGAGCCTCGGGAGGCTCCAGTGCCTCCTGAGGCAGCAGCCGGCAGGACGGAATGGGGGTCGCTCAAGCGTCAAAGGGGGCTACTGAGCAGCGCGCCTCAGGAGCCTTACCGGTCATATAGCCACTTGCCACTCGATGTCGTCCTGGCGATCCGGTCGGCATCGGGGGTGTCGAGGCCTCACCTCGTAGTCGCGTCCTGGTGATCCGGACGCCCCTACAGTGGTAGAGGAATGTGCGGGACTGGGACCTGCCGACGTAGAGCTGCTTGAGCGTCAAAGGGGGCTCCTGAGCAGCGCGCCTCAGGAGCCTTACCGGTCATATAGCCCCTCGCCCCTTGATGTCGTCCTGGCGATCCGGTCGGTATCAAGGGTGTCGAGGCCCCCGCCCCATTGGTCTCGTCCTTGTGATCCGGACGCCCCGATGGTGGTCGGGGAATGTGCGGGACTGGGTCCAGTCGACGTAGAGCACTGCTTGAGTGTCGAGGGGGGTTTCATCGGCACCGCGCCCCAGAAACCTCATCAATCACGTGGCTCCGTGCCCCCTGGACGCGTCCTGGCGATCCGGACGCTCCAGTGGCGGCCGAGGCCTCGCCCCTTTTGGACTCGTCCAGGTAATCCGGACGCCCCAACGGTGGGTGAGGTCTGCTCGTGGTTGAGCCCCGCAGACATAGAGCACCAAAAGGGGCCCCCAAACCGTCCCACAAACAAGGAGGAAGCGTCCCAGGTGGAATCACGAACTATCTGGACAACCCCGCCGCACCTCGCAACGCTCGAGATCGTCACCAGCCTACAAGCTAGGTACACTACCGAACCAAGCAAGAGCCTCCTGATCTAATGGCGGCCCGAGGACGGGATAAGGGTTGTGCGCACTAATGTGAGGATGCAGGTACTGTGGGCCACCACGCGCGGCTACCTAGACCCCTGAGGCCTGAGGCACCAGGAAAAACGGCGCGAGGGGAGGGACCCCGCCATGAAGAGCTGCAAGGCCATGAACCCGGGGAGTGGCGGCCACGAGCTGCCCCTCAGGAGAGAGAGCCTCGCGAGGGCCCTGCCGGCCGCCATCACCGAGCCGCATCGGCAGCGGTGCCGAGCCCCGCGCGAAGAAACTAAGTCACGTCACGGCAAGCAAGCAACCGGCGATTTAAGAAAAGGAAGGACGGAGACAAAGGTAATACGCAAAAGGCTGACGCCCATGATACGTCTCCAACGTATCTATAATTTATGAAGTATTCATGCCATGTTTACAATAATTTTATATGATTTTGGTATGATTTTATTAGAACTAACCCGGACTGACGTTGTTTTCAGCAGAACTACCGTGGTGTTGTTTTTGTGCAGAAATAAAAGTTCTCGGAATGGGTTGAAAATTTATGGAGAATATTTTTGGAAAATAAAAAAAATACTGGAGCAAAAAGATACCGGAGAGGAGTCCCGAGGAGGCCACAAGCCTAGGGGGCGCCCCCCCCCTAGGGCATGCCCCCTGGCTTGTGGGTCCCTCGAGCACCCCCCTGACGTGATTCCAACGCCAAGTACTCCTATAAATCGAAAAAACCCCAGAAAGAAACCTAGATAGGGAGTTCCGCCACCGCAAGCCTCTGTAGCCACGAAAAAGAAATCGGGAGCCCGTTCCGGCACCCTGTCGGAGGGGGAAACCATCACCGGAGGCCATCTTCATCATCTCGACGGTCTCCATGATGAGGAGGGAGTAGTTCACCCTCGGGGCTGAGGGTATGTACCAGTAGCTATGTGTTTGATCTCTCTCTCTCTCGTGTTCTTGAGATGACACGATCTTGATGTACCACGAGCTTTATTGATATAGATGAATCATATGGAATTTTCCCCTCTCTATCTTCTTGTGATGAATTGAGTTTTCCCTTTGAAGTTTTCTTATCGGATTGAGTCTTTAAGGATTTGAGAACACTTGATGTATGTCTTGCGATGGAATATCCGTGGTGACAATGGGATGTTCTATTGATCCACTTGATGTATGTTTTGGTGATCAACTTGCGGGTTCCGTGACCTTGGGAATCTATGCATAGGGGTGGCACATGTTTTCGTCTTGACTCTCCGGTAGAAACTTTGGGGCACTCTTTGAAGTTCTTTGTGTTGGATTGAACATGATGAATCTGAAATTGTGTGATGCATATCGTATAATCAAGCCCATGGGTACTCGTGGTGACATTGGAGTATCTAGGTGACATTAGGGTTTTGGTTGATGTGTATCTTAAGGTGTTATTTTAGTACGAACTCTAGGGCTGTTCGTGACACTTATAGGGATAGCTCATAAGATTGATCGGAAAAGATAACTTTGAGGTGGTTTCGTACCCTACAATAATTTCTTCATTTGTTCTCCGCTATTTATGACTTTGGAGTGAACTCTTGTCGCACGTGAGGGATTTACAGATGATTCAACTATGTTAGTATTGTTGAGAGAACTTGTACTAGTGAAAGTATGAACCCTAGGCCTTGTTTCTAAGCATTGCAATACCGTTTGCGCTCACTTTTATCATTAGTTACCTTGCTGTTTTTATATTTTCAGATTACAAAAACCTATATCTACCATCCATATTACACTTGTATCACCATCCCTTCGCCGAACTAGTGCACCTATACAATTTATCATTGTATTGGGTGTGTTGGGGACACAAGAGACTCTTTGTTATTTGGTTGCAGGGTTGCTAGAGAGAGACCATCTTCATCATACACCTCCCATGGATTGATAAACCTTAGGTCATCCACTTGAGGGAAATTTGCTACTGTCCTACAAAACTCTGCGCTTGGAGGCCCAACACGAATCTACAAGAAGAAGGTTGCGTAGTAGACATCAAGATCTTTTCTGGCGCCGTTGCCGGGGAGGTGAGTGCTTGAAGGTATATCTTTAGATCTTGCAATTAAATCTTTTAGTTTCTTGTTTTTCACTAGTTTGGTTTTATAAAAGAAAACTACAAAAAAATGGAGTTTAGGTTGCAACATTTGTTTCGTCTTTATAATGTCTTTCGTGAAAATAAGGATTCAGAAAATTGTGCTCAATTGGTAGAGGAAGAAATTATGAAAATAATTAATGAGAATTCCTTTAGTGATGAGCATGATTGTAATGTTGCTAGTATGAATTCTCTGAATTTCCATGATGCTAATGATATGCAAAGCCACAAGCTTGGGGATGCTATGTTTGATGAAGATGATATTTTTAGTCCCCCAAGTTTTGATGAGCAAATATATTATGATGATGGCATGCCTCCTATCTATGATGATTATGATGATGACATGTATGCTATAAAGAGTGATAGTAACCATGAAACTTGTCATCATGATTTTAATATTGAATGTGGTTATGTCAATCAAGTATCTCATGATAGTTATTTTGTTGAGTTTGCTCCCACTACCATGGATGAGAAGAAATTTGCTTATGTGGAGAGTGATAAATTTTCTATGCTTGTAGATCATGAAAAGAATGTTTTATGTTATAGTTATATTGTTGAATTCCTTCATGATGCTACTGAAAATTATTATGAGGGAGGAACATATGCTTGTAGGTATTGCAATAATATCAAGTTTCCTCTCTATGTGTTCAAAGTTATGAAGTTATGCTTGTTTTGCCTTCCTATGCTAGTTGATTCTTGCTCCCATAAATTTTTTGCTCACAAAATCCCTATGCATAGGAAGTGGGTTAGACTTAAATGTGCTTTTCATGTGTTTCATGATGCTCCCTTTCATGTTTCAGATACTATTCCTATGTGAGCATCATTGAAATCATCATGCCTAGCTAAAAGGCATTAAAGAAAAGCGCTTGTTGGGAGACAACCCAACACTTATACTTTCTGTTTTTGTGTGTTCACATGATTAATCTACTGTAGTAATCATGTTTCGTATCTTTTATTTCAATAAAGTGCCAAGTAAAGCATTTGGGATGACTCACAAGATGAGTAGAATTGATTCTGAACCAAAACAGAAACTTTTGACTCCAGTACAGGAATTTTCATTTTTTACTGGAGCATGATAATGATCTCAAATTTTTACACAGTCTTACTATAAAAATTCTTCAGGTTGTCCTAATTGTTCAGAATTTTTAGAGACAGGGAAGCATGGTTACACTACAGATCTTCACAGACTGTTCTGTTTTTGACAGATTCTGTTTTGCATGCATGGTTTGCTTGTTTTAGTGTTTCCATAGCTTATATTTAGCTGTATAAATTATGGGAATGATAGAATACAGTAGGTATCATGTGGGAACAATTATGAATCTTGTCTTGATAGTACCTATGTGAATTATTTATGTTTATTACACTAACCCTTCTCACGAAGTTCCGTTAAGTTTTGTGTGATTGAAGTTTTCAAGATTTGGGTGAGACACCGATATGAGGAGAACAAGGAGTGACAATAACCTAAGCTTGGGGATGCCCAAGTCACCCCCAAGGTAATATCCATGGAAGACTCAACTGCCTAAGCTTGGGGATGCCCAAGTCACCCCCAAGGTAATATCCATGGAAGTCTCAAGCGCCTAAGCTTGGGGATGCCCCGGAAGCATCCCCTCTTTCGTCTTCAACATTATCGGTATATCTTACTTAGAGCTATATTTTTATTCGTCACATAATATGTGCTTTGCTTGGATCGTCATTATATTTTTTATTTTATTTTAGGTGTTATTCATAATCTTGTTTTTCAATAAAAAGTTCCAAGAATTGTCTTAGGATGCTTGCATTGCATGTTTTGATGTGTGCTGTGTAAAAACATAAACTTTTGCTGTAGTGTTTGAATTTTCATATTTTACTGGAACGTGGATGTTTCTGAAATTTTTACACAGTGTTGTCATATAAATTTTATAGCATGTCCTAAATTTTCATAATTTTTTGAGTTACAGAAGTACACTGTTTTCATAAATTTCTACAGACTGTTCTGTTTGGACAGATTGCTGTCATAATTTCGTTATCTTCTTATCCTATAGTTTCCATAGCCTATATTGGTAGATATAAATTGTGGAGATGATAGTAAACAGTAGATGATGTTTGAAAATTATTGTGCAACTTGTCTGGGCAGTACATGAAGTGTTGATTTATTCTTATGTGTACTAACCTATCTCACGAGTTCTTTTCGAGTTTTGTGTGGATGAAGTTTTTGAGAATAGGTGAAACCATGATATGAGAGGATTGAACGAGATACAAAAGCTCAAGCTTGGGGATGCCCAAGGCACCCCAAGTAAATATTTCAAGAAGTCTCAAGCATCTAAGCTTGGGGATGCTACGGATCCCACCTCTCTTCATCAACAATTATCGGTTAGCCTATGTTAAGCCTAAATTTTTATTCCTTCACAGGATGCGTGCTATTCTTGGAGTGCTATTTTTATTTTGCTTGCTGTTTTATAAAATACTTAAGATCTGAAATTCTTAGCTTCACATAGTTATTTAATTGTTGACTACGCATTGATCTTCACTTATATCTTTTTGGAGTAGTTTGTCATTCACTCTCGTGCTTCACTTATATCCTATGAGTAAATGGTTGAATGAATTGAATATCATAAATATGTAATTAAATATGCTTCATATACTTATCCCATGGGGAGTAATGACTTCACACATAATAAGTATAGGTGGTAAAATTTATTGAAAGTTAGCAAACACCGCATTGGTCACTTGATCAATTCATGAAAGAATATTGAAGGAAGAGAGATTCCACATATAAATATACTATCTTGGACATCTTCTATGATTGTGAGATCATTAATTATTTTCAAACTCGAGCAAATTAGTTAAAATTGGACAAGGAAGACAACTTAATGAGTTATGTTTGGGTATATTTGTATGGAAGTTATATTGTTATGGATCCTCCAACATGTGGTGCTTGCTTCCACCTCATACTAGCCAAAACTTCCGCACCAAGTAGAAATACTACTTGTGCGTCCAAACACCCTTAACCCCAAAGTTGTTCCATATGAGGCCACCATACCTACCTATATGCGGTATTTACCTGCCGTTCCAAGTAAATTTGCATGTGCCAAACTCTAAACCTTCAAATAATATTCTGTTTTGTATGCCCGAATCGCTCATATAGTGACTAGGGGCTATCAGTATCTTCCATGCTAGGTGGGTTATTCTCACGATATGTGTTGATTCACTATCATTCACGAGAAAGTGGCTGGTATTCGGGATGCCCAGTTCCATGCTCAAAAATCAAATCAAAATATAATGAAACAAAACTCCCCCAAGATTGTTGTTTGTATGTATGGTACCCGTGGATTTGGCTCGCCGTGGAGTGTGATTGATTGGTGGAGGGGGAGTAAAAACTTTACCATTCTGTTTGGGAACCGCCTATAATGTATCTAGCATGGAAGATACCGAGATCTCTCGGTTGTTATGTTGACAATGAAAGCATACCGCTCAAAATTATTATTCATCTCTATTTTAAAAGCTCGAGCTCTGGCACCTTTGCAAATCAATGCTTCCCTCTGCGAAGGGCCTATCTTTTACTTTCTAGTACTTACCTTTATACAAGAGTCATGGTGATCTTCACCACTTCCTATATTTCGCCTTTTTCTCTTGGCAAGCGTCATGTGTTGGGGAATGATCTAGACATATATATCCACACAAATATATTTGATCATGAATTATTATTGTTGACAATTATCTATATGATAAGTAAGTTGGGAGGCGAAACATTAAGCCCCTATCTTTCTCTGTGTTCGATGGATGCTATTTGTTCTAAAAATATGATTTGAGTGTCAATAATCATGGAAGACTATATGATAGTTGAGTATGTGGAATTTGCTAAATCAAAGCTCTTACATAGACCCTTCCTGAAAATAAGATGAATTGCAATTGCTCGATGACTAGGAATATGGTTTGTTAGTTTTCAAGAAACTTTCTGGTCTATACTTTAACATGTGAATAGCTTGTTACTTGATCATGAGAAGTTTTATGAGATGAGCTACTGTTTATGGTTTATATTGATGCTAGAAAAAGTGATTGGAATTATCATTGATCAAACTTGTGCACTTGCTAGCATTCACACTTCATAAATTATTTCTTTTATCATTTACCTACTCGAGGACGAGCAGGAATTAAGCTTGGGAATGCTGATACGTCTCCAACGTATCTATAATTTATGAAGTATTCATGCCATGTTTACAATAATTTTATATGATTTTGGTATGATTTTATTAGAACTAACTCGGACTGACACGGTTTTCAGCAGAACTACCGTGGTGTTGTTTTTGTGCAGAAATAAAAGTTCTCGGAATGGGCTGAAAATTTACGGAGAATATTTTTGGAAAATATAAAAAGTACTGGAGTAAAATGATACCGGAGAGGAGTCCCGAGGAGGTCACAAGCCTAGGGGGCGCGCCCCGCCTAGGGCGCGCCCCCTGGCTTGTGGGTCCCTCGAGCACCCCCCCTGACGTGATTCCAACGCCAAGTACTCCTATAAACCGAGAAACCCCCAGAAAGAAACCTAGATCGGGAGTTCCGCCGCCGCAAGCCTCTGTAGCCACGAAAAACAAATCGGGAGCCCGTTCCGGCACCCTGTCGGAGGGGGAAACCATCACCGGAGGCCATCTTCATCATCCCGACGGTCTCCATGACGAGGAGGGAGTAGTTCACCCTCAGGGCTGAGGGTATGTACCAGTAGCTATGTGTTTGATCTCTCTCTCTCGTGTTCTTGAGATGACACGATCTTGATGTACCGCGAGCTTTATTGATATAGATGAATCATATGGAGTTTTCCCCTCTCTATCTTCTTGTGATGAATTGAGTTTTCCCTTTGAAGTTTTCTTATCGGATTGAGTCTTTAAGGATTTGAGAACACTTGATGTATGTCTTGCGATGGGATATCCGTGGTGACAATGGGATGTTCTATTGATCCACTTGATGTATGTTTTGGTGATCAAGTTGCGGGTTCCGTGACCTTGGGAATCTATGCATAGGGGTTGGCACATGTTTTCGTCTTGACTCTCCGGTAGAAACTTTGGGACACTCTTTGAAGTTCTTTGTGTTGGATTGAACATGATGAATCTGAAATTGTGTGATGCATATCGTATAATCAAGCCCATGGGTACTCGTGGTGACATTGGAGTATCTAGGTGACATTAGGGTTTTGGTTGATGTGTATCTTAAGGTGTTATTTTAGTATGAACTCTAGGGCTGTTCGTGACACTTATAGGGATAGCTCATAAGATTGATCGGAAAAGATACCTTTGAGGTGGTTTCGTACGCTACAATAATTTCTTCGTTTGTTCTCCGCTATTTGTGACTTTGGAGTGAACTCTTGTCGCACGTGAGTGATTTACATATGATTCAACTATGTTAGTATTGTTGAGAGAACTTGTACTAGTGAAAGTATGAACCCTAGGCCTTGTTTCTAAGCATTGCAATACCGTTTGCGCTCACTTTTATCATTAGTTACCTTGCTGTTTTTATATTTTCAGATTACAAAAACCTATATCTACCATCCATATTACACTTGTATCACCATCTCTTCGCCGAACTAGTGCACCTATACAATTTACCATTGTATTGGGTGTGTTGGGGACACAAGAGACTCTTTGTTATTTGGTTGCAGGGTTGCTAGAGAGAGACCATCTTCATCCTACACCTCCCACGGATTGATAAACCTTAGGTCATCCACTTGAGGGAAATTTGCTACTGTCCTACAAAACTCTGTGCTTGGAGGCCCAACACGAGTCTACAAGAAGAAGGTTGCGTAGTAGACATCAGCCCACAGGGGCCGAGTTCTTCTTAAAACATTACAGGTACCAGGAAAAGAAGACAAGGGAGGCCTAGGTGGAGGAGTAGCTTTCGCCATCTGAGTCGCCGGCCGCCTCGGCGCCAAAGCCGCCCTCCCCGCCGGAGGCGGGCACCTGGACGAACCGCTCCACCAGGGACTCCACGTGCGTACGCACCTTGTCCTGGAGGGGCCTCTAGAGCCCCACGGGCACCCACTCCCCGACGCGCTGGAGGTCGAGCTCCGGGGCATGGCGGCGCAAGTTGGAGAAGATGCGCGTCAAGGCGAGGTCCAGGAGGTCGCCCGCGTCGGCCTCGCTGTCCGCGTTCACGCGGGAGACGCCGGTCTCCAGCGTCTCCATCACCTTGCGAAAGAAGTCGAGGTAGCCCCCGTCGCCGTGCGCGCAGGGTAGCACGGGGGCTTCCCCGACGAGCCGGCTCACCGCGCCGGCCGCGCGGTGGACGATGTCAAGATACTGCTTGGTGCGCTGGGACTCTAGCATCTTGGCATGCGCCGCCTCATCCTGGGTGGCCTGCACGGCGTCGGCTGCCTCCTTAACCTGGGCCTGGAGGGACGCCAGCTCCGCCCTGGCCTCCGCTTCGCCCCTGAGGGCGGCTTGGAAGGCGGCCTCGGCGGTCGTCAGTTGGGCCCGCAGCACATCCACCTCCTCCTGGAGTTCGCCGAGCCTGAGTTTCTTGGCCGCAGGCACCCTTGAAGAAGGAGAGGATCAGGTCCGGCGCACCGGACACGACAACTAAGAAAGAAGAAGGCGGCGGAACACTCACTCGTCGACCATGGCCCAGCGTCGGCGAACTTGCGCCGGCCCCGAGGGCCCCCCACCGTTGCTTTCGGAAGAGGGCGAGGAAGCCGACGGCCCCGCGCGCTTCACCGCGCCCGCAGTACTTCTTCCAGACGCCATGGGAGAAAGGGAGAAGCTGAGAAGTGGAGAGGGTTTTCTCTGGAGCAACGGGAGCAGGCGGGCGCTTCGAGATGGCAAGACCCCCCCCCTGGGGAGGGCGGATTTATAGGCGTAACCGCGGCCACGAGGCGTCGTGGGAGAGTAGGCGTCGTGCGCCCCTCGGGCGTCGAAGGGCCGGTTTGATCGGCACGCGACCCTGCTTCGCGTCGCCTCACCTGCCACCGTCGGGTCGCATCCGCGTGGCCCGAAGAGTGGAGGCCCAAGGGAGCAGCACCATTCAAGGAAGGGTAATGATGGCTGGCGCAGCGCACGGCTGCCGCGTCAGTTTGACTTGGGGCGGTTCCTGACGCCCTCGGGGAACGGGGGCGTCGGCGCCCAGGCACGTGACGCGTGTCGAGCCTGGCCCGCGGGCGTTTTGGGCCCGCGGCGCTTCGGGCCGTCCACAATGGCTTCGCCCGGAAGCCAGCTCGAGCATGCCTTGGGCCCGGGGGCTACTGTCGGCGTTCTGGGAACGGGGGTACCCAGAACTGCCTGCCTGCGGCCCAGGGCAAGGCCCACCTCGTGAGCCAATCGCGGCTGGCACGACCTCGCTCAAGACAAGGCCCTCGCGATGACCCGAGCTCGCGAGGACCCGAGCTCGCGAGGAAGGCGGCACCAAGACCAGCAAGGAGTGGGCCTCCTCAGGCCCCCTCCGGAGTGGGGGAGATCTCTATGCAGAACCCGGCCTCAGGAGTCAAGGATGACGCAAGGAAGGGGAGGCGGTCGCAAGCGCCAGGCGGAGCAGTTTCCCCTTTGGTGCAAAGGGGGGCAAGGACGTACGCAGGTTCCCGAAGCACCCCCCCAAAGGTTTCCATTCCGGTGCAACAAGACCACGACCACGAGCCCAGCAGGACGGATGTCATCGCCGAGCCCACCTCTGCATCATTGACAGCTGCTTTGCAGGCGAAGACCACCTTTGGATACGGCGGGGATGTACTCCTGTCCACCTTCGAGTTTGGCCATTGTGGGATCCCTTCCCGCCATTGCGATAAGGGAAGAGGACCCGGGTCGCTGCTATATATAGAGGCTAGGTAGCACCGTAAGAAAGGGAGAACGACAGGAGAGAAAACAAGGGAAGCAGAGAGCCAAGAACACCACTCGAGTGCCCTCACGAGGCCGCTCACCACTGTACTAGTTCATCCACCACACCTCCTCGAGAGGCAATCCACCAAAGCAGGAGTAGGGTTTTATGCTTTGCAGCGGCCCGAACCTGGGTAAATCGCCGTGTGCTTCTTCTTCCTCGTCATCGTGCGAGTTCATCGTCCTAACCATCGAGTAGCGAGCTAGGTAGGGCGAGGCTGCAGGGTATCTTTGCACACGCCCCTGTGTTCGAACCTTGAGGGTTTTGCGGAGCCCGAAATCCGACAAAGACCCCGTGGGAAAAATTGGTAATGTCTGGCGGAAGTTGTGATGGCCTGCCCTTTGAAAACGAATGCATCTCACACAAAGGATCATGGTTTACGAAAAGTCGAGTTGGCATTTCGGACTCCAATCGGTGTCAACCTCATCCTTTCGCCTTGGTTTTTTCCTTGGTATGCAAAAATCATTGTACTCCTAATATTGATCTTCTGGTGGATTACATGTCTCGTTTGCTATATCTAAGTCATATTTTGCAGTTACCATGTTAATTAGTTCTTATAAATAAAATATCCCAACATGAATTACATGTGGATGGTGGCAATGAATCTCTTACAAATCATTTGTGTGTCGCTTTGCGTGATTTTCGTCATTGTGCAATGAATGAGAAGAATTGTCAAGCATTTCGGACGGGAGATGTGTCCACCTAAATAAATGTCAGCAATTTAATTACAGGAAATGCAGTTGGACTTAGAAAATCACGAAAATCGGTGTGTCATAGTGGCTTCATCTCGAGACACCGTGGAAAAAATTTGGTAAAATTTGGCACAAGCTACAATGATCGCTAATTGGAAACCATAGCATCTGAGTAGAAGGATCATAGTTCCAAGGGGAGAAGTGGCAAATCGAACTCCAATCGACGGTGTCTTCATCGCCTCTCCTCCAAATTTTATCCCACGGTAGTCAATCATAATTATACGTTAGGTTTGATTTTCTGGCGCATTTCTGGGCTCACCTGCTATATTTTTCAGCATTTTTTATCATTTACGGGGCATTTATTGCATATAAATCAAATCCCAACTTCAACAACGTGTGTTGGCGAGAGGTATAAAGACCGCCGTTCGATCTGGTTGAATCCTACGGTGCCGATGCACGATCCGCGTGGTTTGGGTTTTGTCCAATCAGAAAGCAAGACTCACATTGCACGCATTAGGTTTCATAGGCCGCGGTCTAGAAAGCACACGGTTCTAGTGAACGAACCGTGTGCTATTTGTCCATGCAGAACAGTCATATTTCCATTTCAAATGAATTTGGGACTTCATCATTTCGCCTCGAATTATTTTCATCCGTAGACAATCAACTATTAGCCCCTGTATTGATTTCTGGCCGCATTTTCATGACTTGTTTGCTAATTTGAAGACATTTTTCTACCAACATGGGGCTTGTTAGTAATTTAATTGGAGGAAATGCAGATGTATTACGAAAATTACAAAACCGTGTCTGTCAGCGTGGCATGGTGTGAAGACCCCATGGGAAAAATTGGTAATGTCTGGCGGAAGTTGTGATGGCTTGCCCTTTGAAAACGAATGCATCTCACACAAAGGATCATGGTTTACGAAAAGTAGAGTTGGCATTTCAGACTCCAATCGGTGTCAACCTCATCCTTTCGCCTTGGTTTTTTCCAGGGTATGCAAACATCATTGTACTCCTAATATTGATCTTCTGGTGGATTACATGTCTCGTTTGCTATATCTAAGTCATATTTTGCAGTTATCATGTTAATTAGTTCTTATAAATAAAATATCCCAACATGTATTACGTGTGGATGGTGGCAATGAATCTCTTACAAATCATTTCTATGTCGCTTTGCGTGATTTTCGTCATTGTGCAACGAATGAGAAGAATTGTCATGCATTTCAGATGGGAGATGTGTCCACCTAAATAAATGTCAGTAATTTAATTACAGGAAATGCAGATGGACTCAGAAAATCATGAAAATCGGTGTGTCATCGTGGCTTCATCTGGAGACACCGTGGAAAAAATTTGGCACAAGCTACAATGATCGCTAATTGGAAACCATAGCATCTGAGTAGAAGGACCATAGTTCCAAGGGGAGAAGTGGCAAATCAAACTCCAATCGACGGTGTCTTCATCGCCTCTCCTCCAAATTTTATCCCACGGTAGTCAATCATAATTATACGTCAGGTTTGATTTTCTGGCGCATTTCTGGGCTCGTCTACTATATTTTTCAGCATTTTTTATCATTTACGGGGCATTTATTGCATATAAATCAAATCCCAACTTCAACAGCGTGTGTTGACGAGAGGTATAAGGACCGTCGTTCGATCTGGGTGAATCCTACGATGCAGACGCACGATCCGCGTTGTTTGCGTTTTGTCCAATCAAAAAGCAGGACTCATGTTGCGCGCATTAGGTTTCATAGGCCGCGGTTTAGAAAGCACACAGTTCTAGTGAACGAACCGTGTGCGATTTGTAAACCAAACTGCACATGTTCAGTTCGTACATACCGGGGTGAGATGAACTGAGCGTTCTAGCTATATACAGTACATGCAAAACTAGATCAACATAAGGCCGTGCATACCTCTCAATACAGTACATGCGAAACTTATAACAGAACGAACTCAGTCCACATCCCTCGCAATTCAGTACATGCAACAATTCAGTACAGTAGACATAATGACTAGTTTTTTGAATCAATTCCCATGTACATGGGGTGATCGCGATCATTAGGTTGACCCCTAATGAACTTAGGATTTCTGATGATTTTATGCTTCTCCTCTTTTAAGTCGCGTGGCCCCTTCAGGTGATCATATTGATTGTACTCCTCCTCATCACCAATATTCTGGACGCCTAGTACCCTCCTCTTCCCATACATCACTACATGGTAGTGCGTATGCAAGAGGTCTGGCACAAAGAAAATCTAGGTAGCATCGCTGGCAAGAATAAATGGGTCCTTGTGATATGCCATAACTCTGCGGTCAACATATGTCTTCCTGCTGTAAGCATCAACCATTACTCTACTAAGAGGGACCCATCTGCACTTGAATAAAGCCACCTTCATTTGCACATAGTCAAGCTCCCAAATCTCTTCAATGGTTTCATAGTACAACTGTTTATCATCTTCCTCTACAGTTAGGCATTCTATTCGAACAAAGCTGTTCTGATACGAGGTCTTAGCATCACGTTCCTCAGTGTAGAACGTGTTGCCATTTATGTCGTATGCTTGGTAATTCATAATCGTCATTGATGGCTTTTGTGCCAACCACGTTGCAAGGTCATCTTGGGGTCCGTTTGTCAAATGATCCTTCAGCCATCTTGTATAGTCCCTATTGTGTGCATTTGTCTCGGCAGCTGGTGATAGCACATTGGGTAAGTTGCTTCGTCGTATCTCCTCCATGTGTTCGGCAGCATGAGCGTCGAGTATCGTCAAATGGGCTTGATCGACCATATCTCTAGGTGCACGAAACTGCGAGCCAGCAAGGACCGGCTTACCAGCCAGCCTTCCCTCATGGCGAGAGAGGGGCACACCTATAGGTCTAAGTTTCATGTATTCGATGCAAAACTCAACCACCTCCTCCGCGGTGTAACCTTGTAGGATGCTTGCCTCTGGATCACATTGGTTCCGACAATAGCGCTTCAATATTCCCATGTACCGCTTGAAGGGATACATGTTGCGAAGAAACACAGGACCACAATACTTTATCTCGTCCACAAGGTGCACGGTGAGATGGACTATGACATCAAAGAATGTCGGTGGGAAGAACATCTCTAAGTTTGACAATATCCTTGCAATATCAGCTTGCATATTATCCAGCTCTTCAACATCTACCACCTTCTGCCATAGTTTGTTGAAGAAATCACACAGATCAATCAATGTGTTTCTTATGTCTGTGTCCATCATATTCCTTATGGCCACCGGGAGGATTTGTGTCAACATTACGTGGCAATCATGTGACTTCATGTGAGACAACTTCTTTTTACCCAAGCTGTCATCCACGAGACTTCTAATGTTTGCGGAGTAGGAAGAGGGTGTCTTAATTGACAACAAAAATGCGAAGAACTCTTTTACTTCTGCTGGAGTGAAATTGTAACTCTGGTGTTGGTGGAGCAATTTGTCATCATCTTCTCCTTCATTCATGCTTTGTGATTAATCACCAAGCATATCGAGTTGTGCACCATCACCATCCTTTCTTTTGCCTTTAATCTTGAGCAGAGTACCAAGGATGCTTTCACAGACGTTCTTCTCTACGTGCATGACATCAATGCAATGACGTACACTTAGGAACTCCCAGTAAGGTAATTCACAGAACACTGATTTCTTCTTAAACACTTGGTCCCTAGGTGTTATTTTTGACGTCGAACCGGATCCCTTGCCAAGCACAACATTAATTTTTTTAACCATGTTGTGGACTTCTTTCCCATCATAGGGTCTTGGGCCCGGTCTTTTCTCTACCGTACGATCAAATTCAGTAGTCATTTTTTGGTAAGAGTGATTTCTCCTTAAGAACCTACGATGACGCAAATACACGGTTTTGCGTGAGTTGGAAAGAAATCTACTCTCTGTCCTATCCATGCATGTGACACATCCTATTGGTCCCTTTGTTTTCCACCCCGAACTGTTGCCTAATGCCAACATATCTTGAATGGTGTGCAGCAGCAATGCATGTACCCGGAAAAACTCCTTTGCGTTGGCATCATAACAGTTCACACCAGACCTCCACAATGTCTGCAGTTCTTCTACCAGTAGCTGAAAGTAAATGTCGATATCATTTCCAGGTTGCATCGGGCCTTGGATAATCATCGACATAATGATGTATTTTTTCTTCATACACAACCAAGGAGAAAGGTTATATATGCAGAGAAGCACCGGCCAAGTGTTGTGTTTTGTGTTCATATCGCCAAATGGATTAAATCCATCAGTACACTCCCCTAGCCATATATTTCTTGGATCCTTTGCAAAATATTTAAACATGTCAGCGATTTGTTCCCACTGAGCCCCATCTTTCGGGTGCCTCATATACTTATCCGCAGTTCACTCATCATGATGCCACCGCAACTCTCTGCCTCTATAGGGTTTGCAAACAAACGCTTCAACCTTGGAATTGTAGGCAAGTACCAAACAACCTTGAATGGGATTCCTGTCTTGATCTCTTCGTCCATTTTGTACTTGTCCTATGCTCTCATGCGCTTGTATCGTGCGTGCTTGCATATGGGACATGAACGCAAATCTTTGTAATCACCGCGGTACAACATACAATCATTCACACAAGCGTGTATCTTATGGACTTCAACTTCCAATGGACAAACAATTTTCTTCGCTTCGTTCGTGATTTTGGGGAGCACATTATCTTCTGGAAGAATGTCTTTGAAAAGACTCACCAACTGTGTGAAGGCCTTGTTTGATAGACCACTTTCTGCTTTAAATATCAGAAGCGTCAGTGTGACACTCAACTTGGAATATTTCCTTTTGCAACCTGGATACAAATCTTTCTTGGAGGCCGCATCAATGCTTGGCAGCTCCTTGTACCCGGCTATATCTTTATCTGGGCCCTGGAAATATGCAATCATAGCAGCAAAATCTGGCATATCATCAAGGTCGGTGTTGTCTGCTTCACACTCTTGGTTTTTCTTTGGGTTTTTTGGCATGCCAGTCTTCTGTCAGTAGCTTGACATCTGAGCCCCGAGGTTAAATTCATCACCCATGTGACTCTGATCGGGGTTTGGCACCTCACCGATAGGCAGGTTATTACCTTCATCCATAAGCGGCTCTTCACCATGTTATAGTCCATCTTGTGTATCCACCCATGCATCCCCTTTTGTATAAGTGTAACTCGACCTCATGAATTGGAATTGACACAGTATTGCTACAATCCTTGCATGGACAGAGGATGTAATATTCTTTGCAAATTCTCTTCTTTGTCCGTTCAGCCAAAGCCACGAACTCCTTCACGCCATCCTTATACCTTGAGCTTCTCCGATCCCCCATCCATTCAGATCATTCCATCTGCACACGTTGCATCCTTAATGGATGCACAAAGATGGGTGAATAAATCACAAGATTTTATTTTCAAAATTTATGGAGGGCGTTGCATAATGTTACCCAGCCGTGCAATGACACTAATCAACCAGTCAATTTACACACATCGTTAGTAGTGCCATTATATGAATTTAATACATTAATTAGTCCACTCAAGGAAAATAATACCTTAATTAATTAGCAGTGGCATGGCGAGACAGCAGGGTCGAGGAGTAGAGCTTAGCGGGGCACCTGCCTTAGTCCGGGCTCCACTATCCCGCATACGACCGGGAGGGACGTGCTCCAGTCACGCCGGCGCCGACCACGAGGATTGAGCTCCTCCTATATCTCCCGCCGCCGACCGAGGATTGACCTCCTGTCACGCTGCCACCACCGACCGACCAAGGATGGACTCCCTATAACGCCGACAGCGGATTGACGTCCTATCCGTCAGCCGCTGCCTCGGTCGCCGCCGACATCTCTATCATCATAACATTTTTTTTGGGTTTTCGGAGAGCGGCTGTTTACCGCACCCATATGTACCGGGAAGCACATAAAAAATGGTCATGTTACGGAAACCAGGTATCACGCACGTTCCATCTCACACGATTTGATTTGGGAAACCGCGTGTCGTATACAACAGAATGCGATAAATAGTTCACCCGACCGTTATCGTCAGATCCCCATAGTTTCCCCGTCTTCCCCAAATCCCAAAATAGCTTCCAAATCCCTAGTGCCCAAATTCCCTAGCGTGGCGCTGACAATGGGGAAATGCGGACGAGTGGTGCTGATGGTTTCAGTGCGGCTGCACCAGTTCGTACAGTCGCTCTTGGCAGCGCCATTGGCGGCGCAACCACGACGGCGGTCACCGCCGAGCACTTGCCTAAGGTCACCAGGAGGCCGGTGTACTACGGATCCGAATCGTCTTGTCAGGTCCCAATCATTCCTCATCTTTTTAGCATGATATGGACACAGGAAATCGATCAAATGCCGGATCCAGAGTTTGACTACAGCAGACTCCCGCAACATGAGTTCGATTCCGAGTTTTGTGCCACCGAGAAGTACCAAAAGCTGAGTTGTGTGCACGGACACACTCCCGCTCGACGTGTATGCATGGAGGGATTCGACATTGGCAGATGGTTTCTCGGTTGCCCTTAGAGGTTAGTGATAAGTTCATCCCTTAAGTTCAGTTAATGCCCCCACTCATCCTGATTATTTAAAATTCGCAGGGATATGAGGCTTGTGCCTTTGTTAACTGGCTGGATGATGAATGGCATGGCAGGGCTTGGAGTGTTATCACCAAGCTTGTAGAAGATAACGTAAAGCTGAAGAAGAAACTGACTAATGTGGAGTGTACAATCACTACGATGAAGCAAGAAAGAATCAATCACACGCAACAGATGAAAGCAAGAGACAGGAAGGAACTAGCATGTGTAGTTGTAGTTGCCGCATTAGCCATTTTCTATGCGCTGTTTGCAATGATCATTAGGGGTTTGGTTTGATTATTAATGGCTACATCAATAAGCAGAGCTCATCTATTTCTTACCAACTGTCCTATGTTAAATGCTTACTATTTCACACCCGTTGTGTTTCATATAAGCGTGTGTGTAGTTAAACAATGCATCTAGCGAACCGTGTGAACTCCTAAAATGTACACATGTGAAACATTTGGCATATTGAGAACTGCACAATAGCGGGAATATAGAGCGACGGGCCGGGTGCACACAATTGCGGTTGATTATATCGGAATTCTAACCGCCTGCCAAGGCGCCAATATAATTCGTCAAACCCCGCTTCAATTGTCATTCCTCTTGTCTTCAGACCACGCTTCAGTTGCCACCATCTTCATCGTCCCGGCCGGCCACTCTACACTTCCACGCACTCTGCAATCTCGCTTTCTCGCCGGTTGTTTAATTACGTAGCGCAGCAATGTCAACCGACAGCGAGGACAACAGTTCTGCCTGTCTGGGGTCAACCACAGAATCATCGCGCTCGTCTTCCATGAGTCCGGCATCAAGCCCTGACCTCCATTTTATCCGGATCATGGAAGGGATGCCGCCGCCGGAGTCATCGGACGATGACCAGACGGACGAGGAGCCGCCGAAGGACGAATAAGACGACAACGACAAGGAGGACGAGGAATTGTCGGACAAGGAGGAGGAATACGAGGAGCCTCTGAAGGACGAAGAAGACGACGACGATGATGATAAGGAGGAATGCTCGAACAAGGAGGATGACGACGAGGGCATCAACGTCGATGGTGATGAAAATCCAGCGGTCAGCGGCAACAAGCGTCCACGTCAAGACGATGGCGCGGGGCCATCTAACAACAACAAGAAGAAGTAAAATAGACTGTAATCCTTAAATCTGTTGTCGTTTGCTCATATTTATTCCTTAACTCATTCTACCTTCCCGATCTCATCGCAAACGGTTAAGAATACAGATTCGTCAGTGATCATTCACAATATCGCACACATTTGGTTTCTTGAATTGTGTGCCATGTCGAGCACACAATTCAGAACAACAAATCGTATGTGTTGTCCAGAATTATAGCACACAGTTCTGATTATCGAACTTTTTGTAGCCTATCACACACACCTTGTTACGCCGCACCATTTGTGTTCTTACATATCAGCGCAAATAGTTCATATGAGGGACATGTATGCGGTACATCACACACATCTATATTTGATTAACCGTTTGTGCCATTTCGCCTCATCACAAACAGTTCTTAAAAGTCAACTGTCTGCCGTAGATCGCACACGCAAATATTTTCTGAATCGTATTTGATGGATCCTACATCACACACAGTTCATGTCATTGGCGACGGAGCTTGAACTATACCATTTGCGATTCATGCGTCGCACACAGTTTCGTCGAAGGGTCTCTGATTGCAGTGTCGCGTTAGCAGCATCCTGCAGTAGTGTCGGCTCTGTTTCTATCAACAATATGCAAATCAAACTCTTGAATTAAAAGCCCCCACCTAATCAGTCTAGGCTTAGCATCTTTCTTTTCCATAAGGTATTTAATAACAACATGATCTGTATGAATAGTAACTTTGGAATCAACAATATAAGGTCTAAACTTATCACATGCAAACACAACTGCTAAAAATTCCTTCTTAGTAGTAGCATAATTTCTTTGAGAAATGTCTAGAGTCTTACTAGCATAATGAATAACATTCAATTTCTTGTCTACTCTTTGCCCTAGAAGAACACCAACATCATAATCACTAGCATCACACATAATTTCAAATGGTAATTTCCAGTCAGGTGGTTGAAGAATAGGTGCAGAAAAAATTAAGGCTTTCTTAAATATTTAAAAGACTTCTACACAATCATCATAAAAAGCAAATGCAATATCTTTTTGAAGAAGATTAGTTAATGGCCTAGAAATCTTCGAGAAATCTGAAATGAAACGCCTATAGAAACCAACATGACCGACGAAACTTCTTATATCTTTAACATCTTTAGGACATGGCATTTTCTCTATTGCATCAACTTTAGCTCTATCTACCTCAATACCTCGTTCTAAAATTTTATGCCCAAGTTCTATACCTTCATTCACCATAAAGTGGCACTTCTCCCAATTCACCACAAGATTAAGGTTGCTCAAGCAATCATCACAAGAAGTCCCGTAAACGGAAAAATCATCAATGAATACCTCAACAATCTTTTCACAGAAGTCAGAGAATATAACAGTCATACATCTTTGAAAGGTAGCAGGTGCATTGCATAAACTAAAAGGCATACGTCTATAAGCATAAGTTCCAAATGGGCATGTAAAAGTAGGTTTCTATTGATCTTCCTTTGACACTGGTATTTGAGAATATAAAGGCATAAGTCAGAGAATATAAAGCCAGAATATCCATCAAGAAAGCAAAAATGTGTGTGCTTAGATAATATTTCTAACATTTGATCAATAAAAGGCAAGGATTAATGATCCTTTCTAGTAGCTTTATTTAATTTTGTGAATTCAATTACCATCCCATAACCAGTTATAATTATTTGTAGGATAAGTTCATTTTTGTCATTAGGAACAACAGTTATACCTCCTTTCTTAGGGACACAGTGAACATGGCTTACGCATCTACTACCACCTATGGGATAGATTATACCTGCCTCCAGAAGCTTTAATTTATTAGTTCTTACCACTTCCTTCATTTTAGGATTCAAGCGGCGTTGATGATCAACGACAGGTTTAGCATCCGGTTCCATATTAGTCTTGTGCTGACATACAATGGGACTAATAAGATCATCAAGAGTATATACAATAGCAGCTCGGTGCTTCTTCAATGTTTTGAGTAATCTCTTTTCCTCATGCTCTGAAAGGTTAGCAATAATAATAGCAGGATATATCTTCTTTTCATCAAGATAAGCATATTTCAGTGCATCAGGTCATTTCTTTAGCTCAAATTCGGGATCTCCCTTAGGCGGGGGAGGATCACCTAAAATGTCAACATGCACATTGTGTTTAAGAATAGGGGTTTGTATAGAGAATATCTCATCTATTTCATTTCTCTCATTCATATGAATATCATTCTCATGGTCTAGCAAGCATTGTTCTAATGGGTCGGTAGGAGGCACAACAATAGAAGCAAGACCAATAATTTTATCTTTACTAGATAATTCTTTCTCACGTGGTTGTCTACCAAACTTAGAGAAATTAAATTCATGAGAAACATCACCAAAGCTTACTTTAACCTCTTCTATAACACAATTAATTTCAGCATTAACGGTATTCAAGAAAGTTCTACCAAATATAATGGGACAAAAATTATCTTGTTGTGAACCAAGTACTAAGAAATCATTGGGGTACTTAATTTTTCCGCACAAGACTTCAACATCTCTAACAATCCCAAGTGGTGAAGTAGTGTCTCTGTTTACAAGTTTAATAGTGACATCAATGATGGTGCTATGTCATTCATAATTTATTGATATAAGGTGAAAGGTATATCACTAACACTGGCACCCATGTCACAAAAGGGTGCTATGTCATTCATAATTTCTTGATATAAGGTGAAAGGTATAGCACTAACACCGGCACCCATGTCACAAAAGCCATGATAACAATGATCTCCAATCTTAAAAGAAACAACGGGCATGCCAACAACTGGTTTATTTTTATCTAACTCATCCTGCTTGTTTCTAACAGGTTTTACACTTCTAGCAACCCCAAGACGAAGTTAGTTCCTCAAAGGGAGAAGTATATTGGTGGCACCGAGAATTAGGGTTTTGGCTAGGATCTGTCTAGGGTGAAAACTCCGTGGGGCCGATTCTGAGAAGTTGGTGGCACCAATTTTAGTGTTAGGGTTTAAGCAGAGATTTTCTAGGAGAATTTTATGTGTATTTTTGGTGGATAATCTCTAAGCACTTGATCAACCAGATCATCATAGAAACGTCATCCCATTTAGTAGTATTGGCTTTCCTATGGAATCAAAAGTAATTTCTCACAAAATGTAAAAAGTAGAGTCATCAAGCTTGTTGCCAATAAATGTTCCTTGCATCTAGGGGATCTCCTCACAATCCTTTTGCCAATCCATTCATTGAACTTGCCTGAAATATACTTGGTGGAAACATTAGTCAAATGAAATATAAGTTGTAATTAATTACCAAAACCAACTAGGGGGAAGTTGTGCTTTCACCTGGCTGTACGTACCCGCGAGTACGTGTTTGAGATGCAGCGTGGCTATATGTACGTGTACATGATTTACACGGGACCGCCTCAAATACTACGTCGGGGGCTCTACAACGACACGTGTCATTCCTTACTCGGCCATGATTCATCATCGTTGCAGAGAGACCAGTATGTATATACACGTTTTGCGTCCAGACACATAACGCTAGGTACGCTTTGACCTGGTGGGTCCCAACTGTCAGGGGGTATAAGGAGTCACTTCTTTGCATGCGAAGATATAGCTGGTGGGTCCCAGCTGTCAGGAGAGGAATCATTTTTCTTTGCGCATAATAAGGAGGCACTTCCTTGCGTGCGAAGATCTATCTCGTGGGTCCCAGCTGTTAGGAGGAGGAATAGTTTTTTTCGTTAGAAGGAGGCACTTCTTTGCATGCGAAGATGGAGTGGGCCCCAGCTGTCACGGGGGGAATGATTTTTCGAGTAATAAGGAGGCACTTCCGTGTGAAGATGTAGCTGGTGGGTCCCAGCTGTGAGGGGGAAGAATCGTTTTCCCGTAATAAGGAGGAACTTCCTTGCGTGCGAAGATGTAGCTGGTGGGTCCCAGTTGTCAGGGGGTGAATCTTTTTTGCGCCTAATAAGGAGGCACTTCCGTTTGTGCGATGATGGACCTGGTGGGTCCTAGCTGTTAGGGGGACAAATCATTTTTTTGCGCGTAATAAGGAGGCACTTCCGTTCGTGCGACCATGGACCTGGTGGGCCCCAGCTACCAAGGGGACAAATCATTTTTTTGCGCGTAATAAGGAAGCACTTCCGTTCGTGCGGCCGTGGACCTCGTGGGTCCCAGCTGTCAGCCTCTTCACGTATAGTGCTCTTCCGATGGTTATAGTTCATTGACATCGTTGATGATGCCGCGCAGAGAGCACCAAGGTAGTGGGCGACGACTAGGCCTAGGAAGGGAACGACTCGGAGCCGGGGAATACCTGGCGGTGGTTGCCCACACAGAGGGGAGTACGAGGGTTGACTGGTTCGTCTATGGTGTGAGGCTGCCGTCGCCGGTGAATAACAGGAGGTGTGGGCAAGTACAGGGATGGCTTGGCCAACCGTGGGCGTAGGGTGGGGCGTTGAGGCATGCGCGACGGCACAACCGGTAACGGGAGGCGGGAGCAGGCGGTCCCGTTGGCACTGGTTTGGGTGGCTGGAGCAAGTTGATCAAAGATTGAAGAAGCATGACAGTCGTTGGATGTCACATCCAAGGGTCACCACCGCTAGGATCGTTTGTTGAGTAAGTTGACAAAGCCTTGTTTATGCATCAACTTAGTAGGCCCACAAGTCAGACTCCAAATCTATGGCAAACAGTGTAGAACCTGTTTGCTATTATTTTCAATAATTTATAGTCCTTTGCTCATTCTTAAGGAATTTAGTGCAGCCCATATTATTATTTTTAGCATTACAACCCACATTCTCGCCAGGGTAAAAAAAATCACCGAAAATTTGCAAATTTCCTTGGGTCCGAACTGTTTTTAATTCCAAAATTTCGACTAACATTCAAACTAATTTCAATAAATAAATTTATATTAATTTAAAATCAAATGAATTTTTTTCCGCAATGAACTAAAATGGAATTTAAAATCTCAAAATCCGTAATAAACGAAATCTAAAACTAATTTCCGGTTTGCTGTATTTTTTGAAATTTACATCCCATTCCGTATTACTTATATCCGTTTTATGGGAAAGGCGAATGCATAACTCCTTATCGTGAATGATTTGTAGCCCAGCAGGTCGGAGAAAAGCAAGTTGCCTGGGCTAGATGGGCCACAACCTTGTTGATACTCTGTTCCATCTTACAAAAACTGCCACAGTTGCTGGGTCCCTGGTGTAAGCCGCTCCTTTTGTAGTTATCTTGTTTATTGACTATGTGGACAATGGCGTGGGACCTAGATGTCATGATACCATTAGGAGGAAGCATATTTTTCTTATAATAAGAAGAAAGTTTCTTAGGTACGGCAATGGACCTACTCGGTCCTTTCTTTCATCCTCTCCATGTACCATCTGATTCCTCTCGTTTGTTCACGATGTTGACAACACCACACAGCGGCTCTGCGGCGAGCGCATCATGGCGGAGGATGGCTGCGAGGCCTCAGACGGGAATGAACCAGAGCCGGGGAAGATGCGACAATGTAGTCCCAGGCGGAGGGGGAGTACGACAATCGGCTGGTTCAGGTGGGTGGTGGGGCTACAGTTACCAGGTAATAACAGAGTTTTAGGGTGCGATGGGGCGGCGATGCATGGGCGGCAGCGCAGCCAGCCGTGGAGGCGGGAGCAGGCGGTCCCGCCGGTGCTGGTTTGGTTTCGACTGCTAGAGGAAGAAGAGATTGAGAAAACATGACAGACATTGGATTTCAATCCAATGGTCACAGTCGATAGAATCGTTTGCTGACTAACCCGATACCACGTTGCTTACTTTTTCGCAAGAAAAGAAAAACTGGGCTCGCTCACCAGATAACACTCCCGAAAATGCCACCGTTTGATCTTGCGTTGCAACTAAAACTGCGAGGAAAATGCGTTCTGTTGCCATCCTCCTCCCAGGGAACGTTCACCAGATAACATTACCGAGAATCAAAGACTTGAGAAAGCTTACAGAACAAGCTAGTCTACCAGTAAAGAGATGTTGCTGACTGTTAGAAAAAAGAGAGACGTGTTGTTGTAACTGGTTCGAATCCAAACCTGGACTATATATAGTGTTATAATGCAAGTAATGAAACTGACATATCCAACATTCGTCTTGTCCTCTTCTTTAGCTAGTCTGTCTAGCTTCAGAAGCTCCGGCCTCAACAAACCATGTCTGCTGGCTCGTCCACCTCCTCTACAGCAGGGAATCAAGCCAACAACAAGATCTGTGTGAAATCGCCACCTGCACCACCTCCTAGGGGTCACATCACACCTCCGTCAGCACACTCACCTCAGCCTATTGCTGATCGCTCCTCGCTACAATTGGTGTGGTGCAACTGTTGCAAATCATGCAAAGTTATCTGTCGCGTCTCAACTACAATCCTCAACCAAGTCCGAGTTTTCTACAAATGTCCAAATCATGGGGTAATATGGTTAAGTTGTTAGCCCGCTTTCAGTTGCTGATTTTTTTAAGAGTTTAGTTAATGATCTACGAATTTGATTCTTGCAGAAAAGGGAAGATTCTTGTAATTTATATTTCTAGGAAGTTGTTGATTTGGGGGAACGGACCTACGTGGATTATTCAGTTAGACGAGGAATCCCAATACCAGTATGCTCGGGTGATGGATAAGTAACTGAAGGAACAACATAAGAGGAAGATGCAAAACAGAAGGTTAAAGATTAAGTTTATCAGATCATGGCCAAGCAATAGCTGCTGAATGGCCTTGGCAGCAATTAGCAGATGAATGAGCTTGTGAAGATAATGGGCAAGATCTTGTGCTCTGGAGGATGATTGTCTCTTCATTTGCAGTGTATGTAGCACTCGTGATGCATTCAGTGGCTCCGACATGAGCACTTTGCTGAAACTAGTAATGAATGAAACCTGTTTAGCAGACTGGGCGTCTAGTCTTGTGAACATCTAATGATTCTATTAATGGAAATCGGGGCGGGGGATCACCTTTTGCTAATAAATAAATAAGTTAGCAAAGGCACTTTCGGGTTAGCTCTGTTCTCATTGCAAGAAGTACATCAAATTGCAGTCCAACAACAAACTTCCATCAGCTAAATTGCGGTCGTACAATCATCAAACGCAAGTTTCATAGCAAAATACGAGTACTACTAAGCAACAATGTCATCATGTTTCAGTTGTCATACAATCACCAACCACAAATCAACATGCATAATAAGTGATGTTCTCGGTTCAAAATACTAAACAAAAACTTCATCAGGTTTCAGTGGTCATACAATCAACAGACACAAATTCACATAGATAATAAGTCATCTTCTCACAGGAACATATGATAAAAGCAATCTAATCATGATCTGCAGTAGCAGCATCGACATCTTCACCATGTGTATCAGTCTGAATCATAATTCTCCCCGATGTCATCTTCTTCTTCAAGACTAATGTCCTCGAACGTTGGCTTGTTTCTGATCAACTCTTCTACTTCCACACCCCGACAGGGAATCTTTTCTTCATGCTTGTTGATGTGGTGGTCGTCAAACATATCATAAACATCTGTGGAAGCCTCTACATCACCAGCAGTGTGAGCATTATCATGTTGTGCAACTTCGTGAAACGAATTCCTCCGCTCAAACTTTTACAATACTCTTCAGTCTTGCATACCTTCAGATGTGTCTTCAAAGAAAAATATCTGTGTTGCTTGATTTGCCAAAATATAGGGCTCGTTGGTGCGGTACGACACGTTGACATTTATGGCTTTGAAATAGTCATCAACTTTGGGTATTGACATCTTGCTAAACTGGTTATACCAACAACAACAAACAGAACCACACACCGATGAACCTCGAAACTGGAGATATACTGCAACTGAACAATGTCTGTTATGTTAGTATACATTTTAATTGACGTATCCTTGTGCAAATCCGTGCTCGTGGCGGCACTATTTTGTGTCTTCCCGCCTTCGTCACGTGCAACGGTGTTGCAGCGGACATCTCCAACAAGCAAGATCCATAATGTCATACACGAGGATCAGGTCCCATTGCTAGTGCGTAAAGGGTATCACTAACTACGTGTCCCTCCTTCCTCATCTTCTGAACCTATGGTTAGAAAATAGATAAGCTAATCATCTTATGTACTCAATATATTAAGAAAGCTGACAGTGCCGTTCAAAAGCTTACATGGCTCTTCAACCATTTCTAAAATCCTTTCCCTAAGTCATTTCTCAATATATTAAGAAAGCTGACAGTGCAGTTCAAAAGCTTACATAGTGATCACATCAAACATCTAAATATATAAGAATGTGCTGCAAGTTTAGTAGATTATGATGCATAAGTTGGAGTACCTAGCACTTACTCGACATAAGGCAGAATCTCAGGACAGTTATTCAACACAAACCAAACCATTTTGACCAAATCTTTAGGTTTGTTATCTTGTCGACTCTTCCCTGTTACTCGAACAGCAGGATCGAAAACATTGAGCTCGGGATTTTTTTGCCCACCTTTTTGCTAGGCTTATCAGCTGTTTTAATGTATCTTGAGCAGAATGCCAACACTTCTGTAGCAATGTAGTCCTCTGCAATGGAACCCTCAGGTCTAGCTCTGTTCCTAACAGAGCCTAGATGCCTTTCAATAGGGTACTTCCATCCATACTGTACTGGGCCTCTAATTAGTGCCTCATCAGGTAGATGAACAGCCAAATACGCCATCACATCAAAGAAGGCTGGAAGATATATCTTCTGAAGGTCACATGGGATAGTTGGTATCTTGGTTTTAAGATGCTACAGAGCATCTATCCTGATATTTCTACTGCAGAGTTCCCTAAAGAATTGTCCCAACTCTGCAATTGTTCTGTATAATTCAGGGCGGATCAATCCTCTAAGGACAACATGTAAAACCCTTTCAAGTAGGACGTGGCAGTCATGAGATTTCAACCCTTGTACCTTTTTTCCATTTCCACTGATTCTCTTTTAAAGATTGGAAGCAAATACATGTGGGAATCTCACACGTGACAGAACCTTGTAGAATTCTTTTATTTTTTTCTTGTCCAAGACGTACACAGCTGGTGCCATATCTGGGGATCTAGCATCAACTTTCACATGCAAATCGGATCTGATACCCTGTTGTACCAAATTAATCCTAGATTTTAAGGTATCTTTTGTCTTGCCTTCAATATTTAGATGTGTGCCGATAATGTTGTGACATATATTTTTCTTGATGTGCAGCACATCAAGATTATGCCGCAAATCCAAATCTTTCCAATACATCAAGTCCCACAAAGTGGCCCTCCGGGTAAACAATGGTCTCTCCTCTAAAGTGCAATGCTTCCACTAGTGCAGAAAAGCCTAGCTATGGCATGGCAAAAAAGGGCCTTGCTGGCGTAGACACCCGACGCCAGCAATATGGCGCCACAGTTAAAAAACAGTGGTGGCATTGGAGACGACGCCAGCAGTATTTCAATTGTTTATGGCATGCATTGTTGATCGACGCTAGCAATATATATTTTTGATAAAAAAATAATACTTCAAAAACTTAAGAGCTTAAACTTCACAAAAGATACTGATCATTTAAACATACTCATAAACTACATAGTTTAAAACTTAGTACTGATCATTTAAACATACTCACAAACTTCATAGTTTAAAACTTAGTAATCAACTAACTACTCTTCATCATCAAGGATTATCCTCAGCTGGCGCATCTTCTTCCGATTGCTCTCTCCATCTTGTTTGAAATGAGCAACGGCTGTCTGTAGCTCAACCCTCTCTGTCATGAGTTGTTTTTTCTTCAGTTTGAGTTGATCCCTATCATCTGTCAACCTATTCCTCAGCTCCCTTAGTTTGTCGACCTTAGTGAAGGCACTAGCACCCTTTAGGAGCAACTCATCCCTTTCTTTCTTCAATTCGGCATTGTGTTCTTCGAGTTTTTTTATGCTCCACTCTGACTCCTCTAATCTCCAGTGATTCCACTTCTCCATGTCGCGCCACTGATTCGTTGTTGTTTGTTGAATTGTCCACGCTGAACTATGTACACAAGCAAATTATAACTTGTAATGAAAGCAAGCAAACTATGTACACAAGCAAATTAAAACTTGTAATTAAACCAAGCAAACTATGTACACAAGCAAATTATAACTTGTAATGAAACCAAGCAAACTATGTACACAAGCAAATTAAAACTTGCAATGAAACCAAGCAAACTATGTACACAAGAAAATTATAACTTGTAATGAAAGCAAGCAAACTATGTACACAAGCAAATTAAAACTTGTAATGAAACCAAGCAAACATTGTACACAAGAAAATTAAAACTTGTAATGAAACCAAGAAAACTATGTACACAAGCAAATTAAAACTTGTAATGAAACCAAGCAAGAAACCATGCAAACTATGTACACAAGAAAATCATAACTTGTAATGAAACCAAGAAAACTTGTAATGAAACCAAGCAAACTATGTACACAAGCAAGCAATTGTGTTGTTGCTGATTAAAAATATAAGAAAAAGTGTCCTATTCTTAGTACAACAAGATATTAAGACATGGTATTGTTTATAATTTATTCAACCAAAACATCAAATTTATCTTAACCACAAGTCTGGAATATTATTGGTTGCTAGGTTTGTAATTATAATTCATCCTAAGACATGGTATTGTTTATAATTTATTGAACCAAAACATCAAAATCCTTACGATGGATGCTAGATGTACCTGTCCTTAAGTGTTGGGAGTCAGGCGGGGCGGGTCGCCGTCGGGCGGGGCGGCCTCACGCTGCTGCTCCGACGAAAACGGGCCGGGTCGGGCGGGGCGGCGTCCGGCGGGGCGGGTCGGCATCGGGCAGGGCGGCCTCATGTTGCTCCTCCGACGAAGACGGGCCGGGTCGGGCGGGACGGCGTCGAGCGGAGATGGGCAGCTACGGGCGACGGCGGCGGCGGGTGGGGTGGCGGCGGGGATCGAGAGGAGAGGACATGGAGTTTGGGGATCGAGAGAATGAGCACAAAAGGATAAGGTTTCACTGCGCCGGGAGCTGTTAAAACCGACTAGTGCTGGTGTGGACCTATTTGGGCTTGAATGTCTAACGTCGAGCCTAATTTGCAACGCCAACACTAAGCAAATAGCTATGGCGTACAATTTTAGCCCACGCCAGCACTATTTGAAAATATTAGTGCTGGCATTGGCGAGACATGGCGTGTCACGAACAAGTGATGTGGCTAGCCATTTCTCCACTAGCGTTCCTTTTCCTGCTACCATTATTGGGTTGGTTTCCTGGTGTAATATTCCCGACTTTTTCCAATTCCTCCGTCAACTCCTTGCTAGTGAGCCTCTTTGGCGCATCACGATTTACATGAGATGCTGTGAACACATGTTTTTGGTATTTCCTAAGACGCAGCTGGTCCTTGTCAAGGAAACAACGGTGTCTAATGTAATATAACTTGCTATATATTGGTTACGATAGCGGATTCTTGTCATAGTGAACACATGCATTGTAACCATGTGTCATTCGCACAAACATAGTGCCCAAAGCCGGATAATCCTGGATGCACCGAATTATAACAACACGTGGGATGAAACCAGCTCGTGGACTGCTAAATAGGTCTCGAGTGTGAATACCCCTCCATTGATTTTGCAGTTTCGCTACAAGAGGCTCCACGAATAAATCAAAATCCTTTCCAGGACTTTTTGGACCTGGGATGAGCAAGGCAATGATGTAGCTTGATTCTCTGGTGCAGACATTTGGCGGCATGTTGTAAGGGATAACAAGCACTGGCGACGTACTATATGTGGTGCTCTGGTGGCCAAATGGGTTGAATCCGTTTGTAGCTAAGCCAAGTCTAATCTTTCTCGGCTCACTAGCAAAGCCTTGATGTTTCCGATTGAAGCTTGTCCAATAACTACCATGAGATGGATGGCTCATTACATTCCGC
Source organism: Elymus sibiricus (assembly GCA_039707655.1). Taxonomy (NCBI): domain Eukaryota; kingdom Viridiplantae; phylum Streptophyta; class Magnoliopsida; order Poales; family Poaceae; genus Elymus; species Elymus sibiricus. The sequence goes on from CM077665.1 coordinate 239,807,601, forward strand.
TCTTTGTACTCTTGGTTCCTAGCATGCCAAAGTACATCCTCTCTTGTTTGAGAATCACGAAAGAACCTCTGCAATCTTGGTATAATTGGAAAATGTCTCAGAACCTTATGAGGAATCCTCTTCAAAGCATCACCATATTTCCATCTTGATGATTTGCATTTTGGGCATTCACTTAAGTTGGCATAATCCTTCCAGAACTGAACACAATTATTCTCGCAAACATGGATCATATCTTATCCAATTCGACCCGCACGGAAGAAATTCTTCATTTTACTGTAGGTTTGTGGCAGCTCAGATGCAACTGGGAAACAATGGCGGAAAGCAGCCATCATCGCATCGAATGATTTGTTGGTCATCTGCTAAGATGTCTTCACCTGAAGAAAGTTGACCATAGTTGAGAATACTTTCAGCATACAACCTGCGCTGACTGCCACGTTGCATTGCTCCAACATGTGGGCCCACCAATTTTCTAGTACAGGTGTAAGTTCTCAAAACGTGCGAGCATTTCGTAGCATTGTTTCAATGTTGGTTAAATTCACTGGCTCCGCCGTCACCTCCTCCTCCTCCTCTTCCTCCTGAGCATCGGGCAGATCTAGATGGTGATCTGTTGCTTCCAAATAATCAATAACATTGACGTTTAGATCTTCACCATGATGAACCCACCTAGTATATGTGACTGACATCACATACAAGCGTTGATGATTTTGCACGGTTGACTGGGGCATCGAAACCGAATTCATACAACTGCTACATGGGCAATGCACATCTACTTTCGGACCACCGTACTGAGCTCTGATAATGTTCATGAAGTTCAACACCCTTGACATATGCATGGGAGAATCGTCGAGCGCAGGTTATGCAAGTCTTGTCCATCTGGTAGGCATACAAATTAGTTCTTGTACTAGATATTATAGGAAAAACATATATGTATTTTTTTAAAGTCCAAAAATACCTAGGTTGATGTCTAAAGCTATGGAAAGATATTTGGACAATTAGATCTAAGTAACGAAATATATGTAAAGCTAATTCAGTAAACATGTTGAGTGCTAAATTATGGTGGGCTATTTCAACAATCAATGAGGCCGAGCACAGAGACATAGAAGGCCATCTCAGCAGCAAAGATTGAGTGTAAAACAGTGTCGAGCTATTTCACCTAACAGATTGGATACTAGACTGTGGCAATCTACTTCACAATACATACATGGTCCTAAAATAAGGCATGATATATTAGCAATTAATCAGGCATGGCCTACCATCTCAGCAAAGCACATTGAGTGCAGAACATGGCAAGCTAGATTTTTAAGCAGAGCATATTGACTGTAAACTATTTTGGCATGCATCTATCAGCTAACATCCAGCGCTACCCCAACATGCATGGGGCCTCGGTCTAGAATGTGCGTACCGTGGGAGAAGCCGACCTCCGTGCTTCTCCACGCGTGCGTCGCCAGCGGTGACAACGCGGTTGGAGGACGACAGTTTAGGAAAGCGTGTTGTGGGAACGAGAGGATCGCAATGCATCCCCTCGAGGAACCGCGGCACCGACGTATCGGCACAGTGGGGAGGGTGGGTTTGGTGGGGCGAATGGAGTGGAATGGGGTGGGGGGAATATTGTTGGCTAGTTGGCGGGAGGGGGTTTGAATTTGGGATTTGGGGGGAATTTTCGCGTGCTGGGCGGAGGAGTTTGACCCATAGCCAGTTTCTCCAAATGTGGTCCCATGTGTCAGCGAAGTGGCAAGCCGAAGCATGTTCCCTTTGGGTGAGTGGTGTGCGGGACCGACCATGTGAGGGGTGCAATGTAAATAAGGCATGTGTGCTATATCTATACCACCTTTCCTTTTGAACTTGTGGAGTGTAACACTTGGTTTTGGTGCGCGCGATCTGTCGATACAAATCCCGACTAAAACGGCCAGGGCGGATCTTTTCCCGTGCAGTAGGCCGGGAGTTTGGCTTAGTCGGCTTCACAAACAGAGCGAGAGAAATATGTAAAATGCGTGAACGTGTAGTCGACGCATTTTTCGAGGGCCTAAGTGAAATTGTGTATGTAAACCCTCTGGTTTTTTACTACGCATATTAGCTTTGTCACGGGTCAAACTTTCTAAACTTTGACCAAGTTCATACATGCAAAAACAATGACATCCAAAATACCAAGTAAATATCATTAGAATCAATATTCGATATGTTTTCATATAATATATCTTTTTATTGTGAAAGCTTATATTGTTGTTGATAAACTCTGTCGGACTTTATCATTTTGCAAAAAACTTGGACAAACTAATTCATTTGCAAAAATACTCGGTCAAACTTTAAAAGTTGACTTAAGTAAAAGCTAATCTGTAGGACTAAACAAAATGGAGGGGTACACCATATTAACTTCCATATTATTATACACGAAAAACTAAATTCAGGCGAACTCATCGGATTTTCATATAACCATACGAGATTCATGCAAACATGACAGATTTTCATTACATTTCGAACATTTAGGACACACAAAAACCCCCGACCCTAAACCTATCCTACGGCAGCGGTCGACGTCCACTTTGCTTTGTATTTCGCATTGGCGACCATGTCGTCCATCTGCCATCTCCATGAACGGCGGCGAGGTTCAAGACCAGCGAAGTGAAGGTGTGGTCTCCGGCAAGGAAGCATAGAACACGGGACACACTGAACTACTTGGGACACCATGTTGTATAGACCTATGGTTCCGTAGGCAGTAGCTAGATGGCTTCCTCTCTCTCTCTCTCTCTCTTATGATTCTCAATCCAAAGGTCTCTTGGAGATCTATTTGATGTAAACTTTTGCGGTGTGTTTGTTGGGATCCGATGAATATTGAGTTCATGATCTGTTTCTATCCATGAATATTATTTGAGTCTTATTTGATATCTTATATGCATGATAACTTATAGCCTCGTATTTCTTCTCTGAATCTTTGGTTTAGTTAGGCCGAATAGATCGAATTTTCTTGCCATGGGAAGAGGTGCTTTGTGATGGGTTCGATCTTGCGGTGTTCTTTCCCAGTCACAGAAGGGGTAGCAAGACACGCATGTATCGTTGCTATTGAGGATATAAAGATGGGGTCTATTCCTACATGAATAGATCTTGTCTACATCATGTCATCATTCTTATTGCATTACTCCATTTTTTCATGAACTTAATACACTAGATGCATGCTGGATAGTGGTCGATGTGTGGAGCAATAGAGGTAGATGCAGGCGGGAGTCGGTCTATCTATCTTGGACGTGATGCCTATATAATGATCATCGCCTTGGATATCGTCATGACTATTCGATTTTCTATCAATTGCCCAACAGTAATTTGTTCACCCACCGTGCGCTATAATCATGAGAGAAGCCACTAGTGAACCCTATGGCCCCTGGGTCTACTTTTCCGTCATATTGCTTTCCGATCTACATTTTTGCACTCTTTGTTTTCAGATCTACAAAACCAAAAACCCAAAAATATATTGCTGCATGTTTACTCTTTTTATTTGTGTTCTTGAGAGATCTATCTCTCCTATCTATCACTACCTAATCTATCTTATTACCATGGAGATTGACAACCTCTCTTTCGCGTCGGGTTGCAAGTATTTGTTGTTTGTGTGCAGGTGCTGCTTATTGGGTGGTGGTGATCCTCCTACTGGTTCGATAACCTTGGTTTCATAACTGAGGGAAATACTTACCGTCGTTGTGCTGCATCATCCCTTCCTCTTTGGGGAAATACCGACGCAGTCTCAAGCCACGTCAAAGGAATTTCTGGCGCCGTTGCCGAGGAGGAAGCGGTCTCTTCTACATGCCTATCATAGGCGCCGAGGGGACTCCACCATCATCTACCAGGTTCCTAATCATAAATCTCATCTCCTTGCAATTACATTATTTGCCATTTGCCTCTCGTTTTCCTCTCCCCCACTTCACCAATTTGCCGTTTTATTCGCCCTCTTTTTTGTTTGCCTTTTTTCGTCAGATCTCTTGTTTGCTTGTCACCATGAGTGATTTTGGTATGGCAGAAACGGATGATGGCAGGACTCCTAAAATTAGACGTTCTATTATTCTGGATTCTAAAACTTTTGTTTTGGGGGCAAGGGAACGTTATAGGAAAAGAAACTATCCAAGAGTTTTTCAATTGCGTTGGAAATTTGAATCTCGATGATACTCCTATATTGAAAAGAACTAAATCTTATGCGGAAGCTATCTTGGTTCTAGTTCTAAAACTTGAAAATAGATTTATTCGTACCCATCCTACCTTGCAAAGATTGTTTTATGAGCTACCCGTCTTAATGAATCCCAAATCTAAGAAGTTAGCTACCCTTGTTCTTATGAATGAATTTGATCACATAGTACAGGAAGCTAGGGAGATCTTTGACTTTTATGGTATGAGCCGTGAAAAACTGGTAATAGGAGAAATCCTTTACAATAGTGATTACATGATGAGATATTTGCTTGGAAATAACCAATTTTTTGATGAGAATCTCAAAAAGGAAGTCCCCGTTTTAGATATGATCCAACAAGTTTTCGATGATGTGAACCAACAATATTCTTGGCTCGTGGCCGGTAATCAATGGGGGTACGTAGAGGGACAACTTGATAGTGGTAAAGTTGCTATGGATGATGTGTTTCAAGTCCTATTTGCAAAACCTCTTGCCAAAGGCACCTCATCCAAAACCAAGGATGACAATACTTGAATCTTTGCGTTATGCCTAGCTAGGGGCGTAAAATGATAGCGCTTGTTGGGAGGCAACCCAATGAATAAATAAATTTTTGCTTTTTGCTTTCTGTTTTTGAGTGTTGACACAATTATGCCTCTGTTATGATTGTGTTTTTATGGTTTATTTAGTGTTTGTGCCAAGTAAAGCCTTTAGGATGATTCATAGGATGAGTAGAAGTGATACTGAATCTGAAACAGAAATTTTGCGTCCAGTATATGAATTTTCATTTTTTTCTGGAACGTGATCTTGAGCTGAAATTTTAACAAAGAGTTTCTATACAAATTATTTGCATTGTCCTAATTTTTCAGAATTGTTAGAGTTACATAACTATGGGTAGAGTACAGATTACTACAGACTGTTCTGTTTAAGACAGATTCTGTTTTCGTTGCATTGTGTGCTTGTTTTGATGAATCTATGGGTTATATTGAAGGGTATGAGCCATGGTAAAGTTAAAATACAGTAGGTATAATGCAATAATAAAATTTGAATGGGTTTGCAACAGTACCTAAAGTAGTGATTTGCTTTATTATACTAACGGATCTCACGAAGATTTTGTTGAGTTTTGTGTGATTGAAGTTTTCAAGTTTTGGGTGAGATCACGATGGATGAAGGAATAAGGAGTGATAAAAGCCTAAGCTTGGGGATGCTACCACACCCCCAAGATATATCCAAATATAAACAAGCAACTAAGCTTGGGGATGCCCCCGAGTGGCATCCCCTCTTTCTTCTAACGACCATCAGTGTTTTACTTGGAGCTATATTTTTATTCGTCACATATCATGAGTTTTGCTTGGAGCATCTTGTATCTTTGCTTGCTTTGTTTGTTAGTTTTTCCTTTGTATCCTTGATGGAAACACCTATTTGAGAAAGCCAAAATCATGCTATGATTTGTTAGAATTTCTCTATGTGCTTCACTTAAACTTTTTGAGCTATAGAATTGCTTTAGTGCTTCACTTATATCTTTTTGAGCACGGTGTGCTTGGAATTTTTTGTAGAAATACTCTCATGCTTCACTTAGATTAATTTGAGAGCTAGTAAATTTTGAAGAAATCCTCTCATGCTTCACTTATACCTTTTTGAGAGATGAAATCTTTATGCTCATGTGCTTCACTTAAATTTGTTTGAGCTTGCCAAAAAGCAATGGCAATATATGAAACTAGTCCCAAAGTGATAGATATCCAAGGAGGATATAATAAAAACTTTCATGAAGATCATTGGACAAATTAAACTTGATTCCTTGTAATAGTTTTGAAACATGATGATAGTAATATGTGAGTCATGTTGGTGAGTAATTATGCTTAGTAGGAATATTGGTGTTAAGGTTTGTGATTCCCTATGCATGCATGAAAGTCAATAGTTATGCAATGAAGTTACATCCTACTTGTGGTGCATTATTCGGTGTTAGTTATGTTCAATGCTCACTTATGTGAATTTTCATTTCTTGGTTTGGTTGCTTCATAATCTATTTGCTAGCCTCCGTTTGTACTAAGTAGAAATAATACTTGTGCATCCAAAATCCTTAAACCAAGTTTTGCCTTATGAGTTCACCATACCTACCTATATGTGGTATTTCCATGCCGTTCCAAGAAAATTTGTATGTTTTATCTCTAAATTTTCAAAATAAATTTTCTCTTTTGTGTGCCCGTACCGCTCATGAAACGGTGGGGAGTGTCCAATATTTTTCCATGCTAGATGTGTTATTCTCGAGATGAGTGTTTATTCACTTGTCATTGCACGAGAGTGCAGCGGTAATAGGGTTGCCCATTCCCAAAATGAAAAAGAAAAAAATATTTACTTTATGTTGTCAAATAATAAATTCCTTGGAAAGTGTTGGTATGGAAGGCAACCGTGGATACGGCCCGCCATGGAAATTGAAAGTTTGGTGGAAAAAGGAATAAACTTTATTTTCTGTTTGGGAGCGCCTATGATATATCTAGCATGGAAAGTATTGTGAGCTACTTTGTCATTTTCGTTGACAGGAAAAGCATGCCAACCAAAATATTTTTTCTCTCTCAATTTGAAAACTTGAGTTCTGGCACCTCTACAAATCCCTACTTCCCTCTGCGAAGGGCCAATCTTTTACTTTATGCAATTTTTACTTTTTCTTTGAGTCTCCATCTTCTCTTATAAGCACAAACTAGGGGGGTACTATGATCGTACTTGAGCATTGGGCATAGGTAATATTTGAGTGTGTTTCATGAATGGATCAATGACTGAGCATGATGGGCTAGGGATAACTTTCTTTAGTGTTGATATTTTGAAAGACATGGTTGCTTGTTGACATGCTTGAGTATTGATGTCATTATGTTAAAACTAGACTATTGCTTTGAATCATTTACAAGTCCAAATGTCCATGCTATACAAAAGAAAAGAATGTGATGAACATGTTAGGCAGCATTCCACATCAAAAATTCTGTTTTTATCATTTACCTACTCGAGGACGAGTTGGAATTAAGCTTGGGGATGCTGATACGTCTCCAACGTACCTATAATTTTTGCTTGTTCCATGCTGTTATATTATCATTCTTGGATGTTTTACAATCATTTTATAACAACTTTATATCATTTTTTGGGACTAACCTATTGACATAGTGCCAAAGTGCCAGTTGCTGTTTTTGCTTGTTTTTTACTTCGCAGAAAATCAATACCAAACGGAGTCCAATCGCGACGAAACTTTTTGGAGATTTTTTCTGGACCAGAAAACACCCAGTGGGCCAAAAAACTGCCGGAGAGGTGGGTCGTGGAGACCACAACCCACCAGGGCGCGCCAGGGGGGCCCCGGCGCGCCCTGATGGGTTGTGCCCTCCTCGGCCCCATTTCGCACCTCCTCTGATGCCTATAAATTCCCAAATATTCCAAAAACCCTAGGGGAGTCGACGAAACACAATTCCAGCCGCCACAAGTTCCAGAACCTCGAGATCCAATCTAAACACCATCACGGAGGGGTTAATCTTCCTCATAGGTGCCTCTCCGATGATACGTGAGTAGTCCACCATAGACCTACGGGTCCGTAGGCAGTAGCTAGATGGCTTCCTCTCTCTCTCTTATGATTCTCAATATAATGGTCTCTTCGAGATCTATTTGATGTAAACTTTTGCGGTGTGTTTGTTGGGATCCGATGAATTTTGAGTTCATGATCAGTTTCTATCCACGAATATTATTTGAGTCTTCTTTGATCTCTTATATGCATGATTACTTATAGCCTCGTATTTCTTCTCCGAATCTTTGCTTTAGTTAGGCCGACTAGATAGATTTTTCTTGCCATGGGAAGAGGTGCTTTGTGATGGGTTCGATCTTGCGGTGTTCTTTCCCAGTGACAAAAGGGGCAGCAAGACACACATGTATCGTTGCTATTAAGGATAACAAGATGGGGTCTATACCTACAGGAATAGATCTTGTGTACATCATGTCATCGTTCTTATTGCATTACTCCATTTTTCCATGAACTTAACACACTAGATGCATGCTGGATAGCGGTCGATGTGTGGAGTAATAGAGGTAGATGCAGGCATGAGTCGGTCTATCTATCTTGGACGTGACTCCTATATAATGATCATCGCCTTGGATATCGTCATGACTATTCGATTTTTTATCAATTGCCCAACAGTAATTTGTTCACCCACCGTGCGCTATACTCATGAGAGAAGCCACTAGTGAACCCTATGGCCCCCGGGTCTACTTTTCCATCATATTGCTTTCCGATCTACGTTTTTGCACTCTTTGTTTTCTGATCTACAAAACCAAAAACCCAAAAATATATTGCTGCATATTTACTCTTTTTATTTGTGTTCTTGAGAGATCTATCTCTCCTATCTATCACTACCTAATCTATCTTATTACCGTAGAGAGATTGACAACCTCTCTTTCGCGTCGGGTTGCAAGTATTTGTTGTTTGTGTGCAGGTGCTGCTTATTGGGTGGTGGTGATCCTCCTACTGGTTCGATAACCTTGGTTTCATAACTGAGGGAAATACTTACCGTCGCTGTGCTGCATCATCCCTTCTTCTTTGGGGAAATACCGATGCAGTCTCAAGCCACGTCAGTCACTCAGAGGCCGGAGGGCCCCACAAGGCAGCCGGGCATGCCTGGGGGTTGGTGCGCCCCTTGCCTTGTGGGTAGGTGGTGGCCCCCTCCAATAGACACTACTAGGGAAAACCTTATACACAGAATCTTATCAGTAGCGCTTGTTAAAATAAGCCGCTACTGCTAATTAGCAGTAGCGCGTTGCCACAAGAGGCGCTACTGGTATCCACATAGCAGTAGCGCGGCTGGTATAAAACACGCTACTAATATAATTGCCACACCGTTGCCGACAGGCTAGGTATAGTAGTAGTGCCCTTCTGCAAACAGCACTACTGCTAACAGAATAATAGTAGCGCGTTTTTATGGTAGGGCACTACTGCTAAGTTTGACCGGTCGCTGCAACTAAAGCTGTGATGTGCCATATTGTGAGCCCCACTTAGCAGTAGCGGTTCACGTAAACCAACGCTACTGCTAAATGTGTATCTGTAGCGTGTTTTCCTCGACCGCGCTACTGCTAGGTCGTACCTTATCTTCTTCCCCCGGCCTGCGCACCCTCACTCCTCACTCTGTAGATCTCCCTCCCCACTATCTCCTTCGCGGCGACGCTCCCGCATCCCAGCCGTCCGCCCCACGCGGCGGCCCTCCCCGTCCCAGCCCTCCCTACGCGGCGGCCCTCCCCCGTCCCGTCCCTCCCGTCCCGGCCATCCACGCAGAGGTAGCTCTCCCTCCCTCCTCTTTCCCACTCTCCCCCCTTCTCCCTCCTCCCTCTGTTTTTGCACTGCTAGAAAAGCTTAATGGATGGATGGATTGATGCATTTAGATGGTTATGAATGGATGCATTTAGATGGTTAGATGGATGTATGGATGCATTTAGATGGTTAGATGGATGGATGGATGCATTTAGATGGCTATGGATGGATGCATTTAGATGGTTAGATGGACGTATGGATGCATATCGGAATTCATCCACATGCTGTAAATTGTGTTACAAAGGTGCTTCATGTCGTAACCGTAAAAAAATGTTTAAACTTGCAAACTTTCGTGGATGATTGCATCTAAACCGTTGCTCCTGTGGATGTGATTTCTTCATGAGATTTGTTGGCGCGGAGAAATTTACAGGGATTCCATGTTTCCTACACATTGTGCTATTTAATATGTCCATTGTTAAGCAAATGTCATGCCAAATTTACAGGGATTCCATGTCTCCTAGACGTTCTTGTGAAGAGGAGTTGGAGTGGAGGAGGAAGTTGCTGGCGCGGGGAAAAAGGATTGACGATGCAGTGTTCGGATGGAGAGATTGTATGCGGGAGCTGAAAAAGGCGGAGAATATGTTTCGGAAGACTCAGTCTAGTCACTAGGAGTACGAAGTCAATGAGTGCAAGAGTTATGCCCAAACGCAACTACAAGTTGCAGCAGACGTCATCTTCGCGGAGGCGAACGCTGCAGAGCGTGCTCGGATGCCACCTCAGAGTAGTCCCCACGTGGTTATGGAATGGGCACTACAACAAGTGACATATTCGTGCCCGGCTCAAAGAGTCCCATGGGGAAGTGTTGTCGGGATACTTCTGCCAAGAATGCCCCCACCACGATCAGATTTTGCACCACCAGATTCTGCTCATTAATAGTATTGTAGTAAGATTAAGCTCTAGTTTAAGGTTTAATAGTTTTATCATTATTGGTCTCGATCTAGCAGTTCGGTCTGGACTTGTAAGGTTTTTGAAATCTAGTTATCTGTTTGAACTCAAATTGTCATCAATAATGATATATATAAACCCATCCTCTTCTGCTTACTACTGACACTGCTGCTACATTGGGCCCACCACAGTACTGCTAATTACACTAGTGATGTCATTAGTAAACAAAAAAAAGCATAAAATTAGTAGTGGCGCGGGTTAGAAACCAGCGCTACTAGTAAGTAAATTATCAGTAGCGCGGGTTAGAGACCAGCGCTACTGGTAAGTAAATTATTAGTAGCGCGTGGGAGCGACGCTACTGCTACAAGTTAGCTGTGGCACCGTAGCAGTAGCGCGGTGCCTCACGCTACTAACAGGCCCTTAACCCACGCTACTGCTAGGCTTTTCCCTAGTAGTGAGATGTTTGCTACATTATTTTTTATATATTCAATAAGAAAATCTCTGGTAAGCCTTGTCCAATTTCGAGAACTTCTATTTCTGCACCAAAAAACAACACCAAGGTAGTTCTGCTGAAGACAACGTCGGTCTGGGTTAGTTTCATTCAAATTAAGCAAAATAAGAACAAAAGTGTTTGCAAAAGTAGTTACGATGGATACTTATCCACTCCCCAGTCTTAACTCATTGCTTTCCTCAAGCAATTCATTTGATAACTGAAAGTGATAAGAAAAACTTTTACAAACTCATTTGTTCTTGTTGTTGTATATAAGCTTACCCAGGGATCAAGTTTTCAGCAAGGACCATGAACCAACCACATATATGATAACACTTAAGATCCATATTTACTCATGACAATAACATAATCATCTAGAGAGCAATAGTACTATATCTTGAATACCAACACTTTGTCAAAATAGCCATGATACAATCTGATAGAGTCGTATCTCGCTAGCCCATTCTGAGACCGCAAAACATAAATGCAGGGCACCTCGGAAGTTCAAGCAATGATTAAATATTGTAATTTGGGGTAGAAGACATCCAGTCATGCTCATTTACAACATTAATTAGAGTAAATGCATGTTACACTAAGAATGACAATATCAGTGTCAGGATTGGTGCTTGACTGAAAAGGTGATGACACAGGAATAAAATAAATAGATAGCCCCCCCCCCCCCCGCAGAAGAAAGTAGGGTTTTGCAGAGGTGCGAGAGCTTATTGTTTTCGAAACAGAGATAATTATAGTTTTGAGAAGTGTACTTTTCTAGTCAACAATCATGTTATAATATTCAATATCTTCCATGCTAAAAACATTTGAGACAGTTCCCAACCAGAAAGAAATTGTTTATTTCCCTTCTACCATATTATCACAATGATGGCTAGGCGAATTCACGGGTGCCCTCCAACAATCACTATCCATGGGAATTTGTTTATTTTATTTTGATATTGAGTAGGGACTGTTGGAGTTTGGGATCTGCGTCCAAGAACTTCTCCAAGAACAAGGTTCGAACACTGGGGGGCTTGGCTTGTCGACCTGCAACATGACGGTAAGCACAACAAGATCGACGTTGAGCTCACTCCTTCTCACCGGAAACAACTGGGACACACGAGCTACCTAGGTTTGGGCCCCCGTGCGGTGTAAAACCCTACTTCTGCTTGTGATTTGTTGCCTTTGAAAGAAAGGAGCTTGAGACTCCGGTACACGGGTGTTGGGGGAGAGAATGGCTCAATCCCCTTACATGGGCATGGCCCTTCCCCTTTGCAGTGCCTTGGTCCTCTTCCCCGAAAATATCGGCAGGAAAGGGTTGCCATAGGGCGGCGATTTGAAGGGGGACAGGAGCCAGACCTATCCTGAATAAAGGTGGTCTTCACCTAATAAAGCAGTCTTCGTGACGTGGTCCTGGCGCGCCGATCCGTCCTGATCCTCTTTCACCAAAGTGGCAACCTTTGGGGAACCTGCTTTTGGAGGGGCAATGGATGTTGCCCCCTAATCACAGAAGAGGGAAACCTCCCTGTCCGCGCCGACCGGTGCGACCTCTATCATCCTCCTCTGTGCGGGTGTGTCACCCACATGGCAGGGGCGGTAGCCCCGCGGCTGGGTCGCCCGCCAAGCCTCGTGAGGTGGCCTCACGAGGGGGTCCTCGCGAGGCGGCCCGACGCCTGGTGGCCTCCTCCAGGGCTCGCTCCTCCAGAGGAAGCTTCCTCTGGGAGGCCTAGGCAGGGCCGTCTTACTTGTGCCGGCCCGCGCATCATCCTCCAGGCCAACGACAGATTGGCCGTGGTACCCTGGGTCCCACTGGGCCGACAGTAGCCCCCAGGCCAGCGGCGTGCACGCTCTGTGAGTGAAGCATGAAACGGCACGGGCCGAAGCACCGTGGGCCTTGACAAGCTACCAGGCCAGGAGGTGATGTGCGGCAGCCACGATGGGACAAAACGTTCCCACTCCCCCACGACGCCCCGGGAATCGCGCGCCTGCCTAGAAAACAGTTGCGCGCGCCAGGTGAAACCATCATTGCTCGCCTTCCCCCGTACGCCCCCTTGCACATTTCTCCTCCTTCCTTACGCATACGCCACTCGCCGCTTTCTCTCCGCCTTCTTCTCTGCCCCCACTGCGGCTTTTCATCGCCATGGCGTTGAAGAGGAGCGCCACAGTCGCCGGAGTCCAGACAGAGCCGACGCCGCTACCTTCCTCCCCTGGAAGTGGCGGCAGCCAATGCCCAAGGTCCCTCCCGATGCAGAGGCGCTGGGCCACCGCCAACGAGTAAGTTCTCTGGCTCCCTTTGCCTATCACTGATCGCCGCCGCCGATGAGGGTGTTTGGACTGAATCGCTGCCCCCTGCAGGGCGCCTGAGCGCAAGAGGCGAAGGGCCGCCTCACCCGCGCCACCTTCGCCGACTAGACTCACCGGAGAGGCCCCCGCTCCATGCATCGACCTGGCCCCGGGTGTGTCCGGTGCCGAGGGCGCCCACCGGAGGGTCGCGGCGAGACCCGAGCATGCGTCCGAAGACGCCGCCCTGGCCAAGGGCAAGGTCCATGCAGAGGGGGAGACCCTCACGGGGACCTCGCGGGTGGCCGCCATAGGGGCGGCGTCGGGGTGCCCCGGAGCCTGGCCCTTCAAGGCGCTAGGGGCAGCGCCTTAGTCGTGTGTGAGGCCTTCGGGAGCGCCCGTTCCTCTCTCGACACGATCGAGGCTGACCTTCGTGCGGAGGGCGAACGGCATCAGGAAGCCAAATACCGTGCCCGTAGAGCGGAGGAGCAGACTGCCCTTCGTGATCAGGAGCTCAGGGCACGCGAAGACACGGCCGCCGCACGCGAGAAGCATTGCGCCGCCCGCGAGGGAGAACTGGCCCAGAGGGAGGAGGCCATCGCCGGCTGGGAGGCTGACGTGGCCCTTCTGGAGCGAGAGAGCGCCCGGACCGCCTCCAAGCAGGAGGCGGAGCGCGAGCGCCTCCAAACCCTAGAAGGCTAGGTTCTTACCGACAGGGCTGCCTTCGAGGCGGCGCGCGCCACGATGCACACTGAGCTCGAGAAGAGGGAGGCAATGCTGAGGCCGACGCGAGGGTCGCCAGGGATCGGGAGGCCACTCTTGAGGAGGACCGCGGCAAGCTAGCGCAGTAGGAAACCCGCTTCCAACTTAAGCATGACGAGCTCCAGAAGGAGGTCGACGAACTCAAGGCCCAGCTACAGGACGCCGAGAGCGACCTCTAGGCCGCCCTCGAGGGCAAAGTGGAGGTCGAGGCGGAGTTGGCGTCGCTCCAGGCATAGGTTGGCAATGCCACCGACGCCATGCAGACGTCCCAGAACGACGAGGCGTAGGCGCAGACGATGCAAGTGCAGCGCGCCAAGCTATTCTTCGGCCTCGCCATGCGCGCCAGTGGTGCGCTCGGCCACTTTGTCGAGGACGTCCGGGCACTGCCCCGCGCGAACTCCAACGGGGGCTACCTTGACTTCTTCAGCAAGGTGGTGGAGGTGCTGGAGGCGGGAGTCTCCAAGGTGGACGAAGCCATCGAGCAAGGCGCCCGCGACCTCCTGGAGTGAGCGGCAACGCGCGTCTTCTCCAACCTTTGCCGCCATGACCACACCTTCAACTTCTCCCTCATGGTGGAGCCAGTGCCTGCAGAGCTCCAGGGCTTGCTGAGGGACTAGGTGCGCGAGCACGTGGACTCCCAGAACGAGCGGTTCACGCAGTTCGAGCCCTCTGAAGAGGGCGACAGCCTTGGAGGGGACCTCCCTAGCGACGACGACGAGGGCGGCGCCTCGTCCGCCTAAGATATTATCTTTCTTTTCCTGTTGCACCGTGAACCACCCAGATCCGGGGGCGTAAAGACATTTGTAGGGAACTTTTACTTTTAAGTACTCGATGCTTGACGTGTTTAATGCACCTCCGTTCTCCCTCTGGGACCTCCTTCTTCTTTTAACATTTCCTTTGTGTCCTCCGTCGCTGGGACCCAGCCCCCGAGGCGGGCTACACCGTCACTAGTATGCCTGAAGCAAGGGCTCAGCAAGGCCAGAGGGTGTAGGGCTCTTAGGGATAGTAGGAGACCCTGAGGCGTGATGCTCAGGGTCCCCCCTTGATGCATAGACGACTTGTGCCAAGGAAATCGGGATGCCATGGGAGGGAGTGAGAGGAAGAAAACCCGATGGCGTGCTTATACTTAGCTCCTCACTACTGGAATCAGAGTATTTGTCGTCTGCCTGTTCTTTGCCGTCTACCAGCGGACGGCAAAGAAAGTCTTTGCCGTCAGCTTCCACAAAACAGACGGCAAAGAACTGGCTGATGGCAAAGATTATGTTTGCCATTAGTCAGTTCTTTTCCGTCTGCGAGCTGATGGCAAAGAGCCCACCTGGGCCCCACTGGCCCGTGGGGTTGGTGGGTCGTCTGCTAGCTCTTTGTCGTCTGCCTGGGAGCTCTTTGCCGTCCGCGAGCAGACGACAAAGAGGCTGGGTACTAAACGGCGTTGGCCCGAGCCCCACACCCTCTCTCTCTCTCTCTCTCTCTCTCTCTCGCCCCCGATCCCCCCATGCCGCCCCTCTGCCCTCACGTCGCCGCCAGGCCGCCCCGCCGCCAGCGCCCCCGCCCCCGGTCATCCCGCCGCTAGGCGCCCCCGGCCGCCCCACCGCTCGGGCCGCCCCCGTCGCCCGCCGCCCCGGGCGCCGCCCCCACCTCCTGTGAATAGCCCGGCCGCCCCTACCTTTTTTTTCTTTTTTCCTTTTTTTTCTATTAAGTTAGTTAGGTTAGTTTATTAGGTTAGCAAAAAGAAAAGAAGAATAAGAAAATTAGAAGAAAAGAATAAATGTAGAAGAAAAAAAAGAAGAAAAGAAGAAGGAAAAAAAGGAAAAAGGAACAAGGAAAAGAAGAAAAGAATAAGAAGAAGAAGAAGGAAAAGGACAAGAAGAAGAAGAAGAAGAAGAAGAAGAAGAAGAAGAAGAAGAAGAAGAAGAGGAGGAGGAGGAGGAGGAGGAGGAGGAGGAGGAGAAGGAGAAGCAGAAGAAGAAGAAGAAGAAGAAGAAGAAGAAGAAGAAGAAGAAGAAGAAGAAGAAGAAGAAGAAGAAGAAGAAGAAGAAGAAGAAAAAGAGGAGAGGAGGAGAAGAAGAAGAGGAAAAAGGAAAAGAAGAAGAAGAAGAAGAACAAGAAGAAGAAGAAGAAGAAGAAGAAGAAGAAAAGGAAGAAAAGGAAGAAGAGGAAGAAGAAGAAAAGGAAGAAGAGGAAAAAAGAAGAAGAGGAGGAAGAAGAAAACGACACCCCGACACGACACCCGACACCCCGACACGACGCCCCGACACCCCGACATGATGCTCCGACACCCCGACACGACGCCCTGACGACACGACGCCCCGACACGACACCCTGGCACCCCGATACGACACCTCGACACCCCGACACAACACCCCGACATGACACCCCGGTGACGCACCTCTGGTGAGCCCCCTGCATGACACCCCCGGCACAACACCCCGGCACGACACCCCCGGCGACGCCCCTCCGGTGAGCCCCCTGCACGACACCCCGGCGACACCCCGACACGACACCCCGATGACACCACGGCATGACACCCCAGCACGACACGAGGCACCTTCACGTGCGTGTGGCGACGGTAAGATGTCACAGATAGATCGCCATTACAATCCCCCGCGCAGTTGTTAATACGCCGCCCCCAACGCCACTGACCCCCGACACCTCTTTGGCCTCCTGTTGACCGAAAAGGTGCTCTTTGGCCTTCCAGAGGCCGACGGGGTCATAGTTTTGTAAATTATGACTTAGGTCATATATTTTCTGATTTTGTTATAAAAAACATCATATTTGTGTTGATCGGGTGGATTTAAATGTGCAGTTGTTTCGTCGCTACGAGGGTCTGGTGTTCAACGACCTCCCCGTGCGTTCGACAAGCTCGGCCCCTGCGTTCTTGGGTGAGCACAAATGACATCTCCTCCTCCCCCCTTCATTTGCTCTGTTCCGGTCTTCGTGCCGATGTAACTTGCTAGCTATAGGTAGATTAAATCATCACTATGCATGACCAGTATGCGTCTCCTGTTCGAAAGGGTTACCGTTATAAATATGCATGCGTTTGCATATTTATAACCGTGATTCTTTCGAATTGTCCAACGTTATCCATGGACAACCCGAGTATGTGTAGATTGGGTTCATTTTCCCATATGCTCTGCTCCGGATCCGACGCATAATTTTGTCAATGCCTCCCTGTTGTTCTTCGGGTACACATCCTCTCTGTTTATTGCTGAGACGTGTATCAGGAGAACAGCGGGGAGGTGCTGCCGAAATTTTGCGTCGGATCCGGTGCAGAGCATGGGAAAACGAACCCAATCTACACATACTCGGGTGGGATTAGGACCTATCTTTACCTATTAGCGTGTAGGTTGCATGGACGTAATAAAACAGACAAACTTGATTAACTGATGAATATATATGCTGAATTATATATATATTTCTTGTGTGTCCAGTAGCTAGGTGTTGACACCTGATTTTGGCACGATACAAAACACTATTAAGCAGGCCTCAAATGGAAAAGTGCTCAAAGTGAGAAAGTTCTGTGTCGTCGAAAGGAGAAACTTTGAAGTTTGGGCCATTGCCATCCGATCTCATCTCGAAAGCCGAAATTGTATTCGAAGTATTGGGATTTTGTATCCAGAACACTATTCGGCTGATTACGCCCTCAAGATGATCTCATATGAGAAAACTTTCTACATGAATTGTCTTCGTCTCGTCGAATCGGTCGATTTTCATATAAAAATCGTCTCAATCCGAGTTCGTATGCAAAAGTTAGAGCTATCTGAATGCAGTCATGTCAAGAGGCGAAATAAGACGCGGGAGACCAGACACGTCTTGGCGAGTGTCTGATGCAATGCGTGAGCGATTAGCCATTCAAGATGGCCTCGAATCGAAAAACGTTCAACATGAAAGTTGTTCGTAACGTCGAAACGGTCAACTTTGCTTTTGGGCACATTTTCATCCGAGGTCGTTTACTGCCACAAAAAAGACCCGCAAGGTACAGCCAGAAACCTTGCCGGGATGGAAACCTTGCCGGGATAGAAACCTTGCCGGGGAAATCTTGCCGGGATGGAAACCTTGCCGGGGTGTGAAAGCTTGCCGGGATGGAAACCTTGCCGGGGAAATCTTGCCGGGATGGAAACCTTGCCGGGGTGTGAAGCTTGCCGGGAAAAGCTTGCCGGGGTGGAAACTGTCAAATCCGACCAGAAGCTGAAGACGGGCTCAAACGATTACCTAGATGGCCTCGTATGGAAAAATGTTCTACATGAAAGTTGTGCGTATCGTCGAAACGGTCAACTTTCCTTTTGGAGGCATCATCATTTGAGATAATATACGGCCTGCAAAATTTCTACAAAACTCGGACAGCCTAGTCAGCAACAGGACCAAATCCGACTAGAAGTTGAAGATGACCTCCTGGAGTATTGAAGATGGCCTTGTTTGGAAAAGTGATCAATAGAAGAATTGTTCGTCTCGTCGAAACGATTGATTTGGATATAAAAAACGTCTCAATCAGAGGTCGTATGCAGATTCTATAGTCCGCGCAAGGAGCAAGACAGAAATTTGGGCCAGATTCGGGTTGAATCCGAGTTAGACTAGAGCTAGGACTCTAGGACGTGAATTGATGTAATTTTCTTGTAAGGAAAGCCTAGATGAATCCTTTGCATGTACGGGAAGTCCAGCCGCCTCTTATATATGTTGGGGGTGACGGCCGATTGAACAACACACAATCGAACAAACACATCTACTACTTTTTCGTGTTCATCTATCTCCTACCCTTGTATCTTTCTTCTCGTTCTTCGTTCGTTCTTCTCTTGAAGGCCAGCGATCCACGAGGCTCCAAGGGCGTTCAGAACGACTTGGAGCAACCAATCGTTTCCGGGTGCTCTGACGGGGTCCCTCCCGAGTAACCGGGGCGTCTGGTGTCAAAAGTGCCGGCCGGATTGTCTTGCGTATCGCGCTTCCGGCAGGCCTCCCGCGGTGCGAGTTGTGGAGCATTTCCCTCGGCGCTGCGGGTACACGGTGACGTGTTCGTGTGTCAACACACTTTTTGGCGACTCCGCTGGGGACCGAAGCTTTGAACGGTCTCCGGCCCGTTCTTGCTACGAAGAGATCGTCATCTAGGGTTTGCAATCTACAGAGGGAATATGAATACCCAATTCCCTAGTGTAGATGCAAATAATTCATATGGTGTTACTAGATCGCTCAATGAGTATACTCTATCGGCCAGCCCTTGTTCTTTCAATCATGCATCTAATTATGTGCAAGGACCGATTCAAAGTAGTTTACAAACTTCAACTTCTTATGATACTAGTAACATGCACCATATGTATTCCAACTCTCGTGCATCGGCAACCCCACAACTCTATATGCCGATGAACAACATGATGAGTTTGGTTAATCAAGTTGAAACACCTCATATTGGAACTTTCAATAATATGCAAAAAAGTGTTTCACCTTTTTATTCATCGGCACCTAACTTGCAATATGTTAATTCAAACATGCCGATGGATGGGGGAATCGGCCATGCTTCCATTAGCAATTTGGCCGGTTATCCTCAGTCATCATATACTACACCTAATGAGATTAATTTTTTGGCAAAAAATACAACTCAAAATATTCATGACTCGGCTCACCTTCGTGGTTATAGCCGAGTGAATGAAGAATATACAGGAGCATCTGTGCCTAATATTGCAGGAGATGAGGTGGCTCTGGCTGCTTTAAAAAGTTTATCCCAAAACGATAAGATTAGCGCTCTTTGCCTTGAGCAACATGATAAGGGGATGGTTCCTGATTATGAGGCAATAAAAGCTAGAGTTTTGCAAGAAGATGATGTGATGCCAATTGACCAAATTGGAGAGAAGAAATATAGTTCTACACCAATGCATATGTCTTCACCTACTGCTGCAGCATGCTATATACCCCCTAAACAATTGCAAAGTTTCGGCAACACTCATGTTTCATTGCCGAAAGAGTCTAAATGCGTTGGGGGGCAATCATATCCAGAGTGGGCTGAAATCAAGAAAAAGCTTAAAGCCAATTTTGCCGCTCGCCACCAGAGACTAATAGAAAAGGAATTGGTTCAAAGAAAAGAAGCATTGCCGGTTGATATCATTGATGAAAATAATGATGATTCGAAGAGTGAAAGTTCTTCGGCTGGAAAAGCCGAATCAACTAATGTGAATTCCGAATCCATCAAATCCAAAGAGGCAAGCACCATTGAGGAAGGGCATGGCAAGCACAAAACAGCTGTGCTTGATTTTTCTGAAGTTGAGAGAACCTATTTCCTGCCCTACGAGTTCTGTGCCAAGGAAATTGATGAGCATCAAGAACAAAGTAATATGGCCGAACAAAGTATGGTTAATGATGAGCATCAAGAACACAAGCGTGCAGCTAAGCAAAGTTCACTTGACGATCATTCGAGTGATGAAGCACGGAATCAAGGAAAAGATGAGGATAAAGCGTTGGAGAGTCATTCAAAAGTGGATCAAAGCATTATTCAAGTGATACAACCATCATACTCTCCCAACGTGTATGAAGAGGTATGTCTAGCAAGTAATTTATCTATTTTCAGATTTGGTCTCAATTTTATTGTTGATGCATCTATTAGCAAAATTCTTATAACAAATCTTGAGAGACCAATGAAGAAGGATAACTTACTTGTTAGCAATAAAATTATAACAAAGCATATCGGTCAACCCATTGCACCATTTATAGAGAATGATAAAGATTTACTATCGCAGTCAAAGTACTTCCCATTGTCTTATTTAAAATTTATATATACATGGGTAGCTTTGCTTATTTCATACTTGGCCTGCATTTGGTCTCAAATGAGACATATATGTTATAACAGTTTTGATTTCGAAAACATAAAGCCAAGGCTTGAATCTTTTGAGAAAACCGATGATAGTATGATTTCTTATTCAAAATCATCGGAGATAGAGTGCGAGACACAATGCATAGCCGAATGGGGTGATGCCAAATCTAAACCATTCGTTTGCTTAACTCCAAATCCGTTCTCACAGCAAGATCGGCTAGAAAATAAAAGGTTTACCTTCAATTCAAGTATGTGTGATCGAATATTTGATTTGTTGCTGAAAAATAGTTACATTAGAATTCGTGATCACCATGTTGAGCCATCTATCCAAGGACGAATGTATTGTAAGTTGCATGATTCGTTCAAGCATAATTTTTAGGATTGCAACATGTTTCGTCAAATAGTTAAATCGGCCATTGATAAAGGACGATTGAGATTTATTGAAACACCAAAGGATGACCAGTCTATTCCGATTGGTCCTGATGGCAAAAAGTTTTTGCATCGGCTGCTTCAAGCCGATCCATTTAAAGAGAAGATAAAAACTGCAGGTGACGGGATCAAGCTTTCAAGTAAAGAAGTTGTTGAAGAGCATAATGAACATAATCTTGAGGGCGAGAATTCTGTCAAAGCTACAATGAAGACGCCAAGGACTGGGGGGCAACAAGCAAATTCGGAGATCGGTGCAAGCACAACCAAAGAAAACAAAGGCCGAAATAAGCACAAGTGCAAGAAATCCAAAGTCACTTTTGCACAATTATTGGAAAAATACCAGAAGATAAGTGAGGAAAAAATCGCTTATCAGCCGACTAGTGCAAAAGCGTCAAGATCACCCCCTAGGCGCAAATCCAAGGATTGGTATTGTCAAGAAGAGGATTTCAATGCAACATATTCATATCCTTATTTTGGGCCACCAATGCCAATGTCGTGGATACCTCCCTATGCTCACGTAAATCCATATCCATCATGGGACAGGCGTGATAAAAGGGCACATTTACCATTTTATTATAAACCATCTCACCAATATTATGCAGCTCCAAGAAGTCCAACGTTCAGTGAACAATCACATGTCAAAGACCGTTTCAATCATAAGGAATCGGTCCGGAGCTCAAGGAATAATAAAGAGGAGGTCAAGCAAGTATACCGGATCAAGAAAGATGGTCGTAAGTGTGCTACTTCAGATTTGATCTCAAATGAGCAAGTGCCAATTAAAATGTTTACATTGGCTACAAAAGGCAAAGAAGAGAAGCAAACAAATATCCAAGATCAAAATGCCAAATCTGAAGAGAAGGAGTTGAGAGTGCACAAGGCTGGAAAAGAATTGCCACTTCAAACAAAATCGCAGCCGGGGTGCCCACTCGGCTTATCATATTGGCAAAGGAAGGAATTACAAAAGCTAAGTGCACAAGAACTTGAGAAGAAGAATATGGCATGGTTTCCCAAGAAGAGCAGTCAAACCAAAAATGATGTGCAAGCTTCTATTGTAGCAAGTACAACACAAGTGAAGAAGGAGAAAGAATCTCATAAGAAATCCAGCCGAAGGTTTCCATCACCCTATCAAAATCTTCGGTTAGCACATCATCCATATTCATCAAACGTGCCATTGATGCCTATGCCATATAACTCATCCCCAGCAACGGCCAAGGTGTTGGTATTGCTGATATATCTCCTCATGGTACTGTTTTTTAAGCCTCATGCCACTTAAAATATTTATGCACAAATGATCAAAGCCGAATATGCATTGTTATTCGGATTGGAGCTTTTACCTGCTATAGATGCTACACATATTGAGGCTTTTGGTGATTCGTTATTAGTAGTACAACAAGTATCCAAAGTCTTTCAATGTTTAGACGAATCACTTAATGTTTATCTTGATAAATGTCTAGATATAATTTCTACTTTGGATCACTTTAGCATTGCTCATATATCTAGACATGATAATTGGAGAGCAAACGAGTTGGCACAGCAAGCATCCGGCTATCATGTCGATCATGGCATGTTTCATATCTCTCAAAAGCCGATGTCTTGTCTTGCTGACATAGGAGAGGCCGAACCAGAGCCCACTGATTCGGTCACCAACAGTGAATCAAATACAGGTGAAAATCATGACTGGAGGAAGCCCATTATTGATTACTTGTGCAATCCAAGTATCAGTCATTTGCAGGATCCGAGTGAAGCAAAATTGTTCGGCACATGACGTAATATACCCTTCGATATTTGATGATTTGTGTTGCCGAACGGTTGACAATATTCTGTTGAGGTGCTTGGGCAAAGTTGTTCGAACCAAGCAAAGATTCCCATGGGATGCATACACAGAGACATTTTATACACCCGTCATGGGCTTTGAAGCGGCAAATATCTGAAGAAATCCCAAGTGGCAGCAAACCTGAGCATATGGCCGATAATAATTATTGTCCTCAGCACGCACAGCCGATGGAGTGTTGACATCGTGCTTCAACATTACACTAGGCAAAGTATTTTCTGGCACGCAAGCTCTGCCAGAAAACAGGGGGGCATGTGTTGACACCTGATTTTGGCACGATACAAAACACAATTAAGCAGGCCTCAAATGGAAAAGTGCTCAAAGTGAGAAAGTTCTGTGTCGTCGAAAGGAGAAACTTTGAAGTTTGGGCCATTGCCATCCGATCTCATCTCGAAAGCCGAAATTGTATTCGAAGTATTGGGATTTTGTATCCAGAACACTATTCGGCTGATTACGCCCTCAAGATGATCTCATATGAGAAAACTTTCTACATGAATTGTCTTCGTCTCGTCGAATCGGTCGATTTTCATATAAAAATCGTCTCAATCCGAGTTCGTATGCAAAAGTTAGAGCTATCTGAATGCAGCCATGTCAAGAGGCGAAATAAGACGCGGGAGACCAGACACGTCTTGGCGACTGTCTGATGCAATGCGTGAGCGATTAGCCATTCAAGATGGCCTCGAATCGAAAAATGTTCAACATGAAAGTTGTTCGTAACGTCGAAACGGTCAACTTTGCTTTTGGGCACATTTTCATCCGAGCTCGTTTACTGCCACAAAAAAGACCCGCAAGGTACAGCCAGAAACCTTGCCGGGATGGAAACCTTGCCGGGGAAACCTTGCCGGGATAGAAACCTTGCCGGGATGGAAACCTTGCCGGGGACATCTTGCCGGGATGGAAACCTTGCCGGGGTGTGAAGCTTGCCGGGGTGGAAAGCTTGCCGGGAAAAGCTTGCCGGGGTGGAAACTGTCAAATCCGACCAGAAGCTGAAGACGGGCTCAAACGATTATCTAGATGGCCTCGTATGGAAAAATGTTCTACATGAAAGTTGTGCGTATCGTCGAAACGGTCAACTTTGCTTTTGGAGTCATCATCATTTGAGATAATATACGGCCTGCAAAATTTCTACAAAACTCGGACAGCCTAGTCAGCAACAGGACCAAATCCGACTGGAAGTTGAAGATGACCTCCTGGAGTATTGAAGATGGCCTTGTTTGGAAAAGTGATCAATAGAAGAATTGTTCGTCTCGTCGAAACGATTGATTTGGATATAAAAAACGTCTCAATCGGAGGCCGTATGCAGATTCTATAGTCCGCGCAAGGAGCAAGACAGAAATTTGGGCCAGATTCGGGTTGAATCCGAGTTAGACTAGAGCTAGGACTCTAGGACGTGAATTGATGTAATTTTCTTGTAAGGAAAGCCTAGATGAATCCTTTGCATGTACGGGAAGTCCAGCCGCCTCTTATATATGTTGGGGGTGACGGCCGATTGAACAACACACAATCGAACAAACACATCTACTACTTTTTCGTGTTCATCTATCTCCTACCCTTGTATCTTTCTTCTCGTTCTTCGTTCGTTCTTCTCTTGAAGGCCAGCGATCCACGAGGCTCCAAGGGCGTTCAGAACGACTTGGAGCAACCAATCGTTGCCGGGTGCTCTGACGGGGTCCCTCCCGAGTAACCGGGGCGTCTGGTGTCAAAAGTGCCGGCCGGATTGTCTTGCGTATCGCGCTTCCGGCAGGCCTCCCGCGGTGCGAGTTGCGGAGCATCTCCCTCGGCGCTGCGGGTACACAGTGACGTGTTCGTGTGTCAACACTAGGCAAGGTGAGTGATCGTGCATGGATGTACACCGGTCACACTAGTCAGAAAGACATGACCAATGAATGGTTAACAGAAACCAAGGTGTTTGTGAGAACCGCATTTGCAAATGGCCAGAGAAAAACCTGGTGCCCCTGTGTCCGGTGTGACAACTTTCAAAAGAGGACAGAGGGTGAAATGGGTAAACACCTACAGAATTGGGGGTTGTACGCCTGATTATACGGTGTGGACATTTCATGGTGAGTCTGCCCAACGTGCCAGAGTTGAGGTGGTTCGTCGTCGCACCGACGAGCATAGTACCGGGATCGAAGACATGGTGCAAGACTTTGATGATGCTCGGGATTCGAACGATGAGATGGAGGAATCTACAAAGGCCTTCTATGAAATGTTGGAGTCTTCAAAATGTCATCTCCACGAGCACACTGAGCTTTGTCAGTTGGATGCCATCGCGCAAGTAATGGCTCTGAAGGCTCAATTCAACTTGGGCAGAGAATACTACGACGCGATGATGACACTATTTGGACGCTTTCTACCCAAAGGCCATGTCATGCCTGCAAACCTGTACCGGTCGGACAAAATCCTCCGTGTACTTAAGATTCCCTATGAGAAGATAGATGCCTGTGAGAATGGATGTGCCTTATTTACGCTTGAGTATGCGGGCTTGAACTATTGTCCCATTTGCAAGTCTTCCAGGTATGTTGTGGTAGACAACGGCATGGGTGAGAAGATTCAGACCAAAATCCCAGTTAATGTTCTTCGGTATATGCCAATCATACCAAGACTTCAACGTCTTTTCATGGTCGAAGAGATGGCCACACAGATGACATGGCACAAATTGGGCAAAAGAACCGAACTAGATGCAGATGGGAATCAGATGTTGGTACACACTTCAGACGCTTTTGCGTGGAAGCACTTCGATGCATTACGTAAGGATAAAGCGGCAGATCTAAGGCATCCTCGAGTCGCCATCAGCACGGATGGGTTCAATGTGTTTGGTATGATGGCAACCCAATACAGTTGTTGGCCTGTATTTGTCATTCCACTCAATCTCCCCCCCGGACAGATTATGCAAAGAAAGAACATTTTACTGACGTTGATAATTCCAGGGCCCAACTATCTGGGGAAGAATATGAATGTGTACATGCAGCCGCTTAAGGATGAATTGCAAGAAGCTTGGGATGATGGGATCAAGACATACGATGCCGCTTCAAAACAAAACTTCTCAATGCATGTGTGGTACATGTACTCGATGCATGACTTGCCGGCGTATGCGCTATTCGTTAGCTGGTGTGTACATGGATGGTTCCCATGCCCCACATGCAAGGCAACTCTTTAGTTTCATTGGCTGCAGGCGGGTCGCAAGTTTTCTTGCCTCGAATTGCATAGACAGTTCCTGGATCCTCGCCATAAGTTCAGAAAAGACAAGAAGAATATCATCAAAGGTAGAGTTGTCAAAAACTCTACACCACCTGCGTTGAAAGGCCAACAGACCCTGGATCAGTTAAATGCTCTCGAGCCTGATCCAGAGCGTCCAGGGTATTTCAAAGGGTATAATTCAGAACACGCCAGGACTCACAAGACATGCTTGTGGGATCTGCCTCGTCAATACCAAATATGTAGTCTGTGCGCGAGAAGACCCGTCAGACCCCTCCGCCAATGCCAGTCATTGCTCCGATGACCACAGTGAGTTTCATTTGAATGGTCATTAGTTACTAGTCTTAACATTTGAGTGTCATCATGCTAACGAGACATTGCAAATGATCTTTGGTGCAGCGTAACTCCAGACAAGCATCGCACGAACCTTCTCCAGGTGTAATCGGCACGAGCAACACCGATGCTTCACCTCCATGATGACGGTAAGTTTTCTCTAGTGTTTTGCTTAACAAATTAATGATGACCTATACTTAGCTTATTTAGTTCATTTATGACATAATTAGCTTACTTAGGTCAAAAATGGCATAATAACCTTGGTTAGCTCATAAAGTTCATATACTTAGCTTATTTTCCTCCAAAATGACGTAATAAGCTTACTTAGCTCCAAAATGACCTATTTTACCTAAGTTAGCTCTAAAATGACCTATACTTAGCTTTGTTTCCTCGAAAATGACATAATATGCTTACTTAGCTCCAAAATGATCTATTTTACCTATGTTAGCTCTAAAATGACCTATACTTAGCTTTGTTTCCTCCAAAATGACGTAATAAGCTTACTTAGCTCCAAAATGAACTATTTTACCTTAGTTGGCACTAAAATGAGCTATACTTAGCTTTGTTTCCTCCAAAATGACATAATAAGCTTACTTAGCTCCAAAATGACCTATTTTACCTAAGTTAGCTCTAAAATGACCTATACTTAGCTTTGTTTCCTCCATAATGACATAATAAGCTTAGTTAACTCAAAAATTTCATAATTACCTAGGTTAGCTCAATAATTACCTGTACTTAGCTTACTTATGTCAAAAATGGCATAATTAGCTTACTTAGGTCCAAAATGGCATAATAACCATGGTAACCTCATAAATGTCATATACTTAGCTTATTTTCTTCCAAAACGACACCACAAGCTTAGTTAGGTCAAAAATGGCATAATTACCTAGGTTAGCTCTAAAATGACACAAATAAGAAATAAGAAGAAGAAAAACAAGAGGAGAAAGAGAAAGAGAAGAAAAACTCTTCTTCGTCTTCTAGATCTACTTCTTCTTCTTCTTCTTCTAGATCTTCTTCTTCTTCTAGTCTTCTTCTTCTAACTTTCTTATTTTCCATTTTGCAGATTTGATTTACTTCACGGAAGCTTGCATTGATGGAGTGCTTGTGTTTACTTTTTGATTTCATTTTGTATCGATGAACAATGTGAAACTTGCTACCTATGGATGAAACTATTGTAATATGGATGAAACTATGTATGCATGGATGAAACTATTGTAATATGGTGAAACTTGCACTTTTGATTTGGTATGTTTGTTGGATCATCATATCCATATGGCAGTGATATAGTTTCTTATGTGTTGGATATCATATATTTGCTGTGAAACTTGCACACATTGTTTGCCCTGTGAAATATATATATATATATATATATATATATATATATATCAATAATATATTTGCCTGTGAAAATGCTTGGATATAACAAAAAACAGAATAAATAGGGGCAATAGAGGCACTTTGCCGTCTGCACCCAACGGCAAAGGTGACACGTGGCAGCAACCTTTGCAACCTGGGAGCACTAGGTCTGATCCATTTGGTCACTTTGCCGTAGGCTGGCAGACGGCAAAGTATGACATTTCGCCTTCGGCTGGCAGACGACAAAGTATGCCAGTAGCCACCTGAGGCCAGCTGGCCCATTTGGAAACTTTGCCCTCCCTGGAAGACGGAAAAGGAGCTTGTCTCTTTGCCGTTAGCCACCTAACGGGGCTAACCTCAATGCTATGCCGTCCACTCACTGTATCGTCTGCAGGGCTAATAGGGCAGACAGCAAAGGTGTTTGCCGTCCGCTTTGCTTATGTAGACGGCAAAGTAGCCCTTTACCGTGGTTTTCTGTGCTAGAAGTGGGGCCATCTGCTGGTAGACGGCAAAGGAGTTTGCCGTCCGTGAACCTATCCTTTGTCGTCTGCCATGGCAGACAGCAAAGTACCTGATTCCTGTAGTGCCTCCACGGCGTGCGGCTTGGAGAGAGTCCCCCGCAGGGTGCGGCTCATATGGCACGGTCCCTTGCGAAGCCTTCCGTCTGCGGGGCGCCGCTCGCGAGGCCTCGCGAGTGGGGGGGGTCTCTAGAGGGCTCCAATATCCGGCATCAGGGAAACTGCCAAGTTTTGCAAGTAGCACGACAGGGCACGCTCGCGAGATCGCCCATGGGTGATACGCGAGGAGACAAGAGCACCAAGGAGCTGGTGAGGTAACGTACACGGGACCAGACCCGCGAGCCAGAGCTCAGCCGCTTGGGTTTTATAGTGCCGCAGGGACTGACCCGAGGACAAACACTGTGCCCAACCCCCGCTCGCGTGACAGACACGGGGGAGTTCATGAGCACGCACCTCTCTTGAGGCGTACTCAACCGCATGTACACAAGAATTCTTTTGGAAAAAGGCTTTACTGATGCATGAAACAAGTTCATTACATAACAGAAAGATACATGACGCCGTGTACGAAATGAGTCGGTTTGAGGCTGTGGCCAAGAGACTCCCCTCAAAGTTGACAGAAACGCTGCCGTGACGGCCACGGGTCAGCCTGAGGTTGGTACTGCTGAAAAGCGCCCTCAGTGTCAAAACGTCTGCAATGTGTGCGCATGGGGTATCCACTAGCGCTGAGCATGGGGCTTCCATGAGAGTTGGAAGGGGCTCTCACATGCCCTGGGCAGCGTGGTTAGAGAGAGCCCCGGAGCGTGTACAACTCCGGCTTGCTTGTATCCGTGGAGCACGGATAGAACTTACGGTGATGGAGGGCATTCCATGTGTTTTGTACCAAAACTCCCTCCGCTGTCATTCGTAGGGCTGCGGTGGGCCGGTCGGCGATTGTTAACCGCATCTGTGATGCGGGACACCAAGCTCATGCGCATCAGCCTCACGAAGGTGGCTGTGGCGTTCTCCAAGCCGAAAGGCACACGCATGAGTGGAGATGGAGGGGAGAAGGGCCTTGCGAGGCGAGCCTGGTTGAGGGAAACGAAATCGGCGCACATGCGCCTGCCGCCGCGCGGCTTGGAGACGGGGTTGGGGTTGACAGTCCACCTGGGGTGGGGAACTTCATGGGCGATTGCTATACCTTGAGGCTTGCCTCCCTCGATAGGCCGGGCATGCTTGATGCTATCCAAGCTGACGCACCAGAGCTTGCCCAGAGGGGTTGACGAGCACGCCTTCCTATTTGGGCGAGGGGGCGCCACCGACGGCGCGGGAGGGGCCTGCACTACCCCCGCTCGGCGACGCCTTGTTGGGCCCGGCCTGCTCTTGAGGGAGCAGGGGCTTCTTCTTGGCGGGTACTTCCTCAGCAGGCCCAAGGTTGCCCTCGTCGGCAAGGTACGTAGTGGCAGCGACCTTGTAGGCATGTTCGAGGGTGTGCACCGCGTCCTTCTCGTCGCAGCGGATGGTGATGGTGCCGCCACAGCCGGGCATCTTGACGAGGCCATAGGCGTGATGGGTCACGGGCATGAACTTGGAGAGCGCCGGGTAGCCCTAGATGGCATTGTAGGGAAGGCCGATGTGCACCACATCGAAGTTGATGAACTCCGTGTGGTAGTTCTTACGAGTGCCGAAGGTGATGGGGAGACGCACTTGCCCCAGCGGGATGGTGGAGCCATCGTTGACACTCAAGAAGGTCCTAGTAGGCATGAGGCGCTCGTAGGGCACTTGAAGCATCTCGAGGTTCTCCACATAGAGCATGTTGAGCCTTGCCCCACCGTCGATGAGCATCTTGGTGACAGCAACGTTGCTGATAGTGGGAGTGCAAAGCAGAGGAACGGCGCCCACGGCCTTCATGGACTTGGGGTAGTCGCTGGCGTCGAAGGCGATGGGGACCTCGGACCACTTGAAGCGGTTGGCGGACTCGAACACCGGGAGGACCGCGTTCACCTCATGAGAGAACTGCTTGAAGTGGCGGTTGGATGGAGGGGCCTAGGCCCCACCGAGGATGCAGGACACCCTGCGGGGCTCCTGGTAGCCCCCCGGCGTTGGCCTGAGGGTCGGCCTGTCGTGTCTGGTTCTGCCAGTTGTTGCTGTTGCCACCGGAGCCATTGTTGTTGTTGTCGTCCCAGCGATCGCCTCCGCTGCCGCCGCCGCGCTCCTTGCGGATGCCGCAGCGGTCGGCACGGCCCTCGCGGAGCTGCCTAAGCTCGTAGCAGTCCTCGGTGTTGTGGGAGTTCATGTTGTGGTATGCGCAGGTGGGGCGGTCGTCCTTCTTGGCTTCTCAATGGTCGAGGCCACGCTTGTAGTCCGGTTCTGCCGCGAGCACGGCCTTACGCTTGAGGACCTTGCCGTTGGATTTTGTCGCGCAAGGATCGACGTTAGGGTCGTTGTGGAGGAATAGTCGGCGAGGACGCAGAGCTCCGCTGCGGAGTCCAGCTCGTCCCTGATGGAGAGCTTCTCATGCATCTTCATGTCGGTGATGCCGCTGGTGAAGGCGTAGACAATCGCGGCATCGGAAGCCTTCGAGATCATGTTGCGCACCTGGCTGAAGCGCTGGACGAACTTGCAAAGGGGCTCGTCAGGGCATTGGCTCACGACGCGCAGATCATTGAGCGTGATGGGGCGGTCGCTCGTGCTCGTGAAGTTCACGACGAACTTCTTGCACAGGTCCTCCCACGAGGAGATGGATGCCTCGGGGAGGTTCAGAAGCGATGCACGCGCAACATCCTTGAGGGCCATGGGGAAACAATTCTCCATGACCTGGTCGTCCCCTCTCGCGCCTGGATGCTGATGGTGTAGAGCAGGAGGAACTCCGTGGGGTTGGCGCTGCCGTCGTAGCGAGGCGGAAGCTCTGACTTCAACTTGTTGCAGCTCAGGAGCGAGGGCCAGGTAGCCCACGATGGTGGCTACGCCTTCGTTGAGGGCCACACAATTCTAGCGTCCAGCAGCGGCGATGTCTTGGAGAACGCGATCCTGGCGGTTGCACGCCTTCTCGAGAGTCACACGTGCGTCCTGTGGTGAGCGGTCGACGATCTGGAAGCTGTCGTCGTCGCCTGCCTGTGCTGACGACCCGTGGAACTGCTCCGCCGCATGCGCCGCGGGCTGCTGCTCGGGCACGTCACGGGCCGGAGGAAGAGGAGGAGGAGCCTCATGCTTGGCTTGGTCGACACACGACGATGGAGGGAGCAGGGAACGGGAGGGCGCCTGACCGTCTTGGCCCGGAGCGTCGCGCGCGGTGTCGACGAGCTCGGTGATGCGCTCGAGCCAGGCGTCATAGGCGTCTTTGGCAGGGCGGTAGCGCAGGAGCTCCTGAGCCATGAGCAGCTGATACTTGTGATCTGCGTTGGGTTTTCCGTGAATAGGAATGGGTAATTGCAGCACAATACGGATATGTATTTCCCTCAGTTAAGAAACCAAGGTTTATCGAACCAATAGGAATATCCATCCACAACCGTCTTCAGCGACTGCACACAAAAGAGCAAACAACTTGCACCCACGCGGCAAGAGGGTTGTCAATCCCCATGATCTCGTTATTTGCAAGCAAGTGAAGTGTGTAGATAATAGTAGATAATTATAAATTGCAAAATAAAATAAAAAGTAAATAATGGCAGCAAGGTAAAGATAGGATTTGTAAATATATAAGTGAATAGACCTGGGGGCCATAGTGTTCCCTAGCGGCATCTCTCATGTAGGCAACATATGGTCGGTAAACAAATTTCTGTTGGGCAATTCATAGAAAAGTGCATAGTTATGTGATATTCATGGCAATGATCATGTATATAGGCATCACGTCCATAAGCAAATAGGCCGACTCCTGCCTGCACCTATTACTATTAATCCAACCATTGACCGCCATCCAGCATGCATCTAGAGTATTAAGCAAAAAAGAGTAATGCTTGGAGAACGATGACATGATGTAGACAAAGAGAATTCAATTAATATGAACTAAACCCATCGTTTTATCCTTAGTGGCAACAATACAAAGACGTGTCTTGT
The DNA here is from genome assembly GCA_039707655.1 of Elymus sibiricus. Taxonomy (NCBI): domain Eukaryota; kingdom Viridiplantae; phylum Streptophyta; class Magnoliopsida; order Poales; family Poaceae; genus Elymus; species Elymus sibiricus. The sequence goes on from CM077665.1 coordinate 239,839,963, forward strand.
CCCTTTCTGTCACTAGGATATAGAGCACCGCCAGATTGAACCCACTACAACGCACCCCTGTCACCGAAGAAGTATCAATCTGGTTGGCCAAACTATTTCAATAAACCGGAGAGGATTACGAAGCTATAACAATCATGCAAATAAAATAGCAGCAAGTATTCAATATTTTTTCTTGAATAATCTGAACAAAAACCCACAATTCATCGGATCCCAACAAACTCACCATAATGAAGAATTACAACGGATAGATCAAAGCGAAGATTTGTATTGAAGATCAAAAGAGGGAGAAAGAGAGAGCCATCTAGGTACTAACTAAGGACCCATAGGTCTGTGGTGAACTACTCACACGTCATCATGAGGGCAGCAAGGTTGATGAAGAATCCCTCCGTGATCGATCCCCCCTCCGGGAGGGTGCCAGAACGGAGCTCCAGAAGGGATTCGTTAGAACAGAGACTTGCAGAAGACGAAAAAGTGTTTTGGCATTCCCCTTAGGGTTTTTGGAATATATGTGAGTTTATAGGCCAGAGAACGGGCGTAGGAGAGCCACCAGGCAGGGACAAGCCATCAGGGCACGCCGACCCCCTTGGGCGCGCCCTGTTGGCTTGTGCCTCCCTCATGCGGCCTCCGGTCTTCTCCTGAAGCTTCCAGGTCTTCTTTTGGTCCAGAAAAAAACATAAAAAAGGTTTCAGGACCATTGGACTTCGTTTGGTACTATAAACCTGAAAGGTAAAAACACGTAGAAAATAGCAACTGGCACAGGGCACTGGGTCCATAGGTTAGTGCTCAGAAATATTATAAATTGGTAAATTATTACTCAAAAAGTATCCTAGAATGATAATATGTCAGCATGGAACAATCAAAAATTATAGATACGTTGGAGACGTATCATCATCCCCAAGCTTAATTCCCGCTCGTCCTCGAGTAGGTAAATGATAAAAACAGAATTTTTATGTGACATGCTACCCAATATATAATCTTTTGCATGTATGCTCATTGACAAACGATGAATTAACAAACATCAACATAGTAATATTTATAGGCACAAGCAACAAAATCATCAATCTTTGAAAGTATACGATCCTAAAAGAATGTTTACCCCCATTCATTTTATCATATTAGTAAGGCATGGCTCTGTCTTCACCACATTAATACAAATGTCAGGCACCACGTTGTCCAAGTCAGGCAATTGGATCGTACTTTTTCAATGTGCATCAACTTTTTATTCTTGCGTGAAAGCATAAGGGTGGAATAGAATATGGTGGTAGATATCAAAGGGGTAAAAAGTGGAGAAGAAAGTCTCGCATCAACTAGGCGTATCAACGGGCTATGAAGATGCCCATCGATATATGACAATTTAAGGAGTAGGGATTTCCATGCAAATGATGCACTAGAGCTATGAGTGTATGAAAGCTCAACTGAAGCTAAGTGGGGTGTGCATCCAACTTGCTTCCTCATGAAGACCTCGGGCATTTGAGGAAGCCCGTCATTGGAATATACAAGCCAAGTTTATAATAATGAAAAAGTAATTCCCACTAGCATATGAAAATGACATAACATGAGACTCTCTATATGAAGAAGAAAGTGCCACTTTGAGACACAAGTGTGGTAAAGGATAGTAGCAAAGTCCCTTCTCTTTTTTTCTCTCATTCATTTTTTTATGGTGGGCTCATTTGACCTCCCCCATTTTTATTTCCTCATTGGGACAATGCTCTAATAATGATGATCATCACACTTTTATTTACTATCAACTCGATATAAAAACTCGATATGAATAACTATGAAACAATATGACTCAATATGAATGCCTCTGGCAGTGTACCAGGATGTGCAATGATCTAGCGTGACCTGTATCAAAAATGTGATGAACGGTGGCTTTGCCACAAATACTATGTCAGCTATATATGATCGTGCAAAGCAATATGATGATGAATGAACTAGTCATATGATGTAACAGTGGAATTTGCATGGCAATATATCTCGAAATGGCTATGGAAATGCCATAATAGGTAGTTATGGTGGCTGTTTTGAGGAATATATAAGAAGGCTTGTGTGTGACAGAGCGTATCATGTCATGGTGTCGGAATCGGGGCTCCGCAAAACCCAACAAGGTTCGAACACTGGGGCGTGTGCGAAGATCTCAACCGGCTCAAGGTCTCAACTTGCCACCCTACGGCCTAGTTGCGTCAAGCAAGTGTGAGCGAGTTAGAAGATGGACTTGGAGATTTACCCAGGTTCGGGCCACCTTGTGGTGTAAAACCCTACTCCTGCTTTGTGGTGGATTGGCCTGTCCAGGAGGCTGAGGATGAACTAGTACAGTGGTTGGGAGGCCTCACGAGGACTCTTGGCAGTGATGAACTCGACCCGATTCGACCCGCCTTCTACGATGGGAGCTCGTCCCTATTTATAGGGGCCACGGTCCTCTTCCCCCATCGCACTGGCGGGAAGGGATCCCACAACGGCCAAATTTGAAAGGGGACAAGTAGTACACCCTATCCTGACTAAAGGTGGTCTTCACCTGCAAAGCTTCTGGGTGTGACACAGCGGTGGGCTCGGCGATGACATCCGTCCTGCCTAGCTCGTGGTCTTGGTCCTCTTGCATTGAGAAGGAAATCTTTGGGGGGTTCCTTTGGAACCCGCGTACTTCCTCGTCTCCTTTGCACCAAAGAGGAAACTGTCCTCCCTCTGCGCCCGCTGGCACCCACCTGGCTTAGTCGTCAGAACCCATGTCTCCCCGACCTCACGAGGCCGGGTACTTGCCTTGGAATCTCTGCTCCTCGGGAGGTGGCCTGAAGGGGTGCCACTCCTCTGGAGGCCTTGGTGTTGTCCTCCTTGCGAGGCGGGGGTTATCATGAGGGCCTTGACTTGGGGGGCTCGTTGCAAGGCCGTACCGGGCCCGCGTGGTGGGCCACGCGCTGGGCCGCAGGCAGGCAGGTCTGGGTACCCCCGTTCCCAGAACGCCGACAGTAGCCCCTGGGCCCAAGGCGTGCCAACCTTAGCTTCGAGGCGAAGTCAAGGAGCGAAGGGCGAAGCGCCATGGGCCCCCATTCGCCTGTGGGTCAGGCTCGACGTGTGGCGCGCGACGGGGAACGGACACCTCCGCCCCCAATCGCCTCGGCAACTGTCCTGGCTGACAAAAGTCTGGCGCCCTTGGCGGAGCCATCATTGCTCTTCTTCCTTGCGCCTTGCTCCCGTGCTCAGATCCCCTTTCCTCTGTGAGAAACTCCTCCAAGTCTTGGCACAGCATCGCTCTCCCTTTTGCTCTTCTTCCTTCAGGATTCCTCGGATGGCGCCTGCCGGGAAGACAAAGCCTGAGGCTGCAGCCTCGGCCCCCTCTTCTCCCTCTCTGGCGCTCGTGACATCCTCCATCGCCAAGGAGGGGGATCTCACCTCCGCGCTTTCGTTGACTGCCGGGGACTCCAACGAATGGGGGAGGACCTTGATCTGGTGTGGCTCAGCCGAGCGGCGCACCCTGGAGAAGACGGTATACCCCTTCTTTCTCAACAGCATCTGCGGGCTTGTCCCGCCCTTCTCGAGGTTCTTCTCTGCCATCCTCGTGCACTACGGGATCCAAGCTCTCCACCTTCAGCCCAACTCCATCTTGCTCCTGTCGATCTTCGCCTTCTACTGTGAGGCCTTCGTAGGCATGAAGCCTTCTATGGCCCTCTTCTGCCACTACTTCAGCATGCGGCTTCATGACAGCGCGCAGCGGTCGGGGTGCGCTTCCTTCGTCGCAGTCCAGAGTGGCAATGTGCTCCTGAAGGCCGGGAAGCAGGTGGAAGGCTACCAGCACCGTTGGGTCTTCTTGGATGTTCAGGGGGTCGATTCGCATCTGGAGCTTTCGATGAAGCTGCCCGAGAAAACCCTCGGGTGGGCCTCCGCGAAGCTCACCGACCCCCGGGCGACACCCGTCTTGAAGCGGATCTCCTCGGACATGGCCGCCTGGAAACTGACGGGGGCGATGATGGTGAAGGAGTTCTTGACGCAATGCCTGGCGCCGCTCCAGCAGCACTCAAAGCCCATGTGGGAGTACGAGGGCATGGGGGGCGCCATTAGGCTAAGATCCGCCAGCCTGACGGGCAAGGAGCGGGACAAGGCCCTGAACACCTTGCTCTTCAGCGATCCCGGGGATCTTTCCGAGGCCTACGCCCCGCTGTACCGTCGCGACGACGGCCGGGCGTTGGCCGCCGCCATGCCTGATTTTGATGATCTGGGGCTCACGCCATCGGGGCTCCCCAATACCACGGTGTTGGTGTCCTCCGGCGACACCAGCGGCGGAGAGGATTCAGAGGAGACCGTGGATGGTAGGGAGGGGGCGTCCCCTCCATCGCAGAGCGTTCTCCTCTGCAACCTTGATGATGATGACGACGATACTGACTAGCCCCCGGCCGCTAGCTCCCTGCGCTTCGCCCGGGTGCACAGGGGGCCGGGGCCTTCCCCTCAAACCGCTCGGACGTCCGGCCGGTCGTCCCCGAAGAAACGCGCGACCGCGGTTCCTCAGGGCGTCCTCCGCACCCCTCCGAGCGGAAGCACCACGCCGGGGGTCGGCGAGGAGCATCCCACTCGCCCCTGGTCGTGGCCAAGTCCGCGTCGAAAGGAAGCAGGGGCATTCTGACCAGCGCAGAGGTGGAGAAGAGGAAGTGGGTCGCGCGCGAGGAGTAAGTAGCCTTCTTCGTTTTTGCTTGATCTTGAACTGCGCACGTGCTCACGGCCCTCCTCCTCTCATTGGCCAGGGTCGAGGTCGTGCCGAAGAGGAAGAAGGTGAGCGTTGAGCCGAAGGAGCCCCCTGCCCTGGGGGCGCCGTCGGCTTTGTGCCACGATGGAAGCGTGCCGCGCCAGCCTAGCGCGCCGCTTGGAGGACCGGCCGCCGGGGGTGCGGGAGCTCTCGTGGTGGCGTCTCCTGCCGCTGCCGTGGTGGCCCCGGCGCTGATGGAAGGGGCAGCTCATCGCCCCCTCCTGGTGGAGTCCGCTCCCGTGGTCGCGGAGATGCAGCCTCGGGAGGAGCCAGCCCCCACGGGCCAGCTGGTCGTGGGGTCGCCTACGCTTGCCGTGATGGAGGAGAAACTGCAGCCCCCTGCTCCCCAAGTTAGCCATGCTGCCGGGCCCTTGGTCACGGCGCCCGCCAATGCGCCAGTGCTGCCTCCTGGTCCGGCTCTCGTGCTTGCGCGCTGCGGTCCTCTGATCAGGCCCGGCGCCTTGGATGAGGCCGACACCATGCTTGGCAGGCTCCGAGCCGACCTTCAGGATGCTGAAAGGTGCCTCGCGAGGGAGTGCCTGGGGCTTGTTTCTGCGTGGTCCCAGGCCAGGGCGACCACCCAGACGGCCTGGAGCCGAGCCAAGGCCGCCATCGCGAAGAGCGAGGAGGAGGCGTCCGAGGCCAAGGCAGCCCGAGACGCAGCACTGGACGAGGCAGAGTCTGCCAGGGCGTGCTGCGGCGAGGCGGAGGCCCATATGAAAGTCTTTCAGGATGAGCAAGCCGCACTCGCGCAGCAACTCTGTGAGCAGGGGGAGGTCCTCAAGGCCCGTGAGGTGGAGCTCGCAGATCGCGACTCCGCGCTGTCCCAAGTGGCCGGTGACCAAGCCAAGGAACGCGAGCGCCTGGCCATGCTGAAGGAGGAGGTGTAAGAAGCCCCGGCGTCTCACACCCAAAGCGTCTCCGAGACGACGGCCCGACTAGAGGCCAAGGAGAAGGCCCTTGCGGATTCTGAGGAGAAAATGGCCGCAGAGCACGACGCCTTCCCTTCCCTTGAACTCGAGCTTCGCAAGTCGCTGCGCTCCATCTGCAGGGGAGGATTTTGGGAGCCTTTGGTGACCCCCGAGGCCGTCTACGCGGGGCTCTCCTTCAAGCTTGTTGAGGTGCTCGAAGACGCTTCCGCCAGGGTGGACACCATTTTGGAGGACGAGTGCCGCGATCTCCTTGCCACGGCGGTGACGTGGGTCTTCAGCCAACTCTACCACCGTGAGCCCGGCTTCAACTTCGATGCGGTGATTGTCCTGGTTGCTCCTGCATCCCGCGCCGCTGTGGAAGCGGCCGTGAAGGGCCCGGTGGACGCGCTGGTGGAGAAGTTCACCTGCATAGACACCGCCAAGCCCCCAGCGGTGGAAGCAAACGGTGGTGACGACAGAGGCAGCGACATCGACGATGAGGTCGCCGCGGCCGGGGCAGGTGGCGACGTCGGCCATGGCGGTGGTGGCCCTTCCTCCTAGGTCTTATCCTGCAACCTTTCACTGTGCCTCGCGGAGGCGTGAGACTTTGAATTCGTAAAACATTCAGTGCCTGTAATAATTGCTTGAATTTTCCTTGAATCTCGTGATTTCCGTCGGTGCCTTGTTTCCTTCCTGCTTGCTTTTGTGCTCTACGTCGGCGGGGCCCAATCCCGTGCATACCTCGACCGCCGTTGGAGCGTCCGGATCGCCAGGACGAGACCAAGGGGCGAGGGTCTATATGAACAGTGAGGCCCCTGAGTCGCGATGCTCAGGCGTCCCCCTTGACGCACAAGCAACACTCATGAAGGAAACATGACGAATACAGGGTGGACTTGGGGCGCCTTGGTGCTCTGCGTCGGCAGGGCCCAATCCCGCGCATACCTCGACCGCCATTGGGGCATCCGGATCGCCAGGATGAGACCAAGGGGCGAGGGGCTACGTGACCAGTGAGGCCCCTGAGTCGCGATGCTCAGGGGTCCCCCTTGACGTGCAAACAGCGCCCGTGAGGTGAATTCGTACCTTTCCTCGCCAACTTTTACCTGAGAGGGACGCGAGAAGACCAGGTGCCAGAACCTGGTGAGGTGGCTTGTAACGCCCAAGATGCGGTCCTATCTTTATTTCGGCTCGATGGCCTCGACAGGGATAGAAGCGTAGCTCGTCGTTTCGCAAGAATGGATATCATTACAAGTACATGTAAAGAAGAGATGAGTATACGGAATTGGCTTACACCCGCCACAAGCTAAATCAAGATCACATCAATAAAACAACATATACAATCATCATACAGAAGAACAGGGTCTGACTAGGGACGAAATCAAACGATAAAATGACATCCATCCTTGCTATCCCAGGCTGCCGTCCTGGAACCCATCCCACGATCGATGAATAAGAAGAAGAAGAACTCCAAATCAAACAAGCATCACACTCACGTCAAATCATCACATTACCTGTACCTGCAACTGTTGTTGTAGTAATCTGTGAGCCACGGGGACTCAGCAATCTCATTTTCAAGGGTATCAAGACTATTAAAGCTTAATGGGTGAGGTATGGTTAAGTGGTGAGACTGCAGCAAGCACTAAGCATTTATTTGAGTGGCTAACTTACGAGTACAAGAATAAGGGGGGTGATCGTCGCATAAACGGACGTGAACTAGTAATGATCACTAAGTGATCCTGAACACCTACTTACCAGTCAAACATAACCCCACCGTGTTCTCTCTCGGTTCAGAAATTCCGAGAAGAGACAGTCACGGTTACACACATGGTTGGTGTATTTTACTAGAGCTTACTTCAAGTTTGCTATGACCGGGTTCTAAACAAAGTTTCCAAGTTGCCACGTAATCGCGGTCACGGCTTTCCGAAAGATTTAACCCTGCAGGGATGCTCCAACTCATCCATCACAAACTAACCACAGGCCGCGGGAATAACCTCGACCACGAATCCCGTGATCTCCTAGGAAATTCCGTAGGAAAACCTCAACCTCGAGATAGCCCAAAGTATTCTCGGAATTCCTCGCGCAAGACATTCGAGAAAGGTAAAACAAGTCCAGCAAGACCGCCCGACGTGTCGACGAACCCAATAGGACCCGCGTATCTCGTTCTCAGGACACGACGGATAAGTGACGTGTATGGTGACCTGATAGACATCACCCAAGTTGCCCTGGGGTGGCCCCGCACAGTGCTCTATTTTGGACCAACACTCATGAGGAGCACAGGCCCGGGTTGTTGATTAATTATCCGCGGGTGCCGGCGGGTCCCTATGTATTTTTATTAAGTTGTTTAGCAAATGTAGTACCAAAGTTGGGTCTTGCCAAACAAGTTTTAATCTAAAACGAATGGTCAAGGGGGTCCCCATAACAACCCCGAGCATGTTAGGAGCGCAAAATATGGAACATAACACCGGTACACAAGTAACTAGGGCGGCAAAAGTGGAACAAAATACCGAGCATAAGGCCAAGCTTTCCACCTTTTACCAAGTATATATGTGCATTAAATTAAATAGCAATAATATTGTGATATATCAAAAAATATCCATGTTGCACATGGAAGAACTTGCACCTGCAACTAGCAACGCTATAAGAAGGGCTGAGCAAGCGTAACATAGCCAAACAATGGTTTGCTGGGATGTGGAGGGGCTAGAGGCTTATCATGGCATTTCAGGAGGCTTGACAAACAGGTGGTAGGTAGTGAGATAGCGATAGAAACGAGACAACTAGCATGACAATGATAGTAATGGTATCCAGGGAAATGTTCATCTTGCCTGAGATCCCGCTTGGAAGAAGAACGACTCCGTGAAGTAGAAGAACGGGACGTAGTCGAACGAATCATCACACTCCGAACGCTTTCGGAACTCTATCGAGAAGAAGCAATCCGAAAACAACAATCAACATATGATAAACACCACAACATATGCATGGCATGATGCACATCAAATATGATGCATGTTATGCATGACATGGCAAAGCACAACAATCAACTTCTACACATTAAGTGAAGCTCAATATGCAACGGGTTGCATATTGACGAAACTCCACATTTAAATTATTTAGTTTACTCCCGTTTAGGTACACGGCCATATTAAATGTTGTTAAACATGGCAAGAGGTGAAGCATAATGAAACTACACTATCTAGGCATCTTAAATGAGGTTGGAAACAACATATAGCATTTACGATATGACCCCATATGTTAATTTCGAAATTGGACCAGATCAGAACTAATCATGTTTTATATTTATTAAACAGCAAAATAAATGCCACCATGTGATTCTACACGTCATTCTAGTCGATTTACATATATTGATCATACGAAACGGAGCTACGGTCTAGTAGTTACGTCACACACAAGATGAACATGTCATGAATGCAAAATGCATGAAAATGACAACTACAAGCACTTCAAAACATGGATGCAACATGATAATATGATACTACATGCAATTCTAGACAATATTCATATATGGCATGTCCAAAAAGGAGCTATGGTTCAACCACAATCACCAATACAAGTTTTAGTTCAAATATGTCCAAAACAACAACATAGCATATTGCACACACAAAACCAACAAGCTCTAAGATCCTAATATGCACAAACTAAGCATGGGGCAGTAGCATATAACACACACTTCATTTCATCTTCACATATCATACTCAAAAGAATCATGGAACACATGGTCGGAAGCTCACAACATGGCAATAAAATATAGCAGATTAGGACTTAGTGAAAATAACAGTTTTTAACAGAGCAGTTTTATCACGGAGGCATATTGGCAGCAATAAAACTATATGCTATAGGGCATATCATGGCATGAAAATTTACAGCATGGTAGAGGACATGATGCACTACAAATCATACCATGGTGACAAGGTCTAATTATGCATAGAATCATGGCTAGCATCAACACAACATGGCATTATGAAGAAAACAGATTCTCAGACTTGGTGAAAATTAGAGTAGACATGTGCAGCAGTTTTTAACAGATTGACATGTTGGACAATGAATATAACTATGATGCAAATCCTATACATGGCATCAAAAGACACAACCTGGTAGACACCAACATGATTAACAAAAGACTCCTTGGGAGCAACCACAAAAGGCTCCTAGATCAATAGCAAATCACATGACAACATGGCAACAAAATAACAGTTTTCAGACTTAGAAATATTTTGGACCCTCAAAACAGTAGAATTTTATAGCATGTTGGCAACAAGAAAATAACACCTAAACATGCATTTCTATAGCAACCAAAAATACGAGGGCCTAGCACACATGTCCAAGGACATATCTCATGTTTGCAACTATTCCAAAATATGCATGGATTAATTCACACGAAATAAACAAAAGGGCATCATAGCAAAAATGACATGCACACAAATTGTTCAAATGACAAAACTAATTGCCCAGATAAATTCTATAGATTTTCTACCCCAAAACCATATATAATATGTGGATTTTTACTATAAAACAAATGACACAATATTTGTGCGAGATTAGGACATAAACCATTTAGCAAGTCATTTATGCAAATTAAATGCAAACATCACATCAAACATTTTTATCATGCATGAAAATGTGATATAATTAATCTACACATTTTACATATATTGTTTGATTAATTACGATGCACGGTTAAATAATTATGCGCAATACAAAATCATGACATTTTTGAAAAATAAAGAAAAACAGCATGTTAAACATTTTTATCATTTGTGAAAGTAGGATATTGCGAATCTACACGAAATTCTACATGTTTTACATATATAAAGTATTTAGATATGATGCACTGTTAATTAATTATTAACATTTTAAAATAGGGCATTTTTCTGAAATTCCTAAATGCACTGGTTAACTAGAAAATCATAGACGTGAAAAAAACCGAATTGGGTCAAATCTGTCTAATGGGCTAAGCAACAGATCGAGCGCAACATATTATAAGGTGCTCAAGGGCGACAGATAGGCAGGTGGAGCTCACATTGGGCCCGTGGGCCGTCAGATCTGGATGGCACGGAGCGGGACGACGGAGCGCTGGACGAAGGGGTTCCGGTGGCCGTTTGGATTAGCGGTTGAGCGGCTCCAGGGACGAGGTGATCCAGGCGAGAAGTTCAGGCGGTTCATAGGCCGAGCTGGTTCAGCCGAACCGCCGGGTCTTGCGGTTTGCGCCAGTTCTTGGCGGTTCTACGCAGGGCCGATTCTCTAGCGGGGCGCGGTCAACGAGCACGAACTGGCGGCTTCGTCTCGATGCAGAGGAGCAGGCATGGCGGAGCTCCTCGATCCGGCGAGGACGTGGCGGCACGGAGGACGAGGTCCGGCGGGGCCCGACCGGATCTGGGAGGATCTCATCGTGGAGAACCCATTTCCGATGGCGGACGGCTCCGACGACGAGCTTGGAAGCACGGACTCCAAGGCAGAATCCTGTCGATGGTGGGAGGAGAGAGAGAGGAGATTAGGGAGAGGGAGAGCAGTACGGGAGGAGGAGAAGGTCGGGGCGATGGGGCCTGGCCTTGCGCGGTGGTGGTCGCCGGCGGCGGCCAGAGGCAGCGGGACTTCTCCCTCGGAGCCACGGTCGAGGTATGGCGCGGGGAGCTCGGGGCTCTGGAGCCGTTTGGGAGATCGGGGCTCCCCTGGGACGGCGACGGCGGTGGTTCCGGGGCCCTCCGGGCACCGGATGGGCTTCGCGCGCCGCGGCGGCTGTTGGTGGATGGGTGCTTGCCAAGTGGCGGCTAGGGTTTGGGGCGCACGGGATTCAAGGTGGAGGGAGGTTGACCAAATCTGGCAGGGGGGTGCTTATATAGGGAATGGCTAGGGTTAGCAGTTTTAGTCCATTTTCGGACCGTGTGATCTCGATCGGATGGTCCGGAAGAGGAGGGGGGGCTAGCTAGGATAGTGGGCTGTGTAGAGGGGGTTGGGCCAAGATGAGAGGAAAGTTGTGGCCCAGGACCGCGTTTTGAAATACCAAAAACGCGTGATATTTAACCGATGACAGCGCTACTACGTTCGACCGTTCGAGTATCAAACGACCTCCGATTGCGATGAAAATTGGCAAGCGGTCTACCTACAATATGACAAGACCACATGCCAACTTTCGACCCAATCTGAGAATATTTTTCGCGCACTTTAAAAAGCATTTTTTTAAACGACGCCGTGGGCGCGTGTGTATGTTTGTTCTCGAAACGGTCACCGACGAGTACGGAGAGAACCGGAAACTACGAACAGACGTGAGTTTTGAAAAAAAAAGATGGCAATGGAGTGGCGATGCAATGCTGATGATGCGAATGATGCGATGACGAACGCGACAAGCAAACGAATCACGCGATGCCAACGCAATAGAACGGGAATCTTCTGGAGCGTTGGTCTCGGGCTGTTACAACTCTCCCCCACTTACAAGAGATCTCGCCCCGAGATCTTAGAACGAGAAGGGGAAAAGAAAGAGAATAGGTAAAGGTAAAACTTAGTTGCTTCTTGACAAACGAGTGAAACCAATGATTCTTGAAGGTTGCAAAGAGATGAAGAATGATATGAGAAACAAGCAAGAATTCAAAAGAAATTTCGGCCGCACTACGGTAGGATAGAGAGGCGAAAGTTGATAAGATGGAAAGAACTTGACAAAAGGGCACAACACTCCGGTTAAATGGATAAACGAGAAAAACACATGATCTTAATGAAACAAGACAATGGATGAAAGAGAGCAACATCACACCCCTCCGGGACAAGGAAAGAAGCTAGATCATTTGAGAGAAAAGAACGGAGAAGAAAATGGCAACTTCTGCCACAATTGAATTTGAAAGCATCATTACAAGAAGGATTGGATGGAGTTGTTGGAAAATCAACAACGAAAGATAAGCTTGTTGTGGGCTTATGGAAAACATCTCTAAATTATGAGGTGACAACCGGCCACTACAAAAAACAAAGATTGCTTAAGAGCCACAAGAGATTGAAACTTCTTTCACCAAGAGGACAAGGAGAAAACTTGGATCATAGATAAGCACCATGATAGCAACAATCCTTAGGAAACGCTTTAGGTGAAATCCATACCAAGATAACTCCGAGAGAGAAATGATGGGTTTGAATATCTAATTCTTGACAAATCTCTTCGATACTCCTCATGAGTCAAGAATGCTATAACACCATCTCAAAGATAATGGAGAAAGAATTGCACTTTGAAATGCCAGATAAAGAATACTTGAGCACTTCAAACAAGAAACTTGAAGAACACTTCGAGAATGAATTAAATCCTTGACGAACCACCATGATGAATCTCCGTATACAAAAGAATGAAGGTTGAAAGAATAAGATTATGACCTTCCAAGATTTAGATGAAGCTTGGCGACTAATACTTGAGAGAACTTGGAACTCCGGAAAATAAAAGATGAAAAACTTAGAACCAAGAATTTGATATCATGAACAAACTACGGAAGAAGGATAGAGATCACCTTGAAGATCAAGAATAAGAATTACGTTAAGCTTATCCTTCATCAAGTTAAATTGATGACAAGCAACGGATTTAGCATACCACTTATTCTTCTTGAAAGGATTGAAGAGAGAGATATAGCACAAACTTGAAGAAATCCTCAACAAACCACCGGTAAGAATTCACAAACGAATGAGGATACCAAGAATGAATGGAGATACATGAGAACGAATAGACCATGATCAACCTAATAGAAAACTTCAACAAGGCACCGGAATAATTAAGAGACGAACGAAGAGACAACAATTGAGAAGAATTTGAGAACGAAAGCTGAAAGATGAGAACGAAGAAATCTTCTCAAATGATGGCCTTCGGAGGATCGAGAAATGAAAACAACTCTGAAAATGCTCTGGATAGATATGGAAGGAATTACTCATGACCAAAACAGTTTAAGAGGACCACTCCAAGAAGAGATGACAAATCTTCAAAAGAACTGAGAAAGATTTAAGAGAAACTCTTCTTCAGTCTTCAAGGCTGAGAATGATGATAAGAAAGAACATCATGAATTACCGAGATCTCTGGAACAATGAATAAAGAAAGGTTGAGCCAATGATGAAAATGATTTAGACGCGATCTTCGAGAAGGAATATGATTGATGAAATTCATTCTTACATCATATTTGAAAGAACTTGAGGAGATCTCCGGAAAAGATTAGAAGAGCTAGGTAAGATCCTGGGGGAAAACATGTGGGTTATGGGCCCACTCAAAAGAAAACACCGTTGAACGATTGCTTAGGCAGAGAGATTGCACCGGTACAATTGAAAAATTGATGAGGTCAGAACCTCAAAATAATTGAAAGGATTTGGACGGAAACACGAGTCTTCTGAGATATCTTGCCACTCCGGATAGAATAGAGGGGGATGGAAACAAGGGAAACTTGGACAAGAATTTCCAACATGGGAAGCTTCCGACGGATGGCGAAGGATATGACAAACACCGAGAGGTTGAATTGAATCTACCAGAGAAGAAAACGAGAATGAATAACGATGAACTTAGCACTTCAGCATCTTCACAATGAATCACCGGATACAAAACGGAGGAAAAGATAGCAGAAGCATCACCTGAATAGAAAAGGCACTTGGATAGAATTAATCATTGAAGAAAAGGGCGGGAGGGTGGGAAAAACAAAGACAACCTGAGACAGATGAGACAAACTCCGGAAATAAATATTAGGATTGATCTTGCAAATATTGGAGAGGGATGAATTATCTTGATGAGAAACACACCGGTTAGGAAAGATATGAAATCACCACTCGACATCGAAGCAACTCGAATTACCATACTTCAAGAAAACAAAAGATGGGGCTTGAGGATTAAGCCAGAAACAAATACATAACCCATCTGCATTTGTTGGAAGGATAATCCTAGGTAACTACTTGAATTCCCACCTAAGAACTTCCGAAATTTTTCTGGTTATGCAATCTGGTCCAACGGATACACGGATAAATTACTTAATAAAACACTCAACTCCTTGCAATAATACTACCCACCGTGTATCACATCCGTCAACACACAATGAGAGAAACCTCGGAAACTCATCTACCTCAGACCCTCGTAATCACAACGATACTAAAGATGGCAGTACATGTAATCCTGCTCCCCAGTATTGGGTGCCACCACACTCTTTGCACAACGAAAAGTATTGAAGAAATTTCAAACATCCACGTCCTGAGATACTAAGGAAACTGAACGATAGCGATGTATCAAGAACCCCTTGGAGCTCAACTCCCCGGTTCCAATCCATACGTATGGGAGGCACCAAGAACAGAGTTTCGGTCACATCGACATCATAGAGGTTCCAAAATACCCGCGTGATCCTAAAAAAAATTGAGTGAGAAGAGGGGAAGAATTAAAATTCCTAATCGTAAATCCTCACGAGAGCATAGAAGAGGAGTAAAAAGAATCCTACTCTCCGATATATAACTAGACTCAAAATATTTTTACTAGACTCGATTGGCCAAGTTCGATCAATCAAGGGGGCTCCTAGGTCGGTACAGGCTCTGATACCAACTTGTAAGGCCCAAGATGCGGTCCTATCCTTATTTCGGCTCGATGGCCTCGACAGGGATAGAAGCGCATCTCGTCGTTTCGCAAGAATGGATATCATTACAAGTACATGTAAAGAAGAGATGAGTATATGGAATTGGCTTACACCCGCCACAAGCTAAATCAAGATCACATCAATAAAACAACATATACAATCATCATACAAAAGAGCAGGGTCCGACTACAGACGAAATCAAACGATAAAATGGCATCCATCCTTGCTATCCCAGGCTGCCGTCCTGGAACCCATCCCACAATCGATGAATAAGAAGAAGAAGAAGAACTCCAAATCAAACAAGCATCACACTCACGTCAAATCATCACATTACCTGTACCTGCAACTGTTGTTGTAGTAATCTGTGAGCCACGGGGACTCAGCAATCTCATTTTCAAGGGTATCAAGACTATTAAAGCTTAATGGGTGAGGTATGGTTAAGTGGTGAGGCTGCAGCAAGCACTAAGCATTTATTTCAGTGGCTAACTTACGAGTACAAGAATAGGGGGGATGATCGTCGCATAAACGGACGTGAACTAGTAATGATCACTAAGTGATCCTGAACACCTACTTACGAGTCAAACATAACCCCACCGTGTTCTCTCTCGGTTCAGAAATTCCGAGAAGAGACAGTCACGGTTATGCACATGGTTGGTGTATTTTATTAGACTTTACTTCAAGTTTGCTATGACCGGGTGTTAAACAAAGTTTCCAAGTTGCCACGTAATCGCGGGCACGGCTTTCCGAAAGATTTAACCCTGCAGGGGTGCTCCAACTCATCCATCACAAACTAACCACACGCCGCGGAATAACCTCGACCACGAATCCCGTGATCTCCTAGGAAATTCCATGGGAAAACCTCAACCTCGAGATAGCCCAAAGTATTCTAGGAATTCCTCGCGCAAGACATTCGAGAAAGGTAAAACAAGTCCAACAAGACCGCCCGACGTGTCGACGAACCCGATAGGAGCCGCGTATCTCGTTCTCAGGACACGACGGATAAGCGACGCGTACGGTGGCCTGATAGACATCACCCAAGTTGCCCTGGGGTGGCCCCGCACAGTGCTCTAATTTGGACCAACACTCATGAGGAGCACTGGCCCGGGTTGTTGATTAATTATTCGCGGGTGCCGACGGGTCCCTATGTATTTTTATTAAGTTGTTTAGCAAATGTAGTACCAAAGTTGGGTCTTGCCAGACAAGTTTTAATCTAAAATGAATGGTCAAGGGGGTCCCCATAATAACCCCGAGCATGTTAGGAGCGCAAAATATGGAACATAACACCGGTACACAAGTAACTAGGGCGGCAAAAGTGGAACAAAACACCGAGCATAAGGCCAAGCCTTCCACCTTTTACCAAGTATATATGTGCATTAAATTAAATAGCAATAATATTGTGATATATCAAAAAATATCCATGTTGCACATGGAAGAACTTGCACCTGCAACTAGCAATGCTATAAGAAGGGCTGAGCAAGCGGTAACATAGCCAAACAATGGTTTGCTGGGATGTGGAGGGGTTGGAGGCTTATCATGGCATTTAGGAGGCTTGACAAACAGGTGGTAGGTAGCGAGACAGCGATAGAAACGAGACAACTATCATGGCAATGATAGTAATGGTATCCAGGGAAATTTTCATCTTGCCTGAGATCCCTCTTGGAAGAAGAACGACTCCGTGAAGTAGACGAACGAGACGTAGTCGAACGAATCCTCACACTCCGAACGCTTTCGGAACTCTATCGAGAAGAAGCAATCCGGAAACAACAATCAACACATGATAAACACCACAACATATGCATGGCATGATCACATCAAATATGATGCATGTTATGCATGACATGGCAAAGCACAACAATCAACTTCTACACATTAAGTGAAGCTCAATATGCAACGGGTTGCATATTGAGGAAACTCCACATTCAAATTATTTAGTTCACTCCCGTTTAGGTACACAACCATATTAAATGTTGTTAAACATGGCAAGAGGTAAAGCATAATCAAACTACACTATCTAGGCATCTTAAATGAGGTTGGAAACAACATATAGCATTTCCGAAATGACCCCATATGTTAATTTCGAAATTGGACCAGATCTGAACTAATCATGTTTTATGTTTATTAAACAGCAAAATAAATGCCACCATGTGATTCTACACGTCATTCTAGTCGATTTACATATATTGATCATACGAAACGGAGCGACGGTCTAGTAGTTACGACACACACAAGATGAACATGTCATGAATGCAAAATGCATGAAAATGACAACCTCAAGAACTTCAAAACATGGATGCAACATGATAATATGATACTACATGCAATTACAGGCAAGATTCATATATGACATGTCCAAAACGGAGCTACGGTTCAACCACAATCACGAATACAAGTTTTAGTTCAAATCTGTCCAAAACAGCAACATAGCATATTGCACACACGAAACCAACAAGCTCCAAGATCCTAATATGCACAAACTAAGCATGGGGCAGTAGCATATAACACACACTTCATTTCATCTTCACATATCATACTCAAAAGAATCATGGAACACATGATAGGAAGCTCACAACATGGCAATAAAATATAGCAGATTGGGACTTAGTGAAAATAACAGTTTTTAACAGAGCAGTTTTATCACGGAGGCATATTGGCAGCAATAAAACTATATGCTATAGGGCATATCATGGCATGAAAATTTACGGCATGGTAGAGGAAATGATGCACTACAAATCATACCATGGTGGCAAGGTCTAATTATGCATAGAATCATGGCTAGCATCAACACAACATGGCATTATGAAGAAAACAGATTCTCGGACTTAGTGAAAATTTGAGTAGACATGTGCAGCAGTTTTTTAACAGATTGACATGTTGGACAATGAATATAACTATGATGAAAATCCTATACATGGCATCAAAAGACACAACCTGGTAGACAACAACATGATTAACAAAAGACTCCTTGGGAGCAACCACAAAAGACTCCTAGATCAGTAAAAAATCACATGGCAACATGGCAACAAACTAACAGTTTCAGTAGAATTATTTAGAGCCCTCAAAACAGCACATTTTTATGGCATGTTGGCAACAAGAAAATAACACCTAAACATGCATTTCTATAGCAACCAAAAATACCAAGGCCTAGCACACATGTCCAAGGGCATATCTCATGTTTGCAACTATTCCAAAACATGCATGGATTAATTCACACGAAATAAACAAAAGGGCATCATACCAAAAATGACATGCACACAAATTGCTCGAATGACAAAACTAATTGCACAGATAAATTCTATGGATTTTTCTACCCCAAAATCATATATAATATGTGGGTTTTTACTATAAAACAAATGAAACAACATTTATGCGAGATTAAGACATAAACCGTTTAACAAGTCATTTATGCAAATTAAATGCAAACATCACATCAAACATTTTTATCATGCATGAAAATGCGATATAGTTAATCTACACATTTTACATATATTGTTTGATTAATTACGATGAACGGTTAAATAATTATGCGCAATACAAAATCATGACATTTATGCAAAATAAAAAAAACAGCATGTTAAACATTTTTATCATTTGTGAAAGCGGGATATTGCAAATCTACATGAAATTCTACACATTTTAAATATATAAAGTATTTAGATATGATGCACAGTTAATTAATTATTAACATTTTAAAATAGGGCATTGTTCTGAAATTCCTAAATGCACTGGTTAAATAGAAAATCGTAGACGGGAAAAAAACAAATTGGGCCAAATCTGTCTAATGGGCTAAGCAACAGATCGAGCGCAACATATTATAAGGTGCTCAAGGGCGATAGATAGGCAGGTGGAGCTCACATTGGGCCCGTGGGCCGTCAGATTTGGATGGCACGGAGCGGGACGACGGAGCGCTGGACGAAGGGGTTCCGGTGGCCGTTTGGATTGGCGGTTGAGCGGCTCCAGGGACGAGGTGATCCAGGTGAGCAGTTCAGTTGGTTCACAGGCCAAGCTGGTTCAGCCGAACCGCCGGTTCTTGGCAGGTCTGCGCAGGGCCGGTTCTCTAGCGGGGCGCGGTCAACAAGAGCGAGCGGGCGGCTTCGTCTCGATGTAGAGGAGCAGGCATGGCGGAGCTCCTCGATCCGGCGAGGACGCGGCGGCACGGAGGACGAGGTCCGGCGAGGCCCGACCGGATCTGGGAGAATCTTGTCGTGAGGAACCCATTTCCGACGGCGGATGGCTCCGACGACGAGCTTGGAAGCACGGACTCCAAGGCGGGATCCTGTCCATGGCGGGAGGAGAGAGAGAGGAGATTAGGGAGAGGGAGAGCAGTACGGGAGGAGGAGAAGGTCGGGGCGACGGGGCCTGGCCTTGCGCGGTGGTGGTCGCCGGCGACGGCCAGAGGCAGCGGGACTTCTCCCTCGGAGCCACGGTCGAGGCATGGCGCGGGGAGCTCGGGGCTCTGGAATCGTTGGTGAGATCGGGGCTCCCCTGGGACGGCGGTGGGAGCGGTTCCGGGCCCGGAGGGCCCCGGATGGGCTTCGCGGGCCACGGCGGCTGGTGGTGGATGGGTGCTTGCCAAGTGGCGGCTAGGGTTTGGGGCGCACGGGATTCAAGGTGGAGGGAGGTTGACCAAATCTGGCAGGGGGTGTTTATACGAGGAAGGGCTAGGGTTAGCGGTTTTAGTCCATTTTCGGATCGTTTGAGTCCGGAAGCAGAGGGGGGGCTAGCTGGGATAGTGGGCTGTGTAGAGGGGGTTGGGCCAAGATGAGAGAGAAGTTGTGGCTCGGCACCGCGTTTTGAAATACCGAAAACGCGTGATATTTAACCGATGACGGCGCTGCTACGTTTGACCGTTCGGGTATCAAACGACCTCCGATTGCGACGAAACTTGGCAGGCGGTCTACCTACAATATAATAAGACCGCATGCCAACTTTCGACCCAATCTGAGAATATTTTTTGCGCACTTTAAAAAGCATTTTTTTAAACGACGCAGCGGGCGCGTGTGTGTGTTTGGTCTCGAAACGGTCACTGACGAGTACGGAGAGAACCGGCGACTACGAACGGCCGCGAGTTTTGAAAGAAAAATATGGCAATGGAGTGGCGATGCAATGCTGATGATGCGAATGATGCGATGACCAATGCGACAACCAAACGAATCACGCGATGCCAACGCAATAGAACGGGAATCTTCTGGAGCGTCGGTCTCGGGCTATTACATGGCTCATGCCAGGCCTGTCCTGAGCGTAGCCACCGGCCCGCCCCCTCGCATGTGCGTCCCAGGGGAATGCGGCATGACGGGGTTGTGCAAAGAGCCGGGAGCATGGGGCTTCCACTAGGCGTGGGCATAGCCGCTGAGCGACTGTGTCGTCCGCCAGCGCGGAGCATGGGGCTTCCACTTGGGCGTGGGAACAGAGCTCTATGGGCGTGTACAACCCATTAAGTTCGCACTCGTGGCTTGCACGGCTGAACTGGGAGGTGTATCTGGGCACCCGCGAGCCAGCGCGGGACTCACGAGGCCCTACCTCAAAGGCGGGTTGCGCCTGAATTTTTATAGCGCGAGGCGCGCTTGCAGGACCTGTGGGGTGTGGGTAACCTGCGCCAAATGAATATCCGGAGGCCATCGCATGAGAAGGCCAAACACCAACGGCCCCAGGAGGTGACGTGTGCGGGGCCAGGCCGCAAGACAGAGCTCGGCCCCTAGGTTTATCGACGCTGCAGGGACGGACCCGAGCACAGATGCCGTGCCCAGTCTTCTCATGCGACAAACCCGAGGATAGACACCCGGCGCGCGGTTCCCGTGACGGCGAAGTGCTGAACATCGGTAATTGGAACCGGGCCACGTGCCCTGACTTACCCACACTTGATTAGCTCATGCGAGGACACGTACCAAGGGCCTCGGCGAGGTGATGTACACGGGGCTGGCCCGCGAGACAGAGCTTAGCCACTTGGATTTATCAACGCTGCAGGGACGGACCCGAGCACAGACGCTGTGCGAGCCCTTAATCATGAGGCGGTCGAAAGCGAAATCGTAAGGGCGCGGCGACATTCATGGTGGCGAAGCACCGGGCATGCAGTTGGAATACTTAGGAAATTCATTAAATGCAGATTCAGTCTGGTGCATGTGCAAAACGGTACAGCTGCGGGGACGGGACCTAGCAGCTCGAGGATGGTGCAGCCCGAGGGGCGCCCTCAATTGAACAAACCAAAAGTTACCTGGCGCCGGCGCCGCTGAAGCGTTGGGGTAGTCGTTGAAGTTGGGTCATCACGAGCTTGAGTGCTCCGGAGGCTCGGGGGGGGGGCGAGGGTCTGGGATCTCCGGGAGGTCCTGGCGGCGTCGGGCCTCATGAGACGCGAAGGCAGTCTACATGAGGCGCTGGTAAGTAGCACCCGCATTCATGAGGCTGAAGGGCATGCAGACGTAGCTGCAAGGGAAGCCCCCATTGCGTCCAACACGCGACGTCCAGAAGAGCTCCTCCGACGAAGCCCTATTGAGGTCGGGGAAGTTGACGCAGATGCGCAGCCTGCCGTCAGGGATGGCTGCCACGCCGGGTGGCGCTGTGCGGTGCCGCGCAGGGCCTGTGCCTCTTGAAGTTCCCTGATTGTGTTGGTGATGAATTCTCTTGCGCCTGGTGCCTCACGCCTTGCTTGTTGCTTGTGGGGGCGTACGTCGAAGCACGCCTCCGAGTGGTGCCCGAGCACCTCCCCCGTCGTGCCGGTCGGGTCGGTAGCTTTCCGGATGGAAGCCCATGAGCCTGTCCTGAGGGAGGCGCCGGGCGCGCCTTCCTATGCGAGTGGGAGAGGCGCCCCAGCGACGGACGCCGAGCCTGTAGCGCCAGTGGTGGAGGTCCCAGCCCCCTGGCGGCTTTTGGGGAGGAGCTGCTTCTGCTTCTTGTGGGTGTCCTCAGGAGGCAGGACGTCGCACTCATTGTCAGAGTCTTCGGCCGCCTCGGCCCTGTCGGCGCGCTCGAGGGAGCAGACGGCATCCTTCTCGTCGCAGGCGACCGTGATGACGCCGCTGCACCCTGGCATCTTGAGGACATTGTAGCCATGTTGGACTGCCGCCATGAACTTGGCGAGGGTGGGGTACCCAAGGATGGCGTTGTACGGGAGGCCGATGTGAGCAACGTCGAAGTCGATGAGCTCGGTGCGGTAATTGTCACGCCTTCCGAAGATGACTGGGAGGCGCACCTGCCCCAGCGGCGTGGTAGTGCCGTCAGTCACCCCTGAGAAGGGCTTCGTCAGAATGAGCTGGTCGTAGGGCACCTGGAGCGTCTCGAAGGTCTCGACAGAGAGAACATTGAACCCAGCGCCACCATCGATGAGGGTCTTGGTGACGAGGACGTTGCTGATGACGGGTGAGCAGAGCAGAGGGAGCGTGCCCGCGGTGGCTGAGCACTTGAGTTGGTCCTTGGAGTCGAAGGTGATGGCCCACTTTGACCACTTGAGGGGACGCGTGGCCTCAAGCTTCGGGAGGGCAGCGTTCACCTCACGAGAGAACTGCTTGAAGATGTGGTGTGAGGCTGGGGCTTGAGCCCCACCCAGGATGCAGGCGACCGCACGGGGCTCCTGGAAGCCCCCAGCCCCATCATCCCGCCGGTCGTCTTCGTTCCTCCTTGGTGGCGGCGGCAGTGGAGGGAGGCCGGCCCTGTCCCGAGGACGGGCCTCCCGAGGCTCGTCGCGCTAGGGCCCGTCACGAGGCTCAGCACGCCAGCAGTCATCGCGAGGCTGGTCGCGCCAGTCCTGTCGTGAGTCGCGGTTGTCCCGACGGCCTCCGCTGTGGCCTCCTCCACGGCTGTAGCCACGGCCACCGTGCTCGGGGCGGCGACCGAGGCGCTCGTCACGGAGCTCCCTGAGCTCTTGGCAGTCGCTGGTGCTGTGGGTGTTGGTGTAATGGAAGACGCAGAACGGGTGGTTGCTCTTGAGGGGTTCTTCCTGGTCTCGACCGCGCTTTGCCTCGGGCTCAGCGGCCAGAACGGCGGGGTTCTTGCGCTTCACCTCCTTGGACTTGGCCTTCTTGTCTTCGTGGTCCGCCTCCGGAAGCTCGCGGAGGGAAAGCCGGCCCGCCTCGGCCTTTCACACACTTGTTCGCCAGGTTGAACATCTCCAGAGCAGAGCACAGGTCATCGTGGATGGCGAGATCCTCCCTCATCCTAAGGTCCCTGACGCCGTCGGTGAACGCCGAGATGATGGCCTCATTCGACGCCTTTGGAATCTTGAGGCGGATGCTCGTGAAGCGTTGTATGTACTTGTGCAGGGTTTCTCCCTCCTGCTGCTTCACGCGTCGCAGGTCGCTCACCGCTGGGGGGCGGTCCTGGGTGCCCTGGAAGTTGGCGGTGAAATGCTCACGAAGTTTGTCTCGGGAGGAGATCGATTCCTTCGGGAGCTTGAGGAGCCAGGAATGCGCGCCATCCTTCAGAGCCATGAGGAACCAATTTTCCATGACCTTGTCGCCGCCGCATGCGGCCTCGATGCTCAGCGAGTAGAGCTGGAGGAACTCTGCTGGGTCGTCGGTGCCGTCGTAGCGCGGAGGGAGGTCCGGCTTGAACTTGCTGGGCCAAACGACGTGGCGCAGCTTCGAGGTTAAAGCACGACAGGCAGTTTGCTCTTAGGCGCGGCGTGGACGGGTGGAGCCTGGCCTTGACGTTCGTTCGCCGCAACCTCCTACGGCGCATGGTCTTGCTGCTGGCGCTGCTGCGGACGGAGCGCACGAGCGTCACCTTGCGGCCGCGGCACCACCTGGCAGCTCACCTCGTCCCGAGCGCGCGCTGGTGCCGCGCGTGGCTGGTCGCGGGGACGCGCTTCATGCCAGGGCTCGAGGTCGGCGCTTTGCAGGGACGGAGGAGGAGGAGGCGTGCCGTGGGCCATGTCGCCTGCCTGGAAGGGCTGGGGACGAAGCGAGTGGGAGGGCGCCGGGGCTTCGCCGGCAGCGTCGACGAGCTCGGCGATGCGGCCTAGCCACTCTTCGTAGCGGTCGTTGGTGAGGTGGTAGTGCGGCAGCTCGCGCGCCATGCGCAGCGCAGTCGGTGCGTTCGCCGGTCCACGGCGGTTGTGGGAGGACGACGCCGTGACCGGGACGGGGGACGGAGTGACGGTGTACCCGTCGCGCTGCACGGAGGGTGGCAGCGACGAGTCCTGCTGCTCTTAAGCAGCCGGGGCCGTGGCGGCGTTGCCTGCCGGAGAGATGGAGCGGCGCGGAGCGCCGCAACCCTCAGGCGCCGTTTGGGCGACGCGAGCGGCCCGGCGCTCAGGACGAACTCGGCGAGCGTCAACCATGGGAGCGACGGAGTTGAGACGGGGTGAAACCGGAGGAAGATTTCGTCACGCCCCTACCTGGCGCGCCAAATGTCGGAATCGGGGCTCCGCAAAACCCAACAAGGTTCGAACACTGGGGCGTGTGCGAAGATCTCAACCGGCTCAAGGTATCAACTTGTCACCCTACGGCCTAGCTGCGTCGAGCAAGTGTGAGCGAGGAAGAAGATCGACTCAGAGATTTACCCAGGTTCGGGCCACCTTGCGGTGTAAAACCCTACTCCTGCTTTGTGGTGGATTGGCCTCTCGAGGAGGCTGAGGATGAACTATTACAGTGGTTGGGAGGCCTCACGAGGACTCTTGGCGGTGATGAACTCGACCCGATTCGACCTGCCTTCTACGATGGAAGCTCGTCCCAATTTATAGGGGCCATGGTCCTCTACCCCGTCGCACCGGCGGGAAGGGATCCCACAACGGCCAAATTTGAAAGGGGACAAGTAGTACACCCTATCCTGACTAAAGGTGGTCTTCGCCTGCAAAGCTTCTGGGTGTGACGCGGCGGTGGGCTCGGCGATGACATCCGTCCTGCCGAGCTCGTGGTCTTGGTCCTCTTGCACCGAGAAGGAAACCTTTGGGGGGTTCCTTTGGAACCTGCGTACGTCCTCGTCTCCTTTGCACCAAAGAGGAAACAGTCCTCCCTCTGCGCCCGCTGGCGCCCACCTGGCTTGGTCGTCAGAACCCATGTCTCCCGACCTTGATGTCTACTACGCAACTTTATTCTTGTAAACTCGTGTTCACTACAAGAATAACCCCTATAAAGCAACATAAATTGTACAACATTTTGACTATATGTTGCAAAATTCACGATAGATACGCATATTACATGTTGTGGCATATGCGTTGCGGACGTGCTGCTCATAGCCCTATCGTAGTACATATGAAAAAAATTAAACAGAGGAAAGGAGAGAGAGATGCGAGAGAAAGAGATCCCCCGATTCCCTCATCTCTTCCAAATCGCCGCCACCCGCATCGTGTCCTCGTCTACCTCATCCGACCCACATCACCGTCGGCACTCTCCCTCCCATCCTCCCACCTCGCAGCTGCGGCGGCTGCCGGATCCGCCCCATCCCCCACCCGCCAATACCTCTCTCTTCCCGTCTCTCTCTCTCTGCAGTTCCTTGTTGCGCGGTTCCTCATTGCGCCAACCTGCGATGGGTGACGTCCGATGAATCCTACCACCGGGAAGTACAGCTGAGGCCCCCTCGCTCGCCGATGCCCTCCCATCTGGCTAGATCCAGCGCTCGCGGCCACCAAAGCCCACCCGCGACCCCCCCTCTCATGGCTAGGGTTTCGGGCGTCGGCTCTGGCGCTGGTGGCCATGTCGTCGTCCTCTCGTATGGTGAGTGCATCCCCTCCCTGGCTTCGTCTTCTCTCTCCCTTCTTTCTCTAACATCTGCTCTTCTCTTCTCTTGTAGATGTGCAGGGAGGAACGACGAGGGGACAGCCTTGCCGTTGCTCGGGACAAAGCAGCCATGGAGTTTCTCCTCCTCCTCCTCTGGAGGTGAGTTGATCCACTCCTCCTCTTTGCTCTGGTTCGGGGCACATTAGGAGCCATTGTTGCTGTAGTGGTGTTAGGATTTGCATATCCACCATCTCTCCCTAAGCTAATTAAAGAATTAATCCCATGATGGTTTTTGCAGCGGAATAGGAAGTCCAGCAACGATAGTTTAAAGCAAGAGGGGAGCAACGAGGCTAACTATACGGTGGCCTGGTAGGGAAGTGATTAAACACCCCGCAACTCCGTTCCGGATTACCGGCCGTTGCTCCTTCCCTGACTTTGGCGAGTAACTCTTTATCACAAGATTTCATGTTGTTTTCTGTAGCTAGCTAGAGCATTGAATCCTGCGTGAAAGCCTAATGAATCATCTTGATATAGTTCGGTATATGTGTTTCTGTGAGCATTGTTGTTGACCCCGGTGTGAGTGGAGAAGAGTCACGAGGGGTGGTCTTCATGGCCTCCATTGGCAATACGTAATCCAGCTTCCAGGTTCTATTTGCTATGTCAATAACTGAAACACCAGGCACCCACTTGATTATGATATTAATAACTCAATTTACAGCTGATTTTCCATCTTAGTCCATGCTAGCCAAAGTATTTAGTTAATTGATTTTTGCATGTACAGGATTTGAGAACTTCATGTCATTTTGTACGTATACTCACCAGAACTCTAGTTAAATTCCTGGTATATATTCATATATCTTCTGTGTTTCAGCATCAAGATATGCTATGATGCCAAGACATTAAATAATTTTCTATAATGTGATGTTTAACATATCAGCTTCCCATGTTTCCTGAAATATTGTGTAACGTTGTGCATAACTTTTACTTGGTTTATTTGGTAGTCAACTACAAACCTACCGCTGATGCAAAAGTTATGCTAATAGCAAGTAGTACTTGATTTGTACAGGTTCATGTTTACAGCATAGATAGATTGACGAGGTTTCAATATAAAATGGTACATTCATATAGAATGCTCCTACAATCATTATTATGGCGGCAATATTCTAAACGTTTGTTTCTAACAACATGTATATCGTTCCTCTGAAGTTTTGTTATTTGGATTTCAGAGCTGCCACTTACAGAAAACATAATAACATAATTAGGCCACTTTCCAGAATATACTAGATTGTATTAATCCCGGGTAATGGGGTGTTTGGTTCTGAAGCAGTCCTTAGTTTCGTTCCAAAATTGGCGTTTTCACCCTTTTCATGTTCTAAAACAATAAAAGTTGCATCAAGAAGGCCTTTTGAATTACTTAGATGTATGTCTTATGCAAATTGTACACACTCCAATTAAAGAATTGTTGTGATTAGTCATGGTCAGTGCAGATATACTTGTGTGAAAAGTCTGCAGCTTCAGAGAAACTGTAAAGCGTGTCTCCCCATCGTTTCTTAACATTTACATATTTAGGCCCTTCTGGCTATCTATATATACTTCATAAGCAGTGATTTTGTCCGGACTAATTGATTTTTACCCGAACACGTATTGCCATGTTAACTAGCATGATGTGTTGAATAACTTAATTAGCCCCTATACCGCAACTGGTGTATAACTAGTAATGTTTAAATATGTTTACAAGCACAAACTGAAAGTCTATTTGTACGCTTGTTATATTTTACTCATGCCTGGACCAGGATCTCACGAGGAAGTGGGAGAAAGGACGCCAACAATTGGTGCAGGTTCGTGTTGCTCAAACAGATTTCACACTGCATGTCCTTAAATGTGTATCTTTGTCCCATTTGACATGTTCAACATTGGAAGCAATAATAGAAAATGTTAATACTTATCCAACGACATTTGCCATGTGGTAAGACGCCCATATTAGGTCCATATAGTTTAAATTTGTAACCTGGACCCCCGAAAGAAACAGTAACAAAACTAATACTAACGGGTCAACGATCACCTTGAGATATGTTATGCATGTATTTCCATCTACTATGGGTACCAGTGAACTAGTGAACTACCTGTAAGATTGCTCAAATTCATTTCATATGTTCCCCTGTTTTGACATGGGTGATGAGGATGATTCTGCCATTGGTAACTTTGATTTTCTCTAAAAGGCAGGAACTAAAGTATTCTCGAAGAGCCTAAAAAATCATAACCGGGACATAGCTCTTGCTACGATGTTGTAAGTTGTTATGCGAAATTTGAACTTGATGGTACTGAAATTGCAAATGAATTCTGGGCAGTGCATGTCAGTATGGCTCTTGTGAAAACTGAAGATTTGGTACGGAGTCACAAAAACTGCAATACACTGGGTAATGCAGAAAAAACAAAGTACTTGCATCATGTCCATCTCATTGTGTTAACATTTCATTGTTATTTTCTTGTAGATTCTAAAGATATATGGATGATTATATGGGTACGTGGCAAGTATAATGCAATGATAATGATCATGATGATGTTTCGACTCATGATGATGATGATGATGATGGATCCTTGCACTTTTAGTCAAGTTGTAGGGCTGATATTCGTGTTGGATGATGTTTTGATGTTCCCTTGGTTAAGTTTTAGTTAAGTTGTAGGGATGTTGATGGATGCTTTTACTTTTTTCCCTCAAGTGGATGACCTAAGGTTTATCAATCCGTGGGAGGTGTAGGATGAAGATGGTCTCTCTCAAACAACCCTCCAATCAAATACAAGAAATCTCTTGTGTCCCCAACACACCCAATACAATGGAAAATTGTATAGGTGCACTAGTTTGGTTAAGAGATGGTGATACAAGTGCAATATGGATGGTAGATATAGGTTTTTGTAATCTGAAAATATAAAAACAGCAAGGTAGCAAGTAACAAAAGTGAGCACAAACGGTACTGCAATGCTTGAAAACAAGGCGGTAGAATCCGTACTTTCGCTAGTGCAATCTCTCAACAATGCTAATATAATTGGATCACATAACCATCCCTCAATGTGCAACAAAGAATCACTCCAAAGTTCTTATCTAGTGGAGAACATAAGAAGAAATTGTTTGTAGGGTACGAAACCACCTTAAAGTTATCCTTTTCGATTGATCTATTCAAGAGTTCATACTAAGATAATATCAAGTTATCCTTTCCGTTCGATCTATCTAAGAGTTCTTACTAGAATAACACCATATGATACGCATCAACCAACTCTAGTGTCATCTAGATACCCCAATGTCACCACAAGTATCCATGAGTTAATTATACGATACACATCAAACAATTTCAGATTCATAATACTCAATCCACACAAAGAACCTCAAAGAGTGCCCCAAGATTTCTATCGGAAAAAGTAGGACAAGAACGTGTATCAACCCCTATGCATAGATTACCCCAATGTCACCGTGGAAATCCGCAAGTTGAGTACCAAAACATATATCAAGTGAATCAATAGAACACCCCATTGTCACCACGGGTATCCGCATGCAAGACATATATCAAGTGTTCTCAAATCCATAAAGTATTCAATCCGATAACTAAATCTCAAAGGGAAAACTCAATATCACAACTAGATATAGAGGGAAACACATGATATGATCCGACTATATTAACAAAGCCCGTGATACATCAAGATCGTGACATCTCAAGAACACGAGAGAGAGAGAGAGAGATTGAACACATAGCTACTAGTACATACCCTCAGCCCCGTGGGTGGACTACTCCCTCCTCATCATGGCCTCCGCCGGGATGATGAAGATGGCCACCGGAGATGGATTCCCCTCTCCGGCAGGGTACTGGAACGTCTCTAGATTGGTTTTTCATCGATACAGAGAGTTGCGGCGGCGGAGCAGAGATTCTAGGGTTATTTCTGATGGTTTCTATATTTATAGGATTTTTGGCCGTCGGTTTCACGCCAAGATGGGCCACGAGGAGGGCACGATACACCAGGGCGCGTCTGGGCCCTCTGGTGCGCCCTGGTGGGTTATACCCACCTCATGGCTCTTCTCCAGTGGTTCTTTGCTCCAATATTTCTTATTGGGTCCAGAAAAAATCACCAAAAAGTTTCGGGCGATTCCGAGTACTTTCATTTTCTGCACAAAAACAACACCATGGTAATTCTGCTAAAAACAACGTTAGTCCGGGTTAGTTCTAAATAAATCATATAAAGTGCATCAAAACCATATAAAAGTATTGTAAACATAGATGAATATGGCATGAATAGTTCATAAATTATCGATACATTGGAGACGTATCAGCATCCCCAAGCTTAATTCCTACTCGTCCTGGAGTAGGTAAATGATAAAAGAACTAATTTATGAAGTGTGAATGCTAGCATAATATATAAGTTTGATCATTGATAATTTCAGTCAATTTTCTAGCATCATAACCAGCAACTTTTTCTCATAAAACTCATCATGATAAAGTAGCAACCAATTCACATGTTATGGTTCAAACAACGAATTCTTTTGAAACTTAACAACCTATGTTCTTAGTCACCAAGCAATTGCAATTCAACTTATTCTCAACAAAGTCTAAGTAAGAGCTCCACATACTTAATCATCATATAGTCTTCTATGATTGCTAGTACTCAAATCATATTCTTAGAACAAACAATATCCATCGAACACATAGAAAGATAGGGGCTTAATGTTTCGCCTCCCAACTCATTTATCATAGAGATAATTGTCAACAATAATAAGTCATGATCAAATATATTTGACTGGCCATATGTGCCTAGATCTTTCCCCACCACATGATGCTTGCCAACTAATAGATTGAGGTTGGAATAAGAAGTACTCAACATGAAAGTAAGTAACATGAAAGTAAATAGATTGTCCCTTCGCAGAGCGAAGCAGGGATTTGCAAAGGTGCCAGAGCTCAAAGCTTAAATCAGAGATAAATAAAATTTTAGGAGGCGCACCCTTCCTGTCAACGTTACGACCAAGAGTTATCAATATCTTCCATGTTAAACACATTAGCGGCGGTTCCCAAGCGGTAAAAGTAAAGGTTTACTCCCCCTCCACCATCAAACACACTCCACGGCTAGCCGAATCCACGGGTACAATCCATACCAACAACATTCCTGGGGAGTTTCGTTTAATTATTTGCATTTTTTTGATTTCGGGACTGGGAATCCCTATTACCGCCCCTCTCGTGCAAGGACGAGTGAATAAACACTCATCATGAGAATAACCCGCTTAACATGGAAGATACTGACCGCCCCATGTCGCTCCATGAGCGGTCCAGGCACATAAAACAAATGCTCATTTGAAATTCTAGAGGTGGCACATGCAAATTTACTTGGAACAGCAAGGTAATACCGCATATAGGTAGATATAGTGGACTCTCATGGAACAAACTTGGCTAAAGGATTTGGATGCACAAGTAGTATCTCTACTTAGTACGAAGTGTTGTCTAGCAAAAGGTTCTAAACAAGCACCACATGTTGGAGGATCCATAACAATATAACTTCTATGCAAATATACACAACCATAACTCATTACGTTGTCTTCCTTGTCCAAATTCAACTAATTTTCTCAAGTTTGAAAATAATTAATGGGTATTCACAATCATAGAAGATGTCCAAGATAATATATTTGTATGTGAAAGTTCTCTTTCTTATACTAATCATTCAAGAATTGTTTGTATGACCAATATTGTGATTGTCAAACTTCAATAGATTTTACTTTCTAAACCAGATGTGAAGCTACTACTAAGCATAAAGCACATTGATAATTTCAGATTTATGATATTTCATTCATTCACAATTTACTCTTAGGATATAAGTGAAGCTCAAGAGTAAACATCAAACTACTCTTCAAAAGATATAAGTGAAGATCAATGAGTAGTCAAACAATTAAGTAGCTATGTGAGGACTCTCTCTCTCAATAAATATTTTCAGATCTGAGTATTTTATTAAACAGCAAGCAAAAGAAAAATAGCACTTCAAGAATAGCACGCATCATGTGAACGAATAAAAATTTAGGCTCAACATAGGCTAACCGATAATTGTTGATGAAGAGAGGTGGGATGTGTAGCATCCCCAAGCTTAGATGCTTGAGACTTCTTGAAATATTTAGAGATGGCACATACAAATTTGCTTGGAACGGCATGGAAATACCGCATATAGGTAGGTATGGTGGACTCATAAGGCAAAACTTGGTTTAAGGATTTTGGATGCACAAGTAGTATTTCTACTTAGTACAAATGGAGGCTAGCAAATAGATTGGGAAGCAACCAAACCAAGAAACGAAAATTCACATAAGTGAGCATTGAACATAACTAACACCGAATAATGCACCACAAGTAGGATGTAACTTCATTGCATAACTATTGACTTTCGTACTTGCATAGGGAATCACAAACCTTAACACCAATATTCCTACTAAAGCATAATTACTCACTAACATGACTCACACATTACTATCATCATGTTTATATATTGCTATTGCTTTTTCGACAAGCTCAAACAAATTTAAATGAAGCACATGAGCATAAAGATTTCATCCCTCAGAAAGGTATAAGTGAAGCATGAGAGGAAATGACAAGCTACTCTCAAAAGATATAAGTGAAGATCAATGAGTAGTCAAACAATTAAGTAGCTATGTGAGGACTCTCTCTCCCAATAAATATTTTCAGATCTGAGTATTTTATTTAAACAGCAAGCAAAATAAAAAATAGCACTCCAAGAATAGGACGCAACATGTGAACGAATAAAAATTTAGGCTCAACATAGGCTAACCGATAATTGTTGATGAAGAGAGGTGGGATGCGTAGCATCCCCAAGCTTAGATGCTTGAGACTTCTTGAAATATTTACTTGGGGTGCCTTGGGCATCCCCAAGCTTGAGCTTTTGTATCTTGTTCAATCCTCTCATATCATGGTTTCGCCTATTCTCAAAAACTTCATCCACACAAAACTCGAAAAGAACTCGTGAGATAGGTTAGTACACATAAGAATAAATCAACACTTCATGTACCGCCAAGACAAGTTGCATAATAATTTCCAAACATTATCTACTGTATATTATCATTTCCACAATTTATATCTACCAATATAGGCTATGGAAACTATAGGATAAGTAGATAACAAAACTATGACAGCAATCTGTTCAAACAGAACAGTCTGTAGCAATCTATTAAACCAGTGTACTTATGTAACTCAAAAAATTATTAAAATTTAGGACATGCTAAATAATTTATATGACAACACCGTGTAAAAATTTCAGAAACTTTCCACGTTCTAGTAAAATATGAAAATTCAAACACTACAGAGAAAGTTTCTCTTTTTACACAGCACACATCAAACATGCAATGCAAGCATCCTAAAGGCGATTCTTGGAACTTTTTATTGAAAAACAAGATTATAAATAACACCTAATATAGACCAAAAAAATTTGACGCTCCAAGCAAAACACATATTATGTGACGAATAAAAATATAGCTCTAAGTAAGATATACCGATAGTGTTGAAGACGAAAGAGGGGATGCCTTCCGGGGCATCCCCAAGCTTAGGCGCTTGAGTCTTCCTTGGATATTACCTTGGGGGTGCCTTGGGCATCCCCAATCTTAGGTTCTTGTCACTCCTTATTCTCCTCATATCGGTGTCTCACCCAGAACTTGAAAACTTCAATCACACAAAACTTAACGGAACTTCATGAGAAGGGTTAGTGTAATAAAGATAAATCATTCACTTATGTACTGTCAAGACAAGATTCATAATTGTTCCCACATGATAACTACTGCATTCTACCATTCCCATAATTTATACCACTAAATATAAGCTATGGAAACACTAAAATAAGCAAACTATGCATGCAAAACAGAATCTGTCAAAAACAGAAAAGTCTGCGAAGATCTGTAGTATAACCATACTTCCCTGTCTCTAAAAATTCTGAAACATTAGGACAACCTGAAGTATTTGTATATGAAGACTGTGTAAAAATTTCAGATCATTATCATGGTCCAGTAAAAAATGAAAATTACTGTACTGGAGTCAAAAGTTTCTGTTTTGGTTCAGCATCAATTCTACTCATCTTGTGAGTCATCCCAAAGGCTTTACTTGGCACTTTATTGAAATAAAAGACACAAAACATGATTACTACAGTATATTAATCATGTGAACACACAAAAACATAAAGTATAAATGTTGGGTTGTCTCCCAACAAGCGCTTTTCTTTAATGCCTTTTAGCTAGGCATGATGATTTCAATGATGCTCATATAAGAATAGTAGTTGAAACACGCAAAAGAGCATCGTGAATCACATGGCAAGCACATTTAAGTCTAACCAACTTCCTATGAATAGTGATTTTGTGAGCAAACAATTTATGAGAGCAAGAATCATCTATCATAGGAAGGCAAAACAAGTGCAACTTCAAAACTTTGAACACATAGAGAGGAAACTTGATATTATTGCAATTCCTACAAGCATATGTTCCTCTCTCATAATAATTTTCAGTAGCATCATGAAGGAATTCCACAATATAAGTATCACATAAAGCATTATGTTCATGATCTACAAGCATAGAAAATTTGTCACTCTCCACATAAGCATATTTCTTCTCATTCATAAAAATGGGAGCATCAAATGAAACTCGAATACTATAATTTTTTTCCACATTAAAAGAGTAATTTTCAGTAAAAGGATATTCAAAATCATGACAATAATTATCACTACTTTTTATAACATAAGTATCATCACAATAATCATCATAAGTAACAACTTTGTTCTCATCATAGTCAAGTGAAACCTCTTCCGAAGTAGTGGAATCATTACTAAATAAAGTCATGACCTCTCCAAATCCACTTTTATCATTATAATAATATTCAACACCCTCCAAAATAGTGGGATACTAATTATCTAAAGTTGACACTCTTCCAAACCCACTTTCATAAATATAGCAATCATCATAAATAGGAGGCATGCAATCATCATAACAAATTTGATCATTCAAAGTAGGGGAACTAAAAAGACCATCTTCATTAAGCATAGCATCCCCAAGCTTGTGGCTTGGCATATCATAAGCATAATCACTCTCATCATTATTAGTATAAATAGCACCAATAGTATAACAACTATTATCATCATAATTTACCAATTTGGTGCCAAAAAGATTTTCAAGATTATAAGAAGTATCATTATCTTCCCAATCATAGTCATCACAACAAGCAATAGGCATAACAAATTCATCATCAATTATATCATCTTCCAAAATTATTTTTGATTCAGCCTCGTGAGGCACAACAATAATAGGAGCAACATCATTTGGGTTTAATTAATTTTTTCGAGCTTCTTATTGATGAGATTGGTTGAATAGGGAGCTCCTCCTCATCACCTATTACATCATGAGAGACAATAGGAGGGAAAGTGGAAATCTTTACCCTTTCATTAGTATTCCTTTTATATTCTATTGGTTTTCCCATCTTTCTATAGTTGGCAATATAAGCATTCTCATTGCAATTTACCATGCAAAACATATAGATATTTTTTAGATTAGTTTCAATGTCATCCGTGAGAATGAATACTTCAAACCAACTATTTTTATGTGTCAATTCTTCACTCCCTAAAAATAGAGAAAGTTCATCGTAAAGTTCAAGGGTGATCAAGTCATTACAATATTTGGCCATGATTTGATCATGAAAAAGTTTGCATTGGAAATTAAGATGACCAACTTTATTGCAAAGTTCATAAGTAATAGGACAAAGAGAACATAACTTTGTAGCAAATTCATCTATCACTTTGAGAAAAAAATTGGTTCTATCATGTTTATGCTTCTTGCAAAATCTATCATCCCTATAAGGCACGTCCTCACAAACTTTATGCACTCCACAAAAATTGACATGCTTATAAGAATTTTTTTATCATGACTAGTGCAATCATCATTAGTATTTTGGATATTCATAAAATTCATGCTAACAATATTGCTATCATGCTCATCATTCAAGGAATTCTCATTGCGTATTTTCATAATTTCTTCCTCTACCAATTGAGCACAATTTTCAGAATCCTTATTTTCACGAAAGACATTATAAAGACGATACAAATGATGCAACCTAAACTCCATTTTTTTGTAGTTTTCTTTTATAAACCAAACTAGTGATAAAACAAGAAACTAAAAGATTCAATTGCAAGATCTAAAGATATACCTTCAAGCACTCACCTCCCCGGCAACAGCGACAGAAAAGAGCTTGATGTCTACTACGCAACTTTATTCTTGTAGACTCGTGTTGGGCCTCCAAACGCAGAGTTTTGTAGGGCAGTACCAATTTTCCCTCAAGTGGATGACCTAAGGTTTATCAATCCGTGGGAGGTGTAGGATGAAGATGGTCTCTCTCAAACAACCCTCCAATCAAATACAAGAAATCTCTTGTGTCCCCAACACACCGAATACAATGGAAAATTGTATAGGTGCACTAGTTTGGTGAAGAGATGGTGATACAAGTGCAATATGGATGGTAGATATAGGTTTTTGTAATCTGAAAATATAAAAACAGCAAGGTAGCAAGTAACAAAAGTGAGCACAAACGGTACTGCAATGCTTGAAAACAAGGCCTAGGGTCCGTACTTTTGCTAGTGCAATCTCTCAACAATGCTAATATAATTGGATCACATAACCATCCCTCAATGTGTAATGAAGAATCACTCCAAAGTTCTTATCTAGTGGAGAACATAAGAAGAAATTGTTTGTAGGGTACGAAACCACCTTAAAGTTATCCTTTTCGATCGAACTATTCAAGAGTTCGTACTAAGATAACATCAAGTTATCCTTTCCGTTCGATCTATCTAAGAGTTCTTACTAGAATAACACCATATGATACGCATCAACCAACTCTAGTGTCACCTAGATACTCCAATGGCACCACAAGTATCCATGAGTTAATTATACGATACGCATCAAACAATTTCAGATTCATAATACTCAATCCACACAAAGAACCTCAAAGAGTGCACCAAGATTTCTATCGGAGAAAGTAGGACAAGAACGTGTATCAACCCCTATGCATAGATTACCCCAATGTCACTGCGGGAATCCGCAAGTTGAATACCAGAACATATATCAAGTGAATCAATAGAACACCCCATTGTCACCACGTGTATCCGCATGCAAGACATATATCAAGTGTTCTCAAATCCATAAAGTATTCAATCGGATAACGAAATCTCAAAGGGAAAACTCAATTCATCACAACTAGATAGAGAGGGAAACACATCATATGATCCAACTATATTAACAAAGCCCGTGATACATCAAGATCATGACATCTCAAGAACACGAGAGAGGGAGAGAGAGATTGAACACATAGCTACTGGTACATACCCTCAGCCCCGAGGGTGGACTACTCCCTCCTCATCATGGCCTCCGTCGGGACGATGAAGATGGCCACCAGAGATGGATTCTCCTCTCTGGCAGGGTACTGGAACGTCTCTAGATTGGTTTTTCGTTTATACGAAGAGTTGCGGCGGCGGAGCAGAGAGTCTAGGGTTATTTTTGATGGTTTCTATATTTATAGGATTTTTGGGCGTCGGTTTCACGCCAAGATGGGCCACGAGGAGGGCACGATACACCAGGGCGCACCTGGGCCCTCTGGTGCCCTGGTGGGTTGTGCCCACCTCTTGGCTCTTCTCCGGTGGTTCTTCGCTCCAATATTGCTTATTTGGTCCAGAAAAAATCACCAAAAAGTTTCGGGTGATTCCGAGAACTTTCATTTTCTGCACAAAAACAACACCACGGTAATTCTGCTGAAAACAACGTTAGTCCGGGTTAGTTCTAAATAAATCATATAAAGTGCATCATAACCATATAAAAGTATTGTAAACTTAGATGAATATGGCATGAATACTTCATAAATTATCGATACGTTGGAGACGTATCAGGCCTCACGAGGCTGGGTACTTGCCTTGGAATCTCCGCTCCTCGGGAGGTGGCCTGAAGGGGTGCCACTCATCCGGAGGCCTTAGTGTTGTCCTCCTCGTGAGGTGGGGGCTCTCGCGAGGGCCTTGACTTGGGGGGCTCATTGCAGGGCCGTACCGGGCCCGCGTGGTCGGCCACGCGCTAGGCCACAGGCAGGCAGGTCTGGGTACCCCCGTTCCCAGAACGCCGATAGATGGGATTTGGATGCACCAACGAAGTTCGCACCGATCCTCAAGGTGAGAATGGGCATTGCACGGTACCGAAGAGGCTAGCAAAATATGTGGTGGTGAGATTTCGTATGTCCACGGGTTCACATTAGTCATAAAGAACTCATATACTTATATTAAAGTTTATTAGTTTTTATCACAAATCAAAGTACTACTTGCATGCCCCGAGGCAGGAGGTTGGGAGGAGTTAACCATCGCGCGCCTCCGACCCGAAACAACACTAGGATTTCAACAAGGAATAGAAATGCTCACACATCCCCACCATGCCTTTTTAATATTTAGACAAACGGGAATTAAGATGACTTAATACCGATACTTCTACGAATCAACAATGATGCACTCACACCTTTTTCGTATTACAACATAAATAGCATTAACCCACAATTTCTCTTTTATGTGCTACATGATGGTTTTGATTATCACTCATTGAATACCTATTATTTTTGGACTAGTCTTATGACCCATGCAAATTACCTTCATTTATTTATTAACTACCAAACAAATATAAGTGAAGAATGAGAGTGCAATTATTTATATAAAATCTATATGCCACCGTGCTCAAAAAGATATAAGTGAAGCCCTACAGCAACTACTACGCTCAAAAGATATAAGTGAAGCACATCGAGTATTGTAATAAATTATGATGAAGGTGTGTCTCTCTCAAATAGGTGTGTCCATCAAAATGATGATTGTGGCATACTAAAAATAAAAACAAACAAAAGAAAACAACGCTCCAAGCAAAACTCATATCATGCGACGAATAAAAATATAGCTCCAAGTGAATTACTGATGGATTGAGAAGAAAGAGGGGATGCCTTCCGGGGCATCCCCAAGCTTAGACGCTTGAGTCTTCCTAGAATATTACCTTGGGGGTGCCTTGGGCATCCCCAAGCTTAGCTCTTGCCGCTCCTTATTCCTTCGTCCATCGTGATCACACCCAAAACTTGAAAACTTCAATTACACAAAACTCAACAAAACTTCATGAGATCCGTTAGTATAAGCAACATATAAAATACCTTAGGTACTGTTATAAATTGATTCATATTTAATTATTGCATAATATTTACTGTATTCTATCTTCTCCATGGCTTATACCCCCCCCCCCACCCGATACAATCCATACCATCATCGAAACAAGCAAACTATGCAAGCAAAACAATTTTTTTGTCTAAAACAGAACAGTCTGTAAAGATCTATAAAGAAACTATACTTATGTAACTCTACAAATTATGAAACATTAGGACAACTTGAATAATTTGTATATCAATATTGTGTAAAAACTTTACATTAAAAAGACGTTCCAGTAAAATCAGAGAAATTCTACAGTGGACGTTAAAGTTTCTGTTTTTGCACAGTATCAATTCTACTCGTCTTGTAAGTCATCCCAAAGGCTTTACTTGGCACAAACACTAATTAAAAAAATAAAAAAACAATCATTACACTAGAAATAATCATGTTATAAAAAAACTAGAAAGTAAAAAGCAAAAAGCAAAAATAAAGATAACTATTGGGTTGCCTCCCAACAAGCGCTATTGTTTTATTCCCCTAGCTAGGCATAATGCATAGTTTCAAGTGTTGTCATCTTTGACACTCCACCCATAAGTAGCTCTCATGATTTATTCATAAGGTGGTTTAATTCTCTTCCTAGGGAAGTGTTCCATCCCTTTCTTTAATGGGAATTGGAACCTTATGTTTCCTTCTTTCATATCAATAATTGTACCTATAGTTCGTAAGAAAGGTCTTCCAATATTATTGGACAAGTAGGATTGCAATCAATATCAAGCACAATGAAATATAGAGTCACATAAATCTTATTTGCAACAATAAGAACATCATTTATTCTACCGAAAGGTTTTTTAATGGTAGAATCCGCAAGATGCAAGTTTAGGGAACAATCTTGAATATTGGTGAGACCAAGCACATCACAAAGAGTTTTAGGTATAGTTGAAAAACTAGAACCAATGTCACACAAATCTTTACATTCATATTTATTTATCCTTATTTTAATAGTAGGTTCCCACTCATCATGCAATTTTCTAGGAATAGAAACTTCAAGCTCAAGTTTCTCATCATAAGCTTTTATCATCACTTCCACTATATGATTAGTGAAAGCCTTGTTTTGTTCATAAGAATTCGGTGAGCTAATAATAGTTTGCAACAAGGAAATACATTCTACTAAAGAGCAACTTTCATAATTAAAGTCCTTGTAATCCAAGATAGTTTGCACATCAGTAGTTAAAGTTTTAACCTCTCCAAACCCACTTTTTCAGTTTTAGCATTAGAATCATCACCCTCCAAGAAAACGGGACACTCTCTAGCTAGACTTGACTCATCTCCAGTCCCTTTATCATTTATATTCAAAGAAGTAAAAAAAGATTCAATAGGATAAGTACCAATCATTTTAAGATCTTCATCATGATTATTAATAGGC
Source organism: Elymus sibiricus (assembly GCA_039707655.1). Lineage (NCBI taxonomy): Eukaryota > Viridiplantae > Streptophyta > Magnoliopsida > Poales > Poaceae > Elymus > Elymus sibiricus. The sequence continues at coordinate 239,880,453 of CM077665.1, forward strand.
AAAGATTCCGGTTTAGCGGCCATTTTGTTTACAAGCGTGGTTTGCTTATCAGATATCTTTCCTAACAACTCTTTAGTTTGAGCAAATTGTGATTGGAGATTAGACACTTTGTTATTGACTTCATCAAGTTGCTTACTAATAGCATCTAGCAAAGTTGAATGTTCCTTAATTTCAGAAGCAAAGAGTTTATTTTGCTCATATTGTGAAGTCATGAAAGTTTTCATAGAACTTTCTATTTCCGACATTCTTTGATAGTAAGAGATATTTTGGAACCTATCTTGAGACATGGTGACCGAGCAGGCAAAGTAACAAGCAGGACAAGTAAACTAGCAAGTAAAGAAGTAAACTAGTAACAAGCAAAGATAAATATTTCTGTATTTTTGATTTTTATGAAGCAAACTAAATATAACAGCAAATAAAAAGAAGAACAAGTGAATGATAATTTGTGTGAAGTTACTTGATAGTTGGTGATGTTATTCCCCGGTAACGGCGACACTAATCCTTCCTGATACTTGTGATCTGTGTTGGGTTTTCTATGAAGAGGAATGGGTAATTGCAGCACAATACCGATAAGTATTTCCCTCAATTATGAAACCAAGGTATATCGAATCAATAGGAATATCAATCCACAACTGTGTTCAGTGGCTGCTCACAAAAGAGCAAACAACTTGAACCCAACGCAGCAACAGGGTTATCAATCCACTTGATCTCGTTATTTGCAATCAAGTGAAGTGTGTAAATAATAGTAGATAATTATTAATTGCAAAATAAAATAAAAAGTAAATAATGGCAGCAAGATAAAGATAGGATTTGTAAATATATAAGTGTACAGACCCGGGGGCCATATTGTTCCCTAGCGGCATCACTCATGTAGGCAACATACGGTGGGTAAACAAATTACTGTTTGGCAATTGATAGAAAAGCGCATAGTTATGTGATATTCAAGGCAATGATCATGTATATAGGCATCACGTCCATTAGTAAATAGGCCGACTCCTGCTTGCACCTATTACTATTACTCCACCCATCGACCGCTATCCAGCATGCATCTAGAGTATTAAGTAAAACAGAGTAATGCTTGGAGAATGATGACATGATGTATACAAAGAGAATTCAATTAATATGAACTAACCCCATCGTTTTATCCTTAGTGGAAACCATACAAAGACGTGTCTTGTCCCTTTCTGTCACTGGGATATAGAGCACCGCCAGATTGAACCCACTACAACGCACCCCTCTCACCGAAGAAGTATCAATCTAGTTGGCCAAACTATTTTGATAAATCGGAGAGGATTACGAAGCTATAACAATCATACAAATAAAATACCAGAAAGTATTCAATATCTTTTCATGAATAATCTAAACATAATCCACAATTCATCGGATCCCAACAAACACACCATACAAAAGAATTACATCGAATAGATCAAAGTGAAGATGCGATGATCATTGTATGGAAGATCAAGAGAGAGAGAGAGAGAGAGAGATAGAGAGATCTAGGTACTAACTATGGACCCGTAGGTCTGTGGTGAACTACTCACACATCATCATGAGGGCAGCAAGATTGATGAAAAAGCCCTCAGTGATCGATCCCCCCTCAGGCAGGGTGGCGGAACGGAGCTCCAGATGGGATCCCATCGGAACAGAGACTTGCGGCGGCGGAAAAAGTATTTTGGGATGCCCCTTAGGGTTTTTGGAATAAATTTGAACTTATAGGCCAGAGAACGGGGTAGGAGGGCCACCAGAGAGGGACAAGCCATCAGGGCGCGCCGACCCCCCTGGGCGCCCTGTTGGCTTGTGCCTCCCTCGTGCGGCCTCCGATCTTCTCCTGAAGCTTCCAGGTATTCTTTCGGTCCAAAAAAATCATAATTTTTTTTCGAGGCAATTGGACTTCGTTTGGTACTGTAAACCTGAAAAATAAAAAGCACACAGAAAACAACAACTGGCACTGGGCGCTGGGTCAATAGGTTAGTGCTCAAAAATAATATAAATTGGTAAATTATTACTCAAAAAGTATCCTAGAATGATAACATGTCAGCATGGAACAATAAAAAATTATAGATACGTTGGAGCCGTATCAGGAGCGCGGCATGAGGAGCAGGAGGGTCGCAGCGCACGAGCGAGGAGATGGTGGTGGAGCGGCCACGCGCCAGCTCATTCACCGACAGGTGGATGGAGGAGGCCACACACTCCCAAACTGGCTCAGTGGCGGCCTGGGGGCGCCGTCCGGGGGCGCGACGAATGTCGGGTGCTGTTGCGTCCCTGGCGGCAGCTCGATGCGCGACGCGCTCCAGGCCGACGGCGGCTTCGTCCATGGCCGATGTCGCGGTCGAAGGCGCGAATACGGCATGTCTCCCTACGTGACGTGCCAAATGTCGGAGTCTGGGATCTGCATCCAAGAACTTCTCCAAGAATAAGGTTCGAACATTGGGTGGCTTGGCTTGGCGACCTGCAACACGACGGTAAGCACAACAAGATCGACGGTGAGCTCACTCCTTCTCACCAGAAACGATGGGGACACACGAGCTACCTAGGTTCGGGCCACTGTGCGGTGTAAAACCCTACTCCTGCTTCTGATTTTTGCCTTCGAAAGAGAGGAGCTTGAGGCTCCGATACATGGGTTTTGGGGGATAGAATGGCTCGATCCCCTTACAGGGGCATGGCCCTTCCCCCTTTGTAGTGCCTTGGTCTTCTTCCTCGAAAATATCGGCGGGAAAGGGTCGCCATAGGGTGGCGACTCAAAGGGGGACAACAACCAGACCTATCCCGACTAAAGGTGGTCTTCACCTAATAAAGCAGTCTTCGTGACATGGTCATGGGCTCGGCGATGACCTTCGTCCTGGCACGCCATGTTGGAGAACGTTGCATGGGAAACAAAAATTTTCCTACGCACACACAAGATCTATCCATGGTGATGAGCATCTACGAGAGGGAGAGTGAATCTACATACCCTTGTAGATCGCTAAGCGGAAGCGTTAAGAAACGCAGTTGATGTAGTCGAACGTCTCCGCGATCCAAATCGCAAGTCGTCCCTCGATCCGATCACGAACTAGTGACGAACGGACGGCACCTCCGCGTTCAACACACGTACGGCTTGATGACGCCTTCACCTCCTCGATCCAGCGAGCGATGGTGAAGTAGTAGATGAGTTCCGGCAGCACGACGGCGTGGTGATGATGGTGAGGAACAATCTCTGCAGGGCTTCGCCAAGCACTACGGAGATAATGACGGGAGAACTAGAGGGTTAGGGTTACCGACACACGGCTTGGGAAATCTTGATGTATCCCGTGTGCTAGCCCTGCCCCTCTATTTATATGTTGAGCCTTGGGGTCTAAACTTGGAGTAAAAGCCTCCTCCAGGTCGGTTTTGCCCGCACAAGGTCGGTTTGGCCCGCAGGGAAAGAGTCCAACTCGGATCCCTGCAGTCAGCGCACAAGCGGTAGTACCGCTCACGAGCGGTAGTACCGCTTGAGCGGTAGTACCGCTTCACACAAGCGGTAGTACCGCTTATGCGGTAGTACCGCTTCACACAAGCGGTAGTACCGCTTACGCGGTAGTACTGCCTTACCAGCGGTAGTACCGCTTAAGGCAGTAGCAAAACTTCCTTTTGCACTTTCCAACACCTCGTGGGTTTTACCCCTTTGGCCCATATAAAGTGTTGCTGCACCCGAACACTTCGGTAAACATCCGGAACCTCTTCCGGTGAATTCCGGAACCCTTCTGAAGATCACAACACTATTATCACATATATTAATCTTTACCTCCGGACTCTTCCGGAGACCCTCGTCATATCCGGGATCTTATCCGGGACTCCGAACAACCTTCGGTCACCAACAAAATAACTCAACTATACTAATCGTCACCAAACGTTAAGTGTGTAGACCCTGCGGGTTCGAGAACTATGTAGACATGACCGAGACACCTCTACGGCCAATAACCAATAGCGGAACCTGGATGCCCATATTGGCTCCTACATATTCTACGAAGATCTTTATCGGTCGAACCTCTATGTCAAGGATTCAGTTAATCCCGTATGCTGTTCCCTTTGTTCTTCGGTATGTTACTTGCCCGAGATTCGATCGTCGGTATCTCTATACCTAGTTCAATCTCGTTACCGGCAAGTCTCTTTACTCGTTCCGTAATACAAGATCTCGTGGCTAACATTTTAGTCACATTGCTTGCAAGGCTCATTGTGATGTTGTATTACCGAGTGGGCCCTGAGATACCTCTCCGTCACACGGAGTAACAAATCCCAGTCTTGATCCATGCCAACCCAACAGACACCCTCGGAGATACCTGTAGAGCACCTTTATAGTCACCCAGTTACATTGCGACGTTTGATACACACAAGGTACTCCTCCGATGTCAGGGAGTTGCATGATCTCATGGTCATAGGAACAGATACTTGACATGCAGAAAACAATAGCAATAAACTGACACGATCATATGCTACGTTCGTAGTTTGGGTCTTGTCCATCACATCATTCTCCTAATGATGTGATCCCGTTATCAAATGACATCTCATGTCAATGGCTAGGAAACCTTAACCATCTTTGATCAACGAGCTAGTCAACTAGAGGCTTACTAGGGGCACAGTGTTGTCTATGTACCCACACATGTATTTGAGTTTCCAATCAATACAATTATAGCATGGATAATAAACGATTATCATGAACAAGGAAATATAATAATAACCAATTTATTATTGCCTCTAGGGCATATTTCCAACAGTCTCCCACTTGCACTAGAGTCAATAATCTAGTTCACATCACTATGTGATTTACATTGTAATGAATCGAACACCCATGCAGTTCTGGTGTTGTTCATGTTTAGCCCTTGGAAGAGGTTTAGTCATCGGATCTGCAACATTTAGATCCGTGTGTACTTTGCAAATATTTATGTCGTCCTCCTTGATGTAATCGCGGATGGAATTGAAACGTCGCTTTATGTGTCTGGTCCTCTTGTGAAATCTTGGTTCCTTGGCTAGAGCAATGGCACCAGTATTATCACAAAACAGAGTCATTGGGTTAAGCGCACTAGGCACTACTCCAAGATCTGTCATGAACTCCTTCATCCAGACACCTTCCTTCGCCGCCTCCGAGGCAGCGATGTACTCCGCTTCGCATGTAGAATCAGCTACCACGCTTTGCTTGGAACTGCACCAGCTAACCGCACCCCCATTAAGAATAAATACGTATCCGGTTTGTGACTTAGAGTCATCCGGATCAGTGTCAAAGCTTGCATCGACGTAACCCTTTACGACGAGCTCTTGATCACCTCCATAAACGAGAAACATGTCCTTAGTCCTTTTCAGGTACTTCAGGATATTCTTGACCGCCGTCCAGTGTTCCATTCCTGGATCACTTTGAAACCTTCCGACCATACTTATGGCAAGGCTGACATCGGGTCTTGTGCACAGCATTGCATACATGATAGAGCCTATGGCTGAAGCATAGGGGATGACACTCATCTTTTCTTTATCTTCTGCAGTCACTGGGCATTGAGTCTTACTCAACTTCACACCTTGCAATACAGGCAAGAACCCCTTCTTGGACTGATCCATTTTGAACTTCTTCAAAACTTTGTCAAGGTATGTGCTTTGTGAAAGTCCTATTAAGCGTCTCGATCTATCTCTATAGATCTTGATGCCTAATATGAAAGCAGCTTCTCCTAGGTCCTTCATTGAAAAACTCTTGTTCAAATATTCCTTCACGCCTTCCAACATTTCTATATTGTTTCCAATCAGCAATATGCCATCCACATATAATATTAGAAACGCTATAGAGCTCCCACTCACTTTCTTGTAAATACAAGCTTCTCCGTAAACTTGTATAAACTCGAACGCTTTGATCACCTCATCAAAGCGAAGATTCCAACTCCGAGACGCTTGCACCAGTCCATAAATGGATCGCTGGAGTTTGCAAACTTTGTCAGCATTCTCTGGATCGACAAAACCTTCTGGTTGCATCATATACAACTCTTCCTTAAGGAAACCGTTAAGGAACGCTGTTTTGACATCCATCTGCCAAATTTCATAATCGAAAAAGGCAGCTATTGCTAACATGATTCTGACGGACTTAAGCATCGCTACGGGTGAGAAGGTCTCATCGTAGTCAACTCCTTGAACTTGTGAAAAACCCTTTGCCACAAGTCGAGCTTTATAGACGGTGACATTACCGTCTGCGTCCGTCTTCCTCTTAAAGATCCATTTGTTCTGAATGGCCTTACGCCCTTCAGGTAATACTTCCAAAGTCCACACTTTGTTTTCATACATGGATCCCATCTCGGATTTCATGGCCTCTAACCACTTCTCGGAATCCGGGCCCATCATCGCTTCTTCATAGCTCGTAGGTTCATCGTTGTCTAACAACATGACCTCTAAGACAGGGTTGCCATACCACTCAGGAGCAGTACGCGTCCTTGTCGACCTACGAGGTTCGATAGCAACTTGATCCAAAGCTTCATGATCATCATCATTAACTTCCTCTTCAGCTGATGTAGGCTCTACAGAAACATCTTTCTGCGCTGCGCTACTTTCAGGTTGAAGTAAAGGTTCAACAACCTCATCAAGTTCTATCTTCCTCCCACTCAATTCTTTCGAGAGAAACTCTTTCTCAAGAAATGTTCCATTTTTAGCGACAAACACTTTGCCTTCGGATTTGAGGTAGAAGGTATACCCAACTGTCTCTTTTGGGTATCCTATGAAGACGCATTTCTCCGCTTTGGGTTCCAGCTTTTCAGGCTGAAGCTTTTTGACATAAGCATCACATCCCCAAACTTTAAGAAACGACAGCTTCGGCTTCTTGCCAAACCAAAGTTCATATGGCGTCGTCTCAACGGATTTCGATGGTGCCCTATTTAAAGTGAATGCAGCTGTCTCTAATGCATAACCCCAAAACGATAGTGGCAAATCGGCAAGAGACATCATAGATCGCACCATATCCAATAAGGTTCGATTACGACGTTCGGACACACCATTACGCTGTGGTGTTCCAGGCGGTGTCAATTGTGAAACAATTCCACACTGTCTTAAGTGACTGCCAAACTCATAACTCAGATATTCTCCTCCTCGATCAGATCGTAGGAATTTAATCTTCTTGTTACGATGATTCTCAACTTCACTCTGAAATTGTTTGAACTTTTCAAATGTTTCAGACTTGTGTTTCATTAAGTAAATATACCCATATCTACTTAAGTCATCAGTGAAGGTGAGAAAGTAACGATAACCACCGCGCACCTCAATGCTCATCGGACCGCACACATCAGTATGTATGATTTCCAATAAGTCACTTGCCCATTCCATTATTCCAGAGAACGGCGTTTTAGTCATCTTGCCCATGAGGCATGGCTCGCATGTGTCAAGTGATTCAAAATCAAGTGACTCCAAAAGTCCATCAGCATGGAGCTTCCTCATGCGTTTTATGCCAATATGACCTAAACGGCAGTGCCACAAGAAAGTGGTATTATCATTATCAATTCTACATCTTTTGGCATCAATGTTATGAACATGTGTATCATTACTATCGAGATTCAATAAGAATAAACCCCTCACATTGGGTGCATGACCATAAAAGATATTACTCATATAAATAGAACAACCATTATTCTCTGATTTAAATGAGTAACCGTCTCGCAATAAACAAGATCCAGATATAATGTTCATGCTTAACGCAGGCACCAAATAACATTTATTCAGGTTCATCACTAATCCCGATGGTAATCGAAGAGCGAGCGTGCCGACGGCGATCACATCAACCTTGGAACCATTTCCCACGCGCATCGTCACTTCATCCTTTGCCAGCCTCCGTCTATTCCGCAGTTCCTGTTTTGAGTTGCAAATATGAGCAACCGCACCGGTATCAAATACCCAGGCACTACAACGAGAGTTGGTAAGGTACACATCAATAACATGTATATCATATATACCTTGTTTGTTGTTGGCCGCCTTCTTGTCAGCCAAATACTTGGGGCAGTTCCGCTTCCAGTGTCCAGTTCCCTTGCAATGAAAACACACAGTTTCTGGTTTGGGTCTAGCCTTGGGTTTCTTCACGAGAGGAGCAACTGCTTTGCCACTCTTCTTGGAGTTACCCTTCTTACCCTTGCCATTTTTCTTGAAACTAGTGGTTTTATTGACCATCAACACTTGATGCTCCTTCTAAATTTCAGACTCAGCGGCTTTCAGCATCGCAAACAGCTCGGCGACTGACTTGTTCATCCCGTGCATGTTATAGTTCAACACGAAGCTCTTGTAGCTAGGTGGCAATGATTGAAGAACTCTGTCAGTGATAGCCTCTGGCGGAAGGGGCATCCCCAATTCAGCCAGACGGGTGGAGTACCCAGACATTCTGAGTACGTGATCACTGATAGACCCGTTCTCCTCCATCTTGCAAGCATAGAACTTATCGGAGATCTCATATCTCTCGATCCGGGCATTCTTCTGAAAGATAAACTTCAACTCCTGGAACATCTCATATGCTCCATGACGTTCAAAACGTCTTTGAAGTCCCGGTTCTAAGCCATACAATATTGCACATTGAACTATTGAGTAATCTTCAAAACGAGCCTGCCAGGCATTCACAACGTCTAGAGACTCAACTGGAGCGGGTGGATCACCAAGCGGTGCATCAAGGACATAAGCCTTCTGGGAAGCCGTAAGGATAATCCTTAGATTACGGGCCCAGTCCACAAAGTTACTTCCATCATCTTTCAACTTAGCTTTCTCTAGGAACGCATTAAAATTCAGGGGTGCTACTGCGCGAGCCATGATCTACAACATAAATATAGCAAAGACAACTTAGACTATTGTTCTAGATAATGAGTTTAGTTAATCATATTACTTAAAAACTCCCACTCAAATTGACATCCCTCCGGTCATTCGAGTGTAACATGATCCAAATCCACCAACTCAAGTCCGATCATCACGTGAGTTGAGGTGGTTTCAATGGTGAACATCTTCATGTTGATCATATCTACTATATGACTCATGTTCGACCTTTCGGTCTCTTGTGTTCCGAGGCCATGTCTGTACATGCTAGGCTCGTCAAGTTTAACCCGAGTGTTCCGCACGTGCAACATGGCTTACACCCGTTGTATGTGAACGTAGAGTCTATCACACCCGATCATCACGGCGTGTCTCGAAACGACGAACTTTCGCAACGGTGCACACTCGGGGAGAACACAATTTATCTTGAAATTTAAGTGAGGGATCACCTTATAATGCTACCGTCGTCCTAAGCAAAATAAGATGCATAAAAGGATTAACATCACATGCAAATCATAAGTGACATGATATGGCCATGAACTCGTACTTTTGATCTCCATCTCCAAAGCACCGGCATGATCTCCATCGTCACCGGCATGACACCATGATCTCCATCATCTTGATCTCCATCAACGTGTCGCCATAAGGTTGTCGCGCCGACTGTTGCTTCCACGACTATTGCTAACTCATAGCGATAAAGTAAAGCAAAACGGCAAAAAAAAATAAAGACAACTCTATGGCTCCTGCCAGTTGCCGTACTCATCGACATGCAAGTCGTGATATTCTATACAACACATGATCATCTCATACATCACATATATCTCATCATGTAATTGGCCATATCACATCACAACATACCCTGCAAAAACAAGTTAGACGTCCTCTAATTGTTGTTGCAAATTTTACGTGGCTGCTACGGGTTTGCAAGAACCGTTCTTACCTACGCAAAACCACAACGTGGTGTAGTGATTGCTTTTTGATCTTCTAAAAGAACCCTCTTCATTGAAATCGATTCAACTAAAGTGAGAGAGACAGACACCCGCTAGCCATCTTTATGCAACAAAATTACATGTCAGTTGAAGGAACCTGTCTCGCGTAAGCGTACGCGTAATGTCGGTCCGGGCCGCTTCATCTCACAATACCGCCGAATCAAGTATCAACTAGTAACGGCAAGCAATATGTATACACCCACGCCCACAACTCGTTTGTGTTCTACTCGAGATCTCATCTACGCATAGACCTAGCTCAGATGCCACTGTTGGAGAACGTTGCATGGGAAACAAAATTTTACCTACGCACACACAACATCTATCCATGGTGATGAGCATCTACGAGAGGGAGAGTGAATCTACATACCCTTGTAGATCGCTAAGCGGAAGCGTTAAGAAACGCGGTTGATGTAGTCGAACGTCTCCGTGATCCAAATCGCAAGTCGTCCCTCGATCCGATCACGAACTAGTGCCGAACGGACGGCACCTCCGCGTTCAACACACGTACGGCTTGATGACACCTTCACCTCCTCGATCCAGCGAGCGATGGTGAAGTAGTAGATGAGTTCCGGCAGCACGACGGCGTGGTGATGATGGTGAGGAACAATCTCTGCAGGGCTTCGCCAAGCACTACGGAGATAATGACGGGAGAACTAGAGGGTTAGGGTTACCGACACACGGCTTGGGAAATCTTGATGTATCCCGTGTGCTAGCCCTGCCCCTCTATTTATATGTTGAGCCTTGGGATCTAAACTTGGAGTAAAAGCCTCCTCCAGGTCGGTTTTGCCCGCACAAGGTCGGTTTGGCCCGCAGGGAAAGAGTCCAACTCGGATCCCTGCAGTACCGCGCACAAGCGGTAGTACCGCTCACGAGCGGTAGTACCGCTTCACACAAGCGGTAGTACCGCTTATGCGGTAGTACCGCTTCACACAAGCGGTAGTACCGCTTAAGGCAGCGGCAAAACTTCCTTTTGCACTTTCCAACACCTCGTGGGTTTTACCCCTTTGGCCCATATAAAGTGTTGCTGCACCCGAACACTTCGGTAAACATCCGGAACCTCTTCCGGTGAATTCCGGAACCCTTCCGAAGATCACAACACTATTATCACATATATTAATCTTTACCTCCGGACTCTTCCGGAGACCCTCGTCATATCCGGGATCTTATCCGGGACTCTGAACAACCTTCGGTCACCAACAAAATAACTCAACTATACTAATCGTCACCAAACGTTAAGTGTGTAGACCCTGCGGGTTCGAGAACTATGTAGACATGACCGAGACACCTCTACGGCCAATAACCAATAGCGGAACCTGGATGCCCATATTGGCTCCTACATATTCTACGAAGATCTTTATCGGTCGAACCTCTATGTCAAGGATTCAGTTAATCCCGTATGATGTTCCCTTTGTTCTTCGGTATGTTACTTGCCCGAGATTCGATCGTCGGTATCTCTATACCTAGTTCAATCTCGTTACCGGCAAGTCTCTTTACTCGTTCCGTAATACAAGATCTCGTGGCTAACATTTTAGTCACATTTCTTGCAAGGCTCATTGTGATGTTGTATTACCGAGTGGGCCCTGAGATACCTCTCCGTCACACGGAGTAACAAATCCCAGTCTTGATCCATGCCAACCCAACAGACACCCTCGGAGATACCTGTAGAGCACCTTTATAGTCACCCAGTTACGTTGCGACGTTTGATACACACAAGGTACTCCTCCGATGTCAGGGAGTTGCATGATCTCATGGTCATAGGAACAGATACTTGACATGCAGAAAACAATAGCAATAAACTGACACGATCATATGCTACGTTCGTAGTTTGGGTCTTGTCCATCACATCATTCTCCTAATGATGTGATCCCGTTATCAAATGACATCTCATGTCAATGGCTAGGAAACCTTAACCATCTTTGATCAACGAGCTAGTCAACTAGAGGCTTACTAGGGACACAGTGTTGTCTATGTACCCACACATGTATTTGAGTTTCCAATCAATACAATTATAGCATGGATAATAAACGATTATCATGAATAAGGAAATATAATAATAACCAATTTATTATTGCCTCTAGTGCATATTTCCAACACGCCAATCCGTCCTGATCCTCTTTCAACAAAGTGGCAACCTTTGGGGAACTTGATTTTGGAGGGGCAACGGACGCTGCCCCTAATCACCGAATAGGGGAACCTCCTTGTCCGCGCCTACCGGCGCGACCTCTGTCATCCTCCTCTGTGCAGGTGCATCACCCACGTGGCGGGGGCCGTAGCCCCGCGGCTTGGTCGCCCGCCGAGCCTCGTGAGGCGGCCTCATGATGGGATCCTCGCGAGGCGGCCTGGCGCCTGGTGGCCTCCTCTAGGGCTCGCTCCTCCAGAGGCAGCTTCCTCTAGGTGGCCTAGGCAGGGCCCTCTTACTTGTGCCGACCCGCGCGTCATCCTCTGGGCCAACGGCAGACGGGCCGTGGTACCCTTGGTCCCATTGGGCCGACAGGGACTGGCCATTCCGATGACCAGCCTCCCTCAAGTGAAGATCCATTAAACTTTCGTCGCGGGGTAACCCACTTGGCATGGAAGATATTGACTGCCACATCGCTCCTATGAGCTTGTACGAGCACACAAAATAGATGTTTATTTGAAGATTTTAAATATGGCACATGTAAATTTACTAGGGACGGTAGGGTAATAGCGCATATAGTAGATATAGTGGACTCATAGGTTTTGTTTCAGGATTTTGGATGCACAAGCAGTGATCCTGCTTAGTACAGGCGAAGGCTATCAATAGATTTCAGAAGCGAACAACTAGAGATCGACAATGGTCATAATCGTGCATTTCCAATAATTAACATTGCATATAATCATGAGGAGGATATGAACACTGTGAATTTAAACATTATCTAGGCAATATTAGGTTTGAATCAATTATATTTGTAAACATGTGTCAACTCAAGCCACTTGAAATATTCACAGGAGGATACCATCCTATCATACCAAATCATGGTTATTTTGATGCATGCTGACACGCAAGATAACGTATTATCCACTCCTAGATGCTCAAGCATGGCACGAACAACTATGAACTCTAATCATCATCATACACATGTTTACCCATGATAAACTGAACCGAGATCGCTATGGTAAACATATTTTAAAAAACAAAAACAAAAGAGTTCATACCAACCTTTCTTTACCATGATCACTTCGTCAAATCATCGTCATTATTGCCTTTCAATTGCATCACCGAACTGTGTGAAAATTATAATAGTGCAAGCATGTCTTGGACTAAGCTAAAATCAGCAAACACTTTATAGACAAGAGAAGGCAAGGAAATATTTGGTCTTTCATTAAGCACATAAGAGCCATTTAACAGTTCTTATGAAGTCTTCTCCTTACGACGACTCAACAAAAGCAAAGAAGTTCAGAGAAACACACAGAAATATTTTTGGAGTTTTTAGTTTTTCTCAAGAAAGCAAAAGAAAGAAGAAAAGCAAATAGCGAGAAAATATATTTACACCGAAGAACTCCCAACACATAATAAAAGAAGAAAAGAGAAATCTTTTTGGGTTTTCTTTTACTACTACGAACTAACTAAATGGGAAAGAAAAACCAAAAATAAGCGAGAAATATTTTTGGAAATTTCAAAGTTTTTGAAACATAAAAAATAAATAAATGAAAACGATACACGGATATACAAAGAAAACGATGAACAACGATAGTGTAATGAATGTGTGGACATAAAATAAAATGTTGGTGACAATACGTACGTGCTGCCCCAAGCTTATGCATTTGGCCTAACTCGGTGATCACCACAAGTAGAATTTGTCTGGTCCAGGGAGGAAGTGGTCCGGCTACGTGTGAGGGTCCCAAGGTTGGGCCTCTCTCTCTGCAGCAGCTAGTGCACTCTCATAGTAAGTGATGTCCTCAAACATGATAATGTATCCCCTCCTAGTGTTAACATCAAACAAAGCAGGGGCAGTCAACACAATAACTTTACGTGTTTCCTCACTAATACCAAGTTATAACGATAATGTTGTGGAGGAATAGGGTTATCAATAAAGTGATGGAATATCATACACACGTGGTCCAGATAAATATTAGAGATCATAAGGTCATCGGCACAAATATCAATATTAAGTCGTCTAGCAAGGCGAGCAGTGTAAATATATACCACAATGAATACTGCCCCTAGACCTCTTAGTGTGCAAACGGCGTGCAAAGTTTACCAATCTATAGCTTCTATCACTGGAAATGCGCACAACGCAGAATAATGAGGTCAGGGGCACTGAGTGTACCACCCACCTGCCTAGCTGTCAAACATTTTTCTATAAATAAACCAAAGTAATGCACATCAGGAAAATGTAGACTAGTAACTCTAGCTTTAGAAACACCTCTCAATTCTCCCACAGTTAAGGTGTGGATGAATTCCTTAAACTCACTGGGTCGAGGATCTCTTCTCTCATCCTCAAATGTAATCTTGCAAATTTCACAAAACTCATCTAACGGTATTTCAAAGGTTCAATCATATAAGTGAAAAGACACAATAGGAACTTCCTGGCTAGGCATGAAATAGAGATTCTGCATGAAAGTATTAGTGAGGAGTAGATACTGATCACACTTATCAGCGACGAAGTTCACAAACTGGCGTTCACCACAAATTGTTCAAATTCGTGTTGGAAACTGACGTCGCTCATGACGGTGTCGCATGGCCACCATTCACTCGACCGTACTTAAGCTCTAAGAGGATTGTTTATCCCCGGTGCTCCACTCGGAGCCCTATTGAAGCTCCGACTTGAGGAACCCCTTGTAAATCTTGCCCTAAACACCCCCTCTTTTCTGAAATATTTCTGAAATAATTTAGGACATAAATAAGAGGTAACCAAACATCAACAAAACTGATAGCAACAACTCTCACAAGTGCCTAGAGGCTATATAATGCATGAAAACTACTTAGTACAAAATAAATTCAACATGGAAGCTCATTTTCATGGTCAACAACAATAGTAAAATAAGTAAAGTATAAACCACTAGAAAAAAACTTATCTATACCTACTAATAAAGGAAATAGGTATTCTTAGTCTGTCACGCTAATTTTATCAAGAAGTCCCTGGTATTTTTAAATATAAACCCGCAGTCTAATATATGTGGAAAGAAAATAGTTCGGCCTCTATTTTCCAAACATCACGTGCCATGGGCCTGCTTGGGCCCCAGGCCATCCGTAACCGCTTTGGCCTAGCAAATCCAACAAAAAATTCTAGATCCACGAGGGATCGAACTCCCGACATGCCACAAGATCACATAATCTAGGTTCAACTGAACTACACCACATTTGCATACAAAAATAAGGTTTTGTATATATTACATTATTACCACCTCACTTCTTTGCACACAATCCCATTTGTTTATATACGTTCGCGAGTTCAAATGAACAAGTTGGCTAGATAACTAATAAGGAAAGAGATCCACGATTCGTGAGACATTCATGGTGGAATTTAATGTGAGAAAAAGATCCGACCAAATTGGCTATGTTGGCACGCATACAACGATGCTTGCGAGTTCAAATATATCTATTATTATATATATAAAGTACTTAATGGGCTCATTAGAATAAAGGGAAAAAGACTAAAAAATCCCACAATAATTAGGAATATCCAACCATTAGTTTACTTGATCAGAAAACCACAGCCACCATATTAATTATAATTCTAAAGATGAAATTACCCACCAATGCCATGGAAAATAGACTCCAAGCTAATTTTACCGTATATACGTGCTCTAGCCAAACCCAATGCTCTATGTTTGGATCAAAGACATCTCAACATGTGTTCAAAAAAGAAAAAGAAAGCCATCACAACATAGTAGGAATTTCCCTAGCAGACGCCAGCCGCCTCGACACGAGATCCTACCGGCAAGACAACCTAGGAATAGGTACGTGTTTGGCGATTTCTATCTGGCCTCTTGAGGGGCGCCATCATCATGGCTAGCTAAAGGTTGGTTCTATTCTGTTCCCTAGGTATGTGAGTTTCTTGCCGGTGTGGAAGATCAATCCAGCTGCTTGATGTACATGCATGTCCAGTCAGACGCCGGTAAAGATCGATCGATTAGCTTCAATGGGTTTCCACTGGCATAGCTTCAATTAGATTCCACCACCAAAAATACTACATGCACGCGAGTTTTATGTGCATACGAGTCCAGCCAGTTGAGATCTATATGCTTTGCCTGTTTGATCTAGTTCTTTACAAATAGTATTTTCTTTTTCTTTTGAGAAAATCTCTTTAGATGGCTGTCACCGGCCAAAATAACTATGTGCAAAGTAACTATTCTAATTATACATTCACAAAAGGTTGCCTGTACATATACAGTGTAACCCAATTAAAGCATCAAAATGAAGGGCTTGAGAAACAAACAACTTAATGGGCTCATTAGAATAAAGGGAAATAGACTAAAAAATCCCAAAATAATTAGGAATATCCAACCATTAGTTTACTTGATCAGAAAACCACAGCCGTCAGATTAATTATAATTCTAAAGATGAAATTACCCACCAATACCATGGAAAATAGACTCCAAGCTAATTTTACCGTATATACATGCTCTACCCAAACCCAATGCTCTATGTTTGGATCAAAGCCATCTCAACATGTGTTCAACAAAGAAAAGAAAAAGCCATCTCAACATAGTAGGAATTTCCCTAGCAGACGCCAGCCGCCTCGACACGAGATCCTACCGGCAAGACAACCCAGGAATAGGTACGTGTTTGGCGATTTCTATCTGGCCTCTTGAGCGGCGCCATCATCATGGCTAGCTAAAGGTTGGTTATATTCTGTTGCCTAGGTATGTGAGTTTCTTGCCGGTGTGGAAGATCAATCCAGCTGCTTTATGTACATGCATGTCCAGTCAGACGCCGGTAAAGATCGATCGATTAGCTTCAATGGGTTTCCACTGGCGTAGCTTCAATTAGATTCCACCGCCAAAAATACTACATGCACGCGAGTTTTATGTGCATACGAGTCCAGCCAGTTGAGATCTATATGCTTTGCCAGTTTGATCCAGTTCTTTACAAATAGTATTTTTTAGAAGATCTCTTTAGATGGCTGTAACCGGCCAAAAGAACTATGTGCAAAGTAACTATTCTAATTATACATTCACAAAAGGTTGTGTGTACATATACAGTGTAACCCAATTAAAGCATCAAAATTAAGGGGTTGAGAAACAAACAGCTTAATGGGCTCATTAGAATGAAGGGAAATAGACTTAAAAATCCCACAATAATTAGGAATATCAACCAATTAGTTTACTTGATCAGAAAACCACAACCGCCAGATTGATTATAATTCTAAACATGAAATTACCCGCCAATGCCATGGAAATAAGACTCCAAGCTAATTTTACCGTATATACGTGCTCTACCCAAACCCAATGCTCTATGTTTGGATCAAAGCCATCTCAACATGTGTTCAAAAAAGAAAAAAAAGCCATCTGAACATAGTAGGAATTTCCCTAGCAAACGCCAGCCGCCTCGACACGGGATCCTACCGGCAAGACAACCCAGGAATAGGTACGTGTTTGGCGATTTCTATCTGGCCTCTTGAGCGGCTCCATCATCATGGCTAACTAAAGGTTGGTTCTATTATGTTCCCTAGGTATGTGAGTTTCTTGTCGGTGTGGAAGATCAATCCAGCTGCTTGATGTACATCCATGTCCAGTTAGACACCGGTAAAGATTGATCGATTAGCTTCAATGGGTTTCCACTGGCGTAGCTTCAATTAGATTCCACCGCCAAAAATACTACATGCACGCGAGTTTTATGTGCATACGTGTCCAGCCAGTTGAGATCTATCTGCTTTGCCAGTTTGATCTAGTTCTTTACAAATAGTATTTTCTTTTTCTTTTAAGGAAATATCTTTAGATGGCTGTCACCGGCCAAAAGAACTATGTGCAAAGTAACTATTCTAATTATAAATTCACAAAAGGTTGCCTGTACATATACAGTGTAACCCAATTAAAGCATCAAAATTAAGGGGTTGAGAAACAAACATCTTAATGGGCTCATTAGAATAAAGGGAAATAGAAAAAAATCCCAAAATAATTAGGAATATCCAACCATTAGTTTCCTTGATCAGAAAACCACAGCCGCCAGATTAATTATAATTCAAAATATGAAATTACCTACCAATGCCATGGAAAATAGACTCCAAGCTAATTTTACCGTATATATGTGCTCTACCCAAACCCAATGCTCTATATTTGGATCAAAGCCATCTCAACATGTGTTCAAAAAAGAAAAAAAGCCATCTCAACATAGTAGGAATTTCCATAGCAGACGCCAGCCGCCTCGACACGAGATCCTACCGGCAAGACAACCCAGGAATAGGTACGTGTTTGGCGATTTCAATCTGGCCTCTTGAGCGGCGCCATCATCATGGCTAGCTAAAGGTTGGTTCTATTATGTTCCCTAGGTATGTTAATTTCTTGCCGGTGTGAAAGATCAATCCAGCTGCTTGATGTACATGCATGTCCAGTAAGACGCCGGTAAAGATCGATCGATTAGCTTCCATGGGTTTCCACTGGCATAGCGTCAATTACATTCCACCGCCAAAAATACTACATGCACGCGAGTTTTATGTGCATACGAGTCCAGCCAGTTGAGATCTATATGCTTTGCCAGTTTGATCCAGTTCTTTACAAATAGTATTTTCTTTTTCTTTTGAGAAAATCTAGTATTTTCTTTTTCTTTTGAGAAAATCTCTTTAGATGGCTATCACCGGCCAAAACAACTATGTGCAAAGTAACTATTCTAATTATACATTCACAAAAGGTTGCATGTACATATACAGTGTAACCCTATTAAAGCATCAAAATTAAGGGGTTGACAAACAAACAGCTTAATGGGCTCATTAGAATAAAAGGGAAATTGAAAAAATTCCACAATAATTAGGAATATCCAACCATTAGTTTCCTTGATCAGAAAACCAGAGCCGCTAGATTAATTATAATTCTAAATATGAAATTACCCACCAATGCCATGGAGAATAGACTCCAAGCTAATTTTACCGTATATACGTGCTTTACCCAAACCCAATGCTCAATATTTGGATCAAAGCCATCTCAACATGTGTTCAAAAAAGAAAAAAAGCCATCTCAACATAGTAGGAATTTCCTTAGCAGACGCCAGCCGCCTCGACACGAGATCCTACCGGCAAGACAACCGAGGAATAGGTACGTGTTTGGCGATTTCTATCTGGCCTTTTGAGCGGCGCCATCATCATGGCTAGCTAAAGGTTGGTTCTATTCTATTCCCTAGGTATGTGAGTGTCTTGCCGGTGTGGAAGATCAATCCAGCTGCTTGATGTACATGCATGTCCAGCCAGACGCCGGTAAAGATCGATCGATTAGCTTCAATGGGTTTCCACTGACATAGCTTCAATTAGATTCCACCGCCAAAAATACTACATGCATGCGAGTTTTATGTGCATACGAGTCCAGCCAATTGAGATATATATGCTTTGCCAGTTTGATCCAGTTCTTTACAAATAGTATTTTCTTTTTCTTTTGAGAAAATCTCTTTAGATGGCTGTCACCGGCCAAAAGAACTATGTGCAAAGTAACTATTCTAATTATACATTCACAAAAGGTTGCCTGTACATATATGTACATATACGGTGTAACCCAATTAAAGCATCAAAATTAAGGGGTTGAGAAACAAACACCTTAATGGGCTCATTAGGATAAAGGCAAATAGAAAAAATCCCACAATAATTAGGAATATCCAACCATTAGTTTACTTGATCTGAAAACCACAGCCGCCAGATTAATTATTATTCTAAATATGAAATTACCCACCAATGCCATGGAAAATAGACTCCAAGCTAATTTTACCATATACACGTGCTCTACCCAAACCCAATGCTCTATGTTTGGATCAAAGCCATCTCAACATGTGTTCAAAAAAGAAAAAAAGCCATCTCAACATAGTAGGAATTTCCCTAGCATACGCCAGCCGCCTCGACACGAGATCCTACCGGCAAAACAACCTAGGAATAGGTACGTGTTTTGCGATTTCTATCTGGCCTCTTGAGCGGCGCCATCATCATGGCTTGCTAAAGGTTGGTTCTATTCTGTTCCCTAGGTATGTGAGTTTCTTGCCGGTGTGGAAGATCAATCCAGCTGCTTGATGTACATGCATGTCCAGTCAGACGCCGGTAAAGATCGATCGATTAGCTTCAATGGGTTTCCACTGGCGTAGCTTCAATTAGATTCCACCGCCAAAAATACGACATGCACGCGAGTTTTATGTGCATACGAGTCCAGCGATCTATATGCTTTGCCAGTTTGATCTAGTTCTTTACAAATAGTATTTTATTTTTCTTTTGAGAAAATCTCTTTAGATGGCTGTCATCGGCCAAAAGAACTATGTGCAAAGTAACTATTCTAATTATACATTCACAAAAGGTTGCCTGTACATATATAGTGTAACACAATTAAAACATCAAAATTAAGGGGTTGAGAAACAAACTGCTTAATGGTCTCATTAGAATAAAGGGAATTAGAAAAAATCCAACAAAAACTAGGAATATCCAACCATTAGTTTACTTGATCAGAAAAGCACTGCCGCCAGATTAATTATAATTCTAAAGATGAAATTACCCACCAATGCCATGGAAAATAGTCTCCAAGCTAATTTTACCGCATATACGTGCTCTACCCAAACCCAATGCTCTATGTTTGGATCAAAGCCATCTCAACATGTGTTCAAAAAAGAAAAAAAAGCCATCTCAACAAAGTAGGAATTTCCCTAGCAGACGCCAGCCGCCTCGACACGAGATTCTACCGGCAAGACAACCCAGGAATAGGTACGTGTTTGGCGATTTCTATCTGGCCTCTTGAGCGGTGCCATCATCATGGCTAGCTAAAGGTTGGTTCTATTCTGTTCCCTAGGTATGTGAGTTTCTTGCCGGTGTGGAAGATCAATCCAGCTGCTTGATGTACATGCATGTCCAGTCAGACGCTGGTAAAGATCGATCGATTAGCTTCAATGGGTTTCCACTGGCATAGCTTCAATTAGATTCCACCACCAAAAATACTACATGCACGCGAGTTTTATGTGCATACGAGTCCAGCCAGTTGAGATCTATATGCTTTGCCTGTTTGATCTAGTTCTTTACAAATAGTATTTTCTTTTTCTTTTGAGAAAATCTCTTTAGATGGCTGTCACCGGCCAAAATAACTATGTGCAAAGTAACTATTCTAATTATACATTCACAAAAGGTTGCCTGTACATATACAGTGTAACCCAATTAAAGCATCAAAATGAAGGTCTTGAGAAACAAACAACTTAATGGGCTCATTAGAATAAAGGGAAATAGACTAAAAAATCCCAAAATAATTAGGAATATCCAACCATTAGTTTACTTGATCAGAAAACCACAGCCGTCAGATTAATTATAATTCTAAAGATGAAATTACCCACCAATACCATGGAAAATAGACTCCAAGCTAATTTTACCGTATATACATGCTCTACCCAAACACAATGCTCTATGTTTGGATCAAAGCCATCTCAACATGTGTTCAACAAAGAAAAGAAAAAGCCATCTCAACATAGTAGGAATTTCCCTAGCAGACGCCAGCCGCCTCGACACGAGATCCTACCGGCAAGACAACCCAGGAATAGGTACGTGTTTGGCGATTTCTATCTGGCCTCTTGAGCGGCGCCATCATCATGGCTAGCTAAAGGTTGGTTATATTCTGTTGCCTAGGTATGTGAGTTTCTTGCCGGTGTGGAAGATCAATCCAGCTGCTTTATGTACATGCATGTCCAGTCAGACGCCGGTAAAGATCGATCGATTAGCTTCAATGGGTTTCCACTGGCGTAGCTTCAATTAGATTCCACCGCCAAAAATACTACATGCACGCGAGTTTTATGTGCATATGAGTCCAGCCAGTTGAGATCTATATGCTTTGCCAGTTTGATCCAGTTCTTTACAAATAGTATTTTTTAGAAGATCTCTTTAGATGGCTGTAACCGGCCAAAAGAACTATGTGCAAAGTAACTATTCTAATTATACATTCACAAAAGGTTGTGTGTACATATACAGTGTAACCCAATTAAAGCATCAAAATTAAGGGGTTGAGAAACAAACAGCTTAATGGGCTCATTAGAATGAAGGGAAATAGACTTAAAAATCCCACAATAATTAGGAATATCAACCAATTAGTTTACTTGATCAGAAAACCACAACCGCCAGATTGATTATAATTCTAAACATGAAATTACCCGCCAATGCCATGGAAATAAGACTCCAAGCTAATTTTACCGTATATACATGCTCTACCCAAACCCAATGCTCTATGTTTGGATCAAAGCCATCTCAACATGTGTTCAAAAAAGAAAAAAAAGCCATCTGAACATAGTAGGAATTTCCCTAGCAAACGCCAGCCGCCTCGACACGGGATCCTACCGGCAAGACAACCCAGGAATAGGTACGTGTTTGGCGATTTCTATCTGGCCTCTTGAGCGGCTCCATCATCATGGCTAACTAAAGGTTGGTTCTATTATGTTCCCTAGGTATGTGAGTTTCTTGTCGGTGTGGAAGATCAATCCAGCTGCTTGATGTACATCCATGTCCAGTTAGACACCGGTAAAGATTGATCGATTAGCTTCAATGGGTTTCCACTGGCGTAGCTTCAATTAGATTCCACCGCCAAAAATACTACATGCACGCGAGTTTTATGTGCATACGTGTCCAGCCAGTTGAGATCTATCTGCTTTGCCAGTTTGATCTAGTTCTTTACAAATAGTATTTTCTTTTTCTTTTAAGGAAATATCTTTAGATGGCTGTCACCGGCCAAAAGAACTATGTGCAAAGTAACTATTCTAATTATACATTCACAAAAGGTTGCCTGTACATATACAGTGTAACCCAATTAAAGCATCAAAATTAAGGGGTTGAGAAACAAACATCTTAATGGGCTCATTAGAATAAAGGGAAATAGAAAAAAATCCCAAAATAATTAGGAATATCCAACCATTAGTTTCCTTGATCAGAAAACCACAGCCGCCAGATTAATTATAATTCAAAATATGAAATTACCTACCAATGCCATGGAA
The DNA here is from genome assembly GCA_039707655.1 of Elymus sibiricus. NCBI lineage: Eukaryota > Viridiplantae > Streptophyta > Magnoliopsida > Poales > Poaceae > Elymus > Elymus sibiricus. Next base: position 239,903,310 of record CM077665.1, read on the forward strand.
AATAGACTCCAAGCTAATTTTACCGTATATATGTGCTCTACCCAAACCCAATGCTCTATATTTGGATCAAAGCCATCTCAACATGTGTTCAAAAAAGAAAAAAAGCCATCTCAACATAGTAGGAATTTCCATAGCAGACGCCAGCCGCCTCGACACGAGATCCTACCGGCAAGACAACCCAGGAATAGGTACGTGTTTGGCGATTTCAATCTGGCCTCTTGAGCGGCGCCATCATCATGGCTAGCTAAAGGTTGGTTCTATTATGTTCCCTAGGTATGTTAATTTCTTGCCGGTGTGAAAGATCAATCCAGCTGCTTGATGTACATGCATGTCCAGTAAGACGCCGGTAAAGATCGATCGATTAGCTTCCATGGGTTTCCACTGGCATAGCGTCAATTACATTCCACCGCCAAAAATACTACATGCACGCGAGTTTTATGTGCATACGAGTCCAGCCAGTTGAGATCTATATGCTTTGCCAGTTTGATCCAGTTCTTTACAAATAGTATTTTCTTTTTCTTTTGAGAAAATCTAGTATTTTCTTTTTCTTTTGAGAAAATCTCTTTAGATGGCTATCACCGGCCAAAACAACTATGTGCAAAGTAACTATTCTAATTATACATTCACAAAAGGTTGCATGTACATATACAGTGTAACCCTATTAAAGCATCAAAATTAAGGGGTTGACAAACAAACAGCTTAATGGGCTCATTAGAATAAAAGGGAAATTGAAAAAATTCCACAATAATTAGGAATATCCAACCATTAGTTTCCTTGATCAGAAAACCAGAGCCGCTAGATTAATTATAATTCTAAATATGAAATTACCCACCAATGCCATGGAGAATAGACTCCAAGCTAATTTTACCGTATATACGTGCTTTACCCAAACCCAATGCTCAATATTTGGATCAAAGCCATCTCAACATGTGTTCAAAAAAGAAAAAAAGCCATCTCAACATAGTAGGAATTTCCTTAGCAGACGCCAGCCGCCTCGACACGAGATCCTACCGGCAAGACAACCGAGGAATAGGTACGTGTTTGGCGATTTCTATCTGGCCTTTTGAGCGGCGCCATCATCATGGCTAGCTAAAGGTTGGTTCTATTCTATTCCCTAGGTATGTGAGTGTCTTGCCGGTGTGGAAGATCAATCCAGCTGCTTGATGTACATGCATGTCCAGCCAGACGCCGGTAAAGATCGATCGATTAGCTTCAATGGGTTTCCACTGACATAGCTTCAATTAGATTCCACCGCCAAAAATACTACATGCATGCGAGTTTTATGTGCATACGAGTCCAGCCAATTGAGATATATATGCTTTGCCAGTTTGATCCAGTTCTTTACAAATAGTATTTTCTTTTTCTTTTGAGAAAATCTCTTTAGATGGCTGTCACCGGCCAAAAGAACTATGTGCAAAGTAACTATTCTAATTATACATTCACAAAAGGTTGCCTGTACATATATGTACATATACGGTGTAACCCAATTAAAGCATCAAAATTAAGGGGTTGAGAAACAAACACCTTAATGGGCTCATTAGGATAAAGGCAAATAGAAAAAATCCCACAATAATTAGGAATATCCAACCATTAGTTTACTTGATCTGAAAACCACAGCCGCCAGATTAATTATTATTCTAAATATGAAATTACCCACCAATGCCATGGAAAATAGACTCCAAGCTAATTTTACCATATACACGTGCTCTACCCAAACCCAATGCTCTATGTTTGGATCAAAGCCATCTCAACATGTGTTCAAAAAAGAAAAAAAGCCATCTCAACATAGTAGGAATTTCCCTAGCATACGCCAGCCGCCTCGACACGAGATCCTACCGGCAAAACAACCTAGGAATAGGTACGTGTTTTGCGATTTCTATCTGGCCTCTTGAGCGGCGCCATCATCATGGCTTGCTAAAGGTTGGTTCTATTCTGTTCCCTAGGTATGTGAGTTTCTTGCCGGTGTGGAAGATCAATCCAGCTGCTTGATGTACATGCATGTCCAGTCAGACGCCGGTAAAGATCGATCGATTAGCTTCAATGGGTTTCCACTGGCGTAGCTTCAATTAGATTCCACCGCCAAAAATACGACATGCACGCGAGTTTTATGTGCATACGAGTCCAGCGATCTATATGCTTTGCCAGTTTGATCTAGTTCTTTACAAATAGTATTTTATTTTTCTTTTGAGAAAATCTCTTTAGATGGCTGTCATCGGCCAAAAGAACTATGTGCAAAGTAACTATTCTAATTATACATTCACAAAAGGTTGCCTGTACATATATAGTGTAACACAATTAAAACATCAAAATTAAGGGGTTGAGAAACAAACTGCTTAATGGTCTCATTAGAATAAAGGGAATTAGAAAAAATCCAACAAAAACTAGGAATATCCAACCATTAGTTTACTTGATCAGAAAAGCACTGCCGCCAGATTAATTATAATTCTAAAGATGAAATTACCCACCAATGCCATGGAAAATAGTCTCCAAGCTAATTTTACCGCATATACGTGCTCTACCCAAACCCAATGCTCTATGTTTGGATCAAAGCCATCTCAACATGTGTTCAAAAAAGAAAAAAAAGCCATCTCAACATAGTAGGAATTTCCCTAGCAGACGCCAGCCGCCTCGACACGAGATTCTACCGGCAAGACAACCCAGGAATAGGTACGTGTTTGGCGATTTCTATCTGGCCTCTTGAGCGGTGCCATCATCATGGCTAGCTAAAGGTTGGTTCTATTCTGTTCCCTAGGTATGTGAGTTTCTTGCCGGTGTGGAAGATCAATCCAGCTGCTTGATGTACATGCATGTCCAGTCAGACGCTGGTAAAGATCGATCGATTAGCTTCAATGGGTTTCCACTGGCATAGCTTCAATTAGATTCCACCACCAAAAATACTACATGCACGCGAGTTTTATGTGCATACGAGTCCAGCCAGTTGAGATCTATATGCTTTGCCTGTTTGATCTAGTTCTTTACAAATAGTATTTTCTTTTTCTTTTGAGAAAATCTCTTTAGATGGCTGTCACCGGCCAAAATAACTATGTGCAAAGTAACTATTCTAATTATACATTCACAAAAGGTTGCCTGTACATATACAGTGTAACCCAATTAAAGCATCAAAATGAAGGTCTTGAGAAACAAACAACTTAATGGGCTCATTAGAATAAAGGGAAATAGACTAAAAAATCCCAAAATAATTAGGAATATCCAACCATTAGTTTACTTGATCAGAAAACCACAGCCGTCAGATTAATTATAATTCTAAAGATGAAATTACCCACCAATACCATGGAAAATAGACTCCAAGCTAATTTTACCGTATATACATGCTCTACCCAAACACAATGCTCTATGTTTGGATCAAAGCCATCTCAACATGTGTTCAACAAAGAAAAGAAAAAGCCATCTCAACATAGTAGGAATTTCCCTAGCAGACGCCAGCCGCCTCGACACGAGATCCTACCGGCAAGACAACCCAGGAATAGGTACGTGTTTGGCGATTTCTATCTGGCCTCTTGAGCGGCGCCATCATCATGGCTAGCTAAAGGTTGGTTATATTCTGTTGCCTAGGTATGTGAGTTTCTTGCCGGTGTGGAAGATCAATCCAGCTGCTTTATGTACATGCATGTCCAGCCAGACGCCGGTAAAGATCGATCGATTAGCTTCAATGGGTTTCCACTGGCGTAGCTTCAATTAGATTCCACCGCCAAAAATACTACATGCACGCGAGTTTTATGTGCATACGAGTCCAGCCAGTTGAGATCTATATGCTTTGCCAGTTTGATCCAGTTCTTTACAAATAGTATTTTTTAGAAGATCTCTTTAGATGGCTGTAACCGGCCAAAAGAACTATGTGCAAAGTAACTATTCTAATTATACATTCACAAAAGGTTGTGTGTACATATACAGTGTAACCCAATTAAAGCATCAAAATTAAGGGGTTGAGAAACAAACAGCTTAATGGGCTCATTAGAATGAAGGGAAATAGACTTAAAAATCCCACAATAATTAGGAATATCAACCAATTAGTTTACTTGATCAGAAAACCACAACCGCCAGATTGATTATAATTCTAAACATGAAATTACCCGCCAATGCCATGGAAATAAGACTCCAAGCTAATTTTACCGTATATACATGCTCTACCCAAACCCAATGCTCTATGTTTGGATCAAAGCCATCTCAACATGTGTTCAAAAAAGAAAAAAAAGCCATCTGAACATAGTAGGAATTTCCCTAGCAAACGCCAGCCGCCTCGACACGGGATCCTACCGGCAAGACAACCCAGGAATAGGTACGTGTTTGGCGATTTCTATCTGGCCTCTTGAGCGGCTCCATCATCATGGCTAACTAAAGGTTGGTTCTATTATGTTCCCTAGGTATGTGAGTTTCTTGTCGGTGTGGAAGATCAATCCAGCTGCTTGATGTACATCCATGTCCAGTTAGACACCGGTAAAGATTGATCGATTAGCTTCAATGGGTTTCCACTGGCGTAGCTTCAATTAGATTCCACCGCCAAAAATACTACATGCACGCGAGTTTTATGTGCATACGTGTCCAGCCAGTTGAGATCTATCTGCTTTGCCAGTTTGATCTAGTTCTTTACAAATAGTATTTTCTTTTTCTTTTAAGGAAATATCTTTAGATGGCTGTCACCGGCCAAAAGAACTATGTGCAAAGTAACTATTCTAATTATACATTCACAAAAGGTTGCCTGTACATATACAGTGTAACCCAATTAAAGCATCAAAATTAAGGGGTTGAGAAACAAACATCTTAATGGGCTCATTAGAATAAAGGGAAATAGAAAAAAATCCCAAAATAATTAGGAATATCCAACCATTAGTTTCCTTGATCAGAAAACCACAGCCGCCAGATTAATTATAATTCAAAATATGAAATTACCTACCAATGCCATGGAAAATAGACTCCAAGCTAATTTTACCGTATATATGTGCTCTACCCAAACCCAATGCTCTATATTTGGATCAAAGCCATCTCAACATGTGTTCAAAAAAGAAAAAAAGCCATCTCAACATAGTAGGAATTTCCATAGCAGACGCCAGCCGCCTCGACACGAGATCCTACCGGCAAGACAACCCAGGAATAGGTACGTGTTTGGCGATTTCAATCTGGCCTCTTGAGCGGCGCCATCATCATGGCTAGCTAAAGGTTGGTTCTATTATGTTCCCTAGGTATGTTAATTTCTTGCCGGTGTGAAAGATCAATCCAGCTGCTTGATGTACATGCATGTCCAGTAAGACGCCGGTAAAGATCGATCGATTAGCTTCCATGGGTTTCCACTGGCATAGCGTCAATTACATTCCACCGCCAAAAATACTACATGCACGCGAGTTTTATGTGCATACGAGTCCAGCCAGTTGAGATCTATATGCTTTGCCAGTTTGATCCAGTTCTTTACAAATAGTATTTTCTTTTTCTTTTGAGAAAATCTAGTATTTTCTTTTTCTTTTGAGAAAATCTCTTTAGATGGCTATCACCGGCCAAAACAACTATGTGCAAAGTAACTATTCTAATTATACATTCACAAAAGGTTGCATGTACATATACAGTGTAACCCTATTAAAGCATCAAAATTAAGGGGTTGACAAACAAACAGCTTAATGGGCTCATTAGAATAAAAGGGAAATTGAAAAAATTCCACAATAATTAGGAATATCCAACCATTAGTTTCCTTGATCAGAAAACCAGAGCCGCTAGATTAATTATAATTCTAAATATGAAATTACCCACCAATGCCATGGAGAATAGACTCCAAGCTAATTTTACCGTATATACGTGCTTTACCCAAACCCAATGCTCAATATTTGGATCAAAGCCATCTCAACATGTGTTCAAAAAAGAAAAAAAGCCATCTCAACATAGTAGGAATTTCCTTAGCAGACGCCAGCCGCCTCGACACGAGATCCTACCGGCAAGACAACCGAGGAATAGGTACGTGTTTGGCGATTTCTATCTGGCCTTTTGAGCAGCGCCATCATCATGGCTAGCTAAAGGTTGGTTCTATTCTATTCCCTAGGTATGTGAGTGTCTTGCCGGTGTGGAAGATCAATCCAGCTGCTTGATGTACATGCATGTCCAGCCAGACGCCGGTAAAGATCGATCGATTAGCTTCAATGGGTTTCCACTGACATAGCTTCAATTAGATTCCACCGCCAAAAATACTACATGCATGCGAGTTTTATGTGCATACGAGTCCAGCCAATTGAGATATATATGCTTTGCCAGTTTGATCCAGTTCTTTACAAATAGTATTTTCTTTTTCTTTTGAGAAAATCTCTTTAGATGGCTGTCACCAGCCAAAAGAACTATGTGCAAAGTAACTATTCTAATTATACATTCACAAAAGGTTGCCTGTACATATATGTACATATACGGTGTAACCCAATTAAAGCATCAAAATTAAGGGGTTGAGAAACAAACACCTTAATGGGCTCATTAGGATAAAGGCAAATAGAAAAAATCCCACAATAATTAGGAATATCCAACCATTAGTTTACTTGATCTGAAAACCACAGCCGCCAGATTAATTATAATTCTAAATATGAAATTACCAACCAATGCCATGGAAAATAGACTCCAAGCTAATTTTACCATATACACGTGCTCTACCCAAACCCAATGCTCTATGTTTGGATCAAAGCCATCTCAACATGTGTTCAAAAAAGAAAAAAAGCCATCTCAACATAGTAGGAATTTCCCTAGCATACGCCAGCCGCCTCGACACGAGATCCTACCGGCAAAACAACCTAGGAATAGGTACGTGTTTTGCGATTTCTATCTGGCCTCTTGAGCGGCGCCATCATCATGGCTTGCTAAAGGTTGGTTCTATTCTGTTCCCTAGGTATGTGAGTTTCTTGCCGGTGTGGAAGATCAATCCAGCTGCTTGATGTACATGCATGTCCAGTCAGACGCCGGTAAAGATCGATCGATTAGCTTCAATGGGTTTCCACTGGCGTAGCTTCAATTAGATTCCACCGCCAAAAATACGACATGCACGCGAGTTTTATGTGCATACGAGTCCAGCGATCTATATGCTTTGCCAGTTTGATCTAGTTCTTTACAAATAGTATTTTATTTTTCTTTTGAGAAAATCTCTTTAGATGGCTGTCATCGGCCAAAAGAACTATGTGCAAAGTAACTATTCTAATTATACATTCACAAAAGGTTGCCTGTACATATATAGTGTAACACAATTAAAACATCAAAATTAAGGGGTTGAGAAACAAACTGCTTAATGGTCTCATTAGAATAAAGGGAATTAGAAAAAATCCAACAAAAACTAGGAATATCCAACCATTAGTTTACTTGATCAGAAAAGCACTGCCGCCAGATTAATTATAATTCTAAAGATGAAATTACCCACCAATGCCATGGAAAATAGTCTCCAAGCTAATTTTACCGCATATACGTGCTCTACCCAAACCCAATGCTCTATGTTTGGATCAAAGCCATCTCAACATGTGTTCAAAAAAGAAAAAAAAGCCATCTCAACATAGTAGGAATTTCCCTAGCAGACGCCAGCCGCCTCGACACGAGATTCTACCGGCAAGACAACCCAGGAATAGGTACGTGTTTGGCGATTTCTATCTGGCCTCTTGAGCGGTGCCATCATCATGGCTAGCTAAAGGTTGGTTCTATTCTGTTCCCTAGGTATGTGAGTTTCTTGCCGGTGTGGAAGATCAATCCAGCTGCTTGATGTACATGCATGTCCAGTCAGACGCTGGTAAAGATCGATCGATTAGCTTCAATGTGTTTCCACTAGGGTAGCTTCAATTAGATTCCACCGCCAAAAATACTACATGCACGTGAGTTTTTCTGTGCATACGAGTCCAGCCAGTTGAGATCTATAGGCTTTGCCAGTTTGATCCAGTTCTTTACAAATAGTATTTTCTTTTTCTTTTGAGAAAATCTCTTTAGATGGCTGTCACCGGCCAAAAGAACTATGTGGAAAGTAACTATTCTAATTATACATTCACAAAAGGTTGCCTGTACGTATACAGTGTAACCCAATTAAAGCATCAAAATTAAGGGATTGAGAGACAAACAACTTAATGGGCTCATTAGAATAAAGGGAAATAGAAAAAATCCCACAATAATTAGGAATATCCAACCATTTGTTTACTTTATCAGAAAACCACAGCCGCCAGATTAATTATAATTCTAAAGATGAAATTACCCACCAATGTCATGGAAAATTGACTCCAAGCTAGTTTTACCGTATATACGTGATCTACCCAAACCCAATGCTCTATGTTTGGATCAAAGCCATCTCAACATGTGTTCAAAAAAGAAAAGAATAGCCATCTCAACATAGTAGGAATTTCCCTAGCAGACGCCAACCGCCTCGACAGGAGATCCAACCGGCAAGTAAATCCCAGGAATAGGTACGTGTTTGGCGATTTCTATCTGGCCTCTTGATCGACGCCATCATCATGGCTAGCTAAAGGTTGGTTCTATTCTGTTCCCTAGGTATGTGAGTTTCTTGCCGGTGTGGAAGATCAATCCAGCTGCTTGATGTACATGCATGTCCAGTCAGATGCCGGTAAGGATCGACCGATTAGCTTCAGTGGGTTTCCACTGGCGTAGCTTCAATTAGATTCCACCGCCAAAAATACTACATGCACGCGAGTTTTATGTGAATACGAGTCCGGCTAGTTGAGATCTATATGCTTTGCCAGTTTGATCTAGTTCTTTACAAATAGTATTTTCTTTTTCTTTTGAGAAAATCTCTTTAGATGGCTGTCACCAGCCAAAGAACTATGTGCAAAGTAACTATTCTAATTATACATTCACAAAAGGTTGCCTCTACATATACAGTGTAACCCAATTAAAGCATCAAAATTAAGGGGTTGAGAAACAAACGGATAATCTGGTATTTTGCTGCCAAAACACCAAGGAAACAAAGTCTAATTGTAGATTGATTTGTTGTACCAGTCCAGCGGCTGCTACCTATAGCAATCGGGACAAGGCGATACCGCAAGAATGTAATGCTGTGATTTATGAACTACGTCGATCGGGTTAGCAATGGTGCCAGGATGACGAAACCAGCCGTACAAGCTAGCATCAAGTTAGGTTCAGCCTCCAGCGATCGGCACTTGGACATCGCCTTCCTTCGATAGTTGCAAGCGCCCCAGTTTCCTCTGTTGACTCTCCTCGACTGTTATCGGCTCCGTCAAGCAATCACACCACCTCCAGTAAGTATCATGTGCACACAATTAGAGATCAAATTATCTCTAGTATGTATCGCCTGCATCGATTTAGATAATTTGCACGGTTCATGTATATGGCATTGATGAATTTGTTACTGATCAGGGATCAATGGATCAATGGATACGGACAAGCAGAGAGCAAACTTCAAACATCCGCAAGATGCAAGTTCTTTTGCTAGAGTAAGTTGTTTCAATTACGTAAGCAATTTTAAAATTACATATGACCTTTTACATTACTTTTACATGGTCAAATTATTTCAGTGGTGAGAAGGTAAGGATCACTATATGTGAAAATATTTTAGCAAATATGGTAAATGGAAGTTTCGCACAAAAAACAACCGTGACTGTCACTTCCAATTTTACCAAAGTAATCAAATGTGAGAACTTTAAACTCTTTTTGCAATACCCCCAAATCCAATATTATTAATCGTTTATCCATAACCAGGTGATTATTGCACACAATAAATGCATGTACAGTTACCGTCAAAAAGATGTTTTCCAAACAATGATGGAAGTTGATGAAGGCACCAAAGGAACAATTTAATAAACAAATGTTCCGTAACAGAAAAACACTAAGGGGAATTATAGAATTAAGGTATGATGATGCTAAAAAATGGTTTGTCTCTGCTATAATGCACCTTCTTCTAATATATTTACATTATCTGATTTGACCAATTTGCTCTTAAATTAGGAATTGGTAGCCACAACAAAACAACACTTGATGAGATTATATCTGATAAGGTTGTTGGTACATGGTATGCAAAGTTTTCTTTTCTGTGACAACAAAGGAATATAGTGACTATATAATGTGGATCCACTCTGAGTATACTCTCCATCATATTCGGTATGTACTTAAACTCAAGGTCAGCAATGAGATAGCAACAACAAAATTTATGTTGTTTAATGAGGTAGCACAAAGACTTTTAGGCAGCATATGTGCATCTACCTTTCTAGAACAACACTATGGATTCACAAACACCATCACAACTTTCAAGACCTTACCTACTGAAGTTAACTTCACATAGTTTGAAAGAGTACATGGAGAATTTTAAAGTGAGCTACATTTTTTTAACCCGCCGATAAGCTTGAGATGGAATATGTAAAGGGAAGAATTGAAGAGGTATGCTCAAGCACATTTTATTCTTTTCAAATAGTTCACTAAAAGTATAACCCAATTATGTTCTTTACAATACTGGAAATCTAAGGAACACAAGATTCTTAAAATTTTGTTACATGGAAGTCACATGATGAAGTAAAAAAATGCTACAGAGAACAAACTTCTCAATGACGTGGTATTCCACCTTTCATCTTCTACATGTGTTTAATAATCGTTGTGTTTTTATGACATTTCTGAAAACTGCAGGCAAATAGATTCGAAAATGAAGTATGTCAATATGTAATTACAATCGATGATGATTTTAATAAAGACTACACAAAAACTTTACAAGAAAAACAAATGTGCTATTTTATATTTTTAAACTATATGGTATTCTACCTTATTTTACACTTACAGGCAGTACAGGAAAAAATCATGACCATTTTAGCATTGATGGTATCAATGACGAGGTACTCAGCTAAGAAAGAAAGTTCATTTTTTCTATGTTTGAACGGACATGCTCCAGCAACTTGGTGCTACAATGCCACGTATGCATCAATGAACACAATTAGTTTTCTATTAAAGCTAGCCTAGCAGGGAAAGTATATTATTAACATTCAAATTTTAGTGAACGAATGGGATTCAAAATCTAAAGGAAAAACGGAAAAGAAAAGGAGAGGATGCAAAAATAAGAGAAAAGAATCAAGAGAAGATAAGAGGATTAGGAAAGCACCTGGAAGGAACACATGCTAGGACGACGTAGTAGCAAGTGCTAAACTACAAACTTAATCCCCTTGGCTGCACTTATACAAATATATTCTAGATATTCTATATACTTGGTAGTAATCTGCATTGGCATACAATTGTGTTTACTTGAAGAGTCCATGAGAACATGGATTTAACTTATTATGTGTGCATGCAAACTTATCCACTTTCGAGACACTGAATGTTTAGTCGTGTTCATCTTAAGATTTGACTATGCAAATTCTATTGATATTACATTGTCCTTTCTCATATGTACTTATATTTTCTTAGTCTCACAAAGAATTGAAAAAGGAGGCTTTAGTTTATGACGACAATAGAATAAAAAAGGAGGCATACTCAGTAGGTTATGTAGATCCGTAACATGTCTGATCTGCATACCCATTCCTGAAAATCACCAGGTCCTTATGATAGACCCGCACCTCTTCAACTCAGCTTTTCACCTTTTGCTCTTCATATTTAATGAATGATTATAAATACGAGGACAAACACTCACAGAAACATCAAATAAATGAGATCGGAGAATTAGCGCTCTAAAGGAGTGCTAACAATATATTAGAGAAAGGACTATAGTTACTAATAAACAAATAAAATGCTTTTTTAAAGGGGGTAAGACATTAACTTATTGCATGCCATTCTTCAAGCTCATGAAGAGGTCTGGCCCGTTCAAGTGAACCCCTGAAGTGGACGCGGCCTTCGCGGACCTCAAGAGGTACCTCTAGCCCCCCCGTCATGGTCGCACCGCGCCACCAAGAGCGCCTGCTGCTGTACCTGGCAGCTACCCCCCAGAAGGCCAGTGCGGCCCTCGTTCATGCATGGTCGCGCTGATCGAGGAAGCGCCTCAGGGGGCCACCGCCCTCCTTCAGGGGGCCCTGATGGCCTCAAGCAACATGCACCAGGAAGCCCCCACAGCCTTGGGTAACATACCCCTGGAGGCTCCTGCGACCCCCAACGACATGATCCGGGGGGTTTCCGCGGTCGGTGGCGCCGCGTCCCCGTAAAATGCCATGGCTCCGCCTCCTGCCAAGCCTCTTGAGCCTTCTAGCGAGGGCGATGCCGACACCACAGTCACGCGTCACCTCCAGCGACATGTGTACTACGTCAGCATGGTGCTGAGGGACGCGCGTGAGCGATACCCCATGCAGCATAAGCTCCTCCTCGCGCTACTCGTCGCCTCCCGGAAGTTGCGCAACTACTTCCAAAGCCACCCTATTAGGGTCGTTTCCTCCTACCCCTTGGAGCAAATCCTGGGCACTCCCAATGCTGCGGGCAAGGTCGCTGAATGGAATATCAAGCTGCAAGCCTTCCAACTGGAATTTTGCACCACCAGGGTCATCAAGGGTGAGCTCTGGCCGACTTCATAGCAGAATGGATGAACCCGTGCGAGGAGGAATCTCAGGGCGACGAGCCCCTCCTTTCTGGGGACGAGGCGCCCGTGGATGGGTCCTACGCTTCGATGGCACTTTCTCCAGGCAAGGAGCGGGGGTTGGCGCCGTGCTCACCTCGCCAACGGGAGACAAGCTCCCATACGCGGTCCAGTTGTGCTTCGGGCACGATGGGAAGGTCTCCAACAACATTACGGAATACGAGGGTCTCATCGCCGGCCTCAAGGATGCCTCCGCCCTCGGCGTCAAGCGCCTTGTCATCAAGGGCGATTCCCAACTGCTCATCGACTTCTCCAACAAGAAGTACAAGCCCAAGGACGAGCATATGGCGGCCTATATGGACGAGGTACGAAAACTCGAGAAGCGCTTCCTTGGTTTAGAATTCCAGCACATCCTGCGTGGCGCCAACCAAGAGGCCGACAACCTCTCCAAGTGAGCATCACGCCAAGAGGCCCAAAGCCCAAGCGTCTTCGAAGAAAGGCTCCTTAGGCCATCGGCGGTGCCGCCTGCCACCGGCGCTATCCAGCTGCGTGACGAGCCGCCCCTGTGCCATCCACAGGCGCGCCAGACTGTGGCTTGCCCTCGAGGGACCACTTGCTGCTGGTACTAGAGTCTTAGAAGGGCAGCTGGGCCGACGAGTTCAAGGCTTACTTGCTCCACGGCGACCTCCCAGCAGAAGACACGGAGAACGCGTTGCCCGACAAGCCACTGCCTACTGCCTGCGGGGCGGCGAGCTGTACTGCCAGCGACCCAACGACATCGCGCTGCGGTGCATCTCAGAAGAACAGGGGAGCGAGCTGCTCGCCGATATCCATGGGGGAGATTGCGGACACCACTCCTCGTCACGCACCCTTGTCGATAAGGCGTTCCGCTATGGTTTTTATTGGCCCACTACGCTTTGCGACGCCGCCGAGCTGGTCCAGTCTTGTGAAGCCTTCCAGTTCCACGCCAAGCAGATCCACCAGCCCGCGCAACGGCTCCAGACAATCCCTCTCTCTTGGCCCTTTGCGGTCTGGGGGCTTGACATCCTGGGTCCTTCCCCTCGCGCGGCTGGTGGATACTGGTACCTCTACATCGCCATCGACAAATTCACCAAGTGGGCGGAGGTCGAGCCCGTCCGCGCCATCCCAGCTGGGTCGGCCATCAAGTTCATCAAGGGCCTCGTGTGCCGGTTCGGCGTCCCCAATTGCACCATCACCGACAATGGCTCCCAGTTTACAAGTGGCCTCTTCAAGTCGTATTGCGCTAACCTTGGTACGTAGATATTCTATGCTTCGGTGGCCCACCCTCGAAGCAATGGCCAGTATGAGTGGGCCAATGCTGAGGTCCTCAAGGGCCTCAAGACAAGGAGCTTCAAGAAGAAGCTTGAGGCCCAAGGGAGGGGGTGGCTGGATGAGCTGCAGTCTGTGTTGTGGTCCATCCGCACCACCGCGACTAAGCCCACCGACGAAACCCCATTCTTCCTTGTCTACGGGGCTGAGGCGGTCCTTCCCTCGGAGCTTAAACACGGTTCCTCGTGGGTCTTGGCATTCGACGAGGCACGCTAGGATGGCCTGCGGGAGGCCGATCTTTTGTTCCTTAAGGAGGCCCGCCTCTAGGCCGCCCTTCGCACCGCAAGGTACCAGCAGGCCTTGCGGTGTTACCACAGCCGCGACATCTATCCTCGTACCCTCGAGGTCGGGGACCTCGTCCTGCGACGCGTCCTCTCCAGAGAGGGCCTCCACAAGCTCTCGCCCTTCTGGGAAGACCCGTTCAGGTTCACCCACGTCTACAGGCTAGGAGCGACTCGCTTGGAGATAGAGGATGGAGTCCCCGTGCAAAACGCATGGAACATCCAGCACCTCCGCAAATTCTACCCGTGACACTCTCACGTAAGAATGAGTGGGGTTGTATATGCCCCGGAGCCTCCTGATGCGCCACGCCCTGGCGTCGAGAGGACTCCCACCCATGCCCAAGTGGAAGCCCCATACTTCGCGCTGGCGAAATTACATTCGAACCGCGACTATGCCTACGCCCAAGTGGAAGCCTCATGCTCCGCACTGGCGGAAATACTGTCGACCCGCGACTATGCTCACGCCCAAGTGGAAGCCCCATGCTCCGCGCTGGCGGAATTATTGTCGAGCCGCGACTATTCCCACACCCAAGTGGAAGACCCATGCCCCGCGCCGGGCGTGAAAACTGCCATCCTACCCTCTTGTAAACAAGTTCGTCGCCCCTCTTAAGAAAGGCTTCAGTTTTCCTGAGTATTGTGGTGTTTTGTTGAAGTCCTTTGGCAAAACTACACGGTTGTTCTCTCCCTCCTATACTTCGCACGAGCAGGGGATGGACACGGTGCCTACGCTTGGACCGGCCCCGGCAACATCGAAAGCCCAAGTGGCGGGCTCCAAACCGCGGGCCGGCCCTCGCGAGTGCCACTTCTGTTGGGGAACGTTCCAATGGAAACAAATTTGTTTCCTACGAACACCCAAGATCTATCTATGGAGATCAACAGCTACAAGAGGGGGAGTGCATCTACATACCCTTATAGATCTCTAAGCGGGAAGCGTTACGAAAATCGATTGATGTAGTCGGACGCCTTCGCGATCCAATCACGATTCGTCCCGCGATCCAATCACGATCTAGTGCCGAACGGACGGCACCTCCGCGTTTAGCACACGTACAGATCGATGACGTATTCACCTCCTTGATCCATCAAGCAAGGGCGGAGAGGTAGATGAGTTCTTCGGCAGCATGACGGCGTGGTGGCGGTGGTGGTGGAGCTATCCCGGTAGGGCTTCGCCAAGCGCTACCGCGATGAACTAGAGGGGAAACCAATCTAGAGTGAGAGGGAGGGCTGCACCGTGGCTTGTGGTGCGGATGCCCTCCCTCTCCTCTCATATATATAGGGGGAAGGAAGAGGGGCCGGCACCCTAGGGTTCCCCCCTAGGGGGTGATACGTCTCCAACGTATCTATAATTTTTGCTTGTTCCATGCTGTTATATTATCATTCTTGGATGTTTTACAATCATTTTATAGCAACTTTATATCATTTTTTGGGACTAACCTATTGACATAGTGCCAAAGTGCCAGTTGATGTTTTTGCTTGTTTTTTACTTCGCAGAAAATCATTACCAAACGGAGCCCAAACGATGCGGGGATTTTTGTGGATTTTTTATGGATCTGAAGGAAGAAGATGAGCCAAAGAACACCAGAAGAGGGGGCCCAGGGTGGCCATCCCCCACCAGGGCGCGCCAGAGGCCCCCTGGCGCGGCTTGGTGGAGGATGGGTACCTCGGGCACCCCCTCAACCGCCTCCGATGCCTATAAATTCCCAAATATTCGGAAACCCCAAGAGATAACCCTAGACTCTCCGCTCCGCCGCCACAACTCTCTGTATCGACGAAAAACCAATCTGGAGACGTTCCAGTACCCTACCGGAGAGGGGAATCCATCTCCAGTGGCCATCTTCATCATCCCGACAGAGGCCATGACGAGGAGGGAGTAGTCCACCCTCGGGGTTGAGGGTATGTACCAGTAGCTATGTGATCAATCTCTCTCTCGTGTTCTTGATGTATCACGGGCTTTGTTAATATAGTCGGATCATATGATGTGTTCCCCTCTCTATCTAGTTGTGATGAATTGAGTTTTCCCTTTGAGATTTCGTTACTGGATTGAATACTTTTATGGATTTGAGAACACTTGATATATGTCTTGCATGCGGATACCCATGGTGACAATGGGGTGTTCTATTGATTCACTTGATATATGTTTTGGCTCAACTTGCGGATTCCCGCGGTGACATTGTGGTAATCTCTGCATAGGGGTTGATACACGTTCTTGTCCTACTTTCTCCAATAGAAATCTTGGGGCACTCTTTGAGGTTCTTTGTGTGGATTGAGTATTATGAATCTGAAATTGTTTGATGAGTATCGTATAATTAACTCATGGATACTTGTGGTGACATTGGAGTATCTAGGTGACATTAGAGTTGGTTGATGCGTATCATATGGTGTTATTCTACTACGAACTCTTAGATAGATCAAACGGAAAGGATAACTTGATGTTATCTTAGTATGAACTCTTGAATAGATCGATCGCAAAGAATAACTTTAAGGTGGTTTCGTACCCTACAAACAATTTTTTTTTATGTTCTCCGCTAGATAAGAACTTTGGAGTGATTCTTTGTTGCACGTTGAGGGATGGTTATGTGATCCAATTATATTAGCATTGTTGAGAGATTGCACTAGCGAAAGTATGGACCCTAGGCCTTGTTTTCAAGCATTGCAACACCGTTTGTGTTCACTTTTGTTACTTCCTACCTTGCTGTTTTTATATTTTCAGATTACAAAAACCTATATCTACCATCCATATTGCACTTGTACCACCATCTCTTCGCCGAACTAGTGCACCTATACAATTTGCCATTGTATTGGGTGTGTTGGGGACACAAGAGATTTCTTGTATTTGATTGCAGGGTTGTTTGAGAGAGACCATCTTCATCCTACACCTCCCACGGATTGATAAACCTTAGGTCATCCACTTGAGGGAAAATTGCTACTGTCCTACAAAACTCTACGTTTGGAGGCCCAACAAAGTCTACAAGAATAAAGTTGCGTAGTAGACATCAGGGGGGCGGCGGCCTACATGGGGCGGCGCCCCAAGGGTGGCTTGGCCCCCAAGTTTGGGGGGGCGCCCCCTTTAGAGTTTGCCCCCCACCAGCTCCTTGGTCGCATGGGCCTTGGTGGGAGGGGTGCCAAGCCCACCAGGGGCTGGTGCGGCCCCCTTCTGAGCCCATGTGCCACCCCGGGGTGTGTGGGCCCCTTTCGGTGGACCCCCGGAACCCTTCAGCACTCCCGGTACACTAGCGATCACGCCCGAATTCCTTCCGGTGAGCAAAACGGAACTTGCTATATATCATTCTTTACCTCCGGAACATTCCGGAACTCCTCGTGACGTCCGGGATCTCGTCCGGGATTCTGAACAACCTTCGGTCACCAACATATATAAGTAAACAATACTGAATCGTCACCGAACGTTAAGTGTGCAGACCCTGCGGGTTCGAGAACTATGCAGACATGACCGAGACACCTCTACGGTCAATAACAAATAGCGGGACCTGGATGCCCATATTGGTTCCTACATATTCTACGAAGATCTTTATCAGTCGAACCATGATGTCAAGGATTCAATCAATCCCGTATACAATTCCCTTTGTCCATTGGTATGTTACTTGCCCGAGATTCGATCGTCGTTATCTCTATACCTAGTTCAATATCGTTACCGGCAAGTCACTTTACTCGTTCCGTAATACAAGATCTCATGACTAACTCCTTAGTCACATTGCTTGTAAGCTTCTTGTGATGTTGTATTACCGAGTAGGCCTAGAGATACCTCTCCGTCATACGGAGTGACAAATCCCAGTCTTGATTCACGCCAACCCAATAGACACCCTCGGAGATACCTGTAGAGCACCTTTATAGTCACCCAGTTACGTTGTGACGTTTGATACACACAAGGCATTCCTTCGATGTCAGGGAGTTGCATGATCTCATGGTCGTAGGAACAGATACTTAACATGGATAAAGGAGTAGCAATAAACTAACACGATCAGATGCTATGCTTACGGTTGGGTCTTGTCCATCACATCATCTATTATATACTTAAAACGATAGAAAAGTAACGGTTGAGATTTACTGCTCTAAAGTTATGTCAATTAAACCGCTGAGATTCATAGAATAAACCAATAGCCAGCGGCAAGCAACACGTACATCATATGGATTCTATGGAAGCAAGTACAAATCCAATGTAACGTGACCATGATAGATGGAAGTCAACACGTGTGTGTCATATTTCCCACGATTTCCCGGTGTCAAAGCATGTTAAAAAACAGACTGCTTCGTAGACTAGAGGGTGGATGTTGATCGCTACAACCAGGAAGTCGTTTCTCTTCATGCCAAGCAAGAACCGAAGCACACTAAATTTTCAAGAATTCTCCATACACAACCTTAATTAGTGAGCTGTATAGCTCTCAAAACAATTGTTGATTCCCCTAAAAGGGATAGAAAAATAAGTGTTACTGTAGCGTTTGTGATGATCAATACGTTGCTATGTGTACACGTACAGATTATTTTAGTACCGGGAGTCCGGCCTGCACACGTCCAGCCTGCACACGTACTTTGTATAGGGAGTCCAGCCTGCACATGTACATATTATTTTAGTTAGAGAAAGCAAACTACGGAATATCTATTCGGAACAAACGGCATGTAGACAACCCATTGACAAATCCATGACGTGTCCAACATGGATACATGCACATTAGAAAAGCCAACTATAGGAAAGGTCTATCCAGAATAAAAAACACATGCACACATAATGACAAACACGTTAGCTGAGTCAATTTTTTTTAAAAAAATAGCTGAATCAAATATGGAATTATAAAAGCTAGAGAAGATCACGTGCAAGTTAAAAAGGAAACTTGGAAGAATTTTCTTTTCTATCAGCTTAGAAGAAGGTTTTTCGGCGAGAGAAACATGCACACGTAAATCTACCTACAAGAAAAATATATACTACAAAAATATGTAGTGCACGAGCGATATCTGCCCCCATATGTTTTGTATATCCAACTCAGGTACAAACATGTCACCGCATTTGATCACGGTTGATCTAGATTCTCAGTTGTTCAAAATACTACTAGATATCTCTGCCTACAAGAAAAACATATACTACAAGTATATGTACATGCACACGCGATATCTGCCCCCATATGTATGTATATCCAACTCAGGCACAAACATGTCACCACAGGTCATCACGGTAAATCTAGATTTTGAGGTATTCAAAATACTACTAGATATATCTTATTAATTAGGTGGATCAATAATACTACTTGATATATGTTTCTCACAGATGAATAAAGGAGGATACTACTTTTTATTTTTATTTTTAAAATGCAAAATTATTAATAAAAACAAAGTATTCAATGTATATTCTTTTATATAAAATTTAGCTATAGGGTTTAAATATAAATTTAACGCGTGCAGTTGAATATAAAATTAAAGTTAAAATCTGATTTCAGTCGGAGTAGAATATAAGTTGGTGTAGAACAGCAAAGACACAAAAAAGAACCTACGAACAAGATTCGGTAAGAAAAAGTATAATACCATTTTAAATGAACACACACCAATAGCTACTTGGTTTTAGATAGCCAAACAACATAAACACTTAGAGTAAGAGGACAGTGTAGCATCTGCAAACAAGCATCGAACATGGATGTACGTACATGATAATATTATATTATAGAAATGCAATTGCAAAAAAGATAATGGCGATGCAGATAACGGAAGAGGACATGAAGTTTATTGATTTGGTGGAAGAGAACATATACTACTACCTCCTTTCCGGCTTACAAGATTTGCGTATATTTCTAGGTTGATAAATAGACCAACATAATACAAGTTAAATATCACAAAAATATATCATTAGAAACTTCAAATCGTCTGCTTTCTAATGGTGTATATTTTAGACTATACAACCCATCTTTCATTGGTCAAATTGTAGATCTAGGGATACGCGCAAGCCTTATAAACCGGAAAGGAGATAGTACTAGATATCTATTATTAATTAGGTGTAAGAGGACATGAAGTGTAGGCATTTATTTATTGATGAAATGGTTTTGACATGTACGATACTAACTTTGGTGCCATTAAACATTTTCTGCCACACTGCAGTGACTTTAATATCAAAATTACATTTTCCTACTGGAGTTCTCCAACAACAATCTTTTTTATGTATTCAAATGATATATAATGGTGGGATGGTAGATAAGTTAATATTTGGTCGTGGGAAAAAAGTGATTGAGTAAAAGAAAGAAATATTAATATTAGTATGGAATTATACAACTTTGAATTGCAGAATATCGATCTTTGTCAAGAATGGGTGTATTTAAAAAACAATACAACTAAACTCAGAATTCCCAAGTCTTATATGTCTACCGGAGGCGCATGTGTTTGGCTAATATCATGTTTATATATTGCGACAAAAAACAGGTTCATTAATGTTTGGCCATGTGGGGAAATAGTGTTGTAGAAAAGAATACCAAATATATTGTTAGGACTGAATGATAGTAAAAAAGATCTAATGCATGTCAAATATGAAATACACCATTGTACTTTGCTCAAAAAATACAATTACATGAATAATAAATGAACACCAACAAAAGTGACAAGCTTCGCGAGCCTAATGAGAGAATATTTCAGGAACATTCCCACCATTCACTGTTTATGTTCCTTTAATTAGGAAGTAGTATAGATAATGGATATGGGATATATGACAACTTAGCAAAAAAAATGTATAAAATCAAATATATAAATGTTATAGAAATATATGTTGCAATGTTTAATAATTCCAAACACATTTAGGCTACACTTCTTAATATACAAACTTATGTAGTGGAAAGAATATAGGCAATGAAAATACATCGAACTATATTAAAAAACACTGAAGTCTAGCCGCGCAAATGCGCGGGTCACCCTGCTAGTTCTTCTAATGATGTGATCTCATTATCAAATGACAACTCATGTCCATGGTCAGCAAACCTTAACCATCTTTGATCAACGAGCTAGTCTAGTAGAGGCTCACTAGGGACACAGTGTTGTCTATGTATCCACACATGTATCTGAGTTTCCAATCAATACAATTATAGCATGGATAATAAACGATTGTCATGAACTAGGAAATATGATAATAACTATTTTATTATTGCCTCTAGTGCATATTTCCAACAGTCTCCCACTTGCACTAGAGTCAATAATCTAGTTCACATCGCTATATGATTTACATTGTAATAAATCTAACACCCATAGAGTTCTGGTGCTCATCATGTTTTGCCCGTAAAGAGGCTTAGTCAATGGGTCTGCAACATTCAGATCCGTATGTACTTTGGAAATATTTATGTCCTCCTCCTTGATGTAATCGCGGATGGAATTGAAGCGGCGCTTTATGTGTCTGGTCCTCTTTTGAAACCTGGGCTCTTTGGCCTGACCAATGGCACCAGTGTTATCACACAAGAGAGTCATCGGATCCAGTGCACTCGGCACAACTCGGAGATCTGACATGAACTGCTTCATCCAGACTCCTTCCTTCGCCGCTTCCGAAGCAGCGATGTACTCCGCTTCACATGTAGAGTCAGCTACCACACTTTGCTTGGAACTGCACCACCTTACCACTCCAACATTTAGAATATATACGTATCCAGTTTGAGACTTAGAGTCATCCGGATCTGTGTCAAATCTAGTATCGACCTAACCCTTTACGACGAGCTCTTGATCACCTCCATAAACGAGAAATATTTCCTTAGTCCTTTTCAGGTACTTCAGGATATTCTTGACCGCCGTCCGGTGTTCCATTCCTGGATCACTTTGAAATCTTCCGGCCATACTTATGGCAAGGTTGACATCTGGTCTTGTGCACAACATCGCATACATTATAGAGCCTATGGCTGAAGCTTAGGGGATGACACTCATCTTTTCTCTATCCTCTGTAGTCGCTGGGCATTGAATCTTACTCAACTTCACACCTTGTAAGACAGGCAATAACCCTTTCTTGGACTGATCCATTTTGAACTTCTTCAAAACCTTATCAAGATATGTGCTTTGTGAAAGTCCTATTAACCGTCTCGATCTATCTCTATAGATTTTGATGCCTAATATGTAAGCAGCTTCTCCGAGGTCTTTCATTGAAAAACTCTTGTTCAAATATATCTTTACGCTTTCTAAAAGTTATATATTTTTTCCAATTAGCAATATGTCATCCACATATAATATTAGAAACGCTATAGAGCTCCCACTCACTTTCTTGTAAATACAAGCTTCTCCATAAACTTGTATGAACCCAAACGCTTTGATCACCTCATCAAAGCAAAGATTCCAACTCCAAGATGCTTGCATCAGTCCATAAATGGATCACTGGAGCTTGCACACTTTGTCAGCATTTTTAGGATCGACAAAACCTTCTGGTTGCATCATATACAACTCTTCCTTAAGCAAACCATTAAGAAACGCTGTTTTGACATCCATCTGCCAGATTTCATAATCAAAAAATGCAGCTATTACTAACATAATCCTGACGGAGTTAAGCACCGCTATGTGAGAGAAAGTCTCATCGTAGTCAACTCCTTGTACTTGTGAAACCCTTTTGCAACAAGTCGACCTTTGTAGACGATAATGTTACCGTCCGCGTCCGTCTTTTTCTTAAAGATTCATTTATTCTGTATGGCCTTACGATCATATGGTAAGTCCTCCAAAGTCCACACTTTGTTCTCATACATGGATCCTATCTCGAATTTCATGGCCTCTAGCCATTTGTTAGAATCCGGGCCCACAATCGCTTCTTCATAACTCGTAGGTTCACTGTTGTCTAACAACATGACCTCCAAGACAGGATTGTCGTACCACTCAGGGGCGGTACGACTCCTTGTTGACCTACGAGGCTCAGTAGTAACTTGATCTGAAGTTTCATGATCATCATCATTAGCTTTCTCTTCACTTCGTGTAGGCGCTGCAGAAACATCTTTCTGCGTTGCGCTACTATCCAACTGAAGTGACGGTTCAGTAACCTCATCAAGTTCTACCTTCCTCCCACTCAATTCTTTCTAGAGAAACTCTTTCTCGAGAAAGGACCCACATTTAGCAACAAACACTTTGCCCTCGGATCTGAGATAGAAGGTATACCCAACTGTTTCCTTAGGGTAACCTATTTAGACGCATTTGTCCGCTTTGGGTTCAAGCTTATCAGGTTGAAGCTTTTTTACATAAGCGTCACATCCCCAAACATTAAGAAACGACAGCTTAGGTTTCTTGCCAAACCATATTTCATACGGTGTCGTCTCAGTGGATTTTGATGGTGCCCTATTTAAAGTGAATGCGGTTGTCTCTAATGCATAACCCCAAAACGATAGTGGCAGATCAGTGAGTGACATCATAGATCGCACCATATCCAATAGAGTACGATTACGACGCTCGTACACACCATTACGCTGTGGTGTTCCAGGTGGCGTTAGTTGTGAAACAATTCCACTCTGTCTCAAATGCATACCAAACTCATAACTCAGATATTCTCCACCACGATCAGATCATAGAAACTTTATCTTCTTGTTACGATGACTTTCTACTTCACTCCGAAATTCCTTGAACTTTTCAAATGTCTCGGACTTGTGTTTCAGTAAGTAAATATACCCATATCTACTCAAATCATCAGTGAAGGTAGGAAAATAAAGATATCCACCACGCGCCTCAACACTCATCGGAACGCACACATCAGTATGTATGATTTCCAACAAGTCACTTGCCCGCTCCATTGTACCGGAGAACGGGGTGTTCGTCATATTGCCCATGAGGCATGGTTCACATGTATCAAGCGATTCTGTCACACCATGTGTTTTGCCTCACGACTAGGTTAACATGACTCAAAAAGAAATTTAGGCCAACAAAAACTTTTTCTGTGTTGTGATGCTTGACTTGATTGATGATTGCTTGATTGCTTGCTTGTGCCTTGAGTCATAAACTTG
The DNA here is from genome assembly GCA_039707655.1 of Elymus sibiricus. Taxonomy (NCBI): domain Eukaryota; kingdom Viridiplantae; phylum Streptophyta; class Magnoliopsida; order Poales; family Poaceae; genus Elymus; species Elymus sibiricus. The sequence continues at coordinate 239,927,330 of CM077665.1, forward strand.
ATCCTACTCCCAAAACTCATCTACTTGATCCAAACACTCTGCCCAATGATCCAAACACCTTCTGGCAGAATCTAGAAGTTATTGTTTTGACCTCCAATACTCTTCTCCTTGACCTAATTTTTTACCATAACTCAAAGTTGTTGCCTTTTACCCCCAGTAAAGTTTGCATGGCCATTGCTCAAGGATTGATAGGGTAAAACCCCATTTACCCCTCTGGACATCAGCTTTTCTCACCCCCTCAGCTTTCCTTCTAAACCAAGCAATCTCCAGAACACCCCTCGGCTAGATTCATTTTGTTCGCACCTCCTAGATTCCCCTAGACACTAGAGGACACGTTAGGACACGCACTGGACGCAAATGGCATTCCCTGGCATGCCAAAAGGGCGATCCAAAGCGAGCTACAGTGCTCTGGCGCACTGTAGGGGCGCCCAACCCGAGCCCCCCGACAGCCTCGAGCCCCTCGCTCTCGCCAACAGGTTCCCCTCAACGTCCGCAACCCTCCTCCCTATCGGCCCCCTCCTTCCCTTCTCTCCTGAGCTCACCCTCACGTGCGCTCCGCTGCCATGGGCGAGCTCACACGTGCACCCTCCCTGTCCTCTATCGGCCACGCGTGTGATGCAAGCACCTCCCCATTGACCTCTTATGTCCCTCCCCGGCGCCAGCAACTGTCCAAAAGAGCTCAGGCACGCGCGTGCTCACCGCGCCCGAGCGGACCCGAGCTTCCCTTCGCCCCCCTATTTCTACCTTCCCCCGAGCTCACCCTCGAGCCCTAGGCCACTCCTACCTTCGAGCTCTCGAGCTCGGGATCCCCCTCATGTCCGCCATGTCGCCGTTTCTGCCTCTGCTTAAATTCGAGCCACCCAGACCTCCCCCTCCTCTCTAGCCACTCCGGCGACCTCAACTCGCCGTCTTAAGCCCCCCTCCCCCGTGCTTCGTTCCCTTCTTCTAATGGTTGTGGCGCCACACCCTTCATCGCCGGCAGCCTCCCAGGTGGTCGGGAAGCACCAAGGTCGGTGCGGCTCGTCGCCCCGAGCACGCAGGTGGCCGGAGCGCCGCCGGAGGTGGCCGGGGTGACCGGGACAAGCGTTGGGACTTGCCTCCCCTGCCTCTCCCCTGATCGGCCAGGAGGTGAGGGACAAGCCTGCCAGCGGCCCCTGCCTATCGGCCGGTCAGCGAAGCTGACGGGTGGGCCTGCCCCTTTAAGTGGAAACGGGTCGGCCGGGAATCGCTTTCACACGGGGAAGGCGCATTCCCGTGGATACTCCTTCGGCGTCAGCACTCCCCCCCCCCCCCCGTCGGCCGAGCCACAGGGCCGGCCCAGTGCCTATCCAGCTCGCTGGGCACGTTTTAGCCCATTGGTAAATACCTTTTTCTATTTCTCTTTTCCAGAAACTTCCAAAAATCATAAACAAATAAATATATGTCCAAATGACATGATTCCAACTCCTAAAATCTTCTAAAAATCCCACCTATTATTTGATTCAACTTTCATATTTTTCCTCCTAACATTTCTGTATTGTTCAAATTTAAATTCAAATTTGAACTATTCATAGCCACATTATAAAATCTCTATTGCATTAATGCTAGCTCCAAATGAGGTGATTCCAATTTTCATGTGCCTTTTATATGATACCCTACTTAGTGGATTTTTTTTCCAATGCCTTGTTTCTGTTGGATCTACTAAATGGTCCCATATCCCATTTATTTATCTTAGAAAAATCATAGGAAATTCATCTCAACTCCAAATCCAGTGAAGCTACTTCCTGCATGTCTCTAAAATCATGCCCTATTTAAAAGGTGCATTCACTCATTTTTCTAAAAATGTTTTCTGTAGACTCCTGATAGGATCAATAATTTCCTCCATTTCCATCATTCAAAATCTCTGGTAATCAAAATCCATTAGAGAAACTTTAGGTATTTTTCTTATGACCAGAGATGTCCAAGAAAAATAAAATTCCTATTTATAGAGCACATTTATTTCTCTGCTTGTTATGTTGCTTATTATGGTTGATTCCGACGGTAGTTGACGAAGTAGACGGAGTTCTCGGAGTTGGACCAGGAGCGTGAGAAGACCTCGAAGACTTTGCTGAGCCAGGCAAGCAGCCCTTTGACCATGTCTAAGAAATCATTTTATGCATGACATATGGCACTTTATTCCGTTGCATTGAATCATGATGAAACGGAGACCACCGTAGTGGGTTACCTCCGTTACTTTCCTTGTTGATACTTGCACTGAGCATGACCCTACCTTCTTATGAGGGCTGTGCGGGTGTGAAGTAGTTAGGATGGTAAGTAGTTGCTACACAAGTGGGATGGATAATGCATGGTGTTGGGAAGGAAGTGTTTTCAAATACTTACAAAAAACCCATCGGGTGCCACTAATGCCCGAGGGAGATGATGTTGAGCTAGGTAACCACTTGATAAAGAAGTGGTGTACCGAGGCAAGTGTGTGTGTGTGTTGTTTTCATAAAGGGATTGGTTTAAGTTGCGACCGTTACTTCAACCTTACATGTACAACCACTCTACCCCTATATGGGAAGGGACTTTGTTGATTACTTTGGTCGATGCTAGCAGAGAGCCCGCGTTTCTAGTGGCGGGAGTCATGTGGTCACTCTCGATACGGGGTCGTGCCTGATAGGACGACCATGGGCTATTTTCACAGAAACCGGGCACACCGTTGCGTGCCCTCGTGGATGTTACGTGTGATGTGCAGTCCGAGGGCTGGCACCAACGAGTGGACTCTTAGTTTAGTGTCGTCAGGGGAAAGGCATTGTTTGGGTGCTTACCTCGGGTATGTAATATACCGCGAGTCGTGAATAGCGCGAGTCGTGGCTTGACATGGAAGTTCCCTGAGTCTTGTGGGTAAAGTGTGCAACCTCTGTAGAGTGTAAAACTATTCGAATAGCCGTGTCCATGGTCAAGGACAGTTGGATGAGCGCTCTTGGGTTACGTCCGTGGTTTCCAAAATTGGTGTGTGTGTGAGCGGGAGAGACGATACTTGTGTTAAGTCGGATGACTTGACATGATGACTGAACATGAGATGTTCAACCCCTGCTTATGATGATATCTGTAACTTGTTCATATGGATATCTACAACCTGTTGATGCATGCTTTTACAAGCTGATTGAACATGTCATTGCACTCAAACTAGCTTTCCGCAAAATTACCTATTAGTGCTATATCATACTCTGTTGAAACTTTTTCCAAACATGGGTTGCTTGCGAGTACATTCAAATTACTCATTGGCTTGCCACTGGTTATTTTATTGGCCAGACATGAAAGAAGAAAATACAATGAAGAGTACCTTGGTGACGGACATGCGAGCTAGGACGCTTCCCAGTCAGAATGCCTGTAGAGTTAAGTTAGATAGCATGGGTCTATGCTATCGTTGAAGATTTCCGTTGCGAGTTTATGAAGACTTGGTCTTAAATGCCATATTTGTGTAAAACGGTACGTAATGGGTGTAAGACTCTTGTTATTCAGTTTCTGTGTGGTCAGTGAGCATTGATCTCTGGGATCACTATGCACGTACATTCGGTGATCACGACTTATGAGTCGGGGTCCCCACAGATTCAAAATCGAGTGATTCTAAAGTCCATCATCATGTAGCTTCTTCATGCGTTTTACACCAATATGACCTAAGAGGAAGTGCCAGAAGAAAGTGGTACTATCATTATTAACTTTGCATCTTTTGGCATCAATGTTATGAATATGTGTTTCACTACTATCGAGATTCAACAAGAATAAACCATTCACATTGGGTGCATGACCAGAAAAGATGTTACTCATATAATTAGAACAACCATTATTCTCTGATTTAAATGAATAACCGTCTCGCAATAAACAAGATCTAGATATAATGTTCATGCTCAACGCAGGCACCAAATAACAATTATTTAGGTTTACTACTAATCCCGATGGTAATTGAAGAGTGAGCGTGCCGACGGCGATCACATCAACCTTGGAACCATTTCCGACGCTCATCGTCACGTCATCCTTCGCCAGCCTCCATTTATTCCGTAGTTCTTGTTTTGAGTTACAAATATGAGCACCGAATCGGTATCAAATACCCAGTCACTACTACGAGAGCTAGTGAGGTACACATCAATAACATGTATATCAAATATACCTTTGTTGACGTTGCGAGCCTTCTTATCAGCCAGGTACTTGGGGCAATTCTGCTTCTAGTGGCCAGTCCCCTTGCAATAGAAGCACTCAGTCTCAGGCTTGGGTCCAGCCTTGGGTTTTTCACGAGAGCGGCAACTTGCTTGCCACCCTTGTTGAAGTTTCCCTTCTTTCCCTTGCCTTTCTTGAAATTAGTGGTTTTATTCATCACAACACTTGATGCTCCTTTTTGATTTCTACTTCTGCGACTTTTAGCATCGCGAATAGCTCAGAGACAGACTTTTCCATCCCTTACATATTATAGTTCATCACGAAGCCTTTGTAGCTAGGTGGTAGTGACTGGAGAATTCTGTCAGTGACCATTTCGGGCGGAAGCTGGACTCCCAAATCATTCAAACGGTTGTAGTACCCAGACATTCTGAGTAGGTGCTCACTGACAGAACTATTCTCCTCCATCTTGCAGGCGAAGAACTTATCAGAGGTCTCACACCTCTCGATTCGGGCATTTGCTTGAAATACTAACTTCAACTCCTGACACATCTCCTATGCTCCATGGCGTTCAAAACGCTTTTGAAGTCCCGATTCTAAGCCATACAGTATGGCGCACTGAACTATAGAGTAGAAATCAGAACGTGCCTGCCAGGCGTTCACAACGTCCACAGACAACGCTGGAGGGGGTGGCACACCAAGCGGTGTATCAAGGACATAAGCCTTTTTCGAAGCCGTGAGGATAATCCTTAGATTACGGACCCAGTCCACATAGTTACTTCCATCATCTTTCAGCTTAGCTTTCTCTAGGAACACATTAAAATTCAGGGGAGCTACTGCGCGAGCCATTGATCATCTCATACATCACATATATCACATCATGTATTTGGCCATATCACATCACAACATGCCCTGCAAAAACAAGTTATACGTCCTCTACTTTGTTGTTGCAAGTTTTACGTGGCTGCTATGGGAAACTAGTAAGAACCATTCTTACCTACGCAAAGCCACAACGGTGATATTCAAGTTGCTATTTAACCTTCTACAAGGACCGCCTCTGTCGAATCCGATTCAACTAAAGTGGGAGAGACAGACACCCGCCAGCCATCTTTATGCAACAAGTTGCATGTCAGTCGATGGAACTCGTCTCTTGTACGTGGACGAGTAAGGTTTGTCCAAGCCGCTTCATCCCACAATACCGCCGAATCAAGAGAAGACTAAGGAAGTAAGCAATCTGAACATCAACGCCCACAAACTCTTTTGTGTTCTACTCGTGCATGTTATCTACGCATAGACCTAGCTCATGATGCCACTGTTGGGGAACGTTGCATGGGAAACAATTTTTTTTCCTACGAACACCCAAGATCTATCTATGGAGATCAACAACTACGAGAGGGGGACTGCATCTACATACCCTTGTAGATCGCTATGCGGGAAGCGTTAAGAAACGCGGTTGATGTAGTCGAACGTCTTCACAATCCAATCACGATCCAATCACGATCTAGTGCCGAACGGACGGCACGTCCGCGTTCAGCACAGGTACAGCTCGATGATGTCTCTGCCTCCTTGATCCAGCAAGCGAGGGCGTAGAGGTAGATGAGTTCTCCGGCAGCACGACGGCGCGGTGGCGGTGGTGGTGGAGCTGTCCCGGCAGGACTTCGCCAAGCGCTACCGCGATGAACTAGAGGAGAAACCAATCTGGAGGGAGAGGGAGGGTTGCGCCCTGGCTTGTGGTGCGGCTTCCCTCCCTCTCCTCTCATATATATAGGGGGAAGGGAGGAGGGGCCGGCGAAGGAGGCGAAGCCCCCAACCCATCTTTATCTTCTTGCATCCTTCCTTCAAGCTGCCACCTCCATAGCTATGGCGCCAGTGAGGAGGTTCTCCATTGCCGAGAAAGGGAAGGCTCCCCTGGAGGGACCGGGCTCGCCGCGGCCCAAGAGGGGCCGCGGCCGCCCCCGGAAGTACACCGCGAAATCAGCGGTGGCCCCCCGAGGGCATGGGCGCACTCCCGCGCGGGCCGGTGGCACCTTCGGCAGTCGTGGGCAAGCTCCGTCCCACGCAGGCGGCCGTAGTGGCCGCGATGGCTGTACCCAATGGGGGATGCTTGCTGCGGCCGTCAGGCTGCCTCGTCCACGACTCCATTCGGCCGACACCGTCCAGGAGTTCGTGGTGTGGGCGGAGAGGCCGGCGATCACTTGGTTCTCGCTCCCGCGCTTCTTCGCAGAGGCGCTACAAGCCGGGGGACCTGCTGGCCTATGGCTGCAGGCCGATGGCTGCTGCAATGCGACTTCGTGGGTGGAAGTCGAGCTCACCCCCGCGGGCTACGTTTTCCTGACCCGCGGGTGGCAGGCGTTTGCCCGTGCCCGCGGCCTGGAGGGGAGGTGCACCCTCCAATTAAAGAACGACGGGGCGGCGACGCTCTTCGTCAAAATCTTCAGGGAAGATGGTAGACGCTTGGGATGCTGCCCAGAGGGTGACGACGACAACATCGACCGCCTTCCCGCCGGTGACGGCCGTTGTGGCGGCGGCGCCCATGGCGGTGAACTTGCCCTTGGCGACGGCTGCAGCTCCTCCAGCCACGACGACACATCCTCCGAGGGAAGATCGAGCGATGACGACTATGACGAGCCGCCACGCCCGGATCAGGGGGGGCGACGAGCCGCCGCGGCGCAGTGCCCCTTCCCAGGAGGACGCCGAGCCGCCCCGTCGCTGCGCCTACGTCAAGGAGGAGGAGGACTCCGACTAAGCGCATGCGGCGCCGGAGCCAGGCCTCGGGAGTGATGGTCCTCAGGAGGCCGTCTTTTGCTTTTGTTTCCTGCACAATAAACCATGGAGGGCCCCGCGGGGGCTTGTAATGAACTACGGCGCTTGCGCCTTTATGTTAGCATTTTTCTTTTCGCACCCCAGTTTTTATGTCGCTGCCAATTGGAATGTCCCTGCTCGTCGCGACCAGGGTAATCTTGTGATTAGCATAACTTAGCTTGGCGCGCCCGCGGTAGGTTCCTATGTCGTGGGGGCGCGTCCCTCCAGAGCTTCTTTCCTTAGCCGTAGAGCCCCCGAGCCCCCTTGCAAGGGTCGATCGCCGCTGGTGTGCCAGGTCATGATGCCCGACGAGTCTAGGAGATGGGCGCTCTGAGACCGGGGGACCAGAGGTGATATTGTGCGCTAGCTTGCCTCGAGAGCGTCGCGCGAGAACTAGGACGCCAAAGTTTTGGCGAGGTATGTGCGCGGCCTGGAGCCTGCATAACAAGGTATGTGCGTGGCCTGGAGCCTGCATAACGTACCGTGCCCAGCCCCCGCTCGCGGTGCGCGCGCGAGAGAGCTGGCGGGTGCCAAACCCCTTTAGAAAGAACTCAAAACAAGAAAATGCTGCAAGAAGAAGGCTCACACCCCATTTTTTGAATAAGACGCGAAAACTTCAAACTTCATTCAAAAAGGTGGCAAATTTGGTTACAAAAGAGAGGCAATAACAGCCACGTTCGGCGCCTAGACTAGTCTTCCCCCAGCGCGGAGCATGGGGCATCCACTGGGCGTGGGCATAGTCATTGAATGACAGTGTCGTCTGATACGTCTCCAACGTATCTATAATTTTTGATTGTTCCATGCTATTATATTATCTGTTTTGGATGTTTTATATGCATTAATATGCTATTTTATATTATTTTGGGACTAACCTATTAATCTAGAGCCTAGTGCCAGTTTCTGTTTTTTTTCATGTTTTTGAGTATTGCAGATAAGGAATATTAAACGGAGTCCAAACGGAATAAAATCTTCGGAATGATTTTTCTTGGACCAGAAGAAACCTAGCAAACTTGGAGATGAAGGCAGGAGACCTGCTGTGGCGTCACAAGCCAACAGGGCGCGCCCTAGGGGGGGCGCCCCCCTGGCTTGTGGCCCCACGGCAGCTCTCCTAACCCTATTCTTCGGCCTATAAATTCCCAAATATTCCCTGGATACTAAAAAGAGCCACGAAAATACTTTTCCTCCATCGGAAGCCTCTGTTCCCGTGAGATCCAATCTTGGAGCCTTTTCTGGTAATCTGCCGGAGGGGGAATCGATCACGGAGGGCATCTACATCAACTCCATTGCCCCTCCGATGATGCGTGAGTAGTTCACCACAGACCTTCGGGTCCATAGCTAGTAGCTAGATGGCTTCTTCTCTCTCTTTTTTCTTCAATACCATGTTCTTCATGATCTTCATGGAGATCTATCCGATGTAATACTCTTTTGCGGTGTGTTTGTCGAGATCCGATGAATTGTGGGTTTATGTTCAGATTATCTATGAATATTATTTGAATCTTCTCTGAATTTTTATATGCATGATTTCATATCTTTGCAAGTCTCTCCGAGTTATTGGTTTGGTTTGGCCAACTAGATTGGTAATTCTTGCAATGGGAGAAGTGCTTAGTTTTGGGTTCAATCTTGCGGTGTCCTCACCCAGTGACAGAGTAGGGGTAGCGAGGCACGTATTGTATTGTTGCCATCGAGGATAAAAAGATGCGGTTTTCATCATATTGCTTGAGTTTATCCCTCTACATCATGTCATCTTACCTAATGCGTTACTCTGTTCTTCATGAACTTAATACTCTAGATGCAGGCAGGAGTCGGTCGATGTGTGGAGTAATAGTAGTAGATGCAGAATCGTTTCGGTCTACTTGACACGGACGTGATGCCTATATGCATAATCGTTGCCTTGGATATCTACATAATTATTCGCTTTTCTATCAATTGCTCGACAGTAATTTGTTCACCCACCGTATTATTTTCCTTCATGAGAGAAGCCTCTAGTGAAACCTATGGCCCCCGGGTCTATTTTCCATATTATATTTTCAGATATATAAACCAAAAATACCAAAAATACCTTGCTGCAATTCTTTTTACTTTTGTTTTACTTTTTGTTTTAGCAATCATATCTATCTATCTCTATCAGATCTCATCCTTGCAATTAACCGTGAAGGGATTGACAACCCCTTTTAGCGTTGGGTGAAAGTGTTTGATTATTTGTGTAGGTACATCCATTGGTGACTTGCTTGTATCTCCTACTGGATTGATACCTTGGTTCTCAACAACTGAGGGAAATACTTATCTACTTTGCTGCATCACCCTTTCCTCTTCAAGGGAAAACCAACGCATGCTCGAGAAGTAGCAAGAAGGATTTCTGGCGCCGTTGCCGGGGAGATCTACATCAATCCTACCAAGTACACATCACAAACTCATCTCTTGCATTTATATTAGTTGCCATTTGCCTCTGGTTTTCCTCTCCCCCACTTCTAAAACAATTTTTAGAAAATACCAAAAAGATTTGCCTTTTTATTCGCCCTTCTTCCGTTCGTCTTTTCCGCTTGCCTCTTTTCTACTGGATCTCTTACTTGTTTCTATGACTAGTGTTACTACTTCCCCTTTGTCACCAGATTTTGAAGTTCTATACTTCAAACAAAAACAAGGGGAAAATTTGAAAGATGCCTGGTATAGGCTAATGGAATCTTATCGTATCTCCAACCTAAAAGGAGATGCAAAGGTTTTGCTTAGAAATTTTTACATTGGTTTGGCTTTGCATCATAGAGAACTCTTAGATTTCGCCTCAAAAGGGAATTTTATTGAACTAGATACGAACGCTGCTTATGAAGTTTTGGAGGGGATTTTGGGGGTCCCTCCACTAAAAAAGGGGTTTGTTTTCTCAGAAGAGGGAGTTCAAATTCTTGACAAATTGAGTGACTTACATAAGCACTTGGTCGAGTTACAACAATATCACAAACCCCTTAAACATATTAGTGGGAACCTAAATCGTTTGAATACTTTGATTACCCTTTGCAATAAGCGTTTGGATATTTTGGATATTAAGATGGTTTCTTCCCTTACAAACCCGGGGAAGAGGAAAGAGCCCCCCGGATTTGAGAAGGCCCCCACAAAAGTTGCCAATACCAAAGATGACAATACCTAGATGTATTGCGTTTTGCCTAGCTAGGGGCGTTAAACAATAGCGCTTGTTGGGAGGCAACCCAATTTTGTTTTTATGCTTTTGTTTTTGCTTCTGTTTCTGAGTGTTTTGCACATTATTACCTCTGTAGTAATTGTGTTTTCTTGTTTAAATTAGTGTTTGAGCCAAGTAAGACGTTTGGGATGGTCTACGGTGTTTGTGATTTGATTTTTCTGAAAAACAGAAACTTTTTCTCTCAGTCCAGGAATTTTGTAAATTCACTGGAACGTGCTTTTGATCTGAAATTTTTACACAAGATTTATATACAAATTACCCTGATTGTCCTAATTTGTCAGAATTTTTGGAGGTACAGAAGTATTCGAAGTCTATAGATTGCTACAGACTGTTCTGTTTTAGACAGATTATGTTTTCTTTGTGTTGTTTGCTTATTTTGATGTATCTATGGGTTGTATCGGGGGGGGGGGGGGGGTATGAACCAAGTAGAAGTTAGAATACAGTAGATATTACACAAAAATAAATAAAGAATGAGTTCACAACAGTACCTAAAGTGGTGATTTATTTTTCTTATACTAACGGATCTCATGAGTTTTCTGTTGAGTTTTGTGTTGTGAAGTTTTCAAGTTTTGGGTAAAGATTTGATGGACTATGGAATAAGGAGTGGCAAGAGCCTAAGCTTGGGGATGCCCAAGGCACCCCAAGCCATATTCAAGGATACCAAAAAGCCTAAGCTTGGGGATGCCCTGGAAGGCATCCCCTCTTTCGTCTTCAATCCATCGGTAAATTTACTTGAGGCTATATTTTTATTCACCACATGATATGTGTTTTGCTTGGAGCGTCTTGTATGATATGAGTCTTTGCTTTTTAGTTTGCCACAATCATCCTTGCTGCACACATCTTTTTGAGAGAGACATGCTGAATCGTGAATTTATTAGAATACTCTATGTGCTTCACTTATATCTTTTGAGCTAGGCAATGTTGCTCTAGTGCTTCACTTATATCTTTTTAGAGCACGGTGGTGTTTTATTTTATAGAAATTATTGAACTCTCGTACCTCACTTATATTATTTTGAGAGTCTTTAAACAGCATGGTAATTGGTTTAGGTTATTAATTTAGTCCTAATATAATGGGCATCCAAGAGGGATATAATAAAAACTTTCATATTAAGTGCATTGAATACTATGAGAAGTTTGATTCTTTGCATATAGTTTTGAGATATGAAGATGGTAATATGAGAGTCATGCTAGTGAGTAATTGTGAATTGGAAGAGATACTTGTGTTAAAGTTTGTCATTCCCGTAGCATGCACGTATGGTGAACCGTTATGTAACGAAGTCGGAGCATGATTTGTTTAATGATTGTCAACCTTTGTGTGAGGGTCGGGAGCGCGCGATGGTTAACTCCTACCAACCTCTCCCCTAGGAGCATGCGTCTAATACTTTGCTTCGATAACTAATAGACTTTTGCAATAAGTATGTGATTCTTTATGACTAATGTTGAGTCCATGGATTATACACACTCTCACCCTTCCACCCTTGCTAGCTTCTCTAGTACCGCGCAACTTTCGCCGGTGCATAAAACCCACCTTCCTCAAAACAGCCACCATATACTTTCCTCAAAACAGCCACCATACCTACCTATTATGGCATTTCCATAGCCATTCCGAGATATATTGCCATGCAACTTCCACCGTTCCGTTTTTCATGACATGCATCATCACTTTCATATTGCATCTAGAGTCATATTTTGTTCTAGGTATCGAGTTGTAAGTAAATAAATAAAAGTGTGATGATTTCCATTATTAGAGCATTTGTCCTGTGTGAGAAAAGGATGATGGAAGCTATGAATCCCTCACATGTTGGGATGAGTCTTCTGACTTTACAAAAAAAATAAAAGAGGCCAGCGAAGCCCATAAAAAAAAGAGGCCAAAGATGCCCACCAAAATAAAAAAAAAGAAGAAAAAAAATGAGAGAAAGAGAGAAGGGACAATGTTACTATCTTTTTCCACACTTGTGCTTCAAAGTAGCACCATGATCTTCATGATAGAGAGTCTCCTATTTTGTCACTTTCATATAGCTAGTGGAATTTTTCATCATATGCACAACCACTTAGTTTTCTTTTTGAGCTTTCATACACTTATAGCTCTAGTGCATTCGTTGCATGGCAATCCCTACTCACTCACATTGATATCTATTGATGGGCATCTCCATAGCCCGTTGATACGCCTAGTTGATGTGAGACTATCTTCTCCTTTTTCCTTCCATCCTCCACCATATTCTATTCCACCTATAGTGCTATATCCATGGCTCACGCTCATGTATTGCGTGAGAGTTGAAAAGGTTTGAGAACATAAAAGGTGTGAAATAATTGCTTGAGTTGTCATCGGGGTTGTGCATGATTTAGATACTTTGTGTGGGGAAGATGGAGCATAGCCAGACCATATGATTTTGTAGGGATAACTTTCTAAGGCCATGTTATTTCGAAAAGACGTAATTACCTTGTTGGTATGCTCGAAGTATTATTGTTTTTATGTCAATATTAGACTTTTGTTTTGAATCTTATGGATCTGAATATTCATGCCACAATAAATAATATTACATGGATAAATATGTTAGGTAGCATTCCACATCAAAAATTCTGTTTTTATCATTTACCTACTCGAGGACGAGTAGGAATTAAGCTTGGGGATGCTTGATACGTCTCCAACGTATCTATAATTTTTGATTGTTCCATGCTATTATATTATCTGTTTTGGATGTTTTATATGCATTAATATGCTATTTTATATTATTTTTGGGACTAACCTATTAATCTAGAGCCTAGTGCCAGTTTCTGTTTTTTTCCATGTTTTTGAATATTGCAGATAAGGAATATTAAACGGAGTCCAAACGGAATAAAATCTTCGGAATGATTTTTCTTGGACCAGAAGAAACCCAGCAAACTTGGAGATGAAGGCAGGAGACCTGCCGTGGCGTCACAAGCCACCAGGGCGCGCCCTAGGGGGGGCACCCCCTGGCTTGTGGCCCCACGGCAGCCCTCCTAACCCTATTCTTCGGCCTATAAATTCCCAAATATTCCCTGGATACTAAAAAGAGGCACGAAAATACTTTTCTGCCGCCGGAAGCCTCTGTTCCGGTGAGATCCAATCTTGGAGCCTTTTTCGGTAATCTGCCGGAGCGGGAATCTATCACGGAGGGCATCTACATCAACTCCATTGCCCCTCCGATGATGCGTGAGTAGTTCACCACAGACCTTCGGGTCCATAGCTAGTAGCTAGATGGCTTCTTCTCTCTCTTTGTTCTTCAATACCATGTTCTTCATGATCTTCATGGAGATCTATCCGATGTAATACTCTTTTGCGGTATGTTTGTCGAGATCCGATGAATTGTGGGTTAATGTTCAGATTATCTATGAATATTATTTCAATCTTCTCTGAATTCTTATATGCATGATTTCATATCTTTGCAAGTCTCTTCGAGTTATTGGTTTGGTTTGGCCAACTAGATTGGTAATTCTTGCAATGGGAGAAGTGCTTAGTTTTGGGTTCAATCTTGCGGTGTCCTCACCCAGTGACAAAGTTGGGGTAGCGAGGCACATATTGTATTGTTGCCATCGAGGATAAAAAGATGGGGTTTTCATCATATTGCTTGAGTTTATCCCTCTACATCATGTCATCTTACCTAATGCGTTACTCTGTTCTTCATGAACTTAATACTCTAGATGCAGGCAGGAGTCGGTCGATGTGTGGAGTAATAGTAGTAGATGCAGAATCGTTTCGGTGTACTTGACACGGACGTGATGCCTATATGCATAATCGTTGCTTTGGATATCTACATAATTATCCGCTTTTCTATCAATTGCTCGACATTAATTTGTTCACCCACCGTATTATTTTCCTTCATGAGAGAAGCCTCTAGTGAAACCTATGGCCCCCGGGTCTATTTTCCATATTATATTTTCAGATCTATAAACCAAAAATACCAAAAATACCTTGCTGCAATTCTTTTTACTTTTGTTTTACTTTTCGTTTTAGCAATCATATCTATCTATCTCTATCAGATCTCATCCTTGCAATTAACCGTGAACGGATTGACAACCCCTTTTAGCGTTGGGTGCAAGTGTTTGATTATTTGTGTAGGTACATCCATTGGTGACTTGCTTGTATCTCCTACTGGATGGATACCTTGGTTCTCAACAACTGAGGGAAATACTTATCTACTTTGCTCCATCACCCTTTCCTCTTCAAGGGAAAACCAACGCATGCTCGAGAAGTAGCATCGTCCGCCAGCACGGAGCATGGGGCTTCCACTTGGGCGTGGGTGGGAACCCCTCCGCGTCCTCGGGGGGCTACGGGCGTATACAACCCACTCATTATTACGTGAGAGTGTCACGGGTAGAAATTGCGGAGATGCTGGATGTTCCTGGCATTCTGGATGTGGACCCCGTCCTGAGTCTCCAGGCGCACGGCTCCAGGCCTGGAGACGCGGGCGACCCTGAACGGGCCCTCCCACATGGGCGAGAGCTTGTGCAAGCCCTCCTTGGAGAGGAACCGCCACAGGACGAGGTCTCCCACTTCGAGGGTCCTGGTGCGGACGCTGCGGCAATGGTATCGCCACAACGCCTGCTAGTACCTCCTCCCCGAGCACGAGGTCTGTCCTCCGCGTGGCATCCTGACGCTCCTCGTCGAATGCCAAGACCCGCGGGGAGCGATGCTTGACCTCGTGCGGGAGGACCGCCTCAGCTCTGTAGATGAGGAAGAATGGAGTCTCGCCGGTGGGCTTAGTCGCAGTGGTGCGGATGGACCACAACATCGACTGAAGCTCACCGAGCCAATCCCTGCCGCAGGCCTTGAGTTTCTTCTTGAAGCTCCTCGCCTTGAGGCCCCTCAGGACCTCCGCGTTGGCACACAAGGCCTAGCCGTTGCTCCGCAGGTGTGCCGCCGAAGCATAACATATCTGCGTTCCAAGGTTAGCACAATATTCCCTAAAGAGGTTGCTTGTGAACTATGAGCCATTGTCAGTAATGATACGGTTGGGGACACCGAACCGGCTCACGAGGCCCCGGATGAACTTGACTGCTGAGCCGGCGGGGATGGTGCGCACGGGCTCCACCTCCGCCCACTTGGTGAACTTGTCAATGGCGACGTAGAGGTAGCGGTAGCCTCCAGTCGCCCGAGGGAAAGGACCCAGTATGTCCAGCCCCCAGACCGCGAAGGACCAGGAGAGCGGGATGGTCTGGAGGCCTTGCGCAGGCTGATGAATCTACTTGGCGTGGAATGAAAGGCCTCACAGGATCGGACCAGCTTGGTGGTGTCGTTGCATGCCCTGGGCCAGTAGAAGCCGCTGTGGAACGCTTTTCCAACAAGGGTGTGAGACGAGGAATGGTGCCCGCAGTCGCCACCGTGGATATCGGCCAGTAGCTCGCGCCCCTGCTCCTCGGATATGCACCGCAGCGAGACGTCATTTGGGCGCCTGCGGTACAGCTCGTCGTCCCTCAAGTAGTTGGCAGTGGCCTGGCAAACCACGCGCTCCGCGTCCTCCTCCTTCTCTGGCAGGGCGCTGCCGAGCAGGTACGCCTTGAACTCCTCGGTTCAGTCGCTGGCCCAATGTTCTAGCGCCAGGAGCAAACGTGCTCCCGAGGCCGGTCCGTAGGCCGGGGCGCCTGAGAGCGGGGCCGGTGGCAGTTCCTCCCGAGGCAAAGCCAGGCCTGTGGCGCCACCGATGGATTGAAGAGCCATTCCTCGAAGACGCCAGGCTCCTGAGGCTCGCGGCGTGACACCCTCTTGGCGATGTCGTCCGCCTCCTTGTTCGTGCCGCGCGGGACGTGCTGCAATTCCAAGCCCTCGAAGCGCTTTTCAATTTTGCATACCTCTTCCAAGTATGCCTCCATGTGCTCGTCCTTCGGCTTGTAGTCCTCGTTGGAGAAGTTGACGAGGAGCTAGGAGTCACCCTTGACGGTGAGGCGCTTGACCCCCATGGCCACGATGGCCCTGAGGCCCACGATCAAGCCCTCGTACTCCGCGATGTTGTTGGAGACCTTCTCGCCATGCTGGAAGCAGAGCTGCACGGCATAGTAGAGCTTGTCCTGGGTCAGTGAGATGAGTACGACTCCAGCCCCCGCGCTCTGTCGTGCAAAGGTGCCGTCGAAGTGCATGACCCAGCCATCAGGCACCTCACCGCCGGGCGCGAGGGACTGGCCCTCATCCAGCCCCAGGTCGGGGGCATCCGTCCATTCTGCCATGAAGTCAGCGATGGCCGCGCCCTTGATGACCCTGGTTGTGCTGAACTCCAGGTGGAAGGCCTGCAGCTCGATGTTCCACTCCGCCACCCTTCCGACAGCGTTGGGGTTGCGCAACACCTTCTCCAGTGGGTACATAGAGATGACCTTGCTGGGGTGGCCTTGGAAGTAATGGCGCAGCTTCCTTGAGGCAACGAGGAGCGCGAGTAGGAGCTTCTGCTGCATGGGGTAACGCGCGTGCGCATCCCACAGCAGGATGACGACGTAGTACACCAGGTGCTCGACGAGGCGCGAGGCATTGGCGCCACCCTGCTCCTCAAGGAGCGTGCAGGACTTAGGTGCCCCATGAGTCGGTGAAGCGACGAGGGCCTCAGGAGCGCCATCCTGAGGTGGCGAGTGCTGTGCGGTCCCTTGCGAACCACCTTTCTTCGTGCTTGTGCCGGCGCGCTCCTCCCGGATAGCCACGAGCGTCGCGCTGCCGACTGGGGGGTTGCCGCCAAGTAGAGCACCAAAGGCTCGCGAACGCGGGGCGCCACCATGATGGGAAGGTTCGTGAGGTACTGCTTGAGTTCTTGGAATGCCGCCTCTGCTTCTGGGGTCCACTCGAAAGGGCCCTTCATCTTCATGAGCTTGAAGAATGGGAGGGCACGCTCACCGAGCCTGGAGATGAAACGCCCCAAGGCGGTCACGCAGACCCCCAGCTTCTGCATTTCTTTGAGGGTCTAAGGTGGCCTCATCTTTTCAATTGCCTTGATCTTTTCTGGGTTTGCCTCAATCCCTCGGTGCGATACCGAGAAACCGAGCAGCTTGCCGGATGGGACCCCGAAGACGCACTTCTCCGGGTTGAGCCTCAGGTTCACCCAACGTAGGCTGGCGAACATCTCTTCCAGGTCCTCGATCAAGGTCCTCGCCTCCCGCGATTTGACCACGATGTCGTCAACGTACGCCTCGGCATTCCTCCCGAGTTGTTGCCCCAGGGCGATGTGCATCAACCGTTGGAAGGTCGCGCCAGCGTTCCACAGCCCGAAGGGCATGCATGTATAGCAATATACGCCGCACGGGGATAGAAATGTCATCTTCTCGACGTCTTCCACTACCATCTTGATTTGGTGGTAACCTGAGAAAGCATCCAAGAAGCACATCAGATCGCATTTGGCGGTAGAGTCAATGATCTGGTCGATGCGCGGGAGCGGGAAGGGGTCCCGCGGACAAGCTTTGTTGAGACTCGTGAAATCGACGCACATGCGCTCCTTCCCACCCTTCTTGAGGACAATCACAAGGTTGGCCAGCCAATTAGGGTACCGCACATCCTGAATAACGCCAGCTTCCTGCAGCTTGCGGACCTCTTGGACGATGAAAGCTTGCTTTTCTTGTGCCTGACGCCTTGCCTTCTGCTTCACTGGGCGTGCGTGAGGGCACACCATCAAGTGGTGTTCGATCACGTCCCTCGGGACGCCCACTAGGTCAGACGGATTTGCGCGGAGAAAGTCGACCAGTGCCTTCTCCTGCTCCCGGGGAAGGCCAGTGCTGATGGTGAAGGTGGGGCCCGAGCTTCCGCTGTTGACAAACACCTACTTCGTCTCAGCTCGGTCATGAGAAAATAGCTGTTTCTTCTTTGTGGGCGCGGCCTCCAGGGCCCGCACCACTCCCTCGGCCCCGGGGCTCAGAGCCGTTACAGCCACAGGAGCGGGGGTGTCGCCCTCATCATCGAGGTGTGGGGCCGCCTCAGCCCCCATGGCCTGGGCGGCGCCCTTGGCGCCTAGGCATGTGGACGCTGCTACCTTATAGGCGAGCCTATCGGGCTTGAACCGCGTCCTTGGTGTCCCCGGCCACGGAGATGATGCCGCTGCTCCGTGGCATCTTGATGATGTTGTAGCCTGGGTGCGTTGCCGCCATGAACTTGGCGAGGGCCGGGTACCCCAGGATGGCATTGTACGGGAGGCTGATGTGGACCACGTCGAAGTCGATCATCTCGGTGCGGTAGTTGTCGCGAGTGCCGAAGGTGACCGGGAGGCGCACCTGCCCCAGAGGGGCGGTGGAGCCTTGCGCCACCCCCGAGAAGGGCCTGGTAGGCACAAGCTGGTCATAGGGCACCTGCAGCGTGTCAAAGGTCTCCACGGAGAGGACGTTGAGGCCGGCGCCACCATCGATGAGTGTCTTGGTAACCGCGACATTGCTGATGGTGGGGGTGCACATCATGGGGAGTGCACCAGTGGCAACCGTAGTCCTGGGATGGTCCTTGGAGTCGAAGGTGATGTCGGTCACCGGCCTCATCTTACCCCGCGGGGCCTCTGGTCACGGCTGAGCTGCGCCCACCTGGCGGAGGAGCTGCTTGACATGGCGACGTGACGTGGGTGCCCGCGATCTGCCGAGGATGCAAGTGACCGTGCGAGGCCCAGGGGCCGCGAGACACGCGATGAGACGACCGCAAGGCCCTTTACGTACCTTGAGCAGCGCGGCCTGCGCGCTTGCCGGCCCGGGCTGAGCGCGGGGGTCAACACCGTGGCGGAAGCAGGGGTCGGGGGAGCGGTGCGGCCGCCACGCTGTACGGAGGGTGGCAGCAACGAGTTCTGCTCCTCCTGAGCAGCCCGACCGGTAGCAGTGCTGGCTGCCGGAGAGATGGAGCGGCGCGGGATGCTGCGGCCCATGGGCGCCGTCTGGGCGACGCGGGCAGCCCGGCGCTTGGCACGAACTCGTCGGGCGTCGGCCATGGGAGCGACGGGGCTGAGACGGGGTGGAACCGGAGAAGGATTTCGACATGCCCCTACCAGGCGCGCCAAATGTCGGAATCGGGGCTCCGCAAAACACAACAAGGTTCGAACACTGGGGCGTGTGCGAAGATCTCAACCGGCTCGAAGTCTCAAACCTGTCACCCTACGGCCTAGCTGCGTCGAATAAGTGTGAGCGGGGAAGGAGATGGACTCAGAGATTTACCAGGTTTGGGCCACTCTGCGGTGCAAAACCCTACTCCTGCTTTGTGGTGGATTGGCCTCACGAGGAGGCTGAGGATGAACTAGTACAGTGGTTGGGTGGCTTCACGTGGGCTCTCGGTGGTGATGAACTCGATCCCCCCAGGTGGGAGCTAGTCCCTCTTTTATAGGGGCCACGGTCCTCTTCCCTTATCGCACAGGCGGGAAGGGATCCCACAACGGCCAAATTTGAAAGGGGACAAGAAGTACATCCTATCCTGACTAAAGGTGGTCTTCACCTGCAAAGCTTCCGGGTGTGACGCAACGGTGGGCTCAGCGATGACATCCGTCCTGCCAAGCTCGTGGTCTCGGTCCTCTTGCACTAGGAAGGAAACCTTTTGGGGGGTTCCTGGGGAACCCGCGTACGTCCTTACCTCCTTATCATGAATGAGGAAACTGCCCTCCTTCTGCACCCGCTGGCGCCCGCCTGGCTCTGCCGTCAGAACCCACGTCACCCCGGCCTTGGGAGTCCGGGTACTTGCATAGGAATCTCCGCTCCTCGGGAGGCAGCCTGAGGGGGTGCCACTCCTCCGGAGGTCTTGGTGTTGTCCTCCTCGCGAGGCGGGGGCTCTTGCGAGGACCTTGACTTGGGGGGCTTGTTGCTGGGCCGTACCGGGGCTTTGAGGTGGGCCATGCGTTGGGCCGCAGGCAGCCAGGTCTGGGTACCCCTGGTCCCAGAACGCCGACACCTGGGACTGGGGGTACCTAGGCCCGTCTGCCTAGGGCCCAAGACATGATGCGTGATCCGGGCCGAGTACGGCCCGCCGTTAGGCATGGCGGGAGGGGCCTTCATGAGGGGCCCCGCCTCGCGAGGCCTCTGGCCAGAGGCGCCTCCGCGAGCCTCATGAGGACGCCCTCGCGAGGTCACCTCTCGAGACTGTCCCATGGGGGCTTCGCGGGGTGTATAGGTCTAAGGTTGCTCAACGGGGCCCTGCTGCCCCGTTCCTTCACGTGGGCGATGCATGCCATGCCAAGTGGCGCCTGGTGCCGTGCCAGCAGGCACGGATGGGGAGGTTTTCCCCTCCCGCGCTAAGGAAGCAGGGCCAGCCGCCAGTCGCAAAAGCAACCGTTCAAAGGTTTCCTCTTTGGTGAAAGAAGACCAAGGCTGGGGGCTCGCGAGGACGAAGGTCATCCCCGAGCCCACCGACGCGTCACTGCATGCGGCTTTTGCAGGCGAAGACTACTTTCATTAGGTTAAACTGCAGTCCTAACTGGCTGTTGTGGCAACCCTTCCTGCCTGGTGTTTTTGGGGGAAGAGGACAGAGGGCAGTATATGAAGGGGTAGGTTGCAACCATAGGGGGGATCGACCCCACTATATTCATTCTCACCCTCTAAGCAATCTAGTCAAGCAGGAGTAGGGTTTTAAACCGAAAGGTGGCCCAAACCTGGGTAAACGGCCGTGTTCGTTGTTCCTCCCACCAACCTCCAGCACGCCAGAGCATCGCCGTATGTTAGTGAGAGAGAGCCAGATTGAAGAGTCGGTGCACCCCAGAGTTCGAACCTCTCTTGGATCCCTGGAGCCCCGATTCCTAAAAGCGCCTCGCATGATACCGGATCCGACGGAGTTTCGAATGGTGGAGGATAGCACAGCAAAGCGGGCGCCAGGCAAGAAGAAGTAATGATGACCCTGTGTCGCGGACAGGCTTTATGTCGGCTTGGACAGTTGCCAAGGCATCATGCGGAAGTGGGGGCGCCCCACGCCCCGTCGCGTGCCATGCGTCACGATTGGCCCGCGGCCGGTTGGAGCCTACACCACTTTGCCCCTCCAGCTTGCGGAGTCACGCATGCTGCAGGCTCGGGGGCTATGGTTGGGCCCCTGTGAAAGGGGGTACCCAGGACCGTCTGCATGTGGCCCAAGTCGCAACGTGCGTCCTAGGCCCACTACGGCCCGCGGGCTAGCCTCGCGACTAAGGACTTCACGGGGCCTCCGCCTCGTGAAGCACTCGGCACCCTCACCAGCCTCTCGGGGACGACCTCGCGAGGTTGCCTTCCGGGGCTGCCTACGGGTGCTCCGTGGGTCCCATAGATCAGGGATGATCCAGCGGGGTCGTGCGACCTTCCCCGTCGTGAGGGTCACGTGCACCCTACCTGGCGACGTCCGGGGCCGTGGCAGGAGGCACCACAGAGAGGACTTTCCCTTTTAGTGCTAGGGGAGCAGGGCCAACGCGCCTGGTCGCAAAGCAATGCCCCAAAGGTTTCCCGTTTGGTGTAAGGGAGCTGAGGCTGGGGGCTCTCCAAGACGGAGGTCATCCCCGGGCCCACTAGCGCATCACGAAGGGAGCCTTTTGTACGCGAAGACCACTTTTGTCAGGATAGCCTGCAGTCTTGTCCCCCTTCAAACTGGCGCCTGTGGCAACCCTTCCTGCCGGATATTTTCGGGGAAAAGGACCGAAGCCAGGATAAAAGGGGCAAGGCAGCAACGATGGAAAGGATCGACCCCCGCTGTATTCATTCTCACCCTCCAAGCAATCCAGACAGGCAGGAGTAGGGTTTTACACCGCGAGGTGGCCCGAACCTGGGTAAACCACCGTGTTCATTGTTCTTCCCCCCAAGCTCAAGCACGCTGGAGCATCGCCGTAGGTTAGCAAGGGAGAGCAGGGTTGAAGATCCAGCACACCCAAGAGTTCAAACCTCTCTTAGGTCCCCGGAGCCCCGATTCTAACATATGTGACTTGCTAAAAGTTTCCTGGATTTATTTCACAATATTTCTAACGGAAATATATCAAATGCTTGAAATATCCAGGAAGGGTTTTGGAGGGTTTTGTCCAATATTTTGAACATGACCATGTGTTGAAACTCATATATATGGAAAATATATGTCCACCGAGTTTCCCTAAATTTTCTCAAATCTTTTTGACATATAAAAATAATTTTCCCTATAAAAGACCATTTTTGGCCTTTATAGAAAGCCATTAAACAAAATATGAAAATAGCCTTTAAAAATAATATTTCGTGGTTTTGGGAAGTCTTATATATAATAGGTTTCAAATATAATTGAAATAATTCAGATGCCGTAATTTAAGGACTTGTAGTTCAAGTCTCAACTAGGGGATTTTGAAAACCTAAATTTAATAAATGCTTTTTGGCAAAAAATAATTGTGTATAAAAATAGTTTTGAGAAGAGGAGGAAATTTGACAATTAGGAGCACACTCAAACAAGCAAGCAATAGTAATCATTCAAGCGTCACATCCACACACAAAATGTTTTTGTTGGTAAAAGTTTTTAAGCTGCATTAACATAGTGATGTGATACAATATACAATGTGTGACAGTCTGGCTTCCAATTCAATTTGAATTTGAATCAGGCTTCATCTTATTTGAATTCAAATTGACTTGAGTTTTGTCAAATATATATGGACCATGCAATGGACCTGAAAGGGATTTATTCACACAATGGTTTGAGGGTTTAAATATTGAGGTGGAGGACCTATGGATTTTCATGGGAGATTTCAATTTCATAAGCTCTTTGGACAACCAAAATTTGCCAGGTGGCAACATTGATGACATTGTCAAATTTAATGAAATTATAAGATCTTTAGCTTTTTTAGAAATTCCTATCAACGGCAAAAGATAAACATGGAGTAACATGCAAGATACACCTCTACTAGAACAACTCGATTGTTTTTTTCATCACCCGAATGGACATCGACGTTTCCTAATACTATGGTAAAACCCCTTGCTAAACCTATATCTGATCACATTCCATGTGTCATGTCCTTTAAAACCTCAATCCCGAGATGCAATTTGTTTAGATTTGAAAGTTTCTGGACCGAGCACCCTGGCATCATGGATATGGTCCAAAACTCATGGGAAAAAACCTACTAAAGTGTCTTCCAGTGCGACTTGTATATCTGCAAAACTAAAAAGATTAATATACGTACTTAAGCAGTGGAGTAAAGGACTATCAAAACTTAAATTGCTAATTGATAATTGTTGTCGGTCTACTAAAGAGCGCGACCCTTAGTACCCGGACTTGTGCACCAGACGATCGCGGCCTCCGGGCCGACAAGACCTTGCCGAGCGAAATCTAAACTCCAAGCTACATCATGCCAGGGTCCAAGTGAACCGATAAGGCTCCTAGACAGAGGACTCAACTTCCAATGCTCCCACCAAGGCCTCCACCCGCCAAACCATCGCTCAACGTCGCCAGGCAGATTGTCTACATCCACTAGGTGTCGAACGAGCAGGCGGTTAAGTGGAACTGGTCAGGGCACGTGGCAACTCGGTGGCCTTATAGTAGCTTTAATGACACACGTTCCACGGCGTGGCAAAGGAATAAGAGGTAGATGGGCGAACGACACGGAAGGAGAGACGATCCTTGCCGGGAGACGTCGCCAGCGCGTCACCTCACATCGCATTAAATGAGCCTGTCCTAGTCCGTCAGGGTTAGGTATTTCCTACTGTAGTTCTTGCCAGTGATTTTTGCAGGTGGAGTATACAGTGTTTACTTTGTGTAATGACCATTCTAGCCACTTTGGTACCCCCTTAGCCTATAAAAGGAGGCCCATGGCTACCTTCACAAAGGTCGACATTGCGTTCATTTACACGCATAGCGACACTCCCAAGGCATTCCTTGTCGGGCTGTAGCGCTCCTATACGGTAAACCACATAATTACTGAAAACACAGGACGTAGTGTTTTACCCTCCGGTGGCCTGAACCTGTCGAAACCCCTGAGCACGCATGGACCGGTCATGCTCTTTGCGCCCAACGATCTCCCCAGCCAAACCACGAAAGGGGCCCTGCCTACCCCATAGATAGTCGTACGCCGACATCTTTGGCGCGCCAGGTAGGGGGATCCCTTGCATGAATCTTCGCTTATTTCTGCGTGTCGTTGTCAACAACTTCATCGACGTCCATGCCTCCCAAGAAAACCAAGGGCGCGGCGACACCCACTCCGTCTGCGTCCAAGCTGCCCTCACAATTGGTCGCCAGTGACGCTGACGGCGGCGGCCCCCGCGTTCACCGCGCCGCTGAACGAAGCCACAACACCACGCGGAGTTTCGCGAGCCGCAATCAGGAACACGCCGTCTTGGAGACACGGAACACACCGACGGCGACCGAAGCCGATGCCGCGGAAATGGCGGCCGCGGCAGCAGCGGCTGCGGCAGCGACGACCGCGACAGGACCTGCGCCGCGCCCTTCAGAGTGGCAACCCTGGGCGGCGCGCAGACAAGACCCCTGCGCGTCACTCTAAGGACGCGCAGGGCCAAGCTCAACAACAACCTCTTGGAGAAAATGGATGGCATGCGACGGCACGGGGGAACGCTCCTCGTAACATGGTCAGGAGTTAGAGTGCCACACATGCCTCGCACCGCTCCACACCCAAGACCACGGCGAAAGCTCTGGCACAGGCCCAGCTATTGCTGAACTTCCCGCCTGTGCCAAAGAAGATGGTGGACTAGAGAGCGACTATACAAAGTTTGTTGAGCTTCGCAAACCACGACAACCAGATGAGGCAAGTCCGTCGCGCGTACGCCAAGCGGCTCCGGGGGGTCCCACCACCGGACGCGACACTGGCGGGGCACCTACCGTACAGTCAGCCCCACAACAACAACAACAACCTTCCCATCGGAGTGACGTACAAGACGAAGTTTCGTACGCGTCGACAGACACGCGGCAAAACAAAGACCAATGTCATGTCTTGAAGGACAGACACAAGGAGGACGCCTACACCACCATCGAGAGGCGACGCCAGAGGCGCCGCTAGTCCGATGGTTGCGTGGACCCAACTGTCAACAGGCCTGCGCCAGGGGTGCCCGGGAGCCTGCCTTATGAGATAGGTTGCCCGGCGTTCACCCACGAGTTGCGGCAAGTCCGCTGGCCCTCCAGCAGAGCCTTCAAGCCTGAGCTGCCCGACAAGTACGACAACAAGATCAGTCCGTCCAAGTTTTTCGGCATCTACGCCATCGCCGTACCGGCTGCCAGGGGACGCGATGAGAAGATATTCGCCAACTACTTCCCATTGGCGCTCAAGCCCAATGTGAGGAGTTGGTTGATGAACTTGCCAGAGGGTTCCATTTCCTATTTGGGCGGATCTGTGCAACCAGCTCGTTGGCGCGTACCATGGGGGCCACAAGCTCACAGGATAGTCCAGCGACTTGCACGTGCTTCCCCAGAGAGATGGCGAGTCGCTCCGCAAATATATCCAGAGGTTCAGCCACGTACAAACACAACATCCCCGACATCCACCCTGCTGCAGTGATTGTCGTGTTTCATTCAAATGTGCATAATCAGCGGATGCGCAAAGAGATGAGTATTAACAAGGTGCGGGATGTCGCCGAGCTATACGCTCTCGCTGACAAGTGTGCGCGCGCTGAAGAGGGGAGGAGGCTCCCCGGAGAAGAAGCGGGCGCAGAAGTCGACTTGGATGCGACGAAGATGCGCCGACCTCCAAGAAAAGGGCTAAGTGAAAGGGAAAAGTAGTGATGTCCGTCGAAGGTAACGACAACTCTGACTCCACCAAGAAAGCTAAGGCCGAGGGGTTTGGCAAGAACGCTGCCGCATGCTCCGGAGACGATGAGGCTGCGACAGGAGAAAAGACTGGCAGGCCATACTACAAGATCCACCTCACCAAGAGCCATGACATCACCGGATGCCGCAAAGTAGAGCAGCTTGCTGAGAAACAGAAGCAAGAGTACGAAAGGCGCGATAAGGAGAAGGGCCAAGATGGTGCGGGTGGTTCCGGCAAGAAAAATAGCGGTAGCCGTGGTGGCTGCCACGGCAAGGCCAAGCAGCGCAAGGAGAAGTCTGCTAGGGGCCGAGAAAAAAGGAATCTGAAGGCCGAGAATTCCAGAAAGTTGTTGATGCTATGTGTGTTGACGGAGGCACATCTTTGCACTCCTCTCAACGGCAGCTCAAGCAATGGGACCATGATATCAACGCAGCAGAGCCGGCGGCAGAGGCAAGAAAACCTATCAAGTGGTCCAACACTCCTGTCATCTTCGACGTTGAGGAACACCCTGAGCGCATCACTGCCGTTGGGTGTGCACCGTTGTTGGTGTCACCAAGAATACACAACCTCAAGATCACAAAGATGTTGGTCGATAGTGGAGCCGATCTGAATCTGATATCACCGGACGTAGTCAAGCATCTACAGATTCCTGACTCGGATCTCAAACCGACGGTGTCATTTCAA
Organism: Elymus sibiricus; assembly: GCA_039707655.1. NCBI lineage: Eukaryota > Viridiplantae > Streptophyta > Magnoliopsida > Poales > Poaceae > Elymus > Elymus sibiricus. Next base: position 239,953,721 of record CM077665.1, read on the forward strand.
GGGGTCAACCCGGGAAGATCTCAGCCTAAGGGGAAAATAACTCTGATGGTGACATTTGTAAGCGAGCTCAATTTTAGAATAGAGCGGGTCATATTCGACGTCCTGAAGATGGCGCTGACATACAATGGAATTTTTCGCCGAGCAGCGTTGGCAAAGTTTATGGCGGCATCTCACCACGCTTACAATATCCTCAAGATTCCAGGGCCGATGGGCGTCATCACCATCCGCGCAGACAACAAGGACATAGTCCTCTGCGTCGACAAGCTCTTCCGGGAGGCATTGGCAGCATCTACCGACGAGGCAATCGCTCCTGCCGGCAAAGCTCCCGGGGGGAAGGACAAGAACAAGAATTCCAGTGAATCTCGTAAGGACTCCGGGAAGCACGCCAAGGAGCACATCACGCCTGTCGAGGACTTACCCGAGACCTCTGCCGCCAGGAGCAAGAGAACCAAGGTGACCATCCCCAAAACGAAACAAGTGGCTGCACGGGAGAACGACGAGAGGCGGTACTTTCACTATAAGTGCCACTCTGGACAGCAAATAGGAAAGCGCGCTCATCACCTTCCTACGGGAGAATGTAGATGTGTTTGCCTCGCAACCATCCGACATTTCCGATGGTCCCAGGGAGGTGATTGAGCACCACCTTGCCGTTTGTCCCAATGCAGGCACCGTCAAGCAAAAGGTCCAAAAACAAGCCCTGGAACGACAAGAGTTTATTGCTGAAGAAATCAAGAAACTGGAAGCAGCAGGCCTGATTAGAGGTGTGATCCACCCAACTTGGTTGGCAAATCCAGTGGTAGTGCGGAAGGCGAACGGGAAGTGTAGACTTTGCATTGACTTCACTGATTTCAGTAAGGCTAGCCCGAAGGACCCCTTCCCCTTGCCGCGCATCGACCATATAGTTGACTCAACCGATGGCTGCGACATGTTGTCCTTCCTTGACGCCTACTCTGGCTACCACCAGATCTTCATGGCCAGGGAAGACGAGGAGAAAATGACATTCATCACCCCGTCTGGCACGTAATGTTTCAAGCGTATGTCATTTGGATTGAAAAGTGCCGGGTAAACATTTGCTAGGGCCGTTCAGATTGGTTTTGGGCTGCAACTACACAGGAACGTGGAAGCATACATGGATGACATAGTGGTCAAGACCAAGGACAAAGCCATGCTGATTCAAGACCTAGAACAGACCTTTGTGAACTTGTGCAAGATCAATTTGAAGCTCAACCCCGAGAAATGCATGTTTGGAGTCCCCTCCGGCAAGCTCCTCGGGTACTTCGTTTCACAACGCGGGATCGAAGCCAACCTCGCCAAGATTGAGGCAATTGAGCAGTTGGAGGCACCGAAGTACATCAAGGACGTGCGCCGCATGGAGGTTTTTGTAAAATGTGAAAAATATAAAAATAGCAAGGTAGCAAGTAACAAAAGTGAGCACAAACGGTATTGCAATGCTTGAAAACAAGGCCTAGGGTCCGTACTTTCGCTAGTGCAATCTCTCAACATTGCTAATATAATTGGATCACATAACCATCCCTCAATGTGCAACGAAGAATCACTCCAAAGTTCTTATCAAGTGGAGAACATAAGAAGAAATTGTTTCTAGGGTACGAAACCACCTTAAAGTTACCCTTTTCGATCGATCTATCCAAGAGTTCGTACTAAAATAACACCAAGTTATCCTTTCCGATCGATCTATCTAAGGGTTCGTACTAGAATAACACCATATGATACGCATCAACCAACTCTAATGTCACCTAGATAGTTCAATGTCACCACAATTATCCATGAGTTAATTATACGATACACATCAAACAATTTCACATTCATAATACTCAATCCAACACAAAGAACCTCAAAGAGTGCCCCAAGATTTCTATCGGAGAACAAGGCATGAAAACGTGCAATCAACCCCTATGCGTAGATCTCCAAGGTCACCGGAATCCGCAAGTTGACGCCATAACATATATCAAGTGAATCACTTGAATACCCCAATGTCACTACCACTACTAGGGAAAAGCCTAGCAGTAGCGCGGGTATTATGTATAGCAGTAGCGCGGGCACCCGCGCTACTGATACGGCGCTACAGCTAACCTGTAGCAGTAGCGTGTGTTGGCCCGTGCTACTGCTATACATGCGTAGCAGTAGCGAGCTCCAAAACAGCGCGCTACTGCTAATATCTGTAGCGCCTTGTATTAGGCCGCGTTACTGGTAATGGTACGCTGCTGCTAACTTTACTCCCCGCGCTACTGCTAACTTTATTAGTTTCTGATTTTTTTTCTACATATTTGTTTCGTATTTGAACAGGCTTTATACAAGAATCTTTAGCACATACAAATGTCATCATCATACACATACAAATGGCTGCGAGACCACAAATGTAATCATAGCATATACATACAAATAGTCTCATCAAATCATGTCATCATCATAATCATCATCCAACACAAAGTGGTCTCTCGTGATCATCTCGAAAACAGCGATACAAGTCTCGAATACTTGCAACTACATCGTCATCCATCTAAACAATGATATACGCGAGAAGAGCTATCACTATGAGTGAGAGCGAAACTATGTAGTACATGAGGCGGCGGTTATGAGTCCTCTCTCGCGCTAGCGTGAGCCTCCTCACGTAACTAGCTTCTGCTTCTTGTCTGCTTTTGAAGCCTTTATGGCTGGCGCCCGAGACCCCCTCCACTTGCGCCTGGCACTCGGACCACTCGTCGTATACTCCCGGAACCTTTCCTTTGTACACAACATAGCACCGGTACTTCGCCATCAAGAATCTAGGTACCTGTTAGAGATGCATCTTCATCAAGAGAATGTACAATCATATGCAACAAAATATACTTGAGCAACACAAAAAAGAAAGGGTTAGCAACTAGATGCAACATATAGTAAACATAAATAATCAACGCAGTTTCATCGTACGCAAACTAATTAACTAGAGGTACGCATGTCATCGTACCCAAACTAACAAAGTTGCGTTACGCAAGTTCGGTAGGGACCGTGGACATCACCAAGTTTCATCGCTACAGAAAGTATACAAGTTCAACCGACACATATCATCATCATCGGCATCGTAAATCACTAGAACTTCCATCCTTCCAGATCATCGAGGATGGACCCTAGCTTCTTGAACGGCGTGAGGTCCTGACGTTGCATGCCTATGCAAGTTCGGACGTCAGCTCGCGATATAGGGCCGTGGTGGAACATCCCCTTCACTTCGACGACTTCTTTCATGATGATCGTCGCAATGTCCCTCTGGATGCGAAAGAAGTCATCTCTATGTTTATAATCCGCTTCTCCTTGAGATTCTACCCACTTGCGGATATGATCATCGTTTCTGGTTGTCATGCGAAGCTTTTGGTGATCCCTTCTGAACTCCATCATGAGATGGAGGAGGTAGAATCCATCGTTCCTACTTGATTTCGGGACATGGATGCAGCAGAAGTTGGTTTTATGCGAGAAACCCGTCTTGCGGTTCCTTTGTTTCCTGATCTGCATGTGGCCACCCCTCAAGCTGAAGCCTTGGAGAGCATCATCTAGAATATTCATTACGTGGGTGTAGTCCTTCTTCTCGTAGTTTCTGGTAGGGTCGAAATACACGGCGTGGGAGACTTGCGGGTAAAGAACGATAAGGACGGCGCGACCGTTGCTGTGGGGAAAAAACACCTCAAATTATTCTCCATATGAGCGAGAAGGAATGATTGAAATGTACAAAAGGGTTGTCCGGCACTGACTTACTTTGGATGATAAGGCAGGAGGACAATTTCCTGGTCCTTATTCTGTACCATGAAGTTTTCGAGGTACTCCCTAGCAGTTTTACGCTCAAAGTTGCCGAGACTCAAGAAGGACTCGTGCATGTAGTATGGATCCGCCTCACAGATTTGCGAGACTTCTTCTCTCTTCATGATGGAGCTCATATGTAGCGCAAAAAGGCGGACGATTGTACAATCGAGCCGCCTTGTCAGAAACATCTCGAAGATATGATCAAACCGCAGGAAGAACACCTCCGCGGGCCGTGTGTCGAAGTAGCACTTCCCCTCAGGCACACGAGCCGCGTATGTCGGATATCCTGGATCCTTCTAGGCTAGTAGGCTTTTCTCAATCGACAGCACATGGTCATGCGGTCTCCTGAGATCCCCTGATATTGCCTCCAGCGGTTTCGGCGGTAGCATCGGCTCGCCCGTGACATGGAACATGGCCGCACCTTTGACGGGTACACGCTCTTCAAAATCCGCCGTCTGGCTGCTATGTGCTCTGGCTTGTTTGTAGGCAGCTGGGCCTATCTTCCCCGGTCTCTTCCTCTCCTTTTTCTTGGGCTGACCTTCCAGACCCTTCCTTAACCCTTGCCCCAGTGTTGTCTGGCTAAGCACTGTACGACCCCCTGCATCTTCAGGCGTGTCCTGTGAGGATTGCATGAAGAGAGACTTCTTGCAATCCCTGCTAGGACGTTCCTGCCCGTGCAGATCATCCATATCCTCATTAGCATGCTGATAGCCCGAGTCGTCATATGGCAGACTCATCATATCTAAGTCACCCTCATAGGCGCCTGTATTGAGGAACCGAAGAGGGTCCTCCTCCATCTCATCATCCATTCTTTGTTCTACGGGGGCGATTACATCAGCCACTATTGGACCCCCTTCATCACGTCGTCCGCCGCTCTCACCCGGCACTACATGTGCTGGTAATTGCGTAGGCGGGGTGGTGGTGTCCATACCTGCTTGTTGATGTGTGGTTATTGGTGTGCTCTCGGCCGGCTCCAGACGAAGAAGATTCTTCGGCCATAGCAGCACCCAACCCTTGCAGCTTCCAATCCGCGACGGGGTCTCGTCGTCCTCTCCCCCTAGCCGTACTGGAGGAGGCAAATCCTCGTGCCCCGATTTCACACTCGACAAGGTAACCCTGAAGTGCCAACCGGGCATCGGCTGGCCGTGGAACGTGAGTTCCAAGGGCTTCGTTATCACCCCCTTTCCCACGTCCACCTTCTGGCCTTTGATCAAGTAGAGTACGGTGCACGGGGTTTCGTCGGCCTGCAAACACATGTCTGCGGCGTAAAACATCCAAAAGGCAACGAAAATGGAATATTCTAGATATATGTTGGTGCGACATGTAATTACCGTTAGGGCGTCGAGCTCAGCCAAAGACGAAGGCCCGCCTAGCGCGCCTGAGACTGAGGACGGGCTGCTATGAGCGGGTGCGGGTGCGGGTGCAGGTGCGGGAGCAGGCCCGGTTGCGTGAGCAGGTGATGGTGCGGTGGTGTTGTTCACCGAGTTGCTCCCGACGAAACTGGGCATGGGGAAATCATCTACCGTCTTGTCTGGATTTTTCTTCGTCCAGTTGATGATAGCCAGGATCAAGTTAGTAGCGAAATCATTTCTGCAGGCATGTACAGCTACATCGACTACCTGCTGTAGCAACTCATTTTTCTCCTCGGCTACTTTTTTCGCGTCCTCAGTTGCTTTTTTCTCGAACGCAAGCTTCACCTTCTCGTCGATGTCCGCCTGACTAAACTTCTTTTTCTGCTTCTTGGCCTCTGGGCCCTCATTGTAAAACACCTTCCACGTGGCGCCGTCTCTGGCGCTGTGCACACGTCCATATTGCGGCCGCTGGCCCAAAGGGAGTCCCTTAAGTTCGTTCAAGGCCCGGTTGAGAGGGGTGTCCCACTTGGGCCTCATCGGCGAAGTAGGGCTTTCGGCTGCAAGCTGGTGTTGCTTCTTCTGCAGAAGGAACCTGAACCGTTTACGAATGTGTAGTCGACTTGATCAGAAGTTAAATGTAAGGTGGTAAAAGAATAATTACCAGTATTCTAATCAATTTCCTCGTGATCTGGTCCATGTAAAAAACCTTCTTTTCCTTGTCCCACTTGTAGCGGGCCCAGATGAAGTCACACTCCAAGGGGTTGGTGAACTTCACGAAGGGGTCTGGGAGACCCGCGGCTTCACGTTCCGCATCCTCCTTATCCCATATGGGCCTTTTGCCAAGGTAGCCACGGCTTTCGAGGCGATGCTTCCCTGTGTTCCTTTGCTGAAGGCTCTTGAATTTCGCAGCCTTAGCCTTGGATGCCACGGTAGCGCAAGTGTCCTTGAACTTTTCGAACTCCTCTTCCGTAAGTGTCGGATTTTCCTCCAGAATCTTGGACAGGGGTTCCTCGGCCTCAATAGCTCGTTTCACCCTCCCTTTCCAGGAGGCCAAATAATTGCTGAACATGCCCATGGCGTGATTGTTAATCTTTTTCATCTTCGGATCATCCCACGGTTGTTCTATGCTATCATCTCGGTCGGGGAACTTGAATCTCTTGTGCAACTTCGTCAGGAGCAACTGCCTCAAATGTTCTTTACTCCTTAAGTCATCGTCGTTGATGCTCGCGCATTCTCGTAGGATGCATCCTACTTGGTTCCCATAGCACTTGCGAGGTTCTTCCGGCTCTAATGGCTCAAAATTGCCAGGGGCCATCTTTGTGATCACCAGTCGTTCGATGCCGAGTTTGTTAGGTTTTCGTATCCTCTCCTTCTTCTGCTTCTTCTTTTCGGTAGCGGCATCGACGCCGGTACCTTCCCCGCCGGTATCTTCCCCGCCGGTCTCGGCGCCGCCATCGGTGCCGGCGCCGTCGGTGTCGATGTCGGCGTCAGTACCATCATCGAGGCCGACCTGCAAACCTTGATTGTGCTTAGCAGACAAAAAGTCGAGGTACTGTTGTTCACCCTCATAATCCATCTCGTCTGCATCTTGGTCAGAAGGCCCGGTTTCTTCGTTGTTCGGCATGTTTCCTATGATTAAGTCTTCTCGTTTAATTCTAAAACTATAAACAAATGAGAATGACATAAAAAAGATCTATGTTTGCCGGAATGCCGTTTCCCAGCAAATCCCGGCACTCGATATGCCTACTTTCTAGCACAAGTCATGCCAAAATTCACGGAAAATTTTGGCATGACCTTTGCTAAAAAGTGGACATATCGAGCGCCTGAGATTCACCGGAACGGAAATGAATCAACATTCCGGCGAAACATAGGCCACTCGGATCATTTACCCTGCACATAATCATCATTTTCCAAATATGACATGTCCAAAACATCACATGTCCAAATATGACATGTCCAAATTCCAAATATGACATGTCCAAATCACATGTCCACATATCACCTGTCCACTTCAAATTTGCATATAAAAGGAAGAAAAATATAGAACTTCAAGAAAAATGCAAGAAGTCATTTTTCTTCACAATATTTGAAACTAAATTCAGCCTACCTAAATTTGAAACTAAAAAATAACAACAATTGCTTTAACTAAAAAATTTAAATAGCAACAGTTGCTTTAACTAATCTGTCCACTTCAAATTCTGTTTTTTTAAATAGCAACAATTGCTTTAACTAAAAAAATTAAATAGCAACAGTTGCTTTAACTAATCAGTCCTAGGTTTCATACTAATTCTAATTAACTAACTAGCACTATAAAATTTAAATAGCAACAATTGCTTAAACTAAAAAATGCAAGAAACCTATATAATCAAGTCTGTTTTTTCTTTTAACTACACCTAAAACACCTAACCCTAAATTTCTGTCCTAATTTGACGAAGAACCTAATTAACCTACTGCCCTAACTAACTAGGGTTCATACTAACTAGGGTTCATACTAACTAGGGTTCATACTAACTAGGGTTCATAATATAGCCAAATTAACCTACTAGTTTGATACCTAGGTAAATTCATAACTAAATAGATAACCTAATTAACCTACTGCCCTAACTAAAACCTAAGTAAATTAACCGATTAACCCTAGCTAGCAGAGAGAGGAGGAGCGGTGGGGGGCTTACAGAGGGTGCAGGGGCGAGGAGGCAGGCCCGACGACGGCCGAGGTTGGGAGTGGAGGAAGCAGAGGAGGGAGGCATGGCGCGCCGGGGCCGGGGTCGGGGGCGAGGGCGAGGTCGCCGGGGTCGGGGGTGAGCACCGGGGTCGGGGGCGAGGGCAGGACTCCGGCGAGGTCGAGGGCGAGGGCAGGGCTCCGGCGAGGTCGAGGGCGAGGGCAGGGCTCCGGTGCTTGAGGCAGGGGCGCGGCGAGGTCGAGGGTGAGGGCACGGGCTCCGGCGGCGACGAGTGGGGAGAAGAGAGAGTGGGGATTTGGGGGAAGAAGCAGAGGCGGGAAGCCCGCTGGGGGGTTAAGTCAACATAGCAGTAGCGCGTTTCCGCAAAACGCGCTATAACTAAGTTATCTATAGCGCGTTTCGCCAAGAAGCGCTACTGCTATCACAGGTAGCTATAGCGCATTTCTCCAAACGGCGCTACTGCTATTTTGACTAACTATAGCTCTTTTTCGGAAAAGCGCTACTGCTATAACCAATACCTATAGCAGTTTTCCTGCTTGTTTCTTCTATTGTCTTTTCCTTCATTTTCTCTTCCTTTTCTTTTCTTCTTTTTCTTTTCTTTTCCTTTCCTTTTTTCCGAGAGCAGAAACGAAGGGAAGGTGATACAATGTATATAACTAAGGCGATATATGTTGCATCATTTGACGGTTAAGTATGTATACAAAATAGGAAGATATATATTACATCATTTGACCCATGCATAACGGTTAAGTGTGTACACAAAATAGGAACATATATATTACATCATTTGACCGATAACGGTTCCTCAGCGTCGACGTTTTCGTTTTTGAGTGAGCTTCTTTCCCTTCTTGTTGTTGAAGAATAATTGAGCCCCTCATTGTGACTTTTTCTTTTCCATGGAGTACGATCTTTCTTAGGTAATGTAGTATTGATTCTTCTTTTGATGTATACTTCATCGTCATCGTCATCTTCCCTCATTGGGTTGCCGTACTGGTCGTAGTCTTCCTCGTTGGTGACTCCATCCATTCCAATGATGTTCCTTTTGCCTCTCCTCACGACAACATAGCTGGGATTGCACGAGTCGGTTATGAAGAAGCATTGTGTCACGTGCTTAGTGTGTACCCATGGCTCGTTTTTTGCGATAGCGTTCACGGTACCACTCTTGGCGTCGGGTATAGTCATGGTAGTGAAATACCGGTTTTCTCTTTCGACATTCTTAGCCCATCTGACACGGAACATCGTCGCGTTGTGCAGTCCAGAGTAGTCAAGCTCCCAGATCTCCTCGACCCTTCCATAAAATCTCTCAGTTGCGCCGTTGTCGCTGTCGGTCATGCATTCCATCGTCACCCCTGAGTTCTGATCATCACTGTCCATATCTTTGGCCTCCGTGTAGAACGTGTATCCGTTGATATCGTATGCCTGATAGGTGACGAGGTTGGGCGAGGGGCCATGTGCTAAGGCGTATATGAGCAATCCGTCCTTAGAGCCCTCTTTCGGGGGATTAGCAATAATATGCTCTTTGAACCAATGTAGGAAAGTGGAGTTGTGCTCTCTAGTAACTTCGGCGTCCGTCCTGCATACCCCCCGGTCACGATACTTCTTTGCGATAGTTTCTTTCTGCAGTGCCGTGAAAGGATCTACCTGGTGTAGGTGTTGTAGCACTACCAAGTTTGCTCTGACAAAGTCGTTGCGTCGATCTGAGTAGGCCACATGTAGTTCCCTGCGACCGTTGGAGTGACCTTCTCCTTCGAGCCTCCCATCGTGCTTGTTAACGGGCAAACCATCCGGACGGGACATGTTACGAACGAATCCTTTGATGATCCCATTCATCCTCTCAAATGGCATCATGTTGTGCAGGAATGGCGGCCCCAGGTCTATTATGTCGTCCACAATATGGACACACAGATGCACCATGACGTCAAAGAACACGGGCGGGAAGTACATCTCAAGCTCATTTAGTATGACAACGATCTCTTCCTGTAGCCTTTGGAGCTGCTTCACACTGATCGACTTTCGAGAGATGACGTCGAAAAAGTTGCAGAGACCAATAAGCGTGTCACGGACGTGCTTGTCCATTATCCCTCTAAGGGCAACAAGTAGTATCTGCGTCATCATCACATGACAGTCATGGGACTTCATCCCGCTGAACCTTTTCTTCTTCGTGTCTAGATATCTGCTTATCTTGCCACAGTAACCGGAACTAACTTTGATTCCGGTAAGGCACTTGAAGAATTGATCGATCTCAGCCGGACTTAAGGTGAAGCAAGAAGGGGGGCAATAATCCTCTTCCTTTACTTTTTTGCCCTTCTTCTCCCGCGCCTCTGTCTCCGTCTCTGTCTCCTCTGACTTTTTACGGGGCGGCATGTGCAGATCTGCCCTAATCTCCAAATCTTGCAAGTCTTTTCTTGCCTTCGGCCCATCCTTTGTCTTATCCGGCATGTTCATCAGTGTCGCAAGCAAGCTCTCAAGGACATTCTTACAGATATGCATTTGATCAAGGCAATGAGGCGTGTCGAGTTTGTGCCAGTACTCCAAGTCCCAGAAAACAGACCTCGTCTTCCATACCTTCAGCAGCGGCTCCGGCGCCTTTTTCATCGTTTTTCCCGGCACGGGGCACTGTTCCCAGTTTTTCAACAGCTCATCGATCTCGGCGCCGCTCCGCTTACGTGGAGGTCCTCGATGCTCAGCCTCACCATTGAATAGATCTCCACGGTTTCTCCACGAGTCGTCCTTCTCGAGCCATCTTCGATGCCCCATGTACACGATTTTCCCAGACCCGCCATCTTTACTTGACGTTAGCTGCTGAGACGTCGTATCATCCATGCAACGCGTACATCCGCAATATCCATGGCACACCTGTCCCGCGACATATCCGTAACCGAGATAGTCATGCACCGTCGTGATCAACGCGGCTCTCATATAGAAATACTCGCCTTTGGTGGCGTCCCATGTCTTGGCCGGTGTTTTCCATAACGTGTCTAACTCCTCTTGAAGTAGCCCCAGATACAGATTAATATTATTTCCCGGTTGTTTTGGCCCTTGAATCAGCATGCTCATGTGTATGTACTTCGACTTCATGCACAACCAGGGGGGAGGTTGTACATCCATACAAACACGGGCCATGTGCTATGGTTGGTGTTCTGGTTGCCAAACGGATTCATGCCATTGGTACACGCGTCGAGCACGATGTTCCTTGCATCACATGCGAAATACCGATATTCGCCGTTGAATGCTCTCCACTGGCTTCCATCCACGACGTGTCTCAGCTTCGGATCATCTCCATCGTCGGGCTTCTTCCTCTTCGCGTGCCAGCGCATGAGCTTTGCTTCCTTGGGATCTACGAAATACCGCTGGAGACGGGGAGTGATCGGTAAGTACCATACAACTTTCTGGGGAGATTTCTTCCCGGCCTTCTTGTATCGAGAAGCATTGCACACCGGACAGCTTGTTTTTTCTGCGTGCTCCTTCCGATAAATTATGCAATCGTTGATGCATGCATGGTATCTAACGTGCGACAGATCAAGAGGGCACACGATCTTCTTGGCCTCATCCACACTAGTAGGACATAGATTCCCCGCGGGAAGAACATCCTTTAGGTACTTGAGAAGCTCATCGAGGCTAGTGTCGGTCCATTTGTTTTTAGCCTTCGTCTTCAGGAGTTCGAGCGTGAAACTCAAGCGGGTCACCTCGGGATTGCAACCATGATACAATGGAGTGTTCGAGTCTACCACCAGTTGCTGCAGCTTGGCCTCCTCTCTAGAAGCAGCTCTCTCAGTACTCGTCTCCTTGCGAAGCAGTGCTTGAAGATGAGGGTCCCGCACAATTGAATTTAGTACCGACGAATTCTGCGGCGTGGAGTCCACGTTTTCTCCTCCGCCATGTCTGGCCCCTTCTCCGCCACCATGTCCGGCCCCTTCTCCGCCGCCATGTCCGGCCTCTTCCCCGCCGCCATGTCCGGCCCCTTCTCCGCCGCCATTATCGATCATCTCTTCATCTTGCCCCGTGTCATCATTGCCTGCCCCGTCGGCGTCCTCAACATCATCATCCTCATCTTCAATTATCCACCGAGTATAACCATCCATGAAACCAGTCATGAGCAGGTGCGCCATCACACGACCATCGTCATAGGGGTCGAGCCAAACTCGTCCTTTGCATCTTCGACACGGACATAAAACCTCTGTCAGGTTATTTTCTTTCATGTCCTGCACCGCCGACCGCAACCACCTGTCCACCACCGTTCCACTGACCATCATGAACGCATGCACAGTAATAATAAACAAATTGATTATAAAAATGCATGCATGCATCAAAGTCATACAAAAATTCGGCATGATCTTCCCTAAAAATAGGACATATAGAGTTTGCCCGGAATTCGCCGAAACGGAAATAAATCAACATTTCGGCAAAACATAGGCAACTCACAAGCACAATTCGGCGCCAACTCATGCCACACACACAATTTCCATCATATCGCCCGATTATGTCATATCGCACACATACACATATTTCCATTCTTGCAAAAGCATAAATTTTTAATCACCTATCTCGAGATCGAGCACGGTGATGATGATGTCTATAGGTGTCGCCACACACACCTATGGAATGATCAAAAGTGGACAAAGCTCTTCTTGACAAGGCTATAGATCTAGTTAGGGAGGTACATAGGTCACTTCACTAAATGCTAGCTAGATCTACCTAGCTAGCTAGTTTGGGAGGAGACAAGTTCAACTAGTGGAGGGGGAAGGAAAAAGAGAAAGGAGATGCATTAATGGAGGTGGTGTAGTTAGCTAGGAGTAATAAAGAGAGAGAAAGATAGGTAGAAGAAGGAGAGTAATGGGGGGGAGAAGTAGTGAGGAAGAAGCAAAGTGAGGGAGAGAGGAGGTGGGAGCTAGGGGAAAGTGAGGAAGAGAGGAGGGGAGGGGGGAGGGGGGAGGAAAAAGGTGGTATGGCTACGGCTTAGCAGTAGCGCTGGGAGCAAAACGCGCTGCTGCTAATAAGATAGCAGTAGCGCTCCTCTGGCACAAGCGCTACTGCTAAGCGGGGCCCGCCATGTGGCCAGTTTCAAAATTAGCAGTAGCGACATGAAAAAAAAGCGCACTAGTACTATTACATTAGCAGTAGCGCGGTTATCGTGGGCGCGCTACTGCTAAACCTAGCGTGGCGGGACCGGTCGGTCAATTTTAGTAGCAGCGCAGTTCTACCGAGCCGCGCTACTGCTACCAACTTAGCAGTAGTGCCTGTCTGCAGACCGCGCTACTGCTAATTAGCAGTAGCGCCCCTTCCTGTCCCGCGCTGCTGCTAAGATTCTGTGTATAAGGTTTTCCCTAGTAGTGTACGGGTATCCACATGCAAGACATACATCAAGTGCTCTCAAATCCATAAAAGTATTCAATCCGATAATAACAAAATCTCAAAGGGAAAACTCAATTCATCACAACAAGATAGAGAGGGGAAAACACCATATGATCCAACTATATTAACAAAGCCCGTGATACATCAAGATCATGCCATCTCAAGAACACGAGAGAGAGAGAGAGAGAGAAAGAGATTAAACACATAGCTACCGGTACAGACCCTCAGCCCCAAGGTGGATTACTCACACATTATCATGGTGAGAAAGAGAGAGTTGTTGATGGAGAGGTGCAGCCCCAAAGAGATGAAGGCGATGGCGGCCACGGCGCCGACGACGGGCGGCGGCGGTGGCGACGAGCGGCAGCCCCTTGTCCCCCCTTCTTCCTTGGTCTTGGTGTTTCAATGGAGGATCCTCTCCCCTTCATGGCGGCTGCCAAGGGAGAGGCAAATTCGTGGCTTTGTGGCTCTTCCGAAATTAGGGTTTTTCTCTCCTTATATGTGCCTCTGTGGTGCTCTATGGCCCTCCGATGGATGGACCCTTGATCCAATAGCTTTTGGGCACCTCAAGAACCTTCCTAGGGACTCCTCACATCCCTCATGAGTCCTCAAAGTCATGGCTTGGCCGAATACATCAGATATGGTAAGAGTTGGACTCAATCACGTCATCAATTCTCGTAATCCCGTAATCAGATATTTTCCTCCAGTAAAACGGGTCTACAGATTGCATCCGAACTCCGTTTTTGACGAATTCGGAGTCCAGAATCAATTCCATAAAATTCCCCACACTTTCTTAGTTTTAGCATTTTCCATTTGACGCCATCTTCGGGGGTCAAACTGACGATCTCTAAAAACTGTTCGTGGACAGATTCCAGGAAAGTCAGAGTCCTCCTCCAACAAGACTACTTTTGCGTTTTTTTGACAATTTCCAATTAATTCTTGCACATCAAAGTGTGAAACAAGAACTTGTGCACTTTTGCAACCATTAAAAGGTTAGTCCCGATAAATAATAAAACCATAGTAAAAACATAGGCAAATATGACATGAATACTTCATAAATTATCGATACGTTGTAGACGTATCAGATGTCGATGGAGTCGAGAGAAGAGTATCTGCAAAAATTTCTACTGAAGTCCTCTGGGGTGGTGGAGTCGACACTGGAGGTGCAGGAGGTGCTAATGGAGCTGTGGCAGGTGCTGAAGAGGTAGGCCTGATCTCTTTTGCTGGAATAGTGGGAGTCCTCGACTGAGTCTTGAACTTAGTGCCTGGCTGAAGAACTGGACTCTCCTCATCATCATCAGTGGTATGAGGGCTAGGCACTGCATCCACTTCCTTCTTGAGCTCGTCCACACTTTTCGTCAGCCCATCCACCTTGTTGTTCAGTGTGGTAAACCTGCTATCCATGATCCCCACAAGACTATCTTGATTCTTTAGGAGTTGCTTGATATCCGTCTGCATGCTTTGCATAGTACTGATGAGAAGTTCCATTTGCTCACCCTTGGATCTAGGAACTAGAGCACTAGTGTCTCTAGATGCTTGAGCTGCTGCTCTTCATCTGGATCCATCTCCACAACATTATCCTCAAATTCTGGCAAAAGTGGCAAATCAGGACTATCAACTGCATATACATTCTTTTCCAACTGAGAGTTGATAAGCATATGAATGGATGGTGCATATCCACATGATCATTTTTGATCAGCAGCAGTCCTCTTCACAGTCTCTACTATCAAATCCATCACTCTTATCTGTTGGGGAACGTTGCATGGGAAACAAAAATTTTCCTACGCACACACAAGATCTATCCATGGTGATGAGCATCTACGAGAGGGAGAGTGAATCTACATACCCTTGTAGATCGCTAAGCGGAAGCGTTAAGAAACGCGGTTGATGTAGTCGAACGTCTCCGCGATCCAAATCGCAAGTCGTCCCTCGATCCGATCACGAACTAGTGCCGAACGGACGGCACCTCCGCGTTCAACACACGTACGGCTTGATGACGCCTTCACCTCCTCGATCCAGCGAGCGATGATGAAGTAGTAGATGAGTTCCGGCAGCACGACGGCGTGGTGATGGTGGTGAGGAACAATCTCTGCAGGGCTTCGCCAAGCACTACGGAGATTATGACGGGAGAACTAGAGGGTTAGGGTTGCCGACACACGGCTTGGGAAATCTTAATGTGTCCCGTGTGCTAGCCCTGCCCCTCTATTTATATGTTGAGCCTTGGGGTCTAAACTTGGAGTAAAAGCCTCCTCCAGGTCGGTTTTGCCCGCACAAGGTCGGTTTGGCCCGCAGGGAAAGAGTCCAACTCGGATCCCTACAGTACCGCGCACAAGCGGTAGTACCGCTCACGAGCGGTAGTACCGCTTCACACAAGCGGTAGTACCGCTTCACACAAGCGGTAGTACCGCTCATGCGGTAGTACTGCCTTACCAGCGGTAGTACCGCTTAAGGCAGCAGCAAAACTTCCTTTTGCACTTTCCAATACCTCGTGGGCTTTACCCCTTTGGCTCATATAAAGTGTTGCTGCACCCGAACACTTTGGTAAACATCCGGAACCCCTTCCGGTGAATTCCGGAACCCTTCCGGAGATCAAAACACTATTATCACATATATCAATCTTTACCTCCGGACTCTTCCGGAGATCCTCGTCATGTCCGGGATCTTATCCGGGACTCTGAACAACCTTCGGTCACCAACAAAATAACTCAACTATACTAATCGTCACCAAACGTTAAGTGTGTAGACCCTGCGGGTTCGAGAACTATGTAGACATGACCGAGACACCTCTACGATCAATAACCAATAGCGGGACCTGGATGCCCATATTGGCTCCTACATATTCTACGAAGATCTTTATCGGTCGAACCTCTATGTCAAGGATTCAGTTAATCCCATATGCTGTTCCCTTTGTTCTTCGGTATGTTACTTGCCCGAGATTCGATCGTCGGTATCTCTATACCTAGTTCAATCTCGTTACTGGCAAGTCTCTTTACTCGTTCCGTAATACAAGATCTTGTGGCTAACATTTTAGTCACATTGCTTGCAAGGCTCATTGTGATGTTGTATTACCGAGTGGGCCCTGAGATACCTCTCCGTCACACGGAGTAACAAATCCCAGTCTTGATCCATGCCAACCCAACAGACACCCTCGGAGATACCTGTAGAGCACCTTTATAGTCACCCAGTTACGTTGCGACGTTTGATACACACAAGGTACTCCTCCGATGTCAGGGAGTTGCATGATCTCATGGTCATAGGAACAGATACTTGACATGCAGAAAACAATAGCAATAAACTGACACGATCATATGCTACGTTTATAGTTTGGGTCTTGTCCATCACATCATTCTCCTAATGATGTGATCCCGTTATCAAATGACATCTCATGTCAATGGCTAGGAAACCTTAACCATCTTTGATTAACGAGCTAGTCAACTAGAGGCTTACTAGGGACACAGTGTTGTCTATGTACCCACACATGTATTTGAGTTTCCAATCAATACAATTATAGCATGGATAATAAACGATTATCATGAACAAGGAAATATAATAATAACTAATTTATTATTGCCTCTAGGGCATATTTCCAACATTATCCTGGTGTGGGAGTCTATGTGATGCAGCATGTTGATGGAGTACCCCCTTATCATCTTATCATCTCCAGATTTGGGTATCAAGGTATGCCTCAAAATGGTGTTAGTGGTGGGTAGTCATGCTTGCAGGAAATAGACAGACCCAAACTTATGTGAATGCACATGTGAAGCAGGGGTTTCCTTATACATATTTTCCATGGAGTCGTGACTCATCTTGGATTCAACATAGACATCCAAATCTCCCTCTTGTACCTATGGAGCTCGTAAGATGGTAGCCCACTCATCAACAGTTGATTGGTACCTCACTCCTTCAGTCATCCAAATAATCCTCCCATCCAGATAAAAGTGTGCATTGGAATAGAACTGCATGATCATCTCATCATTCCAGGCTGAAAACTCTCTGCCAACAAAGTTTGCAAGATCAATGCACTTGAAGTTGTCTCTGACACTGGGAAAGAAATCTTCATTGTTCTTGATGTAATTCCAGTCGACATATCTCATGTCACTAACAGCTGGGCTCTTGTCCAATAGGACAGTCTCATAGAAATCCTGTTGTTCCTTGGTATATAACCTGTCATCCACAACAGTCCTTCTCGTGGAGGCATAAGGATCAACAACTCCCCACTTCCTCATCCCTGATTCTTTCCTTTTCTTCATATCTTCTGCAACTGGGTGATCATCATTATGAATAGGCAAGTGGGGCCTCAGCTTTCTCAAAACAGATATGTCGTCCTCTTCTTCTATCATAGTGGATTTCTTGTTCTTAGCAGCACTTGGAATGTCTCTGGTAGACTTCTTTGACTTGGAGGCTGCAGCAGACTTCTTGGGAGCAGACTTGGTGCTCTTAGCTGGAGCATCCTTGGGCATAGCATCAACCAAAAATTTCTTCTTCTTAGCTGGAGGGGCTTTGGCAGCTGGTTCCTCCTCCACATCCTGTTCCTCAACTTCTGCTGGATCTTCATACATTGAAGTTGGTCTGCCAACAACATGTATAATTCTCTTCCTGATCCTCTTCTTCTCTCGTGCATTCGTAGGCATGGAACTCTTTGCTGGCCCAACAGAAATAAATGTGTTAGCCTTGGCACTCTCAGGTGCTCTCCTAGCATCAGTGCTAGCATATTTCTTTCTGACAGTCCTTTTTGTTGAAGTAGCCTCTGCAGTTGTGCTCTTGGCATCTTTCTCTTTCTGCTTCTTGGATAATTCGTCCTCTGGAACAAAATCAGCATCTTCCTCATCTGAGTTCAAGTTATTCCTTGCCCTGGTGGAAGCCTTGGGCAGGTCAGGAGAACTAGGCACATCATCATAAGAAAATGAACTAGCTTCAGGGCTAGTGCATGCACTCATGTCCACATCTCTTTCTCTGAAGTTGTTCTGGCTATCATCTGAACCTGACATGCTGACCCTGTGAGTAGAGTATAGAAGAGCAGAGAGGTTGAGCATCACAAAATACTGGAGAAAAAAATTGGACATAGAAACTTGGGTTTGATCTACTGCAAAATGTATTTCGGTTGCACCGGGTTGAAATTTTTGGAGTCACCGAGACATACCACTTGCATTAATAGAGACTTGGGAAGTCTTTTCGGTGTCACCGAAAAGAACTGCTCGATCTCACCGAAGCGGTTCTCAGAAACCCTAAAAACTAAATCGGTAGAACCGATTTTATCAACTCGGTGCCACCGAGATGCATGTTCGGGAGGTCATATCAAAAATTTCTTCGTTCTCTATTCTATGGAAGTATTTGGTGGGATAGGAAGCTTTCAATCTATGGCAAGAACATGGATAAACCCTAATGCGCTTGAATTAGACTTTGGAACGCAAGAGGGGATCGAAACAATACCCTAACTTGGCGATGGTCCGACTACGGCGATGATGGCGGTGATGATTTCCGTCGACGGCGAGGATCCCAACGATGAAGGCCCTCGGGGAGACAAGGACGACGACCAAGGGGTCCGGTGTGGCAGCTTAGGGTTGGAGACTCGAGCGTTTGAAGATGAATTTCAAAATGCTGGGTCCACCGGGATTAAGTACCCTTTACTGTCGGTGACGCCGATACTAAAATTTTGGTGCCACCGAGTTCCACTACTGTCAGTTGACAGGGAAACTCGGTGAAGCCGAGATTATGGTATCGGTGTTACCGAGGTGCAAAACAGATCAACTCTGAGCATTCGGTAAAACCAAGAATTTCTGATTGGTTGCACTGAGTTGCACTTTAGGGAGGTTTTGGAAGTCAGCCTTGACGAAACGGAACTCCGAGTGCTCCTCACACAGAGGGTTCGAGAAGTGCTTGTTCAAGCTTTGTGATGAAGCAAGAATAGAACTTGAGACAAGAAAGCATAGATAGCTAGAGAGGGGTCCTATGCATTCCTGTACATCAAATTTGCAAAAGAAAAGCAAGAACCAAATAGCTACAATTGGATGTCCTCGAATGAGAAAAAATATGCATACCAACATGCTCACACAATAAGATGTCCAATGAAATCATGGCAAACATGCAAAACTACTCTAGCATCTGACAAGCACTTTGGCGATGACGGAGTCATCTATATATGAGTATATTGACTTAGGAGTCAAGTAAGGATACTTGATCATAGGTCATACTCATCGTTTAAGCACAAGTGGGGTTACCACTTTTACATAAAGCATTTAATGTTGTCAGATTCTTAAGAGATGCTTTAAGTCAAGTATTTGAGTAAAGCTACCCCTTGATGTGACATCCCCCCTAAGAGGGATAAACTAACCTTGGGTTTTGTCGTAGAAGATTTCATGTAGGTGATGTAGTGGTGGATGCTCAATGTTGATGAAGATCATCTTGAGTTTGGAGCAATCCTTGATGTTTCCTTACTCTTCTCACCTATATGGGTTAGTCCCAAACAAGAGACACATACAAGGATATCTATGGACATGGAGTGCAAACCATATAAGATGATGTCCATGGATTCATTCATTACCTTCTCTCTTGCTTACCTTTGAGGGAATGTGTGACTCCTTAAACTATTGCATGGATTTGGAGTTGATTGCATATAGCTCTTGTCAATAATGAATATGAGTGAATTCCATTGGCGGAGTCACCCCTCAAGAACTTCTCTAGTTCTTCTTCTTGGGGACCCACATCAAGTTGATGGGGATCCTTGGTGTTGAAGTAGTATTAGTTGAAGTAGAACTTGGAGTAGCCTTGGGAACCCACTTCACCATAGCTAGGGACTCATCTTCAAGTCTGTCAATGTCATCATGAAGCTTGCCCTTACCCTTGTGGTCTTGTGGAGGAAGGTCATCTTGAGAGCTTGTTCCCTTGGGACTAGTAGGTTCATACTTCTCCCTTTGAGGAACAAACTTAGACTTGGGATATTGACCTTCTTCCCATTCAACTCCATTGGCATTGAAGTAGCCAATGCCATGGTTCTTCCGGTATCCTTCATGCTTGCGTACAATCTCTTCGAATTGCTTACATCCAACAAGACTTTTGTAGACACCTTTCTCTATAATTCCTTTCAATAAATTGTTTTCTTTCTCAAGTGTAACTTGGCTAAGAGAATCGTTTGTGGAATCAATAGAACTACTAGAAACAACATCATTTGATTTAGCATTAGCTTTGTTGTTACTAGATGAAGAACCTTTCTTGCCTTTGTTACTAGATTGTCTAGTCTTAACTTTTGGAATAAATGTAGACAAGAGTAGTCGTTTGGCTAGATAAGAAGAAGTCTTCTTTCGGAGATCCTCATTGATTGCTTTAAGAAACTCATGTTCTTGCTCTAAGTTGAGCTTCTCAAAGCGTTGCTTCTCATGAGTTCTTACAAGCTCTCTATGATCTTCTAGAGTAGATTCATGAGCTAACTTAAGAGTGTTTAATTCTTTAGTTAGACGCTCAATCTCCTTCTTATCTTCATCATTCGATTTATCTTGGTTAGCATGGATATCATAAAGTTCATTTTGACTAACATCACTAGTTTTATCAAAGAGCAAGTCATCATCTCCTAGTAAATCATCCTCATCACTATCAAAGTCAAGATATTCGGGGTGTGATACCTTGGGGCCTTTAGCCATGAAGCAACTTCCACTCCCTTCATTTGGTGAATCAAATATGGCATAGGAGTTGGACGTTACTAGTGCAAGTCTGGCAACACCTTCATCTTGACTATAGTCAGAGTTGGAGTGATAGCTTCTCTCAGATTGGTTGTCGAATTCGGAGCCGGAAACCCATTCACCAACATGAGCTTGATGTCTTCTTCTTGTGTAGCTCTTGGTGTACTTGTCCTTCTTCTCCGAGTCCCTACTTCTCCTTGAAGGTATTCGTTCCTAACTATCTTCTCTACTCCTTCTCTCTCTTAGAGGTGACTCGTCTCTTGAGCTTCGTCTTCTAGGTGATTCTTCTCTTCTCTTGTGGGGGGCCGTGCACTCATTTGAGTAGTGTCCGGGCCTTCCACAATTGTAGAAATTTCGGTCTTGCCTAGATGAACGCTTCTCTTCATATCTTGAGTTGGATTTTCTCTCTTTTCCTCTAATCTTGTAGACTGGTTGAATTTCTTGACCATGAGGATTATCACTCCGCTGGTTACAAGGTTTTCACTTGATGTAGCGGGAGTGTCACTTGTAGCTTTGTAAGCACCGCTTGACTTGGTGTGAAGTTCTTCCTTGTCTTTGAGTGACATCTCATGAGCAACAATCCTTCCAATCACTTTCGTAGGCTTGAGATCTTTGTAGTTTGGCATCATTTGGATCAATGTGCACACGGTGTCATACTTTCCATCCAAGTCTCTAAGGATCTTCTTGATGATGAATTTGTCGGTCATTTCTTCACTTCCTAAGACGGCAACCTCATTGGTGATGAGAGCAAGTATAGAGTACATTTCTGCAACTCCTTCACCATCCTTCATCTTGAGCTTGTCAAGTTAACTTTATAGCACATCCAACTTAGATTCCCTGACGGATTCGGTACCTTCGTGCATATCAACCAAAGTATCCCAAATTTCCTTTGCATTCTCAAGATGTCTGACTTGGTTGAATTCTTCAGGGCATAGGCAGTTGAATAGAATGTCACATGCTTAAGCATTGTATTGCAACATCTTCAATTCTTCCACAGTCGCTTCATGAACCGGTTCCTTTCCATCACCAAAGAATTCACCTTGCAAGACAACACAAACAACAGCCCATACGGCGGGGTTATGACCAAGAATATGCATTTTCATCTTATGCTTCCAACTAGTAAAATTTGTACCATAAAAATATGGACCTCTACGATGATAGTTTCCCTCACTAGACGCCATACTCTCCTAGGTTGTGAAACCAATGCAATGGAAAACAAAGCTCTGATACCACTTGTAGGATCCAAACTATGTCTAGAGGGGGGGTGATTAGACTACTTGACCAAATAAAAATCTATCCTTTTCCCAATTTTAGTTGTGGGCAGATTTTAGCAATTTGCACAGGTCAAGTTCACCCTACACATGCATGTCTAAGAGTATTGCAGCGGAAAGTAAAGACAAACACATGTAAGTAAAGGAGGGAGAGGAGATCAAATGCAATTGGAGACACGAAGATTTTTCCTGTGGTTCCGATAGGTGGCGCTATCGCACATCCACGTTTATGGAGACTTCAACCCACGGAGGACTAGCCTTACTCGGGGTAGATCTTCACGAAGTAGGCGATCTCCTTGCCCTTACAAACTCCTTGGTTCAACTCCACAATCACGAATAAGGAGGCTCCCAAGTAAATCATAACCAATCTAGGAGGCACCACCCTCCAAAAGGTAATAGATGTGGTAGTATGACGAACTCCTTCCTCTTGCGCTTTAAAAGATAGTCTCCTCAACACTCAATCACTCTCTCATATATTTGGCATGGGTAGCAGAGATTGATTGGATGGAACGCAACTTGGGGAGGCTACAAATAAAGATCCATATGGTTGGAGTGGATGATCTTGACCTCAACACAAGGGATGGTGCTTCTCTCTGAGAAAATTGGATATGACAAGTGTGGAATGGTTTTGAGTGCTTCTCTTATGAGTGATAGGTGGTGGAGGGGTATATATAGGCATCTCCAAAAATACAACCGTTACAACATTATTGCCCAACTCGGTGGAATCAAAGCAAAAACTCGGTTGCACTGACTAGTGCAAAATGTGGCAACTTTGGCGTTTTCGGTGAGATCGATATATAAATCTCGGTGGTACCGACAATGGGGTAACGACTAACCAGAGACTTGGCCATCAACTCGGTGAGACCAATTTGCAGAACTCGGTGGGACCGATTGTGAAAATCATCCTAATAGAGAGTTGGTCACTACTTCGGTGAGACCGAAAATTAAAACTTGTTACACTGAGAAGCTAGGGTTTGGCAGGGTTCTGTCTGAGTTGAACATCGGTAGGGCCTAGTGGAAAAAGTTGGTGGCACCGATTTTGCAAGTTTGGCTTTGGACAGAAGATTTTGTGTGAAAATGAGTGAGTATTTTTGGTGGCTAATCTCTAAGAACTTGAGCAACCAGATCATCATATTTCCTCATGCCCTTTTAATAGTATTGGCTTTCCTATGGACTCAAAGTGATTTCTCACAAATGTAAAATGTAGAGTCTTGATGCTTGAAGCTTGGCCAATCCTATTGCTTCTTCTTCTCTTCATCTCCTTGGGGATTCACCACACACATCAATTTGCCAACCCATCATTGAACTTTTTCCTGAGATATACTTAGTGGAAACATTAGTCCAATGAATTATATTTTGATATTAATTACCAAAACCACCTAGGGATAAGTTGTGCTTTAAGATATCCGTAACCTCACGATGCATGCTTTTACAAGTTGATTTATCATATCATTGCACTAAAAAATTAGCTTTCCACAACTTACCTACTTAGTGCTATATCTTGCATCGTTATATCTTGTTACAAAACATGGGTTGCTTGCGAGTACATTCAAAGTACTCATTGGCTTGCCACTGGTTATTTAATTGGCCAGGCATGGAAGAACAAGAATATGATGAAGAATTCGTTGGTGACGAACATGCGAATTAGGACGCTTCCCAGTCAGAATGTCTGTAGGGTTAAGGCAGATGGCATGGGTCTATGCTATCTTTCAAGATTTCCGTTGTGAGTTTATGTTTTTTATTTGGCCTTCATGACCCTATCTATGTAAGACTTGACCTAGATGGTCTTTATTTGTGTAAGACGGTATGTATGGATGTAAGACTCTTGTTATTCAGCTTCTGTGTGTTCAGTGAGCTTTGATCTCTAGGATCACTGTACACGTGCATTCGGTGATCACGACTTATGAGTCGGGGTCCCCACAGAGCTGGTATCAGAGCCATCCTGACTGTAGGAAGCCTTAGTTAGCATGGACGTTAGTTTGGATAAAACCATTACCAGAAACCATACCCAGTACCCATACTTAGGAGTTTCTATACTTCTCTTCTCTCTAGTCTATTTCAAACCTTACTGACTCTCCTCCCTTCAAACCTTGTAGATGGCCGTTGTACTCGAAGACCTCCTAGCATCCGGCTTTCCCCTATTCCTTGAGGATAGCCTGGAGAAGTGCCAGTTTCGTCGACCACCCAATTTCCTCTACCACGAGCGCTGGGTCGATGCGGTCACGAAGGAGTACCACGTTGATGTGGTCGTGAAGGCAAACGACTCCCCGACTAGTTGGTTCTTTCAAGGACCATAGATGGAGACCCTGGCACTCGCAGTCAAGACAGCTGCACGCATGGCACTCATCCACCTTTGAGACATCATCCCAGAGATGGGTGACGAGCCAGCTACTCGCTACCTACCTTTCAGGAAGGATGAGCTTTGCGAGAGTTGGACGTTGGTCCCATCCAAGGAGGATGGCACACCACTCAGGTTCCAGACCTACTTCAGCCTCGTCGCCAACAGTCTAGCTCACAACCTGATTAAGGAGTCCATGAAGCTCCGCGAGGAACTTCATCACACCCGAGAGGTACTTCGTCAAGACAAGACGAAGCCAGATAGGATCAAGAAGGATGGAGCCCCCGAGGGATGACCAGCTATCAGTTACAGAGGAGGAGTACCCCCAGCTAGAGATGCACCCACATGTCGTCATCGCATGAGTGCGAAGGAGTACCGTGCGCTCTTCACCGACCCACCAGTGAAGCGTCGTCGGGATGTACCTCCTCGTCCTTCGACCCCTTCGATCGGAGATGATGCCCGTACAGATGATGATCAGGAGGAAGATCCAGAGGAGCGTGAGTACGAGACTGAGCACTCCACCACTGGAGTCCGAGAACCCCTAGGGTAGGACTAGTCATGTACCCCTCCGGTGAAGTCGAGTCCGTGTGATGGTTCATATGAAACCATGTGTGCTTGTTGTTTGTTTTGTTGTTTGTGCTCCGATGCAAGTCGTGCTTTTGCCTTAGGCAACATGTAAGCGACTCCATCATCTATCTTATCTTAATATAATGTGTTTGGTCTTTCGGCCTATGTTTGCTCACACTTGCACTATACCAACACCCTTAGGCACACTTTCTCTATTGCTGTTTTCCATCTCATCTATCCTAGTTGTTTGACTTGGCTGCTCCAAACAGGCTGGTGACTCCAACCCGCAACAGCTCTGTAACAGCCCAAGTGTAATCCTTCAATCCTTGTAATATATTCCATATGTGACCTCCCATGTTTTTCCATCTTGTGGTTTGACTTAATAAAGATTGCTTCATGTCATTCTTTGTTGAATCATGGCATCATATCATCATCTCATAGTTTGCATCATGCTTTGTTGGATGTGATGTTGTGGGAGTGTATGTGTTGAGATGTGATTGCATGATGTGGTGTGCTTGGTTGATGCCTACAACTAATTCGTTAATCTATGTCTCCATGTCTTCCTATTTCAAAATGCAAGAGATGTGGTGTTTTTACTTGCCCCGTTAAATTGAAATAAATGTTGCTAATTTGCCTAATATTCTGTAGGGTATTGTAAAAATAGTGTTTAGCCATGTGTTGTTCATTCCCTTTTGTTTCTTTTTGCAAAACAGCATCAATAGTAATTTATAAGTGATTTATTTATTTTTGTCTAAAAATGCCCAAACCAATTTTGTTAAATAGTGCATGTTTTTGTGAGTCCAAAACATATTTTCTTTCTCTCAGATTCTTTCCAAACTCCCTAGGTCCTTTCTTTCCTCTCTGTTTTTATTTAAATAGGAAAAACCTTGCTTTCGGAGGAGAGAGTGAGAGAAACTCTCCTGGGCCTTCTTCCTCCCCCCTGGCCCAGCAGCAGCAGCCTCCCGCAGCGGCCCAGCTAGCCAATCGCATCCCAGACGGCCTCCCCGTGTGCAAGTGTCATCCTCCTTTGTACGGCGCGCATCCGAGCACTCCACGTCGGCAGTCCGGCCGATTTGACGGCCGTCGGCGCCCCTAGCCGCCTATAAAGATCGTCCTTGCCCTTGCCCCGACCTCCCTCGACCCATTCCTCGCGTCACCTTGCCGTGCCGCCGCTTAGGTAAGTCCACGCGCGCCATGTCATTGCCGCGCCCGCCATGCTCCGGCCGAGCCTGAGCTCGTGCTCGGAGTAGCCCCTCCGCTTCGTCTTCTTCTTCTTTGATGACGTGGATCGAAGCCTGGAAGCCCCTGCCGTCTTCTTCGTCTACGAACGCGATGCCAGAGAGCCCGGAGACCCCTCTCCCGCGAGATTTTCCTCCTCCTCGTCTCGAATAGAAGCTCGCCGGAGATCGCCGCCTCGTCACTGTCGCCTCGCTGCCTCTGCGTTGACGCCGTCTCGCCAAAGGTAGGTAGGTACCTTCGGCCTCCTCCCTGTCGTTTATTGTCGCCGATAGCTAGGCGTAGGCCGTGCCGTCCCCATGCCGTTGTCGTGCTCTTGCAGCTCCGGTAAAGCATGGGCTTTTGCATGATGATGTTGTTGCTGCACGCTCGTCATGTCCTCCTCTTGCTCGCGCGTGAGCGCTGCACCCTACAAGCGCCTCGCTTCGCCTTGCGTTGCCTCGCCTCGCCGTGTATCGTGTGCCTCGCCGTGATCTTTCTGTCCGCCGCACCTCGCCATGGACTCAGGCTCGAGCTCCTGCGCCCCGCCTTGCTGCGCTTGCTTCGCCGCGCTAGACAAGGGGATGGGTCCCCCGCAGTGTCCCGCAGCCCCGCCGGCCATCGGTTTCTTTGACGATTGTCGCCGTAGTCGCTTGCGCCGTCGCCTTCATCTCTGTTGCAGCAGAGGTGGAACCAGCGCCTCGGCTGGTTCAAAAGGGGCCAAGCCCCCTCTATGAGCACAAGCCGTGCCCTAGCCTAGTGGTCCGACCGAACCCACTCGACAGGGAGGTCCCGGGTTCGACCCCCCCCCGGCGCACCTCTTTTCCATTTTAATTCGGGGCACTGACAGTGGGTCCCAGGGCCCACATGTCATCCTCTTGGGACCCTGGTGAGTATGCCAGTGGCCCCCTTTTTATTTACTTATTTTGTTTATTGTATTATATTTCTCTGTTTTGAGTTATTTCCTTTTAGGGTAAGTACCAGATTTGGGCATAGCTAATTCAGGCAGTTTCCTATTATGGATATGCCTATTTTGGCATGTACAATGTTATAACTAGAGCATAGGTATTTCGAAATGCAATTGTGTGATGTTTTTCTACAGTAACCTATGCTTATGATATATAAATTTGGGGTAGAAAAATCCAACTAATCCATCTATGCCATCAGTTTTATCATTGGAGCAAGTATGTGAGAATGATATTTTATGATAATATGTCATTTTGTTATTTTTGCATGATTTGATGCTTGCACTATTTTCTAAACTTGTCAACATGAAAGTTGCTCTTTGATATGTGCACTAGCCCCTGGTATTTTTGCATGCCATGATAAACAATGTTTGGGTGTGAAATTCTTGCTGTCAACATGCTACCAAAATGTTGTTTTCACATGCTCAAATATTTCTAAGTGTAGCATCTCTTTATTTTGTTGCTATGTTGTATTGATGATTGTCATGAACCGGTAGCTCCTTTGGGGTTGGCCCAATGGAGTCAATTATAGAGCATGTCATCCTTCCTTAGCATGTACAAGTTGTTTGCAAGTAGAGTTGTTGCATCTTGGTTAAACTTGTTGTCAAACATGTCATCCTGTTAAAAAATGCCCTGCTTGCCACTTGTGATTTTTTCTAAGTCTGGGGGGCTGTTAAGTTCAATATGCCATGTTGGGAGGATGATAGCCTGTAATATGTGCACATTTTGATGTTGATGTGATGGAGTAAATTGCAGTGCATGTTGTCCTCTATAATCTTGTTAAATTTCATGCCATGAAAGTCCCTGTAGCATGTGGATTTGTTGCTGTCAAAATACCATCATGTTAACTCAAAATGTAAAACTGGTTATTTTCACCAAGTCCCCAAATGATGTTTCAACATGTCATCTTGTGAGCTCATTTGGTATTGATCCTTGCTTCCATTCATGTACCTGCAGATAGATGAATTGTTAAGCATCTTGTATACTTCATGTCCATGCCCTTGCTGTGCTTTGTAGCTTGCTGTAGCTCTTGTTGTGGACAGATTGCTTGTGTTGTTTGTTTTGTGCTTGTGGGGTTATACCCACTTGTTTTGCATGATCTTTAGGTCTATTCCTAGTAGCTTTTCATTTCCAATCCAGAGGCACCCTTGGAACACCAAGGAATTGCCCATGGCCCTCCCCATCCTTGTTTTGTCTCCGTTACCACTAGAACCTTGTCGTGAGTGATCCGAGAGTTCCGTTACTCCGTTTGCAATGTTCTCCATATGCATTTGCATCATTTTTACGAGGAGCATTAATATTTTCCATGTTCATGCATGTCCAAATAACTAATCTTGAGGTTATTTCCAGAATACTAAAGAATTAAATAATTGCATGAGAAAGATGACTAGCATAGGGTTGCCATGTTAAATACATCAAATTGGTGATCCATTATCTTTGGTTGCGCATTGCACCTCGCTTGTATGTTTATTTGGTGTTGTTTTCTCTTTGGGTAGACCCGAGTGTCGAGCCTGATTACGAGGATCCTGGAGAGAACGCCTACGAGGACCCAGCTCTTTATTCCCCTGAAGAACCTACAGACAAGATGATCATTACCCGGATCTCGATACTATTTTTGCTATGCTAGATGTCTCGCTTCTACCGTTATGTTTCTTTGCCTACCACTTAAATGTCAAGCCTCCTAAATTGCCATGAAAGCCTCTAACCCCTCCACTTCATAGCAAATCATTGATTGGCTACGTTACTACTGCTCAGCCCTTATCTTATAGCGTTGCTAGTTGCGGGTGCAGGTTGTTTCCATGTGATAACATGGATGTCTGGAGATATCACAATATTATTGCTATTTAATTTAATGCACTTATATACTTGGTAAAAGGTGGAAGGCTTGGCCTTTTGCCCGGTGTTTTGTTCCACTTTTTCTGCCCTAGTTACTTGTTACCGGTGTTATGTTCCATATTGTGCGCTCCTAACATGCTCGGGGTTGTTATGGGGACCCGCTTGACTATTCGTTTAGAGATAAACCTTGTCTGGCAAGACCCAACATTGGTACTTTATTTTCTTAACAACCTAATTAAAATGCATAGGACTTAAATACCCCATGGATAAATAATCAACAACCTGGGCCAGCGCTCCTCATGAGTGTTGGTCCAAACGGGCTGCCTGCGGGGCCGCCTTGAGGGAACTCGAGGATTGGTTTTCCCCGAAGCTAGTCCCATCCGGTCGTGTCCTGAGAATGAGATACACGGCTCCTATCAGGTTCGTCCACACGTCAGGCGGTCTTGCTGGACTTGTTTTACCTTTCTTGAATGTCTTGTGCACGGGATTCCAAGGATACTTCGGGAAATCTCGAGGTTGAGGTATTCCACCGGATTCTTGAGGATACCATGGGCTATCTCGTGGTTGAGGTTATCCATGCATCTTGTGGTTAGTTTGTGATGGATGAGTTGGAGCACCCCTGCAGGGTTAAATCTTTTTGAGAAGCCATACCCGCGGTTATATGGCAACTTGGAAATTTGTTTAACATCCGTTATAGCAAACTTAAAGTAAACTCAAATAAAATACACAAACCATGTGTGTAACCGTGACTGTCTCTGCTCGTGAGTTTGAACCGAGAGAGAACACGATGGGGTTATGTTTGACGTAAGTAGGTGTTCAGGAGCACTTAGTGATCATTCTAGTTCACGCCCGTTATGCGTAGACCACCATACTTATTCTTGCTCTCGTAAGTTAGCCACCCAAATATATGCTTCGTGCTTGCTGCAGCCTCACCACTTAACCATACCTCACCCATTGGCTTACATAGTCTCGGTACCTGGGTTAATGAGATTGCTGAGTCCCCGTAGCTCACAGATTACTACAACAATACAGGTACAAGTACTGACGAGTTCGAGAAGGTTGACGCTTCAACTGGTGCAGCGACGTGCTATACAAATGGTTTTTAACCCCTTTCCGCGATGTAGTTCCAAACCGTTGCCTTGCATGTGTAGGCGATAGGGGGGCTCCATCCCACACGGCACCGCAAACCCTTCGGCGATGGTGGCCAACGAACGCAAATGATCTGCAAATATAATCGTGTGCGGTGCAGGAACAGATCGCACACATAATCTTTTCGGCCTACGTGTGGAATTTGGGATCAATCACACACGTCCAAGACGAGTGAAACGCGTCTAATTTCTCATGGAAAACAAATGGAGTTTGACCTTTGACCATTTGCGAAACGTTACCTAATTCACACGGGCCATTGTAGACACTCTGTGTGATATCATCATTATCGCACACGAGATTTCTCTGGGAACCGTGTACCATGTATAACATCATCAGACACATTTCCCGAAAAATGTATGCGTGGGATCGTCTTTACATCGCGCACGGTTTCCTATTGGCTCACGTGGGAGATAGGGTGCTATCACAAACGATTAAGTAGCTCCTACGCACACGTACAAGTGTTGCAAACCATTTGCGATTTCTTATGTATCATCGACGTTTTAGATTATATCTCGTGTGCTATTCCTGTGGATCACAGGCGGTTGCGCTATGAGTTGCGTGTGCTTTCCGTTCTGTACCGCACACGCTTAGTTGCTTGAACTGTGTGCGCTGAAATTTCCAGATTATTGTAAAATATCGCATTTAATTCACCCTGCAAATAACAAATTCGCCACAATATGCAATCGACAAATAGTGTCCACATGAAGAACATTCAACATAATTCGCCACAATTTGCAATTGAACGAATAGTGTCCACAAGCAGAGGATTCATCATAACTCACGACAATATATGCAATTGAGAAAATGCTAGCTAAATTCCACAGCTGTTAAACCAACATATCCAGTAAATAATCATAGTGTATGAAATACGAAGACATGATCACATGGAAAATAATGCATCCATGTGTATATGTTTAGCTGATAACACTATATGAATGCATAATTATTTTTAGGAGATTTGAATATGGAAATGTTCGACGTCTTTAGAGGGATTGATATAGTGTTTCACAAAGAATGTGCTGATAAATTTCCTAACAGACAACAATTCATCGGTGGCGAGCGGTTCAGAAGTCATCGGTGCCAAGATTAGCTGCATGACTTTTAGATCAGAATGTGACATACGTGTGGAGTAGAAGATAGTAATTAAGAAGCAGACTTACTGGTTTTATCCTGTCAGCATCGACACCACATTCAGCATGTCTGCATAGGTTCATCATGTGTGCACAAACGTAGTATCCACATAGGCTGGTACGTTGTTGTTGCTGAGGACACTGAATTTTTTTGTACAGTATTAGTCTTGTATTTGCCCTGTTAGGAACAACCTAACCGGTGTAAGTGTTTTTTTCCTATGGAGAGAAATAGAAAGAGGTTTACTTAGAAACTTGAACATCTGACTAACATTTTCTGAAAATAATGGATTTTGTTGTCTTACTGGAGAAACAATCACGTGCTGCAGAGGTAGTTGGCGGTCGAACCTTACCCCCCCTAAAGGTATCTTCTTTGACAATACACAGCAAATGAAGATGAATTTTCACACACTCAATTCTGGAACCAGATATGAACACAACGGATTAACATCAAAGAATTCAATACCTATCCATGAAATCCTGAAGATGACTCAGATCCTGAGGCGCATTTGACTCTCTGAGAGAATCGATGTAGTAAACTGTGTTGTGTTTTGGAACAATGACCACCAAGATCCAGTGACCTCTACAGTTTATGAAAACCATGAACGTACGAACTATGTCTAAAACTGAAAGACGATCAATGTATGCGTGATTGTATATTTATACTTACTGTTCATGATATGGCCACATGAAGAATTCTCCTATCTGTAAGTCGAACAAGATCTTGGCGACAAAATCAATGGAAGCCGTGCGTGAGTCATTATCTTGTAACAAAACCTCATTTGCTAAATCAAGATCTATGAAATACGCATGCACCCTTGTTGTTCTCTGCGTCGTCAATCCCCTAAGAGGAATACAGTACAGTTAGCTTTTTTGTCATTTACAGCCTTGTATGGAGAAGATGATCAGAGTTTGTGAAGTACTTACAACATCAAGCATTTGACAAGAGTGGCAGCAAGCTCATCGAAGTTGAAGAAGAGATGAAAGTCCTCGAATTCCACACTGATGGTACCTGGAACGTGAGAGAAATGCCAATGGTCGTAGTGCAATTCCACAATGTTAGTATCTTCTCCTTCCGACATTTTGTCCATGCAATATTTATGTAACTTGCGAGCACTAGAACTGCACTCATCCCAGAAATTGTCAACAAGGAATGGCTGGCCATGTTTGTACTTGCATTTCTCAAATGTGTCTACTTTCACACTAGAAAGTTGCTTTTGAAGGTCTGCTTCAGACATGTGGTCAGAACCGGGATTACCCAGCCCTTCGAAAACCTTATTGTTAATTTGGGTATGGTCGATGGTTGTTTGTAGAAGGAGGCTCTTGGTCCCATCCCTCCCCGCTCTTTGGAGGCCCAACTTCCTGTGTGCAACCGTGCCCGCTTCTGTCTTCTTAGTCGAAGCACTTCTTGTTTGACGTCTGGTTTCATCAATGACATGCTGCTGAGAAGCGTGTGAAGGTACGATGGACTGCTGAACAGATGATGCCACTGTGACGGACTATTGAGCTGTAGTGCCAGAATTGACGGACAACTGACCAGCCGTTGAAGCTATTCTGGGATTCTGAGCAGCTGGTGCCAACGTGTCGGTGTGTTGATGCGGCTGTGACAACGTGTTGGTTTGCTGAGCAGGCAGTGCCGACACATCGGTATGCTTATCACGTGGCTGCGAACCACTGGACTAATGAGCAGGTGGTTCCTGAGTTTCGGAGTGCTTAGCTGGCGGTCCCGGACTTTCGGCCTTCTCACCAGGTGGTTGCATACATTCAGACTCCTGAGCACGCGGTTCGGTCGGGTTTATCTGGTGAGCATGAAGTGCCAATGTGTCTGCACTTTCTGCTTCAGTGGCCGGCATCTGAACCGATGATACGTCTTCAGCAGTTGTAGGCCTTGCCACAGGCTGCTCAGGACGGGATGATGACCTGGCCTCTATGGCAGGAAGTCGGTAGGGCTGATCACAGGTTGATTCCTCGGGCATCTGATTCCCAAGAGTATGTTCATCGGGGGAATCACACAAGATCTGCTGTGGCGAGATGAGAGTCACCTATTTGAGGGCGACATTGGTTGCTTTTGGGGGGGGGGGGGGCTGGAGGGGTCTCATCCAGGAAGTATATTTATTTCCGTGGCCACTCAATATGATTTAACCGTGTTTCTTCCAAGGTCCTCTGCTCATTAGGGTCTCCAAGGACATTCTTCATGGAAAAATCACTGAATCCAGGGTTTATTTCAGTAACGTAGTGTCAGTGCATGGATGCTCACGATCACCTATGGGACCAGAGGTCCCTTGTGGTTCGGCAAGGGGGGTCACGTTGCACGAAGAGCGGAGATCATGAGACGGCGCAATGATCAAGGGTCAGGCATTTTACCCAGGTTCGGATCGCTGCTAAGCGTAAAACCCTACTCCTGCTTTTTGGTGGATGGATGAGGAACACGAAGAACACAAGGCGCCTAACCCCGGCAAGGACTGCTGTCGGGGAGAGCGGCTATGCGAGTACAAGCGTTCGGGGGTTCGAGTTTCCAACCTTGAGCTAGGTTGCCTCGGGCCTCCTTTTATAGTGCAAGGGGTTACCACAGTGGCAAAATAGACATTATCTATCGATTAGATAGCTAAGCAGAGCTATCATACCTAACTCTGGCATTTAGGACAAAATGCCATGATTACCTGCCTAGGTGGCGCTTGGGGGTGCATCCCCGACAAGCCCTTGCCACCGCTTGGCTGGTTGCTACTTGAGATCTTGACACGCTGTAGGGCGGGTGTCAACCGGGCGTAACTTGCCTTCCGGTGTGTCGCTACGTGCTTAGCGAGAGCTCATTAGCCGCCTGAAGGCTCAACACCGCATCGATAAGTGACAGCCGTAGCGGTGCGATGGAGCGGTGGCTGGTTGGCTCGTGCCTGTCGGGGAGTGGCTTGCTGGGTCTTCTGGAAGGTGCATTCATCTTGGTCCTCGGCAAGCGTCGGGGACGTGCTTGGCATACTGCAGCCCAGGCTTGGGTTGCCGCGTTGAGCTTGCTGGAGTCTTGGTCTTGATTGCTGGCGGGGTTTTCTGCTCTACCGCCTGTCCAGGTTGTGGCTGCAGGATGCCGGTGGCCGTCTATCCGGGCACGAGTCAGGGGGAAAAAGAACACCCCTGTCTGTTTACCCTCACAGAAGCCCCCGGGCCTGAGCCATACGTGTCGCTTGGCACGTTGGGTTAGGCCCCAAACAGTGCACGGACACGCGGCGAAGGTGTTTTGCCTTTCCATCCATGTCCACTCCATGCAATTATCGTGGGTCCTGGTGTCATGGACGGGAGCCGTTGGGGAATAAAAGGAACTGCCAGTAATAAAACGGCAGTTTTCCGAAAAGATAGCGAAGAGCTAGCCCTTATGCGAGTCCCCTGATAAAAAAGGACAACGCGCAGGGGCGCTGCTCATTCGCATCCTTTTCTCCGTCCTTCATCTTCCTCCTCAAGCCAAGAAACCGCTTCCACCACCATTCCTGTTCCATCAAGTGTCGCCGGACCACCTGCCGCCCTTGAAGACTTCCAAGATGGGGCAAAAGAAGGCGGGTAACAAGGGGAAGCAGGCGGCCACATCCAGGGACCCGGCGGTTGAGGAACAGAGGAGGAAAGCGGAAGAGCTCGAGAGGCGACGTCAGAGAGATGTAGTTATCTCGCCGTCGAGCCTGGACGGCAATACTCTGATCGAGAGGTACGCCTATATGTGGGGGCGGACAAAGGGGCATGGAGCGCCACAAGTTCTGCCAGACAACCCCAAGGAGAAGAAGCCCTCAGATTCGTACCACTTCTTCTGTGCATACTTTTACTGCGGTCTTGCTCCTCCCTTTTCTGATTTCTTCTGCGCCATGATGGCAACATATGGATTTCACCTTTTGGATTTCACGCCCAATGCGATGTCTTGCATGGTGATATTTGCTCATCTGTGCGAGAACTTTGTCAGGGTTGCCCCCAATGTGGACTTGTTCAAGCACTTCTTCCTTCCCCGGATTGAGGACAAATCCCACCGCTCCGGAAATATAAGCTGGATCCCCCGGGACAAGAAGGAGTACCTTTCCGGGAGCCTGCGTGGGAAGTGGGAAGAATGGAGGAGTGACTGGTGCTGGATCAAGGACGACCAGGCCCCCGAGTTTTGCCGGGCACGGACTAAATGTGTCACGCATGGCAGCGACTGGGGGAAACCTGGCCTATCTGATAACAAACTCTGCTTGGCGCTGAATAGGATCATCCGCCTCAAGGCTGCCGGATTGACCATTGAACAGGTGGGGGCAGACTTCCTCCGCCGCCGCATTGCTCCTTTGCAAAAGAGAGACCGGTTTGCTTGGGAGTTCAATGGTCCCGCCGATTGGATGCGCCTGTATCCTGGTCCTGCCAACAACCTGACAGCTTACGGCCATGACTGGCTGTGTGATTAGCTGTTTGGCCGTTTCGGGACAGATCGCCTGCCGGAGAAAGTTATCCCGCTGCATCGTAATTCCGCCAGGAATCAGATTCTTCAAAGGATGCCGGAATGTGATGCCTTCGGTGTTAAGTCCGACTGGGAGCTGCCCGCCCTGGAGAACGAGATGGAGTGGACCTCCGCCTTGGAGGAAAGGCCTATCAAACCGGAAGATAACTTGACCGCGCCGACCAGGGTGGCGGAGACAGCCTTTATCTCCGGACGAATCGCGAAGGACAAGGCTGTCAGGTCCACCGGGGGAGCAGCTTCTGAAGGAGAAGAGGAGCCTGGGGACGGCGGCCCTTCTGATGAGGAGGGCGAAAACCTTGTTTCGGAGGAGTCTGTCGGGCTAGAACTTGTCGGGGCTAGCGGTTCCCAAACAGCGGTAGTAGGGGCCCACGTGGAAGGCCAGACGGAAGGGGCGAAAGACCCAGAGGTGGTAGAGGAGGGACTTGAAGAGGGACCCCAAGCTTCGGAGCCGGGTCGCAGCCCTCGTCTATGCACCAATCGGGAGTCAACGGCCTCCGCGTCTTCGCGAAGTTCCTCGAAGGTGAAGAGGACGACTGCCAAGGGCAGTGAGCGTGGAGTAGCATGTCGCCAGTCCTCGCGCCTTGCCCAGACCAAGGCATCCCCCGCCAAGCGACGGAAAGTGCAGGGGGTGGATCCCAGCCCCCCGTCGAGTCCAACTCCTCCGCCAAGCTCGCCTTTACCGCCAATCCCGGCCGCTCCGTCAAGTCCTGCCCCTCCATCTCTGAAGAGCGGCCGGGCGACTCCACCGCCCGCGTCGTACGAGCTGGGCTCAATGCTCCTGGCCTCGGAGTGAGTTTAGCTAATCTCAGCTTCCGTCAGAAGGCCCTTGATTTTTAATCTTCCTGATTGATATTGTATGGTTGATCTTGGCAGGGATGAAGATGAGGAGGCTCTTGTACACAGAGTCAAGAGGGTCAAATCCGTGGCAGGATCGGACCTTGCGACAGGCGGAGGCTCTGCGGGAGACGCCGGAGAGAACCCCATGTCTAGCCCCCAGCCCAGTCCTCCTCGCGAAGCTCGAGTGCAGGCTTCATCTGCTCGCGGAGATGAGAAAGGACGCCTCCCTTCACCCGCCAGGCAAATGGGAGAGGAAGATCAGAGGGATGCTTGTTAAGAGGAACCCCCTCTCCAACATTCCCCGTCAACCATTGCCCGCGGGGAGAATTCGCCGGCAAGGGCCTCCACCGAGGAGCCTGCCCACGCCAGGGTCATTGCCGAAGGGAGGGCAATAGACCGTACGCCGGCAACTGATGTTGCCGGGGGAGGAGAGGTCCTCCCGCAGCAGTTTCCCTCGGGTATCCCTCTTGCCGGTGCTCTCGTTTCTCCTGTATCTTTTCCTTGTACGCTTTATTGATTCTTGATTTCCAAACTTTTGCTTTGTTGCTCTGTTTCGCAGTCCCGCTTTTTGAAGAGCCCGAACTGTTGGAAGAGGTTGCTGGTATTGGGAAGGATGATGCCGAGGAAGCAATGAAGATTGCTGCTGCTGAAGCACATGGTCCGGCTGCCGGGGAAATCCAGGGTCTTTAGAAGGAACGGAACAAAACCACGGTAGCCTGCCTTGCCCGGGGCCAGTTGTCGAAGAGAATATTCCTCTCCAAACCATGAAGCCTTCTTCGTCCAGTTATCCCTTGGCGTCAGCCCTACAGTCCCCACAGAGTCATCTGGCGCTGATCATTGCTTCGCTAAGCCACACAGCCCCCGGCTCGCCCTTCTCAGAGGGTGTAGACTTTGACGAAGAGATTAACAAAATTCTAGCGCCACTATCCCAGAGGATCGAAGGGACTCATATCACAGCTGACGCTACCAAGGATTTGGCTTTCTTAGAGTCCATAGCAGTAGGGCTTATGGATGTGCAGAGTAGGTACAGTCTCCAATGGCAGGCGGCACAAGAGCAGCGTGACTTAGCCGAGCTCGTGAACCAGCAATTGAGGAGCAAAGGAACCGAGCTATGGGACTGGTACAACCGTGAGATCCATTCTCTCAAGAGGCAGCATGAAACGCTGTCCAAGGCCAACGAAGATGTCGCTGCCTGGAAGGTTCACCTGACGGAGTGCGAAGCGCTACTGGACGTTAGAGAGGAGGGCATTTCCCTCCGGGAAGAGAACCTCGAGGCTACTCTTCGCGCCAAGGATGAGGAGTTGGAGAACCACGTCCGGCAGCGTACCAAGGAGCTGGAAGATGGCCACAAGACTGCTCTTGACGCATTATCCATGGAGTCTGCTGCTCGGCTGAAGGAGGTGACTGATGAGCTAGCTGCCGCATCTGCTGCTAAGGCCAAATTTGAAACCCAACTGACCAAGCTGACAGAGGATCTTGCCGGGAGCGCCAGGGAGGTCGAGGCCCTCAAAGAGGAGGCGCGAAAGGCAGCGACAACTCTGGAAGAAGTGCAATCACAACTTTCCTCCAAGGGCCAGGACCTCGATGCCGCTAACGGCATCATCTCCGAAACGAAATCCAGGCTTGCGTCCTTGGAAAGTGACCTCGAATCATCTGGGGCTCGCGAGAAACTGCTGCTGACAGATATGACCCGTGCGTAGACCCTTCAAAAAGACGCCGAAGAGAAACTGGAAAACTTGGTTGAACAGCGCGACCTTTGGATCAAGAATATGGTCGATATCGCCGAGCACCTCACTGCCCAGATTGCCAAGATGGACATGAAGAGCTGGGCTTATTCTGTCAGCAAACATGAAGTTCCAAGCGTCAAGCTGACACTCTTCTTCGACGGCCTGATCGAGGGGCTGAAGACGTATGAGGAGGACAGGGCCGCCTCCTTTGCTGATGAATCCCAGAAGCTAGTGCGTGATGCCCTCTTCTTGGTCTTGAGCAACCTCACCTTCTTCCACCCGGAGCTCGATCTTTCCAATGGTTTCAAGAAACTGCCGTCGGGTGCCGACACCTCAGCCGCCACGAAGAAGGCCGGTCCTCATGGCGACAGGATCCTTAAAGTTTCAAGGACCCAGGGGAGTCACCGGAGTTAGCTTTATGCCTTCCTTATCGCCATGTTGCCCTGTACTTAAGACACAATAGGTATCTCGTATTAGGGGGTGAACTTGCTTTATTTCATCGTTTGCCGAACTGATGTTTTTATGTAATCGTATACTATTCCCTTCATTTCCCTTCCGGTGAACCTGCGGCCGCCACGTCGCCCGCCGCTCCCGTGGCTGCGTGTGGGGGTCCTTGAAGTGGAAAGACGCGCGGCCATGCTGGATTTCTTCTTTGGAGCCATTGTTGAAGAAGACGATGATGAAGACCGATCCGACGTTCACGAACTCTGGTTCGCGCAAATGATGCACGCCCCCTACCTGGCGCACCAAAGATGTCAGTGCACGGATGCTCACGATCATCTATGGGACAAGAGGTCCCTTGTGGTTCGGCAAGGGGGGTCACGTTGCATCAAGAGCAGAGATCATGAGATGGCACAACGATCAAGGGTCAGACATTTTACCCAGGTTCGGGCCACTGCTAAGCGTAAAACCCTACTCCTGCTTTTTGGTGGATTGATTGGAGGAACACGAGGAATGCAAGGTGCCTGACCCTGGCAAGGACTGCTGCCGGGGAGAGAGGCTATGCGAGTACAAGCGTTCGGGGGTTCGAGTTGCCAACCTTGAGCTAGGTTGCCTTGGGCCTCCTTTTATAGTGAAAGGGGTTACCACAGTTGCAAAACAGACATTATCTATCGATTAGATGGCTAAGCAGAGCTATCATACCTAACTCTGGCATTTAGGACAAAATGCCATGATTACCTGCCTAGGTGGCGCTTGGGGGTGCATCCCCGGCAAGCCCTTGCCACCGCTTGGCTGGTTGCTGCTTGAGATCTTGACACACTACAAAGTGGGTGTCAACCGGGCATAACTTGGCTTCCGGAGTGTCGCCACGTGTTTAGCGAGCTGATTAGCCGCCTGAAGGCTCGACACCGCATCGATAAGTGACAGCCGTAGCGGTGCGTCGGAGCGGTGGCTGGTTGGCTCGTGCCTGCCGGGGAGTGGCTTGCCGGATCTTCTGGAAGGTGCATTCGTCTTGGTCCCCGGCAAGCATCGGGGACGTGCTTGGCGTACTGCAGCCCAGGCTTGGGTTGCCGCGTTGAGCTTGCTGGAGTCTTGGTCTTGATTGCTAGCGGGGTTTTCTGCTCTACCGCCTGTGCAGGTTGTGGCTGCCGGACGCCGATGGCCGTCTGTCCGGGCACAAGTCAAGGGGAAAAAGAACACCCCTGTCTGTTTACCCCGACACGTAGCACTTCACACAACCCGGCTTCAATGGCACATTGTCCAACAAGAGACCCCCGTCAAAGTTAGGGTTGTAAACCAACGCTGTTGCACATTTTAAAGTACCTTCATAATGTGTAAGCACGGCCCTCACTCTCTCCCCCTGTCCTTATAGATCAGATATAGCACCATCATGTCCAACTGCAGCATCATTGTAGCTATGGCCAGCTGATGCACAGCTACTCTTGTGCGGTGCTGCCATACAATAAGTGCCATCATCCATGCCGACATCCCCTTGCGTCTCCTGGCTCTCTCTCAACATTTGTGTCTTCTCCTGCATATATGACTCCTCAACTTCCTTTCGAAGTACAGGATACATGTCCCTCTTAATCTTTTCGTGCAAGTCTCTCTGCTTATAATCACTCCTAGCTTTTTTCATGCTAAGTCTCTCTTCTTTGCTTAGTGAGAAATCCCTCTTGTGTGGGACATTGACCCCAATATGCCTAGCACGGCCAGGGGGCTCTTTGGTAGTCAGAGCCTCGGAGTGAATGCCACATGGCCCTGAGTTCCTGTACAACCTTCCAGTGTTTTTGGAAGCCTTTGCCATCACATCATACAGTTCTTGGTCTGCTGAGTTTTCAAAGTAATAAGAACCGTCTCCATGCCTCTTTGCATGTGCCCGCAAGTAGTCCCTAGCGCGAGTGCCCCTAATTTCACTAAAGGCCGGTTTGCCACCCGCAGCTACTGCTTCTTTGTCCTCCTGCTCCCATATCGGTTTCATGTCGTAGTATCCTGCCACACCCATACGATGGGGGTGTGTGTTCTTCTTCTGAAGTTCCGATTGCATGTCACTCTTCTTAATAAACTCTTCACTGGCCCTGACCCTTTTGAATTATGTCCAATCTTCCTTTGTAATTTGGGGGTATGAGGGGATTGGGTCCTTGCCTTGACTCAAGAACTTCTTGTACAACACATGCTTCCAATTTCTCCAAGCATCCCTGGCCTTCTTCACGGCAGCGTGTTCCACCTGCTCTCTCCACTAATCAAGAACGTTGAAGTGCGCCATGATCTCACGGACTATCCTCTGCCGTGTTTCTGTACCAGCCTTCCAAAACCCCGACAGATTAATGTTGAGCCTTGCCCTGCCAAGAAATCCACACACACTCCTAAACCTCGTGCGTGCTTTATCAGGTTTAGTTGGAGCCCAAGACTTCAAATCGATGTCAGTTACTTCGTATACACCTTTAGGCTAGTGTGCGGGCTTTCTTGGAGCGCTCTTCCGGCTCTTGACCGAATGGGTGATTGTGGCAGCTCTATCCTGTTCATCATTTCTTGGTACATGATCATCTGTTGCAGACATGTTGGCTTTGGACTCAGAGGAAGATACATCGCCAGACGTATGACTGTCGTCGCTGCTAATAGACATCTACATAGTACACATGCGAAATTCAAAAAAGGGGGATAAACATAAAAAATGTAACAGCTTGGAAGCTAGTGTATAAACATGGCATGTGATCATTTGGAAATGTACGGCTAATCTGTTCATTTAGTGTGACTCGTGCGCACATGATATGTAATTCGACAATAACTAATTGGAACAAATACAGCTTATCTGTTAGAAGGTAGATGATGAACATAAATACGCTCTCCATTATTTTATAATCATTTTGGGGACAAACCGAACCAAATAGGAAAAGGGACCGCAAGATAATAGACCTCACCGCGATGAAGTGCAGCAACTAACCGGTTTTTTTTGTTTGCAAATCCAGCAGGAGAGGCGAGGGTACAGGATCGATATGCTCGACGGCGGCTGGCGTGCAAATGAAGACGGCGAGGCATGGGCAGCCACGTGTTCGGAGCGGAAGTGAAGGGTAGGGTTGACGCCGGGAAGCAGGTAC
This sequence comes from Elymus sibiricus, assembly GCA_039707655.1. Taxonomy (NCBI): domain Eukaryota; kingdom Viridiplantae; phylum Streptophyta; class Magnoliopsida; order Poales; family Poaceae; genus Elymus; species Elymus sibiricus. Next base: position 239,995,595 of record CM077665.1, read on the forward strand.
ATGGCTGGGTTGAGCACGACGGCGCCAGAAAGGGTTCTGGTGTGGATCTGGGGGACGGGAGGGCGAGGGAGCTAGCTGTCGATGGACTTTGGGTAGAATACGCGGACAGATGAGCGAAATGGGGGAGGGCGCGGGTTTGGGGGGAGGAGGGGGGGCATGTTGGCGGCTTCGGTGAAAAGGGTAAAAAAAGATCGCCGTGCGCCCCACAGAAAAAACATTGCAAATGGTTTCATATAGTAACCCGTGTGCACAATAAGCACAAACCTGTTCGAAATGAAAACCTGAAAACTTTGAAATGTAGACGTGACCTCATCGTTTTATCTCGAAATTTTTCCCATGGTACGCAGCTATCGTTGTACCCTAATATTGATTTTCTGGCACATTTCTGGGCTCGCCTGCTGTATTTAAGCCATTTTTTGCATTTACGGGGCATTTATTGCATATAAATCAAATCCCAACTTCAACAACGTGTGTTGACGAGAGGTATAAGGACCACCGTTCGATCTTGGTGAATCCTACCGTGCAGACGCACGATCCGCGTGGTTTGGGTTTTGTCCAATCAGAAAGCAGGACTCACGTTGCGTGCATTAGGTTTCATGGGCCGCGGTTTAGAAAGCACACGGTTCTAGTGAATGAACCGTGTGCTATTTGTCCATGTAGAACAGTCATATTTTCATTTCAAATGAATTTGGGACTTCATCATTTCACCTCGAATTATTTTCATCTGCAGACAATCAACTATTAGCCCCTGTATTGATTTCCGGCCGCATTTTCATGACTTGTTTGCTAATTTGAAGACATTTTTCCACCAACATGCGGCTTGTTAATAATTTAATTGGAGGAAATGCAGATGTATTACGAAAATTACAAAAATGGGTGTGTCACCATGGCATGGTGTGAAGACCCCGTGGGAAAAATTGGTACTGTCTGGCGAAAGTTGTGATGGCCTGCCCTTTGAAAACGACTGCATCTCACACAAAGGATCATGGTTTACGAAAAGTAGAGTTGGCATTTGGGAATCCAATCGGTGTCAACCTCATCCTTTCGCCTTGGTTTTTTCCATGGTATGCAAACATCATTGTACTCCTAATATTGATCTTCTGGTGGATTACATGTCTCGTTTGCTATATCTAAGTCATATTTTGCAGTTACCATGTTAATTAGTTCTTATAAATAAAATATCCCAACATAAATTACGTGTGGATGGTGGCAAAGAATCTCTTACAAATCATTTGTGTATCACTTTGCGTGATTTTCATCATTGTGCTACGAATGAGAAGAATTGTCAAGCATTTCAGACGGGAGATGTGTCTACCTAAATAAATGTCAGTAATTTAATTACAGGAAATGCAGATGGACTCAGAAAATCACGAAAATCAGTGTGTCATCGTGACGTCATCTCGAGACACCGTGGAAAAAATTTGGTAAAATTTGGCACAAGCTACGATGATCGCTAATTGGAAACCATAGCATCTGAGTAGAAGGATCATGGTTCCAAGGGGAGAAGTGGCAAATCGAACTCCAATCGACGGTGTCTTCATCGCCTCTCCTCCAAATTTTATCCCACAGTAGTAAATCATAATTATACGCCAGGTTTGATTTTCTGGCGCATTTATGATCTCGTTCGATATTTTTCAGCATTTTTTTATCATTTACGGGGCATTTATTGCATATAAATCAAATCCCAACTTCAACAGCGTGTGTTGACGAGAGGTATAAGGACCGCCGTTCGATCTGGGTGAATCCTATGGTGCCGACGCACAATCCGTGTGGTTTGGGTTTGTCCAATCAGAAAGCAGGACTCACGTTGCATGCATTAGGTTTCATAGGCCGCGGTTTAGAAAGCAGACGGTTCTAGTGAAAGAACCGTGTGTTATTTGTCCATGCAGAATAGTCATATTTTCATTTCAAATGAATTTGGGACTTCATCATTTCACCTCAAATTATTTTCATCCGCAAAGAATCAACTATTAGCCCCTGTATTGATTTCCAGCCGCGTTTTCATGATTTGTTTGCTAATTTGAAGACATTTTTCCACCTACATGGGGCTTGTTAATAATTTAATTGGAGCAAATGCAAATGCATTATGAAAATTACAAAAATGGGTGTGTCACCATGGCATGGTGTGAAGACCCCGTGGGAAAAATTGGTAATGTCTGGCGGAAGTTGTGATGGCCTGCCCTTTGAAAACGAATGCATCTCACACAAAGGATCATGGTTTACGAAAAGTAGAGTTGGCATTTCGGAATCCAATCGGTGTCAACCTCATCCTTTCGCCTTGGTTTTTTCCATGGTATGCAAACATCATTGTACTCCTAATATTGATCTTCTGGTGGATTACATGTCTCGTTTGCTATATCTAAGTCATATTTTGCAGTTACCATGTTAATTAGTTCTTATAAATAAAATATCCCAACATGAATTACGTGTGGATGGTGGCAAAGAATCTCTTACAAATCATTTGTGTGTCATTTTGCATGATTTTCGTCATTGTGCAACGAATGAGAAGAATTGTCAAGCATTTCAGACGGGAGAATTGTCAAGCATTTCAACATTTTTTATCATTTACGGGCCAGTTATTGCATATAAATCAAATCCCAACTTCAACAGCGTGTGTTGACGAGAGGTATAAGGACCGCCGTTAGATCTGGGTGAATCCTACGGTACCGACGCACGATCCGTGTGGTTTGGGTTTGTCCAATCAGAAAGCAGGACTCACGTTGCATGCAATAGGTTTCATAGGCCGCGGTTTAGAAAGCAGACGGTTCTAGTGAACGAACCGTGTGTGATTTGTAAACCAAACTGCACATGTTCAGTTCATACATACCGAAGTGAGATGAACTGAGCGTTCTAGCTATATACAGTACATGCGAAACTAGATCAACATAAGGCCATGCATACCTCGCAATATAGTACATGCGAAACTGATAACATAACTAACTCAGTACACATCCCTCACAATTCAGTACATGCAACAATTCAGTACAGCAGACATAATGACTAGTTTTTTGAATCAATTCCCATGTACTTGGGGTGATCGCGATCATTAGGTTGACCCCTAATGAACTTAGGATTTCTAATGATTTTACGCCTCTCCTCTTTTAAGTCGCGTGGCCCCTCAGGTGGCAACTCATCATATTGATTCTACTCCTCCTCATCACCAACATTCTCGACGCCTAGTACCCTCCTCTTCCCATACATCACTACATGGCAGTGCATATGCAAGAGGTCTGGCACAAAGAAAATCTGGGTAGTATCGCTGGCAAGAATAAATGGGTCCTTGTGATATGCCATAACTCTGCGGTAACCATATGTCTTCCTGCTGTAAGCATCAACCTTTACGCTACTAAGAGGGACCCATCTGCAGTTGAATAATGCCACCTTCATTCGCACATAGTCAAGCTCCCAAATCTCTTCAATGGTTCCATAATACACATGTTTATCATATTCCTCTACAGTTAGGCATTCAATTCGAACAGAGCTGTTCTGATACGAGGTCTTAGAATCACGTTCCTCGGTGTAGAACGTGTTGCCATTTATGTCCTACGCTTGGTACTTCATAATCGTCATTGATGGCTTTTGTGCCAACCACGTTGCAAGGTCTTCTTGGGGTCCGTTTGTCAAACGATCCTTCAGCCATCTTATATAGTCCCTATTGTGTGCATTTGTCTCGGCAGCTGGTGATAGCACATTGGGTAAGTTGCTTCGTCGTATCTCCTCCATGTGTTCTGCAGCATGAGCATCGAGTATCGGGCTATTAAGCAGTACCGTCAAATGGGCTTGATCGGCCATATCTCTAGGTGCACGAAACTGCGAGCCAGCAAGGACCGGCTTACTAGCTAGCCTTCCCTCATGGCAAGAGAGGGGCACACCTATAGGTCTAAGTTTCATGTATTCGGTGCAAAATTCAACCACCTCCTATGCGGTATAACCTTGTAGGATGCTTGCCTCTAGATGACAACGGTTCCGACAATAGCGCATCAATATTCCCATGTACCGCTCGAAGGGATACATGTTGCAAAGAAACACAGGAGCACAATACTTTATCTCGTCCACAAGCTGCGTGGTGATATGGACCATGACATCAAAGAATGACGGTGGGAAGAACATCTCTAAGTTTGACAATATCCTTGCAATATCAGCTTGCATATTATCCAGCTCTTCAACATCTACCACCTTCTGCCATAGTTTGTTGAAGAAATCACGGATATCAATCAATGTGTTTCTTATGTCTGTGTCCATCATATTCCTTATGGCCACCGGGAGGATTTGTGTCAACATTACGTGGCAATCATGTGACTTCATGTGAGACAACTTGTTTTTACCCAAGCTGTCATCCACGAGACTTCTGATGTTTGCGGAGTAGGAAGAGGGTGTCTTAATTGACAACAAAAATGCGAAGAACTCTTTTACTTCTGCTGCAGTGAAATTGTAACTCTGGTGTTGGTGGAGCAATTTGTCATCATCTTATGCTTCATTCATGCGTTGTGATTGATCACCAAGCAGATCAAGTCGTGCACCGTCACCATCCTTTCTTTTGCCTTTAATCTTGAGCAGAGTACCAAGTATGCTTTCACAGACATTCTTCTCTACGTGCATGACATCAATGCAATGACGTACACTTTGTACTTGATCTCTTCGTCCATTTTGTACTTGTCATGTGCTCTCCTGCGCTTGTATCGTCTGTGCTTGCATATGCGACATGAACACAAATCTTTGTAATCACTGCGGTACAACATACAATCATTCACACAAGCGCGTATCTTCTGGACTTCAAGTTCCAATGGACAAACAATTTTCTTCACTTCGTTCGTGCTTTTGGGGAGCACATTATCTTCTGCAAGAATGTCTTTGAAAAGACTCAACAACTGTGTGAAGGCCTTGTTTGATAGACCGCCTTCTGCTTTAAATCTGAGAAGCGCCAGTGTGACACTCAACTTGGAATATTTCTTTTTGCAACCTGGATACAAATCTTTCTTGGAGGCCGCATCAATGCTTGGCAGTTCCTTGTACCCGGCTATATCTTTATCTAGGCCCTGGAAATCTGCAATCATAGCAGCAAAATCTGGCATATCATCAAGGTCGGTGTTGTCTGCTTCACACTCTTGGTTTTTCTTTGGGTTTTTTGGCATGCCAGTCTTCTGTCTGTAGCTTGACGTCTGAGCCCGAGGTTAAATTCATCACCCATGCGAATCTGATCGGGGTTTGGCACCTCGCCGACAGGCAAGTTATTACCTTCATCCATAACCGGCTCTTCACCATGTTTAGTCCATCTTGTGTATCCACCCATGAATCCCCTTTTGTATAAGTGTAACTCGACCTCATCAATTGGAATTGACATCGTATTGCTACAATCCTTGCATGGATAGAGGACGTAATATTATTTGCAAATTCTCTTCTTTGTCCGTTCAGCCAAAGCTATGAACTCCTTCACGCCACCCCTATACCTTGAGCTTGTCCGATCCCCCATCCATTCAGATCGTTCCATCTGCACACGTTGCATCCTTAATGGATGCACAAAGATGGTTGAATAAATCACAAGATTTTATTTTTAAAATTTATGGAGGGCGCTGCATAATGTTACCTAGCCGTGCAATGACACTAATCAACCAGTCAATTTACACGCATCGTCAGTAGTGCCATTATATGAATTTAATACCTTAATTAGTCCACTCAAGGAAAAGAATACCTTAATTAATTAGCAGCGGCACGGCGAGACAGCAGGGTCGAGGAGCAGAGCTTAGCGGGGCACCTGCCTGTAGTTCGGGCTCCACTATCCCGCCTACGACCGCGAGGGACATGCTACAGTCACCCCGGCGCCGACCACGAGGATTGAGCTCCTCCTATATCCCCCGCCGCCGACCAAGGATTGACCTCATGTCACGCTGCCACCGCCGACCGAGCATTGACCTCCTGTAACGCCGCCACCGCCAACCGACCAAGGATGGACTCCCTATAACACCGACACCGGATTGACCTCCTATCCGTCAGCCGATGCCTCGGTCGCCGCCAACATCTCTATCTGTCGGCGTTCTGGGACTGGGGGTACCCAGACCTACCTGCCTGCAGCCCAGCGCGTGGCCCACCACGAAGGCCCGATACGGCCCTGCAACGAGCCCCCCAAGTCAAGGCCCTCGCGAGAGCCCCCGCCTCGTGAGGAGGACAACGCCAAGACCTCCGGAGGAGTGGCACCCTTTCAGGCCGCCTCCAGAGGAGCGGAGATTCCTATGCAAGTACCCGGCCTCATGAGCCCGGGGTGACGTGAGTTCTGACGGCCTAGCCAGGCGGACGCCAGCGGGCGCAGTGGGAGGACAGTTTCCTCTATGGTGCTAAGGAAACAGGGACGTACGCGGGTTCCCAAGGACCCCCCCCCGCAAAAGGTTTCCCACTCGGTGCAAGAGGACCAAGACCACGAGCTCGGCAGGACGGATGTCATCGCCGAGCCCACTGCTGCGTCACACCCGGAAGCTTTGCAGGCGAAGACCACCTTTAGTTAGGATAGGTTGTACTACTTGTCCCCTTTCAAATTTGGCCATTGTCGGATCCCTTCCCACCGGTGCGACGGGGGAAGAGGGCCGTGGCCCCTATAAATAGGGACGAGCTCCCATCGTAGAAGGCAGGTCAAATCCGGTCGAGTTCATCACCACCAAGAGCCCTCGTGAGGCCACAAAACCACTGTACTAGTTCATCCCCAGCCTCCTCGTGAGGCCAATCCACCACAAAGAAGGAGTAGGGTTTTACACCGCAAGTTGGCCCGAACCTGGGTAAATCTCTGTGTCCATCTTCTTCCTCGCAAAAACTTACTCGACACAGCTAGGCCATAGGGCGACAAGTTTGAGACTTTGAGCCGGTTGAGATCTTCGCACACGCCCCAGTGTTTGAACCTTGTTGGGTTTCGCGGAGCCCCGATTCCGACATTTGGCGCGCCAGATAGGGGCGTGTCAAAATGTTTCTCCGGTTCTACCCCGTCTCAGCTCCGTCGCTCCCATGGTTGACTCCCTCCGAGTTCGTGCTGAGCGCCGGGCCGCTCGCGTCGCCCAAACGGCGCCCGAGGGTCGCGGCATCCCACGCCGTTCCCTCTCTCCGGCCGCCAACGCTGCCACTGGCCCGCCTGCTCAAGAGCAGCAGGACTCGTCGACGCCACCCTCCGCGCAGCGCGACGGGTACACTGCCACTCCGTCCCCCGTTCCGGTCACAGCGTTGTCCTCCCATTCCCGCCGTTGAGCTGCTGCTCAAGGCGCCCGAGCTGCTGCTCTACCGCCCCACCAACGACCGCTACGAAGAGTGGCTTGGCCGCATCGCCGAGCTCGTCGATGCTGCCGGCGAAGCTCCGGCGCCCTCCCACTCGCTTCGTCCCCAACCCTTCCAGGCGGGCGACATGGCCCATGGCGCGCCTCCTCCTCCTTCGTCCCTGCAGAGCGCCGACTTCGAGCCCAGGCGCGAAGCACGCCCCCGCGACCAGCCACGCGCGACACCAGTGCGCGCTCGAGACGAGGTGAGCTGCCAGGTGGTGCCGTGGCCGCAAGGTGACGCACGTGTGCTCCGTCCGCAGTAGCGCCAGCATCAAGACCGTGTGCCGCTGGAGGTTGCGGCGAGCGAACGTCAAGGCCAGGCTCCTCCCGTCTATGATGTGCCTGAGAGCGAGGCAGCCTACCGTGTCTTCCCCTCGGAGCTTCGCCGCATCGTCTGGCCCAGCAAGTTCAAGCCGGACCTCCCTCCACGCTACGATGGCACCGTCGACCCAACAGAGTTCCTCCAGCTATACTCGCTGAGCATCGAGGCGGCAGGCGGTGGAGATAAGGTCATGGCGAATTGGTTCCTCATGGCTCTGAAGGATGGAGCATATTCCTGGCTCCTCAACCTCCCAAAGGAATCAATCTCCTCGTGGGATGAACTTCGCGAGCGTTTCACCGCCAACTTCCAGGGCACCCGCCCCCCAGCGGTGAGCGACCTACGGCGCGTGAAGCAGCAGGAGGGAGAGACCCTGCACAAGTACATACAACATTTCACGAGCGTCTGCCTCAAGATCTCGAAAGCGTCGGATGAGGCCAACATCTCGACGTTCACTGATGGCGTCAGGGAGCTCAGGATGAGAGAGGAGCTCGCCATCCACGACGACCTGTGCTCTGCCCTGGAGATGTTCAACCTGTCAAACAATTGCGCGAAGGCCGAGGCGGGCTGGCTCTCCCTCCACGAGCTTCTGGAGGCAGACCACGAAGACAAGAAGGCCAAGGCGAAGGAGGCAAAACTCAAGAACCCCGCCATTCTGGCCGCTGAGCCCGAGGCAAAGCGCGGTCGAGACCAGGAAGGACCCCTCAAGAGCAGCCGCCCGTTCTTCGTCTTGCACTACACCAACACCCACAGCACCAGCGACTGCCAAGAGCTCAGGAAGCTCCGTGACGAGCACCTCGGTTGCCGCCTCGAGCGCGGCGGCCGTGGCTACGACCGTGGAGGAGGCAGCAGCGGAGACCGTCGGGACAACCGTGACTCAGGACAGGACTGGCGCCACCAGCCTCGCGATGACCGTTGGTGCGGCGAGCCTCGTGACGGGCCCTGGCGCGACGAGCCTCGGGAGGCCCGTCCTCGGGACAGGGCCCGCCTTCCTCCGCTGCCGCCACCACCAAGGAGGAACGAAGACGACCGGCGGGACGATAGGGCTAGGGGCTTCCAAGAGCCCCGTGTAGTCGCCTGCATCCTGGGCGGGGCTCAAGCCCCAGCCTCACACCGCATCTTCAAGCAGTTCTCTCACGAGGTGAATGCTGCCCTCCCGAAGCTTGAGGCCATGCGTCCCCTCAAGTGGTCAAAGTGGGCCATCACCTTCGATTCCAAGGACCAACTCAAGTGCTCAACCACCATGGGCGCGCTCCCTCTGCTCTGCTCACCCATCATCAGCAACGTCCTCGTCACCAAGACCCTCATCGACAGTGGTGCTGGGCTCAATGTTCTCTCTATCGAGACCTTAGAGATGCTCCAGGTGCCCTACGACCTGCTCATGCCGACGAAGCCCTTCTCAGGAGTGCCTGACGGCACTACCATGCCGCTGGGGCAGGTGCGCCTCCCAGTCACCTTTGGAAGGCGCGACAACTACCGCACTGAGCTCATCGACTTCGACGTTGCTCACATCGCCCTCCCATACAATGCCATCCTTGGGTACCCCGCCCTCGCCAAGTTTATGGCTGCAGTCCACCATGGCTACAACGTCCTCAAGATGATAGGGTGCAGCGGCGTCATCATGGTCGCATGAGACGAGAAGGATGTAGTCTACTCCCTCGAGCGCGCCTACCAGGCCGCGACGGCCGAAAACTCGGATGACGAGGGCGACGTCATGCCTCCCGAGGACACCCGCAAGAAGCAGAAGCTCCTCCCCAAAAGCTGCCACGGGGCTGGGACCTCCACCGCTGGCGCTACAGGCTCGGCGTCAGCCGCTGGAGCGCCTCTCCCTCTCGCATAGGAAGGTGCGCCCGGTGCCTCCCTCAGGACAGGCTCGGGGGCTTTCGTCCGGGAAGCTACCAACCTGACCGGCACGACGGGGGAGGTGCTCGGGCACCACTCGGAGGCGTGCTTCGACGCACGCCCCCACAAGCAAGAAGCAAGGCGCGAGGCGCCAGGCGCAAGAGAGTTCATCACCAACGCGATTAGGGAGCTTCAGGAGGCACAGGCCCTGCGCGGCGAGCACTGCGCAGCGCCACCCGGTGCGGCAGCCGTCCCAGACGGCAGGCTGCACATCTGCATCAACTTCCCGGACCTCGACAGGGCTTCTCCGCAGGAGCTCTTCTGGCCATCGCGTGTCGGACAAAGTGGGGGCTTCCCCTGCAGCTACGCCCGCATGCCCTTCGGCCTCATGAACGCGGGTGCTACTTACCAGCGCCTCATGTAGACCGCCTTCGCGTCTCATGAAGCCCAACGCCGCGAGGATCTCCCGGAGATCCCAGACCCTCGCGGGCCCCCCAAGCCTCCGGACCACTCAAGCTCATGATGACCCAGCTTCAACGGCTACCCCGACGCTTCAGCGGCGCCGGCGCCAGGTGACTTTTGGTTTGTTCAATTGAGGGTGCCCCTCGGGCTGCACCATCCTCGAGCTGCTAGGGCCTGTCCCCGCAGCTGTACCGTTTTGCGCATGCACTAGACTGATTCTGCATTTAATGAATTTCCTAAGTATTCCAACTGCAGGCCCGGTGCTTCGTCACCATGAATGTCGCCGCGCCCTTACGATCCCGCCCTCGACCACCTCATGATTAAGGGCTCGCACGACGTCTTTGCTCGGGTCCGTCCCTGCAGCGTTGATAAATCCAAGTGGCTGAGATCTGTCTCGCGGGCTAGCCCCGTGTACGTCACCTCGCCGAGGCCCTTGGTGCTTGACCTCGCATGAGCTAATCGAGTGTGGGTGAGTCAGGGCGCGCGGCCCGGTTCGAACAACCGCTGTTCGGCACTTCGTCGTCACGGGAACCGCGCGCCGAGTGTTTTCCTCGTGTTTGTCTCATGAGAAGACTGGGCACGGCATCTGTGCTCGAGTCCGTCCCTACCACGTCGATAAACCCAGCGGCCGAGATCTGTCTGGCGGCCTGGCCCCACACAGGTCACCTCCTGGGACCGTTGGTGTTTGGCCTTCTCATGCGATGGCCTCTGGACATTCATTCGGCGTAGGTTACACACACCCCACAGGTCCTACAAGCGCGCCTCACGCTATAAAAATTCAGGCGCAACCCGCCTTTGAGGTAGGGCCTCGTGAGCCCCACGCTGGCTCACGGCTGCCCAGATACACCTCCCAGTTCAGCCGTGCAAGCCACGAGTGCGAACTTAATGGGTTGTACACGCCCGGAGACTCTATCACAGCGCTCCATTCCCACGTCTAAGTGGAAGCCCCATGCTTCGCGCTGGTGGACGACCCTGTCGCTCAACGGCTATGCCCACGCCCAGTGGAAGCCCCATGCTCCGCGCTGGGGGATAAACAACTAAGGGCGCCCTAGCGGTTGCACCAACTTCAGGATGGCCTCCTGGCTCTTTGCACAGCCCCGTCATGTAGCGTTCCCCTAGGATGCACGCGCGAGGGGGCTGGCCGGGGGATACGCTCAGGACATGCCTGGCATGAGCCACCTCACTAGGTTCTGGCACCTGGTCTTCATGTGTCCTTCCCAGGTAAAAGCTGTCGAGAAAAGGTACGAATTCACCTCACGGGCGCTGCTCGCACGTCAAGGGGGACCACTGAGCATCGCGACTCAGGGGCCTCACTGGTCACGTGGCCCCACGCCCCTTGGTCTCGTCCTGGCAATCCGGACGTCCCAACGGTGGTCGAGGTATGAGCGGGATTGGGCCCTGCCGACGCAAAGAACTAAGGCGCCACAAGTCTACCCTGGCGTCGCCGTGTTTCCTTCGTGAGTGCTGCTTGCACGTCAAGGGGGACCCCTGAGCATCACGACTCAGGGGCCTCACTGGTCACGTAGCCCGTCACCCCTTGGTCTCGTCCTGGAGATCCGGACGCTCCAACGGCGGTCGAGGTATGCGCGGGATTGGGCCCCACCGACGTAGAGCACAAAAGCAAGCGGGAAGGAAACAAGGCACCATAGGAAATCACGAAATTCAAGGAAAATTCAAGCAATTGTTAGAGGCACTGAATGTCTTATGAATTCAAAGTCTCACTCCTCTGCGAGGCACCGCGAATGTTGCAGGGTAAAATCTAAGAGGAAGGGCCGCCACCGCCATCGATGACATCTCTAACTGTCCCAGCCACGGCAACCTCATCGTCGACATCGCTGCTGCCATAGTCACCACCGCTTGCTTCCACCGCTAGGGGCTTGCCGGTGGCAATGCAGGTGAACTTCTCCACCAACGCGTCCACCGGGCCCTTCACAGCCTCTTCCGCAACGGCGCGAGACGCAGGAGCAACCGGGACTACCACCGCATCGAAGTTGAAGGCGGGCTCGCGGAGGTAAAGCTGGCTGAAGACCCGCGTCACGGCCGTGGCGAGGAGATCGCGGCACTCGGCCTTCAAGATGGTGTCCACCATGGTGGAAGCGCCTTCGAGCACCTAAGCAAGCTCCAAGGACAGCCCCGCGTAGCCGTCTTCGGGCGTCACCAAAGGCTCCCAGAATCCTCCTCCACAGATGGAGCGCAGCGATTTGCGAAGCTCGAGTTCGAGGGAGGGGAAGGCATCGTGCTCCTCGGCCGCTTGCTCCTCAGCATTGGCGAGGGTCTTCTCCCTGGCCTCCAGCCAGGCCGCCGTCTCGGAGACGCGCCGGGCGTGAGACGCCTGGGCTTCTTCCACCTCCTCCTTCAGCTTGGCCAGGTGCTCGCTTTCCTTGGCTTGGTCAGCGGCCACTCAGGATAGCGCGGAGTCGCGATCCACGAGCTCCGCCTCGCGGACCTTGAGGACCTCCCCCTGCTCATGGAGTTGTTGCGCGAGTGCGGCATGCTCATCCTGAAAGACCTTCACGTGGGCCTCCGCCTCACCGCAGCGTGCCCTGGCAGACTCCACCTCGTCCAGTGTCGCGTCTTGGGCTGCCTTGGCCTCGGCGGCCTCCTCCTCGCTCTTCGCGATGGCGGCCTCGGCTCGGCCCCAGGCCGTCCGGGTGGCCGCCTCGGCCTGGGACCACCCAGAGACGAGCCCTAGGCGCTCCCTCGCGAGGCACCTTTCAGCATCTTGGAGGTCAGCCCGGAGCCTCCCAAGCATGGTGTAAGCCTTGTCCAAAGCACCGGACCTGATCAGAGGACCGCAGTGTGCAAGCGCGAGAGCAGGACCAGGAGGCGGCACCGACGCATCAGCGGGCGCCGTAACCAAGTGCCCGACAGCATGGATAACTTGGGGAGCCGGGGGCTCCAGTTTCTCCTCCATCACGACAAGCGTGGGCGACCCCACGACCAGCTAGCCCGTGGGGGCTAGCTCCTCCTGAGGCTGCATCTCTGCGACCACGGGAGCGGACTCCACCAGGAGGGGGTGAGGAGCTGCCCCCTCCATCAGCGTCGGGGCCGCCACGGCTGCTGTAGGAGACACCACCATGAGAGCCTCCGTGCCCCCGGCGGCCGGTCCTCCAAGCGGCACGCTGGGTTGGCGGCTCGCTTCCATCACGGCACAAAGCCGATGGCGCCCCCAGGGCAAGGGATCCCTCGGCTCAACGCTCGCCTTCTTCCACTCCGGCACGACCTCGACCCTGGCCAATGAGAGGAGGAGGTCCGTGAGCACATGCGCAATTCAAGATCAAACAGAAACGAAGAAGGTTACTTACTCCTCGCGCGCGACCCACTTCCTCTTCTTCTCCACTTTGGCGCTGGTCGGAATGCCCCCGCTTCCTTTCGGCGAGGACTTGGCCGTGTCCAGGGGGCGAGCGGGATGCTCCTCGCCGACCCCCGGCGTGGTGCTGCCGCCCGGAGGGGTGTGGAGGACGCCCTGAGGAACAACGGTCACGCGTTTCTTCAGGGATGACCGGCCGGACGTCCGAGCGGTTTGAGGGGAAGGCCCGGGCCCCCTGTGCACCCGGGCGAAGCGTCGGGAGCCAGCGGCTGGGGGCTGCGGAGGAGCATGCTCTGCGACGGAGGGGATGACCCCTCCCTGCCATCCACGGTCTCCTCCGAGTCCTCTCCGCCGCTGGTGTCGCCGGAGGACACCAGCACCGTGGGATTGGGGAGCCCGGATGGCGTGAGCCCCAGATCATCAAAATCGGGCATGGCGGCGGCCAACGCCCTGCCGTCGTCGCGGCGGTACAGCGGGGCGTAGGCCATTGGAAGATCCCCGGGATCGTTGAAGAGCAAGGTGTTCAGGGCCTTGTCCTGCTCCTCGCCTGTCAGGCTGGAGGATCTGAGCCTGATGGCGTCTCCCATGCCCTCGTACTCCCACATGGGCTTCGAGTGCTGCTGGAGCGGCGCTAGGGGCTGTGTCACAAACTCCTTCACCATCATCGCCCCGGTCAGTTTCCCGGCGGCCATGTCTGAGGAGATCCTCTTCAAGACGGGCGTCACCCGGGGGTCGGTGAGCTTCGCGGAGGCACACCCGAGGGTTTTCTCGGGCAGCTTTGCCGGGAGCTCCAGATGCGAATCAACCCCCAAAACATCCAAGAAGACCCAGCGGTGCCAGTAGCCTTCCACCTTATTCCCGGCCTTCAGGAGCACATTGCCGCTCTAGACCGCGACGAAGGAAGCACACCCGGACCGCTGCGCACTATCATGAAGCCGCAAGCTGAAGTAGTGGCGGAAGAGGGCCATAGAAGGCCTCATGCCTACGAAGGCCTCACAGTAGAAGGAGAAGATCGACAGGAGCAAGATGGAGTTGGGCTGAAGATGGAGAGCTTGGATCTTGTAGTGCGTGAGGATGGCGGAGAAGAACCCCGAGAAGGGCGGGACAAACCCGCAGAAGATGCTGTGGAGAAAGAAGGGGTATACCGTCTTTGCCAGGGTGCGCCGCTCAGCTGAGCCGCACCAAATCAACGTCCTCCCCCATTCGTTGGAGTTCCCTGCAGTCAACGGAAGCGCGGACGTGAGATCCCCCTCCTTGGCAATGGAGGATGTCGCGAGCACCGGGGAGGGAGAAGAGAGGGCCGAGGCTGCAGCCTTCCCGGGAGGCGCCATCCGAGGAATCCTGGAGGCAGAAGAGCAAGAGGAAGAGCGATGCTGTGCCAAGACCTGGAGGAGTTTCTCACGAAGGAAAAGGGATCTAAGCAAGGGAGCAAGGCACAAGGAAGAAGAGAAATGATGGCTCCATAGAGGGCGCCAGACTTTTGTCAGCCAGGACAGTTGTCGAGGCAATTGGGAGCGGGGGTGTCCGTTCCGCATCGCGCGCCACGCGTCGAGCCTGGCCCACAGGCGAATGGGGGCCCACGGAGCTTCACCATTCGCTCCTTGCCTTCGTCTAGAAGCTAAGGTTGGCACGCCTTGGGCCCGGCGGCTACTGTCGGCATTCTGGGACTGGGGGTACCGAGACCTGCCTGCCTACGGCCCAGCGCATGGCCCATCACGAAGGCCCAATACGGCCCTGCAATGAGCCCCCCAAGTCAAGGACCTCGCGAGATCCCCCGCCTCACGAGGAGGAAAATGCCAAGACCTCCGGAGGAGTGGCACCCTTTCAGGCCGCCTCCTGAGGAGCAGAGATTCCTATGCAAGTACCCGACCTCAAGAGGCCAGGGTGACGTGGGTTCTGACGGCCTAGCCAGGCGGGCACCAGCGGGCGCAGTCGGAGGACAGTTTCCTCTTTGGTGCTAAGGAAACAGGGACGTACGCGGGTTCACAAGCCCCAAAGGTTTCCCACTCTGTGCAAGAGGACCAAGATCACGAGCTTGGCAGGACGGATGTCATCGCCGAGCCCACCGTTGCGTCACACCCGGAAGCTTTGAATGCGAAGACCACCATTAGTCAGGATAGGGTGTACTACTTGTCCCCTTTCAAATTTGGCCGTTGTGGGATCCCTTCCCGCTGGTGCGACGGGGGAAGAGGACCGTGGCCCCTATAAATTGGGACGAGCTCCCATCGTAGAAGGCAGGTCGAATCGGGTCGAGTTCATCACCACCAAGAGCCCTCGTGAGGCCACAAAACCACTACACTAGTTCATCCCCAACCTCCTCGTGAGGCCAATCCACCACAAAGCAGGAGTAGGGTTTTACACCGCAAGGTGGCCCGAACCTGGGTAAATCTCTGTGTCAATCTTCTTCCTCGCAAAAACTTACTCGACGCAGTTAGGCCGTAGGGCGACAAGTTTGAGACTTTGAGCCGATTGAGATCTTCGCACACGCCCCAGTGTTCGAACCTTGTTGGGTTTTGCGGAGCCCCGATTCCGACACTATCAGCATAATGTTTTATTTGGGTTTGCAGAGAGCGGCTGTTTACCGCACCCATATGTACCGGGAAGCACATCACAAACAGTCATGTTACGGAAACCGTGTATCACGCACGTTCCATCTCACATGGTTTGATTTGGGAAACCGTGTGCCGTATACAACAGAATGCGATAAATAGTTCACCCGACCGTTATCATCAGATCCCCATAGTTTCCCCGTCTTTCCCAAATCCCAAAATAGCTTCCAAATCCCTAGCGCCCAAATTCCATAGCGTAGTGCTGACATTGGGGAAGTGCGGACGATTGGTGCTGATGGTTTCAGTGCGGCTGCACCGGTTTGTACAGTCGCTCTTGGCAGCGCCATTGGCGGAACAACCACGACGGCGGTCACCACCGATCACTTGCCTAAGGTCACCAGGATTCCGGTGTACTGCGGATCCGAATCGTCTTGTCAGGTCCCAATCATTCCTCATCTTTTTAGCATGACACACACACAGGAAATCGATCAAATGCCGGATCCAGAGTTTGACTCCAGTAGACTCCCGCAACATGAGTTCAATTCCGAGTTTTGCGCCACCGAGAAGTACCAAAAGCTGAGTTGTGTGCACGGACACACTCCCACTCGACGTGTATGCACGGAGGGATTCGACATTGGCAGGCGGTTTCTCGGTTGCCCCTTAGAGGTTAGTGATAAGTTCATCCCTTAAGTCCAGTTAATGCCCCCACTCATCCTTATTATTTAACATTCGCAGGGATATGAGGCTTGTGCCTTTGTTAACTGGCTGGATGATGAATGGCATGGCAGGGCTCGGAGTGTTATCACCAAGCTTGCAGAAGATAACGTAAAGCTGAAGAAGAAACTGACTAATCTGGAGTGTACAATCACTACGATGAAGCAAGAAAGAATCAATCACAGGGAGCTGATGAAAGCAAGAGACAAGAAGGAACTAGCATGTGTAGTTGTAGTTGCTGCATTAGCCATCTTCAATGCGCTGTTTGCAATGATCATTAGGGGTTTCGTTTGATTATTAATGGCTACATCAATAAGGAGAGGTCATCTATTGCTTACCAACTGTCCTATGTTAAATGCTTACTATTTCACACCCGTTGTGTTTCATATAAGCGTGTGTGTGTGGTTAAAAATGCATCTACCGAACCGTGTGAACTCCTAAAATGTACACATGTGAAACATTTGGCATATTGAGAACTGCACAATAGCGGGAATTTAGAGCGACGGGACGGGTGCACACAATTGCGGTTGATTATATCGGAATTCTAACCGCCTGCCAAGGCGCCAATATAATCCATCAATCCCCCGCTTCAATTGCCATTCCTCTTGTCTTCACACCACGCTTCAGTTGCCACCATCTTCATCGTCCCGGCCGGGCACTCTACACTTCCACGCACTCTACAATCTCGCTTTCTCGCCGTTTGTTTAATTAAGTAGCGCAGCAATGTCGAGTGACAGCGAGGACGACAGTTCCGACAGTCTGGGGTCAACCATAGAATCATCGCGCTCGTCTTCCATGAGTCCGGCATCAAGCCCTGACCTCCATTTTACCTGGCTCATGGAAGGGACGCCGCCGCCGGAGTCATCGAACGACGACCAGACGGACGAGGAGCCCCCGAAGGATGAATAAGACGACAACGATGAGGAGGAGGAGGAATGGTCGGACAAGGAGGAGGACGACGAGGAGCCTCCGAAGGACGAAGAAGACGACGACAAAGATGATGAGGAGGAATGGTCGAACAAGGAGGACGACGACGAGGACATCAACGACGATGGCGATGAAAATCCAGCGGTCAGCGGCAAGAAGCGTCCACATCAAGACGATGGCGCAGGGCCATCTAACAACAACAAGAAGAAGCAAAACAGACTGTAAGCCTTAAATCTGTTGTCGTTTGCTCATATTCATTCCTTAACTCTGTCTACCTTCTTGATCTCATCGCAATCGGTTAAGAATACAGATTCGTCAGTGATCATTCACAATATCACACACATTTGGTTTCTTGAATTGTGTGCCATGTCGAGCACACAATTCAGAACAACAAATCGTATGTGTTGTCCAGAATTATAGCACACAGTTCTGATTATCGAACTGTTTGGAGCCTATCACACACACCTTGTTACGCCACACTGTTTGTGTTCTTACGTATATCATCGCAAACAGTTCATATGAGGGACCTGTATGCCGTACATCATACACATCTATATTTGATTAACCGTTTGTGCCATTGCGCCTCATCACAAACAGTTCTTAAAAGTCAACTGTCTGCCGTAGATTGCGCACGCAAATATTTTCTAAATCGTATTTGATGGATCCTACATCGCACACAGTTCATGTCATTGGCGACGGAGCTTTAACTATACCGTTTGCGATTCATGCATCGCACACAGTTTCGTCAAAGGGTTTCTGATTGCAGCGTCGTGTTAGCAGCATCTTGCAGTAGTGTTCTCAGCTCTAGTGGGAGTTTGATGAGGAGCGTGGGCGTATGTACGTGATGTACCCGGATGAGTAGGGAGCTTCTTGGTCGTCTTCCTGGGCTTAGCGAGATAGACTTCATTTCTTTTGTCGTTTGATTTTGTCCGTAGACGGACCTTGCACTTTAAGGATGATTGTATGGATGTTTGTGTGGAATTGTAATTTAGCTTGTGGCGAGTGTAAGCCAACTCATATTCTCATCTCCTCTTTACATGTATTGCAATAATTTCTGTACTTGCGAAATGACTAGATGTGCTTCTATCCCCATCGAGGCCCTCGTGCCTTCATAGGGATAGGACCGCATCTTGGACGTTACAAGTTGGTAATCAGAGCCATACCGACCATAGGAGCCCCTTGCTTGATCGAACTTGGCTGGGCCGAGTCTAGTGAAAAACTATTTTGAGTCTAGTTATATCGGAGAGTAGGATTCTTTTTACTCCTCTTCTATGCTTTGGTGAGGAATTAAGACTTAGGAATTTTAATTCTACCCTCCTCTCACTCAATTTTTTTTGAGGATCACACTGGTATTTTGGAGCCTCTATGATACCGATGTGACGGAATTCTGTACTTGGTGCCTCCTGTTTCCGAGGAGTAGAGCTCCGAGGGATTCATGACACATCGTTATCGTTCGGTTTCGTTAGTACCTCAGGACGCGGATGTTCGAAATTGCTTCAATACTATTCATGGTGTGAAAAGTTTGGCGACACCCAGTACTGGGGAGCGGGATCACATGTGTTGCCATCTTTAGTATCGTTGTTGTCGTGGTTTTGTCACGGCAGATGTCCTGGTGCAAGGACTTAGGTGTGAGGCCATCGCCTCTAGGTGGTGACTCAAAGGGGTTAAACGGGAACGGGAGGCGAGTTTACCCAGGTTCGGCCCCTCCGATGGAGGTAATAGCCTACGTCCTGCTTTGTGTCTATATTGATGGTGATCTCGATTACAAGGGTGCGGAATCGCTAACCTAGCTCTCGAGGGTGTCTAACTTGAGTCTTTCGGCCCTAGGGGCTTGCCTTTATATACAGGTTAAAGCCCTAGGGTTTACAATAGAGTCCGAGTCATAATATGACTCGTAACCTATCATGTCTCTAACACACCTTGCCTCTCAAGCAAGGAATCTTCTGGCGTCTTCTTCCCCGTGGGCCTTGAGTCGCCGTCTCCACGCGCTTGGGCCGCCAGGCGGTTTACTTAGCAACTGCCTTACTTGTTTTGCTTTCACTCTACAACCCATCTTGAACATCCTTCCAGAGCCGCCATTATACTGACCCGGCCCAATAGGGAGGGTCACACTGTGGGGTTATATCCCCGACATTAGGCCCCAGATTGATTTGAATTTATTCATGTCAATTTCTCTTATCTTCTCTTGGCGGCTCACCTTCGGGCTTGTGTTTCACATGGATCTCACGATGCCGGCTTGTAATATTTCCAACCTTTGCAATTCTCTTACGCTGTCCATTAGTAACGTCACCCGCCATTAATTTAGGAGGCCAAAAATGACATCATGGCGAATCTGAGTGTATCTGCTTATCCCGAAAATCGAGGCATCTTTGTTTCCCAAAATTTACTGCATTCCTCGATTGTCGCGCTCGTCAGTTGCCTCTTCGGGATCCTTCCCTTTAAATATTTACCGGGGGTCCCCTTCTCATTTTTCACTCCATCTCCTTGCTTATTCTTCCTCGAGCTCGAAGCTTCCTTGCGCCACCGCTGCGACCTAGTCATCGCCGGTGACCGCTCCTGCGACCGTAGCGGCATTTCTTCTTCATCGGGAGCTATCCGCGCGTCTCCGCCGCCTTCGGCAATCACTCAGGTAAGTCACTTCATTTTACCTAGATCCATTGTAGTTCGTCAGAGTTCTTGAGGTCTTCGGTAGTTCTTCTTCGGTTCATCATCATTGCTAGTTTCTTGTGTAGATCCCATAAGTTTTAGTCATAAAAAATAGAGGGACAGGAAACAATGGCACCGTTTCGCATATAGCGCATTTCAATATCCCTTGAGAACTCATAAACCGTGCCACCACCGCTTCCTTGCTTCTCCATTAGGTTTATCAAATATCCAATTTTTAGAACTCTTTTCAGATCCATGGCGGGTTCTGGTAGAAACTTGTTTGTCTCATACTTAGCGAAGATAACCAGAAGTCTCAGATTTAGCTTAAGTCGCCTGCGTATTCTGGCCGGCTCGTCATCATAGACATAACCCGTCATGTAGTAAACTGCCGGGTTAGGATGTTGGCCCCTTATAAGGCATCTTAACCTATTGTGAATAATTTTAAGTCGTCTTTACTTTAGCCACATATCTAAGTCGTCCCATTACTTCATTCAGGCGACTCATCATGTCAAAATCCACCACTTGCAACTGGGTAGCTACTCAAGTTTCTGATGTTATTTTGAAAGATTACCAAGATCATGGGTTCCTGCCGCCTCAAGAGGTAGTTTGCTGACGGGTTATCCTTGGAGAGGAAATCCCACATCCGTAGGAGGGAGAAGTGGTTGTATTCTTGGATGATCTTCAGAGAGGTTTTTCACCTCCCGGGTCAAAGTTCTTTCGGGACGTTCTGCATTTCTTCCACCTTCATCCCCAAGACCTGGGTCCCAGCTCCATATCTAACCTTTGCCAGTTCCAAGTGTTCTGTGAGGTGCATCTACAAATGGAACCCTCCGTCTCCCTCTTCAGGGAATTCTTCTACTTGAACTGGCAAACCGAATGCGCAGATGGCCCTAGCTTGGAACTCGGCGGGATCTCGATCTAGAGACGAAGAGATGTCATCTTTCCTGCTGCCACATTACCAAGTCATCCTAGGGGGTGGAACAAAACTTGGTTTTATTATCGGAACACCACCCTTGCTGACGAGAATCCCTTGCCTGGTTACAGACCAAACTGTCGGGGGTAGACAAATAGGGGTGTTTATTCCCCCCTTTACTTGTGCACGGACGATAAGCCTCCGACCCGATGGCCTAAGCCTACCGGGGAAAGCTACTGCCCCGTCAAGACCCAGCCCAAGACAAAGAAGCCGCTCTACGTGAGATCAAGGAGCGCATCGAGAAGATGAAGTCAACATCCAAGACCCCGGCAGAAGAAGCCTTCACTGGCTAGCAACGCCAGCAAGATCGATGCAATGAACCGGTACAGGCCCAAACCGCGCCAGCCATGTCCCCGGTGCCTGCCGGGGACCGAGGCGCGAGCCGATCGGCCACCGCTCCATCGCATCGCAACACCAGTTAGTTGTCGATGCAGTGTCGAGCCCTCAGGTGGCTAAGTGGCTCTCGGTAAGCACGTGGCGACGCACCGAATGGCAGATTACATCCATTTGACACCCGTCCAGAGGCGTGTCAAGATACTAAGCAACAAGCAGTCAAGCGGTGGTGAAGGCTTGCCGGGGATGCACCCCAGCTCGCCACCTAGGCTAGAATTTATGGCATTTTGTCCTAAGTGCCAGAGTTAGGTATGATAGCACTTTTAGCTATCGAATCACTAGATAATGTCTGTTTTCCCACTGTGGTTGCCCCTTGTCCTATAAAAGGAGGCCCAAGGCAACCTAGCTCAAGATTTGGACCTTTGGACACTTGTACTAGCGTAGCAGCTCCCCCGAAGGCGACCTTGTCGGGTTTGAGCACTGCGCGTGCTTCGTGTTCCTCGGATCAATCCACCAAAGCAGGAGTAGGGTTTTACGCTTCTCAGCGGCCCGAACCTGGGTAAAACACCAGTGTCTCATCGCCGCGCCGTCTCATGGCCTCTACTCTTTGTGCAATGTGACCTCACCCCTGCCGAACCACAAAGGGACCCATGGTCCCATAGGTGATCGGGGGCATCCTGCCCCGACATCTTTGGCACGCCAGGTAGGGGACGCGTGCCATTTGCGCGAACCTGAGATTGTGAGCAGCGCGTCGATCTTCATCGCCGCCTTCTTCGTCCATGGCTCCTAAGAAGAAGGCCGGCGCGACCGCGCATCCCTCCACTTCGAAGGCCCCCTCACACGCAACCGCGGACGCCATTGGCACCCCGTTGGGGGTGAATGAGGTTGGCATCGTGGGCGACACGACTGGCACAGGCGACGTCACCATCGTGTCCCCCACGGCCGAGGCTGGAGCGAGGAATGCCAAAGAGGAGCAAGCCCACCTAATCCAAGGTTGCAGCTTGATCCGATAGGCAAAGAAAAGAAAGAGGTACTCGGCTATACCCCTCTCTCCTCTCCTTCCCCGCCAGTGGTCAGCTCTGCATAGCGGCGGTGCCGCCAATGTCTATAAGCTCGCATAAGGCTCGGTCCAACATTTATTCCGTCAAGGGTAAATCCTGAGCCGGACGCTAGAGCGAATCCATCAGTTGGCACTCCCGGCAAGCGAACCACAGCAAGGTCCCGTTCGCCAACGCTTCTGTCGCATTGGTTGCTACGGGACCGTTGGCCACGAAGGAAAGGGAGAGAAGGCTCGACCATTCATATTTACTCCCCCCGTTGTTCCTTAGTTATGAATGTCTACATTAACCCGGCAGGCTTGTGCCGAGGATTGTACTCATGACTAACGGGCCTCCCAAGTTTCTCCATTTGCCCCTCTTCGTTTCCCTTTCATCCCAGGGCAAGGGCCGGTGCATGCGCATGGGTTCCCGGGAAACGCGAAGAGGAGGGGCGGCCTTGAATGGAGGAAGGGACGATGCGCGTGAACAAATACGCGCCGGGGCAGAAGAGGAGCCATAATAAAAGCTAAGTTGGCATGATTATTAACTTTCATTAAGGGCTCGCATTTGTATATCCCCCCATTTATCACCCAAGGTTTCGTATGTCAAAGTTTTGTGCGCGATGGAACCTTACTGTATTTGTTTGCGCCCTTGATTTGTTTCGAGTCCGCTCAACAAACATGCGGCAGCATCGAACACCGTCAAGGAAAAACTCACCGGCAGCCTATCCTTGCCAGTAGAATGCTAAGGACCCGTTCCTCAAAGCAATCGCGGCAGCACGCTGTTGGCGGGTAACAAGAGCGCACAAAAGAAAACGACAATACGAATGCCAAAAGGAAAGCAAGGGGGGTAGCATGCATTTACATAAAGATATCAGTTCAGCAAACATTAAAGCAAAGATAGTGCATGGCCTAATACAGGATACATATTGTGTCTTAAGTACATGACAACACGGTAGCGAGGGTGACTCGAGGCTAACAACGGCGACTCCCCCTGGGTCCTTGGGACTGAGAAGACCCTGTCAGCAAGGGGACCGGCCTTCTCCAGGACAGTAGAGGTGTCGGCGCCCGACGACAGCTTCTTGAAACCATCGGAGAGGTCGAGATCTGGGTGGAAGAAGACAAGGTTGCTCTGGACCAGGAAGAGGGCCTTGCGAGCCAGCTTCCGGGATTCGTTGGCAAAACAAGCGGCCCGATAAAGCCTTCAACCCCTCGATAAAGCCTTCAAACAAGAGTGTTAGCTTGACGCTTGGAACTTCATGCTTGCCGACGGAGAAAGCCCAGCTCTTCATGTCCATCTTTGCAATCTGGGCAGTGAGGCGCTCGGCGATGTCAGTCATACTCTTGATCAAGAGGTTTCGCTGCTGAATTTGGTTCTCCAGCTTGTCCTCTCCTTCTTTCTGGAGGGTCTTCACGTTGTTCAAATCTGTCAGCAGCAGTTTCTCGCGGGCACCGGCGGATTCAGGGCCTTTCTCCAAGGAAGCAAGCCTGGATTTCATGTTAGAGATGGTGTCATTGGCGGCGTCGAGATCTTGAGTCTTGGAGAAAAGCTGCGATTGCGCCTCTTCCAGAGTGGCTTTCGCCTTTCGCGCTTCCTCCTTAAGGGCCCCGATCTCCTTGCTACTCCCAGCAAGGTCCACCGTCAGCTTGTTCAGTTGGGCCTCAAGGTTGGTCTTAGCGGCGGATGCGGCAGCAAGATCGTCGGCCACTTTCTTCAGTTGGGCTGAGGACTCCAGAGAGAGTGCGTCAAGAGTGGCCTTGTGACCGTCCTCCTGCTCCTTGGTACGTTGCTGAACACGGACCTCCAGCTCCTCTTCCTTGCCATGGAGAGTAGCTTCGAGGGCCCTTTCCCGGGAGGAGATGTTCGTCTCTCTGGTGTTCAGAAGCGCTTCGCGCTCCACCAGTCGAGCCTCCCGGGCTGCAACGTCATCTTTGGCCATGGATAGCGTCTCATGCTACCTCTTAAGAGAATGGACCTGCCGGTTGTACCACTCCCGCAGCTCGTTCCCTTTATTCCTCAGCTGCTGGTCCACGAGCTTGGCCGAGTCGTGCTGCTCCTTAATCGCCTGCCATTTGAGGTTGTACCTGCTATACACGTCCTTGAGCCCTGCTGCCATAGATTCCAAGAAAGCCATATCTTTGGCGCCATAAGCGGAACCATTAGCTTCTTCGACCCTCTGAGATAGCGGCGCCAGTATCCTACTGATTTCCTCATCTAGGTCTGCGCCCGCTGAGAAGGGTGATCCAGGAGTTGTGGGACCCAGCTGAGCAGTGACCAGCGCTAGATGGCTCAGTTGAGATCGCAGGACCGATGCCTGAGGATAGCTTGACGTGGAGAGCTCCATGGACTAGAGAGGAGTCTTCTCCTCAATGACTATATCCGGGCCAGGTGCGCTGCCGGGGGCTGGTTCCGTCTTTTCTAAGGACACCTGAACGTCCCCGGTAACCTGTCTGTGGCCGTTCGCGGCAACAATCTTCATCGCCTCCTCACCAGCGTCCTTCACGATGCCGGCCACTTCTTCCAGCAACTCAGGCTCCTCAAGTGGCAAAGCTGCGGACAAAAACAGTGAGCAAAAAAATGAAAAGTCAGAAATCAACAAAGCACATGAGAAGAGAGAAAAAGGGTGAAGAGAAAGCGCAGGCAAGAAAGTTACTCGATGGAGGTTGCTGAGGAGGGACATCCCCTCCCCCGGCAACATCAGTTGCTGACGTACTGTCCGTCACCATCCCTTCGATGGAGGCCTCAGTACGGGCAAACCCCTCAGTGGAGGCCCTTGCCGGCGACTCCTCCCCACGGGCGATGGTCGGGGGAGGATCTTGGAAAGAGGGCTCCCCCCTGGTGAATCCCTCCCTGACAGATCTCTCCCGCCTACCTATCAGGTGTGGGAAGATGCCCTTCCTCATCCCCGCCAGCAGTCGGTGTCAGCCCTGGATTTTTGCGAAGAGGGATGGGCCAGGGGATAGGCGCGGGATCTTTCTCCGCACCTCCTTCCGGGCTCGTGCCTGCCATAGACTTGGCCCGCTTGGCTTGATGCGCAGGAGTCTCTCTATCCCAATTAGATTCAGTTATACAAGATCAGTCAAGAGATCAAGAAAGGAAAAACATCGACTAAGATCATAATTGAGTGACTCACTCTGAGGCGATGAGCATGGAGCCCAGCTCGTATGACACAGGCGGCAGGGTTGACCTGCCCCTCTTCAAAGTTGGAGGAGCAGAGCTTGGCGGAGGGACCAGGACCTCCGGCAGGGACGAACTTGTCAGAGAAGTTGGCCTTGCCGGGGGGCTGGGGTCCACCCCCAGAACCATCCATCGCTTGGCGGGAAGAGGCTTATCCTGGGAGAGGCGGGGAGACTGGCGACGTGCTGCGTCGTGCTTGCCTCCCCTGGTGCTCGTCTTCTTCACCTGCGGGGCGTCCCGCGAAGACGCAGGGGCTGCTGATTCTCGGTTGACGCGCTCACGGAGGCGGCGTCCTGGCTCTGGAGCCTGAGGGCACATTTCAACCCTTCCTCCTCCGTCTCCGGCTCCTTCGCCTCCTCCATCTCGGTCCTTGTCACCGTGGCTTGGGAAGCCCCGGCCCCGGCAGATTCAAACCCAGTAGCCTCTTCCAA
This sequence comes from Elymus sibiricus, assembly GCA_039707655.1. Classification (NCBI taxonomy): domain Eukaryota; kingdom Viridiplantae; phylum Streptophyta; class Magnoliopsida; order Poales; family Poaceae; genus Elymus; species Elymus sibiricus. The sequence continues at coordinate 240,021,607 of CM077665.1, forward strand.
AGCATACATTTCGCTCTCCTCTTCCTCAGAAGAATCATCATCCTCGAGCTCCTCCTCTTCCTCTTCCCCGGAGCCCATCATCTTGGTGGCCCTGGCCTTCTTGTCTTCGTCAATTCGAGCGGCGATGAATGCCTCCTCCACCCTGGTTTGTTCGCTTGATCAGATTGTCCTCCGCCTTGGAAGCTCTTTCTTCCAGGCGAGAGACCCAGTCTATCTCGTCATCCAGGGCAAGCAACTCCCAATCGGGCTTGACTCCGGAGGCATTGCAGTCAGGCATCCATTGCAGAATCTGGCTCCAGGCGGAATTGAGATGCAGGGGGACGACTCTCGCTGGAAGGTGGAATGGCCCAAGATGGCCGAACAGCTGCTCGCACATCCAGCCATGGCCGTAAACTGACAAATTGTAGGCAGGGCCTGGGTATAGCCGCATCCTGTCGGCGGAGCCATTGAACTCCCATGCCAACATGTCCCTCTTCTGCAGCGGCGCGATGCGGCGCCGAAGGAAGTCGGACCCCACATGTTCGATGGTCAGCCCAGTAGCTTTCAAACGAGCAATCCTGTTCAGCGCCGGGCAGAGCTTGTCATCGGTGAGGCCTTACTTACTCCAGTCGTTGCCGCACGTGACTCATCCAGTCTGCGCCGAGCAGAACTCGGGGGCTTCTTCATCCTTAATCCAGCACTAGTCGCCCCTGGTGGCCAGGGAGGTAATCCCAGTCTTCCTTCTTGCCCCGAGGAATCCAGCTTATGCTCCCCGAGTGGTGGGATTTGTCTTCTATCCGAGGGATGAAAAAGTGCCTGAACAAATCCACATTGTGGGCAACTCCGACAAAGTTCTCGCACAGATGGGCGAAGATCGCCATGCATGCCATTGCATTGGGCGTGAAATCCAGGAGGTGGAATCCATACACTGTCATCATGGCATAGAAGAAATTAGAGAAAGGGGGGAAAGGCCACAGAAAAAGTACACACAGAAGAAGCGGTACGAATCTGATGGTGTCTTCTCCTTGGGGCTGTCCGGCAGAACTACGGGTGCTCCATGCCCGTTCGCCGCCCTCCCCCACATGTTGGCGTACCTTGCGATCAAGGCATCACCGTCCAAATTCGACGGGGAGAAAACCACATCTCTCCGTCGCAGCCTCTCCAGCTCTTCTGCTTTCCTCTTCCTCTCGTTAGCCGCTGGGACCGCCGACGCGGCCGCCTGCTTCCCCTTCACAGCGCTCATCTTCTTCCCCATCTCTTGGGCTCTCAAGGGCGGCGGAGGGGCTAGCAGCGCTTGGAGGGCAAGTGGCGGCGGCGGAAGCGGTTTCTTGGCTTGAGGAGGAAGATTAAGGAAGGAGAAACGGACGCGAATGAGCAGTGCCCCTGCACATTCCCTTTTTATTAGGAAACCGCGCAGGGGCTGGCTTTTCGCTATGTTTTCAGGGAAATGCCATTTCTTTTACTGGCAATAGCTACTGTTCCATGACTCCACGACCTGCGGTAATTACGCGGAGTGGACGTGGGTTTGACAAGTCATCACGGCCAAGGACGTGAGGGCAGCATTCCTTCGATGCGTGTCCGTGCACAGTTTTGGGGCCTAACCCAACGATGCCAAGCGACACGTATGGCTCAGGCCCGGGGGCTTCTGTCGGGGTACACAAACAGGGGTGTTTATTTCCCCATTTACTTGTGCACGGACAATAAGCCTCCGACCCCGATGGCCTAAGCCTGGCGGGGAAAGCAACTGTCCCGTCAAGACCCAGCCCAAGATGAAGAAGCCGCTCTACGTGAGATCAAGGAGCGCATCGAGAAGATGAATTCAACATCCAAGACCCTGGTAGAACCAGCCTTCGCTGGCTAGCACCGCCGGCAAGATTGATGCAACGGCCCAATACAGGCCCGAACCACGCAAGCCACGTCCCCGGTGCCTGCCGAGGACCGAGGCGCGCGCACCTTCAAGAAGATCTGGCAGGCTATCTGTCGGCGTTCTGGGAATGGGGGTACCCAGACCTGCCTGCCTGCGGCCCAGGGCGTGGCCCACTTCGTCAACCAAACACAGCCAGGCGCGGCCCCACTCAAAACAAGGCCCTCGTGAGGCCCTAGGCTCGCGAGGAGGAACGGCGTCAAGACCGGCCAAGGATGGGCCTCCCCAGGCCCCCTCCGGAGCGGCGGAGATCTCTATGCAGGACCCCGGCCTCAGGAGTCAAAGATGACGCAAGGAAGGACAGGCGGGTGCCAGCGCGCCAGGCGGAGTAGTTTCCTCTTTGGTGCAAAGGGAGCAAGGACGTACGCGGGTTCCCAAAGCACTCGCCAAAGGTTTCCATTTCGGTGAAACAAGACCACGACCACGAGCCCCGCAGGACAGATGTCATCGCTGAGCCCACCTCTGCATCATCGACAGCAACTTTGCAGGCGAAGACCGCCTTTGGGCAGGGCGGGCATGTACTCCTGTCCCCCTTCAAAATTGGCCGTTGTGGGATCCCTTCCCGCCATTGCGATAAGGGAAGAGGACCCAGGCCACCGCTATATATAGAGGCTAGGCAGCACCGTAGAGAGAGATCCGAGATCGGCCCATCCACTCAGCCACCACCAAGCTGACAGAGGGCCGAGAACACCTCGGGGGCGCCCTCACGAGGCTCCGAAACACTGTACTAGTTCATCCACCACACCTCCTCGAGAGGCAATCCACCAAAGCAGGAGTAGGGTATTACGCTTCGCAGCGGCCCGAACCTGGGTAAACCACCATGTTCATATTCTTCCTCGTCATCGTGCGAGTTCACCGTTGTGTTCATCGAGTAGCGAGCTAGGTAGGGTGAGGCTGGAGGGGATCTTTGTACACGCCCCTGTGTTCGAATCTTAAGGGTTTTGCGGAGCCCGAAATCCGACATTTGGCGCGCCAGGTAGGGTGCGTGTCGGAGTCTTCCTCAAGACAAAATCTTCTCCCACCTCGCCGTTCCGATGTCTGACGCTCGCCGAGCCCGCGCCGAGCGCCGAGCTGCCCGCGTCGCTCAGACGACACCCGTGGGCCGCGCCGACTCGCGCCGGTCACCCTCCCATGTGGCCAACGCCGCCACAGGCCCGGACGCCCACGAGCAACAAGACTCCTCCCACCCGGTCACCGCGCAGCGCGATGGCCACACCGCCACTCCGTCCATCATTCCAGCTTCCGGGTCGTCCTCCCACATTCAACCCAGACCGGCGCGTGGTTCGGGCGCGCTCGCCATGGCAAACGAGCTGCTCCGCTACCGCCCCGCCCCTGACCGCTACGACGACTGGCTTTGGCGCATCGTGGAGCTTGTCAGCGCCGCCGGCGACGCTTCAGCGCTCTCCTACTCGCTTCGACCCCGACCGTCCCTAGCAGACGACGTGGCCCGCGACGCGCCGCCACCTCCTCCGCAACGCGACGTCAACCCCAAGCCCAGGCGAGAAGCGCGCCTATGCGACCAACCCCGCGAACCGCGGGCAAGGGCAAGAGATGAAGTAAGCTGCCAAGTGGATCCCCGGCCGCGTGCCGACGCACGTGCGCTCCCCGCCCTGCCAGTCCAGCGTCGCGACCGGGCGCCACTCGAGGCAGCCCCTCAGGAGCGTCGAGACCGGGTCCCTCCCGCGTGCGCATCACCCATCGAGCCAGTGGGGTGCCTCGCCATAGCCCTGGATCTCCACCCAACCACGTGGCCTTGCAAGTTCAAGCCTGACCTGCCCCCGCGCTACGACGGCACCCCGGATCCCGCCGAGTTCCTACAGCTCTACTCCCTGAGCATCAGGGCGGCCGGAGGAGACGACAAGGTCATGGCATGCTAGTTTCCCATGGCGCTCAAAGGCGGCACGCTCTCCTGGCTCCTCAACCTTCCGGAGGCCTCCATCACCTCCTGGGATGGCCTGCGCAAACGCTTCATCGCCAACTTCCAAGGTACCCACGACCGCGCGCTCACCATGAACGACCTGTGGCGTATCAAGCAGCAGGATGGAGAGACCCTACACAAGTTTATACAGCGCTTCACGACTACGCGCCTCAAGATCCCGAAGGCGTCGGACGAGGCTATCATCTCAGCGTTCACCGAAGGCGTCACGGACCTCAAGATGAAGGAGGAGCTCGCCATGAATGACGAACTGTGCTCTGCCTTGGAGATGTTCAATCTGGCGAACAGGTGCGCCAAGGCCGAGGAGGGCAGCCCGTCGCTCCACGCCCTCCGGTGGCAGAGCCAGAAGAAAAGAAGACCAAGGCCAAGGAAGCGAAGCGCAAGGCCCCGACGGTACTTGCGGCCGAGCCTGAAGCGAAGCGCAGCCGGGGTGAGGAACACCCCGCAGGAGGGAGGCCGACCTGCATCTTCCATGGCACCAAGAATCACGACACCGCCGACTGCCAGGAACTCAGGCTGGTCCGCGCCGAACACTTTGGCAGGCGCCCTAGACGCGTCGACCGTGGCTTCAGACGCGGCGGAGGCCGCGGTGGAGGCCGTTGGGACAGCAGAGAACCGCGCCAGGGGTGGCGCGATCAGCCTCAGGAGGACCGCTGGCACGATCAGGCGCGGGACGACCGCTGGCGCGATCAGGCTCGTGAGGATCGCTGGCGCGATGACCCTCCGGAGGGGTCACGCCGCGGCCAGCCTCGTGAGGAACGCCCTCGTGAGGCCGGCCTACCACCACTACCTCTGCCACCCAGAAGGAAGGAAGAGGACAGGCAGGACGATGGGGCTAGGGGCTTCCAGGAGGTCAGGGCGGCAGCCTGTATCCTGGGCGGCGCCCAGGCCCCAGCATCGAACCGCGTCTTCAAGCAGTTCACACGAGAGGTGAACATGACCCTCCCGAAGCCAGAAGCAATGCGCCCCCTCAAGTGGTCCCAAGTTGCCATTACTTTCGACTCGAGGGACCAGCTCAGGTGCTCGGCCATGGCCGGCAAGCTCCCCATGCTGTGCACTCCAACCATCAGCAACGTCCTCGTCACCAAGACCCTCATCGACAGTGGGGCGGGCCTCAATGTCCTCTCCATTGAGACCTTCGAGACGCTCCAAGTTCCATACGAACAGCTCATGCCGACCAAGCCCTTCTCGGGAGTCCCAGACGGATCCACCGTCCCCATCGGACAAGTGCGCCTGCCTGTCACCTTCGGCGGACGCGAGAACTACCACACTGAGATCATCGTCTTCGACGTCGCACACATCCACCTCCCGTACAACGCGATCCTTGGGTACCCGGCCCTCGCCAAGTTCATGGCGATGACTCACCACGGCTACAATGTCCTAAAGATGCCAGGGAGTGTCGGCGTCATCACCGTAGCTTGCGATGAGAAGGATGATGTCTGCTCCCTCGAGCGTGCTTACCGCGCCGCGGCGGCCGAGCGGTCGGACGATGAGGAGGACGCCCTGCCTCGTGAGGACCCGCGCAAGAAGAAGAAGCAGCTCCTTCCCGCGGGGCGTCCTGGAACCTCGAGCTCTGCGCCCAGGGACGGGGCCCCGCCTCCTATCGCATAGGAAAGCGCGCTCGGCGCCCCTCTTGGGTCGGGCCCGGGGGCTCCCATCCGGGGAGTTTTCGGCTTGGCCAGTGAGACAAGAGAGGCGCTCGAGCACAACCTGAAGGCGCATCCTGATGCGCGTCAGCTCGAGCTGGGAGCACGGCGCGTGGCGCCGAGCTCGCAAGAGTCCGTCATCAGAGCGATCGAGGAGCTTCGAGAAGCGCAGGCCATGCAAGGCGGGGACTGCCCAGCACCACCAATCGCAGCCGCCGTCATCGGCACGGTCGACCAACTGCGCATCTGCGTCAACGCGCTCGCGATCAACAGGGCCGCATCCCAGGGCCCCTTCGGGCCAGCGTGTGCCGATCATGGATGGGTCTACCCGAACGCCTACGTCTGCATGCCCTTCGGACTGGCGAACGCAGGCGTCACGTTCCAGCGCCTTTACCGAGCCATGCTGATACCTTGCCTGGCGAGGCGCGGCGAGGAGTTGGAGGAGATGCTCGGACCAAGCAAAGGTCCCGAGCTTCGGGAGACGACGGACCCATGAAGGTCGCGATCGTGGAGGTGTAAGATCAGGCTCTGACGGCAGCTTCGACTCTTGAGCGGCATGGCCGCCGGGTGACTTTTTGTTGGCTGTTGCTAGGTAACCTTTTGGTTCACTCCGTTTGAGGGCGCCCACCGGGCCGTATTATCCTCAGGCGATCAGGGCACACCCCTGCAGTCGCCTCATCTATGCATATTTCAATAGTTTCTCATGCATCTGATCTGTTCCTAATGTTTTACCTTGCCTGCATGGCTCCTCGCCGGCGTGAATGCCGCCGCGCCACCCTTTCTGAGTTGGTGGTCCGCAAGGAGCCGTGCGCTACGTCCCTTCCCAGGACACCTCAGAACTGGGATGCAAGGTCCTGTCGCCTCAGGGACTTGCATCTTTGGGCAGTCGACCCCCGCTTGGGGGCTCCGGCCGCAGCGCGGCACCTCAGCATGGAGTCTCGGGAGGCCCCACGGCCTCCTGAGGCAGCAGCCGGTAGGAAGGAATGGGGGTCGCTCGAGCGTCAAAGGGGGCTCCTGAGCATCGCGCCTCAGGAGCCTTACCGGTCATATGGCCACTCGCCCCTTGGTGTCGTACTTGGTGATCCGGTCGGCATCAGGGGTGTCGGGGCCTCGCCTCGTAGTTGCGTCCTTGGTGATCCGGTCGTACACTACGGCGGTAGGGAAATGTGCGGGACTGGGACCTGCCGACGTAGAGCCGCTTGGACGTCAAAGGGGGCTCCTGAGTAATGCGCCTCAGGGGCCTTACCGGTCATAAGGCCACCCGTCCCTTGACGTCATCCTTGGTGATCCGGTCAGTGTCAAGGGTGTCGGGGCCTAACCTCATAGTTGCGACCTTGGTGATCCGGTCGTACACTATGGGGGTCGGGAAATGTGCGGGACCGGGACCTGCAAACGCAGAGTGCCAAAAGGACTCCCAACCTACCTCACTCGTGAAGAAGAAGAAGTCAGCAGGGCCTCGGATGGCCCCACCTACGAGAAGGCTCAGGCGCATACTGCCTTTGAGGTAGGGACCTAACGAGGCCTAAGCGCCCTCGCGAGCTCCCAGATACACCTCCCAGTTCTGCCGTGCCAGCCACGCGTACGAACTTTATGGGTTGTACACGCCCGGAGCCCCCAAGGACGCGGAGGGGTTCCTTCCCATGCAATGTGGAAGCCACAACTCCGCGCTGGCGGAGAAGTCAACACGGTCCACCAATGACTATGCCCACGCAATGTGGAAGCCACAGCTCCGTGCTGGTGGTCAACACGGTCCACCAATGACTATGCCCACGCAATGTGGAAGCCACAGCTCCGTGCTGGCGGTCAACACGGTCCACCAATGACTGCCCACACAATGTGGAAGCCCCACGCCCCGTGCGGGGGGATAAACAACTGAGGGCACCCCAGCGGCTGCATCCAACCTCAGGAAGGTCCCTAGTGGCCCCCTTCTCGCTGCGTTCCCCAGGGATGTACGCATGAGGGGGCTGCACGGGGGCTACTACCCGGCCAAGCCTGGTACACGCCACCTTCCCAGGTCTACCAAACCTGGTTTTCACGCGCCCATCTCAGGAGAAGCCAACGAGGAAAGGTATGGGAGCCGCTCGTACGTCAAGGGGGACTCCTGAGCATCGCGACTCAGGAGCCTCACTGGCCCCATAGCCCCTCACCCCTTGGACCGTCCTTGGTGATCCGGTCGGCCCAACGGCGGTTGAGGTATGCGCGGGGTCGGGCCCTGCCGACGCAGAGCTCAGAAGCGCTCAAACCCCTAAGGAGAACGCCGGAGCTCGTACGTCAAGGGGGACTCCTGAGCATCGCGACTCAGGAGCCTCACTTGCCCCGTAACCCCTCACCCCTTGGACCGTCCTTGGTGATCCGGTCGGCACAACGGCGGTTGAGGTATGCGCGGGGCCGGGCCCTGCCGACGCAGAGTGCAAGGTGCGCTCGAACCCCTAAGGAGGACGCTGGAGCTCGTACGTCAAGGGGGACTCCTAAGCATCGCGACTCAGGAGCCTCACTGGTCCTGTAGCCCCTCACCCCTTGGACCGTCCTTGGTGATCCGGTCAGCCCAACGGCGGCTGAGGTATGCGCGGGGCCGGGCCCTGTCGACGCAGAGCACAAGGTGTTCAAAATTCCCTAGTTAAATCTTCACCATGTTCCCTTCATGAGGGCTGCTCGTACGAAAAGGGGGACTCCTGAGCATCACGACTCAGGAGCCTCACTGGCCCCGTAGCCCCTCACCCCTTGGACCGTCCTTGGTGATCCGGTCGGCCGAACGGCGGTTGAGGTATGCGCGGGGCCGGGCCCTGCCGTCGCAGAGTATCACAGCAAGCAAGAAGGAAACAAGGCGAAGAAAGCAATCACACAATTCAACAGTTATTACAAGCATTAAAAGTTTTCGCGAATACAAACAAGTTTAACGCCTCCACGAGGCATGACGGACATTGCAGGAAAAGAACAGCGGGGAGGAATCAGGAGGAGCTGCCGCCACCACTCGTCCCGCCTTCGGGGAACTCGTCGTCAACATCACTGGCATCGTCTTCTTCACCGCGAACCCCTGCAGCTTCAGGAGGCGGGGGGACCACGACGCGGGTGAACCTCTTCACCAGCGTCTCCATGGCGCCCTTCACCGCCGCCGCAGCACTGGCACGGGCCTCGGGGTCGACCGGGCGGATCACGGAGTTGAAGTCGAACCCCGGCTCACGCAGATGAAGATGGCTGAAGACGCGCGTCGCCGCCTCAGAAAAGAGGTCGCGGCACTCGCTCTCCAAGATCCCCTCCACCTTGACAACGGCGCCCTCCAACGCCTCGACGAGCTTTGAAGCGAGCCCCGCGAAGCCGCTCTCTGGAGCCGTCAGGGGTTCCGCAAACCCATCCCGGCAGAGGGAGTGAAGCGCTTGGCGAAGCTTGAGCTCGACGAAGGGAAAGGCGTTGAGCTCCGCGGCCTTTTTCTCCTCGGCCGCGGCAAGAGCCTTCTCCGTGGTGTCGAGTAGGGCCTTCCCAGAAGCAACTTCCTTCTCCTGCGCATCCAGCACTCCTGCTCCGCGGCCTGGCGGGTCGCCACCTGGGACAGCTCGGAGTCTCGGGCGGCAAGTTTGGCCTCGCGGGACTTGAGATCTTCCTCCTGCTGATGCAGCCGCTCCGCGAGCTCAGACTTATCCTCATGGAGGGCCTTCAGGCGGGCCTCCACCTCTTCATAGCGCCGGGCAGCAGACGCCGCTTCAGCCAGCGCCTCCTCAGGGGCTGCCCTGGCAGACGCAGCTTCCTCCTCGCTCTTTGCCGCGGCGGCCTCGGCCTGACCCCAAACCGCCACGGCAGAGGCGTCGGCGTGGAGCCACCCGGAGAGGAGCCCAAGGCGCCCACTAGCGAGGCGATCGTCGGTACTCCCGAGGGCGCCACGAACTTGACCCAGAACAGCAGAGGCCCCGTCCAGGACGTCGATGTCGCGCAACGGAGGCATCAAGACCTTCTTCGGAGGAGTCCCCTGTGCGATCGCGGGAGACGTCCCCGGGGAGACAGCAGCACGAGGAGCAGGAGGCTCCGGAGGCAGCACAGCGACCAGAGACGCGGACGGATCAGCGGGCGACTGACCCTCAGGGGCTGGCCCTCCGGACAGCGGCACAGCCACGCCCTCGAGGGCAGGAGCGATTATGCCAACAGGCATTGGGGGCTCAGGGGGCTTCATGACGACGACCGGGGGGTTGCCTCACGAGCCCCCTCCCCCTCGGCAGCAGGCGACGGCAGGACGGCAGGAGCGGGCGGCGCATCGGAAGGCGCCTTCGGCTTGACGCCCGCCTTCTTCTTCCTCATCTTCAGCACAGTTGCGTCCCTGGTTACCAAGCAAAGGAAGGTCATCAATACACGAGCTACCGGCGGACGACCAAGGCCGAGCCGGATCACTTACTCTTCAACGTCGACCCACTTCCTCTTCCCCTCCACTCCGGCAAGGACGAGGGTGCCCACGCCTTTTTCGGCGGGGGCACCACCGCGCGGGGGAGCAGAGGCGCTGTCCGCAAGGGCGGCCGCTGAAGGGGTCACCATGGCCCCGGCCTCGCCCACCTTGCCTGCGAGCTACGATTCGGGCGGAGGCGAGGCCGGCGCGTCAACCGCCTTGCCGGCAGGGGCAACGCGCACCGGAGGAGACTCCGCTCCGCGCTTCCTGGGAGTCGACACGCAGGCAGACCGTGTGGTGCGAGGGGCCGGCCCTAGCCCCCTAGGGGCCTTGGCTGCGCGTGAGGAGCCCGCAGCAGAAACTTCACCAACATCATCGTCGTCCTCGAGCTCACGCAGGAGCGTGCTCTGCGACGGGGGGGACGCCCCTGCCGGGTCGTCGTCGGCAGTCTTCTCCGAGTCTTCCCCGCCCGCGGTGTCGCCGGAGGACACCATCACCGGGGAACCAAGGCCCTCAGCAGGGAAAAGCCCCAGTTCGTTGAAGACAGGCATCGCAGCAACCAGATCGGCCCTGTCGTCGTGGCAGTACAGCGGGGCGTGGGCGTCGGGGAGGTCACCTGGGTCGCCGTTGAGCAGGGTCGCCACCGCCCTGCTCAGTTCCTCAGGAGTTATGCATGCGGACCGAAGCCGAAGGTTATCGCCGCTGCCTTGATAGTCCCACAGGGGCCTAGAGTGGGACTGGAGGGGTGCCAGGCGCTGTGACAATTGTTGGAAATATGCCCTAGAGGCAATAATAAATTGGTTATTATTATATTTCCTTGTTCATGATAATCATTTATTATCCATGCTATAATTGTATTAATTGGAAACACTGATACATGTGTGGATACATAGACAACACTGTGTCCCTAGTATGCCTCTAGTGGACTAGCTCGTTGATCAAAGATGCTCAAGGTTTCCTAGCAATAGACATGAGATGTCATTTGATAACGGGATCACATCATTAGGAGAATGATGTGATGGACAAGACCCAAACTATAAACATAGCATATGATCGTGTCAGTTTATTGCTATAGTTTTCTGCATGTCAAGTATCTGTTCTATGACCATGAGATCATGCAACTCACTGACACCGGAGGAGCACCTTGTGTGTATCAAATGTCGCAACGTAACTGGGTGACTATAAAGATGCTCTACAGGTATGTCCGAGGGTGTCTGTTGAGTGGGCATGGATCAAGACTGGGATTTGTTACTCCGTGTGACAGAGAGGTATCTCAGGGCCCACTCGGTAATACAACATCACAATAAGCCTTGCAAGCAATGTGACTAAGTGTTAGCCACGGGATCTTGTATTACAGAACGAGTAAAGAGACTTGCCGGTAACGAGATTGAACTAGGTATAGAGATACCGACGATCGAATCTCGGGCAAGTAACATACCGAAGAACAAAGGGAACAGCGTACGGGATTAACTGAATCCTTGACATAGAGGTTCAACCGATAAAGATCTTCGTAGAATATGTAGGAACCAATATGGGCATCCAGGTCCCGCTATTGGTTATTGACCGTAGAGGTGTCTTGGTCATGTCTACATAGTTCTCGAACCCGCAGGATCTGCACACTTAAGGTTCGGTGACGTTTCGGTATAGTAGAGTTATGTATGGTGGTGACCGAAGGTTGTTCGGAGTCCCGGATGAGATCCTGGACGTCACGAGGAGCTCCGGAATGGTCCGGAGGTAAAGATTGATATATAGGATGTCCTGTTTTGGTCACCGGAAAAGTTTCGGGTATTTCGGTAGTGTACCGGGAGTGCCGGGAGGGGTACCAGGGACCATCGGGAGGGATGTCTCGACCCAAAGGACCTCATGGGCTGTGGGAGGAGTCAAACCATCCCCTAGTGGGCTGGCCTAACCCCCCCCCCCCCCCCACTAAGGCCCATGTGGCTTTGGGTGGAAAAATCCAAAGGAGGAAAGGTGGAAAGGGTTTCCAAGTGGAGAGGAGGAATCCTACTCCTAATAGGATTGGAGTAGGACTCCTCCACCTCCAATTTCGGCCAAACCTTGAGGGTTTGAGGCTGCCTCCTCCCCTCCCTCCCTCCTATATATACTAGAGGATTTAGAGGGAAGAGGTAACCCTAATTGCCACGTGCTCCCTCTACTTCATCTAGATTGGTTTCTCCTCTAGTCTAGTTTCAGCGGTGCTTAGGCGAAGCCCTGCCGGAATTGTTCCACCACCATCGCCGCCGCGCCGTCGCGCCGCCGGAGAACTCTTCTACCTCTCTGCTCCCTCTTGCTGGATCAAGAAGGCGGAGATCGTCATCGAGCTGTACGTGTGCTGAACGCGGAGGTGTCGTCTGTTCGGCGCTAGATCGGAAAGACCGTGATCAGGATCGCGAGACGGTTCGTGATTTGATCGTGGGACGGATCATGGTGGGATCGCGGGATGGATCGCGAGACGGATCATGATTGGATCGTGGGACGCTCGGCGATTTGGATCGCGAAGACGTTCGACTACATCAACCGCGTTTCTTAACGCTTCCTGCTTAGCGATCTACAAGGGTATGTAGATCCACTCTCCCTCTCATAGATGCTCATCACCATGGATAGATCTTGCGTGTGCGTAGGAAAAAATTTGTTTCCCATGCAACGTTCCCCAACAGTGGCATCTGAGCTAGGTCTATGTGTAGATGAGATCTCGAGTAGATCACAAAGGAGTTTGTGGGCGTTGATATTCGGATTGCTTCCTCCCTTAGTCTTTTCTTGTTTCGGCGGTATTGTGGGATGAAGCGGCCCGGACCAACATTACTCGTATGCTTACGAGAGACCAGTTCCATCAACTGACATGTAACTTCGTTGCATAAAGATGGCTGGCGGGTGTCTGTTTCTCCCACTTTAGTCGGATCGGATTTGACAAATGCGGTCCTTGAGAAGGTTGAATAGCAATTTTTGTATCACCGTTGTGGTTTTTGCGTAGGTAAAAATTGTTCTTGCTAGATACCCGTAGCAGCCACGTAAAACTTGCAACAACAATTAGAGGACGTCTAACTTGTTTTTGTAGGGTATGTTGTGATGTGATATGGCCAATTACATGATGAGATATATGTGATGTATGAGATGATCATGTATTGTATAGAATATCACGACTTGCATGTCGAGGAGTACGGCAACCGGCAGGAGCCATAGGGTTGTCTTTAATTATTTTCACCGTTTTGCTTTACTTTATCGCTATGAGTTAGCAATAATCGTGGAAGCAACAGTCGGCGCGACAACCTCATGGCGACACATTGATGGAGATCAAGATGATGGAGATCATGGTGTCATGCCGGTGACGATGGAGATCATGTCGGTGCTTTGGAGATGGAGATCAAAAGCACAAGTTCATGGCCATATCATGTCACTTATGATTTGCATGTGATGTTAATCCTTTTATGCATCTTATTTTGCTTAGGACGACGGTAGCATTATAAGGTGATCCCTCACTTAAATTTCAAGATAAAAATTGTGTTCTCCCCGAGTGTGCACCGTTGCGAAAGTTCGTCGTTTCGAGACACCACGTGATGATCGGGTGTGATAGACTCTACGTTCGCATACAACGGGTGCAAGCCAGTGTTGCACGTGCAGAACACTCGGGTTAAACTTGACGAGCCTAGCATGTACAGACATGGCCTCGGAACACAAGAGACCGAAAGGTCGAACATGAGTCATATAGTAGATATGATCAACATGAAGATGTTCACCATTGAAACCACCTCAACTCACGTGATGATCGGACTTGAGTTGGTGGATTTGGATCATGTGACACTCGAATGACCGGAGGGATGTCAATTTGAGTGGGAGTTTTTAAGTAATATGGTTAACTAAACTCATTATCATGAACATAGTCAAAATGTCTTTGCAAATTATGTTGTAGATTACTAGCTCGCGCTGTAGCTCCCTTGAATTTTTTATATGTTCCTAGAGAAATAGAGTTGAAAGATGATGGTAGCAATAATGCGGACTGGGTCCATGATCTGAGGATTGTCCTCATTGCTGCACAGAAGGCTTATGTCCTTAATGCACCGCTCGGTGCGCCACCCCCTCAAGCGTCGTCTGTAGATGTTGTGAACATCTAACAGGCATGTTTTGATGACTACTTGATAGTTCAGTGCGTCATGCATCATGCATTACGGCTTAGAATTGAGGCTCCAAAAACGTTTTGAACGTCACGGAACATATGAGATGTTCTAAGAGCTGAAATTGGGATCTCAGGCTCGTGCCCGTGTTGAGAGGTATGAGACCTCCAACAAGATTCTTTGCCTGCAAGATGAAGGAGAATAGCTCAATCGTTGAGCATGTGCTCAGATTGTCTGGGTGCTACAATCGCTTGAATCGAGTGGGAGTTGATCTTCCAGATAAGATAGTGATTGATATAGTTCTCCAAGTCACTGTCACTAAGCTAATAGAGCTTCGTGATGAACTATATAATGCCAGGGATGGAAATAATGATCCCCGAGCTATTCGCAATGTTTGACACCGCGAAGGTAGAAATCAAGAAGGAGCATCAAGTGTTGATGGTTAGTGAAACCACTAGTTTTGAGAAGGGCAAGGGCAAGAAGGGAAACTTCATGGATGGCAAGCCAGATGCTGCTCCAGTGAAGAAACCCAAGATTGAACCCAAACCCGAGACTAAGTGCTTCTACGATGAGGAGAACGGTCGCTGAAGCGGAACAACCCTAGATACTTGGTAGATAAGAAGGCTGGCAACGTCGACATAAGTATATTTAATATACGTGTTATTGATGTGTACCTTACTGGTACTCCTAGTAGCACTTGGGTATTGGATACCGGTTTGGTTGCTAAATGTTAGTAACTCGAAATAAAAGCTACGGAATAAACGGAGGCTAGCTAAGGGCGAGGTGACGATGAGTGTTGGAAGTGTTTCCAAGGTTGATGTGATCACCATCGCACGCTCTCTATACCTTCGGGATTAGTGATGAACCTAAATAAGTGTTATTTGGTGTTTGCGTTGAGCATGAACGTGATTAGATCATGTTTATTGCAATACGGTTATTCATTTAAATTAGAGAATAATGGTTATTCTGTTTACATGAATAATACCTTCAATGGTCATGCACCCAATGAGAATGGTTTATTGAATCTTGATCATAGTGATACACATGTTCATAATATTGATGCCAAAAGATACAAAGTTAGATAATGATAGTACCACATACTTGTGGCACTGCCGCTAAATGTCATATTGGTGTAAAGCGCATGAAGAAACTCCATGCTAATGGATCTTTAGACTCATTCGATTTTGAATCGGTTGAGACATGCGGACCATGCCTCATGGGCAAGATGACTAAGACCCCGTTTTCCGGTATGATGGAGCGGGCAAGTGACTTATTGGAAATGATACATGTTGATGTATACGGTCCAATGAGTGTTGTAGCAGGCGGTGGATATCGTTATTTTCCTACCTTCACTAATGATTTGAGTAAATATGGGGATATTCGCTTAATGAAACACAAGTCTGAAACGTTTGAAAAGTTCAAACAAAATCAGAGTGAAGTTTGAGATCATCGTGACAAGAAGATAAAATGTCTACGATGTGATCGTGGAGGTAAATATCTGAGTTACGAGTTTGGTATGCAACTCAAGACAATGTGGAAGTTGTTTCACGACTCACGCCACCTGGAACGCCATAGTGTGATGGTGTGTCCGAACGTCGTAGTCGTGCTCTATTGGATATGGTGCGAACTATGATGTCTCTTATCGATTTACCACTATCGTTTTAGGGTTATGCATTAGAGACAACCACATTCACTTTAAAAGGGGCACCATCTAAGTCCGTTGAGATGACACCGTATGAATTTTGGTTTGGCAGAAACCTAAGCTGTCATTTCTTAATGTTTGGGGCTGCGACGCTTATGTGGAAAAGGTTTTCAACCTGATGAGCTCGAACCCAAAGCGGACAAATGCATATTCATAGAATACCCTAACGTAACAGTTGGGTAAACCTTCTATCTCAGATCCAAGCACAAAGTGTTTGTTGCTAAAACGGGTCCTTTCTCGAGAAAGAGTTTCTCTCGAAAGAATTGAGTGGGAGGAAGATAGAACTTGATGAGGTTGTTGAACCTTTGTTTCAACCAGAGAGTAGCGCAGCGCAGAAAGTTGTTTCTGTGGAGCCTACATTAGTTGAAGAGGAAGTTAATGATGATGATCATAAAGCTTCGGATCAAGTTACTATTGAACCTCGTAGGTCGACAAGGACGCGTACTGCTCCTGAGTGGTACGGCAACCCTGTCTTAGAGGTCATGTTGTTGGACAACGATGAACCTACGAGCTATGGAGAAGCGATGATGGGCCCGGATTCCGAGAAATGGTTAGAGGCCATGCAATCCGAGATGGGATCCATGTAAGAAAACAAAGTATGGGCTTTGGAAGTATTACCTGAAGGGTGAAAGGCCATTCAGAACAAATGGATCTTTAAAAGGAAGACGGACGCGGACGGTAATGTCACCGTCTATAAAGCTCGACTTGTGGCAAAGGGTTTTTCACAAGTTCAAGGAGTTGACTATGATGAGACTTTCTCACCCGTAGCGATGCTAAAGTCTGTTAGAATTATGTTAGCAGTTGCTGCATTTTTCGATTATGAAATCTGGCAGATGGATGTCAAAACATCATTTCCTTAACGGTATCCGTGAGGAAAGGTTGTATGTGATACAACCGGAAGGTTTTGTCAGTCCTAAGGATGCTAAAATGTATGCAAACTCCAGCGATCCTTCTATGGACTGGAGCAACTATCTCGGAGTTGGAATATACGCTTTGATGAGGTGATCAAAGTTTTTGAGTCTATACAAAGTTTATGAGAAACTTGTATTTACAATAAAGTGAGTGGGAGCACTATAGAATTTCTGATAAGTATATGTGGATGACATATTGTTGATCGGAAATGATGTAGAATTTCGGGAAAGCATAAAGGGTTGTTTGAAAAGGAGTTTTTCAAAGGAAAACCTGGAATGAAGCTACTTAAATATTGGGCATCTTGATCTATAGAGGTAGATCAAGACGTCTGATAAAACTTTCAATGAGTACATACCTTGACAAGATTTTGAAAGAGTTCAAAATGGATCAGTCAAAGAAAGAGTTCTTGCCTGATTTGTAAGGTGTGGAGTTGAGTGAGACTCAAAGCTCGACCACGGCAGAAGAAAGAGAAAGGACGAAGGTCGTCCCCTATGCCTTATCCATAGGCTCTGTATAGTATGCCATGCTATGTACCGCACCTATGTGTGCCTTGCCATGAGTCTGTCAAGGGGTACAAGAGTGATCCAGGAGTGGACCACTGGACAACGGTCAAGATTATCCTTAGTAACTAGAGGACTAAGGAAATATTTCTTGATTATGGAGGTGATAAAGAGTTCGTCGTAAAGGGTTACGTCGATGCAAGCTTTGACACCTATCCGGACGACTCTGAGTAGCAGTCAGGATACGTATAGTGGAGCAACCATTTGGAATAGCTCCAAGTGGAGCATGGTAGCATCTGCAGTATGACATATAGATTTGCAAAGAACACACGGATCTGAATGTTGCAGACCTTTGACTAAAGACCTCTCTCACATGCAAAGCATGATCGAACCCCAGAACTCATTGGGTGTTAGATTCATAACAATGTAAATCACATGGTGATGTGAACTAGATTATTGACTCTAGTGCAAGTGGGAGACTGTTGGAAATATGCCCTAGAGGCAATAATAAATTGGTTATTATTATATTTCCTTGTTCACGATAATCGTTTATTATCCATGCTATAATTATATTAATTGGAAACCTGATACATGTGTGGATACATAGACAACACTGTGTCCCTAGTATGCCTCTAGTGGAATAGCTCGTTGATCAAAGATGGTCAAGGTTTCCTAGCCATAGACATGAGATGTCATTTGATAATGGGATCACATGATTAGGAGAATGATGTGATGGACAAGACCCAAACTATAAACATAGCATATGATCGTGTCAGTTTATTGCTATAGTTTTCTGCATGTCAAGTATCTGTTCCTATGACCATGAGATCATGCAACTCACTGACACCGGAGGAATACCTTGTGTGTATCAACCGTCGCAACGTAACTGGGTGACTATAAAGATGTTCTACAGGTATCTTCGAGGGTGTCTGTTGAGTGGGCATGGATCAAGACTGGGATTTGTTACTCCGTGTGACGGAGAGGTATCTCAGGGCCCACTCGGTAATACAACATCACAATAAGCCTTGCAAGCAATGTGACTAAGTGTTAGCCACGGGATCTTGTATTATAGAACGAGTAAAGAGACTTGCCGGTAACGAGATTGAACTAGGTACCGAAGAACAAAGGGAACAGCGTACGGGATTAACTGAATCCTTGACATAGAGGTTCAACCGATAAAGATCTTCATAGAATATGTAGGAACCAATATGGGCATCCAGGTCCCGCTATTGGTTATTGACCGTAGAGGTGTCTTGGTCATGTCTACATAGTTCTCGAACCCGCAGGGTCTGCACACTTAAGGTTCGGTGACGTTTCGGTATAGTAGAATTATGTATGGTGGTGACCGAAGGTTGTTAGGAGTCCCGGATGAGATCTTGGACGTCACGAGGAGCTCCGGAATGGTCCGGAGGTAAAGATTGATATATAGGAAGTCCTGTTTTGGTCACCGGAAAAGTTTCGGGTATTTCGGTAGTGTACCGGGAGTGCCGGGAGGGGTACCGAGGACCATCGGGAGGGGTGTCTCGACCCAAAGGACCTCATGGGCTGTGGGAGGAGTCAGACCAGCCCCTAGTGGGCTGGCCTAACCCCCCCCCCCCCCCCCCCCCCCACTAAGGCCCATGTGGCTTTGGGTGGAAAAAATCCAAAGGAGGAAAGGTGGAAAGGGTTTCCAAGAGGAGAGGAGGAATCCTACTTGGAGTAGGACTCCTCCACCTCCAATTTCGGCCAAACCTTGAGGGTTTGAGGCTGCCTCCTCCCCTCCCTCCCTCCTATATATACTAGAGAATTTAGAGGGAAGAGCTAACCCTAATTCCCATGTGCTCCCTCTACTTCATCTAGATCGGTTTCTCCTATAGTCTAGTTTCAGCGGTGCTTAGGCGAAGCCCTGCCGGAATTGTTCCACCACCATCGCCGCCGCGTCGTCGCGCCGCCGGAGAACTCTTCTACCTCTCCACTCCCTCTTGCTGGATCAAGAAGGCAGAGATCATCATCGAGCTGTACGTGTGCTGAACGCGGAGGTGCCATCTGTTCGGCGCTAGATCGGAAGGACCGTGATCAGGATCGCGAGACGGTTCGTGATTTGATCGCGGGACGGATCATGATGGGATCGCGGGATGGATCGTGATTGGATCGCGAGACGGATCATGATTGGATCGTGGGACGGTCGGCGATTTGGATCGCGAAGACGTTTGACTACATCAACCGCGTTTCTTAACGCTTCCCGCTTAGCGATCTACAAGGGTATGTAGATCCACTCTCCCTCTCGTAGATGCTCATCACCATGGATAGATCTTGCGTGTGCGTAGGAATTTTTTTGTTTCCCATGCAACGTTCCCCAACAACAAGAACTCCTTCACTATCATCCCCCCAGTCAGCTTCCTGGCACTGATATCACGGGAGAAACACTCCAGGACGGGCCAGGACTGGGAGTCGGAAAGCTTCGCGGAGCCCCCCCCGGCAGCCCCCTCGGCAGATCCAACTGGGGTTGGGGTCTTTGAGATCCATGAGGACCCAGCGGTGCCTGAAGTTCTCCACCTTCTTCCCGGCCTTCAAGAGCATGTTGCCGCTCTGGACCGCTACGAAGAAGACACACGCCGACCATTGAGCACCGTCGTGCAAGCGCAAGCTGAAGAAATGGCGGAAGAGGGCCACCGAAGGCCTCACGCCCACGAAAGCCTCGCAGTAGAAGGCAAAGACAGACAAGAGCAGGATGGAGTTGGGCTGGAGATGAAGATCTTGGATCCCGTAGTGGTCGAGGATGGCGGTGAAGAACGCAGAGAAGGGCGGAACGAGCCTGGCGAAGATGCGCTATGGAGAAAGAAGGGGTAGACCGCCTTGGACGAAGGCCGCTTCTCCGAGGAGCCGCCCCATATCAAGGTCCGCCCCCACTCGTTGGTCTCATCCGCCGTCGACGGGAGCACCGGGACGAGGTCCTCGTCCTTGGCGATGGTGGACCCTGAGAGCACCGGTGAGGCAGGAGCGGAGGCTGAGCTCTGGGCCTCTGGCTTCTGCTTGCCGGTGGGAGCCATCGGGAAGCTCGCGGGGCCAAGGCGGCAAGGAGGAGGACGGAGCGGCGCCGGATCTGGAGATGCCTCTGCCAGGGCCGGAGATCTGGGAAGCAAGAGCAGGAGCGCCAAAGGGGAAGGCAATAATGGCTCGGAGCTGGGAGTCAGGCTCTTGTCGACTCGGGCGTCGGCCAAGTGATGAAGGACACCCGACATCAACCGCACGATGCGCGCCAGTCCTGGCCCGCAGGCATTTGGGACCCGCGGCGCTTTGGGCCGCCCTCAAGGCTTTGCCCAGAAGTCAGCTCGAGCACGCCTTGGGCCCGGGGGCTACTGTCGGCATTCTGGGAACGGGGGTACCCAGACCTGCCTGCATGCGACCCAGGGCGTGGCCCACTTCGTCAACCAAACACAGCCAGGCGTGGCCCCACTCAAAACAAAGCCCTCGTGAGGCCCAAGGCTCGCGAGGAGGAATGGCGTCAAGACCGGCCAAGGATGGGCCTCCCCAGGCCCCCTCCGGAGCGGCGGAGATCTCTATGCAGGGCCCCGGCCTCAGGAGTCAAAGATGACACAAGGAAGGACAGGCGGGCGCCAGCGCGCCAGGCGGAGCAGTTTCCTCTTTGGTGCAAAGGGAGCAAGGACGTATGCGGGTTCCCAAACCACCCGCCAAAGGTTTCCATTCCGGTGAAACAAGACCACGACCAAGAGCCCCGCAGGATGGATGTCATCGCCGAGCCCACCTCTGCATCATCGACAACAACTTTGCAGGCGAAGACCGCCTTTGGGCAGGGCGGGCATGTACTCCTGTCCCCCTTCAAAATTGGCCGTTGTGGGATACCTTCCCGCCATTGCGATAAGGGAAGAGGACCCGAGCCACCGCTATATATAGAGGCTAGGCTGCACCGTAGAGAGAGATCCGAGATCGGCCCATCTACTCATCCACCACCAAGCCGACAGAGGGCCGAGAACACCTCGGGAGCGCCCTCACGAGGCTCCGAAACACTGTACTAGTTCATCCACCACACCTCCTCGAGAGGCAATCCTCCAAAGCAGGAGTAGGGTATTACGCTTCGTAGTGGCCCGAACCTGGGTAAACCACCATGTTCATCTTCTTCCTCGTCATCGTGCGAGTTCATCGTTGTGTTCATCGAGTAGCGAGCTAGGTAGGGTGAGACTGCAGGGGATCTTCGTACACGCCCCTGTGTTCGAATCTTAAGGGTTTCGCGGAGCCCGAAATCCCACACTGTCCCCTGGTGGGCACGAGCCGATCGGCCACCGCTCCACCGGATCGCAACACCAGTCAGTTGTCGATGCGGTGTCGAGCCCTCACACTACTGGAAACAGGGAATTTGCCATCAGTCAGCTCTTTGCCGTCTGCCAGCGGATGGCAAAGAACGTATTTGTCATCCGCTTACAAAAAACAGACGGCAAAGAACTGACAGACGGCAAAGAACCTGGTTGCCATCGGCCAATTCTTTGCCATCTGCCAGCAGATGGCGAAGAATCTTTGCCGTCCGCTGGCAGACGGCAAAGAGGTGGGTGGGGTCCAGTGCACGCCAGTGCTGTAACGGCCTATCAACCCCACCTCTTTGCCATATGCCAGCGGATGGCAAAGATTCTTTGCCATCTGCTCGCAGACGGCAAAGAGGTGGGTGGGGTCCAGTGGACGACGGCGCTGTAACGGCCCACTAGCCCCACCTCTTTGCCGTCTGCCAGCAGACGGAAAAGATTCTTTGCCATCTGCTGGCAGACGGCAAAGAGATGGGGCTTTGCCATCCGCTGGCTGATGGCAAAGAGGTGGGGCTATCTCCTCCCCTCTGTCCCAGCCCGGCCCCACCCTTCTCTCTCTCCCCTCTCTCTCCCAGCCCGGCCCCACCCCTCTCTCTCTCTCTCCCGCCCCACCTCACCCACCCACCACCGCACCCGCCGCCCCAACCCCGTGTTCCCGCCGCCGCCCAGCACCGCCGCCAGCCCGCCCCTCCCCGCCACCGCAGCCCGCCCCTCCCCCGCCCCTCCCCGCCACCACAGCCCGCCCCTGCGCCCGCCCGTCCCCGCCGCCCCAGCCCCGCGTTCCCGCCGCCGCCCAGCACTGCCGCCAGCCCTCCCCTCCACGCCACCGCAGCCCGCCCCTCCCCCGCCCCTCCCCGCCACCGCAGCCCGCCCCTCCCCGCCACCGCCGCCAGCCCCGGCTCCTCTTCGCGCCGCCGACCGCCAGATTCGGAGCTTCTCCGCCTCGCGCCCCCAAGATTGACATCGAGCCCCCTTCTCCGCCGGTGAGCTCCTCTGGTTCTCTCCCGGTCTCCCCCTCGAGCCAGTGCCTCGAGCTCACTTGTCCTCTTTTGTGCTTGTGCTCTGCTGCTGCTCGTGGTGCTCTGTTGTGCTGTTGCATGTTGGCTTGCTGCTATGTGCTGTGATGTTGGCCTGCTGGCTACTGCTATGTGTTGCTACTGCTACTTGCGTTGTTGGTGGGGCACTGGTGCTACTGCTAGTCTGCTACTTTTGCTGGATGTGCTACTGCTAGTCTGCTGCTCGTGTGCTGCTATTAGTTACTTCGGTTGCTCGTTGGCTTCTGCTAGTGCTAGACTGCTAGTAGTTCTGTAGTGTAGTTGCTGCTCCTCTATTGTGTCATACTAGAGCTGAAAAAGCGCGGCGTCACGCCGCGCCCGTAGCAGAGCCCGTTTGAATTTTTGGTGCTCATTTGGTTACAGAAACGGAATGTCGAGTGGAGCGAAGAGGTTGATTGAGTGACAATTATTGTTTGGCGAATAGTTTCAAAAACGCAACTGAACAAATAATTTTGTGAAACAAAAGAATTATATAATACTAATGAGAATTATATAATACTAATGATTGCAGCCAAGGGAAGTATTGTTACATGATCACAGTTGTAGGCATTGCGATATATAATCTTAGCTTTGAGTTTCCACTTTATAAGATATTTGGAATGACAAAGCAACATCAATAATTAAAACACAAATTGTGTTGTATCTACGATCTAGAAAAATAGTTATTTGCCATGCAATCTTCTCTTTATCATGATATGAGGATTTATCATCATTGATGACCTCCATCTCATAGAGCAGCAATATTTACAGTTTGTTCCACTGAGGAAAATGAGCATAGGAGAATTGGAAGGAACTTACATCACACATTTGTAGTGCCGCATGCGCAATTTTTTTAATGGGCGAGTCCTATAAATTTACAAAAAAGAATAGATGAAATACTCCTGTCATTTATGACTTATATCCAATCCAGTATTGCACTCTGCCAAAGTATTATAACCCAAAAGATTCTTGGGTAGTACTACCGGAGTTATTATTTTTTCAAAATATCTCCTTCTGCAAGGCCATTAAAGAGAAATTCATATACTGACCGAAAAGGTGCTTTTCGGCCTTCTAGAGGCCGACGGGGTCATATATTTGTGAATTATGAGTTAGGTCATATATTTTCCGATTTTGTTATGAAAAACATCATATATATTTGTGTTGATCGGGTGGATTTAAATGTGCAGTTGTTTCGTCGCTGCGAGGGTCTGGCGTTCGACGACCTCCCCGTGCGTTCGACGAGCTCCGCCCCTGCGTTCGTGGGTGAGCACAAATGACATCTCCTCCTCCCCCCTTCATTTGCTCTATTCCGGTCTTCGTGCCGATGTAACTTGCTAGCTATAGGTAGATTAAATCATCACTATGCATGACCAGTATGCGTCTCCTGTTCGAAAGGGTTACTGTTATAAATATGCATGCGTTTGCATATTTATAACCGTGATTCTTTCGAATTGTCCAACGTTATCCATGGACAGCCCGAGTATGTGTAGATTGGGTTCGTTTTCCCATATGCTCTGCTCCGGATCCGATGCAGAATTTCGTCAGTGCCTCCTTGTTGTTCTCCGGGTACACATCCTCTCTGCTTATTGCCGAGACGTGTATCAGGAGAACAGCGGGGAGGTGCTGCCGAAATTTTGCGTCGGATCCGGAGCAGAGCATGGGAAAACAAACCCAATCTACACATACTCGGGTGGGATTAGGACCTATCTTTACCTACTAGCGTCTAGGTTGCATGGACGTAATAAAACTGACAAACTCTATTAACTGATGAATATAGTTTGCTGAATTATGTATATATTTCTTGTGTGTCCAGTAGCTAGGCAAGATGAGTGATCGTGCGTGGATGTACACCGGTCACACTAGTCAGAAAGACATGACCCATGAATGGATAACAAAAACCAAGGGGGTTGTGAGAGCCGCATTTGCAAATGGACAGAAAACAACCTGGTGCCCCTGTGTCGATTGCGACAACTATCATAAGAGGTCAGAGTTTGAAATGATCAAACACCTGCAGAAGTGGGGTTTTACGCCTAATTATATGGTCTGGACTTTTCATGGTGAGTCTGCCCAACGTGCCAGAGCTGAGGAGGGCCGTCGTCGCACCGATGAGCATGGTACCGGGATGGAAGACATGGTGGAAGACTTTGATGATGCTCGGGATTCGGACGATGAGATGGAGGAATCTGCAAAGGCCTTCAATGATATGTTGGAGTCTTCAAAACGTCCTCTCCACGAGCACACTGAGCTTTGTCAGCTGGATGCCATCGCACAAGTAATGGCTCTGAAGGCTCAATTCAACTTGGGCAGAGAATGCTACGACGCGATGATGACACTATTTGGATGCTTTCTACCCAAAGGCCATGTAATGCCTGCAAACCTGTACCAGTCGGACAAGATCCTCCGTGTACTTAAGATGCCCTATGAGAAGATAGATGCCTGTGAGAAAGGATGTGCCTTATTTAGGCTTGAGTATGCGGACTTGAAGTATTGTCCCGTTTGCCAGTCTTCCAGGTATGTTGTGGTAGACAACGGTATGGGTGAGAAGAGTCAAACAAAAATCCCAGTTAATGTTCTTCAGTATATGCCAATCATACCAAGACTTCAACATCTTTTCATGGTCGAAGAGACGGCCAGACAGATGACATGGCACAAATTGGGCAAAAGAACCGAACTAGATGCAGATGGGGAGCCGATGTTGGTACACACATCGGACGCTTTTGCGTGGAAGCGCTTCGATGCAATACATCATGCTAAAGTGGCAGATCCAAGGCATCCTCGAATCGCCATAAGCACGGATGGGTTCAATGTGTTTGGTATGATGGCAGCCCAATACAGTTGTTGGCCTGTATTTGTCATTCCACTCAATCTCCCCCCCCCCCCCCCCCGGACAGATTATGCAAAGAAAGAACATTTTCCTGACGTTGATAATTCCGGGGCCCAACTATCCGGGGAAGAGTATGAATGTGTACATGCAGCCACTTAAGGATGAACTGCAAGATGCTTGGGATAATGGGATCAAGACATACGACGCCGCCACAAAAAAAACTTCCTAATGCGTGTGTGGTACATGTACTCGATGCATGACTTGCCGGCGTATGCGCTATTCGTTGGCTGGTCTGTGCATGGAAAGTTCCCATGCCCCACATGCAAGGCAGCTCTTCAGTTTCGTCGGCTGCAGGCGGGTGGCAAGTTTTCTTGCTTCGACATGCATAGACAGTTCCTGGATCCTCGCCATAAGTTCAGAAAAGACAAGAAGAACTTCATCAAAGGTAGAGTTGTCAAAAACTCTGCACCACCTGCGTTGACAGGCCAACAGACCCTGGATCAGTTAAACTCTCTCGAGCCGGATCCAGAGCGTCCAGGGTATTTCAAGGGGTATAATTCGGAACACGCCTGGACTCACAAGACATGCTTGTGGGATCTGCCTTACTTCAAAGACCTCCTTTGCCCACACAACATCGACGTGATGCACACTGAAAAGAATGTCGGCGAGGCCCTCTTTGGTACATTGTTTGGCATAGAGGGGAAAACAAAGGATAATCCTAAGGCTAGAGTCAATTAGGAGGCTCTATGTGATAGACCGCTACAAAACATGCGACAACCGAAAGGAAAGAAGAACTGGGCGAAGCCAAAGGCATGGTTCAATCTTGGAAGGCCAGTTATGAGGGAAATACTCCTGTGGGTGAAAAAGGAGTTGATGTTTCCCGATGGGTATGCATCGAATCTAAAGAGGGGAGCGAGCCTTGAAAAATTGAAAATATTTGGTCTCAAGAGTCATGATTGGCACATATGGCTTGAGCGGGTAATGCCGGTGATGTTGCGTGGCTTTATCCCTGAGGATGAATGGCTAGTACTGGCAGAGCTAAGCTATTTCTTCCGTGTTCTTTGTGCGAAAGAACTATCGCCTGGCTTGCTAGAAGAACTGGAAGAGTTGGCGCCGGAGTTGATCTGCAAGTTAGAGAAGATCTTTCCACCGGGCTTCTTTAATCCAATGCAGCATTTGATTTTGCATCTCCAGACCGAGGCACGATTGGGGGGGGCCGTGCAGAATCGTTGGTGCTACGCAACTGAGAGGATGCAGAAGACGCTTCGAGCAAAATGTAAAAATAAACGTCGAATTGAAGCATCGATGGCCGAGGCATTCATTAATGAGGAGGCGGCAAACTTCGTGACAGCACACTACGAAGCCAAAAATCGTCATTTGCATAATCCGAAGCCTCGGTACAATGCTGGTGACCCTAAAAAGCGTGGATCCAACCTCAGCCTATTCAAAGGGAAGCTCGCACCAGCCGGTGCTTATACTTCCTTATCGTTGGATGTCGACGAATGGCGGACCATTACGTTGTATATCTTGAACAATCTAACAGAAGTGCGGCCGTACATCGAGTAAGTTCTCGGTACATTGTTTCGCAACCTCTAATTCCTTTGAACTGCTCTTATTCCCGGATATTTGATACAGTCGATACGTCGCCAAATTCTCGTATGGAGCGGTGATCCAAAAGGATTCCGTCGAAGAGTATGAGCTTCTGGCAATGCATGGAGGCGGCTATCCCGGTTTCATCTCTTGGTTCAAACAAACGGTAATTTCCATTAGACCATTTCATTTCTTCGTCTAATTTCCGGCTAATGCAACAATCCTTTCGTATTAAACTTGTAGGCTAGTTCAGAGTCTATGGACACCGAATTGAGACAAGTCGCTAATGGTTTTGACTATAAGGTACGTTCATTTGACAAATACGACATCAACGGGTATCGCTTTCGTACCTATGGCAAAGAGCTATCTATGGCCGACCGAAAGTCTACAAATTGTTGTGTCTCTGCTATCGGCGAAGGAGGTACCGAGTATTATGGAAGAGTTGAAGCAATTTATGAACTTATATTCTATGGTGCAAACCCACCGAACGTCGTAGTCTTCAAATGTTATTGGTTCCAGCCGAAGGAGACTAGAAGGACTCATGAACATCTAGGGCTAGTCGAAATCAAACAAAGCACCCATTTGGATGTTCCCGGTGTCTATATTACGGCTCAACAGGCAACCCAAGTTTTCTATCTACCGTGGGCCTGCCAAAGTGATCCAAATCTCAATGGTTGGGATGTCGTTTATGAAGTGCCGCCACATGTTAGACCACCTCCCCCCAATGAAGAGGATTATGAACCTCACATTAACCCAGACACGTATGAAGGAGAATTCTTCCAAGAAACACGTCTTTCCAAAAAACGTTTCAAGAACCGCTCTACTTCACCCCAGAACATTGAAGTTGACAGCGGCAGTGAATCCGAGCCTGAGCCGGAACAAGAAGAGCCGGAACAAGAAGAGGTTACTGTTGCGGATGACCTATCAATGCTTGACCGATTACGTACAGGAGGCCTTCCACATGTTGATGCATTTATTGATGATGATGATGAGCACGTCATTACTGATAGTGATGATGATGATGCATTTATTGACCCCGAAGCATATATAGACGATGATGATGCATTTATTGATGATAACGATGAAGATTAATATTATAGTTCATGTCAGGTATTCAATTATTATTATGTACATATATATTATTAATTAGTTCATGTTAGGTATTCAATTTTTTATTATGTTCATGATGATGCTACACTTAAATTATATACATATTATTATTCATGTCAGGTATTCATTTTTTTATGTTGTACTAATTTTGTTTACTCTTTGTCATTGCAGGTGTTGACAGATGGTGGACGCGGGTCGAGAGCGCTCTGAGGCTCCTTCCTCGGCGCGTGGTGGGAGGGGTAGTTCCATTCCACCCCAGAGCCTCCGGAGAGTGCTGCATTTCAGTATGCAGACACCACCGGCGGTCGCTTCTTCTTCGGCCGGGAGAGGTCGGGGGGGAAGAAGAAGGAGAAGGCTGGTAGAGGTGGACGTGGCGGCGGGAGAGGTAGGAAGGCTGCTACTACACCTTCCTCGCCGCCACCCCCAGTTGATTCACCCGACCACAGGACTGCTCCGTCTGAGATGGAGCCGCCTGAGGTGGACCCGTCTCGGACTCCGGTCCACGAGCCTCGGGCCGATGAGCGTATGGCAGACGAGCCTCGGGCCGACGAGCCTCGGGCCGCCGATCCTTCGCCCCACGAGACTCCGGTCCCAGAGGCTCCGTCCCACGAGACACCGGAGCAGAGCAGGGATCAGGCTGAGTCGCAGCCGAACCCATGGGGGGACTGGCCGGGGTCGAGTGGCCATGCTGAGGGTGGCTATAGTTCTGATAGCTATAGCGAGAGTGAGTGGGTTGAGGGGCGCAAAGTCTACCAGCGTGGTGGTACAAAGCTCCCGCCCACCCCGGCGACCCCCGACCAGAGGTGGTTGATTGCGCCTGACGGGGAGAAGTAAGTGCATTTACTCTTTTTTAACCTTTTGCCTTCACGTTTCTTCGAATATCTAATGCGTTGGCCTTGTCATACTGCAGCTGTTGGAAACACGACCGTGGTGTCCGCATGCCCAACAGTGTCCTTGGTGCGATTTGTCGCCAGAGCTTCCCGGGGTGGGTCACGTTGCCCGGTGAGGGCCGGGTTCCAGACCTAGGAATGACCTGGGAGCACAACTTGGCTGCCCCGGCCCCGCCGGGGCATAGGATCGGCGATGTCGAGTGCCACACGGTGGCCGACATTGTGATCCAGACGTTTTGGGTAATTTCTCCTTTGCCGTCTACGTTGTGTTTTCTTCTTTGATTGGCAACCCTAGTGATTGTACTAATCCGTGTTTTCTTGTTTGATTGCAGACCTTCTACAGGTGTGCTGAGGGACAGAAGGAGGCCACGGCTCGGGTTATCAACGCCGAGTGCAGGCTTCTATTTCAAAACTTTCGGCACGAGGCTCGGACGTAGGCTGTTCGAGACTACTACGCCTCGACTGGTATTAGGAGGTCCAAGACGAAGTGCCGCACAAAGTATCTGAGTAAGGAGAAGTACATGAAGGTAATTACCTATTCTTAAGGCCTTGTACTTAGTTTCCTTGATTTGATTCGTAGGCGTAGCGCTCAAATTTCTCTTGCTTAACTTAGGTGCCCCCGAGATGGTGTGCGGATAGGCAGGATTGTTGGGAGGCGTTGGTGGATAAGTGGTGCTCTCCCCAATGGCTATCCACCCACAACATTGCAAAGGAGAAGCGTGGCAAAATGAAAGGTGTGCCACACCATCTAGGCAGCGTCAACCTATATCAGTACGGGGAAAACTGGGTATGTGGTTTGCTTCATGATTCATGCAAATTCATTCTTCATGCTAGCTTGAGCCCTTAACTAATACTCTGTTTCTCTCTTTTATGCGCGACACAACAAGGCTCCAGTGCCAGAGCTGTTTGACCTCTATGCCATGGCCAATACTGCCTCGTACAAGAAGGCCAAGGCATTCTCTGAGTCTGACCTCGATGATCCAGAGAAATTCACCAACCGCGCTTCCCACAAAAGGCATGTGAGGTACAAAGACGAGGGGAAGGCGAGGAAAGGGCCGGACTTTAACCCGAGCCAGCCTATTGATCCAGAGCTGGTGATGATATCTGGTGGCGGGAGGCCCCATGGCTCGTTAGCCAATGGGAATGGACTGATACGTTGTACTAGCACTCTCCCGCAGATCAAGAAGCGCCAGACCAGCTCCGATCCTGAGATAAGGCCTCGTGCACGGCCAATGGAGCTCGAATTGAAGGTTAGTTATACGAACTCAGATACCTTTCCTCCATTACATTGTGTGTGCGGCCGTCGATGATTACAATGCTAACGAGTGGTGTTGCAGGCTGCTATTGAGGCAGAGAGAGCGAAGACCCAGGCTGCTATTGAGGAAGAGAGAGCGAAGACCCAGGCGCTTCTAGAGGAGAGGGACCGGCAGGCGGCGGATAGGGAGAGGGAGGCGGAGGAGAGGACGGCTAGGCTAATGGAGGAGGAGAGGAACCGGAACGATGCGGGTCAACAGGCCCTATACGAGCTCATCGTGGTAAGTTTCTTCTGCATATTAGCCAAATCATGCAC
This sequence comes from Elymus sibiricus, assembly GCA_039707655.1. Taxonomy (NCBI): domain Eukaryota; kingdom Viridiplantae; phylum Streptophyta; class Magnoliopsida; order Poales; family Poaceae; genus Elymus; species Elymus sibiricus. The sequence continues at coordinate 240,051,997 of CM077665.1, forward strand.
GAAATGTTCCTTTCATTACTAGCTAATATGACTGACTCGAGAAAACCAAATGTGCAGACCATGTGCCAGAACAATGGCACGACCCCTCCGCCGATGCCAGTCATTGCTCCGGCGGGCACGGTGAGTTTCATTTGAATGGTCATTAGTTACTAGTCTTCACATTTGAGTTGCATCATGCTAACGATACATTGCAAATGATCTTTGGTGCAGCATAACTCCCGACAAGCATCGACCGATCCTTCTCCGTCTGCCACTGGCGCGACCGGTCCTACACCTACACCTCCGTGATGACGGTAAGTTTTCCCAAGTGTTTTGCTTAACAAATGCATACTTAGCTTAAGAAATGACCTATTATCTCCAAAATGACTTAATATGCTTAGCTAGGTCAAAAATGACATAATAACCTTAATTAGCTCCAAAATGACCTATTTAACCTAGGATAGCTCTAAAATGACCTATACTTAGCATTTATTCCTCCAAAATGAATTTATATGCTTAACTAGCTCAAAAATGACATAACAACCTTAATTAGCTCAAAAATGACCTATTTAACCTAGGATAGCTCTAAAATGACCTATACTTAGCATTTATTCCTCCAAAAATGAATTTATATGCTTAGCTAGCTCAAAAATGACATAATAACCTTAATTAGCTCAAAAATGACCTATTTAACCTAGGATAGCTCTAAAATGACCTATACTTAGCATTTATTCCTCCAAAATGACTTAATATGCTTAGCTAGCTCAAAAATGACATAATAACCTTAATTAGCTCCAAAATGACCTATTTAACCTAGGATAGCTCTAAAATGACATATACTTAGCATTTATTCCTCCAAAATGAATTTATGTGCTTAGCTAGCTAAAAAATGGACCTATTTAACCTAGGATAGCTCCAAAATGACCTATTTAACCTAGGATAGCTCTAAAATGACCTATACTTAGCATCTTTTCCTCCAAACTGACTTAATATGCTTAGCTAGCTCTAAAATGACATAATATGCTTAAGAAATGACATATTTTAGCTCCTAAATGATTTCATATGCTTAGCTAGCTCCAAAATGACATAATAACCTTACTTAGCTCCAAAATGACCTTACTTAGCATTTTTTAAACCAAAATGACTTAGTATGCTTAGCTAGCTCAAAAATGACATAATAACCATACTTAGCTCCAAAATGACCTATTTTACAGATATAAGTTGCATCATAATAATCTTCACATTTTAGTTGCATCATAATAATCTTCTTCTTCTAGTCTTCTTCTTCTAACTTTCTTCTTTCCCCGTTGATGGAGTGCTTGTCTTTAGTTTTTGTTTTGACTTTGCCATCTGCTGGCAGACGGCAAAGCACGCCGTTAGCCTCCTAACGGGGCTAACCCCGACCCTCTGCCGTACAGAGGCTTTGCCATCTTCCAGCTGACGGCAAAGGCGCAAAGAAACCTTTACCGTAGCTTATTCAGCCGGCCCTTTGCCATCTGCTGGCAGACGGCAAAGCCCTTTGCCATCCGCCGGCCATGCCTTTGCCATCTGCCATGGCAGATGGCAAAGTGCCTGATTCCTGTAGTGTCAGGTGGCTAAGTGGCTCTCGCTAAGCATGTGTGTTGGATTTCGGGCTCCGCAAATCCAAAGGAGTTTGAACACAAGGGTGTGTGCGAAGATCCCCTGCAGCCTCGCCCTACCTAGCTCGCTACTCGATGATTTCTACGACGAACTTGCACGATGACGAGGAAGAAGATGCACACGGCGATTTACCCAGGTTCGGGCCGCTGCGAAGCGTAAAACCCTACTCCTGCTTTGGTTGATTGCCTCTCGAGGAGGTGCGGTGGATGAACTAGTACAGTGGTGAGCGGCCTCGTGAGGGCACTCGAGTGGTGTTCTTGGCTCTCTGCTTCCCTTGTTGTCTCTCCGGTCGTCCTCTTCCTACGGTGCAACCTAGCCTCTATTTATAGCAGCAGCCCAGGTCCTCTTCCCTTATCGCAATGGCGGGAAGGGATCCCATAATGGCCAAATTCGAAGGGGGACAGGAGTACATCCCCGGCCTGTCCAAAGGTGGTCTTCACCTGCAAAGTGGCTGTCGATGATGCAGAGGTGGGCTCGGCAATGACATCCGTCCTGCTGGGCTCTTGGTCGTGGTCTTGTTGCACCGGAATGGAAACCTTTGGGGGGCGCTTTGGGAACCCGCGTACGTCCTTGCTCCCTTTGCACCAAAGGGGAAACTGCACCGTCTGGCGCGCTGGCGCCCGCTTGTCCCTCTTTGCATCATCCTTGACTCCTGAGGCTGGGTTCTGCATAGAGATCTCCGCCACTCCGGAGGGGGCCTGAGGAGGCCCACTCCTTGCTGGTCTTGGTGCTGCCTCCCTCGCGAGCTCGGGTCCTCGCGAGGGCCTTGCCTTGAGTCTGGCCACGCCGGGCCGTACTGGCCGGCGGAGTGGACCGCGTCCTGGGCCACAGGCTGGCATGTCTGGGTACCCCCATTCCCAGAATGCCGACAGTAGCCCCCGGGCCCAAGGCGCGCCCGAGTTGGCTTCTAGGCGAAGCCGTTGAAGGTGGCCCGAAGCGCCGTGGGCCCCGATTGCATGTGGGCCATGCTTGACACGTGGCAATCTCCGAGAGGCCGTCGCCTCCTCTTCTTCACGCTGGCTCAGCAATTGTCGGGTTTGTCAAATTGCTTGGCGCACACCAACAAGCCGTCTCTATTCCCCATCGATCTTGCCATCCGTTTTCCCCTCTTCCACGGCTCTCGCCCCTTCCGTCGAATCCCTGCGCGTGTGCCGCCCCGCTCCCTCGCCATGCCCCCAAGAAGAGAGAGGGCGAGGGCTTGAGGGCGCCGATGACCACGCCGGCGCCGGAACCGGTGCTGGGCCGGTCCTTGGTGGTGAATCTTGAGGAGTTGGAGAAGGTTCAGCTGGTGGTCGCCGCCAGTTCCAACGAGTGGGGAGCAACCAAGATCTGGCTGGGCTCGCGGCCTCGGAGCGAGCTCGAGGCCCCTTCCATCCCCCTTCATATCCATGCCCTTCTCTCGGGCTTTCTGCCGCCGTTCTCGGGCTTCCTCTCCGCCGTGCTTACGCATTATCGGATCCACGTGCTCCACCTTGACCCCGGGTCCTTTGTCCTCCTCTCGGCCTTCGCGTTTCTGTGTGAGGCCTTCGTTGGTGTCTTCCCCTCCGTGGCCTTGTTGCGCCACTTCTTCTCCCTCAAGTTGGTCTCGGGGGAACAGTGCTCTGGGTGCGCGTCCCTGTGAGCAGCGGACACATCGGCTGAGGGGGCCCTCGATGCCGGACTCTCTTCGGAGGTAGAAGGGTTCCGGCAACAGTGGGTGTATGTCGATGCCGCTGAGGCCGGCCCCCTGTTTCAACCTCCGCTGGCCCCCACAGTGCCGAATCCCGGGTGGAGGCATGAGTGGCTTGCCGACCCGCGGCTTCCGCAGGTCCTAGCCAGGCTGGCGAGGCTGAAGAAGGCGGGCGTGACGATGGCGATGGTAGTGCGGGAGTTCACATGCCGATGAATTGCTCCCCTTCGGCGCCATTCCCGCCCGATGTGGGCCTTCACAGGTCCTCACGATCCCATGAGGATCCAGATCCCGTCTGTTTCTCCCGGCATGCTGCGCGAGCTGCTCCGCCGCCTGACCGGCGGCGAACCTGACGAGCTCCCCCGGGGCGGCCTCCCCTTGTACAACTACAAGGACCGGGAAGCCCTTGTCCTGAAGATGCCGCGTTTTGATGAGTGGGGATTCCTTCCTCCGGAGGGAGCGCGTCCCCAGGGTGCCCCCTTCGTGGGAGCCCTGATCCCCGGGAACCCTGAAGCCACGGCCCCTCCCAAGGCTGAGGTGGGGCGTCCTTCGCCGCCCGCTCCCCTGGTTCCCGCTCCAGGTCAGCCCGGGGTCGAGGGTGACACCCCATCGACGATGGAGGCCGTCGTCTCCGTCGCTGGGTGCCTGGTGCCGGTCGTCGGTTCACCATCCCCGGGCCTCCGCGCCGGCCGGAAGAGGAAGGCGCCCAGGGGCGGCCGCTCCTCGGCGCCGTGGGCGCCGATGAAGAGGAAGTGGATCACCGTCGATGAGTAAGTGCCTGCGTCCCCTCAACCTTCCCTTTGGCGCTCTCCTTCTGAGCTTCTGTTCCGCAGGCTCCCCACCGGTGAAGGAGGAGCCGAGTTGACGCCGCCCAGTTCTGTGGCTGCCGAGCTTCTTGCGGCCTCATCTTCCGTCGGCTGCGGGGTTCTGGCCCCCAGGGCGCCCGTACCCGAGCCTGCTCGGCCTCCAGGAGGCCTCGAGCGCGAGCCTCTTGCGATCTTCTTCGCCCGTGGCTTCCAGCTCCGAAGGATGGGGCCGCGCCCCCCGCTGGCGGCCTTCCCTGGGGGCGTGCCGCGCTGTGTCCTTGGTCCCCCTTCGCTCGATGATGTGGGGCCTCAGGGGGCGCGTCCTTCTTCTGGGGCGGTCAGGCGGGAGCCCCCAGCCCCTGGGGACGCGTCCGGGCTGGGTAGCCCCTCGCATGCCTCCCCCGTCCATCCTGGGGAAGGCGGAGACCCTGGCTGGGCCCTTGAGCTCGCAAGTGACCGGAGCGCCATGCGGTGGGGTTTGCTCCAAACCGCGGCGGAAGCCCTAGGACGCCTGGGGGTGGAGCTTGCCAATGACGATGCCCACTTGGAGAAGGAGCGCCAGTGCCTTGCGCAGGAATAGCATCGTCTTGAAGTTGCCATGAATTTCGGCCGCCTGCAGCGCGAGCGCGCCCGTGCAGAGGCCGAGGAGTCCCTTGCCGCGGCGGTGGAGGCTCGCGAGCACGCCTTTGCTGAGGCTCAGGAAGCCGACTGTCGGCGCAGGGCCTCCGAGGAATGCCTCGAGGAGCTTCAAGCCTTCAATGCCACCCTTGAAAGGCAGGTCCGTGCGCGGAGGGCCACACTTGATGGCCCGGCAATCGAGTTCCTCACCGCTGGCGCAAGCCCCCGCGTGCCCGTAGACGCGTTGGCGATGGAGGCGCTGGAGCAGAGCCTGGAGCAGGAGAGGCTGGAGGTGAGGGAGCGCCAGGTGTCGCTTGCCGAGGAAACCCTCGCCACTTGCGAGGCATAGGCTCAAGAGGAGGTCGACGACAAGGTGGCAGAGGTTCGGCGCTCCCTTCTCCAGGATTATCACGCCAAGCTGAAGCTTCAGGAGTCTCGTTTCTGCAGGCGACGCGACCAGTTGAGGGGCGAGGCGAACGACCTCAGGAAGAGGTTACTGGTGGCGGAACGACGTCAAGAGGCCGCGGCGGAGGCCCAAGCGGCTGCCGAGGCCGAGCTGTCCTCCCTCTTCAAGCAGGCGAAGGGAGTGACCTCCCTTGTGGAGAGGGCTTCAGACGAGGCGAGTCAGGCCTACGGCCTTCAGCACACGCGCTCCAAGATGTTCCAGTCCCTCGAGAGGAGGGCCCACCGGGCCTTGAGTCACATTTGTGGTGAGAGCGTCGCGAGCCCCCTCGTCCCCGACGACACCGGGTACCTGAGCTTCTTCTCCAAGCTCGTGGAGTGCCTTGAGAGGGGCACGGAGAAGATCAGTGATCTTGTGGAGGAGAAGCGCCGTGATTCCCTTACGCAAGCGGCCTCGCGCATCTCCAGCCACCTCCTTCGCTTCGACCGGCACTTTGACTTCGAGGCGGTGCTTGGTCCCGTACCTGAAGTGACTCGCGTTGCCCTCGCCGAGTGGGTCGAGGACCATGTGGAAGACTTGATAGCGGAGCTTTCTTCTGAAGAAACCGAGGGCCATGCTGGAGCCGGGGAGCACGAGGCCGACGGTGGTGGTGATGACGAGAGCGGTGGCGACTGCATGTCCCCTTGAGTAGCCTTCTTGTTTACCTGGCAGGGTTATGCATGCGGCCTAGTGGCAACTCTGATGTATTTTGAAAAATACCCTTGAATGTGCTCCCGAATGACGAGGTGTGTTGTGCCGCGCTTCCTCTTGCTCGGGGTTCCTGCCAATCCTATTGACACGCTCGTGGTAGGCTTCTACGTCAGGGAGTTTTAGCAGTGGCACTTGGGGGGTCCGGATGTCCTGAGGGTTTCTACTTCTTATGAGAGAGGCAAGTTGGGAGCCCTTTCGGCACTCTGCGTCTGCAGGCCCCAGTCCCACACATTTCTCAACCACCGTAAGGGGCGTCTGGATCACTAGGACGCAACTATGGGGTGAGGCCTAGACACCCTTGATACCGACCGGATCGCCAGGACGACATCAAAGGGGCGAGGGGCTATATGACTGGTAAGGCTCCTGAGGCGCGCTGCTCAGGAGCCCCCTTTGACGCTCAAGCAGCTCTACGTCGGCAGGTCCCAATCCCGCACATTCCTCGACCACCGTAATGTACGTCCGGATCACCAGGACGCAACTACGAGGTGAAGCCTCGACTCCCTTGATACCGAACGGATCGCCAGGACGATATCAAAGGGCAAGTGGCTATATGACTGGTAAGGCTCCTGAGGCGCGTTGCTCAGGAGCCCCCCTTGACGCTCAAGCGGCTTCCCAAAAAAATTTGTTTCCTGCCCCGGGAGGTGCAAGCCCCCAGAGGCTCTTGATACGACGCGTTGGGCCACGGGCGGAGCCTCCGAGCGAGCGAAAAATGGCACGCGCCTGTCGACCCTCTTGGGAGCGCCGCGAGAAGATCCGGGCACCAAGGCCTTGGCGAGGTGCGGGCACCGTCCCCCCAGCCCCCGCTCGTAGGGTGCAAGGGCGAGGGGAGTTGGCGAGTGCTTGCCCCAAAGAAAACGAGGCGCAAAACAAGGATTGCTATCAAAGAGAATGACATCCCTTCCCTCCAGAAGAAAAATGCAAAAACACCAAATTCTATTCCAAAAGGTGGCAAGTTCGAGTACAAAAAGGATTCTCAAAGGCGGCAACTTCGAATGCAAAAAGGAGCAAGAAACGGCCGCGTCCGGCTCTTAGGGTAGTCTTCGTCTTCGTCTTCCCCCAGCGCGGAGCATAGGGCATCCACGTTGCGTGGGCATAGCCATTGGAGGGCAGTGTTGTCCGCTAGCGCGGAGCATGGGGCTTCCACTTGGGCGTGGGAAGGAACCCCTCCGCGTCCTCGGGGGGCTCCGGGCATATACAACCCACTCATTATTACGTGAGAGTGTCACGGGTTGGTCCTAGGGGTGTACAGGGAGCTCCATGCCCCGCGGACATGAAGCCCACTCCCAGCCCCCAGGCTTGTCGTGGCGAAGTAGGGTCAGCTCCGGACCGGCCCTCGAGTGTAGGGGGGCTCCGCGCGCTCTCCGATGGGAAGGCCCGCCCCGGGAGAGGGCCTTGGGCACCCCGGAGGCCGTGGCCGGGTGCCGTCGTCGTGGTGATGGCGCAACCCCCTACGCCGCGGGTCGGGCCCGGTGGGGCCCTTCCGCCCCGCGTGAGGCCGGCACCCTGGGCAGTGCCCCAGTGCGCCTCGCTGGGACGCCCGGGGTCCCCATGCAAGTACTCGACACCCTGCCCCCAGGCTACGCGAGCTGGGCCTGGGGACATGGGCGAGTATGTGATCGCCCATTGGTGATCGAACGAAACCCGACCCGGAGACATGGGCGTATGTTCCACCCTCTGTCTCCAAGCGGGCATCGCACGCCCCGGAGACATGGGCGTGTGTTCCACCCTCCGTCTCCAGGTTGGGATCATCTGGCCTGAAGACATGGGCATGTGTTCCACCCTCCGTCTCCAAGCTGGGGCCATCCAACCTGGGGACATGGGCGCGCGTTCCACCCTCCGTTCCCAGGCAAGTGACCCCCGGTCCCCAGACCTAGATGCCTGCTCAAGGCAGCTCCCTACCAGCTGGTGCGCCTCGCGAAGCTGCCTCGCCGGGCATCCTCATGAGGCCAACCTCGCAAGCCGCCCTCGCAAAGTTGTGCATACCAGCCCGGACGAGAGCCGCTCGCGAGGTCGTGTATGCGCCTCCTGTTGCCGTGGTAGCCGGCGTTGCTTCCTGCGTAGTCCGGGCGCTCGTCAACATGGTCGTTGTAGAGTTGCTCGCGCTCCCGGGCACCGGCGTAGTCGAGCCTCTGGTCTTCTTCCCTGGTCCCGGTAGGCGTACTGAGGGGCGCGAGGCGACGCCCCCCTCGCGCGGCAAGCACCTCCCACCGGTCTCTGCCGGCGCCTGCAGCCAGCTCCTGCATCCCCGGCGACTCGGGCCAGGCCCCCAGCCAGCGCGGGTCGCAGCGGACGTCCCGAGCATGCCCGTGCGACCCAGGCGTTGTGCCAGTCGGTTGAGCGAGTTCACGGGCACGAGCCCCGCTGAGATACGCCTGGGCCCCGCCGGTGGTGGTGACGCGCCTGGGGGCATGCCGGCCCAGTCATTGCGGTGATCGCGCGCAACGTGGTTGCGCTGTAGCTCATGCCCCACGAGGAGCGCGACATGTCTGTGCATTGGGTCGTGGCAGACCCGGAAGGGCAGCGGCGCGGCCCGGATACAAGGAAGGGCCGGGGCGGCAAGGGCGTGTCGTGCGGTTGGTGAAGGCGGCAGCCCCCGGCGCCTGTTGAGGGCCCGGCCGGTGATGGCGCCCGCCGACGGGGAGGCAGAGCGACGCGGGGTGCCGATGTCCGCCGGCGCCGCCCGCGCCACGCGGGCAGCCCGCCGCTCAGCACGGGCTCAACGTCCTTTTGCCATGAGTCCGGCGAGCAGAGGCGAGGCGAGGCTTGCGCGTGGGTTCCGTCACGCCCCCTACCTGGCACGCCAAATGTCGGATTTCGGGGCTCCGCAAACCCAAAGGAGTTCGAACACAGGGGCGTGTGCGAAGATCCCCTGCAGCCTCGCCCTACCTAGCTCGGTACTCGATGATTTCTACGACGAACTCGCACGATGACGAGGAAGAAGATGCACACGGCGATTTACCCAGGTACGGGCCGCTGCGAAGCGTAAAACCCTACTCCTGCTTTGGTGGATTGCCTCTCGAGGAGGTGCGGTGGATGAACTAGTACAGTGGTGAGCGGCCTCGTGAGGGCACTCGAGTGGTGTTCTTGGCTCTCTGCTTCCTTTGTTGTCTCTCCGGCCGTCCTCTTCCTATGCTACAACCTAGCCTCTATTTATAGCAGCGGCCCGGGTCCTCTTCCCTTATCGCAATGGCGGGAAGGGATCCCACAACGGCCAAATTCGAAGGGGGACAGGATTACATCCCCGCCCTGTCCAAAGGTGGTCTTCGCCTGCAAAGTGGCTGTCGATGATGCAGAGGTGGGCTCGGCGATGACATCCGTCCTGCTGGGCTCGTGGTCGTGGTCTTGTTGCACCGGAATGGAAACCTTTGGGGGGCGCTTTGGGAACCCGCGTACGTCCTTGCTCCCTTTGCACCAAAGGGGAAACTGCACCGTCTGGCGCGCTGGCGCCCGCCTGTCCCTCCTTGCGTCATCCTTGACTCCTGAGGCCGGGTTCTGCATAGAGATCTCTGCCACTCCGGAGGGGGCCTGAGGAGGCCCACTCCTTGCTGGTCTTGGTGCCGCCTCCCTCACGAGCTCGGGTCCTCGCGAGGGCCATGCTTTGAGTCCGGCTACGCCGGGCCGTACTGGCCGGCGGAGTGGGCCGCGTCCTGGGCCACAGGCTAGCAGGTCTGGGTACCCCCGTTCCCAGAACGCCGACATTGTGGCGATGCACCGGAAGGCAGATTACATCCATTTGACACCCGTCCAGAGGCGTGTCAAGATACTAAGCAACAAGCAGTCAAGCGGTGGTGAAGGCTTGCCGGAGATGCACCCCCGCTCGCCACCTAGGCTAGCATTTATGGCATTTTGTCCTAAGGGCCAGAGTTAGGTATGATAGCACTGTTAGCTATCTAATCACTAGATAATGTCTGTTTTGCCACTCCGATTGCCCCTTGTCCTATAAAAGGAGGCCCAAGGCAACCTAGCTCAAGATTCGGACTTTTGGACACTTGTACTATCGTAGCAGCTCCCCTGAAGGCGACCTTGCCGTGCTTCGTGTTCCTTGGATCAAACCACCAAAGCAGGAGTAGAGTTTTACGCTTCTCAGTGGCCCAAACCTGGGTAAAACACCAGTGTCTCATCGCCGCGCCGTCTCATGGCCTCTACTCTTTGTGCAACGTGACCTCACCCCTGCCGAACCACAAAGGGACCCATGGTCCCATAGGTGATCATGTGCATCCTGCCCCGACACCAACCATCTTCCTATGGATTTTGATCCTCCGGGCTGGGATCCTCAAGAGGTGCGTTCTCAACACGCCCCCATCTACCCAAAGTTGAGGGCTCTACTAGCCAACGGGTTAACTGGAGTCGACCTATCCCGGTGCAGGGTATCTTGGAGGATTTTGCCACTAAGCATCCACAACAGCTTGATGTATTCTTACTCTGGGGATTTAGACGATGCTCGAAGATACATCAACTTTTCTTTGGATGCTGAAGTGATAAACCGGATGGTGAAGAAGTTATTGGGTGAAAATCAAGAAACTTGCAGCAAGGACGGGTTGAAGCCTTTCTACGCCCTTAACCCAGTTCCTCTGGTAAAAAAAGCCTTCGATACTTTTATCCGGCTCTATGAATATTGTCTTTTTAGCTTTTAGACCTTCACTTGTCTGCTCTGATTGTCAATTTTATAGGCCTAGTCTCCATTTTGGGGCAGGAAGCGAGGCAAAACCGCGACTGATAAAACCAAAGCTGCCCCAAGTAAGAAGAAGAATAAGGCGGCCACTAAAGGGCCGTCTTAGATGGACGAAAGAGATGCAACTTATATTCAATCAGAGGTAGAATTTTAACTTTGTCTGTACTTCATCGAATATAGCTGATGCCTTCTTTTCTTAGGGCGATGTTGAGACAAGCCGTGCAGGCAATGTTGAGGTAATTTCTATTTCCTCCGACTCAAAATCCTTGCCTCCATTGAAAACAAGGCGGGTTTCGGAAAGTAAGCTTCTCTGACCCGGATGCTTATCTGGACCTCAATTTTGTTTTGAAGAAAACTCAGCACAAATCAAAGCATCGGACCCGGAGTGGGAATGGTGATCTTGCTGACGGCTTACCCGATAAGACAGCCGCCCGAAAATGACCAACTGAGGTATTTGATGTTCTAGTCCTTCAAAGAGAACTGACTTGATATGTTAACTATTAATCCTTATATTTCGGTTTATCACGAGTCGCCAACTTCATCGGGCGACTCGACTGCCTCCAAACTAGCACCCTTTGTTATCAATGCCGGGTAAATTCCCCTTTCATCATTCGCTTGTTTAAATAGGCTTTTGTCTTTGCCTATGCCTTATATTAATTCCTTTGTTTTGTTGGGCCAAGGCCAAGAAAAGGAAAACTGACGGGTCATCCACCAACCCTGAGGTCCTTGAGTCGGAGATCCCTGATTCGGCGGCTCCTGAAATTCATACTGATCGATCTGAAGATCATCAGGAAATCCAAGCTGACTTACCCCCTCCTCCAGAGCCGACAAGCACCAATGCTACAGATGTTGAAACCAATCCAGCGACCGATCTTAATCCGCCCAGTCCTCCGAAGCCAACTGAAGATGCTCCTGAGGAAGTCATTATCACTGGGGCGAGTTACACCGCTCCTAAGGCCTCTAGAGTATTGGAAAAGATTGTTGCTAAAGATCAAACAATGCTGCTTGAGAAAGGGAAGACTAAGCTGGAGGTCCCAAATTATGAAAATCTCAGCGCAGAAGAGCTACATGCTAGCTACTTGGACCGCATTGCTACAAGCCAAGAGATGGAAATCGGCCTTGTTAGCATGATGAGGAACAAATACGAGGTATACTCCTCTTCACTTGTTTATACCATATATCCTTATGTAGCCCCCAAGGGCCAGCTTATCTTACTAAGATAAGCTGGGTCTTATTAATATTGTGATTGATTCGACCTGTAGCCCCCAAGGGACGGCTCATCTTTTTCAGATAAGTCGGGTTTCTCCGTATGATGCATTTGAGGAAAGTTAGCATACATTAGCCCCCAAGTGCCAAATATATTGCTTTCAATCTGCTTGGGACTTGTTATAATACCTCTTACTATGCAGGAAACTCTGAAGACGACCGAGTCAAACATGGCCGGCTTGAAAAAGGACCTGGAAGCGGGGCAAGCTACCCGAGCCGAGATTGAAGAAAAACTTCACCTCTCCTTGGTAGAACTGGAAAACACCAAGGCGAATTTCTTAAAAGAGAAAAAAAATCCTTTGAAGCTAAAAAGGCGACTCTGCTAAAGCGTGCAGAGGATGCTGAGGGCCAGCTGAAGCCCATCACCGAGGAGCTATCCGGGTTAAAACGACACATTGCCCAAATAACCCAGGCTGATTATGGTAAGTATCTATGACTTCTCGTCTTCTTGAGATACGAATATAAATCACCTGGCGACTCATGTATTGATGCTATTTTGCAGGCCCCCGGACTAGCAACCTTCATTATAATAGCCTGCTGATGCTCAAGGCTATTTATTCACTGACAGAGCAACTCTATGCTGGGAGTCACCTTGCAATCAAGCCAGTGATGGAGGATAAGAAACCATAGGGGTTTATCAAAAATGTGTTAGAATGTCTTTCCACCATCCCACGGCAAATTGAGGAGTTGAAAAGGTCAGCCGCCCGCTCTGGTGCAACGTATTCTTTGAGCCGGGCTCTAGCTTACTCAGCAGAGCTTGATCCGACAGAAATGGCAAAGGGCTCCCCCGAGATTAAGGTTGATGGGCCAGAATTTACTGAAAGCGACTACACATCTTGTGTCAAAGCCACTCGAGTATTGTCCACCCAGCTGGTTTCTAAAATGAAGCTAAAAAATTATCAGGCGGCTTATGATGCCAACCATTCACAGATTCCCCCGCCTACCTTTAAATCGGTGAATCTGACTCCTCAACGGCATAAGCACATCTTCGCCCCTAAAGTCGACCCGTCTTCCATTCTTGACGACGAAGCCATATTCGAAGCTTTAACCCATTATAACTGGGATGCGGGCAATCTTTAGATACAAGAACCAGAAGACCCAGTGGCAGACAACCCGGAGACATCTCAAGCGATGGATCAGACCGCAGCTAACCCGGATGGCATAGAAAGCGAGTTGCCAAAATGATGACATGAACTTTTTAAGTCGCCAGCTAGATGGCACGGGCCCCCGAGTATGGGGCCAAATATTTTGTGGCTTTGTGAACTTGTAATAGGGGTAGCTTTAAAAACTATTGAAATACCTTGTCGTGCCATCGTGCACGTTTGCGCCTTTGTTGGTGTAAGATATTAATCTTCTGGGCTTGATATCATTTTGCTACTCTTTCAGTCTGTCGTTGCACATCTCTATTATTATGATTAATGAATGTTTTGACAGGAAAGTTTTGAGAAAAATAAGCCGGCAGAAGGTCTTGGCCTTTGAGACTCAAATTTTGTCAACTTTCCCTCCAATGATGTTGAAGACGTATGATTCGGCAACTGGTCACAATGTGAACTCAATTGCTAAACCCGGACGCTCAAGTATGAGCCGGCAATATTGTACCAGAAAATTACTGTGATAGCCGAACTAAATAATATAATTTTGATAAGCCGACTCGGTGAGACTCGGCAAAGATAGATCGTCTTTCGAGGCTCAAGTCTTGAGTTTTTCCCCAGCAATACAATTTCATGTTGGTCATTGTTTTGACTGTAACTAATAATCCGGATGCTCATGCGTGAGCCGGCAAAGAAAACAGGGTGTACGTGAACCTTTATGCGGTGATAGCATAGTTTTTATAACAATACATAGTACTATTAATAAGCTGGCCCAGTGGGACTCGGCAAAAACAAACTGGCTTACGAGGCTCAGAAATATAGGCCAGCTCTTTGGAGCCGGCTTAGAGGGCTCCAATCATTTGATCCTGGTCATAATAAACCATGGTGTGGATCGACCAAAGAACTTTTATTTGTTCCTGCAGATGTTTATGATGTATCCAGGTCTGAAGACCAGTTTTCCGCACAAACATGAAAATGCAGATATGATGTAATGATGCGATGATGCAATGCAAATGATGATATCAGAACATATAAAAATTGTCGGCTTTCAAGTCTCGACATAAAGACCGGCTTTCGAGGCTCAAGTCTTGCTTCAATGAAGCGGGTATGATAACCCATGGTTTATCCTAGCTCTCTGTATGCCGGCTCTCACATGACTCAAGCCGATGTTTTAACCTTGGTAAGTTCAGGGTCCAACAAGGATTGACTTTCAAGAGTACACGGGTCATCTGATCGGAGTTGCATCAAGCATACAGGCAGGTTTAACCATATGTGGCATTTTTTCCGGGTCAAGAGGGTGAGAAAGCTGAACTCGATGAGTTGGAATCCCCCAAATGCCCATTGTTTCGAAGAAATAAAGACTCATGCTCAATTTGTAGGCTAAAACGGCAAAAAAAACCGAGTTTCGGGGGTGCTGGCATTATTATATTTGAAACATAAAGAAGTATACACAGAATTTGCATGGGGGAGGAAATTACAAAAAGGGAGCCGATGGCTCTAAGTATAATAAGATCGCAGGTGTTCCAAGGCCGGCTTGTTTTCTTCTTGGAGGTATAGAATTCCTCTTGTAAAACCCTCCAGAGTACGAAATTTATTCAGGGATTCAGGTACTAGTGGTACTGACCGCTATTTAGCTGCTTGGGATTACTTTGGAATCCACCTTGATTATTATGCTGATTGCCCTGGCCAGGATGCTGTCCATTGCCATGATTTCCTTGATGCTAAAACCCAGCCCCCGAGCCGCCCTGCGACCCACCAGGACCGTGCTGACCCGGGTGTCCTCCACCATTGCCTCCTGAATTATTCTGGAAAGCCTGATTATGGAACTCCTGCATGATGTATCTGTTCTCCCATGAGTGGGTAGCTGGCTTGTCCTGGGTACTGTGTTTGGGACATGATCCCTTGAGCGCTTATTTCCATTATAAGTCCCTCCAGGGTGACTATTATGGCCTTTGTTTTTGAAGCGACCATTAGTGTTGGCCACAAAATCTGACCCGCCGTCTGGCTGCTTCTGCTTGTCAGTATTATTCTGGGTTCTGATAACCCACAAGTATAGGGGATCTATCATAGTCCTTTCGATAAGTAAGAGTGTCGAACCCAACAAGGAGCAGAAGGAAATGACAAGCAATTTTCAGTAAGGTATTCTCTGCAAGCACTGAAATTATCGGTAACATATAGTTTTGTGATAAGATAATTCGAAACGGATAGCAAGTAACAAATGTAGCAAAGGTGCAGCAAGGTGGCCCAATCCTTTTTGTAGCAAAGGACAAGCCTGGACAAACTCTTATATAAAGCAAAGCGCTCCCGAGGACACATGGGAATTTCCTTCAAGCTAGTTTTCATCATGCTCATATGATTCGTGTTCGTTACTTTGATAATTTGATATGTGGGTGGACCGGTGCTTGGGTGCTGCCCTTACTTGGACAAGCCTCCCACTTATGATTAACTTCTCTCACAAGCATCCGCAACTACAAAAAAGGAATTAAGATAAATCTAACCATAGCATGAAACATATGGATCCAAATCAGCCCCTTACGAAGCAACGCATAAACTAGGGTTTAAGCTTCTGTCACTCTAGCAACCCATCATCTACTTATTACTTCCCAATGCCTTCCCCTAGGCCCAAATAATGGTGAAGTGTCATGTAGTCGACGTTCACATAACACCACTAGAGGAAAGACAACATACATCTCATCAAAATATCGAACGAATACCAAATTCACATGATTACTTATAACAAGTCTTATCCCATGTCCTCAGGAACAAACGTAATTACTCACAAAGCATATTCATGTTCATAATCAGAGGAGTATTAATTATCATTAAGGATCTGAACATATGATCTTCCACCAAGTAAACCAACTAGCATCAACTACAAGGAGTAATCAACACTACTAGCAACCCATAGGTACCAATCTGAGGTTTTAAGACAAAGATCGGATACAAGAGATGAACTAGGGTTTGAAGAGGAGATGGTGCTAGTGAAGATGTTGATGGAGATTGACCCCCTCGTGATGAGAGGATTGTTGCTGATGACGATGGCTTTGATTTCCCCCTCCGGGAGGGAAGTTTCCCCGGCAGAACAGCTCCGCCGGAGCCCTAGATTGCTTCTGCCCAGGTTCCGCCTCGAGACGGCGGCGCTTCGTCCCGAAAGCTCTCTTCTGATTTTTCCAGGTCAAAACCCTCCATCTAGGAGAAGATGGGCACCGGAGGCCTGCCAGGGGGCCCACAAGCCACAGGGGCGTGCCCAGGGGGGTAGGGCGCGCCCCCAGGCTTGTGACCTCCTAGTGGGCCCCCTCTGGTATTTCTTTCGCCCAATATTTTTTATATATTCCAAAATAATTCTTCGTAACTTTTCAGGACTTTTGGAGTTGTGCAGAATAGGTCTCTTATATTTGCTCCTTTTCCAGTCCAGAATTCCAGCTGCCGGCATTCTCCCTCTTCATGTAAACCTTGTAAAATAAGAGAGAAAAGGCATAAGTATTGTACCATAATATGTAATAACAGCCCATAATGCAATAAATATCAATATAAAAGCATGATGCAAAATGGACGTATCAACTCCCCAAGCTTAGACCTCGCTTGTCCTCAAGCGAAAGCCGAGATCGATAAATATGTCTGCATGTTTAGAGATAGAGGTGTCGATAAAATAAAATACGGACATGAGAGCATCATGATCATCTTTAGAACAGCAATACTTAATGATATATAATTTCTTATACTAGAGTAACAATTCATTCACAAGGTAAAGTATGAATCAAGAACTCTATTGAGAACCAACAAACTATGATCTTAGTCATTGAAGCAATTGCAATTTATCATAACATCGGAAAGAGTCAATATAAGAGCTTGTAAAGCAATCCACATACTCAATCATCTTCCAGTCTTTCATAATTGCTAACACTCACGCGGTACTTATGAGGTCAAAGCTTCAATTGGACACAGATAAAGATAGGGGCTTATAGTTTTGCCTCCCAATTATTTACCTCAAGGGTAATGTCAACAGAAATAACTCATGATCACCCACATCCAAGTGGATATATGTGTCTAGATCATTCCCCAACACATGACGCTTGCCAAGAGAGAAAGGCGAAATAAAGGAAGTGGTGAGGATCACCACGACTCTTGCATAAAGGTAAGTACTAGAAAGTAAAAGTAACAGACAGGCCCTTCGCAGAGGAAAGCAGAGGTTGTCATGCGCTTTTATAATTGGATGCGCAATCTCTTAATGCAAAAGAACGTCACTTTATATTGCCGCTTGTGATAAAGAACTTTATTATGCAGTCTATCGCTTTTATTTCTTCCATATCACAAGTTCGTATAAAGTTTATTTTCCTCACACTAATAGATCATACATATTTAGGGAGCAAATTCTTTATTGCTTGCACCAATGACAACTTACTTGAAGGATCTTACTCAATCCATAGGTAGGTATGGTGGACTCTCATGGCAAAACTGGTTTAAGGGTGTTTGGATGCACAAGTAGTATCTCTACTTGGTGCGGAAGTTTTGGCTAGTATGAGGTGGAAGCAAGCATCACATGTTAGAGGATCCATGACAATATAACTTCTATTCAGAAATAAGCAAACATAACTCATTATGTTATCTTCCTTGTCCAACATCAACTTCTTAGCATATAATATTTTAATGAGTGATCACAATCATAAAAGATGTCCAAGATAATATATTTATTTGTGAACCTCTCTTTCTTTATTACTTCCTTTTAATTGCAACAATGACCAATTGCTATGTTTGTCGACTCACAACAAATTTCAATCGACATACTTCTTATATGTGAAGTCATCACTCCCCATAAGATCATCATATATACTCTTTGCTTTTATTTTATACTTCTTTTATTTCTATTTCTCAAGATCATAACAAGCAAGCAAAGCCCTCAACTCAAAACTACTTTTTATTATATAACTCTCGGACTCGTTTACATAGGGGGAACATAAAGCAAAACTCAAAAATAGATCACACTAAAACTTTATTCTACTAGATCAAGATATAACCAAAAGGATCGAACTGAGAAAAACGATAAAAGTGAAAGATGTGAAGGTGATACGATACCGGGGCACCTCCCCCAAGCTTGGCACAAGCCAAGGGGAGTGCCCATGCCCATGTGTTTAGTTGTCTTTCTTCGGAGGTGGTGACGTTATATTCTTGGCGTTGATGCCCCTCAGAATGCGATTCTCCTCCTCAAGCTTGTTATTTTGTTGTCTAAGATCCATTATTTCCTTGCGAAGTTTTCCAGTGACGGTTAGAGCTCCCATCACCCACGGATGTTTCATTGCTGCGGGGGAAGAAACAACACTCTTTTTCATATTTTCATAAGTAAGAAATTTAGCATTGGGAGGGATGACCGAATTCGGAATTGCTGAGCTCTGAAGTTCCGACAACATGGCTCCAGGTTATAGATGAGAGTTAACTTCTTGGTCTTCCTCCATGGAATCCACCCTTTTCAAGTCGGCCTACATATCTTCCTCCGTGGCCTGCCCGAAGTGGTTGGATTCGCTGTATGCTCCGGGCCCCGGTGTCAGGTGAGAGACACGGCTCTCCCCGACCGACTCTTGTGAAGACATCTTGCTCTAAATCTGCTACAGAAAACAGCTCAAAACGAAAACAGGAGGTATTGTCGTGATATGAAGGTCCAAACCTTCGGGAGATTATATAATGAATTTTTACCGACCTAACGGAGTATACCACAAGAAAACG
Source organism: Elymus sibiricus (assembly GCA_039707655.1). Classification (NCBI taxonomy): domain Eukaryota; kingdom Viridiplantae; phylum Streptophyta; class Magnoliopsida; order Poales; family Poaceae; genus Elymus; species Elymus sibiricus. Next base: position 240,070,610 of record CM077665.1, read on the forward strand.
CAGTCTGGAGGGTACACGGGGTGGCCACAAGCCACAGGGGCGCGCCCAGGGGGGTAGGGTGCGCCCCCCTGGCTTGTCGCCTCCTCGTACACTTTTCGGACTACTTTAAATTTTCCTAATTTATTCAATATTCCAAAACGGAGAAAAATTGCTATTGGAAAAGTTTTGGAGTCGGTTTGCTTACCGTACCACATACCTATTCCTTTTCGGAGTCTGAAACATTCTGGTACGTCTCCCTAATGTACTCCTCCGGAGTTATGGTAGTGATAATATTGGTTTCAACATTTATAGGAGTGCCTGAGATATAATGTTTGATTCTTTGCCCGTTTACCACTTTCGGATTTGTGCCTTCGGCGTTGTTGATCTTGATGGCACCGGAACGATGCACTTCCTCGATAATGTAAGGCCCTTCCCATTTAGAGAGAAGTTTTCCTGCAAAAAATCTTAAACGAGAATTGTATAGCAAGACATGGTCACCTACATTGAATTCACGCTTTGTATCCTTTTATCATGCCATCTCTTAACCTTTTCTTTAAACAACTTGGCATTCTCATAGGCCTGGGTTCTCCATTCATCAAGTGAGCTAATGTCAAATAACCTCTTCTCACCAGCAAGTTTGAAATCATAGTTGAGCTCTTTAATTGCCCAATAAGCTTTATGTTCTAGTTCAAGAGGTAAGTGACATGCTTTACCATAAATCATTTTATACAGAGACATACCCATAGGGTTTTTGTAAGCAGTTCTATAAGCCCATAATGCATCATCAAGTTTCTTAGACCAATTCTTTCTAGATCTATTAACAGTCTTTTGCAAGATCAATTTAATTTCTCTATTGCTTAATTCTACTTGACCACTAGACTGAGGATGATAAGGAGATGCAATTCTATGATTAACATCATACTTAGCAAGCAATTTATGGAAAGCACCATGAATAAAGTGTGAACCACCATCAGTCATTAAATATCTAGGGACTCCAAAGCTAGGGAAAATAACTTCTTTAAGCATTTTAATAGAAGTGCTATGATCAGCACTCCTAGTTGGAATAGCTTCTACCCACTTAGTAACATAATCAACAACAACTAGAATATGACTATACCCGTTGGACTTTGGAAAAGGTCCCATATAATCAAAACCCCAAACATCAAATGGTTCAATAACAAGAGAGTAATTCATAGGCATTTCCTGACGTCTAATAATATTACCAATTCTTTGACATTCATCACAAGACAAGACAAACTTACGAAAATCCTTGAAGAGAGTAGGCCAATAAAAACCAGATTCACTACTGGAATCAGGATCTTTGCAGTCTGCCATGGCTGACGGCAAAGGCATGCATGGCGGACGGCAAAGGTCTTTGCCGTCAGCTAGTAGACGGCACCACATCCTTGAAGAGAGAAAAGGCATAAGTATTGTACCATAATATGTAATAACAGCCCATAATGCAATAAATATCAATATAAAAGCATGATGCAAAATGGACGTATCAGGTTCCCTGGCTACCACCATGATTATGTTGGCTCTTTCCACCTTCACCTTTCTTTCCCTTGCCGGTCTTGTCTTCATCCGAGCTGGGATCCTTCGTGCTATCTAACTCGGCATATCTGGTGAGGACATCCATCAAGCCGCCCATGTCTTGTACCTTACGCTTGAGCCGCCCGAGCTTCTGGACCAGCGACTGGAAGTGGCAATTCTTTTCTAGGATCAGGACAGCTTGAGCCGCAGTAATACTGTCTGATGAGTGTATGATTTCCGCAACCCGGCGAGTCCAATGATGAGCCGACTCATCTACACGATGGACGCAATGTTGAAAGTCCACAATCGTCATTTGCTACTTGAACGTTCCCTAAAAATTCTTGATGAAACATTCTTTAAGCTCAGCCCAAGTGTTGATGGAGTTGGGCGGCAAGTTGTTTAACCACGTTCGATCCGGTCCTTCCAGCAGCATGGTTAAGTACTTAGCGCACACGGCGTCACTGACATCCAACGTATCCATTTCTAACTTGTAACTTTCGATCTAGGCCGCTGGCTCAAGATCCACCGTGTAGTTTGGCACCTTGCGTGACCCCTTGAAGTCTTTGGGCATACGCTCGGTGCGGAGAGCCGGAGATAGGCAATGTATCCCAATCGTCCTACTATTGGTCCCAGCCTCAGGTTGAGGATGAAGTTGTTGAATCCCCCGTGTTGCTGCTTCCGCCTCTGCCTGCCGCGCATCCGTAGCCGCGTCAACAATCGCCTGAGCTCCTAACGGAATAGGCCGGGTCGGGGAAACTTGAGGCTGCTGCCTGCGCCCACTGCTAGAAACAGCCGGAGAGTCCGGATGGCGGCTCTTGCTGCCACTAGCATATGGAGTGGAGTTTATCCGATCACGACTGTAAGAATACTGTGCTTGCTGCACCACTACTGTTTTCAACATCTTTATGGCGTTCCTGGCTTCTACATCGATAGGGATATTTCCAAGAATAGGTACCGATTCCAAATGCCGGGTTGCAGCCAACACATTGTCAACAGGGTTAGAAAAGTGACCCCGTGGTGTCTGAAACACTGTGGTGGTGAAGGAATTGGTGGTGGTTGAGGTGGCTCGTTTTGTTGATTCCCAAGCGGCTGCCCAGCCCCCGACGTCTGATGAGGGGTGTTGAAGAGTTGGTGTGGCTCGAGGTTCAGTGGCAGCCGGCTCCGATGTCTCCTTTGGTAAACCGCCTCAGATGCTTCTCTCTGAAGTCCTAACTGCCAAGCTTCGGCCTTAAGGCGCTCCGTCTCATTATGTATGCGAGCTTGTAGTTCCGCCATCTTGGCATTCTCAGCATCGATTTCCCTCTATACCTCGGCCATCTGGTCTCGCAGCTTGATCAACTCCGTGTTACGCTCCTCCTAATTTTCCGCCGTGACGGGACTCTCCACGAGCTTTGCCATCTCAGCCATCAAATCTATCATGGCTTTAGCAGGCGTCTTGCCAGACCCGCCAGATCCACCCGTCGCTCCGGATGCAGACGAGTTCTGAGCCGCCGCGGTTCCTGCCATGTAGGCAACAACCTGACGAGACGACTCATGGAATTCCTCAGGGGCTTCAATCTCCGATGATCCCCCGAGTCTGCCATCACAGAGACGACAGATCGATTCAGTTTCTCCCGTGGAAGAGTCACCATCTGAGTTGACGAGGATGTCGCCGCTGCCCGCCGGTTCATCCGACAGGCAAACTCCCTGAGTAAAGCCGACGAACACATGACACCGGTCGATTTGATCGTGGCCGCGTCGTGTGCGCCGAGCCGGTTTGTCGATGCTGGTGCAGATGTCTGGCTCGGAAACCATGGCGCTGATCCTGCCAAAGGGGACCTGGTATTCGTGCTCAGTTGAGCCGGTCTTGGTGCCCCAGATTGGATCATTGATGTAGATTTTGTCACGGCGGCTCTTGACCAGTCGATCAACTGCGAATTTCCCGAACCCTGCACAAATTCCTTTCGAGAACTCAATTCTAGCGGGTGAGAGCCCCACGGTGGGCGCCAACTGTCGTGGTTTTGTCACAGCAGATGTCCTCATGCAAGGACTTTGGTGTGAGGCCATCGCCGCTAGGTGGCTACTCAAAGAGGTTAAACGGGAACAGGAGGCGAGTTTACCTAGGTTCGGCCCCTTCGATGGAGGTAATAGCCTACGTCCTGCTTTGTGTCTATGTATCTCGGTTACAAGGGTGCACAATCGCTAACCTAGCTCTCGAGGGTGTCTAACTTGAGTCTTTCGGCCCTAGGGGCTTGCCTTTATATACAGGTCAAGGCCCTAGGGTTTACAACAGAGACCGAGTCATAATATGACTCGTAACCTATCATGTCTCTAACACACCTTGCCTCTCAATCAAGGAATCTTCCGGCGTCTTTAGCCCCGTGGGCCTTGAGTCGCCGTCTCCACGCGCTTGGGCCGCCCGGCGGTTTACTTAGCAACCGCCTTACTTGTTTTGCTTTCACTCTACGGCCCATCTTGAACATCCTTCCAGAGCCGCCATTATACTGACCCGGCCCAATAGGGCAGGTCACACCGTGGGGTTACATTCCCGACAGTTGTGATTACGAGGGTTTGAGGTAGATGAGTTTCCGAGGCCTCTGGTTCTGTGTTGACGGATGAGATACACTGGAGAGTAGTATTACTGCTTGGAGTTGAGTGATGGATTAAACTCCATGTATCTGTGGACCCGATTGCATAACCAAAGATTTCGGAAGTTCTTAAGTGGGAATTCTAATAGTTACCTAGGATCATCTTCGACAGATGTATGAGGGTTTATACATTTGTTCCAAGCAACTCTGAGCTCAATACCCTGTTGTTTTATTCAAGTGGTTTCATGATCAAACGATGTTATCACGAACCTGCAGAAGGCGTTCTTACTAAATTTCAGTTTGAAATCAATTGATGATATTCCCGTTGCTTTTTTCAAGCCATTTGATTCAGCTTACTTCAATCATCTTTGTAAATGGTGTTCTGATTTTCATGTCCATCTTCAGGATGGCTCCAGCAACTCGTGGGAACCCAGGTCGTGAGGGGGAGCAGTCTGATCCTCAACCACCCCCTCCACCACCCCCACCACCACCTCCACCTCCACCTCCGGAGGCATGGCAGGCGGTGATGGCCGCAACCAATGCCAATACCCAGATGTTGCTTGGCTTGTTGCAAGGCTTTCCAAATCAGGAACATCAAGGCCATCAAGGGAATTTCAATAATCATCCGCACTTCGCAACTCTGAACAAATTCCTCGCAAATCAACCCAAGTCGTTCACATGCTGTGAACAACCTCTTGATGCGGACCATTGGCTCCATGATATGAACAAGCATTTCAAGTGTAGCAATGTCAGGCCTGAGGACTATGTCAAGTTCGCAACCTTCCAGCTTAAGGGTCAGACAGCAGATTAGTGGCAGCAGTACAAGGATTCTAGAGGTGGCCGTGTAGTAAGCTCGGATGATTTCTACCATGACTTCAGAGCTCATCATATACTGACGAGCTTTGTCGAGGGTATGCATGAGAAGTTCAGGAACCTCAAGCAAGGAAATATGTCTATCTATCAGTACAATTCCGAGATCCAGAATCTGGCCTGCTATGCTAAGCAAGACGTTCCTAATGAGAAGAGCAGTTCTAAAACTTGGTTCAGAGGGGGCCTTAGGGAATATCTTCAGCTTGCTCTCGTCCTTCACAAGCCTCTTGAGTTTGATTAGTTCTATAACTTTATCGGATTTCGGGCTCCGCAAAACCCTAAGGAATTCGAACCCAGGGGCGTGTGCGAAGATTCCCCAACAGCTTCGTCCCCTCCAAGCTCACAACACAATAACCCCGCCCGATAGCGAGGGAGAAGATGGTACACAAGAGTTTACCCAGGTTTGGGCCGCTGTGAAGCGTAAAACTCTACTCCTGCCTTTGGTGGATTGCCTCACCAGGAGGTTTGTGGATGAACTAGTACAGTGGTGTGTTGCCCAGCGGGTGTGTTTGCGGGGTGGTTGTCTCGTCCCCCTCCACCGAGCTACCTAGTCTCTATTTATAGCGGCCCGGGTCCTCTTCCCTTATCGCAATGGCGGGAAGGGATCCCACAACGGCCAAATTTGAAAGGGGACAGGAGGTACACCCTATCCTGACAAAAGGTGGTCTTCGCCTGCAAAGTGGTCGACGGTGATGCAGTGGTGGGCTCGGTGATGACGTCCGTCATGCGGGGCATGGGGTCTTGGTCTCGTTGCACCAAAGTGGAAACCTTTGGGGGATGCTTTCGGAACTCGCGTGCGCCCCTGCCTCCTTTGCACCAAAGGGGAAATTGTCCCCTCTCGCGCACTGGCGCCCGCCTGGCCTGGCTGGCGTCACCCTTGGCCTCCTGAGGTCATATGTTGCATAGAAGTCTCCGCCGCTCAGGAGGGGGCCTTGGGAGGCCTATCTCCCCGCGGGTCTTGGCGATGTCTCCCTCGCGAGCTCAGGGTCTCGCGAGGGCCTTGAGTTGAGCGAGGCCGCGCTGGGCCGTGCTCGGTCGTCGAAGTTTGCAATGCCCTGGGCCGCAGGCAGGCAAGTCTGGGTACCGCGGTATCCAGAACGCCGACTGTAGCCCCCGGGCCCGAGGCGCGCTCGAGCTAGCTTCGGGGCGAAGCCACGGAGGATGGCCCGAAGCGCCGTGGGCCCCAATCGCCTGCGGGCCCGACTTGACGCATGGCGCATTGCGAGACGACTGCCCCGGCTGACAAACCGTCTAGCGCACCCCTCTGAGCCATCACTATTCCCCATCAATCAGGCGGCCCGTCTCCCTCCTTCCACGGCTCACTCCTCCTCTACAGAACCTGCCGTCCGTCCGTCTCGGCCACCCGCCATGGCTCCCAAGAAGAGGGGGGGCGAGGCCTCGAAGGCGCCGGAACCTGCGCCGACGCCAGAGCCCGCGTTAGGCCGATCCTTAGTGGTCAACCTTGAGGGGTTGGAGAAGGTCCTCTTAGCGGTCGCCGCCGGCTCCAACTAGTGGGGGTGAACAAGATCTGGCTGGGCTCGCGGCCCCAGGCCGAGCTGGAGGCCACCTGTATTCCCCTTCACCTTCACGCCCTCCACTCCGGCCTGCTGCCGCCATTCTCGGACTTCTTCTCGGCCATGCTCACGCACTACCAAGTTCATGCGCTTCATCTCAACCCTGGTTCCATCGTCCTCCTTTCTGCCTTCGCGTTCCTGTGTGAAGCCTTTATTGGCGTCTCCCCTTCTGTGGCCCTGCTTCGTCACTTCTTCTCCCTCCGGTTGAATCCCGGGGGGCATTGTTCTGGATGCGTGTCCCTGCAGGCCGCCGATGCGACGGCCAGCGTGGCCCTCGACACCCGGCTTTCCCCGAACGCAGAAGGTTTCCAGAGGTAGTGGGTGTATGTAGATGCTACTGAAGCCGGCTTCTTGCTCCAGCCCCCGTCGGTCCCCGCTGAACCAAACCCTGGGTGGGGAAACGAGGAGCTTGACGACCCTTGGCTTGCGCCCGTCTTTGTCAGGCTGGCGGAACTAAGGGAGGCCGGCGTGACAATGGCGATAGTGGTGCGGGAGTTCTCCCGCTAGCGAATTGCCCCCCTTCAACGCCATTCCCGCCCGATGTGGACCTTCGCGGGCCCTTGCGACCCCATGCGGCTCCAGGTCCCCTCTCTTCTTCCCAGCGCGCTGCGCGAGCTACTCCGCCGCCTAACCAGTGGGGATCCGGTCGAGCTTCCCCGGAATGGCCTTCCTCTGTAAAACCACCCGGACAGGGGGGTCCTTGCCGGGGGGATGTCGCGCTTCGTCGAGTGGGGGCTCCTCCCCTCGGTGAAGGCGGGCCCCCGGGACGATCCCTCTGCGATGGCCGCAAAGCCAGGAGGTCCTGAGGGTGCGGGGGCCGTGAGGCCCCCTTTGGCCATGGAGGGGCGCCCTACATCGCCCACCCCTAGGGCTGTCGCCGAGGCCATGCCCGGAAGTGATGGTGATGTCCCGACAACGGAGGCGGCCGCCATCTTCGCCGCCGGATGCCTGGGGCCAGTTGCCGACATGCCGCCCCCAGGCCCCCGCACTTGTCGGAAGAGGAAGAGGCTCGGGGGCAGCCACCGCCCGGCGCCGTGGGCGCCGATGAAGAGGAAGTGGGTCGCCTTGGACGAGTAAGTGTCCGAGCCCCCTCTGTCTTCCCCGATGTATTCGTCCTGAATCTCTGTTTCGCAGGTTTCCCTCTGTTGAAGAAGAAGGTGTGATGTCACCACCACCTCCTGAGGTGACCAGGCCCATCGTGGCCTCGGTGTCTGCAGTCCTCGAGGCCCCCCGTGGCGAGGCACCCATGCCCGAGCTTGCGCGGCCCCCGCGGGGTCTTGCGCGTGAGTTTCCTGCGAACTTCTTCATGCCCGGCCCTCATCTTGCGAGGATGGTGCTACACCCTCCGCTGATGGTCTTCTCTGAAAACCAGTCGTGCCGTGCTTCAGGGCCCTCCTTGAGCGATGACACGGACCTTCGTGGGGTGCGACCTCTGCTCGGGGGGAGATGGGAGGAGCCCCCAGCCCCTGCGCGCGCGTCAGGGCCAGGCGGCCCCTCGCATGCCCTTCCGACCGGCCCAGGGGAAGGCGGAGACCTCGGTTGGGCCCTCGAGCTCGCATGCGACCGAAGCGCTGTGCGGCACGGTTTGCTCCAGACCGCGGCGAATGCGCTGGGGCTCCTGGGGACAGAGCTCATCACCGCTGATGCTTGTCTCGAGGCAGAGCGACAGCGCCTGGTGCACAAGTGGCATCGTCTTGAGGTTGCCGTCAACTTCGGCTGCCTGCAGCGCGAGCGCGCCCACGCCCTCACCGAGGGGTCCCTTGCCACGGCGAGGGAGGCCCGCGACCGCGCCCTCCCAGAGGCCACACCGCCGACTGCCGACGCAAGGCCTCAGAGGAACGCCTGGAGGAACTTGAAGCCTCCAACGCCACCCTTGAGAGGCAAATCCAGGATCACAGGGCCGCTCTTGACGCTATGACGACCGAGCCGCACGCCGGCGGCGCGGGGCCCTGCATACCCGAGGAGGCGCTGGTGATGGAAGCGCTGGAGCAGAGTCTGGAGCATGAGAGACTGGAGGTGAGGGAACACCAGGTGTCCCTCGCCGAGGACTCCCTTGCCTCCCGCGAGGCGAAATTCTAGGAGGAGGTTGACGACAAGGTGGCGGAGGCTTGGCGTTCCCTTCTCCAGGACTACCATGCGAAGCTGAAGCTCCAGGATTCCCGTTACTGCAAGCGACGTGACCACCTGAAAGGCGAGGTTGATGTCCTCAAGAAAAGGTTAGATCAAGAGGAGCGACGTCGGCAAGCCGCAATGGATACCCAGGCTGCTGCCGAGGCCAAGCTAGCTTTTCTCTATAAGCAGGTAAAGGGCGTTGCTTCCCTTGCGGAGAAGGCTTCGGACGAGGCGGATCATGCCCGTGGCCTCCGCATACGCGCTCCCAGATGTTCTAGTCCCTCGAGAAGAGGGCCAACCGGGCCCTGAGTGACATCTGTGGCGCGAGCATCTCGAGCCCCCTGGTTCTAGACAACGCGGGGTACCTGGGCTTCTTCTCCAGGGTCGTCGAGTGCCTTGAGCGGGTGCGGAGAGGATCCGTGAGCTCGTGGAGGAGAAGCGTCGTGACCTCCTCGCGCGGGCGGCCTCGCACGTCTTCAGCCCACTCCTTCGCCTCGATCCGCACTTCGACTTCGAGGTGGTGCTTGCCCCGGTGCCCGAAGTGATCCGAGGCGCCGTCGCCGGGTGGGTGGAGGACCACGTGGAGGACTTGATCGCGGGATTTTCTTCCGAGGAGCCGGAGGGCCATGGCGGAGCCGGGGGCCGCGAGCCCGGTAGCGATGGTGACGACGTAGGCGATGACAACGGCGTGTATCCATGAGTAGTCTTCGTGTTCGCCTGTCGGGGTCATGAACGCAGCCCAGTGGCGGCTTGAGCGTGTTTTTGGAGGGACCTCTGAGGATGCTCCCGTGTTGCATGGTGCACGACGTTGCATGTTTTTGTCAAAAGCTCCTGTCGGCCTGGATGACCGCCCCTTGCGAGCGCCCGAGTGTTTGTGCCTTGGCAGGGTGTGCGCGATAGCGCACTTACCGTGCACAGCCTTCGCTTTAGGGCGATCGCGAGAGCGGAGGGGTCCGGCAAATGCCGAACTTCCCAAAGAAAGCGAGATACCAAACGAAAATCGTTACCAGAAAGAATGATCCCCTCCCTTTTATTTCCAGAAGAAAATCGCAAGAACTTCAAGTTTTATTCCAGAAAATGGAAAATTTGAATACAAGAATGGGCAAAGAACAGCCGCGTCCGGCATCTAGACTAGTCTTCGTCTTCGTCTTCTCCCCAGCGTGGAGCGTAGGGTTTCCACGTTGCGTGGGCATAGCCATTGGGGGGCAGTGTTGTCCGCTAGCGCGAAGCATGGGGCTTCCACTTGGGCGTGGGATGGAACCCCTCCGCGTCCTCGGGCGGCTCCGGGCATATACATGCCACTCATTATTACGTGAGAGTGTCACGGGTTGGGCCTGGGGGTGCGCTGAGAGCTCCATGCCTCCCCGTCATGGAGCCCGCTCCCAGCCCCCAAGCATGATGCGGCGACGTGGGATGGGTCCCGAACGGGCCCTCGAGCGTGGGGTGAGCCCCCCACACCCTTCGTAGGGAGGGACCATTCCGGAGCAGGTCCCCAGGCTCTCCAAAGCCTGGGGACGGATGTCGTTGTTGTAGCGGCACCGCAGCCCCCTGTGTCGCGGGCGGGGCTCGGCACAGGGGCCCTCCGTCGCATGTGAGGCGGACGCCCAAGGCGGTACCCCAGCGCGCCTCACCAGGGTGCTCGGGAGCTCCGCAGGTACCCCACCGCCTGTCCCCGGGCAGGCCGAACCAGGCCCGGGTACATGGGTGAGTATGTGTGCTCTTGCCACTGGTTGAGCGAAACCTGTCCCGGAGACATGGGCATGTGTTCCACCCTCCGTATCTGGGTAGGAGTCGCCCTGCCAGGGGACATGGGCGTATGTTCCACCCTCCGTCCCTAACAGGGGGCACCCGGCCTGAGGACATGGGCGTGTGTTCCACCCTCCGTCTACAGGTTGGGAGCACCTGGCCTGAGGACATGGGCGTGTGTTCCACCCTCCGTCTCCAGGCTGGCGTCGCCCTGCCTGGGGACATGGGCGTGTGTTCCACCCTCCGTCTCCAGGCAGGCGACCCCCGGTCCGCGGACCCAAGCGCTCGCCAAGGGTAGCCCCTCACCAGTGGACACGCCTCAAGGGGTTGCCAGTGCCTGGCATCCTCATGAGGCCGGCCCCGCCAGCCGCCCTCACGAGGCTGTTCGCACCAGCCTCGACGAAAGCTGCTCGCGGGGTCGCATACGCTCCTCCTGTTGTCGTTGTGGTTGGCGCTGCTCCCATCATGTCCCGGGCGCTTGCCAACATGGTCATGGTAGAGTTGTTGATAACCCACAAGTATAGGGGATCGCAACAGTTTTTGAGGGTAGAGTATTCAACCCAAATTTATTGATTCGACACAAGGGGAGCCAAAGAATATTCTCGAGTATTAGCAGCTGAGTTGTCAATTCAACCACACCTGAAAGACTTAATATCTGCAGCAAAGTATTTAGTAGCAAAGTAGTATGGAAGTAATAGTAATGGTGGCAAACGTGACAGTAGCAGTTTTGTAGTGATTGTAGCAGTAGCAACGGAAAAGTAACTTAGCAAAGATCAATATGTGAAAAGCTCATAGGCAATGGATCAGTGATGGATAATTATGTCGGATGGCATTCATCATGCAACGGTTATAACATAGGGTGACACAGAACTAGCTCCAATTCATCAATGTAATGTAGGCATGTATTCCATATATAGTCATACGTGCTTATGGAAAAGAACTTGCATGACATCTTTTGTCCTACCCTCCCATGGCAGCGGGGTCCTAATGGAAACTAACGGATATTAAGGCCTTCTTTTAATAGAGAACCAGACCAAAGCATTAGCACTTAGTGAATACATGAACTCCTCAAACTACGGTAATCACCGAAAAGAATCCCAGTTATTGTCACCCTGGGGGATGCGGATCATAACTCGTAATAGGTGTCTACAACTTGCAAGATAGGATCAAGAACACATATATATTCATGAAAACATAATAGGTTCAGATCTGAAATCATGACACTCGGGCCCTAGTGACAAGCATTAAGCATAGCAAAGTCATAGCAACATCAATCTCAGAACATAGTGGATACTAGGGATCAAACCGTAACAAAACTAACTCGATTACGTGATAAATCTCATCCAACACATCACCGTCCAGCAAGCCTATGATGGAATTACTCACGAACGGCGGAGAGCATCATGAAATTGGTGATGAAGGATGGTTGGTGATGACGACGGCGTCGATTTCCCCTCTCCGGAGCCCAAAACAGACTCCAGATCTGCCCTCCCGAGGAAGAACAGGAGGTGGCGGCGGCTCCGTATCGTAAAACACGACGAACTCTTCTCTCTGATTTTTTTCTCCCCTAATAGGAATATATGGAGTTGGAATTGAGGTCGGAGGAGCTCCAGGGGGCCCACAAGCCTGTAGGGCGCGCCCTAGGGGGGGCGCCCCCTGGCTTGTGGCCAATGGGTGGGCCCCCTCCGGTTGATTCTTTCGCCAGTATTTTTTATTAATTCCAAAAATATTCTCCGTAAATTTTCAGGTCAATCCGAGAACTTTTATTTCTGCACAAAAATAACACCAAGGCAATTCTGCTGAAAACAGCTTCAGTCCGGGTTAGTTTCATTCAAATCATGCAAATTAGAGTCCAAAACAAGGGCAAAAGAGTTTGGAAAAGTAGATACGATGGAGACGTATCAACTCCCCCAAGCTTAACCCATTGCTTGTCCTCAAGCAATTCAGTTGACAAACTGAAAGTGACAAAGAAAAACTTTTACAAACTCTGTTCGATCTTGTTGTTGTAAATATGTCTAACGGATGTTCAGATTTTCAGCAAAGATTATAGACTAACCACATTCACAATATCATTTAGGTCTCACATTTACTCATATCAATGGCATAATCAACTAGCGAGCAATAATAATAAATCTCGGATGAGAACAATTTTATCAAAACAATCATGATACAATATGATATAATGGTATCTCGCTAGCCCTTTCTGAGGCCGCAAAACATAAATGCAGAGCACCTCTGAGGAACACGGACTGACTAGACATTGTAATTCATGGTAAAAGAGATCCAGTCACAATCATACTCAATATCAATTAATAGCAAAGCATACAAATGACGGTGGTGCTCTCTAACTGGTGTTTTTTATAAGAGGAGGATGACTCAACAGTAAAGTAAAATAGATAGGCCCTTCGCAGAGGGAAGCATTGATTTGCAGAGGTGCCAGAGCTCGAGCTTTTAAAATAGGGATGAATAATAATTTTGAGCGGTATGCTTTCATTGTCAACATAACAACCAAGAGATCTCGGTATCTTCCATGCTAGATACATTATAGGCGGTTCCCAAACAGAATAGTAAAGTTTTTACTCCCCCTCCACCAATCAATCACATTCCACGGCGAGCCGAATCCACGGGTACCGTCCATACAAAGAACAATCCTGGGGGAGTTTTGTTTCATTATATTTTGATTTGATTTTTGAGCATGGAACTGGGCATCCCGAATACCAGCCACTTTCTCGTGAATGATAGTGAATCAACACATATCGTGAGAATAACCCACCTAGCATGGAAGATACTGACAGCCCCTAGTCACTACATGAGCGATTCGGGCATACAAAACAGAATATTATTTGAAGGTTTAGAGTTTGGCACATGCAAATTTACTTGGAACGGCAGGTAAATACCGCATATAGGTAGGTATGGTGGACTCATATGGAACAACCTTGGGTTTATGGAAGTGGATGCACAAGCAGTATTCCCGCTTAGTACAGGTGAAGGCTAGCAAGAGACTGGGAAGCGACCAACTAGAGAGCGACACAGTCATAAACATGCATTGAGATTAACCAACATTGAATGCAAGCATGAGTAGGATATAAATCACCATGAACATAAATATCGTGGAGGCTATGTTGATTTTGCTTCAACTACATGCGTGAACATGTGCCAAGTCAAGCCACTTGAATCATTCAGAGGAGGATACCATTCTATCATACTACATCACAACCATTTTAAAATGCATGTTGGCACTCAAGACAAACCATTATACACTCTTAACTAATTAAGCATGGCATGAGTAACTATAATCTCTAATTGTCATAGCAAACAAGTTTCATCCATAATGAGCTGAATCCAGAACGATGAGCTAATCATATTTACAAAAACAAAATAGGTCGAGTTCATACCAGCTTCTCTCCATCTCAATCACTTCATCATATATCGTCATTATTGCCTTTCACTTGCACAACCGAACGGTGTGAATAATAATAAGAGTGCACGTGCATTGGACTAAGCTGGAATCTGCAAACAATAACTCAAAGGAGAAGGCAAGGTAATATGGGCTCTCTGTAAGATAAACAATAATGCATATGAGAGCCACTCAACATTTTCATTGTGGTCTTCTCCTTACGACCCAAAGAAAAGAAAACTATTTAAAAACAAGAACGAGAAAAACTATTTACACGAGAAAGCTCCCAACAAGCAAAAGAAGAACGAGAAATATTTTTGGGTTTTCTTTTAATGATACAACTAAACAAACTAAAAGGTAAAGCTAGAACTAATTTTTTTGTGGATTTTTCTCAAGGTTAATTAAACACTCAAGAAGAAAGCGAGAAAAAGAAATAAACTACCATGGATGATACAATGAAAAAGTATAAGCACCGACTACTAAGATGAGTGTGTGAACATGAATGTAATGTCGGTGAGAAATACGTACTCCCACGAGCTTAGGCTTTTGGCCTAAGTTGGTCTAGGGCCATGGCTGGCCCGGATAATATCCAAAGTCATAGTTGGGGTTGTACTGGGATGCGGCAGCTACCGCCTGAACGGCTGCAGCGCGGAGGCGAGCGGCTTCCGCCTCTCTCTCATACTCGTTTGCCTCCTCTCTGGTTATAAAGTGTCTCCGTTTTTCCTGAAAATTAAAGAAGGCAGGAGCAGGAAGGGTAATATGGACAGCACGTTGTCTATCAAAAATTAGTCGGTACAGGAGGGACTGTTCGTTCCTCTGAAGAAACTGGTAGCGCACCATAGCCTCATAATCAAGAAAAGCAGGTGGTAAATCAATATCATTCCCTCTTATGGGTACCCCAAGATAATTAGCTACCCGAGTGGCATAAATCCCGCCAAAGAAATCTCCATCCTTAGCATTTTTATGTAGCCTCCTAGCGATAATAGCCCCCAAGTTATATCGTCTATCTCCCATTACCGCACTCTTAAGAATACTGAGATCAGGTACGCAAAGGTGGCTATGTTCATGTTTACCTTTAATACATTTACCTATGAAAAGAGCAAAATAGTGTATAGCAGGAAAGTGAATGCTCCCCAAGGTGGCCTGTGTAATGTTTCTAGTTTCTCCCACAGTGATGCTAGCAAGGACATCATTACATTCAGTTTTGTGAGGATCACTATGGCTGCCCCATTGTGGAATTTTGCATGCACAGTTAAAATCTTCTAGGTCCATAGTATAAGATTCATCATAAAGATTAAATAGAACCGAATGCGTATTACGCCTGGATGAAAATTCAAACCTCCACACGAAGGAGTCAGTGAGTTGATAATATTGCTTGCATTGGTCTGAAACGAAATCTTCAAGGCCAGCATTTTGTATGTACGCGTAAAATCCTTCCTTGAAACCGGCATGAATCATGAATTGATCCGACGGCCATTCACAAGACCGTACTTGAGCTTCCCTCGGTAGTTCAAAGTCGGGCTCACGTATCACGAGTCTCGGGGTCTTCTTGCTCGAGGAACCACCTTGGTATATTCTCCTCAACATCTTTCTTTCTCTGAAAATTTTCTGAAATTTTTTTAGTGACTCAAAATAAAGGTGAACAAAACTCAACAAAACTTATAGCAACTACTCCCACAAGTGCCTAGAGGCTTTATCATGCATCAAAACTACTTGGGACCATACAAATTAAACATGCAAGCTCAAGAACAAGGTCACCACAGCAGCAAAAATTTGTAATATATAAAGCACTAGAACAAAAACTAATTGGACCATTGTAGGAGTCACATACCGAAGAACAATTGCCCAAAACAGTTTTGCAAATGGAGCTTTCCACAAGGAGATCGAAAATGGCAACAAAATGAGCTAGAACACGGGTTTGAGCAATGGTGGGATTTTTTCTAGAGGAAGACGAAGTGGATGGGTGCTGGAATAAGTGAGGGGGGCCTACGTGGGACCGACAAGCCAGGGGGCGCGCCCAGGGGGTGGGCGCACCCTGTAGGCTTGTGGCCCACTGGTGCAGCCCCCTGATGTGTTCTCAGTGCCAGAAATTCTTAAATATTCCAGAAAAAATCATACTACATTTTCAGGGCATTTGGAGAACTTTTATTTTCAGATCATTTTTTATTGCACGGACAATTCATAAAACAGAAGTATAATAGTATTTTTACTTGATTAAATCTAAAGACAGAAAGTAAAAGTTGGGTACAGAAGGTTGTGCGTTCTAAATTCATCCATCTCATGCCCGTCAAAAAGAATCCATCAATAAGGTTGATCAAATCTTATTGACAAACTTTTTTCGAATGACACGGAAACGGAGAATTTTCGAATAACACTTGGTTACATCAATGGGGATATGCATGTCCCCAACAATAAGTATATCATATTTATTTTTGGCAATAGGGAGAGGGAATTCAAAATCTCCAATAATAATCGTTGAAATTTTTCCAATGGAGTTGATACTATGAACTTGAGGTTGTTTCTTCGGAAAGTGTACCGTATGCTCATTACCATTAACATGAAAAGTGACATTGCCCTTGTTGCAATCAATAACAGCCCCTGCAGTATTCAAAAAGGGTCTACCAAGGATGATCGACATACTGTCGTCCTCGGGAATATCAAGAATAACAAAGTCCGTTAGGATAGTAACATTTGCAACTACGACAGGCACATCCTCACAAATACCGATGGGTAAAGCAATTGATTTATCAGCCATTTGTAAATAGATTTCAGTAGGTGTCAACTTATTCAAATCAAGTCTACGATACAAAGAGAAAGGCATAACACTAACACCAGCTCCAAGGTCACATAAAGCAGTTTTAACATAATTTCTTTTAATGGAGCATGGTATAGTAGGTACTCCGGGATCTCCTAATTTCTTTGGTACTCCACCCTTAAAGGTATAATTAGCAAGCATGGTGGAAATCTCAGCTTCCGGTATCTTTCTTTTATTTATCACAATATCTTTCATATACTTAGCATAAGGAGACATTTTCAGAATATCAGTCAAACGCATAAGCAAAAAAGACAGGTCTAAGCATTTCAACAAAGCGCTCAAAATCCTCATCATCCTTTTTCTTGGATGGTTTAGGAGGAAAGGGCATGGGTTTCTGAACCCAAGGTTCTCTTTTTTTACCATGCTTCCTAGCAACGAAGTCTCTTTTATCATATCTTTTATTCTTTGGTTGTGGGTTATCAAGATCAACATCAGGTTCAATCTCCACACCATTATCATTACTAGGTTGAGCATCAACATGAACATCATCATTAATATTATCACTAGGCTCATGTTCATTACCAGATTGTGTCTTAGCATTAGAAATAGAAATATCATTTGGGTTTTCATGTGTATCTATAACAGGTTCACTAGCAGCATGCAAGGTCCTATCGTCATTCTTTTTCCTTTTATTACTGGGACGACTCGGTGCATCAGTATTAATTCTCTAAGAATCTTGCTCAATTCTCTTAGGATGGCCCTCAGGATACAAAGGTTCCTGAGTCATTTTACCCCATCTAGTCACAACTCTAACAGAATGATCGTTGTTCTTACCATTCATCTCATTAAGCAAATCATTTTGTGCCTTAAGTACTTGTTCTACTTGAGTAGTTACCATGGAAGCATGTTAACTAATAAGCTTAAGATCATTGATAGTTCTACTCATATAATCACCTAAGCGATCAAGCATGTAAGCATTATGTCTCAATTGTCTACTAACATAAGCATTGAAATTTTCTTGCTTAACAATAAAGTTATCAAACTCATCCAAGCATTGGCTAGCAGACTTATTATAAGGAATATCACCTTCATCAAATCTACGGAGAGAATTTACATCTACTACCTGTGTCGGGTTATCAAGACCATGTATCTCTTCAATAGGTGGTAGATTCTTAACATCTTCAGCTTTAATACCTTTATGTTTCCTAGATTTCTTTGCCTCTTGCATATCTTCAGGACTGAGAAATAGAATACCTCTTTTCTTCGGAGTTGGCTTTCGAGGTGGTTCGGGAATAGTCCAATCATTATCATTGCTCAATATATTATTCAATAGTAGTTCAGCTTGTTCAACAGTTCGTTCCCTGAAAACACAACCAGCACAACTATCTAGGTGGTCCCTAGAAGCATCGGTTAGTCCATTATAAAAGATATCAAGTATTTCGTTTTTCTTGAGAGGGTGATCAGGCAAAGCATTAAGTAATTGGAGAAGCCTCCCCCAAGCTTGTGGGAGACTCTCTTCTTCAATTTGCACAAAGTTAAATATTTCCTGCAAGGCAGCTTGTTTCTTATGGGCAGGAAAATATTTTTCAGAGAAGTAATATATCATATCCTGGGGACTACGCACACAACCAGGAGCAAGAGAATTAAACCATATCTTAGCATCACCCTTTAATGAGAAAGGAAACAACTTAAGAATATAGTAATAACGAATTTTTTCCTCATGAGTAAATAGGGTGGCTATATCATTCAATTTAGTAAGATGTGCCACAACAGTTTCAGATTCATAACCATGGAAAGGATCAGATTCAACCAAAGTAATTAACTCAGGATCGACAGAGAATTCAAAATCCTTATCAGTAACAAAGATAGGTGAAGTAGCAAACTTAGGATCATATTGCATTCTAGCATTCAAAGATTTTTCCTTCCACTTGCATAGCAATTTCTTAAGATCATCTCTATCCTTACAAGCAAGAAAGTCCCTAGCTACCTCTCCCTCCATAACATAACCCTTAGGTATATTAGGCAATTCATATCTAGGAGAGTTAGGTCTAGCAGGTGTCTCATAGTGTTCAGTTTCAATAATTTCATCAGTTTCAGAAATATCATCAGTTTCAGCATTGACTCTAGCAATTTGTTCATCAAGAAATTCCCCCAGTGGTACAGTATTATCAAGCAGAGTATCATCATAAGCATCATGCATAGCAGAAGTGGCATCATCAATTACTTGTGACATATCAGAATCAATAGCAGGTGGTGGTGTCGCAAATTTACTCATAACAGAAGGTGAATCAAGTGCACAGCTAGATGGCAGTTCCTTACCTCCCCTCGTAGTAGAGGGATAGATCTTGGTTTTTGGGTCTTTTAGATTCTTCATAGTGATCAACAGATATAAATCCCAAGTGACTCAGAGAATAGAGCTATGCTCCCCGGCAACGGCGCCAGAAAAAGGTCTTGATAACCCACAATTATAGGCGATCGCAACAGTTTTCGAGGGTAGAGTATTCAACCCAAATTTATTGATTCGACACAAGGGGAGCCAAAGAATATTCTCGAGTATTAGCAGCTGAGTTGTCAATTCAACCACACCTGAAAGACTTAATATCTGTAGCAAAGTATTTAGTAGCAAAGTAGTATGGAAGTAACAGTAACGGTGGCAAACGGGACAGTAGCAGTTTTGTAGTGATTGTAACAGTAGCAACGGAAAAGTAACTTAGCAAAGATCAATATGTGAAAAGCTTGTAGGAAATGGATCAGTGATGGATAATTATGTCGGATGGCATTCATCATGCAACGGTTATAACATAGGGTGACACAGAACTAGCTCCAATTCATCAATGTAATGTAGGCATGTATTCCATATATAGTCATACGTGCTTATGGAAAAGAACTTGCATGACATCTTTTGTCCTACCCTCCTGTGGCAGCGGGGTCCTAATGGAAACTAAGGGATATTAAAGCCTCCTTTTAATAGAGAACCGTACCAAAGCATTAGCACTTAGTGAATACATGAACTCCTAAAACTACGGTAATCACCGGAAAGAATCCCAGTTATTGTCACCCTGGGGGATGCGGATCATAACTCGTAATAGGTGTCTACAACTTGCAAGATAGGATCAAGAACACATATATATTCATGAAAACATAATAAGTTCGGATCTGAAATCATGACACTCGGGCCCTAGTGACAAGCATTAAGCATAGCAAAGTCATAGCAACATCAATCTCAGAACATAGTGGATACTAGGGATCAAACCGTAACAAAACTAACTCGATTACGTGATAAATCTCATCCAACACATCACCGTCCAGCAAGCCTACGATGGAATTACTCACGAACGGCGGAGAGCATCATGAAATTGGTGATGAAGGATGGTTGGTGATGACGACGGCGTCGATTTTCCCTCTCCGGAGCCCAAAACAGACTCTAGATCTGCCCTTCCGAGGAAGAACAGGAGGTGGCGGCGGCTCCGTATCGTAAAACGCGATGAACTCTTCTCTCTGATTTTTTTCTCCCCGAATAGGAATATATAGAGTTGGAATTGAGGTCGGGGGAGCTCCAGGGGGGCCACAAGCCTGCAGTGCGCGCCCTAGGGGGGGCGCGCCCCCTGGCTTGTGGCCAATGGGTGGGCCCCCTCCGGTTGATTCTTTTGCCAGTATTTTTTATTAATTCCAAAAATATTCTCCGTAAATTTTCAGGTCAATCCGAGAACTTTTATTTCTGCACAAAAATAGCACCAAGGCAATTCTGCTGAAAACAGCGTCAGTCCGGGTTAGTTTCATTCAAATCATGCAAATTAGAGTCCAAAACAAGGGCAAAAGAGTTTGGAAAAGTAGATACGATGGAGACGTATGAGTTGTGCAAGCCCCCGGGTGTTGGTGTAGACGAGCCGCCGGGCGCCCTCCCCTGATAAGCCGGCTATGCTGGGAGTCGCGTTGCGGCACCTACCCCAAGTGGCCGGTAGCTCCCGTCGGCCCCCGTCTGTGCCAGGGGCTAACTCCTGCGTGCCCAATGAGCCGGGCCGTACTCCCGGCGTGTGCGGGTCACGACGCGCTTCTCCCGTGCGTCTGCACGTCCTCAGCGTCTCGGCGGTTGGTTGAGCGGCTACACGGACGCGAGCCTCCTGGGTCGTCCCATAGGGAAGCGTCTGGGCCTCACCGGTCGGGGTGGCGCGCACGGCCGCGTGGCACATCCAGCTGTCGTAGCGCCCGCGAGCAATGCAGAAAGGCCGCGGCTCACGGGCCACAAGGAGCGCGATTCACCCGCGTGCCGAGTCGCAGCGAGCCTGGGGGGATGATGCCGTGACGTGGACGCCGGGGAGGGCCAGGGCGGCGAGGGCACGTTGCGTGGTTGGCGAGGGCGACAGCCCCCGGTGCCTGCCCGAGGCCGGGCTAGAGTCAGCGCCTTCTGACGGAAGAGCGGGGCAACGCAGGGGGCCGAGTTCTGGTGGCGTCGCCCGAGCGACGCGGGCAGCCCGTCGTTCGGCGCGGGCTCGGCGTCCCTTGGCCATGGAAGCACCGAGCAGTGGCAAGGCGAAGCTTGAGTGAGGATCCCGACACGCCCCCTGCCTGGCACGCCAAATGTCGGATTTCGGGCTCCGCAAAACCCTAAGGAATTCGAACCCAGGGGCGTGTGCGAAGATTCCCCAACAGCTTCGTCCCCTCCAAGCTCACAACACAATAACCCCGCTCGATAGCGAGGGAGAAGATGGCACACAAGAGTTTACCCAGGTTAGGGCCGCTGCGAAGCGTAAAACCCTACTCCTGCCTTTGGTGGATTGCCTCACGAGGAGGTTTGTGGATGAACTAGTACAGTGGTGTGTTGCCCCACGGGTGTGTTTGCAGGGTGGTTGTCGCGTCCCCCTCCACCGGGCTACCTAGTCTCTATTTATAGTGGCCCGGGTCCTCTTCCCTTATCGCAATGGCGGGAAGGGATCCCACAACGGCCAAATTTGAAAGGGTACAGGAGGTACACCCTATCCTGACGAAAGGTGGTCTTCGCCTGCAAAGTGGTCGACGGTGATGCAGTGGTGGGCTCGGTGATGACGTCTGTCCTGCGGGGCTTGGGGTCTTGGTATCGTTGCACCGAAGTGGAAACCTTTGGGGGGCGCTTTGGGAACTCGCGTGCGCCCCTGCCTCCTTTGCACCAAAGGGGAAATTGTCCCCTCTGGCGCACTGGCGCCCGCCTGGCTTGGCTGGCGTCACCCTTGGCCTCCTGAGGTCGTATGTTGCATAGAAGTCTCCGCCGCTCAGAAGGGGGCCTGGGGAGGCCTATCTCCCCGTTGGTCTTGGCGCTGTCTCCCTCGCGAGCTCGGGGTCTCGCGAGGGCCTTGAGTTGAGAGAGGCCGCGTTGGGCCGTGCTCGGTCGTCGAAGTGGGCCACGCCCTGGGCCGCAGGCAGGCAAGTCTGGGTACCCCAGTATCCAGAACGCCGACAAACTTGGCTCTAAAGTTCGAGGCAGTTCAGCTCAAGCTTGAGAATTCCAAGAAGCGGTTCAGAGACTCTCATACTTCATCGTCCGCCTCTCAATATTTCCTAAGCAGCAAATGTATTGGGTTCCTCCTCCACCTCCATTTCGTCCTCCTCAGCAACAGAAGCAGCACGGTGGTCGTGGTCCTTCCCACCCACCCAACCTAGGTTTTCAGCGGAGGCCTCAGGCTCCCAAGTCAGCAAATGCTCCTCCTTCAGTCAACTTCCGTCCGCTCTTAGAGGTTACGTGTCACAAGTGTGGTCAGAAGGGCCACTACTCCAACAAGTGCACCAACCAACGGCGTCTTCTGCCTCCTCCTCCAGTCAGGCCTCCAGGAAATGCTATGGTGAAGCACAACCCCAAGTCAGCAAGAGTGAACATGGTCAATGCAGCTCAAGCAGAGGAGTCTTCTCAACTGATAATGGGTAATCTCTTGGTTAATTCTATTCTTGCAAAAGTTTTTTTTTCACACTGGTGCTTCGCATTCTTTCATGCCATATCCTTTTGCATCAAGGCACAGTTTTACCACTGAGTATTTACCAAGAGCATTGCAAGTTGTGTCCCCGGGTAAACGTCTCAGCTCAAATATGGTGGTTCCGAATGTCTCTATCGAAATGGACAACTATTCTTTTCTAGCCTCTCCAATTGTTCTCGGCAATTCCGATATTGATCTAATTCTTGGCATTGATTTTCTGGCGATGAACAAGGCTTATGTTGATTGTGAAGCCAAAGAAGTCAAATTGACTCATTCTTCTGAAGACGTGATCATTTTTGCTGCTCGCGATGACACGATTCGTCTCTTTTCTCTCAATGAGAAGGGTGAGATCTCAGCCATTTCTCAAATCCCCATCGTTTCTGAGTATGAAGATGTCTTTCCAGAAGAATTCCCAGGAATGCCTCCTCACCGGCCAGCGGAGTTTGTGATTGAACTCGAGCCTGGAACTGAACCGGTATGCAAGAATCCTTATAAGCTTGGCTCCGAAGAGCTGAAAGAGTTGAAGAAGCAGCTAGATGAACAAGAACGTCTGGGTTTGATCATACCAAGTTCTTCATCGTGGGGTCGTGGTGTTCTATTTGTCAAGAAGAAGGATGGCACGGACTGACTATGCGTCAATTACCATCCATTGAATAAGAATACAATCGGGAACAAGTATCCACTTCCCAACATCAATGAGTTGTTTGAGCAATTGAAAGGGGCCAAGGTTTTCTCAAAGCTAGATCTTCGAATGGGTTATCATAAAATCTGCATTTGTGAAGAAGATATTCCAAAGACTGCTTTCAGGATGAGTTTTGGCTCTTATGAGTACACTGTCATGTCCTTTGGCCTTGCAAATGCGCCTCCGACGTTCTCCCGCATGATGAACTTCATCTTCTCTCCCTTCAAGAATGAGTTCATCTTGGTGTATTTGGATGACATTCTTGTCTTCTCTGAAACCGAAGAAGAACATGCAGAGCATCTCCGACTTGTGCTTGACAAGTTAAGAGAGCATCGGTTCTATGCTAAGTTTTCCAAGTGTGAGTTTTGGCTCAATGAAGTGGTGTACCTTGGGCATGTCATCTCTGCCGAGGGCATCAAGGTGGATCCTCAGAAATTTGAGGCCATCCTGAAGTGGGAGCCTCCTCAGAATGTCAAGAAACTTCGTAGCTTCCTCGGGCTTGCAAGTTATTGCAGAAGATTCATGGAGAACTTCTCAAAAATTGCTAAGCCTCTGTCTAATCTCCTTGAGAAGAATCTCAAATATGTGTGGACTCCTGAGTGTGATGTGGCATTTAATACACTCAAGGAAAAGCTGACTTCAGCTCCAGTTCTCACTCCTCCCGAGGAATCCAAGCCTTTATAAGTGTTCTGTGATGCTTTCCTCCAAGGTCTTGGTGGTGTTCTAATGCAAGACAGAAAGTTCGTAGCTTATACCTCACATTAGTTGAAGCCAAGCGAGAAGAACTACCCCACTCATGATCTTGAGCTGGCGGCATATATTCATGCTCTGATGACCTGGAGACATCTATTGTTGGGAAGACAAGTTGAGGTGTTCACTGACCATAAGAGCTTGAAGTACATTTTCACTCAACTAAATCTCAATCTTCGGCAAACACATTGGGTGGAAATAATCCAGGAGTACAATCCGAGCATTGCATATACTCCGAGTAAAGCAAATGTCATTGCAGACGCGCTGAGCAGAAAGGCCTACTGCAACAGTCTTATTCTCAAGCCTCTCCAACCTGAGCTTTGTGAAGCTTTCCGCAAGCTCAATCTCCAAGTTGTCCCTCAAGGATTTCTTGCCAACCTTCAAGTTTCTCCGACTTTCGATGATCAGATTCGCCCAGCCCGGCTTCTTGATGCTATGGTGAAGAAAGTGAAGATAGGTGTGGCCAAGAGCATTCCAAAGTATAAGTGATTCCGTGTTGATGACAAGGACACCTTGTTTTTTGAGGATCATCTAGTGGTTCCAAAAGGAGAGCTCGGGAAAGTTATCATGGATGAAGCACATAATTCTCTCCTCTCCATTCATCCAGGCAGTTGCAAAATGTATCAAGATCTCAGCCAAACCTTCCGGTGGACTCGTATGAAATGTGAGATTGCTCAGATCGTGAACGAGTGTGATGTTTGTCGCAGAGTGAAGGCAGAACATCAACGTCCAGGAGGTCTCCTTCAGCCTTTGCTTATCCTAGAGTGGAAGTTCGATCATGTTGAGATGGATTTCGTCACTGGGTTTCCTAAGTCCAAGAGAGGTAATGATGCCATCTTCGTGGTCATCGACAAGCTCACCAAAGTTGCCCACTTCCTTCCAGTCAAAGAATGTATCTCGGCAGCTCAGCTGGCAGAGGTGTAGACATCAAGGATAGTTTCTTTGCACGGTATTCCTCATCTTATATCTTCAGATCGTGGAAGCATCTTCACTTCCAAGTTCTGGGATTCATTCCAGACTGCAATGGGTACCAAGATCCGTTTCAGTTCAGCTTTCCATCCTCAGACTAGTGGTCAAGTTGAGAGAGTCAATCAAATCCTTGAAGATATGCTCAGAGCTTGTGTGATTTCTTTTGGCATGAAGTGGGAAGACTGCCTTCCGTTTGCCGAGTTTTCATACAACAACAGTTTCCAAGAAAGCTCGGGCAAGGCCCCATTCGAGATTCTCTATGGCAGGAAATGCCGCACCCCGCTCAATTGGTCTGAAACCGGCGATCGTCAAATCCTTGGTAATGACATGATCACTAAAGTAGAAGAAATGTGCCGTGTCATTCGTCAAAATCTCAAAGCATCTCAATCCCGTCAGAAGAGCTATTATGATAGCAAGCATCGTGAGATGACCTTTCAGATCGATGACTTTGTCTATCTTCGAGTGTCTCCCATGAAGGGCACTCAATGCTTTGGCATCAAAGGAAAGCTTGCTCCTCGCTTCGTGGGTCTTTTCAAGATTGTTGGCAAAAGAGGTGACCTTGCCTACCAACTCCAGCTTCCTTCCAATTTATCAAACGTGCATGATGTGTTTCACGTCTCTCAGCTCAGGAAGTGTTTCAAGACTCCCGAGCGCACCATTGATCTCCAAGACATTGATCTCCAAGCAAACCTATCCTATCATGAGCATCCAGTTTCTATCCTTGAAGAGACTGAGCGTAAGACTCGCAACAAGTCAATCAAGTTTCTAAAGGTGAAGTGGTCACATCACTCTGACAAACAAGCCACTTGGGAACGAGAGGACCTTCTCCGTTCCGTATTTCCTGAATTATTTCGTTCATAGATATCGGGGCGACATCCTCTTGTAGTGGGGGAGAGTTGTAACAGCCCAAGTGTAATCCTTCAATCCTTGTAATATATTCCATGTGTGACCTCCCATGTTTTGCCATCTTGTGGTTTGACTTAATAAAAATTGCTTCTTGTCATTCTTTGTTGCATCATGTCATCATATCATCATCTCATATTTTGCTTCATGCTTTGTTGGATGTGATGTTGTGGGAGTGTATGTGTTGAGATGTGATTGCATGATGTGGTGTGCTTGGTTGATGCCTACAACTAATTCCTTAATCTATGTCTCCATCTCTTCCTATTTCAAAATGCAAGAGATGTGGTGTTTTTACTTGCCCTATTCAATTGAAATAAATGTTGCTAATTTGCCTAATATTCTATAGGGTATTGTAAAAATAGTGTTTAGCCATGTGTTGTCAATTCCCTTTTGTTTCTTTTTGCAAAACAGCATCAATAGTAATTTATAAGTGATTTATTTATTATTTTCTAAAAATGCCCAAACCAATTTTTTTAAATAGTGCATGTTTTCGTGAGTCCAAAACATATTTTCTTTCTCTCAGATTATTTTCCAAACTCCCTAGGTCCTTTCTTTCCTCTCTATTTTTATTTAAATATGAAAAACCATGCTTTCGGAGGAGAGAGAGAGAAACTCTCCTGGGCCTTCTTCCTTCCCCCTGGCCCAGCAGCAGCAGCCTCCCGCACCAGCCCAGCTAGCCAGCCGCAACCCAGCTGGCCTCCCCATGCGCAAGTGTCATCCTCCTCTGTACGGTGCGCATCCGAGCACTCCACGTCGGCAGTCCGGCCGATTTGACGGTCGTCGGTGCCCCTAGCCGCCTATAAAGGTCGTCCTTGCCCTAGCCCCGACCTCCCTCGACCCATTCCTCCCCTCACCTTACCGCGTCGCCTCTCAGGTAAGTCCAGGCGCCACGCCATCGCCACGCTCGCCATGCTCTGGCCGATCCCGAGCTCGTGCTTGGAGTAGCCCCTCCACTTCGTCTTCTTCTTCTTCGACGGCGTGGATCTAAGCCTGGAAGCCCATGTCGTCTTCTTCGTCTATGAACGCGACTCTAGCGAGCCTGGAGACCCCTCTCCCGCGAGATCTTCCTCCTATTCGTCTCGAACAGAAGCTCGTCGGAGATCGCCGCCTTGTCGCTGTCGCCTCGGTGCCTCTGTGTCGACGCCGTCTCGCCAAAGGTAGGTAGGTACCTTCGGCCTCCTCCCTGCAGTTTGTTGTCGCCGATAGCTAGCCGTAGGCCGCGCCGTCCACATGCCGTTGGCGTGCTCTCGCAACTCCAGTAAAGCATGGGCTTTTGCATGTTGTTGTTGTTGCTGCGCGCTCGTCATGTCCTCCTCTTGCTCACGCGCGAGCGCTGCACCCTGCAAGCGCCTCGCTTCGCCTTGCGTCGCCTCGCCTCGCCGTGCATCGCGTGCCTCGCCGTGATGTTTCTGTCAGCCGCGCCTCGCCATGGACTCGGGCTCGAGCTCCTGCGCCCCGCCTTGCTGCGCTTGCTTCACCGCACTAGACAAGGGGATGGGGCCCCCGCAGCATCCGCAGCCCCGCCGGTCGTCGATTTCTCCGACGATTGCCGCCGTAGTCGCCTGCGCCGTCGCCTTCGTCTCTGTTGCGGCAGAGGTGGAACCAGCGCCTCGGCTGGTTCAAAAGGGGCCAAGCCCCCTCTATGAGCACAAACCGCGCCCTAGCCTAGTGGTCCGACCGAACCCACTCAATAGGGAGGTCCCGGGTTCGAACCCCCCGGCGCACCTCTTTTCCATTTTAATTCGGGGCACTGATAGAGGGTCCCAGTGCCCACATGTCATCCTCTTGGGACCCTGGTGAGTATGCCAGTGGCCCCCTTTTTATTTATTTTATTTTATTTCTATGTTTTGAGTTATTTCCTTTTAGGTTAAGTACCAGATTTGGCCATAGCTAATTCTGGCAGTTTCCAATTATGGATATGCCTATTTTGGCATGTACAATGTTATACCTAGAGCATAGGTATTTCGAAATGCAATTGTGTGATGTTTTTCTATAGTAACCTATGCTTATGATATATGAATTTGGGGTGGAAAAATCCAAATAATCCATCTGTGACATTAGTTTTATCATTGGAGCAAGTTTGTGAGAATGCTATTTTGTGATAATATGTCATTTTGTTATTTTTGCATGATTTGATGCTTGCACTATTTGCTAAACTTGTCAACATGAAAGTTACTCTTTGATATGTGCACTAGCCCCTGGTATTTTTGCATGCCATGATAAACCATGTTTGGGTTTGAAATTCTTGCTGTCAACATGCTACCAAAATGTTGTTTTCACATGCTCAAATATTTCTAAGTGTAGCATCTATTTATTTTGTTGCTATGTTGTCTTGATGATTGTCATGAACCTGTAGGTCCTTTGGGGTTGGCCCAATGGAGTCAATTGTACAGCATGTCATCCTTTGTTAGCATGTACCAGTTGTTTGCAAGTAGAGTTATTGCATCTTGGTTAAACTTGATGTCAAACATGTCATCCTGTTAAAAAATGTCCTGCTTGCCACTTGTGAATTTTTCTAAGTCTGGGGGGCTGTTAAGTTCAATATGCCATGTTGGGAGCATGAGTAATATGTGCACATTTTGATGTTGATGTAATGGAGTAAATTGTAGTGCATGTTGTCCTCTATAATCCTGTTAAATTTCATGCCATGAAAGTTCCTGTAGCATGTGGATTTGTTGCTGTCAAAATACCATCCTGTTAAATCAGATTGTAAAACTGGTTATTTTCACTAAGTCCCCAAATGTTGTTTCAACATGTCATCTTGAGAGCACATTTGCTATTGATCCTTGCTTCCATTCATGTACCTGCAGATATAAGAATTGTTAAGCATCTTGTATACTTCATGTCCATGCCCTTGTTGTGCTTTGTAGCTTGCGGTAGCTCTTGTTGTGTGTGTTGCAAAATGGCACGTTGCTGTTGTGGACAGATTGCTTGTGTTGTTTGTTTTGTGCTTGTGGGAGTTATACCCACTTGTTTTGCATGATCTTTAGGTCTATTCCTACTAGCTTTTCATTTCCAATCCAGCGGCACCCTTGGAACACCAAGGAATTGCCCATGGCCCTCCCCATCCTTGTTGTGTCTCCTTTACCGCTAGAACCTTGTCGTGAGTGTTCCGAGAGTTCCGTTACTCCGTTTGCAATGTTCTCCATATGCATTTGCATCGTTTTTACGAGGAACATTCATATTTGCCATGTTCATGCATGTCCAAATAACTAATCTTGAGGTTCTGTCCAGAATACTAAAGAACTAAATAATTGCATGAGAAAGATGACTAGCATAGGGTTGCCATGTTAAATACATCATACTGGTCATGCATCATCTTTGGTTGCGCATTGGACCTTGCTTGTATGTTTATTTGGTGTTGTTTTCTCTTTGGGTAGACCCGTGTGTCGAACCTGAGTACGAGGATCCTGGAGAGAACGCCTACGAGGACACAACTCTTTATTCCTGAAGAACCTACAGGCAAGATGATCGTTACCCAGATCCTGATACTATTTTTGCTATGCTAGATGTCTCGCTTCTACCGTTATGTTTCGTTGCCTACCACTTAAATGGCAATCCTCCTAAATTGCAATGAAAGCCTCTAACCCCTCCACTTCCTAGCAAAACATTGATTAGCTACGTTACCGATGCTCAGCCCTTATCTTATAGCGTTGCTAGTTGCGGGTGCAGGTTGTTTCCATGTGATAACATAGATGTCCGGAGATATCACAATATTATTGCTATTTAATTTAATGCACTTATATACTTGGTCAAAGGCGGAAGGCTTGGCCTTTTGCCCGGTGTTTTGTTCCACTTTTGCCGCCCTAGTTACTTCTTATCGGCGTTATGTTCCATATTGTGCGCTCCTAACACGCTCGGGGTTGTTATGGGGACCCCCCTTGACTATTCGTTTAGGGATAAAGCTTGTCTAGCAAGACCCAACATTGGTACTATATTTTCTTAACAACCTAATTAAAATGCATAGGGCTTAGCTACCCCGTGGATAAATAATCAACAACTCGGGCCAATGCTCCTCATGAGTATTGGTCTAAACGGTCTGCCTGCGGGGCCGCCTTGAGGAAACTCGAGGATTGGGTTTCCCCGTAGCTACTCCCATACGATCGTGTCCTCAGAACGAGATACGCGGCTCCTATCGGGTTCGTCGACACATCGGGCGGTCTTGCTGGACTTGTTTTTCCTTTCTCGAATGTCTTGTGCACGGGATTCCAAGGATACTTCGGGCAATCTCAAGGTTGAGGTATTCCACCGGAATCCCGAGGATACTACGGACTATCTCGTGGTTGAGGTTATCCATGCAGCTTGTGGTTAGTTTGTGATGGATGAGTTGGAGCACCCCTGCAGGGTTAAATCTTTTCGAGAAGCCGTGCCCGCGGTTATGTGGCAACTTGGAAATTTGTTTAACACTCGGTTATAGCAAACTTAAAGTAAACTCAAATAAAATACACTAACCGTGTGCGTAACCGTGACTGTCTCTGCTCATGTGTTTGAACCGAGAGAGAACACGGTGGGGTTATGTTTGACGTAAGTAGGTGTTCATGATCACTTAGTGATCATTCTAGTTCACGCCCGTTATGCGTAGACCACCAGACTTATTCTTGCTCTCGTAAGTTAGCCACCCAAATATATGCTTAGTGCTTGTTGTAGCCTCACCACTTAAACATACCTCACCCATTGGCTTACATAGTCTCGGTACCCGGATTAATGAGATTGTTGAGTCCCCGTGGCTCACAGATTACTACAACAATACAAGTACATGTACTAACGAGTTCGAGTAGGTTGACGCTTCTCAGCTCCAGTGGGAGTTCGACGAGGAGCGTCGACATATGTACGTGACGTACCCGGATGAGTAGGGAGCTTCTTGGTCGTCTTCCTGGGCTTAGCGAGATAGACTTCATTGCCTTTGTCGTTTGATTTCATCCGTAGACGGACCCTGCACTTTATGGATGATTGTATTGATGTTTGTGTGGAATTGTAATTTAGCTTTTGGCTAGTGTAAGACAACTCCTATACTCATATCCTCTTTACATGTATTGCAATGATTTCTGTACTTGCTAGACGACTAGATGCGCTTCTATCCCCATCGAGGCCCTCGCGCCTTAATAGGGATAGGACCACATCTTGGACGTTACATGCTCCTTCACCAACCTTGAAGCCGGCAACTCCAGCCAGCAACAGGGAGCTAGTGGGACTACTCAGGCTGGAGAGCACCAGGAGGAACCACATGGTGACATTCCCCTGCCACCACCTCCACCGGAGAACATGACCATAGCTCAGTTTCTCCAAGTTCTCTGGGAGGAGCGCCAAGCCAACTATGCTGCTATCCAGCAGATGGCTCAGGTCCTTGTGAACAACCAGCAGCAAGGAAGGAACGGCAATGGCCGCTCCACTCTGTCAGAGTTCATGAGGAATTCACCCCCAACCTTCACCGAGACTACTGAACCTCTGGATGCCGATGACTGGATCCACACCATCGAGGACCTTCTTGCACTGGTCAACTGCAACGAGGATCGTGAGAAGTGCTTTATGCCTCTCACTACCTTGGAGGTACCGCCAGAGCTTGGTGGGATGGATTCAAGGTCATGCAAGGCGACCGTGTGATCACCTGGGCTGAATTCAAGGAAGGATTCCGCACCTCTCACATTCCTTCGGGAATCATGGCTATCAAGAAGCGGGAATTCCGAGCGCTGAAGCAAGGAAGTGGCTCTGTCAAGCAGTATATGTAGAAGTTCAACCTGCTGTCGAGGTATGCCCCTGAGGATGTCAACACTGAGGCCGCTAAGATGGAACACTTCATGGAAGGACTCTAGCTAGCCCTGTAGTATCAACTCATTGTCTGCGACTCATGGACCTTCTTCGACCTGGTGAACAAGGCTCTCATGCTGGAAGACAAGCGTTGTGCCATGGAAGACACCCGCAAGCGCAAGATGATAAGCAAGGGTAGTTCCAGCAACCAGAAGCCTCGCCCCTGGCAGCCAGCCCCAGCCAAGCCAACCTATCAGCCTCAGCAAGCTAGACCCCCTGAACCTCATCCAAGCTACCAGTCTCAGCAGTATGCCAATCCCAGGCCAGCTTATAACAACCCTAATAACAACAATGGCGGTAGGAACAACAACTCTGGTCAGATCACATGCTTTGGATGTGGTCAACCTGGACACATCTCTAAGCGGTGCCCCAACAAGAAGCCAGATGCACCGTGCCCCAATGCGCGAAACCAAGGTCAAGGCCGTGGAGCGCCACCAAGGAACCAAGCTCCCCACAACCAGCCCAACAATGGCAAGGGTCGTGTGAATCACGTCATCGCTGAGGAAGCCCAGGAAGACCCGGACGTCATACTGGGTACATTCCTCGTCAACTCAATTCCAGCAACCGTTTTGTTTGATTGTGGAGCTTCGCATTCTTTTTTCACCCAAAAGTGTGCACTAGAGAGTGGTATGAAGCCTACACCCCTGGGTAGTCATATGTTGGTACAAACACCGGGATCGGTTATGAGAACCAAGATAGGATGTAAGGGAGTTGGGATCGCCATCAATGGGGTAGAATTCCTAGCAGACCTTATCATCTTGAAGTCGTAAGGCTTGGATGTGATCCTAGGCATGGACTGGTTAACCAAGCACCAAGGCTTGTTATACTGTGCCAAGAGGACTATTACCATGACCAATATCCAAGGAGTTGAAGTCAAGTATGACCCCAATCCTACCTCCGCTCAAGCCCCTCGGGTTAATTGTCTGTTGGGAATTGAGTTGGATCAAGTGCCTGTGGTATGTGAATACCCAGATGTCTTTCCTCATGAGCTGCCCAGAATACCTCCTAACCGCGACATTGAGTTCATTATTGAGCTAATGCCGGGAGCAGGACCCATCTATAAGAAGCCCTATAGGATGGGATCCGTAGAGTTGGCTGAACTGAAGGAGCAACTGGCTGAGCAGCTCAGAAAAGGATTTATTCGCCCTCATGCCTCTCTTTGGGGACTACCTGGGCTATTTGTGTTGAAGAGGGATGGAACTATCCGAATCTGTGTCGATTACCGCTTCCCAAGATTGAAGACCTGTTCGATCAGTTGAATGTTGCCAAGGTCACAATAAAGAACAAGTACTTGCTTCCCAAGATTGAAGACCTGTTCGATCAGTTGAATGGTGCCAAGGTGTTTTCCAAGATCGATCTCAGGTCTAGGTACTACAAGTTGAAGATCAGACCCCAAGGCATTCCGAAGACGGCATTCGTGACCCGATATGGCCTGTATGAATACACGGTCATGTCATTTGGGTTGACCAATGCCCCAGCTTACTTCATGTACCTCATGAACAAAGTCTTCATGGAGTATTTGGACAAGTTTGTCGTTGTCTTCATCGACAACATACTCGTCTTCTCCACGTCTGAAGAATAGCATGAGGAACACTTGAGATTGGTCTTAGACAAGCTTCGAGAACACCAGCTTATGCCAAGTTCAGAAGTGTGAATTCTGGCTGCATGAAGTTGGATTCTTAGGTCATGTGTTGAATGCAGAAGGATTGTCAGTGGATCCTGCCAAGATCGAAGCCGTGACTGAATGGCATTCCCCAAGCAATGTGAAGGAAGTCAGAAGCTTCCTCGGACTCGCGGTATATTACCACAAGTTCTTCAAAGGGTTCTCAAGCATTGCTACACCCATGACTCAGCTCTTGAGGAAGGACAAGAAGTTCGAATGGACGTCGAAGTGTGAAGAAAGCTTCCAAGAGCTCAAGAAGAAATTGACAACAACCCCAGTTTTGGCCACCCCCGATATTCACAAGGAGTTTGTGATATATTGTGATGCATAAAGAACCGGGCTTGGTGGTGTTCTGATGCAACAAGGTAGAGTCGTGGCATATCTATCCAGACAGCTATGTTCTCATGAAGAGAACTATGCTACCGACGATCTTGAGTTGGCAGCTGTAGTTCATGCCTTGAAGGCATGGCGACATTACCTTCTAGGGAAGCGATGTGAGATATACACGGACCACAAGAGTTTGAAGTATATTTTCACTCCAAGGGAGTTGGACATGAGGCAACGAAGATGGTTGGAGTTGATCAAGGATTACAACCTCAGTGTTCAATACCACCCTAGAAAGGCTAATGTGGTAGGAGACGCCTTAAGTAGAAAGGCTTGTTCCTTGAATGCTATGATTAAGGAAAGGCTACCCACCTTGTATGAAGATCTTGAAAGCTTTGGCCTGGAACTAGTGGCACCTGGTTTCCTAGCCAACCACGAAGCAAGGCCTACCTTGATGGATGATATTAAGGAAGCTCAGAAGGGTCATGACAGCATTGAAGGCATCAAGAGGAAGATTAAGAAAGGCAAGGTCCCAGGATTCTCAGTGGATGAGCAAGGAGTTGTATGGGTGGGGACTCGCATCTGTGTGCCCAACTTGCAAGAAGCCAATGACACTTCGTATTCCATCCATCCTGGAGTAACCAAGATGTACCAAGACCTCAAAGCAAGATTCTGGTGCCATCACATGAAAAGAGAGATAGCCACTTTTGTCGCTAAGTGTGACATATGCCAGAGAGTCAAAGCTGAGCATAAGCGACCCGCTGGATTGTTACAACCTCTCAAAGTGCCTAAATGGAAGTGGGACAAGGTCGGGATGAACTTCATCACTGGTTTTCCCAGGTCAAGCAAGGGACATGATTCCATTTGGGTCATTGTCGATCACCTCCAAGGTAGCCCACTTCATTCCTGTCAAGACCACTTATGATGGAAACAAGCTAGCCAGTCTCTACACCGAGCATATAGTGAGCCTTCACGGAGTTCCTAAGGAGATTGTGTCAGACCATGGAACCCAGTTTACCTCAAGGTTCTGGAAAAAGTTTCAAGAAGCAATGAGAACCAGGCTCTCCTTCAGCACCGCTTTTCACCCTCGGACCGGAGGACAGACGGAGCGAGTGAACCAGATACTTGAAGATATGCTTTGTGCTTGTGTTTTACCATATGGAGCCAAGTGGGAAGATTGCCTACCATTCACCAAATTATCCTACAACAACAGCTACCAGTCCAGTCTTCAGATCGAACCATTTGAGGTCTTGTATGGTCGCAAATGCCGCACTCCCCTCAATTGGTTAGAGACCGGAGAAGGACTAGTGTTTGGACCCAAAATTCTCCATGAAGCCGAAGAGCAAGTTCAATTCGTCAGAGAGCGTCTGGAGACCGTCAAGTCAAGACAGAAGAGCTATGCCGACTCACACCACCGATAAGTGAACTTCTGCGTCGGAGACTATGTATACCTCCGAGTCACGCCTCTCAAGGGGACCAAGCGTTTCCACGTCAAGGGAAAGCTTGCACCAAGATACATCGGCCCCTCCAAGATCACCGCAAAGCGAGGAGAAGTTGCCTATCAGCTAGAGCTACCTTCTGAGCTATCAGATGTGCACAACATTTTCCACGTATCACAACTCCGGAAGTGTCCTCAAGTTCCCAACCGCCCCAACGTCTACAAGGACATCCATCATCAAGCCATCGATCTTCACCCAGACCTCACTTATCGTGAGAGGCCAGTCCGCATTTTGGATGACGCCGAGCGCTGCACCCGAAGCCGCACCATCAAGTACTTCAAGGTCCAATGGAGCAACCACAACGAAGCAGAAGCAATCTGGGAGCTTGAAGACTATCTTAGATCCGAGTTCCCTTATCTTTTTAGCGCTTAGCCTAGGAATCTTAGGGACGAGATTCTTGTAAGGGGGTAGGTCTATCACAACCTGTGTTTGTATCACTTTGCTATGCTATGATTTTATAAATTTTGGACCCATTTAAAACTTTTTGAGTGCTTGTGCATGAATTTATTGCTTGATGATTGCTTGTTTGGTTGATTGTGTTTTAGCACTCAAAGATTCTTCTTCCTCTTCTCTCAAGAACTCAGTCCCATGATCCAAACCTCTGCCCAATGATCATGCCATGTGCATAGGACCTAAAACTACTTTTATAAATTATTATTTAGGCCCAAAAGCATTTTATTCAATTTAGTTTTTCAAAAAACCCTGAATTGAGGTTTGAATTAGGGTGGCCCAAAGACTATATTTGGTACCTACCATATATAAGACATCCCAAAATCACCAAATTGTATTTTTTAAGTTTATCGTCCTATTTTATTTAAAGGCTTCTTCTTAAGGCCAGAAATAATCTTTCTTAGGGAAAAATTATTTTTATGCTTTAAAAATATTTGAGAAAATTTAGGAAAACTCAGTGGACATATATTTTCCATATATAACAGTTCCAACACATGGTCATGATTAAAATTGTCGGCGTTCTGGGAACGGGGGTACCCAGACCTGCCAACCTGCGACCCAGGGCGTGGCCCACTTCGACAGCCAAGCTCAGCCCAGTGCGGCCTTACTCGAGACAAGGCCCTCACGAGAGCCCCACGCTCGCGAGGAGGACGGCGCCAAGACCCCTAGAGGGAATAGTCCTCCCCAAGCCCCCACCTGAGCGGCGAAGATCTCTATGCAATGCTCAGCCTCGGGAGGTCAAGGATGACGCAAGACGGGCCAGGCGGGCACCAGCGCGCCAGAGGAGACAATTTCCTCTTTGGTGCAAAGGAGGCAACGGCGAGCGCAGGTTCCCAAGGCGTCCCGCCAAAGGTTCCTATTCTGGTGCAACGAGACCAAGACCACGAGCTCCGCAGGACGGGCGTCATCGCCGAGCCCAGCTCTGCATCACCACCGGCTACTTTACAAGTGAAGACCACCTTTCGTCAGGATAAGATGTACCTCCTGTCCCCTTTCGAATTTGGCCATTGTGGGATCCCTTCCCGCAATTGCGATAAGGGAAGAGGACCCGGGCCGCTATAAATAGAGGCTAGCCCGCTCCGTAGAGGGGACGACGTATCCAACACCACCCGAGCGCCCTCACGAGGCAACTAACCATTGTACTAGTTCATCCACAAACCTCCTCGTGAGGCAATCCACCAAAAGCAGGAGTAGGGTTTTACGCTTCGCAGCGGCCCGAACCTGGGTAAATCCTCGTGTCCTAATCTTCTTCCTCGCCATCGAGCGAGTTCATCGGGCTAGGCTATTGAGCAGTGAGCTTGAGGGCGAAGCTGGTGGAGATCTTCGCACATGCCCCTGAGTTCGAACCTCTTTGGGTTTTGCGGCGCCCAAAATCCGACATTTGGCGCGCCAGGTAGGGGGCATGTCGGAGTCTTCAGCAAGCTTCGCTTCTTCTTCGCTCCGTCGTGCCGATGGCCGACGCCCGACAAGCTTCCTTCGGCCCCGGCGGATCCGCCTCCCTAACCTCGCCGCTGCCGCCCAAGACGCACGCCCCGGCAGCTCGGTGTTGGGCGGTCGTAACCAGGCCACCATCACAGCTCGTGCTGGTCTGGCGCGCGGCGGGCGAGCGGCGCCCACGGGGCCAACATCACCCTGTACCCACGTGGGAGACCTCAACGCGCATGACGCGCTGCTGATGGCAAGTGAGATGCTTCGTCATCGCCCGACGCACGGGGGCTTCGACGCCTCGGCCGACCACATCGCCGAGTTGGTCACTGTCGCGAGGAGGGCCTAGGTTCCGCACCCTCCTTCTCGACAACCGACGCTGGGCGCCGGGGGCTCGCTCGCCGTGCCTCTCACCTCATCTGCAGATGGCGTGCCCGCCCCGTGTCCGAGCGAGACCGGGCAGGGCCCGCCGCACGCCGTGCTCCTTCTCCCCTGGATCCCGGTGACCGGCTTTGGGGCGCCGTACGGCCCGGCCAGTGGTGCCTTCGATGGAGTTGACGGGGCGCTCCGCACACGCCTTAACGCGCGCACCCATGCCCCGGTGAATCATCAGGAGCCTGGATCGTCTCGGCGGGAACGCGCCAACCAGCACAGGGACCAGGCGGCTCAGGCTTCTAGGCAGGCAGGTAACCAGGGAGGCAACCCACGTCAAGGCGCGAGCAACCAGCCCCACGACGACGGCAGAGGTAAGCAACTTCGGGCGGAGGCCCACCGCTGGAGGGTTTGTGGGCCAAGCGCCCAGGGTGGCGTCGCCTTGCCACCCGGGGAGGCCGCCCATGGGACGCTCGGAGACAGTTCAGCAGGAGGAGGCCAAGGCCTTTACACTGAGGCCTATGTTCCGAGCTATGTCACACCTGCGGATGGCGCGATGGATCACGCGCCCCCCACGGGCGCCGACATCCTCACGGAGTAGGGAGATGTCCCGGACGTCCTCTCCAAGCCGGGCCTGGGGGCTTCCACTGAGGGGGCACCAGGCCAGGGTGGTGCAAGCGGGAGGGGGCATCCCGGGATGCGCGGGGGCGCGGCCCAGCCGTCGCCCTCGCGAGCAAGCAACACGCAACCAACCCCTCCGTACCACAAGGGAGACCACCTGGGGGGATCGGCAGGATACGGGCAGCGCAGGCCACCCGCGGCAAAGGGGGCGCCGGAATGGCCCTCAGGAGGCAGGGCCTCGTGAGGTCCTCAAGTCGCGGTCTGGCCGGCGCCCCGACGCCTCACGAGGCGGCTTCACCGACACAACACCCCTATGGCTGCATTGGGTGCATTGTACTCATGTTTGGGCCGCGGGGGCGCAATCCCGCGGATACGCGGGGAACAATGCGCTCAGGTTTGGGTTGTAGGGGCGCACAACCGCGCACAAATGCGCGGGTTGGCTCTTCACTGAGTTGGGAGCACCTGGGCCATGCGCCTGGGGGCTTGCCCAGCTATCTCCGGCCGTGACACTCTCACATAATAATGAGTGGGCTGTATACGCCTGGAGCCCCCCGAGGACGCGGCGGGGTTCCATCCCACGCCCAAGTGGAAGCCCCATGCTCCGCGCTGGGGGACAACACTGTCCTCCAATGACTATGCCCACGCAACGTGGAAGCCCTATGCTCCGCGCTGGGGGAAGACGAAGACGAAGACTAGCCTAGGTGCCGGACGCGGCTGTTGCTTGTTCCTTTTTGTATTCGAATTGCCACTTTTTGAAATGAAGCTCGAAAGTTTCGTAACTCTATTTGAAAAAGGGGTGGGAATTTTCTGTCTTTGCGATTCTTTTTCTGGTCTTAAAGCCTCGTTTTCTGAATCGACACCTGTCGACCTCCCCTCACGCGCCCCGTGGGTGGGGGCGTTGCAAGCACAGTGTGCACACCTTGCCAAGGCCATGACACCCTGGCCCACGCGTGGCACCTCTCGGGGCAAGAACCGGCAAAAAAGAAGGGGGTATGGGAGCCGCTCGAGCGTCAAGGGGGACTCCTGAGCAACGCGCCTCAGGAGCCTCACTGGTCACGTAGCCCCTCGCCCCTTGGTCTCGTCCTGGTGATCCGGACGCCCCAACGGCGGTCGAGGTATGCGCGGGATTGCGCTCCGCCGATGTAGAGCACCGCTTGAACGTCAAGGGGGGGTCCTGAGCAGCACGCCTCAGGAGCCTCACCGATCGCGTAGCTCTGTGCCCCTTGGTCTCGTCCTGGTGATCCGGACGTCCCAACGGTGGCCGAGGCCTCGCCCCTTTGGTCTCGTCCTGGTGATCCGGACGCCCCAACAGCGGTCGAGGCTTGCTCGGGGTCGGGCCCCGCCGACGTAGAGTGCCGAAAGGGCTCCCAAACCATTCTGCCCACAAGGAAGAAGCCCACCCTGGTGGGATCCTCGAGTTCCCTAGACGCCCCAGCTGCACCTCGTGATGCACGAGCCCGCCACGACCCGCCAAGCTAAGTACGCCAACCGAACAGGGCAGAAACTTTCTGATCAGATGATAACCTGAATACAGGGCATGAGACAGGAGCGCTAACGTGAGAATGCAGGCGCTACGGTTTGCTACGTGCCCCCATCAGGCTTCTTGTGCCTCCAGGTACAGAGAAGAGCAGCGCAAGGGAAGGAATCCGGCCTCTCTAGGCGACGTCGCTAAGACCCCGGCCTCGGGGCGGCACGTTCCTCCTCAGGAGGGCCCGCCTCACGAGGCCCCAACAGGCCGCCATCTCCGTGCCGCACCGACGATAACGCAGAGCTCCGCGCAAGAGATAAAGTCGCGTCACACAAAACAAGCAACCGGCGATTTAAAAGAGGGAGGAGGAAGGCGAAGGTAAAACACAAAAGTTTAACGCCCTCAGGGGCCGACTGTTTCTTGACATGACAGGAACCAGAGAAAGAAAACAGGGGAAGCCTAGGCGGAGGAGCCGCTGTCGCCATCCAGACCATCACCCGCCACGGCGCCGGAGTCATCACCCTCGTCGGAGGAAGGCGTCTGGACGAACCGTTCCACCAGGGACTCCATGTGCGGGCGCACCTCGTCCCTGAGGGGCCTCT
Organism: Elymus sibiricus; assembly: GCA_039707655.1. NCBI lineage: Eukaryota > Viridiplantae > Streptophyta > Magnoliopsida > Poales > Poaceae > Elymus > Elymus sibiricus. Next base: position 240,110,618 of record CM077665.1, read on the forward strand.
GGAGCTCCTCACGCACCGGCTCCATGACGCGGGGGAGATCAAGCTTTGGGGCAAGGCGGCACATGTTGGAGAAGACGCGCGTCAGCGCGAGGTCCAGGAGGTCACGCGCGCTGGACACGTTGTCCTCGTCCACCCGGGAGACGCCGGTCTCCAGCGCCTCCACCACCTTGCCGAAGAAGTTGAGGTAGCCCCCGTCGCCGTGGGCGCACGGCAACACGGGGGCTTCCCAGACGAACCGGTTCACCGCACCAACCGTGCGGTGGGCGATCTCCAGGTACTGCTTGGCGCCCTGCGCCTCCAGCATCTTGGCGTGTGCCGCCTCGTCCTGGGCGTCCTGCATGGCGTCAGCAGCCCCCTTGACCTGGGTCTGGAGGGACGCCAGTTCCGCCTGGGCCTCCGCCTCGCCCCTTAGCGCGGCCTGGAGGGTGGCCTCGGCGTCCGCCAGCTGGACCCTCAGCGCGTCCGTTTCCTACTGGAGCTCGTCGAGCCTGCGCCTCTTGGGTGCGGGCGCCCTGGGAGGAGGGGACAATCAGGTCCAGCGTATCGGGCGCGATTGCAAGAGAAGGGGGCGGGTGACGGAACACTTACTCATCGATGATGGCCCAGCGTCGGCGAGCTTGAGTCGGCCTCGAAGGCCCCCCACCGCTGCCTCCAAAGGCCGACGGTGGAGCCGGAGACCCCGTGCGCTTCCCCGCACCCGCAGTACTCCCCCTGGACGCCATGGAAGAACAAAGGGAGAAAAGAGGATGAGGAAGATATCTTGCGAGGATGGGAAGCGAGAAGGCGCGTCAGGATGGCAAGACCCCCCCCGGGCGGGGTGGGTTTATAGGCGCAGCCGCTGCCCACGGGGCGTCGTGGGGAGTGGAGGCACCGTGCACTCCTCGGGCGCCACGTGCCTGACTCCGTCGGCATGCTACCCTACCTCACGTCGCCTCATCTGCCCCCGTTGGGTCACATCCGCGTCGCCCGAGGGGGGAGGACACAAGAAGACAGCCGCATTCAAGGAAGGGCAATGATGGCCGGCGCGGCACGCAGGCTTCGTGTCAGCTTGACTCGGGGTGGGTCCCGACGTCTCTGCGGAGCTGAGGCACCCGCGTCTCGTTGTTCGCCACGTGCCAAGTTGGGCCCGCAGGCAATTGGAGCCTGCGGCGCTCGGGACGGCATCTTCGGCTTCGCCCCGAGGCCAACCCAAGCGCGCCTTGGGCCTGGGGGCTGCTGTCGGCGTTCTGGCAACGGGGGTACCCAGACCTGCTAGCCTGCGGCCCAGGGCATGGCCCACTTCGACAGCCAAGCTCAGTCCAGCGCTGCCTCACTCGAGACAAGGCCCTCGCGAGAGCCCCACGCTCGCGAGGAGGACGGCGCCAAGACCCCTAGAGGGAATAGTTCTCCCCAAGCCCCCTCCTGAGTGGCGGAGATCTCTATGCAATGCTCGGCCTCGGGAGGTCAAGGATGACGCAAGACGGGCCAGGCGGGCACCAGCGCGCTAGAGGAGACAGTTTCCTCTTTGGTACAAAGGAGGCAAGGGCGAGCACAGGTTCCCAAGGCGTCCCGCCAAAGGTTCCTATTCCGGTGCAATGAGACCAAGACCACGAGCTCCGCAGGATGGACGTCATCGCCGAGCCCACCTCTGCATCACTACCGGCTAATTTGCAGGCGAAGACCACCTTTCGTCAGCATAAGATGTACCTCCTGTCCCCTTTCGAATTTGGCCGTTGTGGGATCCCTTCCCGCCATTGCGATAAGGGAAGAGGACCCAGGCCGCTATAAATAGAGGCTAGCCCGCTCCGTAGAGGGGACGACGGATCCAACACCACCCGAGCGGCCTCACGAGGCAACTCACCATTGTACTAGTTCATCCACAAACCTCCTCGTGAGGCAATCTACCAAAAGCAGGAGTAGGGTTTTACGCTTCGCAGCGGCCCGAACCTGGGTAAATCCTCGTGTCCTAATCTTCTTCCTCGCCATTGAGCGAGTTCATCGGGCTAGGCTGTTGAGCAGTGAGCTTGAGGGCGAAGCTGGTGGAGATCTTTGCACACGCCCCTGAGTTCGAACCTCTTTGGGTTTTGCGGAGCCCGAAATCCGACAAAAATATTGGACAAAACACCTCAAAACCCTTTCTGCCTATTTCAAGCTTTTGAAATATATCTATAAGAAATATTCTCAAATAAATCCAGGAAAATTCTAGCAAGTCACATATGCCTAATGTGATGATCTTGCAAAATTTCATCCCACTAACAATTGTTTTGATTCATCAAAATATCCCAATACCCTCTCTGTCCAGATCCAAATTTGAGCAACATTTAATTGCCAAGTATTTCCAATTGATCTCAAACATTGTAGACATGCTCTAATACCCAAATAATGACACTAAACCAAGTGGTGCATCAAGGAGATTAGCTTAGCATGACTAGATTTACAGAAACCTAATTCTGTGAAATTCTAGGGTTTACAAAGTTTACATTGTCAACTTTGCTCAATTGAGCTCAAACCTTGTGACCCATCTCATTTTTACCCACCATTCAATCCTGTTAAATCTCACAGTGAGTGGATAAAATTATCTTGCTCAAAACCTCATATAACTCCTTCTGGCAGATTGGTAAAAACCTTATTTTCTCCACTTCCACTGTTCTCCTTCACTTAACCTTTTCATCACAACCCCTACTAGTTACCCTCTACCTCCAGTAACAACCTCAGGGCAACATTTCAATGATTGGTGGGGTGAAAACCCATTTTTACTTCTCTAGACAGCCAAACCAGCAGCATTTGCACCCTTCCTCATCTTACCTCTGCTCTCCTTAGCTCCTAAGCGACCTCCAGAGCATCTCTAGTGCCCCCAAGTGCTACCAGACAAGCTGGGACATGCCAGAGCGCATGGACATGCCCCTGCCATTCAAAACGGGTGCTCTAGAGCGCACTACAGTGCCAGCCCGCACTGTAGCCGCCCCCATCCCGAGCCTCCCGACAGCCTTGGGATGCGGGAGCATGTCCCCTTGCCCCTCCTCGACGTCCGCAGCATGGTGCCCTGTCGGCCCCCTCGTCTCCCTCCCTCCGACGACCGCTTCCACGCGTGCCCGAGCGCCGCTCGGTTCGGCCAACCAGCAGCTCCACACGCGCGCACACCCCGCTCCCCCTCTTGCTCCTCTGGTCGTAGACCACGCCCACAAAGACCCCTGACTCGCCCTTGCCTCCTCCCGTGGCCTCTAGCGCCTCTCCGGCCAAGTCCGGCGGCCACGTCCACGGTGGACCGCGGGCTGGCTATATAAGCCAACCCCCGACCCTCTCTCCCCCTCTGGCTCCTCTCCCTCCATCCGAATCGCGGTCCAGAGCCCCCCCCCTTCAACCTCCCGAGCCCCCTGTGCCCAGATCGAACCAGAGCTCTGCCGCATCGGGACTCCGGTGATCTCCGGGTACGGCCTCCCTCCAGTCCTCCTTTTCCTCTCCCTGGTCCGCTATTCGCCACTGACCGTTTCCCCTCCATCCTCCGCCCTGTTTGCAGCCTAGGACTTCGGCCTAAAGCTCCTCCCGAGGCTCCTCCGCTGCACCTCGGCGGCGCCGGCTAACCAGAGCCTCGTGACGTCCCCATCTTCCTCAACCCGAACTGCGGCAACCTCCGGACCCCATTCCTGCCATCAGCTCGCCCCGCCATGCCTTGCTCCACCGCCGGTGAGCTCGCCGACCCCTCTGTCCCGAGGTGGAAGATGACATGTGGGACCCACTTGTCATCCCCACACCTCCCTCGCTCCCTCCCTCTCTCGCTGGCGTTGGGCCCCTCCTGTCGGGTTTAAAACCCGACCAGCGCGCGCGCCTGGCTTGGCCAGCTCGCCTGGGCTGGCTAGCCTTTGGGCCGGCCCAGCTGCGGGTCTGTTTGGCCGGGCACAGTGGCCTTTTTCCTTTTTATTTTTCTGGCATTTTTTCAAAATTCCCCCGGATAAAATATTAGTCCAAATTCAATGATTCAAATTTCTAAAAACTTGTAATATTGTGTGCTATTTAATGATGCAACTTGGGCCACTTTTTAAAAACATTTTATGTACTGGTTCTATTTAAAACCTTGTTTTGATTATTCAAAACCACTGTAAAAATTGTTTTCACCACTTTTTACAATGCAAAACCAGAAACTAGTAATTTTATTATTCTTAGTTTTCACCCTAGTATCTTATATCTTATATCTTATATTTACTAATTGGATGCACCATATGAGCTCTCAAGTTAATACTAGAAATAACCAAAATTGTCCGTTAGATCTCCCTATTATTTATATTCAACCGTCGGATAAAAGATGTTAAGGAGTCCTAGCCTAATATCCCACACACCAGTCTATTACCTAAAAAATAATCTTCACGCTGGCCTCTCTGCCTACCTCTCCAATCATCCTTGAAGGCCAGATGACGCCCTAATACTTGACCTTCCATTGATTCTACATGGGAGCTAGCTTAGGACGATGCTACATGAGAGTTAGCTTAGGAAAGATCCCAGAGTTACATGTTGCCCATATTTCAAGATTGCTAAGTGGATGCTAGCTAGCTCATATTGTACGCGTGCCTAATATCGTACATGCGCTGGTCTTCGCCGCCGGAGGCGACAAGGTGTACTGCAGAGGCAGCGGCGTGCATCGCGTGCCGGCGCTCGGCGACGATGACGGGATGCGCGCTGCAAGAAAAAAATATCTCCCTTGAAGATTGGATTCATCAAGACACAAAAGCGTCCACGAAAAACCCTTGCCCCGTTCTACTCCATGCCATCGTCAATTTTGAAGTTTCATGGGATGGACGTGCAACCGGGACTACACGGCCTTCCACCTGGAATTGCATGCTGGCCTCTCGCAACGTGAGTGCGTGCGGCTTCATGATGACGACGTCGATGCACGCACATGACTTGGTTTGGTTTAGAGGCATGCGCACACGACATGGCTTGATTCTGTTAGACACATAAGTACATGATCTAGATTTGGGCCAGGATGATGGACTGATTTTGTGTGAAGCTAGCGAGCTTTCGATCGGCCGGAAACACAATGTACGTGCTACAGCCCGCTAGCTAGCTTCCAATCACAAGGAAACATACGTACATAGTACAGCCAGCTAGCTCGTAGATTGCTTTAGTCCGGCAGAAAAGTGCATCTGTACCAAGCAAGCTACATGTTGGATGACGTGATACAGGGCAGCACGCTGGCGCCGGCCGGGGATGACCGGACGGACGAGACGTCGGCCACAGCCTCGGACGTGCTCACCAAATTCAGAGTATGGTCTTTTTTTCTGTTCTTTGATTCCTTTGTGTTCCTTTCATTCTCATATTTATATTGTTAAGGGCAGGTATAAAATATATATCTACAATATGAAGCAAAACAATTACTGGCAGATTGACTGCCACACGTGTAAGAACAGGAAGGCTGAGTAGTATTCACCATTACATATTGGAACACAATTTTGTTAGTTTTTTGGCTGCTTGATTTTCCCATCATAAAAAGAAGACAAAGCGAACAAATGCTCAAGTCAGGTATATGCATTTATGTGTGTGATATGTCAAGCAAAAATATTATATATATTTTTTCCAAATGTTGATTATATTATTTCTAGAAGAAAATAATTATACAATGAGATTAAATGATGTGGCAAGTAAACATAGGACGATGTCAAATATATTTTAAATCGTAGATGCTAGAGGAACAGACTCACCTAACATTAAAGAAAATCACACAATGAGGTTTTCATGACCGTACACTTGATCTGATTTTATTGTATGTTAGTTCCGTGCAATAGCTTTTGTTCAACTCGGAAAAAAAGATTACTAACGATAAAGTCAAATTTGACCTTCAAACGGACACATTCATGTCTTGAGGTTCAGATATTATAAGTTTCATCTTTAGCTCATTAGTTAATCCGGTGCTTAATCCTTATTTTTTTCGATAAAGGACATTTCATTGAATTGATATATCGAGGTGATACAACCGCATCGAAAGAATGCCCGGCCTCTGCATAGCAAGATGCACACAGCCAACAAGTCCAACATACGTAAGAATAAAAAAAGTTTTACAGTAAACATAAATCAATCCAGCCTAGTGTGTGGCAGTTCCTATGCGGAGACTACACCACCATCCATGGAGGGAGAAAACCTCCCTGGCCGTATGCTCCAGCTGTGTAGATGCCATCATAAAAAGGTCTCGGTCCTCCGGCCTTTGCAGGATAGACCAAGTACGGAGCCATCGCGTACATGCATGAATAACATGCACAGGAGATGAAACACATTTATTGTTAAAAACCACATCATTCTTGGTAAGCCACAATGCCCAACATAAGGCAGCCGCTCCCACAAGAATATGTGCAGAAAATTGTTTATCAATACCCCACAACCAATTGCCGAATATGTTACGTGCACTACGTGGGGTGTAGAGGTTTGAAGCTATTTGGACTATGGCCCAAACTGCACGAGTGAACTTACACTCAAAAAATAAGTGTTTAATGGACTCGTCATGTTGACAAAAGACACATGTCTTGCTACCTTGCCAGTTACGTCGCGCCAAGTTATCTCTAGTCAAGATGACCCCTCTATTTAGAAACCAGAGGAAAATCTTCACTCTTAGAGGAATTTTTAGCTTCCACTATTTCTTGTTATCAACTGGAACATCACAATGAACCATTGCATCGTACATGGATTTGACTGAAAACCTGCCGTTTTGAAGCAATTTCCATCGAAACTTGTCCGGTTCGTCCAACAGTTGAATGGCCTCCAGACGAAGGAGCAATTCATTCCATGCTACCAGACGAGGTCCTAAAAGGTCCCTTCGGAAAGAAATATCAGTGTTTTCTTGTCCCAAAACTTGTTTGATCGTGACGAATTTATGTCTAACGATCCTATACAAGCTTGGGTATTGCACATTAAGTGGTGTGGCCCCCAGCCAAGTGTCTTCCCAGAATCGAACCTGAGAGCCGTCCCTAACGGAGAAAGTGCCAAATTGGAAAAAGAATTCCTTGGCCTTCATCACACCACTCCAAAAATGTGAATCACCGGGTTTCCAATGAACTTGAGAAATGGCTTTGGACCCCACGTACTTGTTACGAATGATTTCCTGCCACACACCATTCTGAGTGAGGAGTTTGTAAACCCATTTACTCAAAAGAGCGATGTTTTAAATCTCAAGATCTTGAATCCCAAGCCCCCCTTGACTTTTAGGTCGGCATAAAATGCTCCACCTAACCAGCCGATATTTCTTGGATTCGTTATCACACTGCCAGAAAAATCTGGATCTAAAGTAATCAAGACGTTGAAGAACCCCTTTCGGTAAGTGAAAGAATGACAACATGTATAGAACCATATTGCTGAGTACGGAATTGATCAAGATCAATAGCCCCCCGTATGACAAGAGTTTAGCCTTTCAACTAGCTAGACGTTTCTCAAGTCTCTCTTCCACATGCTTCCACTCAGCAATTGTTAAACGCCGATAGTGGATCGGAATACCTAGATACCGAATCGGGAACTGCCCGAGTTGGCAGCCGAAAATCTCAGCATACTCAGATGCGGACTCAGCAGCATCGCCGAAACAGAAAAGCTCACTCTTATGGAAATTAATTTTGAGACCAGAGAGTTCCTCAAATGCACATAGAAGCAGCTTGAGGTTTCTTGCTTTATCTATGTCGTGATCCATAAAAAGTATAGTGTCATCCGCATATTGTAGAATAGATAGACCGTCTTCTACCAAATGAGGAATGACACTGTTAATCTGACCAGCCACCTTAGCCCGCTCAACAAGGATGGCTAACATGTCGGCCACAATGTTGAACAAAATAGGGGATATGGAGTCCCCTTGGCGAAGCCCCTTCCTAGTCTGAAAGTAGTTGCCAACATCATCATTGACTTTGATAGCCACACTACCTCCAGAAACAAAACTCTCTACCCATCTACACCATTTTGGAGAAAACCCCTTCATGCGTAAAGTTTGCAAAAGAAATGGCCATTTGACTTTATCATAGGCTTTTTCGAAGTCGATTTTGAAGATGACTCCATTTAACCTTTTACGGTGAAGCTCATGAACAGTTTCATGCAGTACAACAACTCCTTGCATAAATGCTGTTTGAGTGGGTTTGACCACGTGGTCAGCCACTCCGTTCAACCGATTGGTCACAACCTTTGTAAAGATTTTGAATCTGACATTTAGAAGGAAAATCGGTCGATATTGTTCAATACGACTAGCATCCTTAGTCTTGGGTAGTAGAATAATTTCCCCAAAGTTTAATCGGGAAATATCAAGGTTTTCGGCATGTAGTTGGTTAAACAACTGAACCAAGTCCGCCTTAATCATATCCCAAAAATGCTGATAGAACTCTGCCGGAAAAGCGTCCGGTCCCAGAGACTTGTTGTGTTCCATTTGGAACACTGCTGTCCGAATTTCCTCCTCAGAGAATGGAGAGGTTAAAAACTCATTTTCCTCCTCCGAAATTTGAGGGATGTCATGAGTAAGAGACTCGTCCAACTAAAAAAGACTTTCAGCCGAAGGGCCAAAGAGCTCTTTGTAGTACTTAGTAATGAAGTTTCTGAGCGGTGCATCCCCCTCAATACGGCCTTCATCCTGGTCAAGAGCGAAGATACTTTTCTTTCTATGTCTGCCATTGGCCAGGAGTTGAAAGTATTTCGTATTATCATCCCCTTGAACAAGTGATTCAGCCTTGCTATGTTGGTACCACTTAATCTCTTCCTCACGTAAAAGGCGGGCAATCTGCTCATTTAGATGACTTTTTTACTCAATCTCATCGGCAGAAAGAGGCCTCACCTCCGCAATTTTATCAAGGGCATCGATTAAGGTAGATAGTCGCAACTTTTCTTTTTTGTATATTCCGGCGGTGTGTTTAGCCCATCCACGAAGGAATCGACGCAAGGCGCGAATTCGATTGTTCCAACGTTGAATGGGCGTGTTACCCCGAGGTGGACGCGCCCACACTTTCTTAACCAGGTCATCGAATCCTTCTCTTGTGAGCCATCCCAGTTCGAATTTAAACTGTGGGCGGTTAGAGCCTCGAGTTGGTTGTCCAGAATCGGTTAGCAATGGAGCATGATCCGATAAGTCCTCAATTATTTCTAACGCCCGAACTGAGGCAAGGGGATATTTATATTCCCAGTCGGTGGTTACTAGGACCCGGTCAAGTTTCTCATAAGTTGGAACTGATCGGTTATTGGCCCAGGTGTACTGACGACCAGACATAGTGAGCTCCCGCAAGTCCAGGCTGTCAATAACAGCATTGAGGAGGAAAGGCCACCTAGTGTCAAACCGGTTATTGTTTTATTCCTGCTGATATCGAAGGATATTGAAATTCCCCCCCCCCCCCCGATTAACATGGGATGGGGATTGTCTCGGCAGGTATTAACAAGTTCTTTAAGAAAAGCGGATTTAAACTCCTCTTGAGCGGCGCCATAAACAGCCACCAGACTCCAAAGGAAGTTGTCAGACTTGTTTCGAAGGTGAAATTTGATGTGATAGTCACCTTTCGATGTGGACAAAAGTTCCAAGTATGATCCTTTATAATCATAACCACATGCAAAGTGGTCAAGATCCCATGTATGGAAATCACGTTTACCCGACTCAGTAATGGCCACAAAGTCCAACGCATGATCCTTTACACAATCGGCAATGTGTTGGTGTTTAGCCAAGTCACCAAGACCTCTGCTGTTCCAAAACATGCCTCTCATGAAGAACCATTTTTTTGTTTAGAGCCCTTCGCCCTCTTAGACTGGCATCCTCTTTTCTTTGCTGAAGTAGACTTGTTTTTTCGTACCGACGCGACAAGCTCACATAGCATAGTGTCACGTACAGTATCATCCAAGTCTACTTCAGTCTTGTCATAAACCAGATGGGAGAGAAGCTTGCCATCATGATTGGCATCAGCATCCTCATCCTCCTCATCTGACATGAGAGGGATGGAAAAAGTCGACAACTTAGGAGCAACCATAAGCCGGTCGAACTCCATTTGTTTGAAAGCCCTAACAAAAAATTCTACCTCTTTCTCGTTACGTCCAAATGAAACTCCAAGGCTAGCAACATTTGAAGATACTCTTGAATTATCAAAGGACAAAAAAGATTTACGAGAGGAGGTACCTTCGAAGTCGAGGTTGGGGGTTGCCGTCCTACGGATGGCCTTGGCCAGAGAGTCCTCATCAGTTGCTGATGCGCCATCAACACCAACGGGCTGACGACCGCTGCGTCTCAGCGGTGAGGGAGTGAAGTTGGCATCAGCAACAGTTCCGGTTTCCCCGAGTGGCGGAGTAGACGGGTGCGGCGAAGGTGATGAGGACTGAGAGGGCTACACCTCAGCCCGTGCGCCCTGGAACGGTGGCGAAGATGTGGGCGGCGTCGACGCCCTGGATGCCGCCGCCCCTCCTGGCGTCGGAGGAGTAGAGGACATCTCGCGCAACTCCGCCATCGCCGACTCACGGTCAGCATGAACGGACTGGGAAAAAATTACTCCTCGTCGGGCGGGTGAAGCTGGTGCGGGTGACAGTGGCTAGGTCAGCGACCGTGGTGACGATGGTGCACACACAAAGGCCGCCACGGGTGCCTCCCCCTGAATCCCAGACCACGCATGGGCCCCCTCGTCGAGGCGAGGCGGAGCCGTCGGGTGAGTCGGAGCCGACGCCGTGGGAACCAGAGGCTCCATAATCGTAGGAACCGGCGGTGTCAAGGACGACGTAGAAGCGGCCTTAGTAGGCAAACATCGAAGAGGGTTCGGTGGTGTGACGGCGATGAAGGTCAGATCCGACGACGAAGACCCCCTGACATGGGCGAGGGTCTGGCCAACTGCATGGGCATCACGCCGCCCAAGGTAGGAGCAACTGAAGACTCTGTGGGCGACGACGTGGATTTGGGCCTCTTACTTGGATCGTTGCCCCCCACTGTGTCCTCCCTGCCATGTCCCTTATCACCACCTGGATCATCCCCGTGCTCCTCGAGGCACAAAATCAACATCAACACGGAAGTCCGGCTTTTCCAGGCTGTACCGAAACTCATAACCGTTCCTCTGAATGACCACATCGGAAGAAAGAGAATCAATTGTGCTCCTCTTGAATGCATCGAGGTTCAACACCGCTACCTGAATACGGACAATTCCTCTGCGACGCAAACAGAGAAGATCAACATCCAGAGTAGCTCCAATCACTGAACCGACCGCCCAAAGACCCAAAAAGTGACGAAGGGCGTGTGGCACACCATGCACGTGCACCCAGATAAGTAGTAGCTTGAATCGATGCGGTATCTCCTCTGACTTCCAGGGCTTGAACTCGATAGTGACATTGTGAGACTTGAGGAAAACTGCAAAGCCAGTCACCCTCTGCAAAACTTCCTCACTAGGAAAGGACATCAAAAATGCATCCTCACCATGCGGTATAGCCTCCCAAGTCCACTCATGTTGAAACTGAGCCATCTTGGCCACCTCCGCCTCCACAATACTGGCAGAAAGTGAACCGCCAGAAATTGATACCAAGGCTGTTAGTGAATCCTGTGGTGACAGACCCTCCCTACAGACGTTGTCCGGCATCTGAAAAAAATCCATGTTTTCAGTTCCATAGCCACAAAGCATCGCCGCCGGCTTCGGCAATTTGAGAACCGGGCATCGGCGCGTGGTCATCGGATGATTGGTCTTGTTACAGATAAAACAATATTGTTGTGTATCGCAGTCATCAGACAAGTGACCTGCAGTCTGACACTTAGAACACCACAATTTAGTGGGCACCGGTGACGCAGCTACCGCTGCACCCGAAGACTGAACAGTGGCTGAAATTGCTTGTTGAAGCTGCTGAGTGCCCACCTGTGAAGGAATGAACTGCGACTGCCCCGCGGCCATGGCTATAGCAGAGGTTGCATAGGACGTCTGGGCCGCCATAGGCGACGGAGCGGCGGCAACATGCGTATGCGCAGCAACCGGTGGCACTGCTCCTTGACGGGATTTGGAACGTCCGCCTTTGCCGACTTTAGGCTTGCGAGGCCGAGCAGCAGCGAAGTTACCCACAGCGGTAGTGGCGTGGTAAGCCGGCTGCGAGGTGAAACCTCCAGGTTGCTGTTGCTGCTGTTTTTTTATCACGGAACAACCTGAGTCCATTGTACTTACTGAATATTTTTATCCATTCAAAGAAAAGCCATCAAAATTGTGCAGCAGGACCGGAAAGTGTAGGTTTATATGCAACATGCGGGGCATGTTTCATTTTTGGGATTACAAGCAGTAGTGTACGTTCTACCATCTCCATGTTGTTATTTTTTTCGTTTCTTTCAGTCATCCGGCATTTCTCACGAACAAGTTAGCTACTTAAATGCATGAGTCGTACGATTCCCTAAATGTATATATGTAAAAATATTGCAACTTTTTTACTATTTTCTTTACATCTATAATCAATTTTTTGATGTACTTCGGGGAGAGATGATGTTTTCTATTTTATTATGGATTTCTAATAATTAGATAATCCGTCAATAAAATTATGTAGAACAGTCTGCAATATACAGTACCTATTGTTAACTAAGCTTAGTAAGTTTCCTTCAATGCATCTCAATACAACAATGTTCTTAGTGTGAAGATTTTAATTTATCGTAAATTTAATAGTTCTCTATAAATTATATACTTCTGAAATATGTCTATAGTTTAGTCTTCATATCTACTTGCTTATTCCTAAATCTTACTTCTGATTGATAAAACAAAATTACTTGATAGGTAAAACTTAACACATAACAAAATTGGTTGTAGTTTGTTGACCTTGATGACCTGGCATCTTCCATTTATGGAGTTGTTCAAATAAAGCATTGTTTATCACATTGCTACAACTATATTTCTCTATACTTTTGATTCTGCTGAGACAAGCTTATGTCAATAAACGATCTATTAGTAAACCCAAAATGATTATTAAGCCTTGGTTTGGCATTGGTGGTGGATGCTTTCATTTACCCCAGACGCTTTTTTTATTTAGTGTTCGTTTGACCCACTCTTTTCATGCTTTCAATGTTAGTTTCCCATGGTCAATTATGAAATAAACACGTCACAACACAATTTATCAAATGCAAATAGAGCCTAACCAAACAGAACAATGCTTCAAATTCTTTGCATGCATTTTATAGCATAATTCTAAAAGATTGAAGGGATATTATTTGTGTTCGCTATATGATGAAACCTATCACACGGTATTAAGAACATTCAGTACACTTATTTTTTTATGTCAATATTTCACTTCCCAAAAAATACAAGCACAATCAATGTTTTTCGTGAAATCCTAAGTATAACTATGTATATTGCCAGCCTGTGCATCTCCACGGGTTGATGACTAGTTTTACAAAAGTGGTTTGAAATTTTTAGGAGTGAATTATTTTTCCCTGTTTTTGCCGTGCTCTTATTTCTGCCCATTAATCGACAATAGATTGCGTTGTTGACGAGGGAGTTGGACCAGAAGATTTTGCAGACCCCGGAGACTTTGTTGAGCCAAGCAAGCAGCCCTTTGACCATTTCTATGAAACACTTTTTGCATGGCATATAGCACTTATTTTGTTGCATCGAATCATGATGATTGTGGAGACCACCTTTATGGGTTACCTCCGTTACTTTCCTTATTGATACTTGCACTGAGCATGACCCTACCTTCCTATGTGGGTTGTGCGGGTGGGAAGTAGTCAGGATGCTAAGTAGTTGCTACGCAAGTGGGGTGGGAAAATGCATGGTGTCGGAAAGGAAGTGTTTTCAAAGACTTTTCGAAAACCCCATCTGATGCCACTAATGCCCGAGGGAGATGATGTCGAGCTAGGTAACCACTTACAAAGAAATGGTGTACCGAGGCAAGTAAGTGTGTGTGTTTTTTCGAAAACGAAGAGATTTAAGATATGCTGACCGTCCCAACCTTACATGTATAACCACGATACCCCTTACGGGACGGGGCTTTGTTGATTACCTTGGTGGGTACTAGCAGAGGGCCCGCATTACTAGTGGCGGGAGTGACGTGGTCACTCTCGATACAGGGTCGTGCCGGAAAGGACGATCATGGGCTGTTTTCACAGACCACAAGAGTTTGAAGTATATTTTCACTCAATGGGAGTTGAACATGAGGCAACGAAGATGGTTGGAGTTGATCAAGGATTACGACCTCAGAGTTCAATACCGCCCTGGAAAGGCTACTGTGGTAGCACACGCCTTAAGCAGAAAGGTTGTTCCTTGAATGCTATGATTAAGGAAAGGCTACCCGCCTTGTATGAAGATCTTGAAAGCTTTGGCCTGGAACTAGTTGCACCTGGTTTCCTAGACAACCTTGAAGCAAGGCCTACCTTGATGGATGATATTAAGGAAGCTTAGAAGGGTCATGACAGCATTCAAGGCTTCAAGAGGAATATTAAGATAGGCAAGGCCCCAGGATTCTCAGTGGATGAGCAACGAGTTGTATGGGTTGGGACTCGCATCTGCGTGCCCAACAAAGTTGGGCTCAAGAATTTCATCTTGCAAGAAGCCCATGACACTCCGTATTCCATCCATCCTGGAGGAACCAAGATGTACCAAGACCTCAAAGCAAGATTCTGGTGGCATGGCATGAAAAGAGAGATAGCCACTTTTGTCGCTAAGGGTGACATATGCCAGAGAGTCAAAACTGAGCATCAGCGACCCGCTGGATTGTTACAACCTCTCAAAGTGCCTGAATGGAAGTGGGACAAAGTCGGGATGGACTTCATCACTGGTTTGCCCAGGTCAAGCAAGGGACATGATTCCATTTGGGTCATTGTCGATCACCTCCAAGGTAGCCCACTTCATTCCTGTCAAGACCACTTATGATGGAAACAAGCTAGCCAGTCTGCTAGTGAGCCTTCACGGGGTTCCTAAGGAGATTGTGTCGGACCAAGGAACCCAATTTACCTCAAGGTTCTGGAAAAAAGTTTCAAGAAACAATGGGAACCAGGCTCTCCTTGAGCACCACTTTTCACCCACATACCGGAGGACAGACGGAGCGAGTGAATCAGATACTTGAAGATATGCTTCGTGCTTGTGTTTTGCCTTATGGAGCCAAGTGGGAAGATTGCATACCATTCGCCGAATTTTCCTACAACAAGAACTACCAGTCCAGTCTTAAGATGGCACCATTTGAGGTCTTGTATGGTCGCAAGTGCCGCACTCCCCTCAATTGGTCAGAGACCGGAGAAGGACTAGTCTTTGTACCCGAAATTCTCCATGAAGCCGAAGAGCAAGTTCAACTGGTCAGAGAGCGTCTGGAGACCGCCAAGTCAAGATGGAAGAGCTACGCCGACTCACACCACCGAGAAGTGAACTTCTGTGTCAGAGACCATGTATATCTCCGGGTCACGCCTCTCAAAGGGACCAAGAGTTTCCACGTCAAGGGAAAGCTTGCACCAAGATACATCGGCCCCTTCAAGATCACCTCAAAGCGAGGATAAGTTTCCTACCAGCTAGGGCTGCCTTCCGAGCTATCAGATGTGCACAACATTTTCCACGTATCACAACTCCGAAAGTGTCTCCAAGTTCCCAACCGCCCCGACGTCTACAAGGACATCGATCATCAAGCCATCGATCTTCACCCAGACCTCACTTATCGTGAGAGGCCAGTCCGCATTTGGATGAAGCCGAGCGTTGCACCCGAAGCCGCACCATCAAGTACTTCAAGTTACAATGGAGCAACCAAACCAAAGCAGAAGCAACATGGGAGCATGAAGACTATCTTAGATCCGAGTTCCCTTATCTTTTCAGTGCTTAGCCTAGGAATCTTGGGGACGAGATTCTTGTAAGGGGGGAAGATCTATCACACCCTGTGTTTCTCTCACTTTGCTATGCTATGATTTTATAAAATTTGGACCCATTTAAAACTTTTTGAGTGCTTGTGCATGAATTTATTGTTTGATGATTGCTTGTTTGGTTGATTGTGTTTTAGCACTCAAAGATTCTTCATCCTCTTCTCTCAAGAACTCAATCCCAATGATCATGCCATGTGTATAGGACCTAAAACTACTTTTACAAATTATTATTTTTGTCAAAAAGCATTTTATTCAATTTAGGTTTTCAAAAACCCCTGAATTGAGGTTTGCACTACAAGTCCTCAAGTTAGGGTGGATATTTTACCCAAATACTTTATTTGGAACCTACCATATATAAGACTTCCCAAAACCACCAAATTATATTTTTTAAATATATTGTTCTATTTTATTTGAAGGCTTTTTCGTAAGGACATAAATGGTCTTTCTTAGGGAAAAATTATTTTTATGCTTTAATAATATTGGAGAAAATTTAGGACAATTCTAGCAAGTCACAAATGTGATGATCTTGCATTATCAAAATATTGGACAAAACCCCTCGAAGTCCTTTCTGCCTATTTCAAGCTTTTGAAATATATCTATATGAAATATTCTCAAATAAATACACGACAATTCTAGCAAGTCACAAAAGCCTAATGTGATTATCTTGCAAAGTTTCATCCCAATCACAATTGTTTTGATTCATCAAAATATCCCAAAACCCTCTCTGTCCAGATCCAAATTTGAGCAACTTTGCATTGCTAAGTATTTCCAATTGATCTCAAACTTTGTAGACATGCTCTAATACCCAAATAATGACACTACACCAAGTGGTGCATCAAGGAGATTAGCTTAGCATGACTAGATCTACAGAAACCTGATTCTGTGAAATTCTAGGGTTTACAAAGTTTACATTGTCAACTTTCCTCAGTTGAGATCAAACCTTGTGACCCATCTCATTTTTACCCACCATTCAATCCTGTTAAATCTCATAGTAAGTGGATAAAATTATCTTGCTCAAAACCACATCAAACACCTTCTGGTAGATTGGTGATGGCCCACAAGTATAGGGGATCAATCGTAGTCCTTTCGATAAGTAAGAGTGTCGAACCCAATGAGGAGCAGAAGGAAATGACAAGCGGTCTTCAGCAAGGTAATTTCTGCAAGCACTGAAATTGTAGGTAACAGATAGTTTGATAGCAAGGAAATTAGTAAAGAGCAAGTAACGGTAACGGTAAATAAAGTGCGGTAAATAAAGTGCAGCAAGGTAGCCCAATCCTTTTATCATGTTGGTTTGATTCATGTTCTCCCAATCCTTTTAGTAATAGTCAAAGTGTTCTTGAGGGTACACGGGAATTTCATCTAGTCACTTTTATCATGTTGGTTTGATTCGTGTTCGCTGCTTTGATAATTTGATATGTGGGTCGACCGGTGCTTGGGTGATGTTCTTACGTGAACAACCTCCCACTTATGATTAACCCCCTCGCAAGCATCCGCAACTACGAGAAAAGTATTAAGATAAAATCTAACCATAGCATTAAACGTTTGGATCCAAATCAGCCCCTTACGAAGTAATGCATAAACTAGGGTTTCAGCTTCTATCACTCTAGCAACCCATCATCTAATAACTACTCCACAATGCATTCCCTTAGGCCCAAGGATGGTGAAGTGTCATGTAGTCGACGTTCACATGACACCACTAAGGGAATCACAACATACATATCATCAAAATATCGAACACATATCAAATTCACATGATTACTTACAACATGACTTCTCCCGTGACCTCAAGAACAAAGGTAACTACTCACAAATAATAATCATGCACAAGATCAGAGGGGTATTGAATAGCATAATGGATCTGGACATATGATCTTCCACCAAATAAACCATATAGTAATCAACTACAAGATATAATCAACACTACTAGTCACCCACAGGTACCAATCTAAGGTTCCGGTACAAAGATTGAACACAAGAGATGAACTAGGGTTTGAGAGGAGATGGTGTTGTTGAAGATGTTGAAGAAGATTGGCCTCCCAAAGATGAGAGGGGTGTTGCTGATGACGGTGGCTTCGATTTCCCCCTCCGGGAGGGAAGTTCCCCCGGAGGAATTGCTCCGCCGGAAGGCAAAAGTGCTCCTGCCAAAGTTCCGCCTCGAGACGGCGGCGCTCCATCCCGAAAGTCCTCTCCTTATTTTTTCTAGGTCAAAAGAGAATATATACCAGAAGATGGGCACCGGAGGTGTGCCTAGGAGGGCACAAACCACCAGGGCACGCCTGGGGGGGCCTGGCGCGCCCTAGTGTCTTGTGCCCACCAGGGTGGCCCCCTCCGGTAGTTCTTTGCTCCAGTATTTTTTATTAATTCTACAAATAATCTCTGTAATGTTTCAGCTTCCTTGGAGTTGTGAAGTATAGGTATCTCTGATGTGCTTTTTGAGGTCTAGAATTCCAGTTGCCGGTATTCTCCCTCTTTGTGTAAACCTTGCATATTATGAGAGAAAAGGCATTAGAATCACTCCCTAAAGCATTATTATTCAATAAAACATAATAAATAACAGTAGCAAATCATGATGCAAAATGGACGTATCAACACCCCAAGCTTAGACCTCGCTTGTCCTCAAGCGAAAGCCGATATTGAAAAGCATGTCCACATGGTTTGAGAGAGAGGTGTCAATAAAAACAAAATACAGACATAGTAGCATCATGCTTATTAACATAACAGCAACAAACTCTATATAAAATTTATTCCTATACTTTCATCATATAACTTCTCATGAATAAGTAACAATTCATCACAATATAGAAGTATAAAGCATAAACCCTATTGAAAACCAACAAACTATGTTCTCAGTCAACTTTGCAACTACAATTCATCATATTTTCAGGAAGGGTTTCATATCGGAGCCTTTTGGAAAGTCCACATACTCAACCATCATTTAGTCTTCTATGATTGCTAACACTCACAGCATACTCATGAGCAAAAAGTTTCAACCGGACACATAGAAAGATAGGGGCTTATAGTTTCGCCTCCCAACGTATTCACCTCAAGGGTGATGTCAACAATAATAACTCATGCCTACTCACTTCCAACTGGATATATGTGCCTAGATCTTTCCTCACCACATGATGCTTGCAAAATAAAAAGTAAAAAGGGAATAGGGAAGAATACTTGACTCTTGCATAAAAGTAAATACATAAAAGTAAAATCTAGTCCCTTCGCAGAGGGAAGTAGAGGTTGTCATGCGCTTTTTGGATTGTATGCCCAATCCCTTAATGTAAAAGAATGTCACGCTATATTGCCCCCTATGATAGCAACCTTTATTATGCAGTCCATCACTTTTATTACTTTGCCATCATAAGTTCCTATAGCGCTCAATTTTCTCTTACACTAATTGATCAAAACACTTTTAGGAGCACTTTTTATTGCCTTATTGCACCGATGACAACTTACTTGAAGGATCTTACTCGATCCGTAGGTAGGTATGGTGGACTCACAAAGAATGAATTTGTGTTTGGGTTTTTGGATGCACAAGTAGTATCTCTACTTAGTGCCGACTTTTTGGCTAGCAAAGATATTGAGCAAGCACCACATGTTGAAGGATCATGACAATATAACTTCTATGTGGATATGAACAAACATAAATCATTACTTTGTCTTCCTTGTCCAACGTCAACAATTTTGACATATAATATTTAATGGGGGCTCACAATCATAAAAGATGTCCAAGATAGTCTATTTGCATGTGAATCTTCTCTTCCCTTATTAATTCTTTCATGAATTGCATCATTTACCAATGCTATGTTTGTCAATCTCCAATAAATTTTACTACTTATACTTTTCCTTATGTGATGTCATTACTCACCATAAGATTAGCATATGATTCTTTTCATTTATTTATTTTTCCTTTATTTTGATTGCAACAAGAAAGTAGAGAGGCAAAACTCGAACTAAACTTTATTATATAACTCTCACTCGATTACATAGATAGATAGACCACGAAACTAACACACAAAAATAGATCAAGCTAAACTTTTATTCAACTAAATCAAAGGAAAACTAAAGATCGAACTAGGATAGGTAGAGGTGAATAAAAGTGATGGTGATACAATATCGGGGCACCTCCTCCAAGCTTGGCTCAAGCCAAGGGGAGTGCCCATACCTGTGTGCTCAAGTCTCCTTTGGTGGTGGTGATGAAGAAGGTGGTGGTGATGAGGCAGCCTTCTTCTTCAACTTAGATTTGAGCATAAAATTTTCCTCCCTTAGATCATCATTCTCCCACTCGAGATTTAATATCTTTTTTGCATAATGCCGCCTTGCTCTCCTGAAAAAACGAGATGGGACAAATTGGACCTCAGGTTTGTATCCTCTAGGGAGGCTTGACTTCTTGAATTCCACATGCATGTCTTCGGGTTGAGGTAGTGGGTCGTCCTCTTACTCGGAGCTATCATCCTTTGTTTCCTTCATGGCAGCGTCTTCCTCCTCATCTCAGGTCCATCCATAATGCTCCACTTCTCCATGGATTTTGGGGTTTGCAACACAGTCAGCAACATAGCTCTCCCCCTCTGTATCTTGAGACGACATATTTTCAGATCTATCAAGAAAACAACACGAAACAAGAACAGAGGATTTTCTGCGATGCGGTCGTCAAAACAGTCGGGGGTATATATAAAGAATTTTTATTCCTAGAAAACAAGCATATGGAAGGAAAACGGAGTCGGGAAGGTGTCCGAGGTGGGCACACCCCACCAGGGCGTGCCCAGGGGGGCTGGCGCACCCTGGTGTATCGTGCTCACCTCGATCATCTTCCGGTTTATTTCTTGGTTTCCAAAATTTTCTAATAATCCAAAACCGACAAAAAAATATTTTTGCGGATTTTTCGGAGTCCGTTTACTTACCGTATCACGTACCTCCTATTTTTCAGAATTCTGGAGTGTTCCAAAAGGATTCTTTTATGTGTTCCTCCAGTGTCATGGTTTGGATAACATTGCTTTCAACCTTAATAGGCGTACCTGAGATATAGTGCTTAATTCTTTGTCCATTGACCACCTTCAGGTTAGTACCTTCGGCATTATTAATCTTGATAGCTCCAGAACGATAAACCTCTTTGATAATATATGGTCCTTCCCATTTGGAGAGAAGTTTACCTGCAAAAAATCTTAAACGAGAGTTGAACAAAAGAACATATTCTCCTATTTTGAATTCCTGCTTTTGGATTCTTTTTTCATGCCATCTTTTTACTTTTTCTTTGAATAGTTTGGCATTTTCATAGGCTTGGGTTCTCCATTCATCTAGTGAGCTAATATCAAATAGCCTCTTCTCACCGGCAAGTTTGAAATCATAGTTGAGTTCTTTAATTGCCCAAAACGCTTTATGTTCTAATTCTAGAGGCAAATGACAAGCTTTTCCATATGCCATTTTGTATGGAGACATACCCATAGGATTTTTATAAGCTGTTCTATAGGCCCACAATGCATCATCTAGTTTCTTAGACCAATTCTTTCGAAACCTATTGACAGTTTTTTGTAATATCAATTTTATTTCCCTATTGCTAGGTTCAACGTGAGGATGATAGGGTGATGTAATTCTATAGTTAACATCATATTTAGCAAGCATCTTACGGAAAGCACCATGAATAAAGTGTGAACCACCATCAGTCATTAAATATCTAGGGACTCCAAACCTCGGGAAAATAACCTCTTTAACCATTTTAATGAAGGTGTGGTGATCTGCACTACTGGTTGGAATAGCTTCTACCCACTTAGTGACATAATCAACAACGACCAAAATAACCTCGTCGCGCAGGAACGCATCGAGGCCCGATTCCTGGACGGACAGAGCGATGGCTATCTGCATCTGATGCTGAAACTCGGGGTCGTCGACGACAGCGGCGGCGGACGCGACAGATGACGGTTGACCGTTGACCGACATGGAGGACAGTGCGTCGGAATCCTATATGCCGTTGTCGTCAGCCGCGGCAGCTGGTTGTCTGTCGTTGCCCGCCATGGTGGCCAACGCGTCGGAATCCTCTATCACCTCATCGTCCAACACTATCAGGACGGCGTGAAAGCACATTTGTTCCCTTGGTGGTTTTGGTAATTAATAACAACATATAAGTCATTGAACTAATGTTTCCACTAAGTATATTTCAGGAAAAGTTCAATGATAGGATTGGCAAAAGGATTGTGGAGATACCCCAAGATGCAAGGAAATGGATTGACAAAGCTTCAAGCAAGAGGACTCTACATTTTACTTTGTGAGAAATCACTTTGAGTCCATAGGAAAGCCAATACTATTAAAAGGGGGTAAGGTTCTATTAGTGAACAAAATGCTCATACGTGCACAAGTGATAGCCACCAAAAACACCCACAAGCTCTTCCACAAAAGTCTGTCAAAGTCAAATATCCAAAATCGGTGCAACCAACACTTTCCACTCGGTGCCACCGATTCCCATACTCAGACAGACCCATGCCAAACCCTAGCTTTTCGGTGCAACCGATTCTGCATCGGTGCCTCCGAATTTGGGTTGCCAACTTTCTGTTACGCAGTTTCACAATATCGGTACCACCGAGATTGTTGGATCAGCGTCACCGAGAATGGGCAATCTGACCGTTGGTCACCTTATCGGTGCAACCGAGAGTTATATATCGGTCTCACCGAGATTCAAAAGTTGCCACCTTTTTGGTCACTTCGGTACCACCGAGATTAACACATCGGTGTCACCGAGATGGTCATTTTGTGTGTAACGGTTGGATTTTTGGAGATGCCTATATATACCCCTTCACCACCACCCACTCGAAAGAGAAGCACTCAGAACTATTCCATACTTGCCCCATCCAGTTTTCTGAGAGAGAGCCACCTACCCTTGTGTTGAGGTCAAGATCATCCACTCCAACCATATGGATCTTGATTTCTAGCCTCCCCAAGTTGCTTTCCACCAATCCCATCTCTTCCACCAAGCCAAATCTGTGAGAGAGTGATTGTGTGTTGAGGAGTCTATCATCTTGAAGCACAAGAGCAAGGAGTTCATCGACATTGCCGAGCCTATTACCTTTTGAAGGGTGGTGCCTCCTAGATTGGTTAGGTGTCGCTTGGGAGCCTCCTACTTCGTGTTGTGGAGTTGAACCAAGAAGTTTGTAAGGGCAAGGAGATCGCCTACTTCGTGAAGATCTACCCATAGTGAGGCTAGTCCTTCGTGGACAGAAGCCGTTATGGAATATTCAAGGTTGCTACTTCGTGGACCCTTATGGCTGGAGCCCTCCGTGGACTCTCGCGACCGTTACCCTCCATGGGTTGAAGACTCCATAAACATGGACGTACGATAGCACCACCTATCGGAACCACGGGAAAAATCATCGTGTCTACAATTGCGTTTGATCTTCCAACCCTTCCTTTCTACTCATGCTTGTTGTTACTTTCCGCTGCTATACTCTTAGACATGCATGTGTAGGGTGTACTTGACTTGCCATGAATGTTAAAATCTGCCAACATTAAAATTGGGAAAAAGGTAGAAATTTTATTCGGTCAAGTAGTCTAATCACCCCCCTCTATACATACTTTCGGTCCTACAAGTGGTATCAGAGCTTTGGTCTCCATTGCATTGGTCTCACAACCTAGGAGAGTATGGCGTCTAGTGAGGGAAATTATCACCGTAGAGGTCCGTACTTTGATGGCACTAATTTTGCTAGTTGGAAGCACAAAATGAAAATGCATATACTTGGTCATAACCCCGCCGTTTGGGCTGTTGTTCGTGTTGGCTTGCAAGGTGAATTCTTTGGTGGTGGAAAGGAACCGGATCGTGAAGCGACCGCGGAAGAATTGAAGATGTTGCAATACAATGCACAAGCATGCGACATTCTCTTCAACTGCCTATGCCCCGAAGAATTCAACAAAATCAGCCGTCTTGAGAATGCAAAAGAGATTTGGGATACTTTGGTTGATATGCATGAAGGAACCGAGTCCGTGAGAGAATCCAAGTTAGATGTTCTTCAAAGTCAGCTTGACAAGTTCAAGATGAAGGATGGTGAAGGAGTCGCAGAGATGTACTCTAGGCTAGCTCTCATCACCAATGAGATTGCCGGCTTAGGAAGCGAAGAAATGACCGACAAATTCATCATCAAGAAGATACTTAGAGATTTGGATGAGAGATACGATACCGTGTGCACATTGATCCAAATGATGCCCAACTACAAAGATATCAAGCCTACGGAAGTCATTGGAAGGATTGTTGCTCATGAGATGACACTCAAAGACAAAGAAGAGCTTCACAACAAGTCTAGCGGTGCTTACAAAGCCACAAGTGATGCTCCCGCAACTTCAGGTGACAACCTTGTCACCAATGAAGAGATAAGCCTCATGGTCAAGAAATTCAACAAGTTCTACAAGAGTAGAGGCAAAGAACGAAGCTCCAACTGAAGATATGATGAGAAGCATTTGTCAAGTCGTGACCGCAATTGCTACAATTGTGGGAAGCCCGGACACTACTCCAATGAGTGCACGGCTCCCTACAAACGAAGAGAAGAGTCACCTCGAAGACGAAGCTCAAGGAATGAATCACCTCAAAGAGAGAGAAGGAGTAGAGATGATCGTTATGAACGAAGACCCTCAAGAAGAAGTAGGGATTCGGAGAAGAAGGACAAGTACACCAAGAGCTACACAAAAAGAAAACATCAAGCTCATGTTGGTGAATGGGTTTCCGGCTCCGACTCCGACAACAACTCCGAGAGAAGCTATCACTCCGACTCCGACCACAGTCAAGATGATGGTGTTGCCGGAATTTCTCTAGTGACTACCAACTCCTATGATCTATTTGATTCACCAAACGAAGGGAGTGGAAGTTGCTTCATGGCTAAAGGCCCCAAGGTATCACACCCCGAGTATCTTGATTTTGATAGTGATGAAGATGATCTGCTTTGTGATGATGACTTGCTCTTTGATAAAACTAGTAATGTTAGTCAAAGTGAACTTGATAATTGTCATGCTAGTCAAGATAAGTCAATTGATGATGATAAGATGAAAATAGAACAACTAACTAAAGAACTAAACACTCTTAAGTTAGCTCATGAATCTACTCTTGAAGATCATAGAGAGCTTGTAAGAACTCATGAGAAGCTACGCTTCGAGAAGCTCAACTTGGAGCAAGAGCATGAGTTTCTTAAAGCTATCAATGACGATCTCCGAAAGAAGAGTTCATCTTATCTAGCCAAACGACTACTCTTGTCTACATTCATGCCACAAGTTAAAACTAAACAATCTAGTAACAAAGGCAAGAAATGTTCTTCATCTAGTAGCAACAATAAAAATGCTAAACCTAATGATGTTGCTTCTAGTAGTTCTATTGATTCCACTAATGATGATTCTCTTAGCCAAGTTACACTTGAGCAAGAAAATGCTTTATTGAAAAGAATTATAGAGAAAGGTATCTACAAGAGTCTTGCCGGGTGTAAACAATTCGAGGAAATTGTACGCAAGCACGGTGGATACCGAAAGAACCATGGTGTTGGCTACTTCAACGCGAATGGAGTTGAATGGGAAGAAGGTCAATACCCCAAGCCCAAGTTTGTTCCTCAAAAGGAGAAGTATGAAAATACTCCTCCCAAGGGAACAAACACTCAAGATGACCTTCCACCACAAGACCACAAGCTCAAGGGCAAGAACAAGCTTCAAGAGGACATTAACTCATATGAAGATGAATCCCTAGCAATAGTGGAGTGGGTTCCCAAGGCTACTTCAAGCTCAACTTCTACAAAGGCTACTTCAACACCAAGGATCCCCATCAACTTGATGTGGGTCCCCAAGAAGAAGAACAAGAGAGTTCTTGAGGGGTGACTCCGCCAATGAAATTCACTCACATTCATTATTGGCAAGAATTATTTGCAATCAACATCAACTCTATGCAATAGTTCAAGGAGTCACACATTCCCTCAAAGGTAAGCAAGGGACAAGGTAATCAACAAATCAATGGACATCATTACACATGCTTTGCACTCCATGTCCATAGATATCCTTGTATTTGTCTCTTGTGTGTTGGGACTAACCCATGTAGGTGAGAAGAGTAAGGAAACAACAAGGATGCTCCCAACTCTTGGTGATCTTCATCAACCTTGAGCATCCACCACTACCTCACCAACATGAAGTCTTCATCGACAAAACCCAAGGTTAGTTTATCCCTCCTATGGGGGGATGTCACATCAAGGGGGAGCTTTACTCTAAGACTTGAGTTAAAGCATCTCTTAGTATGTGACAACATTAAATGCTTTATGTAAAAGTGGTAATCCCACTTGTGCTTAAACGATGAGTATGACCTATGATCAAGTATTCTTACTTGGATCCTAAGTCAAAATACTCATATATAGATGACTTCGTCATCGCCAAAGTGCTTGTTAGATGCTAGTATGTTTGTGCATGTCTTGTCATGATTTCATTTGACATCTTGTTGTGTGAGCATGTTGGTCTGCATTTATTTTCTCATTCGAGAACATCCAATTGTTGCTATTTGGTTTTTGATTTATGTTTTGCCAATTGGATGGACAAGAATGCCTAGGACCACTCTTTAGCTATCTATGCTTTCTCACCTCACATTCCATTCATGCTGCATCACAAAATTTGAACAAGTACTTTTCGATCCCTCTGTGTGTGGAGCACTCGGAGTTCCGTATCGACAAGGACTGACCATTAAAACCTCCCAAGTGCATCTCGGTGGAACCAATCCACAATTCTCGGTCTCACCGACTGCCTAGGGTTGATCTGGTTTTCTATCTCGGTACTACCGATTCCATATTCTCGGTTACACCGAGTTTCCCTGTCAACTGACAGTTTAGGAACTCGGTGACACCGAAAATTTAGAATCGGTGACACCGACAGTGTGGGGTATATATGTTGTGGACCCGACGTTTCGAAATTCAATCTTCAAACTGTCGCGCCCCAAAACCCTAAGCTGCCGCAAAGGACCCCCTGGTCGTCGCCCTTGTCTCCCCGTGCTCCTCCGCCACTGGGATCCTCGCCGTCGACGGGCATCTTCGCCGCCGTCGCCGCCGTAGCGGATCTGTCGCCAAGTTAGGGTACGGATTCGATTCTTCTTGCGCTCCCCGTCTGATTCTTGCGCAATGAAATTGATTTTATCTATAAGCCACCGTTTGCACATCTATCTATCCACAAGAAATATCAATAGAATAGCGAATGATGGATTTTTTAGGTTTTGCCGTCCGCCTCATGTATCTCGGTAGAACCGATGCAAAATTATCGGTATCACCGATTTGGTTTTCTGGCACACTGAGAACACCTCGGTGGAACCGAGTGCCTATTTTCGGTGTAACCGAGAAAGGTGCCAAGTTCCTGGAAAGCAAGTTGTTAGTCTCGGTGGGTCCGAAAATTTTGTCTCGGTTGTACCGACATACCTTTGGCCGAATGCAAAATTTGAGAAATTCTGAGTTCAAACTTTCAAAAATAGCTACATTTTGTGATGACTCATCCCCTTCTACTCCTCTATATTCTGTTCACAGGGCCAGTATGTCAAGTGCTGAGGACAGTGAGAACAACTTCCAAGAGTAGAACATTGTCATGAGTTCAGGCACTAGTCCTGAGTCCAGTTCCTCTTCAGATCCAGGCACCCCCAGTTCTCATGGGTTGCCCAAAGCTGCTACTAGGGCCAGGAAGAAGCTGAATTCAGATGAGGAGGATTCAGATTTTGTGCCAGAGGAGATTCTTGCCAAGAAGCAAGAGAAGGCTGCCAAGAAGTCTGCTAATGAAGCCACTTCTTCCAGGAGAGCTGTTAGGAAGGAGTATGCTAGCTCTGAGGCTATGAGAGCACCTGAGAGTGCTAGGGCAACTATGGCTCTTCACCTTGAGTTGCCCCCAAGGAAATCTATGCCTAAGAAGGCAGGGGAGAAGAAGAGAGCCAGAAAGAGGATTGTCTATGTCACTGGTAGGCAAACTTCCATGTATGAGGACCCTGAGGAGGCTGCTGGTGCTGCTGCTGAGGAGGAGGAAGAACATGTTGAGAAGGGCCCTCCCAAGAAGAAAAAGAAGCTTATGGCTGATGCTATGCCAAAGACTGGCACATCCAAGAGCACCAAGTCTACCCCCAAGAAGGCTGCTCCTGAAAAACCCAAGAGGTTATCCAGACAAATTCCAGCTTCTGAAAAGAACAAGGGAACTACCTCCAGAGTTGAGGATGAAGATGCTATGTCTGCCTTGATGAAGCTTAGACCACACCTTCCTGAGCATAATGCCAGCCATCTACTTATTGAAGATATGAAGAAGAGGAAGGATTCTGGTTTGAGGGCATGGAGAGCTGTTGATCCATATGCCCAAAGGAGAAAGACAGCTGTGGACTACAGATTCTACACCAAGGAGCAACAGGATTTCTATGAGACTGTGCTGCTTGACAAGAGTCCAGCTGTGAGTGACATGAGATACGTTGACTGGAAATATATCAAGGAGAATGAGGATTACTTTCCAAATGTTCAAGACAACTTTCACTGCATTGGCTTGGATGAGTTTTTTGGCAAAGAGTTTATAGCATGGAATGATGAGATGATCATGCAATTCTACTCCACTGCTCATTTCTATGGAGATGGTAGGATTGTATGGATGACTGAAGGAGCTAGATACGATTCTACTGTTGATGATTGGGCTGCCATCTTAGGAGTCCCAGAGGTGCAGGATGGTGACTTGGATGTCTACTCAGAATCCAAGGAGAGCCATGATGCTATGAAGGATATGTACAATGCTATCCCTGCTGCTAACTTGAAATCTCACAAGTTAGGTTCTATCTACTTCCTCCAGGCTGGCCTCCGCACCATGAACACCATTTTGTGGCATACCTTGATGCCCAAGTCAGGAGATGAGAAGATGATCCGAGGCTACTCCATTAACATGCTAATCCACCTTGACAGACACACTAGGATTAGAGTTATGGATTTGATTGTAGAGACAGTGAAGAGGGTTGCTGCTGATCAGAAGCGCTCATGCTGCTATGCACCCTATATCCAGATGCTCATTAACTCCAAGCTGGATAAGCACATTTTTGCTCTGGAGAGACCCCACTTGCCCCTACAGCTAGATTTAGAGGACAACGTTGTGGTGATGGACCCAGATCATCCCACATCAGCTGCAGCTCAAGCACAGGCAGAGGCAGAGGCAGCTAGAGCCACTAGTGCTCAAGTCCCTAGATCCAGGAACAAGCAAATGGATCTGTTGATCTCATTAGTTCAGGGCATGCAGAAGGACATTAAGGACATTCTGGACAATCAAAACAGTCTTGTCAGGATCTTCGAGAACAGGATCAAAATCCTTAATGACAAGGTAGATGGGCTGACTAAGACAGTCAATGAGCTCAAGAAGGAAGTTGACTCTGTGCCTCTTCCTCAGTCCTCTGATGATGAGGAGGAGGAGGAGGATGACTTACCTCTCAGGCCAGGCACACATTTCACTACCCAGGCCAGATCAGCCACCGTGCCAGCTCCAGATTTGAGGCCCTCTTCATCAGCTCCTGCTACTGTTACCTCAGCTCCATCGGCTCCAGTTCCTCCTGTTGCCAATCCAACTCCATCCACGACATCAGCTGAGATCTTCGCCGACGCTGTTCTCTTGACCCCTTCATCAACAACCGGAGGAGATCAGCCCAAGAACGCTTAGATATATGCCTTTGAACTTTTTGGTAACTTGTTGCCAAAGGGGGAGAAGTGTATATAGATCGTTAGGCTTCGAGTGAGAGAGCGTTTGGTTTTTATCGCTTTTTCAAAAACATTTGGTCTTTTGGTTGCTTGTGATACACGTTTGTTGGTGTTTGATCATACGCTTAATGGGTGCTGCTACTATTTCCTATCATTATGCTACTTATGAGATGATCTTTCACCTTTGCTTGATTGTGTTGTGCTATGATGTTAACTCTTATTATTCTCGCACACCACCAAGTTGTATGCGACATGGAAGAAGTGCCCCATGTACCTAATCGATTGTGCATTTGCATTCAAACGCAAATCTAAAATAATGCACAAATTTAGGGGGAGCTCTTGCTTATCACATACTTCTCAAAGCGACGATTATATTCATTGATTATATATATGTTGAAGCTTTGATCTATATGTTGTCATCAATTACCAAAAAGGGGGAGATTGAAAGCACATTTGTTCCCTTGGTGGTTTTGGTAATTAATAACAACATATAAGTCATTGAACTAATGTTTCCACTAAGTATATTTCAGGAAAAGTTCAATGATAGGATTGGCAAAAGGATTGTGGAGATTGTGGAGATTGTGGAGATACCCCAAGATGCATGGAAATGGATTGGCAAAGCTTCAAGCAAGAGGACTCTACATTTTACTCTGTGAGAAATCACTTTGAGTCCATAGGAAAGCCAATACTATTAAAAGGGGGTAAGGTTCTGTTGGTGAACAAAATGCTCATACGTGCACAAGTGATAGTCACCAAAAACACCCACAAGCTCTTCCACAAAAGTCTATCAAAGTCAAATATCCAAAATCGGTGCAACCAACACTTTCCACTCGGTGCCGCCGATTCCCATACTCAGACAGACCCATGCCAAACCCTAGCTTTTCGGTGCAACCGATTCTGCATCGGTGCCTCCGAGTTTGGGTTGCCAACTTTCTGTTACGCAGTTTCACAATATCGGTACCACCGAGATTGTTGGATCGGCGTCACCGAGAATGGGCAATCTGACCGTTGGTCACCTTATCGGTGCAACCGAGAGTTATATATCGGTCTCACCGAGATTCAAAAGTTGCCACCTTTTTGGTCACTTTGATACCACCGAGATTAACACATCGGTGTCACCGAGATGGTCATTTTGTGTGTAACGGTTGGATTTTTGGAGATGCCTATATATACCCCTTCACCACCACACACTCGAAAGAGAAGCACTCAGAACTATTCCATACTTGCCCCATCCAGTTTTCTGAGAGAGAGCCACCTACCCTTGTGTTGAGGTCAAGATCATCCACTCCAACCATATGGATCTTGATTTCTAGCCTCCCCAAGTTGCTTTCCACCAATCCCATCTCTTCCACCAAGCCAAATCTGTGAGAGAGTGATTGTGTGTTGAGGAGTCTATCATCTTGAAGCACAAGAGCAAGGAGTTCATCGACATTGCCGAGCCTATTACCTTTTGGAGGGTGGTGCCTCCTAGATTGGTTAGGTGTCGCTTGGGAGCCTCCTACTTCGTGTTGTGGAGTTGAACCAAGAAGTTTGTAAGGGCAAGGAGATCGCCTACTTCATGAAGATCTACCCATAGTGAGGCTAGTCCTTCGTGGACAGAAGCCGTTATGGAATATTCAAGGTTGCTACTTCGTGGACCCTTATGGGTGGAGCCCTCCGTGGACTCTCGCGACCGTTACCCTCCATGGGTTGAAGACTCCATAAACGTGGACGTACGATATCACCACCTATCGGAACCACGGGAAAAATCATCGTGTCTACAATTGCGTTTGATCTTCCAACCCTTCCTTTCTACTCATGCTTGTTGTTACTTTCCGCTGCTATACTCTTAGACATGCATGTGTAGGGTGTACTTGACTTGCCATGAATGTTAAAATCTGCCAACATTAAAATTGGGAAAAAGGTAGAAATTTTATTAGGTCAAGTAGTCTAATCACCCCCCCCCCTCTAGACATACTTTCGGTCCTACACGGTGCCATGCACATCCCCATGGTTGAGCACCGGTTCCATTTGGTATGTGTGGTAGTGGTGGCGAGCTATCGGCAAAAAAATTAGTTGTTAGCCGCCGCCGGCGAGATCTTTTATAGGTCGCTGTCGGATTTGGGATTTTACTGTGCACATTGCCACTTTGCACTGGCTGACGCTTGCGGTTGCCACCACTAGGCAAGGCCGATTTTGCTGCGTACGAGCATCGCACACGGTTAGAGTAGCACACTCGTGCCTGTTGGGGATACAATCGCATACGGTTGTTTCGTCAGTTTCGTTTGCTATTTTACATAATACTAGCATCTTTGGGATAAACGACAAAAAAACACAAGAGAGGGTCAAAACACAATCACGCCCGCTAGTGGCCCAAATATATACTCCCTCCATTCCTAAATATAACTCTTTTTAGAGTTTTCAAAAAAACAAGAGATTCCAGTACTAAGTATATAGGTACACAGTAAAATAAGTGAATCTACACTCTAAAGTACGTATATATATGTAGTTCATAGTTAAATCTCTAAAAAAAGACTTGTATTTAGGAATGGATGAAGTATATATATATGTACGAACATGGTCTTGTCATGTTTAAATTCGCAAAGCACAACTTTAATGAGTGGCACATGTTGCATATGTGCATGCCTAAAAGTGTCCAATGTGACAGATAAGGGTTTCATGACAAACGTAGCGTGTTTCCCCCTACACTATGTGCCGGAGGACGGGGTCCTATGAACACATGACCTGGTTCAAACTTTGTCACACATTTATCCATGTCTGACTTTTCGTAAGATAACCAAGAGAATTTATACCTTAATTTGGCCAAACCATCACATATTGTTGTCGGACAAGACGGATATATAGATCGCGCGGTCCCACGAGTTGGCGCGTCGTCGAAGATCAGTTGAGTGAGGCTAGAAGAACACCACCCCCCTGGATATGGCCCAATGTATATGCGAAAATGGTGTGGTCCGGTGTTTCAATTAATACACAATGCACAACCCTAGCTATGACGTGGCATGCAACTAGCTGAGATAACTCTGCATATATACCCCCCTTAAGATTGGTTATATATATACTACCTATCTAGGTCGTTATGGACGTATATATATTGTTCCCCTCCCCCCCCCACACACACACGTGACACGTAGCAGGGTGACGTTGCAGCGTTGTCAGTCAAATGGATGATATATAGCCACCCATCCATATATAAGCGTGTCGTCGAAAACCGCACAATGGATGCATGGTCCACACACACACACACCCACACACCCACACACATACGCACACACACACACGCACACACACACACACACATGCACACAGACACACCGTCACCCATCCTTGGCCTTCCAGCGTTCAGTAAAAGGCATGACAGACCATAAGGGCCCCACTGATAGGTTTGTTGTCGGAAACCGCACAATGTAGGCACATGGTCCACACACAGGCATGGGTTCACACACGCGCGCGCGCGCACACACACACACACGAACACACACACACACACACAAACACACTGGCACACACAGATCATCACCCATACTTGGCCTTCCAGCGTTGTCAGCAAAAGGCATGACATACCCAAAGGGCCCACCGATATGTTTGTCGTCGGAAACCGCACGATGTAGGCACATGGTCCACACACAGTGTCGGGGTATACAAACAGGGGTGTTCATTCCCCCTGCCTTGTGCACGGACAGACAACCTCCGGCCCCCGCGAGCAAAACCCGTTGGGAAGGCTACCACATCTCCAAGCAAGCATTCAAGAACCAGCATCCGGCAGCAACAACCTGCAGAAGGCTAAGAAAGCGCCGGCAAAACCAGCACAACGGCCCAGGAGGGGCCCAAAACGCGCCAGCCACGTCCCCGGTGCTTGCCGGGGGTGAAGGCGCGCACATCTCCGGAAGACCTGGCAAATCGTTACCCGGCAAGCACGAGCTAACCAACCACCGCTCCTCCGCATCGCTACGCCAGTCACTTGTCGATGCGGTGTCAAGCCCTCAAGCGGCTAAACAGCTCTCGCTAAGCACGTGGCGGCGCGCTGGAAGACAAGTTACGCCCAGTTCACACCCGCCCTGCAGCGTGTCAAGACCATAAGCAATGGCTAGCCAAGCGGTGGCAAGAGCTTGCCAGGGATGTACCCCCGAGCGCCACCTAGACTAGTAATCATGGTATTTTGTCCTAAATGCCAGAGTTAGGTATGATAGCTCTGCTAAGCTATCCAATCGATAGATAATGACTGTTTTGCCATTGTGGTAACCCCTTGCACTATAAAAGGAGGCCCAAGGCTACCTAGCTCAGGATTCGGACCCCCAAACATTTGTACTCGCCTAGTAGCTGTTTCCCCGAAGGCAACCCTTGCCCGGGTAGAGCGCGAGGCACCACTCGTGTTCTTCCAATCAAATCAACCAAAAAGCGGGAGTAGGGTTTTACGCTTAGCAGTGGCCCGAACCTGGGTAAAATGCCAGTGTCCTGATCGTCGCGCCGTCTCATCCTCACCGCTCTTCGTGCAACGTGACCCCCCCCATTGCCGAACCACAAGGGGCCTCCGGGTCCCATAGGTGATCGCGAGCATCCGTGCCCCGACATCTTTGTGCGAACCCGAGTTCGTGAACGGTGAATCAATCTTCATCATAATCTTCTTCAGCCATGGCTCCCAAGAAGAAGCCCAGCACGGCCGCGCATCCCTCCACTTCAAAGGCTCCCTCGCACGCAGCCGCGAACGCGGCGGGCTTCACAGCAGCTGCAAGTGGAGAAGACGCCGTGGGCAACGCAGCTGGCGCAGGCGGCGCTGCCATCGTGTACCCCGCGGCCGAGGCCAGAGCGGAGAACGCCGGAAGGAAATGGGTCCGCTCGACCCTAGGGAGATGTGGCGTAATCCAGCAGGCCAAGGGGAGAAAGAGGTACCTGGCTATACCCTTCTCCCTCCTCCTTCCCCACCTGTGGTTAGCTCTACGCGGCGACGAGGTCATCAGTGTCAATAAGCTCGCATGAGGTTCGGTCTTGCATTTGTCCCGCCAAGGGACAATTCCCGAACCGAATGCTAGAGTGCATCCGCTAGTCTACGCTCCCGGCAGGCGAACCACGGCAAGGTCCCGTACGCCTATTACGGGTCGCCACGGGATTGTTGGGCGTGAACAAAAGGAGGGAAGGACTGGCCATACCTGCTTCTTTTTCCATTCCCGAACTGATCATTAATATTGCATTAACCCGGCAGACTCCTGCCGTGGACCATATTCATGACTGACGGGTCTTCGAGTACCCCCGTTTTTCTCTTCTCTACGTCCCTTCTCTTTCAGGGCTGCGGTGAGCACATGCTTGCGCGCACACCATAAGGAGCACGGGAGAGGGAAGATGCCAGGGCGGAATGAAAAGCCATGACAAAAGCTAAGTTGACACAAATAATCAACTCCCATTAGGACATACGTTTGTATGTCCCTTCGCCGAACCTAAGGTTTCGTACGATAAACCTCGCGTGTGACAGAACCTTACTGTGTTCATTTGCGCCCGTGTTTTGTTTCGAGCCTGCTCAACGAAACGCGCGGCAGCATCAACACTGCCAAAGGTAACCTTGCCGGCAGCGTGCTCTTGCCCGCAGAAAGCTAAGGACCTGTTCCTCAAAGCAATTCGTGGCAACACGTCATTGACGGGTAACTAGAAACGCATAAAGGTGATTATCATACGAACGCCGGAAGGGAAACGAAGGGCATAGTATGTGATTGCACAAAAACATCAGTTCAGCAAACGTGAAAATAAAGAAAGTTCATGCCCTAATACGAGATACCTATTGTGTCTTAAGTACAGGGCGACATGGCGACAAGGAAGGCATAAATCTCACTCCGGTGGCTCCCCTGGGTCCTTGTAACTTTGAGGATCCTGTCGGTGAGGGGACCGGTCTTCTCCGTGGCGGCCGAGGTGTCGGCACCCGACGGCAGCTTCTTGAAACCATCGGAAAGATCGAACTCCGGATGGAAGAATGCGAGGTTGCTCAAGACCAGGAAGAGGGCATCACATGATAGCTTCCGGGATTCGTTGGCGAAGGAAGCAGCCCTGTCCTCCTCATACGTCTTCAGCCCCTCGATTAGGCCGTTGAAGAAGAGTGTCAGCTTGACACTTGGAGCTTCATGTTTGCCGACAGAGTAGGCCCAGCTCTTCATGTCCATCTTGGCAATCTCGGCAGTGAGGCACTCGGCGATATCAACCATCCTCTTGATCCAGAGGTCATGCTGCTCAACCAAGTTCTCCAGGTTTTCTTCGGCGTCCCTCTGAAGGGTCTTCGCACGGGTCACATCTATCAGCAGGAGTTTCTCGCGAGCCCCAGCCGATTCGATGTTGCTCTCCAAGGAAGCAAGCCTGGATTTCATGTCGGAAATGGTGCCGTTAGCAGCATCGAGGTCCTGGCCCTTTGAGGAAAGATGTGATTGCACCTCTTCCAGAGTTGCCGCTGCCTTTCGCGCTTCCTCTTTGAGGGCCTCGATCTCCTTGGTGCTCCCGGCAAGATCCTCTGTCAGTTTGGTCAGTTGGGCTTCAAATTTGGCCTTGGCAGCGGATGCAGCAGCTAGCTCGTCAGTCACCTTCTTCAGCTGAGCAGTATACTCCAGGGAAAGTCCGTCCAGAGCAATCTTGTGGCTATCCTCCAGCTCCATGGTGCGCTGCCGGACGAGGACCTCTAGCTCTTCGTCC
This sequence comes from Elymus sibiricus, assembly GCA_039707655.1. NCBI lineage: Eukaryota > Viridiplantae > Streptophyta > Magnoliopsida > Poales > Poaceae > Elymus > Elymus sibiricus. Next base: position 240,146,696 of record CM077665.1, read on the forward strand.
TTGGCACGGAGGGTAGCCTCAAGAGCCCCTTCTCGGCAGGAGATGCCCTCCTCTCTGGCGTCCAGAAGCGCCTCGTGCTCCGTCAGGCAAACCTTCCATGTGGCAACATCTTCGTTGGCCATGGACAGCGTCTCATGCTGCCTCTTAAGGGAGTGAACATGTCGGTTGTACCAGTCCCGCAATTTGCTCCCTTTGCAACTCAGTTGCTGATCCACAAGCTCGGCCGAGTCTCGCTGCTCCTTGACCGCCTGCCACTGGAGGTTGTACCTGCTTTGCACGACCTTAAGCCAAGCTGCTATGGACTCCAGGACAGCCAAGTCCTTGGCGGCGTCAGCAGTGCTGTGAGTTCCTTCGATCTTCTGAGATAGTGGCGCCAGGATCTTGTTAATCCCTTCGTCAAGGTCTGCACCCACTGAGAAGGGCGAGCCGAGAGCTGTGTGGCTTAACGGAGCAGTGACCAATGCCAGATGACTCTGCGGGGACTGCAGGGTCGATGCCAGGGGATAACTGGACGAGGGAGGCTTCATGGTTTGAAGGGGAGTCTTCTCTTCGACCACTGGGCCCAGGCCGGGCACGCTGCCAGGATTTTGTTCCGTTCCTTCTGAAGACCCCTGAATATCCCCGGCAGCCGAGCCATGTTCTTCCGCGGCAGCAATCTTCATCGCTTCCGCGGCAGCGTCCTTCCCAATACCAGCAACCTCCTCCAGTAGTTCAGGCTCTTCAAAAAGCGGAACTGCGGATTAGAGCAACAAAACAGAAGTATGGAAATCAAGAATCAATAAGGCATGTAAAGAAAAGATACAGGAAAAACAAGAGCACCGGCAAGAGGGATACCCGATGGAGACTGCTGCGGAAGGACCTCTCCTTCCCCGGCAACATCAGTTGTCGGCGTGCAGTCTGTCGCCGTCCCTTCGGCAATGACCTTTGCACAGGCAGGTTCCTCGGCGGAGGCCCTTGCCGGCGAATCCTCCTCACGGGTAATGGTTGACGGGGAATCTTGGAGGAGAGGTTCTTCTTGGCGAGCCTCCCTCCGATCTTCCTCTCCTGTTTCCCTGTCGGGTGAAGGGTGGCGTCCTTCCTCATCTTCGCCAGTAGTCGAGGCCTGCACTTGGGTTTCACGGAGAGGACTGGGCTGGGGGCTAGACACGGGATTCTCTTCCACGTCTCCCGCAGAGCCTCTGCCTGCCGCAAAGTCCGGTCTCGCTGCGGATATGGCCATCTTGACCCTGTGCGCAAGAGTCTCCTCATCCTCGTCCCTGTCAAGATCAACAAAGCAAGAACAATCAGGAGGATTAAGATTAAAGGCTCTTTGGCAGAAGCTGAGATCAACTGGACTCACACCGAAGCAAGGAGCATTGAACCCAGCTCATACGACGCGGGCGGTGGAGTCAGCCGGCCCCTCTTCAAAGATGGGTGGACAGGGCTTGACGGAGAGGCCAGGACTGCAGGCAAGGGCAAGCCTGGCGGAGAAGTTGGGCTTGACGGGGGGCTGGGGTCTACCCCATGAACCTTCCGTCGCTTGGCGGGGGACGCCTTGGCCTTGGAAAGGCGGGAGGATTGGCGACGTGCTACTTCGCGCCCACCGCCCTTAGAAGTCGTGTTCTTCACCTTCGGGGACCTCGCGAAGACGCGGGGGCCATTGACTCTCAGTTGGCGCGTAGACGGAGGTGGCGACCCCGCTCCGGAGCTTGGGGTCCCTCTTCGAGCCCCTCCTCTTCCGCCTCCGGATCCTTCGCCTCCTCCGCCTTGCCCTCCCTCTAGGTCCCTGTTGCCACGAGTTGGGAGCCACTGGCCCCGACAAGCTCCAGCTCGGCAGACTCCTCCGGAGCAAGATTTTCGCTCTCCTCCTCAGAAGAATCGTCGTCCCGGGACTCCTCCTCCTCCTCTTCTCCGGAGGCTGCTCCCCTGGCGGTCCTAACAGTCTTGTCTTCCACGATTCGTCTGGAGATGTAGACTCTCTCCGCCTCCCTGGTTGGCGTGGTCAAGTTGTCCTCCGGTTTGGAGGCTCTCTCAGCCAAGCTAGAGACCCACTCCAACTCGCTCTCCAGGGTGGGCAGCTCCCAATTAGACTTAACACTGGAAGCATCGCAATCTGGCATCCACTGGAGGATCTGGTTCCTGGCAGAATTGCGGTGCAACGGGACGACTCCCGCCGGCAGATGGTATGTCCCGAGGCGACCAAACAACTGATCACACAGCCAGCCATGACCGTAAGCTGTCAAGTTGTTGGCAGGACCCAGGTACAGTCGCATCCAGTCGGCGGGACCATTGAACTCCCAAGCAAACCTGTCTCTTTTCTGCAAGGGCGCGATGCGGCGACGGAGGAAGTCTACCCCCACGTGCTCGATGGTTAGCCCAGCAGCCTTGAGATGGACGATCCTGTTCAATGCCAGGCGGAGTTTGCTGTCAGTAGGGCCCAGCTTCCCCTAGTCGCTACCGCATGTAGCGCATTCAGTCCGCGCCCGGCAGAACACGGGGGCCTTGTCGTCCTTTATCCAGCACCAGTCGCCCCTCCATTCTTCTCACTTCCCGCGCAACTGTTTGGAAAGGTAATCCGAATCATCCTTTTTGCCCCGGGTGATCCAACTTATGTTCCCCGAGCGGTGGGATTTGTCCTCAATCCGAGGAAGGAAGAAGTGCCTGAACAAGTCTACATTGGGGGAAACTCCAACAAAGTTCTCACACAAATGGGCAAAAATCACCATGCACGACATTGCATTGGGCGTAAAATCCAGAAGGTGGAATCCGTATGCGGCCATCATGGCGTCGAAGAAATCAGAGAAGGGAGGAACATGGCCACAGTAAAAGCACGAACAAAAGAAGTGGTATGATTCTGAGGACTTCTTCTCCTTGGGGCTGTCCGACAAAACCTGGGGTGCTCCGTGCCCTTTCGTCGCCCTCCCCCACATATAGGCATACCTCTTGATTAGGGTGTTGCCATCCAGGCTCGACGGAGAGATAACCACATCTACCTGTCGCCGCCTCTCGAGCTCTTCCGCTTTCTTCTTCCTCTCCTCAGCCACCAGGTCCGTGGATGCGGCCGCCTTCTACCCCTTGTTGGCAGCCGTTTTCCGCCCCATCCTTGAAGTCTTCGAGGGAGGCGGATGATCTAGCGACGCTCGGTAAACCGAGAGTGGTGGTGGGAGAAGTTCTTTGGCTTGAGGAGGAAGATGAAGGACGGACAAAAGGATGCGAATGAGCAGCACCCCTGTGCGTTGTCCTTCTTATTTTAGGGGACCCACCCGGGGGTTGGCTCTTCGCAATCTTTTCAGAAAACTGCCATTTTATTGCTGGCAGTTCTTTTTATTCTCCAATGGCTACCGTTCCACGACCCCACGACCCGCGATAATTGCGCGGAGTGGACGTGGGGTGGGAGGACAGAATCCCTCCGACGCATGTCCGTGCACTATTTGGGGCCTAACCCAACGTGCCAAGTGACACGTATGGCTCAGGCCCGGGGGCTTCTGTCGGGGTATACAAACAGGGGTGTTCATTCCCCCTGACTTGTGCATGGACAGACAGCCTCCGGCCCCCGCGAGCAAAACCCGTTAGGAAGGCTACCACATCTCCAAGCAAGCATTCAAGAACCAGCATCCGGCAGCAACAACATGCATAAGGCTAAGCAAGCACTGGCAACACCAGCACAACGGCCCAGGAGGGGCCCAAAATGCGCCAGCTGGTTCCCCGGTGCTTGCCGGGGGCCAAGGCGCGCACATCTCCGGAAGACCCGGCAAGCCGTTCCCCGGCAAGCACGAGCTAACCAACCACCGCTCCACCGCATCGCTATGCCAGTCACTTGTCTATGCAGTGTCGAGCCCTCAAGTGGATAAACAGCTCTCACTAAGCACGTGGCGGCACGCCGAAAGGCAAGTTACGCCCAGTTGACACCCGCCCTGCAGCGTGTCAAGACCATAAGCAACGGCTAGCCAAGCGGTGGCAAGAGCTTGCCGGGGATGCACCCCCGAGCGCCACCTAGACTAGTAATCATGGTATTTTGTCCTAACTGCCAGAGTTAGGTATGGTAGCTCTGCTAAGCTATCCAATCGATAGATAATGACTGTTTTGCCATTGTGGTAACTGATGTCTACTACGCAACCTTCTTCTTGTAGACTCGTGGTGGGCCTCCAAGCGCAGAGTTTTGTAGGACAGTAGCAAATTTCCCTCAAGTGGATGACCTAAGGTTTATCAATCCGTGGGAGGCGTAGGATGAAGATGGTCTCTCTCAAACAACCCTGCAACCAAATAACAAAGAGTCTCTTGTGTCCCCAACACACCCAATACAATGGTAAATTGTATAGGTGCACTAGTTCGACGAAGAGATGGTGATACAAGTGTAATATGGATGGTAGATATAGGTTTTTGTAATCTAAAAATATAAAAACAGCAAGGTAACTAATGATAAAAGCGAGCACAAATGGTATTGCAATGCTTAGAAACAAGGCCTAGGGTTCATACTTTCACTAGTGCAAGTTCTCTCAACAATACTGACATAGTTGAATCATATGTAAATCCCTCACGTGCGACAAAGAGTTCACTCCAAAGTCACAAATAGCGGAGAACAAACGAAGAAATTATTGTCGGGTACGAAACCACCTCAAAGTTATCTTTTCTGATCAATCTTATGAGCTATCCCTATAAGTGTCACGAACAGCCCTAGAGTTCGTACTAAAATAACACCTTAAGATACACATCAACCAAAACCCTAATGTCACCTAGATACTCCAATGTCACCACGAGTACCCATGGGCTTGATTATACGATATACATCACACAATTTCAGATTCAATCTGTTCAATCCAACACAAAGAACTTCAAAGAGTGCCCCAAAGTTTCTACCGGAGAGTCAAGACGAAAACATGTGCCAACCCCTATGCATAGATTCCCAAGGTCACGGAACCCGCAAGTTGATCACCAAAACATACATCAAGTGGATCAATAGAACATCCCATTGTCACCACGGATATCCCATCGCAAGACATACATCAACTGTTCTCAAATCCTTAAAGACTCAATCCGATAAGTAAACTTCAAAGGGAAAACTCAATTCATCACAAGAAGATAGAGAGGGGAAAACTCCATATGATTCATCTATATCAATAAAGCTCGCGGTACATCAAGATCGTGTCATCTCAAGAACACGAGAGAGAGAGATCAAACACATAGCTACTGGTACATACCCTCAGCCCCGAGGGTGAACTACTCCCTCCTCGTCATGGAGACCGCCGGGATGATGAATATGGCCTCCGGTGATGGTTTCCCCCTCCGGCAGGGTGCCGGAACGGGCTCCCGATTGGTTTTTCGTGGCTACAGAGGCTTGCGGTGGCGGAACACCTGATCTAGGTTTCTTTCTGGGGGTTTCTCGATTTATAGGAGTACTTGGCGTTGGAATCACGTCAGGGGGTGCTCGAGGGACCCACAAGCCAGGGGGGCGCGCCCCCTAGGCTTGTGGCCTCCTCGGGACTCCTCTCCGGTATCTTTTTGCTCCAGTATTTTTTATATTTTCCAAAAATATTCTCCGTAAATTTTCAGCCCATTCCGAGAACTTTTATTTCTGCACAAAAACAACACCACGGTAGCTCTGCTGAAAACAGCGTCAGTCCTGGTTAGTTCTAATCAAATCATACCAAAATCATATAAAATTATTGTAAACATGACATGAATACTTCATAAATTATGGATATATTGGAGACGTCTCAGCATCCCCAAGCTTAATTCCTGCTCGTCCTCGAGTAGGTAAATGATAAAAGAAATAATTTATGAAGTGTGAATGCTAGCAAGTGCACAAGTTTGATCAATGATAATTCCAATCACTTTTTCTAGCATCAATATAAACCATAAATAGTAGCTCATCTCATAAAACTTCTCATGATCAAGTAACAAGCTATTCACATGTTAAAGTATAGACCAGAGAGTTTCTTGAAAACTAACAAACCATATTCCTAGTCATCGAACAATTGCAATTCATCTTATTTTCAGGAAGGGTCTATGTAAGAGCTTTGATTTAGCAAATTCCACATACTCAACTATCATATAGTCTTCCATGATTATTGACACTCAAAGCATATTTTTAGAACAAATAGCATCCATCGAACGAAAAGGAAGATAGGGGCTTAATGTTTCGCCTCCCAACTTATTTATCATATAGATAATTGTCAACAATAATAATTCGTGATCAAATATATTTGTGTGGATATATATGTCTAGATCATTCCCCAACACATGATGCTTGCAAAGAGAAAAACGCGAAATATAGGAAGTGGTGAAGATCACCATGACTCTTGCATAAAGGTAAGTACTAGAATGTAAAAGATAGGCCCTTCGCAAAGGGAAGCATTGATTTGCAAAGGTGCCAGAGCTCGAGCTTTTAAAACAGAGATGAATAATAATTTTGAGCGGTATGCTTTCATTGTCAACATAACAACCGAGAGATCTCGGTATCTTCCATGCTAGATACATTATAGGCGGTTCCCAAACAGAATGGTAAAGTTTTTACTCCCCCTCCACCAATCAATCACACTCCACGACGAGCCGAATCCACGGGTACCGTCCATACAAACAACAATCCTGGGGGAGTTTTGTTTCATAATATTTTGATTTGATTTTTGAGCATGGAACTGGGCATCCCGAATACCAGCCACTTTCTCGTGAATGATAGTGAATCAACACATATCATGAGAATAACCCACCTAGCATGGAAGATACTGACAGCCCCTAGTCACTACATGAGCGATTCGGGCATACAAAACAGAATATTATTTGAAGGTTTAGAGTTTGGCACATGCAAATTTACTTGGAACGGCAGGTAAATACCGCATATAGGTAGGTATGGTGGACTCATATGGAACAACTTTGGGTTTAAGGGTGTTTGGATGCACAAGTAGTATTTCTACTTGGTGCGGAAGTTTTGGCTAGTATGAGGTGGAAGCAAGCACCACATGTTGGAGGATCCATAACAATATAACTTCTATACAAATATACCCAAACATAACTCATTAAGTTGTCTTCCTTGTCCAATTTTAACTAATTTGCTCGAGTTTGAAAATAATTAATGAGCTCACAATCATAGAAGATGTCCAAGATAGTATATTTATATGTGGAACCTCTCTTCCTTCAATATTCTTTCATGAATTGTTCAAGTGACCAATGCGGTGTTTGCTAACTTTCAATAAATTTTACCACCTATACTTATTGTGTGTGAAGTCATTACTCCCCATGGGATAAGTATATGAAGCATATTTAATTTCAGATTTATGATATTCAATTCATTCAACCATTTACTCATAGGATATAAGTGAAGCACGAGAGTGAATGACAAACTACTCCAAAAAGATATAAGTGAAGATCAATGCGTAGTCAACAATTAAATAACTATGTGAGGACTCTCTCATCTAAGAATTTCAGATCTTAAGTATTTTATTAAACAGCAAGCAAAAGAAAAATAGCACTCCAAGAATAGCACGCATCATGTGAACGCATAAAAATTTAGGCTCAACATAGGCTAACCGATAATTGTTGATGAAGAGAGGTGGGATGCGTAGCATCCCCAAGCTTAGATGCTTGAGACTTCTTGAAATATTTACTTGGGGTGCCTTGGGCATCCCCAAGCTTGAGCTTTTGTATCCCGTTCAATCCTCTCATATCATGGTTTCACCTATTCTCAAAAACATCTTCCACACAAAACTTGAAAAGAACTCGTGAGATAGGTTAGTGCACATAATAATAAATCAACTCTTTATGTACTGCCAAGACAAGTTGCATAATAATTTTCAAACATTAGGTACTGTATACTATCATTTCCACAATTTATATCTATCAATATAGGCTATGGAAACTATAGGATAAGTAGATAACAAAACTAGGACAGCAATCTGTCTAAACAGAACAGTCTGTAACAATTTATTAAACCAGGGTACTTCTATAACTCAAAGAATTATGAAAATTTAGGACATGCTAAATAATTTATATGACAATACTGTGTAAAAATTTCAGAAACGTTCCATGTTCCAGTAAAATATGAAAATTCAAACACTACAGCAAAAGTTTCTGTTTTTACACAGCACATATCAAAACATGCAATGCAAGCATCCTAATGCAATTCTTGGAACTTTTTTATTGAAAACAAGATTATAAATAACATCTAACATAAAATAACAAAATAAAATGACGCTCCAAGCAAAACTCATATTATGTAACGAATAAAAATATAGCTCTAAGTAAGATATACCGATAGTGTTGAAGACGAAAGAGGGGATGCTTCCGGGGCATCCCCAAACTTAGGCACTTGAGTCTTCCATGGATATTACCTTGGGGGTGCCTTGGGCATCGCCAAGCTTAGGTTCTTGTCACTCCTTGTTCTCCTCATATCAGTGTCTCACCCAAAACTTGAAAACTTCAATCACACAAAACTTAACGGAACTTCGTGAGAAGGGTTAGTGTAATAAAGATAGATCATTCACTTGTGTACTGTCAAGACAAGATTCATAATTGTTCCCACATGATACCTACTGTATTATATCATTCCCATAATTTGTATCACTGAATATAAGCTATGGGAACACTAAAACAAGCAAACTATGCATGCAAAACAGAATCTGTCAAAAACAGAACAGTCTGTGAAGATCTGTAGCGTAACCATACTTCCCTGTCTCTAAAAATTCTGAAAAATTAGGACAATCTAGGAAATTTGTATATCAATCATGTTTAAAAAATTCAGATCAAAATCACGTTCCAGTGAATTTACAAAATTCCTGGACTGAGAGCAAAAGTTTCTGTTTTTGCACAGAATCAAGTCAACTATCATCCACACTATCCCAAAGGCTTTACTTGGCACTTTATTAAAACAAAAGCTATAAAACATGATTATACAGTAGCTTAATCATGTGGACACACAAAAACAGTAGGTAAAAGTGTTGGGTTGTCTCCCAACAAGCGCTTTTCTTTAATGCCTTTTAGCTAGGCATGATGATTTCAATGATGCTCACATAGGAATAATAATTATAACATGCAAAAGAGCATCATGAATCTCATGAAAAGCACATTTAAGTCTAACCCACTTCATATGCATAGGGATTTTGTGAGCAAACAATTTATGGGAGCAAGAATCAACTAGCATAGGAAGGCAAATCAAGCATAACTTCAAAACTTTGAACACATAGAGAGGAAACTTGATATTATTGCAATTCCTACAAGCATATGTTCCTCCCTCATAATAATTTTCAGTAGAATCATGAAGGAATTTCACAATATAACCAGCACATAAAGCATTCTTTTCATGATCTACAAGCATAGAAATTTTACTACTCACCACATAAGCAAATTTATTCTCATCAATAGTAGTGGGAGCAAACTCAACAAAATAACTATCATGTGATACTTGATTGACATAACCACTTTGAATATTAAAATCATGATGACAAGTTTCATAGTTACTATCACTCTTTATAGCATACATGTCATCATCATAATCATCATAAATAGGAGGCATGCTTTCATCATAATAAATTTGCTCATCAAAACTTGGGGGGCTAAAAATATCATCTTCATCAAACATAGCATCCCCAAGCTTGTGGCTTTGCATATCATTAGCATCATGGATATTCACGGAATTCATACTAGCAATATTGCAATCATGATCATCATTCAAGGAATTCTCATTAAGTATTTTCATCAATTCTTCCTCTACCAATTGAGCACAGTTTTCCAAACCATCATTTTCACGAAAGACATTAAAAAGACGAACCAATTGATGCAACCTAAACTCCATTTTTTTGTAGTTTTCTTTTATAAAGCCAAACTAGTGATAAAACAAGAAACTAAAAGATTCAATTGCAAGATCTAAAGATATACCTTCAAGCACTCACCTCCCCGGCAACGGCGCCATAAAAGATCTTGATGTCTACTACGCAAGCTTCTTCTTGTAGACTCGTGTTGGGCCTCCAAGCGTAGAGTTTTGTAGGACAGTAGCAAATTTCCCTCAAGTGGATGACCTAAGGTTTATCAATCCGTGGGAGGCATAGGATGAAGATGGTATCTCTCAAACAACCCTGCAACCAAATAACAAAGAGTCTCTTGTGTCCCCAACACACCCAATACAATGGTAAATTGTATAGGTGCACTAGTTCGGCGAAGAGATGGTGATACAAGTGTAATATGGATGGTAGATATAGGTTTTTGTAATCTGAAAATATAAAAACAGCAAGGTAACTAATGATAAAAGTGAGCACAAATGGTATTGCAATGCTTAGAAAGAAGGCCTAGGGTTCATACTTTCACTAGTGCAAGTTCTCTCAACAATACTGACATAGTTGAATCATATGTAAATCCCTCACGTGCGACAAAGAGTTCACTCCAAAGTCACAAATAGCGGAGAACAAACGAAGAAATTATTGTAGGGTACGAAACCACCTCAAAGTTATCTTTTCCGATCAATCTTATGAGCTATCCCTATAAGTGTCACGAACAGCCCTAGAGTTCGTACTAAAATAACACCTTAAGATACACATCAACCAAAACCCTAATGTCACCTAGATACTCCAATGTCACCACGAGTACCCATGGGCTTGATTATACGATATACATCACACAATTTCAGATTCAATCTGTTCAATCCAACACAAAGAACTTCAAAGAGTGCCCCAAAGTTTCTACCGGAGAGTCAAGACGAAAACATGTGCCAACCCCTATGCATAGATTCCCAAGGTCACGGAACCCGCAAGTTGATCACCAAAACATACATCAAGTGGATCAATAGAACATCCCATTGTCACCACGGATATCCCATCGCAAGACATACATCAAGTGTTCTCAAATCCTTAAAGACTCAATCCGATAAGTAAACTTCAAAGGGAAAACTCAATTCATCACAAGAAGATAGAGAGGGGAAAACTCCATATGATTCATCTATATCAATAAAGCTCGCGGTACATCAAGATCGTGTCATCTCAAGAACACGAGAGAGAGAGAGATCAAACACATAGCTACTGGTACATACCCTCAGCCCCGAGGGTGAACTACTCCCTCCTCATCATGGAGACCGCCGGGATGATGAAGATGGCCTCCGGTGATGGTTTCCCCCTCCGGCAGGGTGCCGGAACGGGCTCCCGATTGGTTTTTCATGGCTACAGAGGCTTGCGGTGGCAGAACTCCCGATCTAGGTTTCTTTCTGGGGGTTTCTCGATTTATAGGAGTACTTGGCGTTGGAATCACGTCAGGGGGTGCTCGAGGGACCCACAAGCCAGGGGGGCGCGCCCCCTAGGCTTGTGGCCTCCTCGGGACTCCTCTCCGGCATCTTTTGGCTCCAGTATTTTTTATATTTTCCAAAAATATTCTCCGTAAATTTTAAGCCCATTCCGAGAACTTTTATTTCTGCACAAAAACAACACCACGGTAGCTCTGCTGAAAACAGCGTCAGTACGGGTTAGTTCTAATCAAATCATACCAAAATCATATAAAATTATTGTAAACATGGCATGAATACTTCATAAATTATGAATACGTTGGAGACGTATCAGTAACCCATTGCACTATAAAAGGAGGCCCAAGGCTACCTAGCTCATGATCTGGACCCCCGAACATTTGTACTCGCCTAGCAGCTCTTTGCCCGAAGGCAACCCTTGCCAGGGTAGAGCGCGAGGCACCACTCGTGTTCTTCCAATCAAATCCACCAAAAAGCAGGAGTAGGGTTTTACGCTTAGCAGCGGCCCTAACCTGGGTAAAATGCCAGTGTCCTGATCGTTGCGCCGTCTTATGCTCTCCGCTCTTTGTGCAACGTGACCCCCCCTTGTCGAACCACAAGGGGCCTCCGGGTCCCATAGGTGATGACGAGCATCCGTGCTCTGACACACAGGCTTGGGTTCACACACACACACACACACACACAAACACACACACACGCGCGCGCACACACACACACACACACAGACACACACACGCACGAACACACACACACACACACACACACACATCGTCACCCATCCTTGGCCTTCCAGCGTTGTAAAACCACACAATGTAGGCACATGGTCCCCACACAAGCATTGGTTCACACACACACACACATGGGCAGACGCACACACACACATCGTCACCCATCCTTGGCCTTCCAGCGTTGTCAGTAAAAGGCATGACAGACCATAAGGGCCCACCGATAGTTTTGTCGTCGGAAACCGCACAATGTAGGCACATGGTCCCCACACAGGCATTAGTTCACACAAACACACACACACACACACGTCATCGATCCTTGACATTTTCAAAACAACAAAAGAAAATCATGGATATTTTCAAAACAAGGAACTGGCCTTCAAGCGTTGTCAGTAAAAGGCATGACAGACCCTAAGGGCCCACCGATAGGTTTGTCGTCGGAAGCCGCACAATGTAGGCACATGGTCTACACAGGCGTTGGTTCACAAATACACAGACACACACGTCATCTATCCTTGACATTTTCAAAACAGCAAAAGAAAATCATGGATATTTTCAAAACAAGAATCTCAAGATTTATTTAGCCGGAATGACATATCACTACAGGCATTTTATTTATGCCTATAGTGATCGTATCACACCGCCTAAATGAACCTTGAAATCTAGCAACTTCCCAACCGGTCACCCATCCTGGACTACTCCACCGAAAGCACGCTTAACTTCTGAGTTCGGTTCGACTGGGTTACAGGCTGGGAAGCTGCGCCTTGCTGGTAAGAGTTGCCTCCTTTCATTTACAAGGCGTGCCCCGATGGGCACATGGTGGGACCAGATACGTACCGTAGATGTTTCTGGTAGTACTAGAAACCATGCGCGATGGTGGCATGGGGGCTGATGATGACGTCTCGCTCATGCTCGATGGCGCGATGCCGCTTTTGCATGCTCTCCGGCCTGCTCCGTCTCGTCCTCCTCGTCCAGAACGTTGATGACGGGGCCGGCGCTTCGGCAGGAAACCGATTGGAGGAGTGGCGAGAGACCGATTGGGGGAGTGGCGGGAGAAGCGTGTTGGGTAGAACATCATTTTAATACAAATTCGATAACTTATGAAAGAAGGAAGCTCGAGCTAGCACGACACGCGCACACAGTGCTTACACACGCACGAGCTTCAGACGGGCGTATAGAACTGCTTTAAATTATTCATGGTTCGTTTAGTTTTTTGGTATACTACACTAATTAAGTTTCTAGACATTTAATGTGCATAATTCACATTTGAACTAAAAGAACATGCTTCGTGTCACCAAAATGGGTTGAAAAAAGATATTTGTGTCCTTGGGTTCCTTGTTTAGGTCCCATGCAATGAACGTGAATGGATTACAAACATCTCGGGGTCAAGGCCAAAAACATTGAGAAACTTGGTTTTTAAATCATCATAAATCCAAACCTCGTCTGAAATTCTTGAAACTTACCCTGGTGTCATGACACGACACTTATACAACATGATAATTTTTTGTCCAATTTGGGACAAGTCTCTTGCACACCAAAACTTCTCTCAAGAACTATCGTTCTTTCGATACGGAACATGTGTCACCTCTGTGGAGGGAACGACAGTCGATGTCTCTTCTTACACATATTTTTTTTACATGCAACACAGACTAATACAAGTGCAATGCTAAAATGTGGAATTATTCACGGCTCGTTTGGGACCCTTTATACATTAATTGGGCTTTTCTATATCCACTTAATGTGCATAATTCAAATTTGAACTACAAGCACATGCTCCAGGGCACCAAAATGGGTTACAAAATCATTTCTATGTTCGGAACTTGTATGATAATATTGGTTTATTGAATTCCCGTAAATACAAAACTTATATGATAATAATTTGGTGCCACGCATCCAATTTTTTTTACCCCCTCCGTTTCTTTTTACTTCGCATATAAGATTTGGTCAAAGTCAAGCTAAACATAGTTTGACTAAATTATACAAAAAACATATCAACATCTACAATGCTTAGGTTATATAGTATGAAAGTTAATTTGATGATGCATCTAATAATATTCATTTTAAATTATAAATATTTATATATTTTTGCTATAAAGCTAGTCAAACTTTACAAATTTTGAATTTGACCAAATTTTATATGCTAACTAAAAAACGAAGGGAGTACTTGATAGGGGGGTGCCGTGCGTGTAGCTGCAGGTTGATGACAGGACGCATGCGAGCTTTCCGCCGTGCAGGCTCGACGGGACGCGTGCGAGCTGTCATCAACCTGCAGCTACACGCACGGCACCCCCATATCAAGTACTCCCTCCGTTTTTTAGTTAGCATATAAAACGCGTGCGAGCTGTCCACCGCGCAGGCTTGATAGGATGCGTGAGAGATGTCCGCCATGCATGCCCGATGGGATGCATGAGAGTCTACTACGCATGCTCATCGGGAAGTGATACTAGTTTGACCCGCTGTCCCCCCCCCCCCCCCCCCCCCGCTCGCCTTGCTCCCAACTTCTGAATTAATGGCGTCCGACCCGCTGTTTATCACGTGGTTAATGTGCCTGGACGGAGGGACTAGTTTGCTTGTGATCACTGTTTTGTTCGTGCCTCGCCGAGAACTTTGACGTTTCGTGATAACAGTACAAACGAACGAAATAATATAACAACAAATTCGCACCGGTAAAGGATAATAATTCTCTTACATATACATGATAATAAAAAATGCCACAAGCGGCAACTCCCCAAAGACACAAGGGCAAAAGAAGAAGGGAGAGGTTGAAGAAGGAAGACAAAGAAAACGATCTGGCCCGCTGCTATCTAATTATTCATGGATTGCTGGGCGCGGAGTTCCTCAATCTCCTTCTTCATCGCCTCCACGACCTCCATCTCCTCTCGCCTCTCATCTGACATCTTCCGCATTGCGGCCATGGCGCGGGCTCTTTGCTCGAGAGCGTCGATGCTCTGCATCGCGTACACATGAAATTCCTTCACACGCTCCACGGATTCCTACAGCAGCCCCTCGCGCTCGATGTAGAGCTTCGCCAAGTCTTCCAGAAGTTCCTCGGCCAGTTCTTTCAGCCTCCCCTCCGAGGCACTTTTCTTCTCGAGCAGTTTGTTCCAGGCATCGTTCTCCTCCATAAGTTTCTCCACGAGGCCGGTCGGCCTGTCAATGGAGGCGTCGCTCTTCTCCAGCAGCTTCACCAAGTCATCGATCATCGCGTCCTTCCTATCGAGCTCAGCACACATGTCGTCGCTGGCTGAGGAATCCACGACTGCCAACTCGTCCAGTTTGCCTCCGAGGCGAATCCGCTTGTGATTGTGAGAGCCATCGCCTCTCCGCGAAAGATCCTCCCGGGCTTCCGCGGTGCCACCGGCCATCTCTGCTGCGGCCAAAGCGGTGTGGCTCGAGCTCTCTGGTGATTCCGCGGCACGGCGGCGGGACCTCTTGGTTGCTTCCGCGGCCTTGGTCTTTCTTCCATGGTTATATCTCGAAGTCGACCCAGAACCCCCCCCCCTCCTACCGGCCATGGCAGACGGAATGAAGGACTAACAAAGAAAGGCCCATTTTTTTGGTGGCAGTGGTGAGGAATGTGCGGTAATTTTCAAGTACGTGTTTGTGTTTTTATAGCCTACTACAGTAAACAGCTGCTAAGTGGGAACACGTTTAGGTTTTGCAGGTGTGAACTGATTTGCGAAAAAAATTAGCGCGTGGTAATTTGGAATGTGAAAGGAAACAAGCTCATTATTTATTGATGGTTTTAGTTCCCAAGCACGGAACGCTTTATGGTTTATAGAAACCGTTTGGGATGGCGTACGTGGGCCAAAGGTTTGATTAGACGGGACGCGTGCGAGGAGTCCGCCGAGCAGGCTCAAAGGGATGCGTGTGAGCAGTCCGCTGTTTAGGCGCAGCTGGCTCACCGGGAATCAAGCCCTTTGACCTCGAACCTCCACCCACACAACCCTATTCTCTCCCAAGTTCTCCATTAGTGCTACACCTTCTCCTCCGGTCTTATCTATAAGGGCCGCCGCCGAGGATCGCCTCCTTTTTCGATGGATGACGAGGCGGCCAACAAGCGGGGGCGGGTCGAGGATGAACAACACGAGCCTCCGGCGAGCGTGGACTTCATCAGCAGCATCCCCGACGAGATGTTGGTAACCATCATGCCCCTCCTCCCCATCGAATCTGTCGTGCAGACCACCATCCTCTCCAGGCGGTGGTGCCCCCTATGGCACTCCACCCCCCTTGACCTCCTCGACGACGATGAGCTCTGCAGCGGGGATCGTAAAAGCTTGGACGCATTGTCCCACATCCTCGGCACGCACACTGCGCCAGTCAGACGCCTTTCCATCGGCACTTTCCGTTCAAACTGCAAGGCCGAACCCAAGTTTCACGAGTGGTTCTTAGCCCCCACCCTAGATCAGCTCGAGGAGCTCAACTTTGATGCTGGACATGGGCGCTCGCTGCCTCCGTCCGTCCTTCGCCTTGCGCCCATGCTGCGCCGTGATACGTTCATGCGGTGCCTTTTCCCTAAGATTAATGTCGCGCATGCTCTTCATCTCCCTAAACTGAAGCACCTCGAGCTCATTGGCGTCAGCATCTCGAAGTTGTATTTGGAGCGCCTGCTCGGCGGTTGTACAACGCTCGAGTACCTTCGTCTTCAGATGATGTTTGGGTTCAGTAGCCTCCACATCGTTATGACGAATCTCCGTACGATTTATGTGCATGGCTGGTGCCGCAACACGCTGTCAGTTGGGGAGTTTCATGATATGGACATTGAGAATGCGCCTTTCCTAGAGAGATTGTTTGAACTTGATAAAGAAGGTCAAACAAGAATCAGGGTCATTGACACACCGAAATTGACAGTGTTGGGCTATTCGTGTGCTGAATTCTCCGAACTTGTTACAGCTGGATCCATACTCGTTCAGGTACAACAATCTTCTTCTCATTCTTATTATTGTACATAACATTTTATCTAGTTTTTGTTGATCTATGTTCGGCTGTCATCCAAAAAATGATCCCCACAAGCCTCGCATTGTCTTTTCACACATTGAAGATCTTGGCACTACAATCTATCGGCCCCAATCTGGATGAAGTTGTTAAGTTCCTTATATGCTTTCCGTGCATGGAGAAGTTATACGTCGAGGTGATATTCCTTTCCTGTTAATTGTTAACCACAACGGAGTTCAATTTGTTGGTACTTTTACCGATGATTACAATGACAGATGTACTATACATTTTGTTTAGATGTTAATCATGAACGATCGAAGATGGCATGTCAATCTATTAGTGTATTTTATAAATCATGCAAATCAAAGAGGCCCGTAGTGTTCAATACTGCATCTAAGCACTGATTTGTTGTCTTTGTTTGCAGATACAAGCAGGACTTGGAGTGGAAAAGGTGGCACAATATCACAATCACATCGAATGCCTTGAATTCCATCTGACGGAAATTACTTTGAACGAGCACCGAGGCACCAATCCAGAGATTCAATTTGCCAGTTTCTTTGTTCAGAAAAGAACGGTGCTCAAGGTAGTGAGGTTTGCACTTTATTTAGTGCGCCACAATGAATGGTTTACTCACCAGCGGAGGCGTCTACAGCGGAATGGAAAAGGCTCTGCAAAAGTTGATTTTCACTTTGGAAGTTCATATGACAGATTATTCGGAAGCGATTCTATCGAGCCGATATATGACTTCTCGGTGGATGATCCCTTCGCAGAAATATTTCATCCCATGGATCCTGAAGATTGGATTTGATTTCTAATGTCAGTTTGTACCTTGTAATCTTTGAATTTGGGCCTTGTTATGCTGGAATTTGTACCTTGTAATATTGCTGGTATTTGTGATAAAATATTTGAAATTGCATTGTGTTCTTTTTTGTTTATGCAATCATGTTCTTATAAGTACATATGTTGTTGTTCTGTAGGCACAGCATCGATGTTGTGCAGACAGAGCAAATCACAGTACACACGGACTAAACTACGAAACCCGTCGGTGATGATTTCATCAATCGCTAACAATTGTATACCAGCAAACGTTTTCCCACAACACACACAGGTTATTAGCACCAATCGTCTGTATTATTTCTGGTGTTCACACATGATTCTCATTACTCACCTGTTTGCTGTATATCGCACACATCTTGTTATGTCGAATCGTTTGTGTTCTGTTGTATCAGCGCACACAGTTTATCTGAGTGAACTGTATGCCATACTTCGCACACATATCTAGTTTTGCTAACCGTTTCTGTTATCTTCACTAATCACAAACGGTTCATAAGAACAAACCGTCTACCGTAGATCGCACACACAACTACTTTCTGAATCGTATTTGATGGATCCACCTTCGCACATAGTTCGTGCCATTAGCGATGGAGCTTGAACTATACCGTTTGCAATTCATGCATCGCACACAGTTTTGTCGAAGGGTCTCTGATTGATGTGTCGTCTTTGGACCATGCTGTAGTAGTGTATGTGTTCATATGCTTGAAAAGGCTTTACTCCAAGTCATGAGGTAAAGCAACTCAAGTGATATGAAAACATTAAAATGCTTAATCGAAAAATGGCAACCCCATTTTTAGCTTAACGATGAGTATGACCTATGATCAAGTATTCTTGCTTGGCTCCTAAGTCAATATACTCTAATATAGGTGACCTAGTCACCAACCATCATCTAGATGAACATTCTTGTGTGGTTTATCTTATAGTTGTTTGTTTGCTAGGAACCACTCAACCCTCATCTAGTTGATATTTCTTTGTAAATTCTTTTGAATTTGCTTTGCAATTCCTTTTAAAATCTTGTTGCAAGCTTTCGGAAATCATTTTAGTTTTTCTGAAAGTTGCCAAGTTTCTGTTTTTCCCTCAGAGCCTCCGATCCAAATAACTCGGTATCACCAACTTTGCAGATAGGCTGCAGAACCACTATTCGGTTCCACCGACTCATTTTCCTCGGAGCCACCGATTTTGCTATTTCCTATATTCTGTGTTAACATTAGCAAATCCTTATTTCTTCAATGATCCCTTTGTTAAAAAAAATTAAGGGGGAGAAACTTTCCTCAAGGATCCCTATGTCAAAGGGGGAGAAGTCTTACAGGCTTTCAGATCAATGAAAGGGGGAGAAAATGTACTCTATGATCCCTCCGTTTTATATGCTCTCTATGATTCTAATCTTTCCATGATCCTTACATTCTATGACCCATGTTCTCTAGGATCCCTTCTAGCTCAATGATCCCTTTTATCTGACACTGAGTATGCGCCTTTTTGGTAATTAATGCCAAAGGGGGAGAAATACCAAAGCTTCAATGCAAAGGGGGAGATAGACCAAAGGAGGAGATATAAAATTAAGGGGGAGAATATCAAAGAATATGCTTATATACAAGGGGAGAATACCAAAATTGGAGAATATCAAATCGTGTTCTATCATTTGAGGAGAGAGAACATATGTTTTATTTGACTATTCATGTTAGACTTGTCTCACCCTACCTACTCCAATATCTACTTGCTAAGATTCAGGGGAGGGGATGACCAACAATTTCATATCTAGGGGAGAAAGCTCTAAATGATCTTGGAGACATATCAATCTTAAGGAATACTATCTTCTATATGGTTTCCACATCTTGGTACTATTGAGTTCTATTGCATGTTTGGTATGTAAAACAATCTTGTGTTCCCTAACATTGTTTTCTCAAGTGTGTTACTACTATTAGGATGCTCAAGAACTCAAGGTAAGTATATGCATCATATATTTGATCAATATGATCTCTTGCTTCTTGCACATATTGTTTGCAAGAGTGAAGTCTTGAACAAGGATACAAATCACTCATATATACTGAATGCCTATAGCCAAGATACACATGACTCATCTAATCCCCTCTACTATATGTGTATCCATGCATTCCAAAGCAACTATCCCTCAAAAGGATTGCACACATTTAGGGGGAGCATATTTTAGTCATGGGTCTCTCAAAGTCTTCATTATATCTCCACATATATTTACTTGAAGCTTTGATTGTATGTTGTCATCAATTACCAAAAAGGGGGAGATTGAAAGCACATATGCTCCCTTGGTGGTTTTGATAATTCATGACAAGATACATTGTCTCTTGGACTAATATTTCTATCTAGTTTATTTCAGGTTTAGTCCACAGGGACTGTTTGCAAAAAGGGTGTGAGGAGATTCCCCAAGAAGAAGAAGAGGAAGGAATGGGATTGGCAAAGCTTCAAGCAAGGATACTCTACATTTTACTTTGTGAGAAATCACTTTGAGTCCATAGGAAAGCCAATACTATTAAAAGGGTGTGAAGTAATGTTGGTGAACAAATTGCTCCACGTGCACAAGTGCTAGCCACGAAAAACACCCACAAGCTCTCCCACAAATTACTCTGTCTAAACCCTACCACACAAAATCGGTGCCACCAAGTTTCCCACTTGGCCCTGCCGATTTTCCATCTCAGACAGAACCTAGCCAAACCCTAGCTTCTTGGTACAACCAAGTCCTTTATCGGTGCAACCAAGTTTCGGTGACCAACTTTTGGATGACCCAGTTTATAAAATCGGAATTTCCAAGTTTTATGGATCGGTGTCACCAAGTTTGGAAACTGCCCTCGACCACTCATATCGGTACCACCGAGAATCATGTATCGGTCTCACCGAGATTCCTAAAGTTGCCACATTTTCAACAAATCGGTACGACCGAGTTTTACTTCGGTCTCACCGAGTTGGTCAATAATGGTGTAACAGGTGGATTTTTGGAGATGCCTATATATACCCCTCCACCACATCCCACTCACAAGAGAAGCACTCAGAACAGTTCCCCACTTCCCATATCCAAATTTCTGAGAGAGAACCACCTACCCTTGTGTTGAGATCAAGATCATCCACTCCAACCATATGGATTTTGATTTCTAGCCTCCCCAATTTGCTTTCCACCCAAACAATCTCTTCTACCAAGCCAAATCTGTGAGAGAGTGATTGAGTGTTGAGGAGTCTATCATCTTGAAGCACAAGAGCAAGGAGTTCATCATCACTATCAAGCCCATTACCTTTTGGAGGGTGGTGCCTCCTAGATTGGTTAGGTCTTGCTTGGGAGCCTCCTACTTCGTGTTGTGGAGTTGAACCAAGAAGTTTGTACGGACAAGGAGATCGCCTACTTCGTAAAGATCTACCCATAGTGAGGCTAGTCCTTCATGGACGGAAGCCGATATGGAAGAGTCAAGGTTTCTACTTCGTGGACCCTTATGGGTGGAGCCCTCCATGGACTCTCACGACCTCTACCCTCCGTGGGTTGAAGACTGCATAAACATGGATGTACGATAGTGCCACCTATCGGAACCACGGGAAAAATCTTCGTGTCTACAATTGCGCTTGATCTTCCATCCTATCCTCTACTACATGTGCTTGTATTTACTTTTCGTTGCCATACTTGTTGACTAGCATGTGTAGGGCACATTAGACTTGTTATAATTGCTAAAATCTGCCCACCAATTAACTTGGGAAAAGGTTAGGTTTTAATTCTTGCAAGTAGTCTATTCACCCCCCTCTAGACGTCTCTTCTATCGATCCTATAGTAAGGCTACAGCAAGCGCTAAGCATTTATTTGAGTGGCCAACTTACGAGTACAAGAATAAGAGGGGTGATCTACGCATAAAAAGGACGTGAACTAGTAATGATCGCTAAGCGATCCTGAACACTGACTTACGAGTCAAACATAACCCCACTGTGTTCTCTCTCGGTTCAGAATTCATGAGTAAAGACAGTCACGGTTACTCACACAGTTGGTGTATTTTATTTGAGTTAGCTTCAAGTAGCCACATAACCGCGGGCACGGCTTCCAGAAAGATTTAACCCTGTAGGGGTGCTCCAACTCATCCATCACAATGTAGTCACACGTTGCGTGGAAAACCTCAACCACGGAATAGCCGTAGTATCCTCAGAATTCCGATGGAAAACCTCAACCTCAAGATAGCCCAAAGTATCCTCGGAATCCCATGCACAAGACGTTCGAGAAAGGTAAAACAAATCCAGCAAGGCCGCCCGACGTGTCGACGAACCCGATAGGAGTCGCGTATCTCGTTCTCAGGACACGACCGGATGAGCATTACGTACGGTGGCCTGATAGAAATTCCCCGAGTTGCTCCGGGGTGGCCCCGCAAGTGGCTCTAGTTTGGAACAACACTCATGAGGAGCACTGGTCCGGGGGTTGATTAATTATCCACGGGTGCCGGCGGGTTCCTATGCATTTTTATTAGTTACTAGGCAAATGTAGTACCAATGTTGGGCCTTGCCAGAAGAGTTTTATCCCAAAACGAAAATCAAGGGGGTCCCCATAACAACCCCAAGCATGTTAGGAGCGCTCAATATGGAACATAACACCGGTACACAAGTAACTAGGGCAGCAAAAGTGGAACAAAACACCGAGCAAAAGGCCAAGCCTTCCACCTCTTACCAAGTGATATCTCAAGATATCCATGTTGGCACAAGGAAACAACTTGCACCTGCAACAAGCAACACTATAAGAAGGGTTGAGCAAGTGGTAACATAGCCAAACAATGGTTTGCTGGGATGTGGAGGGTTAGAGGCTTATCGTGGCATTTTGAGAGGCTTGTCAAACAAGTGGTAGGTAGCGTGAGATAACGATAGCAACGAGACAACTAGCATGGCAATGATAGTAGTGGTATCCAGGGAAATGTTCATCTTGCCTGAGATCCCGCTTGAAAGAAGAACGAATCCAAGAAGTAGACGAACGGGACATAGTCGAACGGATCCTCACACTCCGAAACGGGTCGGAACTCTAGCGAGAAGAAGCAATCCGGAAAAAACAATCAACACATGATAGACAACACAACATATGCATGACATGATGCGCAAACATGATGCAAGTCCGATTGAATTATGGAAGACATGGCAAGCACAACAATCAACTACTACACATTAAGTGAAGCTCAATGTGCAACGAGTTGCATATTGACGAAACTCCGCATTCAAATTATTTAATTCACTCTAGTTTAATTACATGGCAAGTTTAAATGTTGTTAAACATGGCAAGAGGTGAAGCATAAATAAACTAGACATTTAGGCAAGTTTAAATGAGGCCGGAAACAACATATAGTATTTCCGAAACAGCCCCATATGTTAATTTCGAAATTGGTACAGATCTGAACTAATCATATTTTATATAGGTTAAACAGGGAAACAAAATGCACCATGTGAGTCTTCATGTCATTCTAAGCGATTTACATATGTAGATCATTTAAAACGGAGCTACGGCCTAAAAGATATGACCAACACAAGATGAATATGTCATGAATGCAAAATGCATGCAAATGACAACCACAACCATCTCAAATCATGGATGCAGAAAAGATATTACGAAACTACTTGAGATTCTACGCAAGTTTCATGTAGGACATGTTCAAAACAGAGCAACGGGTCGATAATAACAACCAACACAAGTTTTAGTTAGAATCTGCCCAAAACAGCAACATGGCATTTTGCACACCTCATAACAACAGGCTACAAGAACCTAAAATGCACAAACACGACATGGGGCTGTAGCTTACATGATGCATAACAATTCATTTCATATCAGCAAGTTGAATAGAAGCATCTATCAATGGCAAATGAGCTCACAAGATGGCATATTAAAACAACAGGACTTAATGAAAAATACCAGTTTCTCACAATCTGAGTTATCAGGTTGGCCTGTTGACAGCAATAAATCTACATGCTACAGAGACTTTCATGGCATGAAATTTAACTCATGATAGAGGGCAACATGCACTTCAAATAATTACATTACATCAACATCAAAATATGCATAGATTCCTGGCTAGGATCCTCCCAACATGGCATATTGAACTAAGCCGTTCTCCAGACTTTGAAAAATTATCAAGGGGCAAAGCAGAGCAGTTTTATCAAAATGACATGTCTGACAGCAGAACTAACTAAGATGCAACACCTCTACTTGAGAACCATGGGCACATTCTAACAGAGGATAACACGCTCAACAATTCATTCCATTGGGCCAACCACAAAGGACCTACAGATTCATGGCAATCATCATGGAAACATAGCAATAAAATACCCAGATTCCAGACTTTGTGAAATTTGACTATCTCCTAGAACAGCAGTTTGACTAGGCATGTTAACATAGCAATAACAGTAGCATAAAAATCATCTATGTGCATGGCAAGGACACTAACAACAACTAGAAATTGGCACACATTCAAAAGAGGCATGGTTTGCTTAATATGATGCTCACAAAACCGAACTTAACGTTCACAGATTACAGTTTGACGATTACGATGGGATGCACTTTTGCAACAGAGTTTTGAGCACTTAGATGGATCCCTATATGCATGCAAATGATGCCATCATGTAGAGCATGTTTTGTAGAAGCATTTACATATAAATTTCATCAAAAACGGATGCACGTGCACCAAATTATGGCCATAAAAAATGCAATATGAAGAAAAACAAGCAGGTTTTCAGGAACTTAGCGAAAATAGACCTCGGGGCTGAAGTGGGATGCAGGTGTTCCGCGGGGCGTTTGGAACGCGGGCTGTCGGCGTTCCGGGATGAGGCCGTCCCACGGTTAGACCAGAGGAGGCAGCCGGCCGGGGCAGCTGACGACGATGGTGGTCGCCGGTGCGGGGTGGATCCAAGACGGGGTCGCCGGATCTGGCGCAGCGGAGGCGCACGGGGTGGTAGCGACCGGTGGCAAGGTCCATGGGCGGCGCGGTGGGTGCAGGGGTTGGGCGACCTCCCGATCTAGATCGGCGAAGGGCAGGGCGATGGTGGCGTGCAAGAGCAACGGGGCGACGTGGCCAGCAACGGGGCAGAGCGGAGCATGGCGGCGCGGGGTGACGGCGATGGTGCTCCGGCCACCGGAGGCGGGGCCGAGGAGGCGCAGGCGGCGGGGTCGCACCTCTCTCTCTTCCCTCGAGTGGGTTCAATCTTGCGGTGCTCTATATTCCAGTGACAGAAGGGAACAAGACACATATTGTATTTTCACAACTAAGGATAAAATGATGGGGTCTAAACATATTGCTTTTCTTACTTTGTCTACATCATGTCATCTTGCTTAATGTGTTAATCTATTTGTTATGAACTTAATACCATAGATGTAGAATCATTTCGATCGATTGGTGGAGTAATAGTAGTAGATGCAGAATCGTTTCGGTCTACTGGTCACGGACGTGATGCCTATATACATGATCATTGCCATTAATAACATCATAATTATGCGCTTTTCTATCAATTGCCCAACAATATTTTGTCTACCCACCGTATGCTATCTGTTCGAGAGAGAACCTGTCGTGAAAACTATGGCCCCCGGGTCTATTCAAATAATATTAATAAAACCATACAAACCTTGTTGTAATTTATTTACTTTTACTTTTTATTTATTTATCTATCACTATAAGAAGTAATCCTTACAAGTAACAAGTTGAAGGGGCTTGACAACCCTCTTGCCCGTGTTGGGTGCAAGTGTTTGGTTTCGTGTGTGCAGGTATCATTGACTTGAAATTGTCGTGATTCTCCTACTGGTTCGATCACCTTGGTTTTCACTCAGGGAAATACTTACCGGTACTATATTGCTTCACCCTTCCTCTTTAGGGAAAAAAACCCAATGAAACTCACAAGTGGCATGGGTCTACACTATTTGACGGTAAAAGTTCAAAGACATTGTAAGTCCTAGGTTGCTGTTGGCAGCTAACCCGACACTTAGGGGCTACAATATTCAGTTCTATCAAGATTCAACAGATGGACAATATTCCAATGAATACCCGTCTCATCATACCATGATGAGCTGACCCTTGGGGGCTACACTAATTGCTTCTATAGGAAATGATAAGTCGACACAAGCAAGTTTCGGCTCACCATCAGTGGTGACCCGACACTTGGGGGCTATACTATCAATATTGCCATAAAATCTCTAAGTCATTACTTTTGAAAATAACTTAGAGCTTGAGGGCTACAAATGCAGGTGAGAGAAAACATACCTCGTATTTCTTCTTCATTAAGGTGACAAGGGCACCTTCTTCATCATGATTCCGGGGAAGTCGGGTCACCTACTCTTGATGAAGGGACGATAATCCCATGTCCTCATACGCTTCAACACGCACGTCATGAGCCGGCACGTGAGATGGAGCTGGCTTGTGCTCTATGGTCTTCACCAAAATAGTAGAGGTATTTGGCGGGGTGTTGTGTTGTTTGTGAGTGACCACCACATCATCTTTCCCTTCCGTCGGCTTGGGACTCACCGCGGCTGGTGGCTCTTCATCCATAACCACGTCAGTTGGTGGTTCTTGTTGTTGATCCTGAGAGACTTGGTCATCCAACACCGTTTCTTCTCGCGGTGGTGAGTTATGAGCCTACTTGGTCCTCACCGGCTCATCATCAGTTGTGATAGCAGCGTTGGAGCTTGTTGTGTCCACTCCAGCACTAGTGGCTATGGAAGTGGTCGGCTTATCTTTCAACACTGCCTTAGCTCTTTTGCAAGAAGAACACATCGATTACAAAGACGTGCAACTAGCATGCTCACGACATAAGGAGAACTTACCCAACGTTGATGATAAAATCCGTGTTGGCACTAGAGGCACCCGAAGAAGGCGAAGAAGCCATAAACGCCGGGTTTGAAGGACTGAGAGGCGCCTTCATCTTGTCGGCTTCGGGGCATTAGACTGAAGGACTTAGCCTTTCTGGCGCCTGGCCCGGCGAGGAGATGGCTGAAGAGGGAGCCCTTCATGAATATCATCCGAGCCGGAACTCCGGGTCTTCCTCTTCTTGCTCTCAGCATGTTGTATTTTCTTCAAGATAAGCGTGGATCCAAATAAGCTCGTGCATGGAAAAATGGTGCCTTTCTAATGACTAGCCGGGTTTGTCTTCTGCCAAGAGTTTCAGTGTCCGAGGCACTAGGAGTTACCTATTTTTTGACCGGTTCGCCTGCACTAGAGAGATCCTGTGAAGAGCTGGCATCAGCAAGTTCAACGAAAAGCCGGCCTAAAGAATCGAGCTCTACCTCATTGGTCTTCTCTTCATCGTCTACTTCCATGACCTCCTGCATAGGAGTGTTGGGAGCCTGGTAGTATGTTTTCCACCATCATTGCCAAGCTGCAAAATGTAAATCGGTGTATTAAAAGCCACAAAATGCAAGGTACAAAGTATGCAAAGGACGGAATAAGGCCATCAGTTTACCTCGGGAGCCGGGTTGATGGAGGAGAAAGGGACCAGGCCGATGGCGCCACTGTCATCCATGTTTTCTCCATCTAGCTTTTTGATAGCCTTGGTCAGATCCTTGGCGGTTGGGGTGTTTTTGGAGAATCGCAAGCTATCCTTAGGATCCTCTAAATATTCACACATAATCTTAGGCACTAAGACATAGGGGCTGGATGCGCCATATTATCCAACACCGGGTCAGGTCAATCCCATGGAGGCCATGAGCTATCAGCACATTGATGCGTGAGTAGACCGGCTTAGTTTTTTCCTCTCTGCTAGAGGAGCGAAATTGCACAAGTTATCGCCATGTGCAAGCCGGGTGTCACGGTAACCCGACACTGGGGGCTCGCCATTGGGAGATGTGTCCTTGCAGTTCTTCCGTTTCTGGATTGTCACGGTCCCACACTCGACAGCCGGCCCGTTGTTGTACTCCGTTTGCTTGTTTTAGTAGAAAAACTCAAGGAACAGGCTCGGAGAGGGCTCCATTTGCAGATAGACCTCGCGAAAGCTCTTGAAGTTACTTGAGTTAAGGACTGAGTTTGGCCCTAGGTCTTGGGGTGCAGGTTATAGTGGTGAAGGACCTCTCTGAAGAATTTGAAACCCGGCGGTCTGAAACCTCGGGTCAGGTGGTCAGTAAAAACTATGACCTCGCATTGGTCTAGCTGAGGTCGGGTATCCTCTTCGGTGGAGCGCCTATCGATTTGCGTTTTGGAGGGCAACAAGCCAGCTCTTTCTAGATCCTCGAGCCGAAGCTTGGTCATGGAAGACTTGGCCCAGTTGACTACTTTATGCTTCCTCTGGGACAACTCAGCGGCCGACTCACTATTTTTCTTTCCCATTGACGCCATGGTCTTGGGACGCATGAGACGGTAAAAAATACATAGAAATATTAAGGATGCAAGCCGGCATGGACTACCATAGGCTAAGCAAAGACGGTTTACAAATAATACTACAAGGATGTAAGCCGGCATGGACTACCAGTGACGGCTTACAGAGACTATAGTAAAGAGGTAAGCTGGCAATACGGAGGAAATCGTCGGGTCATATAAGACAAACACTACTCGATGGAGTTCTAACAGTTCTACAGATCTGACAAATACATCATAATTACGGTGAAAATAGAAGGTAAAACCTAGAACTCGGAGGTAGTAGAGTTTTTTCTCATAACGGAGGAAAGATACATCGACATCTCAAAGATGAACTTGCCCAGATCTAAAGTGCAAGGTTGGATGATCTAAAATAGCACGAGAAATCATTTTAAATCTATGTTTACCGAAGAACTCAAGAAAACTCGAGGAACGGTGACGAACTATGACGAACTTAAAGACCTAGCTGCGGCCGAAGAGGGTTTTGAGAAGGACTCACAGATCCAAAGAAAACGATAGCAGATGAGCTCTCAGTCGCAGGCGGACTCTGGCTCCACCATGGGCGCTCCAACGATGAAGAAGACAGCGGGCGAGGTCTGGTAGCGGCGGGGGCGTCGGAGCTCCGGAGGTGATCAAGGATGAAGAATATGTGGAAGGTGAACGGGGGAAATTAACCTTAGGCTCCGACCAGGCTATTTATAAGGGTGGGTGCGAGACCCGAGGCATCACCATGGTAATCTAGGGATATCCTTGGTTTATTGGGATATGGATATCCTTGACCCAGGTCGTACCATGGATTTGACACTACATCATGACGGGTCATTCGACGAAATTTGCGCGGGATGCGTGAGACAAAATGCTTGTGTGTAAAAGGCGAGCTTAACATGGATAAATCGAAGATAACCTGCGGGCCAATGTTGGGGATATTGCCCATGGAATAAGACGGCTAGCCCAGTTCGGGTCACATAAGACGTAGGCCTGGACGTAAGCCGGCCCATGATGGGCAAGACCCTACTTTGCTAGCATAGAGTCCAGGGAGGCGGTTCGTAGAAGACTGAAGGCATGATCTAGAGAAAAGACCTCTGGGCCAGCTCATCCCTGGGCAGGCTCACAGAATTGTGACCTAAGCCGGCCTGGCAGCGCCGTCTTAGGGGAGTTCCACTTCGATGAGGACTCATTTATGATCATGACCCAAATTTATTGTAAAAATCGGGCACTTTACCTAGTATATAAAGGCAAGCCTCGGGTCGTCCAAAAGGACATATCCAAGTTACAAGTTCTCGAGCCATAACTAGTGCAGCGATATCCTATACAAACATTTTGTAACCCCTTTCCATGATGTAAAATTAAACCGTCGCCTTGCTTGTGTGAGCGATAGGGGGGTCCATCCCACACAACACAAAAATCGTCTGCGATTGTGACCGATGGTGCACACGCCCTGCCAAATATAATTGTGGGTGATGCAGTAACGTATCGCACACACTATACTCTGGGCACACGTGTGGGGTTGATACGTCTCCAACGTATTTGATTGCTCCATGCTGACATATTATCATTCCAGGATACTTTTTGAGTATTTATTAACCAATTTATATTATTTTTGAGTACTAACCTATTGACCCAGTGCCCAGTGCCAGTTGCTGTTTTCTGCATGTTTTTGGTTTTTTAGGTTTACAGTACCAAACGAAGTCCAATTGCCCCGGATTTTTTTTATGATTTTTTCTGGTCCAAAAGAAGACCCGGAAGCTTCGGGAGAAGACCAAAGGCCGCACGAGGGAGGCAAAAGCCAACAGGGCGCGCCCAGGGGGGTCTGCGCGGCCTGATGGATTGTCCATCCTAGTGGACCTCCTACCCCCATTCTCTGGCCTATAAATTCACATATATTCCAAAAACTCTAGAGGGCATCCCGAAACACTTTTTTCGCCGCCGCAAGTCTTTGTTCTGCCACGATCCCATTTGGAGTTCCGTTCCGGCACCTTGCCGGAGGGGGGATCGATCACGGAGGGCTTCTTCATCAACCTTGCTACCCTCATGATGATCTGTGAGTAGTTCACCACAGACCTACGGGTCCGTAGTTAGTACCTAGATGGCTCTCTCTCTCTCTTTTGATCTCCAATACAATGATTATCAAATCTTCGCTTTGATCTATCCGATGTAACTCTTTTGTATGGTGCGTTTGTTGGGATCCGATGAATTGTGGATTTATGTTCAGATTATTCATGAAATATATTGAATACTTGCTGGTATTTTATTTGCATGATTGTTATAGCTTCGTAATCCTCTCCGATTTATTGAAATAGTTTGGCCAACTAGATTGATACTTCTTCGGTGAGAGGGGTGCATTGTAGTGGGTTCAATCTGGTGGTGCTCTATATCCCAGTGATAGAAAGGGACAAGAGACGTCTTTGTATTGTTGCCACTAATGATAAAACGATGGGCTTAGTTCATATTAATTGAATTCTCTTTGTCTACATCATGTCATTGTTATCCAAGCATTACTCTATTTTACTTAATACTCTAGATGCATGCTGGATAGCGGTCGATGGGTGGAGTAATAGTAATCGGTGCGGGATGCCTATATATACATGATCATTGTCGTGAATATCACAGAACTACGCGCTTTTCTATCAATTGCCCAACCGTAATTTGTTTACCCACCGTATGTTGCCTTCATGAGAGATGCCGCTAGGGAACACTATGGCCCCCCGAGTCTATTCACTTATATATTTACAAATCCTATCATTACCTTGCTGCCATTATTTACCTTTTCTTTTATTTTGCAATATCTACTATCATCTACACACTTCACTTGCTTGCAAATAACGAGTCCAAGGGGATTGATAACCCTCTTGCCCGCGTTGAGTGCAAGTGTTTGTTCTTTTGTGTGCAACCGTTGAAGACGGTTGTTGATTGATATTCCTATTGATTCGATAAACCTTGGTTCTTAACTGAGGGAAATACTTATCCGTATTATGCTGCAATTACCCGTTCTTCTTAACGGAAAACCCAACGTAGATCACAAGTATCAGGAAGGATTTCTGGCGCCGTTGCCGGAGAATATCATCACCAACTATCAAGAAACTTCGCACAAATTATCATTCACTTGTTCTTCCTTTTATTTGCTGTTATATTTAGTTGCTTCTTAAAAAACAAAAAAACAAAAATATTTATCTTTGCTTGTTGATAGTTTACTTCTTTGCTTGCTAGTTTACATCTTTGCTTGTTTCGTTTGCTTGAAGTTGCTACCATGGCTGATTTTATTATTGAAAGGATGATGGAAATAAAATACCCAAAGAGGAAACTCCCCCACAGCAATATGTAAAAGTTTTTGTTGCGGGGAAGGGTAATATCATGGGGAAAATCATTATCCAAGAATTCTTTAACTGTACGGGTGCTTTAGCTTGCAAGGATACGCCAATCCTTAAAAGAACTAAAAGTTATGTCGATGCTATTTCTGCTCTTGTACTTAAGCTCGAAAGAAGATTTATGTGTACTCATCCCACTTTACAAATGCTTTTCTATGATTTACCGGTCATAAAGGACCCTAGGGCCAAGAAGATGGCACTCTCATTCTTATGCATGAATTTGACTATATAGTACGAGAGGCTAGGGATATCTTTGAACACTATAATATGAGTTGTGAACACCCTATGATAGATGAAATTTTATATAATGAGGACTATATGATGAGGTATCTGTTTCGCGATGACCACACTTTTGATGAAAATACTAGTAAACAAGTCCCTCCTATTCATATTATCCAACAAGTCTTCAATACTATCAATAAGCAATATTCTTTGATAGTAAGAGAAAACACGGAAGGATTTAAGGAGAGTAGTATTAAGGATGCCAATATATTTCTTGATGATGTGTTTCAATTGTCTTTGAAAATCCTACTCCACAAGATGAGAATATTAAGGATGATGTCACTTGAAACTATGCATTATGCCTAGCTAGGGGCATAAAACAATAGCGCTAGTTGGGAGCCAACCCAATAGTTATCTTTATTTTTTGATATATGATTTTTACTTTCTGGTTGTTTTTTATAACATGATTGTTCATATTGTAATGATTGTGTTTTTATGTTTTAATTAGTTTTTGTGCCAAGTAAAGCCTTTGGGATGACTTACAAGATGAGCAGAATTGATACGGTGCAAAAACAGAAGCTTTAGCGTCCAGTGCAGAATTTCTCTGATTTTACTGGAACGTCTTTTCTATCTGAATTTCTAACACAGAATTTCTATACAAATTATTCAGGTTGTACTAATTTTTTCAGAATTTGTAGAGTTACATAAGTATAGGTTCTTTACAGATCTTTATAGACTGTTCTGTTTTAGACATATTCTGTTTTTGCTTGCATAGTTTGCTTGTTTTGATGATGCTATGGATTGTATCGGCGGGTATAAGCCATGGAGAAGTTAGAATACATTACTTATTATGAAATAAGGAAATATTAGTCAATTCATAACAGTAGCTAAAGTATTTGAGATGTTGCTTATATTAACGGATCTCACGAAGATTTTTTGAGTTTTGTGTGATTGAAGTTTTAAAGTTTTGGGTGTTATCACGATAGATGAAGGAATAAGGAGCGGCAAGAGCCTAAGCTTTGGGATGCCCAAGGACCCCCAAGGTAATATTCTAGTAAAACTCAAGCGTCTAAGCTTGGGGATGCCCCGGAAGACATCCCCTCTTTTGTCTCAATCCATCGGTATGTCACTTGGAGCTATATTTTTATTCGTCACATGATATGAGTTTTGCTTGGAGCGTCCTTTTCTTTTACTTGTTTTTTCTTTTGTTTTTAGTATGCCACAATCATCATTTTGCTGGACACACCTATTTGATAGAGACACACCTTCACCATAACTTATTACAATACTCTATGTGCTTCACTTATATCTTTTGAGCTTAGCAGTTGCTCTAGTACTTCACTTACATCTTTTTTGAGCACGGTGGCGTATAGATTTTGTAGAAATAATTGCACTCTTGTTCCTCACTTATATTTGTTTGAGAGTTAATAAATAGTAACGGTAATTTGCATGGGTCATAAGACTAGTCCCAAAATAATTGGTATTCAATGAGTGATAATCAAAACCATCATGTAGCACATTAAAGAGAAATTTTGGGTTAATGATATTGATGTGGTAATGTGAAAGGGTGTGAGTTCATGTTTGTCGGTTCGTAGAAGTATGTAAGAGCCTGGCTTAATAGGATGATAGACTACTCATATCAACAAGGAATTCCTTCTTTTTCGGAAGCCCATTCGAAAAGAACTCCAAAGTTAAGCGTGCTTGGCTTGGAGCGATTCTAGGATGGGTGACCGACCAGGAAGTTGGCCCCGGGTGCGCACGAGTGAGGACAAAGTCCGCAGGAAAGACTAGTGTTGGTCTGTGGGGCCAGTCTAGATCCCACCAGGCGTAACGGGGTGTTACAAAGTATCGGTATTAAGAGGTGTTAATTTCTTGTTTGTCTAAATATTAAAAAGGCATGGTGGGGATGTATGAGCATTTCTATTCCTCGTTAAAATTCTAGTGTTGTTTCAAGTCGGAGGCGCGCGATGGTAAACTCCTCCCAACCTCCTCCCTCGGGGCATGCGAGTAGTACTTTGATTTGTGATAAAAATAATAAAATTTTGCAATAAGTATATGAGTTCTTTATGACTAATGTGAACCCATAGACATACGCAATCTCACCACCTCATATTTTGCTAGCCTCTCCGGTACCGTGCATTGCCCATTCTCACCTCGAGGATCGGTTCGAACTTCGCCGGTGCATCCAAACCTCGTGACATGATATGCTCTCTCACACATAAGCTGTCGGATTTCGGGCTCCGCAAAACCCAAAGAAGTTCGAACACAGGGGCGTGTGCGAAGATCCCCTGCAGCCTCGCCCAACCTAACTCGCCACTCGATGATTTCTACGACAAACTCGCACGTTGACGAGGAAGCAGATGCACACGATGATTTACCCAGGTTCGGGCCGCTGCGAAGCGTAATACCCTACTCCTGCTTTGGTGGATTGCCTCTCGAGGAGGTGTGGTGGATGAACTAGTACGGTGGTGAACGGCCTCGTGAGGGCACTCGGGTGGTGTTCTTGGCTCTCTGCTTCCCTTGTTCACTCTCTCGTTGTCCCCCTTTCTACGGTGCAACCTAGCCTCTATTTATAGCAGCGGCCCGGGTCCTCCTCCCTTATCGCAATGGCGCGAAGGGATCCCGCAACGGCTAAATTCGAAGGGGGACAGGAGTACATCCCCGCCCTGTCCAAAGGTGGTCTTCGCCTGCAAAGTGGTTGTCGATGATGCAGAGGTGGGCTCGGCGATGACATCCGTCCAGCTGGGCTCGTGGTCGTGGTCTTGTTGCACCGGAATGGAAACCTTTGGGGTGGCGCTTTGGGGACCCGCGTACGTCCTTGCTCCCTTTGCACCAAAGGGGAAACTGCACCGCCTGGTGCACTGGCGCCCGCCTGTCCTTCCTTGCGTCACCCTTGACTCCTGAGGCCGGGTTCTGCATAGAGATCTCCACCGCTCCGGAGGGGGCCTGAGGAGGCCCACTCCTTGCTAGTCTTGGTGTTGTCTCCCTCGCGAGTTCAGGTCCTCATGAGGGCCTCGTCTTGAATGGGGCCGCACCAGCCGTGCTTGGCTGGCGAGGTGGGCCATGCCTTGGGCCGCAGGCAGGCAGGTCTGGGTACCCCCGTTCCCAGAACGCCGACAGTAGCCCCTGGGCCCAAGGTGCACCCGAGCCGGCCTCTGGGTGAAGCTACTGGGGACGGCCCGAAGCGCCGCGGGCCCCAACGCCTGCGGGCCAGGCTCTGCACGCATCAAGAGCCGGGAGGGGGTGACGCCTCCACTCCCGAGGGTGTCAAGGACCTTCCCGGTCAAACTGATTTGACGCCTGCGCGCCTCATCGACCATCATTACCTTTCTTTGAATGCGGCTGTTCCCTCGGCCTTCTCCCCTTGGGCCGCGCGGATGTGACCCTTCAGAAGCTGACGAATTTACGCGGGGCAGGGCTTCACGCCGCCCGGGATGCGAGGGGCACCGGTTGGCCCTTGGTTGTATATAAGCGGGCGAGGGCGAGAAAACCCTCAACACATCTTCGTCTTCTTCGCCTCCCAATCTCCAAGCCGCCGCTCTCCCAGTCATGGCTTCAGTGAGGACGTTCTCCGCCACCGAAAAAGGGAAGGCCCCCGAGGAGAGCCCTGCCCCGCCGCCGCCCAGGAGGGGCCGCGGTCGCCCCCGAAAGCATGCCGCGATGCCGGTGGTGGTTCCCTGCGGGCACGGGCGTGTCCCAACGCGGCCCGAGGTTTCCATCGGCAGCCGCGGGGGGGCTCCGTCCGGCGCGGGCGGCCGCAGTGGTCGAGGCGGAGGTGCCCGCGGTGGGAGGCCGGTGGTGGCCACCCGGCCGCCACGCCCGCGGCTGCATTCAGCCGACACGGCCCAGGAGTTTGTGGTATGGGCGGAGAGGCCGGCGAATGCTTGGTTCCAACTCCCGAGCTCCTTCGCGGAGGCGCTGCCGGCCGGGGGGCCTGCTGGCCTATGGCTGCAGGCCGATGGCTGCTGCAGCGCGGCCTCGTGGGTGGAGGTCGAGGTCACCCCCGGGGGTTACGTGTATCTGAACCGCGGGTGGCAGACGTTTGCCCGCGCCCGTGGCTTGGAGGGGAGGTGCACCCTTCACTTCAAGTACGACGGGGGTAGCCAGGCGTCGCTCCTCTGCTCCAGAAGCGGCCACGCCGGCGCGCCTCCACGGGCCCGTGAAGGAAGAGGAGGACTCCGACTGAGTGCCGGTGCGTCGACGCCAGGGCTCCCGGAGCGGCAGCCTTCGAGGGGGCTTCCTCACTTTCTTTCTCCTCCTCTTCTTCGTTTCCTGTAATCAAAGAACCAAGGGGGTGGGCCCTATGGGCGTGTAATGAGTTTTGGCGCGTGCGCCCTTGTTAGTGCCCTTATCGTGTGTCCTGGTTCCCGTGTCATTGCTGATTGAAACATTCTGCTGGTCGCGGTTAGGGTACTTAGCTTGACATGCTCGCGGTAGGCTTTTCGTCGGGGAGGTTTGACTATGGCGCTTGGGGAGCCCGAACGTCCTGGGGACTTCTTCTTCTTACGAGTGAGGCAGGTTGGGAGCCCTTTCGGCACTCTGTGTCTGCAGGCCCCGGTCCCGCACATTTCTCGACCAGCGTAATATACGACTGGATCGCCAGGACGCAACTACGAGGTGAGGCCTCGACACCCTTGATGCCGACCGGATCACCAAGGACGACATCAAGGGGCGAGTGGCTATATGACCGATAAGGCTCCTGAGGCACGTTGCTCAGGAGCCCCCCTTGACGCACAAGCAGCTCTACGTCGGCAGGTCCCAGTCCCGCACATTTCTCGACCACCGTAATATACGACCGGATCACCAGGACGCAACTACGAGGTGAGGCCTTGACACCCTTGATGCCGACCGGATCACCAAGGACGACATCAAGGGGCGAGTGGCTATATGACCGGTAAGGCTCCTGAGGCGCGTTGCTCAGGAGCCCCCTTTGACGCTCAAGCGTCTCCCCAAAAAAATTTGTTTCCTGCCCCAGGAGGTGTGGGCCTCCCGAGGCTCTGAGATGGCGCGTCGGGCCGTGGGTAGAGCCCCCAAGCGAGTATGAAGCGACACGCGCCTGCTGACTCACCCGGGAGTGCCACGCGAGGATCCGGGCGCCAAGGCCTTGGCGAGGTGCGAGCACCGTGCCCCCCAGCCCCCGCTCGTGTGGTGCGAGGGGGAGGGGAGCAGGCGAGTGCTTGACTCGAAGAGAGAGAACCCAAGATGGGAAATGGCGACAAAAACAAATCCCTGACCCTTTCTTTAAAACATGGTTGGAGAAAAACCCCGAGTTTCGTTCCAGAAAAAGTTGGCAAATTCAAACATCAGAAGAGCAAATAACAGCCGCGTCCGGCGCCTAGACTAGTCTTCATCTTCGTCTTCCCCCAGCGCGGAGCGTAGGGCATCCACGTTGCATGGGCATAGCCATTGGAGGGCAGTGTTATTCGCCAGCGCGGAGCATGGAGCTTCCACTTGGGCGTGAGTGGGAACCCCTCCGCGTCCTCGGGGGGCTCCGGGCATATACAACCCACTCATTATTACGTGAGAGTGTCACGGGTAGAACTTTCGGAGGTGTTGGATGTTCCAGGCATTCTGGATGGGGACCCCATCTTGAGTCTCCAGGCGCACAGCGCCAGGCCTGGAGACGTGAGCGACCTTGAACGGACCCTCCCACATGGGCGAGAGCTTGTGCAAGCCCTCCCTGGAGAGGACCCGCCTCAGGACGAGGTCTCCGACTTCGAGGGTCCTGGGGCGTATGTTACGGCAGTGGTAACGCCGCAGCGCCTGCTGGTACCTCGTAGCCCGGAGCGAGGCTCGGCGACGGGCCTCCTCCCCGAGCATGAGGTCTGTTCCCCGCGCGGCATCCTGACGCTCCTCGTCGAATGCCAAGACCCGCGGGGATCAGTGCTTGACCTCGTGCGGGAGGACGGCTTCGGCTCCGTAGACGAGGAAGAATGGGGTTTCGCCGGTGGGCTTAGTCGTAGTGGTGCGGATGGACCACAGCACGGACTGAAGCTCATCGACCCAACCCCTACCGCAAGCCTCAAGCTTCTTCTTAAAACTCCTTGCCTTGAGGCCTCGTAGGACCTCTGCGTTAGCGCGCTCCACCTGGCCGTTGCTTCGTGGGTGGGCCACCGAGGCGTAGCATATCTGTATTCCAAGGTTAGCGCAATAGGTCTTGAAGAGGTTACTCGTGAACTGCGAACCGTTATCGGTGATGATGCGGTTGCGGATGCCGAAGCGGCTCATGAGGCCCTTGATAAACTTGACGGCCGATCCGGCGGGGATGGTGCGTACGGGCTCCACCTCCGCCCACTTGGTGAACTTGTCGATGGCGACGTAGAGGTAGCGATACCCGCCTGCTGCCCGCGGGAAGGGCCCCAGTATGTCCAGCCCCCAAACAGCGAAGGGCCAGGAGAGCGGGATGGTATGTAGGCCCTGCGCGGGCTGATGAATCTGCTTGGAGTGAAACTGGCAGGCCTCGCAAGACCGGACTAGCTCGATTGCGTCGTTAAGCGCCGTGGGCCAGTAAAAGCCGGATCGGAACGCCTTTCCTGCAAGGGTGCGCGACGAGGAATGGTGCCCGCAGTCTCCTCCGTGGATGTCGACCAGCAGCTCGCACCCCTGCTCCTTGGAGATGCACCATAGCGTGACATCATTCGGGCGCCTACGGTACAGGTCGCCGTCCTGCAGGCAGTAAGTCGTGGCCTGCCGTGCCACGCGCTTCGCGTCTTCCTCCTTTTCCGGCAGTGTGCCGTGAAGTAGGTACATCCTGAACTCCTGCGTCCAGTCATCGTCCTGGGGCTCCAGTGCCAGGAGCAGACGGGCTCCTGAGGCCTGGCCACAGTCCGAAGCCCCCGAGGGCGGCGCTGGGGGGAGCTCCTCACTTCGTGGTGCCAAGCCCTCGGTTGGTGGCGCTGCGGAGGGTTTGAAGAGCCGCTCCTCGAAGACGCATGGCTCCTGGGGCTCGCGGCGCGACGCCCTCTTGGCGATGTCGTCGGCCTGCGCTGCGCGGGATGTGCTGTAACTCCAAGCCCTGAAAACGTTTTTCGATCTTACGTACCTCCTCCAAATATGCCTCCATGTGCTCGTCCTTGGGTGTATACTCTTTGTTGGAGAAGTTGACGAGGAGCTGGTAGTCGCCCTTAACGGTGAGGCACCGAATCTCCAAGGCCGCCGCCGCCTTGAGGCCGGCGATGAGGCCCTCGTACTCCGCGATGTTGTTGGAGACCTTCTCTCCATGCTGGAAACAGAGCTGCACAGCGTAGCGGAGCTTGTCCCCTGCCGGGGAGGTGAGCACGACTCCGGCCCCTGCTCCCATGCGCGCGAAGGCTCCGTCGAAATGCATGATCCACCCCTCAGGTGCCTCATCGCCAGGGGTGAGGGACCGGCTCCCCTCCATCCCCCGGTCGGGGGCGTCTGTCCACTCTGCCACGAAGTCTGCTAGGGCCGCCCCTTGATGACCCTGGTCGTGCTGAACTCTATGTTGAAGGCCTGGAGCTCGATGTTCCATTCGGCGACTCTTCCTGTTGCATTGAGGTTGCATAGGACCTTCTCCAGGGGGTACGCAGAAATGACCTTGATGGGATGTCCTTGGAAGTAGTGGCGCAGTTTCCTCGAAGCGACCAGAAGTGCTAGGAGGAGCTTCTGTTGCATGGGGTAGCGTGAGCGCGCGTCCCGCAGCACTGTACTAACGTAGTATACTGGGTGTTCGACGAGGGTGAAGCCCCCTGCGGTGCCCTGCCCCCTGATGGGCCAAGGAGGCTCGAGCGCCCCGGAGGCCGCCGGAGCGGCCGGGGCCTCATGAGGATTGAGCGCCTCAGGGGCCGTCGGAGCGGCAGGGGCCTCATGAGGATTGGGCGCCTCAGGGGCCGTCGGAGTGGCGGGGGCCTCAGGAGCACCGCCTTGGGGAGAAGCGGGCTCCTTGGTATCCTGTGAGCCCCCTTGCTCCAGGTTGGGGGGCCCGCCGGCGTCCGTCGTTATGGCGCGCGCGTCGGCACGCTCCTCCCTGACCGCCACCAACGCAGCACTGGCGGAGTGGGAGGTGGCAGCCGGGTATAGCAGCAGGGGCTCCCGAGGACGAGGCGCCACCATCACTGGCGGGCTCGTGAGTTACTTCTTGTGTTCCTCAAAGGCCGTGTCTGCCTCCGGAGTCCACTCGAAGGGGTCCTTCCTTTTCATGATCTTGAAGAACGGCAGGGCCCGTTCGCCGAGTTTGGAGATGAAGCGCCCCAAGGAGGTCACGCAACCTGCCAATTTCTGCATTGCCTTGAGGGTCTGGGGCGCACTCATCTTGTTTATGGCCTTGATCTTCTCCGGGTTCGCCTCGATTCCCCGGTGCGACACCAGGAAACCGAGCAGCTTGCCTGATGGGACTCCGAAGACGCACTTCTCGGGGTTGAGCTTCAGGTTCACCTCCCTTAGGCTGGCGAATGTCTCCTCCAAGTCCTCAATCAGGGTTTTGGCCTCCTTGGACTTGACCACGATGTCGTTGAAGTAGGCTTCTGTATTCCTCCCGAGCTGCGGCCCCAGGGTGATATGCATCAGCCGCTGGAAGGTCGCCCCGGAGTTCCGTAGCCCGAAGGGCATGCATATGTAGCAGAAGACTCCGCACGAGGTGAGGAAGGCCATCTTCTCGACGTCCTCCACCGCCATTTTGATCTGATGGTAGCCCGAGAAAGCGTCCAGGAAGCACAGGAGGTCGCACTCCACGGTGGAGTCCACGATCTGATCGATGCGCGGCAGCGGGAATGGGTCTTGGGGGCAGGCTTTGTTGAGGCTCGTGAAGTCGACGCACATACGCTCCTTCCCGCACTTCTTTGGGACGACCACCGGGTTGGCAAGCCACTCCGGGTAATGCACCTTCCGGATGACCCTGGCCTCCTTCATCTTGCCGACCTCCTGGGCGATGAATGCCTGCTTCTCCTAAGCTTGCCTCCTTGCCTTTTGCTTCACCGGACATGTGTTCGGGCACACCATAAGGTGGTGCTCGATCACGTCCCTCGGGACCCCCACCAGGTCGGAGGCGCTCCACGCGAATGCGTCCTTGTTTGCACGGAGGAAGGCCAGCAACGCCTCCTCTTGCTCCCGGGGCAAGTCGACACCGATGGTGAGGGTAGGACCAGGGTTTCCTTCATCCACAGGCACCTGCTTCGTCTCCGCCCGGCTCTGAGAGAACAACTGCCTCTTCTTTACCAGCGCGACATCGAGGACACCCCCGGAGTCCTCCGTGGCTTGCGTGGCGTCGCTGGCACTGGGGTGCGCCGCGGCCGCTGCTTTGTAGGTGAGCTTGAGTGCGTGGGACGCGTCCTTGGCATCCCCCACAACGGTGAGGATGCCGCCGCTCCCGGGCATCTTGACAACGTTGTAGCCCGGGTGCATTGCCGCCATGAACTGGGCGACGGCGGGGTAGCCGAGTATTGCGTTGTACGGGAGGCGGATGTGGGCGACGTCGAAGTCGATCTGCTCGGTGCAGAAGTTGGAGCAGGTGCCGAAGGTGACGTGGAGGCGCACTCGCCCCACGGGGATGACGGATCCCCCAACCACCCCAGAGAAGGGTCTTGAGGGCGCGAGTTGGTCACGGGGTAGCTGCAGCACGTCGAAGACCTCCACGGAGATGACGTTGAGGCCGGCGCCTCCGTCTATGAGGGTCCTGGAGATGGCCACGCCCCTTATGGTTGGCGTGCACAACATGGGGAGCGTTCCGGCGGCCGTCGTTGTCTTGGGGTGGTCGTCGGGGCCGAAGGTGATGTCGGTCTCCGGCCACGTCCGAGGAGGCGTGGGCTCGGACCGCGGCCGAATTGCTCCTGCGCGGCGGAAGAACTGCTTGACCTGGCGGCTGGAGGTGGGCGCCTGTGACCCGCCAAGGATGCACGCGACCACGGGGCCGGCCCCGCGCGCCATGGTGTCGTCATGCGCCGAGGTCTGGCCGACGTCGGGGATCTCGTCCGCCATGGGATCGTCGAACCGGGGCTCGACTATCGCCGCGAGTGGGGAAGCTTCGACACGCCCCCTACCTGGCGTGCCAAATGTCGGATTTTGGGATCCGCAAAACCCAAAGAAGTTCAAACACAGGGGCGTGTGCGAAGATCCCCTGCAGCCTCGCCCTACCTAACTCGCCACTCGATGATTTCTACGACGAACTCACACGATGACGAGGAAGCAGATGCACACGATGATTTACCCAGGTTCGGGCCGCTGCGAAGCGTAATACCCTACTCCTGCTTTGGTGGATTGCCTCTCGAGGAGGTGTGGTGGATGAACTAGTACAGTGGTGAACGGCCTCGTGAGGGCACTCGGGTGGTATTCTTGGCTCTCTGCTTCCCTTGTTCACTCTCTCGTTGTCCCCTTTCTACGGTGCAACCTAGCCTCTATTTATAGCAGCGGCCCGGGTCCTCCTCCCTTATCGCAATGGCGGGAAGGGATCCCACAACGGCCAAATTCGAAGGGGGACAGGAGTACATCCCCGCCCTGTCCAAAGGTGGTCTTCGCCTGCAAAGTGGCTGTCGATGATGCAGAGGTGGGCTCGGCGATGACATCCGTCCAGCTGGGCTCG
This sequence comes from Elymus sibiricus, assembly GCA_039707655.1. Classification (NCBI taxonomy): domain Eukaryota; kingdom Viridiplantae; phylum Streptophyta; class Magnoliopsida; order Poales; family Poaceae; genus Elymus; species Elymus sibiricus. Next base: position 240,188,806 of record CM077665.1, read on the forward strand.
TGGTCATGGTCTTGTTGCACCGGAATGGAAACCTTTGGGGTGGCGCTTTGGGGACCCGCGTACGTCCTTGCTCCCTTTGCACCAAAGAGGAAACTGCACCGCCTGGTGCACTGGCGCCCGCCTGTCCTTCCTTGCGTCACCCTTGACTCCTGAGGCCGGGTTCTGCATAGAGATCTCCGCCGCTCCGGAGGGGGCCTAAGGAGGCCCACTCCTTGCTGGTCTTGGTGTTGTCTCCCTCGCGAGTTCGGGTCCTCACAAGGGCCTTGTCTTGAATGGGGCCACGCCAGCCGTGCTTGGCTGGCGAGGTGGGCCATGCCCTGGTCCGCAGGCAGGCAGGTCTGGGTACCCCCGTTCCCAGAACGCCGACATAAGCCTCCTTATATATTCCTCAAAACAGCCACCATACCTACTTATTATGGCATTTCCATAGCCATTCCGAGATATATTGCCATGCAAATTCCACCGTTACATCATATGACTAGTTCATTCATCTTCATATTGCTTTGCGTGATCATATAGAGCTGACAAAGTATTTCTGGCAAAGCCGCCGTTCATCATATTTTTGATAAATGTCACGCTAGATTATTGCACATCCCGGTACACTGCAAGAGGCATTCATATTGAGTCATATTGTTCCATAGTTCTTCATATCGAGTTTTCATATTGAGTTGTAAGTAAATAAAAGTGTGATGATCATCATTAGAGCATTGTCCCAGTGAGGAAATAAAAATGGGAGAGGCCAAGTGAACCCACCACAATAAAAGAATGAAAAAATGAAAAAAGAAGAGAAAAAGAGAGAAGGGACTTTGCTACTATCCTTTACCACACTTGTGCCTCAAAGTGGCACCATGTTCTTCATACAGAGAGTCTCGTGTTATGTCATTTTCATATGCTAGTGGGAATTATTGTCATTATTAAAAACTTGGCTTGTATATTCCAATGACGGGCTTCAAATGCCCGAGGTATTCATGAGCAAGCAAGTTGGATGCACACCCCACTTAGCTTTAGTTGATCTTTCATACACTTATAGCTCTAGTGCATCATTTGCATGGCAATTCCTACTCCTCGCATTGATATCTATCGATGGGCATCTCCATAGCCCGTTGATACGCCTAGCTGATGCGAGACTTTTTTTCTCCACTTTTTACCCCTTTGATATCTACCACCATATTTTATTCCACCTTTATTATATGTCCATGGTTCACGCTGATGTATTACGTGAAGAATAAAAAGTTGATGTAGATTCAAAAAGTAAGATCCAATTGCCTGACTTGGACACTGTGGTGCTTGAAATTTGTATTAATGTGTTGAAGACGGAGCCATGCCTTACTAATATGATAAAATGAATGGGGGTAAACATTCTTTTAGGATTGTATACTTTAAAAGATTGATGGTTATGTTGCTTGTGCTTATAGATATTACTATGTTGATGTTTGTTAATTCATCGTTTCTCTATGAGCATACATGCAAAAGATTACATATTGGGTAGCATGTCACATCAAAATTTTGTTTTTATCATTTACCTACTCGAGGACGAGCAGGAATTAAGCTTGGGGTTGTTGATACGTCTCCAACGTATCTATAATCTTTGACTGTTCCATGCTGACATATTATCATTCTAGGATACTTGTTGAGTATTTATTTACCAATTTATATTATTTTTGAGCACTAACCTATTACCCAGTGCCAAGTGCCAGTTGCTGTTTTCTGCATGTTTTTGGTTTTTCAGGTTTATAGTACCAAACGAAGTCCAATTGCCCCGAAACTTTTTTATGATTTTTTCTGCACCAAAAGAACACCTGGAAGCTTCGGGAGAAGACCGGAGGCCACAAGAGGGAGGCACAAGCGAACAAGGCGCGCCTAGGGGGGTCGGCCAGCCCTGATGGCTTGTCCCTCCCTGGTGGACCTCCTACCCCCGCTCTCTGGCCTATAAATTCATATATATTCCAAAAACCCTAGCGCGCATCCCGAAACACTTTTTCCGCCGCCGCAAGTCTCTGTTCCACCGTGATCCCATCTGGAGCTCCATTCCGGCACCCTGTCGGAGGGGGGATCGATCACGGAGGGCTTATTCATATACCTTGCTGCCCTCATGATAATGTGTGAGTAGTTCATGATACGTCCATTTTGCATCATCATTTCCTTCTGTCATCTATTATGTTTTGTCAAATAATAATGCTTTAAGGAGTGATTCTAATGCCTTTTCTATCATAATATGCAAGGTTTACACAAAGAGGGAGAACACCAGCAGCTGGAATTCTAGACCTGAAAAAAGCACATCAGAGATACCTATTTTGCACAACTCCAATGAAGCAGAAATTTTACGGAGATTATTTTTGGAATAAATAAAAAATACTGGAGCAAAAAACTATCGGAGGGGGCAAACCTGGTGGGCACAACCCACCAGGGCGGCCAGGCGCCCCTGGGCGCGCCCTGGTGGGTTGTGGCCTCCTCGGCCCACCTCCGGTGCCCATCTTCTGGTATATAGTCACATTTGACTTAGAAAAAATCAGAGGAGAACTTTCAAGACGAAGCGCCGCCGCCTCGAGTCGGAACTTGGGCAGGAGCACTTTTGCCCTCCGGCGGAGCGATTCCGCCGGGGGAACTTCCCTCCCCGAGGTGGAAATCGAAGCCATCGTCATCACCAACAACCCTCTCATCTTTGGGAGGCCAATATTCGTCAACATCTTCAACAGCACCATCTCCTCTCAAACCCTAGTTCATCTCTTGTGTTCAATATTTGTACCGGAACCTCAGATTGGTACCTGTGGGTGACTAGTAGTGTTGATTACCTTGCGTAGTTGATTACTATATGGTTTATTTGGTGGAAGATTATATGTTCAGATCCATTATGCTATTCAATACCCCTCTGATCTTGAGCATGATTATTATTTGTGAGTAGTTACCTTTGTTCTTGAGGTCACGGGAGAAGTCATGTTGCTAGTAATCATGTGAATTTGATATGTGTTCGATATTTTTATGATATGTATGTTGTGATTCCCTTAGTGGTGTCATGTGAACGTCGACTACATGACACTTCACCATTCATGGTCCTAAGGGAATGCATTGTGGAGTAGTTATTAGATGATGGGTTGCTAGAGTGACAGAAGCTTAAACGCTAGTTTATGCGCTACTTCGTAAGGGGCTGATTTGGATCCAAAAGTTTAATGCTATGGTTAGATTTTATCTTAATACTTTTCTCGTACTTGCGGATGCTTGCGAGGGGGTTAATCATAAGTGGGCGGTTGTTCAAGTAAGAACAGCACCCAAGCACCGGTCCACCCACATATCAAATTATCAAAGTAGAGAACACGAATCAAACCAACATGATAAAAGTGACTAGATGAAATTCCCGTGTACCCTCAAGAACACTTTGCCTATTACTAGAGATTGTTATAGCCTGTCCCGTGTACCAATTATCTTGCTATCATACTATCTGTTACCTACAATTTCAGTGCTTGCAGAAATTACCTTGCTGAAAACCGCTTGTCATTCCCTTCTGCTCCTCGTTGGGTTCGACCCTCTTAGTTATCGAAAGGACTATGATTGATCCCCTATACTTGTGGGTCATCAAGACTCTTTTCTGGCGCCGTTGCCGGGGAGTGAAGCGCTCTTGGTAAGTGGAAATCGGTAAGGAAAAACTTATACTACATGCTGAAATTTATTGCTACTTGCTACTATGGAAAACAATCCTTTGAGGGGTTTGTTCGGGGTATCTTCACCTCGACCGGAACCACAATTAGTTTCCCCTCAACCTACTGCACCTACTGAAAATATTGGTTATGAAATTCCTTCGTGTATGGTAGAACAACTACTTGCTAAACCTTATGTAGGAGATGGAACTGAACATCCTGATATGCACCTATTATATGTGAACGAAATTTGGGGATTATTTAAGTTTGTAGGTTTACCCGGAGATGAAGTTAAGAAGAAGGTTTTCCCTTTATCTTTTAAGGGAAAAGCATTGACATGATATAGGCTATGTGATGATCTTGGATCGTGGAACTGGAATCGTTTGCAATTGGAATTCCACCAAAAGTTTTATCCCATGCATCTAGTTCATCGTGATCGGAATTATATATATAATTATTGGCCTCGTGAAGGAGAAAGCATCGCTCTAGCTTGGGGGAGGCTTAAGTCAATATTATATTCATGCCCCAATCATGACATTCCGAGAGAAGTTATCATCCAGAATTTTTATGCTCGGCTTTCTCATAATGATCAATCCATGCTCGATACTTCTTGTGTTGGTTCTTATATGAAGAAGACTATTGAATTCAAGTGGGATCTCTTAGAAAGAATTAAACGCAACTCTGAAGATTTGGAACTCGACGAAGGTAATGAGTCAGGTATAAAGCTTGAGTTTGATTGTGTTAAATCTTTTATGAATACCGATACTTTTCACAAGTTTAGCACTAAATATGGACTTGACTCTGAGATAGTAGCCTCTTTCCGCGGAGCATTTGCTACTCACGTTGACCTCCCTAAGGAGAAGTGGTTTAAATATCATCCCCCTATTAAAAAAGAAATTAAATAACTGGTCATAGCTAAAAAAGAAACCATCATTTATAATGTTGATCCAGTTGTGCCTACCGCTTATATTGAAAAACCACCTTTCCCTGTTAGGATAAAGGAACATGCTAAGGTATCAACTGTGGTTCGTAAGAGTAATATAAGAGCATCTAAGCCCCCTGAGCAAATTAAAGTAGAACCTAGTGTTGCTATGGTTAAAGATCTCTTGGTAGAAAATATTGATGGGCATGTTATCTACTTCTGTGATGAAGCTGCTAGAATTGGTAAACCCGATGAAAAAGATAAACATAGACCCATAGAAGGCATGCCTGTTGTCTCGGTCAAAATAGGAGATCATTGCTATCATGGTTTATATGATTTAGATTATAGTGTGAGTGCTATCCATTTTACCTTATACCAAGAAATTTTGGATGAAATAGCACCTGCTGAAATAGAAGACATTGACGTTACTATCAAACTTGCTAATAGAGACACTATCACACCACTTGGGATTGTTAGAGATGTTGAAGTCTTGTGTGGGAAAGTGAAATACCCTACTGATTTTCTAGTCCTTGGTTCCCCACAAGACGACTTTTGTCCCATTATCTTTGGTAGACCTTTCTTGAGCACCGTCAATGCTAAGATAGACTATGAAAAACAAACTGTCGGTGTCAGTTTTGGTAGTGTGTCTCATGAGTTTAATTTTTCCAAGTTTAGTAGACAACCTCGTGATAAAGCGTTATCTAGTAAGGATGAAATAATTGGTCTTGCTTCTATTGTTGTGCCTCCCATCGATCCATTAGAACAATATTTGCTTGACCATGAAAATGATATGCACTTGCGTGAAACAAACGAAATAGATCAAATTTTCTTTGAACAACAACCTCTCCTGAAACACAATTTGCCTATTGAAACTCTTGGTGGTCCTCCTCCACCTAAAGGTCATCCTGTGTTTGAATAAAAGCAATTGCCTGACACTTTGAAGTATGCTTATCTTGACGAGAAAAAGATATATCCTGTTATTATTAGTGCTAACATTTCAGAACATGAAGAAGAAAGATTATTAAAAGTTCTAAGGAAGCATCGGGCTGCTATTGTATATACTCTTGATGATCTTGGGCATTAGTCCCATTCTATGTCAGCACAAGATTAATATGGAACCTGATGCTAAACCCGTTGTTGATCACCAACGGCGACTGAATCCTAAGATGAAGGAAGTGGTAAGAACTAAAATATTAAAGCTTCTGGAAGCAGGTATAATCTATCCCATTGCTGATAGTAGATGGGTAAGTCTCGTTCATTGTGTCCCTAAGAAAGGAGGTATTACCGTTGTTCCCAATGATAAAAATGAACTCATTCCACAAAGAATTGTTACTGGCTATCGAATGGTAATTGATTTTAGAAAATTAAATAAAGCTACTAGAAAAGATCATTACCCTCTACCTTTCATTGATCAAATGCTAGAAAGATTATCTAAGCACACACACTTTTGTTTCCTATATGGATATTCTGGTTTCTCTCAAATACCTATGTCATAATCCGATCAAGAGAAAACCACCTTTACTTGCCCTTTTGGAACCTATGCTTATAGACGTATGCCTTTTGGTTTATACAATGCACCTGCTACCTTTCAAAGATGTATGACTGCTATATTCTCTGATTTTTGTGAAAAGACTGTGGAGGTTTTCATGGATGATTTTTCCGTTTACGGAACTTCTTTTGATGATTGCTTCAGCAACCTTGATCGAGTTTTGCAGAGATGTGAACAAACTAATCTCGTCTTGAATTGGGAGAAGTGCCACTTTATGGTTAATGAAGGCATTGTCTTGGGGCATAAAATATCTAAACGAGGTATTGAGGTGGATAAAGCTAAAGTTGATGCAATTGAGAAAATGCCATGTCCTAAAGATATTAAAGGTATTCGAAGTTTTCTTGGTCATGTTGGTTTTTATAGGAGGTTCAGTAAAGACTTCTCTAAAATTTCTAGGCCTCTTACTAATCTTTTTCAAAAGGATATTCCTTTTGTTTTTGATGATGATTGTGTGGAAGCCTTTGGAACACTCAAGAAAGCCTTAACCTCTGCACCTATCGTTCAACCACCTGATTGGAACTTGCCTTTTGAAATTTTGTGTGATGCTAGTGATTATGCTGTTGGTGCTGTTCTATGACAAAGAGTTGATAAGAAATTGAATGTTATCCATTATGCTAGTAAAACTCTAGACAGTGCCCATTGAAATTATGCTACTAATGAAAATGAATTTTTAGCAGTTGTGTTTGCTTGTGATAAATTTAGATCCTATATCGTTGATTCCAAAGTTATTGTTCACACTGATCATGCTGCTATAAAATACCTTATGGAAAAGAAAGATGCTAAACCTAGACTCATTAGGTGGGTTCTCTTGCTTCAAGAATTTGACTTACACATCATTGATAGGAAGGGAGTTGAGAACCCCGTAGCTGACAACTTGTCTAGGTTAGAAAATATTCTTGATGACCCACTACCTATTGATGATAGTTTCCCTGATGAACAGTTAGCTGCAATAAGTGTTTCACAAAACACCCCTTAGTATGCTGATTATGCTAATTACATTGTCGCTATATATATACCACCTAGCTTCACATACCAACAAAAGAAATTCTTCTATGACATAAGACATTACTTTTGGGATGACCCACATCTTTATAAAGAAGGCATAGATGGTATTATTAGACGTTGTGTACCTGAGCATGAACAGGAACAAATCCTACGGAAATTTCATTCCAAAGCTTATGGAGGACATCATCCGGGAGATAGAACTGCTCACAAGGTATTGCAATCTGGTTTTTATTGGCCTACTCTCTTCAAGGATGCCCGTAAGTTTGTCTTGTCTTGTGATGAATGTCGAAGAATTAGTAATATAGGTAAGCGTCAGGAAATGCCTATGAATTATTCACTTGTTTTCGAACCATTTGACGTTTGGGGTTTTGATTATATGGGGCCTTTCCCTTCCTCTAACGGGTACACTCATATTTTGGTTGCTGTTGATTATGTCACTAAGTGGGTAGAAGCTATTCCGACTAGTAGTGTTGCTTACCACACCTCCATTAAAATGCTTAAAGAGGTTATCTTCCCGAGGTTTGGAGTCCCTAGATATTTAATGACTGATGGTGGTTCACACTTTATTCATGGTGCTTTCCGTAAGATGCTTGCTAAATATGATGTTAACCATAGAATTGCATCACCCTATCATCCTCAATCTAGTGGTCAAGTTGAACTTAGCAATAGAGAAATAAAATTAATATTACAAAAAACGGTCAATAGGTCTCATAAGAACTGGTCTAAGAAATTAGATGATGCACTTTGGGCCTATAGAACGGCTTAAAAAATCCTATGAGTATGTCTCCATACAAAATGGTGTATGGAAAAGCTTGTCATTTGCCTCTAGAATTAGAACATAAGGCATTTTGGGAAATTAAAGAAGTTAACTATGATTTCAAACTTGCAGGTGAAAAGAGGCTATTTGATATTAGCTCACTAGATGAATGGAGAACCCAAGCCTACGAAAATGCCAAACTATTTAAAGAAAAAAGTAAAAAGATGGCATGACAAAAGAATCCAAAAGCGGTAGTTCAAAATAGGAGACTATGTTCTTTTGTTCAACTCTCGTTTAAGATTTTTTGCAGGTAAGCTTCTCTCCAAATGGGAAGGACCTTATATTATCGAAGAGGTTTATCGTTCTGGAGCTATCAAGATTAATAACGCCGAAGGTACTAACCCGAAGGTGGTCAATGGACAAAGAATTAAGCATTACATCTCAGGTACGCCTATTAACGTTGAAAGCAATGTTATCCAAACCATGACGCCAGAGGAACACATAAAAGAAACCTTCCAGAACACTCCAGAATTCTAAAAAAATAGGAGGTACATGATACGGTAAGTACACAGACTGCAAAAAATCCGCAAAAATATTTTTTGTTAGTTTTCGAATATTAGAAAATTTTGGAAATAAATAAATAAACCGGAGGTGATCGAGGTGAGCACGATACACCAGGGGCGCGCCAGGCACCCCTAGGCACGCCCTGGTGGGTGGTGCCCACCTCGGACACCTTCCCGACTCCGTTTTCTTCCATATGCTTGTTTTCCAAGAATAAAAATTCTCTATATATACCCCTGACTGTTTTGACAACCGCATCGCAGAAAAATCCTATGTTCTTGTTTCGTGGTGTTTTCCTGTCAGATCTGACAAGTCAGGCATCATGTCTTCTCCCTCTTCTAATAAGGTGGAAGAAGATGCCTGGCTAATGAAGATAGAGCTGAAGAGGGAGGAGCCAGAAGAAGCCAACAAGGAAGAGAAGGGCAAGGAGGCTATGGTGGATCAGCCCCCTCAAGGAGAGAAATCCATGCCAACAAAGGAGGGAGAAGAAGAAGATATCCTTCAACCTTATTACAGTCATCTCACCCCTATTGAAATCGAAGCTTTTAGAGCTTTCGAAGCGGTCCGTGTTCAGAAATTAAATTTCTCATCCGTGAAAATATTTTGCTAGAGGAGCACATCAATAACCTTTGAAGAGTCTTCCGCAAATTGGAGCACCTTTTGAAGTTGAAGCGTGACACCTCATCACCACCACCTTCTTCATCACCACCACCAAAGGAGACTTGAGCACACGGGTATGGGCACTCCCCTTGGCTTGAGCCAAGCTTGGGGGAGGTGCCCTAATATCGTATCACCACCACTTTTATTCACGTTTACCTATTTTAGTTCTATCTTTAGTTTCCCTTTGCTTTAGTTGAATAAAAGTTTAGCATGATCTATTTTTGTGTGTTAGTTTCGTGGCCTATCTATCTATGTAATTGAGTGAGAGTTATATAATAATGTTTAGTTTGAGTTTTTGCCTCTCTACTTTCTTGTTGCAATCGAAATAAAGGAAAGATAAATAAATAAAAAAGAATCATATGCTAATCTTATGGTGAGTAACGACATCACATAAAGAAGAGTATAAGTAGTAAAATTTATTGGAGATTGATAAACATAGCATTGGTCAATGATGCAATTCATGAAAGAATTAATAAGGGAAGACAAGATTCACATGCAAATACACTATCTTGGACATCTTTTATGATTGTGAGCCCCCATCAAATATTATATGTCAAAATTGTTGACGTTGGACAGGGAAGACAACGTAATGATTTATGTCTGTTCATATCCACATAGAACTTATATTGTCATAGATCCTTCAACATGTGATGCTTGCTCAATATCCTTGCTAGCCAAAAAATTCCGCACTAAGTAGAGATACTACTTGTGCATCCAAAAACGCAAACCCAAATTCATTCTTTGAGTGTCCACCATACCTACCTATGGGTCGAGAAAGATCCTTCAAGTAAGTTGTCATCGGTGCAATAAGGCAATAAAAATTGCTTCTAAAAGTGTTCTGATCAATTAGTGTAAGAGAAAATTGAGCGCTATACGAACTTATGATGGCAAAGTAATAAAAGCGACGGACTGCATAAAAAAGGTTGCTATCATAGGGGGCAATATAGCGTGATGTTTTTTTCCATTAAGGGATTGGGAATACAAAACAATAAGCGCATGACAACCTCTGCTTCCCTCTGTGAAGGGACTATCTTTCACTTTTATGTATTTACTTTTATGCAAGAGTCAAAGTATTCTCCCCTATTCCTTTTTACTTTTTCTTTTTGCAAGCATCATGTGGTGAGGAAAGATCTAGGCACATATATCCAGTTGGATATGAGTGGGCATGAGTTATTATTGTTGACACCACCCTTGAGGTGAATACGTTGGGAGGCAAAACTATAAGCCCCTATCTTCCTATGTGTCCGGTTGAAACTTTTTGCTCATGGGTATGCCGTGAGTGTTAGCAATCATAGAATACTAAATGATGGTTGAGTATGTGGACTTGCCAAAAGGCTTCGACATGAGACCCTTCCTGAAAATATGATGAATTGTAGTTGCAAAGTTGACCGAGAACATAGTTTGCTGGTTATCAATAAGGTTTATGCTTCATACTTCTATGTTGTGATGAATTGTTACTTGTTCATGAGAAGTTATATGATAAAAATGTATTGAATAATTTTTTATGATAGAGTTTGTTGCTGTTATAATAATAAGCACGATGCTTCTATGTCCGTATTTCGTTTTTATCGACACCTCTCTCTCAAACCATGTGGACATGCTTTTCAATATCGGCTTTCGCTTGAGGACAAGCGAGGTCTAAGCTTGGGGGAGTTGATACGTCCATTTTGCATCATGATTTCCTACTGTCGTCTATTATGTTTTGTCGAATAATAATGCTTTAAGGAGTGATTCTAATGACTTTTCTCTCATAATATGCAAGGTTTACACAACGAGGGAGAACACCGGCAGCTGGAATTCTGGACCTGAAGAAAGCACATCAGAGATACCTATTCTGCACAACTCCAATGAAGATGAAATTTTACGGAGATTATTTTTGGAATAAATAAAAAATACTGGAGCGAAAAACTACCGGAGGGGGCAAACCTGGAGGGCACAACCCACCAGGGCGCGCCAGGCCCCCCCTGGGCGCGCCCTGGTGGGTTGTGGCCTCCTCGGCCCACCTCCGGTGCCCATCTTCTGGTATATAGTCACATTTGACCTAGAAAAAATCAGAGGACTTTCAGGATGAAGCACCGCCGCCTCGAGGCGGAACTTGGGCAGGAGCACTTTTGCCCTCCGGCGGAGCGATTCTGTCGGGGGAACTTCCCTCCCGGAGGGGGAAATCGAAGCCATCGTCATCACCAACACCCCTCTCATCTTTGGGAGGCCAATCTTCATCAACATCTTCAACAACACCATCTCCTCTCAAACCCTAGGTCATCTCTTGTGTTCAATCTTTGTACCGGAACCTCAGATTGGTACTTGTGGGTGACTAGTAGTGTTGATTACCTTGCATAGTTGATTACTATATGGTTTATTTGGTGGAAGACTGTATGTTCAGATCCATTATGCTATCCAATACCCCTCTGATCTTGAGCATGATTATTATTTTTGAGTAGTTACTTTTGTTCTTGAGGTCACGGGAGAAGTCATGCTGCTAGTAATCATGTGAATTTGATATGTGTTCGATATTTTTATGATATGTATGTTGTGATTCCCTTAGTGGTGTCATATGAACGTCGACTACATGGCACTTCACCATTCATGGGCCTAAGGGAATGCATTGTGGAGTAGTTATGAGATGATGGGTTGCTAGAGTGACAGAAGCTTAAACCCTAGTTTATGCGCTACTTCGTAAGGGGCTGATTTGGATCCAAAAGTTTAATGCTATGGTTAGATTTTATCTTAATACTTTTCTCGTAGTTGCGGATGCTTGCGAGGGGGTTAATCATAAGTGGGAGGTTGTTCAAGTAAGAATAGCAACCAAGCACCGGTCCACCCACATATCAAATTATCAAAGTAGAGAACACGAATCAAACCAACATGATAAAAGTGACTAGATGAAATTCCCGTGTACCCTCAAGAACACTTTGCCTATTACTAGAGATTGTTTTGGCCTGTCCTTTGCCACAAAAGGATTGGGCTACCTTGCTGCACCTTGTTTCCCTTTAACTTTACTTGCTTGTTACCAATTATCTTGCTATCAAACTATCTGTTACCTACAATTTCAGTGCTTGCAGAAATTACCTTGCTAAAAACCGCTTGTCATTTCTTTCTGCTCCTCTTTGGGTTTGACACTCTTACTTATCGAAAGGACTACGATTGATCCCCTATACTTGTGGGTCATCAGTTCACCATAGACCTACGAGTGCGTAGTTAGTAACTAGATAGCTCTCTCTCTCTCTCTTTTGATCTTCAATACAATGATCGTCGCATCTTCGCTTTGATCTACCCGATGTAACTCTTTTGTATGGTGCATTTGTTGGGATCCGATGAATTGTGGGTTTATGTTCAGATTATTCATGAAAAGATATTGAATACTTGCTGGTATTTTATTTGCATGATTGTTATAGCTTCGTAATCCTCTACGATTTATTGAAATAGTATGGCCAACTAGATTGATACTTCTTTGGTGAGAGGGGTGTGTTGTAGTGGGTTCAATCTGGCGGTGCTCTATATCCCAGTGACAGACAGGGACAAGACACGCCTTTGTATTGTTGCCACTAAGGATTAAATGATGGGGTTAGTTCATATTAATTGAATTCTCTTTGTCTACATCATGTCACTGTTCTCCAAGCATTACTCTGTTTTACTTAATACTCTAGATGCATGCTGGATAGCGGTCGATGGGTGGAGTAAAAGTAATAGGTGCTGGCAGGAGTGGGCCTATTTGCTTATGGACGTGATGCTTATATATACATGATCATTGTCATGAATATCACATAACTATGCGTTTCTCTATCAATTGCCCAACAATAATTTGTTTACCCACCGTATGTTGCCTTCATGAGAGATGCCGCTAGGGAACACTATGGCCCCCGAGTCTATTCATTTATATTTTAACAAATCTTATCATTGCCTTGCTGCCATTATTTAATTTTTATTTTATTTTGCAATTTATAATTATCTACTATCATCTACACACTTAACTTGCTTGCAAATAACGAGTCCAAGGGGAATGACAACCCTCTTGCCTGCGTTGGGTGCAAGTGTTTGTTCTTCTGTGTGCAGCCACTGAAGACGGTTGTTGATTGATATTCCTATTGGTTCGATAAACCTTGGTTCTTAACTAAGGGAAATACTTATCTGTATTGTGCTGCAATTACCCGTTCCTCTTCATGGAAAACCCAACGCAGATAACAAATATCAAGGATTTGGGGACCAATTGCACACACCTATCATGACTGAAACGCGTCTAATTGCTATTGGAAAACTAACATTGTTTGACATTTAACCGTTTGCAAAATATTAGCTAAGTCATACGGGCCATCATAGAAACTGTGCGTGATGTATGCATCATTGCACACGAGTTTTCTCTTGCAACCGTCTGCCATGCATGATATCATCGCACACGTTTCTTGAATAATTTATGCGTGTGATTGTTCTTTGCATCGGGCATGGTTTCTTGTTGGCTCAAATGTGAGATAAGGTGCTATCGCAAAAGATTGAGGAGCTCCTACGCACACGTAGAAATGCTGCAAATCGTTTGCGATTTCTTATGTATCGCTATTGTTTCAGTTTATATCTCGTGTGCTTTTCCTGTAGATCACACGCGGTGGCGCTATGAGTTACATGTGCTTCCCATTCTGGATCGCACACACTTAGTTGCTTGAACCGTGTGCACTTAAATGGCCTGGTTATTCTAAAATATCGCATTTGAATCACCCTACGAATAGCAAATTCGCCACATTATGCAATTGAACAAATAGTGTCCACATGAAGAACATTCATCATAATTCACCGCAATATGCAATTGAACAAATAGTGTCCGCAGGAAGAACATTCATCAAAATTCGCCACAATATGCAATTGAACAAATAGTGTCCACAGTAAGAACATTCATCAAAATTCGCGATAATATGCAATTGAACAAATGCGAGCTAAATTCCACAGATGTATGGGTATATGCAATACATAATCATAGTGTGTTAAATACAAAGACATGATCACATGGAAAATAATGCATCCATGCATATATATGTCTATCTGATAACACTATATGAATGCATACTTGTTCTTGGGATATAGGAATCCTGAAATGTTCATAGTCGGGACTGGGCTTGATATAGTGTTTCAGTTGCGGTGAGCGGTTTAGAGGTCATCGGTCCCAAGATCAACTGCAAGATTTTTAGATCGAAATGTGGCATACGTGCGGAGTAGAAAATATAAATTAAGAAATAGACTTACTGGTTCTATTTTGTCAGCATCGGCAACATATCTGCATATGTTCATCATGTGTGCGCAAACGTAATATCCACATAGGTTGGTCCCTTGTTGTTTTTGAGGACATTGAATTTTTTTTGTATAGTATTAGTCATGTATTTGCCCTGTTAGGAACAGCCTATCTGGTGTAAGTTGTTTCTTTTTTTCTTTGGAGAGAAATAGAAAGAGGTTTACTTAGAAACTTGAACATCTGATTAGCATTTTCTAAAAATAACGGATGTCGGTGTCTTACCGGAGAAACAATCACGTGCTGCAGAGGTAGTTGGCGGTGGATCCGTCTCCCTCCTAAAGTTACATACCTTGATAATACACTGCAAATGAAGATGAATTTTCACAAACTCAATTCTTGAACCATATTTGAATACATCACATTAACATCAAAGAATTCAATACCTATCCATGAAATCCTGAAGATGATTCAGATCCTGAGGATTATTTGACTATTTGAGAGAATCCAAGTAGTAAACTGTGCTGCGCTTTGGAACAATGACCACTAAGATCCAGTGATGGCTACAGTTTAAGAAAACCTTGAACTTACGAACTATGTCGAAAACTAAAAGACGATAAATGTATGTGTGTTTGTATCTTTAATTTACCCTTCATGATATGGCCACATGAAATATTCTCCTACGTGTAACGTATTCAAGATCTCGGAGACATGGTAAATGGAAACCTTGCGTGTACCATTGTTATGTAATAAAGTGTTGTTTGCTAAATCAGGATCTATGAAATACACATGCACCCTTATTGCTCTCTGCGCCGTCAATTCCCTAATATGAATACAATACAATTAGCTTATTTTTCATTTACAACCTTGTATGGAGAAGTTGATCAGCTTCTGTGTTGGGGTACGACGATCTATGTGGCCAGCAATGCCCCTTTTATGGTTCGGGAGAGGGAATCCCCTGGGGCAAAGAGCATCACCGGACACTACATGCTCGAGGGTTTAGACAGGTTCGGGCCGCCGGAGCTTAATACCCTAAGTCATGTGTGGAGTGGTTTATTCGAGTTCGCAGTACAGGAGCATCGCAGCCCGGCAAGGATGCTTCGGGAGCGCCGCTATGCATGTGACCAAACAGGGAGTCGACCCTTCTAAAGGTAGCCAGGGACCTCCTTTTATATCTCAAGGGGTTACCACAGTGGTTAAAATGGTCTTTGCACACAATAAACAATGTATATCTACCGCCCAAAACTGCTGGCAATTGCGATAGTGGGAAATACCTCACTCTGACTAATTAGGACAGATGCATTAAATGCGTCGTGAGGTGGCACGTTGGCGACGTCTCCCGGCAAGGATTGCCTCTCCTTCTGTGTCGTTCGCACAACTACCTCTTATTCTTTCGCCACATCGTGGGACAAATGTTATTAAAGCTCTGCTATAATCCAGGGAAGCAGTCACGTGCCCCGGCCAGCCTCACCTACCTGCCTACCCGCTCAACACCTGGCCAATGTGGACAACCAGCCGAGCTACATGGAGCGACGGCTTAGCGGGCAGAGGCCTTGGCGGGTGCGCTATCGCCCGAGCCCCCTAGAAAGAAAGACTTGCCGGTTCGCTCGAGCCCTTGCACGAATGGCTTGGCGTCCAGATCCAGCCTGGCAAGGTCATGCCGGACCGGAGGTCGCGGTCGTCTGGTGCACCAGTCAGTGTACTAAGGGCCCTGTTCTTTAGTACACCTGCAGTCTGTGAAGTACTGATAACCCACAAGTATAGGGGATCGCGGCAGTCTTCACGGGTAGTATTTCACCCTAATTTATTGATTCTACCCAAGGGGGGCAAAGAATATTTATCGGCCTTGACAGTTGAGTTGTCAATTCAACCGCACTTGGAATATCTCTCTGCAACAAGGAGTTAGTAGCACAGCAAATGATAGTAGTAGCGATAATAGTGATAGCAGCAATTTTGGTAACAGTAGTAACAATAGAAATTGAGTAACAAGTATGACAGGAACAACAACAGTGGTAACTTAGCGAGATTCAATATAAGTAAAGCGTAGGCCATGGTGTCATGATCGGAATATATGGATGGCATCAATCATGTAATAGTTACACACTAGGGCGACACAGAACTAGCTGCAATTCATGAATGCAATGTAGGCATGTATTCCGTATATAGTCATACGTGCTTGCGATAAGAACTTGCATGACATCTTTTGTCCTACCCTCCCGTGGCAGCGGGGTCCTATTGCAAACTAAGGGATATTAAGGCCTCCTTTTAATAGAGAACCAGAACAAAGCATTAACACATGGTGAATACATGAACTCCTCAAACTACGACAATCACCGGAAATAATCCCAATTATTGTCACCTTGGGGTATGCGGATCAAGACACATAATAGGTGCATACAGCTTGCAAGGTAGTATCCAAATCATTCATGAAAACTTAATAGGTTCAGATCTGAAATCATGGCACTCGGGCCCTAGTGACAAGCATTAAGCATAGCAAAGTCATAGCAACATCAATCTTAGAACATAGTGGATACTAGGGATCAAGCCCTATCGAACTTAACTCGATTACATGATCAATTCCATTCATACCCCTCACCGACCAGCAAGCCTACAAAGGAATTACTCACTCTCGGTGGTGAGCATCATGGAATAGTTTATGGAGAAGGGTTGGTGATGACGCCGGCGACGAATCCCCCTCTCCGGAGCCCCAAATGGACTCCAGATCAGCCCTCCCGAGGAAGAACAGGAGGTAGCGGCGGCTCCGTCTCGTAAAACACGGTGAAATCTTCTCTCTTATTTTTTTCTCCGGAGATGTGAATTTATAGGTCTGGAATTAGGGTCGGAGGAGCCACGTGGGCCCCACAAGCCATCAGGGCGCGCCTAGGGGTTGGGCGCGCCCTGTTGGCTTGTGGCCCACGGGCAACCCCCTCTGCTGAATCTTCACTCCATAATTAATTATTTATTCCAAAAATAATTCACAAAAAGTTTCGTTCAATTCCAGGAACTTTTATTTTTGCACAAAAATAACACCAAGGTAGTTCTGCTGAAAACAACATCAGTCCGGGTTAGTTCCATTCAAATCATGCAAATTAGTGTCCGAAACCAGAGCAAAAGTGTTTGGAAAAGTAGATACGTTGGAGACGTATCCACTCCCCCAAGCTTAACTTATTGCTTGTCCTCAAGCAATTCAGTTGATAAACTGAAAATGATAAAGAAAACTTTTACAAACTCTTTTGTTCTCGTCATTATACACATGCTTAGCTAGTGTTCAAGTTTTCAGCATAAATCATAAATAACCACATCCATGATAACAATTAAATATCACATTCACTCATGGCAAAGCATAACCACCTAGTAAGCAATAATAAGATATCTCACATGCCAACAGTTTGTCAAAACAATCATAATATAATATGATGACATGTTATTTCACTATCCCTTTCTGTGACCGCAAAATATAAATGCAGAGAACCTCTGAGGTTCAAGTAGTGACTAAACATTATAATTCAGGGTAGAAAGCATCCAGTCATGCTAACATCCAACATTAACTAGACTCAATACATAAACATGACAATAGTGCTCTCCGGTCTGGTGCTTTTAGTAAGAGGGTGATGAATCAACATAAAAGTAAATAGATAGGCCCTTCACAGAGGGAAGCATTGATTTGCAGAGGTGCTAGAGCTCAAGGTTTAAAACAAGATTGAAATTATAGTTTTTGGGTGGTGCACTTTTCTTGTCAATGTTACGACAAAGGTTTTCAATATCTTCCATGCTAAACTCATTATTGGCGGTTCCCAACCAGAAATGTAAAGTTTACTCCTATCCACCATCCATACACAAACCATGGCTGACCGAATCCACGGATGCCTGCCAACATATCAACTGCCCCAAGGATTTTTGTTCAATTAATTTTGATTTTGCAGGACTGGGCATCCTTTTTACCAGCCTCTCTCATGCAATGACGGCGAATAAACAACCATCTAGAGAATAATTCACTTAGCATGGAAGATACTGACCGCCTCGTCACTCCATGAGCGGGACGAGTGCACAAAACAAATATTTATTTGAATAATAGAGATGGCACATGCAAATTTACTTGGAACGACAGGGTAATACCGCATATAGGTAGGTATGGTGGACTCATGTGGAATAACTTGGTTTAAGAATTTTGGATGCAGAAACAGTATTCCTGCTTAGTACAGGTGAAAGATAGCAATATATTGAGAAGCGACCAACTAGAGAGTGAAAATGGTCATAATCATGCATTGTAAATAATTAGCATTGAACATAGCATGAGTAGGATATGAACACTCTGAATTTAAACATCATGAAGGCTGCATTAGTTTTGAATCAACTACATGTTTGCACATGAGGCAAGTCAAGCCGCTAAAATTACTCAGAGGGAAATACCATACTACCATACCACATCATAACCATTTTAATGCATGTTAACACACAAGATAAATCATTATACACTCCTAGATATTTAAGTATGGCATGAGAAACTATAATCTCTAATTGTCATCACAAACATGTTCACTCATGATATACTGAATCAAGATCGAACGAGCTAAACATATTTACGAAAATGGAAAACAAGAAGAGTTCATACCAGCTTTCTTTGCCACGATCATTTCACCAAATATTGTCATTATTGCCTTTCACTTGCACGGACGAATGATGTGATAATAGTAATAGTGCAAGAATGCCATGGACTAAGATGGAATCTGTAGGGCGGTTTTATATAAAGGAGAAGACAAGGTAATATTGGCTCTTTGTTAGATCAACAATAAAGCATATAGGAGCCACTCAACATTTTCATCATGGTCTTATCCTTTCACGACTTAACACAAAGAAAAGAAATTCTGAGAAACACACATAAATATTTTTGGAGTTTTTCTTTTTCTCAAGAAAGCAAATAAATAAAGGAAAATAAGAACGAGAAAAACTATTTACACGGGAAAGCTCCCATATGCAAAGGAAATCTTTTTGGGTTTTCTTTATAATAGTGTAACTAATTAAACGGGAAAGGAAAACCGAGAAGAAGTGAGAAATATTTTTTGGTTTTCAAAGTTTTTTAAACACACAAGAAGAAAGCGGGAAAATAAAGCTAATATGAATATACAATGAAAGAGGATGAACACCGACAATTTATATGAAGTGTGTGAAGATGAATATAATGTCAGTGAGAAATACGTACTCCCCCAAGCTTAGGCGTTTACCTACCTTGGTGATCACCATCCGAACAATCCATCTGGTCCTAGAGGAAAGTAGTTGGGCTGAGGCACCTAAGCATCCCAGTCCTGGGTTGCGGCCTCCGCCTCGGCCAACTCGTTCTGGTAAGCGATTATATCTAGTGGCATGATTGTGTATCCATTCCTGGCAGGATAGTTAAACAAAGAAGGTGCAGGAAACACAAGAATATCCCGAGTATTCTCGCTGTATACTAAGTTGTAACGAATGTGCTGCATTGGTTGAGGTTCCTCAATGAACTGGTGCTCTAGCATAGACTGGTGATCAAGGTAAACCTTAGGCAACAAGTAGTAAGTGGGGCGTATGGGGACAATAAAATGTTTTGCTAGGCGCGTGGCGTAAATACCACCATGAACCTTGCCCTTGGTTCGGTTAACATGCAAACAGCACGGGACAATAGCTCCTAAGTTGTAAGTGTTATCACCATAAAGTGCGCGACGCAAAATAGCAAGAGTGGGGGCGCTGAGACCACCACCCTGCTCTATAGAAATTATGCATTTTCCTATAAACAGAGAAAAATAATGCACGGAAGGAAAATGCAGACTAGTGGCCCTGGCTTTTGATACACCCCTAGTTTCTCCCACATTTAAAGTGATGAGGAAATCCTCGAATTCCTCAGGATTAGGTTCTTGCATTCCCCCATCGGAAGGAACCAAGCATATTTCACAAAACTCATCTAGAGGCATTTCATAATTTCTTCCATATAAATCAAAGCATATTGTGGGAGCACCGAGCCTAGTCGAGAAGTAAAAATTTTGCACGAAGGAATTAGTGAGGAGATAATATTGTTCACACTCATCTGTGAGGAAGTTGGTCAACCCGGCATTTGCAATGAATTGCATAAATTCTTCATGGAAACCCGCTTAGTTCATAAAGGGTGCATGTGACCATTCACAAGGCCTAACCTCCGGGTGACGAAAAATGTTGATGTCGCAATCCTGAGTTCTCCCAACAACTCCCTTGGGACTCTGGCTCTAAGAACCTTTCCTTAGGAAATTCATTTCCCTAAGTACAAATTTCTGAAAATTTTGAGCCACAAATTTATGTCAATAAAACTTTATAAGATTTATAGCAAGTACTCATATAGTTACCTAGAAGCCATATCAAGCATTCATACCACTTAGAACTAAAAGAATTCAACACGCAAGCTCATTTTCTGTAGTACCAAGTGCAGCAAAATATGCAAAATGTAAACCACTAAAGCAAAAACTAATTGGAGCAATGGGAGAGTCACATACCAAGGAGCAATTCCTCAAAACAGTTTCGGAAATGGAGTTCTGAGCAAAGAGATCAAAAATTTCAGTTTCTAGAGGAAGAACACGGGAGAGAGAGAAAGAGCTAGAGAATTTTTTCTGGAGGTAAGGGATGAAGTGAGCCGAAGGGATAAGGCAGGGGGCTGTGGGCCCCACAAGCCATCTGGGCGCGCCGAGGGGGTGGGCGCGCCTTGTTGGCTTGTGGCCCATAGGTGCACTTCCCTGCTGTAATTTTTATGCCAAAAATTCTTTAATAATCTATAAAAATTCATGCTAAAATTTTGTGGCAATCTAAGACTTTTGATTTTTGGGTCAAACTTTTATTGCACTGGAAAATCAGTAAACAGGAAGATCAAATTAATTTTATTGTTTTTCTTATCTGAAAATAAGAGAAGGTAAACTTGTGATACAGAGAGTTGTGCATACTAAATTCATCAATCACATGTCTTTCAAAAAGGATCCGTTAATAAGGTTGATCAAGTCTTATTAACAACCGTTTCCGATTGACATGAAACCGAAGAATTTCAGTATAGCACTAAGTTACCTCAATGGGGATTTGCATTTCCCCAACAATAAGATTATAATATTTCTTCTTGACAGTAGGTAGAGGGATTTTAAAATCTCCAATGATAATCGTGGCACTAGGCTCAATGACATTAATATTATTAACCGAAGTTTGTTTCGTCGGAAAATGCATGGTATGTTGCTTGCCATTGACATGAAAAGTAACCTTACTTTTCTTGCAATCAATAACAGCCACTGTAGTATTTAAAAAGGGTCTACCAAGGATGATCAACATATTGTCGTCCTCGGGCATATCAAGAACAACAAAGTTTGTTAAGATAGTAGCATTTGCAACAACAATATGAACGTCCTCGCAAATTCCAATAGGTAAAGCAGTGGATTTATCAGCCATTTGCAAAGATATCTCAGTAGGTGTAAGATTATTCAAATCAAGTCTTTTATATATAGAGAAAGGCATAACACTAACACTGGCTCCTAAATCACAGAAAGCAATTTTAACATAACTTCTTTTAATAGAGAAAGGTATCGTGGGTATACCTGGGTCTCCCAACTTCTTAGTACTCCACAATCAAAAGAATAATTAGCAAGCGTGGTAGCAATTTCAGTTTCAGGTATTTTTATTTTATTGGTAATAATATCCATCATATATTTAGCATACAGAGGCATTTTAAACATATCTTGTCGGATTTCGGGCTCCGCAAAACCCAAGGAATTCGAACCCAGGGGCGTGTGCGAAGATTCCCCAACAGCTTCGCTCCCTCCCGGCTCACAACACAATAACCCCACTCGATGGCGAGGAAGACGATGCACACAAGAGTTTACCCAGGTTCGGGCCGCTGCGAAGCGAAAAACCCTACTCCTGCCTTTTGTGGATTGCCTCACGAGGAGGTGGGTGGATGAACTAATACAGTGGCGTGTTGCCTTGCCGGTGTGTTTGCGTGGTGTTTTTTCTGTGTCCCTCTACCGGGCTACCTAGCCTCTATTTATAGCGGCCCGGGTCCTCTTCCCTTATCACAATGGCGGGAGGGGATCCCACAACGGCCAAATTTGAAGGGGGACAGGTGGTACACCCTATCCTGACGAAAGGTGGTCTTCGCCTGCAAAGTAGTCGACGGTGATGCAGTGGTGGGCTCGGTGATGACGTCCGTCCTGCGGGGCTTGGGGTCTTGGTCTTGTTGCACCGAAGAGGAAACCTTTGGGGGAGCTTTGGGAAATCGCGTGCGTCCCTGCCTCCTTTGCACCAAAGGGGAAACTGTCCCCTCTAAAATACTGGCGCCCGCTTGGCCTGGCTGGCGTCACCCTTGGCCTCCTGAGGTCGTGTGTTGCATAGGAGTCTCCGCCGCTCAGGAGGGGGCCTGGGGAGGCCTACCTCCCCGCGGGTCTTGGCGCTGCTTCCCTCGCGAGCTCGGGGTCTCGCGATGGCCTTGTGTCGAGTGAGGCCGCGCCGGGCCATACTTGGTCGTTGAGGTGGGCCATGCCTGGGACCGCAGGCAGGCAAGTCTGGGTACCCTAGTATCCAGAACGCCGACAGTAGCCCCCGGGCCTGGGGCGCGCTCGAGCTAGCTTCAGGGCGAAGCCATGGTGGATGGGCCAGAGCGCCGTGGGCCCCAATTGCCTGCGGGTCCGACTCGACGCGTGGCGCACCACGAGACGTGGGCGTCTCGGCTCCCTGAAGACGTCGGGAACCGCCCTGGGTCGAGCTGACGCCTGGCCTGCGCGCCTCCTTGGCCATCATTATCCTTCTTTGAATGTTGTTGACCCCTTGCGTCCTCTCTCGCCACAGGCCATGCGGATGTGACCCGACGGGGGCAGGGGAAGTGACGTGAGGCAAGAGAGCACGCTAGTCGAGTCTGGCGCGCGCCGCTCGAGGTGCCTGGCAACTCCACTTCCCACGTCGCCCCGCGTGCAGCGGTTGTGCCTATAAACCCGCCCCGCTCGGAGGGCCTTGCCATCTTGTCGCGCCTTCTCGCTTCTTTTCCTTCCAAGTTATCTTCCTCGTCTTCCTCCTTTCCTTTGCTCACCCATGGCGTCCAGTGGAAGCGCGGCAGGTGCGGGGAAGCGTTCGGAGCCCCCGGCTTCACCGGCGGCCCCCGGAGGCAGCGGTGGGGTCCCTCGAGGCCAGCCCAAGTCCGCCGGCGCTGGGCCATCCTTGATGAGTAAGTTCCTTGTCTCCCGCTTCCTTCTCTTATAATCGCAACTGCCGCCCCGGTCTTGATCGTTCTCTCCTCCCAGGGCGCCCGCGCCCAAGAGGCGTAGGCTCGAGGAACTCCAGGGGAGGCTGATGCGCTGAGGGTCCAGCTCGCGGACGCCGAGGCCGCCCTCCAAGCCACGTTCAGGGGCGAGGCAGAGGCTCGGGTGGAGCTGGCGTCGCTCCAGACCCAGGTACATGACAGGCCGTGCAGGCCGCCCAGGACGAGGCGGCCCACGCAAAGATGCTGGAGGCACAGCGCGCCAAGCAGTATCGGGACGTCGCCCTCCGCGCAGTTGGCGCGGTGAGCCGGTTCGTCGAGGAGGCCCCTGCGCTCCCGTGCGCACACGGAGACGGGGCTACCTCAACTTCTTCGACAAGGTGGTGGAGGCGCTGGTGACCGGCGTCTCCCGGGTTGACGAGGACAACGTGTCCAGCGCGCGCGACCTCCTGGACCTCGTGCTGACACGCGTCTTCTCCAACCTTCGCCGCTTTTTCCCCGAGCTCGACCTCCTCCGCGTCATGGAGCCGGTGCCCGAGGAGCTCCAGAGGCCCCTCAGGGATGAGACTCGCCCGCACGTGGAGTCCTTGGTGGAGCGGTTCATCCAGGAGCCCCTCCCCGTCGAGGGCGACGACTCCGGCGCCACGGGGGGCGATGGCCCGGACGGCGACAGCGGCACCTCCGCCTAGTCCTCCCCTATTTTCTCTTCCCATCTCCTGTCATGTCAAGCAACACCTGGCCCCTGGAGGCGTTAACTTTTGTGTTTTTACCTTCGTATTCCTCCTCCTTTTTGAGCTGTTGGTTGTTTGTTTTGCATGGCGCGCCCCCGCCCCTCCTGCGGGGCCTTGCGTCATCGCCGATGCACCGCGACGCCCCTTGAGAAGTCCGCAAGGGTATTGCACTAAGACCAGTGACGGCATCCGGTCGGGCCCTCGCGGGGCGGGCCCTCCTGAGGGGGAGCGTGTCGCCCCCAGGACAGACCCTTAGCCCCGCCGCCTAGAGTGGCCGGACTCCTTCCCTTGCTCTCCCTTGCTCCTGGAACCACAAGAATCCCGATGGGGTTACGTAGCGGACCATGGTGCCTGCGTCTTCACGTTAGCGCTCATGCCTCTTGCCCAGCATTCGGGCCATTAACTGATTAGAAGGTTCTGCCCTCGTCAGGCGGGTGTACTTATCTCATTGGGTCACGGCGGGCTCGAGCGTAGCGAAGCGTAGGCAGAGCGTCCAGCGAGGTTGAGGATCCCGCCTGGGAGAGCTTCTTCCTTACTTACGGGGTGGTCCGGGAGCCCTTTCTGCACTCTGCGTTGACGGGGCCCGATCCTGAGCAGACCTCGACCACCGTTGGGACGTCTGGATCACCAGGACGAGACCAAGGGGGCGAGGCCTCGGCCACAATTGGGTCGTCCGGATCACCAGGACGAGACCAAGGGGCGCGGAGCTACACGATCGGTGAGGTTCCCGAGACGTATTGCTTGGGAACCCCCCCTTTAACGCTCAAGTGGCACTCTGCATCGGCAGGGCCCGATTTCGAGCAGACCTCGACCGCCGTTGGGGCGTCCGGATCACCGGACGAGTCCAAAGGGAGCGAGGCCTCGTCCACAATTGGCGCATCCGGATCACCAGGACGAGACCAAGGGGCGCGGAGCTACGCGATCGGTGAAACTCCTGAGGCGCGTTGCTCAGGAGTCCCCCTTGACACTCAAGCGACTTCCTTACCTTTTCCGTGGGCTACCGCCTCGGGAGGCGCCTGAACCTCCCGAGGTTCCGTGATGTCATGCCGGGCCGTGGCTGGAGCCCCCGAGCGGGGGTTGGCTGTTTTAAGTGATGAGTGCCCCCGAGGCGACAGGCCCTTGCTGACCTGCTCCGAGAGGCCACGAGGAGGGGCCAAAGCGCGAGCCGTGCTTGGCAAGGTGCCAATCCAAAAAGGAAAAAGACTTCAAGACCAGAAAGAGGAATCGCGAAGTTCGAGTACAAAAAGGATTCTCAAAGGCGGCAACTTCGAATGCAAAAAGGAGCAAGAAACGGCCGCGTCCGGCTCTTAGGGTAGTCTTCGTCTTCGTCTTCCCCCAGCGCGGAGCATAGGGCATCCACGTTGCATGGGCATAGCCATTGGAGGGCAGTGTTGTCCGCCAGCGCGGAGCATGGGGCTTCCGCTTGGGCGTGGGATGGAACCCCTTCGCGTCCTCGGGGGGCTCCGGGCGTATACAGCCCACTCATTATTACGTGAGAGTGTCACGGGTTGGGCCTGGGGGTGCGCTGAGAGCCCCATGCCTCCCTGGCATGGGGCCCGCTCCCACTTCACAAGCATGCTATGGTGACGTGGGGTGGGTCCCGAACGGGCCCTCGAGCTTGGGGCGAGCCCCCCACGCTCTTCGCAGGGAGAGCCCATTCCGGAGCAGGGCCCCGGGCCCTCCAAAGCCCGGGGACAGATGTCGTCATTGTAGCGGCACCGTAGCCCCCCGTGCCGCGAGCGGGGCTCGGCGCAGGGGCCCTCCGTCACGTGCGGGGCGGACACCCAAGGCGGTGCCCCAGCGTGCCTCGCTGGGGTGCCCTGGAGTCCCGCGTAGGTACCCCACCGCCCGTCTCCGGGCGGGCCGAACCGGGCCCGGAGACATGGGTGAGTACGCGAGATCTCGCCACTGGTCGAGCGAAACCCGGCCCGGAGACATGGGCATATGTTCCACCCTCCGTCTCCGGGTAGGAGTCGCCCTGCCAGGGGACATGGGCGTGTGTTCCACCCTCCGTCTCCTGGCTGGGGGCGCCCGGCCTGGAGACATGGGCGTGTGTTCCACCCTCCGTCTCCAGGATGGAAACACATGGCCTCGTGACATGGGCGTGTGTTCCACCCTATGTCTCCTGGCTAGCGTCGCCCTGCCTGGGGACATGGGTGTGTGTTCCACCCTCCGTTCCCAGGCAGGTGACCCCCGGTCCACGGACCCAAGCATTTGCCAAGGGTAGTCCCCTACCAGCGGGCGCGCCTCACGAGGCTGCTAGCGCCTGGCATCCTCGTGAGGCCGGCCCCAGCAGCCACCCTCACGAGGTTGTTCACACCAGCCTCGACGAGAGCCGCTGTCGGGATCACATACACTCCTCCCGCTGTCGTGGTAGCTGGCGCCACTCCCGTCGTGGCCTGGGCACTCGCCGACATGGTCGTGGTAGAGTCGCGCGAGCCCCTAGGTGTTGGTGTAGATGAGTCGCCGGACGCCCTGCCTTGATCCGCCGGGGGTGCCGGGG
Organism: Elymus sibiricus; assembly: GCA_039707655.1. Taxonomy (NCBI): domain Eukaryota; kingdom Viridiplantae; phylum Streptophyta; class Magnoliopsida; order Poales; family Poaceae; genus Elymus; species Elymus sibiricus. Next base: position 240,215,558 of record CM077665.1, read on the forward strand.
GGCGCGTTATGGCACCTACCCCCCGCGGCTGGAAGTTCCCATCGGCCCCCGCCTGCACCAGGGGCCAACTCCTGCGTGCCCGGCGAGCCGGGCCACACTTCCGGCCGGTTCTGGTCGCTACACACGTCACCGGCGCGTCCGGGCGCCCTCGGCGCCTCGGCGGCTGGTTGAGCGACCTCATGGGCGCGAGCCCGCTCCTGGGCCGTCCCATGGGGAAGCGCCCCTGCCTCGCCTGTCGGGTTGGCGCGTATGGCCGCACGGCATATCCAACTGTCATAGCGTCCGTGAGCAACGCGGAAAGGCTGCAGATCACGGGCTACGAGGAGCGCGATTCGCCCGCGCGCCGGGTCGCGGCGAGCCCGGGTAGATGATGTCGCGACGTGGACGCTGGGGTGGTTCAGGGCGGTGAGGGCTCGTCGCGCGGTTGACGAGGGCGATAGCCCCTGGTGCCCGTCCAAGGCCGGGCTGGAGATGGCGCCTTCCGACGGAAAAGCGAGGCAGCGCGGGATGCCGAGGTCTGGCGGCGTCGCCCAAGCAACGCGGGCAGCCCGCCGTTCGGCGCGGGCTCGGCGTCCCTTGGCCATGGATGCACCGAGCGGAGGCGAGGCGAAGTTTCAGTGAGGATCCTGACACGCCCCCTACCTGGCGCGCCAAATGTCGGATTTCAGGCTCCGCAAAACCCAAGGAATTCGAACCCAGGGGCGTGTGCGAAGATTCCCCAACAGCTTCGCTCCCTCCCGGCTCACAACACAATAACCCCGCTCGATGGCGAGGAAGACGATGCACACAAGAGTTTACCCAGGTTCGGGCCGCTGCGAAGCGTAAAACCCTACTCCAGCCTTTTGTGGATTGCCTCATGAGGAGGTGGGTGGATGAACTAGTACAGTGGCGTGTTGCCTTGCCGGTGTGTTTGCGGGGTGGTTTTTTTGTGTCCCTCTACCGGGCTACCTAGCCTCTATTTATAGCGGCCCGGGTCCTGTTCCCTTATCGCAATGGCGGGAAAGGATCCCACAATGGCCAAATTTGAAGGGGGACAGGTGGTACACCCTATCCTGATGAAAGGTGGTCTTTGCTTGCAAAGTAGTCGACGGTGATGCAGTGGTGGGCTCGGTGATGACGTCCGTCCTGCGGGGCTTGGGGTCTTGGTCTTGTTGCACCGAAGAGGAAACCTTTGGGGGGCGCTTTGGGAACTCGCGTGCGTCCCTGCCTCCTTTGCACCAAAGGGGTAACTGTCCCCTTTGGCGTACTGGCGCCCGCCTGGCCTGGCTGGCGTCACCCTTGGCCTCCTGAGGTCGCGTGTTGCATAGGAGTCTCCGCCGCTCAGGAGGGGGCCTGGGAAGGCCTACCTCCCCGCGGGTCTTGGCGCCGCTTCCCTCGCAAACTCGGGTTCTCGCGAGGGCCTTGTGTCGAGTGAGGCCGTGCCTGGCCGTACTTGGTCATTGAGGTGGGCCACGCCTTGGACCGCAGGCAGGCAAGTCTGGGTACCCTGGTATCCAGAACGCCGACATATCTGTCAAGCAGGTGCGCAAAAGGACGGGTCTAATCATTTCAGCAAAGCGTTCAAAATCCTCATCGTCCTTACTTTTAGTAGCCTTACGAGGGAATAGCATGGGTTTTTTAACCCCATGGCTCTCTTTCCCTACCTTGTTTCTTAGCAACAAAGTCTTTCTTTTCGTATCATTTATTTTTAGGATGTGGGTTATCAAGATCTTCAGCAGGATCTATTTTTCCACATCATTATCATGTTCTTTATTAGGTTGAGAGTCTACGTGAACATAATCATTATTATCATTTTCATTATCACTAGGTGCATGTTCACTACCAGATTGTGTCTCAGCATCAGAAATAGAAACATCATTATGTTTCTCAGTAGGTTTTTCTTCAACGGGTTCACTAGAAGCATGCAAGTTCCTATCGTCCTTCTTTTTGTTTTTCTTCTTATATGAACTAGGTGCATCTTCATTAATTCTCTGAGAATCTTGTTCAATTCTTTTATGGTGTCTCTCAGGATAAAGAGGTTCCTGAGTCATTCTACCTCCTCTAGTCATTACTCTAACAACATGATCATTCATATTATTATTTATTTCAGCAAGCAAATCATTTTGTGACTTAGCAACTTGGTCTAGTTGGGTGTGAACCATAGAAGCATGTTTACCTAGACCTTTCACATCATTTGCGATTCTAAACATCAAGTCACTCAAGCGATCTATCATCATGGCATTACGTCTTAATTTATGCTTAACATAATTATTGAAGTGCTCTTGCTTAACAAGGTAATTATAAAATTCATCCCTGCATTGACTAGGAGTCTTAGTATTAGGTATATCACTTTCATTAAAGGCACGGAGATATTTTACCACTACTACCTGTGTTGGGCGTCAAGTCCATGTATTTCCTTGATAGGTGGTAATTTCTTGACATCTTCAGTTTTAATACCTTTCTCTTTCATAGATCTTTTTGCTTCTTGCATATCTTCAGGACTGAGGAATAGAATACCTCTCTTCTTTTGAATAGGTTCGGGAGGTGGTTCAGGAAGTGTCCAATCATCAGCATTTTGCAATATGTTATTCAATAATTCTTCAGCTTGTCCAACAGTTCTTTCCCTGAAAACACAACCAGCACAGCTATCTAGGAAGTCCCTAGAAGCATCGGTTAGTCCATTATAAAAGATATCAAGAATCTCATTTTTCTTAAGAGGATGATCAGGTAAAGCTCTAAGTAATTGGAGAACCTTCCCCCAAGCTTGAGGGAGATTCTCTTCTTCAATTTGCACAAAGTTAAATATTTCCTCTAAGGCGGCTTGTTTCTTATGAGCAGGAAAATAATTTTCAGAAAAGTAATAAATCATATCCTGGGGGCTACACACACAACCAGGAGTAAGAGATAGGAACCATTCTTTAGCCTCGCCTTTTAGCGAGAAAGGAAAAAGCTTAAGGATAAAGTAGTAGCGCGTCTTTTCCTCATTAGTTGATAACCCACAAGTATAGGGGATCGCAACCGTTTTCGAGGGTAGAGTATTCAACCCAAATTTATAGATTCGACACAATGGGAGCCAAAGAATATTTGCGAGTATTAGCAGTTGAGTTGTCAATTCATCCACACCTAGAGATTAAATATCTGCAGCAGAGGGATCAGTAGCACAGTAGTATGATAGTTTTGATAGCAGTAGTAGCAGTAACAATAACGGTAGCAGTAACAGCAATAGTTTTGTAGCAGTTGGAACAATAGCAGTAGCAATAGTAACTTAGCAAGAACAATATGTGGAAAACTCGTAGGCACTGGATCGGTGAACTCGTTGGATGATATTCATCATATAACAGTCATAACCTAGGGCGACACAGAACTAGCTCCGGTTCATAAATGTAATGTAGGCATGTATTCCGTAAATAGTCATACATGCGTATGGAAAAGAACTTGCATGACATCTTTTGTCCTACCCTCCCGTGGCAGCGGGGTCCATAAGGAAACTAAGGGATATTAAGGCCTCCTTTTAATAGAGAACCGGAACAAAGCATTAACACATGGTGAATACATGAACTCCTCAAACTACGGTCATCACCGGGAAGTATCCCAACTATTGTCACTCCGGGGTTTACGAATCATAACATGTAATTGGTGCGTATGACTAGCAAGATCGGGTCAAGAACATAGATATAATGGTGATAAAATAAACGGTTCAGATCTAAAATCATGGCACTCGGGCCCTAGTGACAAGCATTAAGCATGGCAAAGTCATAGCAACATCAATCTCAGAACATAGTGGATACTAGGGATCAAGCCCTAACAAAACTAACTCGATTACATGATGAATCTCATCCAACTTCTCATCGACCAGCAAGCCTACGAAAGAATTACTCACTCCCAGTGGGGAGCATCATGGAATTGGCGATGGAGAAGGGTTGGTGATTGTCGGTGTCAAAACCGGCGGATCCCGGGTAGGGGGTCCCGAGCTGTGAGTCTAGGATCGATGGTAACAAGGGGACGAAGGAGACGATGTTTACCCAGGTTCGGGCCCTCCTATGGAGGTAAAACCCTACGTCCTGCTCGATTATTTTGATGATATGAAGGTTACAGAGTTGATCTACCTCGAGATCGACTAGCTAAAACCCTAGATGAGTTTTTCTGTCCCACAATCTAAAACCCTCCCGGTTTATATAGACACCGGGGGGTACCTAGGGTTTACACATGACAGGTCTCCTGCTGGGGTTGGAAATGGCGATTCCCTCATCTTGACTTGGAGTGCACAACGCGCCTTCGGGACTTCCTTCTAGAACACAGGGTCTCGATGTATCCGGCCCCTCCTGCGACAGTCAGAGTGCGGCTCACCAAGCCGGCCTATTGAGAGACAGGCCAACGGCCCGAGGACCCCTTAGTCCAGGACTCCCTCAGTAGCCCCCAAACTAGCCCCCAACGCCAAGGGTCACAGCACTGGCAGCTTCACGTGATCAGAGTCTTCGGCTTGAGGGGTGAGATCTTCTTCTCGTCAATGATCGGCTGGGACTAGTCCGGCTTCCGATGACGCGTAGTTTTTCTGATCATACGATTGTTCAGGCACCATGTGTTTCCTTGCCCCGAAGGCCAAACGTCCAAGTGTAAACAGTGCTTTCTGATGCCCCCTCCTAACGAAGGGTCGCGGCCTACCACGACCGCTGAACCAGTTATGAAAACTCGATTCGCGGTTCGAGGCCATTTTTACATTGACACGACACATCAATGTACATATCGTGCTCCGTTTCACATGGGATATGATTAAAATCTCAAGTTTCTTTACGTGTGTATAATGGTACGCGCATCTTGGGAAGCGGAAAGATTTGCGGCGCAGTAGAGGGAGGCTAATCGGTGTTGCACCCTATAAAAAGGGTAAAAAAACCCGAGGCTTGTTCACGCTTCCCACTCGCATCCTCCGCTTTCCCTATCTTCCCAAACTCCGAGAACCCAGGTCCCGTTCTTCCTCAACTTCCCCTCCGAGCTTAGCCATGGCGGGTTCGGGCTCCATGGGCAAGTGGGAGGCCTCCACGGTCACCGACAAGGATATCCGGGAGCTAAAGCTCGCCGGCTACCTCCCCGCCAATGTCTTCCACCGCGCTCCAGAAGCGAACCAGGTCGTCCCCACCACTAAGCCAGGCGAAAGGGTGGTATTTGTCCCCCATTTCATCCGGGGACTGAGCTTCCCGCTCCACCCCTTCGTTAGGGGCCTCATGTTCTTCTACGGGTTGGACTTCCATGATCTTCCCCCGAACTCCTTTATGCATATTTCGGCTTTCATCATTCTTTGCGAAGCCTTCCTGCGGGTCGAGCCGCACTTCGGCCTGTGGCTCAAGGTCTTCAACGTCAAGCCGAAGACTATCGCGGGCGAGCACGCAGACTGCGGAGGAGCGGTAATCAGCAAGCTCCCTCGCGTCTAGTGGCTAACTGGCACCTTCATCGACACAATCAAGATCTGGCAGAAAGAATGGTTCTACATCACCGAACCAAGGGATGAGAGCTGGGCAGCGCCTGCCAAGTTCAGATCCGGACCCCCTACGAGATTGACCTCGTGGCTCAGGAAGGGCCTCTACTGGGGGTCGGATGCAGAGGTGAAATTGTAGCAGAAACGCATTACCTCGGTGATCGAGGCCAAGGTCGAGCTGGTCAATGAGGTCCAGGTCATGCTCCACCGCCGTATTCTTCCCTGCCAGTGCCGGCCCTCCCCAATGTGGGCTTATCAGGTTGAGGACGAGCTTACCGTGCGCCAACTCTTCTGCACTACCACTGAGAAGTTGTGGAAGGCATTATTCAAGCCTCGAAAAAGCTGGCCGGCCAAGGAAGAGGATTCGGGCCTAAGCGCCGATAACCCACCTACCCAGGTACGGTATAATTTTAATCCACTGACTCTGTTTCTTTGACAAAAGGACTGAACGCCTTCCTTCATTTTCGCAGAAATGGTTGAGAAAAATCGTGAGGGTTAACTGCCCTGCGCCACAACCCGAAGACCCCAGGTCGGAGTTGTTGATGGCGATGCTCGTCGTGGCGCCGTACTCGGCGCCCGAGAAGAAGGAGAAGAAGAAGAAGGCCAGCGAAGGCCTCCGCATAAGGGACCAGCCGGACGCTATGTCCGAGGAAACCCATGCATCCTCTAGCCACGAGGAAGAGCATGAAGACGGGGGGAAGGCGTTTCCCCCCTCACAAGAAAGAGGGCAGCGTCATCGGACGCCGCGGAGGATGTACCTCCTCCTGCCCTGAAGAGGTTGATCCTGGCCGACGACAGCTCGGACTCTGATGCAGAGTCCGAGGATTTTGAAAAGGTTCCCCAAAGGAACCTAAGGGTCAAGCCCCCAGCTCAAAGGTATGAATCCGAAGACTCCCTGGGTTATTTATGCAAAGTTTTCAATGTTTTAAATGCAAGAATGTCTTTTAATTTGCAGCCCACCTCACGCTCTCCCTACTGACCAAACATCGGATGGGGAGTCTCCGCCCGCCGAGCTGGCGGAGAGTGGGACTGCGTCACACCCCACACCTCCCGGGGCCGCGAAGGATGCCGCGGAGGTGTCATCCCGCCAGGCTCCTTTGGAGCCGAACACAGGCGGTGGGGGTGACCACACCATGGCCGAGGTCGATGCCTTGGCCGCTGAAGACCAGGGGGAGAAAACTCCCCTGGCCGCTGAGGAGGAAGGGCGGAGGGACGTCCAGTCCCCTCCGAGGACATCTCCGGAGCATGCTGTGCCTCCGGAGCTACCGACTCAGTCCCCGATGAGAAATCGGGCTGGCCGGTCACCACCGGTGCCACCGACGACCGGGTGGCCGGTCCTGGAGGAGGCCTTATCAAGCGCCCCCATCTCCGAGGATCACCGCACTCTTATGGGTGCGGTTTTCCAAGGAATTCAGTCCATCGATAGCGGACTGAAAGAGGCCTTCAATGGTCTCTTGACGGGCTTCAAGGTGAGTCACGTAATACCCTTTTCCCGAATAATTTTAATTTTGAGTTTATGCTATCTCTATATATGTAGTAGTCCCCGAGCCCCGGATGGGTTTGCAAAAACGCACCCGGGGGTCAAATACTCAGGAGTGAACAACGATGCACAAGGCACCATTTAGTCCCGCAATGTTCTAAAAGCCCTTAAGAGGACCGAACATGGAGTCATATCCTTGACAGTTCGGGGGTTGGAACGCACATAACCGGATGTATGTTTTTTTTAATTTTTTGTAGGCCTCGTCATCAGCGGCGGCCGTTAATGCCGCTGAGCTTACCGAGCTAAATCGGAAGCTCAAGATCTCCGAAGAGGAGCTTGATAGCCTGAACAAGAGGTTCGACGAGGCACAAGGTAAGCCGAATTGTAACATCCGGGTTGTATATTGTTAATGATCCATGCTGGTACCCCAGTGTAATTATTTATTTATTGCTCCCACAGCTTCAGCTGCGGAGGTTGAAAAGCTCAAGGCCGAGCTCCAAAAGATGAAGCAAGAGGCCGCGGATGAGAAGGCGGCCGTCGAACAGGCAGCAGCCGCACTCTCCACTTTGAAAGTTGCGAGTGCTAAGCAGGAGGCCCGGGTGGAGGAGGTGCAGCAGGAGCTCAAGGATGCCAGCGCGAAGTGCGAGGCCCTTGAGAAGAAAGGCAAAGAGCAAGCCACCGACCTATCCACGCTGAAATCCGAGCTTCAAAAGGAGCGGGTGGACAGGCGGTCCTTTGAAGAGGAGGTTCACCAAGTCAAGGCTGTCACAGATGGTAAGCCGTATTCACTACAATGCACCTTTGGTGGTAGCAGGTTTGCTTTGCTCACCCAGGTGTGGCGTTCCTCAGGCGTCTGTGCGGATCTCCAGAAGAGTGCAGCGGACGCGAACAAGTTCTATGCTTCGTGGGAGGAGGATGATGAGGCTCGGCTATTCTAGGCACAGTTTGAGTCCCCCGAGCGCTCTCCTCTCCTCATCGAGCAAATGAAGCAACTGATGGAGCTGCACAGGATGGCGGAGCCGTCCATGAAGGACCTCTGCATCCGGCTGTGGCCTGAAGAGCCGTTGCCGAGCAACTACTTCGGCTTGGTGCAGAAACTATGCGATGCTGCGCCTCGGATTGACGTGCTAAATCGTTCTACATGCATCGAGGGAGGTCGGATGGCCTTTGCAAAGACCATGGTGCACTAGCCGAAACTCAAGCCGACCGAGATGGCCACCGCACCTCCGCCTCCTGGAAAGGGGCATAGGCGCCCTGAGCTATACTTCTCCGCAGTGATGGAGGGTGCTCGGGCAATAGAGGCCCAAGGCTCCAAATATGTTTTGTATGAATGAGCGCGTTGTAATATGTCCGAAGACTTTTAACGCTTTATAATCAGTGTTGCATGGTTTATCATGTCTTATAAGTCTTTAATATTTATTTTGACTCCTATGTGGCCGTTTTATCTGAAAGTTATGAGTCGTCGGCTTCAGCCCCCATGTAGATACTACGCGAGGTGTCTCTGTCTCCGCACTATGACCCTTAGCCGAGGTGTCGGTGCCCGAAGGCGGTAGTGCGAGGGGGACAAGGCAATCGGACTATGATGCTTTATCGCTTTCACTTAGCCGTAGGAGCGTAAAAAATGCTGGGGCTGATGACCAGCTCCCAGTGTTTTGTGATGTTCGGATGTACCGGGGCCGAAGCCATCATCACATGGTTTGTACAAGTACAAAACCCATCGTATAACACGGAATAACCTCTATCGATTTTTTAGTATGACACTTATGCTCGGATTTGCAGACTGGTTCTCGCTTACCATGACGGTCAGTTTTCGGCTTTCTCCCCTGAGGTGCTTGACCAGGCGAGTTGGAAACACAATTGCAGTGGTTCTCCCTTTGCCTTTTTAGCCGAACGAGAGGAATGTAAGAGGGAAAACACAGGAGCCGGGCAACCCAACTATTAACCCAAGACATAGTTCGGATCAGATGCATATAAAGCAAAATCCAAGATGCCGAACACACAATCAGGTGTGTCGAAGTGATGCTTAGGGTGATATTTTAAGTTCAATCCCCTGGTATATTAGCCGGTTGCATCGTAATGTATACCGAACAGTTTTCGCAAGAAGCGTTGATGAGGGAAGAACAGAGTATGTATAAAATACAGCAAAGTGGCCATGTATAAGGGTCTTGTATTTGCTCAATAATTCTTATAGCTCAGATTGCCGAAGCAACTGTTTACAGGTATTTGAAGATGAAATATAAAATTTACAGAGGAGAGGTTGTACCAGGGGTCTTCGATTGGTGGCTTGACGTCCTCGATGTGCCCTGTCGCCTATCCGTTCCTGTGCCTCTTTGGGAGTTGCATTCCTTTAAGGGTGATGCTGTCGTCGAGCGGACCTTGGGAAGAAGGTCTTGAGAAGTCGCCGAAGTATGGATGAGCTTTACGCTTTTAGCAGGTCCTTTGATGGTACCTGTGTTATGTCCGAGGACGTGTACTGGTAATGGTTCGGTCCAGCCGAACACTTACCCTTTAATGGTTGTTCCCCACTGCTACCCATGGAATCTTGAGTGCGAAGTTGTGCCTTCTTGGCATGTGTTTGACGGTCATTAGGGATGTGCAATGGGGAGCGTGTCCCTATTTCTGGGGAGAAGAAGATTCTGGGAGTTCGGATTGAAACCGAGCTCGTTTGTCAACCTTATGTGCCTTTATGGCAGATTTCGGTGTTTGCCGACCGTCCTCGTAATGGAATTCGGCCGCAAGGGCCAATGCATGTTCCTCAGTTCGAAGGGAACGCTCTGTGTTGCCATTGGCAGTGATGACCCCCTTGGGCCCGGGCATCTTGAGCTTGAGGTATGCGTAGTGTGGGACGGTGTTAAAGCGAGCGAACGCTGTGTGGCCTAGCAGGGTGTGATAACCGCTGCGGAAAGGTACGATGTCGAAGATCAAGTCCTCGCTACGGAAGTTATCGGGCGAACTGAACACCACTTCCAGGCTCACAGAGCCCGTGCACCGGGCCTCGACGCCTGGGATCACTCCTTTAAAGGTAGTGTTGCTGGGTTTGATCCTCGATGGATCTATACCCATCTTTTTCACCGTATCTGAGTAAATCAGATTGAGGCTACTTCCTCCGTCCATTAGGACTTTAGTGAGGTGATACCCATCGATAATGGGGTCTAAGACGAGGGCCGCAGAACCCCCATGACGGATACTGGTCGGGTGATCTCGTCGATCAAAGGTGATCGGGTAGGCCGACCATAGGTTAAACTTCGGGGCTACAGGCTCTACGGCGTAGACCTCTCGAAGGGCGCTTCCTCTCCATTTTAGGTATATGAGTAGCGTATATCATGTTCACAGTCTTTACCTCTGGAGGGAACTGCTTCTGACCTCCATTGCTCGGACCGCGGGGCTCCTCGTCGTCCTCGCTGCGTGGGCCCTTGCCTTGCTCTTCGGCTGCGAGTTTGCCGTCCTGTTTGAACACCCAATAGTTACAGTTGGTGTGGTTGGCGGGCTTGTCTGGAGTGACATGGATCTGGCAGGGCCTCTCCATGATTTTGTCCAGCGGGGTGGGTCCGTCGCGATTGCCTTTAGGGGGCTTCTTCCGCTGCCCGGATCGAGGGTTGCGGAAGCCGACGTTAACGGCCGTGTTGTCGGCGTCACTAGTGTTGCGTCATGGTTTCCCGTTTCCATCCCGAGCTTCGGAGGTGCCGGGGTCTTCGGGGTTGTGGCTTCGTCTCGCTAGCCAGTTATCCTCGCCCGCGCAAAAGCGGGTCATGAGTGATGTAAGGGCGGACATGGTCCTAGGTTTATCCTGACCGAGCTGGCGAGCCAGCCATTCGTCCCGAATATTGTGCCTGAAAGAGGCTATAGCCTCGGCATCTGGGCAATCGACGATCTGGTTTTTCTTGGTCAAGAACCGATTCCAGAATTGTCGAGCGGACTCTCCTGCCTTTTGGACGACGTTGCTTAGGTCGGAGGAGTCTGGGGGCCGTACATAGGTGCCCTGGAAGTTAGATCGGAATGCATCCTCAAGATCCTCCCAGCTCCCGATAGAATTTTCGGGGAGACTGTTTAACCAGTGCCGAGCTGGCCCCTTAAGTTTAAGGGGCAGATATTTGATGGCGTGGAGATCATCTCCTCGTGCCATGTGAATGTGGAGGAGGAAATCCTCGATCCACACTGCTGGGTCAGTTGTTCCGTCGTATTGCTCTATGTTCACGGGTTTAAACCCTTCGGGGAACTGATGCTGCATCACCTCGTCGGTGAAGCACAGTGGGTGGGCGGCGCCTCTGACCAGGGCTATGTCACGCCGGTAGTCGGCATCTGTTCTGCCCCGGTTTTGTTCCCGACCTCTATTGTTTTGGTCGATCCAAGGCCGGTACCCGTCCCGTCTATCGGGGAAGTACCCTCTAGATCCGTAGATGCATCTCGTGCGGCCTGTTCTATAATCCAGGTCGTGCTGCAGGTCGTACCTGTCCTCAGGCTCCATTGTCTCCTTTCCCCTTCTGCGGGGTATCGCCGGCCTATAACCGGTGTCGCCAGCCGTCCTATCTCGTCCTCGGGGAGGGCGGTCCGGTTGGTCGTATGGAGTGTGCTTGGGGGACGGCGTATTAGGGAGCTCGTCATCAAATTGTGGCAGCAGCCGTCGGCGTGGATAGCTCTTGGGTTGGTCCAATAGACCGGTACCGTATCCTTCCTCGGCTGACAGGACCCTCGTCCATCTATCATTGAGGGTATCTTGTTCGGCCTTAAGCTGCCGTTCTTTTGCCTTTAGGCTTCGGGCAGTGGCTAAAAGTTGTCGCCTAAACCGTTCCTGGTCCTCAAGGTTTTCGGGGACGATGAAGTCTTCGGCTTCTGGGCTATCCTCCTCCTCTGCAGGGGGGAGGTAGTTGTCATCCTCGGAATCGTTTGGATCTTCGGGGTCACGCTGGTCCTCTGGCCCTTTCTGGTCCTCTAGCGGCTGCTCGGGGATTTCGGGATCGCCGAGGTCCTCCGGGGTATCGTTTTCCCCAGTGCCAGCAATAGCTTCCCTTCCCTTTTTGGTCTTTGATCGCTTGCGCGGTTTCCGGCGCCTTGACGGCGCTTCACCTGATTTATCACCATTATTTGCGGGTGTGCGCTCGCCGTTATCGGCTGGAGTATCCACCATGTAAACGTCGTAGGTGGAGGTGGCAGTCCATCGCCCGGTGTTGACGGGGGTGGGAGCGCGATCCTCTTCATCCATGTCTTCTGCCTCCTCGGAGGCGTAGTCCAACATATCGATTAAATCTTCGACAGTGGCTACGAAGTGGGTGGTGGGTGGGATGAAAAATTCCTCTTGACCCGCCTTAAGACCGATCTGACCGTGGATCGGGGTTGGGTCCTCAGTAATTTTCATCGATAAGATCCGATCTAGAGCTTCGTTGAGTGTCGAGAGCTCGATCGGGTCAATTTGCTCAGCGCTTTCGGAGTTAACCTCCGATGTGTCCGCACAAGAAGTGTGTTCGGCAGGAGCTGGTACCTGGCCATCTGGCGCTATAGCCGGATCCGGACTAAAAGCCAGATCATCGCCGGGGTTGGTCCTGTGGGCAGGGCTGAAAGCGACATCCGAGGTTAAGGCCTCGGAGTCCTTGGGTGCGTCGGATGAGACTGCGAGCCCGGTGAGCGAAAGATCGCCCCGAGAGTCTACGGAGAACTCTAGGTTCCCGAATCTGACCTCTTGATAAGGGGCGAAACTCCCGACCCGGCCAAGACGGCCGGTCGGGTCAGCGTGCAGCACAATGCTGCCGAAGGCGAAGATCTGTCCGGGGACGAAGGAATCCATGTTCCGGACTTCTTCGTTAATGACAACGCGAGCCGTCGATTCCTTTGGTGATCATAGCGGAACTCTCAATGAAAGCACCAATGTCGGTGTCAAAACCGGCGGATCTCGGGTAGGGGTCCCGAGCTGTGAGTCTAGGATCGATGGTAACAAGGGGACGAAGGAGACGATGTTTACCCAGGTTCGGGCCCTCCTATGGAGGTAAAACCCTACGTCCTGCTCGATTATATTGATGATATGAAGGTTACAGAGTTGATCTACCTCGAGATCGACTAGCTAAAACCCTAGATGAGTTTTTCTGTCCCACAATCTAAAACCCTCCCGGTTTATATAGACACCGGGGGGTACCTAGGGTTTACACATGACAGGTCTCCTGCTGGGGATGGAAATGTTGATTCCCTCATCTTGACTTGGAGTGCACGACGTGCCTTCGAGACTTCCTTCTAGAACACGGGGTCTTGATGTATCCGGCCCCTCCTGTGACAGTCAGAGTGCGGCCCACCAAGCCGGCCTATTGAGAGACAGGCCAATGTCCCGAGGACCCCTTAGTCCAGGACTCCCTCAGTTGCCCGTTCGGAGGTTTGTTAGAGCAACTCCAACCGGGCGACCCATTTCATCCGCGCGCGTCCGTTTGGGTCGTCGCGGACAGAAAACACAGCCCAACGCACCGACCCAAACGACGTGCGTCCGTTTTTCGTCCGCCCGCGACCCATTCCAGGCCTAATTTTGGGCCGCTTTTGCGTCGGTGCGGACACGAAGCAGACACATGCCTCGCCCCTTGTGCTCCTCCCTCGGGCCCTCTAGTCGGCGGCATAGTCTCCTCTTTTTATCCCCTTTCCCACCCGTCGCCGGCGGAGCACGCAAACCCTAGGCCAACCCCATTTTTCCCCGCCACCTTGCTCTCCAGCTCCCTCCCTCCTCCACCCAGCAGCACATCCACCGGCAGGGTGCCTCCCTCGACCCGGTGCGGGAGGACTAGTGGTAGATCTGCGGCGGCGACGACGAGATTTGGCGCATCCTGCCGGCGGGATTTGGCGCATCCTGCCGGCGGCGGACTGGTCTTGCCATCGATTGGCCGGGAGCCGGTCCACCTAGTCTGGGAAAAGCCTCGGTGTCGCATGCAGGTGCTCAATCCTCCTCAAGCCGCTCGGATCTGTATCGTCGTCGGTCCGCCGGCAAAGCCATGCCCGACTGGCGTCCTGGGTCGGCGCTGGCCCAGAGGCTGACCGGCTCATCGTTGCCGCTCATAAAGTGCAACGACTACGAGCTGCATGTCATCCGACGCGTTTCTTGGACGCTAGAACATCCCGGTTGGGTGTTCATCAAGTGCATAAACGATGGGGTATGCTTTTCGTGCTGCCTTTTGCAATTTGATTCGATGAAATTTCGATAGCTTATTTGCTCAAATTTTTGTGTATGCCGGATGCAACTTTTTTTTGAATGTTGGCAGGAGAGCTGCCAAATTCATTGATCAGAAAGAGGTATTACAAGTAACACCCCCAGAGGAGGAATGCACCGCATAAGGCGAGTGCCAAAAGAAGAAGAATGAAAAGGAGTTGCTCAGTTTATCCAGGAAAACTGGGCGAAAACCTAAACAGCGCCTAACAACTAGGCATAAAGCATCACAATACATACAACACCTCAGAAGGCCAATACCCCACAACACACCCGGCCGGGCATTCGAGCGCTTTCATCACTACCAAAGTGCACACCAAAAACCGTCGTATCAATCCGAGCTGCCACAAGCCTATCCGCAAAACTCAACGACATCAAAGAGGAACGCTATGTCCGATAGAGCAAACATATGCTGCTTCAACCCCGCGAGGTTGGCGGAAATAACTTGCATGACGCACTTGCATGTGAAGGATGCTTCTGCTGTTCTCACGGTGATGCTACACAAGCCGTCGCCAGCCTGGCACGAGCACCGAGTCCCTCTGGACGAGTCTAACTTCAAGACGATGTCCTCAAGAGGAGATACGACGCCGAGCAAAGCCGATAGCGTCATCACCGTCCGACCCAGGAGATCGGATCTAGGGTTTCCCCTGAAGAATGTCGGGCAAGGGAAGGGAGGGGCTGCAACATCGATGCCTCCAACAAGGGGACGGTGCCCGAAGGCGCCGCCATCGACTGCTCCGGCCACAACCGGAGCGCGGCTTTCACCGGCAGCCTCACCCACCAAAATCAGAGACCCAGGCAGCCCTTCCTGCAAACCAATTCCATGGCGCACGAGCATTGTTTCACATCACGCCCTCAGGCCGCGCCCAGGAGGTCGCTGGCCAGCTCCCCCGACAGATCTGCACTGAGGAAGCCACATGCGTGCCGCGCATCAGAACCGCCCAGATCTGGCCTGGCCATTGCTCACCACTCCCAGGAGCTTGACGCTCCAACACCTCCACCATGCCTCCGCGCCTCCCTGGCCTCCGCATCGCCCTGGCACGCCGTCCCGCGCCCAGCAGACCGCCATGCCCGCCGCCGCGACTGCGCACACCCAACGTTTTAAATAGCGGATAGCGGACTCGCTGCGGATTTGGGTCGATGTAGCGGATTGCGTGCGCTATTGCGGACGCTATGTCTCATAGCAGATTTATGAAAAATGCTCAATATTTTCAGTTTTTTATGTATATTTTTATACAATTGGTAAGTAAAAAGGCATTTAAATTGTGCAATATTTTTTGTCTACGCTCCATATATGTCACTAAGTGGCATGCACAGAAGATGTCTTAATGGTCCAAAGTTGGTTGCTATAGTACATTCTAAACATTAAAGATTGCATCCAGCCTTACGCAGTTATGCTGTAATATTTAAAATTAAAAAACCCATCCGGCCGGTGGCAGCATGTCACATTAGTCAACTTGGAGAGAAGTGAGCACGTGTACCAGCAGTTTTGTACTAGAGGATGTCCACTTTCCAATGTGTACTGGAAGGTTAGCAGCACTTTGGTTTGTTCACATGCAGTAGAACCAGAGAGGCCACGAACTGAATGGAGTTAAATACAACCATGGGTGTCTTAACTTGTCCTACGCGGTCACTTTGGTGTCTAAACTTGTAAAATACATGAAACTGGTGTCGTAACTTGTCCGAGCATTCAAATACGGCGCCTCCGTTCGTATTCAGGTGTACGCACTACTCACATGACGTGCCAGTGTGGTGTTGGCCCACATGTCAGCTGTGAGAGGAGTGTGATGGTTGTTTTACAGAAAACTCTCTATACTTTAATTAAATTCTGAAAAGGTCGTCACATTTTATTTAATTATGTGATCTGCATTGATCCCACATGTCAGGTCTCCATCCCGCATGTCAACACATGGGATGAAATAATAATAAGGAAAAAAGGGTGCGCTGCCAAGATTCGAACCCAGTAAATAGGTTTACAACCTGCACACATGTTATAACCAGTACGACAAGAATTGTTCAGAATAGCTATTCAAAAAAATATTGATAATTCTCACGTTTGAAAAAGAGAGTGCTATTCAACATATTACCTACCATAAACTTTTAAAGTGTTAGTGCATTTAAAAATAAAATCAACATATTTTTGGAAATGCTCACGTAAATTCAGAAACTATAGATGTGTTTTCAAAAAATGTTCGTCATGCATTTAAAAAAAATTACGACATCTATTTCATAAAATGTTCAACATGTATTAAAAATTTATTGTGTAAAATTATTATTACATTGCTACAAACATATTTTAACACATTTATAGAATATATTGTTTGTACACAATGATTTTAATACACGTTGAATAATACAATGTTGTTGGTTTTTGATAATATATATTCTAAGAATTAAGATACACAATAATTGTGCGTGCTTGTGATCTGAATGAAGATATACAAAATTTAAACAGTATTTTACAATATACATTGAACTATTTAAATCCACATAACTTTTAGAAAAAGTTCATGTTTACCTCTTCGAACTACACAATAATAAACAGATTAAATGATTTAAATAGACAATGCATACTGATAATTATTCTATTTATATACGGGAAAATTTACATATAATAAAAGACAAACAGTAACTTGAAAAATATCAGAATGGAAATTGTAGAGCGATATGTTGACTATATAAGTTCCAGCTAACTGTTGTACACAAAGTACTGTTAGTCTGTGTGGCTAGCGTGTGTGCTATTTAACCTGAAGATGCCATGTTCCATACCTATTCAATGATGTGTTTTATTCACCTAAAAAACGACACACTTTATTTTTCCGCCGTTACTAGCATACAGAGTAAGGGCTTATTTATAACATTATGCTAAACCTCAGGCGATTTTCTGCACACAAAAACTCCATGCATTTCACCCGAGGCTCACACCCACTGACGTGTGGGCCAGCCATCAGCTCTCACGCCACGCGGATAGCACATACGGCGGTATACGTGTGGAGGCACCGTATATGCACCATGCGACAAGTTATAGCACCACTTTTGTGTATTTTACAAGTTTAGGCACTAAACTGACCACAACGGACAAGTTAAGGCACCTGTGGTGTATTTAACTCAACTGAATGCGTGGATAGTACTCACGCATGCATGTGCCGACGACTGATGCTTGGACAGTACTGAAGCATTCATGCGCCGGCGACTGAACCTTGGACGAGATACATGCTGGCGCTGGTGCCTGGTGGTCAGACAACAATATTTTATTGAGCCACAACGCTATGCCCGCAACTCAAACACACTATATCCCCGCAATATCGCTCTGACAACCGCAATAGCGAACTAATCGTGACAAAGCCGCTATATGAGAACGCAACGCAAAAGACATAGCGTTAGGTGTGCGCTACCGCAATAGCGGGGTAGCGACCGCTATTTAAAACCTTGCTGAAAGCACATTTGCTCCCTTGGTGGTTTTGGTAATTAATAACAACATATATTTCATTGAACTAATGTTTCCACTAAGCATATTTCAGGAAAAGTTCAATGATGGGTTGGCAAAAGGATTGTGGAGAAACCCCTAGATGCAAGGAAATGGATTGGCAAAGCTTTAAGTAAGAGGACTCTACATTTTACTTTGTGAGAAATCACTTTGAGTCCATAGGAAAGCCAATACTATTAAAAAGAGGTAAGGTACTGTTGGTGAACAAGATGATCCATGTGCACAAGTGATAGTCACCAAAAACACCCACAAGCTCTTTCACAAATACTTTATCTAGAACCCTACCACTCCAATCGGTAAGACCAATAATTCCTATTCGGTCTCACCGAGATTCAAACCCTAGACAGATCCTAAGCCAAACCCATCTCGGTACTACCATCATTCCATTCGGTGCCACCAAAATCAGTTGCCAACTTTCGGGTATCCTATTTTCAAGAATCGGTACCACCGAGTTTTGCCAATCGGTCTCACCGAGTTTTGGACCAACTTTCTGGTTAGCCGTTGTCAAGAATTGGTACCACCGAAATTTGAGAATTGGTCTCACCGAGTTGTGCAATCTGACCGTTGGCCACCTAATCGGTACCACCGAGATTTATGTATTGGTCTCACCGAGATTCAAAAGTTGCTACCTTTGGAGCAACTCGGTACCACCGAGTTTTACACTTCGGTGTCACCGAGATGGTCACTTTAGGTGTAACGGTTGGATTTTTGGGGATGCCTATATATACCCCTTCACCACCACCCACTCGAGGGAGAAGCACTCAGAACTATTCCATACTTACCCCATCCAATTTTCTGAGAGAGAGCCACCTACTCATGTGTTGAGATCAAGCTATTCCACTCTATCCATATGAATCTTGATCTCTAGCCTCCCCAAGTTGCTTTCCACCAAATCAATCTCTTCCACCATAGCCAGATCTATGAGAGAGTGATTGTGTGTTGAGGAGTCTATCATCTTGAAGCACAAGAGCAAGGAGTTCATCGACATTACCGAGCCTATTACCATTTGGAGGGTGGTGCCTCCTAGATTGGTTAGGTGTCGCTTGGGAGCCTCCTACTTCGTGTTATGGAGTTGAACCAAGAAGTTTGTACGGGCCCGGAGATCGCCTACTTCGTGAAGATCTACCCATAGTGAGGCTAGTCCTTCGTGGATGGAAGCCGTTATGGAATAGTCAAGGTTGCTACTTCGTGGACCCTTACTGGTGGAGCCCTCCGTGGACTCTCGCGACCGTTACCCTCCGTGGGTTGAAGACTCCATAAACGTGGACGTACGATAGCACCACCTATCGAAACCACGGGAAAAATCATCGTGTCTTCAAATTGCAACATATATGTCATTGAACTAATGTTTCCACTAAGCATATTTCAGGAAAAGTTCAATGATGGATTGGCAAAAAGATTGTGGAGAAACCCCTAGATGCAAGGAAATGAATTGGCAAAGCTTCAAGCAAGAGGACTCTACATTTTACTTTGTGAGAAATCACTTTGAGTCCATAGGAAAACCAATACTATTAAAAGGGGGTAAGGTACTGTTGGTGAACAAGATGCTCCACGTGCACAGGTGATAGTCACCAAAAACACCCACAAGCTCTTTCACAAATACTCTGTCTAGAACCCTACCACTCAAATCGGTAAGACCAACAATTCCTATTCGGTCTCACCGAGATTCAAACACTAGACAGATCCTAAGCCAAACCCATCTCGGTACTACCGTCATTCCATTCGGTGCCACCGAAATCAGTTGCCAACTTTCGGGCATCCTATTTTCAAGAATCGGTACCACCGAGTTTTGCCAATCGGTCTCATCGAGTTTTGGACCAACTTTCTGGTTAGCCGTTGTCAAGAATTGGTACCACCGAAATTTGAGAATTGGTCTCACCGAGTTGTGCAATCTGATCGTTGGCCACCTAATCGGTACCACCGAGATTTATGTATCGGTCTCACCGAGATTCAAAAGTTGCTACCTCTGGAGCAACTCGGTACCACCGAGAATTGTATATCGGTTTCATCAAGATTCAAAAGTTACTGCCTTTTGGTCACTTTGGTACCACCGAGTTTTACACTTCGGTGTCACCGAGTTGGTCACTTTAGGTGTAACGGTTGGATTTTTGGGGATGCCTATATATACCCCTTCACCACCACCCACTCGAGGGAGAAGCACTCAGAACTATTCCATACTTGCCCCATCCAATTTTCTGAGAGAGAGCCACCTACTCATGTGTTGAGATCAAGCTATTCCACTCTATCCATATGAATCTTGATCTCTAGTCTCCCCAAGTTGCTTTCCACCAAATCAATCTCTTCCACCATAGCCAAATCTGTGAGAGAGTGATTGTGTGTTGAGGAGTCTATCATCTTGAAGCACAAGAGCAAGGAGTTCATCGACATTACCGAGCCTATTACCTTTTGGAGGGTGGTGCCTCCTAGATTGGTTAGGTGTCGTTTGAGAGCATCCTACTTCGTGTTGTGGAGTTGAACCAAGAAGTTTGTACGGGCAAGGAGATCGCCTACTTCGTGAAGATCTACCCATAGCAAGGCTAGTCCTTCGTGGACGGAAGCCGTTATGGAATAGTCAAGGTTGCTACTTCGTGGACCCTTATGGGTAGAGCCCTCCGTGGACTCTCGCGACCGTTACCCTTCGTGGGTTGAAGACTCCATAAACGTGGACGTACGATAGCACCACCTATCGGAACCACGGGAAAAATCATCGTGTCTTCAAATTGCGTTTGATCTTCCTCCCTACCCTCTACTACATATGCTTGTTGTTACTTTCCGCTGCTATACTCTTAGACATGCATGTGTAGGGTGTACTTGAATTGCTATAATCGCTAAAATCTGCCAACACTTAAAATTGGGAAAAGGTAGAATTTTTATTTGCTCAAGTAGTCTAATCACCCCCCCTCTAGACATACTTTCGATCCTACAAGTGGTATCAGAGCTTTGGGTTCCATTGCATTGGTCTCACAACCTAGGAGAGCATGGCGTCTAGTGAGGGAAATTATCACCGTAGAGGTTCGTACTTTGATGGCACAAATTTTGCTAGTTGGAAGCACAAAATGAAAATGCATATTCTTGGTCATAACCCCGCCGTTTGGGTTGTTGTTCGTGTTGGCTTGCAAGGTGAATTCTTTGGTGATGGAAAGGAACCGGATCCTGAAGCGACCGCGGAAGAATTGAAGATGTTGCAATACAATGCACAAGCATGCGGCATTCTCTTCAACTGCCTATGCCCCGAAGAATTCAACAAAATCAGCCGTCTTGAGAATGCAAAAGAGATTTTGGGATACTTTTGTTGATATGCATGAAGGTACCGAATCCGTGAGAGAATCCAAGTTGGATGTTCTTCAAAGTCATCTTGACAAGTTCACGATGAAGGATGGTGAAGGAGTCGCTGAGATGTACTCTAGGCTAGCTCTCATCACAAATGAGATTGTCGGCTTAGGAAGCGAAGAAATGACCGACAAATTCATCATCAAGAAGATACTTCAAGCTTTGGATGAGAGATACGACAAAGTGTGCACATTGATCCAAATGATGCCCAACTACAAAGATCTCAAGCCTACGGAAGTCATTGGAAGGATTGTTGCTCATGAGATGACACTCAAGGACAAAGAAGAGCTTCACAACAAGTCTAGCGGTGCTTACAAAGCCACAAGTGATGCTCCTGCAACCTCAAGCGACAACCTTGTCACCAATGCAGAGATAAGCCTCATGGTCAAGAAATTCAACAAGTTCTACAAGAATAGAGGCAAAGAACGAAGCTCCAACTCAAGATATGAAGAGAAGCGTTCGTCAAGTCATGACCGAAACTGCTACAATTGTGGGAAGCCCGGACACTACTCCAATGAGTGCACGACTCCCTACAAACGAAGAGAAGAGTCACCTAGAAGACGAAGCTCAAGAAATGAATCACCTCAAAGAGAGAGAAGGAGTAGAGATGATAGTTATGAACGACGACCCTCAAGGAGAAGGAGGGACTCGGAGAAGAAGGACAAGCACACCAAGAGCTACTCAAGAAGAATACATCAAGTTCATGTTGGTGAATGGGTTTCCGGCTCCGAATCCGACAACAACTCCAAGAGAAGCTATCACTCCAACTCCGACAATAGTCAAGATGAAGGTGTTGCCGAACTTGCACTAGTGACTACCAACTCCTATGATCTATTTGATTCACCAAATGAAGGGAGTGGAAGTTGCTTCATGGCTAAAGGCCCAAAGGTATCACACCCCGAGTATCTTGATTTCAATAGTGATGAAGATGATTTACTTGGTGATGATGACTTGCCCTCTGATAAAACTAGTGATGCTAGTCAAAATGAACTTGATAATTTTCATGCTAGTCAAGATAAGTCGCTTGATGATGATAAGATGAAAATAGAACAAAAAACTAAAGAATTAAACACTCTTAAGTTAGCTCATGAATCTACTCTAGAAGATCATAGAGAGCTTGTAAGGACTCATGAGAAGCTACGCTTCGAGAAGCTCATCTTGGAGCAAGAACATGAGTTTCTTAAAGCTATCAATGACGATCTCCAAAAGAAGACTTCATCTTATCTAGCCAAACGATTATTCTTGTCTACATTCATGCCACAAGTTAAACCTAGACAAACTAGTAACAAAGGTAAGAAATGTTCTTCATCTAGTAGCAACAGTAAAAATGCTAAATCTAATGATGTTGCTTCTAGTAGTTCTATTGATTCCACTAATGATGATTCTCTTAGCCAAGTTACACTTGAGCAAGAAAACGATTTATTGAAAGGGATTATAGAGAAAGGTATCTACAAGAGTCTTGCCGGGTGTAAGCAATTTGAGGAAATTGTACGCAAGCACGGAGGATGCCGGAAGAACCATGGCATTGGCTACTTCAACGCAAATGGAGTTGAATGGGAAGAAGGTCAATACCCCAAGCCCAAGTTTGTTCCTCAAAGGCAGAAGTATGAACATACCCTTCCCAAGGGAACAAACACTCAAGATGACCTTCCACCACAAAACCACAAGCTCAAGGGCAAGGACAAGCTTCAAGAGGACATTGACTCATATGAAGATGAATCCCAAGCTTTGGTGGAGTGGGTTCCCAAGGCTACTTCAAGCTCAACTTCTACACACTACTGCAGGATGTTGCTAACACAACACATCAATCAGAGACCCTTCGACGAAACTGTGTGCGATCCATCAATCGTAAACGGTATAGTTCAAGCTCCGCCTCCAATGATGAAAACCGTGCGCGATGAAGGAACGAGCAAATACGGTTCAAAAAAAGTTGCGTGTGTGATACGTTGCATACAGTTTGTTCTTATGAACTGTTTGTGATTATGGAAGATAACAGAAACGGTTAAGAAACTATATACATGTGCATAGTGCGGCATACAGTTCACTCGGACAAACTGTTTGCGCTGATCCAGCAAAACACAAACGAGTTAGACTAAGAAGGCGTGTGTGATACCCAGCAAACAGTTCATTCATCAGAATTGTGTGTGAAGACCAATAATAACCCAAACGGTTCATCCTAACAACCGTTTGTTTTGTGGGTACCCGGAAAATAGTTCATTCATCAGACATGTGTGGGAAGACCAATAATAACCCAAACGATTCATCCTGACTACCTGTGTGTGTTGTGGGCACACGATTGCTGGTAATAATTGTATGAGATGTGATTTGCTCTGTTTGCACAACATCTATATGCTCTGTCTACAGAACACCAACATTATTGTTGCATAACCAACTTGAACATACAATTCCATAAGTGACTACACAACACATGTACATTCCTCAATATAAATTTACAAGAAGTAGACGATCGCCAAATCATACTGTTCTTCTGACGACGTTGCCGACACTGCTGCTCTGCTTGTGGCTATCCCTCGCCTTCTGCAGGAAGGAGGCACTTCCTCATGTCAATGATCCTCCTGTACATCTCGTAGCTGGTGTACGCCTCCTTGGTCGCGTACTTGATGTGTTCTTCATCCAGTTCGTCCACCCAGGCCGCGTGCCAGGCAGTCTTGTCCTTGCGGCACTTAGCCTTCATGTCTCTGTAGTAGGGGTCGATGATGGCCGCGGCGAGGTCAACCAGGTAGTCCTTCTGCTTCTTCTTCTCGCCCCCCCCCAGACCCTGTACTGACCTTGGATGTTGACAAGCTTCTGGAGGGACAAGCCCAAAGTCTTGAGCACCTTTAGATCGTTGGTGGTGTCCACCGTTGCGAACCTGTAGTTGGGGCTGTTGACAAACCTGGCAAAACGCTCGCAAGGCCTTGTGGCCAGGCAGTAGTGGTAGACGAGCACGTGATGGCGCACACACAATTGGGCGAAGGCAACCTTCTGATCATGCCCGGCACAACCGCCGGTATACTCGAGGTCGAAGCCGACCACTTTGTACTTGTCATCCTTAGCAAGCAGCTGCTCCAACGTGTTGCTGGAGTTCACCACCACGATTGGGTCGTTGGTGTACACCACCGAGAGGTCCGTCTTCCTGCTGTGTGTGTCCACTTTGACAATAGTGGCGAACTGCTGATCGGCGCCGGCAACCGCCATTGGATCCGCACGGGAAGGTTGAAGCGATGAAGAGATGTGCATCCTCTCTATATTATTTGTCGTCGTGGGTGTGCTTCTTGGGTTGTGTGGCGCGATCGGAAGGTGGAAGAGACGAAGGTAAATGGCCGCATCAACCGCATGGCAGTTTTTGCAGCGCTTAACTGCATTGTGGCACCGGGAGCGGCGCAACCGCTAGCATATGGCTCCCCGAACGTGCCTGATCGTTCGCGCGTGGACGCCAGCAGAGCGGCCGGGCACGCACGGACACGAGCACAGCGCGCCGAGGCCGCATCAACCGCCTCATGCGTACATTCATTCGCGGCGGTGCATACAAAACGACGTTTGCTTTGTAATAAAACGCAAACGGTTGTTATTATTAACCGTCTGCGTACTTGTGATTTCTCCCACCTCTGTCCGGTCTTGTCACCGCGTTGCCGCACGAGGATTCCGGTGCACGCTTCGGGAGCGCGCAAGTTTCCCGCCCGGCGTGATGAAATGCCCATTCCCGCGATGCTTCGGGAGCGCACGGCGTTTCTTTTGGGCTTCCCGTTCCCGCGAAACCGCGCAGGAACGCGCGCAAGCTTCCCGTTCCCGCGCATGAACGCGCGCAAGCTTCCCGTTCTCGCGCATGAACGCGCGCAAGCTTCCCGCCCGGCTCGCCTTGACTGCCTGCTTTATAAACCCTCACGGCCGGCCTCTCCACATCGCATTCATCCCCTCCCTGCTCGTAGCTTCCCAAGTTTGCTTCTCCCTCAATCGCCAATGGCACCTGTCCGTCGTCGTCGCTCCGCCACCCTGCCAAAGGGCAGCTCCAGCTGGGAGGCTGCACCACGTCGGCGGCGCAGTTACCGGAAGCGTGTAGTGCGTGTGGCGTCCTTGTTGGCTTTGCGCACGGCACCCACCACACGCTCCCCCACATTTGCCCGAAGGAAGCTGCTACCGGCGACCGCCGTGGCCCCCACCCCATCACCGGCCACCGTTTTCGCCACCCCACCAGCTGCCTCCTTGGCCGCCACCACACCAGCGTCCGCCTTGGCAGCCACCCCACGGTCAACCGCCGCCACCGCGACCCGAAGGCGGGAGGAGGAGGCCGTCGCCGAAGCATAGCCGCTCAGCTTTTGCGTCAGTGGCCTAGCGCGCTACATCAACTTCCTACATGAGGAGGAGGAGCGCCAGGTCGAGCACGCACAGAGGCTCACCGCCGCAGTGGCCGCAGCAGACGCCGCAGCTATGGCACGGAATGAGGAGATCTACGCCGAGTCCCGCCGCTTCGAGGAGGCGCGTCAGGAGCGGCGGAGGGCAGCAGCGGCAGCCGACGAATTCGACTCCTCCAGCTCGTCGGTAGGCTTCTCCTCCTCTGCCTCTTACTGAATGCGCTCGGCAGAGGAGAAGGCTGCTGGCAGTAGCACGAAGCCCCTCCGGAGTAGTATTTAGGGGCTATTTTGTTCAGTTCATCTAACTATATATATGGTTGAACTGTACCACGTACTTTAAATTAGCTAGTATATATAGTTGAACTAGCTATTTCAGTACGTGGTTGGCAACAAATGGGGAAAAGTTTTTTCGATTCAGCTATCTATGAATGAAATCTATGTTTACTGAATTTCAGTTGCAAAATTACACCGTAATACTGATTTTGTTACTGCAAAATTGGACAAATCTCAGTGTTTCCAATTTGACAAATGAAAATTTACCCGATATGACAGATTCGAATCTTACCTGACTCCTGCTGCCAAGGCATCGATCGGTGCTTACATGGGGTGCTTAGTGTATTAAATGTCTTAGCAACTCAAGTCCACAATGCATTGTAGCTAAGGTCCCTTCATTTAATGATTTAGCAACTGAACTCTTGCATGGATTGGTGAGTTTCTTTCATTTAAGTGTTTTGCCAACGTTCACGCGCCTGGCATTGTTTCTTCATGTGGTCACCAAACTCATATCTCTCCTTAATTACCTCCCCACATCAGATTTTTTTTGCATACATGACATGGCAACCTCAGCACTTAGCAACAGTAGAAGTTGTAGCACCGGGAAGGGCACACGGGTCATAATTCACAACCGTTTGCGATGACACAATGAAAAATTTCCTTCGTGCCAGATTTTCGCTTGGCTTAGTAGGGAAGGAACAATTGCCCTCGGTTTGCATACGGGTATTCAGTCTGAAACGTCTTTGACGACTGGCAAAGGACACGCCACCCCGATGAGCGTGCGCAGGACACTGCTCGCACGCCACCCATGTACTCAAACACCTGTCCGCACGCTACCTCCTTGTCAATACAGATAGTGACACGTGGCCCGCACATAAGGTCTGTAGAACGTCCATGAATTATAAATAATACGCCCGTTTGCGATGGTAACGTGACAGATTTTTGTTCCAAAATGCCTTTGTTGGCTATTAATAATGCTTTCTCTTTCTCTCAAAGTGGACACTAAAAATAGCACAACATATTTATGCTTTATATGATGAGGCCCTGCCCAACATAGACCTTGTGACTGTAGTTTATATTTGAATTATGTACATTAAATGCACATAAAACTCAATTAATGTATAAAAAAGCCATACAAACCGTTAATAATTTAATATGTTTGCAGTACACACCTAGTGCTTTATGTTGTTTCTAGGAAAAAATCAAGGAGAGAAGAGGCATCGGATGTCATTTTTCACCCGTAGATGTGGCATGCATATATATGTGTTCCCTATCGGAACACTAGACGTAGCTTATTGTTGTATGAGAACCTCATGTTTGTAAGAGGCTTCTTACAAAACATGGCCAACTTGGTATTTTTTTACCACGGCATATGTGTGCCTTCACATGACACCATCCCATGTTTCATGAATTTCTGACAGAGTTTTGGATTTACGAGAATTTGGAAACCAAGTTTCTCGATATTTGTGGCCGAGCCAACATGCTTAGATGTTTGAAATTCGTTCTCATTTCTTGCATGTGACCTAACACATACATCCAAGGATGCATATATGATTTTTCAACCCATTTTGCCACCCCGGACCTTGTGATTGTAGATCAAATTTGAATTATGCACATTAAAGAATGCACCGAAAACTCAATTCATGTATTTAAAAGCCAGATGATCCCTTATTTAATCATATTTTTGCACTTCACATGTACATATGTCTATGTTGTTTATATAAAGAAAATCAAGGAGAGAAGAGGCATCAGATGTATTTTCTCCCGCATATGTGGCATGCATATATAATGTTCCCTATCGAAACCACAAATCTTCTTGTGAGGAGCTCCGATTTGTAAGGGGTTGTGCAAGAACATGTCCAATTTGGACAAATTTTTTACCATGGCATGTGTGTGCCCTTGTCACGACACCATGCCAAGTTTCATGAATTTCTGACGAGTTCTGGATTTACGGGAATTTGAAAACCAAGCATCTCAATGGTTGCGGCCGAGCAAACAGTCAATGAGATGTTAGAAATTCATTCCCATTTCTTGTGTGGGACCTAATTAAACATGCATCCATGGAAAGGCATATTTTTTCCAACCTATTTTTCATGTGTTGGACCTTGTGATTGTAGTTCAAATTTGAATTATGCACATTAAACGACTAGAGAACTCAATTAATGTGTTAAACAGGTCTCACGAACCCTGGAAAAATCCACAGTTTAGCATGACTCTCAGAAAGTTGCTCTGTGGGTGGCTCCAGAAATAAATGCAGGCCATAAGAGACAACGGATGTTGTTTCGCACATAAAATGTGAACTTTCCCTATCGGAACACACGACTTTCTTGTGAGAACCTTCGGTTTGTAAGAGGCTTTGTGCCAAAACTTGTCCAAAATTGGGCAATTTTTATTACCACAACACACACAATAGGGCAATTGATGGCACCATGCCCAAATTTCATGAATTTCCGTCGAGGTTTGCATTTACATGAATTTTAAAATTAAGTTTCCAGATGTTTGCGGTCGAGCCTCGTGCCGTAGATATACATGTTCGAAATTCATTCCCATTTATTGTGTGGGACCTAAACATGCAGCCAGTGAAACGTATATGGTTTTTCGACATATTTTCATGAGCTGGACCGTGCAGTTATTGTAGTTCAAATTTGAATTATATATATGCACATTAATTGAATGCCTACAAAACTCAATTAATTAATGTACTTAAAAGGCCAAACGAACTCTGTAAGACTCCATTGATTCGCACGACACATTCACGTTACTCTATGGAGACTCTAGAAATAAATTCAAGGCGAGAAGCGACATCAGATGTTGTTTAGCACATGAAATGTGAACTGTCCCTACCGGAACCACATGACTTCTTGTGAGAATCTTCGGTTTGTAAGAGGTTTGTGCCAAAACTTGTCTCGAACTAGGCATTGTTTTTACCACAGCACACATGCGCCATGACATCACACCATGCCAAGTTTCATGAATTTCTCACGATATTTGGAATTACTGGAATTTGAAAACACGGCTTATCAAAGTCTATGGCCGAGCCAAAATACTGTGAGGTTTGGAATTCGTTTAATTTCCATTTCTTGCATGGGATCAAAACATGTATCCAGTGATAAATAGTTGATTTTCAACCCATTCAGGTGCCCTCTAGTATGTGCTTAATAAAGTGCAGTTCAAATTTGAACTATGCACATGAAATGTCCAAAAAAACTCTTTAAATGTTTTAAAGGGCCTAAACATCCCTGAATTATTCCATATTTAACACACAGTCTGATAGTTGCAAGTTCACTGCAGATAAATGTTATTGCCATCCAAACACCTTCAATTGCCAATGTAACTTCATTTTTAGTCTCAAAGCAGTTTGAAAATCAAATACATCGCAAACAGTTCTTGATCATGAAACGTGTGTGATGTGGTATGAAAATATCTTGGGCCAATACTCATATATGGCTTAGGCCGGAAGCTTCAGTCCACCGCCGGCGCGTCAACCACACAGTCACACTTGTTCTCTAAGACCACTGTACTGTTCAAGCGTCGCCGGTGAAAGATGGGGACGTGGATCCGCGTCGTGAGGGCAACTTCGGCGACCCACTCCGGCCCGAGCGCGGCTGCATCATCCATGAACGCGCTCACAACATCCTTGAGCGCGGCCGCACTCTCTGACAGGGCGGCTGCAGCCGCCGAAAGGGCAGCTGCTGCATGTGAGATGGCGGCAGCAACATCCGCGACCGGGATAGCAAATGGCGAGAACGGCACAGCAGCTGTACGTTCCTCAGCGGCCGCCGTAGCCCTAATGGTGACTTCCCACGCCTATGCCGATGCCGCCCACGCCCAGCTCGTGGCGGTCACCGCACAAATAGCAGCGGCCTTCTCCGACAACGGTCGGCAACCTACGTCCGAAGAGTTGGAAATCACCGAGAGCGCTCGGGCAGCCGTCCGTTCGTCGGCAGACTCCCTTGCCAAGATGGAGGCCGTCAATGCCCGGACCGCGGCCGGCCACGCCAAACTCGTGGCGGCCTTTTCCAAAGAGATGGCGGACACCGACGGCGAGATGCTCGCAGAGTATGTGGCGATGGATGCCATGGAGCCCCTTCCCCTGGAGGTCGTCGAGCGCGAGCTGGTCATGGAGGATGCGGTGGAGATCGGCGAGCGTCAGGCGGAACATTAGTCGTTGTTTAGAGCGCTAGTCTTTTGTTAGAGTAATGTTTAGGTCAGCCAGCTCTATTTAATTGCTCGATTAAGTAAGTGCGGGCTGTGGTGTAGGCTCTTTTGCGTAGTACCCAAATTAGCAATTGATGCTAAATTACGCGACGACGTGGATGACCACTGTAACCAGGGAAATTCGGACCAAAAATTTACCGCCATATTCCCATTCCATCTTCCAATTGAAAATGAAATTGAAGTTCATCACACACATTTTTTTGGAATGAACCGTGTGCAATGTAGTACTCAATCTTACGTCTGAAGCTTGGAGACAAACATTTGCACGTCCAAGTTCATCACACACGGGGTATATCACAGGCTTCGTTTGTGATGTGTTGATATCGAGAACTATTCTGAAAAATTTGCACGTTCAAGTTCATCACACACGGTGTATAAACCAGGCTTCCTTTGTGATGTTTTGATATCGCACATGGTTCCGAATAAGGGACTATGTCCGATGGTGCTTTCCGCACAAGTTTTTCGCTGAACCGAATGAAAATTTTGGGCTGCCGCGGAAATATATACCTCCCTCGCCCCCCGGTACCAATCAAAAGCCACATTTCCCCCTTTTCCTCTACCTTTCCTAGTTCAAACCTTCATTGCTTTCTTGCAGCGCCGCCTCCTCGCCGGCGACGCTCCTTCCTGCTGCTCGGCCTCGTCCATCTAGTCAGGTAATCCACACCTCCCCAATACCCCCTCACCCCCTCCTCCTCCATCCCACATGGCCCGACCGCCGGCGCGACACCTTCCACCCAAATCACCGCCCCATCCTCCAAATAATCGCCGCCGAAAGCCATGGTGCACGCAGTATAGCCAGGATCTCAAAGAGCATTTGGCTGGGGAGAAGCAAATCGCGGCTGCACGCGCAGATGAGGCAGCTATGGCTTCCATGTGTGCCGACCCGCGGATCTTGGAGGAGCACCTCGCCGTCGAGGCCACCGTCGACGCCTCGCGCGCTGACGCCGCCACGCGGTTGGCTGCTATAAACGACAGCTCGTGGTCTTTTCTCGAGGGCACCACCGGTGCGTTCAACGAAGACTTCGTTGTGTTTTCTCAGCGTGCTCGTGCTTACCTCAACTCCAGAGCCGGCATGTTGGTGCCGGGGCAGGATCAGGCCACTCACCACTACGAGGGGTGCACCCATGGTGTGGAGGCCTCGCCCTCTTCCAAGTTGACGTAGCCCATCATCATCGATATCTCCGACGATGAGGAATAGCTTGTTTTTCTTAGCTTTATCACTTAGGACCTATGTTCACCTAGCTACGTCGGTTAAGCATGTTTCGTTTAGCTGTTGCCTGTGTCGCTACTGCCTTTCATTTAGAAATTCTAGTGAAATGTCCAATGTAATGCTACTGCAACGTGACCTTCTAGTATGTTCTATTGTGCAATGTGGTGCTTAGTTAACTGTTTCATTCATTTGTTGTGGTGATCATTTAACTATTTAATACAATTCTGAAATGTGATGTACGATTGTTGTTGGTACAATTTTGTATTGTTATGCATGTGATGAATAAATCGAATTTAGATGTACTAAATACATGTGCAACATATAGAATTGCTACATTTCCTAGTCCTTAGCGCTTGGTTTAGATAACTGGATTTTCAATGTGGCTCGAACTAATCTGTTGGATCCGCAATGTGTTTATTTTCCATTAACATAAGTTTACCATCGAGGTTTGCACATCCATGGTCGTTTGGCTAATAGCACATTATTGTGCAATTGCAGAAACCATTGTAATATGAATGTTTTTATTAATAATTTGTTCTTGCACATGTAGGTCCTGCTGTAAGAGGTTTAGACCCACTGTTCGACCCTTTTTGCATGTGGGGAAATGAGGTGTCCTTGAATATCAATCAAATCAAGAAACTCAGAAAGATCATTAAGATAAAGAAACTAGCTACGAAAAACAACAAGATGTTTGTCTGCACAATGAAAAAGACATCAGTCAACTATAGGATGGTACCATCTCTTTCACCTTGTCCTTTTCCCTTTGCGCCATTTCAAAGTTTAGAAAAGATATTTATGCGTATGTTTGTTTTCAGTCCTTTTCAAGGCAGTTCATCGATGATTACGTCTCAAACCACCTGTATAATTAAGAGGCGATGAAGGTATTCATACAACACCCACGGTATAATCTTGAAGTCTTCCTTAAGAGGACGAAGGATGGGCGGGCAATCATCCACATGCACTGGCCTAAAGTTGCCAGGACCTTCAACATCATTGAAGGCTCAGTATTCGCCTTCCGCTTTAACAATTTTCTAGATGAGATTCATCTGTCTATTTACCGTCTATGATGATACTTAATTTCCAAAGGTTTTAGATGTTGCATTTGAAACTTTGTCTTGTTGTGCAATTGGGTAGCTAGGTAGTATATGCCTATATGAGGTTGTACCCTGATGTAATTCAATTATGAAATCCTGGTTGCCGTACTACGAATAAGAAATATATTTTGTGGTTGATATGAAATGTTAATTTCGATTACTAAATGGATTATAAATAATTGATCAATCAGGCCGATTATTGGGGTTCCCATTGCAGACGGTTTCTAAGACAAAACTGTGGGCGATGACATGAACAAACCCACACGGTTTCTAGAAAGTTGGCGTGTTGGATCGTTGAGCAATCACACACGAATTCTGGTCGACAACTGTGTGCATTAGGACACCCAATCACAAACGTTTTCACATAGCTAGTGTGTGTGATGGGCAGCCCAATGCCAAACAGTTTCTTCTAGACACCGTGAGTGATGTTCTGAGTAACGCAAACGACAGAATTATAACTATCGTGTGTGATGATCACACCTATCACAAACTATGTTATGCAGAAAATTGTGTGTGATCTGCAAACGAACGGAAACGTACCCTTGGGATTCCCTGTGTGGGATGCTAGGTCATCTCACACGTCTTCCCCAATATGTATGTTTGTGATGGTCCTTCCAATCGCAAATGATACATTTTTGCCCATCGTGTGCGACCAGGTGCAGGCATCGCCGATGGGTTTTGCCTCTCGTGTGGGATAGCCCCCCCCCCCTATCGCCCACACATGCAAGGCGACGGTTTAAGACTACGTCACGGAAAGGGGTTAAAAACCGTTTGTATAGCACGCGGCTGCACTAGTGACAAGTGCCACTTCAACACCAAGGATCCCCATCAAGTTGATGTGGGTCCCTAAGAAGAAGAACTAGAGAAGTTCTTGAGGGGTGACTCTGCCAATGAAATTCACTCACATTCATTATTGGCAAGAACTAGTTGCAATCAACGTCAACATCATGCAATAGTTCAAGGAGTCACACATCCCCTCAAAGGTAAGCAAGGGACAAGGTAATCAACAAATCCATGGACATCATCATGTATGCTTTGCACTCCATGTCCATAGATATCCTTGTATTTGTCTCTTGTGCGTTGGGACTAACCCATGTAGGTGAGAAGAGTAAGGAAACAACAAGGATGCTCCCAACTCTTGGTGATCTTCATCAACCTTGAGCATCCACCACTACATCACCCACATGAAGTCTTCTACGACAAACCCAAGGTTAGTTTATCCCTCCTATGGGGGGATGCCACATCAAGGGGGAGCTTTACTCTAAGACTTGAGTTAAAGCATCTCTTAGAATGTGACAACATTAAATGCTTTATGTAAAAGTGGTAACCCCACTTGTGCTTAAACGATGAGTATGACCTATGATCAAGTATTCTTACTTGGCTCCTAAGTTAATATACTCATATATAGATGACTCCGTCATCGCCAAAATGCTTGATAGATGCTAGTATGTATGTGCATGTTTGCCATGATTTCATTTGACATCTTATTGTGTGAGCATGTTGGTCTGCATTTCTTTAACCATTCGAGGACATCCAATTGTTGCTATTTGGTTTTTGATTTTTCTTTTGCCAATTGGATGGACAAGAATGCCTAGGACCACTCTCTATCTATCTATGCTTTCTCGTCTAATATTCCATTCTTGCTGCATCACAAAATTTGAACAAGGACTTTTTCGATCTCTCTGTGTGAGGAGCACTCGGAGTTCCGTATCGACAAAGGACTGACCATTAAAACCTCTCAAGTGCATCTCGGTGGAACCAATACCAAAATCTCGGTCTCACCGAATGCCTAGGGTTGATCTGGTTTTCACACTCGGTATCACCGATTCCATCTTCTCGGTTACACCGAGTTTCCCTGTCAGCTGACAGTAGAGGAACTCGGTGACACCGAAAAGTTAGAACCGGTGTCACCGACAGCCACGGGTATATAAAGAGGCGGACCCGACTTTTGAAATTACTTTCTCAAACGTCATCCCCTCCAAAACCCTAGCTACCGAACAAGGACCCCTGGTCGTCTCCTTCGTCTTCCCGAGCGCCTCCCCCATTGGAAGTCCACGCCGTCGATGGAATCTACACCACCGTCGTCGCCGTAGCGAAGTCGTCACCGGATTAGGGTACGATTTCGACCCCTCGTGCGCTCCCCTCTCCGAATCTTGCGCATTAGGACTTTTCCATCGATAAGACAAGCTTTGAGATTGATCTATCCACAAGAACCTCCAGTAGAATAGCGAACGAAAGATTTTTTAGGGTTTGCCGTCCGCAACTTGAATCCCGGTGGAACCGACGCAAAAGAATCGGTAGCACCGATTCCCTTTTTGGTCAACTGAGAATTACCTCGGTGAAACCGATTGCCCATTTTTGGTCTCACCGAAAGTGGTGCCAAGTTTCTGTAATGCAGGTTGTCTGTCTTAGTGGATCCGAAAATTTTGCCTCGGTTGTACCGATATTCACTTGACAGAATGCAAATCTTGAGAAATTCTAGTTCAATCTTTGAAAAATTGTCTGCATTTTGTGATGACTCAACCCTTCCACTCTTCTATATTCTATTTCACAGGGTCAGAGATGTCAGGTTTTGATGATAGCCAGAATGACTTCAGAGAGAAAAGTGTTGACATGAGCTCAGACACTAGTCCTGAAGGGAGTTTTGATGATGTTCCTAGCTCACCAGATCTGCCCAAGGCTGCAACTAGGGCAAGAAGGAAGCTCAACACAGATGAGGAAGATGAAGACTTTATACCTGAGGAGCTATCCAAGAAAGATGATACTGCCAAGAGCACTGCTGCTGCCACTTCATCCAAGAAGAAGAAGGCAATAAGGAAGGAGTATGCCAGCTCAGGGTCAGTAAGAGCACCAGAGAGTGCTAGGGCAACATTGACTGTTGAGCCCTCAAAGAAGTCTATGCCTAAGAAGGCAGGAGAAAAGAAGAAATCCAGGAAGAGGATCATACATGTCATGGGCAGGCCTACCTCTATGTATGAGGATCCAGAGGCTGCTGTTGAAGAGGAGGAAGAGCCAGCTGCTAAGGCTCCTCCTAAGAAGAAAAACAAGCTTATGGTTGATGCTATGCCTAAGGATACATCATCCAAAGGCACCAAGACTGCTCCCAAGAAGGCTGCTGCTGAAAAACCAAAGACGACTACCAGAGACATCCTAGCTGCTTCCAAGAACAAGACCTCCACTTTTAGGGAAACTGAGGATGATACACAGTTTGTTTTGATAAAGCTTAGACCACACCTTCCAGAGCATAATGCCAGCCATCCTATTGCTGAAGACATGAAGAAGAGGAAGGACTCAGGTTTGAGAGAGTGGAGAGCTATTCATCCTTACTATCAGAGGAGGAGGACAGTTGTGGACTACAGGTTCTATATAAAGGAGCAACAAGACTTCTATGAAACAGTTTTGCTTGATAAGAGCCCTGCAGTGAGTGACATGAGATATATGGATTGGAAGCACATCAAGGATAATGAAGACTACTTTCCAAGTGTGCAAGATAACTTTCACTGTATTGGCCTTGATGAGTTTGTTGGTAAGGAGTTTACCGCTTGGAACGACGAGATGATCATGCAATTCTACTCCACGGCATATTTCTATGGAGATGGTAGGATTGTATGGATGACATAAGGCACCAGGTATGAATCCACAGTTGAGGAGTGGGCTGCCATCTTAGGAGCTCCACAGGTGCAAGACGGAAACTTGGATGTGTACTCCGAGTCCAAGGCAAATCACAATGCTACGAAGAACATGTACAATGAGATCCCTGCTGCAAACTTGCCATCACACAAGTTTGGATCCATTTACTTTCTCCAGGCTGGTCTACGCACGATCAACACTATCTTGAGGCATACCTTGATGCCTAAGTCTGGAAATGAGAAGATGATAAGAGGATATTCTATCAACATGCTGCTCCATCT
Organism: Elymus sibiricus; assembly: GCA_039707655.1. Classification (NCBI taxonomy): domain Eukaryota; kingdom Viridiplantae; phylum Streptophyta; class Magnoliopsida; order Poales; family Poaceae; genus Elymus; species Elymus sibiricus. Next base: position 240,251,533 of record CM077665.1, read on the forward strand.
AGATCAACACACCAGATTCAGAGTGATGGACTTAATTGTTGAAACAGTGAAGAGGACTGCAGCAGATCAGAAGAGGTCATGTGGATACGCTCCATATATACAGATGCTTATCAACTCCAAGATGGAGAAGCACATATTTGCACTTGACCGACAACATTTGCCACTTTTGCCAGAGCTAGAAGACAACGTTGTGGTGATGGACCCAGATCATCCCACCTCAGCTACAACACAGGCACATGTAGAGGCTACCAGAGACTCCGGTTCTCAGGTGTCAAAGACTAGGAGTGAGCAGATGGATCTCCTACTTAGCTCTATGCTCAGCATGCAGAAGGACATCGGGAACATTCTGAAGAACCAGGAGAGCCTCTCGAGGATTGTTGACACCAAATTTCATATTCTCAACAACAAGGTGGATGAGCTCACAGTGACTGTGAATGAGCTCAAGAAGGAAGTTGATGGCGTGCCCAGTCCCCACGCTACTGATGATGATGAGGATAGTCCACCTCTCAGGACAGCCACCCAGTTTAGGACTCAGCCCAGATCTGCCACAGTGCTAGTTCCAGAGTCTAGACCTTCTTCATCAGCACCTGCCGCAGCTCCTTCAGCTCCTTCAGCTCCTTCTGCAGAAGTCTTCGCTGATGCCGTTCTCTCGACTCCTTCATCATCCACCGGAGGAGATCAGCCCCAGAAGAGCGCTTAGTTATATACCTTTGAACTTTTTGGTAACTTGTTGCCAAAGGGGGAGAAGATGTATATAGATCTTTAGGCTTCGAGGGAGAGAGCGTTGCTGCTTTTCAAAACATTGATATCTTTTGGTTGGTTTGCTTGTGTTAAACTTTGTTGGTGTTTGATCATACACTTGATGTGTATTGGTACTATTTCCTATCCTTGTGATGCTTATGAAATGATCATTCACATTTGCTTGATTGTGTTGTGCTATGATATTCATTCTTATTATTCTCGCACATCACCAAGTTGTATGTGACATGGAAGAGTGCCCCATGTACCTAATCGATTGTGCATTTGCATTCAAATGCAAATTTAAAATAATGCACAAATTTAGGTGGAGCTCTTGCTTATCACATACTTCTCAAAGCGACGATTATATTCATTGATTATATCATATTTCGAAGCTTTGATCTATATGTTGTCATCAATTACCAAAAATGGGGAGATTGAAAGCACATTTGCTCCCTTGGTGATTTTGGTAATTAATAACAACATATATGTCATTGAACTAATGTTTCCACTAAGCATATTTCAGGAAAAGTTCAATGATGGATTGGCAAAAAGATTGTGGAGAAACCCCTAGATGCAAGGAAATGAATTGGCAAAGCTTCAAGCAAGAGGACTCTACATTTTACTTTGTGAGAAATCACTTTGAGTCCATAGGAAAACCAATACTATTAAAAGGGGGTAAGGTACTGTTGGTGAACAAGATGCTCCACGTGCACAGGTGATAGTCACCAAAAACACCCACAAGCTCTTTCACAAATACTCTGTCTAGAACCCTACCACTCAAATCGGTAAGACCAACAATTCCTATTCGGTCTCACCGAGATTCAAACACTAGACAGATCCTAAGCCAAACCCATCTCGGTACTACCGTCATTCCATTCGGTGCCACCGAAATCAGTTGCCAACTTTCGGGCATCCTATTTTCAAGAATCGGTACCACCGAGTTTTGCCAATCGGTCTCATCGAGTTTTGGACCAACTTTCTGGTTAGCCGTTGTCAAGAATTGGTACCACCGAAATTTGAGAATTGGTCTCACCGAGTTGTGCAATCTGATCGTTGGCCACCTAATCGGTACCACCGAGATTTATGTATCGGTCTCACCGAGATTCAAAAGTTGCTACCTCTGGAGCAACTCGGTACCACCGAGAATTGTATATCGGTTTCATCAAGATTCAAAAGTTACTGCCTTTTGGTCACTTTGGTACCACCGAGTTTTACACTTCGGTGTCACCGAGTTGGTCACTTTAGGTGTAACGGTTGGATTTTTGGGGATGCCTATATATACCCCTTCACCACCACCCACTCGAGGGAGAAGCACTCAGAACTATTCCATACTTGCCCCATCCAATTTTCTGAGAGAGAGCCACCTACTCATGTGTTGAGATCAAGCTATTCCACTCTATCCATATGAATCTTGATCTCTAGTCTCCCCAAGTTGCTTTCCACCAAATCAATCTCTTCCACCATAGCCAAATCTGTGAGAGAGTGATTGTGTGTTGAGGAGTCTATCATCTTGAAGCACAAGAGCAAGGAGTTCATCGACATTACCGAGCCTATTACCTTTTGGAGGGTGGTGCCTCCTAGATTGGTTAGGTGTCGTTTGAGAGCATCCTACTTCGTGTTGTGGAGTTGAACCAAGAAGTTTGTACGGGCAAGGAGATCGCCTACTTCGTGAAGATCTACCCATAGCAAGGCTAGTCCTTCGTGGACGGAAGCCGTTATGGAATAGTCAAGGTTGCTACTTCGTGGACCCTTATGGGTAGAGCCCTCCGTGGACTCTCGCGACCGTTACCCTTCGTGGGTTGAAGACTCCATAAACGTGGACGTACGATAGCACCACCTATCGGAACCACGGGAAAAATCATCGTGTCTTCAAATTGCGTTTGATCTTCCTCCCTACCCTCTACTACATATGCTTGTTGTTACTTTCCGCTGCTATACTCTTAGACATGCATGTATAGGGTATACTTGAATTGCTATAATCGCTAAAATCTGCCAACATTTAAAATTGGGAAAATGTAGAATTTTTATTTGCTCAAGTAGTCTAATCACCCCCCTCTAGACATACTTTCGATCCTACACTTGCGCACATCAGATCCACGCGCACTCGCACGGCAGCGGCCCCGATTCCGCGCGCGCGCCGCCTAGCCTCTAGCTCGCGAGGCCGCGTCGCCCCGCCTCCAGCGCGCGGCAGGCCACGCCGCGCTCGCGCCCGACAGCGGCGCCCCGCACCCGTGCCGCTGAGCACCTCCTCCGCCCAGGGAGCAGCCCCGCGCAGCTCCAGAACCAGGCCAGAGGGAAGAGAGGGCCCGCCGCCGCCGCCGCCGAGCGACGACGAAGGGAGAGCTGGTGGGGGAGAGCTCCTGTGGTGGCGAGGGTTTCGCGCCCGGGCCGCCCGCGGGGGAGCGACACGGGGCTGGGACAACTGGCGCAACTTTTTGTTTTGGGAAGAAGAATGCATCGATCTATTGATCTCACGAAATTTGCTAGATGTTCGTGCACTTCTAGCTAGACTTGAAGTTATAGATGGAAGTAAAGAAGAGACCAACGGGGAAGCAACGTCTACTTCTTTACAAAAGAAAAAAGACGTTGTTAAACTCAAGAATTCGCAGATCAACAACGAAGACATAAAGAAGATCTTAGTCCAACTAGTGGGAGCAGTTAGGGAAGTTGGACATATTTTAAAATGTCTAATTGTGGTTCTTATTTTCTTCGGTTTTGTATTCGTAACGAAGAATTGGTGAAAAAATGTATGTATTAAAATACATGATGAAATAAAAATGGACGCCGGCCGACCACGCGGACGTAAAATGGATCGGCGCGTTGGGCGCACGGCCAACCCATTTATAAAAGGGGACGAACGAGCCAATCTAAACAGACAAAATATTAACAAATCGCGCGTGAGTTTGGGTAGCGGGGCTGGAGTTGCTCTTAGACGCGTCTAACGAAAAAGTCGTCTCAGGGCGGAGGGCTCGTCTCCTCTGTGCCAATGGGCAGGCGCGACCGGCACCCCGCGTCGTCTCGCCCAAATCGGAGAATAGTTCCAACACATCGCACATCACACAGAAAAAGCTACGACTACGCGTCCCCTTTCCCACTGCTAGGAAGAACTAGCATCAACTGCAGCAGCCTCCGCTGGCAGCAGGACCAGCCGGGACGCGGGCGGGGATGGCGTCCATCTCGCGGAGCCTCCGGCGATCCCTCGCCCCTGACGCTCTCCACCGCCTCCTCCTCCAGTGGTCGCGGGCGTTCGTGACGGCTGAGTGCCACCGCCCCGTCGTCCTCCACAAGCGCGGCCCCGACATCCTCCATGACCCATGGTTCAACCGGGTACGCGCCCACTCGCCCGTCGTCGCCTCCTCGTTCCGTTTGCAGAGGGTTTCGCGGCGGTGGCCTGACGCGCGCGGGTTGTGCTGCTTCTGCAGGGAACAGCGTTCTCGATGACGGAGAGGGACCGGCTCGGCCTCCGCGGCCTGCTCCCGCCTAGTGTCGTTTCCTCGCAGCAGCAGATCGACCGATTCAGTACGACATGATACCCCGCCGTTTCAATTGCTTCCTTGCTTACTCTGTGTCTCGTTTACGGCTGTCCCAAAATTGGATTGGTCGGTGCCGAGCAGGGAGGTATTTTGGTGTATGATGACCAGATCGGTCCATTTTTAGGGGTTTGGAGGGTGAATGGCTTTAGCCAATACTCCAATTCGCAGACATTTGAGTGGGAGCGACACTAATGTTGTTCAGTATGTGCGTTGCTGAATGCTGAGGAACTGCAGGATAAACCTTTTGGTTTGATCTCTAGTGTAAATGTGTGCTTCGTGTTTAGGCTCCAGCTTGGAATAATTCCAAATTTCAAAACTGGCTTCTAGTGCTCTACAAGCTAGGTCAAACAACTTCTCTGAAAACTAGAATGAAGTATAGCCGGTTGCCCGATGTACCAGTTAAAGTTCAAACGCCAATCACAAACTCAGTTGAAAAATTGTCCAAACAACCAAGTGGCTCCAATGCTGAAGCTGCAAGTTTCACTCAGGTCTAGAGATGTATGAGGGTTTAGTACTAGAATACTAGGTTAATTGAGGTTCACATATGCTCTTTTTTTGTGGAAAGCACCAAAATGCACGTGATGAAGTGTTCTACAAGTGCTGATTTTAGCGGTGGATTTACCTCTTCTTTTATTTTTATTTATTTTGATTATAGTGGGTGACCTTAAACGGCTGGAGCAAAATGCGAGAGACGGGCCGTCTGATACTTACCAACTGGCAAAATGGCGTATTCTTAACAGACTGCATGACAGAAACGAAACGATGTACTACAAGGTGTGCAACTCCACAGCTCACACATTCTTTTAGGTGCAAACATATTTCTGTTGATGATGTTTCTCTCATTATATGGTTGTGCAACCACTTTGTTAACTCTATTGTATTGCAGTTTCAGACGTAGGCGCCTTTTCAAAGTGGTTACCTTATTTAACCTTATTGTGATTCTTTATTAGGTCTTAATAGATAATATTGAGGAGTATGCGCCTATTGTTTACACACCGACTGTTGGCGCTGTTTGTCAAAACTACAGTGGCTTGTTTAGACGGCCTCGGGGAATGTATTTTAGTGCAGAGGATCGTGGTGAAATGATGTCCATGGTGTACAACTGGCCAGCTGATCAGGTATGCTTCTTGTCCATTTACTTATTTGGTCTTCTGTAGTTCAATTCTTTCAGTGTCTTAAAGTTATAAAGCTCTTTTGCTAAATGGCTAAGATATATCTTTTACCTTTTGAAGATCTCCTAGGGGTGGGAGAACATCTTCTGACGACAAGTTTCCTATATTTCAAATAAACATAAGTGGCTAATCTTTCGCAGGTCGACATGATAGTGGTGACCGATGGAAGCAGGATATTGGGCCTTGGTGATCTAGGGGTGCAAGGTATTGGCATTGCTATAGGGAAGCTGGATTTATATGTTGCTGCTGCTGGAATAAATCCCCAGAGGGTATGCTTTTTGTTGTTCCTTAGGAAACTGTTAGACTTACCTTGTTCCATCTTCCATTTTTTACATCTATATTTTCATATTTGACATCTTTAATTTCAAATAAGTATAATTTGGTATTTGACCTACACGGATTTTATTGACAAAAAATAACGTTTTGCTACTTAATCTGATTGTGCCAATCAGCCTCTTATAATAATTCAGGGAGATAAAATTTCGTTAGAATGTTACCAGTTTGGCTTACTTTTGTACTGAACCATGATGAATGATGTTTACCAAACTGAAGCTTCAAATACGAGACTTGATGATCGCGTTTGTGTTGCATGACCTTACAGCTACAGCGCTGGTTGCTTAGATAGTTAGATGTTATAAAGTTTCAAAGTGTTCTACTGCTATTTATTTCTTACTCGATCCGTTCTTTGCAAGGCATATATTTGATTTGTTCAGATAATGCTTTGAATAATAATTACTCTATTAATAGGTGGTGCATGTGAATATGTGATACAAGATCACAATCATAAGTAATTACGTTTGAATTAGAATCTGATGACACCTTATATTACACAAATTGCATACTGGTAGAGTAATTACCAGTTTCGCTTACTTTTGTTCTGAACCAAGATGAATGCTGTTTACCAAACTGAAACTTTAAATACGAGACTTGATGATCGCGTTTGTGTTGCATGACCTCACAGCTACCACGCTGGTTGCTTAGATGTTATAAAGTTTCAAAGTGTTCTACTGCTATTTATTTCCTACTCGCTCCTTTCTTTTGTAAGGCATATTTGATTTCAGATAATGCTTTTAATAATTACTCTATTAATAGGTGGTGTGCATGTGAATATGTGATATAAAATCACAATCATGAGTAAATATTTTGAATTAGAATCTGATGACACCTTATGTTACAGAAATTGCATACTGGTAGAGTAATTGATGGTGAAAGCCTTGTCTCAGAAAAACAATAGAGGGAGTACTCCCTCCGTTTTTATTTACTCCGCATATTAGGTTTGACTGAAGTCAAACTTCATAAACTTTGACCAAAATTATAGAGAAATATATAGACATTTACCATAACAAATTCATATGATGTGAAAGTACATTCAATAATGAATCTAATGGTATTGATTTGTTATTATATATGTTAATATTTTTGTCTATAAACTTTGTAAAAGTTTATGAAGCTTGACTTTGACCAATGCTAATATGCGGAGTAAATAAAAACCGAGGGAGTATTATTTACTGTCGGTATAGTTTATATTTATATGTTCCATTGCTTATCACACTATAATATTCTTATAGGTTCTTCCAGTTATGATTGATGTGGGAACTAACAATGAGAAACTCCTCAAGGATCCTCTTTGTAAGTTCTTCTTTGAACATTTTGTTAGTTGAGCATATTTTTCTCTAAAACATTTGATCACCCTTATTCTCTAAAGGGAAAATAAATAAATAGATGTAGACATCAGAGTCACCTACTCACCATTATGGTTGTATTTTAGAATGATTCAGATTCCAGGAAAGATGCATATGTATGATGTTGTAATCTTTACTAGCTTGTGAGAATCGATGACCTTTTCTGTTCTTTGTTACTCTCAAGCAATATTCTAGAATTTTCCTTATAATATGATGCAGCCAATGCACCTTTTCACTAAGCAAAGAAGAGATTGAATAGTCTTTTCTGCTATTATTTTTCTGAATTTTGTGCTGTACAGATCTTGGGCTACAAGAACACCGTCTTGAGGGAGAAGAATATGTTGAAATTATTGATGAATTCATGGAAGCTGTTTTTTCTCGTTGGCCCAATGTGATTGTACAGGTGCTCTTTTGGTGTTTGGTGCTGGCTCAGTTTTTTTCTGCATGTGCTTTAGCTGTAATATTTTCAAAATTACTTTTCTTTTATGTTCTCTAGTTTGAAGATTTCCAAAGCAAGTGGGCCTTCAGGTTGTTGCAGCGTTACAGGAAGACTTATCGTATGTTTAATGATGATGTGCAGGTAACTAGTTTGACTTATGGCAGTTATGTTTTTCCATTATGTGTTGTCTTGTGCTATGATATCTACATGTTTCCTTCTGGCACACCAACACTTTTCATGGCTAAGAACGTTTTGTATCCTTCTCGTTCGTAGTCGTTGTTAACTTCTGTATTTAACAGATATTTTCTGTTACAAATGTTGATTACAGTAATTCCTCCATTCCAAAAATGTAAGGGCTATCTTTTTTTTTTCGGAATCTTTTTTCAAAAATGTAAGGCGTGCATGTAGAATCAATGACTCTTGTCCTCATTTATCTTTCATCTCTCTTCATCAGTTTCATTTATGGTTAAACGAATATACCAACTATTTCCTCTCCTGTTCCCAAGATTAACATGTCTACCACGGTCATTTCCTCTACTATTTAATCCTTGTGCTATAACGAAATACACTATGAAATGAAATGGAGGAAGTACTGTCTATGCTGGTGGAAAATACACCCTCTGTGCCTTTCAGTAATACCAGTTCAATTGTACTTGTAATATTTATCAATATATCTTATGTTCAATTACTTGCAGACTTACGGTCAAAATCAAGTCTGTTAATCTGAGGTTTTGACATCTGAGCATTTGTATTTGAGAATGTGCAGTCTAGCTTCCCTAGTTAGAAAGTCCTTTTCAAGGAAGATATCACACTTATTGCCCATAGAATACCTGCCCACAAAAAGCAACCTCTAGTTGATTGGATAGTCCTTTGTTGTAAACTAGATAACGTCCCGCCCGTTGCCGCGGAATTTATTAGCAATGAACTTATCAAAAATAAAATTAGAATATTTGAGAACAGTACCGCATCACATTCAACCTAGAGGTAAATGGAGAGTGGATGCATGTTATATTGTCTTGTGACATTCGAGTTCAATTATTTATTGTTGAAAAATAAAATACCTACCCACAAAAGGCAACCTCTGCTTGATTAGATGATCCTTTGTTGTAAACTAGATAACGCTCTGCGCATTGCTGCGATTTTTTTTTGCAATGAACTAATCAAAAATAAAATTAGAATACATGAGAACAGTACCGCGTCACATTGAACCTAGAGGTAAATGGAGAGTGGATGCATGTTACATTGTCTTGTGACATTCAAGTTCAATCATGTGTTGTTGAAAATAAAAATAAAAATTAATGACGTGGAGGGCTTTCATGTTCTTTGATGATGTGGAGGCTTGCATGTGGTAGAAAGTGGAAAGTCTAATGGTTGCATGGGCGCTTGATGATTGTGGAGGGCCTGCATGTGATGAGAAGTGAAAAGTTGATTGATTGCATTCTCTTGATGATGTGGATGGCTTGCATGTGCATTTAAATGAGAGGCGGCATGTGTGCGACATGTGTGATGAGGTGGATAGATTGCATGTTAAGATAAATAAGATAGTGGGGATGAACTTCTTAGGTATGCAGGATATGGGGGATCTCCCCCCTCTCACGTACATGTGTTTATTTCTTTTCTAATATAATTTTAAAATACTGTGAGGGCATCCCCACGGTCTCCCGGATCAAAAAAAGATGCAGATTTTTTTCTTCTATTTATTGCACATTTACTTCATTAATAATCTGAAATAGTACTTCCTCTGTTTATTTTTATAAGGTCTATGGTTTTTTGCATCTCCTGTCAGAAATTAATGCATGCACGTGATTTTTTTCAGAAGGTTTATTGCTATTTTTTTTCCTTTCTTGGCATCGTTTATCATATCTTCCTTCCTTTATAAGAATAGAACCACAAACTGTCCTCTCTTCCATATCCAAGATATTTAAATAAGAATAACATGGTAATTTCTTTTGATTTTTTGTTGGTTTATATACTTAATCCTTTTCACTCACAATTTGCCATATATTTGAAAATTCGCGGAGTAAAATTATCACACTTGAGATTACTATTATTTATGTACAAAGGGAACTGCTGGCGTTGCAATAGCTGGTCTTCTAGGAGCTGTAAGGGCACAAGGAAGGCCAATGATAGACTTCCCAAAGCAAAAGATTGTCGTCGCAGGTGCTGGCAGGTTCGGATCATGTCCAATGTTTCAGAACTTGTTATAAAACTAGAGTATAAATGATTCATGATTAATGACTAAATTGATCCTATGTACTAACTGTGATGTTACTGAAACTTGATTACATTAATACAGGTCAAAAATTATCGTAACCTTTGATCAGGTGCATTTCAGAAGTATGACGTTAATTACATTTCACCTTTTGCAGTGCTGGGATTGGTGTTGTGAATGCTGCAAGCAGGACCATGGCAAGGATGCTGGGAAACAACGAGGTTGCTTTTGAGAGTGCTAGGAGTCAATTCTGGATAGTCGATGCTCATGTGAGTTGGATCCCTAAGAATTTTTCTTATGCCTGCTGGAGTTTTCTTGTATTTGTATGATAATAGTTTCAATAAGGATTACACTACTCTGTTTTTCTATCAAAATTAACTGCACGTTCTATCAAAGTCGGCTCCACTATCACATTGCTTGTGAGTGATGATCATGCTTATCAGCCAATCGTAAGCTGAATAATTTGGCAATGTGTTTGACACAGTCTAGAATTTTTGTATCTTCACTACTGATCTTCCTTGGCTCCTTGCACGCACTTATATAAATCTTACTACATCATCTCTGTTCTATTTTGGCCAGGGTTTAATAACAGAGGAACGTGTAGACATTGACCCAGATGCACGTCCCTTTGCTAGGAGAAAGAGTGAGCTAACTCACCAAGGCCTAACTGAGGGTGCAAGCTTGATTGAAGTGGTATTTATCTAAAGTTTCTATTTATATTTAGATTAATATAGATGGTTCTTTTCACAGCATATGTACTATTAGGCAGACATCTTATTGACTACCAAGGTCCATGTATCGTAATATGTGCATGCCAGAGTTATTCACTATTATCAAAATGAGCAGAAATAAACTCAATCCCTAAATACTATTATCTCTAGCGATCTCACCCTACAGCTAATGCTTATGTTATCTGGTATTGGCTGTTGTAATGTGATTCACTCAGAAGATTGATGGTGAATTTTGTGTGGCCTAGAACTAATGTCATTCACAAAGTCCACATTTCATGTGGGAGTATAACTCAGATTGCCAAAAAAAAAAAAACTGTTACTTTAAACCCCTTTCGCTCTGGCGTCACCACCAATTGTATGGTGTGTTTCTTTTACATTTTCCCTGAATAATATTTACGATATATTCCATTTGTCAAGTTATATCAGTATAAACTTTCCATTGAAAAGCCATCCTTAAGTCTATTTAAATTCACATTTACCTTACCAAAATAAAATTTAGTTCATGAAAGAACAAGACATGTGGAGTTTAAGACTGATGCATACGAATAGTAGCAGTAGGCAATAGGCGCAATAGGCATGTGGAGTTTAAGACTGATGCATACGAATAAGACATGTGGAGCTTAAGACTGATCTGGCCAAATGGGATGGGCCGGCCCGGCCTGTGCTAATCGTGCCTGGCACGGCCCGGCTATGGGATCGAGAAGGGACGTCTAGAGGAGGGGGGGGTGGGGTGGGGTGGGGTGAATAGACTACTTGATAAATTAAAATATAACCTTTTTCCAATTTTAATGGTTGACAGATTTTAGCAATTCTAACAAGTCTAGTGCACCCTACACATGGTAATCAACAAATATAGCAACGGAAAGTAAAGACAAGCATATGTAAGGAGTAGAGATAGGAAGATCAAACGCAATAGATGACACGAAGATTTTTCCCGTGGTTTCGATAGGTAGTGCTATCGTACGTCCACGCTAATGGAGACTTCAACCCACGAAGGGTAGCGGTCGCGAGAGTCCACGGAGGGCTCCACCCGTTAGGGTCCACAAAGTAGCAACCTTGTCTATTCCATCACGGCTTCCGTCCACGAAGGACTAGCCTCACTATGGGTAGATCTTCACGAAGTAGGCGATCTCCTCACCCATACAAACTTCTTGGTTCAACTCCACAACATGAAGGAGGCTCCCAAGCGACACCTAACCAATCTAGGAGGCACCACCCTCCAAAAGGTAATACATGTGGTAACAATGATGAACTCCTTGCTCTTGTGCTTCAAAAGATAGTCTCCTCAACACACAGTCACTCTCTCACAGATTTGGCTTGGTAGAAGAGGATGATTGGCTGAAAAGCAACTTGGGGAGGCTAGAAATCAAGATTCATATGGTTGGAGTGTAAGGTCTTGATCTCAACACATGAGTAGGTATATAGGCATCTTCAAAAATCCAACCGTTACAACATTATTGCCCAACTCGGTGAAACCGATCCAAAAACTCGGTTGCACCGACTAGTGCAAAATGTGGCAACTTTCGGCTTTTCGGTGAGACCGATATATAAATCTTGGTGGTATTGATATGGGTGACCTAGGCAGATTACAAATCTCGGTAAGAACGATTCTCAAAACTCGGAAATACCGATTCTTGAAAATAGGATACCAGTGAATTGGTCACTGATTTCGGTTGCACCGAAGTGGAAAGTTGGTGGCACCGAGACTAGGGTTTTGGCTAGGATTCTGTCTAAGTGAAACTCGGTAGGGCCGAATGGAAATTGTTGGTGGCACCGATTTTGGATATTTGGTTTTGGATAGAGTATTTGTGGGAGAATCTCTAAGCACTTGAGCAACCAGACCATCATAGACACCTCATCCCCTTTTAATAGCATTGGCTTTCCTATGGACTCAAGAGTGATTTCTCACATAAAGTAAAATGTAGAGTCTTCAAGCTTGTTGATTTTGCCAATCCTATTCCATTTCTTCTTCTTCTCTCCTTGGGGATTCTCCATACATTCCATGGTCAAACTTCTCTCTGGACTTCATCTGAAATAAACTAGGTAAAACTGTTAGTCCAAGAGACAGTGTATGTTGTCATGAATTATCAAAACCATCAAGGGAGCATATGTGTTTTCACCGGCCCACCATGTCACGTTTAATAGCCGGCCCGTGTCGTGCCGGCCCATGTGGCTCGCTCCTCGGCCCAAGCACGGCCTAGTTATTAAACGGGCCGGCCCCTGTCACGTTTAGCACGCTGGGCCACATGTTTTTCAGCCTACTGGGCTGTTTTTAGGCCTATTGGGCTGTATTTAAGGTCATATATATATAAAATTCTGAAATAAATAAATAATAATAAACGGACCGTGCCGTGCCGGCCCGCGTGCCCAGCCTGCAGGCCTAGGCACGGCCCTAGGCGTGCCACGTGTCGGGGGTGGCCCGTTTAGCCCGTGCCGTGCCTGGCCCATGGCCGGACGGCCTGGTTGGCCCGGCCTGTTTGGCCAGCTTCCAAATGACCCCATTTAGAATTCATGATTGCCCAGCTCATGCATTATTAAGTGTTTATCCTCTAATAGTTTTGAGCTCAAGTTCTGGTGTTGCTGATGCTCAACTATTTGTACTGTACCATGTTTATTGAACAGGTTAAAAAGGTGAAGCCTGATGTCATACTTGGACTATCTGCTGTTGGTGGTTTGTTCTCAAAGAAGGTATAGTATCTCACAATAACTGCATGCCAAGTTTGTTCGGCATTGGTTCCAAGCCAGTTTCACCGAAGCTAAAGCCATAAGCTAATTCATGATCTGTCCTCTATTGTTGTTACTGCCACTAGTTTCAGTGACTAGTTATGTGACAGGACATTTAATATGTTGCAGATGACAGAACCGTTAACTTTCCAATTATGTTGGGATTTTTGTTAGTTAAATAATGAAATTCGTTGTATTTATAGTACCCTTAGATTGTAGGTCTTTTTTTTCCCTGGGTAGTGGTAATTCTGTCTATAGAGCCCCTGCAAATCCTATGTTTATTTGAAGTTATGGACCTTGCATCAGGACCAGTTTGGTACTCGTCATTAGTTGCATGATGTCTGCTATTTTGACTTTTTGATAATGGTGATGGGTTCTTTGTACCTTCAGGTTTTAGAAGCACTAAAAGATTCATCCTCTTCCAGACCAGCAATTTTTGCGATGTCAAATCCAACTAAGAATGGTTCGTGATATGAAAGTTTACTACTCCGTATAATGTTTTCTTTACAGCTGCCATCTAATTCTGTGTTGGTTACATATTATAGCTGAATGTACACCTGAAGAAGCCTTCTCAATTATTGGTGAAAAGGTCGTATTTTCCAGTGGAAGCCCATTTGACGATGTGGATCTTGGTATGTCTGTCCAGTCTTGCGTCCTTCCTTTTGTGGCGCTCCTTCCGAAGTCAGCTGAGCATCACTATGTCGTAATGTGTCAGTTATATCTTGATATCTATGCTTGGCATCAGCTAATGCAACGGATCAAGCATATTGCATAACCAAAACTTTGATGATTTGATGAATTGCAGGATACTCAATCTGTAAGATGTTACTCTGAGTGTTGCTTATACTGCTTCTCTTGCAGGTGATGGAAAGACCGGCCACTCTAATCAAGGGAATAACATGTATCTCTTTCCTGGGTTAGTCCTGTTACTATTGTAAACTATATATATGCAACGAGACTTGGTTCTTGTGCAAATTATGATTCATTTGCGTTGCTTGACCACTGTGCAGAATAGGACTTGGAACCCTGTTGTCTGGTGCACGGATTGTCTCTGATGGAATGCTTCAGGCGGCAGCAGAGCGGTGACTTCCTTGACTTGTCATCTTTTAACACAAGCTGCTTATTTAATCTAGTCTATTTTATTAACCATGAAAATTCTTTAGCTTGGCTTCATACATGAAAGAGGAGGAGGTTCTCCAAGGGATAATTTACCCTCCAACCTCCAGGTTATATACTCGTACAATCAATGTTTCAGTTTTCCGTGTTGTTATGCTTGTTGATTATATATATGGTTACACTCAGAATACGTGACATCACTAAGGAGGTGGCGGCAGCAGTTGTGAGGGAAGCTGTTGCAGAGGACCTAGCTGAGGGATACCGTGACATGGATGCACGTGAGCTTGCAAAACTCAGCGAGGTAGGAAATCACCTTACTGCTCATCCAGGATTTATGATTATGTTTATTAGTTGATTAACTTTGAACAAAATTTTGTGTTACAGGAAGAAACAGTTGACTATGTCAAGAAAAACATGTGGAATCCAGTTTATCCAACAGTAGTGTACAAGAAAGACTAGAATTCTACTCATGCTGTAAAATACATGTTCATTCATCATGTGCAATTTACCTTAGGCTATTCTTTCGATCTCTGGAAATATAGCCACCTCCGAGCATGGAGTCTCGATTGTTTTAATGTGATCGTCACGTGACAGAACACAAGGCTGGCCCCAGTTTTTAGTTGTCTAATGCTGTCAGAAGTGCACTAGGTAGTGCGAGATAGGCTCCCAGCTCCCTGTCTGTCGCATTTGAAGTTGAGGTACTTGCAATAATAACTGGGACTTGCATTCCAGTTTTCTCCAAATTTTCATATCTTGTGTCGTGTGCGTTTCGAACACAGATTTTATTATAACTAACGGACGCAGTAACTTGACCATATTTTAGAGACGACAATTCTGGCTGGCTGGCCGCTTGCCTAACATCGTATGGTTGTTGCCCCTTCTCAGTATTTTATTTAGTTCTTTTACAAACTCTGTACTGTTCCCATTTTCTTTTGGTTGAGAGCCACCCAACGTACTGGTCCTGACGTGAGGCGGCGGAAGTGCTTTGTCAGCAGCGATGAAATGAAATAATCTAAATGGAAGATAATTGCAAAGTCCTCACCACGAGTCCACGATCCTAATGATGCTAAACAAGCACCAAAAAAAGGTAAAACAAGGAGGCCAGTTTGGTAAGAATGTTGCTACACGCGAGGCATGATTCTGATTCGGATGGTTATGCTCGAGACAGGAGAAACACCTTCCATTGTATTTGTGACGTGTCACGATTAAAGATTTTGATCTAGATCATTACAGGTTGATGTCTATTCTCTAACTGTAAATAAACTAAGCATTAACATAAACAGGAGATTTCCTTTTTCATTTCTCAATACTAAAGCTTCTGAGATCTAAACCTTGATGGCTTGATTCTTGATTCCCTTTGCATAACCTTCTTTTTCAGGAAAGAACAAGTTGTTAATATTATTAGTGATTGCATTGGACAAGATATTGCTTGTTAATGTCTTGACTTGAATGGTGTGCAAAAAGGGATTTTCTCTGGCATGTTTCAACATCTTGTCGGTACGAAAGCACTAATTTCTAGCTCCTCCGGTTCTCCAACCTTTTTTGCAAAAGGGCGAAATGGCTTCAACAATGTACTACTTCTCGGTCCCATAATATAGGACGTTTTTTTACACTACTGTAGTATCAAAAAGCGTCTTACATTACGGGACGGATGGAGTAATTTCTAGCTCCTCCAGTTCTCCAATCTTGGTCAATGTTTTTCCTCCTTCCCAACTCCCATCTTTTTCTAATCTCTTAGCCTTGGTGCACGAGGCCATTGGCAACGAAACCACGCAGGGATTCACTGGTTTTGAAGGCATGTTTGAAATGACTGAAATTTTGCTAAATACCCTGCTCCAAATCTGTTCGATGTATAAGCGCGTTTCATTTCCTATCACAAATATAGTTTTGTACTTGGGGAAATTGTATGTACTTGTATGAGTAGTTTTTCCAATGTTATCGTTCAGTAGGGTGCATTTCAGTCCGAGTTCCAACCGCCTTCCCGATAGAACTGTCTTACTCTAGAATAGCAATGGGCCGCAAAACAATATCTTGAAACAGGTCGCAGAAGTATATGTACAAAAGAGGTGCGAAAGGTGAAAATACTATTACATGAACTATAGCTTATGCAGCATAAGATGAACAAGAAGTTGCATGACCAGAGAAGAAATGTCTCCAATCCCATGTCCCAACCATTCAAAACCAAAG
The DNA here is from genome assembly GCA_039707655.1 of Elymus sibiricus. NCBI lineage: Eukaryota > Viridiplantae > Streptophyta > Magnoliopsida > Poales > Poaceae > Elymus > Elymus sibiricus. The sequence continues at coordinate 240,268,070 of CM077665.1, forward strand.
GACAAAGGTCTTCAAAAACAAAGGAGAAAGGTTTCCAACTCTTGACTCTTGAGCATCCCAAGGTGGCTATAAATATACATGGTTCCATCTTCCTCTTGCATGTGCCATTTCCAGAACTTTTTTTCCGAAACGGAGGCAAAAGATTTGCCTCACCGATTAATTAAGCAGAAGAGAATTGCCGGTTTAATTAACAGAAAACCATGTGAAAACCGATACAAACCCATCACATGTGAACTACTCACGGAGCATGCAACTCCATAAACTTGTTGCTACATCTCCATACCATATACGGATCTTCCACTTCATTATCATCTCACAACTATGTTTTCTCTGCTGCTTTTCCTCTCCATGGTTTTTGCAGATGCAAACTTCCATCGTGTCAAAAGCAGCATATTACCCCAATTCTGATACAAAAAGGAACCGAAAGTAAGTACTCCCTCTGTCCCAAAATAAGTGTCATTGATCTAGTATAAAATTTGTATTAAGTTAGTACTAAATCTGTGACACTTATTTTTGGGACGGATGGAGTATTGCATATGATATATGTTGCTCAAATTGTGGAGGTCACATGTTGTCAAAAAGAAAACACTACTTGTTTCTGACAAACACTTTCATGGAGCATGTGCGTATGGCACACTTCAGGCAACACTTACGAACGCCGATGTTTCTGCATCATCAAGCCTATACAGGAATGGGATAGGCTATGGCGCATGCTGTTAGGTAAAATCCATCTGTGGTGGACCCCAGGTTGCGTAAATCATGGAACGCCGTTTTCCTGTTCCAGGTAAGAATGCCAATTGCCAACAGGTGAGGTGAATAGATCCTAACTATTGTTCTGGAAATGGTGTGACAATTGCAATCACCGACTCTGGGATTGAGTGAAGGCACTAATTTCATCATCAACCATGCCTTTGCTGGTATGGCTCAGAGTGCGGATGGTGGCGAAGCGCTGCTAGCCCTTGGTCGTGTTGAAATCGAGTACATGAGGTGCGTGAATACAATAAACCTGCCTAAAACTATTGCATGTACCACATTAGGTTGCTTTCATCAGATGGCAAAAAAAGGCAAAACTGGAAAATACGCTAGTTATGATCTTGCAACTCTCTGCTACAAGGTTTCTTGTAGCTACCCAAATAAGAACATTGTCTTCAAGATTACTGAAGGCAACAATTTCCCCTACTACCTAGAATTTTAGATTGGTACCAACATGGTAGCAAGGACATCATTGCAATCCAGCTTTGTGAGGTAAACACTAATTAAACGGTGTATGCAGGCAGTGAACTTGACATGCCAACAATATGGGCTACCATCTCCCCCCCCCAATAATGTTAGAGATACGACACACAATCGAACACGATGAAGAACGAAATCAAGCAGGGACCACGAGATTTGAACGTGGAAAACCCCTCCAACACGAAGGGGAAAAAACCACGGGCGCCTACCAGCCAAACTTCACTATATCGGGAGAGGTTACAAACGCCGGGGATTTACAACTGATCAACGTATCCCGTGCGGCGGCTTACAAGAGGTATATATAACACATGAGTCCTAGGTCTCCACCTTGAGACAAATTCCATCTTGTAGCATGAATGAGAACCTTCTCCTTGAACAACAAAGAAAACACTTTCGACGCCAAACAACCACTAGGGCTAATGAGTTATACCAACTAAGTCTGAGCAAAGCTTAAACTTAGCAACATAAATTGGCTTTGTCAACATATCAGCAGGATCATCATGAGTACTAATCTTGCATACCTTCAGTTTACCTTGCTCAACAATGTCTCGAGCAAAATGATATTTGACATCAATGTGCTTTGTTTTCTCATGAAACATTTGATCCTTAGTGAGGTATATGGCACTTTGACTGTCACAAAAAAAATTAATGCAAGAATTATCTCCATATAGGTTAGCATACAAACCTTTCAGGCAAACTGATTCTTTACATGCTTCTTCAGTGGTAGATTGAGCAACTACTGCGTGCAGTGTGGCCCTCCAACTCACGACACGATCACCAACAGTGAACACATAACCATGGAACAACTCCGCTTCGGCCCAAGCCTACCGGCAGCGGGCCTCGCTCTGCTCGCTCGTCAAAAGTTGGTCTTTCTCTTTATATTTGAATTTGGAGCATAACATACCACATAAGGATGCTGCTTAGCAGCAGAGCTCCGCGCGGTGGTGACCAGAAATGGCTAGTTCCGACAAACATAATAACACAGAACTGGACAGCAAGGGCCATATATGATTCTGGCGTACAAGCGCAGTTGCAGTAGTTTTATAGAACTTAGATACAGAATATAGATAAATATTTAATTTCTTATGTACTCATCATGAATAATCTTGTGAAGTATTTGTTGTAACTTTTCGTGGACGAGCTTGCCTGTATAGTTTGTGCATCAATAAATTGCACATGGGAGAATAAATATCGCACTAGAAATTTAACAGCTCTTCTCCAACTGTCTTCAAAAGACACCATTCCTTATTTGTTAGAGAGATCATTGATCAACCAATCACCACATTTCATGGAATAAATGCATTGAATTCAAAGAAATCGTACTCTTATAATAACTGATTATAATTAGCACCAGTCTTACCAAATTGGAAACAAGGTCTTCAGGATCTACTTGCTTACATCAACATGGCAACATATAAGTACTGTACATAGCCAAACAAGATTTGACTAAAACTACGAAAAACCGACTGAACCATTCAATTGTCCACTGGATTCAGGATAAGCAGAAATTCCCAACAAGGATGCCAGTCCTGATATTTTGTCAAGAAACAAACCAATTATCAGTAACCACTAAAGGTATGCACCAAAATAATAAATTCAACAGGAAGGTAAAAATGAACACACGGTAATTGAATGAACAATATCAAGTGTAATATCCTGAAGAAAAAAGTCCATTTTACTCCCGTGAAGAAAGTAGGTTGTTCGCATAACCCTCTGACCTTTTTTTTGGTTCACTTAACCCCCTAATCTAACCAATACCATTCAAACTTCGTTGTTGGTGGGTTTGTGAGGTGGTTTGCTGACGTCAGGAGGTTTGGCTAGTGGGCCCACACACTTAATTGAGGAGGTTTCATACTTGGACAACTTCGGGAGCTCTCACCATCATGTCTATAGCTTTGAGGCCAATCGACATGTGTACGCCTCGATCACCCGCAACGACTAGAGTGGTTGTGGCCTTACTACCGAGTGGGAGTGGAGGTGGAGCTCGACGGGGAGCTCGTTCCTATCTGCATTCCCTGCAATTCAGTAGGGGGAAGAGTGACAAATGAGGGAAGGATCTTAGAGCCGCAAGGAAATTGTCGAGGGATGCTAACCATCGTCGGAATTCGAAAAATGGCCGTGGAAATTTTCTTCACCGGAGCCAAAGAGGGAGATGGCCTCAGGTCAATTCGTTGGGAGGGGAGGACTAGCTCGTTGCCGCGATTTGGGAGAGACACTTCACGTCCGTCGGCGACAAGCCGAACATCGATGACGTTAGAACATAGCCGTATTGGCAGCGGTGGAGAGCGTGGGCTTGCCAAGGCTACTCCCCGCTCGTAATTGAGCATCACAATAGGATCGGCTCGGGAAGGGTAGGGGGAGCTCATGGACGAAGCAATTGAGAGGAAATCAGCTCTCGGGGATGAATCGATTTGTGAGGCCAGCGGCGACGTTCTTCACCGGAGACGAAGAAGAACGCCGAACGGGATACCGAGCGGCACTTGAACAGCGTTGGGCGATGGCTGCAGCAGCGGCGATGGTTCAGGAGGCAGCAACGAGGCCATGAAAAGACCCCATTTTCCCTTTTCTTCTCTGCAACGGCGTCGGAGAAATCCGCATCGTCCCCATGTTCAGCAAACCACCTGACAGCGTGGCCCCGCTGGTCAACAAACCGCTTTGACCTACGCCACATCAGCAAACCACCTGACAAACCCACCAACCATGATTTTTGAACGGTATTGTTTAGATTAGGGGGTTAAGTGAACCAAAATAAAGGTCAAGGGGTTATGCGAACAACCCACTTTTTTAGGGAGTAAAATGGACTTTTTTCTATCCCGAATGCTCAACACTTTCAGAAGTCAAAAGTTCACAACAAACACCAATTTAAACTTAAGTCAGAACCAGTTATAACTTAAAGAAGCAAGCGAATATAAAAATGACTCAAAATTTGTCAGGAAATCAGGTCAACCGTAAAGCAATTAGATGACTCGGCCCAATCTCAGCATATATCATGTTATACAAACCACAGAACCTGCAGAATTAACGAGCTTCCAGTTTCTTGTTATAGAATATGTGGCGTTATGCGCAACAACAAAGAAAAGCTTCTCGGTAAATAGCATTAATCTGCATGTCAAACATCTGACTGGGCACACACAAACTTTGGCATGGCGAGTGGGTGGTTGCAGGCATTAGGCAATAAGCACACACATCAGCATGTTCTCTGCTTTTCGTCTCATATACTGTCATGCCCTAGGCAGCACAACTGGTAATTACGCATCAGTCCACTATCTGGGCCTCGGCAGCCAGGAGCCATGCAAATCTGGACGGAGATGCCCAAAGGGTTGCACAGGGAAAAGAGAGACAGAAAAGAGAAGAGATTGGAGATACTTGTGGCCCGCTCTTCATTGACAAAAGCATCCTCATATACAGAGGGATTTCCTGACAGATTTATCTAGAGATCAAATCCAAACTTACTTCAAACTAACACAATCTCATATCTCCTAACATAATGGGCAGGGCATAGCCAGGACGCCAGCCCTTAGCCTCACTGCCCCTTGCCTGTCTGCCGGCTGTGGTGGTCTTCTCCCCATGTTGGTGTATCAGGGAAATCCTCACACGACTAGAAAATAGAGACTTGAAACACGTTGATAACAACAGAGGACAAGAAACACATAAAATTCAACATAGTTTTGATCCCTGCCCTCAAGCCTCACTGCTCCAACTTAGGGGTCTCGCAACCAACAATCTGCCCCTTCCATTATAATATGTTAAACTATAATGAGTTGGAATGTTAAAACATTATACCATTTGCTGTATGTGCAACTGCTCTTGCTTGTGTTGTATGATCAGGATGATTTTCTACAAAAGAAATTGTTTGACTACTTGAAGCAACAGCATGGTTTCCATTCTCAGGATAGCCTGTCTGTAGAATATCATCCAGATGCTTCAGAAGAACGCTTGATTGACTCTCAATGTATGACATTGCCTCCTCGGATTTGGCGGCCCTTGAAGCTATTAGGCTAACCATACGACACATGTTAGAGAAGCGAACATCCAAACATGACTGCATGATACTGCTAGATCCAGAGTTAGGTTCTTCTCCCATTCTAACAGAGCAGGCATCTTTCCTCCATCTCTTCAAAATGTATTGTTCCGGGAGCTCCTTAATATTCTTGAGATCAAGTACCTTTAGTACATGACAACACTGGATTCCAACAGATTCAAACTTCCTGCAGCTGCAAGTGGCCAAGCCATCTAGTGCATCAAATTTTACAATGCCCTCTGATAGCTTCTCATCAAGTATTATTTTGTACTCCGACACTGTCCCAACTGCACGGCAGGGGAAGGACATGCAGTTCATGTAAGCCTCAAACTCACCCTGGAACATCTTGAAAGCTTCAGGTGTATATGCATTTGAAGATTGTTTTAACATTCGCAAGGACGGGATTGGCAAGGTCAACTGGTTTCCATCAACATCAGCCTGTAATTTCTTCGAGCGATGCTCTTCCAGCATGGTCTCATAACGCTTGAAGAACAGCAGAATATCTTCCTGCTCGCTGAGCTCCCGTTTTAGCTCATTAATCATATTGTCCTTTCTAAGAGTAGTGAGAATATCAGCAGAAAACACAGTTCTCGTGTAAGGCAGAGCCCATTTTTCTTTCTCTAGAAATAATATGCTGAGCCATTCACTCTCACCAATGTCATGTTTCTCAATTAGCTTTTCCCATGCAGACAAGAACTCCATCTCATCCTCACAGTCAAAGAGACACTGCCTCAAAGCATTGCCAAAACTTTTCGAGCTTTCGAACACCTGCTTCAAGTGCCTCTTTGAACTGTGGTATATATGCCAGACACTTGCGCAGTGGTTACTCCCAGGCCAGACCTCTGCTGCTGCAATGGCACATTCAGAACGCTCATCAATCAGAATAGTCTTTGGCTGCCTATCACGCATGGCATCAGCAAACGCCTGAAATACCCATTTCAGTGACAGGATGCTATCATCATAGAGCAAGGCTGCACCAAACACGAGTAACTGCTTATGGTTGTCCACACCAACAAACAATGCAAATGGTCGCCCATACACATTCAGCCCATATGTTGTATCAAAGCAAACAACGTCACCAAAGCTTCTGAAGTCGATGATTGACTTTGCATCAGCCCAGAAGAAATTTACAGCTGAATTCCCATCAGGTGCCATTCCTACTGCATAATACACTGAAGGGTTTCCCACCTGCAACCCTTCCAAGTATTCCAATGCAGCACCAGCATCCCCAAGCTGCACACCCTTTCCCTGCTTCCTTCGATGCAGTTCCCCTGCACCAAGCTCGTGCACTCGAGCCCTCATCTTATGTGACCGCAGCTTGTGCACGGTCTCTGAGTTAGCGAGTGGGTGATTATGCTCCGCAAAAAATTTAGCAACCCGGTATGTTCGGCATGGGGTGATCTTGATCACCATTCTTGCCTGGCAACCTGTTCGTGTTGGTGGTGGGCCTGGCCTAGGTGTGCCTGGTGCCCCTGCGCCAGCATTGGTGCTGATACTGGCCAGGCCATCGTGCTTGGCACGGTCACTGACGCCCTCACGGGAACATACAAAGATACGAGACGCAATCATCCCACGCTTGCGCTTCTTGTATGATCGGCGGACGCTGAAACCCACATGCTCGGCGTACCGGTTGTAGAAGGCATAGGCGTCATCTTCCGTCTCGAAGTGCATCTCTGGGCTTGGCCCGTCCCTTGGGTCCAGCAAGCTTGCCGTAGCGGCAATGGTGTGATGCGAAGAACTTGATGGAATCATTGCCAGTGATACCGCGGACGCTGCAGAGGCGAGCGGGTGGTTGTGCTCGGCAACAAATTCAGTGACACGGAAGGCATTGGCCGAAGGAAGTAGCTTGATGGTGAGGGACGCCAGGCAGCCGGTGCGTGAGTCCGGGCACCTAGGAGGCGGTGGCGGGGCAGCAACGGTGACGTCGGTGGCGTTAGTCTCATCTTGAGGCTTCTTGGGTTCTTGTCGGAAGCTCTGCTTGGAGCAGACGAAGAGACGGCGGGTGACGGTGTGCCGGGAATTCTTGGACTTGTTGGACTTGCGGACGACGAAGCCAAGGCGGGCGGCGTATGCCTTGTAGAACTCGTAAGCGTCGTCCTCCGCCTCGAAGTACATGCCCATTTGGGGCGAGGAGGGGACGGTGGCGTCATCCCCGGCGGCAGAGGGGGTGGAAGTCGAGGTGGCTTGGCCGAGAGGCGCGGGCTCATCGGAGCCAGCGACGGCGGCGGAGGAGGAGGGGGAGGATGAGCCGGAGGTAGTTGGCGAGGAGTCCCCGGAGAGGGAGGCAGGAGGGCGTGCGGTGGTGGACATTAGGGTTTGTGCTAGGGTTTGGAGGAATGAAAGGGGGGAGCAGCGGGAGGAGGAAGAAGAGGTTGGATGGATCGGCTGTGGAGGCGGCGGCTGTGGGTACATGTGTGTGGTGGAGGGATTGATCAACGCCATCTGCGTGTGAGCGTTGGTATTGGACTCTTGGTCATGGATGAATGTGCCTAAGAGCATCTCCAACACGCGCGTAATATAAGCGCGGCGCTGAAAAAATAGCAATTTTTGGGCGCGAGCAGCCGTCGCGGGCGCTCCAGCGGAGACGCAAAAAACGCGCGTGTGGCATAAGTGGTTCAGCGCGCGAAGCGAAACGGCATCGCGCGCCGCTTATTTCGTGCGCCCGCTCCCACGCGCTGCACACTCGAGCGCCCGCGCCGCGACTTCCACCTACCGCCATATCCAAGCGTTGACGCCGCCGCCTGCACCACCCCGTTTGCTCCGGCGACCCGATGGCGCTTCCCCGGCCTATCCCCGCGCCGCCGCTGCTTCCTCCGCCTCCCTCTAGTCGCCGCCGCCCCTCACGCGCGCCATTCCTCCGACGAGTAGCGCCCGGCCGCCCACTGCCGCTCGGCGCCCACAAGTTGTTCGATAAAACGCTTGCAAGGTATGTATTGCTTTTAACTTCACCTTTTTACATGAATTTGATGCATGTTGTTTGTAGTTTTTATAGACTATTTTAAATTCAATATTGTAGATGAGTTTGTGTCGGCGGGGATTACCCCCGGGTAGGCTCAAGGAGGCGACTCGACATTTCGAGACAACGGGGCGGCCAACGCCCCTCTGCCCGGCTGCTCCGGCTGGCACCCTGGTCCGGCTGGCTCCTGAGTCCAGCCTGCCCCCTGCCCGGCTGCGCCAGCCGACTGCTCCAACCGACCTCTGCCCGGCTGCTCCGGCCGGCCTACTGCGCAAGGTCAACCACAGCGTCCCATCGGACACGACATGAAGACACTATAGCCTGCATCATGCGTCACCTCACTGCACCCCAATAGTGGTGTACTATAGCCTGCGTCATCGCGTCACCTCGCATGTCTTCTCCAATAGTAAATAGTTGGCCAGTGGGCCACCCCTTGTCCCCTGGGCCTCCCTATATAAGAGGCACCAGGGGAGCTCACTCTTGGCCAAGCTCTCCAAGCTCTTCTCATTCTCTCATCCTCACACACGTGAGCCCAAGGAAAGGAGCAGCCAGCTCGCTCTTCCTCCTCAGACACAGCTCCAGGAGCAACCCTGTACTACATATACACCTCATATACAGACATGCAGGAGTAGGGGTATTATCTCTCCGGAGAGCCCCGAACCTGGGTAAACCACCGCGTGCTACTACCCTATCCCGTCCCGGATCTTCCACGGCAGCCTTGCTCTCACCTCGATTAGCCACCCCCTGGCATCTGTTGTGAGAAAACGACGACAGTTGGCACCCACTGTGGGGCTAGCTACTGCTGGAATCGCGGTCCGGGCGGGACCATCTTCGTCATCACCATCGTGACGTCGCTGCTGTCTCTCTGGTGGCGGTCGGGGGCTCGACAACACGCCCGAGAGCGAATGCGCGCGCCACCGCGTCCTTGCTATCGGTCTCTTCGTCTCCACCATGGCGCTGCCGCCGTCTCTCCGACAACGCTCGGGGGGCTCGACACCAGCACGCCCCCGGGTCGGCCGCGCGGGATGGCGCGTCCCTCTCGCTCGCACACAGCACCTCCAGGTGCTGCGGGTTGCCGCACAGCTCTGCTCCGCCTGCGACCGTGCGTTGCACCCAGCTCCCCGGTCCGCGGGTTGCCGCGCAGCTCTGCTCCGCCCGCCACCGTGCGTTGCACCTGGCCCCCCGTCTCTGCTCAGCAGCCCGCTCCTTCAATCGCAGCATCCCGTTTGCATGCTGATTTCTGCCCGATCGATCCATCGATCCGCGTTTGCTTCTGCAGTTCTGCGCCGCTTTCTCCTATTTCGATTATTGTTGCTTGTTAGCTTTTCTTCTACTTTAACCATGGATGCAGGCTCCCGCTCGATCTCCTCAGGCAAGAACCGGCCACCGTGCAGAGTCCACCGCTCCAGGAGGCCGGATCCCACCCCTACGGGCCGTCGGTGACCACACGTTGCCCGTCAGGCAGCACACATTGGGTGCCCCGGCCACCCGTGGCCTCCACGCGCGCCTCCACGGTCGCTCGGCCCCGACTGCGTCGCCGGCGGTCCTGCCTGAGCGCCCCCGCACACCCGCGCCTGCACCGACCCGCCGGGTCCGCCTGATCCACCTTCACGCCCGCCTCCAAGGCCTTCGGCTTCCGCGCCACCCTGCTGCCGCCTCGTCTGCGTCCCCGCAGTCGCGCGCACACGGGCTCTCCTCGGCCTCGGCCTCGCCCCATGCGCGCTCCATCGCTCGTTCGCGCCTACGCTGGCCCCGACCGATCAGCTACTCCAGGCCCGCGCGGTCGCCGCTGCTGTCCGGGCCAGGCCTCCACCGCGCCCGGCCGACTCGCTGTCCGCCGGCTCGCCGGCCACCCGCGTCCGCCTCGCCACGACATGGCTCCCGCGTGCCTGCTCGTCCGCGAGGCCTCAACCTCGCCCGGCTCCGCCGGGAGTGCTGCAAGTCGCCCGGCCTCGCCCCTGCAGCTCCTCGATCGGCACGGGCTCGCGCCCGCTGCGCCGCACCGCGGCCGGCTTCGCCCCTCCACCGCGACCCGGGCGGCTCCGCTCCTGCACCGCGACGGCTCCCGCCTCCTCTGCGCCACGCCCACCGCCGGCTCCGCCTACGACGCCCGGCCTCGCCTGCCCCGCGGTCCGGCTCCGCCCATCCCATCGCCGCTCCTCTACGTCCGCAAGGCCGCCGGCTCCGCCCGTGTCTGCGTCGGCCCTCCGGCCTCGCCTGCTTAGCTGGTGCGTGCTCGCGTCGGCTCACCGCACGGCTCCGCCCTTCACCCGTGCCGGCCGCGCACTCGGGCCTCCGCCTCGCCTCGACGCGCCTCCCTCCGCGCGCCCGCGCTACAGCCCGGCGCGGCCTTCAGGCGCCCGCTGACCGGCTCGTGTCGCTCCAACTGGCTGCTCCACCCGCGCCTCCATGCACCGCCTCGCCCCGCGCCGGCTCCCGCCTCGGCCTCGGCCTCCATGCCTCCCGCACCGCCTCGCCTCTCCGGCTCTGCACGCGTCCACGCCGGCTCCGCCCTCGCACCCCGCGTTGGACGCTCTCTCTTGCTTGCGCCGGGTCGCGCCCCCGCCGCCTTGCGTCGCTCACCCGTCGTGGCCGGCTGCCGCCTGAAAGGAGGGCCGGCTGCCCGAGGCCGGCTATGGAAAGGAAGAGGCTGGCTGCCCAAACAAAAGAAGGAAGTGTGGGCTGGCTGCCCAGCCGGCTGCAAAAAAAAAGACACTTGCGTCCGTCTGCCCGCGTCCCCACTCGGACGGCTAACCTGGGTCGCAGCCTGGCCGGCTGGCCTGCCCGTCTACTTCGACATTGGGCCGGCTCCAGCTGCCCACCCGTTTCGACGTCCAGCCGGCTGGCACACCCGCCGACCGCCAGGGGCTCGACGACTACACCCAGCGGGTGCGCCGGCGCGCTCCGCTGGCGAAAAGCCGCGCTGGCTATCATTAACAACAACCGCCTCGCCGGCACCAAAAAGCAATGTGAGATCTCCACCCGCATATCCTTGCAGCGTACACACATGCGGATATCCCGAGCGATCCTCAGGGGCCATCCCCGCATTTGTCCTACTACTTTACTGTTTCACCCCGGCGCCAGCTAGCCTCGGCCCGGGTGAGGGATTCCTGGTTTAAGGGGTCCTCGGGAGGCCGAGCTATTTCTTATGGGCCGGACTGTATGGGCCGCATACCGAGCATCGGATTGATCGAAGGCCTTGTCTCCAGGAAGGAAGCTTTGAGAATCGTGGCGTATTCTCCACGTTTGAGAGTAGCGAATAGGCATGTTTTTCCCTTCGACGTGTAACCGACCATGTGTAAACCCTAGGTACCCTCGGCGTCTATATAAGCCGAAGGGTTTTAGGTTGTAGAAAATGACAGAACTCATCTAGGGTTTTAGTCATACGATCTCGAGGTAGATCAACTCTGTAACCCTTATACCATCAATATAATCAAGCAGGACGTAGGGTATTACCTCCATAGGAGGGCCCGAACCTGGGTAAACATCGTCTCCCACTTCTCCTGTTACCATCGATTCTAGTCTCATAGCTCGGGACCCCCTACCCGAGATCCGCCGGTTTTGACACCGACATTGGTGCTTTCATTGAGAGTTCCGCTGTGATCGCCAAAGGAGTCGATGGCTCGCCTTGTCATCAACGAAGAGTTCCGCAATACGGGCACTTTCGTCCCCGGACAGATCTTCGCTTTCGGCAGCATTGTGCTGCACGTCGACCCGACCGGCCATCTAGGCCGTGTTGGAAGTTTCGCCCCTGATCAAGAGGTCAGATTCGGGAACCTAGAGTTCTCCGTAGACTCTCGGGGCTACCTGTCACTGTCCGGGCTCGCAGTCTTGCCTACCACGCCCGAAGACTCTGAGGCTTTAACCTCAGATCCATCTTTCGGTCCTGCCCACGGGATCTGCACTGGCGAGGACCCAATCTTCGGTCCGGATCCGGTCATAGTGCCAGACGTCCGGACACCTGTTCTTGCCGAACACTCCCCCCGCGCGGACGCATCTGAGGTTAACTCCGGAAGCTCTGAGCAGGCCTACCCGATCGAGCTCTCGATATTCAACGAGACCCTAGATCGGATCTCGTCGATGAAGATTGCCGATGACCCAACCCTGATCCGTGTTTAGATCGGGCTCGAGACGGGTCAGGACGAATTTTTGTCCCACCCACCACCCACTTGGTAGCCACTGTCGAGGATTTAATCGACATGTTGGACTATGCCTCTGAGGAGGCAGATTACATGGATGAGGAGGATCGCGCCCTCACCCCCGTTAACACCGGGCGGTGGACTGCCACCTCCACATACGACGTCTACATGGTGGACACTCCGAAAAACGACGGCGACAAGTCGGATGAAGCGCCGTCAAGACGCCGAAAGCCGCGTAAACGGTCAAAAGGAAAAAAGGGAAGAAAAGCTGTCGACGGCACCGAGGACGGAGACACCCCGGATGACCTCGGCGATCCTGAAATCCCCGAACACCCGCTAGAGGGTCAAGAGAGGCCGGAAGACCGGCGCAACCCCGACGATCTAAATGATTCCGAGGACGACAATTACCTCCCCCCTGTCGAGGAGGAGGACATCCCGGAAACCGATGACTTCACCATCCCTGATAATCCTGAAGATCGGGAGTTGTTCAGGCAACAGCTTATAGCCACGGCCCGTAGCCTGAAAGCAAAAGAACGGCAGCTTAAGGCCGAGCAAGATGACCTCAATGATCGATGGACGAGAGTCCTCTCAGCTGAGGAAGGATACGGTACCGGTCTATCGGACCAACCTAAGAGCTATCCGCGCAGAAGGCTGCTGCCACAATTCGATGACGAGCTCACTGATACGCCGTCTCCTAAACATACCCCATACGACAAGCCAGACCGCCCTCCTCGAGGTCGAGACAGGACGGTTGACAACACCGGCTATAGGCCGACGATACCCCGCAGACGGGGAAAAGAGCCACTAGAGCCCGATGGCAGGTTCGACCTGCGACACGACCTGGACTACAGAGCAGGTCGTACGCGATCCATCTACGGATCCAGAGGATACTCACCCGATAGACGGGAAGGGTACCGGCCTTGGCTCGACCGCAACAACAAAGGTCGGGAACAAAACCGTGCTAGGACAGACGCCGATCACCGGCGCGACATAGCTCGGGTTAGAGGCGCTGCCCACCCACTGTGCTTCACGGACGAGATGATGCAGCATCAGTTCCCGGAAGGGTTTAAACCCGTAAAAATAGAACAATACGATGGGACAACTGACCCAACCGTATGGATCGAAGATTTCCTCCTCCACATCCACATGGCGCGAGGAGATGATCTCCACGCCATCAAGTACCTACCCCTAAAGCTTAAGGGGCCAGCTCGGCACTGGTTAAATAGCCTCCCCGAAAACTCTATTGGGTGTTGGGAGGACCTAGAGGATGCATTCCGATCTAACTTCCAGGGCACTTATGTTCGGCCGCCGGACTCCTCCGACCTAAGCAACGTCGTCCAGAAGCCAGGAGAGTCCGCGCGGCTATTCTGGAATCGTTTCTTGACCAAGAAAAACCAAATCGTGGACTGCCCGGACGCCGAAGCAATAGCATCTTTCAGGCACAATATTCGGGATGAGTGGTTGGCTCGTCAGCTCGGCCAGGACAAACCAAGGACAATGTCCGCCCTCACATCACTCATGACCCGCTTTTGCGCGGGTGAGGATAACTGGCTAGCAAGACGTAGCCACAACCCCAAAGACCCCGAAACCTCCGAAGTTCGGGATGGAAACGGGAAACCGAAGCGCAACAAGAACAAGCACCGGCACAATAATAGTGACGCCGATGACACGGCTGTTAACGCCGGCTTCCGCAACTCCCAGCCTGGGCAGCGGAAGAAGCCTCCTAAAGGCAATCGCGACGGACCCACCCCGCTGGACAAGATCTTGGAGAGGCCTTGCCAGATCCATGGCACTCAAGAGAAGCCCGCCAACCACACCAACCGTAACTGTTGGGTATTCAAACAGGCAGGCAACCTCGCATCCGAGGACCAAGGCAAGAGCCCACGCAGCGAGGACGAGGATGAACCCCGCGGCCCGATCGGTGGCGGACAAAAGAAATTCCCTCCAGAGGTAAAAACAGTAAATATGATATACGCCACTCATATACCGAAAAAGGAGAGGAAGCGCGCCCTTCGAGATGTCTACGCCATAGAGCCTGTAGCCCCGAAGTATAACCCATGGTCAGCATACCCGATCACCTTTGATCGACGTGACCACCCGACCAGTATCCGTCATGGGGGCTCGGCCGCCCTCGTCCTAGACCCCATCATGGACGGGTATCACCTCACTAAAGTCCTAATGGACGGAGGAAGTAGCCTCAATCTGATTTACTCAGATACGGTGAAAAAGATGGGCATAGATCCGTCAAGGATCAAACCCAGCAACACTACCTTTAAAGGAGTGATCCCAGGCGTCGAAGCCCGGTGCACGGGCTCGGTAAGCCTGGAAGTAGTGTTCGGCTCGCCCGATAACTTTCGAAGCGAGGACTTGATCTTCGACATCGTACCTTTCCGCAGCGGCTATCACGCCCTGCTCGGCCGTACATCGTTCGCTCGCTTTAACGCCGTCCCACACTACGCATACCTCAAGCTCAAGATGCCCGGCCCCAAGGGGGTCATTACTGTCAATGGCAACACAGAGCGCTCCCTCCGAATTCCATTACACTGATGATCGGCAAATGTCGACATCTGCCGTAAAGACACCCAAGGCTGGGAAGCGAGCTCGGTCTCAACCCGAAGTACCAGAACCTTCTGTTCCCCATAAATAGGGACTCGCCCCCCATCTCACAGCCCTAGTACTAGCAAAGTACGTGCCGAGGAGGCACAACTTCGCGCTCAAAATTCCATGGGCAGCGGTGGGGACAAACTGTCAAAGGGTAAGTGTTCGGCTGGACCGAACTATCACCCTCAAAACGTCTTCGGACACACTACAGGTACCATAAAGTACCTGCTAAGACGTAAAGCTCATCTACACTTCGGCGACTTCTCAAGATTTTTTCTCCAAAATCCGCTTGCCGAACCCCTTAGGAGACGCAGGAGTGGACAAACGACAGGGCATATAGGACGTCAGGTCACCCATCGAAGACCCCTGGTACAACCCCTCCCGTAAGGTTTATATTTCATTTTTTACCTGTAAACAGTTGCATCAGCAATTTGAATAATAAGAGTTGTTGAGTAAAATACATATGTATCATGCATGATCACTTCGTTGTTTTTGGCGCACTCTCTATTTTCCCTCTCTTCTTGCGAACCTATTTGGTATACTTTACGATGCAACCGGCTAATAGACCGGGGGCTCGAACTAAAGAAAATCGCCCTAAGCAGAACTGATTTAGCGTTCGGCGTCTTGGAATTCCGCTTTATATGCATTGGTTCCGAACTATGTCTTGGGTCAATAGTTGGGTTGCCCGGCTCCTGTGCTTGCCCCTTTATGTTCCGCTCGTTCGGCTAAAAGGGCAAAGGGAGAACCGCTGCGATTGTGCTTCCGGCTAGCCTGGTCAAGCACCTCAGCGGAGAAAGCCGAAAACTGACTGTCATGGTATGCGAGAACCGGTCTGCGATTCCGAGCTTAACTAAATCTCGTCAGAGGTTATTCCGTGTCATACGATGGGTTTGGTATTAGTACAAACCATGTGATATCGGCTTCAGCCATGGTTCATCCGAACATCACAAACCCCTGGGGGCTAGTTATCAGCCCCCCTCACTCCTTTCTCGCGCCCCTACGGCTAAGTGAAAGTAATAAAGCACTATGGTCCGATTGCCTTGTCCGCCCCATACTACCGCCTTCGGGTATCGATAGCTCGGCTAAGGGTTACAGTGCGTTGGCAGAGACACCCCGCGTAGTATCTACACGGGGGCTGAAGCCGACGACTCGCAGCTTTCAGTTTCAACGGCCACACAGGAGTTATAAAGGATGCAAAACACAAAAGACATGATAAACCATGCATCTTAAATATAAACGCGTTACAAGGTCTTCGGACATATTACAACGCATTCACTCATAAAAGTTTTCTTTCGAACATTGAGCTTCTATTGCCCAAGCACCCTCCATAACTACGGAGAAGTATCGCTCAGGGCACCTATGCTCCTTTCTAGGGGGCGGCAGAGCAGTGGCTATCTTCGTCGGATCAAGACCCGGCCAGTGCACCTTGGCCCTTGCGAAGGCCATCCGAGCTCCCTCGATACATGAGGACCGCCTTAGTGCGTCGATCCGAGGCGAGGCATTGCTCAGCTTCTGCACCAGGCCGAAGTAGCTGCTCGGCAATGGCTCGTCGGGCCATAGCCGGATGCAAAGATCCTTCATGGCTGGCTCCGCCATCCGGTGTAGCTCCATCAGCTGCTTCAGCTGCTCAACATGGAGAGGAGAGCGCTCGGGGGCTTCAAATTGCGCCCAAAACAGCCGAGCTTCATCTCCTTCTCCCCGCGAAGCATAGAATTGGTTCGCGTCCGCTGTGCTCTTCTGGAGGTCCGAGCAGGCGCCTGAGGAACGCCGTACTTGGGTAAGCAACTCGAACCTGCTATCCCCGAAGACACACTGCAATAAATACGGCTTACCATCCATGATAGACTTGGCCTGGTTGACTTGCTCTTCAAAAGACCGCATATCCACCCGCTCCTTTTGGAGATTGGTTTTCAGGGTGGATAGTTCGGCGGCCTGCTCCTTGCCTTTCCGCTCAAGGTCCTCGCACATTTGGCCGGCGTCCTTGAGCTCCTGTTGGATTTCCTTCACCCGAGCTTCATGTTTGTCGCTGGTGGCTCTTAAGGCGGATAGCGCGGTAGCCGCTTCTTTGGCCGCCGCCCTCTCAACCGCAGCCTCCTGCTTCGCCTTCTCAAGCTCGGCCTTGAGCTTCTCTATTTCCTTCGTCGAGGCTGCGTAAGCATTAAACATATCAAAAACACTGCGTTGACAGTGCGGTAATGAATAATTTGGATACTCTAAATCCGGCTTACCTTGCGCCTCGTCGAATCTCTTGTTCAGAGCATCAAGCTCGTCTTCGGAGCTCTTGAGCTTCCGATTTAGCTCGTCCAGCTCGGCAGCATTGGCAGCCGCCGCCGTCGACGAAGCCTGTAAAAAACAAAACCATATCAAGTTACATGGGTTCAAAACTTCCGAACTGTCATAAATATGATCCTGTGTCCGGTCCTCTTAAGGGCTGTTAGAACGTTCCGAACAAATATTGTCATGTACATAGTTCAGATAATGATCTATGATTGACCCCCAGGTAAGATTTTCAAAACTCACCTCGGGCTCGGGGGCTGCCATGTATATAATGATAACACAAAGAAATTAATATTTCACAAAACAGAGCATTACATGGCTCACCTGAAAGCCCGTCAGGAGACCGTTGAAGGCCTCCTTCAGTCCGCTGTCTACGGACTGAATGCTCTGCAATACCGCACCCATAAGGGTGCGGTGCTCCCCGGAGATGGAGGCGCTTGACAGAGCCTCCCCCATAGCCGGCCACCCATTGGTCGGTGGCGCCGGTGGGGATCGGTTGACCCGATCTCCAACTGGGGATTGAACCTGTGCCTCCGGAGGCATGGTACGCTCCGGAGACAACCTTGGAGGTGACTGGACATCTCCTCGTCCGGTCTCCTCAGTATCCGGGAGGGGCTTCTCCCCCGGGTCTTCGGCGGCCGAGGTGTTAGCCTCGACCATGACATCATCGCCCCCGCCTCTGGTGTCCGGCTCCAAAGGAGCCTGTTGGGATGACACCTCCGCGGTGTCCTTCGCGGCACCTGGAGGAGAGGGGTGCGATGCGGTCCCGCTCTTCGCTAGCTCGGCGGGTGGGGTCTCCCCGTTCGAGACTTGATCGGCGGGGAGAACACGTGGTGGGCTGCAAGTCAATAGGCGTTCACATGTTAGTCACATTCAAAACTCAGCGCTAATAGCTCGGGAGGTCCTCGGATCTTTACCTTCGAGCTGGGGGCTTGACCCTGAGATTCCTTCGTGGAACCCTCTCGAAGTCCTCGGACTCGGTATCCGAGTCCGAACTGTCGTCGGACAGCACTACCTGTGTCCGGCGCGCTTTCTTCGGGGTGGGAGGAGGTACATCCTCTGAGGAGTCCGATGACGCCGCCCTTTTTCCTGTGAGGGGGGAATCGCCTCCCCCCTCACCCTCGTGCTCCTCCTCTTGATTCGAGGAGGCGTGGGTTTCCTCGGACACAGCCCCTGGCTGGTCCCTGATACGCAGGCCTGCTCGGCCTGGTTTCTTTTTCTGCTCCTTCTTCTCTGGCGCCTTGTAAGGCGCCACGACGAGCATCTCCGACAGCAGCTGGGACCTAGGGTCTTCGGGCTGTGGAGCCGGGCATTTGATGCCCGTGGCCTTGCTCAACCATTCCTGCGGAAGTGATCAGAGAGTGCTTAGATTTTCTTCAGGAAAACGAAGCCGATCAAATAAAATTGTGTTATACCTCGGAAGGGGGCTTATCAACGCACAGGCCCTGATCCTCCTTCTTGGCTGGCCACTTCTCCTGCGCCTTGAACAACGCCTTCCACAGCTTCTCCCGAGTGGTGCGGAAGAGCTGACGGATCGTAGGATCATCGTCAGTCTGATAAGTCCACATCGGAGAGTCCCGGCGCTGGTAGGGGAGGATGCGCCGCCGGAGCATAATCTGGACCACGTTGGTCAGCTCGATTTTGTCCTTGATCATGGCGGCGATGCCCCTCTGCAGGTCATCCACCTCTGTATCCGACCCCCAGTCGAGGCCCTTTCGGACCCATGAGGTCAATCTGGTCGGGGGGCCGGATCTGAATTCGGCAGGAACAGTTCCGCCCTCCTCCCTTGGCTCGGTGATGTAAAACCACTCTTTTTGCCAAGTCTTGATGGTGTCGATGAAGGTGCCGGATGGCCATACTGCACGGGGAAGCTTGCTGATGACCGCCCCGCCGCAGTCTGCGTGTGCGCCTGCGACACACTTCGGCTTGATATTGAATATCTTGAGCCATAGTCCGAAGTGTGGTTCGACCCGCAAGAAGGCCTCGCAGACGATGATGAGGGCCGATATATGCATGAAGGAGTTCGGCGGGAGGTCGTGGAAGTCGAGTCCGTAGAAGAACATGAGGCCTCTAACGAAGGGGTGGAGCGGGAAGCTCAATCCTCGGATGAAATGAGGAATGAAAACCACCCTCTCGCCTGGTTTGGGGGTGGGGATCACCTGGCCCTCCTCCGCAGCGCGGTGGAAGATATTGGCGGGGAGGTAGCTGGCGTCCTTGAGGTCCCGGATGTCCTGGTCTGTGACCGTGGAGGCCTCCCACTTGCCATTGGAGCCAGAGCTGGCCATGGCTGAGCTCGGAGGAGGAAGGGTGGAAAACCTAGATCTGGGCTCTGGAGGCTCAGGAGATTGGGGAAGCAGGGATGAGAATGGGAAGTGCGGTTAAGCCTTGGGGTTTTCGTCCCCTTTTATCGGGCTTGTTGTCGGTTAGCCTCCCTTCATTGCGCCGTGAATCCCTTTGCTTCCCAAGACGTGCGTGCCATTGTACGCGCATGATTAAACATATCCCGTGTGAAACGGAGCACGATCTGTGCATTGATGGATCGTGCTGATAAAAACGGCCTCGAACCGCGAATCGAGTCTTTACGACTGGTTCAGTGGTCGTGGTGGGCCGTGACCTTTCATCTGAAAGGTTGTCAGGGAGCACTATTTACTCCTTGACGTTTGGCCTTCAGGACTGAGTTATTCTTGGTGTTCGGACGGTCAATGATCGGGAAAGCTACACGTCGTCGGAGGCCGAACTAAACTCGGCCGATCACTATTTGGAGAAAGGAACTCGCCTCGCAAGCCGAAGACTCTGATCATATGAAGCAGCTGGAGCTAAGACCCTTGGCGTTGGAGGCTAGTTCGGGGGCTACTGAGGGATTCCTGGTTTAAGGGGTCCTCGGGAGGCCGACCTATTTCTTATGGGCCGGACTGTATGGGCCGCATACCGAGCATCGGATTGATCGAAGGCCCTATCTCCAGGAAGGAAGATTTGAGAATCGTGGCGTATTCTCCACGTTTGAGAGTAGCGAATAGGCATGTTTTTCCCTTCGACGTGTAACCGACCATGTGTAAACCCTAGGTACCCTCGGCGTCTATATAAGCCGAAGGGTTTTAGGTTGTAGAAAAAGACAGAACTCATCTAGGGTTTTAGTCATACGATCTCGAGGTAGATCAACTCTGTAACCCTTATACCATCAATATAATCAAGCAGGACGTAGGGTATTACCTCCATAGGAGGGACCGAACCTGGGTAAACATCGTCTCCCACTTCTCCTGTTACCATCGATTCTAGTCTCACAGCTCGGGACCCCCTACCCGAGATCCGCCGGTTTTGACACCGACACCGGGGGTTGGCCGTTTGACCCGATACGTTCATACCCATAGACGACTTAGTAACGTGCATGGGACCAAAGGCCCATTCTTTGTCTCAGCTACAGCTCGCACCGCGACTGTCCGGCTAGCGAGAGCACAAGCTGGAGGTCACCACAAGCGAAAAGCGTCCGAGGAGAAAACGGCTTGGGCGACCCGGTCATTTCATTTGCGAGTATCTTCTCGGTCGAGTCTGCTCCTAGATTTCGAGTACTATACGCTCCACTCCGTGGCCCACTCTTCGCCTCAGCCACAGACCGGCTCCCGGCTGTTCGGCTAGCGAGAGCAAAAGCCAAAGAGCGGAGGGCACATGAAAAAGATTGAAGGGAGCTCGGACGAAACCGAGTCGGCACCCTTTGCATAAAGCTTGCACTACCAAAACTAGATATTTGACACATCTGCATCAACTAAAACTTGTCTTTTGCACGATCGTTTCCATGAGGAACCTCCTCGCTCGGAGGCTCGAAGGCTACTCCCGGTAGGGCCCCACGCCCACTAGCCGGCGGACCCCGCGTCCGCCCTCGGCAGCGCCTCGCGCTCATCAGCTGGCGGACCCCGCGTCCGCCCTCGGCAGAGCGTCGCGCCATTCAGCCGGCGGACCCCGCGCCCGCCCTCGGCAGGGCTCCGCGCCCGCCCTCGGCAGGGCTCCGCGCCCATCAACCGGCGGACCCCGCGTCCGCGCCCGGCAGCGCCTCATGCTCGACAGCCGGCTAACCCCGCGTCCACCCTCGACAGGGCTTCGCGCCCATCAGCCGGCGGACCCAGCGTCCGCACCTAGCAGCGCCTCGTGCTCGACAGCCGGCGGACCCCGCGTCCACCCTCGACAGGGCTCTGCGCCCATCAGCCGGTGGACCCCGCGTCCGTGCCCGGCAGCGCCTCGCGCTCAACAGTCGACGGACCCCGCGTCCGCCCCCGGCTGGGCTCCGCGCCCATCAGCCGGCGGACCCCGCGTCCGCCCCCGGCTGGGCTCCGTGCCTATCAGCCGACAGACCCCGCGTCCGCGCGTGACATCCCTGACGCCACCGTCTGCTCCAACAACAACAAAGACCCTCCGCCCGACTCTTCAAGTCGCCCGGAGGCTCGGAGGCTACACCCAGCGGGTGCGCTGGCGCGCCCCCGCTGGAAACAGCCAGCCGGTGGACTCCGCGTCCATGCCCGGCAGGGCCCTGCGCCCATTAGTCGGCGGACCCCACTTCCATGCCCGACATCCTCGACGCCACCATCTGCTTCAGCAACAGCAATGACCCTCCGCCCGACTCTTCGAGTCGCCCGGAGGCTACACCCAGCGGGTGCGCTGGCGCGCCCCCGTTGGAAGCAAGCCACGCCGTCCCCGGCCGCAATCGACCGTCATTAACAAACTTCTGCAACAACAACGACGATGGCGAAACCCTCCGCCCGACTCCCCAAGTCGCCCGGAGGCTCGGAGGCTACTGTCGGGGGGATTACCCCCGGGTAGGCTCAAGGAGGCGACTCGACATTTCGAGACAACGGGGCGACCAACGCCCCTCTGTCCGGCTGCTCTGGCTGGCACCCTGGTCTGGCTGGCTCCTGAGTCCAGCCGCCCCCCTGCCCGGCTGCGCCAGCCGACTGCTCCGACCGACCTCTGCCCGGCTGCTCCGGCCGGCCTACTGCGCGAGGTCAACCACCGCGTCCCATCGGACACGACATGAACACACTATAGCCTGCATCATGCGTCACCTCACTACACCCCAATAGTGGTGTACTATAGCCTGCGTCATCATGGCACCTCGCATGTCTTCTCCAATAGGAAATAGTTGGCCAGTGGGCCACCCCTTGTCCCCTGGGCCTCCCTATATAAGAGGCACCAGGGGAGCTCACTCTTGGCCAAGCTCTCCAAGCTCTTCTCATTCTCTCATCCCCTCTCATCCTCACACACGTGAGGCCAAGGAAAGGAGCAGCCAACTCCCTCTTCCTCCTCAGACACAGCTCCAGGAGCAACCCTGTACTACATATACACCTCATATACAGACATGCAGGAGTAGGGGTATTATCTCTCTGGAGAGCCCCGAACTTGGGTAAACCACCGCGTGCTACTACCCTATCACGTCCCGGATCTTCCACGGCAGCCTTGCTCTCACCTCGATTAGCCACCCCCTGGCATCTGTTGTGAGAAAACGACGACAGTTTGTCATATGATTCTTCCGACGAAGAATTTGATATTGAAGAGGAGGAGGACCATGCAATGATCCTAGCTATGCACATCAATAAAAGGCCGAAGCACGGTGGTTTGGTTATGGGTCGGCAGAAAATTTGGAGGGATAAGATCGATGCCGACAACAGATTGATGAGGCACTATTTTGTGGAGAATCCCACATACCCCGAGTCGTACTTCCGGCGCCGTTTTAGGATGAGCACCGAGTTGTTCAGGCGCATTGCAGAGAAACTGGCGAGCCATGATCGGTTTTTTCAGCAAAGGAGGAATGTCTGTGGAGAACTCGGGCATAGCACCTTTCAAAAGGTGACAACCGCTTTGCGTATGTTGGCATACAGTATTCCAGCTGATCTAGTTGATGACCACTTGGCCATGAGTGAGAGTCATGCCATCATGTGTGTCAAGCGCTTCGCAGTTGGAATTGTGCAAGTGTTTGGCCTGGAGTATTTGAGATCTCCCAATGCTGAAGACGCCGCAAGGCTTTTGGAGATGAACAAAGCTCGCGGATTCCCATGTATGCTTGGCTCAATAGATTGCATGCATTGGAGTTGGAAGAACTGTCCTAAGGCATGGCATGGACAATTCCACGGCCAAAGAAAGGGTTCCACTATAATCCTTGAAGCGGTGGCCGATCGAGAGACTTGGATTTGGCATGCTTTTATTGGTATGCCTAGATCATTGAATGACATCAATGTTGTTAATTGGTCACCACTCATGAATAGATTGCAAATGGTGAACTGCCACCGGTGTAGTTTCTAGCAAATGGCCATACATACAACTATGGCTACTATCTTGCGGATGGCATCTACCCAAAGTGGCAAACATTTGTGAAGCCGTTGAAAAAATCGGAATGTAAGAAAAATCTAGATTTCCACAATGCTCAGGCGGCGGCTAGGAAAGATGTGGAGAGAGCTTTTGGGATTTTACAAGCCCAATTTGCTATTATGAGAGGACCAGCTAGATTTTGGGATCAAAAGATCCTTTGGTACATCATGCACGCTTGTGTGATCATGCATAACATGATCATCGAGAATGAGCATGGCCAAGATTTAGACTACTCTCAGTATGAGCTCTTGGGACATCCCGTGCGAGTGCGGCGGAGGGCTGCGAGGGTGGCCCAATTTGTTGCCTCCTATCATGCTATTCGACGTGCCGAAACGCATGATGATCTTCAAAAGGATCTCATCGAGGAGTGGTGGGCATGGAATGGACGACAAAACGCATGATGATTTGTATGTTTGATGTTGTATTGTTGAACTATTTGTTGTATTGGGTGATAAACTATTTGTTTGGAGTTGTAATAAAATTGAACTATTTATTGTTGATTTTTTATGTGTTTGATCTTCTTGGTTTTGTTTGAAGTGCATATGTTGTTTGTGCTGGGCGCGCGTGATGTTTTTTTGCAGCGCCTGCTGGAGCGGCTCGCGCGCGCTATATTTTGCAGCGGCCGCTGGAGCCAGCGCTCACCTGCATGCAAAAACTGGCTATTTCGGTGCTGTAAAAGTTATTTTAGCGCGCCGCGCGTTGCGCGCCTGTTGGAGATGCTCTAAGATTGTCTACTTTGCTCTTCATGCTCGTTAACAAATGAAGAAGAGGTGCCGGCAGCCGGCTTCAAAAGCTATTATCATGGGTATTCATAATGTTCGTGAATTTATTACCATTACTTGGTATTTGTGGTTGGAATGATGAAAACTTGCGAATAAGGATAATGTCCACTATGCATCTTAGTAATTATGGCTATCCAGGCTTTGACGATCAATTTTGTTGTTGCCTCCTCCCAAAAGCTTCTAGGCAAAATGGGGTTGGTCTAGGCGATCAACGGAGACTCAAAAGAAAACTTCATTGGCACGGAAAACTGAAAATTTGACCGGTGTGTTCACGTGGTCACTGCTGAAGCGATGACTCTTACATTCAGATTGAACTTTACACACTCGTCTGGTTGCAATCATCTTGTGATTAAATCATACAATTCGGAGGACGTCAAAGTTATGAAAAATGAAGGTCGATCAATAGGAGCAACTGCAGCGTTTTTGGATGATTGCTATCACATTGCGATATTTCTCGTACCATTTTTTAACACTGTAATAGAGAGGTAAACATAATGACCCATAAGCTGGCTAGGTTACCTAGATTATCTAGGGGGTAGTATTTGGTTCGATGAACAACCCGAGGTTGTAATCAATTTGTTAATAAATGATGTAACTGTTATCTCAATTTAATAAAGTAGATATTTTTTCCAAAAAAAGAAAGAGTTTGAGGCACAACAATACAACCTGATAGGTAAAAAATGAAGGGTCGACGGCTTCACTGCACATGTGGACGACGCTACGCGTCGGCCAGTTGAAGCTCACATCGGATCGACCGCCACACAAGCCATTGGATCCGTGCACGAACAAACATTTGCAACATGGCCCATGTTGCATTTGCCGGTTACAACATGAGTCACATTGCACTCGTCTCGTTGTGTCGCGTTAGCTTTGCAATAAGGCACATGTTGCAAGCACAACAAATCCCATGGTATTAGCTTTGTACCTTTGCAACACGACGCATTGAAGCCCTTTACGGTATGGCGCATGTTGCAAAGCCTCTTTGCAGAACCCTGTCGTCACCGGGGAACCGTCCTCGCAACAACAACATCGCTCTCGTAGCAGTGTGTGGCGAGGTCTGCCATCTAGGATGTAAGAAGATACGAAGAGAGGGGGAGGCTCCCGGGAAACAGCAACACCGATAGCGAGCGGGTGCCTCCCTTGAAGCAGTTGAGGCCCTCGACGTGTGGCATTGCCCCTTGGCAGCTTACAACGAGCGGTGTTTGCTTCATAACACCATGCTCTTTTTTTCAGCAACGTGAGGGGGAGTGGATTGCATGAGTGTAGTCGGTTGCGAAGGCTTACCCATGTGGTCTTCATCTTGAGGTAACATGTGCTTGGGAAAAAGGAAAGGTGCATGATAGAGCGTCCAAGTTAGGGAAAACGGAAGGCGAAGAATATGCATGTAGATGAGATGCATGAGAAGATCCGTAGATGGATGAGGTGGAGGCGCACGCTATCAAAGTGCAAACTCAGTACACTAGGGATCAACAATCCCCTGTATTTTTTTGTTCAACCACGGGCTAAAACGTTATATATTCTTTGAGTAGGGGACATAGAAGACACAATGATTTATACAGGTTCAGGGCCCCATTGATAGTGTAATACCCTACGTTTTGTTCTTGATTGATATGAAAATGGGGGGTTTACAAGTGCTAGGGTTTTACAAGGGAGTGTTCCGGTGATAACCCACAAGTATAGGGGATTGCAACAGTCTTCGCGGGTAGTATTTCACCCTGATTTATTGATTCGACAGAAGGGGAGCCAAAGAATATTTATCGGCCTTAGCAGTTGAGTTGTCAATTCAACCACACCTGGAATATCTCTCTGCAGCAAAGTTTTAGTAGCACAACAAGCAATAGTACTAACAGTAACAGTAATAGTGACAACAGTAATTTTGTACCAGTTGTGACAGTAGCAGCAGCAATAGTAACTTAGCAAGATTCTGTGTATGTAAAGCGTAGGCACGTGGATCGGTGATGGATAATGATTTAGATGACATTAATCATGTAACAGTTACACACTAGGGCGACACAGAACTAGCTCCAATTCATCAATGTAATGTAGGCATGTATTCCGTATATAGTCATACATGCTTGCGATAAGAACTTGTATGCCATGTTTTGTCCCGTCCTCCCGTGGCAGCGGGGTCCTAATGGAAACCAAGGGATATTAAGGCATCCTTTTAATAGAGAACCAAAACAAAGCATTAACACATGGTGAATACATGAACTCCTCAAACTACGGCAATCACCCGAAATCCCAATTATTGTCACCTTGGGGGTATGCGGATCATGACACGTAATAGGTGCATACAACTTATAAGATTGGATCCAAATCACTCTTATATTCATGAAAACATAATAGGTTCATGATGCGGAGCATCCCACCATCATCCCCATGGAGTCTACACCACCACTACAAGCACCAAGTGGCCCTATGATTAGAGCTCGAGCGCGTGCCATCGAAACAAAGGTGAACTCCCTCCTCTTTGAGATACACATGGATATCAATGGAACTTGGATGCTACCTCAGAACGAAACCCTATGCATCATTAGGCACGAGGAAGAGACCCAAGAAAGGACTAGGAAGGATGAATAAGGCCAAGAGCAGGAACGTCAAGAAGCACGGAAGACGGAGTACGTCCAAGCTGCAGCCAAGAAGCCCAGCTCCAGACTGCCCCATGCGCACGGGCCATGCTGACCCCGTGCGCACGAGGGTGCCCAAAGTCTCTGGATACCCCGTGTGCACGAGCCCAAAAGACCCCGTGCACACGGGCCCTCCGATGTAGCTGCTGGATACCCCGTGCGCACGGGCCCAAAAGACCCCGTGCACACGGGCCCTCCGCTGTAGCTGCTGGATACCCCGTGTGCACGGGGGTGACTTAGGCCGTGCACACGGGCCCTCCAGGCTGTTTCGGGAGAAAATGCCCTTTGTACCCCACTTCGTCTCCCACCTCTTTCTACCTATATAAGGCACCCTTGGACCATTTGCTAGGGTTAGCTTATGTTTAGCACTTAGTTTTGTTGAGCATAGCTCCATTCACTTTCATCCTCTCCTTGGAGATGACCTCTCCTTGAGAAGATCCAAGTGGATGCCAAGGCCCCTCCCAAGGGAAGATCCCTAGTGGATTTCAAGGCCCTCCTTTGGAGTGGAAACTACCGGTACTTGTATCCGTTCGTTGAATTCATTTCGAGACTCGTGGGTTCGTGTGGATCTAGTGGATGTGTAACTAGAAATTGTGTCTTGAGTGTTTTTGTTCTCTCTTGTGATTTCCTCTCGTTTTACTCCGTGTTCTTCATGTTCATCCCCAAATCCACCTCAAATTCG
Source organism: Elymus sibiricus (assembly GCA_039707655.1). Lineage (NCBI taxonomy): Eukaryota > Viridiplantae > Streptophyta > Magnoliopsida > Poales > Poaceae > Elymus > Elymus sibiricus. The sequence continues at coordinate 240,295,739 of CM077665.1, forward strand.
TGAAAGATCGACGCACACGGGTGTGCCCCGTATCATCTTGGTATCATGAGCCACGTTGATCACGAATTTGGAGCCCCTCTCTTCGTTTTCTAGCCTAATTTTGTTTGATTTCGTCCCAATTCGAAAATCCCCACAAAAAATAGCCATACCAATTTTTTTTGCAATTGTTGATTCTAGTGAGTTTTTGTTGGTTTTGATCCATGGAATGTGTGCCTAGCAAGTGGATCTAGAGTTCCATCCAAAAGAATCCCCGAAATTTTTCTCATAGCCACCGATTTCAACAGTTTTCGCGAAAATTTCCGCCACCCCGTGCCCACGGGCCTCCAGACCCCGTGTGCACGGGCCCCCGCAAAACTCCCTGACTACCCCGTGTACACGGGCTCAAAAGACATCGTGCGCACGGGCTATACAGAGCAGCCACACCTTTGTTTTTCTCTGCCTTTTGCAATCACCACCACACACCTCTTCCGCCATTTGTCCTATAATTTTATTTTGGAGATTTTGAGTTACGGTTTCCATTTCCTAAGGTGTTTCGGCTAATTAGGGACGGTACTACTTCGACATCACCTCCACTCATCATCACACAGGCCTCGACATCGACATTGGCCACTCCACCTTTGGGCACCCAAACGTAAGCAAGGACGGTAACCTCGATGACATCTTTGTCCATACCTTGCCATTATATTGATAGCTTCGAGCCTATTGCGTACCTTACCCATTTGAGAATTGCCAGGTCACGTTACTTGTGCACCGTAGTGTGACTCTTTCTAGTACAACTTCATATCTACATTGTGCCATAAGTCTCTCCCGTGCATATCCATCATACTTGGCTCATATCTTGGTTCAAGCATCAAACTTAGAAAAAACAATCAAAAGCTTTTAAGCAAAAGAGGAGATACAAAAGAGCTTGTAAGCAATAGAGATATCATTAAGCCATTTTGCATAGTCATACATACATAGCATATTTGGGATTGAAGACAACACATTTACTCTCATAGGTTGGTGCACAAGCGCATATCTAGCTTATTTGAGCAATCGAGCTATTTGTCTCTCTTGTATCAGTGCAACACGAGCCTTTTCCGTGGCATCACATCTAGTGCTCATTCCTTGGTTGCGTGGATCCCATTTATATATCCGTGTGTGTGTGTGTGTTCCTAGTACCACATAGCTATTGATCTATTTGGTTTGCATTGCCATTTTGTGAATCTTTCTGAACATTTGCGATATCTTGAATCTCATTTGCTTGAATTTTGTGCCACTTGTCCTAACCGAGCCACTCCATAAGCTTTACTTGTGTAGGTGTGAGAAGACCAATCTCAGGTACCAATTCTACTATTTCCACATTGGCATATTGAGTGCTTGATCCATTTTCCACTTACGAAATGGTATTTGGTATTGTATTTTCACTCTTCCACTTATATCTACTTGAGTGATATGGATAGGTCAAGCATCCACAACCCGGTATTTGAGGGGCAGGAGGACGACGCAATCACCTACGTCGCCAAGCTAAAATTCTTCGGCACACAAAAGGCAATGCACCAATCGCACGACGTCTTGAACGACCGCATAAAGCAACTCGCCACCGATGCCGTGAATCCGAAGTGCGAACAAGGGACTACCTCGACACTAAGCTCTCAAGACAAATGAAGGAATTTCGCACCTTGATGGTCAAGCGCGCTTCTTCAACATCTACGTCGTCAAGAAGGCGTCACTCAAGTCGCCACTCATCGGAGTACTCTTCCGGCGAGAGTCCACCTCGAGCACGTTCTCATCACCGAGATGACCGCTCCGGTCCAAGTTCACACCAAAATCGCCAACGTCAAGCTTCGGATAATCCCTTCCATGGCAATGGACTGCAAGATTGACTTCACGAGCGTGCTCGACGTCATCAACAAGAACAAGAAGCATTGGAACAAGAATGCCAACAACAATGCCATGAAGAAGAACAACGTCACAGCAAAGAACAAGCGCTAGAATCCCAACGTGCACTCCGTGATGCAACTCATGCCTTGGAGGAATGTAACCGTCAAGAACGTCAAGAACAAGAAGCACTTCGACGTGAACGACAAGAAGAAGCCAATCGCCAAGAGGAGCACCAAGAAATGCGGAACCGAGCGCGTGTTGCCGCCCTCAAGCTCATCACGACGAATCCGAGGGTGAAGACGCACAAAGGCAAGAACATCATCAACAAGCCCACGACATTGAGGCTCCACCTCCAAGACAAGGACTTCGGCGTCACCACCACAGCGATGAACAACGCTTAGGCAAGCTCAAGTTCACAATGCCAAAGTTCTCCGGAAGCAATGATCCCGAAGATTACCTCTCATGGGCACTCAAAGTTGACAAGATCTTCCATCTCCACAACTATGACGAAGAGAAGAAGATAGCCATGGCTTCACTCGAGTTCCAAGACTACGTTCTCATTTGGTGGGAACAAGTGATTGAGCGAAGAAGAGAGAAAGGTGAACCGCCTATCACAACTTGGGCACAAATGAAGGACCTCATGAGGGCTTGCTTCGTGCCGACACACTACAACCGTGATCTCTTCAAGAAGCTACAACTACTCAAGCAAGGCACCAAGTCGGTAGAAGAGTACTATCAAGAGATGGAAATTGCAATGATCCGAGCAAATGTCAAGGACGATGACGAGCAAACAATGGCATGTTTCTTGAATGGCCTCAACTACCAAGTCAAGAAAACCACGGACTTCCAACCATACTTCAACTTACTCGAGCTAGTGCATCAAGCGACCAAGGCGGAATGCCAAGTGTAAGATGACCACAAGTACTCCAAGTTCTCTTCCAAGACCTACGGCTCAAGTACTCAAGCTTCTCTGGCCCGACGCCTTCGAGTACGAAACCTACAACCACTACCGGCGACAAGTCAAGCTACAAGGACAAGACGACTTCGTCAAGCCGACCTCCTACAAGCAACTACAAATCGATAGCTTCATCCTCTACACCGACGCCGGATGCTACCGCTAAATCAAGCTCCATCAAGTGTTTCACGTGCCAAGGCCGAGGCCACAAGACTTACTGTTGGGGAACGTTGCGTGGGAAACAAAAAATTTCCTACGAACACCCAAGATCTATCTATAGAGATCAACAACTACGAGAGGGGGAGTGCATCTACATACCCTTGTAGATCGCTGAGCGGGAAGCATTAAGAAACGGGGTTGGTTTAGTCAAACGTCTTCGCGATCCAATCACGATCCGTCCTGCGATCCAACCTTGTTCCGTTCCGATCTAGCGCCGAACGGATGGCACCTCCGCGTTTAGCACACATACATCTCGATGACGTACTTCGCCTCCTTGATCCAGCAAGCAAGGGTGGAGAGGTAGATGAGTTCTCCGGCAGCACGACGTCATGGTGGCGGTGGTGGTGGAGCTGTTCCAGCAGGGCTTCGCCAAGCGCTACCGCGACAACTAGAGGAGAAAACGATCTAGGGGAGAGGGAGGGCTGCGCCGTGGCTTCTGGTGTGGCTGCCTTCCCTCTGCTCTCATATATATAGGGGGAAGGGAGGAGGGGGCCGGCGTCCTAGGGTTCCCCCCTAGGGGAGCGGCGGCCAAGGGGTGGCTTGGCCCCCAAGTTTGGGTGGCCGGTCCCCTTTAGGGTTTGCCCCACCAGCCCTTGGCTGCATGGGCCTAGGTGGGAGGGGCGGCCAGCCCACCAGGGGCTGGTGCGCCCCCTCGCACAACCCATGGGGCCCTACGGGGCAGGTGGACCCCCGGAACCCCTTCCGGCACTCCCGATGGAATCCGACAAACCCCGAAACTATTTCGGTGCCCGAAAACCAACTTCCCATATATGAATCTTTACCTCCGGACCATTCTGGAACTCCTCGTGACGTTCGGGGTCTCATCCAGGACTCCGAACAACCTTTGTTCACCAACATATATAACTCAACAATACCAAATCGTCACCGAACGTTAAGTGTGCAGACCCTGCGGGTTCGTGAACTATGTAGACATGACCGAGACACTCTCCGGTCAATAACCAATAGTGGTACCTGGCTGCCCATGTTGGTTCCTACATATTCTACAAAGATCTTTATTGGTCGAACCACGATGTCAAGGATTCAATCAATCCCGTATGCAGTTCCCTTTGTCCATCGGTATGTTACTTGCCCGAGATTCGATCGTCGGTATCTCCATACCTAGTTCAATGTCGTTACCGGCAAGTCTCTTTACTCGTTTTGCCTACAAGCTTCTTATGATGCTATATTACCGAGTGGGCCCAGAGATACCTCTCCGTCATACGGAGTGACAAATCCCAGTCTCGATTCACGCCAACCCAACAGACACCCTCAGAGATACCTGTAGAGCACCTTTATAGTCACCCAGTTATGTTGTGATGTTTGGTACACACAAGGCATTCCTCCGGTGTCAGGGAGTTGCATGATCTCATGGTCGTAGGAACAAATACTTGACATGGATAAAGCAGTAGCAATAAACTAACATGATCAGATGCTATGCTTACTGATACGAGGCACGCCCGTGTGCGTTGATCTTTTCACACTTGGAGGGGGAAAAGGGAGAAATCACGAGAGAAAACGCAAACTCATGGACAAACTTCGATCACACATCCACTAAGAACAAGCAAACACACGAGGTAATTAGATCCACAAACAACGGACGGATACAAGTAACCGGTAGTTCTTCCTCACTCCGGGGGAGGAGGCCTTGAATCTCGTGAGATCTTCCCTCTAGAGGGGCCTTGGCATCACTTGGATCTTCTCCGGTGGAGGGCAACTCCACAAGAGGAGGAAGTAATGGAGCTAGGCTCAACAAAGAGTATTTGCTAAACACAAGCTAACCCTAACACGGAGGTAGAAGAAGGGAATATATAGTCTAGGGGATAAGTGGGGGGTACATGAGCCGTAACTCAATCGGTCTCGCACAGTCGGGGCGGTTGTACCGGAGCTGGGACCGGTTGTACCGGTATTGAGGCATTAAGCGGAACAACCGGGGTAGTACCGGCCTTGAACCGCTTCAAAACAGAAACTTGGCCCGGTCGGAGCGGTGGTTGGGCGGTAGTGGACCGGTTGTACCGGTTGAGCGGTGGTTGACCGGTGGTGGACCGGTTGTACCTCTAATTCCTGGGCTGTTGCAATTCCTTCTCCTTGTTCTTGGCGTTCCTCTTGCTTCCTTCCTTCCTCTTGGTACCTGAGCACACAAAGGGTCTCTTCTTGAGGTAGGATCCACGTTCCAAGAGTATCACATGGGAATTCACAAAGGAGAGATGTCACCTCGGATTCTAAGGCACGTGCGCGGGCTCTCGTCATGGGATCACTTGGAGCTTGAGGTGTTGATGATGGGTCCATGGGGATGTACATGGGATGCTCCGCATCATCTCCCCCCCCCCCTTGTGAGAGATCCGTCCTCGGATCAAGATCTTCATCACCATGGAATGGAGACAGGTCCGTGACGTTGAACGTGTCGCTCACGTTGTACTTGTCGCTTAGAATGTCGATCTTGTAGGCATTGTTGTTGTAGCGCTCCACTACCTTGAATGGTCCATCGGCGCGAGGAAGAAGTTTGGACTTGCGCTCGGTGGGGAAACGGTCCTTGCGGAGGTGTAACCACACAAGATCACCGGGCTTGAACACCATGGGGTGCTTGTTGGTGTTGCGCTTGGCGGTAACTCGCTCCACTTGACGTTCGATCGTGCACCTTGTATCTTCATGCATTTTCTTGATGTAGCTTGCCCTTGCACTTGCATCCATGTTGATGCGCTCTTGGAGTGGTAGAGGTAGGATGTCCAATGGGGACAACGGATTGAAGCCGTAGACCACTTCAAACGGAGACTTGCCGGTGGTGGAGTGACTTGCGCGATTGTAGGCGTACTCGGCGATGGGGAGGCAATCTTCCCATTCCTGGATGTTCTTCTTGATCAATACACGAAGTAGGGTAGAAAGTGTCCGGTTCGTCACCTCCGTTTGTCCATCGGTTTGAGGGTGATATGCCGAAGAGAATAGAAGCTTGATTCCGAGCTTGGCGCATAGGGTCTTCCAAAAGTAGCTCAAGAATTTGACGTCGCGATCCAAGACATTGGTCTTTGGAACGCCATGTAGTCGCAAGATGTCCCTACAAAACAAATTTGCATTATGTGAAGCATCGTCTATCTTGTGACATGGAATGAAATGAGCCATCTTGGAAAAGCGATCCACAACTACAAAAACGGAGTCATGGCCATTTTTAGTTCGTGGCAAGCCAAGCACAAAATCCATACTAATGTCTTCCCAAGGTTGGAAAGGTATAGGTAGAGGCATATAAAGACCATGGGATTGAGCTTTGGACTTAGCTTTGCGGCATGTCGAGCATCGGTTGGTGAAGCGTGCAACATCACGAAACATCTTGGGCCAAAAGTACTTGTTGGATAGTGTGGCATACGTCTTGTCGCGTCCAAAGTGACCCATAAGTCCTCCACCGTGAGCCTCTTGCAAAAGCAACAAACGAAGAGAAGACTCGGGTATACACAATTTGTTAGCACGCATAAGATATCCATCTTTCATATAATATTTCTCCCAACAAGTTTTCACTTGGCACTTGGCGTAAGGATTAGCAAAATAGGCATCATGCGCATACAAGTATTTGATGTGCTCAAAACCAACAACATTCAATTCAAGTTGAGTAACTAGCATGCATTTGCGGGAAAGAGCATCCGCCACAACGTTTTCCTTACCCTTCATGTATTTGATGACATAAGGGAAGGACTCAATAAATTCACTCCATTTAGCATGCCGTTTGTTCAACTTAGTTTGACCCTTTAAGTACTTAAGCGTTTCATGGTCGGTATGGATAACAAACTCATGAGGGCGCAAATAATGTTCCCACACATGCAAAACTCTCACCAAAGCATACAATTCTTTGTCATAGATGGGGTAGTTAAGTTGAGCGCCGGATAGTTTCTCGCTAAAGTACGCGATAGGATGCTTCTCTTGCATAAGCACACCACCTATTCCACTACCACTAGCATCACAATGCACTTCAAATGTTTTATCAAAGTTGGGCAAAGCAAGCAAAGGTGCATGAGTGAGCAAATTTTTAAGTTCATGGAAAGCGGTGTCTTGTGAAGGGCCCCAAATAAATGGTGCATTTTTCTTGCTCAAAGCATGGAGAGGTGATGCAATAGTGCTAAAGTCCTTGACAAAACGGCGATAGAAACCGGCTAGTCCTAGGAAACTACACACTTGTTGCAAGTTGGTTGGTGTTGGCCAAGTTTTAATAGCATCAATCTTAGTTTCATCTACATGAACGCCCTTAGAAGATACTACAAATCCCAAGAAAACTACTTTCTCAACACCAAATGTGCATTTCTCCATGTTTGCATTGAGTTGCTCTTTCCTAAGGATTTGCAAAACATCACGAACATGTGTAGCATGCTCCTCAAGAGACTTGCTAAAGACAAGAATATCATCAAAGTAGACCACAACACAATAGCCAATGAGTGGTCGCAACACATAATGCATAACACGCATAAAAAAAGTACCCGGTGCTTCGGATAAGCCCATGGGCATTACCAACCATTCATAGAGACCAAATTTTGTCTTAAAAGCAGTTTTCCACTCGTCACCCTCTTGTATGCGGATTTGGTAGTAACCACTTTTTAAGTCAATTTTAGAAAATATAGTGGCACCACTAAGTTCATCAAGCATATCATCTAAGCGAGGGATGGGGTGACGGTATCGAATGGTGATAGCATTGATAGGACGGCAATCGGAACACATGCGCATAGTACCATCATGCTTAGGCACTAGAATGACCGGAACCGCACAAGGACTCAAACTCTCACGTACATGCCCTTTATCCAGGAGTTTTTGGACTTGCCTTTGTATTTCCTTTGTTTCGTCGGGGTTGACGCGGTAGGGAGCCTTGTTAGGAAGCGGTGCTCCGGGGATGAGGTCGATGCGGTGTTCGATCCCTCGTTTGGGAGGTAGTCCAGGAGGTAGCTCATCGGGGAACACATCCTTGAATTCCTGCAACAACTTAGATAACACAAGAGGAAGATGTTGTGAAGGGTTAGTCCGAACGACGTCATCTTTGCACACAAGTACATAGTGAAGAACGGTCGATGGGCTCTCACTCACATCCCTCAAATCTCTTTTGGTGGCTAAAAGAACTATATCTCTCATGTCCCTCATCGTGGAGTCGCTCATTTTTGGCTTGTGGCACTCACTCTCTTTGAGGTGGATCACTCTCTCACTTTTAGCTCCACGATGGGATGTAGCTTGTTTGTCGGCGATGACTTGACTTGGAGTCATTGGTCGTAGCACATATTGCTTGCCCTTCATCTTGAAGCTATATTGATTTGTGCAACCGTTGTGTGTGACTCCACGGTCGAATTGCCAAGGTCTACCAAGTAGTAGGTGGCAAACGGACATTGGAACCACATCACACTCCAAAGTGTCTTCATATGCGCCTATCTTGAAGGAAACTTCCACGGTGTGGTCAACTTGGAGGGTTCCGGAATCACTAAGCCATTGGACCTTGTAGGGACGAGGGTGCTTTTTCTTGACCAATTGTAGCTTGGAACAAAGGTCTTCACTTGCCAAGTTGTGGCAACTCCCTCCGTCGATGATGTCCTTGACGGATTTTCCTTGGATGCCCGCCTTGGTGTGGAAGATGTGGCACCGTTGGTCCTCGTCTTCTTGTTGTTGGAGCGTCAAAACTTTGGAGACAACGAGAGCGGGGCTCGAATCGTTGTCGCAAAAGATTTGCGAATCTTCATCTTCATTCACTTGGCGGTGGATGGCCACTTGTTCCAAAGCTTGCATCTCGTCGTCGCTCATAGAGTCATAGGTACCATCGTCGAGGAGGATCATGTTGCGTTTGGTTGGGCACTCGAAGGTCTTGTGGCCTCGCCCTTGGCATGTGAAACACTTGATATTGCTTGTCTTGGCGGTAGCATCCGGTGTTGGTGTAGAGGATGAAGCCCTTGGCTTGTAGGTGCTTGAGGTTGGTCGGCTTGACGAAGTCGTCTTGTCCTTGTAGCTTGACTTGTCGCCGGTAGGAGTTGTAGATTTCGTAGTTGAAGTTGTTGTTGTAGTAGTAGCTTGAGCACTTGAGCCGTAGGTCTTGGATGAGAACTTGGAGTACTTGTAGTCATTTTGCACTTGCCGTTCCGCCTTGGTTGCTTGATGCACGAGCTCAAGTAGGTTGGAGTAAGGTTGGAAGTCGGCTATCTTCTTGACTTGGTAGTTGAGGCCATTCAAGAAACGTGCCATTGTTTGCTCATCATCTTCCTTGACATTTGCTCGGATCATAGCAATCTCCATCTCTTGATAGTACTCTTCTACGGACTTGGTGCCTTGCTTGAGTTGTTGGAGCTTCTTGAAGAGATCCCGGTTGTAATGTGTACGCACAAAACGAGCTCGCATGAGATCCTTCATTTGGGCCCAAGTGGTGATAGGAGGTTCACCTCTCTCCCTTCTTCGTTCAATCACTTGTTCCCACCAAATAAGGACATAGTCGTGGAACTCAAGGGAAGCCATGGCTATCTTCTTCTCTTCATCATAGTTGTGTAGGCGAAAGATCTTGTCAACTTTGAGGGCCCATGACAAGTAGTCTTCGGGATCATTGCTTCCGGAAAACTTTGGCATTGTGAACTTGAGCTTGCCGAAGCGTTGTTCATCATTGTGGTTGTGATACTGAAATCCTTGTCTTGGAGGTGGACCTTCATTGACATTGCCTTGAGCGTGTTGACGTTGATCTTGTCCTTGCTCATCTTCATGGTCGGGTTCAACACGATGATCTTGAGGATGGCGACGAGGTGGACGCACTCGGTTGCGCCTTTCTTGGAGCTCCTCTTGGTGATGGGCTTCTTCTTGTCGTTGTCGACGAAGTTCTTCTTGTTGTGCTTGGTGAAGGGCTTCTTGCTCGTGACGAGCTTGGCGGTTGGGCTCCTCCAAGGCACGAGTAGCTTCTTGCAAAGCGCGATGTGCCTCAAGCGCTCGTCCATGACGACGATGTTGTTCTTCTTCTCGGCGTCGTTGTTCTTGCTCCCACGCATCTTGCTCTTGTTAGCGGCGACGTTCTCGAGCGCGGGCGTGATCTTGAAGTCCATTGCCATGGAATGGATTGTCTTGACGGTGACGACCTTGTGGAGAACTTGGGCCGGAGTGTTCGTCTTGGTGATGAACACGTGCTCGCCGGGGGCTTGCGTCGGAAGAGTACTCCGATGAGTGTCGGCTTGAGCGCCGTCTTGACGTAGTCGAAGTAGAGGGAGCGTGGTTTACCATCAAGGACCGAAGTTCCTCCATTTGGCTTGATAGCTTGGTGTCGAGGTAGTCCCGTGTGCGCGCCTCGGATTCACGCAAGTTGGTGGCGAGGTTGTCGATGCGGTCATTCAAGGCATGTTGCGCTTGAGTAATTACCTTGTTTGCGCCGAAGAAGTGTAACTTGGTGACGTGGGTGGTCGCGTCGTTGTCATGCTCCTCGAATGTCGGGTTCGACATGATGTTCCTATCCATAGCACTCAACAAGATATAAGTGGAAGAGTGGGAAGACAATACCAATTACCGTTCCAAAAGTTGAGAGTGGATCAAGTTCACTCAATGTGCAAGCATGAAAGTAGTAGAATTGGTACCGAAGAATGTCCCTCTCACACCTACACAAGTAAAGCTTATGGAGTAGCTTGGTTAGGATGGTGGCACAAAAATTCAAGCAATTCGAGAATAAGATTCAATCAAGTTGAAATAGATTCATAGAATTCGCAAATGAGACAATGTAGATCAATAGCAATGAGTATACACGGAAACACACACACGGTAGACAATTGGGATCATGCAACCAAGGATGAGCGAAAATGTGGAATCCACGGAAAATGCTCTTGTTGCACAACACTAGAGAGACGGAAGCACGATTGCTCCAATGGGCACGATACGCACTTGTGCACACCCTACTATGAATCAAAAGTGTCGTCTACCTATTCCCGACTTGCTATGTGTATGCGGCACGTGTCACTCGCTCAAGTGATCCAAGATGATCAAGTATGCTATGCGAATCTTGTGATGCTATTGCTCTTTTGCTCTTGCTTAAAAGCTTTGCTTCTCTTTTCTTTTGCAATGATGTTTTGTATGGTCATAATGCGGGACGTGCACACCAAGATAGCAATTATGTATGCGGGTACTATTGTAACACAAAAGGAGATACGATGATAAATGCACGCTATTTGTAGCTATGCGGAGTATGTATCACTAAAGTGAACAAGTAGCGTAGCCCGGCAATACTCAATGGCTAGTCTCGATAGGTAAGTAACGCAAATAGGATCGGGTTAACAATGCAATGGCAAGGGTATATGTCAAGAGTGTCATCGCGGTTACCGTCCTTGCTTACGGTTGGTGTCAATGAAGAGGTGGTTGGCGATGAATCGGGGCGATGATGAGCAGCGGCGTTGTCGATTTAGAACCGTTCCTAATTAGCCGAAACACCTTAGGAAACGGCAACCGCAACTCAAAATCTCAAAGAAAAATTTGATGAAGTCAAATGGTGGTAAAACCAATATGAGGATCTCGGGCACGTCGATAGCTTCAAAACGAGCCAAAGAACACTCAAATCGGAGTTCGGGAGCGAAAGTTATGGTCAAAACAAGAATCAGCCGAAGTCAGGAACTGGGAGGGGCGGTTGTACCGCTTGGGATGGGCGGTTGTACCGCTCCTGGAGCGACCTGGGGAATTAGCGGTTGTACCGCATGAACGGGCGATTGTACCGCTCCTGGGCGGAACTGCATGTCTGAATCCGCGGAATAGAAGAAAAATTCGGTCGATTTTGCGGAAGAAAATGATGGGAATGATAGGGCAAAGCTAGATCCACTTGTCCCCAACGAGATCCACGGATCACAATCAACAAAATCTCCTCAAATCGAACAAATCCAAGAAATTTTTGGTATGTCTATTTTTGTGGGGATTTTCGAACTAGGTCAAATCAAAGCAAAAATTGGCTAGAAAATGGAGGGGAAGACTCCAAGATGTGAATCAACGTGGCTCATGATACCAATATGATACGGGGCACGCCCGTGTGCGTCGATCTTTTCACACTTGGAGGGGGAAAAGGGAGAAATCACGAGAGAAAACGCAAACTCATGGACAAACTTCGATCACACATCCACTAAGAACAAGCAAACACACGAGGTAATTAGATCCACAAACAACGGACGAATACAAGTAACCGGTAGTTCTTCCTCACTCCGGGGGAGGAGTTCTTGAATCTCGTGAGATCTTCCCTATAGAGGGGCCTTGGCATCACTTGGATCTTCTCCGGTGGAGGGCAACTCCACAAGAGGAGGAAGTAATGGAGCTAGGCTCAACAAAGAGTATTTGCTAAACACAAGCTAACCCTAACACGGAGGTAGAAGAAGGGAATATATACTCTAGGGGATAAGTGGGGGGTACATGAGCCGTAACTCAATCGGTCTCGCACAGTCGGGGCGGTTGTACCAGAGCTGGGACCGGTTGTACCGGTATTGAGGCATTAAGCGGAACAACCAGGGTAGTACCGGCCTTGAACCGCTTCAAAACAGAAACTTGGCCCAGTCGGAGCGGTGGTTGGGCGGTAGTGGACCGGTTGTACCGGTTGAGCGGTGGTTGACCGGTGGTGGACCGGTTGTACCTCTAATTCCTGGGCTGTTGCAATTCCCTCTCCTTGTTCTTGGCGTTCCTCTTGCTTCCTTCCTTCCTCTTGGTACCTGAGCACACAAAGGGTCTCTTCTTGAGGTAGGATCCACGTTCCAAGAGTATCACATGGGAATTCACAAAGGAGAGATGTCACCTCGGATTCTAAGGCACGTGCGCGGGCTCTCGTCATGGGATCACTTGGAGCTTGAGGTGTTGATGATGGGTCCATGGGGATGTACATGGGATGCTCTGCATCACTTACGGTTGGGTCTTGTCCATCACATCATTCTTCTAATGATGTGATCCCGTTATCAAATGAAAACTCATGTCCATGGTCAGGAAACCTTAACCATCTTTGATCAACGAGCTAGTCTAGTAGAGGCTCACTAGGGACACAGTGTTGTCTATGTATCCACACATGTATCTGAGTTTCTAATCAATACAATTATAGCATGGATAATAAACGATTATCATGAACAAGGAAATATGATAATAACTATTTTATTATTGCTTCTAGGGCATATTTCCAACAGTCTCCCACTTGCACTAGAGTCAATAATCTAGTTCACATCGCTATGTGATTTACATTGTAATGAATCTAACACCCATAGAGTTCTGGTGTTGATCATGTTTTGCCCGTGGAAGAGGCTTAGTCAACGGGTCTGCAACATTCAGATCCGTATGTACTTTGCAAATATTTATGTCCTCCTCCTTGATGTAATCACGGATGGATTTGAAGCGGCGCTTTATGTGTCTGGTCCTCTTGTGAAACCTGGGCTCTTTGGCTAGAGCAATGGTGCCAGTGTTATCACACAAGAGAGTCATCGGATCCAGTGCACTGGGCACAACTCCGAGATCTGTCATGAACTGCTTCATCCGGACTCCTTCCTTCGCCGCTTCTGAAGCAGCGATATACTCCGCTTCACATGTAGAATCAGCTACCACGCTTTGCTTGGAACTGCACCAGCTTACTGCTCCACCGTTCAGAATAAATACGTATCCGGTTTGAGACTTGGAGTCATCCAGATCCGTGTCAAAGCTAGCATCGACGTAACCCTTTACGGCGAGCTCTTGATCACCTCCATAAATGGGAAACATTTCCTTAGTCCTTTTCAGGTACTTAAGGATATTCTTGACCGCTGTCCAGTGTTCCATTCCTGGATCACTTTGAAACCTTCCGGCCATACTTATGGCAAGGCTGACATCTGGTCTTGTGCACAACATCACATACATTATAGAGCCTATGGCTGAAGCATAGGGGATGACACTCATCTTTTCTCTATCCTCTGTAGTCGCTGGGCATTGAGTCTTACTCAACTTCACACCTTGTAAGACAGGCAAGAACCCTTTCTTGGACTGATCCATTTTGAACTTCTTCAAAACTTTATCAAGATATGTGCTTTGTGAAAGTCCTATCAAGCGTCTTGATCTATCTCTATAGATCTTGATGCCTAATATGTAAGCAGCTTCTCCGAGGTCTTTCATTGAAAACTCTTGTTCATATACCTTCACGCTTTCTAAAAGTTCTATATTGTTTCCAATCAGCAATATGTCATCCACATTTAATATTAGAAACGCTATAGAGCTCCCACTCACTTTCTTGTAAATACAAGCTTCTCCATAAACTTGTATGAACCCAAATGCTTTGATCACCTCATCAAAGCGAAGATTCCAACTCCGAGATGCCTGCACCAGTCCATAAATGGATCACTGGAGCTTGCACACTTTGTTAGCATTCTCAGGATCGACAAAACCTTCTGGTTGCATCATATACAACTCTTCCTTAAGGAAACCATTAAGGAACGCTGTTTTGACATCCATCTGCCAGATCTCATAATTGAAAATGCAGCTATTGCTAACATAATCCTGACGGACTTAAGCATCGCTACGGGAGAGAAAGTCTCATCGTAGTCAACTCCTTGAACTTGTGAAAACCCTTTTGCAACAAGTCGAGCTTTATAGACGGTGACATTACCGTCTGCGTCCGTCTTTTTCTTAAAGATCCATTTATTCTGTATGGCCTTATGATCATATGGTAAGGTCCTCCAAAGTCCACACTTTGTTCTCATACATGGATCGTCTCTTGGATTTCATGGCCTCTAGCCATTTGTTGGAATCCGGGCCCATCATCGCTTCTTCATAGCTCGTAGGTTCACTGTTGTCTAACAACATGACCTCCAAGACAAGATTGCCGTACCACTTAGGGGCGGTACTATTCCTTGTCGACCTACGAGGCTCAGTAGTGACTTGATCTGAAGTTTCATGATCATCATCATTAGCCTCCTTTTCACTTGGTGTAGGTGCCACAGAAACATCTTTGTGCGTCATGCTACTATCCAATTGAAGTGACGGTTCAATAATCTCATCAAGTTCTACCTTCCTCCCACTCAATTCTTTTGAGAGAAACTCTTTCTCGAGAAAGGACCCGTTCTTAGCAACAAACACTTTGCCCTCGGATCTGAGATAGAAGGTATACCCAACTGTTTCCTTAGGGTAGCCTATGAAGACGCATTTGTCCACTTTGGGTTCGAGCTTATCAGGTTGAAGCCTTTTCACATAAGCGTCGCAGCCCCATACTTCAAGAAACGACAGCTTAGGTTTCTTGCCAAACCATAATTCATACGGTGTAGTCTCAATGGACTTTGATGGTGCCCTATTTAAAGTGAGTGCGGCTGTCTCTAATGCATAGCCCCAAAACGATAGAGGCAGATCAGTGAGAGACATCATAGATTGCACCATATCCAATAGAGTGCGATTACGACGCTCGAACACACCATTGCGCTGTGGTGTTCCAGGTGGCCTAAGTTGTGAAATAATTCCACACTGTCGCAAATGCATACCAAACTCATAACTCAGATATTCTCCACCACGATCAGATCGTAGAAACTCTATCTTCTTGTTACGATGATTTTCTACTTCACCCTGAAATTCCTTAAACTTTTCAAATGTTTCAGACTTATGCTTCATCAAGTAAATATACCCATATCTACTTAAATCATCAGTGAAGGTAAGAAAGTAACGATATACACCGCACGCCTCAACACTCATCGGACCACACACATCGGTATGTATGATTTCCAACAAGCCACTTGCCCGCTCCATTGTACCGGTGAACGGGTTTTTCGTTATCTTGCCCAAGAGGCATGGTTCGCATGTATCAAGCGATTCAAAATTGAGTGATTCCAAAAGTCCATCAACATGGAGCTTCGTCATGCATTTTACACCAATATGACCTAAGCGGCAGTACCATAAGAAAGTGGTACTATCATTATTAACTTTGCATCTTTTGGCATCCGTGTTATGAATGTGTGTATCACTACTATCGAGATTGAAGAAGAATAAACCATTCACATTGGGTGCATGACCATAAAAGATGTTACTCATATAAATAGAACAACCATTATTCTCCGATTTAAATGAATAACCGTCTCGCAATAAACAAGATCCAGATATAATGTTCATGCTCAATGCAGGCACCAAATAACAATTATTTATGTTTACTACTAATCCCGATGGTAATTGAAGAGCGAGCGTGCCGACGGCGATCACATCAACCTTGGAACCATTTCCGACGCGCATCGTCACTTCATCCTTCGCCAGCCTCCGTTTATTCTGTAGTTCCTGTTTCGAGTTACAAATATGAGCAACCGAACCGGTATCAAATACCCAGGCACTACTACGAGAGCTAGTGAGGTACACATCAATAACATGTATATCAAATATACCTTTGTTGATGTTGCCAGCCTTCTTATCAGCCAGGTACTTGGGGCAATTCCGCTTCTAGTGGCCAATCCCCTTGCAATAGAAGCACTTAGTCTCAGGCTTGGGTCCAGCCTTGGGTTTCTTCACGGGAGCGGCAACTTGCTTGCCACCCTTCTTGAAGTTTCCCTTCTTTCCCTTGCCTTTCTTGAAACTAGTGGTTTTATTCACCATCAACACTTGATGCTCCTTTTTGATTACTACCTATGCGACTTTCAGCATCGCGAACAGCTTGGAGACAGACTTTTCCATCCCTTGCACATTATAGTTCATCACGAAGCCTTTGAAGCTAGGTGGCAGTGACTGGAGAATTCTGTCAGTGACCATTTCGGGCGGAAGCTGGACTCCCAAATCATTCAAATGGTTGTAGTACCCAGACATTCTGAGTAGGTGTTCACTGACAGAACTATTCTCCTCCATCTTGCAGGCGAAGAACTTATCGGAGGTCTCATACCTCTCGATCCGGGCATTTGCTTGAAATATTAACTTCAACTTCTGGAACATCTCATATGCTCCATGGCATTCAAAACGCTTTTGAAGTCCCGATTCTAAGCCGTACAACATGGCGCACTGAACTATAGAGTAGTCATCAGAACGTGCCTGCCAGGCATTCACAACGTCCACAGACGATGTTGGAGGGGGTGGCACACCAAGCGGCGCATCAAGGACATAGGCCTTTGCCGAAGCCGCGAGGATAATCCTCAGATTATGGACCCAGTCCGCATAGTTACTTCCATCATCTTTCAACTTAGCTTTCTCTAGGAACGCATTAAAATTCAGGGGAGCTACTGCGCGAGCCATTGATCTACAACATAATTTTGCAAAGACAACTTTAGACTATGTTCATGATAATGAGTTCGATTTAATCATATTACTAAACAACCCCCACTCAAATCAACATCCCTCAGGTTGTCTAAGTGTAACATGATCCAAACCTACCAACCCAACTCCGATCATCACATGAGATGAGGTGGTTTCAATGGTGAACATCTCCATGTTGATCATATCTACTATATGACTCATGTTCGACCTTTCGGTCTCCTGTGTTCCGAGGCCATGTCTGTACATGCTAGGCTCATCAAGTTTAACCCAAGTATTCCATGTGTGTAAATCTGACTTACACCCGTTGTATGCGAACGTAGAGTCTATCACACTCGATCATCACGAGGTGCTTCGAAACGACGAACCTTCGAACCGGTGCATACTCGGGGAGAACACAATTTATCTTGAAGTTTTAGTGAAGGATCATCTTATAATGCTACCGTCGTTCTAAGCAAAATAAGATGCATAAATAGGATAAACATCACATGCAAATCATATAAGTGACATGATATGGCCATCATCGTCTTGTGCTTTTGATCACCATCTCCAAAGCACCGGCATGATCTCCATCGTCAGCGGCATGACACCATGATATCCATCATCATGATCTCCATCATCGTGTCGTCATGTGGTTCTCGCGCCAACTATTGCTTCTACAACTATTGCTAACTCATAGCGATAAAGTAACGCAAAAAAATGGCAAAAATAATTAAAGACAACCCTATGGCTCCTGCCGCTTGCTGTACTCATCGACATGCAAGTCGTGATAATCTATACAAAACATGATCATCTCATACATCACATATATCACATCACGTCATGGCCATATCACATCACAACATGCCCTGCAAAAACAAGTTATCATCCTCTACTTTGTTGTTGCAAGTTTTACGTGGCTGCTATGGGAAACTAGTAAGAACCGTTCTTACCTACGCAAAGCCACACCGGTGATAATCAAGTTGCCTTTTAACCTTCTACAAGGACCGCCTCTGTTGAATCCGATTCAACTAAAGTGGGAGAGACACACACCCGCTAGCCATCTTTATGCAACAAGTGCATGTCAGTCGATGGAACCGGTCTCTCGTACGTGGACGAGTAAGGTTGGTCCGGGCCACTTCATCCCACAATACCGCCGAATCAAGATAAGACTAAGGAAGTAAGCAATCTGAACATCAACGCCCACAAACTCTTTTGTGTTCTACTCGCGCATGTTATCTACGCATAGACCTAGCTCATGATGCCACTGTTGGGGAACGTTGCATGGGAAACAAATTTTTCCTACGAACACCCAAGATCTATCTATGGAGATCAACAGCTACGAGAGGGGGAGTGCATCGACATACCCTTGTAGATCGCTAAGTGGGAAGCGTTAAGAAACGCAGTTGGTGTAGTCGAACGTCTTAGTGATCCAATCATGATCCGTCCCGCGATCCAATCTTGTTCCGTTCCGATCGAGCGCCGAACGGACGGCACCTCCGTGTTCAGCACACGTACAGCTCGATGACGTCCTCCGCCTCCTTGATCCAGCAAGCGAGGGCAGAGAGGTATATGAGTTCTCCGGCAGCACGACGGCGTGGTGGCGGCGGTGGTGGAGCTGTTTCGGCAGGGCTTCGCCAAGCGCTACCGCGACAACTAGAGGAGAAAACGATCTAGGGGAGAGGGAGGGCTGCGCCGTGGCTTGTGGTGTGTCTGCCCTCCCTCTCCTCTCATATATATAGGGGGAAGGGAGGAGGGGGCCGGCGCCCTAGGGTTCCCCCCCGTAGGGGGGGCGGTGGCCAAGGGGTGGCTTGGCCCCCAAGTTTGGGTGGCCGGTCCTCATTAGGGTTTGCCCCACCAGCCCTTGGCTGCATGGGCATAGGTGGGAGGGGCGGCCAGCCCACCAGGGGCTGGTGCGCCCCCTCTCATAGCCCATGGGGCCCTACGGGGCAGGTGGACCCACCCGGTGGACCCCCGGAACCCCTTCCGACACTGATACGTCTCCAACGTATCTACTTTTCCAAACTCTTTTGCCCTTGTTTTGGACTCTAATTTGCATGATTTGAATGGAACTAACCCGGACTGACGCTGTTTTCAGCAGAATTGCCTTGGTGTTATTTTTGTGCAGAAATAAAAGTTCTTGGATTGACCTGAAAATTTACGGAGAATATTTTTGGAATTAATAAAAAATATTGGCGAAAGAATCAACCGGAGAGGGGCCATCACCTGGCCACAAGCCAGGGGGGGCGCCCCCCCTTAGGGCGCGCACCCCCTGTCTTGTGGGGCCCTGGTGGCTCCTCCGACCTCGTTTCCACTCCTATATATTCCTATTTACGGAGAAAAAAATAGAGGAGAAGAGTTCATCGCGTTTTACGATACGGAGCCGCCGCCACCTCCTGTTCTTCCTCGAGAGGGCAGATCTGGAGCCTGATTTGGGCTCCGGAGAGGGGAAATCGACGCCGTCGTCATCACCAACCATCCTTCATCAGCAATTTCATGATGCTCTCCGCCGTTCGTGAGTAATTCCATCGTAGGCTTGCTGGACGGTGATGGGTTGGATGAGATTTACCATGTAATCGAGCTAGTTTTGTTAGGGTTTGATCCCTAGTATCCACTATGTTCTGAGATTGATGTTGCTATGACTTTGCTATGCTTAATGCTTGTCACTAGGGCCCGAGTGCCATGATTTCAGATCTGAACCTATTATTTTTTCATGAATATATACGTGTTCTTGATCCTATCTTGCAAGTTGTAGACACCTATTACGAGTTATGATCCGCATCCCCCAGGGTGACAATAACTGGGATTCTTTTCGGTGATTACCGTAGTTCGAGGAGTTCATGTATTCACTAAGTGCTAATGCTTTGGTCCGGTTCTCTATTAAAAGGAGGCCTTAATATCCCTTAGTTTCCATTAGGACCCCGCTGCCACGGGAGGGTAGGACAAAAGATGTCATGCAAGTTCTTTTCCATAAGCACGTATGACTATATATGGAATACATGCCTACATTACATTGATGAATTGGAGCTAGTTCTTTATCACCCTATGTTATAACCGTTGCATGATGAATGCCATCCGACATAATTATCCATCACTGATCCATTGCCTACGAGCTTTTCCCATATTGATCTTTGCTAAGTTACTTTTCCGTTGCTACTATTACAATCACTACAACACTGCTACTGTCACTTTTGCCGTTGTTACCATTACTTCCATACTACTTTGCTACTGAATACTTTGCTGCAGATACTAAGCCTTTCAGGTGTGGTTGAATTGACAACTCAGCTGCTAATACTCGAGAATATTCTTTGGCTCCCCTTGCGTCGAATCAATAAATTTGGGTTGAATACTTTACCCTCGAAAACTGTTGCGATCCCCTATACTTGTGGGTTATCAAGACCTTTTTCTGGCGCCGTTGCCGGGGAGCATAGCTCTATTCTCTGAGTCACTTGGGATTTATATCTGTTGATCACTATGAAGAATCTGAAAGATGCTAAGACTAAGATCTACCCCTCAACTACGAGGATAGGTAAGGAACTGCCATCTAGGTCTGCACTTGATTCACCTTCTGTTATGAGTAAATTTGCGACAACACCACCTGCTATTGAATCTGATATGTCGCAAGTAATTGATGATGCTACTTCCGCTATGCATGATGCTTATGATGATACTCTGCTTGATACTACTGTGCCACTGGGTGAATTTCTTGATGAACAAATTGCTAGAGTGAATGCTGAAACTGATGATATTTCTGAATCTGATGAAATTGTTGAAACTGAAAACTATGAGACACCTGCTAGACCTAGCTCTCCTAGATATGAATTGCCTGATATACCTGAAGGTTATGTTATGGAAGGAGAGGTAGCTAGGGACTTTCTTGCTTGTAAGGATAGAGATGATCTTAAGAAATTGCTTCGCAAGTGGAAAGAAAAATCTTTGAATGCTAGAATGCAATATGATCCTAAGTTTGCTACTTCACCTATCTTTGTCACTGATAAGGATTATGAATTTTCTGTCGATCCTGAGTTAATTACTTTGGTTGAATCTGATCCTTTCCATGGTTATGAACCTGAAACTGTTGTGGCACACCTTACTAAATTGAATGATATAGCCACCCTATTTACTCATGAGGAAAAAATTCGCTATTACTATATTCTTAAGTTGTTTCCTTTCTCATTAAAGGGTGATGCTAAGATATGGTTTAATTCTCTTGCTCCTGGTTGTGTGCGTAGTCCCCAGGATATGATTTATTACTTCTCTGAAAAATATTTTCCTGCCCATAAGAAACAAGCTGCCTTGCAGGAAATATTTAACTTTGTGCAAATTAAAGAAGAGAGTCTCCCACAAGCTTGGGGGAGGCTTCTCCAATTACTTAATGCTTTGCCTGATCACCCTCTCAAGAAAAATGAAATACTTGATATCTTTTATAATGGACTAACCGATGCTTCTAGGGACCACCTAGATAGTTGTGCTGGTTGTGTTTTCAGGGAACGAACTGTTGAACAAGCTGAACTACTATTGAATAATATATTGAGCAATGATAATGATTGGACTATTCCCGAACCACCTCCAAAGCCAACTCCGAAGAAAAGAGGTATTCTATTCCTTAGTCCTGAAGATATGCAAGAGGCAAAGAAATCTATGAAAGAAAAAGGTATTAAGGCTGAAGATGTTAAGAATCCACCACCTATTGAAGAAATACATGGTCTTGATAACCCAACACAGGTAGTAGAGGTAAATTCTCTCCGTAGATTTGATGAAGGTGATATTCCTTATAATAAGTCTGCTAGCCAATGCTTGGATGAATTTGATAATTTTATTGTGAAGCAAGAAAATTTCAATGCTTATGTTAGTAGACAATTGAAACATAATGCTTACATGCTTGATCGCTTGGGTGATTATTTGAGTAGAACTGTCAATGATCTTAAGCTTATTAGTAAACATGCTTCCATGGTAACTACTCAAGTAGAACAAGTACTTAAGGCACAAAATGATTTGCTTAGTGAGATGAATAGTAAGAACAATGATCATTCTGTTAAAGTTGTGACTAGAGGTGGTAGAATGACTCAGGAACCTTTGTATCCTGAGGGCCATCCTAAGAGAATTGAGCAAGATTCTCAGAGAGTTAATACTGATGCGCCTGGTCATTCTAGTAATAAAAGGAAAAAGAATGATGATAGGACTTTGCATGCTGATAGTGAACCTGTTATAGATTCACATGAAAACCTAAATGATATTTCTATTTCTGATGCTGAGACACAATCTGGTGATGAACATGAGCCTAATGATAATATTAATGATGATGTTCATGTTGATGCTCAACCTAGTAACGATAATGATGCGGAGATTGAACCTGCTGTTGATCTTGATAACCCACAACCTAAGAATAAGAGATATGATAAAAGAGATTTTGTTGCTAGGAAGCATGGTAGAGAAAGAGAACCATGGGTTCAGAAACCCATGCCCTTTCCTCCTAAACCATCCAAGAAAAAGGATGATGAAGATTTTGAGCGCTTTGTTGAAATGCTTAGACCTGTCTTTTTGCGTATGCGCTTGACTGATATTCTGAAAATGTCTCCTTATGCTAAGTATATGAAAGATATTGTGACAAATAAAAGAAAGATACCGGAAGCTGAGATTTCCACCATGCTTGCTAATTATACTTTTAAGGGTGGAATACCAAAGAAATTAGGAGATCCCGGAGTACCTACTATACCATGCTCTATTAAAGGAAATTATGTTAAAACTGCTTTATGTGATCTTGGAGCTGGTGTTAGTGTTATGCCCTTCTCTTTATATTGTAGACTTGATTTGAATAAGTTGACACCTACTAAAATCTCCTTGCAAATGGCTGATAAATCAACTGCTTTACCCATCGGTATTTGCGAGGATGTGCCTGTTGTGGTTGCAAACGTTACTATCTTAACGGACTTTGTTATTCTTGATATTCCCGAGGACGACAGTATGTCGATCATCCTTGGTAGACCCTTTTTGAATACTGCAGGGGCTGTTATTGATTGCAACAAGGGCAATGTCACTTTTCATGTTAATGGTAATGAGCATACGGTACACTTTCCGAAGAAACAACCTCAAGTTCATCGTATCAACTCCATTGAAAAAATTTCAACGATTATTATTGGAGGCTTTGAATTCCCTCTTCCTACTGTCAAGAAGAAATTTGACATACTTATTGTTGGGGACATGCATATCCCCATTGAGGTAACCTAGTGTTATTCGAAAACTCTCCGGTTCCGTGTCATTCAAAAGAAGTTTGTCAATAAGACTTGATCAGCCTTATTGATGGATTCTTTTTGATGAACATGAGATGGATGAATTTCGAAAGCACTACCTTCTATACCCAACTTTTATTCTCTGTTCCTTAGTTTCAATTTAGTAAAAATGCTATTATTTCTCTGTTTTCTGATTTATCCGTGCATAGAAAAATGACCTGAAAATAAAAGTTCCCAGAATTCCCTGAAAATTTAGTATGATTTTTTCTGGAATATTTAAGAATTTTTGGCACTGAGTATGCATCAGGGGGCTGCACCAGTGGGCCACAAGCCTGCAGGGCGCGCCCACCCCCCTGGGCGCGCCCCCCTGGCTTGTGGGTCCCACGTGGGGCCCCCTCACTTATTCCAGCACCCATCCACTTCGTCTTCATCCGGAAAAAATCCCACCATTGCTCAAACCCGTGTTCTAGCTCATCTTGCTGCCATTTTCGATCTCCTTGCTCAAAGCTCCATTTGCAAAACTGTTTTAGGGGATTGTTCATCGGTATGTGACTCCTCCAATGATCCAATTAGTTTTTGCTCTAGTGCTCTATATGTTGCAAATTTTGGCTGCTGTGGTGACCTTGTTCTTGAGCTTGCATGTCAAATTTGTATGGTCCCAAGTAGTTTTGATGCATGATATGGCCTCTAGGCACTTGTGGGAGTAGTTGCTATGAGTTATGTTCACTTTTATTTGGAGTCACTAAAAATTTCAGAATTAATTTTCAGAGAAAGAAAAATGTTAAGGAGAATATACCAAGGTGGTTCCTCGAGCAAGAAGACCCCGAGACTCGCGTTACGCGAGCCCGACTTTGAACCACCGAGGGAAGCTCAAGTGCGGCCTTGCGAATGGCCGTCTGATCCATTCATGGTTCATGCCGGATTCAAGGAAGAATTTTACACGTACGTACGAAATGTTGGCCTTGAAGAATTTGTCCCAGACCAATGCGAGCAATATTATCAACTCACTGATTCCTTTGTGCGGAGGTTTGAATTCTCATCCAGGCGTAATACGCATTCCGTTCTATTTAATCTTTATGATGAATCTTATACTATGGACCTGGAGGACTTTAACCGTGCATGCAAAATTCCACAATGGGGCAGCTATAGTGATCCTCACAAAACTGAATATAATGATTTTCTTGCTAGCATCACTGTAGGAGAAACTAGGAACATCACACAGGCTACCTTGGGGAGCATTCACTTTCCTGCCATACATTATTTTGCTCTCTTCATAGGTAGATGCATTAACGGTAAACATGACCATAGCCACCTTTGCGTACCTGATCTCAGTATTCTTAAAAGCGCGGTCATGGGAGATAGACGATATAATTTAGGAGCTATTATTGCTAGGAGGCTACATAAAAACGCTAAGGAAGGAGATTTCTTTTGTGGAATTTATGCCACCCATGTAGCTAACTATCTTGGGGTACCCATAAGGGGGAACGATATTGAGTTACCACCTGCTTTTCTTGATTATGAGGCTATGGTGCGTTACCAGTTTCTTGAAAGAAACGAACAACCCCTTCTGTACCGACTAATCTTTGACAGACAGCGTGCTGTCCATATTACCCTTCCTGCTCCTGCCTTCTTTAACTTTCAGGAAAAACGGAGACACTTTATAACCAGAGAGGAGGAAAACGAGTACGAGAGAGAGGCGGAAGCCGCTCGCCTCCGTGCTGCAGGCGCTCAGGCAGTAGCTGCTGCAGCCCAGTACAACCCCAACTATGACTTTGGATATTATCCGGGCCAGCCGTGGCCCTAGACCAGCTTAGGCCAAAAGCCTAAGCTTGGGGGAGTACGTATTTCTCACCGACATTACATTCATGTTCACACACTCATTCCAGTTGTCGGTGTTCATACTTTTTCATTGTACCATCCATGGTAGTTTATTTCTTCTTTTTGTTTTCTTCTTGTGAGTTTAATTAACCTTGAGAAAATCCAAAAAAATTAGTTCTAGCTTTACCTTCTAGTTTGTTTAGTTGTAGCATTAAAAGAAAACCCAAAAAGATTTCTCGTTCTTCTTTTGCTCGTTGGGACTTTTCCCGTGTAAATAGTTTCCCTTTCTTTTCTTTTCTTTGGGTCGTGAGGAGAAGACCACGATGACATGTTGAGTGGCTCTCATATGCATTATTGTTTATCTTACATAGAGCCCATATTGCCTTGTTTTTTTTCCTTTGAGTTACTGCTTGCAGATTCCAGCTTAGTCCAATGCACGTGCACTCTTATTATTCACATCGTTCGGTCGTGCAAGTGAAAGGCAATAATGACGATATATGATGAAATGACTGAGATAAAGAAAAGCTGGTATGAACTCGACCTATTTTGTTTTTGTAAATATGATTAGCTCATCGTTCGGGATTCAGCTCATTATGGGTTGAACATGTTTGCAATGACAATTAGAGATTATAGTTACTCATGCCATGCTTAATTAGCTAAGAGTGAATAATGGTTTGTCTTGAGTGCCAACAGGCATATTAAAATGGTTGTGATGTAGTATGATAGAATGGTATCCTCCTCTGAATGATTCGAGTGGCTTGACTTGGCACATGTTCACGCATGTAGTTGAAATAAAACCAACATAGCCTCCACGATGTTTATGTTCATGGTGATTTATATCCTACTCATGCTTGCATTCAATGTTGGTTAATCTCAAAGCATGTTTATGACTGTTGTCGCTCTCTAGTTGGTCTCTCCCCAGTCTTTTGCTAGCCTTCACTTGTACTAAGCGGGAATACTGCTTGTGCATCTATCTCCATAAACCCAAAGTTGTTCCATATGAGGCCACCATACCTACCTATATGCGGTATTTACCTGCCGTTCCAAGTAAATTTGCATGTGCCATACTCCAAACCTTCAAATAAATATTCCGTTTTGTATGCCCAAATCGCTCATGTGGCGACCGGGGGCTGTCAGTATCTTTCATGCTAGGTGGGTTATTCTCACGATACGTGTTGATTCACTATCATTCACGAGAAAGTGCTGGTATTCGGGATGCCCAGTTCCATGCTCAAAATTGAAGTCAAAATATAATAAACAAAACTCCCCCAGGATTGTGTTTGTATGGACGGTACCCGTGGATTCGGCCCGCCATGGAGTGTGATCGATTGGTGTTGGGGGATTAAAAAATTTACTATTCTGTTTGGGAACCGCCTATAATGTATCTAGCATGGAAGATATCGAGATCTCTTGGTTGTTATGTTGGCAATGAAAGCATACCTCTCAAAATTATTATTCATCCCTGTTTTAAAAGCTCGAGCTCTGGCACCTCTGCAAATCAATGCTTCCCTCTGCGAAGGGCCTATCTATTTTACTTTACTGTTGAGTCATTCTCCTCTTATAAAAAGCACCAGTTAGAGAGCACCACCGTCATTTGTATGCTTTGTTATTAGTTGATATTGAGTATGAGTATGACTGGATCTCTTTTACCATGAATTACAATGTTTAGTCAGTCCTTGTTCTTCAGAGGTGCTCTGCATTTATGTTTTGCGGTCTCAGAAAGGGCTAGCAAGATACCATTATGTCATATTGTATCATGATTGTTTTGATAAAATTGTTGTCATCCGAGACTTATTATTATTGCTCGCTAGTTGATTATGATATTGATATGAGTAAACGTGAGACCTAAGTGTCATTGTGAATGTGATTAGTCTATAATCCTTGCTGAAAACCTGAACGTCAGTTAGACATATTTACAACAGCAAGATCAAACAGAGTTTGTAAAAGTTTTTCTTTATCACTTTCAGTTTATCAACTGAATTGCTTGAGGACATGCAAAGGTTTAAGCTTGGGGGAGTTGATACGTCTCCAACGTATCTACTTTTCCAAACTCTTTTGCCCTTGTTTTGGACTCTAATTTGCATGATTTGAATGGAACTAACCCGGACTGACGCTGTTTTCAGCAGAATTGCCTTGGTGTTATTTTTGTGCAGAAATAAAAGTTCTCGGATTGACCTGAAAATTTACGGAGAATATTTTTGGAATTAATAAAAAATATTGGCGAAAGAATCAACCGGAGAGGGGCCACCACCTGGCCACAAGCCAAGGGGGCGCGCCCCCCCTAGGGCGCGCCCCCCTGTCTTGTGGGGCCCTGGTGGCTCCTCTGACCTCGTTTCCACTCCTATATATTCCTATTTACAGAGAAAAAAATAGAGGAGAAGAGTTCATCGCGTTTTACGATACGGAGCCGCCGCCATCTCCTGTTCTTCCTCGGGAGGGCAGATCTGGAGCCTGATTTGGGCTCCGAAGAGGGGAAATCGATGCCGTCGTCATCACCAACCATCCTTCATCACCAATTTCATGATGCTCTCCGCCGTTCGTGAGTAATTCCATCGTAGGCTTGCTGGACGGTGATGGGTTGGATGAGATTTACCATGTAATCGAGTTAGTTTTGTTAGGGTTTGATCCCTAGTATCCACTATGTTCTGAGATTGATGTTGCTATGACTTTGCTATGCTTAATGCTTGTCACTAGGGCCCGAGTGCCATGATTTCAGATCTGAACCTATTATGTTTTCATGAATATATACGTGTTCTTGATCCTATCTTGCAAGTTGTAGACACCTATTACGAGTTATGATCCGCATCCCCCAGGGTGACAATAACTGGGATTCTTTCCGGTGATTACCGTAGTTTGAGGAGTTCATGTATTCACTAAGTGCTAATGCTTTGGTTTGGTTCTCTATTAAAAGGAGGCCTTAATATCCCTTAGTTTCCATTAGGACCCCGCTGCCACGGGAGGGTAGGACAAAAGATGTCATGCAAGTTCTTTTCCATAAGCACGTATGACTATATATGGAATACATGCCTACATTACATTGATGAATTGGAGCTAGTTCTTTATCACCCTATGTTATAACCGTTGCATAATGAATGCCATCCAACATAATTATCCATCACTGATCCATTGCCTACGAGCTTTTCCCATATTGATCTTTGCTAAGTTACTTTTCCGTTGCTACTATTACAATCACTACAACACTGCTACTGTCACTTTTGCCGTTGTTACCGTTACTTCCATACTACTTTGCTACTGAATACTTTGCTGCAGATACTAAGCCTTTCAGGTGTGGTTGAATTGACAACTCAGCTGCTAATACTCGAGAATATTCTTTGGCTCCCCTTGTGTCGAATCAATAAATTTGGGTTGAATACTTTACCCTCGAAAACTGTTGCGATCCCCTATACTTGTGGGTTATCAGGCACTCCCGATGGAATCCGGCAAACCCCGAAACTATTCCGGTGCCCGAATACCAACTTCCCATACATGAATCTTTACCTCCGGACCATTCCGGAACTCCTCGTGACGTCCGGGATCTCATCCGGGACTCCAAAAAACCTTCGGTCACCAACATATATAACTCAACAATACCAAATCGTCACCGAACGTTAAGTGTGCTGACCATGCGGGTTCATGAACTATGCAGACATGACCGAGACACTCTCCGGTCCCTGACTGATAGCGGGAGCTGGATGCCCATATTGGTTCCTACATATTTTACGAAGATCTTTATCGGTCGAACCACGATGTCAAGGATTCAATTAATCCCGTATGCAGTTCCCTTTGTCCATCGATATGTTACTTGCCTGAGATTCGATCGTCGGTATCTCCATACCTAGTTCAATGTCATTATCGGCAAGTCTCTTTACTCATTCCGTAATACAAGATCCCGTGACTAACTCCTTAGTCACATTGCTTGCAAGCGTCTTATGATGCTGTATTACGGAGTGGGCCTAGAGATACCGCTCCATCATACGGAGTGACAAATCCCAGTCTCGATTCACGCCAACCCAACAGACACCCTTGGAGATACCTGTAGAGCACCTTTATAGTCACCCAGTTACGTTGTGACGTTTGATACACACAAGGCGTTCCTCCGGTGTTGGGGAGTTGCATGATCTCATGGTCATAGGAACAGATACTTGACATGGTAGCAGTAGCAATAAACTAACACGATCAGATGTTATGCTTATGGTTGGGTCTTGTCCATCACATCATTCTTCTAATGATGTGATCCTGTTATCAAATGACAACTCATGTGCACGGTCAGGAAGCCTTAACCATCTTTGATCATAGAGCTAGTCTAGTAGAGGCTCACTAGGGACACAGTGTTGTCTATGTATCCACACATGTATCTGAGTTTCCAATCAATAAAATTATAGCATGGATAATAAATGATTATCATGAATAAGGAAATATGATAATAACTATTTTATTATTGCCTCTAGGGCATATTTCCAACACTTACGAGTGTCCAACAAGACGCACCATGATCCTTCAAGACGATGGCACCTATGACTCTATGAGTGATGGCGAGATGGAAGCATTGGAGCACGTGGCCATGCATCGTCAAGTCAATGAAGATTCACAAATCTTTTGCGACAACGATCTGAGCTCCGCTCTCGTTGTCTCCAAGGTTTTGATGCTTCAAAAACAAGAAGACGAGGACCAACGTTGCCACATCTTCCATACCAAGGCGGGCATCCAAGGAAAATCCGTCAAAGTCATCATCAACGGCGGAAGTTGCCACAATTTGGCAAGTGAGGACCTTTGTTCCAAGATCGAATTGGTCAAGAAGAAGCACCCTCTCCCCTACAAGGTCCAATGGCTAAGTGACTCCGGCACCCTCCAAGTCGAACACACCGTGCAAGTTTCCTTCAAGATAGGTGCTTATGAAGACACCTTGGAGTGTGATGTGGTTCCCATGTCCGTTTGCCATCTACTCCTTGGTATACCATGGCAATTTGACCGCTGCGTCATCCACAACAGTCGGAACAATCACTATAGCTTCAAGATGAAGGGCAAGCAATATGTGCTTGGACCAATGACTCCAAGTCAAGTCACCGCCGACAAGAAAGCTTCATCCCATCGTGGAGATAAAAGTGAGAGAGTGATCCACCAAAAAGAGAGTGAGTGCCACAAGCCAAAAATGAGCGACTCCACGATGAGGGACAAGAGAGATCTAGTTCCTTTAGCCACCAAAAGAGGTTTGAGGGATGTGAGTGAGAGCCCATTGAGTGTTCTTCACTTTGTACTTGTGTGCAAAGATGAAGTCGTACGGACTAATACTTCACAACATCTTCCTCTTGTATTGTCTCGTTTGTTGCAGGAATTCCAAGATGTTTTTCCCGATGAGCTACCTCCGGGACTACCACCAAAAAGAGGGATTGAACACCGCATCGACCTCATACCCGGAGCACCGCTTCCTAACAAGGCACCTTACCGCGTCAACCCCGAAGAAACAAAGGAGATACAAAGGCAAGTCCAAAAACTCCTAGATAAATGGCATGTATGTGAGATTTAAGTCCTTGTGCGGTTCCGGTGATACTAGTACCTAAGAAAGATGGTAGTATGCGCATGTGTTCGGATTGCCGCCCTATCAATGCTATAATCGTTAGATATCGTCATCCTATTCCTCGCCTTGTTGAACTTAGTGGTGCCACTATATTCTCTAAAATTGATTTAAAAAGTGGTTACTATCAAATACGCATGCAAGAGGGCGATGAGTGGAAAACAACGTTCAAGACTAAGTTTGGTCTATATGAATGGTTGGTTATGCCTATGGGTCTTTCCCAAGCACCGGGTACATTTATGCATGTCATGCATTATGTCTTACGACATCTCATTGGAGATTGTGTTGTGGTATACTTTGATGATATCCTTGTTTTTAGCGAATCTCTAGAGGAGCATGCTAAACATGTTAGGGAAGTATCGCAAGTTCTTCGGAATAAAAAACTATATGCAAACATGAAAAAATGCACTTTTTGTGTTGACAAGGTTGTTTTCCTAGGATTTGTGGTATCTTCTAAGGGTGTTCATGTTGATGAAACTAAAATTGATGCTATTAAAACTTGGCCTACACCCACAAATTTGCAACAAGTGTGAAGTTTCCTAGGACTAGCCGGTTTCTACCGTCGTTTTGTCAAAGACTTTAGCACAATTGCATCTCCTCTACATGCTTTAAGCAAGAAGAATGCACCATTTATTTGGGGACCATCCCAAGACACCGCATTCCATGAGATTAAAAATTTGCTTACTCATGCACCTTTGCTTGCCTTACCCAACTTTGACAAAACATTTGAAGTGCATTGTGACGCTAGTGGTACTGGCATAGGTGGTGTGCTAATGCAAGAGAAGCGCCCAATTGCGTATTTTAGTGAGAAACTTTCCGGTGCTCAACTTAACTATCCAATATATGATAAAGAATTGTACGCTTTGGTGAGAGTGTTACATGTTTGGGAGGATTATTGACGACCTCATGAGTTTGTCATCTATACCGATCATGAAACTCTCAAGTATCTTAAGGGTCAAACTAAGTTGAGCAAACGACATGCCAAATGGAGTGAATTCATTGAGTCTTTTCCTTATGTCATCAAATACATTAAGGGTCAAGAAAATGTTGTGGCGGGTGCTCTTTCCCACAAATGCATGCTAGTTACTCAACTTGAATTGAATATCATTGGTTTTGAGCATATCAAAGATTTGTATGAGCATGATGTTTCACTTGCTACTCCATATGCTAAGTGCTAAGTGAAACCTTGTTGGGAAAACTACTACATGAAAGATGGCTATCTTATGCATGCCAACAAACTTTGTATACCCGAGTCTTCTCTTCGTTTGTTGCTTTTGCAAGAGGCTCACGGTGGAGGACTTATGGGTCACTTTGGACGTGACAAGACATACGCCACCCTATCCAACAAGTACTTTTGTCCAAAGATGTTTCGTGATGTTGCACGCTTCACCAATCGATGCTCTACATGCCGCAAAGCTAAGTCTAAAGCTCAATCCCATGGTCTTTACATGCCTCTTCCTATACCTTTCCAACCTTGGGAAGACATTAGTATGGATTTTGTGCTTGGTTTGCCACGAACTAAAAATGGCCATGATTCTGTTTTTGTCATTGTGGATCGCTTTTCCAAGATGGATCATTTCATTCCATGCCATAAGATCGACGATGCTTCACATGTTGCAAATCTCTTTTGTAGGGACATCTTATGACTACATGGCCTCCCCAAGACCATTGTCTCGGATCGCGCGTCAAGTTCCTTAGCTACTTTTGGAAGACTCTATGCGCCAAGCTTGGAATCAAGCTTCTATTCTCTTCGGCATATCATCCACAAACTGATGGCCAAACGGAGGTGACGAACCGGACGCTATCTACTCTCCTACGCGTGTTGATCAAGAAGAACATCAAGGAATGAGAAGAATGCATCCCTATCGCCGAGTACGCCTACAATCGCGTGCGTCACTTCACCACCGGCAAGTCTCCTTTCGAAGTGGTCTACGGCTTCAACCCTTTGTCCCCATTGGACATCCTTCCTCTACCACTCCATGAGTGCATCAACATGGACGCAAGTGCAAGGGCAAGCTACATCAAGATGCATGAAGATACAAGGCGCATGATCGAACGTCAAGTGGAACCTG
Organism: Elymus sibiricus; assembly: GCA_039707655.1. Classification (NCBI taxonomy): domain Eukaryota; kingdom Viridiplantae; phylum Streptophyta; class Magnoliopsida; order Poales; family Poaceae; genus Elymus; species Elymus sibiricus. The sequence goes on from CM077665.1 coordinate 240,328,601, forward strand.
TCACCAACAAGCGCAACCTCAACAAGCACCCCATGGTGTTCAAGCCGGTGATCCTGTGTGGCTACACCTACGCAAGGATCGCTTCCCCGCCGAGCGCAAGTCCAAGTTACTTCCTCGAGCCGACGGACCTTTCAAGGTGTTGGCACGCTACAACAACAATGCCTACAAGATCGACATTCCACGCGACAAATACAATGTGAGCGACATCTTCAACGTCAAGGATCTTTCCACTTTCCATGGTGATGAAGATCTTGATCCGAGGACGGATCTTTCCCAAGGGTGGGGATATGATGCGGAGCATCCCACCATCATCCCCATGGAGTCTACACCACCACTACAAGCACCAAGTGGCCCTATGACTAGAGCTCGAGCGCGTGCCCTCGAAACAAAGGTGAACTCCCTCCTCTTTGAGATACACATGGATATCAATGGAACTTGGATGCTACCTCACAACGAAACCCTATGCATCATTAGGCATGAGGAAGACACCCAAGAAAGGACTAGGAAGGATGAACAAGGCTAAGAGTAGGAACGTCAAGAAGCACAGAAGATGGAGTCCAAGCTGCAGCCAAGACACCCAGTGTAACAGCCCAAGTGCATTCCCTTGCCAACCTTGTAATATCCCATGTGTGAACCTTCAATGGATGCCATCACGTGGTTTGAGTAACAATATTTTGCTTCATGTCATTTTGCATCATGGCATCATATCATCATTCCATAAGTTGCATCATGCTTTGTTTGAAGTGTTATGTTGAGTGTGTGATGTGGAATCTTGTGTGCTTGGTAGCAAGATCATTGCCTTAGTGAACCTTGATAACCCACAAGTGTAGGGGATCATTTGTAGCCTTTTTCGATAAGTAAGAGTGTCAAACCCAACGAGGAGCTAAAGGCAGAACAAATATTCCCTCAAGTTCTATCGACCACCGATACAACTCTACGCACGCTAATGCTTGCTTTACCTAGAACAAGTATGAAACTACTTTGCGGGAATAAAACTAGAAGTACTTTGCAAGATAATAAAGAATGTGGAAATAAAAGTTGGGTGCTGTTTTAATAAAAGAACAAAAAGAGTAAATAACTTAATAGAAAGCTTTTTGTGTAACGCAAGAGAAAGATTGTCCTTAGGCAATTGAATATAATATGATAGATACTTGTCATATGCAATGAGGGAGAGGCATACGCTAACACACTTTGCGTACTTGGATCATATGCACTTATGATTGGAACTCTATCAAGCATCTGCAAGTACCAAAGTTCATTAAGGTAAAACCCCACCATAGCATTAAGTATCAAGTCCCCTTTACTCCCATATGCAACAACCCACCTACTCGGGTTTATGTTTCTGTCACTCAAGCAACCCACCATAGGCAAATCATGAACATATTGCAAAACCTTACAACAGGGATCCCTCACGTTTGCGCGACACGGAGGGCACCATAGGACAGCACCATATCAACATACAACTCACATCCATAACATCATACCACAATTAACCCATAGGGCAAAACAGATCTACTCAAACATCATAGGATAGCCAAATATCATTGGGAAATAATATATGGAGTTGAGCACCATGTTTAAGTAGAGATTAAAGCGGGGAAGAGAGGTGTTACACCGCTGCATAGAGGGGGGAGAGAGTTGGTGTTGACGGCGGCAAGATTGTTGATGTAGATCGCCGTCACGATGATTGCCCCGGCGGCGTTCCGGCGCCACTGGGAGAGAGGGGGGAGAGCACCCCTCCTTCTTCTTCTTCCTTGGCCTCCCCCCTAGATGGGAGGATAGTTCCCCCTCTGGTCCATGGCCTCCATGGTGGCGGAGGGGCAGGAGCCCCAACTAGATTGGATCTCCCTCTCTGTTCTCTTCTGTTTCGCGTTCCTGTTTTCTGGCCGAAAACCGTTTCTTATATTCCCAGAGATCCGTAACTCCGATCGGGCTGAAATTTTGAGGGGATTTTTATCCAAAAATTAGCTTCCTTGCGCCGGAAGGAGAGCTCCAACCGACGTAAAAGGTGGGAACAACCCACCACACCGCTCCTGGGCCTTCTGGGCGCGCCCTGGTGTCTCTTGGGGGCTGTGGGCCTCCGTTTGCGTTGATTCCACTTCTCAAAATTCACAAATATTCCAAAAATAATCTCCGTAAATTTTTATCGCATTTGGACTTCGTTTGATATGGATATTCTGCGAAACAAAAAACATGCAACAAACAGGAATTGGCACTGGGCATTGGATCAATATGTTAGTCCAATAAATCATATAAAATGTTGCCAAAAATATGTGAAAGTTGTATAATATTGGCATGAAACAATCAAAAATTATAGATACGACGGAGACATATCAGCATCCCCAAGCTTAATTCCTGCTCGTCCTCGAGTAGGTAAATGATAAAAAAAGATAGTTTTTATGTGGAATGATACCTAGCATAATCTTGATCATATATCTAATCATGGCATGAATATTAAAACACAAATGATTCAAAGCAATAGTCTAGTTTTGACATAAAGACATTAACACTCAGGCATCCCGACAAACAATCATGTCTTTCAAAATATCAAGGCTAAAGAACGCTATCCCTACAAAATCATATAGCCTTGTCATGCTCTGTCTTCTTAACACAAAGTATAAATCATGTACTACCCCGGTGTCAGCCAAGCAATTGGTTCATACTTTTTAATGCGCTTCAGCATTTTCAACTCTCATGCAATACATGAGCGCAAGCCATGGATATAGCACTATGGGTGGAATAGAATATGGTGATAGGTTTCAAAGGGTAAAAGTGGAGAAGAAAGTCTCGCATCAACTCAGCGTATCAACGGGCTATGGAGATGCCCATCAATAGATATCAATGCGAGGAGTAGGTATTGCCATGCAATGGATGCACTAAGAGCTGTAAGTGTATGAAAGCTCAATATAAAAACTAAGTGGGTATGCATCTAACTCTATAATGAAAAATTCCCACTAGTATATGAAAGTGACAACACATGAGACTCTCTATATGAAAAACATGGTGCTACTTTGAAGAACAAGTGTGGAATTAGCATGCCCCTATTCCTTCTTCTTTCATTTTTTTCTTTCTTTTCTTTTTTTCTTTTTCCTTTTTCTTTTTCTTTTTTTCTTTGTCCGGAGCCTCATCCCGACTTGTGGGGGAATCATAGTTTCCATCATCCTTTCATCACTGGGACATGCTCTAATAATGAATAATGATGATCATCACACTTCTATTTACTTACAACTCAATACTACAACTATAGTAGAACAAAGTATGACTCTATATGAATGCAATGATCTAGCATAGCAAAGATATCAAAAAACGGACAAGCCATGGAAACATCATGCTAGCTATCTTATGACCGTGTAATGCAATATGACAATGAATGCTCAAGTCATCAAAATGGAAGCGGTGGAAGTTGCATGGCAATATATCTCGGAATGGCTATGGAAATGCCATAATAGGTAGGTATGGTGGCTGTTTTGAGGAAGATATAATAAGGCTTATGTGTGATAGAGCGTATCATATCATGGGGTTTGGATGCACCGGCGAAGTTTGCACCGACTCTCGAGGTGAGAAAGGGCAATGCACGGTACCGTAGAGGCTATCAAATTGCGGAAAGGTAAGAGTGTGTATAATCCATGGACTCACATTAGTCATAAAGAACTCACATACTTATTGTAAAATTTTATTAGCTCTCTCGAAGCAAAGTATTACTACGCATGCTCCTAGGGGGGAGGTTGGTAGGAGTTAACCATCGCGCGCCCCCGACCTTCACACAAAGATAGACAATCAAGAATAAATTGTGCTCCAACTTCCTAGCATAACGGGAGACTATACGTTCATGCTTCGGGAATCACAAACCTTAACATCAATATCTTACTAAACACGGTCATTCACTAGTACCTCCCACATATTATCATCTCTATATCGCAAAACTATTGCAAGGAATCAAACATATCATATTCAGTGATCCATAAGTTTTATGTAGGATTTTATGACTAACCATGCAAATGACAAATTCCTGTTGACTCTCTAAATAGATATAAGTGAAGCAAGAGAGTTTAATTCTTTCTAAAAAAGACCATGCTCTAATAAATATAAGTGAAGCAAAAGAGCATTCTACGAATAACGGTTTTCTATGTGAAGAGAAACAGGCAATCCAAAGTTCAAATGATATAAGTGAAGCACATGAAGCATTCTATAAAGCCATACTCAAAAGATATAAGTGAAGTGCAATGAGTATTCTATAAATCAACCATGGACTATCTCATACCAGCATGGTGCATAAAAGAAAAGTGAAAACTAAACACAAAAGACGCTCCAAGATTTACACATATCACATGAACAAAACGAAAACGAAAACATACTGATACTTGTTGAAGAAAGATGGGATGCCTTCCGGGGCATCCCCAAGCTTAGACGCTTGAGTCTCCTTGTATATTTACTTGGGGTGCCTTGGTCATCCCAAAGCTTGAACTCTTGCCTCTCTTCCTTCTCCTCATATCGAGACCTCCTCGATGTTCGAACACTTCATCCACACAAAACTTAACAGAAGACTGGTGAGATCCGTTAGTATAATAAAGCAAATTCCTACTTTAAGTATTGTTGCAAACCCATTCATATTTTATATTTGCATTATCCCTGCTGTATTATAACTTTTCCATGGCTTATACCACCGATAAAATCAATAGTTTCATCAAAACAAGCAAAATAATGCATCAAAAATAGAATATGTCTTAAACAGGACAGTCTGTAGTAATCTGAACTTTGACCATAATTCTGTAACTCCAAAAATTCTGAAACATTAGTAAAAAATATTTTTTTTGCATAGTAATACTGTGTAAAAATTTCAGAAACTTTTGACGTTCCAGTAAAAAATGAAAATTCACGCACTACAGACAAAGTTTTTGTTTTTACACCGCACATACCAACAAGCAATCTAATCATCCTAAAGGCAAATCTTGGCACATTATTTTTATAATACAATGGATTTGTACAAGGGGATAATTATATTTGTTGGAAAAGTTTCCGTGATTCAATATTCACAAAGTTTCCATGGGCATGAACAAAGTTCAAGGATATCCCCCACTTCAACGATGCTCATCATCTCTCTCACTTTCACCTTTCCTTTTGTGAAGTTTTAGGTTCCTCTCTATATTTTTTTGTTTTTAAACTTTATAAAGCACACAACATAATAAAATGACTCTCTAAAACTTCCGGGTTGTCTCCCTGGCAGCGCTTTCTTTAAAGCCATTAAGCTAGGCATAAAGTGCTCAAGCAATGGATCCACCCGGATCCCAAGGTATATCAAAGCCAATTTTAATTAACAATGATTTGTAATTTAGTAGTGAGCACAAAGTGATATATATCATGTGACGATGAAGTCTAACTCTCTTCCTATGCATCGGCATGTCATACAAGAACAATTCATGCAGATTAAGTAAAGGCCAATGCATAGTATAAATAGTTTCTTGCAATTTTATAGTATTGGAAACATAGAGAGGTGAAGATGTAGTTCCTCTCTCATAATAATTGCAAGTAGGAGCAGCAAGCACATGCATATTATATTCATCAAAATCATCATGTGTAGTAGAAAAACGCAACCCATCAATATAATCCTTAATAAGTGCAAACTTCTCCGATATAGTATAGTTGGGAGAATTCAAAAAGATAATAGGACTATCATGTGTGGGTGCAATAGCAAAAATTTCATGCTTAACATAAGGAACTATAGCAAGTTCATCTTCATAAGCATAATTCATATTGGCATCTTGGCCACAAGCATAGTAAGCATCAAGTTCATCAAAAAGGGATATTTCAAGAGAATCCACGGGATCATAGCAATTATCATATCATTCATCCTTTGGTTAGCACGAAGGGTAATTAAACAATGTATGAGTTGAATAGTTACTCTCATTAGAAGGTGGGCACGGGTGATCAATCCGCTCTTCCTCCTTTTGTTCTTCGCTCTCCTCCGCATCTTTTTTATCTAATGAGCTCACAGTTTCAGCAATTTCTTCTTTCATAGATTCCTCCAAAATATTAGTCTCTTCCAAGGCAGCGGTCATTCCTTCAATAAATTCTTTAACATAAGCATTAGAAGCATAGTTTTCATAGCAATATTTAAGTATGGCAAAATTTTCAGATTCGTAAAGAGTAGCATCATACTTTTCAATCAAAGAAGCAATTTCATATGCACCCTTAAAAGCAACAAATTCTTCAATTTGTTCAACATCAAAATAACAATAGGCTTACTTGGCATAAGAAGATAGTATTTCATTATCATTAAACACACATTGGTAGGGAAGGTGTTTTTTAGTTTCTTCAGAAGAACCAGTAAAATCATGTATTTCGCATAAATTCCAAGCATAGCAACAGAAAGTATTAATTTGATGCCACAAGAGTTTCCCTTTTTGAGATATGCGGTGTCGCACATAATAAGCATGCTCATTTAATGATTTTCCCTCAACTAAGCTAGTTGGGTTTTCAGCATGAGCACAAATGGATCGAAGATGATCCAAGTAATATTCTTCGGTAGTACGGAACACTAGTGGTTCCTCAACTTTTGGAGCAGCAAGTACATCTAATTTTTGCTGTATTTTGCGTTTCCTACCCATATCTAAAGATAGAAAACAAGAGCACAAAATAAAAACTACTTAGTGATAAAGCAAACAAGCACACACGAGAATATTCACCCCACGCTATTGCTCCCCGGCAACGGCGCCAGAAAAAGGTCTTGATAACCCACAAGTGTAGGGGACCGTTTGTAGCCTTTTTCGATAAGTAAGAGTGTCGAACCCAACGAGGAGCTGAAGGTAGAACAAATATTCCCTCAAGTTCTATCGACCACCGATACAACTCTACGCACGCTAATGCTTGCTTTACCTAGAACACGTATGAAACTACTTTGCGGGAATAAAACTAGAAGTACTTTGCAAGATAATAAGGAACATGGAAATAAAAGTTAGGTGCTGTTTTAATAAAAGAACAAAAAGAGTAAATAACTTAATAGAAAGCTTTTTGTGTAACGCAAGAGAAAGATTGTCCTTAGGCAATTGAATATAATATGATAGATACTTGTCATATGCAATGAGGGAGAGGCATACGCTAACACACTTTCCGTACTTGGATCATATGCACTTATGATTGGAACTCTAGCAAGCATCCGCAACTACCAAAGTTCATTAAGGTAAAACCCAACCATAGCATTAAGTATCAAGTCCCCTTTACTCCCATATGCAACAAACCACCTACTCGGGTTTATGTTTCTGTCACTCAAGCAACCCACCATAGGCAAATCATGAACATATTGCAACACCCTACAGCGGGGATCCCTCACGTCTGCGCGACACGGAGGGCACCATAGGACAACACCATATCAACATACAACTCACATCCATAACATCATACCACAATTAACCCATAGGACAAAAGATATATACTCAAACATCATAGGATAGCCAAATATCATTGGGAAATAATATATGGAGTTGAGCACCATGTTTAAGTAGAGATTACAGCGGGGAAGAGAGGTGTTACACCGCTGCATAGAGGGGGAGAGAGAGTTGGTGTTGACGGCGGCAAGATTGTTGATGTAGATCGCCGTCACGATGATTGCTCCGACGGTGTTCCGGCGCCACCGGGAGAGAGGGGGAGAGAGCCCCCTCCTTCTTCTTATTCATTGGCCTCCCCCTAGATGGGAGGAGAGTTCCCCCTATGGTCCATGACCTCCATGGCGGCGGAGGGGCAGGAGCCCCTCCTAGATTGGACCCCCCTCTCTGTTCTCTTCTGTTTCGCGTTCCTGTTTTCTGACCGAAAACCGTTTCTTATATTCCGAGAGATCCGTAACTCCGATCGGGCTGAAATTTTGAGGGTATTTTAATCCAAAAATTATCTTCCTTGCACCCGAAGGAGAGATCCAACCGACGTACGAGGTGGGCACAACCCACCACGCCACGCCTGGGCCTTCTGGGGGCGCCCTGGTGTCTCTTGGGGGCTGTGGGCCTCCGTTTGCGTTGATTCCACTTCTCAAAATTCACAAATATTCCAAAAAAAACTCCATAAATTTTTATCGCGTTTGGACTTTATTTGATATGGATATTCCGCGAAACAAAAAACATGCAACAAACAGGAACTAGCACTGGGCACTGGATCAATATGTTAGTCCAATAAATCATATAAAATGTTGCCAAAAATATGTGAAAGTTGTATAATATTGGCATGAAAAAATAACAAATTATAGATACGACGGAGACATACCAAACCTCTCCCAAATGTTTTATAATACTATGCGTAAACCCCTTTTAATAGCAATTCCATATGTGGTATTTTTACTTGCTTATTCACCTTAGATAAAATGTTGCACTACCACCTAATATTCTGTTATGCATGTAAAATCAGCTCTCAACCATGTCTGAATATGTTTGCCTTTTTAATCCTTGCAAACATATTGTTATTAAAATTATAAGTGAATTATTTGTTTGCTCTAAAAATGCCAAATCTATTTTTATTAATTAGGTCATAATTTTGTGAGTGCACAACTATTTTACTTTCTCAAAGTTTCTCTGTCAACTCCCTAGCTCCTTTTATTTTTGTTTTTGCTGTTTATTTAAAGGTAAAAAGCTTTTGTTTTCGGGAGAGAGAGAGAGGGTCGAGTAGCTGGGCCTCTGCCTCTCCCCGCGCGGCCTAGCAGCAGCAGCAATAGCCCAGCGCGGCCCACCCAGCCCCTCCAGCAACGCGCTCATCTTCAACCTGTACGGCACCCCTTCCAGAGGACCCACGTCAGCTTGCCAATTATTTGACGGCCGTCCGGTGCCCATAGCTCCTATAAAAGTTGCCCCCAGTGCCCTAAGTCCTCCCCGCAGCCCATTCCCTCCTTCCCCTCGCCTCGCCGCCGCAGGTAAGGTTCCTCCCAAGCCATGCCGTCGCCGCGCCCGCCGTGCTCCGGCCGAGCAACAGCTCGAGCCCGGAGTTGATCTTCGTCGCGCCCGCGTCCTCTGGTGCGCGGGAAGGGATCCTCCCCGTGCTCCTCTCCTTCCTCGACGGCTCGCGGGACGCCAAGGGGTCGCCTCGCCGTCGTCTTCTTCTTCTGCAACCAGATCGGAGCTCGCCGGAGTTCGTAGCCCTCGCCGTCGACGCCTCGCTCCTTCTTCAACATCTCCGGCATGCCGTAGGTAAAGGAGGTACTCCCCGCTCCCGAGCTATGCCCTCCTTGCGGTCGTTAGCCGCCCGTAGGTCTCGCCCGCGTCGTGTCGCCGTCGTGCTCGCAGCGCTCCCCGCCGCTTTCTGAAACTGTCTTCAGAAAGGTTAGGCAGCGCTCGCGCTCTAGATCCGCTGCTCGCTCTGCTGAGAGTTGTCGCCGTCGCGCTCGCCGCGTAGTCATGCAACTCCGCATGCTCGCGCAGTCGCCGTAGCCGCCTTGCCCCACAGCGCTCGCAGCCAGCCTCGCCTGCATCGCCATGGCCGAGCTGAGCTTCTACTCGAGCTCGAGGACCTCCCCACCGTGCCTCGCGTGCCCCGAGAATGGAACCCCAGATGGTTCACGCGCCCCAGACACTGATCGCCAGCTCCGGCGATGGCTGAAGAGCTTGCCGCGACGCCGTCGTCTTCCTGTCAGAGGGAAGAGGGAAAGCCTGCCCCTTTGCCTGTTCAAATGGAACCGAGCCCCTTCTCTGTCAGTAGCCGCAGCCCAGCCTGGTGGTAGCCGCCTCGGTCTTCTACGGGGGAGATGCCGATTCGTTCCCCCGCGGGGACAAATAAAGCCCCCCTTTTTTCCATTTAGGAGAGCCACTAACAGTGGGCCCTAGGCCCGCATGTCATCCCCCCTTGGGCCCCTGGTGTCAATGCCAGATGGGCCCCTTGTGCTTTTTTAATATTTTGTTTTGTGCATTTTCAGTGTTTTCTGTGTTTTTACTTTTAAGGAAATATGCCAGAACTGGTTATTTCCTGATCTGTCAGTTCCAGTTTGGGACATGCCAAATTTGGCATATACCATGTTATAAGTTGAATTGCAGATTTTCGAATTGAGTTTGTAGGAGTTTTGTCCATAGGATCATAGGCTTATGATAGATGATTTTGGGGTAGAAAAATCCAGTGAATTCAATGGTGGTATTAGTTTTATCATTTGGGCAAGTTTGTAAAAATGTTGTTTTGTGATTAGGTGGCATTTGTTTTTTTTCACATGATTTAATTCTTGCATCATATGATAAACTTGTCAACATGAAAGATGTTCATTATTGTGTGTGCTAGCCCCTGGTATTTGTTGCATGCCATGATATAGCATGATATGGGTGGATTTCTTGATGTCAACATGTCACCAAAAATGTTGCTTCACATGCTCAATTATTTCTAAGTGTTGAAACCTGTTATTTTGTTGCCATGTTGTCTTGATGATTCCCATGAATCCTTAACCACTTTGAGATTGGCACAATGGTATGTATTGATGAACATGTTGTCCTCTGTTATTGTGTGCCAAGTGCTTGTAGGTAGAGCTATTGCATCTTAGCTATTGCATCTTGTGTGCCAAGAGCATTCCAAAGTATAAGTGCTTCCGTATTGATGACAAAGATACCTTGTTCTTCGAGGACCGTCTGGTGGTTCCAAAAGGGGAACTCTCAAAAGTTATCATGGATGAAGCACATAATTCTCTCCTCTCCATTCATCCAGGCAGTTCCAAGATGTATCAGGATGTCAAGCAAACCTTCTGGTGGACTCGTATGAAACGTGAGATTGCTCAGTTTGTGAACGAGTGTGATGTTTGTCGTAGAGTGAAGGCAGAACATCAACGTCCAGCAGGTCTCCTTCAGCCTTTGCCTATTCCAGAGTGTTAATTCGATCATGTTGAAATGGATTTCGTCACTGAGTTTCCTAAGTCCAAGAGGGGTAACGATGCCATCTTTGTGGTTATCGACAAGCTCACCAAAGTTGCCCACTTCCTTCCGGTCAAAGAATCTATCTCGGCAGCAAAGTTGGCAGAGCTATACACATCAAGGATAGTTTCTTTGCACGGTATTCCTCAGCTCATATCTTCAGATCGTGGAAGCATCTTCACTTCCAATTCTGGGATTCCTTCCAAACTGCAATGGGTACCAAGATCCGTTTCAGTATAACTTTCCATCCTCAGACTAGTCGTCAAGTTGAGAGAGTCAATCAAATCCTTGAAGATATGCTCAGAGCTTGCGTGATTTATTTTGGCAAGAAGTGGGAAGATTGCCTCCCGTTTGTTGAGTTTTCATACAACAACAGCTTACAAGCAAGTTTGGGCAGGGCCCCATCCGAGATTCTTTATGGCAGGAAGTGCCGTACCCCGCTCAATTGGTCTGCAACCGGTGATTGTCAAATCCTTGGTAATGACATGATCACTAAAGCAGAAGAAATGTGCCGTGTCATTCGTGAAAATCTCAAAGCAGCTCAATCTCGTCAGAAGATCTATTATGATAGCAAGCATCATGACATGACCTTTCAGATCGATGATTTTGTCTATCTCAGAGTGTCTCCCATAAAGGGCACTCAGCGCTTTGGCATCAAAGGAAAGCTCGCTCCACGCTTTGTGGGTCCTTTCAAGATTGTGGGCAAGAAGGGAGACCTTGCCTACCAACTCGAGCTTCCTCTCAATTTCTCAAATGCGCATGATGTGTTTCACGTCTCTCAGCTCCGGAAGTGTTTCAAGACTCCCGAGCGCACCGTTGATCTCCAAGACATTGATCTCCAAGCAGACCTATCCTATCATGAGCTTCCAGTTGCTATCCTTGAAGAGACTGAGCGTAAGACTCGCAACAAGTCAATCAAGTTTCTAAAGGTGAAGTGGTCACATCACTCCGACAAAGAAGCCACTTGGAGACGTGAGGACCTTCTCCGTTCCAAATATCCCGAATTCTTCCGTTCATAGATCTCAGGACGAGATCCTCTTGTAGTGGGGGAGAGTTGTAACAGCCCAAGTGCATTCCCTTGCCAACCTTGTAATATCCCATGTGTGAACCTTCAATGGATGCCATCATGTGGTTTTAGTAACAATATTTTGCTTCATGTCATTTTGCATCATGGCATCATATCATCATTCCATAAGTTGCATCATGCTTTGTTTGAAGTGTTATGTTGAGTGTGAGTGTGTGATGTGGAATCTTGTGTGCTTGGTAGCAAGATCATTGCCTTGGTGAACCTCTCCCAAATGTTTTATAATACTATGCCTAAACCCCTTTTAATAGCAATTCCATATGTGGTATTTTTACTTGCTTATTCACCTTAGATAAAATGTTGCACTACCACCTAATATTCTGTTATGCATATAAAATCAGCTCTCAACCATGTTTGAATATGTTTGCCTTTTGAATCCTTGCAAACAGATTGTTATTATAACTATATGTGAATTATTTGTTTGCTCTGAAAATGCCAAATCTATTTTTATTAATTAGGTCATATTTTGTGAGTGCAAAACTATTTTACTTTCTCAAAGTTTCTCTGTCAACTCCGTGGCTTCCTTTATTTTTGTTTTTGCTATTTATTTAAAGGTAAAAAGCTTTTGTTTTCGGAAGAGAGAGAGGGTCCAGTAGCTGGGCCTCTGCCTCTCCCCGCGCGGCCCAGCAGCAGCAGCAATAGCCAGCGCAGCAGCAGCCCAGCGCGGCCCAGCCAGCCCCTCCAGCGACGCGCTCGTTTTCAACCTGTACGACACCCCAACCAGAGGAGCCAGGTTGACTTGCCAATGATTTGACAGCCGTCCGGCGCCCATAGCTCGTATAAAAGTTGCCCCCAGTGCCCTAGGTCCTCCCCGCAGCCCATTCCCTCCTTCCCCTCGCCTCGCCGCCGCAGGTAAGTTTCCTCCCAAGCCATGCCGTCGCTGCACCCGCCGTGCTCCGGCCGAGCAACAACTCGAGCCCGGAGTTGATCTTCATCGCGCACTCGTCCTCTGGTGCGCGGGAAGGGATCCTCCCCGTGCTCCTCTCCTTTCTCGACGGCTCACGGGACGCCAAGCGGTCGCCTCGCCGTCGTCTTCTTCCTCTGCAACCGGATCGGAGCTCGCCGGAGTTCGCTCCCGAGCCATGCCCTCCTTGCCGTCATTAGCCGCCCGTAGGTCTCGCCCGTGTCGTGTCACCGTCGTACTCCCAGCGCTCCCCGCTGCTTTCTGAACCCGTCTTCAGAAAGGTTAGGCAGCGCTCGCGCTCCAGATCCGCAGCTCGCTCTGCTTAGAGTTGCCGCCGTCGCGCTCGCCGCGTAGTCACCCAACTCCGCACGCTCGCGCAGTGGTCGTAGCCGTCTTGCCCCGTAGCGCTCGCAGCCAGCCTCGCCTGCTGTAACAGCCCAAGAATAAGACCTCCACTAATTATGAGCTTTGTTCATGGTTACATGCTAGCGTGATGTTTGTTCCATTTTATTTTGCATCATGTCATCATCTTGCATATGTTGTGGTGCTCGGTTTTTATTTTATTTTAGTTGTGTGACAACTTCTCCTTATTCTTCTTCCTCTACTACTTCTTCTACTCTTTAGATCCTCCCAACTTGGTTTAACCATAGTTTCATAAAACCTAGTGCAACTTCTTTCTCTTTCCCTATTCATTTATTTATTCGAGCTGCACTTTTCTTTCCTCAATTCTTGCTCAAAGCTTTCCCATAAATCCTTTATATTGTACTCAGCCACCCTCTCAAGTGTCAACCCATCTAAACTTCATTTGAATGGGTTTAAGAATTCAAGCATATTGAGATAATTCAACATGTTTGGTTTTTACCTCTTTTAAATATTCTCCAAAAATGCCCATATTTAACTTAGCATGTGAAAACCTTCTCCTGATAATTGCATCCTTTTTTTAGAGTTTGTTTGGCTTGACTTTTCGAATTAAACAATTTGAATTCAAATTCAAACTTGTTTAAATTTACTGTCTGTAAAAAATCCCCAAACCATTTTTTTTAAAATCGGGCACATTCCAAGGACTCCAGAACTATTTTTGTCTCTTCACATTTCCACAGCCACTCCTCTCAGCTTTTCTCCAAGATTTTTCTTCTATTTAATTAATCAGTAAGAGGAAGAATTAGAGAGGGAAAGAGAGGCCCAGCAGACCCCCGTGCAAGTGCAGCCCACATAACCCATCCTAGCCGAACCCCTCTGTTCATCTTCAACCTTGCGTACGGCAATCATCCAGGACACCCGCGTCGACTCCTCCTTCGATTGGACAGCCGGAGAAGCTTCTCCTTGGTCCATAAAAGCCTTTCCTGGAACCCTAAGTTCCTCCCCTTCCATTTTCCCCCCCTCTCTTCCCCCTGCCGCCACCAAGAGAGGCCACTCCACGCCTCGCCATGGTCGAGCCAAGTTGGAGCTCGCGCTCGGTTTGATCCTTCCAGCAGCCACGTCTCCTTCCTCGGGGGTGTCAAGATTGTCACCGTCGTCTTCCTCACCCCCGCATCCGACCACAAGGATCTCGAAGGCTTCTTCCTCGACGTCCACTTCTCTGCTTCCCCTGCTTCGTCTTCGTCACGCCCCCGAACACCTCCGCCGATCAGCACCTCCACCTCGCCTCTTCGTCGCGTCCCCGACCTCCTCTAGTCCCACGGGACCATGGTGAGCCGCTCCTCCTTCCCATCTGCTCTCATCATGGTTCTCGTCGTCGTAGTCGCCGATCCGAGGAGCTCCGTGTTCATCCCTCATGATCGACCATGGCAGCGAGCTCAAGCTCCTGTCTTGGGTCCGGTTTGGCCCCTGTGCCGACGCAGGCCGCACAGTCGCATGCATCTGCTCCCCCGCGTGCAGTCTTAGCCTCGTCACGTCCCTGCTTCTGCTTGCTCGCATGCACACATCCATCCATGCCCAGACAAGCTCCTGTGGAGCCCCGTCATCACGCCCAGCCACCCCACCTATGCATACCCCGCGCCTCCACACGCACGCGCACTTCCCCGCTTCCTGTTTTCGCACGCCCGTCGTATCACGCAGCCCCTTGCTTCGCCTCTGCCGCGCTGCTTGCCGATGCCCGAGCCGAGCAGAGCTCGAGCTCGAGCCCCCCCTATTCAACCTCGTCGTTGAGTCGCGCCACGGCCGGGAATGGGACCCCCGAGTGATCCCGCATCCCCGCTGGCACACTGCATCCTCGGATCTTGAAGCCTGTCTCGCCGGTGTTGTCTCAAAGTTCTGCTGCGTAAGGTAGAAGAAGACCTCGCTTTTATTCTGTTTATAATGAAGATCTGCGCTATCTTTGCACATGCACAATAGCAGCCAGCAGCCCAACTGGTTAGCTCAACAGGTTTCCCCGCAGGTGACCAGAGATCGAATCCCCGCTGATGCACCCTTTCTCCTAAAATTTCTTTTGCCTCACCAAGATCAAGCCATTGTTTCTCGTTCATGTTAAGCCGAGCCCCACCAATTTTCATGAACACACATCTAGCCCAGTTGGTTAGCCCAACTCGGTAGCACCCAGGAGTCCAAGGTTCGAATCCTTGGCTCCGCAGATTTTGCCCACCCTGTGTTTTATTTTTGTCAATAACTGTGCAGATTTCAGTATAATTATGCATTTTGTAAAATCCATATAAAATGAACCGTGCATCGTTTAAAGATAAGTTACATATGAATGTTGCTCAGTTTTACGTCTAGTTTCAGGTTATGTATTTTGTTAATTCATTAACCTGCTGTTATGTTGCATTGAAGAGGACATGACTATGTTAACGACAGATTTAACATAGAACTTTGCATGATCATAGTTTGAGATTTCTTTTGCCTCACCAAGATCAAGCCGTTGTTTCTCGTTCATGTTAAGCCGAGCCCCACCATTTTTCATGAACACACATCTAGCCCAGTTGGTTAGCCCAACTCGGTAGCACCCAGGAGTCCAAGGTTCGAATCCTTGGCTCCGCAGATTTTGCCCACCCTGTGTTTTATTTTTGTCAATAACTGTGTAGATTTCAGTATAATTATGCATTTTGTAAAATCCATATAAAATGAACCGTGCATCGTTTAAAGATAAGTTACATATGAATGTTGCTCAGTTTTAAGTCTAGTTTCAGGTTATGTATTTTGTTAATTCATTAACCTGCTGTTATGTTGCATTGAAGAGGACATGACTATGTTAACGACAGATTTAACATAGAACTTTGCATGATCATAGTTTGAGATTTGCATATCACTTTGGCATGATCTTGGCGTGATTTCTCATCAGAATTTTGTGTAGTCTCCAGTGGGATGTTTTGTTCTCAGATTTGGGCAAGCGAACCTCGTGTTTGTTTCAGATTTGTGCAAAACACCTCTTTTCTTACACCGAGCACAACTTTTGCATCATAGCCCCAAATCGTATAAATTTTATATGCATTTGGTACTACTCTTCCTAGTCCATCCAGTGTCATACTTGGGTTGCCAAGAATTTGCCCACATCCAATTCTCCTTCCTGGTTACCATGTTTTCCATCACGTAATCATTTCTTTCGCTTCGGTAGACCCGTAACTCCGATCATAACGTTCTTTATATGCTTTTGTGGTGGTTTTGAGTGTAGAACATGAATATTGCCATGCCATGCATCATATCTATCACCATGTTCATGTTCTGTCCAGATTATATAATTCACCTAAATGCACATGAAGTACCACTTGATCCACTCCACTAGTGGACCAAGGCTTCATTTAAACTTGTTATATTTTGTTGCCATGTTAACAACATTTAAAATGACATGCATGCATTTGATTGAAGCATAAATGCCTTGCCTTGTTTGTTTACTTCGTCGCTTGTTTCCTTTCCGGTTTTGCTTCTTGTTAGTTCTCGTTTCGAAGTGTGAGGATTCGTTCGACTACGCATGTTCGACTACTTCATGGATTCATTCTTATTCCAAGCGGGATCTCAGGCAAGATGATCATTTCCCTGGATACCATTTCTATCATTGCCATGCTAGTTGTCTCGTTTCTATCGCTGTCTCGCTACCTACGACCTGTTGTCAAGCCTCCTAAAATGCCATGATAAACCTCTAACCCCCCACAACCCAGCAAACCATTGATTGGCTATGTTACCGCTTACTCAGCCCTTCTTATAGCGTTGCTAGTTGCAGGTGCAAGTTCTTCCATGTGCAACATGGATATTTTGATATATCACAATATTATTGCTATTTAATTTAATGCACATATATACTTGGTAAAAGGTGGAAGGCTTGGCATTTTGCTCGGTGTTTTGTTCCACTTTTGCCGCCCTAGTTACTTGTGTACCGGTGTTATGTTCCATATTTTGCGCTCCTAACATGCTCGGGGTTGTTATGGGGACCCCCTTGATTTTCGTTTTAGGATAAAACTTGTCTCGCAAGGCCCAACATTGGTACTACATTTGCCTAATAACTAATAAACCTGCATAGGGAGTAATTAACCCGAGGATCTTTAATCAACAACCCGGGCTAGTGCTCCTCATGAGTATTGGTCCAAAACAGAGCCACTTGCGGGGCCACCCAGGCCAACTCGGGGGATTTCTATCTGGCCACCATACGTACTGCTCATCCGGTCGTGTCCTGAGAATGAGATACGCGGCTCCTATCGGGTGCGTCGACACGTCGGGCGGTCTTGCTGGATTTGTTTTACCTTTCTCGAACGTCTTGTGCGAGGAATTCCGAGAATACTTCGGGCTATCTCGAGGTTGAGGTTTTCCAATGGAATTGCCTAGGAAATCATGAGATTCGTGGTCGAGGTTATTCCCACGGCGTGTGGTTAGTTTGTGATGGATGAGTTGGAGCATCCCTGCAGGGTTAAAGCTTTCGGAAAGCCGTGCCCGCGATTACGTGGCAACTTGGAAACTTTGTTTAGCACCCGGTCATAGCAAACTTGAAGTAAACTCAAATAAAATACACCAACCGTGTGCGTAACCGTGACTGTCTCTTCTCGTGATTTCTGAACCGAGAGAGAACATGGTGGGGTTATGTTTGTTCGTAAGTAGGTGTTCAGGATCTCTTAGAGATCATTACTAGTTCACGTCTGTTTATGCGACGATCATCCCCGTTTATTCTTGTACTCGTAAGTTAGCCACTCAAATAAATGCTTAGTGCTTGCTGCAGCCTCACCACTTAACCATACCTCACCCATTAAGCTTTAATAGTCTTGATACCCTTGGAAATGAGATTGCTGAGTCCCTGTGGCTCACAGATTACTACAACAACAGTTGCATGTACAGGTAATGCGATGATTTGACGTGAGCGCGATGCTAGTTTGATTTGGAGTTCTTTTTCTTCTTCGATCATAGGATGGGTTCCATGACGGCAGCCTGGGATAGCAAGGATGGATGTCATTTTATCGTTTGATTTCGTCCGTAGTCGGACCCTGCTCTTATGTATGATGATTGTATATGTTGTGTATTGATGTGAACTTGATTTAGCTTGTGGCGAGTGTAAGCCAATTCCATATAATCATCTCTTCTTTACACGTACTTGTAAATATATCTATTCTTGCGAAACGACGAGATGCGCTTCTATCCTTGTCGAGGCCCCCGTGCCAAAATAAGGATAGGATCGCATCTTGGGCGTTACACCTGCATCGCCATGGCCGAGCCGAGCTTCTGCTCGAGCTGAAGGACCTTGCCTCCGTGACTCGTGTGCCCCGGGAATGGAACCCCAGATGGTTCACGCGCGCCCGACGCCGATCGCCAGCTTTGGCGATGGCTGGAGAGCTTGCCGGTGACGCCGTCGTCTTCCTGTCAGAGGGAAGAGGGAAAGCCTGTCCCTTTGCCTGTTCAAATGGAGCCGAACCCCTTCTCTGTCAGTAGCCGCAACCCAGCCTGGTGGTAGCTGCCTTGGTCTTCTAAGAGGGAGACGTGGGTTCGATCCCCCGTGGGGACAAATAGAGCCCCCTTTTTTCCATTTAGGCGAGCCACTGATAGTTGGCCCTGGGCCCACATGTCATCCCCCTAGGGCCCCTGGTGTCAGTGCCAGATGGGCCCCTTGTGCTTTTTTTAATTTTGTTTTGTGAATTTTCAGTGTTTTCTATGTTTTTCCTTTTAAGGAAATATGCCAGAATTGGTTATTTCCTCACCTGTCAGATATAGTTTGGGACATGCCAAATTTGGCATATACCATGTTATAAGTTGAATTGCAGAGTTTCGAATTGAGTTTGTAGGAGTTTTATCCATAGGAACATAGGCTTATGATAGATGATTTTGGGGTAGAAAAATCCAGTGAATCGAATGGTGATATTAGTTCTATCATTTGGGCAAGTTTGTAAAAATGTTGTTTTGTGATTAGGTGGCATTTGTCTTTTTCACATGATTTAATTCATGCATCATATGATAAACTTGTCAACATGAAAGATGTTCATTATTGTGTGTGCTAGCCCCTGGTATTTGTTGCATGCCATGATAGATCATGATATGGGTGGATTTCTTGCTGTCAACATGTCACCAAAAATGTTGCTTCACATGCTCAATTATTTCTAAGTGTTGAAACCTGTTATTTTGTTGCCATGTTGTCTTGATGATTCCCACGAATCCTTAGCCCCTTTGAGATTGGCACAATGGTATGTATTGATGAGCATGTTGTCCTCTGTTATTGTGTGCCAAGTGATTGTAGGTAGAGCTATTGCATCTTAGTTAAAACCTGCTGTCAACATGCCATTCTGTTAATAATATGCCCTGCTTGCCACTTGTTAAAATTACCAAGTCTGTGAAACTGTTTTACTCAACATGACATGTTGTGAGGATGATAGCCAGTGATCTGTGCACTTATTGAAGTTGATGTAATGGAGTGAATTGGAGTGCATGTTGTCCTCTATATCCCTGTTAATTTTTCATGCCATGAAAGTCCCTGTAGCATATGTAAATGTTACTGTCAAATGCCATCCTGTTAACTTAGATTTGTAAAACTGGTAATTTTCACTAAGTCCCTAAATACTGATTCAACATGCCATCTTGTGAGCTCAATTGCTATTGATCCTTGCAGCCATTCATGTTTCTGTAGATAGATGAATTGTCAAGCATCTTGTATACTCCATGTACATGCCTTGGTTATGATTTGTAGCTTGTTGTAGCTCCTGTTATGTTTGTTGCAAAATGGCATGTTGCTGTTTGTGGACAGATTGTGTGTTTGTTTGTTTTGTGACTTGTGGGAGTTATACCCAATGATTTTGCATGGTCTTTAGGTCTATCCTTGCTAGATTTTCATTTCCAATCCAGTGGCATCCTTGGAATACCAAGGAATAACCCACGGCCCTCTTCATCCTTGTTTTTGTCTCCGTTACCGTTCGTACCTTGCCATGAGTGTTCCGTGAGTTCCGTTACACCGTTTGCAACGTTCTACATATGCATTTGCATCGTTTTTACGAGGAGCATTCATTTTTGCCATGTTCATGCATGTTCAAATAACTAATATTGTGATTCTGTCCAGAATACTAAAGAACTTAATAATTGCATGAGAAACATGACTAGCATAGGCTGCCATGTTAAATACTTCAATTTGGTCATGCATCATGTTGTTTGCGCATTGCACTTTGTTTGTGTGTTTATTTGGTGTTGTTTCTATTTGGGTAGACCCGAGTGTCGAGCCTGAGTATGAGGATCCTGACGAGAACAACTACGAGGACCCAACTCTTTATCCCTCTGAAGACCGAACAGGCAAGATGATCGTACCCGGATCCCGACACTATTTTTGCTATGCTAGATGTCTTGCTTCTACCGTTATATTTCGCTACCTACCACTTAAATTGTCAGCCTCCCAAATTGCCATGAAAGCCTTATCTTATAGCTTTGCTAGTTGCAGGTGCAAGCTATTTCCATGTGCCAACATGGATATTCTGAGATATCACCTTAATTTTTGTTATTTAATTTAATGCACTTATATACTTGGCAACGATGGAAGGCTCGGCCTTTTGCCTGGTGATTTGTTCCACTTTTGCCTCCCTAGTTCCGAGTACCGATGTTATGTTCCATATTTTACGCTCCTAACATGCCCGGGGTTGATATGGGGACCCCCTTGACTATTCGTTTTAGATTAAAACTTGTCTGGCAAGACCCAACATTGGTACTACATTTGCTAAACAACCTAATTAAAATGCATAGGGCTTAGCTACCCCGTGGATAATTAATCAAACCCCCGAGCCAGTGCTCCTCATGAGTGTTGGTCCAAAACAGAGCACTGTGCGGGGCCAACCCGGGGCAACTCGGGAGATTTCTATCAGGCCTCCTTACGCGTAGCTCATCCGGCCGTGTCCTGAGAACGAGATACGCGACTCCTATCGGGTTCGTCGACATGTCGGGCGGTCTTGCTGGACTTGTTTTACCTTTCTCGAATGTCTTGGCGAGGGATTCCGAGGATACTTTGGGCTATCTCAAGGTTGAGGTTTTCCAATAGAATTTCTAAGGAGATCACGGGTTTCGTGGTCGAGGTTATTCCCGCGGCGTGTGGTTAGTTTGTGATGGATGAGTTGGAGCATCCCTGTAGGGTTAAATATTTTCGAGAAGCCATGCCTGTAACACCCCAAAAATTTAACCATGATTTATTAATTAAAATTTTGCCAGGAAATTAAATTTTTATTTTCTGGATCATCTATTGATTTCAGAATCACTCCTTTCTTCTGAGTTGTGGAGTTTTCCCTCCAAGTAGAAACTTTTCAAAAATAATTTTTGGACTTGAGTGACTACTCAAGAATATTCCAATTTTATTGTATATTATCAGTTAAAACCTTTTTATATTATTTTGCCAAGTTTAAATTCTTTTAAAATGGCCTCTCATATTTTTAAGAGCCTCATTTGCACTACAACCATTTGATAACTTCATCTAAAAATTCTACAAAAATTTGTAGAAGACATGTGGGGTTCCTACATCACTTTTATGCAAAGAAAAACTTTGTGTTTTTAAAAATTTGAGCAAACCATCCTCATCTTCATTCTGGTCCAGTTTGGTAGTTTGTACTGCAACCCCATTTTATCTTGCCCTATTGCCCATGAGATTTTTCCTAATTGAAGTTTACCCTACCAAACCCTTAAGTCCAGGAGTTTGACTCCATTGGCCTAGTTTAAGCCCTTGTTAATGAGCCATTTTATTTCTGCCCAGATTTGGTTTTCTCAAAAACTTGCACTAGGAAGTTTCGGCTTTGGCCAAACTAACCTTGCCATCCTATCATCTAAAGAGACTCTGATCTAGAAATTTTGGTCACTAGCAAAACCTTCTGGATGCCCCTAGCATTTTGACGAGCAGTTGGAGTGCATGAACTGTTTTGTCATAATTCTAACTTTGCATTGGAGGTTAACTTATCTGGCTATATCAGCTTGTCCTTTAGCTTTGCCTTGGCCAACAAACCATCCCTGTAGAGCCCCGTGGGCAGAGGAGCCTCCTGGCACATCTTGGCATTTTGCCAAGCACCTGGCGCGCGTGTCCAGAGCGCGTCCAGGGCGTGCCTATTGCCGCCAGCAGCACCGAACCGCCTCCGCATGCCAGCTCGCCCCGGGAACAGTTCGGCCTCATCCAAGCGCTCGTCTGCTAGCCCGCAGTCCCCGCTGACCCCGCCGCTTCGCCCTGACTGCCCTGGCTCCCTGCAGGATCGCCCGCAAGCCGTCACTGCCGCAGCCAGCAGAACATGCCGTGGTCGGCGCCGTCCGGCCACTCCCCAGGTGCCAGCCGCCCCCTTTCTGCAGTTTCCGCTCGTCCTCTAGTACCTGGCGTGCCGCAGAGCCCCGTCACGTCGCCCTTGAAACAGGCCGGCGATCTTATCTCCGGCCGCCGCCGTTCTTATCCTTGGAGCCCGCGGAACCGACCTTCCGGCGCTATAAAAGGGACCCCTCGCGAACTCTAGGATGCTCAAGCCGCCCCAAGCCACCCCATTTGAACCCCGAGGCAGCCAGAAGATCGGAGGAGCCCGTCTTCCCCGTCTTCGGCCAAGCCACCCGCCGCCTCGGATCGGTCAAATTCGAGCAAGCCAGCACCTCCCCCGAGCTAGTAGCTTCTCCGTTAGTTCACCATGCTCCCGCGATGCTGTTCCCGCATCAAATTTGTTCCGGGACCTACCAAGCATGATTTTCCTCTGTTGCCCGACGCCGCCGCCCGCCGGAGACCCCGTCGCCGGCAACTCTGTCGGCCTCCGTGCCCCTGGCGACCACCGGGAGGATCGCCCTAGAGCCGTTGATCCATCCCCGCCCTCGGAATCCCGTGGGGAACCGCCGTTCGTCGGCGGCAATCGCCGGAGCTCCGCCTCCGCTCGGCCAGAGGAGGAGGGAGACGCGGGCGACTGGTCAAACCTGACCAGTGGGCCCGATGGACCCACTCTCAGCGACACAGCGACGGCCTGCGCTGGTTTAAGTGGAAGCGTAAAGCCTGAAGTACGTATTCCCTGCTCTGAAGCGTATTCTTCCCGAACCGTTTTCTTTTTCAGTCTTTTATTAAAAACAGATTTGACCCTAACTTTGACTGGTCATATCTTTTAAACCACAATTGCAATTGAATTGATTCTTTTTCTGTTGTTTCTCAAATTCCACCTAGTTTATTTTCATATTTATTTGAAAATTTTCCAAGACAACTTTTTGCACTGTTTTTGAATTGCGTGTTGATTCAAATACTTTTCAAAATAGGAAATGGAGAGAGACAAAAACTTTCAAAAGTTTTGGAGTGCTCATCACCTACCTACACATGGAAGGCAAGCATTCTGAACCCTGGCATAATAATTGTTGGGTGTTGTTTGATGTGACTACAACACCAAGTTGACTTGAAGTATGCGTTATTTCATGTGATGATGTGATCATGTTTACTAGTGCATGATGATAATTCCTTGCTGTTGGAATTGAAATGCTTGTGACAGTATTCACCCTCGTATGCCTTTCATGCCTACCAGAAGGAATCCGGGAAAGTCTCTGTCTTGGGTAGACACGAGCTTGTTACTGATAT
Source organism: Elymus sibiricus (assembly GCA_039707655.1). Classification (NCBI taxonomy): domain Eukaryota; kingdom Viridiplantae; phylum Streptophyta; class Magnoliopsida; order Poales; family Poaceae; genus Elymus; species Elymus sibiricus. The sequence continues at coordinate 240,352,387 of CM077665.1, forward strand.
TTCGTGCAGACGAGTATATTCAGTAAGGCATGGTGAGGTATGATGAGTGGTAATTCTGTCTGTTGGTATGGAATATATTTTGTTATGCTAATCATGCAGGAAACACTTTAACCTCCTGAGTCGACCGTAGATCGAGTCTTGTGCCAGTAACCCCCATACTTGTTTCGTACTACCACTCGTCCCTGCCGCAGGTAGGGTACGTTTCAGTAAGTTGTCAACCCCTTTCTTAGCACACACCGTACAGAGAGGCCATAGTGAAAGATACCAGTGGCCCCTGGTAGGCATGTCACTTGGTCCGGGGGCATGGGTGTTTCCGGTTGGGACCGAGGGGGTAGCTCCCCTGTTTTGCACGCGATATAAATGTTGTGATCCCATGCTAATCGAGGTTGGAGCCTCCCCACTTAGAGTTTTGCTTAACGAGTGTCGTGGGTGATTCCAGGCACCGGTAAGTTAAGCTGGTGTGTGCAGGTCAGGTGTGTTTTCAATTCAAAGACCGTAAACGGAATTAGTCCCGGTGGACTAACGGAATCCGTTACTCGTGGGTAAAGAGTACACCCTCTGCAGAGTTTATATCTATTCGAATAGTCGTGTCCGCGGTTAAGGACTACAGTCTGGGATGGGTCAAGTGTCGGTCTTCAGAGGAAAAACTTCTAAACCGGAACATTGATCATGACGTGTGACAAATGATGATTATGATTATTATTATTGTGGACTAACCATTTATATTATTTGAATTATTGAGTATCCCTGGGATGGTTCTACCTCCTGGATACTCATTGTGATTATTCTTATATAAGCCCTTTATGTGGCGTCGCTGAGACGCCCGACTGTGGCGTGCTGATTATTTATTTTTCCTTATAAGCCCTTTATGTGGCGTCGCTCAGACGCCCGACTGTGGCATGCTTGTTATTTATTTTCTTTATAAGCCCTTTATGTGGCGTCGCTCAGACGCCCGACTGTGGCACACATATTATTTATTTTTCTTATAAGCCCTTTATGTGGCGTCGCTCAGACGCCCGACTGAGGCATGCTTTATATTATTATCCTTTCGAGGCGTCGCTTCAGACACCCGATCGGTGTATTTTATTTTTATCCTCTGATTGCTTATTCATGTTTAATATGAATAACCTGCTTGCGTGCGTCATGAATTTTATTTCGTGACTGATTAAGTGATCGTGGATTATTTCAGTGCATAATTATCGCGTGTTAAATTATACCTGTTTTCATGATGTTTGCGAGTACATTCAAAGTACTCACTGGCTTGTCCCTGGCTATTGTCTTGGCCAGATTTCTTGCTTGGAGAGGAGCGCAACGACGACAGCCCGGAACCTAGGCATCGAAGATAGCAGATACGCGAGATAGGAGTTATCCAGGTCAGCTGTTCCTATGGGAAATGGAGTCCCATAAACGCTGATGATCCGCAAACCGCTTTCGCCATCAACCACTAGAAACCTTTTGTTGTACTCATAGACTAGAATGGTCTTGTACTTCATATATTGTATTTTGCTTGGAATTTCTGTATCAAGATTGTGTCTCATCAGCTAACAGTAATCCTGGGGCTGGTGAGCACAAGGGCCATTTACTGGGAATTAATATCCTGGAAAACCGGTCCTGACAATGCCCGCGGTAGTGTGACAGCTTGGAAATTTGTTTAACACCCGATTATAGCAAACTTGAAGTAAACACAGATAAAATACACCAACTATGTGCGAAACCGTGACGGTCTCTTCTCGTGAACATGAACCGAGAGAGAACACAGTGGGTTATGGATGACGTAAGTAGGAGTTCAGGATCACCTAGTGATCTTTCTAGTTCACGACCGTCAAGCGTAGGCCACCACATTTTAATACTTGTTCTCGTAAGATAGCCACTCAAATACATGCTTAGTGCTTGCTGTAGCCTCACCACTTAATCATTCATCACCTATTGGCTTACATAGTCTCGGTACCCGGGTTATGAGATTGCTGAGTCCCTGTGGCTCACAGATTACTACAACAATACAGGTACAGGTACTGACGAGATCGTGCCAGATGATGTTTCTCAGCTCCAGTGGGAGTACGATGAAGAACGTAGGCGTATGTACGTGACGTATCCGGATGAGTAGGTGAGCATCGTGGTCGTGTTCCTGGGCTAGCAAGGCAGTTTCATTGCTTTCTTTTATCGTTTGATTTCGTCCGTTGTCGGACCCTGTCTTCTGGATGAATGTATGAATAATTGTGTGGATTTGTAAGTTAGCTTGTGGCGAGTGTAAGCCAACTCATATACTCATCTCTTCTTTACATGTATGCAATGATTTCTGTACTTGCGAAACGACTAGATGCGCTTCTATTCCCGTCGAGGCCCCCGCGCCTTAATAGGGATAGGACCACATCTTGGAAGTTACAAGTTGGTATCAGAGCCATACCGACCATAGGAGCCCCATTTTGAGTCTAGTTATATCGGAGAGTAGGATTCTTTTACTCCTCTTATATACTATGGTGAGGAATTACGACTTAGGAATTTTGATTCTACCCTCTTCCCACTCAAATTTTTTTAGGATCATGCGGGTATTTTGGAGCCTCTATGATACCGATGTGACCGGAATTCTGTTCTTGGTGCCTCCCGAGTGTATGGATTGGACCCGGGGAGTAGAGCTCCAACGGATTCTTGACACATAATTATCGTTCAGTTTCCTTAGTACTTCAGGACGCGTATGTTCAAAATTGCTTCAATACTATTCGTGGTGCGAAGAGTGTGGCGGCACCCAGTACTGGGGAGCAGGATCACATGTACTGCCATCTTTAGTATCGTTGTGATTACTAGGGTTTGGGGTAGATGAGTTTCCAAGACCTCTGGTTGTGTGTTGACGGATGTGATACACTGGAGAGTAGTATTACTGCTAGGAGTTGAGTGATGGATAAAAACTCCATGTATCCGTGGACCCGATTGCATAACCAAGGATTGCGGAAGTTCTTAGGTGGGAATTCTAGTAGTTAACTAGGATCATTTGCCGACAGATGTATAAGGGTATACATTTGTTCCGAGCAAACCTTAGCTCAATATTTGTTGTGTTATTTCAAGTGGCTCCATGATCTAATGATGTTATCACGATACTGCAGAAGGCGTTCTTACTAATTTCAGTTTGAATGCAATTGATGATATTCCGTTGCAAATTTCTTTCAAGCCATTTGATTCAGCTTATGTCAATCATCTTTGTCAATGGTGTGCTAATGTTCTTGTCCATCTTCAGGATGGCTCCGGCAACTCGTGGGAACCCAGGTCGCGAGGGGGAGTAGTCTGATCCTCCACCACCCCACCACCTCTTCCACCTCCGGAAGCTTGGCAAGCTTTGATGGCCACAACCAATGCGAATATTCAGATGTTGCTCAATTTGTTGCAAGAGAGAAATCAGGGACATCAAGGTCATCAAGGGAATTTCAATAATCAGCCGCACTTTGCAACTCTGAACCAGTTCCTCGCAAATCAACCAAAGTCCTTCACGATCAACCTCTTGATGCAGACGATTGACTCCGTGACATGAACAAGCATTTTGAGTGCAGCAACGTCAGGCCTGAGGACTATGTCAAGTTTGTGACCTTCCAGCTCAAGGGCCAGGCAACAGATTGGTGGCAGCTGTACAAGGATTCCAGAGGTGGCCGTGCAGTCACTTGGGATGATTTCTGCCGTGACTTCAGATCTCATCGTATCCCGATGAGCTTTGTCGAGGGTATGCATGAGAAGTTTAGGAACCTGAAGCAGAGGAGTATGTCTGTCTATCAGTACAATTCTGAATTGCAGAATCTGGCCCGCTATGCTAAGAAAGATGTTCCTGATGAGAAGTCCAATATTTATCAGTTCAGAGGTGGCCTCAGAGAAGAACTTCAGCTCGCTCTCATCCTTCACGAGCCTCCTGTGTTTGACCAGTTCTATAACTTGGCTCTAAAGTTCAAGGCAGTTCAGCTCAAGCTTGAGAATTCCAAGAAGCGGTTCAGAGAATCCAACTCTTCTTCGTCCATCTCTCAGATTGTTCCTAAGCAGCAAAAGTATTGGGTTCCTCCTCCACCTCTGTTTCATCCTCCTCAGCAGCAAAAACAGCACGGTGGTCATGGTCCTTCCCACCCACCCAACCCAGGTTTTCAGCAGAGGCCTCAGGCTCCCAAGTCAGCAAATGCTCCTCCTCCACGCAATTTTTGTCCGCTCTCAGAGGTTACGTGTCACAAGTGTGGTCAGAAGGGCCATTACTCCAACAAGTGCACCAACCAGCGGCGTCTTTCGCCTCCTCCTCCTATCAGGCCCCCAGGCAGTGCTATGGTGAAGCACAATCCCAAGTCAGTCAGAGTGAACATGGTCAAGGCAGCTGAAGCAGAGGATTCGTCTCAAGTGATAGTGGGTAATCTCTTGGTTAATTCTATTCCTGCAAAAGTGTTGTTCAATACTGGTGCATCGCATTCATTCATATCTAGAACTTTTGCATGGAAGCGTGATTTGTCTTCGGAAGTCCTACCAAATCCTTTCCGTGTGGTTTCTCTGGGTATGTTAATGAGTTCGAATATGGTGGTTCCGAATGTTTCTATCAAGTTGGGCAATTATTCTTTTCTGGCCTCTCCAATTGTTCTCGGCAATTCCGATATTGATCTCATTCTTGGCATGGATTTTCTTGCGATGAACAAGGCTTATGTTGATTGTAAAGCCAAAGAAGTCCAATTGACTCATTCTTCCAAAGATGTGATCATTTTTGCTGCTTGCGATGACACAATTCGTCTCTTTTCTCTCAATGAGAAGGGTGAGATTTCTGCCATTTCTCAAATCCCCGTCGTTTTTGAGTATGAAGATGTCTTTCCAGAAGAATTGCCAGGAATGCCTCCTCACCGGCCAGTGGAGTTTGTGATTGAACTCGAGCCTGGAACTGAACCGATATGCAAGCGTCCCTATAAGCTTGGCCCCGAAGAGCTGAAAGAATTGAAGAAGCAGCTAGATGAACAAGAACGTCTGGGTTTGATCAGACTAAGTTCTTCTCTGTGGGGTTGTGGTGTTCTTTTTGTCAAGAAGAAGGATGGCACATACCGACTATGTGTTGATTACCGTCCATTGAATAAGAAGACAATCAGGAACAAGTATCCACTTCCCAACATCAATGAGTTGTTTGAGCAATTGAAAGGTGCCAAGGTTTTCTCGAAGCTAGATCTTCGGATGGGCTATCATCAAATCCGCATCCGTGAAGAAGATATTCCAAAGACTACTTTCAGGACGAGTTTTGGCTCTTATGAGTACACCGTCATGTCCTTTGGTCTCGCAAATGCGCCTCCGACATTCTCCCGCATGATGAACTTCATTTTCTCTCCCTTCAAGAATGCGTTCGTCTTGGTGTATTTGGATGACATTCTTGTGTTCTCGGAGACTGAAGAAGAACATGCAGAGCATCTCCGGCTTGTGCTTGACAAGCTAAGAGAGCATCGATTCTATGCAAAGTTCTCCAAGTGTGAGTTTTGGCTCAATGGAGTGGTGTACCTTGGGCATGTCATCTCTGCCGAGGGCATCAAGGTGCATCCTGAGAAAGTTGATGCCATCTTGAAGTGGGAGCCTCCTCAGAATGTCAAGCAGCTTCAAAGCTTCCTCGAGCTTGCAAGTTACTGCAGAAGATTCATGGAGAACTTCTCTCAAATTACTAAGCCTCTGTTTAACCTCATTGAGAAGAGTGTCAAATATGTGTGGACTCCTGAGTGTGATGTGGCGTTCAATACACTCAAGGAAAATCTGACTTCAGCTCCAGTTCTCACTCCTCCAGATGAATCCAAACATTTCCAAGTGTTCTGTGATGCTTCCCTCCAAGGTCTTGGTGGTGTTCTGATGCAAGATAAGAAGGTTTTAGCTTATACCTCGCGTCAGCTGAAGCCCAGCGAGAAGAACTACCCCACTCATGATCTTGAGCTGGCGGGAGTTGTGCATGCTCTCATGACCTGGAGACATCTTTTGTTGGGAAGACCAGTTGAGGTGTTCACTGACCACAAGAGCTTGAGGTTCATTTTCACTCAACCGAATATCAATCTTCGGCAAACACGTTGGGTGGAAATGATCGAGGAGTACAATCCAAGCATTGAGTATACTCCGGGCAAAGCAAATGTCATTGCAGACACGCTGAGCAGAAAGGCGTACTGCAACAGTCTCATTCTCAAGCCTCTTCAACCTAAGCTTTGTGAAGCTTTCCGCAAGCTCAATCTCCATGTTGTTCCTCAAGGATTTCTTGCAAACCTTCAAGTCTCTCCGACTTTGGAAGATCAGATTCACCAAGCTCGGCTTCTTGATGCCATGGTGAAGAAAGTGAAGAAAGGTGTGGCCAAGAGCATTCCAAAGTATAAGTGCTTCCGTGTTGATGACAAAGATACCTTGTTCTTCGAGGACCGTCTGGTGGTTCCAAAAGGGGAACTCAGGAAAGTTATCATGGATGAAGCACATAATTCTCTCCTCCCCATTCATCCAGGCAGTTCCAAGATGTATTAGGATGTCAAGCAAACCTTCTGGTGGACTCATATGAAACATGAGATTGCTCAGTTCGTGAACGAGTGTGATGTTTGTCGCAGAGTGAAGGCGGATCATCAACGTCCAGCAGGTCTCCTTCAGCCTTTGCCTATTCCAGAGTGGAAATTCGATCACGTTGAAATGGATTTCGTCACTGGGTTTCCTAAGTCCAAGAGGGGTAACGATGCCATCTTTGTGGTTATTGACAAGCTCACCAAAGTTGCCCACTTCCTTCCGGTCAAAGAATCTATCTCGGCAGCTCAGCTGGCAGAGCTGTACACATCAAGGATAGTTTCTTTGCACCGTATTCCTTAGCTCATATCTTCAGATCGTGGAAGCATCTTCACTTCCAAGTTCTGGGATTCCTTCCAAACTGCAATGGGTACCAAGATCCGTTTCAGTACAGCTTTGCATCCTCAGACTAGTCGTCAAGTTGAGAGAGTCAATCAAATCCTTGAAGATATGCTCAGAGCTTGCGTGATTTCTTTGGGCATGAAGTGGGAAGATTGCCTCCCGTTTGCCGAGTTTTCATACAACAACAGCTTACAAGCAAGTTTGGGCAGGGTCCCGTTCGAGATTCTCTATGGCAGGAAGTGTCGTACCCCGCTCAATTGGTCTGAAACAAGTGAGCGTCAAATCCTTGGTAATGACATGATCACTAAAGTAGAAGAAATGTGCCGTGTCATTCGTGAAAATCTCAAAGCAGCTCAATCTCGTCAGAAGATCTATTATGATAGCAAGCATCATAACATGACCTTTCAGATCGATGATTTTTTCTATCTCAGAGTGTCTCCCATAAAGGGCACTGAGCGCTTTGGCATCAAAGGAAAGCTCGCTCCATGCTTTGTGGGTCCTTTCAAGATTGTTGGCAAGAAGGGAGACCTTGCCTACCAACTCGAGCTTCCTCCCAATTTCTCAAATGTGCATGATGTGTTTCACGTCTCTCAGCTCCGGAAGTGTTTCAAGACTCCTGAGCGCACCGTTGATCTCCAAGACATTGATCTCCAAGCAGACCTATCCTATCATGAGCATCCAGTTGCTATCCTTGAAGAGACTGAGCGTAAGACTCGCAACAAGTCAATCAAGTTTCTAAAGGTGAAGTGGTCACATCACTCCGACAAAGAAGCCAGTTGGGGACGTGAGGACCTTCTCCGTTCCGAATATTCAGAATTCTTCCGTTCATAGATCCTCTTGTAGTGGGGGAGAGTTGTAACAGCCCAAGTGCATTCCCTTGCCAACCTTGTAATATCCCACGTGTGAACCTTCAATGGATGCCATTATGTGGTTTGAGTAACAATTTTGCTTCATGTCATTTTGCATCATGGCATCATATCATCATTCCATAAGTTGCATCATGCTTTGTTTGAAGTGTTATTTTGAGTGTGAGTGTGTGATGTGGAATCTTGTGTGCTTGGTAGCAAGATCTTTGCCATGGTGAACCTCTCCCAAATGTTTTATAATACTATGCCGAAACACCTTTTAATAGCAATTCCATATGTGGTCTTTTTACCTGCTTATTCACCTTAGATAAAATGTTGCACTACCACCTAATATTCTGTTATGCATATAAAATCAGCTCTCAACCATGTTTGAATATCTTTGCCTTTTGAATCCTTGCAAACAGATTGTTATTATAATTATAAGTGAATTATTTGTTTGCTCTAAAAATGCCAAATCTATTTTTATTAATTAGGTCATAATTTTGTGAGTGCGAAACTATTTTACTTTCTCAAAGTTTCTCTGTCGACTCCCTGGCTTCCTTTATTTTTGTTTTTGCTGTTTATTTAAAGGTGAAGAGCTTTTGTTTTCGGGAGAGAGAGAGGGTCCAGTAGCTGGGCCTCTGCCTCTCCCCGCGCAGCCCACCAGCAGCAGCAATAGCCAGCGCAGCAGCAGCCCAGCGCGGCCCAGCCAGCCCCTCGAGCAATGCGCTCGTCTTCAACCTGTATGACACCCCATCCAGAGGAGCCATGTCGACTTGCCGTTGATTTGACGGCCGTCCGGCGCCCATAGCTCCTATAAAAGTTGGCCCCAGTGCCCTAGGTCTTCCCCGCAGCCCATTCCCTCCTTCCCCTCGCCTCGCCGCCGCAGGTAAGGTTCCTCCCAAGCCATGCCGTCGTCGCGCCCGCCGTGCTCCGACCGAGCAACAGCTCGAGCCCGGAGTTGATCTTCGTCGCGCCCTCGTCCTTTGGTGCGCGGGAAGGGATCCTCCCCGTGCTCCTCTCCTTCCTCGACGGCTCGCGGGACGCCAAGAGGTCGCCTCGCCGTCGTCTTCTTCCTCTTCAACCAGATCAGAGCTCGCCGGAGTTCACAGCCCTCCCCGTCGATGCCTCGCTCCTTCCCTAACGTCCCCGGCACGCCATAGGTAAAGGAGGTACTCCCCGCTCCCGAGCCATGCCCTCCTTGCCGTCATTAGCCAACGGTAGGTCTCGCCCGCGTCGTGTCACCGTCGTGCTCCCAACGCTCCCCGCCGCTTTCTGAACCCGTCTTCAGAAAGGTTAGGCAGCGCTCGCGCTCCATATCCGCAGCTCACTCTGCTTAGAGTTGTCGCCGTCGCGCTCGCCGCATAGTCACCCAACTCCCCACGCTCGCACAGTCGTCGTAGCCGCCTTGCCCCGCAGCGCTCGCAGCCAGCCTCGCCTGCATCGCCATGGCCAAGCCGAGCTTCTGCTCGAGCTGAAGGACCTCGCCTCCATGACTCGTGTGCCCCGGGAATGGAACCCCAGATGGTTCACGCACCCCCGACGCCGATCGCCAGCTTCGGCGATGGCCGGAGAGCTTCTGGCGACGTCGTCGTCTTCCTGTCAGAGGGAAGAGGGAAAGCCTGCCCCTTTGCGTGTTCAAATGGAGCCGAGCCCCTTCTCTGTCAGTAGCCGCAGCCCATCCTGGTGGTAGCTGCCTCGGTCTTCTACGGGGGAGACGCGGGTTCGACCCCCCGCGGGGACAAATAAAGCCCCCTTTTTACCATTTAGGTGAGCCACTGACTGTGGGCCCTGGGCCCACATGTCATCCCCCTGGGGCCCCTGGTGTCAATGCCAGATGGGCCCCTTGTGCTTTTTTTATTTTATTTTGTGCATTTTCAGTGTTTTCTATGTTTTTCCTTTTAAGGAAATATGCCAGAATTGGTTATTTCCTCATCTGTCAGTTCTAGTTTGGGACATGCCAAATTTGGCATATACCATGTTATAAGTTGAATTGCAGATTTTCGAATTGAGTTTGTAGGAGTTTTGTCCATAGGACCATAGGCTTATGATAGATGATTTTGGGGTAGAAAAATTCAGTGAATCCAATGGTGGTATTAGTTTTATCATTTGGGCAAGTTTGTAAAAATGTTGTTTTGTGATTAGGTGGCATTTGTCTTTTTCACATGATTTAATTCGTGCATCATATGATAAACTTGTCAACATGAAAGATGTTCATTATTGTGTGTGCTAGCCCCTGGTATTTGTTGCATGCCATGATAGATCATGACATGGGTGGATTTCTTGCTGTCAACATGTCACCAAAAATGTTGCTTCACATGCTCAATTATTTCTAAGTGTTGAAACCTGTTATTTTGTTGCCATGTTGTCTTGATGATTCCCATGAATCCTTAGCCCCTTTGAGATTGGCACAATGGTATGTATTGATGAGCATGTTGTCCTCTGTTATTGTGTGCCAAGTGCTTGTAGGTAGAGCTATTGCATCTTAGTTAAAACCTGATGTCAACATGCCATTCTATTTATAATATGCCCTGCTTGCCACTTGTTAAAATTACTATGTCTGTGAAACTGTTTTACTCAACATGCCATGTTGTGAGGATGATAGCTAGTGATCTGTGCACTTATTGAAGTTGATGTAATGGAGTGAATTGGAGTGCATGTTGTCCTCTATATCCCTGTTAATTTTTCATGCCATGAAAGTCCCTGTAGCATATGTAAATGTTGCTGTCAAATGCCATCCTCTTAACTCAGATTTGTAAAACTGGTAATTTTCACTAAGTCCCTAAATACTGATTCAACATGCCATCTTGTGAGCTCAATTACTATTGATCCTTGCTACCATTCATGTTTCTGTAGATAGATGAATTGTCAAGCATCTTGTATACTCCATGTCCATGCCTTGGACATGATTTGTAGCTTGATGTAGCTCATGTTATGTTTGTTGCAAAATGGCATGTTGCTGTTTGTGGACCGATTGTGTGTTTGTTTGTTTTGTGACTTGTGGGAGTTATACCCAATGATTTTGCATGATCTTTAGGTCTATACTTGCTAGATTTTCATTTCCAATCCAATGTCATCCTTGGAATACCAAGGAATAGTCCATGGCCTTCTTCATCCTTGTTTTTGTCTCCGTTGCCGTTCGTACCTTGCCGTGAATGTTCCGTGAGTTCTGTTACTCCGTTTACAACATTCTACATATGCATTTGCATCATTTTTACGAGGAGCATTCATTTTTGCCATGCTCATGCATGTTCAAATAACTAATCTTGAGATTCTGTCCAGAATACTAAAGAACTTAATAATTGCATAAGAAACATGACTAGCATTGGCTGCCATGTAAATACTTCAATTTGGTCATGCATCATCTTGTTTGCGCATTGCACTTTGTTTGTGTGTTTATTTGGTGTTGTTTATCTTTGGGTAGACCCGAGTGTCGAGCCTGAGTACAAGGATCCTGACAAGAACAACTACGAGGACCCAGCTCTTTATCCCTCTAAAGACCCAACAGGCAAGATGATCGTGTTGGATGTAAATGATGATCACAGGATCATCTTGCACAAGATTTGAGCCACTCAACAATCAGGGGATGGATTTTTTTACCTTTGTCTTGAGGTCCTGCCATCTCCTCCTTAATTTGTTGGAGCAACCATCCTATGCCCTTAATCCTTCACCACATAGAACTTAGTCTGATGGATGTGTAGGTCTTCCCAGTGCTGGCTATGCTTGCATGATCAGTTGCAACAGAGAGAGAGAGAGAGGGAGAGAGCAGCAAGTGTATGTATGTGTGTGCTGGCTATATGCTACTGCAGGCTACACCTCTCCCTTATCCTTTTATCTCTCTTTCATTATAGCATAGTGCACCAGAGGGCCAACACCTGGTTGGATAGAGGCTGCCCCTGATCAGGGCAGCTCAGCTGGTAGCTACAGTGGCCACCGCCTACTGTAGCAACCACCCCACTGTAGCTCTTCAGATATTTTCCACTTAAGCACATAATAGCCACAACTCAGATGACTGCTACAGTTTAGGCTTTAGATCAAAATATCCAACATTCTCCCCCTTGATCGTAAGGCTAAACTTATAAGCCCATTCCTTAATAAAATGGCATACGAGATAAAAGGATTGCAACGGTCAATCAGTACCGCAGAACCCAGTTACTACAATATACAACCTCATCTCGAAATGGAACTTCTTTAACTTAGGATCTCCATTAACTTAATACTCATTTGAAAACTTATGAGCTCATTCCTTTGTTGGAACTTATACAGACCAATAAGATACAATGGTTAGTTAAGTACCATTGATCTAATTGACCACAGTACATCATTCCATCGAAGAAACAAACCCCCTAAGGTTTGTTGGGAGATGGTGTTGCAATGGTCCCAAGAGTGCAGTTTCTCTTCATATATTCTTGTGCATATCCTTATACGCGCGCTTTTGAAAGGAAGAGAAATATATTATGTTTCCAGGATCATAATTTGTCCCTTAATAATTGGCTGCCATTTAATCTTTATGCCGGCAACATTATAAGGCAAGCCTCTTTAAATATGATACTTAGCTTTAATACCTTTAGCATAACACTTAAGCATCGAGATATTAACTTTATGCAATGCTCAACACTTATGCCTTAGATTTAATACTTATTTGTTGAGCCCTAAAACTTAATTCATCAAGGCCTTGAATATGTTTGATTCTGGAATAAATCTTTCAGAATGTCATAGGTCTGACAGGTACCTTTTGACATGTTACTCGAATAATCTGCACTCTTACATAATGTATTCCGGGATAAATTTCTTTAAGGAGATTCCTTATTCTTAAATTTATATGGATCAGGGACATGAATCCATATCTTAAGTACTTAGGGAATTAAGAGCATGCCACAACTTTAGTTTGCATCCTTGATGATGCCTTAAGAAAATTGGGTAAAGCCACTCCACAATATGGCTCCCCCGCAAGGGTGAAACTTTTGTGGATAGAACTTTTGTAAATTCACTTCTTGCCAAGCACCTTAGCGGTCCACAACTTGGTGGTTACCGTATATATTTAAACATGAGCATGCAATCCCTTAGTGTGATATACAACACATCATCACTTTAGTGCTTATGCCAACAAGGCAAAGCTTTTCTTAATAATTTTCTAGGGGTCCAGTCCTGGACTTATGCCTGCCAGTTATCCCGGTCCCATAAACTTAAAGGGCGCATAATAACTTAAAACATTAGTGACAACATAAGAAAAAAAACTTATCGCCCTTGAGGGAGTGAACATAAATCTTTAGAATGAATTTAATACTCCCCTTCATGGACCAATCTTAGTGAATCTTTAAAACATTAAGAGCATCACTAAGATTAATTTAGTACCCCGAGGAAGAAAAAAAAACTCAGGTCTTATGCAATATCCCTATTGCTTATAGTCAACATGATATTGACTAAACATAAATTCCTTACTGAACTTATTTCTTATTGAGCTTTGTACCACTGTCAGATACTTATTGTCTTGAAACTGATCAATCATCATAATTGATTCCTTTATTATGCAAAAAGAAAAACTATATGAAATTTCCATCTCTAAAATCTTAAGTTTGGTGACCATATGTCACTTTTCATAATTTATTTCCTCAAACTCCCATTTTGCATCAAATTTCTTTCAACAAGTCTTTAGCAAGACATGTTGCTTAAACTTTAATAGAAACTTTTGCCAAGGATTACCTTGGCAGTCTGGGAGTTAGGAATAGCTCCTTTAATAATGTTAACAGTGGAGCTCTTAATTGCCATAATGCCCTTATAATTTAACTGCTCTCCCTTTAGTTTTCCAACATCATACCCTATTTCAGAGTATCATAATTTTTCGTTATCCTCCTTTGATGCTTTAGGAGAATCATTATGGAGAGCATAATTAAATATTTTATCTTGCTTATGAGAAAAATTTATGCAAGATTTATCACTTAATATGACATAAACATTAGAAGGAACATAATGGCTAATCATATGGTATTAACATTAAAAGGGCAATTTAATTGTCCTTATCACCATAATCATCATGCACTGGGGTAATAATAATAATAATACCTTTAAGAGATGGAAAGTTTGAATAGAAGTGGTACTTTAATAAATGCTCAACTTTCATTTATAATTTTACAACTCAGCTTTACTGGAAGTTCAATTGCTCCCCCCCCCCTCGCCCCGAAATGTGGACGGCGCTATTGTTCAACATTTCGACGAACATCCATAATGAGTATTCCACTTTTAGAGAAGTCAATATATAACTAATAACATAAATCACATTATAGGAATGGAGGATAAGGAACTTTATATTTTGTGTTAATGGAAAATTTCCATAGCCTTTAACATTAACCTCCAGTCCAACTTAAAAGACTTCACCTCAAACCTTTTCGTCCATGAGGCCATAATAACATCATACTTATGGTATCCAATTTTCTTATGGATACAAATTTCTTTGAGCTTAATTCCAGTCCACTTTATACACTTTATCGTAAATAACATAATAAAGTGAACTCACAAACTCCATAAACCCATCATGTCTCAAGCTTTAAATCTTGAATATTCTTATGATCAATATGATCTCATAATATTTTAAGAAGCTTTTCAAGCTTTTCATCAATGCCAGGAATAACTTTATTATGAACGAACTAGGGAATTCCTCCCCCAGATCCTTACTGGCATACTCCCCAGTTTCTTTACTGGGTTTTGCTCCCCTAGGCTTCTTGTTTATACCTCAATAATGAAAGTTTCTTTAACGGGAGCTGATTAGGTTTTCATTATGCATAACCTCATGAAACAATGATATATATTAATAAACTTAAATCATTACTTATGAAAAACATTAAATCAGCTGAAGAACTTATGGCTGAATTGGAAAACATTAGCAATAGGGATAAATGTATGATCACAAATTTTAATAGTGATCATGCAGAACATAATTCCTCATGTAGGCATTAGTCTTTAGGGAATGGCACATGTATCCAATCAACTTTGGTCAGAATGAATTCACGTGCCACATCTTAATCAGATGATTTATGGCTATAACTAAAACTTAATGAATTTATATATCCATGAATCATAACATTAATCAGAGACACTTAATTGCGGAAGCATACAATTTAATTGTAAGCATAAGTTTACAATAACTTAATAATCAATTAATTGGTTTATATCCTTTATACAATTCCCCAAAAGTACCTTAATATTTGTGGCCTGTTTTAAATTGTCCGAAGCCTTATACATTATATTCTTTCCCAGATCATAGACTTAATTTTGTTGGTCTAATCCACATCAGCTTTGGCCAGAAGTGTACCAGAACAACAAAATTTTGTGATGATCAAGTATTCATTAATCAGCTTTTGCCAGAATAATAAATACCAGTCACACTTTATAGCCTCTTGACATTCAAAGTTCTTTCATTGATCCAGCTCACATCAGCTTTGGCCAGAAGTGAGCAAGAGCAGCAAAATGTTGGAGTCAGATATTCATCAACCAGCTTTGGCCAGGATGACAAACATCAGCCACACTTAATTGAAATTTGTCTCTTTATTCTTTCTTTTATTGAACTAGTCCACATCAACTTTGGTCAGAAGTGGACAAGAACAATAAAATTCTGCAATCATGTGCTCACCAGTCAGCTTTGGCCAGAATGGTAAATACCGACTACACTTTATTAGTCAGAGACATTTAATAAAACAACATCATTAAATATTCATGGCTTTAAGGACAAAATTCTTTAGTGGGCAATTAATTATGACAATCCATGGTTTAGTTAAAATATAGCCATGAAAAGTCAACATTAGGTTTTCCTTATGCCCAAATCATAATTATAGCTCAAATCAAAGGCCACTCAATTACTTAAGATAAATCAACCATCAATTAAAATTTTGGAGAACATCATCATCATAAAAGGCCTCATTTGATAATGATATATTATATTTTTTTTGAGCAACATGCTTTAGTTATTTTAGGGCTATAACCATAATTAACACAATTGCTCATAAAGAGCATAAAAGCCCCAAAACTTAATTTTAATTGCTCAAAATATTATTTAATTGAGGCCACATTAAATTACAAACTTAAAGTTCTCTAATAAGAAATTGGTTAGATAAGCATGTCATAAACTTCAAATAGAATATCATCTTTTTAAAATCAAGATATGATAAGATGCCTTGAAACAATTAATTATAACATAACTGCCTTAGAAAAGATTAGAGATAATATAATACCATGAAACATTAAATATGGCATGAAGATATGACAACAATTATTATGATCATAAAATGTCATAAAGGAAAAATGGCTAAACATAATAACATAAATAATTTTAGCACGACATAACATGTCGTATTAAAATATAACCGAAATTTTAACTAAACCATGGGCTAACATGTCGTATTAAAGGAATTTTAAAATATAACATGTTGTATTAAAGGAATTTTCCTTTTGGGCTAACAATTGCTGCTGAGCTGGGCCAGAGAGGAAAAACCAGCCCAGCCCCAGCCTCCCCCTGCTCCCCTGGTCGCTGTGATAGCTTGGGCCGTAACGGTCCGTTGGCCCAGCCAAAACGGCCGGCCACTGCGGCCAAAACGGCTACCCAGTCCAGCCTTCTCCTAAACCTAGCTCATTCCCCCTCAGTCCCCTTCTTCCCTACGACACCGTGGCGAACGCCAGAGGAAAAGCAAGGAGCGGCGGCGATGTCAGCCGTATCAGAGGAGGGAGAAGGCGCCGGTGAGCCTTACTTGCCGGGGTCCCGTGCGGCTCTGGCCTGCGCAAGACTCCGTCGAGCAGGGCTTGCTGGCGTCCTTTGCGACGCAGCCGAGCGCGTGCGGGCGTCCCGCCACGACAACTGCGTCTCCCCGCAAAGTCTGGCACAGCGGCGTGTTCCAACGACGGCATGCGCGCGAAGGAGAGCCACCACCGGCCGTTGCAGCAGACGCAAGGCTGCTAGGGTGTAAGCCTAGCCACGCCTTCAATCGTCAGATGGTGGCTCCAGCGCCGCTGCAGCTCGCACACGACGATGAGCCTCTCAGGTAAGCACCTGCTGCTCTTAATTCATTAGATTAGGGCTAGAGTTCCTCTAGATTGAGGAATTTCATAATTAGGGTTAGGGTCTCGTCTGAATTGGGGACTTTTGGAACTAGGGTTTCTGCAATTGGGAATTGCATCAGAATTAGATTCAAACCACTTCAATCCCCACTTAATTAAGCTTTAACCGAAACCATAGCATCGTCAGCAACTCAGAATTGAGTAATTTAATTAGCTAGAGTTTCGGTTTTGGGGAAAATTTATAAAATTTATGCATAATTAAGTGGTTTCCCCATCAATTCATGACATGACCGAAACCACAGGCGCAAAACAGGGGAGAAATTGAATGATTCCTTTAGCTAGGGTTCCAAATTTGGGGAAAATCATTAAGTTCAATCATAATTAGTTCATTTCCCCACTGATCCAAGCATAAATTGAAACCCTTGATCCTAATTAGGGGGAAAACTAAGAAAAATTCAATTCTAGGGTTTCCAGAAATCGGGGATTTTATTTAGATGCATCAGTCCCCTTTAATCAACATAAAAAATTGAAACCCCCATAAGCATCACATAATCTGTTAGGACTGTCACTTAGAACTTTTCAGTGCAAAGTAAAATTCAAGCTTTTGTTAAAACATGAAGCACAACTTGAATTCAAGCATAAACAGTAAAAGCCCCTTAAATTTTAACTTGATCTAACAGATCAAGTATGATCTTGAGCTAGTAAGGGCTCAATCTTGAGCAAGAAGGCTCTGGATGATCGTGTTGGATGTAAAGGATGATCACAGGATCATCTTGCACAAGATTTGAGCCACTCAACAATCAGGGGATGGATTTTTTTACCTTTGTCTTGAGGTCCTGCCATCTCCTCCTTAATCTGTTGGAGCAACCATCCTATGCCCTTAATCCTTCACCACCTAGAACTTAGTTTGATGGATGTGTAGGTCCTTCCCAGTGCTGGCTATACTTGCATGATCAGTTGCAACAGAGAGAGAGAGAGAGGGAGAGAGCAGCAAGTGTATGTATGTGTGTGCTGGCTATATGCTACTGCAGGCTACACCTCTCCCTTATCCTTTTATCTCTCTTTCATTATAGCATAGTGCACCAGAGGGCCAACACCTGGTTGGATAGAGGTTGCCCCTGATCAGGGCCGCTCAGCTGGTAGCTACAGTGGCCACCGCCTACTGTAGCAACCGCCCCACTGTAGCTCTTCAGATATTTTCCACTTAAGCACATAATAGCCACAACTCAGATGACTGCTACAGTTTAGGCTTTAGATCAAAATATCCAACAGATCGTACCCGGATCCCGACACTATTTTTGCTATGCTAGATGTCTCGGTTCTACCGTTATGTTTCGTTACCTACCACTTAAATTGTCAGCCTCCCAAATTGCCATGAAAGCCTGTAACCCCTCCACTTCCTAGCAAAACATTGATTGGCTACATTACCGCTGCTCAGCCCTTATCTTATAGCATTGCTAGTTGCAGGTGCAAGCTGTTTCCATGTGCCAACATGGATATTTTGAGATATCACCTTAATTTCTGTTACTTAATTTAATGCACTTATATACTTGGGAACGGTGGAAGGCTCGGCCTTTTGCCTGGTGATTTGTTCCACTTTTGCCGCCCTAGTTCCGAGTACCAATGTTATGTTCCATATTTTGCGCTCCTAACATGCTTGGGGTTGTTATGGGGACCCCCTTGACTATTCGTTTTAGATTAAAACTTGTCTGGCAAGACCCAACATTGGTACTACATTTGCTAAACAACCTAATTAAAATGCATAGGGCTTAGCTACCCGTGGATAATTAATCAACCCCCGGGCCAGTGGTCCTCATGAGTGTTGGTCCAAAATAGAGCACTGTGCGGGGCCAACCCATGGCAACTCAGGAGATTTCTATCAGGCCTCTGTACGCGTAGCTCATACGGCCGTGTCCTGAGAACGAGATACGCGGCTCCTATCGGGTCCGTCGACACGTCGGGCGGTCTTGTTGGACTTGTTTTACCTTTCTCGAATGTCTTGCGCGAGGGATTCGAGGATACTTTGGGCTATCTCGAGGTTGAGGTTTTCCAACGGAATTTCCAAGGAGATCACGGGTTTCATGGTCGAGGTTATTCCCGCAGCGTGTGGTTAGTTTGTGATGGATGAGTTGGAGCACCCCTGCAGGGTTAAATATTTTCGAGAAGCCGTACCCGCGGTTATGTGGCAGCTTGGAAATTTGTTGAACACCCGGTTATATCAAACTTGAAGTAAACTCAGATAAAATACACCAACTATGTGCGTAACCGTGACTGTCTCTGCTCGTGAACATGAACCGAGAGAGAACACATCTGGATGAATGTATGAATATTTGCGTGGATTTGTAAGTTAGCTTGTGGCGTGTGTAAGCCAACTCATATACTCATCTCTTCTTTACATGGATGCAATGATTTCTGTACTTGCGAAACGACTAGATGCGCTTCTATCCCCGTCGAGGCCCCCGCGCCTTAATAGGGATAGGACCGCATCTTGGACGTTACACCCAGCTCCAGACTACCCCGTGCGCACGGGCCATGCTAACCCTGTGTGCACGAGGGTGCCCCAAGTCTCTGGATACCCCATGCGCACAGGCCCAAAAGACCCCGTGCACACGGGCCCTCCATTGTAGCTGCTGGACACCCCGTGCGCACGGGCATGTACCGTGCCCACGGGACCCCCGTGCGCACGGGGGTGACTTAGGCCGTGCGCACGGGCCCTCCAGGCTGTTTCGGGAGAAAATGCCCTTTGTACCCCCACTTCGTCTCCCACCTCTTGCTACCTATATAAGGCACCCTTGGACCATTTGCTAGGGTTAGCTTATGTTTAGCACTTAGATTTGTTGAGCATAGCTCCATTCACTTTCCTCCTCTCCTTGGAGATGACCTCTCCTTGCGAAGATCCAAGTGGATGCCAAGGCCCCTCTCAAGGGAAGATCCCTATGTGGATTTCAAGGCCCTCCTTTGGAATGGAAACTACTGGTACTTGTATCCGTTCGTTGAATTCGTTTCGAGACTCGTGGGTTTGTGTGGATCTAGTGGATGTGTAATTGGAGATTGTGTCTTGAGTGTTTGTGTTCTCTCTTGTGATTTCCTCTCATTTTACTCCATGTTCTTCGTGTTCATCCCCAAATCCACATCCAATTCATGAAAGATCGATGCACACGGGTGTGCCCCGTATCAGTTCAGATCTAAGCATGGCACTCGGGCCCTAGTGACAAGCATTAAGCATAGCAAAGTGATAGCAACATAAATCTCAGAACATAGTGGATACTAGGGATCAAGCCCTATCAAATTAACTCGATTACATGATAAACCTGATCCAATCTCATCACCGTCCATCAAGCCTACAAAGGAATTACTCATTCCCAGTGGTGAGCATCATGGCGGTGTTGATGAAGAAAGGTTGGTGATGGCGACGGCGATGAATCCCCCTCTCCGAAGCCCCAAACGGACTCCAGATCAGCCTTCCCAAGGAAGAACATGAGGTGGCGGCGGCTCCATCTCGTAAAACGCGATGAAATCTTCTCTCTGTTTTTTTCTTCGAAGATGTGAATTTATATGAATGGAATTAGGGTCGGGGGAGCCACGTGGGCCCCACAACCTAAAAGGGCGCGCCTAGGGGGATGGGCGCACCCTGTTGCCTTGTGGCTCATAGGCAGCCCCCTCCGGTGGTTCTTTGCTCCATAATTCATTATATATTCCAAAAAAATTTCACAAAAAGTTTCGTCCAATTCCAGGAAATTTTATTTCTGCACAAAAATAACACCAAGGTAGTTCTGCTGAAAACTGCGTCAGTCCTGGTTAGTTTCATTCAAATCATGCAAATTAGAGTCCAAAACCAGAGCAAAAGTGTTTGGAAAAGTGGATACGTTTGAGACATATCAACTCCCCCAAGCTCAGTGGCGGAGCTAGGGGACTGGCAGGAGCCATGGCTCCCCCATGACCTAGGAAGTGTAGTATAATGCCTGCATTTTTCTTCAGATTTCAAGAAATTTTGTGAAGATTACTAATACTTGGCCCCTCCTATCGACACTAACATGCATTTGCCCCCCCCCCCGCCCAACTGAATTTTCCTAGCTCCGACACTGCTCAAGCTTAACTCATTGCTTGTCCTCAAGTAATTCAGTTGATAAACAGAAAGTGATAAAGAAAAACTTTTACAAACTCTTTTGTTCTTGTTTTTATACACATGCTTAGCTAGTGTTCAAGTTTTCAGCATAAATCATAAATAACCATATCCATGATAACAATTAAACATCATATTCACTCATGGAAATACATAACCAACTAGCGAGCAATAATAAGATATCTCACATGCCAACAATTTGTCAAAACAATCATGATATAATATGATGACATGGTATTTCGCTAGCCCTTTCTAAGACCGCAAAACATAAATGCAGAGCACCTCTCAGGTTCAAGCGGCGACTAAACATTATAATTCAGGATAGAAAAGATCCAGTCATGCTCACATCCAACATTAACTAGAATCAATGCATAAGAATGACAATAGTGCTCTCCTGTCTGGTGCTTTTAGTAAGAGGATGATGACTCAAGAATATCGAAAAAGTAAATAGATAGGCCCTTCGCAGACGGAAGCATTGATTTGCAGAGGTGCCAGAGCTCAAGGTTTAAAACAGGATTGAAATTATAATATTTTTTGGGTGGTGCGCTTTTCCTGTCAACGTCACGACAAAGGATTTCAATATCTTCCATGCTAAACACATTATTGGCGGTTCCCAAACGGAATTGTAAAGTCTACTCCCATCCACCATACACACACAAGCCATGGCTGGCCGAATCCACGGATGCCCTCCAACATTTCAACTGTCCCGGGAGTTTTGTTTAGTTATTATTGATTTTCCAGTATTGGGCATCCTTTTTACCAACCTCTCTCGTGCAATGACAGGCGAATAAACGCCCATCTTGAGAATAACCCACTTAGCATGGAAGATATCGCCCCGTCGCTCCATGAGCGGTACGAGCGCACAAAACAGATGTTTATTTGAATATTAGAGGTGGCACATGCAAATTTACTTGGAACGACAGGGTAATACCGTATATAGGTAGGTATGGTGGACTCATGTGGAACAACTTGGTTTAAGGATTTTAGATGCACAAGCAGTGTTCCCGCTTAGTACAGGTGAAGGCTAGCAATAGATTGAGAAGCGACCAACTAGAGAGCGAAAACGGTCATAATTATGCATTGCGAATAATTAACATTGAACATAGCATGAGTAGGATATGAACACTCTAAATTTAAACATCATGAAGGCTGCATTGGTTTTGAATCAACTACATATTTTGCACATGGACCAAGCCAAGCCGCTCGAATTACTCAGAGGGAAATACCCTACTACCATACTACATCATAACCATTTTAATGCATGTTGACACATATGATAAATCATTATCCACTCCTAGCTATTTAAGCATGGCATGAGAAACTATAATCTCTAATTGTCATCATAAACAAGTTCACTCATGATATACTGAATTGAGATCAAACGAGCTAAACATATTTACAAAAATGAAAAATGAAAAATGAGAAGGGTTCATACCAGCTTCCTTTACCACGATCACGTCATCAAATATCGTCATTATTGCCTTTCACTTGCACGATCGAATGATGTGATAATAATAATAGTGCAAGAGTGTCGTGGACTAAGCTGGAATCTACAAGGCAATTTTATACAAAGGAGAAGACGAGGTAATATTGGCTCTCTGTTAGATCAACATTAATGCATATGAGAGCCACTCAACATTTTCATCGTGGTCTTCTCCTTTCACGAGTCAAATAGAAATAAAAGTAATTCAGAGAAACACACTGACATATTTTTGGAGTTTTTGTTTTTCTCAAGAAAGCAAATAAATAAAAGGGAAAACAAGAACGGGAAAAATTATTTACACGTGAAAGCTCCCAACATGTAAAGGAAATCTTTTGGGCTTTTCTTTTAATACTACAACTAATTAAACGGGAAAGAAAAATGAAAAGAAACGAGAAATATTTTTGGATTTTCAAAGTTTTTCAAACACACAAGAAGAAGGCGGAAAAATAAAGCTAACATGGATATACGATGAAAAAGGATGAACATCGACAATTTATATGAAGTGTGTGAACATGAATGTACCGTCGGTGAGAAATACGTACTCCCCAAGCATAGGCGTTTTCCTAGCTTGGTGATCACCATCCGTAGTAGCCATCTGGTCCTGGAGGAAAGTAGTTGGGCCGAGGTATTTTAGTGTCCCACGCCTGAGCTGCGGCCTCCACCTCAGCCAACTAGTTCCGGTAAGCAATTATGTCTGGTGGCATGATGGTGTATCCGTCCTGGCATGATAGTTAAACAAAGAAGGTGCAGGCAACATAATAACATCGCGAGTCTCCTCGCTATATACTAAGTTATAACGAATGTGTTGCGGGGGCTAAGGTTCATCAATGAACTGGTGATCTAGCATGGACTGATGATCAAGATAAACCTTAGGCAGTAAGTAATCAATGGGGCGTATGGCTACATTAAAATGTTTTGCTAAGCGGGTTTTATAAATGCCACCATGAACCTTGCCCTTGGTTCGGTTAAGATGCAAGCTGTGCGCGACAATGGCTCCTAAGTTG
The DNA here is from genome assembly GCA_039707655.1 of Elymus sibiricus. Classification (NCBI taxonomy): domain Eukaryota; kingdom Viridiplantae; phylum Streptophyta; class Magnoliopsida; order Poales; family Poaceae; genus Elymus; species Elymus sibiricus. The sequence continues at coordinate 240,375,736 of CM077665.1, forward strand.
TAGTTGTTATCACCATATAGTGCGCGACACAAAATAGCGAGGGTGGGGGCACTAAGACCACCGCCCTGAGTCATAGCAGTTAAACGTTTCCCTATGAATAGAGCAGAGTTATGCATAGACGGAAAATGTAAACTGGTGGCCCTAGCATTTGATATGCCCCTAGTTTCGCCCACAGTTAAGGTGAGGAGGAAATTCTTGAAGTCCTCTGGTTTAGGATCACGTGTTCCCCCGTCAGAGGAAGCAAGCATGTTTCACAAAATTCAGCAAGTGGTATTTCATAATGTGATGCATATAAATTGAAGCGTACCATGGGAGCACCGGGCGTATTTGCGAAATGGAAATTTTGCACAAAATAATTTGCAAGGAGATAGTGTTGGTCACACTCATCTGCGAGGAAGTTGGTCAGCCCGGCATTTGCAATGAATTGCGTAAATTCTTGATAGAAACCCGCTTCATTCATGAAGGGTTCATGTGGCCATTCACAGGGCCTAACCTCCGTGTTGCGAAAAATGTTGATGTCTTGGTCCTGAGTTTTCCCAACAACTCCCTTGGGGCTCCAGCTCGAAGAACGCCTCCTTAGGAAATTCATTTCCCTAAGCACAGATTTCTCTACTACCTGTGTCGGGGTGTCAAGTCCATGTATTCCTTCGATAGGTGGTAACTTCTTGACATCTTTAGATTTAATACCTTTTTCCTTCATAGTTCTTTTGGCTTCTTGCATACCTTCAGGACCGAGGAATAGAATACCTCTCTTATTTTGAATAGGTTCCAGCGGTGGCTTAGGAAGTGTCTAATTATCATCATTTTTCAATATATTATTCAATAATTCTTCAGCTTGCCCAACAGTTCTTTCCCTGAAAACACAACAGGCACAACTATCTAGGTAGTCCCTAGAAGCATCGGTTAGTCCATTATAAAAGATATCAAGTATTTCATTCTTCTTGAGAGGGTGATTGGGTAAATCTCTTAATAACTAGAGAAGCCTCCCCAAGCTTGAGGGAGATTCTCTTCTTCACTTTGCACAAAGTTAAATATTTCCTGTAAAACAGCTTGTTTCTTATGAGCAGGAAAATATTTTTCAGAGAAGTAATATATCATATCCTGGGGGTTGCGCACACAACCAGGAGCAAGAGTGAGGAACCATTCCTTAGCCTCACCTTTTAGTGAGAAAGGAAAAATCTTAAGGATATAATTGTAGCGCATCTTTTCCTCGTTAATAAACAAAGCAATAATATCATTCAGTTTAGTGAGATGTCCAACAACAGTTTCATGTTCATAACCATGGAAAGGATTAGATTCTACTATAGGGATTAACTCAGGGTCTATAGAGAACTCGTAATCCTTATCAGTAACAAATATAGGAGAAGTATCAAATTTAGGATCATGTTTCATTTTCTCCATCATAGATTTTTCTTTCAGTTTGCATAGTAGTTTCTTCAAATCATCTCTATCATTACAAGCAAGAAAGTACCTAACTACCTCTCCATCCATAACATAACCCTCAAGTACATCAGGAAATTTATATCTATTAGGAGAGCGAGCTGTAATAGGTGACTCAAAATCTTCATCAGTTTTAGCATTTTCAAGTTCTCTAGCTTTAGCAATATGAACATCAAGTAATTCATTCAGTGGCACAGTTTCAGTTTCATCAAGTGTAGTAGTAGTATCATCATTAATTTCAGAAGTAGCATCATCAAGTTCATGCGACATATCAAAACGAGCAACAGCCGGTGGTGTTATAAGCTGATTCAAAACAGTAGGTGAATCAAAAGTAGAGCTAGCTGGCAGTTCCTTACCTGCTCTCGTATGACAGGGAACGATATTGGTTTGAGTATCTTTCAGATTCTTCATAGTAGCAATTGGATATCCTCAAGTTAACACAATAAATATAGCTATGCTCCCCTTCAACGGTGCCAGAAAAATGTCTTGATAACCCACAAGTATAGGGGATCGTAACAGTCTTCGCGGGTATTATTTCACCCTGGTGTATTTATTCGACATCAGGTGAGCCAAAGAATATTTATCGGCCTTAGCAGTTGAGTTGTCCATTCAACCACACCTGGGATATCTCTGTATAACAAAGTTTTAGTAGCACGGCAGGTAATAGTAGTAACAGTAACAGTAATAGTGACAACAGTAATTTTGTAGCAGTTATGACAGTAGCAGCAGCAGTAGTAACTTAGCAAGATTTAGTGTATGTAAAGCGTAGGCACGTGGATCGGTGATGGATAATGATATACATGACATTAATCATGTAACAGTTACACACTAGGGCGACACAGAACTAGCTCCAATTCATCAATGTAATGTAGGCATGTATTCCGTATATAGTCATACGTGCTTGCGATAAGAACTTGTATAACATCTTTTGTCCTACCCTCCCATGGTAGTGGGGTCCTAATGGAACTCAGGGATAGTAATGCCTCCTTTTAATAGAGAACTGGAACAAAGCATTAACACATGGTGAATACATGAACTCCTCAAACTACGGCAATCACCGGAAAGAATCCCAATTATTGTCACATTGGGGTGTGCGGATCATGACACGTAATAGGTGCATACAACTTGCAAGATCGGATCCAAATCACTCTTATATTTACGAAAACATAATAGGTTCAGATCTGAAATCATGGGACTCGGGCCCTAGTGACAAGCATTAAGCATATCAAAGTCATAGCTACATCAATCTTAGTACATAGTGGATACTAGGGATCAAGCCCTATCAAATTAACTCGATTACATGATCAATCTCATCCAATCCCATCACCGTCCAACAAGCCTACAAAGGAATTACTCACACCCGGTGGTGAGCATTATGGCGGTGTTGATGAAGAAGGGTTGGTGATGACGACGACGACGAATCTCCCTCTCCGGAGCCCCAAACGGACTCCAGATCAGCCCTCCCGAGGAAGAACGGGAGGTGGCGGCGGCTCCGTCTCGTAAAACGTGATGACATCTTCTCTCTGATTTTTTCTCTGAAGATGTGAATTTATAGAAGTGGAATTAGGGTCGGGCGAGCCACGTGGGCCCCAGAAACTAACAGGGCGCGCCATGTTGCATTGTGGCTCACATGCAACCCCCTCGCTCCATAATTCATTATATATTCCAAAAATAATTCTCAAAAAGTTTCGTACAATTCCAGGAACTTCTTGCACAAAAATAACACCAAGGTAGTTCTGATGAAAACAACGCTAGTCCGGGTTAGTTTCAGTCAAATCATACAAATCAGAGTTCAAAACCAGAGCAAAAGTGTTTGGAAAAGTGGATACGTTTGATACGTATCATCGGGGTGTCCACGTGATGTTGTCACGGATTAAGGGGTACTAGCCACGTCAGCCTATTTATAGTGAGCCGGGACGAGGACCCCTGGATTCAACAGAAGGGCCAAGACTGCCATGCCACTAGGCGTGCTCAAGATGGAATCCTCCGAAGACTTGACGCATACTCCAAGACATATTTGAATATTCGACATGTTTATGTCTACATGTAACCGACCATGTGTAAACCTAGATGCCCCCGACCCCTATATAAGCCAAGGGGTTTAGTTCGTATGGTCAAGAAGGAGTAATACCCTACCTCCCGCTTTGTGTTGTTTCATGGTGAGTGTACCTCGTGTGGGGAATTACAACGGGGAGATGAGTTGCTACCGAGAGTCTAGGTCTACGAGAGTAGACGAAAATGAGTGCCCCGTAGTTCTCCCCCTATATGCAGAGTGCGAGATAGGGTCTTACAAGAGGGAGATCCAATCTAGGCCGCCGCCATGCTGGAGACGATTTGCAGACGTCTATCCATTCATCCGGGCTCCTTCCTGTCGCTAGCTTCATGACAGACCTTCTGGGCCCCTTGGCATGCCTGCTACCGGGCTTCCTATTGATAAGCCACCCCTCGTGTATTACAGGTTCAACATAACAATTGCCATCTGAACACTGGAGAAGAGATCTGGGAGAGAAAGGACTTCATTAGACCCATTCCGGCATTCTCTGCACGACGCCCCGTTTCATCCATGTACATCATCACCATAGAGAGAATACTTCCAACTTATAAGGCTAGGGTTTCTAACCCTATTCATACTTTGCCAGAGAATGAGATCAGATCAATCATTCATCCTATTTGGTACTTTGCAATATTATTGATATGGTTTCACTCTATTTGATCCTCGTGTGTGTTGGTTCTTTCCAACTCGTGTGTGTGTAATTCACCATAGACGCAGGAGGTGTAGGAGATGGGGTGTGATTCATTTGTGCCTATTCGATATGTCGTTATTTGTGAAACTAGTTCTATGATTGATTATTAAAATGTTTATCTGTGAGGAGCAAAATACATGTTTTCAAATTTAAGGGCCCATGCAACATGATCCGACGACCTACATAGATAATCCATATCGTTCAACGAATCTTGACCTCCATTAGAATAAAAGATACCTATGTTAGTTTGCAACGAATCTATGACCTCTAATAGAATAAAATAGACTATAGGTTAGTTTGTATTAGACATGGATTCAAAGACTCTAACACAGACCCTATCTATATATGAGGTAGCCACCGTGAGATTTGATCAAGCAAAGAATTAGAAGATGAGTAATACATTGGTGCACCCGAATGCCAACGCACCCTCTATACGAAAAATAATTACTCCCTCCGATCCATATCAATGGACCATGCTTTATGGATTGGAGGGAGTAGTAATTGTAAAAGAAGTCAAAAAATTAGAATCTTTTTTGGAATCTATATGATCAAGTATATCACTCGTATAAAAAATCGCAACGAATGACTTTCATGGTATTCTGGCAAAAATAAATAAATCAAAACGCTATATACAAGCTCCTTTATTGTCATAAATTTGTTTTTCCCCCGAAGTCAACGGAGATCATTCCTTGGCCAAACTTCTCGTACGAGTACAATACTTGATTATATCTGATTCCAAAAAGATACCATTATTTATTACTTTTTTACAATTACTAAATTATTTGGCGCATATAGGGTGCGCTGGCACCCGGGAGTAACAAGTTCCTTTACGAAGAATACTCTGCCCCTCACCTCTTCACACACAACATCTGCACTTAGGGACTCCAGCACTAGTTGCATCTTCCCTTCCATGGCTCCCAAGTGCTCCCATATTGGTCCTAATCTAATCCTGCTCTACAGATTGCGTTCCCACAAATCAAGCTATGACACTATGTTACATTGGAGAAGAATGCTGCACTCCTGGGCAATGCAACAGAAAGTGTTTCCAAAAAGCAAGAGAATTACAGCGTTGTACTCGGCTTTATCTATTTGATGCCTGCCCATGACCTGAAAGCTCGGACATCATTAATCCTTTTGCTCCGAGCTTCTGTTTTCTCATGCAATGAATTCAAATTCCTATACAAATTCTTGCGTAGCTTCAGAAAGACTTGCTTATATTTCCATTTGTCATAGTAAATATTATGGGTTGACATGTAATTAATAAGCTCCATCACCCTTGAAAAATAGCCACCTTTGAGGAAATCCAAAACCAAGCAGTCAAGTAAATCCGTATCCACAGATATTTCTCGGTATTCGAGTATGTGCTTTATTTCTCCCCACATTATGGTAATCTCCCTATACATGCTTAGTGATGAATAATCACACAGTATGTGGCAAAAGGTATGCAGATTGGGTCTAATATTTTGCTCTCTCATGCATTTATACGTGCCCAGAGCATCTTCCATAATTTTTGCCTTGCAGAAGAAAAGAATTGAATTATTGAACTTAAAGGTGAAGTGGGCTCCAGGGTTATAGTGTTCTGTTTCTTCAACCAAACTGGAAAGCAAAGATGATTTAGTTTGGGGCATCTCATCCTTGACAATTTTGGCAATGTCCTTTATGGTAAATGATGGACTAGTATGAAATTTATACATGGTAGATGCTATTTTCTGTATTTGTTGGAGAAGCCCATTGAATTCTCCAGGTTTATGCACATTCTCATATGCTCTGAGAAGAGACATCTAAGTACCAACCCCGACAGGAATCTCAGCTAACTCTAAAGCATCTAGGATATCATGAGCGGCATGCAACCATCCCATTTGAATGGATGCATTAATCTGTTGGGGGACGCGATAGAAAACAAAAAATTTTGGTACAGCGAGCATGCCCAGGACCACTATGGAGACTGCATACAAGGTTTGATCTGATCCATACCGACTCGAAGCGCAGCGGAAGAAGAGTCGGTGGAGATCGTTGGTGCAGATCCCCGCAGCTAGGATTTACAACCTCACAACCGCGAGGATGTACTCCCTCGTCGGACAGCCCTTCAGGAGGCGGTCGGACAGTCCCCCGCACGATGTCACGGACAGCCCTTCGGGAGGACCCTCGAAACTCGAACGGAAACTTGGACAGCCCCTCTGGCAAAAGATCGAAACTACGACCTCTCTACGGGGTTGCACACATATGGTGTCAGCTATCCGGCAGGGCTTCGCCGTCCAGAACTAGTTCCTGCCGGAACCCAGACAGCCATCCGACTCTACGAAACTATTTCGCGGGGAGGGAGAGAGAAGCCAGACAAGTCAAATGGCATGTGTATGTGAGAAGGGATGAAGGATTGGGCAGCCCCCTCACCTCCTTTTATAGGAAAACCAAGGGGTAGGATGGGTATTCAAAAATACCAAAGTACCCCCACTTTATGTCACACATAAGGGGCATATGAGGAAATTGTGGTGCCATGTGGAGCTCCATGGAGCTCCTCCCACCTTGGCCGGCCACCCCCTTGGGGGGCCCCCATGAGGGGCTCCCTTATCCTCCTTGGCCTTCTAGAAGCCTTTTGGAAATATCCCAAAAGGTGGTTTTCCATAAATATCACAAAAAGCACTTTCACTATTAACGACGACATTTTTCAGCGTCCGTTCGAACTGAAAATATTTATGTGGGCTTAGAACATTTCCAATACCCACTAAAATAATTTTCAACGCGTTCCGAAACAATTCCAGATTAGTGATTTCATCTGCGAAAAGCATCTGAAGTGGTTCCGGCAGCTCCGAAACATTTCCGGTTTTTATTCCGGAAAATTCCCAGAAGTTTCCAGAATGATTCTGGCACCCTCCAAGAATTATCAGGCGTGTGCCGAAACCAATTTGACTTATTATCCCCGTTCGAACTTTTCCACTGTCCGAAACTTTTCCGGTGTCCGAAACTTTTTCGGTGATTTTCTCTCAGGCTCCCTGTCTAGTATTCAGCAGATAGATGACCCTTAAGTGTGTGACCCTATAGGTTCGGTGAAGTATAGACATGACCCGGAACCCCTTCCGATCAATGATCAACATCGGAGCCGTGGACACCCATATTGACCCCTATACCCACACGAATGAATATTCGAGTGAACCTCCAGTTGCCGTGTGCTATTCCTGGTGCTTCGCGATATGTTACAAATACCCAAGGTGAGACATGTTGGCATCCCTGTGGATCAACACCTTGTCCACTGTGCGAGTTACCTCGTTACCGGTATTGTTCTCTTTTCTCGTTCCTTGTTCCGACATCCCCGTGATCAAATTACAAAGTGTCTGGCCAGACGATGATGGATACCGTAACACTGAGAGGGCCCAGAGATATCTCTCCATTGTCGGAGGAGCAAATCCCAATCTTGAGCTATCTTGTTACTTGCCATACTTTTCCGTGAAGCCGTAAGCCGCCGTAATAGACACCCAGTAACGGATGACGTTTAACAAACCCCAAAGTTCACGAAGCAAGCAGGAAGGAACTCGATACTCTCATGGTCTAAGGAATTATGCAAACATTAACTATCTCTGTGTTATTAATCATTAACTTGTGACGAAAGAATCTCATAGCATAACATCAATTCGGGTTGATTCAACACAAGTGTTCTACCAACATTGTGCCCTCAAAATCGCCGGCATAGCCATGCCCATGATCAGGAAAATAGGATCATCATGCAATACTTGAGCCAGTCTTAGAGGCAAGACTAGGAATACAATTTACCGTTTATTATACCACACGTGCACATGAGTTTCCCTCCAAGCCTTGTGGTTATTGTAGACTCGAGAATCATTGCAGTTATAGCATGGAACATAAACATTCATTACAAACTTGGAGATACAAAATAACTGTTATTACTGCCTCTAGGGCATATCTCCTACAGACTCCCACTTGCACTAGAGTCATAATCCAGTTACATGGCTTCCCTAACACCAATGGCTATCCGGTGTTGCTCATGCTTTGCTCGTGGTAGAGGCTTTGTCATCGGGTCTGACACGTTCAGATCCGTGTGAACTTTGCGTACTTTCACTAAACCTTCTTCGACATGATGTCGAATGAGTTTATATTTGCGTTAAATATGCATTGTCTTATGGTGCGAACTTGGCTCCCTTGCCTGAGCCACGGCGCCACTATTATCACAATAGATCTCCACCGGGTCCAGCGCACTTGGGACCACACCAAGGTCTTCAAGAAATTGCTTGATTCCGACAGCCTGCTTGGAGGCTTCTGAAGCAGCAACATATTCCGCCTCCGTCGTAGAATCTGCCACAGTCATTTGTTTGGAACTTTTCCAATCAACTGCGCCACCGTTCAATATGAAAACATAGCCTGATTGAGATTTGAAGTCATCTGGGTCAGTCATGAAGCCTGCATCAGTGTAACCACTTACAATGAGCTCTTCATCACCTCCGTACACAAGGAGTAAATCCTTGGTCCTTCTTAGGTACTTAAGAATACCCTTGACTGCGGCCCAGTGTTCCAATCCTGGATCACTTTGGTACCGGCTGCTAACACTTAGCGCATAGGAAACATCCGGTCTTGTAGATATCTTGGCATACATAATAGAACCAACTGCCGAAGCATATGGAACATCATTCATTTGTACTCGCTCATTGAGGGTCTGAGGACACTGATTCTTGCAAAGCACTGTGCCAGGTGACATGGGGAGTAGGCCTTTCTTGGAGTTCTCCATGTTGAACCTTTTCAACACCTTGTCAATGTACGTGCTTTGGCTAAGCGCTATCAGGTGTTTTGATCTATCTCTATAGATGCTGATGCCCAATACATATCCCGCTTCGCCTAAGTATTTCATTGAAAAACTCTTCTTCAATGAGTCCTTTATTTCACTAAGAAAATTCACGTCATTTCCAATCAACAATATGTCATCCACAAACAGGATTAGAAATGCTTTTGCGCTCCCACTAAACTTCTTGTAAACACAAGATTCTTCGTCATTCCTGATGAAGCCAAACTCTTTGACCACTTCATCAAAACGAATGTTCCAGCTCCTTGACGCTTGCTTCAGACCATAAATGGCTTTCTGAAGTTTGCATACCTTTCCAGCATCCTTATGAATGACAAAACCTTCTGGCTGTATCATGTATACATCCTCTTTGAGGTTTCCATTTAGGAAAGCCGTTTTGACATCCATCTGCCATATTTCATAATCGAAATAAGCAGCAATTGCTAGTAATATCCGAACAGACCTAAGCATAGCTACGGGCGAGAAAGTCTCGTCGTAGTCTACCCCTAGAACTTGCGTGAACCCTTTCGCGACAAGTCTAGCTTTGTGGATAGTAATGTTACCATCCGCGTCCGTCTTTCTTTTGAAAATTCATTTACAACCAATGGGTCTTACGCCATCTGGAAGTTCTTCCAAGTTCCAAACTTGGTTTTCGTACATGGATTCCATTTCAGATTTCATGGCCTTGTGCCATTCCCTTGAGCTAGGCCCCGCCATCGCTTCCTTGTAGTGCGCAGGTTCATCATCTTCAAGAATGAAGATTTCATTATGAAACCACTCAGGTGGCTGGATAGCCCTACCTGATCTGCGCGGTTCAGTCACAACATTGTATGAAGTTTCCGCATCACATGCGACAACTTGCGGCTCGGTTGTAGGGATAATTTGCGGAATTTCTTCCGGTTCCTTAGCCATATTAACGGTTGCCAAAGATTCACTAATCTCATCAAGTTGTACTGTCCTCCCACTCACTTCTTTAGCGAGAAACTATTTCTCAAGAAATTGTCCATTTCTGGCAACAAACACCTTTTTATCGGACGGGTGGTAGAAGGAATACCCAATTGTTTCCTTGGGATAACCTACAAAGTAACATTTGTCTGATCTGGGATCAAGTTTGGTAGGTTGTAAACGTTTTACGTATACCTCACAACCCCAAATCCTGAGATGCGACAAACCGGGTTTCTTCCCATTCCATAATTCATATGGTGTCGTCTCAACTGACTTAGACGGTGCTCTGTTAAGTGTGTGAGCGGCAGTAAGTAGTGCGTGACCCCAAAAAAATATCGGTAGATCTGCAAGAGACATCATCGACCTTACCATGTCTAACAGGGTTCGGTTACGTCTTTCCGACACTCCGTTTCGCTATGGAGTTCCGGGAGGCGTAAGCTGTGAAACGATTCCACGGTCACTTAGATGTTGGCCAAACTCATAACTAAGATATTCGCCTCCGCGATCAGACCGCAGAAACTTAATCTTTTTGTTACGATGATTTTCTACCTCATTCTGAAATTCTTTGAACTTTTCAAAGGTTTCCGACTTATGCTTCATTAAGTAGACATAGCCATACCTACTCAAATCATCAGTAAAAGTCACGAAGTAGAAATATCCACCCCGTGCGATTGTGCTCATTGGACCACATACATCACTATGTATTATTTCCAACAATTCACTCGCCCGTTCAGGATGACCCGTGAACGGCGTCCTGGTCATTTTCCCCATCAAGCAAGCTTCACATGTGTCAAATGATTCAAAATCAAAGGATGGTAAAACTCCATCTTTATGGAGTCTTTGCATGCGTTTGTTTCTGATGTGGCCAAGCTGACAGTGCCACATGAAAGTGGTGGTGGTATCAGCCTTCTTACGTTTAGCATTCATGTTAAAGACATCATTTCCACATTCAAGGTTTAGAATGAAAAGGCCCCCAACAATGGGTGCAAATCCATAAAACATATCCTTACAATAAAGTGAACAACCATTGTTCTCAGACTTGTACGAATACCCATCGTGTACTAAACATGATCCAGAGATAATGTTTCTACACAACAGCGGAACAAAATAACAGTTACTTAGTTCCAAAATAAATCCTGAAGGGAGACGTAGAGGCATAATGCCGACGGCTTGAGCGGCGATCCCAGCGCCGTCCCCGACACGCATCACGACTTCATTCTTTGCGAGCTTGCGCACCTTCTGAAGCCCCTGTATCGAGTTGCAAATGTGAGCAACCGATCCGGTATCAAATACCCAAGACTTAGAATTTTCGCTAGCAAGCAAAACGTCAATGACATTAACTTGTATAACAATTATACCTTTTTCGGTTTTCCCGGACTTCTTATCTTCCAGATACTTCTTGCAGTTTCTCTTCCATTGTCCTGTGCCCTTGCAGTAGAAGCACTTAGTTTCATTCTTGGCTCCGCCCTTAGATTTGCTTTGGGAGCCGGTCTTACCGGCGCCCTTGCCCTTCTTTGGCTTGCCTTTCTTTTTGAAACTGGCAGTTTTATTCACAAGCAACACTTGCTTGCGATTTTTCCACAGTCCTCCTTCAGCAGTTTTCAGCATGGCAAGCACCTCATTTGCTGTTTTGTCCTTCCCATTCATGTTGTAGTTCATGATAAAACCGTCGTAAGACGGGGGGAGTGAACCGAGAAATATGTCCATAACATGCTCTGGCGGAAGTGGAAATTCCAGGGTTTTAAGCCTTTCAACGTAGCCAATCATATTGACTACGTGTTCGCCAACTGAACTGCCCTCAGCCATCTTGGTCTCCATCATCATCTTCATGATATCAAAACGTTCAGACCGTGCATTAAACTTGTACAGAGCATCCAGTTCCTTGATCATATCAAAGGAGTTATGGAATTCAAAACGTTTTTGAAGCTCTGAACTCATGCAAGACAGCATGAGGCACTGCACTAAGTTGAAGTCATCATCCTTGGTGGCCCAGACATTTTGTTCATTTGCCGGGGCGGTTGCCATCGGCTTAGGTGGAAGAGGTCCGTCAAGCACGTACACTTTCTTAGCACTCATGAGGACAATCCTCAGGGTACGGACCCAGTCCGCATGGTTGTTTCCATTCGCAGCTAACTTCTCTTTCTCTAACATCGGGCCTAAGTTGAACGCGTTGTTGCGAACCATTTGTTCTACAACGGTAAACACAAAATTCACTTTAGACTTTTGTTCATAATTAGTTTTGCACTAGTGAATAAACAAATTTATTCTAAAGTGCGCTCCCACTCAAATCAATATCTCTCATAATTGATTGTGAGTGATTCAAGATCCGTATTTCAATTCTACGTCATTGACGGGTTCATCACCGATGACATGAATTTCAATCGGTAGGCCAACTTGCCAATCACATCTCTATGTGACTCTTGTCCATCTTTCGATGCATGTGTTCCGAGCTCAGGACTGTCCTGCCTGAACGTCAAGACAACCAAGTGATCACGCAGTGAGGTCTGACCTTCACCCACCTTGCACCTCTCTAATCGTTCGTGCTCATGTGTACATGGCGCACCCCGAAAAGATACGTGTTGTAGACGGTGCTACACTTGGGAGAACACTAACTACTTGATATTTTTAAGTGAGAGATCACCCTAATAAAAAGCGACTACCGCGCAATCAAGAAGGGTGCATCATAAGGGATAAACATCTCAGGCAATTCATAATTAGCATGACATGGTATAGCCCCTTCTGACGGAGAAGTCAAACATTTCTTCTTCTTCGGCGTTTGCGTCGGTGTACACTGATGTTTACTACGCAACCTTCTTCTTGTAGACTCTTGTTGGGCCTCCAAGCGTAGAGTTTTGTAGGACAGTAGCAAATTTCCCTCAAGTGGATGACCTAAGGTTTATCAATCCATGGGAGGCATAGGATGAAGATGGTCTCTCTCAAACAACCCTGCAACCAAATAACAAAGAGTCTCTTGTGTCCCCAACACACCCAATACAATGGCAAATTGTATAGGTGCACTAGTTCGGCGAAGAGATGGTGATACAAGTGCAATATGGATGGTAGATATAGGTTTTTGTAATCTGAAAATATAAAAAACAGCAAGGTAGCAAGTAAAAAAGTGAGCACAAATGGTATTGCAATGCTTAGAAACAAGGCCTAGGGTTCATACTTTCACTAGTGCAAGTTCTCTCAACAATACTAACATAGTTGAATCATATGTAAATCCCTCACGTGCGACAAAGAGTTCACTCCAAAGTCACAAATAGTGGAGAACAAACGAAGAAATTATTGTAGGGTACGAAACCACCTCAAAGTTATCTTTTTCAATCAATCATATGAGCTATCCCTATAAGTGTCACGAACAGCCCTAGAGTTCGTACTAAAATAACACCTTAAGATACACATCAACCAAAACCCTAATGTCACCTAGATACTCCAATGTCACCACAAGTACCCATGGGCTTGATTATACGATATGCATCACATAATTTCAGATTCATCATGTTCAATCCAACACAAAGAACTTCAAAGAGTGCCCCAAAGTTTCTACCGGAGAGTCAAGACGAAAACGTGTGCCAACCCCTATGCATAGATTCCCAAGGTCACGGAACCAGCAAGTTGATCACCAAAACATACATCAATTAGATTAATAGAACATCCCATTATCACCACAGATATCCCATCGCAAGCATACATCAAGTGTTCTCAAATCCTTAAAGATTCAATCCGATAAGAAAACTTCAAAGGGAAAACTCAATTCATCACAAGAAGATAGAGAGGGGAAAACTCCATATGATTCATCTATATCAATAAAGCTCGCGGTACATCAAGATCGTGTCATCTCAAGAACACGAGAGAGAGAGAGAGATCAAACACATAGCTACTGGTACATACCCTCAGCCCCGAGGGTGAACTACTCTCTCCTCGTCATGGAGACCGCCGGGATGATGAAGATGGCCTCCGGTGATGGTTTCCCCCTCCGGCAGGGTGCCGGAACGGGCTCCCGATTGGTTTTTCATGGCTCTGGAGGCTTGCGGCGGCGGAACTCCCGATCTAGGTTTCTTTTCGGGGGTTTCTCTATTTATAGGAGTTTTTGGCGTTGGTCCCACGTCCAGAAGGTTCCCGAGGAAGTCACAAGCCAGGGGGGCGCGCCCCGGTCGCGCCCTTGTGTCTTGTGGCTTCCTCGGCCTTCCTCTCCGGTGACTCTTCGCTCCAGTATTTTTTATATTTTCCAAAAATATTCTCCGTAAAATTTCAGCCCGTTCCGAGAACTTTTATTTCTGCACAAAAACAACACCACGGTAGTTCTGCTAAAAACAACGTCAGTCGAGGTTAGTTCTAATAAAATCATACCAAAATCATATAAAATTATTGTAAACATGGCATGAATACTTCATAAATTATAGATACGTTGGAGACGTATCAGCATCCCCAAGCTTAATTCCTGCTCGTCCTCGAGTAGGTAAATGATAAAAGAAATAATTTATGAAGTGTGAATGCTAGCAAACATTTTCATCATATTCTTTTCTTCTCTGTATAGCATGGACATTTGGACTTGTAAATGATTCGAAGCAATAGTCTACTTTTAACATAATGACTTCATTACTCAAGCATATCAACAAGCAACCATGTCTTTCAAAATATCAATACTAAAGAGAGTTATCCCTAGCCCATCATGCTCAATCATTGATCCATTCATGAAACACACTCAAATATTAGCTATGCCCAATGCTCAAGTACGATCATAGTGCCCCCTAGTTGGTGCTTATAAGAGAAGATGGAGACTCAAAGCAAAAATAAAAATTGCATAAAGTAAATAGATAGGCCCTTCGCAGAGGGAAGTAGGAATTTGTAGAGGTGCCAGAGCTCAAGGTTTAAATTGAGAGAGAAAAATATTATGAGTGGCATGCTTTTCCTGTCAACGAAAACAACAAAGTAGCTCACAATACTTTCCATGCTAGATACATTATAGGCGGTTCCCAAACAGAATGGTAAAGTTTTTACTCCCCCTCCACCAATCAATCACACTCCACGGCAAGCCGAATCCACGGGTACCGTCCATACAAACAACAATCCTGGGGGAGTTTTGTTTCATTATATTTTGATTTGATTTTTTGAGCATGGAACTGGGCATCCCGAATACCAGCTACTTTCTCGTGAATGATAGTGAATCAACAGATATCGTGAGAATAACACACCTAGCATGGAAAAATATTGGATACTCCCCACCGTTTCATGAGCGGTATGGGCACACAAAAGAGAAAATTTATTTTGAAAATTTAGAGATGGCACATACAAATTTGCTTGGAACGGCATGGAAATACCGCATATAGGTAGGTATGGTGGACTCATAAGGCAAAACTTGGTTTAAAGGTTTTGGATGCACAAGTAGTATTTCTACTTAGTACAAATGGAGGCTAGCAAATAGATTGAGAAGCAACCAAACTAAGAAACGAAAATTCGCATAAGTGAGCATTGGATCATAACTAACACCGAATAATGCACCACAAGTAGGATGTAACTTCATTGCATAACTATTGACTTTCGTACTTGCATAGGGAATCACAAACCTTAACACCAATATTCCTACTAAAGCATAATTACTCACTAACATGACTCACATATTACTATCATCATGTTTCAAAACTATTACAAAGAATCAAGTTTAATTTGTCCCATGATCTTCATGAAAGTTTTTATTATATCCTCCTTGGATATCTATCACTTTGGGACTAGTTTCATATATTGCCATTGCTTTTTCGACAAGCTCAAACAAATTTAAGTGAAGTACAAGAGCATAAAAATTTCATCTCTCAAAAAGGTATAAGTGAAGCATGAGAGGAAATGACAAGCTACTCTCAAAAGATATAAGTGAAGATCAATGAGTAGTCAAACAATTAAGTAGCTATGTGAGGACTCTCTCTCTCTCAATAAATATTTTCAGATCTTAAGCATTTTATTCAAACAACAAACTAAACAAAGATAGAACTCCAAGAATAGCACGCATCATGTGAACGAATAAAAATTTAGGCTCAACATAGGCTAACCGATAATTGTTGATGAAGAGAGGTGGGATGCGTAGCATCCCCAAGCTTATATGCTTGAGACTTCTTGAAATATTTACTTGGGGTGCCTTGGGCATCCCCAAGCTTGAGCTTTTGTATCTCGTTCAATCCTCTCCTATCATGGTTTCACCTATTCTCAAAAACTTCATACACACAAAACTCGAAAAGAACTCGTGAGATAGGTTAGTACACATAAGAATAAATCAACACTTCATGTACTGCCAAGACAAGTTGCACAATAATTATCAAACATCATCTACAGTTTACTATCATTTCCACAATTTATATCTACCAATATAGGCTATGGAAACTATAGGATAAGTAGATAACGAAACTATGACAGCAATCTGTCTAAACAGAACAGTCTGTAGCAATTTATGAAAACAGTGTACTTCTGTAACTCAAAAAATTATGAAAATTTAGGACATGCTGTAAAATTTATATGACAACACTGTGTAAAAATTTCAGAAACTTTCCACGTTTCAGTAAAATATGAAAATTCAAACACTACAGCAAAAGTTTCTGTTTATACACAGCACACATCAAAACATGCAATGCAAGCATCCTAAGACAATTCTTGGAACTTTTTATTGAAAAACAAGATTATAAATAACACCTAACAGAGAACAACAAAATAAAATGACGCTCCAAGAAAAACTCATATTATGTGACGAATAAAAATATAGCTCCAAGTAAGATATACCGATAGTGTTGAAGACGAAAGAGGGGATGCCTTCCGGGGCATCCCCAAGCTTAGGCGCTTGAGTCTTCCTTGGATATTGCCTTGGGGTGACTTGGGCATCCCCAAGCTTAGTTTCTTGTCACTCCTTGTTCTCCTCATATCGGTGTCTCACCCAAAACTTGAAAACTTCAATCACACAAAACTTAACGGAACTTCGTGAGATGGGTTAGTATAATAAAGATAGATCATTCACTTAGGTACTGTCAAGACAAGATTCATAATTGTTCCCACATGATACCTACTGTATTCTATCATTCACATAATTTATACCACTAAATATAAGCTATGGAAACACTAAAACAAGCAAACTATGCATGCAAAACAGAATCTGTCAAAAACAGAACAGTATGTGAAGATCTGTAGTGTAACCATACTTCCCTGTCTCTAAAAATTCTGAAACATTAGGACAATCTAGGAAATTTGCATATAAATCATGTGTAAAAAATTCAGATCAAAAGAACGTTCCAGTGAATTTACAAAATTCCTGGACTGAGAGCAAAAGTTTCTGTTTTTGCACAGAATCAAGTCAACTATCATCCACACTATCCCAAAGGATTTACTTGGCACTTTATTGAAACAAAAGCTATAAAACATGATTATACAGTAGCTTAATCATGTGAACACGCAAGAACAGAAAGTAAAAGTGTTGGGTTGCCTCCCAACAAGCGTTTTTCTTTAATGCCTTTTAGCTAGGCATGATGATTTCAATGATGCTCACATAGTAATAATAATTGAAACATGCAAAAGAGCATCATGAATCTCATGACAAGCACATTTAAGTCTAACCCACTTCCTATGCATAGGGATTTTGTGAGCAAACAATTTATGAGAGCAAGAATCAACTAGCATAGGAAGGCAAAACAAGCATAACTTCAAAACTTTGAACACATAGAGAGGAAACTTGATATTATTGCAATTCCTACAAGCATATACTCCTCCCTCATAATAATTTTCAGTAGCATCATGAAGGAATTTCAAAATATAACTATCACATAAAGCATTCTCTTCATGATCCACAAGCATAGAAAATTTGTCACTCTCCACATAAGCAATTTTCTTCTCATTCATAATAGTTTGAGTATCATATGAAGCTCGAACACTAAAAATTGTTTCCACATTAAAAGAGTAATGTTCAGTAAAAGGATATTCAAAATTATGACAATAATTATCACTACTATTTATAACATAAGTATCATCACAATAATCATCATAAGTAGCAACTTTGTTCTCATCATAGTCAATTGAAACCTCTTCCGAAATAGTGGAATCATTAATAAATAAAGTCGTGACCTCTCCAAATCCACTTTTATCATTATAATAAGATTCAACACCCTCCAAAATAGTGGGATAATTATTATCTAAAGTTGGCACTCTTCCAAACCCAGTTTCATAAATATTGCAATCATCATAAATAGGGGGTATGCTATCATCATAATAAATTTGCACATCAAAACTTGGGGGACTAAAAACATTATCTTTATTAACATAGCATCCCCAAGCTTGGGACAAACATTAATTGCAGCAAATAAATTCTCAAACATGTTATTCTCATCAAACATAGCATCCCCAAGCTTGTGGCTTTGCATAACATAAGCATAATCACTCTCATCATTAATAGTATGAATAGCACCAATTGTATAACAATTATTATCATCACAATTTTCTAAATTGGTGCCAATTTTTTTTTTCAAGATTATAAGGGGTGTCATTATTTGGGAGAGATACCTCTTTACCTTTACTTTTCCTTCTTTTCTTCTTCTTTACCACATTATGTGTGGGTTTATTTAATTCCTCCAAGCTTCTTTTTGAAGAGGTTGGTTGAATAAAAAGGTCCTCCTTGTTACCTAATTCATCATAAGAGAAAATAGGAGGATATTGGGAAACCTCTTCCCCTTCATTAGTATTCTCTTTATCTTCTATTTGTTTTCTTGTCTTTAAGTAATTAGCAATATAAGGATTCTCAATGCAATTTACCACGCAATACATATAGATTTCATTTAGATCAAAATCAATCATTTTCATGAGAACCCATGCTGGAACATCCTTAGTTTTATGTTTCATTTCTTCATACCCCAAAAATAAACTAAGTTCATTATGATGCTCAAGGGTAATGAGGTTATCACAATTTTTGGACACAATTTGATCATGAAATAATTCACATTGGAAATTAAAATGACTACTTTCATTGCAAAGTTCACAAGGACGGCGAGAAATATTAAGTCTTTCAGCACAAACATATAGCCTCTCTTGCAACCATTTAGTTTCTAAATACTTATTCCTCTTACAAAATCTATCTTCCCTTTTAGGCATGTCTTCACAAACTCTATGCACTCCACAAAAATTGACATGCTTATAAGAAATCTTTTTATCATGACTAGTGCAATCATCATTAGTACTATGGATATTCAAAGAATTCATACTAACAACATTGCAATCATGCTCATCACTCAAAGATTTAGTGCCAAACATTTTAATAACTTCTTCTTCTAACACTTGAGCACAATTTTCCTTACAATTATTTTCACGAAAGACATTAAAAATATGAAGCATATGAGGCAACCTCAATTCCATTTTTTTGAAGTTTTCTTTTATAGACTAAACTAGTGATAAAACAAGAAACTAAAAGATTCAATTGCAAGATCTAAAGATATACCTTCAAGCACTCACCTCCCCGGCAACGGCGCCAGAAAAGAGCTTCGTTGATGGGATGTGAGTGCCGCTTACCTAGCCTCCCCGGCAACGGCGCCAGAAAAGAGATTGATGTCTACTACGCAACCTTCTTCTTGTAGACTCGTGTTGGGCCTCCAAGCGCAGAGTTTTGTAGGACAGTAGCAAATTTCCCTCAAGTGGATGACCTAAGGTTTATCAATCCGTGGGAGGCGTAGGATGAAGATGGTCTCTCTCAAACAACCCTGCAACCAAATAACAAAGAGTCTCTTGTGTCCCCAACACACCCAATACAATGGCAAATTGTATAGGTGCACTAGTTCGGCGAAGAGATGGTGATACAAGTGCAATATGGATGGTAGATATAGGTTTTTGTAATCTGAAAATATAAAAAACAGCAAGGTAGCAAGTAACAAAAGTGAGCACAAACGGTATTGCAATGCTTAGAAACAAGGCCTAGGGTTCATACTTTCACTAGTGCAAGTTCTCTCAACAATACTAACATAGTTGAATCATATGTAAATCCCTCACGTGCGACAAAGAGTTCACTCCAAAGTCAGAAATAGCGCAGAACAAACGAAGAAATTATTGTAGGGTACGAAACCACCTCAAAGTTATCTTTTCCGATCAATCATATGAGCTATCCCTATAAGTGTCACGAACAGCCCTAGAGTTCGTACTAAAATAACACCTTAAGATACACATCAACCAAAACCCTAATGTCACCTAGATACTCCAATGTCACCACAAGTACCCATGGGCTTGATTATACGATATGCATCACATAATTTCAGATTCATCATGTTCAATCCAACACAAAGAACTTCAAAGAGTGCCCCAAAGTTTCTACCGGAGAGTCAAGGCGAAAATGTGTGCCAACCCCTATGCATAGATTCCCAAGGTCACGGAACCCGCAAGTTGATCACCAAAACATACATCAAGTAGATCAATAGAACATCCCATTGTCACCACAGATATCCCATTGCAAGACATACATCAAGTGTTCTCAAATCCTTAAAGATTCAATCCGATAAGAAAACTTCAAAGGGAAAACTCAATTCATCACAAGAAGATAGAGATGGGAAAACTCCATATGATTCATCTATATCAATAAAGCTCGCGGTACATCAAGATCGTGTCATCTCAAGAATACGAGAGAGAGAGAGAGAGATCAAACACATAGCTACTGGTACATACCCTCAGCCCCGAGGGTGAACTACTCCCTCCTCGTCATGGAGACCGCCGGGATGATGAAGATGGCCTCCGGTGATGGTTTCCCCCTCTGGCAGGGTGCCGGAACGGGCCCCCGATTGGTTTTTCGTGGCTCTGGAGGCTTGCGGCGGCGGAACTTCCGATCTAGGTTTCTTTTCGGGGGTTTCTCTATTTATAGGAGTTTTTGGCGTTGGTCCCACGTCCAGAAGGTTCCCGAGGAAGTCACAAGCCAGGGGGGCGCGCCCTAGGGGGGGGGGCCCTGTGGCTTGTGGCTTCCTCGGCCTTCCTCTCCGGTGACTCTTCGCTCCAGTATTTTTTATATTTTCCAAAAATATTATCCGTAAATTTTCAGCCCGTTCCGAGAACTTTTATTTCTGCGCAAAAACAACAGCACGCTAGTTCTGCTGAAAACAGCATCAGTCCGGGTTAGTTCTAGTAAAATCATACCAAAATCATATAAAATTATTGTAAACATGGCATGAATACTTCATAAATTATAGATACGTTGGAGACGTATCATACACCTTTGCGTAGATTGCCACCACCTTGTCGACGCACCAGATAATATTGCTATCTCTATAGCTAATAAAATAAGTGCATTACATAAGGTTGACACGCAGGTCATTAAAGAGACAATCATATGGCTCCAGCCATCATGCCGAATCATGACACGCAGGTCATATTAATTTACATTATATAGTCATCTCATACATAATCAAATTGAATATGAGCATTGCTATACCACATCTCATGCACATCCTGCAAAACCAAGTTAGACGCCTCTAATCGGTTTATGCAAAATTTTATTTTACGTGGCTTCTAAGGTTTTGACTTAAACCGCAGCTACCAACGTTCATCATCAAGTATGATAATTCAAGTTGCTAGATTAACTTTCCAGGGTGCATGAAACACGAGATAATAAAATCTTGAGCCCCATACTAAACTTCGTCATACGCATGACCCCTGTGTAGATCACATCTGCATTGCCCTTTCGTCTGCGAAACATCCATCTTTCTCAACTATGGTGGAACCCAAAGACACTGAAGCACATCATTGATCTATCAATCAGCATACTCAGGAGCAGCATGAAAGGATCGTGGATTGCCAGAACTTTGTCAGATTCCACCATGCCGTCAAGATCAGGACTACGCAAATTCACGGGAAGCAACAAGAATATCGGGTAATAGATTTCATCTGCTACCCGCATAAATAATTTTCAGCAATAGATCTCATCTACTACAAAATTATATTATGCAATACCCATACATCTCCATGTATTCTAGATCGTAACCTGCATCTACGCATAGCACGGCTCTTGATGCCACTGTTGGGGAACGCGACAGAAAACAAAAAATTTCGGTACAGCGAGCACGCCCAGGACCACTATGGAGACTGCATACAAGGTTTGATCTGATCCGTACCGACTCAAAGCGCAGCGGAAGAAGAGTCGGTGGAGATCGTTGGTGCAGATCCCCGCAGCTAGGATTTACAACCTCCCAACCGAGAGGATGTACTCCCTCGTCAGACAGCCCTTCGGGAGGCGGTCGGACAGTCCCCCGGACGATGTCACGGACAGCCCTTCGGGAGGACCCTCGAAACTCAAACGGAAACTCGGACAGCCCCTCGGGCAAAAGATCGAAACTACGACCTCTCTACGGGGTTGCACACATACGGTGTCAGCTATCCGGCAGGGCTTCGCCGTCCAGAACTAGTTATTGCCGGAACCCAGACAGCCATCCGGCTCTACGAAACTATTTCGCGGGGAGGGAGAGAGAAGCCAGACAAGTCAAATGGCATGTGTATGTGAGAAGGGATGAAGGATTGAGCAGCCCCCTCACCTCCTTTTATAGGAAAACCAAGGGGTAGGATGGGTACTCAAAAATACCAAAGTACCCCCACTTTATGTCACACATAAGGGGCATATGAGGAAATTGGGGTGCCATGTGGAGCTCCATGGAGCTCCTCCCACCTTGGCCGGCCACCCCCTTGGGGGGCCCCCATGAGGGGCTCCCTTATCCTCCTTGGCCTTCTAGAAGCCTTTTGGAAATATCCCAAAAGGTGGTTTTCCATAAATATCCCAAAAAGAATGTTCACTATTCACGACGACATTTTTCAGCGTCCGTTCGAACTGAAAATATTTATGTGGGCTTAGAACATTTCCAGTACCCACTAAAATAATTTTCAACATGTTCTGAAACAATTCCGGATTAGTGATTTCATCTGCGAAAAGCATCCGAAGTGGTTCCAGCAGCTCCGGAACATTTCCGGTTTTTATTCCGGAAAATTCCCAGAAGTTTCCAGAATGATTCTGGCACCCTCCAAGAATTATCAGGCGTGTGCCGAAACCAATTTGACTTAATGGTATCCCTTGAAACAACTTTTCTGTTTTACCGAAACTGTTCCGGTGCTCTGCGGAACTTTTCCACTGTCCGAAACTTTTCCGGTGATTTTCTCTCAGGCCCCCTGTCTAGTATTCAGCAAATAGATGACCCTTAAGTGTGTGACCCTATAGGTTCGGTGAAGTATAGACATGACCCGGAACCCCTTCCGATCAATGATCAACATCGGAGCCGTGGACACCCATATTGACCCCTATACCCACACGAATGAATATTCGAGTGAACCTCCAGTTGCCGTGTGCTATTCCTGTTGCTTCGCGATATGTTACAAATACCCAAGGTGAGACATGTTGGCATCCCTGTGGATCAACACCTTGTCCACTGTGCTAGTTACCTCGTTACCGGTATTGTTCTCTTTTCTCGTTCCGTGTTCCGGCATCCCCGTGATCAAATCACAAAGTGTCTGGCCAGACGATGATAGATACCGTAACACCGAGAGGGCCCAGAGATATCTCTCCATCGTCGGAGGAGCAAATCCCAATCTTGAGCTATCTTGTTACTTGCCATACTTTTCCGTGAACCCGTAAGCCGCCGTAATAGCCACCTAGTAATGGATGACGTTTAACAAAGCCCAAAGTTCACGAAGCAAGCACGAAGGAACTCGATACTCTCATGGTCTAAGGAATTATGCAAACATTAACTATCTCTGTGTTATTAACCATTAACTTGTGACGAAAGAATCTCATAGCATAACATCAATTCGGGTTGATTCAACACAAGTGTTCTACCAACATTGTGCCCTCAAAATCGCCGGCATAGCCATGCCCATGATCAGGAAAACAGGATCACCATGCAATACTTGAGCCAGTCTTAGAGGCAAGACTAGGAATACAATTTACCGTTTATTATACCACACGTGCACATGAGTTTCCCTCCAAGCCTCGTGGTTATTGTAGACTCGAGAATCATTGCAGTTATAGCATGGAACATAAACATTCATTACAAACTTGGAGATACAAAATAACTGTTATTACTGCCTCTAGGGCATATCTCCTACATAATCACATCTGAAGCAGAAATTCCCTTTAGTTCTTCCTTATGCAATGTAATACAAAAGCTAGACAATGCACCCAGTTTCTTTGCTTTCACATAGCTTACAATAAGTTTAGCAAGCGCCTTATCACTAGGAATAAGATTTCTGCTGATAGGAACAAGAAGGACAGACTGGTTTTTTGTATCTAAAACAAAACCTTTGTCCAATTTTGTTAGGTCAAACATTATTATGTATCCACCTTTTAGGTTACCATAGCCAATTTGTATCATACCTTGTTTCTGCGTATCGTTGCTATAGAAAATGCATGACTTTCATTGCCAATGCAGATCAATTATAAGATCTGCAGCAGCATCCATGTCATTACCACTGAATTGCAGGCTCAATAAACCGTCGTAAAAATGATGATATTGCTGAAAGAATGGCAAAGAGGAGAAATAAGCAATGCTTCCTTTTCATGGCCATCAACTCATCTCGCTGCCAAACCATTTCACAAACATGGCTAGCGACCGCCATTGTATTCACATCGGCCACAACCCCGAGCAATGACATCAGTTTCATTATTTTTTGGGCTTTGATGATGCATATGAAGTTAACACAAGACTCCAAAATCATATTGAACAAGGTGACATTGTTCTTTACTGGGTACAATTTTTTCAGCTGTTGCCTATCTGAAATTTGACCAAGAAACACTCGCAGGTCTCAGCAAACAACAGCCACAAGATAGGATCCTACTTGTGACTTCAACATGTGCAAAAACACCATGCTCAACATATCAGCATTAGGAAGCTTTCCGCTCTCCAGTATGATCCTCAGGACCGTAGAGGCAGGGACATGCATCTTATCTCTTGCAAGTGTCAGAGCAGCCTCATCTGCGAGATAGAGTTGAGAAGATTGATGTTACACTGATAAACTAACAGAGCCAAGTCATAGGCTCTCTGAAGCCACCTCCGATTAGATGTGTAGGACAACGACACAATGACACCATCCAATACCCTTGGATCGGGAAGGCCCTGTAGGATTTTATAATTGCCAAATGCTCGCAGCACCTTGTCGACATTGGCATCTTTGAAAGCAACATCGATTGTCCTCAGTAGAGTTTCATGGGATAGCGCTTCACCTGGCACAATCGTGTTGGCAGTTGTGCTCGCTTCACATGGCAGAATCATGCTGGCAGTGGTGCTCATGGAAAGATATTGTGCGGCTAGAATGCGATGCGTCCTCCATGGGCTGCCGCCGCAATTGGCCTAGGACAAGTGCAAAATCATTTATCTTAAATTCTAGTAGTAGTACACTTGAATTGTACATTAATCACCCAGGTAGTGCTCTTAAAGTGAAGACAACTCCGGCAGCACGAGAAAAAAATGTGAGACTGCAGCAATGGCGGCACACCTGGAGCAAGATCCTCATTGCTTCAATCAAGCATAGCCATCATCACGCTTGGAAGAACAAGCAAGGGAATAAGATGTGGTGGACTGATGCAACTACACAGACAGGCAATGGAACATTATATATAGAGTACAAAAAACATCGAGATTAAAACTAGGAGTTACATGTTGTGAAACCATACGTCACTAGAGGGAGTGGAGGCCTCAGAGGTGAGATTGAGGCACAAACCTGGCCGGCCGCATTCTCCCGACATCGTGGAAGGGGAGAACTGATTTTAACCCCCCCTGTTCGCTCGCCTTGGATCTTATGCCCTCTTCTTTGCATGCCTTCCTCTCACCCCCCCAGTTTAGTCTAGCTCTTGTTGATGCCCCCTTTGACATGTTTAACAAACTTGTTACTATATAACCATCAATCAGAAATAAGAATAGATAAAAGTACCCTTCAGTTTAGAAGGCACATCTCTGTGCCTCGTTTGGATGTCCCAGCCACAACATATTTTCTCAAAATAAAGAATGACAAGAAATACTTCAGCTGTACTATGTTTCACACACACAAAAACAGTATAATTCTGCTGTCATACATGGCCATTCACACGAAATCAGACTGCAAATATATAGTCTCACAATGCTTCAAATCCATCACACCCCTTTGCAGATCCAACTCCTCACACTTAAATCCCCATGTCAATCTCCATCTCCACCTAGGGTTTCTGGGATTTTGAAAGTGCTAGTTATCAACTAGAGGGGGGTGAATAGGCGATTTTTATGAAAAGCTTCGAAACAGTAAATGTATTCAATGTAAGAAGAAGCGATATAGGATAAGGTAGGGATATCAATCAAGGATTTAGGCAAGGCATGAAATGCAGAGAAGACATTCAGGCAGGTTTAGCATAATCATCATGCACACTAAGATGTATCGAAGATAAACTTAGGCAGTCTGAAGATAAATGACAGGTTAAGGAATGTCTTCGGTGGATGTCTCCGAGCTAAGATGAACAAGCAATGGCTTCACAGTGCAATACAAAAAGTAAGGGAGTGAAAGATAGAACCAGTTGCTTGACGAAGACACATGATTTGTTGGACCAGCTCTAGTTGCTATGACAACTGTACGTCTGGTTAGGGAGGCTGAGATTGAACTCAGAAGACCTCATCTTCACCTTGTTACCCTTGATCCGAAGTCACTTAGACAACGCCCAATCACTCAGGTAAGTCTTCAGGGGAGACTTCCGAAACCCGTACAAACTTGGTCCCCGGCAATCCACAATGACTCTTGGATGCTCTAGACCCAGACGCCTAACCGTCTGGAAGATCACAGTCTTCAAGTGTAATAAGTCTTCAGTTCACTCAGAACAGAACAACTTCAGTGATGCTCAAACACTCTAGCTCTAGGTGTTTGGGTTTATCCTCGCAGGATAGTTCTCTCTCAAAGGCTTCGAGGTGGGTTGCTCCAAAACGACAACAACCATATCTCTCTCTAAGCAGCCACCTACTTATGGTTGAGGTGGTGGGCTATTTATAGCCAACAGGCAACCCGACCTGATATGACCAAAATGACCCTGGGTCAATGGCCAACCGACACGTGTCCCAACGGTCGGATTTCAAACACACGCGTCAACATTACTTGGGCTACAAGTAATGCTGACTCAACCAACTCTGGAAGAGATCCTCTCATAGTCTTCACTCGAAGACATAGGTATGGGTTGAGAATCACGTCAGCGTCTGACTTCGATCACATCGACCCCACTTAATAGTACGGTGGTTCCTATGACTCAGGAAAGAAGAAACAAAACAACCAAAAGACTTCGTCTTCGCGTTTCATTATCTTCAAGCGATTATCTTCGCGAACCACCAATGGCTTCGGCCATCATCAATGTCTTCGGACATTTTTAGGGTTCGTCTTCGACGATTAAAACAAATATCCAGGGACTTCTATCTGTGTAAATCTGTCAACTCTCAGAAACACATTAGTCCATCAACCACATTTGTCTTCAATACTCTAAAACCAACAAGGGTGGCACTAGATGCACTTACAACCTCCCCCTTTTTGGTGATTGATGTCAAACTGGTTGAAGTTTTCAACAGGGATAAAAATATATGAAGATAAGGACTTGGAGATTCTGATTGCAAGATATAGAGAGCTCCCCCTGAAGATGTGCTTATGAAGATTTTGCTTTGAATGCATGTCGGGGGGATTACCCCCGGGTAGGCTCATGGAGGCGACTCAACATTTTAAAACAACGGGGCGGCCAATGCCCCTCTGTCCGGCTGCCCCGGCTGGCTCCCCGGTCTGGCCGGCTACTGAGTCCGGCCGGCTCCCTGCCCGGCCGGCTGCTCCGACTGGCCCCTGTCCGGATGCTCCAGCCGGGCTGCTGCGCGAGGTCAACCGCCACCTCCCGTCGGACACGACGCAAAGACACTATAGCCTGCGTCACGCGTCACCTCACTGCACCCCAATAGTGGCGCACTATTGACTGCATCACGCGTCACCTCACGTGTCATCTCCAATAGTGGTGTACTAGTGCTTGCATCACTTGTCATCTCCAATAGTGTATAGTTGGTCATGTGGGCCACCCCTTGTCCCCTGGGCCTCCCTATATAAGAGGCACCAGGGGAGCTCACTCTGGGGTCCTCTGACTCTCTCATTCCTCTCATGCCTACACACATACACACATATGAGGCAAGAAGCCTCATGGCTCTCCTCTCCCATACAGCTCCAGGAGCAACTCTGTACTGCAATATACCTCATATAGAGACATGCAGGAGTAGGGGTATTATCTCTCCGGAGAGCCCCGAACCTGGGTAAACCACCATGTGCTGTTACCCTATCCCGTCCCGGATCTCCACTGCAGCCTTGCTCTCACCTCTTAAGCCATCCCATGGCATCTGCCGTCCCGGGGCACCCCCTGTGAGAAAACGACGACAGTTGGCGCCCACCGTGGGGCTTGTTGCTGCTGGAACCGCGGTCCGGGCGGGACCCTCTTCGTCGTCGCCACCGCGGCGTTGCCGCCGTCTCTCCGGTGGCACTCGGGGGCTCGACACCAATATGCCCTCGGGGCGGCCGTATGGGACGGCGCATCCCCGCCACCGCCGTCTCTCCGGCGGCGCTCGGGGGACTCGACGCCAGCACGCCCCCGAGCGGCTGGACGGGACGCCGTGCTCTCGGCCTCGTCCACCTCCAGCTCGCTCCAACGCGCCACCAGGGTGACCGTGCAGGTCGGCATGTCCTCGCAGTCGTCCTCGTCCCTCTCACTCGCACACGGCACCGCCAGGTGCTGCGGGTCGCCGCGCGTCTCTGATACGTCTCCAACGTATCTATAATTTTTTATTGTTCCATGCTATTATATTATCTGTTTTGGATGTTTTATATGCACTACTATGCTATTTTATATTATTTTTTGGGACTAACCTATTAATCTAGAGCCTAGTACCAGTTTCTGTTTTTCCTTGTTTTTGAGTATTGCAGATAAGGAATATTAAACGGAGTCCAAACGGAATAAAATCTTTGGAATAATTTTTCTTGGACCAGAAGACATCTACCAAGCTTGGAGACCAAGGTAGGAGAGCCGCCGTGTGGCCACAAGCCACAGGGGCGCGCCCCCCTGGCTTGTGGCCCCACGGCAACTCCCCCAACCCTATTCTTCGGCCTATAAATTCAAAAATATTCCCTGGATACCAAAAAGAGCCACGAAAACACTTTTCCGCCGCCAGGAGCCTCGGTTCCCGTGAGTTCCAATCTTGGAGCCTTTTTCGGTAATCTGCCGGAGGGGGATTCGATCACGGAGGGCATCTACATCAACTCCATTGCCCCTCCGATGATGCGTGAGTAGTTCACCACAGACCTTCGGGTCCATAGCTAGTAGCTAGATGGCTTCTTCTCTCACTTTGCTCTTCAATACCATGTTCTTCATGATCTTCATGGAGATCTATCCGATGTAATACTCTTTTGCGGTGTGTTTGTCGAGATCCGATGAATTGTGGGTTTATGTTCAGATTATCTATGAATATTATTTGAGTCTTTTCTGAATTCTTATATGCATGATTTCATATCTTTGTAAGTCTCTTCGAGTTATTGGTTTGGTTTGGCCAACTATATTGGTAATTCCTGCAATGAGAGAAGTGCTTAGTTTTGGGTTCAATCTTGCGGTGTCCTCACCTAGTGACATAGTAGGGGTAGCGAGGCACGTATTGTATTGTTGCCATCGAGGATAAAAAGATGGGGTTTTCATCATATTGCTTGAGTTTATCCCTCTACATCATGTCATCTTACCTAATGCGTTACTCTGTTCTTGATGAACTTAATACTCTAGATGCAGGCAGGAGTCGGTCGATGTGTGGAGTAATAGTAGTAGATGCAGAATCGTTTCGGTCTACTTGACACGGACGTGATGCCTATATGCATAATCATTGCCTTGGATATCTTCATAATTATTCTCTTTTATATCAATTGCTCGACAGTAATTTGTTCACCCACCGTAATACTTGCCATCATGAGAGAAGCCTCTAGTGAAACCTATGGCCCCCGGGTCTATTTTCCATCTTATACTTTCAGATCTAAAACCAAAAATACCTTGTTGCATTATTTTTACTTTTGTTTTACTTTCCGTTCAAGCAATCTATTCTATCTATCTTTATCAGATCTCATCCTTGCAAGTAACCGTGAAGGGATTGACAACCCCTTTATAGCGTTGGGTGCAAGTGTTTGATTCTTTGTGTAGGTACATCTATTGGGGACTTGCTTGTATCTCCTACTGGATTGATACCTTGGTTCTCAACAACTGAGGGAAATACTTATCTACTTTGCTGCATCATCCGTTCCTCTTCACGGAAACCAACGCATGCTCGAGAAGTAGCAAGATGGATTTCTGGCGCCGTTGCCGGGGAGATACATAGCAAGTCAAGAGAAGAACTTTCCCGTCAACTTGTCAATTTCTGACGTGGTTGCCGGAGAGATCTACATCAAGCCTACCAAGTACCCATCACAAACTCATCTCTTGCATTTACATTATTTGCCATTTGCCTCTCGTTTTCCTCTCCCCCACTTCACCAATTTGCCGTTTTATTCGCCTTTTTCTCGCCGGATCTCTTTTTGTCTACTTGTGTTACCATGTGCCTTCTATTTGCTTGCATATTTGCTTGCTAAAAATCTATTGATATGGATCCTCATCCACTTGCTAATCTTTTCAAGAGATCCAATTATGATGAACCAATTGCTAGTGAGTTGAGTGTACTTGATTATCTCTATGAAGTTTTGCTTGAGATTCGTGAATCTGAAAATTGTGATGAAGCGATTCACGATGTTTCCTTGAATGAAAAGCATGATTGCAATGATATTTTTATAAATTCTATTAATATCTATTGTGCTAATGATATGCAAACCCACAAGCTTGGGGATGCTATATTTGATGAGTTTGCCATGACCACTACTTATTGCAATGATCATGATTGGGGTGATAATGCTTCTTACGATCTTGATAATTTATTTAATACTCATGATGAATATGATATTGAAAGTGGGTTTGGAAGAGTGTCAACTTTAGGCATTATTTATCCCACTATTTTGGAGAGTGTTCAATCTTATGAAATTTTTGATAAAAGTGGGTTTGGAGAGGTCATGACTTTAGTTAATGATAATCCCACTATTTTGGAAGAGTGTCAACTTTGCATGCATGTGGATCATGAAGAGAAAATTTTATATGATAGTTATATTGTTGAATTCCTTAATTATGCTACCGATATTTATTATGAGGGAGGAACATATGCTTGTAGGAATTGCAATAATATCAAGTTTCCTCTCTATGTGTTCAAAGTTTTGAAGTTATGCTTGTTTTGCCTTCCTATGCTAGTTGATTCTTGTTCCCATAAATTGTTTGCTCACAAAATCCCTATGCATAGGAAGTGGGTTAGACTTAAATGTGTTTTTCATGAGATTCATGATGCTCTCTTGCATATTTCAACTACTACTTTTTATGTGAGCATCATTGAAATCATCATGCCTAGCTAGGGGCGTTAAACAATAGCGCTTGTTGGGAGGCAACCCAATTTTATTTTTGCTTTCTGTTTTTTGTTTCTGTTTTGGTATGTTTTCCACATTATAACTTCTGTAATAATTGTGTTTTCTTGTTTAAATTAGTGTTTGAGCCAAGTATGACCTTTGGGATGGTCTACGGTGTTTGTTGATTTGATTTTGCTGAAAAACAGAAACTTTTGCTCTCAGTCCAGGAATTTTGTAAATTCACTGGAACGTGCTTTTGATCTGAAATTTTTACACAAGATTGATATACAAATTGCCCTGATTGTCCTAATTTTTCATAATTTTTGGAGTTGCATAAGTATTCGAAGTCTATAGATTGCTACAGACTGTTCTGTTTTTAACAGATTCTATTTTCTTTGTGTTGTTTGCTTATTTTGATGAATCTATGGGTTGTATCGGGGGGTATGAACCATGGAGAAGTTAGAATACAGTAGATATTACACCAATATAAATAAAGAATGAGTTCACAACAGTACCTAAAGTGGTGATTTATTTTTCTTATACTAACGGATCTCATGAGTTTTCTGTTGAGTTTTGTGTTGTGAAGTTTTCAAGTTTTGGGTAAAGATTTGATGGACTATGGAATAAGGAGTGGCAAGAGCCTAAGCTTGGGGATGCCCAAGGAACCCCAAGCCATATTCAAGGATACCAAAAAGCCTAAGCTTGGGGATGCCCCGGAAGGCATCCCCTCTTTCGTCTTCAATCCATCGGTAAATTTACTTGAGGCTATATTTTTATTCACCACATGATATGTGTTTTGCTTGGAGCATCTTGTATGATATGAGTCTTTGCTTTTTAATTTGCCACAATCATCCTTCCTGCACACACTCTTTTTGAGAGAGACACGCTGAATCGTGAATTTATTAGAATACTCTATGTGCTTCACTTATATCTTTTGAGCTAGGCAATGTTGCTCTAGTGCTTCACTTATATCTTTTTAGAGCACGGTGGTGTTATATTTTATAGAAATTATTGAACTCTCGTACCTCACTTATATTATTTTGAGAGTTTCTTAAAACAGCATGGTAATTTGTTTAGGTTATGATTTTAGTCCTAATATAATGGGCATCCAAGAGGGATATAATAAAAACTTTCATATTAAGTGCATTGGATACTATGAGAAGTTTGATTCCTTGCATATAGTTTTGAGATAATGGAGATGGTAATATGAGAGTCATGCTAGTGAGTAGTTGTGAATTGGAAGAGATACTTGTGTTGAAGTTTGTGATTCCCGTAGCATGCACGTATGGTGAACCGTTATGTAACGAAGTCGGAGCATGATTTGTTTAATGATTGTCAACCTTTGTGTGAGGGTCGGGAGCGCGCGATGGTTAACTCTTACCAACCTCTCCCCTAGGGGCATGCGTCTAATGCTTTGTTTGATAACTAATAGACTTTTGCAATAAGTATGTGAGTTCTTTATGACTAATGTTGAGTCCATGGATTATACGCACTCTCACCCTTCCACCTTTGCTAGCCTCTCTAGTACCGCACAACTTTCGCCGGTACATCAAACCCACCTTCCTCAAAACAGCCACCATATATGTTCCTAAAAACAGCCACCATACCTACCTATTATGGCATTTCCATAGCCATTCCGAGATATATTGCCATGCAACTTCCACCGTTCCGCTTTTCATGACATGCACCATCACTTTCATCTTGCATATAGAGTCATATTTTGTCATAGGTATCGAGTTGTAATTTTCTTTTTGAGTTGTAAGTAAATAAAAGTGTGATGATTTTCATTATTAGAGCATTGTCCCATGTGAGAAAAGGATGATGGAAGCCATGACTCCCTCACAAGTTGGGATGAGTATCCGGACTTTACAAAAAATAAAAGAGGCCAGCGAAGCCCAAATAAAAAAAAGAGGCCAAAGATGCCCACCAAAAAGAAAAAAAATGTGAGAAAGAGAGAAGGGACAATTGCTACTATATTTTTCCACACTTGTGCTTCAAAGTAGCACCATGATCTTCATGATAGAGAGTCTCCCATTTTGTCACTTTCATATAACTAGTGGAGTTTCATCTTGCACGACCACTTAGTTTTCTTTTTGAGCTTTCATACACTTATAGCTCTAAGTGCATTTGTTGCATGGCAATCCCTACTCACTCACATTGATATCTATCGATGGGCATCTCCATAGCCCGTTGATACGCCTAGTTGATGTGAGACTATCTTCTCCCTTTTTCCTTGCAACCTCCACCATATTCTATTCCACCTATAGTGCTATATCCATGGCTCACGCTCATGTATTGCGTGAGAGTTGAAAAGGTTTGAGAACACCAAAAGTGTGAAACAATTGCTTGACTTGTTCATCGGGGTTGTGCATGATTTAGATACTTTGTGTGGGGAAGATGGAGCATAGCCAGACCATATGATTTTGTAGGGATAACTTTCTAAGGCCATGTTATTTCGAAAGGACACAATTGCCTTGTTGGTGTGCTCGAAGTATTACTGTTTTTATGTCAATATTAGACTATTGTTTTGAATCTTACAGATCTGAATATTCATGCCACAATAAATAATATTACATGGATAAATATGTTAGGTAGCATTCCACATCAAAAATTCTGTTTTTATCATTTACCTACTCGAGGACGAGCAGGAATTAAGCTTGGGGATGCTTGATACGTCTCCAACGTATCTATAATTTTTGATTGTTCCATGCTATTATATTATCTGTTTTGGATGTTTTATATGCATTAATATGCTATTTTATATTATTTTTTGGGACTAACCTATTAATCTAGAGCCTAGTGCCAGTTTCTATTTTTTCCTTGTTTTTGGGTACTGCAGATAAGGAATATTAAACGGAGTCCCAACGGAATAAAATCTTCGGAATAATTTTTCTTGGACCAGAAGACATCTACCAAGCTTGGAGACCAAGGCAGGAGAGCCGCCGTGTGGCCACAAGCCACAGGGGCGCGCCCAGGGGGGTAGGGCGTGCCCCCCTGGCTTGTGGCCCCACGACAACTCCCTCAACCCTATTCTTCGGCCTATAAATTCAGAAATATTCCCTGGATACCAAAAAGAGCCACGAAAACACTTTTCCGCCGCCAGGAGCCTCGGTTCCCGTGAGATCCAATCTTGGAGCCTTTTCCGGTAATCTGCCGGAGGGGGATTCGATCACGGAGGGCATGTACATCAACTCCATTGCCCCTCCGATGATGCGTGAGTAGTTCACCACAGACCTTCGGGTCCATAGCTAGTAGCTAGATGGCTTCTTCTCTCTCTTTGCTCTTCAATACGATGTTCTTCATGATCTTCATGGAGATCTATCCAATGTAATACTCTTTTGCGGTGTGTTTGTCGAGATCCGATGAATTGTGGGTTTATGTTCAGATTATCTATGAATATTATTTGAGTCTTTTCTGAATTCTTATATGCATGATTTCATATCTTTGCAAGTCTCTTCGAGTTATTGGTTTGGTTTGGCCAACTAGATTGGTAATTCTTGCAATGGGAGAAGTGCTTAGTTTTGGGTTCAATCTTTCGGTGTCCTCACCCAGTGACATAGTAGGGGTAGCGAGGCACGTATTGTATTGTTGCCATCGAGGATAAAAAGATGGGGCTTTCATCATATTGCTTGAGTTTATCCCTCTACATCATGTCATCTTACCTAATGCGTTACTCTGTTCTTCATGAACTTAATACTCTAGATGCAGGCAGGAGTTGGTCGATGTGTGGAGTAATAGTAGTAGATGCAGAATAGTTTCGGTCTACTTGACACGGACGTGATGCCTATATGCATAATCATTGCCTTGGATATCTTCATAATTATTCGCTTTTCTATCAATTGCTCGACAGTAATTTGTTCACCCACCGTAATACTTGCCATCATGAGAGAAGCCTCTAGTGAAACCTATGGCCCCTGAGTCTATTTTCCATCTTATACTGTCAGATTTAAAACCAAAAATACCAAAAATACCTTGCTGCATTATTTTTACTTTTGTTTTACTTTCCGTTCAAGCAATCTATTCTATCTATCTCTATCAGATCTCATCCTTGCAAGTAACCGTGAAGGGATTGACAACCCCTTTATAGCGTTGGGTGCAAGTGTTTGATTCTTTGTGTAGGTACATCTATTGGGGACTTGCTTGTATCTCCTACTGGATTGATACCTTGGTTCTAAACAACTGAGGGAAATACTTATCTACTTTGCTGCATCATCCGTTCCTCTTCACGGAAACCAACGCATGCTCGAGAAGTAGCAGTCTCTGCCTTGCCCGCAACCACGCGTTGCGCGCCTCATCGTTGTGCTGTCTTTGCGCCAGCACCGGCGCACCTCCTCCGGCGCATCCGTGTAACGCCATGCCCGGCTCTAGCGCACCCGTTCGCCTCTTGCGGGCTCGCCGAAGCCGGTTCTCTGCCCTTCCACCGGGAGAAAATTTTCCTCCCGTTCCCCTCCGCTCGTCCGGCATGCAAGGAGACCGGGCAGCAGTTCTCGTGCACGCTCATCTCTGCACCTCCAGATTTCCTCCCCACCATATAACGGATGCGGTCTCCGGCCATGGCGCCCCGCCGGTCGGCGGTCCCTGGTCGCTCCGCCCCGTGCCTGGCCCTCCACCGCGTGCGGCCCCGCACGCTGCGCCGCTCCCGCACGCCAGCACCTCTGCATCCGCCCCACGTGACAGCGGCGCACCTCCACGGCACGGACCTCCTCCGAGCTAAGCCTGCGTCGCGCCCCTCCACGGCCGTCCCGGCGGCGCGCCTGTAGCGCTCCGTCGCTCCTCCGCGCGTTCATCCCGCCGACGCGCCTTCGCCGTCGTCCCACTAGCTCCGCCCGGGCGGCATCCTCGCCATTCCCCGTCCCGACGAGCTGGCGCCATCGTCCCGTGGCCTCTCCCTGGCTGACGGCCACCGCGCGTCCCGACTCCCCCTGTGCGCCCGCGGGGCTTCCCCGGCTCCACGCGCCCGTTAGGCTGCGTCACGCGCGCGGCTTCCCGGGTGCGCCGCCCATGCCCCGCGCGTCACCCGGACGCCTCCCGTCGTTGCATGCCGTTGTCGCGCCCTGCGCGTCGGCTCGCCATGGCTGCCGGCTGCTGCCGTCTGTGCACGTCGGCTTGCCGCTGCAGCCAGTCACCTCTGGCCCGCGTGCCGGCTTCCCGTCGCTCCGCGCCCCCCAAACGGGCCTCCCGAGGCTCCAACCCGCCGCTCCAACCGCCCCCTCGCGCTGCACCATGCTCGGCCGGTCCGGCCTCGCCGCGCCAGCGCGTCCGCCTTGCCGCGCGCCGGCTCTACCCCGCCTCTGGCTCTGCCCCCGTGCCGGCTGGCTCTAGGCGTCCATAGCCCCGGCCGCCCGCCGGCTCCGCCTCCGCCGCGTCCCGTCGCCGGCCGCGGGCTCCATCGCACATACCTGCCGGCTCCGCTGGCGGTCTCCCCTGTGGGCCGGCTGCCCGAGGAAAAATTAAAAAGGCACGCGGATGCATGGTTTTGCCGCATGCATGGCCATCTGCATGCGCGCGCGAGCCGGCCGCTTGGCCAGCTTTGACCGGCTGCGCTGAGCGGCGGTCTATCCGGCTGCCCCGGCCGGCGGTGTCCGGCTTCATCCACCGCTGCGCCCCCTCCGCCAATTCTGAGCCGGTCGTCCGGGATGGGCCGCCCCGCTCCGCGTCGTCACACCCGCGCACGTGCCGGCTCCACAACCCTGCGCGCCTGCATCCTGCATCGTCGCGACCGCGCGCCCGCGCCCCCTCGCGACGTCAGCTCCGCTCGCTGCCGCGCTTTCGTCAGTTTCTCCCGCGCCGCCGGCTCCACCCCGTGTTGTCTGCTCCGCGCGTGCGCCATCACCGCCACTCCGCCTCGCGCGCGTGCACCAGCTCCGACACCACATGCCACGGCCGGCCCGAGCACCGCCACGTCCGACCTCCCTGCGTGCCCGTGCCGCTCGGCCGCGCCCGCGCCTGCCCCCTGGCTCCACCTGCCCCGCCGTTTCGGTCCGCGCCACTGGCTCCGCCTCCCCGCACGCGCAAGCATCGTCCTGGGCGCGCATACCTCCTTCGTGCGAGCTCGCCTCCCCTGAGGCTCCTCACGTCGCTGCTCGCCTGCGGCCCGGCCCTGCCGCCCTGCTGCTCCAGTCCCGTGCGCCGTCTCGCCCCGCTCCCGCCGGCTCGGCGCACCGCCTCGTCGCTGCGTCACGACGCCCACGACGCCGGCCTCCCGGCGCACCCTCGCCGCTGCACGGCCGGCACCGTCCGTGCGCCCGGCCGGCCCCAGCTCGACCGCCCCGCCGGCTCTGCCTGACGCGCCGCAGACCGCCCCGGTCGCCCGCCGACGCCGCCTTCCCGCGCCAGCCGCCGCTCCGGCCGGCTCCCGGGCCGCTTAGCCGCACGTACGTCGGCCCCGCTGCTCCGCCCGCACGCCGTCACGCCGCGCCGGCTCCCGCGCCCGGCCGGCTGGCCGCTCCTCCCACGCGCGCCGGGTCGCCTCCCCGGGCCAGCTCCTCCGCCTCGCCACGCCCGGCCCCGCTGGCTCCGCGCCGCGCCCTCGAGCTCCGCTGCTTCGCGCCCATGCCCGCGCGCCCGTTGCCAGTTCGCCTCTGCCGCTGGCCGCCCGCGCCCCCGCCCCAGCTTCCGCGCCGTGCGCGACGGCCGGCTGCGCCCGCGCACTCCCGTTGGATCTAGCCGCTCAGCTGCCCGTGGCCGGCTGCTCGGGCATACAAAAAAAAACATGCCCATGACACCACTCGATCGTCTGACCTGCGTCGTCGCCCGGACGACAGTCGGCCTGCCCACCTACCTCGACACCGGGCCGGCTCCAGCCGCCCACACGCTTCGACATCCCGCCGGACAAGTCCCGCCAGCTGGCACACCCGCCGACCGCCAGGGGCTCAGCGGCTACACCCAGCGGGTGCACCGACGCGCCCCGCTGGCCAAACGCCGTGTCGGCTGTCATCGACAACAACCGCCTCGCCTACGCGAAAATCAATGAACCTCCTTGCCCGGAGGCCCGGAGGCTACTCCTGGCAGGGCCCTGCGCCCACCAGCCGGCCGACCCTCCGCTCGACTCTCCGCCCTCGGCAGTGCCTCGCGCTCAACAGCCTGCGGACCCCGCGTCCGCCCTCGGCAGCGCCTCGTGCTCGACAACCGGCGGACCCCGCGTCCGCCCTCGGCAGCGCCTCGCGCTCGACAGCCGGCGGACCCCGCGTCCGCCCTCAGCGGGGCTCCACGCCCACCAGCCGGCGGACCCCGCGTCCACGCCCGGCAGCGCCTCGCGCTCAACAGCCGGCGGACCCCGCGTCCGCCCCAGCAGGGCCCCGCGCCCACTAACCACCGGACCCCGCATCCACCCTCGACAGGGCCCCGCGCCCATCGGTCGGCGGACTCCGCGCCCGCGCCCGATATCTTCGACGCCACCTTTTGCCTCAGCAAGGACTTCGCGTCCGCATCCGGCAGTGGCTCGTGACCATCAGCCGACGGACTCCGCGTCCTCGACCGGCAGCGCCTCGCGCCCATGAGTCGGCGGACTCCAAGTCTACGCCCGGTAGCG
This sequence comes from Elymus sibiricus, assembly GCA_039707655.1. Taxonomy (NCBI): domain Eukaryota; kingdom Viridiplantae; phylum Streptophyta; class Magnoliopsida; order Poales; family Poaceae; genus Elymus; species Elymus sibiricus. Next base: position 240,414,638 of record CM077665.1, read on the forward strand.
CCTCGCGCGCATCAGCCGGTCCATGTCGGCTGCAAGCCGCGCTGGCCGACATCGACAAAAACCGCCTCGCCGGCACCAAAAAGCAATGTGAGATCTCCACCCGCATATCCTTGCAGCGTACACACAAACGGATACCCCGAGCAATCCTCGGGGGTCATCCCCGCATTTGTTTCAGCTACTTTATTGATTCACTCCGGTGCCAGCTAGTCTCGGCCCGGGGCTGGCCGCTTGGCCCGATACGTTCATTTCCGTGAGACTGCTTAGTAGCGTGTACGGTACCAAAGGCCCACTCTTTGTCTCAGCTACAGCTCGCACCTTGACTGTCCGGCTAGCGAGAGCACAAGCTGGAGGTCACCACACGCGAAAAGCGCCCAAGGAGAAAACGGCTTGGGCGATCCGGTCGTTTCATTTATGAGTATCTGCTCGGTCGAGTCTGCTCTCAGAGTCCGAGTACTGTATGCTCCATTCCGCGGCCCACTCTTCGCCTCAGCCACAGACCGGCTCCCGGCTGTCCGGCTGGCAAGAGCAAAAGCCAAAGAGTGGAGAGCACATGAAAAAGACTGAAGGGGTCTCGGACGAAACCAAGCCGACGCCCTCTGCGTAAACTTGCACTACCAAAATCAAATGTTTGATATATCTACGCCGACTAAACCTTGTCTTCTGCACAATCATTCCCATGAGGAACCTCCTCGCCCGGAGGCTCGAAGGCTACTCCCGGCAGGGCCCCGCGCCCATCAGCCGGCGGACCCCGCGTCCGCGCCCGGCAGCGCCTCGCGCCCATCAGCCGGCGGACCCCGTGTCGGCGCCCGGCAGCGCCTCGCGCCCATCAGCCTGCGGACCCCACGTCCGCGCCCGGCAGCGCCTCGCGCTCGACAGCCGGCGGACCCCGCGTCTGCCCCCGGCTGGGCTCCGCGCCCATCAGCCGGCGGACCCTGCGTCCGCCCCCGGCTAGGCTCCGCGCCCATCAGCCGGCGGACCCTGCGTCCGCCCCCGTCTGGGCTCCACGCCCATCAGCCGGCGGACCCCGCGTCCGCCCCCGTCTGGGCTCCACGCCCATCAGCCGGCGGACCCCGCGTCCGCGCCCGACATCCCTGACGCCACCGTCTGCTTCTGCAACAGCAAAAGACCCTCCGCCCGACTCTTCGAGTCGCCCGGAGGCTCGGAGGCTACACCCAGCGGGTGCGCTGGCGCGCCCCCGCTAGAAACAGCCAGCCGGTGGACTCCGGGTATGTGCCAGGCAGGGCCCCGCGCCCGTCAGTTGGCAGACCCCTCGTCCACGCCCGACGTCCTCGACGCCATCGTCTGCTTCAGCGACAGCAAAGACCCTCCACCCCACTCTTCGAGTCGCCCGGAGGCTCGGAGGCTACACCCAGCGGGTGCGCTGGCGCGCCCCCGCTGGAAGCAAGCCATGCCGTCCCCGGTCCGCGATAAACCGTCCTCAACAACTCCTGTAACAACAACGGCGAAAACCCTCCGCCCGACTCCCCAAGTCGCCCGGAGGCTCGGAGGCTACTGTCGGGGGGATTACCCCTGGGTAGGCTCATGGAGGCGACTCAACATTTTAAAACAACGGGGCGGCCAACGCCCCTCTGTCCGGCTGCCCCGACTGGCTCCCCGGTCCGGCCGGCTGCTGAGTCCGACCGGCTCCCTGCCCGGCCGGCTGCTCCGACCGGCCCCTGTCCGGCTACTCCAGCCGGCCTGCTGCGCGAGGTCATCCGCCACGTCCCGTCGGACACGACGCAAAGACACTATAGCCCGCGTCACGCGTCACCTCACTGCACCCCAATAGTGGCGCACTATTGACTGCATCATGCGTCACCTCATGTGTCATCTCCAATAGTGGTGTACTAGTGCCTGCATCACTTGTCATCTCCAATAGTGTATAGTTGGTCATGTGGGCCACCCCTTGTCCCCTGGACCTCCCTATATAAGAGGCACCAGGGGAGCTCACTCTGGGGTCCTCTCACTCTCTCATTCCTCTCATGCCTACACACATACACACATATGAGGCAAGAAGCCTCATGGCTCTCCTCTCCCATACAGCTCCAGGAGCAACTCTGTACTGCAATATACCTCATATACAGACATGCAGGAGTAGGGATATTATCTCTCCGGAGAGCCCCGAACCTGGGTAAACCACCGTGTGCTGTTACCCTATCCCGTCCCGGATCTCCCCTGCAGCCTTGCTCTCACCTCTTAAGCTATCCCATGGCATCTGCCGTCCCGGGGCACCCCCTTGTGAGAAAACGACGACAATGCAAAAGCACGTGGCAGGTTTTAATTTGTGGAGATCCCCCCTATATCTTGTAATCCAATCACTATGCATTTAACTGATATTTCAAAGATAATGACATGCATAATGAAAAATGGGTGTCTACAGTATGGCTTCGAGCGCATATGATAAAAATTTAAGTAGCGCCAAAGGTACGGTAAACATAAAGTGTGCAGACGTCCATCATGACTTAAGTTTTACAACCCAAATAGCAAATGTTCAGAATGAGAGTTGTAAACTTAACAAAATAGTAACACCCAACCCATATAGACCCGTTTCAAGACTATCATCCCAATGCTTCTCCCCCTTTGTCATCGAATGACGAAAATGGACGAAGACATTGAGCACTACACGTCCCCAGCAGAAGTTGATGATGATTGTGCAACAGGGTCGGTGTTGGTTGGTGTAGATGAGCTTGGTGCAGTGCCGCGTCACTCAGTTGGTGTAGGCCGAGAGGCGGCATCATCAGCTTCATTTTTTGCAAGCGTGAGACTGACAGATGGTGCCGACAAAGAGTAATCACTGTCTTCGAGGGCGGGGGTCTGACGCCATTTCTCCGTGTGAGGAGGAGGAACACCAAACCTGTAGAATTGGGTGAATCCATCCTCACGAAGATCATTTTCTGGGGCTAACATGGTCAATGTCTTCCAAGAGCGACGACTTGTTTCATGAGCCACGAAAGCATTCTTGGTGGTGAGATTGCGAATATGATTGATGTCTTGCACTATTGAATGCATTTGTCTTCGTGTCCACTCGTGGTGCCAATCCTGCTTCTGAATAAGTGAGACAATAAGTTCTCGATCGGTCATGGCACGTTATCTTCTGGGTTGACGATGATGAGGCAAAGTGCTAGCAGTGGCAATGATACTTGGCTGAGGAAGGCGAAGTGAGCCTATCAGTCTTGCTCTGGTTGGATCGGAAGGAAGGTGAAGCCCTTCATCTTCATCAGCGCCACTGGTGCCTTCCACGATGGGGTTCTTGCTCTTGGATGGGTAAATGTCTTCATGAATGACTTGCACGTCTGGAAGATATATGCCATGATTGCAAGCTGAAGGAAGATATCTGGTGTTGGTTCTGTGCTTGATGAAGCGCATGATCCATGGAGCATATATATTCGGTCCAAACATATTAATGCCATTTGTTGCCAGGTTACAAAGGAATAGATCTTGAAGATTAAACCTGATGCCATATACAGTGTTGTAGATCAAAGTCTTCAGAGCCCCTTCTAGTTTGCGTGATGAAGAGTGCCCTTTGATTGGCCATATGGTGTGTCGAAGAATGTGATAGATTATCTTTGGCAGATATTGAAGATCATCAACAAACAAAGATGTGGGCAAATCTGCATCTGGGGCCAAGGGGTTCATCAGTGTTAGCATGGCAGCCATGTTGGGCTCTGGCATTTGGAAAATGCTACGAGTGGCTTCAACATAGGCTTCAGACTTTGGATGTAAGTCTTCGCCTGAGGCAGCAAGTGGTGCTGCGGGGAAGAATTCCATGGCAGCAGCAGTGATATGTTCATCAGGAATCATGAAGTCCATCTTCCATGTATTCAGGTATCTTCCGAAGCCAGAGATGTGGAGAGTTGCATAGAACTGGAGAATGAGTTCTTCATTCCAGTCTTCATGGTTTGTAGCAAACGGCAACAGTCCAACATCCCGAAGACAATCAAGGGCCTGATCAAAACAAGGAAGATTCTTCATAGCTTCAAAGCTGAGATGTTTGTGAGGGAAAATACTGTTTTGACCATAGAGTACACACATGTAGTACCGACGTTGGGGAGCACTCCAGAATCTGTCCGATTGAATCTTTGGACGGTTGTATGGATTCCTGTCTGAATCAAGAAAGGTGTTGTTCAGTCTAAAGCTCTTTACATTGAAGACATGAGGACGGGCTGGTCCTAACTGGCAAATACTTGGAAGTCTTGGCATAGGGTTCAGGACTCTGGGGCGACGATGAATGTTGAATTCAAACTAAGGGCCCATCCTTGGTGGTGGAACTAGCCTGGGCCATCTTGTAGGCACCATCTCTCCTTCCCTATTGTGAGCCATAACAATATTTTCAGCATTGTCGTTAGTCGATGGCGTGGCAGGACCATGAGGACCATCTGGGGATGGGGCACTGGCTTCACCCATAGTGTTATCAGCAGCGATATCTTCAGATGCTTTGGCTTCAGTCTCAGATTGATTTCGAGCAACATCTTCATTCATGAGAACTCGATCGACTGGTGCAGTCGGAGTAACGCAAACATCATGTTTAGGAATGCTATGCATCGAAGACATAGAAGGCCTTGGTCCTCGGCGAAGTCGTTTGAGAGGCGATGCATGAGCAGTGGTTTCAATCTCCATGGCTTCAAATGGGGATTCAGGTGTCCTGGGCACAGGAGTTGGGAATGGAGTTGGCGGAGTGCTGGGATTGGCTTCAGGCACATCAGGCCTTAGCGGAGTGCCAATGTCCACATATTCACTTTCCTCTTGTGGAGGCTATGATACCAGAGGTGCATCAATTTGAGGCACCTAATCTTGCGCAACATTGTCTTCATCAGCAAGAGCTTCAGGAGCAATGTCTTCAGCTGCATTTGGGTTTGCAGCCGAGATTTCTTTAGTGGTTGGAGCCTCTGTGGTAGCAGACTCATGAAGAATAACACGCCTCTCAGTATTTTCAGTAGCAGGAGGAACCATAGAGATAGGTGTGACACGAGGGGCTCCTCTTGAGCAGGCAGTGTGACAGAGGGAACTTGAGGGGGCTTGGGCACATGAGCAGAGCGCGAAGACTTTGTTTTCTTTGGCTTCGGCTGTGTTCAGTGTTGGGCTTCAGAAGGCTGAACTCTCTTGCGCTTTCTGGCTTCAGCCTCAGCCTTCTTGGTCTTCTTGCTGGATACAGCAAAGGAAGGAGGAGGTGTCCTTGAGCCGGAGAAGCCAGTAGGGAAGACAATGCCTCGAGATTCTGATCTTGAAGGATCAGCCTAGCTCGAAGACATTGAAGCTTGCCTGGATCTCTCAATGATTCTTGGGTCAAGTGCAGGCTGACCAAGTGCCTTTTCTCTTCAACATCTCATTGTGCGCTTGAACCATTGTTGCAGCTTTCTTTTTCAGACGCGCTAGGGCGCCTTTGACAGCTTCACACCACTTTTCAAACTCAGCCTTGAGGTCTTTCATCATCAGCTGATAGCAATGAATTTGATCAGTAGTGAGCTTATGTATGTAGGCCTCGAAGAGTGCCTTCTCATGGCTAATCTTAGCTCGTTAATGCACAGCCTTCTAAGCCACAGTGAGCTCTTCATTCACCAGACCTTGGAAGGTGACACTCAGCCCAATGGGGAGCTGTAGGGCATCGATGGTGAGGGAGGTGTCGGTGTCAGAACCGGCGGATCTCGAGTAGGGGGTCCCGAGCTATGGATCTGGGATCGATGGTTAACGTGGGACGAAGGAGACGATGTTTACCCAGGTCCAGGCCCTCTTGAGGAGGTAAAACCCTACGTCCTACTTGATTATATTGATGTGTATGATGGTTACAGAGTTGATCTACCTCAAGATCAAGTGAGCTAAAACCCTAGATGAGTTGACTTCGCCCCTACGAACTAAGCCCCCCAGTTTACATAGATACCAGGGGTACCTAGGGTTACACGTGATAGGTTTCCATCTGGGCATAGATGTGCCCATTCTTTCTTCTAAACTTGGAGGACACACTAAATCTTCGGAGCCTTCCCTCCCGAGCATGGGGTCATCCTGTAGTTCGGCCTTCCTGCAATTGCCAGAGAGCGGCCCACCAAGTCTGCCCACAGGAGGTGAGCCGATGGCCCGAGGACCCCTTAGTCCGGACTCCCTCAGTAGCCCGCGAACTAGTCCCGGACTTCCTCATGACACTTAGCTGCTTCGTACGTCCAAAGTATCCGGCTTGCGGGGTGAGTTCCTTTCTCCCCTTTATACTCGGCTGATCTTAGTTCGGCTGCTGATGACACCCTGCTTTCTGAACATACATCGCTTAGCCTTGAAGGCCAAACTCCTGAGTATGAACAGTGCCTCACCTGACAACTTTTCTGACGAAAAGCCAGGATAGGCCGCGGCCACTTAGCCAGTTATAAAAACTCGATTCGCGGTTCGAGGCAGGCCCTTCATTGGCATGTCTTATCAACACGAAGATCGTGCTCCATTTTTCACGGGATACGATTAATGATCTGGGTTATCCCACGCGCGCATAACGGTATGGTTGCTTCGGGAAACGACGCAGTCTGTGGCGCAGTACGAGGGCTCTTGGTATTACGGCCTCCCATAAAAGAGAGAAATTCCCCAAGGCCTCCATACACTCCTTAGATTCAAGCTCGCCCTCTCGACCTCCTTCGCTCCAAGCGCCCAGATCCAATCCTCCTTCAGTTCTCCCCAAGCTCAGCCATGGCCAGCTCAGGTTCCCAGGGCAAATAGGAGGCTTCTTGTGTCACCGACAATGACATCCGAGAGCTGAAGCGTGCCGGCTACCTCCTGGTCAACATCGTCCACCGCACCCCAGAGGCTGGCCAAGTAGTGCCTACGCCGAAGCGGGAGAGGAGTGGTGTTCATTCCCCACTTCATCCGGGGACTGAGCTTCCCGCTGCACCCCTTTGTCAGGGGCTTAATGTTCTTCCATGGGTTAAATTTTCCTGATCTCCCCCGAACTCCATCATGCATATCTCGGCCTTCATCATCGTTTGCGAGGCTTTCTTGCGGGTCCAGCCGCATTTCGCCCTGTGGCTAAAGGTTTTCAACGTCAAGCCGAAGACTGTCAATAGTCAGCATGCGGATTGTGGAGGGGCGGTGATTAGCAAACTTCCGCGGGTCGAGTGACCGGAGGGCACCTTCATCGAGACCGTCAAGGTCTGGCAGAAAGAATGGTTCTACATCACCGAACCATGAGGCACAGACTAGGCGGCACCCTCCCAGTTCAGATCCGGACCCCCCACGAGGCTGACCTCGTGGATCAAGAAAGGCCTTGACTAGGGATCGGCTATGGAGGTGAAGGCGCTGCAGAAACGTATTACGCAGATGATAGAGGCGAACGTCGAGCTGACCAACGTGGTCCAGGTCATGCTACGCCGTCGTCTCCTCCCCTGCCAGCACCGGGCTACCCCAATGTGGGCCTACAAGCTTGATGACCCTACCACCATGCACTAGCTTTACCGCACTACCCACGAGAAGCTATGGAAGGCGATGTTCAAGCCCCAGAAGGACTGGCCAACTGAGGAGGAAGACACCGGCCTAGACGCCGAAAACCCTCCTATCAAGGTATAACAAAGTTCCTATTTTTATTCTCGGGCTCTACCTTTTAGTAAGGAATTTAACCCCTTCTTCCTTGCCTTCGTAGAACTGGCTGGACAAGGCCCTGCGGATTAATGGTCCAGCCCCATTGCCCGAAGACCCCAGGTCGGCCCTATTGACGGCGATGCTGGTCGTGGCGCCATACTCGGCGCCAGAAAAGAAGAAGAAGAAGATGAAAGGCGAGAAGAAGGAGGTCCGAGAGGGCCTCCACCCAAGAGGTCCTCCGGACACTAGGTCTGGGGAGACCCAGGCCTCCTCTGCTCATGAGGAGGAGCACATAGAGGAAGGGGGGAGGTGGACTCCCCCCAGACAAGGAAGAGGGCGGCGTCTGCCAACGCAGAGGAGGATCCAGCTCCCCCCGCCCTGAAAAGGTCCTGCAGGGCCAAAGTGGTCCTTCCTGATGATAGCCCAGATTCCGATGAGGAATCCAAGGCTTTTGAAAGGGTCCCCCGGAGGAACCTCAGGGTCAAGCCCCCAGCACAGAGGTATTTAATTCGAACATCTTATGGTACGTTCATGCAGAGTTTTGCCACTAACCGGGTGAGTGCTTTCATGTTGCAGCCTACCCCGCGACCTCCCTACCGATCAGGTATCCGAGGGGGAATCTCTGCCCGCCGAGCTGGCAGAGAGCGGAACAGCGTCATGTCCCTCTCCTCCTCAGGCCGCCGAGGAGACCGTGGAGGTGCTATCCCGCCAGACCCCACCTGGGCCGAACACCGGGGGCAGGGGTGACGACGAAATGGCGGAGGTTAATACCTCGGCTACCAAAGACCAGGGGGAGGAACCCCTCCTGGCAAACAAAAAGGGGGACCTGGTTCATCCGAGCCCCCTTCGCAGACAGTTCCGGAGCACTCTATGCCTCCAAAATTGTCGACCCTGCCTTCCCAAGAAAGGAGGGCGGAGGTGCCACCACCAGCCTCGCCCGTGATAGAGCGGGCCGCGACTGGGTGGTCGGCCGCGATGGAGGATGCTTTGACCACCTCCTCCCTTGCCGAAGATCAACGCGCCCTTATGTGTGCGGTTTTACGAGGCATTCAGTCTGTTGATAACGGACTGAAGGAGGCCTTCAAGTCTCTTGACTGGCTTCACGGTAAGCCATGTAATACTCTTTCTCCCAGAAAAAGTTAATTTATAAGGTTTATACAACCCCTGTAAGCACAGTAGCCCCCGAGCCGTGGGTGAGTTTGAAAAACTCACACGGGGGTCAAATAGCAAAAAGGCAGAAATGATTGAAAACATGCGAATTGTGACCTCCGAGACTCTGGCAGGTTAGGTGAAAACTTAGCAGAGGGTCTACAGCCAATAGCTCGGGAGTCTAACATAAGTAATGTGTTTTGTAGGCCTCATCTTCGGCAGTGGCCACCAATGCCATGGAGCTGGCCGAGCTGAATCAAAAGCTCAAGAGCTCCGATGAGGAACTAGACCGCCTCAACAAACGGTTTGACGAAGTGCAAGGTAAGTCCGAATCGTGCCACCTTGGCCGCTGTCATCCTTATTAACTGAAGTTGTTTCGGGGTCTTGTCACTAAGTCTTGGTTATCCACTATGACTACAGCCACTGCCGCGGAGGTTGAGAACCTCAAGGCGGAGTTAAAGAAAGCGAGGCAGGAGGCCGCGGATCATAAGGCGTTGGCCGAACATGCGTCTGCCAAACTGTCGTCGGTGAAAACCGTTAGCGACAAGCACGAAGCTCGGGTATCCGAGGTGCAGCATGAGCTCAAGGATGCCAGCACTAAGTGTGAAGCCCTTGAGAAAACAAACAAAGACCAAGCCACCGAGCTATCCTCGCTATCCGCAAAACTTAAAGCGGAGCGGGTAGATAGGCGGTTATATGAAGAAGAGCCCCGCCAAGTCAGGCTGATCGCAGATGGTAAGCCGTACTTACTGCAATGTGCCTTTGGTGGTAACAGGTTTGCGTCGCTCAGACGGGTGTGGCGTTCCTCAGGCGCCTTTACGGATCCCTCGAGGAGTGCGGCGGACGCGGCTCGATACAATGCGACACGGGATGGGGATGTTGAGCCTAGACTGTTCTAGGCACAATTTCAAACCCCCGAGCACCCTCCTCTCCTCAGCAAGAAGATGAACCAGTTGATGGAACTGCACAGGATGGCAGAGCCCACCATGAAAGACCTTTGCATCCGGCTGTGGCCGGCAGAGCCCGCCATGAAAGACCTTTGCATCCGGCTGTGGCCGGCAGAGCCATTGCCGAACAGTTACTTCGGCTTGGTGCAGAAGTTGTGCGACGCTCTGGCTCGGATTGAAGTCATGAAGTGTTCCGCCTGCATCGCGGGGGCTCGGATGGCCTTTGCAAAGACCATGGTGCACTGGCCGAAGATCAAGCCGGCCGAGATGGCCACCGCACCTCCACCTCCTGGGAAGGGGCATAGGCGTCCCGAGCTGTACTTCCCCATCACGATGGATGGTGCTCGGGCGATAGAGGCCCAATGCTCCAAGGATGTAATTTATGAATGAACATATTATTATGTGCCCAATGAATATTTCGCTTTATAATGCGTATGCACGATGTGTCATACTTTTAAGATTTGAATTATTTTGACTCCTATGTGGTCGTTTAAACTGAAAGTTGCCAGTCGTCGGCTTCAGCCCCCGTGTAAATATTACAAGAGGTGTTTCGACCTCCGCAACGTTACCCTTAGCCGAAATATCGGCGCCCGGAGGTGGTGGTGCGAGAGGGGAACAAGGCAATCGGACTATGTGGCTTTAGTGCTTTCACTTTGCCCTAGGAGCTTGACTGCGGGGGCTGTTTACTAGCCCCCAGTATTTTGTGATATTTGGATATACCGAGGTTAAGACCATTACCATATGGTTTGTGAAGGTACAAACCCCTCGTATGACACGGAATAACCTCCATTGATTTTGAGTTTGACACTTGTGCTCGGATCGCAGACCGGTTCTCGCTCAGTATGACAGTTGGTTTTCTGCTTTCTCCACTGAGGTACTTGACCAGGCGAGCTGGGAATACAATCGCAGTGTTTCTCCCTTTACCCTTTTAGCCGAACGGGCGGAACATAAGATGGTAAACACAGGAGCCGGGCAACCCAACCTTTGACCCAAGACATAATTCGGAACCGATTCATATAACACAATATCTGAGACACCGGACATGTAGAAGATAATGTCGGGATGATGCTTGGGGTGAGTTTTATAGTCAAACCCCCGGTCTATTAGCCGGTTGCATCTAACATGTACCGAACAGTTTTGCTGTCAGAGGAGGGGAGTGGGAAACAATTTATAAAATGCCGTAAGAAGGCCGTAAAGGATAATATTTATATATGATGATTTTTTACAATTCAAACTGTGGAATCAACTGTTACAGGTATTTTGCATAAAAACAAATTTCTACAAAGGAAAGGTTTACTCAGGGTCTTCGAGGGGTGGCTTGATGTCCTCGATGTGCCCTGATACGCCTCCGTTCCTTTGCTCTTGAGGTGGGTTGTTCTCCTTTAAAGGTGATTTCTATGGGTGAACGGACCTTTGAGAGAGGTTCTCGGGAAATCGCCGTATCATGTGTGAGCTTGACGCTTGCAAGGTCCTGGATGGTGCCTGCTGTTTTGTCCGAAGATGCTGTTTTTACAGTAGTTCGGTCGAGCCGACCACTTGGTTTTTGATAGTGGCCCCCCCCAGCTGCCAATGGTATTTTAAGCGCAAAATTGTGCCTTCTAGGTACGTACCTTACAGGTAGAGGGGCCGTGCAGTGGGGGCGTATCCCTATTTGTGTTGAGCAAGGAATGGTTTCGGAAGATCGGGTTGAGCTCGGGCTCATTTGTTCGCCTGTTGCGCCTTGATGGCTGATTGAGGCCTCGACGTCTTGATGTCGGACTAGAATTCGGCTGCTAAGGCTGTGACATGGCTTGAGACTGCGTCGGTATTTCCCCAAAGAGGAAGGGATGACGCAACACAGCTACGGTAAGTATTTCCTTCAGTTATGAAACCAAGGTTATCGAACCAGTAGGAGAACCACGTAACACTATGTAAACGGTACCTGCACACAAAGAACAAATACTTGCAACCCGACACGTAAGAGAGGTTGTCAATCTCTCCACGGTAAAAAGTTAGATTAGATTGTAGTAGATTGGATAGATAGATCGCACAAGAACACAAAAAAAAGAGGCAAATAAAAAGTGCAGCAAGGTATTTTTGGGTTTTTGGAATAATAGATCTGAAAACAAAAGCGGCAAAAGATAGGTCGGAAAGCAATATGTTGGAAAAGTAGACCCGGGGGCCGTAGGTTTCACTAGTGGCTTCTCTCATGAGTATAGCACACAGTGGGCGAACAAATTACTGTTGGGCAATTGATAGAAGATCAAATAATCATGATGATATCCAAGGCGATGATCATTATATAGGCATCACGTCCAAGATTACTAGACCAAAACGTTTCTGCATCTACTACTATTACTCCACAAATTGACCGCTATCCAGCATGCATCTAGTGTATTAAGTTCATGGTAAAACGGAGTAATGCAATAAGAACGGTGACATGATGTAGACAAGATCTATTCATGTAGGAGTAGACCCCATCTTGTTATCCTTAATAGCAACGATACATGCGTGCTTCGCTGCCCCTTCTGTCACTGGGAGAGGACACCGCAAGATCGAACCCATCACAAATCACCTCTTCCCATGGCAAGAAAAATCGATCTAGTTGGCCTAACTAAACCAAAGATTCAAAGAAGAAATACGAGGCTATAAGTAATTATGCATATAAAAGACCAAAGAAGACTCAAATAATATTCATGGACAGAAACTGATCATGAACTCAAAATTCATCGAATCCCAACAAACACACCGCAAAAAGTCATTACATCAAATAGATCTCCAAGAGACCATTGTATTGATAATCAAAAGAGAGAGATAAAGCCATCTAGCTACTGCCTACGGACCCGTAGGTCTATGGTGGACTACTCACGCATCATCGGAGAGGCACCAATGAGGATGATGAACCCCTCCGCGATGATGTTAGATTGGATCTTGTGGTTTTGGAACTTGCGGCGGCTGGAAGTATTTTCGTCGACTCATCTAGGGTTTCTGAAATATTTGGGTATTTATAGAGCTCAGAGGCGGTGGAGGGGGGGTCCCGAGGCCACCACAACGCACCAGGGCATGCCGGGGGCCTCTGGCGTGCCCTGGTGTCTTCTAGGCCCCCTGGGCCTCCTCCCGGGTGCTTCTTTGGTGGCTTTCTTCTGGTCCAAAAAAAATCTCCAAAAAGTTTCATCGCGATTGGACTCCGTTTGGTACTGATATTCTGCGAAGTAAAAAACAAGCAAAAACAGCAACTGGCACTTGGCACTATGTCAATAGGTTAGTCCCAAAAAATGATATAAAGTTGCTATAAAATGATTGTAAAACATCCAAGAATGATAATATAACAACATGGAACAATCAAAAATTATAGATACGTTGGAGACGTATCAGCATCCCCAAGCTAAATTCCTACTCGTCCTCGAGTAGGTAAATGATAAAAACAGAATTTTTGATGTGGAATGCTGCCTAACATGTTCATCACATATTGTTTTCTTTTGTAGCATGGACATTTGGACCTTTAGATGGTTCAAAGCAATAGGCTAGTTTTGGCATAAAGACTTTAATACTCAAGCATGCCAACAAGCAACCATGTATTTCAAAATATCAACTCTAAAGAAAGCTATCCCTAGCCCATCATGCTCAATCATTGATCCATTCATGAAACACACTCAAATATTAACTACACCCAATGCACAAGTATGATCATAGTTGCCCCTAGTTGGTGTTTTATAAGAGAAGACGGAGACTCAAATTAAAAATAAAAATTGCATAAAGTAAATAGATAGGCCCTTCGCAGAGGGAAGTAGGGATTTGTAGAGGTGCCAGAGCTCAAAGCTTAAATTGAGAGAGAAAAATATTTTGGGTGGCATGCCTTTCTTGTCAACGAAAACGACCGAGTAGTTCTCAATACTTTCCATGCTAGATACATCATAGGAGGTTCCCAAACATAAATTAAAGTTTATTCCTTTTTCCACCATTCTTTCACAATTCATGGCTAGCCGTATCCATGGTTGCCTTCCGTACCAACACTTTCCAAGGAATTTATTATTTGACAACATAAAGTAAATTTCTTTTCATTTCAGGACTAGGCATCCCTATTACCACCGTACTCTTGTGCAATGACAAGTGAATAAACACTCATCTTGAGAATAACACATCTAGCATGGAAAAATATTGGACACCCCCTACCATTTCATGAGCGGTACGAGCACACAAAAAGGAAATTTATTTTGAAAATTAGAGATGGCACATACAAATTTGCTTAGAATGACATGGAAATACCGCATATAGGTAGGTATGGTGGACTCATGAGGCAAAACTGGGTTTAAAGATTTTGGATGCACAAGTAGTATTTCTACTTAGTACAAGTGGAGGCTAGCAAATAGATTGAGAAGCAACCAGCCATGAAACGAAAATTCACATAAACGGACATTCAGCATAACTAACACCGAATAATGCACCATAAGTAGGATGTAATTTCATTGCATAACTATTAACTTCCGTGCTTGCATAGGTAATCACAAACCTTAACACCAATATTCTTACTAAAGCATAATTACTCACCAATATGACTCACATATTACTATCATCATGTCTCAAAACTATTACAAGGAATTAAGTTTAATTTGTCCAATGATCTTCATGAAAGTTTTTATTATACCCCCCTTGAATATCTATCACTTTGGGACTAGTTTCATATATTGCCATTTCTTTTGAAAAGCTCAAATAAATTTAAGTGAAAACATGAGCATAAAAATTTCATCTCTCAAAATAGTATAAGTGAAGCATGAGAGAATTTCTACAAAGTTTACTAACTCTCATATTAATCTAACTGAAGAATGAGAGTGTTTCTCAAAAATTTACTAACTCTCAAATTAATCTAAGTCAAGCATGAGAGTGTTTCTTCAAAATTTAAAGCACACCGTGCTCAAAAAGATATAAGTGAAGCACTAGAGCCATTCCATAGCTCAAAAAATTTAAGTGAAGCATATAAAGCAATTCTAACAAATCATAGCATAATTTTGGCTCTCTCAAATAGGTGTGTCCAGCAAGGATACTTGTGACAAACTAAAAAGAAAAGCAAGCAAAGACTCAAATAATACAAGCCGCTCCAAGCAAAACTCATGATATGTGATGAATGAAAATATAGCTCCAAGTAAAATACCGATGGTCGTTAGAAGAAAGAGGGGATGCCACTCGGGGCATCCCCAAGCTTAGTTGCTTGTTTCTCCTTGGATATTATCTTGGGGGTGCTGTAGTATCCCCAAGATTAGGCTCTTTTCACTCCTTATTCCTTCATCCATCGTGATCTCATCCAAAACTTGAAAACTTCAATCACACAAAACTCAACAAAACCTTCGTGAGATCCGTTAGTATAATAAAGCAAATCACCACTCTAAGTGCTGTTGCAAACCCATTCATATTTTTATTATTGCACTATACCTACTTTATTTTAACTTTACCATGTCTTATACCCCTCAATACAAACCATAGATTCATCAAAACAAGCTCACAATGCAACGAAAACAGAATCTGTCAAAAACAGAACAGTCTGTAGTAATCTGTACTCTAACCATACTTATGTAACTTTACAAATTCTGAAAAATTAGGGCAACGTAAAGAATTTGTATAGAAATACTGTGTTAAAATTTCAGCTCATTATCACGCTCCATAAAAAAAATGAAAATTCCTGCACTGGAGTCAAAGTTTCTGTTTCAGATTCAGCATCGTTTCTACTCATCTTGTGAGTCATCCTAAAGGCTTTACTTGTCACAAACACTAATTAAAACATAAAAACAAAATAATAAAAGTAGCATAATTGTGTCAATACTCAAGAGCAGAAATAAAAAGGTAAAAATAAATTTTATTCATTGGGTTGCCTCCCAACAAGCTCTTTCTTTATAGCCATTAAGATAGGCTTGAGATTTCAATGATGCCCTCATGAAAGATAATAATAGCAACACAAAGAGAGCATCATGAAGCATATGGAAAACACACTTAAGTCTAACATACTTCCTATGCATAGGCATTTTATAAGCAAACAAATTATCAAGGCAAGCAAAAACTAGCATATGGAAGGAAGAAGAAAGAGACAATAGCAATCTCAACATGAAGAGAGGTAATTTAGTATCATGAAAATTTATACAACCATAATTTCATCTCTCATAATAATTACATGTTGGATCATAATCAAATTCAACAATATATCTATCATAAACAATACTCTCTTTATGATCAACATGCATAAAGCTTTTATCATCTTCCAAAATAGTGGGATTATCATCAACTAAAGTTATGACCTCTCCAAACCCACTTTTATCACAAAATTCATAAGATTGAACACTCTCCAAATATGTGGGATTCTTTTTACCTAAAGTTGATGCTCTTCCAAACCCACTTTCGATACTATTGCAAACATTATTATCAATAAAATATTCAACATGAGGCTTAAATAAATTTTCAAGATCATAAGAAGCATTAGCACCCTAATCATGATCATTGCAATAAGAAGTGGACATGACAAAATTATCATCCCCAAGCTTATAGTTTTGCATATCATTAACATAATTGACACTAATAGAATTTATAGTAACATCATTGCAATCATGCTTTTTAATCAAGGAGCTATCATGAATCACCTTATAAATTTCTTCTTTCAACACTTCATCGAAATTTTCAGATCATGATTTTCAAACAAAACTTTATAGAGATATTCAAGCGCACTCGGCTCACTAGCAATTGGTTCATCATAATTTGGCTTTTGAAAAGATTAGAAAGTGGATGAGGATCCATATCAATAGATTTTTAGCAAGCGAAGATGCAAGCAAATAGGAGGCACATGGCAACACAAGCAAACAAAAAGAGATCCGGCGAGAAAAAGGAGAACGAGAAAGAAGGCTAATAAAACGGCAAATTTTTGTGAAGTGGGGGAGATGAAAATGAGAGGCAAATGGCAAATAATGTAAATTGGAAGGAGATGAGATTTGTGATTAGGAACCTGATAGATGTTGATGATGTCTCCCCGGCAACGGCGCCAGGAATTCCTTTGACGTGGCTTAAGACTGCGTTGGTATTTCCCCAAAGAGGAAGGGATGATGCAGCACAGCTACAGTAAGTATTTCCCTCAGTTATGAAACCAATGTTATCAAACCAGTAGGAGAACCATGCAACACTATGTAAACGGTACCTGCACACAAAGAACAAATACTTGCAACCTGACGCGTAAGAGAGATTGTCAATCTCTCCACGGTAAAAAGATAGATTAGATTGTAGTCGATTGGATAGATATATCGCACAATGATATGTCCATTTTGCATCATGATTTCCTACAGTTATTTATAATGTTTTGTTGAATAATAATGCTTTAGGGAGTGATTCTAGTGCCTTTTATCTCATAATATGCAAGGTTTACACAAAGAGGGACAATACCGGCAGCTGGAATTCTGGACCTGAAAAAGCACATCAGAGATACCTATTCTGCACATCTCCAAATAAGCTGAAACTTTACAGAGAATTATTTTGGATTATATAATAAATACTAGAGCAAATAACTACCGGAGGGGGCCACCCTGGTGAGCATAAGACACCAGGCACGCCAGCCCCCCACGGCCCGCCCTGGTGGGTTGTGCTCAGCACGGCCCACCTCCGGTGCCCATCTTCTGGTATATAACGTCTTTTGACCAAGAAAAAATAAGGAGAGGACTTTCGGGATGGAACGCCGCCGTCTCGAGGTGGAACTTGGGCAGGAGCACTTTTGCCCTTAGGCGGAGCGATTCCGCCGGGGGAACCTCCCTCCCGGAGGGGGAAATCGAAGCCATCGTCATCACCAACACCCCTCTCATCTTTGGGAGGCCAATCTTCATCAACATCTTCAACAACACCATCTTCTCTGAAACCCTAGTTCATCTCTTGTGTCCAATCTTTGTACCGGAACCTCAGATTGGTTCCTGTGGGTGACTAGTAGTGTTGATTACATCTTGTAGTTGATAACTATATGTTTTATTTGGTGGAAGATTACATGTTTAGATCCATTATGCTATTCAATACCCCTCTGATCTTGAGCATGGATATTATTTGTGAGTAGTTACCTTTTGTTCTAGAGGTCACGGGAGAAGTCATGTTGCAAGTAATCATGTGAATTTGATATGTGTTCGATATTTTGATGATATGTATGTTATGATTCCCTTAGTGGTGTCATGTGAACGTCAACTACATGACACTTCACCATCCTTGGGCCTAAGGGAATGCATTGTGGAGTAGTTATTAGATGATGGGTTGCTAGAGTGACAGAAGCTTAAACCCTAGTTTATGCGCTACTTCGTAAGGGGCTGATTTGGATCCAAACGTTTAATTTATCTTAATACTTTTCTCGTAGTTGTGGATGCTTGCGAGGGGGTTAATCACAAGTGGGAGGTTGTTCAAGTAAGAACAGAACCCAAGCACCGGTCCCCCCACATATCAAATTATCAAAGTAGCGAACACAAATCAAACCAACATGATAAAAGTGACTAGATGAAATTCCCGTGTACCCTCAAGAACACTTTGCCTATTACTAGAGACAGTTCTGGCCTGTCCTTTGCCACAAAAGGATTGGGCTACCTTGCTGCACTTTATTTACCGTTACCATTACTTGCTTGTTACCAATTATCTTGCTATCAAACTACCTATTGCCTACAATTCCAGTGCTTGCAGCAATTACCTTGCTGAAAACCGCTTGTCATTCCCTTCTGCTCCTCGTTGGGTTCGACACTCTTACTTATAGAAAGGACTACGATTGATACCCTATACTTGTGGGTCATCAAGACTCTTTCTGGCGTAGTTGCTGGGGGGTGAAGCGCTCTTGGTAAGTGGAAATCGGTAAGGAAAAACTTATGCTACGTGCTGAAATTTATTGTCACTTGCTACCATGGAAAACAATCCTTTGAGGGGTTTGTTCGGGGTATCTTCACCTCGACCGGAACCACAATTAGTTGCCCCTCAACCTACTGCACCTACTAAAAATATTGGCTATGAAATTTCTTCAGGTATGGTAGAACAACTGCTTGCTAAACCTTATGCAGGAGATGGAACTGAACATCCTCATATGCACCTATTATATGTGAATGAAATTTGTGGATTATTTAAGCTTGCAGGTTTATCCGGAGGAGAAGCTAAGAAGAAGGTTTTCCCTTTATCTTTGAAGGGAAAATCATTGACATGGTATAGGCTATGTGATTATATTGGATCATGGAACTGGAATCGATTGCAATTGGAATTCCATCAAAAGTTTTATCCCATGCATCTACTTCATCGTGATCGGAATTATATATATAATTTTTGGCCTCGTGAAGGAGAAAGCATCGCTCTGGCTTGGGAGAGGCTTAAGTCAATGTTATATTCATGCCCCAATCATGATATCCCGGGAGAAGTTATTATTCAGAATTTTTATGCTCGGCTTTCTCATAATGATCAATCCATGCTCGATACTTCTTGTGCTGGTTCTTTTATGAAGAAGACTATTGAATTCAAGTGGGATCTCTTAGAAAGAATTAAACGCAACTCTGAAGATTGGGAACTCGACGAAGGTAATGAGTCAGGTATAAAGCTTAAGTTTGATTGTGTTAAATATTTTATGAATACCGATGTTTTCACAAGTTTAGCAATAAATATGGACTTGACTCTGAGATAGTAGCCTTTCTGTGAAGCATTTGCTACTCATGTTGGTCTCCCTAAGGAGAAGTGGTTTAAATAGTATCCCCCTATTAAAGAACAAATTAAAGAACCGGTAAAAGCTAAGGATGAAACCATCATTTACAATGTTGATCGAGTTGTGCCTACTGCTTATATTGAAAAACCACCTTTTCCTTTAGGATAAAGGAACATGCTAAGGTATCAACTGTGGTTCGTAAGAGTAATATTAGAGCACCTAAGTCCCCTGAGCAAATTAAAGTAGAACCTAGTGTTGCTATGGTTAAAGATCTCTTGGTAGAAAATATTGATGGGCATGTTATTTACTTCTGTGATGAAGCTTCTAGAATTGCCAAACCTGATGAAAAAGATAAACATAAACCCGTAGTGGGCATGCCTGTTGTCTCAGTCAAAATAGGAGATCGTTGCTATCATGGTTTATGTGATTTGGGTGCTAGTGTGAGTGCTATTCCTTTTACCTTATACCAAGAAATTATGAATGATATAACACCCGCTGAAATAGAAGACATTGATGTTACTATAAAACTTGCTAATAGAGACACCATCACACCACTTGGGATTGTTAGAGATGTTGAAGTCTTGTTTGGGAAAGTAAAATATCCTACTGATTTTCTAGTGCTTGTTTCCCCACAAGATGACTTTTGTCCTGTTATCTCTGGTAGACCTTTCTTGAGCATCGTCAATGCTAAGATAGATTGTGAAAAACAAACTGTCGGTGTTAGTTTCAGTGATATGTCTCACGAATTTAATTTCTCCAGGTTTAGTAGACGACCTTGTGATACATAAGTATCTAGTAAGGATGAAATAATGGGTCTTGCTTCTATTGTCGTGCCTCCTACTGATCCACTAGATCAATATTTGCTTGACCATGAAAATGATATGCACTTGCGTGAAAGAAATGAAATAGATAAAATTTTCTTTGAAAAACAACCTCTGCTAAAACACAATTTGCCTATTGAAACTCTTGGAGGTCCTCCTCCACCTAAAGGTGATCCTGTGTTTGAATTAAAGCAATTGCCTGACACTTTGAATTATGCTTATCTTGTGAGAAAAAGATATATCCTTTTATTATTAGTGCCAACCTTTCAGAAGATGAAGAAGAAAGATTATTAAAAATTCCGAGGAAGCACCGGGCTGCTATTGGATATACTCTTGATGATCTTAAGGGCATTAGTCCCACTCTATGTCAGCACAAGATTAATATGGAACCTGATGGTAAACCCGTTGTTGATCACCAACGGCGATCGAATCCTAAGATGAAAGAAGTGGTAAGAACTGAAATACTAAAGCTTCTGGAAGCAGGTATAATCTATCCCATAGCTGATAGTAGATGGGTAAGTCCCGTTCATTGTGTCCCTAAGAAAGGAGGTATTATCGTTGTTCCTAATGATAAAAATGAACTCATTCCACAAAGAATTGTCACTGGCTATAGAATGGTAGTTAACTTTAGAAAATTAAATAAAGCTACTACAAAAGATCATTACCCTCTGCCTTTCATTGATCAGATGTTAGAAAGATTATCTAAGCACACACACTTTTGTTTTCTGGACGGATATTCTGGTTTCTCTCAAATACCTGTATCACAATCTGATCAAGAGAAAACCACCTTTACTTATCCGTTTGGAACATATGCTTATAGACGTATGCCTTTTGGTTTATGCAACGCACCTGCTACCTTTCAAAGATGTATGACTGCTATATTCTCTGATTTTTGTGAAAAGATTGTGGAGGTTTTCATGGATGATTTTTTCATTTACGGAACTTCTTTTGATGATTGCTTAAGCAACCTTGATCGAGTTTTGCAGAGATGTGAACAAACTAATCTTGTCTTGAATTGGGAGAAGTGCCTCTTTATGGTTAATGAAGGTATTTTCTCGGGGCATAAAATATCTGAACGAGGTATTGAGGTGGATAAGGCTAAAGTTGATGCAATTGAGAAAATGCCATGTCCTAAAGATATTAAAGGTATTCGAAGTTTCCTTGGTCATGCTAGTTTCTATAGGAGGTTCATTAAAGACTTCTCTAAAATTTCTAGGCCTCTTACTAATATTTTGCAAAAGGATATCCCTTTTTTTTTATGATGATTGTGTAGAAGCCTTTGAAACACTCAAGAAAGCCTTAACTTCTGCACCTATCGTCCAACCACCTGATTGGAACTTGCCTTTTGAAATTATGTGTGATGCTAGTGATTATGCTGTTGGTTTTGTTCTAGGACAAAGGGTTGATAAGAAATTGAAAGTTATCCATTATGCTAGCAGAACTCTAGACAGTGCCCAACGGAATTATGCTACTACTGAAAAAGAATTTTTAGCAGTTGTGTTTGCTTGTGATAAATTTAGATCCTACATTGTTGATTCCAAAGTCATTGTTCACACCGATCATGCTGCTATAAAATATCTTATGGAAAAGAAAGATGCTAAACCTAGACTCATTAGGTTGGTTCTCTTGCTTCAAGAATTTGACTTACATATCATTGGTAGGAAGGGAGCTGAGAACCCCGTAGCTGATAACTTGTCTAGGTTAGAAAATATTCTTGATGACCCATTAACTATTGATGATAGCTTTCCTGATGAACAGTTAGCTGCAATAAATGTTTCTCAAAACACTCCTTGGTATGCTGATTATGCTAATTACATTGTTGCTAAATATATACCACCTAGCTTCACATACCAACAAAAGAAAAAATTCTTCTATGATTTAAGACATTACTTTTGGGATGACCCACATCTTTATAAAGAAGGAGTAGATGGTATTATTAGATGTTGTGTACCTGAGAATGAACAGGAACAAATCCTATGGAAATGTCATTTCGAAGCTTATGGAGGACATTATGCGGGAGATAGAACTGCTCACAAGGTATTGCAATCTGATTTTTATTGGCCTACTCTCTTCAAGGATGCCCGTAAGTTTGTCTTGTCTTGTGATGAATGTCAAAGAATTGGTAATATCGCTATGCGTCAGGAAATGCCTATGAATTATTCACTTGTTGTTGAACCATTTGATGTTTGGGGTTTTGATTATATGGGACCTTTTCCTTCCTCTAACGGGTACACACATATTTTGGTTACTATTGATTATGTCACTAAGTGGGTAGAAGCTATTCCAACTAGTAGTGTTGATCACAACACCTCCATTAAAATGCTTAAAGAAGTTATCTTCCCGAGGTTTGGAGTCCCTAGATATTTAATGACCGATGGTGGTTCACACTTTATCCATGGTGCTTTCCGTAAGATGCTTGCTAAATATGATGTTAACCATAGAATTGCATCACCCTATCATCCTCAATCTAGTGGTCAGATTGAACTTAACAATAGAGAAATAAAATTGATATTAGAAAAAACTATCAATAGGTCTCGAAAGAATTGGTCTAAGAAACTAGATGATGCACTTTGGGCCTATAGAACAGCTTATAAAAATCCTATGGGTATGTCTCCGTACAAAATGGTATATGGAAAAGCTTGTCATTTGCCTCTACAGTTAGAACATAAAGCATTTTGGGCAATTAAAAAACTCAATTATGATTTCTAACTTGCTGGTGAGAAGAGGCTATTTGATATTAGCTCACTAGATGAATGGAGAACCCAAGCCTATGAAAATGCCAAACTATTCAAAGAAAAAGTAAAAAGATGGCATGACAAAAGAATCCAAAAGCGAGAATTCAAAATAGGAGACTATGTTCTTTTGTACAACTCTCATTTAAGATTTTTTGCAGGTAAGCTTTCTCTCCAAATGGGAAGGACCATATATTGTCGAAGAGGTTTATCGTTCTGGAGCTACCAAGATTAATAATGCTAAAGGTACTAACCCGAAGGTGGTCAATGGACAAAGAATTAAACACTATATCTCAGGTACGCCTATTAATGTTGAAAGCAATGTTATCCAAACCATGACACCGGAGGAACACATAAAAGAAACCTTCCGGAACACTCCACAATACTGAAAAAGAGGAGGTACGTGATACGGTGAGTAAACGGACTCCAAATATTCCGCAAAAATATTTTCTGTCAGTTTTGGAATATTACAAAAATTAGGAAAATAAGAAATAAACAGGAAAGCAACCGAGGTGAGCACGATACACCAGGGCGCGCCAGCCCTGGTGGGTTGTGCCCACCTCAGACACCTTCCCGACTCCGTTTTCCTTCCATATTCTTGCTTCTCAAGAATAAAAATTCTCTATATATACCCCCGACTGCTTTGACCACCGCATCGCAGAAAAATCCTTTGTTCTTGTTTCGTGCTGTTTTCCTGGCAGATCTGAAAATATGTCGTCTCAAGATTCAAAGGGGGAGAGCTATGTTGCTGACTATATTGCAAACCCCAAGATCCATGGAGAAGTGGAGCATTATGGATGGACCCCAAATGAGGAGGAAGACGCTACCATGAAGGAAACAAAGGACAATAGTTCTGAGGAAGAGGATGACCCACTACCTCAGCCCGGAGACATGCCTGTGGAATTCAAGAAGTCAAAGCTCCCTAAAGTATACAAACCTGAGGTTCAATTTATTCCATCCCGTTTTCTGCAGGAGAGCAAGGCAGCATTATGCAAAAAGATATTAAAGCTCGAGTTGGAGAATGATGATCTAAGGGAGGAAAATTTTATGCTCAAATATAAGTTGAAGAAGAAGGCTACTTCATCACCACCACATACTTCATCACCACCACCAAAGGAGACTTGAACACACGGGTATGGGCACTCCCCTTGGCTTGAGCCAAGCTTGGGGGAGCTGCCCCGGTATCGTATCACCATCACTTTTATTCACCTTTACCTATTTTAGTTCGATCTTTAGCCTTTTCTTGATTTAGTTGAATAAAAGTTTAGTATGATCTATTTTCGTGTGCTAGTTTCGTGATCTATCTATGTAATCGAGTGAGAGTTATATAATAAAGTTTAGTTTAAGATTTTGCTTCTTTATTTTCTTGTTGCAATCAAAATAAAGGGAAAGAGAAATAAATGAAAAGAATCATATGCTAATCTTATGGTAAGTAATGACATCACATAAGGAAAACTAGAAGTGGTAAAATTTATCATAGCATTGGTCAATGATGCAATTCATGAAAGAATTAATAAGGGAAGAGAAGATTCACATGCAAATACACTATCTTGGACATCTTTTATGATTGTGAGCCCCCATTAAATATTATATGCCAAAATTGTTGACATTGGACAAGGAAGACAACGTAATAACTTATGTTTATTCATATTCACATAGAAGTTATATTGTCATAGATCCTTCAACATGTGGTGCTTGCTCAATATCTTTGCTAGCCAAAAATTCCGCACTAAGTAGAGATACTACTTGTGCATCCAAAAACCCAAAACCCAAATTCATGTTTTGAGAGTCCACCATACCTACCTACGGATCGAGTAAGATCCTTGAAGTAAGTTGTCATCGGTGCAATAAGGCAATAAAAATTGCTTCTAAATGTGTTTTGATCAATTAGTGTAAGAGAAAATTGAGCTCTATACGAACATATGATGGCAAAGTAATAAAAGCGACGGACTGCATAATAAAGGTTGCTATCATAGGGGGCAATATAGCATGACGTTCTTTTACATTAAGGGTTTGAGCATACAATCCAAAAAGCGCATGACAACCTCTGCTTCCCTCTGCGAAGGGCCTATCTTTTACTTTTATGTATTTACTTTTATGCAAGAGTCAAAGTATTCTCCCCTATTCCTTTTTACTTCTCTCTTTTTGCAAGCATCATGTGGTGAGGAAAGATCTAGGCACATATATCCAGTTGGATGTGAGTGAGCATGAGTTATTATTATTGACATCACCCTTGAGGTGAATACGTTGGGAGGCGAAACTATAAGCCCGTATCTTTCTATGTGTCCGGATGAAACTTTTTGCTCATGGGTATGTTGTGAGTTTTATAAATCATGGAAGACTAAATGATGGTTGAGTATGTGGACTTGCCAAAAGGCTCCGACACGAGACCCTTCCCGAAAATATGATGAATTGTTGTTTCAAAGTTGACTGAGAACATAGTTTGTTGGTTTTCAATAAGGTTTATGCTTTATACTTCTATGTTGTGATGAATTGTTACTTCTTCATGAGAAGTTATATGATGAAAGTATATGAATAAGTTTTATGATAAAGTTTGTTGCTGTTATGATAGTAAGCATGATGCTACTATGTCCGTATTTTGTTTTTATCGACACGTCTCTCTCAAACCATGTGGACATGCTTTTCAATATCGGCTTTCACTTGAGGACAAGCGAGGTCTAAGCTTGGGGGAGTTGATACATCCATTTTGCATCATGATTTACTACTGTTATTTATAATGTTTTGTTGAATAATAATGCTTTAGGGAGTGATTCTAATTCATTTTCTCTCATAATATGCAAGGTTTACAAAAAGAGGGAGAATACCGGCAGCTAGAATTCTGGACCTGAAAAAGCACATCAGAGATACCTATTCTACACATCTTCGAATAAGCTGAAACTTTATGGAGAATTATTTTGGCTTATATAATAAATACTGGAGCAAATAACTACTGGAGGGGGCCACCCTAGTGAGCACAAGACACCAGGGCGCGCCAGGCCCCCCAGGCGCGCCCTCGTGGGTTGTGCTCAGCACGGCCCACCTCCGGTGCCCATCTTCTGGTATATAAGGTCTTTTGACCTAGAAAAATAAATAAGGAGAGGACTTTCGGGACGGAACGCCGCCGTCTCGAGGCGGAACTTGGGCAGGAGCACTTTTGCCTTCCGGCGGAGCGATTCCGCCGGGGAACTTCCCTCCCGAAGGGGGAAATCGAAGCCATCGTCATCACCAACACCCCTCTCATCTTTGGGAGGCCAATCTTCATAAACATCTTGAACAGCACCATCTCCTCTCAAACCCTAGTTCATCTCTTGTGTTCAATCTTGGTACCGGAACCTTAGATTGGTACCTGTGGGTGACTAGTAGTGTTGATTACATCTTGTAGTTGATTACTATATGGTTTATTTGGTGAAAGATTACATGTTCAGATCCATTATGCTATTCAATACCCCTCTGATCTTGAGCATGAATATTATTTGTGAGTGGTTACCTTTTGTTCTTGAGGTCACGGGAGAAGTCATGTTGCAAGTAATCATGTGAATTTGATATGTGTTCGATATTTTGATGATATGTAAGTTGTGATTCCCTTAGTGGTGTCATGCGAACGTCGACTACATGACACTTCACCATCATTGGGCCTAAGGGAATGCATTATGGAGTAGTTATTAGATGATGGGTTGCTAGAGTGACAGAAGCTTAAACCCTAGTTTATGCGCTACTTCGTAAGGGGCTGATTTGGATCCAAACGTTTAATGCTATGGTTAGATTTTATCTTAATACTTTTCTTGTAGTTGCGGATGCTTGCGAGGGGGTTAATCTTAAATGGTAGGTTGTTCAAGTAAGAACAACACCAAAGCACCGGTCCACCCATATATAAAATTATCAAAGTAGCGAACACAAATCAAACCAACATGATAAAAGTGATTAGATGAAATTCCCGTGTACCCTCAAGAACACTTTGCCTATTACTAGAGACTGTTCTGGCCTGTCCTTTGCCACAAAAGGATTGGGCTACCTTGCTGCACTTTATTTACTGTTACAGTTACTTGCTTGTTACCAATTATCTTGCTATCAAACTACCTATTACCTACAATTTCAGTGCTTGCAGAAATTACCTTGCTGAAAATCGCTTGTCATTTCCTTCTGCTCCTCGTTGGGTTCAACACTCTTACTTATCGAAAGGACTACGATTGATCCCCTATACTTGTGGGTCATCAAGACTCTTTTCTGGTGCCGTTGCCGGGGAGTGAAGCGCTCTTGGTAAGTGGAAATCGGCAAGGAAAAACTTATACTACATGCTGAAATTTATTGTCACTTGCTACTATGGAAAACAATCATTTGAGGGGTTTGTTCGGGGTATCTTCACCTCGACCGGAACCAAAATTAGTTGCCCCTCAACCTACTACACCTACTGAAAATATTGGCTTTGAAATTCCTTCGGGTATGGTAGAACAACTGCTTGCTAAACCTTATGCAGGAGATGGAATTGAACATCCTGTTATGCACCTATTATATGTGAATGAAATTTGTGGATTATTTAAGCTTGCAGATTTATCTGGAGATGAAGCTAAGAAGAAGGTTTTCCCTTTATCTTTGAAGGAAAAAGCATTGACATGGTATAGGTTATGTGATGATATTGGATCATGGAACTGGAATCGATTGCAATTGGAATTCCATCAAAAGTTTTATCCCATGCATCTTGTTCATCGTGTTCGGAATTATATATATAATTATTGGCCTCGTGAAGGAGAAAGCATCGCTCTGGCTTGGGAGAGGATTAAGTCAATGTTATATTCATTCCCCAATCATGATATCCCGAGAGAAGTTATTATTCAGAATTTGTATGCTCGGCTTTCTCATAATGATCAATCCATGCTCGATACTTCTTGTGCTGGTTCTTTTATGAAGAAGACTATTGAATTCAAGTGGGATCTCTTAGAAAGAATTAAACGCAACTCTGAAGATTGGGAACATGATGAAGGTAATGATTCAAGTATAAAGCTTAAGTTTGATTGTGTTAAATCTTTTATGAATACCGATGTTTTTCACAAGTTTAGCACTAAACATGAACTTGACTCTGAGATAGTAGCCTCTTGCTGTGAAGCATTTGCTACTCATGTTGATCTCCCTAAGGAGAAGTGGTTTAAATATCATCCCCCTATTAAAGAAGAAATTAAAGAACCGGTAAAATCTAAGGATGAAACCATCATTTACAATGTTGATTCAGTTGTGCCTATTGCTTATATTGAAAAACCACCTTTCCCTGTTAGGATAAAGGAACATGCTAAGCTATCAACTGTGGTTCGCAAGAGTAATATTAGAGCACCTAAGCCCCCTGAGCAAATTAAAGTAGAACCTAGTGTTGCTATGGTTAAAGATCTCTTGATAGAAAATATTGATGGGCATGTTATTTACTTCTGTGATGAAGCTGCTAGAATTGCCAAACCTGATGAAAAAGATAAACATAGACCCATAGTGGGCATGCCTGTTGTCTCAGTCAAAATAGGAGATCATTGCTATCATGGTTTATGTGATTTGGGTGCTAGTGTGAGTGCTATTCCTTTTACTTTATACCAAGAGATTATGAATGATATAGCACCCGCAGAAATAGAAGACATTTATGTTACTATTAAACCTGCTAATAGAGACACCATCACACCACTTGGGATTGTTAGAGATGTTGAAGTCTTGTGTGGGAAAGTAAAATACCCTACTGATTTTCTAGTTCTTGGCTCCCCACAAGATGACTTTTTCCCCATTATATTTGGTAAACCTTTCATGAGCACCGTCAATGCTAAGATAGATTGTGAAAAACAAACTGTCGGTGTTAGTTTCGGTGATGTGTCTCACAAATTTAATTTCTCCAAGTTTAGTAGACGACCTCGTGATACAAAAGTATCTAGTAAGGATGAAATAATTGGTCTTGCTTCTATTGCCGTGCCTCCTACTGATTCACTAGAACAATATTTGCTTGACCATGAAAATGATATGCACTTGCGTGAAAGAAATGAAATAGATAAAATTTTCTTTGAACAACAACGTCTCCTAAAACACAATTTGCCTATTGATACTCTTGGAGGTCCTCCTCCACCTAAAGGTGATCATGTGTTTGAATTAAAGCAATTTCCTGACACTTTGAAGTATGCATATCTTGATGGGAAAAAGATATATCGTGTTATTAGTAGTGCTAACCTTTCAGAACATGAAGAAGAAAGATTATTAAAAATTCTGAGGAAGCACCGGGCTGCTATTGGATATACTGTTGATGATCTTAAGGGCATTAGTCCCACTCTATGTCAGCACAAGATTAATATGGAACTTGATGTTAAACCCGTTGTTGATCACCAACAGCGATTGAATCCTAAGATGAAAGAAGTGGTAAGAACTGAAATACTAAAGCTTCTGGCAGCAGATATAATCTATCCCATAGCTGATAGTAGATGGGTAAGTCCCGTTGATTGTGTCCCTAAGAAAGGAGGTATTATAGTTGTTCCTAATGACAAAAATGAACTCATTCCACCAAGAATTGTCACTGGCTATAGAATGTAATTGACTTTAGAAAATTAAATAAAGCTACTAGAAAAGATCATTACCCTCTACCTTTCATTGATCAGATGTTTGAAAGATTATCTAAGCACACACAATTTTGTTTTCTGGACAGATATTCTGGTTTCTCTCAAATACCTGTATAACAATCTGATCAAGAGAAAACCACCTTTACTTGTCCTTTTGGAACCTATGCTTATAGACATATGCCTTTTGGTTTATGCAATGCACCTGCTACCTTTCAAAGATGTATGACTGCTATATTCTCTGACTTTTGTGAAAAGATTGTGGAGGTTTTTATGGATGATTTTTCCGTTTACGGAACTTCTTTTGATGATTGCTTAAGCAACCTTGATCGAGTTTATAAGATCTATTCATGTAGGAGTAATGCAATATGAACGGTGACATGATGTAGAGAAGATCTATTTATGTAGGAGTAGACCCCATCTTGTTATCCTGAATAGCAACAATACATGCGTGCCTCGCTGCCCCTTCTGTCACTGGGAGAGGACACCACAAGATCAAACCCATCACAAAGCACCTCTCCCATGGCAAGAAAAATCGATCTAGTTGGCTTAACTAAACCAAAGATTTGAAGAAGAAATACGAGGCTATAAGTAATCATGCATATAAGAGATCGAAGAAAGACTCAAATAATATTCATGGATAGAAACTGATCATGAACTCAAAATTTATCGGATCCCAACAAACACACCGCAAAAGGTCATTACATCAAATAGATCTCCAAGAGAAGATTATATTGAGAATCAAAAGAGAGAGAGAGAAAGCCATCTAGCTACTGCCTACGGACCCGTAGGTCTATGGTGGACTACTCACGCATCATCGGAGAGGCACCAATGAGGATGATGAACCCCCCTGTGATGGTGTTAGATTGTATCTCGTGGTTCTGGAACTTGTGACGGCTAGAAGTATTTTTCGTCGACTCCTCTAGGGTTTCTGGAACATTTGGGTATTTATAGAGCTCAGAGGGAGGCGGTGGAGGGGGTCCCGAGGCCACCACAACCCACCAGGGCGCGCCGGGGGCCTTTGGCGCGCCATGGTGTCTTCTAGGCCCCCTGGGCCTCCTCCCGGGTGCTTCTTTGGCTCACTGGCTTTCTTCTGGTCCAAAAAAATCTCCAAAAAGTTTCATCATGATTGGACTCCGTTTGGTACTGATATTCTGTGAAGTAAAAAACAAGCAAAAACAACAACTGGCACTTGGCACTATGTCAATAGGTTAGTCCCAAAAAATGATATAAAGTTGCTATAAAACGATTGTAAAACATCCAAGAATGATAATATAACAGCATGGAACAATCAAAAGTTGTAGATACGTTGGAGACGTATCAGGCCGCTGTGTGTTCCCCAGTCCGGAGGGAGCGCTCTGTGTTGTCGTTGGCAGTGATGACCCCCTTGGGTTCGGGCATCTTGAGCTTCAGATATGCTTAATGGGGGACGACATTAAAGTGAGCGAACGTTGTACGGCCGAGCAGTGCGTGATAGCCGCTGCAGAAAGGGACAATGTCGAAGATCAAGTCCTCGCTGCGGAAGTTGTCGGGCGAGCCGAACACTACTTCCAGGGTCACGGTACCCGAACAGCGGGCTTCGACGCCTGGAGTGACTCCTTTAAAGGTAGTGGTGCTGGGTTTGATCCTTGATGGATCGATACCCATTTTTTTCACCGTGTCTGAGTAAATCAGGTTAAGGCTACTTCCCCCGTCCATTAGGACTCTAGTAAGGTGGTACCCATCAATAATGGGGTCTAAGACAAGGGCTCCCGAGCCTCCATGACGGATGTTGGTCGGGTGGTCCCTATGGTCGAAGGTGACCGGGCAAGCCGACTGTCGGTGCACGGATGCTCACGATCACCTATGGGACCAGAGGCCCCTTGTGGTTCGGCAGGGGGGTCACGTTGCACGAAGAGCGGAGAGCATGAGACGGCGCGACGATCATGACACAGGCATTTTACCCAGGTTCGGGCCGCTGCTAAGCGTAAAACCCTACTCCTGATTTTGGTGGATTGATCAGAGGAACACGAAGAACACACATCGCTTAACCCCGGCAAGAGCTGTTGTCGGGGAGAGCTACTACGTGAATACAAGTGTCCAAAGGTCCGAATCTTGAGCTAGGAAGCCTTGGGCCTCCTTTTATAGTGTAAGGGGTTACCACAATGGCAAAACAATCATTATCTATCGATTAGATAGCTTAGTAGAGCTATCATACCTAACTCTGGCATTTAGGACAAAATACCATGATTACCAGCCTAGGTGGCGCTTGGGGGTGCATCCCCGACAAGCTCTTGCCACCGCTTGGCCGGTCGTTTCTTATGGTCTTGACACGCTGCCGGGCGGGTGTCAACTGAGTATAACTTGCCTCCTGGTGTGTCGCCACGTGTTTAGCGAGAGCTGATTAGCCGCTTGAGGGCTCGACACCGCATCAACAAGTGACTGGCGTAGCGATGTGGTGGAGCGGTGGCTGGTTAGCTCGTGCTTGCCGGGTCTTCAGAAAGGTGCGCATGTTTTGGTCCCCGGCAAGCGCCGGGGACCTGCTTGGCGCGTTGCAGTCCAGGCTTGGGCTGCCGCGTTGGGCTTGTTGGAGTCTGGTCTTGATCATTCGTTGGGTTTGTACGAACGTTGAAGGGTTCAGCTACTACCGCCTGTGCATAAGTCAAGGGTACTAGGTCCCCCTGTACTAGTGCACCGACAGGAGCCCCCGGGTCTGGCCCACATGCGCTCGCCAAGTGCCGTTGGGTCAGGCCCAAAATCTATGCACACGCGCGCAATGGGAGGGAGTAACCGCCAATTTATTGGTCAGCACTGACCCACCACCTCAGGCCGTTTCCGCCACGCGCGCCGCATGCATAGCGGGAAGTTAGCGACGGGCGCGCGTGACTTAAAGCCCTGGTCGTGGCAGAAACCGCAGCGCCATGGATTGGAGCAATGGGGCGGTTACCTGTTCGCCCGTGATCATGGGTGGTGGAATTGGTGGACATGGGCGGCGACCTTTGGAGTGGAGGAGAGC
Source organism: Elymus sibiricus (assembly GCA_039707655.1). Classification (NCBI taxonomy): domain Eukaryota; kingdom Viridiplantae; phylum Streptophyta; class Magnoliopsida; order Poales; family Poaceae; genus Elymus; species Elymus sibiricus. The sequence continues at coordinate 240,447,045 of CM077665.1, forward strand.
CAGTCCGCGCGCTCTCCCCTATAAATTGGGGGTCGCGAGGGGCGATGCTCATCCATCCTTTCTTCCTCCTTGAGTCCGGATCCATAGAGCTTGCCCTTCTACTTCCTTGTCTTGAGCCACGTTCCCCCTCCCGATGCTCAGGGGGAGGGGCTTAGCGAGCGTGTTTGCAGGGCCTTCCCCTTGGACCCATGCCTAGTCCCCGTCATGGATAGACGACTCTGATCTGAAGGCTGGTCGGGGAAGTCTTGGATGGAGGAGCGGTCAGCGTGGTGGCCGTGTTGGAGACAACTGCGGCGGCACGCCTGCCGCCGCGCTGCCCGCTTCTTTAGCTTTGAGGGAGCGCCATGCGGTTGACATCGCGCCAGGATCCATATTGGAGGTGCAGCTTCGCGGCGGTCCGTGGTTCCCGCATTCCTTCTTCAAGGTGATGGAGAAAAACTACCCACACGGCCGCTATGGGCGTGCGTACGGTTGCAGCCGTGAGTCGTCGTTCATCGCGGTGAAGCTCTCCTCCCGCGGCGTTGTGGACGGAGCGTACGGGAGGGAGTCCGTCATCCACACGCGCTCTTCTAAGGCGGGGGATGGAATTCCCCGCCTTTGGCCACCGGGGACGACCATGCTCTCTGTAGGGTCCCCGGGTTGCCGCGCCTGGAGCTTGGGGGATGGCGGGGGCGTTCCCTCGAGCGGTGGCGATGAGGAAGACGATGGCGGTCGGGGACCTACGACGCATCAGGAGTACGGATGAGGTCTCCGACGCGTCGCGTTCCCCGGCAGCACCATCATCACCAGCTGGGCTCCGTCAGTGCCACCATCTGGACCTGCCCTCTGCCTTCTTTCCCCTTGTCGGTCTTGTCCGCTCCGTCCGCTTTGTCTGCCCTGCCTGGGGACAGGGCCCTTCTGCTCGCTGAACGCGTCCCTCTGGTCCTGGCTGGGAAGTGTCGAATCCCAGCCAGGCGCTCCTTTTGCCCTCTGTTCCTTCTTCACCTAATCCCTAAGAGGAGAGGGACAAGAAAGGCATTACGGGGCATTTATCTTTTTGTAAGCCAAAAATGTAGGCGTTTGCCAAATTTTAGTTGATCAGAATGTAATTTCTTATCCACTTTGTATCGGAAATGAATGAGAAAAGGTGCTATCTTTCTCTCGCAAGTACTATTCCTTTCCCTTCCTTATTTATACTGTACCGGTATGTTTTGTCTTTGCTACATGGAGCTACTTGTCGGGTCATCATTCTTACCTCGAGTGCCAAAGAGGGAAAACGAGCCCCTGACAGCAGGTTGGCGTTGTTCTTCAGCAGAGCTCCTTGTCGGTGTCGGCGCCGCCACCCCCCCACAGTCGTTAAACAAGGACAGGGGGACGGCTCGTCCCGACAAGGGTTTTCACCACGTGGATGACTCCACCACCCGCAGTAAGGAAGATACTAAGGATTTCCTTGAGGAATCGAAAGGTACTGAACTTGGGATATGCGATATACTTATCTTTTCCAAGCAGTATCCCCTTTTAGAGTGTGATGGGCCGCCATGCTTGTTTCTTTGTTTCCCTTCCCTGTTTTTCCGATGGTCAAACATGTAGGGTGAGAACAGTAACAAAGATTACGGGTTCATCAAGTATTCTAGCTAATCTTTATAACTCAAAAAGCGATAACATTGCAGTCATAAAAAATGCGTAACGAGCATGTAAAAATGATGATATGATGCAATGCCTAGCTTTATTATTGTTGCACAAGGTCTGCACCTGGCTTTGTACAAAGGGTTACATGCAACATCGGCAAGGCTTGTACAAAAGGTGGCTGCCGGGGCTTGAACCCGGCAGCCGCGCCTTACGGGTAGAACTTACGAAGATGCTCAATGTTCCATGAGTTAAGAACCTTGGTGCCATCTTCGGTCTCCAGACGGACTGCACCAGGTCTGGTGACTCGTACTACCCGGTAAGGGCCTTCCCACTTCGGCGTCAACTTGTTAGTACCCTTGGTGGACTAAACACGCCTAAGGACAAGGTCACCTTCCTCAAGGCTCCGGGCGTGGACCCTGTGGATATGGTAGCGACACAGGCCTTGCTGGTAACGTCTGGCACGCACCGCAGCCTGGAGACGGTCCTCCTCGAGGAGCATGGCATCGTCATGCCGTAGCTGCTGTTGCTCTACTTCATTGTAGGCAAGCACCCGAGGTGACCCGTATATGAGTTCCGTGGGGAGTACTGCTTCTGCCCCGTACACTAGGGAGAAGGGCGTTTGGACAGTAGCTCAATTTGGTGTCGTCCCGAGGGACCAAAGAACCACCGACAACTCATATATCTAGCGCCTGCCGCTCTTCCGCAGCTTATCAAAAGTTCTTGTCTTGAGTCCTCGCAGCACTTCAACATTCATCCTCTCGACTTGCCCGGTACTTCTTGGGTGGGCAACAGAGGCGAAGGAGACCTTGCTTCCAAGGTTTTCGATATATTGCATGAAGGCGCGACTCGTGAATTAGGTGCCGTTGTCAGTGATCACTCTGTTAGGCACTCCAAAGCGGCACACCAATCCTTTCATGAACTTGATAGCTGACTGGGCGGTCCCCTTTCTTACTGGTTCCACCTCAGGCCACTTTGTGAACTTGTTGGTTGCCACGAACAAGAACTCAAAGCCCCCGACAGCGCGGGGGAAGGGGCCCAGAATATCGAGCCCCCAGACCGAGAATTGCCAGGATAGAGGGATTGTTTGCAGGGCTTGTGCTGGTTGATGGATGTTCTTGGAATGGAACTGGCAGGCTTCACACTTGCTGACCAGCACAGTAGCATCCTGGAGAGCAGTGGGCCAATAGAAACCCTGTCAGAAAGCTTTCCCGGCAAGGGCCCTTGGTCCAATGTGGGAACCACATACTCCTCCATGAATCTCTGCCAACAGCTTCAGTCTAACCTCCCGGCAGATACACCTTAATTTCACACCGTTCGGCCGTCTTCTGTACACGGTGTCATCGACAAACTGGTACATACTTAACCGACGGGCTACTCTTTCGGCTTCCTCTTGCTCTTCGGGGAGTTCTCCTATTTGAAGGAAATGGACTATATGCTGCGCCCAGGTTGGAGCCTGTGGCTCGACAACAAGGCCTAAAGGTGTCTCCTCGTCTCTGGGAGTGCTTGTCTCAACCGCAAGAACCTGAGGTCCTGTGGGAGGGAGACTCTCGTCAACCGGAACTTTTTTTCCCCGGTAGCTTCTCTACCAGCGGCTTCGGGAAGCTCTGCTGGCAAATGCTTGCCGGAGTTCAGCTTCCTTCTCTTCTTGGACATCGCTGATGGGGATACTGATGGTTGAGCGAGGCGGAGAACGAAAGTCCCTGGTTCCAAAGGAAGCTTCTGCGCAGTGCACTTTGATAGATGGTCAGCAATGCAGTTTTCTGCTCGTGGCACATGCTCTGTTTGCAGTCCATCAAAATGCTCCTCCAATTTCCTCACTTCTTCCACGTATGCCTCCATCAGCGGGATCTGATATCCTTGTTGACTTGCTTCACCACAAGCTGAGAATCTCCTCGGACGATCAGCCTTTTTATTCCCAACTCCACCGCGATTCTAACTCCGGCAAGGTGCCCCTCGTACTCAGCGGTATTATTGGTGGCTTCCTCCCGGGGAAAGTGCATTTGGACGACGTACTTGAGGTGCTCTCCGGTAGGGGCAATGAGGAGCACGCCTGCTCCAGCGCCCCTGGAGTGAGAAAGCACCATCAAAGTACATGATCCAATCCTTGGGTGCTTCTTTGCCTGGGAGGATTGTCTCCGGAGCTTCATCATCTGGCATGGGTGTCCATTCTGCAATAAACACCGCCAATGCCCTGCTCTGAATGGTGGAAGTGCTCTCATACTTCAATCCGAAACTTGACAACTCTAATGCCAACTCAACTATCCTGCCAGTGGCTTCGGGGTTCCTCAGTATGCGTTGCAATGGGAAACGGGTGACAACTGTTATCTCATGGGCTTGGAAGTAGTGGCGCAACTTCCTCGAGGCCATGATGAGGCCGAAGATCAGCTTTTGTACTCCAGAGTACCTCGATCTAGCTCCCTGTAGCAGCGAACTGACAAAGTACACGGGCCGCTGCACCATTTTCTTCTTTGCCACCTCTTTGGATCCGCTGTCGATCATTTGCTGAGGTCCCCCTTGATCTGTATTGAGTCCTGTCGCGGATGCTTCTCTCTCGTCCCCGGTAGCATCAGCAGCAGCTGCTGAATCTCCATCCACTTCCCGCTGCACCACCAGCACTACACTAACCACTTGATTCGTTGCTGCCAAATATATCAGCAACGGCTCTTGCGGTTTAGGAGCGACCAAGGTGGGAGGAGAGGATAGGTAATTCTTCAGGTCTTGTAGCACCGCATCTGCCTCTGGGGTCCACTTCATCAGTGAGAGAGTCCTGGTTTAAGGGGTCCTCGGGAGGCCGACCTATTTCTTATGGGCTGGACTATATGGGCCGTTTGCCAGGCACTGGATTGATTGAAGACCCAGACTCCAGGAAGGAAGCTTCTAGAATCATGGCGTATCCTCCACGTTTAAGTAGTGAATAGACATGTTTATCCCTTCGACGTGTAACCGACCATGTGTAAACCCTAGGTACCCCTAGGCGTCTATATAAGCCAAATGGTTTTAGGTTGTATGCCAACAGAACTCATTTAGGGTTTTAGTCATACGATCTCGTGGTAGATCAACTCTGTAATCTCCATATCATCAATATAATCAAGCAGGACGTAGGGTATTACCTCCATAGGAGAGCCCGAACCTAGGTAAAACCTTGTCCCCTTCGTCTCCTGTTACCCTCGATTCTAGTCTCACAGCTCAGGACCCCCTACCCGAGATCCGCCGGTTTTGACACCGACATTGGTGCTTTCATTGAGAGTTCCGCTGTGATCGTCAAAGGAATCGATGGCTTGCCTTGTCATCAATGAAGAGGTCCGCAATACGGGCACTTTCGTCCCCGGACAGATCTTCGCTTTCGGCAGCATTGTGCTGCACGCTGATCCGACTGGCCATCTAGGCCGTGTTGGAAGTTTCGCCCCTGATCAGGAGGTTAGATTCGGGAACCTAGAGTTCTCCGTAGACTCCCGGGGCGACCTGTTGTTAACCAGGCTCGCAGTCTCGCCTGCCACGCCCGAGGACTCTGAGGCTTTAACCTCAGACCCATCTTTTGGCCCCGCCCACGGGATCTACCCCGGCGAGGACCTAACCTTCAGTCCGGACCCGGTCATTGCACCAGACATCCGGACACTTGTTCCTGCCGAACACTCTCCCCGCACGGATGCATCGGAGGTTAACTCCGGAAGCTCTGAGCTGGCTGATCCGATCGAGCTCTCGATATTCAACAAGGCCCTAGATCGGATCTCGTCGATGAAGATTACCGATGATCCAACTCCGATCTGTTCTCAGATCGGGCTTAATGCGGGTCGGGGCGAATTTTTCGTCCCACCCACCACCCACTTGGTAGCCACTATCGAAGATTTAACCGACATGTTGGACTACGCATCTGAGGATGCAGATTACATGGATGAGGAGGATCGCCCCCTCACCCCCGTCAACACCGGGCGGTGGACTGCCACCTCCACATACGACGTCTACATGGTGAACACTCCGAAGAACGATGGCGACAAGTCGGACGAAGCGCCGTCAAGATGCCGAAAGCCGCATAAACGGTCAAAAGGGAAAAAGGGAAGGAGAAGTATCGATGGCACCGGGAGCGGAGATACTCCGGAAGACCCCGGCAATCCCAAAATCCCCGAACACCCGTTAGAGGGTCAAGATAGGCCGGAAGACCGGCCCAACCCCGACGATCTCAATGATTCCGAGGACGACAATTACCTCCCCCCTGTCGTGGAGGAGAACATCCCAGAAGCCAATGACTTCGCCATCCCTGATAATCCTGAAGATCAGGAGCTGTTCAGGCAGCAGCTTATAGCCACGGCCCGCAGCCGGAAAGCAAAATAACGACAGCTTAAAGCCGAGCAGGATGACCTCAACGATCAATGGACGAGAGTCCTCTCAGCTGAGGAAAGCTATGGTACAGGTCTATCGGACCAACCTAAGAGCTATCCGCGCAGAAGGCTGCTGCCACAATTCGATGACGAGCGTACTGATACGCCGTCTCCCAAGCATACCCCATACGACAAGCCAGATCGCCCCCCTCGAGGACGAGACAGGACGGATGACAACACCGGCTATAGGCCGACGATACCCCGTCGACGGGGAAAAGAGCCATTAGAGCCCAATGACAGGTTCGACTTGCGACACGACCTGGACTATAGAGCAGGCCGTACGCGATCCATCTACGGATCCAGAGGATACTCGCCCAATAAACGGGAAGGGTACCGGCTTTGGCTCGACCACAATAATGAAGGTCGGGGACAGAACTGGACTAGGGCAGACGCCGATCACCGGCGCGACATAGCTCGGGTCCGTGGTGCTGCCCACCCACTGTGTTTTACGGATGAGGTGATGCGGCATCAGTTCCCGGAAGGGTTTAAACCCGTAAACATAGAACAATACGATGGGACAACTGACCCAACCGTATGGATCGAGGACTTCCTCCTCCACATCCACATGGCATGAGGAGACGACCTCCACGCCATCAAGTACCTACCCCTGAAGCTTAAGGGGCCAGCTCGGCACTGGTTAAATAGCCTCCCCGAAAACTCCATTGGGTGTTGGGAGGACCTGGAAGACGCATTCCGATCTAAGTTCCAGGGCACTTATGTTTGGCCGCCGGACTGCTCCGACCTGAGCAACGTCGTCTGGAAGCCAGGAGAATCTGCGCGGCTATTCTGGAATCGGTTCTTGACCAAGAAAAACCAGATAGTTGACTGCCCGAACACCGAAGCAATAGCCTATTTTAGGCACAATATTCGGGATGAGTGGCTGGCTCGTCAGCTCGGCCAGGATAAACCACGGACAATGTCCGCTCTCACAGCACTCATGACTCGCTTTTGCGCGGGCGAGGATAACTGGCTAGCAAGACTTAGCCACAACCCCGAAGACCCCGGAACCTCTGAAGTTCGGGATGGAAATGGGAAACCAAAGCGTAACAAGAATAAGCGCCGGCACAACTCTAGTGATGCCGATGACACGGCCGTTAACGCCGGCTTCCGCAACTCCCGGCCTGGGCAGCGGAAGAAGCCTCCTAAAGGCAATCGTGACGGACCCACCCCGCTGGACAAGATCATGGAGAGGCCTTGCCAGATCCATGGCACTCAAGAGAAGCCAGCCAACCACACCAACCATAACTGTTGGGTATTCAAACAGGCCGGCAAGCTCGCATCCGAGGACCAAGGCAAGAGCCCACGCAGCGAGGACGAGGATGAACCCCGTGGTCCGATCGGTGGCGGACAAAAGAAATTCCCACCAGAGGTGAAAACAGTAAACATGATATACGCCACTCATATACCCAAAAAGGAGAGGAAGCGCGCCCTTCGAGATGTCTACGCCATAGAGCCTGTAGCCCCGAAGTATAACCCATGGTCGGCATACCCGATCACCTTCGATCGACGTGATCACCCGACCAGTATCCGTCATGGGGGTTCGGTCGCCCTTGTCCTAGACCCCATCATAGACGGGTATCACCTCACAAAAGTCCTAATGGACGGAGGAAGTAGCCTGAACCTGATTTACTCAGACACGGTGAAAAAGATGGGCATAGATCCGTCAAGGATCAAACCCACCAACACTACCTTTAAAGGAGTGATCCCAGGTGTAGAAGCCCGGTGCACGGGCTCCATGAGCCTGGAAGTAGTGTTCGGCTCGCCCGATAACTTTCGGAGCGAAGACTTGATCTTCGACTCGTACCTTTCCGCAGCGGCTATCACGCCCTGCTCGGTCGTACAACGTTCGCTCGCTTTAACGCCGTCCCTCACTACGCATACCTCAAGCTCAATATGCCCGGCCCCAAGGGGGTCATTACCGTTAATGGCAACACGGAGCGCTCCCTCCGAACTGAGGAACATGCGTTGGCCCTAGCGGCCGAATTCCATTACACTGATGATCGGCAAATGCTGAGACCTACCGTACAGGCACCCAAGGCTGGGAAGTGAGCTCGGTCTCAATCCGAAGTACCAGAACCTTCTTCTCCCCATAAATAGGGATTCACCCCCCCATCGCAGGGCCCTAGAACCGGCAAAGTACGTGCCAAGGAGGCACAACTTCGCGCTCAAAATTCCATGGGCAGCGATGGGGAAAAAATTATTAAAGGGTTAGTGTTCGGCTAGACCGAACTATCACCATCAACATGTCTTCGGACACACTACAGGTACCTGCTACGGCGTAATGCTCATTCACACTTCGGCGACTTCTCAAGACTTTTTTCCAAAGTACGCCCGCCGAACAATACACCCATCGCGGTACACAACTCCTTGGGAGACGTAGGAGCGGACAAGCAACATGGCATATCGAGGACGTCAGGTCACCTATCAAAGACCCTTGGTACAACCCCTCCTGTAAGGTTTATATTTCATTTTTACATGTAAACAGTTGCATCGGCAATTTGAATAACAAGAGTTGTTGAGTAAAATACAGATGTATCATGCATGATCACTTCGCTGTTTTTGGCGCACTCTCTATTTCCCCTCTCTTCTTCCGAACCTATTTGGCATACTATACGATGCAATCGGCTAATAGACCGGGGGCTCGAACTAAATAAAATCGCCCTAAGCATAGCTAATTCTGCTTTCGGCGTCTTGGATTTCCACTTTATATGCATTGGTTCCGAACTATGTCTTGGGTCAATAGTTGGGTTGCCCGGCTCCTGTGCTTGCCCCTTTATGTTCCGCTCGTTCGGCTAAAAGGGCAAAGGGAGAACCGCTGCGATTGTGCTTCCAGCTAGCCTGGTCAAGCACCTCAGCGGAGAAAGCCGAAAACTGACTGTCATGGTATGCGAGAACTGGTCTGCGAATCCGAGCTTAACTAAATCTCGTCAGAGGTTACTCCGTGTCATACGATGGGTTTTGTATTAGTACAAACCATGTGATATAGGCTTTGGCCACGGTTATTCCGAACATCACAAACCCTGGGGGCTAGTCATCAGCCCCCCGCACTCCTTTCTTGCGCCCCTACGGCTAAGTGAAAGCAATAAAGCATTATGGTCCGATTGCCTTGTCCGCCCCACACTAACGCCTTCGGGTACCGATAGCTCGGCTAAGGGTCACAGTGCGTTGGCAGAGACACCCCGCGTAGTATCTACATGGGGGCTGAAGCCGACGACTCGCAGCTTTCAGTTTTAACGGCCATATAGGAGTTATAAAGGATGCAAAAACACGAAAGACATGATAAACCATGCATCTTAAATATAAACACGTTGAAAAGTCTTCGGACATATTACAACACTTTATTCATACACGTTCTCTCTCGAACACTCCGACTCTATGGCCCGAGCACCCTCCATTACTCTGGAGAAGTATAGCTCGGGACGCCTATGCTCCTTTCCAGGAGGTGGAGGGGCGGTGGCTATCTTCATCGGATCCAGCCCCGGCCAGTGCACCTTGGCCTTCGCGAAGGTCATCTGAGGTCCCTCAATGTAGGAGGACCGCCTTAGTGCGTCGATCCGAGGCGAGGCGTCGCTCAGCTTCTGCACCAGGCTGAAGTAGCCGCCCGGCAATGGCTCGTTGGGCCATAGCCGGATACAGAGATCCTTCATGGCCGGCTCCGCCAGCCGATGTAGCTCCACCAGCTGCTTTAGCTGCTCAACAAGGAGAGGAGAGCGCTCGGGGGCTTCAAATTGCGCCCAAAATAGCCGAGCTTCATCTCCTTCTCCCCGCGAAGCATAGAATTGGTTCGCGTCCGCGGCGCTCTTCTGGAGGTCCGAGCAGGCGCCTGAGGAACGCCATACTTGGGTAAGCAATTTGAACTTGCTATCCCCGAAGACACACTGCAATAAAAATGGCTTACCATCCATTATGGCCTTGGCCTGGTTGACTTGTTCTTCAAAAGACCGCCTATCCACCCACTCCTTCTAGAGATCGGTTTTTAGGGTGGATAGTTCGGCGGCCTGCTGCTTGCCCTTCCACTCAAGGACCTTGCACTTCTGGCCGGCGTCCTTGAGCTCCTGTTGGATTTCCTCCACCCGAGCCTCATGCTTATCACTGGTGGCTCTCAAGGCGGACAGCGCAGTAGCCGCTTCTTTGGCCGCCGCCCTCTCAACCGAAGCCTCCTGCTTCGACTTTTCAAGCTCGGCCTTAAGCTTCTCAATCTCCTTCGCCGAGGCTGCGTAAGCATCAACATATATCAAAAATACTGCGTGGACAGTACGGTGATGAAGAGTTTTGATACTCTAAATTCGGCTTACCTTGCGCCTCGTCGAACCTCTTTTTCAGAGCGTCAAGCTCGTCTTCGGAGCTCTTAAGCTTCCGATTTAGTTTGTCCAGCTCGGCGGCATTAGCAGCAGTCGCCGTCGACGAAGCCTATACAAAACAAAAAATACATCAAGTTATAAGGGTTTAAAGCTTCCGAAATGTCATAAATTCGATCTTGTGTCCGGTCCTTCCAAGGGCTAATTAGAACATTCCGAACACATATTGTCTTGTACATAGTTCGGAAAATGGTCTATCATTGACCCCCAGGTAAGTTTTTCCAAACTCACCTAGGGCTCGGGGGCTGCCATGTATATAACCATAACTCAAAGAAAATAATATTTCACAAAATAGAGCATTACATGGCTTACCTGGAAGCCCGTCAGGAGATCGTTGAAGGCCTCCTTCAGTCCGCTGTCTACGGACTGAATGCTCTGCAATACCGCACCCATAAGGGTGCGGTGCTCCCCGGAGATGGAGGCGCTTGATAGAGCCTCCCCCATAGCCGGCCACCCATTGGTCGGTGGCGCCGGTGGGGATCGGTTGACCCGATCTCCAACGGGGGATTGAACCGGTGCCTCTGGAGGCATGGTGCGCTCCGGAGACAGCCTTGGAGGAGACTAGACATCTTCTCGTCCGGTCTCCTCAGTATCCGGGAGGGGCCTCTCCCCCGGGTCTTCGACGGCCGAGGTATTAGCCTCGACCATGACGTCATCGCCCCCACCTCTAGTGTCCGGCTCCAAGGAAGCCTGTTGGGATGACACCTCCGCGGCGTCCTTTGCGGCGCCCGGAGGGGAGTGGTGCGACGCGGTCCCGCTCTCCGCTAGCTCGGCAGGTGGGGTCTCCCCATCCGAAGCTTGATCGGTGGGGAGAACACGCGGTGGGCTGCAAGTCAATAGGCATTCACATGTCAATAAACATTCAAAAACTTAGCATTAATAGCTCAGGAGGTCTTCGGATCTTTACCTTTGAGGTTGGGGCTTGACCCTGAGGTTCCTTCGTGGAACCCTCTCGAAGTCCTCGGACTCGGTATCCGAGTCCGAGCTGTCACCGGACAGAGTTGCCTATGTCCGGCGCGCTTTCTTTGGGGCAGGAGGATCTACATCCTCCAAAGCGTCCGATGACGCCGCCCTCTTTCCTACGAGGGGGGAATCGCCTCCCTCCTCGCCCTCATGTTCCTCCTCTTGATTCGAGGAGGCATGGGTTTCTTCGGACACAGCCTCTGGCTGGTCCCTGATGCGCAGGCCTGCTCGGCCTGGTTTCTTCTTCTCCTTCTTCTCTGGCGCCTTGTAAGGCGCCACGACGAGCATCTCCAACAGCAACAGAGACCTGGGGTCTTCAGGCTGTGGAGCCGGACACTTGATGCCCGTGGCCTTGTTCAACCACTCCTGCGAGAGTGATCGGAAAATGCTTAGACTTTCTTTAGAAAGACAAAGCCGATCAAATAAAACTGTGCTATACCTCGGATGGGGGCTTGTCGGCGCTCAAGCCCTATCCTCCTTCTTGGCCGGCCACTTCTCCTGCGCTATGAACAGCGCCTTCCATAGCTTCTCCCGAGTGGTCCGGAAGAGCTGACGGATCGTAGGATCATCATTAGTCCGGTAAGTCCACATCGGAGAGGCCCGGTGCTGGCAGGGGAGGATGCGCCGCCGGAGCATAATCTGGACCATGTTGGTCAGATCGATGTTATCTTTTATCATGGAGGCGATGCCCCTCTGCAGGTCATCCACCTCTGTATCCGACCCCCAGTCGAGGCCCTTTCGGACCCAGGAGGTCAATCTGGTCGGGGGTCCGGATCTGAATTCGGCAGGAACAGTTCCGCCCTCCTCCCTTGGCTCGGTGATATAAAACCACTCTTTTTGCCAAGTCTTGATGGTGTCGATGAAGGTGCCGGACGGCCATACCGCGCGGGGAAGCTTGCTGATGACCGCCCCACCGCAGTCTGAGTGTGCGCCTACGACACACTTCGGCTTGATGTTGAAGATCTTGAGCCATAGTCCGAAGTGTGGTTTGACCTGCAGGAAGGCCTCGCAGACGATGATGAAGGCCGATATATGCATGAATGAGTTCGGCGGGAGGTCGTGGAAGTCGAGGCCATAGAAGAACATAAGGCCCCTCACGAAGGGGTGGAGTGGGAAGCTCAATCCTCGGATGAAGTGAGGAATGAAAACCACCCTCTCGCCTGGTTTGGGGGTGGGGATCACCTGGCCCTCCTCCGCAGCGCGGTGGAAGATGTTGGCAGGGAGGTAGACGGCGTCCTTGAGGTCCCGGATGTCTTGGTCAGTGACCGTGGAGGCCTCCCACTTGTCGTTGGAACCAGAGCTGGCCATGGCTGAGCTCGGAGGAGGAAGGGTGGAAAACCTAGATCTGGCCTCTGGAAGCTCGGAGGATTGTAGAAGCAGGGATGCGAATGAGGAGTGCGGTTAAAGCCTTGGGGGTTTTCTTCCCCTTTTATTGGGCTTGTTGCCGGTTAGCCTCCCTTCACGACACCGTGAATCTCTTCGCTTCCCAAGACGTGTGTGCCATTATACACGCGTGATTAAACATATCCATGTAAAACGGGACGCGATCTGTGCATTGACGGATCGTGCTGGTGAAAACGGCCTCGAAACACGAATCGAGTCTTTATGACTGGCTCATCGGTCGTGGTGGGCCGTGACCTTTCATCTGAAAAGTTGTCAGGGAGCACTATTTACTCCTTGACGTTTGGCCTTCAGGGCCGGTTACTCATGGTGTTCGGACGATCTATGATTGGGAAAACTACACGTTGTCAGAGGCCGAACTAAACTCGGTCGATCGCCATTTGGAGGAAGGAACTCGCCTCACAAGCCGAAGACTTTAATCACATGAAGCAGCTGGAGCTAGGACCCTTGGCATTGGAGGCTAGTTCGGGGGCTACTGAGGGAGTCCTGGTTTAAGGGGTCCTCGGGAGGCCGACCTATTTCTTATGGGCCGGACTATATGGGTTGTTTGCCGGGCACTGGATTGATTGAAGACCCAGACTCCATGAAGGAAGCTTCTAGAATCGTGGCGTATCCTCCACGTTTAAGTAGTGAATAGGCATGTTTATCCCTTCGACGTGTAACCGACCATGTGTAAACCCTAGGTACCCCTAGGCGTCTATATAAGCCGGAGGGTTTTAGGTTGTAGGCCAACAGAACTCATCTAGGGTTTTTGTCATACGATCTCGTGGTAGATCAACTCTGTAATCTCCATATCATCAATTAATCAAGCAGGACGTAGGGTATTACCTCCATAGGAGGGCCCGAACCTGGGTAAAACATTGTCCCCTTCGTCTCCTATTACCCTCGATTCTAGTCTCACAGCTTGGGACCCCCTACCCGAGATCCGCCGATTTTGACACCGACAATCGGGCCGGCCTTCTTCAAGATCTTGAAGAACGACAAGGCGCGCTCAACAGACTTGGAGGTGAACCTACTCAACGCGGCAACACATCCGGTCAAGAGCCTGATATCTTTGATAGTCTTGGGTGCCTGTATCTATTCAATCGCCTTGATCTCATCGGGATTGGCTTCTATTCCTCGCTGAGATACAAAGAACCCAAGCAACTTTTCAGGGTTGAGCTTCAGGTTGTTTTTGCGCAAGTTCGCAAAAGTTTCTTCCAGATCTTGTATGAGAGTGGCTTCATCCTTGGTCTTGACCACGATGTCATCCATGTAGGCTTCCATATTTCTGTGCAGCTGAGGTCCAAAACCAATCTGAATAGCTCTAGCGAAGGTTGAACCAACACTCTTTAACCCGAAGGGAATACACACGAAACAGTACGTGCCAGAGGGAGTTATAAATGCGGTCTTCTCCTCATCTTCTTTAGTCATAAATATCTGGTGGTATCCGGAGTAGGCATCCAAAAAGGAGAGCAAGTCACATCCGGAGGTGAAATCAACAATCTGATCTATGCGTGGCAAGGGGAAAGGGTCCTTCGGGCAAGCTTTGTTCAAGTCAGTGAAGTCTATGCAAAGCCTCCATTTCCCATTCGCCTTACGTACCACCACCAGGTTTGCCAGCCAAGTTGGATGCAACACCCCTCTGACCAAACCAGCTACTTCAAGCTTCTTGATTTCCTCGGCAATGAACTGCTGCCGCTCCAGGGCTTGCTTCCTAACCTTTTGCTTGACGGGCCGGGCATGAGGACAGACAACAAGGTGGTGCTCAATTACCTTCCTGGGAACACCGGGGTTGTCAGATGGTTGCCAGGCGAACACATCGACATTCTCCCGCAGGAAGGTAACGAGCGCGCTTTCCTATTTATCAGTAAGGGTAGCACTGATGGTGAACATGCCACCAGTGCCGTCCAGCCTTGCCGGGATTTTCTTTGTCTCATGATAGGTGGCCTTGATCTTCTTGCTAGCGGAACTCCCTGGCAGGTCATCGTCGGGTGTGGCGCACTTCGAAGGGGCGCACTTCCCGGAGTCCTTGCCGGTGTTCCTGCTAGCCTTCTTCAATTTCTCTGTGTCCTTGGCGGGAGCTGGGATTTTTGCGGCTTCAGCTACTACCGTGTCACGATACATCTGGTCCACGCAGATAACTGCGTTCTTCTTGTCGGATGGGATGGAAATGACCCCAATGGGCCGTGGCATCTTCAAGGTATTGTAGGCATAGTGGGATGCCGCCATGAACTTTGCGAGAGCTAGGCGGCCGAGGATTCCGTTTTAGGGCAGCGGGATCTCGGCGACGTCAAACACTATCCTCTCTGTCCGGAAGTTCATTTCCCCGCCAAATGTCACAGGCAGAGTGATCTTGCCCTTGGGTCGGCTCCTGCCGGGGTTGATTCCTTGGAATGTACCCGTAGCTTCGAGCTCTTCATCAAGGATCTGCAGTTTCTCGGCCACTTTAGGGGAGATTAAGTTCAATCCCGCCCCGCCGTCAACTAACATCTTGGAAACCTTGAGGTTGCGGATTGTCGGAGAAACCAACAATGGCAAACACCCGACCGTAGTGGTACGACCAGGATAATCCTCTTCGTCAAAGATGATAGGCGTGCGGGACCATTTGAGTGGCTTCCTAGATTCTGTAGTTGGTTCCACAACATTGACCTCGCGTGCCCACTGCTTGAGATGGCGGTGAGAGGAATGCAAGGAAGCACCCCCGTCAACGCACATGGCCTTGGTTGCTTTCTGAAACTCCCTGTCGCTGGAATCCTGATCATCATCCCCATCCTCACTCATATCGTCTGTTTCCTTCTTCTCTCGGCCTCTGGCGGGTTTTTCCTTTTGCTGCGGGGTTTTGCCGCGGCGACCTCCTCTGCCGCCATGGCCTTTCCCGACAGCATCGTCCTGGCCTTTTTCTTTGTCGCGCTTCTCGTACTCGGCCCTCTACTTCTCAACAAGTTGCTCGACCTGTCTGCATTCTTGGAGATCATGGCCCTTGGTGTGGTGAATTTTGCAATACGGCCCGTCGGACTTCCCGGTCTTCTCAGCGGCAGCAGCCTCCCGGCAATCAGCGCACGCGACAGCTCCCTTGCCGGGGGTTTCGGATTTCGCCTTCTTGCTTGCACTGAGGTCTCCGGAGCTCTCGACAGCCAATACTGCTTTTCCCTTATGCTTCTTGTTGCGCTTCCTGCTTCTTCCCTTCGGGTCGGGGGCATCATCGTCGTCATGGGAGTCCATTTCGACGTTTGCCTCCTCCCCGGGAAGTCTCCTTCCTTCTTCAGCTCGAGCACATTTATCCGCCAAGGTGTAAAGCTCATTAACAGTCTTGGGGATCTTGACATTCATCTTGGCTCGCATCCTCCTGTTGCGCACGTTCGAATGGAACGCGGCAATCACTGCTGTGGGATGGATCTCTGGGATGTTGCGGTGCACTCGGCTGAATCTCTGGATATACTTCCTGAAGGTTTCTCCCTCCTTTTGCGGGAGGACTTGGAGATCGCTGGGCTGGCATGGTTCTTGATGACCACCGGTGAAGGCGCCAACGAACTCGCTGCATAGGTCAGCCCATGACGAAATTGAATTTTCTGGCAGATGCATCAGCCACGATCTCACGTTTGGCTTAACTGCCAAAGGGAAATAGTTGGTGAGCACTATCGGATTTCAGGCTCCGCAAAACCCTCAAGGTTCGAACACAGGGGCGTGTGCAAAGATCCCCTGTAGCCTCGCCCTACCTAGCTCGCTACTCGATGGTTAAGACGATGAACTCGCACGATGACGAGGAAGAAGATGAACACGGTAGTTTACCCAGGTTCGGGCCGCTGCCAAGCGTAATACCCTACTCCTGCTTTGGTGGATTGCCTCTCAAGGAGGTGTGGTGGATGAATTAGTACAATGTTGAGGAGCCTCGCGAGGGCGCTCGAGTGGTGTTCTTGGCTCTCTGCCCTATTGGGTGTTTGTTGTCTTCCCCGGTTCGTCGTCCCCCTCTACGGTGCAACCTAGCCTCTATATATAGCAGTGGCCCGGGTCCTCTTCCCTTATCGCAATGGCGGGAAGGGATCCTACAACGGCCAAATTTGAAGGGGGACAGGAGTACATCCCCGCCCTGTCCAAAGGTGGTCTTCGCCTATAAAGTAGCTGTCGATGATGCAGAGGTGGGCTCAGCGATGACATCCGTCCCGCTGGGCTCGTGGTCGTGGTCTTGTTGCACCGGAATGGAAACCTTTGGGGAGCATTGGGAATCCGCGTACGTCCTTGCTCCCTTTGCACCAAAGGGGAAACTACACCGCCTAGCGCGCTGGCGTCCGTCTGTCCTTCCTTGCGTCATCCTTGACTCCTGAGGCCGGGTTCTGCATAGAGATCTCCGCCGCTCCGGAGGGGGCCTGAGGAGGCCCACTCCTTGCTGGTATTGGTGTTGTTCTCCCTCGCGAGCTTAGGGTCCTCGCGAGGGCCTTGTCTTGAGTGAAGTCGCGCCAGGCCATGTTTGGCTGACGAGGTGGGCCATGCCCTGGGCCGCAGGTAGGCAGGTCTGGGTACCCCCATTTCCAGAATGCCGACAGTAGCCCCCGGGCCCAAGGCGCGCTCGAGCCGGCTTCTAGGTGAAGCCACTGAGGACGACCCAAAGCGCCGCGGGCCCCAAACGGCTGCGGGCCAGGATTGGCGCGCGTCGGGCGCCTGGGCGGTGACGCCCCCGCTCCCCGAGGGTGTCAGGAACCGCCCCAAGTCAAACTGATGCGACATCCGTGTGCAGCGCTGGCCATCATTGCCCTTCCTTGAATGCTGTTGCTCCCTCGGGTTTCCACTCTTCGGACCACGCGGATGCAACCCGAAGGTGTTAGGTGAGGCGACGCGAAGCAGGGTTGCGCGTCGATCGAGCCGGCCTTTCGACGCCCGAGGGGCGCACGACGCTTGCTCTCCCACGACGCCTCGTGGCCGCGGTTACGCCTATAAATCCGCCCTCCCCAGGGGGGGTCTTGCCATCTTGAAGCGTCTGTCTGCCCTCGTTGCTCCAGAGAAAACCCCCTCCTCTTCTCTGCTTCTCCCTTTCTTCCATGGCGTCAGGAGGAAGTGCCGCAGGCGCGGCGAAGCGCGCGGGGCCGTCGGCTTCCTCGCCCTCTTCCGGAGGCAGCGGCGGGGGGCCCTCAGGGCCGGCGCAAGTTCGCCGGCGCTGGGCCATGGTCGACGAGTGAGTGCTCCGCCGCCTTCTTCTTTCTTAGCTACCGTGTCTGGTGCGCCGGACCTGATCCTCTTCTTCTTCCAGGGCGCCTGCGGCCAAGAAACGCAGGCTCGGCGAACTCCAGGAGGAAGTGGTCGCATTGAGGGCCCAGCTGACGACCGCTGAGGCCGCCTTCCAAGCCGCCCTCAGGGGCGAAGCGAAGGCCAGGGCGGAGCTGGCGTCCCTCCAGGTCTAGGTCCAGGAGGTGGCCGACGCCGTGCAGGCCGCGCGGGACGAGGCGGCTTACGCCAAGATGCTGGAGTCCCAGCACGCCGAGCAGTACCTCGACATCGCCCACCGCACGGCCGGCGCGGTGAGTCGGTTCGTCGGGGAAGCCCCCGTGCTTCCCTGTGCACACAGCGACGGGGGCTACCTCGACTTCTTCCGCACGGTGGTGGAGGCGCTGGAGACTGGCGTCTCCCGCGTGAACGTGGTTAGCGAGGCCGACGCGCGCGACCTCCTTGACCTCGCCTTGACGTGCGTCTTCTCCAACTTGCGCCGCCATGCTCCGGAGCTCGACCTCTAGCGCGTCAGGGAGTGGGTGCTTGTGGGGCTCCAAAAGCCCCTCTGTGACGAGGTGTGCCCGCACGTGGAGTCCCTGGTGGAGCGGTTCGTCCAGGTGCCCGCCCCCGGCGGGGCGGACGGCTCCCGCACCGTGGCGGCTGGCGACTCGGATGGCGACAGCGACTCCTCTGCCTAGGCCTCCCCTGTCTTCTTTTCCTAGTGCCTGTAATATTTGAAGAAGAACTCGGCCCCTGTGGGCGTTAGTCTTTTGCGTATTACCTTTGTCTGCGTCCTTCCTTGTCTTAAATTGCCGGTCGCCTGCTCGCCGTGACGTGACTTAGTTTCTTCGTGTGGGGCTCGGCGCCGCTGCCGATGCGGCTCAGCGATGGCGGTAGGCAGGGCCCTCGCGAGGCTCTCTCTCCTAAGGGGCTGTTCGTGACCGCCACTCCCCGGGTTCATGGCCCTGCCGCTCGTCGTGGCAGGGTCCCTCCCCTCGCGCTGTCTTTCCTGGCGCCTCAGGCCTCTGGGATCTCGGTAGTCGTGCGTGGTGGCCCGCAGTACCTGCATCCCTACATTAGTGCGCACAACATCTATCCCATATTCGGGCCGCCATTGGATCAGGAGGCTCGTGCTTGGTTCGGTAGTGTACTTAGCTTGTAGGCTGGTGACGATCTCGTGCACCGCGAGGTGCGGCCGGGTTGTCCAGATAGTCCGTGATTCCGCCTGGGGTGCTTCTTCCTTGTTTGTGGAACGGTTCGGCTATGGCGCTTGGGAAGTCCGAGCGTCCTGGGGACTTCTTCTTCTTACGAGTGAGGCGAGTTGGGGGCCCTTTCGGTGCTCTGTGTCTATAGGCCCCAGTCCCGCACATTTCTCGACCACCGTAATGTACGTCCGGATCACCTGGACACAACTACGGGGTGAGACCTCGAGACCCTTGATACTGACCGGATCACCAGGACGGCGTCAAGGGGCGAGGGGCTATATGACCGGTAAGGCTCCAGAGGCGCGCTGCTCAGGAGCCCCCTTTGACACTCAAGCGGCTCTACGTCGGCAGCTCCCAGTCCCGCACATTCCTCGACCATCGTAGTGTACGTCCGGATCACCTGGACGCAACTACGGGGTGAGACCTCGACACCCTTGATGCCGACCGGATCGCCAGGACGAAATCGAGGGGCAAGTGGCTATATGACAGGTAAGGCTCCTGAGGCACGCTGCTCAGTAGCCCCCTTTGACGCTTGAGCGACCCCTATTCCGTCCTGCCAGCTACTGCCTCAGGAGGCACTGGGGCCTCCCGAGGCTCCATGCTGCGGTGCCGCGCTGTGGTCGGAGCCCCCGAGCGGGGGTCAACTGCCAAAAGATGCAAGTTCCTGAGGCGACAGGGCCTTGCTATCCAGCTCCAAGGTGCCTCGGGGAGGGCCGGAGCGCACGGGCCCTTGCGAAACACCAATTCAGAAAAAGAGAATTCAAGACCGGCAAAACGAGAGAACAATGAGAGAAAAGTCCCCGCCCCTTTTTCTTTTAAATATAGAGTTCCGAAATCCTCAAACTTAATTCCAAAAAGTGGCAATTCGAACACAAAAAGAAGCAAGCAACTGCCGCGTCCGGCACCTAGGCTAGTCTTCGTCTTCGTCTTCCCCCAA
The DNA here is from genome assembly GCA_039707655.1 of Elymus sibiricus. NCBI lineage: Eukaryota > Viridiplantae > Streptophyta > Magnoliopsida > Poales > Poaceae > Elymus > Elymus sibiricus. The sequence goes on from CM077665.1 coordinate 240,467,074, forward strand.
CGCTGAGCGTAGGGCATCCACGTTGCGTGGGCATAGCCATTGGTGGGCAGTGTTGTCCGCCAGCGCGGAGCATGGGGCTTCCACATTGCGTGGGAGGGAACCCCTCCGCGTCCTCGGGGGGCTCCGGGCGTATACAACCCAGTCATTATTACGTGAGAGTGTCACGACCGTAGATAGCTGGGCAATCCCCAAGGCGCACGGCCTGGTTGCTCCCAACTCCGTCAAGAGCCATCCCATGCATTTCTGCTCGGTTGCGCGCCTCTATGACCCAAACCCGAATGCATTGTTCCCCGCATAGCCGCAGGATTGCGCTCCCGCGGCCCAAACATGAGCACAATGCATCCGGCGCAACCATAAAGGTGTTTGTCGATGAAGCCGCCTCGTGAAGCGTCGGGGCGCTGGCCGGACAATGTCTTGAGGGCCTCGTGAGGCCCAGCCTCCCGAGGCTGTGCTGGCGCTCCAGTTGCCACGGGTGGCCCGCGCTACTTGTGTCTTGCTGCTCCCCCCCAGGGCATTACTCCTGAGGCCTCGGGGCTTGGCTCGGCGTAGCTTGCTCGCGAGGGCGATGGCTTGCGCCGTGCCCCGTGGGCCCGGGGGCGTCCACCCTCTTTCTCCCGCTCGTGTCGTCCAGGCTTGGTGCTCCGTCGATGGACGCCCCCAGGCCCGGCTCGGGGAGGACGCCCAGGATACTCCCTACTCTTGGGGGGTGTTGGCGCCTGCGACAGGAGCCTGATCCACCCCACCGTCCGGAGGTACGACGTAGCATGGTACATAGGGATCCACATAAGGGCCCGGTTCTCCTCCTGAGCCATCCAGCGGGGCGCCGGGGACGGCCCCTCCGGGCGGCGGCAGGGCGCCGCCCTGTGCGCGCAGCCCGCAGACCCTCCTGCGACGAGCCTCAGAGCGAAGTTGCTTACCTCTGCCACCGCCGTTGGGTGGGCCGCGCGTTTCCTGGCGTGTATTGTTGCCTTGGCGATCCGATGCGCCCTCGCCGTGGTTGCTTGCTTGTCCGGACGCCTGCGCCGCCTGCTCCCTGCGCAGGATGGCGCGCTCCCGCCTGGTTAACCCAGGCTATTGACTGTTCGCAGGGTCACGTGAGTGCGTGTCGGTGTGCGCGTGGGGCGCCCCGTTGTTTCGTCCGAGCGCTCCGTCGTCGGGGCCGGGCTGCACCCCTAAACCGGTAACCGGAATTCGGAGGAGAAGGAGCACGGCGTGTGGCGGGCCCTGCTCAGGCTCGCCGAGGGCCTGAGGGGGGACACCGTCGGCGGGCCTGGCGGCAGGCGCGGCGAACGAGCCACCGGTGCCTGACGCCTGTGGCCTTGAAGAAGAGTGAGGAGCCAAGGCTCTCCGCGCGACGTTGACCAGCTCTGCGATGTGGCCGGCCCATGCGTCGAAGCCCCCGTGTGTCGGGCGGTGGCCGAGCATCTCGCTTGCCATCAGCAGTGCATCGTGCGCGTCGAGGTCTCCCACGTAGGTGCGATGCGACGCCGGTGCTGAGGGCACCGCCCGTCCGCCGTGCGTTTGGACGGCGCGAGAAGCGACGATGGTGGAGATGACACTGGCGGCTTGATAATGACCGCCCAGCATCGTGCCGCTGGGGCGTGGGTCTCGGTCAGCAGCGGCAGGATTGGTGGAGACAGATCCGCCATGGACGGGGGAAGCTTGTTGGGCGCTGTCCATCAGAGTGGTGAGGCGTGGGATGAGCGAGGCTTGAGGAAGACTTCGACACGCCCCTACCCGGGACGCCAAATGTCGGATTTCGGGCTCCGCAAAATCCTCAAGGTTCGAACACAGGGGCGTGTGCGAAGATCCCCTGCAGCCTCACCCTACCTTGCTCGCTACTCGATGGTTAAGACGATGAACTCACACGATGACGAGGAAGAAGATGAACACGGTAGTTTACCCAGGTTCGGGCCGCTACGAAGCGTATTACCCTACTCCTGCTTTGGTGGATTGCCTCCCGAGGAGGTGTGGTGGATGAACTAGTACAATGTTGAGGAGCCTCGCGAGGGCGCTCGATTGGTGTTCTTGGCTCACTGCCCTATTGGGGGTTTGTTGTCTTCCCCGGTTCGTCGTCCCCCTCTACGGTGCAACCTAGCCTCTATATATAGCAGTGGCCCGGGTCCTCTTCCCTTATCGCAATGGCGGGAAGGGATCCCACAACGGCCAAATTTGAAGGGGGACAGGAGTACATCCCCGCTCTGTCCAAAGGTGGTCTTCGCCTGTAAAGTAGTTGTCGATATTGCAGAGGTGGGCTCGGCGATGACATCCGTCCCGCAGGGCTCGTGGTCGTGGTCTTGTTGCACTGGAATGGAAACCTTTGGGGGCGCCTTGGGAACCCGCGTACGTCCTTGCTCCCTTTGCACCAAAGAGGAAACTGCACCGCCTGGCGCGCTGGCGTCCGTCTGTCCTTCCTTGCATCATCTTTGACTCCTGAGGCCGGGTTCTGCATAGAGATCTCCGCCGCTCCGGAGGGGGCCTGAGGAGGCCCACTCCTTGCTGGTCTTGGTGTTGTTCTCCCTCGCGAGCTTAGGGTCCTCGCGACGGCCTTGTTTTGAGTGACGTCGCCCCAGGCCGTGTTTGGCTAACGAGGTTGTCGGATTTTGGGCTCCGCAAAACCCTTAAGATTCGAACACAGGGGCGTGTGCGAAGATCCCGTGCAGCCTCGCCCTACCTAGCTCGCTACTCGATGGACACAACGAAGAACTCGCACGATGACGAGGAAGAAGATGAACACGGTGGTTTACCCAGGTTCGGGCCACAGCGAAGCATAATACCCTACTCCTGCTTTGGTGGATTGCCTCTCGTGGAGGTTTGGTGGATGAACTAGTACAACAGTGAGGAGCCTCGTGAGGGCGCTCCTGAGGTGTTCTTGGCCCTCTGTCGGCTTGGTGTTGGATGAGCGAATCCACTGGTTTCTGATCCCTCTCTACGGTGTGGCCTAGCCTCTATATATAGCGGTGGCCCGGGTCCTCTTCCCTTATCGCAATGGCGGGAAGGGATCCCACAATGGCCAATTTTGAAGGGGGGCAGGAGTACATGCCCGCCCTGCCCAAAGGCGGTCTTTGCCTGCAAAGTAGCTGTCGATGATGCAGAGGTGGGCTCGGCGATGACATCCGTCCTATGGGGCTCGTGGTCGTGGTCTTGTTTCACCAGAATGGAAACCTTTGGCAGGTGCTTTGGGAACCCGCGTACGTCCTTGCTCCCTTTGCACCAAAGAGGAAACTGCTCCGCCTGGCGCACTGGCGCTTGCCTATCCTTCCTTGCGTCATATTTGACTCCTGAGGCCGGGTTCTGCAAAGAGATCATCGCCGCTTCGGAGGGGGCCTGTGGAGGCCCATCCCTTGCCGGTCTTGACGCCGCTCCTCCTCGTGAGCCTAGGGCCCTCGCGAGGGCCTTGTCTTGAGTGGGGCCGCGCCTGGCTGTGTTTGGCTGACGAAGTGGGCCATGCCCTGGGCCGCAGGCAGGCAGGTCTGGGTACCCCCGTTCCCAGAACGCCGACAGTAGCCCCCGGGCCCAAGGCGAGCTCGAGTCGACTTCCAGGCGAAGACTTGAGGGTGGCCCGAAGCACCGCGGGCCCCAACGCCTGCGGGCCAGGACTGGAGCGCGTCGTGCGGTTGTTGTCGGGTGTCCTTCGTCATTTGTCCAACGCCCGAGCCGACAAGGGCCTGACTCCCAGCTCCGAGCCATTATTGCCTTCCTCCTTGGCGCTCCTGCTCTTGCTTCCTAGATCTCCAGCCCTGGCAGAGGCATCTCCAGATCTAGCGCCGCTCCGTCCTCCTCCTTGCCGCCTTGGCCCCGCGAGCTCCCCGATGGCTCCCGCCGGCAAGCAGAAGCCAGAAACCCAGAGCTCAGCCTCCGCCCCTGTCTCGCCGGCGCTCTCAGGGTCCACCATCGCCAAGGACGAGGACCTCGTCCCAATGCTCCCATCGACGGCGGATGAGACCAACGAATGGGGGCGGACCTTGATATGGGGCGGCTCCTCAGAGAAGCAGCCTTCATCCAAGGCGGTCTTCCCCTTCTTTCTCCATAGCGTCTTCGCCGGGCTCATTCCGCCCTTCTCTGCGTTCTTCACCGCCATCCTCGACCACTACGGGATCCAAGCTCTTCATCTCCAGCCCAACTCCATCCTGCTCTTGTCTGTCTTTGCCTTCTACTGCGAGGCTTTCGTGGGCGTGAGGCCTTCGGTGGCCCTCTTCCGCCATTTCTTCAGCTTGCGCTTGCACGACGGCGCTCAACGGTCGGCGTGTGTCTCCTTCGTAGCGGTCCAGAGCGGCAACATGCTCTTGAAGGCCGGGAAGAAGGTGGAGAACTTCAGGCACCGCTGGGTCCTCATGGATCTCAAGGACCCCAACCCCCGGTTGGATCTGCCGAGGGGGTTGCCGGAGAAGACCTCTGCGTGGAGCTCCGCGAAGCTTTCCGACTCCCGGGCCTGGCCCGTCCTGGAGCGTTTCTCCCGCGATATCAGTGCTAGGAAGCTGACTGGGGGGTGATAGTGAAGGAGTTCTTATCACAGCGCCTGGCGCCCCTCCAGACCCACTCTAGGCCCCTGTGGGACTATCAAGGCAGCGGCGATAACCTCCGGCTTCGGTCCGCACGCATAACTCTTGAGGAACTGAGCAGGGCGGTGGCGACCCTGCTCAACAGCGACCCAGGCGACCTCCCCGACGCCCACGCCCCGCTGTACTGCCGCGATGACGGGGCCGATCTGGTTGCCGCGATGCCTGTCTTCAATGAACTGGGGCTTTTCCCAGCTGAGGGCCTTGGTTCCCCGGTAATGGTGTCCTCCGGCGACACCACGGGCGGGGAGGATTCGGAGAAGATCGCCAATGACGGCCTGGCAGGGGCATCTCCCCCGTCATAGGGCACCCTTCTGCGCGAGCTCGAGGACGACGATGATGTTGGTGAAGTTTCTCCTGCGGGCTCCTCACGCGCCACCAAGGCCCCTAGGGAGCTAGGGCCGGCCCCTCGCGCCACACGGTCCGCCTGCATGTCGACTCCTAGGAGGTGCGGAGCGGAGTCTCCGCCGGTGCGCGCTGCCCCTGCCGGCAAGGCGGTGGAGGCGCCGGCCTCGCCTCCGCCCGAATCGCAGATCGCAGGCAAGGTGGGCGAGGTCGGGGCCATGGTGGCCCCTTCAGCGGCCGCCCTTGCGGATAGCGCCTTTGCTCCCCCGCGCGGTGGTGCCCCTGCCGGAAAAGGCGTAGGCACCCTTCTCATTGCCGGAGCGGAGGGGAAGAGGAAGTGGGTCGACGTTGAAGAGTAAGTGATCCGGCTCGGCCTTGGTCGCTCGCCGGTAGCTCGTGTGTTGATGACCTTCCTTTGCTTGGTGACCAGGGACGCCACCGTGCTGAAGATGAGGAAGAAGAAGGCAGGCGTCAAGTCGAAGGCACCTTCCGACGCGCCGTCCGCTCCTGCCGTCCTGCCGTCGCCTGCTGCCGAGGGGAACGGGGTTCGCGAGGCAACTCCCCCGGTCGTCGTCGCGAAGCCCCCTGAGCCCCCAATGCATGTTGGCGTAATCGCTCCTGCCCTCGAGGGCGTGGCGGTGCCGCTGTCCGGAGGGCCAACCCCTGAGGGTCAGCCGCCCGCTGATCCGTCCGCGTCTGTGGTCGCCGTGCGGCCTCCGGAACCTCCTGCTCCTCGTGCTGCTGTCTCCCCGGGGATGTCTCCCGCGATCGCACAGGGGACTCCTTCGGAGAGGGTCTTGATGCCTCCGTTGCGCAGCCTCGACATCCTGGACGGGGCCTTCGCTGTTCTGGGTCAAGTCCGTGGCGCCCTCGGGAGTACCGACGATCGCCTCGCTAGTGGGCGCCTTGGGCTCCTCTCCAGGTGGCTCCAGGCCGACGCTACAGCCGTGGCGGTTTGGGGTCAGGCCGAGGCTGCCGCGGCGAAGAGCGAGGAGGAAGCTGTGTCCACGAGGGCAGCCCGCGAGGAGGCTTTGGCTAAAGCGGCGTCCGCCGCCCGACGCTGTGAAGAGGTGGAGGCCCGCCTGAAGGCCCTCCATGAGGAGAAGTCTGAGCTCGCGGAGCGGCCGCGTTAGCAGGAGGAAGATCTCAAGGCCCGCGAGGCCAAACTTGCCGCCTGGGACTCCGAGCTGTCCCAGGTGGCGACCCGCCAGGCCGCGGAGCAGGAGCGCCCGGACGCGCAGGAGAAGGAAGTCGCTTCTGGGAAGGCCCTGCTCGACACCAGGGAGAAGGCTCTTGCCGCGGCCGAGGAGAAAAAGGCCGCGGAGCTCAATGCCTTTCCCTCCGTCGAGCTCAAGCTTCGCCAAGCGCTCCACTCCCTCTGTCGGGATGGGTTTGCGGAGCCACTGGTGGCTCCAGAGAGCGGCTTCGCGGGGCTCGCTTTGAAGCTCGTCGAGGCGTTGGAGGGCGCCGTTGTCAAGGTGGAGGGGATCTTGGAGAGCGAGTGCTGCGACCTCTTTTCTGAGGCGGCGACTTCATCTGCGTGAGCCGGGGTTCGACTTCAACTCCGTGATCCGCCTGGTCGACCCCGAGGCCCGTGCCAGTGCGGCGGCGGCGGTGAAGGGCGCCGTGGAGACGCTGGTGAAGAGGTTCACCCGCGTCGTGGTTCCCCCGCCTCCTGATGCTGCAGGGTTGGCGGTGAAGAAGACGATGCCAGGGATGTCGACGACGAGTTCCCCGAAGGCAGGACGAGTGATGGCGGCGGCTCCCCCTGATTCCTCCCTGCTATTCTTTTCCTGCAATGTCCATCATGCCTCATGGAGGCATTAAACTTGTTTGTATCCATGAATTTTTTTAATGCTTGTAATAACTGTTGAATTGTGTGATTGCTTTCTTCGCCTTGTTTCCTTCTTGCTTCCTGTGATGCTCTGCGTCGGTAGGGCCCGGCCCCGCGCATACCTCAGCCGCCGTTGGGCCGACCGGATCACCAAGGACGGTCCAAGGGGTGAGGGGCTACGGGCCCAGTGAGGCTCCTGAGTCGCGATGATCAGGAGTCCCCCTTGACGTACAAGCTCCGGCGTTCTCCTTAGGGGTTTGAGCGCTTCTGAGCTCTGCGTCGGCAGGACCCGGCCCCGCGCATACCTCAACCGCCGTTGGGCCGACCGGATCACCAAGGACGGTCCAAGGGGTGAGGGGCTACGGGGCCAGTGAGGCTCCTGAGTCACGATGCTCAGGAGTCCCCCTTGACGTACGAGCGGCTCCCATACCTTTCCTCGTTGGCTTCTCTTGAGATGGGCACGTGAAGACCAGGTTTGGCAGACCTGGGAAGGCGGCGTGTACCAGGCTTGGCCGGGTAGTAGCCCCCGTGCAGCCCCCTCACGCGTACATCCCTGGGGAACGCAGCTAGAAGGGGGCCACTAGGGACCTTCCTGAGGTTGGATGCAGCCGCTGGGGCGCCCTCAGTTGTTTATCCCCCCGCACGGGGCGTGGGGCTTCCACATTGCATGGGCATAGTCATTGGTGGACCATGTTGACCGCCAGCACGGAGCTGTGGCTTCCACATTGCGTGGGCATAGTCATTGGTGGACCGTGTTGACTTCTCCCCCAGCGCGGAGCTGTGGCTTCCACATTGCGTGGGAAGGAACCCCTCCGCGTCCTCGCGGGGCTCTGGGTAGAGTTCGTACGCGTGGCTGGCACGGCAGAACTGGGAGGTGTATCTGGGAGCTCGCGAGGGCGCTTTGGCCTCGCGAGGTCCCTACCTCAAAGGCGGTTTGCGCATGAGTCTTCTTGTAGGTGACGCCGTCTGAGGCTCTGCAGTCTTCTTCTTCTTCACGAGTGAGGCAGGTTGGGAGTCCTTTGGCACTCTGCGTCTGCAGGTCCCGGTCCCGCACATTTCCCGACCCCATAGTGTACGACCGGATCACCAAGGACGCAACTACGGGGTCAGGCCCCGACACCCTTGACGCCGACCGGATCACCAAGGACGACGTCAAGAGGCGAGTGGCCTTATGACCGGTAAGGCTCCTGAGGCGCATTGCTCAGGAGCCCCCTTTGACGCCCAAGCTGCTCTACATCGGCAGGTCCCAGTCCCGCGCATTTCCCTACCACCGTAGTATACGACCAGATCACCAAGGACGCAACTACGAGGCGAGGCCCCGACACCCTTGATGCCGACCGGATCACCAAGGACGACACCAAGGGGGCGGGTGGCTATATGACCGGTAAGGCTCCTAAGGTGCGATGCTCAGGAGCCCCCTTTGACGCTCGAGCGACCCCCATTCCTTCCTGCTGGCTGCTGCCTCAGGAGGCCGTGGGGCCTCCCGAGACTCCATGCTGAGGCGCCGCACTGCGGTCGGAGCCCACGGGCGGGGGTCGACTGCCTGAAGACGCAAGCCCCTTAGACGACAGGGCCTTGCTATCCAGCTCCGAGGTGTCCTGGGAAGGGACGTAGCGCACGGCTCCTTGCGAATCACCAACTCAGAAAGGGTGGCGCAGCGGCATTCACGCCGGCAAGGAGCCATGCAGGCAAGGTAAAACGTTAGGAACAGATCAGATGCGTGAGAAACTATTGAAAATATGCATAGATGAGGCGACTGTAGGGGTGTGCCCTGATCGCTTGAGGATAATGCGGCCCGGTGGGCGCCCTCAAATGGAGTGAACCAAAAAGTTACCTGGCGACAGCCAACAAAAAGTCACCTGGCGGCCATGCCGCTGAAGAGTTGAAGCTGCCGTCAGAGCCTGATCTTACACCTCCATGATCGCGACCTTCATGGGTCCGTCGTCTCCCGAAGCTCGGGACCTTCGCTTGGTCCGAGCATCTCCTCCAACTCCTCGCCGCGCCTCGCCAGGCAAGGTATGAGCACGGCTCGGTAAAGGCGCTGGAACGTGAAGCCTGCGTTCGCCAGCCCGAAGGGCATGCGGACATAGGCGTTCGGGTAGACCCATCCATGATCGGCACGCGCTGGCCAGAAGGGGCCCTGGGACGCGGCCCTATTGATCGTGAGCGCGTTGATGCAGATGCCCGGCTGGTCGACCGTGCCGATGACGGCCACTGCGATTGGTGGTGCTGGGCTGTCCCCGCCTTGCATGGCCTGCGCTTCTCGAAGCTCCTCGATCGCTCTGATGACGGACTCTTGCGAGCTCGGTGCCACGCGCCGTGCTCCCAGCTTGAGCTGACGCGCGTCAGGACGCGCCTTCAGGTTGTGTTGGAGCGCCTCTCTTGTCTCACTGGCCAAGCCGGAAACTTCCCGGATGGGAGTCCCCGGGCCCGACCCATTAGGGGCGCCGAGCGCGCTTTCCTATGTGATAGGAGGTGGGGCCCCATCCCTAGGCACAGAGCTCGAGGTTCCAGGACGCCCCGTGGGAAGGAACTGCTTCTTCTTCTTGCGCGGGTCCTCTCGAGGCAGGGCGTCCTCCTCGTCGTCCGAGCGCTCGGCCGCCGTGGCGCGGTAAGCACGCTCGAGGGAGCAGACAGCATCCTTCTCATCGCAAGCTATGGTGATGATGCCGCCACTCCCGGGCATCTTGAGGACATTGTAGCCATGGTGAGTCACCGCCATGAACTTGGCGAGGGCCGGGTACCCAAGGATCGCATTGTACGGGAGGTGGATGTGCGCGACGTCGAAGACAATGATCTCAGTGTGGTAGTTCTCGCGTCCGCCGAAGGTGACGGGCAGGCGCACTTGTCCGATGGGGACGGTGGACCCATCTGTGACTCCCGAGAAGGGCTTGGTCGGCATGAGCTGTTCGTACGGAACTTGGAGCGTCTCGAAGGTCTCAATGGAGAGGACATTGAGGCCCGCCCCACTGTCGATGAGAGTCTTGGTGACGAGTACGTTGCTGATGGTCGGAGTGCACAACATGGGGAGCTTGCCGGCCATGGCCGAGCACCTGAGCTGGTCCCTCGAGTTGAAGGTAATGGCGACTTGGGACCACTTGAGGGGGCGCATTGCTTCTGGCTTGGGGAGGGCCGCATTCACCTCTCGCGTGAACTGCGTGAAGACGCGGTTCGACGCTGGGGCCTGGGCGCCGCCCAGGATACAGGCTACCGCCCTGACCTCCTGGAAGCCCCCAGCCCCATCGCCCTGCCTGTCCTCTTCCTTCCTTCTGGGTGGCGGAGGTAGTGGCGGTAGACCGGCCTCGCGAGGGCGTGCCTCACGAGGCTGGCCGCGGCGTGACCCCTCCGGAGGGTCGTCGCGCCAGCGATCCTCACGAGGCTGATCGCGCCAGCGGTCGTCCCGAGCCTAATCGCGCCAGCTGTCCTCCTGAGGCTGGTCGCGCCACCCTTGATGCGGTTCCCGGTTGTCCCAGCGACCTCCACCGCGGCCTCCGCCGCGTCCGAAGCCTCGGTCGGCGCGCCCAGGGCGCCTGCCGAAGTGTTCGGCGTGGACCAGCCTGAGCTCTTGGCAGTCGGCGGTGTCGTGGTTGTTGGTGCCATGGAAGATGCAGGCCGGCCTCCCTCTTATGGGGTCTACCTCACCCCGGCTGCGCTTCGCTTCAGGCTCGGCCGCAAGTAACGCCGGGGCCTTGCGCTTCGCTTCCTTGGCCTTGGTCTTCTTTTCCTCTAGCTCGGCCGCCGGAGGCCCGCGGAGCGACAGGCGGCCCTCTTCAGCCTTGGCGCACCTGTTCGCCAGATTATACATCTCCAAGGATGAGCATAGTTCGTCATCCCATTGCGAGCTCCTCCTTCATCTTGAGGTCGGTGACGCCGTCGGTGAACGCGAAGATGATATCCTCGTCCGACGCCTTCGGGATCTTGAGGCGCGTAGTCGTGAAGCGCTGTATAAACTTGTGCAGGGTCTCTCCATCCTGCTGCTTGATACGCCGCAGGTCGTTCACGGTGAGCGCGCGGTCGCGGGTGCCTTGGAAGTTGGCAATGAAGCGTTTGCGCAGGCCATCCCAAGAGGTGATGGACGCCTCCGGGAAGTTGAGGAGCCAGGAGAGCGCGCCGCCTTTGAGCGCCATGGGGAACCAGCACGCCATGACCTTGTCATCTCCTCCAGCCACCCGGATGCTCAGGGAGTAGAGCTGTAGGAACTCGGCGGGATCCGGGGTGCCGTCGTAGCGCAGGGGCAGGTCAAGCTTGAACTTGCAAGGCCACGTGGTTGGGTGGAGCTCCGGGGCGATGGCGAGGCACCCCACTGGCTCGACGGGTGCTGCGCACGCGGGAGGGACCCGGTCTCGACGCTCCTGAGGGGCTGCCTCGAGTGGCGCCCGGTCGCGACGCTGGACTGGCAGCGTGGGGAGCGCACGCGCGTCGGCGCGCGGCCGGGGAACCACTTGGCAGCTTACTTCATCTCTTGCCCTTGCCCGCGGTTCGCGGGGTTGGTCGCGCGGGCGCGCCTCTCGCCTGGGCTCGAGGTCGGCGTCGTGTTGCAGAGGAGGTGGCGGCACGTCGCGGGCCACGTCGTCTGCCTGGGACGGTCGGGGTCGAAGCGAGTAGGAGAGCGCTGAAGCGTCGCCGGCGGCGCTGATGAGCTCCGCGATGCGCCGAAGCCAGTCGTCGTAGCGGTCGGGGGCGGGGCAGTAGCGGAGCAGCTCGTTTGCCATGGCGAGCACGCCCCGAGCCACGCGCCGGTCCCGGTTGAATGTGGGAGGATGACCCGGAAGCTAGAACGATGGACGGAGTGGCGGTGTGGCCATCGCGCTACGCGGTGACCGGGTGGGAGGAGTCTTGTTGCTCGTGGGCGTCCGGGCTTGTGGCGGCGTTGGCCACAGGCGAAGGTGACCGGCGCGCTTCGGCGTGGCCCACAGGTGTCGTCTGGGTGATGCGGGCAGCTCGGCGCTCGGCGCGGGCTCGGCGTGCGTCAGACATCGGAACGGAGAGGTGGGAGAGGATCTCGGCTTGAGGAAGACTTCGACACGCCCCCTACCCGGCGCGCCAAATGTCAGATTTCGGGCTCTGCAAAACCCTTAAGATTCGAACACAGGGGCGTGTGCGAAGATCCCCTGCAGCCTCGCCCTACCTAGCTCGCTACTCGATAGACACAACGAAGAACTCGCACGATGACGAGGAAGAAGATGAACACGGTGATTTACCCAGGTTCGGGCCGCTGAGAAGCGTAATACCCTACTCCTGCTTTGGTGGATTGCCTCTCGTGGAGGTTTGGTGGATGAACTAGTACAACGGTGAGGAGCCTCGTGAGGGCGCTCCTGAGGTGTTCTTGGCCCTCTGTCGGCTTGGCGTTGGATGAGCGAATCGACTGGTTTCGGATCCCTCTCTATGGTGTGGCCTAGCCTCTATATATAGCGGTGGCCCGGGTCCTCTTCCCTTATCGCAATGGCGGGAAGGGATCCCACAACGTCCAATTTTGAAGGGGGAGGCGGTCTTCTCCTGCAAAGTAGCTGTCGATGATGCAGAGGTGGGCTCGGCGATGACATCCGTCCTGCGGGGCTCATGGTCGTGGTCTTGTTTCACTGGAATGGAAACCTTTGGCGGGTGCTTTGGGAACCCGCGTACGTCCTTGCTCCCTTTGCACCAAAGAGGAAACTGCTCCGCCTGGCACGCTGGCGCCCGCTTGTCCTTCCTTGCGTCATCTTTGACTCCTGAGGCCGGGTTCTGCATAGAGATCTCCGCCGCTCCGGAGGGGGCCTAGGGAGGCCCATCCCTTGCCGGTCTTGACGCCGCTCCTCCTCGGGAGCCTAGGGCCCTCGCGAGGGCCTTGTCTTGAGTGGGGCCGTGCGTGGCTGTGTTTGGCTGATGAAGTGGGCCATGCCCTGGGCCGTAGGCAGGCAGGTCTGGGTACCCCCGTTCCCAGAACGCCAACAGAGGTGGACCTTGCCCTGGGCCGCAGGCAGGCAGGTCTGGGTACCCCCGTTCCCAGAACGCCGACAAGCACCTTTTCATCCCTTCCTCCCGCAGCTTGAACAGCTATCGTGTATATGCCCAAGAACTCTGCCGAGTTCAGCTTCCCGTCGTATTTCTCAGGCAGCTCTGGTTTGAAAGCTCGGGTTGACGGCCAGCGGACCCGTCACAGCTTGCTAGTGAAGGCAGGGCAACCAACCTCGTATGGAAGGTACCCACCAGAACTGGGCGCGGGGTCGCCAACGTCTGGACCATTGCGCTTGTCAGATTGACGGTGCGCTTCCCGGCGTCGCTCGATGGTGATGCGCGCGTCTTCTTTCCGCCGGTCTTTGAGGACACGCTGTTGATCCTGGTGGTCGCGCGGGCCAGACGAGACTATGGACGCCTCGTCGTGCTCATCAGCATGTGAAGCTTGCTGCGGCTGCCTCTGGGCCTGTTGTCACGGAGGGGACTGCACCGTTGGGGTGGCCCCTTCGACGCGCTCGCCGGCCCGGGCTGCTGTAGTTGTTTGCGTAGGTCGCGATGGCTCTGCATGCTGGGGCTTGCTGTCTTTATTGAAAGAAATCAAACTCTGAATGGTGGCTCTCCATTCATCCATCTTATCAGCTGTTGGCATGAAGTTGAGCAGCATCTAGACTCGCGCCATGGCTTCCTCTGCGGTGCCCGACATGGCGAAAGAGGCGGACCGTGATGTCGCTCGACTCCTGGTAGGACCAAGAGGAGCGTTGCCGCATTCTTGATGTCGTGTGCCACTCATCGGGGATGTTTGGCGTGCAGGGGGCTGATCCTGCGGGGCTGCGGCTCTGCTTGGCGCTTCGTCTTGTTCCGCACGAGGTGGACGCCCAGTAGTCTCGCCGGCGATGGGTGTAGCCGGAGGGTCACGGCTCGCACCGGACCCGGCGCTGCCGAGGCTGCCGCGGCCATCCGCGCGGCGTGGGGGGGGGGTGGACGGATGGTCGTTTCCCTCGCCCGTGGCGTCGGGGCCGAGCTCGCCAAGTTGTTGTTGTAGTCGGTCCTCTCCGGCGCCTCCTGCTCCATCTCCGGCCGTGAAGGACTGGACGGGAGCGCCACCTGCACCGACCGCGTCGTCCATGATGCCCGCCTCACCCGCAGCCGCCGCGGTGTCTACGGCGCCAGCAGCCGCGTGTGAAGGGGCCTTCAAAGTGGAGGGATGCATGGCCGCACCGGGTTTCTTCTTGGGAGCCATTGTTGGGGAAGATGATGATGAAGATTGATTCGCCGTTCACGAACTCGGGTTCACGCAAATGATGCACGCCCCCCTACCTGACGCGCCAAAGAAGTCGATGCACGGATGCTCACGATCACCTATGGGACCAGAGGCCCCTTGTGGTTCGGCAGGGGGGTCACGTTGCACGAAGAGCGAAGAGCATGAGATGGCGCGACGATCATGACACAAGCATTTTACCCAGGTTCGGGCCGCTGCTAAGCGTAAAACCCTACTCCTGCTTTTGGTGGATTGATCAGAGGAACACGAAGAACGCACAACGCTTAACCCCGGCAAGAGTTGCCGTCGGGGAGAGCTACTACGCGAATACAAGTGTCCAAAGGTCCGAATCTTGAGCTAGGTAGCCTTGGGCCTCCTTTTATAGTGTAAGGGGTTACCACAATTGCAAAACTTTCATTATCTATCGATTAGATAGCTTAGCAGAGCTATCATACCTAACACTGGCATTTAGGACAAAATACCATGATTACCAGCCTAGGTGGCGCTCGGGGGTGCATCCCCGGCAAGCTCTTGCCACTGCTTGGCCGGTCATTGCTTATGGTCTTGACATGCTGCTGGGTAGTTGTCAACTGAGTATAACTTGCCTCCTGGTGTGTCGCCACGTGTTTAGCAAGAGCTGATTAGCCGCTTGAGGGCTCAACACCGCATCGACAAGTGACTGGCGTAGCGATGTGGTGGAGCGGTGGCTGGTTAGCTCGTGCTTGCCGGGGGATGGCTTGACGGGTCTTCAGAAAGGTGCGCATGTCTTGGTCCCCAGCAATCGCCGGGGACGTGCCTAGCGGGTTGCAGTCCAGGCTTGGGCTGCCGCGTTGGGCTGGTTGGAGTCTGGTCTTGATCATTCGTCGGGTTTGTACGAATGTTGAAGGGTTCAGCTACTACCGCCTGTGCATAAGTCAGGGGCACTGGGTACCCCTGTACTAGCGCACCGACACCGACCATGGGTTGAACTTCGGGGCTATGGGCTCTACGGCGTAGACCTCCCGAAGGGCGCGTTTCCTCTCCTTTTTGGGTATATGTGTGACATATATCACGTTCACAGTTTTTACCTCGGTAGGGAATTGCTTTTGTCCGCCATTGTTCGGGCCGCGAGGCTCTTCATCGTCCTCACTGCGCGGGCCCTTGTCTTGCTCCTCGGCTGCAAGCTTGCCATCTTGTTTAAATACCCATCAGTTACGGTTGGTGTAAGTGGCGGGTTTGTCTTGGGTGTCGTGGATCTGGCAGGGCCTATCCATGATTTTGTCCAACGCGGTAGGTCCGTCTCTATTTCCTTTAGAAGGCTTGTTCCGCTGTCCGGATTTTGAGTTGCGGAAACTGGCATTTACAGTCGTGTCCTCCGCATCACCGTTGTTGTGTCGGCGTTTGTTATTGTTGCGTCGTGGCTTCCCGTTTCCATCCCGAACTTCGGAGGTGCCAGGGTCTTCGGGGTTCTGGCTTCGACGAGCTAGCCAATTGTCCTCGCCCGCGCAAAAGCGGGTCATAAATGAGGTGAGGGCATACATTGTTCTCGGCTTATCCTTGCCGAGATGACGGGCTAACCATTCATCCCGGATATTGTGTCTGAACGAGGCTATTGCCTCGGCGTCTGGACAATCAACGATCTAGTTCTTCTTAGTCAGGAACCGATTCCAGAATTGCCTATCTGATTCGCCGACTTTCTGGACGATATTGCTTAAGTCGGAGGAGTCCAGGGGCCAGACATAAGTGCCCTGGAAGTTAGATCGGAAGGCATCCTCACGCTCCTCCCAACTCCCAATGGAGTTTTCGGGGAGACTGTTTAACCAGTGTCGAGCTGGCCCTTTAAGTTTGAGTGGCAGATACTTGATGGCGTGGAGATCATCTCCCCTGGCCATATGAATGTGGAGGAGGAAGTCTTCAATCCACACAACCGGGTCTGTCGTCCCGTCATATTGTTCTATGTTTATGGGTTTAAACCCTTCGGAGAATTGATGCTGCATAACCTCGTCTGTGAAGCACAGTGGGTGGGCGGCGCCTCTGATCCGGGTTACGTCATGCCGGAAATGGCTGTTGTTTGGGCCCGGTGTTCCCGGCCTCTGTGGTTGCGGTCGAGCCAAGATTGGTATCCATCCCATCTAGTGGGGGAGTACCCTCTAGATCTGTAGATGAATCTAGTGTGACCTGCTCTATAGTCCAGGTCCTGTCGTAGGTCATATCGATCCTCAGGATGTGTTGGCCCCTTTCCTCTTCTGCGAGGTAACGTGGGTCTGTACTCGGCGTCTCCAGCCGCCCTGTCCCGTCCTCGAGGGGGCGGTCTGGCTGGTCGTACTGAGTGCACCTGGGAGATTCAGGCTCAATGGCCTCCTCATCAAATTACGGCAGCAGGCGCCGGCGTGGGTAGCTCTTGTTTTTATCTGGGCACTCTGTGCCGAACCCTTCTTCGGCTGCCATGTGGGGACCCCGACTCATAAGTCGTGATCACCGAATGCACGTGTACAGTGATCCCAGAGATCAATGCTCACTGAACACACAGAAGCTGAATAACAAGAGTCTTACATCCACATTTAGCGTCTTACACAAATAAAGACCATGAAGGTCTAGTCTTACATAGATAGGGCCACAAGGGCCAAACACTTAAACATAACAAGCAGTGGAAAGTCTTGATCGAAAGCGTGAACCCATGCCATCTGCCTTAAACCTACAGGCATTCTGACTAGGAAGCGTCCTAGTTCGCATGTTCGTCACCAACGAACTCTTCGCCATATTCCTGCTCTTCCATGCCTGGCCAATTAAATAACTAGTGGCAAGCCAATGAGTACTTTGAATGTACTCGCAAGCAACCCAAGTTGTGGAACAAGGTATAACAATGCATGATATAGCACTAAGTAGGTAAGTTTTTGCAGAAAGCTGATTTTTAAGAGCAATGATATGATCAAGTAACCTTGAATAAGCATGCATCAACTGTTGACAGGTATTCATGTGAACAAGTCTCAGTTATCATCATAAGCAGGGGTTGAACATCTCATGTTCATCATCATGCCAAGTCATCGGACTTAGCTCAAGCATCACCTTTATGTCATTCACTCTTACACACACACCAAGTTTATGAAAATCCCGGACGTAGTTTAAGCAGGACCTCCAACCGTCCATGACCGTGGACACGGCTATTCGAATAGTTTTACACTCTGCAGAGGTTGCACACTTTACCCACAAGACTCAGGGAACTTCCGTGTCATCCACGACTCGCGGTATATTACATAACCGAGGTAAGCACCCGAACAATGCTTTTCCCCTAGCGATACTAAACAAAGAGTCCACTCGTTGGTCCGTGTCTTCATGATGTACAAACACGAGCCTTGCTCTACACAGTACCATCCATGAAGGAACACAACGGTGTGCCCGGTGCCTGTAAACACAGCGCATGGTCGCCCTTCCAGGCACGACCCCGTATCGAGAGTGACCACGCCACTCCCGCCACTAGTAATGCGGGCTCTATGCTAGTACCCACCAAGGTAATCAACAAAGCCCCGTCCCATAAGGGGTATCGTGGTCGTACATGTAAGGTTGGGACGGTCAGCAAATCTTAAAACTCTCCGTTTTCGAAAACACACACACAACTTGCTCCGGTACACCATTTCTTTATCAAGTGGTTACCTAGTTCATCATCATCTCCCTCGGGCATTAGTGGCACCCGACGGGGTTTTTCGAAAAGTCTTTGAAACCATTTTTGTTTCCATCACCATGCATATTCCCATCCCAATTGCGTAGCAACTAGTAGCAACCTAACAACTCCCACCCGCACAACCCTCATAAGAATGGTAGGGTCATGCACGATGCAAGTATCAATAAGAAAGTATCGGAGGCATCCCACCGTAGTGGTCACCACATCAACATGATCGACATCAAGGAATAAAGTGCTATATGCCATGCAATAAAAGGGTTTCATAGTCATGGTCAAAGGGCTGCTTGCCTGGCTCAACAAAGTCTTCGGGGTCTTCAAAGTCTTCGTGTCCAATCCCTTCGTCAACAACGCAACCTATCATCGCGGAATAAAACGGGCAAAAATAAGCATCACACAAAAACAGAGCACAATCTTTACTTCTAAAATGTTACCCTACTCTGATAAATACTACAAGCTATTATAAAAATGTTTGTCTAAGGTTTTGTTGTGAAAAACATTTTGAAAACTATTTAAACAGAGGCTAAAACTATTAAAAACTTGGTTTTAATTAAAAACACTATGTAAAACATTTACACAAAAATGCACAAGTGGCACTGTTAAATTCTACAAATTATTCTAAGATTTATGGTGGCAAACTTTTGGGCATTAGAATTTTATTTGGAGCTGTGGGATTTTTGGAAAACCCCACAGAAAAGGAAAAGGAAAAGTGCACTGTGCCCTGGGCCAGATCTGGCCGCAACTGGGCCGGCCCAGAGCAATCCAACACCAGGCGAACCGGGCATCCGCGCCGCGCCTGGTTTAAACCTGACGGGCGGGCCCCGCGGGCCAGTGAGAGAGAGAGACGCGGGAGGGGAGCGAGAGGCTGACGACCTGGCCCCACTGGCAGGTCGTTGTCTACCTCTGTCCATGGACCGGTGGTGCTCACCGGCGGCGAAGGAAGGCACGGCGAGGTGAGGCGAGCACGGGAATGAGCTCAGGAGGCTGCCACCGTTTGGGAGGTGCCGGAGATGGTCGACGGGGAGGCGTTGGTTGCCGGCGACGAGGTCCCGCGGTGGAGAAGCTTTCGGGAGGAGGTCGTCGGGGCCGTCCCGTGCTGCAAAATGGACGGGGAAGAGGGGGGAATGCATCAGTGGGGTGAGGGAGGAGCAACTGAAGAAGAAGGAGGGCCGGAGGGGCTTGCTACCTGGAGATCGCCGGAGACCCGAGGCGGCGGGTCCTTGGTTCGATCTGGGCACGGGGGGCTCGGGAGCTCAAACGGGTGCTCAGGGTGGTCGATTGGGGGGAGGAGGAAGCGAGAGGAGGGCAGAGGCGAGGCCGGAGAGGCCTATTTATAGGCGGACGAGCCCACCGAACGGTGGTGCGCCGGGGAGGTCGTGGCCGAGGCCAGAGGCCACGGGAGGGGGAGGGGGCGTGTCTGGGGTGCTCGTGGAGTAGGTCTAGGCCAGGGGAAGCGGTAGAGAGAGAAGGGGAGGCGCGCGCGTGTGAGCTCGCCTACTGGCCGAGCTGGACGGCGTCGGGCACGCGCGGGGGAGGCCGCCGGAGAGAGAATGAGGAGGGGGCCGACAGGGTGGCGGTTTGCGGACGTCGAGGGCATCTCGGGGGACAGCTTCCCCCAAACCAATGCTGTCGGGGGGCCTCGGGATGCTCCTGCTACAGTGCGGACATGCACTGTAGCGCGCTGCAGAGCGCGCGTATTGCATGCCAGTGGCGTGTCCACGCGCTCTGGGCGTGCCCGAGCTTGTCCATTAGCACTTGGGGTACCTGGAGATGCTCTAGGGGCTAGAGGGGCCATAGGGAGTAGAGGTAAGAGGAGGGGGAGGTAAAAATAGGTGATGTCCATGCTGTCCAGAAGGAGAAACAAGGGTTTTACCCCCCATAAACATTGAGCCTTGGCCACAGGAAGTTGCTGGAGGTGAAGCACATCAGTAAGGGACTGTGGTAAAATTTTGGAGTGATGGAGAATAGCAGAAGGGGGTCAAACAGGGCTTTTACCACCTGGGCAAAAAGTGCTTGATGATGGTTTGGCTAAGCAAATGGAGTTTGCTTGCCATGAGTTTTAACAGGGTCAAATGGTGGTTGGAAATAGGGTTGACCACCAAGTTTGAGCTTGATTGAAGAAAGTTCACAATGTAACTTTGTGAAACCTTAGAAATCAACAGAATCAGATTTCTGTAGATCTAGGCATGCATTTCACTTCCCACAAATCCACCACTTGGTGTGGCATCCTCATTTGGGGTTTAGAGCATGCCCACAAAGTTTGGGGTCAAGGGAAGAAACTTCACAATGTAAAGTTGTTCAAATTTGGCTCTGGACAAAAATGGTTTTGGAATATTTTGATGAAGCAAATCAATTGGGACAGAGATGAAACTTTGCAAGATCATCACATATGAAAATTGTGACTTGCTGGAATTTTCTTGGAATTTATTGAGAATATTTCTTATAGAAATATTTCAAAAGCTTGATTTAACCAGAAAGGGTTTTGAGGGGTTTTTCCCATGATTTTGAACATGACCATGTGTTGAAACTCATATATATGGAAAATATATGTCCACTGAGTTCCCCTAAATTTTCTCAAATATTTTTAAAACATTTAAATAATTTTTCCCTATGAAAAACCATTTCTGGCCTTAAGAAAAAGCCTTTAAATAAGATAGTAAAATAATCTTTAAAATTAATATTTGGTGGTTTTGGGAAGTCATATATATAGTAGGTTTCAAATAAAGCATTTGGGGTAAAAGGATCCACCCAATTTGAGGACTTGCAGTACAAACCTCAATTCAGGGGTTTTTGAAAACCTAATTTGAATAAATCCTTTTTGGCCAAAATAATATTTGATAAAAATGGTTTTGGGTACTATTCACATGGCATGATCATTGGGCAAGAAGTTTGGATCAAGGAAGATGAATATGGAGAGGAGTAGAACCTAAGAGTGCCAAATATAATCAACCAAACAATCAAACAAGCAACAATTCAAACAAGCATGCACTCAAAAGTTTTAATTGGTTCCAAATTTTGTAAATCCATCATAGCAAAGTGATACAAACACAGGGTGTGACATGCCAGGACCTTCTTCCATCTGTCGTTGATGGTATCTTGTTCCGCTCTGAGCTGCTGTTGCTTGGCTTTTAGGCCTCGCATGGCGGCTATGAGCTGGCGCCTGAATCGTTCCTGATCCTCAGGGTTTTCAGGGATGGTGAAGTCTTCGGCTTCGAGGCTATCCTCTTCCTCGGCAGGGGGAGGTAGTTGTCGTCTTCAGAGTCATCGAGATCCTCGGGGTCTTGCTGATCCTCGAGCCCCTCCGGGTCCTCCAGTGGTTGCTCGGGGGCTTCGAGGTCGCCGAGGTCTTTTGGGGTGTCATTTTCCCCGGTGGCCACGATGGCTTCCCTTCCCTTGTTCGCCTTAGATCATTTGCGATGTTTTCTGTACTTTGACGGCGCTTCATAGGATTTATCACCGTTCTTCTTGGGGGTGTGGTTGTCCCTATTATCGGGGGTGTCTACCATATATACATCGTAGGTGGAGGTGGCTGTCCACTGCCCAATGGTGATAGGGGCGGGCGCGCCGACCTCTTCCTCCAGGTCTTCTACCTCCTTAGAGGAGTAGTCCAACATGTCGGTTAAATCTTCGACAGTGGCTACTAAGTGGGCAGTTGATGGGATGAAAAATTCCTCGTGTGTCACATCCCTAGTTTTCCCCTTGCTTGTGCTAGCTAAGATGTGCATCATGTCTAAATTTTGCATCAACATGAAATGGGGATATCAGAAACCCTAGCACCTCACCTGAATTAAACCAATTCAAATACTTGTGATTTTCAATGAATCCAAAATGCCCACCATGTCTGATAAATATTGTCAACAATATTTCAGAGGTGCCTTTTATTTTTGCAACCCATTTGGCATTTTATTTTAATCCAACAAAGCCTCTGAAATCAATAAATAAAGCACTATAATTATGATAGTTGTCCAAAAATGCCGAAACTTTTTGTGGAGGTTTGAAATATTCAAACTATGCTCCATAAAATATGTTGGTATTTTTGTGCTAGGTTTTGTGGCCAAACCAAAAATAAAACAAATGTCAGAAAACAGAAAACAGAAACAAATAAAAAGAGAGAGAGAGAGAGAGACTTACCCGAGGCCCATGGGCAGGTCGGCCCATCTGGCCCGTGCCAGTCGTCCCCTACCTCTGCCAGTAGGCAGAGGCGAAGGGAGGCACGGCGAGCGTGGCCAGGGCGCCACGCCTCCTGCCTACCTGGCCTCCCCCATCACGCTGGCGAGTTGGATAGGCTCGCCAGAGCCGTCCGCATCGCCTCCTCCTCCATTCGCCCCCTCTGCTCCTCCCCTTGCCTCTGTTTCGCCATGGCCGCACCCCGCCGCAGCTCGCTGCCGTAGTGCCGCCTCTCTAGCTGCTCCCCCTCGCCTCTGAGCCGCCCACGAGCTCTGCCTCATCGCCCACGACCTCCACACCGACCAGCGCATCGCCAGGAGCCTCCCATCGCCGGGGCCGCCGTTGTCTTCAACCTTCGGCTGTCGGCAAGGAACCGAAGGCCGCCGTCGATTCAGGCCGTCCCCGAGCCCTTTTTCGACGCCGCTGCAATCGCTGTGAGGCCACGGATCTGTTTCCCCTCTCTCCCCTGTCGATTGAGCACCATAGCTCTCGATTCCATCGAGACCCGAGGAGCTCCGCCGCGAACATCAATGCCAGCGACACTCCAGTGTCCAGGTGGTCCTTCTGAGGCCACCATCGAGTTCGTAAGGTAGCGTAGATGCGGTAGGAGCCAAGCCCCGGTCTTTTTGCGCACTAGATCGTTGACCCCGAGCTCGCCCGAGCTCCAGCGTCCGCCAAGGTCGTCGTCGGCGACAATTCTGGCACCCCCGCGGCCAGCTAACCCCGTAGCTAGATGTGGCCAGCGCGGGCGTCATTTTGGTAGTCTCCGCGCGTCCAGCCATCGCCGTTTGCGCAACTCCGGCGACTCGCCGCTGTCGGATTGGTTGCCGCCGGCAGGATTCTGGTGGGGGCCGACGTGGAGAGTCATTAGGAACTAACCCACCTAATTAGCAGGCCTAACAGCCACTAACAGCGGGCCCTGGCTAGGGTCAAAGCCAGGGTCAACTCGGGATTATTCCCTGAGTCAATGACATGTGGACCCCACATGTCAGTGACTGAATAGCCCTGGGTCACTGACCAGTGGACCCCATTGGTCAGGTTTGACCTGGCAACGGCCAGTTGTGAAAGCACATTTGCTCCCTTGGTGGTTTTGGTAATTAATAACAACATATATGTCATTGAACTAATGTTTCCACTAAGTATATTTCAGGAAAAGTTCAATGATAGGGATGGCAAAAGGATTGTGGAATACCCCAAGATGCAAGGAAATGGATTGGCAAAGCTTCAAGCAAGAGGAATCTACATTTTACTTTGTCAGAAATCACTTTGAGTCCGTAGGAAAGCCAATACTATTAAAAGGGGGTAAGGTACTGTTGGTGAATAAAATGCTCATACGTGCACAAGTGATAGTCACCAAATACACCCACAAGCTCTTCCACAAAAGTCTGTCCAAAGTCAAATATCCAAAATCGTTGCAACCAACACTTTCCACTCGGTGCCACCGATTCCCAAACTCAGACAGACCCATGCCAAACCCTAGCCAGTCGGTGCAACCGATTCTGCATCGGTGCCACCGAGTTTAGGTTGCCAACTCTCTGTTCAGCTATTTTCTGTCTTCGGTACCACCGAGATTTGCCAGTCGGTCTCACCGAGTTTCTGGACCAACTCTCTAGATAGCCATTCACAAGAATCGGTACCACCGATAATTGTGGATCGGTGCCACCGAGTTTCTGGACCAACTCTCTGGTAAGCCATGGTCAAGAATCGGTACCACCAAGATGTGAGAATCGGCGTCACCGAGATTGTGCAATCTGACCATTGGTCACCTGATCGGTACCACCGAGAGTTATATATTAGTCTCACCGAGATTCAAAAGTTGTCACCTTTTGGTCACTTCGGTACCACCGAGATTCACACATCGGTGTCACCGAGTTGGTCACTTTAGGTGTAACGGTTGGATTTTTGGAGATGCCTATATATACCCCTTCACCACCACCCACTCGTAAGAGAAGCACTCAGAACTGTTCCCCACTCATACCAATTGATTTTCTGAGAGAGAGCCACCTACTCATGTGTTGAGATCATGCCATTCCATTCCAAGCATATGAATCTTTATCTCTAGCCTCCCCAAGTTGCTTTCCACCATATCAATCTCTTCCACCATAGCCAAATCTGTGAGAGAGTGATTGTGTGTTGAGGAGTCTATCATCTTGAAGCACAAGAGCAAGGAGTTCATCGTCATTGCCAAGCCTATTACCTTTTGGAGGGTGGTGCCTCCTAGATTGGTTAGGTGTCGCTTGGGAGCCTCCTACTTCGTGTTGTGGAGTTGAACCAAGAAGTTTGTAAGGGCAAGGAGATCGCCTACTTCGTGAAGATCTATCCAATTTAGGCTAGTCCTCCATGGACGTAGGCCATCATGGTATAGTCGAGGTTGCTTCTTCGTGGAACCCTCCGTGGGTAGAGCCCTTCGTGGACTCTCGCGACCGTTACCCTCCGTGGGTTGAAGACTCCATAAACGTGGACGTACGATAGCACCACCTATCGGAACCACGGGAAAAATCATCGTGTCTCCAAATTGCGTTTGATCCTCCTACCCTTCCTTTACTAATCATGCTTGTCTTTACTTTCCACTGCTATACTCGTAGACATGCATGTGTAGGGTGTGCTTGACTTCCTATGAATGCTAAAATCTTCCAACACTTAAAATTGGGAAAAAGTAGATTTTTAATTGGTCAAGTAGTCTAATCACCCCCCCTCTAGACCTACTTTCGATCCTACAAGTTGACCTGCTAACGCAATGCTGATGTCATGCTAACGCAATAATGATTTTCTGATTTAATTTAATTCGAGAAAATGGATAAAACTTCTAAAATTCATAGAAATTAATCTGTAGCTTAGATTGAAATAATTTATATATGTAAAATCATCAGAAAAATCCAAAGAATCCATTGGTGCTATTTTCATGCATGCTAGAGCAACCTAAATAGGAGAATATTGACATATTACAATAATGCAATATGTGGAATATCACATGGAGTACGATTTTGAACCTATATTCAACTCTACTCCATTTAACTCTAATGATATATGCATTAGCTCATTCTTATCATATTGCCATGTCATGATCATGCCTCATATTGTTGCACTTGCCGTGTATTGATTGTTACTCCGTCTATGTCGCGGTAGGTTCTGCTCCATCGGATACCCGTGAGTATCCCTCTGAAGGAGAGTACCTCCCCGCCAACCTACAAGGTAAGCAACCCCATTGATCATTTCGATAACATCCCACTCTCTCGCTCCTGCTCTTGTTTAATGCATTAGGACAAACGCTTCTACTGTCTATCTATTGCGGTAGTTGAACCCATTCCTCTGCATGACCTGTCATTGTCACAGTAAATAGCTAAACAAAGCAACCTAGCATACCTGGTAGATGCTTGACCCCAGATGTGCTTTACCTGCTTTGCTTGCTATGCTTGCTACACATAGATTTGTGTCAGGTTTGATTCATCTGGGTGATGAACCGGAGTGAAACAGTGTTGTTCTGATGTGATGAGCTAAATGATGAACCTGATTTTGTAAAGGTAGCGATGAGAGGCTATGTAGGAGTACATAGCGGGTTGTCTCATTGGGACCGTTCTTAGGAACCGAGTTCCATGTTTGTGATCCAAGAATAGTTACTACCACATGCTGGGCCCTGAAATATGACCCCGCTCGACTTATTGATCAGCTAGTCCTCGGTCCAGGAGTTGCAAGTAGTTTTTGGTGTTTGTAGCTATGCTGGGGGCCGTGCGTAGCGCTTACCTTAGGGGTGGGCTACGACGCGGTAGGCAGTGGCACGGTGTACCAAGGGTCACCCGAATGGTGGGCTTGGGAACCCTGCGCACATCGTTTGGGGCCGTAGCGAAAACTTTGGCCGAACTTCCGTGGGGGTTCAGTCTCAAATAGACGATAGCCTGGACTAGGGTCTTGTGTGATTGACGGTCGTGGCCGACTCCCTCGCTGGGCTTCCGCTTGAAGGTTGCCGAGGTGCCTGTTTTTTATGTGCACACAACGATAAGTGGTGAGAGCGCGTGTGAAGAAGTGCACCCCTGTAGGGTAATGAATCTGTTCGAATAGCCGCGTCCTCGGATATGGACTACTTGGAGAACTTATGTTGTTCATAGATAACTTGATGGTTACTCATAAAAGACTCAAGACAAGTGTGAGTACCGTGGATGGCACTCTCGTAGGTAACGGGAGCGGATCCATGGTGGTGTATTGATGTGGTGTTAGTGGACTCGTGTGCGCTATCTCAAAACTTGTTCAAAGAACTGGTAGTCGTAGTATAGGCTAGCCAAGAGTCAAAGCTGGCATGCTGCATAAACCCCACTACTCCCCTTGATGAAACATGAGCATGAATAGCTTAGGTCTGCTTTAAAGACTTGCCGAGTACGTTTGTACTCATGTTTGTTAATAACTGCTGCAGATGAGAACATGGACCCATCTGGTGGGTTCTACCTAGACGTCGACGACGCCGAGTAGCTGGTATCCCAGCTACGATCTGATGCCCTGGGATGGGCTGTAGATAGTCAGGCTTTATGCCTTTTTACCTTTCATCTGTCTGTAGTCAGACAACTTTAAGCTTCCGCTTGGTTTGTATGAACATGTTTGTATGACTTGAGTGTCGGGTCATGTGACCCCTACTGTATGAACATATTATGCAAGGCTCTTCTGAGCCTTCTAAATAAATGTTGTGTTGTTGTATGGTTATGTTGTGATGCCATAGTTGTATCTATGCATATCGGACATGTCGTGCGTACGTGTGACGTGTAACGGTATGTATGGGATTCGACACCTAGTTGTGTGCCTCTAGTAGTACTCTTTACAGGGAAATGACTCTTTGTGCTTCCAATGAGCCTTGGTAGCTTGCTACTGCTCCGGACACATTGATTGACCGGCATGTATCCTTCTTGCTGATGTGTCTGTCCCTTCGGGGAAATGTCTCGCAGTGTAATGGTGTCCATGTAGCCTGCTATGACTCGTCTACGCGCAGTTGATGACATTTATGTCCCACGGTGTAATGGAGTCCCTGTAGCTTGCTATGACTCGTCTACACACGCTGAGGCCGACACCTGCATTGTTGGGTTACGTATGCTTGTCCCTGTACGGATGTGCCACTTGGGTTCTATGACTAGTCATGTCGACCCGAGTTCTTGGACATTTGAATGCTAGCTACATATTCACATTCGTGAGCCAAAAGGCACAAACGGTCCCGGCCCAAGTAAGGTGGCAGCCGTGGAGATAACCGTGCGTGAGGCCGCAAAGTAATGTGAAGTGTTACATGATAGATTCTTATGGCTTAGGATCAGGGTCCCGACAGCATTGGTATCAGAGCCTGACTGACTGTAGGATTACCAAGCCAAACTGGTCGAAGTTGAGTCTAGAAATGCTTTAGTTATGTAAGGGAATTGATTGTGGAAGGGAACGTAAGGCTCTTTTTACTCCTCTTCCCGAGTCATTCTATTCTGAGTCGCCATCTTCTTTTCTACGAGGTTAAGAGCTAGGCTTCTTATCTACCTCTCAGGATGACAAGTTACTAACCATGGACTTGTAGACTAAGTTGCTGTAGAGCCAACTCCATTTTTCAAGTATTGCTTCTGTGTGACAATCATTTAGTTTGAAACTTGAAGCTAGAAAGTTGAGTGGTTATGCTATCCAATCTTTGCAGGTTGTCTCAAAATTGTTTTTGAGCATCTTCAGCCGTTATGCTGTCCGATTTCTACTAGGATCTCTAATGCACTTTGCATTATTCTCTGTTTCAGATGCCTTCTCGTCCTTCTCATCAGGTGGTCCGTCTGACCAGGTGCATAGATGTACTGGGTCACACGGCTATGTTGGTCAGAGTCATGATGGAGACCGGTTACCGCTGGTACCTCGAGTACAAAGTGGAGGAGCAGTACCGCGACTTCAATCAGAGCCAGTACCTCTGTACTGTTAGGATTTATCCATCATACCCTGGAGCTGCGGAGCTGCTCCATTGGGCTTGTGGATTAGGAGTTACCATTGATATGGCAGTTCAGGAGTCCGCTTACACGATACTGACCATCATGAGAGATCACCATGGTCTACTTTAGGGCATAGAGTTCTGTTATATTCCAGCGACACTAGGAGGAGAAGATGGATATCTTACTGTAGCCTACTATGATCACTCCCATGAGGATCCTAGGCTTCAGGTGACTGCTCAGTTGTTGGAGAACAGGTATCGTGATGCACGTGCTCTTCGCATGGAGCTTTATGCTACACGTGCACGTCTTTGGACAGCCTTGACGCAGCTAGCTCCAGTCGTTCAGACTAGTTATGGTGACATGGATATGTTGAGCCCGCTTTGGACTCGTCTTCCAGCTTGCGTAGACTGGCCTAATGTTGGAGTCATTGTTCCTCTTCGGGGACCTCTGCTGCCGCCAGCCAGGGGACCTAGGCCACATCCGTGTCCCTATGGACCCCAGGGATCTCAGGCTAGGGTGTTTCCAGACCCTCAGGTTCAGCTTCCAGGTCACGGGGGTAACCTGTATGAGATGTTCTACGCAGACGCTTGAGTTCGTGAGTGGAGGTAGTAGTATTGTAGCAGTTGTAAGTCCACAGTCCTGCGCGTCTTGTGGAATATGACTGTGGTGTGAGTTGAGTTCCGGAGGTGTAGGAAAATAATGTATAGGGAGCTTGTAATGCCTCCAATGAGTTGTATTATCTTCTCACTACCTTGTACTTCAGCTTGGGTTTGTACTGAACTATATCATGGTGTGTATCAATCATGGTGTATATATGGCAGTTTGCTTGTACCATGGTGTTCGGGTGTTTACACCTGCATTCCATGTTGTTCAGTATATTCCGTATCTCTTATCCTAGAGTTGTTGTCTCCCTTGTCTAAGATGTGGCTTTTGTTTTTCCCAGGATGGTTTCCACCAGGAACAACCCTGCTCCTGCTTACGAGCAGGGTGAGGGCAGCCAAGCCAGGCAAGAGAATCTGCCCCACCTGCCATCTTTGGCGGAGGTGATGCTTGAGGCGGAACGCAACAAGAGAGAGACCAACAGGCTGCTAGAGCGTATTGTGTAGAATACAACACGCCCTCCCCGCAATGAGCGTAATGATGTTGTGTCCCTCAATGACTTCGTGAAGTTGTACCCGCCAAAGTTCCATCATTCCATCGACCCCCTCGATGCGGATGATTGGTTCTCTAGTATGACCCGCAAGCTGCGTTCTGCAAATGAGGCTGAAGCGGACAAGGTTAACTTTGCCGCGTACTTCCTTGAAGGACCCGCCAACCAGTGGTGGGAAAATTATGAGGCTATGCGCCTAGAGGGCCCCGCTACTACATGGACAGACTTTTGCAGTGCTTTCCGCACCCATATTCCTGAAGGTCTGATGGACCGTAAGAGAGAGGAATTCTGTGCCTTCACTCAGGGTAATATGACAGTGGATGCTTACAGCCGTGAGTTTGGCAACCTAGACCGCTATGCACCGGAGGAGGTGTCAACTGACGCCAAGAAGCAAGCTAGGTTCTGCAAGGGACTTAGCCCCGAGCTCCGTCGTGATCTGCGCCTGCATGAGTGCGCTACCTTCCAGGCTCTTGTCAACAAGGCTATCAATGCCGAGACTGGACAGTCCGACTACGAGGCAACCAAGAAGCACTCTCGTGACTTTAGCTCCTCATCCGCCTCAGGTTACCATAAGCGCCGGGTGTGGTTGCCCAACACTGCCCTGCCATCAAGGTACACAGCGAGGCCATCCTATGAGGCGCCTCGCCCAAATTAGGCCAACCCTCCAGCTAAACCCTATGGTGGTCCTGCTGCTAATGCTGCTCCGAGGTTTTCAACTGTGATCTGCTACAAATGCGGATAGCCCGGACACTATTCTCGCGAGTGTACTCAGAACAACGCCAAGCTTGCTGGACGTGGTAAGCCGGGCAAGGCTTATTACGTGAAGCCAACTCCTGCTCATGGTCGTGTGAACAATGTCACCCTTGAAGAAGCCCATGATGACCCCGACGTTGTGCTTGGTATGCTCCTTGTCAATAGTCATCCAACATATGTTCTATTTGACACTGGTGCATCTCATTCATTCATCTCAGAAAGTTATGCACAGTTGCATAACATGACCTTTTGTGATATGCCCACTCCATTAGTAATTCAGACTCCTGGATCATAATGGCAAACTTCTAGAGTGAGCCATGACAATGAGATTCTCGTGGATAGGCTAGTCTTCTTAGCTTCCCTGATAGCTTTGAAGTCTTCGGACATCAACATCATCTTGGCTATGGACTGGATGTCAGCTCATTATGCCAAGATTGATACTCATACTAGGAATGTTCAACTTACACATCCTTCAGGTGAAATAGTCACTTTCTCAACTCGAGTGGCTAAGCGCCAACTCTATTCCCTCAATGCTAGCCCTCTTCCAGAGCTTGAGGATATTCCGGTGGTCCGTGACTTCCCGGATGTCTTCCCAGAGGAACTGCCAGGTATTCCACCTGTCAGAGATGTAAAGTTTGTGATAGACCTCATTCCAGGGGCTGTCGCAATAGCCAGAAGACCTATAAGATGGCACCCTTAGAACTAGCCGAGCTAAAGAAACAACTCGATGAGGCCTTGAAAAAGGGACTCGTCCGCCCTAGTTCTTCTCCTTGGGCTTGCCCCGTCCTCTTCGTAAAGAAGAAGGATGGAACGGACCGGATGGTTGTAGATTACCGACCAGTGAACCTGGTCACAATCAAGAATAAGTATCCGCTCCCCAGGATAAACGACTTGTATGATGAACTCGCTAGATCCTCAGTCTTTTCTAAGATGGATTTGAGGTTGGGATACCATCAAATCAGAATCAGGAATGTGGACATTCCAAAAACGGCTTTCGTTACTCGTTATGGCCAATACGAGTACACCGTCATGTCCTTCGGATTAACCAATGCCCCAGCCACCTTCCCTCGTTTGATGAATTCGATCTTCATGGAGTATTTGGATAAATTCGTCGTGGTTTACCTCAACGATATACTCATCTACTCAAAGAATGAACGAGATCATGCCAAGCATCTCAGGCTGGTATTGACGAAACTTCGAGAGCATCGCCTGTATGCCAAATTCTCCAAGTGTGAATTCTGGCTAGCAGAAGTGACCTATCTAGGCCACGTAATCTCTGGCAAGAGCATTGCTGTCAATCCCGAGCGAGTTCAAGCCATCCTTGATTGGACTCAACCTGAATCAGTTAAGCAAGTTCGGAGTTTCCTTGGCTTAGCGAGCTATTGTCGTCGCTTTGTCGAGAATTTCTCCAAGGTTGCGAAGCCTCTTACTGAATTCCTCAAGAAAGATAAGAGGTTCGAGTGGAGCCCACAATGCAAGCACAGTTTTCAGGAACTGAAAAGACGCCTGACTTCTGCACCCGTATTGGTGCCACCAGATTTTTCTAAGGACTTTGTTATCTTTTGCGATGCCTCACGACAAGGATTAGGTTGCATTCTCATGCAAGATCGTCATGTGATTGCATACGCATCTCGACAGTTGCATCCACATGAGGATAATTATCCAACACATGATCTTGAGCTTGCAACTGTAGTCCATGCACTTAAAACATGGCGACCTTACCTTTTGGGTAATCGTTGCGAGATATACACTGATCACCAAAGTCTGAAATATATCTTCACCCAACCGGATTTGAATCTCAGGCAAAGACGGTGGGTTGAGTTGATTATAGATTACGACTTAGGGATAACTTACACCCCGGGGAAAGCCAATGGCATGGCTGATGCACTAAGTCATAAGTCTTATTGTAACAACTTGATGTTACAACTAGGTCAACTGCTTCTCTATGAGGAATTTCGGAAGTTAAACCTTCACATTGTTCCTCAAGGATTCCTTTCCACCTTGGTGGTGAAACCTACTCTTAGGGATCAAATCATAGCTGGCCAAAAGCGTGATAAGGGTATATCCCGGATCAAGGAGAACATCGTTAGCGGAAACGCTAAGGATTTCTCCATCGATGATCAAGGTGTTGTGTTCTTCCAGAACCGCTTGGTGGTTCCCAAGAACCAACATCTCCGGCAGCTGATCCTTAAGGAGGGTCATGATTCTCCTCTCACGATTCATCCTCGTAGTACCAAGATGTATCAGGACCTACGCCAGAGGTTCTGGTGGACCAGAATGAAGAGAGAAATTGCTCGGTTCGTTGCTAAGTGCGACGTCTATCGTCGCGTTAAAGCAGAACATCAAAGGCCTACTGGCACCCTTCAACCCTTAGCTATTCCTGAATGGAAATGGGACAAGATCGGTATGGATTTCATCACCGGTTTTCCCAGGACCAGGAGAGGGAATAATGCTATCTTTGTGGTCATTGACCGCCTTTCCAAAGTGGCTCATTTTCTTCCTGTTCGCGAAAGTATAACTGTTAGTCAGCTAGCGGATCTATATATTTCTCGAATAGTGTCTCTTCATGGTGTTCCTTTGGAGATCAACTCAGACCGTGGAAGTATCTTTACTTCCTGATTCTGGGAAAGTTTCCAAAATGCTATGGGGACTCATCTTTCTTTTAGCACTGCTTTCCATCCGCAGTCAAGTGTTCAAGTGGAGCGAGTCAATCAAATTCTGGAAGACATGCTTAGAGCTTGTGTTATCTCTTTCAGCATGAATTGGGAGAAATGTCTTCCGTTCGCCGAATTTGCTTATAACAATAGTTATCAGTCAAGCTTGGGCAAAGCCCCTTTTGAAGTTCTCTATGGACGAAGGTGTCGAACACCTCTTAACTGGTCAAAAACCTGAGAGAGGCAACTCTTTGGCCCAGATATGATCCAGGATGCAGAGGAGCAAGTTCGCATTATTCGTGAAAAGTTGAAAACAGCCCAATCTCGTCAAAAGAGCCAATATGATCGCCATCATAAGGCTGTGACCTTTGAAGTTGATGAGAAGGATTACCTTCGGGTTACACCTCTGAAGGGTACCCAATGATTCAGTATCAAGGGCAAATTGGCTCCTCGTTACATTGGTCCTTTTCGCATTCTTGCTAAATGAGGAGAGGTTGCCTACCAATTGGAACTTCCACCGCATCTTTCCAAGGTTCATGATGTCTTCCACGTCTCGCAACTCAGGCGTTGCTTCTCGGACCCTGTCCGCGAAGTGGACCACGAAACGCTTGATCTCCAAGGTAACCTTACATATCGAGAATACCCTGTTCGTATCCTCGATCAAGCTGAGCGTACCACTCGATGTCGAAACATCAAGTTTCTCAAGGTTTAGTGGTCACACCATTCCGAGAAGGAAGCCACATGGGAAAGGGAGGACCGTCTTCGACTAGAGTACCCCGCACCCTTCCCGACGACTTCCAAATCTCGGGACGAGATTCTTTTGAGTGGGGGTGAGTTGTCACATCCCTAGTTTTCCCCTTGCTTGTGCTAGCTAAGATGTGCATCATGTCTAAATTTTGCCTCAACATGAAATGGGGATATCAGAAACCCTAGCACCTCACCTGAATTAAACCAATTCAAATATTTGTGATTTTCAATGAATCCAAAATGCCCATAAAAAATGCCCACGATGTCTGATAAATACTATTTCAGAGGTGCATTTTATTTTTGCAACCCATTTGGCATTTTATTTTAATACAACAAAGCCTCTGAATCAATAAATAAAGCACTATAATTATGATAGTTGTCCAAAAATGCTGAGACTTTTTGTGGAGGTTTGAAATATTCAAACTACACTCCATAAAATATGTTGGTATTTTTTTGCTAGGTTTTGTGGCCAAACCAAAAATAATACAAATGTCAGAAAACAGGAAACAGAAACAAATAATAAAAAAGAGAGAGAGAGGCTTACCTGAGGCCCAGGGGCAGGCCGGCCCATCTGGCCCGTGAGAGTCGTCCCCTACCTCTGCCAGTAGGCAGAGGCGAAGGGAGGCACGACGAGTGCGGCTAGGGCGCCACGCCTCCTGCCTGCCTGGCCGCCCCCGTCGCGCTGGCGAGTTGGATATGCTCGCCAGAGCCGTCCGCATCGCCTCCTCCTCCATTCGCCCCCTCTGCTCCTCCCCTCGCCTCTGCTTCGCCATGGACGCACCCCGCCGCAGCTCGCCGCCGTAGTGCCGCCTCTCCAGCCGCTCCCCCTCGCCTTTGAGCCGCCCACGAGCTTCGCCTCATTGCCCTCGACCTCCACGCCCACCAGCGCATCGCCAGGATCCTCCCATCGCCAGGGCCGTCGTCGTCTTCAACCTTCGTCCGCCGCCAAGGAACCGAAGGCCACCATCGATTCAGGCCGTCCCCCAGCTCGTTTTTGACGCCGTTGCAATCGTTGTGAGGCCACGGATCCATTTCCCCTCTCTCCCCTGTCGATTGCGCGCCGTAGCTCTCGATTCCATCGAGACCC
Organism: Elymus sibiricus; assembly: GCA_039707655.1. Taxonomy (NCBI): domain Eukaryota; kingdom Viridiplantae; phylum Streptophyta; class Magnoliopsida; order Poales; family Poaceae; genus Elymus; species Elymus sibiricus. The sequence continues at coordinate 240,501,141 of CM077665.1, forward strand.
GAGGAGCTCCACCGCGGACCTCAATGCCGGCGACACTCCGGTGTCCAGGTGGTCCTTCCGAGGCCACCATCGAGTTCGTAGGGCCGCGTAGATGCGGTAGGAGCCAAGCCCCGGCCTTTTTGCGCAATTAGATCGTTGACCCCGAGATCGCCCGAGCTCCGGCGTCCACCAAGGTCGTCGCCGGCGACGATTCCAGTGCCCCCATGGCCAGCTAACCCCGTAGCTAGATGCGGCCCGGCACGGGCGTCATTTTGGTAGTCTCCGCGCGTCCAGCCGTCGCCGTTTGCGCAACTCCGGCGACTCGCCGCCGTCGGTTTGGTCGCCGCCGGCAGGATCCCGGTGGGGGCCGACGTGGAGAGTCATTAGGAGCTAACCGACCTAATTAGCAGGCCTAACAGCCACTGACAGTGGGCCCTGGCTGGGGTCAAAACCAGGGTCAACTCGGGATTATTCCCTGAGTCAATGACATGTGGACCCCACATGTCAGTGACTCTGAATAGCCCTGAGTCACTGACCAGTGGACCCCACTGGTCAGGTCTGACCTGGCAACGGCCAGTTGACCTGCTGACGCAATGCTGATGTCATGCTGACGCAATAATGATTTTCTGATTTAATTTAATTCCAGAAAATGGATAAAACTTCTAAAATGCATAGAAATTAATCTGTAGCTCAGGTTGAAATAATTTATATTTGAAAAATCACCAGAAAAATCCAAAGAATCCATTGGTGCTATTATCATGCATGCTAGAGCAACCTAAATAGGAGAACATTAACATATTGCAATAATGCAATATGTGGAATATCACATGGAGTACGATTTTGAACCTATATTCAACTCTACTCCATTTAACTCTAATGATGGATGCATTAGCTCATTCTTATCATATTGCCATGTCATGATCATGTATCATATTGTTGCACTTGCCGTGTATTGATTGTTACTCCGTCTATGTCGCGGTAGGTTCTGCTCCATTGGATACCCGTGAGTATCCCTGTGAAGGAGAGTACCTCCCCGCCAACCTGCAAGGCAAGCAACCCCATTGATCATTTCGATAACATCCCACTCTCTCGCTCCTGCTCTAGTTTAATGCATTAGGACAAACGCTTCTACTGTCTAGATGTTGCGGTAGTTGAACCCATTCCTCTGCATGACCTGTCATTGTCACAGTAAATAGCTAAACCAAGCAACCTAGCATACCTGGTAGATGCTTGACCCCTGATGTGCTTTACCTGCTTTGCTTGCTATGCTTAGAGTTGTGTCAGGTCTGATTCATCTGGGTGATGAACCGCAGTGAAACAGTGTTGTTCTGATGTGATAAGCTAAATGATGAACCTGATTTGGTAAAGGTAGCGATGAGAGGCTATGTAGGAGTACATAGCGGATTGTCTCATTGGGGCCGTTCTTAGGAACTGAGTTCCGTGTTTGTGATCCAAGAATAGTTACTACCACATGCTGGGCCCTGAAATATGACCCCGCTCGACTTATTGATCAGCTAGTCCTCGGTCCAGGAGTTGCAAGTAGTTTCTGGTGTTTGTAGCTATGCTGGGGGCCGTGCGTAGCACTGACCTTAGGGGTGGGCTACGACGCGGTAGGCAGTGGCACGGTGTACCAAGGGTCACCCGAATGGTGGGCTTGGGAACCCTGCGCACATCGTTTGAGGCCGTAGCGGAAACTTCGGTCGGACTTCCGTGCGGGTTCAGTCTCAAATAGGCGATGGCCTGGACTAGGGTCTTGTGTGATTGACGGTCGTGGCCGACTCCCTCGCTGGGCTTCCGCTTGAAGGTTGCCGAGGTGCCTATTTTTTTATGTGCACACAGCGATAAGTGGCGAGAGTGCGTGTGAAGAAGTGCACCCCTGCAGGGTAATGAATCTGTTCGAATATCCGCGTCCTCGGATATGGACTACTTGGAGAACTTATGCTCTTCATAGATAACTTGATGGTTACTCATAAAAGAATCAAGACAAGTTTGAGTATCGTGGGTGGCACTCTCGTAGGTGAGTGGAGCGGATCCATGGTGGTGTATTGATGTGGTGTTAGTGGACTCGTGTGTGCTATCTCAAAACTTGTTCAAAGAACTGGTAGTCATAGTATAGGCTAGCCAAGAGTCAAAGCTGGCTTGCTAAAGAAACCCCACTACTCCCCTTGATGAAACATGAGCATGAATAGCTTAGGTCTGCTTTAAAGACTTGCTGAGTACATTTGTACTCATGTTTGCTTAATAACTGTTGCAGATGAGAACATGGACCCATCTGGTGGGTTCTACCTAGACGTCGACGACGCCGAGTAGCTGGTATCCCAACTACGATCTGATGCCCTGGGATGGGCTGTAGATAATCAGGATTTATGCCTTTTTACCTTTCATCTGTCTGTACTCAGACAGCTTTAAGCTTCCGCTTGGTTTGTATGAACATGTTTGTATGACTTGAGTGTCGGGTCATGTGACCCCTACCTGTATGAACATATTATGCAAGGCTCTTCTGAGCCTTCTAAATAAATGTTGTGTTGTTGTATGGTTATGTTGTGATACCATAGTTGTATCTATGCATATCGGACATGTCGTGCGTACGTGTGACGTGTAACGGTAAGTATGGGATTCCGACACCTAGTTGTGTGCCTCTAGTAGTACTCTTTACAGGGAAATGCCTCTTTGTGCTTCCAATTAGCCTTGGTAGCTTGCTACTGCTCCGGACACATTGATTGACTGGCATGTATCCTTCTTGCTGCTGTGTCTGTCCCTTCGGGGAAATGTCTCGCAGTGTAATGGAGTCCATGTAGCCTGCTATGACTCGTCTACGCGCAGTTGATGACATTTATGTCCCACGACATAATGGAGTCCCTGTTGCTTGCTATGACTCATCTACACACGCTGAGGCCGACACCTGCATTGTTGGGTTACGTATGCCTGTCCCTGTACGGATGTGCCACTTGGGTTCTACGACTAGTCATGTCGACCCGGGTTCTTGGACATTTGAATGCTGGCGACATATTCACATTTGTGAGCCAAAAGGCGCAAACGGTCCCGGACCAAGTAAGGTGGCAGTCGTGGAGATAACCGTGCGTGAGGCCGCAAAGTAATGTGAAGTGTTACATGCTAGATTCTTATGTCTTAGGATCGGGGTCCCGACATGGTGACCTGCCTCCAGACCGACAAGGACATGGGTCGAGGTTAGGTCGTCCTTGGTTTTCATTGACTGGATCCGATCCAGCGCCTTGTTCAAAAGCGAGAGGTCGAACGGGTCGATCTTCCGAGGATTTTTGGAGCCAAACTCTAGGGCACCCTCGTGAGGAGTATATTCGGCAAGGACCGAGTCCTGTTCCTCAGGTGCTATCACCGGGTCCGAGCTCAATGGACAAACCTCTGGCGGGGATGGGCTCGAGGGCATGGGCGAGTAGGGGACCTGAAGTCAAGGCCTCGGGATTTCCGGGCTCATCGGACAAGACCGAGAGCTTAGTAAGAAACATATCGCCACTGGAGTCGGCGGTAAACTCCAGGTTCTCGAACCTGATCTCTTGACCGTGAGCAAAACTTCCGATCTGGCCGAGATGGCCGGTCGGGTCAGCATGCAGCACAATGTCGGCGAACGCGAAAGTTTGTCCAGGGGCAAATTCTCTAGAATCCTTATAGGATCAATGATTCCCTCCATTCCCATCATTCTAAAATCTCTCGTGATCCAAAGCCATTAGAGAAACTTTAGGTATTTTTCTTATGACCATAGGCATCCTAGAAAAATAAAACTCCTATTTTTTTAAACACTTTTATTTCTCTGTTTGCTGTGTTGCTTATTGTGGTTGTTTCCGACGTTAGTTGATGAAGTAGACGAAGTGCTCGGAGTTGGATGAGAAGTGTGTGAAGACCTCGAAGATTTTGCTGAGCCAGGCAAGCAGCCCTTTGACCATGTCTAAGAAACCATTTTATGCATGACATATGGCACTTTATTCCGTTGCATTGAATCATGATGAAACGGTGACCACCGTGGTGGTTTACCTCCTTTATTTTCCTCGTTGATACTTGCACTGAGCATGACCCTACCTTCCTATGAGGCTTGTGCAGGTGGGAAGTAGATAGGTTGCTAAGTAGTTGCTATGCAAGTGGGACGGGAATATGCATCATGCAGGAAAGGAAATGATTTCAAAGAATTTTCGAAAACCCCGTCGGGCGCCACTAATGCCCGAGGGAGATGGTTTTGAGCTAGGTAACCACTTGATAAAGAAGTGGTGTACCGAGGCAAGTTGAGTGTGTGTGTGTGTGTGTGTGTGTGTGTGTGTTTCGAAAACGGGTTAGATTTAATATTTGTCGACCGTCCCAACCTTACATGTACAACCACTCTACCCCTATATGGGAAGGGTTTTTGTTTATTATCTTGGTCGATGCTAGCAGAGAGCCCGCATTACTAGTGGCGGGAGTGATGTGGCCACTCTCGATACGGGGTCATGCCTGATAGGACGATCATGGGCTGTTTTTACAGACACCGGGCACACCGTTGGTCCCTTCATGGATGATACTTGTGATGTACATCATGCGGGATGTGTGCCAACGAGTGGACTCTTTTTTTAGTGTCGTCAAGGGAAAGGCATTGTTTGGGTGCTTACCTCGGGTATGTATGTACCGCGAGTAGTGGATGACACAGAAGTTCCCCGAGTCTTGTGTGTAAAGTGTGCAACATCAGCAGAGTGTAAAACTATTCGAATAGTCATGTCCACGGTCAAGGACAGCTGGGTGGTGCTCCTTAGACTATGTCTAGATGTTTTCCAAAACTTGGCGTGTGTGGGTGTGTAAGACAAAGATGATACTTGAGTCAAGTCAGATGACTTGACGTGATGATTGAACATGAGATGTTCAAACCTTGTTTATATTGATATCAGTAACCTGTTCATACGGATTCTTGTATCCATTTGATGCATGTTTACAAGTTGATAGGGCATGTCATTGCACTTAAAATTAGCTTTCCGCAAAACATACCTACTTAGTGCTATATCATGCATTGTTATACCTTGTTCCAAAGCATGGGTTTCTTGCGAGTACATTCAAAGTACTCATTGGCTTGCCACTGGTTATTTTATTGGCTAGGCATGAAAGAACAGTATACAATGAAGAGTACCTTGGTGACGAACGTGTGAGCTAGGACGCTTCCCAGTCAGAATGCCTGTAGGTTAAGGCAGATGGCACGGGTCCATGCTATTGTCGAAGATATCCGCTGCGAGTTTATGAAGACTTGGCCATAAAGGCCATGCTTGAGTAAAACGGTACGTAATGGATGTAAGACTCTTGATATTTAGTTTCTGTGTGTTCAGTGAGCATTGATCTCTGGGATCATTGTGCACGTACATTCGGTGATCACGACTTATGAGTCGGGGTCCCCACAGAGCTGGTATCAGAGCAATCCTAATTGTAGGAAGCCCTTACTTAGCATGTGACGGGGGGATAACCACGGGGTAGCCTCAGCTGGGTCTTTGCTCCAGCTCTTCAAAAAACGGCTACACGGCGAGAAGCCTCCCCCTGTAATCCGGCTCCGCATGGCCGGCTGCGACTAGCCGGCCGGCTAGAGGTGGAGACGCCAAGCCGTCGGTCGGCGGGTCAGCTCCCATCATGTCACAACGCCTCACGGGATGGTGACCTGACGCCCAGCATGGCAGCAGTGCCCCCGGTACCGCGGTCGGGGCGCGCATGGCTACAGTGGCCCCCGTCGCGTCGGGGGTCAGCGCCCGCACGGCCACAGTGGAGGCAATAGTGCCTCTAACTCCGGACGACTGCGACCGGGCGAACGGCACAGTGCCTGCACGCCCTCAACCACTCCATTACCTGCCCCGACATGGCTACAGGCCGGCCGGCCATACCGCTGACCGTGGCCGGCAACCGCAAGACGACGCCGAGCCGGGCGACCCGTACTGCGGCGTGACGCGCACGCGCCAATAGCGATGGGCCGTCGGTGGGTCCTCCCATAGGCTCCCGATGGGACCCCGCAGCCGGCGGGCCCCACCAATGACAAGACTCTTCGACCGGGGGTCCCCCTGGCCGGCTAGAGAGGCCGCCAGCCGGGTCCCCCCCGGTGCCGCATATGAATATTGTAAGCCGGGGGGTTGTCCTATAAAACCCCCCGACTCCCCCCATGCATGGGGCAAGCATTCTCCCCTTCACACACATCCACCCCCGTAGAGAGGTAGAGAGAGTCGGGAGGCCTCTTCTTCCTCCTCTAGCTAAACAGCTCAAGGAGCGCCATTGTAGTTCTCTTGGTCTATCAACTAGGCAAGTAGGACTAGGGGTATTACCTCTCACAGAGGGCCCCGAACCTGGGTACATCGCGTGTCTCTCACCGCTTGTCCCCAATCCCGTCACCGGAGCCCGTCGGCGTCCTTCGGCCCCAACCACTCTCAATAAGCCACCCCATGGCATCTGTCATGAGAAAACGACGACAGTTGGCGCCCACCGTGCGGCCGTCCGCGGCGCTGGCCGGAGTCACGCTCCGGGCGGGACCCTTCGCCAACTCCTCTAGCCGCCCCGCATCCGGGCGGAACTGCACGCTCGTGGGGCTTGCTCCCACGGGGTGGGACCTCGTTCCCGTCCACCCTGCGGGCGTCGCTACCGACCTCTCCGACGAGTGGCGCAGCGGCGATCCTCTACCCGATGTTGCCATCCTCACCGAGCGCTTCGGTAGGCTGGGCCTCGCCGGCGAGCCACCTACAGATAAATACCCTAGTGAGGTGGTCGACTGCCTCGACCCGCCCTTTCTTTTGGGCACACTTGCCCCAGGCAATGCTGACGACTCCTGCTTCCGCGCAGGGGTAATAGTAACCGGCTCCTCCACGACCTCCGGTCGCGCCAGGGCGAAGGCGGAGGCGACCGCCGCAGCCGCCGGCACCGGCACCTCCGACCCCCTCGACTCCGTGATTCGGGGCCTCAGCACCCCCATCGCGCCTACGACAAACCCGGCCACAGGTACGGCTGAGCTGGAGGTGGCTCGCCAGCTGCTATTCACGGAGGTGACCACGCTCGCCACCACCAAGCGCCGGATGGAGTCCGCGCAGCGCGAGTACAACTCCGCCTACGGTCTCACCCCCGCCGGCAACGAGCCCAGCCGGCATGGTGACGTCCGCAACCGTGGCCGCGTGGTCGCAGAAGTCCTTGGTGGCAGGCTCCCCACCTACGACACACCGGCGGCCAACATGAGGGCCGCCCTGGTGGCCTACACCGACCTAGCCGACCTGGTGGGCGAGGAGCGTGAGCAGCAGGAACGTCACATCCAAGACCTCATCGCCGCTGCCAACACTCAGCAGACCCGGCTCGACGGCGCCAACGTCGGCTCCGAAATACCCGTCCCCGAGGGGGACGCTCCGCCGACTGCTGGCCAGCGCCAGCCGGCCCAGCAAGCCTCTTCCCCCCGTGGCTCTGGTCGGTGGGGTGCTGAATCTCATAACGGGCGCTCTCGTCAGGGAGACGAGCCGCCGGCTATCACAAGCCGGCACAATGACGCCGCGGCAGGCAGCGGCCGGCGCAACCATGCCAACACCCCGCCCCCGTGGTGGGAGCGCGCGCGCTCGCCCGCCCCGGCTGTCCGCCCCGAGCTCGCCGCTCGGCTCGGCCCGCGCGTCCCGCGGAGCGATAACGACGCCCGGACCCGCATTGACCGGCTGGCGCAATCCGCCCTCCTGGACGAGGAGGGTCCGATCGGGCCGGCGTGCTTCGGCCCCCGGATCGATGATGAGCCATTCCCCACCGGGTTCACGCTCCCCCGCGACACTCCAAAATACAACGGCACCGCCAAACCAGAGGACTGGCTGATCGACTACACCACCGCAGTCGGCATCGCCAGCGGGAACAAGCGTGTCGCGGTGCGCTACGTTCCCCTCATGCTGATCAGGTCGGCCCGGACTTGGCTTAAAAGCCTGCCGGTCGACAGCATCAACGCCTGGACGGACTTCAAGGAGGCGTTCGTCCGCAACTTCACCGGCACTTACAAGCGGCCCGGCCGCCCTCGCGAGCTGGCCATGTGCGTCCAAGGGCAGGAGGAATCCCTCCGCGACTACCTCACGCGGTGGACCGAGCTCCGCAACTCCTGCGAGGGGGTACACGAGGTGCAAGCCATCCAGTACTTCCCCGAGGGCTGCCGAGACGGCACCCTCCTCAAGCACAAGCTCATGTGCTCGGAGCCGGCCACCTTGGCTGAGCTAATGGCCAAGGCGGACAAGTACGCCACGGCCGACTCCGCTATGCGGATCAAGGTCAGCGCAATCGGCAAGGCCCTCCCGCCACCTGCCGTGCCATGGCCGACTGCCGACAACCGGCAGCAGCAGAACAACAAGCGGAAGGCGGACCAGCTCGAGCCCATCTATGGGAGCAAACAAGTCGCCTCCATCGAGGAGGAGCATCCGGCTGCCCAGGCGCCCAGCCAGCGCCAACGAACCGGAAAGAACACCTGGCAGCCCAAGCTCACCTTCGAGCAGATGCTCGACGATCTGTGCAAGATGCACTCCGGGGCGAAGCCGGCCATGCACACGCTGCAGCTGTGCAGCTTCTCCCAGCGTCTAGCCCGGGGCGAGGGCCTTCCGGCTCCTCCCCCGCTGGCTCCCTGCGCCCCGGCGGCCGCGCCGGCTCCGGCTCTGCCGCCAGCTCAGGCTCCCAACGAAGGCCGTCTCCACGACCAGTTCCCCGACCAGGACGGGGCCTACGTCGTCTTCACCAGCGAGGGAACCGACAAGCATAGCCTGCGCCAGCGCCGGCACGAGGTGAATGCCACCATCCCCTCGGTCCCCCAGTTCATGCACTGGTCCGAGAAGCCGGTTACCTGGAGCCGGGTGGACCACCCGACCGTGATGCCAAACACCGGCAGCTACGCCCTCATCCTCGATCCCACCATCGCCTCTGAGAGGCTCACCTGCCGCTTCTCGCGGGTGCTGATCGACGGGGGCAGCAGCATCAACATCCTCTACAGCGACACGCTGCTCAAGCTGGGGCTCAGGGAGAAAGACCTGCAGCCGAGCCGGATGGCCTTCCACGGCATCGTGCCGGGACAGTCCTGCTCCCCCATCGGCAAGATCCGGCTCGACATCCTCTTCGGCGAGAAGAGCCATTTCCGCCGCGAGCCGATATGGTTCGAGGTGGTTGACCTCAACAGTCCCTACCACGCGCTGCTGGGCAGGCCGGCCCTTGTCAAGTTCATGGCGGTGCCCCATTACGCCTACCTCAAGATGAAGATGCCGGGCCACAAGGGCATCATAACCGTCAGTGGCGACTACAAGAAGTCGATCGAGTGCGCTCATGACGACAGTCGGCTGGCCGAGGCGCTGGTGATCGTGGAGGAGAAGTGACAGCTCGACCGACTCGTGGCTCAGGCTACCGAGCAGCCGGCCGTGCCGACTCCCCCATCCCAGCCGGCCAGTGAGGCAACTTTCCAGCCGTCCAAGGACACCAAGCAGGTGCTGCTCGACCCGGCCAACCCCAAGCAGTGCGTCACCATTGGCGCCAACCTCAGCATCAAATAGGAAGGCAAGCTCGTCGACTTTCTCCGTGAGAATCGGGATATCTTTGCATGGTCTCCAAAGGACATGCCGGGTGTTCCGAGGAAGTAAGCCGAGCACAAACTTCATGTGCGGCCGGATGCCAAGCCAGTCAAGCAACCCCTGCGCCATTTCTTTGAGGAGAAGCGGCGTACTATAGGAGAAGAGATCGCCCGGCTGCTCGCAGCTGGCTTCATCATGGAAGTGTTCTACCCGGACTGGCTAGCCAACCCGGTCCTAGTGCTGAAGAAGAACAAGACCTGGCGCATGTGTATCGACTACACCAGCCTGAACAAGGCCTGTCCCAAGGACCCTTTCACCCTGCCCCAGATCGATCAAAGCATCGACTCCACGGCCCGCTGCAACCTGCTGTCCTTCCTAGACGCCTATTCCGGCTACCACCAGATCAAGCTGGATCCGGTCGACCGGTTGAAGACCTCCTTCATCACCCCCTTTGGTGCCTACTGCTACATCACCATGTCCTTCGGCCTGAAGAATGGAGGCGCCACCTTCCAGCGCTGCATGCAGAAGTGCCTCCTGCCCCAGATCGGCAGGAACGTCCACATCTACTTGGACGACATCGTCGTCAAGACCAAGAAGCATTTCAGCCTTCTTGACGACCTTCGGGAGACCTTCTCCAACCTACGCGAGTACAAGGTCCGGCTCAACCCAGAGAAGTGTGTTTTCGGCATGCCAGCCGGCCAGTTCCTGGGTTTCTTCGTGTCCGCCCGCGGCATCGAAGCCAACCCGGAGAAGATCAAAGCCATCGAGCGCATGCATAGGCCGGCCAAGCTCCGTGACGTCCAGAAGTTCGCCGGCTGCCTCGCCTCGCTCAGCCGGTTCGTCAGCCGGCTGGGCGAGAAGGCGCTGCCCCTTTATCAGCTCATGAAGAAGACGACCAAGTTTGAGTGGACCGACTAGGCGGACGAAGCGTTCCGTGACCTCAAGCGTGCTCTCTCCAGCGCACCCGTCCTGGCGGCTCCGACGGAGAAGGAGCCTTTGCTCGCGTACATCGCGGCGACCACACGCGTAATCAGCATCGTCCTTGTAGTAGAGCGGCCGGAGGAAGGCAGGGTGCTGCCGGTACAGCGCCCCGTCTACTACCTCAGCGAGGTCCTCTCCGCCTCCAAGCAGAACTACCCCCACTACCAGAAGATGTGCTACGGCATATACTTCACCGCCAAGAAGGTCAAGCAGTACTTCCAGGAGCACACCATCACCGTGGTGAGCACGGCACCGCTCGAAGAAATCATGAGCGGTCGGGACGCCACCGGCCGGATCGCCAAGTGGGCTATCGCCCTCGCCGACTACGAAATCCGGTACAAGCCGCGCACCACCATCAAGTCGCGGACGGTGGCCGACTTCCTCGTCGACTGGGCGGAGACCCAGTTCGTGCCGCCGCCTCTAGACTCCACGCACTGGCGCATGCACTTCGACGGCTCAAAGATGCGGACCAGCTTGGGAGCCGGCATCGTCTTGTCATCCCCGAAAGGGGACCAGCTCAAGTACATGCCCCAGATCCTCTTCGCCGCCTCCAACAACATGGCCGAGTACGAGGCGCTCGTCCACGGCCTCCGGCTCGCCAAGGAGATCGACATCCGGCGCATCCTCTGTTTCGGTGACTCGGATCTTGTTGTGCAGCAGGTCTCTGGCGAATGGGACGCCAGGGACGCCAACATGGCCAGCTACCGCTTCCTTGTCCAACAACTCACCGGCTCCTTCGAGGGGTGCGAATTCCACCATGTCCCCCGGGCGGACAACGAGGCGCCGGACACGCTAGCCAAAATCGGCTCCACCCGACAAGCAATCCCAGCCGGCGTCTCCCTCGAGCGGCTACTCAAGCCGTCAATCAAACCCTCCGCTGAATCGGAGTCAATCTTCGTGCCGGCTGACCCCGCCGGCACCTCGTCAGGCCCAGCGGCTCCAACAACCCCGCCGGCTCCAACCGGCGCCTCAGCTCAGCCGGCTCCGACGACTGACGACCCCGCGGTCGTCCTAACGGCAATCGACCTGCCGGCCCCGGGGACTGACGGCTCGGGCCCGGGGGCTCCGGCTCCAAGCTCGGAGGCTACGGCTGGCCCCGAAATCCACCCCGATCCGGTGCCGGCTCCTGTCACGGCCCCCACCTATGCCCAGCCCATCCTAGCCTTCCTCCTGCGCGGCGAGCTTCCGTCTGACGAGGCTACAGCCTGGCAAATCCAGCGCCGGGCCCCCGCCTATAGCATCATCAACCACGAGTTGGTCCATCGCAGCGCAACCGGCGTGTTCCAGCGCTGCGTCGAGCCGAAAAGGGGGCAGGAGATCCATCGAGACATCCACCAGGGCGAGTGCGGGCATCACGCCGCCTCCAGAACCCTGGTGGCCAAGGCATTCCGCCACGATTTCTACTGGTTAACGGGCCTAGAAGAAGCAAAGCAGCTGGTCGACAAGTGCGAAGGGTGCCAACGTTACAGCAAGCAGAGCCACCTGCCGGCTACGGCGCTCCAGACCATCGCCCTCTCCTGGCCCTTCACGGCCTGGGGTCTCGACATGGTGGGACCATTCAAGACCGCTCGAGGCGGCATGACGCATTTGCCAGTGGTCGTCGACAAGTTCACCAAGTGGATCGAAGCCAGGCCAATCAAGAAGCTGGACGGCCCCATGGCCGTCCGGTTCATCAAAGACATCACGGTCCGCTACGGCGTCCCTCACAGCATCATCACCGACAACGGCACGAACTTCGCTAAAGGCGCAATGGCGCGCTTCTACTCCCAGGAAGGCATCCGGCTCGATCTTGCGTCGGTGGCCCACCCACAGTCGATCGGCCAGGCAGAGAGGGCAAACGGCTTGATCCAGGCCGGCCTCAAGCCCCGGCTCGTGGTGCCACTCGTGCAATTAGCCGGCTCCTGGATCGAAGAGATGCCGGCTGTCTTGTGGAGCCTCAGGACCACGCCCAACCGGTCGACCGGCTTCACCCCCTTCTTTCTTGTGTACGGGTCCGAGGAGGTCATCCCTACGGACATTGAGTTCGATTCGCCTCGGGTCACCCTGTACACGGAGAAGGATGCAAAGGAAGCAAGAGACGACGGCGTCGACCTACTCGAAGAAGCACGTGAGCTGGCCTTGAGCCGAACATCCATCTACCAGCGGAAGCTCCGGCACTACCACAGCAAGCGGATCCGGCCCCTCTCCTTCCGCGAGGGGGACCTGGTACTCAGACGGATCCAGCGGACCGCCGGCCGGCACAAGCTCTCCTCCCCATGGGAGGGCCCGTTCATCGTCAGCAAGGCGCTGCATAACAACGCGTACTATCTAATAGACGCCCAGAAGCCGCACAAGCGCAAGAGAGATGCCTCCAACAAGGAGACGGAGCGCCCGTGGAACGCGGCGCTCCTTCGTCCGTTTTACTGCTAAAACCATTGTATGTATGTATCCTCCCTTTTGGGCTTATGAATGCAACGGGTGCCCCAAGTCAGCTCTTGGGGCATACCCTTCTCGTTTCCATCAAATTCAGTCTGCTGCAAAAAGCCGGCTCCCAAAATCCGGCTTCCCGGACCCGGGGACTCGCCGGCTAGCCATGGCACCATTCCCCAAAAACGGCCAAAGTAATGTGAGCTAAGAAAAACCCCTCCCGCCTCGCCCGGCTACAGACCGGCTCCCGGCTGTCCGGCCGGCAGGTGGCTGGGGCAAAAACTTAGCGCACACGAACACCGTTGGCGGGCGGGCTGTCGTCCACGGCTAGCCGAGTCTTTACCTTTTCCTACCGGCCTCTGACGCGCCCACCCTGGCTTAACATTCTTGCGACTCCAAAATACCCCACGGCCGACTCCCCAGAGGTTAACGCCCCGTCCCAGCTACAGACCGGCTTCCGGTTGTCCGGCTGGCGGGGCCGAAGCCGAAGGGAACGAAGTCTTGGGCAAAAAGGAGTCAAGGGAATGGTAGGCCAGGGGCGAGCCGGCACGCATTAAAGTTCAAACACAAAAGCATAAAGGCCCAAGGCCACATGTTCATTACATTACACCCCAGTGGGTGGAACTGCAGTCTAACAAAAAGCAGGAAAACAAAAGGACCCTAACTAGTGGCGGCACCGTCTCCTCCCCCTGCGCTCTCCGCAACGGCTGAGGTGGAAGCCCCGCCCTTGGCCACGGCACGCTCCGTGTCGGCCCCCGCGTCCAAGTCCTAAGCTGGCTCGGAGTCGACGTAGTCGTCTGTGCTGGACTCGGCGTCTTCATCATCCGTCTCGCCGGCGCTACCCTCCGGGTCGTCGAGGGCAAGCGCATACCGATCCTTCGGGGTCACCTTGCTATCTGCCGTATGCTCCGGGACGTACTCATACCACGGAGCAAAGGACGTGAGGTCACTGGCCCGCACGGCCAGCGCATCGGCAGCCGCCTCCAGCTCCGCATCGGTGCCGGCATGCTGGGCCGTAAGCAGCCCCAAGTCCAGCTCGGGGTACCATGACCTCGCGACGCGAAGCGCCGTGGCCGCTCCGGCGCGCACTGCGGAAGCCCTCCAGGCATTCACCCGCGCGGACCCGGCTTCCAGCCACCCCGACAGCCGGCTCATGGAGATCGGCTCCACCACGTCCGGCCAAAGGGTGCGAACCAGAGCCGAGCCGGCCCCTGAAGCCGCTTCATGGCCCGGACCACCTCGGTCGGGCGCACCTTGGCAGCGATCCCCACCTCGTCCATGGTCCAGGCGGCAAGACGCCTGACGTGGACTCCCTGCGCCCGCTGATCCTCGCGGTGGGCCTCCACGGCCACTTCTGCGGCCTCCTGCGTGCCCGGAAAGAGCCTTGAGGAAGAAAGGGGCGCACGGTATAAGACAAAGGAAACGTCGGTCCTAATGAGACACACGAAGAGAAGCAAGATAACAAAACTTACCGGCCAGAAGCCGGTCCACCGCGTGCGCCTCCTCCTGCAGCGCTGCCTCCCTGGCCGACCTCTCTTGGATCTGGCGATCGTGCTCGGTCCGCGCCGCCTCCGTCTCCGTGGCCGCCTTCGCCAGCAAGGCATCCTAGGCCCCCAGCGCCTCACGATGGGCCGCCTCCTGCTCCTCCAACTCGCGTCGATGGGCCACCTCGAGCCCATCCTTCTCCGCCTGTGTGCGGTCGGCCGCTTGGCGAAGCCGGTCACACTCCGCGGTCTGGAGGTTCCGCTGCTCGCGAAGTTGTATCACCTGGCGGCGGAGGCAGACCGCCTCGGCAGCTGTGGCTTCGCAACACGAAGACGCTCCCGTCAGAAAGGAAGCAAACATAAGGATCCGACCCGCCTGCAAAGCAGCTGCCCCAGATCCCAGGGACTACACCTAGTGGGTGCGCTCGCGCGCCCCCACTGGAAACTTACAAGATCTACGTACCTCGCAGGTCTGCGGACATAACAGCCAGCCGGTTCTCGCCCCCCCGATACAGGCCTAGCAGCGCGTTGTACGCGGCCACCCGGCGGTCGTGGACAGCCTGCAAAGAGCAAAAGCGAAGAGGCAACGTAGTTAGACTCGACCTGCCTGCGTCCCAGCCGGCCCGAGTCTCGGGGACTACACCAAGTGGGTGCGCTGGCGCGCCCCCACTGGAAAAAACCAAAGCAAAAAAGACAAGGACCACTTACCGCGATGGACTGCTCAAGATGCGCCAGCCGGTTCCTGGCGGCCTGGGCCTCCTGCGCCGTCTAGGAGCGGCAGTCGGCAAACTCGGCGACGACCGCGGCCACCACGGCTCCAAGGACGCTCGGCGCGTCATTCATAGGCATGCCGCCGGCTGCAACCCAGGTCTCTTGCGGCTGACCTCCGTCGGCGGGGCCGGGCGGGCCCTGCGCCGCGGCGACTATGGGACCCGCTCCCCTTGGCACCGCGTCTCCAGGTGCCCTGGCTGACGAGCCTGAGGCGGCCGCTCCTCCAGGCACCGCGGCCTCGATCTGCGGCAAGCCGCCCCCAGCGGCACCTCCCCGGCTCGCCTCCGGAGCCGGGACCTCCGGCTCCAGAATGACGACCTCCGGTGGCTCGTCGTCGGCGCCAGGAGGCACGTCATCAGCTCCCGACGGAGCGCCGCTGCGGTCCGGCTCCGCCTCCTTGGCGGCGTCCGCCGCGCGCGCAGCCGCGCGCGCCTCCTCCTCAGCCTGCACGTCCGCTTCCGCCCGCATTGCAGGGTCGTGCGTGCCCTTGGATCGCCTATCCCGGCCAAGGGGAAATGGCTCCCATGACTAGTCCGCCGCCTCCACGAGGGCCCTCCCTGGCGGCTGCTTCCACGCCGCCTCCTCCCACGGGTGGCGCTCCTCCTCGAGCCGCTCCTGCTCCGCTACCTCCCGGTCCCGCCACGCCTCGCGCTCCCTTTCGTCGGCGGCAGTCTGTGCGCCTTCCCTGCCGTCTCGTCGGCCGTGGCCCTCCCCGGCGCGCGCGGCTCCCTGAACAACGAAATGAGGAAAAGGGGCCGACTAGAAACCTATCAGAAACCCAAAAAGAGAATTACTCGATGCTAACGGGGACCGTCCGCCTAGCAGGGCCCGTCGGGGCAACCCGCGGCTTCTTCCCGCCGCCTCCACGGCTGCCTTCCGGCTGCCTGTCGGCTGCCCGTTTGGGAGCCGGCCTGGACTTGGCCGGCTTCTTCCCCCGTTCGTCCACGGCCGTGTCGCCTCAACCCGGCTCGCGGTCGACCCGGCGAACACGCCTCCTCGGCGCAGTGGCGTCGTCTCCCGAAACTTCGGGGTCCTCCGGGGCCGCTGCATTGCGCATCTCCCCCGGCTCAGCATCGTCATCGAACCAGTCCCGCAAAGGAGACTGGGTGAGGAACTCACCCGCCGACTCGGTTCCCTCCGCTTCCGTCCCGTCGATCCCCGACGCGCCAGCTCGCTCCGATTCGGCGGGCACCACGTCGTCGACGTCCTCGACTTCCTCGGGGTCCGACTCCGCCACGTCGAGAGTCGGCTCCCCGTACTCCTGCAGTAAAGGAAAGACCTGCACGCAAAGGCAGCCCCTCCGACGTCAGGCTACGGGGGAGCGCCGGCTTCAGAAGAAAAAAGGTGGGGGACGGCTCGTCACGTACCCGCGGAGCCGGATGGTCCCGGCTGTACGGGGCCTTCCCCCATTGCCACCCGCCTTCGTTCATCTTGGCGGCCGAGATGGAGTTCACCCTCCTCGCCACGTGCACCGCCTTCAGCTCCTTGGTGGAGAGCCGGCACGGGTCGCGCCGCCCTCCCATCTGGCAGATGAGGTGCGGCCGGCGCTGCAGTGGCTGCACCCGGCGCGCCACCATCGTGGCCAGGAGATCCACGGCCGTGAGCCCTTCCGTCTTGGTCATCACCAGCAGCCGCTCGCAGAGCCAGTCCGCAGTCTCGGGCACTTGGGGCGGAGGCGTCCTCCAGTTCTGCATCGCGACCGGTAGCTGGTTGACGAAGTCGGGAAGGTTGATGTAGTCCTCGGCCGGCTTCACGTTCTTCACGTAGAAGAACCCCTTCTGCCAACTCTTCATCGAGTCCTGAAGAGGGAGCCGAGGGAAGCCGGCTCCGGGGCGATAGTGCACTAGGGCGGCTCCGCAGGCGGTCATAACCGTCTCGCCGGTGACCTTGTTCTTCAACGTCCGGCGCTTCAGGTAGAAGAGCCGGCACCAGAGGTCGAGGCGCAGCTTCACTCCCAAAAAGCCCTCGCAGAGGGCGACAAACACCGCCAGCTGCAGGATGGCATTGGCGCTAAGGTGGTGCGGTTGCAGCCCAAAGTGTGAAAGGAAACGCCGGAAGAACGTGCTCGCCGGCAGGCCGAGCCCGCGGGCAAAATGCTCGGCGAAGACCACCACCTCGCCTTCCCGCGGGGCCGGCGCATTCTCCGCCCCGGCGACACGCGCCTCCACGTTCTCCACCGGCGGAACCTTCCGGCGGTGGCGGAGATGCTCGATGTAGGCCTCATCGACATCGATGCCGTCCCAGGCGCCCTTGCCCGCCATTCGCCTCGGAGGTGTCTTGGACGCGGCGGCGGGGCGCATGGTCTCGGTCACGTCGCGGCTCTCGACAGCGGCGGACGGCGGTGCGGCGGACGCGCGGCCTCCGCTCTCTCTCTCTCTCTCTCTCTCGACACGGGGAGGGTGACGGGCGGCGAAGACGAAGTGCGGGGGCAGGGGAGCGAATGCCCCGTTGCGCTCCTCTCCCCTCCCATTTAAACCCCGCGAGGGGTAGTGAGGAGCGGATTCGTCGCGCACGAACCCCACTATTTCCGCCACGCATGGGAGGGGCATTAAGGCATTTCGAGAATGCCAACCGACGGCCCTGGCCGCAAAGGATCCACGCGCGCGGGCCGAGGCCGAGGCCGAAGTGGGCCCCGCCCCATGGCCCGGTCTTGTCCTCCGTGTGGCCTGTCAGGCCGCGCCCCGCTGCGCTCCACACGTGGCGCATGCTCCTTGCCCCTCGGGGTGGTCGAGGCGCCCAGCGGAACGTTGGCCGGCTGCGAGGCCAGCCGTCGCGATCCCACGCTCCCCGGCTTCGGGACTACCGACGGTCCTCGAGCGCAAGACTCAAGCCGGCGAGGTCCGCCGCAGCCAGCCGGCGGGCCTCCCCTGCTTCAGGGACTACTGACGGGGGGATAACCCCGGGGTAGCCTCAGCTGGGTCTTTGCTCCAGCTCTTCGAAAAACGGCTACAGGGCGAGCTGCCTCCCCCTATAATCTGGCTCCGCATGGCCGCCTGCGACTAGCCGGCCGGCTAGAGGCGGAGACGCCAAGCCGTCGGACCGGCGGGTCAGCTCCCGTCATGTCACCACGCCTCACGGGATGGTGACCTGATGCCCAGCGTGGCAGTAGTGCCCCCGGTACTGCGGTCGGGGCGCGCATGGCTACAGTGGCCCCCGTCGCGTTGGGGGTGAGCGCCCGCACGGCCACAGTGGAGGCAATAGTGCCTCTGACTCCGGCCGACTGTGACCGGGCAGACGACACAGTGCCTGCACGCCCTCAACCACTCCATTACCTGCCCCGGCATGGCTACAGGACGGCCGGCCGTACCGCTGACCGTGGCCGGCTACCGCAAGATGACGCCGAGCCGGGCGACCCGTACTGCGGCGTGACGCGCACGCGCCAATAGCGATGGGCCGTTGGTGGGTCCTCCCACCGGCTCCCGATGGGACCCCGCAGCCGGCGGGCCCCACCAACGACAAGACTCTTAGATCGGGGGTCCCCCTGGTCGGCTAGAGAGGCCGCCAGCCAGGCCCCCCCGGTGCCGCATATGAATACTGTAAGCCGGGGGGTTGGCCTATAAAACCCCCTGACGCCCCCCATGCACGGGGCAAGCATTCTCCCATTCACACACATCCACCCCCGTAGAGAGGTAGAGAGAGCCGACAGGCCTCTTCTTCCTCCTCTAGCAAAACAGCTCAAGGAGCGCCATTGTAGTTCTCTTGGTCGATCAACTAGACAAGCAGGACTAGGGGTGTTACCTCTCACAGAGGGCCCCGAACCTGGGTACATCGCGTATCTCTCACCGCTTGTCCCCAATCCCGTCACCGGAGCCCGTCGGCGTCCTTCGGCCCCAACCACTCTCGATAAGCCACCCCATTGCATCTGTCGTGAGAAAACGACGACAGCATGGATGTTAGTTAGGACAAGAACTAGCCTCAGACCCCAAATCACTTGCAAAACCTATTGCACTCCTCTCCTCTTCTGATCTAGCCACTGTAAGACCTTTTATAACTCACCTCATCCTCTCTAGTCATATTAACCCTCCTCTGACCATCTTGTAGATGGTCGTCGCTCCCATGAGACTCCTCATGACCGGATTTCCACCTCTCCTGAGGGACTGCCTCCAATAATGCCAATATCCTTCGGAACCCATGTACACCCTGCATGAACCGGACAATCGTGAGTTTGGGATGGAGTTCTACGCCAAGGTGGTTGTACCTGCCAAGACCTCACCCTAGAGTTGGTTCTTTGTTGGACCGCCTATGCCACCAAGAGACATGTGTAACAGCCCGAGACCGACGCTCCAGAAGATTCCCCTTTTATTCCGTTGTCGTCGTGTGATTCTTTTGTTTATCGCAATCATCATCACATCATTCGCATCATCTACATAGCATCGTCACTCGTTTTTGAAAAACCTGCATCCGTTCGTAGTTGCTGGTTCTCTCCGTTCGTGTCATCGACCGTTTCGAGTCCAACAACACACGCACGCGCCCGCGACATCGAAAAATTATCGTTTTTAAAGTGAACGAAAAATATTCTTGGATTGGGTCAAAAGTTGGCATGCGTTCTTGTTATATTATAGGTAGACCGCCTGCCAAATTTTGTCGCAATCGGAGGTCGTTTGATAGCCCAACGGACGACCGTAGTGGCACCGTCATCGGGTTAATTATTGGACGTTTTCAGTGTTTTTAAAACTCTGTCATGGGCCGCATTGCTTCCCTCTCGTCTCTAAACCTAGCCCACCACACATCCCACCAACCCACCTATAGCCCAGCTAAACCCCCTCCGATCGGCATCTTACGGTCCAAATTAGGGCAAACCCCCCAAACCCTAAGCCTTCCTGCTATAAATGGACACCCCATGTCCAAAAATGGCAAAACCTAGCCCCAGCCTCCTCCCACCTCTCAGGTGCCACCCACCTCGTTTTCCGCGCCGGCCCCATCGCACGCCGCGACATGGCGCTCAGCCGCTGGCCGCTCCGCCGCCTGAGACCCCTCGCAGCCAATCGGAGGCTGCCAAGTGGCGCCCCCAGCACCCCCAGACAGCTCCCACCGCACCAGACCCGCTAGGCCCATCCAGAGCCCGCCCGGGCCCGAATCTCCGCCGCCGCGAGCCCGCGACTCCGCTCCCCCGAGGCTCCTACCTCCCCCGTGCCCACGTCGTTCCAGGGAGAGGCGCTCCCGGCCCGCGCTGCCGCCTCCGCGCCGGACCTTCGCCGGAGTGCACCGGACCCCTCCTTGCAGGTCGTCGCCCTCCTCGTCCTCTCCTTCCCTCTCTTCTCTCTCCCCGTGCTAACTTCTCTCTCCTCTCGGATGCACAAGGGCGCCGCCATGGACGAGCTCCGAGCTCTGCCAACCTTCGCGCCGTTTATCCCTGCTGCCGGCCAGATCTGGAGAGGAACGCCCGGATCTGCCCGTTTCCCTTGCCGGCTCGCCGTTCCGGTCGCCGGAGTGTGAGGCCTCGCCGCGCCAAGGTCCTGCCCGCCGCTTCTTCGTGCGCGAGGAGGACGAACCCCATCGCGTTGACCAGGCGAGCGCTCGTGAGGGCTGCCCCGCGCCTCCCGTCGCTTTGCCAAGGCCCAGTGCCCTCCGTGGCCCAGATCGGCCATGCCGCCCAAGTAGCAGCAGCCCATCCGCAGCAAACGACCACCAGCCGGCCTTCTAGACCAAGGTGAGGCCCAGACCGCGCCCTAGCATTTTTCCACCCACGGGCGATATATTGTATGTTGCGCCTATGCTCTGTTTCTGCCTAGTACCAGAATTCGGCCAATATTCGGTTTTTTGGTGTCTGCGGATTTATCTATTTAACCAAGACAATTTTAAATTACAGAAAAGGCCCTCTTTTTTGCATTGCTAATAAATTAATAAACCGTGCATCGGATCATAATATTTTATATATGAAAAATGCTTAGAATTTTGTCTAGTTTCACAATTTGCAACTTTCAACCATGTTAAAAATGTATAACTTGCTGTTATCATGTATTTGCGTAAATGTCATGATTTTGCATTGCGCATTTATATTTGACCGTGCATCGGGATTAATCAAACCATATATGCAAAATGTGTAGATTATTTATATCCCTTTTTCATGCATGAGAAAGATGTTTGATGTGACGTTTGCATTTGATTTGCATAAACGACTTGGTAAAACGGTTTATGTCCTAATCTCACATAAATGTTGTGACATTTGTTTTATTGTAAAAACCCACATATTATATATGATTTTTGGGTGAAAAAATCCATAGAATTTATCTGTGCAATTAGTTTTGTCATTTGAGCAATTTTGTGTGCATGTTATCTTGCTATGATGCCCTTTTGTTTATTTTGTGTGATTTGATCCATGCATGATATGAAATAATTTTGTACATGAGATATGCCCTTGGACATGTGTGCTAGGCCCTGGTATTTTTGGTTGCTATAGAATCCATGTGTAGCTGTTATTTTCTTGTTGCCAGCATGCTATAAAAGGTGGCTGTTTTGATATGCTAAAATATTTCTAAGTCTGAAATCTGTGTTATTTTGTTGTTGTCTTGCCATGTGGTTTGCTATTGATCTATAGCTCTTTTGGTGTGGCCACAATGCGATGTATTGTAAAGCATGTTATGCTCTATCATGTTGTGCCAATAGTTTACATGAATAGGTTTTGCATAATAATTAATTCTGCTGTCCAACATGCCAATCTGTTAAAAACCGCTGCTTTTGTCTAGTCTAATTTTCACAAAGTCTGAGAATCTGTCTTCTTCATGATGCCATGTTGTGTTGACTCTAGCCGTGATTCTATGCATAATTAGACCTTGCCACCATGGAATGATTTGTTGTGCATCATGTACTCTACCATGCTGTTAAGTTTCATGCCAATATATGACCTGTAGCCTATAGTTTTGCTGCTGCCAATATACCTCCGTGATAAAACTGCTCTGTTAAAAACTGTTATTTTCACTAAGTCCTAAACTGTTATATTTATTGCCGTCTTGTGAGCTTATTTCCTAGTGATCCATGCTTCTACTCAATTTGATGTGATGATATGAATTGTTGTGCATCATGTAGGCTACAGCCCCATGTCTTGTTTGTGCATTTTAGATTCTTGTAGCTTATTGTTTTCATGTGTGCAAAATGCCATGTCGTTGTTTTGGGCAGATTGTGTCTATAACTTGTGTTGCTTGTTGTGGTTAAACGTAGCTCCGTTTTCAACATGTTGCATATGAAACTTGCTTAAAATCTCATGTAGTTTCATTATATCTTGTTGCATCCATGATTTGACATGTTTATGGTTGACGTTTGCATGCATTTTGCATTCATGTCATGTTCATCTTGTGTGACATATCTTGTAGACCGTAGCTCCGTTGCAAATGTTCTATATATGTAAATCGACTAGAATGACGAGTAGAATAACATTGTGCACTTTATTTCCCTGTTTAATAAATATAAAATGTGGTTAGTTCAGATCTGGACCAACCTTATAATTTGCATATGGGGTCGTTTCTGAAATGCTATAAGTTGTTTCCGACCTCATTTAAGATGCCTAGATAGATAGTTTACTTATGCTTCACCTCCTGCCATGTTAGACAACATTTAACATTGCCGTGTACCTAAACGGGAGTGAACTATGTAATTCAAATGTGGAGTTTCGTCAATATGCAACTCGTTGCATATTGAACTTCACTTAATTTGTAGTGCTTGATTGTTGCATCTTGCCATGTCTTGCATATTTAAACTTGACATGCATCATATTTGTTTGCGCATCATGTCATGCATATGTTGTGGTGTTTATCATGTGTTGATTGTTGTTTCCGGATTGCTTCTTCTCGATAGAGTTCCGAAAGCGTTCGGAGTGTGAGGATTCGTTCGACTACGTTGGTTCGTCTTCTTCATGGACTCGTTCTTCTTCCAAGCGGGATCTTAGGCAAGATGACCATTTCCCTGGATACCATTACTATCATTGCCATGCTAGATGTCTCGTTTCTATCGCTTGTCTCGCTACCTACCACTTGTTTGTCAAGCCTCCCAAAGTGCCATGAAAAGCCTCTAACCCTCCACATCCCAGCAAAGCATTGTCTGGCTATGTTACCGCTTGCTCAGCCCTTCTTATAGTGTTGCTAGTTGCAGGTGCAAATTGTTTCCATGTGCCAACATGGATGTTTTTGAGATATCACAATACTATTGCAATTTAATTTAATGGACATATATACTTGGTAAAAGGTGGAACTCTTGGCCTTTTGCTCGGTGTTTTGTTCCACTTTTGCCGCACTAGTTACTTGTGTACCGGTGTTATGTTCCATATTGAGCGCTCCTAACATGCTCGGGGTTGTTATGGGGACCCCCTTGACTTTCGTTTTGGGACAAAAATCTTCTGGCAAGGCCCAACATTGGTACTACATTTGCCTAATAACTAATAAAATTGCATTGGGACCTGCCGGCACCCGCTGATAATTAATCAACAACCCGGGCCAGTGCTCCTCATGAGTGTTGGTCCAAAATAGAGCATTGTGCGGGGGCAACCCGGGGCAACTCGGGAGATTTCTATCAGGCCACTGTACGCGTAGCTCATCTACCGTGCCCTAAGAACGAGATACGCGGCTCCTATCGGGATTGTCGGCAAGTCGGGCGGTCTTGCTGGATTTGTTTTACCTTTCTCGAACGTCTTGTGCACGGGACTTCGAGGACACTTTGGTCTATCTCGAGGTTGAGATTTTCCAACGGAATTTCCAAGGAGATCACGGGTTTCGTGGTCGAGGTTATTCCCGCGTCGTGTGGTTAGTTTGTGATGGATGAGTTGGAGCACCCCTGCAGGGTTAAATCTTTCATGAGAGCCGTGCCCGCGGTTATGTGGCAACTTGGAAATTTTGTTTAACACCCGGTCATAGCAAACTTGAAGTAAACTCAAATAAAATACACCAACTGTGTGTGTGTAACCGTGACAGTCTCTTCTCGTGAGGCCTGCTCCGAAAGAGAACACGGTGGGGTTATGTATGACTCGTAAGTAGGTGTTCAGGATCACTTAGTGATCATTGCTAGTTCACGTCCGTCTATGCGACAATCATCCCCCCTTGTTCTTGTACTCGTAAGTTAGCCACTCTAATAAATGCTTAGAGCTTGCTGCAGCCTCACCACTTAACCATACCTCACCCATTAAGCTTTAATAGTCTTGATACCCTTGGAAATGAGATTGCTAAGTCCCTGTGGCTCACAGAATACTATAACAATAGTTGCAGGTATGGGTAATGCGATAATTTGACGTGAGCGCGATGCTTGTTTGATTGGAGTCCTTCTTCTTCTTCATCGATCATAGGATGGGTTCCAGGCCGGCAGCCTGGGATATCGAGGATGGATGCCATTTTATCGTTTGATTTCGTCCGTAGTCGGACCCTGCTCTTATGTATGATGATTGTATATGTTGTTGTATTGATGTGATCTTGATTTAGCTTGTGGCGAGTGTAAGCCAATTCCATATACTCATATCTTCTTTACATGTACTTGTAATGATATCCATTCTTGCGAAACAACGAGATGCGCTTCTATCCCTGTCGAGGCCCTCAAGCCAAAATAAGGATAGGGTCGCATCTTGGGCGTGACAACATGGCCATTCAGCAGGCGGCCTATGAAGCCCTCCTTCGTCTCCGAGACCTCCTCCCGAAAATGAAGGAAGGACAAGCTAGCCACTACCAGCCCAGCAAGAGTGGATTAGGAGCCTCTGCAGACGCAATGATTTCCACAAGAGACGAAGACCCAACCCTCAAGCTCCAGATCCGCTTCGCCAACGCGGTAGATTACCTTCTGCGTTACCTTACCGAGGAGTTCCTCAAGTCCCTCCAGGATTTCCCTTCACTTCTGCACCTCCACTGCCTTGACAAGTAGAAGGTGGTCGAGCAAGAACAACAGATTGCTGCCCTGCAAGTCTACATAACCAACCAGAAGCAACTTATTGAGGAACTTCAGGAAGCCTGCAACCGAGCCCCACACAGAAGGCACCGGAACAGATTTCCATATCCACTACATGGAAGACCATCTCCACATCAGCAACGTCGAAACCCAGGGATGAATAACGACCTATTTGCTCCCGTCACATGCCACGGTGTGGCGAATATGGGCATATTGTTAGGATGTGTCCCAACAAGCAGCCAACTGTCGCATACCCACTTGTACCACGGGAGGACTCAGGAGCTGAAGACTGGGCATCCTTCCCTCCAAGACAGGAAGCAAGCACGACTACTGTTCGAGCAACCCTAGGTAGGATGAGTCGTGTAACCCCTATGCGAAGTCGAGTCCGTGTGATGCTTCAAATGAAACCATGTTGTGTGTTGTTTGCTTTTATGTGTTTGTGTTTGGGTATAAGTCGTACTTTTGCCATAGGCAACGTGTATGCGACTATACCACTTATCTTATCTTAATGAATGTGTTAGCCCTTTCGGCACTTGTTTTATTGCACTTTCACTATAGAACCCCCTTTAGGCACCTCCTCTATGCTACTTTTCCCTCTCACCTTTCTCGTCGATAGAAGACCAGCAAGGCAAGATGCACCAAGGATCCACCTCGACAAACCAAGTAGCACTGAAGACTTTTGCAACCACCTACGCAACCTAGTCCAACTTAGTAAAGATGTGCCTTCCCTCAAGATTAGGAGTCCCCTCCTAGACTGGCCTAGACCTCACAATTTACCCGCCTGAACACCTAACCACGAGCTTAACTCACGAGTTCGCAAGAGAACCAGTTAAGCTGCAATGACCCCTTTGTATAGCACTGGGTTCGTTATTGAACTAGTGATCACAATGAACAGACACATTACATCCCTAAGATAAGCACTTGATCTGATGATGCCATAAGGAAGATCGTCTTGAGGAAGCGTGATCAGTAAGCAACTGATTTAATGTAGCTATGATAGATGTCTTAAGGATATAGCTGAGACCCTTTGGTAGATTACAAGATTCTCTTGATGATAGATAAACTTGGCGGACCAGGTTGATATAGTAGCATAATTTTCTTCTCCCTTGAGAAAATTGGATTTAGTAGGACAATTATGACCAGAAGCTAAAAATATATATTCTTGGTGGTATAATACCTTGACTTTGTCAAGTAGTGGTAGGGGATTGATGAAGTTACAATAATGACTCAGAAGAACAAGTAGGAATTCTCTTGGACATGGGACTTGGATTAAATAGGTGATTCTAGTGGAATATAGATGTCGAGTCTACATTGTTCCGAGTAATTTGGATTAGTCCGATCATCTCAATCCTGATACCATGTTTCTTTATGGAGGATAAACTAGGAACACCGGATTATTGTCTGATTTGATTCAAGGAATATGCACCTAACACTAGAGTTTACTAGATCATCATGATGGGAATTGGTGGGTGTACTATGATAAGATAGATCTTTCAATGATTTGTGGATTATAGGAACTCTAGGAGATTATGTAGAACTCCATCGATATTGGATTTGTAGGAGTAATGGGTCATGTAATGATTGATGGCATTTAATGACCACTTGATTGGATTCGTAGGAAGGGAACAAAGTCTTGGATCGGTATAATACGTGTTTCCTTAGCATAGGGGTGCAGTACCTTAGACCTTAGATAAATTAGCTGATCACTTGGATTTGTAGTGTATCATTCAAGCTTAGCAGCTTGTATGCTTCACACGAGGATTTTTACATAGGGATATATATGAGTTAGCTATAGTATACATACGAGGTTTTGGTTTAGTCCTTCTCTCAAAACCTTGGAGTATAATGGCATGAGTGATGTTGGAACTGACCAATATGAGATGATACCCTCGATGATATAGGATGATTTTGTTTGGAGTAATAGGTAGGACTATTCGCATCCAAGAACTATGCTCAAGGATAAGATGATAGACGTTCACTCACATCCTAAGATCCTCGAAACCCCTAAGCTTTACCAAGCCATAACATGGTCAGATCATAGTCCTTGGCTCTAAGTCGAAAAAACTATGGCCAATACTCCACCTTGACCACCACCCAGTCCTATCCATAAGGAAGGTGGACTCAAAGAACTAGGTCACAAAGGACCACAAAACCATGGACAAGTAACCACCCGGGACAAATACGGCTCCCAGATGATTAAGACTAACTGGCCAAAGATTGGTTCCCAAGCTTCCTCTCGAGAGCAAGCTGGATCAAAATGCCGTCAGTGTAAAGCCATTCCTGAGTCTTACCCAAAGACCACACCATCCACACCTCACGGTTAAAGGATATACCGTCAAGCCCTTTTTATGGTTTACTTATGCCCTCTTCTCTCACATATCCCATGAGCAATATGGTTATGTGATACGTGGAGAAATATGTTGTTGTCCTCACGGATGACATACTTATTTACCCAATGAGAGAAAAGAACACCTTAGTCCTAACTAGATAAGCCCCAGAAGCCCGTTTGCCAAGCTTCTCGAGTATAAGGTTTTACCTTGAAGAAGTTGGACTCCTCGAAGTGCCCTCTCTGCAGCAGAAGACACTCATGCCCAAGCAAGATGAAGAACCACTTCGGTTGCGAAGCCACGACGAAGAAGAAGAAGCAAGAGAAGTCAACCACCACTCCTCTTCCCGCTACATCAGCTAGACTATGTCAAGAAGCACCGACGCTCAAGCGCGATGAAGCCCTTGGACTTCAAGAAAACTTAGGAGACCCTTACTTTAAAGGTCACCTATCAGTTCCTGACCAGGAAGGAACCGAAAGATTGGCAGAACCAGTCACTCCACCACTTTGATGGTGTGCGACAAGCATGACGTCCCTACTCCCTTCAGATGCCTCGAACGGACTGGAACAACTGTCATGACCTCGTTACTAGCCTCTTTTGGTCCAATCAAGGACATGGCCCTGACTAGATCATGATAAACCACCTGTTGAGATGGTTCACCCCACTTACCAAGCCCCAGACCTTGAGGATTGGATGGTTGTCTATACTTTTGGGTAGCCAGCTTATCTAGGACCCCTAAAAAGCTTTCCTAGGTGGTAGGAACCGTTTTCGCGTCTAATCTCTAAGCTTAGTCTTAGGGACGAGATTCAGCCCTACCATGCCACAAATGGCTATGGAGAGACAAGTAGACCAAACACTCGAAGACCCGCCAGAAACGTGCGTGTGTGATGACAAAGACAAATAGCCAAAGATGAATGAAGAACATACCTAGCCAACTTACTCAAGCAGAAGTTCTTGACGCGAAGCCTACGATGACGCACTTCAACGCTCTCAAGGATGAAGACCACTGCGACTGAAGATCTCCTGCTTTAAGGAAGATAAGGACTTCCCCGTCAACGGGAAGCTACATCAAGACTCGACCCTTCTAGCACGAGACATCAGGATGTCACTAACCAACGTGAGCAACCCCAGGACCAGTGCGCATACACACTTCGTTGCCACATATTCCAACTTAGGAGTACACCCGCAAGTCAGGCCCTTGCCCGAACCTCGTTCACCAAACACTTGACCTTTAGGCAATCCTAGCATACCGCAAGAACCCTGACCCCCTCATACGAAGCCAAGCAATGCACTCGGAGCTGTATCATCAAGCACTTCAAGGAATAATGGAGCAACAACACCAAAGCAGAAGCAACTGGGAACGTGAAGACTACCTCACCTCTGAATTCCCGCATCTTGTCTACGCCTAGCCTAGGAATCTCGGGGACGAGATTCTTGTAAGGGGGGTAGGTCTGTCATATCCTGCGTTCTGCCTCATGACTAAGTTAAGATGACTCAAAAATCACGGCCAACAAAAACTTTTGTGTGCTTGCGATGCTTGACTGGATTGTTGATTGCTTGTTTGCTTGCTTGTGTTTTAGTTCATAGGATCCCTCCTACTCTCAAAATTCATCTCCTTGATCCAAATCTTTGCCCAATGATCATACCATGTGTATAGGACATTGTAGGATCACTAGAAGAGTGTCTAGAGGGGGGGTGAATAGACTACTTGCAGGAATTAAAAACCTAACCTTTTCCCAAGTTAATTGGTTGGCAGATTTTAGCAATTATAGCGAGTCTAGCACACCCTACACATGCAAGTCAACAAATATGGCAGCGGAAAGAAAAGACATTGCACATGAAGTAAAGAGTTGAGATAGGAAGATCAAACGCATGAGGGACACGAAGATTTTTCCCGTGGTTCCGATAGGTGGTGCTATCGTACGTCCACGTTTATGGAGTCTTCAACCCACGAAGGGTAACGGTCGCGAGAGTCCACGGAGGGCTCCACCCATAAGGGTCCACGAAGTAGCAACCTTGACTATTCCATAACAGCTTCCATCCACGAAGGACTAGCCTCACTATGGGTAGATCTTCACGAAGTAGGCGATCTCCTTGCCCGTACAAACTTCTTGGTTCAACTCCACAACACGAAGTAGGAGGCTCCCAAGCGACACCTAAACAATCTAGGAGGCAGCACCCTCCAAAAGGTAATAGGCTCGACAATGTCGATGAACTCCTTGCTCTTGTGCTTCAAGATGATAGACTCCTCAACACACAATCACTCTCTCACAGATTTGGCTATGGTGGAAGAGATTGATTTGGTGGAAAGCAACTTGGGGAGGCTAGAGATCAAGATTCATATGGATAGAGTGGAATGGCTTGATCTCAACACATGAGTAGGTGGCTCTCTCAGAAAATTGGATGGGGCAAGTATGGAATAGTTCTGAGTGCTTCTCTTTCGAATAGGTGGTGGTAAAGGGGTATATATAGGCATCCCCAAAAATCCAACCGTTACACCTAAAGTGACCAACTTGGTGACACCGATGTGTGAATCTCGGTGGTACCGAAGTGACCAAAAGGCAGTAACTTTTGAATCTCGGTGAGACCGATATATAATTCTCGGTGGTACCGATTAGGTAACCAACGATCAGATTGCGCAACTCGGTGACGCCGATCCAACAAACTCGGTGGTACCGATTTTGTGAATCGAGGTAACAGAAAGTTGGCAACCCAAACTCGGTGGCACCGAAGTGGAATCGGTTGCACCGATGTGCTAGGGTTTGGCATGGGTCTGTCTGATTTTGGGATCGGTGGCACCGAGTGGAAATTGTTGGTTGCACCGATTTTGGATATTTGGCTTTGGACAAACTTTTGTGGAAGAGCTTGTGGGTGTTTTTGGTGACTATCACTTGTGCACGTGGAGCATCTTGTTCACCAACAGTACCTTACCTCCTTTTAATAGTATTGGCTTTCCTATGGACTCAAAGTGAATTCTCACAAAGTAAAATGTAGAGTCCTCTTGCTTGAAGCTTTGCCAATCCATTTCTTTGCATCCAGGGGTATCTTCTCACAATCCTTTTTGCCAACCCATCTTCCTCTATGGACTTTCACCTGAAATACACTAGGTAGAAATATTAGTCCAAGAGACAATGTATGTTGTCATGAATTATCAAAACCACCAAGGGAGCACATTGTACTTTCAATCTCCCCCTTTTTGGTAATTGATGACAACATACAATCAAAGCTTCAAATAAGGATATTCATGGATATAATGAAGACTTTGAGAGACACATGACTTAGACTTGCTCCCCCTAAATGTGTGCAATCCCTTTAAAGGATAATTGCTTTAGAATGCAGGGACACACATATAGTAGAAGGGATATAAGGAGTAATGTGTATCTTGGCTATATGCATCAAATATATGTGAATGAGATGTATCCTTGTTCAAGACTTCACTCTTGCAAACAATATGTGCAAGAAGCAAGAGATCATCTTGATCAAAGATACGATGCACATACTTACCTTGAGTTCTTGAGCATTCTTGTAGTAGAAACACACTTGAGAAAACAATGTTAGGGAACACAAGAGTATTCTACCAATCAAAAGGCAATAGAACTCAAAAGTACCAAGATATGGAGAACATATAGAAGATAGTATTCCTTAAGATTGATATGTCTCCAAGATCATTTAGAGCTTTCTCCCCTTAGATATAAAAATAGTAGATCATCCTTTCCCTCTGAATCTTAGCATGTAGATATTGGGATTGGATAGGGTGAGAAAAGTCTAACATGAGTAGTCAAACGAAATAACATCTTTTCTCCCAAACATATTTTTCTCCCCCTATGTTGGTATTCTCCCCTTGACTATGTAAGTATAAGCTTTGATATTCTCCTCTCCCCCTTGATTATATCTCCCCCTTTGCATAAGCATGTATCTCCCTCTTTAGCTTTGAAGCTTTGGTATTTCTCCCCCTTTGGCATTAATTTCCAAAAAGGTCATACACAGGGTCAGATACAGGGATCATTGATTAAGAAGGGATCCTTGAGAACAAGGGTCATGGAATGTAGGGTTCATAGAAATGAAGAATCAGGAAAATAATTTCTCCCCCTTTGGCTGATCTAAGAGCTTGTAAGACTTCTCCTCCTTTGAGTTAGGGATCCTTGAATAAAGTTTCTCCCCCCAATTAATATAATATTTTTTTATTTGTTTATAATGAAGGGATCATCAAAGAAATGAAAATATCACAATAGGATCACTAATTAAGCAAAGATTTACTAACATGAACACAGACTAGAGAAGATATCAAATCGGTGGCTCCGAGACAAACAAGTCAGTGGAACCGAGTTGTGTATTTGCAGCCTGTCTGCATAATCGGTAGAACCGCGTCATTTGGATCGGAGGCTCCGAGGGCTAAACAGAAACTAGGCAATGTATGAGAAACTTGCAAATTAATTTGGAAAACTTGTAACAAAGTGTCAAAAGGATTTTAAAAGGAAATGCAAAAGAATTTACAAAAAGATATCAACTAGAGAAGATTTGATTGGTTCCAAGAAATCTTGCAAATAGAGAATGAACCAAACAAGATTCTTAACTAGATGATGGGCGGTGACTAGGTCACCTATATTAGAGTATATTAACATAGGAGCCAAGCAAGAATACTTGATCATAGGTCATACTCATCGTTAAGCTCAAAATGGGGTTACCATTTCTCAATTAAGCATTTTAATGTTTTCATATCACTTGAGTTGCTTTAGCTCATGACTTGGAGTAAAGCTTTTTCAAGGATATGAGTACATACCTTCGAGTGAAGTTGATGACGTGGCTTGTAGGTGAACTTGTTGAGGATGCTCGATGTTGATGAAGATCATCTTGAGTTTGGAGCAACCCTTCTCGTTTTAGTACACTTGTCACCTATATAGGTTAGTCATGCAAGGAAGAACATGATATGACACGATACCAATTGTGAAGTACAAATATGTGTCAAGGATATGTTTTTGTTGTCTTCTTCCTTCCATCATCAAGAGAGGTTGTGGATACTTGGTTATGACAAGGTTGCTTATGATTGGAGTTGATGGCAATCTTGTGGAATGAAGTTCTTCCAAGTACCTACAAAAGGTTAGATGCAATACAAGGGAGCATATAATTCCATGGTATAGAGTAATATGTTAAGAGTATCATGGAAGTATCAAGTAAGCTCATGCCCTTGCATGCAATCGAGTGAGTCTAGCTCAAGTTTGAAGCATCAATGATGTTCAACTCACTCCTAAAGTGACAAAACACTTTCTCATCAAGTGGCTTAGTAAAGATATCGGCCAATTGCTTGTTAGTGAGAACATGCTTAAGATCAATGTCTCCTTTGGCAACATGATCACGAATGAAATGATGTCGAACTTGAATATGTTTAGTTCGAGAGTGTTGCACAGGATTATGACCAATCTTAATAGCACTCTCATTGTCACAAAGTAATGGAACATTTTTAACATGAATTCCATAATCCTTAAGCGTTTGTGTCATCCATAGTAATTGTGCACAACATGATCCGGCAACAATATACTCAGCTTCAGCAGTAGATAGAGATACCGAGTTTTGTTTCTTGGAGGACCAAGACACAAGAGATCTACCCAAAAATTGAGAAGTACCCGAGGTGGATTTTCTATCAACCTTATCACCGGCATAGTCCGAATCGGAATAGCCAACAAGGTTGAATGAAGATCCCTTGGGATACCAAATGCCAAAGTTTGGTGTTTGTATCAAATATCTCACAATACGTTTCACGGCCAAAAGATGACACTCTTTAGGTGCAGCTTGATATCTAGCACACATGCAAACACTAAGCATAATATCGGGACGCGAGGCACATAGATATAGCAATGAACCAATCATAGATCGATAGACTTTTTGATCAACCGGTTCGTCCTCCTTGGTAAGATCAACATGTCCACTAGTAGGCATAGGAGTTTTCATACCTTTGCACTCTTGCATGTTGAAGTTCTTGATCAAGTCCTTGGTATACTTGGTTTGAGAGATGAAAGTTCCTTCTCTCGTTTGCTTGATTTGCAAACCAAGAAAGAATTTCAGCTCACACATCATGGACATCTCATACTTCTCGGACATCAACCTTCCAAATCTTTCACTAAATTGTGGGTTAGTAGATCCAACGATAATATCATCCACATAGATTTGGCACACAAATAATTCACCATTAACTCTTTTAGTGAATAAGGTTGCGTCAATTTTGCCAATTTCAAAACCCTTTTCAATGAGAAACTTCGTTAAGCATTTGTACCAAGCGCGTGGGGCTTGCTTAAGACCATAAAGAGCTTTACGAAGCTTGTAAACATGATTAGGTTTCTTAGGATTCACAAAACCAGGGGGTTGTTTACATAGACCTCTTCTTCAATCTCACCATTTAAAAAGCACTCTTAATGTCCATTTGATAAAGTGTGATATCATGGTGATTAGCATAAGCAAGAAGAATGCGAATAGCTTCAAGTCTAGCGACGGGGGCATAGGTCTCACCGTAGTCCATACCTTCGAATTGCGTATATCCTTGGGCTACGAGACGTGCCTTGTTGCGTACGACTTGACCGTCTTCGTCTTGCTTGTTTCGAAACACCCATTTGGTTCCGATGATGTTGTGCTCATCCTTGGGCTTCTCCACGAGTGTCCACACTTCATTCCTCTCAAAGTTGTGAAGCTCTTCATGCATTGCGTTCAACCAATCCGGGTCTTCAAGAGCTTGTTCTACCTTCAAGGGTTCAATGCTAGAGATGAAAGAATAATGCTCACAAAAATTAGCCAAGCGAGTTTTAGAGCGAGTGATTCTCCCGGTTTGTATGTCACCAAAGATTTGGTTTAGAGGATGGTTCTTGGTCACTCTTGCTCGAACTCGGGGTAGCTTCGGCTTGTTGGATGGTGGAGCTTCTTCATCATCATCATCTCCTTCATCTTCGTTGTTGTTGAAGGTGTCGTTTCCTTGAGGTGGTGGTGAAGGAGGTTGTGGTGGATCTTCATGATGTACTTCCTCCTCTTCATCTTGGCGTGTACTTCTTGTGGATGCCTCCATGTCGTGTTGAGGTTCACCTTGACGTGAAGTAGGGGCTTCCACTTGAGTTGACGAAGTACTTTCCTTCACCTCCATGGGATGAATCTTGCCGATGGACAAGTCTTGGATAGCTTCCGAAGGGTCCTTATCACCTACATCATTTGGCAATTGTTCGACTTGCGAACCATTAGATTCATCAAACTTCACATCTACCGTCTCTTCAACTTTTCGAGTGAAGTTGTTGTAGACACAGTAAGTGTGAGAGTTTGATCCGTAACCAAGTAGGAATCCTTCATGAGATTTAGGAGCAAATTTAGTACGACGGTGCTTATCAAGAATGTAGCACTTTGAGCCGAATACCCGAAAGTATCCAACTTGGGGTTTGTTACCGGTGAGTAGCTCGTATGCCGTTTTACCGAGAAGCTTGTGCAAGTAGAGTAGGTTTATGGCATGACATGCTATTTCCACGGCTTCTGCCCAAAAGTGTCTTGGCGTCTTGTATTCGTCAAGCATCGTTCTTGCCATCTCAATAAGAGTTCGGTTCTTCCTCTCAACAACTGCATTTTGTTGAGGCGTTTACGTAGCCGAGAACTCATGTGGAACACCTTCTTCGTCAAGAAAGGTATCCACATGGGTGTTCTTGAACTCCGATCCGTTATCGCTCCGAACCTTCTTGATCTTCACTTCAAATTGATTTTGCGCTTTGTGAACGAAGTTCTTGAAGATCTTTTGTACCTGCGACTTATCATCAAGAAAGAATACCCACGTAAATCTGGAAAAATCATCAACTATAACTAGACTATAGGAATTTCCACCGAGACTCTTGTAAGCATTGGGACCAAAAATATCCATGTGAAGTAACTCGAGTGGTCTCCTAGTAGTCATGATATTCTTAACAGGATGACTTCCACCTACTTGCTTTCTAGCCTGACAAGCACTACAAAGTCTATCTTTGTCAAAGATAACATATTTAACACCAAGTATGTGATCACCTTTGATAAGCTTGTCTAGACTACGCATGCCAACATGTCCTAGTCTTCTATGCCAAAGCCAACCTTTAGATGATTTTGCAATAAGACATGTACGAGGTTTGGATCTCTTAGTGAAATCGACAATGTATAGATCACCTCTACGGAAACCGGTAAAGACCATTTTATGATTATCTTGACGAAACATTTGGCAATCTACTTTCGTGAATAGCACATTAAAACCAAAGTCGGCAAGTCTAGATACGGAAAGAAGATTGTAGCCAAGGGATTCAACAAGCATGACGTTTTGAATAGAGCTATCATGGGATATGGCCACCTTACCAAGACCAAGTACCTTACCCTTGGAGTTGTCTCCAAACGTTATGTACCTTCGCGGTCCATGGTTTGGTGTGATCTCTTCAAACATTTCTCTATCTCCGGTCATATGATCGGTGCATCTGCTATCGAGAATCCACTCTTTTCCTCCGGACATGTAATCCTTAAAGTTCGCCATAAGACTTAGATTCTTCATGATCTTCTCATACTCGATGTCGAACAACTCATCTTCATCATAGTAGCCATGTTCCACATTGTCATCATCAAGTGGGAAATCCTCGTCACAAGGAACAAGAAATTCGTTAGGGTTGTGATCATGACAATGTTCAAACTTGTGAATTCGAATGGCTTCAACAATGATGTTGTTGATAGTTATGACGTCTCCTTTAGCACGTATGAGGTTTCTAAGCTCAAATAGATAGTCATCAAACTTGGGATCACTTGGCGTCATTTTGTGAAACGCAATAGTTTTATGAAGAATTTCATCAAGATTACTCAATGAATAACTTGGATATCGTTTCTCCAAGTCATTCCACAAAGTATAAGCACATTCAAAATTCTTCATTTGATTAAGCACAATCCTAGGCAATCCTCTAACGATAAGATTAACAGTTCTAAGATTGCATAGCATATCAATTTCCTCTTCGTGTGTGGGATGTAAAGGATCAATGGGAGGTACATAGGGGCTCTTAACATACTTTCTCAATTGAAATTCATTAAACAGCTCAAGCATCATATGTTTCCATTGACTATAGTACTCCCCATCAAGAATAGGCACTCTACAACTCAAAACTCCCTATACTAGACACATCCATCTTCCTCCACGGTGATGAAACCGAAGCAATGGAGACCAATGCTCTGATACCACTTGTAGGATCACTAGAAGAGTGTCTAGAGGGGGGGTGAATAGACTACTTGCAGGAATTAAAAACCTAACCTTTTCCCAAGTTAATTGGTTGTTAGATTTTAGCAATTATAGCGAGTCTAGCACACCCTACACATGCAAGTCAACAAGTATGGCAACGGAAATAAAAGACATTGCACATGAAGTAAAGAGTTGAGATATGAAGATCAAACGCATGAGGGACACAAAGATTTTTCCCGTGGTTCCGATAGGTGGTGCTATCGTACGTCCACGTTTATGGAGTCTTCAACCCACGGAGGGTAACGGTCGCGAGAGTCCACGGAGGGCTCCACCCATAAGGGTCCACGAAGTAGCAACCTTGATTATTCCATAACGGCTTCCATCCACTAAGGACTAGCCTCACTACGGGTAGATCTTCACGAAGTAGGCGATCTCCTTGCCCATACAAACTTCTTGGTTCAACTCCACAACACGAAGTAGGAGGCTCCCAAGCGACACCTAACCAATCTAGGAGGCACCACCCTCCAAAAGGTAATAGGCTCGGAAATGTCGATGAACTCCTTGCTCTTGTGCTTCAAGATGATAGACTCCTCAACACACAATCACTCTCTCACAGATTTGGCTATGGTGGAAGAGATTGATTTGGTGGAAAGCAACTTGGGGAGGCTAGAGATCAAGATGCATATGGATAGAGTGGAATGGCTTGATCTCAACACATGAGGAGGTGGCTCTCTCAGAAAATTGGATGGGGCAAGTATGGAATAGTTCTGAGTGCTTCTCTTTCGAATAGGTGGTGGTGAAGGGGTATATATAGGCATCCCCAAAAATCCAACCGTTACACCTTAAGTGACCAACTCGGTGACATCGATGTGTGAATCTCGGTGGTACCGAAGTGACCAAAAGGCAGTAACTTTTGAATCTCGGTGAGACCGATATATAATTCTCGATGGTAACGATTAGGTAACCAACGGTCAGATTGCGCAACTCGGTGACACCGATCCAACAAACTCGGTGGTACCGATTTTGTGAATCGAGGTACCAGAAAGTTGGCAACCCAAACTCGGTGGCACCGAAGTGGAATCGGTTGCACCGATGTGCTAGGGTTTGGCATGGGTCTGTCTGATTTTGGGATCGGTGGCACCGAGTGGAAATTATTGGTTGCACCGATTTTCGATATTTGGCTTTGGACAGACTTTTGTGGAAGAGCTTGTGGGTGTTTTTGGTGACTATCACTTGTGCACGTGGAGCATCTTGTTCACCAACAGTACCTTACCCCCTTTTAATCATATTGGCTTTCCTATGGACTCAAAGTGAGTAAAATGTAGAGTCCTCTTGCTTGAAGCTTTGCCAATCCATTTCTTTGCATCCAGGGGTATCTTCTCACAATCCTTTTTGCCAACCCATCTTCCTCTATGGACTTTCACCTGAAATACACTAGGTAGAAATATTAGTCCAAGAGACAATGTATGTTGTCATGAATTATCAAAACCACCAAGGGAGCACATTGTGCTTTCAGACATATAACTAATTTTTATAAAATATTATTGTTTCCAAAAGGTATTTATTCAAATAAGGTTTTCCAAAACCCCTGAATTGAGGTTTGTACTACAAGTCCTCAAATTAGGTGGATTGTTTTTCCCCAAAGATTCTATTTAAAACCTATTATATATAAGACTTCCAAAAACCACGGAATATTATTTTTAAAGGATATTTTCATATTTTATTTAAAGGCTTTTTCTTGAGGCCAAAAATGGTCTTTTGTAGGGAAAAATTATTTTTATGCTATCAAAATATTTGAGAAAATTTAGGAAAACTCAGTGGACATATATTTTCCATATATATGAATTTCAACACATGGTCATGTTCAAAATATTGGACAAAACCTTCCAAAACCCTTTCTGCATATTTAAAGTATTTGAAATATTTCTATAAGAAGTATTCTCAAATAAATCCAAGAAAATTCTAGCATGTCACATAGGCCATATGTGATCATCTTGCCAAGTTTCATCCAAATACAAATAGTTTTGGTTCACAAAACTACCCCAAAACCCTCTCTGTCCACATTCACATTTGAGCAACTTTACATTGCTAAGTATCTCCATTTGTTCTCAAACTTTGTAGGCATGTTCTAATCCTCTAATAATGCATCCACACAAAGTGGTGCATCAAGGAGAACAGATCCACTTGTCCAAATCCCCCCAAACCCCTTTCTGCTGATTTCAAGAATTTAACTGTTTGCATAGTCAAGTTTCCCCATTTGGTCCTAAACTTTTTGGGCATGCTCTAATCACATAATAATGCCACCACACCAAGTGGTGCATTAGGAGGAATAGTTTTGCGTGACTAGATCTAGAGAAAACCATTTCTATTGATTTCTTGGGTTTACCAAGTTTACATTGGAAATTTTCATCAGCTAATCGCAAAATTGGTGATGAACCTCATTTCTATCTATCATCCACTCATGTTAAGTTTCATAGCCAGGAGAACCTTTTTGCTAGCTCAAACTTTCACCAAACACCT
Organism: Elymus sibiricus; assembly: GCA_039707655.1. NCBI lineage: Eukaryota > Viridiplantae > Streptophyta > Magnoliopsida > Poales > Poaceae > Elymus > Elymus sibiricus. The sequence goes on from CM077665.1 coordinate 240,540,181, forward strand.
TCTGTTGAATTGCAAAAGTTACTGTTTTGCCCACTTCCCTAGTTCTCCTTGACCCCCAATTTTTACCACAGCCTCTTGTAGATACCTTGCACCCCCAGTATCAATTTCAAGTCCATGGCTCAATTATTGATGGGATAAAACCCCCATTTACCTCCCTGGACAAGCCATGGAAGCACCATTTTCACTTCTCCCCCTCTCCATACTTCCTCCCCTGCTCCTCTCTCAACACCTAAGGACTCCAGGGCCCCTTAGGTACCTTCCAAACGCTAGTAGACATGCCAGAGCGCTTTGAAAATTCGCCATGTCGGCCATATGGGCGCTATGGAGCGCGCTACAGTGCGCTCTCGCATTGTAGCCGCCCCCATCCCGAAGCCCCCAACGACCTCGTGCTCCCCCAGTCATCGGCAGTGTCCCCTTGGTGTCCTCAGCACGTAGGGACACATGCCCCCTCCTTCCTCTCTCTCCGGCGACCCCAGTCACATGTGCCCAGCGCCGCCCGCACCAGCCAGTGCCCGTTCACGCAAGGGGAACCACCTCTGACCTCACCCTGCTCCTTCTCTCAACCCCCCGAAGCCTGCACTACTTCCACGAGCATCGTAGACCTGCCCCGGCCTCCTCCCGTGGCCACGAGAGCCTCTTCGGCGGAAGCCGGTGAGCTCGGTCCACGGCACGCCTCGGCCTCCCTATAAGAGCGACCCCCACGCCCCATTCTCCCTGTCTCTGGCCTTCCCGCACACTTAATCATGCCCCCGCACCCGGTCCCCCTCATTTCCGTGCTTAGGAGCTCGACTCCGAGCAGAAGCTCCGCCGCTGTGCGTCGCCGCCGACCGGACGGTATGGTGCCCCTCCGGCCTCCCTTTATTCTCCCTCGACTCCCTCTGCACACCAGGAACCCAACCCCCTCCTAACTTCTCGTCTCGTTGACATGATCGAGCTAATCGACCTCGACCTCCTCGGCCGGCAGCGCAAACCCCTCACCGTCGGCGAACCCCTCACCCCCGGCGACCATCTCCACTCCTCCGAGACGCGCGCCAGCGTGACGGATCTCCTGCTGCCCTCAGGTGCCCCATCTGTGCCCCACATCACCGGCAGCGAGCCCCTCCCCTACTCTGGCCAGAGGTTGGTGATGACAGGGGGCCCCCACCTGTCATCCCCTCCGTTTCCCTTAGTCCCACTCATGGGTGGGTCCCACCCGTTAGATTTAAATCGAGCCGCCGCGCGCACCGGTTCGGTGCGTTAAGTGGAAGCGTATTTGGGAAATACGCTTTCGACGTCAGCGGCATGTCTGGGCTGGCTCGGCTGGCGCCCTTCTGGCCCAGTTGATCAGGGATATTTTTCTTTCCCTTTTTCCAGTAACTTCCAAAAATTCCACAGAACAAAATATTTATCCAAATGCATTGATTCAAATTCCTATATTATTCTAAAAATCCAAGCTATTTAATGGGGCAACTTCCATAATTTTTAATCACATGTTCTTGTCCTGCTCAAATTTAAATTCAAATCTAAACTATTCGTAGCCACATTGTAAAATCTGTATTGTATTAATGCTAGCTACAAATTAGGTGATTCCAATTTTCATGTGCCTCTTATATGATGCCCTACTTACTGGACATTTTTCCAATGCCTTGTTTCTGTTACATCAAGCAAATGGCCCATTTTCCCTTATTTCATTTAAGAACATTCATAAGAAAATCGTCTCGAATCCAAATCTTGTGCAACCACTTCCTACATGTTTCTAAAATCATGCCCTATTTAATAAGTGCATTCACTCATTTTTATAAAATTATTTTCTATAGACTCCTTATAGTATCAATGATTCCCTCCATTCCCATCATTCAAAAATCTCTGGTGATCCAAAGCCATTAGAGAAACTTTAGGTATTTTTCTTATGACCATAGGCATCCTACAAAAATAGAACTCCTATTTTTTAATTTTTTTTATTTCTCTGCTTGTTGTGTTGCTTATTGTGATTGTTTCCAACGTTAGTTGACGAAGTAGCCGAAGTGCTCGGAGTTGGACGAGAAGCGTGTGAAGACCTCGAAGACTTTGCTGAGCCAGGCAAGCAGCCCTTTGACCATGTCTAAGAAACCATGTTATGCATGACATATGGCACTTTATTCCGTTGCATTGAATCATGATGAAACGGTGACCACCGTGGTGGGTTACCTCCGTTACTTTCCTCGTTGATACTTGCACTGAGCATGACCCTACCTTCCTATGAGGGTTGTGCGGTTGGGAAGTAGACAGGTTGCTAAGTAGTTGCTACGCAAGTGGGACGGGAATATGCATGATGTCGGAAAGTAAATGATTTCAAAGACTTTCCGAAAACCCCGTCGGGTGCCACTAATGCCCGAGGGAGATGGTGTTGATCTAGGTAACCACTTGATAAAGAAGTGGTGTACCGAGGCAAGTTGAGTGTGTGTGTGTGTGTGTGTGTTTCGAAAACGGATTAGATTTAAGATTTGTCGACCATCCCAACCTTACATGTACAACCACTCTACCCCTATTTGGGAAGGGGCTTTGTTGATTACCTTGGTCGATGCTAGCAGAGAGCCCGCATTACTAGTGGTGGGAGTGACGTGGTCACTCTCGATACGGGGTTGTGCCTGATAAGACATCATGGGCTGTTTTTACAGACACCTGGCACACCATTGGTCCCTTCATGGATGATACTTGTGATGTACATCATGCGGGTTGTGTGCCAACGAGTGGACTCTTTGTTTAGTGTCGTCAAGGGAAAGGCATTGTTCGGGTGCTTACCTCGGGTATGTAATGTACCGCGAGTCGTGGATGACACGAAAGTTCCGCGAGTCTTGTGGGTAAAGTGTGCAACCTCTGCAGAGTGTAAAACTTTTCAAATAGCCCTGTCCATGGTCAAGGACAGTTGGGTGGTGCTGCTTAGACTATGTCCAGATGTTTTCCCAAAACTTGGCGTGTGTGGGTGTGTAAGACAAAGATGATACTTAAGTCAAGTCGGATCACTTGACGTGATGATTGAACATGAGATGTTCAAACCTTGTTTATATTGACATATGTAACATGTTCATACGAATTATTGTATCCATTTGATGCATGCTTACAAGTTGATAGGACATGTCATTGCACTTAAAATTAGCTTTCTGCAAAACTTACCTACTTTGTGCTATATCATGCATTGTTATACCTTGTTCCAAAACATGGGTTGCTTGCGAGTACATTCAAAGTACTCATTGGCTTGCCACTAGTTATTTTATTGGCCAGGCATGAAAGAAGAAGATACAATGAAGAGTACCTTGGTGACGAATGTGCGAGCTAGGACGCTTCCCAGTCAGAATGCCTGTAGGATTAAGGTAGATGGCATGGGTCCATGCTATTGTTGAAGATTTCCGCTGCGAATTTATGAAAACTTGGCCATAAAGGCCATACCTGAGTAAAACGGTACGTAATGGACGTAAGACTCTTGATATTCAGTTTCTATGTGTACAGCGAGCATTGATCTCTGGGATCACTATGCGTACATTCGATGATCATGATTTATGAGTCGGGGTCCCCACAACAACGATCCGGGGCGTTGATGAGCGGCGATGTCGATGAAGAACCACTCCTAATTAGCCGAAACACCTTAGGAAGTGGTGAGCTCACGACACAAAATCTCAAATGCAAAGGGTTGCCCAAGGAAATTGCGGTGGTCCAGAAAATCTCAAATGGAAAAAGAATTTGCGGTGCAGAAGCCAAACGCTCTGCTGGGGCCGGAAGGTCCGGGTCGCCCGGAGGTTCTGGGTGCCGGAAGGACTGGGGCGGCCGGAAGGTCCGGGTGGAGCCAGAGGTTCCGGTGGTCGAGAAACTGGGACGAACCCTAATTTCCAGATCTGAGATTTGGGCGGAAAACTTGAAGAAGAACCCAAATCCTGCGGTGAAAATGCAAAAATTGGTGTAATTTGGCTGGATGGAATTATAGATCCACTCATCCACAACGAAATCCATGGATCAAAATCAACAAAATCTCCTCATATCCAACGAACCCAAGAAATTTTGCTAGGCTGTTTTTGAGGGAATTTTCGAAATTAGGTTAAAACGAAACAAAAAACAGCTAGAAAGTGGAGGGAGAGACTCGAAGGTGTGAATCAACCTTGGCTCATCATACCAAGATGATACGGGGCAAACCCGTGAGGGCTGATCTTTTAACACTTGGAGGGGAAAGAGAGGTAAATCAAGAGGCAAATAAACACTCAAAGACGATCCTCAAGTCACACATCCACTAGTAGATCCAACGAACACGGGATACAAGGTTCGAAATCAATGAACGGATACAAGTACCGGTAGCCTTCCCACTCCAAAGAGATGGGTCTTGAAATCCATGAGGGGATCTTCCCTAAGAAGGGGCCTTGACATCCGTAGGATTTTCTCACAAAGAGCTCGCAATCTCTTGGGGAGAAGTATATGGAAGGAGCAATACCCAACTAGTCTATGAGCTAACACATTGCTAACACTAAAACGAAGCTAGGAGAAGAGTGTATATAGTCTGGAACGAAATAGACGAGCGAAAGTGTACATGGGCCTCGGGCCCGAGTGCTGTCGTGCAGGTAGGCCGGAAGTTCCGGGTCAGGACAGAAGTTTCGGACACGTTCCAGCCGGGTTCCGGCTGGACAGAGAATTGACACACTTCGCGGCAGCTGGGTTGTGCAGGGGCCGGAAGTTCCGGGCGGGCCGGAAGTTCCGGGCGAGGGTCCGAACAGGTTTCGGGCTACCCATAGAGTTTGCACTCCCGAAGTTGGCCATGGGTCGATGGTTGGCCAGAAGTTACAGGCTGGCAGGAAGTTGCGGGCTGGCCAGAGTGTTCTTCTTTGTGCTTGACTCCTCTTCTTCATGCGGCTCTTCTTCTTGCTTCTCCGAGCGCCGGTTGGGGTCGAGGTACCTAAGTACACACAAAGTCTCTGCTTGAGGTAGCATCGAAGTTCCAAGAGTATCAAAGGAAGATTCATAAAGGAGAGATGTCATCTCGTTTCCAATGGCACGTGCTCGACCTCTTGTCATGGGTCCTTGTATAGCTTGAGGTGTTGGTGATGGGTCCATGGGGATGATCATGGGATGCTCCATAAAGAACTCACATACTTATTGCAAGGTTTTATTAGCTCTCTCGAAGCAAAGTACTACTCGCATTCCCCTAGGGAGGAGGTTGGGAGGAGTTAACCATCGCGCACCTCTGACTTAAACAGCGCCAGGATTTCAAAGAGGAATAAGAATGCTCGCACATCATCACCATGCCATTAAAAATATTTAGATGAACATCATGTTAACATCCGATAATTTATGATATTACCAATGATCATGCACTCATACCCTTTCACATTACCACATTAATATCATTAACTCGAAATTTCTCTTTTATGTGCTACATGAAAGTTTTGATTATGCACTCATTGAATACTTATTATTTTTGGACTAGTATTATAACCCATGCAAATTGCCGTGACTATTTCTTAACTCTCAAACAAATATAAGTGAAGAACGAGAGTGAAATTATTTCTTTAAAATCTATACGCCACCATGCTCTGAAAGATATCAATGAAGTAGTAGAGCAGCTGCTTAGCTCAAAAGATATAACTGAAGCACAATGAGTATTCTCATAAATCATGGTGATCTTGTGTCTCTCTCAATTGGGTGTGTCCAGAAAACAATGATTGTGGAAAACTAAAACAAAAGCAAACTAGAGCAAACAACGCTCCAAGCAAAACTCATATCATGTGATGAATAAAAATATAGCTCGAAGTGACATACCGATGGATTGAGATGAAAGAGGGGATCCCTTACGGGGCATCCCCAAGCTTAGAAGCTTGAGTATTTCTAGAATATTACCTTGTGGTGCCTTGGGAATCCCCAAGCTTAGGCTCTTGTCGCTCCTTATTCCTTCAGCCATCGTGATAGCACCCAAAATTTGAAAACTTTGGCACACAAAAGTCAACAAAAAGCTTCATGAGATCCTTTAGTATAATAAACGGTCACACCCTGTGTTTGTACCACTTTGCTATGCTATGAGTTTATAAAATTTGGACCCATTTAAAACTTTTGACTGCCAGTGCCTGTTTGAATTGCTTGATGTTTGCTTGTTTTGTTGATTGTGTTTTCCACTCAAGGGTTCTTCCTTTATCAAAACTGATCCATTTGATCCAAACTCCATGCCCAATGATCATGTCATGTGTATAGGACTGAAAACTATTTTTATAAAATATTATTTTGGCCAAAAAGCATTTATTCAAATTAGGTTTTCAAAAACCCCTGAATTGAGGTTTGTACTACAAGTCCTCAAATTAGGGTGAATGCTTTACCCCAATAACTTTATTTGGAACCTAAAATATATAAGACCTCCCCAAACCACCAAATATTATTTTTAAAGATTATTTTCATATTTTATTTAAAGGCTTTTTCTTAAGGATAGAAATGGTCTTTCATTGGGAAAAAATATTTTTATGTTTCCAAAATATTTAAGAAAATTTAGGGAAACTCAGTAGACAACTATTTTCCATATATATGAGTTTCAACACATGGTCATGTTCAAAATATTGGGCAAAACCCTCCAAAACCCTTTCTGCCTATTTTAAGCTTTTGAAATATTTCTATAAGACATATTCTCAAATAAATCCAAGAAAATTCTGGCAAGTCACACATACCATATGTGATGATCTTGACAAGTTTCATTCCAATCCTAAATGTTTTGATTCACTAAAATATCCCAAAATCATTCCTGTCCAGAGCCAAATTTTAGCAACTCTAAGTTGCCAACTGTCTCCTATTGACCTCAAACTTTTTGGACACGCTCTAATCCCCAAATGATGCCATCACACCAAGTGGTGCATTAAGGAGAATAGATTTGCATGGATAGATCTAAGAAAATCAGTTTCTGCTTATTTCTAGGGTTTACAATGTTTGCATTGTCAACTTTCTTCAAACATGCCCAAACCTTGTGGTCAACCTTGTTTTTACCTATCTTTTGATCCTGTTAAATATCGCATTAAGTGGAACCTTTTTACTTGCCCAAATCTACATCAAACACCTTCTGGTAGTTATGTAATAGCCACGTTTTGACCCCTTCCACTGTTCTCCTTGACCCAAGATTTTTACCACAACTCCACATTGTTGCTTTCTACCTCTAGTAACAAGCCCCAGCTCTGGTTGAATGAATGGTGGGGATGAAAACCAATTTTTACTTCTCTGGACAGCCAAACCAACAATATTTCTACCTCTCCCTTCACTTACCTCTACTCTCCCTAGCCCCCTCTAGCTCTTAGAGCATCTCTAGAACACCCAAGAGCTAAGGGACACGCTGGGACGCGTCCAGACCACGCAATGCATGCCATACGCATGCTCTAGAACATACTTTAGTGCCCAGCGGCCCTGTAGCACGAGCATCCCGAGGCCCCCCTATAGAATTGGGATGGGGGAACATGTCCCCTGGCCCCTCCTCGACTTCCGTAGCACGGCGCCCTGTCGCCCCCTCCTCTCTCTCCTCTAGCAGCCGTTGCCACATGCACCAGAGCGCCGCCCGGTTCGGCCAACCAGCGACCTCGCACGCTCACTCTCTTGCTCCCCCTGGTCCTAGACCGACCCCAGGAACGCCCCAGGCACTTCCCCCGGCAGCCTCCGTGCCCTCTGGCCTTGGCCACGGCCTCGCCGACGCACCCACGTACGGTGGACCGCGGGCCATCTATAAAACGGCCTCCCCGAGCCCTTCTCTCCCCTCTAGAACCTCTCTCCTCCACCCAATCGAGCCCCTGCACCGCTGGTTCATCCCCTCGAGGCCCCTGTACTCGGGATCGACCGGAGCTCCGCCGCGGCGGCACCACCGTTGGTCTCCGGGTATGGCCCCTCTCCAGCCCCCATTTTGCTCCGACGAACTCCCCTTGGTGCCCTGACAATTTTTCCCCTCCTCTCCGCTCGTTTTGCAGCAGAAATCGGCCCCGATCACCGTCACCCGAAGCTCCTCTGCCTCGGGACCTCATCGCCGGCGAGCCGTTGCTCCTCTCCATCCATCTTCACCACTACTAGATCGGCGATGAAGCCCTGAGCCCATCCCCATCCTCTCCTCGCCTCGCCGTGGCCGGGATCATCACCGGTGAGCACCGCCGTCTCTCTGTCGCGAGGAAGGAGATGACAGGTGGGCTCCACCTGTCATCCTCTCCCCCCCTCTCTCCCCCTCTGTGTGGCTGCCCCCCGGGCCCCGCCCGTCAGGTTTAAACCTGGCATGGCGCGAGCGCCCGGCTCAGCTGGGCTGCTTCGGCTTTAGGCCGGCCCAGTTGCTGGCCGACTCTGGCCCAGGGCACTTTGGCCCTTTTTTCCTTTTCTATCGTCTGTCTGTTTTGCAAAAATTTCACATGATGCAATGTTTGTCCAAATCCAAATATTAATCCACCTAAAATTTTGTAATATTCTCTACTATTTAATTATGCCACTTGTGCCACTTTTTGAAAACATTTTATCTACTGGTTTTATTTAAAACCTTGTTTTGATTATTCAAAACCACTGTAAAATTGTTTTCACCACTTTATACAATTCAAAACCAAAGACTAATATTTTTAGCATTTCTAGTTTAACCTAGTATTATACAGAAGTGGTTTGACATTTTTAGGAGTGAATTATTTTCCCTGTTATTGTCGTGCTCATATTTTGAAGACCCCAGAGACTTTGTTGAGCCAGACAAGCAGCCCTTTGACCATGTTTAAGAAACCATTTTATGCATGACATATGGCACTTTATTTCGTTGCATTGAATCATGATAAAACGGTGACCACCATAGTGGGTTACCCCCGTTACTTTCCTCGTTGATACTTGCACTGAGCATGACCCTACCTTCTTATGAGGGTTGTGCGGGTGGGAAGTAGATAGGTTCCTAGTAGTTGCTACGCAAATGGGATGGGAATATGCATGGTGATGAAAATGAAAGCTTTCAAAGACTTTTCGAAAACCCCATCGGGTGCCACCAAAACCCGAGGGAGAAGATGAGCCAGGTAACCACTTGAGAAAGAAGTGGTGTACCGGAGCCAGTTATGTGTGTGTGTTTTCGAAAATGGATTAGATTTAAGATCTGTTTATCGTCCCAACCTTACATGTACTACCACGATACCCCTTATGGTACGTGGCTTTGTTGATTACTTTGGTTGATGCTAGTAAGGAGCCCGCATGACTAGTGGCGGGAGTGACGTGGTCACTCTCGATACGGGGTCGTGCCTGAGAGGATGACCATGGGCTGTTTTCACAGACACCGGGCACACCGTTGGTCCCTTCATGGATGATACTTGTGATGTACATCATGCGGGCAGTGTGCCAACGAGTGGACTCTTTGTTTAGTATCGTCAGGGGAAAGTCATTGTTCGGGTGCTTACCTCGGGTATGTGATATACCGCGAGTCGTGGCTTGACACGGAAGTTCCCCGAGTCTTGTGGGTAAAGTGTGCAACCTCTGCAGAGTGTAAAACTATTCGAATAGCCATGTCCACAGTCAAGGATAGTTGGGTGGGCCTTCTTAAACTATGTCCAGGTGTTTTCATAAACTTGGCGTGTGTGTGGGAAAAAGGAATACTTGAGCCAAGTCGGATGACTTGACGTGATGATTGAACATGAGATGTTCAAACCTTGTTTATATTGATACCTATAAGCTGTTCATACAGATTCTTGTATCCAGATGATGCATGCTTACAAGTTGATAGGGCATGTCATTGCACTCAAAATTAGCTTTCTGCAAAATTTACCTACTTAGTGCTAGATCATGCATTGTTATACCTTGTTCCAAAACATGGGTTGCTTGCGAGTACATTCAAAGTACCCATTGGCTTGCCACTGGTTATTTAATTGGCCAGGCATGGAAGAGAATGAATATGATGAAGACTTCGTTGGTGACGAACATGCGAATTAGGACGCTTCCCAGTCAGAATGCATGTAGGTTTAAGGCTGATGGCATGGGTCCACGCTATCTATCAAGATTTCTGCTGTGAGTTTAAGTTTGTTATTTGGCCTTCATGGCCCTATCTATGTAAGACTTGACCTTGATGGTCTTTATTTGTGTAAGACGATATGTATGGATGTAAGACTCTTGATTATCCAGCTTCTGTGTGTTCAGTGAGCATTGCTCTCTGGGATCATTGTACACGTGCATTCGGTGATCATGACTTATGAGTCGGGGTCCCCACAGAGCTGGTATCAGAGCCATGTTGACTATAGGTAGCCTTTGTTAGCATCGACGTTATTTAGGATAAAACCCTTTTCAAAAACTATACCTAGTTGCTAAGAGCAACAGTTTGTATACTTCTCTTATCTTCTAGTCTATTTGAAACCTTTACTGACTCTCCTCACTTCAAACCTTGTAGATGGCCGTCGTACCCGAAGACCTCCTAGCATCCGGCTTTCTCCTACTCCTTGGGGATAGCCTGGAGATGTGCCAGTTTTGCCGACTTCCCGTTTACCTCTACCACGAGCACTGGGTCGATGCCGTCACGAGGGAGTACCACGTTAACGTTGTCGTGAAGACAAATGACTCCCCGACGAGTTGGTTCTTTGAAGGACCACAGATGGAGATCCTGGCACTCGTAGTCAAGAAGGCTGCATGCAAGGATCTTATCCACCTTCAAGACCTCATCCCAGAGATGGCTCACGAGCCAGCTACTAGCCACCTAACTTTCTGGAAGGATGATATTCGTGAGAGTTGGACGTTGGTCCCATACAAGGAGGCTGGCATGACACTCAGGTTCCAGACCTACTTCAACCTCTCCGCCGACAGTCTAGCTCACAACCTGATTAAAGAGTCCGGGAAGCTCCGCAAGGAACTTCACCACACCTGAGAGCTACTTCATCAAGCAAAGGTGAAGCCCGAGAATATGAAGAAGGATCGAACCCCCCGAGGGACGACCAACTGTCGCTTAAAGAGGTGGAGTACCCCGAGCTAGGGATGCACCCACTCATCGTCATCGCATGAGTGCGAAGGAGTACCGTGAGCTCTTCACCACACCACCTGCGAAGCGTCGTCAGAGTGGACCTCCCCGCTCTCCGACCCCTTCGACCGGAGACGACAACCGCACGGATGACGACAAGGAAGAAGAGCTGGAGGAGCGTGAGTACGAGACTGAGCACTCAACCACTTGAGTCCCAGGACCCCTAGGGTAGGACAAGTCATGTATCCCCTATGCGAAGTCGAGTCCGTGTAATGGTTCATATGAAACCATGTGTGCTTGTTGCATGTTTTGTTGTTTGTGTTTCGGTGCAAGTCGCGCTTTTGCCTTAGGCAACATGTAAGTGACTACATCTCCTATCTTATCTTAATATTATGTGTTTGGTCTTTCGACCTCTCTTTGATCACACTTGCACTATACCAACCCCCTTAGGCGTGCTTTCTCTATTGTGCATTTCCCCCCTCATCTGTCTCAGTTATTTGACTTGGCTGCTCCAAACAGGATGGTTACTGCAACCCGCAACAACTCCTTCACCAACCCTAAAGCCGGCAACTCGAGCCAGCAACAGGGAACTGGTGGGACTGCTCAGGCTTGAGAACACCTGGAGCAGCCACATGGAGACATTCCCCCACCACCACCTCCACCGGTGAAGATGACCACAACTCAGTTTCTCCAAGTTCTCCGGGAGGAACGCCAGGCCAACTCTGTCGCTATCCACTAGATGGCTCAAGCCCTTGTGAAGAACCAGCAACAAGGCAGGAATGACAATGGCTGCTCCACTCTGTCAGATTTCATGAGGAATTCACATCCAACCTTCACTGAGACCGCTGAACCTCTGGATGCCAATGACTGGATCCGCACCATCGAGGACCTCCTTGCATTGGTCAATTGCAATGAGGATCGTGAGAAGGTGCTTTATGCCTCTCACTGCCTCGGAGGTACCGCCAGAGCTTGGTGGGATGGATTCAAGGTCATGCAAGGCGGTCGTGTGATCACCTAGGCTGATTTCAATTAAGGATTCCGCATGGCCCACATTCCTTCGGGAATCATGGCTATCAAGAAGTGGGAATTTCAAGAGTTGAAGCAAGGAAGTGGCTCTGTCAAGGAGTACATGCAAAATTTAAACCTCTTGTCAAGGTATGCCCCTGAAGATGTCAGCACCGAGGCCGGTAAGATGGAATGCTTCATGGAAGGACTCCAGCAAGCCCTGCAATACCAACTCATAGTCTGGGACTGCCGTACCTTCTTCAACTTGGTGAACAAGGCTCTCATTATGGAAGACAAGCGTTGTTCAATGGAATACACTCGCAAGCGCAAGATGATCAACAAGGTTAGTTCTAGTAACTAGAAGCCTAACCCCTGGCAACCAGCCCCATCCAAGCCAACCTATCAGCCTCAGCAAGCTAGACCCCCTGCCCCTCGTCCGAGCTACCAGCCTCAACAGTAGCTTACAACAACCCCAATAACAACAATGGTGGCAACAACAACAATGGCTCAGGCCAAGTCACTTGCTTTGGATGTGGCCAGCCAGGGCACATCTCTAGGCAGTGCCCCAACAAGAAGCCAGATGCACCGCGCCCCAATGCGCCGAACTAGGGACAAGGCCGTGGAGCACCACAAGGGAACCCAATGCTACTTCTTGAGCTTGCGTTGGTTTTCCCTTGAAGAGGAAAGGGTGATGCAGCAAAGTAGATAAGTATTTCCCTCAGTTGTTGAGAACCAAGGTATCAATCCAGTAGGAGATACAAGCAAGTCCCCAATCTTCACACCTACACAAACAATCAAACACTTGCACCCAATGCTATAAAGGGGTTGTCAATCCCTTCACGGTTACTTGCAAGGATGAGATCTGATAGAGATAGATATAAAAGATTACTAAAACGAAAATTAAAACAAAAGTAAAAAGATTGCAGCAAAGTATTTTTTGGTAATTTTGGTTTATAGATCTGAAAATATAATATGGAAAATAGACCCAGGGGCCATAGGTTTCACTAGAGGCTTCTCTCTTGAAGGAAAATAATACGGTGGGTGAACAAATTACTGTCGAGCAATTGATAGAAAAGCGCATAGTTATGATGATATCCAAGGCAATGATTATGCATATAGGCATCACGTCCATGTCAAGTAGACCGAAACGATTCTGCATCTACTACTATTACTCCACACATCGACCGACTCCTGCCTGCATCTAGAGTATTAAGTTCATGAAGAACAGAGTAACGCATTAAGTAAGATGACATGATGTAGAGGGATAAACTCAAGCAATATGATGAAAACCCCATCTTTTTACCGTTGATGGCAACAATAAAAATACGTGCCTCGCTACCCCTACTTTGTCACTGGGTGAGGACACCGCAAGATTGAACCCAAAACTAAGCACTTCTCCCATTGCAAGAATTACCAATCTAGTTGGCCAGACCAAACCAATAACTGAAAGAGACTTGCAAAGATATGAAATCATGCATATAAGAATTCAGAGGAGATTCAAATAATATTAATAGATAATCTGATCATAAACCCACAATTCATCGGATCTCGACAAACACACCGCAAAAGAGTATTACATCGGATAGATCTCCATGAAGATCATGAAGAACATGGTATTGAAGAACATAGAGAGAGAATAAGCCATCTAGCTACTAGCTATGGACCCGAAGGTCTGAGGTGAACTACTCACGCATCATCGGAGGGGCAATGGAGTTGATGTAGATGCCCTCCGTGATCGAATCCCCCTCCGGCAGATTACCGGAAAAGGCTCCAAGATGGGATCTCACGGGAACAGAGGCTTCCGGCGGCGGAAAAGTATTTTCGTGGCTCTCCTTGGTATTGGGGGAATATTTGGGAATTTATAGGGCAAAGAGTAGGGTTGGAGGACCTGCAGGGGGGCCACAAGCCAGGGGGGCCGCCCCCCCCCCCCTAGGACACGCCCTGCAGGCTTGTGATCTCCTGGCAGGTCTCCTGCCTTCATCTCCAAGTCTGGCAGGTTTCTTCTGGTCCAAGAAAAATCATCCCGAAGATTTTATTCCGTTTGGACTCCGTTTGATATTCCTTATCTGCAATACTCAAAAACAAGGAAAAAACAGAAACTGGCACTGGGCTCTAGGTTAATAGGTTAGTCTCAAAAATAATATAAAATAGCATATTAATGCATATAAAACATCCAAAACAGATAATATAATAGCATGGAACAATCAAAAATTATAGATACGTTGGAGACGTATCAAGCATCCCCAAGCTTAATTCCTGCTCTTCCTTGAGTAGGTAAATGATAAAAATAGAACTTTTGATGTGGAATGCTACTTAACATATTTATCCATGTAATATTCTTTATTGTGGCATGAATGTTCAGATCCATAAGATTCAAAACAAAAGCTTAATATTGACATAAAAACAATAATACTTCAAGCATACTAACAAGGCAATTGTGTCCTTTCAAAATAAAATGGCCAAAGAAAGTTATCCCTACAAAATCATATGGTCTGGCTATGCTCCATCTTCCCCACACAAAGTATTTAAATCATGCACAACCCCGATGACAAGTCAAGCAATTGTTTCACACCTTTTATGTTCTCAAACCTTTTCAACTTTCACGCAATACATGAGCGTGAGCCATGGATATAGCACTATAGGTGGAATAGAATATGGTGGAGGTTGTGAGGAAAAGGGAAAAGATAGTCTCACATCAACTAGGCGTATCAATGGGCTATGAAGATGCCCATCAATAGATATCAATGTGAGTGAGTAGGGATTGCCATGCAACGGATGCACTAGAGCTATAAGTGTATGAAAGCTCAAAAAGAAACTAAGTGGGTGTGCATTATAATGAAAAATTCCCACTAGTATATGAAAGTGACAAAATAGGAGACTCTCTATCATGAAGATCATGGTGCTACTTTGAAGCACAAGTGTGGAAAAAAGATAGTAGCATTGTCCCTTCTCTCTTTTCTCTCATTTTTTTTATTTTTTTATTTTGGTGGGCATCTTTGGCCTCTTTTTTTTTTATTTGGGCTTCATTGGCCTCTTTTATTATTTGTAAAGTCCGGAGACTCATCCCAACTTGTGAGGGAATCATAGCTTCCATCATCCTTTCCTCTCATGGGACAATGCTCTAATAATGATGATCATCACACTTTTATTTACTTACAACTCGATGCCTAGAACAAAATATGACTCTATATGAATGCTTCCGGTGGTGTACCAGGATGTGCAATGATCTAGCCTAGCAAATAACATCAAAAAATGGACAAGCCATGAAAACATCATGCTAGCTATCTTATGATCATGCAAAGCAATATGAAAATGATGGTGCATGTCATAATAAATGGAACGGTGGAAGTTGCATGGCAATATATCTCGGAATGGCTATGGAAATGCCGTAATAGGTAGGTATGGTGGCTGTTTTGAGGAAGGAAATATGGTGGGTTTAATGCACCGGCGAAAGTTGTGCGGTACTAGCGAGGCTAGCAAAGGTGGAAGGGTGAGAGTGCGTATAATCCATGGACTCACATAAGTCATAAAGAACTCACATACTTATTGCAAAAGTCTATTAGTTATCGAAGCAAAGTATTAGACGCATGCTCCTAGGGGAGAGGTTGGTAGGAGTTAACCATCGCACGCTCCTGACCCTCACACAAAGGATGACAATCATTAAACAAATCATGCTCCGACTTCGTTACATAACGGTTCACCATACGTGCATGCTACGGGAATCACAAACTTTAACACAAGTATTTCTACCAATCCACAATTACTCACTAGCATGACTCTAATATCACCATCTTTATATCTGAAAACTATATGCAAGGAATCAAACTTCTCATAGTATTCAATGCACTTTATATGAAAGTTTTTATTATATCCCTCTTGGATGCCCATTATATTAGGACTGAAATTCACAACCTAAACCAATTACCATGCTGTTTAAAGACTCTCAAAATAATATAAGTGAGGTACGAGAGTTCAATTATTTCTATAAAATAAAACACCACTGTGCTCTAAAAAAGATATAAGTGAAGCACTAGAGCAACATTGCCTAGCTCAAAAGATATAAGTGAAGCACAAAGAGTATTCTAATAAATTCACGATTAATGCGTGTCCCTCTCAAAAGATGTGTGCAGCAAGGATGATTGTGGCAAACTAAAAAGCAAAGACTCATATCATACAAGACGCTCCAAGCAAAACGCATATCATGTGGTGAATAAAAATATAGCCTCAAGTAAATTTACCGATGGATTGAAGACGAAAGAGGGGATACCTTCCGGGGCATCCCCAAGCTTAGGCTCTTTGGTATCCTTGAATATAGCTTGGGGTGCCTTGGGCAACCCCAAGCTTAGGCTCTTGCCACTCCTTATTCCATAGTCCATCAAATCTTTACCCAAAACTTCAAAACTTCACAACACAAAACTCAACAGAAAACCCGTGAGATCCGTTAGTATAAGAAAAATAAATCACCACTTTAGGTACTATTGTGAACTCATTCTTTATTTATATTGGTGTAATATCTACTGTATTCTAACTTCTCCATGGTTCATACCCCCCGATACAACCCATAGATACATCAAAATAAGCAAACAACACAAAGAAAACATAATCTATCAAAAACAGAACAGTCTGTAGCAATTTGTAGACTTCGAATACTTCTGTAAATCCAAAAATTCTGAAAAATAGGAAAATCTGGGCAATTTGTATATACATCTTGTGTAAAATATTCAGACTCATTTGACGCTCTGGTGAATTTATAAAATTCCTGGACTGAGCGCAAAAGTTTCTGTTTTTCAGCAGAATCAAATCAACAATCACCGTAGACCATCCCAAAGGTCTTACTTGGCTCAAACACTAATTAAAACAATAAAACACAATTACTACAGAGGTAATAATGTGTAAAGCACTCAAAAGCAGAAACAAAAACAGAAATAAAATTGGGTTGCCTCCCAACAAGCGCTATTGTTTAACGCCCCTAGCTAGGCATAACGCAATAGATCTAGGTATTGTCATCTTTGGTATGCAATCCATACTTGATTAAACCATCAAAAGCTTTTCTAAATAGATCTATCCTTTCCTTAATTTCTCTTCTAGTAGATGAGCTTAATTCGTGAAAAGGACTTTGACTAGTGATTTTAACATTCATAAACCCGTAATCTGGATCATCACCATAAATATCATCGTATAAAACCCGTATCTTATTTCTAACGGGTTCCCTAGCCATCTTTTCCCAGCAATCATCATTATACCCTATGAAAATTCCCCTTGTTATCCAATCAAATTCATCATAAGTCTCGAGATACAAGGTTTGAGTGACTTCAGCGTAGGGAACTCTCCTCCTATGATTTTCACTATAAGATTGATAGTCTCTAGATTCCAGACTACGCAAAGTTTCTTTATCATGGAGAATTTCTTCAATTGGAGGGTGTTCAACATCTTTATTATAGCAAGCAAAAATCTCCCTAGCTTCTTGTACAATAAAATCAAATTCTCGCATAAGGATGATAGTAGCAATCTTTTTAGCTTTAGGATGAATCATGTCACCGCTAAGGAAGCCCAGGAAGACCCGGACGTCATACTGGGTACGTTCCTCGTCAACTCAAAAGTTTGCATTAGAGAATGGTATGAAGCCTACACCCCTAGGTAGTCATATGTTGGTAGAAACCCCGGGATCGGTTATGAGAACCAAGATAGGATGTAAAGGAGTTGGGATTGTCATCAACGGAGTAGAATTCATAGAAGACCTTATCATCTTGAAGTCGCAAGGCTTGGATGTGATCCTAGGTATGGACTGGCTAACCAAGCACCAAGGCTTGCTAGACTGTGCCAAGAGGACTGTTACCATGACCAATAGCCAAGGAGTCAAAATCAAGTATGTTCCCAACCCCTCCTCCGCTCAAGCTCCACAAGCAAATTGCCTATGAGGAGTTGAGTTGAACCAAGTGCCAGTGGTATGTGAATACCCAGATGTATTTCCTGATGAGATGCACGGAATGCCTCCTGACCGTGACATTGAGTTCATCATTGAGCTAATGCCCAGAGCAGGACCCATCTATAAGAAGCCCTATAGAATGGGATCCGAAGAGTTGGCTGAATTGAAGAAGCAACTAGTTGAGCAGCTCAGGAAAGGATTTATCCGCCCTAGTGCCTCTCCTTGGGGATCACCTGTTATATTTGTTTCAAACAGGGACGGTACTATCCAACTCTGTGTCGATTATCGATCTCTCAATGAAGTCACAATCAAGAACAAGTACCCACTTCCCAAGATTGAAGACCTGTTTGATCAGCTGAATGGTGCCAATGTGTTTTCGAAGATCGATCTAAGGTCTGGATACTACCAGCTGAAGATCAGACCCCAATATATTCCGAAGACAACATTCATAACTCGGTATGGCTTGTACGAGTATACGGTCATGTCATTTGGGTTAACCAATGCCCCGACCTACTTCATGTACCTCATGAACAAAGTTTTCATGGAGTACTTGGACAAGTTTGTTGTCGTCTTCATCGATGTCATACTCATCTTTTCCAAGTCTAAAGAAGAACATGAGCAACACTTGAGGATGGTCCTGGATAAGCTTCGAAAGCACCAACTTTATGCCAAATTCAGCAAGTGCGAATTCTGGCTGCACGAAGTTGGATTCTTGGGTCATGTGCTGACTACAGAAGGATTCACAGTGGATCCCGCCAAGATTGAAGCCATGACCGAATGGCAATCCCCAAGCAATGTGAAGCAAGTCAGAAGCTTCCTCGGACTCGCGGGATATTACCGCAAGCTCGTCGAAGGATTCTCGAGCATTGCCCAACCCATGACTCAACTTTTGAAGAAGGACAAGAAGTTCAAATGGACGCCGAAATGCGAAGCAAGCTTCCAATAGTTCAAGAAGAGATTGACAGCAGCCCCAGTTTTGGCCACCCCTGATATTCACAAGGAGTTTGTGATATATTGTGATGCATCGAGAACCGGGCTTGGAGGTGTTCTGATGCAAGAAGGTAGAGTCGTAGCATATCTATCCAGACAGCTACGTCCTCATGAAGAGAACTATGCTACTCATGATCTTGAGTTGACAACATTGGTTCATGCCTTGAAAACATGGCGACATTACCTTCTGGGAAAGCAATGTGAGATATACACAGACCACAAGAGTTTGAAGTATATATTCACTTAGAAGGAATTGAACATGAGGCAGCGAAGATGGTTGGAGTTGATCAAGGATTACGACCTAAGTGTTCAATACCACCCTGGAAAGGCTAATGTGGTAGCAGACGCCTTAAGCAGAAAGGCTTGTACCTTGAATGCTATGATTAAGGAAAGGCTACCCGCCCTATCTGAAGAGCTTGAAAGCTTTGGCTTGGAACTAGTTGCACCTAGATTCCTAGCCAACCTCGAAGCAAAGCCTACCTTGATGGATGACATTAAAGAAGCTTAGAAGGGTCATGAAAGCATTAAAGGCATCAAGAGGAAGATCAAGGCAGGCAAGGCCCCAGGATTCTCAGTGGATGAACAAGGAGTGTTATGGTTTGGGAATCGCATTTGCATGCTGTCGGTTCTGAACCCAGCATACCTCGCGGTAAGGGTCCTAAGCTAGGCGTCTTGGAGCGATGGTAACATGGACACATGATTTTACCCAGGTTCGTGCTCTCTCAATGATATAATACCCTAGGTCCTGCTTTTGATTGTATTCATATGGGGATAGTACATAGTACATGTATCTACCACAAGGTTATTGTAATGAATATGATATTGTCTATCGACTAGCCTGGCCTCGGTTTATATAATGTACCGTAGGCCTAGGGTTTAGAGGAGTCCTTGTCTTGTGCGCCAAGTCTTGTGGAATCTTCCTTGTATGCATCATGGGCTGCCCGGAGTGGCCCATTAGTGAATCATGATGGGGGTCCTCGGCCTGACCCACTGGTCGGGAGACGACGTGGTGAGTACCCCCTAGTCCAGGACACCGTCAGTAGCCCCCTGAACCGGTCTTCAAGTTGGGGACGCTCCTCGGTTCTTCCAAACAGTTCTTTGTCTTCGGTCGTCGGTCTTGAAAACCAGTTCAACAAATCTTCCAATGTCCGATCTTGAGGATTGTCTAGCTGAATCCGAAGAGTTCACACGTCGGGCATCCAAGGAGCCCTTTATGTTTTTGGCTTTGATTGATGCCTTGTTAGTTTTTACGCCACACCTCGGGTTCGAAGTGTTTCCCATGTGGTGGGGTCCTCTTGTGTCCAAGCTCGAACTGCATCTGAGGTGTCTTTTTGCAACCGAGCTCCATCGCTGGTCGGCATCGGAGGTCTCATGGATTACCTCGGTCTCTGAAAATTTGAAGGAGTTCTCTGAGCTTAATGTCCGGAATAGTCTTTTGTGGAGCCATCCATTGACATCCGATCTTTATGTCGGACTGCTTCCGAGGTGTTTTTTGCAGCTGAGCTCCAATGTTGGTCGGCATCCGAGGTGTCATAGATTACTTCGGTCTTTGAAAGGGTTGAGCGAGTTCGGCCGAGCTTAATGCCGGCAATGCCCTCTATCGAGCCAACCGCATGCATCCGAGCTTTACACCGGACTGGTTCGGAAATAGTGCACAACCTCGGTAGTGGACTGATTTTTTGTGGAAATTATTTACGATTGCTACATTTTATTTACAACCAAGATTTATAGCCAGTAACCCTCAAGGTATGTGTCGGTCTATAACCCGAGATGCACGTGAAGGAAAAAATAATAATCAAAATAAAACCCCTGATCCCAGTAGCCCCTGAGACTTAGGCCGATTTGCAAAATTGGCCTGAGGATCAAGTTCTTTCTCGGCGGCATATGTTAGGGATGGAAACGCGGTACGTAGTAGTTTCCGAGACTCGGGTTGGGTGCGGCCGACCAACCCGATGATCGAATCTCCTCGGAAACCGTATTGCGCTTTGAATTTGCTGCATTGAATAGGCAATGCAGTAGCCCCCGAGTCTTAATTTGGACACGGGTGGTCGAATTAAGGATCGATATTTGTTTGACACAAACTTTGTTACGTTTGATACAATTTATGTGCAATGATTCTATGTATCCAAGTACTTTACATCATTAATGCTCGAATCCGCATTGTACAAGACTTTGTTGACTGACCATTGGCTTCAACCTCCTCGGCCAGTAGTCGAGGAGTGTTTTTCCTACTTTATAAAGCCTTAATCAGGGCAAAGATTTACGACAAACAAGGCAATCCGGCCATATAGTTTTATAAACAAAGGTACGCGGAGAAATATGTTATATTACTATTTAACGTAAGAAACATCTTCTGGGAAAATAGTTCATTTATAAGTTCCATTTCCCAGGATATCATTTTGGCCATGATCGTGAAACCTCAACTCCGATCAATGTGGGAGGAAAATATTGAGGATTTAGTTAGGGGAATGTTTCCGAACTCTGTGGTTTTTAATGAACCAAAATTTTCACTTCCGTCGTTGCCGACCAATTATATTCTTAAGAAGGCTAGCTTTCAGCTTCACCCAGTCTGAGGTACTAACCCGGATGACCCGGAAGTAACAATCACAGAGGTGCTTCCTTTACCCCCTAGCAGAACAATCGGGAACGTAGGGGGTGAGCACAGGAGCCAGGCAACCCATCTTGGCAAGAATCTTAAGTCAAATTGATGCATATTTATGGCTTTATAATGATGATTACGGAAGGAAGCACTCGCATATTGAGCACAAATGCTTTTATGATATATGCTATTTTGACTCCTTTGTGACCGTTTATCATTTGAGAGTGGCCCATAGTCGGCTTCTACCCCTTTGTAGATGCTACGTAGGGTGTTTCCGCAGTAACAAGACAACCCTTAGCTGACGTCTCGGTGCCCGGAGGCGGTTGTGTTAGCGGAAATGAGGCAATCAAATATCTAGGATTTAAACTTTCATTTAGTAATAGGAGCTTAAAGTTTGGGAGGGCAGTTACTAGCCCCCGGTTAGTGTTCGGTGTCAGCCGAGGTCAAGCCATTAACACTCCGGCCGAATTTATGAAAGGCCCACGGGGTAACCTCTATCGGTCTATAGTTTGACAGAGTGATCGGATCGCTGACCAGTTTGCGCTCATTGTTACAGTCAGTTTTTGGCTTTCTCCACTGAGGTACTTGACCAGTTAAATTGGAAGTACAATCGCAGTGGTTCTCCCTTTCCACACC
This sequence comes from Elymus sibiricus, assembly GCA_039707655.1. Taxonomy (NCBI): domain Eukaryota; kingdom Viridiplantae; phylum Streptophyta; class Magnoliopsida; order Poales; family Poaceae; genus Elymus; species Elymus sibiricus. The sequence goes on from CM077665.1 coordinate 240,562,234, forward strand.
CAGCCGAACAAAGCGGAATATAGGAGGCAATCATAGAAGCAGGGCAACCCAACTATTGACCGAAGATACAATTTGAAACTGATGCATATAAAGCAATTCAGCTCGGAGTACCTTGGCTTTTAATGGGTTCAGCTCGGAGTCCCCCGTTGATATTGCCGATACTTTAAAGGCATCCGACGTTGTACTATGAGAGCTATGCACAATATCCCCCGAGACTCAGGTTGGGTGCGGCCAACCAACATGAGGATCGAATCTCCTCGGGAACTAGTCCGGATGTCAAGTGTGTTTTGCCAACGCCGAGGTGTAAATCGGCAAGAAAGATACCGAGTTGTGGATCGAAAAAGATCTCCCGAGCTGAATTATTATGCAGGGTACCTCGGTTATGAGGATGTCCCGTCTCCTAAAAAAACATACAAATAGCTTAAAAGTGCCCTAAGCTCGAAAAGCCAAAAAACTTATGTAAAAAATTTATGTTTAAATAGAATCAAGTTTTTATTGTACCAACCCGAAATTGGTCTTAAAATTAATATGTGCTTCGGTCATGCTTTAACATGATACATCCGATCTCCGGACTTCAAGCTGGTTAGCCTTTGGCTTCAACCTCCATATCCCGAAGGCGGAGTGTTTCTCCGAGGCCTGTTTAGCGAACTAAACTCGAGCGGCTTTAGAAAGAAACCAAGCTATTCGGCTATTGACCACACACTAGTGACGGAAAAAGGAGTAGTAGTAAAAGACTTTGCAAGGACAAAGAAGAAAACACATTTATAAAACGGCTCATATAAATTTAAGAGCCCCCGGTTAAATCGGGTAAAGAAATTTTTAACAAACAAAGTTTTTAACAATTTTTTTTGTTTGAACAAAAAATATAATGTTTGGTTGAACCGAAAAAAATAAAAAATTCAAAGAGAGCTGAGCACGAAAATGACTTAGCTGGTTAATATGCTCAGTGCGGTCCGGGGTTGTGACGGGACAGAGATGTAGTCCTCGGCCTGGCCGAGGTCCCAGCCCTCAAGCCCGAGGTAATCGAGCGAAGATCTTGGGTCGAGAAGTGGCAACACAACATGGTTCTACCGCGAGGCGAACCCCCGGTCCATCCGAGGAGACAGAGTAGTTCGGCAGCATGACGTGGAAGCCCCTAGTTATCATGGGGAAAGGAAGTGTTTCAAACAATTTTTTTTATTTAACACAAATATAATGCTTGGCCGAACCGAACAAAAGTTTATTTTTTTTCAAAATTTGAGCATGAATGCGACTTAGCTGGTTAATATGCTCGAAGTTAATGACGTGGTCCAAGCTTGCGGCGGATCGAGGTCCCAGCCACCAAGCCGGTCCAGAGGTGCCGGAGCGGAGAGCTCGGCTTGATGAAGTGGCGACGCAATATGATCGATATGGCAAGGCGAGGCCTCCGGTCCAGCTAACATGATGAAGCTGGTCAGCTGGCGATGCCAAAGTCCCCAAGAGTATGTTGGTAGAGTAATGTTGAAGCCCCCGATCCAGCCGAGGTGAGGTCGGCAGTGTGACACCTACTTAATGAAGTGACGACGCGGGTATACCGACACTGGGTAACGTGGCAAGATGGCGACACAATACAGACGGCGGAGGTAGGACGACGATGTCGGCACACCGAGGTGACAGCGCGGTCCGATCAAAATCAATTGCCTGCACACATAATATAGTGCAAGCCGGAAAAGAATAATATCCATATATAATATAACTTGCAGCATTGCCGATGTGGCGAGGAGCTTGGCTTGATGAGGTGATGACACAACATTGCCGACGTGGCGAGGCGCAGCCCCCGGTCCAGCCGAAGGGACGCATCAGGACAGGGTGACGCCGGAGTCCCATGTCAGCCGATGTGTCAAAGCAGGTCGGCGTGGTAGACGTCGGCTTGCCGAGGTGGCACAAGCAAAGTACATTTCCTGCCCACATACAAATAGTGCAAGCCAAAAACAACGATAAAAATAATAATAATAAAACTTTGCATAATTAACTTGGGCAAATATTTAAAGAGATAATGGCCTGGGTGGTGACACAACAAGATTGACATTGGCTCGGTGAAGGGGCGTGATGACAATGTCGATGCTGGACGGAAATCGCAAGGCGTCGGCCTAGGGCGCGTCGAACTACAACATCGATGTAGCACACTAGCAACGCGACAAAACACGATCTTGCGGGGCAATGTCATTGCGGCCACAAATTACCTGACCTGTATATAGAAAATAACACTGGCCGAAGTATTAATTCTCAAGGGAGGAAAAAAGTATACTAAGGAAAATTTAGAGAGATAACACATGGCGGTAATACAAATGGCTGGCAATATCAAAAGATGGACAAATCGAATTCTGAAGAAAAAGTTGTCCGGTCGCAGATGAAATAGCCGAACCGAGACCTCGGAAGGATCGCTCCAATTAGTATTACCAGAGAAGGAACTTTACGTCTACTCCAGCGAAATTGTGATAGTATTTGCCTTTCACTGTTTGGGCCTTGCAACTTTACCCTGCCTTGAAAAGATGTACTTGCAGATTAATAATACTAGTTCATCAGTTCATAGCCTATGCATGTTCAATCAAAAGTGGCCGTCCATGAGAGGCAGCATAAATACTTAGATAAATGAAAGAAAATAGAAGAAAAAGAGCCTCCCTAGAGCCTTGCACGCAAGTGCCATGAAAGGTGGCTTCGTCCACCAGCGGCGGACCTGCATTGAATAGGCCGCGTGTGCACTTTGAACTTGGTAACCCATTTGCAGCAGTCAACCTGATCGGTTCTGGGTGTTGTGTTGGCCCGGTCAATGGCTGCTCTCGAGACTTCCCCAGAACATGGATCTTTACTTCCGTGTGTATTCGCTCGGATAGATCAGAAAGTAATCTGGTTTCTGAATACGATGATTTGATGTCTCGCCAAGAACCGCCCGTCCGAGAAGTTCTAACCTAATTTTAGTTCTACAAACATAGTTGCGGGCTGGTAGCAATAACTTGCAAAAAGGATAATATACATGGAACAGATCCAACTGAAAAAATATCACCTGATCATCTCATCGATCCGTGACGATCACCTAGCAGGCTCTCAATGAAAGCACCAATGTCGATTCTGAATCCGGCATACCACGCGGTAGGGGTCCTAAGCTAGGCGTTTTGGAGCGATGGTAACATGGACACATGATTTTACCCAGGTTCGGGCTCTCTCAAGGAGATAATACCCTACGTCCTATTTTTGATTGTATTCATATGGGGATAGTACATAGTACATGTATCTACCACGAGGTTGTTGTAGTGAATATGATATTGTCTATCGACTAGCCTGGCCTCGGTTTATAAAATGTACCATAGTCCTAGGGTTTAGAGGAGTCCTTGTCTTGTGCACCAAGTCTTGTGGAATCATCCTTGTATGCATCATGGGCTGCCCGAAGTGGCCCATTAGCGAATCATCATGGGGGTCCTCGGCCCGACCCACTGGTCTAGAGACGACTTGGTGAGTACCCACTAGTCCAGGACACCGTCACATGCCCAACAAGGGTGAGCTCAAGAACTTGATCTTGCAAGAAGCTCATGACACTTCGTACTCCATCCACCCCGAAGGAACCAAGATGTATCAAGACCTTAAGGCAAGATTCTGGTGGCATGGCATGGAAAGAGAGATAGCCACTTTCGTCGCTAAGTGTGACATATGCCAGAGAGTCAAAGCTGAGCATCAGCGACCCGCTGGATTGTTACAACCTCTAAAAGTGCCTGGATGGAAGTGGGACAAAGTTGGGATGGACTTCATCACCGGTTTGCCCATGTCGAGCAAGGGACATGATTCCATTTGGGTCATTATTGACCACCTGACCAAGGTAGCCCACTTCATTCCCGTCAAGACCACCTATGATGGAAACAGGCTAGCCAGTCTTTACATTGAGCGCATTGTAAGCCTTCATGGAGTTCCTAAGGAGATGGTGTCAGATCAAGGTACCCAATTTTCCTCAAGGTTTTGGAAGCAATTTCAAGAAGCCTTGGGAACGAAGTTGTCCTTCAGCACCGCTTTTCACCCTCAGACTGGAGGACATACGGAATGGGTAAATCAGATACTCGAAGATATGCTTCGTGCTTGTGTTCGGGCATACGGAGCCAAGTGGTAAGATTGCTTACCTTTCGCTGAGTTCTCCTACAACAACAGCTACCAGTCCAGTCTGCATATGGCGCCGTTTGAGGTGTTATATGGACACAAATGCCGCACTCCCCTCAGTTGGTCAGAGATCGGAGAAGGACTAGTCTTTGGACCAGATATCCTCCGCGAAGCAAAAGAGCAAGTTCAACTCGCCAGAGAGCATCTAGAGACCGCCAAGTCAAGCCAGAAGAGCTACACAGATTCCCGCCGCCGAGAAGTGAGCTTCAACAATGGAGACCATGTCTATCTCCAAGTCATGCCTCTCAAAGGAACCAAGCGTTTTCAGGTTAAGGGGAAGTTGGCACCAAGATACATTGGCCCCTACAAGATCACCGCAAGACGAGGAGAAGTTGCCTACCTGCTAGAGCTACCTTCCGAGCTATCTGATGTGCACAACATTTTCCACGTATCACAGCTCCGGAAGGGTCTCCAAGTTCCCAACCGCCCCGATCTCTTCAAGGACATCGATCATCAAGCCATCGACCTTCAGCCCGACCTCACTTATCGTGAAAGGCCAGTTCGCATTTTGGATGAAGCCGAACATTGCACCTGGGTGTGCACCATCAAGTACTTCAAGGTCCAATGGAGCAACCACACTGAAGCAGAAGCAACCTAGGAGCGTGAAGACTACCTTAGATCCGAGTTCCCTTATCTTTTTAGCGCTTAGCCTAGGAATCTCGGGGACGAGATTCTGGTAAGGGGGGTACGTCTGTCACACCCTGTTTTTGTACCACTTTGCTATGCTATGATTTTATAAAATTTGGACCCATTTAAAACTTTTGAGTGCCAGTGCCTGTATGAATTGCTTGATGTTTGCTTGTTTGGTTGATTGTGTTTGTCACTCAAGGATTCTTCCTCTATCAAAACTCATCCATTTAATCCAAACTCCTTGCCCAATGATCATGCAATGTGTATAGAACTGAAAACTATTTTTATAAAATATTATTTTTGCCAAAAAGCATTTATTCAAATTAGGTTTTCAAAACCCCCTGAATTGAGGTTTTTACTACAAGTCCTCAAATTAGAGTGAATGCTTTAGCTCAATTTTTTTTTGTAACCCACAATATATAAGACCTCCCAAAACCACTAAATATTATTTTTAAAGATTATTTTCATATTTTATTTAAAGGCTTTTTCTTAAGCCAAGAAATGGTCTTTCATAGGGAAAAAATATTTTTATGTTTCCAAAATATTTAAGAAAATTTAGGGAAACTCAGTGGACATATATTTTCCATATATATGAGTTTCAGCAGATGGTCATGTTCAAAATATTGGGCAAAACCCTCCAAAACCCTTTGTGCCTATTTCAAGCTTTTGAAATATTTCTATAAGAAATATTCTCAAATAAATCCAAGAAAAAATTCTGGCAAGTCACACATGCCATATGTGATGATCTTGAAAAGTTTCGTTCCAATCCTAAATGTTTTGATTCACTAAAATATCCAAAAACTATTCCAATCCAGAGCCAAATTTTAGCCACTCTACATTGCCAATTGTCTCCTATTGACCTCAATCTTTGTGGACATGCTCTAATCCTCAAATAATGCCCTCACACCAAGTGGTGCATTAAGGAGAATAGATCTGCATGGATAGATCTAAGCAAATCAGTTTCTGCTTATTTCTAGGGTTTACAATGTTTGCATTGTCAACTTTCTTCAAACATGCTCAAACCTTGTGGTCAACCTTGTTTTTACCTATCTTTTGATCCTCTTAAATATCACAGTAAGTGGAACCTTTTTACTTGCCCAAAACTACATCAAACACCTTCTGGTAGTTTGGTAAAAGCCATGTTTTGACCCCTTCCACTGTTCTCATTGACCCAAGATTTTTACCACAACTCCACATTGTTGCTTTGTACCTCCAGTAAGAAGGCCCAACTCTGGTTCAATGATTGGTGGAGTGAAAACCCATTTTTACTTCTCTGGACAGCCAAACCAGCAGCATTTCTACCTCTCCCTCCACTTACCTCTACTCTCCCTAGCCCCCTCTATCTCCTAGAGCATCTCCAGAACACCCAAGAGCTAAGGGACACGCTGGGACGCATACATAGCATGCAATGCATGCCATGGCATGCCATACACATGCTCTGGAGCACGCTAGAGTGCCCGGCCGCACTGTAGCAGGAGCATCCCGAGCCCCCCCCCCCCCCGACAGCATTGGGATGGGGGAACATGGCCCCTGGCCCCTCCTCGACGTCCGCAGCACGACGCCCTGTCGCCCCCTCCTCTCTCTCCTCCAGTGGCAGTTTCCACACGCGCCCGAGCGCCGCCCGGTTCGGCCAACCAACGACCTCGCACGCGCGCGCTTCCCCCCTCTCCCTCTTGCTCCCCCTAGTCCTAGACCGACCAAAAGAATGCCCCAGGCACTTCCCCCGCGAGACCCTGTGCCCTCTAGCCTTGGCCACGGCCTCGCTGGCGCACCCGTATACGATGGACCGCGTGCCACCTATAAAACATCCTTCCCAAGCCCTTATCTCCCCTCTGGAACCTCTCTCCTCCACCCAATTGAGCCCATGCGCTGCCGGTTCATCCCCTCGAGGCTCCTGTGCTCGGGATCGACCGGAGGTCCGCAGCGGCGGCACCACCGTCGATCTCCGGGTATGGCCCCTCTCCAGACCCCATTTTGCTCCGACAAACTCCCCTCGGTGCCCTGACCGTTTTCCCCCTCCTCTCCGCTCGTTTTGCAGCAGAAATCGGCCACGGTGACCATCACCCGAAGCTCCTCCGCCTCGGGACCTCGTCGCCTGTGAGCCGTTGCTCCTCTCCGTCTATCTTCACCACCACCCGATCGGCGACGAAGCCCTGAGTCCATCCCCATCCTTTGCTCGCCTCACCGTGGCCGGGATCATCTCCAGTGAGCGCCGTTGTCTCCTTGTCGCGAGGAAGGAGATGGCAGGTGGGCTCCACCTGTGATGCTCCCTCCCCCTCTCTCCCCCTCTTTATGGCTAGCCCCCGGGCCCCGCCCGTTAGGTTTAAACCAGGCGCGGCGCGAGCGCCCGGCTTGGCTGGGCTGCTTCGGCTCTGGGCCGTCCCAACTGCTGTCCGAGTCTAGTCCAGGGCACTGTGGCCCTTTTTCCTTTTCTATTTTCTTTCTGTTTTGCAAAAATTCCACAGGATGCAATGTTTGTCCAAATCCAAATATTCCTCCACCTAAAATCTTGTAATATTCTCTACTATTTAATTATGCCACTTGTGCCACTTTTTGAAAACATTTTATGTACTGGTTTTATTTAAACCCTTATTTTGATTATTCAAAACCACTGTAAAAATTGTTTTCATCACTTCATACAATTCAAAACCAGAGACTAATATTTTTAGCATTTCTAGGTTAACCTAGTATTTTACAGATGTGGTTTGACATTTTTAGCAGTGAATTGTTTTCCCTGTTTTTGCCGTGCTCTTATTTTTGCCCGTTAAATTTGCGATAATAGATTGCATTGTCGACGAAGGAGTTGAACCAGAAGATTTTGAAGACCCCGGAGACTTTGTTGAGCCAGGCAAGCAACAATTTGTCCATGTCTAAGAAACCATTTTATGCATGATATATGGCACTTTATTCCGTTGCATTGAATCATGATAAAATGGTGACCACCATAGTGGGTTACCTCCGTTACTTTCCTCGATGATACTTGCACTGAGCATGACCCTACCTTCTTATGAGGGTTGTGCGGATGGGAAGTAGATAGGTTGCTAAGTAGTTGCTACACAAATGGGATGGGAATATGCATGGTGATGAAAATGAAAGCTTTTCAAACACTTTTCGAAAACCTCATTGGGGGCCACTAATGCCCGAGGGAGAAGATGAGCCAGGTAACCACTTGACAAAGAAGTGGTGTACCGGAGCCAGTTGTTTGTGTGTGTTTTCGAAAACGGATTAGATTTAAGATCTGCTGATCATCCCAACCTTACATGTACAACCACAATACCCCTTATGGGAAGGGGCTTTGTTGATTACTTTGGTCGATGCTAGCAAGGAGCCCGCATTACTAGTGGCGGGAGTGACGTGGTCACTGTCGATACGGGGTCATGCCTAAGAGGAAGACCATGGGCTGTTTTCATAGACACCGGGTACGCCATTGGTCCCTTCATGGATGATACTTGTGATGTACATCATGCTGGCTGTGTGCCAACGTGTGGACTCTTTGTTTAGTATCGTCAGGGGAAAGGCATTGTTCGGGTGCTAACCTCGGGTATGTGATATACCGCGAGTCGTGGCTTGACACGGAAGTTCCCCCAGACTTGTGGTTAAAGTGTGCAACCTCTGCAGAGTGTAAAAATATTCGAATAGCTGTGTCCATGGTCAAGGATAGTTGGGTGGTCCTGCTTAAACTATGTCCAGGTGTTTTCACAAACTTGGCGTGTGTGTGGGAAAAAGGAATACTTGAGCCAAGTCGGATGACTTGACATGACGATTGAACATGAGATGTTCAAACCTTGTTTATATTGATATCTGTAACCTGTTCATACAGATTCTTGTATCCATTTGATGCATGCTTACAAGTTGATAGGACATGTCATTCCACTCAAAATTAGCTTTCTGCAAAACTTACCTACTTAGTGCTATATCATGCATTGTTATACCTTGTTCCAAAACATGGGTTGCTTGCGAGTACATTCAAAGTACTCATTGGCTTGCCATTGGTTATTTAATTTTCCAGGCATGGAAGAGAAGGAATATGGTGAAGACTTCGTTGGCGACGAACATGCGAATTAGAACGCTTCCCAGTCAAAATAGGTTTAGGGCTGATGGCATGGGTCCACGCTATCTATCAAGATTTCCGCTGCGAGTTTAAGTTTGTTATTTGGCCTTCATGGACCTATCTATGTAAGACTTGACCTTGATGGTCTTTATTTGTGTAAGATGGTATGTATGGATGTAAGACTCTTGATTATCCAGCTTCTGTGTGTTCAGTGAGCATTGATATCTGGGATCATTGTACACGTGCATTCGATGATCACGACTAATGAGTTGGGGTCCCCACATAAACATATCAAATAATTTAGGTACTTTTATAAATTTATTCTTATTTTATTATTGCATAGGTACTATATTCTAGCTTCTCCATGTCTTATACCCCCCGATACAATCCATAGCATCGTCAAAACAAGCAAACTATGCAAACAAAACAGAATCTGTCTAAAACAGAACATCTAGTAATGATCTGTAAAGAACCTAGACTCCTGAACTCCATGAATTCTGAAAAATTTGGACAGCATGCGGAATTTGTATAGAAATACTGTGTAAAAATTTCAGATCAAAAAGACGTTCCAGTAAAATCAGAGAAATTCCGCACAGGACGCTAAAGTTTCTGTTTTTGCACCATATCAATTCTACTTATCCTGCAAGTCATTCCAAAGGCTTTACTTGATAGAAACACTAAATTAAACATAAAAACACAATCATTACATAGGCAATAATCATGTTATCAAAAACAAACAGACAGTATTGGGTTGTCTACCAAGAAGCTCATTCTTTATAACCATTAAGAGAGGCTTGAAATTTTAATGATGCTCACATAGAAGATAAGAAACTTCACCTATGTTGTTTCAACATAGCCGGTCCCAAGCTAGGGTAAAGGAGGAGGGTTGTGATAGGTTTGTTAAGCCAACGTGAAAACTCATCCACTCTTGTGGATATGAAACCCAAAAGATTTTTGTTGGGGCGTAACCCTCTCAGCGACGCGCCACATCGGAACCCGGGTGTCGGGGATATTATCCACGGTTTGACCCGGCCAGGAGAATGACCCGTCCCATAATTTGGTGGCTCATACGGGCGACGTGTTTTATCGGGTCAACCTGGATGGCAAGGCCCAAGGCACCGGCATGCACCCCGACAGAAGGCGGGTCATAAAGAGGCCAGGAGGGCCAGCTCAGAGAGAAGGCCCAAGAAGAGGAAGAATTCCCTCACAAGATAAACAAGAACCGGATTAGGACTCAAGAGAGACTAGTCCTAGTCCTACTCCCAGTAGGACTCTACATGTAAACCTACCCCTTCAACTTATATAAGGAGGGGTAAGGCACCCAAAGAGGGACAAATTCAAGTCTTTAGAGATAGACAGATTAGAGGCTCTCGAGACTAGAGGTAGCGATTCAGCAACCTTGTAATCGAGCTCGTCATTGTTGGAAATATGCCCTAGAGGCAAGAATAAATTGGTTATTATTATATTTCCTTGTTCATGATAATCGTTTATTATCCATGCTATAATTGTATTGATTGGAAACTCAAATACATGTGTGGGTACATAGACAACACTGTGTCCCTAGTAAGCCTCTAGTTAACTAGCTCGTTGATCAAAAGATGGTGAAGGTTTCCTAGCCATGGACATGAGATGTCATTTGATAACGGGATCACATCATTAGGAGAATGATGTGATGGACAAGACCCAAACTAAAAATGTAGCATATGATCGTGTCAGTTTATTGCTATTGTTTTCTGCATGTCAAGTATCTGTTCCTATGACCATGAGATCATGCAACTCACTGACACCGGAGGAATACCTTTTGTGTATCAAACGTCGCAACGTAACTGGGTGACTATAAAGATGCTCTACAGGTATCTCCGAGGGTGTCTGTTGGGTTGGCATGGATCAAGACTGGGATTTGTTACTCCATGTAACGGAGAGGTATCTCAGGGCCCACTCGGTAATACAACATCACAATGAGCCTTGCAAGCAATGTGACTAAAGTGTTAGCCACGAGATCTTGTATTACGGACCGAGTAAAGAGACTTGCCGATAACGAGATTGAACTAGGTATAGAGATACCGACGATCGAATCTCGGGCAAGTAACTTACCGAAGAACAAAGGGAACAGCATACGGGATTACCTGAATCCTTGACATAGAGGTTTGACCGATATAGATCTTCGTAGAATATGTAGGAACCAATATGGGCATCCAGGTCCCGCTATTGGTTATTGACCGTAGAGGTGTCTCGGTCATGTCTACATAGTTCTCGAACCCGCAGGGTCTACACACTTAACGTTTGGTGACGATTAGTATAGTTGAGTTATTGTGTTGGTGACCGAAGGTTGTTCGGAGTCCCGGATAAAATCCCGGACATGACGAGGATCTCCGGAAGAGTCCGGAGGTAAAGATTGATATATGTGATAATAGTGTTTTGATCTCCGGAAGGGTTCCGGAATTCACCGGAAGGGGTTCCGGATGTTTACCGAAGTGTTCGGGTGCAGCAACACTTTATATGGGCCAAAGGGGTAAAGCCCACGAGGTATTGGAAAGTGCAAAAGGAACTTTTGCTGCTGCCTTAAGCGGTACTACCGCTGGTAAGGCAGTACTACCGCGTAAGCGGTACTACCGCTTGTGTGAAGCGGTACTACCGCTCATGAGCGGTACTACCGCTTGTACGCGGTACTGCTGGAATCCGAGTGGGACTCTTTCCGTGCAGGCCAAACCGACCTTGTGCGGGCAAAACCGACCTTGTGGAGGCTTTCTCTCCAAGTTTAGACCCCAGGGCTCAACATATAAATAGAGGGGCAGGGCAAGCACACGGGATACATCAAGATTTCCCAAGCCGTGTGTCGGCAACCCTAACCCTCTAGTTCCTCCCGTCATAATCTCCGTAGTGCTTGGCGAAGCCCTGCAGAGATTGTTCCTCACCACCATCACCACGCCGTCGTGCTGCCGGAACTCATCCACTACTTCACCATCGCTCGCTGGATCGAGGAGGTGAAGGCGTCATCAAGCCGTACGTGTGTTGAACGCGGAGGTGTCGTCCGTTCGGCGCTAGATCGTGTTTGGATCGAGGGACGACTTGCGATTTGGATCGCGAAGACGTTCGACTACATCAACCGCGTTTCTTAACGCTTCCGCTTAGCGATCTACAAGGGTATGTAGATTCACTCTCCCTCTCATAGATGCTCATCACCATGGATAGATCTTGCGTGTGCGTAGGAAATTTTTTGTTTCCCATGCGACGTTCCCCAACAGTGGCATCTGAGCTAGGTCTATGTGTAGATGAGATCTCGAGTAGAACACAAAGGAGTTTGTGGGCGTTGATATTCAGATTGCTTCCTCCCTTGGTCTTTTCTTGTTTCGGCGGTATTGTGGGATGAAGCGGCTCGGACCAACATTACTCGTACGCTTACGAGAGACCAGTTCCATCAACTGACATGTAACTTCGTTGCATAAAGATGGCTGGCGGGTGTCTGTCTCTCCTACTTTAGTCGGATCGGATTTGACAAAGACGGTCCTTGAGAAGGTTGAAAAGCAATTTTTGTATCACCGTTGTGGTTTTTGCGTAGGTAAGAATTGTTCTTGCTAGATACCCGTAGCAGCCACGTAAAACTTGCAACAAGAATTAGAGGACGTCTAACTTGTTTTTGCAGGGTATGTTGTGATGTGATATGGCCAATTTCATGATGAGATATATGTGATGTATGAGATGATCATGTGTTGTATAGAATATCACGACTTGCATGTCGATGAGTACGGCAACTGGCAGGAGCCATAGAGTTGTCTTTAATTATTTTCACCGTTTTGCTTTACTTTATCGCTTTGAGTTAGCAATAGTCGTGGAAGCAACAGTCGGCGCGACAACCTCATGGCGACACGTTGATGGAGATCAAGATGATGGAGATCATGGTGTCATGCCAGTGACGATGGAGATCATGCCGATGCTTTGGAGATGGAGATCAAAAGCACAAGTTCATGGCCATATCATGTCACTTATGATTTGCATGTGATGTTAATCCTTTTATGCATCTTGTTTTGCTTAGGACGACGGTAGCATTATAAGGTGATCCCTCACTTAAATTTCAAGATAAAATTGTGTTCTCCCCGAGTGTGCACCGTTGCGAAAGTTCGTCGTTTCGAGACACCACGTGATGATCGGGTGTGATAGACTCTACGTTCGCATACAACGGGTGCAAGCCAGTGTTGCACGTGCGGAACACTCGGGTTAAACTTGACGAGCCTAGCATGTACAGACATGGCCTCGGAACACAAGAGACCGAAAGGTTGAACATGAGTCATATAGTAGATATGATCAACATGAAGATGTTCACCATTGAAACCACCTCAACTCACGTGATGATCGGACTTGAGTTGGTGGATTTGGATCATGTGACACTCGAATGACCGGAGGGATGTCAATTTGAGTGGGAATTTTTTAAGTAATATGATTAACTAAACTCATTATCTTGAACAATAGTCTAAGTTGTCTTTGCTATATTTATGTTGTAGATCATGGCTCGCGCAGTAGCACCCCTGAATTTTAATGCGTTCCTAGAGAAAGCTAAGTTGAAAGATGATGGAAGTAACTTTGTGGACTGGGCCCGTAATCTAAGGATTATCCTTACGGCTTCCCAGAAGGCTTATGTCCTTGATGCACCGCTTGGTGATCCACCCGCTCCAGTTGAGTCTCTAGACGTTGTGAACGCCTGGCGGGCTCGCTCTGATGATTACTCAATAGTTCAATGTGCAATTTTGTATGGCTTAGAACCGGGACTTCAAAGACATTTTGAATGTCATGGAGCATATGAGATGTTCCAGGAGTTGAGGTTTATCTTTCAGAAGAATGCCCGGATCGAGAGGTATGAGACCTCCGATAAGTTCTATACTTGCAAGATGGAGGAGAACGGGTCTATTAGTGATCACATACTCAGAATGTCTGGGTACTCCACCTGGCTGGCTGAATTAGGGATGCCCCTTCCGCCAGAGACTATCACTGACAGAGTTCTTCAATCATTGCCACCTAGCTACAAGAGCTTCGTGTTGAACTATAACATGCACGGGATGAACAAGTCAGTCACCGAGCTGTTTGCGATGCTGAAAGTCGCTGAGTCTGAAATTCAGAAGGAGCATCAAGTGTTGATGGTCAATAAAACCACTAGTTTCAAGAAAAATGGCAAGGGTAAGAAGGGTAACTCCAAGAAGAGTGGCAAAGCAGTTGCTCCTCCCGTGAAGAAACCCAAGGCTGGATCCAAACCAGAAACTGTGTGCTTTCATTGCAAGGGAACTGGACACTGGAAGCGGAACTGCCCCAAGTATTTGGCTGACAAGAAGGCGGCCAACAACAAACAAGGTATATATGATATACATGTTATTGATGTGTACCTTACCAACTCTCGTTGTAGTGCCTGGGTATTTGATACCGGTGCGGTTGCTCACATTTGCAACTCTAAACAGGAACTACGGAATAGACGGAGGCTGGCAAAGGATGAAGTGACGATGCGCGTGGGAAATGGTTCCAAGGTTGATGTGATCGCCGTCGGCACGCTCGCTCTTCGATTACCATCGGGATTAGTGATGAACCTGAATAATTGTTATTTAGTGCATGCGTTAAGCATGAACATTATATCTGGATCTTGTTTATTGCGAGACGGTTACTCATTTAAATCAGAGAATAATGGTTGTTCTATTTATATGAGTAATATCTTTTGTGGTCATGCACCCGAAGTGAGGGGTTTATTCTTATTTAATCTCGATAGTAATGATACACATGTTCATAACATTGATGCCAAAAGATGTAGAATTGATAATGATAATACCACTTTCTTGTGGCACTGCAGTTTAGGTCATATTGGCGTAAAACGCATGAGGAAGCTCCATGCTGATGGACTTTTGGAGTCACTTGATTTTGAATCACTTGACACATGCGAGCCATGCCTCATGGGCAAGATGACTAAAACGCCGTTCTCTGGAACAATGGAACGGGCAAGTGACTTGTTGGAAATCATACATACTGATGTGTGCAGTCCGATGAGCATTGAGGCGCGCGGTGGTTATCGTTACTTTCTCACCTTCACTGATGACTTAAGTAGATATGGGTATATTTACTTAATGAAACACAAGTCTGAAACGTTTGAAAAGTTCAAACAATTTCAGAGTGAAGTTGAGAATCATCGTAACAAGAAGATTAAATTCCTACGATCTGATCGAGGAGGAGAGTATGTGAGTTATGAGTTTGGCAGTGACTTAAGACAGTGTGGAATTGTTTCACAATTAACACCGCCTGGAACACCACAGCGTAATGGTGTGTCCGAACGTCGTAATCGAACCTTATTAGATAAGGTGCGATCTATGATGTCTCTTGCTAATTTGCCACTATCGTTTTGGGGTTATGCATTAGAGACAGCTGCATTCACTTTAAATAGGGCACCATCGAAATCCATTGAGACGACGCCATATGAACTTTGGTTTGGCAAGAAGCCAAAGCTGTCGTTTCTTAAAGTTTGGGGATGTGATGCTTATGTCAAAAAGCTTCAGCCTGAAAAGCTGGAACCCAAAGCGGAGAAATGCGTCTTCATAGGATACCCAAAAGAGATAGTTGGGTATACCTTCTACCTCAGATCCGAGAGCAAAGTGTTTGTCGCTAAAAACGGAACATTTCTTGAGAAAGAGTTTCTCTCGAAAGAATTGAGTGGGAGGAAGATAGAACTTGATGAGGTTGTTGAACCTTTACTTCAACCTGAGAGTAGCGCAGCGCAGAAAGATGTTTCTGTAGAGCCTACATCAGCTGAAGAGGAAGTTGATGATGATCATAAAGCTTCGGATCAAGTTGCTATCGAACCTCGTAGGTCGACAAGGACGCGTACTGCTCCTGAGTGGTACGGCAACCCTGTCTTAGAGGTCATGTTGTTGGACAACGATGAACCTACGAGCTATGGAGAAGCGATGATGGGCCCGGATTCCGAGAAGTGGTTAGAGGCCATGAAATCCGAGATGGGATCCATGTATGAAAACAAAGTGTGGACTTTGGAAGTATTACCTGAAGGGCGTAAGGCCATTCAGAACAAATGGATCTTTAAGAGGAAGACGGACGCGGACGGTAATGTCACCGTCTATAAAGCTCGACTTGTGGCAAAGGGTTTTTCACAAGTTCAAGGAGTTGACTATGATGAGACCTTCTCACCCGTAGCGATGCTTAAGTCCGTCAGAATCATGTTAGCAATAGCTGCCTTTTTCGATTATGAAATTTGGCTAATGGATGTCAAAACAGCATTCCTTAACGGTTTCCTTAAGGAAGAGTTGTATATGATGCAACCAGAAGGTTTTGTCGATCCAGAGAATGCTGACAAAGTTTGCAAACTCCAGCGATCCATTTATGGACTGGTGCAAGCATCTCGGAGTTGGAATCTTCGCTTTGATGAGGTGACCAATGCGTTCGAGTTTATACAAGTTTACGGAGAAGCTTGTATTTACAAGAAAGTGAGTGGGAGCTCTATAGCGTTTCTAATATTATATGTGGATGACCTATTACTGATTGGAAACAATATAGAAATGTTGGAAAGCGTGAAGGAATATTTGAACAAGAGTTTTTCAATGAAGGACATAGGAGAAGCTGCTTTCATATTAGGCATCAAGATCTATAGAGATAGATCAAGACGTTTAATAGGACTTTCACAAAACACATACCTTGATAAGATTTTGAAGAAGTTCAAAATGGATCAATCCAAGAAGGGGTTCTTGCCTGTTTTGCAAGGTGTGAAGTTGGGTAAGACTCAATGCCCAGTGACTGCAGAAGATAGAGAAAAGATGAGTGTCATCCCCTATGCTTCAGCCATAGGCTCTATCATGTATGCAATGTTGTGCACAAGACCCGATGTCAGCCTTGCCATAAGTATGGTCGGAAGGTTTCAAAGTGATCCAGGAATGGAACACTGGACGGCGGTCAAGAATATCCTGAAGTACATGAAAAGGACTAAGGACATGTTTCTCGTTTATGGAGGTGATCAAGAGCTCGTCGTAAAGGGTTACGTCGATGCAAGCTTTGACACTGATCCGGATGACTCTAAGTCGCAAACCGGATACATATTTATTCTTAATGGGGGTGCGGTTAGCTGGTGCAGTTCCAAGCAAAGCGTGGTAGCTGATTCTACATGCGAAGCGGAGTACATCGCTGCCTCGGAGGCGGCGAAGGAAGGTGTCTGGATGAAGGAGTTCATGACAGATCTTGGAGTAGTGCCTAGTGCGGTTAACCCAATGACTCTGTTTTGTGATAATACTGGTGCCATTGCTCTAGCCAAGGAACCAAGATTTCACAAGAGGACCAGACACATAAAGCGACGTTTCAATTCCATCCACGATTACATCAAGGAGGACGACATAAATATTTGCAAAGTACACACGGATCTGAATGTTGCAGATCCGATGACTAAACCTCTTCCAAGGGCTAAACATGAACAACACCAGAACTGCATGGGTGTTCGATTCATTACAATGTAAATCACATAGTGATGTGAACTAGATTATTGACTCTAGTGCAAGTGGGAGACTGTTGGAAATATGCCCTAGAGGCAATAATAAATTGGTTATTATTATATTTCCTTGTTCATGATAATCGTTTATTATCCATGCTATAATTGTATTGATTGGAAACTCAAATACATGTGTGGGTACATAGACAACACTGTGTCCCTAGTAAGCCTCTAGTTAACTAGCTCGTTGATCAAAAGATGGTGAAGGTTTCCTAGCCATGGACATGAGATGTCATTTGATAACGGGATCACATCATTAGGAGAATGATGTGATGGACAAGACCCAAACTAAAAACGTAGCATATGATCGTGTCAGTTTATTGCTATTGTTTTCTGCATGTCAAGTATCTGTTCCTATGACCATGAGATCATGCAACTCACTAACACCGGAGGAATACCTTTTGTGTATCAAACGTCGCAACGTAACTGGGTGACTATAAAGATGCTCTACAGGTATCTCCGAGGGTGTCTGTTGGGTTGGCATGGATCAAGACTGGGATTTGTTACTCCATGTAACGGAGAGGTATCTCAGGGCCCACTCGGTAATACAACATCACAATGAGCCTTGCAAGCAATGTGACTAAAGTGTTAGCCACGAGATCTTGTATTACGGACCGAGTAAAGAGACTTGCCGATAACGAGATTGAACTAGGTATAGAGATACCGACGATCGAATCTCGGGCAAGTAACTTACCGAAGAACAAAGGGAACAGCATACGGGATTAACTGAATCCTTGACATAGAGGTTTGACCGATATAGATCTTCGTAGAATATGTAGGAACCAATATGGGCATCCAGGTCCCGCTATTGGTTATTGACCGTAGAGGTGTCTCGGTCATGTCTACATAGTTCTCGAACCCGCAGGGTCTACACACTTAACGTTTGGTGACGATTAGTATAGTTGAGTTATTGTGTTGGTGACTGAAGGTTGTTCGGAGTCCCGGATAAAATCCCGGACATGACAAGGATCTCCGGAAGAGTCCGGAGGTAAAGATTGATATATGTGATAATAGTGTTTTGATCTCCGGAAGGGTTCCGGAATTCACCGGAAGGGGTTCCGGATGTTTACCGAAGTGTTCGGGTGCAGCAACACTTTATATGGGCCAAAGGGGTAAAGCCCACGAGGTATTGGAAAGTGCAAAAGGAAGTTTTGCTGCTGCCTTAAGCGGTACTACCGCTGGTAAGGCAGTACTACCGCGTAAGCGGTACTACCGCTTGTGTGAAACGGTACTACCGCTCATGAGCGGTACCACCGCTTGTACGCGGTACTGCTGGAATCCGAGTGGGACTCTTTCCGTGCGGGCCAAACCGACCTTGTGCGGGCAAAACCGACCTTGTGGAGGCTTTATCTCCAAGTTTAGACCCCAGGGCTCAACATATAAATAGAGGGGCAGGGCTAGCACACGGGATACATCAAGATTTCCCAAGCCGTGTGTCGGCAACCCTAACCCTCTAGTTCCTCCCGTCATAATCTCCGTAGTGCTTGGCGAAGCCCTGCAGAGATTGTTCCTCACCACCATCACCACGCCGTCGTGCTGCCGGAACTCATCCACTACTTCACCATCGCTCGCTGGATCGAGGAGGTGAAGGCGTCATCAAGCCGTACGTGTGTTGAACGCGGAGGTGCCGTCCGTTCGGCGCTAGATCGTGTTTGGATCGAGGGACGACTTGCGATTTGGATCGCAAAGACGTTCGACTACATCAACCGCGTTTCTTAACGCTTCCGCTTAGCGATCTACAAGGGTATGTAGATTCACTCTCCCTCTCGTAGATGCTCATCACCATGGATAGATCTTGCGTGTGCGTAGGAAATTTTTTGTTTCCCATGCGACGTTCCCCAACAGTCATCATCATCAATATAGACACAAAGCAGGACGTAGGCTTTTACCTCCAGCGGAGGGGCCGAACCTGGGTAAACCGCGTCTCTCGATTCCGATCAACCCCTCTCAAGCCGCCACCTAGTTGCGATGACCTCACACCAAGGTTCTCTCACGAGGACATCTTGCCATGAGAAAAACCACGACAGTTGGTGCCAACCGTGGGGCAGCGCACAGTGGTGTTGAGTTCTTGGAGGGATCTCCGCCAAGGATCGAGAAGTTCGCGATACGCCGGTTGAAGATGAGCCGGCGCAGAAGGATCACATCTTCCGACATGCAGTCGAAACGACATATATAAGATTTGTGATCGAGATAAAATTAGGGTTGCATGTTCAGCGGCCGCCGCACGCGCCGTGGTGACCCGTCGAGTCCGAGATGAGAGTTTTTTATGGTGGCAACTTTCAGGGATCCATCGCAGGTTACATCGAGACGGACCCGAAATTTCCGTTGCGGCCCTTCTTTGCGAATCCGCCGAGTTGCGGCTGTTTTCCCATGCCTCCACGTCTGCTTCAAGTTCCGAGGCGATCTGCGAAATGCTGTTGCATCTCAATGTGAAGACTGAATCACTCCAGACATACTACTAGCCACCAAAAGTTGATGCGCACAGGAAAGTTAACTGGCTGAAGCGGCTGTTCAACCACGTCAAAAGAAACAAAATGAGAAGGGAAGGTTCGGGCCTCCACTCATGCGTATGGTATAAATTTTTCATGGTACGAGTCCCAATTATTGCACCCATATAGCAACCTGACCGAGGCAGCAGATGGATAGATTGACCAGTACAAAATTGCAAGTTGTAGCACTTTTTGCTTACAAGAAATCGCCATGGTTTGAGTTCGCCTGCCCGGAAAGAATTACCAGAAAAGAAAAGAGGGGAAGAAGGAGCGGTCAAGCTTGCTACACGAAAAAACAATTGGGACGGAAAAGTTTCTTACATCACGGGAGGAGCAGAATCCTCAGTGCACACGCACCAAGGTTGTCCTATCCAGTCAATTAACAAAGGCCGATCTCTAATGCTACTCCTAGTACCGCACGGAGCCAGAGGCAGATTTAATAGTTGCACTACTACTCTAGATTTAATACTATTTCTCACGTCCAGGCCGATCCCTAATGTTGTTTCTCAGAGCAGCCCAGGCTAGTCACATGATGAGCAGGCAAACATAAAGGATCAACTAACAGTGCTAGTATTTCTCACGTCCACTTAAATTGGTGCAAGCTTCTAGGTTTGACTAAACAGAGGTATTCACAAGTTCTGGCAGTTGGTAACCAATGAGTCATCAATACAATATCGGAATAAAAAAAGGATACTGAAATGAAAAGAAGTGGCGTGTGCAAGATCAGTCTACACGTACATACATCGGCTATCTTTTTTCGTCCGATTACGTCCATCATTTTCCAGCGTCAGCATCCGCGTTCGACCGACAAAAGAAATCAGGTGCTATTTGCCCCATCAATTTATGAGTACATATTAATTCCTTCGAGAACAATTACTCTGCCCTGCAATATATTTTATGCAGGATAATTATTCAGTACAAAAGTGGCCTTATATTGTGCGCACGCGGTCCGGTCTACATCATCACGCCGGTGCCGCGCCTGCTCGCTTGAGCCGCCAGACGGATGCGCGCGAGCCGCCGCCGCCGCGGCCCGATCTCCATCAACAACGCCGCGGCCCAATCTCCATCAACAACGCCGCGGATGCCTCTCGCGTTTGCAACGGCTTACAATGTCGTGGCCGACTCGCGCGTCCGCGTCGGCTTACAACGCCGTGGCGGACTCGCATCCGCGCCAGCTTAACAACGCCACGGCGAACTCCCGCATCCGCGGCAAGCTACCGGCCAACTCCCGCGTCCGCTCCAACACGCCGGGTCGTCCGGTGGACGCTCGCGTAAAATTCGCTACCCTACGATTCGCATTGATTGATCATCAACAAAAAATAATACGTCATGTCTCATCTATTGAACATCCCTATGGAAGTTGCATATGGATCATCTGTCGTCCAAATAAATCAGGTGATATCCATCTGGTCTGGTTTATTAATACATATTTCTCTTGGAACAATTACTTTGCTGCAATATTTTTATACACGGGACAAGTGCTCACTACAAAGGTGACATAATACCATGGATACGGAGCTTGCGCCAATATCATTCTGGACCGGTGTTCGCCCGTGCCGTGCTGCACGGCCGACTCACGCATCTGCGCCATCTTCAAATGCCGTGGGCGACTCGCCGTCCGCGTTGGCCTACAACGCCACGGCCGACTAACGCGTCCGCACTGGCTTACAATGCCGTGGCCGACTCACGCGTCCGCGTCAAGTTACCGACCAGTACTCGCGTCTACATCAACACGCCGGAGCAACACGGCGCCCAATGGACGAGCGCAAGCCATCGCCCCGCGGTCTGGTCTACATCAACACACCGGTGATGAGCCTGCTCATTCAAGCCGCCCAACGGATGCATGCAAGCCGCCGTCCCCACGGTCTGGTCTACATCAACAACGTCGCGGTCGCCTTGTACTTCCACACCGGCTTACAATGCGGCTACCAACTCCCGCGTCCACGCCAGCTTACAGCATCGTGGCCGACTCACATCCGCACCGGTCTTCTATGCCATGGTCGACTCTGTTTTCTATATCAACATGCCAGGGCAGCGCCCGCCCGTATGAGCTGTCCTACGGACACACGCAAACCGTCCCCATGGCTCGTCTCCTCCAACAACATTGGAGCAAAGGAAAAAATGACATTCGAAAGTATGTCTTACACAACCACAAGCATCAACCTTCACTCGCACCAGGTTGCTCAATGGATAGACGCATTGGCCTGTTATCCTAGCGATACGATCTACTTCAACATATCAAAAGAAACAGGAGAGCTTGCCGTGAAGGAAACATCCCTGGAGAAGCTACAATTTGAGCCGGCCATTATTGAGCTCGCAATTCAAAACCATCGGCGAAAAATAAAAAAAATGACCCTGGAGGAGCTAGGAGAGCCGGACCAAGTAAGAGTAGCAAAGAAGGGGTCAAGAGGCATATGCACTCATTTTGGCCACGATATTTGCCAAAGACATACGGTGAGCATCATGAAGATCATTAGCTCACTACATCGTCTCCAGTTTGGATAAATTCCATCGTTCGGTCGTCAACCTTGTGTCGGCTTATGCCACAACAAAGTATGAAGACTCTCAAGCCGCCTCCTCAAGTCGCCTTATGACTCGGGGGCTACACAGACATGACTCGGCAGATTCAATCGGGTTGAAAAATTCGAGAACCCCGGGTCATTACAGGGAAGGTAACCCTGTCCCGGGTGCTGCTGCCTTATTAGCAGAAAATTAAAAGTCGCCCAGGAGGACTAGCTGCCACGATGCGCAGTTGAAACATGGGTGTCCTGCCTTATTGGCAAAAAATTAAAGGTTGCCAAAGAGAACTAGCTACCATGACGCATAGTTCAATCATAGGTATTCCGCCTTATTGTGTCATCATATTATCATATTATGATCAATGGATAAAGCCGGCTTATCTGAACCCCAGATGTTTTGCAGTAGTAGCATTGTCTCCTGTATATCCTATGCTGAGCTTCCAACTCATCGAGTTTAGCTTTCTCACCCTCTTGACCCGGCAAATACACCACAAAATGGTTAAACATGCATGTATGCTTGATGCGACTCCGATCAGGTGACCCCGTGTACTCTTGACAAAGTCAACCCATATTTGGACCATGAACTTCTCAAGGTTAAAACATTGTCTTGAGTCATGTGAGAGCCAGCATACAGAGAGCTAGGATAAACCATGGGTTATCACACCCGCTTCATTGAAGCAAGACTCGAGCCTCGAAAGCCGGTCTTTATGTCATGCCTTGAACACTGGCACTTTTATATTCTGTTATCATATACATACATCATCTTGCATTGCATCATGCATCATACATACATATCAAGCAGGTCATCAAGCCGGGTTACATCGTAACCTTTGCAGGAACAAATAGATCTTTGATAGCCAAAATGGCTGGATCTTCATCATGGTTCATCACAACTAGTATTAAATGATTGGGGGTTTTTAAGCCAGCTTGGAAGAATTGACTATTCTCAAAGAGCCGCCCTATCACATATAATGTCGGGTCATCTAATTGACCGGTTCTTGGATTTTTCCAACTTGTGCTCTATAGTAAACTACAACACTTATGGATTTCTCAAACATATATTTGCCGTGTTGCACCGCAACCACGAGAAGGGATTTAATTTCAAGGACAAAGGCATTATTTTAGGATATTCACACCGGGTTACATTACAACCACGATCAAGGATTCATTCAAATCAGATCAATATGAGTTCAAGAGAACTTCTGAAGTGCATTATGATGGGTTATTCTCATACAGTGCCAAGTCGCTGCAGGCATACGACCCGATACTTGGGGACTACATCATATGATGTTTTTCTTTTCAAAGGAGAATTACATGTAAGTCCTGAGTCGCTGCAGGCAAACGACCCAGCACTTGGGGGCTACACTGCTCAGATCAAATTTTCTAAAGTCCCAAGTCGTTGCAGGCATGCGCCCGGCACTTGGGGGCTAGAGTATCCAGCTGTTTAAACAGATTATAAGGTCCAAATTCAAGACCTGGCCCATCACATACTGATGAGCCGGCCCTTGGGGGCTACACATGTGAAAACCAAAAAATCCAGCTTATAGACCAGCGACTGAGATGTCAACACAGATTTCTCCAAGCTATTTATCTACAAGATTCAAAACCAAGTTCAAAAGTCCCAGGTTGTTGCCAGTAAACAACCTGGCCCTTGGGGGCTACACTAGCTGAAGCTTTATAAAATATAAGACAATTACAAGTCCCAGGCTATTACAGGCAAGACATCCGGCACTTGGGGGCTACACAGTCAAAGATGTTATTGCAAATCACCAAGTCATCATGAACTAATAAACTTGGAGCTTCGGAGCTACATGTAATACAGATATATCAAAAAAATTGAAGAACACTTTCAAGCTATCAATTGCGAGCGAGACTGGTCTAATTTCTTCATGGAACTGAAGCACTCAAAGACCGGCTCAACATCAGATGGATCTTTTATTCCAAATAATTTTATCAAGTCAACTTGAGTCCAGTTGTTTGACCTGGCGTCACCAACGATCATGACCCAACATTATCAAAGATCATGACCCGGCGGAGTCTATATAAGCAACCCGGCTTCACAAGTTGTTAAGTTTTACATCCATAAATCAGCAATATTTTCATCCTAAATTGGCATCCACTATGTCTGATGACCCGGCAAGATCCCCGCGTCCCATGAAGTGGTTTAACAACGGACGAATTTCTATTCCCAATATTTTCATCAAAAGCCGAAGCAATGGAAGCCGGTTCAACCTCATATGGTTTTCTTATCTCCAAAATTTTCATCAAGCCAAAGCATTGGAGGCTGACTCAACGACATATGGGTGTTTTTATTTCCCAATATTTTTCCCGTAAAGGACACGGACCAGCAAGATGATTTTGAGGACGGCTTGTTGATATGAAGAAGAAACCCGGATTTTCAAGGAGCGACTTCATTAGATTAAGCCGGCCAGCAGAGCAAGCTGGTTGCTTAAACATATTTATTATTCTTATTTCAGGAGCTTACCATGAATAAATTCAAGCTAACCTGGGGGCTATGTCGGGGATATTATCCATGGTTTGACCCGGCCAGGAGAATGACCCGTCCCATCATTTGGCTGCTCATATGGGCGCCGTGTTTTGTCGGGTCAACCTGGATGGCAAGGCCCAAGGCCCCGGCGTGCACCCCGGCGGAACACGGCTCATAGAGAGGCGAGGAGGGCTGGCTCACAGAGAAGTCCCAAGAAGAGGAAGAATTCCCTCACAAGATAAACAAGACCCGGATTAGGACTCAAGAGAGACTAGTCCTAGTCCTACTCCCAGTAGGACTCTACATGTAAACCTACCCCTTCAACTTATATAAGGAGGGGTAAGGCACCCCAAGAGGGACAAGTTCAAGTCATTAGAGATAGACAGATTAGAGGCTCTCAGACTAGAGGTAGCGATTCAGCACCCTTGTAATCGAGCTCGTCATCATCATCAATATAGACACAAAGAAGGACGTAGGCTTTTACCTCCATCGGAGGGGCCGAACCTGGGTAAACCGCGTCTCTCGATTCCGATCAACCCCTCTCATGCCGCCACCTAGTTGCTATGACCTCACACCTAGGTTCTCTAACAAGGACATCTTGCCATGATAAAAACCACGACACCGGGTGTGGTGGAAAAAGGGAAAGTGTGGGGCCGTCACCCCCAGGTGGTGCGCCGTATCGTAATCTGGATACGGTGGCAAGTGAGCAAGGATCGGGTCGTCACATACTTAGTGGCGCGCTACTTCGGCGCCCAGGTGTAGTGGAAACTGAGCTAGGGTCTTCGCATTTGACTCGATGAGTGCGAAGGGTAAGGAAGCTAGCCGAGCCTAGGAGGATCCGCTTAGGTAGCTGTAGGATCGAAAGTATGTATAGAGGGGGGAGGTGATTAGACTACTTGA
Organism: Elymus sibiricus; assembly: GCA_039707655.1. NCBI lineage: Eukaryota > Viridiplantae > Streptophyta > Magnoliopsida > Poales > Poaceae > Elymus > Elymus sibiricus. Next base: position 240,587,987 of record CM077665.1, read on the forward strand.
CCAAATAAAAATTCTACCTTTTCCCAATTTTAAGTGTTGGCAGATTTTAGCAATGATAGCAAGTCAAGTACACCCTACACATGCATGTCTAAGAGTATAGCAGCGGAAAGTAACAACAAGCATGTATAGTAGAGGGTAGGGAGGAAGATCAAACGCAATTTGTAGACACGAAGATTTTTCCCGTGGTTCCGATAGGTGGTGCTATCGTACGTCCACGTTTATGGAGTCTTCAACCCACGGAGGGTAACAGTCGCGAGAGTCCATGGAGGGCTCCACCCATAAGGGTCCACGAAGTAGCAACCTTGACTATTCCATAACGGCTTCCGTCCACGAAGGACTAGCCTCACTATGGGTAGATCTTCACGAAGTAGGCGATCTCCTTGCCCATACAAACTTCTTGGTTCAACTCCACAACACGAAGTAGGAGGCTCCCAAGCGACATCTAACCAATCTAGGAGGCACCACCCTCCAAAAGGTAATAGGCTCGGCAATGTCGATGAACTCCTTGCTCTTGTGCTTCAAGATGATAGACTCCTCAACACACAATCACTCTCTCACAGATTTGGCTATGGTGGAAGAGATTGATTTTGTGGAAAGCAATTTGGGGAGGCTAGATATCAAGATTCATATGGATGGAGTGGAATAGCTTGATCTCAACACATGAGTAGGTGGCTCTCTCTCAGAAAATTGGATGGGGCAAATATGGAATAGTTCTGAGTGCTTCACTTTCGAGTAGGTGGTGGTGAAGGGGTATATATAGGCCTCCCCAAAAATCCAACCGTTACACCTAAAGTGACCAACTCGGTGACACCGAAGTGTAAAACTCGGTGGTACCGAAGTGACCAAAAGGCAGTAACTTTTGAATCTCGGTGAGACCGATATATAATTCTCGGTGGTACCGATTAGGTGACCAACGGTCAGATTGCACAACTCGGTGACGCCGATTCAGAAATCTCGGTAAGACCGATTTTATGAAACGAGGTAACAAAAAGTTGGCAAGCTGAACTCAGTGGCACCGATGCAGAATCGGTTGCACCGAATGGCTAGGGTTTGGCATGGGTTTGTCTGAGTTTGGGAATCGGTGGCAGCGAGTGGAAATTTTGGTTGCACCGATTTTCATGAATGGCTTGGAAAAACTTTTGTGGAAGAGTTTGTGGGTGTTTTTGGTGACTATCACTTGTGCACGTGGAGTATCGTGTTCACCAACAGTACCTTACCCCTTTTATTAGTATTGACTTTCCTATGGACTCAAATTGATTTCTCACAAAGTAAAATGTAGAGTCCTCTTGCTTGAAGCTTTGCCAATCCATTTCCTTGCATCTTGGGGTTTCTCCACAATCCTTTTGCCATCCCTATCATTGAACTTTTCCTGAAATATGCTTAGTGGAAACATTAGTTCAATGACATATATGTTGTTATTAATTACCAAAACCACCAAGGGAGCAAATGTGCTTTCAATCTCCCACATTTTGGTAATTGATGACAACATATAGATCAAAGCTTCGACACATGATATAATCAATGAATATAATCGTCGCTTTGAGAAGTATGTGATAAGCAAGAGGTCCCCCTAAATTTGTGCATTATTTTAAATTTGCATTTGAATGCAAATGCACAATCGATTAGGTACATAGGGCACTCTTTCATGCCACATACAACTTGGTGGTGTGCGAGAATAATAAGAATGAATATCATAGCACAACACAATCAAGTAACGGTGAATGACCATCTCATAAGCATCACAAACAACTTGGTGGTGTGCGAGAATAATAAGAATGAATATCATAGCACAACACAATCAAGTAACGGTGAATGACCATCTCATAAGCATCACAATGATTGGAAATAGTAGCGATACACATCAAGTGTATGATGAAACACCAACAAAGTTTAACACATCCAAACCAAAAGATATCAAATGTTTTGAAAAGCGATAAAAACCAACGCTCTCTCTCTCGAAGCCTAAAGATCTATATACATCTTCTCCCCCTTTGGCAACAAGTTACCAAAAAGTTCAAAGGTATATAGCTAATCGTTCTTCTGGGGCTGATCTTCTCCGGTGGCTGATGAAGGAGTCGAGAGAACGGCATCAGCGATGTCGGCAGACATCATGGACGGGGTTGGTGTAGCAACTAGAGGAACTGGAGGAGCTAAAGAGGCAGTAGCAGGTGCTGATGAAGAAGGTCGCAACTGTGGAGCTGGCACTGTAGCTGATCTGGCCAGAGTAGTGAACTGAATGCTAGGCCTGAGAGGTGCACGATCCTCATCATCATCATCATCTATAGAATGAGGGCTAGGCACTGCATCAACTTCCTTCTTGAGCTCTGTCACAGTCACTGTGAGCGCATCCACCTTGTTGTTGAGAGTGTGAAACTTGTTGTCAACAATCCTCTCAAGACTTGCCTGGTTCTTCAATACCTCGCTGATGTCCTTCTGCATGCGGAGCATAGTGCTGAGTAGGAGATCCATCTGCTCACTCCTAGACCTTGGCACCTGAGAACTGGAGTCTCTGGCTGCCTCTGCATGTGCCTGTGCTGTAGCTGAAGTGGGATGATCTGGGTCCATCACCACAACGTTGTCTTCTAGATCTGGCAGTAGTGGCAAATGTGGTCTGCAGCAACCCTCTTCACAGTCTCCACTATCAGATCCATCACGCTAATCCTGGTGTGTCGATCAAGATGGATCAGCATGTTGATGGAATAGCCTCTCATCATCTTGTCATCTCCAGACTTAGGCATCAAGGTATGCCTCAAGATGGTGTTGATGGTGCGAAGACCAGCCTGGAGGAAGTAAATGGATCCTAACTTGTGAGATTTCAAGTTTGCAGCAGGGATCTCATTGTACATGTTCTTCATAGCATCGTGGCTCTCCTTGGATTCAGAATAGACATCCAGGTCTCCTTCTTCCACCTTTGGGACTCCTAAGATGGTAGCCCACTCCTCAACAGTTGATTCATATCTAGCGCCTTCAGTCATCCATACAATTCTACCATTTCCATAGAAGTGAGCAGTGGAGTAGAATTGCATGATCATCTCATCGTTCCATGCAGTGAATTCCTTGCCAACAAATTCATCCAGACCAATGCAGTGAAAGTTGTCTTGCACACTTGGGAAGTAATCTTCATTCTCCTTGATATACTTCCAATCCACATACCTCATGTCACTCACAGCAGGGCTCTTATCAAGCAAGATTGTCTCATACAAATCTTGTTGCTCCTTGGTATAGATTCTGTAGTCCACAGCTATTTTCCTTCTCTGAGAATATGGATCAATGGCTCTCCATTCTCTTAAACCAGAGTCCTTCCTCTTCTTCATGTCCTCAGCAAGCAAGTGGCTGGCATTGTGCTTTGGAAGGTGTGGTATCAGCTTCATCAAAGCTGACATAGCATCATCCTCAGCTTCCTTAAAGGTGGAGGTCTTGTTCTTGCTGGAAGCTGGTATCTCTCCGGAGAACCTCTTGGGTTTGTCTGCAGCAGCTTTCTTGGGGGCAGTCTTGGTGCCCTTCTTCTTCTTAGGAGGGGCCTTGGCAACTGGCTCTTCCTCCTCCTCTTCAGCAGCTGCCTCTGCTGGATCCTCATACATAGATGTAGGCCTGCCCATGACATGAATGATCCTCTTCCTGGATCTCTTCTTCTCTCCTGCCTTCTTAGGCATAGCCTTCTTGGAGGGCTCAACAGTCATTGTTGCCCTAGAGCTCTCTGGTGCTCTTGCTGACCCTGAGCTAGCATACTCTTTCCTGATGGCCTTCTTCTTGGATGAAGAGGCAGCAGCAGTGCTCTTGGCAGCATCATCCTTCTTGGACAGCTCCTCAGGAATGAAATCCTCATCTTCTTCATCTGAGTTGAGATTCCTTCTTGCCCTGGTTGCAGCTTTGGGCAGATCAGGAGAGCTAGGAACATCATCATAGCTCCCCTCAGGACTAGTGCCTCAGCTCATATCAACACTTTGCTCTCTGAGATCATTCTGGTTGTCTTCAGCATTTGACATCTCTGACCCTGTGAAGTAGAGTATAGAAGAGTGGAAGGGATGAGTCATCACAAAATGCAGATGTTTTTTAAAGGTTTGAACAAAGAAATCCTTAGATATAGTTTTCAGCAAAAAGGGATTTCGGTGTCACCGAGCCAAACATTTCGGTACCACCGAGACACACAGAACTCATTACAGAAACTTGGCAGCAATTTCGGTTTCACCGACAATTGCCACCCGGTTTCACCGAGACTGTCCTCAGTAGCCCAAAACAAAATTGGTAGAACCGATTTTTCTGACTCGGTATCACCGAGATTCAATTTTGCGAACGACTAGACCTAAAAAAAAATTCGTTAGCTAAGCTAAGGAGATTTCTAGAGGATTGGGAGGATTTCAATCGGTGGATTATCGATAAAAGTAACTCCAATGCGCATGAATCGGACGGGGAGCGCAAGGAGGGCCGGATCCATACCCTAATTCGGTGAAGGACCCGCTAAGGCGACGACGGTGGTGAAGATTCCGTCGGCGGCGGCGATTCCCAACGGCGGAGACGCACGGGGAGGCAAAGGTGACGACCAGGGGGTCCGGAGCGGCAGCTTAGGGTTGGAGGGAAACGAACTTTTGCGGTTGAATTTCAAAAGTCGGGTCCGCCAGGTTATATACCCTTTGCTGTCGGTGACATCGGTTCGAAATTATCGGTGCCACCAAGTTTCTCAACTGTCAGCTGACAGGGAAACTCGGTGTAACCGATAATAAGGAATCGGTGTTACCGAGATGGAAATCCAGATCAACCCTAGGCACTCGGTGAGACCGAGATTTTGGTGTTGGTTCCACTGAGATGCACTTGGGAGGTTTTAATGGTCAGTCCTTTGTCGATACGGAACTCCGAGTGCTCCTCACACAAAGGGATCGAAAAGTACTTGTTCAAATTTTGTGATGCAACAAGAATAGAATATGAGACAAGAAAGCATAGATAGCTAGAGAGTGGTCCTAAGCATTCTTGTCCATCCAATTGGCAGAAGAAAAAGAAACAAAGGCCAAATAGCAACAATTGGATGTCCTCAAATGGATAAATAAATGCAGACCAACATGCTCACACAATAAGATGTCAAATGAAATCATGGCAAACATGCACATACATACTAGCATCTATCAAGCATTTTGGCGATGACGGAGTCATCTATATATGAGTATATTGACTTAGGAGCCAAGTAAGAATACTTGATCATAGGTCATACTCATCGTTTAAGCACAAGTGGGGTTACCACTTTTACATAAAGCATTTAATGTTGTCACATACTATGAGATGCTTTAAATCAAGTCTTAGAGTAAAGCTCCCCCTTGATGTGACATCCCCCCATAGGAGGGATAAACTAACCTTGGGTTTGTCGTAGAAGACTTCATGTGGGTGATGTAGTGGTGGATGCTCAAGGTTGATGATGATCACCAAGAGTTGGGAGCATCCTTGTTGTTTCCTTACTCTTCTCACCTACATGGGTTAGTCCCAACACACAAGAGACAAATACAAGGATATCTGTTGGGACCCCGATCCTAAGCCATAAGAATCCAGCATGTAACACTCCACATTACTTTGCGGCCTCACGCACGGTTATCTCCACGGCTGCCACCTTACCTGGGCCGGGACCGTTTGCGCCTTTTGGCTCATGAATGTGAATATGTCACTAGCATTCAAACGTCCAAGAACCCGGGTCGACATGACTAGTCGTAGAACCAAAGTGGCACATCCGTACAGGGATAGGCATACGTAACCGAACAATGCAGGAGTCGGTCTCAGCGTGTGTAGACAAGTCATAGCAAGCTACAGGGACTCCGTTACGCCGTGGGACATAAATGTCATCAACTACGCGTAGACGAGTCATAGCAGGCTATAGGGACTCCATTACACTTCTAGACATTTCCCCGAAGGGACAGACACAGCAGCAAGAAGGATACATGCCGCTCAATTAATGTGTCCGGAGCAGTAGCAAGCTACCAAGGCTAAGTGGAAGCACAAAGAGGCATTTCCCTGTAAAGAGTGCTACTAGAGGCACACAACTAGGTGTCGAATCGCATACATACCGTTACATGTCACACGTATGCACGACATGTCCGATATGCATAGATACAACTATGGCATCACAACATAACCATTTAACAACACAACATTTATTTAGAAGGCTCCGAGGAGCCAACAAAGTATAATGTTACAAGGAGGGGGTCACATGACCCATCATTAAGAGCATACAATCAACAAGCGGAAGATACATGTCTGGGTACAGACATCTAGTAAAAGCGGCTAAAAGAGCCTGAAAAGCTACAATGACCCTACCAAAGGAACCAGACCTCTGTCTGGGATTCCCAAGCTAAGCCGGTCAGCATCGAACTTCACGTCGTAAGAATCACTAATGAGACTGACGTCTCCTCTGCAAAAACATAAATTAAGCAACCGTGAGTACAAAGGTACTCAGCAAGACTTACATCGGAACTAACTACATATGCATCATTGTCAACAAAGGGGGTTGTGGAGTTTATTGCAACAAGCCAGCTTTGACTCTTCGCTAACCTATACTATGACTACAAGTACTTTCTTTGAGGTGGGATAACGCACACGAGTCCACATATTCACCAAATCAATAGACTACTATGGATCCACTTCCGTCTCCATACGAAATGGCTGTCCATAGCACTCACACTTATCTTGCGTATTTTAGAGTATCCATTTCACTTGTCTATGAACCACATAAATTCTCCAAGTAGTCCATATCCGAGGACGCGGCTATTCGAACAGATTATCACCGTGTAGGGGTGTACTTCTTCACACATGCTCCCGCCACTTATCGCCATGTGCACGTAAAAAGGCACCTCGGCAACCTTCAAGCGGAAGCCCAGCGAGGGAGTCGGCCACGACCGTCAATCACACAAGGCCCTAGTCCAGGTTTACCACCTATTTGAGACTGAACCCCCACGGAAGTCCGGCCGAAGTTTCCACTACGACCTCAAACGATGTGCGCAGGGTTCCCAAGCCCACCGTTCGGGCGCCACTTGGTACACCGTGGCACTGTGTCTATACCGCATCAAAGCCCACCCCATCGGGTAGCGCTAAGCACGAACACCAACACTTGTCCTACAAACACCAGAAACTAGTTGCAACTCCTGGACAGAGATCAAGGTGATTAATAAGTCAAGCAGGGTCATATTTCAGGGCCCAACGTGTGGTAGTAACTGTCTTGGATCACAAACACAGAACTCGGTTCTTAAGGACGGTCCCAATGAGACAACCCGCCATGTACTCCTACATGGCCTCTCATCGCTACCTTTACCAAATCATGTTCACACACTTAGCTCTCACATAGTAGGACATGAACACTGCCATTCCGATTCATCGCCCAGATGGATCAGACCCGACACGACACGACTCTAAGCATAGCAGGCACGGTAAGTAAGCAAGCATGGATGAATAGGCACATCAAGGCTCAAACAGTTGCTACTCATGATAAGTGATTTCAACTATTTACTGTGACAAAGACAGGTCATGCAAAGGAATGGGTTCAACTACCGAGAACATGTAACAGTTGAATCGTTATTGTCCTAATGCAGTAAAAGAGAGTAGGAGCGAGAGAGTGGGTTTATATGAGTATGCTCAAGGGGGTTTGCTTGCCTGACACATCTGAAGATAACAATGAGTCTTCATCGGTGACAACGATCTCAACGTCGGAACAACGTCTACCGGAGGGGAACAAACACCGGCAAAACAAGAAAGGAACACATTCAATGCAATGCAACAAACACGATGCATGATATGGCATGTTAAAGTACTGAATTCACCTAGCACAATAGTTAGTCATATTAATTGAAGTGGAATTTAAATAGGCATCAAATTCCAACTCCAAACTATTTATCAAATTTGTCCTAATCATGAAATGTCCTAGTTGTTGATGTTAACTTGCTCAAACATGCATGATCATGGCATAAACAGATTCATTGGATTTTTCTGATCATTTCTCATATATAAGTTATTTTCATCTGACTTACAGATTATTTTCTAGGATTTTTAGAAGTTTTAAACATTTTCTGAAATAAATAAATCATTTATAATTTATTTTAATTCTAGAAAGTGTATATTGCGTCAGCATTACCTAAGGGTGACGTCATCAGGTCAACAGGGCCGACCAGGGTCAAACCTGACCAATGGGACCCACTGGTCAGTGTCTCAGCTAATTAACAGGGTTAATTAGCATTAAGTTAATCCTAACTAAACCAGTTAGCAGGTCTAGACCCACGGTCAGTGACACATTTAACTAACATAGGTTAATTAGCTTAATTAATCGCTTGACCTAATTAAGCCAGGGGTTGGCCCCACCTGTCATTGTCTTCGGGGAAGTCAAATCTGGTCAGGGGGGTCAAACCCACCGGCGGCTCAACGCCGGCGAGGTCCGAGACGACGGGGCTGCTCAGAAATGGCCCTCCAATGACCAGAACGATGGTGGAGAGGCTTCACAAGGAGCTGGGACTCGCGCGCGTTCAGCTGTGCAGGCGGCTTCACCGGAGGTGGCCGGAAATGAGCCCGGCGACGAGGTCTTGCGGCGGTAGGGTTGGCAATGGGTAGGGTATGGGCGGGTATAACCTTTTTGTGCCCAAACCCATACCCACATAAACTTTCTGTACCCACCCATTTCAATACCCATGGGCATAAATTGGCACCCATGCCCATACCCATCGGGTATCCTATACCCAATGATTATCTAGTGGGTACAATATATAATATATTTTTTAAAGGTAGATAAATGGCTTTGAAATTCAAGCGATGATGGGCGAGCAGTATAGCACCGACACAAACTTCTACGGTGGTGACCTCTTGGAGGCCTCAAGGGAGTATGAGCGACGGGTGATGAAAGCCAGATGCAATGGGAGGTGGTGGTGGGAATGGGGGATCACCGGATCGAGAGTTGGACAGGAGTCCAATAGGGAAGAGTCGAGATTTCATCTTTTCGAGAAGTCACATAGGACGTAAGAGGAGTGGCCATCATGTGATTAAGGAATTGAGAATTTGGGTGTGCCAAGGAGTTGGATTATGACCCCACATGTCATAGGAGTCATTTTCATTTATTAGCTTTTTCTGGGTATCCATTGGGTTACCCATGGGCGTAATTTCGTACCCATACCCTATCCATATATTTTACGAGTATGGATACCCATTACCCGTGGGTACAAAATCTCTCCAAGTCATGCCCATGCCCGTGGTTTTCGAGTAGGGTACCCGCAGGTACCCATACCCATGGGCAAAACTGCCATCCCTATGCGGCGGCCGGAGCTCGGCTAGCGCGGGTGCGTTGCTACGGTGCACGGGGAGGCATGCGGGGCACATGGATGGGTTGCTGGGAGCTCCGGGAACTCAATCCCGTGCTCGGACGCGTCGGTTATGCCCACCATCGACGGCGGCGACATCGTCAGCGGCGAGGAGCTCACGGCCATGGCGGGGATCGGCGCTAGAGGAAGAACTCTAGGGGAAAAGATGGGGGAACAGGCGCAGAGGCTCACTGCGGTGACGACGGTCGACTTGGGAAGCTCGGGGAGGGCCTGGATGGATCGAATCAAGCGGCGACGATGGCGGTCTCAGCGCTGCGGTGCTCCCTGCGATGCTTGGCTCTACAGAGAGGTCTAGGGGGTTGCAGTGGAGCTTAGAGGCGCGTCGGCAGTCGACGGGGGAGGCGCTAGCTACGCGGGCGGCGACGGCGAGCTCGAGCAGAGCTCGGCCATGGCGAGGGGAGGAGAGCTGAGGCGAGAGGGGACAAAATGGGGAGGGCGAACCGATCCAGACGGCTCTGGGGGGGTCTTTCCAGCCCGCCAGCTCGACGGGAGGGAAGCAGGAGGTGGCCAGGAGCTCGGCGCGCTCTCCACGGCTCTCCTCTGCCTACTGGCGCGAGGAGGAAGACGACAGGGGAGCGGCAGTGGTGGGTTGGGCCGGCTTCTCTCCTGGGCTGGCTGTGCAGGTGAGTTTTCTGCTCTATTTTATTTCTGTTTTGTTTCTTTTTTTAATATTTGCCACTGTTTGTAATTCAAAACAATTCCAAAACAGTGCCAAATTCTTCCCAATATTTTTATGTTGCTTTTCTGGACATTTCCAAATGCACATAAAATATATCAGAGACATTTGAAACTATATTCCATATATTAAGAATATAGATCCAAATTCAAATACAATATTGATTTAAATTCCAGGGCCACAATATTTCTTAAAAATGTTCCAAAATTTTGGTTTGAAATATTTATCTTGTCAAAATTCTCAGAAACATTTTTAGAACATCATGGGATCACTGAAAGCAATTTTGATGGTTCTTTGCCCTTCTCTTAATTAAAGTTTTGAGGCTTTCACTTCCCTCAATTCAACTTTCAGAAAATAAACATGATGACATGATGATGTTGATGCAATTAACTACACCAAAATAATCATTGGCTCTAAAAGTTCTAGGGTTGTGACAACTCACCCCCACTAAACAAGAATCTCGTCCCGAGATTCAGGCATAGGGTAAGAGGAGAGGGGACACTGGACTAGCACAATCTTCACGATCCAATTGCCCTTCTCGAAGATGTTGATTCATTGCATCATGATGATTTTTACATCTTTTCCTTCGGGATCTTCATCCAACATGACGACAAGAGGAATAGAAAGCTCTACAAGGATCGATCTTCTCAAGATCGAGCAACTCATTATCAACTCGTAGAATGAGACGTGGGAACGCCTCTTGAGCTGAGACACCAAACACAAATCAAGAATGTTGGAATGAGGCAGATGACGGAGGTCCAATTGGTAGGCAACAATTCCATGCTAAAGCAGATGGTGATGAGGTTTGAAAGTAGCGAGGAGTTAGTTGCCCTTCATACCATAACGACACCTTAGGGAAGGTGACTCGTAGGATTATCCCTTAAGTGGCAAAAAGAATTACTTTTGATACAAAGATCATTGAAACTCTTCATACCAGCCTAAGGCAATTCACAACGATTGTTTGAAGGAATTCAAAAGAATGGCATACTCAGATCGAGGGGAAACTAGAGTTATAAAACAACTCGACGACGGAAGGCACATTCCAATTGATACCGAGGGTATAACCCAGTGTCTGAGCGTGCTCTCAAGAACTTGAGCATTTACACATTCATCAGGGTTTTACCAACATCCATGCCAAGGATCCTAGAAACACATCATACTACCATGATGAATAACGATGGAGGATGCAGATGCAAAGAAAGACGACACTTTCTCAGATTTCACCTTAGCTATGCCAAGGGAGCGAAATCTGGATGATCGATCGAGAGACATTTAGCACTCCGCTTCTAATGTTCTCCTTGATGTACTAGCGTAACCCAATTATAGGTTATGTTTGGAATCTAGAACATCAAGTGGAGGTCGGACTTCAGGGATTCCAAGGGTCCATGAAGAACAACTTCTACAATAAGTCATACGAAGTCCTCATGGGGAAGTAGCCAAGTTGCTGAATGAAGAAACTATACTAATAGGTCTTCCGGCTAGGCATGTTGGCCACGATATCCACTTTACCGGTTACAGTGAGACCAATATTATAATTCTTGGGAAACGTCCCAACCATTATATCTGCCTGAGATTCAGATCTGGTTGGTGTCAGGATATTCCAGACTCAGCATGTCTGAAAGTGAAAGGTTGCAACACAATCGAAGAGATGATGTTGCAAGATTCTCGGGAAGTGAACTACGAAAGCCAACTCCAAAACATGAGCTGGATTGCAAGATACATAACCTTACAACAAAACACTTCTGAGTTCTGGTTAGGAACCATCATTGGGGTAACGAAGTCCTTGCATAAGTCATATGATTAGCTCTTAAGAAAGAACTTATTTTCCTTGAACAGATCAACCAGTGGCTTGCTGTGCTAGGAAATTCATACGGAATGGAGGTAGCGAGCCTATCAAGCCATAGAATACTTTGCACAGGCATGATTGACTTGGGATGATTCCAGGGGAGGAAAAAATTGAACTTCTCTCAATTCACGGTGGCAACTTACACCAATTGCACGTGAACTTTGAGTAAGTCACTTCTTACACAAACATATACTTCATGTACGGAACACGAAGATATTGCCTACAAAGTTTCCAACACTAGTTTATGTTCATCATAAGTTATGGACAAGATAAAGATGTTGCTGATGGGCTCAACAACAATTCATCGAGATATCCTCATGGATGAAATTCCACAACTATGAGAACAAGGCGATAGCATTGGTCAGACCAAAAGATATAACCACAACTGGAATTCAGTTATTTGCCGTCTGCTGGCAGATGGCAAAGAAGGTCTTTGCCGTCTGCTGCCGTAAAGCAGACGGCAAAGAGCTGACTGATGGCAAAGGTACTGTTTGCCATCCGCCTTTCCTTTGCCGTCTGCCAGCGGACGGCATAGATCCTACAGGCAGACAACAAAGAGGTAAGATGGGTCCCACTGGACCTTGGGCCTGGCTAGGTCCAATTACCGTCCTCCTGGACTTTCCCGTCAGCTCTGGGTCTCTTTGCCGTCCGCTAGCGGACGACAAAGGGGATGTGTCTTTAACGGCCATTTCCCCACCCCCCGCCGCTCCACTACCCCCACTCTCTCCCCCACCCCTCCCTCTCTCCACCAGCTCCCTGCGCCACCCCGCGCCGCCCCCTCCCCCGCCTCCGGCGCCGGCCATCCTCCCAGCCGCGCCCTCCCCTCGCTGCCTCCCGGCGCCGCCCCTAGCCAGACCTCCGCCCCAGCGGCCACCCCTCCCCCGCCTCCGGTGCCGCCGCCTTCCCAGCGGCCACCCCTCCCCCGCCCCCGGCGCCGCCCCCTCCCCAGCGGCCACCCCTCCCCCGCCCCCGGATCCGCCCCTCCCCAGCGGCCACCCCTCCCTGCCCCCGGCTCCGCCCCCTCCCCAGCCGCCCCCTCCCCTCGCTGGCTCCCGGCGCCGCCCCCTCCCGGCGGCTCCCCCTCCCTGCGGCTTCCCCCTCCTCCCACCGCCCCGGCCGCCCCCGCCGCCCCGGCCGTCCCCAACTCCAGTGAGTGCCCGCCCCACCCCCCCACCCCTCACCTTTCTGTTTTTTCTGTAGATACTTAGTTTTTTTCTGTTTTTTTATTTTAAATTAGATAGTTAATTTAGATAGTTAGTTTATTTTCTGTTTTACTATTAAATTAGATAGTTAGTTTATTTTCTGTTTTTTTCTGTTCAATTAGATAGTTAGTTAAAAAACTTAGATAAAAAACAAAAAACTTAGAAGAAAAGACGAGAAGAAAAAAACTAGAAGAAAAAAGAAGAAGAAGAAGAAGAAGAAGAAGAAGAAAGAGGAGAGGAGGAGAAGGAGAAGAGGAAAAATGAAAAGAAGAAGAAAAAGAAGAAGAAGATAAGGAGAAGAAGAAGAAAGAGGAGAGGAGGAGAAGAAGACACCCCGAACCCCGACCCCGACACCTCTTCGGCCTCCTGTTGACCGAAAAGGTCCTCCTCGGCCTTCCAGAGGCTACGGGGTCATAGTTTTGTAAATTATGAGTTAGGTCGTATATATATTCCGACTCTATCTGTTATGAAAAACATCATATTTTGTGTTGATCGGGTGGATTTCAATGTGCAGTTGTTTCGTCGCTGCGAGGGTCTGCTGTTCGACGACCTCCCCGTGCGTTTGACGAGCTTCCCGACGCGTTCGTGGGTGAGCAAAAATGACATCTCCTCCCCCCCTTAATTTGCTCTGTTCCGTTCTTCGTGCCGATGAAACTTGCAAGTTATAGGTGTCTTCAATCATCAGTATGCGTTACCAATATGCGTCTCCCGTTCGAAAGGGCGGCATCTATAAATATGCATGTCTTTGCATATTTATAACCGCCATCCTTTCGAATTGTCCAACGTTATCCATGGACAGCCCGAGTATGTGTAGATTGGGTTCGTTTTCCCTTATGCTCTGCTCCGGATCCGATGCGGAATTTCGTCAGTGCCTCCCTGTTGTTCTCCGGGTACACATCCTCTCAGCTTATTGCCGAGACGTGTATCAGGAGAACAGCGGGGAGGTGCTGCCAAAATTCTACGTCGGATCTAGAGCAGAGCATGGGAAAACGAACCCAATCTACACATACTCGGATGGGATTAGGACCTATCTTTACCTATTAGCGTGTAGGTTGCATGGACGTAATAAAACCGACAAACTTGATTAACTGATGAATATATATGATGAATTATATATATATTTCTTGTGTGTTTAGTAGGTAGGCAAGATGAGTGATCGTGCGTGGATGTACACCTGTCACCCTAGTCAGAAAGACATGACCATTGAATGGTTTACAAAAACCAAGGGGTTTCTGAGCGCCGCATTTGCAAATGGCCAGGAAATAACCTGGTGCCCTGTGTCCGGTGCGACAACCATGAAATGGGTAAACACTTGCAGAAGTGGGGTTTTACGCCTGATTATACGGTGTGAAGATTTCATGGTGAGTCTGCCCAATGTGTCAAAGCTGAGGTGGTTCGTCGTCGCACCGACGAGCATGGTACCGGGATCGAAGACATGGTGCAAGACCTTGATCATGCTCGGGATTCGGACGATGAGATGGAGGAATCTGTAAAGGTCTTCTATGAAATGTTGGAGTCTTCAAAACGTCCTCTCCACGAGCACACTGAGCTTTGTCAGCTGGATGCCATCGCGCAAGTAATGGCTCTGAAGGCTTAGTTCAACCTGGGCAGAGAATGCTACGACACGATGATGACGATATTTGGACGCTTTCTACCCAAAGGCCATGTACTGCCTGCAAGCCTGTACCAGTCAGACAAAATCCTACGTGCGCTTAAGATGCCCTATGAGAAGATAGATGCATGTGAGAATGGATGTGCCTTATTCAGGCTTGAGTATGCGGGCTTGAACTATTGTCCCATCTGCAAGTCTTCCAGGTATGTTGTGGTAGACAACGGTATGGGTGAGAAGAGTCAGACCAAAATCCCAGTTAATGTTCTTCGGTATATGCCAATCATACCAAGACTTCAACGTCTTTTCATGGTCGAAGAGACGGCCAGACAGATGATGTGGCACAAATTGGGCAAAAGAACCGAACTAGATGTAGATGGGAATTCGATGTTGGGACACACTTCAGACGCTTTTGCGTGGAAGCACTTCGATGCATTACATAAAGACAAAGCGGCAGATCCAAGGCATCCTCGAGTCGCCATCAGCACGGATGGGTTCAATGTGTTTGGTATGACGGCAACCCTTGGCCTGTATTTGTCATTCCACTCAATCTCCCCTCGGAGAGATTATGAAAAGAAAGAACATTTTCTTGACGTTGATAATTCCAGGGCCCAACTATCCGGGGAAGAATATGAATGTGTACATGCAGCCGCTTAAGGATGAATTGCAAGAAGCTTGGGATAATGGGATCAAGACATATGACGCCGCTACAAAACAAAACTTCAAAATGCATGTGTGGTACATGTACTCGACGCATGACTTGCCGGCGTACGCGCTATTCGTTTGCTGGTGTGTGCATGGAAGGTTCCCATGCCCCACATGCAAGGCAGCTCTTCAGTTCTGTTGCCTGCAGGCGGATCGCAAGTATTCTTGTTTCGACTTGCATAGACAGTTCCTGGATCCTGGCCATAAGTTCAGAAAAGACAAGAAGAATTTCATCAAAGGTAGAGTTGTCAAAAACTTTGCACCACCTGCATTGACAGGCCAACAGACCCTGGATCAGTTAAACGCTCTCGAGCCTAATCCACAGCGTCCAGGATATTTCAAAGGGTATAATTCGGAACACGCCTGGACTCACAAGATATGCTTGTGGGATCTGCCTTACTTTAAAGACCTCATTTGCCCACACAACATCGACGTGATGCAAACTGAAAAGAATATCGCCGAGGCCCTTTTTGGTACATTGTTCGGCATAGAGGGGAAGTCAAAGGATAACCCTAAGGCTAGAGTCGATCAGGAGGCTCTATGTGATAGACCGTTACAAAACATGCGAGAACCGAAAGGAAAGAAGACTGGAGGAAGCCAAAGGCATGGTTCAATCTTAGGCTAGCTATGAGGGAAATGACTTGTGGGTGAAAATGCAGTTGATGTTCCCCGATGGGTATGCAGCGAATCTAAAGAGGGGAGCGAGTCTTGACAAATTGAAAATATTTGGTCTCAAGAGTCATGATGGGCACATATGGCTTGAGTGGGTAATGCCGGTGATGTTGCGTGGCTTTATCCCTGAGGATGAATGGCTAGTACTGGCAGAGCTGAGCTATTTCTTCCGTGCTCTTTGTGCGAAAGAACTATCGCCTAACGTGTTAGATGAACTGGAAGAGTTGGCGCCGAAGTTGATCTGCAAGTTAGAAAAGATCTTTCCACCGGGCTTCTTTAATCCAATGCAGCATTTGATTTTGCATCTCCCGACCGAGGCAAGATTGGGGGGGGGGCGTGCAAAATCGTTGGTGCTTCGCAACTGAGAGGATGCGACGCTTCGAGCAAAATGTAAAAATAAACATAGAATTGAAGCATCGATGGCCGAGGCATTCATTACTGAGGAGGCGGCAAACTTTGTGACAGCACACTACGAAGCCAAGAATCATCATTTGCATAATCCGAAGCCTCGGTACAATGATGGCAACCGTGAAAAAGGTCGATCCAACCTCAGCCTATTCAAAGAGAAGCTCGCACCAGCCGGTGCTTCGAAAGCAATAGCGTTGGATGTCGAAGAATGGCGGACCATTTCGTTGTATATCTTCAACAACCTAACAGAAGTGCGGCCGTACATCGAGTAAGTTCTCGGTACATTGTTTCGCAACTTTGAATTCCTTTTGAAATGCTCTTATTCCCGGATATGTGATACAGTTGATACGTCGCCAAATTCTCGGATGGAGCGGTGATCCAAAAGGATTCCATCGAAGAGTATGAGCTTCTGGCAAAGCATGGAGGCGGCTATCCCGGTTTCATCTCTTGGTTCAAACAAACGGTAATTTCCATTAGACCATTTCATTTCTTCATCTAGTTTGCGGCTAATGCAACAATCCTTTCGTATTAAACTTGTAGGCTAATTCAGAGTCTATGGACTCCGAATTGAGACAAGTCGCTAATGGTTTTGACTATAAGGTTTGTTCATTTGACAAATACGACATCAACGGGTATCGCTTTCGTACTTTTGGCAAAGAGTTATCTATGGCCGACCGAAAGTCTACAAATTGTTGTGTCTCTGCTATCGGCGAAGGAGGTGTCGAGTATTATGGAAGAGTTGAAGCAATTTATGAACTTATATTCTTTGGTGAAAACCCACCAAACGTCATAGTCTTCAAATGTTATTGGTTCCAGCCGAAGGAGACTAGAAGGACTCGTGAACATATAGGGCTAGTCGAAATCAAACAAAGCACCCATTTAGATGTTCCCGATGTCTATATTACGGCTCAACAGGCGACCCAAGTTTTTTATCTACCGTGGGCCTGCCAAACTGATCCAAATCTGAATGGTTGGGATGTCGTTTATGATGTGCCGCCACGTTTTAGACCACCTCCCCTCAATGAAGATGATTATGAACCTCACATTAACCCAGACACATATGAAGGAGAATTCTTCCAAGAATCACGTCTTTCCAAAAAACGTTTCAAGAACCGCTCTACTTCACCGCAGAACATTGAAGTAGACAGCGACAGTGAATCCGACTTCACCCCTGAGCCGGAACAAGAAGAGACGGAAGAAGAAGAGGTTACTGCTGCGGATGACCTCTCAATGCTTGACCGATTACATAAAGGAGGCCTTCCACATCTTGTTCCCGATAGTGATGATGATGATGCATTTATTGATGATAGTGATGATGACGATGCATTTATTGATCCCGGAGCATATATAGACGATGAAGATTATTATTAGTTCATGTCAGGTATTATTCAATTTTTATTATATACATGATGATGATACACTCAAATTATATATATACATATTATTATTCATGTCGGTATTCAATTTTTTTATGTTGTACTAATTACGTTTACTCTTTGTCATGGCAGGTGTTGAAAGATGGTGGGCGCGGGTCGAGAGCGATCCGAGGCTCCTTCGTCGGCGCGTGGTGGGAGGGGTACTTCCATTCCACCCCAAACTCTCCAGAGAGCGTTGTACGACAGTATTGGGACACCCGAGGGCGCTTCTTCGTCGGCGAAGTTGCCGACCGGGAGAGGAGGTCGGGGGAGAGGTAGGAAGGCTCCTAAAGTTACACGTGGTGGCCGTGGGAGAGGTAGGAAGGCTGCTACGCCTTCCTCGCCGCCACCCCCAGCTGATTCACCCGAGCACAGGACTGCTACGGTGGACCCGTTTGAGGTGGAGGCTACAAGGACTCCTATCCACGAGCCTCGGGTCGACGATCCTTCTGTCTTAGACGCGGCCACCCGCGAGACTCCTGTGCCAGACACTTCGTCCCGCGAGACTCCTGTGCCAGATGCTTCGTCCTACGAGACTCCACACGCTTCGACCGGATGGGATACCTGGCCGGATCTGCATCAGCCGGAGCCGAGTGGCCATGCTGATGGTGGCGGGGATCAGCTTTCTGATAGTGGGGAGGAGGTGGCTGAGGGGGCCACCGTCTACCAGTGTGGGTGTACACGGCTCCCGCCCGTGCCGGCGACCCGCGAGCAGAGGTGGCCGATTAGGCCTGAGTCGCTGAAGTAAGTGCATTTACTCTTTTTAAACCTTTTGCCTTCATGTTTCTTCACATATCTAATGCGTTGGCTTTGTCATACTGCAGGGGTTGGATTCACGCCAAGGATGTCCGCAGGCCCAACTCCATCCTTGGTGTGCTTTTACGGCATAACTTCCCGGGGTTTGTCACGTTGCCCGGCGAGGGTCAGCTTCGAGAGTTAGGATTGAAATGGGAGCACTACTTGGCTGCCCCGGCCTCGCCGGAGGAGATGATCGACGATGTGTTGTGCCACACGAGGGTCGACATGGTGATCAGAAAGTTCTGGGTAATTTCTCCTTTACACAATTAAAAATCAATAATAGCTATTTATTGTACTAATCAGTGTTGTCTCGTTTGATTGCAGACCTTCTACAGGTGTGAGGAGGGATACGAGGAGGCCGTGGCAAATCTTATCGATTACGAGTGCAGGCGCCTACTACAGAACTTACGGCACGAGGCTCGGGTACAGGCTGTTCGAGACTACTACGCCTCGCGGCGTATTAAGAAGGACAAGTCGTCGTCCCGCCGAAAGTTTCTAGACAAGGAGTAGTACATGAAGGTAATTATCTATTCTTAAGGCCTTCTACTTAGTTTCCTTGCTTTGATTCGTAGGCGTAGCTCTCAAATTTCTCTTTACTAACTTAGGTGCCCCCGAGATGGTGTGCGGATAAGATGAATTGTTGGGAGGCATTGGTGAATGAGTGGTGCTCTGACGAATGGCGAGCCGTCCACGACGATGCCAAGGAACGGCGTGCCCAAATGGAAGGTGTGCCACACCATCAAGGCAGCGCCAACTTATTTCAGTTCGGGCGGAACTGGGTACGTGGTTTGCTTCATGATTCCTGCAATTCATTTTTTGATGCTAGATTGACCCCTTTATTAATACTTTGTTCCACTCTTGTAGGCGCATTACAATAAGACAGAGGTGCCACAGATGTACGACCTCTATGCCATGGCCCATACTGCCTCGTACAAGAAAGCCAAGGCATTCTCTGAGTCTGACCTCGATAATCCCCAGAACTTCACCAACATCTCCTCCCACAACAAGCTCGTGAGGTACAGAGATGTGGGGAAGGCGGTGAATGGGGAGGACTTCAACCCGAGCCAGCATCCTATTGATCCAGACCTGGTGATGATAGCTGGCGACGGGAGGCCCCATGGCCATATAGCCATTGGAGATGGACTTATACGGTCTTCGCGCACTCTCCGGCAGATCAAGGCGCGCCAAACGAGCTCCTGCCCTGAGATGACGCCTCGTCCACGGCCAGTCCAGCTCACCATCGAGGTTAGTCATACGGACTTAGATAGCTTCCCTCCATTACATTGTGTGTGCGAACAAAGATTATTACAATGCTAACGAGGAGTTGTGTTGCAGGCTGCTCTGCAGAAAGAGAGAGAGACAACCCAGGCGCTTCTGGCGAAACAGGCCCGGCAGGCGGCGGAGGAGAAGAGGGATTTGGAGGAGAGGACGGCTAGGTTGTTGGAGGAGGAGAGGGCACGGAACGATGCGTCTAACCGGGCCATGTATGAGCTCATCGTGGTAAGTTTCTTCTTCATATTAGCCAAATCATGCACTACATGTTCTTTGCATTAATAACCAATATGATTCACTTGTCAAAACCAAATGTGCAGACTTTGTGCGAGAAGACCGGCCAGACCCCTCCGCCGATGCCAGTCATTACCAAGGCTAGAACGGTGAGTTTCATTTCAATGTTCATTAGTTACTAGTCTTAACGTTTCAACGTCATCATTCTAACGCAAATGATCTTTGGTGCAGCATAACTCCCGAGCCGCATCGCACGATCCTTCTCCAGGGCCAAGTAGTGCTCCAGGTGAAACCGGCCCGAGGAACCCCGATGCTTCACCTCCGTGATGACGAGGACGGTAAGCCGTAATATGCCACTTACTTGGCTCATTTTCTCAAACAAAGACAAACTTAGCACGTAGACAAACTTAGCACAAAGACAAACTTAGCACTTAGACAAATGTCATATTTTACCTAAGTTAGCTTTGTTTCCTCTAAAAAGACATAGTAAGCTTACTTACCTCCAAAATGACATATTGTACCTAAGTTAGCTCTAAAATGACCTATACTTAGCATTGTTTCCTCCACAATGACATGATAAGCTTAGTTAACTCAAAAATGGCATAATAGACTTGGTAACCTCATAAAAGCCATAGACTTAGCTTATTTTCTTGCAAAATGACACAATAACCTTAGTTAGGTCAAAAATGTGATAATTACCTAGGTTAGCTCTAAAATGACACAAATAAGCAATAAGAAGAAGAAAAACAAGAGGATAAAGAGAGAGAAGAAAAATGCGTCTTCATCATCTTCTTCTTCTAGATCTTCTACTTCTTCTAGTATTCTTAGTCTAACTTTCTTATTTCCAATTTTGTAGATTTGATTGAGTTCACGGCAGCTTGCTTTGATGTAGTGCTAGTGTTTACTTTCAGTTTTCATTTTGTATCGATGAACTTACATGAAACTTTCTTCCTATGTATGAGACTATGTATGTATGGATGAAACTAATGTAATATGGTGAACAATGTGACATTTGATACTTTTAATTTGGTATAATTGTTGGTTGATCATATCCATATGACAGGGATATTGTTGCTGTAAAATTGTTGAATATAACATAACAAAAACAAACAAAAAAGAGGCAATACAGCCTCTTTGCCGTCTGCCCCGGACGGCAAAGCCGCTATGCCGACGGCCGCGATCGGCAAAGAGGACACGTGGCAGCCAACTGTTAACCCTGGGAGCGCGAGGCCGCGGGCCATTTGGCTTCTTTGCTGACGGCCACCGTCGGCATAGCGGGGGCGGACGGCAAAGGGTGGCTTCTATGCCGATGGTGGCTGTCGGCATAGAGGGGGCGGACAGCAAAGGGTTTGTGTGGGGCCGTCCACGGCAGACGGCAAAGGTTTTGTGTGGGGCCGTCCGGGGCAGACGGCAAAGGCATGTGTGGGGCCGTGCACGGCAGACGGCAAAGAGTTTGTGTGTTTGCCTTCCTGGGGCTGACGACAAAGACTTTGGTGAGGGCCCGTTAGCCACCTAACGGTGCTAACGTCAAACTTCGCCGTCCACGCTCGTTGTTGTCTGCAGGCCGACGGCAAAAAATCTTTGCCGTCCGCTGTGCCAAGGCAGACGGCAAAGGACCTCTTTGCTGGACATTATTCGGCCCAAAATTGTGCCGTCCGCTGGCAGACGGCAAAGGTCTTTGCCGTCCGTGGTTGTGCATTTGCCGTCTACCATGGCGGACGGCAAAAAACCTGATTCCTGTAGTGAACGGTGTATGCTTGAGGATACATCCACGAGTTAAAACAACACGAGGAAGATCTTTGGTTCTGATTTTGATTTGATGATAGCCCACTCTCAATTCAAAGATTGTACAAAACAATAGATGCATCAACTAATCACAAGGATCAACCGATGAAGATATCATCTTTTCTCCACACACACACACACACACACAAGATATCCCTTTGGAATGAACTATGTCAGATGAAGCTTTTATCTTCCAACTCTCCAAGTTGTTGTTTGGCTTAGTTCAACTAGTTCAGGGTATCCAACATGGATTCTTGGAGAAAGGGTGGTTTATAGGAAACCAACTTGGTCACGAACTCAACATAACGGTCAGGGAACAACCTGGTGATACTTCTGAGAAGATAATCAGAAAATCACGAACCACCGATATGTTATTGAGCTCGAGAACAATCTTGCTTTTCAGGGCAAGACGATACAATCAAAAGAGAGAAGGATTGCCCCAATCCTAACTCATTGATCAAGGGGTCCACCAGGAAAAATGGACTAGGTCGCACGATCAATCTTTAGGGTGGTGATTCAATAACCAACACACCAAGAATGAAATTATTGTCCATTAACTACCAAGCAACAAAGTTGCTCGGAGTATCGATTTCACACATCACGGTTCACTTGTCGGTATTCCGGTTACAAGCAACTCAGGTACCGAGGAATGAACAATGATGGCGAGAGGTATTACTGCATCAAGAATTCATAAGAGGTTGTGCAATTCTCACGACATTCCCGACATGAAGATGGTAATACTTCAAGGTAGAACAGAACAAAAGCTGGATTGGCATTTTGACCTGTGGGACACAACTGCTTTGACCCAATCCTAGTAATGGATGAGGTACTGGAGTTTGTTTCTCCTAGTCATTCGGGAATAGAATGGCTTGACAGACCACAAGAATAGTCGACATCGATAAACAAATGCATGACATACTCTTGACTATCCATTGATAGATGAAGGTCAGAATTCAGTTGAAGAGAGGCAACTCAAGAGCACTTGATTTTCCTTGAGTTGTGGATGCATAGATTGAATACATCGAACAAAGTTCAACATGTTTCTTCCAAATAATCCATGCAGAAAGGTAGCATTGACAGAGTCACAACTATGGAATGGAGGACTCATGAAGAGCACTCTTGTTGTGATCTTCAGTTCACGAGGTACTTCTGCCATAATTGGTTCATGG
The DNA here is from genome assembly GCA_039707655.1 of Elymus sibiricus. NCBI lineage: Eukaryota > Viridiplantae > Streptophyta > Magnoliopsida > Poales > Poaceae > Elymus > Elymus sibiricus. Next base: position 240,611,110 of record CM077665.1, read on the forward strand.
TATTGGAAGAATGATATACCACGGGCCTCGAGACTAGAACAAGGTTACTAATAGCCTAAAGGAACGAGCAAATACTATCAACGGGAGTGAGCAGAATGATTCTTGGGTTCAAGAACCCAGAAATAGAGTACCTACTGACTAAGTAGCATCACAGGATGCTTTCGATAACGATGGCCAGAATTATCACACTGGAACTCAAAACACAACTAGACTGTTGGGTGGTTCACTGAGACAACATGGTTTCCTAAACACCTTTGAGATATACGTTGGTAGTAGAGTACCTCAACACAATAATTTGTGTGCTTTGTGTGGCCAAAAGACATTGAATCAGGATGAAAGGGTTTGCAATTGCACCAGATTATTTATAAACCTTGGATAACTCGGACATCATAACGGCTGTACGGGCATGAAATATGAGGCAACCTGCATGAAACTGACAACAAAACAACTGAAGTCTTATAGAGACATCGAGCCAGGAACACAACAACTTTCCTGTAAGTCTCCAGCATAGTAACTCATCATCTTGATAGATAGGTGAGAAGCCTAATTCTTAACACCGTAGAATAAGGAAGAGGGTGACTCAGAATTAGAATGACACAAGGAAAGGAGTAAAAAAAATCTTACGTTCCCTTCCACAATCAATTCCCTTATATAACTAAAGCAGTTCTAGACTCAACATCGGCCAGTTTGGTTTGGTAATCCTACACGCAGTCAGGCTCTGATACCTACGCTGTCGGGACCCCGATCCTAAGCCATAAGAATCCAGCATGTAACACTCCACATTACTTTGTGGCCTCATGCATGGTTATCTCCACGGCTACCTCCTTACCTGGGCCGGGACCGTTTGCGCCTTTTAGCTCACGAATGTGAATATGTCGCTTGCATTCAAATGTCCAAGAACCCGGGTCGACATGACTAGTCGTAGAACCCAAGTGGCACATCCGTACAGGGACAGGCAAACGTAACCCAACAATGCAGGTGTCGGTCTCAGTGTGTGTAGACGAGTCATAGCAAGCTACAGGGACTCCATTACGCCATGTGACACAAATGTCATCAACTGCACATAGACAAGTCATAGCAGGCTACACGGACTCCATTACACTGCGAGACATTTCCCCGAAGGGACGGACACAACAGCAAGAAGGATACACGCCGGTCAATCAATGTGTCTGGAGCAGTAGCAAGCTACCAAGGCTCAGTGGAAGCACAAAGAGGCATTTCCCTGTAAAGAGTGCTACTAGAGGCACACAACTAGGTGTCGAATCCCATACATACCGTTACACGTCACACGTACGCACGACATGTCCGATATGCATAGATACAACTATGGCATCACAACATAACCATTCAACAACACAACATTTATTTAGAAGGCTCCGAGGAGCCAACAAAGTATAATGTTACAAGCAGGGGGTCACATGACCCATCATTCAGAGCATACAATCAACAAGCGGAAGATACATGTTTGGGTACAGACATCTAGTAAAAGCTGCTAAAAGAGCCTGAAAAGGTACAACGACCCTACCAAAGGAACCAGACCACTGTCTGGGATTCCCAAGCTAATCCGGTCAGCATCGAACTTCACGTCGTAAGAATCAGTAATGAGACTGACGTCTCCTCTGCAAAAACATAAATTAAGCAACCGTGAGTACAAAGGTACTCAGCAAGACTTACATTAGAACTAACTACATATGCATCATTGTCAACAAAGGGGGTTGTGGAGTTTATTGCAGCAAGCCAGCTTTGACTCTTGGCTAACCTATACTACGACTACAAGTACTTTATTTGAGGTGGGATAACGCACACGAGTCCACATATTCACCAAATCAATACACTACTATGGATCCACTTCCGTCTCCCTACGAAAAGGCCGTCCATAGCACTCACACTTATCTTGCGTATTTTAGAGTATCCATTTCACTTGTCTATGAACCACATAAGTTCTCCAAGTAGTCCATATCCGAGGACGGGGCTATTCGAACAGATTATAACCCTGCAGGGGTGTACTTCTTCACACATGCTCCCACCACTTATCGCCATGTGCACGTAAAAAGGCACCTCGACAACCTTCAAGCGGAAGCCCAGCGAGGGAGTCGGCCACGACCGTCAATCACACAAGGCCCTAGTTCAGGCTTATCGCCTATTTGAGACTGAACCCGCACGGAAGTCCAGCCGAAGTTTCCGCTACGGCCTCAAACGATATGCGCACAAGCCCACCGTTCGGGTGCCACTTGGTACACCGTGCCACTGTGTCTATACCGCATCAAAGCCCACCCCGTCGGACAATGCTAAGCACGGCCACCAACACTTGTCCTACAAACACCAGAAACTAGTTGCAACTCCTGGACAGAGATCAAGGCGATTAATAAGGCGAGCGGGGTCATATTTCAGGGCCCAACGTGTGGTAGTAACTGTCTTGGATCACCAACACAGAACTCGGTTCTTAAGGACGGTCCCAATGAGGCAACCCGCCATGTACTCCTACATGGCCTCTCATCGCTACCTTTACCAAATCGTGTTCACACACTTAGCTCTCACACAGTAGGACATGAACACTGCCATTCCGATTCATCGCCCAGATGGATCATACCCGACACGACACGACTCTAAGCATAGTAGGCACAGTAAGTAAGCAAGCATGGATGAGTAGGCACATCAAGGCTCAAAGAGTTGCTACTCATGCTAAGTGGTTTCAACTATTTACTGTGACAAAGACAGGTCATGCAAAGGAATGGGTTCATCTACCGAGAACAGGTAACAGTTGAATCATTATTGTCCTAATGCAGTAAAAGAGAACAGGAGCGAGAGAGTGGGTTTATATCAGTATGATCAAGGGGGTTTGCTTGCCTGACACTTCTGAAGATAACAATGAGTCTTCATCGGTGACAACGATCTCAACGTCGGAACAACGTCTACCGGAGGGGAACAAACACCGGCAAAACAAGAAAGGAACACATTCAATGCAATGCAACAAACACGATGCATGATATGGCATGTTAAAGTATTGAATTCACCTAGCACAATAGTTAGTCATATTAATTGAAGTGGAATTTAAATAGGCATCAAATTCCAACTCCAAACTATTTATCAAATTTGTCCTAATCATGAAATGTCCTAGTTGTTGGTGTTAACTTGCTCAAACATGCATGATCATGGCATAAACAGATTCATTGGATTTTTCTGATCATTTCTCATATATAAATTATTTTCATCTGACTTACAGATTATTTTCTATGATTTTTAGAAGTTTTAAACATTTTCTGAAATAAATATATGATTTATAATTTATTTTAATTCTAGAAAGTATATATTGCGTCAGCATTACCTAAGGGTGACGTCATCAGGTCAACAGGGCTGACCAGGGTCAAACCTGACCAGTGGGACCCACTGGTCAGTGTCTCAGCTAATTAATAGGGTTAATTAGCATTAAGTTAATCCTAACTAAACCAGTTAGCAGGTCTGGACCCACGGTCAGTGACACATTTAACTAACATAGGTTAATTAGCTTAATTAATCGCTTGACCTAATTAAGCCAGGGGTTGGCCCCACCTGTCATTGTCTTCGGGGAAGTCAAATCTGGTCAGGGGGGGGGGGGTCAAACCCACCGGCGGCTCAACGCCGGCGAGGTCCGAGACGGCGGGGCCGCTCGGAAATGGCCCTCCAATGACCAGAACGCCGGCAGAGAGGCTTCACAAGGAGCTGGGACTCGCGCGCGTTCAGCTATGCAGGCGGCTTCACCGGATGTGGCCGGAAATGAGCCCGCCGACGAGGTCTTGCGGCGGTCGGAGCTCGGCTAGCGCGGGCGCGTTGCTACGGTGCACGGGGAGGCAAGCGGGGCACATGGATGGGTTGTTGGGAGCTCCGGGAACTCAATCCCGTGCTCGGACGCATCGGTTGTGCCCACCATCGACGGCGGCGACATCGTCAGCGGCGAGGACCTCACGGCCATGGCGGGGATCGGCGCTAGAGGAAGAACTCGAGGAGGAGAGATGAGGGAACATGCGCAGAGGCTCACTGTGGTGACGACGGTCGACTTGGGAAGCTCGGGGAGGGCCTGGATGGAGCGAATCGAGCGGCGACGTCCGGCGGCCGGAGGTTGAAGACGATGGCGGTCTCGGCGCTGCAGTGCTCCCGGCGACGCTTGGCTCCACAGAGAGGTCTAGGTGGTTACAACGGAGTTCAGAGGCACGTCGGCAGTCAAGGGGGGAGGCGCTAGCTACGCGGGCGGCGACGACGAGCTCGAGCAGAGCTCGGCCAAGGCGAGGGGAGGAGAGCAGAGGCGAGAGGGGACGAAATGGGGAGGGCGAACCGATCTAGACGGCTCTGGGGGGGTCTTTCCAGCCCGCCAGCGCGACGGGAGGGAAGCAGGAGGTGGCCAGGAGCTCGGCGCGCTCTCCACGCCTCTCCTCTGCCTACTGGCGCGAGGAGGAAGACGACAGGGGAGCGGAAATGGTGGGCTGGGCCGGCTTCTCTCCTGGGCTGGCTATGCAGGTGAGTTTTCTGCTCTATTTTATTTCTGTTTTGTTTCTTTTTTAAATATTTGCCACTGTTTGTAATTCAAAACAATTCCAAAACAGTGCCAAACTCTTCCCAATATTTTTATGTTGCTTTTCTGGACATTTCCAAATGCACATAAAATATATCAGAGACATTTGAAAGTATATTCCATATATTAAGAATATAGATCCAAATTCAAATACAATATTGATTTAAATTCCAGGGCCATAATATTTCTTAAAAATGTTCCTAAATTTTGGTTTGAAATATTTATCTTGTCAAAATTCTCAGAAACATTTTTAGAACATCATGGGATCACTGAAAGCAATTTTGATGGTTCTTTGCCCTTCTCTTAATTAAAGTTTTGAGGCTTTCACTTCCCTCAATTCAACTTTCAGAAAATAAACATGATGACATGATGATGTTTATGCAATTAACCACACCAAAATAATCATTGGCTCTAAAAGTTCTAGGGCTGTGACAATATCTATAGACATGGAGTGCAAAGCATACATGATGATGTCCATGGATTTGTTGATTAACTTGTCCCTTGCTTACCTTTGAGGGAATGTGTGACTCCTTGAACTATTGCATGATGTTGACGTTGATTGCAACTAGTTCTTGCCAATAATGAGTGTGAGTGAATTTCATTGGCGGAGTCACCCCTCAAGAACTTCTCTAGTTCTTCTTCTTGGGGACCCACATCAACTTGATGGGGATCCTTGGTGTTGAAGTAGCACTTGTAGAAGTTGAGCTTGAAGTAGCCTTGGGAACCCACTCCACCAAAGCTTGGGATTCATCTTCATATGCGTCAATGTCCTCTTGAAGCTTGTTCATGCCCTTGAGCTTGTGGTCTTGTGGTGGAAGGTCATCTTGAGTGTTTGTTCCCTTGGGAAGAGTATGTTCATACTTCTCCCTTTGAGGAACAAACTTGGGCTTGGGGTATTGACCTTCTTCCCATTCAACTCCATTAGCGTTGAAGTAGCCAATGCCATGGTTCTTCTGGTATCCTCCGTGCTTGCATACAATTTCCTCAAATTGCTTACACCCGGCAAGACTCTTGTAGATACCTTTCTCTATAATCCCTTTCAATAAATCATTTTCTTGCTCAAGTGTAACTTGGCTAAGAGAATCATCATTAGTGGAATCAATAGAACTACTAGAAGCAACATCATTAGATTTAGCATTTTTATTGTTGCTACTAGATGAAGAACCTTTCTTGCCTTTGTTACTAGTTTGTCTAGGTTAACTTGTGGCATGAATGTAGACAAGAGTAATCGTTTGTCTAGATAAGATGAAGTCTTCTTTCGGAGATCGTCATTGATAGCTTTAAGAAACTCATGCTCTTGCTCCAAGGTGAGCTTCTCGAAGCGTAGCTTCTCATAAGTTCTTACAAGCTCTCTATGATCTTCTAGAGTATATTCATGAGGTAACTTAAGAGTGTTCAATTCTTTAGTTAGTTGTTCTATTTTCATCTTATCATCATCAACCGACTTATCTTGACTAGCATGAAAATTATCAAGTTCATTTTGACTAACATCACTAGTTTTATCAAAGAGCAAGTCATCATCACAAAGTAAGTCATCTTCATCACTATTGAAATCAAGATACTCGGGGTGTGATACCTTGGGGCCTTTAGCCATGAAGCAACTTCCACTCCCTTCATTTGGTGAATCAAATAGATCATAGGAGTTGGTAGTCACTAGTGCAAGGCCGGCAACACATTCATCTTGACTATAGTCGGAGTTGGAGTGATAGCTTCTCTCGGAGCTGTTGTCGGGTTCGGAGACGGAAACACATTCACCAACATGAGCTTGATGTCTTCTTCTTGTGTAGCTCTTGGTGTACTTGTCCTTCTTCTCTGAGTCCCTACTTCTCCTTGAGGGTCTTCGTTCATAACGATCATCTCTACTCCTTCTCTGTCTTTGAGGTGATTCATTCCTTGAGCTTCGTCTTCTAGGTGACTCTTCTCTTCGTTTGTAGGGAGCCGTGCACTCATTGGAGTAGTGTCCGGGCTTCCCACAATTGTAGCAGTTTCGGTCACGACTTGACGAACGCTTCTCTTCATATCTTGAGTGGGAGCTTCGTTCTTTGCCTCTATTCTTGTAGAACTTGTTGAATTTCTTGACCATGAGGCTTATCTCTTCATTGGTGACAAGGTTGTTGCTTGAAGTTGCGGGAGCATCACTTGTGGCTTTGTAAGCACCGCTAGACTTGTTGTGAAGCTCTTCTTTGTCCTTGAGTGTCATCTCATGAGCAACAATCCTTCCAATGACGGCTTGATATCATTGTAGTTGGGCATCATTTGGATCAATGTGCACACGGTGTCGTATCTCTCATCCAAAGCTCTAAGTATCTTCTTGATGATGAATTTGTCGGTCATTTCTTCGCTTCCTAAGCCGGCAATCTCATTTGTGATGAGAGCTAGCCTAGAGTACATCTCTACGACTCCTTCACCATCCTTCATCTTGAACTTGTCAAGCTGACTTTGAAGAACATCCAACTTGGATTCTCTCACTGATTCGGTACCTTCGTGCATATCAACCAAAGTGTCCCAAATATCTTTTGCATTCTCAAGACGGCTGATTTTGTTAAATTCTTCAGGGCATAGGCAGTTGAAGAGAATGTCACATGCTTGAGCGTTGTATTGCAACATCTTCAATTCATCCGCGGTCGCTTCATGATCCGGTTCCTTTCCATCACCAAAGAATTCACCTTGCAAGCCAACACGAACAACCGCCCAAATGGCGGGGTTATGACCAAGAATATGCATTTTCATTTTGTGCTTCCAACTAGCAAACTTTGTGCCATCAAAGTACGGACCTCTACGGTGAAAATTTCCCTCACTAGACGCCATACTCTCCTAGGTTGTGAGACCAATGCAATGGAGACCAAAGCTATGATACCACTTGTAGGATCGAAAGTATGTCTAGAGGGGGGGGTGATTAGACTACTTGACCAAATAAAAATTCTACCTTTTCCCAATTTTAAGTGCTGGCAGATTTTAGCAAAGATAGCAAGTCAAGTACACCCTACACATGCATGTCTAAGAGTATAGCTGCGGAAATTAACAACAAGCATGTATAGTAGAGGGTAGGGAGGAAGATCAAACGCAATTTGTAGACACGAAGATTTTTCCCGTGGTTCCGATAGGTGGTGCTATCGTACGTCCACGTTTATGGTGTCTTCAACCCACGGAGGGTAACGGTCGCGAGAGTCCACGGAAGGCTCCACCCATAAGGGTCCACGAAGTAGCAACCTTGACTATTCCATAACGGCTTCCGTCCACGAAGGACTAGCCTCACTATGGGTAGATCTTCACGAAGTAGGCGATCTCCTTTCCCGTACAAACTTCTTGGTTCAACTCCACAACACGAAGTAGGAGGCTGCCAAGCGACACCTAACCAATCTAGGAGGCACCACCCTCCAAAAGGTAATAGGCTCGGCAATGTCGATGAACTCCTTGCTCTTGTGCTTCAAGATGATAGACTCCTCAACACACAATCACTCTCTCACAGATTTGGCTATGGTGGAAGAGATTGATTTTGTGGAAAGCAATTTGGGGAGGCTAGAGATCAAGATTCATATGGATGGAGTGGAATAACTTGATCTCAACACATGAGTAGGTGGCTCTCTCAGAAAATTGGATGGGGCAAGTATGGAATAGTTCTGAGTGCTTCACTTTCAAGTAGGTGGTGGTGAAGGGGTATATATAGGCATCCCCAAAAATCCAACCATTACACCTAAAGTGACCAACTCGGTGACATCGAAGTGTAAAACTCAGTGGTACCGAAGTGACCAAAAGGCAGTAACTTTTGAATCTTGATGAGACCGATATACAATTCTCGGTGGTACCGATTAGGTGACCAACGGTCAGATTGCACAACTCGGTGACGCCGATTCAGAAATCTCGGTAAGACCGATTTTATGAAATGAGGTAACAGAAAGTTGGCAAGTTGAACTCGGTGGCACCGATGCAGAATCGGTTGCACCGAATGGCTAGGGTTTGGCATGGGTATGTCTGAGTTTGGGAATCGGTGGCACCGAGTGGAAATTGTTGGTTGCACCGATTTTCATGAATGGCTTGGACAGACTTTTGTGGAAGAGTTTGTGGGTGTTTTTGGTGACTATCACTTGTGCACGTGGAGTATCTTGTTCACCAACAGTACCTTACCCCCTTTTAATAGTATTGGCTTTCCTATGGACTCAAAGTGATTTCTCACAAACTAAAATGTAGAGTCCTCTTGCTTGAAGCTTTGCCAATCCATTTCCTTGCATCTTGGGGTTTCTCCACAATCCTGTTGCCATCCCTATGATTGAACTTTTCCTGAAATATGCTTAGTGGAAACATTAGTTCAATGACATATATGTTATTATTAATTACCAAAACCACCAAGGGAGCAAATGTGCTTTCACTAGCTGGAACATAGGGTCTCTGACAGGTAAGCTTCAGGAGGTCGTTGATACAGCGGTGACGAGAGGTGTTGATATCCTTTGCGTCCAAGAGACGAAATGGAGGGGACAGAAGGCAAAGGAGGTGGAGGGTACCGGCTTCAAGCTATGGTACATGGGGACGGTTGGAAACAGAAATGGAGTAGGAATCTTGATCATCAAGAGCCTCAAGTATGGAATGGTAGATTTCAAGAGATGTGGGGACCGGATTATCCTGGTCAAGCTAGTAGTTGGGGATTTAGCTCTCAACATTATCAGCGCGTATGCCCCGCAGTAGGCCACAATGAGAACACCAATAGGGAGTTCTGGGAAGGCCTGGAGGACATGGTTAGGAGTGTACGGATTGGCGAGAGGCTCTTCATAGGAGGAGATCTCAATGGCCACGTGGGCACATCTAACACATGTTTTGAAGGGGTGCATGGGGGCGTTGGCTATGGCATCAGGAAACAGGAAGGAGAAGATGTCTTAAGCTTTGCATTAGCCTACGACATGATCATACCTAACACCCTCTTTAAGAAGAGAGAATCACATCAAGTGATTTTCAGTAGTGGTCAACACTCTAGCCAGATTGATTCCCTCCTCTCTAGAAGAGAAGACAGGCGTGCGTGCCTAGACTATAAGGTGATACCTGGAGAGAGTGTTGTCTCTCAGCATAAGCTTATCGTTGCTGACTTCCGCTTACAGATTCTGTCGGAATCGGGGCTCCGCAAAACCCAACAAGGTTCGAACAATGGGGCGTGTGCGAAGATCTCAACCGGCCCAAAGTCTCAAGCCTGTCACCCGACGGCCTAGCTGCGTCGAATAAGTGTGAGCGGGGAAGGAGATGGAGTCATAGATTTACCCAGGTTCGGGCCACCTTGCGGTGTAAAACCCTACTCCTGCTTTGTGGTGGATTGGCCTCACGAGGAGGCTGAAGATGAACTAGTACAGTGGCTGGGTGGCGTCACGAGGGCTCTTGGTGGTGATGAACTCGACCCGATTCAACCTGCCCTCTACGATGGGAGCTCGTACCTATTTATAGGGGCCACAGTCCTCTTCGCCCATCGCCCTGGCGGGAAGGGATCCCACAATGGCCAGATATGAAAGGGGACAAGTAGTACACCCTATCCTGACTAAAGGTGGTCTTTGCCTGCAAAGCTTCTGAGTGTGACGCAGCGGTGGGCTCGGTGATGACATCCGTCCTGCCGGGCTCGTGGCCTCGGTCCTCTTGCACCGGGAAGGAAACCTTGGGGGGGGGGTTCCTTGGGAACCCGCGTACGTCCTTGTCTCCTTTGCACGAAAGAGGAAACGGTCCTCCCTCTGCGCCTGCTGGCGCCCGCCTGGCTTGGCCACCAGAACCCACGTCACCCCGGCCTCACGAGGCCGAGTACTTGCATAGGAATCTTCGCTCCTCAGGAGGCGGCCTGAAGGGGTGCCACTCCTCCGGAGGTCTTGGCGCTGTCCTCCTCGTGAGGCAGGGGCTCTCGCGAGGGCCTTGACTTGGAGGCTCGTTGCAGGGCCGTAATGGGCCTTCGTGGTGGGCCACGTGCTGGGCCGCAGGCAGGCAGGTCTGGGTACCCCCGTTCCCAGAACGCCCACAGATTCGTGTCCAGCGGGACAAGTGTTGCAAAGTTGCTAGAACAAAGCGGTGGAGGCTTAAGGGGAAGGTAGCTTAGGCGTTCAAGGAGAGGGTCATTAAGGAGGGCCCTTGGGAGGAAGGAGGTGATTCAGACAACATGTGGATGAAGATGGCGATTCACATTCGTAAGGTGGCCTCTAAGGAGTTTGGATTGTCCAGGGGAACTAGAAGCGAAGCATAAGATACCTGGTGCTGGAACGATGATGTCCAGAAGGCAATTAAGGAGAGGAAAAAGATTGTTTCAGATGCCTATATCTGGATAGGAGTGCAGACAACATAGAGAAGTATAAGATGGCAAAGAAGGCCGCAAAGCGATCCGTGAGTGAAGAAAGGGGTCGGGAGTATGAGAACCTCTACTAGAGGTTAGACACGAAGGAAGGTGATAGGGACATCAATAAGATGGCCAAGATCCGAGACAGGAAGACGAGGGATGTTGACCAAATCAAGTGCATCAAGGACGGAGCGGATCAACTCCTGATGAAGAATGAGGAGATTAAGCATAGATGGCGGGAGTACTTTGACAAGTTGTTCAACAGGGAGAGTGAGAGCTCTACCACTGAACTGGATGACTCCTTTGATGTTACTAGCAGGCGTTTTGTGCGGCGAATTCAGGAGTCAGAGGTGAAGGATGCTTTAAAGAGAATGAAATGAGGCAAGGCGATGGTCCCTGATTGTATCCCCATTGAGGTGTGGAGAGGCCTCGGGGACATAGCGATAGTATGGCTCACCAAGATTTTCAACCTCATTTTTCGGGCAAACAAGATGCCAGAAGAATGGAGACGGAGTATATTAGTAACAATCTTCAAGAACAAGGGGGATGTTAAGAGTTGTACTAAATACCATGGAATTAAGCTGATGAGCCATACAATGAAGCTATGGGAGAGAGTCATTGAGCACCGCTTAAGAAGAATGACAAGTGTAACCAAAAATCAGTTCGATTTCATGCCTAGTACGTCAACCATGGAAGCCATTTACTTGGTATGACAACTTATGGAGAGATACAAGGAGAAAAAGTAGGACTTGCATATGGTGTTCATTGACTTGGAGAAGGCCTATGATAAGATACCACAGAATGTCATGTGGTGGGCCTCGGAGAAACACAAAGTCCCAGCAAAGTACATTTCCCTCATCAAGGACATGTACGATAATGTTGTGACAAGTGTTCAAATAAGTGATGGTGACACTGGTGATTTCCCGATTAAAATAGGACTGCACCAGGGGTCAACCTTGAGCCCTTATCTTTTTTCTTTGATGATAGATGAGGTCACAAGGGATATACAAGGAGATATCCCATGGTGTATGCTCTTTGCGGATGATGTGATGGTAGTCGATGATAATAGAACGGGGGTCAACGGGAAATTAGAGTTATGGAGACAAACCTTGGAATCGAAAGGTTTTAGACTTAGTAGAACTAAAACCGAGTACATGAGGTGCACTTTCAATACTACTAGGCACGAGGAGGAGGAGCAGGAGGATGTTAGCCTTGATGGGCAGGTGGTGCCTCAGAAGGACACCTTTCGATATTTGGGGTCAATATTGCAGAAGGATGGGGATATCGATGAAGATGTGAACCATCGAATTAAAGCCGGCTGGATGAAGTGGCGCCAACCTTCTGGCATTCTCTGTGACAAGAGAGTGCCACAAAAGCTAAAATGCAAGTTCTATAGGATGGCGGTTCGACCCGCAATGTTGTATGGCGCTGAGTGTTGGCCGACTAAAAGGCGACATGTGCAACATTTAGGTGTGTCAGAGATGCGCATATTGAGATGGATGTGTGGCCACACAAGGAAGAACCGAATCCGGAATGATGATATACGAGATAGAGTTGGGGTAGCGCCGATTGAACAGAAGCTTGTCCAACATCGTCTGAGTTGGTTTGGGCATATTCAACGCAGGACTCCAGAAGCCGCAGTGCATAGCGGACGGCTAAAGCGTGATGACAATGTCAAAAGAGGTCGGGTAGACCGAACTTGACATGGGATGAGTCCTTAAAGAGAGATCTGAAGGATTGGAACATCACTGAAGAACTAGCCATGAACAGGGGTGCGGGGAAGCTTTTTATCCATGCGCCAGAACCATGAGTTGGTCGTGAGATCTTATGGGTTTCACCTCTAGCCTACCCCAACTTGTTTGGGATTAAAGGCTCTGTTGTTGTTGTTGTTGTTGTTGTCACATAGAAGATAAGAATTGGAGCACAAAGAGAGCATCATATAGCATGTGACAAACTCATTTAAGTCTAACATACCTCCTATGCATAGGCATTTTATAGGAAAACAAATTATCAAGACAAGAACTATCTAGCATATGCAAATAGGAAAAATGAAGCCTTGACAATTTCAACACAAGGAGAGGTAAGTGAGTAAGATAAAAAATTCTATAATCAAATTTTCATCTCTCATAATAATTAATTGTCGGATCACAATCAAACTCAACAATATAGCATTCATGTAAATAATTTGTTCATGATCCACATGCACAAAAGTTTTACAATCTTCCAAGATAGTGGGATCAACATTGACTAAAGTCATGACATCTCCAAGCCCACTTTTATCAAACATTTCATAAGACTGATCATTCTCCAAAGTAGTGGAACCATTATTTCCTAAAGTTGACGCTCTTCCAAGCCTACTTTTAGTAATATTAAAAATATCATTATCAATAATAGATTCATCATGAAGCTCAGAATTCTCAAGATCACAAGAAACATCATGATTATCAACCCAATCATGATCATTAGCACAATTGATATTCATAGAATTTATACTAACAAAGTTGCAATCATGCTTTTCATTCAATAAATGTATCCCAATAGCATTTTCATTCATCACTTCCTTATGATCTATTGGTTTACAATAAGAAGCAAGTTTGAAAAATTAGCAAGTGGATGAGGATCCATTTATCTTAATTTTTTGCATTTACTTCCTGTTTTGGTGTGACGAAGATAAAGATAACATAACTAGGCAAGCAAGAAAATAGAAATAATTTTGTACTTTTGATTTTTATAACAAACAAAATGTAACAGCAAATAAAAGGTAGAACAAGTGAATGATAATTTGTGCAATGGCACTTGATAGTAAGTTGGTGATACTCCCTGGCAACGGCGCCAGATATCCTTCCTGATACTTGTGATCTGCGTTGGGTTTTCCGCGAAGAGGAGCGGGTGATGCAGCATAGTATAGATAAGTATTTCCCTCAGTGAGAACCAAAGTTATCGAACCAATAGAGTACCACACAACCCCCGTCTTCAGCGACTGCACACAAAGAAGCAAACACTTGCACCCAACGCTAGCAAGAGGGTTGTCAATCTCCTTGGACTCGTTATTTGCAAGCAAATGAAGTGTGTAGATGATAGTAGATAATTGTAAACTGCAAAATAAATAAAAGATAAATAATGGCAGCAAGGTAATGAAAGCTTTTCTAAATATATAAGTGGATAGACCCGGGGGCCATAGTTTTCTCTAGTGGCATCTCTTATGTAGTAGGCATACGGTGGGTAAACAAATTACTGTTGGGCAATTGATAGAAAAGCGCATAGTTATGCAACATTTATTCATGGCAATGATCATTATGTATAGGCATCATGTCTCTAAACAAGTACACCAACACCTGCCTGCATCTACTACTATTACTCTACCCATCGACCGCTATCCAGCATGCATCTAGAGTATTATGTAAAACAGAGTAATGCTTGGAGAACACCATGATGCACTACTAGAATCAGAGAATTTGCCATCAGTTCATTCTATGTCGTATACTAGCGGACGACAAAGATGGTGTGTGATGTCTGTTTCCAAAAACAAGATGACAAAGAATGGCCTCATAGAAATATGGTTTTGCCGTCAGTCCGTTCTTTGTCGTCGGCTAGTAGACGTCAAAGACCCAAAAGGCAGACGACAAAGGCAGGCGGACGACAAATGGATGAATAGCAGACGGCAAAGAGCAGACCTGTGCCCCACAGGAGCACGGCGTTGCGTAGGTCAAACGGACGTTCCATATACCGTCAGTTCATTCTTTGCCGTCGGCTAGCAGACGACAAAGAGCACAGAAAGCGGACGGCAAAGGCAACACAAACAGCAAATCTGTTTTCAAAAAAAAGGAAATAACCCTTCATCACGCACCCCCCGCAGCTCTATCCATTTCCTCCCCCACGCGCCCCCCGTAGCCAACTGATCTGCCCCGTCGCCGCCGCCGCCCGTCGCCACCTCCATCGTCGCCGACGCCCGTCCCCGCCTCCACCTCCCCCTGCCCTCGCGCGACCTGTTCCCCCTCCCCTCGCGCGACCCCCTCTCCCTCCCCTCGCGCCGCCACCCGATCCAAGCCGTCGCCGCCACCGTCCGTCCCCGCCTCCACCACCGCCGACGCCTGTCCCCGCCTCCACCTCATCTGCCCTTGCGCGACCCGCTCCCCTTCCCCTCGCGCGACCCCCTCGCCCCTCCCCTCGCGCCGCCGCCCGAGCCGATGCCCCTCCCTCCCCGCGGGCTCGACCCCTCCTTTCCCACGAGCTCCTGGCCCGGTCCAGCCCCTCCGGCGACCCACTCCGGCGGACGGCGCCCCACCACCGTTCCCGCTCTCCTCGTCCTGGCCGTGAGCCACCAAGGTGAGCAGCTCCTGTTTTTTTGTATGTTGTGTCAACTGGTTTCAAAAACGAACTAGCCATATATCTGGCCGTATAATTCATGACATTGCAATCAAGAACAAACTAGCCCTATACTCAGGAAGGCGAGGTGATGCCAGCCGGAGGGATGTTGTTTTGTTTTACGTGTTTTGTAATCCGTTTAGGGTTTGTGTCCTGCTCGGGAAAATGAGGTTGTGATGGCTCCCTTAAAATGGAATAATATTATCCTCGCCAAACTCCTGTTTCGATGATGCATCTGTTGTCATCAGAAGGTGTGTGAAGTCGTGTTACCAGTGGATCTTGTGGGATTCGGCCGATGCTGGTCTTCTATGGATCTGTTTGGATTCTGTCTTTGTTCGTATGTCTATAAGTTGGATCGTTTTGATATATATTTCTATTCATCGAGGCGGTTATTGTTCTGTTGTGATGTTTCCGTGGTGCCTTAGTACGACGACTTCTTGATTGTCTACCAAAACAAATTTAGCCTAGCTCATGTGAGGAAGGGGTTTTAAAATTAGGGCAACACTTCTTTTTCGCAAACGAAGGCCCACACCACACGGACACTTACCAAGGGACCCATTCATTGAGAGATCCCACCACAAAGCCCAGGTCGATGACCAAATTAAATTGTGTATCTAATCCAAATTGAATACGTCGGTTGAACGAGGGGTTTTAAAATTATGGAGCTTAACGAAGTTAAAGATTTCATTGCCACAACCAATGATTGGCCGAGTCAAGATCAAGTCATGAAAATTGTATACCTTAATTGAATGTGAGAGCTTCAAAATAGTGAGCATAGTGTATTAAAAAAATAGAATGAGAGAGCTCCTTGTGAAATTGTTGACCCGGTCAAAATCGGGTGATCAAATTCCAATTAGAGACCTCAATTGATTGTGAGGCCTCCAATCCTAGGGAGTTTAGTTATATAGTATATTGTACTCACACATTGTGTAGATTTTGATTTGATGCATAAAGCACAAAGCATATGTAATTTCTTAGTGCGGAGTTCTATGGTGCTTATGTTGGTTGTGGCGTTGTGCCGGTGCTTTTCATGTGCAAGGGATCTTCTCTTCACCTCCATGAGCACCGTCGGTCCCATTGTCGTTAGACTACCTCCCCTACATGGTCTAGTGGTGAGAACTACCGTCATCTCCTCCCCGACCCTCTCCTATTTGGTCTGTTCCGGTCGTCATGCCGATGTCACTACATTTTATTTTCATGTCAAGTCTCGTAACCTAGGCGTCTTCCATTCGAAAGAGTTACAATTATAAATATGCATGCATTTGCATATTTATAACCATGATTCTTTCGAATTGTCCAATGTTATCCATGGACAGCCCGAGTATGTGAGGATTGGGTTCGTTTTCCCATGCTCTGCTCCGGATCCGATGCAGAATTTCATCAGTGCCTCCCTCTTGTTCTCCGGGTACACATCCTCTCTGTTTAATGCCGAGATGTGTATCAGGAGAACAGCGGGGAGGTGCTGATGAAATTTTGTGTCGGATACAAAGCAAAGCATGGGAAAACCAACCCAATCTACACATACTCGGGTGGGATTAGGACCTATCTTTACCTATTAGCGTGTAGGTTGCATGGACATAATAAAATTGACAAACTTGATTTACTGATGAATATATATGCTTAATTATATATATATTTCTTGTGTGTTTAGTAGCTAGGCAAGATGAGTGATCGTGCGTGGTTGTACACCGGTCACACTAGTCAGAAAGACATGACCAATGAATGGTTAACAAAAACCAAGGGGTTTGTGAAAGCCGCATTTGCAAATGGCCATAGAAAAACCTAGTGCCCCTGTATTAGGTGCGACAAATTTTCACAGAGGACAAAGGGTGAAATGGGTAAACACCTGTAGAAAGTGGGGTTTTACGCCTGATTAGATGGTGGACATTTCATGGTGAGTCTGCGTAACGTACCAGAGCTAACATGGTTCGTCATCGCACCAACGAGCATGGTACCTGGATCGAAGACATGGTGCAAGACTTTGATGATGCTCGGGATTCAGACAATGAGATGGAGGAATCTGCAAAGGCCTTCAATGAAATGTTGGAGTCTTCAAAACATCCTCTCGATGAGCACACTGAGCTTTGTTAGCTGGATGCCATCGCACACGTAATGGCTCTGAAGCCTCACTTCAACTTGGGCAGAGAATGCTACGACGCAATGATGACACTATTTGGATGCTTTCTACCCAAAGGCCATGTCATGCCTGCAAACCTGTACCAGTCGGACAAAATCTTCCATGTACTTAAGATGCCCTATGAGAAGATAGATGCCTGTGAGAAAGGATGTGCCTTATTTAGGCTTGAACTATTGTCCCATTTGCAAGTCTTCCACGTATGTTTTGGTAGACAATGGTATGGGTGAGAAGAGGCAGACCAAAATCCCAGTTAATGTTCTTCAGTACATGCCAATCATACCAAGACTTCAACGTTTTTTCATGGTCGAAGAGACAGCCACACAGATGACATGGCACAAATTGGGCAAAAGAACGGAACTAGATGCAGATGGGAATCAGATGTTGGTACATACATCAGATGATTTTGCGTGGAAGCACTTCGATGCATTACATGAGGATAAAGCGGAAGATCCAAGGCATCGT
The DNA here is from genome assembly GCA_039707655.1 of Elymus sibiricus. NCBI lineage: Eukaryota > Viridiplantae > Streptophyta > Magnoliopsida > Poales > Poaceae > Elymus > Elymus sibiricus. Next base: position 240,628,912 of record CM077665.1, read on the forward strand.
CGAGTCTACATCGGCACATATGGGTTCAATCCGTTTGGTATCGTGGCAACCCAATAAAGTTGTTGGCTTGTATTTGTCATTCCACTCAATCTCCCCCCGGGACAGGTTATGTAAAGAAAGAACCTTTTCCTGATGTTGATAATTCCAGGGCCCAACTATCCGGGGAAGAATATGAATGTGTACATGCAGCCGCTTAAGGATGAATTGCAAGAAGCTTGGGATAATGGGTTCAAGACATACGATGCCGCTAGAAAACAAAACTTCACAATGCATATCTGGTACATGTACTCGATGCATGACTTACCGGCGTTTGCGCTATTCGTTGGCTATTCTGTGCATGGAAGGTTCCCGTGCCCCACATGCAAGGCAGCTCTTTAGTTTCATTGGCTACAGGCGGGTCACAAGTATTCTTGCTTCGACTTGCATATACAGTTCCTGGATCCTCGCCATAAGTTCAGAAAAGACAAGAAGAACTTCATCAAAGGTACAGTTATCAAAAACTCTGCACCACCTACGTTGACAGGCCAATAGATCCTGGATCAGTTAAACCCTCTCGAGCCTGATCCAGAGCGTCCAGGGTATTTCAAGGGGTATAATTCGAAATACGTCTGGACTCACAAGACATGCTTGTGGGATCTGCCTTAATTCAAAGACCTCCTTCTTCCACACAACATCGACGTGATCCACACTGAAAAGAATATCGGTGAGGCCCTTTTTGGTACATTGTTCGGCATAGAGGGGAAGTCAAAGGAAAATCCTAAGGCTAGAGTCGATCAGCAGACTCTATGTGGTAGACTGTTACAGAACATGTGATAACCGAAAGGAAAGCAGAATTGGTCGAAGCCAAAGGCCTGGTTCAATCTTGCAAGGGGAGCTATGAGGGAAATTATCTTGTGGGTGAAAATGCAATTGATGTTCCTCGATGGGTATGTAGCGAATCTAAAGATGGGAGCAAGTCTTGAAAAATTGAAAATATTTGGTCTCAAGAGTCATGATTGGCACATATGGCTTCAGCGGGTAATGCCGGTGATGTTGCGTGGCCTTATCACTGAGGCTGAATGGCCAGTACTGGCAGAGCTGAGCTATTTGTTCCGTGTCTTTGTGCGAAAGAAATATTGCTTGGCGTTCTAGATGACATGGAAAAGTTCAGAGTTGCTCTACAAGTTAGAGAAGATCTTTCCATCGGGCTTCTTTAATCCAATGCAACATTTGATTGTACATCTCCCGACCGAGGCAAGATTGGGGGGCCTGTGCAAAATCATTGGTGCTATGCAACTGAGAGGATGCAGAAGACGCTTCGAGCAAAATGTAAAAAGAAACGTAGAATTGAAGCATCGATGGCAGAGGCATTCATTACTAAGGAGGCGGCAAACTTCGTGACAGAACACTACGAAGCAAAAAATCGTCATTCACATAATCGGAAGCCTCGGTACAATGCTGGCGACCCTAAAAAAGGTGGATTCAACCTCAACCTATTCAAAGGGAAGCTCGCACCAGCCGGTGCATCGAAACAAATAGTATTTGATGTAGAAGAATGGTGGACCATTTCGTTATATATCGTCATCAACCTAACAGAAGTGCGGCTGTACATCGAGTAAGTTATCGGTACATTGTTTCGCAACTTCTAATTCCTTTGAATTGCTCTTATTCCTGGATATTTGATACAGTTGATACGTCGCAAAATTCTCGGATGGAGCGGTGATCCAAAAGGAGTCCATCGAAGAGTATGAGCTTCTGGCAAAGCATGGAGGTGGCTATCCCGGTTTCATCTCTTGGTACAAACAAATGGTAATTACCATTAATAGACCATTTCATTTGTTGGTCTAATTTGCGGCTAATGCAAGAATCCTTTCGTATTAAACTCGTAGGCTAATTCAGAGTCTATGGACGCCAAATTGAGACAAGCCGCTAATGGTTTTGACTATACACTACTGGAATGAGAGGATTTGCCATCTGCCAGTTCTTTGCCGTCTGTTGGCAGACGACAAAGAAAGTCTTTGCCGTCTGTTGGCAGACGACAAAGAAAGTCTTTGCCATCAGCTTCCAAGAAACGAACAGCAAAGAACTGGTTGATGGCAAAGAGTCTATTTGCCATCAGTCAGCTCTTTGCCGTCTGCCAGCTGATGACAAAGAGCCGAAAGGCAGACGACAAAGAGCCCACCTGGGCCCCATTGGCCCGTGGGGGGTGGTGGGGTTAATTGGGCCGTCTGCCAGGGCTTTATCGTCTGCCTGGCGGCTCTTTGCCGTCCGCCAGCAGACGGCAAAGCCCTGGCACCCTAACGGCGTCGGGCCCGACCCCCACCCCCCCTCTCTCTCTTTCTCTCTTCTCTTTCTCTCTCTCTTTCTCTCCCCCAACCCCCGACGCCGCCTCCTCCACGCCCCCTCCTCCACGCCGCCAGGCCGCCCCGCCGCCGGCCGCCCCCGCCCGGCCGCAAGGCACCCCTGCCCCCAGCCGCCTCCTCTCCTCGCCGCCGGCCACCCCCGCCCCCGCCCCTGCCTCCGGACGCCACGCCGCCCCCGCCCCCACCGCCCCGGCCGCCTCCGGTTAGTGGCACCCCCCCACCACCACCACCACCATTTTTTTGATATTTTATGTTTTTTTCTATTAAATTAGATAGTTAGTTTATTAGGTAGAAAAAAGTTAGATAGAAAAGAAAAAACTTAGAAGAAAAGAAGAAAAGAAAAAACCTAGAAGAAAAAAAGAAAAGAAGAAGGGAAAAAAGCAAAAAGCAAAAGAAGAAAAAATAAGAAGAAGAAGAAGGAAAAGAAGAAGTATGAAAACAAGAAGGAAAGGAAGAAGAAGGAAAAGAAGAAGAAGAAGAAGAGTAGGAGGAGGAGGAAAAAGAAGAAGAAGAAGAAGCAGAAGAAGAAGAAGAAGAAGAAGAAGAAGAAGAAGAAGAAGAAGAAGAAGAAGAAGAAGAAGAAAAAGAAGAAGAAGAAGAAGAAGAAAGAGGAGAGGAGGAGAAGAAGAAGAGGAAAACGGAAAAGAAGAAGAAGAAGAAGAGGAAGAGGAAGAAGAAGAAGAAGAAAAGAAGAAGAAGGAGAAGAAGAAGAAGAAGAAGAAAAGGAAGAAGAAGAACATGAAGAAGAGAGAGAAAAGAAGAAGAGGAGGAAGAAGAAAACGACGCCCTGACACTCCGACACCCCGACACGACGCCCCGACACACCGACATGACACCCCGACACGACACCCCGACACGACGCCCCGACACCCAGACACGACGCCCCGACACCCCGATACGACGCCCCGACACAACACCCCGACACCCAGACACGACACCCCGACACGACACCCCGACGACGCCCCACCGGTGAGCCCCCCTGCACGACACCCCCGACACGACACCCCCAGCACAACACCCCAGCATGACACCCCCGGCGACGCCCCTCCGGTACGACACCCCGGTGACACCACGGCACGACCCCCCCGTGCAGCTGTTAATACGCCGCCCCCGACGCCACTGACCCCCGACCCCCGACACCTCTTCGGCCTCCTGTTGACCGAAAAGGTGCTCTTCGACCTTCCAGAGGCCGACGGGGTCAAAGTTTTGTAAATTATGAGTTAGGTCATATATTTTCTGATTTTGTTATAAAAAACATCATATTTGTGTTGATCGGGTGGATTTCAATGTGCAGTTGTTTCGTCGTTGCGAGGGTCTGGTGTTTGATGACCTCCCCGTGCGTTGGACGAGCTCTGCCCCTGCGTTCGTGGGTGAGCACAAATGACATCTCCTCCCCCCTTAATTTGCTCTGTTCCGGTCTTCGTGCCGATGAAACTTGCTAGCTATAGGTGTCTTCAATCATTAGTATGCGTGACCAGTATGCGTCTCCCGTTCGAAAGGGAAGCTGTCGGAGTTCTGGGGACGGGGGTACCCAGACTTGCCTGCCTGCGGCCCAGGGCATGGCCCACCTCGACAGCCAAGCACGGCCCGGCGCGGCTTCTCTCCAGACAAGGCCCTTGCGAGAGCCCCGCGCTCGCGAGGGAGATGGCGCCAAGACCCTCAGAGGGAAGAGTCCTCCCCAGGCACCCTCCTGAGTGGCGGAGATCCCTATGCAACGCTCAGCCTCGGTAGACCGGAGGTGACGCAAGCCAGGCCAGGCGGGCACCAGCGCGCGCAGAGGAGACAGTTTCCTCTTTGGTGCAAAGGAGGCAAAGACGTACGCACGTTCCTGAAGCACCCCCCAAAGGTTTCCATTCTGGTGCAACGAGACCAAGACCACGAGCTCCGCAGGACGGACGTCATCGCCGAGCCCACCTCTGCATCACCACCGACAACTTTGCAGGCGAAGACCACCTTTCGTCAGGATGAGGGTGTACAACCTGTCCCCCTTTGAATTTGGCCGTTGTGGGATCCCTTCCCGCCATTGCGATAAGGGAAGAGGACCCGTGCCACTATAAATAGAGGCTAGACTGCTCCGTAGAGAGGGGAGATCCAACACCACCCGAGCGCCCTCGCGAGGCAACTCACCACTGTACTAGTTCATCCACAAACCTCCTTGTGAGGCAATCCGCCAAAAGCAGGAGTAGGGTTTTACGCTTCACAGCGGCCCGAACCTGGGTAAATCCTCGTGTGCTAGTATCTTTCCCCACGATTGTGCGAGTTCATCGGGCTAGGCTGTCGAGCTGTAAGCTTGAGGGCGAAGCTGGTGGGGATCTTCGCACACACCCCTGAGTTCGAACCTCTTTTGGGTTTTACGGAGCCCGAAATCTGACATTTGGCGCGCCAGGTAGGGGGCATGTCGGAGTATTCTAAAAGCTTCGCTCCTTCTCCGCTCCGTTGTTTCGATGGCCGATGCCCGGCAAGCTTCCTTCGGCCCCGGTGGATCCGCCTTCACCAACCTCGCCGCTAGCGCCCAAGACGCACATCCTAGCAGCTCGGTGCTGGGCGGTAGCTACCAGGCCACCAGCGTCGTCTCCACCGCCGTCGCTGCTCGTGCCGGCCAGGCGCACGGCGGGCGAGCGGCGTCCACGGGACCGACATCACCCTGTACCCACGTGGGAGACGTCAACGCGCATGACGCACTGCTGATGGCGAGTGAGATGCTTCGTCATCGCCCAACGCACGGGGGCTTCGACGCCTGGGCCGACCACATCGCCGAGTTGATCACCGTCGCGAGGAGGGCTTGGGTTCCGTACCCCTCTTCTCGACCACCGACGCTGGGTGCCAGGGGCTCGCTTGCCATGCCTCTCACCTCATCTGCAGACGGCGTGCCCGCCCCATGCCCGGCCGAGACCGGGCAGGGCCCACCGCACACCGTGCTCCTTCTCCTTCGGATCCCGGTGACCGGCTTCGGGGCGCCGTCCGACCCCGCTAGTGGAGCCTTCGAAGGAGGTGACGGGGAGCTACGCGCGCACTCATGCCCCGGTGGATCATCAACAGCCTGGGTCGTCCCGGCAAGAGCGCGCCAACCGGCATAGGGACGAGGCGGCTCAGGCTTCCGGGCAGGCAGGTAACCATAAAGGAGGCGCGGTGGATAACCAGGGAGGCAACCCATGTCAAGACACACGCGACCAACCCCACGTCGACGGCAGAGGTAAGCAACTTCGGGCGGAGGCTCACCGCAGGAGGGTCGGTGGGCCGTGCGCCCAGGGCGGCGTCGCCTTGGAGACAGTTCAGGAGGAAGCCAAGGCCTTTACACAGAGGCCTATGTTCCGAGCTATGTCATACCTGCAGATGGCGCGGTGGATCACGCGCCTCCCACGGGAGCCAGCATCCTCCTGGAGTAGGGAGATGTCCCAGACGTCCTCTCCAAGCCGGGCCTGGGGTCTTCCACTGAGGAGGCACCAGGCCAGGTTGGTGCAAGCAAGGGGGCGTCCCGGGATGCACGGGGGCGCGGCACGGCCGCCGCCCTCGCGAGCAAGTAGCATGCAGCCAAGCCCTCTGGGCCGCAGGGCAACTGCCTAGGGGGACCGGCAGGGTACGAGCAGCACGGGCCACGCGCGGCAACGTTGGCACCGGCGCGGCCTTGAGGAGGCAGTGCCTCGCGAGGTCCTCGGGTCGTGGTCTGGCCGGTGCCCCGATGCCTCACAAGGCGGCTTCACTGACACAACACCCCTATGGCTGCGCTGGGTGCATTGTGCTCATGTTTGGGCCACGGGAGCGCAAAACCGCGGCTACGTGGGGAACGATGCACTCAGGTTTGGGCTGTAGGGGCACGCAACTGCGTAGAAATGCGCGGGGTGGCTCTTGATTGAGTTGGGCGCACCTAGGCCATGCGCCTGGGGGCTTGCCCAGCTATCTTCGGCCGTGAGACTCTCACGTAATAATGAGTGGGCTATATACGCCCGGAGCCCCCCGAGGACGCGGAGGGGTTCCATCCCACGCCCAAGTGGAAGCCCCATGCTCCACGCTGGCGGACAACACTGTCCTCCAATGACTATGCCCACGCAACGTGGATACCCTATGCTCCGCGCTAGGGGAAGACGAAGACGTAGAGTAGCCTAGGTGCCGGACGCGTCCGTTGCTTGTTCCTTTTTGTATTCGAATTCCCACTTTTTGAAATGAAACTCAAAAGTTTCGTAACTCTATTTGAAAAAAGGGGTGGGAATTTTCTCTCTTTGCGATTCTTCTTCTGGTCTTGAAATCTCGTTTTCTGAATCGACACCTGTCGGTCTTCCCCTCACGCGCCCCGCGAGCGGGGGCAGCACGGGCACGGTGTGCACACTTGGCCAAGGCCGTGGCACCTTGGTCCTCGCGTGGCGCCTCTGGGCAAGCCGGCAAGGGCCTGTTGCCTCGGAAGCGCCCATCTTTTAGCGGCAGACCCTTGCTCGGGGGCTCCGGCCGTGGCCCGGCGTGGCATCATGGAGCCTCGGGAGGCTCAGGCACCTCTCGGGGCAGGAACCGGCAAAAAAGGTATGGGAGCCGCTCGAGCGTCAAGGGGGACTCCTGAGCAAACGTGCCTCAGGGGCCTCAGTAGTCACGTAGCCCCTCGCCCCTTGGTGTCGTCCTGGTGATCCGGACACCCCAACGGCGGTCGAGGTATGCGCGGGATTGGGCTCCGCCGACGTAGAGCGCCGCTTGAGCGTCAATGGGGGTTCCTAAGCAACGCGCCTCAGGAGCCTCACTGATCACGTAGCTCCTCGCCCCTTGGTCTCGTCCTGGTGATCCGGACGCCCCAACGGTGGCCGAGGCCTCGCCCCTTTGGTCTCGTCCTGGTGATCCGGACGCCCCAACGGCAGTCGAGGTATGCGCGGGATTGGGCCCCGCCGATGTAGAGTGCCGAAAGGGCTCCCAAACCATTCCGCTCGCAAGGAAGAAGCCCTCCCTCGTGGGATCCTCGAGTTCCCTGGACGCCGCAGCTGCACCTCGCGACCCACGAGCTCCCCATGACCCGCCAAGCTAAGTACGCCAACCGAACAGAGCAGAAACTTTCTGATCAAATGATAGCCTGAATACAGGGTATGAGACAGGAGCGCTAATGTGAGAATGCAGGCGCTACGGTTTACTACGTGTCCCCATCAGGCTTCTTGTGGCTCCAGGTACAGGAAAGGGCAGCGCAAGGGAAGGAATCCGGCCTCTCTAGGCGGCGTCGCTAAAACCCCTGCCTTGGGGCGGCACGCTCCTCCTCAGGAGGGCCCGCCTCGCGAGGCCCCGACATGCCGCCATCACCGGGCATAGTGCGACACCCCCGCGGGCCTCTCAAAGGACGCCGGGCCGCACCGACGATAACGCAAAGCTCCGCGCAAGAGACAAAGGCGCGTCACACAAAACAAGCAACCGACGGTTTAAAAGAAGGAGGAGGAAGACGAAGGTAAAACACAAAAGTTTAACGCCCTCAAGGGCCAAGTGCTTCTTGATATGACAGGAACCAGAGAAAGAAAATAGGGGAAGCCTAGGCGGAGGAGCCGCTGTCACCATCCAGACCCCCGCCCGCCTCGGCGCCGGCGTCGTCGCCTTCGTCGGAGGAAGGCTCTTGGATGAACCATTCCACCAGGGACTCCACGTGCGAGCGCACCTCATCCCTGAGGGGCCTCTAGAGCTCCTCAGGCACCGGCTCCATGACGCGGGGGAGATCAAGCTCCGGGACGTGACGGCGCAGGTTGGAGAAAACGCGCGTCAGCGCAATGTCCAGGAGGTCGCACGCGCTGGACATGTTGTCCTCGTCCACCTGGGAGATGCCGGTCTCCAGCGCATCCACCACCTTGCCGAAGACGTTGAGGTAGCCTCCGTCGCCGTGCGCGCACGGCAGCGCGGGGGCTTCCCCAACGAACCGGCTCACCGCACCAACCGCGTGGTGGGCAATATCCAGGTACTGCTTGGCGCGCTGCGCCTCCAGCATCTTTGCGTGCGCCGCCTCGTCCTGGGTGGCCTAGACGGCGTCGGCTGCCCCCTTGATTTGGGCCTGGAGGGACGCCAGCTCCACCTGGGCCTCCGCCTCGCCCCTGAGCGTGGCCTGGAGGGCGGCCTCGGCGTCTGCCAGCTGGGCCCTCAACGCGTCCGCTTCCTCCTGGAGCCCGTCGAGCCTGCGCCTCTTTGGCGCAGGCGCCCTGGGAGGAGGAAACAATCAGGTCCGGCGTGTCGGGCGAGATTGCGACAGAAGGGGGTGGGTGACAGTACACTTACTCTTCGATGATGGCCCAGCGCCGGTGAGCTTGGGCCGGCCTCAAAGGCCCCCCGCTACTGCCTCCAGAGGCCGACGGCGGAGCCGAGGACCCTGTGCGCTTCCCCGCGCCTGCTGCACTCCCTCCACATGCCATGAAGGATAAGGGAAGAGAGGAGGATGAGAAAGATATCTTTCGAAGGATGGGAAGCGAGAGGGCGCGTTAGGATGGAAAACCCCACCCCCCGGGGGGGCGGGTTTATAGGCGCAACCGCTGCCCACGGGGCCTCGTGGGGAGGGGAGGCGCCGTGCGCTCATCGGGCGCCGCGTGCCAGACTCGATCGGAGTGCAGCCCCGCTTCACGTCGCTTCATCTGCCCTTGTTGGGTCACATCCGCTTGGACCGAGGGGGGAGGACACCAGGAGACAGCCGCATTCAAGGAAGGGCGATGATGGCCGGCGCGGCGCGCAGGCCTCACGTCAGCTTGACTCGGGGCAGTTCCCGACGTCTTCGGGGAACGGAGGCATCCGCGTCTCGTTATGCGCCACGCGCCAGGATTGGGCCCGTAGGCGATTAGGGCCCGCGGCGCTCAGGTCGGCTTCTTCGGCTTCGCCCCGAAGCCAACCCAAGCGCGCCTTGGGCCCGAGGGCAGCTGTCGGAGTTCTGGGGACGGGGGTACCCAGACTTGCCTGCCTGCGGCCCAGGGCATGGCCCACCTCGACAGCCAAGCACGGCCCGGCGCGGCTTCTCTCCAGACAAGGCCCTTGCGAGAGCCCCGCGCTCGCGAGGGAGATGGCGCCAAGACCCCCAGAGGGAAGAGTCCTCCCCAGGCACCCTCCTGAGTGGCGGAGATCCCTATGCAACGCTCAGCCTCGGTAGACCGGAGGTGACGCAAGCCAGGCCAGGCGGGCACCAGCGCGCGCAGAGGAGACAGTTTCCTCTTTGGTGCAAAGGAGGCAAAGACGTACGCACGTTCCTGAAGCACCCCCCAAAGGTTTCCATTCTGGTGCAACGAGACCAAGACCACGAGCTCCGCAGGATGGACGTCATCGCCGAGCCCACCTCTGCATCACCACCGACAACTTTGCAGGCGAAGACCACCTTTCGTCATGATGAGGGTGTACAACCTGTCCCCCTTTGAATTTGGCCGTTGTGGGATCCCTTCCCGCCATTGCGATAAGGGAAGAGGACCCGTGCCACTATAAATAGAGGCTAGACTGCTCCGTAGAGAGGGGAGATCCAACACCACCCGAGCGCCCTCGCGAGGCAACTCACCACTGTACTAGTTCATCCACAAACCTCCTCGTGAGGCAATCCACCAAAAGCAGGAGTAGGGTTTTACGCTTCACAACGGCCCGAACCTGGATAAATCCTCATGTGCTAGTCTCTTTCCCCACGATTGTGCGAGTTCATCGGGCTAGGCTGTCGAGCTGTGAGCTTGAGGGCGAAGCTGGTGGGGATCTTCGCACACGCCCCTGAGTTCGAACCTCTTTTGGGTTTTGCGGAGCCCGAAATCCGACAGCGGCATCTATAAATATGCATGTCTTTGCATATTTATAACCGCCATCCTTTCGAATTGTCCAACGTTATCTATGGACAACTCGAGTATGTGTAGATTGGGTTCGTTTTCCCATGCTCTACTCCGGATCAGATGTAGAATTTCGTCAGTGCCTCCCTGTTGTTCTACGGGTACACATCCTCTCTGTTTATTGCCGAGATGTGTATGAGGAGAGCAGCGGGGAGGTGCTGCCGAAATTCTGCATTGGATCCGGAGCAGAGCATGGGAAAATGAACCTAATCTACACATACTCGGGTGGGATTAGGACATATCTTTACCTATTAGCGTGTAGGTTGCATGGGCATAATAAAATTGACAAACTTAATTAACTGATGAATATATATGATGAAATATATATGTATATATATTTCTTGTGTGTTTGCTAGGTAGGCAAGATGAGTGATCATGCGTGGATGTACACTAGTCACACTAGTCAGAAAGACATGACCACTGAATGGTTAACAAAAACCAAGGGGTTTGTGAGAGTCACATTTGCAAATGGCCAGGAAAAAACCTGGTGCCCCTGTGTCCGGTGCGACAACTTTAAAAAGAGGATAGAGGGTGAAATGGGTAAACACCTGCAGAAGTGGGGTTTTACGCCTGATTATACGGTGTGGACATTTCATGGTGAGTCTGCCCAACGTGCCAGAGCTGAGGTGGTTCATCGTCGCACCGACGAGCATGGTACCGGGATCGAAGACATGGTGCAAGACTTTGATGATGCTCGGGATTCGGATGATGAGATGGAGGAATCTGCAAAGGCCTTCTTTGAAATGTTGGAGTCCTCAAAACGTCCTCTCCACGAGCACACTGAGCTTTGTCAGCTAGATGCCATCGCGCAAGTAATGGCTCTGAAGGCTTAATTCAACCTAGGAAGAGAATGCTCTGAAGGCGTTGGTGGATGAGTGGTGCTCAGACGAATGGTTAGCCGTCCACAACAATGCCAAGGACCGGCGTGCCAAAATGGTTGGTGTGCCACACCATCAAGGCAGCGCCAACTTATATCAGTTCGGGCGGAACTGGGTATGTGGTTTGCTTCATGATTCATGCAATTCATTCTTGGGGCTAGCTTGAGCCCTTTACTAATAATTTGTTCCTCTCTTTTAGGCACAACACAATAACACGGAGGTGCCAGAGGTGTACGACCTCTATGCCATGGCCCATACTGCCTCGTACAAGAAGGCCCAGGCATTCTCTGAGTTTGACCTCGATCATCCCGAGAACTTCACCAACATCTCCTCCCACCACAAGCTCGTGAGGTAAAGAGACGAGGGGAAGGCGAGGAAAGGAGAGGACTTAAACCCGAGCCAGCATCCTATTGATCCAGAGCTGGTGATGATAGCTGGCGGCGGGAGGCCCCATGGCTCGATAGCCATTGGAGATCGACTTATACGGTCTTTTCGCACTCTCCGGGAGATCAAGGCGCGCCAAACGAGCTCCTGTTCCATGGCCAGTCGAGCTCGCCATCGAGGTTAGTTATATTGACCCAGATATCTTTCCTCCATTACATTGTGTGTGCGAACAAAGATGATTACAATGCTAACGAGGAGTTGTGTTGTAGGCTGCTCTTCAAAAAGAGAGAGAGGCAATCCAGGCGCTTCTAGAGGATAGGGACCGGCAGGCGGCGGAGAAGGAGAGGGAGTTCGTGGAGAGGACGATGATGACCCACAAGTATAGGGGATCTATCATAGTCCTTTCGATAAGTAAGAGTGTGAACCCAATGAGGAGCAGAAGGAAATGACAAGAAGTTTTCAGTAAGGTATTCTCTGCAAGCACTGAAATTATCGGTAACAGATAGTTTTGTGGTACGATAATTCGTAACGGATAGCAAGTAACAAATGTAGCAAAGGTGCAGCAAGGTGGCCCAATCCTTTTTGTAGCAAAGGACAAGGCTGGACAAACTCTTATATAAAGCAAAGCGCTCCCGAGGACACATGGGAATTTCTGTCAAGATAGTTTTCATCATGCTCATATGATTCGCGTTCGTTACTTTGATAATTTGATATGTGGGTGGACCGGTGCTTGGGTGCTGCCCTTACTTGGACAAGACTCCCACTTATGATTAACCTCTCTCGCAAGCATCCGCAACTACGAAAAAGGAATTAAGATAAATCTAACCATAGCATGAAACATATGGATCCAAACCAGCCCCTTACGAAGCAACGCATAAACTAGGGTTTAAGCTTCTGTCACTCTAGCAAGCCATCATCTACTTATTACTTACCAATGTCTTCCCCTAGGCCCAAATAATGGTGAAGTTTCATGTAGTCAATGTTCACATAACACCACTAGAGGAAAGACAACATACATCTCATCAAAATATCGAACGAATACCAAATTCACATGATTACTTATAACAAGACTTATCCCATGTCCTCAGGAACAAACATAATTACTCACAAAGCATATTCATGTTCATAATCAGAGGAGTATTAATTATCATTAAGGATCTGAACATATGATCTTCCACCAAGTAAACCAACTAGCATCAACTACAAGGAGTAATCAACACTACTAGCAACCCACAGGTACCAATCTGAGGTTTTGAGACAAAGATCGGATACAAGAGATGAACTAGGGTTTGGAGAGGAGATGGTGCTGGTGAAGATGTTGATGGAGATTGACCCCCTCTCGATGAGAGGATCATTGGTGATGACGATGGCTTCGATTTCCCCCTCCGGGAGGGAAGTTTCCCCGGCAGAACAGCTCCGCCGGAGCCCTAGATTGCTTCTGCCCAGGTTCCGCCTCGAGACGGCGGCACTTCATTCCGAAAGCTCTCTTCTGATTTTTTTCCAGGTCAAAACCCTCCATATAGCAGAAGATGGGCACCGGAGGCCTGCCAGGAGGGCCCACAAGCCACAGGGGCGCGCTCCCCAGGCTTGTGACCTCCTGGTGGGTCCCCTCTGGTATTTCTTTCGCCCAATATTTTTTATATATTCCAAAATAATTCTCCGTAACTTTTCAGGACTTTTGGAGTTGTGCAGAATAGGTCTCTCATATTTGCTCCTTTTCCAGTCCAGAATTCCAGCTGCCGACATTCTCCCTCTTCATGTAAACCTTGTAAAATAAGAGAGAAAAGGCATAAGTATTGTACCATAATGTGTAATAACAGCCCATAATGCAATAAATATCAATATAAAAGCATGATGTAAAATGGACGTATCAACTCCCCCAAGCTTAGACCTCGCTTGTCCTCAAGCGAAAGCCGAGATCGATAAATATGTCCGCATGTTTAGAGATAGAGGTGTCGATAAAATAAAATACGTACATGAGAGCATCATGATCATCTTTAAAGCGGCAATACTTATTGATATATAATTTCTTATACTAGAGTAACAATTCATGCACAAGGTAGAGTATGAATCAAGAACTCTATTGAGAATCAAGAAACTATGATCTCAGTCATTGAAGCAATTGCAATTTATCATAACATCGGAAAGAGTCAATATAAGAGCTTGTAAAGCAAATCCACATACTCAATCATCTTTTAGTCTTTCATAATTGCTAACACTCACGCGGTACTTATGAGGTCAAAGCTTCAATTGGACACAGAGAAAGATAGGGGCTTATAGTTTTGCCTCCCAATTATTTACCTCAAGGGTAATGTCAACAGAAATAACTCATGATCACCCACATCCGAGTGGATATATGTGTCTAGATCATCCCCAACACATGACGCTTGCCAAGAGAGAAAGGCGAAACAAAGGAAGTGGTGAGGATCACCACGACTCTTGCATAAAGGTAAGTACTAGAAAGTAAAAGTAACAGACAGGCCCTTCGCAGAGGGAAACAGAGGTTGTCATGCGCTTTTATAATTGGATGCGCAATCTCTTAATGCAAAAGAACGTCACTTCATATTACCGCTTGTGATAAAGAACTTTATTATGCAGTCTGTCGCTTTTATTTCTTCCATATCACAATTTCGTATAAAGTTTATTTTCCTCACACTAATAGATCATACATATTTAGGGAGCAATTTTTTTTATTACTTGCACCGATGACAACTTACTTGAAGGATCTTACTCAATCCATAGGTAGGTATGGTGGACTCTCATGGCAAAACTGGTTTAAGGATGTTTGGATGCACAAGTAGTATCTCTACTTGGTGCGGAAGTTTTGGCTAGTATGAGGTGGAAGCAAGCGTCACATGTTAAAGGATCCATGACAATATAACTTCTATTCAGAAATAAACAAACATAACTCATTATGTTGTCTTCCTTGTCCAACATCAACTTCTTAGCATATAATACTTTAATGAGTGCTCACAATCATAAAAGATGTCCAAGATAATATATTTATATGTGAACCTCTCTTTCTTTATTACTTCCTTTTAATTGCAACAATGACCAATTGCTATGTTTGTCGACTCACAACAAATTTCAATCGACATACTTCCTATATGTGAAGTCATCACTCCCCAAAAGATCATCATATATACTCTTTGCTTTTATTCTATACTTCTTTTATTTCTATTTCTCAAGATCATAACAAGCAAGCAAAGCCCTCAACTCAAAACTACTTTTTATTATATAACTCTCGGACTCGTTTACATAGGGGGAACATAAAGCAAAACTCAAAAATAGATCACACTAAAACTTTATTCTACTAGATCAAGATATAACCAAAAGGATCGAACTGAGAAAAACGATAAAAGTGAAAGATGTGAAGGTGATACGATACCGGGGCACCTCCCCCAAGCTTGGCACAAGCCAAGGGGAGTGCCCATGCCCATGTGTTTAGTTGTCTTTCTTCGGAGGTGGCAATGTTGGAGTTGTTGAGGAGGTTGGAAGCTTGTCCTCCGTCTTCCAAGGCATAGGCTCACCATCGTAAAAAGATGAACGGGTCTCCGGGATCCTCAAATCTGCAGCCAAACTCATTCTCTTAAATTTGTATTCATGCTCACAATTTTGGTTTTGCAGGTCATAGATCTGGGCTTGGAGATGCTCCATTTTCTCGTAAAGCTTGAAGATGTGCTCCCCGATGTCCTTGGCATCCAGCTTGTGTTTATGGGTAAACTCCGCGATCATCATGTGATTGGCATTGAGTCCGCGTTCCACCATCCCTTGGCACTTGAAGACTTGCTGCTCCATTGCTTCGAGCCTTGTTTCCACACTTCCGGTCTTCTTTGGCCCCTCTACATCACGGATGTGCAGCACCCCCTCACGCATCTCAATGGTTTGGGGGTGTTGCAGCGCCTCCGCAAGGTAGGGGTTGATGACCTTCTCGAAGAACTTGTCCTTCGAAGCACTTGGGGACGTCATGGCGATCTAAATCTGTCCGGAAAAACAACAAAAAACAAGAACAGAGGATTTTTCGTGGTACGGTGGTCAAAACCTTCGGGAGATTATATAATGAATTTTTACCGACCTAAAGGAGTGTACCACAAGAAAACGGAGTCCGGAGGGTACACGGGGTGGCCACAAGCCACAGGGGCGCGCCCAGGGGGGTAGGGCGCGCCCCCCTGGCTTGTCGTCTCCTCGTGCACTTTTCGGACTACTTTAAATTTTCCTAATTTATTAAATATTCCAAAACGGAGAAAAAATGCTATTGGAAAAGTTTTGGAGTCGGTTTGCTTACTGTACCACATACCTATTCCTTTTCGGAGTCTGAAACGTTCTGGTAGGTGTCCCTAATGTACTCCTCCGGAGTTATGGTATTGATAATATTGGTTTCAACATTTATAGGAGTACCTGAGATATAATGTTTGATTCTTTGCCCGTTTACCACTTTCGGATTTGTGCCTTTGGCGTTGTTGATCTTGATGGCACCGGAATGATACACTTCCTCGATAATGTAAGGCCGTTCCCATTTAGAGAGAAGTTTTCCTGCAAAAAATCTTAAACGAGAATTGTATGGCAAGACATGGTCACCTACATTGAATTCACGCTTTTGTATCCTTTTATCATGACATCTCTTAACCTTTTCTTTAAACAACTTGGCATTCTCATAGGCCTGGGTTCTCCATTCATCAAGTGAGCTAATGTCAAATAACCTCTTCTCACCAGCAAGTTTGAAATCATAGTTGAGCTCTTTAATTGCCCAATAAGCTTTATGTTCTAGTTCAAGAGGCAAGTGACATGCTTTACCATAAACCATTTTATACGGAGACATACCCATAGGGTTTTTGTAAGCAGTTCTATAAGCCCATAATGCATCATCAAGTTTCTTAGACCAATTCTTTCTAGATCTATTAACAGTCTTGTGCAAGATCAATTTAATTTCTCTATTGCTTAATTCTACTTGACCACTAGACTGAGGATGATAAGGAGATGCAATTCTATGATTAACATCATACTTAGCAAGCAATTTACGGAAAGCACCATGAATAAAGTGTGAACCACCATCAGTCATTAAATATCTAGGGACTCCAAATCTAGGGAAAATAACTTCTTTAAGCATTTTAATAGAAGTGTTATGATCAGCACTACTAGTTGGAATAGCTTCTACCCACTTAGTAACATAATCAACAGCAACTAGAATATGAGTATACCCGTTGGACTTTGGAAAAGGTCCCATATAATCAAAACCCCAAACATCAAATGGTTCAATAACAAGAGAGTAATTCATAGGCATTTCCTGACGTCTACTAATATTACCAATTCTTTGACATTCATCACAAGACAAGACAAACTTACGAGCATCCTTGAAGAGAGTAGGCCAATAAAAACCAGTTTGTAATACCTTGTGTGCAGTTCTATCTCCAGCGTGGTGTCCTCCGTAGGCCACGGAGTGACACTTGTGTAAGATCTGTTCCTGTTCATGCTCAGGTACACAACGTCTAATAACACCATCCACTCCTTCCTTATAAAGGTGTGGATCATCCCAAAAGTAATGTCTTAAATCATAGAAGAACTTTTTCTTTTGTTGGTATGTGAAACTAGGTGGTATAAATTTAGCAACAATGTAATTAGCATAATCAGCATACCATGGAGCATTACGTGAAGCATTTATGACAGCTAATTGTTCATCAGGAAAGCTATCATCAATAGGTAGTGGGTCATCAAGAACATTTTCTAACCTAGAAAAGTTATCTGCTACGGGGTTCTCAGCATCCTTTCTGTCAATAATATGCAAATCAAATTCTTGTAGCAGAAGAACCCATCTAATAAGTCTAGGTTTAGCATATTCCTTTTCCATAAGATATTTAATAGCAGCATGATCAGTGTGAACAGTTACTTTGGAATCAACAATATAAGGTCTGAACTTATCACAAGCAAACACAACTGCTAAAAATTCCTTTTCAGTGGTAGCATAGTTTCTTTGAGCATTGTCTAGAGTTTGACTAGCATAATGGATAACATTTAATTTCTTATCAACTCTTTATCCTAGAACAGCATAAACGACATAATCACTAGCATCACACATAATTTCAATGGGTAGGTTCCAATCAGGTGGTTGAACAACAGGTGCAGTGATCAAGGCTTTCTTAAGGATTTCAAATGCTTCTACACAATCATCATCAAAAACAAAAGGAACATCTTTTTGCAAGAGATTAGTGAGAGGCCTAGAAATTTTAGAGAAGTCTTTAATAAATCTCCTATAGAAACCAGCATGACCAAGGAAACTTCCTATACCTTTGATATCCGTGGGACACGACATTTTTTCAATAGCATCAACTTTAGCTTTATCAACTTCAATACCTCTTTCGGAGATTTTGTGTCCCAAGACAATACCCTCATTAACCATAAAGTGGCACTTCTCCCAATTCAAGACAATATTAGTTTCTTCACATCTCTGCAAAACTCGATCAAGGTTGCTAAAGCAATCATCAAAAGAAGTTCCGTAAACGGAGAAATCATCCATGAAAACCTCAACAATCTTTTCACAAAAGTCAGAGAATATAGCAGTCATACATCTTTGAAAGGTAGAAGGTGCATTGCATAAACCAAAAGGCATACGTCTATAAGCAAAGGTACCGAAAGGACAAGTAAAAGTGGTCTTCTCTTGGTCCTCTTTTGACACAGGTATTTGAGAAAAACCAGAATAACCATCTAGAAAGCAAAAGTGTGTGTGTTTGGATAGTCTTTCTAGCATTTGATCAATAAAAGGTAGAGGGTAATGATCTTTCCTAGTAGCTTTCTTTAATTTACTAAAATCAATTACCATTCTATATCCTGTAACAACTCTTTGCGGGATCAATTCATTTTTATCATTAGGAACAACGGTAATACCTCCTTTCTTAGGGACACAATTAACGGGACTAACCCATCTACTATCAGCAATAGGATAAATTATACCTGCCTCCAAAAGCTTTAAAATTTCATTTCTTACCACTTCTTTCATTTTAGGATTTAACCGTCGTTGGTGATCAACAACTGGTTTAGCATCAGGCTCCATATTAATTTTATGCTGACATAGAGTGGGACTAATGTCCTTAAGATCATCAAGAGTATATCCAATAGCAGCACGGTGCTTCTTCAGAGTTTTCAATAATCTCTTTTCTTCATGCTCTGAAAGGTTAGCACTAATGATAACATGATATATCTTCTTTTCATCAAGATAGGCATATTTCAGAGTATCCGGTAATTGTTTAAGCTCAAACACGGGATCACCCTTGGGTGGAGGAGGATCCCCAAGTATTTCAATAGGGAGGTTGTGTTTCAAAATAGGATGCCGATCAAAGAAAATCTTATCTATTTCATTCCTTTCATTCATATGCATATCGTTTTCATGGTCTAGCAAATATTGTTCTAAGGGATCAGTAGGAGGCACAACAATAGAAGCAAGACCAATAATTGCATCCTTACTAGGCAATTCTTTATCATGGGGTTGTCTACGAAATTTAGAGAAATTGAACTCATGAGACACATCCCCAAAACTTACAGTAACAGTTTCTTTCTCACAATCTATCTTAGCATTAACAGTATTCAAGAAAGGTCTACCAAATATAATGGGACAAAAATCATCTTGTGGGGAACCAAGAACAAGAAAATCAGTAGGATATTTTATGTTCCCACACAAGACTTCAACATCTCTAACAATCCCAACTGGTGATATAGTATCTCTATTAGGGAGCTTAATGGTAACATCAATTTCTTCTAACTCAGCTGGTGCAATATCATTCATAATTTCTTGATATAAGGTAAAGGGAATTGCACTCACACTAGCACCCACATCACATAAGCCATGATAACAATGATCTCCTATTTTAACAGAAACAATAGGCATGCCAACAATAGGTCTATGTTTATCTTTAGTATCAGGTCTAGCAATTCTAGCAGCTTCATCACAGAAATGAATAACATGCCCATCAATATTATCAACCAAGAGATCTTTAACCATAGCAATACTAGGTTCAACTTTAATTTGTTCAGGGGGTGTAGGTGTTCTAACATAGCTCTTACGAACCGCAGTTGAAGCTTTAGCATGTTCCTTTATTCTAACAGGGAAAGGTGGTTTCTCAATATAAGCAGCAGGAATAACAGGATCAACATTATAAATAACAGTTTCTTCTTCAACTTTAATAGGTTCAACTACTTTCACTTCAATGTTAGGATGATATTTAAACCACTTCTCCTTAGGGAGATCAACATGAGCAGCAAATGATTCACAGAAAGAAGCTACTATCTCAGAGTCAAGTCCATATTTAGTGCTAAATTCACGAAAAGCATCGGTGTCTATAAAGGATTTTACACAATCAAACTTAAGGTTTATACCTGACTCCTTACCTTCGTCGAGTTCCCAATCTTCAGAGTTGCGTTTAATTCTTTCCGATAAGTCCCATTTGAATTCAATATCTTTCTTCATAAAGGAACCAGTACAAGAAGTATCGAGCATGGATTGATCATTACGAGAAAGTCGAGCATAAAAATTCTGAATAATAATTTCTCTTGAGAGCTCATGATTGGGGCATGAATATAACATTGAATTAATCCTCCCCCAACCTTGAGCGATACTTTCTCCTTCACGAGGCCAAAAATTATAAATATAATTCCGATCACGATGAACCAGATGCATAGGATAAAATTTCTGATGAAATTCCAATTTCAATCGGTTGTAGTTCCGTGATCCAATATCATCACATAGCCTATACCATGTCAATGACTTCTCCTTCAAATATAAAGGAAAGACCTTCTTCTTGACATCATCCTCAGGCAAACCTGCAAGCTTAAATAATCCACAAACTTCATCCACATAGATTAGATGCAAATCAGGATGTAGTGTTCCATCTCCTGCATAAGGATTAGCTAGCAGTTTCTCTATCATACCCGAAGGAATTTCATAATAAATATTTTCAATAGGTTCAGTAGGTTGAGGAGCAACTCTTTGTGCTTCCGGTCGAGGTAAAGATACCCCGAACAAGCCCCTCAAAGGATTATTTTCCATAGTAACAAGTGACAGTAAATTTCAGCACACTATATAAATTTTTCCTTACCAAATTCCACTCACCAAAGGCGCTTCACTCCCCGGCAACGGCGCCAGAAAAGAGTCTTGATGACCCACAAGTATAGGGGATCTACTGTAGTCCTTTCGATAAGTAAGAGTGTCGAACCCAACGAGGAGCAGAAGGAAATGACAAGCAGTTTTCAGTAAGGTATTCTCTGCAAGCACTGAAATTATCGGTAACAGATAGTTTTGTGGTAAGATAATTCGTAACGGATAGCAAGTAACAAATGTAGCAAAGGTGCAGCAAGGTGTCCCAATCCTTTTTGTAGCAAAGGACAAGACTGGACAAACTCTTATATAAAGCAAAGCGCTCCCGAGGACACATTGGAATTTCTGTCAAGCTAGTTTTCATCATGCTCATATGATTCCCGTTCGTTACTTTGATAATTTGATATGTGGGTGGACCGGTGCTTGGGTGCTGCCCTTACTTGGACAAGCCTCCCACTTATGATTAATCTCTCTTGCAAGCATCCGCAACTACGAAAAAGGAATTAAGATAAATCTAACCATAGCATGAAACATATGGATCCAAATCTGCCCCTTACGAAGCAACGCATAAACTTGGGTTTAAGCTTCTGTCACTCTAGCAACCCATCATCTACTTATTACTTCCCAATGTCTTCCCCTAGGCCCAAATAATGGTGAAGTGTCATGTAGTCGACGTTCACATAACACCACTAGAGGAAAGACAACATACATGTCATCAAAATATCAAACGAATACCAAATTCACATGATTACTTATAACAAGACTTATCCCATGTCCTCAGGAACAAACGTAATTACTCACAAAGCATATTCATGTTCATAATCAGAGGAGTATTAATTATCATTAAGGATCTGAACATATGATCTTCCACCAAGTAAACCAACTAGCATCAACTACAAGGAGTAATCATCACTACTAGCAACCCACAGGTACCAATCTGAGGTTTTGAGACAAAGATCGGATACAAGAGATGAACTAGGGTTTGGAGAGGAGATGGTGCTGGTGAAGATGTTGATGGAGATTGACCCCCTCTCGATGAGAGGATCGTTGGTGATGACGATGGCTTCGATTTCCCCCTCCGGGAGGGAAGTTTCCCCGGCAGAACAGCTCTGCCAGAGCCCTAGATTGCTTCTGCCCAGGTTCCACCTCGAGACGGCGGCGCTTCGTCCCGAAAGTTCTCTTCTGATTTTTTCCAGGTCAAAACCCTCCATATAGCAGAAGATGGGCACCGGAGGCCTGCCAGGGGGCCCACAAGCCACAGGGGCGCGCCCAGGAGGGTAGGGCGCGCCCCGAGGCTTGTGACCTCCTGGTGGGTCCCCTCTGGTATTTCTTTCGCCCAATATTTTTTATATATTCCAAAATAATTCTCCGTAACTTTTCAGGACTTTTGGAGTTGTGCAGAATAGGTCTCTCATATTTGCTCCTTTTCTAGTCCAGAATTCCTGCTGCCGGCATTCTCGCTCTTCATGTAAACCTTGTAAAATAAGAGAGAAAAGGCATAAGTATTGTACCATAATGTGTAATAACAGCCCATAATGCAATAAATATCAATATAAAAGCATGATGCAAAATGGACGTATCAGACGACTAGGTTTTTGGAGGAGGAGAGGGCACGGTACAAGGCGTCTCACCGGGCCATGTACGAGCTCTTCATGGTAAGTTTCTTCTTCATATTAGCCAAATCATGCATGTAATGTTCGTTTCATTAATAACTAATATGATTGGCTTGTCAAAACCAAATGTGCAGTCTATGTGCGACAAGACCGGCCAGACCCCTTCGGCGATGCCAGTCATTACCGCGGTGGGAACGGTGAGTTTCATTTGAATGGTCATTAGTTACTAGTCTTAACATTTCAGTGTCATCATGCTAACGAGACTTTGCAAATGATCTTTCGTGCATCATAACTCCCGAGCCGCATCGCACGACCCTTCTCTAAGGCATCCTTCTCCAGGTGAAACCGACCCGAGCAACCCCGGTGCTTCACCTCCGTGATGACGAGGACAGTAAGTTTTCTCTAGTGTTTTCCTTAACAAATGCATAATAACCTATACTTAGCTTATTTAATTCATTTACGACATAATTAGCTTACTTAGGTAAAAATGGCATAATAACCTTGGTTAGCTCATAAATGTCATATACTTAGCTTATTTTCCTAAGCTTACTTAGCTCAAAAATGACCTATTTTACCTAACTTAGCTCTAAAATGACCTATACTTAGCTTTGTTTCCTCCAAACTGACATAATAAGCTTACTTAGCTCCAAAATGACTTATTTTACCTAAGTTAGCTCTAAAATGACCTATCCTTAGCTTTGTTTCATCCACAATGACATAATATGCTTAGTTAACTCAAAAATGGCATAATTACCTAGGTTAGCTCAATAATGACCTGTACATACCTTACTTATGTCAAAAATGGCATAATTAGCTTACTTAGGTCAAAAAATGGCATAATAACCTTGGTAACCTCATAAATATCATATACTTAGCTTATTTTCTTCCAAAATGACACAATAAACTTAGTTAGGTAAAAAATGGCATAATTATGTAGGTTACCTCTAAAATGACACAAATAAGCAATAAGAAGAAGGAAAACAAGAGGAGAAAGAGAAAGAGAAGAAAAGCCCTTCTTCTTCTTCTTCTTCTTATTTTTCTTCTTCTTCCTCTTCTTCTTCTAGTCTTCTTCATCTAACTTTCTTATTTCCCATTTTGCAGATTTGATTCACTTCACGGAAGCTTGCATTGATGGAGTGCTTGTGTTTACTTCTTGTTTTGATTTTGTATCGATGAACAATGTGAAACTTGCTACCTATGGATGAAACTATGTATGTATGGATGAAACTATTGTAATATGGTGAAACTTGCACTTTTGATTTGGTATGTATGTTGGATGATGATATCCATATGGCAGGGATATAATTTATGTGACGGCGTGGGGTCATAGACCTCTTATCTAGGACACACCTGGGGTCCTACAAGTTCACAAAAGTCCCTGGATTACCTTAGCACTCGGACTAATGAACATGATGCACTCGGATCCTTGGAAGTCACTCAGCCTGGCTTAGACACCCGGTCGTGAAGAAGCAGAGACGGCGTGGGAGCTACAACATTCAAGGGACTTAATTAGCATTGAATACTGTAAACGTTGCGTTACCAGTAACGCCCGCAGTTAACACGATAGTTTCTAGTAACTCCGGCAGTTACTAGCATTAATGACCCTCGTAATGGCACTCGGCTGGCGGTGGTGCACTCTATATAAGCCACCCCCCGACACCAGAAGAGGGGTTACGAACTCTCTGTAATCAGAAACATACAGAAAGCAACAATTAGCCCCAGGGCTCAAGACGTAGGACTTTTACCACTTTCGAGTGGGTTCCGAACTCGTAAAATCCGAGTGTGACACTTGCTCCATAGCTAGGCTTCGCCCTACTCATACGTACCCCCCGTATTACTGTCAGGATTACTCCCACGACAGTCGGCGCCCACCTTGGAGCGGCAGTTCTAGCAAACTCCAGCGCAAGTGGAGATTCATTGCTTTTTCCGGCCATCATGCTGGCACTCGGCGGTGAGATTCTCTTCGGCAGCCTCCGCTTCATCGCTGGACCCGGATGCACCGCTGGACCCGGATGCGCTCCCCGCCTGCGGGGCTGTGCATTTCAGCGCGGCAGCGCACAGGGTCCTCCTGCGACAGTCATCGGAGCCATACGGCTCAGCGTCGGCCCGCTCATCGTCCAGCCGCCGCAAGCGTTCTGGATGCTCACGGTTGCAGAGATGGCTCAAGCATGTCATGGCGCGGCAACCTACTTCCGAGTAGGTCGCTGTGCTCGATTCCGGTGAGCCTACCATCAGCTTGTCTCCCACATCGGGCGACGAGCTGTCCGATGAGTTCGAGTGTGAAAGCAGCGGAAACGCTGCTGAGATACTGATGGCACATTCCACCGATCATGCCCCCCTGGGTACTCTGTGGGTGGCTCCCTTGGTCGAGACGGAGGCCGTCTTGACGACGGTCCCTCCGACGGTTATTTTCCCCTGCCTCTCACTGGGGAGCAGCGGGAAGAGAGGAGAAGGAGGGACGACGAAGTCCTCCTTATCCCCATCACTGGAATTTCCCCGGAGGAGATAGCCTTGGAGGCCACGCGCCAGGCCACCTTGGCCGAGCGCGAGCGTTAAGAGAGGCTCTAGCGAGCACTCCATGAACGCGCAGCAAGAGAGCAACCAAGCTCCAGTTACACCAGGTGGCAGTTGATTCCTAGTGACAAGCCGCCCAAGATCCCAGTGATGCGCACTCCTATAAAGAATCTACCCGCGGCCGCTCGGATAGCTGAATCCATTCAGCCGTCCGGCTCGGCAGCTGGAGAAGACATTCGGCAGATTCAGACTCTGCTGAAAATAGCGATGAGACAGAATTCAGAAGTATCTCAGTCGAATCAGCGTATATACAGAAAGTCCCTTCAGGCTGACACTGTCCAGTCCGCGCATAGTCCGCACGCTTATGGGAAGCACTGATACTCTCCTCCTCCCCCGAGAGGCCAGCACTGAGGGCTTTGGCGCGACGACCGTGACATCAGTCGGACACCCCCGTCGAGGGGTGGTTCATACGACAAGCAGCCCTATGATGACGATCGGCCTCACAAAGAAGACCGCAATCGGACTCCCCCTCACCCTAGAGGCTATGAGGAAGCAGGCCGACGCCCTCCGCTGCTCAATGCCAGATCTACCATCATGCAAAGAATGGTGGATAAAAACCGATTGGTCAGAGACCGAGTGAGCGGATGGGGGACGTCGGGTCTCGAGTGTTTCTCCATGTATATCCGAGAGGCCGAGATTCCCCTAACTACAGGTTGGCGACAGGGATCAGAAAGTTTAATGGCGAATCCAAGCCAGAAACATGGATCGAAGATTACCGAGTGTCTGTTCAGATTGGGGGTGGTGATGACTTCGTGGCGATGAAGCATCATCCCCTCATGCTAGAGGGGTCAGCTCGGGCCTGGCTGAAGCAATTGCCTTCTAGTAGCATCTATTGCTGGGAGTACCTGGCGCAGGTGTTCATCAAGACATTTGAGGGAACGTATAAGCGTCCGGGTGGATTGACAAAGTTGCAACATTGTGTCCAGAAAAGCAATGAAACTCTCTTGGAGTACATTCAGCGATGGACTATTCTGCACAACACGGTTGAGAATGTCACTGAGCACCAGGCCGTTTGTGCTTTCAAGGCAGGCACTCGGTACATGGAGCTCATCCTGAAGTTTGGCCGATTGGGAGATCTGTCTCTCGGTCGGGCCATGGAAACCACTAACAAATACGCCAATGGCAAAGAGCAAGACTGCCTCCGTAGCGGCAAAGGGCGAGCTGGTGATGCCCCTCAATCGACAGGGAACGATGCAAGAAGCAGAAGCGGAAAGCCGATCCTCTGGGAAAGGCATAAGTGGCTGCAGTTCCTGGTCAGGGGAAGACGAATCCCAAGAAAAATAAGAAAAAGGACTGGGCCAACAAGAAGAACCCCGAGTACAATTCTTAAGTGTTGGATCAGCCCTGCGCTATCCACACGAAAAAAGATGAGGAGGGCAACCACATTTACCCAAAGCACACCACTCGGGAGTGCCGAATGCTCAAGCATGAGATGGGTAAAGAGGCCTCTATAGAGAAGGATGATAACGAAGAAGGCGAGCGTGATTCCGAGTACCCTCACGTCGACAAGGTCCTGAACATGATCTTTGCAGATGGCGAAAGCAAGAGCCGATTGAAGGTCATCAATTGGGAGGTGAACTTGGTAGCTCCGACTACCGTCAAATACCTCAACTGGTCAAAAAACACTATTACTTTCAATCAATCCGATCACCCAGCCCACATAGCCACCGCCGGGAGGCAGGCGCTTGTTGTTGATTCGGCTGTAAATGGAGTCCGACTGTGCAAAGTCTTGATGGATGGCGGGAGTGGGCTCAACATAATTTATGCGGACACACTCAGCGCAATGGGCATTCAGATGTCCCACCTGAGTAAGAGTAACATGCATTTCCATGGGGTCATCCCTGGGAAGAAAGCCGAGTCACTCAGTCAGATCGCTCTGGACATCGTGTTCGGAGGGGAGAAAAACTTCCGAAAGGAACTCCTGACGTTTGAAGTGGTTGATTTTCAGAGTGCATATCATGCTATCCTGGGTAGGCATGCCTACGCACGTTACATGGCTAGACCATGTTACGTATATGTCGGGTCACGATGCACACGATCACCTATGGGACCACGGGCCCATTTGAGGTTCGACAGGGGTGAGGTCACGTTGCACAAAGAGCAGAGGTGGTGAGACAGCACGACGACGAGACGCTGGTGTTTTACCTAGGTTCGGGCCGCTGGGAAGCATAAAACCCTACTCCTGCTTTGGTGGATTGATCGGGGGGAACACGAAGCACACGCAGAGCCCAAACCCGACAAGGTTGCCTTCGGGAGAGCTGCTACGTGAGTACAAGTGTCCAAAAGTCCGAATCTTTAGCTAGGTTGCCTTGGGCCTCCTTTTATAGCTCAAGGGGCAACCACAGTGGCCAAACAAACATTATCTAGTGATTCGATAGCCAACAGTGCTATCATACCTAACTCTGGCATTTAGGACAAAATGACATAAATGCTAGCCTAGGTGGCGAGCGGGGATGCATCCCCGCCAGGCTTTCACCACCGCTTTAGCCAACTATTGCTTAGTATCTTGACACGCCTCTGGACGGGTGTCAAACGGGCATAATCTGTCTCCCAGCGCGTCGCCACGTACTTAGCGAGAGCCACTTAGCCACCTAAGGGCTCGACACTGCATCGATAAATGACTGGCGTTGCGATGTGGTAGAGTGGTGGCTGATCGGCTCGCGCTGGTCGAGGGATGGCTTGCCGGGTCTTCCTGAAGATGTGTGCACCTCGGTCCCCGGCAGGCACCGAGGACGTGACTAGCGTAGTTCGGGCCCGCTCTAGGCCGTTGCATCAACCTTGCTGGCATTTGCTTAGCCAGGGAAGGTTGCTCCTGCCGTAGTCCTGGTCTTGAATGCTGGTTTCGTCTTCTTGATGCGCTCCTTGATCTCACGTAGAGCGGCTTCTCTGGTTTGGACTGGTCTTGACTGTATTTATGTTGATGGGTTCTGCTACTACTGCCTATGCATAAGTCAGGGGCACTGGGTACCCCAGTCCTAGTGCACCGACAGGAGCCCCTGGGTCTGGCCCAAACGCGCTCGCCCAGCGCCGTTGGGTCAAGCCCAAAATTTATGCACAGGCGCGCAATATGAGGGAGTAACTGTCGACTTTCAAGCCAGCACTTACTTACTACCTCAGGCCGTTTCCGCGACGCGCACCGCATGCATTGAGGGGAGTTCACAGGTAACTGTAGCGCCAGGGATTGGAGCAATGGGGCGGTTACCTGTTCGCCTGTGATCATGGGTAGTGGGAATGGTGGAGATGGGCGGCCGCCTTGGAGCGGAGGAGAGCCAGCCCCCGTGCCCTTCCCTATAAATTGGGGGGTCACAACGGGCGATGCTCATCCATTCCCTTCTCCTCCTCGATCTCAGGTTCACATAGCTTTCCCTTCTTCTCCCATCGACGGACCGTCCCTTCCCTCCTGATGGTCAGGGGGAAGGGTCAGGCGAGCGCGTTGCTACTTCTCGAGCATGCGTTGGTTTTCCCTTGAAGAGGAAAGGGTGATGCAGCAAAGTAGATAAGTATTTCCCTCAGTTGTTGAGAACCAAGGTATCAATCCAGTAGGAGATACAAGCAAGTCCCCAATAGATGTACCTACAAAAAGAATCAAACACTTGCACCCAACGCTATAAAGGGGTTGTCAATCCCTTCACGGTTACTTGCAAGGATGAGATCTGATAGAGATAGATATGATAGATTGCTTGAACGGAAAGTAAAACAAAAGTAAAAATAATGCAGCAAGGTATTTTTGGTTTTAGATCTGAAAGTATAATATGGAAAATAGACCCGGGGGCAATAGGTTTCACTAGAGGCTTCTCTCATGAAGGAAAATAATACGGTGGGTGAACAAATTACTGTCGAGCAATTGATAGAAAAGCGAATAATTATGAAGATATCCAAGGCAATGATTATGCATATAGGCATCACGTCCGTGTCAAGTAGACCGAAACGATTCTGCATCTACTACTATTACTCCACACATCGACCGACTCCTGCCTGCATTTAGAGTATTAAGTTCATGAAGAACAGAGTAACGCATTAGGTAAGATGACATGATGTAGAGGGATAAACTCAAGCAATATGATGAAAACCCCATCTTTTTATCCTCGATGGCAACAATACAATACGTGCCTCGCTACCCCTACTATGTCACTGGGTGAGGACACCGCAAGATTGAACCCAAAACTAAGCACTTCTCCCATTGCAAGAATTACCAATCTAGTTGGCCAAACCAAACCAATAACTCGAGGAGACTTGCAAAGATATGAAATCATGCATATATGAATTTAGAAAAGACTCAAATAATATTCATAGATAATCTGAACATAAACCCACAATTCATCGGATCTCGACAAACACACCGCAAAAGAGTATTACATCGGATAGATCTCCATGAAGATCATGAAGAACATGGTATTGAAGAGCAAAGACAGAGAAGAAGCCATCTAGCTACTAGCTATGGACCCGAAGGTTTGTGGTAAATTACTCACGCATCATCGGAGGGGCAATGGAGTTGATGTAGATGCCCTCCGTGATCGAATCCCCCTCCGGCAGATTACTGGAAAAGGCTCCAAGATTGGATCTCACGGGAACAGAGGCTTCCGGCGGCGGAAAAGTATTTTCGTGGCTCTCTTTGGTATCCAGGGAATATTTGTGAATTTACAGGCCGAAGAATAGGGTTAGGGGGGCTGCAGTGGGGCCACAAGCCAGGGGGGCGCCCCCCCTAGGGCACGCCCCTGTGGCTTGTCGCCACACGGTGGCTCCCCTGCCTTCATCTCCAAGTCTTCTGGGTTGCTTCTGGTCCAAGAAAAATTATTCCGAAGATTTTATTCCGTTTGGACTCCGTTTAATATTCCTTCTCTGCAATACTCAAAAACAAGGAAAAAACAGAAACTGGCACTAGGCTCTAGATTAATAGGTTAGTCCCAAAAATAATATAAAATAGCATATTAATGCATATAAAACATCCAAAACAGATAATATAATAGCATGGAACAATCAAAAATTATAGATACGTTGGAGACGTATCAAGCATCCCCAAGCTTAATTCCTGCTCGTCCTCGAGTAGGTAAATGATAAAAGCAGAATTTTTGATGTGGAATGCTACCTAACATATTTATCCATGTAATATTCTTTATCGTGGCATGAATATTCAGATCCATAAGATTCAAATCAATAGTCTAATATTGACATAAAAACAGTAATACTTCGAGCACACCAACAAGGCAATCGTGTCCTTTCGAAATAACATGGCCTTAGAAAGTTACCCCTACAAAATCATATGGTCTGGCTATGCTCCATCTTCCCCACACAAAGTATCAAAATCATGCACAACCCCGATGAACAAGTCAAGCAATTCTTTCACACTTTTTATGTTCTCAAACCTTTTCAAAGTATCTAAATCATGGTGCTACTTTGAAGCACAAGTGTGGAAAAAAATAGTAGCAATTGTCCCTTCTCTCTTTCTCTCATTTTTTTTCCTTTTTTTCTTTTGGTGGGCATCTTTGGCCTCTTTTTTTTATTTGGGCTTCGCTGGCCTCTTTTATTTTTTGTAAAGTCCCGATACTCATCCCAACTTGTGAGGGAGTCATAGCTTCCATCATCCTTTTCTCACACGGGACAATGCTCTAATAATGAAAATCATCACACTTTTATTTACTTACAACTCAAAAAGAAAATTACAACTCGATACCTGGAACAAAATATGACTCTATATGCAATATGAAGGTGATCGTGCATGTCATGAAAAACGAAACGGTGGAAGTTGCATGGCAATATATCTCGGAATGGCTATGGAAATGCCATAATAGGTAGGTATGGTGGCTGTTTTGAGGAAAATATATGGTGGTTGTTTTGAGGAAGGTGGGTTTGATGCACCGGCGAAAGTTGCGCGGTACTAGAGAGGCTAGCAATGGTGGAAGGGTGAGAGTGCGTATAATCCATGGACTCAACATTAGTCATAAAGAACTCACATACTTATTGCAAAAGTCTATTAGTTATCAAACAAAGCATTAGACGCATGCTCCTAGGGGAGAGGTTGGTAGGAGTTAACCATCGTGCGCTCCCGACCCTCACACAAAGGTTGACAATCATTAAACAAATCATGCTCCGACTTCGTTACATAACGGTTCACCATACGTGCATGCTACGGGAATCACAAACTTCAACACAAGTATCTCTTCCAATTCACAACTACTCACTAGCATGACTCTCATATTACCATCTCCATTATCTCAAAACTATATGCAAGGAATCAAACTTCTCATAGTATTCAATGCACTTTATATGAAAGTTTTTATTATATCCCTCTTGGATGCCCATTATATTAGGACTAAATTCATAACCTAAACAAATTACCATGCTGCTTTAAGAAACTCTCAAAATAATATAAGTGAGGTACAAGAGTTCAATAATTTCTATAAAATATAACACCACCGTGCTCTAAAAAGATATAAGTGAAGCACTAGAGCAACATTGCCTAGCTCAAAAGATATAAGTGAAGCACATAGAGTATTCTAATAAATTCACGATTCAGCGTGTCTCTCTCAAAAAGAATTTGCAGCAAGGATGATTGTGGCAAACTAAAAAGCAAAGAATCATATCATACAAGACGCTCCAAGCAAAACACATATCATGTGGTGAATAAAAATATAGCCTCAAGTAAATTTACCGATGGATTGAAGACGAAAGAGGGGATGCCTTCCGGGGCATCCCCAAGCTTAGGCTTTTTGGTATCCTTGAATATGGATTGGGGTGCCTTGGGCATCCCCAAGCTTAGGCTCTTGCCACTCCTTATTCCATAGTCCATCAAATCTTTACCCAAAACATGAAAACTTCACAACACAAAACTCAACATAAAACTCATGAGATCCGTTAGTATAAGAAAAATAAATCACCACTTTAGGTACTTTTGTGAACTCATTCTTTATTTATATTGGTGTAATATCTACTGTATTCTAACTTCTCCATGGTTCATACCCCCCGATACAACCCATAGATACATCAAAATAAGCAAACAACACAAAGAAAACAGAATCTGTCTAAAACAGAACAGTCTGTAGCAATCTATAGACTTCGAATACTTATGTAACTCAAAAAATTCTGAAAAATTAGGACAATCAGGGAAATTTGTATATAAATATTTTGTAAAAATTTCAGATCAAAATCACGTTCCAGTGAATTTAAAAAATTCCTGGACTGAGAGCAAAAGTTTCTGTTTTTCAGCAAAATCAAATTGCAAACACCGTAGACCATCCCAAAGGTCTTACTTGGCTCAAACACTAATTTAAACAAGAAAACACAATTATTACAGAAGTAATAATGTGCAAAACACACCAAAACAGAAACAAAAAAACAAAAAGCAAAAATAAAATTGGGTTGCCTCCCAACAAGCGCTATTGTTTAACGCCCCTAGCTAGGCAAAACGCAATAGATCTAGGTATTGTCATCTTTGGTTTGCAATCCATAAGTAGCTCTCATAATAGATTCATAAGGTAATTTGATTTTATTTCTAGGAAAGTGTTCCATGCCTTTCCTTAATGGAAATTGGAATCTAATATTTCCTTCCTTCATATCAATAATTGCACCAATCGTTTTAAGGAAAGGTCTACCAAGAATAATAGGACATGTAGGATTGCAATCTATATCAAGAACGATGAAATCTACGGGCACATAATTCCTATTTGCAACAATAAGAACATCATTAATCCTTCCCATAGGTTTCTTTATAGTGGAATCCGCAAGATGCAAATTTAAAGAACAATCATCAAATTCACGGAAACCTAGCACATCACATAAAGTTTTTGAAATCGTGGAAACGCTAGCACCCAAATCACACAAAGCATGGCACTCATAATATTTAATTTTAATATTAATAGTAGGTTCCCACTCATCATAAAGCTTTCTAGGTATAGAAACTTCCAACTCAAGTTTTTCTTCAAAAGATTTCATCATAGCATCAACGATATGTTTAGTAAAAGCTTTGTTTTGATTATAAGCATGAGGAGAATTCAACATGGATTGCAACAAGGAAACACAATCAATCAAAGAGCAACTATCATAATTAATGTCCTTAAAATCCAAAAGAGTGGGTTCATTGCTATTTAAAGTTTTGACATCTTCAATCCCACTTTTATCAATCTTAGCATTAAGATCTATGAACTCCGAATCGTTGGGACGCCTTTTAACTAAAGTTGACTCATCTCCGGTCCCATCTTTATCAAGATTTACATTAGGAAACAAAGATTCAATAGGAGTCACATCAATCACTTTAACATCTTCATCAATATTATCACGGGAACACACTTTTTCAAGCCATTCACGCTTAGCACGTATTCTAGCGGTTCTTTCCTTACACTCATCAATAGAAATTCTCATAGCTTTTAAAGACTCATTAATATCATGCTTGGGTGGAATAGATCTGATTTTCAAAGAATCAATCTCAAGAGAAATTCTATCAACGTTCCTAGCCAAATCATCAATCTTGAGCAATTTTTCTTCAATCATAGCATTGAAACACTTTTGCGAACCAATAAATTCTTTAATATTATTCTCAAGATCAGAGGGCATATTATTATAATTTCCATAAGAATTTCTGTAGGAATTACCATAATTATTAGAGGAATTACTAGGAAATGGCCTAGGATTAAAATTACCTCTATACGCGTTATTACCAAAATTTTCCTACCAACAAAGTTAACATCCATAGATTCATTATTATTTCCAATCAAAGAAGACAAAGGCATATTATTAGGATCAATAGGAGCACTCTTACTAGCAAACAATTTCATCAATTCATCCATCTTTTCACTCAAAGTATTAATCTCTTCAATAGCATGCACTTTTTTACTAGTAGGAGATCTTTCGGTATGCCATTGAGAGTAATTTGCCATAATATTATCTAGGAGTTTAGTAGCTTCTCCTAATTTGATTTCCATAAAAGTACCACCCGCGGCGGAATCTAAGAGATTCCTAGAAGCAAAATTCAATCCAGCATAGAAAATTTGTATAATCAGCCATAAACTCAAACCATGCGCGGGGCAATTTCTAATCATTTGTTTCATCCTCTCCCAAGATTGTGCAACATGCTCATGATCAAGTTGCTTAAAATTCATTATATCGTTCCTAAGGGAGATGATCTTAGCGGGCGGAAAGTACTTGGAAATAAAAGCATCTTTACACTTATTCCATGAATCAATACTATTTTTAGGCAAAGATGAAAACCAAGTTTTAGCACGATCTCGTAGTGAGAACGGAAATAGCTTCAATTTAACAATATCATAATCCACATCTTTCTTCTTTTGCATATCACACAACTCAATGAAAGTATTTAGATGGGATGCGGCATCTTCACTAGGAAGGCCGGAAAATTGTTCTTTCATAACAAGATTTAGCAAAGCAGCATTAATTTCATAAGATTCCGCACTAGTGGCGGGAGCAATCGGAGTACTAATAAAATCATTATTATTAGTATTGGAAAAGTCACACAACTTGGTATTCTCTTGAGACATCGTGACAAAGCAAGCAATCAAGCACACGAGCAAACGAAAAGCAAAGAAAAGACGAACGGAAGAAAGGCGAATAAAAAAGCAAATCTTTTTGGAAAATCATTTTAGAAGTGGGGGAGAGGAAAACGAGAGGCAAATGGCAACTAAAGTAAATGCAAGAGATGAGTTTGTGATGGGTACTTGGTAGGCTTGATGTAGATCTCCCCGGCAACGGCGCCAGAAATCCTTCTTGCTACTTCTCGAGCATGCGTTGGTTTTCCCTTGAAGAGGAAAGGGTGATGCGGCAAAGTAGATAAGTATTTCCCTCAGTTGTTGAGAGCCAAGGTATCAATCCAGTAGGAGATACAAGCAAGTCCCCAATAGATGTACCTACACAAAGAATCAAACACTTGCACCCAACGCTATAAAGGGGTTGTCAATCCCTTCATGGTTACTTGCAAGGATGAGATCTAATAGAGATAGATATGATAGATTGCTTGAACGGAAAGTAAAACAAAAGTAAAAATAATGCAGCAAGGTATTTTTGGTATTTTTGGTTTTAGATCTGAAAGTATAATATGGAAAATAGACCTGGGGGCCATAGGTTTCACTAGAGGCTTCTCTCATGAAGGAAAATAATACGGTGGCTGAACAAATTACTGTTGAGCAATTGATAGAAAAGCGAATAATTATGAAGATATCCAAGGCAATGATTATGCATATAGGCATCACGTCCGTGTCAAGTAGACCGAAACGATTCTGCATCTACTACTATTACTCCACACATCGACCGACTCCTGCCTGCATCTAGAGTATTAAGTTCATGAAGAACAGAGTAACGCATTAGGTAAGATGACATGATGTAGAGGGATAAACTCAAGCAATATGATGAAAACCCCATCTTTTTATCCTCGATGGCAACAATACAATACGTGCCTCGCTACCCCTACTATGTTACTGGGTGAGGACACCGCAAGATTCAACCCAAAACTAAGCACTTCTCCCATTGCAAGAATTACCAATCTAGTTGGCCAAACCAAACCAATAACTCGAAGAGACTTGCAAAGATATGAAATCATGCATATAAGAATTCAGAAAAGACTCAAATAATATTCATAGATAATCTGAACATAAACCCACAATTCATCGGATCTCGACAAACACACCGCAAAAGAGTATTACATCGGATAGATCTCCATGAAGATCATGAAGAACATGGTATTGAAGAGCAAAGAGAGAGAAGAAGCCATCTAGCTACTAGCTATAGACCCGAAGGACTGTGGTAAACTACTCACGCATCATCGGAGGGGCAATGGAGTTGATGTAGATGCCCTCCGTGATCGAATCCCCCTCCGGCAGATTACCGGAAAAGGCTCCAAGATTAGATCTCACGGGAACAAAGGCTTCCGGCGGCGGAAAAGTATTTTCGTGGCTCTCTTTGGTATCCGGGGAATATTTATGAATTTACAGGACGAAGAATAGGGTTAGGGGGCTGCCATGGGGCCACAACCAGGGGGGCGTGCCCCCCCTAGGGCACGCCCCTGTGGCTTGTGGCCACACGGTGGCTCCCCTGCGTTCATCTCCATGTCTTCTGGGTTGCTTCTGGTCCAAGAATAATTATTCTGAAGATTTTATTCCGTTTGGACTCCGTTTAATATTCCTTATCTGCAATACTCAAAAACAAGGAAAAAACAGAAACTGGCACTAGGCTCTAGATTAATAGGTTAGTCCCAAAAATAATATAAAATAGCATATTAATGCATATAAAACATCCAAAATAGATAATATAATAGCATGGAACAATCAAAAATTATAGATACGTTGCAGACGTATCACGCGTCTGCTACCGCAGGGTCTTCTTTTTGTGGCTGTGCCCAGCCCCCGGCTTGGGTCGATGGTTTTGGACTAAGAGTTGGCGGGAGGGGCCCTGGACGGGGAAGCAGGCGGCGTGGCGGCCGCGCCAGGGGCAGCTGCGGTGGCGCACCTGCCGTTGCGTCGCCCGCTACTTTGGTCTTCGTAGAACGTCGTGCAGACGACACCGCGCTGGAGTCCATAGCGGAAACACAGCGCTGTGGTCGACTGCGGTCTCTGCGCTCCTTCTTCAAGGCGACGGAGAAAGATCGTCCGTACGGCCGCCGGCTGTGCGCGAGTGGTACCTCACTCAAGACAAGGCCCAGGGCATGGCCCACCTCTTGAGCCAAGCACGGCCTGGCGCGACCTCACTCAAGACAAGGCCCTTGCGAGGGCCCGAGCTCGGGAGGAAGAAGGCATCAAGACCGGCAAGGAGTGGGCCTCCTCAGGCCCCCTCTGGAGTGGCGGAGATCTCTATGCAGAACCCGGCCTCAGGAGTCAAGGATGACGCAAGGAAGGACAGGCGGGTGCCAGCGCGCCAGACGGTGCAGTTTCCCCTTTGGTGCAAAGGGAGCAAGGACGTACGCGGGTTCCCAAAGCGCCACCCAAAGGTTTCCATTCCGGTGCAACAAGACCACGACCACGAGCCCCGCAGGACGGATGTCATCGCCGAGCCCACCTCTGCATCATCGGCAGCCACTTTGCAGGCGAAGACCACCTTTGGACAGGGCGGGGATGTACTCCTGTGCCCCTTCGAATTTGGCCATTGTGGGATCCCTTCCCGCCATTGCGATAAGGGAGGAGGACCCGGGCCGCGGCTATAGATAGAGGATAGGCTGCACCATAGGAGGGGGAGAGAGACACCAAACAGAGGAGAGGTGACACCACCAGAGCGTCCTCACGAGGCGTTGCACCACTGTACTAGTTCATCCACAAACCTCCTCGTGAGGCAATCCACCAAAACAGGAGTAGGGTATTACGCTTCGCAGCGGCCCGAACCTGGGTAAATCATCATGTGCATCTGCTTCCTCGTCATCGTGCGAGTTCGTCGTAGAAATTACCGAGTAGCGAGCTAGGTAGGGCGAGGCTGCATGGGATCTTCGCACACGCCCCTGTGTTCAAACTTCTTTGGGTTTTGCGGAGCCCGAAATCCGACATTTGGCACGCCAGGTAGGGGGCGTGTCGAAGTCTTCCCCAAGCCTCGCTCATCCCACGCCTCACCGCTCCGATGGCCAGCGCCCAACAAGCTTCCTCCGGCCACGGCGGATCCGTCTTCACCAATCCTGCCGCTGCTGACCGAGACCCGCGCCCCAGCGGCACGAAGCTGGGTGGTCAGTATCAAGCCGCCGGTGTCGTCTCCACCGTCGTCGCATCTCACGTCGTCCAAACACACGGCGGACAGGCGGCGCCCTCGGCACCGGCGTCGCGTCGCACCTACGTGGGAGACCTCGACGTGCACGATGCGCTGCTGATGGCAAGCGAGATGTTCGGCCACCGCCGATGCACGGGGGCTTCGACGCATGGGCCGACCACATCGCAGAGCTGGTCAACATCGCGTGGAGGGCCATGGCTCCTCAGCCTTCTTCAAGGCCGCAGGACGGAATGGGAGCAAGCAACACCGAGCCAAGCCCCGAGGCCTCAAGGGTAATGGCCTGGGGGAGCAGCAAGACACAAGTAGCGCGGGCCACCCGCGGCAACTGGAGCGCCGGCGCAGCCTCGGGAGGCTGGGCCTCACGAGGCCCTCAAGACACTGTCCGGCCAGCGCCCCGACGCTTCACGAGGCGGCTTCATCGACAAAACACCTCTATGGCTGCGCCGGGTGCATTGTGCTCATGTTTGGGCCGCGGGAGTGCAATCCCGCGGCTACGCGGGGAACAATGCATCCAGGTTTGGGTCATAGAGGCGCGCAACCGAGCAAAAATGCGCGGGATGGTTCTTGACGGAGTTGGGAGCCACCGGGCCGTGTGCCCGGGGGCTTGCCCAGCTATCTACGGCCGTGACACTCTCACGTAATAATAAGTGGGATGTATACGCCCGGAGCCCCCCGAGGACGCAGAGGGGTTCCATCCCACGCAACGTGGAAGCCCCATGCTCCGTGCTGGCGGACAACACTTTCCACCAATGGCTATGCCCACGCAACGTGGATGCCCTACGCTCCACGCTGGGGGAAGACGAAGACGAAGACTAGCCTAGGTGCCGGACGCGGCAGTTGATTGCTTCTTTTTGGTGTTCGAATTGCCATTTTTTAGGAATGAAGTTTGAGAATTTCGGAACTCTATTTTTTTAAAAAAGGGGCGGGGACTTTTGTCTCATCGTTTTCTCGTTTTTCCGGTCTTGGAGTCTCTTTCTCTGAATTGGTGTTTCGCAAGGGCCCGTGTGCTCCGGCCCTCCCCGAGGCGCCTCGGAGCTGGATAGCAAGGCCCTGTTGCCTCAGGGACTTGCATCTTTTAGCGGCCGGCCCCCGCTCGGGGGCTCCGACCATAGCGCGGCACCGCAGCATGGAGCCTCGGGAGGCCCCAGTGCCTCCTGAGGCAGCAGCCGGCAGGACGGAATGGGAGCCGCTTGAGCGTCAAGGGGGGCTCCTGAGCAATGCGCCTCAGGAGCCTTACCGGTCATATAGCCACTCGCCCTTTGATATTGTCCTGGCGATCCGGTCGGTATCAGGGGAGTCGAGGCCTCACCTCGTAGTTGCATCCTGGTGATTCGGACGTGCATTACGGTGGTCGAGGAATGTGCGGGACTGGGACCTGCCGACGTAGAGCTGCTTGAGCGTCAAAGGGGGCTCCTGAGCAGCGCACCTCAGGAGCCTTACCGGTCATATAGCCCCTCGCCCCTTTGATGTCGTCCTGGCGATCCGGTCGGTATCAAGGGAGTCGAGGGATCACCCCGTAGTTGCATCCTGGTGATCTAGACGCCCCTTACGGTGGTTGAGAAATGTGCGGGACTGGGGCCTGCAGACACAGAGCACCGAAAGGGGCCCCCAAACCGTCCCACAAACAAGGAGGAAGCGTCCCAGGTGGAATCACGGGCTATCTGGACAACCCGGCTGCACTTCGCGACGCACGAGATCGTCATCGCCCTGCAAGCTAAGTACACTACCGAACCAAGCAAGAGCCTCCTAATCTAATGGCGGCCCGAGGACGGGATAAGGGTTGTGCGCACTAATGTGAGGATGCAGGTACTGCGGGCCACCACGCGCGGCTACTGAGATCCCCGAGGCCTGAGGCGCCAGGAAAAACAGCGCGAGGGGAGGGACCCTGCAACGATGAGCAGCAAGGCCACGAACCCGGGGAGTGGCGGTCACGAGCAGCTCCTCAGGAGAGAACACCTCGTGAGGGCCCAGTCGGCCGCCGTCGCCGGGCCGCATCGGCATCGGCGCCAAGCCCCGCGCAAACAAACTAAGTCACGTCACGGCAAGCAGGCGACCGGCAATTTAAGAAAAGGAAGGACAGAGACAAAGGTAATACGCAAAAGACTAATGCCCACAGGGGCCGAGTTCTTCTTAAAATATTACAGGTACCAGGAAAGGAAAACAGGGGAGGACTAGGCGGAGGAGTCGCTGTCGCCGTCCGAGTCGCCGGCCGCCACGGCGCCGAAGCCGCCCTCCCCGCCGGAGGCGGGCACCTGGACGAACTGCTCCACCAGGGACTCCACGTGCGGGCACACCTCATCCCGGAGGGGCCTTTGGAGCCCCAGAGGCACCCACTCCACGACGCGCTGGAGGTCGAGCCCCGGGGCGTGGCAGCGCAAGTTGGAGAAGACGCGCGTCGAGGCGAGGTCCAGGAGGTCGCGCGCATCGGCCTCGCTGTCCGCATTCATGCGGGAGACGCCGGTCTCCAGCGTCTCCACCACACTGCGGAAGAAGTCGAGGTATGCCCCGTCGCCGTGCGCGCAGGGTAGCGTGGGGGCTTCCCCGACGAACCGGTTCACCGTGCCGGCCGCGCGGTGGGCGATGTCAAGATGCTGCTTGGCGCACTGGGACTTCAGCATCTTGGCATGCGCCGCCTCGTCCTGGGCGGCCTGCACGGCGTCAGCTGCCTCCTTAACCTGGGCCCGGAGGGACGCCAGCTCCGCCCTGGCCTCCGCTTCGCCCCCGAGGGCGGCTTGGAAGGCGGCCTCGGCGGTCGTCAGCTGGGCCCGCAGCGCGTCCACCTCC
Source organism: Elymus sibiricus (assembly GCA_039707655.1). Lineage (NCBI taxonomy): Eukaryota > Viridiplantae > Streptophyta > Magnoliopsida > Poales > Poaceae > Elymus > Elymus sibiricus. The sequence continues at coordinate 240,669,043 of CM077665.1, forward strand.
TCCTGGAGTTCGCCGAGCCTGTGTTTCTTGGCCGCAGGTGCCCTGGAAGAAGGAGAGGATCAGGTCCGGTGCACTGCACAAGACAACTAAGAAAGAAGGAGGCGGCGGAGTACTCACTCATCGACCATGGCCCAGCGCCGGCCCCGAGGGCCCCCCGCTGCTGCCTCCAGAAGAGGGCAAGGAAGCTGACGGCCCCGCGCGCTTCATCGCGCCGGCAGCACTTCCTCCAGACGCCATGGGAGAGGGGAAGCAAGGAGGAGGAGAGGGTTTTTCTGTGGAACAATGGGAACGAGGAGACGCCTCGAGACTGCAATGCCCCCCCTCCATGGGCGGGGCGGATTTATAGGCACAACTGCATCTGCGAAGCGTCATGGGGGAGCAAGCGTCGTGCGCCCCTCGGGCGCCGTGGGGCGGTTCGATCGGCGCACAATCTCGCCTGCGTCGCCCCGCCTGCCATTGACGGGTCACATCCGCGTGGCCCGAAGAGTGGAGGCCCGAGGGGGCAGAAGCATTCAAGGAAGGGCAATGATGGCCGGCGCAGCGCACGGCTGTCATGTCAGTTTGACTTGGGGCGGTTCCTGACGCCCTCGGGGAACGGAGGCATCGGCACCCAAGCGCGTGACGCGTGTTGGGCCTGGCCTGCAGGCGTTTTGGGCCTGCGGCGCTTCGGGCTGTCCTCAATGGCTTCGCCCGGAAGCCAGCTCCAGCACGCCTTGGGCCCGGGGGCTACTATCGGTGTTCTGGGAACGGGGGTACCCAGAACTGCCTGCCTGCAGCCCAGGGCATGGCCCACCTCGTGAACCAAGCATGGCCTGGCACGACCTCACTCAAGACAAGGCCCTCGCGAGAGCCCGAGCTCTGGAGGAAGGAGGCATCAAGACCGGCAAGGAGTGGGCCTCCTCAGGCCCCCTCCGGAGTGGCGGAGATCTCTATGCAGAACCCGGCCTTAGGAGTCAAGGATGACGCAAGGAAGGACAGGCGGGCGCCAGCGCGCCAGACGGTGCAGTTTCCCCTTTGGTGCAAAGGGAGCAAGGACGTACGCGGGTTCCCAAAGCGCCACCCAAAGGTTTCCATTCTGGTGCAACAAGACCACGACCACGAGCCCCGCAGCACCGATGTCATCGCCGAGCCCACCTCTGCATCATCGGCAGCCACTTTGCAGGCGAAGACCACCTTTGGACAGGGCGGGGATGTAATCCTGTCCCCCTTCGAATTTGGCCGTTGTGGGATCCCTTCCCGCCATTGCGATAAGGGAGGAGGACCCGGGCCGCGGCTATAAATAGAGGATAGGTTGCACCGTAGGAGGGGGAGAGAGACACCAAACAGAGGAGAGGTGACACCACCAGAGCGCCCTCACGAGGCGTCGCACCACTGTACTAGTTCATCCACAAACCTCCTCGTGAGGCAATCCACCAAAGCAGGAGTAGGGTATTACGCTTCGCAGCGGCCCGAACCTGGGTAAATCATCATGTGCATCTGCTTCCTCGTCATCGTGCGAGTTCGTCGTAGAAATTACCGAGTAGCGAGCTAGGTAGGGCGAGGCTGCAGGGGATCTTCGCACACGCCCCTGTGTTCGAACTTCTTTGGGTTTTGCGGAGCCCGAAATCTGACAGCAGCAGCGGTCCATCATGGGTCGTGGCAGATTTCCCACCCATGGCACTATGTATTGCGCACATGGGTGGGAGCCTTTTGCCTGCGTGTATTTCTTAAGGGCAGGGAGTCTTCTCTGCCTCTGGTCGACGGGGACGACCATGCTCTCTGTGAGGCTCTCCAGGAGGCTTGGCGTTTTCCTTGGCTGCCGCGTCGAGGGCTCGGTCGATGCCGGAGGTGTCCCCTTGAGTGGTGGCGATGAGGAAGATAACGGCGGCGGTAACCCACGACGCTTCAAGAGCAGGGATGACAGCTCCAACGCGTCATGATTGCCGGCCGCACCATCATCACCAGCTGTGCTTCGGCAGCGCCACCATCTGCATTTTCCCTCCGTCTTCTTCCTCCCTGTCGGCTTCGTCCACCCTGCCTCGGGGCAGCATGCCCATGATCCTCTAGGGGACGCGTCCTGCTGTCCCTGGCGAGGAGGCGCTGAATCCCAGCCAGGCGCTCCTTTTGCCCTCCTTTTCTTCTCCACCTGATCCCTAGGAGGAGTGGGACAATAAAGGCATTACGGGGCACTTACCTTTTTATAAATCAAAAGATGTAGGCGCTTGCCAAGTTTTAGCTAATCATAATGTAATATTTATCCATTTTGTACCGAAAATGAATGAAAGAATGCTATTTCTCTTCTTTAAGTACTATCCCTTTCTCCCCCTTGTTTATACCATGTCAGCATGTTTGTCCTTGCTGCACGGAACTATTTGCTGGGTCAATACTAACCGCGAGCGCTAAAGGGGGAGCGAGCCCCCGACAACAGGTTGGTATCATTTCTCGGCAAGGATCCTTGTCGGTATCGGCGCGGCCCCTCAGAGCTGATAAGCAACAGGAACTAGGGGACGGCTCGTCCCGACAAGGGTTTCCATTGCGTGAAGGACTCCATTGTACACAGTCAAAAAGGGTAGCAAGAGTTTCCTTAAGGGAGTAAATGGCTCCGAGCTTGGAATATGTGATTAGACTTATCTTTTCAGGCAGTATCCCTTTATGGAGTACGACAGGCCGCCGTCCTTGTTTCCTTGCCCTTCTTCCTTGTTTTCCTGACGGTCAAACATGTAGGGCCAGAGGCCTCTGTCCTCTGGGGACAGAGAATGCAGTAACAAGGATCACAGGCTCATCAAGTACTCTAGCAAATTTCGAAAACTTAAAAGCGATAACATTGCAACATAAAAATGCATAGTAAACATGCAGTTCGATGGTATGATGCAATGCCTAGCTTTATTATTGCATGCACAGGGTGTGCGCCTGGCTTTGTACAAAGGGTTACATGCACTGCAACAAGGCTTGTACAAAAGGTGGTTGCCGGGGACTGAGCCCGGCAACCGCGCCTTATGGGTAGAACTTACAAAGATGCTCAATATTCCATGAGTTAAGCATTTTGATGCCATCTTCGGTCTCCAGACAGACTGCGCCAGGTCTGGTGACTCGTGCTACCCGGTAAGGACCTTACCACTTCGACGTCAACTTGTTGGTATCCTTGGCGGATTAAACACGCCTAAGGAAAAGTTCGCCTTCCTCAAGGCTCCGGGCATGGACCCTGCAGCTATGATAGCGGCGTAGGGCTTGCTGGTAGCGTGTAGCACGCACAGTGGCCCGGAGACAATCCTCCTCGAGGAGCATGGCATCGTCATGCCGTAGCTGCTCTTGCTCTACTTCATCATAGGCAAGTACCAGAGGTGACCCGTATATGAGTTCCGTGGGGAGAATTGCTTCCGCCCCATATACTAGGGAGAAGGGCGTCTGGCCGGTAGCTCGATTTGGTGTCGTTCTGAGGGACCAAAGAACCACCGACAACTCATCTATCTAGCGCTTGCTGCTTCTTCGTAGTCTATCGAAATTTCTTGTCATGAGTCCATGCAACACTTCAGCATTCATCCTCTTGACTTGCCCGTTGCTTCTCGGATGGGCAACAGAGGCGAAGGAGACCTTGCTTCCAAGGCTTTGGATGTATTGCATAAAGGTGCGGCTCATGAACTGGGTGCCATTATCGGTGATCACCCTGTTGGGCTCTCCAAAACGGCGCACTAGTCCTTTCAGGAACTTGACAGCTGACTGCGCGGTCACCTTTCTCACTGGTTCCACCTCAGGGCACTTTGTAAACTTGTCGATTGCTACAAACAAGAATTCAAAGGCCCCGACGGCGCGGGGGAAGGGGCCCAAAATATCGAGCTCCCAGAACGAGAATGGCCAGGATAGAGGGATCTTCTGGAGAGCTTGCGCTGGTTGATGGATGTTCTTGGAATGGAACTGGCAGGCTTCACACTTGGTGACTAGCTCAGTTGCATCCTGGAGGGTAGTGGGCCAATAGAAACCCTGCCAGAAGGCTTTTCCGACAAGGGCCATTGATCCAATGTGAGACCCACACATGCCACCTTGAATCTCTGCCAACATTTTCAGTCCATCTTCCCGGCGAATGCATCTCAATTTCACACCGTTTGGTCTTTTTCTGTACAGAGTGTCGTCGACAAACTGGTACATACCTGACTGACGGGTTACTTTTTCGGCTTCTTCCTGTTCTTCGGGAAGTTCTCCTGTTTGAAGGTAGTGGACTATATGCTGTGCCCAAGCTGGAGCCTGTGGCTCGACAACGAGGACTAAAGGTGTCTACTCATTCGTGGGAGCGCTTACGTCGACCGCAAGAACCCAGGGTTCTGCAGGAGGGAGCTGCTCACCAACCGAAACGAGACTGTCCACTGCAGCCTCTCTACCAGCGGCTTCAGGAAGTTCTGCCGGGAAATGCTTGCCGGAGTTCAGCTTTCTCCTTTTCCAGGTCATCGTTGATGGGGATACTGATGGCTGAGTGAGGTGGAGGACAAAAGTTCCTGGTTCCACAGGAAACTTTTGTGCAGCACACTTTGATAGATGATCAGCGACGCTGTTTCCTGCACGTGGCACATGCTCTTCTTGCAATCCATCAAAGTGCTCCTCCAGCTTCCTCACCTCTGCCATGTATGCTTCCATCAACGGACTCTGATAATCTTTGTTGACTTGTTTTACCACGAGTTGATAATCTCCTCGGATGATCAGTTTCTTGATTCCCAACTCCACCGCAATTCTGAGTCCGGCAAGGAGCCCCTCATACTCAGCGGTGTTGTTGGTGGCCTCCTCCCGGGGAAAGTGCATTTGAACCACATATTTGAGATGCTCTCCGGTGGGGGCGATGAGGAGCACGCGTGCTCCGGCGATCTGAAGCGAGAAAGCACCGTCAAAATACATGATACATTCCTTAGGCACTTCTTTGCCGGGGAGAATTGTCTCTGGAACCTCTTCGTCTGGCGTGGGCGTCCATCCCGCAATGAGTTCCGCTAACGCCCTGCTCTGAATTGTGGAAGTGCTCTCATACTTGAAACCGAAAATTGACAGCTCTAGCGCCCACTCAACTATCCTGCCGGTGGCTTCGGGGTTCCTCAATATACACTACAGCGGAAAGCGGGTGACAACTGTGATCTCATGGCCTTGGAAGTAGTGGCGCAGTTTCCTCGAGGCCATGATGAGGCCAAAGATCAGCTTTTGCACTCCACAGTACCTTGACCTAGCTCCTTGTAACAAGGAGCTGACAAAGTATACTGGTCGCTGCACCACTTTCTTCTTTGCCACTTCCCTGAAACCGCCTTTGTTTGCTTGCTTAGGTTCCCCTTGGTTTGTATCATGTCCTGCCACGAATGCTTCAGTTCCACCCCTGGTGAAATCAGTCACAGCAGCTGCATCTTCATCCATTTCTCGCTGCGCAACCAGCACGGCACTAACCAATTGATTCGTTGCCGCCAAGTATAGTATCAATGGTTCCTGCGGTTTAGGCATGACCAAGGTGGGAGCGGAGGAAATTTAAGCTTTCAGATCTTGCAGCGCTACTTCTGCTTCTGGGGTCCACTTCATCGGGCCGGCCTTTTTCAAAATCTTGAAAAACGACAGGGCGCTTTCAGCGGATTTGGAGATGAACCTACTCAACGCGGCAATGCATCCGACCAAGCGTCTTACGTCCTTAACGGACTTGGGCACTTGTATCTTCTCTTGGTTTGATATTGTCGGGATTGGCTTCTATTCCTCGATGAGATACAAAGAACCCAAGCAGCTTGCCGGATCGGACACCAAACACACACTTCTCAGGGTTGAGCTTCAAATTGATCCTGCGCAAGTTCATAAAAGTTTCTTCCAAGTCTTGTATTAGGGTTGCTTCATCTCTGGTTTTGACTACTATGTCATCCGTGTAAGCTTCCACGTTCCTGTGCAACTGAGGTACAAATCCAATCTGCACGGCCCTTGCAAATGTAGAACCAGCGCTCTTTAACCCGAAGGGCATACGTACAAAGCAGTACGTGCCACACGGAGTTATGTACGCGGTCTTTTCCTCGTTTTCCTTGGCCATGAATATCTGATGGTATCCAGAGTATGCATCCAAGAAGGAAAGCAAGTCACACCCGGAAGTGGAATCAACAATCTATCAATGCGCGGCAAGGGAAAAGGGTCCTTCGGGCATGCTTTATTCAAGTCAGTGGAATCAATGCAAAGCTTCCATTTCCCATTCTCCTTGCGCACCACTACCTGGTTGGCTAACCATGTTTGATGCAACACTCCTCTGACCAAACCAGCTGCTCCGAGCTTCTTGATCTCCTCGGTGATGAACTGTTGCCACTCCAAGGCTTGCTTTCTAGATTTTTGCTTGACGGGCCTGGCATGAGGGCAGGCAACAAGGTGGTGCTCAATTACCTCCCTGGGAACACCGGGGATGTCAGATGGTTGCCAAGCAAACACGTCGACATTCGCCCACAGGAAGGCAACGAGCGTGCTTTCCTATTTGTCATTAAGGGTGGCATTGATGGTGAACGTACCATCAGCGCCATCCTACCCCGCTGGGATCTTCTTCGTCGCGGGATTGGTGACCTTGGATCTTTTGCTAGTGGAACTCTCCGGTAGGTCATTGACGGGCGCAGCGCACTCCGAAGAGGCGTGCTTCTCGGAGTCCTTGCCGGCATCCCTGCTAGACTTCTTCCCCTTCTTCGATTCCTTGGCGGGAGCTGGGGTTTCCGTGACCTCAGCTAATACCATGTCTTGATACATCTTGTCCACACATATAACTGCATCCTTCTTATCAAAGGGAATGGAGATGATTCCCATGGGCCCTGGTATCTTCAAAGTGTTGTAAGCATAGTGGGATGCTGCCATGAATTTTGCCAGAGCCGGGCGACCAAGAATTCCATTGTAAGGCAGAGGGAGTTCGACCACATCAAATACCACCTTCTCAGTCCGGTAGTTCAACTCCCTGCCAAACGTCATAGGCTATGTGATCTTCCCCTTGGGTCGGCTCCTGCCGGGGTTGATTCCTTGGAACGTACCCGTAGCTTTGAGCTCTTCGTCAGGGATCTGCAGCTTTTCAACCACTTTAGGGGAGATTAAGTTCAACCCCGCCCTGCCATCAACTAACATCTTGGTTACTTTGAGGTTGTGGATTGTTTGGGAGACCAACAATGGCAAACATCCGACCGCAATGGTGCGGTCAGGATGATCCTCTTTGTCAAAGATGATAGGCGTGCGGAACCATTTGAGTGGCCTTCTGGGCTCTGCAGCTGGCTCCATGGTGTTGATCTCACGCACCCACTGCTTGAGCTGGCGATGAGAGGAATGCAAGGACGCACCCCGTCAACACACATGGCTTCGGTTGCCCTCTGGAATTCTCAATCACTGACTTCTTCTCTATCATCCTCATTATCACTCATATCATCTCCTTCTTTCTTGTCACGGCCTCTAGCAGGTTTTTCCTTCTGCCGCGGGGCCTTGCCGCGGTGGCCTCCTCTACCACCACGGCCCTTCCCGGCAGCACCATCTTGGCCTCTCTCCTTGTCACGCTTCTCGTATTCAGCCTTCTGCTTCTCAGCAAGCTGCTCAACTTGGAGGCATTCTTGGAGATCATGACCTTTGGTGTGGTGGATTTTGCAGTATGGCTTGTCCGACTTTCCGGTTTTCTCTGCCGTCGTGGCCTCCCGGCAATCGGCGCACGCGACAGCTCCCTTGCCGGGGGCCTCGGCCTTGGCCTTCTTGCTGGCACTGAGATCACCAGAGCTCTCAACGGCCAATACTGCCTTTCCCTTATGCTTCTCATTGCGCCTTTGGCTTTTCCCCTTCGAGGCAGGGGCATCGTCGTCGTCGTATGAGTCGATTTCCATGCCAGCCTCCTCTCTGGGGAGTCGCCTTCCTTCCTCGGCACGAGCACACTTGTTTGCCAATGTGTACAACTCATTGATGGTCTTGGGGATTCTAACATTCATCTTGGCCCGCATCCTCCTGTTGCGCATGTTCGAATGGAACGCGGCAATCACAGCTACTCGGTGTATATCTGGAATATTGCGGTGTATTCGACTGAATCTCTAGATGTACTTCTGCAAGGTTTCTCCCTCCTTCTGCGGAAGGACTTGCAGGTCGCTAGGCTGTCCTGGCTCCTGGTGGCCACCAGTGAAGGCGCCGACAAACTCATTGCACAAGTCAGCCCATGATGAAATAGAGTTCTCCAGCAGGTGCATCAGTAACGATCTCACATTTGGCTTGAGCGCTAAAGGGAAATAGTTGGCGAGCACCTTCTCATCTCTTCCCCCGGTGGGTTGAACGGCTATCATATAGATGCCCAGGAATTCCGCCGGGTGTAGCTTCCCATCATATTTCTCTGTTAGTTCAGGCTCAAAAGCTCGGGCCGATGGCCAGCAGACCTATCGCAGCTCGCGAGTGAAGGCAGGGCACCCAACCTCATAAGGCAGGTACCCGCCAGCACTGGGCGCGGGGTCGCCAGCATCTGGGCCGTTGCGCCTGTCGGATTGGCGGTGTGCTTCCCGGCGTCGCTCTATGGTGATGCGCGCGTCTTCCCTCCGCCGGTCTTCTAGAAAATGCCGCTGGTCCCGGCGATCGTGCGGGCCGGACGAGGCGAAAGATGCTTCGTCAAGCTCATCAGCATGTGGAGCTGGTTGCGGCTGCCTCTTGGCCTGTTGTCGCGGAGGGGATTGCACCATTGGCGCAGCCCCCTCGACACGACCATTAGTCCGGGCCGCCGTCGCCGTCCGTGGGCGTCGCGACGGCTCCGCATGCTGTGATTTGCTGGCTTTGATGAAGCCAATCAGACTCTGGATGGTGGCTCTCCACTCGTCCATCTTGTCAGCCGCCGGCAGGAAATTTAACAGCAGCTGGGCCCGCGCCATCGCTTCCGCTGCCGTGCCGGGCATGGCTAGAGAGGCAGATCGCGGCGTCGCTCGACTCCTGGTGGAACCAAGAGGGGCGTCGCCGCATTCTTTTCGCCGTGCACCGATCGCCGCGGAGGAGCTCGAACTTGCGGGTCCATGGTCCCGCTCGGCGCTCCGTCTTGCTCTGGGCGAGGAGCGCGCCCAGTAACCGTGCCTGTGACAGGCGCAGCCGGAATATCACGGCTCGCCCTAGATTGGGTGCCGCTACTGCGGCTGCGGCCACCAGTGCGGCGGGGAGCTAGAGATTGAATGTTTCCTCCTCCCGCGGCACTAGGGCCGAGCTCGCCAAAATGTTGTTGTTGTTGCGCCTCTTCGGCGTTCCCCGCTCCAGCTTTGGTCGCGGGCGACACAACGGTGGTACCGCCTGCGCCAGTCGTGTCGCCCATGATGCCCACCTCGCTCGTTGCCGCCGTGGTGCCAACGGCGTCCGTAGCTGTGTGCGAGAGGGCCTTCAAAGTGGAGGGATGCGCGATCGCACCGGGCTTCTTCTTGGGAGCCATAGAGGAAGAAGACGGCGATGAAGATCGACGCACTGCTCATGATCTCATGTTCACACAAATGATGCTCCCCCAACCTGGCGCGCCAAAGATGTCGGGACATGATGCACACGATCACCTATGGGACCACGGGCCCCTTTGTGGTTCGGCAGGGGTGAGGTCACGTTGCACAAAGAGCAGAGGTGGTGAGACAGCACGACGATGAGACACTGGTGTTTTACCGACGTTCGGGCTGCTGGGAAGCATAAATCCCTACTCCTGCATTGGTGGATTGATCGGGGGGAACACGAAGCACACGCAGAGCCCAAACCCGGCAAGGTTGCCTTCGGGGGAGCTGCTACGCGAGTACATGTGTCCAAAAATCCGAATCTTTAGCTAGGTTGCCTTGGGCCTCCTTTTATAGCTCAAGGGGCAACCACAGTGGCAAAACAGACATTATCTAGTGATTAGATAGCCAACAGTGCTATCATACCTAACTCTGGCATTTAGGACAAAATGCCATAAATGCTAGCCTAGGTGGCGAGCGGGGATGCATCCCCGGCAGGCTTTCACCACCGCTTTAGCTAACTATTGCTTAGTATCTTGACATGCCTCTGGACGGGTGTCAAACGGGCATAATCTGTCTCCCAGCGCGTCGCCACGTGCTTAGCGAGAGCCACTTAGCCACCTGAGGGCTCGACACCGCATCGACAAATGACTGGCATTGCGATGTGGTGGAGCGGTGGCTGATCGGCTCGCGCCTGCCGGGGGATGGCTTGCCGGGTCTTCCTGAAGATGTGTGCGCCTCGGTCCCTGGCAGGCACCGGGGACGTGACTGGCACGGTTCGAGCCCGCTCTAGGCCGTTGCATTGACCTTGCCGGCGTTTGCTTAGCCAGCGAAGGTTGCTCCTGCCCGAGTCTTGGTCTTGAATGCTGGTTTTGTCTTCTTGATGCGCTCTTTGATCTCACGTAGAGCGTCTTCTCTGGTTTGGACTGGTCTTTACTGTATTTATGTTGATGGGTTCTACTACTACTGCATGTGCATAAGTCAGGGGAACTGGGTACCCCAGTCCTAGTGCACCGACAGTATATCTTAAACTTAAGATGCCAGGACCGAATGGAGTGATCACGGTGACCGGCGATCGGAAAGTCGCTGAAGAGTGCATCCAGCAGGGCTCTAAAATTGCAAATGAACAGGTACTCGCAGTCGAACTCGACAGGTACAAGAAGGCAATGGACCCTGCAGATTTGCTAAAGTCTAAGCGACCGGCAACGGAATCAGCCTTCTAGTCGGCCGGCGAAATTAAGCAGGTTCACATTCACCCCACCAATCCGAGTGCCGCGCTGACCAACATCTCGACAACACTCGGTGAGAAATAGGAAGCCGATCTCATCCAGTTCCTCCGTGAGAGCTGGGATATCTTCGCATGGAAGCCGTCTGACATGACGGGGGTTCCAAGGGGACTGGCTGAGCACCGACTCCGAGTGGATCCAAAAGTCAAACCAGTCAAGGAGCACTTGCGCCGATCCTCCGTCGAGAAGAGCAATGCGATTGGTGAACAGATCGCGTGGCTCCTAGTTGCTGAATTCATTTGTGAAGTCTTCCATTCCGTGTGACTGGCCAACCTAGTGTTGGTGCCCAAGAAGGACAAGTCCCTCCGAATGTGCATCGACTTCAAGCACCTTAATCAGGCCTGCCCGAAATATCATTTGCCCCTTCCCCGTATAGATTAAATAGTAGATTCCACCGCCAGATGTGAACGCCTGTCATTCTTAGATGCATTTTTTGGGTACCATCAGATCCGAATGTATGGACCAGATGAAGTAAAAACAGCTTTCATCACCCCATTCGGGTGTTTCTGCTACATCACTATGCCATTTGGTCTCAAGAATGCTGGGGCAACTTTTATGTGCATGATTCAGAAGTGTTTGCAAGAGCAAATCAGTCCGAATGTAGAGCTTACATGGATGACATCATGGTCAAGTCCAGGAAAGGTTCCGACCTCCTGGATGACCTCGCTGAAACCTTCACCAATCTCCACCATTTCCAAATAAACCTCAATCCTGCAAAATGCACATTCGGAGTGCCCTCGTGTAAGCTACTCGGTTTTCTCGTTTACGAACAAGGAATCGATGCTAATCCGGAAAAAATAGGCGCCATCGTTCAAATGAAGAAACTTGTCCGTCTGCATGACGTTCAGAAGCTCAGGGGATGCCTTGCAGCCCTGAGTAGATTCATATCTTGACTCGGTGAAAAGGCCTTGCCTCTTTACCGATTGATGAAGAAGTCTAATACCTTTGAATGGACCCCCAAAACGCAAGCCGCATTCGATCAGCTCAAGGCCTTGCTTTCCACCCGGCCGGTGTTAGCTGCTCCGCACAGCCGAGAGCCTTTCTCTTGTACATCGCGGCTACTAGCCAGGTGGTCAGTACAGTCCTCACTGTGGAGCGCGAGGAATCAGGAAAAGCATTCAAAGTGCAGAGGCCCATTTATTATATTTCGAAGGTTTTGACTCCTTCCAAGGAAAGGTGTGGGGACCCCGACTCATAAGTCGTGATCACCGAATGTACGTGCACAGTGATCCCAGAGATCAATGCTCACTGAACACACAGAAACTGAATAATAAGAGTCTTACATCCATTACATACCATTTGTACTAAAAAATGGCCTTTATGACCAAGTCTTCCTAAACTTGCAGCAGAAATCTTCAACGATAGCGTGAACCCATGCCATCTGCCTTAACCCTACAGGCATTCTGACTGGGAAGCGTCCTAGCTCGCATGTTCGTCACCAAGATACTCTTCATCATAACATGGTCTTTCATGCCTGGCCAATAAAATAACCAGTGGCAAGCCAATGAGTACTTTGAATGTACTCGCAAGCAACCCATGTTTGAAACAAGATTCAACAGAGCATGATATAGCACTAATAGGTAAGTTTTGCAGAAAGCTAATTTTAGTGCAATGACATGATCAAGTAACTTAAGTAAGCATGCATCAACAGGTTGCAGACATCCATATGAACAAGCTACAGATGTCAACATAAGCAGGGTTTGAACATCACATGTTCAATCATTTCATCAAGTCTTCCGACTTAGCTCAAGTATCTCTTTGCCACACACACACCAAGTTTTGTGAAAACATCTGGACATAGTCTAAGTAGCACCACCCAACTGTCCTTGACCGTGGACACGGCTATTCGAATAGTTTTACACTCTGCAGAGGTTGCACGCTTTACCCACAAGACTCGGGGAACTTCCGTGTCATCCACGACTCGCGGCATATTACATACCCGAGGTAAGCACCCGAACAATGCCTTTCCCCTAGCGATACTAAACAAAGAGTCCACTCGTTGGTCCGTGTCTTCATGATGTACAAACACGAGCCTTGCTCTACACAGTACCATCCATGAAGGAACACAACGGTGTGCCCGGCGCCTGTAAAGACAGCGCATGGTCGCCCTTCCAGGCACGACCCCGTATCGAGAGTGACCACGCCACTCCCGCCACTAGTAATGCGGGCTCTATGCTAGTACCCACCAAGGTAATCAACAAAGCCCCTTCCCATATAGGGGTAGAGTGGTCGCACATGTAAGGTTGGGACGGTCGACAAATCTTAAATCTAATCCGTTTTCGAGAACACACACACTCACTTGCTCCGGTACACCACTTCTTTCTCAAATGGTTACCCAACTCAACACCATCACCCTCGGGCATTAGTGGCACCCGACGGGGTTTTCGAAAAGTCTTTGAAATCATTTCTTTTCCGACACCATGCATATCCCGATCCCACTTGCGTAGCATCTACTAAGCATCCTATCTACTCCCACCCGCACAACCCTCATAGGAAGGTAGGGTCATGCACGATGCAAGTATCAATGGTAAAGTATCGGCGGCATCCCACCGAAGGGGAATACCACATCAACATGATCATCATCAAGAAATAATGTGCTATATGCCACGCAATAAAAGGTTTCATAGTCATGGTCAAAGGGCTGCTTGCCTGGCTCAGCAAAGTCTTCGAGGTCTTCTCACACTTCTGATCCAACTCCGAGCACTCCGGCTACTTCGTCAACTATTGCCGGAAACAACCGCAATAAGCAACACAACAAGCAGAAAAATAAAGTGCTCTATAAATAGGAGATTTATTTTTCTTGGACACCTCTGGCTGTAATAAAAATAACCAAGGAGCCTTTATTGGATGTGGGTCAAGGAGGAGTTTTGAATGGTGGAAATGAAGGGTTTAATGGTCTTATGCGAAGTCTACAGAAAATATCTTGACAAAAATAGGTGAATGCACCCATCATATAAGGCATGATTTTAGAAACATGTGGGAAGTTGTTTCACTGGATTTGGAGTTGATATGGGGTATTCTGGGGATTTGCAAAGTGGATATATGTGAAGAAATGGCCCAGTATTTGACATAGCAGAATAAGTGTGACTAAAAATGTTCACCACTTAGTGCATTGGTTTAGATATATCTAGGAACTTGAATCACTACATTTGGAGTTGAGATGAATGCTCTAGGAATTTGCAAAGTGGGGTTCTACATGGTTTAAATTCAAATTTGAATTTGAAACTGACAGAAAGTTTTCTGGAAAAATGTGTAATGCACATATTCGGTTAGCCCATGATTTTAGAGACATCTAGGATTTTGAATCATCAAATTTGGGCTTAGGATGAGTTTTCTAGGGATTTTACAAGTTTCTGAAAATAGAAAATGGAAAGGTTTTACCTAATGGGCTAAAACGCGCACAGGGCACAAGATAACTAAACGGTCTGGCCCAGTGGCTCAGCCGGGCTGGAGGAGGCGACGCCGGCAGCGCATTCCGAAGAATACGCTTTCAACCGACGAAAACGTCTTTCCCCGAAGCCGTCTCCACTTAACGGATGGGCCCGGCCCTCTGGTCACTTACAGGGGGGCCCCGCTCGTCGGGTTCATCCCCCACCTCCCGCCTGAGTTGGGAGAGACAGAGGGGGGGCAGGACCAAGCAGCGCCGACGCCATCCCGGCGGCCCAGGCTGCCTCCGGCGGGGCCCCAGCCACCGGAGTGCTCGGGAGTGAGCCCCGCACCCGGCTGGGGGTCCCATTTTCACCAGGGAACCCCAAGGCGAGTGGGGCCTCGGCCACGGCTGAGTCTGACTATGGCGGCCATGGGAAGCGGTGCTCCGGCCACCGAGAAGAGGGAAGGAGCGCGGGGAGAGACCTTGCGGAAATGCCGGGGGGCTCTGGTGACGCTTGAAGGTGAGGAGGGGCTCGAGGAAGTGCTCGGATTGGAGCGAGGCCGAGGCGGGCATCGCCGGCCGCAGGAGAAGGAGGAGGGCGTGGGAGGAGGAATGGATGGACTAGGGTGGTCTATGGGAGAGAGGGGAAGCGAGAGAGCTCGAGAGGGGCACGGGAGAGGCCTTATATGGCTGAGCCGAGGTCCACCATGGACCGAGCTCTTGGACGGGGCTCGGGCAAGCTCTGTCGGGCCCAGAGGAGGACAAGGGAGTAGGGGGGCGACCGTCCGGCGTGCTGAGGACGTCGAGGAGACCTCGGGGGACACGACCCCGGCGCCCAAGGCTGTCGGGTGCCTCTGATTGGGCAAGCTACAGTGCGTGGATATACTGTAGCGTGCTCCAGAGCGCGAGCTTTGCATGCCATGGCGTTGTCCGTGGCCCATTGGCGTGTCCTCTAGCATCTAGGGTATCTAGGGGGGATAAACAAGGTCTATGTGGCCTTGGATGCTCTGGGGGTTCAATAGATTAGAGAGGAAATGGTGAGAGAGGTGAAACCTTGCTGTCCAGGGGGGTAAAAATGGGGTTTTACCCCACTTAACCATTGAGTACTGGCTAGAGAAAGGTACTGGAGGTGAGGTGCAATTCTATTATGCTGTGGTAAAATTTTGGAGGCAAGGAGAATAGCAGAAGGGGGTCAAACAAGGCCTTTTACAGGATAGGCAAAAGTGTTTGATGATGGTTTGGCTAAGCAAATGGGGTTTGCTTGCCATGACATTTAACAGGATGAAAATATAGGTTGAAATAGATAGGATCACCAAGTTTAAGGAGTTTTGAAGAAAGTTCACAATGTAACTTTGTGAAACCCTAGAAATCAACAGAATCAGGTTTCTGTAGATCTAGGCATGCATATCACTTCCCACAAATCCACCACTTGGTGTGGTATCATTATTTGGGGTTTAGCACATGCCCACAAAGTTTGGGTTCAAGGGAATAAACTTCACAATGTAAAGTTGTTCAAATTTTGCTGTGGACAGGAATGGTTTTGGAATATTTTGATGAAGCAAATCAATTGGTATTTAGATGAAACTTGGCAAGATCATCAAATATGACAATTGTGACTTGCTGGAATTTTCTTGGAGTTTATTGAGAATATTTCTTATAGAAATATTTCAAAAGCTTGATTTGGGCAGAAAGGGTTTTGAGGGGTTTTTCCCATGATTTTGAACATGACCATGTGTTGAAACTCATATATATGGAAACTATATGTCCACTGAGTTTCCCTAAATTTTCTCAAATATTTTTAAAGCATTTAAATAATTTTTCATTATAAAAGACCATTTCTGGCCTTAAGAAAAAGACTTTAAATAAAATAGCAAAATAATCTTTAAAATTAATATTTGGTGGTTTTGGAAAGTCTTATATATAGTAGGTTTCAAATAAATCCTTTGTGGAAAAACAATCCACCCAATTTGAGGACTTGTAGTACAAACCTCAATTCAGGGGTTTTGGAAAACCTAATTTGAATAAATCCATTTTGGACAAAATGAAATTTTATAAAAATAGTTTTATGTCCTATACACATGGCATGGTCATTGGGTAAATATTTGGAGCAAGGAGATGAGTTTTGAGAGTAGGAGGGATTTTATGAATATAGAGCACCAACAAGCAATCAAGCAATCATCAATCAAGTCAAGCATCACAAGCACAGAAAAAGTTTCAATTGGCCCTAATTTTTGAGTCAGGTTAACTTAGTCATGAGGCAAAACACAGGGTGTGACAGACCAACCCCCCTTACAAGAATCTCGTCCCCGAGATTCCTAGGCTAGGCGTAGAAAAAGGTGCGGGAATTCACAGGTGAGGTAGTCTTCACGTTCCATGTTGCTTCTGCTCCAGCGTGGTTGTCCTTCTGGATCTTGAAGCGCCTGATGATATTTCTTCGAGTGCATCGTTGACTTCGTCTAAGGGTGAACGGGGTTCTTGCAATCTGCTAGGCTTGTCTAATGGTTAAGGGTTTGGTGGACGAGTTTCTGGCAAGGGCCTGGCTTGCGTGTGTATTCCAAAGTCGAAATACGTGGCCAAGATAATGTGTTTGCACGCTGGTCCTGGGATTGCTCACACTGGTTAGTGACGTCTAGATGTCTCTCTTTAGTCTACATGGGTCATGGTCTTGGCGTAGTTTCTTGGTGACGGGGAATCGTCGACTTTGTTGGAGCGGTGGATCTTCCGGTGCTCATGGATCTTCAATCGTAAGGATGTCGAAGTTTGTTGGCGTAGGCTTCTCATCGACGGGGAAGTCCTTATCTTCCTTAAAACAGGAGATCCTCAGTCGTAGGTGGTCTTCATCCTTGAGAGTGTTGAAGCGCGTCATCGTGGGCTTCTCGTCGAGATCTTCTGTTTGAATAAGTTGCCCACGTATGTTCTTCATCCATATTTGACCTGTTGTCTTCGTCGTTACAGACGCACGTTTCTGGTGGGCCTCCGAGTGTTTGGTCTACTAGCGTCTTCGTAGTCATTGTGGGAAGGTCTAGGCTGAGTCTCGTCCCTAAGACTAAGCTTAGAGACGCCAGACTGTTCCTACCTTCTAGGAAAGTTTTTAAGGGGTCCTGGATGAGCTGGCTAATCCAATCCCCAGGGTCGGAGTCTTGGCAAGAGGGGTGAACTACCTTTGACAGGTGTTTCACCATGATCCAGTCAGGGTTGACGCCCTAGATTGGACCAAAAAGGGGCTGGTACAAAGTCATGACAGTCGTTCCACTCCGTTCCAGGCATCTGAAGGAAGTAGGGATGTCATGCTCATCGTACACCGCCAAAGTGGTGGAGTGAGAGGTGTTATCAACTTGTCGGTTCCTTCCTAGTCAGGAACTGATAGGTGATTGCTAAGATAAGGGGCTCTATAATCCTCTTGATGTGCAAGGGCTTCATCGAGCTTGGACGTCGGTGCTTCTTGGTATAGTCTAGTTGATGTAGTCGGTAGAGGAGTGGTGGTTGGCTTCTCCTGCTTGTCCTTCGTCGTCGTGGTTTCTCAACTGTAGTGGCTCTTCATCTTGCTTGGGCAGGAATGTCTTCTGCTGTAGGGTGGGTACTTCAAGTAGTCCACCCTTTTCAAGGTGAAACCCTTTTTCTTGAGAGGCATGGTAAGTGGTGTTCCTGGGGCTGGTCCAAATAGGACTAAGGTGTTTCTTCTCTTATTGGGTAAATAAGTATGTCATCCCGGAGGGTAACAACCTATTCCACCATGCTTCACATAAACACATTGCTCATGGGATATGTGAGAGGAGTGGGCATTTGCTCCAGATGGTCACTAGTTCGGGGGTTCGTGATCCAACGTAATCTAGTTCTTCGCGTCCACCTTCCTTATGAACAGGATTGGTGGTGGCCGAGGTGAAGTATTGGCCATAGTCTAATGACTTAGAGCCAAGACCTATGGTCATAATCCGACCATATTGTGGCTTGGTGAAGCTTAGGAGGTTTCAAGGAGCTTAGGATGTGAGTGAACGTCTACCATCTTATCCTCGAGCATAGTTCTTTAGATGCCAATAGTCTTTCCTATTTCTCCAAGAAAAATCATCTTATAGTATTGAGGGCATTATCTCATATAAGTCATCTCCAACAACACTCATGCTAGGCATAACTCCATGGCTCTAAGAGAAGGACAACCCATACTCTCATATACATACTATAACTACTCATATATCTCCCTATGTAAAAAATCCTCGGGAAAGCATACAAGCTGCTAAGCTTGCACAAGACACTACAAATCCAAGTGTCCTACTGACCTATCTAAGGCACTGCATTACTATGATAAGGAAACACGTAATAAACCAATCCAAGATGTTGTTTCCTTCCTACGAATCCAATTAATCGATCCACGAATACCATCCACTATTACATGACCTATTATTGCTACAAATCCAATACCGGTGTCATTCCATATATCTCCAGATTTCCTTAATCCCCAAATTCCAGAAAGAACTACCTTATCACAGTATAACCATCAATTCCCATCATGAGGGTCTAGTGAATTCCGATGTTAGGTGCATATGGATCCTTGAATCGATTCTAACAACAATCCAATATTCCTGGTTTGTCTTCCACCGAGAAACATGGTATCAAGATCAAGATCATCGGACTAAATCCAAATTACTCCGAACCATGTGGTTTGATTGATCTTGAGCACCTATTAGAATCACCTATTTAAATCCAAGGTTTACATTTAGTAAGAATTTCCTACTAGTTACTCCAGTCACTATCATACCACTATCAATATTACTGGCCAAAGTCAAGTCATTAATCCACCAAGAATTTCAGCTTGTGATCATATTTGTCCTACTAAATCCAAGTTACTCAAGGGAGAAACAAGCTACTATATCAACTTTGATCCACCAAGTTCGTTTACCAACATAAGTGTCTTATGATACACCAAGGGGTCTCAACTGCTTCCTCAAGATATCTATTACAACCTCGTCAAATTATCAGCCTACTAATTACATATCCACAAAACAATCTTCCCTATGGCATCATTAGTTCAAGTGCTGGCTTAGGGATAAAAGGCGTTTGTTCACTATGATCACTAGTCCCGTAATGAACCCAGTGCTAAGCAGGGTTATTGATGCTCATCAGGTGGTCTGGCAAATCTTTGTGCTAAACACGTGGTCAGGGGTTTGTGCCAGGGGAGTTTGTGAGGTCTAGGTTGGGCTAGGGAGGGGTTTCCAATCTTGAGGGAAAAGCATAACTCTACGGGGTTGCGTCTGGTTGAGTACGTTGTAGCTGAAGTCTTCGGTGTCAGTTGTTTGTCGAGGTGGATCGTTGGTGCATCTTGCCTTGCTGGTCTTCAGTAGACGAGATGGGGGAGAGAAAGTAGCATCGAGAGGAGTGCCTAAGGGGGTGGTATAGTGCAAGTGCAATCAAGCAAGTCCCGAAAAGGCCAAACACAAACATCAAGGTAAGGTAGGTGATATAGTCGCGTACTTGTTGCCTAGGGCAAAAGTGTGACTTACACCAAAACATAAACAAGCAGAAAAGAAGCAACACACATCACGGTTCCATTCGAACCATCACACGGACTCGACCTCGCATGGGGGTTACACGACCTATCCTACCCTAGGGGTTCTCGGACTCATTAGTCGTGCTTGCTTCATGTCTTGGAGAGGAGTCCGCTCGGTCTTCTGGGTCTTCTTTAGGTGTTGCTATGCCTTTGGTTGTTCTTCATCGAAACGATCCTGGTTGTGCCTTAAGAGTCTTTGACGACTTTGGGTCTGGTGAGTTGACGACGAAGGTGATTCTTCACAGCTGTTGTTGACAGGGTCTTTTGATGTCTTCGTAATCGTGACAATGCCTCCTTGCCTTCTGAGACGTCGAGGGTTCCCGGTAGGCAATATTTTATGCAATGACATTAACAAGGCATGGTAGAGTTATAACCTGTCGGTTACGTTGATGATAATATCGACACCGAGAGCGGGGGATGAAGAGAATCGTTTTTCCTGCTCACTATAGTGAGGCGGACCAAATGGCGAGGTTCTCATCCATCGGTGGTTGCCGACACAACAACGGTAAGGACAAGGTTGCTCTATTAGCGATGCATATCATGATTTTGCATACCTTATGCCCTGATCATCGTAGGCCAAGGTTGCATCATCCTGGGGCAGTGTCGAGGGTGTCACCATCTTCCTAGTCTTGACATTCTCACGCTTCGAGAGGGTATCTTCTGTTGGTATCGTCTTGTCGTGGTGTCGTCAAACTTGTGTGAATGTCTGGCAAGGTGGCTTCCCTTCAGATTACCCACGAGGTTTTCAATGAATCCAGTGGTTAGGGGCATAAGGGTACTATCGACCATTTGCAAGGTTTTGAAATAGCAGACGAGGAGAGTCAAGAGAATAAAGGTGGAAGTGTTGAGGAAAAAACCTTTACTTACTTTGAAAATTTAGGAGAGGTGAGAAATATAGAGGTTTGGTAACTAATTTTGAAGGGTCCAGAAAAATAGTTTTGTCCTAACTAACGTCCATGCTAACTAAGGGCTTCCTACAGTCAGGATGGCTCTGATACCAGCTCTGTGGGGACCCCGACTCATAAGTCGTGATCACCGAATGTACGTGCACAGTGATCCCAGAGATCAATGCTCACTGAACACACAGAAACTGAATAACAAGAGTCTTACATCCATTACATACCGTTTGTACTCAAAAATGGCCTTTATGACCAAGTCTTCATAAACTTGCAGCGGAAATCTTCAACGATAGCGTGAACCCATGCCATCTACCTTTACCCTACAGGCATTCTGACTGGGAAGTGTCCTAGCTCGCATGTTCGTCACCAAGATACTCTTCATCATAACATGGTCTTTCATGCCTGGCCAATAAAATAACCAGTGGCAAGCCAATGAGTACTTTGAATGTACTCGCAAGCAACCCATGTTTGAAACAAGATTCAACAGAGCATGATATAGCACTAATAGGTAAGTTTTGCAGAAAGCAAATTTCAGTGCAATGACATGATCAACTAACTTAAGTAAGCATGCATCAACTGGTTGCAGACATCCATATGAACAAGCTACAGATGTCAACATAAGCAGGGTTTGAACATCACATGTTCAATCATTTCATCAAGTCTTCCGACTTAGCTCAAGTATCTCTTTGCCACACACACACCAAGTTTTGTGAAAACATCTGGACATAGTCTAAGCAGCACCACCCAACTATCCTTGACCGTGGACACAGCTATTCGAATAGTTTTACACTCTGCAGAGCTTGCACGCTTTACCCACAAGACTCGGGGAACTTCCGTGTCATCCACGACTCGCGGTATATTACATACCCGAGGTAAGCACCCAAACAATGCCTTTCCCCTAGCGATACTAAACAAAGAGTCCACTCGTTGGTCCATGTCTTCATGATGTACAAACACGAGCCTTGCTCTACACAGTACCATCCATGAAGGAACACAACGGTGTGCCCGGTGCCAGTAAAGACAGCGCATGGTCGCCCTTCCAGGCACGACCCCGTATCGAGAGTGACCACGCCACTCCCGCCACTAGTAATGCGGGCTCTATGCTAGTACCCACCAAGGTAATCAACAAAGCCCCTTCCCATATAGGGGTAGAGTGGTCGCGCATATAAGGTTGGGACGGTCGACAAATCTTAAATCTAATCCGTTTTCGAGAACACACACACTCACTTGCTCCGGTACACCACTTCTTTCTCAAATGGTTACCCAACTCAACACCATCACCCTCGGGCATTAGTGGCACCCGACGGGGTTTTCGAAAAGTCTTTGAAATCATTTCTTTTCCGACACCATGCATATCCCGATCCCACTTGCGTAGCATCTACTAAGCATCCTATCTACTCCCACCCGCACAACCCTCATAGGAAGGTAGGGTCATGCACGATGCAAGTATCAATGGTAAAGTATCGGCGGCATCCCACCGAAGGGGAATACCACATCAACATGATCATCATCAAGAAATAATGTGCTATATGCCATGCAATAAAAGGTTTCATAGTCATGGTCAAAGGGCTGCTTGCCTGGCTCAGCAAAGTCTTCGAGGTCTTCTCACACTTCTGATCCAACTCCGAGCACTCCGGCTACTTCGTCAACTATTGCCGGAAACAACCGCAATAAGCAACACAACAAGCAGAAAAATAAAGTGCTCTATAAATAGGAGATTTATTTTTCTTGGACACCTCTGGCTGTAATAAAAATAACCAAGGAGCCTTTATTGGATGTGGGTCAAGGAGGAGTTTTGAATGGTGGAAATGAAGGGTTTAATGGTCTTATGCGAAGTCTACAGAAAATATCTTGACAAAAATAGGTGAATGCACCCATCATATAAGGCATGATTTTAGAAACATGTGGGAAGTTGTTTCACTGGATTTCGAGTTGATATGGGGTATTCTGGGGATTTGCAAAGTGGATATATGTGAATAAATGGCCCAGTATTTGACATAGCAGAATAAGTGTGACTAAAAATGTTCACCACTTAGTGCATGGGTTTAGATATATCTAGGAACTTGAATCACTACATTTGGAGTTGAGATGAATGCTCTAGGAATTTGCAAAGTGGGGTTCTACATGGTTTAAATCCAAATTTGAATTTGAAACTATTGGAAAATTTTCTGGAAAAATGTGTAATGCACATATTCGTTTAGCCCATGATTTTAGAGACATCTAGGATTTTGAATCATCAAATTTGGGCTTAGGATGAGTTTTCTAGGGATTTTACAAGTTTCTGAAAATAGAAAATGGAAAGGTTTTACCTAATGGGCTAAAACGCGCACAGGGCACACGATAACTAACCGGGCCGGCCCAGTGGCTCAGCCGGGCTGGAGGAGGCGACGCCGGCGGCGCATTCCGAAGAATACGCTTTCAACCGGCGAAAACGGCTTTCCCCGAAGCCGTCTCCACTTAACGGATGGGCCCGGCCCTCTGGTCACTTACAGGGGGGCCCCGCTCGTCGGGTTCATCCCCCACCTCCCGCCTGAGTTGGGAGAGACAGAGGGGGGCAGGACCGAGTGGCGCCGGCGCCATCCCGGCGGCCCAGGCTGCCTCCGGCGGGGCCCCAGCCACCGGAGTGCTCGGGAGTGAGCCCCGCACCCGGCTGGGGGTCCCATTTTCGCCGGGGAACCCCAAGGCGAGTGGGGCCTCGGCCACGGTGGAGTCCGACTACGGCGTCCATGGGAAGCGGTGCTCCGGCCACCGAGAAGAGGGGAGGAGCGTGGGGAGAGACCTTGCGGAGATGCCGGGGGGCTCTGGTGACGCTTGAAGGTGAGGAGGGGCTCGGGGAAGTGCTCGGATTGGAGCGAGGCCGAGGCGGGCATCGCCGGCCGCAGGAGAAGGAGGAGGGCGTGGGAGGAGGAATGGATGGACTAGGGTGGTCTATGGGAGAGAGGGGAAGCGAGAGAGCTCGAGAGGGGCACGGGAGAGGCCTTATATGGCTGAGCCGAGGTCCACCATGGACCGAGCTCTCGGACGGGGCTCGTGCAAGCTCTGTCGGGCCCAGAGGAGGGCAAGGGAGTAGGGGGGCGACCGTCCGGCGTGCTGAGGACGTCGAGGAGACCTCGGGGGACACGACCCCGGCGCCCAAGGCTGTCGGGTGCCTCTGATTGGGCAAGCTACAGTGCGTGGATGCACTGTAGCGTGCTCCAGAGCGCGAGCTTTGCATGCCATGGCGTTGTCCGCGGCCCTTTGGCGTGTCCTCTAGCGTCTAGGGTATCTAGGGGGGATAAACAAGGTCTATGTGGCCTTGGATGCTCTGGGGGTTCAATAGATTAGAGAGGAAATGGTGAGAGAGGTGAAACCTTGCTGTCTAGGGGGGTAAAAATGGGGTTTTACCCCACTTAACCATTGAGTACTGGCCAGAGAAAGTCACTGGAGGTGAGGTGCAATTCTATTATGCTGTGGTAAAATTTTGGAGGCAAGGAGAATAGCAGAAGGGGGTCAAACAAGGCCTTTTACAGGATAGGCAAAAGTGTTTGATGATGGTTTGGCTAAGCAAATGGGGTTTGCTTGCCATGAGATTTAACAGGATGAAAATATAGGTTGAAATAGAGAGGATCACCAAGTTTAAGGAGTTTTGAAGAAAGTTCACAATGTAACTTTGTGAAACCCTAGAAATCAACAGAATCAGGTTTCTGTAGATCTAGGCATGCATATCACTTCCCACAAATCCACCACTTGGTGTGGTATCATTATTTGGGGTTTAGCACATGCCCACAAAGTTTGGGGTCAAGGGAATAAACTTCACAATGTAAAGTTGTTCAAATTTTGCTGTGGACAGGAATGGTTTTGGAATATTTTGATGAAGCAAATCAATTGGGATTGAGATGAAACTTGGCAAGATCATCAAATATGACAATTGTGACTTGCTGGAATTTTCTTGGAGTTTATTGAGAATATTTCTTATAGAAATATTTCAAAAGCTTGATTTGGGCAGAAAGGGTTTTGAGGGGTTTTCCCCATGATTTTGAACATGACCATGTGTTGAAACTCATATATATGGAAAATATATGTCCACTGAGTTTCCCTAAATTTTCTCAAATATTTTTAAAGCATTTAAATAATTTTTCCCTATAAAAGACCATTTCTGGCCTTAAGAAAAATCCTTTAAATAAAATACCAAAATAATCTTTAAAATTAATATTTGGTGGTTTTGGAAAGTCTTATATATAGTAGGTTTCAAATAAAGCCTTTGTGGAAAAACAATCCACCCAATTTGAGGACTTGTAGTACAAACCTCAATTCAGGGGTTTTGGAAAACCTAATTTGAATAAATCCATTTTGGACAAAATAAAATTTTATAAAAATAGTTTTATGTCCTATGCACATGGCATGGTCCTTGGGCAAATATTTGGAGCAAGGAGATGAGTTTTGAGAGTAGGAGGGATTTTATGAATATAGAGCACCAACAAGCAATCAAGCAATCATCAATCAAGTCAAGCATCACAAGCACAGAAAAAGTTTTAATTGGCCCTAATTTTTGAGTCAGGTTAACTTAGTCATGAGGCAAAACACAGGGTGTGACAAAAGGTATCCACACTATCAGAAGCTAGTTTATGGCATTTACCTCACTGTGAAGAAGGTAGCTCATTACTTCCAAGAGCAGTCGGTCACAGTTATCAGCGATGCTCCCTTGTCGGAGATCCTGCATAACAGAGACGCCACGGGCCGAGTGGCAAAATGGGCGATTGAGCTCCGCCCATTGAAGATCAAGTTTGAAGCCAAGAAGGCGATCAAATCTCAAGCACTTGTGGACTTTTTGGCCGAGTGGATAGAGCAGGAACACCCTGCACCAAGTGTTCCTGAACACTGGACCATGTTTTTTGATGGATCTAAGATGCTTCAAGGGTCTGGAGCTGGAGTAGTTCTCGTTTCCCCCAGAGGAGACCGACTGAGCTACATCCTTCAACTCCATTTCGACTCATCAAACAATGAGGACGAGTACGAAGCCCTCCTGTATGGGCTCCGAATGGCTATCTCGCTCGGTATCCGACACTTGATGATATTCGGTGGCTCGGACCTCGTGGTCAATTAGGTGATGAAGGAATGGGATATCTGGAGTCCAGCCATGACTGTATACTGTAATGCAGTCCGGAAGTTGGAAAAGAACTTTGACGGTTTGGAGCTACATCATATACCC
The DNA here is from genome assembly GCA_039707655.1 of Elymus sibiricus. Taxonomy (NCBI): domain Eukaryota; kingdom Viridiplantae; phylum Streptophyta; class Magnoliopsida; order Poales; family Poaceae; genus Elymus; species Elymus sibiricus. The sequence continues at coordinate 240,694,738 of CM077665.1, forward strand.
CGAGTGAAGAACCAGGCCGCCGATGACCAGGCCAAAATTGGCTCTACTCGGCGGGTCGTTTCGAAGGGTATATTCCTTGAGCATCTGCATTCTCCTTCAGTCAAAGAAGATCCTTTTACTGAAGAGCCCCCATAGGCAGTCGGACCTTCCAATCCGACTGAGGTTGATATTCCGGATGTAGTGGATCTCGTTCAAGAAATGTTCGCGATCACTCCTGAGTGGACCAACCTTACTTAGCTTACCTGCTCCGGCAAGAGCTCCCTGAAGATGAAGAGGAAGCCCGACAGATCGTCCGACAATCCAAATCCTTTGAAGTGATGGGAGAGCAGCTATACAAGAAAAGCACTATGGGCGTGGCAGGGAAGTGCATATCCCCAGAGGAAGGGTTGTAGATTTTGCACAAGATTCATTCGGGGACCTGTGGTCATCACGCGTCCTCTCGGACGTTGGTCGCAAAGGCATTTCGTGCAGGGTTTTACTGGCCCCGAGCCAACGCAGCGGAAAAAGACATGGTCGATCTTTGTGTTGGATGTCAGTTTTTCAAGAAACAGACACACAAGCCTGCATCTGCACTCAAGACCATTCCACTCACCTAGTCGTTTGCCATATGGGGCCTCGACATGGTCGGCCCCCTGCGTACAGGGTCGAGTGGGTTTACCCATCTGTTGGTTGTAGTGGATAAGTTCACCAAGTGGGTCGAAGCAAAGCCCATCAAAAGCTTGGATGCAGCTACTCCCGTCAGTTTCATTCGGCAGATTATCTTCAGATTCGGAGTTCCCCATGATATCATCACTGATAATGGGAAGAATTTTGATTCATATGAATTCCGTAAGTTCTGCTACACTCAGGGCACTCGGGTCAATTACGCTTCCGTAGGTCACACACAGTAGAACGGACAAGCAGAACGAGCAAACGGGATTGAAGCCCCCGATTGATGAGGGATCTAAAAATTGTTGCCAGCACTTGGGTTGAAGAACTACCATTTGCCCTCTTGGGAATTCGGACGACTCTGAATCATTCGACCAAGCGCACTCCTTTCTTTATGGTATACTGGTCCGAAGTGGTTCTGCCGAGTGATGTTCGTCACAACGCTCTCTGAGTGGAACTCTACAATGAAGACGAAGCAGAAGTGGCACGCTAGGACGGTCTGGACCTCTTAGAGGAAGAGAGAGAGTTAGCCTTGATCAGTTCGACGCTATATCAGCAAGACTTGAGACGCCTTTACGACATACAAGTCAGAAGGTGCGCTTTTCAAGAAGGTGACCTTGTTCTCCGATTGGATCGGCAGAAGCCACAAAAGTTAGCGCCTCCGGGGCAAGGGCCTTTCGCAATCTCCAAAGTCCTAAACAATGGAGCTCACCGGTTGTACAACTTCAAAACCGATGTGGAAGAGCCCCGAGCGTGGAACGCAAACCCGCTCTGCAAGTTCTACACTTAGGATAAAAACACTCTATCATTCCTGTAATGAACTTCCGAGTGAACTATATGAATAAAAAGTGTTTACTTCCCATACTCTTTGTCGAATCTTTTTTTACTTTTGTTTGTTTTCCACATCCCCAGTGGGTGCATGGATAAACTTAGCTGCGAACTGGATTTCGCCTAAGTTACAAACTACTCCGAGTGAGAACATCGTTCACACTCAGGGGCTTAGCTGCGAACCTGACTTCGTCTAAGTTAAAAACTACTCCGAGTGAGAACATCGTTCACACTTGGGGACTTAGTTGCGAACCTGATTTCTCCTAAGTTAAAAAACCTACTCCGAGTGAGAACATCATTCACACTCGGGGGCTTAGCCACGAACACGATTTCGCCTAAGTTAAAAACAACTCAGAGTGAGAACATCGTTCACACTCGGGGGCTTAGCTGCAAACCTGATTTTACCTAAGTTATAAACTACTCCGAGTGAGAACATCGTTCATACTCGGGGGCTTAGCTGCGAACCCGATTTTGCCTAAATAAAAAAACTACTCCCAGTGAGAACATCGTTCACACTCGGGGGCTTATCTGCGAACCTGACTTCATCTAAGTTACAAACTACTCCGAGTGAGAACATCGTTCAAACTCGGGGGCTTAGCTGCGAACCTGATTTTGCCTAAGTTACAAACTACTCCGAGTGAGAACATCGTTCACACTCGGGGGCTTAGATGCGAACCCGATTTTGCCTAAGTAAAAAAACTACTCCGAGTGAGGACATCATTGTAACGCCCAAGATGCGATCCTATCCTTATTTTGGCTCGAGGGCCTCGACAGGGATAGAAGCGCATCTCGTCGTTTCACAAGAATGGATATCATTACAAGTACATGTAAAGAAGGGATGAGTATATGGAATTGGCTTACACTCGCCACAAGCTACATCAATACAACAACATAACAATCATCATACAGAAGAGCAGGGTCCGACTACTGACGAAATCAAACGATAAAATGACATCCATCCTTGCTATCCCAGGCTGCCGTCCTGGAACCCATCCTATGATCGATGAAGAAGAAGAAGAAGAACTCCAAATCAAACAAGCATCGCGCTCACATCAAATCATCGCATTACCTCTACATGCAACTGTTATTGTAGTAATCTGTGAGCCACAGGGGACTCAACAATCTCATTTCCAAGGGTATCAAGACTATTAAAGCTTAATGGGTGAGGTATGGATAAGTGGTGAGGCTGCAGCAAGCACTAAGCATTTATTTGAGTGGCTAACTTACGAGTACAAGAATAAGGGGGGATGATTGTCGCATAAACGGATGTGAACTAGTAATGACCTCTAAGAGATCCTGAACCCCTACTTACGAACAAACATAACCCCACCGTGTTCTCTCTTGGTTTAGAAATCACGAGAACAGACAGTCACGGTTACGCACACGGTTGGTGTATTTTAGTTGAGTTTACCTCAAGTTTTCTATGACCGGGTGTTAAACAAAGTTTCCAAGTTGTCACGTAATCGCGGGCACGGCTTTCTGAAAGATTTAACCCTGCAGGGGTGCTCCAACTCATCCATCACAAACTAACCACACGCCGCGAGAATAACCTCGACCATGAAACCCATGATCTCCTTGGAAATTCCGTTGGAAAATCTCAACCTCGAGATAGCCAGAAATGTGCTCGAAATCCCACGCGCATGACGTTCGAGAAAGGTAAAACAAATCTAGCAAGGCCGTCCGACATGTCGACGAACCGGATAGGAGCCACGTATCTCCTTCTCAGGACACGACTGTCGGCGTTCTGGATACCAGGGTACCCAGACTTGCCTGCCTGCGGTCCCAGGCGTGGCCCACCACAACGACCAAGTACGGCCCGACGCGGCCTCACTCGACACAAGGCCCTCGCGAGACCCTGAGCTCGCGAGGGAAGAAGCGCCAAGACCCGCGGGGAGGTAGGCCTCCCCAGGCCCCCTCTTGAGCGGCGGAGACTCCTATGCAGCATGCGACCTCAGGAGGCCAAGGGTGACGTCAGCCAGGCCAGGCGAGCGCCAGTACGGCAGAGGGGACGGTTTCCCCTTCGGTGCAAAGGAGGCAGGGACGCACGCGAGTTCCCAAAGCGCCCCCAAAGGTTTCCACTTCGGTGCAACGAGACCAAGACCCCGAGCCCCGCAGGACGGACGTCATCACCGAGCCCACCACTGCATCACCATCGACTGCTTTGCAGGCAAAGACTGGCTTTTGTCACGATAGGGTGTACCACCTGTCCCCCTTCAAATTTGGCAGTTGTGGGATCCCTTCCCGCCATTGCGATAAGGGAAGAGATCCCGGGCCGCTATATGTAGAGACGTGGTAGCCCGGTAGAAGGGACGGAGCGACCACCCTGCAAACACACCGCTGTACTAGTTCATCCACAAACCTCCTCGCGAGGCAATCCACCAAAGGCAGGAGTAGGGTTTTACGCTTCACAACTGCCCGAACCTTGGTAAACTCTCGTGTGCCATCGTCTTCTTCGCCATCGAGCGGGGTTATCGTGTTGTGAGCTTGGAGGGGGCAAAGCTGTTGGGGAATCTTCGCACACGCCCCTGGGTTCGAATTCCTTAGGGTTTTGCGGAGCCCGAAATCTAACATTTGGCGCGCCAGGTAGGGGGCGTGTCGGAGTCTTCAGCAAGCTTCGCTTCTTCTTCGCCCCGTCGCGCGGATGGCCAATGCCCGACAGGCTCCTTCCGGCCTCGGAGGGCCCGCTTCCGCCAACCTCGCCACTGCCACCCAAGACCCGCGCCACGGCAGCGCAACGCCGGGCGGTCGTTAGCAGGCCACCAGCGTCTTCTCCACCACTGAAGCCGCTCGTGTCGGCCGGGCGCACGGTGGACTAGCGGCGCCCACGGGACCGACATCGCGCTGCACCCACGTGGGAGACCTCAACGCGCATGACTCTCTCCTGATGGCGAGTGAGATGCTTTGCCACCGCCCTACGCACAGGGGCTTCGACGCCTGGGCCGACCACATCGCCGAGCTGGTCTCCGTCGCAAGGAGGGCCTGGGTCCCTCACCTACCTTCACGACCACCGGCGCCGGGCGCCGGAGGCTCGCTCGCCGTGCCCGTCGCCTCGCCTGTGGGCGGCGCGTCCGCTCCCTCCCCGGAAGAGCCCGAGCAGGGCCCGCCGCATGCCGTGCTTCTTCTCCTCCGGATCCCGGTGACAGGCTTCGGGGCGCCGCCCGGCCATGTCGGTGGCACCTTTGTGGAAGGCGAAGGGGCGCTCCACGCGCACCCCGACACGCGCACCCACGCCCAACTGGATCATCAACAGCCTGGCTTGTCCCGGCGGGAGCGTGCCAACCGGCGCAGGGAGCAGGCGGCTCAGGCTTCCAGCCAGGCAGGTAACCATAATAGAGGCGCAATGGAGAATCAGGGAGGCAGCTCACGGCAAGAAACGCCCAGTCCACCCAACGGCGGCGGCAGAGCCAGGAAACTTCGGGCAGAGGTCCGTCGCAGGAGGGTCTGTGGCCCGCGTGCCCAGGATGGTGTCATCCCGCCACCCGAGGAGACTGCCCTTGGAGCGCGCGGGGGCGACTCAGGAGGGGGCCAAAGCCTCTATACGGAGCCCTACGTTCCGAGCTACGTCATACCTGCGGAGGGCGCGAAGGATCAGGCGCCCTCTGCGGATGTCGGAACCCTCCCAGGATAAGGAGGTGCCCCGGGCACTCTCCCCAAGCCGGGCATGGGGCTTCCAAGGAGCGGTCACCGGGCCAGGTTTATGCGAGCGAGGAAAAGGGGGGAGCATCCCGGGAAGCGCGGGGGCGTGACGCAGCTGCTGCCCCCACGAGCAAGAAGTGCACAGCCGAACCCAGGGCCTCAGGGACGACCGCCTGGGGAATCGGCAGGGTACAAGCAACGCGGGCCACCCGCGGTAACGGGGGCGCCGGAGTGGTCCTCGGGAGGCGGGGCCTCATGAGGCCCGCAAGCCGGGGTCCGGCCGGTGCCGCGGCACTTCACGGGGCGGCTTCACCGACACAACACCTCTGGAGCTGCACTGGGTGCATTGCGGTCATGTTTGGGCCGCGGGAGCACAATCCCGTGGCTACGCGGGGAGCAATGCACACAGGTTTGGGCTGTAGAGGCGCGCAACTACACAATAATGCGTGAGATGGCTCTAAACTGAGTTGGGAGCACCTAGGCCGTGCGCCTGGGGGCTTGCCTAGCTATCTTCGGCCGTGACACTCTCACATAATAATGAGTGGGCTGTATTCGCCCGGAGCCCCCTGAGGACGCGGAGGGGTTCCATCACACGCCCAAGTGGAAGCACCATGCTCCGCGCTGGCGGACAACACTGCCCTCCAATGGCTATGCCCACGTAACATGGACGCCCTACGCTCCGTGCTGGGGGAAGACGAAGGCGAAGACTAGCCTAGGTGCCGGACGCGGCTGTTGCATGCTTCTTTTTGTGTTCATATTGCCACTTTTTGAAATGAAGTTGAAGATTTCGCAAATCTATTTGAAAAGGGGCGGGAACTTTTCTCTCTTCGCGATTCCTCTTTCTGGTCTTGAAGTCTTTTTCCTTTTTGGATTGGCACCTTGCCAAGCACGGCTCGCTTTTTGGCCCCTCCTCGTGGCCTCTCGGAGCAGGCTGGCAAGGGCCTGTCGCCTCGGGGGCACTCATCACTTAAAACAGTCAACCCCCGCTCGGAGGCTCCAGCCACGGCTCGGCATGACATCACGGAACCTCGGGATGTTCAGGCGCCTCCTGAGGCGGTAGCCCACGGAAAAGGTAAGGAAGTTGCTTGAGCGTCAAGGGGGACTCCTGAGCAACGCGCCTCAGGAGCCTCACTGATCGCGTAGCTCCACGCCCCTTGGTCTCGTCCTGGTGATCCGAACGCCCCAATTGTGGCCGAGGCCTCGCTCCCTTTGGTCTCGTCCGGTGATCCGGACGCCCCAATGGTGGTCGAGGTCTACTCGAGATCGGGCCCTGCCGATGCAGAGTGCCACTTGAGCGTTAAAGGGGGGGTTCCCAGGCAATACGTCTTGGGAACCTCACCGATCGTGTAGCTCCGCGCCCCTTGGTCTCGTCCTGGTGATCCGGACGACCCAATTGTGGCCGAGGCCTGGCCCCCTTGGTCTCGTCCTGGTGATCCGGTCGTCCCAACGGTGGTCGAGGTCTGCTCAGGATCGGGCCCCGTCAACGCAGAGTGCAGAAAGGGCTCCCGGACCACCCCGTAAGTAAGGAAGAAGCTCTCCCAGGCGGGATCCTCGACCTCCCAGGACGCTCCGCCTACGCTTCGCTACGCTCGAGCCCGCCGCGACCCAATGAGCTAAGTACACCCGCCTTACGAGGGCAGAACCTTCTAATTAGTTAATGGCCCGAATGTCGGGCAAGAGGCATGAGCGCTAACGTGAAAACGCAGGCACCACGGTCCGCACGTAACCCCATCGGGATTCTTGTGGTTCCAGGAGCAAGGGAGAGCAGCGCAAGGGAAGGAGTCCGGCCACTCTAGGCGGCGGGGCTAAGGGTCTGTCCTGGGGGCGACACGCTCCCCCTCAGGAGGGCCCGCCCCGCGAGGGCCCGACCGGATGCCATCACCAGTCTTAGTGCAATACCCTCGCGGACTTCTCAAGGGGCGCCACGGCGCATCGGCGATGACGCAAGGCCCCGCAGGAGGGGCGGGGGTGCACCACGCAAAACAAACAACCAATAGCTCAAAAAGGAGGAGGAATACGAAGGTAAAAACACAAAAGTTAACGCCCCCAGGGGCCAGGTGTTGCTCGATATGACAGGAGCTGGGAAGAGAAAACAGGGGAGGACTAGGCGGAGGAGCCGCTGTCCCCGTCAGGGCCGTCGCCCTCGACGAGGAGGGGCTCCTGGATGAACCGCTCCATCAAGGACTCCACGTGCGGACGCGTCTCATCCCTGAGGGGCCTCTGGAGCTCCTCGGGCACCTGCTCCATGACGTGGAGGAGGTCGAGCTCGGGGACGAAGCGACGAAGGTTGGAGAAGACGCGTGTCAGCGCGAGGTCCAGGAGGTCACGCACGCTGGACACGTTGTCCTCGTCAACCCGGGAGATGCCGGTCTCCAGCGCCTCCACCACCTTGTCGAAGAAGTTGAGGTAGCCCCCGTCGCCGTGCGCGCACGGCAGCGCAGGGGCCTCCCCGACGAACCGGCTTACCGCGCCAACTGCGCGGAGGGCGACGTCCCGATACTGCTTGGCGCGCTGTGTCTCCAGCATCTTCGCGTGGGCCGCCTCGTCCTGGGTGGCCTGCACGGCATCGACGGCATCCTGGACCTGGGTCTGGAGCGACACCAGCTCCGCCCGAGCCTCCGCCTGGCCCCTGAGCGCGGCTTGGAGGGCGGCCTCGGCATCCGTGAGCTGGACCGTCAACGCATCAGCCTCCCCCTGGAGTTCCTCGAGCCTGCGTGTGGGGACCCCGACTCATAAGTCGTGGTCACCGAATGTACGTGCACAGTGATCCCAGAGATCAATGCTCACTGAACACACAGAAACTGAATAACAAGAGTCTTACATCCATTGCGTACCGTTTTGCTCAAATATGGCCTTTAAGGCCTAGTCTTCATATACTTGCAGCGGAAATCTTCAACGATAGCGTGAACCCATGCCATCTGCCTTAACCCTACAGGCATTCTGACTGGGAAGCGTCCTAGCTCGCATGATCGTCACCAAGGTATTCTTCATTCAACCCTGTGCTTTCATGCCTGGCCAATAAAATAACCAGTGGCAAGCCAATGAGTACTTTGAATGTACTCGCAAGCAACCCATGTTTGGAACAAGATACAACAGAGCATGACATGGCTCTAAGTAGGTAATTTTGCAGAAAGCTAATTTTGAGTGCAGTGACATGATCAAGTATCTTATGTAAGCATGCATCAACAGTTGGCAGCTATCCATATGAACAAGTTATAGATATCATCATAAGCAAGGGGTTGAACATCTCATGTTCAGTCATCACGTCAAGTCATCTGACTTAACTCAAGTATCATCTCTGTGTCATCCACACACCCACACACACACACACAAGTTTAGTGAACACTGGACGTAGCACAAGAGCGGTCATCCAACTGTCCTTGACCGTGGACACGGCTATTCGAATAGTTTTACACTCTGCAGAGGTTGCACACTTTACCCACAAGACTCGGGAAACTTCCGTGTCAAGCCACGACTCGCGGTATTGTTCATACCCGAGGTAAGTAGCCGAACATTGCCTTTCCCCTAGCGATACTAAGCAAAGAGTCCACTCGTTGGTGACATCCCTCATGATATACATCACATGTATCATCCATGAGGGCACACAACGGTGTGCCCGGTGCCTGTGAAGACAGCTCATGATCGTCCATTCCGGTACGACCCCGTATCGAGAGTGACCACTTCACTCCCGCCACTAGTAATGCAGGCTCTATGTTAGTACCCACCAAGGTAATCAACAAAGCCCCCTCCCATATAGGGGTAGAGTGGTTGTACATGTAAGGTTGGAATAACGGTCGCAACTTACACCAATCCGTTTTCGAAAACCACACACACTCACTTGCTCCAGTACACCACTTCTTTATCAAGTGGCTACCTAGCTCATCATCATCTCCCTCGGGCATTAGTGGCACCCGACGGGGTTTTCGAAAAGCCTTTGAAATCATTTTGTTTCCATCACCATGCATATTCCTGATCCCACTTGCGTAGCAACTACTGGCAACCTAGCTACTCCCACCCGCACAACCCTCATAAGGATGGTAGGGTCATGCACGATGCAAGTATCAACGGTAAAGTGTCGGAGGCATCCCACCGAAGGGGGAACACCATATCCACATGATGAATTCATCGAAACGGATAGTGCTATATGACATGCATGAAAAAGCTTCTTAACATGGTCAAAGGGCTGCTTGCCTGGCTTAGCAATGTCTTCGAGGTCTTCACACGCTTCTCGTCCCACTCCGAGCACTTCGTCTATTTCGTCAACTATCGCCGAAAACTACCGCAATAAGCAACACAACAAGCAAACAATGAAAGTGCTCTATAAATAGGAGTTGGATTTTTCTTGGACATCTCTGGTCATAAGAAAAATACCAAAAATATCACTACTGAAGTTGGATCAACGAGGCTTTTTGAATGGTGGAAGTGAAGGGATTAATGGTCTCATGAGAAGTCTACAGAAAATATTTTTGTAAAAATGAGTGGAAGCACTCATCAAGTAGGGAATGATTTTAGAAGTTTTTACAAATTGGTCTCACTGGATTTGGAGATGGGATGTTTTTCCTATGATTTTCCTAAGATGAAATGAAGGAAAAATTGAGCTATTAATTTGGTCAAGCAGAATAGGTGCATGGTAAAATGTTCAACATGGCTATACAAATAGGGCATGATATTTAGAGCCTCTGGGAAATTGAATCACTCTATTTGGAGTTGATATGAGTACTCTAGGAATTTTACAAGATGGTGTTTATAATAAAAGCAATGATAAAATTATTGGTGGAGCAAAAAATATTGTATGGAAAAAATGTGCAAAGCACATATTTGGTTAGCCCATGATTTTAGACGCATCTAGGATTTTGAATCATCAAGATTGGACTTACTATGAATTTTCTATGAATTTTACAAGTTCTACAGAAATAAATAAAACAAAAAGGAAAAAGTTATACCTAGTGTTTTATTTAGCGCACATGGCGTAGGATAAGCAGACGGGCCGGCCCAGCAGTCCAGCCGCGTGGCCATCCGGCCACGTCGATGGCGCCTTCCCCCGAATGCGCTTCCACCGTGGGAAGGCAGAAAGAGTGGAGGTCGTCTCCACTTGAATCGCCGGGCCCGTCTCTGGGTCGCCTACATGTGGGTCCCGCCGGTCCCACTCCTTCTCTCCCGCTCCCCCTTCCTTCTTCCTCGCGTCAAGGGTAGGGAGGGCCGACGGCGGCCGCGGTTCTGGCTGTCCCGCCACAGCGAGCGCTGAGCCGGTGGTCCGGGCGGATGCCCGATCCACGCCGCGCCCGGAGGCGGTTGGGTGAGCCGCGGAGGCGCCCGGAGCGAGCGGCCATCAGCAGGGGCGGACGGCAGCGCCGGCATCACGCGGGAGCATGGTTCGACCACGGGAATGGACCTCGGGTTGCCAGAGGTGGAAATCGAGACGAGGGGAGGCTGACTCGCTCGGATTCGAGTGAAGCTGAACGGCGGCAATGTCGGCCATTGGAGGAGGAGAAGCCCACGGGAGCTAAGGGGCTCTGGTCCAGGAGCTCTAGGGAGAGGGAGAGGTGATACCAGAACGAGAGGGAGCTCGGGGGAGGGGCTGAAGTAGAGGGTCGACCGAGAGGGGCTCGGGTGTGCCTCGGGTGCGCTTCGGGCGCGGTGAGCACGCGCTCACAGCTGCCCTTGGCCGCATTCTGGCGTCGGGGAGGGGCATGGGAAGCAAAGGGGAATCCCCTGGCGCGTTGGGATGCCTTGCCGGAGCTGGTTGCGTGCTACAGGACAACCTTTGTCGGGAGAGCACTAATTGTGCATGTCTGATGCGTGGTCACCACGCTAGGGCGTGTCCAGGGCACCTTTTTGGTCGGCCAATGATGTCTGGCGTGTGAGGCACGCATGCAGTACAGTATTGGAAAAATTCTCAAGGTAAATGGAGCTTGTTAGATGGGTTTTTTACTGGGGGTAAGTTTGCAACAGAAATCTTGGGGCTTAGAAAAAGAGTTTCTACTGTGGTCCACTTGGCACAACACTATATCTAGTGTCCTCAAGCATGGAAGGACTATATGTCCACCAAGTTTCAGATCAGGGAGATAAAAGGGCAAGGTACTTGTAGTACAAAGCCACATTGACTGCCATAATCTAGTTTTAGAGGTATTGCTCATATTTTCCACATGAGAATGCCATACTTGGGTTTGTAAATGTGCATTAACATGCCATGGGTGTTGTGGTAAAACTTGGGGGCGGTTGCATGGATAGAATAATGGGAGACAGGAAGAAGGGGCATGCCAAGGCTGTCCAGACAGTGAAAATGAGGGGTTTTACCCCCCAATAATTGAGATGAGGCTGTGGCTTTCTTACTGGAGGTAAAAGAGGTATGTGAGTGACTGTGGTAAAATTTTGGAGGCAAGGAAAATAGAGAAAGGGGGTCAAACAGGGCTCTTTACAGCATAAGCAGAAGTGTTTGATGATGATTTGGCTAAGCAAATGGGGTTTGCTTGCCATGAGATTTAACAGGATGAAAATATAGGTAGAATTAGAGAGGATCACCAAGTTTGAGGAGTTTTGAAGAAAGATCACAATGTAACTTTGTAAAATCCTAGAAATCAACAGAATCAGATTTCTGTAGATCTAGGCATGCATTTCACTTCCCACAAACCCACCATTTGGTGTGGTATCATTATTTGTGGTTTAGCACATGCCCACAAAGTTTGGGGTCAAGGGAAGAAACTTCATAATGTAAAGTTGTTCCAATTTGGCTCTGGACAGGAATGGTTTTGGAATATTTTGATGAAACAAATCAATTGGTATTGAGATGAAACTTTGCAAGATCATCACATATGACATGTGTGACTTGCTGGATTTTTTTTGGAATTTATTGAGAATATTTCTTATAGAAATATTTCAAAAGCTTGATTTGGACAGAAAGGGTTTTGAGGGATTTTGCCCATGATTTTGAACATGACCATGTGTTGAAACCCATATATATGGAAAATATGTATCCACTGAGTTTTCCTAAATTTTCTCAAATATTTTGAAAGCATTTAAATAATTTTTCCCTATAAAAGACCATTTATGGCCTTAAGAAAAAGCCTTTAAATAAAATAGGAAAATAATCTTTAAAATTAATATTTGGTAGTTTTGGAAAGTCATATATATAGTAGGTTTCAAATAAAGCCTTTGGGGAAAAAGTATCCACCCAATTTGAGGACATGTAGTACAAACCTCAATTCAGGGGTTTTTGAAAACCTAATTTGAATAAATTCTTTTTGGTCAAAATAAATTTTGATAAAAATAGTTTTGGGTACTATTCACATGGCACGATCATTGGGCCAGAAGTTTGGATCAAGGAAGATGAATATGGAGAGGAGTAGAACCTAAGTGTGCCAAACATAATAAACCAAACAAGCAGACAAGCAACAATTCAAACAAGCATGAGCACTCAAAAGTTTTTAATTGGTTCCAAATTTTGTAAATCCAAGCATAGCAAAGTGATACAAACACAGAGTGTGACATTGCGCCTCTTGGGCGCGGGCGCCCAGGGAGGAGAGAACGATCAAGACCGGCGCGGCAGTTGCGATTATAAGAGAAGGAAGCGGGAGACAAGGAACTTATTCATCAAGGATGGCCCAGCGCCGGCGAACTTGGGTTGGCCTCGAGAGCCCCCCACCGCTGCCTCCGGGGGCCGCCGGTGAAGCCGGTGGCTCCGAATGCTTCCCCGCACCTGCCGCGCTTCCACTGGACGCCATGGGTGAGCAAAGGAAAGGAGGAAGACGAGGAAGATAACTTGGAAGGAAAACAAGCGAGAAGGCACGAGAAGATGGTAAGGCCCTCCGAGCGGGGCGGGTTTATAGGCACAACCGCTGCATGCGGGGCGACGTGGGAAGTCGAGTCGCCAGGCACCTCGAGCGGCGCGCACCAGACTCGACTGGCGTGCTCTCCTGCCTCACGTCGCTTCTCCTGCCCCTGTCGGGTCACATCCACATGGTCCAAGGCGGGAGAGGATGCAAGGGGTCAACAACATTCAAAGAAGGATAATGATGGCCAAGGAGGCGCGCAGGCCAGGCGTCAGCTCGACCCAGGGCGGTTCTCGATGTCTTCGGGGAGCCGAGACGCCAACGTCTCGTGGTGCGCCACACGTCGAGTCGGACCCGCAGGCGATTGGGGCCCACGGTGCTCCGGCCCATCCACCGTGGCTTCGCCACGAAGCTAGCTCGAGCGCGCCCCGGGCCAGGGGTTACTGTTGGCATTCTGGATACCAGGGTACCCAGACTTGCCTGCCTGCGCTCCCAGGCGTGGCCCACCTCAACGACCAAGTACGGCCCGGTGCGGCCTCACTCGACACAAGGCCCTCGAGAGACCCCGAGCTCGTGAGGGAAGCAGCGCCAAGACCCGCGGGGAGGTAGGACTCCCCAGGCCCCCTCCTGAGCGGCGGAGACTCCTATGCAACACGCGACCTCAGGAGGCCAAGGGTGACGCCAGCCAAGCCAGGCGGGCGCTAGTACGCCAGAGGGGACAGTTTCCCCTTTGGTGCAAAGGAGGCAGGGACGCACGCGAGTTCCCAAAGCGCCGCCAAAGGTTTCCACTTCGGTGCAACGAGACCAAGACCCTGAGCCCCGCAGGATGGACGTCATCACCGAGCCCACCACTGCATCACCGTCGAATGCTTTGCAGGCGAAGACCGCCTTTTGTCAGGATAGGGTGTATCACCTTTCCCCCTTCAAATTTGGCCGTTGTGGGATCCCTTCCAGCCATTGCGATAAGGGAAGATGACCCGGGCCGCTATAAATAGAGACGAGGTAGCCCGGTAGAAGGGACGGAGCGGCCAACCCGCAAACACACCGCTGTACTAGTTCATCCACAAACCTCCTCGCGAGGCAATCCACCAAAGGCAGGAGTAGGGTTTTACGCTTCGCAGTGGCCCGAACCTGGGTAAACTCTCGTGTGCCATTGTCTTCTTCGCCATCGAGCGGGGTTATCGTGTTGTGAGCTTGGAGGGGGCGAAGCTGTTGGGGAATCTTCGCACACGCCCCTGGGTTCAAATTCCTTAGGGTTTTGCGGAGCCCGAAATCCGACAACGATGGATAAGCGAAGCGTACGGTGGCCTGATAGACATCTCCCGAGTTGCCCCGGGATGGCCCCGCATGGTGCTCTAGTTTGGACCAGCACCAGCAGCACTGGGCCCCCTGTATTAGGTTGAATAACGAACCTCGGGTAGCGCTAACTCCCTATGCGTCAAATTAATTATCAGAATTATTATGTTGGGTAAATGTAGTACCAAAGTTGGGCCATGCCAGAGAAGTTTTTTCCTAAAACGAAAATCAAGGGGGTCCCCATAACAACCCCGAGCATGTTAGGAGCGCTCAATATGGAACATAACACCGGTTCACAAGTAACTAGGGCAGCAAGAGTGGAACAAAACACCGAGCAAAAGGCCAAGCCTTCCACCCTTTACGAAGTATATATGTGCATTAAATTAAATAGCAGTAATATTGTGATATAAAAAAAGGATATCCATGTTGACAAATGGAACAACTTGCCCCTGCAACTAGCAACGCTATAAGAAGGGCTGAGCAAACGGTAACATAGCCAAACAATGGTTCGCTGGGATGTGGAGGGGTTAGAGGCTTTTCATGGCATTTGGGAGGCTTCACAACCAAGTGGTAGGCAGCGAGACAATCAATAGAAACGAGACATCTAGCATAGCAATGATAGTAATGGTATCCAGGGAAATGGTCATCTTGCCTGAGATCCCGCTTGGAAGAAGAACGAGTCCATGAAGAAGACGAACCAACATAGTCGAACGAATCGTCACACTCCGAAGCGGTTTCGGAACTCTATCGAGAAGAAGCAATCCAGAAACAATAATCAACACATGATAAACACCACAACATATGCATCACATGATGCACAAGCCATGATGATGCATGTCAAGTTTAAATATGCAAGGCATGGCATGGCAAGATGCAACAGTCAAACACTACACATTAAGTGAAGCTCAATATGCAACGAGTTGCATACTGACGAAACTCCACATTCGAATCATTTAGTTCACTCTCGTTTATGTACTCATCAATATTAAATGTTGTTTAACATGGGTGGTCATGGCGTAAGGTGAAGATGGAATTAAAGAAGTTTTAAATGGAGAAGGAGGTCATACATATAACAAAATAATAACTCTCCATATTAAGAGAAATGCGGTTAATGTTGTTTTAACTAAACAATCATTTTAAATGTTTTTTAATCATGGCAGGAGGTGAAGCATGAATAACTACGTCATCTAGGCATTTAAATGAGGCCGGAAGAAACAAATAGCATTTCTGAAACGGCCCCATATGTACATTGTGAATTTTGTCCAGATCTGTATTAAACATATTTTATAGTTGTTAAACAGCAATATAAAGTGCACCATGTGATTCTACACGTTTTTCTAGTCAAGTTACATATGTGGATCATTTTAAACGGAGGTACGGTTTTGTAGTTATGAAATAAATCATTTTCACATGGCATTTACGCAAATTACATGAAAACAGCAATTTAAACATTTTCAACATGGATGAAAGTTGCAAAATATTAATCTACACAAAATTCCAAGCATTTTTCATATATAAATTATTTTAATCCGATGCATGGTTGTGGAGTTATTAAATGCATGAAGCATAGGGGTTTTTCTGCAAAGCTATTATTCATTGGATAATTGGATAAATTCGTGGATCTGAAAAAAAACATATGGGCCAAAACTACTGGGTGTTGGATAGAATATTGCGCGCGCTGCATAACATAGTGATAGAGGAGGCGGGCTGGATGGTCACCAAGCGGCCCAAGGCCCAGTTCAGCCGCGGGGCATGGGCTTGCTCTAGGACCCTGGCGGTCAACGCTCAATCACGCGTCTCGCACGAGATGCAGAGGCGAGGCGACGCTGTAACCAGGCTGAGGCAGGGCGGCGGCCCACCTGGGCGCTCGGCTCTCCCGAGCAAGGGCTAGTCTCGCTGGAGCGAGAGGCATGGGATGGAGAGGATCAGGTGCTCGTCCTCCAGGAAGAAGGGTTGATGCGGGATCTCCGGCAAGGACGACGCGGGGTGACCGGATCTTGGCGGGGGAAGGTTGGATCCGACGAAGAGGAACCCATTCCCGACAGCGGCGTGCTCCTGCTTGCCCAAACGGAGGAGCACCATCGGTGGCAGATGCGTGCAGCCCCATGGCTTCCTATGGACAGAGGAAAGAGAGAACTTGAGAGGGAGAAGAACATGAAGGAAAGGGAAGGGGCATGGGCGAGGGGGTGCCGCTGCGGCGGCCTGCGAAGAGGAGCTCCAACGTGGCTGAGGAACAGCGGTGCGGATGCCATGGGAGCGAGCACCCCTGGCGGGATCGGGAGACCGGGCTCCTCCCGATCTAGAGAGCGGGGAGGCTGAGGGGAGGACCTATGGGCCGTCAGATCTCGATCTGGACGGTCCAGATCAAAGGGGAGGGTTCTGGTTAGGGTTGGTTGGACCTGAGGAATAGGAGGCTGCTGGTTGGCTCGGCTGGGATCCTGAGGAGAATTCGGAGTGCGGCGGCGCTGCGGAAATTGTGGGAGTTTGTCTCCTAGGGCTAGGGTTTAGTCTAGAAATGGACATAGGGTGGTGCTATATATAGTAGGGACAACAATAGGAGGCAATTTCTAGACAGTTTTGGACATCGGATCTGACGTCTCTAAAAAAAGGATAGGTCTTAGGTGGGTTCTAGATGGGCTGAGAAGAGATGGAGATTGTGGCCCGGCAACGGAGTTTTATAAACCGATATCGTCCGATAAATAAACCAATGACGGTGCCGCTACGGTTAACCGTTCGGGTATCAAACGGACTCTGATTGCGACGAAATTTGACAGGCAGTCTAGCTACACTATATTAAGACTGCACGCCAACTATCGACCCAATCCGAGAATATTTTATACGCACTTTTGAAAACAATATTTTATTGATGCCGCGGGCGCGTGCGTGTGTGGTTGGTCACGAAACGGCCATCGACGAAAACGGAGAGAACCGGCAACTACGAACGGATGCAAGTTTTGAAAACTGACGGCAACGGAGTGTCGATGCAATGCGAATGATGCGATGATGAATGCGACAACCAAACGAATCACGCAATGACAACGGAATAAAAGGGGAATCTTCTGGAGCGTCGGTCTCGGGTTGTTACAACTCTCCTCCACTAACAAGAGATCTCGCCCCGAGATCTTAGAATGAGAAGGGGAAGAGGAAGAAGAAAGGAAGAGGAAAAAATTAGTTGCTTGTTTGACAAACGAATGAAACCAACGAACCTTGAAGGATGCAAAAAATTGAAGAATGGCACAAGGCACAAGCAAGAATTCAAAAGAAATTTGTGCAGCACTTCGATAGAAAAGAGAAGCAGAACTTGATAAGATAGAAAGAACTTGAATAGGGGCACAACACTCCGGTTGAATGGACAAGCAAGGGAAGAACATGATCTTGATAAAATGAGACGGTGATTCAAAGAGAGCAACATCACAATGCCATCGGAACAAAAGAATAGAAACTAGATCTTTGGGAAGAAAAGAACGGAAAATAAAATGACAACTTCTACCACAATGAACTTGAAAAGTGTCCTTACCAAGGAGAGATTGAACGGAGTTGTTGGAACATCAACAACGAAAAGAAGAAGCTTGTTGTGGACTTATGGAAAACATCTCAAAATCATGAGGTGACAACCGGCCACAAACGGAAACAACTGATTGGTTGGAACAACAAGATATGCCAAACTTCTTTCACCAAAAGGATATATTAAGAACTTGGATCATTGATAAACACCATGATAGCAACAATCCTTAGGAAACGCTTTCGGTGAAATCCAATCCAAGATAACTCCAAGAAAGAAATGATGAGTTTTCTTATCTCAATCTTGACAAATTCTCTTTGAGACTCCTCATACTCAAGAATGATATAACACCATCTCAAAAGACAATGGAGATAGAATCACACTTCGGAATGCAAGACAACGAATACTTGGGCTCCTCGAAGATGAATCTTGAAGAACACTTCGAGAAAGAAAGAAATTAACGAACCACCATGAAGAACCTCTTTGAAAAACACCGGAAAGAAAGGATGATAGACAAGAATTGAAGGTTGAAACAAACAAGATTGAAGAACTCAATGATTTAGATGGAGCTTCGCAACGAGATGATTGAGAAAAACATGGAACTCCGGAAAAGAAAAGATGAACAACTCCGGAAGAAGGATTTAAATCATCTTTAATGAAACAAGAATAAGAATTATATTATGCTTATCCTTCATCAAGTTAAATTGATGACAAGTAATGGATTTGGCATACTACTTATTCTTCTTGAAAAAGATTAAAGAGAGAGATAGATCCCAAACTTGAAGAAGTCTGCAACAAAACACCGGTATGAATTGAGAATGAACGATGAAAACATTGAACGAATGAAGAGACAGCAATTGAGAAGAGTTTGAGAACGAAAGCTGAAATCTGAGAATGAAGAAATCTTCTGAAATGATGGCCATCGGAGGATTGAGAAATGATAACTCTGAAATGCTCCGGATAGATATGGGAGGAATTACTCTTGATCAACACAATTTGGAAGAATATCATCAAGCTTGAACCACGAATCTTCAAGAGAATGAGCAAAGATTTAAGAGAAACTCTCCTTCGGTATTCAACCTAGAGAATGATGGCGACAACACCACCAAGAATAACTGAGACACACCAGAACAATAAATAAGGAAAGGTTGAGCCAATGATGAAAATTAATTTGAAACGTTCTTGGAGAAGGAATATGACTGATGGAATTCATTCCTACGTCATATTGAAAAGAACTTGAGGACATCTCCAGAAAGATTAGAAGAGCCAGGTAAGATCCTAGGGAAAAACATGTCGGATATGGGCCCACTCAAAAGAAAACACCGTTGAATCGATTTCTTAGAAAGGGAGATTCCACCGGAACAAATGAAAACTTGATGAGGTGAGAACCTCGAACTAACTTGAAAGGATTTGAACGATAACATGAATCTTCTGAGATATCTTCAGCGCTCCTGATAGAATAATGAGAGACGAATAAACAAGAGAGGCTTGATAAGAATTTCCAGCATGGGAAGCATTGAACAGATGATGAAGGATATGACGAACATCGATAGGTTGAATTGAATCCACCAGGGAAGAAACAAGAGCGAAGAATGATGAACTTGAGGGCTTGAGCATCTTCACAACGAATCACCGGATACATCACGGAAGAGAAGATAGCGAAAGCATCAAATGAATAGAAAAGGCACTTGAATGAGAATTTAATCGCTGAAGAAAAGGGGCGTGAGGGCGGGGAAAAACAAAGACAACTTAAGATGGATGAAATGAACTCCGAAAAGAAATATGAGAATCAATCTTGCAATTATTGGGGAGGAATAAATTATCTTGATGAGAAACACACTGGTTAGGAAAGATATGAAATCACCACTTGACAGCGAAGCAACTCGAATCACTATATTCCAACAAAACAAAGGATGAGGCTTTTGTAACAAGCCGGAAACAAACTCATGACAGAGATTTTGCCCGATATTTTCGTGGTAAGGCTTGCATGGGCTCGATCGTACATAGGATTGTCATATTGAAATGACGCTCGAATATGCTCCCTAGGCGTAGCGAACTACAAGGCTTGACGAAGCATACCGAGATTGTCCTCTGTAAGAAAGACCGTGAACAAACGAACCACTAGATGTCGAACCCCAACCTCACATCATGCATCTGTTGAAAGATAAGCCTAGGTAACTACTTGAATTCCCACCTAAGAACTTCCGAAATCTTTGGTTATGCAATCGGGTCCACGGATACATGGAGTTTTTATCCATCACTCAACTCCTAGCTGTAATACTACTCTCTAGTGTATCACATCCGTAGACACACAACCAGAGGTCTCGGAAACTCATCTACCTCAGACCCTCGTAATCACAACGATACTAAACATGGCAGTACATGTGATCCCGCTCCCCAGTACTGGGTGCCACCACACTCTTCGCACCACAAATAGTATTGAAGCAATTTCGAACATCCGCGTCCTGAGATACTAAGGAAACTGAACGATAGCGATGTGTCAAGAATCCCCTGGAGCTCAACTCCCCGGGTCCAATCCATATGTACGGCAGGCATCAAGAACAGAATTCCGGTCACATCGACATCATAAAGGTTCCAAAATACCCGCGTGACCCTAAAACAAATTTGAGTGAGAAGAGGGTAGAATTAAAATTCCTACGTCACGATTCCTCACCAGAGCATAGAAGAGGAGTAAAAAGAGTCCTACTCTCCGATATATAACTAACTCAAAATAGTTTTTTCACTAGACTCGACTCGGCCAAGTTCGATCAATCAAGGGGGCTCCTAGGTCGGTACAGGCTCTGATACAAACTTGTAACGCCCAATATGCGATCCTATCCTTATTTTGGCTCGAGGGCCTCGACAAGGATAGAAGCGCATCTCGTCGTTTCGCAAGAATGGATATCATTACAAGTACATGTAAAGAAGGGATGAGTATATGGAATTGGCTTACACTCGCCACAAGCTACATCAATATCACATCAATACAACAACATAACAATCATCATACAGAAGAGCATGGTTCGACTACGGACGAAATCAAACGATAAAATGACATCCATCCTTGCTACCCCGGGCTGCCGTCCTGGAACCCATCCTATGATCGATGAAGAAGAAGAAGAACTCCAAATCAAACAAGCATCACGCTCACGTCAAATCATCGCATTACCTGTACCTGCAACTATTGTTTTAGTAATATGTGAGCCACAGGGGAGTCGGCAATCTCATTTCCAAGGGTATCAAGACTATTAATGCTTAATGGGTGAGGTATGGATAAGTGGTGAGGCTGCAGCAAGAACTAATCATTTATTTGAGTGGCTAACTTACGAGTACAAGAATAAGGGGGGATGATTGTCACGTAAATGGACGTGAACTAGTAATGATCTCTAAGAGATCCTGAATACCTACTTACGAACAAACATAACCCCACCATGTTCTCTCTTGGTTCAGAAATCACGAGAAGAGACAGTCACGGTTACGCACACGGTTGGTGTATTTTATTTGAGTTTACCTCAAGTTTGCTATGACCGGGTGTTAAACAAAGTTTCCAAGTTTCCACGTAACCGCAACACGGCTTTCCGAAAGATTTAACCCTGCAGGGTTGCTCCAACTCATCCATCACAAACTAACCACACGCCGCTAGAATAACCTCGACCACGAAACCCATGATCTCCTTGGAAATTCCGTTGGAAAATCTCAACCTCGAGATAGCCCGAAGTGTCCTCGAAATCCCGCGTACAAGACGTTTGAGAAAGGTACAACAAATCCAGCAAGGCAGCCCGACGTGTCGACGAACCGGATAGGAGCCGCGTATCTTGTTCTCAGGACACGACGAATAAGCGAAGCGTACGGTGGCCTGATAGACATCTCCCGAGTTGCCCCGGGATTGCCCCGCATGGTGCTCTAGTTTGGACCAGCACCAGCAGCACTGGCCCCCCCGTATTAGGTTGAATAACGAACATCGGGTAGTGCTAACTCCCTATGCGTCAAATTAATTATCAGAATTGTTATGTTGGGCAAATGTTGTACCAAAGTTGGGCCTTGCCAGACAAGTTTTTTCCTAAAACAAAAATCAAGGGGGTCCCCATAACAACCCCGAGCATGTTAGGAGGGCTCAATATGGAACATAACACCGGTTCACAAGTAACTAGGGCGGCAAGAGTGGAACAAAACACCAAGCAAAAGGCCAAGCCTTCCACCCTTTACCAGCAATATATATGCAATAAATTAAATAGCAGTAATATTGTGATGTAACAAAAGGATATCCATGTTGACACATGGAACAACTAGCACCTGCAACTAGCAACGCTATAAGAAGGACTGAGCAAGCGGTAACATAGCCAAACAATGGTTCGCTGGGATGTGGAGGGGTTAGAGGCTTTTCATGGCATTTGGGAGGCTTAACAAACAAGTGGTAGGTAGCGAGACAATCGATAGAAACGAGACATCTAGCATGGCAATGATAGTAATGGTATCCAGGGAAATGGTCATCTTGCTTGAGATCCCACTTGGAAGAAGAACGAGTCCATGAAGAAGACGAACCAACATAGTCGAACGAATCCTCACACTCCGAAGTGGTTTCGGAACTCTATCGATAAGAAGCAATCCAGAAACAACAATCAACACATGATAAACACCACAACATATGCATGACATGACGCACAAGCAATGATGATGCATGTCAAGTTTAAATATGCAAGGCATGGCATGGCAAGATGCAACAGTCAAACACTACACATTAAGTGAAGCTCAATATGCAATGAGTTGCATATTGACGAAACTCCACATTCGAATCATTTAGTTCACTCTCGTTTAGGTACTCATCAATATTAAATATTGTTTAACATGGGTGGTCATGACGTACGGTGAAGATGGAATTAAAGCAGTTTTAAATGGAGAAGGAGGTCATACATATAACAAAATAATAACTCTCCATATTACGAGAAATGAGGTTAATGTTGTTTTAACTAAACAATCATTTTAAATGTTGTTAATCATGGCAGGAGGTGAAGCATGAATAACTACGTCAT
This sequence comes from Elymus sibiricus, assembly GCA_039707655.1. Lineage (NCBI taxonomy): Eukaryota > Viridiplantae > Streptophyta > Magnoliopsida > Poales > Poaceae > Elymus > Elymus sibiricus. Next base: position 240,717,447 of record CM077665.1, read on the forward strand.
CTAGGCATTTAAATGAGGCCGGAAGAAACATATAGCATTTCTGAAACGGCCCCATATGTACATTGTGAATTTGGTCCAGATCTGTATGTTGTGGTGTTTAAAATAATTTGATCCAGATATTTTATAGTTGTTAAACAGCAATATAAAGTGCACCATGTGATTCTACACGTTTTTCTAGTCAAGTTACATATGTGGATCATTTTAAACGGAGGTACGGTTTTGTACTTATGAAATAAATCATTTTCACATGGCATTTACGCAAATTACATGAAAACAGCAATTTAAACATTTTCAACATGGATGAAAGTTGCAAATTATTAATCTACACAAAATTCCAAGCATTTTTCATATAAAAATTATTTTAATCCGATGCATGGTTGTGGAGTTATTAAATGCATGAAGCATAGGGGTTTTTCTGCAAAACTATTATTCATTGGATAATTGGATAAATTCGTGGATCTGAAAAAAAACATATGGGCCAAAACTACTGGGTGTTGGATAGAATATTGCGCGCGGTGCATAACATAGTGATAGAGGAGGCGGGCTGGATGCTCACCAGGCGGCCCAAGGCCCAATTCAGCCGCGGGGCATGGGCCTGCTCGAGGACCCTGGAGGTCAACGCTCAATCGCGCATCTCGCACGAGATGAAGAGGCGAGGCGACGCTGTAACCGGGCTAAGGCAGGGCAGTGGCCCACCTAGGCGCTCAGCTCACCCGAGCGAGGGCTCGTCTCATTGGAGCGAGAGGCACGGGATGGAGAGGATCAGGTGCTCGTCCTCCAGGAAGAAGGGTTGACGCGGGATCTCCGGCAAGGAAGACGCGGGGCGACCGGATCTTGGCGGGGGAAGGTTGGATTCGACAAAGAGGAACCCATTCCCGACAGCGGCGTGCTCCTGCTTGCCCGAACGGAGAAGCACCATCGGTGGCAGATGCCTGCAGCGCCATGGCTTCCTGTGGACAGAGGAAAGAGAGAACTTGAGAGTGAGAAGAACATGAGGGAAAGGGAATGGGCATGGGCGAGGGGGTGCTGCTGCCGGCGGCCAGCGAAGAGGAGCTCCAACGCGGCTAAGGAATGGCAGCACGGACGCCGGGAGCGAGCGCCCCTGGCAGGATCGGGAGATCGGGCTTCTCCCGATCCAGAGAGCGGGGAGGCTGCGGGGAGGACCTCTGGGCCGTCAGATCTCGATCTGGACGGTCCAGATCGAAGGGGAGGGTTCTGGATAGGGTTGGTTGGATCTGAGGAATAGGAGGCTGCTGGTTGGCTCGACTGGGATCCCGAATAGAATTCGGAGTGCGGCGGCGCTGCGGAAATTGTGGGAGTTTGTCTCCTAGGGCTAGGGTTTAGTCTAAAAATGGACATAAGGTGGTGCTATATATAGTAGGGACAAAAACAGGAGGGGATTTCTAGACAGTTTTGGACATCGGATCCGATGTCTCTGAAAAAAAGGCTAGGTCTTAGGTGGGTTCTAGATGGGCTGAGAAGAGATGGAGATTGTGTCCCGGCAACGGAGTTTTGTAAACCGAAATCGTCCGACAATTAAACCGATGACGGTGCAGCTACGGTCGATCGTTCGGGTATCAAACTGACTCTGATTACGACGAAATTTGACAGGCAGTCTAGCTACACTATATTAAGACCGCACGCCAACTTTCGATCCAATCCGAGAATATTTTATACGCACTTTTTAAAACAATATGTTATCGATGCCGCGGGCGCGTGCGTGTGTGGTTGGTCACGAAACGGTCGTCGACGAAAACGGAGAGAACCGGCAACTACGAAAGGATGCAAGTTTTGAAAACTGACGGCAACGGAGTGCCGATGCAATGTGAATGATGCGAATGATGCGATGATGAATGCGACAACCAAACAAATCACGCAATGACAACGGAATAAAAGGGGATTCTTCTGGAGAGTCGGTCTCGGGTTGTTACAATCATCCCCACTCGGGGACTTAGCTGCGAACCTAATTTTGCCTAAGTTAAAAATTACGACGAGTGGGACAGCATCGACACTCGAGAAAATCGGGCCAAGTGCTCAAAACGGTCAAATAAAGGCATTAGAATGTCATGCAGTTCAAAGCAAAAGTGCACATAGTTGTAGCCGCAAAGTCACGGCAAATGTCGGATATAGAAACCACTCGGTATACCGAGGCAAATATCGCTTAAAAGTTTTTTATCCGAGGTTCACTAGGCTTCTGTCGGTAATGCTGCGTTGGGGAAGTTGTCGAGGTCGATAACCTCTGCAATCCTAGTGGCTGCCGGAGGAAGGTCTCCATGAAATCTTCAATCTTGGGACTCTTTCGATTGACGACCTTGAGCGACTTCAACTTCTCCTTGTCTATGCCTTTGCAATGCACACGGACGAGGGAGAGTGCAATGTCTATGCCAGCATGGGCTGCAGATTTCTTCCGCAATTGCACTCGGCGCGGCATGTCCCGCAGATGGTTGATGAGGGCATCCAAGTCACTCGGGGACTCCTCTTCAGGGGCGATTTCCTTGTCAATCTCCTTGGCTGCTTCACGTAAACGATTGAGGAAGATAGCTGCTTCTACAGTGCGCTCGTAGAGTCGAAGCAGTGCAAGAGCTGAGATGTCACGAAGAAGACCCGTGCTCGGATCTAGCTCCTCTCGATTTTGGAAGTTTCCTTCTCAGGGTCCCAGCATAGATATGATGACTATTCGGAAAAAGGGAGTTAATGGAGGAGAAGAGTTGGAATGAAGTGATTTGGAACTTGGTCATGCCTGATGCGTACCTTTGAGCCCGTCGTTCATCTCGTTGTAGTGGTCCTCAATGAGCTTCTCCAGCTCTTGCTTTTTGGACGCGACTTGCTTCGGTTTCGCCTCGGCCTCGACCGCCTCTCCAGTGCTCCTCCTGGCAACATCCTCTAGGGCTTTCTTCTCCTTCCCCCACTTCTCGAGAGACTTCAACTTGTCTTCAGCTTGCTTTGTTTTCCGACTGGCCTCCTTCTGGGCAGTTGCCAGTTCACCGTCTTTCTTCTCCAGGGCCTCCTTCATGGTCTCTATAGAAATGGAAGCCCGGAGTCTCTTAGTAAGTTGAAGATTCTCACTACGTACATCTGGTGAAGTACTTTTAGTTGGACAGGGAAATAGGTTCAAGTCCAAAAGTACTTGGTCAAGATTCGATTACCTCCGAGTGATCGCTTTTCTCGCTCCAGACGAGTACTCTTGGTCTTCTCAGCTTCGAGACTGCGACACAAGTCCTGTACCTCCTCAAGGGCATTGTAACGAGTCCCGAGCTCGCACACGCCCTGCCAACAAGAAACAAGGAAACATCAATGGTAACAATCAAACTCAAGTATAAGTTTAAAGACAAATATCATTCGGATTTTGAGACTACCGCCGACTGCTTCAGTCGACGACAGCCTCGGGGACTACACCCAGCGGGTGCGCTCAGCACGCCCCCACTAGAGAACTCCAGGTTCTACACCCCGATGGTCAAAATCGAGAGGCTCTGCTCCATGGACCATCACCGCATCCTCTTCGACAAGTATCTCATCATTCGGATCATGCTGCATTCGGATTCTCAGACTACCACCGACTTCTTTAGTCGACGACAGTCTCGGGGACTACACCCAGTGGGTGCGCTCAGCGCGCTCCCACTGGAGAACTACGGGTTCTACACCCCGACGGTCAACATCAAGAGGCTCTGGTCCATGGACCATCACCGCATCCTCTTAGATAAGTATTTCGTCATTCGGATCGTACTGCATTCGGATTTTGAAACTATCGCCGACTGCTTCAGTCAACGGTAGCCTCGGGGACTACACCCAGTGGGTGCGCTCAGCGCGCTCCCACTGCAGAACTACGGGTTCTACATCCCGACGGTCAACGTCGAGAAGCTCTGGGCCATGGACCATCACCGCTTCCTCTTCGACAAGTATGCCTACAAGATCTCCTACGAACAACATTCGAATTCTTAGACTTCCGCCAACTGCTTCAGTCGACGGCAGTCTCGGGGACTCCACCCAGTGGGTGCGCTCAGCGTGCCCCCACAAACACCCAGTGGGTGTGCCCCTGACGCAAACCCACTCGGAACTCCAAAAAACATCTACAACGCGAAAATTTTGTCTAAAGAAGGTGCTTACAAGAGTACTTACTCGGACATTCTTCTCCAAAGCTTCGCCGGTGTCGCGTGCCTCCTTCAGCTTGCCGGTCATTAGCCTCAGTTGGATTAGAGCGTCCTTACTTGCCCCCACCTAGTCCTCCGGGACGCGTTGCAACCATATGGCGCTGGTCACAATTGGAATAGTCAGAGGCATTCCGAGTGCTGATCCAGTTCCGGAAGAGGTCCACCGAGCCGGCGCTGGCGCTTGAACAGGCCAGATGTCCCGCATTACGACGTCCATGTTGGTGGTAAGATTCGGTGGGTCGACCCGATCATCCACATCGATCTCAATCACTTCGCGTGGTTCTGCAAATATTCGAAGATCATTCGAGAATAAGTCCAAAGTGAAAATGAAGAGTTCAAAGATCATATACGATCAGAATCGAGTGTTACCTTCTGAAGTCGCGACGTCGACCTCGCCCTTGTCCTTCTCTAGCGAAGCAGTCGACGTGTCAGCCCTGTAGGAGAATCACTCGGAATGTTACCTCATTCGGTCAGTCATTTGTAGTGATAGTCAGAGCTAAGGTACGTACGCAGAATCCACCGGCACGTTCATCCTGGTCTTGGGCAGAACCGCCTTCTGAAGTTTGCTGGAAGTGATTTTCGGCTGTTTGGTGCTCTTCTCTGGGGATAGAGCGGGCTCGGCACACCCACGCTTTGAAATCCGAGTGGGAGGAATAACTACAGAGGACTTGGCAGTGCTCGGTCCCCCTGTGTTGCCTCCACGGACCACAGGGTCCTGGCGCACCTTCTTGTGGGGCTCAGGAAGGACCTCCTCCGAAGGAGAAGACTCCGCCTCGTCCCCTGGTTCCGACTCCTTCTCGTCTCCTCCATCTTCGCTGTCTTCCACATAATCCTCCTCTCCGTCTGAGTCATCATGGCGCTCGTTGTCGCTTGCCATGTCAGCAGGAGCGTGGTTACCTGCAGGGATCAAGCTCACCATGCCCGTGAAGCCCTGTCAGAATAAGAGTTACATCAATCAAGATTTGAGAAATGAAAGTCGCATCACTCAGAAACAATAATGGCACTTGGAATTTACCTCATTTGCCGCATTCTCAATCGAGTATGGAGGCACATGCCTCGTGCCTCTGGGGTTATCTCGTGCTGGGGTGATGGCCTTGAGTTTGTTCCCCACGGCTTGTTCGCTGAGCTCCTACGGGTGCATACACATAGGGTCATTCGAACCCGAGTACTGCCACATAGGGTGGGTTCTTGCCTACAACGGTTGAATCCTTCTCTGGAAGAAGACTTCCAGCAGGTCCAGACCGTTGATACCCTGGTTCACGAGGGATACCAACGCAATCACAAGGATGTCTATGTCTACTCTCTCCTCCTTGGACACGGTAAACTTAGGGAGTCGCCAAATGCGTTCGGCCGAATATGGTGGGAGACCCGACTGACCCTCTCCGACTAGGATGTCCTCACAGTAAAACCAACTCGACTGCCAACCCTTAACAGTGTCCAGGAATGTCATCGAAGGGAAACTACCTTTACCCCTCAACTGAATGCCCAGGGCCCCACACAGCTAAACTATGTTCGTCTTCTCCTCAGTCAAAGTGGTTTTCTTCACACTCATCACTCGGTATGTGAACAAGTGATGGAATAAACCCAAGTGTGGGTTGCAACCAAGAAAGTTCTCACAGAGAGAAACAAAAGCAGCCAGATAGGTGATGGAATTGGGGGGAAGATGGTGAAGTTGGGCCCCAAAAAAAATCGAAGAATGCATGGAAGAAAGGATGTGGGGGTAAAGAAAAACCTCGGTCGAGGTGAGTTGTGACGAGGACCCTCTCGTTCCCGCGTGGCGCGGGCTCAACCTACCCCTTCTCCAGCAGCCTCCAGCTTCCCGCGAACAGGAGACCCTGGATCTCCAGGTCCTCCAACCGACTGACCGTGGCCCAAGAGGCCAGCCAGTCGCCCTGGAAGAAGCCTGCCGGGGCGCCCGTGCTCTGGGAGGACTCGCGCGAGGACTTCTTCATCCTCTCAGCTCTCGCGGTGGCGCTCTTCGTCATCTCCAGCGAGGAGCAACAACGAATCGACGAATCAGTGGCGGGAACAACGAATCGACGAATCAGTGGCGGGGGCAAAGCTCTCGATGGAGCAGAGGAGGAAATCAGAGAGGTAGAGAATGGGGATGTTTTTTCCTATCTGTCTCCCTGCCTTCTTTAATAGTCTAACTCGGTGGAATCCCGACCGTCGGATCCACAGCAACTTCGCAATCTAAGGGCGCATGCAGATCCGTGATATCTCTGGGGCAGCATTGCGGGGATGCGTGGCGAAATTCTCGGCGCGAAAATCGAGGTGCCGCGGCCACTTCCCACACTTTCCTGACACAACCGTCACGATCTCACGCGCGCGCTTCCCCACGATTTCGAAATCGCGGAGATTTTGCGGTGTCACGGCCCGAGTGAACTCCGTGTTCACTGGTGCGTTCCGACGCGCCGAAACTGACCGAGTGAGGTTCGTGCTCGCTGGTGTATTCCGATATGCCTAAACTGACCGAGTGAATTATGTGTTCGTTGTTGCGTTCCGACACGCCAAAACACATCGAGTGAACTCCGTGTTCGCTGCAGCGTTCCAACGCGCCAAAACCCACCAAGTGAATTCCGTGTTCACTGATGCGCTCCGACACGCTAAAACTCACCGAGTGAACCGAAAAGACCCGTTGAGTACTCGGACGAATCTTAAACTGATTCAAGAGCATCCAGATGAAGGTCAAACAGAAGATTCAATAGTCTCATTTCCAAGTCGTAAGGTTATTTCTCCTGAGAACTGATCTACATCGGGTCGAGTGACTCGAACAGTCAGGCTGTTCGAGTCATCCAGAAGTTACTTAACCTGAACCGGTCATGGTTTCAGTACTAAGTGAGAAATGATCCGTCTTGTTTCCATGCGTTCCTGAAACACAACCGACGACACAATGCATTGGTCACTCGACTCCCAAAACCTCAATCGATTCGGGGGCTACTGACAAGGTCACCTACCCAAGGTAGGGTCATAGACCTCTTATCTAGGACACACCTTGGGTCCTACAAGTTCACAGAAGTCCCTGGACTACCTTAGCACTCGGACGAATGTACAAGATTCACTCGGATCCTTAGAAGTCACTCGTCCTGGCTTAGACATCCGGTCGTGAAGAAGCAAAGACGGCGTGGGAGCTACAATGTTCGAGTGACTTAATTAGCATTGAATACTATAAACATTGCGTTACCTGTAACGCCCGTAGTTAACATGATAGTTTCCTGTAACTCCGACAGTTGCTATCATTAATGATCCTCGTAATGGCACTTGGCTAGTAGTGGCGCACTCTATATAAGCCACCCCACCCCCCACCCCCCGACAACAGAAGAGGGGTTACAAACTCTCTATAATCAGAAACATACACAAAGCAACACTTAGCCCCAGGGCTCGAGATGTAGGACTTTTACCACTTCCAAGTGGGGTCCGAACTCGTAAAATCTGAGTGTGAAACTTGCTCCGTAGCTAGGCTTCGGCCTACTCATACGTACCCCCCGTATTACTGTCAGGATTACTCCCACGAAATCTGGATTTCTTAGTGGGCGAAAGTGAATATAGGGGGGGTCAATCCTCTCTACGGTTGCAGCCTCCCCCTTCATATACCGGCCTCGGTCCTCTTCCCACAAAATACAAGGCGGGAAGGGTTGCCACAACGGCCAGTTTGAAGGGGGGCAGAACTGCAACTTATCCTGACAAAAGTAGTCTTCGCCTGCAAAAGTTGCCTGCCGTGACGCGTCGGTGGGCTCAGGGATGACCTCTGTCCTGGTGAGCCCCAGCCTTGGTCTTCTTTCACCAAAGAGAAACCCTTTGAAGGGTTGCTTTTGGAACCGGTGGCTGGCCCTACTTCCTTAGCGCGAGAGGGGAAAACATCCCCCTGACGTACCCGCTCACACGGCACCAGGCGCCGCTCGGCACGGCGCCCGTCACCCACGTGAAGGTACGGGGCAGCTGAGCCCCGCTGAGCCACCTTCTACCCATACGCCCCCGCGAAGCTCCCATGGGCAACTCCAGGAGGCGGCCCCGCTAGGGCATCTTCGTGAAGCTTGAGGAGGCGCCTTTGGCCAGAGGCCTTGCGAAGCAGGAGCCCCTATGGAGGCCCGTCCCGCGATGCCTAATGGCAGGCCGTACTAGGCCCGGATCACACGTCGTGTCTTGGGCACTAGGCAGACGGGCCTGGGTACCCCCAGTCCCAGGAGCCCGACAGACACCTGACGCTCCAGCGTTGTCAGGCGCTCACACTTTGCCTCCTAGTCGGAGGTGGTCTTGTTGACCTCGCGCTCCCGAAGCTCCATGTCCGCCTCGCGAGCTACGAGGGTCTCCTCCATCAAGGAGAGCTCCTCCTACCGGGCAGCTAGCAGCCGCTCGCGGGCCGCGGCGATACGTCTCCAACGTATCGTTAATTTATGAAGTATTCATGCCATATTTGCCTATGTTTACATTACTTTTATATGGTTTTGATGCACTTTATATGATTTATTTAGAACTAACCCGGAATGACGTTCTTTTCAGCAGAATTACCGTGTTGTTGTTTTTGTGCAGAAAATAAATTTTTGGGAATCGCCCGAAACTTTTTTATGATTTTTTCGGGCGAAAATAAGAAATTACGGAGCTAAGAACCACAGGAGGAGAGCCACTTATAGGCCACAAGCCAGCAGGGCGCGCCCACCCCCTGGGCACGCCCTGCTACCTTGTGGGGGCCACGTGGCTCCGGTGATTCCAACGACGAAAAATCCTATATATACAGAAACCCTCATAAATAAACAGAGAACTTCCGCTCCGCTGCCGCAACTCTCTGTATAGAAGAAAAACCCATCGGGTGCCTTTCCGGTACCCTGTCGGAGGGGGAAATCATCACCGGTGGCCATCTTCATCATCCCGGTGGAGGCCATGATGAGGAGGGAGTAGTTCACCCTCGGGGCTGAGGGTATGTACCAGTAGCTATGTGTTTGATCTATCTCTCGTGTTCTGAGATGTCAAAATCTTGATGTATCATGGGTTTTGTTAATATAGTTCGATCATATGGTGTTTGTCCCTTGCTATCTTGTTGTGATGAATTGAATCTTTCCCTCTGAGATTTTGTTATGTCGGGTTGAATATTGGATTTGAGATTAATTGATGTATGTCTTGGTTCTCAACTTGCGGATTCCCATGTGAGAATGGGGCAATCTATGCATAGGGATTGATACACGTTCTTGTCCTACCTTCTCCGATAGAAATCTTGGGGTACTCTTTGATGTTCTTTGTGTTGGATTGCATATGATGAATCTGAAATTGTTTGATGCATGTTGAATAATTAACCCATGGATACTTGTGGTGACATTGGAGTATCTAGGTGACATTAGGGTTGATTGATATGCATCATTGGTGTTATTTTAGTACGAACTCAAGGGCTGTTTGTGACACCTATAGGAATAGCCCAATAGATCGATCGGAAAGGGTAACTTGGAGGTGGTTCCACTACCTACAACAATTTCATCTCATGTTCTCCGCTAGATATGAACTTTGGAGTGATTCTTTGTTGCACGTTGAGGGATGATCATATGATTCTATTATAATAAAATTATTGAGAGATGGCACTAGTGAATGTATGAACCATCTACTATCCATATTACAAAAACTTATATCTACTATCCATATTGCACTTGTATAAACTGATACCACTTAATAGGGATGATGAGGACATGACTACCTTGGATACGACCAAAAATATTGCATACATGCATATTTGTGAGGTGATTTCTTATAAGAGTTATGCAATAATTTATTTATGTTATCCGGAACAAAAATACTTCACCTATTTTTATGTTATGCCTAAATGCAGGATGGACGAACACTTGTATGAACCACGTGTGATGACAAAAGAAGAGGAAATGGTTGGGTGCTATTCAAGAGGTCCTCTCATGTCAAAGGAAACAATTAGGTGCTATTCAACAAGTTCTCTCACGTCACTTTTTGGCCAAGAGAAGATAGAGTCCAAGTCTCTCACGTTCTGGACTCAGATTCGGACTGCACAGACATACCTGTACCAAAATGGAAATAACTTTTTCATCCGGACTCCGAATTGGGTGATTCTTTTTTTGGTGAAAAGTAGATTTTATCTGATTTCCGTACCAATTGGAATCACCTTCAAATTCGTCCGTAGCATGGAGATATTGACGAAACAATATGACGTTGCACCAGAATCCGAATCAAACTACAAGTCCAAAGGTGTTGCATCACCTCCACTTGGGCCCATAGGCCTTGTACGACCTAGGGTTAGTTTTAGGCTGCCTTGGGACGTCCTCCCACCTCCTTGGCCGCCACCCCTTGCTCCTATATAAGTAGATCAATCTAGTAGCTTTTCCTTTGGCATGAGAGGACCTCTTGAATAGCACCCAACCATTTCCTCTTCTTTTGTCATCACACGTGGTTCATAGAAGTGTTTGTCCATCCTGCATTTAGGCATAACATAAAAATAGGTGAAGTATTTTTGTTCCGGATAACATAAATAAATTATTGCATAACTCTTATAAGAAATCACCTCACAAATATGCATGTATGCAATATTTTTGGTCGTATCCAAGGTAGTCATGTCCTCATCACCATTGTATTGGGTGTGCTGGGGACAAGAGATTTCTTTTATTTGATGCAGGGTTGTTCGAGAGAGACCATCTTCATCCTACACCTCCCACGGATTGATAAACCTTAAGTCATCCACTTGAGGGAAAATTGCTACTGTCCTACAAAACTCTGCGCTTGGAGGCCCGACAGAGTCTACAAGAATAATCCGTGGCGCCATTGCCAGGGAGATGAGTGCTTGAAGGTATATCTTAAATCTCGCAATTAAATCTTTTATTTTCTTGTTTATCACTAGTTTGGTTTATAAAAGAAAACTATAAAAAATGGAGTTTAGGTTGCCTCAATTGCTTCATCTTTTTAATGTCTTTCTTGAAAATGATGGTTCAGAAAATTGTGCTCAATTGTTAGAGGTAGGATTTATAAAAATTCTTAATGTGAAATCCTTGAATGATGAGCATGATTGCAATATTGTTAGTATGAATTCTCTTAATATCCATGATGCTAAAGATGATTGCACTAGTCATGATAAAAATATTTCCTATAAGCATGTCAATTTTGGCGGATTGAATAGAATTTGTGAAGACATGCCATGTAGGGATGATAGATTTTGTAAGAAGCATAAACATGATCAAACTAATTGGTGGCCTAGAGTGATAGATGAATTTGCCACAATATTATGCTCTCTTCATCTCATTACTTGTGAACTTTGCAATAGGGTTGGTCATCTTAATTTCCAATGCATGCATTTTCATGATCAAAACGTTTCCAAATATTGTGATAATTTGATCTCCGGTGAATTCTATAATGAACTTTATTTATTTTTGGGGTGTGAAGAATTGTCACATAATAATGATTGGTTTGATATATTCCTTATCACTAATGATAATGAACCTAACCTACAGGAAATCTATATGTTTTGCGTAGTAAATTGTAATGAGAATGCTTATATTGCCAACTATAGAAAGTCAGGAATTCGAGTAGAAATTAAAAGGAATACTAATGAAAGGGTAAAGCTCTCCCAATACCCTTCTATTGTTTCTCGTAATGAATCAGGTTGCAAGGAGGAGCTTCCCATCGAACCTATCTCTTCAATAGGAAGCTCGAAAAAATTACTTAAACCCACACGAAATGTGGTAAAGAAGAAGAAGAGAAGAAAAGGTAAAGGTAAAAAGGTATCCCTCTCAAATAATGGTGATCCTATCATTGTTGAGAATGAATCTCAAAGTAGTGTGGACGATGATACATTGGATGATTATTTTGTTATGCCTACTACTTTTTGTGATGAAGATGATTGGGAACATAATGACACTCCTTGTAATATTGAAAATATTTTTGGCACCGACTTGGAAAATTGTGATGATAATAATTGTTACACTATTGGTGCTATTCATATTATTGATGTTTATGCTAATTATATGCAAACCCACAAGCTTGGCGATGCTATGTTTGATGAAAATGACATGTGTTATAATTTATTTGCTGAAAATAACGTTTATCCCATGCTTGGGGATGCAGTGTTATATGAAGATGAACTTTTTAGTTCCCCTGCTTTGAATGATGAACTTTATTATGATGATTACATGCATCCTATTTTTGATGATTGCAATTCTTATGAAAGTGGGTTTGGAAGAGTGTCAACTTTAGATGATTATTATCCCACTATTTTGGAGGGTGTTGAATCTTATTATAATGATAAAAGTGGATTTGGAGAGGTCATGACTTTATTTAGTAATGGTTCCACTATCTTGGAAGAGGTTTCAATTGATTATGATGGGAACCAAGTTGCTACTTATGATGATTATTGTGATGATACTTATGTTATAAAAAGTAGTGATGACTTTTATTATAGAACTTGTCACAATTATGAATATGCTTTTTTCTGAACATTATTCTTTTAATGTGGAAATAATTTTGGTATTCAAGTCTCCCATGATACTCCCACTATTATGTATGAGAAGTTTGCTTGTGGGGAGAGTAATAAATTTTCTATGCCTGCGGATCATGAAAAGAATGCTTTATGTGAGAGTTATCTTGTGGAATTCCTTCATGATGCTACTGAAAATTATTATGAGGGAGTAACATATTCTTTTAGGAATTGCAATAATATCAAGTTTCCTCCCTATGTGTTGAAAATCTTTAAGATATGCTTGTTTTGCCTTTCTATGCTAGTTGATTCTTGCTCCCATCAATTGTTCTCTCACAAAATTCCTATGCATAGGAAGTGGATTAGACTTAAATATGCTAGACATGTGATTCATTATGCTCTCTTGCATATTTCAATTACTATTCTTACGTGAGCATCATTGAAATCATCATTCCTAGCTAAAAGGCTTTAAAGAAAATTGCTTGTTGGGAGACAACCCAACACTTTTCCTTTCTGTTTTTGTGTGTTCACATGATTAATCTAATGTAGTAATCATTTTTTGTCTATTTTATTTCAATAAAGTACAAGTAAATCCTTTGGGATAGTGTGGATACTTGTTAGTTTGATTCTGTGCAAAAACAGAAACTTTTAGGTCCAGTGCAGAATTTATCTTATTTTACTGGTGAGTCAAAAAATTCTGGAAATTTAACACAGTTTTTCTATTCAAATTTTCTGCTTTTTCCTAAATTTTCGGAATTTGTAGAGACAGGGAAATATGGTTTAAGTTCAGATCTTCAAAGACTGTTCTGTTTTTGATAGATTCTGTTTTGCATGCATAGTTTGCTTGATTTAGTGTTTCCATAGCTTATATTTAGTGGTATAAATTATGGGAATGATAGAGTACAGTAGTTATTATGTGATCATAATTCTGAATCTTGTCTTGACAGTACCTAAGTGAATGATCTATCTTTATTACACTAACCCATCTCACGAAGTTCCGTTTAGTTTTGTGTGATTGAAGTTTTCAAGTTTTTGGTGAGACACCGATATGAGGAGAATAAGGAGTGGTAAGACCCTAAGGTTGGGGATGCCCAAGCAACCCCCAAGTTAATATCCAAGGAAGACTCAAGTGTCTAGGCTTGGGGAAGCCCCAGAAGGCATCCCCTCTTTCGTCTTCAACACAATCGGTATATCTTACTTAGAGCTATATTTTTATTTGTCACATAATATGATTTTTGCATGGAGCATCATTTTATTTTGTTAAACTTTTCTTGATTTTATTTATAATCATGTTTTCCAATAAAAAGCTCCAATAATTACCTTCTAGGATCTTTGAATTACATCTTTGATGTGTGTTGTGTGAACATAGAAAATTTTGCTGTAGTGTTTGAATTTTCATATTTTACTGGAACGTGGAAAGTTTATGAAATTTTTACATAGTATTTTCATATATATTTTTATAATGACCAAACTTTTCAGAATTTTTGGAGTTACAAAAGTGCACTTTGTAAATTAATTCCGACAGACTGCCCTTTTTAGACAGATTGCTGTCATAGTTTTGTTATCTACTCTCTCCTATAGTTTTCATTACTTATATTGGCAGAAATAAATTGTGGAAATGATTGTATACAATAGATAATTTTTGAAAATTATTATGCAACTTGTCTTGGCAGTACATAAAGATTTCATTTATTTTGATGAGCACTAACCTATCTCACGAGTTCTTTTAAAGTTTTGTGTCGATGAAGTTTTTGAGACCAAGGTGATACCGTGATATGAGAGGAATTAATGAGACACGAGATATCAAGCTTGGGGATGACCAAGGCTCCCCAAGTCAATATTACAATAAGTCTCAAACATCTAAACTTGGGGATGCTACGCATCCCACCTCTCTTCATCAACAAATATCGGTTAGCCTATGTTGATCCTAAGTTCTTATTCGTTCACATGATATGTGTTGTTCTTGGAGTGTCTTTTGTTTTGTTTGCTGTTTGAATAAAATACTTAGATCTGAAAGTCTTTATTGAGAGAGAGAGTCCTCACTTAGATACTTGATTGTTTAACTACTCATTGATTTTAACTTGTATCTTTTGAGAGTAGTTTGACGTTTACTATTGTGCTTCACTTTTATCCTAAGAGTAACTTGTGAATGAAAGAAATATCATAAATCTGAAATTATTGATGCGCTTTATGCTTAGTAGTATTTTCACATATGGTTTAGAAAGTAAAATCTATTGAAGTTTGAAAATCACAATATTGGTCATACAAGCAATTCATTAATGATTAGTATAAGAAAGAGAACTTTTACATATAAATATATTATCTTGGACATCTTTTATGATGGTGAATAACTATTAATTATTTTTAACCTTCATCAAATAGTTGAAGTTGGACAAGGAAGACAACGTAGTGGTTATGCTTGGGTATATTTGCATAGAAGTTATATTGTTATGGATCCTCCAACATGTGGTGCTTGTTTAGAACCTTTTGCTAGCCAAAACATCGTACTAAGTAGAGATACTACTTGTGCATCCAAATCCTTGAGCCAAGTTTCTTCCACGAGAGTCCACCATACCTACCTATATATGGTATTTCACTGCCATTCCAAGTAAATTTGCACGTGCCACCTCTAAACATTCAAATAAACATCCGTTTTGTGTGCTCGTACCGCTCATGGAGCGACGGGGCGGTCATTATCTTCCATGCTAAGCGGGTTATTCTCAAGATGAGTGTTTATTCACTTGTCATTACACTAGAGAGGCTGGTAAAAAGGATGCCTAGTCCTGCATAATACAAAATTAAACAAAAAAGAACTCCCTCTAAAAAGTTGATTGTTTGGATGGCACCCGTGGATTCGGTCAGCCATGGGATGTGTTTGAATGGTGGAGGGGGAGTAAAATTTAAATTCTGTTTGCGAACCGCCAATAATGTGTTTAGCATGGAAGATATTGAAAACTCTGTTAAGACGTTGACAGGAAAAGCACACCACTCAAAATTACATATTCATCTCTGTTTTAAACAATGAGCTCTGGCACCTCTACAAATCCCTACTTCCCTCTGTGAAGGGACATTCTATTGACTTTTATGTTATTTACTTTCATGTGATTTAATTTTCATGTTGAGTCAACTTCTTATTCCAACCTCAATCTATTAGTTGGCAAGCATCATGTGGTGAACACATATATCCAGTCAAATATAATTGATCGTGATTCATAATTGTTGATAATTATCTTCATGATAAGTACATTGGGAGGCTAAACATTAAGCCCCTATCGTTCTCTGTGTTCGATGGATGTTGTTTGTTCTAAAAATATGCTTTGAGTATTAGCAATCATAGAAGACTATATGATAATTGAGTATGCGGAGCTCTTACTTAAACTTGATGATGCATTGAAATTGTATAATGACTAAGAACATATGTTGTTAAGTTTCAAGACAATGCATTGTTTGAACCATGACATGTGAATTTATTGCTACTCTAGCATGATGATTTTTATGAGACAAAAGTTGCTGGTTATGATGCTAGAAAAGTGAATGAAATTATCATTGATCAAACTTATATACTATGCTAGCATACACACTTCATAAATTACTTCTTTTATCATTTACCTACTCGAGGATGAGTAGGAATTAAGCTTGGGGATGCTGATATGTCTCCAACGTATCGATAATTTATGAAGTATTCATTCCATATTTTACCGTGTTTAAAATACTTTTATATGCATTGATCCACTTTATACGATTTATTTAGAACTGACCCGGACTGATGCTGTTTTCAGCAGAATTACCATGGTGTTGTTTTTTGTGTAGAAAATAAAGATTCTCGGAATCGCCCGAAACTTTATTATTATTTTTTCTAGAGAAAATAAGAAATACCAGAGAGAAGAACCACCGGAGGGGAGCCACCTGTGGGCCACAAGACAACAGAGCACGCCCAGACCTCTGGGCGCGCCCTGTTAGCTTGTGGGAGCCACGTGGCTCCGGTTAGCGTGATTCCAACGCCGAAAAATCCTGTATATACAGAAACCCTTAGAAATAAACAGAGAACTCTCGCTCCGCCGCTGCAACTCTCTATATCAAAGAAAAACACATCTAGAGCCTTTCCGGTACCCTGCCAGCGGGGGAAATCATTACCGGTGGCCATCTTCATCATCCCGGTGGAGGCCATGACGAGGAGTGAGTAGTTCACCCTCGGGGCTGATGGTATGTACCAGTAGCTGTGTGTTTGATCTCTCTCTCTCTCTCTCTCTCTCTCTCTCTCTCTCTCGTGTTCTCGAGATGTCACGATCTTGATGTATCATGGGCTTTGTTAAATAGTTGGGTCATATGGTGTTTGTCCCTTGCTATCTAGTTGTGATGAATTGAATCTTTCCCTTTGAGGTTTTGGTATGTCTGATTGAATATTAGATTTGAGATCACTTGATGTATCTCTTGGTACTCAACTTGCGGATTCCCGTGGTGACAATGGGGTAATCTATGCATAGGGGTTGATACACGTTCTTGTCCTACCTTCTCCGAAAGAAATCTTGGGGTACTCTTTGAAGTTCTTTGTGTTGAATTGAATATGATGAATCTAAAACTGTTTGATGCATGTCGATTAATTAACCCACGGATACTTGTGGTGACATTAGGGTTGATTGATATGCATCATTGGTGTTATTTTAGTATGAACTCTATGGCTGTTTGTGACACCTATATGAATAGCCCAATAGATCGATCGGAAAGGGTAACTTTGAGGTGGTTCTACTACCTACAACAATTTCATCTCATGTTCTCCGCTAGATATGAAGTTTGGAGTGATTCTTTATTGCACATTGAGGGATGATCATATGATTCAATTATGTTAGCATTTTTGAGAGATTGCACTAGTGAAAGTTTGAACCCTAGGCCTTATTTCCAAGCATTGCTAACCCGTTTTTCTCGTTGTTTACTACTTGTTACCTTGCTGTTTTTATATTTTCAGATTACAAAAACCTATATCTACCATCCATATTGCACTTGTATCACCAAATCTTCGCCGAACTAGTGCACCTATACAATTTTCCATTGTATTGGGTGTGTTGGGGACACAAGAGATTTCTTGTATTTGATTGCAGGGTTGTTCGAGAGAGACCATCTTCATCCTACACTTCCCATGGATTGATAAACCTTAGGACATCCACTTGAGGGAAAATTGCTACTTTCCTACAAATCTCTGCGCTTGGAGGCCCAAGAGAGTCTACAAGAATAAAGTTGTGTAGTAGACATCACACAGCCACCTCCTCATGCGTCTGGAGCTCCTGCTCCTGCAGGGAGGTCTAATCCTACACGACCTTGGCGTGGGCCTCCGCATCCTCACGCCACCGGTCGGCTACGTCAGCCTCCTGCATGGTGTTCTCCCAGATGTCTGCGGCATCCCGGGCGGTCCTCTTGTGCTTCTCCCGCACAATGCCGTCCTGGCGGTGGCTCAGCTTGTGAGCCTCGTCCAGCTTGCCCCACCTATTCTTGAGGCACTGGCGCTCATCCATGAGCCGTGCCTCCTTCGCAAGGAGGTCCGTGATGTCTACTATGCAACTTTTATTCTTGTAGACGTTGTTGGGCCTCCAAGTGTAGAGTTTTGTAGGATAGCAACAAATCTCCCTCAAGTGGATGACCTAAGGTTTATCAATCCGTGGGAGGTGTAGGCTGAAGATGGGCTCTCTCGAACAACCCTGCAATCAAATACAAGAAATCTCTTGTGTTTCCAACACACCCAATACAATGGAAAATTGTATAGATGCACTAGTTCGGCGAAGAGATGGTGATACAAGTGCAATATGGATATATAGTAGATATAGGTTTTCGTAATCTGAAAATATAAAAACAGCAAGGTAACAAGTAGTAAACAATGAGCAGAATGGTATATTAATGCTTGGAAACAAGGCCTAGGGTTCATACTCTCACTAGTGCAATCTCTCAACAATGCTAACAAAATAGAATCATATGATCATCCCTCAACGTGCAACAAAGAATCACTCCAAAGTTCATATCTAGCGGAGAACATAAGATGAAATTGGTGTAGGTAGTAGAACCACCTCAAAGTTACCCTTTCCGATAAATCTATTGCGATATTCCTATGGGTGTCAAAAACTGCCCTAGAGTTTGTACTAAAATAACACCTATGATACATATCAATCAACCCTAATGTCACTAGATACTCCAATGTCACCTCAAGTATCTGTGGGTTAATTATTCGACATGCATCAAACAATTTCAGATTCATCATATTCAATCCAACACAAAGAACTTCAAAGAGTACCCCAAGATTTCTATCGAACAAAGTAGGATGAAAACGTGCAATCAAAACCTATGCATAGATCCCCAAGGTCACCGGAATTGGAAAGTTGATGCCATAACATATATCAAGTGAATCAATAGAATACCGCATTATCACCACGGGTATCGACATGCAAGACATACATCAAGTGTTTTCATCCCAAAATATTAAATCCAACATAACGAGATCTCAAAGGGAAAGATTCAATACATCACAACAAGATAGCAAGGGAAGAACACCATATGATCCAACTATATTAACAAACCACACGATACATCAAGATCATGCCATCTCAAGAACACGAGATAGAGAGAGAGATTAAACATATAGCTACTGGTACATACCCTCAGCCCCGAGGGTGAACTACTCCCTCTTCGTCATGACCTCCGTCGGGATGATGAAGATGGGCATCAGTGATGATTTCCTCCCTCAGCAGGGTATTGGAAAGGTTCCAAATGGGTTTTTCTTCGATTCAGAGAGTTGCGGCAGTGGAGCGGAAGTTCTAGGTTAACTTTCGGGGGTTTCTGGATTTATAGGATTTTTCAATGTTGGAATCACGTCAACCGGAGCCATGAAGGGCCCACAAGCTAATAGGGCCCGCCCAGAGGGGGTGGGCATGCTCTGTTGGCTTGTGGCCAGCAGGTGGCCCTTCTCTGGTCGTTCTTCGCTACTTTATTTCTTATTTTCTCTAGAAAAATCAGAAAATAGTTTCGGGTGATTCCGAGAACTTTTATTTTCTGCACAAAAAACAACACCACGGTAATTCTGCTGAAAGCAGCGTCAGTCCGTGTTAGTTCTATATAAATCATATAAAGTGCATCAAAACCATATAAAAGTGTTGTAAACGTAGTCAAATATGGCATGAATACTTCATAAGTTATCGATACGTTGGAGACGTATCAGCATCCCCAAGCTTAATTCATACTCGTCCTCGAGTAGGTAAATGATAAAAGAAGTAATTTATGAAGTGTGAATGCTAGCATAGTATATAAGTTTGATCAATGATAATTCCAATTACTTTTTCTAGCATCATAAATAGCAACTATTTCTCATAGAACTCATCATGATAGAGTAGCACTCAATTCACATGTCATGGTTCAAACAATGCATTCTCTTGAAACTTAACAACATATGTTCTTAGTCATCGAACAATTTATATGCATCATCAAGTGTAAGTAAGAGCTCCACATACTCAATTATCATATAGTCTTCTATGATTGCTAATACAAAAAGCATATTTTTAGAACAAACAACATCCATCGAACATAGAGAAATATAGGGGCTTAATGTTTTGTCTCCCAACATACTTATCATGAAGATAATTATCAACAATAATGAATGATGATCAAATATATTTGACTGGATATATATGTTTGGATCTTTCCCCACCACACGATGCTTGCCAACTAATAGATTGAGGTTGGAATAAGAAGTTGACTCAACATGAAAAGTAAATAACGTGAAAGTAAAGAACATAAAAGTAAGTAGATTGTCCCTTCACATAGGGAAGCAGGGATTTGCAGAGGTGCCAGAGCTCATTGTTTAAAATAGAGATGAATATGTAATTTTGAGTGGTATACTTTTCCTGTCAATGTCACAACAGAGTTTTCAATATCTTCCATACTAAACACATTATTGGCGGTTCCCAAACAGAATTGAATCCACTGGTGCCATCCAAACAATCAACTTTCTAGAGGGTGTTCCTCTTTATTTATATTTGTATTATGCAGGATGAGGCATCCTTTTTACCAGCCTCTCCCGTGCAATGACATGTGAATAAACACTCATCTTGAGAATAACCCGCTTAGCATGGAAGATAATGACCGCCCCGTCGCTCCATGAGCGGCACGAGCACACAAAACAGATATTTATTAGAATGTTTAGAGGTGGCACGTGCAAATTTACTTGGAATGGCAGTGAAATACGATATATAGGTAGGTATAGTGGACTCTCATGGAAGAAACTTGTCTCAAGGATTTGGATGCACAAGTAGTATCTCTACTTAGTACGAAGTTTTGTCTAGCAAAAGGTTCTAAAAAAGCACCACATGTTGGAGGATCCATAACAATATAACTTCTATGCAAATATACCCAAACATAACCATTATGTTGTCTTCCTTGTCCAACTTCAACTACTTGATTAAGGTTCAAAATAATTAATGGGTATTATCAATCATAAAAGATGTCCAAGATAATATATTTTTATGTGGAAGTTCTCTTTCTTATAATAGTTATTCATGAATTGCTTGTATGACAAATTTGAAACTTTAATAAATTTATTGTGATTGTCAAACTTCAATAAATTTTACTTTCTAAACCAAATTTGAAACTACTATTAAGCATAAAGCACATTGATAATTTCAGATTTATGATATATCATTCATTCATAATTTACTATTAGGATAAAAGTGAAGCACATCAAACTACTCTTAAAAGCTATAAGTGAAGAACAATGAGTAGTCAAACAATCAAGTAGCTATGTGAGGACTCTCACTCTATCAATAAAGATTTTAAGATCTGATATTTTATTCACAAAGCAAAAAAACCGAAAATATACTACTAGAATAGCACATATCATGTGAACGAATAAAAACTTAGGCTCAACATAGGCTAACCGATAATTGTTGATGAAGAGAGGTGGGATGTGTAGCATCCCAAAGCTTAGATGTGCTAGACTTCTTGTAATGTTAAATTGGGGAGCATTGGGCATCCCCAAGCTTGAGCTCTTGTGTCTCGTTCAATCCTCTCATATCCCGGCCTCACCTAGGTCTTAAAAACTTCATCCACACAAAACTTGAAAAGAACTTGTGAGATATGTTAGTGCACATAAGAATAAATTAACACTTTATGTACTGCCAAGACAAGTTGCATTTTTTTTTCAAACATTATCTATTGTATACTATCATTTCCACAATTTATATCTACCATTATAAATCATGATAACTATAGGGGAAGTAGATAACAAAACTATGACAACAATCAATCTAAATAGGATAGTCTCTAGTAATTAATTTACCAAGTGCAATTCTATAACTCCAAAAATTATGACAATTTAGGAAATGATAAAACATTTATATGAAAATAGTGTAAAAATTTCAGAAAATATCCATGTTTCAGTAAAATATCAAAATTCAAACACTACAACAAAAGTTTCTCACTTTACACAGCACACATCAAACGTGCAATTGAAGCATCCTAAAGGGAAATCTTGGAATTTTTTATTTAAAAACATGATTATAAATAAAATCTAACAGAGAACAAAAAAATAAAATGATGCTCCAAGAAAAACACATATTATGTGACGAATAAAAATATAGCTCCAAGTATGATATATCGATAGTGTTGAAGACGAAAAGAGGGGATGCCTTCTGGGGCATCCCCAAGCTTGGATGCTTGAGTCTTCCTTGAATATCACCTTGGGAGTGCCTTGGGCATCCCCAAGATTAGGGTCCTACCACTCCTTCTTCTACTCATATCGGTGTCTCACCCAAAACTTGAAAACTTCAACCAGACAAAACTTAACGGAACTGCATGAGATGGGTTATAGTGTAATAAAGCTAGATCATTCACTTAGGTACTGTCAAAACAAGATCCATAATTGTTCTCACATAATACCTACTGTATTCTATCATTCCCATAATTTATACCACTAAATATAAGCTATGGAAACACTAAAACAAGCAAACTATGCATGCGAAGCAGAATCTATCAAAAATAGAATAGTCTGTGAAGATCTGAACTTAAACCATATTTACATGTCTCTAAAAATTCTAAAAAACTAATAAAACGCAGAACATTTGCATAGAAAAACTGTGCAAATTTTCAGAATTTTTTGAATGTCCTGTAAAATCAGAGAAATATTACACTGGACGAAAAAATTCTGTTTTTGCACAGAATCAAACTAACAAGTATCCACACTATCCCAAAGGCTTTACTTGGCACTTTATTGAAGTAAAAGACACAAAACATGATTACTACAGTAGCTTAATTATGCGAACACACAAAACAGAAATTATAAGTGTTGGGTTGTCTCCCAACAAGTGCTTTTCTGAAAATCCTTTTAGTCAGGCATGGTGATTTCAATGATGCTCACATCAAAGTAAAGAATTGAAACACAAAGGGAGCATCATGAAGCAGATGACAAGCACATTTAAGTCTAACCCACTTCCTATGCATAGGGATTTTTTGAGAAAACAATTTATGGGAGCAAGAATCAACTAGCATAGGAAGGCAAAACAAGCATATCTTCAAGATTTTCAACATATAGGGTGGAAACTTGGTATTTCTGCAATTCCTACAAGCATATGTTCCTCCCTCATAATAATTTGCAGTAGAATCATGAAGGCTTTCCACAATATAACTATCACATAAAGCATTATTTTCATGATCCACAAGCATACAAAATTTATTACTCTCCCCACAAGTAAACTTCTCATACATAATAGTGGGAGTATCATAGGAGACTCGAATGCTATAAATTGTTTCCACATGAAAAGAATAATGTTCAGAACAAGGGTATTCATAATTGTGACAAGTTTTATAATAATAATAATCATCAATACGTTTTATAACATAAGTATAATCATAATAATTATCATAAGTAGCAACTTGGTTCTCCTCATAATCAATTGAAACCTCTTCCAAGATAGTAGAATCATTAGTAAATAAAGTCATGACCTCTCCAAATCCATTTTTATCATTATAATAAGATTCAACACCCTCCAAAATAGTGGGATAATAATTTCTAAAGTTGACACTCTTCCGAACCGACTTTCATAAAAATTGCAATCATCATAAATAGGAGGCATGCAATGATCATAACAAATTTGATCACTGAAAGTAGGGGAACTAAAAAGATTATCTTCATATAACATTGCATGCCCAAGCTTGGGATAAACATCATTCTCAGCAAATAAATTCTCAAACATGTCATTTTCATCAAACATAGCATCCCCAAGCTTGTGAGTTTGCATATCATTCGCATAATCATCAATAACATGAATGGCACCAATAGTATAAAAATTATTATCATCATAATTTTACAAGTTGGTGCCAAAAAGATTTTCAATATTATAAGGAGTATCATTATCTTCCCAATCATCCTCATCACAACAACTAGTAGGCATAACAAAATAATCATCAACTGTATCATCGTCCACACAACTTTCGGATTCATTCTCAACGATTATAGGGGCAACATTATTCGGGAGAGATACCTTTTTCCCTATAATTTTCCTTCTTTTCTTCTTCTTCTTCATCACCTTATGTGTGGGTTTAAGTAAGTTTTTTGAGCTTCTTATTGAAGAGATTGGTTTGATGGGAAGCTCCTCCTTGCAACCTCATTCATCACAAGAAACAATAGGAGGGTATTCGGAGACCTTTACCCTTTCATTAGTATTCCTTTTATATTCTATTGGTTTTCCGGACTTTCTATAGTTGGCAATATAAGCATTCTCATTGCAATTTACTATGCAAAACATATAGATTTCTTGTAGATTAGTTTTATTAGCATTAGTGATAAGGAATATATCAAACCCATTATTTTTATGTGACAATTCTTCACACCCCAAAAATAAACAAAGTTCATTATAGAGTTCACGGGATATCAAATTATCTCAATATTTGGAAACGGTTTGATCATGAAAATGCATGCATTGGAAATTAAGATGACCAACCCTATTGCAAAGTTCACAAGTAATGGGATGAAGAGAGCATAATCTTGTGGCAAATACATCTATCACTTTAAACCACCAATTGGTTTTATCATGTTTATGCTTGTTACAAAATCTATCATTAGCATCATGGATATTCAGAGAATTGATAATAGCAATATTACTATCATGCTCATCAGTCAAGGAATTCACATTAATCATTTTTTATAAAATCTTCCTCTAACAATTGAGCACAATTTTCCGAACCATCATTTTCACGAAAGACATTAAAAAGACGAAGCAATTGAGGCAACCTAAATTCCATTTTTTGGTAGTTTTCTTTCATAAAACCAAACTAATGAAAAACAGGAAACTATAATATTTAATTGCAAGATCTAAAGATATACCTTAAAGCACTCACCTCCCCGGCAACGGCGCTAGAAAATAGCTTGATGTCTACTACGCAACTTATTTTTGTAGACGTTGTTAGGCCTCCAAGTGCAGAGTCTTGTTGGACAGCAGAAAATTTCTCTCAAGTGGATGACCTAAGGTTTATCAATCTGTTGGTGGTGTAGGTTGAACATGGTCTCTCTTTAACAACCCTGCAATCAAATACAAGAAATCTCTTGTGTGCCAAACACACCCAATACAAGGGAAAATTGTATAGGTGCACTAGTTCGGCGAAGAGATGGTGATACAAGTGCAATATGGATAGTTGATATAGGTTTTTGTAATTTGAAAATATAAAAACAGCAAGGTAACAAGTAGTAAACAGTGAGAAAAATGGTATATTAATGCTTGGAAACAAGGCCTAGGGTTCCTACTTTCACTAGTGCAATCTCTCAACAATGCTAACAAAATAGAATCAAATGATCATCCCTCAACGTGCAACAAAGAATCACTCCAAAGTTCATATCTAGCGGAGAACATAAGATGAAATTGTTGTAGGTAGTAGAACCACCTGAAAGTTACCCTTTCTGATCAATCTATTGCGCTATTCCTATAGGTGTCAAAAACAGCCCTAGAGTTTGTACTAAAATAACACCTATGATACATATCCACCAACCCTAATGTCACTAGATACTCCAATGTCACCTCAAGTATCCTTGGGTTAATTATTTGACATGCATCAAACAATTTCAGATTCATCATATTCAATCCAACACAAAGAACTTCGAAGAGTACCCCAAGATTTCTATCGGAGAAAGTAGGATGAAAACGTGCAATCATTCCCTATGCATAGATCCCCAAGGTCACTGGAATCGGCAAGTTGATGCCATAACATATCTCAAGTGAATCAATATAATACCCCATTGTCACCACGGGTATCAACATGGAAGACATAAATCAAGTGTTCTCAAAACCCGAAATATTCAATCCAACATAACGAGATCGCAAAGGGAAAGATTCAATTCATCACAACAAGATAGCAAGGGAAGAAGACCATATGATCCAACTATATTAACAAAGCCCGTGATACATCAAGATCCTTCCAGGTCAAGAACATGACAGAGAGTGAGATATAACACATAGATAATGGTACACACCCTCAGCCGAAAGGGTTAACAAATCCCTCTTTGTAATGACCTCCATCGGGATGATGAAGATGGCCACCAGTGATGAATTCCCCCCTCCAGCAGGGTACTGGAAAGGCTCTAGATGGGTTTTCTTTCATACAAAGAGTTGAGGTGACGGTGCGGAAGTTCTAGGTTAATTTTTTTGGGGGGGGGGGGCTTTCTGGATTTATAGGATTTTTCAGCATTGGAATTACGTCAAACGGATACACGAGGGGCCCACAAGCTAACAGGGCGCACCCAGGGGGGTGGGCGCGCCCTGTTGGCTTGTGGCCAGCAGGTGGCCCCCCTCCGGTGGTTCTTCACTCCGTTATTTCCTATTTTCTCCAGAAAAAATAATAAAAAAGTTTCGAGCGATTCCGAGAACTTTTATTTTTTGCACAAAAAACAACACCACGGTAATTCTATTAAAAGCACCGTCAGTCCGGGTTAGTTCTAGATAAATCATATAAAGTGCATCAAAACCATATAAATGTATTGTAAACATAGGAAAATATGGCATGAATACTTCAAAAATTATCGATACGTTGGAAACGTATCAGTCCGCCTCAAGCGCATCCAGGGTCTCCCTGGGGCCCTGCCGAGCCCCATGGTGGAGCACTGCGCTGCTGCTGATCAGCGAGAGGGCCCGATTGGATGGCAGATCGGCTTCAGCCCCTGCTATCACCATCCGCAAGGACCTCGCACCAATCTCCTCCGCAGGCTCCTTACCCTTGCTCCGGACCAGGGCGCTCTCGTTCGCAGAGCGCTGGGGGCTCTGTGTGGCCTCCACATCAGCCTGCACCGGAGGCGTACGCGCCGCGGGCTTCGGGTGGCAGTCTCTGAGGTCTGCCGCACCAGCGAGGCCTGTGGGATGGCTGTAGCCACCTCGGCCTGTGCAGATTCCTCTGGCGGGGCAGGCCCGCCGGCCCACTTCATCTCTATATTGCCCCTGGCATCGGATGCCTAGGGGGCACCACCTCCTCCACCGAGGGCTCCGCCATGGGTCGGCCTCCCCCGCCCGAGGGAGGCAAATCTTCCGGCGATGTAGGAGTCGCCTCGCGCTCCTCCGCCTCCGTATGTCCCCTTTCGCCCTCGGGATGGCGATGAGTCCCCTCGCGCCCCTCAATAGGCGCGGTCAAGGGTGCCTCCGGTGTCGCGGCCCCCTATTTGTTGGGTGCGGGCGCCCTGCAGAGCCCATGGTTCAGCCCCAAGCCATGAAGTTCAGAGAGAAAATGAATTTCAAGAACCTACAACAGATTGAGAGCCTTACTCGTCGAGGCAACCCAACGCCTCTTCCGCAGCTTCATGGGACGCTGGCTGCCGCTGCCCCGGGGCGCGCTGGAGCTCCCTCCTAAGGGGGATCCCAGAGGCCTGCTGGAGCTTGTCCAAGCTGCACCTGAGTGGGCCTCCCCTTCACGAGGTCGGGTGGCCTCGGAAGCCTCCGGGGTCTTTCCCTTGCGGGGGTCCTCCACATCCTCCTCTGCGCCCACAGGCATAGAGAGCGCGACCACGAACTGGAGCTCCCTCCTAAGGGGGATCCTAGAGGCCTGCTGGAGCTCGTCCAAGCTGCACCTGAGTGGGCCTCTCCTTCACGATGCCGGGTGGCCTCGGAAGCCTCCGAGGTCTTTCCCTTGCGGGGGTCCTCCACATCCTCCTCTGTGCCCACAGGCATAGAGAGCGCGACCACGAACTGGAGGTCGTCGTCGTCATCATCGTCGCTGGTCGCAAGCAGCAACGTGCGGCGATTCGGCAGTCGTGTTTGCCTGCTGCTTGCTCCGCTGGTGCTTGTGGAGGGCCCGACATCCTCAGGGCCACCTGAGGCGGGCACTACAAGGATGGGCTTTTTGCGGGCCCCTCGTGACCCGCGGGGATCAATCCCCACTCGTCGAAGACCGATATTAGAGCCTGGATCTTCGCCCCATCGCCATGGCGGTATAGAGGGAAACCATCCTCTGGCAGCTCCTTTGGCACATCCTCCCTGAACAAGATCTGCATGATCCCTTCCAACACACGCGCATGCAGGCGTTTGGCACACAGCCTGGTCCAGTCCTCGACGCCCTTGTACTGCCAGGTCGGGTGCGAGCGCTTCTCGAGGGGTGCAATGCGCCAACGCACGGACACCCGCACCACAATCGCTCCCATGAGGCCTACTGCGCGCAACTCTTGGATCCTGGTGGCGATTGGTCCGAGCTTGGCATCTGTCATCTTGGAGTGCTCCCAGCCTGAGCTCTTGGTGGCCGGCTCGGTGGAAGGCACGAACAAGGGGCTGCGTTGGCTACCTCCATGTAGATCCAGCGCGATTTGAAGTTCTCCACCTTTTTGAGAATCTTCATGTTGATGATGTGGTCCGCCATCCCTTCAACCATCCGGATGGAGGCGCACCCCATGCTCGACCCCTCCTTGCACCTCAATCTTTAGAAGGTGCGAAAGAGGGCCATCGAGGGCATCACCCCCAAGAAACCCCCACAGAAGAAGGCGAAGATGGCGAGGAGGAGAACATATTTAGGTTGGAGGTGGAGAGCATGCATCTGGTAATGCTCCAAGATTGCCCGAAACAAGTCGGAAGAGGGCGGGAGCATAGCTCCGAAGACGGAGTGGAAGAAGAAGGGGAAAGTGTTCGCTGACAGCCCCCGAGATGGTTGTGTGTCGGGCCAGATCTTTGTGGCCCCGTGCTCGTTGTGGGCATTGGTTGTTAGGGGGACGAGCTTCACCACCCTCTTGTGGTTCTTGATGGTGGAGGGCAGCAAGGTTAGCTCAAGTTGCGCTCCAGCGGTGGCGGCGGCGGTCGTGCTCCTCTTCTTGGGAGTCATGGCGGCGGCGCAAGCACGGAGATGTAAGGAAGGAGAGCAAGGAATGCAATGATGGTTCCGGTTTAGCGTTCGGGGTAGTCTTAAGACCACGCGTGTGCAGTTACCGAGACGTCGTGGGGAAGTGGGGGTGTCCCGTCCCATCGTGCTGCCATCCGTCTCCGCCTTGGTCCCGTAGTTTGTTTTGGCCCCGCTACATTTTGACCCGCACCGTTTCAATCTCAACGGGCAGAGTGTGCGTACTGCGGGCCCGAGGGCTACTGTCAGTCCACTGGATAGCAGAGTACCATGGCCTATCTTCTGGCGGCCTAGTCAGCGACGCTCGGAGGGCCCAACTTCGGGAGCAGCTCATTTCGAGGTTCTACAGGCCCAAGCCGTCTCGCTAGGCGCTAGCCCCGCGAGGCTTCCCTCCCTCCAAGGAGGGGCAATGCAAGAAATTTCTCCCCAAGTTGCAGGTGTCCTCGCGAGGCCCCCCTCTACGAGGCTGGCTCCCGGGAAGCTCTTCGCCCGAAGGGCCCGTGCGGCGCTGGTCGTGTGGTCACGTGATCGCCACATGGATGACGTCCTGCACTGAAAGAGGCGGCAAGGACCGTGCAAGTGGGTGCATACAGAGAACCTTTCCTCTTTTGTGATAAAAGGGTGGCAAGTTGTTGTCTTTCTCCAAGGCGAGCCCCAAGGATTATTGTTCTGGTGCAAGGAGACCAATGGGACGCTGCCCGCCAGTACGGGCATCATCGGCGAGCACACGAGCGCGTCATGGACGACACCTTTGCAGAGTGAAGACCACCTTTTGTTAGGATAAACTGGGCGCCTGTCCCCCTTCGAATTGCCACATTGTGTCTGCCCTTTTCCCAATTATATTTCTGGAGAAAGAGGACCAAGGCAAGATAAGAGGAACATAGCCGCCCTACTAGATAGAGAGAGGGAGTGTTGGGGATATTTCCCTGCCATAAGCCGGTAGCCTAGGCCGGCTCATGTTACGTGGGCCTGTGCATAAGTCGGCCCATGAGCGGTAAGACCCCATGACTCACCAGAAGACCTCATAGTTTTCAAGGCTTTTGTGCCGGCTTGAGTGAAGGCCGGCTCTAGAGACCTGGCGTAAGCCGACTCAGGAGGCGCCGACTTAGGAGATCCACTCCGACCAGAAAGAGGTAACGGGCACGGCCCGGATTCATTGTAGCTCCGGAGGCTTGACCCATTATATAAGGGCAACCCCCGAGTCGTCCAAGGGGACATATCCAAGTTAGATCTCTCGAGAGATAGGTAACGAAAGCAACCCTTGTAATTGAGATCTTAACATAAATAAGCAAACACAGAGTAGGTGTAGGATTTTATTTCACCTGAGGGGCCGAACCTGGGCAAATCGTCTCTCTCGTTCCAATCAACACCAACCAAGGCTTCACCTAGCCGCTATGCCATCGCTATTAAGTTCTCCCATGAGGAAACTTGCTGTGACAACCCCACCACAGTTGGCGCCCACCGTGGGGCCTTCGCTCAAGGGAGTCGTCATCATGAAGGGAGCTCTTCCTAGTACGGAGCGAAGGGTCAGCGGCCGGCTTACGGAAAGCCGGCACATGAAGTTCTATTTCGTCGAGGACGAAGGCTGGGGGGCGGAAGCTGACTCTCTTGAGAAAAGCTGTCGGGTCCCCTTTGGCAAGGTTGACATCTTCATTGGGTTTGGTGCTAGATCTGAGCAGGAGCCAGATCCGAGAGGCGACTCCGTGACAGGAGGTGCCACGATCGTCCAATCTGACAGCGAATCATCAGTCAGCGACAACAACTAAACCGAAACTGAATCCATCCTTCCCCTCTTTGAGGATAGGCTTGGAGGGTGCTCTGACGAGGAAGGTTACCCGGTGTCTGAAGGGTTACCACGTCACGCAACAGTCTACATGGTGGGCAATCAGCAGAACCCAACAGCTCGAGGACCTAATCCGACCGAGGACAATCCATCAAGCCAGAACCGGCCAACCCACACTGGTGCTGGCGTTGAAGGCCTGACTGCTCAAGGGGTAACAGAAACATTCGCAGCACTCAACAACCTCCTCGCAGAATCAATCAGAGCGGAAAATGCAGCAGCACACACCGCTAAAATCAAAAAGCGTCGTGAACAACTCGCGAAGGCTCAATAGTATATCACAGCTGAAACCACACGCCTCACGGAGGTCCAGAAAGTCGTTCTCGAGGAGAGCCGGCGCTTGGAGGGACAACAGGTTCTCCTCAACTTTCGTCATCAGGCAATCACTTCTATCAACCTTAGGAGACAGTAGAACCGTTTTCAAGTTCCAGGAGGGGTACTAGAAGCTGATAACCTATTCCAAACACCACCGATTGTCCAACCTATTGCAGATGGTAATCCAGGAGCAGTCAGGGCCAGCGTGCCACCGATCATAACTCGTCAGCAGGTGCCTCAGAACCAGCCCCCACAAATCCAACAACAGGTGCAGCAGCCAACTGCGCATTTCCATACTCCCCCTGGTCACTTCTCCAATCCGGTTGACATCTTATATGCAGCCACTCATAATCTGTCAATGATCCCAATCGAAGGTAACACTCCGTTTGATATTGAAGCAAGGAAAGCAATTCAACTGTTGCAGACCGCAATCACGCAGCAGGCGAACTACTCCAACAGTCCCAATAGACTGCACTCAACACCGTTCAACAGCCAGAGAGTGTCCAGTCAACATGGAGAGTCACCCGTTCCAGCAGGGTCAAGCACAACACAGCGCCACTAGGAGCAACGTGTGTAGCAGTGACAACAGTGGCAGGCAGCTTCGGATGCGCAAGTCATAGTCAACAACGAGCGTGCCGCTCGTGCAACTACTACTAGTAACATAAGGGTGGATCATGCTCATCGAGAAGTAGGCAACAAGAGAGTCCAACCCGCCGCTAACATCCCAGTTTCTACCGTCCATGGGTCCGATTTCGCTAGTGGAACCATTGGTACTCAGGACCTCGCGCCAGCCCTAAGGAACGAGCGCATCCCCATAGACTTCAAAGGTCCCTGTAAGATACCTAATTATACTGATGATATGGAGCCAGCTGATTGGATTGAGAGCTACGAGTTAGCCATAGATATGATGGAGGTGAGCGATGGAGTCTGCGCCAGGTATCTCAAGAGGATGCTCGAAGGACCTACCCGTACATAGTTGAAGAACCTGCCCCCAAATTCGACCAACACATAGTAAGAGATGAAGAAGCGTTTCATCAAGAACTTCCAGGGGACTTGTAAATGCCCAACCAACATCGTTGACCTCGAGCAGTGTATTTAGAAGGAGGATTAATCAGCTTACCATTGGGCACGTCGTGTCGTGGAAATCTTACACTCATCTGAAAGTATCACATCGCAGACTACAGTACTCGTCTTGGAGAAAAACTGCAGGTTTGAGCCCTTATCCATAAGCTGGGGCGCATTAAGCGCACTGTTACAGAAAAGAGAGTGAGCTCATGAACGCGATGAGCAAGTACGCCGAGTCTGACAAAACTAAAGATCCAGATTCAGATGATGACAAGTTTGGAAAGCGCAAGAAGAACGGCGGTAAGGGTCACCAAACAACAATGGGAATCATAACAACGGTAACAATCTCGGACTTGGTCGCCAATACCAATACGGCTTACAAGAACCAGCGCTAGAACAACAACTCCGGTTTTCAGAAACAGTCTCAAGGATATTGCCCAACAAACTATCAGTAGGCGTTGAAGGGGTCGTGTCCCAAGTACAGCAGGGCAAACCGCCATCTACCCACTCTTGGGAAGACTTTTATGTCATGCAGGAGTTCAAGAACGCAGTTTTTGGTGGTCATAATAACGATGATCCCCTGGTGGTCACCTAGGTAACCCCGGTGGCAATATGGCTGATGGGTATCAGGGACATGTCAACTGCGGAGCTGGTCAAGGACAACAGAACAACAATGGAGCTGCTGGGTTCCAGAGTAATCGTAAGCAACTAAATAGCGGACAGTACCACATCAACCTCCAAGCGTGACCGCAAGCTGCAGCGTCACGTTGTCAACACGGTTGTTCCCTCTGTCCCTCTATGGTTGCATTGATCTGAGTAGCCTATAACTTAGAGCAAGGATGACCATCCCCCATACGTGGAGAATCCAGGCACTTTGGTTTTGGTTGTAGTCCACAAGTGGGAGGTTATACATTGACCAAAGTATTAATGGAACAAAAGTATTAATGGATGGTGGCAATAGTATTAATATATTGTATTACTACACTTTCAAGCGGATGAATCTCTTGGACTCTTAGCTACAACCTTCCTCTATAGTATTTCGTAGAATAGTCCCAGGCAAGTTTGCTTTATTGGTCGGCAAGATCTATCTCGAAATGGCTTTTGGCACTGAGAAAAATTTCAGGTCTGAGATCCTGGCCTTTGAGGTAGTCAAACTCAACAACCCATATCATGCTCTCCTTGGCAGGCTGACTTATGCTCGATTTATGGCTCGCCCTTCTTACATCTACCTCCAACACAAGACGCCTAGTCCGAGGGGAACCATTACTATTGACGGCAACCGCCCCATTGCACGGGAATGTGAGGAAGATTATGCATTGTATGTAGAAATAACTTGTGTTGCAGAAGAATTGAAGCTTTATACTCTAAAGTTAGTACAAAGTTGAGTCACTTATTTTGGGATGGAGGGAGTACTTCACAGGTTAACCTACAGGATATGACTTCCGTGAAGAAGGCTGCTACAAATTCTAAGTTAAATTCGAGTCTGCTTAGATACCAAGCAAGTTGACTTCACCCCTGGTGATTCTTCCAAGCAGTTCACTATTGGGGTGCATCTTATTGACAAATAGGAAAGTGCGCTCATCGAGTTCATCCGTGAGAATCGGGACATCTTCGCATGGAAACCCTCTGACATGCCTGGTGTACCAAGAGAACTCGCCGATCATAGCTTAAATGTTGATCCCAATATGAAACCTATCCGACAATTCCTCTGTCACTTCCATGATGAGAGACGTAAGGTCATTGGGGAGGAAGTAGCCCGGCTGTTGGCCGCTGGCTTTATTGTTGAAGTCTTCCACCCAGAGTGGTTAGCCAACCCAATCCTTGTACTGAAGAAGAATGGAACCTGGAGAATGTGTGTAAATTACACAGACCTGAACAAGTCATGTTTGAAGGATCCATTCGCCTTGCCACACATTGACAAGATCATTGACTCCACAGCCGGCTGTGAGTATCTATGTTTTCTGGATGCTTATTCCGGCTATCATCAAATAAAGATAAAGCAAGAGGAGAAAGAGAAGACACCTTTCATCGCCCCCTTCGAAGAATTGTGTTACACATCAATGCCCTTTGGTCTAAAGGGCGTCGGTGCAACTTATCAACGTTGCATTCAGAATTGCCTCAAGCCACAGGTTGGCCGCAATGTGCACGCTTATGTCGATGAAATTGTGGTCAAGTCTCAGAAAAGTGACACTATGATTGCTGAACTTAAGGAAACATTGGCCAATCTCTGGGTATATCAGATGAAGCTAAATCTGGCCAAGTGCAATTTTGGGGTCCCTGGAGGTAAACTGCTTGGTTTCATTATTTCTAAGTGTGGTATTGAGGCTAACCCAGACAAGATTCAAGCCATCTATAACCTGCGAAAACTGGCCAGTCTCAAGGAAGTTCAGAAGCTGACAAGGTGTGTGTTGGGGAACGTTGCATGGGAAACAAAAAATTTCCTACGCACACGCAAGACCTATCCATGGAGATGTATAGCTACGAGAGAGGTAGTGCATCTACATACCCTTGTGGATCGCTAAGGGGAAGCGTTTAGGAACGCGGTTGATGTAGTCGTACATCTTCACGATCCAATCACGATCCGTCCCGATCAAGCGCCGAACGGACGGCACCTCCGCGTTCAGCACACGTGCAGCTCGATGACGTCTCTTCCTCCTTGATGCAGCGAGCGAGGGCGGAGTAGTAGATGAGTTCTCCGGCAGCACGACGGTGTGGTGGCGGTGGTGGTGGTGCAATCTCAGCAGGGCTTCGCCAAGCGCTGCCGCGATGCAATCTGATGACAAAATGATCTAGGGAGAGAGGGACGGCTGCGCCAAGACTTCAGGTTCTGATGCCCCCTCTCCCCAACTATATATAGGGGCAAGGGGGAGGGCCCGACGCCCTAGGATTACCCCTAGGGGTGGGGTGGCGGCCTAGATGGCAACCTTGGCCCCCAAAGCAAGGGGACGACGCCACCCTAGGGCCAACCCTAGCCCTTGACCGCATGGGCCCCTGGGGAGGCCGGGCGCCCAGCCCACCAGGGGCTGGTGCGCCTCCCTCTCAGCCCATGGGGCCCTCCGGGGTAGGTGGACCCCCCGGTGGACCCTCGGAACCCTTTCGACACTTCCGATACACTACCGGTTATGCCTGAATTCTTTCCGGTGACCAAAACAGAACTTCCCATATATAATTCTAAACTTCCGGACCATTCCAGAGCTCTTCGTCATGTCCGGGATCACATCCGGGACTCCGAAAAACATTTGGTCACCAACACATATAACTCATAAATACCATATTGTCATCAAACTTTAAGCGTACAGACCCTACGGGTTCGAGAATCATGTAGACATGACCGAGACACCTCTACGGTCAATAACCAATAGTGGGACCTAGATGCCTATATTGGTTCCCATATATTCTACGAAGATCCTTTTCGTTCGAACCATGATGTCAAGGATTCAATCAATCCCGTATGCAGTTCCCTTTGTCCAACGGTATGTTACTTGCCCGATATTCGATCGTCGGTATCTCCATACCTAGTTCAGTCTCGTTACCGGCAAGTCTGTTTACTCGTTCTGTAATACAAGATCTGTGACTAACTCCTTAGTCACATTGTTTGCAAGCTTCTTGTGATGCTGTATTTGAGAGGGCCCAGAGATACCTCTCCGTCATACGGAGTGACAAATCCCAGTCTCGATCCATGCGAACCCAACAGACACCATCGAAGATACTTGTAGAGCATCTTTATGATCACCCAGTTAAGAAGTGACGTTTGATACACACAAGGTATTCCTCCAGTGTCAGGGAGTTGCATCATGTCATGGTCTCAGGTGCAGATACTTGACATGAAAAAAGAAGTAGCAATAAACTTAGCGATATGATCAAATGCTATGCTTACGGTTTGGGTGTTGTCCATCACATCATTCTCCTAATGATGTGATCCTGTTATCAAATGAAAATTAATGTCTATGGTTAGGAAACCTTAACTATCTTTGATCAACGAGCTAGTCTAGTAGAGGCTCAATAGGGACACGGTGTTGTTTTTATATCCACACATGTATTTTAGTTTCCAGTCAATACAATTCTAGCATAGATAATAAACGATTATCATGAATAAGGAAATATGATAATAACCACTTTATTATTGCCTCTAGGGCATATTTACAATAGTCTCCCAGTTGTACTAGAGTCTATAATCTAGCTTTGCATTGTAATGTATCTAACACACATAGAGTTCTGGTGTTGATCATGTTTTGCCCGTGGAAGTGGTTTAGTCAACGGGTCTGCAACATTCAGATCCGTATGTACTTTGAAAATGTTTATGTCTTCCTCCTTGATATCATCGCGGATGGAATTGAAGCGGCGCTTTATGTGTCTAGTTCTTTTGTGAAACATGGGCTCCTTGGCCAGAGAAATAGCACCAGTGTGGTCACAAAAGAGAGTTATCAGATCCAGTGCACTGGGTACAACTCTGAGGTCCTTCATGAACTCCTTCATCAAGACTCCTTCCTTTGCTGCTTCTGAAGCAACTATGTACTTCGCTTCACATGTAGAATCTGCTACCACGCTTTGCTTGGAACTGCACCAGCTTACCGCTCCACCATTCAGAATAAATACGTATCTGGTTTGAGATTGAGAGTCATTCGGATCTGTGTCGAAGCTAGCATCGACATAACCCTTTACGACGAGCTCTTGATCACCTCCATAAACAAGAAACATCTCCTTAGTCCTCTTCAGGTTCTTAATGATATTTTTGACTGTTGTCCAGTGTCCCACTCCCGGATCACTTTGAAACCTTCCAGCCATACTAATGGCAAGGCTCACATCCGGTCTCGTGCACAACATTGCATACATGATAGATCCTATAGCTGAGGCGTAGGGGACGACACTCATCTTTTCTCTATCTTCTGTACTTGCTGGGCATTGAGTCTTACTCAACTTCACACCTTGTAAGACAGCCAAGAACCCTTTCTTCGAATGATTCATTTTGAACTTCTTCAAAACCTTATAAAGGTATGTGCTTTGTGAAAGTCCTATTAGGCGTCTTGATCTATATCTATAGATCTTGATGCCTAATATGTAAGCAACTTCTCCAAGGTCTTTCATTGAAAAACTCTTGTTCAAATATATTTTAACGCTTTCCAAAAGTTCTATATTGTTTCCAATCAGAAATATGTCATCCACATATCATATTAGAAACGCTATAGAGCTCCCACTCACTTTCTTGTAATTACAAGCTTCTCAATAAACTTGTACGAACTCAAACGCTTTGATCACCTCATCAAAGCGGAGATTCCAACTCTGAGATGCTTGCACCAGTCCATAGATGGATTGTTGGATCTTGCATACTTTGTTAGCATTTTCAGGATCGACAAAACCTTCTGGTTGCATCATATACAACTCTTCCTTAAGAAAACCATTAAGGAACGCTGTCTTGACATCCATCTGCCAAATTTCATAATTGAAAAATGCATCTATTGCTAACATAATCCTGACAGACCTAAGCATTGCTATGGGAGAGAAAGTCACATCGTAGTCAACTCCTTGAACTTGTGACAACCCTTTTCCAACATGTCGTGCTTTATAGACGGTGACATTATCGTTTGCGTCTGTCTTTTTCTTAAAGATTCATTTGTTCTGTATGGCCTTACGATCATATGGTAAGTCCTCCAAAGTCCACACTTTGTTCTCATACATGGATCCTATTTCGGATTTCATGGCCTCTAGCTATTTGTCGAAATCCGGGCCCACCATCGCTTCTTCATAGCTCGTAGGTTCACCGCTGTCTAACAACATGACCTCCAAGACAGGATTGTCGTACCACTCAGGGGAGGTATGAGTCCTTGTCGACCTACGAGGCTCGGTAGTGACTTGATCTGAAGTTTCATGATCATCATCATTAGCTTCCTCTTCACTTGGCGTAGGCGCCGCAGAAACATCTTTCCGCATCGTGCTACTTTCCAACTAAAGTGACGGTTCAGCAACCTCATCAAGTTCTAACTTTCACCCACTCAATTCTTTTGAGAGAAACACTTTCTCTAGAAAGGATCCATTCTTGGCTACAAAAACTTTGCCTTCAGATCTGAGATAAAAGGAGTACCCAATTGTTTCCTTAGGGTATCCTATGAAGACGCACTTCACCGCTTTGGGTTCGAGCTTATCAGGCTGAAGCCTTTTCACATAAGCATCGCAGCCCCAAACCTTAAGAAACGGCGGCTTACGTTTCTTCATACGGTGTCGTCTCAATGGATTTAGATGGTGCCCTATTTAAAGTGAATGTGGCTGTCTCTAATGCATAACCCCAAAACGATGGTGGCAGATCAGTAAGAGACGTCATAGATCGCAGAATATCCAATATAGTACGATTACGACGCTCGGTTCCACCATTACGCTATGGTGTTCCAGGTGGTGTGAGCTGTGAAACAATTCGACAGTGTCTTAAATGCATGCCAAATTCATAACTCAGATATTCTCCACCACAATCCAATCGTAGGAACTTTATCTTCTTGTTATGATGATTCTCTACTTCACTCTGAAATTGCTTGAACTTTTAAAACGTTTCAGACTTGTGTTTCATTAAGTAAATATACACATATCTACTCCAATCATCAGTGAAGGTAAGAAAATAACGATATCCACCACGTGCCTCAACACTCATTCGACCGCACACATCAGTATGTATGATTTCCAACAAGTCACTCGCCTACTCCATTG
Organism: Elymus sibiricus; assembly: GCA_039707655.1. Lineage (NCBI taxonomy): Eukaryota > Viridiplantae > Streptophyta > Magnoliopsida > Poales > Poaceae > Elymus > Elymus sibiricus. Next base: position 240,756,247 of record CM077665.1, read on the forward strand.
TTCCAGAGAACGGGGGTTTCATCATCTTGCCCATGAGGCATTGTTCGCATGTATCAAGCGATTCAAAATCGAGTGATTCCAAAAGTCCATCAGCATGGAGCTTCTTCATGCGCTTTACACCAATATGTCCTAAACGGCGGTGCCACAAGAAAGTGGTACTATCATTACTAACTTTGCATCTTTTGGCATCAATGTTATGACATGTGTATCATCACGATCGAGATTCAACAAGAATAAACCATTCACATTAGGTGCATGACCATAAAAGATATTACTCATATAAATAGAACAACCATTATTCTCTGATTTAAATGAATAACCGTATTGCAATAAACAAGATCCAGATATAATGTTCATGCTCCACGCAGGCACCAAATAACAATTATTTAGGTTTAAAACTAATCCCAATGGTAAACGAAGAGCGGCCGTGCCGACGGCGATCACATCAACCTTGGAACCATTTCCGACGCGCATCGTCACCTCGTCCTTTGCCAGCCTCCATTTATTTCGTTGTTCCTGCTTCGAGTTACAAATATGAGCAACCGAACTAGTATCAAATACCTAGGCACTATTAGGATAGCTAGTAAGGTACACATCAATAACATGTATATAAAATATACCTTTGTTGACGTTGCCAACCTTCTTATCAGCCAGGTACTTGGTGCAATTCCGCTTCAAGTGGCTAGTCCCCCCTGTAGTAGAGCACTCAGTGTCAGGCTTGGGTCCAGTCTTGGGTTTCTTCACGGGAGTGGCAACTTGCTTGCCATTCTTCTTGAACTTTCCCTTCTTTCCCATGCCTTTCATGAAACTAGTGGTTTTATTCACCATCAATACTTGATGCTCCTTTTTGATTTCTACTTATGCGACTTTCAGAATCGCGAATAGCTCGGAGATTGACTTGTTCATCCCTTGCATATTCTAGTTCATCACGAAGCCCTTATAGCTAGGTGGCAGTGACTGGAGAACTCTCTAAATGACCGTCTCAGGCGGAAGCTGAACTCCCAACTCATTCAAGCGGTTGTAGTACCCAGACATTCGGAGTACGTGCTCACTGACAGAAATATTCTCCTCCATCTTGCAGGCGAAGAACTTATCGGAGGTCTGATACCTCTCAATCCAGGCATTTGCTTGAAATATTAACTTCAACTCCTGTAACATCTCATCTGCTCCATGGCATTCAAAACGCTTTTGAAGTCCCGATTCTATGCCGTACAACATGGCGCACTGAACTATAGAGTAGTCATCAGAACACTGGAGGGGGTGGCGCACCGAGCAGTGCATCATGGACATAAGCCCTTTGCGAAGCCACGAGGATAATCCTCAGATTAAGGAGCGAGTCCGCATAGTTACTTCCATCATCTTTCGATTTAGCTTTCCCTAGGAACGCATTAAAATTCAGGGGAGCTACTGCGCGAGCCATTGATCTACAACATAATTTGCAACGACAACTTTAGACTATTATCATGATAATGAGTTCAGTTAAGCATATTACTAAAGAACTCCCAGTCAAATCAACATCCCTCAGGTTGTCCAAGTGTGACATGATGCAAATCCACCAACCTAAGTCTGATCATCACGTGAGATGAGGTGGTTTTAATGGTGATCATCTCCATGTTAATCATATCTGCTATATGACTCATGTTCGAGCTTTCTGTCTCTTGTGTTCCGAGGCCATGTCTGTACATGCTAGGCTCGTCAAGTTTAACCCAAGTATTCCGCATGTGTAAATCTGGCTTACACCCTTTGTATGCGAATGAAGAGTCTATCACACCCGATCATCACGAGGTGCTTCGAAACGACGAACTTTCGCAACAGTGCATACTTGGGCAGAACACAATTTTATCTTGAAATTTAGTGAGGGATCATCTTATAATTCTACCGTCATCCTAAGAAAAATAAGATGCATAAAATGATAAACATCACATGCAAATCATATAAGTGACATGATATGTCCATCATCATCTTGTGCTTTTGATCTCCATATCCAAAGCACCGGCATGATCTCCATCATCACCGGCTTGACACCATGATCTCCATCATCATGATCTCCATCATCGTGTCATCATGTGGTTGTCGCGCCAACTATTGCTTCTATACCTATTGCTAACTCATAGCTGCCGGCGACCTGGGAACGGGGGTACCCAGACTTGCCTGCCTGTGGCCCAGGGCGAGGCCCACTTCGACAACCAGCATGGCCCGGCGCGATTTCACTCAAGGCAAGGCCCTCGCGAGAGCCCCACCCTCGCGACGAGGACGGCGCCAAGACCCCTGGAGAGAGGAAGCCACCCCATGCTGCCTCACGAGGAGCGAAGACCTCTATGTAGGGCCCGGTGAAAGCACATTTGCTCCCTTGGTGGTTTTGGTAATTTATAACAACATATAAGTCATTGAACTAATGTTTCCACTAAGTATATTTCAGGAAAAGTTCAATGATAGGGATGGCAAAAGGATTGTGAAGATTGTGGAAATACCCCAAGATGCAAGGAAATAGGTTGGCAAAGCTTCAAGGAAGAGGACTCTACATTTTACATTTGTGAGAAATCACTTTGAGTCCATAGGAAAACCAATACTATTAAAAGGGGGTAAGGTTTTCTTGGTGAACAAAATGCTCATACGTGCACAAGTGATAGTCACCAAAAACACCCACAAACTCTCCCACCAAAGTCTGTCCAAAGCCATATACTCAACATCGGTGCAACCAACATTTCCATCCTAGTGCCACCGATTCTCAACCATTGACAGACTCAGCCAAACCCTAGCCACTTCGGTGCAACCGATTCTATACCGGTGCCAACGAGTTTAGGTTGCCAACTTTCTGTTACGCAAATTCACAATATCGGTACCACCGAGATTGTTGGATCGGCGTCACCGAGATTGGGAATCTGACCGTTGGTCACCTTATCGGTGCAACCGAGTTTCCTATATCGGTCTCACCGAGATTCAAAAGTTGCCACCTTTTGGTCACTTCGGTACCACCGAGATTAACACATCGGTGTCACCGAGTTGGTCATTTTGTGTGTAACGGTTGGATTTTTGGGGATGCCTATATATACCCCTTCACCACCACCTACTCAAAAGAGAAGCACTCAGAACTATTCCATACTTGCCCCATCCAGTTTTCTGAGAGAGAACCACCTACCCTTGTGTTGAGGTCAAGCTCTTCCACTCCAACCATATGGATCTTGATTTCTAGCCTCCCCAAGTTGCTTTCCACCAATCCCATCTCTTCCACCAAGCCAAATCTGTGAGAGAGTGATTGTGTGTTGAGGAGTCTATCATCTTGAAGCACAAGAGCAAGGAGTTCATCGTCATTACCGAGCCTATTACCTTTTGGAGGGTGGTGCCTCCTAGATTGGTTAGGTGTCGCTTGGGAGCCTCCTACTTCATGTTGTGGAGTGAACCAAGAAGTTTGTACGGGCACGGAGATCGCCTACTTCATGAAGATCTACCCATAGTGAGGCTAGTACTTCATGGACGGAAGCCGTTATGGAATAGTCAAGGTTGCTACTTCGTGGACCCTTATGGGTGGAGCCCTCCGTGGACTCTCGCGACCGTTACCCTCCGTGGGTTGAAGACTCCATAAACGTGGATGTACGATAGCACCACCTATCGGAACCACGGGAAAAATTATCGTGTCTATAACTGCGTTTGATCTTCCTACCCTATCCTTTCTACTCATGCTTGTTGTTACTTTCCGCTGCTATACTCTTAGACTTGCATGTGTAGGGTGTACTTGACTTGCCATGAAATGCTAAAATTGCCAACTCTAAAATTTGGGAAAAGGCAAAACTTTTATTTGGTCAAGTACTCTAATCACCCCCCTCTAGACATACTTTCGGTCCTACAAGTGGTATCAGAGCCAGGTTTCCATTGCATTGGTCTCACAACCTAGGAGAGTATGGCGTCTAGTGAGGGAAGTTATCACCGTAGAGGTCCGTACTTTGATGGCACTAATTTTGCTAGTTGGAAGCACAAAATGAAAATGCATATTCTTGATCATAACCCCCGCCGTTTGGGCTGTTGTTCGTGTTGGCTTGCAAGGTGAATTCTTTGGTGATGGAAAGGAACCGGATCGTGAAGCGACCGCGGATGAATTGAAGATGTTGCAATACAACGCTCAAGCATGCGACATTCTATTCAACTGCCTATGCCCAGAAGAATTCAACAAAATCAGCCGTCTTGAGAATGCAAAAGAGATTTGGGATACTTTGGTTGATATGCACGAAGGAACCGAGTCCGTGAGAGAATCCAAGTTGGATGTTCTTCAAGGTCAGCTTGACAAGTTCAAGATGAAGGATGGTGAAGGGGTCGCTGAGATGTACTCTAGGCTAGCTCTCATCACCAATGAGATTGCCGGCTTAGGAAGCGAAGAGATGACCGACAAATTCATCATCAAGAAGATACTTAGAGCTTTGGATGAGAGATACGACACCGTGTGCACATTGATCCAAATGATGCGCAACTACAAAGATCTCAAGCCTACGGAAGTCATTGGAAGGATTGTTGCTCATGAGATGACACTCAAAGACAAAGAAGAGCTTCACCACAGGTCTAGCGGTGCTTACAAAGCCACAAGTGATGCTCCCGCAACTTCAAGCAACAACCTTGTCACCAATGAAGAGATAAGCCTCATGGTCAAGAAATTCAACAAGTTCTACAAGAATAGAGGCAAAGAAAGAAGCTCCAACTCAAGATATGATGAGAAGCGTTCGTCAAGTCGTGACCGCAATTGCTACAATTGTGGGAAGCCCGGACACTACTCCAATGAGTGCACGTCTCCCTACAAACGAAGAGAAGAGTCACCTCGAAGACGAAGCTCAAGGAATGAATCACCTCAAAGAGAGAGAAGGAGTAGAGATGATCGTTATGAACGAAGACCCTCAAGGAGAAGTAGAGATTCGGAGAAGAAGGACAAGTACAACAAGAGCTATACAAGAAGAAAACATCAAGCTCATGTTGGTGAATGGGTTTCCGGCTCCGACTCCGACAACAATTCCGAGAGAAGCTATCACTCCGACTCCGACTATAGCCAAGATGATGGTGTTGCCGGAATTGCTCTAGTGACTACCAACTCCCATGATTTATTTGATTCACCAAACGAAGGGAGTGGAAGTTGCTTCATGGCTAAAGTCCCCAAGGTATCACACCCCGAGTATCTTGATTTCAATAGTGATGAAGATGACTTGCTTTGTGATGATGACTTGCTATTTGATAAAACTAGTGATGTTAGTCAAAATGAACTTGATAATTCTCATGCTAGTCAAGATAAATCAATTGATGATGATAAGATGAAAATAGAAGAACTAACTAAAGAACTAAAAACTCTTAAGTTAGCTCATGAATCTACTCTTGAAGATCATAGAGAGCTTGTGAGAACTCATGAGAAGCTACGCTTCGAGAAGCTCAACTTGGAGCAAGAGCAGTTTCTTAAAGCTATCAATGACGATCTCCGAAAGAAGACTTCATCTTATCTAGCCAAACGACTACTCTTGTCTACATTCATGCCTCAAGTTAAAACTAAGCAATCTAGTAACAAAGGCAAGAAAGGTTCTTCATCTAGTAGCAACAATAAAAATGCAAAACCCAATGATGTTGCTTCTAGTAGTTCTATTGATTCCACTAATGATGTTTCTCTTAGCTAAGTTACACTAGAGCAAGAAAATGCTTTATTGAAAGGAATTATAGAGAAAGGTATCTACAAGAGTCTTGCCGGGTGTAAGCAATTTGAGTAAATTGTACGCAAGCACGGAGGATACCGAAAGAACCGTGGTGTTGGCTACTTCAACGCAAATGGAGTTGAATGGGAAGAAGGTCAATACCCCGAGCCAAAGTTTGTTCCTCAAAAGGAGAAGTATGAAAATACTCTTGCCAAGAGAACAAGCACTCAAGATGACCTTCCACCACAAGACCACAAGCTCAAGGGCAAGAACAAGCTTCAAGAGGACATTGACTCATATGAAGATGAATCCCTAGCTATGGTGGAGTGGGTTCCCAAGGCTACGTCAAGCTCAACTTCTACAAAGGCTACTACAACACCAAGGATCCCCATCAACTTGATGTGGGTCCCCAAGAAGAAGAACTAGAGAGTTCTTGAGGGGTGACTCCGCCAATGAAATTCACTCACATTCATTATTGGCAAGAACTATTTGCAATCAACATCAACTCTATGCAATAGTTCAAGGAGTCACACATTCCCTCAAAGGTAAGCAAGGGACAAGGTAATCAACAAATCAATGGACATCATTACACATGCTTTGCACTCCATGTCCATAGATATCCTTGTATTTGTCTCTTGTGTGTTGGGACTAACCCATGTAGGTGAGAAGAGTAAGGAAACAACAAGGATGCTCCCAACTCTTGGTGATCTTCATCAACCTTGAGCATCCAACACTACCTCACCAACATGAAGTCTTCTTCGACAAAACCCAAGGTTAGTCTATCCCTCTTATGGGGGGATGTCACATCTAGGGGGAGCTTTACTCTAAGACTTGAGTTAAAGCATCTCTTAGTATGTGACAATATTAAATGCTTTATGTAAAAGTGGTAACCCCACTTGTGCTTAAACGATGAGTATGACCTATTGATCAAGTATTATTACTTGGCTCCTAAGTCAATATACTCATATATAGATGACTTCGTCATCGCCCAAGTGCTTGTTAGATGCTTGTATGTTTGTGCATGTTTGCCATGATTTCATTTGACATCTCTTGTGTGAGCATGTTGGTCTGCATTTATTTTCTCATTCGAGGACATCCAATTGTTGCTATTTGGCTCTTGATTTTCTCTTTCGCCAATTGGATGGACAAGAATGCCTAGGACCACTCTTTAGCTATCTATGCTTTCTCACCTCATATTCCATTCATGCTGCATCACAAAATTTGAACAAGTACTTTTCGATCCCTCTGTGTGCGGAGCACTCGGAGTTCCGTATCGACAAGGACTAACCATTAAAACCTCCCAAGTGCATCTCGGTGGAACCAACCCACAATTCTCGGTCACACCGAATGCCTAGGGTTGATCTGGTTTTCAATCTCGGTACTACCGATTCCATATTCTCGGTTACACCGAGTTTCCCTGTCAGCTGACAGTTGAGGAACTCGGTGACACCGAAAATTTAGAACCGGTATCACCGACAGTGAAGGGTATATAAGATGTGGTCCCGACGGTTCAAAATTTCAATCTTCAATCGTCACGCCCCAAACCCTAAGCTGCCGCAAAAGGACCCCCTGGTCATCGCCTTGCCTCCCCGTGTGTCTTCGCCGCTGGGAATCCTCGCCGTCGACGGGCATCTTCGCCGCCGTCGCCGCCGTAGCGGATCCGTCACCGAGCTAGGGTACGGATTCAATCTTTCTTGCGCTCCTCGTCTGATTCTTGTGCAATAAAGTTGATTTTCTCTATAAGCCACAGTTTGCACATCTTTCTATCCACGAGAAAACTCCGTAGATTAGAGAACCATCGATTTTCTAAGGTTTGCCTTCCGCCCGATGGAACTCGGTAGAACCGAAGTGAACTAATCGGTATCACCGATTTGCCTGTCTGTGTTGCTGAGAACTGTCTCGGTGAAACCGAGTACTTCCTTTCGGTCTCACCGAAAGGAGTGCCAAGTTTCTGTTAATGAGATAGTCAGTCTCGGTAGCACCGAAAACTTTGCTTCGGCTGTACCGATTTTCATTTGACAGAATGTAAAACTTTGAAAATCTTTTGTTCAAACTTTCAAAAACCAGCCACATTTTGTGATGACTTATCCTTTTCTGCTCCTCTATACTCTATTCACAGGGTCAGTATGTCAAGTGCTGAGGACAGTGAGAACAACTTCAGAGAGCAGAGTGTTGAATTGGATTCTGGCACTAGTCCTGAGTCTAGTTCATCTTCAGATCCAGGCACTCCCAGTTCCCATGGGTTGCCCAAGGCTGCTACAAGGGCTAGGAAGAAGCTGAATTCAGATTAGGAGGATTCAGACTTCGTTCCAGAAGAGGTTCTTGCTATGAAGCAAGAGAAGGCTGCCAAGAAAGCTGCAAATGAAGCTACCTCTTCAAGGAGAGCTGTCAGGAAAGAGTATGCTAGCTCTGAGGCTATGAGAGCACCTGAGGGTGCTAGGGCAAAAATGGCTCTTCACCTTGAGTCACCCCCAAAGAAATCTATGCCTAAGAAGGCAGGGGAGAAGAAGAGAGCTAGAAAGAGGATAGTCTATGTCACTGGCAGGCAGACCTCAATGTTTGAGGATCCTGAGGAGGCTGCTGCTGCTGAGGAGGAGGAAGAACATGTTGAGAAGGCCCCTCCCAAGAAGAAAAAGAAGCTTATGTCTGATGCTATGCCAAAGACTGGCACTTCCAAGAGCACCAAGTCTGCCCCCAAGAAGTCTGCTGCTGAGAAGCCCAAGAGGACTTCCAGGCAAATTCCAGCATCTGAGAAGAACAAAGGGACTGCCTCCAGAGTTGAGGATGAGGATGCTATGTCTGCCTTAATGAAGCTTAGGCCACACCTTCTAGTACATAATGCCAGCTACCCACTTGTTGAGGATATGAAGAAGAGGAAGGATTCTGGTTTGAGGGCTTGGAGAGCTGCTGATCCATATGCCCAAAGGAGAAAGACAGTTGTGGACTACAGATTTTACACCAAAGAGCAATAGGATTTCTATGAGACTGTGCTTTTTGACAAAAGTCCAGCTGTGAGTGATATGAGGTATGTGGCCTGGAAATTCATCTAGGAGAATGAAGACTATTTTCCAAGTGTCCAAGACAATTTCCACTGCATTGGTTTGGATGAGTTTGTTGGCAGAGAGTTCACTGCTTGGAATGATGAGATGATCATGCAATTCTACTCCACTGCACATTTCTATGGAGATGGTAGAATTGTATGGATGACTGAAGGAGCTAGATATGAGTCCACTGTTGAGGAGTGGGCTGCCATCTTAGGAGTTCCTGAAGTTCAGGATGGAGATTTGGATGTCTACTCAGAATCCAAGGAGAGCCACAATGCTATGGCTAACATGTATAAAGAGATCCCTGCTGCTAACGTGAAGTCTCACAGGCTAGGATCTATTTACTTTCTTCAGGCTGGCCTCAGCACCATGAACACCATTCTGAGGCATACCTTAATGCCCAAGTCAGGAGATGACAAGATGATCCGAGGCTACTCCATCAACATGCTGATTCATCTTGACAGACACACCAGGATTAGAGTCATGGACTTAATTGTTGAGACAGTTAAGAGGGTTGCTGCTGATCAGAAGCGCTCTTGCTGCTATGCACCCTATATCCAGATGCTCATCAACTCTAAGTTGGAGAAGCACATATTTGCTCTAGACCGTCCCCACTTGCCCCTACAGCCAGATCTCGAGGACAACATTGTGGTGATGAACCCGGATCATCCCATTTCAGCTGCAGCACAGGCAGAAGCAGAGGCAGCTGGAGCCACTAGTGCTCAGGTCCCTAGATCCAGGAACGAGCAAATGGATCTTTTGATCTCATCAGTACAAGGCATGCAGAAGGACATTAAGGGGATTCTGGACAATCAGAACAGTCTTGTGAGGATCTTCGAGAACAGGATCAAGACCCTTAATGATAAGGTGGATGGGCTGACCAAGACAGTCAATGAGCTCAAGAAGGAAGTTGACTCAGTGCCTCTTCCTCAGACTTCTTCAGATGATGATGATGAGGATGGATCACCTCTCAGGCCAGGCACACAGTTTACTACTCAGGCCAGATCAGCCACCGTGCCAGCTCCAGACTTGAGGCCCTCTTCATCAGCTCCAGCCACTGTCACCTCAGCTCCTGCTCCATCAGCTTCAGTTCCTCCTGTTGCCACTCCAACTCCATCCACGACATCTGCAGAGATCTTCGCCGACGCTGTTCTCTCGACTCCTTCATCAACAACCGGAGGAGATCAGCCCAAGAACGCTTAGATATATGGCTTTGAACTTTTTGGTAACTTGTTGCCAAAGGGGGAGAAGTGTATATAGATCTTTAGGCTTCAAGTGAGACAGTGTTTGGTTTTTATTGCTTTTTCAAAAACACACATGGTTCATTTACTTTTGGCTACGCTTTGTGTTTTGATCGTACACTTTATGTGTGTTGTGCTACTATTTCCTATCATCTTAATGCTTTTGAGATGATCATTATCTTTGTCTGGTTGTGTTGTGCTATGTTGTTCACTCTTATTATTATCGCACACCACCAAGATGTATGTGACATGGAAGAAGTGCCCCATGTACCTAATCGATTGTGCATTTGCATTCAAACGCAAATTTAAAATAATGCACAAATTTAGGGGGAGCTCTTGCTTATCACATACTTCTCAAAGTGACAATTATATTTATTGATTATATCTTTGTCGAAGCTTTGATCTATATGTTGTCATCAATTACCAAAAAGGGGGAGATTGAAAGCACATTTGCTCCCTTGGTGGTTTTGGTAATTTATAACAACATATAAGTCATTGAACTAATGTTTCCACTAAGTATATTTCAGGAAAAGTTCAATGATGGGGATGGAAAAAGGATTGTGAAGATTGTGGAAATACCCCAAGATGCAAGGAAATAGGTTGGCAAAGCTTCAAGGAAGAGGACTCTACATTTTACATTTGTGAGAAATCACTTTGAGTCCATAGGAAAACCAATACTATTAAAAGGGGGTAAGGTTTTGTTGGTGAACAAAATGCTCATACGTGCACAAGTGATAGTCACCAAAAACACCCACAAACTCTCCCACCAAAGTCTGTCCAAAGCCATATACTCAACATCGGTGCAACCAACATTTCCATCCCGGTGCCACCGATTCTCAACCATAGACAGACTCAGCCAAACCCTAGCCACTTCAGTGCAACCGATTCTATACCGGTGCCACCGATTTTAGGTTGCCAACTTTCTGTTACACAACTTCACAATATTGGTTCCACCGAGATTGTTGGATCAGCGTCACCGAGATTGGGAATCTGACCGTTGGTCACCTTATTGGTCCAACCGAGTTTCCTATATCGGTCTCACCGAGATTCAAAAGTTGACACCTTTTGGTCACTTCGGTACCACCGAGATTAACACATCGGTGTCACCGAGTTGGTCATTTTGTGTGTAACGGTTGGATTTTTGGGGATGCCTACATATACCCCTTCACCACCACCTACTCGAAAGAGAAGCACTCAGAACTATTCCATACTTGCCCCATCCAGTTTTCTGAGAGAGAACCACCTACCCTTGTGTTGAGGTCAAGATCTTCCACTCCAACCATATGGATCTTGATTTCTAGCCTCCCCAAGTTGCTTTCCACCAATCCCATCTCTTCCACCAAGCCAAATCTATGAGAGAGTGATTGTGTGTTGAGGAGTCTATCATCTTGAAGCACAAGAGCAAGGAGTTCATCGTCATTACTGAGCCTGTTACCTTTACGAGGGTGGTGCCTCCTAGATTGGTTAGGTGTCGCTTGGGAGCCTCCTACTTCGTGTTGTGGAGTGAACCAAGTAGTTTGTACGGGCAAGGAGATCGCCTACTTCGTGAAGATCTACCCATAGTGAGGCTAGTCCTTCGTGGATGGAAGCCGTTATGGAATAGTCAAGGTTGCTACTTCGTGGACCCTTATGGGTGGAGCCCTCCGTGGACTCTCGTGACCGTTACCCTCCGTGGGTTGAAGACTCCATAAACGTGGATGTACGATAGCACCACCTATCGGAACCACGGGAAAAATCATCGTGTCTACAACTGCGTTTGATCTTCCTACCCTATCCTTTCTACTCATGCTTGTTGTTACTTTCCGCTGCTATACTCTTAGACTTGCATGTGTAGGGTGTACTTGACTTGCCATGAAATGCTAAAATTGCCAACTCTAAAATTTGGGAAAAGGCAAAACTTTTATTTGGTCAAGTAGTCTAATCACCCCCCCACTAGACATACTTTCGGTCCTACACCCGGCCTCGTGAGGTCGGGAGTGACGCGAGCCTAGCCAGGCGGGCACCAGCGCGCACAGAGAAGACAGTTTCCCCTTTAGTGCAAAGGAGGCAAGGGCGTACGCGGGTTCCAGGGGCGTCCCACCAAAGGATTCCATTCTGGTGTAACAAGACCAGGCCAACGGGCACGGCAGGGCGGATGTCACCACCGAGCCCACCTCCGTGTCACTGCCAGCTACTTTGCATGCGAAGACCACCTTTCATCAGGATAAGATGTACCTCCTGTTCCCTTTCGAATTTGGCCGTTGTGGGATTCCTTCCCGCCAGTGTGATAAGGGAAGAGGACCGGAGCCATTATAAATAGAGGCTAGGCTGCACCATAGAGGGGGACGGATCCAAAACCACCCGAGTGCCCTCGCGAGGTTGCTCACCACTGTACCAGTTCATCCACAAACCTCCTCGTGAGGAAATCCACCAAAAGGTAGGAGTAGGGTTTTACGCTTCGCAGCGGCCCGAACCTGGGTAAATCCTCATGTGTTTGCCTTCTTCCTCGCGATTGAGTGAGTTTCGACTGGGACCGAAGCTGGTTGAGATCTTCACACATGCCCCTGATTTCGAACCTCTTTGTTTTTTGCGGAGCCCGAAATCCGACATTTGTCGTGCTAGGTAGGGGGCGTGTTGAAGTCTCTCTTCAAGCTTCGCTTCCTCTCCGATCACCGCTCCGATGGCTGACGCTCGCCGAGCCCGCGCCAGCGCCGGGATGCTCGTGTCGCCCAGACAGCGCCAGTGGGCCGCACCACCACGCGTCGATCCGCCTCTCCCACGGCCGACGCCGCCACGGGCCCAGATGCCCACGAGTAGCAGGACTCGTCGCAGACGGTCACCGCACAGCGCGACGGTCACACTGCAACCACGTCCATCGTTCTAGCTATTGGGTCGTCCTCCAACGCTCGCCCTGGGCAGGCGCACGGGTCGGCCGCACTGCTCATGGCGCGCGAACTGCTGCGCTACCGCCCAGCCCCCAACCGCTACGACGACTGGCTCAGGCGCATCACAGAGCTCGTCAGCGCCGTCGGCGACACCCCGGCGCTCTCGTACTCGTTTCGTCCCCCACCCTCTCCGGCGGGCGATGTGGCACATGGTGCTCCACCTCCTCCTCCCCAGCGCGGCGCCGACCCCGAGCCCAGGCGTGAAGCACACCCACGCGACCAGCCGCGCGGGCCCCCGGCGCGGGCGAGGGATGAAGTAAGCTACCAGATGGTGCCACGGTGTCGGCGTACGACACCTATGGGATCGCGTGGATCCCTTTTACGGTTCGGCAGAGAAAAAGGTGTGCACAAAGAGCAGATCCAGCGATCAACGCGAGGGATTTGTACCCAGGTTCGGGCCGCTGAGAAGCGTAAAACCCTACTCCTGCTTTAGTGTATTGTGAGTCTTTGAACTCTGGCTCCAGGAGTGCCATGTGATGAATAGTACACAGTCGCTATGCAAGCTATCTGGGCCAGAAGGTCCTCCCTCTGTAGCTACGGCTTGTGCCTCCTTTTATATGTCGAAGGGGTCACCAACAGTGGCGCACAGTACATACAAGAGGTGTAAAGTTGCTACAGCGTTCACTGACGTCTTAGGACAAATGCATTAAATGCTCTGTTTAGGTGTCCCTAACTTTCTTAGGGACGGAAAAAGAGCCCGTCCCATCAGCACCGCTTAACCCCATCCGCCGTTAGCGCCTTGACACGCACCCAGGAGGACAAAACCTAAATGACAGGCTGGTCGCTGCGCTGGAGCGGTGACAGGGTGGCGAGGTCTTGCCGGGGCTCCGCAAGCCATCCCGGCAAGAATCTTGCTGGGATCCCAGCCTTTGGTCTTCTGTCTTCTGATTATTGACTTGAATGCTTTCTTGATATTCTTGCACTTGCATTTAGCTATCCCCCGGCAGGCCTTGCCGCTGGTGTGGCTACAACCGTCCGTGCACAAGTATGGGGTACTAAAAGACCCAAACTTTAGTACACCGACAGGAGCCCCCGGGCCTAGGCCATACACGGGTGCGAGGCGTTGTTGGGCTAGGCCCAAACGGTGCACGGGCACGCGTGGCAGGAGTTAGCTATTGTAATCATTCCGCTTACTGCGCCTCCCCATGACGCACATTGAATGCGTGATGTGGGATACGTGCGCGGAGCGGCCGTAATAGCAGTGCGCTCGCAAACGTGTTTTCATATTGACTAGTAAAGAGGCAGCCTCGCGCCTTCCCCATAAAAAGGAATCCACAGAGGCGCTTGCTCATTTACCTCCTGTCCTTTCCAATCTGGAAATCGCCTTCATCTCCTTCCTCGAGCTCGAAACAGAGCCTCTCCCACTCATCCGCCGCCTCCACGCCCTCACCGTCCTCGGCCTCTGCTCCCAGAGTCGCCATGCCGCCCAAGGCGAGTAAGGGCAAGGAGGTGAAAGCCGCCGTCCCGGAGAGCGAATTGGTGAAGATGCGGAAGGAGCACGTCGTCTTCACTCCGACGCTCGATGCGAGCGCTCTGAAGGACCGATACCTGTGCATGTGGGCAAGGGAGACGAAGGCTCATCCTGCTACTCGCGTGAGCCCAGGTTCCTCCAAGGGTGGCCTAGATAAATTCCCTTTCTTTGCCGACTACTTTTACTGCGGGCTCTGTCTGCCGTTTTCTGATTTCTTCATCGACATCATGTACACATACGGCTTCCATCTCTTGGATTTTACGCCGAATGCCATGACATGCATGTCAGTCTTTGCCCATCTTTGTGAAAATTTTGCCAGAGTAGTCCCTAACACAGCCCTCTTCCGCCATTATTTTATTCCCCGTATTCAAAAGTGAGAAGCCCTTTCTGGTTCTATCACCTGGATTCCAAGGACATGGAACAAAGAGATATACCCAGACGGGGTCTTCCACGAGAAGTGGGAAGAATGGCGGGCCAAGTGGTGCTGGATTCAGGAGAAAGACCCTCAGCCCTTCTGTTTGCCTCGGCGAACAAAAATGGCGCGCGGTAATGACTGGAGCGCCCTCGATCCTCAAGATGAGAAGCTCACAATTGCAATTACCAGGATCCACCGCCTCAGAGTTGCCGGATCCACCGCCTCAGAATTACCAAGATCCGGGAAGAAACGAACCTCATCCGCCCCACCACTGATGAAGAAGTGGCGTATATCGCCAGTAGGGCGGAAGAGGCGAATCTTGCCGCGGAGGCCGGCAGCGTTGGCTTCATGGAAGGGGAATCCAGTGAAGAAGAAATGATGTCAGAGGGAAATCTTGCCGGGCAGGGCGAGGTTGCCGGCGAGCAGAGTGGCACAGCTGTCAGGGGCCCTTCTGCCGAAGACACAGCTGAGGAGCAGCTACACGAGGAGGCCCCAGCTCCAGAGAAGAAGAAGAAGCGTGTTCTTCGGAAAGCCACCTCTGGTGCCTCAGCCCACCAACCTTCTTCGAGTAGTGCAGCCCCCGGCAAGGGGGTGGCCGGCAAGGCTGCGCAGCGGCAAGAAGCTCAACAGCAACCCGTGCAGCGTACGAGACGCTCGACCGCGGCAATGACTGAAGCGGCGGGGCCGTCTCGTACGACGGCACCAACAACCGGAGCAGCAGGGTCACACCAACCCTCTGCTTCTGCCGCAGCCAAGCGACCTAGGACCACTCCTTCACCTCCTCACATGGACACTGTGGCGGAAGTTGACTTCGACCTCTCCGCCTTTAGCCCGGAAAGAGAAGAGTAAGGGTCTTGTCACATCTTTTAACTTCTGAATTCCCAGTTTTGCTTAACTTGTTTGCCTTGCTTTGGCCTGTCCCCGCAGAGATACGGAAACATTGGCGCAAAGGATGGCGAAGAATGCGAAGACTTCGACGGGCGATGAGCCGCCAGCAAGCACCATAGGTGCGCCAGCGCCGATCACCATCAGCCCGGAGCCCAGCCCACGACGCAGTCCTCAACACAGCCCCCAGCGTGAGTTCATTACTCATTTCCCATTGGCGAGCGTTGAGACGTATATCTTCACCACTGACGCCGCTGAGCTTGCAGAAGAAGAACAACAACAAGGAGAGCCATTGGAGGCCGTCCTTGATGCGCCGCCTCCGTCAACTACGTCGCCCAGAGACGGGTCTTCGGCAAGGGCTTCCGCTGGCAAGCCCGTTCTTGTTGAGGAGGAGCCGGCAAGCACAGGCACCTGCAGTCCTACATCGGCAACCAATGTTGCCGGGAAAGGAGAAACCACCTCTCAACAGCTCGACGCAGGTAAACTGTTTGCCTCAGAGTACTTGTCATTCTGTCTTTATATATTATATTTTTTTTGTCTTCTTGAACTTCAACCTTGGTCTCATCTTGTTCCCCTTTCTTTGGCTTTCAGATCTCCCTTTGATGGAACAAATGGATGTCAATGTCGTCATTGAGGAGACCACCAGGAATGCTGCCACTGAGGCCGACAGAGTTGCCGCTGATGAGGCCGCCAAGGACATACAGGAAGAAACCGCCAAGGAGTCTGCTGAGAAGGCCGGCAAGGAATCCAGTGACCATACTAACGACATTCCTGCCGCAGGAGCGCCAGGCGCTACGCCGGCCACGGAGCCCCCAGTTGCCGGTGAGGCGGTTGTTGAGGATCTGCCATCAACATCCGAAGTCCCCTCTTCAAGCAGATATCTTAAGGTTGGCGAGAACCTATTCGTCAACATACCAAGAACGACAAGCACTGGGGTGCCAACCAAAGGGGAAATTTTCGATGAGGAAGTCATCACCGCTGCCGGACTCAAAATTATTGACGAACCAAGCGCCATCAGCAGCAAATCCAAGGAAGGACAGCTCCTCCAAACCATGAGCGACAACTTTCAAAAGCTCCAGGCGCTCTACCGCACTCGAAAGGAGACGTTGGACTCTAGGGCAGCAGTTATTGGAGCAGCGGAGGCGGATTTCCAGAAGCGCGTCAAGGAAACGCAAGTCTGGTACGCCGAAGCTTTTCAAGAGTTGAAAACTGCTCGGGAACAGCTGAGTGAAGACTGGAACGAACTCCTCTTGAAGCAGTTTGACATCGAGAGGGCGCAAGAGGAGGCCTCGCAACGGGCTGCTGCAGAGGAAGCTCGCCTAACGGAACGCCGTGTCGGGCTTGACGCCTATGAAGAAGACCTTGCCACTCGCGAGAAGGCGCTTGCCGACAAGCTTCGCGGCAAGGATGAAGAAATTGAAAAGCTTGTCGCGCAGCGAACCCAGGAGCTGGAGGAGAAACACAAGGAAGCCCTCAAGGCTCTGGCCACAGACCACGCTGGCAAGCTGAAGGAAGCCATCAATGCTACCGAAGCTGCAGAGGCCGCCAAGAGCGAGCTTGACGATAAAGTGAAGAGGCTGGAGGCGGACCTTGAGGATCACGGCAAGGAGATCTCGATGCTCAATGCCGAAAGAGAGAAGACTTTCTACAGCCTGGCAGAGATACAAATCACTATATCCGACAAGACCAAGCAACTCACCTCAGCCAATGAATCCATTGCCGATCTGAAACTGAAGCTGACCACGCTGGAAGAGTCCCTTGAGAACAGCAAGGCTCGTGAGAAGGTCTTGATCAAAGATCTCCGGAATGAGAAGGATCTGCTCAAGAGCGCCGCCACCACTTATAATGACTATGACGCAGGTGTGCGGATCTGGACTGAGCGCCTTGTCGATGTCACGGAAAGGCTTACAGCAGAACTGTCCATCATGGGCCTGCAAAACTTCAATTATTCTTCCAACGATAGGGTGTCTCCGAGCGCCAGGTTGACCATGTTCTTTGAGGGCATGATTGACACCCTAAAGCTACTCCATTCTGATCGAGCAACCCATCTGGCCAACGAATCCCGCAAACTCTGTCGGGCCGTCCTTCTCAAGGTGCTCATCAAAGTGGTGTACAAGAACCCTGGCATCAACCTCACCAACGTTCTTGACCACTTGCCGAAGGATGTGGACCTCAAGGCACTCGAAGAACTTGTCGCGCCCATCGTCGACAAGGTGGACCAAGTCAAGAGGGTCGAAGGCCAGCACAGGGACTAGCTGCTTCACTTCTTTCTGTCGCCACCATTCCATGCCAAAGACAATTTTATCTTAAGTCAGAATCGCGGCAACTATTAATGTAATATAACTGGCTGTGTTTTGAATAAATGCATGCTATTCCTCTTGTCTGATTTCTTTCTGTATGGTACATGCCCTATGCCTTATTGGAAACTTGCCGGTGCGCGCAGCCTTGCCGCGAGCGCTTTGAGGAACGGATCCTTAGCAGCCTGCTGGAGGTGCCGCTGCCGGCAAGATACCTTGGAGTTTTCAGTGCAGCCACTTCAGCTGTTGAGCGGACTCGAAACAAAGTAAGGGCGCAACCGATCATGACAAGGTTCCTTCGCGTGCAGGTTTTCCATACAAAAGTCGAAATCGTCCAAGGAAAATAACTTTATAGAAAAATTTACTTAGAGTTTTGCAACTTAGCTTTCCGTTGTTGTACTCCTTTCTGCAAGATGTCAATCTTGAACATCGCCTGTTGGTGTCCATACCATCATCCCCCCGGCAAACTTGTACGCGAGGGAACCTTCTATCCTTTAAGAAAAAGAAAGAAGAGAAAATAGGGATATGGAACCTTGGCGGTTCGTTAATATTTACTAGAAATAAGCGTAATACAACATCTCAGACAAACATGCATATAAGTAAACATGAAAATCGACAAGAATTGTAAAACACTTAATATTATTCAACTATGCACAGGGTCTGCGCCTGGCTTTGTACAAAGGATTATATGCCTTGCCGGCAAAACTTGTACAAAAGATGGTTGCCGGGGGACCCAGCAACCGCGCCTTAGGGATAGAACTTATGAAGATGTTCGATATTCTAGGAATTGCTCACTGGAACGCCATCTTCGGTCTCCAGACGGACTGCACCAGGCCTGGTGACTCGTACTACCCGATAAGGGCCTTCCCACTTCGGCGTCAACTTGTTAGAATTCTTGGCCGACTGAATGCGCTGAAGAACAAGGTCGCCTTCCTCAAGACTTCGGGCATGAACCTTGCTGCTATGGTAGCGGCGCAAGGCTTGCTGGTAGCGTGCAGCTCGCACAACAGCCTGAAGACGATCTTCCTCAAGGAGCGTAACGTCATCTTGCCGCAACTGCTCTTGCTCAAGCTCATCATAGGCGAGCACTCGAGGTGACCCGTATGTGAGTTCCGTGGGGAGAACTGCTTCCGCCCCGTATACTAGGGATAAGGGTGTCTGGCCGGTGGCTCGATTTGGTGTCGTTCTGATTGACCAAAGAACTGCCAGCAGCTCATCAATCCAGTGTCTTCCGCACTTGCGCAGCTTGTTAAAAGTTCTTGTCTTAAGACCTCTCAACACTTCAGCATTTGCCCTTTCCGCCTGGCCGTTGCTCCTTGGATGAGCAACAGAAGCAAAACAGATCTTGCCGCCAAGGTGTTGGACGTACTGCATGAAGGTGTGGCTCGTGAACTGTGTGCCGTTGTCAATGATGAACCTGTTTGGTACACCAAAACGGCAAACTAGTCCTTTGAAGAACTTGACGGCTGATTGTGCTGTCACCTTTCTCACTGCTTCCACTTCCGGCCACTTTGTGAACTTGTCGATTGCGACGTACAAGTACTCAAAACCCCCGGTAGCACGAGGAAAAGGGCCCAAAATGTCGAGCCCCCAGACCGAAAATGGCCAGGAAAGAGGGATTGTTTGAAGAGCTTGAGCAGGTTGATGCAATTTCTTTGAATGGAACTGGCACGCTTCACACTTGGTTACTAGTGCAATTGCATCCTGGAGAGCAGTGGGCCAAAAGAAACGTTGCCGGAATGCCTTACCAACAAGAGCTCTTGATCCTATGTGGGAGCCACATATGCCTCCATGTATCTCTGCCAACAGCTCCAGTCCATCCTCCCGAGGAATGCACTTCAATTTCACACCGTTCGGTCTCTTTCTGTACAGGACATTGTCCACAAACTGGTACATATTAGACTGACGGGCTGCTTTCTCCGCTTCTTCCTGTTCTTCGGGGAGTTCTCCTGTTTGGAGGAACTGAACAATGTGATGTGCCCATGCCGGAGCCTGAGGCTCGACAGCAAGGACTAAAGGCATGTCTTCTACCGCGGGAGCGTTTGTCTCTACGGAAGGGCTCGAGGTCCTGCCGGAGCATGTTGCCCCCCCGGCAGGCTTGGCGTTGTTCCCGGCAACTCCCTTGCCGGCAAGGTTCTTGCCGGCAGCTTCTGGGAGCTCTGCGGGAAAATACTGGCCGGAACTCAATTTCCTTCTCTTATCTTGCTTCACTGATGGTGCTACGGATGGCAGAGTCAATTGAAGCACAAAAGTCCCTGGTTCCACAGGTAACTTGAGGGCATCACGTTTTGACAGGTCGTCGGCAATGCTGTTCTCTATACGAGGAACATGCTCTGTTTGCAGACCGTCAAAGCGCTCCTCCAACTTCCTCACTTCATCTACGTAAGCTTCCATCAACGGGCTTTGATAATATTTGTTGACTTGCTTGACGACAAGCTGTGAATCACCTCTGACGATGAGCTTCTTAATTCCAAGGTCTGCCGCGATCCTGAGACCGGCAAGCAGCCCTTCATATTCCGCAGTGTTGTTTGTTGACCTCTCCCGGGGAAAGTGCATCTGAATTACATATTTGAGGTGCTCTCCGGAGGGTGCGACAAGCAGCACGCCAGCATCGGCGCCTTGCAGCGAGAAAGCCCATCAAAATACATAATCCATTCTCGACTCGTTTCCTTGCCGGGGAGGGTTGTTTCTTGAATCTCTTCGTCCGGCGTTGGGGTCCATTCTGCAATGAACTCTGCCAAGGCTCTGCTCTGAATAGTTGAAGTACTTTCAAATTTGAGACCAAAGCTTGACAGTTCCAACGCCCATTCCACAATCCTGCCAGTCGCATCTGGATTTCGTAAAATCCGTTGCAACGGAAAGCGAGTGACGACGGTGATCTCATGTGTCTGGAAATAATGGCGCAGCTTCCTCGAGGCCATAAGGAGGCCGAAGAGCAACTTTTGCATGCCCGAGTATCTTGACCTAGCCCCCCGCAAAAGGGAGCTGACAAAATAAACTGGGCGCTGCACCATCTTCTTCCTCTGTGTCGCTTCATTTGACTGCGCAGATTCTGCCCTGTCGGCACCAGACTCTGCCGGGGAAAATCCTGGCTCGTCGCTTGACGGTCTTGCCTCTGCCGCTGCTTCTTCGTCGACTTCTCTCTGCGCCACTAACGCAGCACTAACGACTTGATTCGTTGCCGCCAGGTATAGCAACAATGGCTCTTGTGGTTTAGGTGCGACTAGTGTTGGCGGAGAGGAAAGGTACCTCTTCAAATCCTGCAACGCTGCCTCCGCTTCTGGAGTCCACTTCATTACCTGCCTTTTTCAAGATTTTGAAAAAGGGCAGGGCGCGCTCAGCAGATTTGGAGATGAACCTACTCAGAGCAGCAACGCAGCCGGCAAGACGACGCACATCTTTGACGCGTCTTGGCACTTCAATCTGCTCAATTGCCTTGATCTTGTCGGGATTCGCCTCGATCCCACGCTGAGACACAAAGAACCCAAGAAGCTTGCCGGACGGAACGCCAAACACACACTTCTCAGGATTGAGCTTCAAATTGATCTTGCGCAGATTCGCAAACGTCTCTTCTAGATCTTGTATGAGCGTTGCTTTGTCCTTGGTTTTAACCACTATGTCATCCATAGAAGCTTCCATATTTCTATGTAGTGGGGGCTCAAAACCGATCTGGACCGCTCTTGCAAACGTTGAACCAGCACTTTTCAACCCGAAAGGCATACGTAAGAAACAATACGTACCACACGGGGTGATAAATGCGGTTTTCTCCTCGTCTTCCTTAGCCATGAAAATCTGATGATATCCTGAATAAGCGTCAAGAAATGACAGCAAATCATAGCCGGCAGTGGAGTCCACAATCTGGTCGATGCGCGGCAAGGGAAAAGGATCTTTTGGACAGGCTTTATTGATATCTGTATAATCAATACACAGCCTCCATTTTCCATTCGCCTTGCGCACTACAACTGGATTGGCCAACCATGTTGGATGGAGCACTCCTCTAACCAAACCTGCCGCTTCCAACTTCTTGATTTCCTCGGCAATAAATTCTTGCCGCTCCAAGGCTTGCTTCCTAACTTTCTGCTTGACGGGCCGTGCATGAGGACAGACAGCAAGATGGTGCTCAATCACCTCCCAGGGAACACCGGGGATATCAGATGGTTGCCATGCAAACACATCGACATTCGCCCGCAGGAAGGTAATGAGCGCGCTTTCCTATTTGTCGTCGAGGGTGGAACTTATGGTCAAAGTTCCTCCCGTACCATCCTCCTTGACGGGCACCTTTTTAGTTTCTGGTGGAGCAGCCTTGGATTTCTTGCTCTTGCCGCTGGAGCTCTCTAGCACATCCTCAACAGGAGCGCAGCACTCCGAGGAGGTGCGTTTGCCGGAGTGTGTGCTAGAGGTCTTGCCGGTCTTCTTCCCCTCGGGAGCTTCAGCGGCAGGAGCAAGTGCCTTGGCGGCAGGTGCTGCAACTGCCTCCCGGTAAAGTTGGTCAGTGCAGATAAGCGCATCCTTCTTGTCGGAGTTGATAGCGATGACGCTCATCGGCCCGGGCATCTTCAACGTATTATAAGCGTAGTGCAATGCCGCCATGAACTTGGCCAGCGCTGGATGGCCAAGGATCCCATTATACGGCAATGGAATCTTGGCAACGTCGAAAACGATCTTTTCTGTTCTGTAGTTCAGGTCACTACCAAATGTTACTGGTAGTGTGATCTTACCCTTCGGCTGGCTCCTTCCTGGATTAATCCCTTGAAACATGCCCGTTTCCTCGAGATCTTCATCAGGAATTTGCAACCTCTTGATCACATTAGGTGAGATCAAGTTCAAACCGGCCCCACCATCAACTAACATTTTCGTCACTTTGAGGTTGCGAATCGTTGGTGAAACCAACAATGGCAGACACCCGACCGCAGTTGTGCGATCAGGGTGATCCTCAGCGTCAAAAATGATAGGCGTGTTGGACCATTTCAATGGTTTCCGGGCATCGACAGATGGCTCTGTCGCATTAACCTCGCGCGCCCACTGTTTAAGTCGGCGGTGGGATGAATGCAACGAGGCGCCCCCGTCAATGCACATGACTTCTGTAGCTTTTTGAAATTCGTGCTCGCTGGACTCGTCGTCCTCCTCGTTGTCATCGTCACCCCCCTCTTCCTTGTCGCGGCCTCGAGCGGGCCTCTCCTTCTATTGCTTGGCCTTGCCGCGGCGACCTCCTCGGCCACCGTGTTTCTTGTCGGACCCCTCTGCACTATCCTGGGCCTTCTCCTTATCTCGCCTTTCATACTCAGCTTTCTGCTTCTCGACAAGCTGCTCAACTTGCCGGCAGTTTTGGAGATCATGGCCCTTGGTGCGATGGATCTTGCAGTACTGCTTGTCGGAGCCCTCCGGCTTGTCGGCAGCCGCCAAGACCTGACAGGAGGCGCACCCGGCAACCTCCTTGCCGGGGCCGTCAACCTTGATCTTCTTGGCGGTGTCGATGTTGCCGGATTCCTCGACAGCAAGCACGGCCTTGCCCTTGCGTTTCCTGTTACGCCGTCGGCCTTTCTTTGCCGGGGTGGCGGCGTCTTCGTCTTCACAGTCGATTCCTATGCCGGGGAATCTCCTCCCTTCTTCAGCTCGAGCACATTTATCAGCCAGAGCATAGAGCTCGGCCATATCCCTGACTTTGTTCATCGCCAACTCTTCGCGCATCTTGCGGTTGCACACGTTCTGATGGAACGCGCTGACAACAGCGGCAGGATGAACGTCTGGGATGTTGTGTTGTATGCGGCTGAATTTCTTTATGTATTTGCGCAAGGTTTCGCCCTCTTTCTAGGGGATGAGATGCAAATCACTTTCCTGGCCAGGAGCTTGGTGACCTCCGGTAAAGGTGCCAACAAACTCGTGACATAGATCTGCCAAGGAAGAAATGGAATTTTCTGGCAGATGCATCAACCATGACCTGACGTTGGGCTTAAGTACCAACGGGAAGTAGTTGGCGAGTATCTTGTCGTCGCGAGCCCCGGTAGCCTGCACCGCAATGGTGTAGATGCTCAAGAACTCCGACGGGTGAGTCTTGCCATCGTATTTCTTCAGGACCTCCGGTTTGAACGTTCGGGAATTGGGCCACCGGACTCGCCGCAGCTCACGGGTAAAAGCTGGACAACCCACGTCATAAGGTAAGTCATCATAATACCCTGGCGCAGGATTGTCTATAGTGGGTCCTACGCGCCTATCAGATTGATGGCGCGCTTCCCGCCGCCTCTTGATGGTAGTCCGAGCGTCTTCTTTGCTTCGTTCCCGAAGAACTTGACGTTGATCGTGGCGAGTTCGCGGATCAGACGACGCCGTTGAATCGTCATCACAGGCGCTGATCCGTCGAGTCAGCGACCGCTGTTGCCGCCGTGGAGGAGAGTGCATCGTGGTCGTACCACCTCCAGTCTTTTCGCCATCGGCGCGCGCCGGCTCGATGGACTGCCGCCGCGAAGGCTCCGCCCGCTGCGGCCCATCAGCATTAGCGAGACCGATGAGGCTCTGAATAGCAGCCCTCCATTCTTCGAGCTTCTCCGCAGCAGGAGGAAAATCCAGGAGCAGCTGTGCTTGCGCCAATGCTTCTGCTGGTGTAGGCGGCGGCGAAAGGTGCGAGGAACGTGAGGTGCTCTGACTCCTAACCGTGTTAGAAGGAGCTCCATCACGGTCCCGCGACCGCACGCCGCTTCCACCAGCATTTTGGCGTGCATGCTGGTCCCGCGCATCTCGAGAGTGATGCTCAGGGGTCTTTCCATGGGGACGCTTAGAACCACCAACGTCGCGGCGCTGTTCATCGCGTGCGACCTGAGAAGGCCGCGGCGCATGCGCCGGCGTGGGTGTCTTAGAAGGCGCCGTTCCGTCGTTGGAGTTCACTATGCCGCCCGTAGGCAGCACAGCTCCGTCCTTAGATCTAGCGGCGCGCGGGTTGCCGTCGCCGCTGCGGACGACGCCGCTCGCTTGGCTTTGATCACCAGAACGTTGTGGAAGCTCAGGACCTCCGCCTCCTCCGCCTGCGTCCACACCGTCGCCCGTCCATATGGCTACAGGCGTACCGGACGTGGATGGATCAACCGCCGTAAAACCCTTCTTCTTGGGAGCCATGGCGATGAAGATGATGAAGAAACTGGCGCGCTGATCGCTAGATCAGGTTCATGCAACCCCCTTCCCCCTACCTGGCGCGCCAAAGATGTCGGCGTACGACACCTATGGGATCGCGTGGATCCCTTTTACGGTTCGGCAGGGAAAAAGGCGTGCACAAAGAGCAGATCCAGCGATCAATGTGAGGGATTTTTACCCAAGTTCGGGCCACTGAGAAGCGTAAAACCCTACTGCTGCTTTAGTGTATTGTGAGTCTTTGAACTCTGGCTCCAGGAGTGCTATGTGATGAACAATACACAGCCGCTATGCAAGCTATCTGGGCCAGAAGGTCCTCCCTCTGTAGCTACACCTTGGGCCTCCTTTTATATGTCGAAGGGGTCACCAACAGTGGCGCACAGTACATACAAGAGGTGTAAAGTTGCTACAGCGTCCACTGACGTCTTAGGACAAATGCATTAAATGCTCTGTTTAGGTGTCCCTAACTTTCTTAGGGACGGAAAAAGAGCCCGTCCCATCAGCACCGCTTAACCCCATCCACCGTTAGCGCCTTTACACGCACCCAGGAGGACAAAACCTAAATGACAGGCTGGTCGCTGCGCTGGAGCGGTGACAGGGTGGCGAGGTCTTGCCGGGTGCGAATCTTGCCGGGGCTCCGCAAGCCATCCCGACAAGAATCTTGCCGGGATCCCAGCCTTTGGTCTTCTGTCTTCTGATTATTGACTTGAATGCTTTCTTGATATTCTTGCACTTGCATTTAGCTGTCCCCCGGCAGGCCTTGCCGCTGGTGTGGCTACAACCGTCCATGCACAAGTATGGGGTACTAAAAGACCCAAACTTTAGTACACCGACACACGGCCGCACGTTGACGCGTGCCGCTCCCTGCGCCGCTACACCAACGTCGCGACCGTGCACCCCTGGAGGCCGCTGTGCAGGAACACCAAGACCGGGTACCTCCCGTGCGCGTGGCACCCGTTGGTGTAGTGGGTTGCCGCGCCATCGCCCTGGAGCTGCGTCGGGTCACCTGGCCCGGAAGTTCAAGCCCTTCCTGCCTCCTCGCTATGACGGCACCCCAGATCCCGCCGAGTTCCTATAGCTCTACTCGCTGAGCATCGACGCGGCTGGTGGAGACGACAAGGTCATGCCGAACTGGTTCCCTATGGCCCTCAAGGGTGGTGCGCTCTCCTGGTTCCTCAACCTCCCAGAGGGGTCAATCACCTCCAGGGACGAGCTTCGCGAGGGTTTCGTCACCAACTTCCAAGGCACCCGTGACCGTGCCCTCGCTGTGGCTGACCTGCGCCGCGTGAAGCAAAGCCAGGCGAGACCTTGCGCAAGTACATACAGTGTTTCACGACTGTCCGCCTCAAGATCCCGAGGGCATCGGATGAGGCCATCATCTCGGCGTTTACCGACGGCGTCAGGGACCTCAGGATGAGGGAGGAGCTCGCCATCCATGACAACCTGTGTTCTGCTCTGGAAATGTTCAACCTGGCGAACAAGTGCGCGAAGGCCGAGGAGGGCCGCCTCTCCCTCCTCGAGCTTCCGGAGGCGGACCCCGAAGACAAGAAGACCAAGGTCAAGGAAACGAAGCGGAAGGCCCCCGAGGTGCTGGTGGCAGAACCTGAGGCGAAGCGCAGTCGAGATGAGGAGCCCCCCAGGAGTGGACGACCATTCTGCATTTTCCACTGCTCCAACAACCACAACACCAACGACTGCCAGGAGCTCAGGGTGCTCCGCGAAGAGTATTTCGGTCGTCGCTCTAGGCGCGGCGACCGTGGCTACGGTGGCACTGGAGGCCGCGGTGGAGGCCGTTGGTACGGTCGCGACCGGCGTCAGGAGTGGCACGACCAGCCTCGGGAGGGCCGCTGGGGTGACGAACCTCGTGAGGGGCCCCGCCGCGACCAAACTCGTGAGGCTCGCCCTCGTGAGGCCGGCCTCCCCCCGCTGCCGCCTCCACCCAGGAGGAAGGAGGAAGACAGGCAGAACGATGGGGCTGGGGGCTTCCAGGAAGCCAGGGCAATCGGTTGCATCCTGGGCGGCGCTCAGGCCCCTGCATCGAACCAAATCTTCAAGCAATTCTCGCGGGAGGTGAACGTGGCTCTCCCGAAGCTTGAGGTCGTGCGTCCCCTCAAGTGGTCACAGTGCGCCATCACCTTCGACTCCAAGGAGCAACTCAGGTGGTCGGCCACGGCAGGCGCGCTACCCATGCTGTGCACGGCGACCGTCAGCAACGTCCTCGTCACCAAGACCCTCATCGACGGTGGTGATGGGCACAATGTCCTCTCCATCGAAACGTTCGAGACGCTCCAATTGCCCTATGATCAGCTCATGCCAACCAAGCCTTTCTCAGGGGTAACCGATGGCTCCACCGTCCCCATCGGGCAAGTGCGCCTGCCGGTCACCTTTGGCAGGCGAAGCAACTACCACACCGAGCTCAGATCTGTCGGCGTTCTGGGAACGGGGGTACCCAGAACTGCCTGCCTGCGGCCCAGGGCATGGACCACCTCGTGAGCCAAGCACGGCCTGGCGCGACCTCACTCAAGATAAGGCCCTCGCGAGAGCCCGAGCTCGGGAGGAAGGAGGCATCAAGACCGGCGGGAGATGGGCCTCCTCAGGCCCCCTCAGGAGCGGCGGAGATCTCTATGCAGCGCCCGGCCTCGGGAGTCAAGGATGACGCAAGGAGGGACAGGCGGGCCCCAGTGCGCCAGACGGGGCAGTTTCCCCTTTGGTGCAAAGGGAGCAAGGACGGACGCGGGTTCCCAAAGCGCCGCCCAAAGGTTTCCATTCCGGTGCAACAAGACCACGACCATGAGCCCAGCAGGATGGATGTCGTCGCCGAGCCCACCTCTGCATCATCGACAGACACTTTGCAGGCGAAGACCACCTTTGGACAGGGCGGGGATGTACTCCTGTCCCCCTTCGAATTTGGCCGTTGAGGGATCCCTTCCTGCCATTGCGATAAGGGAAGAAGACCCGGGCCGCTGCTATAAATAGAGGCTAGGTTGCACCGTAGAAAAGGGATGACCGGAGAGACAACAAGGGAAGCAGAGAGCCAAGAACACCACTCGAGTGCCTTCACGAGGCCGCTCACCACTGTACTAATTCATCCACCACACCTCCTAGAGAGGCAATCCACCAAAGCAGGAGTAGGGTTTTATGCTTCGCAGCGGCCCGAACCTGGGTAAATCGCCGTGTGCATCTTCTTCCTCGTCATCGTGCGAGTTCATCGTCCTAACCATCGCGTAGTGAGCCAGGAAGGGCGAGGCTGCAGGGGATCTTTGCACACACCCCTGAGTTCCAACTTCTTGGGGTTTTTGCGGAGCCCGAAATCCGACATTTGGCGCGCCAGGTAGGGGGTGTGTCGAAGTCTTCCCCAAGCCTCGCTCATCCCACGCCTCACCACTCCGATGGCCAGCGCCCAACAAGCTTCCTCCGGCCACGGCGGATCCGTCTTCACCAATCCTGCCGCTACTGACCGAGACCCGCGCCCCAGCGGCATGACGCTGGGCGGTCAGTATCAAGTCGCCAGTGTCGTTTCCACCATCGTCGCTACTTGCGCCGTCCAAACACACGGCGGACGGGCGGCGCCGTCGGCACCGGCGTCGCATCACACCTACGTGGGAGACCTCGACGCGCACGATGCGCTGCTGATGGCAAGCGAGATGCTCGGCCACCGCTCGACGCACGGGGGCTTCGACGCATGGGCCGACCACATCGCAGAGCTGGTCAACGTCGCGCGGAGGGCCATGGCTCCTCACCCTTCTTCAAGGCCGCAGGCGTCAGGCATCGGGGACTTGTTCGCCGCGCCTGTCGCCCAGTCCACCGGCGGCGTGCCCCCTCAGGCCCTGGGTGAGCCCGAGCGGGGCCCACCGCACGCCGTGCTCCTTCTCCTCCGAATTCCGGTGACCGGTTTCGGGGTGCAGCCCGGCCCCGACGACGGAGCGCCCGGAGGAAACAACGGGGCGCCCCATGCGCGCACCGACACGCGCCCCCGTGACCCTGTGGACCGTCTACAACCTGGGTTAACCAGGCGGGAGCGCGCCATCCTGCACCGGGAGCAGGCGGCGCAGGCATCCGGACAAGCAAGCAACCACGACGAAGGCGCATCGGATCGCCAAGGAAACAATCCACATCAGGAAGCACGCGGCCCACCCGGTGGCGGTGGCGGTGGCAGTGGTAAGCAACTTCGAGCTGATGCTCATCGTAGGAGGGTCTGTGGGCTACGCGCATAGGGCGGCGCCCCGCCGCCGCCCGGAGGGGCCATCCCCAGCGCCCCGCCGGACGGCTCAGGAGGAGAACCGGGCCCTTACGTAGAGCCCTATGTACCAAGCTACGTCGTACCTCCGGACGATGAGATGGATCGAGCGCCTGCCACAGGCGCCCACACCCCCCAAGAGTAGGGGGTACCCTGGGCGTCCTCCCCGGGCCGGGCCTGGGGGCTTCCGTCGACGGAGAACCTAGCCTGGACAACGCGAGCGGGAGAAAGAGGGAGGACGTCCCCGAGCCCGCGGGACACGGTGCAAGCCGTCGCCCTCGCGAGCAAGCAACACCGAGCCAAGCCCCGAGGCCTCAAGGGTAAGGTCCTGGGGGGAGCAGCAAGACACAATTAGCGCGGGCCACCCGCGGCAACTGGAGCGCCAGCGCAGCCTCGGGAGGCTGGGCCTCACGAGGCCCTCAAGACACTGCCCGTCCAGCGCCCCGACGCTTCACGAGGCGGCTTCATCGACAAAACACCTCTATGGCTGTGCCGGGTGCATTGTGCTCATGTTTGGGCCACGGGAGCACAATCCCGCGGCTACGCGGGGAACAATGCATCCGGGTTTGGGTCATAGAGGCGCGCAACCGAGCAGAAATGCGTGGGATGGTTCTTGACGGAGTTGGGAGCCAGCGGGCCGTGCGCCCGGGGGCTTGCCCAGCTATCTACGGCCGTGACACTCTCACGTAATAATGAGTGGGCTGTATACGCCCGGAGCCCCCCGAGGACGCGGAGGGGTTCCATCCAACGCAACGTGGAAGCCCCATGCTCCGCGCTGGCGGACAACACTGCCCACCAATGGCTATGCCCACGCAACGTGGATGCCCTACGCTTCGCGCTGGGGGAAGACGAAGACGAAGACTAGCCTAGGTGCCGAACATGGCAGTTGCTTGCTTCTTTTTGGTGTTCGAATTGCCACTTTTTGGAATGAAGTTTGAGAATTTCGGAGCTCTATTTTTAAAAGTAAAAGGGGAGGGGACATTTCTCTCATCGTTTTCTCGTTTTTCCCGGTCTTGGAGTCTCTTTCTCTAAATTGGGGCCTCACAAGGACCCGTGTGCCCCAGCCCTCCCCGAGGCACCTCGGAGCGGGATACCAAGGCCCTGTCGCCTCAGGGACTTGCATCTTTTGATGGTCGACCCCCGCTCAGGGGCTCCGACCACAGCGCGGCACCGCAGCATGGAGCCTCGGGAGGCCCCAGTGCCTCCTGAGGCAGCAGCCGGCAGGACGGAATGGGAGCCGCTTGAGCGTCAAGGGGGGCTCCTGAGCAACGCGCCTCAGGAGCCTTACCGGTCATATAGCCACTCGCCCTTTGATATCGTCCTGGCGATCCGGTCGGTATCAAGGGAGTCGAGGCCTCACCTCGTAGTTGCGTCCTGGTGATCCGGACGTATATTACGGTGGTCGAGGAATGTGCGGGACTGGGACCTGCCGACGTAGAGCTGCTTGAGCATCAAAGGGGGCTCCTGAGCAGCGCGCCTCAGGAGCCTTACCGGTCATATAGCCCCTCGCCCCTTTGATGTCGTCCTGGCGATCCGGTCGGTATCAAGGGAGTCGAGGCCTCACCCCATAGTTGCGTCCTGGTGATCCGGACGCCCCTTACGGTGGTTGAGAAATGTGCGGGACTGGGGCCTACAGACACAGAGCACCGAAAGGGGCCCCAAACCGTCCCACAAATAAGGAGGAAGCGTCCCAGGTGGAATCGCGGGCTATCTGGACAACCCGGCTGCACTTCGCAACGCACGAGATCGTCACCGCCCTACAAGCTAAGTACACTACCGAACCAAGCAAGAGCCTCCTGATCTAATGGCGGCCCGAGGACAGGATAAGGGTTGTGCGCACTAATGTGAGGATGCATGTACTGCGGGCCACCACGCGCGGCTACTGAGATCCCCGAGGCCTGAGGCACCAGGAAAAACAGTGCGAGGGGAGGGACCCTGCTACGACGAGAAGCAAG
Organism: Elymus sibiricus; assembly: GCA_039707655.1. NCBI lineage: Eukaryota > Viridiplantae > Streptophyta > Magnoliopsida > Poales > Poaceae > Elymus > Elymus sibiricus. Next base: position 240,787,492 of record CM077665.1, read on the forward strand.
GCCACGAACCCGGGGAGTGGCGGTCACGAGTAGCCCCTCAGGAGAGAACGCCTCGTGAGGGCCCAGCCGGCCGCCGTCGCCGGGCCGCATTGGCATCGGTGCCAAGCCCCGCGCAAAGAAACTAAGTCACGTCACGGCAAGCAGGCAACAGGCGATTTAAGAAATGGAAGGACGGAGACAAAGGTAATACGCAAGAGGCTGACGCCCACAGGGGCCGAGTTCTTCTTAAACCATTACAGGTACCAGGAAAAGAAGACAAGGGAGGCCTAGGTGGAGGAGTCGCTGTCGCCGTCCGCCTCGGCGCCGGAGCCGCCCTCCCCGCCGGAGGCGGGCACCTGGACGAACCACTCCACCTTTGGGCCCGCGGCGCTTTGGGCCGTCCTCAATGGCTTCGCCCGGAAGCCAGCTCGAGCACGCCTTGGGCCCGGGGGCTACTGTCGGCGTTCTGGGAACGGGGGTACCCAGGACTGCCTGCTTGCGGCACAGGGCATGGCCCACCTCGTGAGCCAAGCACGGCCTGGCGCGACCTCACTCAAGACAAGGCCCTCGCGAGAGCCCGAGCTCGGGAGGAAGGAGGCATCAAGACCAATGGGAGATGGGCCTCCTCAAGCCCCCTCATGAGCGGCGGAGATCTCTATGCAGCGCCCGGCCTCGGGAGTCAAGGATAACGCAAGGAGGGATAGGCGGGCGCCACCGCACCAGACGGTGCAGTTTCCCCTTTGGTGCAAAGGGAGCATGGACGTACGCGGGTTCCCAAAGCGCCGCCCAAAGGTTTCCATTCCGGTGCAACAAGACCACGACCACGAGCCCAGTAGGACGGATGTCATCGCCGAGCCCACCTCTGCATCATCGACAGCCACTTTACAGGCGAAGACCACCTTTGGACAGGGCGGGGATGTACTCCTGTGCCCCTTCGAATTTGGCCATTGTGGGATCCCTTCCCGCCATTGCGATAAGGGAAGAGGACCCGGTCCGCTGCTATAAATAGAGGCTAGGTTGCACCGTAGAAAAGGGACGACCGGAGAGACAACAAGGGAAGCAGAGAGCCAACAACACCACTCGAGTGCCCTCACGAGGCCGCTCACCACTGTACTAGTTCATCCACCACACCTCCTCGAGAGGCAATCCACCAAAGCAGGAGTAGGCTTTTACGCCTCGCAGTGGCCCGAACCTGGGTAAATTGCCGTGTGCATCTTCTTCCTCGTCATCGTGCGAGTTCATCGTCCTAACCATCGCGTAGTGAGCCAGGAAGGGCGAGGCTACAGGGGATCTTCGCACACGCCCCTGAGTTCGAACTTCTTGGGGTTTTTGCGGAGCCCGAAATTCGACTACATCCACCTCCCGTACAACGCGATCCTCGGTTACCCTACCCTCGCCAAGTTCATGGCGGTGACCCACCATGGCTACAACATCCTCAAGATGCCGGGGAGTGGTGGCGTCATCACTCTTGCCTGCAATGAGAAGGACGCCGTTTGCTCCCTTGAGCGCGCTTAATGGGCCGAAGCGGCGGAGAACTCTGACGACGAAGGTGGCATCCTGCCTCCTGAGGATGTTCCCAAGAAGAAGAAGCAACTCCTCTCCAAGGGGCGTCAGGGGGCGGAGGCCTCCAAGGATGGTGCCTCAGGCTCCGTGCCCGGAGCCAAGGCGCCTTCCCCCCTCGCATAGGAAGGTGCGCTCGGCGCCCCCCTCGGGTCGGGCTCGGGGGCTTCCATCTGGAAGGCCTCCGACCTGACTAGTGAGACGAGGGAGGTGCTTAGGCACAACATCGAGGCGTGCTTTGACGCGCGCCAACTCAAGCAAGGAGCGCGGCGTGAGGCGCCAGGTGCGCGGGAGTTCATCGCCAATGCAATCGAGGAGCTTCAGGAGGCGCAGGCCATGCGAGGCGGATGTCGCCCCGCATCACCTAGCACAGCCACCGTCTTCGGCGCGGGCGGCATGCTACGCGTCTGCGTCAACGTACTGGGCATCAACAGGGCTGCATCCCAGGACCTCTTCTGGTCGTCGCACATTGGCCGCAGTGGGGTCAATCCGTGCAACTACATCCGCATGCCCTTCGGCCTAGCGAATGCGGGTGTCACATTCCAGCGCTTCGCCAAGGCCATGCTCGCGCCCCTCGAGGTCCGGCGTTGCACGGCCCTGGAGGAGGCGACAGGCCCTAGCGAGGACCCCGAGCCATCGGAAGGCGTCGGGCTCATGGAGGTCATGCTCCAACGATTACCTCGACGCTTCAGCGGTACCGCCGCCAGGTGACTTTTTGGTTCGTACCAGGTAACTTTTTGGTTTGTTCAGATTGAGGGCACCCATCGGGCTGCATTAACCTCAGGCAGGTAGGGCCCGTCGCTGCAGCCGCGTCATTTGCGCATGTATCAGAACCTCACATGCATTTGATAAAATTCCTAAGTATTCCAAACTGCATGCTCGGTGTTTCGCCACCATGAATGCCGCCGCGCCCTAACAATCCCGCCTTTGACCGCCTCGTGATTAAGGGCTGGCATGGCGTCTGTGCTCGGGTACGTCCCTGCAGCGTTGATAAATCCAAGCGGTCGAGCTCTGTCTTGCAGGCCAACCCCATGCACGTCACCTCCCGTGGCCCTTGGTGCTACGTCCTCGCATGAGCTAATCGGGAGTAGGTGAGTCAGGGCGCGCGGCACGGTTCCTGCCACCACAGTCGGCGTTTCACCGGTACGGGAGCCGCGCCGGGTGTTTCCTCCTTGGGTTTGTCGCATGAGAAGACTGGGCACGACGTCTGTGCTCGGGTCCGTCACTACAGCGTTGACAAATCCAATGGCTGAGCTCTGTCTGGCGGGCCGGCCCCGCTCACGTCACCTCCAGGGGTCATTGGTGTTTGGCCTTCTCATGCGATGGCCCCCGGAAATTCATTCGGCGCAGGTTTCTCCAAAAATGTACAGGGATTGCAATGGCGCCTCCTATCAGAAGATTCAGGCGCAACCCGCCTTTGAGGTAGGGCCCCGTGAGACCCGCGCTGGCTCACGGGTGCCCAAATACACCTCCAGTTCTACCGTGCAGGCCACGCGTGTGAACTTAATGGGCTGTACACGCTTGGGGGGCTCAGGAGCCGAGCCCCCCCTTCCCACGTCCAAGTGGAAGCCCCATGCTCTGCGCTGGCAGACAACACTGTCGCTCAGCGGCTATGCCCACGCAACGTGGAAGCCCCATGCTCCGCGCTGGTGGATAAACAACTGAGGGCGCCCTAGCGGCTGCATCCAACCTCAGGACGGCCCCTCACGGCCCCGTCTCGCAGCATTCCCCTGGGATGCCCACGCAAGGGGGCTGAACGGGGGCTGTGCTCAGGCCGGGCCTGGCGCGCGCCACCTCCCCAGGTCCCTGATACCTAGTCTTCACGCGTGCCTCTCAGGTGAAAGCTGGCGAGGAAAGGTATGGGAGCCGCTCGTACGTCAAGGGGGACCCCTGAGCATCGCGACTCAGGGGCCTCACTGGTCACGTAGCCCCTCACCCCTTGGTCTTGTCCTGGCGATCCGGACGCCCCACCTGCCGGTAGAGGTATGCGCGAGACCGGGCCCTGCCGACGCAGAGCTCAAGGCGCTCCAAATCTCCAAATTAACCCCATCGTCGCCATGTTCCCTTCATGAGGGCTGCTCGTACTTCAAGGGGGACCCCTGAGCATCGCGACTCAGGGGCTTCACTGGTCACGTAGCCCCTGACCCCTTGGTCTCGTCTTGGTGATCTGGACGCCCCAACGGCGGTCGAGGTATGCGCGGGATCGGGCCCTGCCGATGCAGAGCACTACAACAAACAGGAAGGAAGCTAGGCGAGGAAGGAAACCGCATAATCTAAATAGTCATTACAAACATTGAATGTCTCCGAAAACGCAAACAAGTCTAACGCATCCGCGAGGCACGATAAATGTTGCAGGAAAGGACCTAGGAGGAGGAGCTGGCACCGCTGCATGCCCCGACCACGGGGAGCTCGTTATCGACATCGCTGCCATTTTTGTCGTTGTCGTTAACCTTCGCAGTCGCAGGAGGCGAGGAAACGGCGACACAGGCGAACTTCTTCATCAACGCCTCCACGGCCGTCGCCGTAGCGGAGCGAACCCCAGGATCAACTGGGCGGATCACGGAACCGAAGTCAAAACCCGGCTCACGAAGGTAGAGGTGGCTGAAGACGCGCGTCGCGGCCGCGGAGAAGAGGTCGCGGCACTCACTCTCCTAGATGGTCTCCACCCTGGCAACGGCACCCTCGAGCACCTCAGCGAGCTTTGAAGAGAGCCCCGCGAAGCAGCTCTCAGGAGCCTGAGCTCGACGGAGGGGAGGGCATCGTGCTCCACATCCTTTCTCTCCTCAGCCGCAACAAGGGCCTTCTCCCTGGCGTCAAGCCGAGCCTTCTCCGCAGCTACTTCCTCCTTTAGCTTGTCCAGTTGCTCGCGCTCCATGGCTTGGTCGGCCACCGCCTAGGACAACGCGGAGTCGCAGTCAGCAAGCTTGGTCTCGCAGGTCTTGAAGTCTTCCTCCCGTTGGCGGTGCTGTTCCAGGAGTGTAGTCTTCTCCTCCTGAAGAGCCTTCAGGCTGACCTCCGCTTCACCGCAGCGCTTCACAGCGGACGCTGCATCGACCAGCGCCGCGTCGCGAGCCTCCTTGGTTGACGCGGTTTCCTTCCTGCTCTCAGCAGCGATGGCCTCAGCTTGTGTGGGGACCCCGACTCATAAGTCGTGATCACCGAATGCACGTGTACAGTGATCCCAGAGATCAATGTTCACTGAACACACAGAAGCTGAATAACAAGAGTCTTACATCCACATTTAGCGTCTTACACAAATAAAGACCATGAAGGTCTAGTCTTACATAGATAGGGCCACAAGGGCCAAACACTTAAACATAACAAGCAGCGACAATCTTGATCGAAAGCGTGAACCCATGCCATCTGCCTTAAACCTACAGGCATTCTGACTGGGAAGCATCCTAGATCGCACATTCGTCACCAACGAACTCTTTGCCATATTCCTGCTCTTCCATGCCTGGCCAATTAAATAACCAGTGGCAAGCCAATGAGTACTTTGAATGTACTCGCAAGCAACCGAAGTTTTGGAACAAGGCAATAACAATGCATGATATAGCACTAAATAGGTAAGTTTTGTGGAAAGCTAATTTTGAATGCAATGACATGATCAAGATAACTAGTAAGAGCATGCATCATGAGGATACAAGTATCTGCACAAACAGGTTACTAACATCAATATACTCAAGGTCTGAACATCTCATGTTCAATCATCAAGTCAAGTCATCCGACTTGTCTCGAGTGTTCCACTTTGTTAACCACACACACTCACACCGAGTTTATGAAAACCCAGGACATAGTTTAAGCAGCACCACCCAACTGTCCTTGACCGTGGACACGGCTATTCGAATAGTTTTACACTCTGCAGAGGTTGCACACTTTACCCACAAGACTCGGGAAACTTCCGTGTCAAGCCACGACTCGCGATATTGTTCATACCCGAGGTAAGTACCCAAACATTGCCTTTCCCCTAGCGATACTAAACAAAGAGTCCACTCGTTGGTGAGATCCCTCATGATATACATCACACGTATCATCCATGAGGGCACGCAACGGTGTGCCCGGTGCCTGTGAAGACAGTGCATGATCGTCCATTCCGGTACGACCCCGTATCGAGAGTGACCACTTCACTCCCGCCACTAGTAATGCGGGCTCTATGCTAGTACCCACCAAGGTAATCAACAAAGCCCCGTCCCATAAGGGGTAGAGTGGTTGTACATGTAAGGTTGGGACGGTCGACAAATCTTAAATCTAATCCGTTTTCGAAAACACACACTCACTTGCTTCGGTGCACCACTTCTTTATCAAGTGGTTACCTAGCTCAACACCATCTCCCTCGGGCATTAGTGGCACCCGACGGGGTTTTCGAAAAGTCTTTGAAAACACTTTTATTTCCATCACCATGCATATTCCGTAGCAACTACTTAGCAACCTAACTACTCCCACCCGCATAACCCTCATAAGGAGGTAGGGTCATGCACGATGCAAGTATCAACGATAAAAGTATCGGAGGCATCCCACCAAAGTGGTGACCACATCATCATTATCAATACAACGAAATAAAGTGTTATATGCCATGCAATAAAAGGTTTCATAGTCATGGTCAAAGGGCTGCATGCCTAGCTTAACAAAGTCTTCGGGGTCTTCAAAGTCTTCGTGTCCAATCCCTTCGTCAACTACGCAATCTATCGTCGCGGAATAAACGGGCAAAAATAAGCATCACACAAAAACAGAGCACAATCTTTACTTCTAAAATGTTACCTTACTCTGATAAATACTACAAGCTATTCTAAAAATGTTTGTCTAAGGTTTTGTTGTGAAAAACATTTTGAAAACTATTTAAACAGAGGCTAAAAATATTAAAAACTAGATTTTAATTAAAATCACTATGTAAAACATTTACACAAAAATGCACAAGTGGCATTGTTAAATTCTACAGATTATTCTAAGATTTATGGTGGAAAAATATTGGGCATTGGATTTTTATTTGGAGCTGTGGGATTTTTGGAAAACTAACAGAAAAGGAAAAAGAAAAAGGGCACTGTGCCCTGGGCCAGATCTGGCCGCAACTGGGCCGGCCCAGAGCAAATCAGCCCCAGGCGAACCGGTGCGCCCGGGTGCCAGGAGAGCGGGAGAGAGAGGCGGGCGAGACAGAGGCCGACAGGTGGGGGTCACCTGTCGGGTTCATCTTCCTCCTCGGGACCGAAGGGGGAAAGCTCACCGGCGGCGAGAGGGGGCACGGTAGGGCTTGGCGATGGGGGGAATGGAACCAGGACGTCGCCGCCTGTCCGTCGGTGGAGGAGGCGGACTGGGAGGAGCAGCAGGTCGCCGGCGACGAGGTCCCGTGGCGGAGAGGCCTCGGGTTGTGGTCGCCGTTGATGTTCCCGACCGCAAAACGATCGGGGAGGAAGGGGGAACGAGTCAGGGGCTCTCTGTGGTCTCAATGGAGAAGGAAAGAAGGCCGGAGCGGGCCGGTATCCCGAGATCGACGAAACCCCGACGCGGCGGTGCCTCGGTCGATCCCGAGCACTGGTACTCCGGTTGGTCACTTGGGTGGTTCAGGGAGTCGATTGGGAGTGGAAGGGGGCCAGAGGAGGAGAGAGGGGGGCTTGGGGAACCCTTTTATAGCCGGGACGCGAGTCCACCGCGGACCCGTGCACCGGCGAGGTCGGGCTGGTTGCTGGATGGGGAGGGAGCACACAGGGGTTGCCCTGGGGTGTTCCTGGGGTTGGTCTACGACGAGCGGGAGCTAGAGAGAGAGAGAGAGGAGCACGCGCGTGTGAGCCTGCTCACTGGCCGAGCCGGGCGGCGTCGGGCACGCGCGGTCAGGGGTGAGAGAGAGCGGGGAAGGAGGGGGCCGATAGCTTGGAGGGACGCGGACGTCGAGGGCATCTCGGGGGACACAAGGGAGAGGCCCAAGGCTGTCGGGAGCAGCCATTGGGTGGCGTCTACAGTGCGGGAGCGCACTGTAGCGTGCTCCAGAGCGTCGTTTTGGCATGCCATGGCATGCCTTTGGCGGCTTCTGTGTGGCCTCCCGTGTCTAGGGGATCTAGGGGGAGTAAACAAGCAGGGTTGAGGCATTGGATGCCCTGGAGAGTCAAAGGAGAAAGAAAGAGACCAAGGAAGAGAGAGAAAGGGGCTGTCCAGATGTGTTTTTACCCCACTTAAGCATTGAGTCTTGGCCATAGAAAGTTACTCGAGGTGAGGTGCAATGCTGGCAAGCTGTGGTAAAAATTTGGAGTGAAGGAGAATAGCAGAAGGGGGTCAAACAAGGTCTTTTACAAAATATGCAAAAGTGTTTGATGATGGTTTTGCTAAGCAAATGGAGTTTGCTTGCCAAGAAATTTAACAGGGGCAAATGGTGATTAGAAATAGGGTTGATCACCAAGTTTGAGCTTGATTGAAGAAAGTTCACAATGTAACTTTGTGAAACCCTAGAAATCAACAGAATCAGATTTCTGTAGATCTAGTCATGCATTTCACTTCCCACAAATCCACCACTTGGTGTGGTATCATTATTTGGGGTTTAGCACATGCCCACAAAGTTTGGGGTCAAGGGAAGAAACTTCACAATGTAAAGTTGTTCAAATTTGGCTCTGGACAGGAATGGTTTTGGAATATTTTGGTGAAGAAAATGGATGGGGATTGAGATGAAACTTTGCAAGAGCATCACATATGACATGTGTGCCTTGCTGGAATTTTCTTGGAATTTATTGAGAATATTTCTTATATAAATATTTCAAAAGCTTGATTTAAGCAGAAAGGGTTTTGAGGGGTTTTGCCCATGATTTTGAACATGACCATGTGTTGAAACTTATATATATGGAAAATATATGTCCACTGAGTTTCCCTAAATTTTCTCAAATATTTTTAAAGCATTTAAATAATTTTTCCCTATAAAAGACCATTTCTGGCCTTAAGAAAAAGCCTTTAAATAAAATAGGAAAATAATCTTTAAAAATAATATTTGGTGGTTTTGGGAAGTCATATTTATAGTAGGTTCCAAATAAAGTCTTTGGGGAAAAAGGATCCACCCAATTTGAGGACTTGCAGTGCAAACCTCAACTCAGGGGTTTTAGAAAACCTTATTTGAATAAATCCTTTTTGGTCAAAATAGATTTTGATAAAAATAGTTTTGGGTACTATTCACATGGCATGATCACTGGGCAAGAAGTTTGGGTCAAGGAAGATGAATATGGAGAGGAGTAGAACCTAAGAGTGCCAAACATAATCAACCAAACAATCAAACAAGCAACAATTCAAACAAGCATGCACTCAAAAGTTTTAATTGGTTCCAATTTTTGTAAATCCATCATAGCAAAGTGATACAAACACAGGGTGTGACAGCTTGGCTCCAAGCTGCCAGGGCAGCGGCGTCGGCCTGGAGCCACCCAGAAAGGAGCCCCAAGCGCTCCTTCGCGAGGCGACTGTCGGCGCTCCCGAGAGCGTCCCGGACCTGATCCAGAGCGGCGTAGGCCCCCTCCAGGGTGCCTGAGTCGACTAGAAGGCCACAACTCAGAGGCGCCAGGGCCTGGCCTGGAGGTGGCGTCTACGCGGTAGCGGACGCCGCCACCAGGGGTCAGAAGCATGGAAGGCTGAGGGCGCCGGAGGCTACGGTACCACAACAGACAAGGCAAGGACGAACGGTTCCTAAGGCTTTACTTGGCACTTTATTGAAACAAAAGCCATAAAACATGATTATACAGTAGCTTAATCATGTGGACACACAAAAACAGTAGGGGTAAATATTGGGTTGTCTCCCAACAAGCGCTTTTCTTTAAAGCCTTTCTAGCTAGGCATGACATTGATACACTACCAAGCCCAATTCCGATGGAACTTTTATTCATACTCTAAAAGATATAAGTGAAGTTCATAGAGCATTCTACAATTAATGAGGATTAATCAATACCCAGGCTCAAAATATATAAGTGAAGCACACGAAGCAATCTATAAAGCCATACTCAAAAAGATTTAAGTGAAGCACAAAGAGCATTTTACAAAACCATACTCAAAAGATATAAGTGAAGCGCATGAAGCATTCTATAAATCAATGAAGGACTAACTCATACTAGGATGGTGCATAAAAGGAAAAGGAAAACACTAAAGACGCATATCATGTGAACAAAACAAAAACCGAGGTATACCGATAATTGTTGAAGAATAAAGATGGGATGCCTTCCGGGGCATCCCCAAGCTTAGATGCTTGAGTCTCCTAGAAATATTTGCTTGGGGTGCCTTGGGCATCCCCAAGCTTGAACTCTTGTCTCTCCGTATTCTTCTCATATCAATACCTCCTCGATCTTCGAACACTTCATTCACACAAAACTTAACAAAACCCTCGTGAGATCCGTTAGTATAATAAAGCAAAATACTACTTTAAGTACTGTTGTGAATTCATTCCAAATTCATATTAGCATTATATCTACTGTAGTCCAACTTCACCATGGTTCATACCCCCCGGTACTACTCATAGATTCATCAAAATAAGAGCACAATGCATAGAAAACAGAATCTGTCAAAAACAGGACAGTCTGTAGCAATCTGGAAACTTCGTATACTTCTGTAACTCAACAAATTCTGAAAATTTAGGACAAATTAAACAAATTGTATAGAAGTACTGTGTAAAAATTTCAGAAACTTTTGACGTTCCAGTAAGAAATGTAAATTCATGCACTACAGTCAAAGTTTCTGTTTTTTACACCGCACAAAGCCAACAAGCAATCTAATCAACCTAAAACCAAATCTTGGCACATTATTTTTATAATACAAAGGATATATACAAGGGGATAATTATTTTTGAGAAACTTCCATGAAAAATTCTACATTGTTTCCATGAGCATGAACACAAGTGTTCAAGGTCGACCCTCACTTCTCCAATGCACAACTTTCCAATCACTTCTCTTTAAAAAAAACTTCTTAGGCAAGAGGAAAGTAATTCTTTTTGTATTTTTCATTATTTAATTTTTTTGTTTGTTTCACCCACAACTAAAGAAAGCAAAAAGGGAAAACAAAATCTACTTAGTGAAGAAAGCAAACAAGCACACACGAGAATATCAACCCCACGCTATTGCTCCCCGGCAACATCGCCAGAAAAGAGCTTGATAATCCCCAAGTGCAAGGAATCATCGTAGCAATTTCCAAAGGTGGAAGTGATAAGTATGGAGTATCGAACCCACAAGGAGCTAAAGGTAAGACCAATGTTCTCTCAAGTCCTATCTTCCACTGATACGACTCTACGCACGCCGAACGTTTGCTTCCAACTAGGAATGAGAACTAAAACTACGTTGTGGGTATGAAGAGAATAGCTTTGCATGATATCGGAGAGCTAAAATATAAAAATAGGTGCTGTTATCATAAAGTCAGAATATATTACAATGTATTACAAACAGCGAGGGTGGAATAATGATGGGTCGGTGTGCGGAATTATCCTAGGCAATTGTTAACAAGATCGGTAATCATTATTGCAATTTTACATGAGGGAGAGGCATAAGCTAACATACTTTATCTACTTGGATCATATGCACTTATGATTGGAACTCTAGCAAGCATCCGCAACTACTAAAGATCATTAAGGTAAAACCCAACCATAGCATTAAAGCATCAAGTCCCCTTTATCCCATACGCAACAACCCACCTACTCGGGTTTATGCTTCTGTCACTCAAGCAACCCACTATAAGCGAATCATGAACGTATTGCAACACCCTACAGCGGGAATCCTTCATGTGTGCGCGGCACGGAAGGCACAATAGGACAGCACCAAAGTAAAACATACAACTCAAACCAATCTAGATCATCAATCAACCCAAAGGACAAAAGTAATCTACTCAAAACATCATAGGATGGCAACACATCATTGGATCATAATATGTGGCATAAAGCACCATGTTCAAGTAGGGGATTACAGCGGGGTGCAGAAGAGTGGACCACTGAAAAGACATGAGGACGGTGATGAAGAAGGTGATGTTGATGAAGACGATCACCGCGGCGATGGTTCCCCCGATGGCACTCCGGCACCACCGAGAGAGAGGGGGAGAGGGTCTCCCCCTTGTGCTTCCTCCTCCATGGCCTCCCCCCTGAGTGGGGAGAGGTTCTCCCTCTGGTCCTTGGCCTCCATGGCGATGATGGCCCCTCCGTCCACCTCCTCCATGGTCTCCGGTGAAGGTGACCCCCTTCGGCAGGGTGCCGGAGAGGGCCAAGATTGATCTTTCGTGGCTCTGGAGACTTGCAGCGGCGCAACTTCCGATCTAGGTTTATTTCTGGAGGTTTCTCGATTTATAGGAGGACTTGGCGTTGGAATCACGTCAGGGGAGTGCTCGAGGGGCCCACAAGCCAGGGGGACGCGCCCTAGGGGGGGTGCCTCCCAGGCTTGTGGCCTCCTCGGTCACTTCCTGGCCCAGCTTTTTGCTCCGGTATTTTTTATATTTTCCAAAAAAAATCTCCGTAAATTCAGCCCATTCCGAGAACTTTTATTTCTGCACAAAAAACAACACCACGGTAGCTCTGCTGAAAACATCGTCAGTCCGGGTTAGTTCTAATCAAATCATACCAAAATCATATAAAATTATTGCAAACATGGCATGAATACTTCATAAATTATAGATACATTGGAGACGTATCAGCCATCCGCGGTCCGCCCGAGTCCATCTGGGGCCCGGATGAGCCCGCGCGCCCCGCCGCCGGCTCCTCTCGAACTGCCTCCACTGCCCCGCCATGGAGCCAAGCTCCCTCGCGCCTGGCTTCGCGTCGGAGTACCGCCAGCGCCGCCCGCCGGTGCGCCCTCGCCGGACTAGGCTGACCGCGCCCCGAGCCACCCATCATCACCTGTAGATGCTGCCAGGCGCCCCCATGGATCCCCGACGCCAGAACTCCTCGCCATCAAGCTCCGGTCGCTGTTCGCGCCAGATCCGGACTCTTTGGGCGCGCCGCCACGGGGATCCGGCCGGCCAAGTCCGTCCCCGCCTCGTCCCTACCTTCCCATGCCAAGGCCAGCTCGTTGGAGCTCCTGCATCGCGCCGCCATGGGCAGCACGAGCCCCTGCCTTCTAGCGTGCTGACCGCACCCGCCCCCTGCATCGCGTTCGTGGGCCACGCCCACCGTAAGCCCCAACGCAGCGCCTGGGCCGCATCTTCCCCAACGCAGCTAGCCTGGCCCGGCAATCGCCAAGGCCCAACCCATCACTAAGCCCGCCAAGTGCCCTTGGTGAGCAGCCCTCCGCTATTTTGCGCCCTATGCGCTGCTTAGTTATGCTGCGCCCAGTGCTCTGTTTTAGAGTCAGCCCACATAGGTTTTTTTCCCCTGCTACGAATTTGCCTAATTATCCACCGAATTGTTGTTTTACAGAAAAAACCCCTCAACTTCATGCATATAATAACTTCACAACCCTGCATCACATGTAAAAACTTTATATATGAAAAATGTGTAGAATTTCGTGTAGATTCATAATTTGCAGATTTCATCCATGTTTAAAACGTTTAAACTTGTTGTTTGTATTAATTTGCATCAATGCCATGTTAAAACGGTTTTTATCATAACTAAATAACCGTAGCTCCGTTTAAAATGATCCGCATATGTAACTAGACTAGAAAAATGTGTAGAATCACATGGTGCACTTTAGTTTCATGTTTAACAATTATAAAATATGTTGAGGACAGATCTGGACAAAAATCATAAATTGCATATGAGGTCGTTTCGGTAATGCTATATGTTGTTTCCGGCCTCATTTAAAATGCCTAGATAGTGTAGTTGTGTATGCTTCACCTCTTGCCTTGATGAACAACATTTAAAAATCGTTGAGTTAAACAACATTAACCGTATTTCTCTTAATATGGAGAGTTATTATTTTGTTATATGTATGTTCTCCTTCTCCATTTAAAATTTCTTTAATTACATCTTCACCTTATGCCATGACCACCCATGTTAAACAACATTTAATATTGATGAGTACCTAAACGAGAGTGAACTAAATAATTCGAATGTGGAGTTTCGTCAATGTGCAACTCGTTGCATATTGAACTTCACTTAATGTGTAGTAGTTGAATGTTGTGCTTTGTCATGCCTTGCATATTTAAACTTGACATGCATCATCATTGTTTGCGCATCATGTCATGCATATGTTGTGATGTTTATCGTGTCATTTGTTTGTTTCCGGATTTGCTTCTTCTCGATAGAGTACCGAAAGCGTTCGGTTTGTGAGGATTCATTAGACTATGTTGGATCGTCTTCTTCACGGATTGGTTCTTCTTCCAAGCGGGATCTTAGGCAAGATGACCATTTCCTTGGAAACCACTACTACCATTGCCATGCTAGTTGTCTCGTTTCTTTCGCTATGTCATGCTACCTACCACTTGTTTGACAAGCCTGCCAAAATGCCATGATAAGCCTCTAACCCTCCACATCCCAGCAAACCTTTGATTGGCTATGTTACCGCTTGCTCAGCTCTTCTTATAGCGTTGCTAGTTGCAGGTGAAAGTTGTTTCCATGTGCAAACATGGATTTTTTTGAGATATGACAATATTATTGCTATTTAATTTAATGCACATATATACTTGGTAAAAGGTGGAAGGCTTGGCCTTTTGCTCTGTGTTTTGTTCCACTTTTGCCGCCCTAGTTACTTGTGTACCGGTGTTATGTTCCATATTGAGAGCTCCTAACATGCTTGAGGTTGTTATGGGGACCCCCTTGATTTTCATTTTGGGATAAAACTATTCTGGCAAGGCCCAACATTGGTTTTACCATTTGCCTAATAACTAATAAAATTGCATAGGGACTTTCCGAACCCGTGGATAATTAATCAACAAACTAGGCCAGTGCTCCTCATGAGTGTTGGTCCACCTACCTAGCAGTGGGCGGTGCCACCTCGGGGCAACTCGAGGCATTTTCTGGCTACCGTCCACTTCGCATAGACGGGTGATGCCCGTAGATAGAGAGCGCACGGCTCTAGATGCGGATCTGGCTCACAGGAGGCCTTGCTGGAATTGTTTTACTTTTAACGAATGTCTTGTGCACCGGAATTCTGAGTATACTTTGGGGCTATCTCGAGGTTGAGGTTTTCCACCGGGATTCTGAGGATACTGTGGGCTATCCCGTGGTTGAGGTTTTCCGACCCAGCTTGTGGCTAGTTTGTGATGGATGACTTGGAGCACCCGTGCAGGGTTAAATCTTTTCGAGAAGCCGTGCCCGCGGTTATGTGGCAACGTAGAAATTTGTTTAACACCCATTCATAGAAAACTTAAAGTAAACTCAAATAAAATACACCAACCGTGAGTGTAATCGTGACTGTCTCTACTCGTGAGTTCTGATCTGAGAGAGAACACGGTGGGGTTATGTTTGACCGTAAGTAGGTGTTCAGGATCACTTAGTGATCATTACTAGTTCACGACCATTTATGCGTAGATCACACCCTCTTATTCTTGTACTCATAAGTTAGCCACTCAAATAAAATGCTTAGTGCTTGCTGCAGCCTCACCACTTAACCATACCTTACCCGTTAAGCTTTGCTAGTCTTGATACCCTTGGAAATGAGATTGCTCAGTCCTTGTGGCTCACAGATTACTACAACAATAGTTGCAGGTGCAGGTAATGCGATGCTTTGACGTGAGAGCGATGCTTCGTTTGATTTGGAGTTCTTCTTCTTCTTCCTCGATCTTGGATGGCTTCCAGGCCAGCAGCCTGGGATAGCAAGGATGGATGTCGCTTTTACCGTTTGATTTCGTTCGTAGACGGACCCTGCTCTTTTGTATGGTGATTGAATGTATTGTTGTATTTTGAGTTGATCATGATTAGCTTGTGGCGAGTGTAAGCCAATTCCATATACGCATCTCCTCTTTACATGTACTTGAAACGATATCCATTCTTGTGAAACGACGAGATAAGCTTCTATCCCTGTCGAGGCCCCCGAGGCAAAATAAGGATAGGATCGCATCTTGGGCGTTACATGAAGCTAAGTGGGTGTGCATACAACTTGCTTGCTCATGAAGACCTACATCGGAATATATAAGCCAAGTTCTATAATGAAAAATTCCCACTAGCATATGGAAGTGACCAAACAAGAGACTCTCTATATGAAGAACATGTTGCCACTTTGAGGCACATGGGTGGAAAAAGGGGTAGTAGGACTGTCTCATCTCTCTTTTCTCTTATTTTATTATTTTTTCTTTTTTGTGTTATCTTTTTTTTTCTTTCTCTCTCTCTCTCTCTCTCTCTTTCTTTTTTCTTTTTTCTTTTTCTTTTATTTTTCGTCCGGAGTCTCATCCCGACTTGTGGGGGAATCATTGTCTCCATCATCCTTTCCTCACTGAGAAAGTGCCCTAATAATGATGATCATTACACTTTTATTTACTTACAACTCATTATGAAAAACTATAGTATGACTCTATATGAATGCCTCTGGTAGTGTACGAGGATGTGCAATGATCAAGCATAACATGTATAAAAAATGATGAACGGTGGCTTTGCCGCATATACTATGTCAGCTTATATGATCATGCATATCAATATGACAATGAAAGTACTAGTCATATGATGTAATGGTGGAAGTTGCATGGCAATATATCTCGGAATAGTTATGGAAATGCCATAATAGGTAGGTATGGTGGCTGTTTTGAGGAAGATATAATAAGGCTTATGTGCAATAGAGCGTATCATGTCACGGGGTTTGGATGCATCGGAGATGGTTGCACCGATCCTTAAGGTGAGAATGGGCAATGCACAGTACCGAAGAAGCAAGCAAATATGAGGTGGTGAGAGTACGTACATCCATGGATTCACATTAGTCATAAAGAACTCACATACTTATTGCAAGGTTTTATTCGCTCTCTCGAAGCAAAGTACTACTCCCATGCGCCTAGGGAGGAGGTTGGGAGGAGTTAACCATCTCGCGCCCCCGACTTAAAAAGCACTAGGATTTCAACGAGGAATAAGAATACTCACACATCATCAACATGCCATAAAACATATTTAGATGAACAGCAAGTTAACACCCTCTAATTCACAATATTCTTACTAACCAATGAGCATGCACTCATGCCCTTTCACATTACCACATCAATATCATTAACCCATGATTTCTCTTTTATGTGATACATGAGGGTTTTGATTATGCACTCATTGAATACCTATTACTATTGGACTAGTCTTGTAACCCATGCAAATTACTGCTACTATTTATTAACTCTCAAACAAATGTAAGTGAAGAACGAGAGTGCGATTATTTCTTTTAAATCTATACGCCACCATGCTCTAAAAGATATAACTGAAGTACTAGAGCAACTGCTAAGCTCAAAAGATATAAGTGAAGCACAAAGAGTATCCTAATAAATCATGGTGATATTTTGTCTCTCTCAAGTGGGTGTATCCAGCAAACAATGATTGTGGAAAACTTAAACAAAAGCAAACTAAAGCAAGCGACGCACCAGGCAAAACTCATATCATGTGATGAATAAAAATATAGCTCCAAGTGACATACCGATGGATTGAGATGAAAGCGGGGATGCCTTTCGAGGCATACCCAAGATTAGACGCTTGAGGCTTCCTAGAATATTACCTTGGGGTTCCTTGGGAATCCCCAAGCTTAGGCTCTTACCGCTCCATATTCCTTCATCCATCGTGATATCACCCAAAACATGAAAACTTCAGCACACACAACTCAACAGAAACCTTCGTGAGATCCGTTGGTATAGCAAACATATCAAATACTTAAGGTACTCTTATAAATTGATTCATATTTTATTATTGCATAAGGTACTGTATTCTAACTTCTACATGTCTTATACACCCCGATACAATCCATAGCATCATCAAAACAAGCAAACTATGCAAGCAAAAACAAAATCTGTCTAAAACAAAATAGTCTGTAATGATCTGTAGAGAACTTATACTTCTATAATTCCAAAAATTCTGAAAAATTAGGACAACCTGGGGAATTTGTATAGCAATATTGTATAAAAAATTAGATCATAAAGATGTTCCAGTTAAATGAGAGAAATTCTGCACTGGATGCTAAAGTTTCTATTTTTGCATCGTATCAATTCTACTCATCATGTAAGTCAGCCCAAATGCATTACTTGGCACAAAGACTAATTAAAACATAAAAACACAATCATTATAGACGCAATAATCATGTTATCAAAATCAAACGTAAATTTAAAACAAAAATAATAAAGATAACTATTCGGTTGTGTCGGGGTACACAAACAGGGGTGTTTATTTCCCCCTGACTTGTGCACGGATGATAAGCCTCCAACCCGATGGCCTAATCCTGTCGGGGAAAGGTACTACAACGTCAAAACCAGTCCAACCCAGAGAAGACGCTCTATGTGAGATCAAGGAGCGCATCAATAAGACGAAACCAATATTCAAGACCAAGACTCCGACAGAAGCAATATTCGCTGGCTAAGCAACGCCGGCAAGGTCGATGCAACGGCCCAGAACGGGCCCGAACCGCGCCAGTCACGTCCCCGGTACCTGCCGGGGACCGAGACGCACACATCTTCAGGAAGAACCGGCAAGCCATCCCCCGGCAGGCGCGAGACGATCGGCCACGGCTCCATTGCATCGCAACGCCATTCATTTGTCGATGCGGTGTCGAGCCCTTAGGTGGCTAAGTGGCTCTCGCTAAGCACGTGGTGACTCGCTGGGAGGCAAATTATGCCAGTTTGACACCCGTCTAGAGGCGTGTCAAGATATTGAGCAATAGTTAGCTAAAGCGGTGGTAAAAGCCTGCCGGGGATGCGTTCCCGCATGCCACCTAGGCAAGCATTTATGGAATTTTGTCGTAAGTGCCAGAGTTAGGTATGATATCACTGTTGGCTATCTAATCACTAGATAATGTCTGTTTTGCCACTGTGGTTGCCCCTTAAGCTATAAAAGGAGGCCCAAGGCAACCTAGCTAAAGATTCGGACTTTTGAACACTTGTATTCGCGTAGCAGCTCTCCCGAAGGCAACCTTGCCGGGTTTGAGCGTTGCATGTGCTTCGTGTTCCCCCGATCAATCCACCAAAGCAGGAGTAGGGTTTTACGCTTCCCAGCAGCCCGAAACTGGGTAAAACACCAGCGTGTCGTCGTTGTGCTGCCTCACCACCTCTGCTCTTTGTGCAACGCGACCTCACCCCTGCCGAACCACAAAGGGGCCCGTGGCCCCATAGGTGATCGTGTGCATCATGACCCGACATCTTTGGCGTGCCAGGTAGGGGGAGGAGCGCATTTGCGCGAACCTGAGGTCGTGGGCAGCGCATCGATTTTTGTCATTATTTCCTCCACCGGGAGCATCGAAGGAGAGGAGCAATGCTTCTCCCTAAGTCTCTTCCTCCCGGATCCCATCGCATGTCGCCTCCTGCAGCGATGGCGGCGACAAGGATGAGGGCCGTCGGCGCTGCGGCTGATGCGTCCGACGTAGACAGCATAACCGCAGTGTAGACCACGGTCGAGGAGGAGGCGAACTGGGCGGCGGCGTCGTCCCTATCACAATCATCGAGCAAGCCCACCTAATCCCAGGGAGGTGCAGCTCGGTCTGATAGGCAAAAAAAGGTACGCAGCTATAACCCTCTCTCCTCTCTTTCCCCGCATGTGATCAGTTCTGCATAGCGGTGGTGCCGCTAGTGTCGATAAGCTCGCGTGAGGCTCGGTCCTGCATTTATCCCGTCAAGGGTAAATCATGAGCCGAATGCTAGAGCGAATCCATCGATTGGCACCACCGGCAAGCGAACCATGACAAGGTCCCGTTCGCCAACGCCTCCATCGCATTGGTCGCTACGGGACCATTGGACGCGAAGGAAAGGATAAAGGCTTGACCATTCATGTTTACTACCCCGTTTTTCATTAGTTGTGAATGTTTACATTAACCCTGCAGGCTCGTGCTGAGGATTGTACTCATAACTAACGGGCCCCCATGTTTCTCCATTTGCCCCTCTTTGTTTTCCCTTCATCTCAGGGCAAAGGTGAGTACACGCGGATGTATTCACCAGGAAACGTGAAGAGGAGGGGCGGCCATGAATGGAGGGAGGGACAATGTGCGTGAATAAATGTGCGCCAGGACGGAAAGGGAGCCATGACGAAAGCTAAGTTGACATGGTTATCAACCTTCATTAGAGCTCGCATTTGTATATCCCCCCTAGCAACCAAGGTTTCATATGGCGAGTCTTGTGCGCGATGGAACCTTGCCGTATTTGTTTGCGCCCTTGCTTTGTTTCGAGTCCGCTCAACAAAACATGTGTCAGCATCAAACACCGTCAAGGAAAAACTCACCGGCAGCGTGTCCTTGCCAGCAGAATGCTAAGGACCCGTTCCTCAAAGCAATCGCGGCGGCACGTTGTTGGCGGGTAACCAGAGCGCGCAAAGAAAACGACTATACAAATGCCAGTAGGAAAGCGAGGGGGATAGCATGCGTTTACATAAAGACATCAGTTCAGCAAACATTAAAGCAAAGATAGTGCATAATCTAATACGGGATACATATTGTGTCTTAAGTACAGGACAGCACGGCGGCAAGGGTGACTCAAGGCTAAACCCTGCGACTTCCCTAGGTCCTTGGGACTGAGAGGACCCTGTCAACAAGGGGACCGGCCTTCTTCGCGGCAGCAGAGGTGCCGGCGCCCGGCGGCAGCTTCTTGAAACCATCGGAGAGGTCGAGGTCCGGGTGGAAGAAGGCGAGGTTGCTCAGGACCAGGAAGAGAGCATCGCGAGCCAGCTTCCAGGATTCGTTGGCAAAGCAGGTGGCCCTGTCGTCCTCATACATCTTCAACCCCTCGATCAGGCCTTCAAAGAAGAGTGCCAGCTTGACGCTTGGAACTTCGTGCTTGTCGACGGAGAAGGCTCAACTCTTCATGTCCATACTCGCAATCTGAGCAGTGAGGCGCTCGGCGATGTCAATCATGCTCTTGATCCAGAGGTCACGCTGCTGAATCTAGTTCTCCAGCTTGTCTTCTACATCTTTTTGGAGGATTTCGCATTGGTCAAATCTGTCATCAACAGCTTCTCGCGGACACCGATAGATTCAATGTCTTTCTCCAAAGAGGCAAGCCTGGATTTCATGCTGGAGGTGGTGTCATTGGCGGCGTCAAGATCTTGGCTCTTGGAGGAAAGCTGCGATTGCGCCTCTTCCAGAGTGGCTTTAGCTTCCCGCGCTTCCTCCTTGAGGGCCTCTATCTCCCTGTTGCTCCCGGCAAGGTCTTCCGTCAGCTTGCTCAGTTGGTCCTCGAGATTGGTCTTGGCGGCAGATGCGGCAGCAAGCTCATCGGCCACTTTCTTCAGTTGGGCTGAGGAATCCAGAGAGAGCGCGTCGAGAGTGGCCTTGTGGCCGTCCTCTAGCTCTTTGGTGCGTTGCTGAACACGGGCCTCCAACTCCACGTCCTTGCTGTGGAGAGTAGCTTCGAGGGCCCTTCCCGGGAGGAGATGTTCGTCTCTCTGGTGTTCAGAAGCGCTTCACGCTCCACCAGTCGAGTCTCCCGGGCTACAACGTCCTCCTTGGCCATGGCCAGCGTCTCATAGTGCCTCTTAAGAGAAAGGACCTGCTGGTTGTACCACTCTCGCACCTCGTTCCCTTTGTCCCTCAGCTGCTGGTCCACGAGCTCGGCCGAGTCGCGATGCTCCTTGACCGCCTACCATTTTAGGCTATACCTGTTTTGCACATTCTTGAGCCCTGCCGCCATGGATTCCAAGAAAGCCAAATCTTTGGCGCCATCAGCGGAACCGTGAGCTTCTTCGGCCCTCTGAGACATCGGCGCCAGTACCCGTCTGATTTCCTCATTAAAATCCGCGCCCGTGAGAAGGATGAGCCAGGAGTTGTGGGACCAAGTTGAGCAGGGACCAGCGCCGGTTTGCTCAGGGGAGATTGCAGGGCCGAGGCCATAAGATAGCTCGAAGTGAAGGGCCCCATGGACTGGAGCGGAGTCTTCTCCTCAATGACTGTATCCGGGCCAGATGCGCCGCCGGGGGCTGATTCCGTTCTTTCTAAGGATTCCTGAACGTCCCTGGCAACCTGCCCGTGGCCCTCCGTGGTAGCAATCTTCATCGCCTCCTTAGTAGCATCTTTCCCGATGCCGGCCACTTCTTCCAGCAACTCAGGCTCTTCAAGTGGCCAAGCTGCGGACAAAAGTAGTAAGCGGAAAAATGAAAGTCAGGAATCAACAAGACACACAAGAAGAGAGAAAAGAGGGAAGTGAAAACGCAGGCAAGAGGGTTACCCGATGGGGGTTGCTGAGGAAGGGCATCCTCTTCCCCGGCAACATTGGTTGCCGGCGTACGGTCTGTCACTACCCCTTCGGTGGTGACCTCAGCACGGGAAAACCCCTCGGTGGAGGCCCTTGCCGGCGACTCCTCCCCATAGGCGATGGTCGACGAGGGATCTTGGAAGGAGGGCTCCCCCTGGCGAGTCCCTCCTTGATAGCTCTCTCCCATCTCCCTGTCAGGTGTGGGAACATGCCCTTCCTCATCCCCGCCTGCAGACAAGGTCTGCCCTAGGGTTTCGCGAAGAGGGCTGGACCGGGGGCTAGGCGCAGGATCTTCCTCCGCACCTCCTGCCGGGCTCATGCCTGCCGCGGATCCCGGCCCAGACGCGAATTTGACCCATTTAGCTCGATGCGCAAGGGTCTCCCTATCCCTGTTAGATTCAGCTATACAAGATCACTCAAGAAATCAAGGACAGAAAACATTGACGAGGATCGTAACTGAGTAACTCACTCTGAGACGATGAGCATGGAGCCCAACTCGTATGATGCAGGCGGCGGAGTTAATCTGCCCCTTTTCAAAGTTGGAGGAGCAGGGCTTGGCGGTTGGACCGGGACCTCCGGCAGGGTCGAACTTGGCGGAGAAGTTGGGCTTGTCGGGGGGTTGGGGTCCACCCCAGTGACCGTCCGTCGCTTGGCGGGAGGAGACTTAGCCCGAGAGAGGCGGCGGGAATGGCGGCGTTCTGCGTCGTGTTTGACTCCCCTGGTGGCCGTCTTCTTTGCCCTATGCGTGCTCCGCGAGGACGCAGGGGCCGTTGACTCTCGGTTGACGCGCTCGCGGAGGCGACGCCCTGGCTCTGGAGCGTGAGGGCCCATTTCGAGCCCTTCTTCCTCCACCTCCGGCTCCTTTTCCTCCTCCGTCTTAACCCCCTCTTGGGTTCCTGTCGCCGCGGCTTGGGAAGCCCTGGCCCTGACAGATTTGAACCCGGCAGCCTCCTCCATGGCGCGCTTTTCGCTCCCCTCTTTAGAAGAATCATCACCCTTGGCCTCCTCCTCTTCCTCTTCCCAGGAGCCCATTTTCTTGGCGACTCTGACCTTCTTGTCCTCTTCAATCCGAGCGGCAATGAATGCCTCCTCCGCCCTGGTAGTTGGCTTGATCAGATTGTCCTCCGCCTTGGAAGCTCTTTCTACCAAGCGAGAGACCCAATCTATCTCGTCATCCAGGGCAGGCAGCTCCCAATCAGACTTGACCCCGGAGGCGTTGCAGTCGGGCATCCATTGCAAAATCTGGCTCCGGGCAGAATTGAGATGCAGGGGAATGACTCTTGCCGGCAAATGGAACGGCCCAAGATGGCCGAACAGCTGCTCGCACAACCAACCATGGTCGTAAATCGTCAGATTGTTGGCGGGGCCTGGGTACAACCACATCCTGTCGGCAGAACCATTGTACTCCCATGCAAACCTGTCCCTCCTCTACAGCGGCGCAATGCGGCGCCGGAGGAAGTCGGGCCCCACATGTTCGATGGTAAGCCCGACAGCTTTCAGACGGGTAATCCTGTTCAGCGCCAGGCGGAGCCTATCGTTGGTGAGGCCCAACTTCAGTCGCTTCCACGTGTGACGCATCTAGTCGCTTCCGCGTGTGACGCATCTAGTCCGCGTCGAGCAGAACTCGGGGGCTTCTTCATCCTTGATCTAGCACCAGTCGCCCCTCCACTCTTCCCACTTCCTGCACTGCTGGCCATGGAGATAATCCGAGTCTTCCCACCTGCACCGAGGAATCCAGCTTCTGTTCCCTGAGCGGTGGGATTTGTCTTCTATCCGAGGGACGAAGAAGTGTGTGAACAAATCCACATTGGGGGCAACTCCAACAAAAGTCTCGCACAGATGGACAAAGATTGCCATGCGCGCCATTGCATTGGGCGTGAAATCCAAGAGGTGGAATCTGTACACCGTCATCATGGCACAAAAGAAATCAGAGAAGGGGGAGGAGACGCCATAGAGAAAGTACGCGCAGAAGAAGTGGTACGAATCTGATGGTGTCTTTTCTTTGGCCCTGTCCGGCAGAACTACGGGCGCTCCATGCCCATTCGTTTCCCTCCCCCACATATAGGCATACCTTGCGATCAAGGTGTTGCCGTCCAGGTTCGACGGGGAGAAAACCACATCTTTCTGTCGCCGCCTCTCCAGCTCTTCTGCTTTCCTCTTCCTCTCTTCAGCCGCTGGGTCCGCTGGTGCAGCCGTCTGCTTCCCCTTCACGGCACTCGTCTTCCGCCCCATCTCTTGGGCTCTCAAGGGCGGTGGAGGATCTAGCAGTGCTTAGTGGGTGGGCGGCGGTGGCGGAAGCAGTTTCTTGGCTTGAGGAGGAAGGTGAAGGAAGGAGAAACGGACGCGAATGAGCAGTGCCCCAGCGCGTTACCTTTTTATTGGGAACCCGTGCGGGGGCTGGCTCTTCGCTATCTTTTCAGAAAAATGACATATCTTTTACTGGCGTTTTTTTACTCTCCAACGGCTACTGCTCCACCCAGGACCTGCGGTAATTACGCGGAGTGGACATGGGTTTGACGAGTCATCATGACCAAGGATGTGAGGGCAGCATTTCTTCGACGCGTGTCCGTGCACTGTTTGGGGCCTAACCCAACGATGCCAAGCGACACGTATGGCTCAGGCTCGGGGGCTTCTGTCGGGGTACACAAACAGGGGTGTTTATTTCCCCCTGACTTGTGCACTGACGATAAGCCTCTGACCCGATGGACTAAGCCTGCCGGGGAAAGCTACTACCCCATCAAAACCAGTCCAAACTAGAGAAGCCGCTCTACGTGAGATCAAGGAGCGCATCAAGAAGACGAAACCAACATTCAAGACCAAGACTCTGACAGAAGCAACCTTCGCTAGCTAAGCAACGCCGGAAGGTCGATACAACGGCCCAGAACGGGACCGAACCGCGCCAGTCACGTCCCCGGTACCTGCCGGGGACTGAGGCACACACATCTTCAGGAAGACCCAGGAAGTCATCCCCCAGCAGGCGCGAGCCGATTGGCCACCACTTCACCGCATCGCAACGCCAGTCATTTGTCGATGCGGTGTCGAGCCCTCAGGTGGCTAAGTGGCTCTCGCGAAGCACGTGGCGACTTGCTGGGAGGTAGATTATGCCCGTTTGACACCCGTCTAGAGGCGTGTCAAGATATTGAGCAATAGTTAGCTAAAGCGGTGGTAAAAGCCTGCCGGGGATGCGTCCCCACACGCCACCTAGGCTAGCATTTATGGCATTTTGTCCTAAGTGCCAGAGTTAGGTATGATAGCACCGTTGGCTATCTAATCACTAGATAATGTCTGTTTTGCCACTGTGGTTGCCCCTTAAGCTATAAAAGCAAGCCCAATGCAAACTAGCTAAAGATTCAGACTTTTGAACACCTGTACTCGCGTAGCAGCTCACCCGAAGGCAACCTTGCCGGGTTTGAGCACTGCGTGTGCTTCGTGTTCCCCCGATCAATCCACCAATGCAGGAGTAGGGTTTTACGCTTCCCAGCGGCCCGAACCTGGGTAAAACACTAGCGTCTCATCGTCGTGTTGCCTCACCACCTCTGCTCTTTGTGCAACGCGACCTCACCCCTGTTGAACCACAAAGGGGCCCGTGCCCCCATAGGTAATCGTGTGCATCGTGACCCGACAGGTTGCCTCCGAACTAGTGCTATAGTTTTACGCCCCTAGCTAGGCATAATGCATAGGGTCAAGTGTTGTCATCTTTGATAGTCCACCCATCAGTAGCTCTCATGATAGACTCATAAGGTGGTTTAATTATCTTCCTAGGGAAGTGTTCCATCTATTCCTTTAATGGAAATTGGAACCTTATGTTTCCCTATTTCATATCAATAATTGCACCTATAGTACGTAAGAAAGGTCTTCGAGTATTATTGGACAAGTAGGATTGCATTCAATATAAAGCATAATGAAATCAACAGGCACATAATTTCTATTTGCAGTGATAAGCATAACATTTATTTTACCCAAAGGTTTCTTGATAGTAGAATCTGCAATATGCAAATTAAGGGAACAATCTTGAATATTGATGAGACCAAGCACATCACAACGAGATTTAGGTATTGTTGAAACTTTAGCACCAAGGTCACACAAAGCATTGCATTCATAATATAGTATTTTTATTTTGATAGTAGGTTCCCATTCATCATGCAACTTTCTAGGAATAGAAACTTCTAGTTCAAGTTTCTCATCATAAGCTTTTATCATCACTTCTACTATATGTTGAGTAAAAGCCTTATTTTGTTCATAAGCATTGGTGAGCTAATAATGGATTGCAAAAAGGAAATACAATTTTATCATTAGAATCGTCACCCTCCAAGCAAACTGGACTCCTTCTAGCTAAAGTTGACTCATCTCCAATCCCTTTATCATTTAATATCAGAATATTAAACAAATATTCAATAGGAGAAGTGCCAATCATTTTAAGATCTTCATCATGATTCCGGTAAAAACTGGTGGAAGAGCTTTTTCTAAGAATTCTTGCTTAGCTTTCAACTTAGTGGTCCTCTCCTTACTTTCATCAATAGATATTTGGATATATTTAATAGTCTCAGTAAAATCATGCTTGGGTGGAAAAGTTTTATTTTTAAGAGTTTCCACATCAAGAGCAATTCTATCCATGTTCTTAGCCAAATCATCAACCTTATGCAGCTTTTCTTCTACCATAGTATTAAAATTATTTTGAGAACTAATAAATTCTTTAATGGTGTTCTCGAGATCGATATCCTATTATTATTTGTAGAAGAATTTCCAGAAGAATTTCCATAAGAGTTTCCATAATTATTAGAGGAGTTACCGAGATACGGTCTAGCATTGAAATTTCCTCTATAAGCATTGTTTTTTAAATTGTTTCACGAGATAACGTTTACATCAATAACATCATCATTTTTCTCAATGAAGGTAAACAAAGGCACATCATTGGGATCAACATGAGCATTTTTACTAGCAACCATTTTCATAAGAGAATCCACTTTTTCACTCAAAGTAGTGATTTCTTCGACATAATTTATCTTCTTACCAGTTGGAGCTCTTTCGGTATGCCATCGAGAGTAGTTTGTCATGATGTTGTCCAGAAGTTTGGTGGCCTCTCCTAATATCACATCCATGAAGGTACCACCTGCAACAGAATCTAGAAGATTTCGAGACACAAATTTTAGTCCAACATAGAAATTATGGATTATCATCCCCAAGTTTAAACCATGAGTAGGGCAATTTCTAATCATCAATTTTATCCTCTCCCAAGCTTGTGCAAGATGTTCTTGACCATGTTGTTTAAAATTCATAATTTGATTTCTATGGGAGATGATCTTAGCAGGAGGAAAATACTTGGCAATAAAAGCATCTTTACACTTATCCCTTGTTCCAATAATATAACATGGTAAAGATAAAAACCTAGCGTAAGTTTATCTCATAGTGAAAAAGGAAATAATTTTAATTTGATCACATCATTATCCATATCCTTTTTTTTTGCATATCACATATTCAACAAAGGTATTAAGATGAGTTGCGGGATCCTCATTAGGACTTCCCGAAAATTTCTCTTTCATCACAAGATTCAGCAATGCAGCATTAATATCATAAAACTCCACACTAGTGGCAGGTGGTATAGGAGTACTAATAAAATCGTTTTTATTAGTATTTGTGAAGTCACACAACTTTGTAGTATCTTGAGACATGGTGACCGAGCAACCAAAATAACAAGCAGAACAAGTAAACTAGCAATTAAAGAAGTAAACTAGCAACTAGCAAAGATAAATATTTTTGTATTTTTGTTTTTTATGAAGCAAGCAAAATATAACAGCAAATAAAAAGTAGAAAAAGTGAATGAGAATTTGTGTGAAGGTAATTGATAGTAGGTTGGTGATACTCCCCGGCAACGGCGCCAGAAATCCTTCTTGATACTTGTTATCTTTGTTGGGTTTTTCGCGAAGAGGAGCAGGTGATGCAACACAATATAGATAAGTATTTCCCTCAGTGATAACTAGGGTTAACGAACCAATAGGAGTAGCAAGCAACCCCATCTTCAGTGACTGCACACAAAGAAGAAAACACTTGCACCCAACACGTGTAAGAGGGTTGCCAATCCCCTTGGACTCATTATTTGCAAGCAAATGAAGTGTGTAGATGATAGTTGAATAATGTAAATTGCAAAATCAATAGAAAATGAATATATGGCAGCAAGGTAATGAAAGCTTTTGTAAATATATAAGTGAATAGACCTGGGGGTCGTAGTTTTCCGTAGTGGCATCTCTCATGTAGTAGGCATACGGTGGGTAAACAAATTACTATTGGGTAATTGATAGAAAAGCGCATAGTTATGCCATATTTGTTCACGGCAATGATCATGTGTATATAGGCATCACATAAATAAGCAAATAGGCTGACTCCTGCCGCACCTATGTCTATTATGCCATGTCGAGAGCGCTTCTATGCTTGCCTCTCTAAGTATTAAGTTGATGACAAACAGAGTAATGGTTGGAGAACGATGACATTATGGAGACAAAGAGAATTCAATCAATATGAATTAACCCCATCCTTTTACCCTTAGTGGCAACAATACAAATACGTGTCTTGTCCCCTTCTATCACTAGGATATAGAGCACCGCCAGATTGAACCCATATCAATCTAGTTGGCGAAACTATTTCAATAGATTGGAGAGATTTACACAGCTATTATAATCATGCAAATAATATTCATAATAGAATTCAGAGAAGACTCAAATCTTTTTCATGAATAATCTGAACATAAATCCACAATTCATCAGATCCCAACAAGCCCACCGTACAAAGTGATTACATCGAATAGATCACCGCGAAGATGCAGTGAACTTTGTATTGAAAATCAAGAGAGTGATAATCATCTAGGTACTAACTATGGACCCTAGGTTTGTAGGGAACTGCTCACACATCACCATGGGAGAAAAAGGTTGATGTAGAGGCCCTCCGTGAACGATCCCCCTCCGGCAGGGCACCGAAACAAGGCTCCAGAAGGGCACACGGTGAAACAAAGACTTGCAGGGGCGGAACCAGTGTTTCTAGTTGCCCTCTAGGGTTTTGGTGAAATATTAGAATTTATAGGCCCGAGAGGGACGTCGGGAGGCGCCAGGAGGGGCCACCACAGAATAGGGTGTGGCGCCCCCCCCCTAGGCGTGCCTTGATGTGTGGTGCCTCTCTCGTGCGGCCTCCGTTCTCCTCCCGAAGCTTCCAGGTTTTCTTTTTGTCCAGAAAAAATCAAAACAGTTTCAGGGCAATTGGACTTCGTTTGGTACTGTAAACTTGAAAAGCCAAAACATGCAGAAAACAACAACTCGCACTAGGCACTGCGTTAATATGTTAGTGCTGAAAAATAATATGAATTCTGCAAGCCGGTTTGGAACAATCAAAAATTATAGATACATTGCAGACGTATCAAACCCCATTTCGACAGGCTGATTCTTTTTGGATCTGGATCCAAGACGGCACTACTGACAGCTCCCTTATGACTTCTGCAAGCCGGTTTGGTGCTTGTGTCCATCCTCTAACAGCATTGATGGCTTCACAGCTTCCAATAAAAAACTATTTGATCAAGTTATATATTAACTTGATATTTTGAGGAGGCTTCCTGAGCTGCTCACCATCTCATGGCTCTACAAATAGGGGTAACAAGGTTACAATTTTATGAGCCGACATCTGTCTGAAGTTATACCTAACAGATGGGTCAGAGGAGGCTTACTAAAGATCTTGGTGGATATTTCGTTGGTAAGCCGGTTCATCCGGCCTAAGCCGGTCTCAGCCTCCTTTGCCTTGGCTTCCGTAGTTCCTGCGCGCTGCGTGTTTGGCAGCAGCATTGGCTGCCTGACTCAACTTTTCAGCTTCGTCGTGTTTGTTCTTCTCCTGAAGCAGTTCTTCTCTGAGTCATCCAATTTCTGCCTCAGCCTCAGCAATGTATTTCTTCAACAACAATAATTAGTACATAGTGCATGGGTGAAGTCCCAGGTTGTTGTGGACAGCTAACCTGACACTTGGGGGCTACACTTATTTCACTTTACAATCTTGAAGAAGTTCCAGGCTACCATGGACGCTAACACGACCCTTGGGGGCTACAGTTGAAAGCACAACATGCTCCCTTGGTGGTTTTGATAATTCATGACAACATACATTGTCTCTTGGACTAATACTTTTAACTAGTGTATTTCAGATAAAAGTCCATAGAGGAAGATGGGTTGGCAAAAGGACTGTGGAGATACCCCAAGTTGCAAGGAAATGGATTGGCAAAGCTTCAAGCAAGAGGACTCTACATTTTACTTTGTGAGAAATCACTTTGAGTCCATAGGAAAGCCAATACTATTAAAAGGGGGTAAGGTACTGTTGGTGAACAAGATGCTCCACGTGCACAAGTGATAGTCACCAAAAACACCCACAAGCTCTTCCACAAAAGTCTGTCCAAAGTCAAATATCCAAAATCGGTGCAACCAACACTTTCCACTCGGTGCCACCGATTCCCAAACTCAGACAGACCCATGCCAAACCCTAGCCAGTCGGTGCAACCGATTCTGCATCGGTGCCACCGAGTTTAGGTTGCCAACTCTCTGTCTAGCTATTTTCAGTCTTCGGTACCACCGAGATTTGCCAGTCGGTCTCACCGAGTTTCTGGACCAACTCTCTGGATAGCCATTCACAAGAATCGGTACCTCCGAGAATTGTGGATCGGCGCCACTGAGTTGCTGGACCAACTCTTTGGTAAGCCATGGTCAAGAATCGGTACCACCGAGATGTGAGAATCGGCGTCACCGAGTTTGCGCAATCTGACCGTTGGTCACCTGATCGGTTCCACCGAGTTTTATATATCGTTCTCACCGAGATTCAAAAGTTGTCACCTTTTGGTCACTTCGGTACCACCGATATTCACACATCGGTGTCACCGAGTTGGTCACTTTAGGTGTAACGGTTGGATTTTTGGGGATGCCTATATATACCCCTTCACCACCACCCACTCGAAAGAGAAGCACTTAGAACTATTCCATACTTGCCCCATCATATTTTCGGAGAGAGAGTCACCTACCCTCGTGTTGAGATCAAGCCATTCCACTCCATCCATATGAATCTTGATCTCTAGCCTCCCCAAGTTGCTTTCCACCCAATCAATCTCTTCCACCATAGCCAAATTTGTGAGGGAGTGATTGTGTGTTGAGGAGTCTATCATCTTGAAGCACAAGAGCTAGTTATTCATCGACATTGCCGAGCCTATTACCTTTTGGAGGGTGGTGCCTCCTAGATTGGTTAGGTGTCGCTTGGGAGCCTCCTACTTCGTGTTGTGGAGTTGAACCAAGAAGTTTGTACGGGCAAGGAGATCGCCTACTTCGTGAAGATCTACCCATAGTGAGGCTAGTCCTTCGTGGACGGAAGCCGTTATGGAATAGTCAAGGTTGCTACTTCGTGGACCCTTATGGGTGGAGCCCTCCGTGGACTCTCGCGACCGTTACCCTCCGTGGGTTGAAGACTCCATAGACGTGGATGTACGATAGCACCACCTATCGGAACCACGGGAAAAATCTTCGTGTCCCTCATGCGTTTGATCTTCCTATCTCAACTCTTTACTCCCATGTGCAATGTCTTTACTTTCCGCTGCCATACTATTGACATGCATGTGTAGGGTGTGCTAGACTTGCTATAATTGTTAAAATCTGCCAACCAATTAACTTGGGAAAAGGTTAGGTTTTAAATTCCTGCTAGTAGTCTATTCACCCCCCCTCTAGACACTCTTCTAGTGATCCCTCAATTGGTATCAGAGCATTGGTGGTCCATTGCTTCGGTTTAATCACCGTGGAGGAAGATGGATGTCTTTAGTATAGGGAGTTTGAGTTGTAGAGTGCCTATTCTTGATGGGGATTACTATAGTCAATGGAAAACTTTGATGCTTGAGCTATTTAATGAATTTCAATTGAGCAAGTATGTCAAGAACCCCTATGTACCTCCCATTGATCCTTTACATCCCACACATGAAGAGGAAATTGATATGCTATGCAATCTTAGGACTATTAATCTCATCATTAGAGGATTGCCTATAAATGTGCTTAATCAAATGAAGAATTTTGAATGTGCTTATACTTTGTGGAATGACTTGGAGAAACGATATCCAAGTTATTCATTGAAAAATCTTGATGAAATTCTTCATAGAACTATTGCCTTTCACAAAATGACGCCTAATGATCCCAAGTTTGATGACTATCTATTTGAGCTTAGAGACCTCATGCGTGCTAAAGGAGATGTCATAACTATCAACAACATCATTATAGAGGCTCTTTGCATTCATAAACATGAACATTGTCATGATCACAACACTAACGAATCTCTTGTTCCTTGTGACGAGGATTTCTCACTTGATGATGACAATGAGGAACATGGCTACTATGAGGAAGATGAGTTGTTCGACATCGAGTATGAGAAGATCATGAAGAATCTAAGTCTCATGGAAAACTTCAAGGATTACATGTCCGGAGGAAAAGAGTGGATTCTCGATAGCGAATGCACCGATCATATGACCGGAGATAGAGAAATGTTTGAAGAGATCACACCAAACCATGGACCGCGAAGGTACGTAACGTTTGGAGACAACTCCAAGGGTAAGGTACTTGGTCTTGGTAAGGTGGCCATATCCCATGATAGCTCTATTCAAAACGTCATGCTTGTTGAATCCCTTGGCTACAATCTTCTTTCCGTATCTAGACTTTCCGACTTTGGCTTTAATGTGCTATTCACGAAAGTAGATTGCCAAGTGTTTCGTCAAGATAATCATAAAATGGCATTTACCGGTTTCCATAGAGGTGATCTATACATTGTCAATTTCACGAAGAGATCCAAACCTCATACTTATCTTATTGCAAGATCTTCTAAAGGTTGGCTTTGGCATAGAAGACTAGGACATGTTGGCATGCGTAATCTAGACAAGCTTATCAAAGGTGATCATATACTTGGTGTTAAAGATGTTATCTGGAAAGCAAGTAGGTGGAAGTCATCCCGTTAAGAATATCATGACTACTAGGAGACCACTCGAGTTACTTCACATGGATCTTTTTGGTCCCAATGCTTACAAGAGTCTCGGTGGAAATTCCTATGGTCTAGTTATAGTTGATGATTTTTCTAGACTTACGTGGGTATTCTTTCTTGATGATAAGTCGCAGGTACAAAAGATCTTCAAGAACTTCGTTCGCAAAGCACAAAATCAATTTGAAGTGAAGATCAAGAAGGTTCGGAGCGATAACGGATCGAAGTTCATGAACACCCATGTAGATACCTTTCTTGACGAAGAAGGTGTTTCACATGAGTTCTCGGCTACGTACACGTCTCAACAAAATGGAGTTTTTGAGAGGAAGAACCAAACTCTTATTGAGATGGCAAGAACAATGCTTGACGAATACAAGATGCCACGACACTTTTGGGCAGAAGCCGTGGAAACAGCATGTCATGCCACAAACCGACTTTACTTGCACAAGCTTCTCGGTAAAACGGCATATGAGCTACTCACCGGTAACAAGCCCCAAGTTGGATACTTTCGGGTATTCGGCTCAAAGTGCTACATTCTTGATAAGCATCGTCGTACTAAATTTGCTCCTAAATCTCATGAAGGATTCCTACTTGGTTACGGATCGAACTCTCACACTTACCGTGTCTACAACAAGTTCACTCGAAAAGTTGAAGAGACGGTAGATGTGAAGTTCGATGAATCTAATGGTTCGCAAGTCGAACAATTGCCAAATGATGTAGGTGATAAGGACCCTTCGGAAGCTATCCAAGACTTGTCCATCGGCAAGATTCGTCCCATGGAGGTGAAGGAAAGTACTTCGTCAACTCAAGTGGAAGCCCCTACTTCACGTCAAGGTGAACCTCAACACGACATGGAGGCATCCACAAGCGGTACACGACAAGATGATGAAGAGGAGGAAGTACATCATGAAGATCCACCACAACCTCCTTCACCACCACCTCAAGGAAACGACACCTTCAATAACAACGAAGATGAAGGAGATGATGATGATGAAGAAGCTCCACCAACCAACAAGCCTAAGCTACCCCGAGTTCGAGCAAGAGTGGCCAAGAACCATCCTCTAAACCAAATCTTTGGTGACATACAAACCGGGAGAATCACTCGCTCTAAAACTCGCTTGGCTAACTTTTGTGAGCATTATTCTTTCATCTCTAGCATTGAACCCTTGAAGGTAGAACAAGCTCTTGAAGACCCGGATTGGGTGAACGCAATGCATGAAGAGCTTCACAACTTCGAGAGGAATGAAGTGTGGACATTCATGGAGAAGCCCAAGGACGAGAAAAACATCATCGGAACCAAATGGGTGTTTCGAAACAAGCAAGATGAAAACGGTCAAGTTGTACGCAACAAGGCACGTCTCGTAGCCCAAGGATATACGCAAGTCGAAGGTATGGACTACGGTGAGACGTATGCCCCCGTCGCTGAACTTGAAGCTATTCGCATTCTTCTTGCTTATGCTAATCACCATGATACCATGCTTTATCAAATGGACATTAAAAGTGCATTTTTAAATGATGAGATTGAAGAAGAAGTCTATGTTAAGCAACCACCTGGTTTTGTGAATCCTAAGAAACCTAATCATGTTTACAAGCTTCGTAAAGCCCTTTATGGTCTTAAACAAGCCCCTCGCACTTGGTACAAATGCTTAACGAAGTTTCTCATTGAAAAGGGTTTTGAAATTGGAAAAATTGACGCAACCTTATTCACTAAGAGAGTTAATGGTGAACTATTTGTGTGCCCAATCTATGTGGATGATATTATCTTTGGTTCTACTAACCCAACATTTAGTGAAAGATTTGGAAGATTGATGTCCGAGAAGTATGAGATGTCCATGATGTGTGAGCTGAAATTCTTTCTTGGTTTGCAAATCAAGCAAACAAGAGAAGGAACTTTCATCTCTCAAACCAAGTATACTAAGGACCTGATCAAGAAGTTCAACATGCAAGAGTGCAAAGGTATGAAAACTCCCATGCCTACTAGTGGACATGTTAATCTTACCAAGGAGGACGAACCAGTTGATCAAAAGGTTTATCGATCTATGATTGGTTCATAGCTATATCTATGTGCCTCCCGTCCCGATATTATGCTTAGTGTTTGCATGTGTGCTAGATATCAAGCTGCACCTAAAGAATGTCATCTTTTGGCCGTGAAACGTATTGTGAGATATTTGATACAAACACCAAACTTTGGCATTCGGTATCCCAAGTGATCTTCTTTTAACCTTGTTGGCTATTCCGATTCGGACTATGCCGGTGACAAGGTTGATAGAAAATCCACCTCTGGTACTTGTCAATTTTTAGGTAGATCTCTTGTGTCTTGGTCTTCCAAGAAACAAAACTCGGTATCTCTATCTACTGCCGAAGCTGAGTATATTGCTGCCGGATCATGTTGTGCACAATTACTATGGATGACACAAACGCTTAAGGATTATGGAATCCATGTTAAAATGTTCCATTACTTTGTGACAATGAAAGTGCTATTAAAATTGGTCATAATCCCGTGCAACATTCTCGAACTAAACATATTCAAGTTAGACATCATTTCATTCGTGATCATGTTGCCAAAGGAGATATTGATCTTAAGCATGTTCGCACTAACAAGCAATTGGCCGATATCTTTACTAAGCCACTTGATGAGAAAACGTTTTGTCACTTGAGGAGTGAGTTGAACATCATTGATGCTTCAAACTTGAGCTAATCTCACTCGATTGCATGCAAGGGCATGAGCTTACTTGATACTTCCATGATACTCTTAACATGTTATCTTATACCATGGAATTCTATGCTCCCTTGTATTGCAACTAACCTATTGTAGTTACTTGGAAGAACTTCATTCCACAAGATTGCCATCAATTCAAATCATAAGCAATCTTGTCATGACCAAGTATCCACAACCCCTCTTGATGATGGAAGGAAGAAGACAACAATAGTATCCTTGACACATATTTGAATTTCACAATTGGTATCGTGTCATATCATGTTCTTCCTTGCTTGACTAACCTATGTAGGTGAGAAGTGTACTAAAATGAGAAGGATTGCTCCCAACTCAAGATGATCTTCATCAACCTCGAGCATCCTCAACAAGTTCACCTACAAGCCACGTCATCAACATCACTCGAAGGTATGTACTCATATCCTTGAAAACGCTTTACTCCAAGTCATGAGCTAAAGCAACTCAAGTGATATGAAAACATTAATATGCTTAATCGAAAAATGGTAACCCCATTTTGAGCTTAACGATGAGTATGACCTAAGATCAAGTATTCTTGCTTGGCTCCTAAGTCAATATACTCTAATATAGGTGACCTAGTCACCGCCCATCATCTAGTTAAGAATCTTGTGTGGTTCATTCTCTATTTGCAAGATTTCTTGGAACTACTCAAATCTTCTCTGGTTGATATCTTTTTGTAAAGTATTTTGCATTTCCTTTGAAATTTCTTTCGACACTTTTTTACAAGTTTCCTAAATTTATTTGCAAGTTTCTCAAACATTGCCAAGTTTCTGTTTTAGCCTCGGAGCCACCGATACAAATAACTCGGTTCTACCGAATTAGCAGATGAGCTGCAAAACAATATCTCGGTACCACCGACTTGTTTGTCTCGGAGCCACCGATTTGATTTCTTCTCTTATTTGTGTTCATAATTGCAAATCTTTGTTTCCTTAGTGATCCTATTGTGATATTTTCAATTCTTCGATGATCCCTTCTTAAAAAATTAAAAAAATAGGGGGAGAATTTTTCTTAAGGATCCCTAACTCAAAGGAGGAGAAGTCTTACAAGCTCTCAGATCAGCCAAAGGGAGAGAAATTATTTTCAATGATTCCCTCAATTTCCATTTCTATGAACTCTACGATCTATGACCCTTGTTCTCAAGGATTCCTTCTTAATCAATGATCCCTGTATCTGACCCTGTGTATGACCTTTTTCGAAATTAATGCCAAAGGGGGAGAAATACCAAAGCTTCAAAGCTAAAGGGGGAGATACATGCTTATGCAAAGGGGAGATATAATCAAGGGGGAGAGGAGAATATGAAAAGTTTATACTTATATAGACAAGGTGAGAACACCAACGTAGGGGAGGAACATATGTTTGGAACGAAATATGTTTATTTCGTTTGACTACTCATGTTAGATTTTTCTCACCCTATCCAATCCCAATATCTATATACTAAAATTCAAAGGGAGAGGATGATCCACTATTTCTATATCTAAGGGGAGAAAATTTCTAAATGGTCTTGGAAACATATCAAACTTGAAGAATACTATCTTCTGTATGTTCTCCATATCTTGGTAATTTTGGGTTCCAATGCCTTTTGATTAGTAGAATACTCTTGTGTTCCCTAACATTGTTTTCTCAAGTGTGTTTCTACTACAAGAATGCTCAAGGACTCAAGGTAAGTATATGCATCATATCCTCGATCAAGATGATCTCTTGCTTCTTGCACATATTGTTTGCAAGAGTGAAGTCTTGAACAAGGATACATATCACTCACATATATTTGATGCATATAGCCAAGATACACATGACTCCTTCTATCCCTTCTACTA
Source organism: Elymus sibiricus (assembly GCA_039707655.1). NCBI lineage: Eukaryota > Viridiplantae > Streptophyta > Magnoliopsida > Poales > Poaceae > Elymus > Elymus sibiricus. The sequence continues at coordinate 240,824,794 of CM077665.1, forward strand.
TATATGTGTCCATGCATTCCAAAGCAACTATCCTTTAAAGGGATTGCACACACTTAGGGGGAGCAAGTCTAAGTCATGTGTCTCTCAAAGTCTTCATTATATCCATGCATATCTTTATTTGAAGCTTTGATTGTATGTTGTCATCAATTACCAAAAAGGGGGAAATTGAAAGCACAACATGCTCCCTTGGTGGTTTTGATAATTCATGACAACATACATTGTCTCTTGGACTAATACTTTTACCTAGTGTATTTCAGATAAAAGTCCATAGAGGAAGATGGGTTGGCAAAAGGACTGTGGAGATACCCCAAGTTGCAAGGAAATGGATTGGCAAAGCTTCAAGCAAGAGGACTCTACATTTTACTTTGTGAGAAATCACTTTGAGTCCATAGGAAAGCCAATACTATTAAAAGGGGGTAAGGTATTGTTGGTGAACAAGATGCTCCACGTGCACAAGTGATAGTCACCAAAAACACCCACAAGCTCTTCCACAAAAGTCTGTCCAAAGTCAAATATCCAAAATCGGTGCAACCAACACTTTCCACTCGGTGCCACCGATTCCCAAACTCAGACAGACCCATGCCAAATCCTAGCCAGTTGGTGCAACCGATTCTGCATCGGTGCCACCGAGTTTAGGTTGCCAACTCTCTGTTTAGCTATTTTCAGTCTTCGGTACCACCGAGATTTGCCAGTCGGTCTCACCGAGTTTCTGGACCAACTCTCTGGATAGCCATTCACAAGAATCAGTACCACCGAGAATTGTGGATCGGCGCCACCGAGTTCCTGGACCAACTCTCTGGTAAGCCATGGTCAAGAATCGGTACCATCGAGATGTGAGAATCGGCGTCACCGAGTTTGCGCAATCTAACCGTTGGTCACCTGATCGGTACCACCGAGTTTTATATATCGGTCTCACCGAGATTCAAAAGTTGTCACCTTTTGGTCACTTCGGTACCACCGAGATTCACACATCGGTGTCACCAAGTTGGTCACTTTAGGTGTAACGGTTGGATTCTTGGGGATGCCTATATATACCCCTTCACCACCACCCACTCGAAAGAGAAGCACTCAGAACTATTCCATACTTGCCCCATCATATTTTCTGAGAGAGAGCCACCTACCCTTGTGTTGAGATCAAGCCATTCCACTCCATCCATATGAATCTTGATCTCTAGCCTCCCCAAGTCGCTTTCCACCCAATCAATCTCTTCCACCATAGCCAAATATGTGAGAGAGTGATTGTGTGTTGAGGAGTCTATCATCTTGAAGCACAAGAGCAAGGAGTTCATCGACATTGCCGAGCCTATTACCTTTTGGAGGGTGGTGCCTCCTAGATTGGTTAGGTGTCGCTTGGGAGCCTCCTACTTCGTGTTGTGGAGTTGAACCAAGAAGTTTGTACGGGCAAGAAGATCGCCTACTTCGTGAAGATCTACACATAGTGAGGCTAGTCCTTCGTGGACGGAAGCCGTTATGGAATAGTCAAGGTTGCTACTTCGTGGACCCTTATGGGTGGAGCCCTCCGTGGACTCTCGCGACAGTTACCCTCCATGGGTTGAAGACTCCATAAACGTGGATGTACGATAGCACCACCTATCGGAACCACGGGAAAAATCTTCGTGTCCCTCATGCGTTTGATCTTCCTATCTCAACTCTTTACTCCCATGTGCAATGTCTTTACTTTCCGCTGCCATACTTGTTGACATGCATGTGTAGGGTGTGCTAGACTTGCTATAATTGTTAAAATCTGCCAACCAATTAACTTGGGAAAAGGTTAGGTTTTAAATTCCTGCTAGTAGTCTATTCACCCCCCCCCCTCTAGACACTCTTCTAGTGATCCCTCAACAGTATTGAGTTCTCCTATTTTTACTGAAGACCCGAAACATCATTATCTCATGAGCCGGTCCTTGGAGGCTACATTATTGAGTTCTTCAACTATTACTAAAGACCTTACACATCATTATCTGATGACCCTGCCTTTGGGGACTACATATTTTGAATCTGAGATTTTTGTTATATATTGTGGGGACCCCGACTCATAAGTCGCGATCACTGAATGCACGTCTACAGTGATCCAAGAGATCAATGCTCACTGAACACACAGAAGCTGGATAATCAAGGGTCTTACATCCATACATACCGTCTTACACAAATAAAGACCATCAAGGTCAAGTCTTACATAGATAGGGCCAGAAAAGCCAAACAACAAACATAGACTCGCAGAGGAAATCTTGAAAGATAGCATAGGCCCATGCCATCTTCCTTAACCCTACAGGCATTCTGACAGGGAAGCGTCCTAATTCGCATGTTCGTCACCAAGGTAATCTTCACCATATTCCTGCTCTTCCATGCGTGGCCAATTAAATAACCAGTGGCAAGCCAATGAGTACTTTGAATGTACTCGCAAGCAACCCATGTTTGGAACAAGGTACAACAATGCATGATATACCCCTAAATAGGTAAGTTTTGCAGAAAGCTAATTTTGAGTGAAGTGACATGATCTATTAGCTTGTATGCATGCATCGTGAAGTTTCGGTATCCATATGTACAGGTTACAGATATCAATATAAACAAGGTTTGAGCATCTCATGCTCAATCATCACGTCAAGTCATCTGACTTAACTCAAGTATCATTTTTCGCACACACATACCTAGTTTTGTAAGATAGTGGACGTAGTTTAAGCTGCAACACCCAACTGTCCTTGTCCATGGACACGGCTATTCGAATAGCTTTACACTCTGTAGAGGTTTCATACTTTATGACTCGCGGTAAATCACATACCCAAGGTAAGCACCCGAACATTGTCTTCCCCTTGACAACACTAAACAAACAGTCCACTAGTTGGCACACAGCCCGCATGATGTACATCACAAGTATCATCCATGAAGGGACCAACGATGTGCCCGGTGTCTATGAAAACAGCCATGGTCATCCTCTCAGGCACGACCCCGTATCGAGAGTGAACACGTCACACCTGCCAGTAGTAATGCGGGCTCTCTGCTAGCATCGACCAAAGTAATCAAGAAAGCCCCGTCCCATAAGGGGTATCGTGGTTGTACATGTAAGGTTGGGAATGGACGGCAAATCTTAAATCTAATCCGTTTTAGAAAACTGTCGGTGCACTAGTATAGGGGTACCCAGTGCCCCTGACTTATGCACATGCGGTAGAAGCAGAAAACCCCACCAACAATCAAGACCAAGACTCCAGCAAGCTCAACATGGCAGCCTAAGCCTGGGCTGCAACGTGCCAAGCACATCCCCGACGCTTGCCGGGGACCAAGACGAATGCACCTCTCAAAAGATTCGGCAAGCCATTTCCAAGCAGGAGTAAACCATCCAGCCACCGCTCCACCGCATCGCTACGCCTGTCACTTATCGATGCGGTGTCGAGCCCTTAGGCGATTAATCAGCTCTCGCTAAGCACGTGGTGACACATTGGAAGGCAAGTTACGCTCGGTTGACACCCGCCCTGTAGCGTGTCAAGATCTTAAGCAGCGACCGGCCAAGCGGTGGCAACGGCCTGCCGGGGATGCACCCCCAAGCACCACTTAGGCACGTAATCATGGCATTTTGTCCTAAATGCTAGAGTTAGGTATGATAGCTCTGCTTAGCTATCTAATCGATAGATAATGTCTGTTTTGCTACTGTGGTAACCCCTTGGACTATAAAAGGAGGCCCAAGGCAACCTAGCTCAAGGTTGGCAACTCGAACCCCCGAACGATTGTACTCGCATAGCCGCTCTCCCGGGCAGCAGTCCTTGCCAGGGTTAGGCACCCTGCGTTCTTCGTGTTCCTCCAATCAATCCACCAAAAAGCAGGAGTAGGGTTTTACGCTTAGCAGCGGCCCGAACCTGGGTAAAATGCATGACCCTTGATTGTTGCGTCGTCTCATGCTCTCTGCTCTTCGTGCAACGTGACCCCCCTTGCCGAACAACAAGGGACCTCTGGTCCCATAGGTGATCGTGAGCATCCGTGCCCCGACATCTTTGGCACGCCAGGTAGGGGGCGTGCATTATTTGTGCGAAGCCGAGTTCGTGAACGGCGAATCGGGCTTCGTCATCATCTTCTTATACAATGGCTCCGAAGAAGAAATCCATCGCGGATGCGCATCCCTCGTCCTCGAAGGCTCCATCACACGCGGCCGCCGGCGCCATAGGCGCCGTGGCGGCTGCGGCCGAGGCGGACGTCGTGGACGACGCGGTCGGCGTGGGCGGCACCTCTGTCCAGCCTTCCGTGGCCAGAAATGGAGCAGGAGGCGCCGGAGGGAGCAACTACAGCAACAACATGGCGAGCTCGGCCTCGACGCCACGGGCGGAGGGACCGTCCTTTCATCACCTCCCCGCCGCGTGGATGGCCGAGGCCGCCTCAGTGGCGCTTAGTCCGGTGCGAGCCGTGACCTTCCAGCTGCACCCATCGCAAACGAGATTGTTGGGCGTGCGCCTCGTGTCTAGAGAGACGGGGTGCCCAGCGGAGCCGCAGCTCCTCAAGATCGGCCCACAACCCACCAGAAAGCTCCAGCGAGTGGCGCGCGGCATCAAGGACACGGCGACGCTTCTCTTGGTCCTACCAAGAGTCGAGCCACGTCGAGGTTCGCCTCTTTCGCCATGCTTGGCACCACAGAGGAGGCCATGGCGAGAGTCCAGATGCTGCTCAACTTCATGCCAGCAGCTGATAAGATGGATGAATGGAGAGCTACCATTCAAAGTTTGATTTCCTTCGTTGAAGCCAACAAGACCCAGCATGCAGAGCCGTCGTGACGTACGCGAACAATAGCGGCAGCCCAGGGCGGCGAACGCGTAGAAGGTGCCACCCCAACGGTGCAGCCCCCTCCACGACAATAGGCCCAGAGGCAGCCGCAGCAAGCTTCACATGCTGACGACTGCGACAAGGCGTCCATAGTCTCGTCTGGTCCGCATGACCGCCAGGATCAGCGGCGTGTCCTTGAAGACCAGCGGAAGGAAGACGCGTGCATCACCATCGAGCAACGTCGTGAAGCACACCCTCAATCCGACAAGCGCAACGGTCCAGACGTCGGCGACCCCGCGCCCAGTGTCAGCGGGTACCTTCCTTACTAGGTTGGTTGCCCCGCCTTCACTAGCGAGCTGCGTCGGGTCCGCTGGCCGTCGACCCGAGCCTTCAAGCCTGAGCTACCAGAGAAATACGAGGGGAAGCTAACCCCCGCGAAGTTCTTGGGCATCTACACGATAGCTGTTCAAGCTTCGGAGACCTCAGTACCGGCAAGAAGACGAAAGCCGAAACCCCCGGCAAGGGAGCTGCGGCGTGCGCTGATTGCCGGGAGGTTGCTGCCGCTGAGAAGGCCGGGAAGTCCGACGGGCCGTACTACAAAATCCACCGCACCAAGGGCCATGATCTCCAAGAATGTCAACAGGTCGAGCAACTTGTTGAGAAATAGAGGGCCGAGTACGAGAAACGTGACAAGGAAAGATGCCAGGACAGCGCTGCCGCTAAGGGCCGTGGCGGCAGAGGTGGTCACCGCGGCAAGACCCCGCAGCAAAAGGAAAAACCCGCCAGAGGCCGAGAGAAGAAGGAAACAGATGATATGAGCAAAGATGAGGATGATGATGAGGATTCCAGTGACAGGGAGTTCCAGAAAGCAACCGAAGTCATGTGCGTTGATGGGGGTGCATCCTTGCACTCCTCTCGCCGCCAGCTCAAGCAGTGGGCACGCGAGGTCAATGCTGTGGAACCAAGTGCAGAATCAAGGAAACCACTCAGCTGGTCCCGCACGCCTATCATCTTTGACGAAGAGGATCATCCTGACCGTACCACTACGGTTGGATGTTTGCCGTTGTTGGTTTGCCTGACAATCCGCAACCTCATGGTGTCTAAGATGTTAGTTGACGGTGGGGCCGGATTGAACTTGATCTCTCCTAGAGTGGCTGAGAAACTGCAGATCCTTGATGAAGAGCTCAAAGCAACGGGTACATTCCAAGGAATCAACCCCGGCAGGAGCCGACCCAAGGGAAAGATCACTCTGCCTGTGACATTCAGCGGAGAGTTGAACTTCTGAACAGAGAGGATAGTGTTCGACGTCACCGAGATCCCACTGCCTTACAACGGAATCCTCGGTCACCCAGCTATGTCGAAATTCATGGCGGCATCCCACTATACCTACAATACTTTGAAGATGCCAGGGCCCATTGGGGTCATTTCCATCCCATCCGACAAGAAGAACGCGGTTATCTGCATGGACCAGATGTATCGCGACGCGGTAGCAGCTGAAGCCACAGAAATTCCATCTCCCACCAAGGATGCAAGGAAAATAAAGAAGCCTGGCAAGAACACCGGCAAGGACTCAGGGAAGCATGCCTCTTCGGAGTGCGCTCCACCTGATGATGACCTGTCGGAGAGTTCCGCCGGCAAGAAGACCAAGGTCACCTACCCTGAGACGAAGAAAGTCCCGGCAAGGGGGGATGGCACTGGTGGTACCTTCACCATCAGTGCTACCCTTACTGACAAATAGGAAAGCGCACTCATTGCCTGCGGGAGAATGTTGATGTGTTTGCCTGGCAACCATCTGACATCCCCGGTGTTCCCAGGGAGGTAATTGAGCACCACCTTGCCGTCTGCCCTCATGCCCGGCCCGTCAAGCAGAAGGTTAGGAAACAGGCCTTGGAGCGGCAGCAGTTCATTACCGAGGAAATCAAGAAACTTGAAGCAGCCGGTTTGGTCAGAGGAGTATTGCGTCCAACCTGGTTGGCAAACTCGGTGGTGGTATGAAAGGCAAGTGGGAAATGGAGGCTTTGCATAGACTTCACTGAGTTGAACAAGGCTTGCCCGAAGGACCCTTTCCCCTTGCCGCGCATAGATCAAATTGTTGATTCCACCTCCGGATGTGACTTGCTCTCCTTTTTGGATGCCTACTCCGGCTACCACTAGATATTTATGAACAAGGAAGATGAGGAGAAGACCGCATTTATAATCCCCTGCGGCACGTACTGCTTTGTATGAATGCCCTTCGGGTTAAAGAGTGCTGGTTCGACCTTCGCCAGGGCCATTCAAATTGGTTTTGGACCTTAGCTGCACAGAAATGTGGAAGCATACATGGATGACATCGTGGTCAAGACCAAGGATGAAGCCACTCTCGTACAAGATCTGGAAGAAACTTTCGCAAACTTGCGCAAGATCAACCTGAAGCTCAATCCTAAAAAATGTGTGTTCGGTGTCCTATCCGGCAAGCTGCTTGGGTTCTTCGTATCTCAGCGAGGAATAGAAGCCAATCCCGACAAGATCAAGGCGATCGAGAAGATACAGGCACCCAAGACCATCAAAGATATCAGACGCCTGACCGGATGTGTTGTCGCATTGAGTAGGTTCATCTCCAAGTCCGCTGAGCGCGCCTTGCCATTCTTCAAAATCCTAAAGAAGGCTGGCCCGATGAAGTGGACCCCGTAGGCAGATGCAGCGCTCCAAGACCTAAAGAAATACCTATCCTCTGCTCCCACGTTGGTTGCTCCTAAACCGCAAGAACCGTTGCTGCTATATTTAGCGGCAACGAATCAAGTGGTTAGTGCAGCGCTGGTGGCGCAGCGGGGGGTGGATGAAGATTCAGCAGCCGCTGCTGATGCTGCCGGGAGCGAGAAGGAAACATCCGCGACAAAGCTCGACACAGGTCAAGGGGGATCTCAGCAAATGGTTGACGGTGGGTCCAAGGAAGTGGCAAAGAAGAAAATGGTGCAGCGGCCCGTGTACTTTGTCAGTTCCATACTACAGGGGGCTAGGTCAAGGTACTCCGGAGTACAAAAGCTGATCTTCGGCCTCATCATGGCCTCGAGGAAGTTGCGCCACTACTTCCAAGCCCATGAGATAACGGTTGTCACCCGTTTCCCGTTGCAACACATACTGAGAAACCCCGAAGGCAGTGGCAGGATAGTTGAGTGGGCACTGGAGTTGTCAAGCTTCGGATTAAAGATGAGAGCACTTCACCATTCAAAGCAGAGCCTTGGCAGAGTTTATTGCAGAATGGACACCTGCACCAGATGATGAAGCTCCGGAGACAATCCTCCCTGGCAAAGAGGCACCAAAGGATTTGATCATGTACTTTGACGGTGCTTTCTCACTCCAGGGCGCTGGAGCAGGTGTGCTCCTCGTCGCCCCAACCGGAGAGCACCTGAAGTACGTCGTCCAGATGCACTTTCCCCAGGAGGAAGCCACCAACAACACTGCTGAGTACGAGGGGCTTCTTGCCGGACTTAGAATCGCGGTGGAGTTGGGAATAAAGAGGCTGATCGTCCGAGGAGACTCTCAAATAGTGATAAAGCAAGTCAAGAAAGATTATCAGAGCCCACTGATGGAGGCCTACATGGAAGAAGTGAGGAAGTTGGAGGAGCGCTTTGATGGACTGCAAGCAGAACATGTGCCATGAGCAGAAAACAGCATTGCTGACCACCTATCGAAGTGCGCTGCGCAGAAGCTTCCTGTGGAACCAGGGACCTTTGTTCTCCACCTCACCCAACCATCGGTGTCCTCGTCTGTGATGTCCAAGAAGAGAAGAAAGCTGAACTCCGGCAAGAATTTTCCGGCAAAGCTTCCTAAAGCCGCTGGTAGAGAGGCTGCCGGGGAAAATCTCGTTCCGGTTGACGAGCAGCTCCCTCCCGCAGGACCTCAAGGTCTAGCGGTTGAGACAAGCACTCCCGGAGACGTGGAGATGCCTTTAGTCCTTGTTGTCAAGCCACATGCTCCAACCTGGGCGCAACATATAGTCCATTTCCGTCAAACTGGAGAACTCCCCGAAGAGCAAGAGGAAGCCGAAAGAGTAGCCCGTCGGTTAAGTATGTACCAGTTTTTCGATGACACCCTGTACAGAAGGCAGCCGAACGGTGTGAAATTAAGGAGTATCTGCCGGGAGGATGGACTGAAGCTGTTGGCAGAGATTCACGGAGGAGTATGTGGTTCCCACATTGTATCAAGGGCCCTTGCCAGGAAAGCTTTCCGGCAGGGTTTCTATTGGCCCACTGCCCTCCAGGACGCTACTGAACTGATCACCAAGTGTGAGGCTTGCCAGTTCCACTCCAAGAACATCCATCCACCAGCGCAAGCCCTGCAAACAATTCCTCTATCCTGGCCATTCTCGGTCTGGGGGCTCGACATCCTGGGCCCCTTCCCCCGTGCTGTCGGGGGCTTTGAGTTCTTGTTCGTGGCAACCGACAAGTTCACAAAGTGGCCTGAGGTGGAACCAGTGAGAAAGGTGACCGCACAAGCAGCTATCAAGTTCATGAAAGGACTGGTGTGCCGTTTTGGAGTGCCTAACAGAGTGATCACCGACAACGGCACCCAGTTCACGAGTCGCGCCTTCATGCAATATATCCAAAACCTTGGAAGCAAGGTCTCCTTCACCTCTGTTGCTCACCCGAGGAGCAACGGGCAAGTCGAGAGGACGAATGCTGAAGTGCTGCAAGGACTCAAGACAAGAACTTTCGATAGGCTGCGGAAGAGTGGCAGGCGCTGGATAGATGAGCTGCCGGTGGTTCTTTGGTCCCTCAGAACAACACCAAATCGAGCTACCGGCCAGACGCCCTTCTCCCTAGTGTACGGGGCGGGAGCAGTGCTCCCCACGGAACTCATATACGGTTCACCTCGAGTGCTTGCCTACGATGAAGTAGAGCAAAAGCAGCTGCGTCATGATGATGCCACGCTCCTCAAGGAAGACCGTTTCCGGGCTGCTGTGCGAGCCGCACGCTACCAGCAAGCTCTGCGCCGCTATCATAGCCGCAGAGTTCAGGCCCGGAGCCTTGAGGAAGGAAACCTTGTCCTTCGGCGCGTTCAGTCCGCCAAGGGTACAAACAAGTTGATGCCGAAGTGGGAAGGCCTTTACCGGGTAGTACGAGTCACCAGACCTGGCGCAATCCGTCTGGAGACCGAAGATGGCACCAAGGTGCAGAACTTGTGGAACATTGAGCATCTTCATAAGTTCTACCCATAAGGCGCGGCTGCCGGGCTCAGTCCCCAACAGCCACCTTTTTTACAAGCCTTGTCGATGTTGCATGTAACCCTTTGTACAAAGCCAGGCGAAGACCCTGTGCAACAATAATAAAGCTAGGCATTGCATCGTATCATTATCCTTACATGCTCATTACGCATTTTTATGACTGCAATGTTAGCACCTTTAAGTTATTAAGATTTGCTAGAATGCTTGATGAAACCATAATCTTTGTTACTGTCCTCACCCTACATGGTTTACCATCGAGAAAACAGGGGAGGGAAACAAGGGAACCAAGATGGCGGCCCATCACGCTTGAAAAGAAGATACTACCTGGAAAAGATAAGTGTATCACGTATTTCTAGTTCAGTACTTCTCATTTTCTCAAGGAAACCCTTAGTATCTTCCTTACTGCGGGATGTAGAGTCACCCATGTGGGGAAAACCCTTGTCGGGATGAGCCGTCCCCCTGTCTTTACTCATGGGGGTGACAGCGCCGATACCGACATGGAGCTCTGACGGGGAACAACGCCAACCTATTGCCGAGGGCTCGCCCCCCCCCCCCACTTTGGCACTCGTGTTTTGATTGCCGACCCGGCAAGCAGCTCCATGCGGTAGGGACAAAACATACTGATGCAGTCCAAATAAGGAAAGGAAAAGGACAGTACTTGCGGAAAGAAAATAGCATTATGTTCTCATTCATTTTCGATACAAATGGGATGAAGATTACACGAGGAGGCACCTCTTTCTAATAACTCTTTATTTGGCTTTCTCCCCTAGGGGCAGGTTACAAAAATAAAAAGAGCAGAGGGAGACCTCTAACAGAAGCCCAGCCTGACCCCGTCAAGACCAGCATTGCGTGGATGTCAACCCCACCGGGAGGGAAGGCGAAGCCGAAGTCCACGAGCCTGCCGGGGTCCAACTGAGAAGAAGAGGCGGCGCCCCAGCCGAGAACCACCGGCAAATCGCTCTGCCGGGAGGAGGAGGAGTGCGATGACAGTGATGGTGCGGCCGACGATTAGCTAGAGCCCAGGTCGTCGTACTCCGACTTGACCGCCTAGGACTCATTGTTGTCGTCTTCACCGACACTGTCCTCCTCGTCGCTATCGCTCGAGGAGGATCCTTTGGCATCGATCGAGCTCTCCTCGCAGTAGCCAAGACGGGCGCCCGAACGCCAGTAAATCTTGACGGAGAGCTGGTCGGCCTCCATCATCTTGAAGTGGAGGATATGCCCATCCATGAGGTCATGGGCGCGGGCGAAGGTTTTCCACCCACGCCTGAGAAGCATGACGCGATGCTCCGGGTACTCGACGTCCACCCACGCGGCGCCATTACAACAACCATGCGCCCGCAGCCACAGGATGTATGGCTTGTCAACCTCCATCACCCTAGCAAAAGGGTGAGGGAGGCGCAGGTGGCCTCGGAGGGACCATGCAGCTTGATGATGAACTCCAGCGCTGTCCCCTCAGCATGGGTCTCTTCAAGAGGAGGGTCTGGCATTGGAGGAGGAAGTGAAGCAGCGCTCCGCCTCCCCCGACCACGGGCTCCGCGTCGACTGCGACCTCTCCCAGTTCCTCCGCCGCGCGCACTCGAGCCACCCTCCGCCTCCGTGGCTGAAGCGGTGGCATGATCCCGACGGGAACCCCTCGCCGTTGAGGCGGAGGCCGGAGGCCGCCCTCGTCCCCTAGGCATACTAGCGGCGAGCGCAACTCAAGACAAAGAAACAGAAGGGCGAACTCTATAGGATTGCACTCCAGGAGGAAGAAAGGATGGATGAGCATCACCCCTCGCGATCCCCCAATTTATAGGGGGGAGCGCGGAGGCTGGCTCTCCTCCATTCCAAGGGTCGCCGCCCATCTCCACCAATTCCATCGCCCACGATCATGGGCGAACAGGTAACCGCCCCATTGCTCCAATCCATGGCGCTACGGTTTCTGCCACGATCAGGACTTTAAGTCACGCGCGCCCATCGCTAACTCCCCGCTATGCATGCGGCGCGCGTGGCAGAAACGGCCTGAGGTAGTGGGTCAGTGCTAACCAATAAATTGACAGTTACTCCCTCACATTGCGCGTCTGTGCATGAAACTTTGGCCTGACACAACAGCACTTGGCGAGCACGTGTGGGCCAGTCCCGGGGGCTCCTGTCGGTGCACTAGTACAGGGGTACCCAGTGCCCCTGACTTATGCATAGGCAGTAGAAGCAGAAAACCCCGCCAACAATCAAGACCAAGACTCCAGCAAGCTCAACACGGCAGCCCAAGCCTGGGCTGCAACGCGCCAAGCACATCCCCGACGCTTGCCGGGGACCAAGACGAATGCACCTCTCAGAAGACCCGTCAAGCCATTTCCCGGGAGGAGTAAACCTTCCAGCCACCGCTCCACCGCATCGCTACGCCTGTCACTTATCGATGCGGTGTCGAGCCCTCAGGCGATTAATCAGCTCTCGCTAAGCACGTGGCGACACATTAGAAGGCAAGTTACGCTCGGTTGACACCCGCCCTGCAGCGTGTCAAGATCTTAAGCAGCGACCGGCCAAGCGGTGGCAAGGGCTTGCCGGGGATGCACCCCCAAGCGCCACCTAGGCAGGTAATCATGGCATCTTGTCCTAAATGCCAGAGTTAGGTATGATAGCTCTGCTTAGCTATCTAATCGATAGATAATGTCTGTGTTGCCACTGTGGTAACCCCTTGCACTATAAAAGGAGGCCCAAGGCTACCTAGCTCAAGGTTGGCAACTCGAACCCCCGAACGCTTGCACTCGCATGGCCGCTCTCCCAGGCAGCAGTCCTTGCCGGGGTTAGCCGCCCTGCGTTCTTCGTGTTCCTCCAATCAATCCACCAAAAATCAGGAGTAGGGTTTTACGCTTAGCAGTGGCCCAAACCTGGGTAAAATGCCTGACCCTTGATCGTTGCGCCGTCTCATACTCTCCGCTCTTCCTGGAACGTGACCCCCCTTGCCGAACCACAAGGGACCTCTGGTCCCATAGGTGATCGTGAGCATCCGTGCCCCAACAAAAACACACTCACACTACTTGCTCCGGTACACCAATTGTTTCTCAAGTGGTTACCTAGCTCATCTTCTCCCTCGGGCATTAGTGGCACCCGACGGGGTTTTGGAAAAAGTCTTTGAAAACACTTTATTCCTACACCATGCATATACCCGACCCACTTGCGTAGCAAATACTTTAGCATCATATCTACTTCCCACCCACACAACTCTAAGAAGAAAGTAGAGTCTTGTCATGCAAGTAGCAACGAGGAAAAGTAACGGAGGCAACTCATCAAGGTGGTCACAATAATCATCATGATTCTGATGCATCAATTTAATGTGCTATATGACATCCATAAATAGGTTTCTTATACATGGTCAAGGGGCTGCTTGCCTGGCTCAACAAAGTCCTCGGGGTCTTCAAATACCTTTGTTCTAGCTCCTTCGTCAACTTCGTAATCTAACGTCGCAAAGTAACGAGCGCACAATAAGATAATAGCACAAAACAGGAAAATAAAATCACTTAGAAAAATGTCAAACCATTTTTGTAAAATACTAGGTTGGAAACAAAAAATACAAAAATTACTAGTTTCTCTAATTGGCGTATAAAAAGTGGTAAAAATCATTTTAGCAGTGGTTTGAATATTCAAAACAAGGTTTTAAATACAAATAGTACATAATTTATTTTCAAAATGATGCACAAGCGGTATCATTAAATTTGTTAGGTTTCTACAAGATGTTACAAATTTGAATCACAGGATTTGGGTAAATATTTGTATCTCTGGAATTTTTGGAAAATGCCAGAAAAAGGAAATATAGAAAGGCCACTATGCCCTGGGCCAGAACTGGCCACTGCTGGGACGGCCCAAAGCCGAAAACAACCCAGCCGAGCCGGGTGCGCAGGCGCCACCAGGTTTAAACCTGGCGCGCGGGCCCCCGGCATCAGCGAGAGAGAGGGGAGGGAGAGATAGGTGAGGATGACAGGCGAGGCCTGCCTGTCATCTTAAACCTCGCGACAGGGAGGCCGGCAAGGTTTCCGGCCACAAGCTCCTCTTGCTGTGGGAAGGAATAGAGTTAGCGTCGATCCGCCGGAGCCCAAGGGTTCGCCGGCGGCGAGGAGGCCGCGCCGGAGATGCTCGGGAGGAGGTCGCCGTCGACGTTTTTGAGCTGAAAACGCATGGGAGAGAGAGGGGAAATTGTCAGGAGGAGGAGGCGGTTCCAGATCAAGCAAGAGGAGGATCGGAGAAGGCTCGTACAAACCGGACAACGGCGGACCCGACGCGGCGGATCCGAGCTCGATCTCGAGCTCGAGGGCCCCTGGGTGCAAACGGAGGATTCCGGGGCTATTTGTCAGTGAGAGAGCTACAGGAGAGCAGAGGGAGCTCTGGAGTGGACTTAAATAGGCAGCCCACGGTCCACCGAACGCTCATGCACCGAAGATGTCATGGAGATCGCCTGAGGGCGCGGGGGTTCGGAGGCTGGTGTGTGGGGTGCTCCTGAGGGTGGTTTACGACCAGAGGGAGAGAAGAGAGAGCTGGGAGCACGTGCGTGCGAGGCCAGGGATTGGCCGAACGGACGACAATGGCGCGTGTGAGAGGAGCCGTTGGAGGTGGAGAGAGAGAAGGGGGGCGCCAGTCCAGCGAGTTGTGGACGCCAAGGCACCTCGACTGGCGCTAGGGAAAGGCCCAAGGTCGCCAGGGAAGTGGCAGGGCGCAAGGTCAAACCTCAGTCGTCCTGTAGCGCGCTCCAAAGCGTACTTTTGGCCGACATGGTAGGACTTTTGCGCACTCTGGCGTGGCTGTTGGAAATATGCCCTAGAGGCAATAATAAAAGTAGTTATTATTAAATTTCCTTGTTCATGATTATCGTTTAATATCCATGCTATAATTGTATTGATTGGAAACACCGATACATGTGTCGATACATAGACAACACTGTGTCCCTAGTATGCCTCTAGTAGACTAGCTTGTTGATCAAAGATGGTCAAGGTTTCCTGGCCATAGACATGAGATGTCATTTGATAACGGGATCACATCATTAGGAGAATGATGTGATGGACAAGACCCATACTATGAATGTAGCATATGATCGTGTCAGTTTATTGCTATTCTTTTCTGCATGTCAAGTATCTGTTCCTATGACCATGAGATCATGCAACTCACTTACACCGGAGGAATACCTTGTGTGTATCAAACGTCACAACGTAACTGGGTGACTATAAAGATGCTCTACAGGTATCTCCGAAGGTGTCTGTTGAGCTGGCATGGATCAAGACTGGGATTTGTTACTCCGTGTGACGGAGAGGTATCTCAGGGCCCACTCGGTAATAAAACATCAGAACAAGCCTGGCAAGCAATGTGACTAAAGTGTTAGCCACGGGATCGTGTATTACGGAACGATTAAAGAGACTTGCCGGTAACGAGATTGAACTAGGTATAGAGATACCGACGATCGAATCTCGGGCAAGTAACACACCGAAGAAAAAAGGGAACAACATACGGGATTAACTGAATCCTTGACATAGAGGTTCAACCGATAAAGATCTTCGTAGAATATGTAGGAACCAATATGGGCATCCAAGTCCCGCTATTGGTTATTGACCATAGAGGTGTCTCGGTCATGTCTACATAGTTCTCGAACCCGTAGGGTCTGCACACTTAAGGTTCGGTGATGTTTCGGTATAGTTGAGTTATGTATGTTGGTGACCAAAGGTTGTTCGGAGTCCCGGATGAGATCCAGGACATCACGAGGAGCTCCGGAATGGTCCGGAGGTAAAGATTGATATATAGGAAGTCCCGTTTTGGTCACCGGAAAAGTTTCGGGTATTTCGGTAGGGTACCGGGAGTGCCGGGAGGGCACCGGGGACCATCGGGGGGGGGGGGGGGGGGCTCTCGACCCAAAGGGCCTCATGGGCTATGGGAGGAGTCAAACCAGCCCTTAGTGGGCTGGCCGAAAACCCCACTAAGGCCCATGCGGCTAGGGGTGGGAAAAACCCAAAGGTGGAAAGGCCAAGTGGGGAAGTGGAATCCTACTCCTAGTAGGATTGGAGTAGGACTCCTCCACCTCCCACTTCGGCCGCACCAAGGGGCAGCCCTTGGGCCGCCGGCCTCCCTCCCCTTCCTCCTATATATACTAGAGGGAGAGAGGGCAAAAGCACCTCAACCCTAAGCCACGGTGCAGCCCTCTCTCCCAATAGATCAAGTCCTCCAGTTTTCAGCGGTGCTTAGGCGAAGCCCTGCTGGAATAGTTCCACCACCGCCGCCGCCGCCGCGCCGTCGCGCTGCCGGAGAACTCATCTACCTCTCCGCTCCCTCTTGCTGGATCAAGAAGGCGGAGATCGTCATCGAGCTGTACGTGTGCTGAACGCGGAGGTGTCGTCCGTTCGGTACTAGATCGTGATTGGGTCGCGGGACGCTCGGCGATTTGGATCGTGTATACGTTTGACTACATCAACCGCTTTTCTTAACGTTTCCCGCTTAGCGATCTACAAGGGTATGTAGATCCACTATCCCTCTCGTAGATGCTCATCACCATGGATAGATCTTGCGTGTGCGTTGGAATTTTTTTGTTTCCCATGCAACGTTCCCCAACAGTGGCATCATGAGCCAGGTCTATGTGTAGATGAGATCTCGAGTAGAACACAAAGGAGTTTGTGGGCGTTTATATTCAGATTGCTTCCTCCCTTGGTCTTTTCTTTATTCGGCGGTATTGTGGGATGAAGCGGCCCGGACCAACATTACTCGTACGCTTACGAGAGACCGGTTCCATCAACTGACATGCAACTTCGTTGCATAAAGATGGCTGGCGGGTGTCTGTTTCTCCCACTTTAGTCGGATAGGATTTGACAAAGGCGGTCCTTGAGAAGGTTGAATAGCAATTTTTGTATCACCATTGTGGTTTTTGTGTAGGTAAGAATTGTTCTTGCTAGATACCCGTAGCAGCCACGTAAAACTTGCAACAACAATTAGAGGACGTCTAACTTGTTTTTGCAGGGTATGTTGTGATGTGATATGGCCAATTACATGATGAGATATATGTGATGGATGAGATGATCATGTATTGTATAGAATATCACGACTTGCATGTCGATGAGTACGGCAACCGGCAGGAGCCATAGGGTTGTCTTTAATTATTTTCGCCGTTTTTGCTTTACTTTATCGCTATGAGTTAGCAATAGTCGTGGAAGCAACAGTCGGCATGACAACCTCATGGCGACACATTATGGAGATCAAGATGATGGAGATCATGGTGTTATGCCGGTGACGATGGAGATCATGCCGGTGCTTTGAAGATGGAGATAAAAAGCACAAGTTCATGGCCATATCATGTCACTTATGATTTGCATGTGATGTTAACCCTTTTATGCATCTTATTTTGCTTAGGACGACGGTAGCATTATAAGGTGATCCCTCACTTAAATTTCAAGATAAATTGTGTTCTCCCCGAGTGTGCACCGTTGCGAAAGTTCGTCATTTCGAGACACCACGTGATGATCGGGTGTGATAGAATCTACGTTCGTATACAACGGGTGCAAGCCAGTGTTGCACGTGCGGAACACTCGGGTTAAACTTGACGAGCCTAGCATGTACAGACATGGCCTCGGAACACAAGAGACCGAAAGGTCGAACATGAGTCATATAGTAGATATGATCAACATGAAGATGTCCACCATTGAAACCACCTCAACTCACGTGATGATCGGACTTGAGTTGGTGGATTTGGATCATGTGACACTCGAATGACCGGAGGGATGTCAATTTGAGTGGGAGTTTTTAAGTAATATGATTAACTAAACTCATTATCTTGAACAATAGTCTAAGTTGTTTTTGCAAAATTTATGTTGTAGATCATGGCTCGCGCAGTAGCACCCCGGAATTTTAATGCGTTCCTAGAGAAAGCTAAGTTGAAAGATGATGGAAGTAACTTTGTGGACTGGGCCCGTAATCTAAGGATTATCCTTACGGCTTCCCAAAAGGGTTATGTCCTTGATGCATCGCTTGGTGATCCACCCGCTCCAGTTGAGTCTCCAGACGTTGTGAACGCCTGGCAGGCTCGTTCTGATGATTACTCAATGGTTCAATGTGCAATGTTGTATGGCTTGGAACCGGGACTTTAAAGACGTTTTGAACGTCATGGAGCATATGATATGTTCCGAGAGTTGAAGTTTATCTTTCAGAAGAATGCCCGGATCGAGAGGTATGAGACCTCTGATAAGTTCTATGCCTGCAAGATGGAGGAGAACGGGTCTGTCAGTGAACACATACTCAAAATGTCTGGGTATTCCACACGTCTAGCTAAATTGGGGATGCCCCTTCCAGTAGAGGCGATCACTGACAGAGTTCTTCAATCATTGCCACCTAGCTACAAGAGCTTCGTGTTGAACTATAACATGCACGGGATGAACAAGTCAGTCACCGAGCTGTTTGCGATGTTGAAAGTCGCCGAGTCTGAGATTCAGAAGGAGCATCAAGTGTTGATGGTCAATAAAACTACTAGTTTTAAGAAGAATGGCAAGGGTAAGAAGGGTAACTCCAAGAAGAGAGGCAAAGCAGTTGCCCCTCCCATGAAGAAACCCAAGTCTGGACCCAAGCCAGAAACTGAGTGCTTTCATTGCAAGGGAACTGGTCACTAGAAGCGGAACTGCCCCAAGTATTTGGCTGACAAGAAGGCGGCCAACAACAAACAAGGTATATATGATATACATGTTATTGATGTGTACCTTACCAACTCTCGTTGTAGTGCCTGGGTATTTGGTACCGGTGCGGTTGCTCACATTTGCAACTCAAAATAGGAACTGCAGAATAGACGGTGGCTGGCAAAGGACAAAGTGACGATGCGCGTGGGAAATGGTTCCAAGGTTGATGTGATCGCCGTCGGCACGCTCGCTCTTCGATTACCATCGGGATTAGTGATGAACCTGAATAATTGTTATTTAGTGCCTACGTTAAGCATGAATGTTATATCTGGATCTTGTTTATTGCGACACCGTTACTCATTTAAATCAGAGAATAATGGTTGTTCTATTTATACGAGTAATATCTTTTATGGTCATGCACCCAATGTGAGGGGTTTATTCTTATTGAATCTCGATAGTGACGATACACATGTTCATAACATTGATGCCAAAAGATGTAGGATTGATAATGATAATACCACTTTCTTGTGGCACTGCCGTTTAGGTCATATTGGTGTAAAACGCATGAAGAAGCTCCATGTTGATGGACTTTTGGAGTCACTTGATTTTGAATCACTTGACACATGTGAGCCATGCCTCATGGGCAAGATGACTAAGACACCGTTCTCTGGTACAATGGAATGGGCAAGTGACTTGTTGGAAATCATACATACTGATGTGTGCGGTCCGATGAGCATTGAGGCGCACGGTGGATATCGTTATTTTCTCACCTTCACTGATGACTTAAGTAGATATGGGTATATTTATTAATGAAACACAAGTTTGAAACGTTTGAAAAGTTCAAGCAATTTCAGAGTGAAGTTGAGAATCATCGTAACAAGAAGATTAAATTCCTACGATCTGATCGAGGAGAATATCTGAGTTATGAGTTTGGCAGTCACTTAAGACAGTGCGGAATTGTTTCACAATTGACACCGCCTGGAACACCATAGCGTAATGGTGTGTCCGAACGTCGTAATCGAAACCTATTGGATACGGTGCGATCTATGATGTCTCTTGCCGATTTGCCACTATCGTTTTGGGGTTATGCATTAGAGAAAGCTGCATTCACTTTAAATAGGGCACCATCGAAATCCGTTGAGACAACGCCATATGACCTGTGGTTTGGCAAGAAGCCAAAGTTGTCGTTTCTTAAAGTTTGGGGATGTGATGCTTATGTCAAAAAGCTTCAGCCTGAAAAGCCGGAACCCAAAGCGGAGAAATGCGTCTTCATAGGATACCCAAAAGAGACAGTTGGGTATACCTTCTATCTCAGATCCGAAGGCAAAGTGTTTGTCGCTAAAAACGGAACATTTCTTGAGAAAGAGTTTCTCTCAAAGAATTGAGTGGGAGGAAGATAGAACTTGATGAGGTTGTTGAACCTTTACTTCAACCTAAAGGTAGCGCGGCGCAGAAAGATGTTTTTGTAGAGCCTACATTGGTTGACGAGGAAGTTAATGATGATGGTCATGAAGCTTCGGATCAAGTTGCTATCGAACCTCGTAGGTCGACAAGGACGCGTACTGCTCCAGAGTGGTACGGCAACCCTGTCTTAGAGGTCATGTTGTTGGACAACGATGAACCTACGAGCTATGGAGAAGTGATGATGGGCCCGGATTCCGAGAAATGGTTAGAGGCCATGAAATCCGAGATGGGATCCATGTATGAAAACAAAGTATGGGCTTTGGAAGTATTACCTGAAGGGCGTAAGGCCATTCAGAACAAATGGATCTTTAAGAGGAAGACGGACGCGGACGGTAATGTCACCGTCTATAAAGCTCGACTTGTGGGAAAGGGTTTTTCACAAGTTCAAGGAGTTGACTACGATGAGACCTTCTCACCCGTAGCGATGCTTAAGTCCGTCCGAATCATGTTAGCAATAGCTGCCTTTTTCGATTATGAAATTTCGCAGATGGATGTCAAAACAGCGTTCCTCAACGGTTTCCTTGAGGAAGAGTTGTATATGATGCAACCAGAAGGTTTTGTCGATTCAGAGAATGCTGACAAAGTTTGCAAACTCCAGCGATCCATTTATGGACTGGTGCAAGCATCTCGGAGTTGGAATAAGCGCTTTGATGAGGTGATCAAAGCGTTTGGGTTTATACAAGTTTACGGAGAAACTTGTATTTACAAGAAAGTGAGTGGGAGCTCTATATCATTTCTAATATTATATGTGGATGACATATTGCTGATTAGAAACAATATAGAAATGTTGGAAAGCGTGAAGGAATATTTGAACAAGAGTTTTTCAATGAAGGACCTAGGAGAAGTTTCTTTCATATTAGGCATCAAGATCTATAGAGATAGATCGAGACGTTTAATAGGACTTTCACAGAGCACATACCTTGACAAAGTTTTGAAGAAGTTCAAAATGGATCAGTCCAAGAAGGGGTTCTTGCCTGTATTGCAAGGTGTGAAGTTGAGTAAGACTCAATGCCCAGTTACTGCAGAAGATAGAGAAAAGATGAGTGTCGTCCCCTATGCTTCAGCCATAGGCTCTATAATGTATGCAATGCTGTGTACAAGACCCGATGTCAGCCTTGCCATAAGTATGGCCAGAAGGTTTCAAAGTGATCCAGGAGTGGAACACTGGACGGCGGTCAAGAATATCCTGAAGTACCTAAAAAGGACTAAGGACATGTTTCTCGTTTATGGAGGTGATCAAGAGCTCGTCGTAAAGGGTTACGTCGATGCAAGATTTGACACTGATCCGGATGACTCTAAGTCACAAACCGGATACGTATTTATTCTCAATGGAGGTGCGGTAAGTTGGTGTAGTTCCAAGCAAAGCTTGGTAGCTGATTCTACATGCGAAGCGGAGTACATCGCTGCCTCGGAGGCGGCGAAGGAAGGTGTCTGGATGAAGCAGTTCATGACAGATCTTGGAGTAGTGCCTAGTGCACTAAACCCAATGACTCTGTTCTATGACAACACTGGTGCCATTGTTCTAGCCAAGGAACCAAGGTTTCACAAGAGGACCAGACACATAAAGCGACGTTTCAATTCCATCCGCGATTACATCAAGGAGGACGACATAAATATTTGCAAAGTACACACGGATCTGAATGTTGCATATCCGATGACTAAATCTCTTCCAAGGGCTAAACATGATCAACACCAGAACTGTATGGGTGTTAGATTCATTACAATAAAATCACATAGTGATGTGAGCTAGATTATTGACTCTAGTGCAAGTGGGAGACTGTTGGAAATATGCCGTAGAGGCAATAATAAAAGTAGTTATTATTATATTTCCTTGTTCATGATTATCGTTTATTATCCATGCTATAATTGTATTGATTGGAAACACCGATACATGTGTGGATACATAGACAACACTGTGTCCCTAGTATGCCTCTAGTAGACTAGCTTGTTGATCAAAGATGGTCAAGGTTTCCAGGCCATAGACATGAGATGTCATTTGATAACGGGATCACATCATTAGGAGAATGATGTGATGGACAAGACCCATACTATGAATGTAGCATATGATCATGTCAGTTTATTGCTATTGTTTTCTGCATGTCAAGTATCTGTTCCTATGACCATTAGATCATGCAACTCACTTACACCGGAGGAATACCTTGTGTGTATCAAACGTCACAACGTAACTGGGTGACTATAAAGATGCTCTACAGGTATCTCCGAAGGTGTCTATTGAGCTGGCATGGATCAAGACTGGGATTTGTTACTCCGTGTGACGGAGAGGTATCTCAGGGCCCACTCGGTAATACAACATCACAACAAGCCTTGCAAGCAATGTGACTAAAGTGTTAGCAACGGGATCTTGTATTACGGAACGAGTAAAGAGACATGCCGGTAACGAGATTGAACTAGGTATAGAGATACCGATGATCGAATCTCGGGCAAGTAACATACCGAAGAACAAAGGGAACAGCATACGGCATTAACTGAATCTTTGACATAGAGCTGTCTCGGTCATGTCTACATAGTTCTCGAACTCGCAGGGTCTGCACACTTAAGGTTCGGTGACGTTTTGGTATAGTTGAGTTATGTATGTTGGTGACCGAAGATTGTTCGGAGTCCCGGATGAGATCCAGGACGTCACGAGGAGCTCCGGAATGGTCAGGAGGTAAAGATTGATATATAGGAAGTCCCGTTTTGGTCACCGGAAAAGTTTCGGGTATTTCGGTAGTGTACCGGGAGTGCCGGGAGGGCACCGGGGACCATCGGGGGGGGGGGGGAGCTCTCGACCCAAAGGGCCTCATGGGCCGTGGGAGGAGTCAAGCCAGCCCTTAGTGGGCTGGCCGAAAACCCCACTAAGGCCCATGCGGCTAGGGGTGGGAAAACCCCAAACGTGGAAAGGGTTTCCAAGTGGGGAAGTGGAATCCTACTCCTAGTAGGATTGGAGTAGGACTCCTCCACCTCCCACTTCGGCCGCACCAAGGGGCAACCCTTGGGCCGCCGGCCTCCCTCCCCTTCCTCCTATATATACTAGAGGGAGAGAGGGCAAAAGCACTTCAACCCTAAGCCACGGTGCAGCCCTCTCTCCCAATAGATCAAGTCCTCTAGTTTTCAGCGGTGCTTAGGCGAAGCCCTGCTGGAATAGTTCCACCACCACCGCCGCCGCGCCAACGCGCTGCCGGAGAACTGATCTAGCTCTCCGCTCCCTCTTGCTGGATCAATAATGCGGAGATCGTCATCGAGCTGTACGTGTGCTGAACGCAGAGGTGCCGTCCGTTCGGTACTAGATCGTGATTGGATCGCGGGACGCTCGGCGATTTGGATCGCGAAGACGTTCGACTACATCAACCGCGTTTCTTAATGCTTCCCGCTTAGCGATCTACAAGGGTATGTAGATCCACTCTCCCTCTCATAGATGCTCATCACCATGGATAGATCTTGCGTGTGCATAGGAAAATTTTTGTTTCCCATGCAACGTTCCCCAACAGTGCCCACTTGCGTCTAGGAGTTGTAGGGGGAAGTAAACAAATGGGGAGGAGCCTTGGATGCTCTCGAATGGCCATGAGTGAGAGAGGACAGAGAGAATGATGATAAATGGGGATGTCCAGAGAGGGGGAGAGAGATTTTCACCCATGCAATCATGCAGCTGGGCGCCAGGAAATTTAATGGAGGTATGGAGGGACCTGCTGGTGCTGTGGTAAAATGTGAGGCTCAAGGAGAACAAGTTAAGAGTTGAAAACAGTAGCTTTTAGAATTAACCAGAAGGTGTTTGATGGGTGGTTGGGCATGATAACTTTCCCCACTTGTTGTGGGATTTAACAGGATCAAATGATGGGTAGATATGAGAGTGATCCCAAGGTTTGAGCCCATTTGAGAAAAGTTGCTAATGTAAACTTTATAAACCCTTGAAATGGGCAGAAATGGGTTTCATTAGATCTAGTCATGCAAATCTATTCTCCTTAATGCGCCACTTTGTGCGGTGGCATTATTTGGAGATTAGAGCAGTCCCACAAAGTTTGGGATTAAAAGAAGAAACTTGACAAAGTAAAGTTGCTCAAGTTTGTTTCTGGAAAGAGTGGAGTTTGGGCCATTTTGGTGAACCAAAATTATTTGGATTAAGATTGAACTTGGCAAGACAATCACAAATGGCACAAGTGAGATGCTGGAATTTTCCTAGATTTATTTGAGAATATTTCTTATAGAAATATTTCAAATGCTTAGAATAGGCATAAAGAGTTTTGGAGGGTTTGATCCAATGTTTTGAACATGACCATGTGTTGAAACCCATATATATGGAAAATATATGTCCATTGAGTTTCCCTAAAAAAAATCAAATATTTTGAAAACATAAAAATAATTTTCCCTATTACAAGAGCATTTCTGGCCTCAGAAAAAGGCATTTAAATAAAATACAAAAGTAACTTGTAAAAATATATTTTTGTGGTTTTTGGAGGTCTTATATATAGTAGGCTCCAAATAAAATAATTGGGGCAAAATAGCTTCCCTAATTTTATGACTTGTAGTACAAACCTCAGTTTAGGGGTTTTTGAAAACCTAAATTGGATAAATGCTTTTTGGTCAAAATAATATTTTATAAAAATAGTTTTAGGTCCTATACACATGGCATGATCGTTGGGAAAGACCTTGGGTCAAGGGGATGAGTCTTGAGAGAAGAAGGAATTTTGGGGATTAAAACACAATCAGGAAAACAAGCAAGTAGCAAACAATTCAAACATGGACATGCATACAAAAAGTTTTTATTTGGTCCAAATTTTTATAAACTCATAATACAGCAAAGTGTTACAAACACAGGGTGTGACAGACCTACCCCCTGACAAGAATCTCATCCCCGAGATTCCTAGGCTAGGTGCTAAAAAGACAAGGGAACTCAGATCTAAGATAGTCTTTATGCTCCCAGGTTGCTTCTGCTTCCGTGTGGTTGCTTCGTTGGACCTTGCAGTACTTGATGGTGCGGCTTCAGGGTGCAATGCTCAGTTTCATCCAATATGCAAACCGGTATCTTGTAACGCCCAAGATGCGGTCCTATCCCTATTAAGGCGCTAGGGCCTCGACGGGGATAGAAGCGTATCTAGTCGTTTCGCAAGTACAGAAATCATTGCATACATGTAATTAAGAGATGAGTATATGAGTTGGCTTACACTTGCCACAAGCTATCTTACAAGTTCACACAATTATTCATACATTCATCCAGAAGACAGGGTCCGACTACAGACAAAATCAAACGATAAAAGAAAGCAATGAAACTGTCTTGCTATCCCAGGAACACCACCACGAAGCTCCCCTACTCATCAGGATACGTAACGTACATACGCCTACTTTCTTCATCGTACTCCCACTAGAGCTAAGACACATCATCTGGCACGTACTCGTCAACACATGTACCTGTATTGTTGTAATCTGTGAGCCACAGGGACTCAGCATTCTCATAACCCGGGTACTGAGACTACGTAAGCCAATAGGTGAGGAATGGTTAAGTGGTGAGGCTGCAGCAATCACTAAGCATGTATTTGGTGGCTAACTTACGAGAACGTGCGCTATGTATGATGGCCGTGGGCTAGCATGATCACTAAGTGATCCTGAACACCTACTTCCGTCTGTCTGCATTCTGGGAACGGGGGTACCCAGACCTGCCTGCTTGCGGCCCAACGCGTGGCCCACCTTGACGGCCTGGTACGACCTAACAGTAGGCCCCTCAAGAAAAGACCCTCACGAGAGCCCCAGCCTCGTGAGGGGAACGGCGCCAAGACCTCGAGGGGAGCGGCCTGCCCAGGCTGCCTCCCGAGGAGCGGAGATTCCTATGCAGTGACCGGCCTCAGGAGGCTGCGATGACGTGAGCCATGACGACCAAGGTAGGCGGGCGCCAGCAGGTGCAGCAGAGACAATTTCCTCTTTCATTCTAAGGAGGCAAGGACGAACGCGGGTTCCCAGGGAACCCCCCAAAGGTTTCCATTCCGATGCAACAAGACCAAGACCACGGGCTCGGCAGGACGGATGTCATCGCCGAGCCCACCTCTGCATCACGCCAGGAGCTTTGCAGGCGAATACCAACTTTAGTCAGGATAAGCTGTACCTCGTGTCCCCTTTCAAATTTGGCCGTTGTGGGATCCCTTCCCGCCTATGCGATAAGGGAAGAGGACTCAGGCCACTATAAATAGGGGCTAGGCTCCACCGTAGAGGAGGACCGAACCACTGACACCCGAGAGCCCTCGCGAGGTCGCTCACCACTGTACTCGTTCATCCTCAAGCCCCCTCGTGAGGCCAATCCACCAAAGCAGGAGTAGGGTCTTACACCGCAAGGTTGCCCAAACCTGGGTAAACCATGTGTCTTTACTTATTTTCCCGGGTAAGAGCTATGGGGGGTAGTGGTATAGTGTCACCCCCTGTGTTTGTATCACTTTGCTATGCTTGGGTTTATAAAATATGGAACCATTTAAAAAATAAAATTTGAGTGCATATGCTTGTTTGAATTGTTGCTTGTTTGGTTGATTTTGTTTGGCACTCATAGGTTCTACTCCTCTCCATACTCATCTTCCTTGATCCAACATCTTGCCCAATGATCATACCATGTGTATAGTACCTAAAACTATTTTTATCGAAATTTATTTTGGCCAAACAGGATTTATTCAAATTAGGTTTTCAAAAACCCCTAAATTGAGGTTTGCACTACAAGTCCTCCAATTGGGTGGATCCTTTTTCCCCAAAGGCTTTATGTGAAACTCACTATATATACTACTTCCCGAAACCACCAAATATTAATTATAAAGATTATTTTACTATTTTATTTAAAGGCTTTTTCTTAAGGACAGAAATGGTCTTTTAAAGGGAAAAATTATTTAAATGCTTTAAAAATATTTGAGAAAATTTAGGGAAACTCGGTGAACATATATTTTCCATATATATGAGTTTCAACACATGGTCATGTTCAAAACCATGGGCCAAACCCCTCAAAACCCTTTCTTCTTTAATCAAGCTTTTGAAATATTTCTATAAGAAATACTCTCAATAAATTCTAGGAAAATTCCAGCAAGTCACACATGCCATATGTGATGATCGTGCAAAGTTTTATCTCAATCCCAATTGATTTGATTCACCAAAATGTCCCAAAACCATTCCTGTCCAGAACCAAACTTGAGCAACTTTACATTGTGAAGTATCTCCTATTGATCTTAAACTTTGTGGACATGATCTACTACCCAAATAAGGATGCTACACCAAGTGGTGCATCAAGGAGATTAGATTTGCACACCTGGATCTACAGAAGTCAGTTTCTGTTAAAATCTAGGGTTTACAAAGTTCACATTATCAACTTTGCTCAATTTAGCTCAAACTTGGTGATCAAGCTCAATTGTTACCACCATTTCATCATGTTTATTCTCAGCTCCAGTGGAGCGGATTAGCTAGCCAAAGCACTGATCAAACACCTTCTGCCAGAATACTAAAACCAATAATTGAGCCCCATCCACCACCCTCCTTCACCTCAAATTTTTACCACAACTCCTCCTAGTCCCCCAGCACCTCCAGTAAGATTCCTGGCGCCCAAGTCCATGATTGCATGGGGGAAAATCCCAATTTCCCTCTCTGGACAGCCATTTTATCCCTCTTTCTCAGCCTCCCCTCTCTCCTATCCGGCACCCAGAGCATCCAAGGTGCTTTCCCAGTAAAATACTCCCTCCTGCAGCTGCCTGACACAAGTGGACGCGGACGCGCTAGAGCGCGCAAAAGGTGTCATCATGTCGGCGAAAGTCACGCTCTGGAGCGCGCAGCCGCCCCAGAGGGTTGACCTCCGTCTCCTGCCCATACCCGACCACCTCGAGCTCCCCCCTCGCGCCAGTCGATGCGCCTCGACGTCTGCAGCACGCCACACCCCTGTCCACCTCCTCTCTCTCCCTGCAAAGGCTCCCCTGGCGCACACCCCATGCCGCCCGAGCCGGCCAATGCATGGGCTCGCACGCACGCTCGCCCCTGCTTCCCCTCTCGCTCCCTCTCGTCGTAGACTATCCCCAGGAATGCCCCCGAGCGACCCCGTGAGCTTTCTCCCCCTCTGGCCTCGGCCCCGAGCTCACCGGCGCATCCGAGCTCGGTGGACTCGCGCCCACCTATAAAAGGGCCTCCCCGAGCCCTTCTCCCACCTCTGCTGACTCCCCCTCCTCCCCAATCGCCCTCCTGTGCCACCAAATCCGCCCCGGAAGCACCTGAGCCTGAGATCGAGCCCGAGCTTCGCTACTTCGGCTCGCCGGAGATCTCCAGGGACAGGCCCCCTCCGGTCCCCATTCTTCTTCCGCGGGTCCTCCCTTGCCCTCCTGACTCCGTTTCCCCTCTCCTCCGTGCAGGTTGTGGTCAGAAACGGACGGAGCAGGCACCTCCCGAAGCTCCTCCGCCGCGGGTGCTCGTCGTCAGCGAACCAGGCCACCTCCGACCCTCCTTCCACCTCCCCTCGACCCGCGACGCCTCCCTGATTCCATTCCCGCAGTCACCTCTCCTCGCCGTCGCCGGTAGCCTCGCCGGTGAGCCCCTCCCTACTCGATCTAGAGGAGGAAGAAGGACCCGACAGGGGAACCCCACCTGTCACCTCCTCCTCGCCTCTCTCTCCCCTCGCTGTCGCTGGCAGCCGGGCCACGTGTGTCAGGTTTAAACCTAACGGTGCGCGCGGCTGGCTGGCTGGCTAGCTGGGTCGGCCCAGCTGCTGGCCGCCCCTGGCCCAGGCACAGTGGCCTTTTTCCTTTTTCTTTTATTTTTGTTTTCGAAAAAATCCCACAGGGTAAATAATTATCCAATGATAATAATTCTTCCACCATAAATCCTATAATATTATGTAGTATTTTAGAGTGCCACTTGTAAAAATATTTGAAAATCTTTTATGTACTGTTTTATTTAAAAACCCCTTTTTAGTATTTTTAACCTCTGTTAAATATAGTTTTGAAAATCTTTTTCACCACAAAACCTTAGGCAAATATTTTTAGTATAAGTTGTAGTATTTTACAGAATAGGGTAACATTTTAGGAGTATACTTCGTGCTCTGTTTGTGTGATGATTCTTATTATTACCGTTATTTATCGCGATGATAGATTGCGCTGTTGACGAGGGAGTTGTACCCGAACACTTTGAAGACCCCGAGGACTTTGTTGAGCCAGGCAAGCAGCCCTTTGGCCATGACTATGAAACCCTTTTATTGCATGGCACATAGTACTTTATTTCTTGATGTTCATCATGTTGATGTGGTGACCACTATGGTGGGATGCCTTCGATACTTTTACCGTTGATACTTGCATCGTGCATGACCCTACCTCATTATGAGGGTTATGCGGGTGGGAAGTAGATAGGATGCTTAGTGAGTTAGGTAACCACTTGAGAAAGGAGTGGTGTACCGGAGCAAGTGAGTGTGTGTGTTTTCAAAAACGGATTAGATTTAAGATTTGTCGACCGTCCCAACCTTACATGTACAACCATGATACCCCTTATGGGACGGGGCTTTGTTAATTACCTTGGTGGGTACTAGCATAGAGCCCGCATTACTAGTGACGGGAGTGACGAGGTCACTCTCGATACGGGGTCGTGCCTGGTAGGGCGACCATGCGCTGTCTTTACAGGCACCGGGCACACCATTGCGTGCCCTCATGGATGATACGTGTGATGTATATCATGAGGGATGGCACCAACGAGTGGACTCTTTGTTTAGTATCGCTAGGGGAAAGGCATTGTTCGGGTGCTTACCTCGGGTATGTAATATACCGCGAGTCGTGGATGACACGGAAGTTCCTCGAGTCTTGTGGGTAAAGTGTGCAACCTCTGCAGAGTGTAAAACTATTCGAATAGCCGTGTCCACGGTCATGGACAGTTGGGTGGTGCTGCTTAAACTACGTCCAGTGTTTTCACAAACCGGTGTATGTGTGTGTGTGGATGACACAAAGATAATACTTGAGCTAAGTCCGATGACTTGGCATAATGATGAACATGAGATGTTCAACCCCTGCTTATGATGATAACTGTGACATGTTTACATGAATACCTGTCATCGGTTGATGCATGCTTACTTAAGTTACTTGATCATGTCATTGCACTTAAAAATTAGCCTTCTGCAAAAACTTACCTACTTAGTGCTATATCCTGCATTGTTAAACCTTGTACCAAAACATGGGTTTCTTGTGAGTACATTCAAAGTACTCATTGGCTTGCCACTGGTTATTTAATTGGCCAAGCATGGAAGAGCAGGAATATGGTGAAGAGTTCGATGGTGACGAACATGCGAACTAGGACGCTTCCCAGTCAGAATGCCTGTAGGGTTGAGGCAGATGGCATGGGTCTACGCTTTCGATCAAGATTTCCGCTGCTAGTTATGTTTGTTGTTTGGCCTTCGTGGCCCTATCTATGTAAGACTTGACCTTCATGGTCTTTGTTTGTGTAAGATGATAACCCACAAGTATAGGGGATCGCAACAGTTTTCGAGGGTAGAGTATTCAACGCAAATTTATTGATTCGACACAAGGGGAGCCAAAGAATATTCTCGAGTATTAGCAGCTGAGTTGTCAATTCAACCACACCTGAAAGACTTAATATCTGCAGCAAAGTATTTAGTAGCAAAGTAGTATGGAAGTAACAGTAACGGTGGCAAACGTGACAGTAGCAGTTTTGTAGTGATTGTAACAGTAGCAACGGAAAAGTAACTTAGCAAAGATCAATATGTGAAAAGCTTGTAGGCAATGGATCAGTGATGGATAATTATGTCGGATGGCATTCATCATGCAACGGTTATAACATAGGGTGACACAGAACTAGCTCCAATTCATCAATGTAATGTAAGCATGTATTCCATATACAGTCATACGTGCTTATGGAAAAGAACTTGCATGACATCTTTTGTCCTACCCTCCCGTGGCAGCGGGGTCCTAATGGAAACTAAGGGATATTAAGGCCTCCTTTTAATAGAGAACCGGACCAAAGCATTAGCACTTAGTGAATACATGAACTCCTCAAACTACGGTAATCACCGGAAAGAATCCCAGTTATTGTCACCCTGGGGGATGCGGATCATAACTCATAATAGGTGTCTAGAACTTGCAAGATAGGATCAAGAACACATATATATTCATGAAAACATAATAGGTTCAGATCTGAAATCATGGCACTCGGGCCCTAGTGACAAGCATTAAGCATAGCAAAGTCATAGCAACATCAATCTCAGAACATAGTGGATACTAGGGATCAAACCCTAACAAAACTAACTCGATTACATGATAAATCTCATCCAACCCATCACCGTCCAGAAAGCCTACGATGGAATTACTCACGAACGGCGGAGAGCATCATGAAATTGGTGATGAAGGATGGTTGGTGATGACGACAGCGTCGATTTCCCCTCTCCGGAGCCCAAAACAGACTCCAGATCTACCCTCCCGAGGAAGAACAGGAGGTGGCGGCGGCTTCGTATCGTAAAACACGATGAACTCTTCTCTTTGATTTTTTTCTCCCCGAATAGGAATATATAGAGTTGGAATTGAGGTCGGAGAACTCCAGGGGGCCCACAAGCCTGCAGGGCGCGCCCTAGGGGGGGCGCCCCCTGGCTTGTGGCCAATGGGTGGGCCCCCTCCGGTTGATTCTTTCACCAGTATTTTTTATTAATTCCAAAAATATTCTCCGTGAATTTTCAGGTCAATCCAAGAACTTTTATTTCTGCACAAAAATAACACCAAGGCAATTCTGCTGAAAACAGCGTCAGTCCGGGTTAGTTTCATTCAAATCATGCAAATTAGAGTACAAAACAAGGGCAAAAGAGTTCGGAAAAGTAGGTACGATGGAGACGTATCAACTCCCCCAAGCTTAACCCATTGCTTGTCCTCAAGCAATTCAGTTAACAAACTGAAAGTGACAAAGAAAAACTTTTACAAACTCTATTTGATCTTGTTGTTGTAAATATGTCTAACTGATGTTCAGATTTTCAGCAAAGATTATAGACTAACCACATTCACAATATCATTTAGGTCTCACATTTACTCATATCAATGGCATAATCAACTAGCGAGCAATAATAATAA
This sequence comes from Elymus sibiricus, assembly GCA_039707655.1. Classification (NCBI taxonomy): domain Eukaryota; kingdom Viridiplantae; phylum Streptophyta; class Magnoliopsida; order Poales; family Poaceae; genus Elymus; species Elymus sibiricus. The sequence goes on from CM077665.1 coordinate 240,856,866, forward strand.
ATCTCGGATGACAACAATTTTATCAAAACAATCATGATACAATATGATATAATGGTATCTCGCTAGCCCTTTCTGAGACCGCAAAACATAAATGCAGAGCACCTCTGAAGAACAAGGACTGACTAGACATTGTAATTCATGGTAAAAGAGATCCAGTCAGAATCATACTCAATATCAATTAATAGCAAAGCATACAAATGACGGTGGTGCTCTCTAACTGGTGCTTTTTATAAGAGGAGGATGACTCAACAGTAAAGTAAAATAGATAGGCCCTTCGCAGAGGGAAGCATTGATTTGCAGAGATGCCAGAGCTCGAGCTTTTAAAACAGGGATGAATAATAATAATTTTGAGCGGTATGCTTTCATTGTCAACATAACAACCAAGAGATCTTGGTATCTTCCATGCTAGATACATTATAGGCGGTTCCCAAACAGAATAGTAAAGTTTTTACTCCCCCTCCACCAATCAATCACTCTCCACGGCGAGCCGAATCCACGGGTACCGTCCATACAAACAACAATCCTGGGGGAATTTTGTTTCATTATATTTTGATTTGATTTTTGAGCATGGAACTGGGCATCCCGAATACCAGCCACTTTCTCGTGAATGATAGTGAATCAACACATATCGTGAGAATAACCCACCTAGCATGGAAGATACTGACAGCCCCTAGTCACTACATGAGCGATTCGGGCATACAAAACAGAATATTATTGGAAGGTTTAGAGTTTGGCACATGTAAATTTACTTGGAACGACAGGTAAATACCGCATATAGGTAGGTATGGTGGACTCATATGGAACAACTTTGGGTTTATGGAAATGGATGCACAAGCAGTATTCCCGCTTAGTATAGGTGAAGGCTAGCAAGAGACTGGGAAGCGACCAACTAGAGAGCGACAACAGTCATAAACATGCATTGATATTAACCAACATTGAATGCAAGCATGAGTAGGATATAAATCACCATGAACATAAATATCATGGAGGCTATGTTGATTTTGTTTCAACTACATGCGTGAACATGTGCCAAGTCAAGCCACTTGAATCATTCAGAGGAGGATACCATTCTATCATACTACATCACAACCATTTTAAAATGCATGTTGGCACTCAAGACAAACCATTATACACTCTTAGCTAATTAAGCATGGCATGAGTAACTATAATCTCTAATTGTCATTGCAAACATGTTTCATCCATAATGAGCTGAATCTAGAACGATGAGCTAATCATATTTACAAAAACAAAATAGGTCGATTTCATACCAGCTTTTCTCCATCTCAATCACTTCATCATATATCGTCATTATTGCCTTTCACTTGCACGACCGAACGGTGTGAATAGTAATAAGAGTGCACGTGCATTGGACTAAGCTGGAATCTGCAAACAATAACTCAAAGGAGAAGGCAAGGTAATATGGACTCTTTGTAAGATAAACAATAATGCATATGAGAGCCACTCAACATTTTAATTGTGGTCTTCTCCTTACGACCCAAAGAAAAGAAAACTATTTAAAAACAAGAACGAGAAAAACTATTTACACGGGAAAGCTCCCAACAAGCAAAAGAAGAATGAGAAATATTTTTGGGTTTTCTTTTAATGATACAACTAAACAAACTAAAAGGTAAAGCTAGAACTAATTTTTTTGTGGATTTTTCTCAAGGTTAATTAAACACTCAAGAAGAAAGCGAGAAAAAGAAATAAACTACCATGGATGATACAATGAAAAAGTATAAGCACCGACTACTAAGATGAGTGTGTGAACATGAATGTAATGTCGGTGAGAAATACGTACTCCCCCAAGCTTAGGCTTTTGGCCTAAGTTGGTGTAGGGCCATGGCTGGCCCGGATAATATCCAAAGTCATAGTTGGGGTTGTACTGGGATGCGGCGGCTACCGCCTGAACCACTGCAGCGCAGAGGCGAGCGGCTTCCGCCTCTCTCTCATACTCGTTTGCCTCCTCTCTGGTTATAAAGTGTCTCCGTTTTTCCTGAAAATTAAAGAAGGCAGGAGCAGGAAGGGTAATATGGACAGCACGCTGTCTATCAAAAATTAGTCGGTACAGGAGGGACTATTCGTTCCTCTCAAGAAACTGGTAGCGCACCATAGCCTCATAATCAAGAAAAGCAGGTGGTAACTCAATATCATTCCCTCTTATGGGTACCCCAAGATAATTAGCTAACCGAGTGGCATAAATCCCGCCAAAGAAATCTCCATCCTTAGCATTTTTATGTAGCCTCCTAGCGATAATAGCCCCCAAGTTATATCGTATATCTCCCATTACCGCACTCTTAAGAATACTGAGATTAGGTACGCAAAGGTGGCTATGTTCATGTTTACCGTTAATACATCTACCTATGAAAAGAGCAAAATAGTGTATAGCAGGAAAGTGAATGCTCCCCAAGGTGGCCTGTGTAATGTTTCTAGTTTCTCCCACAGTGATGCTAGCAAGGAAATCATTATATTCAGTTTTGTGAGGATCACTATGGCTGCCCCATTGTGGAATTTTGCATGCATAGTTAAAATCTTCTAGGTCCATAGTATAAGATTCATCATAAAGATTAAATAGAACCGAATGCGTATTACGCCTGGATGAAAATTCAAACCTCCGCATGAAGGAGTCGGTGAGTTGATAATATTGCTTGCATTGGTCTGAAACGAAATCTTCAAGGCCAGCATTTCGTATGTACGTGTAAAATTCTTCCTTGAAACCGACATGAATCATGAATTGATCCGACGGCCATTCACAAGGCCGTACTTGAGCTTCCCTCGGTGGTTCAAAGTCGGGCTCACGTATCGCGAGTCTCGGGGTCTTCTTGCTCGAGGAACCACCTTGGTATATTCTCCTCAACATCTTTCTTTCTCTGAAAAATTTCTGAATTTTTTTTAGTGACTCAAAATAAAGGTGAACAAAACTCAACAAAACTTATAGCAACTACTCCCACAAGTGCCTAGATGCTATATCATGCATCAAAACTACTTGGGACCATAGAAATTTAACATGCAAGCTCAAGAACAAGGTCACCACAGCAGCAAAAATTTGCAATATATAAAGCACTAGAACAAAAAACTAATTGGACCATTGGAGGAGTCACATACCGAAGAACAATTCGCCAAAATAGTTTTGCAAATGGAGCTTTGCACAAGGAGATCGAAAATGGCAGCAAAATGAGCTAGAACGTGGGTTTGAGCAATGGTGGGATTTTTTCTGGAGGAAGACGAAGTGGACGGGTGCTGGAATAAGTGAGGGGGCCTACGTGGGACCCACAAGCCAGGGGGCGTGCCCAGGGGGTGGGCGCGCCCTGTAGGCTTGTGGCCCACTGGTGCAGCCCCGTGATGTGTTCTCAGTGCCAGAAATTCTTAAATATTCCAGAAAAAATCATACTACATTTTCAGGGCATTTGGAGAACTTTTATTTTCAGGTCATTTTTTTATTGCACGGACAATTCAGAAAACAGAAGTATAATAATATTTTTACTTGATTAAATCTAAAGACAGAAAGTAAAAGTTGGGTACAGAAGGTAGTGCATTCTAAATTCATCCATCTCATGCCCGTCAAAAAGAATCCATCAATAAGGTTGATCAAGTCTTATTGACAAACTTTTTTCGAATGACACGGAACCGGAGAATTTTCGAATAACACTAGGTTACCTCAATGGGGATATGCATGTCCCCAACAATAAGTATATCATATTTCTTTTTGGCAATAGGGAAAGGAATTCAAAATCTCCAATAATAATCGTTAAAAATTTTCCAATGGAGTTGATACTATGAACTTGAGGTTGTTTCTTCGGAAAGTGTACCGTATGCTCATTACCATTAACATGAAAAGTGACATTGCCCTTGTTGCAATCAATAACAGCCCCTGCTGTATTCAAAAAGGGTCTACCAAGGATGATCGACATACTGTCGTCCTCGGGAATATCAAGAATAACAAAGTCCGTTAGGATAGTAACATTTGCAACTACGACAGGCACATCCTCACAAATACCGATGGGTAAAGCAGTTGATTTATCAGCCATTTGCAAAGAGATTTCAGTAGGTGTCAACTTATTCAAATCAAGTCTACAATACAAAGAGAAAGGCATAACACTAACACCAGCTCCAAGGTCACATAAAGCAGTTTTAAGATAATTTCTTTTAATGGAGCATGGTATAGTAGGTACTCTGGGATCTCCTAATTTCTTTGGTACTCCACCCTTAATGGTATAATTAGCAAGGATGGTGGAAATCTCAGCTTCCGGTATCTTTCTTTTATTTGTCACAATATCTTTCATATACTTAGCATAAGGAGACATTTTCAGAATATCAGTCAAGCACATACGCAAAAAGACAGGTCTAAGCATTTCAACAAAGCGCTCAAAATCCTCATCATCCTTTTTCTTGGATGGTTTAGGAGGAAAGGGCATGGGTTTCTAAACCCAAGGTTCTCTTTCTTTATCATGCTTCCTAGCAACGAAGTCTCTTTTATCATTTCTTTTATTGTTAGGTTGTGGGTTATCAAGATCAACAGCAGATTCAATCTCCACATCATTATCATTACTAGGTTGAGCATCAACATGAACATCATCATTAATATTATCACTAGGCTCATGTTCATTACCAGATTGTGTCTCAGCATCAGAAATAGAAATATCATTTGGGTTTTCATGTGTATCTATAACAGGTTCACTAGCAGCATGCAAGGTCCTATTGTCATTCTTTTTCCTTTTATTACTGGGACGACTCGGTGCATCAGTATTAATTCTCACTACTAGAAAAATGCCTATTAGTGGCGCACCTGTTTTCCCTATTAGTGGCGCACTATAGGTGCGCCACTATTATCATGCCACTACTAATAAGTAGTAATGGCGCACCCCTGGTGCGCCACTATTAATGTACATAACAGTGGCGCACCACCTGGTGCGCCACTACTACCCCTCCCAGTGCGCCACTAATATGCAGTTTGGGTGCGCCACTAATAGGCAGTTTGGGTGCGCCACTAATATACAGTTTGGGGGGGGGGCTACTGGTGCGCCACTCCTAACTCTAATGGTGCGCCACTGGTATAAAATATGGGTGCGCCACTGCTATTAATTCCAGTATTTTTTTTTTGCTTTTCTCTTATTTGCACGGATTACAGAATACAATAAAGCACATAATATACAGTTTGCAATACAGTATAAACTACCATTAGTCAAGTATAAACAGCACATAATACAATTCATCACATTAGTCTCCGAATTCGAAATAGCGAACAAAGTTCAAATATTAGACAAGTTTAGGTCTCGAGACCGAGTAGCGAGTTTGCCGTCACATTACAAAGTTGATATCATCTAAACTACCATCACATAGAAGAGAGCTGCGGTCACGATGAGCATCATCGCAATGAAACTGGTCTTCATCCGGTTCCTCCTCCGCTCCCTCCTCTCTCCCGCTACATAGCGCGCGTATCTAGCTTCCGCCTCCGCCCTAGTGGTGTACCCTTTGTAACTGTTACCGCTGAAATGGTGAACCTGTCTCCGACACTCCTCCCAGTCGTCGTAGACTCCGGGAACCTTACCCTTGTACACGACATACGACGGCATCTCTATGCACTAGACAAACAAAACGTTAGTAGCAATTCACAGATAATATATAAGTATGGAACAAAAGGATCGGAAGAGAAAAGCAACACATTAATAGCATCGATTACATATAAGTTGAACGACTGTCCAAACTAAAGAGACATACAAGTTCATTAAAGTTTAATTACAACACGAGCTAATCGATATTTCAGAACTACATATATAGCATCAATACTTTCTTTGACTAGACTCAGGGACCGGAGCGTGGATGAAGCCGCCGTCATTCGTGGGGGTCATGAATGTGCGTTCGTTGTCAGCCTGCATTTGTAGCGTTGTTTCTATTTCACTGTTGGACGGTTGATATTTGAGGTGGAACTGCCCCGAGGTACGAAGGACATCTTCATAGATGATTTCCGCAAACTCCGACTGGATGCGAAAGAATTCTTGTCTGATGTCCGCGTCCTGGATTCCCGACAAGCGTGCGGCCCAATCTTGGAGACCATTTGGTAGCATAAGGTGATTATGGTCCCGTACGATCGCCCGCATGTGATGGAGGGCGTAGTAGGCATCCTTCTGACTGCTAGGCGGCTGCTTGACGCAGGGGAACGTCGTTACGTGGGTGAGCACGTGCTTGCCGTACCTACGCACTGGCCTCCTGAAGGTGCCTCCAGATTTGGCGTAGCCGGGGAGAGCATCATCAAGAACTTTCTTGATATTTGTGTAGTATTTCTGCGACTGACGGTCCGAGTCGAAATACGTGGCCGTGGAATATTTCGGGCTTAAGAGGATGAGTGTGCAACGTGTGTCACTGCACAAAACACGGAATGTTAGAAAAAAAAAGAACGATCGAAATCTAAGAAATCATATGTTACGGGGCGGTGAGGGGATGACTTACTCGGGAAAGTAAGGCACGAGGAAGATATCCTTATCTTTGTTCGCCAGAATGACGCCTTCGAGGTATGAACTCGCGACTTGCCGGTCCCCAGCGTTGTCCAAGAGCTTGGCACGCATGTAGAAGGGGTCGACTATCACGATGTCCGGGGTCTTGTCTCTAATGATCCACATCTCCATACTGAGCGAAAATAGCCGAATGAAGGTGTAGTGCAGCGGATGAAGGTTATACATAGCGAAGATGTCATCAAACCGCAGGACGATCATACGCCCGATGCTGCTATCGACAAAGCCCTTGCCCTCTGGCACCTTGGCCACGAAAACCGGGTATGCCACATCATTCTCGGAGAGACGCCGCCTCTCCATAGAAAGAACACCGTCATGCAGACTCCGCATAGGACCGGTTGCAGCTTTGAGCAGATTAGGCGGTAGCATCGGCCTACCCGCCACATGCACCCTCTTCATGATATCCTTAGGTATTGGTGGCCCGTCCTGAGCACGGATCGTACTCGGTGCCGGCTGGCTCGCACCCTTGTTAGTTTTTCTTTTCCGTGCCTTCGGCTTCGGCTGTTGTAATGGGATCGCGTTCTGCTCAGAGACCACCTTCTTGAGTGTGTTGGGGCTGAAAATCTTTCCCACCTCGGCTGTTTGAGTCTCGGTGAAGGCGGCAGCTGGAGGCGTCTCCTGAGAACTGAACAGACGACGCCTGTTGCAATTGGGTTTCTCCGCGGTACCAGCTAGATTGCGATCGTCTGTTGCAGGGTTGGGTTCTTGAGAAGGAGGCCCCGAGAATTCGTCACCGTACCCATGTTCGTCGAAGTACTTATCGACGTTGGAAAATGTACCGTCGTCGTCGTCGTCGTCCGGATCCTGTGCCATATGCATGTCCGGATCAGCTGACGGCGGTAGCGTTGCGGCGGTCTTGCCATGGCTTGGCGCCGGCACGACTGGCGGTGTTGTCTGTGGGGTGGTGTCCCACGCCCCCAAACGAATCTGGCTCTTCGGCCAAAGCAGGGGCCAGTTAAAGCAGGCCCCGAGGGTCATCACATCTTCTTCGTCGGCCCCAGGGGGTCGATACGGAGGTAACAAGTCATCGCAGCCCCGCAGCACCCGAACCAGTTCAACCCTATACACGGCGGGTGGCATCGGATTACCGTGGAACACGCGGTTGCCCGGTTGAACGATTCTGGCCTTGGCGACATCGATCAACTCGCCATCCACGAAGTGCAGGAGAGTGCATGGAACGTTGGCGGCGCCCTGCGAAAACATGTAGGGCGTCAGGGATGCCCAGTCAAAGGCAAGGAGATGAAGTCATCGGCCGAGGCTTAGTTACCGTGATGGCGTCGAGCTCGGCTAATGTCGAGGCACCGCCAACGGCGGGCGTGCAATTGACGGAGGGGCCGCTTGCTGCCGAGGTGCCGGCCGGCGTATTCTTCCCACACCCGGGTGCATTAAGCTCCAATGCCGGCGCCTCCGCCGGAGACACCAATGCCGCCTCCACCGGAGACACCAATGCCGGCGCGTTGTGTGAAGCTAGGAATCGGGGGCGGCCCCTGTTGGCCGCCCGCAATCCACCCCCGCAGCCCCTCAAGCAAGGTAGGCATAATGGCGGTGATCGTCGCTCCCAGTTGGTCTCGCACTTGCTGTTTGACTATCTGAGGAATCTACGCCACTTTTGCCTTGAGTTCTTTAACCTCGCGCTCCTGGCTTTCCGAGCTGGCGGTCTTTCTCTCCTTTTGCCCAGCCTTATAGTATTCCGACCATTTCGTGGACAAGCCTTCGCCGGCCACACGACCAGCTGACGACGGCTTACTGAGCTTATCCTTGTGTTTCATTACGTTCAACGCCCTATTTAAAGTGGTGTCCCAACAAGGGGCAGACGGGGAGCTCTGAGACCCCGCGCTACTGCTTTCAGTTTCCTGCGGAAGCAACGTGAACCATTTAGAAATTTGGCTTCATTAATTAGAATGCAACCATATGGAGCTAATTACGCGGGGGTGTATTCCTTACCAGAACACGCTCAAGATCCTTCACCTTCGGATCCGTGGTAAGCTCCTTTGTTACCGGGTCCTCCTTGTACCGGGCCCTGACATAGTTCCTGGTCTGCTTTTCATGGTATTTATCGAAGAGGGGCGGTAGGCCTTGCTTGGCACGCTCCGCGTCCTCCTTCTCCCATTTAGGTTCCGCCACTCTGTAACCGCCGGGACCGAGTTTGTGGACCCCTAAGTTCAATTCCCGCATATCTTTCCCCCACTGACTTGATTCCGCGGATGCGTTGCTCTCGCACTTGATCTTGAACTCCTGGTAGTCAGCTTCGCTGATCGAAGGATTTTTCTCCTTGATCATCTCATAACTATCACCTCTTAGAATCCTTCTCTTCACCGAGGCTCTCCAAGTAGCCAGGGCCGTGCTCATCTTCGTGAGGGCGGCACTGTTCACTTTATTCCCTGAGAGGCGTGTGTTTGCGAAGTCACCGGGGAACTTGTATCGTTCGTGCAGCTTCGTGAAGAGGAGGTTGCGCAAATTCCCTCGGTCACGATGCCTTAGGTTCTCGGGTTGATCGTGACGGTGCTCCGGACAATGCACCCGAGTTGTCCCGCGTACCCACCGACTAATCCGTTGGATGCCCACTGGAGGACACTTCAGTAAATTCCTCCTTGACGGTGCCGAGCACGTTCGGGCGCCGGTCCTTCCGTTGCCTCTTCGGTTGGCTGCCATCTGTGCGTTCGCTGCCATCATCAGTGGTGGCATCCCCGGCGGCACCATCAGTGGTGTCATCCCCGACGCCACTAGGGGTTGTGTAGTCGGGATCGGTGTCTTCCGCGGCGTCCTCATAGCGGTGAGGTTCTTCCTCCATCTCCTGGGACAGCTCCCAGAATTGCTTGTCGCCCGAACCGCCGGCCTCATCGTTGTCGGCCATGTTCGCTCTAAATAGGAAAAAAGGCTACTAGAGTTATTGGATGAGATCAGGGTAGTATTTGGCATTTGGCATTTGGTTGAGCATTTCTAGAAAAGATGAATGTTGTCCAGTATATTTCTGCCACCAAACTAAGTGCACTAGGTCAAGAAAATTAACAAAGTTCATGCACGAATTCACGGAAAAATTCGGCATGACGTTTGCTAATTTTCTTGACCTAGGACCCCAGTCTCAACCGAAACGGAAATTAATCGACATTTCGGGAGAAAGGGGTAATTTTTTGTACCTGCACAAAAAAGGCCTACATATAGGCACAACAGAGCAGCAAGCCCATCACTCTTTTGGTGAACAGAAACTATGTTTGAATCTGTATAATAAAGCCAGGGGAGATCATCTCCTCCCTTATTCTTAAAAAACAGGTCATCAGACATGTTTTTAATTACTCCCTCCGATCCAAACTAAGTGTTGTGGGGAGGGAGTATTAACAAAGCTTCAACACATATACAGAAGGGGCCACTTATGCCTTTGGTAAGCATAATTTTACAAAAAATGTGCTTAAACAACAATCGTAATAGCAAAATAATGAAACCTTTGGTAAGCATAATATTACAAGTTCTGTTTTTACCTCAAGTCAAATTATGTGTATCTTGCTTATTCCTGGAAAGGGGCTATTTTTTCTGTTGCTAAATTTGTCTTCGGATAAAGCCAGCTTCGAGTTTCAGAGCAGACCCACAAATCAGCACCTACTAGAAATCAATGGTCACTCATCAGTTAGACAAACCAAACAAAATATATGTTCGATTCACAACCAAATAAGCTAGGATCGATCAAATGCAGCTGTGAGTACATGACACATGCCATTCTTCCTGTATACCACTCCATTTTTCAACTAAACAGAACACAATGAAATGACTCTATTACTGTACATGGTAAGCTAATATTCCTTTAGCAATTCAGGTGGTGAACCATAAATTGGAGCATGCTGTTTCAGTTTGCAGCCAACATACATATGCACTAACGCACCAGGATGGTTGGATTAATATATGATCTGTGATGATAAGATAATACTCCAAGGTTTTGCCTGACAGATTAACAAACCAAATGGTTGCTCTTTTACATGCACTTTCAAGACCCTAGAATGTTTGGAATATAAGATACGACAAGATAAACAGAGTATCTCTTGAAAGGACATTTTGCATCAATCCTACGTCCTTGAATTAACCCACCCACAAACAAATTTGCCCTCTTCACAATATACTAGAACATTGTGCACTTTTCATTACGGTCAGCAGCCCAGAATGCATTACCAGATAAGTTCAAACAATCACAAATCGCAACAAAATTTAAAATGCATCATTAGTACCACCCAAATTCAGAAATCGAGCCAGGCTTCCATCCATTTAATTTCCACGGAATATCAACATACTGGAACAATTCAGACATAGATATGACACATGACTTCCTACACATTGAATCTGAATTAAAGAGGAGTACAAAGATTCAGTTCTGCAGAAGTTCAACACACTCACTAGCTGACAGATTGGGGAACTCGATGGGCGGCGGACGGACGTACCAGGTCGCGGCGGTGGGACTGGATCACGGAATTGAGGACGGGGACGGCGAGCCTCCTCCTCCTCCTGGTGGTCGAGGACGGGGACGGGGACGGGGACGTCGTGGTGCTCCTGGGGACGAGCCCGGCCTCCTTCTCCTGGTGGTCTCCGGCGGGCCTCCTCCTCCTGGTGGTCGCGGGCGGGCGCTGCCGGACGGGAGAGATGTCAGAGACAGTGGAGAAGGCGGAGGGGAGAGAAAGAAGGGGAGGGGGGAGGGAGGGGGAGGAGGAGGGGGAGAGGGGGAGCTCACCCTCGACGTGTGGTGGCGGCGGACTCGACGGCGACAGGCGATGGCGCGGCGCGGGGGAGAGGGGGGATCTGGGTGTGCGGGAGTGAGGAGGGAGGCGCGGGGAGGAGAAGCAGCTTAGGGCCGGCTAATAATGGCGCACCTGTGAGGGGTGCGCCATAAACGCCGCATATCAATGGCGCACCAAGAGAGGTGCGCCATTACTGCTAGTACTAATAGGTTAAAACAGTCTGCATGTGGTTATGGACAGAACTACTAACATAGCCTAGTGGTTGGTCCCTTGATACATTAGCCAGCTAGCCAGGGTTCGAATCCCGGCGGCCTCATTTTTTGCACCTTTTTTAAAAAAAAAATTAACCTTATGATAAACATCCAAACACTTTAAAATAAACACATGGCAATTTTAATACTCCCTTCATTCCTAAAAATAGGGCGTATAATTTTTTTACAATGCATCTCCTTTACTCAATCACAATATAGAATCATTGTGATAATTTAAGATTTGAGATAAAAGAAAAGGAAAATGCAAATGGAGTGATAAAACCATTGTGCAAAGATTTAGAATTAGATGACATGGTTGAAATCAAGTGATACATGTAATAATTTAGTTGCATGTAATAATTGAGCTTGCCACTGACACACACACACACACGCGGCCGACACGTCGTGATTCGATCTTAGCTATCTTTTCACAATCTTCTTGCCCTTCTTCCTCGCGGTTGAATAATTTAGCCCCGGAACCCCTTGAATTGATCTTCTCTTGAACGGACGTCCTTTAGGTAGGGTGGTCCTGCTTCTTCTTGTGGTGTATGGTACTTCATCGTCGTCGTCATCTTCCATCTTCGGGTCGCCGTACTTGTCGAAGTCTTGCTCATTGGCGACTCCATCCATTCCGATGATGTTCCTTTTGCCTCTCCTCACGACAACACGACTGGGCTTTGGCGGGTCGGTAATGAAGAAGCATTGGTCCACTTGGGAAGCCAGTACCCATGGCTCATTTTTCGCGGTGACGTTTGCGCCCATGGTCTTGGATTTGGCTTCGGGTATAACCATGGTTGTGAAATACCGGTCTTCTTTTAGGACGCTCTTGGCCCATCTGACACGGAACATCGGGACCTTCTCTCCAGCGTAGCTCAGCTCCCAGATCTCCTCGATCCTTCCGTAGTATCTGTCCTTGTCGTTACCGGTGTAGGATTCCATCGTTACCCCGGAGTTCTGATAATCGCTCTTCATGTCCTTTTCCTCGGTGTAGAATGTGTAGCCGTTGATATCGTACGCCTCATAGGTCATCAGGTTGTGCTCGGCGCCCTGTGACAAGGCGAATATGAGTTTTTCTTCCGCGGAAGAATCCTCATGTAAAGGGTACGACAGAAGCTTCTCCTTGAACCAACGCGTGAAACATGAGTTGTGCTCTCTGATTATATCTTCGTCCGTCCTCTGTTGGCCTCGGTCATTGTACATCTTCTTAATAAAGGTTTTGTGCTCTACCACCCAAGGATCGACCACGTCTATGGCGGACGACACTATCTTTCAACGACTATGCCCACGCCTAGTGGAGGCCCTATGCTCCGTGCTGGGGGAAGACGAAGACTAGCTTAGGTGCCGGACGCGGTTGTTCCTTGCTCCTTTTTGTACCCGAATTTGCCACTTTTTGGAATGAAGTTGAAGTTTTCGCGTCTTATTCGAAAAAGGGGTGGGGAGTTTTCTCCTTGCAGCATTTCTCGTTTTTGAGCTTCTTTTTAAGGGGTTTGGCAACCGCCAGCCCTCTTTCTCACGCGCCCCGCGAGCGGGGGCTGGACACGGTGTTCACACCTCGCCAAAACCTTGGCGTCCTAATCCTCGCGCGATGCTCTCAAAACGAGCCAGCAGGCAATATTGTCTCCGGCCCCCGGCCTCAGGAGCGCCCATCTCCTGGCCTTGCCGGGCACCACAACTCGGCATACCAGCGACGAACGACCCTCGCTCGGGGGGCTCAAACCAATGGTTGCCAGAAGAAATACGGCCAAAGAAAGAAGCTCCGGAGGAGCACGCCCTCGCGACGCAGGAACCCGGTGCAAGCACGCCAAGCTAAGTTATCATAACCGCGACGAGCGGAAACATTTCAATTTGCAGCGACGTAAATGTTAGGGTGCAAAAATGAAAAACACTAACATAAAGGCGCAAGCGCCATAGTTTATGACACGCCCCCACGGGGCTCTCCATGGCTCTTGATGTAGGAAATAAAAGCAAAAGATGGCCTTCCGAGGACCGTCACTCCTGAGGTCTGGCTCCGGCGCCGCCCGCGTTCAATCGGTGTCCTCGTCCTCCTTGACGTGGGCGTGGCGGCATGGCAGCTCGGTGTCCTCCTGGGCATGGGCATGGCGCTGCGGCGGCTCGACGTCGTCCCTGGTCCGGGCGCGGAGACGTGGAGATTCATCGTAGCCATTGTCGCTCGAGCTTTCCCCAAAGGGAGCGTCGCCAACGCTGGAGGTGTTGCGGCCGTCGCCAAGGGCAAGTTCACCACCGAGGACACCGCCATCTTGGTGGCCGTCGTTGGCGGGAAGGAGGTCGATGTCGCCGTCGCCGCCCTCAGGGCAGCGCGCCAAGCGCCTGCCGTCTTCCCTGAGGATCTTGACACAAAGTGTCGCCACCCCGTTGTGCTTGAAGTGAGAGGTACACCTCCCCCCCAGGCCGCGGGCGCGGGCGAACATTTGCCACCTGCGGTTCAGGCACACATAACCCGCAGGGGTGACCTCGACCTCCACCCACGAGGCCGCGCTGCAGCGGCCGTCAGCCTATAGTCGTAGGCCAGCAGGCCCTCCGGCCGGCAGCGCCTCCGCGAAGAAGCGCGGGAGCTGGAACCAGGGCAATTCCCTTGCAGGACTTCCTTTGGGAGGCATCGCGAGGCGGGCCTTGCGAGCGACGCCCTCCCCCACGCGAGCCGCTCGTGCGCCAAAGGCGAACCCCTAAGTGCCGTGCCTCAGGAGCCTTCACGCCATCAGCTCTCGAACATGAAGGAGATGGCCCCTCTCGCGTGCACTCGCGGGGCCGGCACGGGCGCTATGCGAAAGGAAAGACAACGCAGAAGAGGGAGAGTCGGCCTCTCGTGGCGCCACCCTGGTCCGTGTCTCCTCAGGACGTCAGCCTCGCGAGGTTCGGGCAGGCAGCCACCGCTGGGGGCTGCGCGGTGCTCCCGCGGGACCCCCCTGAGGAGAGTCTGGGGCAAAGCAACAGCCTGGCGAGGCAAGTATAGGTACAAGGAAGCATACGGGGGCGCGTCAAGGAGAACGAAAAACCTCGCGGAAGGGATAAGGATGCTCCGAGCATAGCGGGCAACTACTACTGAAAAGCAAAGGTATAATACAAACGTTTAACGCCCTCCAGGGGCCGAATGGTTCTTGATGCAACAGGAATGAGGAAAAAGGAGCTCAGGCAGAGGAAGCGCTGTCTCCGTCGTGGCTCCTGAAGGTCTCAGCGCTGGCGCTGCCGCCTTCCTCGGAGGACGTCGCCTGGGCAAACAGCTCGACCAGGGACTCCACGTGCTCGCGCACCTCGTCCCTGAGGGGCCTCCGGAGCTCCTCGGGCACCGGCTCCGTCGTGTGGGAGAGGTCGAGTGCCGCAAGTTGGAGAAGACGCGCATCAGCGCGCTATCCAGAAGGTCGCGCGCACTGGACTCAATGTCCTCATCCACCCGGGAGACGCCAGACTCAAACGCCTCCACCACCTTCTAGAAGAAGTTGAGGTAGCCCCCGTCGCCGTGTGCACACGACAGCGCGGGGGCTTCCCCGACGAACCGGCGGACCGCGCTGCCCGCACGACGGGCGATGTCCAGGTACTGCTTGGCACGCTGCGCCTCCAAGATCTTCGCGAGCGCCGCGTCGTCCCTGGCTGCCTGCACGGCATTGGCGCCCCCCTCGACCTGGGCCCGCAGGGATGCCAGCTGCGCCTTGGCGTCCTCCTCACTCTGAAGCACGGCCTGGAGAGCGGCCTCGGTGCCCTGCAGCTGGGTCTTGAGCACGTCCACCTCGCCCTGAAGCGCGTCAAGCCTGCACCTCTTGGGCGTGGGCGCCCAGAAAGGGGTTGGTGATCAGACTCGACGAGCCAGGCAGGGTTCGCAAGAAAGGGTGGAGGCGATGACACACTTACTCGTCGGTGGCGGTCCAGCGCTGGCGCGCCTGGACCGGCCTCGAAGGCTGACCCCCGCCGCCCCCAGGAGATGGCGGCGGTGTCAAAGATTTCGCTCGCGCTCCGGTGCTGGTAGCGCTTCCCCGGGACGCCATGAAAAGGGGATAGGGGGAAGAGGGCGGTGTTCCTGCGAAGGTGGCGAATGGGAAGGTGTGCGAGGATGGCACCGCCTCTCAGGTGAGGCGGGTTTATAAGCGTGACCGCAGTCCCCGAGGCGTCGTGGGGAGTGAAGGCGACGCACGCTCCTCGGGCGTCAAGCATCGAACTCGACCCGCGGGCAGCTCTGTCTCACGTCGCCTCATTCCCCCTGTCGCGTCACTTCAGCGTGGGCCGAAGAGGACGGAAAACATAAGAGGGCGGCGTCAGTCAAGGAAGGGCAATAATGACCGACACAGCGCACAGGCTTCGCGTCAAATTGACTCGGGGCGGTTCCCGAGGCCTTACGGAAGAGGAGGAGTCCCGCGACATACCAGGCTGGCCCGCAGGCAATTATGGGCCCGCGGCGCTTCGTCCTTTGCTCCTCGCCTTCACCTTGGAGCCAGGTCCAAGACGCCTTGGGCCCGGGGGCTACTGTCGACGTTCTGGGAACGGGGGTACCCAGACCTGCCTGCCTGCGGCCCAGCGCGTGGCCCACCTCGACGGACTGGTACGGCCTGACAGCAGGCCCCTCAAGACAAGACCCTCACGAGAGCCCCAGTCTCGTGAGGGGAACGGCGCCAAGACCTCCAGGGGAGCGGCCTCCCCAGGCTGCCTCCCGAGGAGCGGACATTCCTATGTAGTGCCTGGCCTCAGGAGACTGCGATGACGTGAGCCATGACGACCAAGGCAGGCGGGCGCCAGCAGGAGCAGTAGAGTCATTTTCCTCTTTCGTGCTAAGGAGGCAAGGACGAACGCGGGTTCCCAAGGAAACCCCCAAAGGTTTCCATTCCAGTGCAACAAGACCAAGACCAAGGGCTTGGCACGACGGATGTCATCGCCGAGCCCACCTCTGCGTCACACCAGGAGCTTTGTAGGCGAAGACCACCTTTAGTCAGGATAAGTTGTACCTCCTTGTCGGCGTTCTAGGATCGGGGGTACCCAGACCTGCCTGCCTGCGGCCCAGCGCGTGGCCCACATATACGGCCCCGTACGGCCTGGCGACGGACCCTGCAAGACATGACCCTCGTGAGGGGCCCGGCTTCACCAGGGGAATGATGCCAAGACCTCCAGAGGAGCGGTCTCCCCAGGCCGCCTCCCGAGGAGCGGAGATTCCTATGCAGTGCCCAGCCTCAGGAGGCTGTGATGACGTGAGCCACAGTGACCAAAGCAGGCGGGCGCCAGCAGGCGCAGCAGAGACAGTTTCTTGTTTTGTGATAAGGAAGCAAGGATAGACGCGGGTTCCCAAGGAAGCCCCCCAAAGGTTTCCATTCTGGTGCAACAAGACCAAGACCACGGGCTCGGCATGACGGATGTCATCGCCGAGCCCACCTCTGCGTCATGCCAGGAGCTTTGCAGGCGAACACCACCTTTAGTCAGGATAAGCTGTACCTCCTGTCCCCTTTCAAATTTGGCCCTTGTGGAATCCCTTCCCGCCAGTGCGATAAGGGAAGAGGACCAAGGCCCGCTATAAATAGGGACTAGCCACCACCCTAGAGAGGATTGGATCCACTCACACCAGAGAGCCCTCGCGAGGTCGCTCAACCACTGTACTAGTTCATCCAGAAACCTCCTCGTGAGACCAATCCACCAAAGCAGGAGTAGGGTTTTGCACCTCAAGGTGGCCCGAACCTGGGTAAATCTCTCGTATCCATCTTCTTGCGCTCTCACGCATCTTCGGCAGGGTCTGGATGTGGAGCTGCAGGCTTGAGACTTGAGCTGGTTGGGATCTTCACACACGCCCCAGAGTTCGAACCTTCTTGGGTCTGTGGAGCCCTGAATCCGACATTTGGCGTGCCAGGTAGGGGCATGTCGAGGTCTCCCTTCCAGTTCCTCTTTGTCTCTGCTCCGTTGCTCCCATGGCCGAGGCCCGCCGAGTCCGCGCCGAGCGCCGGGCCGCCCGTGTCGCCCAGACGGCGCCAGTGGAGCGCGACGCCCCGCACCGCTCCGCTTCTCCTGCAGCCAACGCTGCCACTGGTCCAGCCGTTCAAGAGCAACATGACTCGTCACAGCCACCCACCGCGCGGTGCGATGGCCGCACTTCTACCCCATCCCTCGTCGCCGCCTCGGCGTCGTCCTCTCATGCTCACTATGGGCCGGCGAACGCGCAGGTTGCACTGTTCATGGCGCGCGAGCTGCTGCGCTACCGCCCCGCCCATGATCGCTATGATGACTAGCTTGGTCGCATCGCCGAGCTTGTCAGCGTCGCCGACGAGATCCTGGTGCCCACCCACTCGCTCCGTCCTCCGCTCTCCCAGGCGGGCGACGTGGCTCAGGGCGCACCTCCCCCTCCTTCTCTGCACGGCGTCGACCCCGAGCCCAGGCGTCGGTGTAGGCGAGGGATGAAGCAGGTTGCCAGGTGGTGCCAAGGCCGCGGGGTGATGCGTGTGTGCTCCCCGCACCTCCGTGCCGTCATAAGGACCGTGCGCCGCCGGAGGCCGCGGCGCACGAGCGTCAAGACCCAGCTCCCCCCATACACGCCGCACCAGTGAGCGGAGCAGCCTGCCACACTTTCCCCCCGGAGCTGCGCCATGTCAAGAGGCCCGACAAGTTCAAGTCGGACCTGCCTCCACGCTACGATGGCACCCCTGACCCCATGGAGTTCCTCCAACTCTACGCGCTGAGCATCGAGGCGGCGAGCGGCGACGACAAAGTCATGGCGAATTGGTTTCCCATGGCCCTCAAGGGTGGCGCTCTCTCCTGGCTCCTGAACCTCCTGGAGGGATCAATCTCTTCCTGGAATGAGCTACGCGAGCGCTTCATCGCCAACTTCCAGGGCACGCACAACCGCGCCCTGGGGGTGAACGACCTGAGGCGCGTGAAGTAGCAGCCGGGCGAGACCTTGCACAAATACATACAACGCTTCATGAACGTGAGCCTCAAGATCCCGAAGGCGTCGGACGAGGCCATCATCTCAACGTTTACCGATGGCGTCAGGGACGTCAAGATGAAGGAGGAGCTTGCCATCCATGATGAACTGTGCAGGGCCATGGAGATGTTCGACCTGGCAAACAAATGCGCAAGGGCCGAAGAGGGTCGTCTCTCCCTCCTCGATCTTCTGGAGGCAGACCCTGAGGACAAGAAGGCCAAGGCTAAGGAGGCGAAGCGCAAGGGGCCCGCAGTGCTGGCGGACGAGCCCGAGACAAAGTGCGGTTGCGGCCAAGATGAGCCCCCCAAGGGTGGCCGCCCGTTCTGCATCTTCCACTACACACGCAGCCACAACATTGAAGACTGCCAGGAGCTCAGGACGCTCCACGACAAACGCTTCGGCCGCCGCCCCGAGTGCGGTCACCGTAGCTACAGCGGTGGAGGAGGCCGCGGCGAAGGCCGCTGGGACAACTGCGACCCACGCCAGGACTGGCGCAATCAGCCTCACGAGGCACGCCCTCAGGGCATTGTTGGCCTCCCTCCACTGCCGCCGCCACCAAGGAGGAACGACGGTGACCGGTGAGATAACGGGGCCGGGGGCTTCCAGGAACCCCGTTCGATCGCCTGCATCCTGGGCAGTGCGCAGGCCCTTGCCTCCAACCGCATCTTAAAGCAGTTCTCTCGTGAGGTGAACGCCGCCCTCCCGAAGCTGGAAGCTGCGCGTCCCCTCAAGTGGTCACAGGTCGCCATCACCTTCGACTCCAAGGACCACCTCAAGTGCGCGACAACCGCACGCGTGCTCCCCATGCTCTGCACACCTACCATCAGCAACATCCTCGTCACCAAGACCCTCATCGATGGTGGCGCTGGGCTCAATGTCCTCTCCGCTGAGACGTTCGAGACACTTCAGGTGCCCTATGACCAGCTCATGCCGACCAAGCCCTTCTCAGGAGTGACCGATGGCTCCACCACTCCCCTAGGGCAGGTGCGCCTCCCGGTCACCGTCGGCAAGCGTGATAACTATCACACCGAGCTCATCAACTTCGACGTCGCTCACATCCATCTCCCGTACAACACCATCCTCAGGTACTCTGCCCTCGCCAAGTTCATGGCGGCAACCCACCATGGCTAAAACGTCCTCAAGATGCCAGGGAGTGCCGGCGTCATCACCGTCTCTTATGATGAGAAGGATGCAGTCTGCTCCCTTGAGCATGCATACCAGACTGCGGCGGCTGAGAACCCTGATGACGAGGGCGGCATCCTGCCTCCCGAGGACACACCCAAGAAGAAGAAGCAGCTCCTCCCTAAGGGCCGTCAGGGGACGGAGGCCCTCAAGAGCGGCACCCCAGGCTCTGCGCCCTTCACTGGGGCGCCTCGCCCTCCCGCATAGGATGGCGCGCCCGGCGCCTCCCTCAGGACAGGCTTGGGGGCTTCCACCTAGAGAGTCTCTGACCCGGCCGGCGCGATGAAGGAGGTGCTCGGGCACCACTTGGAGGCGTGCACTGACGCACGCCTCCACAAGCAAGAAGCACGGCGCGAGGCGCCAGGCTCATGAGAGTTCGTCACCCAAGCGATCGAGGAGCTTCAGGAGGAGCTGGCTATGTGATACGGGGCACGCCCGTGTGCGTAGATCTTTTCACACTTGGAGGGGGAAAAGGGAGAAATCACGAGATAAAACACAAACTCATGGACAAACTTCGATCACACATCCACTAAGAACAATCAAACACACGAGGTAGTTAGATCCACAAACAACGGACGGATACAAGTAACCGGTAGTTCTTCCTCACTCCGGGGGAGGAGGCCTTGAATCTCGTGAGATCTTCCCTCTAGAGGGGCCTTGGCATCACTTGGATCTTCTCCGGTGGAGGGCAACTCCACAAGAGGAGGAAGTAATGGAGGTTGGCTCAACAAAGAGTATTCGCTTAACACAAGCTAACCCTAACACGGAGGTAGAAGAAGGGAATATATAGTCTAGGGGATAAGTGGGGGGTACATGAGCCGTAACTCAATCGGTCTCGCACAGTCGGGGCGGTTGTACCGGAGCTGGGACCGGTTGTACCGGTATTGAGGCATTAAGCGGAACAACCGGGGTAGTACCGGCCTTGAACCGCTTCAAAACAGAAACTTGGCCCGGTCGGAGCGGTGGTTGGGCGGTAGTGGACCGGTTGTACCGGTTGAGCGGTGGTTGACCGGTGGTGGACCGGTTGTACCTCTAATTCCTGGGCTGTTGCAATTCCCTCTCCTTGTTCTTGGCGTTCCTCTTGCTTCCTTCCTTCCTCTTGGTACCTGAGCACACAAAGGGTCTCTTCGTGAGGTAGGATCCACGTTCCAAGAGTATCACATGGGAATTCACAAAGGAGAGATGTCACCTCGGATTCTAAGGCACGTGCGCGGGCTCTCGTCATGGGACCACTTGGAGCTTGAGGTGTTGATGATGGGTCCATGGGGATGTACATGGGATGCTCCGCATCATCTCCCCCCCCCTTGTGAGAGATCCGTCCTCGGATCAAGATCTTCATCACCATGGAACGGAGATAGGTCCGTGACGTTGAACGTGTCTCTCACGTTGTACTTGTCGCGTGGAATGTCGATCTTGTAGGCATTGTTGTTGTAGCGCTCCACTACCTTGAATGGTCCATCGGCGCGAGGAAGAAGTTTGGACTTGCGCTCGGTGGGGAAACGGTCCTTGCGGAGGTGTAACCACACAAGATCACCAGGCTTGAACACCATGGGGTGCTTGTTGGTGTTACGCTTGGCGGTGACTCGCTCCACTTGACGTTCGATCGTGCGCCTTGTATCTTCATGCATTTTCTTGATGTAGCTTGCCCTTGCACTTGCATCCATGTTGACGTGCTCTTGGAGTGGTAGAGGTAGGATGTCCAATGGGGACAACGGATTGAAGCCGTAGACCACTTCGAACGGAGACTTGCCGGTGGTGGAGTGACTTGCGCGATTGTAGGCGTACTCGGCGATGGGGAGGCAATCTTCCCATTCCTTGATGTTCTTCTTGATCAATACACGAAGTAGGGTAGAAAGTGTCCGGTTCGTCACCTCCGTTTGTCCATCGGTTTGAGGGTGATATGCCGAAGAGAATAGAAGCTTGATTCCGAGCTTGGCGCATAGGGTCTTCCAAAGTAGCTCAACAATTTGACGTCACGATCCGAGACAATGGTCTTTGGAACGCCATGTAGTCGCAAGATGTCCCTATAAAACAAATTTGCAATATGTCAAGCATCATCTATCTTGTGACATGGAATGAAATGAGCCATCTTGGAAAAGCGATCCACAACTACAAAAACGGAGTCATGGCCATTTTTAGTTCGTGGCAAGCCAAGCACAAAATCCATACTAATGTCTTCCCAAGGTTGGAAAGGTATAGGTAGAGGTATATAAAGACCATGGGATTGAGCTTTGGACTTAGCTTTGCGGCATGTCGAGCATCGGTTGGTGAAGCGTGCAACATCACGAAACATCTTGGGCCAAAAGTACTTGTTGGATAGTGTGGCATACGTCTTGTCGCGTCCAAAGTGACCCATAAGTCCTCCACCGCGAGCCTCTTGCAAAAGCAACAAACGAAGAGAAGACTCGGGTATACACAATTTGTTAGCACGCATAAGATATCCATCTTTCATATAATATTTCTCCCAACAAGTTTTCACTTGGCACTTGGCGTAAGGATTAGCAAAATAGGCATCATGCGCATACAAGTCTTTGATGTGCTCAAAACCAACAACATTCAATTCAAGTTGATATTATATGAAACACTTGATATTGCTTGTCTTGGCGGTAGCATCCGGTGTTGGTGTAGAGGATGAAGCCCTTGGCTTGTAGGTGCTTGAGGTTGGTCGGCTTGATGAAGTCGTCTTGTCCTTGTAGCTTGACTTGTCGCTGGTAGGAGTTGTAGATTTCGTAGTTGAAGTTGTTGTTGTAGTAGTAGCTTAAGCACTTGAGCCGTAGGTCTTGGATGAGAACTTGGAGTACTTGTAGTCATCTTGCACTTGCCGTTCCGCCTTGGTTGCTTGATGAACGAGCTCAAGTAGGTTGGAGTAAGGTTGGAAGTCGGCTATCTTCTTGACTTGGTAGTTGAGGCCATTCAAGAAACGTGCCATTGTTTGCTCATCATCTTCCTTGACATTTGCTCGGATCATAGCAATCTCCATCTCTTGATAGTACTCTTCTACGGACTTGGTGCCTTGCTTGAGTTGTTGGAGCTTCTTGAAGAGATCCCGGTTGTAATGTGTAGGCACAAAACGAGCTCGCCTGAGATCCTTCATTTGGGCCCAAGTGGTGATAGGAGGTTCACCTCTCTCCCTTCTTCGTTCAATCACTTGTTCCCACCAAATAAGGACATAGTCGTGGAACTCAAGGGAAGCCATGGCTATCTTCTTCTCTTCATCATAGTTGTGTAGGCGAAAGATCTTGTCAACTTTGAGGGCCCATGACAAGTAGTCTTCGGGATCATTGCTTCCGAAAAACTTTGGCATTGTGAACTTGAGCTTGCCGAAGCATTGTTCATCATTGTGGTTGTGATGCCGAAATCCTTGTCTTGGAGGTGGACCTTCATTGACATTGCCTTGAGCGTGTTGACGTTGATCTTGTCCTTGCTCATCTTCATGGTCGGGTTCAACACGATGATCTTGAGGATGGCGATGAGGTGGACGCACCCGGTTGCGCCTTTCTTGGAGCTCCTCTTAGTGATGGGCTTCTTCTTGTCGTTGTCGACGAAGTTCTGCTTGTTGTGCTTGGTGAAGGGCTTCTTGCTCGTGATGAGCTTGGCGGTTGCGCTCCTCCAAGGCACGAGTAGCTTCTTGCAAAGCGCGATGTGCCTCAAGCGCTCGTCCATGACGACGATGTTGTTCTTCTTCTCGGCATCGTTGTTCTTGATCCCACGCATCTTGCTCTTGTTGGCGGCGACGTTCTCGAGCTCGGGCGCGATCTTGAAGTCCATTGCCATGGAATGGATTGTCTTGACGGTGACGACCTTGTGGAGAACTTGGTCTGGAGTGTTCGTCTTGGTGATGAACACGTGCTCACCAGGGGCTTGCGTCGGAAGAGTACTCCGATGAGTGTCGGCTTGAGTGCCGTCTTGATGTAGTCGAAGTAGAGGGAGCGCGGTTGACCATGAAGGACCAAAGTTCCTCCATTTGGCTTGATAGCTTGGTGTCGAGGTAGTCCCGTGTGCGCGCCTCGGATTCACGCAAGTCGGTGGCGAGGTTGTCGATGTGGTCATTCAAGGCATGTTGCGCTTGAGTATTTGCCTTGTTTGCGCCGAAGAAGTGTAACTTGGTGACATGGGTGGTCGCATCGTCGTCGTGCTCCTCGAATGTCGGGTTCGACATGATGTTCCTATCCATAGCACTCAACAAGATATAAGTGGAAGAGTGAGAAGACAATACCAATTACCGTTCCAAAAGTTGAGAGTGGATCAAGTTCACTCAATGTGCAAGCATGAAAGTAGTAGAATTGGT
This sequence comes from Elymus sibiricus, assembly GCA_039707655.1. NCBI lineage: Eukaryota > Viridiplantae > Streptophyta > Magnoliopsida > Poales > Poaceae > Elymus > Elymus sibiricus. The sequence continues at coordinate 240,880,718 of CM077665.1, forward strand.
ACCGAAGAATGTCCCTCTCACACCTACACAAGTAAAGCTTATGGAGTAGCTTGGTGAGGATGGTGGCACAAAAATTCAAGCAATTGGAGAATAAGATTCAATCAAGTTGAAATAGATTCGCAAATTCGTAAATGAGACGAGGTAGATTTCTAGCAATGAGTAAGCACGGAAACACACACGTATAGGAAAGTGGTATCATAACACCGAAAAATGAGCGCAAAATGTGGAATCCACGGTAAGCTCAAGGTGCACAATAGTGGAGAGACGCTGGCACGATTGCACGAATGGGCGTGATACAGACTTGTGCACACCTATGCGAAGCAAAACTAGACGTCTTCCTATACCCAACTTTTGCTATTTATGTGGTTGGCACAAAATCTCTCGCTGAAATGATCGAATATGATATGCAACTTGCGATGCTATTGCTCTTTTGCTTTTGCTTTGCTTTGCTTCTCCTTTGGAGAATGATATTTGGAATGATCACTATGCGGGACGTGCACACCAATGTAGCAATGATGTATGCGGGTACTATTGTAACACAAAAGAAGATACGATGATAAATGCACGCTATTTGTAGCTATGCGGAGTATGTATCACTAAAGTGCACAAGTAGCGTAGCCCGACAATACTCAATGGCTAGTCTCGATAGGTAAGTAACGCAAATAGGATCGGGTTAACAATGCAATGGCAAGGGTATATGTCAAGAGTGTCGTCGCGGTTACCGTCCTTGCTTACAGTTGGTGTCAATGAAGAAGTGGTTGGCGACGAATCGGGGCGATGATGAGCAGCGGCGTTATCGATGTAGAACCGTTCCTAATTAGCCGAAACACCTTAGGAAACGGAAACCGCAACTCAAAATCTCAAAGAAAAATTTGATGAAGTCAAATGGTGGTAAAACCAAGATGAGGATCTCGGGCACGTCGATAGCTTCAAAACGAGCCAAAGAACACTCAAATCGGAGTTCGGGAGCGAAAGTTATGGTCAAAACAAGAATCAGCCGAAGTCAGGAACTGGGAGGGGCGGTTGTACCGCTTGGGATGGGCGGTTGTACCGCTCCTGGAGCGACCTGGGGAATTAGCGGTTGTACCGCTTTCATGGGCGGTTGTACCGCTCCTGGGCGGAACTGCAAGTCCGAATCCGCGAGTTAGAAGAAAAATTCGGTCGATTTTGCGGAAGAAAATGATGGGAATGATAGGGCAAAGCTAGATCCACTTGTCCCCAACGAGATCCACGGATCACAATCAACAAAATCTCCTCAAATCCAACAAATCCAAGAAATTTTTGGTATGTCTATTTTTGTGGGGATTTTCGAAATTAGGTCAAATCAAAGCAAAAATTGGCTAGAAAAAGGAGGGGAAGACTCCAAGATGTGAATCAACGTGGCTCTGATACCAATATGATACGGGGCACGCCCGTGTGATCTTTTCACACTTGGAGGGGGAAAAGGGAGAAATCACAAGAGAAAACGCAAACACATGGACAAACTTCGATCACACATCCACTAAGAACAAGCAAACACACGAGGTAGTTAGATCCACAAACAACGGACGGATACAAGTAACCGGTAGTTCTTCCTCACTCCGGGGGAGGAGGCCTTGAATCTCGTGAGATCTTCCCTCTAGAGGGGCCTTGGCATCACTTGGATCTTCTCCGGTGGAGGGCAACTCCACAAGAGGAGGAAGTAATGGAGCTTTGCTCAACAAAGAGTATTCGCTCAACACAAGCTAACCCTAACACGGAGGTAGAAGAAGGGAATATATAGTCTAGGGGATAAGTGGGGGGTACATGAGCCGTAACTCAATCGGTCTCGCACAGTCGGGGCGGTTGTACCGGAGCAGGGACCGGTTGTACCGGTATTGAGGCATTAAGCGGAACAACCGGGGTAGTACCGGCCTTGAACCGCTTCAAAATAGAAACTTGGCCCGGTCAGAGCGGTGGTTGGGCGGTAGTGGACAGGTTGTACCTGTTGAGCGGTGGTTGACCGGTGGTGGACCGGTTGTACCTCTAATTCCTGGGCTGTTGCAATTCCCTCTCCTTGTTCTTGGCGTTCCTCTTGCTTCCTTCCTTCCTCTTGGTACCTGAGCACACAAAGGGTATCTTCTTGAGGTAGGATCCACGTTCCAAGAGTATCACATGGGAATTCACAAAGGAGAGATGTCACCTCGGATTCTAAGGCATGTGCGCGGGCTCTCGTCATGGGACCACTTGGAGCTTGAGGTGTTGATGATGGGTCCATGGGGATGTACATGGGATGCTCCGCATCAGTATGCGCGGCGAGCGCCGCCCCGCACCACCCAGCGCGGCTGCCGCCCCTGACGAGGGCGGCAGGTTGCGCGTGTGCGCCAATGTCCCAGGCCTCAGCAGGGCCGCTTCCCAAGGCCTCTTCTGGTCATCGCGCGTCGGCCATGGAGGGGTCTACCCCTGCAACTACGTCTGCATGCCTTTCGGCCTCGTGAATGTGGGCGCCACGTACCAGCGCCTCGCGGAGGCTGCGTTTGTGTCGCACGAGGCCCGACGCTGCGCGGTCCTTTAAGAGGCCCCGGACCTTCGCGAGCCACCTAAGCCTCGCGGGTCCCTCGGGCCTCCGGAGTCTTCAGGCTCATGACGATCAAGCTTCAACGACTACCTCGACGCTTCAGCAACATCTCTACCAGGTGACCTTTTAGTTTGTTCATTTGAGGGCGCCCACTGGGCTGCATCATCCTCAGGCTGTTAGGACTCGCCCCAGTAGCCGTATCGTTTTGCGCATGTATCAGAACTGGCTTTAAATTTGATGGGTTTTCCAAGTATTTCAAATTGCTTGCCCGGTGCTTCGTCGCCATGAATGTCGCCGCGCCCTAACAACACCGCCCTCGACCGCCTCATGATTAAGGGCTGGCACGGCGTCTGTGCTCGGGTCCGTCCCTGCAGCGTTGTTAAATCCAAGCGACTGAGCTCTGTCTCGTGGGCCGGTCCCGTGCACGTCACCTCCCATGGTCCTTGGTGCTTCGTCCTCGCATGAGCTAATCGGGAGTGGCTGAGTCAGGGCGCGCGGCCCGGATCATATAACCGCAGTTTGGCCTTTCGTCATCGCGGGAGCCGCGCGACGGGTGATATTTCTTAGGTTTGTCGCATGAGAAGACTGGGAACGGCGTCTGTGCTCGGGTCCGTCCCTGCAGCGTCAATAAACCCAACGGCTGAGCTCTGTCTGACAGCCCGGCCCCGTTCACATCACCTCCTGGGGTCGTTGGTGTTTGGCCTTCTCATGCGGTGGCATTCATTCGGCGCAGGTTGTCCCCATCACACAGGTTTTGTAAGCACGCCCCGCGCTAGAAGGCCCAGGTGCAACCCGCCTTGAGGTAGGGCCTTGTGAGACCCGTGCTGGCTCACGGGTGCCTAGATACACCTCCTCCAGTTCTCCCGTGACACTCTCATGTAATAATGAGTGGGCTGTATACGCCCGGGGTCCCCCGAGGACGCGGAGGGGCCCCCACCCACGCCCAAGTGGAAGCCCCATGCTCCAGGCTGGCAGACGACACGGTCCCCCAATGACTATGCCCACGCAAGATGGAAGCACCATGCTCCGCGCTCGTGGATAAACAACTGAGGGCGCCCGAGCGGCTGCACCAACCTCAGGATGGCCCTTCAACCCCTTCACGCAGCATTTCCCTGGGATGCACGTGCGAGGGGGCTGGACGGGGGCTACACTTAGGCCACGCCTGGTGCGTGCCGCCTCACCAGGTCCCTGGTACCTGGTCTTCTCGCGCCCCTCCCAGACGAAAGCTCGTGAGGAAAGGTATGGGAGCCGCTCGTACGTCAAGGGGGGCCCCTGGGCATCGCGACCCAGGGGCCTCACTAATCACGTAGCCCCCTCACCCCTTGGTCTCGTCCTGGTGATCCGGACGCCCCAACGGCGGTCGAGGTATGCACGGGATTGGGCCCTGCCGACGCAGAGCACCAAGGCACTCCAATTCGACTCCGTTGTTGCCATGTATCCTTCATGAGGGTTGCTCGCACGTCAAGGGGGACCACTGGGCATCGCGACCCAGGGGCCTCACTAGTCACATAGCCCCTCGCCCCTTGGTCTCGTCCTAGTGATCCGGACGCCCCAACGGCGGTCGAGGTATGCGTGGGATTGGGCCCTACCGACGTAGAGCACAAAAGCAAGCAGGAAGGAAACAAGGCGCAAAAGGAAATCACAGAATTCAAACAAGTTATTACAAACACATGGTGTTTTGCAACTCAAACAAGTCTTACGCCTCCACCAGGAATGATAAATGTCGCAGGTTGGAGTCTAAGAGGAGGGGCCGTCATCGCCAAGGCCGCCGCCGCCAATCGCCTTAGTCACTTCGAGCTTGTCATCAACGTCGTCGTCGATGCCTTCGTCGCCGCTGCTCGCCTCCACCACAGGGGGCTCGGTGTCGGGGACGCAGCCGAACTTCTTCATTAGAGCGTCCATGGAATCCTTCACGGCCGCCTCAGCGGAGGCGTGGAACTCAGGGGCAATCGAGGCCATCACCGCGTTGAAATCAAAACCTGGTTCGCGGAGGTAGAGGTGGCCGAAGATATGCGTCGCGGCCGCGGAGAAAAGGCCGCGGCACTCGTTCTCCAGGATGGCGTCCACCTTGGTGACCGCACCTACGAGCGCCTCGGCAAGTTTGGAGGAGAGCCCGGCGTAACCGCCCTTGGGAGCCGCTAGCGGCTCCCCGAACCCTCCCCTATAGATGAAGCACAGAGACCGACAAAGCCTGAGTTCAACGGAGGGGAAGGCATCGCGCTCTGCAGCAGCCTTTTCCTCACCAGCGGCAAGGGTCTTCTCCCTAGCATCCAGCTGGGCCGTCGTGGCGGAGACGGTCCGGGCGTGAGACGTCTGGGCCTCTACTACCTCATCCTTCAGCTTGGCCAAACGCTCGCACTCCGCAGCTTGGTCGTCGGCCGCCTGGGATAGCACGGAGGTGCGATCGGCAAGCTTCGCCTCGCGAGCATTAAGGTCTTCCTGCCGCTGGTGAAGATGTTGCGTGTGCGCGCCTTGCACCTCCTGAAGGGCCTTCAGTTTGGCTTCCGCCGCACTGCAGTGCTCCGCGGTAGCCGCAGCCTTGGCCAGCGCCACGTCGCGGGCTGCCACAGCCTTGGCGGCCTCCTTCTTGCTCTCCGTGGCGGCAGCCTCAGCCCGGCCCCAGGCCGTCGTAATGGCTTCGTCGGCCTGGAGCCACCCGGAGATAAGCTCCAGGCGTTCCCACGCGAAGGAGCTCCTGTCGGTGCCTTGGAGGTCGGCCCGGATCTGGTCAAGCGCGGTGTAAGCCTCATCCAGGGTGCCGGGCCCAACCGGAGGGCCGCTGCCTGTGAGCACGAGAGCCTGACCAGGAGGCGGCACCGGCACCTCGACTGGTGCTGTATCCAAGGGAGCTGCGGCGCGGATGGCTTGGGACGCTTCCGGTCTCACCTCGAGCACGACAAGACCGGAAGACTTCTCGGCCTGATGGTGCACGGGGTTTGGCTCCTCCCGAGGCCGTGTCGCGGCGTCCTCAGGAGCGGATTTCGTCAGGAGGGGGCAGGAGGTCGCCCCCTCCATCTGCATTGGAGAAGCCACGGCCGTGGCGAGGGGCGCCGCTTCGTGAACTTCCACGCTTCCGGAGCCCCCCGGTCGGCGTCACCACAACGCCAGGAGGAGGCGTTACGCCCGCAAGCTCGGGTGCGGAGGCGCTGGAGGCTGAAGGCACCTTCCGGGCATGGGGCTCCTTCGGCTCAGCGCCCGCCTTTCTCTTCTTCGGCTCTACGACGACACTGGCCACCAAGGAGAAAAGGCCGTGAGCATGCGCGCAATTTATAGTCAACCAAGGCGAGGCAAGTTACTTACTCGTCGACCACGACCCACTTCCTCTTCCTTTCCGCGTCGTCGAGGTCCGGGATGCTCCCGCCTTCTTCGGCGTGGCGCGGTCGTCTGAAGGTTTGCAGCATCGCCCCGAGGGGCCGCAGCCGAAAGGGCCACCTCTGGCCCGGCGGTGGCCACCCCGTCTTTCGGCTGCGGCTCGGATGGGGATGAGGCCGTCGCTTCCAGCGCCGTGCCGGAGCGTGGGGGGAGGACCCGCAGTCACGCGTTTCTTCGGGGTCGCCCGGCTGAGTGCCGGCGTTGCCTGGGAGCCAGGCCTTGCTTCCTGAGGACTCTGGCGAAGCGCAGAGAGCCCGCGGCCAGGGGCTCGTCGTCATCGTCGTCATCTTCGAGATTACGGAGGAGAACACTCCGTGACGGAGGAGACGCCTCTTCCAAGCCGTCATCCGCGGTCTCCTCCGAGTCTTCCTCGCCGCTGGCGCTGCCGGAGGACACTGGCACCGGAGAGTTGGGGCGCTCGGGAGGCTTGAGCCTGAGCTCATCAAAGGCGGGCATGGCGGCAACCTGTTCCCCCTGCCGTCGCGGCGATACAGTGGGGCGTAGGCCTCGGGGAGGTCCCCGGGGTCGCTGTGGAGCAGAGTAACCACGGCCCTGCCCAAATCCTCACCGGTCAGGCTGGCGGACCGAAGCTTGATGGTGTCCCTTGCACCATCGAACTCCCACATGGGCTTCGAGTGCTCCTGGAGTGGCGCCAAGCGCTGCGTCAGGAACTCCTTCACTATCATCACCCCGGTCAATTGCTTGGCCTCCTTGTCCCGGGAGATCCGCTCCAAGACGGGCTTCGCCCGGGGATCGGTGAGCTTCGCGGAACACCACGCGAGGGCTTTCTCGGGCAGCTCCGTCGGAAGCTCTAGGCGCGAATTGAGGCCCCGAGTATCCATGAAGACCCAACGGTGCCTAAAGCCCTCCACCTTCTTCCCGGCCTTCCTGCTCTGGACCACGATGAAGGAGGCGCACGCAGATCGCTGCGCGCAGTCATGAAGCCGCAGGCTGAAGTAGTTGCGGAAGAGGGCCACCTAGGGCCTCACGCCTACGAAGGCCTCGCAGTAGAAGGCAAAGACGGACATGAGAAGGATGGAGTTGGGCTGAAGGTGGAGTGCCTGGATCCCATAATGCCCGAGGATGGCGGTGAAGAACCCTGAGAAGGGCGGGACAAGTCCGGAGAAGATGTTGTGAAGGAACAAGGAGTAGACTGTCTTCGCCAAGGTGCACGGCTCCGCGGAGTCGCACCAGACCAGGGTCTCCCCCCACTCATTGGTGTCACCCGCTGTAAATGGGAGCACGGGGTCGAGCTCCCCTTCCTTGGCAATGGCGGAGGCCGAGAGCACCGACAAATGGGAAGAAGAGGACGAGGCTTGAGCCTCGGGCTTTGACTTCCCGGCGGGCGCAATCTGCAAAGTCCCTAAGGGAAAAGAGCAAGAGGAAGGGTGGCGCAGCATTGAGATCTGGAGGAGGTTCTCGCAAATGATAGGGGATCTAAGCAAGGAAGCAAGGGGGCAAGGAAAGAGAACAATAATGGCTCGGCAGCGGGCACCCGGCTTTTGTTGGTCTGGGCAGTTGCCGAGGCAACATGGAGCGAAAGCGCCCATGTCCTGCCGCGTGCCACATGGATTGGCCCGCAGGCAGTTGGGGCCCGCGGCGTTCCATCCTCTCTTCCTTGGCTTCGCCCCGAAGACAGCCCGAGCGCGCCTTGGGCCCGAGGGCTACTGTCGGTGTTCTGGGATCGGGGGTACCCAGACCTGCCTGCCTGCGGCCCACCGTGTGGCCCACAACGACGGCCCCGTACGGCCTGGCGACGGACCCCGCAAGACAAGACCCTCACGAGGGGCCTGGCCTCACGAGGGGAACGATGCCAAGACCTCCAGAGGAGCGGTCTCCCTAGGCCGCCTCCTGAGGAGCGGAGATTCCTATGCAGTTCCCGGCCTCAGGAGGCTGCGATGACGTGAGCCACGGCGACCAAAGCAGGCGGACGCCAGCGGGCGCAGTAGAGACAGTTTCCTCTTTCGTGCTAAGGAAGCAAGGATAGACGCAAGTTCCCAAGGAATCCCCCCAAAGGTTTCCATTCCGGTGCAACAAGACCAGGATCACGGGCTTGGCAGGACGGATGTCATCGCCGAGCCCACCTCTCCTTCATGCCAAGAGCTTTGCATGCGAAGACCACCTTTAGTCAGGATAAGTTGTACCTCCTGTCCCCTTTCATATTTGACCGTTGTGGGATCCCTTCCCGCTAGTGCGATAAGGGAAGAGGACCAAGGCCGACTATAAATAGGGACTAGCCACCACCGTTGAGAGGATCGGATCCACCAACACCAGAGAGCCATCGCGAGGTCGATCAACCGCTGTACTAGTTCATCCACAAACTTTCTCGTGAGCGTGGGTAAATCTCTCGTGTCCATCTTCTTGAGCTCTCACGCATCTTCGACAGGGTCTAGCTGTGGAGCTACAGGCTTGAGACTTGAGCTGGTTGGGATCTTCGCACACGCCCGAGAGTTCGAACCTTCTTGGGTTTGCGGAGCCCTCAATCCGACACTCTTGTCCCCTTTCAAATTTTGCCGTTGTGGGATCCCTTCCCACCTATGCGATAAGGGAAGAGGACTCAGGCCACTATAGATAGGGGCTAGCCTCCACCGTAGAGGAGGACCGAACCACTGACACCTGAGAGCCCTCGCGAGGTCGCTCACCACTGTACTCGTTCATCCTCAAGCCCCCTGGTGAGGCCAATCCACCAAAGCTGGAGTAGGGTCTTACACCGCAAGGTGGCCCGAACCTGGGTAAACCGTGTGTCTTTGCTTATTTTCCCGAGTAAGAGTTGTGGGGGGTCGTGGTGTAGCGGCAAGGTTGAGTAGAATCGGAGGGTGAGCGCACCCCTGTGTTCGAACCTTTCTTGGGTCCACAGAGCCCTGATTCCGACAACGTCAAACATAACCCCACCGTGTTCTCTGTCGGTTCATGTTCACAAGCAGAGACAGTCACGGTTACGCACACAGTTGGTGTATTTTAATTATGTTTACTTCAAGTTAGCTATAACCGGGTGTTAAACAAATTTCTAAATTGCCACATAACCGCGGGCACGGCTTCTCGAAAAGATTTAACCCTGTAGGGGGTGCTCCAACTCATCCATCAGAAACTAACGCTGCGGGAATAACCTCGACCATGTATCCCGTGATCTCCTAGGAAATTCTGTTGGAAAACCTTAACCTCGCGCAAGACATTAGAGAAAGGTAAAACAAGTCCAGCAAAACCGCCCGATGTGTCGACGAACCCGATAGGAGCCGCGTATCTCGTTCTCAGGACACGACCGAATGAGCAGTACATACGGTGGCCTGATAGAAATCCCCGAGTTGCCCCGGGTGGCCCCACAAGTGGCTCTGGTTTGGAACAACACTCATGAGGAGCACTGGCCCGGGGGTTGATTAATTATCCACGGGGTAGCTATGACCAATGAATTTTTATTAAGTTGTTTAGCAAATGTAGTACCAAAGTTGGGTCTTGCCAGACAAGTTTTAATCTAAAACGAATGGTCAAGGGGGTCCCCATAACAACCCCGAGCATCTTAGGAGCGCAAAATATGGAACATAACACCGGTACTCGAAACTAGTGCGGCAAAAGTGGAACAAAACACTGGGCAAAAGGCCTAGCCTTCCACCATTGCCAGATATATATGTGCATTAATTTAAATGACAGTAAAATAAGGTGATATCTCTATATATCCATGTTGGCACATGGAAAAGCTTGCAACTGCAACTAGCAACGCTATAAGATAAGGGCTGAGCAGCGGTAACGTAGCCAATCAATGTTTTGCTAGGAAGTGGAGGGGTTAGAGGCTTTCATGACAATTTAGGAGGCTGACAGTTTAAGTGGTAGGTAACGAAACATAACGGTAGAAGCAAGACATCTAGCATAGGAAAAATAGTGTCGGGATCCGGGTACGGTCATCTTGCCTGTTGGGTCTTTAGAAGGACAAAGAGCTGGGTACTCGCAGTTGTACTCTCCGGGATCCTCGTACTCGGGCTCGACACTCACGTCTACCCAAGAGAAAACAACACCAAATAAACATACAAACAAAGTGCAATGCGCAACCAAAGATGATGCATGAACAAGTTGAAGGATTTAACATGGCAACCCTAAGCTAGTCATGTTTCTCATGCATTTATTAAGTTCTTTAGCATTCTGGACAGAACCTCAATATTAGTTATTTGAACATGCATGATCATGGCAAATATGAATTCTCCATGTAAAAATGATGCAAATGCATATGTAGAATGTTGCAAACGGAGTAACGAAGCTCATGGTACACTCACGGCAAGGTACGAACGTTAAGGGAGACAAAAACAAAGATGAGGGAGGCCACGGGCTATTCCTTAGTATTCCAAGGATGCCACTACATTGGAAATGAAAATCTAGCTAGAATAGAGCTAAAGATCATGCAAAATAATGGAGTATAGCTCCCACATGTCACAAATCATTTAAACACACAATCTGTCCACAAACAGCAACATGTCATCTTGTTTCACACAGAGCCAGAGCTACAGCAAGTTTCAAATCACAACCAAGGCATGGACATGAAGTATACAGCATGCACAAAATTTCACCTATCTAGAGCAACATGAAAGGATGCATGGACCAATGGCAATGAAGCTCACAAGATGGCATGTTGAATCAGTTTTTTAGACTTAGTGAAAATTCCAGTTTTACATGATGGCATCTTGACAGCAACAATTACATATGCTAGAGGAGCTTCCATGGCATGAAAATTAACAGGTTGAAAGAGGGAACATGTAATTCAATTAACTACATTATGGCAACATCAAAATATGCATGTATCAATGGCTACCATCCTCACAATATGACATAATGAGAATAGCAGATTCACAGACTTGGTGAAATTCAACAAGGGGCAAACAAGGGACTTATTAATAGAATGGCATATTGACAGCAAGTTTTAAATAAGATGCAATAGATTAATCCATAAGGTATTGGCACATGTTTACAGAGGATGACAAGCACAACAATGCATTCCATTGTGCCAACTCCAATGGAGCAACATATGCATGGGAATCATCTAGATAACATGGCAACAAAATACAGATTTCAACACTTAGAAATATTTGAGCATGTGAAAACAAAATTTTGCTGGCATGTTGACATCAAGAATGCCACCCATATAATGATCTATCATGGCATGCAAAAACACCAGGGGCTAGCACACACACAAATGAACATATTTCACATTGACAAGTTTACCATATATTGCAAGAATTAATTCGTGTGAAAAAAGCAAAATGGCATATTATCACAAAACAACATTTTCACAAATTTGTCCAAATGATGAAACTAATGTCACCATCGGATTCACTGAATTTTTCTACCCCAAATTCATCTATCACATGCCTATGTTACTATTGATAAAACTCACAAAATTGCATTCACAAAAATGACATAACCACTTAATACAAGTTATATGCCAAATTTGGCATATCCTAAGATTCCCTAGCCAGATTAGTAAATATCCTAAAATTGTAAATTTCCTTAAAAGGAAATAACACAGAAAACATTGAAAACTCATAAAACAAATAAGTAAATAAAACAAAGGCCCACCTGGCATTGACCCAGTGGTCCTGTGGGGTTGACATGTGGGATCGGACCCACTGTTAGCGGCTGGCTAAATAAATTGGAAAAGGGGGGGGGGGAGCCGGGGAATCGAACCCGCGACCCCCTGGTCGCGCGAGGCTAGGCCGACCAGCTGGACTAGGCGAGGGACTCTGGTTTAGAAGGGGCGCGGGCACCTTTGACTTTACCTCCAGCAGAGGCTGGCCCCTTCTTCAACCTGGCGCGGGCAGAAGGCAACGGCGGCCACCACCGGCGACCCTTGGAGAAGGCGATCACCGGCGGGTGTGCGGGATTCCTAGGGGGTCCTGTTCCCGAGGATACGGGGGTTTAGGGGCTCGAGCACGAGCCCCTCTCTGCGCCGGCGACAGTGAGGCCGAGGCGGCAAACATGGCTGCAACAAGGCGAGGCGACAAGGCGAGCATGCGGGGCTTGCCGACGAGCTGTTGCGCGCGCAAGGCACGCACACGAACAAACCAAAACGGGGGAAGGCTCGGCTACGACGCGGCACACCACTGACAACCGAAAAAATGACCTTGGACAAAGCACCGAGTACACGTCGTAGACATGGCTAGGAAGAGGCCTATGCAGAGCGAACGGAGTTCATGCTGTGCAGGGAAGGAGAGGGGTGTACGTCCCTTACCAAGGACAAGAAGATGGGGTCGAGGAAGAGCCGCAGACATCGCGAGGAAGCTCTGAAGTTGATGGTTCTTCGGGTTTGCACGCGGGGAAGAAAACAGCGACGGTGATGAAGCTCCGGAGGCGCGAGCGTCGCGGGCGTGGATGAAGAAGACGCCCAAGACTCCGGCTCGTCGATCCACACCGGCGGGGAGGAAGAATACAAGGTGGGGGCGCTACCCCGAGCACGAATTGAAGCTCAGTCGAGGCATCGAGAGCATGGCAACGGCGAGGAGCGTGGAGGAGCTTACCGGCGGCGGCGAGACAAGGAGGAAGGGCGGAATGGATAGGGGGATATCGGGGCTAGGTCTAGGACAAGCTTTATAGGGGGCTAGGGCTCTCTCCTGCCGTCAAATCGACCGGCGGGTTGACGTGTACAGCTCTGCCAGCTGAGCTGCCGAGATAGATTCTTTGACCGGAAGGAAGTGGGCAACTTTGGTGAGCTTGTCGATGACCACGAAAATGGCATCATTTCCTCTGTTGGACTTAGGAAACCCAGTGACAAAATCCATCTCAACATGATCCAATTTCCACTCTGGGATAGGCAAAGGCTGAAGGAGACCTGCTGGACGTTGATGTTCCACCTTCACTCTGCGACAAACATCACACTCGTTCACAAACTGAGCAATCTCACGTTTCATACGAGTCCACCAGAAGGTTTGCTTGAGATCCTGATACATTTTGGAACTTCCTGGATGAATTGAGAGGAGAGAATTATGTGCTTCATCCATGATAACTTTCCTTAGTTCACTTTTGGAACCACCAGACGGTCCTCGAAGAACAAGATATCTTTGTCATCAACACGGAAGCACGTATTGTCGGCGTTCTGGGAATGGGGGTACCCAGACCTGCTTGCCTGCGGCCCAGGGCATGGCCCACCTCATCAGCCAAGCACGGCCTAGCGCGACTTCACTCAAGACAAGGCCCTTGCGAGGACCCCTGGCTCGCGAGGAAGAACAACACCAAGATCAGCAGGGGGTGGGCCTCCTCAGGCCCCCTCCGGAGCGGCGGAGATCTCTATGCAGAACCCGGCCTCAGGAGTAGAGGATGACGCAAGGAAGGACAGGAGGGCACCAGCGCGCCAGGCGGTGCAGTTTCCCATTTGGTGCAAAGGGAGCAGGGGCGTACGCGGGTTCCCAAAGCGCCTCCCAAAGGTTTCCATTCCGGTGCAACAAGACCACGACCACGAGCCCCGCAGGGCGGATGTCATCGCCGAGCCCACCACTGCATCATCGACAACTACTTTGCAGGCGAAGACCACCTTTGGACAGGGCGGGGATGTACTCCTGTCCTCCTTCAAATTTGGCCGTTGTGGGATCCCTTCCCGCCATTGCGATAAGGGAAGAGGACCCGGGCCACTGCTATATATAGAGGCTAGGCTGCACCGTAGAGGGGGACTCCACCACAAGGCTAGCAGAAGGCCAAGAACACCACTCAAGTGCCCTCACGAGGCTCCTCACCACTGTACTAGTTCATCCACCACACCTCCCCGAGAGGCAATCCACCAAAGCAGGAGTAGGGTATTACGCTTCGCAGCGGCCCGAACCTGGGTAAACCACCGTGTTCATCTTCTTCCTCGTCATCATGCGAGGTCGCCGTAGTAACCATCGAGTAGCGAGCTAAGTAGGGCGAAGCTGCAGGGGATCTTCGCACACGCCCCTGTGTTCGAACCTTGAGGGTTTTGCGGAGCCCGAAATCCGACATTTGGCGCGCCAGGTAGGGGGCGTGTCGGAGTCTTCCTCAAGCCAAGCTCTTCTACCACCTCGCCGCTCCGATGTCTGACGCCCGCCGAGCCCGTGCCGAGCGCCGAGCTGCCCGCGTCGCCCAGACGGCACCCGTGGGCCGCGCCGGCGCGGGCCGGTCCCCCTCACCTGTGGCCAACGCCGCCACGGGCCCGGAGGCCCACGAACAACAAGACTCCTCCCAGCCGGTCACCGCGCGGCGCGACGGCCATACCGCCACTCCGTCGATCGTTCCAGCTACCGGGTCGTCCTCCCGCATTCGGCCCGGGCCGGCGCGCGGTTCGAGCGCACTCGCCATGGCGAACGAGCTGCTCCGCTACCGCCCTGCTCCCGACCGCTACGATGACTGGCTTCGGCGCATCGCGGAGCTCGTCAGTGCTGCCGGCGACGCTTCAGCGCTCTCCTACTCGTATCGAACCCGGCCTTCCCTGGCAGACGACGTGGCCCATGATGCGCCACCACCTCCTCCGCAACGCGACGTCGACCCCGAGCCCAGTAGTGAAGCGCGCCCGCGCGACCAGCCCGGCGAACCGCGGGCAAGGGCGAGAGATGAAGTAAGCTGCCATGTGGTGCTCCGGCCACGCGTCGACGCGCGTGCGCTCCCCGCGCTGCCGAACCATCATCGCGACTGGGCACCACTCAAGGCGGCCAATCAGGAGCGTCAAGACCAGGCCCCTCCTGCACACGCAGCACCCGTCAAGCCGGTGGGGTGCCTCGCCATCGCCCCGGAGCTCCATCCAACCACGTGGCCCTACAAGTTCAAGCCTGACCTACGCCCTCGTTATGACGGCTCCCCGGATCCCACCGAGTTCCTACAACTCTACTCGCTGAGCATCCGGGCGGCCGGTGGAGACGACAAGGTCATGGCGTGCTGGTTCCCCATGGCGCTCAAGGGCGGCGCGCTCTCCTGGCTCCTCAACCTCCCGGAGGGGTCCATCACCTCCTGGGACGACCTGCGCAAGCGCTTCGTCGCCAACTTCCAAGGTACCTACGACCGCGCGCTCACCGTGAACGACCTGCGGTGTGTAAAGCAACAAGAGGGAGAGACCTTCCACACGTTCATACAACGCTTCACGACCACGCGCCTCAAGGTCCCGAAGGCATCGGATGAGGCTATCCTCTCCGCGTTCACCGACGGCGTCACGGACCTCAAGATGAAGGAGGAGCTCGCCATGAACGACGAACTGTGCTCAGCCCTGGAGATGTTCAACCTGGCGAACAGGTGCGCCAAGGCCGAAGAGGCCGCATGTCGCTCCGCGAGCCACCAGCGACAGAGCCAGAGGAAAAGAAGACCAAGGCCAAGGAGGTGAAGCGCAAGGCCCCAGCGGTACTTGCGGCTGAGCCTGAGGCGAAGCACAGCTGAGGCGAGGAACACCCCGCAGGGGGGAGACCGAGCTGCATCTTTCATGGCACCAACAACCACGACACCGCCGACTGCCAGGAACTCAGGCTGGTCCACGCCGAACACTTCGGCCGGCGCCCTGGACGCACTGACCGTGGCTTCGGACGCGGCGGAGGCCGCGGTGGAGGCCGTTGGGACAACCGGGAACCGCGTCAGGGTTGGCGAGACCAGCCTCAGGAGGACCGCTGGCGAGACCAGGCTCGGGAGGACCGCTGGCATGATCAGGCTCGGGAGGACCGCTGGCGCGATGACCCTTCGGAGGGGTCACGCCGTGGCCAGCCTCGTGAGGCCCGTCCTCGTGAGGCCGGCCTACCACCACTACCACCACCACCCAGAAGGAAGGAAGAGGACAAGCAAGACGATGGGGCTGGGGGCTTCCAGGAGGTCAGGGCGGTAGCCTGTATCCTGGGCGGCGCCCAAGCCCCAACGTCGAACCGCGTCTTCAAGCAGTTCACGCGGGAGGTGAACGCGGCTCTCCCAAAGCCCGAAGCCATGCGTCCCCTTAAGTGGTCCCAGACTGCAATCACCTTCCATCCGTGAGGCCCTCGGCTTGGCCGGTGAGACAAGGGAGGCGCTCGGGCACAACCAGAAGGAGCGTCCTGATGCGCGTCTGCTAGAGCCAGGAGCACGGCGCGAGGCGCCGAGCTCGCAAGAGTCTGTCATCAAAGCAATCGAGGAGCTTCAGGAGGCATAGGCCAAGCGAGGCGGGGACTGCCCTGGACCACCAATCGCAGCCGCCATCGTCGGCCCGGTCGACCAGCTGCGCTTCTGCGTCAACACGCTCGCAATCAACAGGGCCGTGTCCCAGGGCCTCTTTTGGCCAGCACGTGCCGACCGCGGGTGGGTCTACCCGCACAACTAGCACCGCATGCCCTTTGGCCTGGCGAACGCTGGCGTCACGTTCCAGCGCCTTGCCCGGGCCATGCTCATACCTTGCCTGGCGAGGCGCGGCGAGGAGTTAGAGGAGATGCCCGGACCGAGCAGGGGTCCCGAGCCCCGGGAGTCGACGGGCTCGTGAGGGTCGCACTCATGGAGGTACAAGATCAGGCTACGATGGCAGCTTCGACTCTTCAGCGGCATGGCCGCCAGGTGACTTTTTGTTGGTCTGTGCCAGGTAACTTTTTGATTTACTCCGTTTGAGGGCGTCCGCCGGGCCGCATTATCCTCAGGTGATCAGGGCATACCCCTGCAGCCACCTCATTTACGGATATTTCAGTAGCTTCTCATGCATGTGATCTGTTTCCTAAAGTTTCACCTTGCCTGCACGGCTCCTTGCCGGCGTGAATGTCGCCACACCCCAATTATCCTACCTTCGACAGCCTCATGAGAGGACTGGGCACGGCGTCTGTGCTCGGGTCCGTCCCTGCAACGTTGATAAATCCAATGGCTGACCTCTGTCTGGCGGGCCGGCCCCGTTCACGTCACCTCCTGGGGTCACCGGTGCTTGGCCCTCTCATGCGATGGCCCTAGGGAGCACGTTCGGCGCAGGCTTCTCCAAAATTTGCAGGACCTCGGATGGTGCTATCTACAAGAAGACCCAGGCGCAAACCGCATTTGAGGTAGGGACCTCGCGAGGCCAAAGCGCCCTCGCGAGCTCCCAGATACACCTCCCAGTTCTGCCGTGCAAGCCACGCGTACGAACTCAATGGGCTGTACACGCCCGGAGCCCCCCAAGGACGCGAAGGGGTTCCTTCCCACGCAATGTGGAAGCCACAGCTCCGTGCTGGCGGACAACACGGTCCACCAATGACTATGCCCACGCAATGTGGAAGCCACAACTCCGTGCTGGTGGACAACACGGTCCACCAATGACTATGCCCACGCAATGTAGAAGCCCTACGCTCCGTGCTGGGGATAAACAACTGAAGGCGCCCCAGTGGCTGCATCAAACCTCAGGAAGGCTCCTTGTGGCCCCGTCTCGCTGCATTCCCTGGGATGTTCGCGTGAGGGGGCTGCATGGGGGCTTCTACCGGGCCGAGCCTGGTACACGCCACCCTCCCAGGTCTGCCAAACCTGGTCTTCACGTGCCCCTCTCAGGAAAAGCCGGCGAGGAAAGGTATGGGAGCCGCTCGTACGTCAAGGGGGACTCCTGAGCATCGTGACTCAGGAGCCTCACTGGCCACGTAGCCCCTCACCCCTTGGAACCGTCCTTTGTGATCCGGACGACCCAACGGCGGCTGAGGTATGCACGGGGCCGGGCCCTGCCGACGCAGAGCTCAAAGCGCTCAAAACCCTTAAGGAGGACGCTGGAGCTCGTACGTCAAGGGGGACTCCTGAGCATCGCGACTCAGGAGCCTCACTGGCCACGTAGCCCCTCACCTCTTGGAACCGTCCTTGGTGATCCGGACGGCCCAACGGCGGTTGAGGTATGCGCGGGGCCGGGCCCTGCCGACACAGAGCGCAAGGTGTTCAAAATTTCCAAGTTAACCCAATCTTCACCATATTCCCTTCATGAGGGCTGCTCGAACGTCAAGGGGGAGTCCGGAGCATCGCGACTCAGGAGCCTCACTGGCCACGTAGCCCCTCACCCCTTGGAACCGTCCTTGGTGATCCGGACGGCCCAACGGAAGCTGAGGTATGCGCGGGGCCGGGCCCTGCCGACGCAGAGCATCACAGCAAGCAAGAAGGAAGCAAGGCGAAGAGAGAAATCACACAGTTCAACAGTTATTACAAGCATTAAAAGTTTTCGCAAATACAAACAAGTTTAACACCTCCGCGAGGCACGATGAACGTTGCAGCAAAGGAACAAGGAAGATGAATTAGGAGGAGCCACCGCCACCACTCGTCCCGTCCGCGGGGAACTCGTCGTCGACATCGCTGGTGTCATCTTCTTCGCCGCTAAGCCCTGCAGCTTCAGGAGGCGGAGGAACGGTGACGTGGGTGAACTTCTTCACCAGCGCCTCCACGGCGCCCTTCACTGCCGCCGCAGCGCTGCTGCGGACCTCGGGGGGCGACCGGGCGGATCACAGAGTCGAAGTCAAACCCCGGCTCGCGAAGGTGAAGATGGCTGAAGACACGCGTCGCGGCCTCAGAAAAGAGGTTGCGGCACTCGCTCTCCAAGACCCCCTCCACCTTGGCAACGGCGCCCTCCAGCGCCTCGACAAGCTTCGAAGCGAGCTCCGCGAAGCCGCTCTCCGGAGCCACCAGGGGCTCCGTAAACCCTTCCAGGCAAAGGGAGTGGAGCACTTGGCGAAGCCTGAGCTCGACGGGGGGAAGGGCGCTGAGCTCCGCGGCCTTTTTCTCCTCGGCCTCCGTTAGAGCCTTTTCCCTCATTTCGAGCCGGGCCTTTTCCAGGGCGACCTCCCTTTCCCGCGCGTCCAGGCGCTCTCGCGCCGCGGCACGGTCGGTCGCCGCCTGGGATAGCTCGGAGTCCCGATCGGCAAGCTGGGCCTTGCAGGTCTTGAAGGCTTCCCCCTGCTGACGCAGCTGCTCCGCAAGCGCGGATTTCTCCTCCTGAAGAACCTTCAAGCGGGCCTTCGCCTCGTCACAACGCCTTACAGCAGACGCCGCGTCGGTCAGCGCCGCCTCGCGGGCTGCCTTGGCCGACACGGCCTCCTTCTCGCTCTTCGCCACGGCGGCTTCGGCCTGGCCCAGACCGCCACAACAGAGGCGTCGGCCTGGAGCCTCCCGGAGAGGAGCCCCAGGCGCCCACTCGCGAGGCGATCGTCGGTACCCGCGAGGGCATCCCGAACTTGACCCAGAGCGGTGAAGGCCCCGTCCAGGACGTCGAGGCCGCGCGATGAAGGCATCAAGGCCTCCTCCGGAGGAGTTGCCTGTGCGATCACAGGAGACGTCCCCAAGGAGACAGCAGCACGAGGAGCAGGAGGCTCCGGAGGCTGCGCAGCGACCACGGGCAAGACGGATACAGACGGATCGACGGGCGGCTGGCCCTCAGGGGCTGGCCCTCCGGACAGCGGCACCGACGTACCCTCGAGGACAGGAGCGACCACGCCAACAGGCATTGGGGGCTCAGGGGGCTCCGCGACGGTGACCAGGAGGGTTGCCTCACGAGTCCCCACCCCCTCGGTGGTAGGCGCCTCATGAGGCGACGGCAGGACGACAGGAGCGGGCGGTGCATCGGAAGACGCCTTCGGCTTGACGCCCGCCTTCTTCTTCCTCATCTTCAGCGCGGCGGCATTCTTGGTTACCAAGCAAAGGAAAATCATCAATACACAAGCTACCGGCAGGCGACCAAGGCCGAGCCAGATTACTTACTCTTCAATGTCGACCCACTTCCTCTTCCTCTCCGCCCCGATGACGATGGGGGCACCCTCGCCTTTCTCGGTGAGGGCACCATCACGCGGGGGAGCAGAGGCATTGTCCGCAAGGGCAGCCGCTGGAGGGATCGCCATGTCCCCGGCCTCGTCCGCCTTGCCCGCGGGCTGCGATCCGGGCGGGGGCGAGGCCAGCACTTCAACCGCCTTGCCGGCAGAGGCAGGGCACACTGGAGGAGACTCCGCTCCGCGCTTCCTGGGGGTCGCCAGGCAGGCGGACCGTGTGGCACGAGGGGCCGGCCCTAGCCCCCTAAGGACCTTGGTGGGACGTGGAGAGCCTGCAACAGAAACTTCACCAATATCGTCGTCGTCCTCAAGGTCACGTAAGAGCATTCTCTGCGATGGGGGAGACGCCCCCGCCGGGTCGTCGTCAGCTGTCTTCCCCGAATCCTCCCCACCCGTGGTGTCGCCGAAAGACACCATCACCAGGGAGCCAAGGCCCTCAGCTAAGGAGAGCCCCAGTTCGTCAAAGACAGGCATCGCGGCGACCAGGTCGGCTCCGTCGTCGCGATGGTACAGCGGGGCATAGGCGTCAGGGAGATCACCGAGGTCGCCGTTGAGCAGGGTTGCCACAACCCTGTTCAGTTCCTCGGGGGTTATGCATGCGGACCGAAGCCTGAGGTTGTCGCCGCTGCCCTGATAATCCCACAAGGGCCTAGAATGAGACTGGAGGGGCGCCAGGCGCTGTGTCAAGAATTCTTCACTATCATCCCCCCAGTCCGCTTCCTGGCACTGATATCGCGAGAAATCCGCTCCAAGACGGGCCTGGCCCGCGGGTCGGAAAGCTTCGCGGAGCTCCACGCGGGGGTCTTCTCCGGCAGCCCCTTCGGCAGATCCAAGCGGGGTTTGGTGCTATTGAGATCCATGAAGACCCAGCGGTGCCTGAAGTTCTCCACCTTCTTCCCCGCCTTTAAGAGCATGTTACCGGTCTGGACCGCGACGAAGGAGACGCACGCCGACCGCTGAGCGCCGTCGTGCACGCGCAAGGTGAAGAAATGTCGGAAGAGGGCCACCGAAGGCTTCATGCCCACGAAAGCCTCGCAGTAGAAGGCAAAGACGGACAAGAGCAGGATGGAGTTGTGCTGGAGATGAAGGGCTTGAATCCCGTAGTGGTCGAGGATGGCGGTGAAGAACGCGGAGAAAGGCGGGATGAGCCCGACGAAGACGCTATGAAGGAAGAAAGGATAGGCCGACCTGGACGAGGGCCGCTTCTCCGAGGAGCCGCCCCATATCAAGGTCCGCCCGCACTCGTTGGTCCCGTCCGCCGTCGACGGGAGCACCGGGACGAGGTCTCCGTCCTTGGCAATGGTGGACTCCGAAAGCGCCGGTGATATGGGAGCGGAGGCTGAGCTCTGGGCCTCTGGCCTCGGCTTGCCAGCGGGAGCCATTGGGAAGTTCGCGGGGCCGACGCGGCAAGGAGGAGGATAGAGCGGTGCCGGATATGGAGAGGTCTCTGCTAAGGCCGGGGATCTGGAAGTAAGAGCAGGTGCACAGAAGGGGAAAGCAATAATGGCTCGACGCTGGAAGTCAGGCTTTTATCGATTCGGGCGGTGGCCGAAGGGACGTTGGACGCCCGACATCAACCGCACGACGCGCGCCAGTCCTGGCCCATAGGCGTTTGGGGCCCGCGGCGCTTCGGGCCGTCCTCAAGGCTTCGCCCGGAAGCCAGCTCGAGCGCACCTTGGGCCCGGGGGCTACTGTCGGCGTTCTGGGAACGGGGGTACCCAGACCTGCCTGCCTACAGCCCAGGGCATGGCCCACCTCATCAGCCAAGCACGACCTGGCGCGACTTCACTCAAGACAAGGCCCTCGCGAGGACCCCAGGCTCACGAGGAAGAACAACACCAAGATCAGCAGGGGGTGGGCCTCCTCAGGCCCCCTCCGGAGCAGCGGAGATCTCTATGCAGAACCCGGCCTCAGGAGTCAAGGATGACGTAAGGAAGGACAGGCGGGCGCCAGCGCGCCAGGCGGTGCAGTTTCCCCTTTGGTGCAAAGGGAGCAGGGACGTACGCGGGTTCCCAAAGCGCCTCCCAAAGGTTTCCATTCCGGTGCAACAAGACCACGACCATGAGCCCCGCAGGGCGGATGTCATCACCGAGCCCACCTCTGCATCATCGACAGCTACTTTGCACGCGAAGACCACCTTTGGACAGGGCGGGGATGTACTCCTGTCCCCCTTCAAATTTGGCCATTGTGGGATCCCTTCCCGCCATTGCGATAAGGGAAGAGGACCCGGGCCACTGCTATATATAGAGGCTAGGCTGCATCGTAGAGGGGGACTCCACCACAAGGCTAGCAGAAGGCCAAGAACACCACTCAAGTGCCCTCACGAGGCTCCTCACCATTGTACTAGTTCATTCACCACACCTCCCCGAGAGGCAATCCACCAAAGCAGGAGTAGGGTATTATGCTTCGCAGCGGCCCGAACCTGGGTAAACCACCGTGTTCATCTTCTTCCTCGTCATCGTGCGAGTTCGCCGTAGTAACCATTGAGTAGCGAGCTAAGTAGGGCGAAGCTGCAGGGGATCTTCGCACACGCCCCTGTGTTCGAACCTTGAGGGTTTTGCGGAGCCCGAAATCTGACACGTATACTTTGGAATGCTCTTGGCCACACCTTTCTTCACTTTCTTCACCATAGCATCAAGAAGCTGAGCTTGGTGAATCTGATCTTCCAAAGTCGGAGAGACTTGAAGGTTTGCAAGAAATCCTTGAGGAACCTCTTGGAGATTGAGCTTGCGGAAAGCTTCACAAAGCTCGGATTGGAGAGGCTTGAGAATGAGACTATTGCAGTACGCCTTTATGCTCAGCGCGTCTGCAATGACATTTGCTTTTCCAGGAGTATATTCAATGCTTGGATTGTACTCCTCGATCATTTCCACCCAACGTGTTTGCCGAAGATTGAGATTGGGTTGAGTTAAAATGTACTTAAAGCTCTTGTGGTCAGTGAACACCTCAACTGGTCTTCCCAACAATAGATGTCTCCATGTCATCAGAGCATGAACAACTGCCGCCAACTCCAGATCATGAGTGGGGTAGTTCTTCTCGCTAGGCTTCAGCTGACGCGAGGTATAAGCCACAACCTTCTTATCTTGCATCAGAACACCACCAAGACCTTGAAGGGAAGCATCACAGAATACTTGGAAAGGCTTGGATTCATCTGGAGGAGTGAGAACTGGAGCTGAAGTCAGCTTTTCCTTGAGTGTATTGAATGCCACATTACACTCAGGAGTCCACACATACTTGACACTCTTCTGAAGGAGGTTAGACAAAGGCTTAGCAATTTGTGAGAAGTTCTCCACAAATCTTCTGCAGTAACTTGCAAGCTCGAGGAAGCTTCGAAGCTGCTTGACATTCTGAGGAGGCTCCCACTTCACGATGGCCTCAACTTTTTCAGGATGCACCTTGATTCCCTCGGCATAGATGACATGCCCAAGGTACACCACTTCATTTCGCCAAAAATCACACTTGGAGAACTTAGCATAGAACCGATGCTCTCTTAGCTTGTCAAGCACAAGTCGGAGATGCTCTGCATGCTCTTCTTTAGTCTCCGAGAAAACAAGAATGTTATCCAAATATACCAAGATGAACTCATTCTTGAAAGGAGAGAATATGAAGTTCATCATTCCGGAGAAGGTCGGAGGCGCATTTGCGAGACCAAAGGACATGATGGTGTACTCATAAGAGCCAAAACTCGTCCTGAAAGTAGTCTTTGGAATATCTTCTTCACGAATATGGATTTGATGATAGCTCATACGAAGATCTAACTGCAAGAAAACCTTGGCACCTTTCAATTGCTCAAATAACTCACTGATGTTGGGAAGTGGATACTTGTTCCTGATTGTCTTCTTATTGAATGGATAGTAATCGACACATAGTTGGTCCGTTCCATCCTTCTTCTTGACAAAAAAAACACCACAACCCCAAGGTGAAGAACTTCGTCAGATAAAACCCAGACGCTCTTGTTCATCTAGCAGCTTCTTCAATTGTTTCAGCTCTTCGGGGCCAAGCTTATAAGGACGCTTGCACATCGGTTCAGTTCCAGGCTCGAGTTCAATCACAAACTCCAGTGGCCGGTGAGGAGGCATTCCTGGCAATTCTTATGGAAAGACATCTTCATACTCAGAAACGACATGGATTTGAGAAATGGCAGAAATCTCACCCTTCTCATTGAGAGAAAAGAGACGAATCGTGTCATCGCGAGCGGCGAAAATGATCACATCTTTCGAAGGATGAGTCAATTGGACTTCTTTGGCTTTACAATCAACATAAGCCTTGTTCATCGCCAGAAAATCCATGCCAAGAATGAGATCAATATCCGAATTGCCGAGAACAATTGGAGAGGACAGGAAGGAATAATTGCCCATCTTGATAGAAACATCCGGAACCATCTCACGAGAAGTCATTTGCAAACCCGGAGAAACAACCTTAAAAGGCCTAGGGGTCACTTCTGTCACTATATCATGCTTAGCAACAAAAGGTCTTGAATGAATGTGATGCACCAGTGTCAAACAAAACTTTTGCAGGAATAGAATTAACCAAGAGATTACCCATTAGCACTTGAGAATAATCCTCTGCTTCAGCTGCATTGACCATGTTCACTCTTGCTGACTTGTGATTGTGGTACACCATAGCACTACTTGGGGGCCTAATAGGAGGAGGAGGCGGAAGACGCCGCTGGTTGGTGCACTTGTTGGAGTAGTGGCCCTTCTAACCACACTTGTGACACGTAACCTCTGAGGGCGGACGGAAGTTGCCTGAAGGAGGAGCATTTGCTGACTTGGGAGCCTGAGGCCTCTGCTGAAAACCTGGGTTGGGTGGGTGGGAAGGTCCACGACCACCGTGCTGCTTCTGCTGCTGAGGAGGACGAACAGAGGAGCAGGAGGAACCCAATACTTCTGCTGCTTAGGAACAATCTGAGAGCCGGACGAAGAGGGGTTGGAGTCTCTGAGCCAAGTTATAGAACTGATCAAACACAGGAGGCTCGTGAAGGACGAGAGCAAGCTGAAGATCTTCTTTGAGGCCACCTCTGAACTGATAAATCTTGGACTTCTCATCAGGAACATCTTGCTTAGCATAGCGGGCCAGATTCTGAAACTCAGAGTTGTACTAATAGACAGACATACTCCCCTGCTTCAGATTCCTGAACTTCTCACGCATACCTTCGACAAAGCTCCTCGAGATATGATGAGCTCTGAAGTCACGGCAGAAATCATCCTAAGAGACTGCACGGCCACCTCTGGAATCGTTGTACTACTACCACCAATCTGCTGCCTGACCCTTGAGCTGGAAAGTCGCAAACTTGACATGGTCCTCAGGCCTGACATTGTTGCACTCAAAATTCTTGTTCATGTCACGTAGCGAATTGTCTGCATCAAGAGGTTGATCACAACAAGTGAAGGACTTTGGTTGGTTTGCGAGGAACTGGTTCAGAGTGGCGAACTGAGGCTGATTATGGAAATTCCCTTGATGACCTTGTTGTCCTTGATCCCTTTCCTGCAGCAACCTGAGCAACATCTGAGTGTTTGCATTGGTTGCGGCCATCACAACTTGCCAAGCTTCTGGAGGAGGTGGTGGGGGTGGTGGAGAGTTAGACTGCTCCCTATCACGATCCTGATCCCCACGAGTTGCTGGAGCCATCCTGAAGATGGACAAGACATCAGCACACCATTGACAAAGATGATTGAAATAAGCCGAATCAAATGACTTGAAAGAAATTGCAACGGAATATCATCAATTGCATTCAAACTGCAAATAGTAAGAACGCCTTCTGCAGGATCGTGAAAACACCATTAGATCATGAAGCCACTTGAAATAACACAACAAGTATTGAGCTAAGGTTGCTCAGAACAAATGTATAAACCATCATACATCTGTCAGAAGATGATCCTAGGTAACTACTGGAAAACCCACCTAAGAACTTCCGAAATCTTGGTTATGCAATCGGGTCCACGGATACACGAAGTTTTTATCCATCACTCAACTCCTAGCAGTAATACTACTCTCCAGTGTATCACATCCCTCAACACACAACCAGAGGTCTCGGAAACTCATCTACCTCAGACCCTCATAATCACAACGATACTAAAGATGGCAGTACATGTGATCCCGCTCCCCAGTACTGGGTGCCGCCACACTCTTCGCTCCACGAATACTATTGAAGCAATTTCGAACATCCGCGTCCTGAAGTACTAAGGAAACTGAACGATAACGATGTGTCAAGAAGCCCCTGGAGCTCTACTCCCCGGGTCCAATCCATACGTACGGGAGGGACCAAGAACAGAATTCCCGTCACATCGGTATCATAGAGGCTCCAAAATACTCGCGTGATCCTAAAAAAAATTTAGTGGGAAGAGGGTAGAATAAAAATTCCTAAGTCGTAATTCCTCACCAGAGTATAGAAGAAGAGTAAAAGAATCCTACTCTTCGATATAACTAGACTCAAAATAGTTTTTTACTAGAATCGACTCAGCCAAGTTCAATCAAGCAAGGGGCTCCTATGGTCGTTTCATGCTCTGATACCAACTTGTAACGCCCAAGAAGCGGTCCTATCCCTATTAAGGCCCGAGGGCCTCGACGGGGATAGAAGCACATCTAGTCGTTTCGCAAGTACAGAAATCATTGCATACATGTAATGAACAGATGAGTATATGAGTTGGCTTACACTCGCCACAAGCTATCTTACAAGTTCGCACAATTATTCATACATTCATCCAGAAGACAGGGTCCGACTACGGACGAAATCAAATGGTAAAAGAAAGCAATGAAACTGTCTTGCTATCCCAGGAACACCACCACGAAGCTCCCCTACTCATCAGGATATGTAACGTACATACGCCTACTTTCTTCCTCGTACTCCCATTGGAGCTGAGACACATCATCTGGCACGTACTCGTCAACACATGTACCTGTATTGTTGTAATCTGTGAGCCACAGGGACTCAGCAATCTCATAACCCGGGTACTGAGCCTACGTAAGCCAATAGGTGAGGAATGGTTAAGTGGTGAGGCTGCAGCATGCACTACACATGTATTTGGTGGCTAACTTACGAGAACAAGAATGTAAATATAGTGTCCTATGTATGACAGACGTGGGCTAGCATGATCACTAAGTGATCCTGAACACCTACTTACGTCAAACATAACCCCACCGTGTTCTCTCTCGGTTCATGTTCACGAGCAGAGACAGTCACGGTCACGCACACAGTTGGTGTATTTTATTTGAGTTTACTTCAAGTTAGCTATAACCGGGTGTTAAACAAATTTCCTAATTGCCACATAACCGCGGGCACGGCTTCTCGAAAAGATTTAACCCTGCAGGGGTGCTCCAACTCATCCATCACAAACTAACCACACGCCGCGGGAATAACCTCGACCACGGATCCCGTGACCTCCTAGGAAATTCCGTTGGAAAACTTCAACCTCGAGATAGCCCAAAGTGTCCTCGGAATTCCTCGCGCAAGACATTCCAGAAAGGTAAAACAAGTCCAGCAACACCGCCCGACGTGTCGACGAACCCGATAGGAGCCGCGTATCTCGTTCTCAGGACACGACCGGATGAGCAGTACGTACGGTGGCCTGATAGAAATCCCCGAGTTGCCCTGGGTGGCCCCGCAAGTGGCTCTAACTTGGACCAACACTCATGAGGAGCACTGGCCCGGGGATTGATTAATTATCCACGGGGTAGCTATGTCCTATGCATTTTTATTAAGTTGTTTAGCAAATGTAGTACCAAAGTTGGGTCTTGCCAAACAAGTTTTAATCTAAAACGAATGGTCAAGGGGGTCCCCATAATAACCCCGAGCATGTTAGGAGCGCAAAATATGGAACATAACACCGGTACTCGGAACTAGTGCGGCAAAAGTGGAACAAAACACTGGGCAAAAGGCCAAGCGTTCCACCATTGCCAGATATATATGTGCATTAATTTAAAAGACAGTAAAATAAGGTGATGTCTTCTGATATCCATGTTGGCACATGGAAAAGCTTGCACCTGCAACAAGCAACGCTATAAGATAAGGGCTGAACAGCGGCAACGTAGCCAATCAATGTTTTGCTAGGAAGTGGAGGGGTTAGAGGCTTTCATGGCAATTTAGGAGGCTGACAGTTTAAGTGGTAGGTAACGAAACATAACGTTAGAAGGGAGACATCTAGCATAGCAAAAATAGTGTCGGGATCCTGGTACGATCATCTTGCATGTTGGGTCTTCAGAGGGACAAAGAGATGGGTACTCATAGTTGTACTCTCTGGGATCCTCGTACTCAGGCTCGACACTCGCGTCTTACCAAGATAAAACAACACCAAATAAACATACAAACAAAGTGCAATGCGCAACCAAAGATGATGAATGAACAATTTGAAGGATTTAACATGGCAACCCTAAGCTAGTCATGTTTCTCATGCATTTATTAAGTTCTTTAGTATTCTGGACAGAACCTCTATATTAGTTATTTGAACATGCATGACCATGGCAAATATGAATGATCCATGTAAAAACGATATAAATGCATATGTAGAATGTTGCAAACGGAGTAACGAAGCTCACGTACACTCACGGCAATGTACGCACGTTAACGAAGACAAAAAAACAAAGATGAGGGAGGCCATGGGCTATTCATTAGTATTCCAAGGATGCCACTGGATTGGAAATGAAAATCTAGCTAGAATAGAGCTAAAGATCATGCAAAACAATGGAGTATAGCTCCCACAAGTCACAAAACAATTAAACACACAATCTGTCCACAAATAGCAACATGTCATCTTGTTTCACACATAGCCAGAGCTACATCAAGTTTTAAATCACAACCAAGGCATGGACATGAAGTATAGAGCATGCACAACAATTCACCTATCTACAGCAACATGAAAGGAAGGATGGACCAATGGCAATGAAGCTCACAAGATGGCATGTTGAATCAGTTATTTAGGGACTTGGTGAAAATTCCAGTTTTACAGAATCTGAGTTAACATCATGGCATCTTAACAGCAACAATTACATATGCTAGAGGAGCTTCCATGGCATGAAAATTAACAGGTTGAAAGAGGGAAACATGTACTTCAATTAACTACATTATGGCAACATCAAAATATGCATGTATCAATGGCTACCATCCTCACAATATAACATATTGAGAATAGCAGATTCACAGACTTAGTGAAATTCAACAAGGGGCAAACATGGCACTTATTAACAGAATGGCATATTGACAACAAGTTTTAAATAAGATGCAATAGATTAATCCACAAAGTCTTGGCACACATTTACAAAGGATGACAAGCACAACAATGCATTCCATTGTGCCAACTCCAAAGGAGCAACATATGCATGGGAATCATCTAGATAACATGGCAACAAAATATCAGATTTCAACACTTAGAAATATTTGATCATGTGAAAACAGAATTTTGGTGGCATGTTGACATCAAGAATGCCACCCATATAATGATCTATCATGGCATGCAAAAATACTAGGGGCTAGCACACACACGAATGAACATATTTCATATTGACAAGTTTATCATATATTGCAAGAATTAATTCGTGTGAAAAAAAGAAAATGACATATTATCACAAAACAACATTTTCACAAATTTGTCCAAATGATGAAACTAATGTCACCATTGGATTCACTGAATTTTTCTACCCCAAATTCATCTATCACATGCCTATGTTACTGTTGATAAAACTCACACAATTGCATTCCAAATTTGACATAACCACTTAATACAAGTTATATGCCAAATTTGGCATATCCTAAGATTCCCTAGCCAGATTAGGAAATATCCTAAAATGGTAAATTTCCTTAAAAGGAAATAACACAGAAAACATTGAAAACTCATAAAACAAATAAAAAAAACAAAGGCCCACCTGGCATTAACCCAGGGGTCCTGTGGGGTTGACAAGTGGGGTTGGGCCCACTGTCAGCGGCTGGCTAAATAAATTGGAAAAAGGGGGAGCTGGGGAACTGAACCCGTGACCCCCTGGTCGCGCGAGGCTAGGCTGGCCAGTTGGACTAGGCGAGGGACTCTGGTTTAGAAGGGGCGCGGGCCTTTGACTTTACCCCCTGCGGAGGCTGGCCCCTTCTTCAACCTGGCACGGGCAGGAGGCAACGGCGGCACCGGCGGCCACCATCGGCGACCCTTGGAGAAGATGATCACCGGCGGGTGTGCGGGATTCCTAGGGGTCCCGTTCCCGAGGCTACGGGGGTTTAGAGGCTCGAGCACGAGCCCCTCTCTGCGCCGGCGACAGCGAGGCCGAGGCGGCAAACATGGTTGCAACAAGGCGAGGTGACAAGGCGAGCACGCGGGGCTTGCTGACGAGCTACTGCGCGCGCAAGGCACGCACACGAACAAACCAAAACGGGGGAAGGCTCGTCTACGACATGGCACACAACTGACAACCAAAAAAATGACCTTGGGCAGAGCACCGAGTACACGTCGTAGACATGGCTAGGAAGAGGCATATGCAGAGCGAACGGAGTCTAGGCTGTGTAGGGAAGGAGAGGGGTGTACCTCCCTTACCTAGGACAAGAAGATGGGGTTGAGGACAAGCCGGAGACGTCGCGAGGAAGCTCTGAACTTGACGGTTCTTTGGGTCAGCGCGCGGGGAAGAAGACAGTGACGGTGACAAAGCTCCAGAGGCGCCAGCATCGCGGGCATGGATGAAGAAGATGCCCAAGGCTACGGGTCGTCGATCCACACTGGCGGGGAGGAAGAAGACGAGGCGGGGGCGCTACCCCGAGTACGAACTGAAGCTCGGTCGGGGCACCGAGAGCATGGTGACGACGAGGAGCGTGGAGGAGCTTACCGGCGGTGGCGAGACAAGGAGGAGGGAGGAATGTATACGGGGATATCAGGGCTAGGGCTAGGACAAGCTTTATAGGGGGCTAGGTTAGAGGAGGACGAGGATCGCGTCTGCTGGGCTGCGTTGGCTGCTGCTGGGCTCGCTGCTGCTGCATTGGGCCGCTGCGGGAGGCAAAGGATGCCGAGGAGGCCGGCTGAACCCTCCCTCTCTCTCAAGACAAAAGGGTTTTCTTTTTTTATTTAAAATGAGAGAAAGCAAAATCACAGAGAAAAGAGAGAGGTGTGTGGGAATGAAATACAAATATATTTGAACTCACAAAAATATGGTCTATTTAAAAATGGAGTTGGCATTATTAGAGCAAACAAAATTAAACACATTTAATTAAATTGGACTCTGTTTTGCAAGGTTACAAAAGACAAATAACCTTCAAACATATTTGAGAGTTCACTAACAATTCTAAACAGAATATTTGGAAGTAGATCAAAAAATTTAAATGAGATGAAGCAGCAAGTGAATTCACAACACATATAGAATTGCTATAGAAGGGGTTTAGGAAAAGTTTTGCAAAAGAATGGGGGAAGGTTTCCACCAAGGCAAAATGCATCCCATGCCACCAAGCACACAAGCTCCACACACACTCTCTCACAACCACAAGCACACCAAGCATATGATGCACACAAGAGATGATGATTATGATGCCATGATGCAAAATGTCATGAAGTAATTTATTATAACTCAAACCACATGATGGCAATACATAGAAGGTCACACATGAAATATTACAAATATGGCAAGGAATGCACTTGGGCTGTTACATCTCTCGTGATAAGTGAGGTCTGAAGGTCGATGGCTTGATGATCGATGTCCTTGTAGAGGTCGGGGAGTTTGGGAACTTGGAGACACTTCCGAACTTGGAGACACTTGGAAAACGCTGTGCACATTTGATAGCTCGGAAGGTAGCTCTAGCTGGTAGGCAACTTCTCCTCATCTTGCAGTGATTTTGAAGGGGCCGATATATCTTGGTGCTAGCTTTCCCTTGACGTGGAAGCGCTTGGTTCCCTTGAGAGGTGTGACCCGGAGATAGACATGATCTCCGACGTTGAGGTTCACTTCTCGGTAGTGGGAGTCGGTGCAACTGTTCTATCTTGACTTAGCGGTCTCTAGACGTTCTCTGACGAGTTGAACTTGCTCTTCTGCTTCACGGAGGATATCTGGTCCAAAGACCCTCTCCGGTTTCTTACCAGTTGAGGAGAGTGCGACACTTGCATCCATACAACACCTCAAATGGTGCCATATGAAGACTGGACTGGTAGCTGTTGTTGTAGAAGAACATGGCGAATGGTAGGCAATCTTCCCACTTGGCTCCATATGCCAGAACACAATCACGAAGCATATCTTCGAGTATCTGGTTTACTCGCTCCGTCTCTCCTCTGGTCTGGGGGTGAAAAGCAGTGCTGAAGGATAAGTTGGTTCCCATAACCTCTTGAAACTTCTTCTAGAATCTCGAGGTCAACTGGGTACCTCGGTTTGACACAATCTCCTTTGGAACTCCGTGAAGGCTTATGATACGGTTGATATAGATGTTGGCTAGCTGGCTTCCATCATAGGTGTTCTTGACGGGAATGAAGTGGGCTACTTTAGTCAGGTGATCGACAATGACCCAGATGGAATCATGTCCCTTGCTTGACCTGGGCAAACTGGTGATGAAGTCCATCCTGACTTTGTCCCACTTCCATTCAGGCACCTTGAGAGGTTGTAACAATCCGGTGGGTCACTGATGCTCAGCTTTGACTCTCTGACATATGTGAGACTTAGCAACGAAAGTGGCTATCTCTCTTTTCATGTCATGCCACTAGAATCTTGCTTTGCGGTCTTGATACATCTTGGTTCCTCCAGGATGGATGGAATATGGAGTGTCATGGGCTTCTTGCAAGATCAAATGCTTGAGCTCAACTTTGTTGGGTACGCAAATGCGATTGCCAAACCATACGACTCCTTGTTCATCCACTGAGAATCCTGGGGCCTTGCCTACCTTGATCTTCCTTTTGATGCCTTCAATACTTCCGTGTCCCTTCTAAGCTTCCTGAATATCATCCATCAAGGTAGGCTTAGCTTCGAGGTTGGCCAAAAATCCTGGTGTAACCAATTCCAAGCCGAAGCTTTCAAGCTCTTCATACAGGGCGGGTAGCCTTTCCTTAATCATAGCATTCAAGGTACAAGCCTTTCTGCTTAAGGCATCAGCTACCACATTAGCCTTTCCACAGTGGTATTGAACACTAAGGTCATAGTCGTTTGACCACCGAAGACAGCGTCAAATGGAAAACGATAAAACTAGGAAAGTGTGGGGAATTTTATGGCCTTGTTTCTGGACTCCAAATTCATCCAAAACGGAGTTCGGATGCGATATGTAGACCCGTTTTACTGGAGGAAAATATCTGATTACGGGATTACGAGAATTGATGACGTGATTGAGTCCAACTCTTACAATATCTGATGTATTCGGCCAAGCCACGACTTTGAGGACTCAAGGGGGCTGTGAGGAGTCCCTAGGAAGGTTCTAGAGGTGCCCAAGAGCCATTGGATCAAGGGCTCATCCATCGGAGGGCCATAGAGCACCACAGAATCACATATAAGGAGAGAAAAACCCTAATTTCGGGACAGCCACCAAAAGCCACGAATTTGCCTCTCCCTTGGCAGCCGCCAAGAAGGGGAGAGGCTCCTCCATTGCAGCACCAAGACCAAGGAAGAAGGAGGGGGCAAGGGGCCACCGCCCATCGCCACCGCCGCTGCCCGTCGCCGACGCCGTGGCCGCCATCGCCTCCATCTCTTTGGGGCTGCACCTCTCCATCAACAACTCTCTCTTTCTCACCATGATAATGTGAGAGTAATCCACCTTGGGGCTGAGGGTTTGTACCGGTAGCTATGTGTTTAATCTCTCTCTCTCTCTCTCGTGTTCTTGTGATGGCACGATCTTGATGTATCATTGGCTTTGTTAATATAGTTGGATCATATGGTGTTTTCCCCTCCCTATCTTGTTGTGATGAATTGAGTTTTCCCTTTGAGATTTTGTTATTCTCAGATTGAATGCTTTTTTGGATTCGAGAGCACTGGATGTATGTCTTCCATGCGGATACCCGTAGTGACATTGAGGTATTCAAGTGATTCACTTGATATATGTTATGGCGTCAACTTGCGGATTCCGGTGACCTTGGGGATCTACGCATAGGGGTTGATTGCACATTTTCATGCCTTGTTCTCTGATAGAAATCTTGGGGGCACTCTTTGAGGTTCTTTGTGTTGGATTGAGTATTATGAATCTGAAATTTGTTTTATCCGTATCGTATAATTAACTCATGGATACTTGTGGTGACATTGGGGTATATAGGTGACATTAGAGTTGGTTGATGCGTATCATATGGTGTTATTCTAGTATGAGCTCTTAGATAGATCGATCGGAAAGGATAACTTGGTGTTATTTTAGTATGAACTCTCGGATAGATCGATCGGAAAGGATACTTTAAGGTGGTTTCGTACCCTACAAACAATTTCTTCTTATGTTCTCCGCTAGATAAGAACTTTGGAGTGATTCTTCGTTGCACATTGAGGGATGGTTATGTGATCCAATTTTATTAGCATTGTTGGGAGATTGCACTAGCGAAAGTACGGACCCTAGGCCTTGTTTTCAAGCATTGCAATACCGTTTGTGCTCACTTTTGTTACTTGCTACCTTGCTGTTTTTATATTTTCAGATTACAAAAACCTATATCTGCCATCCATATTGCACTTGTATCACCATCTCTTCGCCGAACTAGTGCAACTATACAATTTGCCATTGTATTGGGTGTGTTGGGGACCCAAGAGATTTCTTCTATTTGATTGCAGGGTTGTTTGAGAGAGACCATCTTCATCCCACACCTCCCACGGATTGATAACCTTAGGTCATCCACTTGAGAGAAAATTGCTACTGTCCTACAAAACTCTGTGCTTGGAGGCCCAACAAAGTCTACAATAATAAAGTTGCGTTGTAGACATCAAGCTCTTTTCTGGCGCCGTTGCCGGGGAGGTGAGTGCTTGAAGGTATATCTTTAGATCTTGCAATTGAATCTTTTAGTTTCTTGTTTTATCACTAGTTTGGGTTATAAAAGAAAACTACAAAAAATGGAGTTTAGGTTGCATCAATTGTTTCGTCTTTTTAATCTCTTTTGTGAAAATGATGGTTCGAAAAATTGTGCTCAATTGGTAGAGGAAGAGTTTATGAAAATACTTAATGAGAATTCCTTGAATGATGAGCATGATTGCAATGTTGCTAGTATGAATTCTCTGAATATACATGATGCTAATGATATGCAAAGCCACAAGCTTGGGGATGCTATGTTTGATGAAGATGATATTTTTTGTCCCCCAAGTTTCGATGAGCAAATTTATTATGATGATGGCATGCCACCTATCTATGATGATTATGATGATGACATGTATGCTATAA
The DNA here is from genome assembly GCA_039707655.1 of Elymus sibiricus. NCBI lineage: Eukaryota > Viridiplantae > Streptophyta > Magnoliopsida > Poales > Poaceae > Elymus > Elymus sibiricus. The sequence goes on from CM077665.1 coordinate 240,915,573, forward strand.
AGAGTAATCCTATCTATGATGATTATGATGATGACATCTATAAAGAGTAATCCTATCTATGATGATTATGATGATGACATGTATGCTATAAAGAGTAATCCTATCTATGATGATTATGATGATGACATGTATACTATAAAGAGTAATGACAACCATGAAACTTGTCATCATGATTTGAATATTGAATGTGGTTATGTCAATCATGTATCTCATGATAGTTATTTTGTTGAGTTTGCTCCCACTACAATGAATGAGAAGGAAATTGCTTATGTGGAGAGTAATAAATTTTCTATGCCTTTAGATCATGAAAAGAATGCTTTATGTGATAGTTATATTGTGAAATTCCTTCATGATGCTATTGAAAATTATTATGAGGGAGGAACATATGCTTGTAGGGATTGCAATAATATCAAGTTTCCTCCCTATGTGTTGAAAATCTTGAAGATATGCTTGTTTTGCCTTCCTATGCTAGTAGATTCTTGCTCCCCTAAATTTTTGCTCACAAAATCCCTATGCATAGGAAGTGGGTTAGACTTAAATGTGCTTGCCATGTGATTCATGATACTCTCTTGCATGTTTCAATTAGTATTCCTATACGAGCATCATTGAAATCATCATGCCTAGATAAAAGGCTTTAAAGAAAAGCGCTTGTTGGGAGACAACCCAACACTTTTCCTTTCTATTTTTGTGTGTTCACATGATTAATCTACTGTATTAATCATTTTTTGTGCCTTTTATTTGAATAAAGTGCCAAGTAAAACCTTTGGGATGACTCACAAGATGAGTAGAATTGATGCTGAACAAAAACAGAAACTTTTGACTCCAGTACAGGAATTTTAATTTTTTACTGGAGCGTCATAATGATCTGAAATTTTTACAGTCTTCATATAAAAATTCTTCAGGTTTTCCTAAATTTTCAGAATTTTTAGAGACAGGGAATTATGGCTATACTACAAATCTTCACAGACTATTCTGTTTCTGACAGATTCTGTTTTGCATGCATAGTTTGCTTGTTTTAGTGTTTCCATAGCTTATATTTAGTGGTATAAATTATGGGAATGATAGAATGAAGTAGGTATCATGTGGGAACAATTATGAATCTTGTCTTGACAGTACCTAAGTGAATGATTTATATTTATTACACTAACCCTTCTCACGATGTTCCGTTATGTTTTGTGAGATTGAAGTTTTCAAGTTTTGGGTGAGACACGATATGAGGAGAATAAGGAGTGACAAGAACCTAAGCTTGGGGATTCCCAAGGCACCCCCAAGGTAATATCCATGGAAGACTCAAGCGCCTAAGCTTGGGGATGTCCCAGAAGGCATCCCCTCTTTCGTCTTCAACACTATCGGTATATCTTACTTAGAGCTATATTTTTATTCATCACATAATATGAGTTTTGCTTGGGGAGTCATTTTATTTTTTTATTTCTGTTAGGTGTTATTTATAATCTTGTTTTTCAATAAAAATTTCCAAGAATTACCATTAGGATGCTTGAATTGCATGTTTGATGTGTGCTGTGTAAAAACAGAAACTTTTGTTGTAGTGTTTGAATTTTCATATTTTACTGGAACGTGGAAAGTTTCTGAAATTTTTACACAGTATTTTCATATAAATTCTTTAGCCTGTCCTAAATTTTCATAATTATTTGAGGTACATAAGTGCACTGGTTTAATAAATTTCTACAGACTGTTCTGTTTGGACAGATTACTGTCATAGTTTTGTTATCTACTTATCCTATAGTTTCCATAGCCTATATTGGTAGATATAAATTGTGGAAACGATAGTAAATAGTAGATGATGTTTGAAAACTATTGTGCAACTTGTCTTGGCAGTACATGAAGTGTTGATTTATTCTTATGTGAACTAACCTATCTCACGAGTTCTTTTTGAGTTTTGTGTGGATGAAGTTTTTGAGAATAGGTGAAACCATGATATGAGAGGATTGAACGAGATACAAAAGATCAAGCTTGGGGATGCCCAAGGCACCCCAAGTAAATATTTCAAGAAGTCTCAAGCATCTAATCTTGGGGATACTACGCATCCCACCTCTCTTCGTCAACTATCGGTTAGCCTATGTTGAGCCTAAATTTTTATTTGTTCACATGATGCGTGCTATTCTTGGAGTTCTATTTTTGTTTAGTTTGTTGTATGAATAAAATACTCAGATCTGAAAATCTTCATTAAGAGAGAGAGTGCTCACATAGCTACTTAATTGTTTGACTACTCATTGATCTTCACTTATATCTCTTGGAGTAGCTTGTCATTTACTCTTGTGCTTCACTTATATCCTATGAGTAAATTGTTGAATGAATTGAATACCATGAAGTTGAAATTATATGTTCATATCATGCCTAGTAGTAGCTTCACATTGGGTTTAGAAAGTGCAATCTTTTTGAAGTTTGACAAGCACAATATTGGTCATACAAGCAATTCATGAATGATTAGTATAAGGAAGAGAACTTTCACATACAAATATATTATATTGGACATCTTTTATGATTGTGAATACCCATTAATTATTTTCAAACTTGAGCAAATTAATTGAAGTTGGACAAGGAAGACAACGTAATGGTTATGTTTGGGTATATTTGCATAGAAGTTATATTGTTATGGATCCTCCAACATGTGGTGCTTGTTTAGAACCTTTTGCTAGCCAAAACTTCGTACTAAGTAGAGATACTACTTGTGCATCCAAACCTTTGAGCCAAATTTCTTCCATAAGAGTCCACCATACCTACCTATATATGGTATTTCACTGCCATTCCAAGTAAATTTGCATGTGCCACCTCTAAAATTTCAAATGAACACCTGTTTTGTGTGCTTGGACCGCTCATGGAGCGACAGGGGTGGTCAATATCTTCCATGTTAAGCGGGTTATTCTCATGATTAGTGTTTATTCACTCGTCCTTGCACAAGAGGGGCGGTAATAAGGATTCCCAGTCCCAAAATCAAAAATTGCAAATAATTAAATAAAACACCCCCAGGAATGTTGTTGGTATGGACGATACCCGTGGATTCGGCTAGCCGTGGAGTGTGTTTGTTGGTGGAGGGGGTGTAATCCTTTACTTTTACCGCTTGGGAACCGCCACTAATGTGTTTAGCATGGAAGATATTGATACCTCTTGTTCGTAACGTTGACAGGAAGGGTGTACCTCCCAAAATTATATTTATCTCTGATTTAAGCTTTGAGCTCTGGCACATATGCAAATCTCTGCTTCCCTCTGCGAAGGGCCTATATTTTACCTTTCAGTATTTACTTTTATGCAAGAGTCAATAGTATGCATTCTTATTTCAACCTCAATTATTCTCTAGTTGACAAGCATCATGTGGTGGGGAAATATCTAGGCACATATGGCCAGTCAAATATATTTGATCATGACTCATTATTGTTGACAATTATCTTTATGATAAGTATGTCGGGAGGCGAAACTTTAAGCCTCTATCTTTCTCTGTGTTCGATGGATGTTGTTTGTTCTAAAAATATGCTTTGAGTACTAGCAATCATAGAAGACTATATGATGATTGAGTATGTGGAGCTCTTACTTAGACTTTCTTGAGAATAAATAGTTTGCAATTGTTTGGTGACTAAGAACATAGGTTGTTAAGTTTCAAGAGAATTCATTGTTTGAACCATAACATGAGAATTGGTTGCTACTTTATCATGATGATTTTTATGAGAAAAAGTTGCTGTTATGATGCTAGGAAAAGTGGTTGAAATTATCATTGATGAAACTTATGCACTATGCTAGTATTCACACTTCATAAATTATTTCTTTTATCATTTACCTACTCGAGGACGAGTAGGAATTCAACTTGGGGATGCTGATACGTCTCCAACGTATCGATAATATATGAAGTATTCATGTCATATTTGCCTATGTTTTTACTATGGTTTTATGATTTATTGGGACTAACCTATTAATGGTTGCAAAAGTGCACAAGTTCTTATTTCACACTTTGTTGTGCAGGAATTAATTGGAAATTGTCGAAAAAACGCAAAAGGAGTCTTGTTGGAGGAGGAGGAGGACATTCGCGAAATCTGTCGACGAACAGTTTTTAGAGATAGTCAGTTTGACCCCTGAAGACAGGGTCAAATGAAAAAAAGCTAAAACTAGGAAAGTGTGGGGATGCGATCTGTAGACCCGTTTTACTGGAGGAAAATATCTGATTACGGGATTACGAGAATTGATGACGTGATTGAGTCCAACTCTTACCATATCTGATGTGTGCGGCCAAGCCACGACTTTGAGAACTCATGAGGGCAGTGAGGAGTCCCTAGGAAGGTTCTAGAGGTGCCCAAGAGCCATTGGATCAAGGGTCCATCCATCGGAGGGCCATAGAGCACCACAGAGGCACATATAAGGAGAGAAAAACCCTAATTTCAGGACAGCCACCAAAAGCCACGAATTTGCCTCTCCCTTGGCAGCCGCCAAGAAGGAGAGAGGCTCCTCCATTGCAGCACCAAGACCAAGGAAGAAGGAGGGGGCAAGGGGCCACCGCCCATCGCCACTGTCGCCGCCCGTCGCCGACGCCGTGGCCGGCATCACCTCCATCTCTTTGGGGCTGGACGTCTCCATCAACAACTCTCTCTTTCTCACCATGATAATGTGGGAGTAATCCACCTTGGGGCTGAGGGTTTGTACCGGTAGCTATGTGTTTAATCTCTCTCTCTCGTGTTCTTGAGATGGCACAATCTTGATGTATCACGGGCTTTGTTAATATAGTTGGATCATATGGTGTTTTTACCTCTCAATCTTGTTGTGATGAATTGAGTTTTCCCTTTGAGATTTTATTTTTATCGGATTGAATACTTTTATGTATTTGAGAGCACTTGATGTATGTCTTGCATGCGGATACCCGTAGTAACATTGGGGTATTCAAGTGATTCACTTGATATATGTTATGGCGTCAACTTGCGGATTCCGGTGACCTTGGGGATCTATGCATAGGGGTTGATTGCATGTTTTCATGCCTTGTTCTCCAATAGAAATCTTGGGGCACTCTTTGAGGTTCTTTGTGTTGGATTGAGTATTATGAATCTGAAATTGTTTGATGCGTATTGTATAATTAACTCATGGATACTTGTGGTGACATTGGAGTATCTAGGTGACATTAGAGTTGGTTGATGCATATCATATGGTGTTATTCTAGTACGAGCTCTTAGATAGATCGATCGGAAAGGATAACTTGGTGTTATTTTAGTACGAACTCTTGGATAGGTCGATCGGAAACGATAACTTTAAGGTGGTTTCGTACCCTACAAACAATTTCTTCTTATGTTCTCCGCTAGATAAGAACTTTGGAGTGATTCTTCGTTGCACATTGAGGGATGGTTATGTGATCCAATTATATTAGCATTGTTGAGAGATTGCACTAGCGAAAGTACGGACCCTTGGACTTGTTTTCAAGCATTGCAATACATTTTGTGCTCACTTTTGTTACTTGCTACCTTGTTGTTTTTATATTTTCAGATTACAAAAACCTATATCTACCATCCATATTGCACTTGTATCACCATCTCTTCGCCGAACTAGTGCACCTATACAATTTGCCATTGTATTGGGTGTATTGGAGACACAAGAGATTTCTTGTATTTGATTGCAGGGTTGTTTGAGAGAGACCATCTTTATCCTACACCTCCCACGGATTGATAACCTTAGGTCATCCACTTGAGGGAAAATTGCTACTGTCCTACAAAACAATGCGCTTGAAGGCCCAACAAAGTCTACAAGAATAAAGTTGCGTAGTAGAAATCACGTACCTCATATTTCTTTGTCAGCAAGGTAACAAGAGCACCTTCTTCCTCATGGTGGCGGGCCAGTCGGGTCATGTACTCCTGATGAAGAGATTTTAAACCCATATCTTCAAAACTGGCATGTTGAGCCTCCTGAGCCGGCTCGCCAGCTGGAGCCGCCTTGGTTTGCACTGTGGTTTTCGACAGCACACTTGAAGTTTTAGGAGGGGTATGGTACCCAGTATGAGTGACCACCACTTCTTCCTCCTCCGGCTTAGTATTGCTGGCGGCTGGTGGTATGTTGTCCATCACCACCTTTGTTGCTGGCTCTTGTTGGTCTGGAAGATTTTGATTATCCAAGACTGGATCATCAAGCACAAAAGCATCCTTGGCCGGCTCATCCCTTGCCGACTCAACCATTGCCGGCTCAATCATTGTTGGTTCACTAGTGTTCAAAATAGCAACATCTAAAACTACAGACTCCACTGCAGCGCTAGTGTTTGCGTGAGCGGCTGGCTTACCCTTGAATACAGCTTTGGCCCTGCTCAAAAGTATTAAGGAAAAGCATATAAGGCATAAAGACAATTGTGAGTTATTATTATCCCAAATGAAATGTCGGCTTACCCGATGTTAATGGTAAAATTAGCATTGGCAGTTGAAGCACCAGATCAGGGCGATGACGCTGCAGGAGCCAGGTCTAAAGGGCTATGAGGAGTCCTCACTTGCCTAGACCGAGGAAAGGAACCAGAGGGTCTAGATTTCTCATTTCAGCGAACCCGGTGTGGATACGGCTCAAGTAGAGCCCTTCATGGAGATCCTCCGAGCCGGAGCTTCGGGTCTTCCTTTTCTTACTCATAGCATGTTGTAGTATCTTCAAAGATAAGTGTGGATCCAAATGAGCAGATGTATGTGAAAATGGTACCTTTCGAATAGGAATCCGGCTCCATCTTTTGACTAGATCTCAGAATCAGAGTGCTAGGGGTTACCTGTGGTTCTGCCAGCTCAATCCCGCTAGAGACATCCTGAGAAGAGTCGGCATCAACAAGGTTTTTAAAGAGCCGGCCTAAAGAGTCAAGCTCTACCTCTTTCTTCTCGTCATCCTCTTTATCTTGTACCTCCTCTTCTGGAGTGTTGGCAGCTTGGTATTCCGTCCTCCACCATTCATGGTCAGGATGCAAAATCATAAGATGGTTGGCTAGAGGGTATAACAAGGTAGATATATTTTTAAGGAAATAAAAGATCTGGCTTACCTCCTGCATCTGGTGAGTAGCACAGAAAGGAGGTAGACATATGATCCCAATATCTTCTATTTTTTGCCCAACCAGGCCTTTGATCGAATTGGTCATGTCTTTGAGAGAAGGGTTGTGGGTGGAGAACCACAACTCATCTTCCGGGTCTTCGGTGTAGGTGCACATAAGCCGGCGACGAAAGCGGAGGGGTTGAATCCGCCTCTCCATCCAACACCGGGTCAAATCAATGCCCATCAAACCATGAGTGATAAGAGCGTTCATGCGTGCAAATAATGGTTTGAATTTTTCCCTATCTTCCACGGCCGCGAAGTCAGAAAGGTTTTTCTTGTAGACAAGCCGGCTGTCACAGTAACCCGGCAGGGGAGATTGGCCTTCAGGAGAAGTGTCCTTATAGTAAAAGAATATCCTATGCGACACCTTTGGATGACTCGCCAATTCGATGCTAGGAAAGATACAGTCTTTGCGGCTCTGGATGGTTATGGCCCCACACTCAACAGGAGGCCCATCGCTGCACTCAGTCTGTTTGTTGCAATCAAAGAATTCCAGAAACAGATTTACAGTTGGCTCTATTTGCAGGTAAACCTCGCAGAAGGTCTAGAAGTTCCTCAGGTTCAAACGGAATTGGGTCCTAAGTCCTGAGGGCGTAAGCTGTTGTGGTGCAGAACATCCCTGAAAAATTTGGAACACGGCGGTCTGAAACCCCGGTCCACATGAGCACCAAAGATAACTACTTCTCTTTGCTTATGATGTGGTCTAACTTCATCCTCTGAAGCCATGCACTCGATGTGTTCTTGAGCCGGCAGGAGGCCGGCTCGTTCCATTTCCTCAATCTAAAGCTTGGTCATCTTGGCTGACGATGCCGATGTTTCATCGCACTTCCAACCTTGGAGACTGTAGCCGAACAAGTCCCTAAAGTGGTTGTTTTAGGTGCCTCAGGGGCTCCCCCCGAGGGAAAGGTCGGTTGGACACCAATCCTTGGGGCAGTTTGTTTCCCCCCATTGTTGTTGCTGCTTTGGTGATCGGCCTACACAGAACCAAATAATTAGGCGTTTGGTCCATTGATTTTGGACGAAATGTAAGGATGGGTGAATTACCTGTTCGAAGGTTGAACATCACATTCCACCTTCATGGTCGTCCCCTGCTGAGGGGCAATATGTGCAGCAAGGGAAGGGCCCCCAGAAGGGGCCGCATTGCCGTGCGAACACTTCGAGAGATGACCATTAGGAAGAGGAGTCAGGGTGCCCGAATTTCGTCAAGTCGAAAGTCTCTTTCGAGACGTAACGGGAGAACGATTTACCAATGAGATAGGCAGTAGCCTCGGCAGGTCCGGGGTGATAGCCACTCTAGAGCCGTCGAGGCTCTCTTGGTAGAATATCCCTCTTCATATATGGTGGATATCTCCTTGTCCTCATGGAACAATGGGTCATCATCACGATGGTATGTCCCTGGCTCGGCTGGCGGACATCTCAAATGTCTCGACTCAGCACCTCCATCTCTGGATGAATAAAATGATTGTTTAGAATCTATAGGATGAGTTGTTCGGATAATGAAGGAAGTTTATAACTTACTATGTCGACTGGATTACTTTGAGGGAACCCAAAAATTTGACTCGAGAGAGTTAGCCTCCGGTTCCTAGCCCTCGTGGTCGACGAAGTAGAACTTTTCGCACCAGCTCCTCCTAAGCCGGACGATGACGAGTCGCTCCATCCCTGGAAGAGCTCTGCCAATATGACAACTCCCTTGCGCGTAGGCCCCAAGGTGGGTGCCAACCGTCGTTGGGATGTCACGACAAGTGTACTCATAGTAAAACTTAGTTGTGATGTCATAGCGGCCGAGCAAAGCCTTGGATTGGTTTTATCGGGAATGAGAGAGACAATTTACCTAGGTTCGTCCCCTATGATGAGGTAAAAGCCCAATCTTGATCTGTGTTTGCTTATCCGATGTCAAGATCTCGATTACAAGGGTACTGTTTCACTACCTATGGCTCGAGAGCTTCTAACTTGGATCTTTCCCTTTGGACGACCAGGGGTTTGCCCTTATATATTGGGTCAAGTCCCCGGTGTTACAATTAATCCGGGTCGTGCCCGTTCTCTGCTCCTTATCGGAGTTCAACTCCTCCTAAGTCGGCACCTCCTGAGCCAGCTTAGGCTGTGATCCTGTGAGCCGGCCCAATGGTCTTCTCCAAATCTTCTCCCTGGCCTCCATGCCAGGTGAGACTATAGTGGGCTAGGGGGTACTGGTCCGAATTGATCGGTCCGTATGGGCCGAACTATGCACCCGTTAAGCCACCACCTGAAGGACTTCGGGAGCATCAAGACTTTCCCGTGGAACGAAAGGAAAACTCTGGAGACTGGGCATGTACCCCAAGGATGGCTCTGTGTTTGGCATTATCTCAACCAACCTAAAGCATGTAACCTATCTCCCCTTGGGTACATATATAAGCCCAGGGGTTTAGTCTATAGAAGACACAAATATTCACCTTAGCGTTTACAACTTACACAACGATCTTGACGTAGATCATCAACCTGTACTCGATACACCATCATCAATACAATCAAAGAAGGATGTAGGGTTTTACCTATTCGAGAGGGCCCGAAGCTAGGTAAACATTGTGTCCCTACTCCTTGTTACCATTGTTCTTAGATCCATAGCTCGGGACCCCCTCCCCGAGATGTGTCGGTTTTCGCACCGACTACATGCCCCATTCTGTGATCGACCCGGAGCAATGGAGGCACCCAAACCAACCTTCACCGGATCAAGTGACGATGGAAACACACCACATCACCTCCCTCGTGACTTTAAGAGCGGAGATGAGGAGCTATCTGGCACGCCTAGCGCTCTCTACGGGCTTGCAGAAGCTATCGAACTCGATCGATTGAAAGAGCCTACGAGCTCGGACGCCCGAGTTAACCAAGGGAACGTGAAGTCAGCACGTCCCTCCCTGGACGAAGACTTTGGACCCTCGGGCCCGCAATGGTATCGAGTCAAATTTTTAATACCATCCACCACCCACATCGAGTATTGCCCGAGCAACTCGGAGCTAATAGATGTCTGGGACCTAGCTTATGTAAAACAGAACCCTGATGAAACAGTTCAGCAATTCCGGTGCAGGTTCCCATTCGTTAATAACATAATAGCAAATTGCTCTGACACTGAGGTCCTTGCAGCTTTTCTCTATATCTGTCAGGATAGAGGAGTTACAAACGCCCTTCATTGGCGTCACATCCAAACTTTCTCCGAACTCTCCGACATAATGGAAAGATTATGCGCTATGGAGGACCATTGGATGGCTCGAAAGGAACAGGAAGACTCGATCCATGCCGACGAATCAAGGAAAAGTCAAAAAAACAACTGAGAGAGCCAACCCGTTCCACCATGACAAGCAAGAAAACACGGAAGAAGAAGAAGATAGCCGCGGGATCTGGTTCCGTCGTCGATGGCTTGATAGACAAGCCATGCCCCATACACTCGATCCTACTAAATGCTAGTCCCACTCACAGCCTGCGAGCATGCTGGGTCGCCCGACAGGTGGCGAAAGGTGGAGAAGCTCTCCTCGGAGGAGCAACTGCACCTAGATGCCCGACAATGTCCTCGGATGAAGAGGAAGTTTTCATGATTTATGAAACTTGGATATCCAAGAATAAGCAAAAAAGAGACCTCTGAGAGTTTAACCAGGTCCACCACATCTTAAGCGGAGGCATGGACGGAAACACCGATCACCTTTGGAGATCAGGATCTGCCGACTTCTGGTCTCAACCGATATCCGGCCGCTCTAGTCCTTGAACCAATTGTGGGCGATTGTAGATTCCTCAAGGTACTAATGGACGGCGATAGTAGCCTCAACATACTATATGAGGACACATTGGACAAGATACAGATCAACCATAGTCGAATTGAGGATAGTTATACCATGTTCCAAGGGATCATCCCAGGAAGGCACGATGCATCGGAAAAATCACACTGGATGTGGTGTTCGGAAATCCCGAGAACTATCGGTCCGAAGAGTTGACCTTCCATATCGTGCTCTTCCGAAGTGGTTACCACTCCCTATTGGGTCGGAAGGCGTTCGCAAAATTTCATGCCATCCCACATTACGGATACATGAAAATCAATATTGCGGGACACAATGGGGTCATTTCCCTCACTAGAAACACAAATAAAGCACTTCGGGCAGAAAACAAAATGGCGTCTCTCACGCTAGAATGGTTGGCCGAAACATTCGTGACCAAAGAGCTGCCTGCCTTTCAGAGCACGGTGGACAGGGATGATGTTATCCTTGATAAAAGGTCAAAATCCACCTCGTTCAAGCCAGCCGACGAGATCGTCAAGTTAAAAGTTCACCCAACGGACCCGAACAAGAAAACTTCTATAGGAGCATGATACATCTCCAACGTATCTATAATTTTTGATTGTTCCATGCTGATATATTATCATTCTAGGATACATTTTGAGTATTAATTTACCAATTTATATTATTTTTGAGCACTAACCTATTGATCCAGTGCCCAGTGTCAGTTGCTATTTTCTGCGTGTTTTTGTCTTTTCAGGTTTACAATACCAAATGAAGTCCAATTAGCCCGAAACGTTTTTACGATTTTTTCTGGACCAAAATAAGACCTGGAAGCTTCGGTAGGAGACCGGAGGCCGCACGAGGGAGGCACAGCCAACAGGGTGCGCCCATGGGGGGTCGGCACGCCCTGATGGATTGTCCCTCCCTGGTGGACATCCTACCCCCGTTCTCTGGCCTATAAATTCACATATATTCCAAAAATCCTAGAGGGCATCCAAGAATACTTTTTCCTCTGCTGCAAGTCTCTGTTATAGCTTCGTAATCCTCTCTGGTTTATTCAAATAGTTTGGCCAACTAGATTGATACTTCTTCGGGGAGAGGGTTGCGTTGTAATGGGTTCAATCTGGCAGTGCTCTATATCACAGTGACAGAAGGAGACAAGACACGTCTTTGTATTGTTGCCACTAAGGTAAAACGGTGGGGTTAGTTCATATTAATTGAATTCTCCTTGTCTACATCATGTCTTTATTCTCCAAGCATTACTCTATTTTACTTAATACTCTGGATGCATGCTGGATAGCGGTCGATGGGTGGAGTAATAGTAATAGGTGTAGGCAAGATTCGGCCTATTTGCTTATGGACGTGATGCTTATATGCATGATCATTGCCATGAATATGACATAACTATGCTCTTTTTTATCAATTTCCCAACAATAATTTGTGTACCCGTCGTATGTTGCCTACATGAGAGATGCCACTAGGGAAAACTATGGCCCCCGATTCTATTCACATATATATTTACAAAACCTATCAATACCTTGCTGTCATTTATTTGTTTTTATTTTATTTTGCAATTTATAATTATCTACTATCATCTACACACTTCATTTGCATGCAAATAACAAGTCCAAGGGGATTGACAACCCTCTTGCCCGTGTTGGATGCAAGTGTTTGCTCTTTTGTGTGCAGCCGCTGAAGACGGTTGTTGTTTGATATTCCTATTGGTTCGATAAACCTTCGTTCTTAACTGAGGGAAATACTTATTCGTATTGCACTGCAATTACCCGTTCATCTTCACATAAACCCAACGCGGATCACAAGTATCAGGAAGGATTTCTGGCGCCGTTGTCGGGGAATATCATCACCAACTATCAAGTAACATCGCACAAATTATCATTCACTTGTTCTTCTTTTTATTTGCTGTTATATTTATTTTTCTTCATAAAAAACAAAAATACAAAAATATTTATCTGTGCTTTTCACTAGTTTACTTCTTTGCTTGCTTGTTTGCTTGTTTCGTTTGCTTGAAGTTGCTACCATGGCTGATTTCATTATTGAAAAAGATGATGGAAGTGAAATCCCCAAAGAGGAAACTCCCCTACAGAAAGATGTAAAAGTTTTTGTTGCGGGGAAGGGGAATATCATATGGAAAGGCATTATTCAAGAATTCTTTAATTGTATGGGTACTTTAGCTTGCAAGGCTACGCCAATCCTTAAAAGAACTAAAAGTTACATCGATGCTATTTCCGCTCTTGTACTTAAGCTTGAAAGAAGATTTATGCGTACTCATCCCAATTTGCAAATACTTTTCTATGAGTTACTGGTCATAAAAGACCCTAGAGCCAAGAAGATGGCCACTCTCATTCTCATGCATGAATTTAACTATATAGTACAAGAGGCTAGGGAGATCTTTGAACACTATAATATGAGTTGTGAACATCCTGTGATAGATGAAATTTTATATAATGAGGACTATATGATGAGGTACGTGTTTCGTGACAACCATAGTTTTGATGAAAATACTAGTAAAGAAGTTCGTCCTATTCATATTATCCAACAAGTCTTTAATGCTATCAATAAGCAATATTCTTGGATAGTAAGGGAAAATACGTAAGGCTTTAAGGAGAGTAGTATTAAGAATGCCAAAATCCTACTTGATGATGTGTTCCCAATTGCCTTTGAAACGCCTCCTCCGCAAGATGATAATATTAAGGATGATGACACTTGAAACCATGCATTATGCCTAGCTAGGGGCATAAAACAACAGCGCTAGTTGGGAGGCAACCCAATAGTTATCTTTAATTTTTGCTTTTTACTTTCTGGTTTTTTTTATAACATGATTATTTCCTATGTAATGATTGTCTTTTTATGTTTTAATTACTGTTTGTGCCAAGTAAAGCCTTTGGGATGACTAACAAGATGAGTAGAATTGGTACCATGCAAAAATAGAAACTTTAACGTCCAGTGCAGAATTTATCTGATTTTACTGGAACATCTTTTTGATCTGAATTTTTTACACAGTATTTCTATACAAATTCTTCAGGTTGTACTAATGTTTCAGAATTGTTACAGTTATAGAAGTATAGGTTCTCTATATATCTTTACATACTGTTCTGTTTTAGACAGATTCTGTTTTTGCTTTCATAGTTTGCTTGTGTTGATGATGCTATTGATTGTATCGGGGGTATAAGCCATGGATAAGTTACAATACAATACCTATTATGAAATAATGAAATATAAATCAATTTATAACAGTACTAAAGTATTTGATATGTTGCTTATACTAACGGATCTCACGAAGTTTTGTTGAGTTTTGTGTGATTGAAGTTTTCAAGTTTTGGGTGTTATCACGATGGATGGAGGAATAAGGAGCGGCAAGATCCTAAGCTTGGGGATGCCCAAGGCACCCCCAAGGTAATATTCTAGGAATACTCAAGCGTCTAAGCTTCGGGATGCCCCGGAAGGCATCCCCTCTTTCGTCAATGCATCCCTCTTTCGTATCAATCCATCGATATGTCACTTGGAGCTATATTTTTATTCGTCACATCATATGGGTTTTGCTTGGAGCGTCGTTTGCTTTTGCTTGTTTTTTCTTTTTTTAGTTGGATACAATCATCGTTGTCCTGGATAAACCTATTTGAGAGAGGCACACCTTCATCATAGTTTATTAGAATACTCTATGTGCTTCACTTATATCTTTTGAGCTTAGCAGTTGCTCTAGTCCTTCACTTATATCTTTTTGAGCATGGTGGCGTATAGATTTTATAGAAATAATAGCACTCTTGTTCCTCACTTATATTTATTTGAGAGTTAATAAATAGTGAAGGTAATTAGCATGGGTCATAAGACTAGTCCAAAAATAATAGGTATTTAATGAGTGATAATCAAAACCTTCATGTAGCACATTAAAAAGAAGTCTTGGGTTAATGTTATTGATGTGGTAATGTGGAAGGGTGTGAGTGCATGATTGTCGGTTCATAGAAGTATAGGTATTAAGAGGTGTTAATTTCCTGTTTGTCTAAATATTAGATAAAGGCATGGTGGGGATGTGTGAGCATTTCTATTCCTCGTTGAAATCCTAGTGTTGTTTCGGGTCGGAGGCGAGCGATGGTTAACTCCTCCCAACCTCCTCCCTCGGGGCATGCGAGTAGTACATTGATTTGTGATAAAACTAATAAAACTTTACAACAAGTATATGAGTTCCGTATGACTAATGTGAACCCGTCGACATACGCAATCTCACCACCTCATATTTTGCTAGCCTCTTCGGTACCGTGCATTTCCCATTCTCACCTCGAGGATCGGTGCGAACTTCGCCGGTGTATCCAAAACCCGTGACATGATACGCTCTGTCACACATAAATCTTCTTATATCTTACTAAAAACAGCCACCATACCTACCTATTATGGCATTTCCATAGCCATTCCGAGATATATTTCCATGCAAATTCCACCGTTACATCATATGACTAGTTCATTCATCATCATATTGCTTTGCGTGATCATATAGAGCTGACATAGTATTTGTGGCAAAGCCACCGTTCATCATATTTTTGAAACATGTCACGCTAGATAATTGCACATCCTGGTACAGTGCCAGAGGCATTCATATTGAGTCATATTGTTTCATAGTTCTTCATATCGAGTTTTCATATTGAGTTGTAAGTAAATAAAAGTTTGATGGTCATCATTAGAGCATTGTCGCAGTGAGGAAATAAAAATTGGAGAGGCCAAGTGAGACCACCATTAAAAAAATGAATGAAAAAATGAGAGAAAAAGAGAGAAGGGACTTTACTACTATCCTTTACCACACTTGTGCCTCAAAGTGGGATCTTGTGATTCATACAGAGAGTCTCATGTTATGCCATTTTCATATGCTAGTGGGAATTATTTTCATTATTAAAAACTTGGCTTGTATATTCCGATGACGGGCTTCCTCAAATACCCGAGGTATTCATGAGCAAGCAAGTTGGATGCATACCCCACTTAGCTTCAGTTGAGCTTTCATACACTTATAGCTCTAGTGCATCATTTGCATGGCAATCCCTACTGCTCGCATTGATATCTATCAATGGGAATCTCCATAGCCCGTGACACACCTAGTTGATGCGATACTTTCTTCTCCACCTTTTATCCCTTTGATATCTACCACCATATTCTATTCCACCTAAATGCTATGTCCATGGTTCACGCTCATGTATTGCGTGAAGAATAAAAAGTTGATGCACATTCAAAAAGTATGATTCAATTGCTTGACTTGGACACCGTGGTGCTTGACATTTGTATTAATGTGGCGAAGACGGAGCCATACCTTACTAATATGATAAAATGAATGGGGGTAAACATTCTTTTAGGATTGTATACTTTGAAAGATTGATGATTATGTTGCTTGTGCCTATAAATATTACTATGTTGATATTTGTTAATTCATCATTTCTAAATGAGAATACATGCAAAAGATTACGTATTGGGTAGCATGTCACATCAAAAATTCTGTTGTTGTCATATACCTACTCGAGGACGAGCAGGAATTAAACTTGGGGATGCTGATACGTCTGCAACGTATCTATAATTTTTTATTCTTCCATGCTGATATATTATCATTCTAGGATAATTTTTGAGTACTAATTTACCAATTTATATTATTTTTTAGCACTAACCTATTGATCCAGTGCCCAGTGCTAGTTGTTGTTTTCTGCATGTTTTTGTCTTTTCAGGTTTACAGTACCAAACGAAGTCCAATTGCCCCGAAACTTTTTTATGATTTTTTCTAGACCAAAGAAGACCTGGAAGCTTCACGAGGAGACCGGAGGCTGCACGAGGGAGGTACAAGCCAACAGGGCGCGCCGAGGGGGAGTCAGCGCACCCTGATAGCTAGTCCCTCCCTGGTGGATCTCCTACCCCAGTTCTGTGGCCTATAAATTCACATATACTCCAAAAACCTTAGAGTGCATCCCGAAATACTTTTTACGCCGCCGCAAGTCTCTGTTCCGCCGTGATCCCATCTGGAGCTCCGTTCCGGTGCCATGCCGGAGGGGGGATCGATCACGGAGGGCTACTTCATCGACCTTGCTGCCCTCATGATGATGTGTGAGTAGTTCGCCATAGACCTATGGGTCCATAGTTAGCACCTAGATGGATCTATCTCTCTCTCTCTCTTTTGATGTTCAATACAATGATCATTGCATCTTCGCTTTGATCTATCTGATGTCACTCTTCTGTATGATGCGTTTGTTGGGATCCGATGAATTGTGGGTTTATGCTCAGATTATTCATGACAAGATATTGAATACTTGCTGGTATTTTATTTGCATGATTGTTATAGCTTCATAATCCTCTCCAATTTATTGAAATAGTTCGGCCAACTAGATTGATACTTCTTTGGTGAGAGGGGTGTGTTGTAGTGGGTTCAATCTGGTGGTGCTCTATATCCTAGTGACAGAAGGGGACACGACACGTCTTTGTATTGTTGCCACTAAGGATAAAACAATGGGGTTAGTTCATATTAATTGAATTCTCTTTGTCTACATGTCATTGTTCTCCAAGCATTACTCTGTTTTACTTAATACTCTAGATGCATGTTGGATAGCGGTCGATGGGTGGAGTAATAGTAATAGGTGTAGGCAGGAGTCGGCCTATTTGCTTACGGACGTGATGCCTATATGCATGATCATTGCCGTGAATATCACATAACTATGCTCTTTTCTATAAATTGCCCAATAGTAATTTGTTTACCCGCCGTATGTTGCCTACATGAGAGATGCCACTAGGGAAAACTATGGCCCCTGGGTCTATTCACATATATATTTACAAAACCTACCAATACCTTGCCGCCATTTATTTGTTTTTATTTTATTTTACAGTTTATAATTATCTACTATCATCTACACACTTCATTTGCTTGCAAATAACGAGTCCAAGGGGTTTGACAACCCTCTTGCCTGCGTTGGGTGCAAGTGTTTGCTCTTTTGTGTGCAGCTGCTGAAGACGGTTGTTGGTTGATATTCCTACTCATTCGATCAACCTTGGTTCTTAACTAAGGGAAATACCTATCTGTACTGTACTGTAATTACCCGTTCCTCTTCAAGGAAAACCCAACGCAGATCACAAGTATCAGAGCATGGTGGACCTCGAAATAGACGAATCATTGTGCAATTTCCTTCGTGAAAACCGGTATATCTTGGCTTGGCATCATTCTGACATGCGAGGAATCCCACACAGCCTAGCCGAGCACAGCCTGAACATAATAAAGAGTTTCAAACCCGTCAAGCAGGTCTTCCGATGATTCTCTGAACCCAAGCGTCAGGCCATGATTGAGGAGCTTGCGAAGCTACTTGAAGCCGGATTCATCCGAGACAACAAACACCCTGAATGGTAGCAAACCTGGTAATGGTACCCAAGAAGGACAAATCATGGCTCCTTTGCATCGACTTCAAGGACATCATGTCACACCCTGTGTTTTCTATCACATCACTACGTTAATAAAGTTCAAAATTTTGGACCAACAAAAACTTCTTGTCTGCATGTGATGCTTCAGTGACTTGCCATTTGCTTGTTTGCTTATGTGTGCTTTGATTCTCAATAATCCTCCAACTCTCAAAACTCTTCTCCTTGATCCAATACCTTGCCCAATGATCATGCCATGTGTATGGGACATAGAACTATTTTTATACAAATTTATTTTGACCAAAAAGCATTTATTAAATTTAGGTTTTAAAAAGCCCCTGAGTTGAGACTTGAACTACAAGTCCTTAAATGAAGGTATGTAAATTCTTTCAAAAATTATATTTGAAACCAATTATATATAAGACTTCGCAAAACCCCAAAATATTATTTTTTAAGGTTATTTTCATTTTTTATTTAAAGGCTTGTTCTTAAGGCCAGAAATGGTCTTTTATAGGGAAAAATATTTAAATGTTTCAAAAATATTTGAGAAAATTTAGGGAAACTCAGTGGACATATATGTACCATATATATGAGTTTCAACACATGGTAATGTTCAAAGTATTGGACAAAACCCTTCAAAACCCTTCCTGGCTATTTCAAGTATTAGAAATATTTCTATAAGAAATATTATCAAATAAATCCAGGAAAATTCTAGCAACTCACATATGCCTCATGTGATGATCTTTCCAAGTGTCATCTCCATCCAAATAGTTTTGGTTCACAAAAATTCCCCAAACCCTCTCTGTCCAGATCTAACTTTGAACAACTTTGCATTGCCAACTGTCACCAACTGAGCTCAAACCTTTTGGACATGTTAAAATCCCTTAATTATGGATCTACGCCAAGTGGTGCGTCAAGCAAAATAGTGTAGCTTAGGTAGATGTAATCAAATCCATTTCTGCCCATTTCTAGGCTTTGCAATCATTGCATTAGCCACTTTCTCCTAATGAGCTGAAAATTTGTGGAGATGCCCATTGGCCACTTTCTCCTAATGAGCTAAAAATTTGCATTGGCCATTTCTAACCATCACTCCTGTTAAATACCATGGCAAGGAGAATCCATAAGCTAGCTCAAATCCCCATCAAACACCTTCTGGGGCATTCTTGAGATCAATCATTGGAGCCCCAAATGAGCTCTCCTTGAGTTGAAGTTTTTACCACAGCTCCACCAAGTCCCTCCCCTCCTCTAGTAACATGTCCAGCTCCTAGTTCCATGTTTGAGGGGGCGAAAACCCCACTTGACCCCCCCTGGACAACCACAGTTTCCGTCTCTCACAGCTCTCCCTCCCTCCTAGCCGACAACTAGAGCATAAAAAGCCTCCACCCACTTTGTTTATTCCTTCTGCGGCTTTGAGACACAAGTGGGCGCGCCAGAGCGCGTAAAGACATGCCCATGCCAACCAAAAAGCTGCTCTGGAGCGCGCTACAAGACGCCCGAGCATTGACGCCACGCCGTGCCTTCCCTCAAGGCCACCTCGAGCGTCCCTCGCGCGCCATTCGAGGCCCCTCGACATCCTTGACACGCCATCGTCTATCTCTCTTCCCCTGTGCGCGTGTCCGAGCACCGCCCGGCTCTACCAATGGCTAGCCTCACATGCGCGATGCCTAGAGCGTCCCCCTCTCTCTTTCTTCCCTCCTCCGGACCATGACCATGTCTAGGAACGCCCCAGACATGCGCCAACGAGCTTCCGCGGCATCTGGCAATGGCAGCGACCGCACCGAGCTCCTGCCCATGGTGCACCGTCGCCCCCCCTATAAAGAAACCCTCCCGGACCACCCTCTCCTCTCCGGACCATCTCTCTCGACCACAATCGAACCCCCGAACGCCTCGAACCACCCCCGAAGCCCCCGGGGCTCGGGATCGACCGGAGCCCCGTCGCGTCGGGCCACCGTCGATCTCAAGGTAGGGAGATCCTCCGACCCCCATTCTTATTCCCCTGGTCCTCTCTAGGCGCTCTGATGCGATACCCTTCGTCTCCCATGCGTTTTGTAGCCCGAAGCATCGACTTGGAGCTCGCCTGAGGTTTCTCCATCGTGGCCTCCTCGTCGCCGGTGACCCAGGCCTTCCCGTCAACTCCCACCACCACCCGAACGACGACTCAATGATGAGTCTGTTCCCGCCCTCCATTCTCCTTGCTGATCCCCGCAGTGCCGCCGGTGAGCTCGCTGTCCGCCTTGCCCTGAGGTTAGGGATGAAAGGCGGGCCCGCCTGTCATCCAACCCCCCTCTCTCTCCCTCTCTTTCTTGCTGGCAAGCGGCCCCGCCCATAATGTTTGAACCTCGCGAGCGCGCGCTCCTCGTCTCGCCTGGGCTAGCTTGGTGTCACGCTGAAAATGCGGTACTATCCTCGCGACGACTCGAGGGCCTCGATAAGGATAGAAGCACATTTCAAGTCGCTTCGCAAGAATGGAAATCCTCACAATACCTTTAAAGAAGAGATGAGTATATGTAGTTGGCTTACACTCGCCACATGCTACATGTAGCATCCCGACTCAAAACGAGTCAAGCCTCTATGTGGCTGTACCATCCCTGGATCAGTATGCTGGCACACACAATACATCAATGTATATATCAAAGTGCAATCACATCTAAATAACGTAAAACTTATATATACCTCTTAAATCTCAACAGAAACAGTCAACGGGAGTGGAGGCCCAAATAAACACCAATGACAGGTTGAGTGTAGACCGTAACCCTGAATCGTACTCTTACTCGTCGTAGAAAAGTATCTGCAACATAAGACGTTGCAGCCGTGTAAGTCAGCATATTGAATATGCCCGCAAGTCACCAAATGAGGGGAAAAAAATTCATCTATATTATATACATTTATGGCAAGTGGGGCTGTAAGTTAAAGTTTTTTGCATAAAGCTGATTTTTCCTACAGCAAAGAGGTCAAGGCAAAAACTGTTACTACAAAGTTGGTTGTTTAATGAGAAGGTTCCACCAACCATTTATCATACCCAAGTTAACAATAACACCAACATCATTAATATTATTTGTGTTGAGAGTTCCTGATAGTTTCAGTTCCTTTGGCTCGAGTTGTCCATAACCGGGGACACGGCTAATCGATTAGGTTTGGTACTCTGCAGAGTTTTGCACACTTTCCCCACAAGATTCGATCGCCTCCGTTGAAGTTCTCGCACTACATGGTGTTTGAGAACCGGATGATCGAAACATGGTCTTCCAAAGGGTTCCTCTGAGCCACTGTCGGTGCCCATCCAATCCTACCGTTCTTCTACATCCCGTATCACCGCCCGTCCAGAGTCTCCACAATGTCCAACCAAGCCATAGCCCATAATGACTTGTGTCTGTACAGGTAATCATCGGGTCTTGAAGTATCCATCCATCTCTTTTTGCCTAGGTCAAACTTTGTGCGTGAATACTGGCACTTCTCCATCAACACCTAGGCTACCATTGGGTCCTCCAGGGTGCCGTTCAACCAATTTCCACCTAGAGGTATATTGCATCATGAGGTCTTGAAAATCTTGAAGTCTTGAGGTCTTGATCATAAATTAATTCTCACAACTCTCATGATAAACACTCAACCAACCCCGTCTACTAAAAGCATAGCAAAAATAAAATATCGTTACCCAGGCCAAATTGACAAGGGTTTATGGAGTGCCTACCACATGATACTACTCAAGAACAAAGTTTCTAAGTACCTACTTTGCATGCAATGGTGGAAAGGGTTGAACTAATGCAATAAAAATCATAGGTAAAACATGATGAATGTGAACTTGCATGGTGAGGTTGATGAAGGTAAATATCGCTCTCAGAAATAACTTGATAGATTTATTCGTCACTCTCCGATGAAATCTATATAGTCAAACATTGCACTCTTATAAGCAATCACACAAGCAATCATTCTAACAAGAAATAAACAAAAACAAGTACAAAACACTCTAGGGTTGCGATGAATGAAATACTTAAGACAAAAGTTAAAATCAACAAAACTTCATCAAAACAACCAAGAATAGTTTTCCCTACAAACAACGTATTTTCAAAAGCAACAAATCAACAACAAAATGAAATCTAACAAAAGTATTGTAGTAAATCTTTTACTAGAAAAAAGAATTACTTTTGAAGTACAACTAACAACTAATAAAAAGCTTTTATCCAACTCATCTTATGACCTAAACAATATTCACATTGAATTAAACCACAAACAATTTCAACTTTAATACAAATTGTTTCTGGTTTAAACTAAAGTTAACAGAAAAATAAAACTACAAAACAAATTATAGAAAATATTTTCAAATAAGAAATTTAACTAGCAATGAAACCAATTTGCAAGTTATTATTGAACTAGAATTGATTTCATGCAATCAAATAATAATAAAAAGTAAAAAAATATTTGTTGAAATACTACTACTACCTAACATAGAACAAAGCAAAACATGTCAACAAATACAAAAGGAAACAAATTAAAAACAATTAAAACAAAAGAAATAGCAATAAACCTAGAAGAACTAAAACATATTCTGTTTTGCTTAAAACCCAAATTTAAAGTATTCTAAAAATTCCCAAATTGTACCTACAGATAAACAAGGTCACAAGTGACCAGTAGCAAAAAGAATCAACTCAAAACCTATTTTAAACTCAAGTTATAAGCAATTTAGTGTTTAAATCTGATAACCCACAAGTGTACGGGATCGTTTGTAGCCTTTTTCGATAAGTAAGAGTGTCGAACCCAACGAGGAGATAAAGGTAGAACAAATATTCCCTCAAGTTCTACTGACCATCGATACAACTCTACGCACACTTTAACATTTGCTTTACCTAGAACAAGTATGAAGCTACTTTGCGGGAAGAAAACTAGAAGTACTTTGCAAGATAACAAAGAACGTGGATATAAAAGTTAGGTGATGTTTTAATAAAACAACAATAAAACTAAATAACTTTGTAGAAAGCTTTTTGTGTAACGCAAGAGAAAGATTGTCCCAAGGCAATTGAATATAATATGATAGATACTTGTTATATGCAATGAGGGAGAGGCATACGCTAACACACTTTCCGTACTTGGATCATATGCACTTATGATTGGAACTTTAGGAAGCATCCGCAACTACCAAAGTTCATTAAGGTAAAACCCAACCATAGCATTAAGTATCAAGTCCCCTTTACTCCCATACGCAACAACCCACCTACTCGGGTTTGTGCTTCTGTCACTCACGCAACCCACCATAGGCAAATCATGAACATATTGCAACACCCTACAGTGGGGATCCCTCACGTTTGCCTGACACGGAGGGCACCATAGGACAGCACCATATCAACATACAACTCACATCCATAACATCATACCACAATTAAGCCATATGACAAAAGAGATCTACTCAAACATCATAGGATAGCCAAATATCATTGAGAAATAATATATGGAGTTGAGCACCATGTTTAAGTAGAGATTACAGCGGGTAATAGAGGTGTTACACCGCTACATAGAGGGGGAGAGTTGGTGTTGACGGTGGCGAAGTTGTTGGTGTAGATCGTCGTCACGATGATTGCCCCGGCGGCGTTCCGGCCCCACCGGGAGAGAGCCCCCCTCCTTCTTCTTCTTCTTCCTTGGCCTCCCCCCTAGATGGGAGGAGAGTTCCCCCTATGGTCCATGGCCTCCATGGCGGCGGAGGGGCAGGAGTCCCTCCTAGATTGGATCTCCCTCTCTGTTATCTTCTGTTTCACGATCTGTTTTCTGGCCGAAAACCGTTTCTTATATTCCCGGAGATCCGTAACTCCGATCAGGCTGAAATTTTGAGGGGATTTTTATCCAAAAATTAGCTTCCTTGCGCCCGAAGGAGAGATCCAACCGACTTACGAGGTGGGCACAACCCACCACCCCGCGCCTGGGCCTTCTGGGCGTGCCTTGGTGTCTCTTGGGGGCTGTGGGCCTCCGTTTGCGATGATTCCACTTCTCAAAATTCACAAATATTCCAAAATAAATCTCCGTATATTTTTATCGTGTTTGGACTTCGTTTGATATGGATATTCTACGAAACAAAAAACATGCAACAAACAGGAACTGGCATTGGGCACTGGATCAATATGTTAGTCCAATAAATCATATAAAATGTTGCCAAAAATATGTAAAAGTTGTATAATATTGGCATGAAACAATCAAAAATTATAGACACGATGGAGACGTATCAGCATCCCCAAGCTTAATTCTTGCTCGTCCTCGAGCAGGTAAATCTAAATAAGATAATTTTTGATGTGGAATGCTACCTAGCATAATCTTGATCATATATCTAATCATGGCATGAATATTAATACCCAAGTGATTCAAAGCAATAGTCTAGTTTTGACATGAAGACATTCATACTCAGGCATCCCAACAAACAATCATGTCTTTCAAAATATCAAGGCTAAAGAACGCTATCCCTACAAAATCATATAGCCTTGTCATGCTCTGTCTTCTTAACACAAAGTATAAATCATGTACTACCCCGGTGTCAGCCAAGCAATTGGTTCATACTTTTTACCGCGCTTCAGCATTTTCAACTCTCACGCAGTACATGAGCGCAAGCCATGGATATAGCACTATGGGTGGCATAGAATATGGTGGTAGGTTTCAAAGGGGTAAAAGTGGAGAAGAAAGTCTCGCATCAACTTAGCGTATCAACGGGCTATGGAGATGCCCATCAATAGATATCAATGCGAGGAGTAGGGATTGCCATGCAACGGATGCACTAAGAGATATAAGTGTATGAAAGCTCAATATAAAAACTAAGTGGGTATGCATCTAACTCTATAATGAAAAATTCCCACTAGTATAGGAAAGTGACAACACAGGAGACTCTCTATATGAAAAACATGGTGCTACTTTGAAGCACAAGTGTGGAATTAGCATGCCCCTATTCCTTCTTCTTTCATTTTTTTTCTTTCTTTTCTTTTTTTTCTTTTTATTCTTTATTTTTCTTTTTATTCTTTTCCTTTTTTTTTCTTTCTTTCTTTGTCCGGAACCTCATCCCGACTTGTGGGGGAGTCATAGTTTCCATCATCCTTTCATCACCTGGGCATGCTCTAATAATGAATAATGATGATCATCACACTTCTATTTACTTACAACTCAATATTACAATGGTAGAAGAACAAAGTATGACTCTATATGAATTCAATGATCTAGCGTAGCAAAGATATAAAAAAAACGGACAAGCCATTGAAACATCATGCTAGCTATCTTACGATCATGTAACGCAATATGACAATGAATGCTAAAGTCATCAAAACAGAAGTGGTGGAAGTTGCATGGCAATATATCTCGGAATGGCTATGGAAATGCCATAATAGGTAGGTATGATGGCTGTTTTGAGGAAGATATAATAAGGCTTATGTGGGATAGAGCGTATCATATCACGACATTTGGATGCACCGGCGAAGTTTGCACCGACTCTCGAGGTGAGAAAGGGAAATGCACGGTACCGTAGAGGCTAGCAAATTGCGGAAAGGTAAGAGTGCGTATAATCCATGGACTCACATTAGTCATAAAGAACTCACATACTTATTGCAAAAGTTTTATTAGCTCTCTCGAAGCAAAGTATTAAAACGCATGCTCCTAGGGGGGAGGTTGGTAGGAGTTAACCATCGCGCGCCCCCGACCTTCACACAAAGATAGACAATCAAGGATAAATTGTGCTCCAACTTCCTAGCATAAAGGGAGACTATACGTGCATGCTTCGGGAATCACAAACCTTAACACCAATATCTTACTAAACACGATCATCCACTAGTACCTCCCACATATTATCATCTCTATATCGCAAAACTATTGCAAGGAATCAAACGTATCATACACTACAGGAATCAGGTACTTTGCCGTCTGCCATAGCGGACGGCAAAGGATAGGCATGCGAACGGCAAAACCCTTTGCCGTCAGCCAGCAGATGGCCCCCTATTCGGCACAGAAAACTCCGATAAAGGGGAGCTTTGCCGTCAGCTTTGCAACAGCGGACGACAAAGATATTTGTCGTCCGCCATCCAGGGCCTGCAGACAGTAAAGCCAGCTGACGGCACAGGAATCAGGTTAGCCCCGTTAGGTGGCTAACGGCAGCCTTTGCCGTCCGCTGGCAGACGGCAAAGTGAGCAACTCCTTTGCCGTCTGCCAGAGACGGCAAAGTGGCAGGATGGGCCAGCTGGATAGATGGCCTTCTTTGCCGTCTGCCAGCTGATGACAAAGTGAGCAGCTCCTTTGCCGTCTGCTAGCGGACAGCAAAGTGACCAGCTCCTTTGCCGTCTTAGCAGCTCCTTTGCCGTCTGGCAAGTGATGGCGACTCGAGGATGCCTTGGATCTGCCGCTTTATCCTTATGTAATGCATCGAAGTGCTTCCACGCAAAAGCGTCTGAATTGTGTACCAACATCTGATTCCCATCTGCATCTACACTAGTGCAGAAAATGCTACTGCCGACATTCTAAAAACTACATTGCAGGCGTGAGGGGTCGACGCCACCAATATGGCGCCACGGTTAAAAAATACCGATGGCGTCGGGCCCCACGCCATCGGTATTTTTGTTACTGATGGCGTGGCACTATTCACTCACGCCACCACTAACCAAAATAGTGATGGCGTGGCTATTTACCCACGTCACCACTATTCAATAATAGTAGCAACATGAGCATACCCACCAACGCCAGCACTAAGTATTTATGGATTTAAAAAAATTAATTACATAATTCATCCACGCATCCAAATATTTATAAACTCATCCATATATTCAAATAAGTTGTGCAATTCATACATCAATCCACATATATATACATGTATATAATATATATATACACACACACACAAGTTCTACAATGTAGTCGTCATTAACGCCGTCTTAGCCCGCATTGAGGTCGTCGTCGTCGTCGTCGTCGCCCCCACCGCAGTCCTGTATCTATATCGTCGTCGTCGCCACATCCCCGTGTCGAGGACATCAACATGACGACCCCATGTCGATGTCTTCGTCGCCACACCAACTTACTACCAATGGAAATGAAGAATTAACTATTAAGTAAAATATAGAATGCAGACATATCTTTTTATCTATCTTCTCACATGCCTTTCCAAACAAATCACAGAAACAAATTATAAGCATCAGAATAAAGAAGGCATTTGTTTCATAACACAAAGCATGAAGCATCAGAGTAAAGAAGGTAAGAGGAAAGTATATAGATGATCACTTTGCACCCACATACACATGGCAATAGAACTATACCCAGTAGAACACTCAGTCATGAACTACCACTATGCAGAACAACATGCACTGCAAATACACTTGGTATTTTCTGATGCATAGCTCACATTAGCACATCATAAGCACTTGGACTAGATTAGAAGTTAGAACATCACAAGTAATACTACAAACCATGGACCATGGACTATACAGAAGATCATGATAAAGTTTTAAAGACCAGGACAAAATTTAAATCCTCAAACCTGAGGATATGCTACAGGAACATAGCTACTACTCCGAACAGAGTTTATGTACTATAATGTATCTATTTGTTTGACAATAGTTATGTCGCTCCAAAAACAGAGGAGCAACAATATTTCTGATGACAAGTGCTAAACAATCAATCTACCACGGTGGTTCAGACACACTAAGAAGCATGAACAAGAGATGGGTGCATTCTAGGATAATTACCTCTAATTGATACAATGGAGAAATTGATCGTCGTGTTTCAGTTTCTTTGACTTGCTAGACTAAATCTTTTGTAGCATGCATGAAAAAAACATGACACTGCCTCATGGAGACAGAGAAGCTTACAATCCTATTTCTAAATAAATTTTTGTGGCTACATGGTTCAGTAAGGAGAAAGATAGTCTACTAAAAATACCAAATAACTAATCTAGAAAAGAGCCCACAGCTGACTGAACACTTCTGAAGTAAACCTAGCACTCATGGTTCTAGCAAGGGTTAATCATCCATGATGCCGACACATATTTGTTATTGAAACAGAGAAGCTTACAATCCTAGATGCTCGTATAGGGATACCCTAGAAAGCTGGATAGAAAAACTTTGGTCCTATATTTCCTGATCCTCCTTAATACAGCAAGTTATTTCAACTTCTATATAGTCATGATCCTCCTTAATTAATATCTATATTTTATTTATTTAGAGCAAGCAACGCTAGCACTTTGACAAACTATACTGAAGTTATTTCCCTCGCAGTCGCAGTAACAATTCTTTCAGCTTATATCATTTCCTCCGTAAGAACAAATCTATGTGTGAGCAAAGCATCAAACCATGGCCTGCGGTACTAGGAGGACCAACTGTAAAGGAAGTAAATGGCTAGAAACTGCAGCCGACAATGCCAATTCTTTTGGCACCACAGGCATGTCAATACCAGGATAATAGAATGTTCTCTCAAATTTATTCATGACTTCACCCAACTCCAGGTATGTTTAATTATCTCCTTAGTTTTTTATCTGTCAACGGCCAGCAAGTACATCCCTTTCTAATCACGAGCACAATGTCACTAGAAGTCTTATCCTGATTCATAGGCTTTGTAACTAGCCCTATTTATTTTAGTCTAAAAATAATTCCTTGCTTGACCGACATGTGAGCAGATTAACAGGCAATAAACCTGAACTAGCAGCAACTAGCAGCAACCAAGGCCATCGCTCCATTGTTGGGGCAGCCTACGAACTAGAAAAACAAGGCAAAGACAAACCTTGGATTAGAACTCTGTAGCAGATCAATGTGAGGCATTCTCCTGGATCTGAACAAGCTGTGGCAGCAGCACCTTGATGTAGATGGCATCACAGATGTGGTGAAGTCGGGGACCAGAAGGAGGCAGTGGAGCCTGGCCGGAGATGCGCCGGCGGCGGTCAGCGCGTTGGCGGCGATGTCCGCTCGCGGAGGACCGAGAGCACCGCCCACGCGCGCCAGCCCCACACGCCTCTATCGTCTCCTCGTCCATGTCGGCAGCCTAGGAAGCGGGTGGGCTCCGGCGAGGGGATGGGAGGGGATCGGGGGAGAAGATCTGACAGGCGGAGAAGATAGGAGAAGCAGTATTTTTTCTCTCTTTTTTTACATTCGACGGACGAGCGGCTCTAGATGGATAAGGCTGGGCTAGAAAAAAAAGTACAAGTGTACACATAGTGGTGGCGTTGACATAATATATTGTCTATGACGTGCCTATATATGTAAACGCCATCAATAATTCATCCAATTTTTTTTTATTTTGAACAGTTTGGTTGCAAGTTATTGGTGGCGTCAAAAAATTCACACGACACCACTATGTCGATTACTGGTGGCGTCAAAAAATTCACACGACACCACTATGTCGATTACTGGTGGCGTGGAAAAAAGTTATACGCCGGCACTAACTTGTGACCGGGTAGGCTGCTGGATCCCAAATAGTAGTGGCGTGGATTTTAGATCACACACCACCAGTAATGACATAGTGGTGACGTATCAAATATGCCAACGCCACCACTATTTGAAAAATATAGTGGTGGCGTGGTTGAAAAATGAGGCGCCACCAATTAAGGTTGTAGCTAGCCATTTTTCTACTAGTGCTAGTTCGGTTCTTTTGCCCAATTTGTGCCATGTCATCTGTCTGGCCGTCTCTTCGACCATGAAAAGATGTTGAAGTCTTGGCACGATTGGCATATACCGAAGAACATTAACAGGGATTTTGGTCTGAATCTTCTCACCCATACAGTTATCTAGCACAATATACCGGGAAGACTTGCAAATGGGACAATAGTTCAAGTCCGCATACTCAAGCCTAAATAAGGCACATCCATTCTCACAGGCATCTATCTTCTCATAGGGCATCTTAAGTACACGGAGGATTTTGTCCGACTGGTATAGGTTTGCAGGCATTACATGGCCTTTGGGTAGAAAGCATCCAAATATTGTCATCATCGTGTCATAGCATTCTCTTCCCAGGTTGAATTGAGCCTTCAGAGCCATTACTTGCGCGGTGGCATCCAGCTGACAAAGCTCAGTGTGCTCGTGGAGAGGACGTTTTGAAGACTCCAACATTTCATGAAAGGCCTTTGCAGATTCCTCCATCTCACCGTCCGAATCCCGAGCATCATGAAAGTCTTGCACCATGTCTTCGATCCCGGTACCATGCTCGTCCGTGCGACGACGAACCACCTCAGCTCTGGCACGTTGGGCAGACTCGCCATGAAAAGTCCACACCGTATAATCAGGCGTAATACCCCACTTTTGCAGGTGTTTACCCATTACACCCTCTTTTTAAAGTTGTCACACCAGACACAGGGGCACCAGGTTCTTTCCTGGCCATTTGCAAATTCTCACAAACCCCTTGGTTTTTGTAAACCATTCATTGGTCATGTCTTTATGACTAGTGGGACCGGTGTACATCCACGCACGATCACTCATCTTGCCTAGCTACTGGACACACAAGAAATATATATACAATCCAGCATATATATTCATCAGTTAATCAAGTTTGTCAGTTTTATTACGTCCATGCAACCTACACGCTAATAGGTAAAGATAGGTCCTAATCCCACCCGAGTATGTGTAGATTGGGTTCGTTTTCCCATGCTCTGCTCTAGATCCGACGCAGAATTTCGGCAGCACCTCCCTGCTGTTCTCCTGATACACGTCTCGGCAATAAACAGAGAGGATGTGTACCCGGAGAACAACAGGGAGGCACTGACGAAATTATGCATCGGATCTGGAGCAGAGCATATGGGAAAACGAACCCAATCTACACATACTCGGGCTGTCCATGGATAACGTTGGACAATTCGAAAGGATGGTAGTTATAAATATGCAAAGACATGCATATTTATAAATGCCGCCCTTTCAAACGGGAGACGCATACTGGTCACGCATACTGATGATTGAAGACACCTATAGCTAACAAGTTTCATCGGCACGAAGACCGGAATAGAGCAAATTAAGGGGGGAGGAGGAGAAGTCAATTGTGCTCACCCATGAATGTAGGGGTGGAGCTCGTCCAACGCACGGGGAGGTCGTCGAACAACTGCACATTGAAATCCACCCGATCAACACAAATATGATGTTTTTATAACAAAATCGGAAAATATGTGCCTAACTCATAATTTAAAAAACTATGACCCCGTCGGCCTCTAAAAGGCCGAAGAGCACCTTTTCGGTCAATAGGAGGCAGAAGAGGTGTCGGGGGTCGGGGGTCAGTGGCGTCGGAAGTTAGTGGCGTCGGGGGTCGGGGGTCAATGGCGTCGGGGGTCAATGGCGTCGGGGGTCAATGGCATCGGGGGTCAGTGCGGTCAGTGGCGTAGGGGGTCGGTGGCGTCGGGGGTCGGGGGACTTCTCTTCTTCTTCTTCTTCTTCTTCTTCTTCTTCTTCTTCTTCTTCTTCTTTTCCTTTTTCCTCTTCTTCTTCTCCTCCTCTCCTCTTCTTCTTCTTCTTCTTCTTCTTCTTGTTTTTTCTTCACCTCCTCCTCTTGTTCTTCTTCTTCTTCTTCTTCTTCTTCTTTTTTCTTCTCCTCCTCTTCTTCTTCTTCTTCTTCTTCTTCTTCTTCGTCTTCTCCTTCTTCTTTTCCTTCTTCTTTTCCTTCTTCTTCTTCTTATTATTTTCTTCTTTTCCTTTTTCCTTTTTCATTTTTTCCTTCTTTTTTTTCTTCTAACCTAACTAACTAACCTAATAAACTAACCTAATAAACTAATAAAACTAACCTAATAAACTAACTAATTTAACAAAAATAAAAAAACAGAAAAAACAAAAAAAGGGGGCGGCCGGCGGGGGTACTCACCGGCGGGTGCGGCGTGGGCAGCAGGGGACGGGGACGGTGCAGGGACGCCGGGTGGCATCGGGGGCGTCGAGGCGCCGGGAGGCAGGGGCGCTGGGGGCATCGAGGCGGCGGGGGCACCGGGGGCGTCGCGGCGGTGGCGGGGGGCAGGGGCGCAGGGGCGTCGGGGGCGGCGGGGGGCAGGGGCGCAGGGGCGTCGGGGCGGCGGTGGCGGCTGTGGGCAGGGGCGCAGGGGCGTCGGGGCGGCGGTGGCGGCCGGGCAGCGAGGGGCAGCGGTGGCAGGGGCGGACGGACGGCGGGGCAGCGGTGGGGCGGGGCGGCGCAGCTCGGGGGCTCGGTGGTGAGAGGGAGAGAGAGAATGAAAGAGAGAGAGAGGGGGGTGAGGTGGTCGTTGACGTTGTTAGGTATAGAGGCTCTTTGCCGTTCGCTAGCAGACGGCAAAAGTTCTTTGCCGTCCGCTAGCAGACGACAAAGAGCATAGTTGTTGACGGCAGGCCTTTGCCTTCAGGTAGGTCTTTGCCGTCTGCTTTTTGTGTTCTTTCCCGTCTGCTGGCAGATGGCAAAGAACTGACTGATGGCAAAGATCTTGTTTGCCATCGGTCAGTTCTTTGTCGTCTGTTTTTTGGAAGCTGACGACAAAGACCTTATTTGCCGTCAGCTGGCAGACGGCAAAGAGTTGCCTGACGGCAAATACTCTGATTCCAATAGTGATATTCAGTGACCCCTAAGTTTATGTAGGATTTTATGGCTAACCATGTGAATGACCAATTCCTGTTGGCTCTCTAAACAGATATATGTGAAGCAAGAGAGTTTAATAATTTCTACAAAAGACCATGCTCTAATAAATATAAATGAAGCAAAAGAGCATTCTACGAATAATGGTTTTCTATGTGAATAGAAACAGGTAATCCAAACTTCAAATGATATAAGTGAAGCACATGAAGCATTCTATAAAGCCATACTCAAAAGATATAAGTGCAGTGCAATGAGCATTCTATAAATCAACCATGGACTATCTCATACTAGCATGGTGCATAAAAGAAAAGTGAAAACTAAACACAAAAGACGCTCCAAGATTTACACATATCACATGAACGAAACGAAAACGAAAACATACCGATACTTGTTGAAGAAAGATGGGATGCCTTTTGGGCATCCCCAAGCTTAAACGCTTGAGTCTCCTTGGATATTTACTTGGGGTGCCTTGGGCATCCCCAAGCTTGATATCTTGCCTCTCCTCCTTCTCCTCATATCGAGACCTCCTCGATGTTCGAACACTTCATCCACACAAAACTTAACAGAAGACTGGTGAGATCCGTTAGTATAATAAAGCAAATTCCTACTTTAAGTATTCTTTCAAACCCATTCATATTTTATATTTGCATTATACTGCTGTATTATAACTTTTCCATGGCTTATACCACCGATAAAATTGATAGTTTCATCAAAACAAGCAAAACAATGCATCAAAAAGAGACTCTGTCTTAAACAGGATAGTCTGTAGTAATCTGAACTTTGACCATACTTCTGTAACTCCAAAAATTCTGAAAAAGCATGAATAAATAAACATTTTGTATATGAATACTGTGTAAAAAATTTAGAAACTTTTGACGTTCCAGTAAAAAATGAAAATTCACGCACTACAGCCAAAGTTTCTGTTTTTACACCGCACATACCAACAAGCAATCTAATCATCCTAAAGGCAAATCTTGGCACATTATTTTTATAATACAATGGATTTGTACAAGGGGATAATGATTTTTGTTTGAAAAGTTTCCGTGATTCAAGACTCACAAAGTTTCCATGGGCATGAACAAAGTTCAAGGATATCCCCCACTTCAATGATGCTCATCATCTCTCTCACTTTCACCTTTCCTTTTGTGAAGTTTTAGGTTCCCCTCTATATGTTTTTTGTTTTTAAACTATAAAAGCACACAACAGAAATAAATGACTCTCTAAAACTTCCGGGTTGTCTCCCTGGCAACGCTTTCTTTAAAGCCATTAAACTAGGCATGAAGTGCTGAAGTAATGGATCCAACGGGATCCCAAGGTATATCAAAGCCAATTTTAATTGTCAATGATTTATAATTTAGTAGTGAGCACAAATTGATATATATCATGTGACAACGATATCTAACTCTCTTCCTATGCATCAGCATGCCATACAAGAACAATTCATGCACATTAAGTAAAGGCCAATGCATAGTATAAACAGTTTCTTGTAATTTTATAGTATTGGAAACATAGAGAGGTGAAGATGTAGTTCCTCTCTCATAATAATTGCAAGTAGGAGTAGAAAGCACATGCATATTGTATTCATCAAAATCATCATGTGTCGTAGCAAAACGCAACCCATCAATGTAATCCTTAATAAGAGCAAACTTTTCCGATATAGTGTAGTTGGGAGAATTCAAAAGGATAATAGGACTATCATGTGTGGGTGCAATAGCAAAAATTTCATGCTTAACATAAGGAACTATAGCAAGTTCATCTTTATAAGCATAATTCATATTGGCATCATGGCCACAAGCATCAAGTTCATCAAAAAGGGATATTTCAAATGAATCCAAGGGATCATAGCGATCATCATAACATTCATACTTCGGTAAGCACGAAGGGTAATTAAACAATGTATGAGTTAAAGAGTTAATATCATTAGAAGGTGGGCACGGGTGATCAATCCGCTCTTCCTCCTTTTGTTCTTCGCTCTCCTCCTCATCTTTTTCATCTAATGAGTTCACAGTTTCAGCAATTTCTTCTTCCATAGATTCCTGCAAAATATTAGTCTCTTCTAAGGCAGCGGTCATTCCTTCAATAAATTCTTTAACATAAGCATTAGAAGCATAGTTTTCATTGCAATATTTAAGTATGGCAAATTTTTCAGATTCGTAAAGAGTAGTATCATACTTTTCAATCAAAGAAGCAATTTCATATGCACCCTTAAAAGCAACAAATTCTTCAATTTGTTCAACATCAAAATAACAATAGGCTTCCTTGGCATAAGAAGATAGTATTTCATTATCATTAAACACACATTGGTAGGGAAGGTGTTTTTTAGTTTCTTCAGAACAACAAGTAAAATCATATATTTCGCATAAATTCCAAGCATAGCAACACAAAGTATTAATTTGATGCCACAAGAGTTTCCCTTTTTGAGATATGCGGTGTCGCACATAATAATCATGCTCATTTAATGATTTTCCCTCAACTAAGCTAGTTGGGTTTTTAGCACGAGCACAAATGGATCTAAGATGATCCAAGTAATATTCTTCGGTAGTACGGAACACTAGTGGTTCCTCAACTTTTGGAGCAGCAACTACATATAATTTTTTGGTATTTTGCGTTTCCTACCCATATCTAAAGATAGAAAACAAGAGAACAAAATTAAAACTACTTAGTGATAAAGCAAACAAGCCCACACCAAAATATTCACCCCACGCTATTGCTCCCCGGCAACGGCGCCAGAAAAAGGTCTTGATAACCCACAAGTGTAGGGGTTCGTTTGTAGCCTTTTTCGATAAGTAAGAGAGTCGAACCCAACGAGGAGCTAAAGGTAGAACAAATATTCCCTCATGTTCTATCGACCATCGATACAACTCTACACACACTTTAACGTTTGCTTTACCTAGAACAAGTATGAAACTACTTTGCGGGAAGAAAACTAGAAGTACTTTCTAAGATAATAAAGAACGTGGAAATAAAAGTTAGGTGATGTTTTAATAAAAGAACAATAAAAGTAAATACCTTAGTAGAAAGCTTTTTGTGTAACGCAAGAGAAAGATTGTCTCTAGGCAATTGAATATAATATGATAGATACTTGTTATATGCAATGAGGGAGAGGCATACGCTAACACACTTTCCGTACTTGGATCATATGCACTTATGATTGGAAATCTAGCAAGCATCCGCAACTACCAAAGTTCATTAAGGTAAAACCCAACCATAGCATTAAGTATCAAGTCCCCTTTACTCCCATACGCAACAACCCACCTACTCGGGTTTGTGCTCCTGTCACTCACGCAACCCACCATAGGCAAATCATGAACATATTGCAACACCCTACAGCGGGGATCCCTCACGTTTGCGCGACACGGACGGCACCATAGAACAACACCATATCAACATACAACTCACATCCATAACATCATACCACAATTAACCCATAGGACAAAAGAGATCTACTCAAACATCATAGGATAGCCAAATATCATTGAGAAATAATATATGGAGTTGAGCACCATGTTTAAGTAGAGATTACAGCGGGGAAGAGAGGTGTTACACCGCTGCATAGAGGGGGGAGAGTTGGTGTTGATGGCGGCGAAGTTGTTGGTGTAGATCGTCGTCACGATGATTGTCCCGGCGGCGTTCCGGCGCCACCGGGAGAGAGGGGGGAGAGAGCCCCCCTCCTTCTTCTTCTTCCTTGGCCTTCCCCCTAGATGGGAGGAGAGTTCCCCCTCTGGTCCATGGCCTCCATGGCGGCGGAGGGGCAGGAGCCCTTCCTAGATTGGATCTCCCTCTCTGTTCTCTTATGTTTCACGTTTTGTTTTCTGGACGAAAACAGTTTCTTATATTCCCGGAGATCCGTAACTCTGATCGGGCTGAAATTTTGAGGGGATTTTTATCCAAAAATTTTCTTCCTTGCGCCCTAAGTAGAGCTCCAACCGACTTACGAGGTGGGCACAACCCACTGCCTCGCGCCTGGGCCTTCTGGGTGCGCCCTGGTGTCTCTTGGGTAAATTTAAAACATTTAAACATGGTCAATCTTGATATCTACAGAAACTACATAATTTTTGTAACACAATGCAAAAAGAATGAAATTAAAACACTAAAAATACTAAGAGATATTCAAATTCTAAAACAAGAACACATTCTGTTTTTAAAACAGAAACTGAAAAAACCAAAAACCTATCTAACGGACAGGGGTACGTGGCGGCTTCTGAGTGGTCGAGGGGTGTGCGCTTCGGGGCTAAATCGGCGGGCGACTGCAAACTAGCAGATAACAAATTAGTTTATTAAAATAGAAAAGAAAAACGGTCGGTTCTTTTAACTAAACCGAAACGGTACGTTGGGTCTAATCTAGATCGTGGAATCTAGATCGAACGGAGGAGGGGAGCTCCAGTGACTTACCGCGGTGGAGGAGGTCTCCGCCGAGGCTCCGGCAATGTCCGAGAAGACAAGGTTGATGGGGACGGCTTTCCAGGTGGTCTCCGGCGACGGCGATGCGCTCAGGAGATGTAGGCGTCGACGGCGAGCACGAAAGTGGCGTCGGAGGGGCTCGGGGTCGATCGGACAGAGTAGAGCGACGTCGATTGCAGCGGTGGCGCTTGGGTGTCGATTGCTGCGGAGTTTCGGTGCGTTTTTTGTGCGTTCGAGGGGATGATGGGGTGTATCAGAGCATGGAGAGGCCAAATGTGGAGGTGGCGAGGGCTCAGATGCACGGGATGGAGCGTGGCGATCTCGGGGTCGCGGCGGCGGCCTCTGTCTCCGGCGAGAGATTTCGGCGAGGGGAAAGGCTCGGGGTTGGGGCTTCGGGCGAAAAGGAGTCGTGGAAGGGCTGGGCTTTATAGCCAGGGGGTCGGGGGGCTCTAAACGGAAGGGGAGTGCGACGGGATCCGATCGGCGGGCTGATCTCCGACAAAAGGAAAGCGGGTCGGGGTAAGGAAGGAGATGACCGCATCGAGATATAGTCGGGTGGTGGGGCAAGGGTGGCAGTGGGACAGAGAGAGAGAGAGAGCGTGGGTGCGGATCGGTGGCCGATCCGAAAATATTCGGATTCGGAGAGAGGCGGATATGGGCCAGATTCACTGAGGGCCGCACCAAAGTTTCCTAATAAAAGGAATTCCTTTCCTTAAAAAAACAGTAAACTAAAAACAAAAAAGAATATAAATAAAAATCCAAATATAGGAGTATTATATATAAAATGTTTCATAAAAACAAGCTCTACAACATGGACATATTTTCAGGCTCAAATAAAATCCCCACAAAATCAGATAATACAAATAGTGCTTCTTTTGCAATTAAAATGCAATAAAATGTTTTCAAAAATACCAAAATGATTTCAAATTCATTTTTCTCCATTTTTATATTGAAGGGAATCATTTTACCCTATTTTCCATGTATTTTATTTTTGGAGAAAAATAGTTTTGGAAACCACTTCAAGAATGGTTTTCTTTTCAACTTCAAATATTTTTCCAACTCTTTTCTGTTTTTCCAAATATATTGCAATTCTCCTCTGAATTTTGAAGTTTCATATTCCTTCTTTCTTTATGAATAACTTCTAGAGGCTCTGAAATTTGAAAATTCAAGTAACTTCCAAGATGAAAGCTTGGGTTTCATAAAAATTTGAAATGGGCTTTCAAAATCATTTCTTTGAAACTTCGAACTCTCTTTCTTTTGTTTTGAAGAAGTCGTCTTATCTCCTCTATAGAATCTCCTTGAGTTGCATAAAGTTTTGGAAATTGTAATGTTTCCAAAATGGAATTCAAGTCTTTTCAAATTCCTTTTCAAAATGGAAGAAGTCATTTCATCTTCTCTCTAGGGTTTGTATTCGAAATGTATTTGACTATAAGGGAATAGTTACAAGGTGAAAGTTTTGGGAAAGTCCTATTATCCCCTCTCATTCAAAAGTTTCAAATTTTCACTCAATTCAATCACTCAATAAAACAATCAATCATTCAATTAATATAACATTCCAAAGTTTGGGATGTTACACTACAGCATAAATATCTCAATACAAGAATACATCACAATCATCATACAGAAGTGCAGGATCCGACTACGGAAGAAATCAAACGAAAATAAGACGACATCCACCCTTGCTAATACAAGGTTGCCGACCTGGATCCATCCTATGATCGATGAAGAAGAAGAAGTACTCCAAATAGAACAATCATTGCGCTCACGTCAAATAATAGCATTACCTGTACCTACATATGTTGTTGTAGTAATCTGTGAGCCATGGGGTCTTGGCAATCTCATTTCCTAGGGTATCAAGACTAGCAAAGCTTAATAGGTGAGGTATGGTTAAGTGGTGAGGCTGTAACAAGCAATAAGCATTTATATGTGGCTAACTTACAAGTACAAGAATGAGCAGAGTGATCTACACATAACATACGTGAACTAGTAATGATCAAGAAGTGATCCTGAACACCTACTTATGACTCAATCATAACCTCACCGCATTCCCTTATTGGTTCAAACCTCACAAGAAGAGACGCACACGGTTACACACATGGCTGGTGTATTCTCACATGGTTGCTCCAACTCATCCATCACAAACTTGCCACAAGCTGCGATGGAAAACCTCAACCTCGAGATAGCCCAAAGTATCCTCGGAATCCCAGTGCACAAGATTTCGAGAAGGGTAAAACAAATCCAGCAAGCCCGCCCGACTTGCCAATGCACCCGATAGGAGCCGCGTATCTCATTCTCAGGACACGATCGGATGAGCTAATAGTGCAGCGGCCTGATAGAAATCTCCCGAGTTGCCGCAGGTTGGCCCCGCACGCTGCTCTAGTTTGGACCAACACTCATAAGGAGCACTGGCCCAGGTGGTTGACTAATTATCCACGTGGTGCATGACCTATGCAAATTTTATTAGTTGTTAAGCAGATATAGTAACAAAGTTGGGCCTTACCGGAAGAGTTTTATCCCTAAACGAATAATCAAGGGGGTCCCCATAACAACCCCAAGCATGTTAGGATCGCTCAATATGGAACATAACACCAGTACTCGGAAACTAAGGCGGCAAGAGTGGAACAAAATACCAAGAAAAAGGCCAAGCCTTCCACCCTTTACCAAGTGTATAGGTGCATTAAATTAAATAGCAAAAATATTGTGATATCCCAAAGAATCCATGTTATCACATGGAACAACCTACACCTGCAATAAGCAACACAATAAGAGGGGCTGAGCAAGCAGTAACATAGCCAAACAACGGTTTGCTGGGATGTGGAGGGTTAGAGGCTTTTCATGGCATTAGGGGAGGCCTGACAAACAAGTGGTAGGTACTGAGACATAGCGATAGAAACGACACAACTAGCATGGCAATCATAGTAGTGGTATCTAGGTAAATGATCATCTTGCCTGAGATCCCGCTTGGAAGAAGAACGAAGTAGTGAAGAGGACGAACGGGCATAGTCGAACCAATCCTCACACTCAGAAACACTTTCGGAACTCTATCGAGAAGAAGCAATCCGTAAACAAACAAATGACATGGTAAACACCACAACATATTCATGACATGTTGAACACTTATTCCACCTGCGGTTTTTATATTGGAAAAAGCGTTGTACAATTAGGTACATTAAAGTGAGAGAGGAAAACACTAAGTTCTTTCATGCCATGGCTACTGAGAGATTCAGGAGAAATTCTGTTGCTAGTCTTTAGCTGCAGGATGGGTCAATAATCACTGAGCATAGTCAAATGGAAGGTGTTATATGGTCTACTTTTAAAGGTAGAATGGGCACTTCTAAAGGGATTATCATGGGGTTTGATCTTAAGGTTTTAATTAAGCCTGTGGCTGGTCTGGATGTTCTCACTAAGCATTTCACAAAGGAGGAAATTGATGATGTTGTCAAGCACATGCGAATTGACAAATCACCTGGACCAGATGGTTTTAATGGAATCTTCTTCAAAAACTGTTGGTCTATCATTTGTAAGGATTTCTATAGCATTGCTGATGAATTCTATGAAGAAAGGGCTCAACTGGCTAATATCAATGCTTCATATATTACTCTGGTCCCTAAGAAACTCTCCCTGAGGGAGCTGGTGACTACAAACCTATCTCTCTCACAGGTATGGGAGTGAAGTTTTTATCCAACATTGTTGCCAATAGATTTCAGGAGATCATCATTGATTGCATACATAAAAATTAGTATGGCTTCATTAAATCCAGGACTATTCAGGATTGTATTGGTTGGACACTGGAATATCTTCATCAATGTCATCAATCTAAGAGGCCCATCTTGATACTCAAACTTGACTTTGAAAAGGCATGTGATTCTATTGAACACTCAGTCATCTTTGAGATTATGAAGCACAAAGGATTTAGTTCAAAGTGGATTCATTGGATTAAGGAGCTTATGACCACTGGAACATCTTTTGTGCTTTTGAATGGTATTCCTGGTAAACAATTTCAATGTAGAAAAGGTGTCAGGTAGGGTGATCCTGTGTCACCTCTGCTCTTTGTTCTTGCTACAGACCTCTTCCAATCTGTTATAAATGAAATGCACACAAGGGGGGGGGGACGCAATTGCCCATCTCCTGCCATGATAAGGACTACCCCATCATGCAGTATGCTGATGACACCCAGATTATTGTTCCTGGTGAGGAAAGTCTTTTATTAGCCTTGAAGAAGATGTTGCGAGTCTTTTCTCAATCTACTAGGCTTGATGTCAATTATCATAAGTTTCAAGGGTCCCTATAAATGTGCCGCAGGAGGAGACTATTAGGCTTGCCTCTGTCTTTGGCTGTCAAGTAGGCAAGATGCCCTTCACTTACTTGGGGCTCCCAGTAGGTACTACCAAGCCAAAAATGATTGATCTTATGCCTTTGGTTGACTGCATAGAGAGAATAATGACCAACAGCTGTTCTTTTCTTGCCCAAGGGGGCAGACTGCAATATTTGAATTCTGCTTTGTCCTCCTTGCCTCTTTTCTACCTGAGCAGCCTACTTATCAACCCAGGAATTTTGAAACAACTTGAAAGAATCCAAAGGCAATGTTTGTGGAGGAAAAATAGGCAAGAACCTGCACCATCTTTGGCTGCCTGGGATCTCATTCGCAGACCTAAGGACAAAGGAGGATTGGGAATTATGAACCTGGGGCTTCAAAATGTGACCCTTCTTCTGAAGCATGTTCACAAGCTTCTTAACAAGGTTGATGTCCCATGGGTGCATCTTATCTCGAACTCATATTATCATGGTGTTGACCCTCATGGAACGGCTTCATGTGGATCTTTCTGGTGGAAGGATATCCTCAAATTGCTTTATCAGTTTAGAGAAGTCTCCTGGATAAAGATTAACCATGGTGATACAGCTCTGTTCTGGCTGGATAAATGCAAATTAGGGGATTCAGTTTTTCCCTTGAAAAATAGATTTCCCAGGCTGTTTTCCTAATGTAAAGACACTCTAGTTTCAGTTAATTAGGGATTTGAGTGTTCTGACCTCTTTACTTGGTTTAACCTGCCTCTTTATGAGAAGGCTTTCCATGAGATGCTTGCTCTGCAACACTTGCTACACTCCCATTACAGGGACTCTGCAAGCAAAAATGTTTGGTTTTGGCATGGGACTGCCAATCTGTCCTTTAACCCCTTGCTTAAATGGATTTCGGCTAGCTACTGCACTATGAAAATCCAGGTCTTTGCATGGATGATGGTTATGGATAGATTAAATACAAAGGATACGGTGGAACGAAGACATTGGCATATTGACGATGGGGTTAACTGTGTTCTCTGTCACTTGCAGACAATGGAAGACATGGATCACCTGTTCTTCAACTGTTTATTCAGCCAGCCTGTATAGACTTATCTTCAGATTGACTGGTCAGATGGGAACAATATGGAAGAGCTTGCTATTAATGCTAGGAGGGATTTTAACAAACCTTTTTTGCTGAGTTTGTCTTCACTACTTGCTGGAACATCTGGATTATCAGGAATGCTAAGGTCTTTGCTCTCACATAGAATTAACCAGTGGAGAAGGGACTTCATCCATGTTATGTCTTTGCTCTCACATAGAATTAACCAGTGGAGAAGGGACTTCATCCATGTTAAGTCTTTGCTCTCACATAGAATTAACCAGTGGAGAAGGGACTTCATCCATGTTAAGTCTTTCCTCTCACATAGAATTAAGGCTAGATATAAGGATGACCTAGTTAGATGGGTAACTTTCCTACCCCCCTGATTTTGTTTTGTGTTCCAGTAGGGCAGGATTTTTTTCTTTTCTCTCTAAGCTATTTCTTGTAGCTATGTACATATTGTATTATGTTGATCAATAAAATTTCATATGTTGTGGGGGGTTTCCCTATTGTTTCTAGTAAAAAAACATATTCATAACATGATGCGCAATCAACTATGATGCATGTCCTGTTTAAATTACATGACATGGCAAGCACAACAATCAAATACTACTCATTAAGTGAAGCTCAATATGCAGCGGGTTGCATATTGACGAAACTCCACATTTGAGTTATTTAGTTCACTCTCGACTAGGTAGCCAACAAGGTTAAATGCTTTTTCAACATGGCAAGAGGTGAAGCATAAATAAACTATCTATATATCCATTTTAAATGAGGCCGGAAACAACATATAGCATATTTGAAACGACCCCATATGCAAATTATGAATTTGGTCCAGATCTGTCCTAAACATATTTTATATTTATTAAACAAGAAAATAAAGTGCACCATGTTTTTCTACATGTTTGCTAATCAAGTTTCATATAAAATTCATTTAATTGGGAGCTATGGTTATTTAGTTATGAAATAAATCGTTTTAATTGGGCATTTATGCAAATTAAATACAAAGGGTAACTTAGACATTTTTAACATGGTTGAAAGTTACATATTATTAAACTACATGAAATTCTAATCATTTTTCATATATAAATTATTTTAATCCGATGCACGGTTAATGAGTTTTTATATGGATGAAGATTGTGGGTTTTTCTGGAAAACTGTTATTCACTCGATAAATAGACAATTCGCTTGAACAAAAAACATGAGATGGGCCGAAACTGAGATCTCTGGGTCTATACTGCACAGTGAGCTCAATATAGCAATATGTGCACTGGGCTAACAGTAGCGAGCGGAACTTAGCAAAACAACGCACGAGCACATAATAGGCAGATGGCACTCACCTAGCGGCCTGTAGGCCAAAGGCGAGATGGGCCTTGGTGATGGCTTGGGCGGCCGGCTTGGGCTGGCGCTGGTTGTGGCTGGGCCTTGGCGCCATGGAGGGGAGGCCGGCCTGAGCAGATCGAGCGCTCGAGCCCGTGGTGCTCGGTCAACGCGCTAGAGTACGTCTCCCACGAACAGAGCAGTGGCGGAAGTTGCAGGATGGAGAGCAGGCTCCTGGCGGCGCGACTTCAGGACTCCAGCATGCTTTAGGGGGGTGAGGCATGAGGCAGGGCGACGGGGACGGTCACGGGCAGCGGATGCGGCCCA
Source organism: Elymus sibiricus (assembly GCA_039707655.1). Taxonomy (NCBI): domain Eukaryota; kingdom Viridiplantae; phylum Streptophyta; class Magnoliopsida; order Poales; family Poaceae; genus Elymus; species Elymus sibiricus. The sequence goes on from CM077665.1 coordinate 240,959,658, forward strand.
GGAGTCTCACGAGGCGAAGGCGAGCGGGCGAGCTCATCATCCAACCAGGGGAGGCCGACCATGGAGGTTGCAACGGCGGCTTGCTCCAGCGCGGCGTCGAGGAGTGTGAATGGTGAAGGGGACGACCAGATCTAGGGCTGCGATACCTGTTCCCGATGACGGAGGGGCTAGGCAGCGATGGCGGCAAGCTCCTTGGGGCGGCGGCCATGACTGTCTAGGCAAGTTCCTGTGCGAGAGAGACGGACATGAGAGGGAGAGCGAGAGCTTGAGAGGGAAGAGATGGGAGGAGAGGGTCAACAGGCATGACGACCTCCTGCTACTGACCGGCATGGTGGCGATGAGCCACAGGTGGTGGTCACAGGCAGGGGCACAGAGGCGGCATGGGGCGGGTTCGGGAGGAGCTCGGGATCGATGGCTTGCACGGGCGAGAGACGTAGGGATCAAGGGGAGGCCATCCACTCGGGCAGGAGGGAGGAGGTGCGCCGCGATTGAGCGGGAGGGGAAATCGAGGAGGAGTCCAGGTTGGTGGGGAGGATGGCGAGCGACGCTGGTTGGGTGGGTGCACAAAGCTAGATGGATGTGGGCTGGATCTCGACGAAGAAGAGTGGCGGCGGGGGGGAGCAAAACTAGGGACTTGCTCTAGGGTTTGACATGTTTGGTATAGGAGAGGCTACTATATATAGCAAGGACAAAATAGGAGGGGGTTTAGCGTGTAATTTGTACCCTACTATTGCGATTAGGGGCTAATCTGTACCCTACGATTGCAATCGAACGACTCCGGTTTAGGCTATGGTGATCTAAAAGAAAAACCGAAGATGTTTGGGGTATTTCAGGGTTGATCCGGACTCATCTGACACGGACGGGCGATGCGGGTTCGGGGAAGTTATCGGGCGCACGCGAGGAGTCTGTGCACTCTGCACAGGGCCTAGGCAGTTAGAAGAGAGGGAAAATGCTGGTAGCCCGACAGCAAGATTTTAGTTATGAAAAATGTCCAACAATTTAACCGGCTATAGTGCCGTTATAGTTTAACAATTCGAGTATCAAACAAATTCCGAATGCGACGAAATTTGGCAGACTGTCTACCTACAATATATTAAGATCATTTTATATGCACTTTAAGAACAATATTTTAATGATGTCACGGGCGCGTGCGGGTGTGTTTGGTCATGAAACGGTCAACGACGTGAACGGAGAGAACCAGAAAATATGAACAAATGCAAGTTTGAAAAACCGACGGTGATAGAGTGCCGATGCAATGCAAATAATGTGATGATGAATGCGACAAACAAATAAAACACATGGCAAAACACGAACTAACTAGACGGCATCTGTCGCATCGGTCTTGGGCAGTTACACTTGGGCTTTGCCCGGCCCAGCTACGGGGAGTTTCTTCCCGGTCAATCTGGTCGCCTTTTCCTTTTTCTTTTATCAGTGCATTTCCAAAAATTCCTCAAGTTTGAATATTTGCTCAAATCTAGTGATCCAAATTTCTAAAACCCAATAATAATCCAACCTATTTAATGATGTCACTTCCACCCCATTTGGACAATATGTTCTGCACTGTTCCTAATTAAATCCTTAGTTAGGTATTTATATCCAGTGTTTAAAATCTATATCTATGTTTCTGTCAATCCAACTCCAAAACCAACACCTATGGTATTTTTAGTTTCTAATGTAGTATTTAAGAAATAGGTTGACATTTTGCTGAGTGCTTTATTTTTCTTGTTTTTAATATGGCCTTAATTGTGCCCGTTTGCAACGTTAGATTACGTGTTTGACAAAGGAATTGGACTAGAAGCTTTTGAAGACCCTGAAGACTTTGCTGAGCCAGGCAAGCAACACTTTGACCATGTTGATGGACCCCCCCCCCTATGCATGTCATATATAGAACTTTACTTGTTGCATCGAAAAGCATGATGATGTGGTGACAACCTTGCTACGTTTGTCTCCGATGCATTTCTCGTTGATACTTGCATTGTGATTGACTCTAGTTCCGTTGAGAGTTATGCAGGTGGGAAGTAGCTAGGATGCTAAGTAGTTGCTATGCAAGTGGGACGGGTATGTGCATTGAGATGGAAACATAATGTTTTACCAAAGACTTTTCGAAAACCCCATCGGGTGCCACTAAGGCCTGGGGGAGGTGTTGAGCTAGGTGACCACTTGATAAAGAAGTGGTGCAGCGAGGCAAGTTGAGTGTGTGTTTTGGAAAACAGATAGATTTAAGATTTGGTGATCGTCCCAACCAAACACGTACAACCACACTACCCCTTATGGGACGGGGCTTTATTGATTACCTTGCTCGATACTAGTAGAGAGCCGCATTACTAGTGGCGGGACTGGCATGGTCACTCTCGATACGGGGTCATGCCAAAACTGACAAATATGGTTGTTTTCACAAACACCTGGCACACCGTTGAGTCCCCTCATGTAATTGTGATGTTGAACAAATGTATTTATCCTCTCGCTCAGGGATGGCACCCACAGGGTATGGGTACGGGTTGATCCTCCCTATACCCTTACCCATCTCGCCCGAGCTTACCCATCACCCTTACCCATACCCGTCAACGGGTATAATTTTTTCTCATACCCATTACCCGACAGGGTGGACGGGTACACGCAGGTAAAATTACCCGTGTTTGCAAAGCTTCAGTTTGAACAACCTATAGTCATATAGCACATCAAATAATATAGTTTACAAAAAGAGATTATGTCAACAACATATACTTATAAAAAACATCATATGGTCATAAACAACAACACATAGGCATACACTTCCAGTTCACAAATTCTTGACATAGTGTAGATTGTAGAGATAATTTTGAGTTTACATAGATTTTATATGGATACATGGGTATGTGGGTATGGGTTATATGATCCCATACCCGTACCCGCTCTACCCGATGGGTTTAAGATATTCCTATTTATATATCCATGGGTAAAATTTTGTCCCATACCCTTACCCTAATAGGGTTTTTACGCACAGGGTACGTGGGTAATGGGTACCCTCAAGCGAGAGTCTCGCTTGAGGCATGTATTTGTCCTGTTGTGTGAGGCTTTGACACGAGGGCCGGGTACCAATGTGTGGACTCTATGTTAGTGTCGTCTGGGGAAAGGTATTGTTCGGGTGCTTACCTCAGGTACTTAATGTACCGTGAGTTGTGGATTGACACGAAGGTTCCCCAAGTATTGTGGGTAAAGTGTGCAACCTCTATAGAGTGTCAAACTATTCGAATAGTCATGTCCACGGTCAAGGACAGTTGGGTGGTCCTGGTTAAATTACGTCTAATGCTTTACAAAAGTCGGGTATGAGAAAGGAAATCTTGAGCTATGACAGATGGTCTCTCGAGGTGATGAAATTAGAGTTGAGATACTATGTTTATATTGACATATGTAACATGTTCATACGGGTAACTGCATACTGTTGATGCATTATTTCTGATATGGTAGGACATGTCATTTCACTCAAAACTAGCTTTCCACAAAAGTACCTACTTAGTGTTATACCATGCATGATTACCTTTGTTTAAAAACATGAGTTTCTTGCGAGTACATTCAAAGTACTCATTGGCTTGTCCCTGGTTATTTAATTGGCCAGGCATGGAAGAACAGGAATTTGATGAAGAGTACATCGGTGATGAACATGTGAATTATGACGCTTCCCAGTCAGAATGCCTGTAGGATTAAGGCAGATGGCATGGGTCCAAGTTATCGTTGAAGATTTCTGCTACAAGTGTTTATTTGATGTTAGGCCTTCATGGCCCTTTCTGTGTAAGACTTGACCATAATGGTCATATTTGTGTAAGAATGTATCTAATGGATGCAAGACTCTTGTTACTCAGTTTTTGTGTGTTCAGTGAGCACTAATCTTGGGATCATTGTACACGTGCATTCGATGACTTCGGCTTATGAGTCGGGTCCCCACACGTCAACAGGGCATGTCCTGAGGATCCTTTCCCACTACCACAAATTGATCAGATTGTGGACGGCAACAGTCGGGGAATGACTCGTTGTGCTTCTTGGACGCCTATTTGGGATACCATCAAATAAAGATAAAGGAATCTGATCAAGTCGTCATGGCATTCATAACACCCTACGAGCCATTCTGTTTTAATACAATGCCCTGTGGAGTAAAAATGTCGCCGCAACATATCAAAGCATGATTCAAACATGCGTGGAGAAACAAATCGGCAAAACAGTGGAGCCCTACATGGATGATGTTATTGTTAAAACCAGAAATGTTAACCATCTCATTGATGACCTCCGTGAGACATTTTCAACTCTCAGGACATATCACTGTTGGAATCGGGGCTCCGGGGACCCATAGTGGTTCGAACTCTGGGGTGTGCTGGTTCCCCCGCCCTACTCTACCTCGCAACCTCGTGGCGACACTCCGGCGTGCTCGAGCTAAGGAAGAAGAACAGTGGGCACGGTAGTTTACCCATGTTCGGGCCACCTTGCGGTGTAAAACACTACTCTTGCTTGTCTGGATTGCTTGAGGGTGAGAGGGAGTACAAAGGTGGGTTCTGGCTAGCTTCGGGTCGATCTCCTTCTACGGCGGCAGCCTGCCCTATCTTATACTGGCCCTGGTCCTCTTCTGCCGAAAACACAAGGCGTGAAGGGTTGCCACAATGTCCAGTTTGAACGGGGATAGGATTGCAACTTATCATGACCAAAGCAGTCTTCGCCTGCAAAAGCCTCCTGTCGTGATGCGCTGGTGGATTCGGGGACGACCTCCGTCCTGGCGAGCCCCTAGCCTCGGTCTTGTTGCACCAAACGGGAAATCTTTGGAGATTGCTTTGGGATACGGCGAGCTGTCCCTGGTCCCTTAGCACAAAATAGGAAAGGCTCCTCATCCATGTCTTTTGAGGCGGCTGCTCGCGCCGCTAGGCGTGGCGCGCGTCACCCACGTGATGATGCCGGATTGCGCGACCCCGCCGGGCCACCCTTGATTAGTCCATCCCGCGAAGGCCTCAGAGCAGCCTCGGGATGCGACCTTGCGAGAGGGGGCTTCACGAGGCTGCTGACGATGCTTGTTGATGTGCATCTCTAAAGGCGGGGGCCCTCACGAGGGTCTTGCTCGTGAAGTCCAATGGTGGAAAGTACTTGGCAAATGGCATGCGTCGCGTCTTGGGACGCACGCAGACGGTCCTGGGTACCCCTAGTCCCACGGGACCGACAGTAGCCCCCGGACCCGCGGCATGCACGATTCCGCTAGTTGGAGGGGCGAAACGGTGCGGGCACCAACCGCCTGCGGGTCAGGCGCGACGCATGGTGCACGACGTGGCGCGGAACGACCCCACTTCCTCACGACGCCTCGACAACTGCTCAGGCTGAAATAAAGCCCGCGCATGATGAGGGTCCATTATTGCTCTTCCTTGCCTTGCATCCGTCTAGCAAAGGCGAGGGAGCGCAGGATGGCCATCCGCCGAATGCCATATAAAGGCAAGGGGAAGGGTCCCTTGGCTCATCTTTTGACGAGAACATCCCTACTAATGTTACACCCACATCCCCGCCAGCTACACATACTCGACCAGTTACTAGAGCCCGTGCACGCCAACTAAATTATCAGGTACTTTCATTTCTTTGAAATCCTTCTAATGTTCATGATCATATGATGCTGCCTAAATTAGATACTTTTGTTTTACTTATGAATGAAGGACCTCGCATCGATAAGAAGGATGGCCATTGGAGCGAGATCAAGCATGGAGAAGAAGGTGCGCGCGCGGGAAGGAATAATGGAGTTTCCAGTGGTGATTTTCGCACTTTGAAGCCACCATAATGAGAGCATGAAGGCTTGGACGAAATATTCAAGATGCCACTTTACAAATTTCATCCATAGGCTATTATAGGTGTCGCGCCACCTTATTTTTGGGCTAGGCCCATGTAATTTCGAAATACCATATTATAGGTTGTTTTTAGAGTCTGTATGTGTGGGGAAACTTAGTTAGGTTTGGTTTCGTACCCCTAAGGCCATGAAATCCCCCTCTCTTCCCCCATATATACAGCCCTCAGGGCGCCGTTTAGACATGGATTTTCTTTAGATTACAAGTTCGCCATAGCTGCAACTTTGTGTCCTTCATTTCTGTTCCACGACCAGACCAAGATGTCATAGAACCCCACTTTCGTAAATAAAGATTTCCTCTTATATTCGCAATATCCAGATTGCAATTTCAATTTCTTGCTTGTTCTTCATTTGCGTGCAGGAAATAGACCTTCGTGGTCAGGTTGATCGTGCTCCGGCGTGGTCAATAAGCTCTCAGAGTTGGTTTGGCGTTTACTAAGGCGCGACGTCCTCGCACGTTCCTAGTCCGATCGTCAAAGTCTACTCCACCGAAAGTGATAGCCACCATCTCATCGAAAGACGGGACACCTTTGCCTCTATCAAGTGGTATCATATTTCCAGGTTGCTCGGTAAGATTTTACCAGTTATTCATACTTTAGATTGCATGTGTTCTTCATACCTACAGTCCACGAAAAAGCCACAAAACAATTAGGGTTAGATCATCATATCCGAACCAATCCGAGCCTTTGCAATTTTCTGTTCGGTATTAGCTTTCTTGAATTTGTGGTTGCATCGTCGTGTCAAGTTGCTGGTCTTAGCGTCTAGTTCTTTAGAGTTTCGAGTTCTGTTCACAGTTTGTCACGCCACCGCTGCATCATCTTCATCACTGCCATATACTACCACCACACCAGATACATCACCGCTGCCATATACCACCACATATCCGCCATCACGCCAATCCGAGTCTACCTCCATCATAGATTCACCACCAGTCCGTGTTACACCACCCATACATACATCCGCCACTAGTCCGAGGTCCACCAGATTCATATTCACCACCAATCCTAGTCCGATTCCATTACATATTAGGTTTAGTTTCGAGATCCTCTTGTTTTTAGTTTCGCGTTTCCTTCCCTGAGTAGGATTCGGAAAAAAAAACGGCCAAAATTTTAGGCCAAAATTTCGGCGGGTGAAAATATTTTTCCCTATCCTGCTTTTGGGCTTGGCGGAGCGCTTTGAGACACTCTCCACCATAGTGATTTTTTTGTCGCACTTTTGGGTCATCGCAGCCCCGAATCGTTCCAGAAAAAAAATTGGTCATAATTTTTTGTGTGCCTATCCTATTTATACGACTTGGGAAGAGTTTTGAGACACTCTCCATTATAGTGATTTTCTAGAAAAAAAAGGAGCGCAAAAAAAAAGAGACGAAAAAAGAGAGAAACAAAATTCAGAGTGTGCTCTTCCCTTGGTTGCGTGTCACGCCGTGATTTTGTTGGTGTTCTAGGCTCGCGTCTCTAATATGATCCAGCCTAGGACCTGCACGGTAACGTCGTTGAGTGTCTTTTCAACTTTGCATCTCTGACCCCCTTTTGCTACCATATTGTAAGCCTTCTGAGCTCCACATACATCTACGTTGTGCGTTTGACTCTTCCTGGTAATTGCTCTATTCAAGATTTGAGAGTTTTGACTACAACGGTTGTCGATCACCGCCTGCCGCTTGGTAAGAACTGGTTAGTATTTGAGATTCGCTTGAAGGATTTGTGACACACCACCACCACCGACACCACTTCCTAGTAGTCAGTAGGTTCATATTCTTATGTGTTTCCTATTGCTGCTAACCATGCCAGGATCACAAGCTAACGAGATCGACTGGGAGGGTATGACTAACAAGGCGCTCCATGATAAATTTCAACAAATGATGGGTGAACAGGTGCACGACTTGGTGACAAGCCTTGGAGAGGCTATGGAGAAGCTAGATGGTTTGGAGAAGACGGTCGACGCCAAGCTTGATGCTAAATTCAATGAGGTTCTTGCACGTCTACCTCCACCAGCTATACCTGTTGTATGTCGGCAACAACAACACCAACAACGCCCAAATTTTGCGGGACGAGCGCGACGTGTGCCTATCAACCAAGGCCAAAATTCTGGTGCCATTGCTACTGTTGCAGCTTCGGTGGCTGCTATTGCTGCTGCTACTGTCGTTGAGCAAAATCGGGATTATGATGGTGATTACGATGAAGAGGGAGAGGTTGTCCTAGATCAGCACGAGAGCCAACCACCACCACACGCACCAGGTCGTCCACATGGCTACTATCGCAATGGTAGAGCTACACTACCCCCTCAGGTACGGGATCATGAACATCTCCCTAAACTTAAATTGAATAATCCGACATTTGAGGGTAGATATGTTCCTGATATATATCTTACTTGGGAGTTAGAAACAGAACAACGTTTTACATGCTTACAATTTCCTGAGGATAGACGTGTTACTGCTGCTATTTGTGCATTCACTAGTTTTGCTTGTGTTTGGTGGTCTAAACATTGTAGAAGACATCATGATAATATCCTTACTACTTGGGCTGCTTTGAAAACAGCTATGCATAATCGTTGGGTTCCACCATAATATCAACGTGAGTTGCTTCAAAATTTACAGCGTTTAAGACAAGGAAACAATTCTGTAGAGGAATATTATCAGGAATTGCAAACTGGCATGATTAGATGTGGTATTGCTGAGGAGAATGAAGCTATCCTTGCACATTTTATGGCTGGATTAAATAGAGAGATTCAGATTATTCTAGAGTATAAGGAGTATAACACTATCACTCATTTATGCCATCTTGCTTGCAAAGCTGAACGTGAAATGCAGGATCGACATGCAATGGCGAGAACTAATTTTTCTGTAGGACGAGTTTCATCATGGACACCAAGTACATCATGTACTTCCACAAATCCTACTACAGCACCACTTCCTTCAGTCGCCGTTGCAAGGGTGGAGGTCACTATGCGAGAGAATGACCTTCCAAGCGTGTGATGATTGTTACTGAGGATGGTGGATATGCGTCCGCTAGTGATTATGATGAGGAGACTTTGGCTCTTATTGCAAGTGAAGAACATGGTGCTGAGGATACTGAAGAAGAGACACACTACATGGCTGCTGACTATGCTAACCGGTATGAAAGTTTAGTTGCTCAACGTGTTGTGAGTGTGCAGGTTACACAGGTTGAGCAAAATTAGAGGCACAACTTGTTCCATACAAAGGGAGTTGTGAAGGAACATTCCGTTCACATCATCAGCGATGGAGGGAGTTGCCAGAACTTGGCTAGCATGGAGATGGTGGAGAAGCTGTCTCTAACCACCAGACCACATCCTCATCCTTATTACATCCAATGGTTCAACAACAGTGGGAAGGTTAAGGTAACACGTATTGTTTGTGTGCACTTTAGTATTGCTACATATTATGATTATGTTGATTGTGATGTGGTACCCATGCAAGCATGCTCCATTTTACTTGGTAGACCATGGCAATTTGATAAAAATTCTTTACACCATGGTAGGACAAATAAGTACACTCTTGTTCATAAGGATAAAAATATAACTTTGCTTCCCATGTCTCCTGAACATATTATGAAAGATGACATTGCTAGAGCTAGTAAAGCAAAACAGGAGCAAAGTGTGAGTGAAAATCATATTGTGGCAAAGGAATTTGAACAACATAATAAGCCTAATAAACCATCATCTTGTGTTGCATATGAAATAAAACTGAAGAGTTGTTGTTTACTTGCCACTAAATCTGATATTACTGATTTGGATGTTACTACATCTGTTTGCTATGCTTTTGTATGCAAAGAGGTATTATTTTCATTCGAGGACATGCCTCCCTCTTTGCCTCCTGATGTCACTAACATTTTGCAGGAGTTCGCTCACGTCTTTCCACAATACGTGCCACCGGGATTACCACCAATTCGATTGAACATCAGATTGACTTAATTCCCGGTGCATCGTTACCCAACCGTGTGCCATACCGTACCAATCTGTCACATCCTGTGTTTGTATCACCTTGCTATAATAGGGATTTATAAAATTTGGAACCAATTAAAACTTTTTGAGTGCATGTGCTTGTTTGATATGTTTGTTGCTTGTTTGCTTGTTTGGTTGTTTGTGTATGGCACTCTTAGGTTCTACTCCTCTCCACATTCATCTTCCTTGATCCAAACTTCTTTCCCAATGATCATACCATGTGTATAGTACCTAAAACTATTTTTATCAAAATATATTTTGGCCAAAAAGGATTTATTCAAACTGGGTTTTCAAAAGCCCCTGAATTGAGGTTTGCACTGCAAGTCCTCAAATTGGGTGGTTCCTTTCTTTTCAAAGGCTTTATTTGAAACATACTATATATATGACTTCCCAAAAACACCAAATATTATTTTTAAAGATTATTTTACTACTTTAATTAAAGGCTTTTTCTTATGGCCAGAAATGGTTTTTCATAGGGAAAAATTATTTAAATGCTTTCAAAATATTTGGGAAAATTTAGGGAAACTCACTGGACATATATTTTCCATATGTATGAGTTTCAACACATGGTCATGTTCAAAATCATGGGCAAAACCACTCAAAACCCTTCCTGCCCAAATCAAGCTTTTGAAATATTTCTATAAAAAATATTCTCAATAAATTTCAATAAAATTCCAGAAAGCCACTCATGCTATAGGTGATGATCTTGCAAAGTTTCATCTCAATCCCCCTTGTTTTGCTTCACCAAAAATTTCCAAAACCGTTCCTGTCCAGAGTCAAATTTGAGCAACTTTACATTGTGAAGTTTCTTCCATTGACCCCAAACTTTGTGGGCATGTGTTAAACCCCAAATAATGATACCACACCAAGTGGTGGATTTGTGGGAAGTGAAATGCATGCCTAGATCTACAGAAATCTGATTGTGTTGATTTCTAGGGTTTTACAAAGTTACATTGTGAACTTTTTTCAATCAAGCTCAAACTTGGTGATCAACTCTAATTCTAACCACCATTTGACCCTGTCAAATCTTATGGCAAGAAAAGCCCATTTGCATGCCCTAATCCACATCAAACACCTTCTGCACACTTAGTAAAAACCCTGTTTGACCCCCTTTCTCTGTTCTCCTTGGGTCCAACTTTTTACCACACCTTCTCACAATGCTCAATCACCTCCAGTAAAAAACCCAAGCCCATGAGCCACTGGTTGGTAGGGTAAAACCTCCATTTTACCCCCTGGACAAAAGTAAACCAACTCTCTCTCCCCTCCCCTCTTATTCTATCAACCCACCAGAGCATCCAATGCTGTTTTCCAACTATTTGGATGGCCCTAGACCCACTGGACATGGCTGGCCGCGCCTAGGATGTCGTTGGCATGCCATGGCATGCCAAACGGGCGCTCCAGAGCGCGCTACAGTGCCCGACCGCACTGTAGACGCCGCCCAATGGGTGCTCCCAATAGCAGTGGGCCTCCCCCTTGTGTCCCCCGAGACGCCCTCGGCGTCCGGGACACGCCTTCCTGTCGGCCCCCTCCTCTCTCCTCCTGCTTCTCCCTCCTCCCGCGCGTGCCGAGCGCCGCCCGGCTCGGCCACTGAGCTGCCTCACATGCGTGCACGCCCCACTCCTCCTCTTGCTTCCCCTGGACGTGGACCATGCCCAGGAACACCCCAGACGCGCTCTCTCTCCCCCGCGCCCTCCAGCGAGCGTTGCATCCTCGCCGGCGCACCACCGTTCGGTGGACTCGCGTCCACCTATAAAGAGGGCACCCCGAGCCTCTCTCTCCCCTCTGGAACCCCCCTTTCCTCCCTAATCGTGCACTAGCACCACCCATCCAAGCTCCCAGAGCCCCTGCTCCGAGATCGACCCGGAGCTCCGCCGCATCGGGACTCTGGCGATCTCCAGGTAGAGGCCCCCTCTGGTCCTCTTTTCATTCCCTAAGAGCTCCCCTCACTCCTATGATGCATTACCCCACCTCTCCCCTGTAAATTGCTGCAGGAAACAAGGAGTAGGAGCTCGGCCCGAAGCCCTCCGTCGCGGCCTTCTCGTCGCCGGCGACTTCGGCCATCCCATCCGCTCCCTCGACCACCACCCAGACGGCGACGCCCTCCTGGTTCCATTTCCCCCATCGCCGAGCCCTTTCATGCCTCCTACCGCCGATGGTGAGCTCCTCCTCCCTCGGTCCCGAGGTGGAAGACGAACCCAACAGGGAGGCCCCACCTGTCGGCCTTTGTCTCGCCCGTCTCTCTCTCCCTCCCTCACTGGCACCCGGGCCCCGCCCGTCAGGTTTGAACCTGGCAAGCGCGGGCGCACCGGTTCGCCTGGGGCTGTTTTGCTCTCGGCCGGCCCAGTAGCGGCCAGATCTGGCCCAGGGCACAGTGCCGTTTTGTTCTTCTTTTCTTTTTCAGTTTCCCAAAAATTCCAGTGAATTAAATAAAACTCCAATGCGAAATAATAATCTGTAGTATTTTACAGTGCCATTTGTGAAAACAATTTAAAACCTTTTATATACTGTTTTATTTTAAAACCCCTTTTTGGCATTCTTAGCCACTGTTAAAAATAGTTTTGAGAATCCTTTTCACCCCAAAAACTTAGGAATATATTTTTAGTATTGCTTTTAGTATTTATCGGAATAGAGTAACATTTTAGAAGTGGCTTTTGTGCTCTATCTTTGTTGTGATGCTTATTATTATCGTTATTTTTCGCTTCGATAGATTGCGCCGTTGACGAAGGAGTTGGACCCGAAGATTTCGAAGACCCCGAAGACTTTGTTGAGCCAGCCAAGCAGCCCTTTGACCATGATAAGAAACTTTTCATACATGTCATATAGCACTTTATGTTCCGATGATGATCATGGTGATGTGGTATCCCCTTCGGTGGGATGCCTCCGATACTTCCTTGTTGATACTTGCATCGTGCATGACCCTACCTCCTTATGAGGGTTATGCGGGTGGGAGTAGATAGGTTACTAGTAGATGCTACGCAAGTGGGACGGGATTATGCATGGTGATGGAAACAAAATGATTTCAAAGACTTTTCGAAAACCCCGTCGGGTGCCACTAATGCCCCAGGGAGATGATGTTGAGTTGGGTAACCACTTGAGAAAGAAGTGGTGTCCAGGAGAAAGTGAGTGTGTGTGTTTTCGAAAACGGATTAGATTTAAGAATTGTCGACCGTCCCAACCTTACATGTACAACCACTCTACCCCTATATGGGAAGGGGCCTTGTTGATTACTTTGGTCGATGCTAGGAGAGAGCCCGCATTACTAGTGGCAAAAGCGACGTGGTCACTTTCGATACGGGGTCGTGTCGGTAAGGACGATCATGCGCTGTCTTCATAGGCACCGGGCACACCGTTGGTCCCTGCATGAAGGTTACTTGTGAAGTACATCATGTGGGCTATGTACCAATCGAGTGGACTCTTTCTTTGGTATCATCAGGGGAAAGACAATGTTCGGGTACTTACCTCGGGTATGGACAATACAACGAGTCGTGGCTTGATACGGAAGTTTCCCGAGTCTTGTGGGTAAAGTGTGCAACCTCTGCAGAGTGTCAAACTATTCGAATAGCCATGTCCATGGTCAAGGACAGTTGGAGGTCCTACTTAAACTACGTCCAATGTTTTCACAAACTTGGTGTGTGTGTGTGTGTGTGTGTGTGTGTGTGTGTGTGTGTGGATGACACAAGGATGAAACTTGAGCTAAGTCCGATGCCTTGGCATGATGATGAACATGAGATGTTCAACCCCTGGTTATGATGATAACTGAGACTTGTTCACTTGAGTACCTGTCAAAAGTTGATGCATGCTTACTCAAGATACTTGACCATATCATTGCACTTAAAATTAGCTTTCTGGAAAACTTACCTACTTAGTGCTATATCATGCATTGCTGTACCTTGTTCCAAAACTTGGGTTGCTTGCGAGTACATTCAAAGTACTCATTGGCTTGCCACTGGTTATTTAATTGGCCAGGCATGGAAGAGCAGGAGTATGGTGAAGAGTTCGTTGGTGACGAACATGCGAACTAGGACGCTTCCCAGTCAGAATGCCTGTAGGTTTAAGGCAGATGGCATGGGTTCACGCTTCCGATCAAGAATTTTTGCTGCTTGTTATGTGTAAGTATTTGGCCCTTGCGGCCCTATCTATGTAAGACTTGACCTTCATGGTCTTTAATTGCGTAAGACGCTAAATGTGGATGTAAGACTCTTGTTATTCAGCTTGTGTGTGTTCAGTGAGCATTGATCTCTGGGATCACTGTACACGTGCGTTCGGTGATCACGACTTATGAGTTGGGGTCCCCACAGAGCTGGTATCAGAGCCAGCCTGACTGTAGGAAGCCCATAGTTAGCATGGACGTTAGTTAGGATAAAACTGTTTTCAAATTTACACCAAGCACCTATGCTTAGGAGTTCTGCACTTCTTACCTCTTCTAGTCTTCTCACAGCACTATACTAACTCTCCTCCCTTCAAACCTTTGTAGATGGCCGTCGTACCCGAAGCCCTCCTAGCATCCGGCTTTTCCCTACTCCTTGGGAATAGCTTGGAGAAGTGCCAGTTTCGCCAACCACATGTTTTCCTCTACCACGAGCACTGGGTCGATGCCATCATGAGGGAGTATCACGTTGAAGTGGTCGTGAAGGCAAACGACTCCCCAACCAGTTGGTTCTTTGAAGGACCACAGATGGAGACCCTGGCACTCGCAGTCGACACAGCTGCATGGAAGGCACTCATCCACCTTCGAGGCATCATTCCAGAGATGGACGACGAGCCCGCTACTCGTTACCTACCCATCAGAAAGGAAGACATCGGCGAAAGTCAGACACTGGTTCCATCCAAGGAGGATCGGGCCCCTCAGATTTCAGACCTACTTCAGCCTCTCCACCGATAGTCTGGTTCACAACATGATTAAGGAGTTCGTGAGGCTACGCCAGGAATTTCACCACATTCGAGAGCTACTCCGCCAAACCACTGACATCTTGAACCAAGGACGAATAGCAACCTCTGGATTTTCGTCGCATGTTTCGGGCATGGCGAACATGGGCATCATGCCAGAAGGAGTCCCAGCAAGCAGCCAAGTCTTCCTTCCTCTTGGGCAGGAAGTAGAGGACTCCACCACCTGATTCCGAGAACCCCTAGGGTAGGATCAGTCATGTACCCCTCATGCGAAGTCGAGTCCGTGTAATGGTTCATATGAAGCCATGTGTGCTTGTTGTTCCATTTTGTTGTTTGTGATCCGATGCAAGTCGCGCTTTGCCTTAGGCAACGTGTAAGCGACTCCATCGTTTGTCTTATCTTAATATATGTATTGGTCTTTCGACCTTCGTTTTACCACACTTGCACCACACCAACCCCCTTAGGCGCGCTTTCTCCAGTATTGCTTTTCCTCTCGTTTATCCCAATTATTTGAGTTGGCTGCTCCAAACAGGATGGTGACTGCAACCCGCAACCGCTTCTTCACCAACCCTGAAGCCGGAAACTCCAGCCAGTAACAGGGAGCTGGTGGGGCTGCTCACGCTGGAGATCACCCGGAGCAGTCAGAAGGCGACATTCCCCCGCCTCCACCTCCGCTAGAGAACATGAGCATAGCTCAGTTTCTCCAAGTTCTCCGGGAGGAACGCCAAGCCAACACTGCTACCATTCAGCAGATGGCTCAAGTCCTTGTGAACAACCAGCAGCAAGGCAGGAACGGCAATGGCCGCTCCACTCTGTCTGAGTTCATGAGGAATTCGCCCCCAACCTTCATCGAGACTGCTGAACCCCTGGATGCCGATGACTGGATCCGCACCATCGAGGACCTCCTTGCACTAGTCAGTTGCAATGAGGATCGTGAGAAGGTGCTTTATGCCTCTCACTGCCTCGGAGGTACCGCTAGAGCTTGGTGGGATGGATTCAAGGTCATGCAAGGCGATCGTGTGATCACCTGGGATAACTTCAAGGAAGGATTCCGCACCGCCCACATTCCCTCTGGGATCATGGCTATCAAGAAGAGAGAATTCCGAGCGCTGAAGCAAGGAAGTGGCTCTGTCAAGGAGTACATGCAAAAGTTCAACCTGCTGTCGAGGTATGCACCTGAAGATGTCAACACGGAGGCTGCCAAGATGGAATGCTTCATGGAAGGACTTCAGCAGACCCTGCAGTATCAGCTCATAGTCTGCGACTGTCGGACCTTCTTCGACCTAGTGAACAAGTCCCTCATGCAGGAAGACAAATGTCGTGCCATAGACGACACTCGCAAGAGCAAGATGATCAGCAAGGGTAGTTCCAGCAACCAGAAGCCTCGCCCCTGGCAGCCAGCCCCAGCCAAGCCAACCTATCAGCCGCCGCAGGCTAGGCCTCCTGCACCTTGTCCGAGCTACCAGCCTCAGCAGTATGCCAATCCCAGGCCAGCTTACAACAACCCCAATAATAACAACGGCGGCAGGAACTACAACAACAACAACCCGGGACACGTCACTTGCTTTGGGTGTGGTCAGCCAGGACACATCTCTAGGCAGTTCCCCAACAAGAAGCCAGATGCACCGCGCCCCAATGCGCCCAACCAAGGTCAAGGCCGTGGAGCACCACCAAGGAACCCTGCCCCCCGAAACCAGCCCAACAATGGCAAGGGGCGTGTGACTCACGTCACCGCTAAGGAAGCCCAGGAAGACCCGGACGTCATACTGGGTACGTTCCTCGTCAACTCAACCCCAGCAACCGTACTGTTTGATTGTGGAGCTTCGCATTCTTTTGTCACCCAAAAGTTTGCACTAGAGAGTGGTATGAATCCTACACACTTGGGTAGCCGTATGTTGATACAAACCCCTGGATCAGTTATGAAGTCCGGCATAGGTTGTAAAGGAGTTGAGATTAACAACAATGGGGTAGACTTCCTAGCAGACCTTATCGTCCTAAAGTCGGAAGACTTGGACGTGATCCTAGGCATGGACTGGTTAACCAAGCACCGAGGCTTGTTAGACTGTGCCAAGAGGATTGTTACCATGACCAACAGCCAAGGAGTGGAAGTCAAGTATGTTCCCAACCCTGCCTCCTCTCGAACCCCTCAGGTTAATTGTCTGTCAGGAATTGAGTTGGATCAAGTGCCAGTGGTATGCGAATACCCCCATGTTTTTCCTGATGAGCTGCCCGGAATGCCTCCTGACCACGACATTGAGTTCATCATTGAGCTAATGCCCGGAGCAGGACCCATCTATAAGAAGCCCTATAGAATGGGATCTGAAGAGTTGGCTGAATTAAAGAAGCAACTGGCAGAGCAACTCAGAAAAGGATTCATTCGCCCTAGCGCCTCTCCTTGGGGATCACCTGTTCTATTTGTGTCAAAGAGGGACGGAACTATCCGACTCTGTGTCGATTACCGTTCTCTCAATGAGGTCACAATAAAGAACAAGTACCCACTCCCCAAGATTGAAGACCTGTTCGATCAGCTGAATGGAGCCAAGGTGTTTTCGAAGATCGACCTCAGGACAGGGTACTACCAGCTGAAGATCAGACCCCAAGACATTCCGAAAACGGCTTTTGTAACCCGGTATGGCATGTATGAATATACGGTCATGTCATTCGGGTTGACCAATGCCTCTGCCTACTTCATGTACCTCATGAACAAGGTCTTCATGGAGTACTTGTACAAGTTTGTTGTCGTCTTCATTGACGACATACTCGTCTTTTCCAAGTCGGAAGAAGAGCATGAGCCACACTTGTGATTGGTCCTAGACAAGCTTCGAGAGCACCAGCTTTATGCCAAGTTTAGCAAGTGCGAGTTTTGGCTGCATGAAGTTGGATTCTTGGGTCATGTATTGATTGTAGAAGGATTGTCAGTGGATCCTGCCAAGATTGAAGCCGTGACTGAATGGCAATCCCCAACCAATGTGAAGGAAGTTAGAAGCTTCCTCGGGCTCGCGGGATATTACCGCAAGTTCGTCGAAGGATTTTCAAGCATTGCCCGACCCATGACTCAGCTTTTGAAGAAGGACAAGAAGTTCGAATGGATGGAGAAGTGTGAAGAAAGCTTCCAAGAGCTCAAGAAGAGATTGACCACATCCCCAGTTTTGGCCACCCCCGATATTCACAAGAAGTTTGTGATATATTGTGATGCATCGAGAACCGGGCTTGGAGGTGTTCTGATGCAAGAAGGCAAAGTCGTAGCATATCTATCCAGACAGCTACGCCCTCATGAAGAGAACTACGCTACTCATGATCTTGAGTTGGGAGCCGTAGTTCATGCCTTGAAGACATGGCGACATTACCTTCTGGGAAAGCGATGTGAGATATACACAGACCACAAGAGTTTCAAGTATATCTTCACTCAAAAGGAATTGAACATGAGGCAGCGAAGATGGTTGGAGTTGATCAAGGATTATGACCTCAGTGTTCAATACCACCCTGGAAAGGCTAATGTGGTAGCAGATGCCTTAAGCAGAAAGGCTTGTTCCTTGAATGCTATGATTAAAGAAAGGCTACCCGCCCTGTATGAAGAACTTGAAAGCTTCGGCTTGGAACTAGTTGCACCTGGATTCCTAGCCAACCTCGAAGCAAAGCCTACCTTGATGGATGATATTAAGGAAGCCCAGAAGGAACACGAGAGCATTGAAGGCATCAAGAGGAAGATCAAAGCAGGCAAGGCCCCAGGATTCTCAGTGGATGAACAAGGAGTTGTATGGTTCGGGAATCGCATCTGCGTGCCCAACAAAGAAGGGGTCAAAAACATGATCTTGCAAGAAGCTCATGACACTCCGTATTCCATCCATCCTGGAGGAACCATGATGTACCAAGACCTCAAAGCAAGATTCTGGTGGCATGGCATGAAACGGGAGATAGGCACCTTTGTCGCTAAGTGTGACATATGCCAGAGAGTCAAAGCTGAGCATCAGTGACCCGCTGGACTCTTGCAACCTGTCAAAGTGCCTGAATGGAAGTGGGACAAAATCGGGATGGACTTCATCACCGGATTACCAAGATCAAGCAAGGGACATGATTCTATCTGGGTCATTGTCGATCACCTGACCAAGGTAGCCCACTTCATTCCCGTCAAGACCACCTATGATGGTAACAAGCTAGCCAGCCTTTACATCGAGCGTATTGTGAGCCTCCATGGAGTTCCAAAGGAGATTGTGTCAGACCGAGGAACTCAATTTACCTCAAGTTTCTGGAAGAAGTTTCAAGAAGCGATGGGAACCAAGCTCTCCTTCAGCACTGCTTTTCACCCCCAGACCGGTGGACAAACGGAACGAGTAAATCAGGTACTCGAAGATATGCTCCGTGCTTGTGTTTTGGCATATGGAGCCAAGTGGGAAGATTGCTTATCGTTCGCCGAATTCTCCTACAACAATAGCTACCAGTCAAGCCTTCAGATGGCACCATTTGAGGTGTTGTATGGACGCAAGTGCCGTACTCCCCTCAACTGGTCGGAAACCGGAGAAGGACTAGTCTTTGGCCCAGACATCCTGTGCGAATCCGAAGAGCAAGTTCAACTCGTCCGAGAGTGCCTCGAGACCGCCAAGTCAAGACAGAAGGGTTGCGCCGACTCTCACCGCCGAGAAGTGAACTTCTGTGTCGGTGACCATGTCTATCTCCGAGTCATGCCTGAGCCAAGCGTTACCACGTCAAGGGAAAGCTTGCGCCAAGATACATCGGCCCCTTCAAGATCACCACCAAGCGAGGAGAAGTTGCCTACCAGCTAGAGCTGCCTTCCGAGTTATCAGAAGTGGACAACGTTTTTCACGTATCACAACTCCGGAAGTGTCTCCAAGTTCCCAACCGCCCCAACCTCTATGAGGATATCGATCATCAAGCCATCGACCTTCAGTCAGACCTCACTTATCATGAGAGGCCAGTCTGTATTTTGGATGAAGTGGAGCGTTGCACCCGAAGCCGAACCATCAAGTACTTCAAGGTCCAATGGAGCAACCACACTAAAGCAGAAGAAACCTGGGAGCGTGAAGACTATCTTAGATCTGAGTTACCTTATCTTTTTAGCACCTAGCCTAGGAATCTCGGGGACGAGATTCTTTTAAGGGGGATAGGTCTGTCACACCCTGTGTTTGTATCACCTTGCTATAATATGGATTTATAAAAATTTGGAACCAATTAACACTTTTTGAGTGCATGTGCTTGTTTGATATGTTTGTTGCTTGTTTGCTTGTTTGGTTGTTTGTGTATGGCACTCTTAGGTTCTACTCCTCTCCATATTCATCTTTATTGATCCAAACTTCTTGCCCAATGATCATACCATGTGTATAGTACCTAAAACTATTTTTATCAAAATATATTTTGGCCAAAAAGGATTTATTCAAACTCGGTTTTCAAAAGCCCCTGAATTTAGGTTTGCACTGCAAGTCCTCAAATTGGGTGGATCCTTTCTTTTCAAAGGCTTTATTTGAAACCTACTATATACATGACTTCCCAAAAACACCAAACATTATTTTTTAAGATTATTTTACTATTTTAATTAAAGGCTTTTTCTTAAGTCCAGAAATGGTTTTTCATAGGGAAAAATTATTTAAATGCTTTAAAAATATGTGGGAAAATTTAGGGAAACTCAGTGGACATATATTTTCTATATGTATGAGTTTCAACACATGGTTATGTTCAAAATCATGGGCAAAACCCCTCAAAACCCTTCCTGCCCAAATCAAGCTTTTGAAATATTTCTATAAGAAATATTCTCAATAAATTCCAAGAAAATTCCAGCAAGCCACCCATGCTATAGGTGATGATCTTACAAAGTTTCATCTCAATACCCCTTGTTTTGTTTCACCAAAAATTTCCAAAACCATTCCTGTCCAGAGTAAAATTTGATCAACTTTACATTGTGAAGTTTCTTCCATTGACCCCAAACTTTATGGGCATGTGTTAAACGCCAAATAATGATACCACACCAAGTGGTGGATTTGTGGGAAGTGAAATGCATGCCTAGATCTACAAAAATCTGATTCTGTTGATTTCTACGGTTTTACAAAGTCACATTGTGAACTTTTTTCAATCAAGCTCAAACTTGGTGATCAACTCTAATTCTAACCACCATTTGACCCTGTCAAATCTTATGGCCAGCAAAGCCCATTTGCTTGACCTAATCAACAACAAACACCTTCTGCATACTTAGTAAAAACCCTGTTTGACCCACTTTCTCTGTTCTCCTTGGGTCCAAGTTTTTACCACACCTTCTCACAATGCTCAATCACCTCCAGTAAAAACCCCAAGTACATAAGCCAGTGGTTGGTAGGGTAAAACGTCCATTTTACCCCCTGGACAACAGTAAACCAACTCTCTCTCCCCTTCCCTCTTATTCTATCAACCCACCAGAGCATCCAATGCTGTTTTCCAACTATTTAGATCCCCCTGGACCCACTGGACATGGCTGGCCGTGCCTAGGATGTCGTTGGCCTGCCATGGCATGCCAAACGGGCGCTCAAGATTGCGCTACAGTACCCGACCGCACTGTAGCTGCCGCCCAATGGGTGCTCCCGACAGCAGTGGGCCTCCCCCTCGTGTCCCGCGAGATGCCCTCGGCGTCCGGGACACGCCTCCCTGTCGGCCCCCTCCTCTCTCCTCCTCCTTCTCCCTCCTCCCGCGCGTGCCGAGCGCCGCCCGTCTCGGCCAGTGAGCTGCCTCACACGCGCGCACGCCCCGCTCCTCCTCTTGCTTCCCCTGGACGTGGACCATGCCCAGGAACACCCCAGACACGCTCTCTCTCTCCCCCACGCCCTCCAGCGAGCGCTGCATCCTTGCCGGTGCACCACTGTTCGGTGGACTCGCGTCCACCTATAAAGATGGCACCCCGAGCCTCTCTCTCCCCTCTGGAACCCCCCTCTCCTCCCTAATCGTGCACTAGCACCACCCATCCAAGCTCCCAGAGCCCCTGCTACGAGATCGACCCGGAGCTCCGCCGCATCGGGACTCCGGCGATCTCCAGGTAGAGGCCCCCTCTGGTCGTCTTTTCGTTCCCTAAGATCTCCCCTCACTCTTCTGATGCATTACCCCACCTCTCCCCTGTAAATTGCTGCAGGAAACGAGGACTAGGAGCTCGGCCCGAAGCCCTCCGCCGCGGCCTTCTCATCGCCGGCGACTCCTTCAATCCCACCCACTCCCTCGACCGCCACCCAGACGACAACGCCCTCCAGGTTCCATTTCCCCCATCGCCGAGCTTTGCCGTGCCTCCTACCGCCGATGGTGAGCTCCTCCTCCCTCGGTCCCGAGGTGGAAGACGGACCCGACAGGGATGCCCCACGTGTCGGCCTCTGTCTCGCCCGTCTCTCTCTCCCTCTCTCGTTGGCACCCGGGCCCCGCCCATCAGGTTTGAACCTGGCAAGCGCATGCGCACCGGTTCACCTGGGGTTGTTTTGTTCTGGGCCGTCCCAGTAGCGGCCAGATCTTGCCCAGGGCACAGTGCCCATTTTGTTCTTCTTTTCTTTTCAGTTTCCCAAAAATTCCAGTGGATTAAATAAAACTCCAATGCCAAATATTTTTCCACCATAATTCCTGTAATAATCTGTAGTATTTTACAGTGCCATTTGTGAATTTTTTTGAAAAGCTTTTATATATTGTTTTATTTTTAAACCCCTTTTTGGCATTCTTAGCCACTCTTAAAAATAGTTTTGAGAATCCTTTTCCCCCAAAAAACTTAGGAATATATTTTTAGTATTGCTTTTAGTATTTATCGGAATAGAGTAACATTTCGAAGTGGCTTTTGTACTCTGTTTTTGTTGTGATGCTTATTATTATCCTTATTTATTGCGTCGATAGATTGCGTTGTTGACGAAGGAGTTGGACCCGAAGACTTTGTTGAGCCAGGCAAGCAGCCCTTTGACCATGATAAGAAACTTTTCATGCATGTCATATAGCACTTTATGTTCCGATGATGATCATGGTGATGTGGTGTCCCCTTCGGTGGGATGCCTCCGATACTTCCTTGTTGATACTTGCATCGTGCATGGCCCTACCTCCATATGAGGGTTATGCGGGTGGGAGTAGATAGGTTGCTAGTAGATGCTACGCAAGTGGGACGGGATTATGCATGGTGATGGAAACAATATGATTTCAAAGACTTTTTGAAAACCCCGTGGGGTGCCACTAATGCTCGAGGAAGATGATGTTGTGCTAGGTAACCACTTGAGAAAGAAGTGGTGTACCAGAGCAGGATGTGTGTGTGTGTTTTCGAAAACGGAGAGATTTAAGATTTGCTGACCATCCCAACCTTACATGTACAACCACGATACCCCTTATGGGACGGGGCTTTGTTGATTACTTTGATGAGTACTAGCATAGAGCCCGCATTACAAGTGGCGAAAGCGACGTGGTCACTTTCGATACGGGGTCATGCCGGTAAGGACGATCATGCGCTGTCTTCACAGGCACCGGGCACACCGTTGGTCCCTGCATGGAGGTTACTTGTGAAGTACATCATGTGGGCTGTGTACCAATCGAGTGGACTCTTTGTTTGGTATTGTCAGGGGAAAGACAATGTTCGGGTATTTACCTCGGGTATGGACAATACCGCGAGTCGTGGCTTGACACGGAAGTTTCCCGAGTCTTGTGGGTAAAGTGTGCAACCTCTGCAGAGTGTCAAACTATTCGAACAGCCGTGTCCACGGTCAAGGACAGTTGGAGGTCCTTCTTAAACTACGTCCACTGTTTTCACAAATTTGGTGTGTGTGTGTGTGTGTGTGCGTGTGTGTGTGTGTGTGGATGACACAAGGATGAAACTTGAGCTAAGTCCGATGACTTGGCATGATGATGAACATGAGATGTTCAACCCCTGGTTATGATGATAACTGAGACTTGTTCACTTGAGTACCTGTCAACAGATGATGCATGCTTACTCAAGATACTTGACCATACCATTGCAATTAAAATTAGCTTTCTGCAAAACTTACCTACTTAGTGCTATATCATGCATTGTTGTACCTTGTTCCAAAACTTGGGTTGCTTGCGAGTACATTCAAAGTACTCATTGGCTTGCCACTGGTTATTTAATTGGCCAGGCATGGAAGAGCAGGAGTATGGTGAAGAGTTCGTTGGTGACGAACATGCGAACTCGGATGCTTCCCAGTTAGAATGCCTGTAGGTTTAAGGCAGATGGCATGGGTTCACGCTTTCGATCAAGAATTTCCGCTGCTTGTTATGTTTAAGTGTTTGGCCCTTGCGGCCCTATCTATGTAAGACTTGACCTTCATGGTCTTTAATTGTGTAAGACACTAAATGTGGATGTAAGACTCTTGTTATTCAGCTTCTGTGTGTTCAGTGAGCATTGATCTCTGGGATCACTGTACACGTGCATTCGGTGATCACGACTTATGAATCGGGGTCCCCACACAATCCAGATGAGACGAAGGAGATTATGCGTCAAGTACAGGAGCTGCTCGACAAAGGTTATATACGCGAATCCCTTAGTCCTTGTGTTGTTCCTATTATTCTAGTGCCAAAAATGGATGGTACATCGCGTATGTGTGTTGATTATAGAGGCATTCATAATATTACTATTCATTATCTTCATCCTATTCCGAGGCTAGATGATATGCTTGATGAATTAAGTGGCTGTACAATTTTCTCCAAAGTTGATTTGTGTAGTGGATACCATCAAACTCGTATGAAATTGGGAGATGAATGGAAAACAACATTTAAAACTAAGTTTGTATTATACGAGTTGTTAGTCATGCCTTTGGGGTTAACTAATGCACCTAGCACTTTCATGAGATTAATGAATGAGGTTTTACATGTTTTCATTGGACGATTTTTGGTAGTCTACTTTGATGATATATTGATTTATAGTAGATCTTTGGAGGAACACTTGGATGATTTGCATGCTGTTTTTATTGCTCTATGTGATGCATGTTTGTTTGGTAACATTGGGAAGTGCACTTTTTGCACCGACCGAATATCTTTTCTTGGCTATGTTGTTACTCCATAGGGAATTGAACTTAATAAAGCCAAGACTGAAGCTATTGAGAGTTGGCCGCAACCCAAAATAGTCACACAAGTGAGGAGTTTTCTTGGCCTCGCTGGTTTCTATAGGCGTTTTATTAGGGATTTCAGCACCATTTCAGCACCTCTCAACGAGCTTACAAAGAAGGATGTGTCTTTTGTTTGGGGTACCGCACAGGAAGAAGCCTTCATGGTATTGAAAGATAAGTTAACACATGCTCCTTTACTCCAACTTCCTGATTTTAATAAGACTTTTGAGCTTGAATGTGACGCTAGTGGAATTAGATTAGGAGGTCTGTTATTACAAGATGGTAAACCTATTGCATACTTTTCTGAAAATTTGAGTGGGCCTAGTCTGAATTATTCTACTTATGATAAGGAATTATATGCTCTTGTTCGGACTTTGGAAACATGGTAATATTATTTATGGCCCAAAGAATTTGTCGTACATTGTGCTCATGAATCTTTGAAACATATTAAAAGTCAATCAAAACTGAACCATAGACATGCTAAATGGGTTGAATTCATTAAGACTTTCCCTTATGTCATTAAACACAAGAAGGGTAACGAAAATGTTATTGCTGATGCGTTGTCTCATCGTTATACTATGCTTTCACAACTTGACTTTAAAATATTTGGTTTGGAGACCATCAAAGATCAATATGTGCATGATGCTGAATTTACAGATGTTTTGGAGAATTGTAAAGAAGGGAAAACATGTAACAAGTTCGTCATTAATGATGGATTTGTGTTTCGTGCTAACAAGCTATGCATTCCAACTAGCTCCGTTTGTGTTTTGTTGTTGCAGGAGGCGCATGGAGGAGGATTAATGGGACACTTTGGCGTGAATAAGACACAGGACATACTTGCTACCCATTTCTTTTGGCCAAAGATGAGAAGGGGTGTTGAGCGTTTTGTTGCCCGCTGCACTACATGTCAAAAAGCTAAGTCACGACTCAATCCTCATGGTTTATACATGCCCTTGCCTGTACCTACTATTCATTGGGAGGATATCTCTATGGACTTTGTTTTAGGTTTACCTCGAACAAAGAAGGGGAGGGATAGCATATTTGTTTTCGTGGATAGATTTTAAAAAATGGCACACTTTATACCATGTCATAAAAGTGATGACGCTGCTAATGTTGTTGATTTGTTCTTTCATGAAATTATTCACTTGCATGGCGTGCCAAATACAATTGTTTCAGATCGTGATGCTAAATTTCTTAGCCACTTTTGGAGATCTTTATGGGCTAAGTTGTGGACTAAACTGCTTTTTAGTACTACATGTCACCCCCAAAGAGATGGACAAACTGAAGTAGTCAATAGATCATTGTCTACCATGCTTAGGGCTGTTTTGAAGAATAACCTGAAAATGTGGGAAGAATGCTTGCCTCATATTGACTTTTCTTATAATCGTTCGCTGTATTCTACTACTAAGATGTGCCCTTTTGAAGTTGTCTATGGTTTCTTACCTCGTGCACCTATTGATTTGTTGCCTCTTCCATCTTCGGAGAAGCTTAATTTTGATGCTAAAGAACGTGCTGAATTGATATTAAAAATGCATGAGTTAACTAAGGAAAACATTGGGCATATGAATGCTAAATATAAACATGCTGGAGATTGATACGTCTCCAACGTATCTATAATTTTTTATTGTTCCATGCTATTATATTATCATTCTAGGGTACTTTTTGAGTAATTACTTACCAATTTATATTATTTTTCAGCACTAACCTATTGACCCAGTGCCCAGTGTCAATTCCTGTTTTTTTATGTTTTTGTTTCGCCGAAATTCCATATCAAATAAATTCCAAACGCGATAAAATTTACAGATTTTTTTTGGAATATATGTGAATTTTGGGAGTGGGAATCAATGCAAGACGATGCCCGAGGGCCCCGCAAGCCAAGAGGGCGTGGCCTAGAGGAGGGGCCTCGCCCTGATGGCTTGTGGCCAGCCCTTAAGTCAGTTGAGGGTCTCCTTCCGCCGCAAGAAAGATATTTTCGCGATAAAAATCCCCTCAAAGTTTCAGCTCGATCGGAGTTACGGATCTCCGGATATTTAAGAAACGGTGAAGGGCCAGAAAACAGTCGCGAAAACAGAATAGAAACAAAGAGAGATATCCAATCTCGGAGGGGCTCCTGCCCTCTGGTAGCCATGGTGGTCATGGACCAGAGGGGAAACTCTCCTCCCATATAGGGAGGAGGCCAAGGAAGAATAATAAGGAGGGGGTCTCTCTCCCCCTCTCTCCGAGTGGCGCCGGAGCGCCGCCGGGGCATCCATCGTGACGGCGATCTAAACTAACAACTTCGCCGCCGTTACCATCAACTCTCTCTCCCTCTATGCAGCGGTGTAAAACCTCTCTTCCCCGCTGTAATCTCTACTTAAACATGGTGCTTAATGTTGTATATTATTATCCAATGATGTGTGGCTATCCTATGATGTTTGAGTAGATCTCTTTTGTCCTACGGGTTAATTGTGGAATGATGTTATTGATATGAGTTGTATGTTGATATGGTGCCGTCCTAAGGTGCCTTCCGTGAGGCGCACACGTGAAGGATTCACGCTGGAGGGTTTGCAATATGTTCATGATTCGCTTATAGTGGGTGGATAGAGTGACAGAAGCTTACACCGGGATTGTTTGCGTATGGGTGTAAAGGGGACTTGATATTTATAGCTATGGTTGGGTTTACCTTAATGATTTCTAGTAGTTGCGGATGCTTGCTAGAGGTCCAATCATAAGTGCATATGATCCAAGTACGGAAAGTGTGTTAGCATATGCCTCTCCCACATTGCATATGATTGCCTATGTACAATCTTTCTCTTGTGCTACAAAAAGTTGTCTACTAAACAATTTACTTTATTAATATTTATCTAAACAGCCCATAACTTTTATTTACTTGTCCTTTATTACCTTGCAAAACTATCTATTACTCCTACTAAGAACTTCTAGTTTCCTTCCCGCAATGTAGTTTCATACTTGTTCTAGGTAAAGTAAGCGTTAGTGTGCGTAGAGTTGTATCGGTGGTCGATAGAACTTGAGAGAATATTAATTCTACCTTTAGCTCCTCGTTGGGTTCGACACTCTTACTTATCGAAAAAGGCTACAAACGATCCCCTACACTTGTGGGTTATCAAGACCTTTTTCGGGCGCCGTTGCCGGGGAGCAATAGCATAGTGGTTGATATTCTCGTGTGTGCTTGTTTGCTTTATCACTAAGTAATTTTTATTTTCTGTTATAAGTTGTTTTCTATCTTTAGATATGGGTAAGAAACGCAAAATACCAAAAAAATAGATGTACTTGCTGCTCCAAAAGTTGATGAACCACTAGTGTTCCGTACTACCGAAACTTATTACTTGATCATCTTCGATCCCTTTGTGCTCGTGCTGAAAACCCAACTAGCTTAGTTGAGGGAAAATCATTAAATGATCATGTTTATTATGTGCGACATCGCATATCTCAAAAAGGAAACTCTTATGGCAACAAATTAATACTTTGTGTTGCTATGCTTGGAATTTATGTGAACTATATGATTTTACATGTTGTTCTAAAAACACTCAAAAACACCTTCCCTATCAATGTGTGTTTAATGATAATGAAATATTATCTTCTTATGCCAAGGATGCCTATTTTTATTATGAGGTTGTACAAATTGAAGAATTTGTTGCTTTTAAGGGTGCTTATGAAATTGCTACTTTTATTGAAAAGTATGATGCTACTCTTTACAAATCTGAAAATTTTGCCGTACTTAAATATTGCTAAGAAAACTATGCTTCTAATGATTATGTTAAAGAATTTATTGAAAGAATGACCGCTGCCTTGGAAGAGACTAATATTTTGCAGGAATCTATGGAACAAGAAATTGCTAAAAATGTGAGCTCATTAGATGAAAAAGATGAGGAGGAGAGTGAAGAACAAAAGGAGGAAGAGCGGATTAGCTACCCGTGCCCACCTTCTAATGAGAGTAAGTCTTCAACTAATACATTGTTTAATTTCCCTTCGCACATACCAAAGGATGAATGCTATGATGATTGCTATGATCCCTTGGATTGATTTGAAATATCCCTTTTTGATGAGCTTTATGCTTTCTATGCTTGTGGCCATGATGCCAATATGAATTATGCTTATGGAGATGAACTTGTTATAGTTCCTTATGTTAAGCATGAAATTGTTGCTATTGCACCCACACATGATAGTCCTATTATCTTTTTGAATTCTCCCAACTACATTATCGGAAAAGGTTGCACTTATTAAGGATTATATTGATGGGTTGTGTTTTAATATTACACATGATGATTTTGCTGAATATAATATGCATGTGCTTGCTGCTCCTACTTGCAATTATTATGAGAGAGGAACCAAATCTTCACCTCTCTATGTTTCCAATACTATAAAATTGCAAGAAACTACTTATGCTATGTATTGGCCTTTACTTTGTGTGAATGAATTGTTCTTTTATGACATGCCAATGCATAGGAAGAGAGTTGGACTTCGTTGTCACGTGATATATATCACCTTGTTCTCAATACTTAGTTACAAATCATTGTTAATTAAAATTGGCTTTGATATACCTTAGGATTCGGGTGGATCAAATACATGAGCACTATATGCCTAGCTTAATGGCTTTAAAGAAAGCAATGCCAGGGAGACAACCCGGAAGTTTTAGAGAGTCATTATTTCTGTTGTGTGCTTTTAAAACAATTGAAAACAAGAAAATAAAGTAGGGAACTTAAAACTTTTTCAAAAAGAAAAATGAAAGTGAGAAGGACGAGCACCGTTGAAGTGGGGGCTAGCCTTGAACTTTGTTCATGCCCATGGAAACTTTGTGAATCTTGATTACATAAACTTTTCAACAAAAATAATTATCCCCTTGTACAAATCCATTGTATTATATAAATAATGTGACAAGAATTACCTTTAGGATGTTTAAATTGCTTATTTGATATGTGCTGTGTAAAAACAGAAAATTTTGTTATAGTGTTTGAATTTTCATATTGTAATGGTGCGTGAAAAAATTCTGAAATTTTTATACAATACTGTTATACATATTATTTATTACCTCCTAATTTGCAAGAATATATTGAGTAACATAAGTATACGTTCCATCTGCATCTTTACACACTGTCCTATTTTTCACAGATTGTTGTTATAGTTGCTTTGCGTGCTTATGTTTGAATTATTGTTGAGCCCCATTGACTTGGAAGCCATATAATTGTAATAGCATACAGTGGGTAATGTTAGATTATAATTATGCAATAATGTTATGGCAAGACATGATGGGATTTGGTGTTATGTGTACTAACGTTTTTAATAAAAGTTTTGTGAAGTTTTGTGTTCGAAGATCGAGGAGGTGTCAATGTGAGAAGAATAAGGAGAGACAAGAGATAAAGCTTGGGGATGCCCAAGGCATCCCAAGTAAATATTCAAGGAGACTCAAGCGTCTAAGCTTGGGGATGCCCTGGAAGGCATTACATCTTTCTTCTTCAACAATTATCGGTATGCCTTGGTTTTTGTTTTGTTCACATGATATGCGTAATTTCTTGGAGCGTCATGTGCCTTTTATTTTCCTTTTAGAAATGCACCATGCTGGTTTGTGAAAGTCCATGGTTAATTTATGGAATGCTCTTTGCACTTCACTTATATATTTTGAGTATGGCTTTATAGAATGCTTGATGTGCTTTACTTAGATCATTTGAAGTTGGATGCCTATTTCTCTACATATAGAAAGCCTTTATTTGTAGAATGCTCTTTTGCTTCACTAATATTTATTAGAGCATGTCCAGGTCTTTTGTAGAAAGAATTAAACTCTCATTCTTCACTTATATTTGTTTGAGAGTTAATAAACAGTTACGGTAAATTGCATGGGTTATAAGACTAGTCCAAAAATAATAGGTATTGAAGGAGTGATAATCAAAACCTTCATGTAGCACATTAAAGAGAAAGTGTGTGTTAATGATATTGATGTGGTAATGTGCAAGGGTATGAGTGCATGGTTTTCGGTTTGTAGGAGTATCGCTATTAACATGTGTTAATTTCTCGTTTATCTAAATATTGGTAAAAGGCATGGTGGGGATGTGTGAGCATTTTTATTCCTCGTTGAAATCTTAGTGTTGTTCCGGGTCGGAGGCACGTGATGGTTTACTCCTCCCAACCTCCTCCCTCGGGGCATGCAAGTAGTACTTTGATTTGCAGTAAAACTAATAAAACTTTGCAATAACTATATGAGTTCTTTATGACTAATGTGAAACCATGGACATACGCAATCTCACCCCCTCATATTTTGCTAGCCTCATCGGTACCGTGCATTGCTACTTCTTGAGCTTGCGTTGGTTTTCCCTTGAAGAGGAAAAGGTGATGCAGCAAAGTAGATAAGTATTTCCCTCAGTTGTTGAGAACCAAGGTATCAATCCAGTAGGAGATACAAGCAAGTCCCCAATCTTTGCACCTACACAAACAATCAAACACTTGCACCCAGCGCTATAAAGGGGTTGTCAATCCCTTCACGGTTACTTGCAAGGATGAGATCTGATACAGATAGATATAGAAGATTACTAGAACGAAAAGTAAAACAAAAGTAAAAAGATTGCAGCAAAGTATTTTTGGTATTTTTGGTTTATAGATCTGAAAATATAATATGGAAAATAGACCCGGGGGCCATAGGTTTCACTAGAGGCTTCTCTCTTGAAGGAAAATAATACGGTGGGTGAACAAATTACTGTCGAGCAATTGATAGAAAAGCGCATAGTTATGACGATATCCAAGGCAATGATTATGCATATAGGCATCACGTCCGTGCCAAGTAGACCGAAACGATTCTGCATCTACTACTATTACTCCACACATCGACCGACTCCTGCCTGCATCTAGAGTATTAAGTTCATGAAGAACAGAGTAACGCATTAGGTAAGATGACATGATGTAGAGGGATAAACTCAAGCAATATGATGAAAACCCCATCTTTTTATCCTCTATGGCAACAATACAAATACATGCCTCGCTACCCCTACTTTGTCACTGGGTGAGGACACCGCAAGATTGAACCCAAAACCAAGCACTTCTCCCATTGCAAGAATTACCAATCTAGTTGGCCAAACCAAACCAATAACTCGAAGAGACTTGCAAACATATGAAATCATGCATATAAGAAATCAGAGAAGATTCAAATAATATTCATAGATAATCTGATCATAAACCCACAATTCATCGGATCTCGACAAACACACCGCAAAAGAGTATTACATCGGATAGATCTCCATGAAGATCATGAAGAACATGGAATTGAAGAACATAGAGAGAGAAGAAGCCATCTAGCTACTAGCTATGGACCCGAAGGTCTGAGGTGAAGTACTCACGCATCATCGGAGGGGCAATGGAGTTGATGTAGATGCCCTCCGTGATCGAATCCCCCTCCGGCAGATTACCGGAAAAGGCTCCAAGATGGGATCTCACGGGAACAGAGGCTTCCGGCGACAGAAAAATATTTTCGTGGCTCTTTTTCGTATTGGGGGAATATTTGGGAATTTATAGGCCGAAGATTAGGGTTGGAGGACCTGCAGGGGGCCACAAGCCAGGGGGCACGCCCACCCCCCTAGGGCGCGCCCTGCAGGCTTGTGATCTCCCGGCAGGTCTCCTGCCTTCATCTCCAAGTCTGGTAGGTTTCTTCTGGTCCAAGAAAAATCATCCCGAAGATTTTATTCCGTTTGGACTCCGTTTAATATTCCTTATCTGCAATACTCAAAAACAAGGAAAAAACAGAAACTGGCACTAGGCACTAGGTTAATAGGTTAGTCCCAAAAATAATATAGAATAGCATATTAATGCATATAAAACATGCAAAACAGATAATATAATACCATGGAACAATAAAAAATTATAGATACGTTGGAGACGTATCAAGCATCCCCAAGCTTAATTCCTGCTCGTCCTCGAGTAGGTAAATGATAAAAACAGAATTTTTGATGTGGAATGCTACCTAACATATTTATCCATGTAATATTCTTTGTTGTGGCATGAATGTTCAGATCCATAAGATTCAAAACAAAAGCTCAATATTGACATAAAAACAGTAATACTTCAAGCATACTAACAAGCAATTGTGTCCTTTCAAAATAACATGGCCTTAGAAAGTTATCCCTACAAAATCATATGGTCTGGCTATGCTCCATCTTCCCCACACAAAGTATCTAAATCATGCACACCCCCGATGACAAGTCAAGCAATTGTTTCACACCTTTTATGTTCTCAAACCTTTTCAACTTTCACGCAATACATGAGCGTGAGCCATGGATATAGCACTATAGGTGGAATAGAATAGGGTGGAGGTTGTGTGGAAAAGGAGAAGATAGTCTCACATCAACTAGGCGTATCAACGGGCTATGGAGATGCCCATCAATAGATATCAATGTGAGTGAGTAGGGATTGCCATGCAACGGATGCACTAGAGCTATAAGTGTATGAAAGCTCAAAAAGAAACTAAGTGGGTGTGCATCCAACTTGCTTGCTCACGAATACCTAGGGCAATTTGAGGAAGCCCATCATTGGAATATACAAGCCAAGTTATATAATGAAAAATTCCCACTAGTATATGAAAGTGACAAAAAATAGGAGACTCTCTATCAAGAAGATCAAGGTGCTACTTTGAAGCACAAGTGTGGAAAAAAGGTAATAACATTGTCCCTTCTCTCTTTTCTCTCTCTCTTTTTTTTGTTGGGCATCTTTGGCCTCTTTTTTTTATTTGGGCTTCATTGGCCTCTTTTATTATTTGTAAAGTCCGGAGACTCATTCCATACTTGTGAGGGAATAATAGCTTACATCATCCTTTCCTCTCATGGGACAATGCTCTAATAATGATGATCATCACACTTTTATTTACTTACAACTCGATACCTACAACAAGATATGACTCTATATGAATGCTTCCGGTGGTGTACCGGGATGTGCAACGATCTAGCATAGCAAATGACATAAAAAATAGACAAGCCATGAAAACATCATGCTAGCTGTCTTACGATCATGCAAAGCAATATGACAATGATGGTGCGTGTCATAAAAAACGGAACGGTGGAAGTTGCATGGCAATATATCTCGGAATGGCTATGGAAATGCCATAATAGGTAGGTATGGTGGCTGTTTTGAGGAAGGGTATGTGGTGGGTTTAATGCACTGGCGAAAGTTGCGCGGTACTAGAGAGGCTAGCAATGGTGGAAGGGTGAGAGTGCGTATCATCCATGGACTCACATTAGTCATAAAGAACTCACATACTTATTGCAAAAATCTATTAGTTATCGAAGCAAAGTATTAGACGCATGCTTCTAGGGGAGAGGTTGGTAGGAGTTAACCATCGCGCGCTCCCGACCCTCACACAAAGGATGATAATCATTAAACAAATCATGCTCCGACTTCGTTACATAACGGTTCACCATACGTGCATGTTATGGGAATCACAAACTTTAGCACAAGTATTTTTACCATTGCACAATTACTCACTAGCAAGACTCTAATATCACCATCTTTATACCTCAAAACTATATGCAAGGAATCCAACTTCTCATAGTATTCAATGCACTTTATATGAAAGTTTTTATTATATCCCTCTTGGATGCCCATTATATTAGGACTAAATTCATAACCTAAACCAATTACCATGCTTTTTAAAGACTCTCAAAATAATATAAGTGAGGTACGAGAGTTCAATTATTTCTATAAAATAAAAACACCACCGTGCTCTAAAAAGATATAAGTGAAGCACTAGAGCAACATTGCCTAACTCAAAAGATATAAGTGAAGCACATAGAGCATTCTAATAAATTCACGATTAATGCGTGTCCCTCTCAAAATATGTGTGCATCAAGGATGATTGTGGCAAACTAAAAAGCAAAGACTCATATCATACAAGACGCTCCAAGCAAAACACATATCATGTGGTGAATAAAAATATAGCCTCAAGTAAATTTACCGATGGATTGAAGACGAAAGAGGGGATGCCTTCCGGGGCATCCCCAAGCTTAGGCTCTTTGGTATCCTTTAATATGGCTTGGGGTGCCTTGGGAATCCCCAAGCTTAGGCTCTTGCCACTCCTTATTCCATAGTCCATCAAATCTTTACCCAAAACTTGAAAACTTCACAACACAAAACTCAACAGAAAACTCGTGAGATCCGTTAGTATAAGAAAAATAAATCACCACTTTAGGTACTATTGTGAACTCATTCTTCATTTATATTGGTGTAATATATATTGTATTCTAACTTCTCCATGGTTCATACCACCCGATACAACCCATAGATACATCAAAATAAGCAAACAAGACAAAGAAAACAGAATCTGTCAAAAACAGAACAACCTATAGCAATCTGTAAACTTCGAATACTTCTGTAACTCCAAAAATTCTGAAAAACTAGGAAAATCAGGGAAATTTGTATATCAATCTTGTGTAAAACATTCAGATCCAATTGACCCTCTGGTGAATTTATAAAATTCCTGGACTGAGCGCAAAAGTTTCTGTTTTTCAGCAAAACCAAATCAACAATCACCGTAAACCATCCCAAAGGTCTTACTTGGCACAAACACTAATTAAAACAATAAAACACAATTAATACAGAGGTAATAATGTTCAAAACACTCAAGAACAGAAGCAAAAAATAAAAACATAAAATAAAATTGGGTTGCCTCCGAACAAGCGCTATTGTTTAACGCCCTTAGCTAGGCATAACGCAATAGATCTAGGTATTATTATCTTTGGTATGCAATCCATAAGTAGCTCTAATAATAGATTCATAAGGTAATTTAATTTTATTTCTAGGAAAGTGTTCCATGCCTTTCCTTAACGGAAATTGGAATCTAATGTTTCCTTCTTTCATATCAATAATTGCACCGATCGTTCTAAGGAAAGGTCTACCAAGAATAATAGGGCATGTAGGATTGCAATGTATATCAAGAACAATGAAATCTACGGGCACATAATTCCTATTTGCAACAATAAGAACATCATTAATCCTTCCCATAGGTTTCTTAATAGTGGAATCCGCTAGATGCAAATTTAAAGAGCAATCATCAAGATCATGGAAACCTAGCACATCACATAAAGTTTTCGGAATCGTGGAAATGCTAGCACCCAAATCACACAAAGCATGGCACTCATAATCTTTAATTTTAATCTTAATAGTAGGTTCCCACTCATCATAAAGCTTTCTAGGTATGTAAACTTCCAACTCAAGTTTTTCTTCAAAAGATTTCATCATAGCATCAACGATATGTTTAGTAAAAGCTTTATTTTGATTATAAGCTTGCGGAGAATTCAACATGGATTGCAACAAGGAAATACAATCAATCAAAGAACAACTATCATAATTAAAGTCCTTGAAATCCAAAAGAGTGGGTTCATTGCTATTTAAAGTTTTGACCTCTTCAATCCCACTTTTATCAATCTTAGCATTAAGATCTATAAACTCCGAATCATTGGGACGACTTTTAACTAAAGTTGACTTATCTCCAGTCCCATCTTTATCAAGATTTGTATTAGAAAACAAAGATTCAATAGGAGTCACATCAATCACTTTAAGATCTTCATCATTATTATCACGAGAACACACCTTTTCAAGCCATTCACGCTTAGCATGCATTCTAGCGGTTCTTTCCTTACACTCATCAATAGAAGTTCTCATAGCTTTTAAAGACTCATTAATATCACGCTTAGGTGGAGTAGATCTAATTTTCAAAGAATCAATCTCAAGAGAAATTCTATCAACGTTCCTAGCCAAATCATCAATCTTGAGCATTTTTTCTTCAATCGTAGCATTGAAAACCTTTTGCGAACTAATAAATTCTTTAATATTATTCTCAAGATCAGAGGGCATCTTATTATAATTTCCATAAGAATTGTTGTAGGAATTACCATAATTATTAGAGGAATTGCTAGGAAACGGCCTAGGGTTGAAATTACCTCTATACGCGTTATTACCAAAATTGTTCCTACCAACAAAATTCACATCCATAGATTCATTATTATTTCCAATCAAAGAAGATAAAGACATATCATTAGGATCAATAGGAGCACTCTTACTAGCAAACAATTTCATTAATCCATCCATCTTTTCACTCAAAGTGTTTATTTCTTCAATAGCATGCACCTTTTTACTAGTAGGAGATCTTTCGGTATGCCATTGAGAGTAATTTGCCATAATATTATCTAGGAGTTTAGTAGCTTCTCCTAATGTGATTTCCATAAAAGTACCACCCGCGGCGGAATCTAAAAGATTTCTAGAAGCAAAATTCAATCCCGCAT
Organism: Elymus sibiricus; assembly: GCA_039707655.1. Taxonomy (NCBI): domain Eukaryota; kingdom Viridiplantae; phylum Streptophyta; class Magnoliopsida; order Poales; family Poaceae; genus Elymus; species Elymus sibiricus. The sequence continues at coordinate 240,996,644 of CM077665.1, forward strand.
AAAATTTTTGTATAATCATCCATAAACTCAAACCATGTGCGGGGCAATTTCTAATCATTAGTTTCATCCTCTCCCAAGATTGTGCAACATGCTCATGATCAAGTTGCTTAAAATTCATTATATCGTTACTAAGGGAGATGATCTTAGCGGGCGGAAAGTACTTGGAAATAAAAGCATCTTTACACTTATTCCATGAATCAATACTATTTTTAGGCAAAGATGAAAACCAAGTTTTAGCATGATCTCGTAGTGAGAAAGGAAATAGCTTCCATTTAACAATATCATTATCCACATCTTTCTTCTTTTGCATATCACACAACTCAACGAAAGTATTTAGATGGGATGCGGCATCTTCATTAGGAAGGCCGGAAAATTGTTCTTTCATAACAAGATTAAGCAAAGCGGCATTAATTTCATAAGATTCCGCACTAGTGGCGGGAGCAATCGGAGTACTAATAAAATAATTATTATTAGTATTGGAAACGTCACACAACTTGGTATTCTCTTGAGTCATCATGACAAAGCAAGCAATCTAGCACACAAGCAAACAAAAAGCAAACGAAAAGACGAACGGAAGAAGGGCGAATAAAAAGGCAAATCTTTTTGGTATTTTTCTGAAAATCGTTTTAGAAGTGGGGGAGAGGAAAATGAGAGGCAAATGGCAAATAATGTAAATGCAAGATATGAGTTTGTGATGGGTACTTGGTAGGCTTGATGTAGATCTCCCCGGCAACGGTGCCAGAAATCCTTCTTGCTACTTCTTGAGCTTGCGTTGGTTTTCCCTTGAAGAGGAAAGGGTGATGCAGCAAAGTAGAAAAGTATTTCCCTCAGTTGTTGAGAACCAAGGTATCAATCCAGTAGGAGATACAAGCAAGTCCCCAATCTTTCCACCTACACAAACAATCAAACACTTGCACCCAACGCTATAAAGGGGTTGTCAATCCCTTCACGGTTACTTGCAAGGATGAGATCTGATAGAGATAGATATAGAAGATTACTAGAACGAAAAGTAAAACAAAAGTAAAAAGATTGCAGCAAAGTATTTTTGGTATTTTTGGTTTATAGATCTGAAAATATAATATGGAAAATAGACCCGGGGGCCATAGGTTTCACTAGAGGCTTCTCTCTTGAAGGAAAATAATACGGTGGGTGAACAAATTACTGTCGAGCAATTGATAGAAAAGCGCATAGTTATGACGATATCCAAGGCAATGATTATGCATATAGGCATCACGTCCGTGTCAAGTAGACCGAAAAGATTCTGCATCTACTACAATTACTCCACACATCGACCGACTCCTGCCTGCATCTAGAGTATTAAGTTCATGAAGAATAGAGTAACGCATTAGGTAGGATGACATGATGTAGAGGGATAAACTCAAGCAATATGATGAAAACCCCATATTTTTATCCTCGATGGCAACAATACAAATACCTGCCTCGCTACCCCTACTTTGTCACTGGGTGAGGACACCGCAAGATTGAACCCAAAACCAAGCACTTCTCCCATTGCAAGAATTACCAATCTAGTTGGCCAAACCAAACCAATAACTCGAAGAGACTTGCAAACATATGAAATCATGCATATAAGAATTCAAAGAAGATTCAAATAATATTCATAGATAATCTGATCATAAACCCACAATTCATCGGATCTCGACAAACACACCGCAAAAGAGTATTACATCGGATAGATCTCCATGAAGATCATGAAGAACATGGTATTGAAGAACATAGAGAGAGAATAAGCCATCTAGCTACTAGCTATGCACCCGAAGGTCTGAGGTGAACTACTCACGCATCATCGGAGGGGCAATGGAGTTGATGTAGATGCCCTCCGTGATCGAATCCCCCTCCGGCAGATTACCGAAAAAGGCTCCAAGATGGGATTTCACGGGAACAGAGGCTTCCGGTGGCGAAAAAGTATTTTCGTGGCTCTTTTTGGTATTGGGGGAATATTTGGGAATTTATAGGCCGAAGATTAGGGTTGGAGGACCTGCAGGGAGGCCACAAGCCAGGGGGGCGCGCCCACCCCCCTAGGGTGCGCCCTGCAGGCTTGTGATCTCCCGGCAAGTCTCCTGCCTTCATCTCCAAGTCTGGTAGGTTTCTTCTGGTCCAAGAAAAATCATCCAGAAGATTTTATTCCGTTTGGACTCCGTTTAATATTCCTTATCTGCAATACTCAAAAACAAGGAAAAAATAGAAACTGGCACTAGGCACTAGGTTAATAGGTTAGTCCCAAAAATAATATAAAATAGCATATTAATGCATATAAAACATCCAAAACAGATAATATAATAGCATGGAACAATAAAAAATTATAGATACGTTGGAGACGTATCATGCATCACGCATTCTCACCTCGAGGATCGGTGCGAACTTCTCCGGTGCATCCAAACCCCGTGACATGATACGCTGTGTCACACATAAACCTTCTTATATCTTCGTGAAAACAGCCACCATAACTACCTATCATGGCATGTCCACAGCCATTCCGAGATATATTGCCATGCAATTCCACCGTCACATCATATGATTTGTACCTTCATTGTCATATTCCGTTGCATGATCGTAATATAGATAGCATGATATTTCCATGGCTTGTCTGTTTTTGATATCTTTGCTATGCTAGATCATTGCACATCCTGGTACACAGCCAGAGGCACTCCTATAGAGTCATATAGTTTTTCATGTTGAGTTATAAGTAAATAAAAGTGTGATGATCATAATTATTAGAGCATTGTCCCAGCGAGGAAATAATAAATGGGGGAGGCCAAATGAGCCCACCATATATAAAAAATAAAAAACATGAATGAAAAAAATGAAAAAAAATTGATGAGAGAAGGGCCTTTGCTACTATCCTTTACCACACATGTGCCTCAAGTGGCACCATATTCTTCATATAGAGAGTCTCATGCATGCTTTATCACTTTCATATGCTAGTGGGAAATTTTCATTATTAGAACTTAGCTTGTATATTCCGATGACGGGCGTCCTCAAATGCCCGAGTCTTCATGATCAAGCAAGTTGGATGCACACGCACTTAGCTTTAGTTTAGCTTTCATACACTTATACCTCTAGTGCATCATATTGCATGGCAATCCCTACTCCTCGCATTGATATCTATCGTTAGGCATGTCCATAGCCCGTTGATACGCTGAGTTGATGCGAGATTTTCTTCTCCTATTTTTAGCACTTTGATATCTACCACCACTATGCTATGTCCATGGTTCACACTCATGTATTGCGTGAAGAATAAAAGGTAGATGCACTTTGAAAAGGTACGATCCACTTGCCTGACTTGGACACCGTGGTGCTTGACATTTGTACTAATGTGGTGAAGACGGAGCCATGCCTTACTAATATGATAAAATGAATGGGGGGTAAACATTCTTTGAGGATCGTATATTTCGAAAGATTGATGATTGTGTTGCTTGTGCTTATAAATACTACTATGTTGATGTTTGTTAATTCATCGTTTCTCAACGAGCATAAATGCAAAAGATTACATATTGGGTAGCATGTCACATCAAAAATTCTGTTTTATCATTTACGTACTCAAGGACGAGCAAGAATTACGCTTGGGGATGCTTGATATGTCTCCAAAGTATCTATAATTTTTTATTGTTCCATGCTATTATATTATCATTCTATGATACTTTTTGAGTAATTATTTACCAATTTATATTATTTTTGAGCACTAACCTATTGACCTAGTGCCTAGTGTCAGTTCCTTTTTTGTGTGTTTTTTGTTTTGCAGAAATTCCATATCAAACGAAGTCCAAATGCGATAAAAATTTACGGAGATTTTTTCTGGAATATGTGTGAATTTTGGTAGTCGGAATCAGTGCAAGACGATGCCCGAGGGCCCCACAAGCCAACAGGGCGCGACCTGGAGAGGGGGCCGCTCCCTGATGGCTTGTGGCCAGCACTTAAGTCGGTGGTGGCTCTCCTTCTACCGCAAGAAATATATTTTTGCGATAAAAATCCCCTCAAAATTTCAGCCCGACCGGAGTTACGGATCCTCGGATATTTAAGAAACGGTGAAGGGCCAGAAAACAGTCGCGAAAACAGAAGAGAAAAAGAGAGAGAGAGATCCAATCCCGAAGGAGTTCCTGCCCTCCGGGAGCTATGGCGGCCATGGACCAGAGGGGAAACTCTCCTTCCATCTAGGGAGGAGGACAAGGAAGAAGAAGTAGAAGGAGGGGGGCTCTCTCCCCCTCTCTCCAGGTGGCGCTGGAGCGTCGACGGGGCATCCATCGTGACGGCGATCTACACCAACAACTTCGCCGCTGTCAACACCATCTCTCTCCCCCTCTATGCAGCGGTGTCAAACTTGTCTTCCCCGCTATAATCTCTACTTAAACATGGTGCTCAATGCTATACATTACTATTCAATGATGTGTGGCTATCCTATGATGTTTGAGTAGATCTCCTTTGTCCTACGGGTTAATTGTGATATGATGTTATTGATATGAGTTGTATGTTGATATTGTGTTGTCCTAAGGTGCCTTCCGTGAGGCGCACACGTGAAGGATTCACGCTGGAGGGTTTGCAACATGTTCATGATTCGCTTATTGTGGGTGGCTAGAGTGACAGAAGCTTACACCCGAGTAAGGGGATTGTTTGCGTATGGGAGTAAAGGGGACTTGATGTTTAATGATATGGTTGGGTTTACCTTAATGATTTCTTGTAGTTGTCAATGCTTGCTAGAGGTCCAATCATAAGTGCATATGATCCAAGTACGGAAAGTGTGTTAGCCTATGCCTCTCCCTCATTGCATATGATAATTGTCTATCATGTTATACTCAATTGCCTATGGACAATCTTTCTCTTGTGCTACAAAAAGCTTTCTACTAAAAAACTTACTTTATTAATCTTTATCTTGTCTGGTTACATTTGCGTAAGGATAGGTTTCCTTATTTGCGCAAGTCAAAGCTAATGCCACGTGCTGATGATCCTTTTAAGGTGTTAGAGAATATAAATGATAATGCCTATAAGCTTGAGCTGCCTGCAGATTTTGTGGTTAGTCCCACATTTAACATTGCAGATTTGAAGCCTTATTTGTGTGAGGAAGATGAGCTTCCGTCGAGGACGACTTCATTTCAAGAGGGGAGGATGATGAGGACATCCCTACTAATGTTACACCCACATCCCCACCAGCTACACATATTGGACTAGTTACTAGAGCCCATGCACACCAACTGAATTATTAGGTACTTTCGTTTCTTGGAAATCCTTCTAATGTTCATGAACATATGATGCTGCCTAAATTAGATACTTTTGTTTTACTTATGATTGAAGGACCTAGCATCGACAAGAAGGATGGCCATTGGAGGGGGATCAAGCATGGAGAACAAGGTGCGCGCGCGGGAAGGAACAATGGAATTTCCAATGGTGATTTCGCAGTTTGAAGCCACCATAATGAGAACATGAAGGCTTGGACGAAATATTCAAGATGCCACTTTATAAATTTTGTCCATAGACTATTATAAGTGTTGCGCCACCTTATTTTTGGGTCAGGCCCATGTAATTTTGAAATACCATATTATAGGCTGTTTTTAGAGTCTGTATGTGTGGGGAAACTGAGTTAGGGTTGGTTTCGGACCCCTAATCCAAGGGGCCACGAAATCCTCCTCTCTTCCCCCATATATACAGCCCTTAGGGCAGCGTTTTAGACTTGGGTTTTGCTTAGATTACAAGTTCACCATAGCTGCAACTTCACGTCCTTCATTTATGTTCCACGACCAGACCAAGACGTCAAAGAACCCCACTTTCATCAATAAATCTTTCCTCTTATATTCACAATATCCAGGTTGCAATTTCAATTTCTTGCTTGTTCTTCATTTGCGTGAAGGAAATAGACCTTTGTGGTCAGGTTGATCGTGCTCCGGCGCGGTCAATAACCTCTCGGAGTTGGTTTAGCCATTTCTAAGGCGCGACGTCTTTGCACGTTCGTAGTCGAATTGTCAATGTCTACTCCACCGAAAACAATAGCGACCATCTCATCGAAAGACGGGACACCTTTGCCTCTATCATCTTTGTCGCTCTTCCTCTTCATTCCCGCTTGTCATTGTAGTAGCGATGGCGGCCGTGAGGAGGTTCTCCGCCGCTGAGAAGGGAAAAGCAGCGATGGAAGAGGCGGAAGTAATGAAGCCGGCGAGGGGGTGAGGTCGCCCTCGCACGTCCACCACTACACCTGGGGCACCTCCCAGGGGGCGTGAGCGCCCACCGTTGGCGATCCATGCTGGCTTAGGTAGCCGTGGAAGAAGCCTAGCCTACGGACGCGGATGCGGGGGGCAAGGCGGCCGCAGGCGGGGTAGGAGGAATGGCATCACCACCCGGCCAACCCAGCCGTGGATCCACTCTGCCAACGCGGCTCGCGAGTTTATCGTGGGGATGGACTGCCAGCCCCGCACTTGGTCCCGGCTCATGGACTCCTTCGTGGAGGAGACGACGAAGTGCGCGCCCCTGGGCCTGTGGCTGCAGCCAGACGGCTGTTGCAACGGGTCTTCCTGGGTGGCGACAGAGTTCACTCCCTCCGGCTTCATGCTCTTGAAGCGGGGGTGGAAGTTGTTCACCCTCGCTCGCGGCGCTAGAGTCGGAGTCCTGGAGGCTGTGCTACTCGAGCCCGGTCCTTCCTCTTCTACATTTTTCCTGCAACGAACCATGTTGGCCCCACGGGGGCGTGTAAGAAGAATTATGGCCATCGCACCTTAAGTTTAATGCAGTTCAGGTCGAAAATGAGTTCTCTCTTAGCACTTCTCGTTAGGCTTGTCCCCTTCTCTATGATTGCCTTAATGCTCTGCGTCGCTAGGACCCAACCCCTGAGCAAGACTCGGACGTCACTGGTATGTCAGGTCGCGATGTCTGGGACAAGGCCAAGAGGTGAGGGGCCCGAAGTCCGGTAAGAGTTCCCGAGGTGCGATGCTCAGGAGGTCCCCCTTGATGCGCAAGCGGCTCACGCGAGAGAAGAGGCTTCCGCTCGGAGCGAGGTTACGGGAAGAAGGAACACTACCAAAGATCACCAAGCCGCGTGGGGTGGTTAACTTAACTTTTCAGAATGCGTCGTGAGGCGGCCGCAGCCCGCGAGTGGTTCACGTGGCGTGAGGGCGCGTCTTCCCTAAGTTCACCTCCTTATCCCATCTTCTATCCCGCGACGGACCAATGTAAGCCCCGCGAGGGGTGCGTGAAAAATTGTTGCCCTTTGCAACCAATACCTTTGTAGTTTGAACCATGCGTCCACTTCTGGGGTCCCCTCGCGGGGTTCTCCTCTTTTCCCTTGCTTGCGTAGGTGCTCTGCATTGTCGGGACCCAGCCCTCAAGCGAGCCTCAGCCGTCACTGGTATGTCAGGTCTCGATGCCTGGGACAAGGCCAGGAGGTGAGGGGCTCCGGAAGCTGGTGAGGGTTCCTAAGGCACGATGCCCAAGGACCCCCCTTGACGCGCAAGCGGCCTGCGTGAGGGAAAACACTGGCAATGGCGAGTCTGCCCCCGGGGGGTTCTCATACTTTGCTCTTTGCAACACCAATAGGTTGTCACTTGTCGGGCGCGACTTGTGAGACCCCTCGAGTGATCCGTCCCGAGGAAAAATCCTGCACACAAAACCTTCATTTCGAACGACGCACGCTCGCTAGCTTTCACTTGGGTGTCACGTGAGGAGACCAGACACCAAGGGCCTTGGTGGGTGACGTGCGCGGCAGCAGGCCCGCGAGCCAGAGCCCAGTCCCTTGGGTTTTTTAGCGCTGCTGGGACTAACCCAAGCACAGGAACCGTGTCCAGCCCCCGCTTGTGTGAGGCTCAAGGGGAAGCCGGCGACCGCGTGCCGCGAAAGAAGGCCGACGGCTGTCGTGTCAGGCACGATTCACCCTGAGGTCGGTGTGGCCCGTGGGGCGCTCTTAGTTGACTATCCACCAGCGCGGAGCATGGGGCTTCCACTTGGGCGTGGGCATGATCATAGTTTGATCGTTCCGCCAGCGCGGAGCATGGGGCTTCCACTTGGGCATGGGCATGGTTGCGACTCAACCGTTCCGCCAGCGCGGAGCATGGAGCTTCCACTTGGGCATGGGCATGGTTGTGATTCAACCGTTTCGCCAGCGCGGAGCATGGGGCTTCCACTTGAGCATGGGCATGGTTGCAATTCAACTATTCCGCCAGCGTGGAGCATTGAGCTTCCACTAGGGCATGGGCATGGTTGCGATTCAAACGTTCCGCCAACATGGAGCAGAGGGCTTCCAATAGGCGTGAGTGGGAGTTCTCCCGAGGCTAAGGGGTGGCGCACCGGGAGGCTCCGGGGCATGTACAGCCTCACCACATTCTTACGTGAGAGGGTGACGAGTAGAACTTGCGGAGGTGCTGGATATTCCAGGCGTTCTGCACGGGTACTCCATCCTCCGTCTCCAGGCGGGCAGTGCCTGGCCTGGAGACATGGGCGACCCTAAAAGGGCCTTCCCACATGGGCGAGAGCTTGTGGAGGCCCTCTCTGGAAAGGATTCACCGTAAGAAGAGATCCCCGACCTCGAGGGTACGAGGGCGGATGTTGCGATTGTGGTAACGCCGCAAGGCCTGCTGGTACATCGCGGCGCGAAGGGTGGCCTGGCGGCGGGCCTCCTCGAGGAGAAAAAGACCAGTCTCCCGTGAGTCGTCCTGACGCGCCTCGCCGAATGCCAAGACCCGCGGGGAGGCATGCTTAAGCTTTGAAGGAAGGATCCCAGCCCCATAGACTAGGAAGAAGGGGGGTTAGCCAGTGGGCTTAGTCACGGTTGTGCGGATGGGCCACAGCACGGACTGCGTCTCATCCAGCCAACCCTTCCCGCAGGCCTCAAGCTTCTTCTTGAAGCTCCTAGTCTTGAGGCCCTTGAGGAAGTCAGCGTTGGCGCGCTCGGCCTGGCCGTTACTTCGCGGGTGCGCCACGGAAGACTAGCATATCTGCGTACCAATGTTAGCACAGTATGGCCTTGTAGGCATCAGCTGGTGGTAGGGCACCTGGAGTGTCTCAAAGGTCTCGACAGAGAGCACGTTGAGGCCGGCCCTCCATCGATGAGGCACTACTAGAAAAAACCCTGTTAGTGGCGCACCTATTTTGGCTATTAATGGCGCACTATAGGTGCGCCACTATTATCACGCCACTAGTAACAAATACTAATGGCGCACCACTGGTGCGCCATTAGTATCCCAGATAATAGTGGCGCACCATATAGTGCGCCATTACTAGGCCAAATAGTGCGCCATTGCTATGCCTCTTTGCTGGGCCATGTGTATACTGTGCTCTGTGATAGTAATGGCGCACTTTCACACAATGCGCCACTACTGTGTTTCCTATGTGCGCCACTAATGTTATATATGGTGCGCCACTACTATGAATATTCTGTATTATTATTTTTTGGCTTTTTTGGTAATTGCACAGGTTACAAAATACATTATCAGCACAGAATATAAACATAACAGAATATAAAAAGCACATTTAGGTCTCGAGATAGCGAACACAATTCAATTCATCATATTAGTCTCCAAATTCAAAATACCGAACAAAGTTCAAATATTAGACAAGTTTAGGTCTCGAGACCGAGTAGCGAGTTTGTCGTCACATTAAAAAGTCGATATCATCTAAACTACCATCACATAGAAGAGAGCTGCGGTCACGATGAGCATCATCGCGATGAAACTGGTCTTCATCCGGTTCCTCCTCCGCTCCCTCCTCCCAGTCGTCGTAGACTCCGGGAACCTTACCCTTGTACACGACATACGACGGCATCTCTATGCACTAGACAAACAAAACGTTAGTAGCAATTCACAAATAATATATAAGCAATATATAAGTATGCAACAAAAGGATCGGAAGAGAAAAGCAACACATTAATAGCACGATTCATGGTCCTACTAATAAATAGCATCGATTACATATAAGTTGAACGACTGTCCAAACTAAAGAGACATACAAGTTCATTAAAGTTTAATTACAACATGAGCTAATCGATATTTCAGAACTACATAGCATCAATACTTAATTCGACTCGACTCAGGGACCGGAGCGTGGATGAAGCCGCCGTCTTTCGTGATGGTCATGAATGTGCGGTCGTCCTGCTAATTTTCTTGACCTAGGACCCCATTCTCAACCGAAACGGAAATTAATCGACATTTTGGGAGAAAGGGGTAATTTTTTGTACCTGCACAAAAAAGGCCTACATATAGGCACAACAGAGCAGCAGCAGCAACAAAAACAGAGCAGCAGCAACTGGCAACAGAGAGGACACAGCCAGTAGTGCAAGACCAGATCATTTGCACTGTCCAAATGGCCAAGACCAGTTGGATTTTACCCAGTTACAGCCAGAACTAGCAGGACTACCAAAGCATCTAAAACATGAACTAGGGCTAGATCACAGAGAAAACAGAGAGAGGAAAGGAGGAGCTCACCAAGAGGGGTTGTAGCCGTAGCAGAAACTTAGCCACACCAGTGCCACGGTGTGACTACCAACACAGCCGGAGCTCTGCTGCAGAGGAGGCTCGTACTGGACAACATTATCCACCATTAGCATATATTGCAGACATATACTGGACAACATTAATTTGAGTAGATATTGGATCAACAAGCAGTCATGAATCAAAAAGCAACCACGATCCGAACTCTCTCTCTCGGCTCCTCTTATACACCCCATGGCCAGTACTCATGAATAAATGGATCTCCTTCCCAGTGCTCCTCCTTGGAGAGCATAAATGTATATCCGAAAATTAATAATTCGCACCCTAAGAGAAATTAGTAATTATATCTATCAGCAATAATTCATGAAACCAACTGAAATCAAATATCATGTATATTGTTTTCAGTTTTCTTGTCGAACATCAGTTATTAATAGTTCACCATGTATCACTCAGTTGTGGTCGCCACAAATGACCATTCAAGAAATCAATATCCAAGAACTAGACTAAGAACCCTAGAATTAGAGGGTGAGGGGAATGAAGAAGAGGAGGAGGAGCGCGGGCTTACAGGTCCACCGTCGGGGAAGAAGCACGCCGGCGATGGGGTCGTTATGGTCGCCACAAAGCTTGCGGCGCCACTGCTCCGGGGCGCCGAGCTCCGGGGCGCCACTGCAGAGGAGGGGGCGCACGGTGAGAGAGAGAAAGAGAGGGAGGGAGGGAGCGGGAGGCTTACCGGAGCGGAGGGGGTCGCCGGAGACGAGCAGGTAGGGGGCGGCGCGGCGGGGACGAACCGAGCACCTGGATCTCTGAGAGGGGGCGCCGAGACGGTGACGGATCTCGCGGGGGAGGGGCGCCCGCTCGGGCGAGAGGCGGGGGCTTGGGGGCGTCGGCGGTGGCTTGCGGCGGTGGGGGCGGGCGGCGGGGAGGGGGGATTTGGGGGCGTCGGCGGTGGTCTGCGGCGGGGAGGGGGCGCACGGTGAGGAGAGGAAATGGAGTGGGAGGAGAGGGAGGCGCGGGGAGGAGGAGGATAGAAAGCAGGGGAGGGATAGCAATGGCGCACCGTTTAGGGGTGCGCCATAAACACCGTTATATCAATGGCGCACCTTCTCCTAGTGCGCCATTACTACTAGTAGTAATAGGTTAAAAGAATGCGTGTGTGGTTATGGACAGAACCACTTACATGGCCTAGTGGTTGGTCCCTTGATACATTAAGCAAGTCACCCAGGTTCGAATCCTGGCAACCCCACTTTTTGCACCTTTTTTAAAATTTTATTTTAACCTTATGATAAACATCCAAACACTTTAAAATAAACACATGGCAATTTTAGTACTCCCTCCATTCCTAAATATAGGGCATATAATTTAGTTGCATTCATTGGTGAATTGGTAAAACATTTATGAATATGAAAAAATATCATCAAATTTGAAAAAATATTCATGAATTCAAAAAGTGCCCATGAAATTTAAAAATATTCATGAGTTCAAAAAATATTAACAAATTCAATACTTTTTGTGAGTTAGAAATTCAATAACAGAATAAACCTAATTAAATAAAAATTGGTATACTAATGGCGCACCTCCTAGGGGTGCGCCATTACTAGTTTTAACTAGTAATGGCGCACCACACCCCGGTGCGCCATTACTAGTTTTGAAAAAAAAATTGAAAAAAAAAATTGTTAGTAGTGGCGCACCGGGGTGTGGTGCGCCATTACTAGTTAACTAGTAATGGCGCACCACACCCCGGTGCGCCATTATTAGTTTTGAAAAAAAAATGAAAAAAAATTTGTTAGTAGTGGCGCACCGGGGTGTGGTGCGCCATTACTAGTTAAAACTAGTAATGGCGCACCACACCCCGGTGCGCCACTGGTAAGTCTGGGGAGGGGGGTGTGCATAGGACAAACTTAGCAGTGGCGCACCACACACCAGGTGCGCCATTAGTAATATGGACATTAATGGCGCACCCATATCTGGTGCGCCACTGCTATATAGCAGTGGCGCACCACATACATGGTGCGCCATTAATGTCCATATTAGCTATAGCCATTTTTCTAGTAGTGAGGGTCTTGGTGACTGAGAAGTTGTTGATGGTAGGGGTGCACAACATGGGAAGCATGCCCACAGAAGCCGTGGACTTGAGGTTGTCCTTGGAGTCGAAGGAGATGGCGTACTGTGACCACTTGAGGGGTCGCGCGGACTTCGACCTTGGGAGGGTGGCGTTCACTTCACGAGAGAACTGCTTGAACAGGCGGTTCGACGCAGGGGCATGGGCTCCGTCGAGGATACAGGCTATCGCGCGAGGCTCCTGATAGCCCCCAGCCCCCTCGTTATGCTGCTTGTTATATTTCCTCCTGGGCGGTGGCGGCAGCGACGGAAGAGCAGCGTCATCCTGAGGACGCGCCTCGCGAGGCTGTTCATGCTAGGCACCCTCACAAGGCTGATCGCGCCAGCCATCCTCGCGAGGCAGCTCACGCCATCCCTGGTGGGGGATGCCATTGCGGTTGTCCCACTTGCCGCCACCGCGGACGCCTCCATTGTCGGCGCCGCGGTCATTGCGGTCTGGACGCTGGCCGAAGCGTTCGTCGTGGAGGGACTTGAGCTCCTGGCAGTCTTCGGTGTTGTGGGTGCGCACGTTGCGGTAGACACAGAACGGGTGGCGGTCCTTCTCGGGCACATCATGTTCGCAGCTGCGTTTCTGCTCAGGCTCCGCCGTGAGCACGACAGGGCGCTTGCGCTTGACCTCCTTGCCCTTTGCCATGTTGTCGTCGGGCGAGGCGTTAGGGTCGTTGTGGATGAACTGGCGGACCTCTTCGGCCTTGGCGCACTTGTCAGCGATGTTGAATAGCTCCAGAGCCGAGCTCAGTTTGTCGTTGATGGCGAGCTTCTCGCACATCCGGATGTCCTTGATGCCGTTGGTGAACACCATAATGATGGCTTCGTCCGAGGCACACGGGATCTTGTTGTGCACCTAGCTGAAGCGCTGGGTGTACTTGCGTAGGGTCTCTCCAGGGCGCTGCTTCACGCGCCGCGGATCGTTGACGGAAAGGGGGCAGTCAGGCGTGCCCTTGAAGTTGGCGACGAACTGCTCGCAGAGCTCGCTCCACGAAGAGATGGACTCCTCACGCAGGTTCATGAGCCAGGAGCACACGCCATCCTTGAGGGCCATGGGGAACCAGTTCGTCATGACCTTGTTGTCGCCATTCGCCACCTCGATGCTCAACGCGTAGAGCTGGAGGAACTCCGTGGGGTCGGGGATGCCATCATAGCGCGGGGGCTGCTCAGGCTTTAACTTGATGGGCCAAACCACCCGGCGCAGCTTGCGAGTGAAGGCCCTACAGCCTATGCTGCTTGAAGGGACGCCACGCGCTAGGGCGGCCCGGTTCTGGCGCCTGGCCGCTGCGACATCCTGGATGATCCGGTCATGGCGTTGGAGCTGCTGCTCGAGGATCACACCCGCGTTGGGCGACATGTGGCGGACGATCTTCCATCTGTCCTCGTGCTGGGCCTGTGAAGGTGCTCCGCGGGGCTGGCTGCGCGGGCGCGCGTCGCACCGAGGCTCGACTGGTTCGCCGAGTAGGGGAGGTAGCGGAGGCGCTCCGTGCACAACATCCCCGGCGCGAGACGATGTAGGGCGAAGCGAGCAAGGGTGCCGGGGCTTCTCCGGTGGCGGTGACGAGCTCGGTGATGCGGCCTAGCCAGGCGTCATAGCCAGCGTCCGTTGGGCGTTAGCAAAGTAGCTCACGCGCCATGAGCAGCGCGACCTGCGTGTTCATGTGCCCAAGGAGGGCGTGGGAGGAGGAAGCCGTGGTGATGCGGCCATACTGCAGCACGGAAGGGTGCAAGGAGTCATGCTGCTCGTGGGCAGCAAGGTCGGTGGCGGCGGCAGCTGTGGCGCAGGCGGAGTGGTGGTGACCGTCGCGGGCCGCCCTACGCTCGGCACGCACACGGTGAGCGTCAGCCATAGGGTTGGCGAAGCTGGAGCCGGAACGGAGCAGGAGAACAGCGGTGCACCCCCTACCTGGTGCGCCAAATGTCGGAATCAGGGCTCCGAGGACCCAAAATGGTTCGAACTATGGGGTCCGTTAGTTGCCCCGCCCTACTCTACCTAGCAACCTCACGGCGACACTCCCGCGTGCTCAAGCTAAGGAAGAAGAACAGTGGGCACGGCAGTTCACCCAGGTTCGGGCCACCTTGTTGTGTAAAACCCTACTCATGCTTGTCTGGATTGCTTGAGGGTGAGAGGGAGTAGAAAGGTGGGTTCTGGCTAGCTTCGGGTCAATCTCCTTCTACGGCGGCAGCCTGCCCTATCTTATACTGGGCCCAGTCCACTTCCCCCGAAAACACAAGGCAGGAAGGGTTGCCACAACGACCAGTTTGAAGGGCGACAAGATTGCAGCTTATCGTGAAAAAAGTAGTCTTCGCCTGGAAAAGCCTCCTGCCGTGACGCGCTGGTGGGCTCGGGGATGACCTCCGTCCTGGCAATCCCCCAACCTCGCTCTTCTTGCACCAAACGGGAAACCTTTGGAGATTGCTTTGGGAACCGGCGAGCTGGCCCTGCTCCCTTAGCACAAAATAGGAAAGCCTCCTCATCTATGCCTACTGGCACGGCTCCTGGCGCCGCTCGGCGTGGCGCGCGTCACCCACGTGAAGATGCAGGACCGTGCGACCCCGCCGGGCCACCCTTGATTAGTCCGCCCCGCGAAGGCCTCGGGGGCAGCCTCGGGAGTCACCTTGCGAGAGTGGGCTTCGCAAGGCTCCTGAAGATGCTTGCTGACGTGCGCCTCGCGAGGTGGGGGCCCACGTGAGGGTCTTGCTCGTGAAGTCCAATGGTGTGCCGTGCTAGGCGCACGGCATGCGTCACGTCTTGGGCCATAGGCAGACGGGCCAGGATAGCCCCAGTCCCACGGGCCCGACATTCACATTAAGCTTAACCCGGAGAAGTGTGTCTTCGAGGTACCCACATGCAAACTGCTCGGGTTTATTATATCCCACAGAGGGATAGAAGCCAACCCTGACAAGATCCAAGCTCTTGCTCGCCTTGAGGTGCCTACTGAATTGAAACACGTCCAGAGGCTGGCAGGATGTGTGCCAGCCCTCAGCCAAGTTATACCACGCCTCGGGGAAAGGGCATTGCCCCTCTATAGGCTACTAAAGAAGACGAAGAACTTCAAATGGACAAGCAAAGCAGGGGCTGCATTGGAGGACATTAAGACCTTCGTCCCTACTAATCCCATACTAGCCGCACCGGGTGCGAGCGAGCCGTTGTTATTATACTTATCGGCCACCAACCAGGTTGTTAGTGCAGTCCTCGTCGTCGAAGGGGACATGGAAGGGCATAAGTTCCAGGTCCAGCCACCTGTGTATTACGTCTCTGAGGTGCTCACCCCATGTAAAGCGAGGTACCCCCACTATCAGAAAATAGCACACGTCATGTTTATGGCATCTCGGAAATTGCGGCACTACTTTGAAGCTATGACCATGGCCTCCGAAGTACCCCTCAATGATATTATCAACAATAGGGACACCACAGGACGCATCGCAGAATGGGCAATTGAATTACTGCCCTTCGAAATCACTTATCATGGGCGCCAAGCTATTAAATCCAAAGTGCTGGCCAACTTTGTGGCAGAATGGGCTGAAGTCGAACTCCCTTGGGAGTATAGTACGCACCAACATTGGACGATATACTTTGACGGATCCAAAATGCTCGCTAGACTAGGGACTAGCGTGGTACTCACGTCACCCACCTGCGACAACATTTGGTACGTACTACAAATTATGTACACCGACTAAAACAATGCGACCGAATATGAGGCGTTGCTGCGCGGTCTTTGGATCGCAGTCTCAATGAAATTCCGACGTCTAGAGGTCCGCGGGGACTCCAACCTCGCTATTTCACAAGTCAATTGTGAATTTTACACAAAGGATCCCAAGATGACTAGATATACAAATGCAATCTTAACTATCTCGGTTCGGTTCGAGGGTCTCGAGTTTCACCATATCCTGTTAGACAGTAATCAAGCTGTAGATATCCTCCCCAGGATGGGAGCAAAACGAGACCATGTCCCAGAAAAGACCTCCTGGAGCGATTGTTCAAACCATCCGTGGTGTGGCAGGCAGAAAATGTGCCACCCCCTCCTGATGAAGCCAAAAAGGAGAAGTGCTCGGAAGGTGGCAGCGAAGCAATAATCGGGGGCTCAGAGGCCAAGAAAACCTCCTCGGTCCATGAGATAATGGCAGTCATTGCCCCATATACCAAACCCTTCCTCGTATACCTCCTCCGTAAGGAGATTCCCGAGGGCCAATCAGAGGCCCAGCGGATCATTCGGCGCTCCAAAGCATACAAGGTCCATGAGGGAGAGCTCTATAAAAAGAGTGCTATCTGGGTCCTTCAAAGGTGTAAACCCGAGGAACAAGGGCGAGAGTTGCTTGTGGAAATACACACTGGCATGGGCGGCCATCATGCCGTAACCAATGCCTTGGTCAGCAATGCATATTGGGCAGGATTTTATTGGCCATCGGCTCGGCAGTGATGTCTACTACTCAACTTTATTCTTGTAGACTTAGTTGGGCCTCCAAGCGTGGAGTTTTGTAGGACAGTAGCAATTTTCCCTCAAGTGGATGACCTAAGGTTTATCAATCCGTGGGAGGTGTAGGATGAAGATGGTCTCTCTCAAACAACCCTGCAATCAAATACAAGAAATCTCTTGTGTCCCCAACACACCCAATACAATGGCAAATTGTATAGGTGCACTACTTCGACGAAGAGACGGTGATACAAGTGCAATATGGATGGTAGATATAGATTTTTGTAATCTTAAAATATAAAAACAGCAAGGTAATAAATAGTAACCAGCGAACAAAATGATATATTAATGCTTGGAAAGAAGGCCTAGGGTTCATACTTCCACTAGTGCAATCTCCCAACAATGCTAACATAGTTGAATCATATGATCATCCCTCAACGTGCAACAAAGAATCAATCCAAAGTTCCTATCTAGTGGAGAACAATAAGATGAAATTGGTGTAGGTAGTAGCACCACCTCAAAGTTATTCTTTCCAATCAATCGGTTGGGCTATTACTATAAGTGTCACAAACAGCCGTCGAGTTCCTACTAGAAGAACACCATTGATACATATCAATCAACCCTAATGTCACCTAAATACTCCAATGTCACCTCAATAATCGGTGGGTAAATTATGCAACATGCATCAAACAATTTCAGGTCTATCATATTCAATCCAACACAAAGAACTTCAAGGAGCACCCCAAGATTTCTAACGTAGAACATAGTATGAAAACGTGCAATCAACCCCTATGCATAGATCCCCTAGGTCACCGGAATTCGCAAGTTGATGCCTCAACATATATCAAGTGAATCAATAGAATACCCCAATGTCACTACGGGTATCCCACGCAATACATACATCAAGTGTTCTCAAACCAAAATATTCAATCCAACATAACAAGATCTCAAAAGGGAAAGATTCAATTCATCACAACATGATAGCAAGGGAATAGCATCATATGATCTGACTATAATAAAAAAGCACATGATACATCAAGATCATGACATCTCAAGAACACGAGAGAGGGAGAGAGAGAGATATTGAACACATAGCTACTGGTACATAACCTCAACCCCGAGGGTGAACTACTCCCTCCTCGTCATGGTCTCCGCCGGGATGATGAAGATGGCCATCAATGATGCTTTCCCCTCTCCGACAGGGTACTGGAACATCTCCAGATTGGTTTTTCGTCGATACAGAGAGTTGTGGGGGCCGAACGGAGAGTCTCTCTTTATTTCTGGGGTTTCTAGGATTTATAGGATTTTTCAGCGTTGGAATCACGCGCAACGGAGCCACATGGCCCCACCACATATCAGGGCGCGACCTCGGGGGGTTGATGGCTTGTGGCCCATAGGTGGCTCCCCTCCTGTGGTTCTTCGCTCCAATATGGCTTATTTCCTCTGGCAAAAATCACCAAAAAGTTTCGGGCGATTCTGAGAACTTCCATTTTTTGCACAAAAGCAACACCATGGTAATTCTCCTGAAAACAACATCAGTCCGGGTTAGTTCTAAATAAATCATATAAAGTGCATCAAAACCATATAAAAGTATTGTAAACATAGGCAATCATGGCATGAATACTTCATAAATTATTGATACTTTGGAGACGTATCAGGCAGACATATAAACATTGGTTAACAAGTGTATCGGGTGCCAGGTTTTTGCCAATAAAAGTCACATGCACTCAATGGCTCTTCGGACTATTCTGATCACCTGGCCCTTTATGGTTTGGGGGCTAGACACTTAAATGGGGGACCAAGAAAAAGAAGTATCTACTCGTCATGGTAGATAAATTCACAAAGTGGATAGAGGCTAAGCCAGTAACCTCGGCTAGGGAAATTTGGTAATTGACTTCTTCTCTGATGTAGTACACCGTTATGGAATACCTCATAGCATCATCACAGATAATGGAAGCAACACAGCCCAGGAAGTAAAGGTTTGGTGCGCGGATAAAGGCATTAAGCTTGACTACGCCTTCGTATATCACCCCCAGTCTAGCGGACAGGTTGAGCATTCAAACGGACTAATACTTAGTGGCATTAAACCACGGTTGGCTCGATACTTAACGAAATCCGACATCCACTGAGTGGAGGAGCTTGACTCCATACTTTGGGGCTTGCGCACCACACCTAATCGGTCAACTGGCAATACATCGCTTTTCATGGTGTATGGACCAGAAGCGGTCTTCCCATGTGATCTCATTAATGATTCACCTCGAGTGCGCATGTACGAGGAAAGGGAGGCTGAGCTCGACAAACAAGATTACTTGGATGCCTTGGAAGAGGAGTGTGACGTGGCTCGTGCGGGTTTTGCGTTTTATCAGCAGCAGGCAAGGCAATACCAAAGCAAGGAAGTTCGAGCAATGGAATACAATGTGGGGAACCTGGTTCTTCTTAATCATCCCGAAAAGCAAAAAGCATAAACTTTCGCTTGTTTGGGATGTCTCGTTTATCATCGACCCGATACTTACCGTGGGGGGGGGGCTTATCACCTCCGAGACCCTCAAAACAATGGACTAGAGCCCCATCCATGGAATGCTGCTCGGCTCCGGCGCTTTTATGGTTAATACGCTCGCACCCTTTCCGTTTTTCTTCTCCGAAGTCACTTTTGGTAACTATATACTCCCTCCATCCCGAAATAAGTGACTCAACTTTGTACTAACTCTAGTACAAAGTTAGTACAAATTGAGTCACTTATTTTGGGATGGAGGGAGTATTATGATAGGCCCTTCCGATTAGCGTCTGTTTGCTTAGGTTATTACAACCATACCCCCAGAGTGTTTAGAACATCCTACATATGTGAGGTACTTCGGCGGCATCCTTACATGTATACTTGTACTGACCCAGGGGCTCCCTATTAATCAAGTATATTTCCTGTTATATTTGCGCACTTATGTTTCGTATGTATGTGCCTCCTTCCCTTTACAATCATATTCTGCCAACATATGCATCGGTTGGTCTTAAGATTTTGCCAAGGTAGGTTGCCTAGCTCCTATCTTTGCCTCCTACGTTCTCGATTGTTCGACTAGGAGGTAAAGGGAGAACCTCTGTGATTGCTACTTCTGGTTCGCCCGGTCAAGTGCCTCAGGTGGGTGAAGCTGAAAGCGAACATTCTTAAGTGTTCAACTGGTCGGCTACGATAGAAGTGAACGAACTGATGATATTTTACAAGTTCTACTTAGGGGCTTCAACCCCAACTCAAAAATCTTTTTCTCCGAGTAAGTCGGCTGGCGATAATTGATGGCCCACAAGTATAGGGGATCAATCATAGTCCTTTCAATAAGTAAGAGTGTCGAACCCAAGGAGGAGTAGAAGGAAATGATAAGTAGTTTTCAGCAAGGTATTCTCTGCAAGTGCTGTGAGTAGCAGTAATAGATAGTTTTGTAGCAGGATAATTTGTAACAAGTGACAAGTAGCAAAAGTAACAAGTGTACAGCAAGGTGGACTAATCCTTTTTATAGAAAAGGACAAGCCTGAGAGTAATCTTATATAAGGCAAACGATCCCGAGAACACATGGGAATTTCAATCTAGTCATGTTCATCATGTTGAGTTGATTCACGTTCGTTACTTTGATAATTTGATAGGTGTGTGGACCGGTGCTAAGGTGTTTTTCTTACTTGAATAAGAAACCCAATTATGATTACCCCCTCTCACAAGCATCCACAACTACAAAAGAAGAATTAAGATAAATCTAACCATAGCATGAAACATGTGGATCCAAATCAGCCCCTTATGAAATAACGCATAAACTAGAGTTTAAGCTTATGTCACTCTAGCAACCCATCATCTACTTATTACTCCACAATGCCTTTCTTTAGGCCCAAATATGGTGAAGTGTCATGTAGTCGGCGTTCACACGACACCACTAAAGGAAGAAACAACATACATATCATCAAAATATCGAACGAATACCAACTTCACATGATTGCTTATAACAAGACTTCTCCCATGTCCTCCGGAAAAAAGTAACTACTAACAAATCATCACTATGTTCAATATTAGAGGTATATAAATATGATTAAGGATCTGAACATATTATCTTCCACCAAGTAAACTAACAAGCATCAACTACAAGATGTAATCAACACGACTAGTAGCCCCCAGGTACCAATCTGATGTTTTGAGACAAAGATTGAATACAAGAGATGAACTAGGGTTTGACATGAGATGGTGTTGGTGAAGATGATGGTGAATATTAGTCCTCCCATGAAGGAGGAAGCATTGGTGATGACAATGGCTTCGATTTCCCCCTCCCGGAGGGAAGTTTCCCATGCAGAATCTCTCTGCAGATATCAAAAGGGCCTCTGCATAGGTTTTCTAGATCAAAACCCATCATATAGTAGAAGAGCGCGGCCGGAGGCCGCCTTGGGCCCCCCTAAGCCATCAGGGCGCGCCTAGGGTGGTGGGCGCGTCCTGTTGGCTTGGCAGCAACAGGTGGCCCCATCTGGTATATTTTTGCTCCATAAATTCATATATATTCCACAAAAATTCCTCGTGAAGTTTCAAGTCATTTGGAGTCCAGTGAATTTTCTTGGTTTTCAGGTCCAGAATTCTAGTTTCAGGCAATTTCCCTCTTTGTGATGTACTTTGTAAATTAAGAGAGAAAAGGCATAAGAATATCGTAAAGTGGAATATTGACAAAAATAATATAAATATCAATAAAAAATCATGATGCAAAATGGACGTATCAACTCCCCCAAGCTTAGACCTCGCTTGTACTCAAGCGAAAGCTGAACTCGATAATAATAACCATATAATTAGAGAGAGCGAGAGAGGTGTCGGTATGTCGGGACCCCGATCCTAAGCCATAAGAATCTAGCATGTAACACTTCACATTACTTTGCGGCCTCACGCACGGTTATCTCCACGGCCGCCACCTTACCTGGGCCGGGACCATTTGCGCCTTTTGGCTCACGAATGTGAATATGTCGCTAGCATTCAAATGTCCAAGAACACGGGTCGACATGACTAGTCGTAGAACCCAAGTGGCACATCCGTACAGGGACAGACATACATAACCCAACAATGCAGGTGTCGGTCTCAGCGTGTGTAGACGAGTCATAGCAAGCTACAGGGACTCCATTACGCCGTGGGACATAAATGTCATCAACTGCGCGTAGACGAGTCATAGCAGGCTACAGGGACTCCATTACACTGCGAGACATTTCCCCGAAGGGACAGACACATCAGCAAGAAGGATACATGCCAGTCAATCAATGTGTCTGGAGCAGTAGCAAGCTACCAAGGCTCATTGGAAGTACAAAGAGGCATTTCCCTGTAAAGAGTACTACTAGAGGCACACAACTAGGTGTCGAATCCCATACATACCGTTACACGTCACACGTACGCACGACATGTCTGATATGCATAGATACAACTATGGCATCACAACATAACCATACAACAACACAACATTTATTTAGAAGGCTCAGAGGAGCCTTACATAATATGTTCATACAGGTAGGGGTCACATGACCCGACACTCAAGCAATACAAACATGTTCATACAAACCAAGCGGAATCTTAAAGCTGTCTGAGTACAGACAGATGAAAGGTAAAAAGGCATAAAGCCTGACTATCTCTAGCCCAACCCAGGGCATCAGATCGTGGCTGGGATACCAACTACTCGGCGTCGTCGACGTCTAGGTAGAACCCACCAGATGGGTCCATGTTATCATCTGCAACAATTATTAAGCAAACATGAGTACAATCGTACTCAGCAAGTCTTTAAAGCAGACCTAATCTATTCATGCTTATGTTTCAACAAGGGGAGTAGTGGGGTTTATGCAGCAAGCCAACTTTGACTCTTGGCTAACCTGTACTATGACTACCAGTTCTTTGAACAAGTTTTGAGATAGCGCACATGAGTCCACTAACACCACATCAATACCCTACCATGGATCCACTCTCGTCACCTACGAGAGTGCCATCCACGGTACTCACACTTGTCATGAGTCTTTTAAGAGTAACCATCAAGTTATCTATGAACAACATAAGTTCTCCAAGTAGTCCATTTCTGAGGACGCGGCTATTCGAACAGATTCATTACCCTGCAGGGGTGCACTTCTTCACATGCGCTCTCGCCACTTACCGCTGAGTGCACATAAAAATAGGCACCTCGGCAACCTTCAAGCGGAAGCCCAACGAGGGAGTCGGCCACGACCGTCAATCATACAAGACCCTAGTCCAGGCTATCGCCTATTTGAGACTAAACCCGCACGAAAGTCCGGCCGAAGTTTCCGCTACGGCCCCAAACGATGTGCGTAGGGTTCCCAAGCCCACCATTCGGGTGACCCTTGGTACACTGTGCCACTGCCTACCGCGTCGTAGCCCACCCCTAAGGTCAGCGCTTTGCATGGCGTCCAGCATAGCTACAAACACCAGAAACTACTTGCAACTCCTGGACCGAGGACTAGCTGATCAATAAGTCGAGCGGGGTCATATTTCAGGGCCCAGCATGTGGTGGTAACTATTCTTGGATCACAAACACGGAACTCAGTTCCTAAGAACGGTCCCAATGAGACAACCCGCTATGTACTCCTACATAGCCTCTCATCGCTATCTTTACCAAATCATGTTCATCGTTTAACTCATCGCATTAGAACAACATTGTTTCACTCCGGTTCATCACCCAGATGAATCAGACCTGACACAACTCTAAGCATAGCAAGCAAGCATGGTAAAGCACATCAAGGCTCAAGCATTTGCCAGGTATGCTAGGTTGCTTGGTTTAGCTATTTACTATGACAATGACAGGTAATGCAGAGGAATGGGTTCAACTACCGCAACAGATAGAGAGTTGAAGCGTTTGTCCTAATGCAATAAAAAAGAGCAGGAGCGAGAGCATGGGGCTATATCAGATATGATCAATGGGGTTGCTTGCCTTGGAGGTTGGCGGGGAGGTACTCTCCTTCAGAGGGATACTCACGGTTATCCGATGGAGCAGAACCTACCGCGATACAGACGGAGTAACAATCAATACACGACAAGTGCAACAATATGATGCATGATCATGACATGCAGCATGATAAGAATGAGCTAATGCATCTATCATTAGAGTCAAATGGAGTAGAGTTGAATATAGGTTCAAAATCGTACTCCATGTGATATTCCACATATTGCATCATTGCAAAATGTCAATGTTCTCCTATTTCGGTTGCCCTAGCATGCATCATAATAGCACCAATGGATTCCTTGGATTTTTCTGATAATTTTTCATATATAAATTATTTGAATCTGAGTTACAAATTAATTTCTATGAATTTTAGAAGTATTATCCATTTTCTGGGATTATTATAAATTAGAAAATCTTTATTGCATCAGCATTGCATCAGCATTGCGTCAGCTGGTCAACTGGCTGTTGCCAGGTCAAACCTGACAAGTGGGGTCCACTAGTCAATGACCCAGGCTATTCCGAGTCACTGACATGTGGGGTCCACATGTCATTGACTCAGGGAATAATCCTGAGTTGACCCTGGCTTTGACCTGGCCAGGGTGCACTGTCAATGGCTATTAGGCATTTTAATCACGGGACGTTAGTCCCTAATGACGTCCACGTCGGCCCCCACCGGAATCCTGCCGGCGGCGACCAAACCGACGGCGGCGAGTCGTCGGAGTTATGCAAACGGCGACGGCCGGACGCGCGGAGAGCACCAAAGTGATGCCGGAGCTTGGGCGAGCTCGGGATCGACGATCTAGCATGCAAAAAGGCCGGGGCTTGGCTCCTACCGCATCTACGCGGCCCTACGAGCTCGATGGTGGCCTCGGAAGGACCACTTGGACACCGGAGCGTCACCGGCATTGAGGTCCACGGTGGAGCTCCTCGGGTCTCAATGAAATCGAGTGCTACGGCGCGCAATCGAAAGGGGAGAGAGGGGGAACGGATCCGTGGCCTCACAGCGGTTGCAGCGGCATTGGAAGTGGGCTCGGGGACGGCCTGAATTGACGGCAGCCTTCCGTTCCTTGCCAACGGCCGAAGGTTGAAGACGATGGCGGCCCCGGCGATGGGAGGCTCCTGGCGATGCGCTGGTCGGCGTGGAGGTCGAGGGCGACGACGCGGAGCTCGTGCGCGGCTCAGAGGCGAGGGGGAGTGGCTGGAGAGGCGGCACTACGGCGGCGAGCTGCGGCAAGCTGCGGCCATGGCGAAGCAGAGGCGAGGGGAGGAGTAGAGGGGGCGAATAGAGGAGGAGGTTATGTGGACGGCTCTGCCGAGCCTATCCCACTCACCAGTGCGACGGGGGAGGCCAGGCAGGCAGGAGGCGTGGCGCTCTGGTCGCGCTCACCGTGCCTCCCTTCGCCTCTGCCTACTACCTTCGCCTCACCGTGCTATCCTCTCTAATTGTTTTCAATCATGAGTAATTCCTTCCATATCTATTCGAAGCATTGAGTGTTGTTTTCATTTCTCGATCCTCCGAAGGCCATCATTTCAGAAGATTTCTTCGTTCTTAGCTTTCAGCTTTGTTCTCAAATTCTTCTCAATTGTTGTCCCTTCGTTCGTATCTCAGTTATTCCGGTGGCTCATTCTAGTTCTGTTAGGGGGTTCATGATCTCTTCGTTCTCATGTATCTCCATTCATTCATGGTATCCTCATTCCGTTCCAAATTCTTACCGGTGTTTCTTCCAAGACTTCTTCAAGTGCGTGTTATCTTTCTTCAAACTTTTTAAGAAGAATAAGTGGTATGCCAAATCCGTTGCTTGTCACCAATTTAACTTGGTGAAGGACAAGCATAACATAATTCTTATTCTTGTTTCCTCAGAGTGATTTCTATCCTTCTTCCGGGGTTGGTCATGATATCAATTCCTTATCCTAAGTGCTCATCTTTTCTTTTTCGGAGTTCCATGTTTTATCAAGTATCTCATCGCGAAGCTTCACCTAAATCTTTGCAACGTCATAATCTATCCTTTTCAACCGTCATTTCTTTTGATCATTCTTTCGTATACGGAGGTCCTCATGGTGGTTCTTCAAGTATTTAATTCATTCTCGAAGTGTTCTTCAATATTCTTGTGGTAGTACCTCAAGTATCATTCATCTGGCATTCCCAAGTGCAATTCTTTCTCCCTTATCCTTTGAGATGGTGTTATAGCATTCTTGATTATGAGGAGACTCGAAGAGAATTGTCAAGAATGAGATATCTAAACCCATCATTTTCTTCCTTGGAGTTATCTTGGATTGGATTTCACCTAAAGAATTTCCTAAGGATTGTTGGTATCATGGTGCTCAGCAATGATCCAAGTTCTCGATGTATCCTCTTGTTGAAAGAAGTTTGCATATCCTGTTATTCCCAAGCAATCCATGTTTTCATTAGTGGCGGGTTGTCACCTCATAATTTCTAGATGTTTCCATAAGCCCACAAGAAGCTCTCTCTTTTCGTTGTTGATTTTCAACAACTCCGTTCAACCATTCTTATAAGGATGCTTTTCAAATCCAATTGTGGTAGAATATGTCATTTTCTTCTCAGTTCTTTCTTTCCAACGATCTGGCTTCTATTCTTTTGTTCTGGAGCCTTTGTGATGTTGCTCTCTTAGACCATCATCTTGTTTTGTCAAGATCATGTTCCTTCTTTGCTTATTCAATAACCGGAGTGTACTGTCCTCTTTTGAAGCTCTTTCTGCCTTATCATGTTTTTCTTCTCTTTTCTACCGAAGTGCTGCCCAATTTATTTTGGAATTCTTATTGTTCCTCGTGCTATTCTTCATCTCTTTTCAACCTTGAAGTTTTGTTAGTTTCACTCGTTTGTCAAAGAGGCAACTAAGTTTTACCTCTTCCTTTCTTCTTCCTCTTCCCCTTCTCATTCTAAGATCTCGGATCAAGATCTCTTGTAAGTGGAGGAGAGTTGTAATAGCCCGAAACCGATTCTTTGCATTATTATTATTATATTAGTTCCTCTAATTTATTTTGCATTGCATCATGCCATCTTGCCATTAAAATTTGCAACCAATTTTCTTAACGCCAATAAAAAATTATATAGATCTGTTGATCTATTTAAATTGAGGGAATCCATATCGTGATTTCTCTTTAAAACATATCCTCCCAATATTTTAGGGAGCTATTATAAAATATTCCAACACACTTGCAATGTAAATCCCATGCCTTTCCTACTTCAAGTTTGACCTCCAAACCTTGTTAATACTTCATTCTCCATTTATCGAGGCTCCTCCTAAATTCTCAACATCTTTTGACACCCCTAAAACCTAGACCCAAATCAAACCATTTGTGTGATATTCAAATGAGTTTGTATTAAATACCATTCATTCATGCCATTATATTTTCTTGGGTCAAACTCATTTTGAGAGACCGTGAAAAATAGGCCTTTCCTAAACCTCTCTTTCTTTTCTTCAAGCCTCTATTTTTTTTAAACAGTAAGTGTATAAAAAAAGAGAAGAGGTCACATCAATTTTTTTTCTCTGCACAGGCTGGCGCAAGGCTGAAGCCTAGCCGGCCCAAGGCCCACCTAAACCCTATCGAACTCTAGCCCAGCCTCCTCCCGATCGCCTCTTCTCTCGATCTCCCTCTGCTCGATCCCCACCTCGCTCCCTCGTCCTCTCGACCGCACCGCCTCTGCACGCACACACACACACCAGAGGGGAGCGGGAGCCCCGCACGCCAAGCCGGCCCCGACCTGGGCCCCTGGCCATGGCGCACCACCGGCCGCCGGCGACAACCTCCTTTGTCCGCGCCACGCCCTGCCCACCTCCTCGTGGTATCCTTCTCCATGCCCCCTCGCCTAGCCCCGTGCGCCTCCTTGCTCTGCCTCGAGCCAGTCGTCGCCGCCCGCAGTGCTCCAGCCACCGCGGCCCCATGCCGGAGTCGTCCGTGTAGCGCCAGCGTAGGCCTCACAGCCCCCGCCCCGCTGCGTTGTCGGCCTCCTCCGTCCAGGTCCGGCACCTCCCCGGCCGGATCTCCTGCTGCATCTCTACTGTCGTTGCCTCGCCATCTCCCGTGGCCGCAGCAGTCTGCACCGCGGGCTCCTCATCATGTTGCTCTCCTGCTGGTCTGCCAACCATGCTCGCTGCCTGCTCGCCTTGCGCCTCCCTGCCTTGCCGCTAGTCCGCGCTCGAGTTGCTGCCGCGCTCCCAGCCAGCGCCTTGCGCCATCGCAGCCAGAAGCGACCATGAGGTCTAGTCTCCTCGCGCGCCTCCCATCCTGGTCAGCCAGTTCTCTGTCTGAGGCCCCCTTCAGCTGCTCCGTTTAGAACGGCTGCCCCGCGAAGTGCCTTGGTGCCACTTGAAGCCCCGACACCTCGAGACCAAGTCAGACGACCACCTGACGAGAATTTTGCCAAGTACCACTACCGTCGACCCCGCAGATCTCGGATTCGTCAAGATCCTCTTCGACAAGTGTACGACTACCGTCGCCGAAGACTAGTGTACCA
Organism: Elymus sibiricus; assembly: GCA_039707655.1. Classification (NCBI taxonomy): domain Eukaryota; kingdom Viridiplantae; phylum Streptophyta; class Magnoliopsida; order Poales; family Poaceae; genus Elymus; species Elymus sibiricus. Next base: position 241,024,998 of record CM077665.1, read on the forward strand.
CTACTTCCACTACCGTCGCCTTGGATCCGACAAGACCGCCGGGTGAACGACTTCTTCCTCTATGACACGAGTACAACTACTTCCGCGACGACCCATGTACAACTACACCACATCGACTCGATGCGCTCCAAAGATGCTTGCTTCGAAGGTATAACACCGAGACGCCCGCCCGATGCGATGAACATTTGATGTGTGTATGAGGTGCACCGCGTGTTTGCACCGTATAGAATGCTAGTTGCGGGTATCTCTTTTCCGTGCCACCAACGCGTTGGAACCCGGTAACCGGGATCACCCCACCACCTTTGCAGGACACGCACACGACCACACTTTCTTTTGCACTAGCATCTCTACGAGTTATCGGAATCGGAACGTTGCCGTGGCATCGTTTTCGTTTTCGTCGCCGTGGCACCCAATTCGTCCGCCATGGTGAAAAATACACCATATCATGTTATATGTCTACATTTTCATAAAATTTTGCATCTATCTTGAATATGTCATCCGCATCCATTTGAAACAATTAAATTGTTGTTTGCATAATAATTGCCTAATGACTTGCTACGCGGTTTGTATCATAACTAAATAGTCGTAGCTCCGATTAAAATGTTCCACATATGAAACTTGACTAGAAAAAATGCGTAGAATATCATGGTGCACCTTATTTTGCTATTTAATAAATATAAAATATGGTTAGTTCAGATCTGGACAAAATTCATAATTTGCATATGGGGTCATTTCGGAAATGCTATATGTTGTCTCTAGCCTCATTTGAAATGCCTACATGATGTAGTTGTGTATGCTCACCTCTTCCCATGTTAAACAACATTTAATATTGATGAGTACCTAAACGAGAGTGAACTAAATGATTCAAACGTGGAGTTTCGTCAATATGCAACTCGTTGCATATTGAGCTTCACTTAATGTGTAGTGTTTGACTGTTGCATCTTGCCATGCCATGCCTTGCATATTTAAACTTGACATGCATAAGCATTGCTTGCACATCATGTCATGCATATGTTGTGGTGTATCGTGTGTTGATTGTTTGTTCCGTATTGCTTCTTCTCGATAGAGTTCCGAAAGCATTCGGAGTGTGAGGATTCGTTCGACTACGTCCCGTTCGTCTACTTCACGGATCGTCTTCTTCATGGACCCGTTCTTCTTCCAAGCGGGATCTCAGGCAAGATGATCATTTCCCTGGATACCATTACTATCATTGCCATGCTAGTGATCTCATTTTCTATCGCTGTCTCGCTACCTACCACTTGTTTGTCAAGCCTCCCAAAATGCCATGAAAAGCCTCTAACCCCCTCCACATCCCAGCAAACCATTGTTTGGCTATGTTACCGCTTGCTCAGCCCTTCTTATAGCGTTGCTAGTTGCAGGTGCAAATTGGTTCCATGTGCAACATGGATATTTTGATCTATCACAATATTATTGCTATTTAATTTAATGCACATATATACTTGGTAAAAGGTGGAAGGCTTGGCCTTTTGCTCGGTGTTTGGTTCCACTTTTGCCGCCCTAGTTACTTGTGTACTGGTGTTATGTTCCATATTGAGCACTCCTAACATGCTCGGGGTTGTTATGGGGACCCCCTTGATTTTCGTTTTAGGATAAAACTTGTCTGGCAAGGCCCAACATTGGTACTCCATTTGCCTAATAACAACTAAAAAGCATAGGGACCCACCGGCACCCGTGGATAATTTAATCAACAATCCGGGCCAGTGCTCCTCATGAGTCTTGGTCCAAACTAGAGCACCGTGCGGGGCCAACCCGGGGCAACTCGGGAGATGTCTATCAGGCCACCGTACGCTTCGCTTACCGTCGTGTCCTAAGAACGAGATATGCGGCTCCTATCGGGTTCGACGACACGTCGGGCGGCCTTGCTGGATTTGTTTTACCTTTCTCGAACGTCTTGTGCGAGGAATTCCGATAATACTTCGGGCTATCTCGAGGTTGAGGTTTTCCAATGGAATTGCCTAGGAAATCACGGGATTCGTGGTCAAGGTTATTCCCGTGGCGTGTGGTTAGTTTGTGATGGATGAGTTGGAGCACCCCTGCAGGGTTAAATCTTTTGGAAAGCCGTGCCCGCGGTTACGTGGCAACTTGGAAACTTTGTTTAACACCCGGTCATAGCAAACTTGAAGTAAACTCAAATAAAATACATCAACCTTGTGCGTAACCATGACTGTCTCTTCTCGTGATTTCTGAACCGAGCGAGAACACGGTGGGGTTATGTTTGTTCGTAAGTAGGTGTTCAGGATCTCTTAGAGATCATTACTAGTTCACGTCCGTTTATGCGACGATCATCCCCCTTTATTCTTGTACTCGTAAGTTAGCCACTCAAATAAATGCTTAGTGCTTGTTGCAGCCTCACCACTTAACCTTACCTCACCATTAATCTTTAATAGTCTTGATACCCTTGGAAATGAGATTGCTGAGTTCCCGTGGCTCACAGATTACAACAACAGTTGCAGGTACAGGTAATGCGATGATTTGACATGAGCGCGATGCTTGTTTCTTTTGGATTTCTTCTTCTTCTTTGATCTAGGATGGGTTCCAGGACGGCAGCCTGGGATAGCAAGGATGGATGCCATTTTATCGTTTGTTTTCGTCCGTAGTCGGACCCTGCTCTTCTGTATGATGGTTGGATATGTTGTTGTATTGATGTGATATTGATGTAGCTTGTGGCGAGTGTAAGCCAATTCCATATACTCATCTCTTCTTACATGTACTTGTAATGATATCCATTCTTGCAAAACGTCGAGATGCGCTTCTATCCCTGTCGAGGCCCTCGTGCCAAAATAAGGATAGAATCGCATCTTGGGCGTTACAAGTTGGTATCAGAGCCTGTACCGACCTAGGAGCCCCCTTGATTGATCGAACTTTGGCCGAGTCGAGTCTAGTGAAAAACTATTTTGATTCTAGTTATATATCAGAGAGTAGGATTCTTTTTACTCCTCTTCTATGCTCTGGTGAGGAATCCTGACATAGGAATTTTAATTCTTCTAATGTTCTCACTCAAAAAATTTAGGATCTCGCGGGTATTTTGGAACCTCTACGATGTCGATGTGACCGGAACTCTGTTCTTGGTGCCTTCCGTACGTATGGATTGGACCCGGGGAGTTGAGCTCCAAGGGGTTCTTGACACATCGCTATCGTTCAGTTTCCTTAGTATCTTAGGACGCGGATGTTCGAAATTGCTTCAATACTATTCGTGGTGCGAAGAGTGTGGCGGCACCCAGTACTGGGGAGCGGGATCACATGTACTGCCATCTTTAGTATCGTTATGATTACGAGGGTCTGAGGTAGATGAGTTTCCGAGGTTGCTCTGGTTTTGTGTTGACGGATGTGATACACGGTGGGTAGTATTATTGCTAGGAGTTGAGTGTTTATTCAGTAATTTATCTGTGTATCCGTTGGACCAGACTGCATAACCAGAAAGATTTCGGAAGTTCTTAGGCGGGAATTCAAGTAGTTACCTAGGATTATCCTTCCAACAAATGCAAATGGGTCATGTATTTGTTTCCGGCTTAATTCGAAAGCCTCATCCTTTGATTTGTTTTGTAGTGTGGTAATTCGAGTTGCTTCGATGTCAAGTGGTGATTTCATATCTTTCCTAACCGGTGCGTTTCTAATCAAGATAATTCATCCCTTATCCAATATTTGCAAGATCAATCCTGATATTCCTTTCCGGAGTTCGTCTCATGTGTCTCAAGTGGTCTTTATTTTCCCACCCTCCCGCCCTTTTTTTTCAACAATTAAATTCTCGTCCAAGTGCCTTTCCTTCATGTGATGCTTCCGCTATCTCCTCTTCCGTTTTATATCCGGTGATCCATTGTGAAGATGCTCAAGTGCTAAGTTCATCATTCTTTGTTCTTGTTGTTATTCTTCCCCGGTGGATTTAATTCAAGCTTTCAGTGTTCATCATATTCTTTTCATTCGTTAAATGCTATCCATGTGGAAGTTCTTGTCCAAGCCTCTCTTGTTTATCCGTCTCTCTATTCCATCTGGAGTGCTGAAGATATCTCAAAAGATTCGTGTTTTCATTCAAGTCCTTTCAATTTAGTTCGAGGTTCTCACCTCATCAAGTTCTTAATTGTACCGGTGCAATCTCTCTTTCTAAGCAATCGTTTCAACAGTGATCTCTTTGACTGGGCCCATATCCCACAGGTTTTTTTCCCAGGATCTTACCTGGCTCTTCTAATCTTTTACGGAGATATCAAGTTCTTTTCAAATATGACGTAAGAATGAATTCCATCAGTCATATTCCTTCTCCAAGATCGCTTCTAAATCTTTTTCATCATTGCCTCAACCTTTCCTTATTCATTGTCCGAAGTGTCTCAGTAATTCTTGGTGATGTTTCTCGTCATCATTCTCTTCATTGAAGACCGAAGGAGAGTTTCTCTTAAATCTTGTCCGTTCTTCCGAAGATTCATGGTTTCAGCTTGTTGCTATCCTCTCTAATTGTTTTCAATCATGAGTAATTCCTTCCATATCTATCCGAAGCATTGAGTGTTGTTTTCATTTCTCGATCCTCCGAAGGTCATCATTTCAGAAGACAGTACAAACCCAAGTTGAAATACAAGCTAGTGAGAAGATAATACAACTCACCGGAGGCATTACAAGCTTCCTATACATTATTTTTCTACACCTCCGGAACTCAACTCACACCTCAGTCATATTCCACAAGACACGCATGACTGTGGAAATACAACTGCTACAATACTACTACCTCCGCTCATGAACTCAAGCATCTGTGTAGAACATCTCGTATTGGTTACCCCCGTGACCTGGAAGCTAAACCTGAGGGTCTGGAAACATCCTAGCCCGAGATCCCTGGGTTCCATAGGGACACGGATGTGGCCTAGGCCCCCTGTCTAGCGGCAACAGAGGTCCCAGAAGAGGAACAATGCCTCCAACGTCAGGCCAGTCTACGCGAGCTGGTAGATGAGTCCGAAGCGGGCTCAACATATCCAATTCACCATAACCAGTCTGAACGACTGGAGCTAGCTGCGTCAAGGCTGTCCAAAGATGTGCACGTGTAGCATAAAGCTCCATGCGAAGAGCACGTGCATCACGATCCCTGTTCTCCAACAACTGAGCAGTCACCTGGACCCTAGGATCCTCATGAGAGTGATCATAGTAGGCTGCACTAAGATATCCATCCTCTCCTCCTAGTGTCGCTGGAATATAACAAAACTCTGTGCCCTGAAGTAGACCATGGTGAGCTCTCATGATGGCCAGCATCGTATAAGCAGCCTCCTGAACTGCCATATCAATGGTAACTCCTAATCCATAAGCCCAATGGAGTGGCTCCGCAGCTCCAGGGTATGATGGATAAATCCTAACAGTACAGAGGTACTGGCTATGATTGAAGTTGCGGTACTGCTCCTCCACTGTGTACTCGGGGTACCAGCGGTAACCGGTCTCCACCATGACTCTGACCAACATAGCCGTGTGACCCGGTACATCAATGCACCTGGTCAAACGGACCACCTGATGAGAAGGACGAGAAGGCATCTGAAACAGAGAGTAATGCAAAGTGCATTAGAGATCCTAGCAGGAATCGGACAGCATAACGACTGAAAATGCTCAAAAACAATTTTGAGACATCCTGGAAAAGATTGGATAGCATAACTACTCAACTTTCTAACTTCAAGATTCAAACCAAATGATTGTCACACCGAAACAATACTTGAAAACTGGAGTGGACTCTCAAGCAACTGTAACGCCCAAGATGCGATCCTATCCTTATTTTGGCTCGAGGGCCTCGACAGGGATAGAAGCGCATCTCATCGTTTTGCAAGAATGGATATCATAACAAGTACATGTAAAGAAGAGATGAGTATATGGAATTGGCTTACACTCGCAACAAGCTACATCAATATCACATCAATACAACAACATAACAATCATCATACAGAAGAGCAGTGTCCGTCTACGGACGAAATCAAACGATAAAATGACATCCATCCTTGCTATCCCAGGCTGCCGGCCTGGAACCCATCCTAGATCGATGATGAAGAAGAAGAACTCCAAATCAAACAAGCGTCGCTCTCACGTCAAAGCATTGCATTACCTGTACCTGCAACTGTTGTTGTAGTAATCTGTGAGCCACAGGGACTCAGCAATCTCATTTCCAAGGGTATCAAGACTATTAAAGCTTAATGGGTGAGGTATGGTTAAGTGGTGAGGCTGCAGCAAGCACTAAGCATTTATTTGAGTGGCTAACTTACGAGTACAAGAATAAAGGGGGATGATCGTCGCATAAACGGTCGTGAACTAGTAATGATCTCTAAGAGATCCTGAACATCTACTTACGAACAAACATAACCCCACCGTGTTCTCTCTCGGTTCAGGAATCCTGAGAAGAGACAGTCACGGTTACACACACAGTTGGTGTATTTTATTTGAGTTTACTTCAAGTTTGCTATGACCGGGTGTTAAACAAACTTTCCAAGTTGCCACGTAACAGCGGGCACGACTTTTCGAAAGATTTAACCCTGCAGGGGTGCTCCAACTCATCCATCACAAACTAACCACAAGCTGCATTGGAATTCCTCAACCGCGGGATAACCCGTAGTATTTGCGGAATCCCGATGGAAAATATCAACTTCGAGATAGCCCGAAGTGTCATCGAAATCCCGCGCACAAGACGTTCGAGAAAGGTAAAACAAATCCAGCAAGGCCTCCCGGTGAGCCAGATCCGCATCTAAAGCCACGCAGTCTCTATCTACGGGCATCATCCGTCTGTGCAAAGTGGACGGTAGCCTGAAAATGCCTCGAGTTGCCCTGAGGTGGTACCGCCGACTGCTAGGTAGGTGGACCAACACTCATGAGGAGCACTGGCCCGGGGGTTGATTAATTATCCACGGGGTGATCAATGCCCTATGCAAATTTTAGTTGTTATTAAGCAAATAGTAAAACCAATGTTGGGCCTTGCCGGACGAGTTTTATCCCAAATCGAAAGTCAAGGGGTCCCATAACAACCCCGAGCATGTTAGGAGCGCAAAATATGGAACATAACACCGGTACACAAGTAACTAGGACGGCAAAAGTGGAACAAAACACCGAGCAAAAGGCCAAGCCTTCCACCTTTTACCAAGTATATATGTGCATTAAATTAAATAGCAATAATATTGTGATATATCAAAAAAAAATCCATGTTGGCACATGGAAACAATTGCACCTGCAACTAGCAACGCTATAAGAAGGGCTGAGCAAGCGGTAACATAGCCAAACAATGGTATGCGGGGACGTGGAGGGGTTAGAGGCTTATCATGGCATTTTAGGAGGCTTGACAAACAAGTGGTAGGTAGCGAGACAGCGATAGAAACGAGACAACTAACATGGCAATGATAGTAATGGTATCTAGGGAAATGGTCATCTTGCCTGAGATCCCGCTTGGAAGAAGAACGAAACCACGAAGAAGACGGGCCAACGTAGTCGAACGAATCGTCACACTCCGAACGCTTTCTGAACTCTATCGAGAAGAAGCAATCCGGAAACAAACAATCAACACACGATAAACACCACAACATATGCATGACATGATGCACAAACAAATATGATGCATGTTCGGTTTAATTATGAATGACATGGCAAGCACAACAAGCAAATACTACACATTAAGTGAAGCTCAATATGCACCGAGTTGCATATTGACGAAACTCCACATTCGAATCATTTAGTTCACTCTCGTTTAGGTACTCATCAACATTAAATGTTGTTTATCATGGCAAGAGGTGAAGCATGAACAAACTACACATCTAGGCAAGTTTAAATGAGGCCAGAAACAACATATAGCATTTCCGAAACGACCTCATATACAAATTATTAATTTGGTCCAGATGTGTTCTAAGCATAGTTTATAATTGTTAAACAGCAAAATAAAGTGTGCCATGAGATTCTACGCATTTTTCTAGTCAAGTTACATATATAGTTTATTAAATTTGGAGCTACGGTTATTTAGTTATGCAATAAACCGTTTTAACATGGCATTGATACAAATTAATGCAAACATCATGTTTAAACATTCTTTAAACATTTGTGAAGTTGGGATATTGTAATCTACACGAAATTTTAAGCATTTTACATATAGGACATGTAGCAAATGGAGTTACCAATTAAGAGCTATGAACATATCAATTTGCATGCAAATCTGTCCAAACAGGGAACAATCTGGGAATCGAACACCAGATCTCCAGGATGTTGCCGTGCTGGGAAGACCAACTGCACTAAGGTGGATATGTGATCAGGGGTGGATTCGGTACTTATAACCATGTTTGTAAGCTGGTGAAAATAGTGACAAACAAAACAAATAAAAATGCGGGGTGCATTGGATTCGAACCTAGGACCTCGCGGCTGCAAACGCATGAGCTGACCAACTGGGCTACCAAGGAACTGTGACAAACAAGGAGTTTTTTGCTAGATGAACCTTACCCTGATGCTGGCTGTACAAAACTGAAAACAGAGGCTTGCTCTGTCGTCGCAGCTGGGAACGCAGGTTGCAGCTGTAGCGCTGGTGGCGGGGTCGGCGCGACTTGAGGCGAGGGGAGCTCCGGGATGGATGGATCTGGGCGCGGGGCTCGATCCGGTCCCGTTCTGGCCGGATTGGCTGCAGCTAGTGACCATGGCGCCACCGGAACTCAAGCTTGGCGTCCATGGCTGCTTGCTCCTTCACCTGGCGAACGGGAACAAGAGAGGGAGAGGGAAATGAGAGATGCAGGAAGAAGGAAGGGGAGAGAGAGAGCACGAGGAGCTTGAGGCACAGCCTGGGAGCTCGGGAAGATACCGACGGACGACGCGATTGAAGGCAGCAATGCCGTCATGGTTCGGCTCCTGCACAACGACGTGACGACTCAATTAGAGGAGAGAGAGATTGGAAGGAAGGAGAAGCAGGGGATGCGGGGCATGGGGTCGACCGAGTGCTCTCCGACGGAGGCTGCAGTCTGCTCCGGCGGCTCGGTCGCCGGCCGACGCCATGCGAGGTCAGGCTCGAGCTCCTGCCCACGGAAGGAACAAGGAGGCCAAGGCTCCTGTGCGAGGACGCATCCACGACCGCGGGGCGCTCGAAGGTTGGATGGATGGATTTGGTCTAGTGGGAGGATGGTCGTCGTTAGTCTGGTTTGCAACACGATGGAGAGGTGGTGGCTGGTTTGGGCAAGTGGATCGGGGAAGGATCCCAAGGATGAATGTGAGAGGCTAGCGGCGGCGGGGACGAGACAAGGTGGAGGATTTTTAGGGATTAGGTCTAGTCTAGGTGGTCTATATATATGGATGGGACTAAGGTGGGATGAATTGCGTCTGTCCGATGACGATCCGATGGCCACGAAAGGAGGTAGGGTTTAGATGGGCTATGAAGAGGGGTTGGGATAAGATGAGAGGAAAGTGTGCGGCCCGGCGACGGAGTTTTGAAAATCGAAAAACGTGTGATAATTAACCGATGACGATGCCGCTACAATCATCCGTTGGGGTATCAAACAATCTCTGATTGCTACCAAATTTGGCAGGCGGTCTAGCTACACTATATTAAGACCGCACGCCAACTTTCGTCCCAATCCGAGAATATTTTTCGCGTGCTTTTAAAAACATATTTTTTAATGATGCCACGGGCGCGCGTGTGTGTGGTTGGTCTCAAAACGGTCAACGACAAGAACAGAGAGAACCGGTGACTACGAATGGATGCAAGTTTAAAAAAAAGTACGGGAGTGCCGATGCAATGCGGATGATGTGAATGATGCGAATGATGCGATAATGAATGCGACAAACAAATGAATCACACAATGACAGTGGAATAAAAGGGGAATCTTCTGGAGCATCGGTCTCGGGCTGTTACAGCAACTTAGTCTACAAGTCCATGGTTAGTAACTCGTCATCCTGAGAGGTAGATAAGAAGCCTAGTTCTTATCCCCGTAGAAAGAAGAGGGTGACTCAGAATAGAATGACTCCAGAAGAGGAGTAAAAGGATCCTTACGTTCCCTTCCACAATCAATTCCCTTAGATAACTAAAGCATTTCTAGACTCAACTTCGACAAGTTTGGCTTGGTAATCCTACAGTCAGTCAGGCTCTGATACCAACGCTGTCGGGACCCCGATTCTTAGCCATAAGAATCTAGCATGTAACACTTCACATTACTTTGCGGCCTCACGCACGGTTATCTGCACGGCTGTCACCTTACCTGGGCCAGGACCGTTTGCGCCTTTTGGCTCAAGAATGTGAATATGTCGCTAGCATTCAAATTTCCAAGAACCCGGGACGACATGACTAGTCATAGAACCCAAGTGGCACATCCGTACAGGGACAGGCATACGTAACCCAACAATGCAGGTGTCGGTCTCAGCGTGTGTAGATGAGTCATAGCAAGCTACAGGGACTCCATTACACCGTGGGACATAAATGTCATCAACTGCGCATAGACGAGTCATAGCAGGCTACATGGACTCCATTACACTGCTAGACATTTCCCCGAAGGGACAGACACAGCAGCAAGAAGGATACATGCCAGTCAATCAATGTGTTCGGAGCAGTAGCAAGCTACAAAGGCTCATTGGAAGCACAACGAGGCATTTCCCCATAAAGAGTACTACCAGAGGCACACAACTAGGTGTCAAATCCCATACATACCATTACACGTCACACGTACGCACGACATTTCCGATATGCATAGATACAACTATGGCATCACAACATAACCATACAACAACACAACATTTATTTAGAAGGCTCAGAAGAGCCTTGCATAATATGTTCATACAGGTAGGGGTCACATGACCCGACACTCAAGTCATACAAACATGTTCATAAAAACCAAGCAGAAGCTTAAAGCTGTCTGAGTACAGACAGATGAAAGGTAAAAGGCATAAAGCCTGACTATCTACAGCCCATCCCAGGGCATTAGATCGTAGCTGGGATACCATCTACTCGGCATCGTCGACGTCCAGGCAGAACCCACCAGAAGGGTCCATGTTCTCATCTGCAACAGTTATTAAGCAAACATGAGTACAATCATACTCAACAAGTCTTTAAAGCAGACCTAAGCTATTCATGCTCATGTTTCAACAAGGGGAGTAGTGGGGTTTATGCAGCAAGCCAGCTTTGATTCTTGCCTAACCTGTACTACGACTACTAGTTCTTTGAACAAGTTTTGAGGTGGCGCACACAAGTCCACTAACACCACATCAGTACACCACCATGGATCCGCTCCCATCACCTACGAGAGTGCCATCCACGGTACTCACACTTGTCTTGAGTCTTTTAAGAGTAACCATCAAGTTATCTATGAATGGCATAAGTTATCCAAGTAGTCCATATCCGAGGACGTGGCTATTCAAACAAATTCATTACCCTGCAGGCATGTACTTCTTCACACAAGCTCTCGCCACTTTTCGCTGTGTGCACATAAAAACAGGCACCTCGGCAACCTTCAAGCGGAAGCCCAGCGAGGGAGTCGGCCACGACCGTCAAACACACAAGACCCTAGTCCAGGCTATCGCCTATTTGAGACGGAACCCGCACGGAAGTCCGGCCGAAGTTTCCGCTACGGCCCCAAACGATGTGCGTAGGGTTCCCAAGCCCACCATTCGGGTGACCCTTGGTACACCGTGCCACTGCCTACCGCGTCATAGCCCACCCCTAAGGTCAGCGTTACGCACGACCTCCAGCATAGCTACAAACACCAGAAACTACTTGCAACACTTGGACACAGGACTAGTTAGGCAGTTGATAGGTCGAGAGGGTCAATTAAGTACCCCAACATGTGGTAGTAACTAGTCTTGGATCACAAACACGGAACTCAGATCCTAAGAACGGTCCCGATGAGACAATCCGCTATGTACTCCTACATAGCCTCTCATCGCTACCTTTACCAAATCAGGTTCATCATTTAGCTCATCACATCAGAACAACACCGCTTCACTCCGGTTCATCACCCAGATGAATCAGACCTGACACAACTCTAAGCATAGCAAGTATAGCAAGCATAGCAGGTAAATCACATCAAGGCTCAAGCATCTACCAGGTATGCTAGGTTGCTTGGTTTAGCTATTTACTGTGACAATGACAGGTCATGCAGAGGAATGGGTTCAACTACCGAAACAGGTAACAGTTGAATCGTATAGTCCTAATGCAATAAACAAGAGCAGGAGCGAGAGAGTGGGATGTTATCGGAATGATCAATGGGGTTGCTTGCCTTGCAGGTTGGCGGGGAGGTACTCTCCTTCCGGGGGATACTCATGGGTATCCGATGGAGCAGAACCTACCGTGACATAGACAGAGTAACAATCAATACACGACAAGTGCAACAATATGATGCATGATCATGACAGGGCAATATGATTTGGATGAGCTAATACACCTATCATTAGAGTTAAATGGAGTAGAGTTGAATATAGGTTCAAAATCGTACTCCATGTGATAATCCACATATTGCATTATTGCAAAATGTTAATGTTCTCCTATTTAGGTGGCTCTAGCATACATGACAATGGCACCAATGGATTCTTTGGATTTTTCTGATGATTTCTCATATATAACTTATTTCAATCTGAGTTACAGATTAATTTCTATGAATATTAGAAGTTTTATCCATTTTCTGGAATTATTATAAATCAGAAAAGGCTTTATTGCGTCAGCATGACATCAACATTGCGTCAGCAGGTCAGCTTGCCGTTGCCAGGTCAAACCTGACCAGTGGGGTCCACTGGTCAGTGACTCAGGGCTATTCAGAGTCACTGACATGTCGGGTCCACATGTCATTGACTCAAGGAATAATCCCGAGTTGACCCTGGCTTTGACCCCAGCCAGGGCCCACTGTCAGCGTATATTAGGCATTTTAATCACAGGAGGTTAGTCCCTAATGACGTCCGCGTCGGCCCCCACCGGAATCCTGTCAGCGGCAACCAAACCGATGGCGGCGCGTCGCCGGAGTTGCTCTACAGAAGGCTGCTAGGCACGCGAACGCCACCAGAGTGATGCATGCGCCGGGCCGCATCTAGCTACGGGGTCAGATGGCTGCAGGGGCACCGGAATGCTCGCTGGCGTCGACCCGTGTGGCTGCCGGAGCTCAGGTGAGCTCAGAGCCGACGCCTCAGGGGGTGGAATCCTCACCTGAGACCATTTACGCTCTCTACGCGAGCACACGAAGCCAACGAGGGCATTGGCTGGACCTGAGAGGCACCGGAGCGTCGCCGACGTCGAGGTCCGTGGCGGAGCTCCTCGGGTCTCGAAGGAACCGAGAGCTACAGTGCTTAATCGTCAGGGAAGAGAGGGGGAATGGGGCCAAAGGCTCACGGCGGTTGCAGCGGCGTCGAAAGCGGGCTCGGTTGCGGCTTGGAGACGGCGAATCGACGGCGGCGGCATCGGTGACCGGAGGTTGAACAAGACCGCAGGGCGGCGACTGGGGGCTTCCGGCGTCAAGCTGGTTGGCGTGGAGGTCGAGGGCGACTAGGCGGATCTCGTGGGCGGCTCAGAGGCGAGGGGGAGCGGCTGGAGAGGCGGCACTACGACGGTGAGCTGCGGCGGGGTGTGGCCATGGCGAAGCAGAGGCGAAGGGAGGCGATGCGCACGGCTCTGGCGAGCCTATCCCACTCGCCAGCGCGACGGGGGAGGCCAGGTAGGCAGGAGGCGTGGCGCTCTGGCTGGACTCGCCGTGCCTCCCTTCGCCTCTGCCTACTGGCAGAGGTAGGGGACGACTGGCACGGGCCAGATGGGCCGGCCTGCCCCTGGGCATCAGGTAAGCCTCTCTCTCTCTTCTTTCTATTTGTTTTTGTTTTCTGTTTTCTGACATTTGTTTTATTTTTGTTTGGCCAAAACACCTAGACCAAAAATACCAACATATTTTATGGAATGTAGTTTGAATATTTCAAACTTCCACAAAAAGTTTTAGCATTTTTGAAACATCTAAATAATTATAATGCATTATTTAGTGATTTTAGTAGCATTAAAAGGTTATTTTAAAATGCTATAATTGTTGTGAAAATTAAAATGTCCCCTGATATGTTGTTGCCAACATTTATCAGAAATAGTGAACACTTTTGAAGGGCATTTTGGATTCATTGAAAATCACAAGTATTTGAATTGGTTTGATTCAAGTGAGGTGCTAGGGTTTCTGTTAATCCCCATTTCATTTGGATGAAATTTAAACATGATGCACAATCTAGTTAGCACAATGCAAACTAGGGATGTGACATGACCGATGGTTCGGTCTCTTCGTGGAGCGGACTCTGCGAGCTGTTCATCGCCAACTTCTAAGGCACGCACAACCGCCCCCTTCCGTCCACGACCTGTGACGCGTGAAGCAGCAGCCTGGGGAAACCCTGCGCAAGTACATCCAGCGGTTCAGCCAGGTGCGCAACAAGATCTCGTGCGCTATGGATGAAGCATCATCATGGCGTTCACTAACCGTGTCAAGGACCTCAAGATGTGCGAAAAGCTCGCCATCAATGACAACCAGAGCTCGGCCTTAGAGTTGTTCAACATCGCCGACAAATGCGCCAAGGCTGAGGAGGGCCGCCTGTTCGTCCGCGATGACCCTGACGCCGGGCCGGACGATGGGAAGGGCAAGGGTAAGGAGGTCAAGCCTAAGGGCCACACCGTACTCGCGGCGGAGCCTGAGCAGAAGCACGGCCGCGCCCATGGCGTGCCCGAGAAGGACCGCCGCCCGTTCTGCATCTACCACGACGTGCATACCCACAACACTGAAGACTGTCAAGAACTCGGGATCCTCTCAGACGAGCGTGTTGGCCTGCGCCCGGAACGCAACGAGCGTGGTGCTGGCCGTGGAAGCGGCGGCGGCCATAGCGGCAGCAGGAGGGATAGCTGCAGCGGCAACCCTCGCCAGGGCTGGCATGAGAAGCCCCGTGACAATGGCCGGCGCGATCAGCCTCGTAAGGTGCGCCCTCGGGACAATGCCGCGCTCCCACCGCTACCGCCGCCACCGAGGAGGAACGACGACAGCCAGCGCGATGAGGGGGCTGGGGGCTACCGCCGGTTCAAGCAACTCTCTCGTGAGGTGAACACCGCCCTCCCAAGGACGGAAGCCATGAGGCCCCTCAAGTGGTCCCAGTACGCCATCTCCTTCGATGCCAGGGACAGCCTCAAGTCCACGGCCGCAGCGGGCGCACTCCCCATGATATGCAGCCCCACCATCAGCAATGTCGCCGTCACCAAGACCCTCATCGACGGAGGCGCGGGCCTCAACGTGCTCTCTGTGAAGACCTTCGAGACGCTCCAGGTGCCCTACGACCAACTGATGCCGACCAGGCCGTTCTCTGGGGTGACCGACGGCTCCACCACTCCGCTGGGGCAGATCCGCCTCCCTGACACATTCAGCACGCGCAACAACTACCGCATCGAGCTCATCGATTTCGACGTGGCGCACATCGGCCTCCCATACAACGCCATCCTGGGATATTGATGAGGATATATTCACGAAATATGATGATTCTGCTTGCTTAAACTGGGAAGAAATATTGCGCCTCGTTGACAAATATCATAAGGTGGATTCTCTCTTAGTTGATAATGCTATTTATTTTAATGAGAGCTTTATACTGCCTAAATCCTTGTGTGTGTGTGTCATTAGGTACATTGGAGAGGAAGGCATAGCACAAGGGAGCAAGGAGGAGAGCAAGGAGGCAGTGCAGCTAGGCAGGGAGGAGGACCCTGCAGTTTCCAGGGTGGTAGTACCGCCCCACACCAGCGGTAGTACCGCTTAAAGCGGTAGTACCGCCCCGTGCTACCGTACTCAGTACCGCTTAGCCAAAATATTTCTGGCATCCAAGCGACCTAACTAGTACTAGAGCGGTACTTAAGCGGTAGTACCGCTTGGAGCGGTAGTACCGCATGCCATAAGCGGTACTACCGTGCTGCCTGCGCGCAGGCTTTTGGGCTGACGGCCCGTGTACCCCTTCCAACTATCTTAGGATATAAATACCCTTCCTTAGGGTTAGTTAGGGGACCACGTTTTGATAAAACCTCTTTTCAGATTGAATTGCTTTAAGCATTCCTCTGTAATCAATATTCCTCTTTGATTCGATCAGGAGTATTCTACCTTCACCACTTTGTTGCGATCTGGTGTTTATCCTACTGCAAGATTCAAGTGTCTTCTGCTGTTCCATTGGGAATTGGTAGATTGCAAACCGCTTCGTGGTCGGCGGCTACGTGCGCAAGTGTGTGAAGTTGCGAATATCGAATAGGGTTGAGAACTGTTGCATTGGCAACGGGGGAACAGCCAGAGATTCGTCAGCGTCCCACAAGTTATCATCCACCTACATCGAGCTCAACGAGAAGATCGGGACACCCCTTATCAGATATCCGGCGCTGGCCAAGTTTATGGCAGCAACGCACCACGGCTACAATGCCCTCAAGATGCCAGGATGCAGCGGCGTCATCACCATCGCCTCTGAAGAGAAGTATGCGGCCTGCTCCCTTGAGCACGCCTACAAGCTTGCCGCAGCAGAGCATTCCGATGTCGCAGTGGATGCTGTGCCTCGCGAGGCCGCGCCCCCAAGGAAGAAGCAGCTGCTGCCCGTCCCAGGTCTCGCCAAGACGAAGAATGCAACACCTGGCAACGCGGATCCAGTGCCTGTTGCTGGCTCCTGCCGCCTCCCGGCATAGGATGGTGCGCCCGGCTCCTCCCTCGGGCTAGGCTCGGGGGCTTCCACCTGGAAAGCGTCTGACTTGGCCGGTATCACGAGGGAGGTGCTCGGGCACCACTTGGAAACGTGCTTCATCGCGTGACCCTACAAGGAAGGAGCATGGCGCCGGGCGCCGGCGTCGCAGGAGTTCATTGACCTAGAAATCGGCGAGCTGCGGGAGGAGCGTCTCCCGGAGCGCCTCGGCAGCCAGGCTGTTGCCCCCAGGAGGAGCGGCAAGGAGCGCATGTGCGTCGACATCGCGAGCCTTAACAGGGCTGGATCCCAAGGCCTCTTCCAACCACACGTCGCCACCAGCCACGTCCGGATGCCCTTTGGCTTGGTGAGCGCCAGCATCGCCTTCCAAAGGCTGGCGCAGTTCACGATGGCGCCTCGTGCGCCACCGAGGCCCCGCGAGCCTCCAGGACCTCAGGAGCCGGACGACCCCTGAGGAGCGAACCTCCGCGGCACGCTGCGTTGGGCGGCCAGACGCTTCCGCAGCAGCAAAATTGCCAAGTGACTTTTTGGTTTGTTCAAATTGAGGGCGCCCTTTGGGCTGCGATACCCTCAGGCTGGCATGGCTCTGTACCTGCAGCATTCTCGCTTTTTGGATGTGTAGCAAACCTTGTTATCTCTTCCGAAGTTTATGCTATTTGCTTAAGCCTCACGTTCGATGCCTCGCCGCCATTTGAAATCGCTGCGCCCCCGCGACCTTTCTTTCGAATGTCCCTTGGCTGGTGTTGGACACGGCGTATGTGCTCGGGTCCGTCCCTGCAGCGTTGATAAATCCAAGTGATCGAGCTCTGTCTCGCGGGCTTGCTCCCGTGCATGTCACCTCCTGAGGTCCTTGATGTCTCGCGCCTCCAGGGGATTGCTGAGAGTTGGTGAGTAAGGGCACGGATCAATATGTATGACTGCTAGTTTGTTGTTTCATGCCACGAAGGAACCCGACACGGCATCTTTGCTCGGGTTCGTCCCTGCAGCGTCGCTAAACCCGAGTGACTGAGCTCTGTCTGACGGGCTGCCCCCGTACATGTCACCTCCTGGGGTCCTCGGTGTCGAACCGTTTCGTCGGGACAGCCACTCGACGCGCGTCGCCCCCATGTCACAGGTTTCATGCGTACGCAGCTGTGTGAAGAGTGAGGCACAACCCGCATGAAGACCGAGGAAGGAGCTCCCTGAGCCATGTGCATGGAGCGTCCGACGCCTCTCTAATCGCCGCCCGTGACCCTCTCACGTAATAATGAGATTGGGGATGTACATGCCCGGAGCATCCCACATGGCCACCCCTTGGCCTCAGGAGGACTCCCGCCCATGCCCAAGTGGAAGCCACATGCTCCGCGCTGGCGGGGATACTGTCGAACCGTGACTATGCCCACACCCAAGTTGAAGCCCCATGCTCCGCACTGGTGGAGGATCGACTGAGCTCCACGCTCGCCAGTTTCCCCTTGTACCTCGCGTGAGCGGGGGCTGGACATTGTGCATGTGCAATGCTGAAAAACCCAAGGGACCGGGCTCTGGCTCGCGGCTCTACCTCCGCGCACGTCACCCCACCAAGGCACTTGGTGTCTAGTCTCCTCGCATGACACCCAAGTGTAAACCGGCAAGCGTGCAACGCTCCAAGCATGGTTTTCTGTGCACAGGATTCTTCCTCATGTGGGCTGCCTGTGCATCAAAGGGGCGTCCTTGAGCATCGCGCCTGAGGAGCCTTCACTAGCACCTGTAGCCCCTCACCTCCTAGTTCAGTTGAGGCATCGTGACCTGGCGTTCCAGCGACGGCTGAGGTACGCTCGGGGCTGAGCTCTGCCAACGCAGAGCACGAGGACTCTCAACTGGGTCGCTTGCGCGTCAACGGTGGGCTCTTGAGCATCGTGCCTCAGGAGCCTTCACTAGCACCCGTAGCCCTCACCTCCTGGTTTAGTTCAGGCATCGTGACCTGGCATTCTAGCGACGGCTGAGGTACGCGCGGGGCTAGGCCCTCCCGATGCAGAGCACGAGGACTATCGAGCGTGTCGCTTGCGCGTCAAAGGGGGGCTCTTTAGCATCACGCCTCAGGAGCCTTCACTAGCGCCCGTAGCCCCTCACCTCCTGGTTCAGTTCAGGCATCGCGACCTGGCGTTCCAGTGACGGCTGAGGTACACGCGGGGCTGGGCCCTGCCGACGCAGAGCACAAGGGCTAGCAAGAGAAAAACCGAGCCAAGGAAGGGAAATCACAGATCACAAACATTTATTGCAAACTTCAAAATATTCCTCGCAATTTAAACTGTCATCTTATGCCTCCTCGAGGCGGATTCAATTTATTGCAGTATGGCAAAAAGAGGCTCGCCGCTAGACTCTTTGCTGCTGTCGTTGCAGAAGAAATTCTCAAGCAACACGCTCATGTGGCCCCCCCAGCTGCCGCCAGGTTGCTGCGAGATTCTTCGGGCATGGGGCCTGTCACCTCGTCGAATTTAAAGTTAGGATCGTGAAGGAGGAGATGGATGAAGACGCGGGTCGCCGCCACGGAGAAGAGATCGCGGCTGTCCTCTTCCAGGATGCCATCCACCTCCTAGGCCGCACCCTCGAGTTGCCTCACGAGCTTGAAGAGATCTCGGCATAGCTGGCGCCCTCAGGGACGAGAGGAGTCTTGAAACTCAACCTACAGATAGAGCCCAGGGCCTTGCGGGCCCTATGTTCGAGGGAGGAAAGCGTGGCGTGGTCCGAGGCCGCCCTCGCATCGGCAGCGGCCTGAATGTCCTCCTCCCGAGCGTCCATCTTGGCGTTGGCTTCGGAGACCTGCTTGGCGTGAGCATCTTGGGCCTCGGCCACCTCGCGTTGCAGCGTCTCCAAGGGCCCGCGCTCCATGGCCTGCTCAGTCATCACCATCACAAGCTCAGAGTCGTGGTCTGCGAGCCTCGCCTCGCGGGCCTTGACATCTTCTGCCCACAGCTAGAGTTGTTGCGCTTGCGTGGCCTGTTCCCTTCAGGCCGGCTTCCGCTTCCTTGAAGCGGTTGGCGAGCGCCGTTTTCTCGGCAAGAGTTCTCTCACAAGCGGCCTTCGCCTCGGCGAGCGCCGTCCAGCTGACGCCACCTCACGGCGAGCCTCAAGCGCTCGGCGGAGAGGCGTGCCTCGGCGTCTCGAAAGTCCGCCCTGAGCAGGTCGAGCGCACTTCGGAAGCCAGCCTCGAGCCGATCGAGCGCATCCTGGGCGTCGGTCAGAGCCCCACGCCTGAGCAAGGCGCTCTGGTCCATCAGGGCGAGAGCTTGCTCGGGGAACGATGCCCCGGCGCTTGCTGTTGTCGTAACAAGAAGGGCCCTGGCGCCCTTCGCCTGAGATGCCAGGGGCTCCGGGTCCTCCCCCGCGCTTGGCTCCCGCGGTTCGCCTAGAAAGGCTGCCGTGCTGACCTCTGGGCCCCCCGGGGTGACCATCGCTTGTGGGCGGCCTGAGTCGCGCCCTGCGCCATGGCTGGTTGTGGGGGCCAGGACCGTTGACGAAGGTTGAGGCGCCCCTCCCTTCCCCGTGGGCTAAGAAGCTGCATCCTTGACAGGTGGCGCCGGGGGCTGAGCAGCCGCGGCCTCGGCAGGTGGCGCCTGAGGCCAGACCGCCACGGCCCTGGCAGGCGGTGCCGGGGGCTGGACCATCACGGCCCTGGCGCATGGGCCCCCTCGCCGTGTCGGGGAGACGCTGGGCGCCGCCGCGGTGCCCGCACGACCAAGCACAGCGCCAGACTGGCGCAAACCGCCCCCACACCCGCCGAGGCTTCGGCCGAGGGTTGACGCCGCCTTCTGGACGGGCACTACCTTTGCCCCAACTTTTGACTTCTTCTTCTTCTCCTCGGCGCTACCGGAACACCTACGCCCGCAAGAGGATTAGCTTGAGCAAACCGGTCACAGACACGCAGCATGGGAATGGATTGAGGCACTTACTCGTCCCCGGCGGCCCACTTCCTCTTCTTCGTGGTGGCGGATGGCGTACCCTCGCACGCCATCTGGACGCCGCTTGGAGGGCGCTCGGCGCGGCCCTCGGCTGGTCCGGCCTTCTTCCCCCTTTCTTGGAGGCAAGGGAGGCCTCCTGAGGGGGTGCAGCTGCCACTGGGATGGGCGTCGCACCTTCGACGTGGGCCCCCATCACAGGTGCAGGAGTGGCCGCAGGTCCAGACCCCGCTCCGTCTTCCGCGACTGCGGGCCTTGGGGGTGTTGCCTGGCGCTGCTCGTTTAGGACGTCACCGTCATCCCCGAGGCCGCGCAAGGACGTGTGGAGACTGGGCGATGGCACCCAGTCGGCGTTCCCCTCTCCTTCCGTTGCCTCCGAGTCCTCGTCGCCATCACCCTCGCCAGAGGATGTCACCACAATGGAGGGGTTCCCGCACGACCCAACGAGCCCCTACTCGTCAAAGATGGGCATCTCCGTGACCAACTCCTCCATGTTGGTGCAGCCATACAACGGCGGCAGTGCCTCCGGAAGGTCCTCGGGGTCGTAGCGTCAAGCCCCCAAGGCCCCATCCAGCTCATCGCGCGTTAGGCCGCTAACGTGCAGCCTCATCGGGTCCCTCGCGCCTGTGAAGTCCCACAGGGGCCGTGAGCGTGCCTGGAGCGATGCGATACGCTACCCCAGGAATTCCTTAATGACCATCGCCCCTGTCAGAGGGGCATCACCGTGTGCGGCGATGCGCTCCAGGACGGGCTCCGTCCTCGGGTCGGTGAGCTTCTCGTGGCACCACCCGGGGATCTGCGCGGGCTGGCCAGTGGGGGCCGTCAGGAGCAAGCTGACCTGGTGTGCGTTCATGAAGACCCAACGCTGACGGTAGCCCTCCACCTTCTACCCGGCCTTCAGGCGGATGCTCACGCCCGTGATGTCAACAAAGGAGACGCACGCGGAGCGCTGGTCCGGGGCGGTGAACCACAAGCTAAAGAAGTGGCGAAAGAGCACCACCGAGGGCCTCACGCCCATGAAAGCCTCGTAATAGAAGCCGAAGATGGCCAGGAGGAGGATGGAGTTGTGCTGAAGGTGCAAGGCGTGGATCTGGTAATGGGAGAGGATGGCATAGAAGAACTTGGAGAACGGCCGGACCAGCCCGGCGTAGATGCTGTGGAAGAAGAAGGGGTAGGCGGACTTCGGCAGGCTGCTCGGCGCTGCCAAGCTAGGCCAGATTCCAGTCGCCTGCCCCTCGTTTAGCCCGTCGGCCACCAGCGGGAGCACCGGGCCCATGTCCTCCTCCTTAGAGACGGTGGAGGGCAAGAGAGCCGGTCCGACTACGGCAGTGCTTGCGGCGGAGGCCACGGCCTTCCCCTTCTTACCGGCGGGCGCCATCTGAGTGCCGAGGCTGCAGGGGGGAGCAAAGGAGGTACCTCGAGAGAGGTTGGATCTGGAGTGGTTCCGTGCGGAGGAGGAAGGTGCAGGGAGATGGATGCAACACAAAGAATGGCAATGATAGCTCCACCCCACGTGCCCGCTTTATGTAAGCCCGGGCTATCGCCGAGGCGTCGTGGGGAGGTCGGGCGCCCCACGCCTCACCACATGCCACGCGTCAAGCCTGGCCCGCAGGCGTTTGGAGCCCGCACCGCTTCTCCCACTGTCGGCCAGGTCGTGCACGCCGCGCACTCGGGGGCTACTATCGGGCCCATGGGAGTGGGGGTACCCAGGCCCGTCTACCATTGTCCCAAGGAGCAGCACGTGTCTCGGGCCTGGAGAGTTTCCCCGCCAAGCCTCGGGAATCAGGCCCTCATGAGGGTCCCCTCCTCGTGAGGTGCACGCCGGCGAGTGCCGTCAGGAGGCAGGTGGAGTTCACCCTTGAGGTCGCCTCCCGGAGCCTCATTGTGGGATCCTCTCTTGAGGCTGTCCACGGGAGCCTACGCGGGGCATATTGGCCAAGGACGGCGCGACAGGATCACGCAGCCCTGCCCCTTCACGTGGCTGACGCGGCCCGCACAGGGCAGCCCCCAGGGTCGCACCAGCTGGCGCGGACAGAGAGGGTTTCCTCTTTGGTGATAGAGGAGCAACGCCAGCTCGCGGGCCCCCAAAGCAATCCCCAAAGGTTTACTTTCTTGTGCAAGAGGAACAAGACTGGGGGCTCGGCAGGACGGTGGTCACCCCTGAGCCCACGAGCACGTCATGACGAGGAGGTTTGGCAGGCGAAGACCACTATTGCCAGGATAGGCTGCAGTCTTGTCCCCCTTCAAACTGTCCATTGTGGCAAACCTTTCCGCCTTGTGGTTTCAGGGGGAAGAGGAACAAGGCCAGTATAAGAGTAGGGGACCAACCACCGTAGAGGGCATCGAACCCTGGGCGGCAAAGAACACACCTTGTACTCACCTTCATCCTCAAGCAATCCAGAAAAGCAGGAGTAGGGTCTTACACCGCGAGGTGGCCCGAACCTGGGTAAGTTGTGTGTGCCTTGTTCGTCTTCCTTCGCTCGAGCCGCCAGAGAGTCGCCGTGAGGTTGTGAGGCAGAGTAGGGCAGGACAGCGAGTGCACCCCAGAGTTCGAACCTTTCTGGGTCCCCGGAGCCCCGATTCCGACAGGACTCTTCTTCTATACGTTGATGATATGATTATCATTGGCGACGACCGGGAGTATATTGCCTTTGTGAAGGCTCATCTTAGTGAGCAGTTTCTTATATCCGATCTTGGCCCTCTGTGCTACTTTATTGGGATTGAGGTCTCTTCTACCTCTGATGGCTTGTATATTTCCCAGGAAAAGTATATTCAGGATCTTCTTGCTCTTATTGTTCTTACTGATGAGCACACTGTTGAGACTCCCATGGAGCTCAATGTTCACCTCCGTGATGCTGATGGTGACCCCTTGCCTGATCCGACACGTTATCGTCATCTTGTTGGGACTCTTGTCTATCTAGTTGTCACTCGTCCGGATATCTCCTATCCGGTCCATATTCTGAGTCAGTTTGTCTCCGCTCCCACTTCGGTTCACTATAGTCGCCTCCTTCGTGTTCTTTGATATCTTTGGGTCATGATCTCTCACCGCCTGTTCTTTCCTCGTTCTGGTTCATTATAGCTTCAGGCCTATTCAGATGCTAGGTGGGCTAGTGATCCCTCGGATCACCGTTCACTTTCTGCTTAGTGTGTTTTTCTTGGTGGTTCTCTCATTGCCTGGAAGACGAAGAAGGAGACTGCAGTTTCCCGTTCGAGTGCTGAGGCTGAGTTGCGAGCTATGGCTCTGTTGACGGTAGAGGTGACATGGTTATGGTGGCTGCTTCAGGACTTTGGTGTTTCCGTCACTACACTTATTCTGCTATTGTCTGACAGTGCAGGTGTTATTAGCATTGCACGCGACCCTGTGAAGCATGAGCTCACCAAGCATATTGGTGTTAATGCTTTCTATGTGTGCGCTGGTGTGCAGGATCAGGTTATTACTCTTCAGTATGTGCCTTCCGAGTTACAGTTGGCCGATTTCTTTTCGAAGGCCCAGACTAGAGCACAACATGGCTTCTATCTCTCCAAACTCAGTGTTGTTTATCCACCATCAGTTTGAGGGGGGGTTAGAGTTATATTCTAGCCTGTATATTTTCCCCATTGTATGAGGGGTTTCCTGCATATTTCCCACTTGTACATGTATATATACTGGCCATTGGCCCTCAGGGAATACAAGTTGCATATTTGCTAACACCTTCATGCTGGATCCCTCGGCCGGCTTGGCCGGATTGTGAGCTTCGCCCCCGACCTGGTGGTCATGTTCGGTAGCCTGGAGTACAACACCGACGCCCGCGGTGACCTCGCTCTCTTTGGCTGGGCCCCGAATCGGTCGGGAAACCTATCAGACGATGTTATCTTGGAACCGACCTCCAATCTTGATCCCTTGCCTAGCACTGCGAAGGGTCTGACCTCTAGCACGGGCCCATCTCCCTCAATTGTGGGTCATGCCGTAAATCAGCTCCTGCTTCAGAACCTGCCCTAGACATGGGTCAAGCATCCACCTTGTCCTCGCGCTCGGATTTGATCACCTCTTCGGATCATGAACAGGGACTTGATCCCACAATGGTCCTAGCCCCAAGCTCGGTTCCAAACATCCAGTAGAGGTTGACCCCGACGTCACCCCGACGACTTGGGCAAACATACTGCAGATCAGCCATCTTAGAGCCAGGCAATGGACCAACCGTACTCCCGCTTTTAAATGAGATGTTGGACCGAATCCAAAGCCTCACGATATCCGATTGAAAGACTTTGGTCTATGAAAAAAATCGGATGTAAGGCCGATACACAGGAAATTTATGTCCCAACCACCACCCACCTAGTCGCAACGGCCGAGGACCTCACTGATGTTCTTGACTACGTGCCAGAAGATACTGACATGGATGAAGACATCGTGGATAGACCAGGCGCAAAGGAATGCAAGGCATGAAAGTGGGCTAAAACTTCCACCTATGATGTGTACATGGTGGATAACCCCCGCGACCATGCAGGAGGGGACAATGAACACCCCTCCATACGCAAGCGAAGCGGACGACGCTGGAGAAAGTCTGGCAGAGGAAATAATAGCACCGGGGAGGCCGACAACGGCAACCCCGAAGACAATAACACACCCCAACGGCTGAGGACCTGGGCGGCGCTGAAGAGGTCTCGTCCGGCCACATCCACAACACCACGGATGATATGCTCTTTGATGACCTTGAAAACGGCAACTACATCCCAGAAACCGAGGACGTAAGCCTCGCATCTGGCGACTTTGTTGTTCACGAGAACTTCGAAGCCTTCCGGGCCAACCAGAGGTGTTTGATGGCAACCGCTCGTAGTGTCAAATTAGGGCGACCTCGGCCTAAGGCCGGTTAGGATACACTATGTCACACCCTGTGATTTGCCTCATGACTAAGTTAACATGCCTAAAAAAATTAGGGCCAATTAAAACTTTTTGAGTGCACATGGATGCTTGACTCGTGTGCTATGTGCCTGCTTGTTTGATTGCTTACTTGTGCTCTATATTCATATAACTCCCTCCTACTCTCAAAGCTCTTTTCCTTGATCCAAACTTCTTGCCCAATGATCAAGCCATGTGAATAGTACCCAAAACTATTTTTATCAAATATTATTTTGGCCAAGAAGGATTTATTCAAATTAGGTTTGCTAAAGCCCATGAATTGAGGTTTGTACTACAAGTCCTCAAATTGGGAGGATGCTTTTTCCCCAAAGACTTTATTTGGAACCTACTATATATATGACTTCCCAAAACCACCAAATATTAATTTTAAAGATTATTTTGCTATTTTATTTAAAGGCTTTTTCTTTAGGCCAGAAATGGTCTTTTATAAGGAAAACTTATTTAAATGCTTTCAAAATATTTGAGAAAATTTAGGGAAACTCAGTGGATATATATTTTCCATATATATGAGTTTCAACACATGGTCATGTTCAAAATCATGGGCAAAACCCCTCAAAACCCTTTCTGTCCAAATCAAGCTTTTGAAATATTTCTATAAGAAATATTCTCAATAAATTCCAAGAAAATTCCAGCAAATCACACATGTCATATGTGATGATCTTGCAAAGTTTCATCTCAATCCCAATTGATTTGTTTCATCAAAATATTCCAAAACCATTCCTGTCCAGAGCCAAATTTGAACAACTTTACATTATGAAGTTTCTTCCCTTGACCCCAAACTTTGTGGGCATGTGCTAAACCCCAAATAATGATACCACACCAAGTGGTGGATTTGTGGGAAGTGAAATGCATGCCTAGATCTACAGAAATCTGATTCTGTTGATTTCTAGGGTTTTACAAAGTTACATTGTGATCTTTCTTCAAAACTCCTCAAACTTGGTGATCCTCTCTAATTCTACCTATATTTTCATCCTGTCAAATCTCATGGCAAGCAAACCCCATTTGCTTAGCCAAATCATCATCAAACACTTTTGCTTATGCTGTAAAGAACCTTGTTTGACCCCCTTCTGCTATTCTCCTTCACTTCAAACTTTTACCACATCTCCACCTAGATGCCCTCTACCTCCAACAATCTTTGATTGGCAACATATCAATTATTTGGAGGGGTAAATCCCCCAATTACCCCTCTGGACAGCAGTTTTTTTCTCTCTCTCTCAGCTTCCCTTCTCAACCAAGGAACCCCCAGCATCATCTAGTGTTTTCCCTGGACTATTTTTCTATCCCTAGATCCCCTAGACACTGGTGGCCACGCAGAAGCAGCCAAAGGCAATGCCATGGCATGCCATATTCGCGCTCCAGAGCGCGCTACAGTGCGCATATGCACTGTAGCCGCCGCCCAATGGATGCCCCCGACAGCCTTGGGCCCAGTGGTGGTGTCCCCCGAGACCGCCTCGACGTCCACGACATGGCAGCGTGTCGGGCCCCTCCTTAGCTCGGCCAGTGGCCGGCCTCGCACGCGCGAGCTCCTGAGGATGCCCCCGCTCTCCCTCTCACCCCTCCCTGTCCCAACACCGCGTCCACAAGGCCGTAGACACGGTCCGGAGTGCCAATTTGGCCTCTAGCACTGCCTAGGCCGTGGCCGCGGACGTCGTCCACGGTGCTCCGCCGCCCGGCCATATAAAGCCTCCCTGATCCCCCCTCTCGGCTCCCTTCGCCCCTCCTCACTCCCGCGAACCCCCAGGACCTGCCTCCTTGCTCTCCCGTGCCCTCCATCGTCTCCCATGGCCGAAGCTTCCCCGCTGGCTCCTTCTCAAATTCAACCACCCCGAGCTTCCCCCTCGTCCCTAGCCACTCCGGTGCCCCCTCCTAGTCGCCGCAAAGCCCACCCAGCGCCTCCGCTCCTTCCCGGGGCATCGTTTGCTCGAAGCCGGTGATGGCCGACGGCCTTTTTCCGCGGCCCTCCGCGCCGGTGCAGCTGCGGCCCTCCCCTGCAGGCGCGCGGCTCAGGGATGGGTGCGGCATGGCCTCCCGAGCCCTTCGCATGCAGAACCTCGCCGGAGGCGGCCGGTGGAGAAGGCCCCGGCGCGCGCTCGGCCTTCCCCTGCCTCTCATCGGCGTGGGCGGGAGGAGGCAGAAGAGCCTGCCAATGGGTCCCGCCTGTCGGCCAGCCGATGGGACTGGGCCACTGACGGGTGGGCCCCGGCTCCTGTTAAGTGGAGGCGCCCCTCCATGCCATCCGCCTCCTTGTGAAGGAGGCGCATTCTATGCAAAGCTCCTTCGGCGTCGCCCCAGCCGCCAGGCCGAGCGGATGGGCCGGCCCATTTGCTATCCTGCGCCCTATGCGTAGTTTAGCCTTTCTGGTGAATTACTTTCCCTTTTTCTTTTCCAGTGGGACTAATTAATTCATAGTAAATTCATCTTAACTCCAAATTTGGTGATTCAAGTTTCTACAGATTCCTAAAATCATGATCTATCCAAAAATGTGGTTCACACATTTTTCCCACAAAATTTTCTGTAGAGTTCAAATTCAAATTTGAATTTGAACTCAATGCCCCACTTGTAAAATAGCTAGAGCTCTCATATCAACTCCAAATGGAGTGATTCAAATTCCCAGAGGCTCTAAATGTCATGCCCTATTTGTCTAGCCAAGTTTAACATTTTATCATGCACCTATTATGCTTGACCAAATAAATAGCTCCCTTTTTCCATTATTCCATCTTAGGAAAATCATAGGTAAATCATACCAACTCCAAATCTAGTGAATCCACTTTCTAAATTCTTCTAAAATAATGCCCTAATTGATGGGTGCATCCACTCATTTTTACAAAAATATTTTCTGTAGACTTCTAATAGGATCATCATATCATTCATTTTCCCCATTCAAAAATCTCCCTTGATCCAGGTCCAATAAAACCTCCTTGGTTATTTTTCTTGTGACCAGAGGTGTCCAAGAAAAATAAAACTCCTATTTATAGAGCACTTTTATTTGTCTGCTTGTTGTGTTGCTTATTGCGATTGTTTCCGGCGATAGTTGACGAAGTAGACGAAGTGCTCGGAGTTGGACGAGAAGCGTGTGAAGACCTCGAAGACGTTGCTAAGCCAGGCAAGCAGCCCTTTGACCATGACTATGAACCCTTTTATTGCATGTCACATAGCACTTGTTGTTCCGATGAATTGATCATGTTGATAAGGTACTCCCCCCCCTTCGGTGGGATGCCTCCGATACTTTACCATTGATACTTGCATCGTGCATGACCCTACCTTCTTATGAGGGTTGTGCGGGTGGGAGTAGTTAGGTTGCTAGTAGTGCTACGCAAGTGGGATGGGAATATGCATGGTGATGGAAACAAAATGATTTCAAAGACTTTTCGAAAACCCCGTCGGGTGCCACTAATACCCGAGGGAGATGATGATGAGCTAGGTAGCCACTTGATAAAGAAGTGGTGTACCGGAGCAAGTGAGTGTGTGTGGTTTTCGAAAACGGATTGGTGTAAGTTGTGACCGTTATACCAACCTTACATGTACGACCACGATACCCCTTATGGGACGGGGCTTTGTTGATTACCTTGGTGGGTACTAGCTTAGAGCCCGCATTACTAGTGGCGGGAGTGGCGTGGTCACTCTCGATACGGGGTCGTGCCTGGTAGGGCGACCATGCGCTGTCTTTACAGGCACCGGGCACACCGTTGTGTTCCTTCATGGATGGTACTGTGTAGAGCAAGGCTCGTGTTTGTACATCATGAAGACACGGACCAACGAGTGGACTCTTTGTTTAGTATCACTAGGGGAAAGGCATTGTTCGGGTGCTTACCTCGGGTATGTAATATACCGCGAGTCGTGGATGACACGGAAGTTCCCCGAGTCTTGTGGGTAAAGTGTGCAACCTCTGTAGAGTGTAAAACTATTCGAATAGCCGTGTCCACGGTCAAGGACAGTTGGATGACCGCTCTTGTGCTACGTCCAGTCTTCTCTAAACTTGGTGTGTGTGTGGGTGTGTGGATGACCCAAAGATGATACATGAGTTAAGTCAGATGACTTGACGTGATGACTGAACATGAGATGCTCAACCCCTTGCTTATGATGATATCTATAACTTGTTCATTTGGATATCTGCCAACTGTTGATGCATGCTTACATAAGTTAGTTGATCATGTCACTGCACTCAAAATTAGCTTTCTGCAAAATTACCTACTTAGTGCTATATCATGCTCTGTTGAACCTTGTTCCAAACATGGGTTGCTTGCGAGTACATTCAAAGTACTCATTGGCTTGCCACTGGTTATTTTATTGGCCAGGCATGAAAGCACAGGATTGAATGAAGAATACCTTGGTGACGAACATGCGAGCTAGGACGCTTCCCAGTCAGAATGCCTATAGGGTTAAGGCAGATGGCATGGGTTCACGCTATCATTGAAGATTTCCGCTGCTTGTTATGTTTAAGTGTTCGGCCCTTGTTGCCCTACCTATGTAAGACTAGACCTTCATGGTCTTTATTTGTGTAAGACGCTAAATGTGGATGTAAGACTCTTGTTATTCAGCTTCTGTGTGTTCAGTGAGCATTGATCTCTGGGATCACTATACACGTGCATTCGGTGATCACAACTTATGACTCGGGGTCCCCACAGAGCTGGTATCAGAGCCAACCTGACTGTTGGAAGCCCTTAGTTAGCATGTATGTTAGTTAGGACCAAACTATTTTTCCAGACCCTTCAAAATTACTTACAAAACCACTATAATTCTCACCTCTCCTAAAATTTCAAAGGAAGCAAAGGTTTTTGCCTTAGCACTTCCACCACTTTTCTCTTGGCTCTCCTCATCTACTTTTCAAAGCCTTGCAAACGGTCGCTACTACCCTTGTGCCCCTGACCACTGGATTCCTTGAAAATCCTCGTGGGTAACCTGGAAGGAAGCCACCTTGCCAGACATTCACACAAGCTTGACGACCCCACGACAAGACGATACCAACGGAAGATACCTTCTCGAGGGATGAAGGCATGAAGACAAAGGAGATGGTGACACCCTCGACATTGCCCCAGGTTGATGCAACCTTGGCTTGCGATGATCAGGGCTAAGATATGCAAGATCATTATATGCAATGCTAATAGAGCAATCCTGTCATTACCAATGATGTGTCAGCAACCACCGGTGGATGAGAACCTCGCCATTTGGTCCGCTTCACTATAGTGAGCAGGAAAACGGTTCTCATCATCCCCCGCTCTTGGTGCCGATGTTATCGTCAACGTGACCGACATGATACAACTCTACCATGCCTTGCCAATGTCATTACATAAAAGATTGCCTACCTGGAACCCTCGACGTCTCAGAAGACAAGGAGGCATTGCCACGACTACGAAGACACCAGAAGACCCTGTCAACAACAGCCGTGAAGAATCACCTTCGTCGTCAACTCAACAGACCCGAAGTCATCAA
The DNA here is from genome assembly GCA_039707655.1 of Elymus sibiricus. NCBI lineage: Eukaryota > Viridiplantae > Streptophyta > Magnoliopsida > Poales > Poaceae > Elymus > Elymus sibiricus. Next base: position 241,055,868 of record CM077665.1, read on the forward strand.
GGACTCTTCGGGCGCAACCAGGATCGTTTTGATAAACAACAACAAGAGACATAACAACACATGAAGAAGACCCAGAAGACCAAGCGGACTCCTCTCCAAGACACGAAGCAAGCACGACTAATGAGTCTGAGAACCCCTAGGGTAGGATAGGTCGTGTGTCCCCTATGCGAAGTCGAGTCCGTATGATGGTTTAAATGGAACCATGATGTGTGTTGCTTGTTTTGCCTGTTTGTGCTTTGGTGTAAGTCACACTTTTGCCCTAGGCAACAAGTGTGCGACTATATCACCTACCTTACCTTGATGTTTGTGTTTGGCCTTTTTGGACTTGCTTGATTGCACTTGCACTATACCACCCCCATAGGCACTCCTCTCTATGCTACTTTCTCTCCCCCATCTCGTCAATTGAAGACCAGCAAGACAAGATGCACCATGGATCCACCTCGACGGACAACCAGCACTGAAGACTTTGACTGCAACGTACTCAACCAGATGCAACCCCGTAGAGTTATGCTTTTCCCTTAAGATTGGAAAACCCTCCCTAGCCCAACCTAGACCTCGTAAGCTCCCACAGCTCAAACCTCTGATCACGTGTTTAATACATGGATTTGCCAGATCACCTGATGAGCATCAATAACCCAGCTTAGCACTGGGTTCATTACGGGACTAGTGATGATAGTGAACAGACGCATTACATCCCTAAGCCAGCACTTGAACTGATGATGCCATAGGGACTATTGTTTAGAGGATACCTAATTAGTAGGCTAATGATTTGATGAGGTTGTGATAGATATCTTGAAGAATTAGTGAGACCCTTTGGTGGATTGCGAGGCTTAATGTTGGTAGACGAACTTGGTGGATCAAGATTGATAGAGTAGCATAACTTACTTTCCCCTTGAGCAAAATTGGATTTAGTAGGGCCATTGTGATCACAAGCTAAAATTTTTGGTGGATAAATGACTTGACTTTGGCAAGTAATATTGATAGTGGATGGATGATGTTACAATAGTAACTGGAGTAACCAGTAGGAGTTCTTACTAGATGTAAACCTTGGATTTAAATAGGTGATTCTAATAGGTGCTCGGGATCAATTAAACCACATGGTTCGGGGTAATTTGGATTTAGTCCAATGATCTTGATCATGATACCATGTTTCTCGGTGGACGATAAGTAGAAGGAATCGGATGATGTTAGGAATAATTTAGGGATCTATATAAGCTCGACATTGGAGTTTAGTTGGTCATGAGATTGGAAGTTCGTGGATATACTATGATAATAGTCCTTGCAATGATATGTGTATTATATGAACTCGAGGAGATTATGTGGGACACCGTCGAAGCTGGATTTGTAGCAGCCATGGATCATGTAATAGTGGATGATATTCGTGGATCGATTAAGTTGGATTCGTAGGAAGGAAACAAGATCTCGGATTGGTTTATTATGTGTTCCATAGCATAGAGATGCAATACCTTAGACCTTGGATATATTAGTTGAGGACTTGGATTTGTAGTGTTACGATCAAGCTTAGCAGCTTGTATGCTTCCCGAGGATTTTTACATAGGGATATATATGAGTTAACTATAGTATACATATGAGATCTTGGTTTAGTCCTCCTCTCTAAACCTTGGAGTCAGATAGCATGAGTGACATTGGAGTTGACCTATATGAGATGATAACCTCTGTGATATAGGATGGTTTTGTCTGGACTAATAGGCAGGACTATTGGCATCTAAGAAATGTGCTCAAGGATAAGATGATAGACGTTCACTCACATCCTAAGCTCCTTGAAACCCCCTAAGCATCACCGGGCCGTAACACGGTCGGATTATGACCATAGGCCTTGGACTATAAGTCCTTAGACCATGGTCGATACTCCACCTCAACAACCACCAATCCTGTTCAAAAGGAAGGTGGCCACGAAGACCTGTATTAGGTTGGACCACAAACCCTTGATACTAGTGACCATCCGGAGCAAATGCCCACTCCTCTCACATATCCCATGAGAAATGTGTTTATGTGATACTTCGGGAAATAGGTTGTTGTTCTCCGGGATGACATACTTATTTACCCAATAAGAGGAGGAACACCTTAGTCCTGTTTGGACCAGCCCCAGGAACACCCATTACCATGCCTCTCGAGTATAAGGTCTCACCTTGAAGGAGTTGGACTCCGCGAAGCACCCTCCCTACAGAAGAAGACTTTCTTGCCCAAGCAAGGTGAAGAACCACTATGATTGCGAAGCCACGACAACGACGAAGAAGAAGGAAAAGAAGTCAACCACCACTCCTCTGCCGCCTACGTCAACTAGACTATACCAAGAAGCACTGACGTCCAAGCACGATGAAGCCCTTGCACATCAAGAGGATTTAAGATCCCCTTGTCTTAACGATCACCTGTCAGTTCCTGACTAGGAAGGAACCGAGAAGTAGATAACACCTCTCACTCCCCCACTTTGATGGTGTACGATGAGCATGACGTCCCTACTCCCTTCAGATGCCTGGAATGGAGTGGACGACTGTCATGACTTCGTTATCAGCCCTTTTTAGACAATCTAGGGCGTAAACCGTGACTCGATCATGGTAAGCCACCTATCAAAGGTAGTTCACCCCACTTGCCAAGCGTCAGACCTTGGGGATTAGATGGCTGATCTATATTCTGAATAGTCAGCTTATCTAGAACCCCACTGAAACCTTCCCAGATGGAGAACCTGTTTTCACACCAAGTCTCTAAGCTCAGTCTTAGGGACGAGACTCAACGCAGACCATGCCACGGAGAGACGAGTAGACCAAACACTCAAAGACCCTCCAGAAACGTGCGTCCATTGTGGCACCCCAGCTCAGAGAACCGGATTACCAGTGTTTCCAACCCAGAGATCATGTCTTCTGGAAACACACAACAACTTGGTACAGAACAGAACTGAACTTTATTGATAGGAGTCGAGTACAAGCGCGTATTTTACAATGGTGACGAGGCCAAAGGCACCCTCGGTGCTCTGACAGTATCTACATTATTTATGTCACATAGCAGGGCCTCGGAATACTAAGTACTTCTATTGCGTAGCGGAACATAGCGCAACTCCATCCACGGGGACACTGTTGTGGACACATCCTAGTTAGCATAGCCAGCACCTTCAGGTCCTCCGTCCTCGGATTCTCCTGCATCTGGCATGATACGCCAGGTGAGTACTTTGAATGTACTCGCAAGCTCACGACAACCAAGTAATGCAGCAAACAATAGCATGGCAATGACAATATCATTTAAGCAATTTACTTACTGTTACCGATCATCAACTTACTCTCTTCCGGGTTGTCCCACAACCCTCGGAATACTCATAACCACTGAGTACTTCTGAACACAAGACGAGTTCTTCCATCATTAACATCACTGTTACGGTTGACCGTCTACTGAGGTCTGGACGGGCTGTCCAATACAGTGGACACGGCTATTCGAATAGATTTTTCACTCTGCAGAGATTGCGCACTTTACCCACATCATGAAGCACCTAGCCTCGTGATCCCACTCGGGTGGACCAGCGTTGCTTCAACAAAACCTGCCTGACCCGTGACTCTTTCATCGTACCACCGGTACTCTTCCTTCCCCGGAGGTCAGCCTTGGGTGGCCCCTGTGTCCTCATGACACCTGCCACCGTCGTGGCCAAACTATGTAGACCCAAACGGGGTCTACTGTCCCAAACGAGGACGCCGGCACAAACTCAACTATCAACTGGGCTCACAGGGTTATCACCGCCTACCTGATCAGGGTAGCGCGCGTGCATAACCCTCCCTCTTTGGAGGTACCGGTGAAAGATCACGCAGTCAGACCCGGTCAGGGCCGTCCCATACCGGCAAATGTGGTTGCACGAGTATGCCCGGACAGGTGACTCAAGATCAACCACTAAGTTCATGTGTCAACTATAGTGGTTCAGCACAATACTTAAATATTTAAACATTACTATGAATTATCTACATCAAATATATTAACCTAATGCATATAAAGATGCAATTCTATCGAAATGCTTGCATGAAATGTGTATCATGGCTTGCCTTGCTCTGTTGGGTGGTTCAAACACTCTTGATCTTCAATGGCACCAAAATCTTCCTCTGGAAATATTTTCAAAACACAATTGAAAATATCACATAAAGCATTTTTATTAACTAGATATTCTGTGGGTATAGGAAAAATACCAGAATTTGTCAGTAAATAAAGGGGTTCAAAACTAACACAATGCAAAAAGAATCAACTGAATTGGAGTTGTAGATAAAAAGTTATTGATGGTCAAAGTCTGGTCAAAAATTTGAAATATAAACAAAAATCAGAAAACCTAATAGGGGCCACGTCAAAAGTGTATAACTGGAGGGGGCGCCTCCACTTACCACTTCGGCGCGGGCCGGAGTGGCCGACAGGTGGGGCCTGTCATCTTAAAACAGAGAGAGGGGGAAGGGAACAGAGGCGGGGCGGAGCTCCGGCGATTGTCGCCGGCGGTAGAGACGGCGGCGGCGCTCGGAGATGATGGGAATGGATCGGGCGCTCAGAGACGAATACGCACGTACCCGCAGCTTCTCTGGGGATGGACGGACGGCGTTGGCCCCTTCTTCTCCGGCGGCGGCGGTGTTCGGTGATCGTCGGGGAGGTCCAATCCGGCAGCAATCCAATCGGGGATGAGCTCTAGGCGAACCAGGGAAACCTACTGGACTCAAAGGAGGACTCAGAAGGGCTGGAAAGGAGGGTGGAGGAGGCTGGCGACAGGGGAGATTCAGACGGCGGAGCCTTCGCCGGAGTCGAGGGAGACGAGCTCCCGGCTCTTGCTAGGGGACACTATGGCGATTCAGAGGTGGGAAGGAGGGGATGAGGAGCTAGGAGGGGCTGGGCAGGCCCTTTTATAGGCCAGCGGCGAGCTCTGCCGATCCATCCTGATGCGGCGAGGCTCGGGCCGGCCACTGGAGCTAGGACGCTGAGCTGGCCGTCGTGGTGCGAATTGAGGTGATGGAGGAGGGCAGGGGAAGCGACGGGACAGGTCCGGAGCCATTAAGAGTTTGCGGACGACCACAGTGGCCGGAGCCAACTGTTCTGCCCGTGGCGGAGCTTGGCTGGGAGCGGCGGCGACCTTCGCCGGCGGTCAGGATGGTTCGGGAGGCGCCACGCGCTCGCCAGGGACGCTGTCGGCACCAAGGACAAGGGGGGCAGCGAAAGACGGCTCGGGCGAGCGCGTAAGTCTCTGGCGCCGCGCAGAGCGCGCTCTGTGGCATGCCAGCACCGTGATCACCACGGGTGCGGCCATCAGGAGGCCACGCAGGTCTGGCGTTCCTTGTCCAGGGTGTAGACCTTCGACCCCCTAGCCTCTCTATACCACTGGATCGACCAGATACACTCTGGTGCGATGGGTAACCTCAGCAACAGCTTCTGCCAGTTAACTTGAGAGGATTCTGGAGAGAAAACAAGATAGAGATGGAACCAATGGAGATGTCTGGGATCATCTAGGTTGGAAGGACTAGAGACTGGCAAAGTTTGAGAGGGTTTGAGAAAGAAATGAATAGGTTTGCTTTGAAAGCTATCATTCTGGTCCAGAACACAAATGAGCTTGTGGCCCTCACATAGATGTTCTGCAAATGATGAAACTTGGTGGAAAGAAGTTATTTGGTAGTGCACTCATGCCATAAAATTTGTAGATCAATTGTGCACTCCTAGCTTGTACTTCCTTCACAAAGGTTCAAAATAAGCAGAAACTTGACAGGGTCCTGCTGCTCAAAAATTGAATTGGACCAGATGATGTTTTTGGATATTGAGGCTAGATTGGATCCCTAGAAGCTTGGGGAATTTATTGGGAATTTTCTGGAATAGGAATAATAGGGTTGCTTCACAATGGATAGATTCTGGTCAGAAACAAAATAATTATTCTGGCCAAAATTTCCCATTGGGCAACTAGATATTTTTGGAGAATATGGGATCCTATGATGATGAGAAGATGGGGAAAAGTTTGGGAATTAATTGACCACCCAAACTATAGGTTGCTTCACAACCCATAGTGATGACCTAAATTCCCAAATTGAGAAAATGATTTTAGGAAAAAGATTAAATATTGGAAAAATTGTCCAGGAGAGCATGGAAGGGTTTTATCAAGATGATAAAGGTTTTGGGATGCTTGAAGATTTTTTTTATCAAGACATAGGTCAACTCAACTGAAAAGGTTTTGAAAATCAACTAAATTGCAAATAAAACCCAGATGTTTTTGAAAAGAAAAAGTTGCCAAAATCAGGGTGTCACAAACCTACCCCCCTTAGGATGAATCTCGTCCTCGATATTCAATTGCTCAGGGAACAAGTACGGATATGCAGACCTTAGGAAGTCTTCTCTTTCCCATGTAGCCTCTTCCTCTGTGTGGTGCTCCCATAGCACCTTGTAAAACCTGATTACCTTGCTCCTGGTAGTTCTTTCAATTTCATCCAGGATCCTGACAGGTTTCTCTTCGTAGGTCAGATCTTTAGCCAGTTCGAGCTCACTCATATCCGCTTGCTTCACTAGTGGTGCAATGCACTTTCTCAATTGCGATATATGGAAAACATCGTGCACTTTCGACAATTCTGCTGGTAATTCCAACTGGTATGCCACTCTGCCTCTTCTAGCAACCACTGGAAATGGGCCGATATATCTCGGTGCAAGCTTTCCCCGGGTATGGAATCTCTTTACGCCCTTCATGGGGGTTACTCGAAGGTACGCATACTCTCCGGGTTCAAAGGTCACTTCCCGGTGCTTTGGATCATAGTAACTCTTCTGACGGGACTTGGCTGCTCGAAGACATTCTTGGATATCCTTAACTTGCTTCTCAGCCTCGAGCATCAAGTCTGTACCAAAGATTCGGCTATCCCTGGTCTGAGATCAATTTAATGGGGTGCGGCACTTCCGCCCATATAATGCCTCAAAAGGTGACATCTTCAGACTTGACTGATAGCTGTTGTTATAAGAGAATTCGGCATATGGCAGACTGTCTTCCCATTTGGGTCCATGGGTGAGAGCACATGACCGAAGCATATCCTCCAGTATCTGGTTTACTCTTTCGGTCTGCCCGTCTGTCTGAGGATGGTATGTCGTGCTGTGCTTTAGCATGGTTCCCAAAGCTTGCTGTAGTCGCAGCCAGAATGCTGAGGTGAACAGAGAACCCCTATCCGAGGTGATGGACTTGGGTACTCCATGGAGGCTGACTATTCGGGACATGTAGAGTTGTGCCAGCTGATTTGCATTGAAAGTGGTTTTTACCGGAATAAAGTGAGCAACTTTCGTGAGTATGTCCACAATGACCCAAATAGCATCGTTGCCTCTTGTTGACTTGGGTAGTCCAACAATAAAGTCCATGCATATGTCGTCCCACTTCCACTGGGGAACCGGTAGGGGTTGCAGTAGCCCAGCGGGTTTCTGGTGTTCTGCCTTAACCTTGTTGGAGATATCACAGCAGGCGACATAGTATGCTATATCTCTTCGCATTCCTGGCCACCAAAATGTCTCTCTCAGATCCTGATACATTTTTGTGCCTCCCGGGTGGATAGAGTATGAGGACTCATGAGCTTCTTTGAGTATTTGCTGCCTCAGATTATCCTGATCGGGCACGCATATCCGCTTCTCGAACCATACGGTGCCTTGATCATCCACGTGGAAGGACTGGGCTTTCCCTTTCGGAATCAGTTCCTTGATCTCTTTGATTCCTTCATCTGGCTCTTGGGCCTTCTTAATTTCTTCCATAAGGGTGGGAGTAATTTCCAACGTGTCCGAGGTAGTTGGGCTGCATAGCACCATGTTGAGCTCAGCGAACTCTTCTTGTAACCTTGGATGCAGACTTCCCATAAGTGCATTCACGGTGCCTTGTTTCCTGCTGAGAGCGTCCGCGACCACATTAGCTTTCCCCGGATAATAGTTTATCCCAATGTCATAGTCCTTGACTAGTTCAAGCCATCTTCGTTGCCTGAGATTCAGGTCAGGTTGAGTGAAAAAATACTTGAGACTCTTATGGTCCGTGTATATTTCACAGCGTTGTCCAATGAGGTAATGCCTCCAAATCTTCAGAGCATGAACTACGGCCGCTAATTCCAAGTCGTGAGTGGGGTAGTTCTCCTCATGGGGTCGTAGCAGTCTGGATGCATATGCTACAACCTTCCCTTCTTGCATCAGTACACAGTCGATTCCACGTCTGGAAGCATCACAGTAGATATCAAAACCCTTGTGTATGTCTGGAAGGACTAGGACAGGTGCTGTAGTGAGCCTGGTCTTTAATTCCAGGAAACTGCTGTCGCATTCCGACGTCCAGACAAACCTTTGATTCTTCTTGAGCAACTCCGTCAGGGGCTTGGCTATTTTAGAGAAGCCTTCTATGAAGCGTCGATAATAGCCTGCCAATCCCAGGAAACTACGGACATCGGTCACCGTGGCTGGTGTCTTCAAATTTAGCACCGCAGTTACCTTGCTGGGGTCAATGGCTACTCCTTGTTCTGACAGAATGTGCCCCAAAAATCCTACCTCTTTTAGCCAAAATTCACACTTGCTAAATTTGGCGTATAGGCGGTGGTCTCTTAATCTTTCCAGGACAGCTCGGAGATGCTGCTTATGCTCTTCTTCATCCTTGGAATATATCAGGATATCATCGATGAACACCACCACAAATTTATCTAGAAAGTCCAAGAAGACTTTGTTCATGATGCTCATGAAGTAGGCTGGAGCATTTGTCAATCCAAAGGACATGACTGTAAATTCATATAGTCCGTATCGGGTGGTGAACGCCGTCTTGGGGATATCCTCCTTTTGGATTTTTAGCTGATGATATCCGGTTCGAAGGTCAATCTTTGAGAATACCCGGGCTCCATTCAACTGGTCGAACAAGTCATCGATGCGAGGAAGCGGGTATTTATTATTGATAGTGATCTCGTTCAGCTGGCGATAGTCTACGCACATACATAAACTTCCACATTTCTTCTTGACAAAGAGCACTGGTGATCCCCATGACGAGATGCTGGGGCGAATGTACCCTTTTTGCAACAATTCATCCAACTGCTTCTTTAACTCCGCCAACTCTGGTCCTGGCATACGGTAGTATTTCTTGTAAATTGGGGCTGTACCGGGAACCACTTCGATTGCAAACTCCAACTCCCGGTCAGGTGGCATTCCGGGTAATTCCTCGGGAAATACGTCCGGAAACTCACAAACTACCGGAATCAAGTTCATATCCGTGGAGGTAGCTTGGTATGCCATTCCTTTCTTGGATATCATTTTGCTGGCAAGGAATTGGACGGTTTGTCCTGCTGGGTTAACCAGTGTTACTGTCCTACTGGCACAATTGATGCACACCTGATGTGGTGTCAACCAGTCCATTCCCAGTATTACGTCCAATCCCGAAGATTCAATGGCGATGAGTGCAGCTGGAAACTTAACTCCATGTATTGAAATTTCCAGATCTCTATAGACCAGATTTGTTCTGAGCAGAGAGCCAGGGGATTGTACCACCATGATTTTGTCTAAAAGCGATGGAGAAAATTTGTGCAAGGTGGCAAAACTCCGCGAAATAAACGAGTGGGAAGCCCCGGAATCAAATAAAATTACTGCAGGTATGTCGTTAACAGAAAACATACCAAGGACTACTTCTAGAGCTTCGCAGGCTTCCTCGGCGGAGATATGGTGGACGCGTCCATGGCAGAAGTTATGATTGGGGCAGCGTCCAATGGTATTGACCTGCGGCTTGACGTCGGCAGATGTCTTCCCATTATTGGTGGGGCACTGTTTGGAGTAGTGCCCACTTTGGCCGCAAGTGAAGCAGGTATTGTTGCGGCGGCAGTCCTCTATCACGGGCTGTTTGCCGAAGGTCTTGGTCTGGCTCACTGTCTTGCTATTGTTGCTGCCGTTGCCCCAGGTAGGCTTATATTCAGAGGTGCCTGGCTGCCAGATGCGTGGCTTCTGCGCAAACGGCTCCCGGTTGTCCTTCTTGGGCTCAAATTTCTGCTTCTGGTTATCGTGTCCGGACTTGTGCTCCCTTTCAGCTATGAAGGCCTTGTTTACCAGTGTCTGAAAGTCCGGAAAATCCAGCATGCACAGCTGACAACGAAGGGAGTGATTCAGTCCTCCCAGGAACCGATCTATCTTTCTCTCTTCGGTGGCCACATCATAAGTAGAGTACCGTGACAGATTGTTGAACTTGTTAAGGTATTCTGCTACCGACATGCTTCCTTGTGTCAGGGCAGGGAACTCCCTCTGCTTCACCTTCATGATGCCGGTAGGAATATGATATTTACGGAATAATTCCTTAAACTTCTCCTAGGTAATTTCTTCTTCAGAAGACCATGTTGCCTTTGTGTTATCCCACCATATAGCTGCTGGCCCTTCCAGGTAGTGAGTGGCAAACGGAACCTTGTCTGAATCCTCACAACGGGCTATTTCCAACTTCTTTTCTATGGTCCTTTGCCAATCGTCTGCTTCTATCGGATCCACAGCTTGACCAAAATTGGGTGGCTTTGCGCGCTGGAAATCAGACAACCTGGAATGTGATCCATTATGATTGTGGTTCTGACCTACCATAACCTGCATACTCTTCAAGAATTCCATAAGATCCTGGTTTCTCTTTTCCTCAAACATTCTCATGATCTGATCCGTAGTAGGTGCTTGAGGTGGTGGGGGTGGTAAATCTTCTGGTGCTTGACCTGCTTGTCTGGCGGATCGCTGGACGGGGGTTCCATCGCCGCCTTGGCTACAACTTCTCTTCATCCTAAATTTGTTCCCATTGCAAAATACCGAATCGATGAGCAACATCCATAAGGGAAACACAGTTATGTGACACCAGAAGGAAAATATGCGGCAAAGGCGAATAAAGCAAACCACATAATTATACAAGATAACCCAACATCATACATGGCAAGCTAGTAGGGGAATATCATGGCTAGACTGCTCATACGACAGTTGACATATGCAAAGATGCATGCTCAACAACTCAAGCCTCCACTCTAGTGGCGCTGATGGCACGAACACTGCCAAACCACAGACTCCTCGTCATCTGATCCTAAGTCGGAGTCAGAGCTGATGATGTGAATCCCATCCTCCGGATAAAAGGAAACACGACGACGCTGCTGGGACGGTTCTCCTTCTGGGGTAGAAGGAGCACGACGCCTCAGCATCGGAGCAGCTGGAGTGGCAAGGAGTGAGGCCCACTCAGCCGGGGTCACACGACGGCTACCAGACGGAAAGCCTGGTGGCACAGAGGAGGTAGAAGGAGCCTCAAATCTGGGTGGAGGTGGAACTGGTGGATATATGGGTGGATGGGTAGGTTGAGGTGGAGGTGGCACTGGGGTCACGACTGCAAGCGCCGCTAAGACGCGAGACAGCTCCTCAGCCAGGGATATGATCGTACGATAGCTGGCGTTCAGATAGCGAGACAGCACAGCAGTCGCACGGTCACATGCTGGGTCAACAGGAGCGAAAATGACTCGCCCTGTCGTAGGCGACAGGGTGGGATAATAGAGGAAACCTGGATGAGTCTGCATCTCAACCTCGTGGAAGCACAAGTCAGTGAGAGCCTCCATTGCGGCAAACTCAATCGCCAACTCCGGGGTGGAAGCCGTCCCGCCCTTGGTAGAGCGAGAGTAGCAACCAAGGTCCGAGCTCGCGATCATGAAAGCCTCTGCATGGTACTCGTACACCGACTCAGCAAGCTACTCCCGAAACACCTGGTACACTAGATCTTCGCCGTGAGGGTACAGTCGAAGCCAGACGTTCCTGAGCAGTACTGGAAAGGTGGATGGTGCATGCTCAAAATGATAATGGAATGGAACCGGTGCCATCTACACTCACAAGACCACAGTTAGTAGAGTAATGAATTATGATGCATGCCATGCAACAATCAAATGCAGCGAGCAGGATGCACACTCAGGATCCTATACTAATCGCGGTGCTAGCGCTGACTAACTAGGGTGTCCTACAGTCAGCCTGGCTCTGATACAAAGCATTGTGGCACCCCGGCTCAGAGAACCGGATTACCAGTGTTTCCAACCCAGAGATCATGTCTTTTGGAAACACACAACAACTTGGTACAGAACTGAACTGAACTTTATTGATAGGAGTCGAGTACAAGCGCGTATTTTACAATGGTGACAAGGCCAAAGGCACCCTCGGTGCTCTGACAATATCTACATTATTTATGTCACATAGCAGGGCCTCGGAATACTAAGTACTTCTATTGCGTAGCGGAACATAGCGCAACTCCATCCACAGGGACACTGCTGTGGACACATCCTAGTTAGCATAGCCAGCACCTTCAGGACCTCCGTCCTCGGATTCTCCTGCATCTGGCATGATACGCCAGGTGAGTACTTTGAATGTACTAGCAAGCTCAGGACAACCAAGTAATGCAGCAAACAATAGCATGGCAATGACAATATCATTTAAGCAATTTACTTACTGTTACCGATCATCAACTTACTCTCTTCCGGGCTGTCCCACAACCCTCGGAATACTCATAACCACTGAGTACTTCCGAACACAAGACGAGTTCTTCCATCATTAACATCACTGTTACGGTTGATCGTCTACTGAGGTCTGGACGGGCTGTCCAATACCGTGGACACGGCTATTCGGATAGATTTTTCACTCTGCAGAGGTTGCGCACTTTACCCACATCATGAAGCACCTGGCCTCGTGATCCCACTCGGATGGACCAGCGTTGCTTCAACAAAACCTGCCTGACCCGTGACTCTTTCATCGTACCACCGGCACTCTTCCTCCCCCGGAGGTCAGCCTTGGGTGGCCCCTGTGTCCTCATGACACCTGCCACCGTCGTGGCCAAACTATGTAGACCCAAACGGGGTCTACTATCCCAAACGGGGGCGCCGGCACAAACTCAACTATCAACTGGGCTCACAGGGTTATCACCGCCTACCTGATCAGGGTAGCGCGCGTGCATAACCCTCACTCTTTGGAGGTACCGGTGAAAGATCACGCAGTCAGACCCGGTCAGGGCCGTCCCATACCGGCAAATGTGGTTGCACGAGTATGCCCGGACAGGTGACTCAAGATCAACCACTAAGTTCATGTGTCAACTATAGTGGTTCAGCACAATACTTAAATATTTAAACATTAATATGAATTATCTACATCAAATAAATTAACCTAATGCATATAAAGATGCAATGCTATCGAAATGCATGCATGAAATGGGTATCATGGCTTGCCTTGCTCTGTTGGGTGGTTCAAACACTCTTGATCTTCAATGGCACCAAAATCTCCCTCTGGAAATATTTTCAAAACACAATTGAAAATATCACATAAAGCATTTTTATTAACTAGATATTCTGTGGGTATTGGAAAAATACCACAATTTGTCAGTAAATAAAGGGGTTCAAAACTAACACAATGCAAAAAGAATCAACTGAATTGGAGTTGTAGATAAAAAGTTATTGATGGTCAAAGTCTGGTCAAAAATCTGAAATATAAACAAAAATCAGAAAACCTAATAGGGGCCACGTCGAAAGCGTAAAGTGGAGGGGGCGCCTCCACTTACCGCTTCGGCGCAGGCCGGAGTGGCCGACAGGTGGGGCCTGTCGTTTTAAAACAGAGAGAGGGGGAAGGGAACAGAGGCGGGGCGGAGCTCCGACGATGGTCGCCGGCGGTAGAGACGGCGGCGGCGCTCGGATATGATGGGAATGGATCGGGCGCTCAGAGACGAACACGCACGTACCCGCAGCTTCTCCGGGGATGGACGGACGGCGTCGGCCCCTTCTTCTCCGGCGGCGGCGGTGTTCGGTGATCGTCGGGGAGGTCCAATCCAGCAGCAATCCTATCGGGGATGAGCTCTAGGCAAACCAGGGAAACCTACTGGACTCAAAGGAGGACTCAGAAGGGCTGGAAAGGAGGGTGGACGAGGCTGGCGAAAGGGGAGATTCAGACGGCGGAGCCTTCGCCGGAGTCGAGGGAGACGAGCTCCCGGCTCTTGCTGGGGGACACTATGGCGATTCAGAGGTGGGGAGGAGGGGATGAGGAGCTAGGAGGGGCTGGGCAGGCCCTTTTATTGGCCAGCGGCGAGCTCTGCCGATCCATCCCGAAGCGGCGAGGCTCGGGCCGGCCACTGGAGCTAGGACGCTGAGCTGGCCGTCGCGGTGCGAACTGAGGTGATGGAGGAGGACAGGGGAAGCGACGGGACAGGTCCGGAGCCATTAAGAGCTTGCGGACGACCACAGTGGCTAGAGCCAACTGTTCTGCCCGTGGCGGAGCTTGGCTGGGAGCGGCGGCGACCTTCGCCGGCGGTCAGGATGGTTCCGGAGGCGCCACGCGCTTGCCAGGGACGCTGTCGGCACCAAGGACAAGGGGGGCCAGGGAAAGACGGCTCGGGCGAGCGCGTCAGTCTCTGGCGCCGCGCAGAGCGCGCTCTGTGGCATGCCAGCACCGTGATCACCACGGGTGCGGCCATCAGGAGGCCACGCAGGTCTGGCGTTCCTTGTCCAGGGTGTAGACCTTCGACCCCCTAGCCTCTCTATACCACTGGATCGACCAGATACACTCTGGTGCGATGGCTAACCTCAGCAACAGCTTCTGCCAGCTAACTTGAGAGGATTCTGGAGAGAAAACAAGATAGAGATGGAACCAATGGAGATGTCTAGGATCATCTAGGTTGGAAGGAAAAGAGACTGGCAAAGTTTGAGAGGGTTTGAGAAAGAAATGAATAGGGTTGCTTTGAAAGCTATCATTCTGGTCCAGAACACAAATGAGCTTGTGGCCCTCACATAGATGTTCTGCAAATGATGAAACTTGGTGGAAAGAAGTTATTTGGTAGTGCACTCATGCCATAAAATTTATAGATCAATTGTGCACTCCTAGCTTGTACTTCCTTCACAAAGGTTCAAAATAAGCAGAAACTTGACAGGGTCCTGCTGCTCAAAAATTGAATTGGACCAGATGATGTTTTTGGATATTGAGGCTAGATAGGATCCCTAGAAGCTTGGGGAATTTATTGGGAATTTTCTGGAATAGGAATAATAGGGTTGCTTCACAATGGACAGATTCTGGTCAGAAACAAAATAATTATTCTGGCCAAAATTTCCCATTGGGCAACTAGATATTTTTGGAGAATATGGGATCCTATGATGATGAGAAGATGGGGAAAAAGTTTGGGAATTAATTGACCACCCAAACTATAGGTTGCTTCACACCCCATAGTGATGACCTAAATTCCCAAATTGAGAAAATGATTTTAGGAAAAAGATTAAATATTGGAAAAATTGTCCAGGAGAGCATGGAAGGGTTTTATCAAGATGATAAAGGTTTTGGGATGCTTGAAGAATTTTTTTATCAAGACATAGGTCAACTCAACTGAAAAGGTTTTGAAAATCAACTAAATTGCAAATAAAACCCAGATGTTTTTGAAAAGAAAAAGTTGCCAAAATCTGGGTGTCACATCCATGACGCTGAAGACAAATGACCAAAGAAGAATGAAGAATCTACCTGGGCAACTTACTCAAGCAGAAGGTCTCGACGAGAAGCCCACGATGACGCGCTTCAACACTCTCAAGGATGAAGACCACCTGCGACTGAAGATCTCTTGTTTTAAGGAAGATAAAGACTTCCCCGTCGACGAGGAGCTACACCAAGACTCGACCCTCCTATTCTAACGCGAGACATCTAGATGTCACTAACGAACGTGAGAAACCCCAGGACCAGCACACAGACACACTACTTGGCCACGTACTCCGACTTTGGGATACACACGCAAGCCAGGCCCTTGCCAGAACCTCATCCACCAAACCCTTAACCATTAGGCAAGCCTAGCATATTGCAAGAACCCCGTTCACCCTTAGATGAAGTCAACGATGCACTCGAAGACATATCATCAGGCGCTTCAAGATCCAGAAGGACAACCACGCCTAAGCAGAAACAACATGGAACATGAAGACTACCTCACCTGTGAATTCCCGCACCTTTTTCTACGCCTAGCCTAGGAATCTCGGGGACGAGATTCTTGTAAGGGGGGTAGGTCTGTCACACCCTGTGATTTGCCTCATGACTAAGTTAACATGCCTAAAAAAATTAGGGCCAATTAAAACTTTTTGAGTGCACATGGATGCTTGACTCGTGTGCTATGTGCTTGCTTGTTTGATTGCTTACTAGTGCTCTATATTCATAAAACTCCCTCCTACTCTCAAAGCTCTTTTCCTTGATCCAAACTTCTTGCCCAATGATCATGCCATGTGAATAGTACCCAAAACTATTTTTATCAAATATTATTTTGGCCAAGAAGGATTTATTCAAATTAGGTTTGCTAAAGCCCCTGAATTGAGGTTTGTACTACAAGTCCTCAAATTGGGAGGATGCCTTTTCCCCAAAGACTTTATTTGGAACCTACTATATATATGACTTCCCAAAACCACCAAATATTAATTTTAAAGATTATTTTGCTATTTTATTTAAAGGCTTTTTCTTAAGGCCAGAAATGGTCTTTTATAAGGAAAAATTATTTAAATGCTTTCAAAATATTTGAGAAAATTTAGGGAAACTCAGTGGATATATATTTTCCATATATATGAGTTTCAACACATGGTCATGTTCAAAATCATGGGCAAAACCCCTCAAAACCCTTTCTGTCCAAATCAAGCTTTTGAAATATTTCTATAAGAAATATTCTCAATAAATTCCAAGAAAATTCCAGCAAATCACACATGTCATATGTGATGATCTTGCAAAGTTTCATCTCAATCCCAATTGATTTGTTTCATCAAAATATTCCAAAACCATTCCTGTCCAGAGCCAAATTTGAACAACTTTACATTATGAAGTTTCTTCCCTTGACCCCAAACTTTGTGGGCATGTGCTAAACCCCAAATAATTATACCACACCAAGTGGTGGATTTGTGGGAAGTGAAATGCATGCCTAGATCTACAGAAATCTGATTCTGTTGATTTCTAGGGTTTTACAAAGTTACATTGTGATCTTTCTTCAAAACTCCTCAAACTTGGTGATCCTCTCTAATTCTACCTATATTTTCATGCTGTCAAATCTCATGGCAAGAAAACCCCATTTGCTTAGCCAAATCATCATCAAACAGTTCTGCTTATGCTGTAAAGAACCTTGTTTGACCCCCTTCTGCTATTCTCCTTCACTTCAAACTTTTACCACATCTCCACCTAGATGCCCTCTACCTCCAGCAATCTTTGAATGGCAACATATCAATTATTTGGAGGGGTAAATCCCCCAATTACCCCTCTGGACAGCAGTTTTTCTCTCTCTCTCAGCTTCCCTTCTCAACCAAGGAACCCCCAGCATCATCTAGTGTTTTCCCTGGACTATTTTTCTATCCCTAGATCCCCTAGACACTGGTGGCCATGCAGAAGCTGCCAAAGGCAATGCCATGGCATGCCATATTCACGCTCCAGAGCGCGCTACAGTGCGCATACGCACTGTAGCCGCCGCCCAATGGATGCCCCCGACAGCCTTGGGCCTCATGGTGGTGTCCCCAGAGACCTCCTCGACGTCCACGACACGGCAGCGTGTTGGGACCCTCCTCCCTTGCCCTCCTCTCTCCTCTGTCACGCGTGCTCGGCGCCGCTCCGCTCGGCCAGTGGCCGACCTCGCACGCGCAAGCTCCTGAGAATGCCCCCGCTCTCCCTCTCACCCCTCCCTGTCCCAGCACCACGTCCACAAGGCCGTAGACACGGTCCGGAGTGCCAATTTGGCCTCTGGCACTGCCTAGGCCGTGGCCGCGGACGTCTTCCATGGTGCTCCGCCGCCCGGCCATATAAAGCCTCCCTGATCACCCCTCTCGGCTCCCTTCGCCCCTCCTCACTCCCGCGAACCCCCAGGACCTGCCTCCTTGCTCTCCCATGCCCTCCATCGTCTCCCATGGCCGAAGCTTCCCCGCCGGCTCCTTCTCAAATTCAACCACCCCGAGCTTCCCCGTCGTCCCTAGCCACTCCGGTGCCCCCTCCTAGTCGCCGCAAAGCCCTCCCAGCGCCTCCGCTCCTTCCTGGGGCATCGTTTGCTCGGAGTCGGTGATGGCGCCGCTGCGGCCCTCCCCTGCAGGCGCGTGGCTCAGGGATGGGTGCGGCATGGCCTCCCGAGCCCGCCGCATGTAGAACCTCGCCGGAGGCGGTCGGTGGAGAAGGCCCCGGCGCACGCTCGGGCTTCCCCTGCCTCTCCTCAGCGTGGGCGGGAGGAGGCAGATGAGCCTGCCAATGGGTCCCACGTGTCGGCCAGCCGACGAGACTGGGCCACTGACGGGTGGGCCCCGGCTCCTGTTAAGTGGAGTTGCCCCTCCGTGCCATCCGCCTCCTTGCGAAGGAGGCGCATTCTGTGCAAAGCGCCTTCGGCGTCGCCCGAGCCGCCATGCCGAGCGGATGGGCCGGCCCATTTGCTATCCTGCGCCCTATGCGCAGTTTAGCCTTTCTGGTGAATTACTTTCCCTTTTTCTTTTCCAGTGGGACTAATTAATTCATAGTAAATTCATCTTAACTCCAAATTTGGTGATTCAAGTTTCTACAGATTCCTAAAATCATGATCTATCCAAAAATGTGGTTCACACATTTTTCCCACAAAATTTTCTGTAGAGTTCAAATTCAAATTTGAATTTGAACTATGAAATGCCCCACTTGTAAAATAGCTAGAGCTCTCATATCAACTCCAAATGGAGTGATTCAAATTCCCAGAGGCTCTAAATGTCATGCCCTATTTGTCTAGCCAAGTTTAACATTTTATCATGCACCTATTATGCTTGACCAAATAAATTGCTCCCTTTTTCCATTATTCCATCTTAGGAAAATCATAGGTAAATCATACCAACTCCAAATCTAGTGAATCCACTTTCTAAATTCTTCTAAAATAATGCCCTAATTGCTGGGTGCATCCACTCATTTTTACAAAAATATTTTCTATAGACTTCTAATAGGATCATCAATTCATTCATTTTCCCCATTCATAAATCTCCCTTGATCCAGGTCCAATAAAACCTCCTTGGTTATTTTTCTTGTGACCAGAGGTGTCCAAGAAAAATAAAACTCCTATTTATAGAGCACTTTTATTTCTCTGCTTGTTGTGTTGCTTATTGCGGTTGTTTTCGGCGATAGTTGACGAAGTAGACGAAGTGCTTGGAGTTGGACGAGAAGCATGTGAAGACCTCGAAGACGTTGCTAAGCCAGGCAAGCAGCCCTTTGACCATGACTATGAACCCTTTTATTGCATGTCACATAGCACTTGTTGTTCCGATGAATTGATCATGTTGATAAGGTACCCCCCCCCCCTTCGGTGGGATGCCTCCGATACTTTACCATTGATACTTGCATTGTGCATGACCCTACCTTCTTATGAGGGTTGTGCGGGTGGGAGTAGTTAGGTTGCTAGTAGTGCTACGCAAGTGGGATGGGAATATGCATGGTGATGGAAACAAAATGATTTCATAGACTTTTTGAAAACCCCATCGGGTGCCACTAATGCCCGAGGGAGATGATGATGAGCTAGGTAGCCACTTGATAAAGAAGTGGTGTACCGGAGTGTAACAGCCCAAGAGCATTCCTTTGCTATTTGTAATATATTTCTCATGTGTGACCTTCCATGGATGTTATCAATGCCATCATTTGATTTGAGTTTCATCTTGCCTCTTGTCATTTCATGTATCTTAGTCATTTCATGCATCATGCCATCATGCTCATCATACCAAGTGCATATTAATTATTGCCATGCTTGTGCTTGTGATTGTTGTGATGTGAGTGTTTGTGCTGTGGATGTGATGGTGTGTGGTTAAGGTTCCACCTCATTTCCATACGCAAACCATCCCCCTCTCTCTCTTATTCAAATATACCACATGCTAATGTTTTACTTGCTGATTTCATGTATTAAAAATGTTGGGCATCTTCCAAATATTCCAAAATGTATTCTAAACCAGCCCCTATCCATGTTTGGAGTGCATCCACCCTCTATCCCCTAAACAGATTGCATTTTATTAAAAAAACATGAATTTAATTTGTTGCTCTAAAAATGCCTTTTTCACTTTTATTAAATAGCATGCATTTTTGTGAACTCAAAAATGTATTTCTTTTCTTTTAATACATCTCTCTCTAAGACATGGGCATTTTGTTTCTCTGAGTTTTTTTAAATAAACGCTGATTGTTTCTGTTTGTGAGAGAGGGAGAGAGAGCAGTGTTCTCCTGGGCCTCCTTGCCCCTGCAGTGGCCCAGTAGCAGCAGTAGCGCAGCCCAGCCGGCCTCCTCGCGCTCGCGCGTTCGTCGTTCCTGTTCGGCAGGCATCCACAGGAGCCACGTCGCCCCTTCGGTCGATTTGACGGCCGGAGAGAGCTCGAGCCGCCTATAAGTTGTGTCCCCCGCGACGCCCTAGACCTAGCCTCTCCATTCCCTCCTTCCTCCGCCGCCGCCCGCGCAGGTAAGGGCCGCCCTTGCCATAGCCGTCGCCTGTCCACCATGACCCGAGCGAGCTCGCGCTCGAGCTTGGGGTAGCCTCCCTGTCGCGCCCCGCTTCCCTGGTGCCGAGGGAAGGAGTCCTCGCGGCTTCTTCTTCTTCCCCGACGAATGAGGGAGCGCCAAGGCTCAGCTCGTCGCCGTCCTCGCCCCATCTTCTTCCTCTTCTCGGATCAGAGACCGTCGCCTCGCTCCGTCGACCCTTGCCTCGTCTCCGGCACGTCTCCCATCGCTTAGGCTTGTCCTTTGGACACTAGGTGAGCCGCGCGTCCGCCCTGCCTTTGTTTTTCTCCTTGTTTTGTCTCGAACGCGTCGTAGAGTCCGTGCCATCCTCGAGTTCTCGGTGCTCCGGCCGAAGCTTCATTTTTTTTTGTTCATGGCCGCATCCTTGTGCGAGTTGGACGAACGCCCCGCTCCGGATCTTCCTCGATCGCATGCCCGTGTGCGCGCAAGTCCCCGCCGAGCGCCGCCCGCGCGTGCTAGCGGCAGCCTAGCCTTGCCTTGCTCATCGCCGCCGCCATGGCCGGGAGCAACAGGCTCCTCGCGCCTCGCCTTGCTGCCCTTGATCTCCTAGCTAACCCCGGGAATGGGTTCCCTGTAGAATCCCGCACCCCATCCGGCAGTTCTTGGCTATGGCCATCGCCGCTCCGCTCGCCGGCAATGACTTCAGTTCGCTGACCGGAGGAAGAAGGAGACCACGCCCCTATGTCTGTACTTAAGATCCGAGCCCTCCCTTATGTTCAGAGATACCCATCTATCCCAGCGGTAGAGCACCGAAGCCACCACCGGGGAGACCCGCGTTCGAATCCCCCCGGGCACACCTTTTGCCATTTATTCAGCCGCACTGACAGTGGGACGTGGCCCACTTGTCATCCTCCCTCAGAGCCCTGGGGTCACTGCAGGTGGCCCTCCTCTTTTTGTTGTTTTATTTTATTTGGTGTTTATAGTGTTTCTGTGCATTTGTCTATTTTTTTTCCTTTATGGAAATGTTCCAGTTTTGGCTGTTTCCATATCTGTAAAGTACCTAGTACATATCCATTTTGGGCAATAAGTGACTTATAAGTGCCAGTGCTAAATTTCGAATTAGATTTTTGGATAATTTATTGATACAAATATATAGGTGTGATATATGATTTTGGGGTAGAATTTCCCAAGGAATCCAATGGTGAACTTTGATTGGGCATTTGAGCAAGTTTGCAAAATGTTATTTTTGTCCCAACGTGCCATTTTTTCTTTTTCAAATGTATTAACATATGCAACATATGTGAAACTTGTCAACATGAATATGCTAGTGTTTGGTGGGTACTAGGCCCTGGTATTTTTGTTTGGCATGATAAGCTTGTGGATAAGTGGGTTTCTTGCTGTTAACATGCTAAGAAATAACACTGGTTGCATGCTTCAAATTTTGCTAAGTGTTAGAAGCTGTTATTTTCTTGCTATGTTTAGCAGATGGTTCCCATGAATGTGTTGATCCTTTGAGTTTGGGGCCTTAACATGTTTTGTTGTGCACATCATACTCTACCTAATTGTGCTAAGAGCTTGAGAATTCAGCCTTTGCATCATATTCAAAACCTGCTGTCAAGTTGCTATTCTGTTAACATGTGTCCAGTTTTGCCCTTGCTAATTTAAGTCTGAGAATCTGTTGTTATTTTTATGCCATGTTTAGAGGATGCTACCAAGTGATATGTTGTGTTTTAGCTCATGATCAGTGCTAGTGTTTTGTTGCAGAGGTTACCCTCTATCACCCTGTTAATTTTCATGCCATGAAAGTTTCTGTAGCATATATGAATCATGCTATCAATATGCCATCTGGTTAACTCAGACTCCAGAAAACTGGTATTTTCACTAAGTCCCTAAAAACTGATTCAACATGCCATCTTGTGAGCATATTTGCTATTGATCCATGCTTCCTTTCAAGTTTGTGTAGATGGATGATTTGTTAAGCATGCTGTATAGTTTCTGTACATGCTTTGGTTGTGGTTTGAAACTTGCTGTAGCTCTTGTTATGTGTGTTGCAAGATGACATGTTGCTGTTTGTGGACAGATTGTGTGTTTGAATGTTTGGTGACTTGTGGGAGCTATACTCCATTGTTTTGCTTGATCTTTAGCTCCATTCTTACTATATTTTCATTTCCTATCCAGTGGCATCGTTGGAACACCAAGGTATAGCCCAGAGATTGCCTCATGTTGTGTTTTGTCTCCGTTAACGTTCGTACCTTGTCGTGAGCGTACCGTGAGCTACGTTACTCCGTTTGCAACGTTCTACATATGCATTTGCATCGATTTAGCATGAAGCATTCATATTTGCCATGATAATGCATGTTCAAATAAATAAACTTGAGGTTCTGTCCAGAATACTAAAGAACTTAAATAAGTGCATGAGAAACATGACTAGCTTAGGGTTGCCATGTTAAATACTTCAAATGGATCATGCATCATCTTGTTTGTGCATTGCACCTTGTTTGTATGTTTATTTGGAGATGTTCCCTTTGGGTAGACGCGAGTATTGAGCCGGAGTACGAGGATCCCGGAGAGTACAACTACGAGGACCCACCTCTTTGTCCCTCTGAAGAACCAACAGGCAAGATGATCATACCCGGATCCCGACACTATTTTTGCCTTGCTAGATGTCTCGCTTTATCGTTATGTTTTCCGTTACCTACCACTTAAACTATCAGCCTCCTAAATTGCCATGAAAGCCTCTAACCCCTCCACTACCTAGCAAACTTTGATTGGCTATGTTACTGCTGCTCAGCCCTTATCTTATAGCGTTGCTAGTTGCAGGTGCAAGCTTTCCATGTGTCAACATGGATTTGTTTATATCACTCTATTTATTGTTATTTAAATTAATGCACATATATATCTGGCAACGGTGGAAGGCTTGGCCTTTTGCTCAGTGTTTTGTTCCGCTTGAGCCGCACTAGTTCCGAGTACCGGTGTTATATTCCATATTTTGCGCTCCTAACATGCTCGGGGTTGTTATGGGGACCCCCTTGACCATTCGTTTTAGATTAAAACTTGTCTGGCAAGACCCAACTTTGGTACTATATTTGCTAAACAACTTAATAAAATTGCATAGGGCATAGCTACCCCGTGGATAACTAATCAACCCCCCCCCCCCGGGCCAGTGCTCCTCATGAGTGTTGGTCCGAACTAGAGCACTGTGCGGGGCCAACCCGGGGCAACTCGGGAGATGTCTATCAGGCCCTGTACACTAGCTTATCCGGTCGTGTCCTGAGAACGAGATACGCGGCTCTTATCGGGTTCGTCGACACGTCGGGCGGTCTTGCTGGACTTGTTTTACCTTTCTCGAATGTCTTGCGCGAGGAATTCCGGTTTTTTTCTTCGGGCTATCTCGAGGTTGCGGTTTTCCAGTGGAATTGCCTAGGAAGATCACGAGATTCATGGTCGAGGTTATTCCCGCGGCGTGTGGTTAGTTTGTGATGGATGAGTTGGAGCACCCCTGCAGGGTTTAATCTTTTCGGAAAGCCGTGCCCGCGGTTACGTGGCAACTTGGAAATTTGTTTAACACCCGGTTATAGTTAACTTGAAGTAAACTCCAATAAATACACCAACCGTGTGCGTAACCGTGACTGTCTCTGCTCGTGAACATGAACCGAGAGAGAACACGGTGGGGTTGTGATTGACGTAAGTAGGTGTTCAGGATCACTTAGTGATCATGCTAGTTCACGACCGTCATACGTATGCCACCATATTTACATTCATGTTCTCGTAAGTTAGCCACCAATTAAATGCTTAGTGCTTGCTGCAGCCTCACCACTTAACCAATTCCTTACCCAATGGCTTACATAGTTTCGGCACCCGGGTTATGAGATTGCTGAGTCCCTGTGGCTCACAGATTACAACAATACAGGTGCAGGTGTTGATGAGAACGTGCCAGACGATGTGACTCAGCTCCAGTGGGAGTATGACGAGGAACGTGGTCGGATGTACGTTACGTATCCAGACGAGTAGGGAGATTCGTGGTGGTGATCCTGGGATAGCAAGGCAGTTTTACATTGCTTCTTTTATCGTTTGTTTTCGTCCGTAGCCGGACCCTGTCTTCTGGATGATGTATGAATATTTGTGTGAACTTGTAAGATAGCTTGTGGCGAGCGTAAGCCAACTCATATACTCATCTCTTCCTACATGTATTGCAATGTTTTACTGTACTTGCGAACGACGAGATGCGCTTCTATCCCCGTCGAGGCCGCAAGCCTTAACAGGGATAGGACCGCATCTTGGGCATGACAAGTTGGTAATCAGAGCCATACCGACCATAGGAGCCCCTTGCTTGATCGAATTTGGCCGAGTCGAGTGTAGTGAAAAACTATTTTGAGTCTAGTTATATCGGAGAGTAGGATTCTTTTACTCCTCTTCTATACTCTGGTGAGGTATTCGACTTAGGAATTTTAATTCTACTCCTCTTCTCGCTCAAATTTTTTTTAGGATCACGCGGGTATTTTGGAAACTATATGATGCCGATGTGACGGAGTTCTGTCTTGGTGCCTCCTGTCTGACTTGATTTCTTCCGGGGAGTTGAGCTCCAAGGGATTCTTGACACATCGTTATCGTTCAGTTTCCTTAGTATCTCAGGACGAAGGGTGTTCGAAATTGCTTCAATACTTCTCGTGGCGAGATAAGATCGGAGTCACCCAGTACTGGGGAGGCGTCCGGGGTACTGCCATGTTTAGTATCGTTGTGATTACGAGTGTCTGAGGCAGACGAGTTTGCGGAGTTTCTTGAATTATGGTGTGGAAGGTTGCGGGTGCAGTTGTAGCTGATTACCTTGGGTACGTTCCTGGGTCCGCAACCCGAATCGCATAAACAAGAAAGACTTCGGAAATTCTTAGGTGGGAATTCCAGTAGTTCTTAGGATCATCTTCCGACAGATGTATAATGGTTGTACATTTGTTTCGAGCAACCTTAGCTCAATACTTTTGTGTTATTTCAAGTGGCTTCATGTTCTAATGATGTTATCAAGATCCTGCAGAAAGCGTTCTTACTATTTGCAGTTTGAATGCAATTGATGATATTCTGTTGCAATTTCTTTCAAGCCGTTGATTCAGCTTATTTCAATCATCTTATCAATGGTTGCTGATAATTCTATCCATCTTCAGGATGGCGCCAACAACTCGTGGGAATCAGGGTCGTGATGGAGAGCAGTCTGATCCTCCACCACCCCCACCCCCACCTCCGGAGGCTTGGCAAGCAGTGATGGCCGCAACCAATGCGAACACTCAGATGTTGCTCAGGTTGCTACAGGAAAGAGAGCAGGGACAGCAAGGTCATCAAGGGAATTTTCAGAATCAGCCTCAGTTCGCAACTCTGAACCAGTTCCTCGCGAATCTGCCCAAGTCCTTCACCTGTTGTGAGCAGCCTCTCGATGCAGACGATTGGCTCCGTGACATGAACAAGCATTTTGAGTGCAGCAATGTTAGACCTGCGGACTATGTCAAGTTTGCGACTTTCCAGCTCAAGGGTCAGGCAGGAGATTGGTGGCAGCAGTACAAGGATTCCAGGGGTGATCGTGCAATCAGCTGGGATGATTTCTGTCGTGACTTCAGAGCTCATCATATCCCGACGAGCTTCGTCGAGGAGATGCGTGAGAAGTTCAGGAATTTGAAGCAGGGGAGCAAGTCTGTCTATCAGTATAACATCGACTTCCCGAATCTGGCCCGCTATGCTAAGCAAGATGTTCCCGATAAGAAGTCAATGATTTACCAGTTCAGAGGTGGTCTCAAGGATGAACTTCAGCCAGGTCTAGTCCTGCAAGAGCCTCGTGAGTTTGATCAGTTCTACAACATGGCTCTAAAGGTCGAGGCAACTCAGCTCAGGTTGGAGAACTCAAGGAAGCGATCCAGGGAATCCTACTCCTCTTCTTCCAGCTCTCAGATTGTTCCTAAGCAGCAGAAGTATTGGGTTCCTCCTCCACCTCCGTTTTGTCCTCCTCAGCAGCAGAGGCAGCACGGTGGTCGTGGTCCTTCCCACCCACCCAACCCAGGTTTTCAGCAGAGGCCTCAGGCACCCAAGTCAGCAAATGCTCCTCCTCCAGGCAACTTCCGTCCGCTCTCAGAGGTTACTTGTCACAAGTGTGGTCAGAAGGGCCATTACTCCAACAAGTGCAACAATCAGCGGCGTCTTCCTCCTCCTCCTCCTATCAGGCCCCTAGGCAGTGCTATGGTGAAGCACAATCCCAAGGCAGCAAGAGTGAACATGGTTAATGCAGCTGAAGCAGAGGATTCTTCTAATGTCATAATGGGTAATCTCTTGGTAAATTCTATCCCTGCAAAAGTTTTGTTTGATACTGGTGCATCGCATTCATTCATGTCTAGGCCATTTGCTCTCAAGCATGATTTCGATTCGGAGATGTTGAGTAAACCTTTGGGTGTGTTTTCTCCGGGTTTGGCAATGAAGACCACTTCGATGATTCCAGATGTCTCTATCAAGATGGGCAATTATTCCTTCCTGGCTTCTCCTTATGTTCTCGGCAACTCCGATATTGATCTTATTCTTGGCATGGATTTTCTTGCTATGAACAAGGCTTATGTTGACTGCAAAGCTAAAGAAGTCCAATTGACTCATCCTTCTAAAGATGTGATCATTTTCGCTGCTCGCGATGACACGATTCGTCTATTTTCTCTCAATGGGAAGGGTGAAATTTCTGCCATCTCTCAAATTCCCGTTGTCTCGGAGTATGAAGATGTCTTTCTAGAAGAGTTGCCAGGAATGCCCCCTCACAGGCCAGTGGAGTTTGTGATTGAACTCAAGCCTGGAACTGAACCGGTGTGCAAGCGTCCTTATAAGCTTGGCCCCGAAGAGCTGAAAGAATTGAAGAAATAGCTAGATGAACAAGAGCGTCTGGGTCTGATCAGACCAAGTTCTTCACCTTGGGGTTGTGGTGTTCTGTTCGTCAAGAAGAAGGATGGCACGGACCGACTGTGTGTCGATTACCGTTCATTGAATAAGAAGACAATCAGGAACAAGTATCCGCTTCCCAACATCAATGAGTTGTTTGAACAATTGAAAGGTGCCAAGGTTTTCTCGAAGTTAGATCTCCGTATGGGCTATCATCAAATCCGCATCCGTGAAGAAGATATTCCAAAGACTGCTTTCAGGACGAGTTTTGGCTCTTATGAGTACACCGTCATGTCTTTTGGTCTAGCAAATGCGCCTCCGACCTTCTCCAGAATGATGAACTTCATATTCTCTCCTTTCAAGAATGAGTTTGTCTTGGTCTATTTGGATGATATTCTCGTGTTCTCGGAGACTGAAGAAGAGCATGCAGAGCATCTCAGGCTTGTGCTTGACAAGCTAAGAGAACATCGGTTCTATGCTAAGTTCTCAAAGTGTGAGTTTTGGCTCAATGAAGTGGTGTACCTTGGGCATGTCATCTCTGCCGAGGGCATTAAAGTGCACCCTGAGAAAGTTGAGGCAATTGTGAAGTGGGAGCCTCCTCAGAATGTCAAGCAGCTTCGAATCTTCCTCGGCCTTGCAAGCTATTGCAGAAGATTCGTCGAAAACTTCTCTCAAATTGCTAAGCCTCTGTCCAACCTCCTTCAGAAGAATGTCAAGTTTGTGTGGTCTCCTGAGTGTGATGTGGCATTCAATACACTCAAACAGAAGCTGACTTCAGCTCCAGTTCTTGTTCCTCCCGAGCAATCCAAGCCTTTCCAAGTATTTTGTGATGCTTCTCTCCAAGTTCTCGGTGGCGTTCTCATGCAAGATAAGAAAGTTGTGGCTTATACCTCGCGGCAGCTGATGCCTAGCGAGAAGAACTACCCCACTCATGATCTTGAGCTGGCGGCAGTTGTGCATGCTCTGATGACGTGGAGACATCTATTGTTGGGAAGACCAGTTGAGGTGTTCACCGACCACAAGAGCTTGAAGTATATTTTCACCCAACCCAATCTCAATCTTCGGCAGTCACGTTGGGTGGAAATGATCGAGGACTTCAATCCAAGCATTAAATATACTCCTGGGAAAGCAAATGTCATTGCAGACGTGCTGAGTAGGAAGGCGTACTGCAACAGTCTTATTCTCAAGCCTCTTCAACCCGAGCTTTGTGAAGCATTCCGCAAGCTCAATCTCCAAATTGTTCCTCAAGATTTTCTTGCCAATCTTCAAGTCTCTCCGACTCTCGAAGATCAGATTCACCAAGCTTAGCTTCTTGGTGCTATGGTGAAGAAAGTGAAGAAAGGTGTGGCCAAGAGCATTCCAAAGTATAAGTGCTTCCGTGTTGATGACAAAGACACCTTGTTCTTCGAGGACCGTCTGGTGGTTCTGAAAGGTGATCTCAGGAAAGTTATCATGGATGAAGCACATAATTCCCTCCTCTCAATTCATCCAGGAAGTTCCAAGATGTATCAGGACCTCAAGCAAACCTTCTGGTGGACTCGTATGAAACGTGAGATTGCTCAGTTTGTGAACGAGTGTGATGTTTGTCGCAGAGTGAAGGCAGAACATCAACGTCCAGCAGGCCTCCTTCAGCCTTTGCCTATCCCAGAGTGGAAATTCGATCATGTTGAAATGGATTTCGTCACTGGGTTTCCTAAGTCCAAGAGAGGGAATGATGCCATCTTCGTGGTCATCGACAAGCTCACCAAAGTTGCCCACTTCCTTCCGGTCAAAGAATCTATCTCGGTAGCTTAGCTAGCAGAGTTGTACACGTCAAGGATAGTTTATTTGCACGGTGTTCCTAAGCTCATATCCTCAGATCGTGGAAGCATCTTCACTTCCAAGTTTTGGGATTCCTTCCAGACTGCAATGGGGACCAATCTCCGTTTCAGCACAGCTTTCCATCCTCAGACTAGTGGTCAAGTTGAGAGAGTCAATCAAATCCTCGAAGATATGCTCAGAGCTTGTGTGATTTCTTTTGGCATGTAGTGGGAAGATTGTCTCCCGTTTGCTGAGTTCTCATACAACAATAGCTTCCAAGCAAGTTCCGGCAAAGCTCCTTTCGAGATTCTCTATGGCAGAAAGTGCCGCACCCCGCTCAATTGGTCTGAAACCGGTGAGCGTCAAATCCTTGGTAATGACATGATCACTGAAGCAGAAGAAATGTGCCATGTCATTCGTGCAAATCTCAAAGCAGCTCAATCCCGTCAGAAGAGTTATTATGATAGCAAGCATCGTGACATGACCTTCCAGATCGATGATTTTGTCTATCTCAGAGTGTCTCCCATGAAGGGCACTCAACACTTTGGCATCAAAGGAAAGCTTGCTCCACGCTTTGTGGGTCCTTTCAAGATTGTGGGCAAGAGGGGTGACCTTGCCTACCAACTCGAGCTTCCTTCCAATTTCTCCAATGTGCATGATGTGTTTCATGTCTCTCAGCTCTAGAAGTGTTTCAAGACTCCCGAGCGCACCGTTGATCTCCAAGAAATTGATCTCCAAGAAGACCTATCCTATCATGAGCATCCAGTTGCTATCCTTGAAGAAACTGAGTGTAAGACTCGCAACAAGTCAATCAAGTTTCTAAAGGTGAAGTGGTCACATCACTCCGACAAAGAAGCCACTTTGGAACGAGAGGACCATCTCCGTTCCGAATTTCCCGAATTCTTCCGTTCCTAGATCTCGGGACGAGATCTTCATGTAGTGGGGGAGAGTTGTAATAGCCCAAGAGCATTCCTTTGCTATTTCTAATATATTTCTCATGTGTGACCTTCCATGGATGTTATCAATGCCATCATATGATTTGAGTTTCATCTTGCCTCTTGTCATTTCATGTATCTTAGTCATTTCATGCATCATGCCATCATGCTCATCATACCAAGTGCATATTAATTATTGCCATGCTTGTGCTTGTGATTGTTGTGATGTGAGTGTTTGTGTTGTGGATGTGATGGTGTGTGGTTAAGGTTCCACCTCATTTCCATAAGCAAACCATCCCCCTCTCTCTCTTATTCAAATATACCACATGCTAATGTTTTACTTGCTGATTTCATGTATTAAAAATGTTGGGCATCTTCCAAATATTCCAAAATGTATTCTAAATCAGCCCCTATCCATGTTTGGAGTGCATCCACCCTCTATCCCCTAAACAGATTGCATTTTATTAAAAAAACATGAATTTAATTTGTTGCTCTAAAAATGACTTTTTCACTTTTATTAAATAGCATGCATTTTTGTGAACTCAAAAATGTATTTCTTTTCTTTTAATACATCTCTCTCTAAGACATGGGCATTTTGTTTCTCTGAGTATTTTTAAATAAACGCTGATTGTTTTTGTTTGTGAGAGAGGGAGAGAGAGAGCAGTGTTCTCCTGGGCCTCCTTGCCCCCGCAGTGGCCTAGTAGCAGCAGTAGCGCAGCCCAGCCGGCCTCCTCGCGCTCGCGCGTTCGTCGTTCCTGTACGGCAGGCATCCATAGGAGCCACATCGCCCCTCCGGTCGATTTGACAGCCGGAGAGAGCCCGAGCCGCCTATAAGTTGTGTCCCCCGCGATGCCCTAGACCTAGCCTCTTCATTCCCTCCTTCCTCCGCCGCCGCCCGCGCAGGTAAGGGCCGCCCTTGCCATAGCCGTCGCCTGTCCACCATGACCCGAGCGAGCTCGCGCTCGATCTCGGGGTAGCCTCCCCGTCGGGCCCCGCTTCCCTGGTGCCGAGGGAAGGAGTCCTCGCGGCTTCTTCTTCTTCCCCGACGAACGAGGGAGCGCCAAGGCTCAGCTCGTCGCCGTCCTCGCCCCATCTTCTTCCTCTTCTCGGATCAGAGACCGTCGCCTCGCTCCGTCGACCCTTGCCTCGTCTCCGGCACGTCTCCTGTCGGTTAGGCCTGTCCTTAGGACACTAGGTGAGCCGCGCCTCCGCCCTGCCTTTGTTTTTCTCCTTGTTTTGTGTCGAACGCGTCGTAGAGTCCGTGCCATCCTCGAGTTCTCGGTGCTCCGGCCGAAGCTTCATTTTTTTTGTTGTTCGTGGCCGCATCCTTGTGCGAGTTGGACGAACGCCCCGCTCCGGATCTTCCTCGATCGCATGCCCGCGTGCGCGCAAGTCCCCGCCGAGCGCCGCCCGCGCGTGCTAGCGGCAGCCTAGCCTTGCCTTGCTCATCGCCGCCACCATGGCCGGGAGCAACAGGCTCCTCGCGCCTCGCCTTGCTGCCCTTGATCTCCTAGCTAACCCCGGGAATGGGTTCCTGTAGAATCCCGCACCCCATCCGGCGGTTCTTGGCTATGGCCATCGCCGCTCTGCTCGCCGGCGACGACTTCAGTTCGCTGACCGAAGGAAGAAGGAGACCACGCCCCTTTGTCTGTACTTAAGATCCGAGCCCTCCCTTATGTTCAGAGATACCCATCTAGCCCAGCGGTAGAGCACCGAAGCCACCACCGGGGAGACCCGCGTTCGAATCCCCCCGGGCACACCTTTTGCCATTTATTCAGCCGCACTGACAGTGGGCCGTGGCCCACTTGTCATCCCCCCTCAAAGCCCTGGGGTCACTGCAGGTGGCCCTCCTTTTTTTGTTGTTTTATTTTATTTGGTGTTTATAGTGTTTCTGTGCATTTGTCTGTTTTTTTTCCTTTATGGAAATGTTCCAGTTTTGGCTGTTTCCATATCTGTAAAGTACCTAGTACATATCCATTTTGGGCAATAAGTGACTTATAAGTGCTAGTGCTAAATTTCGAATTAGATTTTGGATAATTTATTGATACAAATATATAGGTGTGATATATGATTTTGGGGTAGAATTTCCCAAGGAATCCAATGGTGAACTTTGATTGGGCATTTGAGCAAGTTTGCAAAATGTCATTTTTGTCCCAACGTGCCATTTTGTCTTTTTCAAATGTATTAACATATGCAACATATGTGAAACTTGTCAACATGAATATGCTAGTGTTTGGTGGGTACTAGGCCCTGGTATTTTTGTTTGGCATGATAAGCTTGTGGATAAGTGGGTTTCTTGCTGTTAACATGCTAAGAAATAACACTGGTTGCATGCTTCAAATTTTGCTAAGTGTTAGAAGCTGTTATTTTCTTGCTATGTTTAGCAGATGTTTCCCATGAATGTGTTGATCCGTTGAGTTTGGGGCCTTAACATGTTTTGTTGTGCACATCATACTCTACCTAATTGTGCTAAGAGCTTGAGAATTAAGCCTTTGCATCATATTCAAAACCTGCTATCAAGTTGCTATTCTGTTAACATGTGTCCAGTTTTGCCCTTGCTAATTTAAGTCTGAGAATCTGTTGTTATTTTTATGCCATGTTTAGAGGATGCTACCAACTGATATGTTGTGTTTTAGCTCATGATCAGTGCTAGTGTTTTGTTGCAGAGGTTGCCCTCTATCACCCTGTTAATTTTCATGCCATGAAAGTTGCTGTAGCATATATGAATCATGCTATCAATATGCCATATGGTTAACTCAGACTCTAGAAAACTGGTATTTTCACTAAGTCCCTAAAAACTGATTCAACATGCCATCTTGTGAGCATATTTCCTATTGATCCATGCTTCCTTTCAAGTTTGTGTAGATGGATGATTTGTTAAGCATGCTGTATAGTTTCTGTACATGCTTTGGTTGTGGTTTGAAACTTGTTGTAGCTCTTGTTATGTGTGTTGCAAGATGACATGTTGCTGTTTGTGGACAGATTGTGTGTTTGAATGTTTGGTGACTTGTGGGAGCTATACTCCATTGTTTTGCTTGATCTTTAGCTCTATTCTTACTAGATTTTCATTTCCTATCCAGTGGCATCGTTGGAACACCAAGGTATAGCCCAGAGATTGCCTCATGTTGTGTTTTGTCTCCGTTAACGTTCGTACCTTGCCGTGAGCGTACCGTGAGCTACGTTACTCCGTTTGCAACGTTCTACATATGCATTTGCATCGATTTAGCATGAAGCATTCATATTTGCCATGATCATGCATGTTCAAATAACTAAACTTAAGGTTCTGTCCAGAATACTAAAGAACTTAAATAAGTGCATGAGAAACATGACTAGCTTAGGGTTGCCATGTTAAATACTTCAAATGGATCATGCATCATCTTGTTTGTGCATTGCACCTTGTTTGTATGTTTATTTGGTGCTATTCTCTTTGGGTAGACGCGAGTGTTGAGCCGGAGTACGAGGATCCCGGAGAGTACAACTACGAGGACCCAGCTCTTTGTCCCTCTGAAGAACCAACAGGCAAGATGATCATACCCGGATCCCGACACTATTTTTGCCTTGCAAGATGTCTCGCTTTATCGTTATGTTTTCCGTTACCTACCACTTAAACTGTCAGCCTCCTAAATTGCCATGAAAGCTTCTAACCCCTCCACCACCTAGCAAACTTTGATTGGCTATGTTACCGCTGCTCAGCCCTTAGCTTATAGCGTTGCTAGTTGCAGGTGCAAGCTTTCCATGTGTCAACATGGATTTGTTTATATCACTCTATTTATTGTTATTTAAATTAATGCACATATATATCTGGCAACGGTGGAAGGCTTGGCCTTTTGCTCAGTGCTTTGTTCCGCTTGAGCCGCACTAGTTCCGAGTACCGGTGTTATATTCCATATTTTGCGCTCCTAACATGCTCGGGGTTGTTATGGGGACCCCCTTGACCATTCGTTTTAGATTAAAACTTGTCTGGCAAGACCCAACTTTGGTACTATATTTGCTAAACAACTTAATAAAATTGCATAGGGCATAGCTACCCCGTGGATAACTAATCAACCCCCCCCCCCCCCCCGGGCCAGTGCTCCTCATGAGTGTTGGTCCGAACTAGAGCACTATGCGGGGCCAACCCGGGGCAACTCGGGAGATGTCTATCAGGCCCTGTACACTAGCTTATCCGGTCGTGTCCTGAGAACGAGATACGCGGCTCTTATCGGGTTCGTCGACACGTCGGGCGGTCTTGCTGGACTTGTTTTACCTTTCTCGAATGTCTTGCGCGAGGAATTCCGGTTTTTTTCTTCGGGCTATCTCGAGGTTGCGGTTTTCCAGTGGAATTGCCTAGGAAGATCACGAGATTCGTGGTCGAGGTTATTCCCGCGGCGTGTGGTTAGTTTGTGATGGATGAGTTGGAGCACCCCTGCAGGGTTTAATCTTTTCGGAAAGCCGTGCCCGCGGTTACGTGGCAACTTGGAAATTTGTTTAACACCCGGTTATAGTTAACTTGAAGTAAACTCCAATAAATACACCAACCGTGTGCGTAACCGTGACTGTCTCTGCTCGTGAACATGAACCGAGAGAGAACACGGTGGGGTTATGATTGATGTAAGTAGGTGTTCAGGATCACTTAGTGATCATGCTAGTTCACGACCGTCATACGTATGCCACCATATTTACATTCATGTTCTCGTAAGTTAGCCACCAATTAAATTCTTAGTGCTTGCTGCAGCCTCACCACTTAACCAATTCCTTACCCAATGGCTTACATAGTTTCGGCACCCGGGTTATGAGATTGCTGAGTCCCTGTGGCTCACAGATTACAACAAGACATGTGCAGGTGTTGATGAGAACGTGCCAGACGATGTGACTCAGCTCCAGTGGGAGTATGACGAGGAACGTGGTCGGATGTACGTTACGTATCCAGACGAGTAGGGAGCTTCGTGGTGGTGATCCTGGGATAGCAAGGCAGTTTTACATTGCTTCTTTTATCGTTTGTTTTCGTCCGTAGCCGGACCCTGTCTTCTGGATGATGTATGAATATTTGTGTGAACTTGTAAGATAGCTTGTGGCGAGTGTAAGCCAACTCATATACTCATCTGTTCCTACATGTATTGCAATGTTTTACTGTACTTACGAACGACGAGATGTGCTTCTATCCCTGCGAGGCCGCAAGCCTTAATAGGGATAGGACCGCATCTTGGGCGTGACAAGTTGGACGAACGCGCGAATGTAAATATGGGTTCTGAGAATGCCCCCGTGCTCCCTCTCACCCCTCCCTGTCCCAGCACCGCGTCCACAAGGCCGTAGACACAGTCCAGAGTGCCAATTTGGCCTCTGGCACAGCCTAGGCCGTGGCCGCGGACGTCGTCCAGGGTGCTCCGCCGCCCGGCCATATAAAGCCTCCCTGATCACCCCTCTCGGCTCCCTTCGCCCCTCCTCACTCCCGCGAACCCCCAGGACCTGCCTCCTTGCTCTCCCATGCCCCCCATCGTCTCCCATGGCCGAAGCTTCCCCGCCGGCTCCTTCTCAAATTCAACCACCCCGAGCTTCCCCCTCGTCCCTAGCCACTCCGGTGCCCCCTCCTAGTCGCCGCAAAGCCCTCCCAGCGCCTCCGCTCCTTCCCGGGGCATCGTTTGCTCGGAGCCGGTGATGGCCAACGGCCTTTTTCCGCGGCCCTCTGCGCTGGCGCCGCTACGGCCCTCCCCTGCAGGCGCGCGGCTCAGGGATGGGTGCGATATGGCCTCCCGAGCCCGCCGCATGCAGAACCTCGCCGAAGGCGGCCGGTGGAGAAGGCCCCGGCGCGCGCTCGGCCTTCCCCTGCCTCTCCTCGGCGTGGGCGGGAGGAGGCAGATGAGCCTGCCAATGGGTCCCGCTTGTCGGCCAGCCGACGGGACTGGGCCACTAACGGGTGGGCCCCGGCTCCTGTTAAGTGGAGGCGCCCCTCCGTGTCATCCGCCTCCTTGCGAAGGAGGCGCATTCTGTGCAAAGCGCCTTCGGCGTCGCCCCAGCCGCCAGGCTGAGCGGATGGGCCGGCCCATTTGCTATCCTGCGCCCTATGCGCAGTTTAGCCTTTCTGGTGAATTACTTTCCCTTTTTCTTTTCCAGTGGGACTAATTAATTCATAGTAAATTCATCTTAACTCCAAATTTGGTGATTCAAGTTTCTACAGATTTCTAAAATCATAATCTATCCAAAAATGTGGTTCACACATTTTCCCCACAAAATTTTGTAGAGTTGAAATTCAAATTTGAATTTGAACTATGAAATGCCCCACTTGTAAAATAGCTAGAGCTCTCATATCAACTCCAAATGGAGTGATTCAAATTCCCAGAGGCTCTAAATGTCATGCCCTATTTGTCTAGCCAAGTTTAACATTTTATCATGCACCTATTATGCTTGACCAAATAAATAGCTCCTTTTTTCCATTATTCCATCTTAGGAAAATCATAGGTAAATCATACCAACTCCAAATCTAGTGAATCCACTTTCTAAATTCTTCTAAAATAATGCCCTAATTGCTGGGCGCATCCACTCATTTTTACAAAAATATTTTCTGTAGACTTCTAATAGGATCATCATTTCATTCATTTTCCCCATTCAAAAATCTCCCTTGATCCAGGTCCAATAAAACCTCCTTGGTTATTTTTCTTGTGACCAGAGGTGTCCAAGAAAAATAAAACTCCTATTTATAGAGCACTTTTATTTCTCTGCTTGTTGTGTTGCTTATTGCGGTTGTTTCCGGCGATAGTTGACGAAGTAGACGAAGTGCTCGAAGTTGGACGAGAAGCGTGTGAAGACCTCGAAGACTTTGCTAAGCCAGGCAAGCAGCCCTTTGACCATGACTATGAACCCTTTTATTGCATGTCACATAGCACTTGTTGTTCCGATGAATTGATCATGTTGATAAGGTACCCCCCCCCTTCGGTGGGATGCCTCCGATACTTTACCATTGATACTTGCATCGTGCATGACCCTACCTTCTTATGAGGGTTGTGCGGGTGGGAGTAGTTAGGTTGCTAGTAGTGCTACGCAAGTGGGATGGGAATATGCATGGTGATGGAAACAAAATGATTTCAAAGAATTTTCGAAAACCCCGTCAGGTGCCACTAATGCCCGAGGGAGATGATGATGAGCTAGGTAGTTACTTGATAAAGAAGTGGTGTACCGGAGCAAGTGAGTGTGTGTGGTTTTCAAAAACGGATTGGTGTAAGTTGCTACCGTTATTCCAACCTTACATGTACGACCATGATACCCCTTATGGGACGGGGCTTTGTTGATTACCTTGGTGGGTACTAGCATAGAGCCCGCATTACTAGTAGTGGGAGTGGCGTGGTCACTCTCGATATGGGGTCGTGCCTGGTAGGGCGACCATGCGCTGTCTTTACAGGCACCGGGCACACCATTGTGTTCCTTCATGGATGGTACTGTGTAGAGCAAGGCTCGTGTTTGTACATCATGAAGACACGGACCAACGAGTGGACTCTTTGTTTAGTATCGCTAGG
Organism: Elymus sibiricus; assembly: GCA_039707655.1. NCBI lineage: Eukaryota > Viridiplantae > Streptophyta > Magnoliopsida > Poales > Poaceae > Elymus > Elymus sibiricus. Next base: position 241,093,357 of record CM077665.1, read on the forward strand.
GGAAAGGCATTGTTTGGGTGCTTACCTCGGGTATGTAATATACCGCGAGTCGTGGATGACACGGAAGTTTCCCGAGTCTTGTGGGTAAAGTGTGCAACCTCTCCAGAGTGTAAAACTATTCGAATAGCCGTGTCCACGGTCAAGGACAGTTGGATGACCGCTCTTGTGCTACGTCCAGTGTTCTCTAAACTTGGTGTGTGTGTGGGTGTGTGGATGACCCAAAGATGATACTTGAGTTAAGTCAGATGACTTGACGTGATGACTGAACATGAGATGTTCAACCCCTTGCTTATGATGATATCTATAACTTGTTCATTTGGATATCTTCCAACTGTTGATGCATGCTTACATAAGTTAGTTGATCATGTCACTGCACTCAAAATTAGCTTTCTGCAAAATTACCTACTTAGTGCTCATGGTCTGTTGAACCTTGTTCCAAACATGGGTTTCTTGCGAGTACATTCAAAGTACTCATTGGCTTGCCACTGGTTATTTTATTGGCCAGGCATGAAAGCACAAGATTGAATGAAGAATACCTTGGTGACGAACATGCGAGCTAGGACGCTTCCCAGTCAGAATGCCTGTAGGATTAAGGCAGATGGCATGGGTTCACGCTATCATTGAAGATTTCCGCTGCTTGTTATGTTTAAGTGTTCGGCCCTTGTGTCCCTACCTATGTAAGACTAGACCTTCATGGTCTTTATTTGTGTAAGATGCTAAATGTGGATGTAAGACTCTTGTTATTCAGCTTCCGTGTGTTCAGTGAGCATTGATCTCTGGGATCACTGTACACGTGCATTCGGTGATCACGACTTATGAGTCGGGGTCCCCACACAATAAATGAGAAGTGGGTCGAGATCCTGTAAGCCAAACAACAGGTCAAGGACAGACGTGAGATTCAATCCAAGTCTTACCCACGAAGACGCCTACTTTGAGAATTCGATGATGGAGTAGAGGACGACTCGCCATGAAACTATGGTCGTTAAGAGCAACAAGACCGCCCTCCTAGGTGGCGGGATAGGCCGCCAGGTAGGCCCCAAGAACTACCTGCTAATGCTCGTTCAAAGGGCAGGAGAACTAACCAACCGACACGGACGTTTGACCTCCGTGAAAGGCTTGACATGGCACCTCGGTCCATCTACACATCCAGGTGTCGGGAACCTGCTAGTCACGCGGGCTACCATGAATGGCTGGACAGAAACACCAGGGCTCGGGTGGATCATCATGTTTGACCAGTACCATATGACCGACAGTTTATTGCTCGAGCTAGAGAAGTTGCACACCCGATGTGCTTCACCGACGAGGTCATTCATCACCAATTCCCCGAAGGGTTTAAACCCATCAATATTGAACCTTACGATGGGACCACGGACCCAGCAGTATGGATTGAAGACTTCCTTCTCCATATTCAATTGGCGAGAGGAGATGCCCTCCACACCGTCAAATACTTACCTCTGAAGCTTAACAGACCCGTGCAGCATTGGCTCAATAGCGTGCCCAAGGATACCATTGGAAGATGGGAGGAGCTCGAGGATGCATTCCGAGCTAATTTCCAAGGCACCTATGTGCAACCTCCGGACGCCGATAACCTTAACCTTATCAAGCATCATACCGACGAATCAGCCCGAAAGTTCGAGAATATGTTCATGAATAAGAAGAACCAAATAATCAACTGCCCGGAGGCAGAAGCAATTGCGGATTTCCACAATGGTATCCACGACGAGTGGTTGACCCGACAGCTCGGACAAGGTAAGCCAAAAACCATGGCCACGCTTACTCTCTCTCATGACTCGGTTCTGCACCGAAGAAGACAACTGGTTGGCTCGTAGTAGCACTAACGAGGCGACCTCAACACCTTCGAAGTCCGCGACGAGAACGACAAGCCTCGGTGCAACAAAAATAATAAGTGCGGCCACAAAAATGGCAACAATAGTGGCGATGAGGAAACATCAGTTAATGTTGGATTCAGCAACGAGCGTAGTGGCCAGTAGAAGAAACCTTTCAAAGGGAAGAAGGATGGCTCATCTTCCCTAGATATAATTCTTGACAGGCCATGTCAGATCCATGGCACTGTTGATAAACCCGCTAATCACACCACCCGAAACTGTTGGGTGATCAAAAGCACTAAAAAAGCTTCGGCTGAAAGCGAGAAGAAGGGGCAACCTCGCAACGAAGACGAGGATGAACCACCCAGACCCTGTAATGGAGGCCAAAAACCATTCCCTTCAGACGTAAAGGATGTGAACATCATATACGTCACCCACATCCCTAAATAGGAGAGGAAAAGCGAACTTTAAGAGGTCTACGCTCTTGAGCCTTTAGCGCCAAAATATAGCCCATGGTTGGCTCACCCGATCACCTTCGACAGGCGTGACCACGCAACTAGTATTCGGCACCTAGGGTCGGCCGCCGTGGTCCTCGATCCGATAGTTGCTGGCTTCCACCTCACTCACGTCCTAATGGACGGAGGACGTGGCTCAAACCTGGTCTATGCCGACACGGTTAGGAAAATGGACATTGATCCATCAAGGATCAAACCCAGCAACACGACGTTCAAAGGTGTCATACCTGGCGTGGAGGCACATTGCACAGGGATTATTTCCCTGGAGGTAGTCTTCGGCTCCCAGCAAAACTTTTGCAATGAGGATTTCATATTCGATATCGTCCCATTCCGTAGTGGTTACCACACACTCCTTGGACGAGCTGCCTTTGCCAAGTTCAACACGGTCACGCACTATGCGTATCTAAAGCTCAAGATGTGTGGACCAAAGGGAGTTATCACAATAAATGGTAACACCGAGCGCTTCCTTCGAATGGAGGAGTAGACCACCGCTTTCGTAGCCGAGGAGGCATCCAAAGCCCTCACAGAGCTGAATGCGAAGGTCACTTCGAAATGCACCTCAGGTGTTTCTCAGCCTCCTCGCTCCTCACATGGCCACCCTAAATAGGGATGCGCTCTACCTAGCCCCTGTTGCCTAGACGAATACTATGTACCTAGATTGCACAACTTCGCCTTTGAAATTCCATGGGAGGCCATGGAGCAAATAAAAATCAATTGCCCTGTTCATCTTAACCGATCTAAGCGACTAAACCTTCTGGGCCATGTTCCTACGGTAATTTGAAAACCCATAGGGACAAATACCCATTCTAGCGACAAGTTTCGCCCTTGTACAAGACCCACTGCTAGGCCGAGGTCTAGTACTCGGATAGTAGCAGTACCACATTTAAAACATACGAGCACCGTACTTTCAACAAGGGTGGCTGGTTAACAGCACGGAGGCGCAGACGTGCGACGGGGACGATCAGAAGAAAATCAAACCCAACTGCAACAACCCTGTGTAGAACTCCATCATATCTTAATGTACCTTTGTCCGGCAAGCTCAGCTTGCATGGTTCGGCTCTACAAATAAAGAATTATCTTGTCCGGTCATTATACCTCGTTTGTGTATTTGCTTATTTGCTATATGAACCAAAGACAACTTTTTATGATACATCGGTTATTGACCAGGGGCTCGGATGTAACACCTCGCCTAGAAATCCCAATGCTCGTTTGAAAGAACGCTGGGTGTCTTAGATATTGCATTATATGAACAAAGTTCTGATTCATGTCTTTGGTCAATAGTTGGGTTGCCCATCTCCTGTGCTTACTTCTTATGTCCCGCTTCGTTCGGCTAAGTGTGTAAAAGGTGAACCACTGTGATTGTACTTCAGATTCAATGGGTCAAGTACCTCAGTGGAGAAAGCCAATAACTGACTGTCATGATATGCGTAAACTAGTCAGCGATCTGAAGACCGTGTAAAACTTAATCGTTAGTGATTTCGTGTGCGTTACATGAAGGGTTCTCCTAAAAGAACCGAAGTGTTTAATGCTCGAACAAAGGCTCGCCCGAACACTTGACAAACGAGGGATAGTCAATCGTACCCAAAATTGAATCTCCTACGACTAAGTGAAAGCTATAAAGCTGAATCGTCCTTCTCTCCTTCTCCGTAGAAGCTCGCTCATGTCGATCGGAGCCGTGCACTGCGTTACCTTCCTTGCTCCTCTCACGTCGCCTCTCCCTCTCTCTCTCTGATCTCTCTCTCGTTCTTGCCATGTGTTCTTTCACTCCCAATATGTGGTCCTATCCTCACAGAAATTTGAAAGTCTCAACAGGGATAGAAGCACATATCGGAGACGCTTTTGCTAGGTGGATATCGTCACAACTACATGTATTGAAGAGAAGACTATAAAAGATTTGGCTTACACTCGCCACAAGCTACAACATCAGTACAGAAGAGCAGGATACGACTACGGATGAAACACAAACGAAAAAAAGACGGCGTCCACCATGTTATCCCAGGCTGTCGGCCTGGGACTCATCCTATGATCGATGAAGAAGAAGAAACTCCAAATAGAACAATCATCGCGCTCACATCAAAGTATCGCTTTATATGTACATGCACCTGTTGTTGTAGTAATCTGTGAGCCACAGGGACTCTGCAATCTCATTTCCAAGGTTATAAGGACTAGCAAAGCTTAATGGGTGAGGTATAGTTAAGTGGTGAGCTTGCAGCAAACACTAAGCATCTGAATAATTGGCTAACTTACGAGTACAAGAATAAGAAGAGTGATCTACTGATACATCTCAAACATATCTACTTTTCCAAACACTTTTGCTCTTGTTGTGGACTCTAATTTGCATGATTTGAATGAAACTAATCCGGACTGACGTTGTTTTCAGCAGAACTACCTTGGTGTTATTTTTGTGCAGAAATAAAAGTTCCAGGAATTGGACGAAACTTTTTTTGAATTATTTCTGGAATATATAATGAATTATGGAGCTAAGAACCACCGGACGGGGCTACCTGTGGGCCACAAGCCAACAGGGCGGGCCCACACCCCTAGGCGCGTCCTGTTAGCTTCTGGGGCCCACGTGGCTCCTACGACCCTAATTCCAGTCCTATAAATTCACATCTTTGGAGAAAAAATAAGAGAGAAGATTTCATCGCGTTTTACGAGATGGAGCTGCCACCACCTCCTATTCTTCCTCGGGAGGGCTGATCTGGAGTCCGTTTGGGGCTACGGAGAGGGGGATTCGTCGCCGTTGTCATCACCAACCCTTCTTCATCAACACTGCAATCATGCTCACCACCGGGAGTGAGTAATTTCTTTGTAGGCTTGCTAGACGGTGATGGGATTGGATGAGATTGATCATGTAATCGAGTTAATTTGATAGGGCTTTATCCCTAGTATCTACTATGTTCCGAGATTGATGTTGCTATGACTTTTCTATGCTTAATGCTTGTCATTAGGGCCTGAGTGCCATGATTTCAGATCTGAACCTATTATGTTTTCATGAATATAAGAGTGATTTGGATCCTATCTTAAAAGTTGTATGCACCTATTACGTGTCATGATCCGCATACCCCAAGGTGACAATAATTGGGATTCTTTCCGGTGATTGTTGTAGTTTGAGGAGTTCATGTATTCTGCATGTGTTAATGCTTTGTTCTGGTTCTCTATTAAAAGGAGGCCTTAATATCCCCTAGTTTCCATTAGGACCCCACTGCCATAGGAGGGTAGGACAAAAGATGTTATACAAGTTCTTAAAAATCAGGGTGATTGTTGTAGTTTGAGGAGTTCATGTATTCAGCATAACTATATATGAAATACATGCCTACATTACATTGATGAACTGGAGCTAGTTCTGTGTCGCTCTAATGTGTAACTATTACCTGATTGATATCATCTAAATCATTAGCCATCTCCAGTCCACATGCCTACGCTTTACATATACTAAATCTTGCTAACTTACTACTGCTGCTGCTACTATCACAACTGGTACAAAATTGTTGTTATCATTATTACTGTTACTACTATTACTTGTCGTGCTACTAAACCTTCGCTGCAAGGAGATATCCCAGGTGTGGTCGAATTGACAACTCAACTGCTAAGGCAGATAAATATTCTTTGGCTCCCCTTGTGTCGAATCAATAAATCAGGGTGTAATACTACCCACGAAGGCTGTTTCGATCCCCTATACTTGTGAGTTATCAAGACTATATTCTAGCGCCATTGCAGGGGACCATAGCTATATTTATTGTGTTAATTTGAGGATATCCAATTGATACTATGAAGAATATGAAAGATACTCGAACTAAGATCGTTCCCTCTCATACGAGAGGAGGTAAGGAACTGCCATCTAGCTCTGCTTATGATTCACGTACTGTTTTGAATCAGCTTATAACACCACCGCATGTTGCTCATTCTGATATGTCGCATGAACTTGATAATGCTACTTCTGGAATTAATGATGATACTACTGCTACACTTGATGAAATTGAAACTGTGCCACTGAATGAATTACTTGATGCTCATATTGCCAAACCTAGAGAACTTGAAAATGCTGAAACTGATGAAGATTTTGAATCGTCTATTACACCTCGCTCTCCTAATAGATATGAATTGCCTAATGTACCCGATGGTTATGTTATGGATGGGCAGATAGCTAGGGACTTTCTTGCTTGTAATGATAGAGATGATTTGAAGAAACTACTATGCAAACTATAAGAAAAATCTATGATGGAGAAAATGAAACATGATCCTAACTTTGCTACTTCTCCTATATTTGTTACTCATAAGGATTATGAATTCTCTGTAGACCTTGGGTTGATCCCTATAGTAGAATCTGATCCTTTCCATGGTTATGAAACTGAAACTATTGTTGGACATCTCAGTAAACTGAATGATAGTGCCACTTTGTTTACTCATGAGGAAAAGATGCACTACTATTATATCCTTAGCTTTTTCCTTTTTCACTAAAAGGCGAGGCTAAGGAATGGTTCCTCACCCTTGCCCCTGGTTGTGTGCGTAGTCCCTAGGATATGATATATTACTTCTCTAAAAAATATTTTCCTGCTCATAAGAAACATGCTGCTTTACATGACATATTTAATTTTGTGCAAAGTGAAGAAGAGAATCTCCCTCAAGCTTGGGGGAGGCTTCTCCAGCTACTTAGAGCTTTACTTGATCATCCTCTTAAGAAAAATGAAATACTTGATATCTTTTATAATGGACTAACCGATGCTTCTAGGGACTACCTAGATAGTTGTGCTGGTTGTGTTTTCAGGGAAAGAATTGTTGGGCAAGCCGAAGAATTATTGAATAATATATTGCAAAATGCTGATAATTGGACACTTCCTAAGACACTGCCGGAACCTATTCAAAAGAAGCGATGTATTCTATTCCTCAGTCCTGAAGACATGCAAGATGCCAAAAGAACTATGAAGGAAAAAGGTATTAAATCTGAAGATGTCAAGAAGTTACCACCTATCGAAGAAATACATGGACTTGACACCCCGACACAGGTAGTAGAGGTAAATTCTCTCCATCCCTTGAATGAAAGTGATATACCTTATACTAAGGCACCTAGTCAGTATATGGATGAATTTGATAATTACATTATTAAGCAAGAACATTTTAATAACTATGTAAAAGATCAATTAAGATGTAATGCTATGATGATAGATCGCTTGAGTGACTTGATGTTTAGCATTGCTAATGATGTTAAGGGTCTAGGTAAAGATGCTTCTATGGTTCATACTTAACTAGACCAAGTTGTTAAGTTACAAAATCATTTGCTTGCTAATTAAATGAGAATATGAATGATCATGCTGTTAGAGTAATGACTAGAGGAGGAAGAATGACTCACAAACCCCTTTTCCCGAAGGTTATCCTAAAAGAAATGAACAGGATTCTCAGAGAATTAATGATAATACACCTAGGACATCTAAGAAGAAAAATAAAAATGATAGGACCTAGCATGCTTCTAGTGAATGTGTTATAGAAAAACCTGCTGAAAAACATAATTGTGTTTCTATTTCTGATGCCGAGACACAATCTGGTATTGAACATGCACCTGGTGATAATGAGAATGATAATAATAATGATGATGTTCACGTAGATGCTTAACCAGATAATAACAAAGAACATCATAATGATGTGGAAATAGAACCTGCTGAAGATCTTGATAACCCACATCCCAAAAATAAACATTATGAGAACAAAGACTTTGTTGCTAGAAAACATGGTAAGGAAAGAGTGCCATGGCTTCAAAAACCCATGCCATTCCCTCATGAGACTTCCAAAAGTAAGGACGAGGGGGATTTTGAACGCTCTGCTGAAATGATTAGACCTGTCTTTTTTGCATACTCGCTTGACTGATATTTTGAAAATGCCTCTGTATGCTAAGTATATGAAGGATATTATTACCAACAAAAGAAAAATACCTCAAACTCAAATCTATACTATGCTTGCTAACTATACTTTTGATGGTGTACTGCCTAAGAAGTTGGGAGATCCAGGTATACCCACAATACCTTGCTCCATTAAAAGAAGTTGTGTTAAAACTGCTTTATGTGATTTAGGATCCGGTGTTAGTGCTATGCCTTTCTCTCTCTATAAAAGACTTGATTTGAATAAGCTGACACCTACTGAGATATCTTTGCAAATGGCCTATAAATCTACTGCTATACCTATTGGAATTTGTGAGGATGTTCTTTTTGTGGTTGCAAATGTTACTATCTTAACAGACTTTTTTATTCTTGAGATGTCCGAGGACGACAACATCTCAATTATCCTTGGTAGACCCTTTTTAAATACTGCAGGGGCAGTTATTGATTGCAACAAAAGCAAGGTTACTTTTCACGTCAATGGCAAACAACATACCGTGCATTTTCTGAAGAAGCAAACTTTGGTTAATACTATTAATGTCATCGAGCCAAGTTCCACAATCATCATTGGAGGTTTTAAATTTCCTCTTCCTGCTGCCAAGAAGAAATATGATATTCTTATTGTTGGGGATATGCAAATCCCCATTGAGCTAACTTAGTGTTATACGAAAATTATTCGGTTTCCTATCAGTTGAAAACGGTTATTAGTAAGACTTGATCAACCTTATTAATGGATCCTTTTTGAAAGACATGTGGTTGATGAATTTAATAAGCGCAACTTTCTGTACCATTAGTTTGTCCTCTCTTATTCTTAGTTAAATAAAATAAAATACCATGATTATCCTGCTTTCTAAGTTTCCCGTGCAATAAAAATGATCCAAAAATAAAAAGTCTCTGATTGCCACAAAATTTAACATGAATTTTTCTGGAATATTTAAGAATTGTTGGTGTTGAAAACACATCAGGGAGGAGCACCTGTGGGCCACAAGCCAACAAGGCGTGCCCTGATAGCTTGTGGGGTTCATAGGGCCCCCCTGGCTTATCCCTTTCAGCTCATGTCATCCCTTACCTCCAGCAAAAATTCATACACACTCTCTCTCTCTCTCCTGTTCTTGCTCCTCAACCTGAGATTTTCGATCTCTTTGATCGGAACTCCGTTTCTGAAACTGTTTTGAGGAATTGCTCCTTGGTGGATTATATTTTGCATATTTTTGCTTTAGTGGACTATATTTTGCAATTAGTCCGTTTCCGAAACTTTTTTGAGGAACCTTTGACTGTCCCATTCCTCCAATTAGTTTTTTCTTTAGTGCATTATATTTTGCATATTTTGCTGCATTTGGTTCTACTGAAAATGAGCTTGCATGTTGAATTCTTTGAGTTCCAAGTAGTATGAATGCTTGATATGGCCTCTAGGCATCTATATGAGTAGTTGCTACCAATCATACAAAGTTTTATTGAGATAATTTTGTGGCCCAAAAATTTCAGAAATTTGTGCTTAGGAACATGAATTTCCTTAGGATGGGTTCTTCGACCCCGTGCCCCAAAGGAGTTGTTGGGAGAACTCAGGACCAAGACACACTAGTAGAAAACTGGTCTTTGGACCGAAGCATTAGTCCCGGTTGGCTATTGGACCGGGACTAATGCAGCCCCTAGTCCCGGTTCTTGAGGCTAGGCATTAGTCCCGGTTCATGAGGACGCTATAGTCCCGGTTGGTGTTACAAACCAGGACTAAAGGGGTGGTGGCAGGGTTGCGTCAGGCTGGGGCCCCCACGAGACCCTTTGGTCCCGGTTGGTAACACCAACCGGGACTAGAGATGGACCTCTAGTCCCGGTTGGTGTAACCAACCGTGACTAAATGTATCCCTATATATAGTTGGTTCTTCCAGCCCGAGCTCATCCTCTCCATTCTCTGTTGTTCCCTAGCTCGAGCTCATCCCTCCATTTTTGCCAAGATTTGTCAAGATTTGAGGCACCCCAATCCATCCAAGTGTCCACAAAGGTTAGCATCTTTGTCCTTTCATCTCTTATTGCTAGATCAGCTCGTGCAATGCTTTATAAGTATAGTGATTTGTGGGTGTTAGTTTGGGTGTAATTATGTGGTAGTTTTTTTGATTTATATGAAATATGAGCTCAAATTAACTTCTTAGTTTGCATATGTGTAGGTGTGGTTTACTTAGTGTGCCTTCCCGTCCCCGTCCTAACCACCGTCGATCGCCCGCACCGTCCCGTCGCCGGCACCACCTTGGTGAGCCTATTCTTGTGCTCTTATCCTTTTTATAAAAAAAATCGTATTTCTATGATTTAGATAGTTACTTGCATAATTTTCTTAATTGTATGATTGTTGTTATATATAGTGCCATGGTTATGATATCCGTGCCCATCGGCCCTCGTCCGGTTTACGATTCGGATGTGGTATATTCTCTTTTATAACTATTTGTTGCATTTCGTGTTAATGACAATTATGCCCGTCAAGTTGACATAGATATTTTTATCTAGGAGGTAGTTGAACCGGAAATTCCAACCGACCGTTTTGTCGAGAAGTTAAATTTAGTTGAAAAAGAAAACGAGGATTTGAAAGGAAAATTGAAAAGAGTTGAAGAAGAGAAGATGAAATTGGAGTTGTACGTTGCCGATGTCGTCGATGATCACAAGATCAAGATGGATGCAATGCGCTTGAAGATTAGAAATAAAGATGCTTGGTATCATTATGCTGTTGGATCAATTGTTACCTTAGTTGCGATTTTGATCGCATTTATTGTTGCATTTAAATGTTTTAGCTAGATAGTTGTATGTTGTTTTATGACAATAAGTGTGTATGAACTTGTATTAATTTGGTCTTTTCGGTGTTGTGTAATGAAGATGAACCGGCAATGGATGTACGATGACCGACGCTCTCCCCAGTTCATTAATGGTGTGCATAGTTTTCTCCGTGCGGCTGAGGCAAACAAGCGGGATGGTTTTATGTGCTGTCCATGTGGTGTGTGTAAGAATGATAAGACTTACTCTAGCGCAAAACAAATTCACGTCCACCTTTTTACGTCCGGTTTCATGTCCGGCTATAATTGTTGGACCAAGCACGGAGAAAGAGGGGTTCTAATGGAAGAGAATGAAGAAGAAGAGGATGATGACAACTATCCTGGGTTTCCTGAATATGATGGTACTACAATGGTGGAAGAGAATGAAGAAGAAGAAGCTGAGGCATCAGATGAGCCCGCTGATGATCTTGGTCGGGCCATTGCTGATGCAAAGAGAAACTGCGAAAGTGAAAAGGAGAAGTTGAAGTTGCAGCGCATGTTAGAGGATCACAAAAAAGGGTTGTACCCAAATTGCGAAGATGACAACACAAAGCTCGGTACCACACTGGAATTGCTGCAATGGAAGGCAGAGAATGGTCTATCTGACAAGGGATTTGAAAAGTTGCTGAAAATAATGAAGAAGAAGCTTCCAAAGGACAATGAATTGCCCGACAGTACATATGAAGCAAAGAAGGTTGTCTGCCCTCTCAGATTAGAGGTGCAGAATATACATGAATGCCCTAATGACTGCATCCTCTACCGGCATATGTCCCCGGGAACCCTCTCGTGAGTCCTGAAGATGAGAAGCTTATATCAACGCAAATGTACAGCTTGCATCAGTGGTACATGAGAGAAGTAAAGGTCGGGCGAGAGAGCCTCATGGTGAAAGTCAAGCGAGAGCATTACATCCATGAAAATGATTTGTGGATTGAAAATGAAGAATTATTCCAGTTATTCAATCAAAAAGCACTCGACAAATCTATCGTCAGTTGCTACTGTCTGTAAGTGATTTCTTTCTGTAATTTGATTAAGTCTCTAGCTCAGCTCGTTCATTGCCTGTAATTATCCTCACTATATTCTTTTTTGTGGTATTGTGCAGAATGAAATTTTTTGAATTGGAAAGAGATGGAGTCTATGGCATTTGGTTCATTGACCCAAATACCGTTAATGAAAAGGTGTTAAGTACTTACCCTAAAGACACGGAGAAAATGTTGCTAAGGTTTTTGAAGGCCCTAAATACCAAACCAGAAATACTTTTACCTTACAACTTCAAGTGAGTGTTACTTTTACCTTACTTTTACCTATATATACTCGATGTTAAGTGTAGTTGATGAGTTATGCATGCCCTCTTATACAAATCGTGTCCGCGGCTACCACTGGATCCTGCTAATCATTAGAATTGACAATGGAACTCTTGAAGTACTCGACTCACTAAGTAAAGACCCTGAAGAATACAGAAGCCTGCATTCGATGCTCGACGGGTAATTTCAATCATTTACGCACTATGTCGGCCTCTTTAGTTTGTTTCCTGATATCAAGTAATTAGTAACTCCTTTATTCATTTTCTTTGCCGGGTAGGGTTTGGAAAAAGTTCACCAAAGATGTTAGAGGTGAATGGAAAGAGGAGCTGAAATGGCGAAGGTCCAAGGTATTTAAGTAGTACTAGCTACGTCTGCGCATCTCTTTAAGTATAGTTTTAATACCATTATCATCCTTGATTGTTATCTGATTGAATTATATTCTCGTAAAGTGCATGAGGCAGCAACAAGGGACTTCTTTATGTGCATATTACGTTTGCGAGAACATTCGTTTTATGACCGAAAGGACCAAAACTAAAAGAGATCTTTGGGTACATAAACACCATTCACATTTTTTATCATGATGTAATACATATATATAGACAACTAACATGTTCATATTGATCTCCTTCTTTAAAGATGCACGAGATGCGGGAGAAGCTCCTACCAAAGGACCGCATACGAGCAATTCAAGAGGAAATTGCGGGTTTTTTGCTTGAGCAGGTCATATCTCCCGACGGAGAATACCATTACACCTAATGCCTGCATGTAATGATTTGCAAATTGTAGGTGAAATTGTATATACCAAATTGTACATATGTGTATGCATGGTCGTACGAAAAGTTCTATGTATATGATTGGTTCTATGAGATATTCTATTATATATGCATAACGTGTACGGTATGTAGCAGCATAAAATATGTTTGAAATGAAAAAGAATTAAATCGAATACACAAAACGAAAAGGAAAAATAAACAATAAAACCTAAACCCATAAACCCCAAAGGCCCTAAATCTTTAGTCCCGGTTGGTGTTACCAACCGGGACTAAAGGTCCCCATCCCCCGGCGCGCGCTGCCATCCCACGTGGCAGGGATTTAGTCCCGGGTCGTAGACAACCGGGACTAAAGGCTTGTACCCTTTAGTCCCTATACATTAGTCCCGGTTGGGGAACCGGGACTAAAGGCCCTTCCCAACCGGGACTAATGGCCTGTTTTCTACTAGTGACATTAACATCTTTCGCAACACGGAGGTTAGGCCCTATGAATGGCCACATGAACCTTTCATGAGAGAAGCGGATTTCTACCAAGAGTTTATGCAATTCATTGCAAATGCCGGGCTAACCAACTTCCTCGCAGATGAGTGTGATCAATACTATCTCCTTAAAAATTCCTTTGTGCAAAATTTCTATTTCAGAAATGGGCCCGGTGCCCCCATGGTACGCTTCGATTTATATGCATCACATTATGAAATACCTCATGCCGAATTTTGTGAAATATGCTTGCTTCCCTTTGACGGGTGATGAGGTCACCTACTAGAGGTAATGTCATAGACCTAACATCTAGGGTCCACCTAGGGTCCCACATTATCATTAAAGTCCCTAGACAACCAATGCATCCGGATGCACATTTGGGATCCACTCGAATCTATCAAGTCACTCAGACGTCATCCCACCAGTCGGCTAGGCACCAGCACTCGTACGAGAGGAAGAAGAGACGACGTGGGAGCTGCAACGTTCGAGGGACTTAATGTCTCACATGAAGTGTTGTGGAGACTAACGTTACCTGTAACGCCTTTAGTTAAGACATCAGTTTCCAGTAACACCCGTAGTTACTCTCATTTAATGCCCTTGTAATGGTCATCGGCCGATGGTGGCGCACTCTATATTAAGCCACCCCCGAGCTCCTGGACAAGGGTTCCGCACCCTATTGTATGCATACCCCCTAAAGAAAACACAAGCCTCCCGGCACGAGACGTATGGTCTTTACCTCCACCGAGATGGGCCTGAACTCGTTAAATCCGAGTGTTACACATGCGCCGTAGCTAGGCTCCGCCCCTTGTTCGTACCACTGATACTATTGTCAGGATCGTTCTCTCGACAGTTGGCGCCCACCATGGGGCTGCGCGTCTAGCGAATTCCGGCGCACGTGAAGTTTGTCCGGTCATCATGATGACACTCGGGGGAGAGATCCTCTTCGGTTCCCTCAGCTTCATCACCGACGATTTGGCGTGGCTGCAAGAGGCTCCGCTGGACACGGATGCGCTACCCACCCGCAGCGCGGTGCATTTTCGCGCGACCTCGTTCGAAGTTCTTCTCCGACAACCGTCAGCCCCGTAGCAGTCGGTTCCCCCTAACTCTGCTCGTGGCCGCCGCAAGCGCTCTGGGCGTTCGCGGCTCCAGCGGTGGATCAAGCACGTTGTGGCTCTTCAAGCCACGACGGGACAAGTGGCAATGCTCGATTCGGACGAGCCCACCCTTGACTTGTTCCCCTCCTCATGTGAAGGCTCCTCTGATGAGTCCGAGTGCGAGAGCAGCAAATCCATCATAGAAATTGTGATGGCAGACACAGGCAGAGGGCCGCCTGGGTACTTCGAGGATGACGACCGCGGACGTGATCACGGCCACGACGGCGGCACCGAGGACGCCTACATTCCCCAGCCTCTCACTCGTGAGCAGCGGGAAGAGCTCAGGCAGCGGAATGAACATGCTCTGCTCACCCCTATAACCGGGACCACCCCGAAGGAGATCGCTTTGGAAGTTGCGCGTGAGGCCACTTTGGTTGAGCGCGAACGGCTCGAACGGCTCCAGAAGTCACTCGACGACCGCGCGGCTTGGGACCATCCCGGTTCCAGTCACAACCGCAGGTGGTTGTTCCCAGACTACCACCAGTGTAACTACCATGTGATGCGCACACTGCTGCAGAATTTGGCTGCGGACACACGGATCGCTGATTCCATTCAGCCGTCTGATTCAGCAGTTGGGGAAGGCATTCGGCAGATTTAGACGCTCCTGAAGACTGCCTTGGAGCAGATCTCCGCGATGTCTCATTCGCACAACCGCATACACAGCAGATCTATTCGAGCGGATACAGTGCAGTCGGCCCATAGCCCTCCCACGTCGGGAAGACACCAGCGATCTCCCCCTCCTCTGAGAGGTCACTACGGAGATCGCCGACGTGCCGACCATGATGTCAGTCGGACGCCTCCTCCGAGGGTGGTTCGTACGGCCAACGGTCCGACGATAGCGGGCGGTCTCATGACGATAACCGCATGCAGAGTCCCATTCGGCATGGGGACTATTGCGAAGATGACTGGCGACCTCCCCAGCTCAATGCCAGATCCATCATCGCCCAAGGCGTGGTCGACAGCGGCAGAGCAAACAGGGAGCGGCCGAGTGGCCGAGGCACTTCCTGCCTCGAGTGCTTCAGCAGGCACATCTGAGAGGCGGATATTCCCTCCAGCTATAAGTTGCGATGGGAATCGGGAAGTTCAACAGCGAGTCGAAGCCGAAGACTTGGCAAGAAGACTACCGAGTGGCCGTCCAGATCTGCGGCGGTGATGACTTCGTCGTGATGAAGCATCTTTCCTTCATGCTGGAGGGATCGGCGAGGGCTTGGCTGAATCAGCTACCGGCCGGCAGCATCCACTCCTGCGAGGACTTGGCCCGAGTGTTCGTCAAGACATTCGAGGGCACGTACAAGCGCCCGGGTGGTCTGACAGAGCTGCAACACTATGTCCAGAAGAGCAATGAAACTCTCCGATAGTACATCCTGCATTGGACCATGCTGCATAACACCATGGAGAACGTGACGGAGCACTAGGCCATATGTGCCTTGAAGGCAGGCATTCAGTACCGCGAGCTCATCTTGAAGTTCAGTCGGACTGAAGTTGTAACACCCCAAAAATCGGGTTATCGATTTTTGTGCTGTTATTCCTTCCTAGCTTTTCTCTCCCGAATTTTTCCTCTGGAATTTGGCAAGTGACCAGATGAATTCAGTCTATCCTCAACCTCTCAGTGCCTTCCCCATGCCCTTGTTCCAGCCAACCCTCTGTCAGTAAACCTCGAACCTCATTCAAACCCTAGTTCTAAAATATTGGAACTGGAAATCCTGCCTTTGTGTTTACAAAGG
Organism: Elymus sibiricus; assembly: GCA_039707655.1. NCBI lineage: Eukaryota > Viridiplantae > Streptophyta > Magnoliopsida > Poales > Poaceae > Elymus > Elymus sibiricus. The sequence continues at coordinate 241,109,789 of CM077665.1, forward strand.
AGCTATCATTTTCCTTGCCCGGTTGATCCTCCCAAAATTTCCAGAGAACCCTTTCCGGCGAATTCTTCCGCGAGGTGATCGCGCTTCCTCCCGGCGTATTCGTCGACCCTCAGGCAAGCCAACCTCTTACCATGAGCTCCGGACTTGCGTGATGACTTTGCTTGCACCTGTGTGTTTATCTGTATCGCCTGTTAGGCTGCACTTGCATGCACCGGTGGTGACATCGGTATTAGACACTAGCATTTCCATTAATCTAGTGCCATGTCTTATTTCCATATTGCCATAATAATGATATTGTTAATATCATTGCCATGTTAGTATTATGATTGATCTCATGCCATGATTATCAGTACTATGATCTTGCTAGGATAGCACTTACTATTGTCAGCGGAATAGTACGATGATGGATGTGTTGAGTGGGATGAATAAAGGATATTTAGTCGGTTGATCTTTAGTCACCTGTCCGGGCATACTCGTGCAACCACATTTGCCGGTATGGGACGGCCTTGACTTGGTCTGATCGCGTGTTCTTTTATCGGTACCACCAAAGAGGGAAGGTTATGCGCGCGCGCTACCCTGGCCCGGTAGGCGGCGATGACCTTGTGAGCCCAGTTGCTGTTGAGTTTTGCGCGCGGTCCCCGTTTGGGACAGCAGCCCCCGTTTGGGTCTGCATAGTTTGGCCACGACGGTGGCAGGTGTCATGAGGACACAGGGGCCACCCAAGGCTGACCTCCGGGGGAGGAAGAGTGCCGGTGGTACGATGAAAGAGTCACGGGTCAGGCAGGTTTCGTTGAAGCAACGCTGGTCCACCCGAGTGGGATCATGAGGCCAGGTGCTTCATGGTGTGGGTAAAGTGCGCAACCTCTGCAGAGTGTAAAATCTATTCGAATAGCCGAGTCCACGGTAATGGACAGCCCATGCAGACCTCACTAGGTGGTCAACCGTAGCAGTGTTAGTAATGAGGGAAGAACTCATCTTGGGTAGACATCAGATGATGTCAGGAATAGGATATGTTAGCCAAGGGATGGCTATATGATGAGTGGTCGGATGACCACACGATTTGGATTAGACCTGAATCAGTTCAGGCTGGATCATGAGTATTTCGAGGGTTGTGGGATAACCCAGAAGAGAGTAAGTTGGTATCCGGTACAGTAAGTATTCTAAGCATTGAGTGTGATCTTGCCATAGATTATATGCCATGCTTAATCCATGCTTTCCTTGTTAGAATTCATGCCATGCTTAGGATTAATTCATGAATAGTAGAGGTCTTGCTTTGTCATCTGTTTGTTTGGATGCTACGTATTTGGTTGTCTTGCGAGTACATTCAAAGTACTCACCTGGCCTTGCACGTGGACAGTTGCAGGAGAAGGTCTATCGTGCTAGAGCGTAACCAAGCCAGTCCTGTGAGTTATGGAACCCAGCCGGAGACGTCGTTGCCGCTGAGCCTAGACTTCTGCTCCCATTTAGTTAGCCTTGGAGTTATGTAATATTGTTGTAAGCAACAGTATTGTAATACTCCATCATAATTAATAAAGCCATTTTGTGCCTGGAATTGCTGTATCTTGTCTTTGGCGTGCGCCAGGTCTTATCCTGGGACTGGCGTGCGTCGGCCCTCTATCGGGGTGCCACAAGACTTGGTATCAGAGCCAGGCTGGCTATAGGTTACCCTAGCCCAAACCCGACCCCTAGGTTTAACCAGTAGCGAGCCCAATAGATTTGACACGTCTCTGGCATCCGACATGGCCATTGTGGATCAACAGGCGGCGCAGTCGGAATGGACGTGACCCTACCCAGCTGTCCGCCCACCCAACCACTCTAGATTGGACCGCGATCCTACTTAGTTGTCGGCCGTACCGGTGTATCTTCTACCCGGCACGAGAAGGATCCACGCCATGCTGGTGTGTTTCAGCCGACTGCCTATTTAAGCCCCCTCCCATATGCGAGTCGTAGCCCTCCCCATTCAGTAAGCCAGATCCCTACAAGAGACCCAGGCTAGTATCCTTAAACCAGTAGCCATGGCCAGTTCTTCCAAGACCCCCAAAAACCCCACTTTCCATAGCCGAACCTTAGCTGGTGGTATTCCTGGCTTTCCGCCCATCCTTTCGAGGATGCTCACCCAAGCCCTTGGTTGTAGTACCCCTCCGGTGTATCTGGTGTTCCAGTCGGATCCCGTCCCCCACCTTTGTCGCTTTTATGCAAAGGTGTATATCGACCCAGGTCCAACAGCGGATGGGAAGCCCATGAGTTTTCAGGGCAAACCCATGCCCACCTCCGCGTTGGCTGTCCAGATGGCTGCCGCAGGAGCCATCACCCGTCTCCGTATCCAGTTTTCGCAAGTAGCGGAGATGCCAGAGTTCCGCTATTTTCCCTCTCCGTCCGACATAGCTGGCAAGTTCTCCAGCATTGTTGGAGATGCTGACCCAACCATAGCTTGCCTAGTCCAGTATATTGATGCCCAGGGACTTATGCTCTCCGGCATTATTAGAGAGTTCCAAGCCATTGACCAAGACACTACACGGGTTGTTACGGAAGCATACCGTGCGGCCCATCAAATTGCATCCCAGACCACCCGTTCCCTGTTGCCAAACCCAGTGCCACCTTCGCAGCTAGTACCACCCTCGCAATCTGTAGACCTATTTCGCCCAGTCAACATCCACCCAAATTCCATTCAAGGAGCTATTCGGCGACTCCGTCGACGGGATGTGTTCCGTCAAGATCCCGTTGCAGCTCCAGCAGTTGAACCCCAACCCATAGAGGTGTCCGACGATGAAGACAAGAGTTGGCTCAGTCTTCGTCCCCCAGGAGAGCCCCAGCAGAAGTAGGCCCATTTGTGGCTCCGGCAGTGATCGAAGCCAGAAGATGCCGCGAGTAGGTGGGTGGCGGAGACTGTTTCTTCGTCTGCAGCTAGTATTAAGACTCTGTAGTTCGGAGTGAGTTGTTGCTATTAGTTGCCTAGTAAGGCTGCGTGTTGTTGTATGCTTGTATTGCCTGTACTGTTCGTGCTTGTGTGCTGTTGTAATATTATGCATGCCTGTTTGCTCTGTGTGCTTGGTTCATCTGTCACTTTGTTAAGCAGAAATGTTTAACAGAGATGGCAGTGGACTCTTAACAAGATTTTAGTCAGTAGAGCACTTACACCTAATAACAACGGACTCGTCCGGAGTCCCTAATTAAAATGCAAGCTGGTGTAGGCGTATGTATACCAGGAGTACATACACCCACTAGCATTAAATCACCTTAGTATATCATGCTTGATATGTTTCTTTCTTCTGTCTGCATTTTGATACTATGAGCATTCTGCATTTGCCTGCATATTAGTCTAGATAGATTGCATGCGTATCATGTAAGCAAAGTCTGCACGCCGGTTGCCATCTCGGAGCAATTCTAGGAAGATTTTATTGAGCATAAACCGGTACAACCCTTCGAGCCCAAGACCTAAACCCCGATTTGACCCTAGCCCCCACCTATTGTGGATGTTGTTCAGCAAGGAGCAACTAGCAGCGTGGCCTCCACACTAGTAGAGCTCCGCTGACCGCACCACACTAACCCTAGACCCAGCAGCGCCTCTGTCATCGTGTGATCTTGTGGCACCCCGATAGAGGGCCGACGCACGCCAGCCCCAGGATAAGACCTGGCACACGTCAAAGACATGATACAGCAACTCCAGGCACAAAATGGCTTTATTAATTATGATGGAGTATTACAATACTGTTGCTTACAACAATATTACATAACTCCAAGGCTAACTAAACGGGAGCAAAAGTCTAGGCTCAGCGGCAACGACGTCTCCGGCTGGGTTCCATAACTCACAGGACTGGCTTGGTTATGCTCTAGCACGATAGACCTTCTCCTGCAACTGGCCACGTGCAAGGCCAGGTGAGTACTTTGAATGTACTCGCAAGACAACCAAATACGTAGCATCCAAACAAACAGATGACAAAGCAAGACCTCTACTATGCATGAATTAATCCTAAGCATGGCATGCATTCTAACAAGGAAAGCATGGATCAAGCATGGCATATAATCTATGGCAAGATCACACTCAATGCTTAGAATACTTACTGTACCGGATACCAACTTACTCTCTTCTGGGTTATCCCACAACCCTCGAAATACTCATGATCCAGCCTAAACTGATTCAGGTCTAATCCAAATCGTGTAGTCATCCGACCACTCATCATATAGCCATCCCTTGGCTAACATATCCTATTCCTGACATCATCTGATGTCTACCCAAGATGAGTTCTTCCCTCATTACTAACACTGCTACGGTTGACCACCTAGTGAGGTCTGGACGGGTTGTCCATTACCGTGGACTCGGCTATTCGAATAGATTTTACACACTGCAGAGGTTGCGCACTTTACCCACACCATGAAGCACCTGGCCTCGTGATCCCACTCGGGTGGACCAGCGTTGCTTCAACGAAACCTGCCTGACCCGTGACTCTTTCATCGTACCACCGGCACTCTTCCTCCCCCGAAGGTCAGCCTTGGGTGGCCCCTGTGTCCTCATGACACCTGCCACCGTCGTGGCCAAACTATGCAGACCCAAACGGGGGCTACTGTCCCAAACGGGGACCGCGCGCAAAACTCAACAATAACTGGGCTCACAAGGTCATCGCCGCCTACCGGGCCAGGGTAGCGCGCGCGCATAACCTTCCCTCTTTGGTGGTACCGATAAAAGAACATGCGATCAGACCAAGTCAAGGCCGTCCCATACCGGCAAATGTGGTTGCACGAGTATGCCCGGACAGGTGACTCAAGATCAACCGACTAAATATCCTTTATTCATCCCACTCAACATATCCATCATCGTACTATTCCACTGACAATAGTAAGTGCTATCCTAGCAAGATCATAGTACTGATAATCATGGCATGAGATCAATCATATTACTAACATGGCAATGATATTAACAATATCATTATTATGGCAATATGGAAATAAGACATGGCACTAGATTAATGGAAATGCTAGCGTCTAATACCGATGTCACCACCGGTGCATGCAAGTGCAGCCTAACAGGCGATACAGATAAACACATAGGTGCCAGCAAAGTCATCACGCAAGTCCGGAGCTCATTGTAAGAGGTTGGCTTGCCTGAGGGTCGATGAATACGCCGGGAGGAAGCGCGATCACCTCGCGGAAGAATTCGCCGGAAAGGGTTCTCTGGAAATTTTGGGAGGATCAACCGGGCAAGGAAAATGATAGCTCCTTTGTAAACACAAAGGCAGGATTTCCTGTTCCAATATTTCAGAACTAGGGTTTGAATGAGGTTCGAGGTTTACTGACAGAGGGTTGGCTGGAACAAGGGCATGGGGAAGGCACTGAGAGGTTGAGGATAGACTGAATTCATCTGGTCACTTGCCAAATTCTAGAGGAAAAATTCGGGAGAGAAAAGCTAGGAAGGAATAACAGCACAAAAATTGATAACCTGATTTTTGGGGCGTTACAGAAGTCCTGTCTCTCAATCGAGCAATGGAGATCGCCAATCGGTATGCCAATGGCGAAGAAGAAGACCGCCTCCATAGCTGCAAGGGTCAGACCAGCGACACTCCTCAGTCGGGGGGCAACGCTGGGAAAAAGCAAAAGCGCAAGGCTGAAGCAACCGGCAAGGCAGAAGCGGTGGCCGTGCCCAGCCGGAGCAAGGGCAAGCCAAAAAGAAAGAAGAAAGATTGGGCCTCCAAGAACAAGTCCGAGCCTAGAAACGACATCGTGGATCAGCCCTGCCAGATTCACACCAAGAAGGATAAAGATGGCAACATAGTGAACCCGAAGCACTCCACTTGGGACTGTCGCCTGCTCAAGCAGGAGATGGGCAACGAGCCCTGCGAGGACATGGAAAAGACGACGTTGAAGGGGAGAATGCCTCCTGGTACCCCCAACATCGATAAGGTCCTAATGATATTCGCCGACGTCGAAAGCAAGAGCTGACTGGAGGTCATTAATCGAGAGGTCAATATGGCGGTTCCGACTGTCATTAAGTACCTGAACTGGGCTAAGACGCCCATCACCTTCGATTAGCCGGATCACCCAGCCCACATACCGACCCCCGGGCGGCAGGCGCAGGTAATTGATCCGGCTGTCAACGGAGTTCGACTGTGCAAGGTCCTCATGGACGGAGGCAGCGGGCTCAACATCATCTATGCCGATACGCTCCGTGGGATGAACATCCCGATGTCCCGACTAAGCAAGATCAACATGCACTTCCATGGTGTCATCCGTGGGAAGAAGGCGGAGTCACTCGGGCAGATAGCCCTTGACGTCGTATTCGGCGACGAGAAAAACTTCCGGAAGGAGCGACTGACCTTCGAGGTGGTCGACTTCCGCAGCGCCTACCATGCCATCCTGGGTAGGCCCGCCTATGCACGTTCCATGGCGTGACCATGCTACGTGTATCTTAAGCTCAAGGTGCCAAGTCCAAAAGGCATGATCACGGTGACGGGCGACCAGCGGGTGGCGGAAGAGTGCCTGCAGAAGAGCTCCATGATCTCCAACGAACAAATAGCGGTCGCCGAGCTCGAAGAAATCAAGAAGACGGTGGATGCGACAGACCTCCTGAGGTCGAAGAAGCATGCTACGGAGTCCGCCTTTCAGTCGGCTGGCGAGACGAAGCAAGTCCACATTCATGTGCCAGATCCGAGTGTTGCAGCGACCAACATCTCAACAACACTCGGCGAGAAATAGGAAGGCGAGATCATCCAGTTACTCCATGAGAACTGGGACATCTTCGCATGGAAGCCGTCTGACATGCCGGGTGTTCCCAGGGGAACTGGCTGAGCACCGACTCCGTGTCGATGATGACCCACAACTATAGGGGATCAATCGTAGTCCTTTCGAAAAGTAAGAGTGTCGAACCCAATGAGGAGCAGAAGGAAATGATAAGCGGTTTTCAGCAAGGTATTCTCTACAAGTGCTGTAAGTAACGATAGTACATAGTTTTGTAGCAAGATAAATCGTAACAAGTGACAAGTAACAATAGTAGCAAAGATGCAGCAAGGTAGCCCAATCCTTCTTATATTAAGCAAGGCTCCCGAGGACACATGGGAATTATATCTAGTCATGTTCATCATGTTGAGTTGATTCGCGTTCGCTACTTTGATAATTTGATATGTGGGTGGACCAGTGCTAAGGTGTTGTTCTTACTTGAACTAACAACCTACTTATGATTACCCCCTCTTGCAAGCATCCGCAACTACGAAAGAAGAATTAAGATAAATCTAACCATATCATGGAACATGTGGATCCAAATGAGCCCCTTATGAAGCAACGCATAAACTGGGGTTTAAGCTTCTTTCACTCTAGCAACCTATCATCTACTTGTTACTCCACAATGACTTCCCTTAGGCCCATAACATGGTGAAGTGTCATGTAGTCAACGTTCACATGACACCACTAAGAGAAGTAACAACATACATATCATCAAAATGTCGAACGAAAACCAACTTCACATGATTTCTTATAACAAGACTTCTCCCATGTCCTCAGGAACAATAGTAACTACTCACACCTCATCAACATGTTCAAGATCAGAGGTGCAATAATAATAATTAAGGATCTGAACTTAATTTCTTCCACCATGTAATCCAACAAGCATCAACTACAAGATGTAATCAACACAACTAGTAACCCACAGGTACCAATCTGAGGTTTTGAGACAAAGATTGAATACAAGAGATAAACTAGGGTTGGAGATGAGATGGTGCTGGTGAATATGTTGATGAGGATTGGTCCTCCCACGAAGGAGGAAGCGTTGGTGATGACGATGGCTTCGATCTGCCCCTCCCGGAGAGGAATTTCCCTGGCAGAATCTGACTGCCGGAGTGCAAAAGGGCCTCTGCCCAGGTTTCCGCTTCGAGACGGTGGCGCTTCATCCCGAAAGGTTGCTTATGATTTTTTCTAGGGTAAAACACACCATATAGGAGAAGAGGGGCCTCCGGAGGCCAGCCAGGGCCCCACAAGCCATCAGAGCGCGGCTTGGGGGGCGTGCCCTGTTGGCTTGTGCCTTGTTGGTGGCCCCCCTCTGGTATATTTTTGGCCCATAAATTCACATATATTTAATAAAAAATCCTCGTTAAGTTTCAGGTCATTTGGAGTCTGGTGTTTTTCTGCCTTTTTCTTGGTTTTCCGGTCCAGAATTCCATTTTCCAAATAATTCCCTCTTTGTGATATACCTTGCATATTCAGAGAGAAAGGGTATAATAATTGTATGATAACAGGCAATAATGGACAAGAATAACTTAAATATGAATAAGAAATCATGATGCAAAATGGACGTATCAACTCCCCCAAGCTTAGACCTCGCTTGTCCTCAAGCGAAAGCCGAATTCGAGAGTAATACGGACATGGGAGCATCATGAATATCATTATAGCAGCAAGCATTTCATAATATAACTTATCATAAGTAAGTAAGGATCTATTCACAATTATCGAAGTATGAAGCATAGACCTTATTGACAACCAACAAACGGTGCCTTCAGTCATGGTGATAATCACAATTCATCATATTCAAGAGAAGAGTCTATATAAGATCTTTCATTGTAGCAAACCCACATACTCAACTAGCATTTAGTCATCTATGATTGTTGGCACTCGTTGCATATTTTGGAGCTAATGTTTTTGCCGGACACATAGGAAGATAGGGGCTTCCTTTGCCACCCAACTCATTTACCTTAGGGATAATGTCAACAATAATGAATCATGGTTTCTTACATTCAACTGGATATATATACCTGGATCTTTCGTCAACATGTGATGCTTACCACTAAGAGAGTTTATAACTTAAAAGAAGGTAAGATATTTATGACTCTTGAATAAAAGTATGAACTTTATGAATGTGAAAGATAGGCCCTTCGTAGAGGCAAGCAAAGGTTGTCATGCGCTTTTATTTCATTAGATGTGCAATCTCTTAATGCAAACGAACTTCACTTTATATTGCCCCTTGTGATAGCGAACTGTATTATGCACTCCGTCGCTTTGATTTCTTCACCATCACAAGATCATACAAAGCTTAATTTCCCTTTCAATAAAAGATCATACATGATTAAAGGCAATTTTTATTGCTTATACACCAATGACAACTTACTTGAAGGATCTTATTCAATCCATAGGTAGGTAAGGTGGATTCTTACAAAAAGAAACTGAGTTCGAGGGGTTATGGATGCACAAGTAGTATCCCTACTTGGTGCAGAAATTTTGGCTAGCAAAAGTTCTAAAGGAAGCATCACATGTTAAAGGATCCATGCCTATATAACTTCTATGCAAATGTAAGCAATCATGACCATTAGGTTGTCTTCCATGTCCAACTTCAACACTTGATCATTATATAATATTTGGGGAGGGTTCGTAATCATAGAGATGTCCAAGATAGTATATTTGTATGTGGATCTTCTCTTCTCTATCATAATCTTGCATAGATTATAACAATGACTAAGGCTATGTTTGTTCTATTCCCTACAATTTTCATAGTTCATACTTTCTTTTTATGTGAAGTCATTACTTCCCATTGGATAAGCATATGATCTTTTCTATTCTTTTTATTGTCATGCCATGATGATTGGTGCAAGAGAGTAAAGCACACGAACTCAACTAATATTTATTATATAACGCTCACACTCGATTACAAGGATATGTAGATCTCAAAGCAAAATCCTAAGCAAAGCAAATCTGAAACTTTATTTCTCTAAACCACGAAATAGCTAAAGATCAAACTAAAATAAAAGATAATGGTGAAAAGCGATGATGATACGATACTGGGGCACCTCCCCTAAGCTTGGAACAAGCTAGGGGTTGTGCCCATAACCATGTACTCAAGTGTTCTTCGGTGATGGTGGTGGTCTTGGAGTAGTGGTGCCCTTCTTCTCCAGCTTGCGCCTGAGGATGAAGTTTTCCTCCTTTAAATCGTCATTTTGTTTTCGAGATTCAAAAGCCTTTTGCATAAATTTGCCTTGCTTTCCTGTAGAAAACGAGATGGGATAAATTGGATCTTAGACTTGTTTACTCCATTGGGGAGGCTTGACTTCTTGAACTCTACATGCATATCTCCAGCTTGAGGAAGCAGATCTTCATCTTCGTTAGAACTAGCGTCTAGAGCGGCATCTTCCATCTCCTCCAGATTGGAATCTCCCTCCTATTCTGTGGACCATAAGTAGGGGTAGATGTCCCGAAAGATCTTTGGGTCCGCCACAAAGTTGGACACATAGATCTCTCCATCTGAATCTTGAGACGACTTATTCTCAGTTCTACCAGAAAAACAGCTCGAAACAAGAACACATGAGAAACTCGCGATGCGGTGGTCAAAACATACGGAGTATATATAATGATTTTTCTAGGTCAGAATACGTGTTCGAGAAGAAATCGGAGTCGGGGAGGCACACGAGGGCCGCACAAGCCATCAGGGCGCGCCCCAGGGGGGTCGTGCCCTGTTGGCTTGTGCCTCCCTCATGGGTCCCATTCACCACTCTCGGGTTTTTGCCTTCGAAGTTATTATTTTTTATAGCATCGGAGCGGTAGACCTCTTCGACAACGTATGGACCTTCCCATTTGGATAAGAGTTTTCCTGCAAAAAACCTGAAACGAGAATTGTACAAAAGCAAAAGGTCTCCTACATTGAATTCCCGTTTTTGAATCCTTTTGTCATGCCATCTTTTCACTTTTTATTTAAACAACTTAGCATTCTCATAGGCTTGTGTCCTCCATTCATCTAATGAGCTAATATCAAATAACCTCTTTTCACCGACAAGTTTAAAATCATAATTCAGTTCCTGAATTGCCCAGTAAGCCTTATGTTCTAGTTCAAGAGGCAAATGACAACCCTTTCCATACACCATTTTATATGGGGACATCCCCATGGGGTTCTTATAAACAGTTCTATAAGCCCACAGAGCGTCAACTAATTTCTTAGACCAATTCTTCCTAGATTTATTGACAGTCTTTTGCAAGATTAATTGTAGTTCTCGATTGCTCAATTCAACTTGCCCACTAGACTGAGGATGATATGGTGATGCAATTCTATGGTTAACATCATATTTAGCTAGAAGTTTACGGAAAGCACCATGAATAAAATGTGAACCACCACCATTCATTAAGTATCTAGGGACTCGAAACCTCGGTAAAATAATTTCTTTAAGCATTTTAATAGAGGTGTTATGATCAACACTACTAGTTGGGATAGCCTCTACCCACTTAGTAACGTAATCAACATCAACTAAAATATGATTGTACCCATTTGTGGAAGGAAAAGGTCCCATAAAGTCAAAACCCCAAACGTCGAATGGTTCAATGGCAATTGAATAATCCATAGGCATTTCCTGACGTTTACCAATGTTACCAACTCTTTCACATTCATTACATGAAAGGACATACTTACGAGCATCTTTGAAAAGAGTAGGCCAATAAAAACTAGATTGTAATACCTCGTGTGCAGTTCTATCACCAGCATGGTGACCTCCGTAAGGTTCAGAATGACACTTCATTAAGATTTGTTCCTGTTCCTGCTCAGGTATACTACGTCTAATAATACCATCTACACCTTCTTTATAAAGATGTGGGTCATCCCAAAAGTAATGTCGTAAATCATAAAAGATTTTTTTTTCTTTTGTTGATAGGTGAAACCAGGTGGGATATATTTAGCAACAATATAATTAGCATAATCAGCATACCAAGGAGTACTACGTGAAGTATTTATTGCAGCAAGTTGTTCATCAGGGAAATTATCATCAATAGGCAGTGGGTCATCAAGAACATTTTCCATTCTAGACAGGTTATCTGCTACGGGGTTTTCAGCTCCCTTTCTATCAACAATATGCAAATCAAATTCTTGAAGAAAAATCACCCACTGAATAAGTCTAGGCTTAGCATCTTTCTTTTCCATAAGGTATTTAATAGCAGCATGATCCGTGTGAATAGTTGCTTTGGAATCGACAATATAAGGTCTAAACTTATCACATGCAAAGACAAGTGCTAAAAATTCCTTTTCAGGGGTGGCATAATTTCTTTGAGCAGCATCTAGGGTTTTACTAGCATAATGGATAACCTTCAATTTCTTGTCTACCCTTTGCCATAGAACAACACCAACAGCATAATCACTAGCATCACACATAATCTCAAATAGTAGGTTCCAATCAGGTGGTTGAACAATAGGTGTGGAAATCAAAGCTTTCTTAAGTATTTCAAAAGCTTCTACATAATCATCATCAAAAACAAAAGGACTATCTTTTTGAAGAATTTTAGTTAACGGCCTAGAAATCTTTGAGAAATCTTTAATGAAACGCCTATAAAAACCAGCATGACCAAGGAAACTTCTTATACCTTTGTTATCTCTGGGCATGGCATCTTATCAATGGCGTCAACTTTAGCTTTGTCCACTTCAATACCCCATTCAGAAATTTTCTGCCCAAGCACTATACCTTCATTCACCATAAAATGGCACTTCTCCCAATTCAAAACAAGATTAGTTTCTTCACATCTCTGCAAAAATCGATCAAGGTTGCTCAAGCAATCATCAAAAGAAGTTCCATAAAGGGAAAAATCATCCATGAAAACCTCAACAATCTTTTCACAAAAATCATAGAATATAGCCATCATACATCTTTGAAAAGTAGCAGGTGCATTGCATAAACCAAAAGGCATACGTCTAGAAGCATACGTTCCAAAAGGGCAAGTAAAGGTAGTTTTCTCTTGATCCTCTTTTGACACAGGTATTTGAGAAAAACCAGAGTATCCATCAAGAAAGCAAAAGTGAGTGTGCTTAGATAATGTTTCTAGCATTTGATCGATAAATGCTAGAGGATAATGATCTTTCCTAGTATCTTTGTTTAATTTCCTGAAATCAATCACCATCCTATAACCAGTTACTGTTCCTTGTGGAATAAGTTCATTTTTATCATTACGGACAACCGTTATACCTCCTTTCTTGGGAACACAATGAACTGGACTTACCCATCTAGTATCAGCAATAGGATAAATTATACCTGCCTCCAGAAGCTTTAATATTTCAGTTCCTACCACTTCCTTCATCTTGGGGTTTAAGCGGCGTTGATGATCAACGATAGGTTTAGCATCCGGTTCCATATTAATCTTGTGCTGACATAGAGTGGGACTAATGCCCTTAAGATCATCGAGAGTATATCCAATAGCAGCCCGGTGCTTCTTCAGAGTTTTAAGCAATCTGTTTTCTTCATGCTCTAAAAGGTTAGCACTGATAATAACAAGATATATGTTCTTTTCATCAAGGTAAGCATATTTCAAAGTATCGGGTAAAGTCTTTAACTCAAACACGGGATCTCCCTTGGGTGGAGGGGGATCCCCTAAAATATCAACCGGTAAGTTGTGTTTAAGAATAGGCATTTGTTTCAGAAATATGTCATATATTTCATTTCTCTCATTCATATGCATATCGTTTTCATGGTCTAGTAAATATTGTTCTAACGGATCGGTAGGAGGTATGACAATAGAGGCTAGACCAATAATCTCATCTCTGCTTGGTAATTCATTCTCATGTGGTTGTTTACTAAACTTAGAGAAATTAAATTCACGGGACACATCGCCACAGCTTACTTCAACCTTCTTGGTAACACAATTAATCTCAGCATTAAAAGTATTCAAGAAAGGTCTACCAAATATAATGGGACAAAAGTTATCTTGTTCTGAACCAAGTACTAGAAAATCAGCGAGGTACTTGATCTTTCCACACAAGATTTCAACATCTCTAACAATCCCAAGTGGTCTAATAGTGTCCCTGTTCGCAAGTTTAATAGTAATACCAATGCCCTCAAGCTCAGATGGTGCTATGTCATTCATAATTTCTCGATATAAGGTAAAAGGTATAGCGCTAACACTAGCACCAATATCACACAAGCCATGATAACAGTGATCTCCAATTTTAACCGAAACCACAGGCATGCAAAAACTGGTTTATTTTTATCTAGTTCATCTTGTGCGTTTCTAGAAGGTTTTGCAATTCTAGCAGCTTCACCACAGAAGTAAATAACTTGACCATCTATGTTATCAACTAGTAGATCGTTAACCATAGCAACGTTAGGCTCAACATTTATTTGTTCAGGAGGTGTAGGTGTCCTAGCATGACTTTTATTAACCACAGTTGTAGCTTTAGCATGTTCCTTAATTCTAACAGGGAAAGGTGGCTTCTCGATGTAAGCAGTAGGAACAATTGGATCAACAGGGCTAACAATTATTTCTTCCTACTCAATTTTAATAGGTTTCTCTAATTTCTTTTCAATGGGTGGATGGTACTTGAACCACTTATCCTTAGGGAGATCAACATGAGTAGCAAATGATTCACAGAAAGAAGCTACTATCTCAGAGTCAAGACCATATTTATTACTCAACTTATAGCATGAATCAGTTTCCATAAAAGATTGAACACAATCGAACTTAAGATTTATACCTGACTCTTTACCTTTGTCGAGTTCCCAATCTTCGGAGTTGCGTTTAATTATTTCCAGAAGATCCCATTTGAATTCAGTAGTCCTCTTCATGAAGGAACCAGAAGAAGAAGAATCGAGTAGTACTTGATCATCATGAGAAAGTCGAGCATATTTTTTTGCATAATAGTATTTCTTGAGATCTCATGGTTGGGGCAAGTGTGCATCATATATTTAATCCTACCCCAAGCTTGAGCGATACTTTCTCCTTCACGAAGCCAGCAATTACAAATAATGTTCCGGTCACGATGAACTAGATGCATATGATAGAACTTCTGATGAAATTCCAACTTCAAGCGATTCCAGTCCCATGATCCAATATCGCCTAATAGCATGTCCCATATTAATGCCTTTCCCTCCAAATATAAAGGGAAAAATTTCTTCTTAACTTTGTCACCAAACAACCCTGCATGCTGAAATAATCCACAAACTTCATCGACAAATATCAAGTGATAATCAGGATGAGTCGTTACATCATATGGGTGTGATAAGAGTTTTTCAAGCATACCAGAAGGAATCTCATAATAAATATTTTCAGTAGGTTCAGTAGGTTGAGGAACAATTTCCTCATCTTCAATTCGGGGCGATGATCCTAAACAAGCCACTCAAAGGGTGACCATTCATAGCAACAAGCAACAGTAAATTTCAGCACGTATAGAAAATGTTTCCTTACCAATTCCACTTACCAAAGGCGCTTCACTCCCCAGCAACGGCACCAGAAATGAGTCTTGATGACCCACAAGTATAAGGGCTCAATCGTAGTCCTTTCGATAAGTAAGAGTGTCAAACCCAACGAGGAGCAGAAGGAAACGATAGTAGATAGTTTTGTAGCAAGATAAATCATAACAAGTGACAAGTAACAATAGTTGCAAAGATGCAGCAAGGTAGCCCAATCCTTTTTATAGTAAAGGACATGACTGAAAGTACTCTTATATTAAGCAAGCGCTCCCGAGGACACATGGGAATTATGTCTAGTCATGTCCATCATGTTGAGTTGATTCGCGTTTGCTACTTTGATAATTTGATATGTGGGTGGACCGGTGCTAAGGTGTTATTCTTACTTGAACTAAAAACCTACTTATGATTACCCCCTCTCGCAAGCATCCGCAACTACGAAAGAAGAATTAAGATAAGTCTAACGATAGCATGAAACATGTGGATCCAAATCAGCCCCTTATGAAGCAACACATTAACTGTGGTTTAAGCTTCTGTCACTCTAGCAACCCATCATCTACTTGTTACTCCAAAATGACGTCCCTTAGGCCCATAACATGGTGAAGTGTCATGTAGTCGACGTTCACATGACACCACTAAGAGAAGTAACAACATACATATCATCAAAATATCGAACGATTACCAACTTCACATTATTTCTTATAACAAGACTTCTCCCATGTCGTCAGGAACAATAGTAACTACTCACACCTCATCAACATGTTCAAGATCAGAGGTGCAATAATAATAATTAAGGATCTGAACATAATTTCTTTCACCAAGTAATCCAACAAGCATCAACTACAAGATGTAATCAACACAACTAGTAACCCACAGGTACCAATCTGAGGTTTTGAGATAAAAATTGAATACAAGAGATGAACTAGGGTTGGAGATGAGATGGTGCTGGTGAAGACGTTGATGAGGATTGGTCCTCCCATGAAGGAGGAAGCGTTGGTGATGACGATTGCTTCGATCTCCCACTCCCAGAGAGGAATTTCCCCGGCAGAATCTGACTGCAAGAGTGCAAAAGGGCCTCTACCTAGGTTTCTGCCTCGAGACGGCGGCACTTCGTCCCGAAAGGTTGCTTATGATTTTTTATTGGGTAAAACACACCATATAGGCTCAGAGGGGCCTCGGGAGGCCAGCCAGGGCCCCACAAGCTGCCGCGCCCTTTTGGCTTGTGCCTGGCTGGTGGCCCCCCGCTGGTATATTTTTGGACCATAAGTTCACATATATGCAATAAAAATTCCTCGTGAAGTTTTAGGTCATTTGGAGTCTGGTGATTTTTCTGCCTTTTTCTCGGTTTTTCGGTCCAGAATTCCAGTTTCCAGATAGTTCCCTCTTTGTGATGTACCTTGCATATTTAGAGAGAAAGGGCATACGAATTGTATGATAATAGGGAATAATGGACAAGAATAAAGTAAATATGAATAAGAAATCATGATGCAAAATGGACGTATCAGTCGACTCGAATGCCAAACCCGTCAAAGAGCATCTACGTCGCTCTTCTACTGAGAAGCACAAGGCAATCAACGAGGAGATCGCTTGGCTACTAGCTGCTGAGTTCATCCGCGAGGTCTACCACTCTGAGTGGCTCGCCAATGTCGTCATGGTGCCGAAGAAGAATAACTCACTCCGGATGTGCATCAACTTCAAGCAATCAATCGGGCATGGCCGAAAGATCATTTTCGTTTAACACTCATAGATCATATAGTGGATTCCGCTGCCGGATGTGAACGCATGTAGTTCCTGGATGCGTGCTCCAGGTACCACAAGATCTGAATGTATGGGCCCGATGAAATAAAAACGGCATTCATCACCCCATTCGGGTGTTTCTGCTACATCATTATGCCATTCGGCCTTAAAAACGCTACTTTCCAGCTCATGGTTCAGAAATGCTTATATAAGCAAATCAGTGGGAACGTGGAGGCATATATGGATGAGATCGTCGTCAAGTCTAGGAAAGGTTCTGACCTCCTGACTTACCTCGCCAAAACCTTCGCGAAGGTACGACGCTATGGAATCAAGCTCAATCCGGCCAAGTGCACTTTCGGGGTCCCTGTTGACAAACTACTAGGTTTCCTCGTTTCTAAACAAGGGATCGATGCCAACCCCGACAAGATTGGCGCTATAGTCCGAATGAAACAACCAGAGCGTCTGCATGATGTTCAAAGGATCACGGTATGCCTCGCAGCCGTGAGCCGATTCATCTCAAGACTCGGTGAAAAGGAATTGCCTCTTTACCGATTGATGAAAAAATCAGACAAATTTGAGTGGACTGACGAGGGCGCAAGCCTCGTTTCCAGGAACTTAAGACCTTGCTCTCCACCCAGCCGGTGTTAGCTGCTCCAAGCAGCCGAGAGCCTCTGCTCTTGTACATCGCGTCCACGAGCCAAGTTGTCAGCACCATCCTTACTGTGGAGCGCGAGGATCCAGGAAAGGCGTTCAAGATTCAACGACTCATCTACTACATCTCGGAGGTCCTGACTCCTTCCAAATAGAGGTATCCTCACTACTAGAAGCTGGTCTATGGCATTTACCTAACCATGAAGAAGGTGATCCACTACTTCCAAGACCACTCGGTCACAGTGATCAGTGACGCTCCCTTGTCAGACATATTAAACAATCGGGACTCCACGGGCCGAGTGGCAAAGTGGGCTATCGAATTACTTCCTCTGGAAGTCAAGTTTGAAGCCAAGAAGGCGATCAAGTCTCAAGCTCTGGTAGACTTCTTGGCCAAGTGGATCGAACATGAGCAACCAGCCCCATGCCTTCCAGAGCACTGGACTGTGTTCTTCGATAGATCTAAGATGCTCCACGGCTTAGGAGCTGGAGTAGTCCTGGTTTCCGCCAGGGGAGACCGACTGAGCTATGTTCTCCAGATTCACTTTGACTCGCCCAACAATGAAGTCGAGTACGAAGCCCTCCTATATGGGCTACGCATGGTCATATCACTTGGCGTCCGCCGCCTGATGATATATGGCGATTCGGGCCTTGTTGTGAACCAGGTTATGAAGGAATGGGACATTCGAAGCCCTGCAATTACTGGTTATGGTAATGCCGTCAGGAAGCTGGAAGAGGACGTTGAGGGTTTGGAGCTTCACCACATACCTCGAGCTAACAACCAAGCGGCTGATGACTTAGCCAAGATTGGATCCACTCGGCGAGCCGTGCCGAGAGATGTGTTCCTCGAACATTTGCCCCAACAATCAAAGAAGATCCCTTCACAGAGGAGCCCCCGCAAGCAGCCGGACCATCTGAGGTTGATGTCCCGGAAGTAGTTGACTTGGTCTAGGAGATGCTGGTAATTATCCCCGATTGGACTAAGCCCTACATAGCATACCTGCTCCGGCAGGAACTCCCTGACGATGAAACAGAAGCTCTTCAGATCGTCCAGTGATCCAAAGCCTTCACCCTGATGGGAGATCAACTATTCAAGAAGAGCACCACCAGAGTCATTCAGCGTTGTATTTCCCCAGAGGAAGGACTTGAGATTCTGCATGAGAATCACTTGGGAACTTGCAGCCACCACGTGTCCTCTCGGACACTGGTCGCCAAGGCCTTTCGAGCGGGTTTTTACTGGCCCCGAGCCAATGAGGCAGTGCGGGACATCGTGGAGATGTGTGTGGGACGCTAGTTCTACAAGAATCAATCATACAAACCTGCATCTGCACTGAAGACAATTCCACTTTCCTGGCCATTCGCCGTGTGGGGGTCTCGATATGTTCGGTGGACAAGTTTACCAAATAGATAGACTCTGGACTCAGCGACTGTGATCAGCTTCGTCAGGCAGATCATCTTCAGGTTCAGAGTACCTCATGCCATCATCACAGATAATAGGCCTAACTTTGGGGTGTGAACAAGGTATCTAAGGATATGCTTAACCGCCTTATGATGACTTTCCCTAGGGGTAGCTTGAAATCTTGCACAAATGCCTACACTTAACATGATGTCTGGCCTAGATGCACAAAGATAAAGCAATGAACCAATCATAGAGCGGTAAATAGATGTGTCAAACGGGATACCGTTTGTGTCTTCATCAAGAAAAATCTTGGTTGCCATGGGTGTCTTGGCTGGTCTGGCATTTGTCATGTCAAACTTCTCTAGAATATCCTTGAGGTATTTTGTTTGAGACAAGAAAATTCCTTCTTGAAATTGTTATATTTGAAATCCGAGAAAGAACTTCAAGTCCGCATTGAGTGACATTTCAAAGGTCTTGGTCATGGAGGCCGCAAACTTCTTGCACAAATGAATGTTAGGAGAACCAAAAATGATGTCATCCACATAGATTTGGCATAAGATCAAATCACCTTTTTCCCTCTTAGTAAAAAGAGTAGGATCGATCACCCCTCTCACAAAACCATCATCGAGTAAAAACTTCTTAAGATGATCATACCAAGCACGCGGTGCTTGTTTGAGGCCATACAATGCCTTGTGAAGTTTATACACATAGTCTTTGTGATCGGGGTCAACAAACCCAGGTGGTTGTGATACATATACCTCTTCTTGTAGAGGACCGTTAAGAAAAGCACTCTTCACATCCATTTGATGTAACGTAAACCCATTGAAAGCAGCATAAGCAAGTAAGATGCGAATAGACTCAAGACGGGCAACGGGAGCAAAGGTCTCACCAAAGTCCAAACCTTCAACTTGGGAGTACCCTTGTGCCACTAACCTTGCCTTGTTGCGGATGATTATGCCATTCTCATCTTGCTTGTTCTTAAAAATCCATTTTGTTCCAATGACATTGTGTTCCTTAGTTGGTCTCTTGACTAATGACCATACTTTGTTGCATTTAAAACTGTTCAACTCTTCTTGCATAGCAACGAGCCAATCATTGTCCCTCAATGCATCTTGTACCTTGAGTGGCTCAATACTAGAGACAAACGAAAATTGAGCACAAAAGTTTGTCAATTGTTTACGAGTGACTCTACCTTCCGATATGCCGTTAAGAATTTGATCAACATCGACACGATCGGCCACTCGTGGCATGATGGAGGTCAGGGTTTCACGAGGTTCAACTTCATTTCCATCATCTACATCCTCAACATATGGATCATTAATGTGTGGTGGAAGATCTTCTTCTTCATGTTGCATTTGTTGAGGTTCATCATCAATGATTGCATTTTCTTGTTCTTGCTCTTGGTGATGATCTTGTTCTTGAGTGTGATCATGGTGAGGGACGTGTTCTCCTTCTTGATCCTGAACAACGGGCATAGTTTGAGCACTAGGATCTTGTGGAGGTATGGGTGTTGAAGTGACTTGAGGATGAGAGAAACTTCCATCTTCTTCATCATCATCATGAGGTTCTTGTTCCATTGGAAGAAGAGCACCAACACCCATGGTCAAAATATCTTGAGAGGGATCTTCTTCACCTACATCACTTAGATCAACTTGCTCCCCATGGGAGCCATTAAATTCATCAAACATCACGTCACAAGTTTCTACAACACATCCATTGGATTTGTTGTAGACTCTATAGGCGTGAGAGTTTGATCCATAACCAACAAATATCCCCTCAATTGTTTTGGATTGAAATTTTCCTAACCGTTCCCTCTTGTTGAGGATGAAACACTTGCACCCGAATACACGAAAGTACTTGACATTTGGCTTGTTCCCAGTTAGGAGCTCATATGGAGTCTTCTCCAATATCGTGCGGAGGAAGAGCCGGTTTGATGCATGGCATGCGGTGTTGACAGCCTCGGCTCAAAAACTATGTGGTGACTTGTATTCATCCAACATGGACCTTGCCATTTCCACAAGTGTACGGTTCTTCCTCTCGGCTACACCATTTTGTTGAGGAGTGTAGGGTGTGGAATATTGATGCTCAATCCCCTCATCACTAAGAAATTTTTCCAAGGTGTAGTTTTTGAACTCGGAGCCATTATCACTTCTTATTGCCAAGATTTCTTTGTCAAACTTGCGTTGGGCTTTCTTGGAAAAATCAATGAAGGTGATCTTCGTCTCGTCCTTGGACTTGAGGAAAAACACCCATGTATATCTTGAGTAATCATCAACAATGACCAGTCCATACTTTTTCCCACCAAGACTATCCCATGACGGAGGCCCAAAAAGATCCACATGAAGGAGCTCCAAAGGCCTTGAAGTAGATACAATATTCTTGGGTGGGTGCTTTGATTGATGTTGCTTCCCGGCTATGCATGCACTACACACACGATCTTTCTCAAAAGAGACATTGGTTAGTCCAAGGATGTGATTACCCTTTAAGAGATTTTGAAGATTTCTCATGCCGACATGGGCTAGCCGGCGATGCCATAGCCACCCCTTGTCGGCCTTGGCCATTAGACAAGTTGCATGGAATGTGCTCTCTTTCGAGAAATCAACCGTGTAAAGGTCGCCATCCAACTCTCCAACAAAAGCCACTTCGAGAGTATCTCTCTTAAAGACTTTCACATCCGTTAGTCCAAATAGTGTATCATAACCAACGGAAGCCAATTGGTGAATAGAAAGCAAATGGTATTTGAGGGATTGGACAAGCATGACATTTGCAAGAGACATGTCATTTGTGATAGCCACCTTGCCCAACCCGAGTACCTGTCCTTTTTATCCTCCACCGAATACAATGCTCATAAATGGTTGAATAGCTTCCATGAAATCAAAAAGCAATTTGCTGTCTCCGGTCATATGGTTGGTGCATCCAGTATCGATCACCCATTTGACTCCACCAGAGAAAGCAACCTACACACAATTTATGACTTGGTTAGAGGCACCCATTTTGCAATGGGACCTCTCAAGTTAGTCACAAGGGTCTTAGGGACCCAAATAGCATAGAACCGGAATGCATTACGAGGACCAACAAATTTAGCATAAACCTCTCCATCCTTTGTTTTACGAAGTACATAGGATGGAGGCATGAACTCTTTTGGCTTGTTGAG
Source organism: Elymus sibiricus (assembly GCA_039707655.1). Taxonomy (NCBI): domain Eukaryota; kingdom Viridiplantae; phylum Streptophyta; class Magnoliopsida; order Poales; family Poaceae; genus Elymus; species Elymus sibiricus. The sequence goes on from CM077665.1 coordinate 241,131,846, forward strand.
AGTGGGCATGCCCCTAGTGGCCTTCCCACTCACAACCTTACCTTTCTCCTTGTGCCCTTCTCGTACAAATGTTTCTTTGAGAGGGGTGGTGCACTTGTGAGACGACATCTTCTTCTTGCTTGTTCTTGGGTCAAACCCGAGCCCTTCCTTGGCAAACACCTCATTGTGTTGGCTTAGTACCTCATTAAGGTTCTTTTGTCCTTGAGCACATGTCATGAGTCCTCTCTCGAGTTGTGCCTTTAGAAAACGGTTTTCCTCAAGAATAGATGCTAGGTCACCACTAGAGTTAGTAGTACAAGCATCAACATTGATAATAGGTGAGGAGTAAACCTTGGCTAGAGTTTCAAGATAAGTAAGTTTGAGCATCTCAAAGCTCTTTGTAAGAAGAGTGAGCTCCTCTTCCTTAGTCTTGAGGGACACGGATAGAAGCTCACAGTCCTTAGAGAGAGAAGCATGAGATTCCACAAGCTTACTTTTATCATTTATCAACTCCTTGCACGAGTTCTTGGCCTTTTTCAAGGAGGCAAGATTTTTAGCTTGATCATCAATGTTTGCACCAATTTTTAAGCATAGTTCATCATTTCGTGCTTCCTCATATTGGACTTTCCGCTTAAGGATTTCGTACTTTTCCTTTTCCTCGGTGACGAGGGTTTCGAGTTCCTTAATGGTATTGGTGTGCTTACTCACCATTTCCATAAGCATACGAAACATAGCAAGCTTCTTTCCTTTAAGGGAGCACATGAACTTATTTAGTTTAGCAAGCATAGGATCATCTATATCGTCATCATCATACTTATCCTCCGCATCAAGATACTCATCACAAGGAGTAGACGGAGTGAAAAGAGAGGGATTTGAGCGTGGGGTTACCTTGACCTTGTCAGGAGAGTTTTGGTCCTCTCCATCTTCTATGACGGCCTTTGCCATTAAGCACTTGTGAGCATTGCCCTTGTAGTCTTTCATATAGTTGTAGGTGACAACATCACCACTCTTGTTGACTAGCCTCAAGGTGTTTTGTGAATCTTGAGCTACTCCGGCAACCCCACCAACATCATCTGGATCGGATTATTCATGAGCAACCATTGCTTTCCCATCTCTCCTCTTGAGCTTGGAGTTCATATGATTTGGCAACTTCTTCTTTGAAAAGGTCTTGGGAAACCTTGGTTTATCTTCTCTCTTCTCATAAGGGAAATCGTTGGAGAAGTGGTTGGTTTCCTCACAGTTGTAGCATTTTCTCACTTTCTTCTTCTGGAATCTTCCCTTGAATTTTCCCGCGCTAAACTTCTTGACAAAGAGGGCAATGTCTTCATATGAAGGGCTCTCATCGCAGTCAATCTCATCACCATCTTCATCATCATCATCATCATCATCATCTTCTTCTTCACTTTCCTCTTCCTCACATACATGCTTGGCCTTCAAAGCAAGATTGATCTTTGATGTTGAGGTACCATGCATGGCAAGATGTTTTGTAGCATTTGCCTTTGACTCTTCGAATAGTTGGAAAGTAGATATGATGTCATCTGAAGTCATTTCCTTGAACCCATGATGTTGTCTTATATCCCACACCATTTGGTGATGATATGGAGCAAGATCATGAAGTAGCTTGTCCACGAGAAATCTCTTAGTCAAGTTGAATCCATCTTGTGTCTTGTCACAGTCATAGGACTCAATGTCGGCGGTGAGAGTCATGAGACGCTCAAGGAGCTGCTTAGGGGATTCACCTTTTTCCATACAAAAGTTTTGCAATTAGCCCTTGGCAATTTCATATTGAGCAAGCCGGAGGGTGGAGGTACCGGTCTTGGTCCTTACAATGCTGTCCCATAATTCCTTGGCACTTGTGATGTGTATGTAAGGTCTCCATTGCTTATCATTCATTCCTTTTCTTATGCACATGATTGCGGTGTCGTTGAGATGCTTGTCATAAGTTTCTCTTGGAGTGAGATTCTTTGGGTCGACAGGGTGGTAGCCATGCTCCATAATGTCCAACATTTCATCATTGGCGTACCTAAGATGATCCTGCATACCAACCCTCCACAAAGCAAAGTCGGAACTGTCATCAAGCAAGGGAGGTTTTCCTCCAGGATTATACTTAGGTTTCTCAACTTGAGGTCTAGCATAAAGCCATGGAACACTAGTTTGATCATTGCTAAGAGGTTGTTGGCCAAGTGAAGGAATAGGCACAGTTGGCCTCGAGGCCGCACCACCTGGAGGTGATGCAATCATCGTGGTTAATGTCGCTAATCTCATTTGGACCAAGGCCTCAATAGAATCATCATGCTCCTCCTTTTGCTTAGCAAGAGCCCGTTCTAGATCCTCAGAAGTGAAGGACTTGACTTCCGTGGAAGCCGCGCCCTTATCCTTCGGATCCGCAACAAGGGGAGTCCCATCGGGGTTCATCTCGCTCTAGGGCGGTTAAGCCACAAGAATAGAGCACGAGGCTCTGATACCAATTGAAAGGGATCGAGATGGACCTAGAGGGGGGCTGAATAGGTACAATTACAAATTTTGATTATTACTTAGCAATTTTAGGCAATATTGCGGAATATAAAAGTGAGCCTAACAATTGCAAGGATGAAGGTTAAGCTATGTGTACTAAGCTCGGCAACATGTAGGAGATAATAAAGCATAAGTAATACAAGTAAGTACTCAAAGACAAGTAACCACAAGTAGGGAGTTAGGGTTAGGGATAACCACAACTCCGAGAGACGAGGATGTATGCCGATGTTCACTTCCTTGGAGGGAAGCTACGTCACCATTTAGAGAGGTGGATGTTACCACGAAGGCACACCAACGCCACGAAGGCTCACCATATTCTCTCCTTGAGACAACACCACGAAGGCGTTTCTCAACCACTAGTGGTAGGCCTTTGAGGTGGCCTCCAAACCTTCACAAACTTTCCGGGGGAAATCACAAAGGTTTGATACCTCTCCGAAGAACTCCTACCGCCTAGGAGTCTCCAACCTCCAAGAGTAACAAGATCAAGGGAACCGCTCAAAACTTGCTCAAAACACGAATTTCTTTGGTTGATAGAAGGGGAGAGGGACGATCTATCTTTTGATTGGAACAACACTCGAGAATCCTCACAAACGCTCTTGGGATCTAAGATTTGGTGAGGGCAAGAGAGAGTGAGGAGAGAAGGTGTTCTTGGAATCTTTCTAATGTGTTGGACAAAGCTCACTCAAGGTAGGGGAAAGGTATATATAGTAGTGGGAAGAAAGTGGCCGTTGGAGGCCACTTATTCTGCGCAGGCTCCGGACGTCCGACTTGGCCCGGACGTCCGGACAGACAGGAGCAGCCGGACGTCCGAGTGTGCACGGTTGACCGGAAACACGGTCGTCCGGAGAGGCCGGAAATCCGTAGGTTTGGTTCTGTTAAGAGGTCACCGGACATCCGGACGCCCACGGACGTCCGGAGACCAGTCGACCGGAGGGACCGGAAATCCGTAGATTTGGTTCTGGTAAGAGTATACCGGACGTCCGGACGGCGCCGGAAATCCATAGATTTGGTTCTGGTAGGAGTATACCGGACGTCCGGACAGCGCTGGACGACCGAAGGTTTGTGAGGCACGGACGTCCGGACCCATTCGGACATCCGAGAAGAGGCAGAACACAGGGATAGAAAAGAACAACCAATAGTTTTGTGTGGGAATTTGAGCAAGTCCCTCGCGAGAGCCAGTGATCCCCTCTTAATAGTGCGGGATCCCTATACTCAAAAGTAAACTGAAAAAGCTGAAGATTGTTATCTTGTTTATCGATACTTCGAGCATCTTGGATATGTCAGTTATGATCCGCACATTGATCTCTTGGGAACTAAACCTGAGATGCACTTGACAGAACGATTAGTTCCCTATATGTATGTTGTCAACAACATCAAAACATGATTACGGGCATGATTGTACTTTCATATATACAACCCTTAGGGCGCCGTTTAGACTTTGGGTTTTTTTAGATTACAAGTTCGCCATAGCTGCAACTTTGCATCCTTCGTTTGTGTTCCACGACCAGACCAAGACGTCACAGAACCCCACTTTCATCAATAAAGTCCGATCGTCAAAGTCTACTCCACCGAAAACGATAGCCACCATCTCATCGAAAGACAGGGACAACTTCGCCTCTATCACAGCGTGTGTCAATCTTTCACGAATTGGAGGGGGATCCCACGAAGAACAAGGAGAACACGGGGAAGAACGAGGAGAAAACAGAAGAGAAACACTCAAGAACAAGTCCAATCACACATCCACTAGACTCACATACACATAAGATCCACAAAGGTACAAGAACAACAAAGGGAAAGAGGATACATGATAGAGTTCATCTCAAATCCCATGGGGAGATGGGGCCTTGAATCCACTAGGGATCTTCCCTCGCAAGGGGCCTTGACATCCACTAGGGGATCTTCCCTCGCAAGGGGCCTTGACATCCCCTAGGGGATCTTCTCACATGGAGGTCTACCTGTGTTGCTTGTACCATGACATATATTGGTCATCTTGGACCACTTACTTGCACACATGTTAGTGATATTGCTTTTCCTCGCGATTGCCACATTGCCATGCCTCATGACATATATACCTTGTGTATTGCATCCAACTTGTGGATTGATTTGTCCTATCATATGATTAGTTGCACCGTTGTCATTTCTTCACATATGCCATGCCCGATTGCTTGCTACATGCTTGACGTGATTGCCTCACACATGGTGACCAATTGCTCCTTCGATTGTGTTGAGTGCCACCCTACCTTCACTACACCATATGCACATTATGCTTGGATTCACTTGCACTTTGGATTACCCCATGTGTATATATACTTCATTTTACTTGGTGTTGTGAATGATTCCTATGCCTACCATAGACCTTTTGTTGATTGCTTTGTGCATGCGTGCTATGACCTTGGGGTAGATGCTTGTTATATTATCACACATATTGGCATCCCTACCTCACCTAGGTATACTTGTTTCCATGATTGCATTGCTTGTGCTCAATTTGTATTCTTACATGCCATAACACAATCCCTTGTCACACCATATGTTATGCATGGTGACAACACGTGTGCGGTGATTCACCACTTGAATGCTTGGTTTTGCAATAACGCTAACCACATTTGTTTTTCCAAGTGTTTGTCATGTTTGCTCCTTTTGAAGGAATTCCTAGGCGGTGAGACATTGGAGAGTGTGCCTTTCGAGCTTGATGATGATGAGTGCTTGGTGATTGTCCACTTCTAGACGGCGACGACATCTCCTTCCCATGGTGATTTGGATTTTGATCCAAGGATAGATCTTTCTCAAGGGGGAGGGGATGATGCGGGGCATCGTACATCACCATGACAAGAGTCTGTTTGGCAAGTGACACGTGCCACAACTACTTCACATACATAAAGGTGAATTATCTCCTTTACACGTGTTCACTTGACCCCTTCGAGGATGGTATACTACTTGACACTCCTCTCGGGTGCATGCATAGGTATTGTAGGAGCTTCAAGGATGACGAGGAGGAGTGCCGGCACCTACGTACAACTACACCATTCGCGAGGGAAGCTTGGAAGCGGAGACGGAAGAAGATGGAGTCCAAAAGCTGGAGGAAGGCCAAACAGCCAAGTCCCAGGCGACCCTGTGCGCACGGCCTTCCAGGACCCCGTGCGCAGGAGGGTACCCGAAACTCTCTGGACACCCCGTGCCCAGGGGCCCAGGGGCCCAGAAAACCCCGTCCCCACGGGACCCCCGTGCCCATGGTACCTGCCCGTGCGCATGGGCTAAGTGGACGACTCCCTGGATACCCCGTGCGCACGGGCTCAACTTACCGCGTGCACACGGGGCTGCCGGCGTGCAGCTGTTGGGCTTTGCCCATGTATTCCATTTCGTCCCTACTTACCCCTTCATTGCCTTGGACCTATATATACTCCTCCACCTCCTCATTTCTAGGGTTAGCTTATGTTTAGCATTGAGATTTGTTGAGCATAGCTCCTCCACTACCTATCCCATGGAGGGGAGACCTCCATGTGAGAAGATCCCCTAGTGGATACCAAGGCCCCTTGCGAGAGAAGATCCCTTGTAGATTCAAGGCCCCATCTCCCCATGGGATTTGAGATGAACTCTATCATGTATCCTCTTTCCCTTTGTTGTTCTTGTACCTTTGTGGATCTTATGTGTATGTGAGTCTAGTGGATGTGTGATTGGACTTGTTCTTGAGTGTTTCTCTTGTGTTTTGTCCTCGTTCTTCCTCGTGTTCTTTGTGTTCTTCGTGGGATCCCACTCCAATTCGTGAAAGACCGACAAACACGGTGATAGAGGCAAAGTTGTCCCTATATTTCGATGAGATGGTGGATATCATTTTCGGTGGAGTAGACTTTGACGATCCGACTACGAACGTGCGAGGACGTAGCGCCTTAGCAATCGTTAAACCAACTCCGAGTGGTTATTGACCACGCCGGAGAACGATCAACCTGACCACGAGGGTCTATTTCCTGCAAGCAAACGAAGAACAAGCAAGAAACTGAAATTGCAATCTAGATATTGCGAATATAAGAGGAAAGATTTATTGATGAAAGTGGGGTTCTGTGATGTCTTGGTCTGGTCGTGGAACACAAACGAAGGACGCGAAGTTGCAGCTATGGGAAACTTGTAATCTAAAAAAACCCAAGTCTAAACGGCGCCCTAAGGGTTGTATATATGGGGGAATAGAGGGGAATTTCATGGCCCCTTGGAGGAGGGGTCCAAAACCAACCCTAACTCAGTTTCCCCACACATACGGACTCTATAAACAGTCTATTGTAAGGTATTTCCAAATTACATGGGCCTGGCCCAAAAATAAGGTGGCGCAACACCTATAATAGCCTATGGACGAAATTTATAAAGTGGCGTCTTGAATATTTCGTCCAAGCCTTCATGCTCTCCTTATGGGGCTTCAAAGTGCGAAAATCACTACTGAAAGCTCCATTGATCTTTCCGCGCGCGCACCTTCTTCTCCATGCTTGTTCCCGCTCGAATGGCCCTCCTTCTTGTCCATACTAGGCCCTTCATTCATAAGTAAAACAAAAGTATCTAATTTAGGCAGAATCATATGTCATGAACATTAGAAGGATTTCCATGATACGAAAGTACCTGGTAATTCAATTGGCGTGCGTGAGCTCTAGTAATTGGTCCACTATGTATATCAGCATGGGCTGTGGGTGTAACAATGGTATTGATGTCCTCATCATCCCTCCCTTCTTGAACTGAACTCATCCTCGACGGAAGCTCATAATCCTCACCCAAATAAGGCTTCAAATCTTTAATATTAAAAGTGGGACTAACCCCAAAATCTATAGGCAGCTCAAGTTTATATGCATTCTCATTTATTTTCTCTAACACCTTAAAAGGACCATCAGCACGTGGCATTAGCTTTGACTTGCGCGATTCAGGAAACCTATCCTTAAGCAAATATAACCAAACAAGATCTCCAGGTGCAAAGACAACATGTTTTGTACCCTTATCTCCAGTAAGTTTATATTTAGCATTCATATGCTCAATGTTCTTCTTAGTTAACTCATGCATTTTTAATATCAATTCAGCACGTTCTTTAGCATCTAAATTAACCTTCTCCGTAGATTGAAGAGGCAACAAATCAATAGGTGCACGAGGTAAGAAACCATACACTACTTTAAAAGGGAGCATCTTAGTAGTAGAATGCAGCGAACGATTATAAGCATATTCAATATGAGGCAAGCATTCTTCCCACATCTTCAGGTTATTCTTCAAATTTCCCTAAGCATAGTAGACAATGATCTATTGACTACTTCAGTTTGTCCATCAGTTTGGGGGTGACATGTAGTACTAAAAAGCAGTTTAGTCCCCAACTTAGCCCATAAACATCTCCAAAAGTGGCTAAGGAATTTGGCACACCATTCAAACGAATAATTTCACGAAAGAACAAATCAACAATTTTAGAAGCATCATCACTTTTATGACATGGTATAAAGTGTGCCATTTTCGAAAATCTATCCACGACAACAAATATGCCATCCCTCCCCTTCTTTGTTCGAGGTAAACCTAAAACAAAGTCCATAGAGATATCTTCCCAAGGAACACTAGGTACAGGCAAGGGCATATATAAACCATGAGGATTGAGTCGTGACTTAGCTTTTTGACATGTAGTGCAGCAAGCAACAAAACGCTCAACATCCCGTCTCATCTTTGGCCAAAAGAAATGCATAGCAAGTGCGTCCTCCATCTTCTTCACGCCAAAGTGTCCCATTAATCCTCCTCCATGCACCTCCTGCAACAAAAAAACACGAACGAAGCTAGATGGAATGAATAGCTTGTTAGCACGGAACACAAATCCATCATTAATGACGAACTTGTTCCATGTCCTCCCTTCTTTACAATTCTACACATCTTTAAATTCAGCATCATGCACATATTTATTTTTGATGGTCTCCAAACCAAATATTTTAATGTCAAGTTGTGAAAGCATAGTATAACGACGAGACAGTGCATCAGCAATAACATTTTCTTTACCCTTCTTGTGTTTAATGACATAAGGGAAGGTCTCAATGAATTCAACCAATTAGCATGTCTACGGTTCAGTTTTGCTTGACTTTTAATACGTTTCAAAGATTCATGATAAGAATGTATAACAAATTCTTTGGGTCATAAATAATGTTGCCATGTTTCCAAAGTCTGAACAAGAGCATATAATTCCTTATCATAAGTAGAATAATTCAGACTAGGCCCACTCAATTTTTCAGAAAAGTACGCAACAGGTTTACCATCTTGTAATAACACACCTCCTAATCCAATTCCACTAGCATCACATTCAGGCTCAAAAGTCTTAATAAAATCAGGAAGTTGGAGTAATGGAGCATGTGTTAACTTATCCTTCAATACCGTGAAGGATTTTTCCTGTGCGGTACCCCAAACAAAAGGCACATCCTTCTTTGTAAGCTCATTTAGAGGTGCAGCAATGGTGTTGAAATCCCTATAGAAGCCAACGAGTCCAAGAAAACTCCTCACTTGTGTGACCTTTCTGGGCTACGGCCTACTCTCAATAGCTTCAATCTTGGCTTTATCAACTTCAATTCCCTATGGAGAAACAACATAGCCAAGAAAAGATACCCGGTCGGTGCAAAAGGTGCACCTCCCAAGGTTACCAAACAAACGTGCATCATGTAGAGCAATAAAAACAACACGCAAATGATCCCATTGTTCCTCCAAAGATCTACTATAAATCAGTATATCATCAAAGTTGACTACCACAAATCATCCAATCAAAGCATGTAAAACGTCGTTCATTAATCTCATGAAATTGCTAGGTGCATTAGTTAACCCAAAAGACATGACTAACCACTCATATAATCCAAACATAGTTTTAAATGTTGTTTTCCAATCATCTCCCAATTTCATACGAATTTGATGGTATCCACTACGCAAATCAACTTTGGAGAAAATTGTAGAGCCACTTAATTCATCAAGCATATCATCTAGCCTAGGAATAGGATGACGATAACGAATAGTAATATTATTAATGCCTCTACAATCAACACACATACGATATGTACAATCCTCTTTCGGCAATAGAATAATAGGAACATCACAAGGACTAAGAGATTCGCGTATATAACCTTTGTCGAGCAGCTCCTGTACTTGATGCATAATCTCCTTCGTCTCCTCTAGATTGGTATGGTATGGCGCACGGTTGGGTAGCGATGCACCGGGAATTAAGTCAATCTGATGCTCAATCCCTCGAATAGGTGGTAATCCCGGTGGCACGTCTTCGGTAAAGACGTCAGCGAACTCCTCCAAAATGCTAGTGACAGCAGGAGGCAAAGAGGGAGGCATGTCCTCGAATGAAAATAATACCTCTTTGCATACAAAAGCATAGCCAACAGATGTAGTAACATCCAAATGAGTAATATCAGATTTAGTGGAAAGTAAACAACCACTCTTAAGTTTTATTTCAGATGCAACACTAGATGATTGTTTATTAAGCTTATTATGTTGCTCAAATTCCTTTGCCACAATCTGATTTTCACTCTCACTTTGCTTCTGTTTTGCTTTACTAGGTCTAGCAATCTCATCTTTCATAATATGTTCAGGAGACATAGGAAGGAAAGTTATATCATTATCCTTATGAACAAGAGTATACTGATTTGTCCTGACATGGTGTATAGAATTTTTATCAAATTGCCATGGTCTACCAAGTAAAACGGAGCATGCTTGCATGGGTACCACATCACAATCAACATAATTAGAATATGTAGCAATGCTAAAGTGCACACGAACAGTATGTGTTACATTAACCTTGCCATGGTTGTTGAACCATTGGATGTAATAAGGATGAGGATGTTGTCTGGTGGTTAGAGGCAGCTTCTCCGCCATCTCCATGATAGCCAAGTTGTTGCAACTCCCTCCATCGATGATGACGCGAATAGGATGTTTCTTGACAACTCCCTTTGTATGGAACAGGTTGTGCCTCTGATTTTGCTTAGCATGTGTAACCTGCACAATCAGAACACGTTGAGCAACTAAACTTTCATACCTGTCAACATAGTCAGCAGCAATGTAGTGTGTCTCTTTGTCAGTATCCTCGGCACCCTGTTCTTCACTTGCAATAAGAGCCAAAGGATCCTCATCATAATCACTAGTGGACGCATATCCACCATCCTCAGTAACAATCATCACACGCTTGGAAGGGCATTCTCTCGCATAGTGACCTCCACCCTTGCAGCGACGACAAATAACGTCATATGTTTGCCTTGTAGATGCCATGGATGAAGAAGAGATCTGTGTAGGCCCCGAAGGTGTGCCCTTGCTGGTGGCGGTGCTTGTTTCCTTGTATCTCTGTTGGAGTTGGCGGCTGAAGTGAGTGGTGCTGTTGTAGGACGTGTGGAAGTAGATGATGTATGTGGTGTCCATGATGAAGCTCGACCTATAGAAAAATTAGTTCTCGCCATTGCCTGTCGATCCTCCACTTCACGTTCAGGCAAGCAAGATGGAATAAACGAGTGATAGTGTTATACTCCTTATACTCTAATAGTCTGAATCTCTCTATTCAGTCTCTCTATTCAATCCACCCATAAAACGTGCAAACATAGATTCGTTCTCCTCAATAATACCACATCTAATCTTGTCAGTTTGTAATTCCTGATAATATTCCTCTACATAATTTTTTCCTTGTCTTAAACGCTGCAAATTTTGAAGCAATTCAAGTTCATAATATGGTGGAACCCAACGATTACGCATAGCAGTTTTCAAAGCAGCCCAAGTAGTACGGATATTATCATGATGTATTCTACAATGTTCAGACCACCAAACACAAGCAAAACTAGTGAATGCACAAACAGCAGCAACACCACGTCTATCCTTAGGAAATTGTAAGCATGTAAAACGTTGTTCTGTTTCTAACTCCCAAGTAAGATATATATCAGGAACATATCTATCCTCAAATGTCAGAATATTCAATTTAAGTTTAGGGAGATGGTCATGATCCCATACCTAAGGGGGTGGTGCAGCCCTACCGTGGTGAATGTAGCCATGTGGACGACCTGGTGCGTGTGGTGGTTGTTGCCCCTGGGGCTGATTTGGAGCAACCTCTCCATCATCATCGTAATCATCATCATAATCCACATCCTGATCAACAGTAGCAGCAGCAGCCACAGAAGCCTCAGGAGTAGCAACAGCACCAGAATTCTGGCCTTGATCGAGAGGAACACGTCGCGCTCGTCCCGCGAAATTCGGCCGATGTTGTTGTTGCCGAGGCGTAACAGGTGCAACTGGTGGTAGAAGTGCAAGCACCTCATTGAACTTAGCGTCAATCTTAGTGTCCAACGTCTTCTCCAAACCATTTAGCTTCTCCATAGCATCTCCAAGGCTCGTCACCAAGTCATGTTCCTGTTCACCCATCATTTGTTGAAATTTATCGTGGAGCTCCTAGTTCGTCATGCCGTCCCAGTTGATCTCGTCGGCTTGTGATCCTGTCATGGTTAGCAGCAGCAATAGGAACACACAAGAATATGAACCTACAAACTACTAGGAAGTGGTGGTGGTGGTGGTGGGTCACCAATCCGGCAAGCAAAACTCAAATTCTTACCAGTTCTTACCCAAAAGTAGGTGGTGATCGGTAACCATTGTAGTGAAAACTCTCAAAGCTTGGATAGAGCGATAGCCAGGTGGTGCCAAACACACGACGTAGATGTATGTGGAGCTGGGATGTCTTATAATATGGTAGCAAAAGGGGTCAGCAATAATCAATTTAGAGATGCAAAGTTGAATAAACGCTCAATGACGGTACTGTGCTGGTCCTAGGCTAGACCGTACTAGAGATGCGAGCCTAGAACACCGACAAAATCACGACGCGACACGTAACCAAGGGAAGAGCACACTCTGAATTTTTTTCTCTTTTTTTGGCGCCTCTTTTTTGCGCCCTTTTTTTCCAGAAAATCACTATAATGGCGAGTGTCTCAAAACTCTTCCCAAGACGTATAAGCAGGATAGGCACACAAAAAAATTGACTATTTTTTTTTCTGGAACGATTCGGGGCCGCGGCGACCAAAAAGTGTGATAAAAAATCACTATGGTGGCGAATGCCTCAAAACGCTCCGGAAAGCCTAAAAAAGGATAGGGAAAAAAATATTTTCACCCGTCGATTATTTTTTCCGAAACCTACTCAGGGAAGGAAACCCGAAACTGAAAACAAAGGGATCTCAATATCAAACCGAATATGTGATGGACTCGGATTGGTGGCGGATCTGTGGTGGTATACATGGACATAGATTGATGGTGATGGTGAGTGGTGATATATGGCAACGGTGATGATGGTGGTGGGTGGTGGTATATGGCAGCGGTCAAGATAGTGCGGTGGCGGTGTGACAACTTGTGAACAAAACTCGAAACTCTAAAGGACTAGACCCTAAGACCAGCAACTCGACACGACATGCAACCGCAAATTCAACAAAGCAAAAACACTGAAAAGATTATGCAAAGGCTGAGTTGGTTCGGATATGATGAACAAACCCTAATTTTTTTGTGGCTTTTTCGTGGACTATAGGTATGAAGAACAAATGCGATCTAACTCCGAAAAACTGGTAAAATCTCACCGAGCAACCTGGAAATCTGATACCACCTGATAGAGGCGAAGTTGTCCATGTCTTTCGATGAGACGGTGGCTATGGTTTTCGGTGGAGTAGACTTTGACGATCCGACTACAAAAGTGCGAGGACGTTGCGCCTTAGCAATCGCTAAACCAACTCCGAGAGGTTATTGGCCACGCCAGAGCATGATCAACCTAACCATGAGGGTCTATTTTCTCCACGCAAACGAAGAACAAGCAAGAAACTAAAATTGCAATTTGGATATTGCGAATATAAGAGGAAAGCTTTATTGATGAAAGTGGGGTTCTGTGACGTCTTGGTCTGGTCGTGGAACACAAACGAAGGACGCGAAGTTGCAGCTATGTCAAACTTGTAATCTAAACAAAACGCAAGTCTAAACGGCGCCCTAAGGACTGCGTATATCGGGAAATAGAGGGGAATTTCGTGGCCCCTTGGAGGAGGGGTCCAAAACCAACCCTAATTCAGTTTCCCCGCACATACGGACTCTACAAACAGCCTATGATAAGGTATTTCGAAATTACATGGGCCTAGCCCAAAAATAAGGTGGCGCAAAGCCAATAATATCCTATGGATTATATTTATGAAGTGGTGTCTTGAATATTTCGTCCAAGCCTTCATGCTCTCCTTATGGTGGCTTGAAAGTGCGAAAATCACCACTGAAAGCTCCATTGCTCTTTCCCGCGCGCGCACCTTCTTCTCTATGCTTGTTCCCGCTCCAATGGCCATCCTTCTTGTCCATACTAGGCCCTTCATTCATAAGTAAAACAAAAGTATCTAATTTAGGCAGCATCATATGTTCATGAACATTAGATGGTTTCCAAGAAAAGAAAGTACCTGGTAATTCAATTGGCGTGCGTGAGCTCTAGTAACTCGTCCAGTATGTATATCAGCAGGGGCTGTGGGTGTAATAATGGTATTGATGTCCTCGTCACACGGGTGTGCCCCGTATCATTTTGTTATCAAGAGCCACGTTTCTCACGAATTTGGAGTCCCCCCTTCGTTTTCTAGCTTTAATTTCGTGTGTTTTTGTCCCAAATCGAAAATCCCCACCAAAAATTGCCTCACCAATTTTTTTGCAATTTGTTGGTTCTTGTGAGATTTATTTGATTTTGATCCATGGAATTGATGTTTGGCAAGTAGATCTAGCTTTCCCACCACCAAATCCCCCTTACTTTTCTTTTCCTCCTTTCAAATCTGACCCCAAAATCGCGAAATTTCCGCCTACCCCGTGCGCACGGGGCCCCGCGAAGTTCCTGACCACCCCGTACCCACGGCCATTTATCGTGCGCACGGGACCCCATCAACCACGGGCCTATGACCCCATGCGCACGACCCTCCCACACCAGGCACGATCGCTTCACGTTTTTGCCCATAACTTCCACCCCCGAACTCCAATTTGAGTGTTCTTTGACTCGATTTGAAGCTATCGACGTGCCCGAGCTGCTCATCTTGGTTTTACCACCATTTGACTCCATAAAAATTTCCCATTTTGGCAAGTTTTCCTAGGCGTCCACCATAATTTCTGCATAACCCTACCACCATACAGTTCCGCCACCCTAACCAAATTTTGTTTGAGATTTTGAGTTGCGGTTTCCATTTCCTAATGTGTTTCGGCTAATTAGGGATGGTTCTACATCGACAACGCCACCACTCATCATCGCCTCGTTCTCGACATCGACATTTGCTACTTCGCCCTCAGGCACCCAACCGTAAGCAAGGACGGTAATCTCGACAACATCTTTGTCCATTTCCTTGCCATTGCATTGATCGCTTCGAGCTTATTGCGTACCTTACCAATCAAGACTAGCGAGTTGAGAATTGCCGAGCCACGTTACTTGTGCCCCGTAGTGTTCACTGGTGCAGCGACGTGCTATACAAACGGTTTTTAACCCTTTCCGTGATGTAGTTGTAAACCGTCGCCTTGCCTGTGTGGGCGATAGGGGGGTCCATCCCACACGACACACCAAAATCGTCGACGATGGTGGCCAACGAACGCAAACATTTAGCAAAACGAAGCATATGGGATTTCCGTATCTATAACAAACAAGAGTCACCTCTCAACCGTTTGAGATATGGCATCCTTCCCACACGGCCCATCCTTGCAACTCGTGTGAGATCACACTAACATCGCACGCGCAATTCTGTAGTGCACCATTTACGATGTGTGCCGAATCGCAAACAGTTCATAATTGTAAACCGTGTACGATAAGGATACAATCACACACATTTTGTCCTACAGCGTCGTTTGCGATATGCGAAGATTCGCAAACGCTCCAACTGTCATACTCGTGTCGGATGCATACGACATAACAAACAGTTAAACATTGTAAATCGTGTATGATAACGAGACTGTCACAAAATATTTAGGTCTGCTTAACCGTTTCTGATATTGTCTGAAATCACACACGGTTTGCAGACGACAATTGTGTGCATTGTCACACACGGTTTCTCTCTCTGAAACGTGTCGAATCATGAGGTATATCACACACGTTCTGCTTTACAAACAGGTTTGAAGTATCTACACAATTTAAAATAAGCTATGCTTTGTCAGCATATTAAGGAACCCCGAAGCCACTGGCAGGATCGTTGAATGGGCGCTAGAACTATCGAGTTTTGGTTTGAAGTATGAGAGCACTTCCACAATCCAGAGCAGGGCGTTGGCGGAATTCATTGCAGCATGGACACCCTTGCCAGACGAAAAGGTTCCAGAGACAATTATCCCCGGCAAGGAAACGCCTAAAGAATGGATCATGTACTTTGACGGTGCTTTCTCACTTCAGGGCACCGGAGCAGGCATGCTCCTCATCGCCCTCACCGGAGAGAACCTCAAGTATGTAGTCCAAATGCACTTTCCCCAGGAGGAGGCCACCAACAACACTGCCGAATATGAGGGGCTCCTTGCCGGGCTCAGGATCGCAGTGGAATTGGGAATTAAAAAGCTGATCATCCGAGGAGATTCTCAACTCGTGATGAGACAAGTCAATAAAGACTATCAGAGTCCATTGATGGAAGCATACGTGGAGGAAGTGAGGAAACTGGAGGAGCACTTTGACGGATTACAAACATAGCACGTGCCGCGTGCGGATAACAACATCGTTGATCATATGTCAATGTGCGCTGCGCAAAAGCTCCCTGTGGAACCAGGAACCTTTGTCCTCCACCTCATTCAGCCATCAGTATCCCCGTCAGCGATGACCAGGAAAAGAAGAAAGCTAAACTCCGGCAAGCACTTCCCGGTAGAGCTTCCCGAAGCCGCTGGTATAGAAGCTGCCGGGGACAGTCTCGTTTCGCCTAGTGAGCAGCTCCCTCCTGCGGAACCCCAGGTTCTTGCAGTCGAGACAAGCACTCCCACGGACGAGGAGATGCCTTTAGTCCTAGTTGTCGAGCCTCAGGCTCCTGCTTGGGCACATCACATAGTCCATTTCCTTCAAACAGGAGAACTTCCCGAAGAACAAGAAGAGGCCGAAAAAGTAGCCCGTCAGTCAAGTATGTACCAGTTTGTCGATGACACTCTGTACAGAAAAAAAACCAAACGGTGTGAAATTGAAGTGCATTTGCCGAGAAGATAGACTGAAGCTGTTGGCAGAGATTCACGAAGTTGTGTGTTGGTCTCACATTGGATCAAGAGCCCTTGCCGGGAAAGCCTTCCGGCAGGGTTTCTATTGGCCCACCACCCTCCAAGATGCAACTGAGCTACTCACCAAGTGTGAAGCCTGCCAGTTCCACTCAAAGAACATCCATCAACCGGCGCAAGCTCTCCAGACGATCCCTTTATCCTGGCCATTCTCAGTCTGGGGGCTCGATATTTTGGGCCCCTTTCCCCACGCTGTCGGGGGCTTTGAATTCTTGTTCGTAGCAATCGACAAGTTTACAAAGTGGCCTGAGGTGGAACCAGCGAGGAAGGTGACCGCGCAGTCAGCTGTCGAGTTCATGAAAGGACTGGTGTGCCGTTTTGGAGTGCCCAACAGGGTGATCACCGACAATGGCACCTAGTTCACTAGGCGCACCTTTATGCAATACATCCAAAGCCTTGGAAACAAGGTCTCCTTCGCCTCTGTTGCCCACCCAAGGAGCAATGGGCAAGTCGAGAGGATGAACGTTGAAGTGTTGCATGGCCTCAAGACAAGAAATTTCGATAGGCTGCGGAGATGCGGCAAGCGTTGGATAGATGAGCTGTCGGTGGTTCGTTGGTCCCTCAGAATGACACCAAATCGAGCTACCGGCCAGACACCCTTCTCCCTGGTATACGGGGCGGAAGTAGTTCTCCCCACAGAACTCATATACGGGTCACCTCGAGTACTTGCCTACGATGAAGTAGAGCAAAAGCAGCTACGGCTTGATGATGCCTTGCTCCTCGAGGAAGATCGTCTCTGGGCCGCTGTGCGTGCTACACGCTACCAGCAAGCCCTGCGCCGCTACCATAGCCGCAGGTTCCATGCCCGGAGCTTTGAGGAAGGAGACCTTGTCCTTAGGCGCGTTCAGTCCGCCAAGGGTACCAACAAGTTAACGCCGAAGTGGGAAGGCTCTTACCGGGCAGCACGAGTCACCAGACCTGGCGCAGTCCGCCTGGAGACCGAAGATGGCATCAAAGTGCTTAACTCATGGAACATTGAGCATCTTCGTAAGTTCTACCCGTAAGGCGCGGTTGCCGGGCCCAGTCCTCGGCAGCCACCTTTTGTACAAGACTTGCAACAGTTGCATGTAACACTTTGTACAAAGCCAGGCGCAGACCCTGTGGACGCAAAAAAATAAAGCTAGGCATTGCATCATATCATCAAATTGCATGTTTACTATGCATTCTTTTATGTAGCAATATTATCGCTTTTCAAGTTTTAGAGATCTACTAGAGTACTTGATGAGCCCGTAATCCTTGTCATTGTGTTCTCTCCCCAGAGGACAGAGACCTATTGCCTTACATGTTTTACCGCCAGGAAAATAAAGAAGAAGGACAAGGAAACAAGGATGACGACTCGTCGTACTCCAAAGAGGGATACTACCTGAAAATATAAGACTAATCGCGTATCCCAAGTTCGGTGCTATTTTACTTCCTTTAAGGAAACACCTCCTTATTCCTCTTTGACTGCATGCCACAAAAGTTCATCACACAATGGAAACCCTTGTCGGGACGAGCCGCCTCTCAGCTCCTGTTGATCATCAGCTCTAAGGGGCCATGACAATACCGACAAGGAGCTTTGCCGGGGAACGATACCAGCCTGCTGTCGGGGGCTCGCTACCCCTTTGGCGCTCGCAGTTAGTACTGACCCGGCAAGTAGTTCCATGCGGCAAGGACAAACATACTGGCGCAGTACAAACAAGAAGGGAAGAAAGGATAGTACTTAAGGAAGAAAAATAGCATTCATTCATTCATTCATTTTTTGATACAAAATGGATAAAAATACATTGGAGGCCTCCTTTCTAATAAATCTTTATTTGACTTTCTCCCCTAGGAGCAAGCTACAAAAAGAAAAAAGGGCGGAAGGAGGACCTAAGCAGAAGCCTAGCCTGACCCCGTCAGGGCTATCGGGGAACGGCTTGACGGGACCACCGGCAAGGAAGACGAAGCCGAAGTCCACGAGCCTACCAAGGTCCAGCTGAGGAGAAGAGGCGGCGCTCAAGTCAAGAACCCCTGGCAAATCGCTCTGACAGGGGGGGGGGGGCTCGCTGACGGTGATGGTGCGGCCGGCGGTCAGCTGGAGTCCAGGTCCTGGTACTCCGACTTGACGGCCTGGAGCTCGCTGTCGCCGTCTTCACTGACACTGTCCTCCTCGTCGCTATCGCTCGAGGAGGAGGTTTCGTCGTCACTCGAGATCTCTTCACATCAGCCGAGACGAGCGCCCGAACGCCCATAGATCTTGATGGAGAGCGTGTCGGCCTCCACTAGCTTGAAGCGGAGGACGTACCTGCCCGTGAAATTGTGAGCGTGTGCGAAGGCTTTCCACCTGTGCCTGAGGAACATGACGTGGTGTGCCGGGATCTCAACGTCGGCCCGCACAGCGCCATTGCAGCAGCCATGCACGCTCAGCCACATCGCGTGCGGCTTGTCGACCTCCATCACCGTAGCGAAAGGACGAGGGAGTCGCAAATGGTTACGAGGAGGGCCACGCAGCCCGATGATGAACTCCAGCACCGTGCTTTCAGGATGTTCCGTTGCTGGGAAAGGAATCGCAACCGGAGGAGGGTCGGGGGCGACGCTCCGCGTCCCTCGGCCACGAGCCCCGCGCTGGCCCTGGCCTCTTCCACCGCGCGCGCTGGGACCACCTCCCGCCACCGCGGCTGAAGCAGTGGCATGATCCCAAAGGGAAGCTCTCGTCGCCACGGCAGAAGCTGAGAGTCGTCCTCGCCCCCTCGTCATGGCGGAGACTAGCACACCCAAAGACGAACCAAAGGAGAAGGACAAGCAATGTGGGCTTGGGATTAAGGAGGAGAAGGAGATGGATGAGCATCGCCGCCGTGACCCCCTAATTTATAGGGGAGGGCAGGGGTGCTGGCTCTCCTCCGCTCCAGAGCAGCCGCCCATCTCCACCAATCCCACTACCCACAATCACGGGTGAACAGGTAACCGCCTTGATGCTCCAATCCCTGGTGCTGCGGTTTCTGCCACTCCTACGCATGTGGGCCATGCGCATCCACCGCAAACTCCCCACAATGCATGCGGCGCGCGTGGCGGAAACGGCCTGAGGTAGCAAGTAAGTGCTGACTTAAAGGTCGGCAGTTACTCCCTCATATTGCGTGCCTGTGCATAAATTTTGGGCCTGACCCAACGGCGCTGTGAGAGCGCGTTTGGCCCAGACCTGGGGACTCCTGTCGGTGCACTAGGAATGGGGTACCCAGTGCCCCTGACTTATGCACAGGCAGTAGTAGCACGACCCCGCCAACACCAACACAAGACAAAGAAGCAGCTCTACGTGAGATCAAGAAGCGCATCAAGAAGATAAAGTCAACATCCAAGCCCCCGGCAGAGGTAGCCTACCCTGGCTACCAACACCGGCAAGCTCAATTCAACGGCGGAGGAGGGGCCTGAGCCACGCCAGCCACGTCGCCGGAGCCTACCGGGGACCGACGTGCGCGCACCCTCAAGAAGACCCGACAAGCCATCCCCCGGCAGGTGCGAGCCAAGCAGCCACCGCTCCACCGCATCACAACTCCACTCAGTTGTCAATGCGGTGTCGAGCCCTCAGATGGCCAAGTGACTCTCGCTAAGCACGTCCAAAGGCGTGTCAAGACACCAAGCAATAGCCAGCTAAGCGGTGGTAAGAGCTTGCCGGGGATGCATCCCCGCGCGCCACCTAGACTAGCAATCATGGTATTTTGTCTTAAATGCCAGAGTTAGGTATGATAGCTCTGTTAGCTATCTATTCACTAGATAATGTTGTTTTTCTATTGTGGTTGCCCCTTGCCCTATAAAAGGAGGCCCAAGGTAACCTAGCTCAGGATTCGGACTTTTGGATACTTGTAATAGCGTAGCAACTCTTCCGAAGGCGACCCTTGCCGGGTTTGAGCTCTGCGTGTGCTTCGTGCTCCTCTGATCAATCCACCAAAGCAGGAGTAGGATTTTACGCTTCTCATCGGCCCGAACATGGGTAAAACACCAGCGTACCATCATCGTGCTATCACATGGTCTCCGCTCTTTGTGCAACGTGACCTCCCCTTGCCGAACCACAAAGGGGCCTTTGGTCCCATAGGTGATCGTGTGCATCCGTGCCCCGACATAGTGTGTCTCTTGTTATGTATCCTCGGTACCCTTTTATTCACTTGCAATAGGAGCCAAAGTCTCCTCGTCATAATCAATAACGAAGGCATATCCACCATCCTCAGTAACAATCATCACACGCTTGGAAGGGCATTCTCTCGCATAGTGACCTCCACCCTTGCGACGACGACAAATAACCTCATGTGTTTGCCATGTAGATGCCATGGATGAAGAAGAGCTCTCTGCAGGCCCCGAAGGCGTACCCTTGCTGGAGGCTGGTGGCGGTGCCTGATTTCTGGTATCTCGGTTGGAGTTAGTGGTTGAAGTAGGCGGTGCGGCAGCAAGACGTGTGGAAGTAGATGAGGTCCGTGGCGTCCATGATGAAGTGCGACCTGCAGAAAAATTAGTTCTGGCCAATGCCTATCGATCCTGCACTTCACGTCCAGCTTTGCAAGAAAGATGGAATAAACGAGTGATAGTGTTATAGTCCTTATACTCTAAAATACTCTGAATATCCCTATTTAATCCACCCATAAAACGTGCAAGCATAGCTTCATTGTTCTTAACAATACCACATCTAATCATGCCAGTTTGTAATTCCTGATAATACTCTTCTACAGAATTTTTTCCTTGTCTTAAACGCTGCAATTTTTGAAGTAATTTACATTGATTATGGTGGAACCCAACGAGTACGCATAGCAGTTTTCAAAGCAGCCCAAGTAGTTGGGATATTAGCATGATGTATTCTACAATGTTCATACCACCAAACACAAGCAAAACTAGTGAATGCACAAACAACAGCAACAACACGTCTATCCTCAGGAAATTGTAAGCATCTGAAAGTTGTTCTGTTTCTAACTCCCAAGTAAGATATATATCAGGAACATATCTACCATCAAATGTCGGAATATTTAATTTAAGTTTAGTGAGATGGTCATGATCCCGTACCTGAGGGGGTGGTGCAGCCCTACCGTTGCGATGGTACCCATGTGGACGACCTAGTGCTTGTGGTGGTGGTTGCCCCTGGTGCTGATTTGGAGCATCCTCTCTGATACAGGGCACGCCCGTGTGCGTCGATCTTTCACGAATTGGAGGTGGATTTTTGAATGAACACGAAGAACACGAGGGGGAAATCACAAGAGAAACACTCAAAACAAGTACAATCACACATCCACTATACTCACATCCACACGAAATCCACAAGGGTACAAGAACAACAAAGGGAAAGAGGATAAATGGTAGAGTTCATCCCAAATCCCATGGGGAGATGGGGCCTTGAATCCGCTAGGGATCTTCCCGTGCAAGGGGTCTTGACATCACTCCGGATCTTCTCACGTAGAGGGGAACCACTCCACGAGGGAAGGGAGATAATGGAGCTAGGCTCAACAAGTGTATTCGCTAAACCTAAGCTAACCCTCGAAATGGGGAGGGGGTGGAGTATATATAGTGCTAGCCACGAAGGGGTAAGTGAGAGAGGGATACATGGGCCTCGGGCCCGTCCTGCGCACAGGCTGTCGGGCGGTTGTACCGCCAGGGTGGCCGGTTGTACCGGTCAAGGAAGAATAACCGGAACAACTGGTCTAGTACCGGCCTTGCATCGCTTCATAACAGAAGCTCGGCCGGAGGTGGTCCGGTGGTGGACCGGTTGTACCGCCCACCGGTTGATGGCCGGTTGCTGGCCGGTTGTACCGGCAGCTCCTCTTCTTCCCTCTTCTCTTCCAAGCTTCCCTCGCGGATGGTATAGTTGTACGTAGGTGCTCGCACTCCTCCTCGTCATCCGTGAAGCTCCGGCAATACCTATGCATGCACACGAGAGGATTGTCAAGTAGTATACCATCCTCGAAGGGGTCAAGTGAACACGCGTAAAGGAGATGATTCACCTTTATGTATGTGAAGTAGATGTCGCACGTGTCACTTGCCGAATGGGCTCTTGTCATGGTGATGTCCATAGGATGCTCCGCATCATCCCCTCCCCCATGGGAAAGATCCGTCCTCGGATCAAGATCCAAATCACCATGGGAAGGAGATGGCGTCGCCGTGTGGAAGTGGACGATCACCAAGCACTCATCATCATCAAGCTCCAAAAGGGCACTCTCCAATGTCTCACCATCGTGTAATTCCTTCAAAAGGAGCAAAGATAACAAACACTTGGAAAAACAAATGTGGTTAGCATTAGTGCAAAACCAAGCATTCAAGTGGTTATTCACCGCACAAGTGTAGTCATCATGCATAATATATTGTGCGACAAGGGATGTTGGCATGGCATTTAAGCATACAAATGGAGCGCAAGCAATGCAATCATGGGACCAAGTATGCGAAGTTGAGGTAGGGATGCCAATATGTGTGACAATATAACAAGCATCTACCTCATGGTCATAGCAATCATGCACAAAGCAATCAATAAAAGGCCTATGGTAGGCATAGGAATCATTCACAACACCAAGTAAAATGATGTGTGTACACATATGGTGCAATCCAAAGTACAATGCAATCCAAGCATAATGTGCACATGGTGTAGTGAAGATAGGGAGGCACTCAACACAACAGAAAGAGCAATTGATCATCATGTGTGAGGCAAGCAATTCAAGCATGTAGCAAGTAATGTGACATGGCAAATGTGAGGAAATGACATGGTTGCAACCAAGCATAGGATATGAGAAAACAATCCACAAGTTGGATGCAACACACAAGGTATATATGTCATGAGGCATGGCAACGTGGCAATCGTGAGGAAAAGCAATATCACTAACATGTGTGCAAGTAAATGGTCCAAGATGACCAATATGAGTCATGGCACAAGCAACACAAGTAGGGTGAGACACAATATCCATGTTCAAGAAGGATGTCACCTTGAAAACTTGTCCTTGTGCGTCCGTCACAATGCCGATGCGCAAGCAAGTGCGATGGAGAAACGCGTCGGTGCAGCAAGGCTCGCTCTCAAGAGCTCGGATGGTCAACTCACATGAAGTGGAAGTTGACATGTAGTCAAAGTATCCTACACATACACACAAGAAAACAAAGAGTGTATGTGCATGGTAGACAAACACATCATCCATCATGATGGTTCTCTTCTCTTGCACAAAACTATTAGAGGCAAAAGTGCATGAACAATATGATGCAACAATGGCAATATTCATGGCACTAGGCATGTGGTGCAAAGAAGGAAGGCAAGCATGGTTCATATGAAAGATGTCAAAATCTCCAATAATATGAGAGAAAGCTATGGGGGCAATCTCATTCACAAAATTCATGGCATTGTTACACTCAATACATCGCAAATATAGCATGAGAGAGGCAACACATGGAGACATATGACAATATGCAATATCAATCATGTGTGAAGCATGGCAATGGTTGTCATCAACCGCATAAAAGGAGCACATCGGAGATGCAACACAAGCAAGCATAGTGATCATGTCTTGCAAACTAGTAGTGCGAAGATGCAACATACTAGAGGCAATCATGGCAATCATGTCATATGAACAAATAGTGTACATAACTAATGCACATGACATATCGCGAGCACGAACACCAAGCAAGATCAACGTGTCATCATAGGCATGGGGCACAAAGCAAACATGGCAATAACAAGTGATATCTCCACCAAGTTTGCGAATACACATACAAATCATACAATGAAGTGTCATGTGAGATGCAAAGCCTGATTCACAAATGCATGGGAAGGGCATAGAAATTAGCATATCATGCAAAGTGAACATGGCAATATGGGCATAGGATATATAATGGACAATAAGCCATAACCATGTGAGAGCCATGTAGAAGAGGTGCGCGTAGTCCTTGCGCGAGGGGAATGGTTGTAGACACATTCCGGTGAATCCCAAGTTCTCGTTGCTCTCAAGAGCTCTTTTCATCAACTCATGGGATTGTGAGGTTGACGAGTGTTCATTAGTACCTACACACAACAAAGACAAAGGGAAAATTGTGTGTGCGTGGTATATGTACACATCATCCATCTTGATGTGTATGTGCACGTGAGAGTTAGCACAAGATAAGCAATGCTCAAAGAAATTCGATGCATGGTATAGGAACATGTCATCCATCATGAAAGAATAGTTATTGTGTATAACACGATGGGGACACAAATTGAATATGCAAATATATGGCACATCAATAGCATTCATATTCATGGGGAGCATATTGTGCACACAAGTATGGGGATCATGTAATGGATGGGATGGAACCAAATCTCCTAAAATGTATGAGGAAACTATGGGGGTCTCCTCATGTGCAATACCGGTAGCATAATATGGAGAATATGGAAAACATCCAAAATAATGCATATCCAAATCATGGAGATTATGGCATGGCATATGAGAATTATTGCGCAAATGATGCAAATGAAGCATGGCAATATCATCACAAGAAAAGCAAATGCCAATAACCATGGGCTTGTCATCTATGCCATATATGCAAATTGGGTTTATTTTAATGGCATATGCATAGTTACTACGATGAGATTGCAAAGATGCAATATGGGTGATCTCATGCATAGCATATGAGAAGTCAAGCGGGTTGTCAAACATGATGTGACCTATAGAGTTCTCACAAGATATTCTATGCAACATGGCATCACAACCAATAGACTCCACATGAGAATCGTCAAACTCATCATAAATGGGTAATTCATCACATGAGGAAGTCGAACTAGCATGAAGCATGGCAATAGAGTGATCATCATCATGCAAGCAATCAATCTCAAGATAGTCCGCTAGTGGGACAAGCAAAGGACCTTCACCTATGTTACCTTTAGAGCTCCGCTCATGTGATGTAGGTGAGGTAGGAAGGACCAACTCATGGTCAACATCATGATGGAGCCATGTGGGTGGGGCATCATCGTCCACCATGGCCATCGTCATTCCCATTGGAGGGATGGAATCATCGAGGGTAGGCGCGTCGTCATGTAGGAGACCTAGCACCAAAGAAGGAGACACAGTAGGAGTAGAGGTTAAGTTGTTAAAAATCATAGTGGCCTCACGTGCCCTCTCAACTACCTCACTCACTAAGTGTTGTGGCTCACTCACTCCCTCTAAGTAGTTGCACTCATACTCGCATATGGTGGAGTCACTCATCTCACTCAAATGGTGGGGGTTGTGGCTCTCCTCACATGGGAATTGGGGCAGCTCATCATATATGGGGCTAGTGGTGGTCACGCTCATCCTCTCATAGGAAATGCACCCAATGTCACATATGGTGGAGTCACTCATCTCACTCATGTTGTGGTGGCTCTCCTCACATGGAAATTGGGGCATCTCGTCATATGTGGGTGTCGGAGAGATGTAGGTGCTAACGTCTCCATGCTCAACTCCTTGCGCCACCGTGGTTGAAGGGATAGTCCCATGCTCAACCTCCTCCTCGTCGTCGTCGTGGATGAAGGCCGAAGATGGCACATCATCACTCGCCTCCATGACCGAAGGGAAATTCCCATGCTCGGCCATCTTCCTTGGGATGCTTCCAAAGATGGAAGGGTCATCCATGCGTGTAGTCGATCGCCTTGATCTTGGCATCGAAGCTTGTCCTCGATGGTGTTCTTGGTCTTCGCGCACTTGTTTCCTGGAGGTGGCTTGCCCTTCGCGATGATGGAGATCACGAGCGTGATGGTTGTTATGGCGGTCGTCTCGAAGATGAGGACGTGGCCGACTTGTGCTTGCATCGGATGGGCGCTCCGAAGATGTGCGACTTGAGCGTCTCCGCCTTGAAGATGACAAAGGGGAAGAAGACTTGTAGTTGGCCGCCATGTGTCGAAGTTGCTCCATGTGTGCGTCCAACTTGTTGTTGAAGTAGTCTCTTTTCCGAGCTTCGGATTGATGTATGTCGGTGGCGAGTCGCTCGAGTTTTTGGTCGATGTAGATGTTCATGTCGATGTAGTCGTCGAAGACCGAAGATGTCGTGCTTTGCCTAGCCATCACAAGACTCGAGCAAAGGTGAGTGGGAAATGAGATAAACAATACCAAAATACCGTTTCCCAAAGTTGAGGATGTATCCCGTTTCACTCAATGTGAAATGCAAGAATAGGGGAATTGGTACCGGACTTGTTCACTCACACCTACACATAAAGCTTATGGAGTGGCTCGGTTAGGACAAGTGGCACAAAATTCAAGCAATTGTCAATTCGAGATATCGAAAATGTTGAGAAAGATTCACAAAATTGCAATGCAAAGCAAATAGATCAATAGCTATGGGGCACTAGGAACACACACACGGATAGATAAATGGGATCCGCGCAACCAAGGAATAAGCACAAAATGTGAGAGACCCGGGAAAAGCGCGTGTTGCACGGATACTAGAAGAGACAATAGCTCGATTGCTCAAATGGGCTAGATACGCGCTTGTGCACCAACCTAAAAGAGGAAACGTGCCGTCTTCAATCCCAAATATGCTATGTATGTATGATCCAAGTGTATGAACTATGCAAAATGTCTCAATGCTATTGCTATTGCTTATAAGCTCTTTTGTATCTCCTCTTTTGCTTAAAAGCTTTTTCTTCTTTTGCTCTTTTTTTTATGCTTGATGCTCGAACCAAGATATGAGACAAGTATGATGGATATGCACGGGAGAGACTTATGGCACAATGTAGATAACTAAATGTTTGCACGCTAAAGCTAACTATGCGGCATAAGCGTAACACTACGGTGCACAAGTAACGTGGCCCGGTAATTCTCAACTCGCTGGTCTCAATGGGTAAGGTACGCAATAGGCTCGGAGCGATCAATGCAATGGCAAGGTAATAGACAATGATGTCGTCGAGGTTACCGTCCTTGCTTACGGTTGGGGTGTCAAAAGGCGAAGTGGCCGATGTCGATATCGAGGCCGTGGCGATGATGAGCGGCGGTGTTGTCGTTGTAGAACCGTCCCTAATTAGCCGAAATACCTTAGGAAACGGAAACCGCAACTCAAAATCTCAAACAAAATTGGGTTAGGGTGGCGGAAGTTTATGGCGGGAACGCTATGCGGACGTTATGGTTGTGGCCTAGGCAAAGATGCCAAATATGCAAAAATTTGATGGTGTCAAATGATGGTGCAACTAATTTTGTGGGATGGAGGGTGTCAATAGCTACAAAACGAGCTAAAGAACGTCAAAATCGGAGTTCGGATGAATTAGTTATGGGCAAAACAAGAATCAGCCGAAGTCAGGAACTGGGATGGGCGGTTGTACCGCTCCTAGAGCATCCTGGAGTGCTGCACCTGTGAATTAGCGGTTGTACCGCTTGCGGGGGGCGGTTGTACCGCTCCTGGGGCAAAATTAGGGTATCGGGATGGTGCGGTGGAAGGGGGGAGCGGTTGTACCGCTTTGGGAGGCGGTTGTACCGCTCGTATTGGGAAAATTTTCAGATCTGGGCACGGGAAGAACTTGGGGGCGGACCAAAATCGAAAATTATGTACCAAAATGATGGGAAAAGAAAATTTTGGGATGGATTTGGTGGTGGGGAAGCTAGATCTACTTGCCAAACATGAAATCCATGGATCAAAATCAACAAAATCTCACAAGAACCAACAAATCACAATTTTTTTGGTAAGGCTATTTTTTGTGGGGATTTTCGAATTGGGACAAAAAACACACAAAATTAGGCTAGAAAATGGTGGGGGAGACTCCAAATTCATGATCAACGTGGCTCTAGATACCAATATGATACGGGGCACGCCCGTGTGCGTCGATCTTTCACGAATTGGAGGTGGATTTGTGAATGAACACGAAAAACACGAGGGGGAAATCACAAGAGAAACACTCAAAACAAGTCCAATCACACATCCACTATACTCACATCCACATGAAATCCACAAGGGTACAAGAAAAACAAAGGGAAAGCGGATACATGGTAGAGTTCATCCCAAATCCCATGGGGAGATGGGGCCTTGAATCCGCTAGGGATCTTCCCGTGCAAGGGGTCTTGACATCACTCCGGATCTTCTCACGTAGAGGGGAACCACTCCACGAGGGAAGGGAGATAATGGAGCTAGGCTCAACAAGTGTATTCGCTAAACCTAAGCTAACCCTCGAATGGGGAGGGGGTGGAGTATATATAGTGCTAGCCACGAAGGGGTAAGTGAGAGAGGGATACATGGGCCTCGGGCCCGTCCTGCGCACAGGCTGTCGGGCGGTTGTACCGCCAGGGTGGCCGGTTGTACCAGTCAAGGAAGAATAATCGGAACAACTGGTCTAGTACCGGCCTTGCACCGCTTCATAACAGAAGCTCGACCGGAGGTGGTCCGGTGGTGGACCGGTTGTACCGCCCACCGGTTGATGGCCGGTTGCTGGCCGGTTGTACCGGCAGCTCCTCTTCTTCCTTCTTCTCTTCCAAGCTTCCCTCGCGGATGGTGTAGTTGTACGTAGGTGCTCGCACTCCTCCTCATCATCCGTGAAGCTCCGGCAATACCTATGCATGCACACGAGAGGAGTGTCAAGTAGTATACCATCCTCGAAGGGGTCAAGTGAACACGCGTAAAGGAGATGATTCACCTTTATGTATGTGAAGTAGATGTCGCACGTGTCACTTGCCGAATGGGCTCTTGTCATGGTGATGTCCATAGGATGCTCCGCATCACTCTCCCTCATCATCATAATCAGCATCATATCCTCATTCTGCTCAACGATAGTAGCAGGAGGAGCCACAGAAGCCGCAAAAGTAGCAGTAGTAGCTACGGCACCAGAATTTTGGCCTTTTTCAAGAGGCACATGTCGCGCTCGTCCCACGAAATTGGCGCCCTGTTGATGTTGTTGTTGTTGTTGTTGTTGTTGTTGTTGGAGAGGGACGGTAGCTGCAGCTGGTGGTGGTAGACGAGCAAGCACTTCATTGAACTTGGTGTCGAATGTCTTCTCCAAAGCATCTAGCTTCTCCATGGCCTCTGCAAGGCTGGTCACGGAGTCTTGTACCTGGTCAGCCATCATTTGTTGGAATTTACCATGGAGCTCCTTGTTAGTCATAACCTCCCATTCGATCTTGTTGGCTTGTGATCCTGGCATGGTTTGTAGTAATAGGAACACACAAGGATATGAACCTATAGACTACTAGGAAGTAGTGGTGGTGGTGGTGGTGTGTCACAATTCTGTCAAGCAAATCTCAAATTCTTACCAGTTCTTACCCAGCAGCATGTGGTGATCGGCAACCGTTGTAGTCAAAACTCTCAAAGCTTGGATAGAGCGATTGCCAGGTGGTGTCAAACACACGACGTAGATGTATGTGGAGCTGGCAAGGCTTATAATATGGTAGCAAAAAGGGTCAGCAATAACCAGTTCAGAGATGCAAAGTTGAAAAACGCTCAACGAGGGTACCGTGCTGGTCCTAGGCTGGACCGTACTAGAGATGCGAGCCTAGAACACCAACAAAAGCACGACGCTACACGTAATCAAGGGAAGAGCCACTCTGATTTTTATTTCTTTTTAGGCGCCTGTTTTTTTTGCGCTCTTTTTTTCAGAAAATCACTTTAATGGCTAGTGTCTCAAAACTCTTCCCAAGACGTATAAACAGGATAGACACAAAAAAAATTGACTATTTTTTTCGGGAGTGATTCAGGGTTGTGATGACCGAAAATTGCGACAAAAAACACTACGATGGCGAGTGTCTCAAAAGACTCTGGAAAGCCTAAAAACAGGATAGGGAAAAAATATTTTCACCCGCCGATTTTTTTTTCTGAAACCTACTCACGCAAGGAAACACGAAACCGAATATGTGATGGACTTGGATTGGTGGCGGAGCTGTGGTGGTATATATAGACACAAATTGATGGTGATGGTGGGTGGTGATATATGGCAAGGATGACAACGATGGTGGGTGATGGTATATGGCAGCGGTGATGATGGTGGTGGGTTATAGTATATGGCAGCGGTGAAGATCGTGCGATGGCAGCGTGACAACTTGTGAACAGAACTCGAAACTTTAAAGGACTAGACCCTAAGACCAGCAACTCGACATGACGATGCAACCGGAAATTTAACAAAGCAAAAATACTGAATAGATTATGGAAAGGCTCAGATTGGTTCGGATATGATGAACTAAACCTAATTTTTTGTGCTTTTTCGTGGACTATAGGTCTGAAGAACATATGCAATCTAACAACAAAAAACTGGTAAAATCTCAACGAGCAACCTGGAAATCTGATACCACTTGATAGAGGTGAAGGTGTCCCGTCTTTCGATGAGATGGTGGATATCGTTTTCGGTGGAGTAGACTTTGACGATCCGATTACGAACGTACGAGGACGTCGCGCCTTAGCAATCGCTAAACTACCTCCGAGAGGTTATTGACCACGCCAGAGCACGATCAACCTGACAATGAAGGTCTATTTCCTGCACGCAAATGAAGAACAAGCAAGAAATTGAAATTGCAATCTGGAGATATAAGAGGAAAGCTTTATTGATGAAAGTTGGGTTCTATGACGTCTTGGTCTAGTCGAGGAACACAAACGAAGGACGCAAAGTTGCAGCTATGGCGAACTTGTAATCTAAACAAAACCCAAGTCTAAACGGCACCCTAAGGGCTGTATATATGGGGGAATAGAGGGGAATTTTGTGGCCCCTTGGAGGAGGGGTCCCAAACCAACCCTAACTTAGTTTCGCCACACATACGGACTCTAAAAACATCCTATGATAAGGTATTTCGAAATTACATGTGCCTGACCCAAAAATAAGGTGGTGCAGCACCTACAATAGCCTATGGATGAAATTTATAAAGTGGTGTCTTGATTATTTCGTCCAAGCCTACATGTTCTCCTTATGGTGGCTTGAAAGTGCGAAAATCACCACTAAAAGCTCCATTGTTCTTTCCCGCACGCACACTTTGTTCTCCATGCTTGTTCCTGCTCCAATGGCCATCCTTCTTGTCCATGCTAGGTCCTTCATTCATAAGTAAAACAAAAGTATCTAATTTAGGCAACATCATATGTTCATGAACATTAGAAGGATTTCCAAGAAACGAAAGTACCTAGTAATTCAATTGGCATGCACGAGCTCTAGTAACTGGTCCAGTATGTATAGCAGCAGGGGCTGTGGGTGTAACAATGGTATTGATGTCCTCATCACACACACGGATAGATAAATAGGATCCGTGCAACCAAGTAATGAGCACTAGATGTGATGCCACGGGAAAGGCTTGTGTTGCACGGATACAAGAGAGACAAATAGCTCGATTGCTCAAATGGGCTAGATACGCGCTTGTGCACCAACCTATGAGAGTAAACATGCCGTCTTTAATCCCAAATATGCTATGTATGTATGACTATGCAAAATGGCTCAATGCTATCTCTATTGCTTACAAGCTCTTTTGTATCTCCTCTCTGCTTAAAAGCTTTTGATTGTTTTTTTCTAAGTTTGATGCTCGAACCAAGATATAAGACAAGTATGATGGATATGCACGGGAGAGACTTATGACACAATGTAGATATGAGGATGTACTAGAAAGAGTCACACTACGGTGCACAAGTAATGTGGCCCAGCAATTCTCAACTCGCTAGTCTCAATGGGTAAGGTACGCAATAGGCTTGAAGCTATCAATATAATGGCAAGGTATGTACAAAGATGTCAACGAGGTTACCGTCCTTGCTTACGTTTGTGTGCCCAAAGGTGGAGTGGCCAATGTCGATGTCAAGGCCGGGGTGATGATGAGTGGCGGTGATGTCGAAGTAGTACCGTTTCTAATTAGCCGAAACACTTTAGGAAACGGAAACCACAACTCAAAATCTCCAAAACAAAATTATAGGAACAATGGCGGAAGGGTGTGTGTGGTGGTGATTGCAAAAGGCAGAGAAAAACAAAGGTGTGGCTAATCTGTATAGCCCGTGCGCACGGCGTATTTTGAGCCCGT
Source organism: Elymus sibiricus (assembly GCA_039707655.1). NCBI lineage: Eukaryota > Viridiplantae > Streptophyta > Magnoliopsida > Poales > Poaceae > Elymus > Elymus sibiricus. The sequence goes on from CM077665.1 coordinate 241,164,431, forward strand.
GTGCACGGGGTAATCAAGGAGTTTCGCAGGGGCCCGTGCGCACGGGGTCTGGAGGCCCGTGGTACGGGGTGGCTGAAATTTTCACAAAAACTGTTGAAATCGGTGTCTACGAGAAAAATATCGGGGATTCTTTTGGATGGAACTCTAGATCCACTTGCTAGGCACACATTCCATGTATCAAAACCAATGAAAACTCACTAGAATCAACAATTGCAAAAAAAAATTGTTATGGCTATTTTTGTGGGGATTTTCGAATTGGGACGAAATCAAACAAAATTAGGCTAGAAAACGAAGATGGGGGCTCCAAATTTGTGATCAACTTGGCTCATGATACGGAAATGATACGGGGCACACCCGTGTGTGTCGATATTTCACGAATTGGAGGTGGATTTGGGGATGAACACGAAGAACACGGAGTAAAACAAGAGGAAATCACAAGAGAGAACACAAACACTCAAGACACAATCTCCAATTACACATCCGCAAGATCCACACGAACCCACGAGTCTCGAAACGAACTCAACGAATGGATACAAGTACCGGTAGTTTCCACTCAAAAGGAGGGCCTTGAAATCCACTAGGGAACTTCCCTTGAGAGGGCCCTTGGCTTCCACTTGGATGTTCTCAAGGAGAAGTCATGATAGAGGCGAGGGTCCCGATCTTTCGATGAGATGATTACTATCGATTTGGTGGAGACAACTTTGACGATCCGACTACAAACATGGTTGACGTTGCGCCTTAGCAATCGCTAAACCAATCTCCCAGAGGTTATTGACCACATCGGAGCACGATCAACCTGACCACGAAGGTCTATTCCTGCATGCAATCGAAGAACAAGCAATAATATGATAAAAGCAATCTGAATATTGCGAATATGGATGAAGTACTAATAAGGGTGGGGTTCCGAAAGCGGTCTTGGTCTGGTCGTTGGACACAAACGAAGTAAAAGAAGTTGCAATCGCTAACTTCTGACTAAACAAAACCCAAAGAAAATGCTACTAGATTGATCTACTTATATAGGAGCAAGGGGTGGCGGCCAAGGAGGTGGGTTGGCGTCCCAAAGAAGACTAAAACCAACCCTAGGTCGTACAAGGCCTATGGGCCCAAGCGGAGGTGATGCAACACCTTTGGACTTGTAGTTTGACTCGGATTCTGCTGCAATATCAGATTGTTTCGTCAATATCTCCATGTTCCAGACGAATTTGAAGGTGAATCCAATTGGTCTGTAAAGCACATGAAATCTATTTTTGAACTAAAAAAGAATCACCCAATTCGGAGTCCGGATGAAAAGGTTGTTGGCATTTTGAGACAGGTATGTCTGTGCAGTCCGAATCTGAGTCCAGAACGTGAGAGACTTGGACTCTATCTTCTCTTGAGCTAAAAGTGACATGAGAGAACTTCTTGAACAGCATCTAATTATTTCCTTTGACCTGAGAGGACCTCTTGAACAGCATCCAACCATTTCCTCTTCCTTTGTCATCACACGTGGTTCATACAAGTGTTCGACCAATCTGCATTTAGGCATAAAATAAAAATAGGTGAACTATTTTTGTTTCGGATAACATAAATAAATTATTGCATAATTCTTCTAAGAAATCACCTCACAAATATGCACGTATGCAATATTTTTGATCGTATCCAAGGTAGTCATGTCCTCATCATCCTCCCCTTCTTGAAAACAAAGCCGTCCTCGGCATTGTTTAGTGTGAAATGTGGCTAACAAAAGAGACAAGGTGTACATGTTATATATGTATATGTCATCTATTTTTATTGATCTCAGTTGTCGCACATGTGACACATTAATACAAGAGCACACTTCAAATGTCATGAAATATAAAGTCAAAATATTATCCCAAGAAGTTACAGGCATGAATATATTGCACATCAATTTGCACATATAAGAAAAGCTCTTATTCATATAAAAAGGTTGGCAATGATCATCACTAAACCATCCCAACATTTGTGAATAAACTGGAATTATTTCAAATTTACACGCTACAACATGCTTAAATAAAAAAACATGCAACATATCATTTGACACAGAATCATCACTAAAATTGGAGGTCATATCAAAATGATTAAACATTGGCACAATTATTTTCAAACATATTTGATCCAAATCAGATTTATTCCCTGGTTCACATGGTTCTTTCGCATCAACAGTTAATTCAATGGGTGCAATCAAAATTGTTGATATTGAAGTTGTTTGATCACATGGCAAAGTCAAGTCATCAACATAGTCTTCTAAAATACATGATGTGATCAAAGTAATGGGTAGCTCATCACGGGGTGCATTTAAATTGACAAAGCATTCATGATACTCATGTGGAGGTGGAAGATCAGTACCTTCGTCATTACCTCTTATGATCAACTCAGATGATATAGGCACTCTTGGTGGTGACGTGTCCCATGGTGAAGGTGATGTGGCCCTAACAACAATTGATGTGGTTGTCATAGTACACCTAGTAGTTGAAGGAACAACCGTATCAACTCTTGGAATGTGCACCTTTCGCTCGTTATCCTTGTGGGCAACACGTTGTTTTATTTCCTGTTCAGCTTTGCAAGCAAGACGAAACAAATGATCCATATGATAACACTTTTCCTGAATTAGTATCTCCTGAATATCATGGTTTAATCCTCCCCAAAATCTATCTATAAAATCTTCTTCACTTTCTTCTAATGAGGAATGCAACAAGGTCGTTTGTAAATCATCATAATATTCTGTTACGGTGTCACTACCTTGTTTTAAATGTTGTAACTTTTTAATCATGTCACGATTATATAAGCAGGAACGAATGTGTGTCTCATGACAAGTTTCAAATCATCCCAAATAGTAGGTATATAATTAGGGTGTAACCGACAATATTCACTCCACCAAACCGAGGCATAACCAGTGAATGTACCAACCGCAACCTTAAGTTTTTTATGTTCAGCAAAATTATGGGGAGCAAATATATCATTCATTGCGAACTCCCATTCAATATATAAAGTAGGTCTAAAACGGACATTAAATGGTGGTATAGAAATATTAACCTGATCATGTGTATTAGGATGTCTTTGGACTTCTCGTGGTGGTTGTGGCATTTGCTTAGGTGGTGGCACGTCTCCTACGATCGAAGAAGCCCACAAACTGACAACTCCAGATCCTGTCATGGTTAGTAGAAATAAGAAACAAAATCCAAGAATATTGTTCCTACAAACTGCTGGGATGTGATGATAAAACGCTCATAGTAAAGCAAATATCAATGTCTTACAAATTCCTACCATGCAACAGGTGGTGTCCAGCAACCAGCGATGTCAAATAACTCCAAAAGTTGATAAAGCAATTGCGAGGTGAACGTAAATATGCATGGTGTAGAAATATGTGGAGCTAGGTTGGCTTTATATATGTGGAAAAGATGCTACACCACGTTAATTAATGGAAGCTGAAAATTCGCTCAAAGTGATCGAGTGCTGGTCCTAGAATGGACTGTAGTAGAGACACGAGGCTAATATACTAACGAATTCACGATGCCGCAAACACCAGCCGTATTGTTCTTTTTGTCAACCGAGCGGTGCAACCTCTTTTTTTTACCACAGCCAAAGTACTCGTTGATACTAGTAGTCTAAACCACAGGGAACACTATTTTTTTTCAAACCACACCAAGTGACATGCCCCAGTAGGACTAGTAAAATTCAGCCAGCCAAAATTGTACGCTAGCATCCAAACAATCTGCACCCTTTTTTTTACTACCAAACGTGCGACACAAGGGGCCAGTTCTTTTCAGGTGATTCTGGACAATCGTAGCTGGAGAATCAATAAGCTGAAAAGAACTCGATCTGATTCACCAAAATCATCTGAGAATCGCTACAATCGCCAGTGCAATCGAAAAGCGTCCGCAGCCCACGATTCCGGCAATTCTCGTCGCTCCCGCAAAAGAAAACGGTTCACTTTAAGTCACTACCCCTATTACAGCACCAAATTACATCCAAACTGCCACTCGAGCCGAACTGCAGCGCGTGCAGAAAATGAATCGGGCCAGCCGGATCTCAGGCAGTACCTCCGGCCCTGCCTCACCGGAGCTCGCCCAGACCTCTCCCGAGATCGCGGGAGGCCGCCTCGTCCCTCCTCGTTCTCTGGTGATCTGGTCTTCCTCCTCATCTCCCTGTCTCCTCTGACCTCCTCCTCTCTGTTAAACAGGAGTAGATGGCTGCATATGAATGCAAATCAACGAATTTTAGAGCTTATAATCTATGGGGAAAACAGGATATGTGGCCAGAGTCTAGCATGTGGAATCCATTTTTATTGAACAACTTCGAGATCCGTTGTTGCTTGGCATGGATTTTGAAGGGCTGAATGTAGTGTTTGGAGGCAGGAGAGAAGAGTCAGAGGAAGAAGAAAGGCAGTGAGGTCTGTAGGTTGGATGTTGTTATCATACAACTAGATGTGTATTACACGCATGTTTAATTTAATTTCAGTCAAGGGCATTACAGACATTTGATCACATAACTTATCCCACAATCTCATACTACAATCTTAGAAAAGAACTCGATGGCTGATTCTACGAAAAGCTGATTATGGGGGAAGTTTCTTAAAATCTGATTCTGTAGAATCAAAAGCTGAAAAGAACTGGGCCCTGGACACGGGTGCAAAAGGTACTAGTACGACTGCTCTCCTTTTTTTCAATAGTACGCAAGGTTTCCAAGGAAAGGAATCGCAGCAACTGTATAAAAAAAATTGGTTAAACCCTTTTAAATCCGCTACTTTTTCCTTTAATCTCCTTTTTATTTCCTGCCAAAATAGATGTAGCCAGTATCTCAAAGGATAGCCACGGATCTCGCTTTCCGAATAAACACCAGATATAGTTTCTCTTGTGATCAAATCATTCCAAACTGCGAGTATCACATGATATCACTTAATGAAACGTCCAAACCTTCCAAATAGCAATTTTCTAAGTGCGCAACCTACCTTCCAAACAGCTTACGTGATCTCTTTCCTTCAAATCAGCCTTTTTTGGCTGATCCAAAACTTCCAACGGAAGTGCTAATTCCTTACTTTTGAACACTCTCTCTCTCCCACGTATCAATTACCATACATGGAGGCAACTTCCGAATTGAACAAGGGAAATTTTTCCTAACACATGACAATATCTGCTTCCATATATTTCCCTCAGATTTTTTTGCTACCTTCCAAAAGTATTAGCAAACAACTCTGCGGTTCCCTTCTTTTTCAAGTCTATTCTTTGTTTCTTTCCAAACAACTCAACGTATCTTTTTCGCAAAGATGAAGCAACGTGGGAAACAAGTCCCAAGCCAAACCAATCTGTAGTTTTTTTTTCTAAATTATCTCCTCCTATTTTGTTGTTTGCTTTCCCTCTTCCTATCCAAGAACTCTTTCAAAATGTGGCAACCAGCAGCCAAATCAACACAATGATATTTCTTCTCTGTTCTTTTAATTTTCTTTAATCTTTTTTTTGCAAGATGTATACGGCTACAAGCTGAACTAATGAGATGCTGACGACGAATGAGAGCGAGTGGTTGCAGCAGAAGATGTCAACAAAGTGGATCGCAATGTATATGGATGTGGCGTGAACAAAACGTTACAAGAACTCGAAACTCTAAAAATCTAGACACTAAAACCAGCAACTCGACACATGATGCAACCAAAAACTCAACAAAACAAAAACTAAGTGGTAATGGCGAAAGGCTCAGACAGTCTAGGATATAGATGAACTATTCTAACTCTTTTTTGTGGCTTTTTCTTGGACTCTAGGTATGAAAAATAAATCTAATCTAGGGATAAATGGAAATTCTCACCGAGCAACCTGAAAACGGATACCACTTGATAGAGGCGAGGATCCCGATCTTTCGATGAGATGATAACTATCGATTTGGTGGAGACGACTTTGCCGATCCAACTACACACATGCACGACATTGCGCCTTAGCAATCGCTAAACCAATCTCCTATAGGTTATTGAGCACACCGGAGCATGATCAACCTGACCACAAAGGTCTATTCCTGCATGCAATCGAAGAACAAGCAAGAATATAATAAAAGCAATCTTAATATTGCGAATATAGATGAAGTATTAATAAGCGTGGGGTTTCGAAAGCAGTCTTGGTCTGGTCGTTGGACACAAACGAAGTACACGAAGTTGCAATGGCTAACTTTTGACTAAACAAAACCCAAAGAAAAAGCAAGTAGATTCATCTACTTATATAAAGAGCAAGGGGTGACGGCCAAGGAGGTGGGAGGACATCCCAAGGCAGCCAAAAGCTAACCCTAGGTCATATACAAGGCCTATTGGCCCAAGTGGAGGTGATGCAACACCTTTGGACTTGTAGTTTGACTCGAATTCTGCTGCAACATCAGATTGTTTCGTCAATATCTCCATTATCCGGGCGAATTTGAAGGTAAATCCAATTGGTCTTTAAATCACATGAAATCTACTTTCCAACAAAAAATGAATCATCCAATTTGGAGTCCGAGTGAAAAAGTTGTTGGCGTTTTGAGACAGGTATGTCTGTGCAGTCCGAATCTGAGTCCAGAACGTGAGAGACTTGGACTCTATCTTATCTTGAGCTAAAAGTGACGCGAAAGAACTTCTTGAACAACACCTAATTATTTCCTTTGACGTGAGAGGACCTCTTGAACAACATCCAACCATTTCCCATTCATTTGTCATCACACGTGGTTCATACAAGTGTTCGGCCATTCTGCATTTAGGCATAAAATAAAAATAGGTGTAGTATTTTTGTTTTGGATAAAATAAATAAGTTATTTCATAATTCTTATAAGAAATCACCTCACAAATATGCACGTATGCAATATTTTTGGTCGTATCCAAGGTAGTCATGTCCTCATCAGGTCATCTCCAAGGAGAGGAGGAAAGTGAATGGAGCTATGCTCAACAAATCTAAGTGCTAAACATAAGCTAACCCTAGCAAATGGTCCAAGGGTGCATTATATAGGTAGCAAGAGGTGGGAGACGAAGTGGGGGTACAAAGAGCATTTACTCGCGAAACAGCCTGGAGGGCTCGTGCGCACGGCCTAAGTCACCCCCATGCGCACGGGGGTCCCGTGGGCACGGTACACGCCCGTGCGCAAGGGGTGTCCAGCAGCTACAGCGGAGGGCCCGTGCGCACGGGGTGTCCGGCAGCTACAGCGGAGGGCCCATGTGCACGGGGTCTTTTGGGCCCGTGCGCACGGGGTCTCCAGAGACTTCGGGCACCCTCGTGTGCACGGGGTCAGCATGGCCCGTGCGCACGGGGTAGTCTGGAGCTGGGCTTCTTGGCTACAGCTTGGACTCCGTCTTCCGTGCTTCTTGACATTCCTCCTCTTGGCCTTGTTCATCCATCCTAGTCCTTTCTTAGGTGTCTTCCTCGTGCCTAATGATGCATAGGGTTTCGTTGTGAGGTAGCATCCAAGTTCCATTGATACCCATGTGTATCTCAAAGAGGAGGGAGTTCACCTTTGTTTCGATGGCACGCGCTCGAGCTCTAGTGATAGGGCCACTTGGTGCTTGTAGTGGTGGTGTAGAATCCATGGGGATGATGGTGGGATGCTCCGCATCAGCTCTCAATCTCGCTTTTAGTGGGGTCACACAGCTCAATTTTTTATAATATCACTCTCACGTATTTTGGCTATGTGGCTCTCATTCTCACTTGGGATTTGATGTGCATTTGTGGGTACAGAATTTTGACCGATATTGAGGCTCTTTTCTTGTTTTGCAAGCACATTTCTCTCAGCAAAAATCTGGTTACTTTTAGTAAATGACCTTTGCTCCATCTTATTCTCTTCACAGCTCTTCGCACCACTAATTCTTGAAGGGGACTGAATACTCATATTGAATGGAAGTGCACGTTCATTGTGAATTCTCCTTTCTTCACCTATGGCATACATCACAAGGTCCCGCATACTACCATCATATTTCAAGAAGACGGTAGCAGCCACATCATGATTCAGACCACTTTTAAAATATTCCCTTGTTGCACATGTATCCACAACATTGGCGCGGTACATTGCAACCTTCAGCTCATCATAATAGGCTTGGACAGATCTGAAACCTTGTTTAATGATCTTCATTTGATGAAACAAATATTCTTCATATTTTACTAGTACAAACTCTTTCCTCATGATCTCCTTCAAATCAACCCCTATTCTTAGCAACCTCCTTTTGTGGTGGTGCTTCCACCACTTGCAAGCATACTGATACGGGCACCCCTGTGTGCGTCGATCTTTCACGAATTGGAGGGGATCTCACGAGGAACACGAAGAACACAAGAGAAACACGAGAGGAAAACAAACACGCAAGGATAACCTTCGATCACACATCCACTAGAATCACACGAGTACACGAGTAGCACGATCCACAATGAACAAAAGGATACAAGTAACGATAGTCTCCTCGCTCCGAAGGAGGAGGTCTTGAATCCCGTGGGATCTTCCCTTAGAGGGGCCTTGGCATCGCTTGGATCTTCTCTCAATGGAGGGTAATCTCCAAGGAGAAGTAAGTGATGGAGCTATGCTCAACAAGAGGTCTTTGCCAAACAATAGCTAACCCTAGAAAGAGGAGGTAGAGGTGTTTATATAGAGCTAGGGGGAAAGAGGGGCGAATTAGAGGGTACATGGCCATTCGGGCCCGAGTCTGCCCGCATAGGGGCCGAACGTCCGGGATTGGGGGCCGGATGTCCGGGGCTTCAGGGCTACGCTAGATGTCCGGGATAGGGGGGCGGATGTCCGGGCTCTGGAAGCTGGATTTCGTGCGAATCTGGTTCTGGCTCGCCGGATTTCCGGGGGAAGGGGCTGGATTTCCGGGGCGGTGCCGGATGTCCGGGCAGGGGCCGGATGTCCGGTGCCTATAGCTTCTGCTGCTGGCCCTTGGCGCTGGTGCAGTCTCCAGGGGCCGGATGTCCGGGGTCTTGGCTAGATGTCCGGGGCCTGGAGGGTGTTCTTGCCACCGTTGGTCACTCTTGTCCGTTGTCCTTTGTGTTCGTTACCATGGGGACTTGTCCTTCACCACGAGCATCTTCTAGGCCTTCTTCATGGTACCTGAGCATGCATAGGATCTCCGACTGAGGTAGCATCCAAGTTCCATGAACATCAAAGAGAGAATCATATAGGAGAGATGTCACCTCGTGTTCAATAGCACGTGCCTGGGCTCTAGTCATGGGTCCCTTTGTGGCTTGATGTGATGGTGTAGAGTCCATGGGGATGATGGTGGGATGGTCCGCATCATCTCCCCCCCTTGGGGCAGATCCGTCCACGGATCAAGATCTTCATCACCATGGAAAGGGGATAGATCCGTGACGTTGAAGGTGTCACTCACGTTGTACTTGTCGCGTGGTATGTCGATCTTGTAGGCATTGTTGTTGTAGCGTGCCAACACCTTGAAGGGGTCGTCGGCTCGAGGAAGTAGCTTCGATTTGCGTTCATTGGGGAAGCGGTCCTTGTGAAGGTGTAGCTAAATAAGATCACCGGGCTTGAACACTATGGGGTGTTTGTTGACGTTGCCCTTGTTGGTGACGCGGTCCACTTGACGTTCAATCGTGCGCCTAGTATCTTCATGCATCCTCTTGATGTAATTTTCCCTTGCACTTGCGTCCATGTTGACACGCTCTTGGAGTGGTAGAGGTAGGATGTCCAATGGGGACAAAGGATTGAAGCCGTAGACCACTTCGAACGGAGACTTGCCGGTGGTGGAGTGACTTGCGCGATTATAGGCGTACTCGGCGATGGGTAGGCAATCTTCCCATTCCTTGATGTTCTTCTGGATCAACACGCGAAGTAAGGTAGAAAGCGTCCGGTTCGTCACCTCCGTTTGTCCATCGGTTTGAGGATGGTATGCCGAAGAGAAAAGAAGCTTGATTCCGAGCTTGGTGCATAGGGTCTTCCAAAAGTAGCTCAAAAACTTGACGTCGCGATCGGAGACAATGGTCTAGGGGACGCCATGTAGTCGCAAGATGTCCCTACAAAACAGATCGGCAATATGTGAAGCATCGTCTATCTTGTGACATGGAATGAAATGAGCTATCTTGGAAAAGCGGTCCACAATGACAAAAATGGAATCATGGCCATTTTTTGTTCGTTGCAAACCAAGTACAAAATCCATACTAATGTCTTCCCAAGGTTGGAAAGGTATAGGGAGAGGCATATAAATACCATGGGATTGAGCTTTGGACTTAGCTTTGCGGCTTGTCGAGCATCGGTTGGTGATGCGTGCAACATCATGAAACATCTTGGGCCAAAAATACTTGTTGGATAGCGTGGCATACGTCTTGTCGCGTCCGAAGTGACACACAAGTCCTCCACCGTGACCCTCTTGCAAAATCAACAAACGAAGAGAAGACTCGGGTATACAAAGTTTGTTAGCACGCATAAGATAGCCATGTTTCATATAGTATGTCTACCAACAAGTTTTCACTTGGCACATAGCGTAAGGATTAGCAAAATAAGCATGATGCTCATACAAGTCTTTGATGTGCTCAAAACCAACAACATTCAATTCAAGTTGAGTAACTAACATGCATTTGCAGGAAAGGGCATCCGCCACAACGTTTTCCTTACCCTTAATATATTTGATGACATAAGGGAAGGAATCAATAAATTCACTCCATTTAGCATGCCGTTTGTTCAACTTGGTTTGACCCTTTAAGTACTTGAGCGTTTCATGGTTGGTATGAATAACAAACTCATGGGGTCGCAAGTAATGTTCCCACATATGTAAAACACTCACCAAAGCATACAATTCTTTGTCATAGATGGGGTAGTTAAGTTGTGCGCCGGATAGTTTCTCGCTAAAGTATGCAATAGGACGCTTCTCTTGCATAAGCACACCACCTATTCCATTACCACTAGCATCACAATGCACTTCAAATGTTTTATCAAAGTTGGGCAAAGCAAGCAAAGGTGCATGAGTGAGCAAATTTTTAAGTTCATGGAATGTTGTGTCTTGGGAAGGACCCCAAATGAATGGTGCATACTTCTTGCTCAACGCATGTAGAGGTGATGCAATAGTGCGAAAGTATTTGACAAAACGGCAATAGAAACTGGCTAGACCTAGGAAACTATGCACTTGTTGCAAATTCGTTGGTGTGGGCCAAGTTTTAACAGCATCAATCTTAGTTTCATCTACATGAATGCCCCTAGAAGATACTACAAAACCTAAGAAAACTACCTTCTCAACACCAAATGTGCATTTCTCCATGTTTGCATAGAGTTGTTCCTTCCTAAGGATTTGCAAAACATCACGAACATGTGTAGCATGCTCCTCAAGAGACTTGCTAAAGACAAGAATATCATCAAAATAGACCACAACACAATATCCTATGAGGGGTCGCAAAACATAGTGCATAACACACATGAAAGTACCCGGTGCTTCAGATAAGCCCATGGGCATAACCAACCATTCATAGAGACCAAATTTTGTCTTAAAGGCAGTTTTCCACTCGTCACCCTCTTGTATGCGAATTTGGTAGTAACCACTTTTTAAGTCAATCTTAGAAAATATAGTGGCACCACTAAGTTCATCTAGCATATCATCTAAGCGAGGAATGGGATGACGGTAACGAGTGGTGATAGCATTGATAGGACGGCAATCGGAACACATGCGCATACTACCATCTTGCTTAGGCACTAGTATAACCGGAACCGCACAAGGACTCAAAATCTCACGTACATGCCCTTTATCTAGGAGTTTTTGGACTTGCCTTTGTATTTCCTTTGTTTCTTCAGGGTTGACGCGGTAGGGAGCCTTGTTAGGGAGTGGTGCTCCGGGGATGAGGTCGATGCGGTGTTCGATCCCTCGTTTTGGTGGTAGTCCCAGAGGTAGCTCATCGTGGAAAACATCCTTGAATTCCCGCAACAACTTAGATAACACAAGAGGAAGATGTTGTGAAGGGTTAGTCCGAACGACGTCATCTTTGCACACAAGTACATAGTGAAGAACGGTCGATGGGCTCTCACTCACGTCGCTCAAATCTCTTTGGTGGCTAAAAGAACTATATCTCTCATGTCCCTCATCGTGGAGTCACTCATTTTTGGCTTGTGGCACTCACTCTCTTTTAGGTGGATCACTCTCTCACTTTTATCTCCACGATGGGATGAAGCTTGTTTGTCGGCGATGACTTGACTTGGAGTCATTGGGCGAAGTAAATATTGCTTGCCCTTCATCTTGAAGCTATATTGATTTGTCCGACCGTTGTGTGTGACGCCACGGTCGTATTTCCAAGGTCTACCAAGTAGGAGGTGGCAAACGGACATTGGAACAACATCACACTCCAAAGTGTCTTCATAAGCGCCTATCTTGAAGGAAACTTCCACGGTGTGGTCAACTTGGAGGGTTCCAGAATCACTAAGCCATTGGACCTTGTAGAGACGAGGGTTCTTTTTCTTGACAAATTGTATCTTTGAACAAAGGTCTTCACTTGCCAAGTTGTGGCAACTCCCGCCGTCGATGATGACCTTGACGGATTTTCCTTGGATGCCCGCCTTGGTGTGGAAGATGTGGCAATGTTGGTCCTCATCTTCTTGTTGTTGGAGCGTCAAAACTTTGGAGACAACGAGAGCGGGGATCGAATCGTTGTCGCAAAAGATTTGTGAATCTTCATCTTCATTCACGTGGCGATGTATGACCACTTGCTCCAAAGCTTGCATCTCGTCGTCACTCATAGAGTCATAGGTGCCGTCGTCGAGGAGAACCATATTGCGTTTGGTTGGACATTCGAAGGTCTTGTGGCCTCGGCCTTGGCACGTGAAACACTTGTTGGAGCTTGTCTTGGCGGTAGCATCCGATGTTGGGGTAGAGGATGAAGCTCTCGGCTTGTATGTGCTTGAGGATGGTCGCCTTGACGAAGTCGTCTTGTCCTTGTAGCTTGACTTGTCGCCGGTAGGTGTTGTCGATTTCGTAGTCGAAGGTGTCGTTGTCGTAGTAGCTTGAGCACTTGAGCCGTAGTTCTTGGAGGAGAACTTGGAGTACTTGTAGTCATATTGCACTTGCCATTCTGCCTTGGTTGCTTGATGCACAAGTTCGAGAAGGTTGGAGTATGGTTGGAAGTCGGCAATTTTCTTGACTTAGTAGTTGAGTCCATTCAAGAAGCGTGACATCGTTTGCTCGGCATCTTCCTTGACATTGGCTCGGATCATAGTGATTTCCATCTCTTGGTAGTACTCTTCTACCGACTTGGTGCCTTGCTTGAGTTGTTGGAGCTTCTTGAAGAGATCCCGGTTGTAGTGTGTAGGCACAAAACGAGCTCGCATGAGGTCCCTCATTTGGGCCCAAGTGGTGATAGGAGGTTCACCCCTCTCCCTTCTTCGCTCAATCACTTGTTCCCACCAAATAAGGACATAGTCATGGAACTCAAGGGAAGCCATGGCTCTCTTCTTCTCTTCATGATAGTTGTGTAGGCGAAAGATCTTGTCAACCTTGAGGGCCCGTGACAAGTAGTCTTCGGGATCATTGCTTCCAGAAAACTTTGGCATTGTGAACTTGAGCTTGCCGAAGCGTTGTTCATCGTTTTGGTGGTGATGCCGAAATCCATGTCTTGGATGTGGATCCTCATTTTCATTGCCTTGAGCGTGTTGACGTTGATCTTGTCCATGCTCATCTTCATGGTCGGGTTCGTCGCAATGATCTTGAGGACGGTGACGAGGTGGACGCACTCGGTTGTGCCTTTCTTGGTGCTCCTCTTGGCTATGGGCTTCTTCTTGTCGTTGTCTACGAAGTTCTTCTTGTTGTGCTTGGCGAAGTGCTTCTTGCTTGTGATGAGCTTGGCGGTTGCGCTCCTCCAAGGCGCGAGTAGCTTCTTGTAAAGCGTGATGTGCTTCAAGCGCTCGTTCATGACGGCGATATTGTTCTTCTTCTCGGCGTCGTTGTTCTTGTTCTTGGCGTTGTCGTTCTTGCTCCAACGCATCTTGATCTTGTTGGCGGCGGCGTTCTCGAGCGCGGACGCGATCTTGCAATCCATTGCCATGAAATGGATTGTCTTGACTGACGACCTTGTGAAGAACTTGGGCACGAGTGTTCGTCGCGATGGTGAGGACGCGCTTGGAGACTTTCGTCGGAAGAGTACGTCGTTGAGTTGCGACTTGTGTGACGACTCCTTGTCGATGTAGATGTGGAAGGTGCGCGAGTGACCATCAAGGACCGGAGCTCCTCCATTTGGCTTGAGAGCTTGGTGTCGAGGTATTCCCTTGTGCGCATTTCGGATTCGCGCAAGTTGGAGGCGAGTTGGTCGATGCGGTCATGCAAGACATCTTGAGCTTGAGTAATCGCCTTGTCTGCGCCGAAGAAGTGCAACTTGGTGACATGGTTGTTCACGTCGTCTTCATTCTCCTCGAAGGCCGGGTTCGACATGATGTTCCTATCCATAGCACTCAAGAAGATATAAGTGGAAGAGTGAGAAGACCATACCAATTACCGTTCCAAAAGTTGAAAGTGGATCAAGATCACTCAATGTGCAAGTATGGAAATAGTAGAATTGGTACCGAAGATCGTCCTTCTCACACCTACACAAATAAGGCTTATGTAGTAGCTTGGTTAGGATAGTGGCACAAATTTCAAGCAATTCGAAAGATAAGATTCAATAATGTTGAAAGAGATTCGTAAAATTCGTAAATGAGACAATGTAGATCAATAGCAATGGCACGGAAACACACTCACGGAAGAAAATTGGGGTCATGCAACCAAGGATGAGCCAAAATGTGGAATCCACGGAAAATGCTCTCGTTGCACAACACTAGAGAGGCGGTAACACGATTGCTCCAATGGGAATGATACACACTTGTGCACACCCTAAAATGAACCAAACATGTCTTCTTCCTATTCCTGACTTGCTATGTGTGTATGTGGCACGTGTCACTCGCTCAAGTGATCCAAGATGATCAAGTATGCAATGCGAAACTCGCGATGCTATTTTTCTCTTCCTATTTTGCTCTCGCTTAAAAGCTTTGCTTCTCTTTTCTTTTGCAATGATGTTTTGTATGGTCACAATGCGGGACGTGCACACCAAGATAGCAATTATGTATGCGGGTACTACTTGAACACAAAAGATACCAATATGATACCGAAATGATACTAAGCTATATGCACGCAAATGAAGCTATGCAGAGTATGTATCACTAAGGTGCACAAGTAGCGTAGCCCGGCAATACTCAATGGCTAGTCTCGATAGGCAAGTAACGCAAAGAGGCTCGGGGGAACAATGCAATGGCAAGAGCAAATGGTCAAGAGTGTCGTCGCGGTTACCGTTCTTGCTTACGATGAGGTGTTAATGAAGAGTTGGTTGGCGACGATCCGGAGCGATGATGAGCGGCGATGTCGGTGAAGAACCACTCCTAATTAGCCGAAACACCTTAGGAAGTGGCGATGCGCGCGACTCAAAATCTCAAATGCAAATGTGTTGCGGAAGAAATGGCGGAAGGAACAAAATATGTCAAAAATTGGAGGCGAAACAGCGTTGCTGTTCTCCAGGGGCCGGATGTCCGGGCTGACTGGGCCGGATGTCTGGGCCTCCCGAATCCAGATCCAATCTCAGGATCCCTACGAACTAGAAGATGAACACGAAAAAAATTCGGCAAAATTGGGGCGATTTGACGACGGAAAAAGATGGGGATGGTGGGGAAAACCTAGATCTACCTGTCCATAATGAAATCCACGGATCAAAATCAACAAAATCTCCTCAAATCAAACAAATCCAAGAAATTTGGTAGGGCTATTTTTGTGGGGATTTTCGAAATTAGGTCAAAACAAAACAAAAATGGCTAGAAAACGGTGGGGGAGACTCCAAATTCGTGAGAAATGTGGCTCTGATACCAATATGTTACGGGGCCTGGAGGGTGTTCTTGCCACCGTTGGTCTCTCTTGTCCGTTGTCCTTCGTGTCCGTTCCCATGGGGACTTGTCCTTCACCATGAGCATCTGCTAGGCCTTCTTCATGGTACCTGAGCATGCATAGGATCTCCGATTGAGGTAGCATCCAAGTTCCATGAACATCAAAGCGAGAATCATATAGGAGAGATGTCACCTCGTCTTCAATAGCTCATGCCTGGGCTCTAGTCATGTGTCCCTTTGTGGCTTGATGTGATGGTGTAGAGTCCATGGGGATGATGTTGGGATGCTCCGCATCACATATGCTTCAAACTCCATGGTTGCTCGAAGCACTCGTTTTGTTTCAGGAAATTTCTTCATCTCGAAATCCATGAATTTTACCCATTCAAGGTACTCCTCTGGATCATCACTTCCGTAGAAAGGAAGTTCCACGTACTCACGACCTGTCATGGTTAGTTTTGCAAAAGCCCTATAGTACTAGAAGCATATATGTGGGTAACTACTCAAGCTCACTTCACTTACCAACCAAAGCTCATGTAACTTCCAAGTTAGAGCAGAATCGTGCTCAACCATGGTGTTGGTGATTGGTATCCAAGGAGTGATAATCAAGCGAATACAAGTCAATGGATGCACTCGCGGGGCTGTTTGGTGGGGCTTGGGTGGGGTATATATGTAGCAAAAGATATACTAATCTGCATTCTACATATTGTTGAACCAAATAGTCATCCACACAAGATTCTAATGCCCTTAGTTGCTGAATGAGATATAAGTGGGGAATATGCAACTCACACCAAGGAATCAGATTTGCTGCATGCAAGGATTCACATGACACGTTTCAGCTCACAATACAAACATGGATTTCTCAAGATATAAGTGAAGAACAATCCCAAATTTCTTTCTTTTTCTTCATGCAGACACTTACTTTCTTTGGGCAGATCTTTCTACCTCTTTTTTTTGCCTCTTTTGTTTCACAAACCTTCAACAAGGGACTTGAATCTTAACACACACTTTGGGGGAATCACGAAAATTACAATAGATGAGCTAAAACAACTAGACCATGTAGCTGGAACTTTGGCAGCTAATACACACAATAGATCTGATTTTTCTAGGTGGAAAACACGGGGGGAATCAAATCTAACAAGTATGGATGGAGAGGTCATGAAGTGACCTTTCCAAAATGCACAAAAACACTCAAAACGGATTCCGGATAACAAAGATACACATGATTTGGTGGAGGATGCAGATCTGAAATCTGTGCACGAAATGAACACAAACACACAAGAATGGATGGGGAGAAACTCAGCAACTAAAAAAAAATCTAGTGGACAAGAACTTGATAAAACTCACCAAATAACAGATTAAAGGCTGCAAAGGGGCTAGGCAAAGGTGGTTTATTTTGTGGGGCTATTTTCTGGACTTTAGGATGAACAAGAACACCAACTAAGCTAGGGATACAAGATCCTACCGTGTGAACCGAAGCTCTGATGCCAAGATGATACGGGATTGCCGGTCTTCACGTAGGATCTGCTTGACAAATGAATCAACGCCACCTGAAGGGTACGAAGGAAACCCTCGATCCCAACCAACAACATTGTCGGGTAATGGATAACTAGTGCAACCTGACGAGACCGAAGCTAGCTACTGCATATGCAACAACCAGCAACAAGTATTCGCCCAACCACACTCTCAAGATTCCAATTCACGCAACCACGCATGAAGTTGGAAGCACGAACTGGTCGCCGCCTCAACGGATGCGGTTGTAAAATTACCCTCCCACAAGGCAAGATTACAAGAGCTAAGGAGGAAGTGAACTCTCAAACAAGATTCTAGTTGGACTTAGCTAACCTATGCTGAAATCAAATTGCCAAAGAGTTGTGGCTGAAGTGGGGGAAGGGGTATTTATACTAGGAACAACCCTCCTAGTTTAGGTGTGAAACCAGTCCAAAAGAGGGGCTCAAATTCCTGCTAGCCAGTTGGTCAAGGGAGCAAACTCATGGAGCCTCGCGCAGCAATTAATGCTTTGGACAGCTTGCATTGGAACTGTCCTATCCTTTGACTCGGGACTCAAAATGATGCACCGTTTGATTTTCCTGAATGTAGACTTCATATGTTGTCCATTTTGTACTCCCACACGTGCTGGATACTCATATATTTGTGTTGCATGATGCAACAAGTTCTGGGACGAATTCCGGAACTGTGGATGCAACAATAGAGTGTTGAGATTGCTTGATATTTTTAGGTGTAACTAGCTGCCCTTGTCGCCAAAACATGGTTTACATCAGAGTTGAAACTTGTTCCCTTCAAACTTGTTGTATGGGCTTCAGAACATGTTTCTTCACGTGTTGAAAGTTGTTGGTTGTCCTCAACATTGTACCGAGTAAAATCAGCACACAAGATTTAGGGAGTATAAAGTTCTCAAGGATAGTTGAATTTTGATCAGCTAGGAGCATGTTCACCTCTTGTTCTATTTGTTTGGCACGGCTCCTTGTCATGGGACCCAAATTGATCTTCTTTGTAGAAGCTTCATTTGATAGTAGAGCTTGATGATGAGGAGAAGATGATAAACGAGATGAACCTGGGATGTCGTCATCATCCTTCCCCTCTTCAAAAGGAGTCCTCCTTGAGTCTTGACCATCTTGATCGAAGCATGGAGATTTACCAAGGACATTGAGTGTGAACAACAGGTTCATTCCCGAGTTCTTTCTCATCTTCACCTTTGGTTTGTGTAGATCATCATCTACATGCCTGCACAAGAGAAATGATAGTAGTAGCTCCGCCACCCTTAAAACAAATAATATGAAACCCATAGTATATGCGTTCACCTGGTCGTCAACATGGCACAATTGTACATGTGTTCCATTGATGGTCGTCATGATTAACTTTTGAAGTTGGTGATGTTGCATCTCAACAGGGAACGTGCTTCTCACCTTTTCATGATGTTTATAAATGAGGCTTACCGTTTTATTGCAACTTAACAATTTGTCTAGGATGGTCCTCATCATAAACGAGGGATCGAACACCGCATTGACCTCATACACGGCGCACCACTTCCTAATAAGGCACCCTACCACGTCAATCCCGAAGAGACTAAGGAGCTACAAAGGCAAGTCTAAATACTCCTAGATAAAGGGTATGTACGCGAGAGTTCAGTCCTTGTGCGTTTCCGGTGATACTAGTGCCTAAGAAAGATGGTAGTATGCGCATGTGTTCGGAGTGCCGCCCTATCAATGCTATAACCGTTAGATATCGCCATCCTATTCCTTGCCTTGATGACATGCTTGATGAACTTAGTGGTGCCACTATATTCTCTAAAATTGATTTAAAAAGTGGTTACTATCAAATACGCATGCAAGAGAGCGATGAGTGGAAAACGGCTTTCAAAACTACATTTAGTATATATGAATGGTTGGTTATGCCAATGGGTTTATCACAAGAACCGGGTACATTTATGCGTGCCATGCATTATGTCTTACGTCATCTAATTGGATATTTTTTTGTGGTATACTTTGATGACATACTTGTCTTTAGTGAAACTCTAGAGGAGCATGCTAAATAGATTAGGGAAGTATTGCAAGTTCTTAGGAATGAATTTTTTTATGAAAACATGGAAAAAATGCACTTTTGGTGTTGACAAGGTTGTTTTCCTAGGCTTTGTAGTATCTTCTAAGGCTTTTCAAGTTGATGAAACTAAAATTGATGCTATTAAAACTTAGTCCACACCCACAAAATTGCAACAAGTGTGTAGTTTGCTTGGACTAGCCGGCTTTTACCGTCACTTGTTAAGGACTTTAGCACAATTGCGTCTCCTCTACATGCTTTGAGCAAGAAAAACGCACCCTTTGTGTGGGGACTGTCGCAAGACACCGCTTTCCATGAGATTCAAAATTTGCTTACTCATGCACCTTTGCTTGCCTTACCCAACTTTAACAAAACTTTTGAAGTGCATTGTGATGCTAGTGGTAATGGCATAGTGATACGGGGCAAACCCGGGAGGGACGATCTTTTCACACTTGGAGGGGAAAGAGAGGAAAATCAAGAGGCAAATAAACACTCAAACACGATCGTCAAGTCACACATCCACTAGATCCAACGAACACGAGATACAAGGTTCGAAATCAACGAACGGGTACAAGTACTGGTAGTCTTCCAACTCCGGAGAGATGGGTCTTGAAATCCATGAGGGGGCCTTCACTAAGAAGGGGCCTTGACATCCATAGGATCTTCTCAACAAGAGGTCGCAATCTCTCTAAGAGAAGTGTATGGAGGGAGCAATGCTCAACTAGTCTATGAGATAACACATTGCTAACCCTAAAAAGAGGAGGGAAGGTTCCTTATATAGTACTGGTAGAGTTGGGGGCGAGAGGAAGAGGTTACAAGGCCACTTGGCCCGTGGCTGCCTTGTAGGGGCCGGATGTCCGGGGCTTCAGGGTGGTGCCAGATGTCCGGGCCTTGGGGGCCGGATGTCCGGGCTGGCGCTGCGGCTGTGGATGCTCTCTATGTAGGGGTCGCGCCGGATGTCCAAGGTAGGTCCGGTTGTCCGTGGCTGGGGCGCCCGGTTTGATGCTCTCTGGCTTCGCTCGGCCGGATATCCAGGGCCGAAGGCCGGATTTCCGGGCCAGGCCGGATATCTGGGGTTAGGGTCCCATATGTCTGGGGTTAGGGGCCCGGATATCCGGCGCCTGTAGCTTCGCGGCTGATTGGCCTTGGCACTTGTGCGGCTTCCGGGGGCCGGATGTCCTGGGCATGGACGGATGTCAGGGGCCTGGTGGTTGAGCTGCCTTCTTTTGTAGCTCTTGCCCATCCATCTTCACGTCCGGCTTCATGGCGACTTGTTCTTCACTCCGAGCATCTTCATTGTACCTAGGCATGCAGAGAGTCTCCGTTTGAGGTAGCATCCAAGTTCCATGAACATCAAAAGGGAGAATCGTATAGGAGAGAAGTTACCTCGTTTTGAATTGCACATGCACGGGCTCTTGTCGTAGGACTCGTTGGAGCTTGCGTTGTAGGAGATGGGTCCATGGGGATGACAATAGGATGCTCCGCATCATCTCTGCCCCTTGGGAAAGATCCGTCCTCGGATCAAGATCTTCATCACCATGGAAAGGGGAAAGATCCTTGACGTCGAAGATGTCGCTCACATTGTACTTGTCTTGTGGAATATCGATCTTGTTGGCATTGTTGTTGTAGGATGCCAACACCTTGAAAGGTCCGCCAGCTCGAGGAAGTAACTTGGACTTGCGCTCGGTGGCGAAGCAATCCGTGCGTAGGTGTCGCCACACAAGATCTCCGGTCTTGAACACCATGGGGTGCTTGTTGACGTTGCGCTTGTTGTTGACGCGTTCAAGTTGACGTTTGATCGTGTGCCTTGTATCTTCATGCATCTTCTTGATGTACCTTGCCCTTGCACTTGCGTCCACGTTGACGCGCTGTTGGAGTGGTAGAGGAAGGATATCCAATGGGGACAAAGGGTTGAAGTGGTATACCACTTCGAAAGGAGACTTGCAGGTGATGAAGTGACGCGCGCCATTGTAGGCGTACTCAGCGATGGGGAGGCATTCTTCCCATTCCTTGATGTTCTTCTTGATCAACACGCGTAGCATAGTCGAGAGCGTCCGAATCGTCGCCTCCGTTTGGCCATCGGTTTGTGGATGATAGGCCGAAGAGAATAGTAGCTTGATTCCGAGCTTGGCGCATAGAGTCTTCCAAAAGTAGCTAAGAAACTTGACATCGCGGTCCGAGACAATGGTCTTGCTAACTCCATGTAGTCGCAAGATGTCCCTACAATAGAGATTTGCAACATGTGAAGCATCGTCGATCTTATGACATGGAATGAAATGAGCCATCTTGGAAAAGTGATCCACAACGACAAAAACGGAATCATGACCATTTTTTGTTCTTCGCAAACTAAGCACAAAATCCATACTAATGTCTTCCCAAGGTTGGAAAGGTATATGAAGAGGCATGTAAAGACCATGGGATTGAGCTTTAGACTTAGCTTTGCGACATGTAGAGCAACGATTGGTGAAGTGTGCAACATCACGAAACATCTTTGGCCAAAAGTACTTGTTGGATAGTGTGGCATATGTCTTGTCACATCCAAAATGACCCATAAGTCCTCCATCGTGAGCCTCTTGCAAAAGCAACAAACGAGGAGAAGACTTGGGTATACAAAGTTTGTTAGCACTCATAAGATAGCCATCTTTCATGTAGTAGTTTTCCCAACAAGGTTTCACTTGGCACTTAGCATATGGAGTAGCAAACGAAACATCATGCTCATACAAATCTTTGATATGCTCAAAACCAATGACATTAATTCAAGTTGAGTAACTAGCATGCATTTGAGGGAGAGAGCATCCACCACAACATTTTCTTTACCATTAATGTATTTGATGACATAAGGAAAATATTCAATGAGTTCACTCCATTTGGCATGCCGTTTGGTCAACTTAGTTTGACATTTAGGTATTTGAGAGTTTCATGATCGGTATGAATGACAAACTCATGGGATCGTAAATAATGCTCCCAAACATGTAACACTCTCACCAAAGCATACAATTCTTTATCATATATTGGATATTTAAGTTGAGCGCCAGAAAGTTTCTCACTAAAATACGCAATTGGGCGCTTCTCTTGGATGAGCACACCACCTATGCCATTACAACTAGCGTCACAATGCACTTCAAATATTTTGTCAAAGTTGGTTAAGGCAAGCAAAGGTGCATGAGTAAGCAAAATTTTAATCTCATGGAATGCGGTGTCTGGGGATGGTCCGCAAATAAATGGTGCATTCTTCTTTCTTAAAGCATGAAGAGGAGATGCAATAGTGCTAAAGTCCTTGACGAAACAACGATAGAAACCAGCTAGTCCTAGGAAACTACGCACTTGTTGCAAATTTGTGGGTGTGGGCCAAGTTTTAATAGCATCAATTTTAGTTTCATCAATATGAACACCCTTAGAAGATACCACAAATCCTAGGAAAAGAACCTTGTCAACACCAAAAGTGAACTTTTCCCTGTTTCCATATAGTTTTTTCATTCCTAAGAACTTGTAATACTTCCCTAACGTGTTTAACATGCTCCTCTAGAGATTCGCTAAAAACAAGGATATCATCAAAGTATACCACAACACAATCTCCAATAAGATGTCGCAAGACATAATGCAAAACACGCATAAATGTACCCGGTGCTTGGGAAAGACCCATAGGCATAACCAACCATTCATATAGACCAAACTTAGTCTTGAACGCCATTTTCCACTCATCACCCTCTTGCGTACGTATTTGATAGTAACCACTTTTTAAGTCAATTTTAGAGAATATAGTGGCACCACTAAGTTCATCAAGCATATCATCAAGGCGAGGAATAGGGTGGCGATATCTAACGGTTATAGCATTGATAGGACGGCAATCGGAACACATGCACATACTACCATCTTTCTTAGGTACTAATATCACCGGAACCGCACAAGGACTCAAGCTTTCACATACATGCCCTTTATCTAGGCGTTTTTGGACTTGCCTTTGTATCTCCTTTATTTCTTCGGGGTTGACGCGGTATGGTGCCTTGTTAGGAAGCGGTGCTTCGGGGATGAGGTCGATGCGGTGTTTGATCCCTCGTTTTGGTGGTAGTCCCGGAGGTAGCTTATCGGGAAAAATATCTTGGAATTCCTGCAATAAACGAGACAAAATAAGAGGAAGATGTTGTGAAGTATTAGTCATCACGACCTCATCTTTGCACACAAGCACAAAGTGAAGTACACTCGATGGGCTCTCACTCACATCCCTGAAATCTCTTTTGGTGGCTAAAAGAACTAGATCTTTCTTGTCCCTCATCGTGGAGTCACTCAAGTTTTGCTTGTGGCTCTCACTCTCTTTTAGGTGGATCACTCTCTCACTTTTATATCCAAGATGGGATGAAGCTTGCTTGTCGGCGGTGACTTGACTTAGAGTCATTGGTCGAAGAACATATTGCTTGCCCTTCATCTTGAAGCTACAGTAATTGGTCCGACCGTTGTGGATGATGTCGCGATCGAATTGCCAAGGTCTACCAAGGAGGAGATGGCAAACAGACATGGGAACCACATCACACTCCAAGGTGTCTTCATACGCGCCTATCTTGAAGAAAACTTGCATGGTGTGCTCAACTTGGAGGGTGCCGGAATCACTTAGCCATTGGACCTTGTAGGGGCGAGGGTGCTTCTTCTTGTTAAATTCGAGCTTGGAACAAAGGTCCTCACTTGCCAAATTGTGGCAACGTCCGCCGTCGATGATGACCTTGACGGATTTTCCTTGGATGCCCCCCTTTCTATGGAAGATGTGGCAACGTTGGTCCTCCTATTGTTGTTGTTGAAGCGTCAAAACCTTGGAAACAACGAGAGTGGGGCTCGGATCGTTGTCGCAAAAGATTTGCGAATCTCCATCTTCATTGACTCGGCGATGCATGGCCACGTGCTCCAATGCTTCCATCGCGTTGTCGCTCATAGATTCGTAGGTGCCATCGTCTTGAAGGATCATGGTGCGTCTTGTTGGGCACTCATAAGTTTTGTTGCCTCAGCCTTGGCATGTGAAACACTTGATGGAGCTTTATTTAGCGGTAGCATCCGGTGTCGGTGTAGAGGATGAAGCTCTCGATTTGTAGTTGCTTGTAGAAGGGCGGCTTAACGAAGTCGTCTTGTCTTTGTTGCTTGACTTGTCGCCGGTAGTAGTTGGAGATTTCATAGTTGAAGGCATCATGGCCGGAGAAGCTTGAGCACTTGAGCCGTAGGTCTTGGAAGATAACTTGGAGTACTTGTAGTCATCTTGCACTTGGCGTTCCGCCTTGGTTGCTTGATGCACTAGCTCGAGTAATTTGGAGTATGGTTGGAAGTCCGCGATTTTCTTGACTTGGTAATTGAGGCCATTCAAGAAGCGCGCCATTGTTTGCTCGTCATCTTCCTTGACATTGGCTCGTATCATGGCAATTTCCATCTCTTGATAGTACTCTTCTACCGACTTGTTTCCTTGCT
Organism: Elymus sibiricus; assembly: GCA_039707655.1. Taxonomy (NCBI): domain Eukaryota; kingdom Viridiplantae; phylum Streptophyta; class Magnoliopsida; order Poales; family Poaceae; genus Elymus; species Elymus sibiricus. The sequence goes on from CM077665.1 coordinate 241,189,241, forward strand.
TGAGTAGTTGTAGCTTCTTGAAGAGATCACGGTTGTAGTGTGTAGGCACGAAACGAGCTCTCATGTGGTCCTTCATTTGTGCCCAAGTGGTAATAGGTGGTTCACCTCTTTCTCTTCTTTGCTCAATCACTTATTCCCACCAAATGAGAACGTAGTCTTGGAACTCAAGGGAAGCCATGGCGATCTTCTTCTCTTACTCAAAGTTGTGCAAACAGAATATCTTGTCAACCTTGAGCGCCCATGAGAGGTAGTCTTCGGGATCATTGCTTCCGGAGAACTTAGGCATGGTGAACTTGAGCTTGTCAAAGCATTGTTCCTCATTGTGATTGTTTTGGTGTTGTCCTTGTCTTGGAGGGGCTACATCGTTGTTGTTGTCGAGTTGACATTGTTGTTGTTGCCTTGGGTCTTCGTCATCATTGGGCTCAACTTGTTGTGCTTGAGGCCGTTGGCGACATCCTCACACTCGGTTTCTTCTTTCTTGTTACTCCTCTTGGCGAGCGGCTTCTCCTTGTCGTTCATGCCGGAGGGCCTCTTGTTCTTCCCGCGCTTGGAGGTTGCGTTCTTGCAAGGTGCGTGTAGCTTTATGTAGGGTGCCTTGTGCTTCCAAAGCTTGTTCTTGGCGATGACGTTCTTCTTCTTCATGGCGTTGTCGTTCTTGATCTTGCTCTTGTTAAAGACGACGATGGTGTTCTCGTAGTCAATCTTGCAATCCATTGCCAAATGGATTCTCTGTTGCTTGACGTTGAGGACCTTGTGGAGAGCTTGGGCCGAAGCGGTTGTCTCTATGATGAGAACGTGGTCGGCGAGGACTTGCGCCGGAAGAGTACACCGATGAGTGCCGACTTGAGTGGCGCCGCTTGGACGAAGTAGAAGTTGAGGAAGCATGGTTGACCATCAAGGAACGAAACTCCTTCATTTGGCTTGAGAAGTTGGTGTCGTGGTAGTCCCGTGTGCGTCCCTCGGATTCGCGCAAGTCGGTGGCGAGTTGCTCCATGCGATCGTTCAAGACATCTTGAGCTTGGGTAATTGCCTTGTGTGCGCCAAAGAAGTGCAACTTGGTGATGTAGTCGTGCTCGTCGTCGTCATGCTCCTCGAAGGTCGGGTTCGACATGGTCCTATCCATAACACTCCAGTAGATATAAGTGGAAGAATGAGAAAGGCAAAACCAAGTACCGTTTCCAAAAGTTGAAGACGAATCAATCACTGAATGTACAATTGGAAATAGTAGAATTGGTACCGAAGATCATCCTTCTCACACCTACACAAAGAAGGCTTATGGAGTAGCTTGGTTAGGATAGTGGCACAAATTTCAAGCAGTCCGATAGATAAGATTCAATAATGTTGAAAGAGATTTGCAAATTCGCAAGTAAGACAATGTAGATCAATAGCAATGAGTATACACAGAAGCACACACGGATAGATAAGTGGGGTCGTGCAACCAAGGATGAGCCAAAATGTGGAATCCACGGAAAACGCTCGTGTTGCACAACACTAGAGACACGCTAGCACGATTGCTCCAATGGACGTGATATGAACTTGTGCACAACCTATAAGAAACAAAACGTGTCGTCTTCCTATTCCCTACTTGCTATGTATGTATGAGGCACGTGTCACTCGCTCAAGTGATCCAAGATGATCAAATATGATCTGCAAAATTGGCGATGCTATTGCTCTTTTGCTCTTTTGCTCTTGCTTAAAAGCTTCGGTTCTCTTTTCGTTTTGCGATGATGTTTTGTATGGTCACAATGCGGGACGTGCACACCAAGATAGCAACAATGTATGCGGGTACTATGTAACACAAAAGATGATACTATGATATAAGCACGCAATTTGAGCTATGCGGAGCATGTATCACTAAAGTGCACAAGAGCGTAGCCCGACAATACTCAATGGCTACTCTCGATAGGCAAGTAACGCAACTAGGCTCGTGGTAACAATGCAATGGTAAGGGTATGTCGGCGAAGAACCACTCCTAATTAGCCGAAACACATTAGGAAGTGGCGAAGCTCGCCACACAAAATCTCAAATGCAAATGGGTTGCGGAAGAAATGGTGGAGGGTTTGCGGAAGAAATGGCAGAAACGAAGAAAATCTGCCAAAAATGAGGCGAAACAGCCTTGCTGGCTACCAGGGACCGGATGTCCGGGCTGACTGGGCCGGATGTCCGGGGCTGTCGGGCCGGATCCCACGAACTAGAAAATGAACACGAAACGATCTAGCGGTGAAAAATGATGGAGATGGTGGGGAAACACTAGATCTACCTGTCCAGAATGAAATCCATGGATCCAAATCAACAAAATCTCCTCAAATCCAACGAATTAATGAAAATTTGGAAGGGCTATTTTTGTGGGAATTTTCGAAATTAGGTCAAAATGAAACAAAAATTGGCTAGAAAGTGGAGGGAGAGACTCCAGGGTATGAATCAACCTTGGCTCATGATACCAAGATGATACAGGTAAACCCGTGAGGGCCGATCTTTTCACACTTGGAGGGGAAAGAGAGGAAAATCAAGAGGCAAATAAACACTCAAAGACGATCCTCAAGTCACACATCCACTAGATCCAGCGAACATGAGATACAAGGTTCGAAATCAATGAACGGATACAAGTACAAGTAGCCTTCCCACTCCGGAGAGATGTCTTGAAATCCACGAGGGGATCTTCCCTAAGAAGGGGCCTTAACATCCATAGGATCTTCTCAACAAGTGGTCGCAATCTCTCTAAGAGAAGTATACAGAAGGAGCATTGCTCAACTAGTCTATGAGCTAACACATTGCTAACCCTAAAAAGAGGAGGGAGGTTCCTTATATAGTACTAGTAGAGTTGGGGCGAGAGGAAGAGGTTGCAAGGCCACTTGGCTCGTGGCTGCCTCGCAGCGGCCGGATGTCCGGGGCTTCAGGGTGGTGCCGGATGTCTGGGCCCATGTAATTTCGAAATACCTTGTCATAGGCTGTTTTTAGAGACCGTATGTGTGGGGAAACTAAGTTAGGGTTGGTTTCAGACCCCTCCTCCAAGGTGCCACGAAATTCCCGTCTATTCCCCCATATATACAGCTCTTAGGGCGTCGTTTAGACTTGAGTTTTGTTTAGATTACAAGTTCGCCATAGCTGGAACTTCGCGTCCTTCATTTGTGTTCCACGACCAGACCAAGACGTCACATAACCCCACTTTCATCAATAAAGATTTCCTCTTATATTCGCAATATCCAGATTGCAATTTCAGTTTCTTACTTGTTCTTCATTTGCGTGCACGAAATAGACCCTCGTGGTGAGGTTGATCGTGCTCTAGTGTGGTCAATAACGTCTCGGAGTTAGTTTAGCGATTGCTAAGGCGGGACGTCCTCGCACGTTCGTAGTCGGATCGTCAAGTCTACTCCACCAAAAACGATAGTCACCATCTCATCGAAAGACAGGGACAACGTCACCTCTATCAAGTGGTATCAAATTTCAAGGTTGCTCGGTGAGATTTTACCAGTTTTTCGTAGTTAGATCACATCTGTTCTTCATACCTATAGTTCATGAAAAAGCCACAAAAAATTAGGGTTAGTTCATCATATCCGAACCAATCCGAGGCTTTGCATAATCTTTTTCAGAGTTTTTGCTTTGTTGAATTTGCGGTTGCATCGTCGTGTCAAGTTGCTGGGTTAGGGTCTAGTCCTTTAGAGTTTTGAGTTCTGTTCACAAGTTCTGTGTCCGTATATACCACCACAGATCCGCCACCAATCCGAGTCCATCACATATTCAGTTTGATTTCGAGATCCCTTTGTTTTCTGTTTCGGGTTTCCTTGCCTGAGTAGGTGATACGGGGCACGCCCATGTGCGTCGATCTTTCACGAATTGGAGGTGGATTTGTGAATGAACACGAAGAACACGAGGGGGAAATCACAACAGAAACACTCAAAACAAGTCCAATCACACATCCACTATGCTCACATCCACACAAGATCCACAAGGGTACAAGAACAACAAAGGGAAAGAGGATACATGGTAGAGTTCATCCCAAATCCCATGGGGAGATGGGGCCTTGAATCCACTAGGGGATCTTCCCGTGCAAGGGGCCTTGACATCCACTAGGGGGTCTTCTCTCATAGAGGCATCTACTCCATGGGAGAGGTAGTGGAAGGAGCAAGGGCTCAACTATCTATTAGCTAAACCAATGCTAACCCTAGAAACGAAGTGGGGAACGAGTATATATAGTCCAAGGGGTAAGTGGGGGGTACATGAGTCATGACTGCGCAGATGGGGGCGGTTGTACCGGTCACAACACCGGTTGTACCGCTTGGGCGGTTGTACCACTTCCTGGAGACGTCCTGGGCGTTGGAGGGCGGTTGTACCGGAGGTTGGGCCGGTTGTACCGGTCATGGAGAAGCTGTCGGAACAACCGGGGCGGTACCGGCCTTGAACCGCTTCAAAACAGAAACTTGGCCCGGTCGGAGCGGTGGTTGGGCAGTAGTGGACCGGTTGTACCGGTTGTACCTCTAATTCTGGGCTGGCACAACTCCTCTTCTTCCTTCTACGCTTCCAAGCTTCCTTCGCGGATGGTGTAGTCGTTCCTTGGTGCTTGCACTCCTCCTCTTTATCCTTGAAGCTCCAATAATACCTATGCGTGCACACGAGAGGAGTGTCAAGTAGTATACCATCCTTGAAGGGGTCAAGTGAACACGTGTAAAGGAAAGGATTCACCTTTATGTATGTGAAGTAGATGTCGCACGTGTCACTTGCCAAAGGGGCTCTTGCCATGGTGATGTCCATAGGATGCTCCGCATCATCCCCTCTCCCTTGGCAAAGATCCGTCCTCAGATCAAGATCCAAATCACCATGGGAAAGAGATGGCGTCGCCGTGTAAAAGTGGACGATCACCAAGCACTCATCATCATCAAGCTCCAAAGGCGCACTCTCCAATGTCTCACCGTCGTGTAATTCCTTCAAAAGGAGCAAAGATAACAAACACTTGGAAAAACAAATGTGGTTAGAATTAGTGCAAATCCAAGCATTCAAGTGGTTATTCACCGCACAAGTGTTGTCATCATGCATAATATATGGTGCGACAAGGGATGTTGGCATGGCATGTAAGCATACAAATGGAGCGCAAGCAATGCAATCATGGGACCAAGTATGCGAAGTTGAGGTAGGGATGCCAATATGTGTGACAATATAACAAGCATCTACCTCATGGTCATAGCAATCATGCACAAAGCAATCAATAAAAGGCCTATGGTAGGCATAGGAATCATTCACAACACCATGTAAAATGATGTGTGTACACATATGGTGCAATCCAAAGTACAATGCAATCCAAGCATAATGTGCACATGGTGTAGTGAAGATAGGCAGGCACTCAACACAATAGAAAGAGCAATTGATCATCATGTGTGAGGCAAGCAATTCAAGCATGTAGCAAGTAATGTGGCATGGCAAATGTGAGGAAATGACATTGTTGCAACCAAGCATAGGATATGAGAAAACAATCCACAAGTTGGATGCAACACACCAGGTATATATGTCATGAGGCATGGCAATGTGGCAATCGTGAGGAAAAGCAATATCACTAACATGTGTGCAAGTAAATGGTCCAAGATGACCAATATGATTCATGGCACAAGCAACACAAGTAGGGTGAGCTACAATATCCATGTTCAAGAAGGATGTCACCTTGAAAACTTGTCCTTGTGCGTCCGTCACAATGCCGCTGCGCAAGCAAGTGTGATATAGAAACGCGTCGCTCCAAACTGGCTCGCTCTCAAGAGCTCGAATCGTCAACTCACGTGAAGTGGAAGTTGACATGTAGTCGAAGTATCCTACACATACACACAACAACGGAAACAATGTATGTGCATGGTAGACAAACACATCATACATCATGATGGTTCTCTCCTCTTGCACATAACCATTAGAACCACAAGTGCATGAATAATATGATGCGACAATGTCGATATTCATGGCACTAGGCATATGGTGCAAGGAAGGAAGGCAAGCATGCTTCACATGAAAGATGTCAAAAGCTCCAACAATATGAGAGAAAGCTATGGGGGCAATCTCGTTAGAAAAATGAATAGCATGGTTGCACTCAATACATGGCAAAGCATGGAGCATGAGAGAGGCAACAAATGGAGACATATGACAACAAGTAATATCAATCATGTGCGAAGCATGGCAATGGTTGTCATCAACCGCATAAAAGGAGCACGTCGGTGATGCAACATAAGCAAGCATAGTGATCATGTCGTGCAAACTAGTAGTGCGAAGATGCAACATACTAGAGGGAATCATGTCAATCATGTCATGTGAGCAAATAGTGGGCATAGGCAATGCACATGACATATCACAAGCACACAAGCAAATAATGGGAACTGCATAATCATTGTATTGGCGAGAAGTCCCATGTAAAGAGCAATTGGTCAATATGACTCTCCCAACACATGCATCAACAATATCATGGCACACAAAAGGAACATGGCAAAGACAAAACATATCTCCACCAAGCTTGCAAACACACATACAAGTCATATGAGCAAGTGTCATGTGAGGTGCAAAGCATGGGTCACATATGCATGGCAAAGGCATAGAAATGAGCATATCATGCAAAGTGAACATGGCAATATGGGCAAAGGATATATAATGCACAATAAGCCATAACCATGTGAGGGCCATGTAGAAGAGATGTGCGTAGTCCTTGCGCGAGGGGAATGGTTGGAGACACATTCCGATGAATCCCAAAGCGTCGTTGCTCTCAAGAGCTCTCTTCGTCAACTCATGGGATTGTGAGGTTGACGAGTGTTCATGCGTACTTACACACAACAAAGACAAAGGGAAAATTGTGTGTGCGTGGTATATGTACACATCATCCATCATGATGTGTATGTGCACGTGAGTGTTAGCACAAGATAAGCAATGCTCAAAGAAATTCGATGCATGGTATAGGAACATGCCATCCATCATGAAAGAATAGTTATTGTGTATAACACGATGGGGACACAAATTGAGCATGCAAATATATGGCACATCAATAGCATTCATATTCATGGGGAGCATATTGTGCACACAAGTATGGGGATCATGTAATGGATGGGATGGAACCAAATCTCCTAAAATGTATGAGGAAACTATGGGGGTCTCCTCATGTGCAATACCGGTAGCATAATATGGAGAATATGGAAAACATCCAAAATAATGCATATCCGAAGCTAGGTGGTCATGGCATGTCATATGTGAGCAATTGCGCAAATGATGCAAAGGAAGCATGGCAATATCATCACAAGAAAAGTAAATGCCAATAACCATGGACTTGTCATCTATGCCATATGTGCAAATTGGGTTTATTTTAATGGCATATGCATAGTTACTATGAAGAGATTGCAAAGAAGCAATATGGGTGATCTCATGCATAGCATATGACAAGTCAAGCGGATTGGCAAACATGATGTGACCAATAGAATTTTCACATGATATCCTATGGAGTATAGCATCATAACTAAGCAAGTCAACATGCTCATCATCATATTCATCAAAAATTGGTGGCACATCTAAGCATGAAGAAGACATAGCATGTGGTGTGTCCATAAGGTGATCATCATCATGCAAGCAATCGATCTCAAGATAGTCCGCTAGTGGGACAAGCAAAGGACCTTCACCTATGTTACCTTTAGAGCTCTGCTCATGTGATGTAGGTGAGGTAGGAATGACCAACTCGCGGTCAGCATCATGGTGGAACCATGTGGGTGGTGCATCATCGTCCACCATGGCCATCGTCATTCCCATTGGAGGGATGGACTCGTCGAGGGTAGGCACGTCGTCATGTAGGAGACCTAACATCAAAGAAGAAGACACCATAGGAGAAGAGGTTAAGTTGTTAGAAATCATAGTGGCCTCACGTGCCCTCTCAACTACCTCACTCATTAAGTGTTGTGTCTCACTCACTCCCTCTAGGTAGGTGTACTCAAACTCACATATGGTGGAGTCACTCGTCTCACTCAAATGGTGGGGGTTGTGGCTCTCCTCACATGGGAATTGTGGCAACTCATCATATATGGGGCTAGTGGTGGTCACGCTCATCCTCTCATAGGAAATGCACTCAACGTCACATATGGTGGAGTCACTCATCTCACTCATGTGGTGGAGGCTCTCCTCACATGGAAATTGGGGCATCTCGTCATATGTGGGTGTCGGAGAGATGTAGGTGCAAACGTCTCCATGCTCAACTCCTTGTGCCGCCGTGGTTGAAGGGATAGTCCCATGCCCAACCTCCTCGTCGTCGTCATCGTGGATGAAGGCCGAAGATGGCACATCATCACTCGCCTCCATGACCGAAGGGAAATTCCCATGCTCGGCCATCTTCCTTGAGATGCTTCCGAAGATGGAAGGGTCATCCATGCGTGTAGTCGATCGCCTTGATCTTGGCGTCGAAGCTTGTCCTCGATGGTGTTCTTGGTCTTCGTGCACTTGTTTCTTGGAGGTGGCTTGCCCTTCGCGATGATGGAGATCACGAGCGTGATGGTTGTTGTGGCGGTCGTCTCGAAGATGAGGACGTGGCCGACTTGTACTTGCATCGGATGGGCGCTCCGAAGATGTGCGACTTGAGCGTCTCCGCCTTGAAGATGACGAAGGGGAAGAAGACTTGTAGTTGGCCGCCATGTGTTGAAGTTGCTCCATGTGTGCGTCCAACTTGTTGTTGAAGTAGTCTCTTTTCCGAGCTTCGGATTGATGTATGTCGGTGGCGAGTCGCTCGAGTTTATGGTCGATGTAGATGTTCATGTCGATGTAGTCGTCGAAGACCGAAGATGTCATGCTTTGCCTAGCCATCAAAAGACTCGAGCAAAGGTGAGTGGGAAATGAGATAAACAATACCAAAATACTGTTTCCCAAAGTTGAGGATGTATCCCGTTTCACTCAATGTGAAATGCAAGAATAGGGGAATTGGTACCGGACTTGTTCACTCACACCTACACATAAAGCTTATGGAGTGGCTCGGTTAGGACAAGTGGCACAAAATTCAAGCAATTGTCAATTCAAGATATCGAAAATGTTGAGGAAGATTCACAAATTTGCAATGCAAAGCGAATAGATCAATAGCTATGGTGGCACTAGGAACACACACACGGAAAGATAAATGGGATCCGCGCAACCAAGGAATGAGCACAAAATGTGAGAGACCCGGGAAAAGCTCGTGTTGCACGGATACTAGAAGAGACAATAGCTCGATTGCTCAAATGGGCTAGATACGCGCTTGTGCACCAACCTAAAAGAGTAAACGTGCCGTCTTCAATCCCAAGTATGCTATGTATGTATGATCCAACTGTATCTACTATGCAAAATGGCTCAATGCTATTGCTATTGCTTATAAGCTCTTTTGTATCTCCTCTTTTGCTTAAAAGCCTTTTTTTTTCTTTTTTTTATGCTTGATGCTCGAACGAAGATATGAGACAAGTATGATGGATATGCACGGGAGAGACTTATGGCACAATGTAGATAACTAGATGTTTGCACGCTAAAGCTAGCTATGCGGCATAAGCGTAACACTACGGTGCACAAGTAACGTGGCCCGGCAATTCTCAACTCGCTAGTCTCAATGGGTAAGGTACGCAATAGGCTCGGAGCGATCAATGCAATGGCAAGGTAATAGACAATGATGTCGTCGAGGTTACCATCCTTGCTTACGGTTGGGGTGCCAAAAGGCGAAGTGGCCGATGTCGATATCGAGGCCGTGTCGATGATGAGCGGCGGTGTTATCGATGTAGAACCGTCCCTAATTAGCCGAAACACCTTAGGAAACGGAAACCGCAACTCAAAATCTCAAACAAAATTGGGTTAGGGTGGCGGAAGCGTATGGTGGAAAAACTATGCGGAAGTTATGGTGGAGGCCTAGGCAAAGATGCCAAAATGCAAACAATTTGATGGAGTCAAATGGTGGTAGAACCAAGATGAGGATCTCAGGCATGTCGATAGCTTCAAAACGAGCCAAAGAACACATAAATCGGAGTTCGGGAGAAGAAGTTATGGCCGAAACAAGAATCAGCTGAAGTCAGGAACTGGGAAGGGCGGTTGTACCGCTTGGATGGGCGGTTGTACCGCACCTGGAGCGTCCTGGAGGTTGCGGAAATGGATTAGAGGTTGTACCGCGTCGAGGGGCGGTTGTACCGCTTGGTGGGGCAGTTGTACCGCTAGTATCGGGAAGATTTTCAGATCTGGGCACGGGAAGAACTTGGGGGCGGACCAAAATCGAAAATTATGGACCAAAATGATGGGAAAAGAAAATTTTGGGATGGATTTGGTGGTGGGGAAGCTAGATCTACTTGCCAAACACGAAATCCATGGATCAAAATCAACAAAATCTCACAAGAACCAACAAATCACAAAAAATTTGGTGAGGCTATTTTTTGTGGGGATTTTCGAATTGGGACAAAAACACACAAAATTAGGCTAGAAAACGGTGGGGGATACTCCAAATTCGTGATCAACGTGGATCTAGATACCAATATGATACGGGGCACGCCCGTGTGCGTCGATCTTTCACGAATTGGAGGTGGATTTGTGAATGAACAAGAAGAACACGAGGGGGAAATCACAAGAGAAACACTCAAAACAAGTCCAATCACACATCCACTATGCTCACATCCACACAAGATCCACAAGGGTACAAGAACAATAAAGGGAAAAAGGATACATGGTAGAGTTCATCCCAAATCCCATGGGGAGATGGGGCCTTGAATCCACTAAGGGATCTTCCCGTGCAAGGGGCCTTGACATCCACTAGGGGGTCTTCTCTCATAGAGGCATCTACTCCACGGGAGAGGTAGTGGAAGGAGCAAGGGCTCAACTATCTATGAGCTAAACGAATGCTAACCCTAGAAACGAAGTGGGGAACGAGTATATATAGTCCAAGGGGTAAGTGGGGGGTACATGAGTCATGACTGCGCAGATGGGGGCGGTTGTACCGGTCACAACACCGGTTGTACCGCTTGGGCGGTTGTACCACTTCCTGGAGGCGTCCTGGGCGTTGGAGGGCGGTTGTCCCGGAGGTTGGGCCGGTTGTACCGGTCATGGAGAAGCTGTCGGAACAACCGGGGCGGTACCGGCCTTGAACCGCTTCAAAACAGAAACTTGGCCCGGTCGGAGCGGTGGTTGGGCGGTAGTGGACCGGTTGTAGAGGTTGACCGGTTGTTGACCGGTTGTACCTCTAATTCTGGGCTGGCACAACTCCTCTTCTTCCTTCTACGCTTTCAAGCTTCCTTCGCGGATGGTGTAGTCGTTCCTTGGCGCTTGCACTCCTCCTCTTTATCCTTGAAGCTCCAATAATACCTATGCGTGCACACGAGAGGAGTGTCAAGTAGTATACCATCCTTGAAGGGGTCAAGTGAACACGTGTAAGGGAAAGGATTCACCTTTATGTATGTGAAGTAGATGTCGCACGTGTCACTTGCCAAAGGGGCTCTTGCCATGGTGATGTCCATAGGATGCTCCGCATCAGTAGGTTTCGGGAACAAAAAATTCAACGGGTTTTAAGCCAAAATTTCGATGGGTGAAAATATATTTTCCCTATCCTGTTTTTAGGCTTTCCGGAGCGTTTTGAGACATTCGCCACCATAGTGATTTTTTGTCACTCTTTGGTCGTCGCAGCCCCGAATCGTTCCAAAAAAATTAGTCAAAAAAATTTGTGCCTATCCTGCTTATACGTCTTGGGAAGAGTTTTGAGACACTCGACATTGTACTGATGTTCTGGAAAAAAAAAGCACAAAGAAAGAGGCGCCAAAAAAAAGAGATAAAAAAATTTAGAGTGTGCTCTTCCCTGTCATACCTCGGCAACAACAACAGCGGCCGAATTTCGCGGGACAAGTGCGACGTGTGCCTCTCGACCAAGGCCAGAATTCTGGTGATGTTGCTACTCCAGAGGCTTTTGTGGCTGCTGGTGCTACTTTTGATCAGGATGCGGATTATGATGGTGATTACGATGATGAGGGAGAGGTTTCTCCAAATCAGCCCCAGGGCCAACCACCACCACACGCACAAGGTCGTCCACATGACCACCATGACCCTAAAGTTAAATTGAATATTCTGATATGTTCCTGATATATATCTTACTTGGGAGTTAGAAACAGAACAAAATTTTACATGCTTACAATTTCCTAAGGATAGACGTGTTGTTGCTGCTCCTGTTTGTGCATTCCCTAGTTTTGCTTGTGATTGGTAGTCTGAACATTGTAGAATACAACATGATAATATCCCTACTACTTGGGCTGCATTGAAAAATGTTATGCGTAATCGTTGGGTTCCACCATATTATCAACATGAATTGCTTCAAAATTTGCAGCGTTTAAGACAAGGGAACAATTCTATAGAGGAATACTATCGGGAATTACAATCTGGCATGATTAGATGTGGTATTGTTGAGGAGAATGAAGCTATGCTCGCACGTTTCATGGGTGGATTGAATAGAGAGATTCAGACTATTCTAGAATATAAGGAGTATAACACTATCACTCGTTTATTCCATCTTGCTTGCAAATCTGAACGTGAAGTGCAGGATCGACAGGCAATGGCGAGAACTAATTTTTCTGCAGGTCGCGGTTCATCATGGACACCACGTACATCATCTACTTCCACACGTCCTACTACATCACCACTTACTTCAGCCGCCAACTCCAACAGAGATACAAGGAAACAGGCACCGCCACCAGCCACCAGCAAGGGCACAGCTTCGGGGCCTGAACAGAGCTCTTCTTCATCCATGGCATCTACATGGCAAACACATGAGGTTATTTGTCGTCGTTGCAAGGGTGGAGGTCACTGTGCGAGAGAATGCCCTTCCAAGCGTGTGATGATTGTTACCGAGGATGGTGGATATGCGTCCGCTAGTGATTATGATGAGGAGACTTTGGCTCTTATTGCAAGTGAAGAACATGGTGCCGAGGATACTGAAGAAGAGACACACTACATGGCTGCTAACTATGCTGACAGGTATGAAAGTATAGTTGCTCAACGTGTTCTAAGTGTGAAGGTTACACAAGCTGAGCAAAATCAGAGGCACAACTTGTTCCATACAAAGGGAGTTACGAAGGAGCGTTCTGTTCGCGTCATCATCGATGGAGGGAGTTGCAACAACTTGGTTAGCATGGAGATGGTGCAGAAGTTGTCTCTAACCACCAGACCACATCCTCATACTTATTACATGTAATGGTTCAACAACAGTGGCAAGGTTAAGGTAACACGTACTGTTCGTGTGCACTTTAGCATTGCTACATATTCTGATTATGTTGATTGTGATGTGGTACCCATGCAAGCATGCTCCGTTTTACTTGGTAGACCATGGCAATTTGATAAAAATTCTGTACACCATGGTAGGACAAATAAGTATACTCTTGTCATAAGGATAAAAATATAACTTTGCTTCCTATGTCTCCCGAACATATTATGAAAGATGACATTGCTAGAGCTAGTAAAGCAAAACAGAAGCAAAGTGAGAGTGAAAATCAGATTGTGGCAAAGGAATTTGAGCAACATAATAAGCCTAATAAACAATCATCTAGTGTTACATCTGCAATCAAACTGTAGAGTGGTTGTTTACTTGCAACAAAATCTGATATTACTAATTTGGATGTTACTACATCTGTTTGCTATGCTGTTGTATACAAAGAGGTATTATTTTCATTCGAGGACATGCCACCCTCTTTGCCTCCTGCTGTCACTAACATTTTGCAGGAGTTCGCTCACATCTTTCCACAAGACTTGCCACCGGGATTACCACCTATTCGAGGGATTCAGCATCAGATTGACTTAATTCCCGGTGCATCGCTACCCAACCGTGCGTCATACCGTACCAATCTAGAGGAGACGAAGGAGATTATGCGTCAAGTATAGGAGCTGCTCGACAAAAGTTATATACGCGAATCTCTTAGTCCTTGTGCTGTTCCTATTATTCTAGTGCCGAAAAAGGATGGTACATCTCGTATACTTGTTAATTGAAGAGGCATTACTAATATTACTATTCGTTATCGTCATCCTATTCCTAGGCTAGATTATATGCTTGATGAATTAAGTTGCTTTACAATTTTCTCCAAAGTTGATTTGCATAGTGGATACCATCAAAATCGTATGAAATTGGGAGATGAATGGAAAACAACATTTAAAACTAAGTTTGGATTATATGAGTGTTAGTCATGCCTTTTGGGTTAACTAATGCACCTAGCACTTTCATGAGATTAATGAACGAGGTTTTACGTGTTTTCATTGGACTATTTGTGGTAGTCTACTTTGATGATATACTGATTTATAGTAGATATTTGGAGGGACACTTGGATCATTTGCGTGCTGTTTTTATTGCTCTACGTGATGCACGTTGGTTTGATAACCTTGGGAAGTGCACCTTTTGCACCGACTGAGTATCTTTTCTTGGCTATGTTGTTACTACACAGGGAATTGAAGTTGATAAAGCCAAGATTGAAGCTATTGAGAGTTAGTCGTAGCCCAAAACGGTCACACAAGTGAGGAGTTTTCTTGGACTCGCTGGTTTCTATAGGCGTTTTGTGAGGGATTTCCGCACCATTGCTTCACCTCTAAACGAGCTTACAAAGAAGGATGTGCCTTTTGTTTGGGGTACCGCACAGGAAGAAGCCTTCACGGTATTGAAAGATAAGTTAACACATGCTCCATTACTCCAACTTCCTGATTTTAATAAGACTTTTGAGCTTGAATGTGATACTAGTGGAATTGGATTAGGAGGTGTGTTATTACAAGATGGTAAACATGTTGCGTACTTTTCTAAAAAATTGAGTGGGCCTAGTTTGAATTATTCTACTTATGATAAGGAATTATATGCTCTTGTTCGGACTTTGAAAACATGGCAACATTATTTATGGCCCAAAGAATTTGTCATACATTCCGATCATGAATCTTTGAAACATATTAAAATTCAAGCAAAACTGAACCGTAGACATGCTAAATGGGTTGGATTCATTGAGAGTTTCCCTTATGTCATTAAACACAAGAAGGGTAAAGAAAATGTTATTGTTGATGCATTGTCTCGTCGTTATACTATGCTTTCACAACTTGACTTTAATATATTTGGTTTGGGGACCATCAAAGATCAATATGTGCATGATGCTGCATTTAAAGATGTGTTGCAGAATTGTAAAGAAGGGAGGACATGGAACAAGTTCATCATTAATGATGGATTTGTGTTTCGTGCTAACAAGCTATTCATTCCAGCTACCTCTGTTCGTCTTTTGTTGTTGCAGGAGGCGCATGGAGGAGGATTAATGAGACACTTTGGTGTGAAGAAGACGGAGGCGTACTTGCTACGGATTTCTTTTGGCCAAAGATGAGACGGGATGTTGAGCGTTTTGTTGCTCGCTGCACTACATGTCAAAAAGCTAAGTCACGACTCAATCCTCATGGTTTATATATGCGTTTGCCCGTACCTAGTGTTCCTTGGGAAGATATCTCTATGGACTTTATTTTAGGTTTACCTCGAACAAAGAAGGGGAGGGATATAATATTTGTTGTCGTGGATAGATTTTTGAAAATGGCACACTTTATACCATGTCATAAAAGTGATGATGCTGCTAATGTTGCTGATTTGTTCTTTCATGAAATTATTCGCTTGCATGGTGTGCGAAATACAATTGTTTCAGATCATGATGCTAAATTCCTTAGCCATTTTTGGAGATGTTTATGGGCTAAGTTGGGGACTAAACTGCTTTTTGGTACTACGTGTCACCCCCAAACTGATGGACAAACTGAAGTACTCAATAGATCATTGTCTACTATGCTTAGGTATGTTTTGAAGAATGACCTGAAAATGTGGGAAGAATGCTTGCCTCATATTGAATTTGCTTATAATCGTTCGCTGCATTCTACTACTAAGATGTGCCCTTTTGAAGTAGTGTATGGTTTCATACCTCATGCACCTATTGATTTGTTGCCTCTTCCATCTTCGAAGAAGGTTAATTTTGATGCTAAAGAACGTGTTGAATTGATATTAAAGATGCATGAGTTAACTAAGGAGAACATTGAGCGTATGAATGCTAACTATAAACTTGCTGGAGATAAGGGTAGAAAAACGTGTTGTCTTTGCACCTGGAGATCTTGTTTGGTTACATTTGCGTAAGGATAGGTTTCCTGAATTGCGCAAGTCAAAGCTACTACCACGTGCTGATGGTACTTTTAAGGTTTTAGAGAAAATAAATGATAATGTGATGCGGAGCATCCTGCGGACATCACCATGACAAGAGTCCGTTCGGCAAGTGACACGTGCGACATCTACTTCACATACATAAAGGTGAATCCTTTCCTTTACACGTGTTCACTTGACCCCTTCAATGATGGTATACAACTTGATCTCCTCTCGTGTACATGCATAGGTATTATTGGAGCTTCAGGATAAAGAGGAGGAGTGCGAGCGCCAAGGAACAACCACAACATCCGCGAAGGAAGCATGGAAGCGTAGAAGGAAGAAGAGGAGTTGTGCCAGCCCAGGAATTAGAGGTATGACCGATAAACCACCGGTCAACCGGTACAACCAGTCCACTACCGCCCAACTACCGCTCAACCTCGTCCGCGTTCCTGTTTTGAAGCGGTTCAAGGCCGGTACCGCCCCGGTTGTTGATGTGTACTATGCAACTTTATTCTTGTAGACTTTGTTGGGCTTCCAAGCGCAGAGTTTTGTAGGACAGTAGCAATTTTCCCCCAAGTGGATGACCTAAGGTTTATCAATCCGCTGGAGCTGTAGGATGAAGATGGTCTCTCTCAAACAACCCTGCAATCAAATACAAGAAATCTCTTGTATCACCAACACACCCAATACAATGGCAAATTGTATAGGTGCACTAATTCGGCGAAGAGATGGTGATACAAGTGCAATATGGATGGTAGATATAGGTTTTTGTAATCTAAAAATATAAAAACAGCAAGGTAGCAAGTAACAAAAGTGAGCACAAACGGTATTGCAATGCTTGAAAACAAGGCCTAGGGTCCGTACTTTCTCTAGTGCAATCTCTCAACAATGCTAATATAATTGGATCACATAACCATCCCTCAATGTGCAATGAAGAATCACTCCAAAGTTTTTATCTAGCGGAGAACATAAGAAGAAATTGTTTGTAGTGTACAAAACCACCTTAAAGTTATCCTTTCCGATCGATCTATCCAAGAGTTCGTACTAAAATAACACCAAGTTATCCTTTCTGATCGATCTATCTAAGAGTTCGTACTAGAATAACACCATATGATACGCATCAACCAACTCTACTGTCACCTAGATACTCCAATGTCACCACAAGTATCCATGAGTTAATTATACGATACACATCAAACAATTTCAGATTCATAATACTCAATCCAACACAAAGAACCTCAAAGAGTGCCCCAAGATTTCTACCGGATAACGTAGGACAAGAACGTGCATCAACCCCTATGCATAGATTACCCCAATGTCACCTCAGGAATCCGCAAGTTGAGTACCAAAACATACATCAAGTGAATCAATAGAACACCCCATTGTCACCATGGGTATCCATATGCAAGACATATATCAAGTGTTCTCAAATCCAATATTCAATCCAACATAACAATATCTCAAAGGGAAAGATTCAATTCATCACAACATGATAGCAAGGGAATAACGTCATATGATCCGACTATATTAACAAAGCCCGTGATACATCAAGATCGTGACATCTCAAGAACACGAGAGAGAGAGAGAGAGAGAGAGAGAGAGCGAGATTGAACACATAGCTATTGGTACATACCCTCAGCCCCAAGGGTGGACTACTGCCTCGTCATCATAGCCTCCGCCGGGACAATGAAGATGGCCACCAAAGATGATCTACCCTCTCCGGCAGGGTACTGGAACGCGTCCAGATTGGTTTTTCATCGATACAGAGAGTTGTGGCAGTGAAACTTCTCGTCTAGGGTTATTTTGGGGGTTTTCGGAATATTTGGGAATTTATAGGCATCAGAGGCGGTGGAGAAGGGCCCCGAGGAGGGCACAACCCATCAGGGCGCGTCAGGGCCCCCCTGGCGCGCCCTGGTGGGTTGTGGTCTCCACGGCCCACCTCTGTGGCACTTCTTTGGTCCACTGGGTGTCTTTCGGTCCAAAAAAAATCTCAAAAAAGTTTCGTCGCGATTGGACTCCGTTTGGTGCTGATATTCTGCGAAGTAAAAAAACAAGCAAAAACTGAACTCGCACTTTGGCACTATGTCAATAGGTTAGTCCCAAAAAAATGATATAAAGTAGCTATAAAGTGACTGTAAAACATCCAAGAATGATAATATAACCGCATGGAACAAGCAAAAATTATAGATACGTTGGAGACGTATCAGTATCCCCAAGCTTAATTCCTACTCGTCCTCGAGTAGGTAAATGATAAAAACAGAACTTTTGATGTGGAATGCTGCCTAACATGTTCATCTCCTATTCTTTTCTTTTGTAGCATGGACATTTGGACTTTTAGATGATTCAAAGCAATAGTCTAGTTTTAACATAATGACTTCAATACTCAAGCATGCCAATAAGCAACCATGTCTTTCAAAATATCAACACTAAAAAAGTTATCCCTAGCCCATCATGCTCAATCATTGATCCATTCATTAAACACAGTCAAATATTAGCTACACCCAATGCTCAAGTACGATCATAGTGCCCCCTAGTTGGTGCTTTAAGAGAAGTTGGAGACTCAAAGTAAAAATACAAATTGCATAAAGTACATAGATAAGACCTTCACAGAGGGATGTTGGGATTTGTAGAGGTGCCAGAGCTCAAAGTTTAATTTGAGAGAGGAAAATATTTAGAGTGGCATGCCTTTCCTGTCAATGAAAATGACAAAGTAGTTCACAATACTTTCCATGCTAGATATATCATAGGCGGTTCCCAAACAGAAAATAAAGTTTATTCCTTTTTCCACCATTCTTTCACATTCCATGGCTGGCCGTATCCACGGTTGCCTTCCATACCAACACTTTCCAAGGAATTTATTGTTTGACAACATAAAGTAATTTATTTTTCATTTTTTCATTTCGGGAATGGGCATCCCTATTACCGCAGCACTCTCGTGCAATCAAAAGTGAATAAACACTCATCTTTAGAATAACACATCTAGCATAGAAAAATATTGGACACTCCCTACCGTTTCATGAGCGGTACGAGCACACAAAAGAGAAATTTATTTTGAAAATTAGAGATGGCACATAAAATTTGCTTAGAACGGCACGGAAATACCGCATATAGGTAGGTATGGTGGACTCATAAAGCAAAACTGGGTTTAAGGATTTTGGATGCACAAGTTGTATTTCTACTTAGTACAAGTGGAGGCTAGCAAATAGATTGATAAGCAACCAACCAAGAAACGAAAATTCACATAAGCGAGCATTGAGCATAACTAACACCAAATAATGCACCATAAGTAGGATGTAACTTCATTGCATAACTATTGACTTTCATGCATGCATAGGGAATCACAAACCTTAACACCAATATTCCTACTAAAGCATAATTACTCACTAACATGACTCACATATTACTATCATCATGTCTCAAAACTATTACAAGGAATCAAGTTTAATTTGTCCAATGATCTTCATGAATTTTTTTTATTATATCCCTCTTGAATATCTATCACTTTGGGACTAGTTTCATATATTGCCATGGCTTTTGACAAGCTCAAACAAATTTAAGTGAAGAACATGAGCATAAAGATTTTCATCTCTCAAAATAATATAAGTGAAGCATGAGAGAATTTCTTCAAAAATTTACTAACTCTAAAATAAATCTAAGTGAAGCATGAGAGTAAATGACAAACTACTCCAAAAGGTTATAAGTGAAGAACAAGCGAGTAGTTAAGTAAATGGGTAGCCATTTGAGAACTCTCTCTCATCTAAAAACTTTCAGATCTAAGTATTTTATTAAAACAGCAAGCAAAACAAAATAAAATTACATTCCAAGAATAGCACACATCATGTGGACAAATAAAAATTTAGGCTCAACATAGGCTAACCGATAATTGTTGATGAAGAGAGGTGGGATGCGTAGCATCCCCAAGCTTAGATGCTTGAAACTTCTTGAAATATTTACTTGGGGTGCCTTGGGCATCCCCAAGCTTGAGCTTTTGTATCTCGTTCAATCCTCTCATATCATGGTTTCACCTATTCTAAAAAACTTCATCCACACAAAACTCAAAAAGAACTCGTGAGATAGGTTAGTACACATAAGAACAAATCAACACTTCATGTAATTTTCAAACATCATCTAATGCTTATTATCATTTCCACAGTCTATATCTACCAATATAGGCTATGGAAACTATAGGATAAGTAGATACCAAAACTATAACAGCAATCTGTTCAAAAAGAACAGTCTGTAGCAATCTATTAAACCAGTGTACTTCTGTAACTCAAACAATTATGAAAATTTAGGACGTGATAAAGAATTTATATGACAACCCTTTATAAAAATTTCAGAAACTTACCACGTTCCAGATAAAGAATTTAGGACGTTTCTGTTTTTACACATCACACATCAAACATGCAATGCAAGCATCCTAAGGCAATTGTTGGAACTTTTTATTGAAAAACAAGATTATAAATAACTCCTAACAGAACTAACATAATATAATGACGATCCAAGCAAATGACATATTATGTGACGAATAAAAATATAGCTTTAAGTAAAATATAGCTTTAAATAATGCCTTCCGGGGCATCCCCAAGCTTAGACGCTTGAGTCTTCCTTGGATATTACCTTGGGGGTGCCTTGGGAATCCCCAAGCTGAGGTTCTTGTCACTCCTTATTCTCCTCATATTGGTGTCTCACCCAAAACTTGAAAACTTCAATCACACAAAACTTAACGGAACTTCGTGAGAAGGTTTAGTGAAATAAGTAAAGATCATTCACTTAGGTACTGTCAAGACAAGATTCATAATTTTTCCCACATGATACCTACTGTATTCTACCATTCACATAATTATTATCACTGAATATAAGCTATGGGAACACTAAAATAAGCAAACTATGCATGCAAACAGAATCTTTCAAAAACAGAGTCTGTGAAGATCTGTAGTATAGCCATACTTCCCTGTCTCTAAAAATTCTGAACAATTAGGACAACCTGACGAATTTGTATATAAACACTGTGTAAAAAGTTCAGACCAGTATCACGCACCACTAAAAAAAATGAAAATTCCTATACTGGAGTCAAAAGTTTCTGTTTTGGTTCAGCATCAATTCTACTCATCTTGTGAGTTATCCCAAAGGCTTTACTTGGCACTTTATTGAAATAAAAGACACAAAATATGATTACTACAGTAGCTTAATCATGTTAACACACAAAAATAGAAAGGAAAAGTGTTGGGTTGTCTCCCAACAAGCGCTTTTCTTTAAAGCCTTTTAGCTAGGCATGATGATTTCAATGATGCTCACGTAGGAATAATATTTGAAACATGCAAGGGAGCATCATGAAACACATGACAAGGAAATTTAAGTCTAACCCACTTCCTATGCATAGTGATTTTTTGAGCAAACAATTTATGGTAGCAAGAATCAACTAGCATAGGAAGGCAAAACAAGCACAACTTTAAAATTTGAACACATAGAGAGGAAACTTGATATTATTGCAATTCCTACAAGCATATGTTCCTCCCTCATAATAAATTTCAGTAGCATCATGAAGGAATTCAACAATATAACTATCACATAAAGCATCCTTTTCATGATCTACAAGCATAAAAAAATATTACTCTCCACATAAGCATATTCCTTTTCATCCATGGTAGTTGCAGCAAACTCAACAAAATAACTATCATGAGATACTTGATTGACATAACCACATTCAATATTAAAATCATGATGGCAAGTTTCATGGTTACTATCACTCTTTATAGCATACATGTCATCATCATAATCATCATATATAGGAGGCATGCCATCATCATAATAAATTTGCTCATCAAAACTTGGGGGACTAAAAATATCATCTTCATCAAACATAGCATCCCCAAGCTTGTGGCTTTGCATATCATTAGCATCATGGATATTCAGAGAATTCATACTAGCAATATTTCTATCGTTCTCATCATTGAAGGAATTCTCATTAAGTATTTTCATAAATTCTTCCTCTACCAATTGAGCACAATTTTTCGAACCATCATTTTCACGAAAGACTTTATAAGGACGAGACAATTGATGCAACCTAAACTCCATTTTTTTGTAGTTTTCTTTGATAGAACCAAACTAGTGAAAAACAAGAAACTAACAGATTTAATTGCAAGATCTAAAGATATACCTTCAAGCACTCACCTCCCCGGCAATGGCACCAGAAAAGAGCTTGATGTCTACTACGCAACTTTATTCTTGTAGACTTTGTTGGGCCTCCAAGCGCAGAGTTTTGTAGGACAGTAGCAATTGTCACTCAAGTGGATGACCTAAGGTTTATCAATCCGTGGGAGCTGTAGGATGAAGATGGTCTCTCTCAAACAACCCTGCAATCAAATACAAGAAATCTCTTGTGTACCCAACACACCCAATACAATGGGAAATTGTATAGGTGCACTAGTTCGGCAAAGAGATGGTGATACAAGTGCAATATGGATGGTAGATATATGTTTTTGTAATCTAAAAATATAAAAACAGCAAGGTAGCAAGTAACAAAAGTGAGCAGAACGGTATTGCAATGCTTGAAAACAAGGCCTAGGGTTCGTACTTCGCTAGTGCAATCTCTCAACAATGCTAATATAATTGGATCACATAACCATCCCTCAATGTGCAACGAAGAATCACTCCAAAGTTCTTATCTAGCGGAGAACATAAGAAGAAATTGTTTGTAGGGTACAAAACCACCTTAAAGTTATCCTTTCCGATCGATCTATCCAAGAGTACGTACTAAAATAACACCAAGTTATCCTTTCCGATCGATCTATCTAAGAGTTCGTACTAGAATAACACCATATGATAAGCATCAACCAACTCTAATGTCACCTAGATACTCCAATGTCACCACAAGTATCCATGAGTTAATTATACGATACGCATCAAACAATTTTAGATCCATAATACACAATCCAACACAAAGAACCTCAAAGAGTGCCCCAAGATTTCTATCGGAGAACGTAGGACAAGAATGTGCATCAACCCCTATGCATAGATTACCCCAATGTCACCTCAGGAATCCGCAAGTTGAGTACCAAAACATACATCAAGTGAATCAATAGAACACCCCATTTTCACCACGGGTATCCATATGCAAGAAATATATCAAGTGTTCTCAAATCCAATATTCAATCCAACATAACAATATCTCAAAGGGAAAGATTCAATTCATCACAACATTATAGCAAGGGAATAACATCATATGATCCGACTATATCAACAAAGCCCGTGATACATCAAGATCGTGACATCTCAAGAACACAAGAGAGAGAGAGAGAGAGAGAGATTGAACACATAGCTACTGGTACATACCCTCAGCCCCGAGGGTGGACTACTCCCTCCTCGTCATGGCCTCCGCCGGGATGATGAAGATCGCCACCGAAGATGATCTACCCTCTTCGGCAGAGTACTTGAACGCCTCCAGATTGGTTTTTCATTGATACAAAGAGTTGCGGCGGCGGAACTTCTTGTCTAGGGTTATTTTTGGGGGTTTCTAAATATTTGGGAATTTATAGGCATCATAGGCGGTGGAGAGGGGCCCCGAGGAGGGCACGACCCATCAAGGCGCGTCGGGCCCCCCTTGGCGCGCCCTGGTGGGTTGTGGTCTCCACGGCCCACCTCTGTGGCACTTCTTTGGTCCACTAGGTGTCTTCTGGTCCAAAAAAATCTCCAAAAAGTCTCGTCGCGATTGGACTCCGTTTGGTGCTATTATTTTGCGAAGTAAAAAAAACAAGCAAAAACAGCAACTGGCACTTTGGCACTATGTCAATAGGTTAGTCCCAAAAAATGATATAAAGTTGCTATAAAGTGATTGTAAAATATCCAAGAATGATAGTATAATAGCTTGGAACAAGCAAAAATTATAGATACATTGGAGACGTATCAGTTGTTCCTCCAGCTTCTCCATGACCGGTACAACCGGCCCAATCTCCCGTACAACCGCCCTCCAATGCCCAGGACGCCTCCAGGAAGTGGTACAACCACCCAAGCGGTAGAACCAGTGTTGTGACCGGTACAACCTCTTCCATCTGCGCAGTCATGACTCATGTATCCCCAACTTACCACTTGGACTATATATACTCCTCGACCTCCTCATTTCTAGGGTTTAGCTCGTAGTTAGTTGAGGCTAGCTCCTTCCACTACCTCTCCCATGGAGTAGATGCCTCTGTGAGAGAGGACCTCCTAGTGGATGTCAAGGCCCCTCAAGAAGGAAGATCCCTAGTGAATTCAAGGGCCCATCTCCCCATGGGATTTGGGATGAACTCTACCATGTATCGTCTTTCCCTTTGTTGTTCTTGCACCTTTGTGGATCTTATGTGTATGTGATTCTAGTGGATGTGTGATTGGACATGTTCTTGAGTGTTTCTCTTGTGATTTTCTCCTCGTTCTTCCCTGCGTTCTTCATGTTCTTCATGGAATCCCCCTCCAATTCGTGAAAGATCGACACACACGGGTGTGCCCCGTATCATCTTGGTATCAAGAGCCATGTTTCTCACGAATTTGGAGTCCTCCCCTTCGTTTTCTAGCCTAATTTTGTGTGTTTTTGTCCCAATTCGAAAATCCCCATAATAAATAGCTTCACCAAAAAATTTGTGATTTGTTGGTTCTTGTGAGATTTTTTTAATTTTGATCCATGGAATTCATGTTTGGCAAGAAGACCTTGCTTCCCCACCGCGAAATTCACCCTAATTTTTCTTTTCCCCCATCAATTTTGACCCCGAGATCGAAAATATTCGCCCCAAGTTCCTCCCGTGCTTAGATCTGGGAATTTTCCCGTTCCGAGCGGTACAACCGCTCTAAGAAGCGGTACAACTGCCCTAAGAAGCGGTAAAACCTCCCTAAGAAGCGGTACAACTGCTAATCCCAGGTGCAGCACTCCAGGATGCTCCAGGAGCGGTACAACCGCCCCTCCCAGTTTTAGTCTCGGTTGATTCACCGTTCTGCCCATAAATTTCACTCCCGAACTCCGATTTGAGTGTTCTTTGGCTCGTTTTGAAGCTATCGACGTGCCCAAGCTGCTCAGCTTGGTTTTACCACCATTTGACTCCATCAAAATTATCCCATTTTGGCAAGTTTGCCTAGGCTTCCATCATAACTTCCGCATAGCTTTCCCACCATAAACTTACTCCATCCTAACCCAATTTTGTTTGAGATTTTGAGTTGCGGTTTCTGTTTCCTAAGGCGTTTCGGCTAATTAGGGACGGTTCTTCATCGACAATGCCGCCACTCATCATCGCCTCGGCCTCGACATCGACTTCGGCCACTTCGCCTATTGGCACCCCAACCGTAAGCAAGGACGGTAACCTCAACGACATCATTGTCTATTACCTTGCCATTGCATTGATCGCTTTGATCCTATTGCGTACCTTACCCATTGAGACTAGCGAGTTGACAATTGCCGGCCACGTTACTTGTGCACTGTAGTGTTACCCTTATGCCGCACAACTAGTTATAGCGTGCAAACATCTTCCTATCTACATTGTGCCATAAGTCTCTCCCGTGCATATCCATCATACTTATCTCACATCTTGGTTCGAGCATCAAGCTTAAAAAAGAGAGAGAGCAAAAGAAGAAAGAGCTTTTAAGCAAAGAGGAGATACAAAGAACTTGTAAGCAATAGAAATAGCATTGAGCCATTTTGCATAGTTCATACTCTTGGATCATACATACATAGCATACTTGGGATTGAAGACGGCACATTTACTCTTTTAGTTTGGTGCACAAGCGCGTATCTAGCCCATTTGAGCAATCGAGCTATTGTCTCTTCTAGCATCCGTGCAACACAAGCCTTTTCGGGTCTCTCACATTTTGTGCTCATTCCTTGGTTGCGCGGATCTCATTTATCTATACGTGTGTGTGTTCCTAGTACCACCATAGCCATTGATGTATTTGCTTTGCATTGCAATTTTGTGAATCTTCCTCAACATTTTCGATATCTTGGATTAACATTTGCGTGAATTTTGTGCCAGTTGTCCTAACCGATCCACTCGATAAGCTTTACTTTGTAGGTGTGAGTGAACAAGTCCGGTACCAATTCCCCTATTCTTTCATTCCACATTGAGTGAAACGGGATACATCCTCAACTTTAGGAATGGTATATTGGTATTGTTTATCTCATTTCATACACACCCTTCCTCGAGTCTTGTGATGAATAGGCAAGGCACATCACCTCCTTCGGTCTACAACAACAACATCGAGTTCGATGCCATGAAGAAAACCATTGACACCAAGTTGGATGCTCAAATGGAAGAGCTCAAGGTCCTCATCAACATCGGCAAGAGGTCTTCCTCATCTTTGAGAAAACGCTCAAGTGCACATGCTTCCGATCTACCATCTCCGGCAAGATCACTTTGACATTGACACCATCACCGGCTTGAAGAAATAACGACGCCAACATCAAGGCGTCCAACAAAGAACAAGTGTGAAGGTCACGAGCTCGATACCAACCACCGCTCGATGGTTTCACCACCTACCTTGGCATCTTTGCCTTTGGATATGCGACATCTTCGCCGACAAGCACTTCAAGAGAAGCTCCCCAAGATCAAGACTGCGACTTCCACGAGCTACTATGACTTTGACATTCCATTCTATGGGACTCATGACCCCGAAGAGTACCTCGAGTGGGAGCGCAAGATGGACACCTACCTCAAGCTACTTCAAGTCCCTTTTGAAGTTCAAGTGAAGTGCACCACAAGAAATTTCCATGACTACACGTCAACATGGTGGGTGGCTTCACACACCTTCGAAGAGCTTAGACATGAGTTCGTCGAAGAAGAAGAAAGCTATGAGGCGAGAATTTGTGCCTTCCAAGTACACGGAACATCTTCAACGGCAATTGGAGGACACCATACAAGGATCCAAGTCCCTCGATGATTACTTCATGGAGATGACGACAGCCTTGCGATGAGCCGGAGTGGACGTCACCATTTGGATGAAGTTCCACTTCACGACGCGATTGAACAACGACATCGCCAAGACTATCTTCAACAACACCTACAAGTCTCTCGATGACCTCTACATTGGTGCTCTCAAGGCGGTTCAAGAACTCAAGAAGGCCAAGGCTTCTCCACCCCAAGCACACTTCGCGACGACCAAGCTCCACGACAATGAGCATGAGGATGGTACCACCAAGACATCCAAGCCTGACAAGCTCCAAGACGACACTCCCAAGTTCGACTTCACCGCCATCCCTCTTTGTTTCATTGATGATGCCGAGTCTACCATGACTTTTTCTGAAGATGGCACGGCGATGACTACGAGTACGGAGCCACTCAAGGAACATGCTTTCGAGGCGAGCAACAAGGTGTCAAGCAAGGATGATGTTTCCATCTTTGGAGGCGAGAGTGATGATGTGCCATCTTCGACCTTCATCCACGGCGACGGTGACGAGATGGATGAGCATGGGATTTTCCCTTCGACCACGGCGGCATTTGGTGATGAGTTGAGATACTTATGCCACCATATTGAGAGTGAGAGTGACTTGACCACTAGCACCATATATGATGAGTTGCCTCAGTTCCCATGTGGGGACAGCCACAACCCCCACCACTTGAGTGAGATGAGTGACTCCACCATATGTGAGTATGAGTGCAACTACCTAGAGGGAGTGAGTGAGACACCACCACATAGAGAGAGTGAGGTAGTTGATAGGACATGTGAGGCCATTTCGATTTCTAACAACTTAACCTCTACCTCTATTGTGTCTTCTCCTTTGGTGCTAGGTCCCATATACGACAACGCGCCGATCCTTGACGACTTCGTCCTTCCTTTGGACAAGACGATTGCCATGGTGGAATATGATGCACCCCCCCCCCACATGGTTCCACCATGATGTTGACCACGAGTTGGTACGTCCCACCTCACCTACATTGCATCAGCGGAGATCCAACGGTAACATAGGTGAAGGTTCTTTGCTTGTCCCACTAGTGGACTATCTTGACATCGCTTGCTTGCATGATGTTGATCACCTTATGGACACACCACATGCTATGTATTCTTCATGCTTAGATATACCACCAATTTTTGATGAATATGATGATGAGCAAGTTGGCTCACCTAGTTTTGATGCTATACTCCATAGGATACCATGTGGAAATTCTATTGGTCACATGATGTTCGACAACTCCCTAAACTTGTCATATGCTATGCGTGAAATTTCCCATATTTCATCTTTGCAATCTCACAATAGTGACTATGCATATACCATGAAAATTAATCCCATTTGCTCATGTGGCATAGACGACAAGCCCATGGTTATTGGCATTTTCTTTTCTTTTGATGATATTGCCATGCTTCCTTTGCATCATTTGCGCAATAACTCTCATATGCCATGCCATGATCTCCATGATTTGGAAATGCATTGTTTTGGATGTTGTCCATACTCTCCGAATTATGCTTACGCTATTGCACATGAGGAGACCCCAATAGTTTCCTCATACATGTTAGGAGATTTTGTTCCACCCCATCCATTGCATGATCCAAATATTGTGTGCACTGATACGTCTCCAACGTATCTATAATTTTTGATTGTTCCATGCTGTTATATTATAATTCTTAGATGTTTCATAATCATTTTATTGCAAATTTATATAATTTTTTGGAACTAACCCGGCGTGACGCTGTTTTCAGTAGAACTACCGTGGTGTTGTTTTTTGTGCAGAAATCAAAGTTCTCCAAATGCAATGAAACTTTTTGATGATTTTTTTGGAACAAAAGAGGCACTAGAATCTTCGTTGGAGGGCCAGAAGAGCCACGAGGTGGGCACAACCCACCAGGGCGCGCCAGGCCCCTCCGGCGCGCCCTGGTGTCTTGTGGTCCACTTGTGGCCCATCTTCGCGTGAAACCGACGCCCAAAAATCCTATATATTCAGAAACCCCCAGAAATAACCCTAGATCAGAAGTTCCGCTGCCGCAACTCTCTGTATCGATGAAAAACCAATCTAGAGGCGTTTCGGTACCTTGTCGAAGAGGGTAGATCATCTCCGGTGGCCATCTTCATCATCCCGGCGGAGGCCATGACGAGGAGGGAGTAGTCCACCCTCGGGGCTGAGGGTATGTATCAGTAGCTATGTGTTCAATCTCTCTCTCACTCTCTCTCTCTCTCTCTCTCTCTCTCTCTCTCTCGTGTTCTTGAGATGTCACGATCTTGATGTATCACAGGCTTTGTTAATATAGTTGGATCATATGATGTTATTCCCTTGCTATCATGTTGTGATGAATTGAATCTTTCCCTTCGAGATGTCGTTATGTTGGATTGAATATTTTCATTGAGAACACTTGATGTACGTCTTGCATGGGATACTTGTGGATTCTGGTGACCTAGAGGATCTATGCATAGGGGTTGATTGCATGTTTTCGTACCATGTTCTCCGATAGAAATCTTGCGGCACTCTTGGAGGTTCTTCGTGTTGGATTGAGTATTATGAATCTGAAATTGTTTGATGCGTATCGTATAATTAACTCATGGATACTTGTGGTGGCATTGAAGTGTCTAGGTGACATTAGAGTTTGTTGATGCGTATCATATGGTGTTATTTTAGTACAAACTCTTAGATAGATTGATAGGAAAGGATAACTTGTTGTTATTTTAGTACAAACTCTTGGATAGATCGATCGAAAAGGATAAATTTAAGGTGGTTTCATACCCTACAAACAATTTCTTCTTATGTTCTCCGCTAGATAAGAACTTTGGAGTGATTCTTCGTTGCACGTTGAGGGATGGTTATGTGATCCAATTATATTAGCATTGTAGAGAGATTGCACTAGCGAAAGTACGGACCCTAGGCCGTGTTTCCAAGCATTAATATACCATTTTGCTCGTTGTTTACTATTTGTTACCTTGCTCTTTTTATATTTTCGTATTACAAAAACCTGTATCTACCATCCATATTGCACTTGTATCACCATCTCTTCGCCGATCTAGTGCACCTATACAATTTGCCATTGTATTGGGTGTGTTGGGGACACAAGAGATTTCTTGTATTTGATTGTAGGGTTGTTTGAGAGAGACCATCTTCATCCTACACCTCCCACGGATTGATAAACCTTAGGTCATCCACTTGAGGGGAAATTACTACTGTCCTACAAAACTCTGCGCTTGGAGGCCCAACAAAGTCTACAAGAATGAAGTTGCGTAGTAGACATCAAGCTCTTTTCTGGCGCGTTGCCGGGGAGGTGATTGCTTGAAGGTATATCTTTAGATCTTGCAATTATATCTTTTAGTTTCTTGTTTTTCACTAGTTTGGTTTCATAAAAGAAAACTACAAAAAATGGAGTTTAGGTTGCCTCATTTTCTTCGTCTTTATAATGTCTTTCGTGAAATGATGGTTCGGAAAACTGTGCTCAATTGATAGAAGAAGAATTCAATAAAATGTTTGGCATAAATGATGAGCATGATTGCAATGTTGCTAGTAAGAATTCTCTGAATATCCATGATGCTAATGATATGCAAAGCCACAAGCTTGGGTATGCTATGTTTGATGAAGATGCTATTTTTAGTCCCCCAAGTTTTGATGAGTAAATTTATTATGATTATGGCATGCCTCCTATCTATGATGATTATGATGATGACATGTATGCTATAAAGAGTGATAATAACCATAAAACTTGTCATCATGATTTTAATATTGAATGTGGCTATGTCAATCAAGTGTCTCATGATAGTTATTTTGTTGAGTTTGCTCCCACTACCATGGATGAAAAAGAATTTGCTTATGTGGAGAGTAATGAAAATTATATGCTTGTGCATCATGAAAAGAATGATCTATGTGATAGTTATATTGTTGAATTCCTTCATGATGCTTCTGAAATTTATTATGAGGGAGGAACATATGCTTGTAGCAATTGCAATAATATCAAGTTTCCTCTCTATGTGTTGAAAATCTTGAAGATATACTTGTTTTGCCTTCCTATGCTTGTTGATTCTTGCTCCCATAAATTGTTTGTTCACAAAATCCCTATGCATAGGAAGAGCGTTAGACTTAAATGTGCTTGTCATGTCATCCATGATGCTCTTTTGCATGTTTCAAATATTATTCCTATGTGAGCATCATTGAAATCAGCATGCCTAGCTAAAAGGCATTGAAGAAAAGCGCTTGTTGGGAGACTACCCAATACTTTTACTTTCTATTTTTGAGTGTTCACATGATTAAGCTACTGTAGTAATCATGTTTTGTGTCTTTTATTTCAATAATGTGCCAAGTAAACCCTTTGGGATGACTCGCAAGATGAGTAGAATTGATGCTGAACCAAAACAGAAACTTTTGACTCCAGCACAGGAATTTTCATTTTTTACTGGAGCGTGATAATGATCTGAAATTTCTACACAGTGTTGATATACAAATTCTTCCGGTCTTCCTAATATTTCAGAATTTTTAGAGACAGGGAAGTATGGTTATACTACAGATCCTCACAGACTGTTCTGTTTTTGATAGATTCTGTTTGGCATGCATAGTTTTCTTGTTTTAGTGTTCCCATAGCTTATATTCGGTGATATGAATTATGTGAATGGTAGAATACAGTAGGTAAAATGTGAGAACAATTATGAATCTTGCCACCTAAGTGAATGATCTTTATTTATTATACTAACCCATCTCACGAAGTTCCGTTAAGTTTTGTGTGATTGAAGTTTTCATGTTTTGGGTGAGATACCGATACGAGGAGAATAAGGAGTGACAAGAACCTAAGCTTGAGGATGCCCAAGGCACCCCCAAGGTAATATCCAAGGAAGACTCAAGCGCCTAAGCTTGGGGATGCCCCGGAAGGCATCCCCTCTTTCATCTTCAACATTATCGGTATATCTTACTTAGAGCTATATATTTATTCGTCACATAATAGGATGCTTGCATTGCATGTTTGATGTGTCCTGTGTAAAAATAGAAACTTTCTGTGTAGTGTTTGAATTTTCATATTTTACTGGACCGTGCAAAGTTTCTGAAATTTTTACACAGTATTGTTATATAAATTCTTTATCACGTCCTAAATTTTCATAATTGTTTGAGTTACAGAAGTACACTGGTTTAATAGATTGCTACAGACTATTCTGTTAGGACAGATTGTTGTCATAGTTTTGTTATCTACTTATTCTATTGTTTCCATAGCCTATATTGGTAGATATAAATTGTGGAAACGATCGTAAATAGTAGATGAAGTTTGGAAATATTGTGCAACTTGTCTTGGCAGTACAAGAAGTGTGGATTTATTCTTATGTGTACTAACCTATCTCACGAGTTCTTTTCGAGTTTTGTGTGGATGAAGTTTTTGAGAATAGGTGAAACCATGATATGAGAGGATTGAACGAGATACAAAAGCTCAAGCTTGGAGATGCCCAAGGAACCCCAAGTAAATATTTCAAGAAGTCTCAAGCATCTAAGCTTGGGGATGCTACGCATCCCACCTCTCTTCGTCAACTATCGGTTAGCCTATGTTGAGCCTAAATTTTTATTCGTTCACATGACATGTGCTATTCTTGGAGTGCTATTTTTATTTAGTTTGCTGTTTGAATAAAATACTCAGATCTGAAAATCTTTATTGAGAGAGAGTCCTCACATAGCTACTTAATTGTTTGACCACTCATTGATCTTCACTTATATCTTTTGAGAGTAGCTTGTCATTTACTCTCATGCTTCACTTAGATTAATTTGAGAGTTAGTAAATTTTGAAGAAATTCTCTCATGCTTCACTTATATTATTTTGAGAGAAGAAATTTTTATGCTCATGTTCTTCACTTAAATTTATTTGAGCTTGTCAAAAGCAATGGAAAAATATATGAAACTAGTCCCAAAGTGATAGATATTCAAGAGGGATATAGTAAAAACTTTCATGAAGATCATTGGACAAATTAAACTTGATTCCATGTAATAGTTTTGAGACATGATGATAGTAATATGTGAGTCATGTTGGTGAGTAATTATGCTTTAGTAAGAATATTGGTGTTAAGGTTTGTGATTCCCTATGCAAGCACGAAAGTCAATAGTTGTGCAATGAAATTACATCCTACTTGTGGTGCATTATTCGGTGTTAGTTATGCTTAATGCCCGTTTATGTGAATTATTGTTTCTTGGTTTCAATCTATTTTTTCCAGCCTCCACTTGTTTTTTTTCGAAAAGGAGCGCTTTATATTACTTAAAAGGTTTAAGCATTACACCCGGCCTCTGCATAACTAAGATGCACACAGCCAAACAATATCCTCCCACGCAAACAGAAAATAAAAGGCGAAATACGAAGAGACATGTATAGTCCATATAACACCTAAAGCGTAGGGGGGCCAATCCTAAGATCATGCTGCCACCCATGTTGGGTAAAAGTCCCTCGTCGTAGCCTCCAATCGTGTACACACCTCCGTAAAGAGGTCTCGATTCTCCACACGTTGTAGAGAGGACCATAAATGAAGAGTCCCGGTACATCTGTAGATAACCTGCATCAGAGAAGTACTTTTATCGTTAAAAATCTTATCATTTCTACATAACCAAAGCGACCAAATAACGGCAAGCGCTCCCACCCTAAGAATAGTTCTAAACCTGTGATCAATCCCATGTAGCCAGTTGCCAAATACATTAGCAACACTACAAGGAGGATACAAGCCAGAAGCTATTTGGATGATTGACCATACAGAACGAGCTAATTTGCATTGTAAGAATAAATGTTTTATTGTCTCATCATGGTGACAAAAGACACATTGCGTACTTCCATGCCAATTCCTCTTAATAAGGTTATCTTTAGTAAGAATGACTCCGCGACGAAGATACCATGCAAAGATTTTATTCTTAAGAGGTATCTTCATCTTCCAGATCTTCTTGTTATTATCAACTGGCACATCAGACTGGATTAGCGCTCTATAAATTGACTCCACTGAGAATTGTGCATTCCCATGGAGGTTCCATCGGAATACATCAGACCCATATGACAATTGCACTGTGGACAACCGCTGGAGCAGGATGTTCCATGATTGGAGTCTAGGTCCGATTAAATCTCTTCTGAACGTCACATTTGGCGAAAATGATTCCATTACCTTGGCGATAGTATCACCCTTATGACGTACAATGTTGTATAGAGCCGGATATTGTTCCCGGTGTGTGGAATCTCCTAGCCACTTGTCCTCCCATAATCTAATTTCCGAGCCGTCCTTAATTGAGAAGGATCCATAGCGGAAGAAATATTTCTTCGTAGCCATTAGACCCGCCCAAAAGTGGGAATGACCGGGCTTCCAGTATACTTGGGATAACGCCTTGGAGCCCACATATTTCCTCCTTAGGAGGGTTTGTCATACACCATCTTCCGTTAGTAATTTAAACAACCATTTGCCAAGGAGGGCCCTATTCTTAACCTCAAGGTCATGAATGCCCAACCCGCCATGGTCTTTGGGACGGCAAACCACGCTCCATTTAGTCAGTCGATATTTCTTTCTCTCTCTATCTCCTTGCCAGAAGAATCTTGATCGGAAATAATCCAATCTATGTAAGACTCTTTTCGGCAACTGGAAGAAGGAAATCATATACAGTACCATATTACTTAGTACTGAATTTATGAGGACCAATCTTCCACCCAGAGACAACAATTTACCTTTCCAACTGCTAAGTCTTTTTTGTAGTCTCTCCTCAACGTGTTTCCATTCAGCATTTGTGAGTCTCCGATAATGTATCGGTATCCCCAAATATGTGATCGGAAACTGGCCCAACCCGCATCCGAACAATTCAGCGTATAGGTGGGCCTCGTCTTGTGCGTCGCCAAAGCAAAACAATTCACTTTTATGAAAATTGATCTTAAGACCCGAGAGTTGCTCGAATGCTGATAAGATCAGTTTCATATTTCTCGCTTTCTCGAGGTCATGATCCATGAAGAGAATCGTATCGTCGGCATATTGAAGTATAGAGAGACCACCATCAACTAGATGATTTACTACCCCATCAATTTGGCCATCAACCTTGGCACGCTGAATCATGACAGCTAGCATATCTGCCACTATATTGAATAGCATGGGCGATACCGAGTCACCTTGTCGCAATCCCTTCTTTGTTTGGAAATAGTGTCCAATGTCATCATTGACCTTAATGGCAACACTACCTCCAGAAACGAAGCTATGGACCATAGCGCGCCACTCTTCAGAAAATCCTTTCATTCTGAGAGTCTGTTGAAGGAAGGGCCATCTGACTTTGTCATAAGCTTTTTCAAAGTCTATTTTGAGTACCACCCCATTCAACTTTTTCCGGTGTAATTCATGGACTGTTTCATGAAGGGTAACAACTCAATCTAGGATGTGCTTGTGCATCCAAATCCTTAAAACTAGTTTTGCTATATGAGTCCACCATACCTACCTATATGCGGTATTTCCGTGCCATTCTAAGCAAATTTGCATGTGCCATCTCTAATTTTCAAAATGAATTTCCTTTTTGTGTGCTCGTACCGCTCATGAAACGGTAGGGGGTATCCAATATTTTTCCATGCTAGATGTGTTATTCTCAAGATGAGTGTTTATTCACTTGTCATTGCACGAGAGCACGGTGGTAATAGGGATGCCCAGCCCGAGATGAAAAAGAAATTTATTTATGTTGTCAAATAATAAATTCCTTGGAAAGTGTTGGTATGGAAGGCAACCGTGGATACGGCTAGCCATGGATTGTGAAAGAATGATGGAAAAAGGAATAAACTTTATTTTTTGTTTGGGAACCGCCTATGATATATCTAGCATGGAAAGTATTGAGAACTACTCGGTCGTTTTCATTTACAGGAAAGGCATGCCACCCAAAATATTTTTCTCTCTCAGTTTAAGCTTTGAGCTCTAGGACCTCTAAAAATATCTACTTCCCTCTGCGAAGGGCCTATCTATTTAATTTATGCAATTTTTATTTTTAATTTGAGTCTCCATCTTCTCTTATAAAGCACCAACTAGGGGGCACTATGATCATACTTGTGCATTGGGTGTAGCTAATATTTGAGTGTGTTTCATGGATGGATCAATGATTGAGCATGATAGGCTAGGGATAACTTCCTTTAGTGTTGATATTTTGAAAGACATGGTTGCTTGTTAGTATGCTTGAGTATTAAAGTCTTCATGTCAAAACTAGACTACTGCTTTGAACAATCTAAAAGTCCAAATGTCCATGCTACAAAAGAAAAGAATATGTGATGAACATGTTAGACAACATTCCACATCAAAAATTATGTTTTTAACATTTACCTACTCGAGGACGTGCAGGAATTAAGCTTGGGGATGCTGATACGTCTCCAACGTATCTATAATTTTTGATTGTTCCATGATGTTATATTATCATTCTTGGTTGTTTCATAATCATATTATAGCAACTTTATATCATTTTTTGGAACTAACCCGGACTAATGCTGTTTTCAGCAGAACTACCATCGTGTTGTTTTTTGTGCAGAAATCAAAGTTCTCCTAATGCAAAGAAACTTTTTGATGATTTTTTTGGAACAAAAGAGGCACTAGAAGCTTCGTTGGAGGGCCAGAAGAGCCACGAGGTGGGCACAACCCACCAGGGCACGCTAGGCCCCAACGGCGTGCCCTGGTGTCTTGTGGTCCACTCGTGGCCCATCTTCGCGTGAAACCGACGCCCAAAAATCCTATATATTCAGAAACCCTTAGAAATACCCCTAGATCAGAAGTTCCACCCCTATAACTCTCTGTATCAACGAAAAACCAATCTGGAGGCGTTCCAGTACCCTGCCGGAGAGGGTAGATCATCTCCGGTGGCCATCTTCATCATCCCGGCGGAGGCCATAACGAGGAGGGAGTAGTCCACCCTCGGGGCTGAGGGTATGTACCAGTAGCTATGTGTTCAATCTCGATCTCTTTCTCTCTCGTGTTCTTGAGATGTCACGATCTTGATGTATCACGGGCTTTGTTAATATAGTCAGATCATATGATGTTATTCCATTGCTATCATGTTGTGATGAATTGAATCTTTCCCTTCGAGATGTCGTTATGTTGGATTGAATATTTTCATTGAGAACACTTGATGTACGTCTTGTGTGGGATACCCGTAGTGACATTGGGGTATTCTATTGATTCACTTGATATTTGTTGAGGCATCAACTTGCAGATTCCGGTGACCTAGGGGATCTATGCATAGGGGTTGATTGCACGTTTTCGTACCATGTTCTCCGATAGAAATCTTGGGGCACTCTTTGAGGTTCTTTTGGTTGGATTGAGTATTATGAATCAATTGTTTGATGCGTATCGTATAGTTAACTCATGGATACTTGTGGTGACATTGAAGTATCTTGGTGACATTAGAGTTGGTTGATGCGTATCATATGGTGTTATTTTAGTACGAACTCTTAGATAGATTGATCGGAAAGGATAACTTGGTATTATTTTAGTACGAACTCTTGGATGGATCGATCGGAAAGGCACTTTAAGGTGGTTTCGTACCCTACAAACAATTTATTCTTATGTTCTCCGCTAGATAAGAACTTTGGAGTGATTCTTCGTTGCACGTTGAGGGATGGTTATGTGATCCAATTATATTAGTGATAGAGGCGAAGCTGTCCCTGTATTTCGATGAGATGGTGGCTATCGTTTTCGGTGGAGTAGACTTTGACGATCCGACTATGAACGTGCGAGGACGTCGTGCCTTAGCAATCGCTAAACCAACTCTGAGAGGTTATTGACCACACCGGAGCACGATCAACCTGACCACGAGGGTCTGTTTCCTGCAAGAAAATGAAGAACAAGCAAGAAACTAAGATTGCAATCTGGATATTGCGAATACAAGAGGAAAGCTTTATTGATGAAAGTGGGGTTCTGTGACGCCTTTGTCTGGTCGTGGAACACAAACGAAGAACGCGAAGTTGTAGCTATGGCTAACTTTCAATCTAAACAAAACCCAAGTCTAAAACGATGCCCTAAGGGCTGTATATATGGGGGAATAGAGGGGGGTTTCGTGGCCCCTTGGAGGAGGGGTCCGAAAGCAGCCCTAACTCCGTTTCCCTACACATACAGACTCTAAAAACAGCCTAATAAGTGGTATTCCGAAATTACATGGGCCTGCCCCAAAAATAAGGTGACGCAGCACCTATATTAGCCTATGGACAAAATTTATGAAATGGCATCTTGTATATTTCGTCCAGGCCTTCATACTCTCCTTATGGTGGCTTCAAAGTGTGAAAATCACCACTTGAAAGTCCATTGTTCCTTCCCGCGTGCGCACCTTCTTCTCCAAGCTTGATCTCGCTCCAATGGCCATCCTTCTTGTCCATGCTAGGTCCTTCATTCATAAGTAAAACAAAAGTATCCAATTTAGGCAGCATCATATGTTGATGAACATTAGAATAATTTCCAAGAAACAAAAGTACCTGATAATTTAGTTGGCGTGTGCGGGCTCTAGTAACTGGCCCAATATGTGTAGCTGGTGGGGATGTGGGTGTAACATTAGTAGGGATGTCCTCATCATCCTCCCCTTCTTGAACTGAAGTCGTCCTCGACGGAAGCTCATCATCCTCACCCAAATAAGGCTTCAAATCTGCAATGTTAAAAGTGGGACTAACCCCAAAATCTGCAGGCAGCTCAAGTTTATATGCATTATCATTTATTTTCTCTAACACCTTAAAAGGACCATCAGCACGTGGCATTAGCTTTGACTTGCGCAATTCAGGAAACATATCCTTACGCAAATGTAACCAAACAAGATCTCCAGGTGCAAAGAGAACATGTTTTCTACCCTTATCTCCAGCAAGTTTATATTTAGCATTCATACGCTCAATGTTCTCCTTAGTTAACCCATGCATCTTTAATATCAATTCAGCACGTTCTTTAGCATCAAAATTAACCTTCTCCGAAGATGGAAGAGGCAACAAATCAATAGGTGCATGAGGTAAAAAACCATACACTACTTCAAAAGGGAACATCTTAGTAGTAGAGTGCAGCGAACGATTATAAGCAAATTCAATATGAGGCAAGCATTCTTCCCACATTTTCAGGTTATTCTTCAAAATAGCCCTAAGCATAGTAGACAATGATCTATTCACTACTTCAGTTTGTCCATCAGTTTGGGGGTGACATGTAGTACTAAAAAGCAGTTTAGTCCCCAACTTAGCCCATAAACATCTCCAAAAGTGGCTAAGAAATTTAGCATCACGATCTGAAACAATTGTATTTGGCACACCATGCAAGCGAATAATTTCACGAAAGAACAAATCAGCAACATTAGCAGCATCATCGCTTTTATGACATGGTATGAAGTGTGCCATTTTGGAAAATCTATCCATGACAACAAATATGCTATCCCTCCCCTTCTTTGTTCGAGGTAAACCTAAAACAAAGTCCATAGATATATCCTCCCAAGGAACACTAGGTACATGCAAAGGCATATATAAACCATGAGGATTGAGTCATGACTTAGCTTTTTGACATGTAGTGCAGCGAGCAACAAAACGCTCAACATCTCGTCTCATCTTTAGCCAAAAGAAATGTGTAGCAAGTACATCCTCTGTCTTCTTCACGCCAAAGTGTACCATTAATCCTCATCCATGCGCCTCCTATAACAACAAAAGACGAACGGAGCTAGCTGGAATGCATAGCTTGTTAGCACGGAACACAAATCTATCATTAGTGATGAACTTGTTCCATGTTTTCCCTACTTTACAATTCGCCAACACATATTTAAAGTCGGCATCATGCATATATTGATCTTTGATGGTCTCCAAACCAAATATTTTAAAGTCAAGTTGAGAAAGCATAGTATAACGACGAGACAATGCATCAGCAATAACATTTTCTTTACCCTTCTTGTGTTTAATGACATAAGGGAAAGTCTCAATGAATTCAACCCATTTAGCATGTCTATGGTTCAGTTTTGCTTGACTTTTCATATGTTTCAAAGATTCATGATCAGAATGTATAACAAATTCTTTGGGCCATAAATAATGTTGCCATGTTTCTAAAGTCCGAACAAGAGCATATAATTCCTTATCATAAGTAGAATAATTCAGAATAGGCCCACTCAATTTTTGAGAAAAGTATGCAACAGGTTTACCATCTTGTAATAACACACCTCCTAATTCAATTCCACTAGCATCACATTCAAGCTCAAAAGTCTTATTAAAATCAGGAAGTTGGAGTAATGGAGCATGTGTTAACTTATATTTCAATATCGTGAAGGCTTCTTCCTGTGCGGTACCCCAAACAAAAGGCACATCCTTCTTTGTAAGTTTAATGAGAGGTGCAGCAATGGTGCTGAAATCCCTCACAAAACGCCTATAGAAACCAGCGAGTCCAAGAAAACTCCTCACTTGTCTGACCGTTTTGGGCTGTGGCCAACTCTCAATAGCTTCTATCTTGGCTTTATCAACTTCAATTCCTTGTGGAGTAACAACATAGCCAAGAAAAGATACTCGGTCGGTGCAAAAGGTGCACTTCCCAAGGTTACCAAAGAAACGTGCATCATGTAGAGCAATAAAAACAGCACGCAAATGATCCAAGTGTTCCTCCAAAGATCTACTATAAATCAGTATATCATCAAAGTAGACTACCACAAATCGTCCTATGAAAGCACGTAAAACCTCGTTCATTAATATCATGAAAGTGCTAGGTGCATTAGTTAACCCAAAAGGCATGACTAACCACTCATATAATCCAAACTTAGTTTTAAATGTTGTTTTCCATTCATCTCCCAATTTCATATGAATTTGATGGTATCCACTACGCAAATCAACTTTGGAGAAAATTGTAGAGCCACTTAATTCATCAAGCATATCATCTAGCCTAGGAATAGGATGACGATAACAAATAGTAATATTATTAATGCCCCTACAATCAAAACACATACGAGATGTACCATCCTTTTTCAGTACTAGAATAATAGGAACAACACAAGGACTAAGAGATTCGCGTATATAACCTTTGTCGAGCAGCTCCTGTACTTGACGCATAATCTCCTTCGTCTCCTCTGGATTGGTATGGTATTGTTGCACCACCACCTCAGGTACGGGATCATGATCATCTCCCTAAGATAAAATTGAATATTCCGACATTTGAGGGTAGATATGTTCCAGATATATATCTTACTTGGGAGTTAGAAACAGAACAACGTTTTACATGCTTACAATTTCCTGAGGATAGATGTGTTGCTGCTGCTGTTTGTGCTTTTACTAGTTTTGCTTGTGTTTGGTGGTCTGAACATTGTAGAATACATCATGATAATATCCCTACTACTTGGGCTGCTTTGAAAACTGCTATGCGTAATCGTTGGGTTCCACCATATTAGCAACGTGAATTGCTTTAAAATTTGCAGCGTTTAAGACAAGGAAAAAATTCTGTACAGGAATATTATCAGGAATTACAAACTGGCATGATTAGATGTGGTATTGTTGAAGAGAATGAAGCTATGCTTGCACGTTTTATGGGTGGATTAAATAGAGATATTCAGACTTTCGATTTGCAACATTATCAGGAAATCTGATACCACTTGCTAGAGGCGCAGTTGTCCCTATCTTTTGATGATATGGTGGCTATCGTTTTCGATGGAGTAGACTTTGACGATCCGACTACGAATGTGCGAGGACGTCGCGCCTTAGCAATCGCTAAACCAACTCCGAGAGGTTATTGACCACGCCGGAGCACGCTCAACCTGACCACGAGGGTCTGTTTCCTGCAAGCAAACGAAGAACAAGCAAGAAACTAAGATTGCAATCTGGATATTGCGAATACAAGAGGAAAGCTTTATTGATGAAAGTGGGGTTCTGTGACGCCTTTGTCTGGTCGTGGAACACAAACGAAGAACGCTAAGTTGCAGCTATGGCTAACTTTCAATCTAAAAAAACCCAAGTCTAAAACGATGCCCTAAGGGCTGTATATATGGGGGAATAGAGGGGGATTTCGTGGCCCCTTGGAGGAGGGGTCTCAAACCAGCCCTAACTCCGTTTCCCCACACATACGGACTCTAAAAACAGCCTAATAAGTGGTATTTCGAAATTACATGGGCCTGGCCCAATAATAAGGTGACGCAACACCTATATTAGCCTATGGACGAAATTTATGAAATGGCATCTTGTATATTTCATCCAGGCCTTCATACTCTCCTTATGGTGGCTTCAAAGTGCGAAAATCACCACTTGAAAGTCCATTGTCCTTCCCGCGCGCGCACCTTCTTCTCAATGCTTGATCCCGCTCCAATGGCCATCCTTCTTGTCCATGCTAGGTCCTTCATTCATAAGTAAAACAAAAGTATCCAATTTAGGCAGCATCATATGTTCATGAACATTAGAATAATTTCCAAGAAACGAAAGTACCTGATAATTTAGTTGGCGTGCGCGGGCTCTAGTAACTGGCCCAATATGTGTAGCTGGTGGGGATGTGGGTGTAACATTAGTAGGGATGTCCTCATCAATTAGCATTGTTGAGAGATTGCACTAGCGAAAGTAAGGACCCTAGGCCTTGTTTCCAAGCATTAATATACCGTTTTGCTCGCTGTTTACTATTTGTTACCTTGCTGTTTTTATATTTTCAGATTACAAAAACCTATATCTACCATCCATATTGCACTTGTATCACCATCTCTTCGCCGAACTAGTGCACCTATACAATTTGCCATTGTATTGGGTGTGTTGGGGACACAAGAGATTTCTTGTATTTGATTGTAGGGTTGTTTGAGAGAGACCATCTTCATCCTACACCTCCCACGGATTGATAAACCTGAGGTCATCCACTTGAGG
This sequence comes from Elymus sibiricus, assembly GCA_039707655.1. Classification (NCBI taxonomy): domain Eukaryota; kingdom Viridiplantae; phylum Streptophyta; class Magnoliopsida; order Poales; family Poaceae; genus Elymus; species Elymus sibiricus. Next base: position 241,232,031 of record CM077665.1, read on the forward strand.
GGAAATTCCTACTGTCCTACAAAACTCTGCGCTTGGAGGCCCAACAAAGTCTACAAGAATAAAGTTGCGTAGTAGACATCATGCACCATCCGCATATCATGAATAACAATGCTCTCGATATTTCAAGTTATGCACTGCATATTTCTAGTCTCCATTATTCCATACATAATAAGAAACCTTTCATGATGGATGACATGTTCTTATATCATGCATCTCACTTATTTGAGCATTGGATATTTTGTGCTAATGAACACATGCACATGCACATCCTAATGGATGATGTGTACATATACCACGCACACACAATTTTCCCTTTGTCTTTGTTGTGTGTAGGTACTCATAATTACTCGTCAACCTCACAATCCCATGAGTTGACGAAAAGAGCTCTTGAGAGCACCGATGCTTTGGGATTCACCGGAATGTGTCTCCAACCATTCCCCTCACGCAAGGACTACGTGCATCTCTTCTACGTAGTTCTCACACGACTATGGGCTATATACCACATGTTATCTTATGCTCATTTTCTCATGTCCACTTTGCATGCTATGCCTCATTCTATGCTTTTACCATGTGATTGTGATCCTTGCTTGCATTTCCCCATGAGTCGCCATTGTACTACCACTATGTGTATTTGCATGCTTGGTGGAGATCCTAGGTGCTATTGCCATGTTTACATTGAGCATTATGCTATTGTTGCTTCTTGTGTTGGGAGAGTCATGATGTTGCATCGCTATGCACATAGTACTTCTTGCCAATGCAATAACGACTTTTTGCTCATATCTCGTTCTCATGCTTGTGATATGTCATGCGCATTACTTATGCCTACTATTTGCTCACATGACATTATTACCATGATTTGCTCTAGTATGTTGCATCTTCGCACTACTAGTTTGAGCGACATGATCACTATGCTTGCTTATGTTGCATCACCAATGATTCATACTTGCTCCTTTTATGCGGTTGATGACAACCATTTCCATGCTTTGCACATGATTGCTATTTCTTATTGTCATATGTCTTCATATGTTGCCTCTCTCATGCTCGATGATTTGCCATGTATTGAGTGCAACAATGCTTTTGATCTTACTAATCAGATTTCCCCCATAGCTTTCTCTCATATTATTGGAGTTTTTGACATCTTTCATGCGAAGCATGCTTGCCTTCCTTCTTTGCACCATATGCCTAATGCCATGAATATTGCCATTGTTGCATCATATTATTCATGCATTTGTGATCCTTTGTTGTGTGCAAGAGAAGAGACTATCATGATGGATGATGTGTTTGTCTACCATGCACATACATTGTTTCCTTTGTTGTGTGTATGTGTAGGATACTTCAACAACATGTCAACTTCCACTTCACGTGAGTTGACCATTCGAGCTCTTGAGAGCGAGCCATGCTACACCGACATGTTTCTGTTGGAAATATGCCCTAGAGGCAATAATAAATTGGTTATTATTATATTTCCTTGTTCATGATAATCGTTTATTATCCATGCTATAATTGTATTGATTGGAAACTCAAATACATGTGTGGGTACATAGACAACACTGTGTCCCTAGTAAGCCTCTAGTTGACTAGCTTGTTGATCAAAGATGGTTAAGGTTTCCTAGCCATGGACATGAGATGTCATTTGATAACGGGATCACATCATTAGGAGAATGATGTGATGGACAAGACCCAAACTGTAAACGTAGCATTTGATCGTGTCAGTTTATTGCTATTGTTTTCTGCATGTCAAGTATCTGTTCCTTTGACCATGAGATCATGCAACTCACTGACACCGGAGGAATACCTTGTGTGTATCAAACGTCGCAACGTAACTGGGTGACTATAAAGGTGCTCTACAGATATCTCCGAGGGTGTCTGTTGGGTTGGCATGGATCAAGACTGGGATTTGTTACTCCGTATGACGGAGAGGTATCTCAGGGCCCACTCGGTAATACAACATCACATTGAGCCTTGCAAGCAAAGTGACTAAAGAGTTAGCCACAGGATCTTGTATTACGGAACGAGTAAAGAGACTTGCCGGTAACGAGATTGAACTAGGTATAGAGATACCGACGATCGAATCTCGGGCAAGTAAACATACCGAAGAACAAAGGGAACAGCATACGGGATTAACTGAATCCTTGACATAGAGGTTCGACCGATAAAGATCTTCGTAGAATATGTAGGAGCCAATATGGGCATCCAGGTCCCGCTTTTGGTTATTGGCCGTAGAGGTGTCTCGGTCATGTCTACATAGTTCTCGAACCCGCAGGGTCTACACACTTAACGTTTGGTGACGATTAGTATAATTGAGTTATTATGTTGGTGACCGAAAGTTGTTCGGAGTCCCGGATAAGATCCCGGACATGACGAGGATCTCCGGAATAGTCCGGAGGTAAAGATTGATATATGTGATAATAGTGTTTTGATCTCCGGAAGGGTTCCGGAGTTCACCGGAAGGGGTTCCGGATGTTTACCGAAGTGTTCGGGTGCAGCAACACTTTATATGGGCCAGAGGGATAAAGCCCACGAGGTATTGGAAAGTGCAAAAGTAGTTTTGCTGCCGCGTAAGCGGTACTACCGCTTGGTGAAGCGGTACTACCGCCCGAGCGGTACTACCGCTTGTGTGAAGCGGTACTACCGCCCAAGCGGTACTACCGCTTGTGTGAAGCGGTACTACCGCTTGTGCGCGGCTGTGCACGGTTCGGCAGGGATCCGAGTTGGACTCTTTCCCTGCGGGCCAAACCGACCTTGTGCGGGCAAAACCGACCTAGAGGAGGCTTTTACTCCAAGTTTAGACCCCAAGGCTCAACATATAAATAGAGGGGCAGGGCTAGCACACGGGACACATCAGGATTTCCCAAGCCGTGTGCCGGCAACCCTAACCCTCTAGTTCCTCCGTCATAATCTCCGTAGCGCTTGGCGAAGCCCTGCAGAGATTGTTCCTCACCACCATCACCACGCCGTCGTGCTGCTGGAACTCAACCACTACTTCACCATCGCTCGCTGGATCGAGGAGGTGAAGGCGTCATCAAGCCGTACGTGTGTTGAACGCGGAGGTGCCGTCCGTTCGGCACTAGATCGGAAGGATCGTGATTGGATCGCGGGACGCTCGGCGATTTGGATCGCGAAGACGTTCGACTACATCAACCGCGTTTATTAACGCTTCCGCTTAGCGATCTACAAGGGTATGTAGATTCACTCTCCCTCTCGTAGATGCTCATCACCATGGATAGATCTTGCGTGTGCGTAGGAAAATTTTTGTTTCCCATGCAACGTTCCCCAACAGTGGCATCATGAGCTAGGTCTATGCGTAGATGAGATCTCGAGTAGAACACAAACGAGTTGTGGGCGTGGGTGTATACATATTGCTTGCCGTTACTAGTTGATACTTGATTCAGCGGTATTGTGAGATGAAGCGGCCCGGACCGACATTACGCGTACGCTTACGCGAGACTGGTTTTACCGCTGCGTGCACTTGTTGCATAAAGGTGACTGGCGGGTGTCTGTCTCTCTCACTTTAGTTGAATCGATTTCAATGAAGAGGGTTCTTTTAGAAGATCAAAAAGCAATCACTACACCACGTTGTGGTTTTGCGTAGGTAAGAACGGTTCTTGCAAACCCGTAGTAGCCACGTAAAATTTGCAACAACAATTAGAGGACGTCTAACTTGTTTTTGCAGGGTATGTTGTGATGTGATATGGCCAATTACATGATGAGATATATGTGATGTATGAGATGATCATGTTTTGTATAGAATATCACGACTTGCATGTCGATGAGTACGGCAACTGGCTGGAGCCATAGAGTTGTCTTTAATTATTGTATGACCTGCGTGTCAATCATTAAGCGCTATGTAATGCTTTACTTTATCGCTAAACGTTAGCTATAGTCGTGGAAGCATCAGTCGGCGCGACAACCTTATGGCGACACGTTGATGGAGATCAAGATGATGGAGATCATGGTGTCATGCCGGTGACGATGGAGATCATGCCGGTGCTTTGGAGATGGAGATCAAAAGCACAAGTTCATGGCCATATCATGTCACTTATGATTTGCATGTGATGTTAATCCTTTTTATGCATCTTATTTTGCTTAGGACGACGGTAGCATTATAAGGTGATCCCTCACTTAAATTTCAAGATAAATTGTGTTCTCCCCAAGTGTGCACCGTTGCGAAAGTTCGTCGTTTCGAGACACGCCGTGATGATCGGGTGTGATAGACTCTACGTTCGCATACAACGGGTGTAAGCCATGTTACACGTGCGGAACACTCGGGTTAAACTTGACGAGCCTAGCATGTACAGACATGGCCTCGGAACACAAGAGACCGAAAGGTCGAACATGAGTCATATAGTAGATATGATCAACATGAAGATGTTCACCATTGAAACCACCTCAACTCACGTGATGATCGGACTTGAGTTGGTGGATTTGGATCATGTTACACTCGAATGATCGGAGGGATGTCAATTTGAGTGGGAGTTTTTTTGAATATGATTAACTAAACTCATTATCTAAGAACAATAGTCTAAGTTGTCTTTGCTATATTTATGTTGTAGATCATGGCTCGCGCAGTAGCACCCCTGAATTTTAATGCGTTCCTAGAGAAAGCTAAGTTGAAAGATGATGGAAGTAACTTTGTGGACTGGGCCCGTAATCTAAGGATTATCGTTACGGCTTCCCAGAAGGCTTATGTCCTTGATGCACCGCTTGGTGATCCACCCGCTCCAGTTGAGTCTCTAGACGTTGTGAACGCCTGGCAGGCTCGTTCTGATGATTACTCAATAGTTCAATGTGCAATGTTGTATGGCTTAGAACCGGGACTTCAAAGACGTTTTGAACGTCATGGAGCATATGAGATGTTCCAGGAGTTGAAGTTTATCTTTCAGAAGAATGCCCGGATCGAGAGATATGAGATCTCCGATAAGTTCTATGCTTGCAAGATGGAGGAGAACGGGTCTATCAGTGATCACGTGCTCAGAATGTCTGGGTACTCCACCCGTCTGGCTGAGTTAGGGATGCCCCTTCCGCCAGAGGCTATCACTGACAGAGTTCTTCAATCATTGCCACCTAGCTACAAGAGCTTCGTGTTGAACTATAACATGCACGGGATGAACAAGTCAGTCGCCGAGCTGTTTGCGATGCTGAAAGCCGCTGAGTCTGAAATTCAGAAGGAGCATCAAGTGTTGATGGTCAATAAAACCACTAGTTTCAAGAAAAATGGCAAGGGTAAGAAGGGTAACTCCAAGAAGAGTGGCAAAGCAGTTGCTCCTCTCGTGAAGAAACCCAAGGCTGGACCCAAACCAGAAACTGTGTGTTTTCATTGCAAGGGAACTGGACACTGGAAGCGGAATTGCCCCAAGTATTTGGCTGACAAGAAGGCGGCCAACAACAAACAAGGTATATATGATATACATGTTATTGATGTGTACCTTACCAACTCTCGTTGTAGTGCCTGGGTATTTGATACCGGTGCGGTTGCTCATATTTGCAACTCAAAACAGGAACTGCGGAATAGACGGAGGCTGGCAAAGGACGAAGTGACGATGCGCGTGGGAAATGGTTCCAAGGTTGATGTGATCGCCGTCGGCACGCTCGCTCTTCGATTACCGTCGGGATTAGTGATGAACCTAAATAAGTGTTATTTGGTGCCTGCGTTAAGCATGAACATTATATCTGGATCTTGTTTATTGCGAGACGGTTACTCATTTAAATCAGAGAATAATGGTTGTTCTATTTATATGAGTAATATCTTTTATGGTCATGCACCCAATGTGAGGGGTTTATTCTTGTTGAATCTCGATAGTAATGATACACATGTTCATAACATTGATGCCAAAAGATATAGAATTGATAATGATAATACCACTTTCTTGTGGCACTGCCGTTTAGGTCATATTGGCGTAAAACGCATGAAGAAGCTCCATGCTGATGGACTTTTGGAGTCACTTGATTTTGAATCACTTGACACATGTGAGCCATGCCTCATGGGCAAGATGACTAAAACGCCGTTCTCTGGAACAATGGAACGGGCAAGTGACTTATTGGAAATCATACATACTGATGTGTGCGGTCCGATGAGTATTGAGGCGCGCGGTGGTTATCGTTACTTTCTCACCTTCACTGATGACTTAAGTAGATATGGGTATATTTACTTAATGAAACATAAGTCTGAAACATTTGAAAAGTTCAAACAATTTCAGAGTGAAGTTGAGAATCATCGTAACAAGAAGATTAAATTCCTACGATCTGATCGAGGAGGAGAATATCTGAGTTATGAGTTTGGCAGTCACTTAAGACAGTGTGGAATTGTTTCACAATTGACACCGCCTGGAACACCACAGCATAATGGTGTGTCCGAACGTCGTAATCGAACCTTATTGGATATGGTGCGATCTATGATGTCTCTTGCCGATTTGCCACTATCGTTTTGGGGTTATGCATTAGAGACAGCTGCATTCACTTTAAATAGGGCACCATCGAAATCCGTTGAGACGACGCCATATGAACTTTGGTTTGGCAAGAAGCCAAAGCTGTCGTTTCTTAAAGTTTGGGGATGTGATGCTTATGTCAAAAAGCTTCAGCCTGAAAAGCTGGAACCCAAAGCGGAGAAATGCGTCTTCATAGGATACCCAAAAGAGACAGTTGGGTATACCTTCTACCTCAGATCCGAAGGCAAAGTGTTTGTCGCTAAAAACGGAACATTTCTTGAGAAAGAGTTTCTCTCGAAAGAATTGAGTGGGAGGAAGATAGAACTTGATGAGGTTGTTGAACCTTTACTTCAACCTGAGAGTAGCGCAGCGCAGAAAGTTGTTTCTGTGGAGCCTACATTAGCTGAAGAGGAAGTTAATGATGATGATCATGAAGCTTTGGATCAAGTTGCTATCGAACCTCGTAGGTCGACAAGGACGCGTACTGCTCCCGAGTGGTATGGCAACCCTGTCTTCGACATCATGTTGTTAGACAACGATGAACCTACGAGCTATGGAGAAGCGATGATGAGCCCGGATTCCGAGAAGTGGTTAGAGGCCATGAAATCCGAGATGGGATCCATGGATGAAAACAAAGTATGGACTTTGGAAGTATTACCTGAAGGGCGTAAGGCCATTCAGAACAAATGGATCTTTAAGAGGAAGACGGACGCGGACGGTAATGTCACCGTCTATAAAGCTCGACTTGTGGCAAAGGGTTTTTCACAAGTTCAAGGAGTTGACTACGATGAGACCTTCTCACCCGTAGCGATGCTTAAGTCCGTCAGAATCATGTTAGCAATAGCTGCCTTTTTCGATTATGAAATTTGGCAGATGGATGTCAAAACAGCGTTCCTTAACGGTTTCCTTAAGGAAGAGTTGTATATGATGCAACCAGAAGGTTTTGTCGATCCAGAGAATGCTGACAAAGTTTGCAAACTCCAGCGATCCATTTATGGACTGGTGCAAGCATCTCGGAGTTGGAATCTTCGTTTTGATGAAATGATCAAAGCGTTCGAGTTTATACAAGTTTACGGAGAAGCTTGTATTTACAAGAAAGTGAGTGGGAGCTCTATAGCGTTTCTAATATTATATGTGGATGACATATTGCTGATTGGAAACAATATAGAAATGCTGGAAAGCGTAAAGGAATATTTGAACAAGAGTTTTTCAATGAAGGACCTAGGAGAAGCTGCTTTCATATTAGGCATCAAGATCTATAGAGATAGATCAAGACGCTTAATAGGACTTTCACAAAGCACATACCTTGATAAGATTTTGAAGAAGTTCAAAATGGATCAGTCCAAGAAGGGGTTCTTGCCTGTTTTGCAAGGTGTGAAGTTGAGTAAGACTCAATGCCCAGTGACTGCAGAAGATAGAGAAAAGATGAGTGTCATCCCCTATGCTTTGGCCATAGGCTCTATCATGTATGCAATGCTGTGCACAAGACCCGATGTCAGCCTTGCCATAAGTATGGTCAGAAGGTTTCAAAGTGATCCAGGAATGGAACACTGGACGGCGGTCAAGAATATCCTGAAGTACCTGAAAAGGACTAAGGACATGTTTCTCGTTTATGGAGGTGATCAAGAGCTCGTCGTAAAGGGTTACGTCGATGCAAGCTTTGACACTGATCCGGATGACTCTAAGTCGCAAACCGGATACGTATTTATTCTTAATGGGGGTGCGGTTAGCTGGTGCAGTTCCAAGCAAAGCGTGGTAGCAGATTCTACATGCGAAGCGGAGTACATCGCTGCCTCGGAGGCGGCGAAGGAAGGTGTCTGGATGAAGGAGTTCATGACAGATCTTGGAGTAGTGCCTAGTGCGCTTAACCCAATGACTCTGTTTTGTGATAATACTGGTGCCATTGCTCTAGCCAAGGAACCAAGATTTCACAAGAGGACCAGACACATAAAGCGACGTTTCAATTCCATCCGCGATTACATCAAGGAGGACGACATAAATATTTGCAAAGTACACACGGATCTAAATGTTGCAGATCCGATGACTAAACCTCTTCCAAGGGCTAAACATGAACAACACCAGAACTGCATGGGTGTTCGATTCATTACAATGTAAATCACATAGTGATGTGAACTAGATTATTGACTCTAGTGCAAGTGGGAGACTGTTGGAAATATGCCCTAGAGGCAATAATAAATTGGTTATTATTATATTTCCTTGTTCATGATAATCGTTTATTATCCATGCTATAATTGTATTGATTGGAAACTCAAATACATGTGTGGGTACATAGACAACACTGTGTCCCTAGTAAGCCTCTAGTTGACTAGCTTGTTGATCAAAGATGGTTAAGGTTTCCTAGCCATGGACATGAGATGTCATTTGATAACGGGATCACATCATTAGGAGAATGATGTGATGGACAAGACCCAAACTGTAAACGTAGCATTTGATCGTGTCAGTTTATTGCTATTGTTTTCTGCATGTCAAGTATCTGTTCCTTTGACCATGAGATCATGCAACTCACTGACACCGGAGGAATACCTTGTGTGTATCAAACGTCGCAACGTAACTGGGTGACTATAAAGGTGCTCTACAGATATCTCCGAGGGTGTCTGTTGGGTTGGCATGGATCAAGACTGGGATTTGTTACTCCGTATGACGGAGAGGTATCTCAGGGCCCACTCGGTAATACAACATCACATTGAGCCTTGCAAGCAAAGTGACTAAAGAGTTAGCCACAGGATCTTGTATTACGGAACGAGTAAAGAGACTTGCCGGTAACGAGATTGAACTAGGTATAGAGATACCGACGATCGAATCTCGGGCAAGTAAACATACCGAAGAACAAAGGGAACAGCATACGGGATTAACTGAATCCTTGACATAGAGGTTCGACCGATAAAGATCTTCGTAGAATATGTAGGAGCCAATATGGGCATCCAGGTCCCGCTTTTGGTTATTGGCCGTAGAGGTGTCTCGGTCATGTCTACATAGTTCTCGAACCCGCAGGGTCTACACACTTAACGTTTGGTGACGATTAGTATAATTGAGTTATTATGTTGGTGACCGAAAGTTGTTCGGAGTCCCGGATAAGATCCCGGACATGACGAGGATCTCCGGAATAGTCCGGAGGTAAAGATTGATATATGTGATAATAGTGTTTTGATCTCCGGAAGGGTTCCGGAGTTCACCGGAAGGGGTTCCGGATGTTTACCGAAGTGTTCGGGTGCAGCAACACTTTATATGGGCCAGAGGGATAAAGCCCACGAGGTATTGGAAAGTGCAAAAGTAGTTTTGCTGCCGCGTAAGCGGTACTACCGCTTGGTGAAGCGGTACTACCGCCCGAGCGGTACTACCGCTTGTGTGAAGCGGTACTACCGCTTGTGTGAAGCGGTACTACCGCTTGTGCACGGCTGTGCACGGTTCGGCAGGGATCCGAGTTGGACTCTTTCCCTGCGGGCCAAACCGACCTTGTGCGGGCAAAACCGACCTAGAGGAGGCTTTTACTCCAAGTTTAGACCCCAAGGCTCAACATATAAATAGAGGGGCAGGGCTAGCACACGGGACACATCAGGATTTCCCAAGCCGTGTGCCGGCAACCCTAACCCTCTAGTTCCTCCGTCATAATCTCCGTAGCGCTTGGCGAAGCCCTGCAGAGATTGTTCCTCACCACCATCACCACGCCGTCGTGCTGCTGGAACTCAACCACTACTTCACCATCGCTCGCTGGATCGAGGAGGTGAAGGCGTCATCAAGCCGTACGTGTGTTGAACGCGGAGGTGCCGTCCGTTCGGCACTAGATCGGAAGGATCGTGATTGGATCGCGGGACGCTCGGCGATTTGGATCGCGAAGACGTTCGACTACATCAACCGCGTTTATTAACGCTTCCGCTTAGCGATCTACAAGGGTATGTAGATTCACTCTCCCTCTCGTAGATGCTCATCACCATGGATAGATCTTGCGTGTGCGTAGGAAAATTTTTGTTTCCCATGTAACGTTCCCCAACAGTTTCTACATCGAACGTGCTTGCGCATCGACATTGTGAAGGACACACAAGGTCACGCTTCTAAGGTGACACCCTTCTTGAGCATGGATATTGTGGCTCATCCTACTTGTGTTGCTTGTACCATGACATATATTGGTCATATTGGACCACTTATTTGCACACATGTTAGTGATATTACTTTTGCTCACGATTGCCACATTGCCATGCCCCATGACATATATACCTTGTTTTTTGCATCCAACTTGTGGATTACTTGCTCTTATCATATGCTTGGTTGCAACAATGTCCATTCTTCACATTAGCCATGCCCTATTGCTCGCTACATGCTTGACTTGATTGCCTCATACATGATGACCAATTGCTCTTTAGATTGTGTTGAGTTCCACACTATCTTCACTACACCATATGCACATTATGCTTGGATTGCCTTGCACTTTGGATTGCCCCATGTGTTTAGACACTTCATTTTACTTCGTGTTGTGAATGATTCCTATGCCTATCATAGACCTTTTGTTGATTGCTTTGTGCATGCATGCTATGACCTTGAGGTAGGTGCTCGTTCTATCGTCACATATATTTGCATCCCTACCTCACATTTTCATGCTTGTCTCCATGATGCCATAGATTGTGCTCAATTCAGATGCTTACATGTCATGACACAATCCCTTGTCACACCATATGTTATGCATGATGACGACACTTGTTCGGTGAATAACCGCTTGAATGCTTGGTTTTGCACTAACGCTAACCACATTTGTTTTTCCAAGTGTTTGTCGTATTCGCTCCTTTTGAAGGAATTACAAGACAATGCGACATTGGAGAGTGCCCCTTTCGAGTTTGATGGTGATGAGTGCTTGGTGATCGTCCACTTTTACACGGTGACACCATCTCTTTCCCATGGTGATTTGGATTTAGATCCGAGGACGGATCTTTCCCAAGGGGGAGGGGATGATGCGGAGCATCCTATGGACATCACCATGACAAGAGTCCATTCGGAAGTGACACGTGCGACATCTACTTCACATACATAAAGGTGAATCCTTTCCTTTACACATGTTCACCTGACCCCTTCAAGGATGGTATACTACTTGACACTCCTCTTGTGTCCATGCATAGGTATTATTGGAGCTTCAGGATAGAGAGGAGGAGTGTGAGCACTAAGGAACAACTACAACATCCACGAAGGAAGCATGGAAGCATAGAAGGAAGAAGAGGAGTTGTGCCAGCCCAGGAATTAGAGGTACAACCGGTCCACTACCGCCCAACTACCGGTCAACCTCGGCCACGTTCCTGTTTCGAAGCGGTTCGAGGCCGGTACTACCCCGGTTGTTCCGCCAGCTTCTCCATGACCGGTACAACCGGTACAACCGCCCTCCAACGCCCAGGACGCCTCCAGGAAGTGGTACAACCGGTGTTGTGACTGGTACAACCGCCCCCATCTGCGCAGTCACGACTCATGTATCCCCAACTTACCCCGTGGACTATATATACTCCTCCACCTCCTCATTTCTAGAGTTAGCAATGGTTTAGCTCATAGTTAGTTGAGCCTAGCTCCTTCCACTACCTCTCCCATGGAGTAAATGCCTCTATGAGAGAAGACCTCCTAGTGGATGTCAAGGCCCCTCAAGAGGGAAGATCCCTAGTGGATTCAAGGCCCCATCTCCCCATGTGATTTGGGATGAACTCTACCATGTATCCTCTTTTCCTTTGTTGTTCTTGTACCTCTGTGGATCTTATGTGTATGTGAGTCTAGTGGATGTGTGATTGGACTTGTTCTTGAGTGTTTCTCTTGTGATTTTCTCCTCGTTCTTCCCCGTGTTCTTCATGAAATCCCCCTCCAATTCGTGAAAGATCGACACACACGGGTGTGCCACGTATCATAATGCATGTAAACTTGAGCTGCCTGAAGATTTTGGGGTTAGTCCCACTTTTAACATTGCAGATTTGAAGCTTTATTGGGGTGAGCACTACGGCAAAGAGCTGGCTGACGGCAACGGTTCTGTTTGCCATCTGCTATTCCTTTGCCGTCTGCCAGCAGACGGCAAAGACCCTAAAGGCAGATGGCAAAGAGGCTAGATAGGTCCCACTGGACCTTGGTCCCACTGGCAAAGAGGTATGCCGTCCTCCTGGTCTTTGCCGTCTGCCGTGCTCGGCTTTGCCGTCCGCAAGCGGACGGCAAAGGGGATGCCCCTTAATGGCCGTTTTCCCCCCGGCCCAATTATTCCCGCACTCTCTCCTACCGCGCGCGGCCAGCTCCCTGCGGCGAGCCCCCTCCCCCGCGCTGCCCCCACCACCGCAGCTCCCCCTCCCCCCTCGCCACCCCTCCCCCGCGCCGCCCATACCACCGCAGCTCCCTGCTGCGAGCCCCCTCCCCCACGCCGCCCCCACCACCGCAGCTCCCCGCGGCGAGCCCCCTCACCCCCTCGCCGCCCCCTCCCCCGCGCCGCCCCCACCGCCGTGGCGAGCCCCCACCACCCGCGCCGAGCCCCGTCCCCCCTCTCCGCCCCACTCCTCCGCGCCGACCCTCCTCCACCCGCGCCTCCCCGCGACGCCCCACCGCCGGAGCAGGACGCGGCGCCGCCCCCCTCTCCGCGGCCTTCCTCCCCCGCGTCGGCCCTCCTCCACCACCGCGCCGGCCCTCCTCCACCGGCCCTGCGAGGTGAGATATTTTCTTTTTTTTCTGTTTTTTACTGTTTAGTATAGGTTACTAGTGCTAGTTTAGTTTAGTTTACTGTTTTTTTCTGTTTTTAATTGTTTAGTTTAGGTTAGTGCTAGTGCTTGTTTAGTTTAGGTTAGTGCTAGTGTTTGAAAAGAAGAATAAGTAGAAGAAGAGGAAAAAGGAAAAGAAGAAGAAGAAGAAGAAGAAGAAGAAGAAGAAGAAGAAGAAGAGAGGAGGAGGAGGAGAAGAAGAATCAGAAGAAGAAGAAGAAGAAGAAGAAGAAGAAGAAAACTGACCCCCGACGCCACTGACCCCCGACCCCCCCACCGACCCTCGACCCCACTGACCCCCGACCCCCGACGCCATTGACCCCCGACGCCACTGATCCCCGACGCCATCGACCGCCGACGCCACTGACCCTCGACGGCATTGACTCCCGCCCCCCGACACCTCTTCTGCCTCCTGTTGATCGGGAAGGTGCTTTTCGGCCTTCTAGAGGCCGACGGGGTCATAGTTTTGTAAAATATGAGTTAGGTCACATATTTTCCGATTTTGTTATAAAAAACATCATATTTGTGTTGATCGGGTGGATTTCAATGTGCAGTTGTTCGACGACCTCCCCGTGCGTTGGACGAGCTCCGCCCCTACGTTCGTGGGTGAGCACAAATGACTTCTCCTCCTCCGCCCTTAATTTGCTCTGTTCCGGTCTTCGTGCCGATGAAACGTGCTAGCTATAGGTGTCTTCAATCATCAGTATGCGTGACCAGTATGCGTTTCCCGTTCGAAAGGACGACATCTATAAATATGCATGTCTTTGCATATTTATAACCGCCGTCCTTTCGAATTGTCCAACATTATCCATGGACAGCCCGAGTATGTGTAGATTGGGTTTGTTTTCCCGTATGCTCTGCTTCGGATCCTATGCATAATTTCGTCAGTGCCTCCCTGTTGTTCTTCGGGTACACATCCTCTCTGCTTATTGCCGAGACGTGTATCAGGAGAACAGCGGGGAGGTGCTGTCGAAATTCTGTGTCGGATCCAGAGCAGTGCATGGGAAAACGAACCCAATCTACACATACTCGGGTGAGATTAGGACCTATCTTAACCTATTAGAGTGTAGGTTGCATGGACGTAATAAAACTAACAAACTTGATTAACTGATGAATATATATGCTGAATTATATATATATATTTCTTGTGTGTCCAGTAGCTAGGCAAGATGACTGATTGTGCGTGGATGTACACCGGTCACACCAGTCAGCACGACATGACCAAAGAATGGTTTACAAATACCAAGGGGTTTGTGAGAGCCGCATTTGCAAATGGCCAGGAAAAAACATGGTGTCCCTGTCCCCGGTGCGACAACTTTAAAAGGCAGACAGAGGGTGAAATGGTTAAACACCTGTAGAAGTGGGGTTTTAGGCCTAATTATACGGTGTGGACTTTTCATGGTGAGTCTGCCCAACGTGCCAGAGCTGAGGTGGTTCGTCATCGCACCGACGAGCATGGTACCGGGATCGAAGACATGGTGCAAGACTTTGATGATGCTCGGGATTCGGACGATGAGATGGAGGAATCTGCAAAGGCATTCTATGAAATGTTGGAGTCTTCAAAACGTCCTCTCCACGAGCACACTGAGCTTTGTCAGTTGGATGCCATCGCGCAAGTAATGGCTCTGAAGGCTCAATTCAACCTGGGCAGAGAATGCTACGACGCGATGATGACAATATTTGGACGCTTTCTACCCAAAGGCCATGTACTGCCTCCAAACTTGTACCAGTCGGACAAAATTCTCCGTGTACTTAAGATGCCCTATGAGAAGATAGATGCCTGTGAGAGTGGATGTGCCTTATTTAGGCTTGAGTATGCGGACTTGAACTATTGTCCCATTTGCAAGTCTTCCAGGTATGTTGTCGTAGACAACGGTATGGGTGAGAAGATGCAGACAAAAATTCCTGTTAACGTTCTTCGCTATATGCCAATCATACCAAGACTTCAACGTCTTTTCATGGTCGAAGAGACGGCCAGACAGATGACATGGTATAAATTGGGCAAAAGAACCGAACTAGATGCAGATGGGAAACAGATGTTGGTACACACTTCAGACGCTTTTGCGTGGAAGCACTTCGATGCATTACATAACGATAAAGCGGCAGATCCAAGGCATCCTCGAGTCGCCATCAGCACGGATGGATTCAATGTGTTTGGTATGACGGCAACCCAATACAGTTGTTGGCCTGTATTTGTCATTCCACTCAATCTCCCCCTCGGAGAGATTATGAAAAGAAAGAACATTTTCCTGACGTTGATAATTCCAGGGCCCAACTATCCGGGGAAGAATATGAATGTGTACATGCAGCCGCTTAAGGATGAATTGCAACAAGCTTGGGATAATGGGATCAAGACATACGACGCTGCTACCAAAAAAACCTTCAAAATGCATGTGTGGTACATGTACTCGACGCATGACTTGCCGGCGTATGCCCTATTCGTTGGCTGGTGTGTGCATGGAAGGTTCCCGTGCCCCACATGCAAGGCAGCTCTTGAGTTCCATTGGCTGCAGGCGGGTCGCAAGTATTCTTGCTTCGACATGCATAGACAGTTCCTGGATCCTCGCCATAAGTTCAGAAAAGACAAGAAGAATTTCATCAAAGGTAGAGTTGTCAAAAACTCTGCACCACCCGCGTTGACAGGCTAACAGATGTTGGATCAGTTAAACGCTCTCGAGCCGGATCCAAATCGTCCTGGGTATTTCAAAGGGTATAATACGGAACACGCATGGACTCACAAGTCATGCTTATGGGATCTGCCTTACTTCAAAGACCTCCTTTGCCCACACAACATCGACGTGATGCACACTGAAAAGAATATCGCCGAGGCCATTTTTGGTACATTGTTTGGCATAGAGGGGAATTCAAAGGATAATCCTAAGGCTAGAATCGATCAGGAGGCTCTATGTGACAGACCGTTACAAAACATGCGACAAGCGAAAGGAAAGCAGAAATGGACAAAGCCAAAGGCATGGTTCAATCTTGGAAGGCCGGCTATGAGAGAAATGATCTTGTGGGTGAAAATGCAGTTGATGTTCCCCGATGGTTATGCAACGAATCTAAAGAGGGGAGCGAGTCTTGACAAACTGAAGATATTTGGTCTCAAGAGTCATGATTGGCACATATGGCTTGAGCGGGTAATGCCGGTGATGCTGCGTGGCTTTATCCCTGAGGATGAATGGCTAGTATTGGCAGAGCTGAGCTATTTCTTCCGTTCTCTTTGTGCGAAAGAACTATCGCCTGGCGTGCTAGATGAAATGGAAGAGTTGGCGTCGGAGTTGATATGCAAGTTAGAGAAGATCTTTCCACTGGGCTTCTTTAATCCAATGCAGCATTTGATTTTGCATCTCGTGACTGAGGCAAGATTGGGGGGGGGGCGTGCAAAACCGTTGGTGCTTCGCAACTGAGAGGATGCAGAAGACACTTCGAGCAAAATGTAAAAATAAACGTAGAATTGAAGCATCGATGGCCGAGGCATTCATTACTGAGGAGGCGGCAAACTTCGTGACAGCACACTACGATGCCAAAAATCGTCATTTGCATAATCCGAAGCCTCGGTACAATGACGGCGACCCAAAAAAAAGTTGATCCAACCTCGGCCTATTCAAAGGGAAGCTCGCACCAGCCGGTGCTTCTAAAGCAAAAGCGTTGGATGTCGATGAATGGCGGACCATTTCGTTGTATATCTTCAACAACCTAACAGAAGTGCGGCCGTACATCGAGTAAGTTGTCGGTACATTATTGTTTCGCAACTTGTAATTCCTTAGAACTGCTCTTATTCCTGGATATTTGATATAGTCGACACGTCGCCAAATTCTCGGATGGAGTGGTCATCCAAAAGGATTCCGTCGAAGAGTATGAGCTCCTGGCGAAGCATGGAGGCGGCTATCCCGGTTTCATCTCTTGGTTCAAACAAACGGTAACTAATTACCATTAATGGACCATTTCATTTCTTCGTCTTATTTGCGGCTAATGCAACAATCCTTTCGTATTAAACTTGTAGGCTAATTTAGAGTCTATGGACGCCGAGCTGAGACAAGTCGCTAATGGTTTTGACTATAAGGTATGTTCATTTGACAGATACGACATCAACGGGTATCACTTTCGTACCTTTGGCAAAGAGCTATCTATGCCCGACCTGAAGACTACAAATTGTTGTGTCTCTGCTATCGGCGAAGGAGGTACAGAGTACTATGGAAGAGTTGAAGCAATTTATGAACTTCTATTCTATGGTGAAAACCCACCGAACGTCGTAGTCTTCAAATGTCATTGGTTCCAGCCGAAGGAGACTAGAAGGACTCATGAACATATAGGGCTAGTCGAAATCAAACAAAGCACCCATTTAGATGTGCCCGATGTACATGAAGGTAATTACGTATTCTTAAGGCCTTGTACTTAGATGTACATCGGGCACATCTTCATGTACAAGAAGGTCAGCACATCTTCATGCACATCTTCATGTACCTTATGCGATGGCCCATACTGCCTCGTACAAGAAGGTCAAGGCATTCTCTGAGTCTGACCTCGATGATCCCTTGAAGTTCAGCAACATCTCCTCCCACAACAAGCTCATGAGGTACAGAGATGAGGGGAAGGCGAGGAAAGGGGAGGACTTTAACCCAAGCCAGGAGCCTATTGATCCAGAGCTGGTGATGATAGCTGGCGGCGGGAGGCCCCATGGCTCGATTACCATTGGAGATGGCCTTATACGTTGTCCTAGCAACCTCCGGGAGATCAAGGCGTGCCAAACGAGCTCCTATCCTGAGATAAGGCCTCGTCCACGGCCAGTCGAGCTCGCCATCGAGGTTAGTTATACGGACTCAGATATCTTTCCTCATTACGTTGTGTGTGTGAACAAAGATGATTACAATGCTAACGAGGAGTTGTGTTGCAGGCTGCTATTCTGAAAGAGAGAGAGGCAACACAGGCGCTTATGGCGGCGAAGGAGAAGGAGATGGAGGAGAGGACGGCAAGGTTGTTGGAGGAGGAGAGGGCATGGTCCGATGCGTCTTACCGGGCCATCTATGAGCTCTTCGTGGTAATATTCTTCTTCATATTTGTCAAATCTTGCATATAATGTTCCTTTCATTAATAATGAATATCGTTGACTTGTGAAAACCAAATGTGCAGACTATGTGCGAGAAGACCGGCCAGGCCGCTCCATCGATGCCAGTCATTACCATGGCTGCAACGGTGAGTTTCATTTCAATGCAATGATCTTTTCAGTGTCATCATGCTAACGAGACATTGCAAATCATCTTTGGTGCAGCTTAACTCCGGAGTCGCATCGCACGACCCTTCTCCAGGGCAGCATTCTCCAGGTGAAACCGGTCCGAGCAACCGCGGTGCCTCTCCTTCGTGATGACAAGGACGGTAAGCCCCAAACTTAGCTCGTTTTTCATCTTCTTAGCACTTAGACAAACTTAGCACTTAGACAAACTTAGCTCCTTCCGAAATATTAGTTTTCTTCATGTTCTTCTTCTTATTCTAGTCTTCTTCATCTAACTTTTGCCCGAATGACACAAATAAGCAATAAGAAGAAGAAAACAAGAGGAGAAAGATAGAGAGAAGAAAACCGCTTCTTCATCTTCTGCTTCTTATTCTAGTCTTCTTCAACTAACTTTCGTATTTCCCATTTTGCAGATTAGAGTCACTTCACGGAAGCTTGCATTGATGGAGTGCTTGTGATTTTGTATCGATGAACAATGTTAAACTTGCTACATATGTGAAACTTGTTACTATTGTAATATGGTGAACAATGTGACATTTGTTTTGGTATGTTTGTTGGATACTTGTGCTTGTTCTTGTTGTTGGATGATCATCACTAGGGTTATTGTGAAATATATACATATATAGCATAATTTGCCTGTGAAAATTGGATATTAGAAAAAACAGAAAAAACTGGGGCAATATTGCCACTTTGCCGACGGCCACCGTCGGCATAGTTTCTTTGCCGTCCGGCACCGACGGCAAAGGCGAAACGTGGCACGCACCTGTGCATCCTGGGAGTGCGCCTGATGCCATTTGGTACATTTGCCGTCCGGGGGCGGACGGCAAAGAATCTATGCCGACGGCATCCGTCGGCATAGCAGTGGCACTGTAGCAAAGGAAGGTGGCGGGGGTGGCGTATGGCAAAGAAGATATGCCGACGACCACCGTCGGCATAGCAGTGGCCGTTGGCAAAGGAGGGTGGCGGGGGGCCAGACGGCAAAGAAACTATGCCGACGGTGGCCGTCGGCAAAGGAGGGGAGGCAGACGGCATAGGGTGCGGACGGCAAAGGGGGAGTGGCAGACGGCAAAGGCTCCGTTAGCCACTAACGGGCCTAACTCAAGTTTAGGCCGTCCAGTCGCTTTGCCGTCTGCTGCCTGACGGCAAAAACACTTTGCCGTCCGCTGTATAAAGGCAGACGGCAAAGCACTCCTTTACCGGAGTTCTCAGTGCCGGAAATTTTGCCGTCTGCTGCCCGACGGCAAAGGCTTTGCCGTCGGTGGTCCTGCCCTTTGCCGTCCGGTATGGCAGACGGCAAATAACTGAATTCCAGTAGTGGAGGATGATGAGCGTCCGTCGAGGACGACGTCAGTTCAAGAAAGGGAGGATGATGAGGACATCAATACCAATGTTACACCCACAGCCCCTGCTGATATACATACTGGACCATTTACTAGAGCTCGCGCATGCCAATTGAATTACCAGGTACTTTTGTTTCATGGAAATCCTTCTAATGTTCATGAACATACGATGCTGCCTAAATCAGATACTTTTGTTTTACTTATGAATGAAGGGCCTAGCATGGATAAGAAGGATGGCCATTGGAGTGGGAACAAGCATGGAGAAGAAGGTGCGTGTGCGGGAAAGAACAATGGAGCTTTCAGTGATGATTTGAAGCCACCATAGAGAGAGCATGAAGGCTTAGACGAAATATTCAAGGCGCCACTTTATAAATTTCGTCCATAGGCTATTATAGGTGCTGCGTCACCTTATTTTTGGGCCAGGGCCATGTAATTTCGAAATACCTTATCATAGGCTATTGTTAGAGTCTGTATGTGTGGGGAAACTGAGTTAGTGTTGGTTTCGGACCCCTCCTCCAAGGGGCCACGAAATTCCCCTCTATCCCCCCATATATACGGCCCTTAGGGCGTCGTTTAGACTTGGGTTTTGTTTAGATTACAACTTCGTGTCCTTCGTTTGTGTTCCACGACCAGACCAAGACGTCACAGAACCCCACTTTCGTCAATAAAGCTTTCCTCTTATATTCGCAATATCCAGATTGTAATTTTAGCTTCTTGCTTGTTCTTCATTTGCGTGCAAGAAATAGACCCTCGTGGTCAGTTTGATCGTGCTCCGGCGTGGTCAATAACCTCTCAGAGTTGGTTTAGCGATTGCTAAGGCGCAACGTCCTCGCACGTACGTAGTCGGATCGACAAAGTCTACTCCACCGAAAACGATAGTCACCATCTCATCGAAAGACAGGGACAACTTCACCTCTATCACCGAAGAGTACCTTGATTGGGAGCGCAAGATGGACACCTACCTCAAGCTACATCGAGTCCCTTCCAAAGATCAAGTGAAGTGTGCCACAAGAAACTTCCACGACTACGTGTCGACATGGTGGATTCCCACACCTTTGAAG
The DNA here is from genome assembly GCA_039707655.1 of Elymus sibiricus. Lineage (NCBI taxonomy): Eukaryota > Viridiplantae > Streptophyta > Magnoliopsida > Poales > Poaceae > Elymus > Elymus sibiricus. The sequence continues at coordinate 241,252,806 of CM077665.1, forward strand.
AGCTTAGACATGAGTTGGCCCAAGATGAAGAAAGCGATGCAGCAAGAGTTTGTGCCTTCTACATACATCGAACATCTTGAACACCAATTGGAGAACACCATACAAGGATCAAAGTCCATTGAAGACTACTTCATGAAGATGAAGAAAGCTTTGCGACGAGACGGCATGAATGACCCCATTTGGATGAAGATTGAACAATGACATCACCAAGGTTATCTTCCTCAATAACTACGAGTCTCTCGACGACTTCTACATTGGTGCTCTCAAGGCAGAATAAGAATTCAAGGCCAAGAATACTCGACCCCGCGCGCACTTCGCGACGACCAAGCCCCATGACGACGAGCATGAAGATGGTACCACAAAGATGTCCAAGCCCAACGAGCTCCAAGAAGATGCTCCCAAGTTCGACTTCAATGCCATCCCTCTTTGTGGCATTGACGATGCCGAGTCTACCACGACTCTTTTTGAAGACGGTGCGGTGATGACTACAACTACGGAGCCAATCAAGGAAGATGCTTTGGAGGAGAGCGACAAGGTGGCGAGCAAGGATGATGATTTCATCTTTGGAGGCATGAGTGAGATGATCGAGCATGAGATTTTCCCTTCGGTCATGGAGGTGAGTGATGATGTCCCATCTTCGGCCTTCATCCACGGCAATGGTGACGAGATGGTTGAGCATGGGATTTTCCCTTTGACCACAGCGGCATGTGGAGATGAGTTGAGAGAATTATTCCACCATATTGAGAGTGAGAGTGAGTTCAACACTAGCACCATATATGATGAGTTTCCCCAATTTCCATGTGAGGAGAGCCACAACCCCCACCACTTCAGTGAGATGAGTGTGATGAGGACATGTCTACCTTGAATACAACCAAAAATATTGCATACATGCATATTTGTGAGGTGGTTTCTTATAAGAATTATGCAATAATTTATTTATGTTATCCAGAACAAAAATACTTCACCTATTTTTATTTCATGCCTAGATGCAGAATTGATGAACATTTTTACGAACCACGTGTGAAGACAAAGGAAGAGAAAATGATTAAGTGTTGTTCAAGAGGTCCTATCACTTCAAAGACAATGATTAGGCGATGTTCAAGAAGTTCTCGCACGTCAGTTTTGGCCCAAGAGAAGATAGAGTCCAAGTCTCTCACGTTCTGGACTCAGACTTGAACTGCGGAGACATACCTGTCTCAAAACGCCAACAACTTTTTCATACGGACTCCCAATTGGGTGATTCTCTTTTTGTTGGAAAGTAGATTCCGTGCACTATCCAGATCAACTAGATTTACCTTAAAATTCGTTCGGAGCATGGAGAGATTGACGAAACACTCTGATGCTGCATCAGAATCTGAGTCAAACTACAAGTTCAATGGTGTTGCATCACCTCCACTTGGGCCCATGGGCCTTGTACGACCTAGGGTTAGTTTTAGGCTGCCTTGGGACGTCCTCCCACCTCTTTGGCTGCCACCCCTTGTTCCTATATAACTAGATCAATCTAGTAGCTTTTTCTTTGGGTTTTGTTTAGTTAAAAGTTAGCCATTGCAACTTCGTGTAGTTCGTTTGTGTCCAATGACCAGACCAAGACCACTTTCGGAACCCCACCTTTAGCAATACTTCATCTATATTTGAAATATTCAGATTGCTTTTATCATATTCTTGCTTGTTCTTCGATTGCTTCCAGGAACAGACCTTCGTGGTCAGGTTGATCGTGCTCCGGCGTGGTCAATAACCTCTTGGAGATTGGTTTGGCAATCGCTAAGGCGTAACATCGTGCATGTTTGTAGTCGGATCGTCAAAGTCGTATCCACCAAATCGATAGCCACCATCTCATCGAAAGATCGAGACCCTCGCCTATATCAATTGGTATGAGTTTTCAGGTTGCTCGGTGAGAATTTCCAGTTATCCCTAAATTAAATTTATTTTTCTTACCTATTGTCCAAGAAAAAGCCACAGAAAAAGTTAGATCTACCAATCCTTTGTCCAAGCCAGTCTGAGTCTTTGCAATTTTTCTTCTCAGTACTTGCATAGTTGAAGTATCGGTTGCATCGTCGTGTCGAGTTGCTGGTCTTAGTGTCTAGTTCCTTTAGAGTTTTGAGTTCTGTTCACACTAGTCACGCCACCGCTGCATCATCATACCTTCCGGTTTCGCCCACCATCATCCATCAATTTCCAACACGTGCTCCCCATCGTTCATTGTCATTATCATTCTTGAGGTTGTCTGCATCTACACTTGATCCAATCTGCATCTTATCTGGTTTGTTTTGGAAAGAAGAAGGAAAAGGAGGGAAAAGGAGAAAGAAAGAAAAAAAGTAAAAAGAGTGAGAGAAAAATAGAGAGAAAAAAAAGTAAAAAATAGTGAGAAAAAATAGAGAGAAGATAAATAAACAAATTTCGGATCTACCTAGACTCAATCTCGTATCTGAATTCGGATTGAAATCTGTTTTTGCGCAGTGTTCAGTAAAACAGGCATATCTTCCTCATATGAAGTTCGTTTTGGCTCCACAAGTACTCAAATTCAAGCTATCGACGAGGCGCATGTGAGTAGTTCATCAAGCTTGTTCAGTATTGTCACCTCCAAATCAACTTCTAAATAGGAATTTTTTTCAGGTTCGTTCCTACTTTTATTGATTTCTCATACGAACTCGAAATTGAGTGATTCTTTCTGCATTGGAAAGCTTAACTCAATAGCATTCTTGAGGAAAAATATCAGAAATTTGACAAAATATTTTCCAGAGGAAAGTTGAAGAGAGAGTTTTGGTATATCCTGCTTGGCGGCGATTTGTCATCATTATCTTTACTCCCATTGTGATCTTCACTTATATCTTGCTATCCAGAGCTACTTTAGATCATCATTCCTGCTATTTGTGCTTTGTCGTGACTCCGTTAGTGTTCTAGGCTCGCGTCTCTAGTACGGTCTAGCCTAAGACCAGCACAATACCATCATTGAGCGTTTATTCAGCATTGCATCCCTGAATTGATTATTGATAATCTTTTGCTACCATATATTAAGCCTTCTAAGCTCCACATATTTCTACACGGCGTATACATACGTTTACCTGGTAATCGCTTTACTCAATATTCGGAGATATTGACACCGTCAGTTGCCAGCCACCACCTGCTGCATGGTAAGAATTTGTAAGACATTTATATTTGCTTTACTGTGAGTGTTTTACCACCATGTCCTAGTAGTTCATATGAACAATATTCTTGGATTTTGTTTCTTGTTTCTACTAACCATGACAGGATCCAGAGTTGTCAGTTTGCAGGCTTCGTCGATCGTGGGAGACGTGCCACCACAACAACCGTTACGAGAGGTGCGAAGAGATCCAAATGCACGATCAGGTTAATGTTTCTATACCACCATTTAATGGCCGTTTTCGACCTGCTTTATATGTTGAATGGGAGTTTGAAATAAATGATATATTTGCTTCCCATGATTTTGCTGAACATAAGAATGTTAAGGTCGCAGTTGGTTCTTTCACTGATTATGCTTCAGTTTGGTGGAGCAAATATTGTCGGTTATACCCTGATTATATGCCTACTACTTGGGATGATTTGAAACTTGCCATGAGACACACATTTTTCCCTGCTTATTATACCCATGACATGATTAAAAAGTTACAACATTTAAAACAATGTAGTGACACCGTAGTGAAATGTTATGATGATTTACAAACGACATTGATGCATTCCTCATTAGAAGAAAGTGAAGAAGATTTTATAGATAAATTTTAAGGAGGATTAAACATATTCAGGAGATACTAATTCATGAAAAGTGTTATCATATGGGCTGTTTGTTTCTTCTTGCTAGCAAAGCTGGACAGAATCCAAGTCAAACTACAAGTCCAAAGGTGTTGCATCACCTCCACTTGGGCCCGTGGGCCTTGTATGACCTAGGGTTAGTTTAAGGCTGCCTTGGGACGTCCTCCCACCTCCTTGCCCGCCACCCCTTGCTCCTATATAAGTAGATCAATCTAGTAGTTTTTTCTTTGGGTTTTGTTTAGTTAAAAGTTAGCCATTGCAACATCGTGTACTTCGTTTGTGTCCAACGACCAGACCAAGACCGCTTTTAGGAACCCCACCCTTATCAATACTTCATCTATATTTGCAATATTCAGATTGCATTATCATATTTTTGCTTGTTCTTCGATTGTTTGCAGGAATAGACCTTCGTGGTCAGGTTGATCGTGCTCCGGCGTGGACAATAACCTCTTGGAGATTGGTTTAGCGGTTGCTAAGGCGCAACGTGGTGCACGTTTGTAGTCGGATCGTCAAAGTTGTCTCCACCAAATCGATAGTTATCATCTCATCGAAAGATCGGGACCCTTGCCTCTATCAAGTGGTATCAGTTTTCAGGTTGCTCGGTGAGAATTTACAGTTATCCCTAGATTAGATTTATTTTTCTTACCTATTACCCAAGAAAAAGCCACACAAAAAATGTTAGATCCATTCATCCCATATCCGAACCAATCTACGCCTTTTTGAAAATTTCTGTTCGGTGCATTGCTTCGTTGAATTTGCGGTTGCATCGTCGTGTCGAGTTGCTGGTCTTAGCGTCTGGTCTTTTAGAGTTTTGAGTTCTATTCACAAGTTGTCACGCCACCGCTACATCATCATCCCTTCCGTTGTCGCCCACCATCATCCATCAATTTCCATCACGTGCTCCCCATCGTTCATTTTCATAGTCATACTTGAGGTCCTTCACATCTACGCTTGATCCAATCTGCATCTTATCTGTTGGAGAAAAAAAAGTGAGAGAAAAAAATAAAGAGAAAAAAGAACAAAAAAAGTGAGAGAAAAATAGAGAGAAGAAAGAAAAAAAGTACAAAAAAGTGAGAAAAAATAGAGAGAAGAGAAAAAAACAAATTTCGGATCTACCTCGTATTTGAATTCAGATTGAAATATGTTTTGCTCAGTGTTCAGTAAAACAGACGTATCTTCCTCATACGAAGTCCGTTTTGGCTCCACGGGTACTCAAATTCAAGCTATCGATGAGGCGCATAGTTCATCAAGCAAGTTCATTATTGTCATCTCCAAATAGACTTCTAAATAGCACATTTTGCCCTCCAAAGGTCGCGAACACAGTTTGTCAATATTTTTCAGGTCTGTTCCCGAATTTTTTGACTCCTCATACGAACTCGGAATTGAGTGATTCTTTTTGCATCGGAAAGATTGAGTCAGTAGAATTGTTGAAAAAATATTAGAAATTTGACTTAGTATTTTCCAGAGGAAAGTTGGAGAGAGAGTTTTGATATATCCTGTTTGGCAGTCATTTATCATCATTATCTTTACTGCCATTGTGATCTTCACTTATATTTTTCTATCCAAAGCTACATGCTATCAATATTTCTGCTATTTGTGCTTCGTCATGACTCCCTTAGTATTCTTTGCTCACATCTCTAGTACAGTCTAGCCTAGGACCAGCACAGTACCGTCAGTGAGCGTTTATTCAACATTGCATCTCTAAATTGATTATTGCTAATATTTTGCTACCATATATTAAGCCTTCCAAGCTCCACATATTTCTACACCATGTATGCATACGTTCACCTGGTAATCGCTTTACTCAATCTTAGGAGATATTGACACCGTTGGTTGCCGGTCACCACCTGCTGCATGGTAAGAATTTGTAAGACATTGATATTTGCTTTACTGTGAGCGCTTTACACCACATCCTAGTAGTTTATAGGAACATTATTCTTGGATTTTGTTTCTTGTTTTCTACTAATTATGGCAGGTTCCGGAGTTGTTACTTCTTGGGCTTCATCGATCGTGGGAGCAGTGCCACCACCTAAGAAAAGACCACCACTAGTGCAGAAAAGCCTAGCTATGGCGTGGCAGAAAGGGCCTTGCTAGCGTAGGCACCCTACGCCAGCAATATGGCACCACAATTAAAAATCAGTAGTGGCGTTGGAGCCCACGCCAGCACTATTTAGAATACCTATGGCATCGGGTTCTGTTGTACGCCGGCATTATTGCCTACATCTATGGCGTACACATTATTCTGACATCACAAATAACTTAAAAACACTGCATGTGTTGTACCTTCTAAGCACGCCATTACTTAATTTGTAAGCATCTGAAAATCGCTGCCACGACTATGGGAAAGGGCACCGTTTGCATGGCAGAATAAGGTAACAAATAAAGTCAATTGAAAGACATTTCAGATTCGTAGATAGTGCTTAAATAATTAGTTAAGATAGCTAGTGATCAAGTTTTGAAGTACTATAACACAAAACCACACGAACATGTAGTTCATCGAGCTAGAAGTATTGTAGAAACGACAACATAGGTATCTGACACTATCCTATTACATATTCAGCATAAGGATCATTAACGTATTTCTTCGCCGTATCCGCGATAGACACAGTACCGTCAGCATCAAGCCCCTGCTTCCGAAGGCGAGCTTTTATCTTCTCCGGGCCGGAAGGTGCGCCGCCGTTGAAAACCCTGCAATGGTCGATGACATCCTTGTTGAGGATGGTAGCAAACTTCACCTGGATGCGTCTAAATTCATCTCTATTATTTCTCGGGCTAATTTCCTCCATTTTCTTCCCCCATGAGATGACGTATGAGTTCTCTTTAAGGCGTTCTCCCTCCCTTATGTACTCCTCCATGTGGTGGGCAACGTAGTAACCGTCTATATCACTGTTTTCGGCTGCTGCATGCAACAAAAGTCAGTTTTGTGGCCGAAACGTACCGCTTTAAACTTGTCAAACTTGCGATATCCGTCTCTAATCACTCCTTCCTGTCTGGTATACTCAAAAAATGCTTCATCTAGGACCTTCTTGATGCCTCTGTAGTCTTTTTTCACTTTCCTCGTCGAATCCAAGAAATAAGTTTCGGCGAACTTCCGGGTAAGAACGATGAGGACACAATGTTATATGCATACAAAGTCGATCGAGTTAATTAATGGCGTTACGTGGAAGCATGCATAACGAGATTGTATGAAATTGTAATCTAGCTAGACAGAATGACTTAATTACTTCGGATAGTAGGGCACGAGAAGGCAGTCTTTCTCCATGTTGGCAATCATGAAGTTTGTCAAATACTTTCGCATAGCTTGTCGGCGCTCAGGGTCATTGGTGTTGGTCTCGTGCATGAGATAAGGGTCCGCTACCATGACATCCTTGTTGAGCTCACATTTGGCAGTGTAGGCAGCATTGATTGCCCATAGGCGTACTAAGGAAGAACTAAGCTTCATTAGACGGAACATGTTGAAGATGTCTTCGAACGGCACATAGAATATTTCCGCGGGGAAATCGTCGCACAAACCAAGATTTGGTGGCACCATCACTGAAAAAACAGGGCGAAACCCACCTCCAGCAGAGAATGCATACCTCTCCCTAGTTAGAACTCTGTCATGCAGAATCCTCAATTCTGTTTGCAGAAGATTGCTGAGCTCCTTCGGAAGGATGGGATCACCTAGGGAATGGTAATCCCGCCATTGAACGACATGCCGAACTTATTTACTCTTCTGAACCGGTTGGCTGGCAGCATGTGCCTTCGTCTTATTACCAGCTGGTCTCTTTCTCTTTTTCTTGCGTGTCGGGTTAGGCTGGCTGGCTATATTGTCTGGCAATGCATTTGTGACCGTCGCATTGAGTGTGTTTGGACTCAGAAATGTTCTCCTCTGTGGTGGCACCTGTGTGTCTGGTGGTGTGAAGTCCTCACTGAAAAGACTCTTCTGGCAAGGAACAACACGTTCCTGTTGAGCAAGCGGAGGCATTGATGAGAATCCAAGAGCAGGACCAGCAGACATAGGTCCATCAAGATTGCATATGTTGGGAGCTGATTTCTGATATTCGTCAATAAGGAAGTATCAATGGACAAGTAGATTGTCCTCACCGTCGTAATCTCCAGCATTAACATGGCCCTCACCGCCCAAATCCCCACCATTGACATGCTCGTCGTCCTCCACATCCTCCTCTTCCGCGGGAGAATAATCCTCTGTGTCCTCTCCATCTTTGTCCATATCAGGATTACTTTCCTCACCAGGAGGAACACTGTAGCCTCTGCCTTTCATGTAGTAGTCATCTGGATTAAGCTCATCATCATAATCTTCATGTCCCTGCGCGTCCATAAATGCATCACCCTCGTGTGCCGAATGTGTCGAAGAAGAGTCATGCGCGTCGTTCGTTTGATTGGACATCTACAAAAACAAAACATTGGCAACCTTATACATTCATATATAAAATACAAAATTTCGGCATGACCTTTGCTAAAAATAGGACATATCGGTTGCCAGAAATTTGACGAAACGGAAATTAATCAACGTTTCACCAAAACATTGGCAACCCTATGCATTCCCTGCAAACAATACACAAGCAACCACATTTCCATCGAAACAAAATTTGAACCACAACATTTCCTCTAACACATTTCGAGCACTTACCGGAGGAATCGAGGTGGCGGCAGGGGAGATTGAGGTCGACGGTAGGGGAGGTTGAGGTCGCTCGGGCCGGCGGCGGGAGGGGATAAAGGCGGCTCGTGGTCGACGCGGTTGGGGGCGGACGGAGAGGTCGAGGCGATTGGGGTCGACGGCGAGTCAAGGAGCGGCGACCGGAGGGGAAGGTGGGCGACGGCGGCGAGAGAGGGGGGTGACGGCGACGACAAGGAAGGTGGCGGCGGCGCCGGCGCCGGGGGGGGTGACGGTGACGACAATGAAGGTGGCGGCGGCGGCGCACGGAGCGGAGGGTGTACGAGCGCGCGAAACGAAAGTTTGGGGTGAACATTTCCCCCCAAACGGGCAAAAGACAATGGGGAAAAATAGCTATGGCGTTGGTGACGTACACAACGCCATAGGTATATTAGTTATGTGGTTGGTGGCGTCACCAACGCCATAGCTATTTTTCTTCCAAAAATACATCAACCTAATTATTTCAACTTTCGATGGTCAATACAAAGGGGTTCGATAAGGTCACTCCAGAAGAAGATTTATTGCACGTACATACGCATCAATATTAAAATTATATCGAACTGCCGAATTAACAATAAATAAAAGATAGATAAAAATCAACTACAACGTTGTTTCTCAGTTTCTCTTGTTTGTGTGCGGGGGCTTTGAACCGATATTTTCCTCTTGTTTGTGCGGAGGCTCTCAACGAGAACTTTTCTGTTATTTCTGCGGGTGCTCTCAATGGAAGTTTCTGCATTCGTCATGCATCTACGTCTTTTCTTACACTTCTCCTTCTGAATAATGTCATCTTCTTCTTGATAGATGCCAGATTGGTCATAGTCATCTAGATCTTCCTTTGACAATTCTTTACCGTTGCGTTTTTTCTGCCCGTCGAGGTGATTTTCATGTTCTGCAACATTCTTCACACCTCCTTCTAGCTCATCATCATGTACCTTCCCTTCGACTTCGACATCCTCCTCTTCCTCACCATGACTTGTCCACCGTGTGTAACCAGGCATGAAATCATATTTCAACAAGTGCATCTTCACACGACCAGTAGAAGGGTCAATCAAAACTATGTTTTCGCACTTCTTACATGGACATAATATTGTTGTTTCCCCTTTCCGATTCATATCTTCCAACGCGACCTTGAAGAACCCATTTATAGTTCGATCCATATATATATTCCAGCATAAATCATTCACTTCCACAGTGCCTATAAAAAAAGGTCAAAAATAATTTCAACATATTATGTACTATATATAAACACACATATGTGGGCATTACATACCTAAATTAATGATATATACACACACAAAAAGTCGCCTAGTTCTCTCAATGGATCAAAGGCAGAGTCCGCCAGTCGTGTATCTCTATACACACATATATATAGATGCCTATGATAAACCAGGCCGGCCGGGTCAGCTATATGCAGATGCACCTACTAATTAATGGCGTTCTACATTTACGAACGCCGCCACAATGTTTGTGGCCTCCACAAAATATACCTATGGCATGCCGTACCATTTGGACGACACAATTGTTGTGCATAGTCCTGGCAAGGAAACATTAGCCACGCCAACAATAATACGTGAAAGGGGGGAGTGCTGGGGTCCACATACAAGTGGTGTTCGGTCGAATTTGCACGCCACCACTAAGTCTGTACCAATAACGTACAAATTTAGGCAATGCCAGCACAATTTGAAAATATTAGTGCTGGCATCGGCTGAAAATAGCGTGCCACCAACAAGACTTGTGGCTAGCCATTTCTCTACTAGTGCACAACCGTTACGAGTGGTGCAAAGTGATCCAAATGAAGATGATCAGGTTAATGTTTCTATACCGCCATTTAATGGACGTTTTAGGCCTGCATTATATATTGAATGGGAGTTCGAAATAAATAATATATTTGCTTCCCATAATTTTGCTGAACATAAGAAAGTTAAGGTCGAAATTGGTTTTTTCACTGGTTATGCTTCAGTTTGGTGGAGTGAATATTGTTGGTTACACCCAGATTATATACCCACTAGTTGGAATGATTTGAAACTTGCCATGAGACACACATTCATTCCTGCTTATTATACTCGTGACATGATTAAAAAGTTACAACATTTAAAACAAGGTAGTGACACCGTAAGGAAATATTATGATGATTTACAAACGACCTTGTTGCATTCCTCATTAGAAGAAAGTGAAGAAGAATTTTTGGATAGATTTTGGGGAGGATTAAACCGTGATATTCAGGAGATACTAATTCGTGAAAAGTGTTATCCTATGGATCGTTTGTTTCATCTTGCTTGCAAAGCTGAACAGGAAATAAAACAACGTGTTGCCCAGAAGGAGAACGAGCGCAAGGTGCACATTCCAAGAGTTGATACGGTTGTTCCTTCAACTACTAGGCATACTATGACAACCACATCAATTGTTGTTAGGGTTACATCACCTTCACCTTGTGACACATCACCCCCGAGAGTGCCTAATTCATCCGAGTTGATCATAAAAGGTAATGTCAAAGGTACTGATCTTCCACCTCTAGAGGAGTATCACGAATGCCTTGTCAATTGCAATGTACCATGTGATGAGCTACCCATTACTTTGATCACACCACCTATTTTAGAGGACTATGTTCATGATTTGACTTTGCCATCTGATCATATATCAACAATTTTGAGTGCACCCATTGAATTAACTGTTGATCAGAAAGAACCATGTGAATCAAGAAATAAATCAAATTTGGATCAAATATGTTTGAAAATAATTCTGCCACTATTTAATCATTTCGATATGACCTCCAATTTTGGTGATGATTCTGTGTCAAATGACATGTTGCATGTTTTCTTATTTAAGCATGTTGTAGCATCTAAATTTGGAATAACTCAAGTTGATTTACCAATGTTGGGATGGTGTAATGATGAACATTGTCAATCTTTTGATATGAATAAAGACTTCACTTATATGTGCAAACTAAGTTGCAATATTCTCATGCCTTCTACTTCTTGTGATAATATTTTGGCTTTATATTTCATGACATTTGAAGTGTGCTCTTGTATAAATGTGTCACATGTGCCACAAATGAGATCAATAAAAATAGATGCTATAAACATATACAACATGTACACCTTGTCTCTTTTGTTAGCCACATTTCAGACTAAGCAACGTCGAGGACGGCTTTGTTTTCAAGAAGGGGAGGATGATGAGGACATGACTAGCTTGGATAGGACCAAAAATACTGCATACATGCATATTTGTGAGGTGATTTCTTATAAGAATTATGCAATAATTTATTTATGTTATCCGGAACAAAAATACTTCATCTATTTTTATTTTATGCCTAAATACAGAATGGTCGAACACTTGTATGAACCACGTGTGATGAAAAAGGAAGAGGAAATGGTTGGGTGCTATTCAAGAGGTCCTCTCACATCAAAGGAAATAATTAGGTGATGTTCAAGAAGTTCTCTCACGTCACTTTTAGACCAAGAGAAGATAGAGTCCAAGTCTCTCACGTTCTGGACTCAGATTCGGACTGCAGAGACACACCTCTCTCAAAACGCCAAGAAATTTTTCATCCGGACTCCAAATTGGGTGATTCATTTTTTGTTGGAAAGTAGATTTCATGTGTGTTCCATCGCAATCGGAATAATCTTAAAATTCGTCCGGAGAGTGGAGATATTGACGAAACAATCTGACGTTGCAGCAGAATCCGAGTCAAACTACAAGTCCAAAGGTGTTGTATCACCTCCACTTGGGCCCATGGGCCTTGTATGACCTAGGGTTAGTTTAAGGCTGCCTTGGGACGTCCTCCCAACTCCTTGGCCGCCACCCCTTGCTCCTATATAAGTAGATCAATCTAGTAGCTTTTTCTTTGGGTTTTGTTTAGTTAAAAGTTAGCCATTGCAACTTCCTGTACTTCGTTTGTGTCCGACGACCAGACCAAGACCGCTTTTCGAAACCACACCCTTATCAATACTTCATCTATATTTGCAATATTCAGATTGCATTATCATATTCTTGCTTGTTCTTCGATTGCTTGCAGGAATAGACCTTCGTGGTCAGGTTGATCGTGCTCCGGCGTGGTCAATAACCTCTTGGAGATTGGTTTAGTGGTTGCTAAGGCGCAACGTGGTGCACGCTTGTAGTCGGATCGTCAAAGTCATCTCCACCAAATTGATAGTTATCATCTCGTCGAAATATCGGGACCCTACTACAAGTCCAAAGGTGTTGCATCACCTCCACTTGGGCCCATGGGCCTTGTACGACCTAGGGTTATTTTAAGGCTGCCTTGGGACGTACTCCCACCTCCTTGGCCGCCACCCCTTGCTCCTATATAAGTAGATCAATCTAGTAGCTTTTTCTTTTGGTTTTGTTTAGTTAAAAGTTACACTCCTACGGAAAAGCTTATAGGTAGAATGTTACTAATAGCGCCGGTTATGGACCACGCGCTACTACTAATTACTAGTAGCGCGGAAGAAATAGGGCGCTACTGGTAGAAATTAGCAGTAGCGTTGTGTTTGTTAACAAACGCTACTGCTAAGTGGGCCAAAGGGTGCCCCAGGGTCGCCATAAATTAGCAGCGATGGCCCAAAAACAAGCGCTACAGCTAAGGCAATAGCTGTAGCGCGTTTGCCCTAGGGAGCGCTACAGTTAAGTTTCTACGGGTAAGCCTGTGGGACCCTTATATCAGCAGCGCGTGTCTGCCAAAAGCGCTACTGCTAGTTGAGATAGTAGTAGCGCCCTTCGTCGAAAGGGCGCTACTGCTAATTTCCAATGGTTATGCTGGTGGGCCCCACTTAACAGCAGTGCGCTGGAAGAAAAGGCGCTACTGCTAGTTTAGCTACTAGTAGCGTGCTTCTCCAACCAGCGCTACTGCTATGGTCGCTAGCCACTAAATATCTGCCACCTTTTCCCCACCTCCTCTTCTTCTCCCCCTCTCTTCTTCCCCCTCCTCCCTCTTTCTCTCATTCTTTGCCCCTCCATCACCTCCATTAATGCCCTCCCTCCCCCTCTCTTATTCTTTGCCCTCCACCACCACCTTCATTAATGCCCTCCACCCCCTCTGTCTTTCTTTGCCCTCCACCATCACCTCCATTAATTAATTACCTAACCACTCTCTTTAATATTTTATCCCTCCACTAGCTAGCTTGTTCTCTCTCTTCCTAGTTACCTAACTATCTAGATCTACTAGCTAATTAAGAAAGAGACTTGAATATATATCTCGTACCGGCGGGCTTGATCTCTATCGACATAGGTGAGGAAAAAGAAGAGATAACATGCAATAATGGAAATATGTGTATGTGTTTGTGCGCGCGCGCGATAGGACCGAGCTATGTGATTGTGTGAGTTGCCTATATTATGTATTTGTTGAAATGTGCTTGACATGAGTTGCCTATGTTTTTCCGAAATGTCGATTCATTTCCGTTTCGGCGAATTTCGGGCAAACTCGACATGTCCTATGTTTAGGGACGGTCATGTCAAATTTTTGTATGAATTTGTTGCATGCATCTAAGTGGTTATAATTATTTGGCATCGCGCAGGCAATGATGAAGGCCCATGGAAGGAAGGTGGAAATATTCTGGCAATCCATGGTGGACGACATGTATGAAAAAAAACGGAAGGAGATTTTATGTCCGTGTCGTAAATGCAAAGGAAGAGTATGGCTCGACCCCTTTAAGGCTGGCAAATTCAAGGCACACCTGCTCATGCATGGTTTCATGGATGGCCATACTCGATGGATAAGTGAAGACGATGATGATGAGGACGTCGACGGGGCAAGCGATAACGACATGGGCCGAGAAGAAGAGATGATAAAAAATGAGCCCGAAGAAGAGGGCGTCGGTAATGGCGCCGTACATGGCGTAGAAGAGGACGGACCTGGCGGAGAAGACGCGGACACACCACAGTCTTCGTCCCTACTAACTTAAGCCTTGGAGAACCCACATGTTCGAGAACTGCTTCGCAAGAGGACGACTAGCGACAGAGCTGCTTCTAGAGAGGAGGCCAAGTTGGCGCAACTGGAGCTAGACTCGAAGACTCCATTGTATGATGGTTGCGATCCCGAGGTGACCCGCTTGAGTTTCACACTAGAACTGCTCAAGATGAAGGCAAAAAACAAATGGACAGACGCAAGCCTGGATGACCTTTTGAAGTATCTAAAGAAAGGTCTTCCCTAGGGAAGCCTGGGTCCCACTAGTGTCGAGGAGGCCAAAAAATCGTGTGCCCTCTTGTTCTGCCGCACATTAGATACCACGCATGCATCAACGATTGCATCATATATCGGAACGAGCACGTGGAAAAAACCATCTGCCCAAAGTGCAATGCTTCACGATATAAGAAGGCCGGAAAGAAAAATCCACAGAAAGTCATGTGGTACTTTCCCATCACTCCCCGTCTGCAGCGGTATTTCGTAGATCCTAAGGAAGCAAAGCTCATGCGATGGCACGCGGATAGGGTGAGGCCAGACGATGGAGATAATCCGAAGTTGAGACACATCGCAGATGCTAGTTAGTGGAGAGCATTAAACGTTGAATGTAAATATTTCGCAGATGATCTAAGGAACATCGTGCTTGGCGCTAGTACTGATGGGATGAATCCGTTTGGCAAGCAGAACACCAACCATAGCACATGGCCCGTGTTTGTATGGATGTACAACCTCCCCCCTTGGAAGTGCATGAAGGCAAAATACATACACATGACTATGCTTATTCAAGGGCCAAAACAACCGGGAAATGATATTAATCTGTATCTCGGGTTACTGAAAGAGGAGCTAGACACGTTATGGAAAACGCCGACCAAGACATGGGACGCCAACACAGGAGAGTATTTCGACATGAGAGCCGCGTTGATCACGATGGTGCATGACTATCTCGGTTACGGATATCTCGCAGGACAGGTGTGCCACAGATATTGCGGATGCACCAGGTGCATGGATGATACAACGTCTCAGCAGCTATCGAAAGATGGCGGTTCTTCAAAAATCGTGTACATGGGGCATTGAAGATGGCTTGAGAAGGATGACCCGTGGAGAAAGCGTGGAGATCTATTCAATGGTAAGGTCGAGCATCGAGGACCTCCACGTAAGCGGAGCGACATCGAAATTGATGAGTTGTTGAAGAACTGGGAACAGTGCCCCTCGCCGGGAAAGACAAATAAGAAGGCGCCGGAGCCGCTGCTGAAGGTATTGAAAACAAGGTCTGTCTTCTGGGACTTGGAGTACTGGCCCAAACTAGACACGCCTCATAGCCTTGACCAAATGCATATCACGAAGAATATCCTCGAGAGTTTGCTTGGAACATTGATGAACATGCCGGAGAAGACCAAAGATGGGCCGAAGGAAAGAAAAGACTTGGAAGTTTTGGATATCAGGAAAGATCTCCACATGCCCGGTAAAAAGTCATCGGAAGAGACGGAGACGGAGACGGAGACGGAAGATAGGGGCAAAAAAGCAAAAAAGAAGGGAGAAGAATATTGCCCCCCTCTTGCTTCACCTTAGATCCGAAGGAGGTCGATCAATTCTTCAAGTGCCTTGCTGGAATCAAAGTTAGTTCCGGATACTGTGGGAAGATAAGCAGATATCTGTACACCAAGAAAAAAGGTTCAACGGGATGAAGTATCATGACTGTCACGTGATGATGACGCAGTTACTCCCGGTTGCACTTAGAGGGATTTTGGACACACACGTCCGTGATACACTTATTGATCTATGCCACTTTTTTGACACTATCTCTCGAAAGTCGACTAGTGTGAAGCAACTGAAAAGGCTACAGGAAGAGATCGTTGTCATACTAAATGAGCTAGAGATGTACTTTCCGCCCGCGTTCTTCGATGTCATGGTGCATCTGTGTGTCCACATCGTGGACGACATCATACACCTAGGGCCGACATTCCTACACATCATGATGCCGTTCGAGAGGATGAATGGGGTCATCAAAGGATTCGTTCGTAACATGTCCCGTCCGGATGGAAGCATCGCGCAGGGCTATCTGACCCAAGAGTGCATCTCCTTCTGCGAGAATTATCTAGGCGTCGGAGAACCTATTGTTGGTTTGCCCGTCAACAAGCACTGTGGAAGGCTGAAAGGAGAAGGTCACATCAACGACCGGAGGGAATTGAATGTGTACCGCTCGGGCCGACAGGACGACTTTGACATAGCTAACTAAGTAGTGCTACAACACCTAAACATGGTAGATCCTTTCGTGGCACTGCACAAAGAGGCCATCGCAAAGAAGTACAGTGACTGTGGACTGCACACGATGGACGCTGAAGTTATTAGAGAGCACAACTCCACTTTCTTGTGTTGGTTCAAAGAGCGAGTTGTGGCTAATCCCCCGGAAAAGGGCTATCCAGACGGAAAGTTGATATACGCCTTAGCACATGGCCCGGCGGTCAACCTCGCGACCTATTAGGCATATGATATCAATGGATACACATTCTACACGGAGGCCAAAGATATGAACAGTGAATACCAGAACTCAGGGGTGACGATGGAAGCCATGACCAACGATGTAACTGAAAGATACTACGGAAGGGTTGAAGAGATCTGGGAGTTTGAATACTCTGGATTGCATAGCACGACGATGTTCTGTGTCAGATGGGATAAAAACGTACAAAGAGAAAGCTGACATTTCACTACCATGTCACTACAGGAATCAGGTTCTTTGCCGTCCGCCATGGCAGACGGCAAAGGAGCAACCACGGACGGCAACCGCCAGCGGACGGCAAAATTTTGGGACGAATAAACCCCAGCGAAGAGGTCCTTTGCCGTCTGCCACGGCACAGCGGATGGCAAAGATTATTTGCCGTCGGCCTGCAGACGGCAACGAGCGTGGACGGCGAAGTTTGACGTTAGCACCGTTAGGTGGCTAACGGGCCCTCACCAAAGTCTTTGCCGTCAGCCCCAGGACGGCAAACAATCAGTCCTTTGCCGTCTGCCATGGCCGGCCCCACAAAGGCCTTTGCCGTCTGCCCCGGACGGCCTTGCTGAGCCCTTTGCCGTCCGCCCCCGACGGCCCCACCCAACGCTTTGTCGTCGGCCCCCGCTATGCCGACGGCCACCGTCGGCAAAGAAGCCACCCTTTGCCGTCCGCCCCCGCTATGCCGACGGCCACCGTCGGCAAAGAAGCCAAATGGCCTCAGGCCTGGCGCTCCCAGGTTTAACAGGTGGCTGCCTTGGGACGTCCTCCCACCTCCTTGGCCGCCACCCCTTGCTCCTATATAAGTAGATCAATCTAGTAGTTTTTTCTTTAGGTTTTGTTTAGTTAAAAGTTAGCCATTGCAACTTCGTCTACTTCATTTGTGTCCAACGACCAGACCAAGACCGCTTTTCGGAACCCCACCCTTATCAATACTTCATCTATATTTGCAATATTCAGATTGCATTATCATATTCTTTCTTGTTCTTCGATTGCTTGCAGGAATAGACCTATTGGAGATTGGTTTAGCAGTTGCTAAGGCGCAACGTGGTGCACGTTTGTACTCGAATCGTCAAATTCGTCTCCACCAAATCGATAGTTATCATCTCATCGAAAGATCGGGACCCTCGCCTCTATCACTTCCATCTTCGGAGGCATCCATGGAAGATGGACGAACATGGGAATTTCCCTTCGGTCATGGAGGCATGCGACGAGGTGCCATCTTAGGCCCTCATACAAGGCAACGGCGACAAGACGGCCGAGAATGGGATTTTCCCTTCGACCACGACGGCGAGCGCGACCCTCTTCATTGACTTGAAGACAGCGCCCACATGGGACTCATACTTGGAGTCAAGCACCAAGGCCGAGCTTGGGATGGTCCCTTCAGTCGTGGAGAAGATTGATGTTTTACCACACCCCACGACATTCATCTTCGGAGGCGTTATGGACGAGGAGGTTGAGCATGGGACTATCCCTTCAACCACGGTGGCGAAAGGAGTTGATCATGGAGACGTTAGCACCTACATCTCTCCGACACCGACATATGACGAGATGCCCCAATTTCCATGTGAGGAGAGCCACTACCACATGAGTGAGATGAGTGACTCCACCATATGTGTCATTGAGTGCATTTCCTATGAGAGGATGATTGTGACCACCACTAGTCCCATACACAAAAACATGCCAAACTCCCTATGTGAGGTTATGAGCCATCACCACCATTTGAGTGACTTAACCATCCATATGAGTGAGGGCATCCTACAGGGAGTGAGTGAGCCAGAACACTTAGTGAGTGAGGTACTTGAGAGGGCATGTGAGGCCACTATGATTTCTAACAACTTAACCTCTACTCCTATTGTGTCTTCTTCTTTGGTGCAAGGGCTCCTACATGACGATGTGCCTACCCTCGAAGATTCCATCCCTCTAATGGGAATGATGATGGCCATGGTGGAGGATGATGCCCCACCCACATGGTTTCATCATGATGTCAACTACGAGTTGGTCCTTCCCACCTCACTTATATCACATGAGCGGAGCTCAAAAGGTAACATTGGTGAAGGTTCTTCGCTTGTCCCACTAGTGGACTATCTTGCCATTGATTGCTTGCATGATGTTGATCACCTTATGGACACACCATATGCTATGTCTTCTTCATGCTTAGGTGTGCCACCAATTTTAAATGAATATGATGATGAGCATGTTGACTTGCCTAGTTGTGATGTTATGCTCCATATGATATCATGTGAAAATTCTATTGGTCACATCATGTTCGACAATCCGCTAAACTTGTCATATGCTATGTGTGAAATTTCCCATATTGCATCTTTGCAATCTCACAGTAGCTATCCCATAAGAATTAATCCCATTTGCTCATATGGCATAGACGACAAGCCCATGTTTATTGGCATTTGCTTTTCTTGTGATGATATTGCCATGCTTCCTTTGCATCATTTGCGCAATAATTCTCATAAGCCATGCCATGATCCCCATGATTTGGAAATGCATTGTTTTGGATGTTGTCCATATTCTCCGACTTATGCTTCCGCTATTGCCCATGAGGAGACCCCCGTAGTTTCCTCATACATGTTAGGAGATTTTGTTCAATCCCATCCATTGCATGATCCCATCCTTTGTGTGTATCACCCAATGCATAACATTGCTCCATATGATTATGATGATGCATCTCATATGCCATGCCATAAAAATGAATATATATCGCATGATTGCATCCATTGTGTGCACCATCCGCATATCATGAATAACAATGCTCCCGATAATTCATATGATGCACTATATACTTCTAGTCTCCATTATGCTATACATAAAAACAAACCTTTTATGATGGATGACATGTTCTTATATCATGCATCTCATTTATTTGAGCATTGGATATTTTGTGCTAACGAACACAAGCACATGCACATCTTAACGGATGATGTATGCATATACCACGCGAACACCATTTTTCCTTTGCCTTTGTTGTTTGTAGGTACTCATGATTACTCGTCAACCTCACAATCCTATGAGTTGACAAAAAGAGCTCTTGAGAGCACCGATGCTTTGGGATTCACCGGAATGTGTCTCCAACCATTCCCCTTGCGGAAGGACTACGCGCATCTCTTCTACTTGGTTCTCACACGACTATGGGCTATATACAACTTGTCATCTTATGCTCATTTTCTCGTGTTCACTTTGCATGTTATGCCTCATTTTATGCTTTTGCCATGCGATTGTGACCCTTGCTTGCATTTACCCATGATTCACCATTCTCCTACTACTATGTGTATTTGCATGCTTGGTGGAGATCCTAGTTGCTATTGCTATGTTCACCTTGCGATCCATGCTATTATTGCTTCTTGTGTTGGGAGAGTCATGATATTCCATTGCTATGCACATAGGACTTCTTGCCCATGCAATGACGATAATTTGCTCATATCTCGTTTTCATGCTTGTGATATGTAATGTGCATTATGTATGCCCACTAGTTTCATATGTGACATGATTACCATGATTTCCTCTAGTACGTTGCATCTTTGCACTACTAGTTTGCACAAAATGATTACTATGCTTTAATACTTGCTTCTTCTATGCGGTTGATGACAAACATTGCCATGCTTTGCACATGATTGATATTACTTATTGTCATATGTCTCCATATGTTGCCTCTCTCATGCTCGATGCTTTGCCATGTATTGAGTGCAACAATGCTTTTGATCTTGCTAATCATATTGCCCCCATAGCTATCACTCACATTATTGGAGCTTTTGACATCTTTCATGTGAAACATACTTGCCTTCCTTCTTTGCACCATATGCCTAGTGCCATGAATAGAGCCATTGTTGCATCATATTGTTCATGCACTTTTGCTTCTAATTATTATGTGCAAGAGAAAAGAAAAATCATGATGGATGATGTGTTTGTCTACCATGCACATACATTCTTTGCTTTGTTGTGTGTATGTGTAGGATACTTCAACTACATGTCAACTTCCACTTCACGTGAGTTGCTGATTTGAGCTCTTGAGAGCGAGCCATGCTACACCGACGCGTTTCTAGATCGCATTTTCTTGCGCATCAACATTGTGACGGACGCACAAGGTCACGCTTTTGAGGTGACATCCTTCTTGAGCATGGATATTGTGGCTCATCCTACTTGTGTTGCTTGTACCATGACATGTATTGGTCATCTTGGACCACTTACTTGCACACATGTTAGTGTTATTGCTTTTACTCACAATTGCCACATTGCCATGCCTCATGACATATATGGCTTGTGTGTTGCATCCAACTTGTGGATTGTTTGCTCTTATCATATGCATGGTTGCAACAATGTCTATTATTCACATTTTCCATGCCACATTGCTTGCTACATGCTTGACTTTCATGCCTCACACATGACGACTAATTACTCTTTCTATTGTGTTGAGTGCCTCACTATCTTCACTACACCATGCGCACATTATGCTTGGATTGTCTTTCACTTTGGATTGCCCCATGTGTTTAGACACTTCATTTTATTTGGTGTTGTGAATGATTCATATGCCTACCATAGACCTTTCGTTGATTGCCTTGTGCATGATTGCTATGACCATGAGGTAGATGCTTTTTATATTGTCACACATATTTGCATCCCTACCTCACCTTTGCGTACTTGTTTCCATGATTGCATTGCTTGTGCTCAATTTGTATGCTTACATGCGATGTCGCATTCTCTTGTACATTCTTATGATAAGAATGACGATGACACTTGTTGGGTCTTTCACCACACGAATGATAGGTTTTGCATTCACGCTAAGCTCATTTGTTTTTCCGAGTGTTTGTCGTGTTCTTTCGTTTTGAAGGCTTTGCAAGGTGGTGTCGTCATGAGACATATTGGTCATGTGAAGGCACACATGATGAGAAACAACAACATCTTTGGGAACATTCACATGGTGAGCTCATTCCTTTTCGGTCATTTTCCCATGCACTTATCGAATGGTTCACATTTCCATTGTTGTTTCCTCCTTGTTGTTTACATGATACATCTCATGGATGGAGAAGCAACATATCTTGTGCATATGCGTAGCCTTGGGCACATTCTCATGCATTTGGACATTTGTTCCTACAATTTCACATTTGTTGCCCAACATGCTAAATGGAAACAATATTTCCACAACAAATTTGCTTTGTATGAATGGATTGACTCACATTATGACTTGCTTGATACATCTTGTCTTTCCATCTCATACATGATCTACGAGCTTGTGCACTTTATTAGCAAATTTGTTGTGATCTACTTTGATGTACTATTTATACATGATGCTCATTTTTCC
Source organism: Elymus sibiricus (assembly GCA_039707655.1). Taxonomy (NCBI): domain Eukaryota; kingdom Viridiplantae; phylum Streptophyta; class Magnoliopsida; order Poales; family Poaceae; genus Elymus; species Elymus sibiricus. The sequence goes on from CM077665.1 coordinate 241,274,929, forward strand.
CATTATCAATTGCATGATAACATCATCATATTGACCCATATTTGCCATGTTCATGCTTTTGATAAATCTTCTCTCTATGACATTATGCTACATAATGGTAGAATTTGTGACTTGGTGCACATAGAGCTTGATCGCATGAATGCTTTGCATATTATTCTCATTCATTCTATAAAGCTTCATGATACTTGTTACGAACATTCTTGCCGGACGAACTCATGCTTACTTGATGGACACCTTGTGTGCGCTAACCAATGTATTTGCAAGTGTACTTTGTGTTTGCTCGTTTTGCATGTACACCATCTTGGAGTCATCTTGGAGTACTTTGGGCGCACAATGACTTCCACTCCGTCCACCTACAAGTTCGTCCACGACTACCGTTTCCATGGTGATGAGGATTTTGATCCGAGGATGGATCTTTCCCAAGGGGGGGGGGAGATGATGCGGAGCATCCTACGGTCATCCCCGTGTACACTTCGACTACTCCCCAAGCCCCAAGTGCCATTGGACATAAGGTGAACGCGCTCCTTAATGCTTCCTCTTTCAATTCACTCGAGACATGGATGCTACCTCAAGTGGAAACTCTATGCATGCGTCGATACCATGAAGATGATCTAGAGGACGCTCAAAGTGAAGGCCGAGTCACTATGAAGATGGATCCGAAGACAAACGAGCGAGAGGACCAAAAGAAGGCCAAACAACCTCCTAGGCCCCGGACATCCAGCCCATGCCCCTGACATCCGGCCCCTGGAGATCTCTCTGGCGCCAAGGCCAAGCTGCTAGAAGCTACAAGCGCCGGACATCCGGGCCCCCATCCCCGGAAATACGGCGCGACCACATCAGAGCCGACTGGATCCAGCACCACCAGCATGGACATCCGGCCCCGCGGCCCAGACATTCGGCCTACCCCTGAAGCCCCGAACATCCGGCCCCCAAGCTCGGACATCCGACCCCTATGTGGGCAGATGCGGGCAGGAGGCCTTGTAACCGCTCTCTCTCGCCCCCAACTCTACTAGTACCATATAAAGGACCACTCCCCGTCTTTCTAGGGTTAGCAATGGTTTAGCTCATAGATTAGTTGAGCATTGCTCCTTCCATATACTTCTCCTAGGAGATTGAGACCTCCACGTGTGAGAAGATTCTATGGATGTCAAGGCCCCTTCATAGGGAAGATCCTCCGGGATTTCAAGGCCTCATCTCCCTATGGGATTTGGGATGAACTCTACCATATATCCTTTTTCCCTTTGTTGTTCTTGTACCTTTGTGGATCTTATGTGGATGTGAGTCTAGTGGATGTGTGATTGGACTTGTTCTTGAGTGTTTCTCTTGTGATTTCTCCTCGTTTTTCCCCGTGTTCTTCCTATTCTTTGTGGAATCCCCCTCCAATTCGTGAATGATCGACACCCACGGGTTTGCCCCGTGTCATAGCTTCTTTAAGAGATCATGATTGTAGTGTGTAGGCACGAAACGTGCTCTCATGAGGTCCTTCATTTGTGCCCAAGTGGTGATAGGAGTTTCACCTCTTTCTCTTCTTTGCTCAATCACTTGTTCCCACAAAATGAGAACGTAGTCTTGGAACTCAAACGAAGCTATGGTGATCTTTTTCTCTTCCTCAAAGTTGTGCAAATGGAATATCTTTTCAACCTTGAGCGACCATGAGAGGTAGTCTTCGGGAACATTGCTTCCGGAGAACTTAGGCATGGTGAACTTGAGCTTGCCGAAGCTTTGTTCTTTACTGTGGATTTTTTGGCGTTGCCGTTGTCTTGGAGGGCCCACATCATTGTTGTGGTCGAGTTGACGTTGTTGTTGTTGTTGTTGCTGCTGTTGTTGTTGTTGTTGTTGTTGTTGCCTTGGGGCTTCATCATCATTGGGCTCGATGCATTGTGCTTGAGGCCGTTGGCAAGGTCCTCGCACTCGGTTTCTTCTTTCTTGTTGCTCCTCTTGGCAAGCGGCTTCTTCTTGACGTTCACGCTGGAGGGCTTCTTGTTCTTCGCACGCTTGGCGGTTGCGTTCTTGCAAGGCGCATGTAGCTTCATGTAGAGCGCGTTGTGCTTCCAATGCTTGTTCTTGGCGACGACGTTGTTAGTCCTTATGGCGTGGTCGTTCTTGATCTTTCTCTTGTTGAAGACGTCGTTCGCGCTCGCGTAGTCGATCTTGCTATCCATTGCCAAATGGATTCTCCGAAGCTTGACGGTGACGACCTTTTGGAGAACTTGGACCGGAGCGGTCGTCTCTATGATGAGAATGTGCTCATGGTGGACTTGTGCTGGAAGAGTACTCCGATGAGTGGCGACTTGAGTGGCACCGCTTGGACGAAGTAGAAGTTGAGGAAGCGCGGTTGACCATCAAGGAACGAAACTCCTCCATTTGGCTTGAGAGCTTGTTGTCGAGGTAGTCCCACGTGTGTCCCTTGGATTCGCGCAAGTCGGTGGCGAGTTGCTCCATGCGGTCGTTCAAGACATCTTGAGCTTGGGTAATTGCCTTGTGTGCGCCGAAGAAATGCAACTTGGTGACGTAGTCGTGCTCGTGCAACCAAGGATGATAAGTGGGGTCGTGCAACCAAGGATGAGCCAAAATGTGGAATCCACGAAAAAAACGCTCGTGTTTTACAACACTAGAGAGACGCTAGCACGATTGCTCCAATGGACGTGATATGAACTTGTGCACAACCTATAAGAAACAAAACGTGTCGTCTTCCTATGCCCGACTTGCTATGTATGTATGAGGCATGTGTCACTCACTCAAAAGATCTGAGATGATCAAGTATGATATGCAAAATTGGCGATGCTATTGCTCTTTTGCTCTTTTGCTGTTTTGCTCTTGCTTAAAAGCTTTGTTTCTCTTTCTTTTTGCGATGATGTTTGTATGGTCACAATGTGGGACGTGCACACCAAGATAGCAATTATGTATGTGGGTAATATGTAAACACCAAAGATGATACTATTATAAATGCATGCAATTTTAGCTATGCGGAGAATGTATCACTAAAGTGCACAAGTAGCGTAGCCCGACAATACTCAATGGCTAGTCTCGATAGGCAAGTAACGCAAAATAGGCTCGGGGTAACAATGCAATGGCAAGGGTATATGACAAGGGTGTCGTCGCGGTTACCGTCCTTGTTTACGGTGTAGTGTCAATGTAGAGGTGGTTGGCGACGATCCAGACTGATGATGAGCGGCGATGTCGGTGAAGAACCACTCCCAATTAGCCGAAACACCTTAGGAAGTGGCGAAGCTCGCGACTCAAAATCTCAAATGCAAATGGGTTGCGGAAGGAATGCTGGAGGGTTTGCGGAAGAAATGGTGGAAACGAAGAAAAACTGCCAAAAATGAGGGAAAGCAGCATTGCTGGCTGCCAGGGGCCGGATGTCCGGGTTGTCTAGGCTGGATGTCCGGGCTATCGGGCCGAATGTGTGGGCCTCCCAAATCAGATCCAATCTCAGGGATCCCTTTGAACTAGATGATGAACTCGATTTTTTTCGCAAAATTGCGGCGATTTGGTGGTGAAAATGACGGGGATGGTGGGAAAACACTAGATCTACCTATCCATAGCAAAATCCGCGGATCCAAATCAACAAAATCTGCTCAAATCCAACAAATTCAAGAAAATTTGGTAGGGCTATTTTTGTGGGAATTTTTGAAATTAGGTCAAAACGAATAAAAAATCGGCTAGAAAGTGGAGGGAGAGAATCCAAGGTGTGAATCAACCGTGGATCATGATACCAAGATGATACGGGGCAAACCCGTGAGGGCCGATCTTTTCACACTTGGCGGGGAAAGAGAGGAAAATCAAGAGGCAAATAAACACTCAAAGACGATCCTCAAGTCACACATCCACTAGATCCAACGAACACGAGATACAAGGTTCAAAATCAACAAACGGATACAAGTACCGGTAGCCTAACCACTCCGAAGAGATGGGTCTTGAAATCCATGAGGGGATCTTCCCTTAAGAAGGAGCCCTGACATCCATAGGATCTTCTCAAAAAGAGGTCGCAATCTCTCGGGGAGAAGTATATGGAAGGAGCAATGCTCAACTAGTCTATGAGCTAACACATTGCTAACCCTAAAATGTGGAAGCGGGGTCCCTTATGTAGTCCTAGTAGAGTTGGGGGCGAAAGGGAGAGGTTAGAAGGCCTTTTGGCCCATGGCAGTGTCACAGGGGCCGGATGTCCGGGGCTTCGGTTGGGGGCCGGATGTCCGGGCCTTGGGGCCGGATGTTCGGGGCTCGGGGCCGGCTGCTGATGCTCCCTGTGTAGATGGCGCCGGATGTCCGGGAGCCTTGAGTCGGATGTCTGGGGCGCTGCTGGTCAGGAGGCTTCAGTTCTTGCATTGTCCGACCGGATTTTCGTGTCTAATGGCCGGATTTCCGGGCCGGGCCGGATGTTCGGGCCCTGTAGCTTCGGTTGCTGGGTCTTGGCGCTTGTACAGTCTCCAGGGGCCGGATGTCCCAGGCCTTGGCCGGATGTTCGGGGCCTGGAGGGCGACTTGCCCTTCTTTTGTAGCTCTTGTCCACTCTTCTTCATGTCTGTCTTAATGGGGGCTTGTCCTTCACTCAGAGCGTCTTCTAGACCGTCTTCATGGTACCTGAGCATGCATAGAATCTCCGCTTGAGGTAGCATCCAAGTTCCATGAACATTAAAAGGAGAATCGTATAGGAGAGAAGTCACCTCGTCTTGGATTGCACGTGCACGGGTTCTTGTCATACGACCCTTTGGAGCTTGCGTTGTAGGAGATGGGACCACGGGGATGACCATGGGATGCTCCGCATCACGACCACAAGTTGGTCTATGCCACCTTACCTACACCACATGTTTTGAACGACAAAGGTAACATAGGTGAAGGTGATGCTCTTGTCCCACTAGTGGACATTGATTGCTTGCATGATGATGATCCACCTATTGCCCCTCTTAATGATTATGCGACTTTCACATGCGATGAATTACCCATTTATGATGAGTTTGACGATTCTCATGTGGAGTCTATTAGTTAGGATGCCATATTGCATAGGATACCTTGTGAAAATTCTATTGGTCACCTCATGTTTGACAGTCCGCTTGACTTGTCATATGCTATGCATGAGATCAACCATATTGCATCTTTGCAATCTCATCGTAGTAACTACGCATATGCCATTAAAATAAACCCAATTTGCACATATGGCATAGATGACAAACCCATGGTTATTGCCATTTGTTTTTCTTGTGATGTGCTCCCTTTGCATCACTTGCGCAATTGTTCACTATTGCCAGACCATGACCACCTAGCTTCGGATATGCATTGTTTTGGATGTTGTCCATATTCTTCATATTATGCTTCCACTGTTGCACATGAGGAGACCCCCATAGTTTCCTCATACCTATTAGGAGATTTGATCCATCCTACACTTTGCATGATCCCCATAAATGTGTGCACAATATGCCCCTCATGAATAAAATTGCTATTGATGTGCCATATACTTGTACGCTCACTTTGTGTCCCCATCGTGTTATACACAAAAACTATTCTTTCATGATGGATGACAAGTTCCAATATCATGCCTAAAATTACTTTGAGCATTGTTTACATTGTGCTAACTCTCATGTGCACATACACATCATGATGGATGATGTGTACATTTACGACGCACATACTTTGTTTTGTGTGTCTCCTTGTTGTGTAGGTATACATGATTTATCGTCAACCTTGCAAGCGCACGAGTTGATGAAAGGAGCTCTAGAAAGCAATGAAGACGTGCGCCACCATGGAGTCCTTACCCTACACCAACCCTCTTTGCGCAAATACTTCTCGCATTTATTTTACATGGCCCTCACATGGTTATGGCTTATTGTCCATTATATATCCTTTACCCATATTGCCATGTTCACTTTGCATGATATGCTCATTTCTATGCCCTGCCCATGCATTTGTGACCCATCCTTTGCATACGCATAACCCATGATTCTCGTATCTATATGTGTATTTGCAAGGTTGGTGGCGATATTTCTTGTCAATGCCATGTTCGTTTTGTGTGTCATGCCCTTGTTGATGCTTGTGTTGGGAGAGTCATATTAACCAATTACTCTTTACATAGGAGTTCTCACCAATACAATGATTATGCATTTCCCATTATTTGCTTTCGTGCTTGTGATATGTCATGTGCATTGCATGTGCCTACTATTTGCTCACATGACATGATTGCCATGATTTCCTCTAGTATGTTGCATCTTTGCACTACTAGTTTGCATGACATGATCACTATGCTTGCTTATGTTGCATCACCGATGAATAATACTTGCTCCTTTCATGCGGTTGATGAAAACCATTGCCATGTTTCGCACATGATTGATATTGCTTATTGTCATATGTCTCCATGTGTTGCCTCTCCAATGCTAGATTTGCCATGTATTGAGTGCAACAATGCTATTAATTTTGCTAATGATATTGCCCCCATAGCTTTCTCTCATATTATTGGAGCTATTGACATCTTTCATGTGAAGCATGTTTTCCTTCCTCCTTTGCACCATACGCCTAGTGCCATGAATATAGCCTTTCTTGCATCATATTATTCATGCACTTGTGATTCTAATGGTTATGTGCAAGAGAAGAGAGCCATCATGATGGATGATGTGTTTGTCTACCATGCACATACATTATTTCCTTTGTTGTGTGTATGTGTAGGATACTTCGACTACATGTCAACTTCCACTTCACGTGAGTTGACCATTTGAGCTCTTGAGAGCGAGCCATGCTACACCGACGCGTTTCTACATAGCACTTGCTTCTGTTTCGGCATTGTGGAGGACGCACAAGGTCACGCTTTTGAGGTGACATCCTTCTTGAGCATGGATATTGTGGATCATCCTACCTGTGTTGCTTGTACCATGACACATATTGGTCATCTTGGACCACATATTTGCACAAATGATAAAGATATTGTTTCCACTCATGATTGCCACATTGCCATGCCTCATGACATATACCTTGTGTGTTGCATCCAACTTGTGGATTAATTGCTCATATCATATGTTTGCACTAGTAGAGAAATGGCTAGCCACAACTTATTTTGGTGGCGCACCAATTTCGCACAACGCCAGCACTATTTTTTTCAAATCGTGATGGCGTTGGACGAATTAGTACACCAGCATTGTGCAGTTAGTGCTGGCGTCGATATAAAGTGGAACGCTACCAAAATGTGGGCCATAGATATATTATGTAGTGCTGGCGTTCACTGTTCGCGAACTCAAGCATTATGTTTTGCCTATATAAGCTAGTGTTGGAAGCCCCTTTGTTTCTCAAAATACATTCACTTACAATTCTTATCCCTAATAACTAGTTAGCTCCTCTTAGTTATGGACCCACGTAGGTGGAGCATGTCGAAAGTTTGGGACTTTGCTGCCCTGGCCGAGCTCCCGTCTGGTCCTGTTGGCTACACCATGAGCTCGCCACGGCCAATGCAGTCGGCCCTCTCCCGCAAATCATCCCGTCGCATCAGCGCAACTTCCGTTCAATCCGGCAGCTACGCCACCAGCGTCGAACATACTGGCCATGTGTTGCTTTGCGGCTGTCGTCGCCCTCTTGATAAGCATATGTCGCACACGGAATGGAATCCAGAGCGAGAGTTTTACATCTGCACCAACCGTGGACAGGTACGTATGTACATATTGATTGGCTTTCAGCTAATTTGCACAATTCAACTCCTCTATTGTTGCTCACGTCAATATGTGTGTGTATATATATATATATATATATATATATATATATATATATATATATATATATATATATTGTGATCCATAGAAAACAAGGGGAAAATATTGCTTCACATGGATACGGGTTGATCTCGTCCAGAAGTACGTAAGCGAGTTGCTCGACTACTCCATTAGACCTTTGAGACGACAGATACACGAGATGCAACTCAAGAACGATGTGATGCGAGGCCAAATAAAAAAATCTTGATTCTTCGATATGCTCTTTTAGCCGGTTGCATGCTTGGCCTATTTCTCCTAGCTGGATCGATGACACTATTTCTTCTGGTGGCTGTTATCACACTGATGATGTTCTTAGTCTAGATCTAGTAGTAGTAAATTATAATTGTTATTTTTTATTATCCTTATGTAATGTATGTAAGCAGGCCAGATTAATTAATGAAATCTATGTTGCTCATCTATATGAATTATATTTCGAACTAATATTTTTTATATATATATTCACAAAAGATGAAAATAAAAAATAATAAACTGAAATGGCGTTGGCCACGTGGGCCAACGCTATCAAACACAGCACCGCCCGTCAAATCCAACCACTCGTATATACACACCCGGATCTAATCCCCACACAAACGCCCCCAAATCAATCCCAACCCGCCGCCGCCGCCAACGACCAAGCCCCCCGGTCGCTGTTGCCACCACATCGCCGCCGTCTCCCTCTCCATCTCCACCTCCGTCGTCGCTGTCTCTCTGCCTCCATCGCCGTCGTCGTCTCCGCGCCACCTCCGCTGCCGCTGTCTCCGCGCCTCCACCGCCGTCTCCGCGCCTTCACCACCATCGCCGTCTCCGCCCCCCCCCCCCCCCCGTCGTCGCCGTCTCCGCGCCTCCACCGTCGCATTCCTCTCCACTGCCGATCCCGTCGCCTCCGTCGCGGGTGAGTAATTGTAGTTTCAGATTTTAGTGTAGTTGTGTATTGCAGATTTGTGCTGTAATTGTAGTTTCAGATTTTTAGTGTAGTTGTGTAGTTTCAGATTTTAGTGTAGTTGTGTAGTTTTAGATTTTAGTGTAGTTGTGTAGTTTCATATTTTAGTGTAGTTGTGTATTTTCAGATTTTTAATGTAGTTGTGTAGTTTCAGATTTTTAGTGTAGTTGTGTAGTTTCAAATTTTTAGTGTAGTTGTGTAGTTTCAGATTTTAGTGTAGTTGTGTAGTTTCGGATTTTTAGTGTAGTAGTGTAGTTTTAGATTTTAGTGTAGTTGTGTAGTTTCAGATTTTTAGTGTAGTTGCGTAGTTTCAGATTTTAGTGTAGTTGTGTAGTTTCAGATTTTTAGTGTAGTTGTATAGTTTCAGATTTTAGTGTAGTTGTGTAGTTTTAGATTTTAGTCTAGTTTTGTAGTTTAATTACATTGCAGCTATGGATTGTATATATATATATAAGTGTTGCAGGTACAGTCAGACGGCTCCGAAGTTTCGTGGTGTGCAACAGAAGGGTACTAAGTACTATGCAACCATCACGAAGGACAATGTCGTCCACCAGCTTGGCCACTGTGATACGGGGCACGCCCATGTGTGTCGATCTTTCACGAATTCGAGGGGGGTTACACGAGGAACACGAAGAACACGAGAGGACACAAACTCAAGGACAGTCTTTCATTACACATCCACTAGAAACACACGAACACACGAGTCACAAGATCCACAATCAACAAAAGGATACACGTAACGATAGTCTCCTCACTCCGAGGGAGGAGGTCTTGAATCCCTTAGTATCTTCCCTTAGAGGGGCCTTGTTGGATCTTCTCTCAATGGAGGGCAATCTCCGTGGGAGAAGTAAGTAATGTCGCTTGCACGTGCTCTTGTCATAGTGTCGGTATCAAAACCGGCGGATCTCGGGTAGGGGGTCCCGAACTGTGAGTCTAGGATCGATGGTAACATGGGACAAAGGAGACGATGTTTTACCCAGGTTCAGGCCCTCCTATGGAGGTAAAACCCTACGTCCTGCTCGATTATATTGATGTGTATGAAGGTTACAGAGTTGATCTACCACGAGATCGAATAGCTAAAACCCTAGATGAGTTTCTTTGTCCTACAATCTAAAACCTCCCCGGTTTATATAGACACCGGGGGGTACCTAGGGTTTACACATGATAGGTCTCCTGCCGGGGATGGAGATGCCGATTTCCTCATCTTGACTTGGAGTGCACGACGCGCCTTCGAGGCTTCCTTCTAGAACACGGGGTCGTGGCATATCCGGCCCTTCCTGCGATAGTCAGAGAGCGGCCCACCAAGCCGGCCTATTGAGAGATAGGCCAGCGGCCCGAGGACCCCTTAGTCCAGGACTCCCTCAGTAGCCCCCGAACTAGCCCCCAACGCCAAGGGTCATAGCTCCAGCAGCTCCACGATTGGAGTCTTCGGCTTGCGGGGTGAGTTCTTCTTCCCATCAATGATCGGCTGAGACTAGTCCGGCTTTTGATGACGCGTAATTTTTCCGATCATACGATCGTCCGGACGCCATGAGTTGCTTGGCCCCAAAGGCCAAACGTCAAAGTGTAAACAGTGTTTCCTGTTAGCCCTTTTGACGAAGGGTCACGGCCTATCATGACCACTGAACCAGTTATGGAAACTTGATTCGCGGTTCGAGGCCGTTTTTACATTGGCACGACTCATCAATGTATAGATCGTGCTCCGTTTCACGCGGGATATGATTAACGCCCTAGGTTTTCTCATGCATGCGCAACGGCACGGATATCTCGGGAAGCGGAGAGACTCGCAGCGCAGTAGAGGGAGGCTCATCGGCGTCACGCCTTATAAAAGGGGAAAAAACCCTGTGGCCTATTCACGCTTCCCATTCGCGTCCCTCGCTTCCTCAATCTTCCCAAGCTCCAAGAGCCCAGATCCAGTTTTCCCTCAATCTCTCCTCCGAGGTTAGCCATGGCGGGCTCAGGCTCTATGGGCAAGTGGGAGGCCTCTACGGTCACCGACAAAGATATCCGGGCGTTAAAGCTCGCCGGCTACCTCCCCGCCAACGTCTTCCACCGCACTCCGGAGGCGAACCAGGTGGTCCCCACCCCTAAGCCAGGCGAGAGGGTGGTGTTCGTCCCCCATTTCATCCGGGGACTGGGCTTTCCGCTCCACCCCTTCGTTAGGGGCCTCATGTTCTTCTACGGGCTGGATTTCCACAATCTTCCCCCGAACTCCTTCGCGCATATTTCGGCATTCATTATTATCTGCGAAGCCTTCCTGCGGGTCGAGCCGCACTTCGGCCTGTGGCTCAAGGTTTTCAATGTCAAGCCAAAGATAGTCGCGGGTGAGCACGCGACTGCGGAGGGGCGGTAATCAGTAAGCTCCCCCGCGTCGAGTGGCCGGCCGGCACCTTCATCGATACAATCAAGATCTGGCAGAAGGAATGGTTCTACATCACCGAACCAAGGGACGAGGGCTGGGCGGCACCTGCCGAGTTTAGATCTGGACCCCCTACGAGGTTAGCCTCGTGGCTCAAGAAGGGCCTTGACTGGGGGTCGGACGCAGAGGTGAAATCGCTGCAGAAGCGCATTTCCTCGGTGATCGCGGCCAAGGTCGAGCTGGTCAATGTTGTCCAGGTCATGCTCCACCGCCGCCTTCTTCCCTGCTAGCGCTCGGCCTCCCCAATGTGGGCCTATCAGATCGAGGACCAGCCTACGGTGCAAGGATTCTTCCGCACTACCCACCAGAAGTTGTGGAAGGCATTATTCAAGCCCCAGAAGAGCTGGCCAGCCAAGGAGGAGGACTCCGGCTTAAGCGCCGATAACCCTCCTACCCAGGTATGATATTATCTTGATACTCCGGCCCTGTTGTTTGACAAGAGCTGAACAACCTCCCTCTCATCTTTACAGAAGTGGCTGAGCAAGGCCGTCAAAATGGACTGCCCGGCCCCACAGCCCGAAGGCCCCGGGTCGGATCTGCTGACGGCGATGCTCGTTGTTGTGCCGTACACAGCGCCGGAGAAGAAAGAAAAGAAGAAAAGCTGAGAAGGCCTCCACACAAGGGACCCACCGGACACTATGTCCGAGGAAACCCATGCCTCCTCTACTCATGAGGAAGAGCACGAGGACGGGGGGGGGGGGGGGGGGGGGGAAGGCGATTCCCCCCTTACAAGAAAGAGGGCGGCGTCGCAGGACGCCGCGGAGGATCTACCTCCTCCTGCCCAGAAGAGGGCGCGTAGGCCGAGGTTAATCCAGGCCGACGACAGCTCGGACTCCGACGCTGAGTCCGAGGACTTTGAGAGGGTTCCCCGAAGGAACCTAAGGGTCAAGCCCCCGGCCCAAAGGTACGAATCTGAAGACTCCCTGGGTCGTTTATGTGAAGTTTTTAATGTTTTAAATGGATGAATGCCTTTTAATCTGCAGCCCACCGCGCGTTCTCCCCACCGAGCAAATATCGGACGGGGAGTCTCCACCCGCCGAGCTAGCGGAGAGCGGGATTATGTCGCACCCACACCTCCAGGGGCCGTGAAGGAGGCCGCGGATGTGTCATCCCACCCGGCTCCCGTGGAGCCGAACACCGGCGGCGGGGGTGACGATGTTATGGCCGAGGCTAACGCCTCGACCGCCGAAGACCAGGAGGGGGAAACTCCCCTGGCCGATGAGGAGGGAGGACGAAATACTGTCCAGTCCCCTCCGAGGACATCTCCGGAGAGCACTGTGCCTCCAGAGCTACCGGTTCAATCCCCCATCAGGGATCGGGTTGGCCGGTCACCGGTGCCACCCATGACTGAGTGGCCGGTCATGATGGAGGAGGCTCTATCAAGTGCCTCCATCTCCGAGGATCACCGTACTCTTATGGGTGCGGTTTTGCAAGGTATTCAGTTCGTTGATAGCGGACTAAAAGAGGCCTTCAATGGTCTCTTGACGGGCTTCAAGGTGAGCCATGTAATACCCTTTTCCCGAAAAGTTTAATTTTGTTAAGTTTGCGCTATCTTTATATGCAGTAGCCCCCGAGCCCCGGGTGGTTTTTTTTGCAAAACCCACCCGGGGGTCAAATACCCCGGAGTGACGAACGATGCATAAGGCACCATTTGTCCCGCACTGTTCTTAAAGCCCTTAAGAGGACCGATCACAGGGTCATATTCTTAACAGTTCGGGGGTTTGAACCCACATAACTTGATATTGTACAACTTATTTTTTGCAGGCCTCGTCGGCGGCGGCGGCCCTCAACGCCGCCGAGCTTGCCGAGCTAAATCGGAAGCTCAAGAGCTCCGAAGAGGAGCTCGTTTGCCTAAATAAGAGGTTCGACGAGGCGCAAGGTAAGCCAAAAATATCCGGGCTATCTATCGTTATTGATCCATACTGGTAACCCGGTGTAATTTATTCATTTATTGCTAACACAACTTCGGCTACGGAGGTCGAGAACCTCAAGGCCGAGCTAAAAAAGATGACGCAAGCGGCCGCGGATGAGAAGGCGACAGCCGAACAAGTAGCAGCCGCGCTATCCGCATTAAAAACTGCGAGCGATAAGCATGAGGCCCGGGTGGAGGAGGTGCGGTAGGAGCTCAAGGACGCCAGCACGAAGTGCGAGGCCCTTGAGCAGAAAAGCAAAGAGCCAGCCACCGAGCTATCCGCTCTGAAATCCGAGCTCCAAAAGGAGTGGGTGGACAGGCGGTCCTTTGAAGAAGAGGTTCGCCAAGTCAAGGCTGTCAAAGATGGTAAGCCGTATTTACTACGATGCGCCTTTGGTGGTAGCAGGTTTGCTTTGCTCACCCAGGTGTGGCGTTCCTCAGGTGTCTGTGCGGATCTTCGAAAGAGTGCAGCGGACGCGAACAAGTTCTATGCTTCGCGGGAGGAGTATGATGAGGCTCGGCTATTCTGGGCACAGTTTGAGTCCCCCGAGCGCTCTCCTCTTCTGATCGAGCGGATGAAGCAACTGATGGAGCTGCACGGGATGGCGGAGCCGGCCATGAAGGATCTCTGCATCCGGCTGTGGCCTGAAGAGCCGTTGTCGGGCAGCTACTTTGGCTTGGTGCGGAAACTGTGCGATGCTGCACCTCGGATTGACGCGCTAAAGCGTTCTACATGCATCGAGGGAGCTCGAATGGCCTTCGCAAAGACCATGGTGCACTGGCTGAAGCTCAAGCCGACCGAGATGGCCACTGCACCTCCGCCCCCTGGAAAGGGGCATAGGCGCCCCGAGCTATACTTCTCCACAGTGATGGTGGGTGCTCGGGCGATAGAGGCCCAATTCTCTAAGGATGTATTTTATGAATGAGCGCGTTGTAATATGTCCGAAGACTGTTAACGCTTTATAATGAGGCTGCATGGTTTATCATGTCTTTTTGAGTTTTGTATTTATTGTGACTCCTATGTGGCCGTTTTATCTGAAAGTTGTGAGTCGTCGGCTTCAAACCCCACGTAGATACTACGCGAGGTGTTTCTGCCTCTGCACTGTGACCCTTAGCCGAGGTATCGGTGCACGAAGGTGGTAGTGCGAGGGGAACGAGGCAATCAGACTATGATGCTTTATTGCTTTCACTTAGCCGTAGGAAAAAAAATCAGGGGCTGATGACTAGCCCCCAGTGTTTTGTGATTTTCGGATATACCGAGGCTTAAGCCAGCATCACATGGGTCGTACAAGTACGAAACCCATCATATGACACGGAATAACCTCTATCGATTTTTTTAGTGTGACACTTATGCTCGGATTTGTAGACCGGTTCTCGCTTACTATGACAGTCAATTTTCGGCTTTCTCCCCTGAGGTGCTTGACTAGGCGAGCTGGAAGCACAATCGCAGAGGTTCTCCCTTTGCCCTTTTAGCCAAACGAGCGGAACGTAAAAGGGCAAACACTGGAGCCGGGCAACCAAACTATTGACCCAAGACATAGTTCGGATCTGATGCATATAAAGCAAAATCCAAGACGCCGAACACACGATCAATTGTGTCAGGATGATGCTTAGGGTGATATTTTAAATTCAATCCCCCGGTCTATTAGCCGGATGCATCGTAATGTATACCGAACAGTTTTGCAAGAAGCGTTGATGAGGGACGAACAGAGCAGGTAGCATAAAATACAGCGAAGAAGCCATGTACAATGGTCTATTATTTGCTCATTAATTCTTATAACTCAAATTGCTGAAGCCACTATTTATAGGTATTTGACGAGGAAATATAAAGTTTACAGAGGAGGGGTTGTACCAGGGGTCTTCGATGGGTGGCTTGACGACCTCGATGTGCCCCGCCGCATGTCTGCTCCTGCGGCTCCTAGAGAGTTGTATTCCTTTAAGGGTGATGGTGTCGGTGAACAGACCTTGGGAAGAAGATCTTGAGAAGTCGCCGAAGTATGGATGAGCTTTACGCTTTAGCAGGTCCTTGATGGTACCTGTGGTATGTCCGAGGACATGTACTGGCAGTAGTTCGGTCCAACCGAACACTTTCCCTTTGATAGTTGTTCCTCACTGCTGCCCATGGAATTTTGAGTGCAAAGTTGTGCCGTCTTGGCACATGTTTGGCGGCACTAGGGCTGCGCAGTGAGGAGCGTGTCCCTATTTCTCAGGAGAATAAGATTCTGGGAGTTCGGATTGAGACCGAGCTCGTTTGTCAGCCTTACGTGCCTTTATGGCAGATTTCGATGTTGGCCGATCGTCATCGTAATGGAATTCGGCCACCAGGGCCAATGCATGTTCCTCAGTTTGGAGGGAACGCTCTGTGTTGCCGTTGATATTAATGACCCCCTTGGGCCCGGGCATCTTGAGCTTGAGGTATGCGTAGTGTGGGACGGCATTAAAGCGAGCGAACGCTATGCGGCCCAGCAGGGCGTGATAACCGCTGCGGAAGGGGACAATGTCGAAGATCAAGTCCTCGCTGCAGAAGTTGTCGGGCGAACCGAACACTACTTCCAGGCTAACAGAGCCCGTGCGCTGGGCTTCGACGCTTGGGATGACTCCTTTAAAGGTAGTGTTGCTGGGTTTGATCCTTGATGGATCTATACCCATCTTTTTCACCATGTCTGAGTAAATCAGATTCAGGCTACTTCCTCCGTCCATTAGGACTTTAGTGAGGTGATACCCATCGATAATGGGGTCTAGGACGAGGGCCGCCGAACCCCCATGACGGATACTGGTCAGATATTCTCGTCGATCGAAGGTTATCGGGTACGCCGACCATGGGTTGAACTTTGGGGCTACAGGCTCTACGACGTAGACCTCTCGAAGGGCGCGCTTCCTCTCCTTTTCAGGTATATGAGTGGCGTATATCATGTTCACAGTCTTTACCTCTGGAGGGAACTGCTTCTGTCCTCCATTGATCGGACCGCTGGGCTCGTCATCGTCCTCGCTGCGTGGGCCCTTGCCTTGCTCTTCGGCTGCGAGTTTGCCGGCTTGTTTGAACACCCAACAATTACGGTTGGTGTGGGTGGCGGGCTTGTCTTGAGTGTCGTGGATTTGGCAGAGCCTATCCATGATCTTGTCCAGCGGGGTAGGTCTGTCACGATTGCCTTTAGAAGGCTTCTTCCGCTGCCCGGATCGGGGGTTGCGGAAACCGGCGTTAACAGCCGTGTCGTCTGCATCACCGTTGGTGTGCCGGCGTTTACTTTTGTTGCGTCGAGGTTTGCCGTTTCCATCCCGGACTTCAGAGGTGCCGGGGTCTTCGGGGTTGTGGCTTCGTCTAGCTAGCCAGTTATCCTCGCCCGCGCAAAAGCGGGTCATGAGTGATGTAAGGGCGGACATGGTCCTAGGCTTGTCCTGACCAAGTTGGCGAGCCAGCCATTCGTCCCGAATATTGTGCCGGAAGGAGGCTATTGCCTCGGCGTCTGGGCAATCGACAATCTGGTTCTTCTTGGTCAAGAACCGATTCCAGAATTGTCGAGCTGATTCGCTTGCCTTCTGGACAACATTGCTTAGGTCGGAGGAGTCCGGCGGCCGGACATAGGTCCCTTGGAAGTTAGATCGGAAAGCATCCTCTAGATCCTCCTAACTCCCGATAGAATTTTCGAGGACGCTGTTTAACCAGTGCCGAGCTGGCCCCTTAAGTTTTAGGGGCGGATACTTGATGGCGTGGAGATCATCTCCTCGTGCCATATGAATGTGGAGGAGGAAATCCTCGATCCATACGGCTGGGTCCGTTGTCCGGCGTATTGCTCTATGTTCACGGGTTTAAACCCTTCCGAGAACTGATGTTGCATCACCTCGTCGGTGAAGCACAGTGGGTGGGCAGCGCCTCTGACCCCGGCTATGTCACGCCGGTAGTCGGCGCCTGATCTGGCCCGGTTTGGTTCCCGACCTCTGTTGTTGTGGTCGAGCCGAGGTTGGTACCCGTCCCGTCTATCGGGGGAGTACCCTCTAGATCTGTAGATGGATCTCGTGCGGCCTGTTCTATAATCCAGGTTGTGTCGCAGGTCGTACCTATCCTCGGGCTCTATTGGCTCTTTTCCCCTTCTGCGGGGTATCACCGGCCTATAACCGGCGTCGCCAGCCGTCCTATCTCGTCCTCGGGGAGGGCGGTCCGGCTGGTCGTATGGAGTGTGTTTGGGCGACGGTGTATTAGAGACCTCGTCGTCGAACTGCGGCAGCAGCCGTCGGCATGGATAGCTCTTGGGTTGGTCCAATAGACCGGTACCATACCCTTCCTTGGCTGATAGGACCCTTGTCCATCTGTCATTGAGGGTGTCCTGTTAGGCCTTAAGCTGCCGCTCTTTTGCCTTCAGGCTTCGGGCAGTGGTTATAAGCTGTTGCCTAAACCGTCCCTGATCCTCAAGGTTTTCGGGGACAGTGAAGTCTTCGGCTTCCAGGCTGTCCTCCTCCTCGACAGGGGGGAGGTAGTTGTCATCCCCGGAATCGTATAGATCCTCGAGGTCGCGCTGGTCTTCCGGCCTCTCCTGGTCCTCTAGCGGATGCTCGGGGAGATCGGGGTCGCCGAGGTCTTCCGGGGTGTCGTTTTCCCCGGTGTCAGCAATGGCTTCCCTTCCCTTTTTTTGCCTTTGACCGTTTGCGCAGTTTCCGGCGCCTTGACGGCTCCTCACCAGATTTATCGCCATTGTTTTTGGGTGTGTGATCGCCCTTATCGGCTGGAGTATCCACCATGTAGACGCCGTAAGTAGAGGTGGCAGTCCATCGCCCTGTGTTGACGGTGGCGGGAGCGCAATCCTCTTCATCCATGTCTTCTGCCTCCTCGGAGGCGTAGTCCAACATGTCGGTTAAGTCTTCGACAGTGGCTAGTAAGTGGGTGGTGGGTGGGATGAAAAATTCCTCTTGACCCGCCTTCAGACCGATCTGAGCGTGGATCGAGGTTGAGTCATCAGTGATTTTCATCGATAAGATCCGATCTAGAGCCTCGTTGAGTGTCAAGAGCTTGATCGGGTCCATTTGCCCAGAGCTTTCGGAGTTAACCTCCGGTGCGTCCGAACAAGGAGTGTGTTCGGCAGGAGCTGACCCTCGACCATCCGGTACTATGAACGGATCCGGACTAAAAGCCAGATCGTCGTCGGGGTTGGTCCCGTGGGCGGGGTTGAGAGCGAAATCCGAAGCCAAGGCCTCGGAGTCCTCGGGCGCATCAGATGAGATTGCAAGCCCGGTGAACAAAAGATCGCCCCGAGAGTCTACGGAGAACTCTAGGTTCCCGAATCTGGCCTCTTGATCAGGGGCGAAAGTCCCGACCCGGCTAAGACGGTCGGTCGGGTCGGCGTGCAGCACGATGCTGCCGAAAGCGAAGATCTGTCCTGGGACAAAGGAGTCATTGTTGCGGACTTCCTGGCTAATAACTAAGCGTGCCATTGATTCCTTTGGTGATCATAGTGGAACTCTCAATGAAAGCACCAATGTCGGTGTCAAAACCGGCGGATCTCGGTTAGGGGGTCCCGAACTGTGAGTCTAGGATCGATGGTAACATGGGACGAAGGAGACGATGTGTTACCTAGGTTCGGGCCCTCCTATGGAGGTAAAACCCTACGTCCTGCTCGGTTATATTGATGTGTATGAAGGTTACAGAGTTGATCTACCCCGAGATCAAATAGCTACAACCCTAGATGAGTTTCTCTGTCCTACAATCTAAAACCTCCTCGGTTTATATAGACACCGGGGGGTACCTAGGGTTTACACATGATAGGTCTCCTGCCGGGGATGGAGATGCCGATTTCCTCATCTTGACTTGGAGTGCACGATGCGCCTTCGAGGCTTCCTTCTAGAACACGGGGTCGTGGCATATCCGTGTTGGGGAACGTTGCATGGGAAACAAAAATTTTCCTACGCACACGCAAGATCTATCCATGGCGATGAGCATCTACGAGAGGGAGAGTGGATCTACATACCCTTGTAGATCGCTAAGCGGGAAGCGTTAAGAAACGCAGTTGATGTAGTCGAACGTCTTCGCGATCCAAATCGCCGAGCGTCCCGTGATCCCTTCACGATCCATCTCGCGATCCAATCTCGATCTGTCCCGCGATCCCATCACGATCCGTCCCGTGATCAAATCACGAATCGTCTCGCGATCCTGATCACGGTCCTTCCGATCTAGCGCCGAACGGACGACACCTCCGCGTTCAGCACACGTACAGCTCGATGAGGATCTCCGCCTTCTTGATCTAGCAAGAGGGAGCGGAGAGGTAGCAGAGTTCTCCGGCGGTGCGACGGCGCGACGGCGATGGTGGTGGAACAATTCCGGCAGGTCTTCGCCTAAGCACCGTTGAAACTAGACTAGAGGAGAAACCGATCTAGATGAAGTAGAGGGAGCACGTGGCAATTAGGGTTAGCTCTTCCTCTAAATCCTCTAGTATATATAGGAGGGAGGGAGGGGAGGAGGCAGCCTCAAACCCTCAAGGTTTGGCCGAAATTGGAGGTGGAGGAGTCCTACTCCAATCCTATTAGGAGTAGGATTCCTCCTCTCCACTTGGAAACCCTTTCCACCTTTCCTCCTTTGGATTTTTTCCACCCAAAGCCACATGGGCCTTAGTGGGGGGTTAGGCCAGCCCACTAGGGGCTGGTTTGACTCCTCCCACAGCCCATGAGGTCCTTTGGGTCGAGACACCCCTCCTGATGGTCCCCGGTACCCCTCCCGGCACTCCCGGTACACTACCGAAATACCCGAAACTTTTCCAGTGACCAAAACAGGACTTCCTATATATCAATCTTTACCTCCGGATCATTCTGGAGCTCGTCGTGACGTCCAGGATCTCATCCGGGACTCCGAACAACATTCGGTCACCACCATACATAGCTCTACTATACCGAAACGTCACCGAACCTTAAGTGTGCAGACCCTGCGGGTTCGAGAACTATGTAGACATGACCAAGACACCTCTACGGTCAATAACCAATAGCGGGACCTAGATGCCCATATTGGTTCCTACATATTCTACGAAGATCTTTATCGGTTGAACCTCTATGTCAAGGATTCAGTTAATCCCGTACGCTGTTCCCTTTGTTCTTCGGTATGTTACTTGCCCGAGATTCGATCGTCGGTATCTCTATACCTAGTTCAATCTTGTTACCGGCAAGTCTCTTTACTCGTTTTGTAATACAAGATCCCGTGGCTAACACTTAGTCACATTGCTTGCAAGGCTTATTGTGATGTTGTATTACCGAGTGGGCCCTGAGATACCTCTCCGTCACACGGAGTAACAAATCCCAGTCTTGATCCATGCCCACTCAACAGACACCCTCGGAGATACCTGTAGAGCATCTTTATAGTCACCCAGTTACGTTGTGACGTTTGATACACACAAGGTATTCCTCCGGTGTCAGTGAGTTGCATGATCTCATGGTCATAGGAACAGATACTTGACATGCAGAAAACTATAGCAATAAACTGACACGATCATATGCTATGTTTATAGTTTGGGTCTTGTCCATCATATCATTCTCCTAATGATGTGATCCCGTTATCAAATGACATCTCATGTCTATGGCGAGGAAACCTTGACCATCTTTGATCAACGAACTAGTTAACTAGAGGCATACTAGGGACACAGTATTGTCTATGTACCCACACATGTATTTGAGTTTCCAATCAATACAATTATAGCATGGATAATAAACGATTATCACGAACAAGGAAATATAATAATAACCAATTTATTATTGCCTCTAGGGCATATTTCCAACAATCCGGCCCTTCCTGCGATAGTCAGAGAGCAGCCCACCAAGCCGGCCTATTGAGAGATAGGCCAGCGGCCCGAGGACCCCTTAGTCCAGGACTCCCTCACATAGGGCCACTTGGGGGGTGTGTTGATGGTGTAGTCTTCATGGGGATGATGGTGGGATGCTCCGCATCATCTCCCCCCTTGGGGAAGATCCTTCCTCGGATCAAGATCTTCATCACCATGAAAAGGGGATGGATCCGTGACATTGAAGGTGTCAGTCACGTTGTACTTGTCACGTGGGATGTCGATCTTGTAGGCATTGTTGTTGTAGTGCGCCAACACCTTGAAGGGTCCGTCGGCTCGCGGGAGTATCTTGGACTTGCGTTCATTGGGGAAGCGGTCCTTGCGAAGGTGTAGCCACACAAGATCACCGGGCTTGAACACCATGGGGTGCTTGTTGAGGTTGCGTTTGTTGGTGACGCGTTCCACTTGACGTACCATCATGCGCCTTGTATTGTCATGCATTTTCTTGAGGTAGCTTGCCCTTGCACTTGTGTCCATGTTGACGCGCTCTTGGATTGGTAGAGGGAGGATGTCCAATGGGGACAAAGGGTTGAAACCGTAGTCCACTTCGAACGGGTACTTGCTGGTGGTGGAGTGACTCGCGCGATTGTAGGCGTACTCGGTGATGGGGAGGCATTCTTCCCATTCCTTGATGTTCTTCCTGATCAACACGCGAAGTAGAATCGATAGTGTCCGGTTCATCACCTCCGTTTGTCTATCGGTTTGTGGGTGATATACCAAAGAGAATAGAAGCTGGAGTTCGAGCTTGGCGCATAGGGTCTTCCAAAAGTAGCTCAGGAACTTGACGTTGCGGTCCGAGACAATGGTCTTGGGGATGCCATGTAGTCGCAAGATGTCTCTACAAAATAAATTTGCAATATGTGAAGCATCGTCTATCTTGTGACATGGAATGAAATCAGCCATCTTGGAAAAGCGATCCACAACGACAAAAACGGAATCGTGGCCATTTTTAGTTCGTGGCAAACCATGCACAAAGTCCATACTAGTGTCTTCCCACGGTTGGAAAGGTATAGGAAGAGGCATATAAAGACCATGGGATTGAGCTTTGGACTTAGATTTGCGACATGTAGAACATCGGTTGGTGAAGCATGCAACATCACGAAATATCTTGGGCCAAAAGTACTTGTTGGATAGTATGGCATACGTCTTGTCGCATCCAAAGTGACCCATAAGTCCTCCACCGTGAGCCTCTTGCAAACGCAACAAACGAAGAGAAGACTCGGGTATACAAAGTTTGTTAGCATGCATAAGATAGCCATCTTTCATATAGTAGTTCTCCCAACAAGTTTTCACTTGGCACATAGCGTCCGGATTAGCAAAATAAGCATCATGCTCATACAAGTCTTTGATGTGCTCAAAACCAATAACATTCAATTCAAGTTGAGTAACTAGCATGAATTTGCGGGAAAGGGCATCCGCCACAACGTTTTCCTTACCCTTAATGTATTTGATGACATAAGGGAAGGACTCAATAAATTCACTCCATTTAGCATGTCGTTTGTTCAACTTAGTTTGACCTTTTAAGTACTTAAGTGTTTCATGGTTGGTATGGATAACAAACTCATGAGGTCGCAAATAATGTTCCCACACATGTAAAAATCTCACTAAAGCATACAATTCTTTGTCATAGATGGGGTAGTTAAGTTGAGCGCCGAAAAGTTTCTCGCTAAAGTACGCAATTGGGCGCTTTTTCGTGCATAAGCACACCACCTATTCCATTACCACTAGTATCACAATGCACTTCAAATGTTTTATCAAAGTTTGGCAAAGCAAGCAAAGGTGCATGAGTGAGCAAATTTTGAAGTTCATGGAAGGCGGTGTCTTGGGAAGGACCCCAAATAAATGGTGCATTCTTCTTGCTCAAAGCATGTAGAAGAGATGCAATAGTGCTAAAGTCCTTGACAAAACGGCGATAGAAACCGGCTAGTCCTAGGAAACTACGCACTTGTTGCAAATTCTTTGGTGTGGGCAAAGTTTTAATAGCATCAATCTTAGTTTCATCTACATGAACGCCCTTAGAAGATACTACAAAGCCTAGGAAAACTACCTTCTCAACACCAAAGGTGCATTTCTCCATGTTTGCATAGAGTTTTTCTTTCCTAAGGATTTGCAAAACATCACGAACATGTGTAGCATGGTCCTCAAGATACTTGCTAAAGACAAGAATGTCATCAAAATAGACCACAACAAAATATCCTATGAGGGGTCACAAAACAAAATGCATGACACACATGAAAGTACCCGGTGCTTCGGATAAGCCCATGGGCATCACTAGCCATTCATAGAGACCAAACTTAGTCTTGAATGCCGTTTTCCACTCGTCACCCTCTTGTATGCGAATTTGGTAGTAACCACTTTTTAAGTCAATCTTAGAGAATATGGTTGCACCACTAAGTTCATATAGCATATCATCTAGGCGAGGAATGGGATGACGATAACGAATAGTTATAGCATTAATAGGACGGCAGTCGGAACACATGTGCATACTATCATCTTGCTTAGGCACTAGTATCACCGGAACCGCACAAGGACTCAAACTCTCACGTACATGCCCTTTATCTAGGAGTTTTTGGACTTGCCTTTGTATTTCCTTTGTTTCCTCGGGGTTGACACGGTAGGGAGCCTTGTTAGGAAGCGGTGCTCCGGGAATGAGGTCGATGTGGTGTTCAATCCCTCATTTTGGTGGTAGTTCCAGAGGTAGTTCATCGGGGAAAACATCTTGGAATTCCTGCAACAACTTAGACAACACAAGAGGAAGATGTTGTGAAGGGTTGGTCCGAACGACGTCATCTTTGCACACAAGTACATAGTGAAGAACGGTCGATGGGCTCTCACTCACATCCCTCAAATGTCGTTTGGTGGCTAAAAGAACTATATCTCTCATGTCCCTCATCGTGGAGTCGCTCATTTTTGGCTTGTGGCACTCACTCTCTTTGAGGTGGATCACCTCACTCACTTTTATCTCCACAATGGGATTAAGCTTGTTTGTCGGCGATGACTTGACTTGGAGACATTGGTCGGAGTACATATTGCTTGCCCTTCATTTTGAAGCTGTATTGATTTGTCCGACCGTTGTGTGTGACGCCACGGTCGAATTGCCAAGGTCTACCAAGTGAGAGGTGGCAAACGGACATTGGAACCACATCACTCTCCAAAGTGTCCTCATAAGCGCCTATCTTGATGGAAACTTCAACGGTATGGTCCACTTGGAGGGTGCTGGAATCGCTTAGCCATTGGACCTTGTATGGGCGAGGGTACTTTTCTTGGCAAATTGTAGCTTGGAACAAAGGTCCTCACTTGCCAAGTTGTGGCAACTCCCGCCGCCGATGATGACCTTGACGGATTTTCCTTGGATGCCCGCCTTGGTGTGGAAGATGTGGCAACGTTGGTCCTCGTCTTCTTGTTGTTGGGGCGTCAAAACCTTGGAGACAACGAGAGCGGGGCTCGAATCGTTGTCGCAAAAGATTTTCAAATCTTCATCTTCATTCACTTGGCGGTGTATGGCCACTTGCTCCAAAGCTTGCATCTTGTCGTCACTCATAGAGTCATAGTTGTCGTCGTCGAGGAGAATCATATTGCGTTTGGTTGGACATTCGAAGGTCTTGTGGCCTCGGCCTTGGCACGTGAAACACTTGATTGAGCTTGTCTTGGCGGTAGCATCCGGTGTTGGAATGGCGGATGAACTCTCGGCTGGTAGGTGCTTGAGGTTGATCGGCTTGATGAAGTCGTCTTGTCCTTGTAACTTGACTTGTCGCCGGTAGATGTTGTAGATTTCGTATTCGAAGGTGTTGTTGTCGTAGTAACTTGAGCACTTGAGCCGTAGGTCTTGGAGGAGAACTTGGAGTACTTGTAGTCATCTTGCACTTGCCGTTCCGCCTTGGTTGCTTGATGGACAAGTTCAAGAAGGTTGGAGTATGGTTGAAAGTCGGCTATCTTCTTGACTTGGTAGTTGAGGCCATTCAAGAAGCATGCCATTGTTTGCTCGTCATCTTCCTTGACATTGGCTCGGATCATAGCGATTTCCATCTCCTGGTAGTACTCTCCTACCGTCTTGGTGCCTTGCTTGAGTTGTTATAGTTTCTTGAAGAGATCCCGGTTGTAGTGTGTAGGTACAAAACGAGCTTGCATGAGATCCTTCATGATAAGGGGTGTCCCGATCTTCTCGTTGAGCTCGATGTAGGTGGATGATAACTTGTGGGACGCTGACGAATCTCTGGCTGTTCCCCCGTTGCCAATGCAACAGTTCTCAACCCTATTCGATATTCTCAACTTCACACACTTCCGCACGTAGCCGCCGACCACGAAGCGGTTTGCAATCTACCAATTCCCAATGGAACAGCAGAAGACACTTGAATCTTGCAGTAGGATAAACACCAGATCGCAACAAAGTGGTGAAGGTAGAATACTCCTGATCGAATCAAAGAGGAATATTGATTACAGAGGAATGCTTAAAGCAATTCAATCTGAAAAGAGGTTTAATCAAAACGTGGTCTGCCTCTAACTAACCCTAAGGAAGGGTATTTATATCCTAAGATAGTTGGAAGGGGTACACGGCCCGTCAGCCCAAAAGCCTGCGCACAGGCAGCACGGTAGTACCGCTTATAGCATGCGGTACTACCGCTCCAAGCGGTACTACCGCTTAAGTACCACTCTAGTATCGGTTAGGTCGCTTGGATGCCAGAAATATTTTGCTAAGCGGTACTGAGTACGGTAGCACGGGGCGGTACTACCGCTTTAAGTGGTACTACCGCTGGTGTGGGGCGGTACTACCGCCCTGGAAACTGCAGGGTCCTCCTCCCTGCCCAGCTGCACTGCCTCCTTGCTCTCCTCCTTGCTCCCTTGTGCTATGCCTTCCTCTCCAATGTACCTAATGACACACACACACAAGGATTTAGGCAGTATAAAGCTCTCATTAAAATAAATAGCATTATCAACTAAGAGAGAATCCACCTGTTGTTCTAGTAGTTTAGCACGAGCTCTTGTAATGGGTCCAATCCTGATTTCATCATTGGACATCTTCTTTGTAGCAATAGGTTGTTCATGAGGTAGAGATGGAGTCATAGTATAGATGTCCTCATCATCCTCCCCCCCTTGAAAAGGCGTCGACCTCGACGCGTCAAGGTCATCTCCAAGATAGGGCGTCAAATCAGCAACATTAAAAGAATTACTGACACCAAACTCCTCGGCAGGAAGATCAATCGTGTATGCATTATCATTTATTTTTGTAAGCACTTTATAAGGACCAGCACCACGTGGCATCAACTTGGACTTGCGCAGATTGGGGAACCTATCCTTGCGGAAGTGTACCCACACCATGTCACCCGGCTGGAACAACACCTCCTTGCGCTTCTTGTTAACACGAGCAGCTGTGTGCTTGCCCTTCTTCTCAATGGCTGCCTTTGTTTTCTCATGAATCTTTTTCACAAAATCTGCACGCTGCGAGGCCTCCATGTTCACCCTTTCTTGCGTTGGCAGCGGCAGCAAGTCAAATGGTGCAATGGGTTTGAAACCATAGACCACCTCAAATGGACAAAGTTGCGTGGTAGAGTGCACCGCTCTGTTGTAAGCAAACTCCACATGCGGCAAGCATTCCTCCCACTCACGCAGATTCTTCTTGATCATGGTTCTCAGCAATGTGGAAAGTGTACGATTCACCACCTCCGTTTGACCATCAGTTTGGGGATGACAAGTAGTACTGAACAGTAGCTTCGTTCCCAGCTTGCCCCAAAGTGTCTTCCAGAAGTAGCTCATGAATTTCACATCACGGTCAGAAACAATCGTCCTTGGTACGCCATGTAAACGCACGATGTCCCTGAAAAACAGATTAGCAATATGCGACGCATCGTCGCTTTTGTGGCAGGCAATAAAATGTGACATCTTTGAAAATCTGTCTACTACCACAAAAATAGAATCATGTCCTCTCCTGGTTCTAGGCAATCCTAAAACAAAATCCATGCTGATATCTTCCCATGGAGAATGAAGTGCAGGAAGAGGGGTATACAGACCGTGAGGTTTCAGCTTGGACTTTGCCTGATTGCAAGCGATGCAACGCTTCACATACCTGTCCACATCACGCCTCATCTTTGGCCAGTAAAATGATCTGCGAGCATAAGGAACGTCTTCTCACGTCCAAAGTGGCCCATCAAACCGCCAGCATGGGATTCCTGCAACAAGAGCAAACGCACGGACGATTCTGGCACACACAGTTTGTTAGCGCGAAACAAGTACCCATCATGTATATGGTATTTTTCCCACGCTTTCACAGCAGAACATTGAGCAAATGGCGTCGCAAAATCAGTATCCAAAGCATATAAATCACGCAAACTCTCTAAACCAGGAACTTGAACATCAAGTCGTGTCAATAACATGCTTTTCCGAGAGAGTGCATCAGCAACAACATTGTCTTTTCCTTTCTTATACTTAATGATGTATGGGAAGGATTCAATGAACTCAACCCATTTAGCATGTCGTTTATTCAGATTTGACTGGCTTTTTAAAAACTTCAAAGCCTCATGGTCAGAATGTATGATAAATTCTTTTGGCCACAAATAATGTTGCCAAACCTCAAGAACTCTAACGAGAGCATACAATTCTTTTTCATAAACAGGATAGTTCAATTGTGCACCATTCAGTTTCTCAGAAAAATATGCAATTGGTTTACCCTCTTGCATTAGCACACCTCCGATTCCAATGCCACTAGCATCACATTCGATCTCAAATTTCTTATGGAAATCGGGAAGTACAAGCAACGGTGCAGTAATTAAACGACGTTTCAGCTCATCAAATGCAGAATCTTGGGCTATGCCCCACACAAACTCAACACCTTTTTTGGTAAGGTCATTCAAAGGTGCAGCAATAGTACTGAAATCTTTCACAAAACGTCTATAAAAACCAGCAAGACCATGAAAGCTTCGTACTTGACTAACATTCAAAGGAGTAGGCCAATTTTTAATAGCTTCAATTTTAGATTCATCTACCTCAACACCATGAGCAGAAACAACATAACCCAGAAATATGACCTTATCTTTGCAAAATGTGCATTTATCCAGATTACCATAAAGCTTAGCATCACGCAACACTTGCAAAACTTGGCGAATATGATCAGAATGTTCAGATGCATTGCGGCTGTAAATAAGTATATCATCAAAATAGACAACCACAAATTTACCAATAAAGTGCCTCAAAACATGGTTCAGTAATCTCATGAAAGTACTAGGTGCATTAGTTAACCCAAAAGGCATGACTAACCACTCATATAAACCAAACTTTGTTTTAAAGGCTGTCTTCCATTCATCCCCTTGTTTCATCCTAATTTGATGATAACCACTACGCAAGTCAATTTTAGAGAAAATAACAGCACCACTCAATTCATCTAGCATATCTTCCAAACGTGGAATAGGGTGACGATATCGAATAGTGATGTTATTTATAGCTCGACAATCTACGCACATGCGCCATGTACCATCTTTCTTAGGAACTAAAATTACAGGAACATCACAAGGACTTAAGCTCACGCGAATATAACCTTTGTCGAGAAGCTCTTGTACTTGTTTCTGAATTTCCTTAGTTTCCTCGGGGTTGGTGCGGTATGGGGCCCGATTGGGCAGCGACGCTCCTGGTATCAAATCAATTTGATGCTCGATACCCCGCAATGGTGGCAAACCAGCAGGGACCTCCGCCGGAAACACGTCACCAAATTCCTGTAACACATTAGAAACACCAAGAGAGAGAGGAGTCATATCATTAGAAATCAAAATTTCACCCCTGCACAGAAGCACAAGAGGAACAGCAGTGGGATCCTCACGGAACTCTCTCAAATCAGATTTGGTGGCTAACATGACTAAGGAATTCACTCCCTCACATTTACTTTTACCGCTCAAATTTGGCTTGTGGCTCTCACTCACCGGAAGTGTAGTCTCTCGCCTATCTAATCTCTCGCTCTCTTTCTCAAGATTCACTTCAATTTTTTGACGAGATGCAGTTACAATTTGCTGCGGAGTCATGGGTCGCAAAATAATGTCCTTGCCATGCCAAGTCAACTGGAATGTGTTGGCTCTCCCATTGTGAAGAACGTTTCTATCATATTGCCATGGGCGGCCCAACAACAAGTGACAAACAGTCATAGGAACCACATCAAACTCAATGGAGTCTTTATATGGTCCAATCTGAAAGTCCACACGCACCATGTGGCTGACCTTCATCTCTCCAGTATCGCTCAACCACTGAATATAATAAGGGTGTGGGTGCGGTAAATATTTCAGCTTTAGTTTGGCACAGAGCTCTTTACTAGCCAAATTGCGACAACTACCACCATCAATGATCACTTTGCACGCCTTGCCAGGACCAATAATAGCCTTTGTTTGAAACAAATTACACCGCTGATTATCAGCACGAGGCTGAACACTTAACACTCATTCCGAGCAAACGATAGTAGGAAAGTGTGTTGCATAAGCATCGAGAGCCCCATCAGTGGTATCCTCATTCTCCCAATCTGCAGAAGTAGGATCAGCATCATCACCGGTCTCATACTCTAAATCCTCATTAATCAACATGACCTTCTTATTGGGACAATCCTTCTTGAAGTGACCTTTGCCTCCACATGTATGACAATGCATATCCCTATTTCTTGCTGTAGACATAGATGAACCAGTAGCACTCGCAGCAGGGTGCACCGGTTTCTTTGCAGTAGAAACAGCAGAATCTGACTTGTTACTGGAAGGAACAGGAAAACCAGAAGTATCACTTTGTGGGGGCGCCCCACCAGTAGGTCGTGGGGTGAAACGACCACGAGCAGAAGCAGAACGAGAGGTAAACTTGGCTTCTTCGGCCAACTGAATTTCTGCTTCACGGGCTTGATGTAACAAATCTGACATGTCTTGATATTGGTGATGCCGAACAATACGCTTGATATTGTATGTCAAACCAGAAAGAAATCGCTGCATGGTCTGTTCGGGCTGTTCACGGACTCGGGCACGCTGCATAATCAACTCCATCTCTTGAAAATAATCATCCACAGACATTGTACCTTGCCGCAAATTCTGCAACTTATCATAGAGAGAACGAATATAGTTGCGTGGAACAAACCGGGCACGCATCACTTCCTTCATATTGCGCCATGTAAGAATTGGAGGATCTCCATCCTCCCGTCTTGTACGCACAAGATGATCCCACCAACGCAAAGCATAACCATCAAATTCAGAAGATGCCAACTTGATTTTTCTGTCCTCGGTGTACTCATGTAAACGCCACAATCTCTCTATCTTGAGCTCCCAACTAAGATATTCTTCCACATCAGTAGAGCCCTCAAATGTGGGAATAGAGAATTTCGGCTTACCCAGCCCATCCTCATCACGGTGAGGTTGCTGAATATCAGTATCACGGCGTGCACCCAAAACAGCAAACCCACGGCCACCCCCACGGCCGCCATTACCACGGCCACCATGACCACGGCCACCATGAACCATAATATTGGCAGCATGAGCAGCGTGTGCAGCTGCGTCAGCTACATGACCACCATGAACACTTGGCTCACCATCATCATCAAGATCATCATCTTGCTCCCGAATGCGTCGTTGACCCACGGAAGCGTGCAACGCAGCTACGGCATGCGTCAAATCCGTAACGGACTGCTGAAGTATAGTCATAGTTTCACGAGTTGTATTCATGGTATCTTGAGTGTCAGCAAGCTTTAAGTCAATAGCACGCACATCCTCTTGTATACCATCACAAGCAGAATTAAATTGGTTCGTCAAATGATCACGAAGTGCCGCATATTCATTCCAATGCACCACGGATTTAGGATCCTTTCGCTGCTGGACATCAAAAGACTCTTCGGACATGATTAGGGAATTAGTACGCACAGAAAGAAAAATATAGTGGGTGTATGTGGAAAACTCTCAACTCACTCAAAACTGAAAGAAACAAGGTATCTTACCGTTCCAAAGTGAATTAGAATCGCTTACCAACTTGGATAGGCAGAACTTGCACGGATGTGAGGAAGCGAATACCGAGGGAAAAACTATCACACGACAAACCAGGGTATATAGTGGAGCTTGGTTGGGATACCTAACAACACCGAAGATAAAGCCTAGTGCTGATCGTGTGAGTCACACCCAAGGAAACACAAACGGTGGAGAGAAACTTGGCAAAGCAACTCTCGCACGGTACGCAGCTCCACAACTGCGAAAGATAATAACAAGGAACTGCCCTCGATTCTTCTCTTTCTTTCTTTCTTTCTTCTTCTTTTTTTTTTTCAAATGTCACGTGAACAGTGTCGTGAACAGTAACGCGGAATTTTTTTTTTAACTACTTGGAAACAAATCTGGAAATCTAAACTCCAATGGAAATAGATCGGATCACAAGGATAAACCCAACGACCAGCAACTAAAACCAATCTACGATGCAATCTAGGCTATGGCAAACTATGAAGAACCCTAATATTTTTGTGAGGCTTTTTCTGGATAGGAGGAAAACAACACTAATCTAAGGGATTGATGGATGCTCACCGAGTAAACACTGGATATCTGATACCAAGATGATAAGGGGTGTCCCGATCTTCTCGTTGAGCTCGATGTAGGTGGATGATAACTTGTGGGACGCTGACGAATCTCTGGCTGTTCCCCCGTTGCCAATGCAACAGTTCTCAACCCTATTCGATATTCGCAACTTCACACACTTGCGCACGTAGCCGCCGACCACGAAGAGGTTTGCAATCTACCAATTCCCAATGGAACAGCAGAAGACACTTGAATCTTGCAGTAGGATAAACACCAGATCGCAACAAAGTGGTGAAGGTAGAATACTCCTGATCGAATCAAAGAGGAATATTGATTACAGAGGAATGCTTAAAGCAATTCAATCTGAAAAGAGGTTTAATCAAAACGTGGTCTGCCTCTAACTAACCCTAAGGAAGGGTATTTATATCCTAAGATAGTTGGAAGGGGTACACGGCCCGTCAGCCCAAAAGCCTGCGCGCAGGCAGCACGGTAGTACCGCTTATAGCATGCGGTACTACCGCTCCAAGCGGTACTACCGCTTAAGTACCGCTCTAGTACCGGTTAGGTCGCTTGGATGCCAGAAATATTTTGCTAAGCGGTACTGAGTACGGTAGCACGGGGCGGTACTACCGCTTTAAGCGGTACTACCGCTGGTGTGGGGCGGTACTACCGCCCTGGAAACTGTAGGGTCCTCCTCCCTGCCCAGCTGCACTGCCTCCTTGCTCTCCTCCTTGCTCCCTTGTGCTATGCCTTCCTCTCCAATGTACCTAATGACACACACACACAAGGATTTAGGCAGTATAAAGCTCTCATTAAAATAAATAGCATTATCAACTAAGAGAGAATCCACCTGTTGTTCTAGTAGTTTAGCACGAGCTCTTGTAATGGGTCCAATCCTGATTTCATCATTGGACATCTTCTTTGTAGCAACAGGTTGTTCATGAGGTAGAGATGGAGTCATAGTATAGATGTCCTCATCACTTCATTTGGGACCAAGTGTTGATAGGAGGTTCACCTCTCTCTTCGTCCCTCAATCACTTGTTCCCACCAAATAAGGTCTTGGAACTCAAGGGAAGCCATTGTTATCTTCTTCTCTTCATCATAGTTGTGGAGGTGAAAGATCTTGTCAACCTTGAGGGCCCATGATAAGTAGTCTTCGGGATCATTGCTTCCGGAAAACTTTGGCATTGTAAACTTGAGCTTGCCGAAGCGTTGTTCATCATTGTGGTGGTTATGCCGAAATCCTTGTCTTTGATGTGGATCCTCATTGTCATTGCCTGAGAGTGTTGACGTTGATCTTGTCCTTGCTCGTCGTCATGGTCGGGTTCGTCACGATGATCTTGAGGACGGCGACGAGGTGGACGCACTCGGTTGCACCTTTCTTGGTTCTCCTCTTGGCGATTGGCTTCTTCTTGTCGTTGTCGAAGAAGTTCTTCTTGTTGTTCTTGGCGAAGGGCTTCTTGCAAAGCGCGATCTGCTTCCAGCGCTCGTTCATGACGGCGATGTTGTTCTTGTTCGCGGCATTGTTGTTCTTCTTCTCGGCGTTGTTTTTCTTGCTCCAACGCATCTTGATCTTGTTGGCGGCGACGGTCTCGAGCGCGGACGCGATCTTGTAATCCATTGCCATGAAATGGATTTTCTTGACGGTGACGACCTTGTGGTGAACTTGGGCTAGAGTGGTCGTTGCGATGGTGATGACGCACTTGTGGACTTGCGTCGGAAGAGTACGTCGTTGAGTTGTGACTTGTGTGACGACTCCTTGTCGATGTAGATGTGGAAGGCGCACGGTTGACCATCAAGGACCAGAGCTCCTCCATTTGGCTTAAGAGCATGGTGTCGAGGTATTCCCTTGTGCGCATTTCGGGTTCACGCAAGTTGGAGGCGAGTTGGTCGATACGGTCATGCAAGACATCTTGAGCTTGAGTAATTGCCTTGTGCGCGCCGAAGAAATGCAACTTGGTGACGTGGTTGTTCGCATCGTCATCATGCTCCTTCAAGGCCGGACTCGACATGATGTTTCTATCCATAGCGCTCAAGGAGATATAAGTGGTAAAAGTGAGAAGACAATACCAATTACCGTTCCAAAAGTTGAAAGTGGATCTAGATCACTCAATGTGCAAGTATGGAAATAGTAGAATTGGTACCGAAGATCGTCCTTCTTGCACCTACACAAATAAGGCTTATGGAGTAGCTTGGTTACGATAGTGGCACAAATTTCAAGCAATCCGAAATATAAGATTCAATAAAGTTGAAAGTGATTCGTAAACTTCGCAAATGAGACAATGTAGATCAATAGCAATGAATATACACGGAAACGCGCACACGGAAGAAAATCGGGGTCGCGCAACCAAGGATGAGCCAAAATGTGGAATCTGCGGAAAATGCTCTCGTTGCACAACACTAGAGAGACGGTAGCACGATTGCTCCAATGGGCATGATAAGCACTTGTGCACAACCTAAAAATAACCAAACGCGTCGTCTTCCTATGCCCGACTTGCTATGTGTGTATGAGGCATGTGTCACTCGCTCAAGTGATCCAAGATGATCAAATATGCTATGCGAAGCTTGCGATGCTATTGCTCTTTTGCTCTTTTGCTCCAGCTTAAAAGCTTTGCTTCTCTTATGCAATGATGTTTTGTATGGTCACAATGCGGGACGTGTACACCAAGATAGCAATTATGTATGCGGGTACTACTTGAACACAAAAGATACCAATATCATATCGAAATGATACTAAGATATATATGCACGTAGTTTAAGCTATTCGGAGTATGTATCACTAAAGTGCACAAGTAGCTTAGCCCGGCAATACTCAATGGCTAGTATCGATAGGCAAGTAACGCAAATAGGCTCGGGGTAGCAATGCAATGGCAAGATTATAGACAAGAGTGTCGTCGCGGTTACCGTCCTTGCTTACGGTGAGGTGTCAACGAAGAGTTGGTCGGCGACGGTCCCGGGCGATGATGAGTGGCGATGTCGATGAAGGACCACTCCTAATTAGCCGAAACACCTTAGGAAGTGGCGAAGCTCGTGACTCAAAATCTCAAATGCAAATGGGTTGCGGAAGAAAAATGGTGGAGGTTTGCGGAAAACTGTGGTGGGAAAACCCCAAGAAAATTGAAAATTGGCAAGGGGAAAGATTCTGCAAAGGCCGGAAGGTCCGGGCCGGCCGGAGGTTCTGGTATCCGGAAGGACCGGGCTGGCCAGAGGGTCTGGGGGTCGGAAGGTCCGAGTGAGGCCGGAGGTTTCGGGGGTCGGGAAAATTGGGACAAACCCTAATTTCCAGGTCTTAGACTTGGGTGGAAAACCGAGAGGAAAAACCCAAATCTGACGAGGAAAAAGAAAAATTGGGGGAAATTGGATGGATAGAAAGGTAGATCCACTCGTCCACAACGAAATCCATGGATCAAAATCAACAAAATCTCCTCAAATCAAACGAATCCAAGAAATTTGGTATGGCTATTTTTGTGGGGATTTTCAAAATTAGGTCAAAACAAAACAAAATTGGCTAGAAGAACGAAGAGGGGACTCCAAATTCGTGAGGAACCTGGCTCTTGATACCAATATGATACGTTGCATGCCCGTGTGTGTCGATCTTTCACGAATTGGAGGGGGGTTTCACGCGGAACACGGAGAACACGAGAGAAAATCACAAACTCAAGGACAATCTTTGATTACACATCCACTAGAAACACATGAACACACGAGTCACGAGATCCACAATCAACAAAAGGATACACGTAACGATAGTCTCCTCACTCCGAGGGAGGAGGTCTTGAATCCCTTAGGATCTTCCCTTAGAGGAGCCTTGGCATCACTTGGATCTTCTCTCAATGGAGGGCAATCTCCGTGGGAGAAGTAAGTAATGGAGCTATGCTCAACAAAAGGTCTTTGCTAAACAACAACTAACCCTAGAGAGAAGAGGGGAAGGAGTTTATATAGTGCTAGGGACGAAGGGGTAAGTGGGAGAGGTACATGGGCCTCGGGCCCAAGTGGAGTCGTTCTATGAAGGCCGGAAGTTCCGGGCGCCGGAAGTTCCGGGCTGAACAGAGAGTTGGCGCAGGCTTCGGAGGCTGGTTTCATGGGGGGCCGGAAGTTCCGGGCCGCCGGAAGTTCCGGGGCCTGGAGGTTCCGGGCGAGGGTCCGGGCTGATTCCAAGCTATCCAGAGAGTTTGCACCTTTGGACTTGGTCGTGGGTCGCCGGTGGGCCGACAGTTCCAGGCAGGCCGGAGGTTCCGGGCAGGCCAGAAGTTCCGGCTGTCGAGAGAGTTGCCCTTGGTGCTTGACTCCTTCTCCTCTGGGCCTTGGTCTTGGGGATGCTTCCTTGGTCCTTCGTGGTCGTCTTCCTCGTACCTAAGGATGCACAGGGTTTCCTTGTGAGGTAGCATCAAAGTTCCTTTGACATCCAAGTCATACTCGAAGAGGAGTGAGTTCATCTTATCTCCAATGTCGTGTGCACGTGCTCTTGTCATATGACCACTTGGGGGTTGGGTTGATGGTGTAGTCTTCATGGGGATGATGGTGGGATGCTCCGCATCACAGTGGCACACCCCAGAGTTAGCAGGGCGCGCCTACGATGCAAAGGTGGTTGAGTATCACAAGGAAAAAGCGATTTTAAACTTCCCTGATTGTCGTGAGTACGCGCAGTTCCTCGCGCCGGAGAACATAAGGATATGCACTAGGGCTGAGGAGAAGGAGAACCTCTAGGCGGAGCAACAATTGTTCGACCCATTAGTGACGGAGCTTGCGAGAGATGACAAACTCTTAGAGACCAACAAGATGATGCTCCTTCAGTATGCAGTGAAGAAGAGCGCAATGGAGGATCCCATAGATTGGGATAAGCTCGAGGAGGAGGAGGAGCATGAGGAGGAGGAGGTTCAGTCGCTGCTGCGTCGTCGTATGCCCACCAGGGACGACCACGAGGCCGGCCCCTCTGGGCGGTAGCTTGCTAGAGATGGACGTATCATTAGCTATTTCGTATATGAATGACTGTTTAACTTTATGCATGTTATTATATGTTTGAACCGTGCATCGTTTGTAGAATTGCTTAATTACTAGTGCATATACGTTCTATTTTGATGCGTTAGTTATTTAGTTTAATGATCTATGCTTACTTTGGTCAACGATATTGACAGCAGTAAATGGATGCCCCATGTAAGACTTGTGGTGCTTTGAGATGCCAGAAGGATAGGAAGTTCTTCATCGGTCTTCCGAAGGACTTCATTGCTAAGACGATATATAAATCATTTAGTTCAACATGTTCTGATTGAGTTTCATATGGTACGTTTGTGGCCGAAATTTTCTTACTAGTTATTTTTACAAATTTTGCTCAGGTCATCCCTTGCGGGGCAAGGCGTGACTTCTTAGAGAAGTTTCGAGTACTGCTTGATGCAACCATCACGTAACAATGCACCCTCATGAACATGCTGACAGCCGAAAGCTACAATTGTCTTGTCACCAACGAGTCAGACCGCACCTATTTCGGTTGCCCTGGTTGGACAGCTCTTGTAACTGCTTACCAGATGGAAGCTGGGGAGAGAGCCACGTTCTACCTTGACCACGATCGTGACGAGATCATGGTCTACTACAGGCCTGCTGGCAGCGATGATGATCGTCCACTTACTCCAGACTATGATCCTGACTCCGCCCGCCGAAATGTCGAGTTAGCTAGCTAGTAGGCATGCATGGCATATCTTATCTTGTGTTACCACATCCTGTTAATTTAGCCGAACTTGTGTGTACTTGTGTTACTTGCCTCTTTTTGATACTTTTCTGAATAATTTCAATAAATAATGACTCTTGAACTTAGATTCTGGTATTTGCAATGTACTATTTAATTACTGCTCTAAACCTTTATTATGCTGTCATTTTTGTTGTATCGCGCTGCTATACAGATTTGTTTAAATATGGAAATTACATTGCTGGCGTAGCACTAACATCCAATGCCACTACTGACGTATATTACTGCTAGCGTTGGCCATGTGGCATGCCATAAATGCATGAAATAGTGCTGGCGTAGTACCCAACGCCACTAGTATTTTCTAACTGTAGCGCCTTATTGGTGGCGTCGGGTGTCCACGCCAGCATTGCCATTTTTTCCACGCCATAGGTAGGCTTTTCTGCACTAGTGTTGATTGCAACAATGTCATTTCTTCACATTTGTCATGCCCCATTGCTTGCTACATTCTTGACTTGTTTGCCTCACACATGATGACCAATTGCTTTTTCTATTGTGTTGAGTGTCTCACTATCTTCACTACACCATGTGCACATTATGCTTGGATTGCCTTGCACTTTGGATTGCCCCGTGTGTTTAGACACTTCACTTTATTTTGTGTTGTGAATGATTCCTATGCCTATCATAGACCTTTTGTTGATTGCTTTGTGCATGCATGCTATGACCTTGCGGTAGATGCTCGTTCTATTGTCACACATTTTAGCATCCCTACCTCACCTTTGCATACTTGTTCCCATGATAACATTGCTTGTGCTCAATTTATATGCTTACATGCCATCACACAATCCCTTGTCACACCATATGTTATGCATGATGAAGACACTTGTTCGGTGAATAACCACTTGAATGCTTGGTTTTCACTAACGCTAACCATATTTATTTTTCCAAGTGTTTTTTGTCCTTGCTCCTTTTGAAGGAATTACAAGTCGATGCGACATTGGAGCGTGCCCATTTCGAGTTTGATGATGATGAGCGTTTGGTGACCGTCCACTTCTATACGGTGATGCCATCTCTTTCCCATGGTGATTTGGATTTTGATCCGAGGACAGATCTTTCCCAAGGGGGAGGGGATGATGCGGAGCATCCTACGGACAACACCATGACAAGGGTCCGTTTCGCAAGTGACACGTGCCACATCTACTCGACATACATGAAGGTGAATCATCTCCTTTACACATGCTTACTTGACCCCTTCGAGGATGGTATACTACTTGACACTCCTTCCATGTGCATACATATGTATTGTCAGACCTTCACGGATGATGAGGAGGAGTGCAAGCGCCAAGGACCGACTACACCTTCTGCAAGGGAAGCGTGGAAGCGAAGATAGAAGAAGAGGAAGCTGCTGAAGTCTACAACGGCCGTACATCCAGCCCCCAGCCTGGATATCCGGCACCTGAAGACACACTGAGGAAGCTACAGGAGCCAGACATCCGGCCCAGCTCCGGACATCCGGCCCCCCTCCCGGACATCCGGCCTAAAGACAACGAATCTAAGGCTCTCTGGCCAGCGCCCTCCTGTACATCCATCCATTAGCCCAGACATCCGGCGCCTCGTGAACGCCCGGACATCCACCCCCCTACCTGCATGCAGCCTTGGGCCCAAGCCCATGTATCTCTCTCCGACCTCCCACTTCGTGGCTAGCACTATATATACTTTTTCCCAAACTCCACTCTTGGGTTAGCAAAGTGATAGCTCATTCATAGATGAGCTTTGCTCCTTCCTCTACTTCTCACATGGAGACCGATGCCTCCACCGGAGAAGATCCCTAAAGGATGTCAAGGCCCCTTTTGAGGAAAGATCCGTCTATGGATTTCAAGGCCCATCTCTTCTAGATTTGGATGAACTACCCATGTATCTTTATTTCCATTGTCGTTCTTGAATCTTGATGCACCTCATGTATTGCTTGTAATTTGAGGAGTACTTGGTGTGGATCTTGTCCAATAGAGTGTTTCCCCCTTTGATTTCTCCATGTTTTACCTTCGTGTTATTCGTGTTCTTCGTGTTCATCCTCGAATCCACCTCCAATTTGTGAAGATCGGGCCACCCTCGGGTTTTGCCCCGTATCATATGCTCAACATGTTCTTCTTCATTCTTCGAGTAAATCAGGATATCGTTGAGGTAAACCACGACAAAGTTTTCTAGATAATCCATGAAGATCTAACTCATTAAGCGGGAGAAGGTGGTCGGGGCATTGGTTAGACCAAAGGACATGGCGGTGTACTCATATTGGCCGTAAGGAGTGATGAAAGCCCTCTTAGGAATGTCCGCGTTACTGATTTTTATTTGATGATAACCTAATCTCAAATCCATCTTGGAAAAGACTGCAGATCCAGCGAGCTGATCATACAGATCGTTGATCCTGGTGAGCGGATATTTGTTCTTTATCGTGACCAGATTGACCGATTCGTATCATCCTTCTTCTTGACAAAGAGGACATGACAAGCCCATGGAGAAGAACTTGGACGGATGAAACCTTTCTTCAAAGATCCATCGAGCTAGATTTTAAGCTCAACTAACTCTTGAGGCGATATATTATAGTCTTCTAGCAATTGGAGCGGTACCTGGAATAAGGTCTATGACAAATTCTACTTCTTTGTCAGGTGGGACATCTGGCAGTTCTTCTGGAAAGACATCGTGAAAGTCACGGACTACCGGTATGTTTTCAAGGTCTGGAAGAGGATTGGCATTAAAAGCATATATCTGGCGTTTTGAAATACAAGTCAAGACATTGACTATCTGGCTAGAAGGATTAGTGAGCTAAACAGGACTAGAGAAGCAATCAAATTTTGCATGATGAACTGGCATCCATTCCATCCCCAAAATGATATTGATGTTCGAAGTCTTGAGAGCTATCAAACAGGCAAGGAATACTAAACCATTGACAAGAATTTGGTTCCCATGGCTTACTGCAGTAGTTTGCCATTTGGAACCTGGTGTTTGAATTACTAATGGAGCGAGTATATCTTCGAAAGAAATGTTATGAGAGAAAGCATAACGTTCAGAGATGAAGGAGTGGGATCCTCCAGAATCAAATAGAATTGAAGCTCGATGAGAATTGAGAAGAAGCGTCTTAAGCACAACATCAGCATCATCTTGAGCTTCTTCTGCGGATACATGGTTCACACATCCACGTGTTAGAGAAACTAACCTGTCATTAGGCTTCTTGGTTGGTGGCTTGCAACGAACATCACCAATTCCTGAAGGGGGTGGAACATAACCACACAA
Source organism: Elymus sibiricus (assembly GCA_039707655.1). NCBI lineage: Eukaryota > Viridiplantae > Streptophyta > Magnoliopsida > Poales > Poaceae > Elymus > Elymus sibiricus. Next base: position 241,315,198 of record CM077665.1, read on the forward strand.
AGGACAATCTCTTGAGTAGTGTCCTGGCTGGCTACACTTGATGCATGCTCCATAAATGGGGATGTGGATCTGGGTTGAACAACTGATTGACGAGATTCATGTGGGAACACATGGCATCGGTAGACAAGGCGCCACTAGGATGGCCTCGATGCATATCCCGGAGGGAGAGCGGTGTTCGGGATCCATATCCCATGCTTTTGAGATATAGCAACTGAATAAGATCCAATGTCACGGGTGTGCTTGCGGAATTCCTCATAGGTCATCCTGCTAATTTCTTCTTGGATGGCTTTGTTCACAAGAACCTGGAAACTGATGAACTCAAGCAGACTGAGATCAAGACAAAGCTTTGGATCAAGGCCTTTCCTGAATCTAGCTTGCTTCTTGGCATATGTGGATACCTTTTCTGGTGCATAACGCGCAAGGCGTCCAAAGTCATGGCTATATGCATCCACATCCATCTTGCCTTGGGTTATGTTCCAAAACTCCTCTTGCTTATCAAGGCATGTGAAATATGATGCTCACGAAAATCCTCACAGAAATCCCTCCAGGAATTAACTTGGCCTGCAGGACGCATGGCGTTGAAGTTCTCCCACCATAGGCTAGCGGAAACTTCAAGGTGATATGTGGCATAGGTAACCTTGTCTCCTTCAGCCACGTTTGCTTAACGCAGCTTGTGGTTGATACTACGGATCCCAATCATCTGCATCTAGTGGCTCAATGGAGTGGTGGAAAGTGGGTGGATTCAATTTGATGAAGTCTTTGATGGATACTAGTTCATTGCACTGATGGGCTGTATTCTGCTCGATGTGCTCCAACAGACGGTTGGTGGCACGCTTGTTCCTCTCAACTTCTAGCATAACCTCCGCCAACGAAGGTGGGTCAGGAGGATCTTCTTCATCCCTACCACCTCCATGGTTCTAACCATGACCAACAGAACTCTGGGGAACTGGCGATATCCCGAAGGAAACAACCAGGGTTCAGAAACAAGGAAGAACACTCGAACATATCGAAACCTAGGATAACTCGGATAGCATAACAGTTGTACGGGTATGAAATATGAGGCAACCTGCAAGAGATTTGAGCATGACAACTAAACATCGTGGGTTCAAGGTACATCGAGAAAATAGGCATCACTACTCATGACTCTGGTTGAAACAAGGTTTGACACACAACAACCATCCTATACGTCTCTGGATCCAGTAACTCGTGATCCTGGAAGATAGGTGAGAAGCCTAGTCCTTAACCCCCCATAGAAAAGAAAAGGGTGACTCAGAACACAGTGACACGAGGAAAGGAGTAAAAAGAATCTTACGTTCCCTACCACAATCAATTACCTTACATAACTAACGCATTACTATACTAAACATCGACAAGTTTGGCTTGGTAATCCTACAGACAATCCTACTCTGACACCGTCGCCGTCGGAACCTCGATCCTAAGGCCGAAAGATCTAGCATGTAACACATCATCTAGCTTTGCGCCCTCACGCACCATCTTACCTTGGCTGGGACCGTTTGCGCCTTTGGCTCACGTATATGATTATGTCGCTAGCATCCATATTGTCAGAGAACCCAAGTCGACATGACTAGTTATAGACCAAAGTGGCACAACCCTACAGGGACAGGCATACATAACCCAACAATGCAGGTGTCGGTCATCAGGGTTTGTAACCAAGTCCTAGCAAGCTACAAGAACTCCAGTAAACACCGCGTGACATTTCCCCGTTGGGACAGACACAACATCAAAGAAGCATACATGCCGGTCAATCAATGTGTCTGGAGCAATAGCAAGCTACTAGGGCTCAGTGGAAGCACAAAGAGGCATTTCCCCGTATAAGGCTACTATAGGCATACAACTAGGTGTCAAATCGCACACATACCTATGCACATACACACAATATGCATGATATTTGTAGATACAACGTGGCATCACAACATAACTCTACAACACAAACATTTATCAAGAAGTCTCTAGAGAGCCAACATAGTATAATGTTACAAGCAGGGGGTCACATGACCCAACATTCAGAGCAGACAAACAACAAGCAGAAGTTAAACATGTCTGGGTACATACATCTACTAAAACGGCTGGAAGGGCTTGAAAATCTACAACGACCCTCCCAAAGGATCCATATTACCATCTGGGTTCCCAAACTACTCGTCGATGTCAACGTCAAGAAGAAAGCGTAAAGTGAACAACGTCTATCTCCACAAAAATGTAAACAAGCAATAGTGAGTACGAAGGTACTCAACAAGACTTATATCCGAATTATCTACTTATGCATCATGTTCCAATGAACAGGATTGTGGGGTTTACTAAGAAATGTCATCTTTGACCTTTGGCTAACCTGAACTATAACAAAGTATCATCCCTCTCTCGTCTCCCTACAAGAGAGCGCACATGAGTCCATCTTGCTAGTCACCAAACAATACTCCACTATGGATCCTCTCTCGTCTCCCTACGAGAAGCCATCCATAGCCCTCACACTTATCTGGACCATTTTAGAGTATCTGTTAAAGTTATCTATGAACTTTACAAGTCTCCAAGTAGTCCATATCCCCGGATGCGACTATTCGAATAGTTTGTTTACCTGCAGGTTTGTACTTCGTCACACATGCTTCCAGCACTTGTCACCCTTTACACGTCATGTACTCGATAACCTTCAAGCGGAAGCCCGGCGAGGGTGTCGGCCGCGGCCGTTAATTTACAACGACTCTAGCCCAAGGTAGTTGCCTATCTGAGTTGGAACCCAAAATGGAAATCTTGCAGAGTTTCCCAATACGACCTATAAAGTTCTGAGCGGGGCCCCAACCGGCCCTGACTGGGCGGTTCATCCACTTCGCAGGCCGTGCTACACCTATCAATGTTTCAAACTACGGCGACTCCTGAATAGAGAATAGGGTAGGTTTATAGGCCGAGAGGGTCCATTGGTTTCGGGCCCAATGTGCGGTAGTAGCTATTCTTCGAACACCAACACAAGATCTTAGGTCCTAAGTGTGGTGTCAAGTAGATAACCCACCATGTACTCCTACATGGCCTCTCATCGTCACCTTTTACCAAAACAGGTTACTTCTCAAGCTCCCACATAGTAGGGCATGAACACCACCATTCCAATTCATCACCCAAATGAATCAGTACACAACTCTAAGCATAGCAAGCATGATATGGATGAAGGGTCACAATATGGCTCAAGCAACTCCTAATCATGCTAGGATCAAGGTTTGGCTATTTACCGTTGTAATGACAGGTCATGCAGAGGAATAGGTTCAACTACTGAAACATCACTAACGATTGAATTGTGGTGTCCTAATGCATTGAAATGAGAGTAAGAGCGAGAGAGTGGGATTGTATCAAAATTCTCAAGGTGGTTTTGCTTGCCTGAAAGATCAGAAGAACAAGGATGCCTTCTATGTCTTCGATAACTATGTCTCGCAAGTCTATTGACAAGAACAAACAAAGAACAATTTAAACACGACAAATGCTTCACAATGATGAATGATCATGACATGTTAAAATTTGATGAGGACATCAATACCATTGTTACACCCACAACCCCTACTGATATACATACTGGACCAGTTACTAGAGCTCGTGCACGCCAATTGAATTACCAGGTACTTTCGTTTCTTGGAAATCCTTCTAGTGTTCATGAATATATGAAGCTGCCTAAATTAGATACTTTTGTTTTACTTATGAATGAAGGGCCTAGCTTGGACAAGAAGGATGGTCATTGGAGTGGGAACAAGCATGGATAAGAAGGTGCGCGCGGGGGAAAGAACAATGGAGCTTTTAGTGGTGATTTTCGCACTTTGAAGCCACTATAAGGAGAGCATGAAGGCTTGGACGAAAATATTCAAGACGCCACTTTATAAATTTCGTCCATAGGCTATTATAGGTGCTGCGCCACCTTATTTTTGGGCCAGGCCCATGTAATTTCAAAATACCTTATCATAGGTTGTTTTTAGAGTCTGTATGTGCGGGGAAACTGAGTTAGGGTTGGTTTCGGACCCCTCCTCCAAGGGGCCATGAAATTTCGCTCTATTCCCCCATATATACAGCACTTGGGGCGCCGGTTAGACTTGGCTTTTATTTAGTTAAAAGTCGGCCATTGCACCTTCGTGTGCTTTGTTTGTGTCCAACGACCAGACCAAGACCGCTTTCGGAACCCCACTTTTATCAATACTTCATCTATGTTTGCAATATTCAGATTGCTTTTATCATATTCTTGCTTGTTCTTCGATTGCTTGTAGGAATAGACCTTCGTGGTCAGGTTGATCGTGCTCCGGCGTGGTCAATAACCTCTTAGAGAGTGGTTTAGCGATTGCTAAGGCGCAATGTCATGCACGATTGTAGTCGGATCATCAAAGTCGTCTCCACCAAATCGATAGTTATCATCTCATCGAAAGATCGGGACCCTTGCCTCTATTAAGTGGTATCAGATTTCCAGGTTACTCGGTGAGATTTTACCAGTTTTTCGTAGTTACATCGCATATGTTCTTTGTTGGGTTCTATCGTAGGTGCATCACATGCGAATTAAAATTTTCCTACGCGCAGAACATCCAAGAACATGCTACAGAGATGGATCACAGCTCGTTACCACTAGACGTGCAGTGCCGTGTGATACGTCTCCAACGTATCTATAATTTTTGATTGTTCCATGCTATTATATTATCTGTTTTGGATGTTTTATATGCATTAATATGCTATTTTATATTATTTTTGGGACTAACCTATTAATCTAGAGCCTAGTGCCAGTTTCTGTTTTTTCCTTGTTTTTGAGTATTGCAGATAAGGAATATTAAACGGAGTCCAAACGGAATAAAATCTTCGGAATATTTTTTCTTGGACCAGAAGCAACCCAGAAGACTTGGAGATGAAGGCAGGGGAGCCACCGTGTGGCGACAAGCCACAGGGGCGCGCCCTAGGGTGGGGGGCGCCCCCCTGGCTTGTGGCCCCACGGCAGCCCCCCTAACCCTATTCTTCGGCCTATAAATTCACAAATATTCCCTGGATACCAAAGAGAGCCACGAAAATACTTTTCCGCCACCGGAAGCCTCTGTTCCCGTGAGATCCAATCTTGGAGCCTTTTCCGGTAATCTGCCGGAGGGGGATTCGATCACGGAGGGCATCTACACCAACTCCATTGCCCCTCCGATGATGCGTGAGTAGTTCACCACAGACCTTCGGGTCCATAGCTAGTAGCTAGATGGCTTCTTCTCTCTCTTTGCTCTTCAATACCATGTTCTTCATGATCTTCATGGAGATCTATCTGATGTAATACTCTGTTGCGGTGTGTTTGTCGAGATCCGATGAATTGTGGGTTTATGTTCAGATTATCTATGAATATTATTTGAGTCTTTTCTGAATTCTTATATGCATGATTTCATATATTTGCAAGTCTCTTCGAGTTATTGGTTTGGTTTGGCCAACTAGATTGGTAATTCTTGCAATGGGAGAAGTGCTTAGTTTTGGGTTCAATCTTGCGGTGTCCTCACCCAGTGACATAGTAGGGGTAGCGAGGCACGTATTGTATTGTTGCCATCGAGGATAAAAAGATGGGGTTTTCATCATATTGCTTGAGTTTATCCCTCTACATCATGTTATCTAACCTAATGCGTTACTTTGTTCTTCATGAACTTAATACTCTAGATGCAGGCAGGAGTCGGTCGATGTGTGGAGTAATAGTAGTAGATGCAGAATCGTTTCGGTCTACTTGACCCGGACGTGATGCCTATATGCATGATCATTGCCTTGGATATCTTCATAATTATTCGCTTTTCTATCAATTGCTCGACAGTAATTTGTTCACCCACCGTATTATTTTCCTTCATGAGAGAAGCCTCTAGTGAAACCTATGGCCCCCGGGTCTATTTTCCATATTATACTTTCAGATCTAAAACCAAAAATACCAAAAATACCTTGCTGCATTATTTTTACTTTTGTTTTACTTGCCGTTCAAGCAATCTATTATATCTATCTCTATCAGATCTCATCCTTGCAAGTAACCGTGAAGGGATTGACAACCCCTTTATAGCGTTGGGTGCAAGTGTTTGATTCTTTGTGTAGGTACATCTATTGGGGACTTGCTTGTATCTCCTACTGGATTGATACCTTGGTTCTCAACAACTGAGGGAAATACTTATCTACTTTGCTGCATCACCCTTTCCTCTTCAAGGGAAAACCAACGCATGCTCGAGAAGTAGCAAGAAGGATTTCTGGCGCCGTTGCCGGGGAGATCTACATCAATCCTACCAAGTACCCATCACAAACTCATCTCTTGCATTTACTTTAGTTGCCATTTGCCTCTCGTTTTCCTCTCCCCACTCCTAAAACGATTTTCCAAAAAGATTTGCCTTCTTATTCGCCTTTCTTCCGTTCGTCTTTTTGTTTGCTTTTTGCGCTTGATCGTTTCATTGCCACTATGTCTGAATCTGGGGAGGCTTTCATTGAAAAGGATAGTAATAATCTTGAGGGGAATTTTGACAATCTTGCTAAAAATGACTCTCATGAAGTACCTACTATCATGCATACAATTTTTTTTTGCATAGGTAGCGGTAATATTATTGGAAAAGGTGTTATTCAAGATTTCTTTACTTGTGCTGGTACGCTACCTACCTTAGGAGGGTCTATCCTCAATAAAACTAATAGTCTTGCGGACGCCATAACACTATTAATAATTGAACTTGAGAGACAATTTGTTCATATGCATCCTTGCATACAAAGGATTTTTCTTGAGTTCTCTAATATTCCGATTGCTTCCGTTAAGCGTGCCGCCACTATATTTCTAGCCCACGAGTTTAGATTCATCATGAAAGAGGCTAGTGAAATTTTTGCTCATTATAAAATTAATGGTGGATGTCCCCCCATAGAGGAGATCCTTTTTAATCAAGAGGAAATAATGAGATTGCAATATCCTGATTATGTTGCCTATAATGAAAATTTGAGGAAAAGGGTCCCTATCGAGGTTTTGGTTGATAAGATTTCTGAACTCAATGATAATTTTGCTATACAGAACAACGGATTAGAGTTCATATTAAGAGATAGACTTATGACTTTCCACCAAAGGAAAGCTTACAATGATGAATTGATTATACACTATAGGGGGCCGAAGGAGGAACCTATCCCTCCCGCACTAGATCTTAAGGATCCATATCCTATTAAATTTAGCCCTTTTGATTATTTTTGCTTGCCACAAAGAAAGCTTGTTGCTGAAAAAAGGGAGTATGAGATGAGCATGGATGATCTCCCTTACTATTATGAAAAGACCTAGATCTATTGCGTTTTGCCTAGCTAGGGGCGTTAAACAATAGCGCTTGTTGGGAGGCAACCCAATTTTATTTTTGCTTTCTATTTTTTGTTTCTGTTTTGGTGTGTTTTGCACATTATTACTTCTGTAATAATTGTGTTTTCTTGTTTAAATTAGTGTTTGAGCCAAGTAAGACCTTTGGGATGGTCTACGGTGTTTGCAATTTGATTTTGCTGAAAAACAGAAACTTTTGCTCTCAGTCCAGGAATTTTGTAAATTCACTGGAACGTGATTTTGATCTGAAATTTTTACACAAGATTTATATACAAATTTCCCTGATTGTCCTAATTTTTCAGAATTTTGGGAGTTACAGAAGTATTCGAAGTCTATAGATTGCTACAGATTGTTCTGTTTTAGACAGATTCTGTTTTCTTTGTATTGTTTGCTTATTTTGATGTATCTATGGGTTGTATCGGGGGGTATGAACCATGGAGAAGTTAGAATACAGTATATATTACACCAATATAAATAAAGAATGAGTTCACAACAGTACCTAAAGTGGTGATTTATTTTTCTTATACTAACGGATCTCATGAGTTTTCTGTTGAGTTTTGTGTTGTGAAGTTTTCAAGTTTTGGGTAAAGATTTGATGGACTATGGAATAAGGAGTGGCAAGAGCCTAAGCTTGGGGATGCCCAAGGCACCCCAAGCCATATTCAAGTATACCAAAAAGCCTAAGCTTGGGGATGCCCCGGAAGGCATCCCCTCTTTCGTCTTCAATCCATCGGTAAATTTACTTGAGGCTATATTTTTATTCACCACATGATATGTGTTTTGCTTGGAGCGTCTTGTATGATATGAGTCTATGCTTTTTAGTTTGCCACAATCATCCTTGCCGCACATTCTTTTTGAGAGAGACACGCTGAATCGTGAATTTATTAGAATACTCTATGTGCTTCACTTATATCTTTTGAGCTAGGCAATGTTGCTCTAGTGCTCCACTTATATCTTTTTAGCGCACGGTGGTGTTATATTTTATAGAAATTATTGAACTCTCGTACCTCACTTATATTATTTTGAGAGTTTCTTAAAACAGCATGGTAATTTGTTTAGGTTATGAATTTAGTCCTAATATAATGGGCATCCAAGAGGGATATAATAAAAACTTTCATATAAAGTGCATTGAATACTATGAGAAGTTTGATTCCTTGCATATAGTTTTGAGATAATGGAGATGGTAATATGAGAGTCATGCTAGTGAGTAGTTGTGAATTGGAAGAGATACTTGTGTTGAAGTTTGTGATTCCCGTAGCATGCACGTATGGTGAACCGTTATGTAACGAAGTCGGAGCATGATTTGTTTAATGATTGTCAACCTTTGTGTGAGGCTTGGGAGCGTGCAATGGTTAACTCCTACCAACCTCTCCCCTAGGAGCATGCGTCTAATGCTTTGTTTGATAACTAATAGACTTTTGCAATAAGTATGTGAGTTCTTTATGACTAATGTTGAGTCCATGGATTATACGCACTCTCACCCTTCCACCATTGCTAGCCTCTCTAGTACCACACAACTTTCGCCGGTGCATCAAACCCACCTTCCTCAAAACAGCCACCATATATTTTCCACAAAACAGCCACCATACCTACCTATTATGGCATTTCCATAGCCATTCCGAGATATATTGCCATGCAACTTCCACCGTTCCGTTTTTCATGACATGCACCATCACCTTCATATTGCATATAGAGTCATATTTTGTTCTAGGTATCGAGTTGTAATTTTCTTTTTGAGTTGTAAGTAAATAAAAGTGTGATGATTTTCATTATTAGAGCATTGTCCAGTGTGAGAAAAGGATGATGGAAGCTATGACTCCCTCACAAGTTGGGATGAGTATCCGGACTTTACAAAAAATAAAAGAGGCCAACGAAGCCCAAATAAAAAAAAGAGGCCAAAGATGCCCACCAAAAAAAAAGAAAAAAATGAGAGAAAGAGAGAAGGGACAATTGCTACTATTTTTTTCCACACTTGTGCTTCAAAGTAGCACCATGATCTTCATGATAGAGAGTCTCCTATTTTGTCACTTTCATATAACTAGTGGAATTTTTCATCTTGCACGACCACTTAGTTTTCTTTTTGAGCTTTCATACACTTATAGCTCTAAGTGCATTTGTTGCATGGCAATCCCTACTCACTCACATTGATATCTATTGATGGGCATCTCCATAGCCCGTTGATATGCCTAGTTGATGTGAGACTATCTTCTCCTTTTTCCTTGCAACCTCCACCATATTCTATTCCACCTATAGTGCTATATCCATGGCTCACGCTCATGTATTGTGTGAGAGTTGAAAAGGTTTGAGAACATAAAAAGTGTGAAACTATTGCTTGACTTGTTCATCGGGGTTGTGCATGATTTAGATACTTTGTGTGGGGAAGATGGAGCATAGCCAGACCATATGATTTTGTAGGGATAACTTTCTAAGGCCATGTTATTTCGAAAGGACACGATTGACTTGTTGGTGTGCTCGAAGTATTACTATTTTTATGTCAATATTAGACTATTGATTTGAATCTTATGGATCTGAATATTCATGCCACAATAAAGAATATTACATGGATAAATATGTTAGGTAGCATTCCACATCAAAAATTCTGTTTTTATCATTTACCTACTCGAGGACGAGCAGGAATTAAGCTTGGGGATGCTTGATACATCTCCAACGTATCTATAATTTTTTATTGTTCCATGCTATTATATTATCTGTTTTGGATGTTTTATATGCATTAATATGCTATTTTATATTATTTTTGGGACTAACCTATTAATCTATAGCCTAGTGCCAGTTTCTGTTTTTCCTTGTTTTTGAGTATTGCAGATAAGGAATATTAAACGGAGTCCAAACGGAATAAAATCTTCGGAATAATTTTTCTTGGACCAGAAGCAACCCAGAAGACTTGGAGATGAAGGCAGGGGAGCCGCCGTGTGGCGACAAGCCACAGGGGCACGCCCTAGGGGAGGGGGGCGCCCCCCTGGCTTGTGGCCCCACGGCAGCCCCCTAACCCTATTCTTCGGCCTATAAATTCACAAATATTCCCTGGATACAAAAGAGAGCCACGAAAATACTTTTCCGCCGCCGGAAGCCTCTGTTCCCGTGAGATCCAATCTTGGAGCCTTTTCCGGTAATCTGCCGGAGGGGGATTCGATCACGGAGGGCATCTACATCAACTCCATTGCCCCTCCGATGATGCGTGAGTAGTTCACCACAGACCTTCGGGTCCATAGCTAGTAGCTAGATGGCTTCTTCTCTCTCTTTGCTCTTCAATACCATGTTCTTCATGATCTTCATGGAGATCTATCCGATGTAATACTCTGTTGCGGTGTGTTTGTCGAGATCCGATGAATTGTGGGTTTATGTTCAGATTATCTATGAATATTATTTGAGTCTTTTCTGAATTCTTATATGCATGATTTCATATCTTTGCAAGTCTCTTCGAGTTATTGGTTTGGTTTGGCCAACTAGATTGGTAATTCTTGCAATGGGAGAAGTGCTTAGTTTTGGGTTCAATCTTGCGGTGTCCTCACCCAGTGACATAGTAGGGGTAGCGAGGCACGTATTGTATTGTTGCCATCGAGGATAAAAAGATGGGGTTTTCATCATATTGCTTGAGTTTATCCCTCTACATCATGTCATCTTACCTAATGCGTTACTCTGTTCTTCATGAACTTAATACTCTAGATGCAGGGAGGAGTCGGTCCATGTGTGGAGTAATAGTAGTAGATGCAGAATCGTTTCGGTCTACTTGACACGGACGTGATGCCTATATGCATGATCATTGCCTTGGATATCTTCATAATTATTCGCTTTTCTATCAATTGCTCGACAGTAATTTGTTCACCCACCGTATTATTTTCCTTCATGAGAGAAGCCTCTAGTGAAACCTATGGCCCACGGGTCTATTTTCCATATTATACTTTCAGATCTAAAACCAAAAATACCAAAAATACCTTGCTGCATTATTTTTACTTTTGTTTTACTTTCCGTTCAAGCAATCTATTATATCTATCTCTATCAGATCTCATCCTTGCAAGTAACCGTGAAGGGATTGACAACCCCTTTATAGCGTTGGGTGCAAGTGTTTGATTCTTTGTGTAGGTACATCTATTGGGGACTTGCTTGTATCTCCTACTGGATTGATACCTTGGTTCTCAAGAACTGAGGGAAATACTTATCTACTTTGCTGCATCACCCTTTCCTCTTCAAGGGAAATCCAACGCATGCTCGAGAAGTAGCACCCTGCAACGGAAGTAGAGTTGGGGCAGCGCGTTCGCCATCGAACAGCCAATCCGATCTCCCTCGCACAGCCGGTCGCCGGTGAGGGAGGCCTGGTTTAAGGGGTCCTCGGGAGGCCGACCTATTTCTTATGGGCCGGACTATATGGGCCGCATATCGAGCACTGGATTGATTGAAGGCCCTGTCTCCAGGGTGGAAGCTTCGAGAATCGTGGCTTGTCCTCCACGTTTGGTGTAGTGAATAGGCATGTCTATCCCTTCGACGTGTAACCGACCATTTGTAAACCCTAGGTACCCTCGGCGTCTATATAAGCCGGAGGGTTTTAGGTTGTAGACCAACAGAACTCATCTAGGGTTTTAGTCATACGATCTCGAGGTAGATCAACTCTGTAACCCTTACATCAATATAATCAAGCAGGACATAGGGTTTTACCTCCATAGGAGGGCCCGAACCTGGGTAAACATCGTCTCCCTCTTTTCCTGTTACCATCGATTCTAGTCTCACAGCTCGGGACCCCCTACCCGAGATCCGCCGGTTTTGACACCAACATTGGTGCTTTCATTGAGAATTCCGATGTGATCGTCAAAGGAATCGATGGCTCGCCTTGTCATCAACGAAGAGGTCCACAATACGGGCACTTTCGTCCCCGAACTGATCTTCGCCTTCGGCAGCATTGTGCTGCACGCCGACCCGACCGGCCATCTAGGCCGTGTTGGAAGTTTCGCCCCTGATCAAGAGATCTGATTCGGGAACCTGGAGTTCTCCGCAGACTCTCGGGGCGACCTGTCATTAACCGGGCTCGCGGCCTCGCCTGCCATGCCCGAAGACTCTGAGGCTCTAACCTCAGATCCAGCTTTCAGTCCCGCCCACGGGATCTACCCCGGCGAGGACCCAACTTTCAGTCCGGATTCGGTCATAGTGCCAGATGTCCGGACACCTGTTCTTGCCGAACACTCCCCCTGTGCGGACGCATTGGAGGTTAACTCCGGAAGCTCTGAGCAGGCCGATCCAATCGAGCTCTCGATACTCAACGAGGCCCTAGATCGGATCTCGTCGATGAAGATTGCCAGCGACCCAGCCCCGATCTGTGCTCGGATCGGGCTTAAGACGGGTCAGGACGATTTTTTTGTCCCACCCACCACCCACTTAGTAGCCACTGTCGAGGATTTAACCGACATGCTGTACTATGCCTCTGAGGAGGCAGATTACATGGATGAGGAGGATCACGCCCTCACCCCCGTTAACACCGGGCGGTGGACTGCCACCTCCACATACGACGTCTACATGGTGGACACTCCGAAGAACGACGACGACAAAGTCAGATGAAGCGCCGTCAAGACGCCGAAAGCCGCATAAACGGTCAAAAGGGAAAAAGGGAAGAAGAGCTATCGATGGCACCGGGGACGGAGACACCTCGGAAGACCCTGGCAATCCCGAAGTCCCTGAACACCCGTTAGAGGGTCAGGAGAGGCCGGAAGACCGGCACAACCCCGATGATCTACATGATTCCGAGGACGACAATTACCTCCCCCTGTCGAAGAGGAGGACATCTCGGAAGCCGATGACTTCGCCATCCCTGATAATCTTGAAGATCAGGAGCTGTTCAGGCAACAGCTTATAGCCACGGCCCGCAGCCTGAAAGCAAAAGAACGGCAGCTTAAAGCCGAGCAAGACGACCTCAACGATCGATGGACCAGAGTCCTCTCAGCTGAGGAAGGATATGGTATGGTACCGGTCTATCGGACCAATCTAAAAGCTACCCACGCAGAAGGCTGCTGCCACAATTCAATGACGAGCTCACTGATACGCCGTCCCCTAAACATACACCATACGACAAGCCAGACCGCCCTCCTCGAGGACAAGACAGGACAGCTGACAACACCGGCTATAGGCTGACGATACCCCGTAGACGGGGAAAGGAGCCGCTAGAGCCCGATGACAGGTTCGACCTGCGACACGACCTGGACGACAGAGCAGGTCGTACGCGATCCATCTACGGATCCAGAGGATACTCACCCGATAGACAGGAAGAGTACCGACCTTGGCTCGACCGCAACCATAACGGACGCGAACAAAACCGGGCTAGGACAGACGCCGATCACCGGCGCGTCATAGCTCGGGTTAGAGGCGCTGCCCACCCACTGTGCTTCACGGACGAGGTAATGCAGCATCAGTTCCCGGAGAGGTTTAAACCCGTAAACATAGAACAATACGATGGGACAACTGACCCAACCGTATGGATCGAGGATTTCCTCCTCCACATCCACATGGCATGAGGAGATGACCTCCACGCCATTAAGTACCTACCCCTGAAGCTCAAGGGGCCAGCTCGGCACTGGCTAAATAGCCTCCCCGAAAACTCTATTGGGTGTTGGGAGGACCTAGAGGATGCATTCCGATCTAACTTCCAGGGCACTTATGTTCGGCCGTCGGACTCCTCCGACCTAAGCAACGTCGTCCAGATGCCAGGAGAGTCCGCGTGGCTATTCTGGAATCGTTTCTTGACAAAGAAAAACCAGATCGCGGACTGCCCGGATGCCGAAGCAATAGCCTCTTTCAGGCACAATATTCGGGATGAATGGCTGGCTCGTCAGCTCGGCCAAGACAAACCAAGGACAATGTCCGCCCTCACATCACTCATGACCCGCTTTTGCGTGGACGAGGATAACTGGCTAGCAAGACGTAGCCACAACCCCGAAGACCCCGGAACCTCAGAAGTTCGGGATGGAAACGGGAAACCGAAGCACAACAAGAACACGCGTCTGCACAATAATAGTGATGCCGATGACACGGCTGTTAATGCCGGCTTCCGCAACTCCCGGCCTGGGCAGCGGAAGAAGCCTCCTAAAGGCAATCGCGACAGACCCACCCCGCTGGACAAGATCCTGGGGAGGCCTTGCCAGATCCACGGCACTCAAGAGAAGCCCGCCAACCACACCAACAGTAAATGTTGGGTATTCAAACAGGCCGGCAAACTCGCATCCAAGGACCAAGGCAAGAGCCCACGCAGCGAGAACGAGGATGAACCCCGTGGTCCGATTGGTGGCGGACAGAAGAAATTCCCTCCAGAGGTGAAAACAGTAAACATGATATATGCCACACATATACCCAAGAAGGAGAGGAAGCGTGCCCTTCGAGATGTCTACGCCGTAGAGCCTGTAGCCCCGAAATATAACCCATGGTCGGCATACCTGATCACCTTCGATCGCCGTGACCACCCGACCAGTATCCGTCATGGGGGTTCGGCCGCCCTCGTCCTCGACCCCATCATAGACGGGTATCACCTCACTAAAGTCCTAATGGACGGAGGAAGTAACCTCAATCTGATTTACTCATACACGGTGAAAAAGATGGGCATAGATCCGTCAAGGATCAAACCCAGTAACACTACCTTTAAAGGAGTGATCCCAGGCGTCGAAGCCCGGTGCACGGGCTCTGTAAGCCTGGAAGTAGTGTTCGGCTCGCCCGATAACTTTCGAAGCGAGGACTTGATCTTCGACATCGTACATTTCCGCAGCGGCTATCACGTCTTGCTCGGTCGTACAGGGTTCGCTCGCTTTAACGCCGTCCCACACTATGCATACCTCAAGCTCAAGATGCCCGGCCCCAAGGGGGTCATTATTGTCAACGGCAACACAGAGCACTCCCTCCGAACTGAGGAACATGCATTGGCCCTGGCGGCCGAATTCCATTACACCGATGATCGGCAAACGCCGACATCTGCCGTAAAGGCACCCAAGGCTGGGAAGCGAGCTCGGTCTCAACTCGAGGAACCAGAACCTTCTTCTCCCCATAAATAGGGACTCGCCCCCCATCGCACGGCCCTAGAACCAGCAAAGTACGTGCCGAGGAGGCACAACTTCGCGCTCAAAATTCCATGGGCAGCGGTGGGGAAAAAATCATCAAAGGGTAAGTGTTCGGCTGGACCGAACTATCACCCTCAACATGTCTTCGGACACACTACAGGTACCATAAAGTACCTGCTAAGGCGTAATGCTCATCCACACTTCGGCGACTTCTCAAGATTTTTCTCCAAAGTCCGCTCGCCGAACAGTACACCTATAGCGGTATACAACTCCTTGGGATACGCAGGAGCGGACAAGCGACAGGGCACCTCGAGTACGTCTGGTCACCTATCGAAAGACCCTTGGTACAACCCCTCCTGTAAGATTTATATTTCATTTTTACCTGTAAACAGTTGTATCGGCATTTGAATAATAAGAGTTGTTGAGTAAAATATAGATGTTTCATGAATGATCGTTTCGCTGTTTTTGGCGCGCTCTCTATTTTCCCTCTCTTCTTGCGAACCTGTTTGGTATACTATACGATGCAACCGGCTAATAGACCGGGGGCTCGAACTAAAGAAAATCGCCTTAAGCACAACTGATTTTTGCGTTCGGCGTCTTGGAATTCCGCTTTATAAGCATTGGTTCCGAACTATGTCTTGGGTCAATAGTTGGGTTGCCCGGCTCCTGTGCTTGCCCCTTTATGTTCTGCTCGTTCGGCTAAAAGGGCAAAGGGAGAACCGCTGCGATTGTGCTTCCGGCTAGCCTGGTCAAGCACCTCAGCGGAGAAAGCCGAAAACTGACTGTCATGGTATGCGAGAACCGGTCTGCGAATCCGAGCTTAACTAAATCTCGTCAGAGGTTATTCCGTGTCATACGATTGGTTTGGTATTAGTACAAACCATGTGATATAGGCTTTGGCCACGGCTCATCCGAACATCACAAACACCTGGGGGCTAGTCATCAGCCCCCCGCACTCCTTTCTCGTGCCCCTACGGCTAAGTGAAAGCAATAAAGCATTATGGTCCGATTGCCTTGTCTGCCCCACACTACCGCCTTCGGGTACCGATAGCTCGGCTAAGGGTCACAGTGCGTTGGCAGAGACACCCCGCATAGTATGTACATGGGGGCTGAAGCCGACGACTCGCAGCTTTCAGTTTTAACGGCCACACGGGAGTTATAAAGGAGGCAAAACATGAAAGACATGATAAACCATGCATCTTAAATATAAACGCGTTAAAAGGTCTTCGGACATATTACAACGCTTTACTCATACATGTTCTCTCTCGAACACTGTGACTCTATCGCCCAAGCACCCTCCATTACTCCGGAGAAGTACAGCTCGGGACACCTATGCTCCTTTCCAGGAGGCGGAGGGGCGGTGGCTATCTTCATCGGATCCAGCCCCGGCCAGTGCACCTTGGCCTTCCCAAAGGTCATCCGGGCTCCTTCGATACAGGAGGACCGCCTTAGCGCGTCGATCCGGGGCGAGGCGTCGCTCAGCTTCTGCACCAGGCCGAAGTAGCTGCCCGGCAGTGGCTCGTTGGGCCATAGCCGGATACAGAGATCCTTCATGGCCGGCTCCGCCATTCGGTGTAGCTCCATCAGCTGCTTCAGCTGCTCAACAAGGAGAGGAGAGCGCTCGGGGGCTTCAAATTACGCCCAAAACAGCCGAGCTTCATCTCCTACTCCCCGTGAAGCATAGAACTGGTTCGCGTCCGCTGTGCTCTTCTAGAGGTCCGAGCAGGCGCCTAAGGAACGCCATGCTTGGGTAAGCAACTCGAACTTGCTATCCCCGAAGACACACTGCAATAAATACGGCTTACCATCCATGATAGCCTTGGCCTGGCTAACTTGCTCTTCAAAGGACCGCCTATCCACCCGCTCCTTTTGAAGGTTGGTTTTCAGGGTGGATAGTTCGGCGGCCTGCTCCTTGCTTTTCCGCTCAAGGTCCTCGCACTTTTGGCCGGCGTCCTTGAGCTCCTGTTGGATTTCCTCCACCCGAGCCTCGTGCTTGTCGCTGGTGGCTCTTAAGGCGGATAGCGCGGTAGCCGCTTCTTTGGCCGCCGCCCTCTCAACCGCAGCCTCCTACTTCGCCTTCTCAAGCTCGGCCTTGAGCTTCTCAATTTCCTTCGCTGAGGCTGCGTAAGCATTAAAACATATCAAAAATACTGCGTTGACGGTACGGTAATGAAGAATTTGGATACTCCAATCCGGCTTACCTTGCGCCTCGTCGAATCTCTTGTTCAGAGCGTCAAGCTCGTCTTCGGAGCTTTTGAGCTTCCGATTTAGCTCGTCCAGCTCGACAGCATTAGCAGCTGCCGCCGTCGACGAAGCCTGTAAAAAACAAAACCATATCAAGTTACATGGGTTCAAAACTTCCGAACTATCATACATACGATCCTATGTCCGGTCCTCTTAAGGGCTGTTAGAACGTTCCGAACGAATATTGTCCTGTACATAGTTCGGATAATGATCTATGATTGACCCCCAGGTAAGTTTTTCCAAACTCACCTAGGGCTCGGGGGCTGCCATGTATATAATAATAACTCAAAGAAATTAATATTTCACAAACAAAACCTTACGTGGCTCACCTGAAAGCCCGTCAGGAGACCATTGAAGGCCTCCTTCAGTCCGCTGTCTACGGACTGAATGCTCTGCAATACCTCACCCATAAGGGTGCGGTGCTCCCCGGAGATGGAGGCGCTTGACAGAGCCTCCCCCATAGCCGCCCACCCATTGGTCGGCGGCGCCGGTGGGGATCGGTTGACCCGATCTCCAACCGGGGATTGAACCGTGCCTCCGGAGGCATGGTGCGCTCCGGAGACAACCTTGGGGGTGACTGGACATCTCCTCGTCCGATCTCCTCAGTATCCGGGAGGGGATTCTCCCCTGGGTCTTCGACGGCCGAGGTGTTAGCCTCGACCATGACGTCATCGCCCCCACCTCTGGTGTCTGGCTCCAAAGGAGCCTGTTGGGATGAGACCTCCGCGGCGTCCTTCGCGGCGCCCGGAGGAGAGGGGTGCGACGCGGTCCCGCTCTCCGCTAGCTTGGCGGGCAGGGTCTCCCTGTCCGAGACTTGATCGGCAGGGAGAACACGTGGTGGGCTGCAAGTCAATAGGCGCTCACGTGTTAGTAACACTCAAAACTTAGCACTAATAACTCAGGAGGTCTTCGGATCTGTACCTTCAAGCTGGGGGCTTGACCCTGAGGCTCCTTCGTGGAACCCTCTCGAAGTCTTCGGACTCGGTATCCGAGTCCGAACTGTCGTCGGACAGAATGACCTGAGTCCGGCGTGCTTTCTTCAGGGCGGGAGGAGGTACATCCTCTGAGGCGTCCGATGACGCCGCCCTCTTTCCTGTGAGGGGGGGATCGCCTCCCCCTCACCCTCGTGCTCCTCCTCTTGATTCGAGGAGGCATGGGTTTCCTCGGACGGAGCCCCTGGCTGGTCCCTGATGCGCAGGCCTGCTCGGCCTGGTTTCTTCTTCTGCTCCTTCTTCTCTGGCGCCTTGTAAGGCGCCACGACGAGCATCTCCGACAGCAGCGGGGACCTAGGGTCTTCGGGCTATGGAGCAGGGCATTTGATGCCCGTGGCCTTGCTCAACCATTCCTGCGGAAGTGATCGAAAAGTACTTAGATTTTCTTCAGGAAAACGAAGCCGATCAAATAAAAGTGTGCTATACCTCGGGAGGGGGCTTATCGGCGTGCAGGCCCTGGTCCTCCTTCTTGGCCGGCCACTTCTCCTGCGCCTTGAACATCGCCTTCCACAGCTTCTCCCGAGTAATGCGGAAGAGCTGACGAATCGTAGGATCATCGTCAGTCCGGTAAGTCCACATAGGAGAGTCCCGGCGCTGGCAGGGGAGGATGCGCCATCGGAGCATAATCTGGACCACGTTAGTCAGCTCGATGTTGTCTTTGATCATGAAGGCGATGCCCCTCTGTAGGTCATCCACCTCGGTATCCGACCCCCAGTCGAGGCCCTTTCGGACCCATGAGGTCAATCTAGTCGGGGGGCCAGATCTGAATTCGGCAGGAACAGTTCCGCCCTCCTCCCTTGGCTCGGTGATGTAAAACCACCCTTTTTGCCAATTGTTGATGGTGTCGATGAAGGTGCCGGATGGCCATACTGCGCGGGGAAGCTTGCTGATGACCGCCCCGCCGCAGTCTGCGTGTGCGCCTGCGACACACTTCGGCTTGATGTTGAATATCTTGAGCTATACTCCGAAGTGTGGTTCGACCCGCAAGAAGGCCTCGCAGACGATGATGAAGGCCGATATATGCATGAAGGAGTTCGGCGGGAGGTCGTGGAAGTCGAGGCCGTAGAAGAACATGAGGCCCCTCACGAAGGGGTGGAGCGGGAAGCTCAATCCTCGGATGAAGTGAGGAATGAAAACCACCGTCTCGCCTGGTTTGGGGGTGGGGATCACCTGGCCCTCCTCCGCAGCGCGGTGGAAGATATTGGCGGGGAGGTAGCCGGCGTCCTTGAGGTCCCGGATGTCCTGGTCTGTGACTGTGGAAGCCTCCCACTTGCCGTTCGAGCCGGAGCTGGCCATGGCTAAGCTCGGAGAAGGAAGGGTGAAAAACCTAGATCTGGGCTCTGGAGGCTCAGGAGATTGGGGAAGCACGGATGCGAATGGGAAGTGCGGTTACGCCTTGGGGTTTTCTTCCCCTTTTATTGGGCTTGTTGCCGGTTAGCCTCCCTTCACTGCGCCGTGAATCCCTCCGCTTCCCAAGACGTGCGTGCCGTTATACGCGCATGATTAAACATATCCCATGTGAAACGGAGCACGATCTGTGCATTGATGGATCGTGCTGATAAAAACGGCCTCGAGCCGCGAATCGAGTCTTTATGACTGGTTCAGTGGTCGTGGTGGGCCGTGACCTTTCATCTGAAACGTTGTCAGGGAGCACTATTTACTCCTTGACGTTTGGCCTTCAAGACCGAGTTATTCTTGGTGTTCGGACGGTCAATGATTGGGAAAGCTACACGTCGTCGGAGGCCGAACTAAACTCGGTCGATCACTATTTGGAGAAAGGAACTCGCCTCGCAAGCCGAAGACTCTGATCATATGAAGCAGCTGGAGCTAAGACCCTTGGCGTTGGAGGCTAGTTCGGGGGCTACTGAGGGAGTCCTGGTTTAAAGGGTCCTTGGGAGGCCGACCTATTTCTTATGGGCCGGACTATATGGGCCACATATCGAGCACAGGATTGATTGAAGGCCCTGTCTCCAGGGTGGAAGCTTCGAGAATCGTGGCTTGTCCTCCACGTTTGGTGTAGCGAATAGGCATGTCTATCCCTTCGACGTGTAACTGACCATTTGTAAACCCTAGGTACCCTCGGCATCTATATAAGCCGGAGGGTTTTAGGTTGTAGACCAACAAAACTCATCTAGGGTTTTAGTCATACGATCTCGAGGTAGATCAACTCTGTAACCCTTATACCATCAATATAATCAAGCAGGACGTAGGGTATTTACCTCCATAGGAGGGCCCGAACCTGGGTAAACATCGTCTCCCTCTTTTCCTGTTACCATCGATTCTAGTCTCACAGCTCGGGACCCCCTACCCGAGATCTGCCGGTTTTGACACCAACAGTCTGATCCGACGTACAGGTTCGCCGGAGCAGCGCAAGTGCACCACCTCTAACGGTATCCGCGCGTGCAGGAGGAACATCATGCGGCGGACTGCTAGGTCCGATCACACAGTTCGGCGACGAGTGGAGGTGGCTAGTTGCAGCACATGCAAATCCCTAATGACGGCGTTGAAGTGATCAACCAGATGGGTGTGCCGCACCTCCACTATATATAAGCATCCGGCGCGGGCTCAACTCTTGGGCCTCACACGGATCCTAAAGCCCACGTGTTCCTTCCCTTAAGCGCGCGACCCGTTAGGTTCTCATTCAGTTGGTCGCGAGTGAGATCACATCCGACTCGACTAGTCGGTAGCGGCCTCTAGCAAAGCGTGCCGAATCCAAGTGTTCGATGAAGCTGGTTAGGCGAACCTGTACAACACACTTCTGTTCCCTTTGCCACACGATATATGTTGTCATGCTCAAGGCGATATGGTCATCCTTGTGCAGCACGACCTCTTTCTCGTTCCGGTGAATCTGACCAACACTTCGGATTATCTCATAATCCTCATCGCATGGCCATGCTTATCCAGGTCGGATCACCTAAGGGGCCCAGAGTATATCTCTCCTCATCGGAGGGGCAAATCCAATCTTGCTCGACCACCTCTTGCAGCATTGGTCTGGACAAGCCCGAAACCTACCTTTATAACTACCCTGTGTCGGAGTAGCGTTTGGTCGGCCCAAAGCAATTCTGTCACCATCCCGAGTACATGCGCCAGCTCAGGTCTTAGGACACAGAACGTATGTTGTACTAGAGAGTCACAGATGACTTATCGATGCGTCTCATAGATGGGTCTGTCCAAGTCAGACCTTATCTCGACTCAGATCTGACTACGTCGAATCCGACCAGATATTTCCGAGTCCATATTATCTGGCTAGCATCCAATGCTACATGGTCAGTGAGACCAAACCATCCACCGTTTCATATGCTAGTCTAACTGGCTGTGCGTCCACACAGCCCTTTCGACTAGGGACCACTTAGGACAATCATCATACAATGCATAGTCTCACAAACAAGTCACGTACATGTTAATACACATCATTGATAATGTCCAAGGACTATCTTTATTCATAAACACATAGGAAATATCTGTTGGGGAACGTTGCATGGGAAACAAAATTTTTCCTACGCACACGCAAGATCTATCCATGGTGATGAGCATCTACGAGAGGGAGAGTGGATCTACATACCCTTGTAGATCGCTAAGCGGGAAGCGTTAAGAAACGCGGTTGATGTAGTCGAACATCTTCGCGATCCAAATCACCGAGCGTTCCGCGATCCCATCACGATCCATCTCGTGATCTAATCTCGATCCGTCCCGTGATCCCATCACGATCCGTCCCGAGATCAAATCACGAATCGTCTCGCGATCCTGATCACGGTCCTTCCGATCTAGCACCGAACGGACGGCACCTCCGCGTTCAGCACACGTACAGCTCGATGACGATCTCCGCCTTCTTGATCCAGCAAGAGGGAGCGGAGAGGTAGAAGAGTTCTCCGGCGGCGCGACGGCGTGGTGGCTAT
This sequence comes from Elymus sibiricus, assembly GCA_039707655.1. NCBI lineage: Eukaryota > Viridiplantae > Streptophyta > Magnoliopsida > Poales > Poaceae > Elymus > Elymus sibiricus. The sequence continues at coordinate 241,337,675 of CM077665.1, forward strand.
GGTGGTGGAGCAATTCCGGCAGGGCTTCGCCTAAGCACCGCTGAAATTAGACTAGAGGAGAAACCGATCTAGATGAAGTAGAGGGAGCACGTGGCAATTAGGGTTCGCTCTTCCCTCTAAATCCTCTAGTATATATAGGAGGGAGGGAGGGGAGGAGGCAGCCTCAAACCCTCAAGGTTTGGCCGAAATTGGAGGTGGAGGAGTCATACTCCAATCCTATTAGGAGTAGGATTCCTCCTCTCCACTTGGAAACCCTTTCCACCTTTTCTCCTTTGGATTATTTCCACCCAAAGCCACATGGGCCTTAGTGGGGGGGGGGGTTAGGCCAGCCCACTAGGGGTTGGTTTGACTCCTCCCACAGCCCATGAGGTCCTTTGGGTCGAGACACCCCTCCCGATGGTCCCCGGTACCCCTCCCGGCACTCCCGGTACACTACCGAAATACCCGAAACTTTTCTGGTGACCAAAACAGGACTTCCTATATATCAATCTTTACCTCCGGACCATTCCGGAGCTCCTCGTGACGTCCAGGATCTCATCCGGGACTCCGAACAACCTTCGGTCACCACCATACATAATTCTACTATACCGAAACGTCACCGAACCTTAAGTGTGCAGACCCTGCGGGTTCGAGAACTATGTAGACATGACCAAGACACCTCTACGGTCAATAACCAATAGCGGGACCTGGATGCCCATATTGGTTCCTACATATTCTACGAAGATCTTTATCGGTTGAACCTCTATGTCAAGGATTCAGTTAATCCCGTACGCTGTTCCCTTTGTTCTTCGGTATGTTACTTGCCCGAGATTCAATCGTCGGTATCTCTATACGTAGTTCAATCTCGTTACCGGCAAGTCTCTTTACTCGTTCTGTAATACAAGATCCCGTGGCTAACACTTAGTCACATTGCTTGCAAGGCTTATTGTGATGTTGTATTACCGAGTGGGCCCTGAGATACCTCTCCGTCACACGGAGTAACAAATCCTAGTCTTGATCCATGCCCACTCAACAGACACCCTCAGAGATACCTGTAGAGCATCTTTATAGTCACCCAGTTACGTTGTGACGTTTGATACACACATGGTATTCCTCCGGTGTCACCGAGTTGCATGATCTCATGGTCATAGGAACATATACTTGACATGCAGAAAACTATAGCAATAAACTGACACGATCATATGCTATGTTTATAGTTTGGGTCTTGTCCATCACATCATTCTCCTAATGCTGTGATCCCGTTATCAAATGACATCTCATGTCTATGGCCAGGAAACCTTGACCATCTTTGATCAACGAACTAGTTAACTAGAGGCATACTAGGGACATAGTGTTGTCTATGTACCCACACATGTATTTGAGTTTCCAATCAATACAATTATAGCATGGATAATAAACGATTATCACGAACAAGGAAATATAATAATAACCAATTTATTATTGCCTCTAGGGCATATTTCCAACAGTCTCCCACTTGCACTAGAGTCAATAATCTAGTTCACATCACCATGTGTTTTACATTGTTATGAATCTAACACCCAATGAGTTCTGGGGTTTGATCATGCTTTGCATGTGAGAGAGGTCTTTAGTCAACGGGTCTGCGACATTCAGATCCGTGTGTACTTTGCAAATCTCTATGTCATACTGTAGACACCGCTACCACACTCTACTTGGAGCTATTCCAAATGGCTGCTCCACTATACGTATCCGGATTGCTACTCAGAGTCATCCGGATTGGTGTTAAAGCTTGCATTGACGTAACCCTTTACGACGAACTCTTCATCACCTCCATAATCGAGAAATATTTCCTTAGTCCTCTAGTTACTGAGGATAATCTTGACCGCTGTCCAGTGGTCCACTCCTGGATCACTCTTGTACCCCTTGACAGACTCATGGCAAGGCACACACAGGTGCGGTACATAGCATGGCATACTATACAGAGCCTATGGATAAGGCATAGGGGACGACCTTCGTCCTTTCTCTTTCTTCTGCCGTGGTCGAGCTTTGAGTCTCACTCAACTCCACACCTTACAAATCAGGCAAGAACTCTTTCTTTGACTGATCCATTTTGAACTCTTTCAAAATCTTGTCAAGGTATGTACTCATTGAAAGTTTTATCAGACGTCTTGATCTATCTCTATAGATCTTGATGCCCAATATTTAAGTAGCTTTTTATCCAGGTCTTCCTTTGAAAAACACCTTTCAAACAACCTTTTATGCTTTCCAGAAATTTCTACATCATTTCCGATCAACAATATGTCATCCACATATACTTATCAGAAATTCTATAGTGCTCCCACTCACTTTATAGTAAATACAAGTTTCTCATAAACTTTGTATAGACTCAAAAACTTTGATCACCTCATCAAAGCATATATTCCAACTCCGAGATGCTTGCTCCAGTCCATAGAAGGAACGCTGGAGCTTGCATACATTTTAGCATCCTTAGGACTGACAAAACCTTCTGGTTGTATCACATACAACCTTTCCTCACGCAAACCGTTAAGGAAACTCTGTTTTGACATTCATCTGCCAGATTTCATAATCGAAAAATGCAGCAACTGCTAACATAATTCCAACAGACTTTAGCATCGCTACGGGTGAGAAAGTCTCATCGTAGTCAACTCCTTGAACTTGTGGAAAACCCTTTGCCACAAGTCGAGCTTTATAGACGGTGACATTACCGTCCGCGTCCGTCTTTCTTTTAAAGATCCATTTGTTCTGAATGGCCTTTCGCCCTTCAGGTAATACTTCCAAAGCCCATACTTTGTTTTCTTACATGGATCCCATCTCGGATTGCATGGCCTCTAACCATTTCTTGGAATCCGGGCCCATCATCGCTTCTCCATAGCTCGTAGGTTCATCGTTGTCCAACAACATGACCTCTAAGACAGGGTTGCCGTACCACTCAGGAGCAGTACGCGTCCTTGTCGACCTACGAGGTTCGATAGTAACTTGATCCGAAGCTTTATGATCATCATCATTAACTTCCTCTTCAACTAATGTAGGCTCCACAGAAACAACTTTCTGCGCCGCGCTACTCTCTGGTTGAAACAAAGGTTCAACAACCTCATCAAGTTCTATCTTCCTCCCACTCAATTCTTTTGAGAGAAACTCTTTCTCGAGAAAGGACCCGTTTTAGCAACAAACACTTTGTGCTTGGATCTGAGATAGAAGGTTTACCCAACTGTTACGTTAGGGTATTCTATGAAGATGCATTTGTCCGCTTTGGGTTCGAGCTCATCAGGTTGAAAACCTTTTCCACATAAGCGTCGCAACCCCAAACATTAAGAAATGACAGCTTAGGTTTCTGCCAAACCAAAATTCATACGGTGTCATCTCAACGGACTTAGATGGTGCCCCTTTTTAAAGTGAATGTAGTTGTCTCTGATGCATAACCCCAAAACGATAGTGGCAAATCGATAAGAGACATCATAGTACACACCATATCCAATAGAGCACGACTACGACGTTCGGACACACCATCACACTATGGTGTTCCAGGTGGCGTGAGTTGTGAAACAACTTCCACATCGTCTTAAGTTGTATACCAAACTCGTAACTCAGATATTTACCTCTACGATCATATCGTAGATATTTTATCTTCTTGTCACGATGATCTCAAACTTCACTCTGAATTTGTTTGAACTTTTCAAATGTTTCAGACTTGTGTTTCATTAAGTAAATATCCCCATATCTACTCAAATCATCAGTGAAGGTAGGAAAATAATGATATCCACCGCACGCTACAACACTCATTGGACCGAATACATCAACATGTATCATTTCCAATAAGTCACTTGCCCGCTCCATCATACCGGAAAACGGGGTCTTAGTCATCTTGCCCATGAGGCATGGTCCGCATGTCTCAACCGATTCGAAATCGAATGAGTCCAAAGATCCATCAGCATGGAGTTTCTTCATGCGTTTTACACCAATATGACATTTAGCGGCAGTGCCACAAGTATGTGGTATTATCATTATTAACTTTGTATCTTTTGGCATCAATATTATGAACATGTGTATCACTACGATCAAGATTCAATAAACCATTCTCATTGGGTGCATGACCATTGAAGATATTATTCATGTAAACAGAATAACCATTATTCTCTAACTTGAATGAATAACCGTATTGCAATAAACATGATCTAATCACGTTCATGCTCAACGCAAACACCAAATAACATTTATTTAGGTTCATCACTAATCCCGAAGGTAGAGAGAGCGTGCGATGGTGATCACATCAACCTTGGAAACACTTCCAACACTCATCGTCACCTCACCCTTAGCTAGCCTCCGTTTATTTCGTAGCTTTTATTTCGAGTTACTAACATTTAGCAACCGAACCGGTATCCAATACCTAGGTGCTACTAGGAGTACTAGCAAGGTACACATCAATAACACGTATATCAAATATACTTCTATCGACGTTGCCAGCCTTCTTATCTACCAAGTATCTAGGGTTGTTCCGCTTCAGCGACCGCTCTCCTCATAATAGAAGCACTTAGTCTCGGGTTTGGGTTCAACCTTGGGTTTCTTCACTGGAGCAGCAACTGACTTGCCATCCATGAAGTTTCCCTCCTAGCCCTTGCCCTTCTCGAAACTAGTGGTTTCACTAACCATCAACACTTGATGCTCCTTCTTGATTTCTACCTTCGTGGTGTCAAACATCGCGAATAGCTCAGGGATCATTATTTCTATCCCTGGCATTTTATAGTTCATCACGAGGCTCTAGTAGCTTAGTGACAGTGACTTGGAGAACTATATCAATCACTATCTTATCTGGAAGATCAACTCCCACTCGATTCAAGCGATTGTAGCACCCAGACAATCTGAGCACATGCTCACCGATTGAGCTATTCTCCTTCATCTTGCAGGCAAAGAATCTTGTTGGAGGTCTCATACCTCTCAACACGGGCACAAGCCTGAGATCCTAATTTCAGCTCTTAGAACATCTCATATGTTCCGTGACGTTCAAAACGTTTTGGAGCCTCAATTCTAAGCCGTAATGCATGACGCACTGAACTATCAAGTAGTTATCAGAACGTGCCTGTCAGATGTTCACAACATCTACAGACGACGCTTGAGGGGGTGGCGCACCGAGCGGTGCATTAAGGACATAAGCCTTCTGTGCAGCAATGAGGACAATCCTCAGATCACGGACCCAGTCCGCATTATTGCTACCATCATCTTTCAACTCTATTTCTCTAGGAACATATAAAAATTAAGGGAGCTACAGCGCGAGCTAGTAATCTACAACATAATTTGCAAAGATATTTTGACTATGTTCATGATAATGAGTTTAGTTAATCATATTACTTAAAAACTCCCACTCAAATTGACATCCCTCCGGTTATTCGAGTGACACATGATCCAAATCCACCAACTCAAGTCCGATCATCACGTGAGTTGAGGTGGTTTCAATGGTGAACATCTTCATGTTGATCATATCTACTATATGACTCATGTTCGACCTTTCGGTCTCTTGTATTCCGAGGCCATGTCTGTACATGCTAGGCTCGTCAAGTTTAACCCGAGTGTTCCGCACGTGCAACACTGGCTTGCACCCGTTGTATGTGAACGTAGAGTCTATGACACCCGATCATCACGTGGTGTCTCAAAACGATGAACTTTCGCAACGGTGCACACTCGGGGAGAACACAATTTTATCTTGAAATTTTAGTGAGGGATCACCTTATAATGCTACCGTCGTCCTAAGCAAAATAAGATGCATAAAAGGATTAACATCACATGCAAATCATAAGTGACATGATATGGCCATGAACTTGTGCTTTTGATCTCCATCTTCAAAGCACCGGCATGATCTCCATCGTCACCGGCATAACACCATGATCTCCATCATCTTGATCTCCATCAATGTGTCGCCATGAGGTTGTCGCGCCGACTGTTGCTTCCACGACTATTGCTAACTCATAGCGATAAAGTAAAGCAAAAAACGGCGAAAATAATTAAAGACAGCCCTATGGCTCCTGCCGGTTGCCGTACTCATCGACATGCAAGTCGTCATATTCTATACAATACATGATCATCTCATACATCACATATATCTCATCATGTAATTGGCCATTTCACATCACAACATACCCTGCAAAAACAAGTTAGACGTCCTCTAATTGTTGTTGCAAGTTTTACGTGGCTGCTACGGGTATCTAGCAAGAACAATTCTTACCTACGCAAAAACCACAACGGTGATACAAAAATTGCTATTCAACCTTCTCAAGGACCGCCTTTGTCAAATCCGATCCGACTAAAGTGGGAGAAACAGACACCCGCCAGCCATCTTTATGCAACCAAGTTACATGTTAGTTGATGGAACCGGTCTCTCGTAAGCATACGAGTAATGTTGGTCCGGGCCGCTTCATCCCACAATACCGCCGAATCAAGAAAAGACCAAGGGAGGAAGCAATCTGAATATCAACGCCCACAAACTCCTTTGTGTTCTACTCGAGATCTCATCTACACATAGACCTAGCTCATGATGCCACTGTTGGGGAACATTGCATGGGAAACAAAAAATTTCCTACGCACACGCAAGATCTATCCATGCTGATGAGCATCTACGAGAGGGAGAGTGGATCTACATACCCTTGTAGATCGCTAAGCAGGAAGCGTTAAGAAACGCGGTTGATGTAGTCGAACATCTTCGCGATCCAAATCGCCGAGCGTCCCGCGATCCCATCACGATCCATCTCGTGATCCAATCTCGATCCGTCCCGTGATCCCATCACGATCCGTCCCGCGATCAAATCATGAATCGTCTCGCGATCCTGATCACGGTCCTTCCGATCTAGCGCCGAACGGACGGCACCTCCGCGTTCAGCACACGTACAGCTCGATGACGATCTCCGCCTTCTTGATCCAGCAAGAGGGAGCGGAGAGGTAGAAGAGTTCTCCGGCGGCGCGACGGCGCGGCGGCTATGGTGGTGGAACAATTCCGGCAGGGCTTCGCCTAAGCACCGCTGAAACTAGACTAGAGGAGAAACCGATCTAGATGAAGTAGAGGGAGCACGTGGCAATTAGGGTTCGCTCTTCCCTCTAAATCCTCTAGTATATATAGGAGGGAGGGAGGGGAGGAGGCAGCCTCAAACCCTCAAGGTTTGGCCGAAATTGGAGGTGGAGGAGTCCTACTCCAATCCTATTAGGAGTAGGATTCCTCCTCTCCACTTGGAAACCCTTTCCACCTTTCCTCCTTTGGATTTTTTCCACCCAAAGCCACATGGGCTTTAGTGGGGGGGTTAGGCCAGCCCACTAGGGGTTGGTTTGACTCCTCCCACAGCCCATGAGGTCCTTTGGGTCGAGACACCCCTCCCGATGGTCCCCGGTACCCCTCCCAGCACTCCCGGTACACTACCGAAATACCCGAAACTTTTCCGGTGACCAAAACAGGACTTCCTATATATCAATCTTTATGTCCAGGATCTCATCCGGGACTCCGAACAACCTTCGGTCACCACCATACATAACTCTACTATACCGAAACGTCACCGAACCTTAAGTGTGCAGACCCTGCGGGTTCGAGAACTATGTAGACATGACCAAGACACCTCTACGGTCAATAACCAATAGCGGGACCTGGATGCCCATATTGGTTCCTACATATTCTACGAAGATCTTTATCGGTTGAACCTCTATGTCAAGGATTCAGTTAATCCCGTACGCTGTTCCCTTTGTTCTTCGGTATGTTACTTGCCCGAGATTCGATCGTCGGTATCTCTATACCTAGGTCAATCTCGTTACCGGCAAGTCTCTTTACTCGTTCTGTAATACAAGATCCCGTGGCTAACACTTAGTCACATTGCTTTCAAGGCTTATTGTGATGTTGCATTACCGAGTGGGCCCTGAGATACCTCTCCGTCACACGGAGTAACAAATCCCAGTCTTGATCCATGCCCACTCAACAGACACCCTCGGAGATACCTGTAGAGCATCTTTATAGTCACCCAGTTACGTTGTGACATTTGATACACATAAGGTATTCCTCCGGTGTCAGTGAGTTGCATGATCTCATGGTCATAGGAACAGATACTTGACATGCAGAAAACTATAGCAATAAACTGACACGATCATATGCTATGTTTATAGTTTGGGTCTTGTCCATCACATCATTCTCCTAATGATGTGCTCCCGTTATCAAATGACATCTCATGTCTATGGCCAGGAAACCTTGACCATCTTTGATCAACGAACTAGTTAACTAGAGGCATACTAGGGACACAGTGTTGTCTATGTACCCACACATGTATTTGAGTTTCCAATCAATACAATTATAGCATGGATAATAAACGATTATCACAAACAAGGAAATATAATAATAACCAATTTATTATTGCCTCTAGGGCATATTTCCAACAATATCATCATACATGATTGGCTCTGGGGCATATCTCCAACAGTCTCCCACTTGCACTAGAGTCAATCAAATAGACATCGAGTGCCCATAGCTCTAATGTGCCCTTGATGCTTGGGTTGTGGAAGAGGCTTAGTCAACGGATCTGCAACATTTTCATCCGTATGAATCTTGCATAAGTTATTATCACCATACTTTATGAGCTTTCATATCAGGTGATTCTTTTGGTCTATGTGCCTGGTCGTGTGGTGTTATCTCGGCTCCTTGGCCTGTGCGATGGCACCTGAATTGTCGCAATACAGGTCCAACGGTTTTGCCCAGCCCGGGAACACACTAAGATCCTCCAGGAACTTCCAAATTCATACACCTTCCTTTGCGGCTTCACAAGCCGCAATGTATTCGGCCTCTGTTGTGGAGTCGGCCATCGTATCATGCTTGGAACTCGTCCAGCTCACTGCTCCTCCATTCATGACATACACGAATCCAGTTTGCGATCTACAATCATCCCTGTCGGTTTGGAAACTAGCATCAGGTACGCAGAGCTCCTCCTCACCTCCATAAACTAGGAACATCTCTTTAGTCCTTTTCAGGTACTTCAAGATAGTTTTCACCGCTGCCCAGTGACTCTCACCTGGGTCAGCCTGGTATCTGCTTGTTAAGCTTATTGCATAGGCAACATCAGGCCGAGTACATAGCATGGCATACATGATGGATCCTATTTCCGAAGCATATGGAATCCTACTCATCCGGTTTTGCTCATCAGAAGTCGTAGGACTCTGAGTCTTGCTTAGCCTTATACCATGTGAGATGGGCAAGAACCCTTTCTTAGCCTCACTCATGTTGAACCGCTTCAACACTTTGTCTATGTACGTGCTCTGGCTTAAGCCGAGTAGCCTTCTCGATCTATCTCTATAGATCTTGATGCCTAAAATGTACACTGCTTCTCCAAGGTCTTTCATCGAAAACTTGCCATTCAATGATTCCTTGACTGAGTTCAGCATCGAAACATCATTTCCGATCAGCAGTATGTCATCCACATACAAGATCAAAAATACTACCGAGCTCCGACTAGACTTCTTGTATAAACAATAGTCCTTTTCGTTCTTGATGAAACCAAGGTCAACAATGACTTCATCAAAACGAATGTTCCAACTCCGAGCTGCTTGCTTCAATCCATAAATGGCTCTCTTGAGCTTGCATATTTTACTAGCATTATTTGGATCGACAAAACCTTCAGGTTGTATCATGTATACATCCTCCTTTAAATTTCCATGAAGGAAAGCCATTTTGACATCCATCTGCCATGTCTCATAATCGAAATATGCAGCTATAGCTAGTATGATCCTCACCGACTTTAGCATCGCTATCGGCGAGTAGGTCTCGTCGTAGTCAATTCCTTGAACTTGTCCATAACCTTTAGCGACAAGCGGAGCTTTGTGGATCTGAACATTTCCATCGACATCGGTTTTCTTCTTAAAGACCCATTTGCAACCAATGGCTATTACGCCAGCTGGCGGATCGACCAAGTCCCAGACTTGATCATCATCCATGGACTTTAACTCGGATCTCATGGCCTCCAGCCAAGCCTCGGAATCTGGGCTCACCATCGCTTCCGCATACGTGGCCGGCTCGTCGCTTTCTAGCAACAACACATCGCGCACTCTGCGCAATCTTTCCGACCTCCGTGGCTCTGGTGCCGATTCCACTACGGGTTCCCTGACCAACTCTGGTATGATCTCATCACCAGCCGAGTCATCCCCGAGTGGCTCTCGAATTTCTTCGAGTCGCACCGTTCTCCCAAAGGCTTCCCGACTGAGAAACTATTTCTCTAGGAAAACCCCGTTCTGTGCAACAAACACTTTGTTCACTTCTCGGTTGTAGAAGCTGTATCCCAAGGTTTCCCTCGAATATCCCACGAATATGCATTTATCTGACTTGGGTGTAAGCTTGTCCGACATGAGTCATTTGACAAATGCTTCACAACCCCAAATCTTTAGAAAATACAAACTAGGACTCTTCCCAGTCCACATCTCATGTGGTGTCTTTTCTACGGATTTTGATGGTACCCTGTTTAGTGTGAAAGCTACAGTTTCTAGAGCGTATCCCTAGAATGACAAGGGTAAATCCGATTTGCTCATCATCGATCGGACCATATCCAACAAGGTTCGATTTCTCCGTTCTGGCACGCCGTTTCTCTGTGGCGTACCCGGAGGTGTGAACTGAGGTATTATGCCTCGGCTTTTCAGACGATCATCAAACTCCTGGCTCATGTACTCACCTCCACGATCTGATCGCAAAAGCTTTATCTTCTTGCCAAGCTGATTTTCAACCTCGTTCTGAAACTCTTTGAACTTTTCAAAAGTTTCCGACTTGTGCCTCATCAAATAGATATATACATATCTACTCAAGTCGTCGGTAAAAGTCATGAAGTACTGATAGCCACCTCTGGCCGTTGTGCTCATTGGACCACACACATCACTGTTTATAAGCTCCAACAGCTCGGACGCCCTTTCGTAACTCTTTGCAAAAGGAGACTTAGTCATCTTGCCAAGCAAGCATGATTCGCATGTCTCGAATGGCCCGAAGTCGGACGAAGTTAGGAGTCCATCATCATGGAGCTTCTTCATGCATTTCAGACTAATATGTCCAAGCCGGCAATGCCAGAAGTAAGTCGGATTTATCTCATTAGGCTTATGCCTCTTGACATTCATGTTATAGACTGGTTCCGTTTCTAGATTTAAAATAAATAGCCCATCCACAATGGGTGCATAGCCGTGGAACATTCCATTCAAATAAAACGAACAATCATTGTCCTTTAATCTGAATTCATAACCCTGACTCGTCAAGCATGAGGCAGAAATAATGTTCTGACTAAGTACGGGAATGTAATAACAATTATTCAATTCCAAAATAAATCCAGAAGGAAGCTTGAGCTGCATCGTGCCGACCTCCAATGCAGCAACTCTTGCTTTGTTGCCGACCCTGATGTCAGCCCCTGCATCGGGTTGCAAATATGAACAACCGATCCGGTATCAAATACCCAAGAGCTACTAGTTATGTCAGCAAGGTAAATGTCTATAACATATATAACAAGTGTACCTTTGCCTGAAGAAGCATTTCCGGCCTTCTTGCCATGCTCAGCAAGCCACTTGCTACAGTTCCTCTTCAAGTGACCAGTTTCCTTGCAATGAAAGCAAATGGTCTTTGAGTCCGGTCCTGGCTTTGGTGCAATGGCGGAGACAATCTTCTCCGTGCCCTTTGCCTTGCCCTTTTTCTTGGACCAACTCTTCTTGAACTTAGCCGAGTTCTGTACCATCAACACTTGATGCGTGCCTTTCTTAATATCTTGTTCTGCCACCTTAAGCATCCCATGCAATTCAGTGAGCTTCTTATTCATGTCGTGTATATGATAGTTAGAGACAAACGACCCATAGCTAGGTGGAAGAGAACCTAGAATTGCATCCGTGGACAGCTTGTCCCCAAGTGGGAAGCCTAACCGATCCAAAGCTTGCACGTACCCGATCATCTTGATCACATGCGGGCTCAGTGGATCACCCTCTTTTAGCTTACAATCCGTCAAGGATTGCCAGACGTTGAACCTTTCGGTCCTAGCCTGCACCTGAAACATTCTCTTGACACTCTCGATCATATCGAAAGCCTCAACATTTTTGTCGGGGTACACAAACAGGGGTGTTTATTTCCTCCTGACATGTGCACGGACGATAAGCCTCCGAACCTGATGGCCTAAGCCTGCCGGGGAAAGCTACCGCCCCGTCAAGACGTATCCAAACCAGAGAAGCCGCTCCACGAGAGATCAAGGAGCGCATCAAGAAGACGAAGCCAACAGTCAAGGCAAAGGCTCCGGCAAGGCCAATGCAACGGCCCAGGACGAGCCCGAGCCGCGCCAACCACATCCCCGGTGTTTGCCGGGGACCGAGGCGCACGCACCTTCAAGAAGACCCGGCAAGCCATCCCCCGGCAAGCACGAGCCGATCAGCCACCGCTCCACCGCATCGCAACGCCAGTCAGTTGTCGATGCGGTGTCGAGCCCTCTGGCGGCTGAGTAGCTCTCGCTAAGCATGTGGCGACACACCGGAAGACAGATTATGCCCACTTGACACCCGTCCAGAGGCGTGTCAAATACTAAGCAACAACCAGCCGAGCGGTGGTAGGAGCTTGCCAGAGATGCATCCCCGCTCACCACCTAGACTAGCATCTATGGCATTTTGTCCTAAGTGCCAGAGTTAGGTATGATAGCACTGTCAGCTATCTAATCACTAGGTAATGTCTGTTTTGCCACTGTGGTTGCCCCTTGCCCTACAAAAGGATGCCCAAGGCAACCTAGTTAAAGATTCGGACTTTTGGGCACTTGTACTCGTGTAGTAGCTCTCCCGAAGGCGACCTTGCCGGGTTTGAGCTCTGCGTTGTGCTTCGTGCTCCCCCGATCAATCCACCAAAGTAGGAGTAGGGTTTTACGCTTCCTAGCGGCCCGAACCTGGGTTAAACACCAGTGTCCCAATGTCGTGCTGTCTCATTACCTCTGCTCTTTGTGCAACGTGACCTCACCCCTGCCGAACCACAAAGGGACTCGTAGCAACTTTCGCGCGCAGGGTAGGAGCGCGTCATTTGCGCGAACCTGAGTTCATGAGCAGCGCGTCGATCTTCATCACCGTCTTCTTCATCTATGGCTCCCAAGAAGAAGACCGGCGCAACCGCGCATCCCTCCACTTCGAAGGCCCCCTCGCACGTAGCTGTGGACGCCGTTGGCACCGCGGCGACGACGAATGAGGTGGGCGTCATGGGCGACGCGACTGGCGCAGGCGGTGCCACCGTCGTGTTTCCCGCGGCTGAAGCTGGAGTGAGGAACGCCGAAGAAGAGCAAGCCCGCCTAATCCCAGGGAGGTGCGGATTGATCCGATAGGCAAACAAAGGAAATAGGTACTCGGCTATATCCCTCTCTCCTCTCCTTCCCCGCCTTTGATCAGTTTTGCATGGCACTAGTGCCGCCGGTGTCGATAAGCTCGCGTGAGACTCGGTTCTGCATTTACCCCGCCAAGGGTAAATCCCGAGTCGAATGCTAGAGCAAATCCATCGGTTGGCACCCCCGACAAGCGAACCACGACAAGGTCCCGTTCGCCAACACCTCCATCACATCGGTCGCTACGGGACCGTTGGGCACGGAGGAAAGGGGAGAGGGCTTAGCTGTTCATATTTGCTCCCCCATTTTTCGTTAGTTATGAATGTTTATATTAACCCGGCAGGCTTGTGCCGAGGGTTATGCTCATAACTAACGGGCCTCCCAAGCCTCTCCATTTGCCCCTCTCCTTTTTCCCTTTATCTCAGGGCATAGAAAGGTGCGCACGCATGCATTCACTGGGGAACACAAAAGGGAGGGACAACCATGAATGGAGGAAGGGACGTTGCGCGTGAATAAATACGCGTCAGGATGGAAGGGGAGCCATGACGAAAAGCTAAGTTGACATGATTACCAACTTTCATTAGAACTCGCATTCGTACATCACCCCTCCTATCAGGCAAGGTTTCGTATGTCGAAGTCGTGCGCGCGATGGAACATTACCGTATTTGTTTGTGCCCTTGCTTTGTTTCGAGTCCGCTCAACAAACATACGGCTGCATCAAACACCATCAAGGAAAAACTCACTGGCAGCGTGTCCTTGCCAGCAGAATGCTAAGGATCCGTTCCTCAAAGCAACCGCGACAGCACGTTGTTGGCGGGTAACCAGAGCGCACAAAAGAAAACGACTATACGAATGCCAGAAGGAAAGCGAGGGGGATAGCATGCGTTTACATAAAGATATTAGTTCAGCAAACATTAAAGCAAAGATAGTGCATGGCCTAATACGAGATACATATTGTGTCTTAAGTACAGGACAGCACGGCCGCAAGAGTGACTCAAGCCTAACCCGGCGTCTCCCCTGGGTCCTTGGGACTGAGAGGACCCTGTCAGCAAGGGGACCGGTCTTCTCCACGGCAGCAGATGTGTCGGCGCCCGATGGAAGCTTCTTGAAACCATGGGAGAGGTCGAGGTCCGGGTGGAAGAAGGAGAGGTTGCTGAGGACCAGGAAGAGAGCGTCGCGAGCCAGCTTCCGGGACTCGTTGGCAATGCAGGCGGCCATGTCCTCCTCGTACATCTTCAACCCCTCGATCAAGCCTTCAAAGAAGAGTGTCGGCTTGCCGCTTGGAACTTCATGCTTGCCGACGGAGAAGGCACATCTCTTCATGTCCATTTTGCAATCTGGGCAGTGAGGCGCTCGGCGATGTCAATCATGCTCTTGATCCAGAGGTCGCGCTACTGAATTTTGTTCTCCAGCTTGTCTTCTGCATCTTTCTGGAGGATCCTCGCATTGTTCAGGTCCGTCAGCAGCAGCTTCTCACGGACACTGGCATATTCAAGGTCTTTCTCCAAGGAGGCAAGCCTAGATTTCATATCGGAGATGGTGTCATTGGCGGCGTTGAGATCTTGGCCCTTGGACGAAAGCTGCGATTGCGCCTCTTCCAGAGTCGCTTCCGCTTTCTGCGCTTTCTCCTTGAGGGCCCCGATCTCCTTGCTACTCCTGGCAAGGTCCTCCGTCAGCTTGTTCAGTTGGGCCTCGAGATTGGTCTTGGCGGCGGACGCGGCAACAAGCTTGTCGGCCACTTTCTTCAGTTGAGCTGAGGACTCCAGAGTGAGCGCGTCGAGAGTGGCCTTGTGTCCGTCTTCCAGCTCTTTGGTGCGTTGCTGGACGCGGGCCTCCAACTCCTCGTCCTTGCCACGGAGAATGGATTCGAGGGCCCCTTCCCGGGAGGAGATGTTCGTCTCTCTGGTGTTCAGAAGCGCTTCGCGCTCCACCAGTCTAGCCTCCCGGGCTACAACGTCCTCCTTGGCCATGGCCAGCGTCTCATGCTGCCTCTTAAGAGTATGGACCTGTTGATTGTACCACCCTCACAGCTCATTCCCCTTGTCCCTCAGTTGCTGGTCCACGAACTCAGCTGAGTCGCGATGCTCCTTGACACCTGCCATTTGAGGCTATACCTGGTCTGCACGTCCTTGAGCCCCGCTGCCATTGATTCCAAGAAAGCCAAATCCTTGGCTCCATCGGTGGTACCGTCAGCTTCTTCAACCCTTTGAGACAGCGGTGCCAGTATCCTTTTAATTTCCTCATCAACATCTGCGCCCGCTGAGGAGAATGGTCCAGGAGTTGTGGGACCAAGCTGAGCAGTGACCAGCGCCAGTTGGCTCGGGGGAGATCGTAGGGCCGATGCCAGGGGATAGCTTGAAGTGGAGGGCCCCATGGACTGGAGAGGAGTCTTCTCCTCAATGACTGTATCCGGGCCAGGTGCGCTGCCGGGGGATTGTTTCGTCCTTTCTGAGGATTCCTGAACGTCCCCGGCAACCTGCCAGTGGTCCTCCACGGCAGCAATCTTCATCGCCTCCTCAACAGCATGTTTCCCGATGCCGGCCACTTCCTCCAGCAACTCAGGCTCTTCAAGTGACGGAGCTGCCGACAAAAGCAATAAACAGAAAAATGAAAGTCAGAACTCATCAAGACACACAAGAAAGGGGAAAAGGGGAAGCAAAAAACGTAGGCAAGTGGGTTACCCGATGGAGCTTGCTAAGGAAGAGCATCCACTTCCCCGGCAATATCAGTTGCCGGCGTGCGGTCTGTCACCACCCTTTCGGTGGCGACCTCAGCACGAGCAAACCCCTCGGTGGAGGCTCTTGCCGGTGACTCCTCCTCACCGGCGATGGTCAACGAGGGTTCTTGGAAGAAGGACTCCTTCTGGCGAGTCCCTCCTTGAAAGCTCTCTCCCATCTCCCTCTCAGGCAATGGGAGATGCCCTTCCTCATCCCCTCCAGCGGACGAGGTCTGCCCTAGGATCTTGCGAAGGGGGCTGGACCGGGGGCTAAGCGTAGAATCTTCCTCCATGCCTCCTGCCGGGCTCAGGCCTGCCACGGGACCCGACTCCGCTGCGGATTTAACCCGCTTGGCTTGATGCACAAAGGATTCCCTATCCCTGTCAGAATCAGCTATGCAAGATTAGTTAAGAAATCAAGGACAGAAAACATTTGACAAGGATCATCGTTGAGCAACTCACTTTGAGGCGATGAGCATGGAGCCCAGCTCATATGAAACAGGCGATGGAGTTGATCTGTCCCTTTTCAAAGATAGAGGAGCAGGGCTTGGCGAAGGGACCGGGACCTCCGACAGGATCGAGCTTGGCGGAGAAGTTGGGCTTGCCAGGGGGCTGGGGTCCACCCCCATAACTATCCGTCGCTTGGCGGGAGGAGGCTTAGCCTGAGAAAGGCGGAGAGACGGGCGGTGTGTTGCATCGTGCCTGCCTCCCCTGGTGGTCGTCTTCTTCACCTTCTAGGCGCCTCGCGAAGACGCAGGGGCCGCTGACTCTCGGTTGACGCGCTCGCGGAGGCGGCGCCCTGGCTCTGGAGCCTGAGGGCCCATTTCAAGCCCTTCCTCCTCCGCCTCCGGCTCCTTCGCCTCCTCCGTCTCGGTTCCTGTCGCCGTGGCTTGGGAAGCCCCGACCCCGGCAGATTCAAACCCGGCATCCTCCTCCGCGGCGCGCTTCTTGTCCTCCTCTTCAGAAGAATCGTCTCCCTCGAGCTCCTCCTCCTCCTCTTCCCCGGAGCCCATTCTCTTGGCGGCCTTGACCTTTTTGTCTTCGTCAATCCGAGCGGCGATGAATGCCTCCTCCGCCCTGGTACTTGGCTTGATCAGATTGTCCTCCGCACTGGAAGCTTTTTCTTCCAAGCGAGAGACCCAATCCATCTCATCATCCAGGGCAGGCAGCTCCCAATCGGATTTGACCCCGGAGGCATTGCAGTCAGGCATCCATTGCAGGATCTGGCTCCGGGCGGAATTGAGGCACAGAGGAACGACGCTTGCGGGCAAATGGAACGGCCCAAGATGGCCGAACAGCTGCTCACGCAGCCAACCATGGCCATAAACCGACAAGTTGTTTGCGGGGCCTGGGTACAACCGCATCCCGTCGGCAGCACCGTTGTACTCCCATGCAAATATGTCCCTCCTCTGCAGCGGCGCAATGCGACGCCAGAGGAAGTCGGCCCCCACATGTTCGATGGTCAACCCGGCAGCTTTCAGACAGGTGATCCTCTTCAGCGCCGGGCGGAGTCTGTCGTCTGTGAGGCCCAACTTGCTCCAGTCGCTTCCGCGCGTAACACATCCATTCTGCGCCAAGCAGAACTCGGGGGCTTCTTCATCCTTAATCCAACACCAGTCGCCCTTCCACTCTTCCTACTTCCCGCGCTGCTAACTAGGGAGGAAATCCCGGTCATCCTTCCGGCACCATGGAATCCAGCTTATGCTCCCCGAGTGGTGGGATTTGTCTTCTATCTGAGGGACGAAGAAGTGTCTGAACAAATCCACATTGGGGGCAACTCCTACAAAGTTCTCGCACAGATGGGCAAAGATCGCCATGCACGCCATTGCATTGGGCGTGAAATCCAGAAGGTGGAATCCATACACCATCATCATGGCGCAAAAGAAATCAAAGAAAGGAGGGGAGAGGCCACAGAGAAAGTACGCGCAAAAGAAGTGGTACGAATCTGATGGTGTCTTCTCCTTGGCGCTGTCCGGCAGAACTACGGGTGCTCCATGCCCGTTCGTTGCCCTCCCCCACATATAGGTGTACCTTGCGATCAAGGCATTGCCGTCCAGGTTCGACGCGGAGAAAACCACATCTCTCCGTCACAGCCTCTCCAGCTCTTTTGCTTTCATCTTCCTCTCTTCAGCCGCTGGGTCCGCCGACGCGACCGACTGTTTCCCCTTCATGGTGCTCGACTTCTTCCCCATCTCTTGGTCTCTCAAGGGTGGCAGAGGGTCTAGCAGCGCTTGCAGGGCGAGTGGCGGCGGCGGAAGCGGTTTCTTGGCTTGAGGAGGAAGATGAAGGAAGGAGGAATGGACGCGAATGAGCAGCGCCCCCGCACGTTACCTTTTTATGAGGAATCTGTGGACTCGTGTGCACTATCCCACCTCAAAGAAAGTACTTGTAGTTGTAGTACAGGTTAGCCAAGAGTCAAAGCTGGCTTGCTGCAATAAACTCCATAACCCCCTTCATTGATACTGATGCATATCTAGATAGTTCTGATGTAAGTCTTGTTGAGTACCTTTGTACTCACGGTTGCTTAATTTATGTTTTTGCAGAGGAGACATCAGTCTCATTAGTGATTCTTATGACGTGAAGTTTGATGTTGACCGGATTAGCTTGGGAATCCCAGATAGAGGTCTGGCTGCTTTGGTAGGGTCGTTGTAGCTTTACAGGCTCCTCCAGCCACTTTTAGTAGATGTCTGTACCCAGACATGTTTTGCTTCCGCCTGTTGGTTGTATGCTCTGAATGATGGGTCATGTGACCCCCCTGCTTGTAACATTATACTATGTTGGCTCCTCGGAGCCTTCTAAATAAATGTTATGTTGTAGAGTTTTGTTGTGATGCCATGTTGTATCTACGCATATCGTGCATAATGGGTGTATGGTTGAAATGCATTGGTATGTGTGGGATTCGACACCTAGCTGTATACCTCTAGTAGCCTGCTTTATGGGGAAATGCCTCTTTGTGCTTCCACCGAGCCTTGGTAGCTTACTACTGCTCCGGACACATTGATTGACTGGCGTGTATCCTTCTTTGATGTTGTGTCTGTCCCTGCAGGGAAATGTCTCGCAGTGTAATGGAGTCCCTGTAGCCTGCTATGACTCGTTTGCGTACCGTTGATGACAGATATGTCTCACGACGTAATGGAGTCCATGTATCTTCCTACGACTCGTCTACACACACTGATAACCGACACCTGCATTGTTGGGTTATGTGTTCCTGTCCCTGTACGGTTGTGCCACTTGGGTCTATAACTAGTCATGTCGACTCGGGTTCTTTGACATATGATTGCTAGAGACATATACATATACGTGAGCCAAAAGGCGCAAACGGTCCCGGCCAAGGTAAGGTGGCAGCCGTGGGGATTACCGTGCGTGAGGCCGCAATGTGATATGATGTGTTACATGCTAGACTCGTTTGGATTAGGATCGGGGTCCCGACAGCGTTGGTATCAGAGCTTGACTGCCTGTAGGATTACCAAGCCAAACTGGTCGATGTTGAGTCCAGAACTGCTTTAGTTATATAAGGGAATTGATTGTGGAAGGGAACGTAAGATTCTTTTTACTCCTCTCCTTGTGTCATTCATATTCTGAGTCACCCCCTTCTTCTCTACGGGGATTAAGAACTAGGCTTTCTCATCTATCTATTTGGATGACGAGATACAATGACGGAGACTTATAGGAAAGTTGATATCTTCCTGGATCGATATCTCTATAAGAATTCGTTGTTATGTTGTCAGTTGTCTTGCAGGTTGCCTCATATTTCATGCCCGTACAACCGTTATGCTGTCCGAGTTATCCAAGGGCTATAAATAATCTGATGCAATTGCAAACTCCCTCATCTCGAATCGATGTCTTTTGGGCCAGACAAAGCACACTAATTATTGTGTTGTGGTACTCCATTGCCTCGACGTATATGTTAAGGTGTTTAGGAAACAATGTTATCTTAAAGAACCACCCAATAGTCTAGTTGTGTTTTGTGTTTCCAGTGTGATAATTCTGGCCATCGTTATCGAAAGCATCATGTGATGCTACTTAGTCAGTAGGTATTCTATTTGCGGGTTCTTGAACCCAAGAATCATTCCGCTCACTCCCGTTGATAGTATTTGCTCGTTCCTTTCGGATATTAGTAACCTTTGTGATAGTCTTCAAGGTTGTGGTACATCATTCTTCCAATACCATGAACCAGTTATGGCAGAAGTTCCTCGTGAACTGAAGTTCACAACAAGAGTACTCTTCATGAGTTCTACATTCCATAATTGTGGCTCTGCCAATTCTCTCCTTTCTGCATGGATTATCTAGAAGAAACATGTTGAACTTTGTTCGACGTATTCAATCTATGCATCCACAACTCAGAAAAGTCATGTGCTCTTGAGTTGCCCTCTTCAACTGTATTCCGACCTTCAGCTATCTTTGGATAGTCAAGAGTATTGGTGCATTCATGTTCATCGATGCCTTTTGTTCTTGTGGTTTGTCAAGCCATTCTATCTCAGAATGACTAGGCGAAACAAACTCCAGTACCGCATCCATTTCTTGGATTGGGTCAAAGTAGTTGTATTCCACAGATCAAAATGCCAATCCAGCTTTGTTCTATTCTACCTCGAAGTATTACCCCCTTTAAGTCAGGATTGTCATGGGAATTGCACCACCTCTTATGACTTCTTGATACAGTGATGCTTCTCGCCATCATCATTCACTCCTCGGTCTCTGTGTTATTGTAACCAGAATACTGACAAGTGAATCATGATGTGTGAAATCAATACTCCTAGCAACTTTGTTGCTTGGTAGTTAATGGACAATAATCTCAATCTTAGCGTGTTGGTTATTGAATCCATTCTAAGATTGATCGTGCTACCTAGTCCATCTTTCATGGTGCACTCTTGATCAACGAGTTAGGATTGTGTCAATCCCTCGCTCTCTTGATCATATCGTCTTGCCTTGAAAAGCAAGATTGTTCTCGAGCTCAATAACATATCGGTGGTTCGTGATTTTCCGAATATCTTCTCGGAAGTATTACCGGGTTGACCCTGACTGTTATGTTGAGTTCGTGATCAAGTTGGTTTTCCCTATAAACCATCCCTTATCCAAGAATCTGTGTTGGATACCCTGAGCTAGTTGGTTTAGCTAAACAAC
The DNA here is from genome assembly GCA_039707655.1 of Elymus sibiricus. Taxonomy (NCBI): domain Eukaryota; kingdom Viridiplantae; phylum Streptophyta; class Magnoliopsida; order Poales; family Poaceae; genus Elymus; species Elymus sibiricus. Next base: position 241,358,801 of record CM077665.1, read on the forward strand.
AACTTGGAGATTTGGAAGATAAAAGCTTCGTCTAACTTAGTTCATTCAAAAGGGATATCTCGTGTGCGTGTCGAAGAAAGATGATACCTTCATCGGTTGATCCTTGTGATCAATTGTTGCATCTATTATCTTGTCCAATCTTTCATTTGGGTATGGGTTGTCATCAAATCAAAATCAGAACCAAAGATTTTCCTAATGTGTTTTACTCGTGGATGTTTCCCCGAGCATACTCCATTACATATTTTGGTCTGACCAATGCTATCATCTTGTTCTCATAGTTGTGGAATTCCATCCATATGGATATCTCGATGAATTGTTGTTAAGCCCATCAGCAACATCTTTATCTTCCCCATAACTTATGATGAACATAAACTAGTGTTGGGAAATTTGTAGGCAATATCTTCGTGTCCGGTAGATGAAGTATATGTTAGGTGTAAGAAGTGACTCCCTCTTAGTTCACGTGCATTTGGTGCAAGTTGCCGCCGTGAATTGAGAAAAGTTGTTTTGCCTCCTCCGGAATCATCTCAAGTCTGTCATGCATGTGCGAGGTATTCTATGGTTCGATAGACTGATCATCTCCATTCCATATGTATCTCCTAGCACACCAAGCCACTGATTGACCTGTTCAAGGAAAAGAAGTTATGTGCTATTCCTGAAGGTACCAGACGGATTTGCACCCGGCATCATTATCCGCAATGATGGTTCCCACCGAGAACTCGGTAGTGTTTGTTGTAAGATTTCTATGTGTTCACAATTGTCTTGGACAGTGTGTTCACATGTATCTTGCAACCCAGCTCATGTTTTGGATTTGGCTCCCGTAGTTCATTTCCCGAGAATCTCGCAACGTCGTCTCGTCGATTTGTGTTGCAACCTTTCACTTTCAGACATGCTGAGTCTAGAATATCATGACACCAACCATATCTGAATCTCAGGCAGATGTAATGGTTGGAACATTTCCCAAAAATTATAATATTGGTCTTCCTGTGACCCGGTAAAGTGGATGTTGTGGCCAACACACCTAGCCGGCAGACCTATATTATAGTTTCTCCATTCAGCAACTTGGCCACTTCCCCATGAGGACTCCGTATGACTTATTTTAGAAGTTGTTCCTCATGGACCCCTTCAGCCCCGAAGTCCGACCTATACCTGATGTGCTAGATATCAAGCATTATCTATAATCAAGTGATGCTACTACATCAAGGAGAACATTAGAAATGGAGTGCTAAATGTCTCTCGGTCGATTATCCAGATTTCGTTCCCTTGGCATAGCTAAGGTGAAATCTGAGAAAGTGATGTCTTCCTTTGCATCTGCATCCTCCATTGTTATTCACCATGGCAGTATGATGTGTTGCCAGGATCCTTGGCATGGATGTTGGTAAAACCTTGATGAATATGGAAATGCTCAAGTTCTTGAGAGCACGCTCAGACACTGGGTTATATCTCGGTATCAATTGGAAAGTGCCTTCCATTTACCGAGCTGTCCTATAACTCTAGTTTCTTTTCCAAACTGAGTATGCCATTTGCTTGAATTCCTTCAAACGATCGCTTGTGAATTGCCTTAGGCTGGTATAAAGAGTTTCAATGATCTCTGTATCAAAAGTAATTCTTTTTGCCACTTAAGGGATAATCCTACGAGTCACCTTCCCTAAGGTGCTCGTTATGGTATGAAGGGCAACTAACTCCTCGCTACTCTGAAACCCATTCACCATCTTATTTAAGCATAGAATTGTTGCCTACCAAATTGAACCTTCGTCATCTGCCTCCTTCCATTGTTCTCGATGTGTGTTTTGAGTCTCAGCTCAAGAGTCGTTTTTACGTTTCATTCCATGAGTTGATCATGAGTTGCTCGATCTCGAGGAGATCGATTCTAGTAGAGCTTTTCATTCTTTTGTTGTCGTGTTGGATGAAGATCCCGAAGAAAAAGATGTCAAGATCACCATGATGCAATGAATCAACATCTTCAAGAAGAGCAATTGGATCGCGAAGATTGTGATAGTGGTGTCCCCTCTGTCGTCTTACCCTATGCTTGAATCTCGGGACGAGATTCTTGTTTAGTGGGGGTGAGTTGTCACGGCCCTAGATACCCTTTGCTTGTCATTGCATTAACCATCATGGCATCATGTTTAAATTCAACTGAATTTGAAATGGGGATGACAAACCCTAGCACCTCATTGATTAAACAAAACTCCAACAATTGAATTTTCAATTAATCCAAAATGCTCTTCAAAAATGCTCCCCCTCTTTGATAAATGTTGGCAACAACATATCAGGGGTGAACTATATTTTCACAATTATTTTGGCAAATTTCATAAATCAGCAAAGTTTATGAAAATCTCTAATAAAGCACTATAAATATTTTAGTTGCTTCAAATTTTCTGAAACTTTTTGTGGAACTTGGAAATATTCCTAATATACCCCAGAAATAATTTCAGGAATTTTGGCTTTATAGTTTTTGCCCAAACAAAATTAAACAGAAAGCGAGAATTAGAAAACAGAAACAATAAAAAGGAGAAACCTCACCTCGGCCTCTTATCTGAGCAAGTGGTGGCCCAGCCCACCACTGCCGCTCCCCTGCCGTCTTCCTCCTCGCGCCAGTAGACAGAGGACAGGCGTGGAGAGCGCGCCGAGCTCCTGGCCACCTCCTGCTTCCCTCCCGTCGTGATGGCGGGCTGGAAAGAACCCCCAGAGCCGTCTGGATCGGTTCCTCCTCCTCATTTCGCCCCCTCTCGCCTCTGCTCTCTTCCCCTCGCTATGGCCGACCCCCGCTACAGCTCGCCGCCGATGTTCGCGCAGCCACTGCCTCCCCCTCGACCCCTCGACATGCCCGAGAGCTCCGCCAGGTCGTCTCCGTCTTCTCCAGCAAGCCGTGCGAGCCCAGGAGCCCTACAACGTCACCAGCGTCATCTTCTTCATCGCCGGTGCCGAAGATCCCCGCAGGACCTCACCGTCGATTCGCACCGGCTCGGACGTCCCCGAGCAAGCCAAGCCACCCGTCGATATCGCTGTGAGCTCCTGCGTCGAACCCCCCTAACCCCATGGCTTTTTCCTTGCCATACCCGTCGCCCCCTTGCTGGCCGTAGCACGCCGCCGCCCGAGCTTGTCGCCGACGCAGCTTCGGTGACCTACCGGTCCCGTGCGTGCGTCCTCGGGGTTGATGAGCACCCGTAGGCCCCGTAGGTGCTAGCCTTTGTTCGATTTGGTCCCTGCATCACCGCACCCGCGCATGTCCGAGCTCTGGCTGTCGCAATAGCCATCGCCACCGTCAGTTCCGACAGCCCCGGCTTCGGCTGAGGCCACCGTTGGATGCGGCATCGTTCCCCCGTTCGAACGCGCCGTCCCGCGCATCAAACCACCAGATTAGGCTCTAATGACCCTATTAACTTAACGCTCTGCCACTAACATGTGGGTCCCATCTTATTTAATTAACCGGCTAATTTGTAATTAGTATTAAACTAAACCTAGTTAGCCCCTGTGTCAATGACACATTGGTCCCACGGGTCAGTTTTGACCCTAAGCCACTGACTAGTGAGCCCCACTGGTCAGGTTTGACCTGGACTAGCCCTTTGACCTGCTGACGTCACCCTGACGTTTAGCTGATGCAGTAAAAGCTTTTCTGGAATTTTAAATAAGACTAAATGATTTATTTATTTTCAGAAAAGGTTATAAACTTAGAAAAATCATAGAAAATAATCTATAGCTCGGATGAAAATAATTTATATATGAAAAATGATCAGAAAAATCCCATGAATCTGTTTATGCAATGATCATGCATGTTTGAGCAAGTTAACATCACCAACTAGGACATTTCATGATTAGGACAAATTTGATAAATAGTTTGGAGTTGGAATTTGATGCCTATTTGAATTCCACTTCAATTAATATGATCAAATATTGGACTAGGTGAATTCAGTACCTTAACATGCCATAGCATACATCATGTTTGTTGCATCACATTGAATGTGTTCTTTTCCTGTGTGTCGGTGATGTTCCTTCCCGATAGACAATGGTTCCGACGTTGAGATCGTTGTCACCGATGAAGACTCATTGTTATCTTCCGAAGTGTCAGGGAAGCAGCCCCACCTTGAGCATACTGATATGAACCCACTCTCTCTCGCTCCTGCTCTCTTTTACTGCATTAGGGAAATAACGATTCAACTATTACATGTTCTCGGTAGTTGAACCCATTCCTTTGCATGACCTGTCTTTGTCACAGTAAATAGTTGAAACCACTTAGCATGAGTAGCAACTGTTTGAGCCTTGATGTGCCTACTCATCCATACTTTCTTACTTGTTGTGCCTGCTATGCTTAGAGTCGTGTCATGTCGGGTATAATCCATCTGGGTGATGAATCAGAATAGCAGTGTTCATGTCCTACTGTGTGAGAGCTAAGTGTGTGAACATGATTTGGTAAAGGTAGCGATGAGAGGCCATGTAGGAGTACATGGCGGGTTGTCTCATTGGGACCATCCTTAAGAACTAAGTTCTGTGTATGTTATCCAAGACAAGATACTACCACACATTGGGTTCCGGTAACTCGGCCCCTCTCGGCTTATTAACCGCCTAGATCTCTATCCAGGAATTGCAACTAGTTTCTGGTGTTTGTAGGAAAAGTGTTGGCGGCCGTGCATAGCGCTGCCCGACGGGGTGGGCTGTGATGCGGTAGATGCACAGTGGCACGGTGTACCAAGGGTCACCCGGATGGTGGGGTTGGGAACCCCGTGCACATCATTTGAGGCCACAGCGGAAACTTCGGCCGGACTTCCGTGCGGGTTCAGTCTCAAATAGGCGATAAACCTGGACTATGGTCCTGTGTGGTTGACGCTCGTGGCCGACTCCCTCGCTGGGCTTCCGCTTGAAGGTTGCCGAGGTGCATTTTTGCGTGCACATGGCGATAAGTGGGAAGAGCGTGTGTGAAGAAGTGCACCCCTGCAGGGTTATCAATCTGTTTGAATAGTCGCGTCCTCGGATATGGATTACTTGGAAAACTTATGTGGTTCATAGACAAGTTAAATGGATACATTAAAATGCGCAAGATAAGCGTGAGTGCTATGGATGGCCTTCTCGTAGGGAGACGGGATTGGATCCATAGTGGTGTATTGATATGGTGAATATGTGGACTCATGTGCGCTATCCCACCTCAAAGAAAGTACATGTAGTCGTAGTACAGGTTAGCCAAGAGTCAAAGCTGGCTTGCTGCAATAAACTCCACAACCCCCTTCATTGATACTGATGCATATGTAGATAGTTCTGATGTAAGTCTTGCTGAGCACCTTTGTACTCACGGTTGCTTAATTCATGTTTTTACAGAGGAGACGTCAGTCTCATTAGTGATTCTTACAACGTGAAGTTCGATGTTGACCGGATTAGCTTGGGAATCCCACACAGAGGTCTGGCCCCTTTGGTATGGTCGTTGTAGCTTTATAGGCTCCTCCAGCCACTTTTAGTAGATGTTTGTACCCAGACATGTTTTGCTTCCGCCTGTTGGTTGTATGCTCTGAATGATGGGTCATGTGACCCCCCTGCTTGTAACATTATACTATGTTGGCTCCTCGGAGCCTTCTAAATAAATGTTATGTTGTAGAGTTTTGTTGTGATGCCATGTTGTATCTACGCATATCATGCATAATGCGTGTATGGTTGAAATGCATTGGTATGTGTGGGATTCGACACGTAGCTGTATACCTCTAGTAGCCTGTTTTACGGGGAAATGCCTCTTTGTGCTTCCACCGAGCCTTGGTAGCTTGATACTACTCCGGACACATTGATTGACCGGCGTGTATCCTTCTTTGCTGCTGTGTCTGTCCCTTCGAGGAAATGTCTCGCAGTGTAATGGAGTCCCTATAGCCTGCTATGACTCGTCTACGTACCGTTGATGACAGATAAGTCTCACCACGTAATGGAGTCCATGTAGCTTGCTACGACTCGTCTACACACGCTGATGACCGACACTTGCATTGTTGGGTAACGTATGCTTGTCCCTGTACGGTGGTGCCACTTGGGTCTATAACTAGTCATGTCGACTCGGGTTCTTTGACATATGATTGCTAGCGACATATACATATACGTGAGCCAAAAGGCGCAAACGGTCCCGGCCAAGGTAAGGTGGCAGCCGTGGGGATTACCGTACGTGAGGCCGCAATGTGATATGATGTGTTACATGCTAGACTTGTATGGCTTAGGATCGGGGTCCTGGCAGAATCCATGCAGGGGCTGGCTCTTCGCTATCTTTTCGGAGAAATGCCATTTCCTTTACTGGCATTCTCTCTCCAACGGCTAATGTTTCACGACCCCACGACCTACGGTAATTGCGCAGAGTGGGTGTGGGTTTGACAAGTTATCGCAACCAAGTGTGTGGGGGCAGCAGTTCGTCGGCGCGTGTCCGTGCACTGTTTGGGGCCTAACCCAACGATGCCGAGCGAGACGTATGGCTCAGGCCCGGGGTCTTCTGTCGGGGTACACAAACAGGGGTGTTTATTTCCCCCTGACTTGTGCACGGACGATAAGCCCCTGAACCCGATGGCCTAAGCCTGTCGAGGAAAGCTACCGCCCCGTCACGACCTATCCAAACCAGAGAAGCCGCTCCACGAGAGATCAAGGAGCGCATCAAGAAGACGAAGCCAACAGTCAAGGCCAAGGCTCCGGCAGGAGCAATGCCGGCAAGGCCAATGCAACGGCCCGGGACGAGCCCGAGCCGCGCCAACCACATCCCCGGTGCATGCCGGGGACCGAGGCGCATGCACCTTCAAGAAGACCCGGCAAGCCATCCCCCGGCAAGCGCGAGTCGATCAGCCACCGCTCCACCGCATCGCAACGCTAGTCAGTTGTCGATGCAGTGTCGAACCCTCGGGCGGCTAAGTAGCTCTCGCTAAGCACGTGGCGACGCACCGGAAGACAGATTATGCCCGCTTGACACCCGTCCAGAGGCGTATCAAAATACTAAGCAACAACCAGCCGAGCGGTGGTAGGAGCTTGCCGGGGATGCATCCCCGCTCGCCACCTAGACTAGCATTTATGGCATTTTGTCCTAAGTGCCAGAGTTAGGTATGATAGCACTGTCAGCTATCTAATCACTAGGTAATGTCTGTTTTGCCACTGTGGTTTCCCCTTGCCATATAAAAGGAGGCCCAAGGAAACCTAGCTAAAGATTCTGACTTTTGGGCACTTGTACTCGCGTAGTAGCTCTCCCGAAGGAGACCTTGCTGGGTTTGAGCTCTGCGTTGTGCTTCGTGCTCCCCCGATCAATCCACCAAAGCAGGAGCAGGGTTTTTCGTCGTGCTGTCTCATTACCTCTGCTCTTTGTGCAATGTGACCTCACCCCTGCCGAACCACAAAGGGGCTCGTAGTCCCATAGGTGATCGTGTGCATCGTGACCCGACAGTTTTCGAAATGCTGTTGCAAATCGGGCTCCATACAAGCTAGCATGAGGGAGCTAATCATGTTTGATTCATCAACGAGTTTCTTGTGGGCATTCTTGGTTGTGGCATTAGCATTATCGTCAGGTTCCTCTGGAAGTGGATCCTCTAGAACATGTTCTTTTTATCGTGCTTGAGAACAATGCTCAAATTTCTATACCAGGTGGTAAAGTTTGTTCCATTCAGTTATCCTTTTCCAGAATTGATTTCAATGCAAAGTTGGGTTGAGCAGGTGGTGCCATTCATCTACAATAGAAAATATGCAATCACTAAGCAATGTGTTTATGTAGAGTAATTCAAGCCTTAAACAGAACTACTCCCACTGAAGTCGGCATCCCTTCGCAAACTCTCAGTGATTCAGGACCCGTCTAGCGCGAGTGACTAGTGAGCTTTAGCATCACTGCTAGCCAACTTGCCTATTCGGTAAGCAACTCCTTGCTAATCGTATCTCTATACAACTCCTGTCGGTTGGGTAGGTATCTCATACCCCGGCTCCCGACCTTTTTTGCCACAAGGCCCAAAACCGTTTTGATAGCCTTGTCAAGTTAACCTGATGTAGTGCATGTCCATGTCCGACACAAACCCTCCAGTTCAAGGACACCTAGTAGCACGTCCATTTTATGAGCCCACCACTGACGTACTTGACCTGCGAAGGTGCAACATCCGGAATGGCAATGTGCTTGATATTAAAGAGGGATCTTTCTACCATAATAACATGCATAGAAAACAAGAAGCAATATCAATCACATATAAACATAAATATGTGAAATAGTATGGCTCCTTCATGGATGTACTTCCAAGCCGGCTCCAACTCCGATGAGTAGGTCGGAACTCCATCTTGTTTGTCACGCCGGGACGCTAAAGCCTCGAACTTGATCTCTGTCCTCCAACTACTACAACTAGTAATGAATTTATAGAGAATCACAAGTCAACGCGCAGGTCGTTATACAATATAATGATAGCACTTTGGCTCCTGCCGGCTGAAAATCATGGCACGCAGGTCATGTTAAATTACACACATGCATCACATACATATGAGCCATACTATTCACATCAAACCTGCAAAACAAAGTTATGCATAGAATCACATTCTACCAGTTTGTATCGTGTACGAAATACAAGGCGCTACGCACACGGCGGTCCCGGCGAGGGTGTTGGCCGCGGCTGTTAATTTACAATGACTCTAGCCCAAGGTAGTTGCCTATCTGAGTTGGAACCCATGATGGAAATCTGGCAGAGTTTCCCATTATGACCTATAACATTGTGAGCAGGGCCCCAAGCCGGTCCTGACTGGGCCGTTCATCCACTTCGCAGGCCGTGCTACACCTATCAATGTTTCAAACTACGATGACTCCTGAATAGAGAATAGGGTAGGTTAATAGGCCGAGAGGGTCCACTGGTTTCGGGCCCAATGTGCGGTAGTAGCTAGTCTTGGAACGCCAACACAAGATCTTAGGTCCTAAGTCTGATGTCAAGGAGATAACCCACCATGTACTCCTACATGGCCTCCCATCATCACCTTTTACCAAAACATGTTACTTCTCAAGCTCCCACATAGCAGGGCATGAACACCACCATTCCAATTCATCATCCAATTCATCATCCAAATGAATCAGTACACAACTCTAAGCATAGCAATCATGACATGGATGAAGGGTCATAATATGACTCAAGCAATTCCTAATCATGCTAGGATCAAGGTTTAGCTATTTACAGTGGTAATGACAGGTCATGTAGAGGAATGGGTTCAACTACTGAAACATCACAAACGATTAAATTGTGTTGTCCTAATGCATTGAAATGAGAGCCATAGCGAGAGAGTGGGATTGTATCAAAATTCTCAAGGTGGTTTTGCGTGCCCGAAAGATCGGAAGAACAAGGTTGTTCTTCGATGTCATCGATAACTATGTCTCGCAAGTCTATTGACAAGAACAAACAAAGAAAAATTTAAACACGACAAATGCTTCACAATGATGAATGATCATGACATGTTAACATTGATGAGGACATCAATACCATTGTTACACCCACAACCCCTTCTGATATACATACTGTACCAGTTACTAGAGCTCGCGCACGCCAATTGAATTACCAGGTACTTTCGTTTCTTGGAAATCCTTCTAATGTACATGAATATATGATGCTGCCTAAATTAGATACTTTTGTTTTACTTATGAATGAAGGGCCTAGCATGGACAAGAAGGATGGCCATAGGAGTGGGAACAAGCATGGAGAAGAAGGTGCGCATGCGGGAAAGAACAATGGAGCTTTTAGTGGTGATTTTCGCATTTTGAAGCCACCATAAGGACAGCATGAAGGCTTGGACAAAAATATTCAAGTCGCCACTGAAAGGATCGAGATGGACCTAGAGGGGGGGTGAATAGGTACAATTACAAATTTTAATTGGTACTTAGCCATTTTAGGCAATATTGCGGAATATGAAAGTGAGCCTAACAATTGCAAAGATGGTAGTCGTGCTATGTGTACTAAGCAATACAACAAATAAGTAGATAGGTAAGCACAAGTAGTACAAGTAATACAAGTAATAACACAAAGACAAATAACCACAAGTAGGGAGTTAGGGTTAGGGATAACCGCAACTCCGAGAGACGAGAATGTATGCCGATGTTCACTTCCTTGGAGGGAAGCTACGTCACCGCTCAGAGAGGTGGGTGTTACCACGAAGGCACACCAACGCCATGAAGGCTCACCCTATTCTCTCCTTGAGACAACACCACGAAGGCGTTTCTCAACCACTAGTGGTAGACCTTAGGGTGGTCTCCAAAACCTCACAAACTTTCCGGGGGTAATCACAATGAACGATTCCTCGCCGGAGTACTCCTATCACCTAGGAGTCTCCAACCTCCAAGAGTAACAAGATGCACCACGAAAACAAGGGGGAATCAAGTTTTGCTTTGGTGAATGTGTAGATCTGTCACTCCTCCTTCACTCCTTAAAAGATCAAGAGCTTTGGTTGGAAGAGGAGGGAGAACTCCAAGAAATCGAGGTCTGAAAATGGTGGAGAGAGAAATGGAGTCGTCACCTTCTTCGTGGGGAAGAAGAAGACTATTTATAGGTGGGGATGGAATCCAGCCGTTCGCGCCAGATTCCTGCCAAGTCCAGAAGTTCCGGGCATGCCCGGAGGTTCCGCACACCGGAAGTTCCGGCCAAGTTCCGGGCAGGTTCCGGGCTACACAGAGAGTTTGCATCCTCTCTGGAGTACCCCGGAAGCTGCCAGAACGGGAACGGAAGTTCCGACGCCCGGAAGTTCTGACAGGCCCGGAAGTTCCGGGGGACGGAAGTTCCGGCCAGGGTCCAGCAAGGTTCCGGCCTACACAGAGAGATTGCACACACACGAGCAGTTTCTCTGGGTAGCCCGGAAGCTTCCCGGACCTTCTGGTCCCCGGAAGTTCCGGCCGTCCCGGAAGCTCCGGCCTAGGCAGAACCCTTGCGCCGTCTAATTCTAACCAGTTTTGAGAATTGATTTTGCCAGATCACATGTGTATGTGGAGTTGATTCCCAGATGTTTTCATGATGCACCCCCTCTTAATACTGTGGCTGCCCTAGGGACTCAAGAAGGAAAGAAAACAATTATGGCACTCCGCCTTTTTCCTTTTTCCGAGTAGAGGGGAAGTAACCATCCATGCTTCACTTTAATTTTGACGGTGCTGTTTACACTAGAGCAAGTGGTTAGAAACACAAATGAAATTGTCATATATGTCAAAAACTTATTAAGGGCAATGATGCACTTTCAATCTCCCCCTTTTTGACATAGATGACAATAATGCTTGAGAGGGTAGACACAGAAAGTATATATGCTATAAAGCAGTTTTGATGAAAGGAAATAACTCCCCCACAACATATGCCTTATTTTAGATTTGTATTTGAATGTCAAAGACACGATTGGAAGTAGCTCCCCCTCACACTGTACTACCCACACAAAAAAACATAGGGACATAGAATGATTTACTAACCTTGATTTTCGTATATGACGAGACATATATGGATATATCACTCATGATAGATGTCGCTCGCAATATCAATATGAGATGGGAATATGGAATATGCCATGCAACACATTGTAACCCATAAAGTGCTCACACAAGGATAGATAGTTAACGAACACACAACGGTTAGATTCACGAATGAGCTAAAGTTCAAATAGGAGAAAATAAGAGCAAAGTTTCAAATAGAAATAAGCAAATGATAAAACGATGAGTCGACACCCCTATCAAGCAATCCAACATCTCCCCCTTTGTCATCAAGATGGCAAAAAGGAAAATGAAGGATGCACTACTGCAGCTCCTAGCTGTGGGAATTAGACGAGTCGTCGGACGACTCTCCAGAAGACACTGGGCCGTGAGGGCGATGAGAAGAGGCTTCATCTCCAGCTTCGACATCAAACCGAGCAAGCTTGGACTAGTATTTATCAAACGGGGTCACATTAGACTCAGAACCATGAGCAAGGGTCATGCCAGATGCACGTAGGCCATCCTTAAGGGCCTTCATGCCCTCCTTCCTAGACTTGTGCTCCTCCCACTGCTTCTTGTGCATATCTTGCTGCAGACAGAACATGTTCTTCAGAAGGCGCCAAAGTTTGTTGCTCTTCCTTGACCCAGAATCACTAGGTTCCCCACGATGATAAGCATGAGAGTGAGAGCGAAGTTCAAAGTGCTATGAACCTCCAGCATGAAGATCCTCTTCCTCATCATCATCACCCTCATTAATGGTAGCCTTGCCTTTCTTAACCAACAAGTTAACACTGGAGTGAATAGTTAGACGCCGGCCAGCAGATGCATCAGGAGCAATCTCAGCAATCAAGGCAGTGATATAGGGAGCATAAATTGGCACCTTGCGATTCATCACAACACTATACATTTCATGCCATATGAAATGCATCACATCAATAGGGCCCTTATCAGAGTTGTCACAAGTGTAGTGAAGGAGGTTGATGAGATGACCACGAATCTTATTTTTGTCACCCACCTTGACAGCAAGCACTTCGCGAAAGATCCGGTGCATGATATCATAGAAAGGCAGAAGATCACCAACAGAGCCAACCTGTCCACCAGCCGGGTACAAATCAGCAAGGTGATGAACCTGAAAGACCCCTTTCTCATGGATCTTGTACCCACGATCAACAGTAGTGTCAGTGTACGCATAGCCCAAAAGACGAGCCAGCACAGAGAACGGGGCAGAGAACTTCTCATCACCAGACATCCATGTAAGAGTCTGCTGTATATCAGTCCCAAAATATCCACAAGTGGTGGGGACACATCATGCTAAAAATTCATGAGAGGAAGAAGGTAGAGCTTGACACACATACTCTGGACCCCCGCAAAATATGCAGTGTTGGTGGGAGTCTTGTCAAAGTGAGCGATGTTGATACTCTTCTGAATGACACACTTGTTGACAAACTGAGTGAAAATCTCATCATAAGTGCATTGCTGAAATAGAGTCCAGAACATGGAGTTAGCCACATGTTCACGCTCTTCATGATAATGATTGATCCTGCACTGAGCAACCCACTCCGGTGCCGGCAACTCTTTCATAGAGATGGGCATAGGAGGAGGAGGATGAGCGTGAACTGGCTTGCCCTTTTTGGAAGCAGTCTTCCGCTTCCTTGAGTGAGTGGGAGCAGGAGGAGGAGAGCCTTGGTCTTCGGACTCAGCATCAGCCTCAGGATAACAGTCAAACATGTTCTTAGGGCCTAATACAGCAGCCTTTGTCTTCTTCACCCTCTCTTTGGTTTTCCGTTCATACACCTTCGATGGGCGAGCACGCGAGCCAGAACCACCTGCTGAAAGGAGATGAGAGAAATAGCAAGAGGATAGAATAAGTGCACAATCTTCAAAAAGAAATCAAAGAATCGCATCGCATGAAATAATGCCAGGACTTTGCTTAGGCCGGAAGTTCCGGGCGAGGGCCGGAAGGTCCGGCGGACGGAAGTTCCGGGAGACCGGAAGTTCCGGCCAGCGGAAGTACCGGCCCCTGCGCGGACGTGGAAACCCTAGCGAGGCCGGAAGTTCCGGCCTGCCCGGAGGTTCCGGGCACCAGTCTGGTCGCAGGACGCCATCCGAATCCAAGGAGAGTACATGCATACTTCGTGCAATAGATTTGAAGGGAAGAGATACCGCAGATCTAAGGTGGATGCAGTACAGGGGATGTAGAGATTGTGTTTATCCTAATACCAAAGCTTGACTACAATCCCTAGGAGAGAATCCAGAGAGAATGCAGAGAAAACGCTTAGGTTACCTTCCTCCATGGAGATGGTGAAGAACACACTCGATGCCCTCCGAACACGATGGAAGAGAGGAAGGCCGGAGGTTTCGGGGGCCGGCCGCTCTCCCGGAAGTCGTTGATGGGAGAGGGGGCGCCGTAGGAAAAGGAGAGGAGGGGAGGGGCAGGGGAACAAGTGGGGGAATGCCCCTTGGTCAAACCCCTGCGCACTGTTAAGTGCCTCAACCCGCGACACCCGGAAGTTCCGGTCATGTCTGGAAGTTCCGGCAGCCGGAAGTTCCGGGCCACATCCTGGAAGTTCCGGATTATCCAGAGAGAACACGGTCTCTCTGAAATCCTGAGAACCGGAGGGAGAGGGACCGAAAACTGCCTAGACCACCACAAGCCCAACAACAGTTATGTGGATGGAAGAAGCTTGTGAACCAAGAGAAATATCAGAGGGTTTTAAGATGAGAAAGGCTTTAGGTAGAACCTGAGCTATGGTCATATAGATCGACTACACTCATATTGCAAAAAAGGAAAAACGAATCAGAGAGAAAAAGCCCCAAGTATGAGTGTAGAGATCAGGGAAAAAATATAGATAAAAAAGAAAACCATAGGAGATGAAAATAGTCCAACCTCTTGGAGAGAGAGGGCGGTGGACGGATCCACCATATTTGAGTGTATGTGACTTGGCACTGCGAAGATATTAACCTTGAGCCCAACATCACAACTCCATCATTTAAAGGACCAAGTCACAAAAGGGAGACTTAGTAACTTTGAGAGTGTTTGGTTTGTGTATGCATCATATAGGGTGAGAGAACTCATGAATTGAGTGTCTCCCCCTAAACACATGCCTACATCTAGACAAGACATGAAGTAAATATATGCAGGTGTGTAAAGATTTCACATAATGCTATCAAGCTCCAAGATACCAAGTTCACGCCTAAGTTGACAGAACCTAGCTTCATCCAGCGGCTTGGTGAAGATGTCAGCAAGTTGTATATCCGTACCAACATGAGCAAGAGCAATGTCACCCTTTTGCACATGGTCTCTTAAGAAGTGATACCGAATGTCTATGTGCTTGGTGCGAGGGTGATCAACAGGGTTTTCAGCAAGCTTGATGGCACTTTCATTGTCGCATTGTAGAGGCACATGTTTGTAGGTTATACCATAGTCCTTCAAAGTTTGCCTCATCCAGAGCAATTGTGTTGCACAACTTGCAGTTGCAATATATTCGGCTTCAGCGGTGGATAAGGAGACACAATTTTGCTTCTTCGAGGACCAACTTACCAAGGAGCATCCAAGAAACCGGCATGCACCGGAGGTGGATTTCCTTCCCACCTTGTCTCCAGCCCAATCCGCATCCGTGTACCCAATGAGATCAAACTTGGCATCCTTGGGGTACCATAAGCCCAACTTTGGGGTGTGAACAAGGTATCTAAGAATATGCTTAACCGCCTTATGATGACTTTCCCTAGGGATAGCTTGAAATCTTGCACAAATGCCTACACTTAACACGATGTCTAGTCTAGATGCACAAAGGTAAAGCAATGAACCAATCATAGAGCGGTAAAGAGATGGGTCAAACGGGATACTGTTTGTGTCTTCGTCAAAAAAAATTAGTTGCCATGGGCGTTTGTCATTCCGAACTTCGCAAGAATGTCCTTGAGATACTTGGTTTGGGATAAGAAAATTCCTTCTTGAAATTGTTGAATTTGAAAACCGAGAAAGAACTTCAAGTCCGCATTGAGTGACATCTCAAAGGTCTTGGTCATGGATTCCGCAAACTTCTTGCATAAATGAATGTTAGGAGAACCAAAAATGATATCATCTACATAAATTTGGCATAAGATCAAATCACCCTTTTCCCTTTTTGTAAAAAGAGTAGGTACAATTACCCCTCTCACAAAACCATCATCGAGTAAAAACTTCTTAAGATGATCATACCAAGCACGAGGTGCTTGTTTGAGGCCATACAAAACCTTGTGAAGTTTGTACACATAGTCTTTGTGATCGAGGTCAACGAAACCGGGTGGTTGTGATACATAGACCTCTTCTTGTAGAGGACCATTAAGAAATGCACTCTTCACATCCATTTGATGTAAAGTAAAACCATTGAAAGCAGCATAAGCAAGTAAGATGCGAATTGATTCAAGACGGGCAACGGGAGCAAAGGTCTCATCAAAGTCCAAACCTTCAACTTGTGAGTACCCTTGTGCCACTAACCTTGCCTTATTTGTGATGATTACACCATGCTCATCTTGCTTGTTCTTGAAGATCCATTTTGTACCAATAACATTGTGTTCCTTAGTTGGCCTTTTGACTAAAGACCATACTTTGTTGCGCTCGAAGTTGTTCAACTCTTCTTGCATTAAAACAAGCCAGTCGTTGTCCATCAAGGCATCTTGTACCTTGTGTGGCTCAACACTAGAGAAAAACAAAAAGTGAGCACAAAAGTTGGTTAATTGTTTACGAGTGACTCTACCTTCCGATATGCCGGTGTGAATTTGCTTGACATCAACACGACGGGCCACACGAGGCATGCTGGAGGTTAGGGTTTCACGAGGTTCAATTTCATTTCCATCACCAATATCTTCAATATGTGAATCTACTGGGTGTTGTGGAAGATCTTGTTCTTCATGCATCATTTGTTGAGATTCACCATCACTAGAAGATTCGTCATCATCGACATGTGCATGTTCTTCCTCTTGTTCTGGATGATGAACTTGTTCTTGTTCTTGTGCTTGATGGTGTTGTAGGTGCCGCGTAGGACCTAGTTCTTGTTCTTGGATTATGAACTCCTCTTGAGGAACGGGTTCTTGTTGTGATGTTGGTGTAGTAGTAGTTTGAGCATGAGTGGTGCTTGTGTTCTCATTTGCACCTTCACAAGGAACATGTTCCATTGGAAGGAGAGCACCTACACCCATGGTCAAAATGTCTTGTGAAGGATATTCATCACCTGCATCACTTAGATCAACTTGCTACCCATGGGAGCCATTAAATTCATCAAACACCACGTCACAAGTTTCTACAACACATCCAGTGGATTTGTTGTAGACCCTATAGGCATGGGAGTTTGATCCATAACCAACAAATATTCCTTCGGTTGTTTTAGATTGAACTTTTCCTAACCGTTCTCTCTTGTTGAGAATGAAGCATTTGCAACCAAAAACCCTGAAATATTTGACATTTGGTTTGTTCCCGGTTATGAGTTCATATCGGGTCTTCTCCAAGATCTTGCGAAGGAATAGACGATTTGATGCATGACATGCTGTGTTGACAGCCTCTGCCCAAAAACTATGAGGTGATTTGTACTCATCCAACATGGACCTTGCCATTTCCACAAGAGTGCAGTTCTTCCTTTCGGCTACCCCATTTTGTTGTGGGGTATATGGTGCGGAGTATTGATGCTCAATTCCTTCATCACAAAGAAACTCTTCCAAGGTATAGTTCTTGAACTCGGAGCCATTGTCACTTCTTATTGCCAAGATTTATTTGTCAAATTTTCGTTGAGCCTGTTTGGCAAAATCGATGAAGGTTATTTTTGTCTCGTCCTTGGACTTGAGAAAGAACACCCATGTGTATCTTGAGTAATCATCAACAATAAGGAATCCATACTTCTTCCCACCAAGACTGTCCCATGAAGGAGGCCCAAAGAGATCCACGTGAAGGAGCTTCAAAGGTCTTGAAGTTGATACTATGTTCTTGGGGGGATGTTTTGATTGATGTTGCTTCCCTGCAATGCATTCACTACACACACGGTCTTTCTCAAAAGATACATTGGTTAGTCCAAGAATGTGTTCACCCTTTAAGAGATCTTGAATATTTCTCATGCCGACATGGGCTAGCCGGCGATGCCATAGCCATCCCTTGTCGGCCTTGGCCATGAGGCAAGTTGCATGGAATGTGCTCTCTTTCGAGAAATCAACTGTGTAAAGATTGCCATCCAACTCCCCCACAAAGGCAACTTCAAGAGTATCTCTCTTAAAGACTTTCACATCCGTTAGTCCAAATAGTGTATCATAACCAACAGAAGCCAATTGACGAACAGAAGGCAAATGGTATTTTAGTGATTGGACAAGCATGACATTTCTAAGTGACATGTCATTGTTGATAGCCACCTTGCCCAACCCAAGTACTTGTCCTTTAGACCCTCCACCAAAGACAATGCTCATAAATGGTCGAATAGCTTCCATGAAATCCATGAGCAATGTTCCATCTCCGGTCATATGATTTGAGCAACCGCTATCAATCACCCATTTGACTCTACGGAGACACCAACCTACACACAATTCAAGTCTTGGTTAGAGGCACCCATTTTACAATGGGACCTCTTAAGTTAGTAACAAGGGTCTTAGGAACCCAAATTGCATAAAACCGAAAAGCATTTCTAGGACCAACAAACTGAGCATAAACACTCCATCTTTTCACTTATGAAGCACATACGATGGAGGCATAAATTCTCTTGGCTTGTTGTATGTAGGCTTGCCCCTAGTGGCCTTCCTACTCATAGCCTTGTCAACCTTACTCTTTCCTTTCTCCTTGTGCCCTTCTCGCACAAATGTCTCGTTGAGGGAGTTGTAGACTTATGTGAGCTCCTTGTTCATCATGCCGTCCTAGTTGATCTCGTCGGCTTGTGATCCTGTCATGGTTAGCAGCAATAGGAACACACAAGAATATGAACCTACAGACTACTAGGGAGTGGTGGTGGTGGTGGTGTGTCACAAATCCGTCAAGCAAATCTCAGATTCTTACTAGTTCTTACCTAGAAGCAGGCGGTGATCGGCAACCGTTGTAGTCAAAAACTCTCAAAGCTTGGATAGAGCGATTGCCAGGTGGTGACAACACACGACGTAGATGTATGTGTAGCTGGGATTGATATAGGCGAAGTTGTCCCTGTCTTTCGGTGAGATGTGGCTATCGTTTATGGTAGAGACAACTTTGAAGATCCGACTACGAACGTGCGAGGACGTCGCGCCTTACAAATCGCTAAACCAACTTCGAGAGGTTATTGACCACGCCGGAGCACGATCAACCTGACCACGAGGGTCTGTTTCCTGCACGCAAATGAAGAACAAGCAAGAAACTAAGATTGCAATTTGGATATTGCGAATATAAGAGGAAAGCTTTATTGGAAAGTGGGGTTCTGTGACGTCTTTGTCTGGTCGTGGAACACAAACGAAGAACGCGAAGTTGAAGCTATGGCGAACATTTAATCTAAACAAAACCCAAGTCTAAAACGATGCCCTAAGGGCTGTATATAAGGGGGAATAGAGGGGGAGTTCGTGTCCCTTGGAGAAGGGGTCCGAAACCAGCCCTAACTCAGTTTCCCCACACATACGAACTCTAAAAACAGCCTATAATATGGTATTTCGAAATTACATGGGCCTGGCCCAAAAATAAGGTGACGCAGCACCTATAATAGCCTATGGACGAAATTTATGAAGTGGCATGATGTATATTTCGTGCAAGCCTCCAAGCACTCCTTATAGTGGCTTCAAAGTGCGAAAATCACCACTGGAAAGTCCATTGTTCCTTCCCGCGCGCGCACCTTCTTCTCCATGCTTGATCCCGCTCCAATGGCCATCCTTCTTGTCCATGCTAGGTCCTTCATTCATAAGTAAAACAAAAGTATCTAATTTAGGCAGCATCATATGTTCATGAACATTATAAGGATTTCCAAGAAACGAAAGTACGTGATAATTTAGTTGGCGTGCGCAGGCTCTAGTAACTGGTCCCATATGTTTAGCTGGTTGGGATGTGGGTGTAACATTAGTAGGGATGTCATCATCATCCTACCCTTCTTGAACTGAAGTCGTCCTCGACGGAAGCTCATCATCCTCACCCAAATAAGGCCTCAAATCTGCAATGTTAAAAGTGGGACTAACCCCAAAATCTGCAGGCAGCTCAAGTTTATATGCATTATCATTTATTTTCTCTAACGCTTTAAGAGGACCATCAGCACGTGGCATTAGCCTTGACTTGCGCAATTCAGAAAACCTATCCTTACGAAAATGTAACAAAACAAGATCTCCAGGTGCAAAGACAACATGTTTTCTACCCTTATCTCCAGCAAGTTTATATTTAGCATTCATACGCTCAATGTTCTCCTTAGTTAACTCATGCATCTTTAATATCAATTCATTACGTTCTTTAGCATCAAAATTAACCTTTTCCGAGGATGGAAGAGGCAACAAATGAATAGGTGCACGAGGTAAGAAACCATACCTTCAAAACGGCACATCTTAGTAGTAGAATGCAGCAAATGATATAAGCAAATTCAATATGAGGCAAGCATTCTTCCCACATTGTCAGGTTATTCTTCAAAACAGCCCTAAGTATAGTAGACAATGATCTATTCACTACTTCAGTTTGTCCATCAGTTTGGGGTGACATGTAGTACTAAAAAGCAGTTTACTCCCCAACTTAGCCCATAAACATCTCCAAATGTGGCTAAGAAATTTAGCATCACGATCCGAAACAATTGTATTTGGCACACCATGCAAGCGAATAATTTCACGAAAGAACAAATCAGCAACATTAGCAGCATTATCACTTTTATGACATGGTATAAAGTGTGCCATTTTCGAAAATCTATCCACGACAACAAATATGCTATCCCTCCTGATGAGGACATCAATACCATTGTTACACCCACAACCCCTGCTGCTATACATACTGGACCAATTACTGGAGCTCGCGCACGTCAATTGAATTACCAGGTACTTTCGTTTCTTTGGAATCCTTCTAATGTTCATGAACATATGATGCTGCCTAAATTAGATACTTTTGTTTTACTTATGAATGAAGGACCTAACATGGACAAGAAGGATGGCCATTGGAGCGGGATCAAGCGTGGAGGAGAAGGTGTGCACACGGGAAAGAACAATGGAGTATCCAGTGGTGATTTTCGCACTTTGAAGCCACCATAAGGAGAGTATGAAGGCTTGGATGAAATATACAAGATGCCACTTCATAAATTTCGTCCATAGGCAAATATAGGTGCTGCGTCACCTTATTTTTGGGCCAGGCCCATGTAATTTCGAAATACCACTTATTAGGCTGTTTTTAGAGTACGTGTGTGTGGGGAAACGGAGTTAGGGCTGGTTTCGGACCCCTCCTACAAGGGGCCACGAAATCCCCCTATATTCCCCCATATATACAGCCCTTAGGGCATCGTTTTAGACTTGGGTTTTGTTTAGATTGAAAGTTCGCCATAGCTGCAACTTCGCGTTCTTCGTTTGTGTTCCACGACCAGACAAAGGCGTCACAGAACCCCACTTTCATCAATAAAGCTTTCCTCTTGTATTCGCAACATCCAGATTGTAATCTTAGTTTCTTGCTTGTTCTTCGTTTGCTTGCAGGAAACATACCCTCGTTGTCAGGTTGATCGTGCTCCGGCGTGGTCAATAACCTCTCGGAGTTGGTTTCGCGATTGCTAAGGCGCGACGTCCTCGCACGTTCGTAGTCAGATCGTCAAAGTCTACTCCTCCAAAAACGATAGCCACACGCCATCACGCCAATCCGAGTCCACTTCCATCACAGATTCACCACCAACCCGTGTTCCACCACCCATATTCACCATCCACCATAATCGTAATCCCTGCCATTTATCCCCACCCACCATCATCATCTTCCCTGGCATATATCACCACCCTATATCCGCCTCTAATCCGAATTCCTTAGGTATTCGGATTGATTTCGAGATTCGCGTTTCCTTGCGTGAGGTCTCGAAAAATAAAATTCGGCAGGTGAAAATATTTTTTCCCTATCCTGTTTTTAGGCTTTTTGGAGCTTTTTAAGACACTCACCATCATAGTGATTTTTGTCGCGATTTTTGGTCGTCGCAGCCCCGAATCGCTCCAGAAAAAAACAGTAGTCAGAATTTTTTCGTGCTTATCCTGTTTTTAGACCTTTGGAAGGGTTTTGAGACACTCGCCATTATAGTGATTTACTGAGCAAAAAAAAAACCGCAAAAAAAGAGGCGCCAAAAAAAAGATGCGAAAAAAAAGTTCAGAGTGTGCTCTTCCCTTGATTACATGTAGCGTCGTGATTTTGTTGGTGTTCTAGGCTCGCGTCTCTAGCACGGTCTTGCCTAGGACCAGTACAGTACCGTCGTTGAGCGTTTATTCAACTTTGCATCTCTGAATTGATTATTGCTGACCCTTTTTGCTACCATATATAAGCCATCCCAGCTACACTTACATCTACATCGTGTGTTGACACCACCTGGCAATCGCTCTATCCAAGCTTTGAGAGTTTTTGACTACAACGGTTGTCGATCACCGCCTGCTGCTGGGTAAGAACTGGTAAGGATTTGAGATTTGCTTGACGGATTTGTAACACACCACCACCACCACCACCACCACTTCCTAGTAGTCTGTAGGTTCATATTGTGTGTTCCTATTGCTGCTAACCATGACAGGATCACAAGCCGACGAGATCAACTGGGACGGCATGACGAACAAGGAGCTCCATGATAAATTTCAGCAAATGATGGCTAACCAGGTACAAGACGTCGTGACCAGCCTTGGAGAGGCCATGGAGAAGCTAGGTGCTTTGGAGAAGACATTCGACACCAAGCTGGATGCTAAGTTCAATGAGGTGCTTCCACGTCTACCTGCACCAGCTGTACCCGTCGTACCTCGGCAACAACAACACCAACAACGGCCAAATTTCGCGGGACGAGCGCAACGTGTGCCTCTTGACCAAGGCCAATATTCTGGTGCCATTGATACTGCTGCTACTGCCCAAGCTTCTGTGGCTGCTGCTACTGTCGTTGAGCAGAATGAGGATTATGATGGTGATTATGATGATGAGGGAGAGGTTGCTCCCGATCAGCCCCAGGGGCAACCACCACCACAAGCACCGGGTCGTCCGCGTGTTTACCATCGCAACGGTAGGGCTGCACCACCACCTCAGGTACGGGATCATGATCATCTCCCTAAGATAAAATTGAATATTCCGACATTTGAGGGTAGATATGTTCCTGATATATATCTTACTTGGGAGTTAGAAACAGAACAACGTTTTACATGCTTACAATTTCCTGAGGATAGACATGTTGCTGCTGCTGTTTGTGCTTTCACTAGTTTTGCTTGTGTTTGGTGGTCTGAACATTGTATAATACATCATGATAATATCCCTACTACTTGGGCTGCTTTGAAAACTGCTATGCGTAATCGTTGGGATCCACCATATTATCAACGTGAATTGCTTCAAAATTTGCAGCGGTTAAGACAAGGAAAAAATTCTGTAGAGGAATATTATCAGGAATTGCAAACTGGCATGATTAGATGTGGTATTGTTGAGGAGAATGAAGCTATGCTTGCACGTTTTATGGGTGGATTAAATAGAGATATTCAAACTATATTAGAGTATAAGAAGTATAATACTATCACTCGTTTATTCCATTTTGCTTGCAAAGCTGAATGTGAAGTGCAGGATCGATAGGCATTGGTAAGAACTAATTTTTCTGCAGGTCGCACTTCATCATGGACACCACGTACCCCATCTACTTCCACACGTCCTGCTGCAGCACCGCCTACTTCAGCCACCAACTCCAATAGAGATACCAGGAAACATGCCCCTGCCACACCCTCCGCGAGGAGCACACCTTCCGGGCTTGCACAGAGCTCTTCTTCATCCATTGCATCCACAGGGAAAACACATGAGGTTATATGTCGTCGTTGCAAGGGTGGAGGTCACTATGCGAGAGAATGCCCTTCCAAGCATGTGATGATTGTTACTGAGGATGGTGGATATGACTCCGCTAGTGATTATGATGAGGAGACCCTGGCTCTTATTGCGAGTGAAGAGCAAGGTGTAGAGGAGACTGAACAAGAGACACACTACATGGCTGCTGACTACACTGACAGGTATGAAAGTTTAGTTGCTCAACATGTTCTGAGTGTGCAGGTTACACAGGCTGAGCAAAATCAGAGGCACAACTTGTTCCATACAAAGGGAGTTGTGAAGGAGCGTTCTGTTCGCGTCATCATCGATGGAGGGAGTTGCAACAACTTGGCTAGCATGGAGATGGTGGAGAAGTTGTCTCTAACCACCAGACCACATCCTCATCCTTATTACATCCAATGGTTCAACAACAGTGGCAAGGTTAAGGTAACACGTCCTGTTCGTGTGCACTTTAGCATTGCTACATATTCTGATTATGTTGATTGTGATGTGGTACCCATGCAAGCATGCTCTGTTTTACTTGGTAGACCATGGCAATTTGATAAAAGTTATGTACACCATGGTAGGACGAATCAGTATACACTTGTTCATAAGGATAAAAATATAACTTTGCTTCCTATGTCTCCTGAACATATTATGAAAGATGACATTGCTCGAGCTAGTAAAGCAAAATAGAAGCAAAGTGAGAGTGAAAATCAGATTGTGGCAAAGGAATTTGAGCAACATAATAAGCCTAATAAACAATCATCTAGTGCTGCATCTGAAATAAAACTGAAGAGTGGTTGTTTACTTGCCACTAAATCTGATATTACTGTTTTGGATGTCACTACATCTGTTTGCTATGCTTTTGTATGCAAAGAGGTTTTATTTTCATTCGAAGACATGCCTCCCACTTTGCCTCCTGCTGTCGCTAACATTTTGCAGGAGTTCACTGACGTCTTTCCACAAGACGTTCCACCAGGATTACCACCTATTCGAGGGATTGAGCATCAGATTGACTTAATTTCCGGTGCATCTCTACCCAACCGTGCACCATACCGTACCAATCCAGAGGAGACGAAGGAGATTATGCGTCAAGTATAGGAGCTGCTCGACAAAGGTTATATACGCGAATCTCTTAGTCCTTGTGATGTTCCTATTATTCTAGTCCCGAAAAAGGATGGTACATCTCGTATGTGTGTTGATTGTAGAGGCATTAATAATATTACTATTCGTTATCGTCATCCTATTCCTAGGCTAGATGATATGCTTGATGAATTAAGTGGCTCTACAATTTTCTCCAAAGTTGATTTGCGTAGTGGATACCATCAAATTCGTATGAAATTGGGAGATGAATGGAAAACAACATTTAAAACTAAGTTTGGATTATATGAGTGGTTAGTCATGCCTTTGGGTTAACTAATGCACCTAGCACTTTCATGAGATTAATGAACGAGGTTTTACGTGCTTTCATAGGACGATTTGTGGTAGTCTATTTTGATATACTGATTTATAGTAGATCTTTGGAGGAACATTTGGAACACTTACGTGCTATTTTCATTGCTCTACGTGATGCACGTTTGTTTGGTAACCTTGGGAAGTGCACCTTTTGCACCGACCGAGTATCTTTTCTTGTCTATGTTGTTACTCCACAGGGTATTGAAGTTGATAAAGCCAAGATTGAAGTTATTGAGAGTTGGTCGCAACCCAAAACGGTCACACAAGTGAGGAGTTTTCTTGGACTCGCTGGTTTCTATAGGCGTTTTGTGAGGGATTTCAGCACCATTGCTGCACCTCTAAATGAGCTTACAAAGAAGGATGTGCCTTTTGTTTGGGGTACCGCACAGGAAGAAGCCTTCACGGTGTTGAAAGATAAGTTAACACATGCTCCATTACTCCAACTTCCTGATTTTAATATGACTTTTGAGCTTGAATGTGATGCTAGTGGAATTGGATTAGGAGGTGTATTATTACAAGATGGTAAACCTGTTGCATACTTTTCTGAAAAATTAAGTGGGCCTAGTCTGAATTATTCTACTTATGATAAGGAATTATATGCTCTTGTTCGGACTTTGGAAACATGGCAACATTATTTATGGCCCAAAGAATGTGTTATACAAAACTGAACCGTAGACATGCTAAATGGGTTGAATTCATTGAAACTTTCCCTTATGTCATTAAACACAAGAAGGGTAAAGAAAATGTTATTGCTGATGCATTGTCTCGTCGTTATACTATGCTTTCACAACTTGACTTTAAAATATTTGGTTTGGAGACCATCAAAGATCAATATATGCACGATGCTGAATTTAAGGATGTGTTGGCGAATTGTAAAGAAGGGAGAACATGGAAAAAGTTCATCATTAATGATGGACTTGTGTTCCGTACTAACAAGCTATGCATTCCAGCTAACTCCGTTCGTCTTTTGTTGTTGCAGGAGGCGCATGGAGAAGGATTAATGGGACACTTTGGCGTGAAGAAGACGGAGGACGTACTTGCTACACATTTCTTTTGGCCAAAGATGAGACGGGATGTTGAGCGTTTTGTTGCTCGCTGCACTACATGTCAAAAAGCTAAGTCACGACTCAATCCTCATGGTTTATATATGCCTTTGCCTGTACCTAGTGTTCCTTGGGAGGATATATCTATGGACTTTGTTTTAGGTTTACCTCGAACAAAGAAGGGGAGGGATAGCATATTTGTTGTCGTTGCTAGATTTTCGAAAATGGCACACTTTATACCATGTCACAAAAGTGATGATGCTACTAATGTTGCTGATTTGTTCTTTCGTGAAATTATTCGCTTGCATGGTGTGCCAAATACAATAGTTTCAGATCGTGATGTTAAATTTCTTAGCCACTTCTGGAGATGTTTATGGGCTAAGTTGGGGACTAAACTTCTTTTTAGTACTACATGTCACCCCCAAACTGATGGACAAACTGAAGTAGTAAATAGATCATTGTCTACTATGCTTAGGGCTGTTTTGAAGAATAACCTGAAAATGTGGGAAGAATGCTTGCCTCATATTGAATTTGCTTATAATCATTCGCTGCATTCTACTACTAAGATGTGCCCTTTTGAAGTAGTGTATGGTTTTTTACCTCGTGCACCTATTGATTTGTTGCCTCTTCCATCTTCGGAGAAGGTAAATTTTGATGCTAAAGAACGTGCTGAATTGATATTAAAGATGCATGAGTTAACTAAGGAGAACATTGAGCGTATAAATGCTACATATAAACTTGCTTGAGATAAGGGTAGAAAACATGTTGTCTTTAAACCTGGAGATCTTGTTTGGTTACATTTGCGTAAGGATAGGTTTATTTGGGTGAGGAAGATGAGCGACCTTCCGTCGAGGACGACTTCATTTCAGGAAGGGAGGATGATGAGGACATCAATACCATTGTTACACCCACAGCTCCTGCTGCTATACATACTGGACCAATTACTAGAGCTCGCGCACGTCAATTGAATTACCAGGTACTTTCATTTCTTGGGAATCCTTCTATTGTTCATGAACATATGATGCTCCCTAAATTAGATACTTTTGTTTTACTTATGAATGAAGGACCTAGCATGGACAAGAAGGATGGCCATTGGAGCGGGATCAAGCATGGAGGAGAAGGTGCGCATGCGGGAAAGAACAATGGAGTATCCAGTGGTGATTTTCACACTTTGAAGCCACCATAAGGAGAGTATGAAGGCTTGGACGAAAAATACAAGATGCCACTTCATAAATTTCGTCCATAGGCAAATATAGGTGCCGCGTCACCTTATTTTTGGGCCAGGCCCATGTAATTTGGAAATACCACTTATTAGGCTGTTTTTAGAGTCCGTATGTGTGGGGAAACGGAGTTAGGGTTGGTTTCGGATCCCTCCTCCAAGGGATCACGAAATTCCCCCTCTATTCCCCCATATATACAACCCTTAGGGCACCGTTTACACTTGGGTTTTGTTTAGATTACAAGTTCGCCATAGCTGCAACTTCGCGTCCTTCGTTTGTGTTCCACGACCAAACAAAGGCGTCACAGAACCCCACTTTCATCAATAAAGTTTTCCTCTTGTATTCGCAATATCCAGATTCCAATCTTAGTTTCTTGCTTCTTCTTCGTTTGCTTGTAGGAAAACGACCCTCGTGGTCTGGTTGATCGTGCTCCGGCGTGGTCAATAACCTCTCGGAGTTGGTTTAGCGGTTACTAAGACGCGACGTCTTCGCACGTTCGTAGTCGGATCGTCAAAGTCTACTCCACCAAAAACGATAGCCACCATCTCATCGAAAGACAGGGACAACTAAGCTTCTATCAGAAGATCAAGTGAAGTGCGCCAAAAGAAAATTCCACGGCGACGCATCGACATGGTGGTTTCACATATCTTCGACAAGCTTCGACATGAGTTGGTCCAAGTTGAAGAAAGTGATGCTGCTAGAGTTTGTGCCTTCTACCTACACAGAACATCTTCAACGCCAATTGGAGAACACCATACAAGGATCCAAGTCCCTCGATGAGTACTTCATGACGATGAAGAAAGCCTTGCGACGAGCCAGTGTGGACGACCCCATTTGGATGAAGTTCCACTTCATGATGGGATTGAACAATGACATCGCCAAGACTATCTTCCACAACAACTACGAGTCTCTCAAAGACCTCTACATTGGTGCTCTCATGGCAGAACATGAACTCAAGGCCAAGGCTACTCGACCCCGAGCACACTTCGCGATGACCAAGCTCCACAACGTCGAGCATAAGGATGGTACCACCAAGATGTCCAAGCCCGACGAGCTCCAAGACGACGCTCCAATGTCCGACTTCACCGCCATCCCTCTTTGTGGTATTGACGATGCCGAGTCCACCACGACTCTTTTTGAAGACGGCGCGGCGACCACGAGTACGGAGCCACTCAAGGAACATGCTTTGGAGGCAAGCGACAAGATGGCGAGCAAGGATGACGCCCCTACTCTGGTACAACCAGTCCCAGCTCCGGTACAACCGCCCCTACTCTGCGGAATAGAAGGAGTTACGACTCGTGTACCCTCCACTCATCCCCTACACTATATGTACCCTTCCTCTACCTCCGTCCTAGGGTTAGCTTGTGTTTAGCAAATACACTTTGTTGAGCCTTGCTCCATTACTTCCTCCTCTTGTGGAGTTGCCCTCCACCGGAGAAGATCCAAGTGATGCCAAGGCCCCTCTAGAGGGAAGATCTCACGAGATTCAAGGCCTCCTCCCCGGAGTGAGGAAGAACTACCGGTTACTTGTATCCATCCATTGTTTGTGGATCTAATTACCTCATGTGTTTGCTTGTTCTTAGTGGATGTGTGATCGAAGTTTGCCCATGAGCTTGCGTTTTCTCTCGTGATTTCTCCCTTTTCCCCCTCCAAGTGTGAAAAGATCGACGCACACGGGCGTGCCCCGTATCATATTGGTATCATGAGCCACGTTGATTCACACCTTGGAGTCTCCCCCTCCATTTTCTAGCCAATTTTTGCTTTGATTTGACCTAATTTCGAAAATCCCCACAAAAATAGACATACCAAAAATTTCTTGGATTTGTTGGATTTGAGGAGATTTTGTTGATTGTGATATGTGGATCTCGTTGTGGACAAGTGGATCTAGCTTTGCCCTATCATTCCCATCATTTCCTTCCGCAAAATTGACCGAATTTTTTCTTCTAACCCGCTGATTCGGACCTGCAGTTCCGCCCAGGAGCGGTACAACCGCCCGTACATGCGGTACAACCGCTAATTCCCCAGGTCGTTTCCGGAGCGGTACAACCGCCCTTCCCAAGTGGTACAACCGCCCCTCCCAGTCTCAGCCTCGGCTGATTCACAGTTTCGACCATAACTTTCACTCCCGAACTCCGATTTGAGTGTTCTTTGGCTCGTTTTGAAGCTATCAACGTGCCCGAGATCCTCATCTTGGTTTTACCACCATTTGACTTCATCAAAGTTTTCTTTGAGATTTTGAGTTGCGGTTTCCGTTTCCTAAGGTGTTTCGGCTAATTAGGAACGGTTCTACATCGACAACACCGCTACTCATCATCGCCCCGGTTCGTCGCCAACTACCTCTTCATTGACACCAACCGTAAGCAAGGACGGTAACCGCGACGACACTCTTGACATATACCCTTGCCATTGCATTGTTAACCCGATCCTATTTGCGTTACTTACCTATCGAGACTAGCCATTGTGTATTGCCGGGCTACGCTACTTGTGCACTTTAGTGATACATACTCCGCATAGCTACAAATAGCGTGCATTTATCATCGTATCTCCTTTTGTGTTACAATAGTACCCGCATACATCATTGCTATATTCGTGTGCACGTCCCGCATAGTGATCATTCCAAATATCATCCTCCAAAGGAGAAGCAAAGCAAAGCTTTTAAGCAAAAGCAAAAGAGCAATAGCATCGCAAGTTGCATATCATATTCGATCATTTGAGCGAGATATTTTGTGCCAACCACATAAATAGCAAAAGTTGGGTATAGGAGGACGTCTAGTTTTGCTTCGCATAGGTGTGCACAAGTCCGTATCGCACCCATTCGTGCAATCGTGCTAGCGTCTCTCCACTATTGTGCACCTTGAGCTTACCGTGGCTTCCACATTTTGCGCTTATTTTTCGGTGTTACAATACCACTTTACTATACGTGTGTGTCTCCGTGCTTACTCATTGCTAGAAATCTACCTCGTCTCATTTACGAATTTGCGGATCTATCTCAACTTGATTGAATCTTATTCTCGAATTACTTGAATTTTTGTGCCACCATCCTAACCTAGCTACTCCATAAGCATTATTTGTGTAGGTGTGAGAGGGACATTCTTCGGTACCAATTCTACTACTTTCATGCTTGCAAATTGAGTGAACTTGATCCACTCTCAACCTTTGGAACGGTAATTGGTATTGTCTTCTCACTCTTCCACTTATATCTTATTGAGTGCTATGGATAGGAACATCATGTCGAACCCGACATTCGAGGAGCACGACGACGATGCGACCACCCACGTCACCAAGTTGCACTTCTTCGGCGCAAACAAGGCAATTACTCAAGCGCAACATGCCTTGAATGACCGCATCGACAACCTCGCCACCGATTTGCGCGAATCCGAGGCGCACACACGGGACTACCTCGACACCAAGCTATCAAGCCAAATGGAGGAACTTCGGTCCTTGATGGTCAACCGCGCTCCCTCTACTTCGACTACGTCAAGACGGCGCTCAAGCCGACACTCATCGGAATACTCTTCCGACGCAAGCCCCCGGCGAGCACATGTTCATAACCAAGACGAACACTCCGGCCCAAGTTCTCCACAAGGTCATCACCGTCAAGACAATCCATTCCATGGCAATGGACTGCAAGATCGCGTCCGTGCTCGAGAACGTCGCCGCCAACAAGAGCAAGATGCGTGGGAGCAAGAACAACAACGCCAATATCAAGAACAACGACGCCGAGAAGAAGAACAACATCGTCGTCATGAACGAGCGCTTGAGGCACATCGCGCTTTGCAAGAAGCTACTCGTGCCCTGGAGGAGCGCAACCGCCAAGCTCATCACGAGCAAGAAGCACTTCACCAAGCACAACAAGAATAACTTCACCGACAACGACAAGAAGAAGCCAATCGCCAGGAGGAGCATCAAGAAAGGCGCAACTGAGTGCGTCCACCACGTCGCCGTCCTCAAGATCATCGTGTTGAACCCGACCATGAAGATGAGCAAGGACAAGATCAACGTCAACACGCTCAAGGCAATGACAATGAGGATGCACATCCAAGACAAGGATTTCGGCATCACAACCACAATGATGAACAACGCTTCGGCAAGCTCAAGTTCACAATGCCAAAGTTTTCCGGAAGCAATGATCCCGAAGACTACTTGTCATGGGCCCTCAAGGTTGACAAGATCTTTCGCCTCCACAACTATGATGAAGAGAAGAAGATAGCCATGGCTTCCCTTGAGTTCCAAGACTATGTCCTTATTTGGTGGGAACAAGTGATTGAGCGAAGAAGGGAGAGAGGTGAACCTCCTACCACCACTTGGGCCCAAATGAAGGATCTCATGCGAGCTCATTTTGTGCCTACACATTACAACCGGGATCTCTTCAAGAAGCTCCAAAAACTCAAGCAAGGAACCAAGTCGGTAGAAGAGTACTACCAAGAGATGGAGATTGCTATGATCCGAGCCAATGTCAAGGAAGATGACGAGCAAACAATGGCATGCTTCTTGCATGGCCTCAACTACAATGTCAAGAAAATTGCCGACTTCCAACCATACTCCAACCTTCTAGAACTTGTGCATCAAGCAACCAAGGCGGAAAGGCAAGTGCAAGATGACTACAAGTACTGTAAGTGCTCTTCTAAGACCTACGGCTCAAGTGCTCAAGCTACTACAACAACGACACCTTCAACTACGAAATCTACAACACCTACCAGCGACAAGTCAAACTACAAGGACAAGACGACTTCGTCAAGCCGACCAACCTCAAGCACCTACAAGCCAAGGGCTTCATCCTCTACCCTAACACCGGATGCTACCGCCAAGACAAGCTCCATCAAGTGTTTCACGTGCCAAGGGCGAGGTCACAAGACCTTCGAATGCCCAACCAAACGCAACATGATCCTCCTCGACGATGGCACCTATGACTCTATGAGCGACGACGAGATGCAAGCTTTGGAGCAAGTGGCCATACACCGCCAAGTGAATGAAGATGAAGATTCGCAAATCTTTTGCGACAACGATTCGAGCCCCGCTCTCGTTGTCTCTAAAGTTTTGACGCTCCAACAACAAGAAGACGAGGACCAACGTTGCCACATCTTCCACACCAAGGCGGGCATCCAAGGAAAGTCCATCAAGGTCATCATCGACGGAGGGAGTTGTCACAACTTGGCAAGTGAAGACCTTTGTTCCAAGCTACAATTGGTCAAGAAAAAGCACCCTCGTCCCTACAAGGTCCAATGGCTTAGTGATTCCGGAACCCTCCAAGTTGACCACACCGTGGAAGTTTCCTTCAAGATAGCTGCATATGAAGACACTTTGGAGTGTGATGTGGTTCCAATGTCCGTTTGCCACCTCCTACTTGGTAGACCTTGGCAATTCGACCGTGGCGTCACACACAACGGTCGGACAAATCAATATAGCTTCAAGATGAAGGGCAAGCAATATGTGCTACGACCAATGACTCCAAGTCAAGTCATCGCCGACAAACAAGCTATATCCCATCGTGAAGCTAGAAGTGAGAGAGTGATCCACCTCAAAGAGAGTGAGTGCCACAAGCCAAAAATGAGCGACTCCACGATGAGGGACATGATAGATATAGTTCTTTTAGCCACCAAAAGAGATTTGAGGGATGTGGGTGAGAGCCCATCGACCGTTCTTCAATATGTACTTGTGTGCAAAGATGACATCGTTCGGACTAACCCTTCACAACATATTCCTCTTGTGTTATCTAAGTTGTTGCAGGAATTCAAAGATGTGTTCCCCGATGAGCTACCTCCGGGACTACCGCCAAAACGAGGGATTGAACACCGCATCGACCTCATCCCCGGAGCACCGCTTCCTAACAAGGCTCCCTACCGCGTCAACCCCGACGAAACAAAGGAAATACAAAGGCAAGTCCAAAAACTCCTAGATAAAGGGCATGTACGTGAGAGTTTGAGTCCTTGTGCGGTTCCGGTCATTCTAGTGCCTAAGCATGATGGTACTATGCGCATGTGTTCCGATTGCCGTCCTATCAATGCTATCACCATTCGTTACGGTCACCCCATTCCTCTCTTAGATGATATGCTTGATGAACTTAGTGGTGCCACTATATTTTCTAAAATTGACTTAAAAAGTGGTTCCTACCAAATCCGCATACAAGAGGGTGACGAGTGGAAAAATGCTTTTAAGACAAAATTTGGTCTCTATGAATGGTTGGTTATGCCCATGGGCCTATCCGAAGCACCGTGTACTTTTATGCGTGTTATGCATTATGTGTTGCGACCATTCATTGGATATTGTGTTGTGGTCTACTTTGATGACATTCTTTTCTTTAGCAAGTCTCTTGAGGAGCATGCTACACATGTTCGTGATGTTTTGCAAATCCTTCAGAAAGAACAACTCTATGCAAACATGGAGAAATGCACTTTTGGTGTTGAGAAGGTAGTTTTCCTAGGTTTTGTAGTATCTTCTAAGGGCGTTCATGTAGATGAAACTAAGATTGATGCTATTAAACATTGGCCCACACCAACGAACTTGCAACAAGTGCGTAGCTTCCTAGGACTAGCCGGTTTCTATCGCCGTTTTGTCAAAGACTTTCGCACCATTGCGTCACCTCTCCATGCTTTGAGCAAGAAAATTGCACCATTTATTTGGGGTCCTTCCCAAGTGATACGGGGCACGCCCGTGTGCGTCGATCTTTCACGAATTGGAGGTGGATTTGTGAGTGAACACAAAGAACACGAGGGGAAAATCACAAGAGGAAAACATTCAAGAACGATTCACGATCACACATCCACTAGAATCACCCGAGTACATGAGAATCACGGTCCACAAACAACCAAAGGATACACGTAACGGTAGTCTCCTCGCTCCGGAGGAGGAGGTCTTGAATCCTGAGGGGATCTTCCCTTAGAGGGCCCTTGGCATCACTCCGGATCTTCTCACGTAGAGGGGAATCACTCCACGAGGGAAGGGAGATAATGGAGCTAGGCTCAACAAGTGTATTCGCTAAACCTAAACTAACCCTAGAAAGAGGGAACGGGGTCCTTTATATAGTGCTAGTGGAAAAGGGGGCGAGAGAGAGGGTACATGGGCCTCCAACCCGCGCATGCCCGCACAGGGGCCGGACGTCCGGGCCAGGGGCCGGATGTCCGGGCTGATGCCGCCGTCTTCGTTCAGTTTTGTTGCGCAGGGGCCGGATTTCCGGGGTTGTGGGCCGAATGTCCGGGCACTAGGGAGGGGTCGCCGGATGTCCGGGGCTGTGGGCCGGATGTCCGGCGCTAGGAGCCTGGCCTTGGCGCTGGTGGAGCCTCCAGGGGCCGGATGTCCGGGGCCTGGAGGGTGGACTTCCCTTCCCTTGTTGCTCTTGTCCGTCCCTCTCCGTGTCCATTCCCATGGAAGCTTGTATTTCCCTTCGAGCACCCTCTAGGCCATCTCCATCATACCTGATCATGCAAAGAGTCTCTGCTTGAGGTAGCATCCAAGTTCCAAGGACATCAAAGGGGAAATCATATAGGAGAGATGTCACCTCATTTGTAATGGCACGTGCACGGGCTCTCGTCATGGGGCCACTTGGTGGTTGGCTTGATGGAGTAGTCTTCATGGGGATGATGGTGGGATGCTCCGCATCATCTCCCCCCCCCCCTTGGGGAAGATCCGTCCTCGGATCAAGATCTTCATCACCATGGTAAGGGGATAGATCCATGACGTTGAAGGTGTCGCTCACGTTGTACTTGTCGTGTGGTATGTCGATCTTGTATGCATTGTTGTTGTGGCGTGCCAACACCTTGAAGGGACCGTCGGCTCGAGGAAGTAACTTCGATTTGCGTTCATTGGGGAAGCGGTCCTTGCGAAGGTGTAGCCAAACAAGATCACCGGGCTTGAAGACCATGGGATGCTTGTTGAGGTTGCGCTTGTTGGTGACGCGTTCCACTTGTCGTTCAATCGTGCGCCTTGTATCTTCATGTATCCTCTTGATGTTGCACTTGTGTCCATGTTGACGCGCTCTTGTAGAGGTAGAGGTAGGATGTCCAATGGGGACAAAGGATTGAAGCCGTAAACCACTTCGAACGGAGACTTGCCGGTGGTGGAGTGACTTGCACGGTTGTAGGCGTACTCGGCTATGGGTAGGCAATCTTCCCATTCCTTGATGTTCTTCTTGATCAACATGCGAAGTAGGGTAGAAAGCGTCCGGTTCGTCACTTCCGTTTGTCCATCGGTTTGAGAATGGTATGCCGAAGAGAAAAGAAGCTTGATTCCGAGCTTGGCGCATAGGGTCTTCCAAAAGTAGCTC
This sequence comes from Elymus sibiricus, assembly GCA_039707655.1. NCBI lineage: Eukaryota > Viridiplantae > Streptophyta > Magnoliopsida > Poales > Poaceae > Elymus > Elymus sibiricus. The sequence goes on from CM077665.1 coordinate 241,394,091, forward strand.
AAAAACTTGACGTCGTGATCCGAGACAATGGTCTTGGGGACGCCATGTAGACTCAAGATGTCCCTACAAAAGAGATCCGCAATATGTGAAGCATCGTCTATCTTGTGACATGGAATGAAATGAGCCATCTTGGAAAAGCGGTCCACAACGACAAAAACGGAATCATGGCCATTTTTTGTTCGTGGCAAACCAAGCACAAAATCCATACTAATGTCTTCCCAAGGTTGGAAAGGTATAGGTAGAGGCATATAAAGACCATGGGATTGAGCTTTTGACTTAGCTTTGCGGCATGTAGAGCATCGGTTGGTTAAGCGTGCCACATCGCGAAATATCTTGGGCCAAAAGTACTTGTTGGATAGCGTGGCATACGTCTTGTCGCGTCCAAAGTGACCCATAAGTCCTCCACCGTGAGCCTCTTGCAAAAGCAACAAATGAAGAGAAGACTCGGGTATACATAATTTGTTAGCACGCATAAGATAGCCATCATTCATATAATAGTTCACCCAACAAGTTTTCACTTGGCACATGGCGTAAGGATTAGCAAAATAGGCATCATGCTCATACAAGTCTTTGATGTGCTCAAAACCAACAACATTCAATTCAAGTTGGGTAACTAGCATGCATTTGCGGAAAGGGCATCCGCCACAACGTTCTCCTTACCCTTAATGTATTTGATGACATACGGGAAAGACTCAATGAATTCACTCCATTTAGCATGCCGTTTGTTCAACTTAGTTTGACCCTTTAGGTACTTTAGCGTTTCATGGTCGGTATGGATAACAAACTCATGTGGTCACAAATAGTGTTCCCACACATGCAAAACTCTCACCAAATCATATAATTCTTTGTCATATATGGGGTAGTTAAGTTGTGCGCCGCAAAGTTTCTCGCTAAAGTACGCAATTGGGCGCTTCTCTTGCATAAGCACACCACCTATTCCACTACCACTAGCATCACAATGCACTTCAAATGTTTTATCAAAGTTGGGCAAAGCAAGCAGTGCATGAGTGAGCAAATTTTTAAGTTCATGGAAAGCGATGTCTTGGGAGGGACCCCATATAAATGGTGCATTCTTCTTGCTCAAAGCATGAAGAGGAGATGCAATAGTGCTAAAGTCTTTCACAAAGCGGCGATAGAAACCGGCTAGTCCTAGGAAGCTACGCACTTGTTGCAAATTCGTTGGTGTGGGCCAAGTTTTAATAGCATCAATCTTAGTGTCATCTACATGAACGCCCTTGGAAGATACCACAAAGCCCAAGAAAACTACCTTCTCAACACCAAATGTGCATTTCTCCATGTTTGCATAGAGTTGCTCTTTCCTAAGGATTTGCAAAACATCACGAACATGTGTAGCATGCTCCTCAAGAGACTTGCTAAAGACAAGAATATCATCAAAGTAGACCACAACACAATATCCTATGAGGGGTCGCAAAACATAGTGCATAACACGCATGAAAGTACCCGGAGCTTCGGATAAGCCCATGGGCATGACCAACCATTCATAGAGACCGAATTTTGTCTTAAAAGCAGTTTTCCACTCGTCACCCTCTTGTATGCGAATTTGATAGTAACCACTTTTTAAGTCAATTTTAGAAAATACAGTGGCACCACTAAGTTCATAAAGCATATCATCTAAACGAGGAATGGTGTGACGGTATCGAATGGTGATAGCATTGATAGGACGGCAATCGGAACACATACGCATACTACCATCTTGCTTAGGCACTAGTATAACCGGAACCGCACAAGGACTCAAGCTCTCACGTACATGCTCTTTATCTAGGAGTTTTTGGAGTTGCCTTTCTATTTCCTTTGTTTCTTCGGGGTTGACGCGGTAGGGAGCCTTGTTAGGAAGCGGTGCTCCGGGGATGAGGTCGATGCGGTGTTCGATTCCTCGTTTTGGTGGTAGTCCCGGAGGTAGCTCATCGGGAAAAACATCCTGGAATTCCTGCAACAACTTAGATAACACAAGAGGAAGATGTTGTGAAGGGTTAGTCCGAACGACTTCATCTTTGCACACAAGTACATAGTGAAGAACGGTCGATGGGCTCTCACTCACATCCCTCAAATCTAGTTTGGTGGCTAAAAGAACAATATCTCTCATGTCCCTCATCGTGGAGTCGCTCATTTTTGGTTTGTGGTACTCACTCTCTTTGAGGTGGATCACTCTCTCACTTCTAGCTCCACAATGGGATGAAGTTTGTTTGTCGGCGATGACTTGACTTGGAGTCTGATACGGGGCACGCCCGTGTGCGTCGATCTTTCACGAATTGGAGGTGGATTTGTGAATGAACACGAAGAACACGAGGGGGAAATCACAAGAGAAACACTCAAAACAAGTCCAATCACACATTCACTATGCTCACATCCACACAAGATCCACAAGGGTACAAGAACAACAAAAGGAAAGAGGATACATGGTAGAGTTCATCCCAAATCCCATGGGGAGATGGGGCCTTGAATCCACTAGGGATCTTCCCTAGATAGGGGCCTTGACATCCATAAGATCTTCTCACACGTGGAGGTCGCAATCTCCTAGGAGAAGTATATGGAAGGAGCAATGCTCAACTAATCTATGAGCTAAACCATTGCTAACCCTAGAAACGAAGTGGGGAACGAGTATATATAGTCCAAGGGGTAAGTGGGGGGGGGTACATGAGTCATGACTGCGCAGATGGGGGCGGTTGTACCGGTCACAACACCGGTTGTACCGCTTGGGCGGTTGTACCACTTCCTGGAGGCGTCCTGGGCGTTGGAGGGCGGTTGTACCGGAGGTTGGGCCGGTTGTACCGGTCATGGAGAAGCTGTCGAAACAACTGGGGCGGTACCGGCCTTGAACCGCTTCAAAACAGAAACTTGGCCCGGTCAGAGCGGTGGTTGGGCGGTAGTGGACTGGTTGTACCGGTTGACCGGTGGTTGACCGGTTGTTGACCGGTTGTACCTCTAATTCTGGGCTGGCACAACTCCTCTTCTTCCTTCTACGCTTCCAAGCTTCCTTCGCGGATGGTGTAGTTGTTCCTTGCCGCTTGCACTCCTCTTTATCCTTGAAGCTCCAATAATACCTATGCGTGCACACGAGTGGAGTGTCAAGTAGTATACCATCCTTGAAGGGGTCAAGTGAACACGTGTAAAGGAGATGATTCACCTTTATGTATGTGAAGTAGATGTCGCACGTGTCACTTGCCAAACGGGCTCTTGTCATGGTGATGTCCATAGGATGCTCCACATCATCCCCTCCCCCTTGGGAAAGATCCGTCCTCGGATCAAAATCCAAATCACCATGGGAAGGAGATGGTGTCGCCGTGTGGAAGTGGACAATCACCAAGCACTGATCATCATCAAGATCCAAAGGGGCACTCTCCAATGTCTCGCCGTCGTGTAATTCCTTCAAAAGGAGTAAAGATAACAAACATTTGGAAAAACAAATGTGGTTAGCATTAGTGCAAAACCAAGCATTCAAGTGGTTATTCACCGCACAAGTGTTGTCATCATGCATAATATATGGTGCGACAAGGGATGTTGGCATGGCATGTAAGCATACAAATGGAGCACAAGCAATGCAATCATGGGACCAAGTATGCAAAGTTGAGGTAGGGATGCAAATATGTGTGACAATATAACAAGCATCTACCTCATGGTCATAGCAATCATGCACATAGCAATCAATAAAAGGCCTATGGTAGGCATAGGAATCATTCACAACACCAAGTAAAATGATGTGTATACGGTGCAATCCAAAGTACAATGCAATCCAAGCATAATGTGCACATGGTGTAGTGAAGATAGGGAGGCACTCAACACAATAGACATAGCAATTGGTCATCATGTGTGAGGCAAGCAATTCAAGCATGTAGCAAGTAATGTGACATGGCAAATGTGAGGAAATGACATTGTTGCAACCAAGCATAGGATATGAGAAAATAATCCACAAGTTGGATGCAACACACAAGGTATATATGTCATGAGGCATGGCAATGTGGCAATCGTGAGGAAAAGCAATATCACTAACATGTGTGCAAGTAAATGGTCCAAGATGACCAATATGAGTCATGACACAAGCAACACAAGTAGGGTGAGCCACAATATCCATGTTCAAGAAGGAAGTCACCTCTAAAGCGTGACCTTGTGCATTCTTCACAATGTCGATGCGCAAGCAAGTGCGACGTAGAAGCGCGTCGTTGTCGCATGGCTCGCTCTCAAGAGCTCGAATCGTCAACTCACGTGAAGTGGAGGTTGACATGTAGTCGAAGTATCCTACACATACACACATCAAAGGAAACAATGTATGTGCATGGTAGACAAACACATCATCCATCATGATGGTTCTCTTCTCTTGCACATAACCATTAGAATCACAAGTGCATGAATAATATGATGCAACAATGTCGATATTCATGGCACTAGGCATATGGTGCAAGGAAGGAAGGCAAGCATGCTTGACATGAAAGATGTCAAAAGCTCCAACAATATGAGAGAAAGCTATGGGGGCAATCTCATTAGCAAAATTAATAGCATGGTTGCACTCAATACATGGCAAAGCATCGAGCATGAGAGAGGCAACAAATGGAGACATATGACAATAAGCAATATCAATCATGTGCGAAGCATGGCAATGGTTGTCATCAACCGCATAAAAGGAGCACATCGGAGATGCAACACAAGCAAGCATAGTGATCATGTCGTGCAAACTAGTAGTGCAAAGATGCAACATACTAGAGGAAATTATGGCAATCATGTCATGTGAGCAAATAGTGGGCATAGGCAATGCACATGACATATCTCCACCAAGCTTGCAAACACACATACAAGTCATATAAGCAAGTGTCATGTGAGGTGCAAAGCATGGGTCACTAATGCATGGCAAGGGCATAGAAATGGGCATATCATGCAAAGTGAACATGGCAATATGGGCATAGTAAGTGTGATGAGTAAGAAGCCATAGCCATGTGAGAGCCATGTAGAAGAAATGCGCGAAGTCCTTGCGCGAGGGGAATGGTTGGATACACATTCCGGTGAATCCCAAAGCATCGGTGCTCTCATGAGCTCGTTTCGTCAACTCGTGGGATTGTGAGGTTGACGAGTAATCATGAGTACCTACACACAACAAAGACAAAGGGAAAATTGTGTGTGCGTGGTATATGTACACATCATCCGTTAGGATGTGCATGTGCTTGTGTTCGTTAGCACAAAATGTCCAATGCTCAAATAAGTGAGATGCATGATATAAGAACATGTCATCCATCATGAAAGGTTTGGTGTTATGTAAAGCATAATGGAGACTAGAAATATGTAGTGCATCATTTGAATTTAGAGCATTGTTGTTCATGGTATACGGATGGTGCACACAATAAGTGGAATCATGCAATGGATGGGATGGAACAAAATCTCCTAACATGTATGAGGAAACTATTGGGGTCTCCTCATGTGCAATAGCGGAAGCATAATATGGAGAACATCCAAGACAATGCATATCCAAAGCTAGGTGGTCATGGCATGGCAATAGTGAACAATTGCTCAAATGATGCAAAGGAAGCATGGCAATATCATCACAAGAAAAGCAAATGCCAATAACCATGGGCTTGTCGTCTATGCCATATGAGAAAATGGGATTTAATTTTATGGTATATGCATAGTCGCTACGGTGAGATTGCAAAGATGCAATATGGGAAATTTCACACATAGCATATGACAAGTTTAGCGGGTTGTCGAACATGATGTGACCAATAGAATTTTCACATGATATCCTATGGAGTATAGCATCACAACTAGGCAAGTCAACATGCTCATCATCATATTCATTAAAAATTGGTTGCACATCTAAGCATGAAGAAGACATAGCATGTGGTGTGTCCATAAGGTGATCATCATCATGCAAGCAATCGATCTCAAGATAGTCCGCTAGTGGGACAAGCAAAGGACCTTCACCTATGTTACCTTTAGAGCTCCACTCATGTGATGTAGGTGAGGTAGGAAGGACCAACTCGTGGTCAACATCATGATGGAACCATGTGGGTGGTGCATCATCGTCCACCATGGCCATCGTCATTCCCATTGGAGGGATGGAATCGTCGAGGGTAGGCGCGTCATCATGTAGGAGACCTAGCACCAAAGAAGAAGACACCATAGGAGAAGAGGTTAAGTTGTTAGAAATCATAGTGGCCTCACATGCCCTCTCAACTACCTCACTCACTAAGTGTACGGGCACACTCACTCTCTCTAGGTAGGTGTACTCAAACTCACATATGGTGGAGTCACTCGTCTCACTCAAATGGTGGGGGTTGTGGCTCTCCTCACATGGGAATTGTGGCAACTCATCATATATGGGGCTAGTGGTGGTCACGCTCATCCTCTCATAGGAAATGCACTCAATGTCACATATGGTGGAGTCACTCATCTCACTCATGTGGTGGTGGCTCTCCTCACATGGAAATTGGGGCATCTCGTCATATGTGGGTGTCGGAGAGATGTAGGTGCAAACGTCTCCATGCTCAACTCCTTGCGCCGTCGTGGTTGAAGGGATAGTCCCATGCTGAACCTCCTCGTCGTCGTCGTCGTGGATGAAGGCCGAAGATGGCACATCATCACTCGCCTCCATGACCGAAGGGAAATTCCCATGCTCGGCCATCTTCCTTGGGATGCTTCCGAAGATGGAAGGGTCATCCATGCGTGTAGTCGATCGCCTTGATCTTGGCGTCGAAGCTTGTCCTCGGTGGTGTTCTTGGTCTTCGCGCACTTGTTTCTTGGAGGTGGCTTGTCCTTCGCGATGATGGAGATCACGAGCGTGATGGTTGTTGTGGCGGTCGTCTCGAAGATGAGGACGTGGCCGACTTGTGCTTGCATCGGATGGGCGCTCCGAAGATGTGCGACTTGAGCGTCTCCGCGTTGAAGATGACGAAGGGGAAGGGGACTTGTAGTTGGCCGCCATGTGTCGAAGTTGCTCCATGTGTGCGTCAAACTTATTGTTGAAGTAGTCTCTTTTCCGAGCTTCGGATTGATGTATGTCGGCGGCGAGTCGCTCGAGTTTTTGGTCGATGTAGATGTTCATGTCGATGTAGTCGTCGAAGACCGAAGATGTCGTGCTTTGCCTAGCCATCACAAGACTCGAGCAAAGGTGAGTGGGAAATGAGATAAACAATACCAGAATACCGTTTTCCAAAGTTGAGGATGTATCCCGTTTCACTCAATGTGAAATGTAAGAATAGGGGAATTGGTACCGGACTTATTCACTCACACCTACACATATAGCTTATGGAGTGGCTCGGTTAGGACAAGTGGCACAAAATTCAAGCAATTGTCAATTCGAGATATCGAAAATGTTGAGAAAGATTCACAAAATTGCAATGCAAAGCAAATAGATCAATAGCTATGGGGCACTAGGAACACACACACGGATAGATAAATGGGATCCGCGCAACCAAGGAATGAGCACAAAATGTGAGAGACCCGGGAAAAGCTCGTGTTGCACGGATACTAGAAGAGACAATAGCTTGATTGCTCAAATGGGCTAGATACGTGCTTGTGCACCAACCTAAAAGAGTAAACGTGCCGTCTTCAATCCCAAGCATGCTATGTATGTATGATCCAAGTGTATCTACTATGCAAAATGGCTCAATGCTATTGCTATTGCTTATAAGCTCTTTTGTATCTCCTCTTTTGCTTAAAGCTTTTTTTTTTCTTTTGCTCTTTTTTTATGCTTGATGATCGAACCAAGATATGAGACAAGTATGATGGATATGCACGGGAGAGACTTATGGCACAAAGTAGATAACAAGATGTTTGCACTCTAAAACTAGCTATTTGGCATAAGAGTATCACTACGGTGCACAAGTAACGTGGCCCGGCAATTCTCAACTCGCTAGTCTCAATGGGTAAGGTACGCAATAGGCTCGAAGCGATCAATGCAATGGCAAGGTAATAGACAATGATGTCGTCGAGGTTACCGTCCTTGCTTACGGTAGGGGTGCCAAAAGGCGAAGTGGCCGATGTCGATGTCGAGGCCGTGGCGATGATGAGCGGAGGTGTTTTCGATGTAGAATCGTCCCTAATTAGCCGAAACACCTTAGGAAACGGAAACCGCAACTCAAAATCTAAAACAAAATTGGGTTAGGGTGGCGAAAGTTTATGGCGGGAATGCTATGCGGAAGTCATGGTGGTGGCCTAGGGAAAGATGCCAAATATGCAAAAATTTGATTGTGTCAAATGATGATGCAACTAATTTTATGGGATGGAGGGTGTCAATAGCTACAAAACGAGCTAAAGAACGTCAAAATCGGAGTTCAGATGAATTAGTTATGGGCAAAACAAGAATCAGCCGAAGTCAGGAACTAGGAAGGGCGGTTGTACCGCTTGGATGGGCGGTTGTACCGCTCCTGGAGCGTCCTGGAGGTTGCGGAAATGGATTAGCGGTTGTACCGCTTGGGAGGGGCGGTTGTACCGCTCCTGGGGCGAAATTAGGGTACTGGGATGGTGCGGTGGAAGGGGGGAGTGGTTGTACCGCTTTGGGGGGCGGTTGTACCGCTCGTATCGGGAAAATTCCCAGATCTGGGCACGGGGCGAACTTGGGGGCGGACCAAAATCGAAAATTATGGACCAAAATGATGGGAAAAGAAAATTTTGGGATGGATTTGGTGGTGGGGAAGCTAGATCTACTTGCCAAACACGAAATCCATGGATCAAAATCAACAAAATCTCACAAGAACCAACAAATCACAAAAAATTTGGTGAGGCTATTTTGGTTTGTGGTACTCACTCTCTTTGAGGTGGATCACTCTCTCACTTCTAGCTCCACAATGGGATGAAGTTTGTTTGTCGGCGATGACTTGACTTGGAGTCTGATACGGCGCACGCCCGTGTGCGTCGATCTTTCACGAATTGGAGGTGGATTTGTGAATGAACACGAAGAACACGAGGGGGAAATCACAAGAGAAACACTCAAAACAAGTCCAATCACACATTCACTATGCTCACATCCACACAAGATCCACAAGGGTACAAGAACAACAAAAGGAAAGAGGATACATGGTAGAGTTCATTCCAAATCCCATGGGGAGATGGGGCCTTGAATCCACTAGGGATCTTCCCTAGATAGGGGCCTTGACATCCATAAGATCTTCTCACACGTGGAGGTCGCAATCTCCTAGGAGAAGTATATGCAAGGAGCAATGCTCAACTAATCTATGAGCTAAACCATTGCTAACCCTAGAAACGAAGTGGGGAACGAGTATATATAGTCCAAGGGGTAAGTGGGGGGGTACATGAGTCATGACTGCGCAGATGGGGGCGGTTGTACCGGTCACAACACCGGTTGTACCGCTTGGGCGGTTGTACCACTTCCTGGAGGCGTCCTGGGCGTTGGAGGGCGGTTGTACCGGAGGTTGGGCCGGTTGTACCGGTCATGGAGAAGCTGTCGAAACAACTGGGCCGGTACCGGCCTTGAACCGCTTCAAAACAGAAACTTGGCCCGGTCAGAGCGGTGGTTGGGCGGTAGTGGACCGGTTGTACCGGTTGACCGGTGGTTGACCGGTTGTTGACCGGTTGTACCTCTAATTCTGGGCTGGCACAACTCCTCTTCTTCCTTCTACGCTTCCAAGCTTCCTTCGCGGATGGTGTAGTTGTTCCTTGCCGCTTGCACTCCTCCTCTTTATCCTTGAAGCTCCAATAATACCTATGCGTGCACACGAGAGGAGTGTCAAGTAGTATACCATCCTTGAAGGGGTCAAGTGAACACGTGTAAAGGAGATGATTCACCTTTATGTATGTGAAGTAGATGTCACACGTGTCACTTGCCAAACGGGCTCTTGTCATGGTGATGTCCATAGGATGCTCCGCATCAGAGTCATTGGTCGTAGCACATATTGATTGCCCTTCATCTTGAAGCTATATTGATTTGTCCGACCGTTGTGTGTGACGCCACGGTCGAATTGCCAAGGTCTACCAAGTAGGAGGTGGCAAACGGACATTGGAACCAAATCACACTCCAAAGTGTCTTCATATGCGCCTATCTTGAAGGAAACTTCCACGGTGTGTGTCGGATTTCGGGCTCCGCAAAACCCTCAAGGTTCGAACACAGGGGCGTGTGCGAAGCTTCCCTGCGGCCTCGCCCTACTTAGCTCGCTACACGATGGTGACTACGGCAAACTCGCGCGATGACGAGGAAGAAGATGAACACGGTGGTTTACCCAGGTTCGGGCCGCTGCGAAGCGTAATACCCTACTCCTGCTTTGGTGGATTGCCTCTCGGGGAGGTGTGGTGGATGAACTAGTACAGTGGTTTCGAGCCTCGCGAGGGTGCTCGAGCGGTGTTCTTGGCTCTCTGCCTTGTCTTGTGTTGGTGTGTCCGTCCCCCCTCTACGGTGAGGCCTAGCCTCTATATAAATAGCAGTGGCCCGGGTCCTCTTCCCTTATCACAATGGCGGGAAGGGATCCCACAATGGCCAAATTTAAAGGGGGACAGGAGTACATCCCCTCCCTGTCCAAAGGCGGTCTTCGCCTGCAAAGTAGCTGTCGATGATGCAGAGGTGGGCTCGGCGATGACATCCGTCCTGCGGGGCTCGTGGTCGTGGTCTCGTTGCACCAGAATGGAAACCTTTGGGGGATGCTTTGGGAACCCGCATACGCCCTTGCTCCCTTTTCACCAAAGGGGAAACTGCTACGCCTGGCGCGCTGGCGCCCGCCTGTCCTTCCTTGCATCATCCTTGACTCCTGAGGCCGAGTCCTGCATAGAGATATCCGCAGCTCCGGAGGGGCCCTGAGGAGGCCCATTCCTTGCTGGTCTTGGTGCCACTCTCCCTCGCGAGCCTAGGGTCCTCGCGAGGGCCTTGTCTTGAGTGGAATCTCGCCAGGCCGTGTTTGGCTGACGAGGTGGGCCATGCCCTGGGCCGCAGGCAGGCGGGTCTGGGTACCCCCATTCCCAGAACCCCGACAGTAGCCCCCGGGCCCAAGGCGCGCTCCAGCTGGCTTCCGGGCGAAGCCTTGAGGACGGCCCGAAGCGCCGCGGGCCCCAAACGCCTGCGGGCCAGGCTTTACATGCGTCGAACTCCTGGACGGCGACGCCCCCCCTCCCCGAGGGCATCAAGGACCGCCCCAAGTCGAACTGATGCGATGCCCGTGTGTAGCGCTAACCATCATTGCCCTTCCTTGAATGCTGCTGCCGCCTCGGGCCTCTGCTCCTCGGGCCACGCGGAAGTGACCCATGAATCGGTAGGAGAGGCGATGCGGACGGTACTGCGCTGAATGAACCGCTCCACGGCGTCCAAGAGGCGCATGACACCCGCTCTCCCACGACGCCCCGCGGCTGCAGTTACGCCTATAAATCCGCCCCGCCCCTGGCAAGGGGGGGAACTGCAGTCCCGAGGTGCCCTCTAGCTTCCTTTGCTCTGAAGAGAAAGCCCTCTCCTCTTCCCAGCTTCTCTTCTCCCATGGCGTTTGGAGGGCACGATGCAGGCGCGGGGAAGCGCGCGGCACCGCCACCCCCTCGCCCTCCTCCGGAGGCAGCGGCGGGGGGCCTTCGGGGTCGGCGCAAGTTCGCCGGCGCTGGGCCATGATCGATGAGTGAGTACTCTGCCGCCGTCCTCCCTAGTCGCTTTGTCCAGCGCTCCGAGCATGATCCTCTCTTCCTCCCAGGGTGCCTGCGGCAAGAAGCACAGGCTCGGCGAGCTCCAAGAGGAGACGGAGGCACTGCGGGCCCAGCTGGCGACCGCCGAGGCCGCCTTCCAAGCCACCCTCAGGGGCGAAGCGGAAGCCAGGGCGGAGCTGGCGTCCCTCCGGGCCCAGGTTCAGGAGGCGGCCGACGCCGTGCAGGCCGCCCAGGACGAGGCGGCGCACGCCAAGATGCTGGAGTCCCAGTGCGCTAAGCAGTATCTTGACATCGCCCGCCGCGTGACCAGCGCGGTGAGCTGGTTCGTCGGGGATGCCCCCGCGCTGCCGTGCGCGCACGGCGACGGGGGCTATCTCGACTTCTTCCGGAGGGTGGTGGAGGCGCTGGAAGCCGGCGTCTCCCGCGTGAACGCAGACAGCGAGTCCGACGCGCGTGACCTTCTGGACCTCGCCCTGACGTTCGTCTTCTCCAACCTGCGCCGCCACGCTCCGCAGCTCGACCTCCGGCGTGTCGTGGAGCGGGTGCCTAATGAGCTCCAGCGCTCCCTTCGGGACGAGGTGCGCCCGCACGTGGAGTCCCTGGTGGAGCGGTTCATCTCGGTGCCTGCCTCCAGCGGGGAGGACGACTCCGACTCTGAGGCGGCCGGCGGCGCGGGTGGCGACGGCGACTCCTCCCCCTAGGCATTTCCTGTTTCCCTTTCATGGTCCCTGTAATATTTCAAGAAGAACTCGTCCCCGGGGGGCGTTAATCTTTTGCATGTTACCTTTGCCCTCTTATTTTTCTGCTCTTGAACTCGCCGATCGCTTGCTTGCTGCGACGTGACTTGGTTTCTTTGCGCGGTGCTCGGCACTGCTGCTGACGCGGCTCGGTGGTGACGGCGGGCAGGGCCCTCGTGAGGTCTTCTCTCCTGAGGGGCGGCTCACGGCCGTTGAGCCCCGGGTCCTTGGCATCGTTGCCCGCCAAGGCAGAATTCCTTCCATCGCGCCGTCCCTCCTGGCGCATGGAACCGCATGGACTTCCACGGTGGCACACTGTAGACCGTAGTACCTGCATTCTGGCGTTAGTACGCGCAACCTCTATCCCGCATTCGGGCCGCCGTTGGCCAGGAGGCTCGCGCTTGGTTCGGTAGTGCACTTAGCTTGTCGGCCGATGACGATTTCGTGCGCCACGTGGCGCGGCCGGGTGGCCCAGATAGTCCGCGACTCCGCCCGGGACGCTTCTTCTTCGCAAGTGGGGCAGGTGGGGAGCCCTTTCGGCACTCTGTGTCTGCAGGCCCCGGTCCCGCACATTTCCCTACCAACGTAGTGTACGACCGAATCACCAGGACGCAACCATGAGGTGAGGCCTCAACACCCCCGATGCCGACCGGATCACCAAGGACGACTCCGAGAGTTTGAGTCCTTGTGCGGTTCCGGTCATTCTAGTGCCTAAACATGATGGTACTATGCGCATGTGTTCCGATTGCCGTCCTATCAATGCTATCACCATTCGATACCGTCACCCCATTCCTCGCTTAGATGATATGCTTGATGAACTTAGTGGTGCCACTATATTTTCTAAAATTGACTTAAAAAGTGGTTACTACCAAATCCGCATACAAGAGGGTGACGAGTGGAAAACTGCTTTTAAGACAAAATTTGGTCTCCATGAATGGTTGGTTATGCCCATGGGCTTATCCGAAGCACTGGGTACCTTTATGCGTGTTATGCATTATGTCTTGCGACCACTCATTGGATATTGTGTTGTGGTCTACTTTGATGACATTCTTGTCTTTAGCAAGTCTCTTGAGGAGCATGCTACACATGTTTGTGATGTTTTGCAAATCCTTCGGAAAGAACAACTATATGCAAACATGGAGAAATGCACTTTTGGCGTTGAGAAGGTAGTTTTCCTAGGTTTTGTAGTATCTTCTAAGGGCGTTCATGTAGATGAAACTAAGATTGATGCTATTAAAACTTGGCCCACACCGACGAACTTGCAACAAGTGCGTAGTTTCCTAGGACTAGCCGGTTTCTATCGCCGTTTTGTCAAGGACAGTAGCACTATTGCATCACCTCTCCATGCTTTGAGCAAGAAAAATGCACCATTTATTTGGGGTCCTTCACAAGACACCGCTTTCCATGAACTTAAAAATTTGCTCACTCATGCACCTTTGCTTGCTTTGCCCTATTTCGATAAAACATTTGAAGTGCATTGTGATGCTAGCGGTAATGGAATAGGTGGTGTGCTCATGCAAGATAAGCGTCCTATCGCGTACTTTAGCGAGAAACTATCCGGCGCTCAACTTAACTACCCCATCTATGACAAGGAATTATATGCTTTGGTGCGAGTTCTACATGTGTGGGAACATTACTTGCGCCCTCATGAGTCTGTTATCCATACCGACCACGAAACGCTTAAGTATTTAAAGGGTCAAACTAAGTTGAACAAACGACATGCTAAATGGAGTGAATTCATTGAGTCCTTCCCTTATGTCATCAAATACATTAAGGGTAAGGAAAACGTTGTGGCGGATGCTCTTTCCCGCAAATGCATGTTAGTTACTCAACTTGAATTGAATGTTGTTGGTTTTGAGCACATCAAAGACTTGTATGAGCATGATGCCTATTTCGCTAATCCTTACACTAAGTGCCAAGTGAAAACTTGTTGGGAGAACTATTATATGAAAGATGGCTATCTTATGCGTGCTAACAAATTGTGTATACCCGACTCTTCTCTTCGTTTGTTGCTTTTGCAAGAGGCTCACGGTGGAGGACTTATGGGTCACTTTGGACGCGACAAGACGTATGCCACACTATCCAACAAGTACTTTTGGCCCAAGATGTTTCGTGATGTTGCACGCTTCACCAACCGATGCTCGACATGCGGCAAAGCTAATTCCAAAGCTCAATCCCATGGTCTTTATATGCCTCTACCTATACCTTTCCAACCTTGGGAAGACATTAGTATGGATTTTGTGCTTGGCTTGGCACGAACTAAAAATGGCCATGACTCCGTTTTTTGTAGTTGTGGATCGCTTTTCCAAGATGGTTCATTTCATCCCATGTCACAAGATAGACGATGCTTCACATATTGCAAATTTGTTTTGTAGGGACATCTTGCGACTACATGGCGTTCCAAAGACCATTGTCTCGGATCGCGACGTCAAATTCTTGAGCTACTTTTGGAAGACCCTATGGGCCAAGCTCGGAATCAAGCTTCTATTCTCTTCGGCATATCACCCTCAAACCGATGGACAAACGGAAGTGACGAACCGGACACTTTCTACCCTACTTCGCGTGTTGATCAAGAAGAACATCAAGGAATGGGAAGATTGCCTCCCCATCGCCGAGTACGCCTACAATCGCGCAAGTCACTCCACCACCGGCAAGTCTTCGTTCGAAGTGGTCTACGGCTTCAATCCGTTGTCGCCATTGGACATCCTACCTCTACCACTCCAAGAGCGCGTCAACATGGATGCAAGTGCAAGGGCAAGCTACATAAAGAAAATGCATGAAGATACAAGGCGCACGATCGAACGTCAAGTGGAGCGAGTCACCGCCAAGCGCAACACCAACAAGCACCCCATGGTGTTCGAGCCCGGTGATCTTGTGTGGTTACACCTCCGCAAGGACCGTTTCCCCACCGAGCGCAACTCCAAGCTTCTTCCTCGCGCCGATGGACCATTCAAGGTAGTGGCGCGCTACAACAACAATGCCTACAAGATCGACATTCCACGCGACAAGTACAACGTGAGCGACACATTCAACGTCACGGACCTATCTCCATTCCATGGTGATGAAGATCTTGATCTGAGGACGGATCTCTCCCAAGGGGGGGGGAGTTGATGCGGAGCATCCCATGTACATCCCCATGGACCCATCATCAACACCTCAAGCTTCAAGTGGTCCCTTGACGAGAGCCCGCGCACGTGCCTTAGAATCCGAGGTGACATCTCTCCTGTGTGAATTCCCATGTGATACTCTTGGAACGTGGATCCTACCTCAAGAAGAGACCCTTTGTGTGCTCAGGTACCAAGAGGAAGGAAGGAAGCAAGAGGAACGCCAAGAACAAGGAGAGGGATTTGCAACAGCCCAGGAATTAGAGGTACAACCGGTCAACCACCGCTCCACCGGTACAACCGGTCCACTACCGCCAACAACCGCTCCAACCGCGGCCAAGTTTTTGTTCTGGTGCGGTTCAAGACCGGTACTACCCCGGATGTTCCGCTTAATGTCTCAAGACCGGTACAACCGGTCCAAGCTCCGGTACAACCGCCCCTATGCTGCGGAATAGAAGTAGTTACGACTCGTGTACCCCCCACTTATCCCCTAGACTATATGTACCCTTCCTCTACCTCCGTCCTAGGGTTAGCTTGTGTTTAGCAAATACATTTTGTTGAGCCTAGCTCCATTACTTCCTCCTCTTGTGGAGTTGCCCTCCACCGAAGAAGATCCAAGTGATGCCAAGGCCCCTCTAGAGGGAAGATCTCACGAGATTCAAGGCCTCCTCCCCGGAGTTAGGAAGAACTACCGGTTACTTGTATCCATCCGTTGTTTGTGGATCTAATTACCTCGTGTGTTTGCTTGTTCTTAGTGGATGTGTGATTGAAGTTTGTCCATGAGTTTGCGTTTTCTCTCGTGATTTCTCCCTTTTCGCCCTCCAAGTGTGAAAAGATCTACGCACACGGGCTTGCCCCGTATCAGCGTTGCTCAGGAGCCCCCTTTGACGCTCAAGCAGCTCTACGTCGGCAGGTCCCAGTCCCGCACATTTCCCTACCACCGTAGTGTACGACCGGATCACCAAGGACGCAACTACGAGGTGAGGCCTCGACACCCTTGATGCCGACCGGATCACCAAGGACGACATCGAGGGGCGAGTGGCTTTATGACCGGTAAGGCTCCTGGGGCGCATTGCTCAGGAGCCCCCTTTGATGCTCGAGCGACCCCCATTCCGCCCTGCTGGGTACTGCCACAGGTGGCACTGGAGCCTCTTGAGGCCCCATGCTGTGGTGCCGTGCTACGGTCAGAGCCCCCGAGCGGGGGTCGACTGCCCAAAGATGCAAGTCCCTGAAGCGACAGGGCCTTGCTATCCAGCTCCGAGGCGCCTCGGGGAGGGCCGGAGCGCACGGCCCCTTGTGAAACACCAAACCAGAAAAAGAGAGTCCAAGACCGATAAAACGAGAGAGCATTGAGAGAAAAGTCCCCACCCCTTTTTCTTTTAAATATAAAGTTCTGAAGTCCTCAGACTTCATTGCAAAAAGTGGCGATTCGAACACAAAAAGAAGCAAGCAACCGCCGCGTCCGGCACCTAGGCTAGTCTTCGCCTTCGTCTTCCCCCAGCGCTGAGCGTAGGGCATCCACGTTGCATGGGCATAGCCATTGGAGGGCAGTGTTGAATTGTCCGCCAGCGCGGAGCATGGGGCTTCCACATTGCGTGGGAACGAACCCCTCCGCGTCCTCGGGGGGCTCCGGGCCTATACAGCCCACTCATTATTATGTGAGAGTGTCACGGCCGTAGATTGCTGGGCAAGCCCCCGGGCGCACGGCCCGGTTGCTCCCAACTCCGTCAAGAGCCATCCCGTGCATTTCTGCTCGGTTGCGCGCCTCTATCACCCAAACCCGAACACATTGTTCCCCGCGTAGCCGCATGATTGCGCTCCCACGGCCCAAACATGAGCACAATGCATCCGGCGCAGTCATAGAGGTGTTTTGTCGATGAAGCCGCCTCGAGGGCCTCGTGAGGCCCAGCCTCCCGAGGCTGCACCGGTGTCCCAGCTGCCGCGGGTGGCCCGCGCTACTTGCGTCTTGCTGCCCCCCCAGGCCAGCACTCCTGAGGCCCGGGGGCTTGGCCCGGCGTTGCTTGCCCGCGAGGGCGACGCCTTACGCCGTGCCCCGCGGGCCCGGGGGCGCCCTCCCTCTTCCTCCCGCTCGTGTCGTCCAGGCTCGGTGCTCCATCGAGGGAGCCCCCAGGCCCAGCTCGGGGAGGACGCCCGGGGCTCTCCCTACTCTTGGGGGGCGTTGGCACCTGAAGCAGGCGCCTGATCCACCCCGCCGTCTGGAGGTACGACGTAGCATGGTACATAGGGCTCCACATAAGGGCCTGGTTCTCCTCCTGAGCCGTCCGGCGGGGCACCGGGAACGGCCCCTATGGGCGGCAGGGGGGCGCCGCCCTGCGCGCACAGGCCGCAGACCCTCCTGCGACGAGCCTCAGAGCGAAGTTGCTTACCTCTGCCACCGCCGTTGGGTGGGCCGCACGTCTCCTGGCGCCCGCCTGTCCTTCCTTGCGTCATCCTTGACTCCTCAGGCCGGGTCCTGCATAGAGATCTCCGCCGCTCCGGAGAGGGCCTGAGGAGGCCCATTCCTTGCTGGTCTTGGTGCCGCTCTCCCTCACGAGCCTGGGGTCCTCGCGAGGGCCTTGTCTTGAGTGGAATCTCGCCAGGCCGTGTTTGGCTGACGAGGTGGGCCATGCCCTGGGCCGCAGGCAGGCAGGTCTGGGTACCCCCGTTCCCAGAACGCCGACAGTGTGATTAACTTGGAGGGTTCCGGAATCACTAAGCCATTTGACCTTGTAGGGACGAGGGTGCTTTTTCTTGGCCAATTGTAGCTTGGAACAAAGGTCTTCACTTGCCAAGTTGTGGCAACTCCCTCCGTCGATGATGGCCTTGACGGATTTTCCTTGGATTCCCGCCTTGCTGTGGAAAATGTGGCAACGTTGGTCCTCGTCTTCTTGTTGTTGGAGCGTCAAAACCTTGGAGACAACGAGAGCGGGGCTCGAATCGTTGTCGCAAAAGATTTGCGAATCTTCATCTTCATTCACTTGGCGGTGTATGGCCACTTGTTCCAAAGCTTGCATCTCGTCGTCACTCATAGAATCAAAAGTGCCATCGTCGAGGAGGATCATGTTGCATTTGGTTGGGCATTCGAAGGTCTTGTGGCCTCGCTCTTGGCACGTGAAACACTTGATGGAGCTTGTCTTGGCGGTAGCATCCGGTGCTGGGGTAGAGGATGTAGCTCTTGGTTTGTAGGTGCTTGAAGTTAATCGGCTTGACGAAGTCGTCTTGTCCTTGTAGCTTGACTTGTCGCCGGTAGGTGTTGTAGATTTCGTAGTTGAAGTTGTCATTGTTGTAGTAGCTTGAGCACTTGAGCCGTAGCTCTTGGATGAGAACTTGGAGTACTTGTAGTCATCTTGCACTTGTCATTCCGCCTTGGTTGCTTGATGCACAAGTTCTAGGAGGTTGGAGTATGGTTGGAAGTCGGCAATTTTCTTGACTTGGTAGTTGAGGCCATTCAAGAAGCGCGCCATTGTTTGCTCGTCATCTTCCTTGACATTGGCTCGGATCATAGCAATCTCCATCTCTTGGTAGTACTCTTCTACCGACTTGGTTCCTTGATTGAGTTGTTGGAGCTTCTTGAAGAGATCCCGGTTGTAATGTGTAGGCACAAAACGAGCTCGCATGAGATCCTTCATTTGGGCCCAAGTGGTGATAGGAGGTTCACCTCTCTCCCTTCGTCGCTCGATCACTTGTTCCCACCAAATAAGGACATAGTCTTGGAACTCAAGGGAAGCCATGGCTATCTTCTTCTCTTCATCCTAGTTGTGTAGGCGAAAGATCTTGTCAACCTTGAGGGCCCATGACAAGTAGTCTTCGAGATCATTGCTTCCGGCAAACTTTGGCATTGTGAACTTGAGCTTGCCGAAGCATTGTTCATCATTGTGGTTGTGATGCCGAAATCCTTGTCTTGGAGGTGGATCCTCGTTGTCATTGCCTTGAGCTTGTTGACGGTGATCCTGTCCTTGCTCCTCGTCATGGTCGGGTTCAACGCGATGATCTTGAGGACGGTGACGAGGTGGACGCACTCGGTTGCGCCTTTCATAGTGCTCCTCTTGGCGACTCGCTTCTTCTTGTCGTTGTTGACGAATTTCTTCTTGCTCGTGATGAGCTTGGCGGTTGCGCTCCTCCAAGGCACGAGTAGCTTCTTGCAAAGCGCGATGTGCCTCAAGCGCTCGTTCAGGACGACGATGTTGTTCTTCTTCTCGGCGTCGTTGTTCTTGATCTTGGCGTTGTTGTTCTTGCTCCAACGGGCTAGTCTCGATAGGCAAGTATGCAAATTGGCTCGGGGTAACAATGCAATGGCAAGGGTATGGACAAAAGTGTCGTCGCGGTTACCGTCCTTGCTTACGGAGAGGTGTCAATGAAGAGTTGGTTGGCGACGATCCGGGGCGATGATGAGCGGCAATGTTGATGAAGAACCACTCCTAATTAGCCAAGACACCTTAGGAAGTGGCGATGCTCGCGACTCAAAATCTCAAAGGCAAATGGGTTGCGGAAGGAATGGCGGAAGGTTGCGGAAGAAATGGCGGAAAAGAAACAAAATCTGTCGAAACCGGAGGCGAAACAGCTTTGCTGTTCTCCAGTGATACGGGGTTGCTCGATCTTCACGGAGGATCTGCTTGAGGAACGAATCAACGCCACCTGAAGGGTACGAAGGAAACCCTCGATCCCAGCCAACAACGCTGTCGGGTAAAGGATAACTAGTGCAACCTGACGAGACCGAAGCTAGCTACTGCATATGCAACAACCAGCAACAAGTATTCGCCCAACCACACTCTTAGGATTCCAATCCACGCAACCACGCACGAAGTTGGAAGCACGAACTGGTCGCCGCCTCAACGGCTGCTGTTGTAAAATCACAAAGTGAGTTTACCCTCTCACAAGGCAAGATTACAAGAGCTAAGGAGGAAGTGAACTCTCAAACAAGATTCTGGTTGCACTTAGCTAACCTTTGCTGAAATCCAATTGCCAAAGAGTTGTGGCTGAAGTGGGGAAGGGGTATTTATACTAGGAACAGCCCTCCTAGTTTAGGTGTGAAACCAGTCCAAAAGAGAGGCTCAAATTCGTGGTAACCAACTGGTCAAGGGAGCAAACACATGGAGCCTCGCGCAACAATTAATGCTCTGGACAGCTTGCATTGGAACTCTCATATCCTTTGACTCAGGACTCCAAATGATTCACCGTTTGATTTTCCTGAAAGTAGACTTCATATGCTGTCCATTTTGTACTCCCACACATGCTGGATGCTCATATATTTGTGTTGCATGATGCAGCAAGTTCTGGGACGAATTCTAGAACTATGCAAGCAACAATAGGATGTTGAGATGGCTTGCTATTCTTCCTTGAGGTGTAACATGTTGCCCTTGTCCCCAAACATGGTTTACATCAGAGTTGAAACTTGTTCTCTTCAAACTTGTTGTATGGGCTTCAGAACTTGTTTCTTCATGAGCTGAACTTATTTCTTCATGTGCTGAAAGTTGTTGGTTGTCCTAAACATTGTACCTGAGTAAAATCAGCGCAGAAGATTTAGGCAGTATAAAGTTCTCATGGATAGTTGAATTATGATCAGTTAGGAGCGCGTTCACCTCTTGTTCTATTTGTTTGGCACGACTCCTTGTCATGGGACTCAAATAGGTCTTCTTTGTAGAAGCTTCATTTGATAGCTGAGATTTATGATGAGGAGAAAATGACAAACGAGATGAACCTGGGATGTCCTCATCATCCTCCCCCTCTTCAAAAGGAGTCGTCCTCGACTCTTGTCCCTCTTGAACGAAGCATGGATATTGACCAACAATATTCAATGTGAACAATAGCTGGGCTCCTGAGTTCCTTCTCATCTTCACCTTTGGTTTGTGTAGATCATCATCCACATGCCTGCATAATAGTAATGATAGTAGTAGCTCGGCCACCCTTAAAACAAATAATATGGAACCCAAAGTATATGCGTTCACCTGTTCGTCAACATGGCACAATAGTATGTGAGTTCCATGAATGCTCGTCATGATGGATTTCTCAAATTGATGTTGTTGCATTTCAATATGAAACGTGCTTCTCGCCTTGTCATGATGTTTATAAATGAAGCTTACTGTTTGGTTGCAACTATACAATCTTACTTGCCTAGGATGGTCCTCATCATCCAGGGGCCGGATGTCCGGGCTGCCTGGGCCGGATGTCCGGGGGTACGGGCCGGATGTCCGGGCCTACCGAATCCGGATCCAATCTCTGGATCCCTAAGAACTAGAGGATGAACACGAAAAATTTCGGCAAAATTGGGGCGAATTGACGGTGGAAAATGATGGGGATGGTGGGGAAAAGCTAGATCTACCTGTCCGCAACGAAATCCATGGATCCAAATCAACAAAATCTCCTCAAATCAAACAAATCGATGAAATTTGGTAGGGCTATTTTTGTGGGGATTTTCGAAATTAGGTCCAAAGAAAACAAAATTGGCTAGAAAACGGTGGGGGAGACTCCAAATTCGTGAGAAACCTTGGCTCTTGATACCAATATGATACGGGGCACGCCCGTGTGCGTCGATCTTTCATGAATTGGAGGTGGATTTGTGAGTGAACACGAAGAACACGAGGGGGAAATCACGAGAGGAAAACACTCAAGAACGATCCATGATCACACATCCACTAGAATCACCCGAGTACATGAGAATCACGGTCCACAAACAACCAAAGGATACACGTAACGGTAGTCTCCTCGCTCCGGAGGAGGAGGTCTTGAATCCCGAGGGGATCTTCCCTTAGAGGGGCCTTGGCATCTGATACGGGGCACGCCCGTGTGCGTCGATCTTTTCACACTTGGAGGGGGAAAAGGGAGAAGTCACGAGAGAAAACACAAACTCATGGACAAACTTCAATCACACATCCACTAAGAACAAGCAAACACACGAGGTAGTTAGATCCACAAACAACGGACGGATACAAGTAACCGGTAGTTCTTCCTCACTCCGGGGGAGGAGGCCTTGAATCTCGTGAGATCTTCCCTCTAGAGGGGCCTTGGCATCACTTGGATCTTCTCCGGTGGAGGGCAACTCCACAAGAGGAGGAAGTAATGGAGCTAGGCTCAACAAAGAGTATTTGCTAAACACAAGCTAACCCTAACACGGAGGTAGAGGAAGGGTACATATAGTCTAGGGGATAAGTGGGGGGTACATGAGCCGTAACTCAATCGGTCTCGCACAGTCGGGGCGGTTGTACCGGAGCTGGGACCGGTTGTACCGGTATTGAGGCATTAAGCGGAACAACCGGGGTAGTACCGGCCTTGAACCGCTTCAAAACAGAAACTTGGCCCGGTCGGGTGGTTGGGCGGTAGTGGACCGGTTGTACCGGTTGAGCGGTGGTTGACCGGTGGTGGACCGGTTGTACCTCTAATTCCGGGGCTGTTGCAATTCCCTCTCCTTGTTCTTGGCGTTCCTCTTGCTTCCTTCCTTCCTCTTGGTACCTGAGCACACAAAGGGTCTCTTCTTGAGGTAGGATCCACGTTCCAAGAGTATCACATGGGAATTCACAAAGGAGAGATGTCACCTCGGATTCTAAGGCACGTGCGCGGGCTCTCATCATGGGACCACTTGGAGCTTGAGGTGTTGATGATGGGTCCATGGGGATGTACATGGGATGCTCCGCATCATCTCCCCCCCCCTTGTGAGAGATCCGTCCTCGGATCAAGATCTTCATCACCATGGAACGGAGATAGGTCCGTGACGTTGAACGTGTCGCTCACGTTGTACTTGTCGCGTGGAATGTCGATCTTGTAGGCATTGTTGTTGTAGCGCTCCACTACCTTGAATGGTCCATCGGCGCGAGGAAGAAGTTTGGACTTGCGTTCGGTGGGGAAACGGTCCTTGCGGAGGTGTAACCACACAAGATCACCGGGCTTGAACACCATGGGGTGCTTGTTGGTGTTGCGCTTGGCGGTGACTCGCTCCATTTGACGTTCGATCGTGCGCCTTGTATCTTCATGCATTTTCTTGATGTAGCTTGCCCTTGCACTTGCATCCATGTTGACGCGCTCTTGGAGTGGTAGAGGTAGGATGTCCAATGGGGACAACGGATTGAAGCCGTAGACCACTTCGAACGGAGACTTGCCGGTGGTGGAGTGACTTGCGCGATTGTAGGCGTACTCGACGATGGGGAGGCAATCTTCCCATTCCTTGATGTTCTTCTTGATCAATACACGAAGTAGGGTAGAAAGTGTCCGGTTCGTCACCTCCGTTTGTCCATCGGTTTGAGGGTGATATGCCGAAGAGAATAGAAGCTTGATTCCGAGCTTGGCGCATAGGGTCTGATGAGGACATGACTACCTTGGATACGACCAAAAATATTGCATACATGCATATTTGTGAGGTGATTTCTTATAAGAGTTATGCAATAATTTATTTATGTTATCCGGAACAAAAATACTTCACCTATTTTTATGTTATGCCTAAATGCAGGATGGACGAACACTTGTATGAACCACGTGTGATGACAAAAGAAGAGGAAATGGTTGGGTGCTATTCAAGAGGTCCTCTCATGTCAAAGGAAACAATTAGGTGCTATTCAACAAGTTCTCTCACGTCACTTTTTGGCCAAGAGAAGATAGAGTCCAAGTCTCTCACGTTCTGGACTCAGATTCGGACTGCACAAACATACCTGTACCAAAACGGCAATAACTTTTTCATCCGGACTCCGAATTGGGTTATTCTTTTTTTGCTGAAAAGTAGATTTTATCTGCTTTCCTTACCAATTGGAATCACCTTCAAATTCGTCCGTAGCGTGGAGATATTGACGAAACAATATGACGTTGCACCAGAATCCGAATCAAACTACAAGTCCAAAGGTGTTGCATCACCTCCACTTGGGCCCATAGGCCTTGTACGACCTAGGGTTAGTTTTAGGCTGCCTTGGGACGTCCTCCCACCTCCTTGGCCGCCACCCCTTGCTCCTATATAAGTAGATCAATCTAGTAGCTTTTTTTTTGGGTTTTGTTTAGTTAAAAGTTAGCCATTGCAACTTCGTGTACTTCGTTTGTGTCCAACGACCAGACCAAGACCGCTTTCGGAACCCCACCATTATCAATACTTCATCTATATTCGCAATATTCAGATTGCATTATCATATTCTTGCTTGTTCTTCGATTGCTTGCAGGAATAGACCTTCGTGGTCAGGTTGATCGTGATCTGGCGTGGTCAATAACCTCTTGGAGATTGGTTTAGCGATTGCTAAGGCGCAACGTCGTGCACGTTCGAAGTCGGATCGTCAAAGTCGTCTCCACCAAATCGATAGTTATCATCTCATCGAAAGATCGGGACCCTCGCCTCTATTAAGTGGTATCAGAGCCCTCCGAAGGTCGTGAACATTTTTCAGGTTCGTTTCTGAATTATTTGACTCCTCATACGAACTCGGAATTGAGTGATTCTTTTTGCATACGAAAGCTTGAGTCAGTAGCATTCTTGAGAACAAATATCAGAAATTTGACATATTATCTTTCATAGGAAAATTGTAGAGAGAGTTTCGGTATATCCTGCTTGGCGGTCATTTATCATCATTGTCTTTACTGCCATTGTGATCTTCACTTATATCTTGTTGTCCAGAGCTAATTCCTATCATCCGTTGCTGCTATTTGTCCTACGCCGTGACTTCATTAGTGTTCTAGGCTCGCGTCTCTAATACGGTCTAGCCTAGGACCAGCACAGTACCGTCGTTGAGCGTTTATTCAACATTGCATCTCTGAATTGATTATTGCTAATCTTTTGCTACCATATATTAAGCCTTCCAAGCTCCATATATTTCTACACCGTGTATGCATACGTTCACCTGGTAATCGCTTTACTCAATCTTCGGAGATATTGACACCATCGGTTGCCGGTCACCACCTGCTGCATGGTAAGAATTTGTAAGACATTGATATTTGCTTTACTGTGAGCGTCTTACCACCACATCCCAGTAGTTCATAGGAACAATATTCTTGGATTTTATTTCTTGTTTCTACTAATCATGACAGGATCCAGAGTTGTCAGTTTGTGGGCTTCGTCAATCGTGGGAGACGTGCCACCACCTAAGCAAATACCACAACCGTCACGAGAAGTGCAAAGACATTCCAATACACATGATCAGGTTAATGTTTCTATACCACCATTTAATGGCCGTTTTAGACCTGCTTTATATATTGAATGGGAGTTCGAAATAAATGATATATTTGCTTCTCATAATTTTGCTGAACATAAAAAAGTTAAGGTCGCGATTGATTCATTCACTGGTTATGCTTCAGTTTGGTGGAGTGAATATTGTCGTTTACACCCTGATTATATACATATTACTTGGGATGATTTAAAACTTGCCATGAGACACACATTCGTTCCTACTTATTACACTCGTGACATGATTAAAAAGTTCGAAAATTTAAAACAAGGTAGTGACACCGTAACGAAATATTATGACGATTTACAAACGACCTTGTTGCATTCCTCATTAGAAGAAAGTGAAGAAGATTTTATGGATAGATTTTGGGGAGGATTAAACCGTGATATTCAGGAGATACTAATTCATGAAAAGTGTTATTCTATGCATCGTTTGTTTTGTCTTGCTTGCAAAGCTGAACAGGTAATAAAACAACGTGTTGCCCACAAGGAGAACGAGCGCAAGGTGCACATTTCAAGAGTTGATACGGTTGTTCCTTCAACTACTAGGCATAGTATGACAACCACATCAATTGTTGTGAGGGCTACATCACCTTCACCATGTGACACGTCACCACCGAGAGTGCCTACATCATGTGAGTTGATCATAAGAGGTAATGACAAAGGTACTGATCTTCCACCTCCACATGAGTATGATGAATGCCTTGTCAATTCCAATGTACCATGTGATGAGCTACCCATTACTTTGATCACACCACCTATTTTAGAAGAATATGTTCATGATTTGACTTTGCCATGTGATCAAATATCAACAATTTTGAGTGCACCTATTGAATTAACTGTTGATGAGAAAGAACCATGTGAATCAGGAAATAAATCTAATTTGGATCAAATATGTTTGAAAATAATTTTGCCATTGTTTAATCATTTTGATATGACCTCCAATTTTGGTGATGATTCTGTGCCAAATGACATGTTGCATATTTGCTTATTTAAGCATGTTGTAGCATCAAAATTTGGAATAATTCAAGTTTATTTACCAATGTTGGGATGGTTTAATGATGAACATTGTCAATCTTTTGATATGAATAAGGACTTCACTTATATATGCAAACCGTGTTGCAATATTTTAATGCCTTCTACTTCTTGTGATAATATTTTGGCTTTATATTTCATGACATTTGAAGTGTGCTCTTGTATAAATGTGTCACATGTGCCACAACTGAGATCCAGAAAAATAGATGACATATACATATACAACATGTACACCTTGTCTCTTTTGTTAGCCATATTTCAGACTAAGCAACGCCGAGGACGGCTTTGTTTTCAAGAAAGGGAGGATGATGAGGACATGACTACCTTGGATACGACCAAAAATATTGCATACATGCATATTTGTGAGGTGATTTCTTATAAGAGTTATGCAATAATTTATTTATGTTATCCGGAACAAAAATACTTCACCTATTTTTATGTTATGCCTAAATGCAGGATGGACGAACACTTGTATGAACCACGTGTGATGACAAAAGAAGAGGAAATGGTTGGGTGCTATTCAAGAGGTCCTCTCATGTCAAAGGAAACAATTAGGTGCTATTCGACAAGTTCTCTCACGTCACTTTTTGGCCAAGAGAAGATAGAGTCCAAGTCTCTCACGTTCTGGACTCAGATTCGGACTGCACAGACATACCTGTACCAAAACGGCAATAACTTTTTCATCCGGATTCCGAATTGGGTGATTCTTTTTTTGCTGAAAAGTAGATTTTATCTGCTTTCCGTACCAATTGGAATCACCTTCAAATTCGTCCGTAGTGTGGAGATATTGACGAAACAATATGATGTTGCACCAGAATCCGAATCAAACTACAAGTCCAAAGGTGTTGCATCACCTCCACTTGGGCCCATAGGCCTTGTACGACCTAGGGTTAGTTTTAGGCTGCCTTGGGACGTCCTCCCACCTCCTTGGCCGCCACCCCTTGCTCCTATATAAGTAGATCAATCTAGTAGCTTTTTTTTTGGGTTTTGTTAAGTTAAAAGTTAGCCATTGCAACTTTGTGTACTTCGTTTGTGTCCAACGACCAGACCAAGACCGCTTTCGGAACTCCACCATTATCAATACTTCATCTATATTCGCAATATTCAGATTGCATTATCATATTCTTGCTTGTTCTTCGATTGCTTGCAGGAATAGACCTTCGTGGTCAGGTTGATCGTGCTCCGGCGTGGTCAATAACCTCTTGGAGATTGGTTTAGCGATTGCTAAGGCGCAACGTCGTGCACGTTCGAAGTCGGATCGTCAAAGTCGTCTCCACCAAATCGATAGTTATCATCTCATCGAAAGATCGGGACCCTCGCCTCTATTAGGGTCTTCCAAAAGTAGCTCAAGAATTTGACGTCGCAATCCGAGACAATGGTCTTTGGAACGCCATGTAGTCGCAAGATGTCCCTACAAAACAAATTTGCAATATGTGAAGCATCGTCTATCTTGTGACATGGAATGAAATGAGCCATCTTGGAAAAGCGATCCACAACTACAAAAACGGAGTCATGGCCATTTTTAGTTCGTGGCAAGCCAAGCACAAAATCCATACTAATGTCTTCCCAAGGTTGGAAAGGTATAGGTAGAGGCATATAAAGACCATGGGATTGAGCTTTGGACTTAGCTTTGCGGCATGTCGAGCATCGGTTGGTGAAGCGTGCAACATCACGAAACATCTTGGGCCAAAAGTACTTGTTGGATAGTGTGGCATACGTCTTGTCGCGTCCAAAGTGACCCATAAGTCCTCCACCGTGAGCCTCTTGCAAAAGCAACAAACGAAGAGAAGACTCGGGTATACACAATTTGTTAGCACGCATAAGATATCCATCTTTCATATAATATTTCTCCCAACAAGTTTTCACTTGGCAATTGGCGTAAGGATTAGCAAAATAGGCATCATGTGCATACAAGTCTTTGATGTGCTCAAAACCAACAACATTCAATTCAACTTGAGTAACTAGCATGCATTTGCGGGAAAGAGCATCCGCCACAATGTTTTCCTTACCCTTAATGTATTTGATGACATAAGGGAAGGACTCAATAAATTCACTCCATTTAGCATGCCGTTTGTTCAACTTAGTTTGACCCTTTAAGTACTTAAGCGTTTCATGGTCGGTATGGATAACAAACTCATGAGGGCGCAAATAATGTTCCCACACATGCAAAACTCTCACCAAAGCATACAATTTTTTGTCATAGATGGGGTAGTTAAGTTGAGCGCCGGATAGTTTCTCGCTAAAGTACGCGATAGGACGCTTCTCTTGCATAAGCACACCACATATTCCACTACCACTAGCATCACAATGCACTTCAAATGTTTTATCAAAGTTGGGCAAAGCAAGCAAAGGTGCATGAGTGAGCAAATTTTTAAGTTCATGGAAAGCGGTGTCTTGTGAAGGGCCCCAAATAAATGGTGCATTTTTCTTGCTCAAAGCATGGAGAGGTGATGGAATAGTGCTAAAGTCCTTGACAAAACGGTGATAGAAACCAGCTAGTCCTAGGAAGCTACGCACTTGTTGCAAGTTGGTTGGTGTTGGCCAAGTTTTAATAGCATCAATCTTAGTTTCATCTACATGAACGCCCTTAGAAGATACTACAAATCCCAAGAAAACTACTTTCTCAACACCAAATGTGCATTTCTCCATGTTTGCATAGAGTTGCTCTTTCCTAAGGATTTGCAAAACATCACGAACATGTGTAGCATGCTTCTCAAGAGACTTGCTAAAGACAAGAATATCATCAAAGTAGACCACAACACAATAGCCAATGAGTGGTCGCAACACATAATGCATAACACGCATAAAAGTACCCAGTGCTTCGGATAAGCCCATGGGCATTACCAACCATTCATAGACACCAAATTTTGTCTTAAAAGCAGTTTTCCACTCGTCACCCTCTTGTATGCGGATTTGGTAGTAACCACTTTTTAAGTCAATTTTAGAAAATATAGTGGCACCACTAAGTTTATCAAGCATATCATCTAAGCGAGGGATGGGGTGACGGTATCGAATGGTGATAGCATTGATAGGACGGCAATCGGAACACATGCGCATAGTACCATCATGCTTAGGCACTAGAATGACCGGAACCGCACAAGGACTCAAACTCTCACATACATGCCCTTTATCTAGGAGTTTTTGGACTTGCCTTTGTATTTCCTTTGTTTCGTCGGGGTTGACACGGTAGGGAGCCTTGTTAGGAAGCGGTGCTCCGGGGATGAGGTCGATGCGGTGTTCGATCCCTCGTTTGGGAGGTAGTCCAGGAGGTAGCTCATCGGGGAACATATCCTTGAATTCCTGTAACAACATAGATAACACAAGAGGAAGATGTTGGGAAGGGTTAGTCCGAACGATGTCATCTTTGCACACAAGTACATAGTGAAGAACGGTCGATGGGCTCTCACTCACATCCCTCAAATCTCTTTTGGTGGCTAAAAGGACTATATCTCTCATGTCCCTCATCATGGAGTCGCTCATTTTTGGCTTGTGGCACTCACTCTCTTTGAGGTGGATCACTCTCTCACTTTTATCTCCATGATGGGATGAAGCTTGCTTGTCGGCGATGACTTGACTTGGGGTCATTGGTCGTAGCACATATTGCTTGCCCTTCATCTTGAAGCTATATTGATTTGTGCGACCGTTGTGTGTGATGCCACGGTCGAATTGCCAAGGTCTACCAAGTAGGAGGTGGCAAACGGACATTGGAACCACATCACACTCCAAAGTGTCTTCATATGCGCCTATCTTGAAGGAAACTTCCACGGTGTGGTCAACTTGGAGGGTGCCAGAATCACTAAGCCATTGGACCTTGTAGGGACGAGGGTGCTTTTTCTTGACCAATTGTAGCTTGGAACAAAGGTCTTCACTTGCCAAGTTGTGGCAACTCCCTCCGTCGATGATGAGCTTGACAGATTTTCCTTGGATGCCCGCCTTGGTGTGGAAGATGTGGCACCGTTGGTCCTCGTCTTCTTGTTGTTGGAGCGTCAAAACTTTGGAGACAACGAGAGCGGGGCTCGAATCGTTGTCGCAAAAGATTTGCAAATCTTCATCTTCATTCACTTGGCGGTGGATGGCCACTTGTTCCAAAGCTTGCATCTCGTCGTTGCTCATAGAGTCATAGGTACCATCGTCGAGGAGGATCATGTTGCGTTTGGTTGGGCACTCGAAGGTCTTGTGGCCTCGCCTTTGGCATGTGATACACTTGATATTGCTTGTCTTGGCGGTAGCATCCGGTGTTGGTGTAGAGGATCAAGCCCTTGGCTTGTAGGTGCTTGAGGTTGGTCGGCTTGACGAAGTCGTCTTGTCCTTGTAGCTTGACTTGTCGCCGGTAGGAGTTGTAGATTTCGTAGTTGAAGTTGTTGTTGTAGTAGTAGCTTGAGCACTTGAGCCGTAGGTCTTGGATGAGAACTTGGAGTACTTGTAGTCATCTTGCACTTGCCGTTCCGCCTTGGTTGCTTGATGCACGAGCTCAAGTAGGTTGGAGTAAGGTTGGAAGTCAGCTATCTTCTTGACTTGGTAGTTGAGGCCATTCAAGAAACGTGCCATTGTTTGCTCATCATCTTCCTTGACATTTGCTCGGATCATAGCAATCTCCATCTCTTGATAGTACTCTTCTACGGACTTGGTGCCTTGCTTGAGTTGTTGGAGCTTCTTGAAGAGATCCCGGTTGTAATGTGTAGGCACAAAACGAGCTCGCATGAGATCCTTCATTTGGGCCCAAGTGGTGATAGGAGGTTCACCTCTCTCCCTTCTTCGTTCAATCACTTGTTCCCACCAAATAAGGACATAGTCGTGGAACTCAAGGGAAGCCATGGCTATCTTCTTCTCTTCATCATAGTTGTGTAGGCGAAAGATCTTGTCAACTTTGAGGGCCCATGACAAGTAGTCTTCGGGATCATTGCTTCCGAAAACTTTGGCATTGTGAACTTGAGCTTGCCGAAGCGTTGTTCATCATTGTGGTTGTGATGCCGAAATCCTTGTCTTGGAGGTGGACCTTCATTGACATTGCCTTGAGCGTGTTGACGTTGATCTTGTCCTTGCTCATCTTCATGGTCGGGTTCAACACGATGATCTTGAGGATGGCGACGAGGTGGACGCACTCGGTTGCGCCTTTCTTGGAGCTCCTCTTGGTGATGAGCTTCTTCTTGTCGTTGTCGACAAAGTTCTTCTTGTTGTGCTTGGTGAAGGGCTTCTTGCTCGTGATGAGCTTGGCGGTTGCGATCCTCCAAGGCACGAGTAGCTTCTTGCAACGCGCGATGTGCCTCAAGCGCTAGTCCATGACGACGATGTTGTTCTTCTTCTCGGCGTCATTGTTCTTGCTCCCACGCATCTTGCTCTTGTTGGCGGCGACGTTCTCGAGCGTGGGCGCGATCTTGAAGTCCATTGCCATGGAATGGATTGTCTTGACGGTGACGATCTTGTGGAGAACTTGGGCCGGAGTGTTCGTCTTGGTGATGAACACGTGCTCGCCGGGGGCTTGCGTCGGAAGAGTACTCTGATGAGTGTCGACTTGAGCGCCGTCTTGACGTAGTCGAAGTAGAGGGAGCGCGGTTGACCATCAAGGACCGAAGTTCCTCCATTTGGCTTGATAGCTTGGTGTCGAGGTAGTCCCGTGTGCGCGCCTCGGATTCACGCAAGTCGGTGGCGAGGTTGTCAATGCGGTCATTCAAGGCATGTTGCACTTGAGTAATTGCCTTGTTTGCGCCGAAGAAGTGTAACTTGGTGACGTGGGTGGTCGCGTCGTCGTCGTGCTCCTCGAATGTTGGGTTCGACATGATGTTCCTATCCATAGCACTCAACAAGATATAAGTGGAAGAGTGAGAAGACAATACCAATTACCGTTCTAAAAGTTGAGAGTGGATCAAGTTCACTCAATGTGCAAGCATGAAAGTAGTAGAATTGGTACCGAAGAATGTCCCTCTCACACCTACACGAATAATGCTTATGGAGTAGCTTGGTTAGGATGGTGGCACAAAAATTCAAGCAATTCGAGAATAAGATTCAAAAATGTTGAAAGAGATTCGCAAATTCGTAAATGAGACGAGGTAGGTTTCTAGCAATGAGTAAGCACGGAAACACACACGTATAGGAAAGTGGTATTGTAACACCGAAAAATGAGCGCAAAATGTGGAAGCCACGGTAAGCTCAAGGTGCACAATAGTGGAGAGACGCTAGCACGATTGCACGAATGGGCGCGATACGGACTTGTGCACACCTATGTGAAGCAAAACTAGACGTCTTCCTATACCCAACTTTTGCTATTTATGTGGTTGGCACAAAATCTCTCGCTCAAATGATCGAATATGATATGCAACTTGCGATGCTATTGCTCTTTTGCTTTTGCTTTGCTTTGCTTCTCCTTTGGAGAATGATATTTGGAATGATCACTATGCGGGACGTGCACACCAATGTAGCAATGATGTAAGCGGGAACTATTGTAACACAAAAGAAGATACGATGATAAATGCACGCTGTTTGTAGCTATGCGGAGTATGTATCACTAAAGTGCACAAGTAGCGTAGCCCGGCAATACTCAATGGCTAGTCTCGATAGGTAAGTAACGCAAATAGGATCGGTTAACAATGCAATGGCAAGGGTATATGTCAAGAGTGTCGTCGCGGTTACCGTCCTTGCTTACGGTTGGTGTCAATGAAGAGGTGGTTGGCGACGAACCGGGGCGATGATGAGTAGCGGCGTTGTCGATGTAGAACCATTCCTAGTTAGCCGAAACACCTTAGGAAACAAGAACCGCAACTCAAAATCTCAAAGAAAAATTTGATGAAGTCAAATGGTGGTAAAACCAAGATGAGGGTCTCGGACATGTTGATAGCTTCAAAACGAGCCAAAGAACACTCAAATCGGAGTTCGGGAGTAGAAGTTATGTGCAAAACAAGAATCAGCCTTAGTCAGGAACTGGGAGGGGCGGTTGTACCGCTTGGGATGGGCGGTTGTACCGCTCCTGGTGTGACCTGGGGAATTAGCGGTTGTACCGCTTGCATGGGCGGTTGTACCGCTCCTGGGCGGAACTGCAGGTCCGAATCCGCGAGTTAGAAGAAAAATTCGGTCGATTTTGCGGAAGAAAATGATGGGAATGATAGGGCAAAGCTAGATCCACTTGTCCACAATGAGATCCACGGATCACAATCAACAAAATCTCCTCTAATCCAACAAATCCAAGAAATTTTTGGTATGTCTATTTTTGTGGGGATTTTCGAAATTAGGTCAAAACAAAGCAAAAATTGGCTAGAAAACGAAGGGGAAGACTCCAAGATGTGAATCAACCTGGCTCGTGATACCAATATGATACGGGGCACGCCCGTGTGCGTCGATCTTTTCACACTTGGAGGGGGAAAAGGGAGAAGTCACGAGAGAAAACACAAACTCATGGACAAACTTCAATCACACATCCACTAAGAACAAGCAAACACACGAGGTAGTTAGATCCACAAACAACGGACGGATACAAGTAACCGGTAGTTCTTCCTCACTCCGGGGGAGGAGGCCTTGAATCTCGTGAGATCTTCCCTCTAGAGGGGCCTTGGCATCACTTGGATCTTCTCCGGTGGAGGGCAACTCCACAAGAGGAGGAAGTAATGGAGCTAGGCTCAACAAAGAGTATTTGCTAAACACAAGCTAACCCTAACACGGAGGTAGAGGAAGGGTACATATAGTCTAGGGGATAAGTGGGGGGTACATGAGCCGTAACTCAATCGGTCTTGCACAGTCGGGGCGGTTGTACCGGAGCTGGGACCGGTTGTACCGGTATTGAGGCATTAAGCGGAACAACCGGGGTAGTACCGGCCTTGAACCGCTTCAAAACAGAAACTTGGCCCGGTCGGAGCGGTGGTTGGGCCGTAGTGGACCGGTTGTACCGGTTGAGCGGTGGTTGACCGGTGGTGGACCGGTTGTACCTCTAATTCCTGGGCTGTTGCAATTCCCTCTCCATGTTCTTGGCATTCCTCTTGCTTCCTTCCTTCCTCTTGGTACCTGAGCACACAAAGGGTCTCTTCTTGAGGTAGGATCCACGTTCCAAGAGTATCACATGGGAATTCACAAAGGAGAGATGTCACCTCGGATTCTAAGGCACGTGCGCGGGCTCTCGTCATGGGACCACTTGGAGCTTGAGGTGTTGATGATGGGTCCATGGGGATGTACATGGGATGCTCCGCATCAGCATCACTCCGGATCTTCTCACGTAGAGGGGAATCACTCCACGAGGGAAGGGAGATAATGGAGCTAGGCTCAACAAGTGTATTCGCTAAATGTAAGCTAACCCTAGAAAGAGGGAAAGGGGTCCTTTATATAGTGCTAGTGGAAAAGGGGGCGAGAGAGAGGGTACATGGGCCTCCAGCCCGCGCCTGCCCGCACAGGGGCCGGACGTCCGGGCCAGGGGGCCGGACGTCCGGGCCAGGGGGCCGGATGTCCGGGGCTTCAGGGTGCGCCGGATGTCCGGGCCAGGGACCGGATGTCCGGGCTGATGCCGCCGTCTTCGTTCGGTTCTGTTGCGTAGGGGCTGGATTTCCGGGGCTGTGGGCCGGATGTCCGGGCACTAGGGAGGGTTCGCCGGATGTCCGGGGCTGTGGGCCGGATGTCCAGCACCTGGAGCCTGGCCTTGGCGCTGGTGGAGCCTCCAGGGGCCGGATGTCTGGGGCCTTGGCCGGATGTCCGGGGCCTGGAGGGTGGACTTGCTTCCCTTGTTGCTCTTGTCCGTCCCTCTCCGTGTCCATTCCCATGGAAGCTTGTACTTCCCTCCGAGCACCCTCTAGGCCATCTCCATCGTACCTGATCATGCAAAGAGTCTCTGCTTGAGGTAGCATCCAAGTTCCAAGGACATCAAAGGGGAAATCATATAGGAGAGATGTCACCTCGTTTGTAATGGCACGTGCACGGGCTCTCGTCATGGGGCCACTTGGTGGTTGGCTTGATGGAGTAGTCTTCATGGGGATGATGGTGGGATGCTCCGCATCACCAAGACACCGCTTTCCATGAATTTAAAATTTTGCTCACTTATGCACCTTTGCTTGCTTTGCCCAATTTTGATAAAACATTTGAAGTGCATTGTGATGCTAGCGATAATGGAATAGGTGGTGTGCTAATGCAAGAGAAGCGTCCTATCGCGTACTTTAGCGAGAAACTATCCGGCGCTCAACTTAACTACCCCATCTATGACAAGGAATTATATGCTTTGGTGAGAGTTCTACATGTGTGGGAACATTACTTGCGCCCTCTTGAGTTTGTT
Organism: Elymus sibiricus; assembly: GCA_039707655.1. Taxonomy (NCBI): domain Eukaryota; kingdom Viridiplantae; phylum Streptophyta; class Magnoliopsida; order Poales; family Poaceae; genus Elymus; species Elymus sibiricus. The sequence goes on from CM077665.1 coordinate 241,429,905, forward strand.
ATCCATACCGACCACGGAACGCTTAAGTATTTAAAGGGTCAAACTAAGTTGAACAAACGACATGCTAAATGGAGTGAATTCATTGAGTCTTTCCCTTATGTCATCAAATACATTAAGGGTAAGGAAAACGTTGTGGCGGATGCTCTTTCCCACAAATGCATGCTAGTTACTCAACTTGAATTGAATGTTGTTGGTTTTGAGCACATCAAAGACTTGTATGAGCATGATGCCTATTTTGCTAATCCTTACACTAAGTGCCAAGTGAAAACTTGTTGGGAGAAATATTATATGAAAGATGGCTATCTTATGCGTGCTAACAAATTGTGTATACCCGAGTCTTCTCTTCGTTTGTTGCTTTTGCAAGAGGCTCACGGTGGAGGACTTATGGGTCACTTTGGACGCGACAAGACGTATGCCACACTATCCAACAAGTACTTTTGGCCCAAGATGTTTCGTGATGTTGCACGCTTCACCAACCGATGCTCGACATGCCGCAAAGCTAAGTCCAAAGCTCAATTCCATGGTCTTTATATGCCTCTACCTATACCTTTCCAACCTTGGGAAGACATTAGTATGGATTTTGTGCTTGGCTTGCCACGAACTAAAAATGGCCATGACTCCGTTTTTGTAGTTCTGGATCGCTTTTCCAAGATGGCTCATTTCATTCCATGTCACAAGATAGACGATGCTTCGCATATTGCAAATTTGTTTTGTAGGGACATCTTGCGACTACATGGCGTTCCAAAGACCATTGTCTCGGATCGCGACGTCAAATTCTTGAGCTACTTTTGGAAGACCCTATGCGCCAAGCTCGGAATCAAGCTTCTATTATCTTCGGCATATCACCCTCAAACCAATGGACAAACGGAGGTGACAAACCGGACACTTTCTACCCTACTTCGCGTGTTGATCAAGAAGAACATCAAGGAATGGGAAGATTGCCTCCCCATCGCCGAGTACGCCTACAATCGCGCAAGTCACTCCACCACCGGCAAGTCTCCGTTCGAAGTGGTCTACGGCTTCAATCTGTTGTCCCCATTGGACATCCTACCTCTACCACTCCAAGAGCGCGTCAACATGGATGCAAGTGCAAGGGCAAGCTACATCAATAAAATGCATGAAGATACAAGGCGCACGATCGAACGTCAAGTGGAGCGAGTCACCGCCAAGCGCAACACCAACAAGCACCCCATGGTGTTCAAGCCCGGTGATCTTGTGTGGTTACACCTCCGCAAGGACCGTTTCCCCACCGAGCGCAAGTCCAAGCTTCTTCCTCGCGCCGATGGACCATTCAAGGTGGGGGCGCGCTACAACAACAATGCCTACAAGATCGACATTCCACGCGACAAGTACAACGTGAGCGACACGTTCAACGTCACAGACCTATCTCCGTTCCATGGTGATGAAGATCTTGATCCGAGGACGAATCTCTCACAAGGGGGGGGGGGAGATGATGCGGAGCATCCCATGTACATCCCCATGGACCCATCTTCAACACCTCAAGCTCCAAGTGGTCCCTTGACGAGAGCCCGCGCACATGCCATAGAATCCGAGGTGACATCTCTCCTTTGTGAATTCCCATGTGATACTCTTGGAACGTGGATCCTACCTCAAGAAGAGACACTTTGTGTGCTCAGGTACCAGGAGGTAGGAAGGGAGCAAGAGGAATGCCAAGAACAAGGAGAGGGATTTGCAATAGCCCAGGAATTAGAGGTACAACCGAACAACAAACGGTCAACCACCGCTCCCCGGTTCAACCGGTCCACCACCGCCCCAACAACCGCTCCGACCGGGCCAAGCTTCTGTTCTGGTGCGGTTCAAGACCGGTACTACCCCGGATGTTCCGCTTAATGTCTCAAGACCGGTACAACCGGTCCCAGCTCCGGTACAACCGCCCCGACTCTACGGAATAGAAGGAGTTACGACTCGTGTACCCCCCACTCATCCCCTAGACTATATGTACCATTCCTCTACCTCCGTCCTAGGGTTAGCTTGTGTTTAGCAAATACTCGTTGTTGAGCCTAGCTCCATTACTTCCCCCTCTTGTAGAGTTGCCCTCCACCAGAGAAGATCCAAGTGATGCCAAGGCCCCTCTAGAGGGAAGATCTCACGAGATTCAAGGCCTCCTCCCCGGAGTGAGGGAGAACTACCGGTTACTTGTATCCGTCCGTTGTTTGTGGATCTAATTACCTCGTGTGTTTACTTGTTCTTAGTGGATGTGTGATCGGAGTTTGCCCATGAGCTTGCGTTTTCTCTCGTGATTTCTCCCTTTTGCCCCTCCAAGTGTGAAAAGATCGACGCACACGGGCGTGCCCCGTATCAGACTCTTTGCATGATCAGGTACGATGGAGATGGCCTAGAGGGTGCTCGGAGGGAAGTACAAGCTCCCATGGGAATGGACACAGAGAGGGACGGACAAGAGCAACGAAGGAAGGCAAGTCCACCTTCCAGGCCCCGGACATCCGGCCAAGGCCCCGGACATCCGGCCCCTGGAGGCTCCACCAGCGCCAAGGCCAGGCTCCAGGCGACGGACATCCGGCCCACAGCCCCGGACGTCCGGCGACCCCTCCCTAGTGCTCGGACATCCGGCCCACATCCCCGGAAATCCGGCCCCTGCGCAACAGAACCGAACGAAACACAGCACCTCCAGCCCGGACATCCGGCCCAAGCCCGGATATCCGGCGACTTCCGAAGCCCCGGACATCCGGCCTCCGCCCCAGACATCCGGCGTGGGGCACCCGCGTCCACGGCTCTCTGACCAGCACCAGGCCAGACATCCGGCCCGTGCCCCGGACATCCGGCGACTCCCGAAGCCCCGGACATCCGGCCCCTGGCCGGACATCCGGCGCCTGCCTGCACGCATGGACGGGCCCGAGGCCCATGTACGCTTTCTCTCGCCCCTTTTCCACTAGCATAATGGACCCCTCTCCCTCTTTCTAGGGTTAGCTTAGGTTTAGCGAATACACTTGTTGAGCCTAGCTCCATTATCTCCCTTCCCTCGTGGAGTGATTCCCCTCTACGTGAGAAGATCCGGAGTGATGCCAAGGCCCCTCTAAGGGAAGATCCCCTCGGGATTCAAGACCTCCTCCTTCGGAGCGAGGAGACTACCGTTACGTGTATCCTTTGGTTGTTTGTGGATCGTGATTCTCATGTACTCAGGTGATTCTAGTGGATGTGTGATCGTGGATCGTTCTTGAGTGTTTTCCTCATGTGATTTTCCCCCTCGCATTCTTCGTGTTCACTCACAAATCCACCTCCAATTCGTGAAAGATCGACGCACACGGGCGTGCCCCGTATCATAGCTTGTTAGCATGGAACATAAATCCATCATTAATGACGAACTTGTTCCATGTTCTCCCTTCTTTACAATTCTGCAACACATCTTTAAATTCAGCATCATGCATATTTTGATCTTTGATGGTCTCCAAACCAAATATTTAAAGTCAAGTTGTGAAAGCATAGTATAACGACGAGACAATGCATCAGCAATAACATTTTCTTTACCCTTCTTGTGTTTAATAACATAAGGGAAAGTCTCAATGAATTCAACCCATTTAGCATGCCTACGGTTCAGTTTTGCTTGACTTTTAATATGTTTCAAAGATTCATGATCAGAATGTATAACAAATTCTTTGGGCCATAAATAATGTTGCCATGTTTCCAAAGTCCGAACAAGAGCATATAATTCCTTATCATAAGTAGAATAATTCAGACTAGGCCCACTCAATTTTTCAAAAAAGTATGCAACAGGTTTACCATCTTGTAATAACACACCTCCTAATCCAATTCCACTAGCATCACATTCAAGCTCAAAAGTCTTATTAAAATCAGGAAGTTGGAGTATTGAAGCATGTGTTAACTTATCTTTCAATACTGTGAAGGTTTCTTCCTGTGCGGTACCCCAAACAAAAGGCACATCCTTCTTTGTAAGCGCATTTAGAGGTGCAGCAATGGTGCTGAAATTCCTCACAAAACGCCTATAGAAACCCGCGAGTCCAAGAAAACTTCTCACTTGGGTGACCGTTTTGGGCTGCGGCCAACTCTCAATAGCTTCAATCTTGGCTTTATCAACTTCAATTCCCTGTGGAGTATCAACATAGCCAAGAAAAGATACTCGGTCGGTGCAAAAGGTGCACTTCCCAAGGTTACCAATCAAACGTGCATCACGTAGAGCGATAAAAACAGCACGCAAATGATCCAAGTGTTCCTCCAAAGATCGAATATAAATCAGTATATCATCAAAATAGACTACCACAAATCGTCCAATGAAAGCACGTAAAACCTTGTTCATTAATCTCATGAAAGTGCTAGGTGCATTAGTTAACCCAAAAGGCATGACTAACCACTCATATAATCCAAACTTAGTTTTAAATGTTTTTTCCATTCATCTCCCAATTTCATACGAATTTGATGGTATCCACTACGCAAATCAACTTTGGAGAAAATTGTAGAGCCACTTAATTCATCAAGCATATCATCTAGCCTAGGAATAGGATGACGATAACAAATAGTAATATTATTAATGCCTCTACAATCAACACACATACGCGATGTACCATCCTTTTTAGGCACTAGAATAATAGGAACAGCACAAGGACTAAGAGATTCGCATATATAACCTTTGTCGAGCAGCTCCTGTACTTGACCAATAATCTCCTTCGTCTCCTCTGGATTGGTACGGTACGGCGCACGGTTGGGCAGCGATGCACCGGGAATTAAGTCAATCTGATGCTCAATCCCTCGAATAGGTGGTAATCCCGGTGGCACGTCTTGTGGAAAGACGTCAGCGAACTCCTGCAAAATGTTAGTGACATCAGGAGGCAAAGAGGGAGGCATGTCCTCGAATGAAAATAATACCTCTTTGGATACAAAAGCATAGCAAACAGATGTAGTGACATCCAAATTAGTAATATCAGATTTAGTGGCAAGTAAACAACCATTCTTCAGTTTTATTTCAGATATAAAACTACATGATTGTTTATTAGGCTTATTATGTTGCTCAAATTCCTTTGCCACAATCAGATTTTCACTCTCACTTTGCTTCTGTTTTGCTTTACTAGCTCTAGCAATGTCATCTTTCATAATATGTTCGGGAGACATGGGAAGCAAAGTTATATTTTTATCCTTATGAACAAGAGTATACTGATTTGTCCTACCATGGTGTACAGAATTTTTATCAAATTGCCATGGTCTACCAACTAGAACGGAGCATGCTTGCATGGGTACCACATCACAATCAACATAATCAGAATATGTAGCAATGCTAAAGTGCACACGAACAGTAAGTGTTACCTTAACCTTGCCACTGTTGTTGAACCATTGGATGTAATAAGGATGAGGCTGTGGTCTGGTGGTTAGAGACAGCTTCTCCACCATCTCCATGCTAGCCAAGTTGTTGCAACTCCCTCCATCGATGATGACGCGAACAGAACACTCCTTCACAACTCCTTTTGTATGGAACATGTTGTGCCTCTGATTTTGCTCAGCCTGTGTAACCTGCACACTCAGAACATGTTGAGCAACTAAACTTTCATACCTGTCAGCATAGTCAGCAGCCATGTAGTGTGTCTCTTGTTCAGTATCCTCGGCACCCTGTTCTTCACTTGCAATAAGAGCCAAAGTCTCCTCATCATAATCACTAGCGGAGTCGTATCCACCATCCTCTCTCACAATCATCACATGCTTGGATGGGCATTCCCTCGCATAGTGACCTCCACCCTTGCAACGACGACATATAACCTGAGGATGCAATAGATGAAGAAGAGCTCTGTGCAGGCCCGGAAGGTGTGCTCTTCACGGAGGGTGGGACAGAGGCCTGTTTCCTGGTATCTCGGTTGGAGTTGGAGGCTGAACTAGGCTGTGCTGCAGCAGGACATGTGGAAGTAGAGGAGGTACGTGGCGTCCATGATGAAGTGTGACCTGCAGAAAAATTAGTTCTCGCCAATGCCTGTCGATCCTGCACTTCACGTTCAGCTTTGCAAGCAAGATGAAATAAACAAGTGATAGTGTTATACTCCTTATACTCTAGAATAGTCTGAATCTTTCTATTTAATCCACCCATAAAACGTGCAAGCATAGCTTCATTCTCCTCAACAATACCACACCTAATCATGCCAGTTTGTAATTCCTGATAATATTCCTCTACAGAATTCTTTCCTTGTCTTAAATGCTGCAAATTTTGAAGCAATTCACGTTGATAATATGGTGGAACCCAACGATTACGCATAGCAGTTTTCAAAGCAGCCCAAGTAGTTGGGATATTAGCATGATGTATTCTACAATGTTCATACCACCAAACACAAGCAAAACTAGTGAATGAACAAACGGCAGCAGGAACACGTCTATCCTCAGGAAATTGTAAGCATGTAAAACGTTGTTCTGTTTCTAACTCCCAAGTAAGATATATATCAGGAACATATCTACCATAAAATGTAGGAATATTCAATTTAAGTTTAGGGAGGTGGTCATGATTTTGTACCTGAGGGGGTGCTGCAGCCCTACCATTGCGATTGTAGGCATGTGGACGACCTGGTGCATGTGGTGGTGGTTGCCCTTGGGGCTGATCTGGAGCAACCTCTTCCCCATCATCGTAATCACCATCGTAGTCAGCGTTCTGATCAACAGTAGTAGCAGCAGCAACCACAGAAGCCACAGCAGTAGTAACGGCACCAGAATGTTGGCCGTCCTCGAGGGGCACACATTGTGCGCGCCCTGCAAAATTCGGCCGACGTTGTTGTTGTTGCTGAGTTATGATCGGTGCAACTGGTGGTAGACGTGCAAGCACCTCATTGAACTTAGCGTCCAACTTCGTCTCGAACGTCTTCTCTAATCCATCTAGCTTCTCCATGGCCTCTCCAAGGCTGGTCACGAAGTCTTGTACCTGGTCAGCCATCATTTGCTGGAATTTGTCATGGAGCTCCTTGTTGGTCATAATCTCCCATTCGACCTCGTCAGCTTGTGATCCTGGCATGGTTAGCAGCAATAGGAACACACAAGAATATGAACCTATAGACTACTAGGAAGTGATGGTGGTGGGGGTGTGTCACAAATCCGTCAAGCCAATCTCAATTTCTTACCAGTTCTTACCCAGCAGCAGGTGGTGATCGGCAACCGTTGTAGTCAAAACTCTCAAAGCTTGGATAGAGCGATTGCCAGGTGGTGTCAAACACACGACGTAGATGTATGTGGAGCTGGGAAGGCTTATAATATGGTAGCAAAATGGGTCAGCAATAATCAGTTCAGAGATGCAAAGGTGAAAAGACGCTCAACGACGGTACCGTGCTGGTCCTAGGCTAGACCGTGCTAGAGACGCGAGCCTAAACACCAACAAAATCTTGATGTTACACGTAATCAAGGGAGCACACTCTGAATTTTCTTTGGCGCCTCTTTTTTTTTGCGCTCTTTTTTTTTGCTCAGCAAATCACTATAATTGCGAGTGTCTCAAAACTCTTCCCAAGTCGTATAAACAGGATAGGCACAAAATAAATTTGACTTTTTTTTCAGGAGCGATTCGGGGCTGCAACGACCAAAAAATGCGACAAAAATCACTATGATGGCGATTGTCTCAAAACGCTCCGGACAGCCTGAAAATAGGATAGGGAAAAAATATTTTCACCCACCGAAATTTTGGCCTAGAAAGTGCTCTGAAAAGCATGCCTGACTCTTTTTTTTTTGAAACCTACTCAGGCAAGGAAACGCGAAAATAAAATCAAAGGGATCTCGAGATCAATCCGAATATGGGATGGACTCGGATTGGTGGTGGATATATGGTGGTATATGTGGATACGGATTGATGGCAGATATATGGTGGTGATATATATGGCAGCGGCGATGATGGTAGCGTGGTGGTGGTATATGGCAGCGGCGATGAAGATGGCGTGGTGGTGGTATATGGCAGCGACGATGAAGATGGTGTGGTGGCGGCGTGACAACTTGTGAGTAGAACTCGAAACTCTAAAAGACTAGACTCTAAGACCAGCAACTTGACACGACGATGCAACCGCAAATTCGACAAAGCAAATAACGAACAGAAAATTGCAAAGGCTCAGATTGGTTCGGATATGATGATCTAACCCTAATTTTTTTGTGGCTTTTTCGTGGACGGTAGGTATGAAGAATAGATGCGATCTAAACTGCGAATAACAGGTAAAATCTCACCGAGCAACCTGGAAATCTGATACCACTTGATAGAGGCGAAGGTGTCCCGTCTATCGATGAGAGGATGGCTATCGTTTTGGTGGAAGTTGACTTTCACAATCCGACTACGAACTTGCGAATACGTCGCGCCTTAGCAATCGCTAAACCAACTCCGAGAGGTTATTGACCATGCCGGAGCACGATCAACCTGACCACGAAGGTCTATTTTCTACACGCAAACGAAGAACAAGCAAGAAACTAAGATTGCAATCTGGATATTGTGAATAAAAGTGGAAAGCTTTATTGATGAAGTGGAGTTCTGTGACGTCTTGGTCTGGTCGTGGAACACAAACCAAGGACGCGAAGTTGCAGCTATGGCGAACTTGTAATCTAAACAAAACCTAAGTCTGAAACGATGCCCTATGGGCTGTATATATGGGGGAATAGAAGGGGATTTCGTGGGCCCTTGGAGGAGGGGTCCGAAACCAGCCCTAACTCCGTTTCCCCACACATACGGACTCTAAAAACAGCCTAACAAGTGGTATTTCGAAATTACATGGGCCTGGCCCAAAAATAAGGTGACGCAGCACCTATATTAGCCTATGGACGAAATTTATGAAGTGGCATCTTGTATATTTCGTCCAAGCCTCCAAGCACTCCTTATGGTGGCTTCAAAGTGTGAAAATCACCACTGGAAACTCCGTTGTTCCTTCCCCTGCGCGCACCCCATGCTTGATCCCGCTCCAATGGCCATCCTTCCTGTCCATGCTAGGTCCTTCATTCATAAGTAAAACAAAAGTATCTAATTTAGGCAGCATCATATGTTCATGAACATTAGAAGGATTTCCAAGAAACGAAAGTACCTGATAATTTAGTTGGCGTGCGCGGGCTCTAGTAACTGGTCGAATATGTGTAGCTGGTGGGGATGTGGGTGTAACATTAGTAGGGATGTCCTCATCAAGCAATGCCACCACCTAAGAAAATACCACAACTGTTACGAGAGGTGTAAAGAGATCCAAATGAAGATTATCAGGTTAATGTTTCTCTACGACCATTTAATGGACGTTTTAGGCCTGCTTTATATATTGAATGGGAGTTTGGAATAAGTGATATATTTGCTTCCCATAATTTTGCTGAATATAAGAAAGTTAAGGTCGCAGTTGGTTCTTTCACTGGTTATGCTTCCGTTTGGTGGAGTGAATATTGTCGGTTACGCCCTGATTATATACCTACTACTTGGGATGATTTGAAACTTGCCATGAGACACACATTCGTTCCAGCTTATTATACTCGTGACATGATTAAAAAGTTACAACATTTAAAACAAGGTAGTGACACCGTAACGAAATATATGATGATTTACAAACGACCTTGTTGCATTCTTCATTAGAAGAAAGTGAAGAAGATTTTATGGATAGATTTTGGGGGGGATTCAACCGTGATATTCAGGAGATACGAATTCATGAAAAGTGTTATTCTATGGACCGTTTGTTTTTTCTTGCTTGCAAAGCTGAACCGGAAATAAAAAAACATGTTGCCCACAAGGAGAACGAGCACAAGGTGCACATTCCAAGAGTTGATACGGTTGTTCCTTCAATTACTAGGCATACTATGCCAACCACATCAATTGTTGTGAGGGTTACATCACCTTCACCATGTGACACGTCACCACCGAGAGTGCCTACATCATCTGAGTTGATCATAAGAGGTAATGACAAAGGTACTGATCTTCCACCTCCAGAGGAGTATGACGAATGCCTTGTCCATTCCAATGTACCATGTGATGAGCTACCCATTACTTTCATCACACCACCTATTTTAGAGGACTATGTTCATGATTTGACTTTGCCATGTGATCATATATCAACAATTTTTAGTTCACCCATTGAATTAACTGTTGATCAGAAAGAACCATGTGAATCAGGAAATAAATCAAACTTGGATCAAATATGTTTGCAAATAATTCTACCATTGTTTAATCATTTTGATATGACCTCCAATTTTGGTGATGATTCTGTGTCAAATGACATGTTGCATGTTTGCTTATTTAAGCATGTTGTTGCATCTAAATTGGGAATAACTCAAGTTTATTTACCAATGTTGGGATGGTGTAATGATGAACATTGTCAATATTTTGATATGAATAAGGACTTCACTTATATGTGCAAACTCAGTTGCAATATTTTCATGCCTTCTACTTCTTCGGATAATATTTTGACTTTATATTTCATGACATTTGAAGTGTGATCTTGTATAAATGTGTCACATGTGCCAACAGTGAGATCAATAAAAATAGATGACATATACATATACAACATGTACACCTTGTCTCTTTTGTTAGCCACATTTTACACTAAGTAACGCCGAGGACGGCTTTGTTTTCAAGAAGGGGAGGATGATGAGGACATGACTACCTTGGATACGACTAAAAATATTGCATACGTGCATATTTGTGAGGTGATTTCTTATAAGAATTATGCAATAATTTATTTATGTTATCCAGAACAAAAATAATGCACCTATTTTTATTTTATGCCTAAATGCAGAATGGCCGAACACTTGTATGAACCATGTGTGATGACAAAGGAAGAGGAAATTGTTGGGTGCTATTCAAGAGGTCCTCTCACGTCAAAGAAAATAATTAGGTGCGGTTCAAGATGTTCTCTCACGTCACTTTTAGCCCAAGAGAAGATAGAGTCCAAGTCTTTCACGTTCTGGACTCAGATTCGGACTGCATAGACACATCTGTCTCAAAACGTCAAGAACTTTTTTATCCGAACTCCGAATTGGGTGATTCGTTTTTTGTTGGAAAGTAGATTTCATATGCGTTCCAGCCCAGTTGGAATCACCTTAAAATTCGACCAGAGCGTGGAGATATTGACAAAACAATCTGACGTTATAGCAGAATCCGATTCAAAGTACAAGTCCAAAGGTGTTGCATCACCTCCACTTGGGCCCATGGGCCTTGTACGACCTAGGGTTAGTTTTAGGCTGCCTTGGGACGTCCTCCCACCTCCTTGGCCGCGACCCCTTGCTCCTATATAAGTAGATCAATCTAGTAGCTTTTTCTTTGGGTTTTGTTTAGATTGAAAGCTAGCCATAGCTGTAACTTCGCGTTCTTTGTTTGTGTTCCACGACCAGACAAAGGCGTCACAGAACCCCACTTTCATCAATAAAGCTTTCCTCTTATATTCGCAATATCCAGATTGCAATCTTAGTTTCTTGCTTGTTCTTCGTTTGCGTGCAGGAAACAGACTCTCGTGGTCAGGTTGATCGTGCTCCGGCGTGGTCAATAACCTCTCAGAGTTGGTTTAGCGGTTGCTAAGGCACGATGTCCTCGCACGTTCGTAGTCGGATCATGAAAGTCTACTCCACCGAAAACAATAGCCACCATCTCATCGAAAGACACGTACAACTTCGCCTCTATCACTATCCTAACCTAGCTCCTCCATAAGCCTTAATTGTGTAGGTGTGAGAAGGACGATCTTCGGTACCAATTCTACTACTTCCACTTTTGCATATTGAGTGAACCTTGATCCATTTTCAACTTGTGGAACGGTAATTGATATTGTCGTATCATTCTTCCACTTATATCTACTTGAGTGCGATGAATAGGTCAAGCATCCACAACCCGACATTCGAGGAGCAAGAGGACGACGCAACGACCTACGTCACCAAGCTACAATTCTTCGGCGCGCAAAAGGCAATGCGCCAATCGCATGACGTCTTGAACGACCGCATCGAGCAACTCGCCACCGACATACGTGAATCTGAAGTGCGCACGAGGGACTACCTCGACACCAAGCTCTCAAGCCAAATGGAGGAAATTCGCGCCTTGATGGTCAAGCGCGGTTCTTCTACATCTACATCATCAAGACGGTGCCACTCAAGTCGTCACTCATCGGAGTACTCTTCAGGTGAGAGTCCACCTCGAGCACGTCCTCATCACTGAGATGACCGCTCCGGTCCAAGTTCGCTCCAAGGCCGACAACGTCAAACTTCAGAGAATTCCTTTCATGGCAGTGGACGACAAGATCAACTTCGCGAGCGTGCTCGACGTCAACAACAAGAACAAGAAGCATTGGAACAAGAACGACAACAACAACGCCGTGAAGAAGAACAACGTCTCCGCGAAGAACAACTCTAGAAACCCAATGTGCACTCCGTGATGCAACTTGTGTGATAGAGGCGAAGTTGTCCCTGTCTTTCGATGAGATGGTGGCTGTCGTTTTCGGTGTAGTAGACTTTGACGATCCGACTACGAACGTGTGAGGACATCGTGCCTTAGCAATCGCTAAACCAACTCCGAGAGGTTATTGACCATGCCGGAGCACGATCAACCTGACCACGAGGGTCTGTTTCCTGCAAGCAAACGAAGAACAAGCAAGAAACTAAGATTGCAATTTGGATATTGTGAAGATAAGAGGAAAGCTTTATTGATGAAAGTGGGGTTCTGTGACGCCTTTGTCTGGTCGTGAAACACAAACGAAGAACGCGAAGTTGCAGCTATGGCTAACTTTCAATCTAAACAAAACCCAAGTCTAAACGGCACCCTAAGGGCTGTATATATGGGGGGATAGATGGGGAATTTCGTGACCCCTTGTAGGAGGGGATCCGAAAACAACCCTAACTCTGTTTCCCCACACATACGGATTCTAAAAATAGCCTAATAAGTGGTATTTCGAAATTACATGGGCCTGACCCAAAAATAAGGTGACACATCACCTATATTAGCCTATGGACGAAATTTATGAAGTGGCAACTTGTATATTTCGTCCAAGCTTTCATACTCTCCTTATGGTGGCTTCAAAGTGCGAAAATCACCACTGGAAACTCCATTGTTCTTTCCCGCGTGCGCACCTTCTCCTCCATGTTTGATCCCGCTCCAATGGCCATCCTTCTTGTCCATGCTAGGTCCTTCATTCATAAGTAAAACAAAAGTATCTAATTTAGGCAGCATCATATGTTCATGAACATTAGATGGATTTCCAAGAAACGAAATTACCTCATAATTTAGTTGGCGTGCGCGGGCTCAAGTGACTAGTCCAGTATGTATAGCAGCAGGGGCTGTGGGTGTAACATTAGTAGGGATGTCCTCATCATCCTCCCCTTCTTGAACTGAAGTCGTCCTCGACGGAAGCTCATCATCCTCACCCAAATAAGGCTTCAAATCTGCAATGTTAAAAGTGGGACTAACCCCAAAATCTGCAGGCAGCTCAAGTTTAAATGCATTATCATTTATTTTCTCTAACACCTTAAAAGGACCATCAACACGTGGCATTAGCTTTGACTTGTGCAATTCAGGAAACCTATCCTTACGCAAATGTAACCAAACAAGATCTCCAGGTGCAAAGACAACATGTTTTCTACCCTTATCTCCAGCAAGTTTGTATTTAGCATTCATACGCTCAATGTTTTTCTTAATTAACTCATCCATCTTTAATATCAATTCAGCACATTCTTTAGCATCAAAATTTACCTTCTCCGAAGATGGAAGAGCCAACAAATCAATAGGTGCACGAGGCAAGAAACCATACACTACTTCAAAAGGGCACATCTTAGTAGTAGAATGTAGCGAACGATTATAAGAAAATTCAATATGAGGCAAGCATTCTTCCCACATTTTCAGGTTATTCCTCAAAACAGCCCTAAGCATAGTAGACAATGATCTATTCACTACTTCAGTTTGTCCATCAGTATGGGGATGACATGTAGTACTAAAAAGCAGTTTAGTCCCCAACTTTGCCCATAAACATCTCGAAAAGTGGCTAAGAAATTTAGCATCACGATCTGAAACAATTGTATTTGGCACACCATGCAAGCGAATAATTTCACGAAAGAACAAATCAGCAACATTAGCAGCATCATCACTTTTATGACATGGTATGAAGTGTGCCATTTTCAAAAATCTATCCACGACAACACGCCAAAGTGTCCCATTAATCCTCCTCCATGCGCCTCGTGTAACAACAAAAGACGAACGGAGGTAGCTGGAATGCATAGCTTGTTAGCACGGAACACAAATCCATCATTAATGACGAACTTGTTCCATGTTCTCCCTTCTTTACAATTCTCCAACACATCTTTAAATTCAGCATCATGCACATATTGATCTTTGATGGTCTCCATACCAAATATTTTAAAGTCAAGTTGTTAAAGCACATAGTATAACGACGAGACAATGCATCAGCAATAACATTTTCTTTAGCCTTCTTGTGTTTAATGACATAAGGGAAAGTCTCAATAAATTCAACCCGTTTAGCATGTCTACGGTTCAGTTTTGCTTGACTTTTAATATGTTTCAAAGATTCATGAGCAGAATGTATAACAAATTCTTTGGGCCATAAATAATGTTGCCATGTTTTCAAAGTCCAAACAAGAGCATATAATTCTTTTTCATAAGTAGAATAATTCAGACTAGGCCCACTCAAATTTTCAGAAAAGAATGCAACAGGTTTACCATCTTGTAATAACACACCTCCTAATCCAATTCCACTAGCATCACATTCAAGCTCAAAAGTCTTATTAAAATCAGGAAGTTCGAGTAATGTAGCATGTGTTAACTTATCTTACAATACCATGAAGGCTTCTTCCTGTGCAGTACCCCAAACAAAAGGCACATCCTTCTTTGTAAGCCCATTTAGAGGTGCAGCAATGGTGCTGAAATCCCTCACAAAACGCCTATAGAAACCAGCGAGTCCTAGAAAACTCCTCACTTGTGTGACCGTTTTGGGCTGCGGCCAACTCTCAATAGCTTCAATCTTGGCTTTATCAACTTCAATTCCTTGTGGAGTAACAACTTAGCCAAGAAAAGATACTCGGTCGGTGCAAAAGGTGCACTTCCCAAGGTTACCAAACAAACATGCATCACGTAGAGCAATAAAAGCAGCACGTAAATGTTCCAAATGTTCCTCCAAAGATCTACTACAAATCAGTATATCATCAAAATAGACTACCACAAATCGTCCAATAAAAGCACGTAAAACCTCGTTCATTAATCTCATGAAAGTGCTAGGTGCATTAGTTAACCCAAAAGGCATGACTAACCACTCATATAATCCAAACTTAGTTTTAAATGCTATTTCCCATTCATCTCCCAATTTCATACAAATTTGATGGTATCCACTATGCAAATCAACTTTGGAGAAAATTGTAGAGCCACTTAATTCATCAAGCATATCATCTAGCCTAGGAATAGGATGAGGATAACGAATAGTAATATTATTAATGCCTCTACAATCAACACACATACGCGATGTGCCATCCTTTTTAGGCACTAGAATAATAGGAACAACACAAGGACTTAGGGATTCGCGTATATAACCTTTGTCGAGTAGCTCCTGTACTTGACGCATAATCTCCTTCGTCTCCTCTGGATTGGTATGGTATGGCACACGGTTGGGCAGCAATGCACCGGGAATTAAGTCAATTTGATGCTCAATCCCTCGAATAGGTGGTAATCCCGGTGGCACGTCTTGTGGAAAGACGTCAGCGAACTCCTGCAAAATGTTAGCGACAGAAGGAGGCAAAGAGGGAGGCATGTCCTCGAATGAAAATAACACCTCTTTGCATACAAAAGCATAGCAAACAGATGTAGTAACATCCAAATCAGTAATATCAGATTTAGTGGCAAGTAAACAACCACTCTTCAGTTTTATTTCAGATGCAACGCTAGATGATTGTTTATTATGCTTATTATGTTGCTCAAATTCCTTTGCCATAATCTGATTTTCACTCTCACTTTGCTTCTGTTTTGCTTTACTAGATCTAGCAATGTCATCTTTCATAATATGTTCGGGAGACATAGGAAGCAAAGTTATATTTTCATCCTTATGAACAAGAGTATACTGATTTGTCCTACCATGGTGTACATAATTTTTATCAAATTGCCATGGTCTACCAAGTAAAACGGAGCATGCTTGCATGGGTACCACATCACAATCAACATAATTAGAATATGTAGCAATGCTAATGATGAGGACATCCCTACTAATGTTACACCCACATCCCCACCAGCTACACATATTGGACCAGTTACTAGAGCCCGCGCACGCCAACTAAATTATCAGGTACTTTCGTTTCTTGGAAATCCTTCTAATGTTCATGAACATATGATGCTGCCTAAATTAGATACTTTTGTTTTACTTATGAATGAAGGACCTAGCATGGACAAGAAGGATGTCCATTGGAGCGGGATCAAGCATGGGGGAGAAGGTGCGCGCACGGGAAGGAACAATGGAGTTTCCAGTGGTGATTTTCGCACTTTGAAGCCATCATAAGGAGTGCTTGGAGGCTTGGAAAAAATATACAAGATGCCACTTCATAAATTTCGTCCATAGGCTAATATAGGTGATGCGTCACCTTATTTTTGGGCCAGGCCCATGTAATTTCGAAATACCACTTATTAGGCTGTTTTTAGAGTCCGTATGTATGGGGAAACGGAGTTAGGGCTGGTTTCGGACCCCTCCTCCAAGGGGCCACGAAATCCCCTTCTATTCCCCCATATATATACAGCCCTTAGGGCATCGTTTTAGACTTGGGTTTTGTTTAGATTACAAGTTCGCCATAGCTGCAACTTCGCGTCCTTCGTTTGTGTTCCACGACCAGACCAAGACGTCACAGAACCCCACTTCATCAATAAAGCTTTCCTCTTTTATTCGCAATATCCAGATTGCAATCTTAGTTTCTTGCTTGTTCTTCGTTTGCGTGCAGGAAATAGACCTTCGTGGTCAGGTTGATCGTGCTCCGGCGTGGTCAATAACCTCTCGGAGTTGGTTTAGCGATTGCTAAGGCGCGACGTCTTCGCATGTTCGTAGTCGGATTGGGAAAGTCGACTTCCACCAAAACGATAGCCACCATCTCATCAAAAGACGGGACACCTTCGCCTCTATCAGCTAAAGTGCACACGAACAGTCCGTGTTACCTTAACCTTGCCACTGTTGTTGAACCATTGGATGTAATAAGGATGAGGATGTGGTCTGGTGGTTAGAGACAGCTTCTCCACCATCCCCATGCTTGCCAAGTTGTTGCAACTCCCTCCATCGATGATGACGTGAACAGAACGCTCCGTCACAACTCCCTTTGTATGGAACAAGTTGTGCCTCTAATTTTGCTCAGCCTATGTAACCTGCATACTCAAAACACGTTGAGCAACTAAACTTTCATACCTGTCAGCGTAGTCAGCAGCCATGTAGTGTGTCTCTTGTTCAGTCTCCTCTACACCTTGTTCTTCACTCGCAATAAGAGCCAGGGTCTCCTCATCATAATCACTAGCGGAGTCATATCCACCATCCTCAGTAACAATCATCACACGCTTGGAAGGGAATTCTCTCGCATAGCGACCTCCACCCTTGCAACAACGACATATAATCTCATGTGTTTGCCCCGTGGATGCAATGGAAGAAGAAGAGCTCTGTGCAGGCCCGAAAGGTGTGCTCCTCGCGGAGAGTGGGGTGGGGACCTATTTCCTGGTATCTCGGTTGGAGTTGGTGGCTGAAGTAGGCGATGTTGCAGCAGGACGTGTGGACGTAGATGAGGTACGTGGCGTCCATGAAGAAGTGCGACCTGCAGAAAAATTAGTTCTTGCCAATGCCTTTTGATCCTGCACTTCACGTTCAACTTTGCAAGCAAGATGGAATAAACGAGTGATAGTGTTATACTCCTTATACTCTAATATAGTCTGAATATCTCTATTTAATCCACCCATAAAACGTGCAAGAATAGCTTCATTCTCCTCAACAATACCACATGTAAACATGCCAGTTTGTAATTCTTGATAATATTCCTCTACAGAATTTTTTCCTTGTCTTAAACGCTGCAAATTTTGAAGCAATTCACGTTGATAATATGGTGGAACCCAACGATTACGCATAGCAGTTTTCAAAGCAGCCCAAGTAGTTGGGATATTAGCATGATCTATTCTACAATGTTCAGACCACCAAACACAAGCAAAACTAGTGAATGAACAAACAGCAGCAGCAACACGTGTATCCTTAGGAAACTGTAAGCATGTAAAACGTTGTTCTGTTTCTAACTCCCAAGTAAGATATATATTAGGAACATATCTACCATCAAATGTAGGAATATTCAATTTTAGTTTAGGCAGATGGTCATGATCCCGTACTTGAGGGGGTGGCGCAGGCCTACCGTTGCGATTGTAGCCATGTGGACGACCTGGTGCTTGTGGTGATGGTTGCCCCTGGGGCTGAATTGGAGCACCTGTTCCTCATCATCGTAAGCACCGTTATAATCCTCAGCATAATCCTCATTCTGCTCAACGACAGAGCAGCAACATAAGCCGCAACAGTAGCAGCAGTAGCAACGGCACCAGAATTTTGGCCTTGGGCGAGAGCCACATGTCGTGCTCATCTCTCGAAAAGCGTGCCCTGTTGATGTTGTTGTTGGACAGGGACGTTAGCTGCAGCTGCTGGTGGTAGACGGGCAAGCACCTCATTGAACTTGGCGTCCAGCTTGGTGTCGAATGTCTTCTCCAAACCACCTAGCTTCTCCATAGCCTCTCCAAGGCTGGTCACGAAGTCTTGTACCTGGTCAGCCATCATTTGCTAGAATTTGTCATGAAGCTCCTTGTTGGTCATAACCTCCCATTCGACCTTGTCAGCTTGTGATCCTGGCATGGTTAGCAGCAATAGGAACTGATGTGGAGCATCCCACCATCATCCCCATGGACTCTACACCATCACATCAAGACACAAAGGGACCCATGAATAGAGCCCGGGCATGTGCTATTGAACACGAGGTGACATCTCTCCTATATGATTCTCTCTTTGATATTCATGGGACTTGGATGCTACCTCAATCGGAGATCCTTTGCATGATCAGGTAGAATTGTAATGGAGTTGGTCTAGAAGATGCTCGGAGCGGAGGACGTCAAACTTGGAAGGAAAAGGAAGAAGCTGCGGACAAGGCCCAGCTCTCGGACGTCCGGACAACCTCGGACGTCCGACGCCTGAAGACCGACCTCGCCAGGAGACTCCAGGACACTCCAGCGCCTGGACGACCGACCCCGCCCGGACGTCCGACACGCTCCAGCACTCGAACGACCGGACCCATTCGGAAATCCGACGCCCCGGCACCCGCACCGAATCCTCGGAAGTCCGAAGACCTCCGGACGACCGGGCCCCGGACGTCCGACGCGCCCCAGAAATCCGTGAACCCCGTTCTAGAGCCGAATCCTCGGACGACCGGCCACCTCCGGACATCCGGACCTCCGTGAAGCCTCGGACGTCTGACAGCGTCCGGACGTCCGACACCTGTTGAGCGCAGCCGCTCAGGCCTTGGCCCATGTACCCTTTCCTTTCGCCTAGACATATATAAACACTTCGCCTCCTCTTCCTAGGTTTAGCTGTTGTTTGGCAAAGACCTCTTGTTGAGCATAGCTCCATCACTTCCTTCTCCCTAGGAGATTACCCTCCGTTGAGAGAAGATCCAAGCGATGCCAAGGCCCCTCTCAGGGAAGATCCCACGAGATTCAAGACCTCCTCCTTCGGAGCGAGAAGACTATCTTTACTTGTATCCTTTTGTTGATTGTGGACCCGGTAACTCGTGTACTCGTGTGATTCTAGTGGATGTGTGATCGAAGGTTGTCCTTAAGTGTTTGTTTTCCTCTCGTGTTTCTCTTGTGTTCTTCAAGTTCCTCGTGAGATCCCCTCCAATTCGTGAAAGATCGACGCACACGGGCATGCCCCTATCATATTAGTATCAGAGCCAAGGTTTCTCATGAATTTGGAGTCTCCCCCACCGTGTTCTAGCCAATTTTGTTTTGTTTTGACCTAATTTCGAAAATCTCCACAAAAATAGCCATACCAAATTTCTTGGATCCATTGGATTTGAGGAGATTTTGTTGATTTTGATCCGTGGATTTCGTTGTGAACAAGTGGATCTAACTTTTCCCCATCTTCCCCATCAATTCCATCCGCAAAATCGCCGCAATTTTTGCCCAAATTTTTTCTTTGGTTCGAGTTCATCCCGTGGAACCCGCAGGCTCCAAACGACCGACAGCTGCCGGACGACCGGGCCTCGGATGACCGACAGTCGTCGGACGATCGGACGCCGGACGACCGACATGGTCCGGACGTCCGAGCAACTCTGTCGAAACTGAATTTTGCCCGAATTTTTTGTTTCTCCGCCATTTCTCCCGCATTGTCCCTCCACCATTTCTTCCGCAACCCTTTGCATTTGAGATTTTGAGCAGCGAGCCTCGCCACTTCCTAAGGTGTTTCGGCTAATTAGGAGTGGTTCTTCATCGGCATCGCCGCTCATCATCGCCCTGGATCGTCGCCACCACCTCTTCTTTCAAACCACACCGTAAGCAAGGACGGTAACCATGAAAACTCTCTGTTCCGCCATATACCCTTGCCATTGCATTGTTACCTTGAGCCTATTTGCGTTACTTGCCTATCGAGACTAGCCATTGAGTATTGCCGGGCTATGCTACTTGTGCACTTTAGTGATACATACTCCGCATAGCTTCATTTGCGTGCATATATCTTAGTATCATCTTTTGTGTTACAACATAGTACCCGCATACATAATTGCTATCTCGGTGTGCATGTCCCGCATTGTGACCATACAAAACATCATTGCAAAAGAAAAGAGAAGCAAAGCTTTTAAGCAAGAGCAAAAGAGCAATAGCATCACAAGATTCGCATAGTATACTTGATCATCTTGGATCACTTAAGCGAGTGACACGTGCCGCATACACACATAGCAAGTCGGGCATAGGAAGACGACACTTTTGGTTCATTTTAGGGTGTGCGCAAGTGTGTATCATGCCCATTGAAGCAATCGTGCTACCGTCTCTCTAGTGTTGTGCAACGAGAGCATTTTCTGTGGATTCCACATTTTGGCTCATCCTTGGTTGCATGACCCCAATTTTCTTCCGTGCGTGTGTTTCCATGTATACCCATTGCTATTGATCTACATTGTCTCATTTGCGAATTCTACGAATCTCTTTCAACATTATTGAATCTTATCTTTCGAATTGCTTGATATTTGTGCCCCTATCCTAACCAAGCTACTCCATAACCCTTATTTGTGTAGGTGTGAGAAGGACGGTCTTCGGTACCAATTCTACTATTTCCATACGTGCACATTGAGTGATCTTGATCCACTTTCAACTTTTGGAACGGTAATTGGTATTGTCTTCTCACTCTTCCACTTATATCTCTTTGAGTGCTATGGATAGGAACATCATGTCGAACCCGGCCTTCGAGGAGAATGAAGATGACGTGAACAACCACGTCACCAAGTTGCACTTCTTCGGCGCACACAAGGCGATTACTCAAGCTCAAGATGTCTTGCATGACCGCATCGACCAACTCGCCTCCAACTTGCGTGAATCCCAAACGCGCACAAGGGAATACCTAGACACCAAGCTCTCAAGCCAAATGGAGGAGCTCTGGTCCTTGATGGAAACTCGCGCACCTTCCACATCTACTTCGACAAGGAGTCGTCACACAAGTCGCAACTCAACGACGCACTCTTCCGACGCAAGTCTCCAAGCGCGTCATCACCATCGTGACGAGCACTCCGGCCCAAGTTCTCCACAAGGTCGTCACCGTCAAGATAATCCATTTCATGGCAATGGATTGCAAGATCGTGTCCGTGCTCGAGAACGCCGCCGCCAACAAGATCAGGATGCGTTGGAGCAAGAACAACAACGCCAAGAACGAGAACAATGACGCCGAGAAGAAGAACAACATCGCCGTCACGAACGAGCGCTTGAAGCCCATCGTGCTTTGCAAGAGGCTACTCGTGCCTTGGAGGAGCGCAACCGCCAAGCTCATCACGAGCAAGAAGCACTTCGCCACGACAAGAAGAAGCTCATCGCCAAGAGGAGCACCAAGAAAGGCGCAACCGAGTGCGTCCACCTCGTCGCCGTCCTCAAGATCATCGCGACGAACCCGACCATGAAGATGAGCAAGGACAAGATCAACGTCAACACGCTCAAGGCAATGACAATGAGGATCCACCTCCAAGACAAGGATTCCGGCATCACAACCACAATGATGAACAATGTTTTGGCAATCTCAAGTTCACAATGCCAAAGTTTTCCGGAAGCAATGATCCTGAAGACTACTTGTCATGGGCCCTCATGGTTGACAAGATCTTTCGCCTACACAACTATGATGAAGAGAAGAAGACAGCCATGGCTTCCCTTGAGTTCCAAGACTATGTCCTTATTTGGTGGGAACAAGTGATTGAGCGAAGAAGGGAGAGGGGTGAACCTCCTATCACCACTTGGACCCTAATGAAGGATCTCATGCGAGCTCGTTTTGTGCCTACACACTACAACCGGGATCTCTTCAAGAGCTTCAACAACTCAAGCAAGGCACCAAGTCAGTAGAAGAGTACTACCAAGAGATGGAAATCGCTATGATCCAAGCCAATATCAAGGAAGATGACGAGCAAACAATGGCACGCTTCTTGAATGGCCTCAACTACCAAGTCAAGAAAATTGCCGACTTCCAACCATACTCCATCCTTCTCGAACTTGTGCATCAAGCAACCAAGGCAGAACGTCAAGTGTAAGATGACTACAAGTACTCCAAGTTCTCCTCCGAGACCTACGGCTCAAGTGCTCAAGCTACTACGACAACGACACCTTCAAATACGAAATCTATAACAACTACCGGCGACAAGTCAAGCTACAAGGACAAGACGACTTCGTCAAGCCGACCAACCTCAAGCACCTACAAGCCGAGAGCTTCATCCTCTACCCCAACACTGGATGCTACCACCAAGACAAGCTCCATCAGGTGTTTCACGTGCCAAGGGCGAGGCCACAAGACCTTCGAATGCCCAACCAACCGCAACATGATCCTCCTCGACGACGGCACCTAAGACTCTATGAGTGACGATGAGATGCAAGCTTTGGAGCAAGTGGCCATTGAAAGCACATTGCTCCCTTGGTGGTTTTGGTAATTAATATCAACATATATGTCATTGAACTAATGTTTCCACTAAGCACATTTCAGGAAAAGTTCAATGATAGGGATGGCAAAAGGATTGTGGATAACCCCAAGATGCAAGGAAATAGATTGTAAAAGCTTCAAGCAAGAGGACTCTACATTTTACTTTGTGAGAAATCACTTTGAGTCCATAGGAAAGCCAATACTATTAAAAGGGGGTAAGGTATTGTTGGTGAACAAAATGCTCATACGTGCACAAGTGATAGTAACCAAAAACACACACAAGCTCTTCCACAAAAGTCTGTCCAAAGTCAAATATCCAAAATCGATGCATATGCAACCAACACTTTCCACTCGGTGCCACCGATTCCCAAACTCAGACAGACCCATGCCAAACCCTAGCCAGTCGGTGCAACCGATTCTGCATCGGTGCCACCGAGTTCAGTTGCAAACTCTCTGTTTAGCTATTTTCAGTCTTCGGTACCACCGAGATTTGCCAGTCGGTCTCACCGAGTTTCTGGACCAACTCTCTGGATAGCCATTCACAGGAATCGGTACCACCGAGAAATGTGGATCGGCGCCACCGAGTTTCTGGACCAACTCTCTGGTAAGCCATGGTCAAAAATCGGTACCACCGAGATGTGAGAATCGGCGTCACTGAGATTGCGCAATCTGACTGTTGGTCACCTGATCGGTACCACCGAGAGTTATATATCGGTCTCAGCGAGATTCAAAAGTTGTCACCTTTTGGTCACTTCGGTACCATCGAGATTCACACATCGGTGTCACCGAGTTGGTCACTTTAGGTGTAACGGTTGGATTTTTGGAGATGCCTATATATACCCCTTCACCACCACCCACTCGAAAGAGAAGCACTCAGAACAGATCCCCACTCATACCAACTGATTTTTTGAGAGAGAGCCACCTACTCATGTGTTGAGATCATGCCATTCCATTCCAATCATATGAATCTTGATCTCTAGCCTCCCCAAGTTGCTTTCCACCAATCCAATCTCTTCCACCAAGCCAAATCTGTGAGAGAGTGATTGTGTGTTGAGGAGTCTATCATCTTGAAGCACAAGAGCAAGGAGCTCATCGACATTGCCGAGCCTATTACCTTTTGGAGGGTGGTGCCTCCTAGATTGGTTAGGTGTCACTTCGGAGCCTCCTACTTCGTGTTGTGGAGTTGAACCAAGAAGTTTGTAAGGGCAAGGAGATCGCCTACTTCGTGAAGATCTACCCATAGTGAGGCTAGTCCTTCGTGGACGGAAGCCGTTATGGAATATTCAAGGTTGCTACTTCGTGGACCCTTATGGGTGGAGCCCTCCGTGGACTCTCGCGACCGTTACCCTCCGTGGGTTGAAGACTCCATATATGTGGACGTACGATAGCACCACCTATCGGAACCACGGGAAAAATCATCGTGTCTTCAAATTGCGTTTGATCTTCCTACCCTTCCTTTACTACTCATGCTTGTCTTTACTTTTCGCTGTTATACTCTTAGACATGCATGTGTAGGGTGTGCTTGACTTGCTATGAATTCTAAAATCTGCCAACACTTAAAATTGGGAAAAAGTAGATTTTTATTTGGTCAAGTAGTCTAATCACCCCCCTCCCTATAGACATACTTTCGGTCCTACAAGTGGTATCAGAGCTTTGGTCTCCATTGCATTGGTTTCACAACCTAGGAGAGTATGGCATCTAGTGAGGGAAATTATCACCCTAGAGGTGCGTACTTTGATGGCACCAATTTTGCTAGTTGGAAGCACAAAATGAAAATGCATATTCTTGGTCATAACCCCGCCATATGGGCTGTTGTTCGTGTTGGCTTGCAAGGTGAATTCTTTGGTGATGGAAAGGAACCGGATCGTGAAGCGACCACGGATGAATTGAAGATTACAACGCTCAAGCATGCGACATTCTCTTCAATTGCTTATGCCCCGAAGAATTCAACAAAATCAGCCGTCTCGAGAATGCAAAAGAGATTTGGGATACTTTGGTTGATATGCACGAAGGAACCGAGTCTGTGAGAGAATCCAAGTTGGATGTTCTTCAAAGTCAGCTTGACAAGTTCAAGATGAAGGATGGTGAAGGAGTCGCAGAGATGTACTCTAGGCTAGCCCTCATCACCAATGAGATTACCGGCTTAGGAAGCGAAGAAATGACCGACAAATTCATCATCAAGAAGATACTTCGAGCTTTGGATGAGAGATACGACACCGTGTGCACATTAATCCAAATGATGCCCAACTACAAAGATCTCAAGCCTACGGAAGTCATTGGATGGATTGTTGCTCATGAGATGACACTCAAAGACAAAGAAGAGCTTCACAACAAGTCTAGCGGTTCTTACAAAGCCACAAGTGATGCTCCCGCAACTTCAAGCGACAACCTTGTCACCAATGAAGAGATAAGCCTCATGGTCTAGAAATTCAACAAGTTCTACAAGAATAGAGGCAAAGAACAAAGCTCCAACTCAAGATATGAAGAGAAGCGTTCATTAAGTCGTGACCGCAATTGCTACAATTGTGGGAAGCCCGGACCCTACTCCAATGAGTGCACGGCTCCCTACAAACGAAGGGAAGAGTCACCTAGAAGACGAAGCTCAAGGAATGAATCACCTCAAAGAGAGAGAAGGAGTAGAGATGATCGTTATGATCGAAGATCCTCAAGGAGAAGTAGGGATTCGGAGAAGAAGGACAAGTACACCAAGAGCTATACAAGAAGAAAACATCAAGCTCATGTTGGTGAATGGGTTTCCGGCTCCGACTCCGACAACAACTCCGAGAGAAGCTATCACTCCAACTCCAACTATAGTCAAGATGAAGGTGTTGCCGGACTTGCACTAGTGACTACCAACTCCTATGATCTATTTGATTCACCAAATGAAGGGAGTGGAAGTTACTTCATGGCTAAACGTCCCAAGGTATCGCACCCCGAGTATCTTGATTTCAATAGTGATGAAGATGATTTGCTTTGTGATGATGACTTGCACTTTGATGAAACTAGTGATGTTAGTCAAAATGAACTTGATAATTCTCATGCTAGGCAAGATAAGTCATTTGATGATGATAAGATGAAAATAGAACAAGTAACTAAAGAATTAAACACTCTTAAGTTAGCCCATGAATCTACTCTCAAAGATCATAGAGAGCTTGTAAGGACTCATGAGAAGCTACGCTTCGAGAAGCTCACCTTGGAGCAAGAGCATGAGTTTCTTAAAGCTATCAATGACGATCTCCGAAAGAAGACTTCATCTTATCTAGCCAAACGATTACTCTTGTCTACATTCATGCCTCAAGTTAAATCTAAACAAACTAGTAACAAAGGCAAGAAAGGTTCTTCATCTAGTAGCAACAATAAAAATGCCAAACCTAATGATGTTGCTTCTAGTAGTTCTATTGATTCCACTAATGATGATTCTCTTAGCCAAGTTACACTTGAGAAAGAAAATGCTTTATTGAAAGGAATTATAGAGAAAGGTATCAACAAGAGTCTTGCCGGGTGTAAGCAATTTGAGGAAATTGTACGCAAGCACGGAGGATACCGGAAGAACCATGGCATTGGCTACTTCAACGCAAATGGAGTTGAATGGGAAGAAGGTCAGTACCCCAAGCCCAAGTTTGTTCCTCAAAAGGAGAAGTATGAAAATACTCCTCCCAAGGGAACAAACACTCAAGATGACCTTCCACCACAAGACCACAATCTCAAGGGCAAGAACAAGCTTCAAGAGGACATTGACTCATATGAAGATGAATCCCAAGCTTTGGTGGAGTGGGTTCCCAAGGCTACTTCAAGCTCAACTTCTACAAAGGCTACTTCAACACCAAGGATCCCCATCAAGTTGATGTGGGTCCCCAAGAAGAAGAACTAGAGAGTTCTTGAGGGGTGACTCCGCCAATGAAATTCACTCACATTCATTATTGGCAAGAACTATTTGCAATCAACATCAACTCTATGCAATAGTTCAAGGAGTCACACATTCCCTCAAAGGTAAGCAAGGGACAATGTAATCAACAAATCAATGGACATTATCACACTTGCTTTGCACTCCATGTCCATAGATATCCTTGTATTTGTCTCTTGTGTGTTGGGACTAACCCATGTAGGTGAGAAGAGTAAGGAAACAACAAGGATGCTCCCAACTCATGGTGATCTTCATCAACGTTGAGCATCCACCACTACTTCACCTACATGAAGTCTTCATCGACAAAACCCAAGGTTAGTTTATCCCTCCTATGGGGGGATGTCACATCAAGGGGGAGCTTTACTCTAAGACTTGAGTTAAAGCATCTCTTAGTATGTGACAACATTAAATGCTTTATGTAAAAGTGGTAACCCCACTTGTGCTTAAACGATGAGTATGACCTATGATCAAGTATTCTTACTTGGCTCCTAAGTCAATATACTCATACATAGATGACTCCGTCATCGCCAAAATGCTTGATAGATGCTAGTATGTTTGTGCATGTTTGCCATGATTTCATTTGACATCTTATTGTGTGAGCATGTTGGTCTGCATTTATTTATCCATTTGAGGACATCCAATTGTTGCTATTTGGCTTTTGTTTTCTCTTTTGCCAATTGGATGGACAAGAATGCCTAGGACCACTCTCTAGCTATCTATGCTTTCTCACCTCATATTCCATTCTTGCTGCATCACAAAACTTGAACAAGTACTTTTCGATCCCTCTGTGTGAGAAGCACTCGGAGTTCCGTATCGACAAGGACTGACCATTAAAACCTCCCAAGTGCATCTCGGTGGAACCAACCCAAAATTCTCGGTCTCACCGAATGCCTAGGGTTGATATGGTTTTCTCTCTCGGTACCACCGATTCCATATTCTCGGTTACACCGAGTTTCCCTATCTGCTGACAGTTGAGAAACTCGGTGACACCGAAAATTTAGAATCGGTGTCACCGACAGCAAGGGGTATATATACTGTGGACCCGACGCTTTGAAATTCACTCCTCAAACCGGTGCGCCCCAAAACCCTAAGCTGCCGAAAAGGACCCCCTGGTCGTCGCCCTTGTCTCCCCGTGCTCCTCCGCCGCTGGGATCCTCGCCGTCGACGGGCATCTTCACCGCCGTCTTCGCCGTAGCGGATCCGTCACCAAGCTAGGGTATGGATCCGGTCCTCCTTGCGCTCCCCGTCCAAATCTTGCGCATTGGAGTTAAATTTATCGATAATCCACGGATTGCAAACCTCTCTTTCCACTAGAAATTCCAGTAGAATAGCAAATGATCGATTTTTTAGGTTTTGTCGTTCGCCACATGAATCTCGGTAGAACCGATGCAAAAGAATCGGTAGCACCGATTCGGTTTCTCTAGCCAGCTGAGAACACCTCGGTGGAACCGAGTACTAATTCTTGGTGTGACCGAGAATGGTGCCAAGTTTCTGGAAGAAGGTTGTTTGTCTCGGTGGGTCCAAAATTTTTGCCTCGGCTGTACCGACATACATTTGGCAGAATGCAAAATTTGAGAAATCTTAGTTCAATCTTTTGAAAATGTCTACATTTTGTCATGACTCATCTTCTCCACTCTTCTACACTCTATTCACAGGGTCAGAGATGTCTGCTTCAGATGACAGTGAGAACAATTTCAGAGAGGAGAATATTGTCATGTGTTCAGGCACTAGTCCTGAGGAGAGTTTTGATGATGTGCCTACTTCCCCTGACTTGCCCAAAGCTGCTACAAGAACTAGAAGAAAGCTCAATTCTGATGAGGAAGATGAGGACTTCATACCTGATGAAGTGCCTCCCAAGTCAAAGCAGGACAAGTCTGTCAAAGACACTGCTGCTGCCACTTCTTCCAAGAAGAAGAAAGGTATCAGAAAGGAATATGCTAGCTCTAAGACAGTTAGAGCACCTGAGAGCTCCAGAGCAACCATGACCATTGAGCCTCCCAGGAAGTCTATGCCTAAGAAGGCAGGGGAGAAGAAGAGAGTGAGGACAAAATCTGTCAAGGCTAAAGTTCTTCCATCCACTCCAGAGTATCTAGATGAGGAAGAAGAGGAGGTAGAGCCAGCTGCAAAGGCCCCTCCCAAGAAGAAAAAGAAACTTATGGCAGATGCTATGCCCAAGACTAATACTTCCAAGAGCACCAAATCTGCTCCTAAGAAGGTTGTTGTTGCTGATAAACCCAAGAGGTTCTCCAGAGAGATCCCAACTTCTTCCAAGAACAAAACCTCCACTTTCAGGGAAGCTGAGGATGATGATGATATCACTGCTTTGATGAAGCTCAGACCACACCTTCCAGAGCACAATTGATGAGGACATGACTACCTTGGATACGACCAAAAATATTGCATACATGCATATTTGTGAGTTGATTTCTTATAAGAGTTATGCAATAATTTATTTATGTTATCCGGAACAAAAATACTTCACCTATTTTTATGTTATGCCTAAATGCAGGATGGACGAACACTTGTATGAACCACGTGTGATGACAAAAGAAAAGGAAATGGTTGGGTGCTATTCAAGAGGTCCTCTCATGTCAAAGGAAACAATTAGGTGCTATTCAACAAGTTCTCTCACGTCACTTTTTGGCCAAGAGAAGATAGAGTCCAAGTCTCTCACGTTCTGGACTCAGATTCGGACTGCACAGACATACCTGTACCAAAACGGTAACAACTTTTTCATCCGGACTCCGAATTGGGTGATTCTTTTTTTGATGAAAATTAGATTTTATCTGCTTTCCGTACCAGTTGGAATCACCTTCAAGTTCGTCCGTAGCGTGGAGATATTGACGAAACAATATGACGTTGCACCAGAATCTGAATCAAACTACAAGTCCAAAGGTGTTGCATCACCTCCACTTGGGCCCATAGGCCTTGTACGACCTAGGGTTAGTTTTAGGCTGCCTTGGGACGTCCTCCCACCTCCTTGGCCGCCACCCCTTGCTCCTATATAAGTAGATCAATCTAGTAGCTTTTCCTTTGGGTTTTGTTTAGTTAAAAGTTAGCCATTGCAACTTCGTGTACTTCGTTTGTGTCCAACGACCAGACCAAGACCGCTTTCGGAACCCCACCATTATCAATACTTCATCTATATTCGCAATATTCAGATTGCATTATCATATTCTTGCTTGTTCTTCGATTGCTTGCAGGAATAGACCTTCGTGGTCAGGTTGATCGTGCTCCGGCGTGGTCAATAACCTCTTGGAGATTGGTTTAGCGATTGCTAAGGCGCAACGTCGTGCACGTTCGAAGTCGGATCGTCAAAGTCGTCTCCACCAAATCGATAGTTATCATCTCACCGAAAGACGGGACACCGTTGGCTCTATTAAGTGGTATCAGAGCATTATCATATTCTTGCTTGTTCTTCGATTGCTTGCAGGAATAGACCTTCGTGGTCAGGTTGATCGTGCTCCGGCGTGGTCAATAACCTCTTGGAGATTGGTTTAGCGATCGCTAAGGCGCAACGTCGTGCACGTTCGAAGTCGGATCGTCAAAGTCGTCTCCACCAAATCGATAGTTATCATCTCACCGAAAGACGGGACACCGTTGGCTCTATTAACAATGCTAGCCACCTGCTTGCTGAAGATATGAAGAAGAGGAAGGATTTTGGTTTGAGGGCATGGAGAGCAATTGATCCATATGCCCAAAGGAGAAAGACAGCTGTGGATTACAGGTTCTACACCAAGGAGCAACAAGATTTCCATGAGACAATCTTGCTTGACAAGAGCCCAGCTGTGAGTGACATGAGATACGTTGACTGGAAGTATATCAAGGCTAATGAAGATTACTTTCCAAATGTTCAAGACAATTTTCATTGCATTGGCCTAGATGAATTTGTTGGCAAAGAATTCACTGCATGGAACGATGAGATGATCATGCAATTCTACTCCACTGCTCACTTCTATGGAGATGGTAGAATTGTATGGATGACTGAAGGAGCAAGATATGAGCCTTCTGTTGAGGAATGGGCTACCATCTTAGGAGTCCCAGAGGTGGAAGATGGTGACTTGGATGTCTATTCTGAATCCAAGGAGAGCCATGATTCTATGAAGAATATGTCCAATGAGATCCCTGCTGCCAACTTGAAATCACACAAGTTTGGATCCATTTACTTCCTCCAGGCTGGCCTCCGCACCATGAACACTATCTTGAGGCATACCTCGATGCCTGAGTCTGGAGATGACAAGATGATCCGAGGCTATTCCATCAAGATGCTGATCCATCTGGATAGACACACCAGGATAAGGGTGATGGATCTGATTGTGGAGACTGTGAAGAGGGTTGCTGCTGATCAGAAGCGCTCTTGCTGCTATGCACCCTACATTCAGATGCTTATGAACTCCAAGCTGGAGAAGCACATTTTTGCTCTTGACAGGCCCCATTTACCCCTACAGCCAGATCTTGAGGACAACGTTGTGGTGATGGACCCAGATCATCCCACATCAGCTGCAGCACAGGCAGAGGCAGAGGTAGCTAGAGCCACTAGTGCTCCAGTCCCTAGATCCAGGAACGAGCAAATGTATCTTTTGATCTCAACCGTTCAGGGCATGCAGAAGGATATCAAGGACATACTGGGAAACCAGAGTAGTCTTGTCAGGATCTTTGAGAATAGGATCAAGACCCTCAATGACAAAGTGGATGGGTTGACAAAGACTGTGAATGAGCTGAAGAAGGAAGTTGACAACGTGCCCAGTCCCCACTGATACGGGGCAAACCCGAGGGTGGCCCGATCTTCACGAATTGGAGGTGGATTCGAGGAAGAACACGATGAACACGAAGAACACGAGGGGAAAACGTGGAGAGAATCAAAGGGAAAACACTCTATTGGACAAGATCCACACCAAGTACTCCTCCAATCACAAGCAATACAAGAGGTGCATCAAGATCCAAGAACAACAAATGGAAATAAAGATACATGGGTAGTTCATCCAAATCTCTAGGAGAGATGGGCCTTGAATCCACTAGGGATCTTCCCTTGATAGGGGCCTTGACATCCTCTAGGGATCTTCTCGGGTGGAGGCCTCGGTCTCCATGAGAGAAGTAGAGGAAGGAGCAAAGCTCATGTATGAATGAGCTATCACTTTGCTAACCCTAGAAACGAAGTGGGGAACGAGTATATATAGTCCAAGGGGTAAGTGGGGGGTACATGAGTCATGACTGCGCAAATGGGGGCGGTTGTACCGGTCACAACACCGGTTGTACCGCTTGGGCGGTTGCACCACTTCCTGGAGGCGTCCTGGGCGTTGGAGGGCGATTGTACCAGAGGTTGGACCGGTTGTACCAGTCATGGAGAAGCTGTCGGAACAACCGGGGCGGTACCGGCCTTGAACCGCTTCAAAACAGAAACTTGGCCCAGTCGGAGCGGTGGTTGGGCGGTAGTGGACCGGTTGTACCGGTTGACCGGTGGTTGACCGGTGGTTGACCGGTTGTTGACCGGTTGTACCTCTAATTCTGGGCTGGCACAACTCCTCTTCTTCCTTCTACGCTTCCAAGCTTCCTTCGCGGATGGTGTAGTTGTTCCTTGGCGCTTGCAGTCCTCCTCTTTATCCTTGAAGCTCCAATAATACCTATGCGTGCACACGAGATGAGTGTCAAGTAGTATACCATCCTTGAAGGGGTCAAGTGAACACGTGTAAAGGAAAGGATTCACCTTTATGTATGTGAAGTAGATGTCGCACGTGTCACTTGCCAAACGGGCTCTTGTCATGGTGATGTCCATGGGATGCTCCGCATCATCCCCTCCCCCTTGGGAAAGATCCGTCCTCGGATCAAGATCCAAATCACCATGGGAAGGAGATGGCGTCGCCGTGTGGAAGTGGACGATCACCAAGCACTCATCATCATCAAGCTCCAAATGGGCACTCTCCAATGTCTCACCGTCGTGTAATTCCTTCAAAAGGAGCAAAGATAACAAACACTTGGAAAAACAAATGTGGTTAGCATTAGTGCAAAACCAAGCATTCAAGTGGTTATTCACCGCACAAGTGTTGTCATCATGCATAATATATGGTGCGACAAGGGATGTTGGCATGGCATGTAAGCATACAAATGGAGCGCAAGCAATGCAATCATGGGACCAAGTATGCGAAGTTGAGGTAGGGATGCCAATATGTGTGACAATATAACAAGCATCTACCTCATGGTCATAGCAATTATGCACAAAGCAATCAATAAAAGGCCTATGGTAGGCATAGGAATCATTCACAACACCAAGTAAAATGATGTGTGTACACATATGGTGCAATCCAAAGTACAATGCAATCCAAGCATAATGTGCACATGGTGTAGTGAAGATAGGGAGGCACTCAACACAATAGAAAGAGCAATTGATCATCATGTGTGAGGCAAGCAATTCAAGCATGTAGCAAGTAATGTGACATGGAAAATGTGAGGAAATGACATTGTTGCAACCAAGCATAGGATATGAGAAAACAATCCACAAGTTGGATGCAACACACAAGGTATATATGTCATGAGGCATGGCAATGTGGCAATCGTGAGGAAAAGCAATATCACTAACATGTGTGCACGTAAATGGTCCAAGATGACCAATATGAGTCATGGCACAAGCAACACAAGTAGGGTGAGCCACAATATCCATGTTCAAGAAGGATGTCACCTTGAAAACTTGTCCTTGTGCGTCTGTCACAATGCCGATGCGCAAGCAAGTGTGATATAGAAACGCGTCGCTCCAAAGTGGCTCGCTCTCAAGAGCTCGAATCGTCAACTCACGTGAAGTGGAAGTTGACATGTAGTCGAAGTATCCTACACATACAGACAACAAAGGAAACAATGTATGTTCATGGTAGACAAACACATCATCCATCATGATGGTTCTCTCCTCTTGCACATAACCATTAGAAGCATAAGTGCATGAATAATATGATGCAACAATGTCGATATTCATGGCACTAGGCATATGGTGCAAGGAATGAAGGCAAGCATGCTTCACATGAAAGATGTCAAAAGCTCCAATAATATGAGAGAAAGCTATGGGGGCAATCTCATTAACAAAATGAATAGCATTGTTGCACTCAATACATGGCAAATCATCTAGCATGAGAAAGGCAACACATGGAGACATATGACAACAAGCTATAGCAATCATGTGCGAAGCATGGCAATGGTTGTCATCAACCGCATAAAAGGAGCACATCGGTGATGCAACACAAACAAGCATAGTGATCATGTCGTGCAAACTAGTAGTGCTAAGATGCAACATCCTAGAGGAAATCATGGCAATCATGTCATGTGAGCAAATAATAGGCATAAGTAATGCGCATGACATATCGCGAGCACGAACACAAAACATGATCAATGTATCATCATAGGCATGGGGCACAAAGCAATAGCAACTAGGATCTCCACCAAGCAAGCAAATACACATAGTAGTAGGAGAATGGTGAATCATGGGTAAATGCAAGCAAGGGTCACAACCGCATGGCAAAAGCATAGAATGAGGCCTAACATGCAAAGTGAACACGAGAATATGAGCAAAAGACAACAAGTGGTATATAGCCCAAAGTCGTGTGAGAACCAAGTAGAAGAGGTGCGCGTAGTCCTTGCACGAGGGGAATGGTTGGAGACACATTCCGGTGAATCCCAAAGCATCGGTGCTCACAAGAGCTCTTTTCGTCAACTCATGGGATTGTGAGGTTGACGAGTATTCGTGGGTACCTACACAACAAGGATACACACGAAACAAAGTGTGTGCGTGGTAAATGTACACATCATCCATGATGATGTGTATGTGCACGTGTGAGTTAGCACAAGAAAAACAATGCTCAAAGAAATTTGAGGCATGGTATATGAATACGTCATCCATCATGCAATGATAGTTATTATGCTAAACATGATTGAGGCGCAAATTGGAGCAAGTATGTGGCACAAGCATATCATTCATATCAATGGCAAGCATAGTGTGCACACAATAGTGGGGATCATGCAAAGTGTAGGATGTATCAAAATCTCCTAATGTGTATGAGGAAACTATGGGGGTTTCCTCATGTGCAATAGCGGAAGCATAATATGTAGAATATGGACAACATCCAAAACAATGCATATCCGAAAGTAGGTGGTCATGGCATGTCATATGTGAGCAATTGCGCAAATGATGCAAAGGGAGCATGGCAATATCATCACAAGAAAAGCAAATGCCAATAACCATGGGTTTGTCATCTATGCCATATGTGCAAATTGGGTTTATTTTAATGGCATGTGCATAGTTATTACGATGAGATTGCGAAGATGCAATATGGGTGATCTCATGCATAGCATATGACAAGTCGAGCGGGTTGTCAAACATGATGTGACCTATAGAGTTCTCACAAGGTATCCTATGCAACATGGCATCATAACTAATAGACTCCACATGAGAATCGTCAAACTCGTCATAAATGGGTAATTCATCCCATGAGGAAGTCGAACTAGCATGAAGCATGTCAACAGAGTGATCATCATCATGGAAGCAATCAATGTCCACTAGTGGGACAAAAGCATCACCTTCACCTATGTTACCTTTGTCATTCCACACATGTGGTGTAGGTGAGGTGGCATAGACCAACTCGTGGTCCTCGTCATCATGATGGAACCATGTGGTGGGTGCATCATATTCCACCATGGCCATCGTCTTGTCCAAAGGGAGGACGAAGTGGTCGAGGATCGGCGCGTCATCGTATATGGGACCTAGCATCAAAGGAGAAGACACAATAGAGGTAGAGGTTAAGTTGTTAGAAATCAAAATGGCCTCACATGCCCTATCAACTACCTCACTCGCTCTATGTGTTGGTGGCTCACTCACTCCCTCTAGGTAGTCGCACTCATACTCACATACGGTGGAGTCACTCATCTCACTCAAGTGGTGGGGGTTGTGGCTCTCCTCACATGGGAATTGGGGCAACTCATCACATATGGGGCTAGTGGTGAAGTCACTCTCACTCTCAATATGGTGGCAAAGGTCTCTCAACTCATCTCCAAACGTCGCCGTTGTCGAAGGGAAAATCCCATGCTCAACCATGTCGTCATCGTCGCCGTGGATGAAGGCCGAAGATGGCACATCATCACTCTTGCCTCCAAAGATGGAAGCGTCATCCTTGCTCGCCACCTTGTCGCTTTCCTCCAAAGCATGTTCCTTGAGTGGCTCCGTAGTCGTAGTCGTCGTCGCGCCGTCTTCAAAAAGAGTCGTGGTAGACTCGGCATCGTCAATGCCACAAAGAGGAGTGGCGGTGAAGTCGGACTTGGGAGCGTCGTCTTGGAGCTCGTCGGGCTTGGACATCTTGGTGGTACCATCCTCATGCTCGTAGTCGTGGATCTTGGTCGTCACGAAGTGTGCGCGGGGTCGAGTAGCCTTGGCCTTGATTTCTTGGACCGCCTTGAGAGCACCAACGTAGAGGTCATCGAGAGTCTCGTAGGTGTTGTGGAAGATAGTCTTGGCGATGTCGTTGTTCAATCCCATCATGAAGTGGAACTTCATCCAAATGGGGTCGTCCACACTGGCTCGTCGCAAGGCTTTCTCCATCTTCATGAAGTACTCATCGAGAGACATGGATCCTTGTATGGTGTTCTCCAAGTGGCGTTGAAGATGTTCCGTGTATGTAAGAGGCACAAACTCTCGCCGCATAGCTTTCTTCGTCTTGGACCAACTCATGTCGAAGCTCTTGGAAGATGTGTGAAGCCACCATGTCGACGCGTAGTCGTGGAAGTTTCTTGTGGCGCACTTCACTTGTTCTTCGGGAGGGACTTGAAGTAGCTTGAGGTAGGTGTCCATCTTGCGCTCCCACTCGAGGTACTCTTCAGGGTCAAGAGTCCCATAGAATGGAATCTCGAAGTCGATGTCGAAGTCGTAGTAGCCCGTGGAAGTCGTGGACTTGAGCTTGGGGAGCTTCTCTTGAGGTGCTTGTCGGCGAAGATGCCGCATATCCAAAGGCGAAGATGCCTTGAAGTCGCTTGGCGAAGATGCCAAGGTAGGAGGTGAAATCATCGAGCGGTGGTTGGTGTCGAGCTCGTGACCTTCACACTTGTTCGTCGTTGGACGCCTTGATGTTGGCGTCGTTATTTCTTCATGTCGTTGATGGTGTCGATGCCGGTGTGGTCTTGCCGTAGATGGTAGCTCGAAAGCATGTGCACTTGAGCGTCTTCTCGAAGATGATGAAGATCTCGTGCGGTTGTTGATGAGGACCTTGAGCTCCTCCAAATGAGCATCCATCTTGGCGTCGATGGTTTTCTTCATGGCATCGAACTCGTCGTTGTTGTTGTAGACCGAACGAGATGTGCCATCCCTATCCATGGAAGCACTCGAGAAGGCGTGAGAACGAGATGGAATGAACATACCAAAGTTACCTCTTTCTGAAGTTGTGGATGGATCTCAAAAGACCACAATGTAAGCAAGGAAAAGAGTGCACTTGGTGAAAAACCTTGTCCAATTCTCACAACCTACACAAATGGCTTATAGTGGAGCTTGGTAGGGTTAGTGGCACAAAATATCAAGCAAAATGAAGTCCAAGATATTGCAAATGTTGAAATCAATCCAATGGACTCAAAATGCAAAGCAAGAGATCACAAATATAGAGGAGGGCAATAGAGAAACACACGCGGTGGGATAATGGGGCTTGTGTAACTATAGGGATGAGCAAAGCTCGTGTTGCACAAACACAAGGAGAGACACTAGCTTGATTGCACGTTTGGGCACGATTCACCACTTGGCACCAATCCTATTTATGCAAGCAAAACGTTTCCTATTCCATGTATCCTCATGCACAAGTATCTCTTTTCATGCTCAACTCTTTGCTTATAAG
Source organism: Elymus sibiricus (assembly GCA_039707655.1). Taxonomy (NCBI): domain Eukaryota; kingdom Viridiplantae; phylum Streptophyta; class Magnoliopsida; order Poales; family Poaceae; genus Elymus; species Elymus sibiricus. The sequence goes on from CM077665.1 coordinate 241,467,725, forward strand.
CTTATGATCTTTCTTTCTTGCTTAGAAGCTTTTTTTTTACTCTTCTCTTCCTTTCCACTAGTCTTTTTGAGCCTCAACCAAAGATATGAGACAAGTATCACAACATATGCACGGGAGCAAGCAATTGCACTATATGATATTTCAAATGATGTAACAATATGATAGCGTATCACTATGGTGCACAAGTTTTCGTGAAGCCCGGCAATACTCGGATAGCTAGTCTCAATAGGTATGAAGGTAATCACAAAGATGGTGGGGCTGTCAAGATGTAATGGCAAGGAAGGAAAAGGATGTGACGGAATGGATACCTTCGTCACACTTAACCTTTCACGAAGTCGGGAGTAACCGGCCTTGCTTCCGGTTGAAGATGGTCTCAAAGGATGGATGGTCGAAACGGTGAATCAGCAGAGGCTGAAACTGGGAGGGGCGGTTGTACCGCTTGGGAGGGGCGGTTGTACCGCTCCTGGAGCGTCCTGGAGGTTGCGGAAGTGATGGACCTGGGAATTAGCGGTTGTACCGCTTGGTGGGGCAGTTGTACCGCTTCTGGAGCGTCCTGGGGGTGTTTTGGGGGGATTAGCGGTTGTACCGCATCGAGGGGCGGTTGTACCGCTTGGTGGGGCGGTTGTACCGCTGTACAGAGCGGTTGTACCGCTATTATCGGGATTTCAGATCCGGGATGCGATTTTGGGCGGAAATTGATGATTTTGGGCTCGAAATTGAAGGGGAAAAAGAAAAATTGGGGCTAGGGAACGCCAAGGGAAGTAGATCCACTTGCCAAACACTAGATCCACGAATCAAAATCAACAAAAACTCACAAGAACAACAAATCACAAGAAAATTTTGGGGCTCTTTTTGTGGGGATTTTCGAAATTGGGAAGAAAAACATGAACTAATGCAAGAAAAGTGGGGGGGTAGGGCTCCAAATTCGTGGCAACCTGGCTCTGATACCAATATGATACGGGGCAAACCCGAGGGTGGCCTGATCTTCACGAATTGGAGGTGGATTCGAGGAAGAACACGATGAACACGAAGAACACGAGGGGAAAACGTGGAGAGAATCAAAGGGAAAACACTCTATTGGACAAGATCCACACCAAGTACTCCTCAAATCACAAGCAATACAAGAGGTGCATCAAGATCCAAGAACAACAAATGGAAATAAAGATACATGGGTAGTTCATCCAAATCTCTAGGAGAGATGGGCCTTGAATCCACTAGGGATCTTCCCTTGATAGGGGCCTTGACATCCTCTAGGGATCTTCTCGGGTGGAGGCCTCGGTCTCCATGAGAGAAGTAGAGGAAGGAGCAAAGCTCATGTATGAATGAGCTATCACTTTGCTAACCCTAGAAACGAAGTGGGGAACGAGTATATATAGTCCAAGGGGTAAGTGGGGGGTACATGAGTCATGACTGCGCAAATGGGGGCGGTTGTACCGGTCACAATACCGGTTGTGCCGCTTGGGCGGTTGTACCACTTCCTGGAGGCGTCCTGGGCGTTGGAGGGTAGTTGTACCGGAGGTTGGGCCGGTTGTACCGGTCATGGAGAAGCTGTCGGAACAACCGGGGCGGTACCGGCCTTGAACCGCTTCAAAACAGAAACTTGGCCCAGTCAGAGCGGTGGTTGGGCGGTAGTGGACCGGTTGTACCGGTTGACCGGTGGTTGACCGGTTGTACCTCTAATTCTGGGCTGGCACAACTCCTTTTCTTCCTTCTACGCTTCCAAGCTTTCTTCGCGGATGGTGTAGTTGTTCCTTGGCGCTTGCAGTCCTCCTCTTTATCCTTGAAGCTCCAATAATACCTATGCGTGCACACGAGAGGAGTGTCAAGTAGTATACCATCCTTGAAGGGGTCAAGTGAACACGTGTAAAGGAAAGGATTCACCTTTATGTATGTGAAGTAGATGTCGCACGTGTCACTTGCCAAACGGGCTCTTGTCATGGTGATGTCCATAGGATGCTCCGCATCACCCACACTACAGATGATGAGGATGAGTCTCCTCTCAGGCCAGGCACTCATTTCACTACCCAGGCCAGATTAGCCACAGTGCCAGCTCCAGATTTGAGGCCTTCTTCATCAGCACCTGCTACAGCCTCCTCAGCTCCATCAGCTCCAGTACCTCCCGTTGCTACTCCAACTACATCCATGACATCAGCAGAGGTCTTCACCGACGCAGTTCTCTCAACTCCTACCTCGACTACCAGAGGAGATCAGCCCCAGAAGAGCGCTTAGATATACATCTTTGAACTTTGTGGTAACTTGTTGCCAAAGGGGGAGAAGTGTATATAGATCTTTAGGATTCGAGTGAGAGAGTGTTTGGTTTTTTATCGCTTTTTCAAAAACATTTGGTCTTTTGCTTTGGATGTGTTGAATTATGTGGTGTTTGATCATACGCTTAATGTGTGTTGCAACTATTTCCTATCATTATGTTGCTTATGAGATGATCATTCACCTTTGCTTGATTGTGTTGTGCTATGATGTTCTTTCTTATTATTCTCGCACACCACCAAGTAGTATGTGACGTGGAAGAAGTGCCCTATGTACCTAATCGATTGTGCATTTGCATTCAAACGCAAATTCAAAATAATGCACAAATTTAGGGAAGCTCTTGCTTATCACATACTTCTCAAAGCGACGATTATATTCATTGATTATATCATATGTCGAAGCTTTGATATATATGTTGTCATCAATTACCAAAAAGGGGGAGATTGAAAGCACATTTGCTCCCTTGGTGGTTTTGGTAATTAATAACAACATATATGTCATTGAACTAATGTTTCCACTAAGCACATTTCAGGAAAAGTTCAATGATAGGGATGGCAAAAGGATTGTGGATAACCCCAAGATGCAAGGAAATAGATTGGCAAAGCTTCAAGCAAGAGGACTCTACATTTTACTTTGTGAGAAATCACTTTGAGTCCATAGGAAAGCCAATACTATTAAAAGGGGGTAAGGTATTGTTGGTGAACAAAATGCTCATACGTGCACAAGTGATCGTAACCAAAAACACACACAAGCTCTTCCACAAAAGTCTGTCCAAAGTCAAATATCCAAAATCGATGCATGTGCAACCAACACTTTCCACTCGGTGCCACCGATTCCCAAACTCAGACAGACCAATGCCAAACCCTAGCCAGTCGGTGCAACCGATTCTGCATCGGTGCCACCGAGTTCAGTTGCCAACTCTCTGTTTAGCTATTTTCAGTCTTCGATACCACCGAGATTTGCCAGCCGGTCTCACCGAGTTTCTGGACCAACTCTCTGGATAGCCATTCACAGGAATCGGTACCACCGAGAAATGTGGATCGGCGCCACCGAGTTTCTGGACCAACTCTCTGGTAAGCCATGGTCGAAAATCGGTACCACCAAGATGTGAGAATCGGCGTCACCGAGATTGCGCAATCTGACCGTTGGTCACCTGATCGGTACCACCGAGAGTTATATATCGGTCTCACTGAGATTCAAAAGTTGTCACCTTTTGGTCACTTCGGTACCATCGAGATTCACACATCCGTGTCAGTGAGTTGGTCACTTTAGGTGTAACGGTTGGATTTTTGGGAGATGCCTATATATATACCCCTTCACCACCACCCACTCGAAAGAGAAGCACTCAGAACAGATCCCCACTCATACCAACTGATTTTCTGAGAGAGAGCCACCTACTCATGTGTTGAGATCATGCCATTCCATTCCAATCATATGAATCTTGATCTCTATCCTCCCCAAGTTGCTTTCCACCAATCCAATCTCTTCCACCAAGCCAAATCTGTGAGAGAGTGATTGTGTGTTGAGGAGTCTATCATCTTGAAGCACAAGAGCAAGGAGGTCATCGACATTGCCGAGCCTATTACCTTTTGGAGGGTGGTGCCTCCTAGATTGGTTAGGTGTCGCTTGGGAGCCTCCTACTTCCTGTTGTGGAGTTGAACCAAGAAGTTTGTAAGGGCAAGGAGATCGCCTACTTCGTGAAGATCTACCCATAGTGAGGCTAGTCCTTCGTGGACGGAAGCCGTTATGGAATATTCAAGGTTGCTACTTCGTGGACCCTTATGGGTGGAGCCCTCCGTGGATTCTCGCGACCGTTACCCTCCGTGGGTTGAAGACTCCATAAACGTGGACGTACGATAGCACCACCTATCGGAACCACGGGAAAAATCATCGTGTCTTCAAATTGCGTTTGATCTTCCTACCCTTCCTTTACTACTCATGCTTGTCTTTACTTTCCGCTGCTATACTGTTAGACATGCATGTGTAGGGTGTGCTTGACCTGCTATGAATGCTAAAATCTGCCAACACTTAAAATTGGGAAAAAGTAGATTTTTATTTGGTCAAGTAGTCTAATCACCCCCCCCCCCTCTAGACATACTTTCGGTCCTACAGCCATACACTGCCAAGTAAATGAAGATGAAGATTCGCAAATCTTTTGCGACAACAATTCGAGCCCCGCTCTCGTTGTCTCCAAATTTTTGATGCTCCAACAACAAGAAGACGAGGACCAATGTTGCCACATCTTCCACACCAAGGCGGGCATCCAAGGAAAATCCGTCAAGGTCATCATCGACAGCGGGAGTTGCCACAACTTGGCAAGTGAAGACCTTTGTTCCAAGTTACAATTGGTCAAGAAGAAGCACCCTCGTCCCTACAAGGTCCAATGGCTTATTGATTCCGGAACTTTGACCACACCGTGGAAGTTTCCTTCAAGATAGGCGCTTATGAAGACACTTTGGAGTGTGATGTGGTTCCAATGTGAGTTTGCCACCTCCTACTTAGTAGACCTTGGAAATTCGACCGTGGCGTCACACACAACGGTCGGACAAATCAATATAGATTCAAAATGAAGGGCAAGCAATATGTGCTCCGACCAATGACTCCAAGTCAAGTCATCGCCGACAAACAAGCTTCATCCCATCGTGGAGATAAAAGTGAGAGAGTGATCCACCTCAAAGAGAGTGAGTGCCACAAGCCAAAAATGAGCGACTCCACGATGAGGGACATGAGAGATATAATTCTTTAGGCCACCAAAAGAGATTTGAGCGATGTGAGTGAGAGCCCATCGACCGTTCTTCACTATGTACTTGTGTGCAAAGATGACGTCGTTCGGACTAACCCTTCACAACATCTTCCTCTTGTGTTATCTAAGTTGTTGCAGGAATTCAAGGATGTTTTCCCCGATGAGCTACCTCCGGAACTACCACCAAAACGAGGGATCGAACACTGCATCGACCTCATCCCCGGAGCACCGCTTCCTAACAAGGCTCCCTACCGCATCAACCCCGAAGAAACAAAGGAAATACAAAGGCAAGTTCAAAAACTCCTAGATAAAGGGCATGTACGTGAGAGTTTGAGTCCTTGTGCGGTTCCGGTGATCTAGTGCCTAAGCAAGATGGTAGTATGATAGAGGCGAAGTTGTCCCTTTCTTTCGATGAGATGTGGCTATCGTTTATGGTAGAGTCGACTTTGACGATCCGACTACAAACGTGCATGGACGTCGCGCCTTAGCAATCGCTAAACCAACTCCGAGGGGTTATTGACCACGCCGGAGCACGATCAACCTGACCACGAGGGTCTGTTTCCTGCAAGAAAACGAAGAAGACGGAAGAAACTAAGATTACAATCTGGATATTGCGAATATAAGAGGAAAGCTTTATTGATGAAAGTGGGGTTCTGCGACGCCTTTGTCTGGTCGTGGAACACAAATGAAGAACGCGAAGTTGAAGCTATGGCGAACTTTCAATCTAAACAAAACTGAAGTCTAAAACGACGCCCTAAGGGCTGTATATATGGGGGAATAGAGGGGGATTTTGTGGCCCCTTGGAGGAGGGGTCCGAAACCAGCCCTAACTCAGTTTCCCCACACATACGGACTCTAAAAACTGCCTATAATATGGTATTTCGAAATTACATGGGTCTGGCACAAAAATAAGGTGACGCGGCACCTATAATAGCATATGGACGGAATTTATGAGGTGGCATGTTGTATATTTCGTCCAAGCCTCCAAGCACTCCTTATGGTGGCTTTAAAGTGCGAAAATCACCACCGGAAAGTCCATTGTTCCTTTCCGCGCGCGCACCTTCTTCTCCATGCTTGATCCCGCTCCAGTGGCCATCCTTCTTTTCCATGCTAGGTCCTTCATTCATAAGTAAAACAAAAGTATCTAATTTAGGCAGCATCATATGTTCATGAACATTAGAAGGATTTCCAAGAAACGAAAGTACCTGATAATTTAGTTGGCGTGCGCGGGCTCTAGTAACTGGTCCAATATGTGTAGCTGGTGGGGATGTGGGTGTAACATTAGTAGGGATGTCCTCATCATCCTCCCCTTCTTGAACTGAAGTCGTCCTCGACGGAAGCTCATCATCCTCACCGAAATAAGGCTTCAAATCTGCAATGTTAAAAGTGGGACTAACCCCAAAATCCGCAGGCAGCTTAAGTTTATATGCATTATCATTTATTTTCTCTAACACCTTAAAAGGACCATCAGCACGTGGCATTAGATTTGACTTGCGCAATTCAGGAAACATATCCTTACGCAAATGTAACCAAAAAAGATCTCCAGGTGCAAAGACAACATGTTTTCTACCCTTATCTCCAGCAAGTTTATATTTAGCATTCATACACTCAATGTTCTCCTTAGTTAACTCATGCATCTTTAATATCAATTTAGCACGTTCTTTAGCATCAAAATTAACCTTCTCCGAAGATGGAAGAGGCAACAAATCAATAGGTGCACGAGGTAAGAAACCATACACAACTTCAAAAGGGCACATCTTAGTAGTAGAATGCATTCTTCCCAGATTTTTAGGTTATTCTTCAAAGCAGCCCTAAGCATAGTGGACAATGATCTATTCACTACTTAAGTTTGTCCATCAGTTTGGGGGTGACATGTAGTACTAAAAAGCAGTTTAGTCCCCAACTTAGCCCATAAACATCTCTAAAAGTGGCTAAGTAATTTAGCATCATGATCTGAAACAATTGTATTTGGCACACCATGCAAGCGAATAATTTCACGAAAGAACAAATCAGCAACATTAGCAGCATCATCACTTTTATGACATGGTATAAAGTGTGCCATTTTCGAAAATCTATCCACGACAACAAATATGCTATCCCTCCCATTCTTTGTTCGAGGTAAACCTAAAACAAAGTCCATAGATATATCCTCCCAAGGAACACTAGGTACAGGGAAAGGCATATATAAACCATGAGGATTGAGTCGTGACTTAGCTTTTTGACATGTAGTGCAGCGAGCAACAAAACGCTCAACATCCCGTCTCATCTTTGACCAAAAGAAATGTGTAGCAAGCACGTTGATAGAGGCGAAGGTGTCCCGTCTTTCGATGATATGGTGGATTTCGTTTTGGTGGAAGTCAACTTTCACGATCCGACTACGAGCGAGCGAAGACGTCGCGCCTTAGCAATCGCTAAACCAACTCCGAGAGGTTATTGACCACGCCGGAGCACGATCAACCTGACCACGAAGGTCTATTTCCTGCACGCAAACGAAGAACAAGCAAGAAACTAAGATTGCAATCAGGATATTGCGAATAAAAGAGGAAAGCTTTATTGATGAAGTGGGGTTCTGTGACGTCTTGGTCTGGTCGTTGAACACAAACGAAGGACGCGAAGTTGCTGCTATGGCGAACTTGTAATCTAAACAAAACCCAAGTCTAAAACGATGCCCTAAGGGCTGTATATATGGGGGAATAGAGGGGGATTTCGTGGCCCCTTGTAGGAGGGGTCCGAAACCAGCCCTAACTCCGTTTCCCCACACACACGTACTCTAAAAACAGCCTAATAAGTGGTATTTCGAAATTACATGGGCCTGGCCCAAAAATAAGGTGCCGCAGCACCTATATTTGCCTATGGACGAAATTTATGAAGTGGCATCTTGTATATTTCATCCAAGCCTTCATACTCTCCTTATGGTGGCCTCAAAGTACGAAAATCACCACTGGATACTCCATTGTTCTTTCCCGTGTGCACACCTTCTCCTCCATGCTTGATCCCGCTCCAATGGCCATCCTTCTTGTCCATGCTAGGTCCTTCATTCATAAGTAAAACAAAAGTATCTAATTTAGGCAGCATCATATGTTCATGAACATTAGAAGGATTTCGAAGAAACGAAAGTACCTGGTAATTCAATTGATGTGCGCGAGCTCCAGTAATTGGTCCAGTATGTATAGCAGCAGGGGTTGTGGGTGTAACAATGGTATTGATGTCCTCATCACGAGGGATAGCATATTTGTTGTCGTGGATAGATTTTCGAAAATGGCACACTTTATACCATGTCATAAAAGTGATAATGCTGCTAATGTTGCTAATTTGTTCTTTCGTGAAATTATTCGCTTGCATGGTGTGCCAAATACAATTGTTTCGGATCGTGATGCTAAATTTCTTAGCCCTAAGGGCTGTATATATGGGGGAATAGACGGGGATTTCGTGGCCCCTTGGAGGAGGGGTCCGAAACCAGCCCTAACTCTGTTTCCCCACACATACGGACTCTAAAAACAGCCTAATAAGTGGTATTTCGAAATTACATGGGCCTGGCCCAAAAATAAGGTGACGCAGCAGCTATACTAGCCTATGGACAAAATTTATGAAGTGGCATCTTGTATATTTCGTCCAAGCCTCCAAGCACTCCCTATTGTGGCTTCAAAGTGCGAAAATCACCACTGGAAACTCCGTTGTTCCTTCCCGCGCGCGCACCTTCTCCCCCATGCTTGATCCCGCTCCAATGGCCATCCTTCTTGTCCATGCTAGGTCCCTCATTCATAAGTAAAACAAAAGTATCTAATTTAGGCAGCATCATATGTTCATGAACATTAGAAGGATTTCCAAGAAACGAAACTACCTGATAATTTAGTTGGCGTGCGCGGGCTCTAGTAACTGGTCCAATATGTGTAGCTGGTGGGGATGTGGGTGTAACATTAGTAGGGATGTGCTCATCATCCTCCCCTTCTTGAACTGAAGTCGTCCTCGACGGAAGCTCATCATCCTCACCCAAATAATCTACAATGTTAAAAGTGGGACTAACCCCAAAATCTGCAGGCAGCTCAAGTTTATATGCATTATCATTTATTTTCTCTAACACGTTGAAAGGACCATCACCACGTGGCATTAGCTTCGACTTGCGCAATTCAGGAAACCTATCCTTACACAAATGTAACCAAACAAGATCTCCAGGTGCAAAGACACCATGTTTTCTACCCTTATCTACAGCAAGTTTATATTTAGCATTCATACGCTCAATGTTCTCCTTAGTTAACTCATGCATCTTTAATATCAATTCAGCACGTTCTTTAGCATCAAAATTGACCTTCTCCGAAGATGGAAGAGGCAACAAATCAATAGGTGCACGAGGTAAGAAACCATACACTACTTCAAAAGGGCACATCTTAGTAGTAGAATGCAGCGAACGAATATAAGCAAATTCAATATGAGGCAAGCATTCTTCCCACATTTTCAGGTTATTAATCAAAACAGCCCTAAGCATAGAAGACAATGATCTATTCACTACTTCAGTTTGTCCATCAGTTTGGGGGTGACATGTAGTACTAAAAAGCAGTTTAGTCCCCAACTTAGCCCATAAAAATCTCTAAAAGTGGCTAAGAAATTTAGCATCATGATCTGAAATAATTGTATTTGGCACACCATGCAAGCGAATAATTTCACGAAAGAACAAATCAGCAACATTAGCAGCATCATCACTTTTATGACATGGTATAAAGTGTGCCATTTTCGAAAATCTATCCACGACAACAAATATGCTATCCCTCACCTTCTTTGTTCGAGGTAAACCTAAAACAAAGTCCATAGATATATCCTCCCAAGGAACACTAGGTACAGGCAAAGGCATATATAAACCATGAGGATTGAGTCGTGACTTAGCTTTTTGACATGTAGTGCAGCGAGCAACAAAACGCTCAACATCCCGTCTCATCTGTGGCCAAAAGAAATGTGTAGCAAGCACGTTGATAGAGGCGAAGGTGCCTCGTCTTTCAATGAGATGGTGGATATCGTTTTGGTGGAAGTCGACTTTCACTATCCGACTACGAGCGAGCGAAGACGTCGCGCCTTAGCAATCGCTAAACCAACTCCGAGAGGTTATTGACCACGCCGGAGGACGATCAACTTGACCACGAAGGTCTATTTCCTGCACGCAAACAAAGAACTAGCAAGAAACTAAGATTGCAATCAGGATATTGCGAATAAGAGAGGAAAGCTTTATTGATGAAGTGGGGTTCTGTGACGTCTTGGTCTGGTCGTTGAACACAAACGAAGGACGCGAAGTTGCTGCTATGGCGAACTTGTAATCTAAACAAAACCCAAGTCTAAAACGATGCCCTAAGGGCTGTATATATGGGGGAATAGACGGGGATTTCGTGGCCCCTTGGAGGAGGGGTCCGAAACCAGCCCTAACTCTGTTTCCCCACACATACGGACTCTAAAAACAGCCTAATAAGTGGTATTTCGAAATTACATGTACTTGGCCCAAAAATAAGGTGACGTGGCACCTATACTAGCCTATGAACGAAATTTATGAAGTGGCATCTTGTATATTTCGTCCAAGCCTCCAAGCACTCCTTATTGTGGCTTCAAAGTGCGAAAATCACCACTAGAAACTCCGTTGTTCCTTCCCGCGCGCGCACCTTCTCCCCCATGCTTGATCCCGCTCCAATGGCCATCCTTCTTGTCCATGCTAGGTCCTTCATTCATAAGTAAAAGAAAAGTATCTAATTTAGGCAACATCATATGTTCATGAACATTAGAAGGATTTCCAAGAAACGAAAGTGCCTGATAATTTAGTTGGCGTGCGCGGGCTCTAGTAACTGGTCCAATATGTGTAGCTGGTGGGGATGTGGGTGTAACATTAGTAGGGATGTCCTCATCATCCTCCCCTTCTTGAACTGAAGTCATCCTCGACGGAAGCTCATCATCCTCACCCAAATAATCTGCAATGTTAAAAGTGGGACTAACCCCAAAATCTGCAGGCAGCTCAAGTTTATATGCATTATCATTTATTTTCTCTAACACGTTGAAAGGACCATCAGCACGTGGCATTAGCTTCGACTTGCGCAATTCAGGAAACCTATCCTTACGCAAATGTAACCAAACAAGATCTCCAGGTGCAAAGACAACATGTTTTCTACCCTTATCTACAGCAAGTTTATATTTAGCATTCATACGCTCAATGTTCTCCTTAGTTAACTCATGCATCTTTAATATCAATTCAGCACGTTCTTTAGCATCAAAATTGACCTTCTCCGAAGATGGAAGAGGCAACAAATCAATAGGTGCACGACGTAAGAAACCATACACTACTTCAAAAGGGCACATCTTAGTAGTAGAATGCAGCGAACGATTATAAGCAAATTCAATATGAGGCAAGCATTCTTCCCACATTTTCAGGTGATTCATCAAAACAGCCCTATGCATAGTAGACAATGATCTATTCACTACTTCAGTTTGTCCATCGGTTTGGGGGTGACATGTAGTAGTAAAAAGCAGTTTAGTCCCCAACTTAGCCCATAAACATCTCTAAAAGTGGCTAAGAAATTTAGCATCATGATCTGAAACAATTGTATTTGGCACACCATGCAAGCGAATAATTTCACGAAAGAACAAATCAGCAACATTAGCAGCATCATCACTTTTATGACATGGTATAAAGTGTGCCATTTTCGAAAATCTATCCACGACAACAAATATGCTATCCCTCCCCTTCTTTGTTCGAGGTAAACCTAAAACAAAGTCCATAGATATATCCTCCCAAGGAACACTAGGTACAGGTAAAGGCATATATAAACCATGAGGATTGAGTCGTGACTTAGCTTTTTGACATGTAGTGCAGCGAGCAACAAAACGATCAACATCCCGTCTCATCTTTGGCTAAAAGAAATGTGTAGCAAGCACGTTGATAGAGGCGAAGGTGTCCCGTCTTTCGATGAGATGGTGGATATCGTTTTGGTGGATGTCGACTTTCACGATCCGACTACGAGCGAGCGAAGACGTCGCGCCTTAGCAATCGCTAAACCAACTCCGAGAGGTTATTGACCACGCCGGAGCACAATCAACCTGACCACGAAGGTCTATTTCCTGCACGCAAACGAAGAACTAGCAAGAAACTAAGATTGCAATCAGGATATTGCGAATAAGAGAGGAAAGCTTTATTGATGAAGTGGGGTTCTGTGACGTCTTGGTCTGGTCGTTGAACACAAACGAAGGACGCGAAGTTGCTGCTATGGCGAACTTGTAATCTAAACAAAACCCAAGTCTAAAACGATGCCCTAAGGGCTGTATATATGGGGGAATAGACGGGGATTTCGTGGCCCCTTGGAGGAGGGGTCCGAAACCAGCCCTAACTCTGTTTCCCCACACATACAGACTCTAAAAACAGCCTAATAAGTGGTATTTCGAAATTACACGGGCCTAGCCCAAAAATAAGGTGACGTGGCACCTATACTAGCCTATGGACGAAATTTATGAAGTGGCATCTTGTATATTTCGTCCAAGCCTCCAAGCACTCCTTATTGTGGCTTCAAAGTGCGAAAATCACCACTAGAAACTCCGTTGTTCCTTCCCGCGCGCGCACCTTCTCCCCCATGCTTGATCCCGCTCCAATGGCCATCCTTCTTGTCCAAGCTAGGTCCTTCATTCATAAGTAAAACAAAAGTATCTAATTTAGGCAGCATCATATGTTCATGAACAGTAGATGGATTTCCCAGAAACGAAAGTACCTGATAATTTAGTTGGTGTGCGCGGGCTCTAGTAACTGGTCCAATATGTATAGCTGGTGGGGATGTGGGTGTAACATTAATAGGGATGTCCTCATCATCCTCCCCTTCTTGAACTGAAGTCGTCCTCGACGGAAGCTCATCATCCTCACCCAAATAATCTGCAATGTTAAAAGTGGGACTAACCCCAAAATCTGCAGGCAGCTCAAGTTTATATGCATTACCATTTATTTTCTCTAACACGTTGAAAGGACCATCAGCACGTGGTATTAGCTTCGACTTGCGCAATTCAGGAAACCTATCCTTACGCAAATGTAACCAAACAAGATCTCCAGGTGCAAAGACAGCATGTTTTCTACCCTTATCTACAGCAAGTTTATATTTAGCATTCATACGCTCAATGTTCTCCTTCGTTAACTCATGCATCTGTAATATCAATTCAGCACGTTCTTTAGCATCAAAATTGACCTTCTCCGAAGATGGAAGAGGCAACAAATCAATAGGTGCACGAGGTAAGAAACCATACACTACTTCAAAAGGGCACATCTTAGTAGTAGAATGCAGCGAACGATTATAAGCAAATTCAATATGAGGCAAGCATTCTTCCCACCTTTTCAGGTTATTCTTCAAAACAGCCCTAAGCATAGTAGACAATGATCTATTCACTACTTCAGTTTGTCCATCAGTTTGGGGGTGACATGTAGTAGTAAAAAGCAGTTTAGTCCCCAACTTAGCCCATAAAATCTCTAAAAGTGGCTAAGAAATTTAGCATCATGATCTGAAACAATTGTATTTGGCACACCATGGAAGCGAATAATTTCACGAAAGAACAAATCAGCAACATTAGCAGCAGCATCACTTTTATGACATGGTATAAAGTGTGCCATTTTCGAAAATCTATCCACGACAACAAATATGCTATCCCTCCCCTTCTTTGTTCGAGGTAAACCTAAAACAAAGTCCATAGATATATCCTCCCAAGGAACACTAGGTACAGGCAAAGGCATATATAAACCATGAGGATTGAGTCGTGACTTAGCTTTTTGACATGTAGTGCAGCGAGCAACAAAACGCGCAACATCCCGTCTCATCTTTGGCCAAAAGAAATGTGTAGCAAGCACGTTGATAGAGGCGAAGGTGTCCCGTCTTTCGATGAGATGGTGGATATCGTTTTGGTGGAAGTCGACTTTCACGATCCGACTACGAGCGAGCGAAGACGTCGCGCCTTAGCAATCGCTAAACCAACTCCGAGAGGTTATTGACCACGCCGGAGCACGATCAACCTGACCACGAAGGTCTATTTCCTGCACGCAAACGAAGAACTAGCAAGAAACTAAGATTGCAATCAGGATATTGCGAATAAAAAAGGAAAGCTTTATTGATGAAGTGGGGTTCTGTGACGTCTTGGTCTGGTCGTTGAACACAAACGAAGGACGCGAAGTTGCTGCTATGGCGAACTTGTAATCTAAACAAAACCCAAGTCTAAAAGGACGCCCTAAGGGCTGTATATATGGGGGAATAGACGGGGATTTCGTGGCCCCTTGGAGGAGGGGTCCGAAACCAGCCCTAACTCTGTTTCCCCACACATACGGACTCTAAAAACAGCTTAATAAGTGGTATTTCGAAATTACATGGGCCTGGCCCAAAAATAAGGTGACGCAGCACCTATACTAGCCTATGGACGAATTTTATGAAGTGGCATCTTGTATATTTCGTCCAAGCCTCCAAGCACTCCTTATTGTGGCTTCAAAGTGCGAAAATCACCACTGGAAACTCCGTTGTTCCTTCCCGCGCGCGCACCTTCTCCCCCATGCTTGATCCCGCTCCAATGGCCATCCTTCTTGTCCATGCTAGGTCCTTCATTCATAAGTAAAACAAAAGTTTCTAATTTAGGCAGCATCATATGTTCATGAACATTAGAAGGATTTCCAAGAAACGAAAGTACCTGATAATTTAGTTGGTGTGCGCGGGCTCTAGTAACTGGTCCAATATGTGTAGCTGGTGGGGATGTGGGTGTAACATTAGTAGGGATGTCCTCATCATCCTCCCCTTCTTGAACTGAAGTCGTCCTCGACGGAAGCTCATCATCCTCACCCAAATAATCTGCAATGTTAAAAGTGGGACTAACCCCAAAATCTGCAGGCAGCTCAAGTTTATATGCATTATCATTTATTTTCTCTAACACGTTGAAAGGACCATCAGCACGTGGCATTAACTTCGACTTGCGCAATTCAGGAAACCTATCCTTACGCAAATGTAACCAAACAAGATCTCCAGGTGCAAAGACAACATGTTTTCTACCCTTATCTACAGCAAGTTTATATTTAGCATTCATACGCTCAATGTTCTCCTTAGTTAACTCATGCATCTTTAATATCAATTAAGCACGTTCTTTAGCATCAAAATTAACCTTCTCCGAAGATGGAATTGGCAACAAATCAATAGGTGCACGAGGTAAGAAACCATACACTACTTTAAAAGGGCACATCTTAGTAGTAGAATGCAGCGAACGATTATAAGCAAATTCAATATGAGGCAAGCATTCTTCCCACATTTTCAGGTTATTCTTCAAAACAGCCCTAAGCATAGTAGACAATGATCTATTCACTACTTCAGTTTGTCCATCAGTTTGGGGGTGACATGTAGTACTAAAAAGCAGTTTAGTCCCCAACTTAGCCCATAAACATCTCTAAAAGTGGCTAAGAAATTTAGCATCATGATCTGAAACAATTGTATTTGGCACACCATGCAAGCGAATAATTTCACAAAAGAACAAATCAGCAACATTAGCAGCATCATCACTTTTATGACATGGTATAAAGTGTGCCATTTTCGAAAATCTATCCACGACAACAAATATGCTATCCCTCCCCTTCTTTGTTCGAGGTAAACCTAAAACAAAGTCCATAGATATATCCTCCCAAGGAACACTAGGTACAGGCAAAGGCATATATAAACCATGAGGATTGAGTCGTGACTTAGCTTTTTGACATGTAGTGCTGCGAGAACAAAACGCTCAACATCCCGTCTCATCTTTGGCCAAAAGAAATGTGTAGCAAGCACATTGATAGAGGCGAAGGTGTCCCGTCTTTCGATGAGATGGTGGATATCGTTTTGGTGGAAGTCGACTTTCACGATCCGACTACGAGCGAGCGAAGATGTCGCGCCTTAGCAATCGCTAAACCAACTCCGAGAGGTTATTGACCACGCCGGAGCACAATCAACCTGACCACGAAGGTCTATTTCCTGCAGGCAAACGAAGAACTAGCAAGAAACTAAGAGTGCAATCAGGATATTGCGAATAAAAGAGGAAAGTTTATTGATGAAGTGGGGTTCTGTGACGTCTTGGTCTGGTCGTTGAACAGAAACGAAGGACGCGAAGTTGCTGCTATGGCGAACTTGTAATCTAAACAAAACCCAAGTCTAAAACGACGCCCTAAGGGCTGTAAATTTGGGGGAATAGACGGGGATTTCGTGGCCCCTTGGATGAGGGGTCCGAAGCCAGCCCTAACTCTGTTTCCCCACACATACGGACTCTAAAAACAGCCTAATAAGTGGTATTTCGAAATTACATGGGCCTGGCCCAAAAATAAGGTGACGCGGCACCTATACTAGCCTATCGACGAAATTTATGAAGTGGCATCTTGTATATTTCGTCCAAGCCTCCAAGCACTCCTTATTGTGGCTTCAAAGTGCGAAAATCACCATTGGAAACTCCGTTGTTCCTTCCCACGCGCGCACCTTCTCCCCCATGCTTGATCCCGCTCCAATGGCCATCCTTCTTGTCCATGCTAGGTCCTTCATTCATAAGTAAAACAAAAGTATCTAATTTAGGCAGCATCATATGTTCATGAACATTAGAAGGATTTCCAAGAAACGAAAGTACCTGATAATTTAGTTGGCGTGCGCGGGCTCTAGTAATTGGTCCAATATGTGTAGCTGGTGGGGATGTGGGTGTAACATTAGTAGGGATGTCCTCATCATCCTCCCCTTCTTGAACTGAAGTCGTCATCGACGGAAGCTCATCATCCTCACCCAAATAATCTGCAATGTTAAAAGTGGGACTAACCCCAAAATCTGCAGGCAGCTCAAGTTTATATGCATTATCATTTATTTTCTCTAACAAGTTGAAAGGACCATCAGCACGTGGCATTAGCTTCGACTTGCGCAATTCAGGAAACCTATCCTTACGCAAATGTAACCAAACAAGATCTCCAGGTGCAAAGACAACATGTTTTCTACCCTTATCTACAACAAGTTTATATTTAGCATTCATACGCTCAATGTTCTCCTTAGTTAACTCATGCATCTTTAATATCAATTCAGCACGTTCTTTAGCATCAAAATTGACCTTCTCCGAAGATGGAAGAGGCAACAAATGGGTGCACGAGGTAAGAAACCATACACTACTTCAAAAGGGCACATCTTAGTAGTAGAATGCAGCGAACGATTATAAGCAAATTCAATATGAGGCAAGCATTCTTCCCACATTTTCAGGTTATTCTTCAAAACAGCCCTAAGCATAGTAGACAATGATCTATTCACTACTTCAGTTTGTCCATCAGTTTGGGGGTGACATGTAGTACTAAAAAGCAGTTTAGTCCCCAACTTAGCCCATAAGCATCTCCAAAAGTGGCTAAGAAATTTAACATCACGATCTGAAACAATTGTATTTGGCACACCATGCAAGCGAATAATTTCACGAAAGAACAATTCAGCAAAATTAGCAGCATCATCACTTTTATGACAGGGTATAAAGTGTGCCATTTTCGAAACTCTATCAATGACAACAAATATGCTATCCCTCCCCTTCTTTGTTCGAGGTAAACCTAAAACAAAGTCCATAGATATATCCTCCCAAGGAACACTAGGTACAGGCAAAGGCATATATAAACCATGAGGATTGATTCGTGACTTAGCTTTTTGACATGTAGTGCAGCGAGCAACAAAACGCTCAACATCCCGTCTCATCTATGGCCAAAAAAATGTGTAGCAAGTACGTCCTCCATCTTCTTCACGCCAAAGTGTCCCATTAATCCCCCTCCATGCGCCTCCTGTAACAACAAAAGACGAACGGAGCTAGATGGAATGCATAGCTTGTTAGCACGGAACACAAATCCATCATTAATGACGAACTTGTTCCATGTTCTCCCTTCTTTACAATTCTCCAACACATCTTTAAATTCAGCATCATGCATATATTGATCTTTGATGGTCTCCAAACCAAATATTTTAAAGTCAAGTTGTGAAAGCATAGTATAACGACAAGACAATGCATCAGCAATAACATTTTCTTTACCCTTCTTGTGTCTAATGACATAAGGGAAAGTCTCAATGAATTCAACCCATTTAGCATGTCTACGGTACAGTTTTGCTTGACTTTTAATATGTTTCAAAGATTCATGATCAGAATGTATAAAAAACTCTTTGGGCCATAAATAATGTTGCCATGTTTCCAAAGTCCGAACAAGAGCATATAATTCCTTATCAGAAGTAGAATAATTCAGACTAGGCCCACTGAATTTTTCAGAAAAGTATGCACCAGGTTTACCATCTTGTAATAGCACACCTCCTAATCCAATTCCACTAGCATCACATTCAAGCTCAAAAGTCTTATTAAAATCAGGAAGTTGGAGTAATGGAGCATGTGTTAACTTATCTTTCAATACCTTGAAGGCTTCTTCCTGTGCGGTATCCCAAACAAAAGGCACATCCTTCTTTGTAAGCTCATTTAGAGGTGCATCAATGGTGATGAAATCCCTCACAAAACGCCTATAGAAACCAGCGAGTCCAAGAAAACTCCTCACTTGTGTGACCGTGTTGGGCTGCGGCCAACTCTCAATAGCTTCAATCTTGGATTTATCAACTTCAATTCCCTGTGGAGTAACAACATAGCCAAGGAAAGATACTCGGTCGGTGCAAAAGGTGCACTTCCCAAGGTTACCAAACAAACGTGCATCACGTAGAGCGATAAAAACAGCACGCAAATGATCCAAGTGTTCCTCCAAAGATCTAGTATAAATCAGTATATCATCAAAATAGACTACCACAAATTGTCCAATGAAAGGACGTAAAACCTCGTTCATTAATCTCATGAAAGTGCTAGGTGCATTAGTTAACCCAAAAGACATGACTAACCAATCATATAATCCAAACTTAGTTCTAAATGCTGTTTTCCATTCATCTCCCAATTTCATACGAATTTGATGGTATCCACTACGCAAATCAACTTTGGAGAAAATTGTAGAGCCACTTAATTCATCAAACATATCATCTAGCCTAGGAATAGGATGACGATAACGAATAGTAATATTATTAATGCATCTACAATCAACACACATACGCGACGTACCATCCTTTTTAGGCACTAGAATAATAGGAACAGCACAAGGACTAAGAGATTCGCGTATATAACCTTTGTCGAGTAGCTCCTGTACTTGACGCATAATCTCCTTCGTCTCCTCTGGATTGGTACAGTATGGCGCACGGTTGGGCAGCGATGCACCGGGAATTAAGTCAATCTGATGCTCAATCCCTCGAATAGGTGGTAATCCCGGTGGCACGTCTTGTGGAAAGACGTCAGCGAACTCCTGCAAAATGTTAGCGACAGCAGGAGGCAAAGAGGGAGGCATGTCCTCGAAGGAAAATAATACCTCTTTGCATACAAAAGCATAGCAAACAGATGTATTAACATCCAAATCAGTAATATCAGATTTAGTGGCAAGTAAACAACCACTCTTCAGTTTTATTTCAGATGCAACACTAGATGATTGTTTATTAGGCTTATTATGTTGCTAAAATTCCTTTGCCACAATCTGATTTTCACTCTCACTTTGCTTCTGCTTTGCTTTTCTAGCTCTAGCAATGTCCTCTTTCATAATATGTTCGGGAGACATAGGAAGCAAAGTTATATTTTTATCCTTATGAATAAGAGTTTACTGATTCGTCATACCATGGTGTACAGAATTTTTATCAAATTGCCATGGTCTACCAAGTAAAACGGAGCATGCTTGCATGGGTACCACATCACAATCGACATAATCAGAATATGTAGCAATGCTAAAGTGCACACGAACAGTACGTGTTACCTTAACCTTGCCACTGTTGTTGAACCATTGGATGTAATAAGGATGAGGATGTGGTCTGGTGGTTAGAGATAGCTTCTCCACCATCTCCATGCTAGCCAAGTTGTTGCAACTCCCTCCATCGATGATGACGCTAACAGAACGCTCCTTCACAACTCCCTTTGTATGGAACAAGTTGTGCCTCTGATTTTGCTCAGCCTGTGTAACCTGCACACTCAGAACACGTTGAGCAACTAAACTTTCATACCTGTCAGCATAGTCAGCAGCCTTGTAGTGTGTCTCTTGTTCAGCATCCTCGGCACCCTGTTCTTCACTTGCAATAATAGCCAAAGTCTCCTCATCATAAGCACTAGCGCACGCATATCCACCATCCTCAGTAACAATCATCACACGCTTGGAAGGGCATTCTCGCGCATAGTGACCTCCACCCTTGCAACGAAGACAAATAACCTCATGTGTTTGCCCTGTAGATGCATGGATGAAGAAGAGCTCTGTGCAGGCCCGGAAGGTGTGCTCTTCGCGGAGGGTGGGACAGAGGCCTGTTTCCTGGTATCTCGGTTGGAGTTGGAGGCTGAAGTAAGTGGTGCTGTAGTAGGACGTGTGGAAGTAGATGATGTACGTGGCGTCCATGATGAAGCGCAACCTGCAGAAAAATTAGTTCTCGCCATTGCCTGTCGATCCTGCACTTCACGTTCAGCTTTGCAAGCAAGATGAAATAAACGAGTGATAGTGTTATACAACTTATACTCTAGAATAGTCTGAATCTCTCTATTTAATCCACCCATAAAACGTGCAAGCATGGCTTCATTCTCCTCAACAATATCACATCTAATCATGCCAGTTTGTAATTCCTGATAATATTCCTCTACAGAATTTTTTCCTTGTCTTAAACGCTGCAAATTTTGAAGCAATTCACGTTGATAATATGGTGGAACCCAACGGTTACGCATAGCAGTTTTCAAAGCAGCCCAAGTAGTTGGGATATTAGCATGATCTATTCTACAATGTTCAGACCACCAAACACAAGCAAAACTAGTGAATGAACAAACAGCAGCAGTAACACGTCTATCCTCAGAAAATTGTAAGCATGTAAAACATTGTTCTGTTTCTAACTCCCAAGTAAGATATATATCAGGAACATATCTACCATCAAATGTAGGAATATTCAATTTAAGTTTAGGGAGATGGTCATGATTTTGTACCTGAGGGGGTGCTGCAGCCCTACCATTGCGATTGTAGGCATGTGGACGACCTGGTGCGTGTGGTGATGGTTGCCCTTGGGGCTGATCTGGAGCAACATCTTCCCCATCATCGTAATCACCATCGTACTCAGCGTTCTGATCAACAGTAGTAGCAGCAGCAGCCACAGAGGCCACAACAGTAGGAACGACACCAGAATGTTGGCCTTCCTCGAGGGGCACACGTTGTGCGCACCCCGCAAAATTCGGCCGACGTTGTTGTTGTTGTTGCTGAGTTATGACCGGTGCAGCTGGTGGTAGACGTGCAAGCACCTCATTGAACTTAGCGTCCAACTTCGTCTCGAACGTCTTCTCCAATCCATCTAGCTTCTCCATGGCATCTCCAAGGCTGGTCACGAAGTCTTGTACCTGGTCGGCCATCATTTCCTGGAATTTGTCATGGAGCTCCTTGTTGGTCATAACCTCCCATTCGACCTCGTCAGCTTCTGAACCTGGCATGGTTAGCAGTAATAGGAACACACAAGAATATGAACCTACAGACTACTAGGAAGTGATGGTGGTGGCGGTGTGTCACAAATCCGTCAAGCCAATCTCAATTTCTTACCAATTCTTACCCAGTAGCAGGTGGTGATCGGCAACCGTTGTAGTCAAAACTCTCAAAGCTTGGATAGAGCGATTGCCAGGCGGTGTCAAACACACGACGTAGATGTATGTGGAGCTGGGAAGGCTTATAATATGGTAGCAAAAAAAAAGTCAGCAATAATCAGTTCAGAGATGCAAAATTGAAAAGACGCTCAACGACGGTACCGTGCTGGTCCCAGGCTAGACCGTGCTAGAGACGCGAGCCTAAACACCAACAAAATCACGACGTTACACGTAATCAAGGGAAGAGCACACTCTGGAAAAAAATCGATTTTTATTTGGGCTTCTTTTTTTTTGCGCTCTTTTTTTCTCAGCAAATCACTATAATGGCGGGTGTCTCAAAACTCTTCCCAAGTCGTATAAACAGGATAGGCACAATAAAAATTTGACTATTTGTTTTTCCAGGAGCGATTCGGGGCTGCGACGACCAAAAAATGCGACAAAATTCACTATGATGGCAAGTGTCTCAAAACGCTCCGGACAGCCTAAAAACAGGATAGGAAAAAAGTATTTTCACCCGTCGAAATTTTGGCCTAGAAAGTGCTCTGAAAAGCATGCCAGACTCGGGCAAGGAAACTTTTTTGGCCTAAAAAATATTTTCACCCGCCGAAATTTTGGCCTAAAAAATATTTTCACCCGCCGATTTTTTTTTCCGAAACCTACTCAGGCAAGGAAACGCGAAAATAAAATCAAAAGGATCTCGAAATCAATCCGACTATGGGATGGACTCGGATTGGTGGTGGATATATGGTGGTATATATGGATACGGATTGAGGGCAGATATATGGTGGTGATATATATGGACTCGGATTGGTGGCGGATATGTGATGGTATATATGACAGCGACGATGAAGATGGCGTGGTGGTGGTATATGGCAGCGACAATGAAGATGGTGTGGTGGCGGCGTGACAACTTGTGAGTAGAACTCGAAACTTTAAAAGACTAGACTCTAAGACTAGCAACTTGACACGACGATGCAACCGCAAATTCAGCAAAGCAAATACCAAACAGAAAATTGCAAAGGCTCAGATTGGTTCGGATATGATGATCTAACCCTATTTTTTTTGTGGCTTTTTCGTGGACGATAGGTATGAAGAACAATGCGATATAAAATACGAATAACAGGTAAAATCTCACCGAGCAACCTGGAAATCTGATACCACTTGATAGAGGCAAAGGTGTCCCATCTTTCGATGAGATGGTGGCTATCGTTTTGGTGGAGGTCGACTTTTACGATCCGACTACGAACGTGCGAAGACGTCATGCCTTAGCAATCGCTAAACCAACTCCGAGAGGTTATTGACCACGCCGGAGCACGATCAACCTGACCACGAAGGTCTATTTCCTGCACGCAAACGAAGAACAAGCAAGAAACTAAGATTGCAATCTGGATATTGCGAATAAAAGAGGAAAGCTTTATTGATGAAGTGGGGTTCTGTGACGTCTTGGTCTGGTCGTGGAACACAAACGAAGGACGCGAAGTTGCAGCTATGGCGAACTTGTAATCTAAACAAAACCCAAGTCTAAAACGATACCCTAAGGGCTGTATATATGGGGGAATAGAAGGGGATTTCGTGGACCCTTGGAGGAGGGGTCCGAAACCAGCCCTAACTCTGTTTCCCCACACATACGGACTCTAAAAATAGCCTAATAAGTGGTATTTCGAAATTATATGGGCCTGGCCCAAAAATAAGGTGACGCAGCACCTATATTAGCCTATGGAAGAAATTTATAAAGTGGCATCTTGTATATTTAGTTCAAGCTACCAAGCACTCCTTATGGTGGCTTCAATGTGCGAAAATCACCACTGGAAACTCCGTTGTTCCTTCCCGCGCGCGCACCTTCTACCCCATGCTTGATCCCGCTCCAATGGCCATCCTTCTTGTTCATGCTAGGTCCTTCATTCATAAGTAAAACAAAATTATCTAATTTAGGCAGCATCATATGTTCATAAACATTAGAAGGATTTCCAAGAAATGAAAGTACCTGATAATTTAGTTGGCGTGTGCGGGCTCTAGTAACTGGTCCAATATGTGTAGCTGGTGGGGATGTGGGTGTAACATTAGTAGGGATGTCCTCAACAGCAATAACCAGTTCAGGGATGCAAAGTTGAATAAACGCTCAACGACGGTACTGTGCTGGTCCTAGGCTTGATCGTGCTAGAGACGCGAGCCTAAACACCAACAAAATCACGACATTACACGTAATCAAGGGAAGAGCACACCCTGAATTTTTAATTTTTTTTGGCACCTCCTTTTTTTGCGCTCTTTTTTTTGCTCAGAAAATCACTATAATAGCTAGTGTCTCAAAACTCTTCCCAAGTCGTATAAACAGGATAGGCACAAAAAATTTTGACTATTTTTTTTTCAGGAGCGATTCGGGGCTGCGACGACCAAAAAATGCGACCAAAAATCACTATGATGGCGAGTGTCTCAAAACGCTCCGGACAGCGTAAAAATAGGATAGGGAAAAATATTTTCACCCGCCGAAATTTTGGCCTAGAAAGTGCTCTGAAAAGCATGCCAGGCAAGGAAACGCGAAAATAAAATCAAATGGATCTCGAAATCAATCCTAATATGGGATGGACTCGGATTGGCGGTGGATATGTGGTGGTATATATGTATACGGATTGATGGCAGATATATGGTGGTGGTATATGATGGTGGGTATGGCAGCGTTGATGATGATGGTGGGTATGGCAGCGGTGCTGATGATGGTGGGTATGACAGCGGTGCTGATGATGATGGTGGGTATGGCAGCGGTGATGATTCTGATGGGTATGGCGGCGTGACAACTTATGAACAGAACTCAAAACTCTAAAAGACTAGACGCTAAGACAAGCAACTTGACACGATGATGCGACCGCAAATTCAACAAAGCAAACACCGAACAGAAAATTGCAAAGGCTCAGATTGGTTCGGATATGATGAACTAACCCTAATTTTTTTTGTGGCTTTTTCATGGACTATAGGTATGAAGAAAATATGCGATCTAAACTATGAAAAACTGGTAAAATCTCACCGAGCAACCTGGAAATCTGATACCACTCGATAGATGCGAAGTTGTCCCTGTCTTTCGATGAGATGTGGCTATCGTTTATGGTAGAGTCGACTTTGACGATCCGACTATGAACGTGCGTGGACGTCACGCCTTAGCAATCACTAAACCAACTCCGAGGGGTTATTGACCACGCCGGAGCACGATCAACCTGACCACAAGGGTCAGTTTCCTGCTAGCAAACGAAGAACAAGCAAGAAACTAAGATTGCAATCTGGATATTGCGAATATAAGAGGAAAGCTTTACTGATGAAAGTGGGGTTCTGTGACGCCTTTGTCTGGTCGTGGAACACAAACGAAGAACGCGGAGTTCCAGCTATGGCGAACTTTCAATCTAAACAAAACTCAAGTCTAAAACGACGCACTAAGGGATGTATATATGGGGGAATAGAGGGGGATTTCGTGGCCCCTTGGAGGAGGGGTCCGAAACCAGCCCTAACTCTGTTTCCCCACACATACGGACTCTAAAAACTGCCTATAATATGGTATTTCGAAATTACATGGGCCTGGCCCAAAATTAAGGTGACGCAGCACCTATAATAGCCTATGGACGAAATTTATGAAGTGGCATGTTGTATATTTCGTCCAAGCCTCCAAGCACTCCTTATGGTGGCTTCAAAGTGCGAAAATCACCACCGGAAAGTCCATTGTTCCTTCCCGCGCGCGCACCTTCTTCTCCATGCTTGATCCCGCTCCAATGGCCATCTTTCTTGTCCATGCTAGGTCCTTCATTCATAAGTAAAACAAAAGTATCTAATTTAGGCAGCATCATATGTTCATGAACATTAGAAGGATTTCCAAGAAACGAAAGTACCTGATAATTTAGTTGGCATGCGCGGGCTCTAGTAACTGGTCCAATATGTGTAGCTGGTGGGGATGTGGGTGTAACATTAGTAGGAATGTCCTCATCATAGTATGCGCATGTGTTCCGATTGCCGTCCTATCAATGCTATCACCATTCGCTACCGTCATCCCATTCCTCGCTTAGACGATATGCTAGATGAACTTAGTGGTGCCACTATATTTTCTAAGATTGACTTAAAAAGTGGTTACTACCAAATTCGCATACAAGAGGGTGACGAGTGGAAAACCGCATTCAAGACTAAATTTGGTCTCTATGAATGGTTTGTTATGCCCAAGGGCTTATCCAAAGCACCGTGTACGTTCATGCGTGTTATGCACTATGTTTTGCGACCCCTCATAGGATATTGTGTTGTGGTATATTTTGATGATATTCTTGTCTTTAGCATGTCTCTTGAGGAGCATGCTACACATGTTCGTGATGTTTTGCAAATCCTTAGGAAGGAACAACTCTATGCAAACATAGAGAAATGCACATTTGGTGTTGATAAGGTAGTTTTCTTAGGTTTTGTAGTATCTTCTAAGGGCGTTCATGTAGATGAAACTAAGATTGATGCTATTAAAACTTGGCCCACACCAACGAATTTGCAACAAGTGTGTAGTTTCCTAGGACTAGCCGGTTTCTATCGCCGTTTTGTCAAAGACTTTAGCACTATTGCATCACCTCTTCATGCTTTGAGCAAGAAGAATGCACCATTTATATGGGGTCCTTCCCAAGACACCGCTTTCCATGAACTTAAAAATTTGCTCACTCATGCACCTTTGCTTGCTTTGCCCAACTTTGATAAAACATTTG
Organism: Elymus sibiricus; assembly: GCA_039707655.1. Classification (NCBI taxonomy): domain Eukaryota; kingdom Viridiplantae; phylum Streptophyta; class Magnoliopsida; order Poales; family Poaceae; genus Elymus; species Elymus sibiricus. The sequence goes on from CM077665.1 coordinate 241,494,097, forward strand.
AAGTGCATTGTGATGCTAGTGGTAATGGAATAGGTGGTGTGCTTATGCAAGAGAAGCGTCCTATCGCCTACTTTAGCGAGAAACTATCCGGCGCTCAACTTAACTACCCCATCTATGACAAAGAATTGTATGCGTTGATGAGAGTTTCACATGTGTGGGAACACTATTTGCGACCTCATGAGTTTGTTATTCATACCGACCATGAAACGCTCAAGTACTTAAAGGGTCAAACCAAGTTGAACAAACGGCATGCTAAATGGAGTGAATTTATTGAGTCCTTCCCTTATGTCATCAAATATATTAAGGGTAAGGAAAACGTTGTAGCGGATGCCCTTTCCCGCAAATGCATGCTAGTTACTCAACTTGAATTGAATGTTGTTAGCTTTGAGCACATCAAAGACTTGTATGAGCATGATACTTATTTTGCTAATCCTTACACTATGTGTCAAGTGAAAACTTGTTGGGAGAACTACTATATGAAAGATGGCTATCTTATGCGGGCTAACGAACTTTGTATACCCGAGTCTTCTCTTCATTTGTTGCTTTTGCAAGAGGCTCACGATGGAGGACTTATGGGTCATTTCGGACGTGACAAGACGTATGCCACGCTATCCAACTAGTATTTTTGGCCCAAGATGTTTCGTGATGTTGCACGCTTCACCAACCAATGCTCGACATGCCGCAAAGCTAAGTCCAAAGCTCAATCCCATTGATGAGGACATGACTACCTTGGATACGACCAAAAATATTGCATACATGCATATTTGTGAGGTGATTTCTTATAAGAGTTATGCAATAATTTATTTATGTTATCCGGAACAAAAATACTTCACCTATTTTTATGTTATGCCTAAATGCAGGATGGGCGAACACTTGTATGAACCACGTGTGATGACAAAAGAAGAGGAAATGGTTGGGTGCTATTCAAGAGGTCCTCTCATGTCAAAGGAAACAATTAGGTGCTATTCAACAAGTTCTCTCACGTCACTTTTTGGCCAAGAGAAGATAGAGTCCAAGTCTCTCACGTTCTGGACTCAGATTCGGACTGCACAGACATACCTGTACCAAAACGGCAATAACTTTTTCATCCTGACTCCGAATTGGGTGATTCTTTTTTTGCTGAAAAGTAGATTTTATCTGCTTTCCGTACCAATTGGAAGCACCTTCAAATTCGTCCGTAGCGTGGAGATATTGACGAAACAATATGACGTTGCACCAGAATCCGAATCAAACTACAAGTCCAAAGGTGTTGCATCACCTCCACTTGGGCCCATAGGCCTTGTACGACCTAGGGTTAGTTTTAGGCTGCCATGGGACGTCCTCCCACCTCCTTGGCCGCCACCTCTTGCTCCTATATAAGTAGATCAATCTAGTAGCTTTTCCTTTGGGTTTTGTTTAGATTACAAGTTCGCCATAGCTGCAACTTCGCGTCCTTCGTTTGTGTTCCACGACCAGACCAAGACGTCACAGAACCCCACTTCATCAATAAAGCTTTCCTCTTTAATACGCAATATAACCGAAAGACGGGACACCGTTGGCTCTATTAAGTGGTATCAGTTTTCAGGTTGCTCGGTGAGAATTTCCCGTTATCCCTAGATTAGATTTATTTTTCTTACCTATTACCCAAGAAAAAGCCATACAAAAAAAAGTTAGATCTATTCATCATTTGTCCAAGCCAGTCTGAGCCTTTGCAATTTTCTTTTCAGTGCTTGCATAGTTGAATTATCGGTTGCATCGTCGTGTCGAGTTGCTGGTCTTAGCATCTAGTGCCTTAGAGTTTCGAGTTCTGTCCACAGATTGTCATGCCGCCGCAGCACCATCTTCATCGCTGCTGCCATATACCACCAGCACACAACCGTCATCCCTTCCGTCGTTGCCCACATCAATTTCCACCGCCTGTTTCGGTCATTGTCATTATCATACTTGAGGTCGTTCACATCTACGCTTGATCCAATCTGCATCTTATCTGATTTTGTTGAAAAAAAAAGTGAGAGAGAAAAAAAAGAAAAAAAAAAGTGAGAGAGAGAGAAAAAAAAAGAAGACAAAAAAAAGTCCGTGAAAAAAAAAAGAGAAGAGAAAAAAAAACACAAATTTCGGATCTATCTAGACTCAATCTCGTATCTGAATTCGGATTGAAATCTGTTTTGCGCAGTGTTCAGTAAAACAGGCGTATCTTCCTCACACGAACTCCGTTTTGGCTCCACGAGTATTCAAATTCGAGCTATCGACGAGCCGCATATGAATAGTTCATCAAGCTAGTTCATTATTGTCACCTCCAAATCGGCTTCTAAATAGGACGTTTTGCCCTCCGAAGGTCGTGAACACAGTTTGTCATTATTTTTCAGGTTCGTTTCTGAATTATTTGACTCCTCATACGAACTCGGAATTGAGTGATTCTTTTTGCATACGAAAGCTTGAGTCAGTAGCATTCTTGAGAAAAAATATCAGAAATTTGACATATTATCTTTCATAGGAAAGTTGTAGAGAGAGTTTCGGTATATCCTGCTTGGCGGTCATTTATCATCATTGTCTTTAGTGCCATTGTGATCTTCACTTATATCTTGCTGTCCAGAGCTAATTCCTATCATCCGTTGCTGCTATTTGTCCTACGCCGTGACTTCATTAGTGTTCTAGGCTCGCGTCTCTAGTACGGTCTAGCCTAGGACCAGCACAGTACCGTCGTTGAGCGTTTATTCAACATTGCATCTCTGAATTGATTATTGCTAATCTTTTGCTACCATATATTAAGCCTTCCAAGCTCCATATATTTCTACACCGTGTATGCATACGTTCACCTGGTAATCGCTTTACTCAATCTTCGGAGATATTGACACCATCGGTTGCCGGTCACCACCTGCTGCATGGTAAGAATTTGTAAGACATTGATATTTGCTTTACTGTGGGCGTCTTACCACCACATCCCAGTAGTTCATAGGAACAATATTCTTGGATTTTATTTCTTGTTTCTACTAATCATGACAGGATCCAGAGTTGTCAGTTTGTGGGCTTCGTCAATCGTGGGAGACGTGCCACCACCTAAGCAAATACCACAACCGTCACGAGAAGTGCAAAGACATTCCAATACACATGATCAGGTTAATGTTTCTATATCACCATTTAATGGCCGTTTTAGACCTGCTTTATATATTGAATGGGAGTTCGAAATAAATGATATATTTGCTTCTCATAATTTTGCTGAACATAAAAAAGTTAAGGTCGCGATTGATTCATTCACTGGTTATGCTTCAGTTTGGTGGAGTGAATATTGTCGTTTACACCCTGATTATATACATATTACTTGGGATGATTTAAAACTTGCCATGAGACACACATTCGTTCCTACTTATTACACTCGTGACATGATTAAAAAGTTCGAAAATTTAAAACAAGGTAGTGACACCGTAACGAAATATTATGACGATTTACAAACGACCTTGTTGCATTCCTCATTAGAAGAAAGTGAAGAAGATTTTATGGATAGATTTTGGGGAGGATTAAACCGTGATATTCAGGAGATACTAATTCATGAAAAGTGTTATTCTATGCATCGTTTGTTTTGTCTTGCTTGCAAAGCTGAACAGGTAATAAAACAACGTGTTGCCCACAAGGAGAACGAGCGCAAGGTGCACATTCCAAGAGTTGACACGGTTGTTCCTTCAACTACTAGGCATAGTATGACAACCACATCAATTGTTGTGAGGGCTACATCACCTTCACCATGTGACACGTCACCACCGAGAGTGCCTACATCATGTGAGTTGATCATAAGAGGTAATGACAAAGCCATATTTCATACTAAGCAACGCCGAGGACGGCTTTGTTTTCAAGAAAGGGAGGATGATGAGGACATGACTACCTTGGATACGACCAAAAATATTGCATACATGCATATTTGTGAGGTGATTTCTTATAAGAGTTATGCAATAATTTATTTATGTTATCCGGAACAAAAATACTTCACCTATTTTTATTTTATGCCTAAATGCAGGATGGACGAACACTTGTATGAACCACGTGTGATGACAAAAGAAGAGGAAATGGTTGGGTGCTATTCAAGAGGTCCTCTCATGTCAAAGGAAACAATTAGGTGCTATTCAACAAGTTCTCTCACGTCACTTTTTGGCCAAGAGAAGATAGAGTCCAAGTCTCTCACGTTCTGGACTCAGATTCGGACTGCACAGACATACCTGTACCAAAACGGCAATAACTTTTTCATCCGGACTCCGAATTGGGTGATTATTTTTTTTGCTGAAAAGTAGATTTTATCTGCTTTCCGTACCAATTGGAATCACCTTCAAATTCGTCCGTAGCGTGGAGATATTGACGAAACAATATGACGTTGCACCAGAATCCGAATCAAACTACAAGTCCAAAGGTGTTGCATCACCTCCACTTGGGCCCATAGGCCTTGTACGACCTAGGGTTAGTTTTAGGCTGCCTTGGGACATCCTCCCACCTCCTTGGCCGCCACCCCTTGCTCCTATATAAGTAGATCAATCTAGTAGCTTTTCCTTTGGGGTTTTGTTTAGTTAAAAGTTAGCCATTGCAACTTCGTGTACTTCGTTTGTGTCCAACGACCAGACCAAGACCGCTTTCGGAACCCCACCATTATCAATACTTCATCTATATTCGCAATATTCAGATTGCATTATCATATTCTTGCTTGTTCTTCAATTGCTTGCAGAAATAGACCTTCGTGGTCAGGTTGATCGTGCTCCGGCGTGGTCAATAACCTTTTGGAGATTGGTTTAGCGATTGCTAAGGCTCAACGTCGTGCACGTTTGAAGTCGGATCGTCAAAGTCGTCTCCACCAAATCGATAGTTATCATCTCATCGAAAGATCGGGACCCTCGCTTCTATTAAGTGGTATCAGAGCTTAAGTGGTCAGGTTGCTCGGTGAGAATTTCCCGTTATTAAAGCTTTCCTCTTTAATAAATGGTCAGGTTGATCGTGCTCCGGCGTGGTCAATAACCTCTCGGAGTTGGTTTAGCGATTGCTAAGGCGCGACGTCTTCGCACGTTCGTAGTCGGATCGTGAAAGTCGACTTCCACCAAAACGATAGCCACCATCTCATCGAAAGACGGGACACCTTCGCCTCTATCACCCATGGTCTTTATATGCCTCTCCCTATACCTTTCCAACCTTGGGAAGACATTAGTATGGATTTTGTGCTTGGTTTGCCACGAACAAAAAATGTCCATGATTCCGTTTTTGTCGTTGTGGACCGTTTTCCAAGATGGCTCATTTCATTCCATGTCACAAGATAGACGATGTTTCTCATATCGTCAATCTCATTTGTAGGGACATATTGCGACTACATGGCGTCCCCAAGACCATTGTCTCGGATCGCGACGTCAAGTTTTTGAGCTACTTTTGGAAGACCCTATGCGCCAAGCTCGGAATCAAGCTTTTTTCTCTTCGGCATACCATCCTCAAACCGATGGAAAAACGGAGGTGACGAACCGGATGCTTTCTACGCTACTCCGCGTGTTGATCAAGAAGAACATCAATGAATGGGAAGATTGCCTCCCCATCGCCGAGTACGCCTACAATCGCGCAAGTCACTCCACCACCAGCAAGTCTCCGTTCGAAGTGGTCTACGGCTTCAATCCTTTATCCCCATTGGACATCCTACCTCTACCACTCCAAGAGCGCGTCAACATGGACGCAAGTGCAAGGACAAGCTACATCAAGAGGATGCATGAAGATACTAGGCGCCCGATTGAACGTCAAGTGGAACGCGTCACCAACAAGTGCAACGTCAACAAACACCCCATAGTGTTCGAGCCCGATGATCTTGCTTTGCTACACCTTCGCAAGGACCGCTTCCCCAACGAACGCAAATCGAAGCTACTTCCTTGAGCCGACGGCCCCTTCAAGGTGTTGGCACGCTACAACAACAATGCCTACAAGATCGACATACCACGCGACAAGTACAACATGAGTGACACCATCAATGTCACGGATCTATCCCCTTACCATGGTGATGAAGATCTTGATCCGAGGACGGATCTTCCCCAAGGGGGGGGGGGAATGCTGAGCATCCCACCATCATCCCCATGGACTCTACACCATCACATCAAGCCACAAAGGGACCCATGACTAGAGCCCGGGCACGTGCTATTGAACACGAGGTGACATCTCTCCTATATGATTCTTTCTTTGATATTCATGGGATGCTACCTCAATCGGAGATCCTTTGCATGACCAGGTACAATGGTAATGGAGTTGGTCTAGAAGATGCTCGGAGCGGAGGACGTCAAGCTTGGAAGGAAAATGAAGAAGCTTCGGGCAAGGCCCAGCTCTCGGACGTCCGGACAGCCTCGGACGTCCGACGCCTGAAGACTCCAGGACACTCCAACGCCCGGACGACCGACCCCGCCCGGACGTCCGACACGCTCCAGCACTCGGACGACCGGACCCATCCGGAAATCCGACGCCCCCGCACCCGCACCGAATCCTCGGAAGTCCGAAGACCTCCGGACGACCGGGCCCCGGACGTCCGACGCGCCCCGGAAATCCGAGAACCCCTTTCCAGAGCCGAATCCTTGGATGACCGGCCACCTCCGGACGTCCGGACCTCTGTGAAGCCTCGGACGTCCGACAACGTCCGGACGTCCGACACTTGTTGAGCGCAGCCGCTCGGGCCTTGGCCCGTGTACCCTTTCCTTTCGCCTAGGACTATATAAACACTTCCCCCTCCTCTTCCTAGGGTTAGCTATTGTTTGGCAAAGACCTCTTGTTGAGCATAGCTCCATCACTTCCTTCTCCCTAGGAGATTACCCTCCGTTGAGAGAAGATCCAAGCGATGCCAAGGCCCCTCTAAGGGAAGATCCCACGGGATTCAAGACCTCCTCCTTCGGAGCGAGAAGACTATCTTTACTTGTATCCTTTTGTTGATTGTGGACCCGGTAACTCGTGTACTCGAGTGATTCTAGTGCATGTGTGAACGAAGGTTGTCCTTGAGTGTTTGTTTTCCTCTCGTGTTTTGCTTGTGTTCTTCATGTTCCTCGTGAGATCCTGATGCGGAGCATCCCAACAGCATCCCCATGGACTCTTCACCATTGCATCAAGCCACAAAGGGACCCATGACAAGAGCCAGGGCACGCGCTATTGAGCACGAGGTGACATCTCTCCTATATGATTCTCTCTTTGATGTTCATGGAACATGGGTGCTACCTCAATCGGAGATCCTTTGCATGATCAGGTACAACGGGAATGAAGAAGGCCTAGAAGATGCTCGTGGTGAAGGACAAGTCCCCATGGGAAAGGACACGCAAACGGTGGCTAGAACATCCTCCAGGTCTCGGACATCCGGCCAAGACCCCGGACATCTGGCCCCTAAAGACTGCACCAGCACCAAAGGCCAGCGGCGGAAGCTACAGGCGCCGGACATCCGGTACCAGCCCGGATTTCCGATCGCCACTCCTGGAATTCCGGCGGCCCAATACCAGAACCGGGCGAAACACGACGCCTCCAGTCCGGACATCCGGCCCAAGCCCGGACATCCGGCCACTCCCGACGCCCCGGACATCCGGCCTCCGCCCCAGACATCCGGCGCGAGGCATCCGCGTCCACAGCTCTCTGACCAACTCCCAGCCGGACATCCGGCCCGTGCACCGGACATCCGGCACCAGGCCGGACATCTGCCCCTTGGCCGGACATCCGGCGCCTGCCTGCGCGCATGGACGGGCCCGAGGCCCATGTATCTCCCTCTCCCTTTCCACCCTTCGTGGCTAGCACTATATAAACTCCTCTTCCCCTCTTTCTAGGGTTAGCTATTGTTTGGCAAAACACTTTGTTGTGCATAGCTCCATCACTTCCTTCTTCCTAGGAGATTATCCTCCGTTGAGAGAAGATCCAAGCGATGCCAAGGCCCCTCTAAGGGAAGATCCCCTCGGGATTCAAGACCTCCTCCTCCGGAGCGAGAAGACTATCGTTACTTTTATCCTTTAGTTGATTGTGGACCGTGATACTCATGTACTCGTGTGATTCTAGTGGATGTGTGATCGAAGGTTGTCCTTGAGTGTTTGATTTTCCTCTCATGTTTCTCTTGCGTTCTTCGCGTTCCTAGTGAGATCCCCTCCAATTCGTGAAAGATCGATGCACACGGGCGTGTCCCGTATCATATTGGTATGAAGAGCCAAGGTTTCTCATGAATTTGGAGTCTTCCCCACCGTTTTCTAGCCAATTTTGTTTTGTTTTGACCTAATTTCGAATCCCCACAAAAATAGCCATACCCAAATTTCTTGGATTCGTTTGATTTGAGGAGATTTTGTTGATTTGGATCCGTGTATTTCGTTGTGCACAGGTAGATCTAGCTTTTCCCCTCCATCCCCATCATTTTCCACCGTCAAATCGCCCCAATTTTGCCGAATTTTTTTCGTGTTCATCCTCTAATTCTTAGGTATCCTGAGATTGGATCAGGATTCGGGAGGCCCGGACATCCGGCCCAGGCAGCCCGGACATCCGGCCCCTGGAGAACAGCAAAGCTGTTTTGCCTCCCAACTTTGACAGATTTTGTCATTTTCCACCATTTCTTCCACAACTTTCCGCCATTTTTTCCGCAACCCATTTGCATGTCAGATTTTGAGTCGCGAGCATCGCCACTTCCTAAGGTGTTTCGGCTAATTAGGAGTGGTTCTTCATCGACATCGCCGCTCATCATCGCCCCGGATCGTCGCCAACCAACTCTTCATTGACACCTCACCGTAAGCAAGGACGGTAACCGCGACGACACTCTTGTCCATACCCTTGCCAATTCATTGTTACCCCGAGCCTATTTGCGTTACTTGCCCATCGAGACTAGCCATTGAGTATTGCCGGGCTACGCTACTTGTGCACTTTAGTGATACATACTCCGCATAGCTTCATTTGCGTGCATATATCTTGATACGGGGCACGCCCGTGTGCGTCGATCTTTCACGAATTAGAGGTGGATTTGTGAATGAACACGAAGAACACGAAGAACACGAGGGGGAAATCACAAGAGGAAACACTCAAGAACGACCTCCGATCACACATCCACTAGAATCACACGAGTACATGAGTATCACGGTCCAAAAACAAGAAAAGGATACATGTAACGATAGTCTTCTCGCTCCGGAGGAGGAGGTCTTGAATCCCGTGGGGATCTTCCCTTAGAGGGGCCTTAGCATCACTCCGGATCTTCTCACGTAGAGGTGTATCGCTCCACGAGGTAAGGGAGATAATGGAGCTATGCTCAACAAGAGTCTTTGCTAAACATAAGCCAACCCTAATACGAAGCTAGGAGGGGAGTACTTATAGTCTGAGATGAAGGGGTAAGTGGGAGAGGTACATGGGCCTCGGGCCCGAGTGGCAACGTTCTGTGACGGCCAGAAATTCCGGGCGCCGGAAGTTCCGGGCTGGTTCCGGGCCGGGTCCGGGCTGAACAGAGAGTTGGCGCAGGCCGGCTTCTGGCGGGGCCGGAAGTTCTGGGGGCCGGAGGTTCCGGGCTATCCAGAGAGTTTGCACCTCTGGATCTTGTCCTGGGTCGTCGGAGGGCCGGAAGTTCCGGGCCGGCCGGAAGTTTCGGGCTGTCCAGAGACTTGCCCTTGGTGCTAGCTCCTTCTCCTCCTCGGCCTTGGTCTTGAGGCTGCTTCCTTGGTCCTTCGCGGTCATCTTCCTCGTACATAAGGATATACAGGGTTTCATTGTGAGGTAGCATCCAGGTTCCTTTGCCATCGAAGTCATACTCGAAGAGGAGTGAGTTCACCATAGCTCCAATGTCGCGTGCGCGTGCTCTTGTCATAGGGCCACTTGGGGGCTGGCTTGATGGTGTAGTCTTCATGGGGATGATTGTGGGATGCTCCGCATCATCTCCCCCCCCCCCTTGGGGAAGATCCGTCCTCGGATCAAGATCTTCATCACCATGAAAAGGGGATAGATCCGTGACGTTGAAGGTGTCACTCCTGTTGTACTTGTCGCGCGGGATGTCGATCTTGTAGGCATTGTTGTTGTAGCGTGCCAACACCTTGAAGGGACCGTCGGCTCGGGGAAGTAGCTTTGACTTGCGTTCGTTGGGGAAACGGTCCTTGCTAAGATGTAGCCAGACAAGATCACCGGGCTTGAACACCATGGGGTGCTTGTTGAGGTTGCGCTTGTTGGTGACGCGTTCCACTTGACATTCAATCGTGCGCCTTGTATCTTTATGCAACCCCTTGATGTAGCTTGCCCTTGCACTTGGGTCCATGTTGACGCGCTCTTGGAGTGGTAGAGGTAGGATGTCCAATGGGGAGAATGGATTGAAGCCGTAGACCACTTCGAACGGAGACTTGCCGGCGGTGGAGTGACTTGCGCGATTGTAGGCGTACTCGACGATTGGTAGGCAATCTTCCCATTCGTTGATGTTCTTCTTGGTCGTTCTTCTTGGTCAACACGTGAAGTAGGGTAGAGAGCGTCCGGTTCGTCACCTCCGTTTGTCCATCGGTTTGTGGGTGGTACGCCGAAGAGAAAAGAAGCTTGATTCCGAGCTTGGCGCATAGGGTCTTCCAAAAGTAACTCAGGAACTTGACGTCGCGGTCCGAGACAATGGTCTTGGGGATGCCTTGTAGTGGCAAGATGTCCCTACAAAAGAGATTGGCAAGATGTGAAGCATCGTCTATCTTGTGACATGGAATGAAATGAGCCATCTTGGAGAAGCGGTCCACAACGACAAAAACGGAGTCATGGCCAGTTTTAGTTCTTGGCAAACCAAGCACAAAATCCATACTAATGTCTTCCCAAGGTTGGAAAGGTATAGGGAGAGGCATATAAAGACCATGGGATTGAGCTTTGGACTTAGCTTTGCGGCATGTAGAGACTCGGTTTGTGAAGCGTGCAACATCACGAAACATCTTGGGCCAAAAGTACTTGTTGGATAGTGTGGCATACGTCTTGTCGCGTCCAAAGTGACCCATAAGTCCTCCACCGTGAGCCTCTTGCAAAAGCAACAAACGAAGAGAAGACTCGGGTATACACAATTTGTTAGCACACATAAGATAGCCATCATTCATATAATAGTTCTCCCAACAAGTTTTCACTTGGCAAATAGTGTAAGGATTAGCAAAATAGGCATCATGCTCATACACGTCTTTGATGTGCTCAAAACCAATAACATTCAATTCAAGTTGAGTAACTAACATGCATTTGCGGGAAAGAGCATCCGCCACAACATTTTCCTTACCCTTAATGTATTTGATGACATAAGGGAAGGACTCAATAAATTCACTCCATTTCGCATGTCGTTTGTTCAACTTGGTTTGACCTTTTAGGTACTTAAGTGTTTCGTGGTCGGTATGGATAACAAACTCATGAGGGCGCAAGTAATGTTCCCACACATGCAAAACTCTCACCAAAGCACACCATTCTTTGTCATAGATGGGGTAGTTAAGTTGAGCGCCGGATAGTTTCTCGCAAAAGTACACAATAGGGCGCTTCTTTTGCATAAGCACACCACCTATACCATTACCACTAGCATCACAATGCACTTCAAATGGTTTATCAAAGTTGGGCAAAGCAAGCAAAGGTGCGTGAGTGAGCAAATTTTTAAGTTCATGGAAAGCGGTGTCTTGTGTAGGATCCCAAATGAATGGTGCGTTCTTCTTGCTCAAAGCATGAAGAGGTGAGGCAATAGTGCTAAAGTCATTCACAAAACGGCGATAGAAACCGGCTAGTCCTAGGAAGCTACGCACTTGTTGCAAATTCGTTGGTGTGGGCCAAGTTTTAAGAGCATCAATCTTAGTTTCATCTACATGAACGACCTTGGAAGATACTACAAAACCCAAGAAAACTACCTTCTCAACACCAAATGTGCATTTCTCCATGTTTGCATAGAGTTGTTCCTTCCTAACAATTTGCAAAACATCACGAACATGTGTAGCATGCTCCTCAAGAGACTTGCTAAAGACAAGAATGTCATCAAAGTAGACCACAACACAATATCCTATGAGGGATCGCAAAACATAGTGCATAACACGCATGAAAGTACCCGGTGTTTCGGATAAGCCCATGGGCATAACCAACCATTCATAGAGACCAAATTTAGTCTTGAATGCGGTTTTCCACTCGTCACCCTCTTGTATGCGAATTTGGTAGTAACCACTTTTTAAGTCAATCTTAGAAAATATAGTGGAACCACTAAGTTCATCTAGCATATCATCTAAGCGAGGAATGGGATGACGGTAGCAAATGGTGATAGCATTGATAGGACGACAATCGAAACACATGCGCATACTACCATCATGCTTAGGCACTAGTATTACCGGAACCGCACAAGGACTCAAGCTCTCGCGTACATGCCCTTTATCTAGGAGTTCTTTGACGCGGTAGGGAGCCTTGTTAGGAAGCGGTGCTCCGGGAATGAGGTCGATGCGGTGTTCGATCCCTCATTTTGGTGGTAGTCCCGGAGGTAGCTCATCGGGGAAAACATCCTTGAATTCCTGCAACAACTTAGATAACACAAGAGGAAGATGTTGTGAAGGGTTAGTCCGAACGACGTCATCCTTGCACACAAGTACATATTGAGGAACGGTCGATGGGCTCTCGCTCACATCCCTCAAATCTCTTTTGGTGGCTAAAAGAACTATGTCTCTAATGTCCCTCATCGTGGAGTCGCTCATTTTTGGCTTGTGGCACTCACTCTCTTTGAGGTGGATCACTCTCTCACTTTTATCTCCACGATGGGATGAAACTTGTTTGTCGGCGATGACTTGACTTGGAGTCATTGGTCGGAGTACATATTGCTTGCCCTTCATTTTGAAGCTATATTGATTTGTCCGACCGTTGTGTGTGACGCCACGGTCGAATTGCCAAGGTCTTCCAAGTAGGAGGTGGCAAACGGACATGGGAACCACATCACACTCCAAAGTGTCTTCATATGCACCTATCTGGAAGGAAACTTCCACGGTGTGGTCAACTGGGAGGGTTCCGGAATCACTAAGCCATTGGACCTTGTAGGGACGAGGGTGCTTTTTCTTGACCAATTGTAGCTTGGAACAAAGGTCTTCACTTGCCAAGTTATGGCAACTCCTTCCGTCGATGATGACCTTGACGGACTTTCCTTGGATGCCTGCCTTTGTGTGGAAGATGTGGCAACGTTGGTCCTCGTCTTCTTGTTGTTGGAGCGTCAAGACTTTGGAGACAACAAGAGCGGGGCTCGAATCGTTGTCGCAAAAGATTTGCGAATCTTCATCTTCATTCACTTGGCGGTGTATGGCCACTTGCTCAAAAGCTTGCATCTCGTCGTCACTCATAGAGTCATAGGTGCCGTCATCGAGGAGGATCACGTTGCGTTTGGTTGGGCATTCGAAGGTCTTGTGGCCTCGGCCTTGGCACATGAAACACTTGATGGAGCTTGTCTTGGCGGTAGCATCCGGTGTTGGGGTAGAGGATGAAGCTCTCGGCTTGTAGGTGCTTGAGGTTGGTCGTCTTGACGAAGTCGCCTTGTCCTTGTAGCTTGACTTGTCGCCGGTAGGTGTTGTAGATTTCGTAGTAGAAGGTGTCGTTTTCGTTGTAGCTTGAGCACTTGAGCCGTAGGTATTGGAGGAGAACTTGGAGTACTTGTAGTCATCTTGCACTTGCTGTTCCGCCTTGGTGGCTTGATGCACAAGTTCGAGAAGGTTGTAGTATGGTTGGAAGTCGGCGATTTTCTTGACTTGGTAGTTGAGGCCATTCAAGAAGCGTGCCATTGTTTGCTCGTCATCTTCCTTGACATTGGCTCGGATCATAGCAACCTCCATCTCTTGATAGTACTCTTCTACGGACTTGGTTCCTTGCTTGAGTTGTTGGAGCTTCTTGAATAGATCCCGGTTGTAGTGTGTAGGCACAAAGCGGGCTCGCACGAGGTCCTTCATTTGGGCCCAAGTGTTGATAGGAGGTTGACCTCTTTCTCTTCTCCGCTCAATCACTTGTTCCCACCAAATTAGGACGTAGTCTTGGAACTCGAGTGAAGCCATGGCGATCTTCTTCTCTTCATCATAGTTGTGTAGGCGAAAAATCTTGTCAACCTTGAGGGCCCATGACAAGTAGTCTTCGGGATCATTGCTTCCGGAAAACTTTGGCATTGTGAACTTGAGCTTGCCGAAGCGTTGTTCATCATTGTGGTTGTGATGCCGAAATCCTTGTCTTGGAGGTGGATCCTCATTGTCATTGACTTGAGCATGTTGACGTTGATCTTGCCCTTGCTCATCTTCATGCTCGGGGTCGTCGCGATGATCTTGAGGACGGCGACGAGGTGGACGCACTCGGTTGCGCCTTTCTTGGTGCTCCTGTTGGCGATTGGCTTCTTCTTGTTGTTGTCGACGAAGTTCTTCTTGGTGTGCTTGGCGAAGTGCTTCTTGCTCGTGATGAGCTTGGCGGTTGCGCTCCTCCAAGGCACGAGTAGCTTCTTGTAAAGCGCGATGTGCTTCAAGCACGCGTTCATGACGGCGATGTTGTTCTTCTTCTCGGCGTCGTTGTTCTTGCTCTTGGTGTTGTCGTTCTTGCTCCAACGCATTTTGATCTTGTTGGCGGCGGCGTTCTCGAGCGCGGACGCGATCTTGTAATCCATTGCCATGAAATGGATTGTCTTGATGGTGACGACCTTGTGGAGAGCTTGGGCCGGAGTGTTCGTCATGATGATGAGGACGAGCGTGTGGACTTGCGTCGGAAGAGTACGTCGTTGAGTTGCGACTTGTGTGACGACTCCTTGTCGATGTAGACGAGGAAGGTGCTCGAGTGAACATCAAGGATCGGAGCTCCTCCATTTGGCTTGAGAGCTTGGTGTCGAGGTATTCTCTTGTGCGCGTCTCGGATTCACGCAAGTTGGAGGCGAATTGGTCGATGCGGTCATTCAAGACATCTTGAGCTTGTGTAATTGCCTTGGTGACGTGGTTGTTCACGTCGTCTTCATTCTCCTCGAAGGCCGGGTTTGGCATGATGTTCCTATCCATAGCACTCAACAAGATATAAGTGGAAGAGTGAGAAGACAATACGAATTACCGTTCCAAAAGTTGAAAGTGGATCAATATCACTCAATGTGCAAGTATGAAAATAGTAGAATTGGTATCGAAGATCGTGCTTCTCACACCTACACAAATAAGGCTTATGGAGTAGCTTGGTTAGGATAATGGCACAAATTTCAAGCAATTCGAAAGGTAAGATTCAATATTGTTGAAAGAGATTCGTAAAATTCGCAAATGAGACAATGTAGATCAATAGCAATAGGTATACACAGAAACACACTCACGGAAGAAAATTGGGTCATGCAACCAAGGATGAGCCAAAATGTGGAATCCACGGAAAATGCTCTCGTTGCACAATACTAGAGAGACGGTAGCACGATTGCTCCAATGGGCATGATGATGAGGACATCAATACCATTGTTACACCCATAGCCCCTTCTGCTATACATACTGGACCAATTACTAGAGCTCGCGCACGTCAATTGAATTACCAGGTACTTTCATTTCTTGGGAATCCTTCTAATGTTCATGAACATATGATGCTGCCTAAATTAGATACTTTTGTTTTACTTATGAATGAAGGACCTAGCATGGACAAGAAGGATGGCCATTGGAGCGGGATCAAGCATGGAGGAGAAGGTGTGCACGCGGGAAAGAACAATGGAGTATCCAGTGGTGATTTTCGCACTTTGAAGCCACCATAAGGAGAGTATGAAGGCTTGGACGAAATATACAAGATGCCACTTCATAAATTTCGTCCATAGAAAATATAGGTGCTGCGTCACCTTATTTTTGGGCCAGGCCCATGTAATTTCGAAATACCACTTATTAGGCTGTTTTTAGAGTCCGTATGTGTGGGGAAACGGAGTTAGGGCTGGTTTCGGACCCCTCCTCCAAGGGGCCACGAAATCCCCCTCTATTCCCCCATATATACAGCCCTTAGGGCATCGTTTTAGACTTGGGTTTTGTTTAGATTGAAAGTTCGCCATAGCTGCAACTTCGCGTTCTTCGTTTGTGTTGCATAACCAGACAAAGGCGTCACAGAACCCCACTTTCATCAATAAAGCTTTCCTCTTGTATTCGCAATATCCATATTGCAATCTTAGTTTCTTGCTTGTTCTTCGTTTGCTTGCAGGAAACAGACCCTCGTGGTCAGGTTGATCGTGCTCCGGCGTGGTCAATAACCTTTCGGAGTTGGTTTAGCGATTGCTAAGGCGCGACGTCCTCGCACGTTCGTAGTCGGATCGTCAAAATCTACTCCACCAAAAACGATAGCCACCATCTCATCGAAAGACAGGGACAACTTCGCCTCTATCAAGTGGTATCAGATTTCCAGGTTGCTCGGTGAAATTTTCCAGTTATTCATAGTTTAGATTGCATCTGTTCTTCATACCTATAGTGCACGAAAAAGCGACAAAAAAATTAGGGTTAGATCATCATATCCGAACCAATCTGAGCCTTTGCAATTTTCTGTTCGGTTTTTGCTTTGTTGAATTTGCGGTTGCTTCGTCGTGTCAAGTTGCTGGTCTTAGAGTCTAGTTCTTTAGAGTTTCGAGTTCTGTTCACAGTTTGTCACGCCGCCGCCGTATCATCTTCATCGCTGCCATATCCCACCACCACACCAGATACATCATCGCTGCCATATATCACCACATATCTGCCATCACGCCAATCCGAGTCCACTTCCATCATAGATTCACCACCAACCCGTGTTCCACCACCCATATTCACCATCCACCATAATCGTAATCCCTGCCATATATCCCCACCCACCATCATCATCTTCCCTGCCATATATCACCACCCTATATCCGCCTCTAATCCGAATTCCTTAGGTATTCGGATTGATTTCGAGATTCGTTTGATTTTATTTTCGCGTTTCCTTGCCTGAGTAGGTCTCGGAAAAAAAAGAGGCGAAAAAAAAATTCAGAGTGTGCTCTTCCCTTAATTACGTGTAGCGTCGTGATTTTGTTGGTGTTCTAGGCTCGCGTCTCTAGCACGGTCTAGCCTAGGACCAGCACAGTACCGTCGTTGAGCGTTTATTCAACTTTGCATCTCTGAATTGATTATTGCTGACCCTTTTTGCTACCATATATAAGCCATCCCAGCTACACTTACATCTACGTCGTGTGTTGACACCACCTGGCAATCGCTCTATCCAAGCTTTGAGAGTTTTTGACTACAACGGTTGCCGATCACCGCCTGCTGCTGGGTTAGAACTCGTAAGGATTTGAGATTCGCTTGACGGATTTGTGACACACCACCAGCACCACCACCACCACTTTCTAGTAGTCTATAGGTTCATATTGTGTGTTCCTATTGCTGCTAACCATGACAGGATCACAAGCCGACGAGATCAACTGGGACGGCATGACAAACAAGGAGCTTCGTGATAAATTTCAGCAAATGATGGCTGACCAGGTACAAGACGTCGTGACCAGCCTTGGCGAGGCCATGGAGAAGCTAGGTGCTTTGGAGAAGACATTACACCAAGCTGGACGCTAAGTTCAATGAGGTGCTTGCACGTCTACCTGCACCAGCTGTACCTGTCGTACCTTGGCAACAACAACACCAACAACAGCCAAATTTCGCGGGACGAGCACAACGTGTGCCTCTTGACCAAGGCCAATATTCTGGTGCCATTGATACTGCTGCTACTGCCCAAGCTTCGGTGGCTGTTGCTGCTGCTGCTACTGTCGTTGAGCAGAATGAGTATTATGATGGTGATTACGATGATGAGGGAGAGGTTGCTCCCGATCAGCCCCAGGGGCAACCACCACCACAAGCACTGGGTCGTCCGCATGTTTACCATCGCAACGGTAGGGCTGCACCACCACCTCAGGTACGGGATCATGATCATCTCCCTAAGATAAAATTGAATATTCCGACATTTTAGGGTAGATATGTTCCTGATATATATCTTACTTGGGAGTTAGAAACAGAACAACGTTTTACATGCTTACAATTTCCTGAGGATAGACGTGTTGTTGCTGCTATTTGTGCTTTCACTAGTTTTGCTTGTGTTTGGTGGTCTGAACATTGTAGAATACATCATGATAATATCCCTACTACTTGGGCTGCTTTGAAAACTGCTATGCGTAATCGTTGGGTTCCACCATATTATCAACGTGAATTGCTTCAAAATTTGCAGCGGTTAAGACAAGGAAAAATTCTGTAGAGGAATATTATCAAGAATTGCAAACTGGCATGATTAGATGTGGTATTGTTGAGGAGGATGAAGCTATGCTTGCACGTTTTATGGGTGGATTAAATAGAGATATTCAGACTATATTAGAGTATAAGGAGTATAATACTATCACTCATTTATTCCATCTTGCTTGCAAAGCTGAACGTGAAGTGCAGGATCGACAGGCATTGGCAAGAACTAATTTTTTTGCAGGTCGCACTTCATCATGGACGCCACGTACCCCATCTAGTTCCACACGTCTTGTTGCAGCACCGCCTACTTCAGCCACCAACTCCAATAGAGATACCAGGAAACAGGCCCCTGCCCCACCCTCCGCGAGGAGCACACCTTCCGGGCCTGCACAGAGCTCTTCTTCATCCATTGCATCCACAGGGAAAACACATGAGGTTATATGTCGTCGTTGCAAGGGTGGAGGTCACTATGCGAGAGAATGCCCTTCCAAGCGTGTGATGATTGTTACTGAGGATGGTGGATATGACTCCGCTAGTGATTATAATGAGGAGACCCTAGCTCTTATTGTCAGTGAAGAACAAGGTGTAGAGGAGACTGAACAAGAGACACACTACATGGCTGCTGACTACGCTGACAGGTATGAAAGTTTAGTTGCTCAATGTGTTCTGAGTGTGCAGGTTACACAGGCTGAGCAAAATCAGAGGCACAACTTGTTCCATACAAAGGGAGTTGTGAAGGAGCGTTCTGTTCGCGTCATCATCGATGGAGGGAGGTGCAACAACTTGGCTAGCATGGAGATGGTCGAGAAGCTGTCTCTAACCACCAGACCACATCCTCATTCTTATTACATCCAATGGTTCAACAACAGTGGCAAGGTTAAGGTAACATGTACTGTTCGTGTGCACTTTACCATTGCTACATATTCTGATTATGTTGATTGTGATGAGGTACCCATGCAAGCATGCTCTGTTTTACTTGGTAGACCATGGCAATTTGATAAAAAAATTGTACACCATGGTAGGACGAATCAGTATACACTTGTTCATAAGGATAAAAATATAACTTTGCTTCCTATGTCTCCTGAACATATTATGAAAGATGACATTGCTCGAGCTAGTAAAGCAAAATAGAAGCAAAGTGAGAGTGAAAATCAGATTCTGGCAAAGGAATTTGAGCAACATAATAAGCCTAATAAACAATCATCTAGTGTTGCATCTGAAATAAAACTGAAGAGTGGTTGTTTAGTTGCCACTAAATCTGATATTACTAATTTGGATGTCACTACATCTGTTTGCTATGCTTTTGTATGCAAAGAGGTTTTATTTTCATTCGAGGACATGCCTCACTCTTTGCCTCCTGCTGTCGCTAACATTTTGCAGGAGTTCGCTGACGTCTTTCCACAAGACGTGTTACCGGGATTACCACCTATTCGAGGGATTGAGCATCAGATTGACTTAATTCCCGGTGCATCGCTACCCAACCGTGCACCATACCGTACCAATCCAGAGGAGACGAAGGAGATTATGCGTCAAGTACAGGAGCTGCTCGACAAAGGTTATATACGCGAATCTCTTAGTCCTTGTGCTGTTCCTATTATTCTAGTCCCGAAAAAGGATGGTACATCTCGTATGTGTGTTGATTGTAGAGGCATTAATAATATTACTATTCGTTATCATCATCCTATTCCTAGGCTAGATGATATGCTTGATGAATTAAGTGGCTCTACAATTTTCTCCAAAGTTGATTTGCGTAGTGGATACCATCAAATTCGTATGAAATTGGGAGATGAATGGAAAACTGCATTTAAAACTAAGTTTGGATTATATGAGTGGTTAGTCATGCCTTTTGGGTTAACTAATGCACCTAGCACTTTCATGAGATTAATGAACGAGGTTTTACGTGCTTTCATAGGACGATTTGTGGTAGTCTATTTTGATGATATACTGATTTATAGTAGATCTTTGGAGGAACATTTGGAACATTTACGTGCTGTTTTCATTGCTCTACGTGATGCACGTTTGTTTGGTAACCTTGGGAAGTGCACCTTTTGCACCGACCGAGTATCGTTTCTTGGCTATGTTGTCACTCCATAGGGTATTGAAGTTGATAAAGCCAAGACTGAAGCTATTGAGAGTTGGCCACAACCCAAAACGGTCACACAAGTGAGGAGTTTTCTTGGACTCACTGGTTTCTATAGGCGTTTTGTGAGGGATTTCAGCACCATTGCTGCACCTCTAAATGAGCTTACAAAGAAGGATGTGCCTTTTGTTTGGGGTACCGCACAGGAAGAAGCCTTCACGGTGTTGAAAGATAAGTTAACACATGCTCCATTACTCCAACTTCCTGATTTTAATAAGACTTTTGAGCTTGAATGTGATGCTAGTGGAATTGGATTAGGAGGTGTATTATTACAAGATGGTAAACCTGTTGCATACTTTTCTGAAAAATTAAGTGGGCCTAGTCTGAATTATTCTACTTATGATAAGGAATTATATGCTCTTGTTCGGACTTTGGAAACATGGTAACATTATTTATGGCCCAAAGAATTTGTTATACATTCTGATCATGAATCTTTGAAACATATTAAAAGTGAAGCAAAACTGAACCGTAGACATGCTAAATGGGTTGAATTCATTGAAACTTTCCCTTATGTCATTAAACACAAGAAGGGTAAAGAAAATGTTATTGCTGATGCATTGTCTCGTCGTTATACTATGCTTTCACAGCTTGACTTTAAAATATTTCGTTTGGAGACCATCAAAGATCAATATATGCACGATGCTGAATTTAAGGATGTGTTGGAGAATTGTAAAGAAGGGAGAACATGGAAAAAGTTCGTCATTAATGATGAACTTGTGTTCCGTGCTAAAAAGCTATGCATTCCAGCTAGCTCCGTTCGTCTTTTGTTGTTACAGGAGGCGTATGGCGGAGGATTAATGGGACACTTTGGCGTGAAGAAGACGGAGTACGTACTTGCTACACATTTCTTTTGGCCAAAGATGAGACGGGATGTTGAGCGTTTTGTTGCTCGCTGCACTACATGTCAAAAAGCTAAGTCACGACTCAATCCTCATGGTTTATATATGCCTTTGCCTGTACCTAGTGTTCCTTGGGAGGATATATCTATGGACTTTGTTTTAGGTTTACCTCGAACAAAGAAGGGGAGGGATAGCATATTTGTTGTCGTTGATAGATTTTCGAAAATGGCACACTTTATACCATGTCACAAAAGTGATGCTGCTGCTAATGTTGCTGATTTGTTCTTTCGTGAAATTATTCGCTTGCATGGTGTGCCAAATACAATTGTTTCAGATCGTGATGCTAAATTTCTTCGCCACTTTTGGAGATGTTTATGGGCTAAGTTGGGGACTAAACTGCTTTTTACTACTACATGTCACCCCCAAACTGATGGACAAACTGAAGTAGTGAATAGATCATTGTCTACCATGCTTAGGGCTGTTTTGAAGAATAACCTGAAAATGTGGGAAGAATGCTTGGCCCATATTGAATTTGCTTATAATCGTTCGCTGCATTCTACTACTAAGATGTGCCCGTTTGAAGTAGTGTATGGTTTTTTACCTCGTGCACCTATTGATTTGTTGCCTCTTCCATCTTCGGAGAAGGTTAATTTTGATGCTAAAGAATGTGCTGAATTGATATTAAAGATGCATGCGTTAACTAAGGAGAACATTGAGCGTATGAATGCTAAATATAAACTTGATGGAGATAAGGGTAGAAAACATGTTGCCTTTGCACCTGGAGATCTTGTTTGGTTACATTTGCGTAAGGATAGGTTTCCTGAATTGCGCAAGTCAAAGCTAATGCCACATGCTGATGGTCGTTTTAAAATGTTAGAGAAAATAAATGATAATGCATATAAACTAGAGCTGCCAGCAGATTTTGGGGTTAGTCCCGCTTTTAACATTGCAGATTTGAAGCCTTATTTGGGTGAGGAAGATGAGCTTCCGTCGAGGACGACTTCATTTCAAGAAGGGGAGGATGATGAGGACATCGATACCATTGTTACACCCACAGCCCCTGCTGCTATACATACTGGACCAATTACTAGAGCTCGCGCACGTCAATTGAATTACCAGGTACTTTCGTTTCTTGGGAATCCTTCTAATGGTCATGAACATATGATGCTGCCTAAATTAGATACTTTTGTTTTACTTATGAATGAAGGACCTAGCATGGACAAGAAGGATGGCCATTGGAGTGGGATCAAGCATGGAGGAGAAGGTGTGCACGCGGTAAAGAACAATGGAGTATCCAGTGGTGATTTTCGCACTTTGAAGCCACCATAAGGAGAGTATGAAGGCATGGACGAAATATACAAGATGCCACTTCATAAATTTCGTCCATAGGCAAATATAGGTGCTGCGTCACCTTATTTTTGGGCCAGGCCCATGTAATTTCGAAATACCACTTATTAGGCTGTTTTTAGAGTCCGTATGTGTGGGGAAACGGAGTTAGGGCTGGTTTCGAACCCCTCCTCCAAGGGGCCACGAAATCCCCCTATATTCCCCATATATACAGCCGTTAGGGCATCGTTTTAGACTTGGGTTTTGTTTAGATTACAAGTTCGCCATAGCAGCAACTTCGCGTCCTTCGTTTCTGTTCAACGACCAGACCAAGACGTCACAGAACCCCACTTCATCAATAAAGCTTTCCTCTTTTATTCGCAATATCCTGATTGCAATCTTAGTTTCTTGCTTGTTCTTCGTTTGCGTGCAGGAAATAGACCTTCGTGGTCAGGTTGATCGTGCTTCGGCGTGGTCAATAACCTCTCGGAGTTGGTTTAGCGATTGCTAAGGCGCGACGTCTTCGCTCGCTCGTAGTCGGATCGTCAAAGTCTACTCCACCAAAAACGATAGCCACCATCTCATCGAAAGACAGGGATAACTCCGCCTCTATCACATGATACGCACTTGTGCACACCCTAAAATGAACCAAACGTGTCATCTTCCTATTCCCGACTTGCTACGTGTGTATGTGTCACGTGTCACTCGCTCAAGTGATCCAAGATGATCAAGTATGTATGCAAATCTTGTTGTGCTATTGCTCTTTTGCTCGTTTGCTCTTGCTTAAAAGCTTTGCTTCTCTTTTCGTTTGCAATGATGATTTGTATGGTCACAATGCGGGACGTGCACACCAAGATAGCAATTATGTATGCGGGTACTATGTTGTAACACAAAAGATGATACTAAGATATATGCACGCAAACGAAGCTATGCGGAGTATGTATCACTAAAGTGCACAAGTAGCGTGGCCCGGCAATACTCAATGGCTAGTCTCGATAGGCATGTAAAGCAAATAGACTCGGGGTAACAATGCAATGGAAAGGGTATAGGGAAAGGTGACGTCGCGGTTACCGTCCTTGCTTACGGTGAGGTGTCAATGAAGAGTTGGTTGGCGACGATCCGGGGCGATGATGAGCGGCGATGTCGATGAAGAACCACTCCTAATTAGCCGAAACACCTTAGGAAGTGGTGAAGCTCGCGACTCAAAATCTCAAGTGCAAATGGGTTGCGGAAGAAATGGTGGAGGTTTGCGGAAAAGCTGTGGTGGAAAAACTCGAGAAAATGCAAAATTGGCAATTGCAAAGTTTCTGTAAGGCCGGAAGGTCCGGGCCGGCCGGAGGTTCCGGGGGCCGAAAGGTCCGGGGAAGCCGGAGGGTCCGGTGGCCGGAAGGTCCGGGTGAGGCCGGAGGTTCCGTGGGTCGAGAAATTTGGGACGAACCCTAATTTCCAGATCTTGGACTTGGGCAGAAAACCGAGAGGAAAAACCCAAATATGACGGGGAAAAAGAAAAATTGGTGGAAATTAGATGGATAGAAAGGTAGATCCACTCGTCCACAACGAAATTCACGGATCAAAATCAACAAAATCTCCTCAAATCGAACGAATCCAAGAAATTTGGTAGGGCTATTTTTGTGGGGATTTTCGAAATTAGGTCAAAACAAAACAAAATTGGCTAGAAATCGGGGGAGGGGACTCCAAATTCGTGAGAAACCTTGGCTCTTGATACCAACATGATACGGGGCACGCCCGTGTGCGTCGATCTTTCACGAATTGGAGGTGGATTTGTGAATGAACACGAAGAACACGAGGGGGAAATCACAAAAGGAAACACTCAAGAACGACCTCCGGTCACACATCCACTAGAATCACACGTGTACATGAGTATCACGGTCCACAAACAACAAAAGGATACAAGTAACGATAGTCTTCTCGCTCCGGAAGAGGAGGTCTTGAATCCCGTGGGGATCTTCCCTTAGAGGGGCCTTGGCATCACTCCGGATCTTCTCACGTAGAGGTGTATCGCTCCACGATGGAAGGGAGATGAAGGGGCTATGCTCAACAAGAGTCTTTGCTAAACATAAGCCAACCCTAATACAAAGCTAGGAGGGGAGTACTTATAGTCTGAGACGAAGGGGTAAGTGGGAGAGGTACATGGGCCTCAGGCCCGAGTGGCAACGTTCTGTGAAGGCCGGAATTCCGGGCTGGTTCCGGGCCGGGTCCGGGCTGAACAGAGAGTTGGCGCAGGCCAGCTTCTGGCGGGGTCGGAAGTTCCGGGTCGGCCGGAAGTTTCGGGGGCCGTAGGTTCCGGGCGAGGGTCCGAGATGGTTCCAAGCTATCCAGAGAGTTTGCACCTCTGGATCTTGTCCTGGGTCGTCGGAGGGCCGGAAGTTCCGGGCCGGCCGGAAGTTCCGGGCTGTCCAGAGACTTGCCGTTGGTGCTAGCTCCTCCTTCTCGGCCTTGGTCTCGGGGCTGCTTCCTTGGTCCTTCGCGGTCGTCTTCCTTGTACCTAAGGATACACATGGTTTCATTGTGAGGTAGCATCCAGGTTCCTTTGCCATCGAAGTCATACTCGAAGAGGAGTGAGTTCACCTTAGCTCCAATGTCGCGTACGCGTGCTCGTGTCATAGGGCCACTTGGGGGCTGGCTTGATAGTGTAGTCTTCATGGGGATGATGGTGGGATGCTCCGCATCATATCTTAGTATCATCATTTGTGTTACAACATAGTTCCCGCATACATAATTGCTATCTTGGTGTGCACGTCCCGCATTGTGACCATACAAAAACATCATTGCTAAGGAAAAGAGAAGCAAAGCTTTTAAGCAAGAGCAAAAGAGCAAGAGAACAATAGCATCGCAAGTTTCGTATTGCATACTTGATCATCTTGGATCATTTGAGCGAGTGACACGTGCCGCATAGACACATAGCAAGTCGGGCATAGGAAGACGACACATTTGGTTTCTTTTAGGTTGTGCACAAGTGCGTATCACACCCATTGGAGCAATCGTGCTAGCGTCTCTCTAGTGTTGTGCAACGAGAGCATTTTCCGTGGATTCCACATTTTGGCTCATCCTTGGTTGCATGACCCCAATTTTCTTCCGTGTGTGTGTGTTTCCGTGTATACTCATTGCTATTGATCTACATTGTCTCATTTGCGACTTTTACGAATCTCTTTCAACATTATTGAATCTTATCTTTCGAATTGCTTGAAATTTGTGCCACTATCCTAACCAAGCTACTCCATAAGCCTTATTTGTGTAGGTGTGAGAAGGACGATCTTCGGTACCAATTCTACTATTTCCATACTTGCACATTGAGTGATCTTGATCCACTTTCAACTTTGGGAACGGTAATTGGTATTGTCTTCTCATTCTTCCACTTATATCTCTTTGAGTGCTATGGATAGGAACATCATGTCGAACCCGGCCTTCGAGGAGCATGATGACGACAACGCGAACAACCTCGTTACCAAGTTACACTTCTTCGGCGCACACAAGGCAATTACTCAAGCTCAAGATGTCTTGCATGACCGCATTGACCAAATCGCCTCCAACTTGGGTGAATCCGAAATGCGCACACGGGAATACCTCGACAACAAGCTCTCAAGCCAAATGAAGGAGCTCCGGTCCTTGATGGTCACTCGCGCACCTTCCTCATCTACATGAACAAGGAGTCTTCACACAAGTCGCAATCAACGACGTACTTTTCCGACGCAAGCCCGCAAGCGCGTCATCATCATCGTGACGAACACTCCGGCCCAAGTTCTCCACAAGGTCGTCACCGTCAAGACAGTCCATTTCATGGAAATGGATTGCAAGATCGCGTCCGCGCTCGAGAACGCTGCCGCCAACAAGATCAAGATGCGTTGGAGCAAGAACACCAACGCCAAGAACAAGACCAACGACGCCGAGAAGAAGAACAACATCGCCGTCATGAACGAGCGCTTGAGGCACATCGCGCTTTGCAAGAAGCTACTTGCGCCTTGGAGGAGCGCAACCGCCAAGCTCATCACGAGCAAGAAGCACTTCGCCAAGCACAACAAGAAGAACTTCGTCGACAACGTCAAGAAGAAGCCAATCGCCAAGAGGAGCACCAAGAAAGGCGCAATCGAGTGCGTCCACCTCGTCGCCGTCCTCAAGATCATCGCGATGAACCCGACCATGACGATGAGCAAGGACAAGATCAACGTCAAGACGCTCAAGGCAATGACAATGAGGATGCACCTCCAAGACAAGGATTTTGGCAACACAACCACAATGATGAACAACGCTTCGGCAAGCTCAAGTTCACAATGCCAAAGTTTTCCGGAAGCAATGATCCCGAAGACTACTTGTCATGGGCCCTCAAAGTTGACAAGATCTTTCGCCTACACAACTATGATGAAGAGAAGAAGATCGCCATGGCTTCCCGTGAGTTCCAAGACTATGTCCTTATTTGGTGGAAACAAGTGGTTGAGCGAAGAAGGGAGAGAGGTGAACCTCCTGTCACCACTTGGGCCCAAATGAAGGATCTCATGCGAGCTCGTTTTGTGCCTACACACTACAACCGAGATCTCTTCAAGAAGCTCCAACAACTCAAGCAAGGCACCAAATCGGTAGAAGAGTACTACCAAGAGATGGAGATTGCTATGATCCGAGCCAATGTCAAGGAAGATGACGAGCAAACAATGGCACGCTTCTTGAATGGCCTTAACTACCAAGTCAAGAAAATTCCCGACTTCCAACCATACTCCAACCTTCTCGAACTTGTGCATCAAGCAACCAAGGCGGAACGGCAAGTGCAAGATGACTACAAGTACTCCAAGTTCTCCTCCAAGACCTACGGCTCCAGTGTTCAAGCTACTACAACGACACCGTCAACTACGAAATCTACAACTCCGACCGGCGACAAGTCAAATTACAAGGACAAGACGACTTCATCAAGCCGACCAACCTCAAGCACCTACAAGCCGAGAGCTTCATCCGCTACCCCAACAACGGATGCTACCGCCATGACAAGCTCCATCAAGTGTTTCACATGCCAAGGGCGAGGCCACAAGACCTTCGAATGCCCAACCAAACGCAACATGATCCTCCTCGACGATGGCACCTATGACTCTATGAGTGACGACGAGATGCAAGCTTTGGAGCAAGTGGCCATACACCGCAAAGTGAATGAAGATGAAGATTCGCAAATCTTTTGCGACAACGATTCGAGCCCCATTCTCGTTGTTTCCAAAGTTTTGACGGTCCAACAACAAGAAGACGAGGACCAGCGTTGCCACATCTTCCACACCAAGGCGGGCATCCAAGGAAAATCCGTCAAGGTCATAATCGACGGCGGGAGTTGCCACAACTTGGCAAGTGAAGACCTTTCTTCCAAGCTACACTTGGTCAAGAAAAAGCACCCTCGCCCCTACAAGGTCCAATGGCTTAGTGATTCCGGAACCCTCCAAGTTGACCACACCGTGGAAGTTTCCTTCAAGATAAGCGCTTATGAAGAAACTTTGGAGTGTGATGTGGTTCCAATGTTTGTTTGCCACCTACTACTTGGTAGACCTTGGCAATTCGACCGTGGCGTCATACACAACGGTCGGACGAATCAATATAACTTCAAGATGAAGGCAAGCAATATGTGCTCCGCCCATTGACTCCAAGTCAAGTCATCGCTGACAAACAAGCTTCATCCCATCGTGGAGACAAAAGTGAGAGAGTGATCCACCTCAAAGAGAATGAGTGCCACAAGCCAAAAATGAGCGACTCCACGACGAGGGACATGAGAGATATAGTTCTTTTAGCCACCCGAAGAGATTTGAGGGATGTGATTGAGAGCCCATCGACCGTTCTTCACTATGTACTTGTGTGCAAAGATGGAGTCGTTCGGACTAACCCTTCACAACATCTTCCTCTTGTGTTATCTAAGTTGTTGCAGGAATTCCATGATGTTTTCCCCGATGAGTTACCCCCGGGACTACCACCAAAACGTGGGATCGAACACCGCATCGACCTTATCCCCAGAGCACCGCTTCCTAACAAGGCTCCCTACCGCGTCAACCCCGAAGAAACAAAGGAAATACAAAGGCAAGTCCAAAAACTCCTAGATAAAGGGCATGTACGTGAATGTTTGAGTCCTTGTGCGGTTCCGGTTATACTAGTGCCTAAGGAAGATGGTAGTATGCGCATGTGTTCCGATTGCCGTCCTATCAATGCTATCACCATTCGATACCGTCATCCCATTCCTTGCTTAGATGATATGCTAGATGAACTTAGTGGTGCCACTATATTTTCTAAGATTGACTTAAAAAGTGGTTACTACCAAATTCGCATACAAGAGGGTGACGAGTGGAAAGCTGCTTTTAAGACAAAATTTGGTCTCTATGAATGGGCTTATCCGAAGCACTGGGTACTTTCATGCGTGTTATGCACTATGTTTTGCGACCTCTCATAGGATATTGTGTTGTGGTCTACTTTGATGATATTCTTGTCATTAGCAAGTCTCTTGAGGAGCATGCTACACATGTTCATGATGTTTTGCAAATCCTTAGGAAGGAACAACTTTATGCGAACATGGAGAAATGCACATTGGTGTTGAGAAGGTAGTTTTCTTAGGTTTTGTAGTATCTTCTAAGGGCGTTCATGTAGATGAAACTAAGATTGATGCTATTAAAACTTGGCCTACACCAACGAATTTGCAACAAGTGCGTAGCTTCCTAGGACTAGCCGGTTTCTATCGCTATTTTGTCAAAAACTTTAGCACTATTGCATCTCCTCTTCATGCTTTGAGCAAGAAGAATGCACCATTTATATGGGGTCCTTCACAAGACACCGCTTTCCATGAACTTAAAAATTTGCTCACTCATGCACCTTTGCTTGCTTTGCCCAACTTTGATAAAACATTTGAAGTGCATTGTGATGCTAGTGGTAATGGGATAGGTGGTGTGCCTATGCAAGAGAAGCGTCCTATTGCGTACTTTAGTGAGAAACTATCCGGCGCTCAACTTAACTACCCCATCTATGAGAAAGAATTGTATGCTTTGGTGAGAGTTTTACATGTGTGGGAACACTACTTGCGACCCCATGAGTTTGTTATTCATACCGACCATGAAACGCTCAAGTACTTAAAGGGTCAAACCAAGTTGAACAAACGACATGCTAAATGGAGTGAATTTATTGAGTCCTTCCCTTATGTCATCATATATTAAGGGTAAGGAAAACATTGTGGCGGATGCCCTTTCCCGCAAATGCATGCTAGTTACTCAGCTTGAATTGAATGTTGTTGGTTTTGAGCACATCAAAGACTTGTATGAGCATGATTCTTATTTTGCTAATCCTTGTGCTATATGCCAAGTGAAAACTTGTTGGGAGAATTATTATATGAAAGATGGCTATCTTATGCGTGCTAAAAAACTTTGTATACCCGAGTCTTCTCTTCGTTTGTTGCTTTTGCAAGATGCTCACGGTGGAGGACTTATGGGTCATTTCGGACGCGACAAGACGTATGCCACGCTATCCAACAAGTATTTTTGGCCCAAGATGTTTCATCATGTTGCACGCTTGACCAACCGATGCTCGACATGCCGCAAAGCTAAGTCCAAAGCTCAATCCCATGGTCTTTATATGCACCTACCTATACCTTTCCAACCTGGGGAAGACATTAGTATGGATTTTGTGCTTGGTTTGCCACGAACAAAAATTGCCTTGATTCCGTTTTTGTCATTGTGCACCGCTTCTCCAAGATGGATCATTTCATTCCATGTCACAAGATAGACGATGCTTCACATATTTCCAATCTCTTTTGTAGGGACATCTTGCGACCACATAGCGTCCCAAAGACCATTGTCTCGGATTGCGACGTCAAGTTTTTGAGCTACTTTTGGAAGACCCTATGCGCCAAGCTCGGGATCAAGCTTCTTTTCTCTTCGGCATACCATCCTCAAACCGATGGACAAACGGAGGTGACGAACCGGACGCTATCTACTCTACTCCGCGTGTTGATCAAGAAGAACATCAAGGAATGGGAAGAATGCCTCCCCATCGCCGAGTACGCCTACAATCACGCAAGCCACTCTGATACGGGGCAAACCCGAGGGTGGCCCAATCTTCACGAATTGGAGGTGGATTCGAGGAAGAACACGAAGAACACGAAGGGAAAACGTGGAGAGAATCAAAGGGAAAACACTCTATTGGACAAGATCCACACCAAGTACTCCTCAAATCACAAGCAATACAAGAGGTGCATCAAGATCCAAGAACAACAATGGAAATAAAGATACATGGGTAGTTCATCCAAATCTCCAGGAGAGATGGGCCTTGAATCCACTAGGGATCTTCCCTTGCAAGGGGCCTTGACATCCTCTATGGATCTTCTCCGGTGGAGGTCTCGATCTTCGTGGGAGAGGTAGAGGAAGGAGCAAAGCTCATGTATGAATGAGCTATCACTTTGCTAACCCTCAAAACGAGGTGGAGGAGGTCTATATATAGTACTAGGGGCGAAGGGGTAAGTGAGGGTGATACAAGGCCGAAGGCCCATCTGGCGCAGCCTGAAGACGGGCGGTTGTACCGGTCGCAGGGGCGGTTGTACCGGTCATGTGGAATATAGCGGAACAACCGGGGCGGTACCGGCCTTGAACCGCATCACAACAGAAGCTTGGCCGGCAGTTGTCCGGTGGTGGGCCGGTTGTACCGCTGCTCCGATGGTGCGCCGGTTGTTGTCCGGTTGTACCATTAACTCCAGTGCTGGCACAACTCCTCTTCTTCCTTCTTCTCTTCCAAGCTTCCCTCGCGGATGGTGTAGTCATGCGTAGGTGCCGGCACTCCTCCTCGTCATCCATGATGCTCCAGCAATACCTATGTATGCACACAAGGGGAGTATCAAGTAGTATACCATCCTCAAAGGGGTCAAGTGAACACGTGTAAAGGAGATGATTCACCTTTATGTATGTGAAGTGGATGTCGCACGTATCACTTGCCAAACAGACTCTTGTCATGGTGATGTGCAAAGGATGCTCCGCATCATCCCCTCCCCCTTGGGAAAGATCCGTCCTCGGATCAAAATCCAAATCACCATGGAAAGGAGATGGCGTCGCCGTGTAGAAGTGGACGATCACCAAACACTCATCATCATCAAGCTCGAAATGGGCACTCTCCAATGTCGCACCAACTAGTAATTCCTTCAAAAGGAGCAAACACGACAAACACTTGGAAAAACAAATGTGGTTAGCGTTATTGCAAAACCAAGCATTCAAGTGGTGAATCACCGCACAAGTGTTGTCATCATGCATAACATATGGTGTGACAAGGGATTGTGTCATGGCATGTAAGCATACAATGTGGCATGACAAATGTGAAGGATGGACATTGTTGCAACCAAGCATATGATAAGAGCAAACAATCCGCAAGTTGGGTGCAACACACAAGGTATATGTTTCATGAGGCATGGAAAGATGGCAATCAAGAATGGAAGCAATATCCCTAAGATGTGTGCAAGTAAGTGGTCCAAGATGACCCATATATGTCATGGTACGAGCAACACTAGTAGGGTGAGCCATAATATCCATGCTCAAGGAGGATGTCACCTCAAAAGCGTGACCTTGTGCGTCCGTCACAATGCCGATGCGCAAGCAAGTGCGATGTAGAATCGCGTCGGTGTTGCGTGGCTCGCTCTCAAGAGCTCGAATCGTCAACTCACGTGAAGTGGAAGTTGATATATAGTCGAAGTATCCTACACATACAAACAACAAAGCAAAGAATGTATGTGCATGGTAGACAAACACATCATCCATCATGATGGTTCTCTTCTCTTGCACATAACCATTAGAAGCAAAAGTGCATGAATAATATGATGCAACAATGGCTATATTCATGGCACTAGGCATATGGTGCGAAGAAGGAAGGCAAGCATGCTTCACATGAAAGATGTCAAAAGCTCCAATAATTTGAGAGAAAGCTATGGGGGCAATCTCATTAGCAAAATGAATAGCATTATTGCGCTCAAGACATGGCAAATCATCTAGCATGAGAGAGGCAACATGTGGAGACATATGACAACAAGCAATATCAATCATGTGCGAAGCATGGCAATGGTTGTCATCAACTGCATAAAAGGAGCACATCGATGATGCAACACAAGCAAGCATAGTGATCATGTCGTGCAAACTAGTAGTGCGAAGATGCAACATACTAGAGGGAATCATGTCAATCATGTCATGTGAGCAAATAGTGGGCATAGGCAATGCACATGACATATCACAAGCGCGCAAGCAAATAATGGGAAATGCATAATCATTGTATTGGCGAGAAGTCCTATGTAAAGAGCAATTGGTCAATATGACTCTCCCAACACAAGCATCAACAATATCATGGCACACAAAAGGAACATGGCAAAGACAAGACATATCTCCACCAAGCTTGCAAACACACATACAAGTCATATAAGCAAGTGTCATGTGGGGTGCAAAGCATGGTTCACTAATGCATGGCAAGGGCATAGAAATGAGCATATCATGCAAAGTGAACATGGCAATATGGGCATAGTAAGTGTAATGAGTAAGAAGCCATAGCCATGTGAGAGCCATGTAGAAGAGATGCGTGTAGTCCTTGCCCGAGGGGAATGGTTGGAGACACATTCCGGTGATTCCCAAAGCATCGGTGCTCTCAAGAGCTCTTTTCGTCAACTCATGGGATTGTGAGGTCGACGAGTATTCGTGAGTACCTACACAACAAGGAGACACACGAAACAAAGTGTGTGCGTGGTAAATGTACACATCATCCATCATGATGTGTATGTGCACGTGAGAGTTATCACAAGATAAGAAATGCTCAAAGAAATTCGATGCATGGTATAGGAACATGTCATCCATCATGAAAGAATAGTTATTGTGTATAACACGATGGGGACACAAATTGAGCATGCAAATATATGGCACATCAATAGCATTCATATTCATGGGGAGCATATTGTGCACACAAGTATGGGGATCATGCAATGGATGGGATGGAACCAAATCTCCTAAAATGTATGAGGAAACTATGGGGGTCTCCTCATGTGCAATACCGGTAGCATAATATGGAGAATATGGACAACATCCAAAATAATGCATATCCGAAGCTAGGTGGTCATGGCATGTCATATGTGAGTAATTGCGCAAATGATGCAAAGGAAGCATGGCAATATCATCACAAGAAAAGCAAATGCCAATAACCATGGGCTTGTCATCTATGCCATATGTGCAAATTCGGTTTATTTTAATGGCATATGCATAGTTACTATGAAGAGATTGCAAAGATGCAATATGGGTGATCTCATGCATAGCATATGACAAGTCAAGCGGATTGTCAAACATGATGTGACCAATAGAATTCTCATAAGAAATCCTATGCAACATGGCATCACAAGTAGTAGACTCCACATGAGAATCGTCAAACACATCATAAATGGGCAATTCATCACATGAGGAAGTCGCATAATCATGAAGCATGGCAATAGGTGGATCGACATCATGCAAGCAATCAATGTCCACTAGTGGGACAAGAGCATCACCTTCACCTATGTTACCTTTGTCATTCCACTCATGTGGTGTAGGTGAGGTGGCATAGACCAACTCGTGGTCATCTTCATCGTGATGGAACCATGTGGGGGGTGCATCATATTCCACCATGGCCATCGTCATGTCCAAAGGAGGACGAAGTCGTCGAGGATCGGCGCGTCATCGTGTATGGGACCTAGCACCAAAGGAGAAGACACAATAGAGGTAGAGGTTAAGTTGTTAGAAATCGAGATGGCCTCACATGCCCTATCAACTACCTCACTCTCTCTATGTGGTGGCTCACACACTCCCTCAAAGTAGGTGCACTCAATGTCACATATGGTGGAGTCACTCATCTCACTCAAGTGGTGGGGGTTGTGGCTCTCCTCACATGGGAATTGGGGCAACTCATCACATATGGGGCTAGTGGTGAAGTCACTCTCACTCTCAATATGGTGGCAAAGGTCTCTCAACTCATCACCAAACGCCGCCGTGGTCGAGGGGAAAATCCCATGCTCAACCAACTCGTCACCGTCGTCATGGATGAAGGCCGAAGATGGCACATCATCACTCTCGCCTCCAAAGATGGAAGCGTCATCCTTGATCGCCACCTTGTCGCTTGCCTCCAAAGCATGTTCCTTGAGTGGCTCCGTAGTCGTGGTCGTCGCCGCACCGTCTTCAAAAAGAGTCGTGGTAGACTCGGCATCCTCAATGCCACAAAGAGGCATGGCGGTGAAGTCAAACTTGGGAGCGTCGTCTTGGAGCTCGTCTGGCTTGGACATCTTGGTGGTACCATCCTCATGCTCATCGTCGTGGAGCTTGGTCGTCGCGAAGTGTGCTCGGGGTCGAGTAGCCTTGGCCTTGAGTTCTTGTTCCGCCTTGAGAGCACCAACGTAGATGTCGTCGAGAGACTCGTAGTTGTTGTGGAAGATAGTCTTGGCGATGTCGTTGTTCAATCCCATCATGAAGTGGAACTTCATCCAAATGGGGTCGTCCACACTGGCTCGTCGCAAGGCTTTCTTTATCTTCATGAAGTACTCATCGAGAGACATGAATCCTTGTATGGTGTTCTCCAAGTGGCGGTGAAGATGTTCCGTGTATGTAGAAGGCACAAACTCTTGCCGCAACGCTTTCCTCAACTTGGACCAACTCATGTGGAAGCTCGTCGAAGATGTGTGAAGCCACCATGTCGACGCGTCGCCGTGGAAGTTTCTTGTGGCACACTTCACTTGATCTTCGGAAGGGACTTGAAGTAGCTTGAGGTAGTAGTCCATCTTGCGCTCCCAATCGAGATACTCCTCGGGGTCTTGACTCCCAAAGAAAGGAATCTCGTGGTCGATGTCGAGGTCGTAGTAGCTCGTGGAAGTCGCGGACTTGAGCTTGGGGAGCTTCTCTTGAAGTGCTTGTCGGTGAAGATGCTGCATATCCAAAGGTGAAGATGCCTTGAAGTCGCTTGGCGAAGATGCCAACGTAAGTGGTGAAGTCATCGAGCGGTGGTTGGTGTCGAGCTCGAGACCTTCACACTTGTTCTTTGTTGGACGCCTTGATGTTGGCGTCGTTATTTCTGCATGTCGTTGATGGTGTCGATGCCGGTTTGATCTTGCCGGAGATGGTAGCTCGTAAGCATGTGCACTTGAGCGTCTTCTCGAAGATGATGAAGATCTCGTGCGGTTCTTGATGAGGGCCTTGAGCTCCTCCAAATGAGCATCCATCTTGGCGTCGATGGTTTTCTTCATGGCACCGAACTCGTCATTGTTGTTGTAGACCGAAGGAGATGTGCCGTCCCTATCCATGGAAGCACTCGAGAAGGCGTGAGAACGAGATGGAATGAACATACCAAAGTTACCTCTTTCCGAAGTTGTAGATGGATCTCAAAAGACCACAATGTAAGCAAGGAAAAGAGTGCACTTGGTGAAAAACCTTGTCCAATTCTCACAACCTACACAAATGGCTTATAGTGGAGCTCGGTGGGGTTAGTGGCACAAAATATCAAGCAAAATGAAGTCCAAGATATTGCAAATGTTGAAATCAATCCAATGGACTCAAAATGCAAAGCAAGCGATCACAATATAGAGGAGGGCAAAAAAGAAACACACGCGGTGGGATAATGGGGCTTGTGCAACTATAGGGATGAGCAAAGCTCGTGTTGCACAAACACAAGGAGAGACACTAGCTTATTGCACGTTTGGGCACGATTCACCACTTGGCACCAATCCTATTCATGCAAGCATACGTTTCCTATTCATGTATCCTCATGCACAAGTATCTCTTTTCATGCTCAACTCTTTGCTTATAAGCTTATGATCTTTCTTTCTTGCTTAGAAGCTTTTTTTGTCTTTTTTTTCTCTTCCTTTCCACTATTCTTATTGAGCCTCAACCAAATATATGAGACAAGTATCACAACATATGCACGGGAGCAAGCAATTGCACTATATGATGTAACAATATGATATCGTACCACTATGGTGCACAAGTTTTCGCGAAGCCCGGCAATACTCGGATAGCTAGTCTCAATAGGTATGAAGGTAATCACAAAGATGGTGGGGCTATCAAGATGTAATGGCAAGGAAGGAAAAGGATGTGACGGAATGGATACCTTCGTCACACTTAACCTTTCACGAAGTCGGGGGTAACCGGCCTTGCTTCCGGTTGAAGTTGTTCTCAAAGGATGGATGGCCGTCGTCGATGTCGAACGTCGGTGGTCGATGTAGTCGATGGCGCGATACAAGTCACCGGTGGTGGATGAAGATGTAAGCGTCCCTAAGTAGCCGAAACACCTTAGGAGACTCAAATCACAACTCAAGCAACCACAAAAGCAACGGTAACCAAAATGGGTTAGGTTGGGGAAGTCTGTGGTGGTAATGCGGATGATATGGTGAAGGTCCTAGGCAAACTTGCCAAAATTTGAAAAATATGATGAAATCAAATGGTGGTGAAACCAAGATGAACAGCTCCGGCACGTCGATAGCTTCGAAACGAGCCAAAGAACACTCAAATCGGAGTTCGGGAGTGGAAGTTATGGTCGAAACGGTGAATCGGCCGAGGCTGAAACTGGGAGGGGCGGTTGTACCGCTTGGGAGGGGCGGTTGTACCGCTCCTGGAGCGTCCTGGAGGTTGCGGAAATGATGGACCTAGGAATTAGCGGTTGTACCGCTTCGAGGGGCGGTTGTACCGCTTGGTGGGGCCGTTGTACCACTATACAGAGCGGTTGTACCGCTAGTATCGGGAAGATTTTCAGATCTGGGCACGGGAAGAACTCGGGGGCGGCCCAAATCGAAATTCTTGGACCAAATGGAAGGGGAAAAGAAAAATTAGGGCTAGGGAACGCCAAGGGAGATGGATCCACTTGCGAAACACCAGATCCACAGATCAAAATCAACAAAAACTCACAAGAACAACAAATCACAAGAAATTTTTTGGGGCTCTTTTTGTGGGGATTTTCGAAATTGGGACGAAAAACACGAACTAATGCAAGAAAAGTGGGGGGTAGGGCTCCAAATTCGTGGCAACATGGCTCATGATACCAATATGATACAGGGCAAACCCGAGGGTGGCCCGATCTTCACGAATTGGAGGTGGATTCGAGGAAGAACACGATGAACACGAAGAACACGAGGGGAAAACGTGGAGGGAATCAAAAGGAAAACACTCTATTGGACAAGATCCACACAAAGTAATCCTCAAATCACAAGCAATACAAGAGGTGCATCAAGATCCAAGAACAACAATGGAAATAAAGATACATGGGTAGTTCATCCAAATCTCTAGGAGAGATGGGCCTTGAATCCACTAGGGATCTTCCCTTGCAAGGGGCCTTGACATCCTCTATGGATCTTCTCTGGTGGAGGTCTCGATCTCAGTGGGAGAGGTAGAGGAAGGAGCAAAGCTCATGTATGAATGAGCTATCACTTTGCTAACCCTAAAAACGAGGTGGAGGAGGTCTATATATAGTACTAGGGGCGAAGGGGTAAGTGAGGGTGATACAAGGCCGAAGGCCCATCTGGCGCAGCCTGAAGACGGGTGGTTGTACCGGTCGCAGGGGCGGTTGTACCGGTCATGTAGAATATAGCGGAACAACCGGGGCGGTACCGGCCTTGAACCGCATCACAATAGAAGCTTGGCCGGCAGTTGTCCGGTGGTGGGCCGGTTGTACCGCTGCTCCGGTGGTGCGCCGGTTGTTGTCCGGTTGTGTCGTTAACTCCAGTGCTGGCACAACTCCTCTTCTTCCTTCTTCTCTTCCAAGCTTGCCTCGCGGATGGTGTAGTTGTGCGTAGGTGCCGGCACTCCTCCTCGTCATCCATGATGCTCCAGCAATACCTATGTATGCACACGAGGGGAGTATCAAGTAGTATACCATCCTCGAAGGGGTCAAGTGAACACGTGTAAAGGAGATGATTCACCTTTATGTATGTGAAGTGGATGTCACACGTATCACTTGCCAAACAGACTCTTGTCATGGTGATGTCCAAAGGATGCTCCGCATCACACTCCACCACCGGCAAGTCTCCTTTCGAAGTGGTCTACGGCTTCAACCCGTTGTCCCCATTGGACATCCTTCCTCTATCACTCCAAGAGCGCGTTAACATAGACGCAAGGGCAAGGGCAAGCTACATCAAGAAAATGCATGAAGATACAAGGCGCACTATTGAACGTCAAGTGGAACGCGTCACCAACAAGCGCAACCTCAACAAGCACCCCATGGTATTCAAGCCTAGTGATCTTGTGTGGCTACACCTACGCAAGGACCGCTTCCCCAACGAACACAAGTCCAAGCTACTCCCTCGAGCCGACGGCCCCTTCAAGGTGTTGGCCCGCTACAACAACAATGCCTACAAGATCGACATCCCCCGCGACAAGTACAACGCGAGTGACACCTTCAATGTCACGGATCTATCCCCTTTTCATGGTGATGAAGATCTTGATCCGAGGACGGATCTTCCCCAAGGGGGGGAGATGATGCGGAGCATCCCTCCATCATCCCCATGAAGTCTACACCATCAAGTGGTCCCATGACAAGAGCCCGTGCACGCGCTATGGAAGCCGAGGTGACATCTCTCCTTGCTCAACCACCGTTTGTTCCACTTGAGACATGGTCACTACCTCAGACGGAAGTCCTCTGTATACTCAGGTGCTCAGACATGAGACATGCAAGTAGACAAGAAGGACGTCAAGCGTGGAGGAGCAAGGGAGGAGCTGCGGACAAGACCCAGCTCTCGGACGTCCGGACAGTCTCGGACGACCGACGCGCCTCGGACGTCCGACACCTGGAGTCCGACCAGCCCGAAGGCCACCAGGACACTCCAGCGCCCGGACGACCGACACCGGCCGAACGACCGACACGCTCCAGCGCCTGGACGACCGAGCCAGCCCGGGAATCTGACGCCAGCTACCCCGAGCCGAATCCTCGGAAATCCGAGGACATCCGGATGACCGGGCCTCGGACGTCCGACGCGTCCCGGAAATCCAAGAACCCCGTTCCAAAGCCGAAACCTCGGACAACCTGAAAGCACAACATGCTCCCTTGGTGGTTTTGATAATTCATGACAACATACATTGTCTCTTGGACTAATACTTTTACCTAGTGTATTTCAGACAAAGTCCACAGAGAGGGTTGGCTAAAGGATTATGAAGATTGTGGAGAAACCCCAAGATACAAGGAAATAGATTGGCAAAGCTTCAAGCAAGAGGACTCTACATTTTACTTTGTGAGAAATCACTTTGAGTCCATAGGAAAGCCAATATACTATTAAAAGGGGGTAAGGTACTGTTGGTGAACAATATGCTCATACGTGCACAAGTGATAGTCACCAAAAACACCCACAAGCTCTTCCACAAAAGTCTGTCCAAAGTCATATATCCAAAATCGGTGTAACCAACACTTCCCACTCGGTCCCACCGATTCCCAAACTCAGATAGACCTATGCCAAACCCTAGCCAGTCGGTGCAACCGATTCTGCATCGGTGCCACCGAGTTTAGGTTGCCAACTCTCTGTTTAGCCATTTTCAGTCTTCGGTACCACCGAGATTTGCCAGTCGGTCTCACCGAGTTTCTGGACCAACTCTCTAGATAGCCATTCACAGGAATCGGTACCGCCGAGAATTGTGGATCAGCGCGACCGAGTTCTGGACCAACTCTCTGGTAAGCCATGGTCGAGAATCGGTACCACTGAGATGTGAGAATCGGCGTCACCGAGATTGCGCTATCTAACCGTTGGTCACCTGATCGGTACCACCGAGATTTATATATCGGTCTCACCGAGATTCAAAAGTTGTCACCTTTTGATCACTTCGGTACCACCGAGATTAAGACATCGGTGTCACCGAGTTGGTCACTTTAGGTGTAACGGTTGGATTTTTGGATATGCCTATATATACCCCTTTACCACCACCCACTCGAAAGAGAAGCACTCAGAACTATTCCATACTTGCCCCATCATATTTTCTGAGAGAGAGCCACCTACTCATGTGTTGAGATCAAGCCATTCCACTCCATCCATATGAATCTTGATCTCTAGCCTCCCCAAGTTGCTTTCCACCAAATCAATCTCTTCCACCATAGCCAAATCTGTGAGAGAGTGATTATGTGTTGAGGAGTCTATCATCTTGAAGCACAAGAGCAAGGAGTTCATCGACATTGCCGAGCCTATTACCTTTTGGAGGGTGGTGCCTCCTAGATTGGTTAGGTGTCCCTTGGGAGCCTCCTACTTCGTGTTGTGGAGTTGAACCAAGAAGTTTGTACGGGCAAGGAGATCGCCTACTTCGTGAAGATCTACCCATAGTGAGGCTAGCCCTTCATGGACGGAAGCCGTTATGGAATAGTCAAGGTTGCTACTTCGTGGACCCTTATGGGTGGAGCCCTCCGTGGAGTCTCACGACCATAACCCTCCGTGGGTTGAAGAGATAAACGTGGATGTACGATAGCACCACCTATCGGAACCACGGGAAAAATCTGCGTGTCCCTCATGCGTTTGATCTCCCTATCTCAACTCTTTACTATCATGTGCAATGTCTTTACTTTCTGCTGCCATACTTGTTGACATGCATGTGTAGGGTGTGTTAGACTTGCTATAATTGTTAAAATCTGCTAACCAATTAACTTGGGAAAAGGTTAGGTTTTAAATTCCTGCTAGTAGTCTATTCACCCCCCCTCTAGACACTCTTCTAGTGATCCTACAAGTGGTATTAGAGCATTGGTCTCCATTGCTTCGGTTTAATCACCGTGGAGGATGATGGATGTGTTAATCTCATCGTTAGAGGATTACCTAGAAATGTGCTTAATCAAATGAAGAATTTTGAATGTGCTTATACCTTGTGGAATGACTTGGAGAAACGATATCCAAGTTAGTCATTAAGTAATCTTGATGAAATTCTTCATAAAACTATTGCCTTTCATAAAATGACGCCTAGTGATCCCAAGTTTGATGACTATCTATTTGAGCTTAGAGACCTCATGCGTGCTAAAGGAGATGTCATAACCATTAGCAACATCATTGTAGAAGCCATTCGAATTCACAAGCTTGAACATTGTCATGATCACAACCCTAACGAATCTCTTGTTCTTTGTGACGAGGATTTCCCACTTGATGATGACAATATGGAACATGGCTACTATGATGAAGATGAGCTGTTTGACATTGAGTATGAGAAGATCATGAAGAATCTAAGTCTCATGGCAAACTTCAAGGATTACATGTCCGGAGGAAAAGAGTGGATTCTCGACAGCGGATTAACCGATCATATGACCGAAGATAGAGAAATGTTTGAAGAGATGACACCAAACCATGGACCGCGAAGGTATGTAACGTTTGGAGACAACTCCAAGGGTAAGGTACTTGGTATTGGTAAGGTGGCCATATCCCATGATAGCTCTATTCAAAATGTTATGCTTGTTGAATCCCTTGGCTACAATCTTCTTTTTGTATCTAGACTTGCCGACTTTGGTTTTAATGTGCTATTCACGAAAGTAGATTGCCAAGTGTTTCGTCAAGATAATCATAAAATGGTCTTTACCGGTTTCCGTAGAGGTGATCTATACATTGTCGATTTCACTAAGAGATCCAAACTCGCACTTGTTTAATCGCAAAATCTTCTGAAGGTTGGCTTTGGCATAGAAGACTAGGACATGTTGGCATGCGTAATCTAGACAAGCTTATCAAAGGTGATCATATACTTGGTGTTAAAGATGTTGTCTTTGACAAAGATAGACTTTGTACTGCTTGTCAAGCTGGAAAGCAAGTAGGTGGAAGTCATCCCGTTAAGAATATCATGACTACTAGGAGACCACTCGAGTTACTTCACATGGATCTTTTTGGTCCCAATGCTTACAAGAGTCTCGGAGGAAATTCCTATGGTCTAGTTATAGTTGATGATTTTTCCAAATTTACGTGGGTATTCTTTCTTGATGATAAGTCGCAGGTACAAAAGATCTTCAAGAACTTCGTTCGCAAAGCGCAAAATCAGTTTGAAGTGAAGATCAAGAAGGTTCGGAGCGATAACAGATTGGAGTTCAAGAACACCCATGTGGATACCTTTCTCGACGAAGAAGGTGTCTCACATGAGTTCTTGGCTACGTACACGCCTCAACAAAATGGAGTTGTTGAGAGGAAGAACCGAACACTTATTGAGATGGCAAGAACGATGCTTGACGAATACAAGACGCCAAGACACTTTTGGGCAGAAGCCGTCGAAACAGCATGTCATGCCACAAACCGACTTTACTTGCACAAGCTTCTTGGTAAAACGGCATACGAGCTACTCACCGGTAACAAACCCCAAGTTGGATACTTTCGGGTATTCGGCTCAAAGTGCTACATTCTTGATAAGCATCGTCGTACTAAATTTGCTCCTAAATCTCATGAAAGATTCCTACTTGGTTACGGATCGAACTCTCACACTTACCGTGTCTACAACAACTTCACTCGAAAAGTTGAAGAGACGGTAGATGTAAAGTTTGAGGAATCTAATGGTTCGCAAGTCGAACAATTGCCAAATGATTTTGGGTCTGGTTTTGCTTTTCTGTGGCTTGGTAGTCTTGGAACCTGGAGGGATCACCCTTGATTCCTCTTCCCTAGTGGCTTGCCAACCTCAACACCATCCCAAGACCTTGTCATTTCAATCTTGAACCAATCCCAATAATCTTTTTCTTGGGAATATTCCTTTTTCCTATTAAAGGAATAAACCTGTTGCCTTGGGTTGTGAAGCAACCCACATTTCTATCATTCCAAAAATTCCCAAATAATTCTCATAATTTTTTTGGGTCATATCTTCCTCAGATATGTCAAAATACTTTCTTCCCATGTTCAAGAATATTTCACAAATATTCCTTTTCTGATTCTGCCCTAGCTGTCAAGTTGTGAAGCAAGTACCCTTTATATGTGCTTTCTTGCTCTAAAACTTTCTGTGCACTCTTTCCTATCCATATCATTGCCACATACCAAAATTCAACTCAATTTGGATAGTAAATATTTCTTGGCAGATTTCCAAAGTTTCTGATCTAGTGGAAGCTTTGTGAAGCAAGTGCTAGCTAAGAGTATCCAAATAAGTTGAAATTTGGCAAGCATCTTCATATGCTCCAATTAACACTCTCCACAAAATTTGAGCATCATCCCTTCAACTATGTGACCACAGCATCAAATCTTTGTTTCTGGTCATAATTTTGGGTTGTGAAGCAACTATATTTTATGTTGCTCCATAATTTGTGAAATTTTACAAGGACATTCTCCTACCTATATAACACCTCTCCACAAAATTTGGGCTCATTTAATCCACCCAATAACTCCCTAGAATTTTTCTAAGATTCTGTCCAATGGGATGCTATGTGAAGGAAGTACCATTTTGGTTTATCCAAATGGTATGAAATTTATACAGTATGTTCATATGCTTATATAACTAGCCTCCTCCAAATTTCAGCTCAAAGCAAGCTCATATGTGAGTGCCACATCAAAGTTTGCATTTCTGACCAGTGGGGGTCCATTCTACAGCAAGTACCCTCAAATCTTA
Source organism: Elymus sibiricus (assembly GCA_039707655.1). Taxonomy (NCBI): domain Eukaryota; kingdom Viridiplantae; phylum Streptophyta; class Magnoliopsida; order Poales; family Poaceae; genus Elymus; species Elymus sibiricus. Next base: position 241,538,003 of record CM077665.1, read on the forward strand.
TCCAAATGGCCCCAAAATTTACCAGGGTAGTCACCTTGGTAGATCATTGCTCCATGCAAAAAACTAGCTCATTTCACTCAGTAATCTATCCAGAAATCTCTACAAACACCTTGCTGTCAGAAACTTCTTCAACAAGTTTCCCTCACCTCAGAGCCACCTGGCTACTTCTAGCCACTTCTTTCACCTATTTAAGCAGAGAGGGAGCTGTTTGACAAGAATTGACAGGCAGGAGAGTGCCAAAGATTGTAGTATGCGTGGTGACCACGCAGTCACCGTGCAGAAACGGTGCTCTGCGGCACTGTCCTCGTCGGCCAGCTCACTCCGGCCATCCCTGGCTTGTCTAGGCATGTCCACTGGCTTCACGGTGGCCACATACCCCTCTCTAGCCCCTTCTCCTCTCCTCTCCCTTCCTCCTCGCGCCACGGTGGTCGCCGCCACGACACTGTCACCCCCATGACCGTCGTCGTCTTCCTCCCCGAACCCTCTCGAGCTCGCCAGTGCAGTCCCCTCCCTTGGAGCTCGTCAGGTCGGCACCACCCAAAGCGTGCCACCTCGCCGGAGCGCCAGTGAGTGGCTAAGAACGCAACGGCGGCCGTCCCCTCGCCTCGGCCGCGGCCGGCTATATATAGCCGCGGCCTCGAGCCTCCCCGGGCACCCAGAGCACCTCCAGCCTCCTCTCCTCCCTCCTAGAACCCCGCCCGTCCACTCAAGCGAGCTCGACGAGCCGTCCCCGGCCGCCATTACCGCCATGGCCGCCGGCCATCTCCGCCTAAATTCCGGCCACCTGGGCCTCCTCCGCTCCTCTAGCCCCATCAGCCGACCACCACCACCACCAGAGGCCCTCACCACCCTCCATCCTCTCCTCTCCCTGACCACGGCAAGCTTCCCAAGCTCCACCCATAGCCGTGCTCCGCCTCCCTCTCAGCCGGTCTCTACAGAGCCTCCCCGCTGCCGCCGCGGGTACCCACCGGCCCAGCTCCGAGCGCCGCATCCATCGCGCCGCTCACCCGGCCCTCGCGAGAACCACGGCCGCCGGAACAAGCGTCGGCGCGCGCCTAGCCGAGCTCCTCCTCTGTTTTGAGAGGAGGGAGATGGATCTGCAGGCGGACCCCGCCTGTAAGCGGCTGTTGGTCCGGGCCCGCGCCAGTAAGTGGAGGGGCAGCGCGATTGGGCCGGCCCAGTGGAGCCGCGGCAGCTGCGGTCTGGCTAGCGCTTGGGCTCTAGCCACTTTCGGCCCAAAACAGCCCATCCAGCATAGTTTCGTTATTCATTTTCCAGAAAGAAAAATTGTTGAGGACCTCTGTGTAATTTAAATATTTATAGATAGGTCCTTGGCAGTCAACCCCTCATATCTTTTTAACCGAGACTCCAAATCAGGTGATTCCAAAGCCCACTTCTTCGTCTCTTCCAGCCCGTCATGTTGGTATAATTTTCATAATGTTTTGGCACTGTGAAAATGACCATTTTACCCTTGCCCGTAAACAGCCTCTCCGGGAGAGAACTGTTTCCGGCAATCCTTTCCGTGATCTTTCAGCACTTCTTCCCGATGGTTCCTTCACCCCAGGCAAGCCATAACTCTCATCTGCATAATTGCATTGCAATATCATAGTTAAGCTAATTACTTTAATAGCAAGTATGATTATTTGCAGAATGGATTAGATTATTCAATGCTTGAGTAAATTCTGGAATAGGTGGCTACCATGTCAAGGACCGGATTGTTAGTGGCTAGTAGTTTAACCGCTTGACGATGCCATGATGTGGTTGGATTAAGAGATTACTGTCTATGATTATTTTGGGTTCCATCCGGCAGTTTGTGGGTATGAATCAGTAGCAGTGGCTTAAGCATATTGGTTATTGGATTACTGTGATATCGGAGTGTCAGCGATGACGGAACGATTACTCGGGAATAGGATGCTTCATGGTTGATCGAGAGTCACCTGTCCGGACTTATCCATGTAGCCACATTTGCCGGTATGGGACGGCCTTGACTTGGTCTGGCTCCGCGCTCTTTCACCGGTACCTCCAGACAGGGAGGGTTATGCGTGCGTGCTGCCATGATCAGGTAGACAGCGGTAACCCTGTGAGCCCAGTTGAGTATTGTGCCGGCGTCCCCGTTTGGGACAGTTTAGTTTGACCACGACGGTGGCAGGTGTCATGAGGTGACACAGGGGCCACCCAAGGCAGGACTCCGGGGGAGGATGAATGCCGGTGGTATGATGGGTGAGTCACGGGTCAGGTGGGTTTCGTTGGAGCAACGCTGGTCCACCCGAATGGGATCACGAGGCCATGTGCTCCATGGTGTGGGTAAAGTGCGTAACCTATGCAGAGTGTAAAATCTATTCGAATAGCCACGTCCACGGTATTGGACAGTCCGTCTAGGCCTTACTAGGTGGTCAACCGTAACAGTGATAATAATGATGGAAGAACTTGTCTGAGTATGGTAGCAGTTGGGCATCATGCCACTGACAAGTCTTGGTAACAATCTTGAGGATATTCGCTGGATGTTCTTGGAGTGATCACGAGTTGGTCACCAGAGTACAGGGAGAATAGCCTGTTATTGTTATTTTCAACTATCCCTTCGGTAATGATAAATCTTTACCTAATCTTGATTGCTATGATGTTGTCTTGCCTTAATGCTGATGTTTGTTGTGAGCTTGCGAGTACATTCAAAGTACTCACCTGGCGTGTCATGCCAGTTTGCAGGTCATGCCATGATTGCTTGCTTGTCGAGGATCCCGAGTTTGCGAGCTAGGATACGCGTTCCAGCCAGAGTCCCTGCGGAGTGGAGTCCATCACCACCGTCGTTGTTCCACTGCTAGCGTAGAACTACCCTAGGCAGGCGTAGTATCGCCGTGCCGATGTAATCCATGTACCCTTGTAACCTTATCCATGGTAATAAAGAGCTGATTTGTTCTATGCCAGCAGTGCCGTATTCCAGAAGACTTATCCCTGGGCTGGAATATGGGGCGTTCCGGTCTCCTCTGAGCCGGGGTGCCACAAGCGTTGGTATCAGAGCCAGGTTTGGCTGTAGGACGCCCTAAACCGCGCGAACGTTAGTAACCGGTAGTATAGGGTCTAATTGGTTTGCTGCACTTGTTTGTGCATAGCATGCATATAGACTATTTATTTTATCACTAACGATGGATCTGGTGAATGTAGGCGGCGTCAGTTTCGATTCACTACCTGCACTCTCCAGTTTGCATACTGGTTCCTTGGTGCGATATTATCTTCGTCCCAGCGGAGTGACACCAAGGTGCCTGGTAGTGTTGATCCCTTGCAGGACTGATGCACCGGTAACCAATATATTCTTTTCCGACACCCTATTGTTTCGGTGATAGACATGTTTCTATCCCGGATCTTGACCTTCCATTAGCCGCGTTGGCAACCCTTACTGATCTTTGTTATCGGAAAAGGGCAATGCCCGCAAGCCCTTCTTTCCATCGCCATCCCTCCCTGCCACCCATTCTCTGGACAAGTACGGTTTTCTTCCGTCCGCTTGATGATGATGTGGTCGTGACCCCCGTGTTCCGACCCACGATCACCAAGTTCGTCCTCGCCACCGTGTCCGTCCAGATGGAACCGGTGTTAAGTCCGTGTTTGGTGTAGCCTTGTTTACACCAATTTCCTTCCACACATTGATTCACTTTCCTGCACACCGCCACCGCATGTTAGACCGTAACACCAGAGTTCTTGCGAGATTTGTGTGCTTAAGTAGGCATGCATATTATTGCTGAGAGTAGTTGTAAAATTATGATATTGCTTGTGTGTGATCTTGTGTGCTTTTGCTTTAGTCGTTTCTTTTGCTTCTTCCTTTGGGCCCTTGGTGTTACCTTATTTTCCCCTTATGGAAGTTGCTCACCGACACTGGACTCAAAGAAATCAATGAAGAGACAGTCATTTGGAAGCTCAGTTCAGCAATATAGAATTTTTAGCAGACTGCATTATATCGGGAATATCGGGCATGAAAATAAATGATATCCTGGCTGGATTGATTATCAGCATCAAAGTATACACCAGTGCAACCTTCACATTAGTAATCATCGAATCAGCAAGAAGGCAAAGTGTGTGCATAATCAACAGCACATTTCGAGTCAAAGGTATGATTCATATACGCGGTTGAGTCTGCTATGAGCACATTTTTAACCCTGCTATGTCCTGGAATCAAGCCAGAATGTGCTATGAACTTAGTGCTTAGCAAGAAAAATAGTCGAACAACTTTCTTCATACAACAAGTAACCGACAGCAGAAACATTAAGGGATATATATATGCATTTAGCTTGCATATGGCAAAAAGAAAGCTTCAGGTGTAAGCAACCCAGTCTTTCTCCGCAAGCTACCAGAGAAGCTTACGACGCAAGGTTCCTGTGTCTTCCTCGATACACGGATATTTGCCCATACAAGACACCCATGCTTCTTCAGTAAGCTATCACAGCAAGCTTCTGGCATAAGGTACCGAGTTTTCCCCAGCAAGCCTTTAAGGGGGGAAGCGTCTGAGGTACGGTACCCAGTCTTCTTCAGCACGATATCCCAGCAGAAGCTTCAAGCGCAAGCTATTCGGACTTCCTCAATAAGACACTCTCGTTGGCTTCCAACACAAGCTAAGCAACCTTCGCCAGTAAGGCATTACATCCTCACAAGTACAAGCTACTCCACCGACAGTTGGTAGCATATGACCATGCATCCTCAAAGTCAGACCCGCAACAGTTGGTCTGAATGCAAGAATCAGTCAGGACATAGGCCGTTTCAAAAACCGAATGCTCAGCTGCATATACTCAATAGATATGGTGGACATGCTACCAAGGTCATACGAGTCAATCATACAATGATGTCAGCCCGATGAGAATCCGGCTATCACCTGAGTTATGCAAGAAAGAGAAAGACAGTTATACACCTTAGTATGATGCAAGATAAAAAGCCAGACAAAGTTGAAACAACAATTTTTGCAGTGATTATCAAGGCCAGTCTCCTCACGCCCGACAAAGTGATATCATTAAACTTTGTCAGTGTTTGCATGGTTGACGATAGCCTGGAGCTATGAACCTGGGTTCGGATGATCATTGTCCTACGAATAAGGCGTGGAGGATGAGAAAGCTGGTCATGTGAGCAAAGATACCCTGTCAGGGGGATTAGGATAAGATATGCCTGCCGGAATATTGCACCTGATAGCACCTATGGTCACCCGAAGAATCAAGAGCGTACAAGGCCAAGTTCTTTCAGCCAAGGATCCAGGCAGAGAGAACCATAATGAAAGAGCAAGATCGTCCATACAGGTATGGTAGTGGTTGCCTGGTACAGATATTCCGGACAGTATGGATCGGTACCGATCACCATGGGTACGCACCCACGGGGTCTATTCCATCTGCAAGGACCCCATATCGAGTCAACCCGCTCAGTCCAACCAGATGTGCTCAGAATCGTTGGAAGGAGAATATTCGAATCTGTCAGGTCAATTCGGCAGTTGGATTCCGGCAACCGTGTCAAAGCATTACACGGCCTACTATTCACTTAAAGGCGCCGACAGATGGAACGATCAGAATGTTGGACAACAACCTCAAAGCATGTGTCCTCTCATGTGGGAATCAGTTAAAGGACAGCTTGCCGTGAACAAGATTCCTCTGCCAAAACCACCATCAGTCAAGTCTGCAGAAAATACCGTTATAAGGGCATACACCTTTGCGCTGATCACGACAGGTGACAGTCAAATATTTGGTAGGAATTTTATACTCGAGACAGTGGAGATATCCAAGATGACTTAGCAAATCGTGCGAGAAGTCAGATTCCGCCAGGAAAACGGTATGATTCACAGTACTTTTTAAAACCTGGGGAACACATACCCCTTTTTGAAGCAGCCCAATGCAATGAGTAAAAGATTTTTGTGTCCACCGAAAGAATATGTTCACAACTCAATGAAATGTCGTCTGTATTGGACTTCATCACAACCCGTCCATGAGGAACAACTCCCGGACTTGCGAGAAGGACAGGTATTTCAGTCAGGATAAGCCATTGCACCCAGATAAGCCAACAGACATAAAAGGAGTGAAGTCGGAGTAACATATGAATTAAGATTTGCTCGAAAAAGGATCCAGTAAAGCAAACCACACTGAAGCCAGGCAGTGCGTCAGATAAAATCCAGCGGGAGCATTGTACAAAGGCAAAAAGGAAACCAGAGTTGGAAACGGTTTCCTCAAGTGGGGATATTTATGTTCAACCCCTGAGCAACCAAATCTCGAGGACAAGATTTCTTTAAGGGGGTAGGTTTGTAACACCCTGGATTTTGCCCATTTCTTTTTCTTTTGATTTTGGGTCTGGTTTTGCTTTTCTGTGGCTTGGTAGTCTTGGAACCTGGAGGGATCACCCTTGATTCCTCTTCCCTAGTGGCTTGCCAACATCTACACCATCCCAAGACCTTGTAATTTCCATCTTGAACCAATCCCAATAATCTTTTTCTTGGGAATATTCCTTTTTCCTATTAAAGGAATAAACCTGTTGCCTTGGGTTGTGAAGCAACCCACATTTCTACCATTCCAAAAATTCCCAAATAATTCTCATAAATTATTTGGGTCATATCTTCCTCAGATATGTCAAAATACTTTCTTGCCATGTTCAAGAATATTTCACAAATATTCCTTTTCTGATTCTGCCCTAGCTGTCAAGTTGTGAAGCAAGTACCCTTTATATGTGCTTTCTTGCTCTAAAACTTTCTGTGCACTCTTTCCTATCAATATCATTGCCACATACCAAAATTCAACTCAATTTGGATAGTAAATATTTCTTGGCAGATTTCCAAAGTTTCTGATCTAGTGGAAGCTTTGTGAAGCAAGTGCTAGCTAAGAGTATCCAAATAAGTTGAAATTTGGCAAGCATCTTCATATGCTCAAATTAACACTCTCCACAAAATTTGAGCATCATACCTTCAACTATGTGACCACAACATCAAATCTTTGTTTCTGGTCATAATTTTGGGTTGTGAAGCAACTATATTTTATGTTGCTCCATAATTTCTGAAATTTTACCAGGACATTCTCCTACCTATATAACACCTCTCCACAAAATTTGGGCTCATTTAATCCACCCAATAACTCCTTAGAATTTTTCTAAGATTCTGTCCAATGGGATGCTGTGTGAAGGAAGTACCATTTTGGTTTATCCAAATGGTATGAAATTTATACAGTACCTTCATATGCTTATATAACTAGCCTCCTCCAAATTTCAGCTCAAAGCAAGCTCATATGTGAGTGCCACATCAAAGTTCGCATTTCTGACCAGTGGGGTCGATTCTACAGCAAGTACTCTCAAATCTTATCCAAATGGCCCCAAAATTTACCAGGGTAGTCACCTTGGTAGATCATTGCTCCATGCCAAAACCCAGCTCATTTCACTCAGTAATCTATCCAGAAATCTCTACAAACACCTTGCTGTCAGAAACTTCTTCAACAAGTTTCCCTCACCTCAGAGCCACCTGGCTACTTCTAGCCACTTCTTTCACCTATTTAAGCAGAGAGGGAGCTGTTTGACAAGAATTGACAGGCAGGAGAGTGCCAGAGATTGTAGTATGCGTGGTGACCATGCAGCCACCGTGCAGAAACGGTGCTCTGCGGCACTGTCCTCGTTGGCCAGCTCACTCCGGCCATCCCTGGCTTGTCTAGGCATGTCCACTGGCTTCACGGTGGCCATGTACCACTCTCCAGCCCCTTCTCCTCTCCTCTCCCTTCCTCCTCGCGCCACGGTGGTCGCCGCCACGGCACTGTCACCCCCGTGACCGTCGTCGTCTTCCTCCCCGAACCCTCTCGAGCTCGCCAGTGCAGTCCCCTCCCCTGGAGCTCGTCAGGTTGGCACCACCCAAAGTGTGCCACCTCGCCGGAGCGCCAGTGAGTGGCTAAGGATGCCACGGCGGCCGTCGCAATCGCCTCGGCCGCGGCCGGCTATATATAGTAGCGGCCTCGAGCCTCCCCGGGCACCCACAGCACCTCCAGCCTCCTCTCCTCCCTCCTAGAACCCCGCCCGTCCACTCAAGCGAGCTCGAGGAGCCCTCCCCGGCAGCCATTGCCGCCATGGCCGCCGGCCATCTCCGCCTAAATTTCGGCCAACTGGGCCTCCTCCGCTCCTCTAGCTCCATCAGCCGACCACCACCACCAGCAGAGGCCCTCACCACCCTCCATCCTGTCCTCTCCCTAACCACGACGAGCTTCCCAAGCTCCACCCGCATCTGTGCTCCGCGTCCCTCTCGGCCGGTCTCTACAGAGCCTCCCCGCTGCCGCGGCGGGTACCCACCGGCGCAGCTCGGAGCGCCGCATCCATCCCGCCACTCGCCCGGCCCTCTCGAGAACCACGGCCGCCGGAACGAGCACCGGCACGCGCCTAGCCGAGCTCCTCCTCTGTTTCGAGAGGAGGGAGATGGATCTGCAGGCGGACCCCGCCTGTAAGCAGCTGTTGGTCCAGTCCCTGGCCAGTAAGTGGAGGGGCAGCGCGGTTGGGCCGGCCCAGTGGAGCCGCGGCAGCTGCGGCCTGGCTAGCGCTTGGGCTCTAGCCACTTTCGGCCCAAAACAGCCCATCCAGCGCAGTTCCTTTATTCATTTTCCAGAAAGAAAAATTGTTGAGGACCTCTGTGTAATTTAAATATTTACAGATAGGTCCTTGGTAGTCAACCCCTCATATCTTTTTAACCGAGACTCCAAATCAGGTGATTCCAAAGCCCACTTCTTCGTCTCTTCCAGCCCGTCATGTTGGTATCATTTTCATAATGTTTTGGCACTGTGAAAATGACCATTTTACCCTTGCCCGTAAACAGCCCCTCCGGGAGAGAACTGTTTCCGGCAATCCTTTCCGTGATCTTTCAGCACTTCTTCCCGATGGTTCCTTCACACCAGGCAAGCCACAACTCTCATCTGCATAATTGCATTGCAATATCATAGTTAAGCTAATTACTTTAATAGCAAGTGTGATTATTTGCATAATGGATTAGATTATGCAATGCTTGAGTAAATTCTGGAATAGGTGGCTACCATGTCAAGGACCGGATTGTTAGTGGCTAGTAGTTTAACCGCTTGACGATGCTATGATGTGGTTAGATTAAGAGATTACTGTCTATGATTATTTTGGGTTTCAGCCGGCAGTTTATGGGTATGAATCAGTAGCAGTGGCTTGAGCATATTGGTTATTGGATTACTGTTATATCGGAGTGTCAGCTATGACGAAACGATTACTCGGGAATAGAATGCTTCATGGTTGATCGAGAGTCACCTATCCGGACTTATCCGTGCAGCCACATTTGCCGGTATGGGACGGCCTTGACTTGGTCTGGCTCCGTGCTCTTTCACCGGTACCTCCAGACAGGGAGGGTTATGCGTGCGTGCTGCCCTGATCAGGTAGACGGCGGTAACCCTGTGAGCCCAGTTGAGTATTGTGCCGGCGTCCCCGTTTGGGACAGTTTAGTTTGACCACGACGGTGGCAGGTGTCACGACGTGACACAGGGGCCACCCAAGGCAGGACTCCGGGGGAGGATGAATGCCGGTGGTACGATGGGAGAGTCACGGGTCAGGTGGGTTTCGTAGGAGCAACGCTGGTCCACCCGAATGGGATCACGAGGCCAGGTGCTCCATGGTGTGGGTAAAGTGCGCAACCTCTGCAGAGTGTAAAATCTATTCAAATAGCCGCGTCCACGGTATTGGACAGTCCGTCTAGGCCTCACTAGGTGGTCAACCGTAACAGTGATAATAATGATGGAAGAACTTGTCTGAGTATGGTAGCAGTTGGGCATCATGCCATTGACAAGTCTTGGTAACTATCTTGAGGATATTCACTGGATGTTCTTGGAGTGATCACGAGTTGGTCACCAGAGTACAGGGAGAATAGCCTGTTATTGTTATTTTCAACTATCCCTTCGGTAATGATAAATCTTTACCTAATCTTGATTGCTATGATGTTGTCTTGCCTTAATGCTGATGTTTGTTGTGAGCTTGCGAGTACACTCAAAGTACTCACCTGGCGTGTCATGCTAGTTTGCAGGTCATGCCATGATTGCTTTCTTGTCGAGGATCCCGAGTTTGCGAGCTAGGATACGCGTTCCAGCCTGAGTCCCTGTGGAGTGGAGTCCATCACCACCGTCGTTGTTCCGCTGCTAGCGTAGAACTACCCTAGGCAGGCGTAGTATCGCCGTGCCGATGTAATCCATGTACCCTTGTAACCTCATCCATGGTAATAAAGAGCTGATTTGTTCTATGCCAGCAGTGCCGTATTCCAGAAGACTTGTCCCTGGGCTGGAATACGGGGCGTTCCGGTCTCCTCTGAGCCTGGGTGCCACACCAACAAGCCTAAGCTACCCCGAGTTCGAGCAAGAGTGACCAAGAACCATCCCCTAAACCAAATCTTTGGTGACATACAAACCGGGAGAATCACTCGCTCTAAAACTTGCCTAGCTAACTTTTGTGAGCATTATTCTTTCATCTCTAGCATTGAACCCTTGAAGGTAGAACAAGCTCTTGAAGACCCGGATTGGGTGAACGCAATGCATGAAGAGCTTCACAACTTCGAGAGGAACGAAGTGTGGACACTCGTGGAGAAGCCCGAGGACGAGCACAACATCATCGAAACCAAATGGGTGTTTCGGAACAAGCAAGATGAAGACGGTCAAGTCGTACGCAACAAGGCACGTCTCGTAGCGCAAGGATATACGCAAGTTGAAGGTATGGACTACGGTGAGACCTATGCCCCCGTCGCTAGACTTGAAGCTATTCGCATTCTTCTTGCTTATGCTAATCACCATGATATCACGCTTTATCAAATGGACATTAAAAGTGCCTTTTTAAATGGTTAGATTGAAGAAGAAGTCTATGTTAAGCAACCACCTGGTTTTGTGAATCCTAAGAAACCTAATCACGTTTACAAGCTTCGTAAAGCTCTTTATGGTCTTAAGCAAGCCCCACGCGCTTGGTACAAATGCTTAACGAAGTTTCTCATTGAAAAGGGTTTTGAAATTGGTAAAACTGACGCAACCTTATTCACTAAAAGAGTTAATGGTGAATTATTCGTGTGCCAAATCTACGTGGATGATATTATCTTGGGATCTACTAACCCACAATTTAGTGAAAGATTTGGAAGGTTGATGTCCGAGAAGTATGAGATGTCCATGATGTGCGAGCTGAAATTATTTCTTGGCTTGCAAATTAAGCAAACAAGAGAAGGAACTTTCATCTCTCAAACCAAGTATACTAAGGACTTAATCAAGAAGTTCAACATGCAAGAGTGCAAAGGTATGAAAACTCCTATGCCTACTAGTGGACATGTTGATCTTACCAAGGAGGACGAACCGGTTGATCAAAAGTTTTATCAATCTATGATTGGTTCATTGCTATATCTATGTGCCTCCCGTCCCGATATTATGCTTAGTGTTTGCATGTGTGCTAGATATCAAGCTGCACCTAAAGAGTGTCATCTTTTGGTCGTGAAATGTATTGTGAGATATCTGATACAAACACCAAACTTTGGCATTTGGTATCCCAAGGGAACTTCTTTTAACCTTATTGGCTATTCTGACTCGGACTATGCCGGTGACAAGGTTGATAGAAAATCCACCTCGGGTACTTGTCAATTTCTTGGTAGATCTCTTGTGTCTTGGTCCTCCAAGAAGCAAAACTCGGTATCTCTATCGACTGCCGAAGCTGAGTATATTGCTGCCGGATCGTGTTGTGCACAATTACTATGGATGACACAAACGCTTAAGGATTATGGAATCCATGTTAAAAATGTTCCATTACTTTGTGACAATGAGAGTGCTATTAAAATTGGTCATAATCCTGTGCAACATTCTCAAACTAAACATATTCAAGTTAGACATCATTTCATTCGTGATCATGTTGCCAAAGGAGATATTGATCTTCAGCATGTTCGCACTAACAAGCAATTGGCCGATATCTTTACTAAGCCACTTGATGAGAAAACGTTTTGTCAGTTGAGGAGTGAGTTGAACATCATTGATGGTTCAAACTTAAGTTAGACTCACTCGATTGCATGCAGGGCATGAGCTTTCTTGATACTTCCATGATACTCTTAAAATGCTATCTTATACCATGGAATTCTATGCTCCCTTGTACTGCATCTAACCTTTTGTAGGTACTTGGAAGAACTCCATTCCACAAGATTGCCATCAACTCCAATTATAAGCAATCTTGTCATGACCAAGTATCCACAAGTTCTCTTGATGATGGAAGGAAGAAGACAACAAACTATATCCTTGACACATATTTGCATCTTACATTTGGAATCGTGTCATATCTTGTTCTTCCTTGCATGACTAACCTATGTAGGTGATAAGTGTACCAAAACAAGAAGGATTGCTCCCAACTCAAGATGAACTTCATCAACATTGAGCATCCTCAACAAAGTTCACCTACAAGCCACGCCATCAACATCACTCAAAGGTATGTATCCATATCCTTGAAAAGGCTTTACTCCAAGTCATGAGGTAAAGCAACTCAAGTGATATGAAAACATTAAAATGCTTAATCGAAAAATGGTAACCCCATTTTGAGCTTAACGATGAGTATGACCTATGATCAAGTATTCTTGGTTGGCTCCTAAGTCAATATACTCTAATATAGGTGACCTAGTCACCGCCCATCATCTAGTTAAGTATCTTGGTTGGTTCATTCTCAATTTGTAAGATTTCTTGGAACCACTCAAATCTTCTCTAGTTGATATCCTTTTGTAAACTCTTTTGCATTTCCTTTGAAAATTTCTTTTGACACTTTGTTACAAGCTTTCTAAATTTATTTGCAAGTTTCTCAAACATTGCCAAGTTTTTGTTTTAGCCTCGGAGCCGCCGATACAAATAACTCGGTTCTACCGAATTAGCAGATAAGCTGCAAAACAATATCTCGGTACCACCGACTTGTTTGTCTCGAAGACACCGATTTGATTTCTTCTCTTATTTGTGTTCATAATTGCAAATCTTTGTTTCCTAAAGTGATCCTATTGTGATATTCTCAATTCTTCGATGATCCCTTCTTCTTCTTCTTTTTTAAAAAAGGGGGAGAAATCTGTTTCAAGGACCCCTAACTCAAAGAAGGAGAAGTCTTACAAGTTCTCAAATCTGCCAAAAAGGAGAGAAATTATTTTCAATTATTCCCTCAATCTTCATTTCTATGAACCCTACATTCAATGACCCTTGTTTTCAAGGATCCCTTCTTAATCAATGATCCCTGTATCTAACCCAGTATATGATCTTTTTGGAAATTAATGCCAAAGGGGGAGAAATACCAAAGCTTCAATGCAAAAGGGGGAGATACATGCTTATGCAAAGGGGGAGATATAATCAAGGGGGAGAGGAGAATATCAAAGTTTATACTTAGATAAACAAGGTGACAATACCGAAGTAGGGGGAGAAAATTTTGTTTGGCAGAAAACTGTGTTTAATTCTTTTGACTACTCATCTTAGAATTTTCTCACCCTATCCAATCCCAATATCTACATGCTAAGATTCAGGGGGAGAGGATGATCTACTACTTTCATATCTAAGGGGAGAAAGCTCTAAATGATCTTGGAGACATATCAATCTTAAGGATTACTATCCTCTATATGTTCTCCATATCTTGGTACTTTTGAGCTCTATTGCTTTTGAATGGTAGAATACTCTTGTGTTTCCTAACATTGTTTTCTCAAGTGTGTTTCTACTACTAGAATGCTCAAGAACTCAAGGTAAGTATATGCATCATATCCTTGATCAAGATGATCTCTTGCTTCTTGCACATATTGTTTGCAAGGGTGAAGTCTTGAACAAGGATACATCTCATTCATATATATTTGATGCATATAGCCAAGATACACATGACTCATTATATCCCTTCCACTATATGTGTGTCCATGCATTCCAAAGCAACTATCCTTTAAAGGGATTGCACACATTTAGGGGGAGCAAGTCTAAGTCATGTGTCTCTCAAAGTCTTCATTATATATACATGCATATATTTATTTGAAGCTTTGATTGTATGTTGTCATCAATTACCAAAAAGGGGGAGATTGAAAGCACAACATGCTCCCTTGGGGGTTTTGATAATTCATGACAACATACATTGTCTCTTGGACTAATACTTTTACCTAGTGTATTTCAGACAAAGTCCACAGAGAGGGTTGGCTAAAGGATTATGAAGATTGTGGAGAAACCCCAAGATGCAAGGAAAAAGATTGGCAAAGCTTCAAGCAAGAGGACTCTACATTTTACTTTGTGAGAAATCACTTTGAGTCCATAGGAAAGCCAATACTATAAAAAGGGGGTAAGGTACTGTTGGTGAACAATATGCTCATACGTGCACAAGTGATAGTCACCAAAAACACCCACAAGCTCTTCCACAAAAGTCTGTCCAAAGTCATATATCCAAAATCGGTGTAACCAACACTTCCCACTCGGTCCCACCGATTCCCAAACTCAGACAGACCTATGCCAAACCCTAGCCAGTCGGTGCAACCGATTCTGCATCGGTGCCACCGAGTTTAGGTTGCCAACTCTCTGTTTAGCCATTTCCAGTCTTCGGTACCACCGAGATTTGCCAGTCGGTCTCACCGAGTTTCTGGACCAACTCTCTGGATAGCCATTCACAAGAATCGGTACCACCGAGAATTGTGGATCGGCGCCACCGAGTTCTGGACCAACTCTCTGGTAAGGCATGGTCGAGAATCGGTACCACCGAGATGTGAGAATCGGCGTCACCGAGATTGCGCAATCTGACCGTTGGTCACCTGATCGGCACCATCGAGATTTATATATCGGCTCACCGAGATTCAAAAGTTGTCACCTTTTGATCACTTCGGTACCACCGAGATTAACACATCGGTGTCACCGAGTTGGTCACTTTAGGTGTAACGGTTGGATTTTTGGAGATGCCTATATATACCCCTTTACCACCACCCACTCGAAAGAAAAGCACTCAGAACTATTCCATACTTTCCCCATCATATTTTCTGAGAGAGAGCCACCTACTCATGTGTTGAGATCAAGCCATTCCACTCCATCCATATGAATCTTGATCTCTAGCCTCCCCAAGTTGCTTTCCACCAAATCAATCTCTTCCACCGTAGCCAAATCTGTGAGAGAGTGATTATGTGTTGAGGAGTCTATCATCTTGAAGCACAAGAGCAAGGAGTTCATCGACATTGCCGAGCCTATTACCTTTTGGAGGGTGGTGCCTCCTAGATTGGTTAGGTGTCGCTTGGGAGCCTCCTACTTCGTGTTGTGGAGTTGAACCAAGAAGTTTGTACGGGCAAGGAGATCGCCTACTTCGTGAAGATCTACCCATAGTGAGGCTAGTCCTTCGTGGACGGAAGCCATTATGGAATAGTCAAGGTTGCTACTTCGTGGACCCTTATGGGTGGAGCCCTCCGTGGACTCTCGCGACCGTTACCCTCCGTGGGTTGAAGACTCCATAATAGTGGATGTACGATAGCACCACCTATCGGAACCACGGGAAAAATCTTCGTGTCCCTCATGCGTTTGATCTCCCTATCTCAACTCTTTACTATCATGTGCAATGTCTTTACTTTCCGCTGCCATACTTGTTGACATGCATGTGTAGGGTGTGTTAGACTTGCTATAATTGTTAAAATCTGCCAACCAATTAACTTGGGAAAAGGTTAGGTTTTAAATTCCCGCTAGTTGTCTATTCACCCCCCCCCCTCTAGACACTCTGCTAGTGATCCTACACGACCGGCCACCTCCGGACGTCCGGACCGCCGTGAAGCCTCGGACGTCCGACAGCGTCCGGACCCTGTCTGTGCACCGACCCGCAGGATGTGGCCCATGTACCCCTTCCTTTCGCCTAGGACTATATAAACTCCTCTTTCCCCTCTTTCTAGGGTTAGTTATTGTTTGGCAAAAGACTTTGTTGAGCATAGCTCCATCACTTCCTTCTCCCCAGGAGATTACCCTCCGTTGAGAGAAGATCCAAGCGATGCCCCTCTAAGGGAAGATCCACTAGTGGATTGAAGACCTCCTCCTCCGGAGCGAGAAGACTATCCTTACTTGTATCCTTTTGTTGTTTGTGGACCGTGATACTCGTGTACTCGTGTGATTCTAGCGGATGTGTGATCGAAGGTTGTCCTTGAGTGTTTGATTTTCCTCTCGTGTTTCTCTTGTGTTCTTCGTGTTCCTCGTGAG
Organism: Elymus sibiricus; assembly: GCA_039707655.1. NCBI lineage: Eukaryota > Viridiplantae > Streptophyta > Magnoliopsida > Poales > Poaceae > Elymus > Elymus sibiricus. The sequence continues at coordinate 241,554,148 of CM077665.1, forward strand.
ATCCCCTCCGATTCGTGAAAGATCGACGCACACGGGCGTGCCCCGTATCACCTACTCAGGCAAGGAAACACGAAAATAAAATCAAAGGGATCTCGAAATCAATCCGAATATGGGATGGACTCGGATTGGTGGTGCCTATATGGTGGTATATATGTATACGGATTGATGGCTGATATATGGTGGTGGTATATATGGCAGCGGCGATGATGGTAGCGTGGTGGTGGCATATGGCAGCGGTGATGAAGATGGCATGGTGGTGGTATATGGCAGCAACGATGAAGATGGTGTGGCGGCGGCGTGACAACTTGTGAATAGAACTCGAAACTCTAAAAGACTAGACTCTAAGACCAGCAACTTCACACGACGATGCAACCGCAAATTCAACAAAGCAAACAACGAACAGAAAATTGCAAAGGCTCAGATTGGTTCGGATATGATGATCTAACCCTAAATTTTTTTTGGCTTTTTTGTGGACTATAGGTATGAGAAACAGTTGCGATCTAAACTACGAAAAAACTGGTAAAATCTCACCGACCAATCTGGAAATCTGATACCACTTGATAGAGGCGAAGTTGTCCCTGTCTTTCGATGAGATGGTGGCTATTGTTTTCGGTGGAGTAGACTTTGACGATCCGACTACGAACGTGTGAGGATGTCGCGCCTTAGCAATCGCTAAACCAACTCCGAGAGGTTATTGACCACGTCGGAACACGATCAACCTGACCACGAGGGTCTGTGTCCTGCAAGCAAACGAAGAACAAGCAAGAAACTAAGATTGCAATCTGGATATTGCGAATATAAGAGGAAAGCTTTATTGATGAAAGTGGGGTTCTGTGACGCCTTTGTCTGCTCGTGGAACACAAACGAAGAACGCGAAGTTACAACTATGGCTAACTTTCAATCTAACAAAACCCAAGTCTAAACGGCACCCTAAGGGCTGTATATATGGGGGAATAGAGGGGGAATTTCGTGACCCCTTGTAGGAGGGGTCCGAAAACAACCCTAACTCCGTTTCCTCACACACACGGACTCTAAAAACAGCCTAATAAGTGGTATTTTGAAATTACATGGGCCTGGCCCAAAAATAAGGTGACGCAGCACCTATATTAGCCTATGGACGAAATTTATGAAGTGGCAACTTGTATATTTCGTCCAAGCCTTCATACTCTCCTTATGGTGGCACCGCTTCCTAACAAGGCACCCTAGCGCGTCAACCCCGAAGAAACAAAGGATATACAAAGGTAAGTCCAAAAACTCCTAGATAAAGGGCATGTACGTGAGAGTTTGAGTCCTTGTGCGGTTCCAGTGATACTAGTACCTAAGCAAGATGGTAGTATGCCCATGTGCTCTGGCTGTCGTCCAATCAACATTATAACCATTAGATATCGCCACTGATGAGTACATCCCTACTAATGTTACACCCACATCCCCACCAGCTACACATATTGGACCAGTTACTAGAGCCCACGCACGCCAACTAAATTAGCAGGTACTTTCGTTTCTTGGAAATCCTTCTAATGTTCATGAACATATGATGCTGCCTAAATTAGACACTTTTGTTTTGCTTATGAATGAAGGACCTAGCATGGACAAGAAGGATGTCCATTGGAGTGAGATCAAGCATGGAGAAGAAGGTGCGCGAGCGGGAAGGAACAATGGAGTTTCCAGTGGTGATTTTCGCACTTTGAAGCCACCATAATGAGAGCATGAAGGCTTGGACGAAATATTCAAGATGCCACTTTATAAATTACGTCCATAGGCTATTATAGGTGCTGCACCACCTTATTTTTGGTCTAGGTCTATGTAATTTCGAAATACCATATTATAGGTTGTTTTTTTGGAGTCTGTATGTGTGGGGATACTGAGTTAGGGCTGGTTTTGGACCCCTCCTCCCAGGGGCCATGAAATCCCCGTCTATTCCCCCATATATATAGCCCTTAGGGCCATGTTTAGACTTGGGTTTTGTTTAGATTATAAGTTCGCCGTAGCTGCAACTTCGCGTTCTTCTTTTTAGTTCTACGACCAGACCAAGGCGTCACTGAACCCCACTTTCATCAATAAAGCTTTCCTCTCATATTCGTCATATCCAGATTGCAATTTCAGTTTCTTGCTTGTTCTTTGTTTGCATGCGGGAAACAGACCTTCGTGGTCAGGTTGATCGTGCTCCGGCGTGGTCAATAACCTCTCGGAGTTGGTTTAGCGATTGCTAAGGCGCGACGTCCTCTCACGTTCGTAGTCGGATCGTCAAAGTCCACTCTACCAAAAAACGATAGCCACATCTCATCGAAAGAGAGGGAGAACTTCGCCTCTATCAAGTAGTATCAGATTTCCAGGTTGCTCAATGAGATTTTACCAGTTTTTCGTAGTTAGATCGCATGTTTTCTTCATACCTATAGTCCATGAAAAAGTCAAAAAGAATTAGGGTTAGTTCATCATATCCAAACCTATCTGAGCCTTTGCATAATCTTTTCAGTGTATTTGCTTTGTTGAATTTCCGGTTGCATCGTCGTGTCGAGTTACTGGTCATAGGGTCTAGTCCTTTAGAGTTTTGTGTTATTTTCACAAGTTGTCACGTCGCCACCGCACCAGTTTCACCGCTGCCATATACATCACCCACCACCATCATCACCGCTGCCATATACCATCACCCACCATCGTTGTCATCCTTGCCATATATCACCACCCACCATCACCATCAATCTGTGTCCATATATACCACCATAGATCCACCACCAATCTGAGTCCATCACATATTAGGTTTGCTTCCGAGATCCCTTCGTTTTTAGTTTCGGGTTTCCTTGCCTGAGTAGGGTTCAGAAAAAAAGTATTCGATAGCCACATCTCATCAAAAAATATTAGGTCGTCGTTTTCAGTTCTAGAGACCCCCGGACAGTTTTTAGGCCAAAATTTCAGCGGGCGAAAATATTTTTCCCTATCCTTTTTTTAGGCTTTCTGGAGCGTTTTGAGACACTCACCACCATAGTGATTTTTTACCGCACTTTTTGGTCGTCGCAGCCCCGAATCGTTCCAGAAAAAAATTAGTCAATTTTTTGTGCCTATCCTGTTTATATGACTTGGGAAGAGTTTTGAGACACTCGCCATTATAGTGATTTTCTGAGCAAAAAAAAGAGCGCATAAAAAAGAGGCGCCAAAAAAATGATTTTTTTTTCAGAGTGTGCTCTTCCCTTGATTACTTGTAGCGTCGTTATTTTGTTGGTGTTCTAGGCTCGCGTCTCTAGCACGGTACCATCGTTGATCGTTTATTCAACTTTGCATCTCTGAATTGATTATTGCTGACCCCTTCTGATGAGGACATCCCTACTAATGTTACACCCACAGCCCCTGCTGCTATACATACTGGACCAGTTACTAGAACCCGCACACGCCAACTAAATTATCAGGTACTTTCGTTTCTTGGAAATCCTTCTAATGTTCATGAACATATGATGCTGCCTAAATTAGATACTTTTGTTTTACTTATGAATGAAGGATCTAGCATGGGCAAGAAGGATGGCCATTGGAGCGCGATCAAGCATGGAGAAGAAGGTGCGCGCGCGGGAAGGAACAATGGAGTTTCCAGTGGTGATTTTCGCACTTTAAAGCCACCATAAGGAGAGTATGAAGGCTTGGACGAAATATACAAGATGCCACTTCATAAATTTCGTCCATAGGCTAATATAGGTGCCGTGTCACCTTCTTTTTGGGCCAGCCCCATGTAATTTCGAAATACCACTTATTAGGCTGTTTTTAGAGTCCGTATGTGTGGGGAAACGGAGTTAGGACTGGTTTTGGACCCCCCCCCTCCAAGGGGCCACGAAATCCCCCTCTATTCCCCCATATATACAGCCCTTAGGGCATCGTTTTAGACTTGGGTTTTGTTTAGATTGAAAGTTAGCCATAGCTGCAACTTCACGTTCTTCGTTTGTGTTCCACGACCAGACAAAGGCGTCACAGAACCCCGCTTTCATCAATAAAGCTTTCCTCTTATATTCGCAATATCCAGACCTTAGTGGTCAGGTTGATCGTGCTCCGGCGTGGTCAATAACCTCTCGGAGTTGGTTTAGCGATTGCTAAGGGCGACATCTTCGCACATTCGTAGTCAGATCGTGAAAGTCGACTTCCACCAAAACGATAGCCACCATCTCATCGAAAGATGGGACACCTTCGCCTCTATCAAGTGGTATCAGATTTCCAAGTTGCTCGGTGAGATTTTACCAGTTTTTCATAGTTTAGATCGCATCTGTTCTTCATACCTATAGTCCACGAAAAAGCCACCAAAATAATTAGGGTTAGATCATCCTATACGAACCCATCTGAGCCTTTTGCAATTTTCTGTTCGGTGTTTTGCTTTGTTGAATTTGCGGTTGCATCATCGTGTCGAGTTGCTGGTGTTAGCGTCTAGTCTTTTAGAGTTTCGAGTTCTATTCACAAAATGTCACGCCACCGCCGCACCATCTTCATTGCGTGTGCCATATACCACCACCGCATCATCTTCATCGCCGCTGCTATATATCACACCCACCATCATCACCTCCACTGCCATATATCATCACCCCATTTCCGCCTCCAATCCGATTTTTTTGTTATTAGGTTTAGTTTCGAGATCCTCTGAAGCGGAGCATCCTACGGACATCACCATGGCAAGAGTACCTTTGGCAAGTGACACGTGTGACATCTACTTCACATACATAAAGGTGAATCATCTCCTTTACACGTGCTCACTTGACCCCTTCGAGGATGGTATACTACTTGACACTCCTCTCGTGTGCATGCATAGGTATTGTCGGAGCTTCACGGATAACGAGGAGGAGTGCCAGCACCTACGTACGACTACACCATCCGCGAGGGAAGCTTGGAAGAGAAGGAAGAAGAAGCGAGGACAAGTCTCTGGAAGTCCCGGACCTTCCAGCCTGCCCGGAACTTCCAGCCTCCTCGACCACAGCCGGCCCCGGGCGTGCCAACTCTCTGGATAGCCCGGAACCAGCCCGGAACCCGCCCGGAACCTCCTGCCCCCGGACCTTCCGGCCTGCCCGGAACTTTCGGCCTCAACGCACCCCAGGCGTGCTAACTCTCTGGGTAGCCCGGAACCCGACCGGAACCTGCCCGGAACTTCCGGCGCACGGAACCTCCGTCCCAGCCCGGAACTTCCGGCCTGCGTGTGGGCAGCCACTGGGGCCCGAGGCCCATGTACCCCTTTCTCACCCCCACTTTGCCCTAGACTATATGTATTCGTCTCCCACCTCTGTTTTAGGGTTAGCAATGGTTGATAGAGGCGAAGGTGTCCCGTCTTTCGATGAGATGGTAGCAATCGTTTTGGTGGAAGTCGACTTTCACGATCCGACTACGAACCTGCGAAAACGTCGCGCCTTAGCAATCGCTAAACCAATTCCGAGAGGTTATTGACCATGTCGGAGCACGATCAACCTGACCACGAAGGTCTATTTCCTGCACGCAAACGAAGAACAAGCAAGAAACTAAGATTGCAATCTGGATATTGCGGATAAAAGAGGAAAGCTTTATTGATGAAGTGGGGTTCTGTGACGTCTTGGTCTGGTCGTGGAACACAAACGAAGGACGCGAAGTTGCAGCTATGGCGAACTTGTAATCTAAACAAAACCCAAGTCTAAAACGATGCCCTAAGGGCTGTATATATGGGGGAATAGAAGGGGATTTCATGGCCCCTTGGAGGAGGGGTCCGAAACCTGCCCTAACATACGGACTCTAAAAACAGCCTAATAAGTGGTATTTCAAAATTACATGGGTCTGGCCCAAAAATAAGGTGACGCAGAACCTATATTAGCCTATGGACCAAATTCATGAAGTGGCATCTTGTATATTTCGTCCAAGCCTCCAAGCACTCCTTATGGTGGCTTCAAAGTGCGAAAATCACCAATGGAAACTCCGTTGTTCCTTCCCGCGCGCTCACCTTCTCCCCCATGCTTGATCCCGCTCCAGTGGCCAGCCTTCTTGTCCATGCAAGGTCTTTCATTCATAAGTAAAACAAAAGTTTCTAATTTAGGCAGCATCATATGTTCATGAACATTAGAAGGATTTCCAAGAAACGAAAGTACCTGATAATTTAGTTGGCGTGCGCGGGCTCTAGTAACTGGTCCAATATGTGTAGCTGGTGGGGATGTGGGTGTAACATTCGTAGGGATGTCCTCATCATCCTCCCCTTCTTGAACTGAAGTCGTCCTCGACGGAAGCTCGTCATCCACACCCAAATAAGGCTTCAAATCTGCAATGTTAAAAGTGGGACTAACCCCAAAATCTGCAGGCAGCTCAAGTTTATATGCCTTATCATTTACTTTCTCTAACACCTTGAAATGACCATCAGCACGTGGCATTAGCTTCGACTTGCGCAATTCAGGAAACCTATGCTTACGCAAATGTAACCAAACAAGATCTCCAGGTGCAAAGACAACATGTTTTCTACCCTTATTTCCAGCAAGTTTATATTTAGCATTCATACGCTCAATGTTCTCCTTAGTTAACTCATGCATCTTTAATATCAATTCAGCACGTTCTTTAGCATCAAAATTGACCTTCTCCCAAGATAGAAGAGGCAACAAATCAATAGGTGCACGAGGTAAGAAACCATACACTACTTCAAAAGGGCACATCTTAGTAGTAGAATGCAGCGAACGATTATAAGCAAATTCAATATGAGGCAAGCATTCTTCCCACATTTTCAGGTTATTCTTCAAAACAACCCTAAGCATAGTAGACAGTGATCTATTCACTACTTCAGTTTGTCCATCAGTTTGGGGGTGACATGTAGTACTAAAAAGTAGTTTAGTCCCCAATTTAGCCCATAAACATCTCCAAAAGTGGCTAAGAAATTTAACATCACGATCTGAAACAATTGTATTTGGCACACCATGCAAGCGAATAATTTCATGAAAGAACAAATCAGCAACATTAGCAGGATCATCACTTCTATGACAGGGTATAAAGTGTGCCATTTTCAAAAATCTATCCAGGACAACAAATATGCTATCCCTCCCCTTCTTTGTTCGAGGTAAACATAAAACAAAGTCCATAGATATATCCTCCCAAGGAACACTAGGTACAGGCAAAGGCATATATAAACCATGAGGATTGAGTCGTGACTTAGCTTTTTGACATGTAGTGCAGCGAGCAACAAAACGCTCAACATCCCGTCTCATCATTGGCCAAAAGAAATGTGCAACAAGTACGTCCTCCGTCTTCTTCACGCCAAAGTGTCCCATTAATCCCCCTCCATGCGCCTCCTGTAACAACAAAAGACGAATGGAGCTAGCTGGAATGCATAGCTTGTTAGCACGAAACACAAATCCATCATTAATGACGAACTTGTTCCATATTCTCCCTTCTTTACTATTCTGCAACACATCTTTAAATTCAGCATCATGCATATATTGATCTTTGATGGTCTCCAAACCAAATATTTTAAAATCAAGTTGTGAAAGCATAGTATAACGACGAGACAATGCATCAGCAATAACATTTTCTTTACCCTTCTTGTGTTTAATGGCATAAGGGAAAGTCTCAATGAATTCAGCCCATTTAGCATGCCTACGGTTCAGTATTGCTTGACTTTTAATATGTTTCAAAGATTCATGATCAGAATGTATAACAAATTCTTTGGGCCATAAATAATGTTGCCATGTTTCCAAAGTATGCAACAGGTTTACTATCTTGTAATAACACACCTCCTAATCCAATTCCACTAGCATCACATTCAAGCTCAAAAGTCTTATTAAAATTAGGAAGTTGGAGTAATGGAGCATGTGTTAACTTATCTTTGAATACCGTGAAGGCTTCTTCCAGCGCCGTATCCCAAACAAAAGGCACATCCTTCTTTGTAAGCTCATTTAGAGGTGCAGCAATGGTGCTGAAATCCCTCACAAAACGCCTATAGAAACCAGCAAGTCCAAGAAAACTCCTCGCTTGTCTGACCTTTTTGGGCTGCGGCCAACTCTCAATAGGTTCAATCTTGGCTTTATCAACTTCAATTCCCTGTGGAGTAACAACATAGCCAAGAAAAGATACTCGGTCGGTGCAAAAGGTACACTTCCCAAGGTTACCAGAAAAACGTGGATCACGTAGAGCGATAAAAACAACACGTAAATGTTCCAAATGTTCCTCCAAAGATCTACTATAAATCAGTATATCATCAAAATAGACTACCACAAATCATCCAATGAAAGCATGTAAAACCTCGTTCATTAATCTCATGAAAGTGCTAGGTGCATTAGTTAACCCAAAAGGCATGACTAACCACTCATATAATCCAAACTTAGTTTTAAATGCTATTTTCCATTCATCTCCCAATTTTATGCGAATTTGATGGTATCCACTATGCAAATCAACTTTGGAGAAAATTGTAGAGCCACTTAATTCATCAAGCATATCATCTAGCCTAGGAATAGGATGACGATAACAAATAGTAATATTATTAATGCCTCTACAATCAACACACATACGCGATGTACCATCCTTTTTAGGCACTAGAATAATAGGAACAGCACAAGGACTAAGAGATTCGCGTATATAACCTTTGTCGAGCAGCTCCTGTACTTGACGCATAATCTCCTTCGTCTCCTCTGGATTGGTACGGTATGGCGCACGGTTGGGCAGCGATGCACCGGGAATTAAGTTAATCTGATGCTCAATCCCTCAAATAGGTGGTAATCCCGGTGGCACGTCTTTTGGAAAGACGTCAGCGAACTCCTGCAAAATGTTAGTGACAGCAGGAGGCAAAGAGGGAGGCATGTCCTCGAATGAAAATAATACCTCTTTGCATACAAAAGCATAGCAAACAGATGTAGTGACATCCAAATCAGTAATATCAGATTTAGTGGCAAGTAAACAACCACCCTTCAGTTTTATTTCAGATATAACACTAGATGATTGTTTATTAGGCTTATTATGTTGCTCAAATTCCTTTGCCACAATCTGATTTTCACTCTCAGTTTGCTTCTGTTTTGCTTTACTAGCTCTAGCAATGTCATCTTTGATAATATGTTCGGGAGACATAGGAAGCAAAGTTATATTTTTATCCTTATGAACAAGAGTATACTGATTTGTCCTACCATGGTGTACAGAATTTTTATTAAATTGCCATGGTCTACCAAGTAAAACGGAGCATGCTTGCATGGGTACCACATCACAATCAACATAATCAGAATATGTAGCAATGCTAAAGTGCACACGAACAGTACGTGTTACCTTAACCTTGCCACTGTTGTTGAACCATTGGATGTTATAAGGATGAGGATGTGGTCTGGTGGTTAGAGACAGCTTCTCCACCATCTCCATGCTAGCCAAGTTGTTGCAACTCCCTCCATCGATGATGACGCGAACAGAATGCTCCTTCACAACTCCCTTTGTATGGAACAAGTTGTGCCTCTGATTTTGCTCAGCCTGTGTAACCTGGACACTCAGAACGCGTTGAGCAACTAAACTTTCATACCTGTCAGCGTAGTCAGCAGCCATGTAGTGTGTCTCTTGTTCAGTCTCCTCTACACCTTGTTCTTCACTCGCAATAAGAGCCAGGGTCTCCTCATCATAATCACTAGCGGAGTCATATCCACCATCCTCAGTAACAATCATCACACGCTTGGAAGGACATTCTCTCGCATAGTGACCTCCACCCTTGCAACGACGACATATAACCTCATGTGTTTGCCCTGTGGATGCAATGGAAGAAGAAGAGCTCTATGCAGGCCCGGAAGGTGTGCTCTTCGCGGAGGGTGGAACAGAGGCCTGTTTCCTGGTATCTCGGTTGGAGTTGGAAGCTGAAGTAGGCGGTGCTGCAGCAGGACGTGTGGAAGTAGAGGAGGTACGTGGCGTCCATGATGAAGTGCGACCTACAGACAAATTAGTTCTCGCCAATGCCTGTCGATCCTGCACTTCATGTTCAGCTTTGCAAGCAAGATGAAATAAACGAGTGATAGTGTTATACTCCTTATACTCTAGAATAGTCTGAATCTCTCTATTTAATCCACCCATAAAACGTGCAAGCATAGCTTCATTCTCCTCAACAATACCACATCTAATCATGCCAGTTTGTAATTCCTAATAATATTCCTCTACAGAATTTTTTCCTTGTCTTAATCGCTGCAAATTTTGAAGCAATTCACGTTGATAATATGGTGGAACCCAACGATTACGCATAGCAATTTTCAAAGCAGCCCAAGTAGTTGGGATATTAGCATGATGTATTCTACAATGTTCAGACCACCAAACACAAGCAAAACTAGTGAATGAACAAACAGCAGCAGTAACACGTCTATCCTCAGGAAATTGTAAGCATGTAAAACGTTGTTCTGTTTCTAACTCCCAAGTAAGATATATATCAGGAACATATCTACCATCAAATGTAGAAATATTTAATTTAAGTTTAGGGAGATGGTCATGATTTTGTACCTGAGGGGGTGCTGCAGCCCTACGATTGCGATTGTAGGCATGTGGACGACCTGGTGCATGTGGTGGTGGTTGCCCTTGGGGCTGACCTGGAGCAACCTCTTCCCCATCATCGTAATTACCATCGTAGTCAGCGTTCTGATCAACAGTAGTAGCAGCAGCAGCCACAGAAGCCACTGCAGTAGGAACGGCACCAGAATGTTGGCCTTCCTCGAGGGGCACACGTTGTGCGCGCCCCGCAAAATTCGGCCGACGTTGTTGTTGCTGCTGAGTTATGACCGGTGCAGCTGGTGGTAGACGTGCAAGCACCTCATTGAACTTAGCGTCCAACTTCGTCTCGAACGTCTTCTCCAATCCATCTAGCTTCTCCATGGCCTCTCCAAGGCTGGTCACGAAGTCTTGTACCTGGTCATCCATCATTTGCGGGAATTTGTCATGGAGCTCCTTGTTGGTCATAACGTCCCATTCGACCTCGTCAGCTTGTGATCCAGGCATGGTTAGCAGTAATAGGAACACACAAGAATATGAACCTACAGACTACTAGGAAGTGATGGTGGTGGTGGTGTGTCACAAATCTGTCAAGCCAATCTCAATTTCTTACCAGTTCTTACCCAGCAGCAGGTGGTGATCGGCAACCGTTGTAGTCAAAACTCTCAAAGCATGGATAGAGCGATTGCCAGGTGGTGTCAAACACACGACATAGATGTATGTGGAGCTGGGAAGGCTTATAATATGGTAGCAAAAAGGGTCAGCAATAATCATTTCAGAGATGCAAAGGTGAAAAGACGCTCAACGACTGTACCGTTCTGGTCCTAGGCTAGACCGTGCTAGAGACGCGAGCCTAAACACCAACAAAATCACGACGTTACACGTAATCAAGGGAAGAGCACACTCTGATTTTTTTTGGGCACCTCTTTTTTTTTGCGCTTTTTTTACTCAGAAAATCACTATAATGGCGAGTGTCTCAAAACTCTTCCCGAGACGTATAAACACGATAGGCACGAAAAAAAATTGAGTAATTTTCTTTTCTTTTCTGGAGCGATTCGGGGTTGAGACGACCAAAAATTGCGAGAAAAATCACTATGATGGCGAGTGTCTCAAAACGCTCCGAAAGGCAAATGATGACATGGAAAAAATGTTTTCAACCGCCGAAATTTTGGCCTAGAAAGTGCTCTGAAAAGCGTGCCAGACTCTTTTTTTCGACACCTACTCAGGCAAGGAAACTCGAAAATAAAAACAAAGGGTTCTCGAAATCAATCCGAATACCTAAGGAACTCGGATTAGAGGCGGATATGGGGTGGTGATATATGGAGTCGGATTGGAAGTGGATATATGATGGTGTATATGGACTCGGATTAGAGGCGGATATATGATGGTGTATAAGGACTCGGATTGGTGGCGGATCGGTGGTGGTGGTATATGTACACGGATTGGTGGCGGATCTGTGGTGGAGGTATATGGAAGCGATGAAGATGATGCGGTGGCGGCGTGAGAAACTGTGACTAGAACTCGAAACTCTAAAAGACTAGACGCTAAGACCAGCAACTCGACACGACGATGCAACCGCAAATTCAACAAAGTAAAACACTGAAAAGACTATGCAAAGGCTCAGAGTGGTTCAGATATGATGATCTAACCCTAATTTTTTTGTGGCTTTTTCATGGACGGTAGGTATGAAGAACAGATCCAATCTATACTTTGAAAAACTGGTAAATCTCACCGAGCAACCTGGAAATCTGATACCACTTGATAGAGGCGAAGGTGTCCCGTCTTTCGATGAGATGGGGGCTATCGTTTTGGTGGAAGTCGACTTTCACGATCCGACTACGAACGTGCGAAGACGTCGCGCCTTAGCAATCGCTAAACCAACTCCGAGAGGTTATTGACCACACCGGAGCACGATCAACCTGACCACGAAGGTCTATTTCCTACATGCAAACGAAGAACAAGCAAGAAACTAAGATTACAATCTGGATATTGCGAATAAAAGAGGCAAGCTTTATTGATGAATTGGGGTTCTGTGACGTCTTGGTCTGGTCGTGGAACATAAACGAAGGACGCGAAGTTGCAGCTATGGCAAACTTGTAATCTAAACAAAACCCAAGTCTAAAACGATGCCCTAAAGGCTGTATATATGGGGGAATAGAAGGGGATTTCGTGGCCCCTTGGAGGAGGGGTCCGAAACCTGCCCTAACTCCGTTTCCCCACACATACGGACTCAAAAACAGCCTAATAAGTGGTATTTCGAAATTACATGGGCCTGGCCCAAAAATAAGGTGACGCGGCACCTATATTAGCCTATGGACGAAATTTATGAAGTGGCATCTTGTATATTTCGTCCAAGCCTCCAAGCACTCCTTATGGTGGCTTCAAAGTGCGAAAATCACCACTGGAAACACCTTTGTTCCTCCCCGCGCGCGCACCTTCTCCCCCATGCTTGATCCCGCTCCAGTGGCCATCCTTCTTATCCATGCTAGGTCCTTCATTCATAAGTAAAACAAAAGTATCTAATTTAGGCAGCATCATATGTTCATGAACATTAGAAGGATTTCCAAGAAACGAAAGTACCTGATAATTTAGTTGGCGTGCGCGAGCTCTAGTAACTGGTCCAATATGTGTAGCTGGTGGGGATGTGGGTGTAACATTAGTAGGGATGTCCTCATAATCCTCCCCTTCTTGAACTGAAGTCGATCTCGACGGAAGCTCATCATCCTCACCCAAATAAGGCTTCAAATCTGCAATGTTAAAAGTGGGACTAACCCCAAAATCTACAGACAGCTCAAGTTTATATGCATTATCATTTATTTTCACTAACACCTTGAAATGACCATCAGCACGTGGCATTAGCTTCGACTTGCGCAATTCAGGAAACCTATCCTTACGCAAATGTAACCAAACAAGATCTCCAGGTGCAAAGACAACATGTTTTCTACCCTTATCTCCAGCAAGTTTATATTTAGCATTCATACGCTCAATGTTCTCCTTAGTTAACTCATGCATCTCTAATATCAATTCAGCATGTTCTTTAGCATCAAAATTGACCTTCTCCGAAGATGGAAGAGGCAACAAATCAATAGGTGCACGAGGTAAGAAACCATACACTACTTCAAAAGGGCACATCTTAGTAGTAGAATGCAGCGAACGATTATAAGCAAATTCAATATGAGGCAAGCATTCTTCCCACATTTTCAGGTTATTCTTCAAAACAACCCTAAGCATAGTAGACAGTGATCTATTCACTACTTCAGTTTGTCCATCGGTTTGGAGGTGACATGTAGTACTAAAAAGCAGTTTAGTCCCCAATTTAGCCCATAAACATCTCCAAAAGTGGCTAAGTAATTTAACATCACGATCTGAAACAATTGTATTTGGCACACCATGCAAGCGAATAATTTCATGAAAGAACAAATCAGCAACATTAGCAGCATCATCACTTTTATGACAGGGTATAAAGTGTGCCATTTTCGAAAATCTATCCACGACAACAAATATGCTATCCTCCCCTTCTTTGTTCAGGGTAAACCTAAAACAAAGTCCATAGATATATCCTCCCAAGGAACACTAGGTACAGGCAAACGCATATATAAACCATGAGGATTGAATCGTGACTTAGCTTTTTGACATAAGTGCAGCGAGCAACAAAACGCTCAACATCCCGTCTCATCTTTGGCCAAAAGAAATGTGTAGAAAGTACGTCCTACGTCGTCTTCACGCCAAAGTGTCCCATTAATCCCCCTCCATGCGCCTCCTGTAACAACAAAAGACGAACGGAGCTAGCTGGAATGCATAGCTTGCTAGCACGAAACACAAATCCATCATTAATGACGAACTTGTTCCATGTTCTCCCTTCTTTACAATTCTACAACACATCTTTAAATTCAGCATCATGCATATATTGATCTTTGATGGTCTCCAAACCAAATATTTTAAAGTCAAGTTGTGAAAGCATAGTATAACGACGAGACAATGCATCAGCAATAACATTTTCTTTACCCTTCTTGTGTTTAATGACATAAGGGAAAGTCTCAATGAATTCAACCCATTTAGCATGCCTACGGTTCAGTTTTGCTTGACTTTTAATATGTTTCAAAGATTCATGATCAGAATGTATAACAAATTCTTTGGGCCATAAATAATGTTGCCATGTTTCCAAAGTCCGAACAAAAGCATATAATTCCTTATCATAAGTAGAATAATTCAGACTAGGCCCACTCAATTTTTCAGAAAAGTATGCAACAGGTTTACTATCTTGTAATAACACACCTCCTAATCCAATTCCACTAGCATCACATTCAAGCTCAAAAGTCTTATTAAAATTAGGAAGTTGGAGTAATGGAGCATGTGTTAACTTATCTTTCAATACCGTGAAGGCTTCTTCCTGTGCGGTATCCCAAACAAAAGGCACATCCTTCTTTGTAAGCTCATTTAGAGGTGCAGCAATGGTGCTGAAATCCCTCACAAAACGCCTATAGAAACCAGCGAGTCTAAGAAAACTCCTCACTTGTGTGACCGTTTTGGGCTGCGGCCAACTCTCAATAGCTTCAATCTTGGCTTTATCAACTTCAATTCCCTGTGGAGTAACAACATAGCCAAGAAAAGATACTCGGACGGTGCAAAAGGTGCGCTTCCCAAGGTTACCAAACAAACGTGCATCACGTAGAGCGATAAAAACAGCATGTAAATGTTCCAAATGTTCCTCCCAAGATCTACTATAAATCAGTATATCATCAAAATAGACTACCACAAATCGTCCAATGAAAGCACGTAAAACCTCGTTCATTAATCTCATGAAAGTGCTAGGTGCATTAGTTAACCCAAAAGGCATGACTAACCACTCATATGATCCAAACTTAGTTTTAAATGTTGTTTTCCATTCATCTCCCAATTTCATACGAATTTGATGGTATCCACTACGCAAATCAACTTTGGCGAAAATTGTAGAGCCACTTAATTCATCAAGCATATCATCTAGCCTAGGAATAGGATGACGATAACGAATAGTAATATTATTAATGCCACTACAATCAACACACATACGCGATGTACCATCCTTTTTAGGCACTAGAATAATAGGAACAGCACAAGGACTAAGAGATTCGCGTATATAACCTTTGTCGAGCAGCTCCTGTACTTGACGCATAATCTCCTTCGTCTCCTCTGGATTGGTACGGTATGGCGCACGGTTAGGCAGCGATGCACCGGGAATTAAGTCAATCTAATGCTCAATCCCTCGAATAGGTGGTAATCCCGGTGGCACGTCTTGTGGAAAGACGTCAGCGAACTCGTGCAAAATGTTAGTGACAGCAGGAGGCAAAGAGGGAGGCATGTCCTCAAATGAAAATAATACCTCTTTGCATACAAAAGCATAGCAAACAGATGTAGTGACATCCAAATCAGTAATATCAGATTTAGTGGCAAGTAAACAACCACTCTTAAGTTTTATTTCAGATATAACACTAGATGATTGTTTATTAGGCTTATTATGTTGCTCAAATTCCTTTGCCACAATCTGATTTTCACTCTCACTTTGCTTCTGTTTTGCTTTACTAGCTCTAGCAATGTCATCTTTCATAATATGTTTGGGAGACATAGGAAGCAAAGTTATATTTTTATCCTTATGAACAAGAGTATACTGATTTGTCCTACCATGGTGTTCAGAATTTTTATCAAATTGCCATGGTCTACCAAGTAAAACGGAGCATGCTTGCATGGGTACCACATCACAATCAACATAATCAGAATATGTAGCAATGCTAAAGTGCATACGAACAGTACGTGCTACCTTAACCTTGCCACTGTTGTTGAACCATAGGATGTAATAAGGATGAGGATGTGGTCTGGTGGTTAGAGACAGCTTCTCCACAATCTCCATGCTAGCCAAGTTGTTGCAACTCCCTCCATCGATGATGACGCGAACAGAACGCTCCTTCACAAGTCCCTTTGTATGGAACAAGTTGTGCCTCTGATTTTGCTCAGCCTGTGTAACCTGCACACTCAAAACACGTTGAGCAACTAAACTTTCATACCTATCAGCGTAGTCAGCAGCCATGTAGTGTGTCTCTTGTTCAGTCTCCTCTACACCTTGTTCTTCACTCGCAATAAGAGCCAGGGTCTCCTCATCATAATCACTAGCGGAGTCATATCCACCATCCTCAGTAACAATCTTCACATGCTTGGAAGGACATTCTCTCGCATGGTGACCTCCACCCTTGCAACGACGACATATAACCTCATGTGTTTGCCCTGTGGATGCAATGGAAGAAGAAGAGCTCTGTGTAGGCCCGGAAGGTGTGCTCTTCACGGAGGGGGGAACAGAGGCATGTTTCCTGGTATCTCGGTTGGAGTTGGAGGCTGAAGTAGGCGGTGCTGCAGCAGGACGTGTGGAAGTAGAGGAGGTACGTGGCGTCCATGATGAAGTGCGACCTGCAGAAAAATTAGTTCTCGCCAATGCCTATCGATCCTGCACTTCACGTTCACCTTTGCAAGCAAGAAGAAATAAACGAGTGATAGTGTTATACTCCTTATACTCTAGAATAGTCCGAATCTCTCTATTTAATCCACCCATAAAACGTGCAAGCATAGCTTCATTCTCCTCATCAATACCACATCTAATCATGCCAGTTTGTAATTCCTGATAATATTCCTCTATAGAATTTTTTTCTTGTCTTAAACGCTGCAAATTTTGAAGTAATTCACGTTGATAATATGGTGGAACCCAACGATTACGCATAGCAGTTTTCAAAGCAGCTCAAGTATTTGGGATATTAGCATGATGTATTCAACAATGTTCAGACCACCAAACACAAGCAAAACTAGTGAATGAACAAACAACAGCAGTAACACGTCTATCCTCAGGAAATTGTAAGCATGTAAAACGTTGTTCTGTTTCTAACTCCCAAGTAAGATATATTTCAGGAACATATCTACCATCAAATGTAGGAATATTCAATTTAAGTTTAGGGAGATGGTCATGATTTTGTACCTGAGGGGGTGCTGCAGCCCTACCATTGCGATTGTAGGCATGTGGACGACCTGGTGCATGTGGTGGTGGTTGCCCTTGGGGCTGATCTGGAGCAACCTCTTCCCCATCATCGTAATCACCATCGTAGTCAGCGTTCTGATCAACAGTAGTAGCAGCAGCAGCCACAGAAGCCACAGCAGTAGGAACGGCACCAGAATGTTGGCCTTCCTCGAGGGGCACACGTTGTGTGCGCCCCGCAAAATTCGGCCGACGTTGTTGTTGTTGCTGAGTTATGACCGGTGCAGCTGGTGGTAGACATGCAAGCACCTCATTGAACTTAGCGTCCAACTTCGTCTCGAACGTCTTCTCCAATCCATCTAGCTTCTCCATGGCCTCTCGAAGGCTGGTCACGAAGTCTTGTACCTGGTCAGCCATCATTTGCTGGAATTTGTCATGGAGCTCCTTGTTGGTCATAACCTCCCATTCGACCTCGTCAGCTTCTGATCCTGGCATGGTTAGCAGTAATAGGAACACACAAGAATATGAACCTACAGACTACTAGGAAGTGATGGTGGTGGTGGTGTGTCACAAATCCGTCAAGCCAATCTCAATTTCTTACCAGTTCTTACCCAGCAGCAGGTGGTGATCGGCAACCGTTGTAGTCAAAACTCTCAAAGCTTGGACAGGGCGATTGCCAGGTGGTGTCAAACACACGACGTAGATGTATGTGGAGCTGGGAAGGCTTATAATATGGTAGCAAAAAGGGTCAGCAATAATCAGTTCAGAGATGCAAAGGTGAAAAGACGCTCAACGACGGTACCGTGCTGGTCCTAGGCTAGACTGTGCTAGAGACGCGAGCCTAAACACCAACAAAATCACGACGTTACATGTAATCAAGGGAAGAGCACACTCTGATTTTTTTTTGGCGCCTCTTTTTTTTGCGCTATTTTTTTTCTCAGAAAATCACTATAATGGCGAGTGTCTCAAAACTCTTCCCGAGACGTATAAACAGGATAGGCACGAAAAAAAACTGAGTAATTTTTTTTTCTTTTCTGGAACAATTCGGGGCTGCGACGACCAAAAATTGCGAGAAAAATCACTATGATGGCGATTGTCTCAAAACGCTCCGAATGGCCTAAAATGATGATATGGAAAAAATATTTTCACCCGCCGAAATTTTGGCCTAGAAAGTGCTCTGAAAAGCGTGCCCAACTTTTTTTTCGACACCTACTCAGACAAGGAAACTCGAAAATAAAAACAAAGGGATCTCGAAATCAATCCGAATACCTAAGGAACTCGGATTAGAGGCGGATATGGGGTGGTGATATATGAAGTCGGATTGGTAGTGGATATATGATGGTGTATATGGACTCGGATTAGAGGCGGATATATGATGGTGTATAAGGACTCGGATTGGTGGCGGATCGGTGGTGGTGGTATATGGACTCGGATTGGTGGCGGATCTGTGGTGGAGGTATATGGCAGCGATGAAGATGATGCGGTGGTAGCGTGACAAACTGTGACTAGAACTCGAAACTCTAAAAGACTAGACGCTAAGACCAGCAACTCGACACGACGATGCAACCGCAAATTCAACAAAGCAAAACACTGAAAAGACTATGCAAAGGCTCAGAGTGGTTCGGATATGATGATCTAACCCTAATTTTTTTGTGGCTTTTTCGTGGACGGTAGGTATGAAGAACAGATGCAATCTATACTATGAAAAACTGGTAAATCTCACCGAGCAACCTGGAAATCTGATACCACTTGATAGAGGCGAAGGTGTCCCATCTTTCGATGAGATGGTGGCTATCGTTTTGGTGGAAGTCGACTTTCACGATCCGACTACGAACGTGCGAAGACGTCGCGCCTTAGCAATCGCTAAACCAACTCGGAGAGGTTATTGACCACGTCGGAGCACGATCAACCTGACCACGAAGGTCTATTTCCTACACGCAAACGAAGAACAAGCAAACTAAGATTGCAATCTGGATATTGCGAATAAAAGAGGAAAGCTTTATTGATGAAGTGGGGTTCTGTGACGTCTTGGTCTGGTCGTGGAACACAAACGAAGGACGCGAAGTTGCAGCTATGGCGAACTTGTAATCTAAACAAAACCCAAGTCTAAAACGATGCCCTAAGGGCTGTATATATGGGGGAATAGAAGGGGATTTCGTGGCCCCTTGGAGGAGGGGTTCGAAACCTGCCCTAACTCCGTTTCCCCACACATACGGACTCTAAAAACAGCCTAATAAGTGGTATTTCGAAATTACATGGGCCTGGCCCAAAATAAAGGTGACGCGGCACCTATATTAGCCTATGGACGAAATTTATGAAGTGGCATCTTGTATATTTCGTCCAAGCCTCCAAGCACTCCTTATGGTGGCTTCAAAGTACGAAAATCACCACTGGAAACTGCGTTGTTCCTTCCCACGCGCTCACCTTCTCCCCCATGCTTGATCCCGCTCCAGTGGCCATCCTTCTTGTCCATGCTAGGTCCTTCATTCATAAGTAAAACAAAAGTATCTAATTTAGGCAGCATCATATGTTCATGAACATTAGAAGGATTTCCAAGAAACGAAAGTACCTGATAATTTAGTTGGCGTGCGCGGGATCTAGTAACTGGTCCAATATGTGTAGCTGGTGGGGATGTGGGTGTAACATTAGTAGGGATGTCCTCATCAATGGTTTAGCTCATAGATTAGTTGACCATTGCTCCTTCCATATACTTCTCCTAGGAGGTTGCGACCTCCACGTGTGAGAAGATCTTATGGATGTCAAGGCCCCTATCTAGGGAAGATCCCTAGTGGATTCAAGGCCTCATCTCCCGATGGGATTTGGGATGAACTCTACCATGTATCCTCTTTCCCTTTGTTGTTCTTGTACCCTTGTGGATCTTGTGTGGATGTGGGCATAGTGGATGTGTGTGATTGGACTTGTTTTGAGTGTTTCTCTTGCGATTTCCCCCTCGTGTTCTTCGTGTTCATTAACAAATCCACCTCCAATTCGTGAAAGATCGACGCACACGGGCGTGCCCCGTATCATATTGGTATCAAGAGCCACGTTTCTCACGAATTTGGAGTCCTCCCCTTCGTTTTCTAGCCTAATTTTGTGTGTTTTTGTCCCAATTCGAAAATCCCCACCAAAAATAGCCTCACCATTTTTTTTGCAATTTGTTGGTTCTTGTGAGATTTTGTTGATTTTGATCCATGGAATTCGTGTTTGGCAAGTAGATCTAGCTTCCCCACCATGAAATCCCCCCATATTTTCTTTTTCCCCGTCAATTTTGACCCATGAAATCGAGTTTTTCCGCCCCCGTTCTCAGATCCAGAATTTAGGGTTCGTCCCGGAGTTGTTTTCGCGACCCCCGGAACTTCCGGCATCACCCGGAACTTTCGGCCTAACCAGAGAGTTTCCCCACACTTTCCCGTGACCCCCGGAACTTCCGGTACACCCCCGGAACTTCCGGAGCCCGGAACTTCCGGCCTAACCAGAAACTATGCACAGATTTCAGCTTCAGCCTTTTCACCGTTTTGGTCATAACTAATTCATCCGGAGTCCGATTTTGACGTTCTTTAGCTCGTTGGATAGCTATTGACACCCCCATACCACAAAAATACTTCCGAAACCATTTGACCCCATTTGGCATCTTAGGCTAGGCCACCTCCATAACTTCCGCATAGTTTTCCCACCATACTCTTCCGCCACCCTAACCCAATTTTGTTTGTGATTTTGTGTTGAGGTTTCCGTTTCCTAAGGTGGTTCGGCTAATTAGGGATGGTTCTACATCGACAACACCGCCGCTCATCATCGCCACGGCCTCGACATCGACATCGGCCACTTTACCTTTTGGCACCTCAACCGTAAGCAAGGACGGTAATCTCGACGACATCATTGTAGAATTCCTTGCCATTGCATTGATCGCTTCGAGCCTATTGCGTACCTTACCTGATGCGGAGCATCCCACCATCATCCCCATGAAGACTACTCCATCAAGCCAACCACCAAGTGGCCCCATGACGAGAGCCCGTGCACGTGCCATTACAAACGAGGTGACATCTCTCCTATATGATTTCCCCTTTGATGTCCTTGGAACTTGGATGCTACCTCAAGCAGAGACTCTTTGCATGATCAGGCACGATGGAGATGGCCTAGAGGGTGCTCGGAGGGAAGTACAAGCTTCCATGGGAATGGACACGGAGAGGGACGGACAAGAGCAACAAGCGAAGGCAAGTCCACCCTCCAGGCCCCGGACATCCGGCCAAGGCCCCGGACATCCGGCCCCTGGAGGCTCCACCAGCGCCAAGGCCCGGCTCTAGGCGCCGGACATCCGGCCCAAAGCCCCGGACATCCGGCGACCCCTCCCCAGTGCCCGGACATCCGGCCCATAGCCTCGGAAATCCGGCCCCTGCGCAACAGAACCGAACGAAGACGGCGGCATCAGCCCGGACATCCGGCCCCTGGCCCGGACATCCGGTGCACCCTGAAGCCCCGGACATCCGCCCCCCTAGCCCTGACGTCCGGCCCCTGTGCGGGCAGGCGCGGGCTGGAGGCCCATGTACCCTCTCTCTCGCCCCCTTTCCCACTAGCACTAGATAAAGGACCCCTTCCCTCTTTCTAGGGTTAGCTTAGGTTTAGCGAATACACTTGTTGAGCCTAGGTCCATTACCTTCCTTCCCTCGTGGAGTGATTCCCCTCTACGTGAGAAGATCCGGAGTGATGCCAAGGCCCCTCTAAGGGAAGATCCCCTCGGGATTCAAGACCTCCTCCTCCGGAGCGAGGAGACTACCGTTACGTGTATCCTTTGGTTGTTTGTGGACCGTGATTCTCATGTACTCGGGTGATTCTAGTGGATGTGTGATCGTGGATCGTTCTTGAGTGTTTTCCTCTTGTGATTTCCCCCTCGTGTTCTTCGTGTTCACTCACAAATCCACCTCCAATTCATGAAAGATCGACGCACACGGGCGTGCCCCGTATCATATTGGTATCAAGAGCCAAGGTTTCTCACGAATTTGGAGTCTCCCCCACCGTTTTCTAGCCAATTTTGTTTTCTTTTGACCTAATTTCGAAAATCCCCACAAAAATAGCCCTACCAAATTTCTTCGATTCGTTTGATTTGAGGCGATTTTGTTGATTTGGATCCGTGGATTTCGTTGTGGACAGGTAGATCTAGCTTTTCCCCACCATCCCCATCATTTTCCACCGTCAAATCGCCCCAATTTTGCCGAAATTTTTCGTGTTCATCCTCTAGTTCTTAGGGATCCTGAGATTGGATCCTGATTCGGGAGGCCCGGATATCCGGCCCGTACCCCCGGACATCCGGCCCGCCGGACATCCGGCCCAGGCAGCCCGGACATCCGGCCCTTGGAGAATAGCAAAGTTGTTTCGCCTCCGGTTTCGACAGATTTTGTTTCTGTTTCGCCATTTCTTCTGCCACCTTTCGCCATTCCTTCCGCAACCCATTTGCCTTTGAGATTTTGAGTCGCGAGCATTGCCACTTCCTAAGGTGTCTCGGCTAATTAGGAGTGGTTCTTCATCGACATCGCATCTCATCTTCGCCCCGGATCGTCGCCAACCAACTCTTCATTGACACCTCTCCGTAAGCAAGGACGGTAACCGCGACGACACTTTTGTCCATACCCTTGCCATTGCATTGTTACCCCGAGCCGATTTGCGTTACTTGCCTATCGAGACTAGCCCTTGAGTATTGTCGGGCTACGCTACTTGTGCACTTTAGTGATACATACTCCGCATAGCTTCAATTGCGTGCATATATTTTAGTATCATCTTTTGTGTTACAACATAGTTCCCGCATACATAATTGTTATCTTGGTGTGCACATCCCACATTGTGACCATACAACTCATCACTGCAAGAAAAGAGAAGCAAAGCATTTAAGCAAGAGCAAAAGCGCAACAGCATCACAAGATTTGCATAGCATACTTGATCATCCTCGATCATTTGAGCGAGTGACACGTGCCGCATACACAAATAGCAAGTCGGGAATAGGAAGACGACACTTTTGGTTCATTGTAGGGTGTGCACAAGTGCGTATCATGCCCATTGGAGCAATCGTGCTACCGTCTCTCTAGTGTTGTGCAACGATAGCATTTTCCGTGGATTCCACATTTTGGCTCATTCTTGGTTGCATGACCCCAACTTTCTTCCGTGCGTGTGTTTCCGTGTATATCCATTGCTATTGATCTACATTGCCTCATTTGCGAGTTCTACGAATCTCTTTCAACATTATTTAATCTTATCTTTCGAATTGCTTGAAATTTGTGCCACTATCCTAACCAAGCTACTCCATAAGCCTTATTTGTGTAGGTGTGAGAAGGATGATCTTCGGTACCAATTCTACTATTTTCATACTTGAACATTGAGTAATCTTGATCCACTTTCAACTTTTGAAACGGTAATTGGTATTGTCTTCTCACTCTTCCACTTATATCTTGTTGAGTGCTATGGATAGGAACATCATGTCAAACCCGGCCTTCGAGGAGAATGAAGACGACGTGAACAACCACGTCACCAAGTTGCACTTCTTAGGAGCACACAAGGCAATTACTCAAGCTCAAGATGTCTTGAACGACCGCATCGACCACCTCGCCTCCAACTTGCGCGAATCCGAAATGCGCACAAGGGAATACCTCGACAACAAGCTCTCAAGCCAAATGGAGGAGCTCCGGTCCTTGATGGTCACTCGCGCATCTTCATCATCTACATCGACAAGGAGTCGTCACACAAGTCGCAACTCTTCGACGTACTCTTCCGATGCAAGTCCACATGCGCGTCATCACCATCGTGACGAACACTCCGGCCCAAGTTCTCCACAAGGTCGTCACCGCCAAGAAAATCCATTTCATGGCAATGGATTGCAAGATCGCGTCCGCGCTCGAGAACGTCGCCGCCAACAAGAGCAAGATGCGTTGGAGCAAGAACAACAACGCCAAGATCAAGAACAATGACGCCGAGAAGAAGAACAACATCGTCGTCATGAACGAGCGCTTGAGGCACATCGCGCTCTGCAAGAAGCTACTCGTGCCTTGGAGGAGCACATCCGCCAAGCTCATCACGAGCAAGAAGAAATTCGTCGACAACGACAAGAAGAAGCCAATCGCCAAGAGGAGCACTACGAAAGGCGCAACCGAGTGCGTCCACCTCGTCACCATCCTCAAGATCATCGCGTTGAACCCGACCATGACGAGGAGCAAGGACAGGATCACCGTCAACAAGCTCAAGGCAATGACAACGAGGATCCACCTCTAAGACAAGGATTTGGGCATCACAACCACAATGATGAACAACGCTTCGGCAAGCTCAAGTTGACAATGCCAAAGTTTGCCGGAAGCAATGATCCTGAAGAGTACTTGTCATGGGCCCTCAAGGTTGACAAGATCTTTCGCCTACACAACTATGATGAAGAGAAGAAGATAGCCATGGCTTCCCTTGAGTTCCAAGATTATGTCCTTATTTGGTGGGAACAAGTGATCGAGCGGCGAAGGGAGAGAGGTGAACCTCCTATCACCACTTGGGCCCAAATGAAGGATCTCATGCGAGCTCGTTTTGTGCCTACACATTACAACCGGGATCTCTTCAAGAAGATCCAACAACTCAAGCAAGGAACCAAGTCGGTAGAAGAGTACTACCAAGAGATGGAGATTGCTATGATCCGAGCCAATGTCAAGGAAGATGACGAGCAAACAATGGCACGCTTCTTGAATGGCCTCAACTACCAAGTCAAGAAAATTGCCGACTTCCAACCATACTCCAACCTCCTAGAACTTGTGCATCAAGCAACCAAGGCGGAACGGCAAGTGCAAGATGACTACAAGTACTCCAAGTTCTCATCCAAGACCTACGGCTCAAGTGCTCAAGCTACTACAACAACGACAACTTCAACTACGAAATCTACAACACCTACCGGCGACAAGTCAAGCTACAAGGACAAGACGACTTCGTCAAGCCGACCAACTTCAAGCACCTACAAATCAAGAGCTACATCCTCTACCCCAACACCGGATGCTACCGCCAAGACAAGCTCCATCAAGTGTTTCACGTGCCAAGGGCGAGGCCACAAGACCTTCGAATGCCCAACCAAACGCAACATGATCCTCCTCGACGATGGCACTTATGATTCTATGAGTGACGACAAGATGCAAGCTTTGGAACAAGTGGCCATACACCGCCAAGTGAATGAAGATGAAGATTCGCAAATCTTTTGTGACAACGATTCGAGCCCCGCTCTCGTTGTCTCCAAGTTTTTTACGCTCCAACAACAAGAAGACGAGGACCAACGTTGCCACATTTTCCACACCAAGGCGGGAATCCAAGGAAAATCCATCAAGGTCATCATCGACGGAGGGAGTTGCCACAACTTGGCAAGTGAAGACCTTTGTTCCAAGCTACAATTGGCCAAGAAAAAGCACCCTCGTCTCTACAAGGTCCAATGGCTTAGTGATTCCGGAACCCTCCAAGTTGACCACACCGTGGAAGTTTCCTTCAAGATAGGCGCATATGAAGACACTTTGGAGTGTGATGTGGTTCCAATGTCCGTTTGCCACCTCCTACTTGGTAGACCTTGGCAATTCGACCGTGGCGTCACACACAACGGTTGGATAAATCAATATAGCTTCAAGATGAAGGGCAATCAATATGTGCTACGACCAATGACTCCAAGTCAAGTCATCGCCGACAAACAAACTTCATCCCATCGTGGAGCTAGAAGTGTGAGAGTGATCCACCTCAAAGAGAGTGAGTGCCACAAGCCAAAAATGAGCGACTCCACGATGAGGGACATGAGAGATATTGCTCTTTTAGCCACAAACGAGATTTGAGGGATGTGAGTGAGAGCCCATCGACCATTCTTCACTATGTACTTGTGTGCAAAGATGAAGTCGTTCGGACTAACCCTTCACAACATCTTCCTCTTGTGTTATCTAAGTTGTTGCAGGAATTCCAGGATGCTTTTATCGATGAGCTACCTACGGGACTACCACCAAAACGAGGAATCGAACACCGCATCGACCTCATCCCTGGAGCACCGCTACCTAACAAGGCTCCCTACCGCGTCAACCCCGTAGAAACAAAGGAAATACAAAGGCAAGTCCAAAAACTCCTAGATAAAGGGCATGTACGCGAGAGCTTGAGTCCTTGTGCGGTTCCGGTTGTACTAGTGCCTAAGCAAGATGGTAGTATGCGTATGTGTTCCGATTGCCGTCCTATCAATGCTATCACCATTCGATACCGTGACCCCATTCCTCGTTTAGATGATATGCTTGATGAACTTAGTGGTGCCACTATATTTTTTAAAATTGACTTAAAAAGTGGTTACTACCAAATTCGCATACAAGACGGTGATGAGTGGAAAACTGCTTTTAAGACAAAATTTGGTCTTTATGAATGGTTGGTCATGCCCATGGGCTTATCCGAAGCACCGGTACTTTCATGCGTGTTATGCACTATGTTTTGCGACCCCTCATAGGATATTGTGTTGTGGTCTACTTTGATGATATTCTTGTCTTTAGCAAGTCTCTTGAGGAGCATGCTACACATGTTCGTGATGTTTTTCAAATCCTTAGCAAAGAGCAACTCTATGCAAACATGGAGAAATGCACATTTGGTGTTAAGAAGGTAGTTTTCTTGGGCTTTGTGGTATCTTCCAAGGGCGTTCATGTAGATGACACTAAGATTGATGCTATTAAAACTTGGCCCACACCAACGAATTTGCAACAAGTGCGTAGCTTCCTAGGACTAGCCGGTTTCTATCGCTGCTTTGTGAAAGACTTTAGCACTCTTGCATCTCCTCTTCATGCTTTGAGCAAGAAGAATGCACCATTTATATGGGGTCCCTCCCAAGACATCGCTTTCCATGAACTTAAAAATTTGCTCACTCATGCACCTTTGCTTGCTTTGCCCAACTTTGATAAAACATTTTGATGCGGAGCATCCCATGTACATCCCCATGGACCCATCATCAACACCTCAAACTCCAAGTGGTCCTTTGACGAGAGCCCGCGCACGCGCCATAGAATCCGAGGTGACATCTCTCCTTAGTGAATTCCCATGTGATACTTTCGGAACGTGGATCCTACCTCAAGAAGAGACACTTTGTGTGCTTAGGTACCAAGAAGAAGGAAGGAAGCAAGAGGGACACCAAGAACAAGGAGAGGGATTTGCAACAACCCAGGAATTAGGGGTACAACCGGTCCACCACCGGTCAACCACCGCTCCACCGGTACAACCGGTCCACTACCGCCAACAACCGCTCCAACCGCGGCCAAGTTTCTGTTCTGGTGCGGTTCAAGCCCGGTACTACCCCGGTTGTTCCGCTTAATGCCTCAAGGCCGGTACAACCGGTACCAGCTCCGGTACAACCGCCCCTACTGCGCGAGACACATTGAGTTACGGCTCATGTACCCCCCACTTATCCCCTAGACTATATATTCCCTTCTTCTACCTCCATGTTAGGGTTAGCTTGTGTTTAGCAAATACTCTTTGTTGAGCCTAGCTCCATTACTTCCTCCTCTTGTGGAGTTTCCCTCCACCGGAGAAGATCCAAGTGATGCCAAGGCCCCTCTAGAGGGAAGATCTCACGAGATTCAAGGCCTCCTCCCCGGAGTGAGGAAGAACTACCGGTTACTTGTATCCGCCCGTTGTTTGTGGATCTAACTACCTCGTGTGTTTGCTTGTTCTTAGTGGATGTGTGATCGAAGTTTGTCCATGAGTTTGCGTTTTCTCTCGTGATTTCTTGATACGGGGCAAACCCGAGGGTGGCCCGATCTTCACGAATTGGAGGTGGATTCGAGGAAGAACACGATGAACACGAAGAACACGAGGGGAAAACGTGGAGAGAATCAAAGGGAAAACACTCTATTGGACAAGATCCACACCAAGTACTCCTCAAATCACAAGCAATACAAGAGGTGCATCAAGATCCAAGAACAACAATGGAAATAAAGATACATGGGTAGTTCATCCAAATCTCTAGGAGAGATGGGCCTTGAATCCACTAGGGATCTTCCCTTGATAGGGGCCTTGACATCCTCTAGGGATCTTCTCGGGTGGAGGCCTCGGTCTCCATGAGAGAAGTAGAGGAAGGAGCAAAGCTCATGTATGAATGAGCTATCACTTTGCTAACCCTAGAAATGAGGAGGGGGTGGAGTATATATAGTGCTAGCCACGAAGGGGTAAGTGAGAGAGGGATACATGGGCCTCGGGCCCGTCCTGCGCACAGGCAGTCGGGCGGTTGTACCGCCAGGGTGGCCGGTTGTACCGGTCAAGAAGGAATAACCAGAACAACCGGTCTGGTACAACCTTCGTGGCCAGAGAGGGATACATTTCCCCTTCGTCAGAACAGAATAACCGGTACAACCGGTCCACCACCGGACCACCTCCGGCCGAGCTTCTGTTATGAAGCGGTGCAAGGCCGGTACCAGACCGGTTGTTCCGGTTATTCCTTCTTGACCGGTACAACCGGCCACCCTAGCGGTACAACCGCCCGACTGCCTGTGCGCAGGACGGGCCCGAGGCCCATGTATCCCTCTCTCACTTACCCCTTCGTGGCTAGCACTATATATACTCCACCCCCTCCTCATTTCTAGGGTTAGCAAAGTGATAGCTCATTCATACATGAGCTTTGCTCCTTCCTCTACTTCTCTCTTGAAGACCGAGGCCTCCACCCGAGAAGATCCCTAGAGAATGTCAAGGCCCCTATCAAGGGAAGATCCCTAGTGGATTCAAGGCCCCTATCAAGGGAAGATCCCTAGTGGATTCAAGGCCCATCTCTCCTAGAGATTTGGATGAATTACCCATGTATCTTTATTTCCATTGTTGTTCTTGGATCTTGATGCACCTCTTGTATTGCTTGTGATTTGAGGAGTACTTGGTGTGGATCTTGTCCAATAGAGTGTCTTCCCTTTGATTCTCTCCACGTTTTCCCCTCGTGTTCATCGTGTTCTTCCTCGAATCCACCTCCAATTCGTGAAGATCGGGCCACCCTCGGGTTTGCCCCATATCATATTGGTATCTAGAGCCACGTTGATCACGAATTTGGAGTCTCCCCCCCCCCCCGTTTTCTAGCCTAATTTTGTGTGTTTTCGTCCCAGTTTGAAAATCCCCACCAAAAATAGCCTCACCAAATTTTTTTGTGATTTGTTGGTTCTTGTGAGATTTTGTTGATTTTGATCCATGGATTTCGTGTTTGGCAAGTAGATCTAGCTTCCCCACCACCAAATCTATCCCAAAATTTTCTTTTCCCATTTTGGTCCATAATTTTCGATTTTGGTCCGCCCCCAAGTTCGCCCCGTGCCCAGATCTGGGAATTTTCCTGATACGAGCGGTACAACCGCCCCCCAAAGCGGTACAACCGCTCCCCCTTCCACCGCACCATCCCGGTACCCTAATTTCGCCCCAGGAGCGGTACAACCGCACCTCGAAGCGGTACAACCGCTAATTCCCAGGTCGATCACTTCCGCAACCTCCAGGTCGCTCCAGGAGCGGTACAACCGCCCCTCCCAGTTTCAGGCTCGGTTGATTCCCCGTTTTGACCATAACTTTCGCTCCCGAACTCCGATTTGAGTGTTCTTTGGCTCGTTTTGAAGCTATCGACGTGCCCGAGATCCTCATCTTGGTTTTACCATCATTTGACACCATCAAAGTTTTGCATATTTGGCATCTTTGCCTAGGCCACCACCATAACTTCCGCATAGCGTTCCCGCCATAAACTTCCGCCACCCTAACCCAATTTTGTTTGAGATTTTGAGTTGTGGTTTCCGTTTCCTAAGGTGTTTCGGCTAATTAGGGACGGTTCTACATCGACAACGCCGCCGCTCATCATCTCCTCGGCCTCGACATCGACATCGGCCACTTTGCCTTTTGGCACCCTAACCGTAAGCAAGGACGGTAACCTCGACGACATCATTGTCTATTACCTTGCCGTTGCATTGATCGCTCCGAGCCTATTGCGTACCTTACCCATTGAGACTAGTGAGTTGAGAATTGCCGGGCCACGTTACTTGTGCACCGTAGTGTTACGCTTATGCTGCATAGCTAGCTTTAGCGTGCAAACATCTAGTTATCTACATTGTGCCATAAGTCTCTCCCGTGCATATCCATCATACTTGTCTCATATCTTGGTTCGAGCATCAAGCATAAAAAGAAAAAGAAAAAAAAAGCTTTTAAGCAAAAGAGGAGATACAAAAGAGCTTATAAGCAATAGCAATAACATTGAGCCATTTTGCATAGTAGATACACTTGGATCATACATACATAGCATACTTGGGATTGAAGATGGCACGTTTACTCTTTTAGGTTGGTGCACAAGCGCGTATCTAGCCCATTTGAGCAATCGAGCTATTGTCTCTCTAGTATCCGTGCAACACGAGCTTTTCCCGGGTCTCTCACATCTTGTGCTCATTCCTTGGTTGCGCGGATCCCATTTATCTATCCGTGTGTGTGTTCCTAGTGCCACCATAGCTATTGATCTATTTGCTTTGCATTGCAATTTTGTGAATCTTCCTCAACATTTTCGATATCTTGAATTGACATTTGCTTGAATTTTGTGCCACTTGTCCTAACCAAGCCACTCGATAAGCTTTATGTGTAGGTGTGAGTGAACAAGTCCGGTACCAATTCCCCTATTCTTGCATTTCACATTGAGTGAAACGGGATACTGATGAGGACATCTATACTATGACTCCATCTCTACCTCATGAACAACCTGTTGCTACAAAGAAGATGTCCAATGATGAAATCAGGATTGGACCCATTACAAGAGCTCGTGCTAAACTACTAGAACAACAGGTGAATTCTCTCTTAGTTGATAATGCTATTTATTTTAATGAGAGCTTTATACTGCCTAAATCCTTGTGTGTGTGTGTCATTAGGTACATTGGAGAGGAAGGCATAGCACAAGGGAGCAAGGAGGAGAGCAAGGAGGCAGTGCAGCTGGGTAGGGAGGAGGACCCTGCAGTTTCCAGGACGGTAGTACCGCCCCACACCAGCGGTAGTACCGCTTAAAGCGGTAGTACCGCCCCGTGCTACCGTACTCAGTACCGCTTAGCAAAATAGTTCTGGCATCCAAGCGACCTAACCAGTACTAGAGCGGTACTTAAGCGGTAGTACCGCTTGGAGCGGTAGTACCGCATGCTATAAGCGGTACTACCGTGCTGCCTGCGCGCAGGCTTTTGGGCTGACGGCCCGTGTACCCCTTCCAACTATCTTAGGATATAAATACCCTTCCTTAGGGTTAGTTAGAGGCAGACCACGTTTTGATTAAACCTCTTTTCAGATTGAATTGCTTTAAGCATTCCTCTGTAATCAATATTCCTCTTTGATTCGATCAGGAGTATTCTACCTTCACCACTTTGTTGCGATCTGGTGTTTATCCTACTGCAAGATTCAAGTGTTTTCTGCTGTTCCATTGGGAATTGGTAGATTGCAAACCGCTTCGTGGTCGGCGGCTACGTGCGCAAGTGTGTGAAGTTGCGAATATCGAATAGGGTTGAGAATTGTTACATTGGCAACGAGGGAACAACCAGAGATTCGTCAGCGTCCCACAAGTTATCATCCACCTACATCGAGCTCAACGAGAAGATCGGGACACCCCATATCATCTTGGTATCAGATATCCAGTGTTTACTCGGTGAGCATCCATCAATCCCTTATATTAGTGTTGTTTTTCCTCCTATCCAGAAAAAGCCTCACAAAAATATTAGGTTTCTTCATAGTTTGCTGCCTAGATTGCATCGTAGATTGGTTTTAGTTGCGGGTCGTTGGGTTCATCCTTGTGATCCGATCTATTTCCATTGGAGTTTAGCTTTCCAGATTTGTTTCCAAGTAGTTAAAAAAAACCGCATTCCTGTTCACGGTACTGTTCACGTGACAGTTGAAAAAAAAACAGTGAGGTGCATTGGAATGTCCGATTCTGTGCGTACTATTCACGTGAACCGCGTGACAGTTAAAAAAAAACCCGCGTTTCTGTGCGTACTAATTCCCTAATCATGTCCGAAGAGTCTTTTGATGTCCAGCAGCGAAAGGATCCTAAATCCGTGGTGCATTGGAATGAATATGAGGCACTTCGTGATCATTTGACGAACCAATTTAATTCTGCTTGTGATGGTATACACGAGGATGTGCGTGCTATTGACTTAAAGTTTGCTGACACTCAAGATACCATGAATACAACTCGTGACACTATGACTACACTTCAGCAGTCCGTTACGGATTTGACGCATGCCGTAGCTGCTTTGCAAGCTTCCGTGGGTCAACGGCGCATTCGGGAGCAAGATGATGATCTTGATGATGATGGTGAGGCAAGTGTTCATGGTGGTCATGTAGCTGACGCAGCTGCAAACGCTGCTCATGCTGCCAATATTATGGTTCATGGTGGCCGTGGTCATGGTGGCCGTGGTAATGGCGGCCGTGGTGGTGGCCGTGGGTTTGCTGTTTTGGGTGCACGCTGTGATACTGATATTCAGCAACCTCACCGTGATGAGGATGGGCTGGGTAAGCCGAAATTCTCTATTCCCACATTTGAGGGCTCTACTGATGTGGAAGAATATCTTAGTTGGGAGCTCAAGATAGAGAGATTGTGGCGTTTACATGAGTACACCGAGGACAGAAAAATCAAGTTGGCATCTTCTGAATTTGATGGTTATGCTTTGCGTTGGTGGGATCATCTTGTGCGTACAAGTGGGGAAGATGGAGATCCTCCAATTCTTACATGGCGCAATATGAAGGAAGTGATGCGTGCCCGGTTTGTTCCACGCAACTATATTCGTTCTCTCTATGATAAGTTGCAGAATTTGCGGCAAGGTACAATGTCTGTGGATGATTATTTTCAGGAGATGGAGTTGATTATGCAGCGTGCCCGAGTCCGTGAACAGCCCGAACAGACCATGCAGCGATTTCTTTCTGGTTTGACATACAATATCAAGCGTATTGTTCGGCATCACCAATATCAAGACATGTGAGATTTGTTACATCAAGCCCGTGAAGCAGAAATTCAGTTGGCCGAAGAAGCCAAGTTTACCTCTCGTTCTGCTTCTGCTCGTGGTCGTTTCCCACGACCTACTGGTGGGGCGCCCCCACAAAGTGATACTTCTGGTTTTCCTGTTCCTTCCAGGAACAAGTCAGATTCTGCTGTTTCCACTGCAACGAAACCGGTGCACCCTGCTGCGAGTGCTACTGGTTCCTCTATGTCTACAGCACGAAATAGGGATATGCATTGTCATACATGTGGAGGCAAAGGTCACTTCAAGAAGGATTGTCCCAATAAGAAGGTCATGTTGATTAATGAGGATTTAGAGTATGAGACCGGTGATGATGCTGATCCTACTTCTGAAGATTGGGAGAATGAGGATACCACTGATGGGGCTCTCGATGCTTATGCAACACACTTTCCTACTATCGTTTGCTCGGAACGAGTGTTAAGTGTTCAGCCTAGTGCTGATAATCAGCGGTGTAATTTGTTTCAAACAAAGGCTATTATTGGTCCTGGCAAGGCGTGCAAAGTGATCATTGATGGTGGTAGTTGTCGCAATTTGGCTAGTAAAGAGCTCTGTGCCAAACTAAAGCTGAAATATTTACCGCACCCACACCCTTATTATTCAGTGGTTGAGCGATACTGGAGAGATGAAGGTCAGCCACATGGTGCGTGTGGACTTTCAGATTGGACCATATAAAGACTCCATTGAGTTTGATGTGGTTCCTATGACTGTTTGTCACTTGTTGTTGGGCCGCCCATGGCAATATGATAGAAACGTTCTTCACAATGGGAGAGCGAACACATACCAGTTGACTTGGCATGGCAAGGACATTATTTTGCGACCCAT
Organism: Elymus sibiricus; assembly: GCA_039707655.1. NCBI lineage: Eukaryota > Viridiplantae > Streptophyta > Magnoliopsida > Poales > Poaceae > Elymus > Elymus sibiricus. Next base: position 241,588,354 of record CM077665.1, read on the forward strand.
GACTCCGCAGCAAATTGTAACTGAATCTCGTCAAAAAATTGAAGTGAATCTTGAGAACGAGAGCGAGAGATTAGATAGGCGAGAGACTACACTTCCGGTGAGTGAGAGCCACAAGCCAAATTTGAGCGGTAAAAGTAAATGTGAGGGAGTGAATTCCTTAGTCATGTTAGCCACCAAATCTAATTTGAGAGAGTTCCGTGAGGATCCCACTGCTGTTCCTCTTGTGCTTCTGTGCAGGGGTGAAATTTTGATTTCTAATGATATGACTCCTCTCTCTCTTGGTGTTTCTAATGTGTTACAGGAATTTGGTGACGTGTTCCCGGCGGAGGTCCCTGCTGGTTTGCCACCGTTGCGGGGTATCGAGCATCAAATTGATTTGATACCAGGAGCGTCGCTGCCCAATCGGGCCCCATACCGCACCAACCCCGAGGAAACTAAGGAAATTCAGAAACAAGTACAAGAGCTTCTCGACAAAGGTTATATTCGCGTGAGCTTAAGTCCTTGTGTTGTTCCTGTAATTTTAGTTCCTAAGAAAGATGGTACATGGCGCATGTGCGTAGATTGTCGAGCTATAAATAACATCACTATTCGATATCGTCACCCTATTCCACGTTTGGAAGATATGCTAGATGAATTGAGTGGTGCTGTTATTTTCTCTAAAATTGACTTGCGTAGTGGTTATCATCAAATTAGGATGAAACAAGGGGATGAATGGAAGACAGCCTTTAAAACAAAGTTTGGTTTATATGAGTGGTTAGTCATGCCTTTTGGGTTAACTAATGCACCTAGTACTTTCATGAGGTTAATGAACCATGTTTTGAGGCACTTTATTGGTAAATTTGTGGTTGTCTATTTTGATGATATACTTATTTACAGCCGCAATGCATCTGAACATTCTGATCATATTCGACAAGTTTTGCAAGTGTTGCGTGATGCTAAGCTTTATGGTAATCTGGATAAATGCACATTTTGCAAAGATAAGGTCATATTTCTGGGTTATGTTGTTTCTGCTCATGGAGTTGAGGTAGATGAATCTAAAATTGAAGCTATTAAAAATTGGCCTACTCCTTTGAATGTTAGTCAAGTACGAAGCTTTCATGGTCTTGCTGGTTTTTATAGACGTTTTGTGAAAGATTTCAGTACTATTGCTGCACCTTTGCATGACCTTACCAAAAAAGGTGTTGAGTTTGTGTGGGGCACAGCCCAAGATTCTGCATTTGATGAGCTGAAACATCGTTTAATTACTGCACCGTTGCTTGTACTTCCTGATTTCCATAAGCAATTTGAGATCGAATGTGATGCTAGTGGCATTGGGATCGGAGGTGTGCTAATGCAAGAGGGTAAACCAATTGCATATTTTTCTGAGAAACTGAATGGTGCCCAATTGAACTATCCTGTTTATGATAAAGAATTGTATGCTCTCGTTAGAGTTCTTGAGGTTTGGCAACATTATTTGTGGCCAAAAGAATTTATCATACATTCTGATCATGAGGCTTTGAAGTTTTTAAAAAGCCAGTCAAATCTGAATAAACGACATGCTCAATGGGTTGAGTTCATTGCATCCTTCCCATACATCATTAAGTATAAGAAAGGAAAAGACAATGTTGTTGCTGATGCACTCTCTCGGAAAAGCATGTTATTGACACGACTTGATGTTCAAGTTCCTGGTTTAGAGAGTTTGCGTGATTTATATGCTTTGGATACTGATTTTGCGACGCCATTTGCTCAATGTTCTGCTGTGAAAGCGTGGGAAAAATACCATATACATGATGGGTACTTGTTTCGCGCTAACAAACTGTGTGTGTGCCAGAATCGTCCGTGCGTTTGCTCTTGTTGCAGGAATCTCATGCCGGCGGTTTGATGGGCCACTTTGGACGTGAGAAGACGTTCCTTATGCTCACAGATCATTTTTACTGGCCAAAGATGAGGCGTGATGTGGACAGGTATGTGAAGCGTTGCATCGCTTGCAATCAGGCAAAGTCCAAGCTGAAACCTCACGGTCTGTATACCCCTCTGCCTGCACCGAATTCTCCATGGGAAGATATCAGCATGGATTTTGTTTTAGGATTGCCTAGAACCAGGAGAGGACATGATTCTATTTTTGTGGTAGTAGACAGATTTTCAAAGATGTCACATTTTATTGCCTGCCACAAAAGCGACGATGCGTCGCATATTGCTAATCTGTTTTTCAGGGACATCGTGCGTTTACATGGCGTACCAAGGACGATTGTTTCTGACCGTGATGTGAAATTCATGAGCTACTTCTGGAAGACACTTTGGGGCAAGCTGGGAACGAAGCTACTGTTCAGTACTACTTGTCATCCCCAAACTGATGGTCAAACGGAGGTGGTGAATCGTACACTTTCCACGTTGCTGAGAACCATGCTCAAGAAAAATCCGCGTGAGTGGGAGGAATGCTTGCCGCATGTGGAGTTTGCTTACAACAGAGCGGTGCACTCTACCATGCAACTTTGTCCATTTGAGGTGGTCTATGGTTTCAAACCCATTGCACCATTTGACTTGCTGCCGTTGCCAACGCAAGAAAGGGTGAACATGGAGGCCTCATAGCGTGCAGATTTTGTGAAAAATATTCATGAGAAAACAAAGGCAGCCATTGAGAAGAAGGGCAAGCACACAGCTGCTCGTGTTAACAAGAAGCGCAAGGAGGTGTTGTTCCAGCCGGGTGACATGGTGTGGGTACACTTCCGCAAGGATAGGTTCCCTAATCTGCGCAAGTCCAAGTTGATGCCACGTGGTGCTGGTCCTTATAAAGTGCTTACAAAAATAAATGATAATGCATACACGATTGATCTTCCTGCCGAGGAGTTTGGTGTCAGTAATTCTTTTAATGTTGCTGATTTGACGCCCTATCTTGGAGATGACCTTGACGCGTCGAGGTCGACGCCTTTTCAAGGGGGGGAGGATGATGAGGACATCTATACTATGACTCCATCTCTACCTCATGAACAACCTGTTGCTACAAAGAAGATGTCCAATGATGAAATCAGGATTGGACCCATTACAAGAGCTCGTGCTAAACTACTAGAACAACAGGTGAATTCTCTCTTAGTTGATAATGCTATTTATTTTAATGAGAGCTTTATACTGCCTAAATCCTTGTGTGTGTGTGTCATTAGGTACATTGGAGAGGAAGGCATAGCACAAGGGAGCAAGGAGGAGAGCAAGGAGGCAGTGCAGCTGGGCAGGGAGGAGGACCCTGCAGTTTCCAGGGCGGTAGTACCGCCCCACACCAGCGGTAGTACCGCTTAAAGCGGTAGTACCGCCCCGTGCTACCGTACTCAGTACCGCTTAGCAAAATAGTTCTGGCATCCAAGCGACCTAACCGGTACTAGAGCGGTACTTAAGCGGTAGTACCGCTTGGAGCGGTAGTACCGCATGCTATAAGCGGTACTACCGTGCTGCCTGCGCGCAGGCTTTTGGGCTGACGGCCCGTGTACCCCTTCCAACTATCTTAGGATATAAATACCCTTCCTTAGGGTTAGTTAGAGGCAGACCACGTTTTGATTAAACCTCTTTTCAGATTGAATTGCTTTAAGCATTCCTCTGTAATCAATATTCCTCTTTGATTCGATCAGGAGTATTCTACCTTCACCACTTTGTTGCGATCTGGTGTTTATCCTACTGCAAGATTCAAGTGTTTTCTGCTGTTCCATTGGGAATTGGTAGATTGCAAACCGCTTCGTGGTCGGCGGCTACGTGCGCAAGTGTGTGAAGTTGCGAATATCGAATAGGGTTGGGAATTGTTGCATTGGCAACGAGGGAACAACCAGAGATTCGTCAGCGTCCCACAAGTTATCATCCACCTACATCGAGCTCAACGAGAAGATCGGGACACCCCATATCAGATACATTCTCAACTTTGGGAAACGGTATTTTGGTATTGTTTATCTCATTTCCCACTCACCTTTGCTCGAGTCTTGTGATGGCTAGGCAAAGCACGACATCTTCGGTCTTCGACGACTACATCGACATGAACAACCACATCAACCAAGAACTCGAGCGACTCGCCATCGACATACGACAATCCGAAGCTCGGAAAAGAGACTACTTCAACAACAAGTTGGACGCACACATGGAGCAACTTCGACACATGGCGGCCAACTAAAAGTCTTCTTCCCCTTCGTCATCTTCAAGGTGGAGACGCTCAAGTAGCACATATTCGGAGCGCCCATCTGATGCAAGTACAAGTCGTCCACGTCCTCATCTTCGAGATGACCGCCACAACAACCATCACGCTCGTGATCTCCATCATCGCGAAGAGCAAGCCACCTCCAAGAAACAAGTGCACGAAGACCAAGAACGCCACCAAGGACAAGCTTCGACGCCAACACCAAGGCGACCGACTACACGCATGGATGATGTTTCCATCTTTGGAGGCGAGAGTGATGATGTGCCATCTTCGGCCTTCATCCACGGCGACGGTGACGAGATGGTTGAGCATGGGATTTTCCCTTCGACCACGGCGGTGTTTGGAGATGAGTTGAGAGACTTATGCCACCATATTGAGAGTGAGAGTGACTTCACTACTAGCCCCATATGTGATGAGTTGCCCAATTCCCATGTGAGGAGAGCCACAACCCCCACCACTTGAGTGAGATGAGTGACTCCACCATATGCGACATTGAGTGCACCTACTTTGAGGGAGTGTGTGAGCCACCACATAGAGAGAGTGAGGTAGTTGATAGGGGATGTGAGGCCATTTAGATTTCTAACAACTTAACCTCTACCTCTATTGTGTCTTCTCCTTTGGTGCTAGGTCCCATACACGACGACGCGCCGATCCTCGACGACTTCGTCCTCCCTTTGGACAAGACGATGGCCATGGTGGAATATGATGCACCCCCCACATGGTTCCATCACGATGAAGATGACCACGAGTTGGTCTATGCCACCTCACCTACACCACATGAGTGGAATGACAAAGGTAACATAGGTGAAGGTGATGCTCTTGTCCCACTAGTGGACATTGATTGCTTCCATGATGATGATCACTCTATTGACATGCTTCATGCTAGTTCGACTTCCTCATGGGATGAATTACCTATTTATGACGAGTTTGACGATTCTCATGTGGAGTCTATTAGTTATGATGCCATGTTGCATAGGATACCTTGTGAGAACTCTATAGGTCACATCATGTTTGACAACCCGCTTGACTTTTTATATGCTATGCATGAGATCACCCATATTGCATCTTCGCAATCTCATCGTAGTAACTATGCATATGCCATTAAAATAAACCCAATTTGCACATATGGCATAGATGACAAACCCATGGTTATTGGCATTTGCTTTTCTTGTGATGATATTGCCATGCTTCCTTTGCATCATTTGCGCAATAATTCTCATATGCCATGCCATGATCACTTAGCTTTGGATATGCATTGTTTTGGATGTTCTCCATATTCTCCATATTATGCTTCCGCTATTGCACATGAGGAGACCCCCATACTTTCCTCATATCTATTAGGAGATTTTGCTCCATCCTACACTTTGCATGATCACCACTATTGTGTGCACACTATGCTTGCCATTGATATGAATGATATGCTTGTGTCACATACTTGCTACAATTTACCTCCCAATCATGTTGAGCATAATAACTATCATTGCATGATGGATGACGTATTCATATACCATGCCTCAAATTTCTTTGAGCATGGTTTTTCTTGTGCTAACTCACACGAGCACATACACATCATGATGGACGATGTGTACATTTACCACGCACACACTTTGTTTCGTGTGTCTCCTTGTTGTGTAGGTACTCACGAATACTCGTCAACCTCACAATCCCATGAGTTGACGAAAAGAGCTCTAGAGAGCAACGAAGACTTGTTCCACCATGGAGTGCTTACCCTCCACCCTCCCTCTTCGCGCAAATACTTCGCGCATTTCTTCTACATGGCCCTCACATGGTTATGGGTTATTGTCCATTACATATCCTTTGCCCATATTGCCATGTTCACCTTGCATGATATGATCCTCTCTATGCCCTTGACATGCATTCGTGACCCATGCTTTGCTTCTCACATGACACTTGATTATATGACTTGTATGTGTATTTGCAAGCTTGGTGGAGATATTACTTTCCATTGCCATGTTTACTTTGTGACCCATGTCTATGATGATACTTTGCTCTTGCTTCGTGCTCGCGATATGTCATGTGCATTATTTATGTCCACTATTTGCTCATATGACATGATTGCCATGATTTCCTCTAGTATGTTGCATCGTCGCACTACTAGCTTGCATGACACGGTCACTATGCTTGCTTATGTTGCATCACCGATGTGCTCCTTTTATGCGGTTGATGGCAACCATTGCCATGCTTCGCACATGATTGCTCTAGCTTGTTGTCATATGTCTCCATGTGTTGCCTCGCTCATGCTAGATGATTTACAATGTATTGCGTGCAACAATGCCTTTAATATTGCTAATGAGATTGCCCCCATAGCTTTCTCACATATTATTGGAGCTTTTGACATATTTCATGTGAAGCATGCTTTCTTTCCTTCTTTGCACCATATGCCTAGTGCCATGAATATAGCCATTGTTGCATCATATTGTCCATGCACTTTTTATCCTAATTGTTATGTGCAAGAGAAGAGAACCATCATGATGGATGATGTGTTTGTCTACCATGCACATACATTGTTTCCTTTGTTGTGTGTATGTGTAGGATACTTCGACTACATGTCAACTTCCACTTCACGCGAGTTGACGATTCGAGCTCTTGAGAGCGAGCCACGCTACACCGACACAATTCTACATCGCACTTGCTTGCGCATCAGCATTGTGATGGACGCACAAGGTCACGCTTTTGAGGTGACATCCTTCTTGAGCATGGATATTATGGATCACCATACTTGTGTTGCTTGTACCATGACTTATATGGGTCATCTTGGACCACTTACTTGCACACATGTTAGAGATATTGCTTTCACTCATGGTTGCCATCGTTCCATGCCTCATGACATATATGCCTTGTGTGTTGCATCCAACTTGTGGATTGATTTCTCCTATCATATGTTTGGTTGCAACAATGTCATTTCTTCACATATTCCATGCTCGATTGCTTGCTACATGCTTGACTTGATTGCCTCACACATGATGACCAATTGCTCTTTTTATTGTGTTGAGTGCCATTATATCTTCACTACACCATATGCACATTATGCTTGGATTGCCTTTCACTTTGGATTGCCCCATGTGTTTAGACACTTCCTATTATTTGGTGTTGTGAATGATTCCTATGCATACCATAGACTGATACGGACACGACAAAGGAGGTGAAGCCCACTTTCAGGACTCCACCAAACTAGGCGGTAGTACCGCTTACATAAGCGGTAGTACCGCTATACGGTACTACCGCCGCTTACTACCGTCCTACTGCCGCTTACACGGGAGCAATCCACGCAACCTGAAGAAGAGGAACGACTCCAGCCAGCAACGTGATGAAGATCACCACGCCTCAAAACCAAAGCACGATAATCCTTGATGAAAACAAGAACCCTCGCAGCAATCTTTATTCGATAAACGGCATCGCCGTCCCCGGAGGGATGCTTCACCAAGAGACACACACGATAGTGTTTAAAACCTAAAACTTCTGAACTCCCTAACTAACCCTAGCCGACGGGTATTTATACTCTAAGAAAATAACGAAGAGGTACACGGGCTGCAAAGCCCAAAATCTGCGCGCAGGCAGCGCGGTACTACCGCTTATGGCAAGCGGTACTACCGCTTATGGCAAGCGGTACTACCGCTTCAAGCAGTACTACCGCTTATGGGAATGGTACTACCGCTCGGATGTCCAGTACCGATTTTGTAAGCGGCAGTAGGACGGTAGTAAGCGGCGGTAGTACCGTACTACCGCTTATGTAAGCGGTACTACCGCCTAGTTTGGTGGAGTCCTGAAAGTGGGCTTCACCTCCTCTGTCGTGCCCGTATCATCCTGCCCCCCTTCAAAACGCGTTGTCCGCAACGCATGAGGGTCTGCTCGAAAAGGTGGCGGGATATCAACAATAGCTCTGGGGCCTTGACTGGAATCTGCACTTGGCGCCTCCTTTCTTCTCCACATGAGCTTGGACTTCGGCGCCACCACCTTCTTCTTTGCAACTATTGATGGAGCCCGTTGTTGCTGAACATGAACCCTCTTTGGACGACCCTGCAAAAGATGAGTAATGCCTGGGCCACACAACTGACGAACATGTCCATCCTTGCCTTTGTGCATCCGCACTGCTGCTCCAACAAAACGCCTCACAGGTGTATTAACAAAACTGCGCTTGTGGCCCCGCGGCACCACATGCACTGGGACATGATCAGCACAACTATCATCGGTCTGGACACCTGTGTCAACACAAACTGGCTTTGTAACACATGCTGCAACATCCTTCCTCTCATCAGTAAGAGGCTGTACTTCAACTGGCTTGGCACTAACAAGAACAACTGGCTTGTCATCTACAGGCATAGCTGAAGCAATATCATCAGTAACGCTCAGTGCATCATGCTCCTCGCACTGCACCTTAGCTAACCTTGGCGGCTTAGCCTTGCGCAACTTCTCCTTGTGTACCACCAACTCCACATCAGACTTTATTTGATCATTCTGCATAGGTTTCAAAGTCCGTTGTGTGCCATCATGCACAAAAGAATATGTATTTGCTCTCCCCGCATGTGTAACATTGCGATCATACTGCCATGGACGTCCAAGTAACAGCCCACATACCTCCAATGGCAACACATCACACTCTACCTCATCAACATAGTCACCTACTGTAAAGGGCACACGCACCTTATGGGTAACTTTCAGCATACCGCAGCTATTCAACCACTGTATATGCTTAGGTTCAGGAATACGCCATGTGGATAACCCCAATGATGTCACCATTGCCTTGCTTATGCCATTAGTACAGCTACCACCATCAATCATCAACTTGCATGCTTTGCCCTTAAGCATACACTGAGTCTGAAATAAACTCCACCGCTGACCCTTGTCAACTATTTTGCAAGACTCCTCATGTATCCTTTTGAGTTGCATATTTAGCCCACTCAATGGTTCAACCTGATCCACTGCAGTTTCAGCGCACACAACAACTTGCTCAACATCAGGCTGCTGTTCTTCAGAAAACTTTGTCGCGTCTGCGCTGACCGTTTGCAAGGGAACAACTGTCTTCACACCCATTGCAGGAGGCGGAAAAGACACAGCAACCTCCTCGGAATAAGGCTGCGCCCTCTTGTCAACATCAGCCCTCCGCTGCACAACCTTTGTCGCCTTCACAGGTTTGGTACAAGATACCCGACGACGAGGAGACAGAAAACAACCACGCAAAAAATTACTGAAATCATACCAAGTTGCATCTATAATGTCCTTCTCACACATCTCGTCATCCCACCAACGAGCTACCTCCTCATCCACACGTCGCAGTGCAAGAACCAAACGTGTAGAATCGTCCAAATGCTCGAATGTATTACATCTGGAGAAACCCTGTAGCATAAGATGTTCCCACGATGCATATTCAACATCCGTTGATAAATAGTTCAGCCGCCACTTGATTTTATGACATGCCACACCGTACAAGATGTCTAGATAGTCATTGAATACATCACCAGACTTCTCCCCAGAAAGACACCGTTTGCCATCAAAATCTCCCGGAAAAGTTTTGAAAAATCTGGCCATATCTTGTATTTTCACGGAAGTCACACAAGCGGTACTACCGCGATGGAAGCGGTACTACCGTTTGACACGGTACTACCGCGCTGGCCGCGGTACTACCGCCCTGATGATCGGATCTTGATCCTCCTACTGGCGCTGCTGCCAAACTGGAATCCTGCCGCGCAGCAGAGAAGAATCTGCAGCGCGGTCTCCTGCCTTCCTTCAACCTCTAGTAGCCTCCTCGCAAATCAATCCGACGGAACCAATCTGCACAAACACAGCAGCAATCTGCAGCCTCTATGCACAATCACCTCCCAGCAAATCAATCTGCACAAGAGCCTCCAAGCAAACTCTTCCCAGTCAACCGATCTAGATGAGAGCGATCAACACAACCTCGCGGTGATCAACCTGAAAATCTGATACCAAATGATACGGATGGTTGGGCCCGATCTTTCACCGCAAGAACCACCTGATAGTAAATCTTCTAATCACGGGAGCAATCCACGCAACCTGAAGAAGAGGAACGAATCCAGCCAGCAACGTGATGAAGATCACCACGCCTCAAAACCAAAGCACGATAATCCTTGATGAAAACAAGAACCCTCGCAGCAATCTTTATTCGATAAACGGCATCGCCGTCCCCGGAGGGATGCTTCACCAAGAGACACACACGATAGTGTTTAAAACCTAAAACTTCTGAACTCCCTAACTAACCCTAGCCGACGGGTATTTATACTCTAAGAAAATAACGAAGAGGTACACGGGCTGCAAAGCCCAAAATCTGCACGCAGGCAGCGCGGTACTACCGCTTATGGCAAGCGGTACTACCGCTTCAAGCGGTACTACCGCTTATGGGAATGGTACTACCGCTCGGATGTCCAGTACCGATTTTGTAAGCGGCAGTAGGACGGTAGTAAGCGGCGGTAGTACCGTATAGCGGTACTACCGCTTATGTAAGCGGTACTACCGCCTAGTTTGGTGGAGTCCTGAAAGTGGGCTTCACCTCCTCTGTCGTGCCCGTATCATAGACCTTTTATTGATTGCTTTGTGCATGATTTCTATGACCATGAGGTAGATGCTTGTTATATTGTCACACATATTGGCATCCCTACCTCAACTTTGCTTACTTGGTCCCATGATTGCATTGCTTGCCCTCCATTTGTATGCTTACATGCCATGCCAACATCCCTTGTCGCACCATATATTATGCATGATAACAACACTTGTGCGGTGAATAACCATTTGAATGCTTGGTTTTGCACTAATGCTAACCACATTTGTTTTTCCAAGTGTTTGTTATCTTTGCTCCTTTTGAAGGAATTACATGACGGTGAGACATTGGAGAGTGCCCCTTTGGATCTTGATGATGATGAGTGCTTGGTGATCGTCCACTTCCACACGGCGACGCCATCTCCTTTCCATGGTGATTTGGATCTTGATCCAAGGACGGATCTTTCCCAAGGGGGAGGGGATGATGCGGAGCATCCTATGGACATCACCATGACAAGAGCCCGTTTGGCAAGTGACACGTGCGACATCTACTTCACATACATAAAGGTGAATCATCTCCTTTACACGTGTTCACTTGACCCCTTCGAGGATGGTATACTACTTGACACTCCTCTCGTGTGCATGCACAGGTATTGTCGGAGCTTCACGGATGATGAGGAGGAGTCCCAGCACCTACGTACATCTACACCATCCGCGAGGGAAGCTTGGAAGAGAAGAAGGAAGAAGAGGAGCTGCCGGTACAACCGGCCAGCCACCGGCCATCAACCGGTGGGCGGTACAACCGGTCCACCACCGGACCACCTCCGGCCGAGCTTCTGTTATGAAGCGGTGCAAGGCCGGTACTAGACCGGTTGTTCCGGTTATTCATTCTTGACCGGTACAACCGGCCACCCTGGCGGTACAACCGCCCGACTGCCTGTGCGCAGGACGGGCCCGAGGCCCATGTATCCCTCTCTCACTTACCCCTTCGTGGATAACACTATATATACTCCACCCCCTCCTCATTTCTAGGGTTAGCAAAGTGATAGCTCATTCATACATGAGCTTTGCTCCTTCCTCTACTTCTCTCATGGAGACCGAGGCCTCCACCCGAGAAGATCCCTAGAGGATGTCAAGGCCCCTATCAAGGGAAGTTCCCTAGTGGATTCAAGGCCCATCTCTCCTAGAGATTTGGATGAACTACCCATGTATCTTTATTTCCATTGTTGTTCTTGGATCTTGATGCACCTCTTGTATCGCTTGTGATTTGAGGAGTACTTGGTGTGGATGTTGTCCAATAGAGTCTTTTCCCTTTGATTCTCTCCACGTTTTCCCCTCGTGTTCTTCGTGTACATCGTGTTCTTCCTCGAATTCACCTCCAATTCGTGAAGATCGGGCCACCCTCGGGTTTGCCCCGTATCAGAATGTGTGACTCCTTGAACTACTGCATAGAGTTGATGTTGATTGCAAATAGTTCTTGCCAATAATGAATGTGAGTGAATTTCATTGGCGGAGTCACCCCTCAAGAATTCTCTAGTTCTTCTTCTTGGGGACCCACATCAACTTGATGGGGATCCTTGGTGTTGAAGTAGCCCTTGTAGAAGTTGAGCTTGAAGTAGCCTTGGGAGCCCACTCCACCAAAGCTTGGGATTCATCTTCATATGAGTCAATGTCCTCTTGAAGCTTGTTCTTGCCCTTGAGCTTGTGGTCTTGTGGTGGAAGGTCATCTTGAGTGTTTGTTCCCTTGGGAGGAGCATTTTCATACTTCTCCTTTTGAGGAACAAACTTGGGCTTGGGGTATTGACCTTCTTCCCATTCAACTCCATTAGCGTTGAAGTAGCCAATGCCGTGGTTCTTCCGGTATCCTCCGTGCTTGCGTACAATTTCCTCAAATTGCTTACACCCGACAAGACTCTTGTAGATACCTTTCTCTATAATTCCTTTCAATAAAGCATTTTCTTGCTCAAGTGTAACTTGGCTAAGAGAATCATCATTAGTGGAATCAATAGAACTACAAGAAGCAACATCATTAGGTTTAGTATTTTTATTGTCGCTACTAGATGAATAACCTTTCTTGCCTTTGTTACTAGTTTGTCTAGATTTAACTTGTGGCATGAATGTAGACAAGAGTAATCGTTTGGCTAGATAAGATGAAGTCTTCTTTCGGAGATCGTCATTGATAGCTTTAAGAAACTCATGCTCTTGCTCCAAGGTGAGCTTCTCGAAGTGTAGCTTCTCATGAGTTCTTACAAGCTCTCTATGATCTTCGAGAGTAGATTCATGGGCTAACTTAAGAGTTTTTAATTCTTTAGTTAGTTGTTCTATTTTCATCTTATCATCATCAAATGACTTATCTTGCCTAGCATGAGAATTATCAAGTTCAATTTGACTAACATCACTAGTTTCATCAAAGTGCAAGTCATCATCACAAAGTAAGTCATCTTCATCACTATCGAAATCAAGATACTCGGGGTGTGATACCTTGGGGCCTTTAGCCATGAAGCAACTTCCACTCCCTTCATTTGGTGAATCAAATAGATCATAGGAGTTGGTAGTCACTAGTGCAAGTTCGGCAACACCTTCATCTTGACTATAGTTAGAGTTGGAGTGATAGCTTCTCTCGGAGTTGTTGTCGCAGTCGGAGCCGGAAACCCATTCACCAACATGAGCTTGATGTCTTCTTCTTGTGTAGCTCTTGGTGTACTTGTCCTTCTTCTCTGAATCCCTACTTCTCCTTGAGGGTCTTCGTTCATAACGATCATCTCTACTCCTTCTCTCTCTTTGAGGTGATTCATTCCTTGAGCTTCATCTTCTAGGTGACTCTTCTCTTCATTTGTAGGGAGCCGTGCACTCATTGGAGTAGTGTCTGGGCTTCCCACAATTGTAGCAGTTGCGGTCACGACTTGATGAACGCTTCTCTTCATATCTTGAGTTGGAGCTTCGTTCTTTGTCTCTATTCTTGTAGAACTTGTTGAATTTCTTGACCATGAGACTTATCTCTTCATTGGTGACAAGGTTGTCGCTTGAAGTTGCGGGAGCATCACTTGTGGCTTTGTAAGCACCGCTAGACTTGATGTGAAGCTCTTCTTTGTCTTTGAGTGTCATCTCATGAGCAACAATCCTTCCAATGACTTCCGTAGGCTTGAGATCTTTGTAGTTGGGCATCATTTGGATCAATTTGCACACGGTGTCGTATCTCTCATCCAAAGCTCGAAGTATCTTCTTGATGATGAATTTGTCGGTCATTTCTTCGCTTCCTAAGCCGGCAATCTCATTGGTGATGAGAGCTAGCCTAGAGTACATCTCCGCGACTCCTTCACCATCCTTCATCTTGAACTTGTCAAGCTTACTTTGAAGAACATCCAACTTGTATTCCCTCACGGACTCGGTTCCTTCGTGCATATCAACCAAAGTATCACAAATCTCTTTTGCATTCTCGAGACGGCTGATTTTGTTGAATTCTTCGGGGCATAGGCAGTTGAAGAGAATGTCGCATGCTTGAGCGTTGTATTGCAACATCTTCAATTCATCTGTGGTCGCTTCACGATCCGGTTCCTTTCCATCACCAAAGAATTCACCTTTCAAGCCAAAACGAACAACAGCCCATACGGCGGGGTTATGACCAAGAATATACATTTTCATTTTGTGCTTCCAACTAGCAAAATTAGTGCCATCAAAGTATGGACCTCTACGGTGATAATTTCCCTCACTAGACGCCATACTCTCCTAGGTTGTGAGACCAATGCAATGGAGACCAAAGCTCTGATACCACTTGTAGGACCGAAAGTATGTCTAGAGGGGGGGTGATTAGACTACTTGACCAAATAAAAATCTACTTTTTCCCAATTTTAAGTGTTGGCAGATTTTAGCATTCATAGCAAGTCAAGCACGCCCTACACATGCATGTCTAAGAGTATAGCAGCGGAAAGTAAAGACAAGCATGAGTAGTAAAGGAAGGGTAGGAAGATCAAACGCAATTTGTAGACACGAAGATTTTCCCATGGTTCCGATAGGTGGTGCTATCGTACGTCCACGTTTATGGAGTCTTCAACCCACGGAGGGTAACGGTCGCGAGAATCCACGGAGGGCTCCACCCCTAAGGGTCCACGAAGTAGCAACCTTGACTATTCCGTAACGGCTTCCGTCCACGAAGGACTAGCCTCACTATGGGTAGATCTTCACGAAGTAGGCAATCTCCTTGCCCTTACAATCTTCTTGGTTCAACTCCACAACACGAAGTAGGAGGCTCCCAAGCGACACCTAACCAATCTAGGAGGCACCACCCTCCAAAAGGTAATAGGCTCGGCAATGTCGATGAACTCCTTGCTCTTGTGCTTCAAGATGATAGACTCCTCAACACACAATCACTCTCTCACATATTTGGCTATGGTGGAAGAGATTGATTTTGTGGAAAGCAACTTGGGGAGGCTAGAGATCAAGATTCATATGGTTGGAATGGAATGGCTTGATCTCAACACATGAGTAGGTGGCTCTCTCTCAGAAAATAGGATGGGGCAAGTATGGAATAGTTCTGAGTGCTTCTCTTTCGAGTGGGTGGTGGTGAAGGGGTATATATAGGCATCCCCAAAAATCCAACCGTTACACCTAAAGTGACCAACTCGGTGACACCGATGTGTGAATCTCGGTGGTACCTAGTTGCTCCAAAGGTAGCAACTTTTGAATCTCGGTGAGACCGATATATAAATCTCGGTGGTACCGATCAGGTGACCATTGGTCAGATTGCGCAAACTCGGTGACGCCGATTCTCACATCTCGGTGGTACCGATTCTTGACCATGGCTTACCAGAGAGTTGGTCCAGGAACTCGGTGGCTCCAATCCACAATTCTCGGTTGTACCGATACTTGCGAATGGCTATCCAGAGAGTTGGTCCAGAAACTCTGTGAGACCGACTGGCAAATTTCGGTGGTACTGAAGACTGAAAATAGCTAAACAGAGAGTTGGCAACCTAAACTCGGTGGCACCGATGCAGAATCGGTTGCACTGACAGGCTAGGGTTTGGCATGGGTTTGTCTGAGTTTGGGAATCGGTGGCACCGAGTGGAAAGTGTTGGTTGCACCGATTTTGGATATTTGACTTTGGACAGACTTTTGTGGAAGAGCTTGTGGGTGTTTTTGGTGACTATCACTTGTGCACGTATGAACATTTTGTTCACCAACAGTACCTTACCCCCTTTTAATAGTATTGGCTTTCCTATGGACTCAAAGTGATTTCTCACAAAGTAAAATGTAGAGTCCTCTTGCTTGAAGCTTTGCCAATCCATTTCCTTGCATCTTGGGGTTGTCCACAATCCTTTTGCCATCCCTATCATTGAACTTTTCCTGAAATATGCTTAGTGGAAACATTAGTTCAATGAAATATATGTTGTTATTAATTACCAAAACCACCAAGGGAGCAAATGTGCTTTCAAAATCCGACAAGAGAATCTCAATTTCTTACTAGTTCTTACCCAGCAGCAGGTGGCGATCGGCAACCGTTGTAGTCAAAACTCTCAAAGCTTGAATAGAGCGAGTGCCAGGTGGTGTCAAACACATGACGTAGATGTATGTGGAGCTGGGAAGGCTTATAATATGGTAGCAAAAAGGGGTCAGCAATAATCAATTCAGAGATGCAAAGTTGAATAAACGCTCAACGACGGTACTGTGCTGGTCCTAGGCTAGACCGTGCTAGAGACGCGGGCCTAGAACACCAACAAAATCACGGCGCTGCACGTAAACTAGGGCGGAGCACACTCTGTATTTTTTTCCTTTTTTTTGACTTTTTTTCCTCTTTTTCTGCTCGGCAACAATTTTTTTCCAAAAAAGTCTTAGAATGGTTTCAAAACTGCCTAGCCAGAATTTTCCAGACTGGAACTATTTTTCTTCTGCGGGTAGCACTGAACTATTTTTCTTCTGTGGGTAGCACTGAAATATTTTTCTTCTGCGGGTAGCCAAAATGGTCTCAATTTTTTTTGAAACTGGAACTATTTTTCTTCTGCGGGTAGCACTGAAGTTGGGGAGACTGCCTTTCCCACGACACGTAGTATCGTGGGATATGGAAATCAACAACAAGCAGCAAATACTGTACTCGGACTAGGATTGGTGGCGGATACGAATCTGGTGTAACTCAGACTAGTGGCGGATGTATATAGGGGTGGTGGAACACGAACTGGCGGTGAATCTGTGATGGAGGTGGACTCGGATTGGCATGATGGCGGATATATGGTGGTATATGGCAGCGGTGATGTAACTGGTGTGGTGGTGGAATATGGCAGCGGTGATGATGATGCGGAGGTGGCGTGACAAACTATGAACAGAACTCGAAACTCTAAAGGACTAGACACTAAGACCAGCAACTTGACACGACGATGCATCCGCAAATTCAACAAAGAAAATACTGAACAGAAAATTGCAAAGGCTCAAAGTGGTTCAGATATGATGATCTAGCCCTAATATTTTTTGTGGCTTTTTCGTGGACTAAAGGTATGAAGAACAAATGCGATCTAACTACGAAAAACTGGTAAAATCTCACCGAGCAACCTGGAAATCTGATACCACTAGATAGAGGTGAAGTTGTCCCTGTCTTTTGATGAGATGTGGCTATCGTTTATGGTAGAGTCGACTTTGACGATCCGACTACGAACGTGCGAGGACATCGCGCCTTAGTAATCGCTAAACCAACTCCGAGAGGTTATTGACCACGCCGGAGCACGATCAACCTGACCACGAGGGTCTGTTTCTTGCTCGCAAACGAAGAACAAGCAAGAAATTAAGATTGCAATCTGGATATTGCGAATATAAGAGGAAAGCTTTATTGATGAAAGTGGGGTTCTGTGACGCCTTTGTCTGGTCGTGGAACACAAACGAAGAACGCGAAGTTGCAGCTATGGTGAACTTTCAATCTAAACAAAACCCAAGTCTAAAGCGATGCCCTAAGGGCTATATATGGGGGAATAGAGGGGGATTTCGTGGCCCCTTGGAGGTGGGGTCCGAAACCAGCCCTAACCTAGTTTCCCCACACATACGGACTCTAAAAACAGCCTATAATATGGTATTTCGAAATTACATGTGCCTGACCCAAAAATAAGGTGATTCAGCACCTATAATAGCCTATGGACGAAATTTATGAAGTGGCATGATGTATATTTCGTCCAAGCCTCCAAGCACTCCTTATGGTGGCTTCAAAGTGCGAAAATCACCACCGAAAAGTCCATTGTTCCTTCCCGCGCGCGCACCTTCTTCTGCATGCTTGATCCCGCTCCAATGGCCATCCTTCTTGTCCATGCTAGGTCCTTCATTCATAAGTAAAACAAAAGTATCTAATTTAGGCAGCATCATATGTTCATGAACATTAGAAGGATTTCCAAGAAACGAAAGTGCCTGGTAATTAATTGGCGTGCGCGGGCTCTAGTAACTGGTCCAATATGTGTAGCTGGTGGGGATGTGGGTGTAACATTAGTAGGGATGTCCTCATCATGACCTCCTCATTTTTATCGCAAGGATCATCTTCAGTTGTCTTTGGAGGACTGGTCGGGTTAGAATTGTTCGCCGGATAACCTTCAGTGTCCATAACATCAGTGCTTGTTGGCTCGGGTTGTGGGGGTAAATCAGTTTGGGCCTCCTGATGATCTTCAGGTTGATCTGCATGAACTTCAGGGGTTACCAAATCGGGTTTCCCTGGCTTAGGGGCCTCAGGATCAGTGGATGGCTCGCCAACTTTCCTCTTCTTGGCCTTAGTTTGAGCCCTACAAAACAAGAAGACTGAATCAAGAACATTCAAAAAGATTCACAAAGTCAAGCATATAACAAAAGAGAAAATTTACCCAGGGTTGATGACAAGGGGTGGTAGTTTGGAGGCGGTTGAGTCGCCTGACGAAGGTGGTGACTCCTGATAAATGGAATCAGAATGATTAAAAGATTGCTAATTTAAACCAGCCTCAGAAGAAAGAGTGGGGCTGAAAGGTACCTAAGTTGGTCGTTTACGGGCCACTGGTTTATTGGGTAAGCCGTCTGTAAGATCGCCAATACCACTCCGAGTTTTGCGTCTCGGATTATGCTGAGTTTTCTTCAAAACAAAATTGTGATCCAAATAAGCATCTGGATGAGAGAAGCTTACTTTCTGAATGACCCGCCTTGTTCTTGTTGGAAGCAAGGATTCTGAGCCGGGGAAATAGAAATTACCTCAACATCTTCAGCCCGGGTTGTCTCGACATTTCCCTAAGAGAGAAAAAGGAGGCGTCAGCTAGATTCAATAAAATACGGTTAAAGGAAATTGATTTCTACCTCCGATTGAACATCGACTGCCGCTGATTCGCCCATAAGTGACGGCTCTTTTACGACCGTCTTATCTTTCCTTGAACTTCGAAGGGACTTAGGCTTTTTTGCCGCAGTTTTCACTCGTTTCTTGCCCCAAAATGGAGACTTAGCCTACAAAATTGACGATCGAAATTAACAGGTAAGGAGCTGGAATTTAGAAGAAGAAAAACATTCATACAAGTCAGACATGGAGTTACCAAAGATTCTTACTGGAGGAGCCGGGTTAAAAGCAATAGGAAAAGCAACGTCTCTCCTCCTCTGGATTGAGACCCCGCCAAATTATAGGCTGGGGCCATCAGCGCATTCAGTTTGGCGATTCAAATAGAAGAATTCCCTAAAGAGGGAAACATAGGGCTCTATTTGTAGATACGCCTCACAAAGTACTTGGAATTGACAGAGATTGGATATAGAATTGGGGTCAAGGTCTTGAGGATGAAGATGGAAAAAGTGTAAAATGTCTCAAAAGAATTTGGACCCGAGAGGGGAGAAGCTTCTAAGAAGATGGTCCAGGAATATTACCACTTCTCCCTCACCAGGTTTCTGAATTTCTTCTCCAAGAGCAACCCACCAGCCAACTACTTCCTTGGATGGTAGAATACCCTGATCTTGATAATCTTGAAGTATAGACTCAAAAACTTGGGAAGGGGCCTAGTTGAAAACGTTGGATTTCGACATAATGAGTCGCCTGGATAAAGCAAAAGGGGGTGGCTTAAGCAAATGGTTCAAATAAGATGATCTAATTATTTACAATGAAAAAGCTGCCTTGTGAGGAGCCGGAGCCTGAACATAGTAGTTTAACGCATGGCGGATTAAAACTATTGAGCCGGCAGGAATAAGGGCGACTTACGCTAAAAAGCAAAGACCTCTAAATTTTGCTAAAGTGTGGGACAAACATGTTTCTATCAAAATGGCTATAATTACGGATCTACGAACGATTCGGAAAGAAAAAATATTTGCTAAACCTAGCGACAAGGCATGGAAGCAGCGATGGTCTAAGGTACAGGACCTTAAGGAAGGTTTGAAGATGCTAAGCGGGAAATGAATCTGCCATTATATCCGCTCTATTTTTATGATAAAGCTCGTGGAATCTATACACGAACAAGCAAGGGCAATGAACGAAAAGGGGACTACCGGAGCGTTCGAGAACTTCGATGAACTACTGTGGATCTGGAAAAGAAGAACAATTTACCTAAAGGAGGCCGAGGGCGGTGGAGACGGTCGACTGAACCTCGACGAAGATACGGCGTCGCTGTAGTCCCAAAGGTGGTCACCGGCGACAGACGAGCGGCGACGCTGGCACGATGAAACCCACGGGCGTCAGGAAGAAGAAGCGAGAAGGGCGAGGTAAAGGTGAAAGAAGGGACCCTCAAGTGAATATTTAAAAGGGGGAAACCCGAAGGGGCAACCGGCGGGCGCGGAAATCAAGGAGATGTAGTAAATTTTGGAAAACCAAGATGCCTCGATTTTCGAGATATACGGATACACTCGGATTTGCCGTGATGTCACCATTGGCTTCCTGGATTTCTGGCGGGTGACGTCATTAAATGGACGGGACAAGAAAAATGTCAAGTCTGGAAGTATTGCGAGCCGGCGCATCAGGGTCTATGAAGAACACCGATGCAAGCAGATGGTCAGCCGCCAAGAGAAGGTACAGGAAATTGACGTGAATAAATTCAAATCAATCTGGGGCCTAATGTCGGGGATATAACCCCATGGTATAACCCGTCCTATTCGGCCAGGTCAATGTAATGGCAGCTCTGGCATTTTGTTCAAGATGGGTCATGTTGTGATGGTAAGGCGAACAAGGTGGTTACTAAGTAAGCCGCCGGACGGCCCAAGCACGTGGAGACGACGACTCAAGGCCCACAGGGCAGAAGACGCCTGTCGATTCCTTGCTTGAGAGGCAGGGCGCGTTAGAGACATGATAGGTTACGAGTCGCAATATGACTCGGACTCTGTTGTAAACCCTAGGTTCTCGACCAGTATATAAAGGCGAGCTCCTAGGGCCGAAAGACTTAAGTTAGACGCCCTTGAAAGCTAGGCTATCGATTCCGCACCCTAGTAATCGAGATCATCATCAATATAGACACAAAGCAGGACGTAAGCTATTACCTCCATCGGAGGGGCCGAACTTGGGTAAAATCGCCTCCCATTCCCGTTCAACCCCTTTGAGTCACCACCTAGCGGTGATGGCCTCACACCTAAGTCCTTGCGCGAGGACATCTGCCGTGACAATACCATGACAACACCTCCTAATCCAATTCCACTAGTGTCACATTCAAGCTCAAAAGTTTTATTAAAATTAGGAAGTTGGAGTAAGGGAGCATGCATGTGTTAACTTATCTTTCAATACCGTGAAGGCTTCTTCCTGTGCGGTACCCCAAGCAAAAGGAACATCCTTCTTTGTAAGCGCATTGAGAGGTGCAGCAATGGTGCTGAAATCTTTCACAAAACGCCTATAGAAACCAACGAGGCCAAGAAAACTCCTCACTTCTGTGACCGTTTTGAGCTGCGGCCAACTCTCAATAGCTTCAATCTTGGCTTTATCAACTTCAATTCCCTGTGGAGTAACAACATAGCCAAGAAAATGTACTTGATTGGTGCAAAAGGTGCACTTCCCAAGGTTACCAAACAAATGGGCATCACGTAGAGCAATAAAAACAACACGTAAATGTTCCAAGTCTTCCTCCAAAGATCTAATAGACTACCACAAATCTTCCAATGAAGGCACGTAAAACTTCGTTCATTAATCTCATGAAAGTACTAGGTGCGTTAGATAACCCAAAAGGCTGACTAACCACTCATATAATCCAAACTTAGTTTTAAATGTTGTTTTCCATTCATTTCCCAATTTCATACGAATTTGATGGTATCCACTACGCAAATCAACTTTGGATAAAATCGTAGAGCCACTTAATTCATCAAGCATTTCACCTAGCCTAGGAATAGGATGACGATATCAAATATTAATATTATTAATGCCTCTACAATCAACACACATACATGATGTACCATCCTTTTTGGCACTAGAATAATAGGAACATCACAAGGACTAATGGCTTCGTGTATATAACCTTTTGAGAAGCTCCTGTACTTGACACATAATCTACTTCGTCTCCTTTAGATTGGTACGGTATGGCGCACGGTTGGGTTGCGATGCACCGGGAATTAAGTAAATCTGATGCTTAAGCCCTCTAATAGGTGGTAATCCCGGTGGCACGTCTTGTGGAAAGACGTCAGCGAACTCCTGCAAGATGTTAGTGACAACAGGAGGCAAAGAGGGAGGGACGTCCTCGAATGAAAATAATACCTCTTTACACACAAAAGCATAGCAAACAAATGTAGTAACATCTAAATCAGTACTATCAGATTTAGTGGCAAGTAAACATCCAGTCTTCAGTTTTATTTCAGATGCAACACTACATGATGGTTTATTAGGCTTATTATGTTGCTCAAATTCCTTTGCCACAATCTAATATTCACTCTCACTTTCCTGCTGTTTTGCTTTACTAGCTCTAGGAATGTCATCTTTCATAATATGTTCAGGAAACATAGGAAGCAAAGTTATATATTTATCCTTATGAACAAGAGTATACTAATTTGTCCTACCGTGGTGTACATAATTTTTATCAAATTGCCATGGTCTACCAAGTAAATCGGAGCATGCTTGCATGGGTACCACATCACAATCAACATAATCAGAATATGTATCAATGTTACACACAAACAGAACGTGTTACCATAACCTTGCCACTGTTGTTGAACCATTGGATGTAATATGGATGAGGATGTGGTCTGGTGGTTAGAGACAACTTCTCCACCATCTCCATGCTAGCCAAGTTGTTGCAACTCCCTCCATCGATGATGAAGCGAACATAACGCTCCTTCACAACTCCCTTTGTTATGAATAAGTTGTGCCTCTCATTTTGCTCAGCCTATGTAACCTGCACACTCAAAACACGTTGAGCTGCTAAAATTTCATATGTGTCTGTGTAGTCAGCAGCCATGTATTGTGTCTCTTGTTCCGTATCCTCCACACCATGTTCTTTACTTGCAATAAGAGCCAACATCTCCACCTCATAATCACTAGCGGAGTCATATCCTCCATCCTCAGTAATAATCATCACACGCTTAGATGGGCATTATCTCGCATAGTGACCTCCACCCTTGCAACGACGACATATAACCTCATGTGTTTGCCCTGTTGATGCACTGGATGAAGAATAGCCCTGTGTAGGCCCCGAAGGTGTGCTCTTGGCGGAGAGTGGTGGAGGTGCCTCTTTCCTGGTATCACGGTTGGAGTTAGCGGCTAAAGTAGGCGGTGCTGCAACAGGACGTGTGGATGTATTTGAGGCACATGGCGTCAATGATGAAGTTTGACCTGCAGAAAAATTAGTTCTTGCAATTGCATGTCGAACCTGCACTTCACATTCAACTTTGCAAGCAAGATGGAATAAACGAGTGATAGTGTTATACTCCTTATACTCTAGAATAGTCTGAATCTCTCTATTTAATCCACCCATAAAACGTGCAAGCATAGCTTCATTCTTCTCCACAATACGACATCTAATCATGCCAGTTTGTAATTCCTGATAATATTCCTCTACTGAATGTTTTCCTTGTCTTAAAACGCTGCAATTTTTGAAGCAATTCACGTTGATAATATGGTGGAACCCAACGAGTACGCATAGCAGTTTTCAAAGCATCCCAAGTTGCAGGGATATTATCATGATGTATTCTACAATGTTCAGACCACCAAACAAAAGCAAAACTAGTGAATGCACAAACAACAACAGCAACACGTCTATCCACAGGAAATTGTAAGCCTGTAAAACGTTGTTGTGTTTCTAACTCCCAAGTAAGATATATATCAGGAACATATCTATCCTCAAATGTCAAAATATTCAATTTATGTTTAGGGATATGGTCATGATCCCGTACCTGGGGTGGTGTTGCGGCCCTACCATTGTGATTGTATCCATGTGGACGACCTGGTGCTTGTGTTGGTGGTTGCCCCTGGTGCTGATTGGGAGCAACCTATCCCTCATCATCGTAATCACCAACGTAGTCCTCATTCTGCTCAACCACAGTAGCAGCAGCAACCACAAAAACTGCAGCAGTAGCAGCAGTAGCAACGGCACCAATATTTTGGCCTTGACCGATAGACACACGTTGCGCTCGTCCCGCGAAATTCGGACTATGTTGTTGTTGTTGCTGAGGAATGATAGTTGCGGCTGGTGGTGGTAGACGTGCAAGCACCTCACTGAACTTAGCATCCATCTTGGTGTCGAACGTCTTCTCTAAATGATCTCACTTCTGCATGGCCTCTCCCAACTTGATCACCAACTCATCCACTTGTTCACCCATCATTTGCTGAAATTTATCATGGAGCTCCTTGTTGGTCATGCTCTCGCAGTCGATCTCATCAGCTTGTGATCCTGTCATGGTCAGCAGCAAAAGGAACGCACAAGAATATGAACCTATAGACTACTGGGAAGTGGTGGTGGTGGTGTGTCACAAATCTGTCTAGCAAATCTAAAATTCTTACCAGTTCTTACCCAGCAGTAGGCGGTGATCAGCAACCGTTGTAGTCAAAATCCCTCAAAGCTTGGATAGAGCGATTGGTAGCAAAAAGGGCCAGCAATAATTAGTTCACATATGCAAAGTTGAAAAGACGCTCAACGACGGTACCGTGTTGGTCCTAGGCTAGACCGTACTAGAGACGCGAGCCTAGATCACGAAAGTTAGGGAGTCCGACTTGATCACGACACGTAGTATGGCGTGATCTAGAAATCAACAACAAAGCAGCAAATACTGGACTTGGACTAGGATTGGTGGCGGATATGAATTAGGTGGAACCCGAACTAGTGGTAGATATATCTAGGGGCGATGGTACATGGACTGGTGGCGAATCTGTGATGGAGGTGGACTCGGATTGGCGTGATGGCAGATATGTGGTGGTGGTATATGGACTCGGATCGGTGGCAGATATGCGGTGGTGGTATATGGCAACGGTGATGTATCTGGTGTGGTAGTGGTATATGGTAACGATGAAGATGGTGCGGTGGCGGCATGACAACCTTCAAACAGAACTCAAAACTCTAAAAGACTAGACGTTAAGACCAGTAACTCAACACTATGATGTAACGACAAATTCATCAAAGCAAAACACTGAGCAGAAAATCGCAAAAGGGTCAGATTGCTTCGGATAGGATGAACTAACCCTAATATTTTTGTGGCTTTTTCGTCAACTATAGGTATGAAGAACAAATGCGATCTAAACTACGAAAAACTGGTAAAATCTCACCGAGCAACCTGGAAATCTGATACCACTTGATAGAGGCGAAGTTGTCCCTGTCTTTTGATGAAATGTGACTATCGTTTATGGTGGAGTAGACTTTGATTATCCGACTATAAACGTGTGATGACGTCGCGCCTTAGCAATCACTAAACCAACTCCGAGAGGTTATTAACCACGCCGGAGCACGACCAACCTGACCATGAGGGTCTATTTCTTGCAGGCAAACGAAGAACAAGCAGGAAACTGAAATTACCAAGGGTGGAGCCAAGAGTGTTGCGGGTGAAATCCCACAAATTCCTAACGAAACTAGCCGGGGTGGCATCTGGGTTCTCAGATGGATCCCAAGGTGCGACATGGAGAAATTGGCCATGGATGCAGTGCACAAGGCGAGGGATGCTGGGGATGATTGCGGAAGTGGCCTCTTATAGAATGCTGGGTTAAAACACAATTTGGCACCGGTATGACTTTGGGTATCGACTCAATTCTAGAGTTGTCGGGGTCAAAGTCTCAGATATAAATCCCCAAAGTGACGTATTACTGTGGTTGTCGGTTAGGGTGGCTTCAGCATTTACGTCCAGAATTTTTACTCTGTAGCCACACGTCAACTAATTTACGCCAGCCACACATGGTGCCATTTTAATAATGGCATGCGAGTAGCCTGCAATTTACTATCACGTTCTCACTACAACTTCGGGAATACGAGAATACATAACTACTGGGTAACAAGACCACTAGGGCCCGAGAACTACTCTGGTGGACTCACTCTGTCTCCATTCGCATCTGAGCGGGCGTGCTCAATAGTCGTTGAGGCTTCCTCGGATGCTACAGTTTCGGGGTTGGCTGGGACATGGAGTGGTGTTACCTGGCCGCGGTAGTGGTGGCGCCTCGCGTGGGGTGGCCTAGTCACAGCCTCATTGCAGTAGGCCTCCAAGTGGCGGTGAAGTTCTTCCGGGGACAAGAACGGGATGCCTGGTTGGATGGCTGGGGTAGACATCGGGGGTCCAATAGGCCTCCCAAATAGCACTATCTGATTGTTGGAGGTGGGTGCAACTTCACTGCAAACCGGGGTCAGGCGAACAAGTGTCCTGCTGTTCACAACTAGATCAAGGGTGACCTGATCGAATAGTGTCTCCTACGTTCTTAGGTTGCACACTAGGTGCACCAGCGCATGATCCGTCTCAAGGTCTCCATTGGCGACTAGGGTTGGGCTACCATAGTCTTCATGACGAGGATAGTAGAAGAAAGGGCGGCTACTAGCCCTCGGTGACAGATGTCGGAGTTGGATTATAGCCTCTCTGGCTGCAAGCTGGCGGGCTTGG
Organism: Elymus sibiricus; assembly: GCA_039707655.1. NCBI lineage: Eukaryota > Viridiplantae > Streptophyta > Magnoliopsida > Poales > Poaceae > Elymus > Elymus sibiricus. The sequence continues at coordinate 241,614,950 of CM077665.1, forward strand.
GACTCGCCGGAGGCTGTCCTTCCGGTGAACCGGTAGGGGCGTTCTGGCGTGATACCCCTGTCGTAGATGTGCACCATGGCCTAGAAGTGATGGATGGAATCACGTGTGTGCTCCTGGAACACAACATATTCTAGGGGTTCTTCTATGGAAAAGGCACGGCGGATTAGGTTGATAGAGTCGAAGGTGTCCCTGTCTTTCGATAAGATGTGACTATCGTTTATGGTGGAGTAGACTTTGACGATCCGACTACGAACGTGTGATGACGTCACGCCTTAGCAATTGCTAAACCAACTCCGAGAGGTTATTGACCATGCCAGAGCACGATCAACCTGACCAGGAGGGTCTGTTTCCTGCACACAAACGAAGAACAAGCAAGAAACTGAAATTGCAATTTGGATATTGAAAATATAAGAGGAAAGCTTTAATGATGAAAGTGGGGTTCTGTGACGTCTTGGTCTGGTCGTAGAAAACAAACGAAGGATGTGAAGTTGCAGCTATGGAAAACTTTTAATCTAAACAAAACTCAAGTCTAAGGGCTGTATATATGGGAGAATAGAGGGGGATTTCGTGACCCCTTGGCGGAGGGGCCCGAAACCAACCCTAACTCAGTTTCCCCACACATACAAACTCTAAGAACAGCCTATAATGTGGCATTTCAAAATTACATGGGCCTGTCCCAAAAATAAGGTGGTGTAGCACCTAGAATATCCTATGGACGAAATTTATGAACTGGCATCTTGAATATTTCCTCCAAGCCGTCATGCTCTCATTATAGTGGCTTCAACATACGGAAATCACCACTAGAAACTTTATTGTTCTTTCCCGCAAGCACACCTTCTTCTCCATGCTTGTTCCCGCTCCAATGGCCATCCTTCTTGTCCATGATAGGTCCTTCATTCATAAGTAAAACAAAAGTATCTAATTTAGGCAGCATCATATGTTCATGAACATTAGAAGGATTTCCAAGAAACGAAAGTACCTAGCAATTCAATTGGCGTGCGCGAGCTCTAATAATTTGTCCAGTATGTATAGCAACAGGGGCTTTGGATGTAACATTGGTAGGTATGTTTATGCGGAGCATCCCATAGTCATCCCCATGGATTCATCACCAACACCTCAAGCTCCAAGTGGTCCTATGACAAGAGCCCGTGCATGTGCCATTGAAACCGAGGTGACATCTCTCCTTAGTGAATCACCATTTGATACTCTTGGAAGTTGGATGCTACCTCAAGCGGAGACCCTATGCATTCTTAGGTACCTTGAAGACGACCTCGAAGACGCTCAGAGTGAAGGCCAATCAACCATGAAGGTGGACGCGGAGACGAAGGAAGAAGAGCACCGAGGAAGGGCTACAAGATCTCTCAGCGGCCGAACATCCGACCAGGAGATGGAAGAAGGTGGGCCGCCTCGACCAGGCTGAGCCTCGACATCCGGCCTCACCTGAAGACCCAGATATCTGGTCCCTGGCATAGAAATCTGGCGTGCCCAGTCCAGTACCTCATGGACCCGGACATCGTCCAGCCGGGACATCCGGCCCCTACATGAAGCCCCGGACATCCGGCCCCTGTGTGGGCATATGAGGCCCAAGGCCCATGTATCTCTCTCTCCTTTCCCTTATCTCGCCTAGTACTATATAAATGACCCCTCATCCTCCTTTTAGGCTTAGCTTATGTTTAGCAATTGAGATTGTTGAGAATAGCTCCTTCCATTTCCCTCCTCCCATGGAGATGACCTCTATGTGAGAAGATCCAAGTGGATGCCAAGGCCTCTCTTGTAGGGAAGATCCTCCGGGATTTCAAGGCCCCTCCTCCGGAGTGGAAAGACTACCTTTACTTGTATCCTTTCGTTGACTTTGGATCGTCGTATCTCGTGTGTGTTTGTGGATCTAGTGGATGTTTGATTGGCGACCATTCTTGAGTGTTTGAGTTTTTTCTTTTGGTTTCTCCCTTTGCGCCTCCAAGTGTGAAAAGATCGACACTCATGGGTTGGCCCCGTATCATCTTGGTATCATGAGCCACGTTGATTCACACCTTGGAGTCTCATCCTTTCTAGCCAAGTTTTGTTTTGATTTGACCTAATTTCGAAAATTCCCACGAAAATAGCCATACCAAAATTTCTTGAATTCCTTGGATTTGAGGAGATTTTTTGATTTTGATACGTGGATTTCGTCGTGTACAAGTGGATCTAGCTTTCACCATGATCCCCATCAATTTCATCTGCAAAATCACCCCCAATTTCGGCAAAAAAATTCGTTTTCATCTTGAAGTTCATGGGGATCTCCAGTTCAAATCTGGATCGAGAAGCCCGGACATCCGGCCCGACCCACGGACATCTGGCCTGCCGGACATCCGGCCTGTCTTAGGCAGCAGGGCATTTTATCTTGTTTTCGCACAATTTTCGTCGATTTACACCATTTTCTTCCACAACCTCCACCAAAATTTTCCGCAACCTTTTGCATTTGAGATTTTGAGTTGTGAGTTTGCCACTTCTAAGGTGTTTTGGCTAATTAGGAGTGGTTCTACACCAACATTGACGCTCATCATCGCACCGAATTATCGCCGACCAACTCATCGTTAACACTCCACCGTAAGCAAGGACCGTAACCGCGATGACACTCTTGTCCATATCCTTGCCATTGCATTGTTACCCGAGCCTATTTGTGTTGCTTGCCTATCGCGATTAGCCATTGAGTATTGCCAGGCTATGCTACTTGTGAAATTTAGTGATACATACTCTGCATAGCTTCAATTGCATGCATATATCATAGTGTCATCTCTTGTGTTACAATAGTACCCGCATACATAATTCCTACCTTGGTGTGCACGTCCCACATTGTGACCATACATGATTTCATCGCCAAAAGAAAGAGAAGCAAGCTTTTAAGCAAAAGAGCAAAAGCAAGAGCTTCGCCAAATTGCATATCGTACTTGATCATCTTGGATCACTTGAGCAAGTGACATCGTGCCTCATACATACATAGCAAAGTCGGGAATAGCAAGATGACACGTTTTGTTTCTTATAGGTTGTGCACAAGTTCGTATCACTCCCATTTGAGGTATCGTGCTGGCGTCTCTCTAGTGTTGTGCAACACGAGCATTTTCTGTGGATTCCACATTTTGTGCGCATCCCTTGGTTGCACGACCCCGCTTATCTATCCGTGTGTGAGTTTCCGTGTATACTCATTGCAATTGATCTACATTGTCTTACTTGTGAATTTGCGAATCTCTTTCAACATTATTGAATCTTATCTTCGGATTGCTTGAATTTTGTGCCACCATCCTAACCAAGCTACTCCATAAGCATTATTTGTTCAGGTGTGAGAAGAACGATCTCCGGTACCAATTCTACTATTTCCATATTTGCACATTCAGTGATCTTTGATCCATTTTCAACTTACGGAACGGTAAATGGTGTTGTCTTCTCATTCTTCCACTTATATCTACTTGAGTGCTATGGATAGGTCAAGCATACCCAACCCGACATTTGAGGAGCACGACGACGACAAGAACGACTACGTCACCAAGTTGCATTTCTTCGGTGCACAAAATGCAATGCGCCAATCACAAGATGTCTTGAACGATCGACTTGCGCGAATCCGAGGAGCGCACACGGGACTACCTCGACACCAAGCTATCAAGTCAAATGGAGGAGTTTTGTTCCTTGATGGTCAACCGTGCTCCTTCAACATCTACGTCATCAAGGCAGCACCACTTGATATGTCTCCAACGTATCTATAATTTTTGATTGTTCCATGCTATAATATTATCATTCTAGGATGTTTTTTGGGTGTTTATATACCAATTCATATTATTTTTGAGCACTAACCTATTAACCCAGTGCCCAATGCTAGTTGCTATTTTCTGCATGTTTTTGACTTTTCAGGTTTACAGTACCAAACGAACTCCAATTGCCCCAAAACTTTTATGATTTTTTATGGACCAAAAGAAGATCTGGAAGCTTCGGGAGGTGACCGGAAACCGCACGACGGAAGGAGCACACAACAGGGCGCACCTAGGGGGTGACCGTGCCCTGATGTGTGCTGCCTCCCTCAGGTGGCCCCTGACGTCCCTCTCTAGACTATAAATTCTCATTAATCCCCAAAACACTAGAGAGCCTCCCGAAACACTTATTCCGCCACCGCAAGTCTCTGTTCCGACGTGTGCCCATCTGGAGCCCTGTTTTGGTGCCCTGCCGAAGGGGGGATCGATCATGGAGGGCCTCTACATCAACCTTGCTGCTCCCATGGTGATGTGTGAGTAGTTCCCTACAGACCTACGGGTCCGTAGTGAGTACCTAGATGGGTATATCTCTGTAACTTGATCTTCAATTGAAAGTTCACCGCATCTTCGCGGTGCTCTATTTGATGTAATCATTATGTGCGGTGCGTTTGTTGGGACCCGATGAATTGTGGGTTTATGTTCAGATATTTCATGAAAAAGATTTGAGTCTTCTCTGATTTCTATTATGATTCTTATTTGTATGATTATTATACCTCATAAATGTCTCCGATCTACTAAAATGGTTTAGCCAACTAGATTGATATTTCTTCAGTGAGAGGGGTGCGTTGTAGTGGGTTTAACCTGACAGGTTTCTATATCCCAGTGACAGAATGATAGAGGCGAAGTTGTCCCTGTCTTTCGATGAGATGTGGCTATCTTTTTGGTAGAGTCAACTTTGACGATCCGACTACGAACGTGCGAGGACGTCGCGCCTTAGCAATCGCTAAACCAACTCCGAGGGGTTATTGACCACGCCGGAACACGATCAACCTGACCACGAGGGTCTATTTCCTGCACGCAAACGAAGAACAAGCAAGAAACTGAGATTGTAATCTGGATATTGCGAATATAAGAGGAAAGCTTTATTGATGAAAGTGGGGTTATGTGACGTCTTGGTCTGGTCGTAGAACACAAACGAAGGACGCAAAGTTGCAGCTATGGCAAACTTGTAATCTAAACAAAACCGAAGTCTAAACGGCGCTCGAAGGGCTGTATATATGGGGGAATAGAGGGGGATTTCCGTGATCCCTTCGAGCAGGGATCCGAAAACAATCCTAACTCAGTTTCCCCACACATACGACCTCTAACAACAGCCTATAATGTAGTATTTAGAAATTACATGGTCCTGGCCAAAAAATAAGGTGACACAACACCCATAATAGCCTATGGAAGAAATTTATGAAGTGGAATCTTGTATATTTCGTCCAAGCCTTCATGCTATACTTATGGTGGCTTCAAAGTACGAAAATCACCACTAGAAACACCATTGTTCTTTCCCCCGCGCGCACCTTCTTCTCCATGCTTGATCCCGCTCCAATGGCCATCCTTCTTGTCCATTCTAGTCCCATCATTCACAAGTAAAACAAAAGTATCTAATTTAGGCAGCATCATATGTTCATGAACGATAGAAGTATTTCCAAGAAACGAAAGTACCTGGTAATTTAATTGGTGTGCGCGAGCTCTAGTAATTGGTCCAGTATGTCTAGCAGTAGGGGCTGTGGGTGTAACAATGGTATTGATGTCCTCATCATCCTCCCCTTCTTGAAATGAAGTCGTCCTCGACGGAAGCTCATCTTTCTCACCCAAATAAGGTTTCAACGACTGGTGCAGTGACGTGCTATACAAACGGTTTTTAACCCCTTTCTGCGACGTAGTTTTAAACCGTCGCCTTGCATGTGTGGGCAATAGGGGGGGTCCATCCCACACGAGACGGAAAACCCATCGGCGATGATGGCCAACGAACGCAAATGTTTTGCAAAGCTAAGCGTATAGGATGTCCGCATCTATCACAAACGAGAGTCACCGGTCAACCGTTTAAGATATGGCATCCTTCCCATACGGCCCATCCTTGGAACTCGTGTGAGATCACACTAACATCGCACGCGCTATTATGTAGCGCACCGTTTACGATGTGTGCCGAATAGCAAACAGTTCATAATTGCAAAGCATGTATGATAAGGAGACAATCACACACATTTTGTCCTACCGCGTCGTTTGCGATATACCAAGATTCCCAAACGCTCCAACAGTCATACTCGTGTCGGATGCATACGACATAACAAATAGTTAAACATTATAAATCGTGTATGGTAAGGAGACTATCACAAAACATTTAGGCATGCTTAACCATTTTTGATATTGTCTAACATCACACACGGTTTGCAGACGGCAATTGTGTGCATTGTCGCACGCAGTTTCCCTCTCTGAAACATGTCGAATCATGAGGTATATCACACACGTTCTCCTTTACAAACCGTGAGCGGTGTAATGACCCACAGAGCTTATTTTTCCGCTATTTTAATTGCCACAATTTAAAATTCTACAGGATTTGAATTTGATAGTAGGCTATAACATTTTTCATATCCATCTTATATAGACATAGGTTCAACAACCAATGCATTATTCCATTCACACGTACATATGTTCAATTACATCAAGAAATAATAATTACATTAGGACCAGATAAATAATGATGAACCACAGTTACATACTTGTATTAAATACAGTAAATGAAGAGGCGAAAGACACTCTGGTAGCTGTACAAGGCGAAGCGGAATGCCCATATTGTGTCCTCCTCCATGCAGAATGCACGGACGACTCTAGGCCAGCCCCTTGTGATGACGGACCGCCCATCCTTCTCTGTCTTGATGAGGACATCTAGGTAGGTATCGTGGCCTGGTAGATATACTTTAACGTTTGCACGTCCACCAATCATGTAGTTTGAGCGGTAATCCTGAGTAAATTGCTTTGAGAACCACTACAAACAAAATAGATTCACACATTGTAAATTTGTTAGCTAACAACACATTATGGACAGTAAAAAGAAGGGTATAGAGTTCGTAGTTACCATCCTGTAGTTCATTGTTGTCTTGGATAAGGTGTAAAGAAACAGTTTAATTGCCATATTTTGTCCCATTTTATTAATAACCTTTATAAGTTTCCTCACTTGATGCTGGGTCATGAATATCTCATTGCCCCATACGAAAAAAGGGTCGACATTCGGATCTTTACCAGTGACATATGTACCTACAAGCAATAAGTTAGTATTAGAAGGTAAACTGAAATTGCACAATGACGTAGTACAGTATTCCCTGTCCCAGTATATAAGATCTTATTACATCCAAAATACTCACATATTTGATGTATTAACATCTTATACTTTGGGGTGGATTGAGTATATATATAAGCCATGTGATGAAACTAACCTCGATGGAAAACAACAGCCATTCCCAATATTGTCCTGGGTAAGTACATCGAAAGGCATGTTAAGTACTGACAGGCTAAACATCAACCAAATATATGCATGGTAAACAACAGGATCACAAAATGATAGCTTCAGTGTGCAGGTTTAAGCACGCTAGCTAAGCTAATGATAAGTGGAGATGTGTGTTAACTGCAATAGGCTTAGCATTCAACAACAACAAAATATAGTCATTCAAACTGGTATTGTGCACGTATAAGCACACTAGGTATTGTTACATAAAAATGAAAAGGCTTGTGCTCACTACATCAAGCTTAACAGCAACCAGATGTACTCATTCATAGTGGTACTGTTGAAATTGCATATAATGTAGCTGGTGCTTACACATCAAATTGTATAACTAAACATCACATTGTGAAAAAACACAAATAAACAATGGGCGTGTTAACTAGACCAGGCTTAACAGGAACCACATATGGCCATTGAAACTGGTATGATGAAATTGAACTGGAAAGTACATACTTGCAGAAATAGAACTTCACAGTGTGAATAACTAAAATAAACAAGGCATACTATATAGGAATTGAATCAGGACATATGCCCACTACAAACAACTGAGCTAGGAAGAACAGTTAAACAAGGCATGTGCTCACTACAACAGGCTTGATAGCAACCAAAAATAGTCATTCATACTATACTGTTCAAATTGCATAGAACGTAGCCGGTACTTAAACATGAAATTTTATAACTGAACATCACATGTGAAAGAACTGAAATAAACAATGCACGTGTTAACTACACCAGGTTAACAGGAACCATATATGGCTCTTGAAAGAGGTATTGATGAAATTCAACTGCAGAGTCCATACATTTAGCATGAGTGAAATAATTTAACATGAGATGGGGTTCCTCACCTGTCACAGATGGGCTCATTCCCATTAGAAGAGTGCGGATTATGGGTGTGCTCCCTATTGTCATAGATGGGCTCCTTCCCCTTGGGAGATCTAGGATGCAGGGTGCCCTCCGTGATGTCACGGATGGGCTCTTTCCCCTTGGAAGAGAAAGATAGGGTGCCGTTGTCGGCGTCAGCGTCATCGCTGAGGTCTGACTTGGCAGCTGACGATGCCGAGCCACCGCCATAGAACGTGTCCTTTAGAAATGACAAAAGAGGCTCCATGGAGATGAAGGAAGGGAAATTCTTGAGAGTGAAGCAGAGTAGATCAACGGCTGGGCCTTGCATGAGGTCGATGGGGGTTGAATGCGAGGGGTCGGGGTCGGGCCACTTTACCTGTGACATAGCCCACGACAAGCCGTCGCGGTCGACAAGCTCGATGTTGTAGCCAACTGCGTAGATATGCAACCATACGGGATGCCGCTGTCTTATAGCCTCTCTATCGTCAGATTTCCCAGCGGCCTCGGAGGCCGCCTCGTCATCGTAGTCAGATTCCTCGACGGCCTCGGCGACCACCTCGTCATCGTAGACAGCTTCCTCTGCGGCATCGGCGGCCACCTCTTCATCGTAGTCAGCTTCCCCGGCGATCCTGACGGCCACCTCGTCATCGTAGTCAGCTTTCCCGGCGGCCACCTCGGCATCGTCCAGCGGAAAGGCTGCGATATACCTCCTTTTTGCCATTCGCTCCTCGATCTCCCCTGGAAGTGTAGCTAGCATTAGGCTGTGACGGCCTGCGGTGGGGGATGCGGATCTGTGAGGAAGGGGGTGTTTAGCAGGCGCCATTTAAGAAATTTAGGGCGGCGAGGGTAAGGAGATGGGTTGGTAACCTTCACGGGAAGAGCAGGAGAGGTAGACCATGGAATGCGGAGCGGGGTCGATGGCGGCGGCGACGACGTTGAGGTAGCTAGGGTTCGAGCGAGGGAGTTGTGTGGGGGTAGGAGGGGCCTAGGTGGTGTTTGAGGAAATGCCGCGGCTACTTTAAATTTTACTTGGAGGGAATGAAAAGCCAGAACAACTGAAATTTATATGAAGGGTTTGATGTGGCGCCGGAGGAACAAACATCGCACACGGCCCGAACATAATACCTGTGTGCAATTCAAAGAGAAAAACTTGCGGAACCATCAATTTTTAAATTGATCAAGGCGAGTAACTATTTTTAAGATTTCTCCATGCGGGTTGGTGCAAAGGTGGTCTGTAGTTATGTGACAACCATGAGCCGGGCGTGGCACATAGTTAGTATGTGGGAACCATGTCTACTACGTACACAATCGCACACAGTTGTCTCGTTCGACTCGTCTGCTATTTAAGTTTCAAACAAAGACTCCTCTGCCATTTATATAACATCATTGGAAAATAAACACGATAAATTTAGGGTCATAGCACAAACAGACCTGCTTGTGGACCAAATGTATGTTTGGAGAGGTCGTTGTGGTGTTCAAATACGGAATGCACAACTTTCATGTGACACACAATGTCTTGCAGAGCACACGGTAATGTTGGCTTTTGCCCCCCTCCCCCCACCCCCCCACCCCCACACACACACCTTCGAGTCGGCGGGGGGTGGTAGCTACAATATATATATATGTATATATATATATATGAACGTCCACACTTATACTAGGACTGCTATTTCACCCAACTGTAACAGAACACCAATAGAAATCCATCAGATCACCCTATCCCCCGTGTTTTAGTTCTGAGGGTAGACTGTGCGAGACCACTGATGGGCGCGTCTCTGAAACTTCACAAGATGGGTGAGACCGCAACCACATGTCTATGGCTCAACTAATTAATTAAGGTGGTGTGATATTTCGTGCGTGCATAACTTTTTGATGTGGCACATATATATGCCTCTCAAAGGTCGAATGGTATGTAGTACGACCTGACCTCATAAATAGGTTCCGTGTATACGTACTATTGTGTTGCCCCTCCCCCGCCCCCACCCCACCCCACACACACATGCTTCGAACTAACAACATGCCCTATATATATGTATGTGCTCAAACTTGTGTCTGGTATCTCATCATGAACTATATCATAACAAATAACGAGAAGACTATATCTACCTTGGTCAAATTAACATGTAGCATGGGCCGGTTTAAGTGACAGACCACACGGGTCCACAAATTTGGCATGTCGTCCATAACCACACGAGGGAGTGTCTGTAGACAACACCAACGCACATGCATGGCCCGACAAACATATGCATGTAAGCGTTGTGCGATGTTTTCAAATACGAAACGCACAACTTTTGTTGCCACATGTGTGTCTCCCAGACCAGAATGGCCCCGTACTGAGGTTAAGGACCCATGCATATATAGCCCATGCACCCCCCACATTTCTAGCCGATAGGAGGGATTCAGTGTGTATGATGCGTTCGAAGTTTGGTTAGAAATATCAATGCATATGTCAACAACGTACAATATATATAGCACATATACCAATGCAACAAGAAGAATCCACCTTGGTCAAATTAATATCTCTACAGCCGCCTATAAAAGTGACGACCCCACATGGACATGGATGGACCGGTGTGATGTCGATGACCACGTGAGAGGGTGTTCGACAAACAAACGACCACTACATGAGGCCCACACATATATGTATCACTATGCATGTTATTAAAGTGTTTGTTTAGTTAGTACCTGATGAGGACATCCCTACTAATGTTACACCCACATCCCCACCAGCTACACATATTGGACCAGTTACTAGAGCCCACGCACGCCAACTAAATTATCAGGTACTTTCGTTTCTTGGAAATCCTTCTAATGTTCATGAACATATGATGCTGCCTAAATTAGATGCTTTTGTTTTACTTATGAATGAAGGACCTAGCATGGACAAGAAGGATGGCCATTGGAGCGGGATCAAGCATGGAGAAGAAGGTGCGCACGCGGGAAGGAACAATGGAGTTTCCAGTGGTGATTTTCGCACTTTGAAGCCACCATAAGGAGAGTATGAAGGCTTGGAAAAACTATACAAGATGCCACTTCATAAATTTCGTCCATAGGTTAATATAGGTGCTGCGTCACCTTATTTTTGGGCCAGGAACATGTAATTTCGAAATACCACTTATTAGGCTGTTTTTAGAGTCCGTATGTGTGGGGAAACGGAGTTAAGGTTGGTTACGGACCCCTCCTCCAAGGGGTCACGAAATTCCCCTCTATTCCCCCATATATACAGCCCTTAGGGCGCCGTTTAGACTTGGGTTTTGTTTAGATTGAAAGTTCGCCATAGCTACAACTTCGCGTTCTTCGTTTGTGTTCCACGACCAGACAAAGGCGTCATAGAACCCCACTTCCATTAATAAAGCTTTCCTCTTATATTTGCAATATCCAGATTGCAATTTCAGTTTCTTGCTTGTTCTTCATTTGCGTGCAGGAAACAGACCCTCGTGGTCAGGTTGATCGTGCTCCGGCGTGGTCAATAACCTCTCGGAGTTGGTTTAGCTATTGCTAAGGCGCGACGTCTTCAGACGTTCGTAGTCGGATCGTCAAAGTCTACTCCACCAAAAACGATAGCCACCATCTCACCGAAATACAGGGACAACTTCGCCTCTCTCAAGTGGTATCAGATTTCCAGGTTGCTCGGTGATATTTTACCAGTTTTTCATAGTTTAGATCGCATTTGTTCTTCATACCTATAGTCCACGAAAAAGCAAAAAAAATAGGGTTAGATCATCATATCCGAACCAATCTGAGCCTTTGCAATTTTCTGTTCGGCGTTTGCTTTGTTGAATTTGCAGTTGCATCATCGTGTTGAGTTGCTGGTCTTAGCGTCTAGTCATTTAGAGTTTCGAGTTCTACTCACAAGTTGTCACGCCGCCGCCACACCATCTTCATCGTCGCTGCCATAAACCACCACCACGCCATCTTCATCGTCGCTGCCATATACCACCACCATGCCATCTTCATCGCCGCTGCCATATACCACCACCACGCTACCATCATCATCGCTGCCATATATAATACCACCATATATCCACCACCAATCCGAGTCCATCCCATATTCGGAATGATTTCGAGATCCCTTTGATTTTATTTTCGCGTTTCCTTGCTTGAGTAGGTTTCGGAAAATAAAATAAAATTCAGAGCACTTTCTAGGCCAAAATTTCGGTGGGTGAAAATATTTTTCCCTATCCTATTTTTAGGCTTTCCGGAGCGTTTTGAGACACACGCCATCATAGTGATTTTTGTCGCATTTTTTGGTCGTCGCAGCCCCGGATCGCTCCTGAAAAAAAATTAATCCAATTTTTTTTGTGCCTATCCTATTTATACGACTTGGGAAGAGTTTTGAGACACTCGCCATTATAGCGATTTTCTGAGCAAAAAAAAAGTAGAAAAATTCAGAGTGCGCTCTTCCATTGATTACGTGTAACGTCGTGATTTTGTTGGTGTTCTAGTACGGTCTAGCCTAGGACCAGCACAGTACCGTCGTTGAGCGTTTATTCAACTTTGCATCTCTGAATTGATTATTGCTGACCCCTTTTACTACCATATATAAGCCATCCCAGCTACACATACATTTACGTCGTGTGTTGACACCACCTAGCAATCGCTCTATCCAATCTTTGAGAGTTTTTGACTACAACGGTTGCCGATCACCGCCTGTTGCTGCGTAAGAACTGGTAAGAATTTGAGATTTGCTTGATGGATTTGTGACACACCACCACCACCACCACTCCCCAGTAGTCTGTAGGTTCATAGTCTTGTGTGTTCCTATTGCTGCTAACCATGACAGGATCACAAGCCGACGAGATCAACTAGGACGGCATGACGAACAAGGAGCTCCGTGATAAATTTCAGCAAATGATGGCTGACCAGGTACAAGACGTCGTGACCAGCCTTGGAGAGGCCATGGAGAAGCTAGGTGCTTGGGAGAAGACATTCGACACCAAGTTGGACGCTAAGTTCCATGAGGTGCTTGCACGTCTACCTCCACCAGCTGTACTTGTCGTACCTCGGCAACAACAACACCAACAACGCCCAAATTTCGCGGGACGAGCGCAACCTGTGCCTCTCGACCAAGGCCAATATTCTGGTGCCATTGCTACTGCTGCTACTGCTAAAGCTTCTGTGGCTGCTGCTACTGTCGTTGAGCAGAATGAGGATTATGATTGTGATTACGATGATGAGGGAGAGGTTGCTCCCGATCAGCCCCAGGGGCAACCACCATCACAAGCACCGGGTCGTCCGCATGTTTACCTTCGCACCGGTAGGGCTGCACCACCACCTCAGGTACCGGATCATGATCATCTCCCTAAGATAAAATTGAATATTCTGACATTTGAGGGTAGATATATTCCTGATATATATCTTACTTGGGAGTTAGAAGCAGAACAACGTTTTACATGCTTACAATTTCCTGAGGATAGACGTGTTGCTGCTGTTGTTTGTGCTTTTACTAGTTTTGCTTGTGTTTGGTGGTCTGAACATTGTAGAATACATCATGATAATATCCCTACTACTTGGGCTGCTTTGAAAACTGCTATGCGTAATCATTGGGTTCCACCATATTATCAACGTGAATTGCTTCAAAATTTGTAGCGTTTAAGACAAGGAAAAAATTCTGTAGAGGAATATTATCAGGAATTACAAACTGGCATGATTAGATGTGGTATTGTTGAGGAGAATGAAGCTATGCTTGCATGTTTTATGGGTGGATTAAATAGAGAAATTCAGACTATTCTAGAGTATAAGGAGTATAACACTATCACTCGTTTATTCCATCTGGCTTGCAAAGCTGAACGTCAAGTGCAGGATCGACAGGCAATGGCGAGAACTAATTTTTCTGCAGGTCGTGCTTCATCATGGACACCACGTACATCATCTACTTCCACATGTCCTACTACAGCACCACTTATTTCAGCTGCCAACTCCAAAAGAGATACAAGGAAACAGGCACCGCCACCAGCCTCCACCAAGGGCACACCTTCGGGGCCTGCACAGAGCTCTTCTTCATCCATGGCATCTACAGGGCAAACACATGAGGTTATTTGTCGTCGTTGCAAGGGTGGAGGTCACTATGCGCGAGAATGCCCTTCCAAGCGTGTGATGGTTACTAAGGATGGTGGATATGCGTCCGCTAGTGATTATGATGAGGAGACTTTGGCTCTTATTGCAAGTGAAGAACAGGGTGCCGAGGATGCTGAAGAAGAGACACACTACATGGCTGCTCACTACACTGACAGGTATGAAAGTTTAGTTGCTCAACGTGTTCTGAGTGTGCAGGTTACACAGGCTGAGCAAAATCAGAGGCACAACTTGTTCAATACAGAGGGAGTTGTGAAGGAGCGTTTTGTTTGCGTCATCATCGATGGAGGGAGTTGCAACAACTTGGCTAGCATGGAGATGGTGGAGAAGCTGTCTCTAACCACCAGACCACATCCTCATCCTTATTACATCCAATGGTTCAACAATAGTGGCAAGGTTAAGGTAACACGTATTGTTCGTGTGCACTTTAGCATTGCTACATATTCTGATTATGTTGATTGTGATGTGGTACCCATGCAAGCATGCTCCGTTTTACTTGGTAGACCATGGCAATATGATAAAAATTCTGTACACCATGGTAGGACAAATCAGTATACTCTTGTTCATAAGGATAAAAATATAACTTTGCTTCCTATGTCTCCCGAACATATTATGAAAGATGACATTGCTAGAGCTAGTAAAGTAAAAAAGAAGCAAAGTGAGAGTGAAAATAAGATTGTGGCACGGGAATTTGAGTAACATAATAAGCCTCATAAACAATCATCTAGTGTTGCATCTGAAATAAAACTGAAGAGTGGTTGTTTACTTGCCACTAAATCTTATATTACAGATTTGGATGTTACTACATCTGTTTGCTATGCTTTTGTTTGCAAAGAGGTATTATTTTCATTCGAGGACTTGCCTCATTCTTTGCCTCCTGCTGTCGCTAACATTTTGCAGGAGTTCGCTGACGTCTTTCCACAAGACGTGCCACCGGGATTAGTACCTATGCGAGGGATTGAGCATCAGATTGACTTAATTCCCGATGCATCGCTGCCCAACCATGCGCCATACCGTACCAATCCAGAGGAGATGAAGGAGATTATGCGTCAAGTACAGGAGCTGCTCGACAAAGGTTATATACGCGAATCCCTTAGTCCTTGTGTTGTTCCTATTATTCTAGTACCTAAAAAGGATGGTACATCGTGTATGTGCGTTGATTGTAGAGGCATTAATAATATTACTATGCGTTATCGTCATCCTATTCCTAGGCTAGATGATATGCTTGATGAATTAAGTGGCTCTACAATATTCTCCAAAGTTGATTTGTGTAGTGGATACCATCAAATTCGTATGAAATTGGGAGATGAATGGAAAACAGCATTTAAAACTAAGTTTGGATTATATGAGTGGTTAGTCATGCCTTTTGGGTTAACTAATGCACCTAGCACTTTCATGAGATTAATGAACGAGGTTTTACGTGCTTTCATTGGACGATTTGTGGTAGTCTATTTTGATGATATACTGATTTATAGTAGATCTTTGGAGGAACATTTGGAACATTTACGTGATGTTTTTATTGCTCTACGTGATGCACGTTTGATTGGTAACCTTGGGAAGTGCACCTTTTGCACCGACCGAGTATCTTTTCTTGACTAAAGCCAAGATTGAACCTAATGAGAGTTGGCCGCAACCCAAAACGGTCACACAAGTGAGGAGTTTTCTTGGACTCGCTAGTTTCTACAGGCGTTTTGTGAGGGATTTCTGCACCATTGCTGCACCTCAAAATGAGCTTACAAAGAAGGATGTACCTTTTGTTTGGGGTACCGCACAGGAAGAAGCCTTAACGGTATTGAAAGATAAGTTAACACATGCTCCTTTACTCCAACTTCCTGATTTTAATAAGACTTTTGAGCTTGAATGTGATGCTAGTGGAATTGGATTAGGAGGTCTGTTATTACAAGATGGTAAACCTGTTGCATACTTTTCTGAAAAATTGAGTGGGCCTAGTCTGAATTATTCTACTTATGATAAGGAATTATATCCCGTTGTTCGGACTTTGGAAACATGGCAACATTATTTATGGCCCATAGAATTTGTTATCCATTCTGATCATGAATCTTTGAAACATATTAAAAGTCAAGCAAAACTGAACCGTAGACATGCTAAATGGGTTAAATTCATTGAGAGTTTCCCTTATGTCATTAAACACAAGAAGGGTAAAGAAAATGTTATTGCTGATGTATTGTCTCGTCGTTCTACTATGCTTTCATAACTTGACTTTAAAATATTTGGTTTGGAGACCATCAAAGATCAATATATGCATGATGCTGAATTTAAAGATGTGTTGGAGAATTGTAAAGAAGGGAGAACATGGAACCAGTTCGTCATTAATGATGGACTTGTGTTCCGTGCTAACAAGCTATGCATTCCAGCTAGCTCCGTTCGTCTTTTGTTGTTACAGGAGGCGCATGGAGGAGGATTAATGGGACACTTTGGCGTGAAGAAGACAGAGGACGTACTTGCTACACATTTCTTTTGACCAAAGATGAGACGGGATGTTGAGCGTTTTGTTGCTCGCTGCACTACATGTCAAAAAGCTAAGTCACGACTCATCCCTCATGGTTTATATATGCCTTTGCCTGTACCTTGTGTTCCTTGGGAGGATATATCTATGGACTTTGTTTTAGGTTTACCTCGAACAAAGAAGGGGAGGGATAGCATATTTGTTGTCGTGGATAGATTTTCGAAAATGGCACACTTTATACCATGTCATAAAAGTGATGATGCTGCTAATGTTGCTGATTTGTTCTTTCGTGAAATTATTCGCTTGCATGGTGTGCCAAATACAATTGTTTTAGGTCGTGATGTAATTTCTTAGCCACTTTTGGAGATGTTTATGGGCTAAGTTGGGGACTAAACTGCTTTTTAGTACTACATGTCACCCCCAAACTGATGGACAAACTGAAGTAGTGAATATATCATTGTCTACTATGCTTAGGGTTGTTTTGAAGTATAACCTGAAAATGTGGGAAGAATGCTTGCCTCATATTGAATTTGCTTATAATCATTCGCTTCATTCTACTACTAAGATGTGCCCTTTTGAAGTAGTGTATGGTTTCTTACCTCGTGCACCTATTGATTTGTTGCCTCTTCCATCTTCGGAGAAGGTTAATTTTGATGCTAAAGAACATGCTGAATTGATATTAAAGATGCATGAGTTAACTAAGGAGAACATTGAGCGTATGAATGCTAAATATAAACTTGTTGGAGATAAGGGTAGAAAACATGTTGTCTTTGCACCTGGAGATCTTGTTTGGTTACATTTGCGTAAGTATAGGTTTCCTGAATTGCGCAAGTCAAAGCTAATGCCACGTGCTGATGGTCCTTTTAAGGCGTTAGAGAAAATTAATGATAATGCATATAAACTTGAGCTGCCTTCTTGGAAATCCTTCATTTCTTGGAAATCCTTCTAATGTTCATGAACATATGATGCTGCCTAAATTAGATGCTTTTGTTTTACTTATGAATGAAGGACCTAGCATGGACAAGAAGGATGGCCATTGTAGCGGGATCAAGCATGGAGAAGAAGGTGCGCGCGCGGGAAGGAACAATGGAGTTTCCAGTGGTGATTTTCGCACTTTGAAGCCACCATAAGGAGAGTATGAAGGCTTGGACGAAATATACAAGATGCCACTTCATAAATTTCGTCCATAGGTTAATATAGGTCCTGCGTCACCTTATTTTTGGGCCAGGCCCATGTAATTTTGAAATACCACTTATTAGGTTGTTTTTAGAGTCCGTATGTGTGGGTAAACGGAGTTAGGGTTGGTTTCGGACCCATCCTCCAAGGGGTCACGAAATTCCCCCTCTATTCCCCCATATATATAGCCCTTAGGGCGCCGTTTAGACTTGGGTTTTGTTTAGATTGAAAGTTCGCCATAGCCGCAACTTCGCGTTCTTCGTTTGTGTTCCACGACCACACAAAGGCGTCACAGAACCCCACTTCCATTAATAAAGCTTTCTTCTTATATTTGCAATATCCAGATTGCAATTTCAGTTTCTTGCTTGTTCTTCGTTTGCGTGCAGGAAACAGACCCTCGTGGTCAGGTTGATCATGCTCCGGTGTGGTCAATAAACTCTCGGAGTTGGTTTAGCGATTGCTAAGGCGCGACGTCTTCGCACGTTCGTAGTAGGATCGTCAAAGTCTACTCCACCAAAAACGATAGCCACCATCTCATCGAAAGACAGGGATAACTTCGCCTCTATCAGTACCCAATGGAACTTTAATGTCACTTGCCTCAGAAACTGTAAGTCGACTTACGAAGAGGATCGATCACAACGTGTATAGTTTATGTATGCGTCCCCACCCCCACCCCCCATTCCGAGATGGTGGTGGAATGGGTTCATGGGTATATATGCATGCGCTCAAAAACATTTTTCTCGATGTCTAACCATGGGATATCGTAACGCATACCAAAAAGTATCCACCTTGGTCAAAACGATATATAATATAGGTGACCAGACATGGGCCCCATAGATTGACGCGTCACTGTTTAGCATGTGAGGGAGCCACTCAAGACCACCATCAATTATATGTGACCCAAGCATATGCATGTGTTTGTTTTTTGATGTCAAAATGCCAACTGCACGACTTTGATCGGGTGCGTGCTTCACAAAATGGAAAGAGCCCCCCCCCCCGGGCGATCAACACCGAAAACACCACTTCGAGGCGAGCTAAAATATTTTTATACAGAAAACACGTGACACATCAGTCCATGTGATAATTATATAATGTTCATATATCATTCGAAAAATATGCAATAATTGAGTTTCCAAGAATTCATTGGGGTAAATCATATGTTCCTTTGGGTTCATGTTTAGTCTCCATGCAATAAATGGTAAGAAACCTCAAACATCTTGGCGTCGTGGAAAACATTGAAAATCTTGGTTTTTTAGACAACTCAGCCTCAAACATCGAATTTTTAGATTGAAGTAAATCCAAAAATCAGCTGAAAATCATGAAACTTGGGATTCCTTTTCATGATACATATATATATATATACTCCAATTGGAGACAAGTTGGGATTCCGTTTCATGAAACTTGGGAGTATTGTGCTAATTTTTGGCCTAATTGGAGTCAAGTTTTTGACATACTTTTCTTACAAACGGGAGCTTATTAAAGGTTGGTATACACACTTGTCACGTTACCATCACGAACGATTAAAGTATTCAACTGTGTGCGTTGGTCCCAACAAAATATTACATCTACCACCATGAGCCCCGTGTGCCGTCCGAGTGGACGTGAGTTGACGGGACGCATGCGAGCAGTCCGCTGCTCATGCTGACCGTGAGGCATGCGAGCAGGTGTGTAAATTGACGGGACGCGTGCGCGTAGGCCGCTCTGGCTCCCCGGGAGATGTGCGAGCTGGTGTGTGACTTGACGAGACACGTGCGAGTAGTCCTCCGTGCAGGCGGAGACATGCGAGCAGGGGTGAGGCATGTGAGAAGACCGCTGCGCAGGCTCACCGGGAGGCGAGCCGTTTAACCGCCTCCCGCCTAGCTCCCAACCACTCTATATTAATCGCACCTGTGCCGTTGGTTATAACAAGCGGTCGCACTCCCCTCTCTCGGCACACCGCGCTAGAATCCTCGTAAAAGCTCTCGGAAGTGTATTAGATGGAGACCAAGCACACCATTGGAGGGAGTGGAGACGTGGGGTTCGAAGCCGGGGCCAGTTTAGCAACTAAGCATCTCTTGATGCTGGGCGACGAGGTTTCCCTCCCCGCGATGAGGTCTGGCGCGGACAGAAGCGCGGCCATGACGTCGTAAGGCCCGTCGTGCCTCCCCAGCAGGAGGCGGTGCTGCACAGAGACTACTACGACCTCTCTGATGACCACTCCAACAACGATGACTCCGACGAATCCGACGACGACAACAGCGACGACGACGGAGAACCGGTTAGAGCCCCCTATTTTGGTAACTATATCATAGGGTATCTCTGATTAATTATGATTCTGCTTTTTTGGAATGGAGAGCCCGGGGTTCATGTTATTTCAATCCATTTAATCAGAGTAAGATTCGATAGATCTGCGTTAGTGTGTACGTATTGATTGTTTGTTAGGTAAATGATAAGTGACTTGGATAAGTGACATCCGTACAAACGATTAAGGTTTGACAGTGATTTAATGGTTGACCTGTACAAATGATCATTTTGCCAATAATCCGTCTAGATAGATGATTATACATGTACTCATTTGTAAATGAACACTGTATAAGAGCATTTAGATCACTACTTTAGTGATAATGGGGAGTAGTACTTACTTGAATGTTCCTTGTTTCTTTCACAATAACCGGTTCATGCATTTTTAGTTATTAGTAAATAATTTTGTTGCACTAAGTTGTTTGTGATATCATTTTATGCATTTCATTCATCAACTTCATTTTTTTATTATATGTATAGGTGCTATCTGACGACGTTGGCAGCGATAAATATGACCAGAGGAGGAACAAGAAACAAAAGCTCAGGGAGCTCTATGCTGGAACGCATAATCGTCGCATCAGGACCCGGAATGGGGGCTTCGGATGCCCGTTCTGTGCCCAAAGGCTTAACCCCACGTTTGCAAGTGTTCGGGCGCATGCTAGAGGACGAGCCGTTGTTTCCTTCAGGCCGAAGTATTCTTGGAGGGTGGCGCACGCCGCGTATGCGGAGTACCTAGAGAAAGTTTACGTTGCTGGTGGGTACGATTAGGATTGAGTTATATATACATGTCCTGATGCCAGCACTACCCTAGCTATCTATAGTTTGTGCGTCATATATGTCTGCTTGAGTTATGTTTATTATATGTTGATCTAAATGTTGGTGAGACTCTATTTTATGAACTAATACATAGAGCAATGTAATTGCAGTCTTGAGCTGCAATCAGTTTGGTTGGTGGAATATTTATGCTTATCTTAGAGTCCCCACACAATTTACTACTAGCAACTGTTTGCCCACAGCACGCACAACTACGTGTGAGTGTTGGCAGTTTTTTTACACTATGCATATTACGGTAAAAAATGCTATTGTTACCGGGAAACTTGTTGAATGCGGTAAAAAAATTCAGGTTTCACACGAAAGAGGAAATTTGGAACCCACGAACTTGGTTATTTTCCCGGATTGAAACTGGGTGCGAGGACTAACATTGTGCCGCGACACGCGTGTGTCCTGATTGTCCAGAACACATTCCCACGGATCGCACGTCTGCGGCTGTAGGATTTACACGGACCAAGGCAGTCCCCTTACACCGTAGTGACACTTATCGCAAACGGCTGTGTCTACTGAACCGTCACCTCCGAAGCGCATTATTATTCTGGCCGAGAAAACCCTCACCATCGTCCCCGCTTAACAAAACCCTCACCGTCCTTCCCAATCGCACCCGCACTGCATATGTCACACCGCTTCTTAGTGATGAACGTGTACGCTGCTTTAAGTCATTGCACACACTTCGTTTTTGCTAACCGTTTCTCATTTGGCGTCCACAAT
Organism: Elymus sibiricus; assembly: GCA_039707655.1. Taxonomy (NCBI): domain Eukaryota; kingdom Viridiplantae; phylum Streptophyta; class Magnoliopsida; order Poales; family Poaceae; genus Elymus; species Elymus sibiricus. The sequence continues at coordinate 241,636,602 of CM077665.1, forward strand.
AATGGGAACTTCTTCCAGCCGACGCGTGGCCAACCGAGCCGGGAAGGAAGCTGCGCGCGGGAACGGGATCACCAACGATACGTTGGCGGCACTTCGAGCCGCCACGTGGCCAAAAGATCCGCCGAGAACGCTTGTTCGTGCGCTGGTGAAGCTTGCACAACAATCCTTCGCCGGGAACGCGGTGACAAGACGTGCCAATTATTGCCCGTCCAGGCCCCATTTACTCCACCACTCATTTAACCTATTGTCTCTCTTCAACCTTTCCCCACAACGCAAGAAGCACACCCACACTCCAAATACAGAGAGGATATCCTGACCGGCTCCAATGGCGGATTTCCCAGCGGCTGCCGACGATGAGCGGCAGTTTACCATTCGTGCCTACGTGGACACCCACGTAAGGTTCAAGAACCTCACGGTGGTGTACACCAACGACCCGATCTGGGTGGAGAACTCCATCCACACCATGGAGCAGTTACTTTCCTATGACAAGTACAAAGTGGTCGGCTTCGACCTCGAGTACACCGGCAGTCGTGTCGGGCATGATCAGAAGGTTGTCGTCGCCTAGCTATGCGTGGGCCGTTACGTCCTCGTCTACCACTACTACCTGGCCACAAGGCCTTGTGATCGATTCGCCAGGTTTGTCAACAGCCCCGACTACATATTTGGTACGGTGGACACCACCAATGATGAAAAGGTGCTCAAGGCCATGGGCTTGGCCTGCCGGAATCTTGTGGACATCCAATGCATGTACAAGATCTTGGGCGGCGAGGAGAAGCATAAGGACTCCCAGGTTGACCTCGCCATGGCCATCATCGACCCCTACTACAGAGGCATGAATGATGTCTGCAAGAAGAAGAAGGTTGCCTGGCACCGCGCCTGGGTCCGAAGACTGGATGAAGATCACGTCAAGTACACGGCCAAAGACGCGTACGTAAGCTACGAGATGTGCAGGCGAATCATTGACATGAGGAAGTGCTTCCGTCCTGCGTCGACTGGGGTCTGTAGTCAGTAATGTACTTGTTAATTGATGTGTGCAAATGTTATCTGTAGTAAGTAATGTAATTGGATGTTTATTTAGGTTATGCAATCATGATGTTGTTTTGTAGTACAATCATTTCCTTAGTATGCAATGGATGATTAATATCTGGACATTAATATGCAATTGACGATTAATATCTGGACCTTAAGAAACAGAACACGACCGAGGGTATCCTGCGCAGCTCCAATGGCGCTCCCAGCGGCTGCCGACAACGAGCGCCAGTTCACCATGTATGCCGTAGTGGACACGCACAAAGTGGTCTGGTTCGACCTCGCGTCCCACCGCGTGCTCTGCTCTCGCGTCCCTCCGCCTGCTCTGCTCTCGCGCCCCTCCGCGCACGCTCTGCCAGTGGTCGGGGCAGGCCCACGATCACGTTCGGGGATCCATATGCATGCGGTAGCGCCACACGCATCACCCCATGCAGTTACGTGCGTCCTCGACTGAATCACGCGCTGCAAAAGCTGCCATCCGAAAGTGCCGATTTTACAGGACGTCTGGCCCCCATTTATACACACGGCCATTAACCATAGTCTCTTCATGTTTTCGATCGCGCCCACAACACAATAAGCACACCCTCGACGACGCATACAGAGAGGATGTCCAGCGGCGCTCCAATGGAGTACGGCGTGCATCATGTGGAGACCCACATGAGAAGACGGACCTCACAGTGGTGTACACCAATGACCCGGGCATGGTGGAGGACTCCATCAGCACTATGGAGCGGTTGCTTGATGCGGATGACAAGTACAAAGTGGTCGGGGGCTTCGACCTCGCTTACACCGGCGGTCGTGCCAGGCATGATCAGAAAGTTGCCGTCGCCCAGTTGTGCGTCGGCCATCACATCCTCCTCTACCACTACTGCCTGGCCATAGTGCCTTGCGAGCGTTTCACCAGGTTTGTCAACAGCCCCAACTACAGGTTTGCTACGGTGGACACCACCAACGATCCAAAGGTGCTCAAGACTTCGGGCTTGGACTGCCAGATGCTTGTCAACATCCGCGGCCACTACAAGGTCTGGGGCAGCAAGAAGAACATGACTCCCATGTTGACCTGGCCGAGGCCATCATCGACCCCTACTACAGAGACATGAAGGCTGAGTGCAACAAGAACAAGCCTGTCTGGCACAGGGGCTGGGTGAAGAAACTGGATGAATATCACCTCCAGACCGCGGCCAAGGAAGCGTACACTTGCTATGAGATGTTCAGGCGAATCGTTGACATGAGGAAGTGCCTCCTACCTGAAGACGACACGGGATCGAGCCACAAGAAGAGTGGTTGCGACAAGCGTCACAGGAAGTAGATGATTTGATGATCGTTTCTCATACTCCCTCTATGCCGAAATATTTGTAGTTTTAGAGGGATAAGTTTATTATGCATGTAATAGTTCATTGAGGTGTGTGCGCCAATGTTATGTGCGTAGTCACTTGTGTATTTGGATGCTTAATTAGGTTATGGCAATCATGTTGTTATGTGTGTAATTGTTTATTGAGGTGTGCCAATGTTATGTGTGTAGTCACTTATGTATTTGGATGTTTTATTTGGTTCTGCAATCATGTTCTTCTAAACAGAAGCATAGATGTTTGTGGGCAGATTGAGCAAATCACATCGCATGCGGAATAAACAACCATATCCGTCGGTGATGATTTAATCAGTCCCTGACAGTTCTTTATCCGGAACCGTTTGCCCACAACACATCTGAATGGCCTATGTATGATGTACGTCACACACATCTTGATCTAAGCAACCGTTAGTGTTATTTTTGCTTATCGCACATAGTTCATCCCAGTGGCCTGTCTACTGTCTATCACACACATCTTGATCTATGTAACCGTTTATGTTATCTTATCTCATCACAAACAGTTCATCCGAGTGACATGTATGCAATCTATCGCACATGTAATCATCTAGACAATCATTTGTGTTCTGCTGGATCAGCGCAAACAGTTTATTACGGTGAACTGTATGCCGTACATCGCACACACTTGCATTTTTCTAATCGTTTGCGTTATACTGTCCAATCGGAAATAGTTTATCTGGGCCAACTGTTTGCCACAGATCGCACACGCAACTTTTTTTGGGATCGTATTTGATGGGCCTGTCATCGCACACAGTTCACATCATTAGCGACGGAGCTATAACTATACCGTTTGTGATTTGGTCATCGCACACAGTTTCGTCAAAGGGTCTCTGATTGCTGTGTCGTCTTTGGACCTTCCTGCAGTAGTGAAATCTTCAATGTTAAAAGTGGGACTAACCCCAAACTCTGCAGGCAGCTCAACTTTATATGCATTTTCATTTATTTTCTCTAACACCTTGAAAGGACCATCAGCACGTGGCATTAGCTTCGACTTGCACAAATCAGGAAACCTATCCTTAAGCAAATGTAACCAAACAAGATCTCCAGGTGCAAAGACAACATGTTTTCTACCCTTATCTCCAGCAAGTTTATATTTAGCATTCATACGGTCAATGTTTTCCATAGTTAACTAATGAATCTTTAATATAAATTCAACTCGTTCTTTAGCATCACAATTAACCTTCTCCGAAGATGGAAGAGGCAACAAATCAATAGGTGCACGAGGTAAGAAACCATACACAACTTCAAAAGGACACATCTTAGTAGTAGAATGCAATGAACGATTATATGCAAATTCAATATGAGGCAAGCATTCTTCCCACATTTTCAAGTTATTCTTCAAAACATCCCTAAGCATAGTAGACAATGATCTATTCGCTACTTCAGTTTGTCCATCAGTTTGGGGGTGACTTGTAGTACTAAAAAGCAGTCTCGTCCCCAACATAGTCCATAAACATCTCCAAAAGTGGCTAAGAAATTTAGCATCACGATCTGAAACAATTGTATTTGGCACACCATGCAAGCGAATAATTTCACGAAAGAACAAATCAACAACATTAGCAGCATCATCACTTTTATGACATGGTATAAAGTGTGCGATTTTTGAAAATCTATCCACGACAACAAATATGATATCCCTCCCCTTCTTTGTTCAAGGTAAACCTAAAACAAAGTCCATAGAGATATCCTCCCAAGGAACACTAGGTACAGGCAAGGGCATATATAAACCATGATGATTGAGTCGCGACTTAGCTTTTTGACATGTAGTGTTGCGAGCAACAAAACGCTCAACATCCCGTCTCATCTTTGGCCAAAAGAAATGTGTAGCAAGTACGTCGTCCATCTTCTTCACACCAAAGTGTCCCATGAATCCTCCTCCATGCGCCTCGTGCAACAACAAAAGACGAACGGAGCGAGCTGGAATGCATAGCTTGTTAGCACGAAACACAAATCCATCATTAATGAGGAACTTGTTCCATGTTCTCCCTGCTTTACAATTCTCCAACACATCTTTAAATTCAGCATCATGCACATATTGCTCTTTTATGGTCTCCAAACCAAATATTTTAAAGTCAAGTTGTGAAAGCATAGTATAATGACGAGACAATGCATCAGTAATAACATTTCTTTACCTTTCTTGTGTTTAATGACATAAGGGAAAGTCTCAATGAATTCAACCCATTTAGCATGTCTACGGTTCAGTTTTGCTTGACTTTTAATATGTTTCAAAGATTCATGATCAGAATGTATAACAAATTCTTTGGGCCATAAATAATGTTGCCATGTTTCCAAAGTCCGAACAACAGCATATAATTCCTTGTCATAAGTAGAATAATTCATACTAGGGCCACTCAATTTTTCAGAAAAGTACACAACAGGTTTACCATCTTGTATAACACACCTCCTAATCCAATTCCACTAGCATCACATCCAAGCTCAAAAGTCATTAAAATCAGGAAGTTGGAGTAAAGCAGCATGTGTTAACTTATCTTTCAATACCATGAAGGCTTCTTCCTGTGCGGTACCCCAAACATAAGGCACATCCTTCTTTGTAAGCTCATTGAGAGGTGCAGCAATGGTGCTGAAATCCCTCACAAAACGCCTATAGAAACCAGCGAGTCCAAGAAAGCTCCTCATTTGTGTGACCGTTTTGGGCTGTGGCCAACTCTCAATAGCTTCAATCTTGGCTTTATCAACATCAATTCTCTGTGGAGTAACAACATAGCCAAGAAAAGATACTCAGTCGGTGCAAAAGGTGCACTTCCCAAGGTTACCAAACAAACGTGCATTACGTAGAGCAATAAAAACAGGACGCAAATGATCCGAGTGTTCCTCCAAACATGTACTATAAATCAGTATATCATTAAAGTAGACTACCACAAATCGTCCAATGAAAGCACGTAAAACCTCGTTCATTAATATCATGAAAGTGCTAGATGCATTAGTTAACCCAAAAGGCATGACTAACCACTCATATAATCCAAACTTAGTTTTAAATGTTGTTTTCCATTCATCTCCCAACTTCATACGAATTTGATGGTATCCACTACGCAAATCAACTTTGGAGAAAATTGTAGAGCCACTTAATTCATCAAGCATATCATCTAGCCTAGGAATAGGATGACGATAACGAATAGTGATATTATTAATGCCTCTACAATCAACACACATACTAGATGTAACATCCTTTTTCGGCTCTAGAATAATAGGAACAACACAAGGACTAAGAGATTTGCGTATATAACCTTTGTTGAGCAGCTCCTGTACTTGACGCATAATCTCCTTCATCTCCTCTGGATTGGTAGGGTATGGTGCACTGTTGCATAGCGATGCACCAGAAATTAAGTCAATCTGATGCTCAATCCCTCTAATAGGTGGTAATAGTGGTGGCACGTCTTATGCAAAGACGTCAGCGAACTCCTGCAAAATGTTAGTGATAGCAGGGGGCAAAGAGGGAGGCATGTCCTCGAATGAAAATAATACCTCTTTGTCTACAAAAGCATAGCAAACAAATGTAGTAACATCCAAATTATTAATATCAGATTTAGTGGCAAGTAAGCAACCACTCTTCAATTCTATTTCAGATGGAACACTAGATGATTGTTTATTAGGCTTATTATGTTACTCAAAGTCCTTTGCCACAATCTGATTTTCACTCTCACTTTGCTCCTGTTTTGCTTTACTAGCTTTAGGAATGTCATCTTTCATAATATGTTCAGGAGACATAGGAAGCAAAGTTATATATTTAGCCTTATGAACAAGAGTATACTTATTTGTCCTACCTTGGTGTACAGAATTTTTATCAAATTGCCATGGTCTACCAAGTAAAACGGAGCATGCTTGCATGGGTACCACATCACAATCAACATAATCAGAATTTGTAGCAATGCTAAAGTGCACACGAACAGAACGTGTTACCATAACCTTGCCACTGTTGTTGAACCATTGGATGTAATATGGATGAGGATGTGGTTTGGTGGTTAGAGACAACTTCTCCACCATCTCCATGCTAGCCAAGTTGTTGCAACTCCTTCCATCGATCATGACGCGAACATGACGCTCCTTCACAACTCCCTTTGTATGGAACAAGTTGTGCCTCTGCTTTTGCTCAGCCTGTGTAACCTGCACACTCAGAACACGTTGAGCAACTAAACTTTCATACTTATCCGCGTAGTCAGCAGCCATGTAGTGTGTCTCTTGTTCAGTATCCTCGGCACCCTTCTCTTCACTTGCAATAAGAGCCAATGTCTCCTCATCATAATCACTAGCGGAGGCATATCCACCACCCCCAGTAACGATCATCACACGCCTGGATGTGCATTCTCTCGCAAAGTGACCTCTACCCTTGCAACGACGACATATAACCTCATGTGTTTGCCCTATAGATGCCATGGATGAAGAAGAGCTCTGTGCGGGCCCTGAAGGCGTGCCCTTGCTGGAGGCTGGTGGCGGTGCCTGATTCCTGGTATCTCGGTTGGAGTTGGTGGCTGAAGTAGGCGGTGCTGCAGCAGGACGTTTGGAAGTAGATGAGGTCCGTGGCGTCCATGATGAAGTGCGACCTGCAGAACTATTAGTTCTGGCCAATGCATGTGATCCTGCACTTCACGGTCAGCTTTGCAAGTAATATGGAATAAGCTAGTGATAGTGTTATACTCCTTATAATCTAAAATAGTCTAAATATCTCTATTTAATGCACCCATAAAACGTGCAAGCATAGCTTCATTTTCCTCAACAATACCACATCTAATCATGCCAGTTTGTAATTCCTGATAATACATTCTACAAAAGAATTCCTTGTCTTAAATCCCGCAATTTTTGAAGTAATTCACGTTGATAATATGGTGGATCCCAACGAGTACGCATAGCTGCCCAAGTAGTAGGGATATTATCATGATGTATTCTACAATGTTCAGACCACCAAACATAAGCAAAACTAGTGAAAGCAAAAACGGCAGCAACAACACGTCCATCCTCAGGAAATTGTAAGCATGTAAAACGTTGTTCTATTTCTAACTCCCAAGTAAGATATATATCAGGAACATATCTACCCTCAAGTGTTGGAATATTCAATTTAAGTTTAGGGAGATGGTCATGATCCCGTACCTGAGGGGGTGGTGCAGCCCTACCGTTGCAATAGTATCCATGTGGACGACCTGGTGCGTGTGGTGGTGGTTGGCCCTGGGATGATCTGGGGAAACCTCTCCCTCATCATCGTAATCACCATCATAATCCTCATTCTGCTCAACGACAGTAGCAACAGCAACAGCAGCCACCGAAGCTGCAGCAGTAGCAATGGCACCAGAATTATGGCCTTGGTTGATAGGCACACGTCATGCTCGTCCAGCGAAATTCGGGTGTTGTTGGTTGTTTTGTTCCCGAGGTACGACAGGTACAGCTGGTGGAGGTAGACGTGCACGCACCTCATTGAACTTAGCATCAAGCATGGCGTCGACCATCTTCTCCAAACCATCTAGCTTCTCCATAGCCTCTCCAAGGCTCGTCACCAAGTCGTGCACCTGTTCACCTATCATTTGTTGAAATTTATCGTGGAGCTCCTTGTTCGTCATGCTCTCGAAGTCGACCTCATCGGCTTGTGATCCTGTCATGGTTAGCACCAATAGGAACACACAAAAATATGAACCTACAGACTACTAGGATGTGGTTGTGGTAGTGGTGGTGTGTCACAAATCCATCAAGCAAATGTCAAATTCTTACCAGTTCTTACCCAGCAGCAGGTGTGATCGGCAACCGTTGTAGTCAAAACTCTCAAAGCTTGGATAGAGCGATTGCCAGGTGGTGCCAACAAACGATGTAGATGTATGTGTAGCTGGGATGGCTTATAATATGGTAGCAAAAGGTGTCAGCAATAATCAATTCAGAGATGCAAAGTTGAAAAGACGCTCAACGACGGTACCGTGCTGGTCCTAGGCTAGACCGTACTAGAGACGTGAGCCTAGAACACCAACAAAAGGACGACGCCACACGTAATCAAGGGAAGAGCACACTCTAAAAAAAATTCTCTTTTTTTTTTGGCGCCTATTTTTTGCGCTCTTTTTTTATTTAGAAAATCATTGTAATGGCCAGTGTCTCAAAACTCTTCCCAAGACGTATAAATAGGATAGGCATAAAACAATTTTGACTATTTTTTTTTCTTGGGAGCGATTAGGGGCTGCGACGGCCAGAAATTGCGACAATAAATCACTATGATGGCGAGTGTCTGAAAACGCTCTGGAAAGCATAAAAACAAGATAGGGAAAAATATTTTCACCCGCCGAAGGTTTTTGTCCGAAACCTACTCAGTCAAGGAAACACGAAACTGAAAACAAGAGGATCTCGAACCTAACCCTAATATGTAATGGACTCGGACTAGGATTGGTGGTGGATATGAATTTGGTGGAATTCGGACTAGTGGCGGATGTATGTATGGGTGATGGAACACGGACTGGTGGTGAATCTGTGATGGAGGTGGACTCGGATTAGCGTGATGGCGAATATGTGGTGGTATATGGCAGCGGTGATGTATCTGGTGTGGTGGTGATATATGGCAGCGGTGATGTATCTGGTGTGGTGGTGGTATAAGGCAGCGATGAAGATGATGCCGCGGCGGCGTGACAAACTATGAACAGAACTCGAAACTCTAACGGACTAGACGCTAAAACCAGCAACTTGACACGACGATGCAACTGCAAATTCAACAAAGCAAATATCAAACAGAAAATTGCAAAGGCTCAGATTGGTTCGGATATGATGATCTAACCCTATTTATCGTGGCTTTTTCGTGGATTGTAGGTATGAAGAACAGATGCAATCTAAACTGCGAATAACTGGTAAAATCTCACCGAGCAACCTGGAAATCTGATACCACTTGATAGAGGCGAAGTTGTCCCTATCTTTCAATGAGATGTGGCTATCGTTTTTGGTAGAGTCGACTTTGACGATCCAACAACGAATGTGCGAGGACGTTGCGCCTTTGCAATCGCTAAACCAACCCCGAGGGGATATTGACCACGCTGGAACATGATCAACCTGACCACGAGGGTTTATTTCATGCACGCAAATGAAGAACAAGCAAGAAAATGAGATTGCAATCTAGATATTGCGAATAGAAGAGGCAAGCTTTATTGATGAAAGTGGGGTTATGTGACGTCTTGTTCTGGTTGTAGAACACAAACGAAGGACACGAATTTATAGCTATGGCGAACGTGTAATCTAAACAAAACCCAAGTCTAAACGGCGCCCTAAGGGCTGTATATATGGGGGAATAGAGGGGGATTTTCGTGACCCCTTGGAGGAGGGGTCCGAAAACAACCCTAACTCGGTTTCCCCACACATACGGACTCTAAAAACAGCCTATAATGTAGTATTTCGAAATTACATGGGCCTGGCCCAAAAATAAGGTGACACGGCACCCATAATATCCTATGGATGAAATTTATGAAGTGGAATCTTGTATATTTCGTCCAAGCCTTCATGCTCTCCTTATGGTGGCTTCAAAGTACGAAAATCATCACTGGAAACACCATTGTTCTTTCCCGCGCGCGCACCTTCTTCTCCATGCTTGATCCCGCTCCAATGGCCATCCTTCTTGTCCATGCGAGTCCCTTCATTCATAAGTAAAACAAAAGTATCTAATTTAGGCAGCATCATATGTTCATGAACATTAGAAGTATTTCCAAGAAACAAAAGTAACTGGTAATTTAATTGGCGTGCGCAAGCTCTAGTAATTGGTCCAGTATGTCTAGCAGCAGGGGCTGTGGGTGTAACAATGGTATTGATGTCCTCATCACAGAAGGGGACAAGATATGTCTTTGTGTTGTAGTCACTAAGGATAAAACGATGGGGTTAATTCATATTGATTGAATTATCTTTGTCTACATCATGTCATTGTTCTCCAAGCATTACTCTGTTTTACTTAATACTCTAGATGCATGCTGGATAGCGGTCGATGGGTGGAGTAATAGTAATAGGTGCAGGCAGGAGTTAGCCTATTTGCTTATGGACATGATGCCTATATACACATGATCATTGATGTGAATAAATATTGCATAACTATGCGTTTTTCTATCAATGTCCCAACAATAATTTGTTTACCCACCGTATGCCTACTTTATGAGAGAAGCCACTAGAGAACACTACGCCCCCCGGGCCTATTCACTTAAAAACTTACAAAAGCCTTCAATGCCTTGCAGACATTTATTTTATTTTATTTTTACAATTTACAATATACAACTATCATCTACGTACTTCACTAGCTTGCAAATAACGAGTCCAAGGGGACTAACAACCCTCTTGCCCGCGTTGGGTGCAAGTTTTTGCTTCTTTGTGTGCAGTCGCTGAAGACGGGGGTTGCGTGCTACTCCTATTGGTTCGACAAACCTTGGTTCTCTACTAAGGGAAATACTTATATACTGTGTTGCATCACATGTTCCTCTTCACGGAAAACCCAACGGAGATCACAAGTATCAGGAAGTATTTCTGGCGCCGTTGTCGGGGAGTATCACCAACCTACTATCAAGTAACTTCGCACAAATTATCAGTCACTTGTTCTTCTTTTTATTTGTTGTTATATTTTTTTCATAAAAATCAAAAATACAAAAATATTTTTGTTTGTTTGTTTGCTTGTTACTATGGCTAGTCTTACTTATGTTCCCTTCACTCCCAAGAATGAGGTGCTTAATTTTAAACAAAGGGGAGGAGAAAGTTTAAAACATGCATGGTATAGGATTTGTACTGCTCAAAATAAATCAATTCATAATCAATGGCCCAACATCTTGCTTCGTAATTTCTATGTTGGTATTACTACTTGGTATAGGTTCATGCTTGATACTATTACCGGTGGTAATTTCTTAAAGAGTCACACTTCAGATGATTTCAAGGCTATGGAAAATTTGGTTGGGGCACCACCTCTTATTATTAATGAAACTACTTTGATCATGGAACATGTTATACAAAGGCTTGATATTATTGAAATAAAATTTCCACTAAAGAAGAAGTTGAGGAGTTGGATAAAAAGATTCACAATCATATTACTCAACTTGGGTCAAAGATAGAAGTCACATTGAAAGCACTAAAGGAGAAAGATAGAACTATTAATGAGCGGGTAGAGCAAGGTTTTGGTTGAATTGATAAAATAGAGGAAGTCTTTCATAAAATGGGTTCCGCTTTTACCCCATCCAAATCTAATGCTAGTACCTCTGATGGAAAGAATTCTAAGATTATGTGTGTTCCCAAGACTACTAGTATCACTCCTATTAAAAGAAATAAGGATCTTAAGTTGATTAGTGTGCATCCCAATTTTATAAGTTTGATAAGAGATCCTATCTTCAAGATTCCTCCTTTTAGGAAACATGGTTCTATGATTGAGGAGCTTCAGACCAAAGATGACAACACTTGAAATTATCCATTATGCCTAGCTAGGGGCGTAAAACAATAGCGCTAGTTGGGAGGCTACCCAAATAGTTATCTTTAATTTTCCTTTTTACTTTCTGTTTTTTTTTTGATAAAATGATTATTGCCTCTATAATGATTGTGCTTTTATGTCTAATTAGTGTTTGTGCCAAGTAAAGCCTTTGGGATGACTCACAAGTGAGTAGAATTGATACAGTGCAAAAATAGAAACTTTAGCGTCTAGTGCAGAATTTCTCTGATTTTACTGGAATGTCTATTTGATCTAAATTTGTTACAAACTATTTCTATACAAAAATTTTAGGTTTTCATAATTGTTCATAATTTGAAGAGTTACATAAGTATAGGTTCTCTACAGATCTTTACAGACTGTTATGTTTTGGACAGATTCTGTTCCTGCTTGCATAGTTTGCTTGTTTTGATGATGCTATGGATTGTATCGGGGGGTATAAGCCAGGGAGAAGTTAGAATATAGTACCTTATGCAATGATAAAATAAGAAAAAAATTATAAAAGTACTTAGAGTATTTGATATGTTTTCTATACTAACGGATCTCACGAAGGTTTTGTTGAGTTTTGTGTGCTGAAAAGTTTTCAAGTTTTGGGTGCTATCACGATGGATGAAGGAATAAGGAGCGGCAAGAGCCTAAGACTGGGGATACCCAAGGCACCCCAAGCTAATATTCAAGGAATAGTCAAGAGTCTAATATTGGGGATGCCCTGGAAGGCATCCCCTCTTTCGTCTCAATCCATCGGTATGTCACTTGGAGCTATATTTTTATTCATCACATGATATGAGTTTTGGTTGGAGCGTCTTTTGCTTTAGTTTTTTTCCACAATCATTGTTTGCTGGTCACACCCACTTGAGAGAGACACAAGATCACCATGATTTGTTAAAATACTCTTTGTGCTTCACTTCTATCTTTTGAGCTTAGCAGTTGCTCTAGTGCTTCACTTATATCTTTTAGAGCACGGTGGTGTATAGATTTTATATAAATAATTGCACTCTATTTATTCACTTATATTTATTTGAGAGTTAAGAAATAGTGACGGTAATTTTCATGGGTTATAAGACTAGTCCAAAAATAATAGGTATCCAATGAGTGTATAATCAAAACCACATGTAGCACATAAAAGAGAAATTGTGGGTTAATGATATTGATGTGGTAATATGAAGGGGCATGTGTGCATGATCATTGGTGATTAAAAGGATCGTGAATTAGAGGGTGTTAACTTGATTTTAATCTAAATATTTTTATAGCATGGTGATGACGTGTGAGCATACTTATTACTCGTTGTAATCCTAGTGTTGTTTAAGTCGGAGGCGCGCAATGGTTAATTCCTCCCAACCTCCTCCCTAGGGGCATGCGAGTAGTAGTTTTCTTTGAGAGAGCTAATAAAATCTTGCAATAAGTATGTGAGTTTTTTATGACTAATGTGAATCCATGGATGTACGCACTCTCACCTTCTCATATTTGCTAGCCTCTTCGGTGTCGTGCATTGCCCATTCTCACTTCGAGGATTAGTGCAACCTTCGCCGGTGCATCCAAACCCCGTGACATGATACGCTCTGTTGCACTTAAGCCTATATCTTCCTGAAAACAGCCACCATACCTACCTATTATGGCATTTCCATAGCCATTCCGAGATATATAGCCATGCAACTTCCACCGTTACATCATATGACTAGTACACTCATTGTCATATTGCTTTGCATGATCGTAAGATAGCTAGCATGATATATCTATGGCTTGTCCTTTTTTGATATCCTTTGCTACGCTAGATCATTGCACATCCTGGTACACTGCCAAAGGCATTCATATAGAGTCATATTATAATTTTTTGGTTGAGTTGTAAGTAAATAAAAGTGTGATGATCATCATTATTAGGGCACTGTCTCAGTGAGGAAAGGATGATGGAGACAATGATTCCCCCACAAGTCAGGATGAGACTTCGAACGAAAAATAAAAGAAAGACAGAAAAAAGAAAAAAGGGAAAAAGAAAAGGAAGAAAGAAAGAAAAAAAAGAAAAAAAATAAATGAGAGAAAAGAGAGAAGGGACAGTGCTACTACCTCTTTTTCCACACTTGTGCCTCATAGTGGCTCCATGTTCTTCATATAGAGAGTCTCTTGTTTTATCACTTTCATATGCTAGTGGGAATTTCTCATAATAGAATTGGCTTGTATATTCCAATGATAGGCTTCCCCAAACGCCCGAGGTCTTCATGAGCAAGCAAGTTGGATGCACACCCACTTAGCTTCATTTGAGCTTTCATACACTTATAGCTGTAGTGTATCTGTTGCATGGCAATCTCTACTCCTCGCATTGATATCTATTGATGGGCATATCCATAGCTTGTTGATACGCCTAGTTGATGCGAGACTTTCTTCTCCACTTTTACCCTTCTGAAACCTACTGTCGGAATCGGGGCTCCGCAGACCCAAGAAGGTTCGAACTCTGGGGCGTGTGCGAAGATATCAACCAGTTCTAGCCTCAAGCTTGCCTCCCTGCAGCCAAGCCTCGTCGAATGCGTGCGAGCGAACTAGAAGATGGACACAGAGATTTACCCAGGTTCGGGCCACCTTGCGGTGTAAAACCCTACTCCTGCTTTTGGTGGATTGGCCTCATGAGGAGGTTGGGGATGAACTGGTACAGTGGTTGAGTGACCTCGCAAGGGCTCTGAGGTGAGGATGGATCTCTCCCACTTCTACGGCGGAGGCTAGTCCCTATTTATAGTGGCCTTGGTCCTCTTCCCTTATCGCACAGGCTGGAAGGGATCCCACAACGGCCAATTTTGAAAGGGGACAAGAGGTACATCTTATCCTGACTGAAGGTGGTCTTCGCTTGCAAAGCTTCTGGGTGTGACGCGGTGGTGGGCTCGGCGATGACATCCGTCCTGCCGAGCTCGTTGTCTTGGTCTTGTTGCACTGGAATGGAAACCTTTGGGGGATTCCTTGGGAACCCGCGTACGTCCTTGCCTCCTTAGCACAAAAGAGGAAATTGTCCCCTCTGCGCCCGCTGGCACCCGCCTGGCCTTGGTCGTCATGGCTCACGTCATCCCAGCCTCATGAGGCCGGGTACCTGCATAGGAATCTCCGCGCCTCAGGAGGCAGCCTGGGGAGGCCGCTCCGCTGGAGATCTTGGTGTTGTTTACCTCACGAGGCCGGGGCTCTCACGAGGGTCTTGTCTTGGGGGCTTTGCTGCCAGGTCATACCGGGCCGTCGAGGTGGGCCACACGCTGGGCCATAGGCAGGCAGATCGTGGTACCCCCGATCCCAGAACGCCGACAACTACCACCATATCCATGGTTCACGCTCATATATTGCGTAAGTAATAGAAAGCTGAAGTGCATTAAGAAGTACGATCCAATTGCCTAACTTGACACCGTGGTTCTTAACATTTGTATATATGTGGTGAAAACAGAGCCATGCTATTAATATGATAATATGAATAGGGGGTGAACATTCTTTAAGGATCGTATATTTGGAAATTTGATGATTATGTTGCTTATGTTTATTAGTATTACTATGTTGATGCTTGGTGTACTCGTGGCGAGTTCCTGCGTCGTGAGGTGCAGCTGGGCATCGAGGCAGCTTAGAGATCTTGTCGGGGGCCTCTTCCTTGCGGACCAGACGGCTCCGGAGCCTCGAGAGATGCCCACTGCTCACGAGGCCCCTGGGGGGTTTGCGAGGAGTCAGGGCCTTCGGGGGTGCCGCCTCGACGCATTGCGTCCCGTGAAGGCGCCGAAACGCGCTTTACATAGGGTTCCTCAATAATGAGCCAAACTGTGGCTGCTCTTTCCTCGGTCATCCTTCTCCCGACGACCATTTTTGGTTGGAGCCCCCGAGCGAGGGTCGATCGTCGCTGGTATGACAGGTCGGGATGCCCGGCAAGGCCAGGAGATGAGCGCTCCTGAGGCCGGAGGCCTGAGGCAGCATGCTCCTGCTAGCTCGCTCGAGAGTGTCGCGCGAGGATTAGGACGCCAAAGCTTTGGCGAGGTGCACACCGTGTCCAGCCCCCGCTCGCTGGGTGCAAGAGAGAGAGAGAAAACTAGCATGTACCAAACCTCTTAAAAACGAGACTTCAAAACTGGAAGCGCTGCAAGGAGAAAAATTCCCACCCCTTTTTCGAATAAAGACGCGGAAACTTAAAGTTTCATTCCAAAAAGTGGCAAATTTGGTTACAAAAGAGAGCAAAGAGCAGCCGCGTCCGGCACCTAAGCTAGTCTTCCCACCAGCGCGTAGCATGGGGCTTCCACTAGGCGTGGGCATAGTCGTTGTAAGACCGTGTCGTCCGCCAGCGCGGAGCATGGGGCTTCCACTAGGCATGGGCATAGTCGTTGTAAGACGGTGTCGTCCGCCAGCGCGGAGCATGGGGCTTCCACTTGGGCGTGGGTGGGAGCCCTTCCGCGGCCTCGTACGGCACTCCTCAGGGGGCTCTGGGCGTATACAGCCCACTCATTATTACGTGAGTGTCACGGGTAGAACTTGCGGAGATGCTGGATGTTCCAGGCATTCTGGATGGGGACCCCGTCCTGCGTCTCCAGGCGTACGGCGCCAGGCCTGGAGACGCGGGCGACCCTGAACGGGCCCTCCCACATGGGTGAGAGCTTGTGCAAGCCCTCCCTGGAGAGGACCCGCCTCAGGACGAGGTCACCAACTTTGAGGGTCCTGGAGAGGATGCTGCGACAGTGGTAGCACCGCAGCGCCTGCTGGTACCTCGCTGCGTGAAGCAAGGCTTGGTGGCGGGCCTCCTCCCCGAGCAAGAGATCTGTTCCCTGCGAGGCATCTTGACGCTCCTCGTCGAATGCCAAGAGTCGCGGGGAGCGATGCTTGAGCTCGTGCGGGAGGACCGCCTCAGCCCCGTAGACGAGGAAGAACGGGGTCTCGCCGGTGGGCATGGTCGCGGTGGTGTGGATGGACCGCAACATGGACTGAAGCTCACCGAGCCAATCCCTGCCGCAGGCCTCAAGCTTCTTCTTGAAGCTCCTCATCTTGAGGCCCCTCAGGACCTCCGCATTGGCGCGCTCAGCCTGGCCGTTACTCCGCGGGTGCGCCACTGTAGCGTAGCATATCTGCGTTCCAAGGTTAGCACAATATGTCCTAAAGAGGTTGCTTGTGAACTGTGAGCCATTGTTGGTAATAATGCGGTTGGGGACACCGAAGCGGCTCACGAGGCCCTTGATGAACTAGACGGCCGAGCCGGCGGGGATGGTGCGCACGGGCTCCACTTCTGCCCACTTGGTTAACTTGTCGACGACGACGTAGAGGTAGCGGTAACCGCCTGCTGCCCGAGGGAAAGGCCCCAGTATATCTAGCCACAGACCGCGAAAGGCCAGGAGAGTGGGATGGTCTGGAGACCCTGCGCGGGCTGATGAATCTGCTTGGCATGAAATTGGCAGGCCTCGCAGGATCGGACCAGCTCAGTGGCATCGTGGAGCGCCGTGGGCCAGTAGAAGCCATTGCGGAACACCTTCCTCACGACGGTGCGAGACGAGGAGTGGTGCCCGCAATCGCCGCCGTGGATGTCGTCCAACAGCTCGCGCCCCTGCTCCTCGAATATGCATCGCAGCGAGACGCCGTTTGGGCGCCTGCGGTACAGCTCGCCGTCCTGCAAACAATAAGGAGTGGCCTGGCTAACCATGCGCTCCACGTCCTCCTCCTTCTCCGGCAAGGCGCCGCGGAGCAGGTACGCCTTGAACTCCTCGGTCCAGTCGCCGGCCTGAGGTTCCAGCACCAGCAGCTGTCGGGCCCCTGAGGGTCGGACCACAGGCCGGGGCGCCTAAGGGCGGGGCCGGTGGCAGCTCTTCCTGAAGCGACGCCGGGCCTGCGGCCGGGGGTGCCGCCGATGGCTTGAAGAGCCTCTCCTCGAAGACACCAAGGTCCTGAGGCTCGCGACGCGACGCCCTCTTGGCGATGTCGTCTGCTTCCTTGTTTGCGCCGCGCGGGACGTGCTGCAATTCCAAGCCCAAGAAACGCTTTTCAATTTTACGTACCTCTTCCAAGTATTCCTCCATGTGCTCGTCCTTCGTCTTGTACTCCTTGTTGGAGAAGTTGACGAGGAGCTGGTAGTCGCCCTTGATGGTGAGGCGCTTGACCCCCAGGGCGGCGGCGGCCCTGATGCCAGCGATCAAGCCCTCGTATTCCGCGATGTTGTTGGAGACTTTCTTGCCATGTTGGAAGCAAAGCCGCATGGCGTAGTAAAGCTTGTCCTTGGTTGGGGAGATTAGTACAACTCCAGCCCCCGCGCCCCGCCGCGCGAAGGCTCCGTCAAAGTGCATGACCCAGCCGTCAGGCGCCTCATCGCCAGGCGCGAGGGACTGGCCCTCATCCAGCCCCTGGTCGGAAGCGTCCGTCCACTCCACCACGAAGTCAGCGAGGGCCGCGCCCTTGATGGCCTTGGTTGTGCTGAACTCTAGCTGGAAGGCATGCGGCTCGATGTTCCACTCTACAACCCTTCCAGCAGCGTTGGGGCTGCGCAGCACTTTCTCCAGGGGGTATGCAGAGACGACCTTGATGGGGTGGCCCTGGAAGTAATGGCGCAGCTTCCTTGAGGCGACGAGGAGTGCGAGCAGGAGCTTCTGCCGCATAGGATAGCGCGCGCGTCCCGCAGCACGGTGCTGACGAAGTAGACCGGGTGCTCGACGAGGGGCGAGGTGTTGGCGCTGTCCTGCTCCGCATGGAGCGCGAGGGACTCAGGTGCCCCATGGGTTGATGAACTGACGAGGGCCTCAGGAGCGCCATCCTGGGGCGGCGAACGTTGTGCGGCCCCTCGTGGGCCGCTTTGCTCCGTGCCTGCGCCGGATCGCTCCTCTCGGACCGCTACGAGCACCGCGCTGGCTGAGTGGGGGGTGGCCGCCAAGTAGAGTACCAGGGGCTCGCGAGGACGACGTGCCACCATAACAGGTGGGCTCGTGAGATACTGCTTGAGGTCCTCCAAAGCCGTCTCCGCTTCGGGGGTCCACTCGAAGGGGCCCTTCCTCTTCATGAGCTTGAAGAAGGGGAGGGCGCGCTCACCAAGCTTGGAGATGAAGCGTCCCAAGGAGGTCACGCAGCCCGCCAGTTTCTGCATTTCCTTGAGGGTTTGAGGCAGGCACATTTTCCCGATTGCCTTGATCTTCTCTGGGTTTGCCTCGATCCCTCGATGCGATACCAAGAAGCCGAGTAGCTTGTCGGACGCGACCACGAAAACACACTTTTTCGGGTTAAGCCTCAGGTTCACTCGACGCAGGCTGGCGAACGTCTCCTCCAGGTCCTCGATCAGGGTCCTCGCCTCTCGCGACTTGACCACAATGTCGTCGACGTACGCCTCCGCGTTCCTCCCGAGCTGTTGCCCCAGGGCGATGCGCATCAACCGCTGGAAGGTCGTGCCAGCGTTCCGCATCCCGAAGGGCATGCAAGTGTAGTAATACACGCCGCACGGGGAGAGGAACGCCGTCTTTTTTACGTCCTCCAGGGCCATCTTGATTTTGTGGTAACCCGAGAAAGCATCCAGAAAGCATAGTAGATCGCACTCGGCGGTGGAATCCACGATCTGGTCGATGCGCGGGAGCAGGAAGGGGTCCTGAGGACAAGCCTTGTTGAGACTCATGAATCGACGCACATGCGCTCCTTCCCACCTTTATTGGGGACAATTGCTGGGTTGGCCAGCCAATCCGGGTGCCGCACTTCCCGAATCACACCGGCCTCCTGCAGCTTGCTGACCTCTTGGACGATGAACGCTTGCTTCTCTTGAGCTTGTCGTCTTGCCTTTTGCTTTACTGGGCGCGCACTGGGGTACACCATTAAATGGTGTTCGATCACCTCTCTCGGGACGCCCTCAAGGTTGGACGCCTCCCACGCGAACACGTCCTTGTTCGCCGAGGAAGTCAATCAGCGCCTTCCCCTGCTCCGGGGGAAGGCCAGCGCCAATGGTGATGGTGGGGCCCGGGCTTCCGTCATCAACAAGCACCTGATTCGTCTCAGCCCAGTCCTGAGAGAACAATTGTTTCTTCTTCACGGGCGCGGCCTCCGGAGCCCGCACGACGCTCTCGGCATCGGGGCGCGAGGCCGCTGCGGCCTTGTAGACGAGCTTGAGGGCTCGAACCGCGTCCTTGGTGTCTCCAGCCACAGAGATGGTGCCGTTGCTACCAGGCATCTCGATGATGTTGTAGCCTGGGTGCGTCACCGCCATGAATTTGGCGAGGGCCGGATATCCCAAGATGGCGTTGTACGGGAGGCCGATGTGGGCTATGTCGAAGTCGATCAGCTCGGTGCGGTAATTGTCGTGAGTGCCGAAGGTGACGGGGAGGCGCACCTGCCCCAAGGGGTTGGCGGAGCCTCGGACCACCCCTGAGAAGGGCCTGGTGGGCGCGAACTGGTCATAAGGCACCTGGAGCATGTCGAAGGTCTCCATGGAAAGGACGTTGAGGCCAGCGCCGCCGTCGATAAGGGTCTTGGTGACCGCAACATTACTGATGGTGGGCGTGCACAGCATGGGGAGCACACCAGCAGCGACCGCCGTCCTGGGATGGTCCCTTGAGTCGAAGGTGATGTCGGTCTCCGGCCTCGCCCTGCTCTGCGGGGCCTCGGGCCGCGGCTGAGCTACGCCCGCCTGACTGAGAACCTGCTTGACGTGGCGACCGGACGTGGGCGCCCGCGACCCGCCGAGGATACAAGCGACCGCGGGCTCGGCCGGGCAACCCGCGGCGTTCCCATAGGCCACGGTTGCCAAGCCTGGGGAGCAGCGTCTGCCATGGGGATGACAAGGGGAGGGCGAAGCGCGGCTGATGAAGAAGGAGCTTCGACACGCGCCTACCTGGCGCGCCAAATGTCGGAATCGGGGCTCCGTAGACCCAAGAAGGTTCGAACTCTAGGGCGTGTGCGAAGATCTCTACCAGTTCTAGCCTCAAGCTTGCCGCCCCGCGGACAAGCCTCGTCGAATGCGTGCGAGCAAACTAGAAGACGGACACAGAGATTTACCCAGGTTTGGGCCACCTTGTGGTGTAAGACCCTAACCCCTGCTTTTGGTGGATTGGTCTCACGAGGAGGTTGGGGATGAACTGGTACAGTGGTTGAGCGACCTCGCGAGGGCTCTGAGGTGAGGATGGATCTCTCCCCCTTCTACGGCGGAGGCTAGTCCCTATTTATAGTGGCCTTGGTCCTCTTCCCTTATCGCACAGGCGGGAAGGGATCCCACAATGGCCAATTTTGAAAGGGGACAAGAGGTACATCTTATCCTGACTAAAGGTGGTCTTCGCCTGCAAAGCTTCTAGGCGTGACGCAGAGGTGGGCTCGGCGATGACATTCATCCTGCCGAGCTCGTGGTCTTGGTCTTGTTGCACTGGAATGGAAACCTTTGGGGGGATTCCTTGGGAACCCGCGTACGTCCTTGCCTCCTTAGCACAAAAGAGGAAATTGTCCCCTCTGCGCCCGCTGGCACCCGCCTGGCCTTGGTCGTCATGGCTCATGTCATCCCAGCCTCATGAGGCCGGGTACCTGCATAGGAATCTCCGCTCCTTGGGAGGCAGCCTGGGGAGACCGCTGCTCTGGAGATCTTGGTGTTGTTCACCTCGCGAGGCCGGGGCCCACTCGAGGGTCCTGTCTTGGGGGGTTTGCTGCCAGGCCGTACCGGGCCGTCGAGGTGGGCCACGCGCTGGCCGTAGGCAGGCAGATCTGGGTACCCCCGATCCCAGAACGCCGACAACTACCACCATATTCTATTCCACCTTTATGCTATATCCATGGTTAACGCTCATATATTGCGTAAGTAATAAAAAGCTGAAGCGCATTAAGAAGTACGATCCAATTGCCTAACTTGACACCGTGGTTCTTAACATTTGTATTTATGTGGTGAAGACAGAGCCATGCTATTAATATGATAATATGAATAGGGGGTGAACATTATTTAAGGATCGTATATTTTCAAACTTGATGATTATGTTGCTTATGTTTATTAGTATTACTATGTTGATGTTTGTTAATTCCTCGTTTCTCAATAATCATACCTGTAATAGATTACATGTTGGGTAGCATGTCACATCAAAAATTCTGTTTTTATCATTTACCTACTCGAGGACGAGCAGAAATTATGCTTGGGGATGCTTGATACGTCTCCAACGTATCTATAATTTTTATTGTTCCATGCTATAATATTATCATCCCAGGATGCTTTCTGGGTTTTTATATACCAATTCATATTATTTTTTAGCACTAACCTATTAACCCAGTGCACAGTGCCAGTTGTTGTTTTCTGCTTGTTTTTGACTTTTCAGGTTTACAGTACCAAACGAAGTCCAATTGCCCCGAAACGTTTATATATTTTTTATGGACCAAAAGAAGACTTGGAAGCTTCGAGAGGAGACCGGAGACTGCACGAGGGAAGGGCACACAACAGGGCGCGACAGGGGGTGGCCGCGCTTTGATGAGTGCGGCCTCCCTCCGGTCGTCCCTGTCGTCCCTCTCTGGCCTATAAATTCTCATTAATCCCAAAAACCCTAGAGATCCTCCCGAAACACTTCTCCGCCACCGCAAGTCTCTGTTCCGACATGTGCCCTTCTGGAGCCTTGTTCCGGTGCCCTGCCGGAGGGGGGATCGATCATGCAGGGCCTCTACATCAACCTTGCTGCTCCCATATGGTGATGTATGAGTAGTTCTCTACAGACCTATAGGTTCTTAGTTAGTACCTAGATGGCTATCACCCTCTCTCTTAATGTTCAATACAAAGTTCACTCCATCTTCGCGGTGATCTATTCGATGTAATCACTTTGTGCGGTGCGTTTGTTGGGATCCGATGAATTGTGGCTTTATGTTCAGATTATTCATGAAAAAGATTTGAGTCTTCTGTGATTTCTATCATGATTCTTATTTGCATGATTATTATAGCTTCGTAAATCTCTCCGATCTATTGAAATAGTTTGGCCAACTAGATTGATATTTCTTTAGTGAGAGGGGTGCGTTGTAGTGGCTTCAACCTGACGGGTTTCTATATCCCAGTGACAGAAGGGGACAAGATACGTCTTTGTGTTGTTGCCACTAAGGATAAAACGATGGGGTTAATTCATATTGATTGAATTCTCTTTATCTATATCATGTCATTGTTCTCCAAGCATTACTCTGTTTTACTTAATACTCTAGATGCATGCTGGATGCGGTCGATGGGTGGAGTAATAGTAATAGGTGCAGGCAGGAGTAGTCCTATTTGCTTATGGACATGATACCTATATACACATGATCATTGTCGTGAATAAATATTGTGTAACTATGCGCTTTTCTATCAATTGCCCAACCATAATTTGTTTAACCACCGTATGCCTGCTTTATGAGAGAAACCACTAGAGAACACTACGGCCCCGGGTCTATTCACTTATAAAGTTGTTTGTTTGAGAAGCCACTAGACAAGTAAACTAGCAAGCGAAGAAGTAAACTAGTAACAAGCAAAGACAAATATTTTTGTATTATTGATTTTTATGAAACAAGCTAAATATAACAGAAAATAAAAAGAAGAACAAGTGAATGAAAATTTGTGTGAAGTTACTTGGTAGTTGATGATGATATTTCCTGACAACGGCGCCACAAATCCTTCCTGATACTTGTGATCTGCGTTGGGTTTTCCGTGAAGAGGAATGGGAAATTGCAGCACAAAGCGGATAAGTATTTCCCTCAGTTATGAAACCAAGGTTTATCGAACCAATAGGAATATCAATCCTCAACCGTCTTCAACAGCTGCACACAAATGAACAAACAACTTGCACCCAACGCAGGCAAGAGGGTTGTCAATCCCCTTGATCTCGTTATTTGCAAGCAAATGAGTTGTGTAGATAATTGTTGATAAATATAAATTGCAAAATAAATAAAAAGTAAATAAAGGCAGCAAGGTAAATATAGCGTTTGCGAATATATAAGTGAATAGACCTGGGGGCCATAGTGTTCCCTAGCGACATCTCTCATGTAGGGAGCATACAGTGGGTAAACAAATTATTGTTGGGCAATTGATAGAAAAGCGGATAGTTATGCGATTTTCACGGCAATGATCATGTATATATATGCATCACGTACATAAGCAAATAGGCCGACTCCTGCCTGCACCTATTACTATTACTCCACTCATCGACCGCTATCCAACATGCATCTAGAGTATTAAGTAAAACAGAGTAATGCTTGGAGAATGATGACATGATGTAGACAAAGTAAACTGAAACAATATGAATGAACCCCATCTTTTTATCCTTAGTAGCAACAACAAAAAGACGCATCTTGTCCCCTACTTTGTCACTTGGATATGAAAACTCGCCAGGTTGAACCTACCACAACGCACCACTCCCACCGATGAAATATCAATCTACTTGGCCAAACCAGATCAATAGATCGGAGAGCATTATGAAGCTATAATGATTATGCACATAAGAGATAATATAATTCAGAGGCATCTCTAATACTTTTCAGGAATAATCTGAAGATAAACCCATAATTCATCGGATCCCAACAAACACAGCGCACAATAGGATTACATCGGATAGATCAAAGCGAAGATGCGATGATCATTGTATTGAAGATCATAAGAGAGAGAGATTGCCATCTAGGTACTAGCTATGGACCCGTAGGTCTGTGGTGATCTACTGACACATCATCATGAGGGCAGCAAGGTTGATGAAGAGGCCCTCCGTGATCGATCCCCCCTCCGGCAGGGTGCCGGAACAGAGCTCCAGATGGCCTCGCGACGAAACAGAGACTTGCGGTGGCGGAAAAAGGGTTTCGGGACTGCCTCTGTTGTTTTTAAGGTGAAAGAGAATTTATAGGCTAGAGAGGGGCATCGGGAGGCAGCGAGGGAGGCACAAGCCATCAGGGCGTGCCCCCCTGTGGCGTGCCCTGTTGGCTTGTGCGGCCCTCGTGCGGCCCCCGATCTCCTTTCGAAGCTTCCAGGTCTTCTTTTGGTCCAGAAAAAATCATCAAAAAGTTTCATGGCAATTGGACTTCGTTTGGTACTGTAAACCTGGAAAGTAAAAAACATGCAGAAAACAGCAACTGGCACTGGGCACTGGGTCAATAGGTTAGTGCTCGAAAATATTATAAATTGGTAAATAATGACCCAAAAAGTAGCCTAGAATGATAATATATCAGCATGGAACAATAAAAAATTATAGATACATTGGAGACGTATCACGCAAGTCCACCTCGATCATGTTCTCATCTTTGAGACGATCGCTCCGATCTACATTCACCACACGATCAGCCACGTCAAGCTTCGGATAATCCATTCCATGAAAATGGGTTGCAAGATCGCCTACGAGAGCGTGAACGACATCGTAATAGGACCAAGAACAAGAACAACAACGCCATGAAGAAGGCGAACGTCGTCGTGATGAACAAGCGCTTCAAGCACAATGCGCTCTACATGATGCAACACGTGCCTTGGAAGAGTGCAAGCGCCAAGCGTGCGAACAACAAGAAGAACTCCAGCGTGCACAACAAGAAGAAGCCGCTCGCCAAGAGGAGCGCCAAGAAAGAAGGAATCGAGTGCGTATGCCTCGTCAACACCCTCAAGTTCATCATGACAAGCCCGACGAAGAAGAACCTCCACGACAAGGGCATTGTCCGCACCTCCCCAATGAGGTGAAACGCTTCGGCAAGCTCAAGTTCACCATGCCTAAGTTTTCCATAAGCAATGATCCAGAAGACTATCTCTGATGAGCAATTAAGGCTGGCAAGATCTTCCGTCTCGACAACTATGATGAAGAAAAGAAGATCGCCATGGCTTCCCTTGAGTTCCAAGACTACGTTCTCATTTGGTGGGAACAAGTGATTGAGCGAAGAAGAGAAAAGGGTGAACCTCCTATCACCACTTGGGCCCAAATGAAAGATTTCATGAGAGCTCGCTTCGTGCCGACCCACTACAATCTTGATCTCTTCAAGAAGCTACAACTACTCAAGCAAGGAAAAAAGTCAGTAGAAGAATACTACCAAGAGATGGAAATGGCTATGATTTGAGCCAATGTCAAGGAAGATGATGAGCAAACAATGGCGCGTTTCTTGAATGTCCTCAACTACCAAGTCAAGAAAATCGCGGACTTCCAACCCTACGCCAACTTACTCGAGCTAGTACATTAAGCATCAAAGGCGGAACGCCAAGTGAAAGATGACTACAAGTACTCCAAGTTCTCTTCCAAGACCTATGACTCATGTGCACAAGCCTCTCCGACTACGACCCCTTTGACTACGAAAACTCCAACGACTATCGGCGACAAGTCAAGTTACAAGGACAAGACGACTTCATCAAGCCGCCTTCCTACAAGCAACTACAAGCCAAGAGCTTCATCCTCTACATCACCAACGGATGCACACGCGAAGACAAGTTCGATACAATATTTCACTTGCAAGGGTTGCGGCAACAAAACTTACGAGTTCCCAACAAGACGCACTATGATCCTTCATGATGATGGCACTTATGATTCCATGTGCGACAACGAGAGGGAAGCACTAGAGCATGTGTCCATGCATCACCAAGTGAATGAAGATGAAGATGCACAAATCTTTTGCGACAATGATCTGAGCCCCGCTCCTTGTTGTTTCCAAGGTTTTGACTCTTCAACAACAACAAGACGAGGACTAATGTTGCCACATCTTCCATACAAAAGCGGGGATCCAAGAAAAATTTGTCAAGGTCATCATCGACGATGGAAGTTACCACAATTTGGCAAGTGATTCTGCTACAATTCGTTAAGAAGAAGCATTCATGCCCCTACAAGGTCCAATGGCTTAGTGATTCTAGCACCGTCCAAGTTGACCACACCGTGCAAGTATCTTTCAAGATCGGCGCATATGAAGACACTTTGGAGTGTGATGTGGTTCCCATGTCCTCTTGCCATCTTCTTCTTGGAAGACCTTGGCAATTCGACCACGATGTTATCCACAATGATCGGACCAACCAATATAGCTTCAAGATGAAGGGCAAGGTATACGGGCTTCGACCAATGTCTCCAAGTCAAGTGAATGCCGACAAGCAAGCTTCATCCCATTGTGGAGATAAAAGTGAACAAGCGATCCACCTAAAAGAGATAGAGTGCCACAAGCCAAATTTGAGTGACTCCACGATGAGGGACAAGAATGATCTAGTTCTTTTGGCCACCAAAAGAGACTTGAGGGATGTGAGTGAGAGACGTCAAGTGTACTTCACTTTGTACTTCTGTGCAAACATGAGGTCGTGAGGACTAATGCTTCACAACATCTACCTTTGGTTTTGTCTCGTTTGTTGCAGGAATTCCAAGATGTGTTTGCCGGTGACCTACCTCCAGGACTACCACCAAAACGAGGGATCAAACACCACATCGACCTCATACCCGGCGCACCACTTCCTAACAAGGCACCCTATCACGTCAACCCTGACGAAACTAAGGAGACACAAAGGAAAGTGTAAAAACTCCTTGATAAAGGGCATGTACGCGAAAGTTTAAGTCCTTGTGCCGTTATGGTGATACTAGCACCTAAGAAAGATGGTAGTATGCGCATGTGTTCGGATTGCCTCCCTATCAATGCTATAATCGTTCAATATCGCCATCCAATTACTTGCCTTGATGACATGCTTGATGAACTTAGTGGTGACACTATATTTTTCCAAAATTGATTTGAAAAGTGGTTACTATCAAATACGCATGCAAGAGGGTGATGAGTGGAAAAAAAACCTTCAAGACTAAATTTGGCCTCTATGAATGGTTAGTTATGCCAATGGGTCTATCTCAAGCACCGGGTACTTTTATGTTGTCTGCATTATGTCATACGCCATCTCATTGGATATTGTGTTGTGGTATACTTCTATGAAATTCTTGTTTTTAGCGAAACACTAGAGGAGCATGCTAAACATGTTAGGGAAGTATTTCTAGTTCTTAGGAAAGAAAAACTTTATGCAAACATGGAAAAATGCAGTTTTGGTGTTGACAAGGTTGTTTTCCTAGGCTTTGTAGTATCTTCTAAGGGTGTTCAAGTTGATGCAACTAAAATTGATGCTATTAAAACTTGGCCCACACCCACCAATTTGCAACAAGTGCGTAGTTTCCTTGGACTAGCCGGCTTTTACCGTCACTTTGTTAAGGATTTTAGCATGATTGCATCTCCTCAACATGCTTTGAGCAAGAAGAATGGACCCTTTGTGTGGGGACCGTCGCAAGACACCGCATTCGGTGAGATTAAAAACTTGCTTACTCATGCACCATTGCTTGCCTTACCGAACTTTGACAAACTTTTGAAGTGCATTGTGACGCTAGTGGTTATGGCAAAGGTGGCGTGCGAATGCAAGAGAAACGCCCAATTGCTTATTTTAGTGAGAAACTCTCCGGAGCTCAACTTAATTTTCCATATATGACAAAGAATTGCATGCTTTGGTGAGAGTCTTACATGTTTGGGAGCATTATCTCTGCCCACATGAGTTTGTCATTCATATACCGATCATTAAACTCTCAAGTATCTTAAGGGTGAAACAAAGTTGAACAAGCAGCATGCTAAATGGAGTGCATTCATTGAGTCTTTTCCTTATGTCATCAAATACATTAAGGGCAAAGAAAATGTTGTGGCGGATGCTCTTTCCCGGAAATGCATGCTAGTTACTCAAATTGAATTGAATGTTATTGGTTTTGAGCATATCAAAGATTTGTATGAGCATGATGTTTCCTTTGACATTCCTTATTTATGCTAAGCGCCATGTTAAACCTTGTTGGAAAAACTACTACATGAAAGATGGCTATCTTATTCGTGCTAACAAACTTTGTATTCCCGACTCTTCTCTTCCTTTGTTGCTTTTGCAAGAGGCTCATGATGGAGGACTCATGGGTCACTCTGGATGCGAAAAGACATATGCCACACTCTCCAACAAGTATTTTTGGCCAAAGATGTTTTGAGATGTTGCACGCTTCACCAACCGATGCTCTACATGTCGCAAAGCTAAGTCTAAAGCTCAATCCCATGGTCTATACATACCACTTCCTATTTCTTTTCAACCTTGGGAAGATATTAGCATGTACTTTGTGCTTGGTTTGCCACGAACTAAAACTGGACATGACTCCGTTTTTGTTGTTGTTGACCGCTTTTCCAAAATGGCTCATTTCATTCGATGTCACAAGATCGACGGTGCTTCACATGTTGCCAATCTCTTTTATAGGGATATCTTGCGACTACACGGAGTCCCCAAGACCATCGTGTCGGACCGCGATGTAAAGTTCCTTAGCTAATTTTAGAAGACACCATCCGCCAAGCTCGACATCAATCTACTCTTCTCTCCGGCCTACCATCCACAAACTGATGGCCAAACGGAGGTGACCAACCAGACACTCTCGACACTACTACGCGTGTTGATCAAGAAGAACATCAAGGAATGGGAAGAATGTCTTCCCATCGCCGAGTTCGCCTACAACCGCATGCGTCACTTCACCACCGGCTAGTCTCCATTCGGAGTGGTCTATGGCTTCAACCCTTTGTCCCTATTGGACATACTTCCACTACCACTCCAAGAGCGCATGAACATGGACGCAAGCACAAGGGCAAGCTATATCAAGAAGATGCATGAAGATACAAGGTACACGATCGAACGTCAAGTGGAACGAGTCACCGCCAAGTGCAACATCAACAAGCACCCAATGGTGTTCAAGACCGGTGATCTTGTGTGGCTACACTGTCGCAAGGATCGATTCCCCGCCCAGCGCAAGTCCAAGTTACTTCCTCGATCCGATGGACGTTTCAAGGTGTTAGCATGCTACAATGACTATGTGATGCGGAGCATCCTACGGACATAACCATGACAAGATTCCGTTCGACAAGTGACACGTGCGACATCTACTTCACATACATAAAGGTGAATCCTTTCCTTTACACGTGTTCACTTGACCCCTTCAAGGATGGTATACTACTTGACACTCCTCTCGTGCGCATGCATAGGTATTATTTGAGCTTCAAGGATAAAGAGGAGAAGTGCGAGCGCCAAGGAACAACTACAACATCCGCGACGGAAGCGTGGAAGCGTAGAAGGAATATAAGGAGTTGTGCCAACCCAGGAATTAGAGGTATAACCGGTCAACCACCGGTCAACCGGTACAACCGGTCCACTACCGCCTAACTACCGCTCAACCTCGGCCACATTCCTGTTTGAAGTGGTTCAAGGCCGGTGCCGCCCCGGTTGTTCCGCCAGCTTCTCCATGACCAGTACAACCGGCCCAACTTCCGGTACAACCGCCCTCCAACGCCCAGGACGCCTTCAGGAAGTGGTACAACCGCCCAAAGCGGTACAACCGGTGTTGTTACCGGTACAACCGCCCTTCATCTGTGTTGTCCCGACTCATGTAGCCCTAACCTACCCCTTGGACTATATATACTCTCTCCCCACCTCGTTTCTACGGTTAGCATTGGTTTAGCTCATAGATAGTTGAGCCTAGCTCCTTCCACTACCTCTCCCATTGAGTAGATGCCTCTATGAGAGAAGATTCCCTAGTGAATGTCAAGGCCCCTTGCGAGGAAAGATCCCTAGTGGATTCAAGGCCCCATCTCCCCATGGGATTTGGGATGAACTCTACCATGTATCATCTTTCCCTTTGTTGTTCTTGTACCTTTGTGGATCTTATGTGTATGTGAGTCTAATGGATGTGTGATTGGACTTGTTCTTGAGTGATTCTCGTGTGATTTCTCCTCGTTATTCCCCGTGTTCTTCGTGGAATCCCCCTCCAACTCGTGAAAGATCGACACACACGGTTGTGCCCCGTATCATCTTGGTATCAAGAGCCACGTTTCTCACGAATTTGGAGTCCTCCCCTTCATTTTCTAGCCTAATTTTGTGTGTTTTTGTCCCAATTTGAAAATCCCCACAAAAAATAGCCTCACCAATTTTTTTGTGATTTGTTGGTTCTTGTGAGATTTTGTTGTGTTTGATTAACGATTTTGTTGTTTGGCAAGTGGATATTGGCATTCCCCACCTCCCCACCATGCAATCCATCCAAAATTTTCTTTTTCCTCTTTGATTTGGTCAGCCCCGAGTTGCTCCCATGCTCAGATCTGGAATTTTCCCATTCCGAGCGGTACAACCACTAATCCCAGGTGCAACACTCCAGGATGCTCCAGGAGCGGTACAACCGCCCTTCCTAGCGGTACAACCGCCCCTCCCAATTTCAGGCTCGGCTGATTCGCCGTTTTGCCCATAACTTTCACTCCCGAACTTCGATTTGAGTGTTCTTTGGCTCGTTTTGAAGCTATCGACGTGCGCAAGCTGCTCATCTTGGTTTTACCACCATTTGACTCCATCATATTTTCCCATTTTGGCAAGTTTTCCTAGGCCTCCACCATAACTTCCGCATAAAACTACCACCATACACTTCCGCCACCCTAACCCAATTTTGTTTGAGCTCGACATCGACAACGGCCACTTCGCCATTTGGCACCCCAACCGTAAGCAAGGACGGTAACCTCGATGACATCATTGTCTATTTCCTTGCCATTGCATTGATCGCTTCGAGCCTATTGCATACCATACCCATTGAGACTAGCGAGTTGAGAATTGCCGGACCAAGTTACTTGTGCACCGTAGTGATACTCTTATGCCGCATAGCTAGCTTTAGCGTGCAAACATCTTGTTATCTACATTGTGCCATAAGTCTCTCTCGTGCATATCCATCATACTTGTCTCATATCTTGGTTCGAGCATCAAGCAAAAAAAAGAGAAGAAACGAAAAAGAAAAAGTTTTTAAGCAAAAGAGGAGATACAAAGAGCTTATAAGCAATAGCAATAGCATTGAGCCATTTTGCATAGTAGATATTCTTGGATCATACATACATAGCATACTTGGGATTGAAGACGGCACATTTACTCTCATAGGTTGGTGCACAAGCGCGTATCTAGCCCATTTGAGCAATCGATGTCTCTTCTAGTATCCGTGCAACACGAGCTTGTCCCGGGTCTCACACTTTTGTGTTCATTCCTTGGTTGCGCGGATCCCATTTATCTATCCGTGTGTGTGTCCTAGTGCCACCATAGCTATTGATCTATTTGCTTTGCATTGCAATTTTGTTAATCTTCCTCAACATTTTCGATATCTTGGATTAACATTTGCTTGAATTTTGTGCCACTTGTCCTAACCAAGCCACTCGATAAGCTTTACATTGTAGGTGCGAGTGAACAAGTTTGGTACCAATTCCCCTATTCTTTCATTCCACATTGAGTGAAACGGGATACATCCTCAACTTTGGGAACAGTATATTGGTATTGTTTATCTCATTTCCTACTCACCATTGCTCGAGTCTTGTAATGGATAGGCAAAGCACATCATCCTTCGGTCTAAGACAACAACAACGAGTTCGATGCCATGAAGAAAACCATCGACGCCAAGTTGGATGCTCAAATGCAGGAGCTCAAGGACCTCATCAACATCGGCAAGAGGTCTTCCTCACCTTCGAGAAGACGCTCAAGGGCACATGCTTCCGAGCTACCATCTCCGGCAAGATCACCTCGGCATCGACACATCAACGACATGAAGAAATAACGACGCCGACATCAAGGCGTCAAACAAAGAACAAGAGTGAAGCTCACGAGCTCGACACCAACCACAACTTGATGAATTCACCTCCTACCTTGGCATCTTCGCCAAGCGACTTCAAGGCATCTTTGCCTTTGGATATGCGGCATCTTCGCCGACAAGCACCTCAAGAGAAGCTCCTCAAGCTCAAGCCCGCGACATCCACGAGCTACTACGAATTCGACATTCCATTCTATGGGACTCATGACCCCAAAGAGTACCTCGAGTGGGAGCGCAAGATGGAAACCTACCTCAAGCTACTTTAAGTCCCTTGCTAAGATCAAGTGAAGTGCGCCACAAGAAACTTCCATGACTACGCGTCAACATGGTGGCTTCACACACCTTCGAAGAGCTTAGACAAGAGTTGGTCCATGACGAAGAAAGCTATGAGGCGAGCATTTGTGCCTTCCAAGTACACGGAATATCTTCAACGCCAATTGGAGAACACCATACAAGGATCCAAGTCCCTCGACGAGTACTTCATGGAGATGACGAAAGCCTTGCAACGAGCCGGAGTGGACGACCCCATTTGGATGAAGTTCCACTTCACGATGGGATTGAACAACGGCATCGCCAAGACTATATTCAACAACACCTACAAGTCTCTCGATGACCTCTACATTGGTGCTCTCAAGGCGGTTCAAGAACTCATGAAGGACAAGGCTTCTCCACCCCAAGCACACTTGGCGACGACCAATCTCCACGACTACGAGCATGAGGATGGTACCACCAAGATGTCCAAGCCCGATGAGCTCCAAGACGATGCTCCCAAGTTTGACTTCACCACCATCCCTCTTGGTGGCATTGACGATGCCGAGTCTACCACGACTCTTTTTGAAGACGGTGCGGCGACGACTACAACAACGAAGCCACTCAAGGAACATGCTTTGGAGGCGAGCGACAAGGTGGCGAGCATGGATGATGTTTCCATCTTTGGAGGCAAGCCTTCATCCACGGTGACGGTGACGAGATGGTTGAGCATGGGATTTTCCCTTTGACCATGATGGCATTTGGAGATGAGTTGAGAGACGTTTGCCACCATATTGAGAGAGAAAGTGACTTCACTACTAGCCCCATATATGATCAGTTGCCCCAATTCCCATGTGAGAAGAGCCGCAACCCCCACCACTTGAGTGAGATGAGTGACTCCACCATATGTGACTATGAGTGCAACTACCTAGAGGGAGTTAGTGAGACACCACCACATAGAGCGAGTGAGGTAGTTGATAGGGCATGTGAGGCCATTTTGATTTCTAACAACTTAACCTCTACCTCCATTGTGTCTTCTCATTCGGTGCTAGGTACCATATACGATGATGCGCCGATCCTCGATGACTTCGTGCTCCCTTTGGACAAGACAATGGCCATGGTGGAATATGATGCACCCCCACATGGTTCCATCATTATGTTGAACACGAGTTGGTACTTCCCACCTCACCTACATCACATGAGCGGAGCTCTAAAGGTAACATAGGTGAAGGTTCTTTGCTTGTCCCACTAGTGGACTATCTTGCCATTGATTGCTTACATGATGTTGATCACCTTATGGACACAGCACATACTATGTCTTCTTCATGCTTAGATATGCCACCAATTTTTGATGAATATGATGATGAGCATGTTGACTTACCTAGTTGTGATGCTATACTCCATAGGATACCATGTGAAAATTCTATTGGTCACATCATATTCGACAACCCGCTAAACTTATCATATGCTATGCATGAAATTTCCCATATTGCATCTTTGCAATCTCACCGTAGCGACTATGCCTATCTGATGCAGAGCATCCCACCATCGTCCCCATGAAGACTACACCTCCGGACAAACCCCCAGGTGGTCCTATGACAAGAGCCCGTACTCGTGCGATTCAAGACTAGGTGATTTCTCTCCTATACGATTCTCCTCTCGATATTCATGGAACTTGTATGCTACCTCAAGCGGAGATCATAGGCATGCTTAGGTACAATGAAGACTCTCGGAGTGAAGGACAAGTGCCCCATGAAGCCGGACACGAAGACAGAGGGACAAGAGCTTACAAGGGAGGCAGATCAACTCCCAGGCCCCGGACATCTGGCCATTCCCCGGACATCCGGCCCCTGGAAGCTTCCCCGGCGCCAAGGCCAAGCTGCCGCAAAGCTATAGGTGCCGGACATCCGGGCCCCCTGTCCCGGACATTCGGCATGGCCCGGACATCCGGCCAACGGCCCCAGAAATCCGGCATCACTTATACAGAGAGCATCAAAACCGGCACCCCAGCCCTGGACATCCGGCACCTCTGCCCCGGACTTCCGGCGTCTCCTATCCAGAGAGCTTTCGCAGCCAGCTCCAAGCCCCGGACATCCGGCCCCTGTGTGGGCAGCCTCGGGCCCGAGTGGCCATGTACCATTCCATTCGCCCCTTTTCCCCTAGCACTATATAAACAACTTCCCCTCCTCTCTCTAGGGTTAGCTTTGTTTTAGCAAATACCTTTTTGTTGAGCATAGCTCCATTACTTCTCCCACGGAGATTGCCCTCCATTGAGAGAAGATCCAAGTGATGCCAAGGCCCCTCTAAGGGAAGATCCTAAGGGATTCAAGACCTCCTCCTTTGGAGCGAGGAGACTACCGGTTACGTGTATCCTTTTGTTGATTGTGGATCTTGTGTCTCGTGTACTCGTGTTTCTAGTGGATGTGTAATCGAAGATTGTCCTTGAGTTTGTGATTTCCTCTCGTGTTCTTCGTGTTCCTCGTGTTTCTCGTGGAAATCCCCCTCCAATTCATGAAAGATCGACGCACACGGGTGTGCCCCGTATCATATTGATATCAAGAGCCAAGGTTTCTCATGAATTTGGAGTCTCCCGCTTCGTTTGCTAGCCTATTTTATTTTGTTCTGACCTAATTTCGAAAATCTCCACAAAAATAGCCATACCAAATTTCTTGGATTCGTTTGATTTGAGGAGATTTGTTTTTGATTTTGATCCATGAATTTCGTTGTGGACATGAAGATCTAGCTTTTCCCCTCCATCCCCATCATTTTCCTCCGTCAAATCGCCCCAATTTTGCCAAACAAAATTCGTGTTCATCCTCTAGTTTATAGGGATCCTGAGATTGGATCTGGATTCGGGAGGCTCGGTCATCCGGCCCGTTCCCCGGACATCCGGCCTGCCGGACATCCGGCCTAGGCAGCCCGGATATCCGGCCCCTGGAGAACACCAAAGCTTTTTTGCCTCCGATTTTGACAGATTTTGTTATTTTCCACCATTTCTTCCGCAACCCTCCGCCATATCTTCCGCAACCCATTTGCATTTGAGATTTTGAGTCGCGAGGATCGCCACTTCCTAAGGTGTTTCGGCTAATTAGGAGTGGTTCTTCATCGACATCGCCGCTCATCATCGCTCCGGATCGTTGCCAACCACCTCTACATTGACACCTCACCGTAAGCAAGGACGGTAACCGCGACGACACTCTTGACCATTTACCCTTGCCATTGCATTGTTACCTCGAGCCTATTTGCATTACTTTCCTACCGAGACTAGCCATTGAGTATTTCCGGGCTACACTACTTGTGCACTTTAGAGATACATACTCCGCATAGCTTTAATTCAGTGCATCTCATAGTATCATCTTTTGTGTTACGAGTAGTACCCGCATACATAATTGCTATCTTAGTGTGCACGTCCCGCATTGTGTCCATACAAATCATCATTGCAAAAGAAAATAGAAGCAAAGCTTTTAAGCAAGAGCAAAAGAGCAATAGCATCGCAAGCTTCGCATAGTATATTCGATCATCTTGGATCACTTGAGCGAGTGACACGTGCCACATACACACCTAGCAAGTCGGGCGTAGGAAGACGACACGTGTGGTTCATTTTAGGGTGTGCACAAGTGTGTATCATGCTCATTGGTGCAATCGTGCTAGCGTCTCGCTAGTGTTGTGCAACGAGAGCATTTTTCGTGAATTCCACATTTTGGCTCATCCTTGGTTGCATGAACCTAATTTTCTTCCGTGTGTGTGTGTTTCCGTGTATACCCATTGCTATTAATCTACATTGTCTCATTTGCGAAGTTTACGAATCGCTTTCAACTTTATTGAATCTTATCTTTCGGATTACATGCAATTTGTGCCACTATCCTAACCAAGCTACTCCATAAGCCTTATTTGTGTAGGTGTGAGAAGGACGATATTCGGTACCAATTCTACTATTTCCATACTTGCACATTGGGTGATCTTGATCCACTTTGAACTTTTGGAACGGTAATTGGTATTGTCTTCTCACTCTTCCACTTATATCTCGTTGAGTGCTATGGATAGGAACATCGTGTTGAACCCGGCCTTCGAGGAGCATGACGACGACGCGAACAACCACGTCACCAAGTTGCACTTCTTCGGCGCACACAAGGCATTTACTCAAGCTCAAGATGTCTTGCATGACTGCATCGACCAACTCGCCTCCAACTTGCATGAATCCGAAATGCGCAAAAGGGAATACCTCGTAACCAAGCTATCAAGCCAAATGGAGGACCTCCGGTCCTTGATGGTCAACCGCGCGCCTTCCACATCTACATCGACACAAGTCGCAACTCAACGATGTACTCTTTCGACGCAAGTCCACAAGCGCATCATCACCATCGCGACGAACACTTCGGCCCAAGTTCTCCACAAGGTCATCACCGTCAAGACAATCCATTTCATAGCAATGGATTGCAAGATCGCGTTCGCGCTCGAGACCGTCGCCGCCAACAAGATCAAGATGCGTTGGAGCAAGAACAACAATGCCGAGAACAAGAACAACAACGCCGAGAACAAGAACAACAATGTCGCGAACAAGAACAACATTGCCGTCATGAACGAGCGCTTGAAGCACATCGCACTTTGCAAGAAGCTACTCGCGCCTTGGAGGAGCATAACCGTCAAGCTCATCACGAGCAAGAAGCACTCCGCTAAGAACAACAAGAAGAACTTCGTCGACTATGACAAGAAGAAGCCAATCGCCAAGAGGAGCACCAAGAAAGGCGCAACCAAGTGCGTCCACCTCGTCACCGTCCTCAAGATCATCGCGCCGAACCCGACCATCAAGACGAGCAAGGACAAGATCAACGTCAACACGCTCAAGGCAATGACAATGAGGATCAACATACAAGACAAGGATTTCGACATCACCACCAGAATGATGAACAACGCTTCGGCAAGCTCGAGTTCACAATGCCAAAGTTTTCCGGAAGCAATGATCCCGAAGACTACTTGTCATGGGCCCTCAAGGTTGACAAGATCTTTCGCCTCCACAACTATGATGAAGAGAAGAAGATAGCCATGGCTTCACTCGAGTTCCAAGACTATGTCCTTATTTGGTGGGAACAAGTGATTGAGCAAAGAAGAGAGCAAGGTGAACCTCCTATCAACATTTGGGACCAAATGAAGGATCTCATGCGAGTTCATTTTTTGCCTACACACTACAACCGCGATCTCTTCTAGAAGCTCCAACAACTAAAGCAAGGAACCAAGTCGGTAGAAGAGTACTACCAAGAGATGGAAATTGCTATGATCCAAGACAATGTCAAGGAAGATGATGAGCAAACAATGGCACGCTTCTCAAATGGCCTCAACTACCAAGTCATGAAAATTGCTGACTTCCAACCATACTCCAACCTTCTCGAACTTGTGCATCAAGCAACCAAGGTGGAACAGCAAGTGCAAGATGACTACAAGTACTCCAAGTACCCCTCCAAGACCTACGGCACAAGTGCTCAAGCTACTACGACAACAACAACTTTGACTACGAAATCAACAACACCTACTAGCGACAAGTCAAGCTACAAGGACAAGACGATGTCATCAGGCCGACCAACCTCAAGCACCTACAAGTCGAGAGCTTCATCCTCTACCCCAACACCGGATGCTACCGCCAAGACAAGCTCCATCAAGCATTTCACGTGCCAAGGCCGAGACCACAAGACCTTCGAATGTCCAACCAAACGCAATATGATTCTCCTCGATGATGGCACCTATGACTCTATGAGTGACGACGAGATGCAAGCTTTGAAGCAAGGGGCCATACACCGCCAAGTGAATGAAGATGAAGATTCGCAAATCATTTGCGACAACGATTCGAGCCCCGCTCTAGTTGTCTCCAAAGTTTTGACGCTCCAACAACAAGAAGACGAGGACCAACGTTGCCACATCTTCCACACCAAGGCGGGCATTGATACGTCTCCAACGTATCTATAATTGTTGATTGTTCCATGCTATTATATTATCTGTTTTGGATGTTTTATATGCATTAATATGCTATTTTATATTGTTTTTGGGACTAACCTATTAACCTAGTGCCTAGTGCCAGTTTCTGTTTTTTCCTTGTTTTTGAGTATTGCAGATAAGGAATATTAAACGGAGTCCAAACGGAATAAAATCTTCGGAATGATTTTTCTTGGACCAGAAGAAACCTGCCAGACTTGGAGATGAAGGCAGGAGACCTGCCGGGAGGCGACAAGCCACCTGGGCGCGCCCTAGGGGGGGCGCCCCCTGGCTTGTGGCCCCCCAGTAGGCCTCCTAACCCTATTCTTCGGCCTATAAATTCCCAAATATTCCCCCAATACCAAAAAGGGCCACGAAAATACTTTTCCGCCGCCGGAACCCTCTGTTCCCGTGAGATCCCATCTTGGAGCCTTTTCCGGTAATCTGCCGGAGGGGGATTCGATCACGGAGGGCATCTACATCAACTCCATTTCCCTTCCGATGATGCGTGAGTAGTTCACCTCAGACCTTCGGGTCCATAGCTAGTAGCTAGATGGCTTCTTCTCTCTCTATGTTCTTCAATACCACGTTCTTCATGATCTTCATGGAGATCTATCCGATGTAATACTCTTTTGCGTTGTGTTTGTCGAGTTCCGATGAATTGTGGGTTTATGATCAGATTTTCTATGAATATTATTTGAATCTTCTCTGAATTCTTATATGCATGATTTCATATCGTTGCAAGTCTCTTCGAGTTATTAGTTTGGTTTGGCCAACTAGATTGGTAATTCTTGCAATGGGAGAAGTGCTTGGTTTTGGGTTCAATCTTGCGGTGTCCTCACCCAGTGACAAAGTAGGGGTAGCGAGGCACGTATTTGTATTGTTGCCATCAAGCATAAAAACATGGGGTTTTCATCATATTGCTTGAGTTTATCCCTCTACATCATGTCATCTTACTTAATGCGTTACTCTGTTCTTCATGAACTTAATATTCTAGATGCAGGCAGGAGTCGGTCGATGTGTGGAGTAATAGTAGTAGATGCAGAATCGTTTCGGTCTACTTGACACGGACATGATGCCTATATGCATAATCATTTCCTTGGATATCATCATAACTATGCGCTTTTCTATCAATTGCTCGACAGTAATTTGTTCACCCACCGTATTATTTACCTTCAAGAGAGAAGCCTCTAGTAAAACCTATGGCCCTCGGGTCTATTTTCCATATTATATTTTCAGATCTATAAACAAAAAATACCAAAAATACTTTGCTGCAATGTTTTTACTTTTGTTTTACTTTTCGTTTTAGTAATCTTCTATATCTATCTCTATCAGATCTCATCCTTGCAAGTAACCGTGAAGGGATTGACAACCCCTTTATAGCGTTGGGTGCAAGTGTTTGATTGTTTGTGTAGGTGCGAAGATTGGGGACTTGCTTGTATCTCCTACTGGATTGATACCTTGGTTCTGAACAACTGAGGGAAATACTTATCTACTTTGCTGCATCACCCTTTCCTCTTCAAGGGAAAACCAACGCAAGCTCAAGAAGTAGCAAGAAGGATTTCTGGCGCCGTTGCCGGGGAGATCTACATCAAGCCTACCAAGTACCCATCACAAACTCATCTCTTGTATTTACATTATTTGCCTTTTGCCTCTCATTTTGCTCTTCCCCACTTTACCAATTTGCCGTTTTATTCGCCTTCTTTCTCGTTCGCCCTTTTCTTGCCGGATCTCTTTTTGTTTGCTTGTGTTGCCATGTGCCTTCTATTTGCTTGCATCTTCTATTTCTAAAAATCTATTGATATGAATCCTCATTCACTTGCTAATCTTTTCAAAAGGCCAAATTATGATGAACCAATTGCTAGTGAGTTGAGTGCACTTGATTACCTTTATGAAGTTTTGTTTGAAAATCATGAATCTGAAATTTTTGATGAAGTGTTGAAAGAAGAAATTTATAAGGTGATTCATGATAGTTATTTTGTTGAGTTTACTCCCACTACATGGATGATAAGGAATTTGCTTATGTGGAGAGTAATGAAAATTCTATGCTTGTGAAACATGAAAAGAATGATTTATGTGATAGTTATATTGTTGAATTACTTCATGATGCTACTGAAATTCATTATGAGGGGGGAACATATGCTTGTAGGAATTGCAATAATATCAAGTTTCCTCTCTATGTGTTTAAAGTTTTGAAGTTATGCTTGTTTTGCCTTCCTATGCTAGTCGATCCTTGTTCCCATAAATTGTTTGCTCACAAAATCCCTATGCATAGGAAGTGGGTTAGACTTAAATGTGTTTTTCATGCTATTCATGATGCTTTTTTGCATATCTCAATTACTACTTTTTATGTGAGCATCATTGAAATCGTTATGCCTAGCTAAGGGCGTTAAACAATAGCGCTTGTTGGGAGGCAACCCAATTTTATTTTTTGTTTTTGTTTTTTGCTTCTGTTCTTGAGTGTTTTGCACATTATTACCTCTGTAGTAATTGTGTTTTATTGTTTTGATTAGTGTTTGTGCCAAGTAAGACCTTTGGGATGGTTTACGATGATTGTTGATTTGGTTTTGCTGAAAAACAGAAACTTTTGCGCTCAGTCCAGGAATTTTATAAATTCACCAGAGCGTCAATTGGATCTGAATTTTTTACACAAGATTTATATACAAATTGCCCTGATTGTCCTAATTGTTCAGAATTTTTGGAGTTACATAAGTATTCGAAGTTTATAGATTGCTACAGACTGTTCTGTTTTTGACAGATTCTGTTTTCTTTGTGTTGTTTGCTTATTTTGATGTATCTATGGGTTGTATCGGGGGGTATGACCCATGGAGAAGTTAGAATACAGTAGATATTACACCAATATAAATAAAGAATGAGTTCACAACAGTACCTAAAGTGGTAATTTATTTTTCTTATACTAACGGATCTCATGAGTTTTCTGTTGAGTTTTGTGTTGTGAAGTTTTCAAGTTTTGGGTAAAGATTTGATGGACTATGGAATAAGGAGTGGCATGAGCCTAAGCTTGGGGATGCCCAAGGAACTCCAAGCTATATTCAAGGATACCAAAGAGCCTAATCTTAGGGATGCCCCGGAAGGCATCCCCTCTTTCGTCTTCAATCCATCGGTAAATTTACTTGAGGCTATATTTTTATTCACCACCTGATATGTGTTTTGCTTGGAGCGTCTTGTATGATATGAGTCTTTGCTTTTTAGTTTGCCACAATCATCCTTGATGCACACATCTTTTGAGAGGGACACGCATTAATCGTGAATTTATTAGAATACTCTATGTGCTTCACTTATATCTTTTGAGCTAGGCAATGTTGCTCTAGTGCTTCACTTATATCTTTTTAGAGCACGGTGGTGTTTTATTTTATAGAAATAATTGAACTCTCGTACCTCACTTATATTATTTTGAGAGTCTTTAAACAGCATGGTAATTGGTTTAGGTTATGAATTTAGTCCTAATATAATGGGCATCTAAGAGGGATATAATAAAAACTTTCATATAAAGTGCATTGAATACTATGAGAAG
This sequence comes from Elymus sibiricus, assembly GCA_039707655.1. NCBI lineage: Eukaryota > Viridiplantae > Streptophyta > Magnoliopsida > Poales > Poaceae > Elymus > Elymus sibiricus. Next base: position 241,678,667 of record CM077665.1, read on the forward strand.
TTGGATTCCTTGCATATAGTTTTGAGGTATAAAGATGGTGATGTTAGAGTCATGCTAGTGAGTAATTGTGGAATGGTAAAAATACTTGTGTTAAAGTTTGTGACTCCCGTAGCATGCATGTATGGTGAACCGTTATGTAACGAAGTCTGAGCATGATTTGTTTAATGATTGTCATCCTTTGTGTGAGGGTCGGGTGCGCGCGATGGTTAATTCCTACCAACCTCTCCCCTAGGAGCATGCGTCTAATACTTTGCTTCGATAACTAATAGATTTTTGCAATAAGTATGTGAGTTCTTTATGACTAATGTGAGTCCATGGATTATACGCACTCTCACCCTTCCACCTTTGCTAGCCTCTCTAGTACCGCGCAACTTTCGCCGGTGCATTAAACCCACCTTCCTCAAAACATCAACCATAGACCTTCCTCAAAACAACCACCATACCAACCTATTATGGCATTTTCATAGCCATTCCGAGATATATTGCCATGCAACTTCCATCGTTCCATTTTTTATGACACGCACCATCATTGTCATATTGCTTTGCATGATCGTAAGACAGCTAGCATGATGTTTTCATGGCTTGTCCGTTTTTTGATGTCATTTGCTATGCTAGATCGTTGCACATCCCGGTACACCACCGGAAGCATTCATATAGAGTCATATCTTGTTGTAGGTATCGAGTTGTAAGTAAATAAAAGTGTGATGATCATCATTATTAGAGCATTGTCCCATGAGAGGAAAGGATGATGGAAGCTATGATTCCCTCACAAGTAGGGATGAGTCTCCGGACTTTACAAATAATAAAAGAGGCCAATGAAGCCCAAATAAAAAAAAAGAGGCCAAAGATGCCCACCAAAAAATAAAATAAAAAAAATGAGAGAAAAGAGAGAAGGGACAATGTTACTACCTTTTTTCCACACTTGAGCTTCAAAGTAGCACCTTGATGTTCATGACAGAGAGTCTCCTATTTTTGTCACTTTCATATACTAGTGGGAATTTTTCATTATATAACTTGGCTTGTATATTCCAATGATGGGCTTCCTCAAATTTCCCTAGGTCTTCGTGAGCAAGCAAGTTGGATGCACACCCACTTAGTTTCTTTTTGAGCTTTCATACACTCATAGCTCTAGTGCATCCGTTGCATGGCAATCCCTACTCACTCACATTGATATCTAATGATGGGCATCTCCATAGCCCGTTGATACGCCTAGTTGATGTGAGACTATCTTCTCTTTTTCCACACAACCTCCACCATATTCTATTCCACCTATAGTGCTATATCCATGGCTCACGCTCATGTATTGCGTGAAAGTTGAAAAGGTTTGAGAACATAAAAGGTGTGAAACAATTGCTTGACTTGTCATCGGGGGTGTGCATGATTTAGATACTTTGTGTGGGGAAGATGGAGCAGAGCCAGACCATATGATTTTGTAGGGATAACTTTCTAAGGCCATGTTATTTTGAAAGGACACAATTGCTTGTTAGTATGCTTGAAGTATTACTGTTTTTATGTCAATATTGAGCTTTTGTTTTGAATCTTATGGATCTGAACATTCATGCCACAATAAAGAATATTACATGGATAAATATGTTAGGTAGCATTCCACATCAAAAATTCTGTTTTTATCATTTACCTACTCGAGGACGAGCAGGAATTAAGCTTGGGGATGCTTGATACGTCTCCAATGTATCTATAATTTTTGATTGTTCCATGTTATTATATTATATGTTTTGGATGTTTTATATGCATTAATATGCTATTTTATATTATTTTTGGGACTAACCTATTAACCTAGTGCCTAGTGCCTGTTTTTGTTTTTTCCTTGTTTTTGAGTATTGCAGATAAGGAATATTAAACGGAGTCCAAACGGAATAAAATCTTCGGAATGATTTTTCTTGGACCAGAAGAAAACTGCCAGACTTAGAGATGAAGGCAGGAGACCTGCCGGGAGGCGACAAGCCACCTGGGCACGCCCTAGGGGGGCGCGCCCCCTGGCTTGTGGCCCCCCAGCAGGCCTCCTAACCCTATTCTTCGGCCTATAAATTCCCAAATATTCCCCCAATACCAAAAAGAGCCATGAAAATACTTTTCCGCCGGCGGAACCCTCTGTTCCCGTGAGATCCCATCTTGGATCCTTTTCCGGTAATCTGCCGGAGGGGGGTTCGATCACGGAGGGCATCTACATCAACTCCATTGCCCTTCCGATGATGTGTGAGTAGTTCACCTCAGACCTTCGGGTCCATAGCCAGTAGCTAGATGGCTTCTTCTCTCTCTATGTTCTTCAATACCATGTTCTTCATGATCTTCATGGAGATCTATCCGATGTAATACTCTTTTGCGGTGTGTTTGTCGAGATCCGATGAATTGTGGGTTTATGATCAGATTATCTATGAATATTATTTGAATCTTCTCTGAATTCTTATATGCATGATTTCATATCCTTGCAAGTCTCTTCGAGTTAATGGTTTGGTTTGGCCAACTAGATTGGTAATTCTTGCAATGGGAGAAGTGCTTGGTTTTGGGTTCAATCTTGCGGTGTCCTCACCCAGTGACAAAGTAGGGGTAGCGAGGCACGTATTTGTATTGTTGCCATCAAAGATAAAAAAGATGGGGTTTTCATCATATTGCTTGAGTTTATCCCTCTACATCATGTCATCTTACTTAATGCGTTACTCTGTTCTTCATGAACTTAATACTCTAGATGCAGGCAGGAGTCGGTCGATGTGTGGAGTAATAGTAGTAGATGCAGAATCGTTTCGGTCTACTTGACATGGACGTGATGCCTATATGCATAATCATTGCCTTGGATATCGTCATAACTATGCGCTTTTCTATCAATTGCTCGACAGTAATTTGTTCACCCACCGTATTATTTGCCTTCAAGAGAGAAGCCTCTAGTGAAACCTATGGCCCTCGGGTCTATTTTCCATATTATATTTTCAGATCTATAAACAAAAAATCCCAAAAATACTTTGCTGCAATCTTTTTAGTTTTGTTTTACTTTTCGTTTTAGTAATCTTCTATATCTATCTCTATCAGATCTCATCCTTGCAAGTAACCGTGAAGGGATTGACAACCCCTTTATAGCGTTGGGTGCAAATGTTTGATTGTTTGTGTAGGTGCGAAGATTGGGGACTTGCTTGTATCTCCTACTGGATTGATACCTTGGTTCTCAACAACTGAGGGAAATACTTATCTACTTTGCTGCATCACCCTTTCCTCTTCAAGGGAAAACCGACGCAAGCTCAAGAAGTAGCAGGCATCCAAGGAAAATCCATCAAGGTCATCATCGACGGCGGGAGTTGCCACAACTTGGCAAGTGAGGACCTTTGTTCCAAGCTACATTTGGTCAAGAAAAAGCACCCTCGCCCCTACAAGGTCCAATGGTTAAGTGACTCCGGAACCCTCCAAGTTGACCACACCGTGGAAGTTTCCTTCAAGATAGGCGCTTATGAAGACACTTTGGAGTGTGATGTGGTTCCAATGTCCGTTTGCCATCTCCTACTCGGTAGACCTTGGCAATTTGACTGTGGCGTCACACACAACGGTCGGACAAATCAATATAGCTTTAAGATGAAGGGCAAGCAATATGTACTCCACCCAATGACTCCAAGTCAAGTCATCTCCGACAAACACGCTTCATCCCATCGTGGAGATAAAAGTGAGAGAATGATCCACCTCAAAGAGAGTGAGTGCCACAAGCCAAAAATGAGCGACTCCACGATGAGGGACATGAGAGATATAGTTCTTTTAGCCACCAAAAGAGATTTGAGGGATGTGAGTGAGAGCCGATCGACAGTTCTTCACTATGTACTTGTGTGCAAATGTGAAGTCGTTCGGACTAACCCTTCACACCATCTCCCTCTTGTGTTATCTAAGTTGTTATAGGAATTCCAAGATGTTTTCCCAGATGAGCTACCTCCAGGATTACCACCAAAACGAGGGATCGAACACCGCATCGACCTCATCCCCGGAGCACCGCTTCCTAACAAGGCTCCCTACCGTGTCAACCTCGAAGAAACAAAGGAAATACAAAGGCAAGTCCAAAAACTCCTAGATAAAGGGCATGTACGTGAGAGTTTGTGTCCTTGTGCGGTTCCGGTGATACTAGTGCCTAAGCAACATGGTAGTATGCGCATGTGTTCCGATTGCCATCCTATCAATGCTATCATCATTCAATACTGTCATCCCATTCCTCGCTTAGATGATATGCTAGATGAACTTAGTGGTGCCACTATATTTTCTAAGATTGACTTAAAAAGTGGTTACTACCAAATTCACATACAAGAGGGTGACGAGTGGAAAACTACTTTTAAGACTAAATTTGGTCTTTATGAATGGTTGGTTATGCCCATGGGCTTATCCAAAGCACCGAGTACTTTCATGCGTGTCATGCACTATGTCTTGTGACCACTCATAGGATATTGCGTTGTGGTATATTTTGATGATATTTCTGTCTTTAGCAAGTCTCTTGAGGAGCATGCTACACATGTTCGTGATGTTTTGCAAATCCTTAGGAAAGAACAACTCTATGAAACATGGAGAAATACACATTTGGTGTTGAGAAGGTAGTTTTTCTAGGTTTTGTAGTATCTTCTAAGGGCGTTCATGTAGATGAAACTAAGATTGATGCTATTAAAACTTGGCCCACACCAACAAATTTGCAAAAAGTGCGTAGTTTCCTAGGACTAGCCAGTTTCTATCGCCGTTTTGTCAAAGACTTTAGCACTATTGCATCTCCTCTCCATGCTTTGAGCAAGAAGAATGCACCATTCATTTGGGGTCCTACAGAAGACACCGCTTTCCATGAACTTAAAAATTTGCTCACTCATGCACCTTTGCTTGCTTTGCCCAACTTTGATAAAACATTTGAAGTGCATTGTGATGCTACTGGTAATGGAATAGGTGGTGTGCTTATGCAAGAGAAGTGCCCAATTGCGTACTTTAGCGAGAAACTTTCCAGCTTTCAACTTAACTACCCTATCTATGACAAAGAATTGTATGCTTTGGTGAGAGTTTTACATGTGTGGGAACATTACTTGCGACCTTATGAGTTTGTTATACATACCGACCATGAAACGTTTAAGTACTTAAAAGGCCAAACTAAGTTGAACAAACGGCATGCTAAATGGAGTGAATTTATTGAGTCCTTCCCTTATGTCATCAAATACATTAAAGGGTAAGGAAAACGTTGTGGCGGATGCACTTTCTCGCAAATGCATGCTAGTTACTCAACTTAAATTGAATGTTATTGGTTTTGAGCGTATCAAAGATTTGTATGAGCATGATGTTTCTTTTGCTACTCCATATGCCAAATGTCAAGTGAAACCTTGTTGGGAAAACTACTATTTGAAAGATGGCTATCTTATGCGTGCTAACAAACTTTGTGTACCCGAGTCTTCTCTTTGTTTGTTGCTTTTGCAAGAGGATCGCGGTAGAGGACTTATGGGTCATTTTGGACGTGAGAAGACGTACGCCACACTATCCAACAAGTACTTTTGGCCCAAGATGTTTCGTGATGTTGCACGCTTCACCAACCGATGTTCTACATGCCGCAAAGCTAAGTCAAAAGCTCAATCCCATGGTCCTTACATGCCTCTCCCTATACCCTTTCAACCTTGGGAAGACATTAGTATGGATTTTGTGCTTCGGTTGCCAAGAAGTAAAAATGGCCATGATTCCGTTTTTGTCATTGTGGACCGCTTCTCCAAGATGGCTCATTTCATCCCATGTCACAAGATAGGCGATGCTTCACATATTGTAAATCTCTTTTGTAGGGACATCTTGCGACTACATGGCGTCCCCAAGACCATTGTGTCGGATCGCGACGTCAAGTTCTTGAGCTACTTTTGGAAGACCCTATGCGCCAAGCTCGGAATCAAGCTTCTATTCTCTTCGGCATATCACCCTCAAACAGATGGACAAACGGAGGTGACGAACCGGATGCTATCTACTCTACTCCGCGCGTTGATCAAGAAGAACATCAAAGAATGGGAAGAATACCTCCCCATCGCCGAGTACGCCTACAATCGTGCAAGTCACTCAACCACCGGCAAGTCTCCGTTCGAAGTGGTCTACGGCTTCAACCCTTTGTCCCCATTGGACATCCTACCTCTACCACTCCAAGAACGCGTCAACATGGACGCAAGTGCAAGGGCAAGCTACATGAAGAAAATGCATGAAGATACAAGGCGCACTATCGAACGTCAAGTGGAACGCGTCACCAACAGGCGCAACCTCAACAAGCACCCCATGGTGTTCAAGCACGGTGACCTTGTGTGGCTACACCTCCGCAAGGACCGCTTCCCCAACGAACGCAGGTTGAAGCTACTTCCGCGAGCCGACGGCCCATTCAAGGTGTTGGCACGCTACAACAACAATGCCTACAAGATCGACATCCCCCGCGACAAGTACAACATGAGTGACACTTTCAACGTCACGGATCTATCCCCTTTTCATGGTGATGAAGATCTTGATCCGAGGACGGATCTTCCTCAATGGGGGGGGAGTGATGGGGACCATCCCACCATCATCCCCATTAAGACTACACCTCCGGACAAACCCCCAAGTGGTCCTATGACAAGAGCCCGTACTCGTGCGATTCAAGATGAGGTGATTTCTCTCCTATACGATTCTCCTCTCGATATTCATGGAACCTGGATGCTACCTCAAGCGGACATCCTATGCATGCTTAGGTACAATGAAGACTCTCGGAGTGAAGGACAAGTCACCATGAAGCCGGACACGAAAACGGAGGGACAAGAGCTTACAAGGGAGGCAGATCAACTCCCACGCCTCGGACATCCGGCCATGCCCTGGACATCCGGCCCCTGGAAGCTGCACCGGCGCCAAGGCCAAGCTGCTGCAAAGCTACAAGCGCCGGACATCCGGGCCCCCTATCCCGGACATCCGGCATGGCCCGGACATCCGGCCAACGGCCCCGGAAATCCGGCATCACTTATACAAAGAGCATCAAAACCGGCACCCCAGCCCCGGACTTCCGGCGTCTCCTATCGAGAGAGCTTTTGCAGCCAGCTCCAGGCCCCGGACATCCGGCCCGAAGCTCCGGAAATCCGGGCCCCTTCTGAAGCCCTGGACATCCGGACCCTCAAGCCCGGACATCCGGCCCCTATGTGGGCAGCCTCGGGCCCGAGGGGCCATGTACCATTCCATTCGCCCCTTTTACCATAGCACTATATAAACACCTTCCCCTCCTCTCTCTAGGGTTAGCTTTGTTTTAGCAAATACCTTTTTGTTGAGCATAGCTCCATTACTTCCTTCTCCCATGGAGATTGCCCTCCATTGAGAGAAGATCCAAGTGATGCCAAGGCCCCTCTAAGGGAAGATCCTAAGGGATTCAAGACCTCCTCCTTTGGAGCGAGGAGACTACCGGTTACCTGTATCCTTTTGTTTATTGTGGATCTTGTGTCTCGTGTACTCGTGTGATTCTAGTGGATGTGTAATCGAAGATTGTCCTTGAGTTTGCGATTTCCTCTCGTGTTCTTCGTGTTCCTCGTGTTTCTCGTGGAAATCCCCCTCCAATTCGTGAAAGATCAACGCACACGGGTGTGCCCCGTATCACTATCCCATAAAAATTACTCCCATTTGCTCATATGTCATAGATGACAAACCCATGGTTATTGGCATTTGTTTTTCTTGTGATGATATTTCCATGCTTCCTTTGCATCATTTGCGCAATTGCTCACATATGACATGCCATGACCACGTAGCTACAGATATGCATTGTTTTGGATGTTATCCATATTCTACATATTATGCTTCCGCTATTGCACATGAGGAGACCCCAATAGTTTCCTCATACATGTTCGGAGATTTTGTTCAATCCAATCCATTGCATTATCCCATTTATTGTATGCACCATCCGCATATCATGAATAACAATGCTCCCGATAATTCACATGATGCACTACATATTTCTACTCTCCATTATGCTATACATAAAAACAAACCTTTAATGATGGATGACATGTTCTTATATCATGCATCTCATTTATTTGAGCATTGGATATTTTGTGCTAACGAACACAAGCACATGCACATCCTAACGGATGATGTATACATATACCACGCGCACACAATTTTCCCTTTGCCTTTGTTGTGTGTAGGTACTCATGATTATTCGTCAACCTCACAATCCCACGAATTGACGAAAAGGGATCTTGAGACCACCGATGCTTTGGGATTCACCGGAATTTGTCTCCAACCATTCCCCTCCCGCAAGGACTACGTGCATCTCTTCTACTTAGTTCTCACATGACTATGGGCTATATACCACTTGTTATCTTATGCTCATGTTCTCGTGTTCACTTTGCATGCTATGCTCATTTCTATGCCATTGCCATGCAATTATGACCCATGCTTTGCATCTCACATGACACTTGATTATATGACTTGTATGTGTACTTGCAAGCTTGGTGGAGATATTCCTTGCAATTGCCATGTTTGCTTTGTGCTCCATGCCTATGATGACACATTTATCTTGCTTTGTGTTCATGCCCGCGACATGTCATGTGCATTAGTTATGTCCACTATTTGCTCATATGACATGATTGCCATGATTTTCTCTAGTATGTTGCATCTTTGCACTACTAGCTTGGACGTCATGGTTACTTTGCTTGCTTCATGTGTTGCATCATCGATGATTACTACTTGCGCATTTCATGTGGTTGATGACAACCATTGACATGCTTCGCACGTGATTGCTATTGAATGTTGTCATATGTCTCCATGTGTTGCCTCTTCCATGCTAGATTTTCCATGTATTGAGTGCAATAAAGCCTTTAATATTTCTAATGAGATTGCCCCCATAGCCTTCTCACATATATTTGGAGCTTTTGACATCTTTCATGTGAAGCATGTGTGCCTTCCTTCTTTGCACCATATGCCTAGTGCCATGAATATAGCCATGTTGCATCATATTATTCATGCACTTTTGCTTCTAATTGTTATGTGCAAGAGAAGAGAACCATCGTGATGGATGATGTGTTTGTCTACCATGCACATACATTATTTTCCTTGTTGTGTGTATGTGTAGGATACTTCGACTACATGTCAACTTCCACTTCACGTGAGTTGACCATTCGAGCTCTTGAGAGTGAGCCATGCTACACCGACATGTTTCTACGTCGAACGTGCTTGCGCATCGACATTGTGAAGGACGCACAAGGACATGTTTTCAAGGTGACATCCTTCTTGAGCATGGATATTGTGGATCATCCTACTTGTGTTGCTTGTACCATGACACATATTGGTAATCTTGGACCACATATTTGCACACATGATAGAGATATTGATTCCACTCATGATTCCCACACTGCCATGCCTCATGACATATATGCCTTGTGTGTTGCATCCAATTTGTGGATTACTTGCTCTTATGATATGCTTGGTTGCAACAATGTCCATTCTTCACATATGCCATGCCCCATTGCTTGCTACATGCTTGACTTGATTGCCTCACACATGATGACCAATTGCTCTTTCTATTGTGTTGAGTGCCTATCTTCACTACACCATATGCACATTATGCTTGGATTCCCTTTCACTTTGGATTGCCCCATGTGTTTAGACACTTCATATTATTTGGTGTTGTGAATGATTCCTATGCATACCACAGACCTTTTGTTGACTGCTTTGTGCATGATTGCTATGATCATGAGGTAGATGCTTGTTATATTGTCAAACATATTTGCATCTCTACCTCACATTTATATGCATACATGCCATGTCTCTATCAATTGTCACACCATATGATATGCATGATGACAACACTTGTTCGGTGATTCACCACTTGAATGCTTGGATTTCTCCCAAAGCTAACCACATTTGTTTTTCCAAGTGTTTGTTGTGTTTGCTCCTTTTGAAGGAATTACTAGGCGGTGAGACACTGGAGAGTGCCCCTTTAGAGCTTGATGATGATGAGTGCTTGGTGATCGTCCACTTCTACATGGCAACGACATCTCCTTCCCATGGTGATTTGGATTTTGATCCGAGGACGGATCTTTCCCAAGGGGAAGGGGATGATGCGGAGCATCCTAAGGATATCACCATGACTAGAGTCCGTTCAACAAGTGACACGTGCAACATCTACTTCACATACATAAAGGTGAATCCTTTCCTTTACACGTGTTCACTTGACCCCTTCAAGGATGGTATACTACTTCACACTCCTCTCGTGTGCATGCATAGGTATTATTGGAGCTTCAAGGATAAACAGGAGGAGTGCGAGCGCCAAGGAACAACTACAACATCCGCGAAGGAAGCATGGAAGCGTAGAAGGAAGAAGAGGAGTTGTGCCAGCCTAGGAATTAGAGGTACAACCGGTCAACCACCGGTCAACCGGTACAACCGGTCCACTACCGCCCAACTACCGCTCAACCTTGGGCACGTTCCTGTTTTGAAGTGGTTCAAGGCCGGTGCTGCCCCGGTTGTTCCGCCAGCTTCTCCATGACAGGTACAACCGGCCCAACTTCCGGTACAACCGCCCTCCAACGCCCAGGACGCCTTCAGGAAGTGGTACAACCGTCCCAAGCGGTACAACCGGTGTTGTGACCGGTACAACCGCCCTTCATGTGCGCAGTCACGACTCATGTAGCCCTAACTTAACCCTTGGACTATAGATACTCTCTCCCCATCTCGTTTTTAGGGTTAGCATTGGTTTAGCTCATAGATAGTTGAGCCTAGCTCCTTCCATTACCTCTTCCATGGAGTAGATGCCTCTATGAGAGAAGATTCCCTAGTGGATGTCAAGGCCCCTTGCGAGGGAAGATCCCTAGTGGATTCAAGGCCCCATATCCCCATGGGATTTGGGATGAACTCTACCGTGTATCCTCTTTCCCTTTGTTGTTCTTGTACCTTTGTGGATCTCATGTGTATGTGAGTCTAGTGGATGTGTGATTGGACTTGTTCTTGAGTGTTTCTCTTGTGATTTCTCCTTGTTCTACCCCGTGTTCTTCGTGGAATCCCCCTCCATTTCATGAAAGATCAACACACACGGCTGTGCCCCGTATCACAATGCCTACACGATCGACATCCTACGCGACAAGTACAATTTGAGCGACATCTTCACGTCAAGGACCTATCTCGTTTCTATGGTGATGAGGATCTCGATCAGAGGAAGTATCTTTCCCAAGGGAGGGGGAGATGATGCGCAGCATCCCATGGTCATCCCCATGGATCCATCACCAAACCACAAGCTCCAAGTGGACCTATGACAAGGGCCCGTGCACGTGCCAGTGAAACCGACGTGACATCTCTCCTTATTGAATCCCCATTTGATACTCTTGGAAATTGGATGCTACCTCAAGCGAAGACCCAATGCATGCTTAGGTACCTTGAATACAACCTCTAAGACGCTCGGAGTGAAAGCCAAGCAACCATGAAGGTGGACGCGAAGATGGAGGAAGATGAGCACAGAGGAAGGGCTTGATACTTGTGATCTGCGTTGGGTTTTCCGTGAAGAGGAACGAGTAATTGCAGCACAATACGGGTAAGTATTTCCCTTAGTTATGAAACCAAGGTTTATCGAACTAATAGGAATATCAATCCACAACCATCTTCAGTGGCTGCACACAAAAGAGCAAACAACTTGCTCCCAACGCGGGCAACAAGGTTGTCAATCCCCTTGATCTCGTTATTTGCAAGCAAGTGAAGTGTGGAGATAATAGTAGATAATTGTAAATTGCAAAATAAAATAAAAGGTAAATAAGAACAGAAAGTAGTTGTAGCGTTTATAAATATATAAGTGAACAGACCCGGGGGCCAGAGTTTTTCCTATCGGCATCTCTCATGAAAGTAAGCATACGGTGGGTAAACAAATTACTGTTGGGCAACTGATAGAAAAGTGCATAGTTATATGATATTCACGACAATGATCATGTGTATATAGGCATCACGTCCATAAGAAAATAGGCCGACTCCTGCCTGCACCTATTATTATTACTCCACCCATGGACCGCTTTCCAACATGCATCTAGAGTATTAAGTAAAACAAAGTAATGCTTGGAGAATATTAAAATGATGTAGAAAAAAGAGAATTCAATTAACATGAACTAACCCCATCGTTTTATCATTAGTGGCAACAATATAAAGACGTGTCTTGTCCCTTTCTGTCACTCAGATATAGAGCACTGCCAGATTGAACCCACTACAACGCACCCCTCTCACTGAAGAAATATCAATCTAGTTGGACGAACTATCTCAATAGATCGGAGAGATTTACAAGGCTATAATGATCATGCAAATAAGAATCATAATATTCAGAGGTGACTCAAATACTTTTCATGAACAGTCTGAAACATAAACCCACAATTCATCGGATCCCAACAAACGCACCGCACAAAGGAGTTACATCGGATAGATCAACGCGAAGATGCGATGATCATTGTATTGAAGATCAAAAGAGAGAGAGATAGCCATCTAGGTACTAACTACGGACCCATAGGTCTGTGGTGAACTACTCACACGTCATCATGAGGGCAGCATGGTTAATGAAGAGGCCCTCTATGTCGGAACGGAGCTCGAGATGGGATCCCGGCGGAATAGAGACTAGCGGCGGCGGAAAAAGTGTTTCGGGATGCCCTCTAGGGTTTTTGGAATATATGTTAATTTATAGGCCAGAGAACGGGGTCAGAAGGGCCACCAGGGAGGGACAAGCCATTAGGGCGCGAACCCCCTGGGCGCGCCCTGTTGGCTTGTGCCTCCCTCGTGCGGCCTCCGGTCTTCTCCCAAAGCTTCCACGGCTTTTTTCTTGGTCCAGAAAAAATCATAAAAAAAATTCGGCGCAATTGGACTCGTTTGGTATAAACCTGAAAAGTAAACAAACACGCAGAAAACAGGAACTGGCACTAGGCACTGGGTCAATAGGTTAATGCTCAAAAATAATATAAATTGGTAAATTATTAATAGCATGGAACAATAAAAAAATATAGATACGTTGGAGACATATCAGCATCCCCAACTTGAATTCCTGCTCGTCCTCAAGTAGGTAAATGATAAAAACAGAATTTTTGATGTGACATACTACCCAATATGTAATCTTTTGCATCTATGCTCATTGAGAAACGATGAATTAACAAACATCAACATAGTAATATTGATAGGCACAAGCAACAAAAATCATCAATCTTTCAAAGTACACAGTCCTAAAAGAATGTTTACCCCCATTCATCTTACAATATTAGCAAGGCATGGCTCCGTCTTCACCACATTAATACAAATGTCAAGCACCACGGTGTCCAAGTCATGGAATTGGATTGTACTTTTTTAAAGTGCATCAACTTTTTATTCTTCAAGCAATACATGAGCGTGAACCATTGGACATAGCATAATGGTGGAATAGAATATGGTGGTAGATATCAAAGGGGTAAAAGTGGAGAAGATAATCTCACATCAACTAGGCATATCAACGGGCTATGGAGATGCCCATCGATAGATGTCAATGCAAGGAGTAGGGATTGCCATGCAAATGATGCACTAGAGCTATAAGTGTATGAAAGCTCAACTGAAGCTAAGTGGGGTGTGCATCCAACTTGCTTGCTCATGAAGACCTCGGGCATTGGAGGAAGCCCGTCGTAGGAATATACAAGCCAAGTTTGAAATAATGAATAGGTAATTCCCACTAGCATATGAAAGTGATATATCATGAGACTCTTTACATGAGGAACATGGTGCCACTTTGAGGCACAAGTGTGGTAAAGGATAGTAGCAAAGTCCCTTCTCTCATTTGGCCTACCCCATTTTTTTATTTCCTCACTAGGACAATGCTCTAATAATGATGATCGTCACACTTTTATTTACTTACAACTCAATATGAAAACTTGATATGAAGAACTATGAAACAATATGACTCAATATGAATGCCTCTGGCTGTGTACCAGGATGTACAATGATCTAGCGTGACATGTAAAAATATGATGAACGGTGATTTGCCACAAATACTATGTCATCTCTATATGATCATGCAAAGCAATATGATGATGAAAGCACTAGTCATATGATGTGACGGTGGAATTTACATGGCAATATATCTCGGAATGGCTATGGAAATGCCATAATAGGTAGGTATGGTGGCTGTTTTGAGGAAGAAATAATGACGCTTATGTGTGATAGAGCGTATCATGTCACGGGGTTTGGTTGCACCGGCGAAGTTTGCACCGATCCTCGAGGTGAGAATGGGCAATGCACGGTACCTAAGAGGCTAGCAAATATGAAAAGGTGAGAGTGCGTACATCCATGGATTCACATAAGTCATAAAGAACTCACATATTTATTGCGAAGTTTTATTAGCTCTCTCGAAGCAAAATACTACTCGCATGCCCGTAGGGAGGAGGTTGGGAGGAGTTAACCATCGCGCGCCTCCGACCTAAACAACACTAGGTTTTCAACAAGGAATAAGAATGCTCACACATCATCACCATGCCATAACCAATATTTAGATGAACAACAAATTTACACCCTTTAACTATCGATATTTCTACTAACCGACAACCATGCACTCACGCTCTGATGAGGACATCAATACCATTGTTACACCCACAACCCCTGCTGTTATATATACTGGACCAGTTACAAGAGCTCGCGCACGCCAATTGAATTACTAGGTACTTCTGTTTCTTGGAAATCCTTCTAATGTTCATGAACATATGATGCTGCCTAAATTAGATACTTTTGTTTTACTTATGAATGAAGGACCCAGCATGCACAAGAAGGATGGCCATTGGAGAGGGAACAAGCATGGAGAAGAAGGTGCGCATGCGGGAAAGAACAATGGAGCTTTTAGTGGTGATTTTCGCACTTTGAAGCCACCATAAGGAGAGCATGAAGGCTTGGACGAAATATTTAAGACGCCACTTTATAAATTTCGTCCATAGGCTATTATAGGTGTTGCGCCACCTTATTTTTGGGCCCGGCCCATGTAATTTCGGAATACCTTTTCATAGGCTGTTTTTAGAGCCCGTATGTGTGGGGAAACTGAGTTAGGGTTGGTTTCAGACCCCTCCTCCAAGGGGCCACGAAATTCCCCTCTATTCCCCCATATAAACAGCCCTTAGGGCGCCGTTTAGACTTGGGTTTTGTTTAGATTACAAGTTCGCCATAGCTGCAACTTAGCGTCCTTCGTTTGTGTTCCACGACCAAACCAAGACGTCGCAGAACCCCACTTTCATGAATAAAGATTTCTTGTTATATTCGCAATATCCAGATTGCAATTTTAGTTTCTTGCTTGTTCATTGTTTGCGTGCAGGAAATAGACCCTTGTGGTCAGGTTGATCGTGCTCCGATGTGGTCAATAACCTCTCGGAGTTGGTTTAGCGATTGCTAAGGTGCGATGTCTTCGCACGTTCGTAGTCGAATCATCAAAGTCTACTCCACCAAAAACGATAGCCACCATCTCATCGAAAGACAGGGACAACTTCGCCTCTATCAAGTGGTATCAGATTTCCAGGTTGCTCGGTGAGATTTTACCAATTATTCGTAGTTTAGATTGCATTTGTTCTTCATACCTACACTCCATGAAAAAGCCACAAAAAAATTAGGTTTAGATCATCATATCTGAACCAATCTGAGACTTTGCAATTTTCTGTTCGGTATTTGCTTTGTTGAATTTGCGGTTGCATCGTCGTGTCAAGTTGCTGGTCTTAGCATCTAGTCATCTAGAGTTTCGAGTTCTGTTCACAGTTTGTCATGCCGCCGCCACTACCACCACACATCCGCCATCATGCCAATCCGAGTCCACCTCCATCACAGATTCACCACCAGTCCGTGCTCCACCACCCATACATACATCCACCACTAGTTCGAGTTCCACCTGATTCATATCCACCACCAATCCTAGTCCGAGTCAATTACATATTAGGTTTAGTTTCGAGATCCTCTTGTTTTCAGTTTCGTGTTTCCTTGCCTGAGTAGGTTTTAAAAAAAGAGTTTGGAGACCCCCGGGCAGTTTTTAAGCCAAAATTTTGGCGGGAAAATATTTTTCCCTATCCTGTTTTTGGGCTTTGCGGAGCGTTTTGAGACACTCGCCACCAAAGTGATTTTTTGTCGCACTTTTTGGTCGTCGTATCCCTGAATCTTTCCAGAAAAAAATAGTCAATTTTTTGTGCCTATCCTGTTTATATGCCTTTGGAAGAGTTTTGAGACACTCGCCATTATATTGATTTTCTGAAGAAAAAAAGGAGCGCCAAAAAAAAAGAGGCGCCAAAAAAAGAGATTTTTTCAGAGTGTGCTCTTCCCTTGGTTACGTGTCGCGTCGTGATTTTGTTGGTGTTCTAGACGCACGTCTCTAGTATGATCTAGCTTAGGACCAGCACGGTACGGTCGTTGAGCGTATTTTCAACTTTGCATCTCTGAACTGATTATTGCTGAGCCCCTTTTGCTACCATATTATAAGCTTTCCCAGCTCCACATACATCTACATCGTGCTTTTGACTCTTCCTGGTAATCGCTCTATCCAAGCTTTGAGAGTTTTGACTACAACGGTTGCCGATCACCGCCTGCTGCTTGGTAAGAACTTGTAAGGATTTGAGATTCGCTTGAAGGATTTGTGACACACCACCACCACCACCACCACTTCCTAGTAGTCAGTAGGTTCATATTCTTGTATGTTTCCTATTGCTGCTAACCATGCCAGGATCACAAGCTGACGAGATCGACTAGGAGGGTATGACCAACAAGGCGCTAGATGATAAATTTCAACAAATGATGGGTGAACAGGTGCGCGACTTGGTGACGAGCCTTGGAGAGGCTATGGAGAAACTAGATGGTTTGGGAAAGACGGTCGACGCCAAGCTTGATCCTAAATCCAATGAGGTGCTTGCACGTCTACCTCCACCAGCTGTACTTGTACCTCTGCAACAACAACACCAACAACGCCCAAATTTCGTGGGACGAGCGCGACATGTGCCTATCGACCAAGGCCAAAATTCTGGTGCAATTGCTACTGTTGCAGCTTCAGTGGCTGATGTTGCTGCTCCTACTGTTGTTGAGCAGAATGAGGATTATGATGGTGATTACAATGACGAGGGAGAGGTTGTCCCAGATCAGCCCCAGGTCCAAACGCCACCACACGCACCAGGCCGTCCACATGGCTACTATCGCAATGGTAGGGCAGCACCACCTGATACGGGGCACGCCCGTGTGCGTAGATCTTTTCACACTTGGAGGGGAAAAAGGGAGAAATCACGAGAGAAAACGCAAGCTCATGGACAAACTTCGATCACACATCCACTAAGAACAAGCAAACACACGAGGTAGTTAGATCCACAAACAACGGACGGATACAAGTAACCGGTAGTTCTTCCTCACTCCGGGGAGGAGGCCTTGAATCTCGTGAGATCTTCCCTCTAGAGGGGCCTTGGCATCACTTGGATCTTCTCCGGTGGAGGGCAACTCCACAAGAGGAGGAAGTAATGGAGCTAGGCTCAACAAAGAGTATTTGCTAAACACAAGCTAACCCTAGGACGGAGGTAGAGGAAGGGTACATATAGTCTAGGGGATAAGTGGGGGGTACATGAGTCGTAGCTACTTCTATTCCGCAGCGTAGGGGCGGTTGTACCGGTCTTGAGACATTAAGCGGAACATCCGGGGTAGTACCAGTCTTGAACCGCACCAGAATAGAAACTTGGCCGCGGTTGGAGCGGTTGTTGGCGGTAGTGGACCGGTTGTACCGGTGGAGCGGTGGTTGACCGATGGTGGACCGGTTGTACCCCTAATTCCTGGGCTGTTGCAAATCCCTCTCCTTGTTCTTGGCGTTCCTCTTGCTTCCTTCCTTCCTCTTGGTACTTGAGCACACAAAGGGTCTCTTCTTGAGGTAGGATCCACGTTCCAAGAGTATCAAATGGGAATTCACAAAGGAGAGATGTCACCTCGGATTCTAAGGCACGTGCGCGGGCTCTCGTCAAGGGACCACTTGGAGCTTGAGGTGTTGATGATGGGTCCATGGGGATGTACATGGGATGTTCCGCATCATCTCCCCCCCCCTTGTGAGAGATCCGTCCTCGGATCAAGATCTTCATCACCATGGAACGGAGATAGGTCCGTGACGTTGAATGTGTCGCTCACGTTGTACTTGTCGCGTGGAATGTCGATCTTGTAGGCATTGTTGTTGTAGTGCGCCACTACCTTGAATGGTCCATCGGCGCGAGGAAGAAGCTTGGACTTGCGCTCGGTGGGGAAACGGTCCTTGCGGAGGTGTAGCCACACAAGATCACCGGGCTTGAACACCATGGGGTGCTTGTTGGTGTTGCCCTTGGCGGTGACTCGCTCCAGTTGACGTTCGATCGTGCACCTTGTATCTTCATGCATTTTCTTGATGTAGCTTGCCCTTGCACTTGCATCCATGTTGACGCGCTCTTGGAGTGGTAGAGGCAGGATGTCCAATGGGGACAACGGATTGAAGCCGTAGACCACTTCGAACGGAGACTTGCCGGTGGTGGAGTGACTTGCGCGATTGTAGGCATACTCGGTGATGGGGAGGCAATCTTCCCATTCCTTGATGTTCTTCTTGATCAACACGCGAAGTAGGGTAGAAAGTGTCCGGTTCGTCACCTCCGTTTGTCCATCGGTTTGAGGGTGATATGCCGAAGAGAATAGAAGCTTGATTCCGAGCTTGGCGCATAGGGTCTTCCAAAAGTAGCTCAAGAATTTGACGTCGCGATCCGAGACAATGGTCTTTGGAACGCCATGTAGTGGCAAGATGTCCCTACAAAACAAATTTGCAATATGTGAAGCATCATCTATCTTGTGACATGGAATGAAATGAGCCATCTTGGAAAAGCGATCCACAACTACAAAAACGGAGTCATGGCCATTTTTAGTTCGTGGCAAGCCAAGCAAAAAATCCATACTAATGTCTTCCCAAGGTTGGAAAGGTATAGGTAGAGGCATATAAAGACCATGGGATTGAGCCTTGGACTTAGCTTTGCGGCATGTAGAGCATCGGTTGGTGAAGCGTGCAACATCACGAAACATCTTGGGCCAAAAGTACTTGTTGGATAGTGTGGCATACGTCTTGTCGCGTCCAAAGTGACCCATAAGTCCTCCACCGTGAGCCTCTTGCAAAAGCAACAAACGAAGAGAAGACTCAGGTATACACAATTTGTTAGCACGCATAAGATAGCCATCTTTCATATAATAGTTCTCCCAACAAGTTTTCACTTGGCACTTAGCGTAAGGATTAGCAAAATAGGCATCATGCTCATACAAGTCTTTGATGTGCTTAAAACCAACAACATTCAATTCAAGTTGAGTAACTAGCATGCATTTGCGGGAAAGAGCATCCGCCACAACGTTTTCCTTACCCTTAATGTATTTGATGACATAAGGGAAGGACTCAATGAATTCACTCCATTTAGCATGTCATTTGTTCAACTTAGTTTGACCCTTTAAATACTTAAGCGTTTCGTGGTCGGTATGGATAACAAACTCATGAGGGCGCAAGTAATGTTCCCACACATGTAGAACTCGCACCAAAGCATATAATTCCTTGTCATAGATGGGGTAGTTAAGTTGAGCGCCGGATAGTTTCTCGCTAAAGTACGCGATAGGACGCTTATCTTGCATGAGCACACCACCTATTCCATTACCGCTAGCATCACAATGCACTTCAAATGTTTTATCGAAATTGGGCAAAGCAAGCAAAGGTGCATGAGTGAGCAAATTTTTAAGTTCATGGAAAGCGGTGTCTTGTGAAGGACCCCAAATAAATGGTGCATTTTTCTTGCTCAAAGCATGGAGAGGTGATGCAATAGTGCTAAAGTCCTTGACAAAACGGCGATAGAAACCGGCTAGTCCTAGGAAACTATGCACTTGTTGCAAGTTCGTCGGTGTGGGCCAAGTTTTAATAGCATCAATCTTGTTTCATCTACATGAACTCCCTTAGAAGATACTACAAAACCTAGGAAAACTACCTTCTCAACACCAAAAGTGCATTTCTCCATGTTTGCATAGAGTTGTTCTTTCCGAAGGATTTGCAAAACATCACGAACATGTGTAGCATGCTCCTCAAGAGACTTGCTAAAGACAAGAATGTCATCAAAGTAGACCACAACACAATATGCAATGAGTGGTCGCAAGACATAATGCATAACACGCATAAAGGTACCTGGTGCTTCGGATAAGCCCATGGGCATAACCAACCATTCATAGAGACCAAATTTTGTCTTAAAAGCAGTTTTCCACTCGTCACCCTCTTGTATGCGGATTTGGTAGTAACCACTTTTTAAGTCAATTTTAGAAAATATAGTGGCACCACTAAGTTCATCAAGCATATCATCTAGGCGAGGAATGGGGTGACGGTATCGAATGGTGATAGCATTGATAGGACGGCAATCGGAACACATGCGCATAGTACCATCATGCTTAGGCACTAGAATGACCGGAACCGCACAAGGACTCAAACTCTCACGTACATGCCCTTTATCTAGTAGTTTTTGGACTTGCCTTTGTATTTCCTTTGTTTCGTCGGGGTTGAAGCGGTAGGGAGCCTTGTTAGGAAGCGGTGCTCCGGGGATGAGGTCGATGCGGTGTTCGATCCCTCGTTTTGGAGGTAGTCCCGGAGGTAGCTCGTCGGGGAACACATCCTTGAATTCCTGCAACAACTTTGATTACACAAGAGGAAGATGTTGTGAAGGGTTAGTCCAAACGACTTCATCTTTGCACACAAGTACATAGTGAAGAACGGTCGATGGGCTCTCACTCACATCCCTCAAATCTCTTTTGGTGGCTAAAAGAACTATATCTCCCATGTCCCTCATCGTGGAGTCGCTCATTTTTGGCTTGTGGCACTCACTCTCTTTGAGGTGGATCACTCTCTCACTTCTAGCTCCACGATGGGATGTAGCTTGTTTGTCGGCGATGACTTGGCTTGGAGTCATTGGTCGTAGCACATATTGCTTTCCCTTCATCTTGAAGCTATATTGATTTGTCCGGCCGTTGTGTGTGACGCCACGGTCGAATTGCCAAGGTCTACCAAGTAGGAGGTTAATAGAGGCGAGGGTCCCGATCTTTCGATGAGATGATAACTATCGATTTGGTGGAGACGACTTTGATGATCCGACTTCGAACGTGCACGACGTTGCGCCTTAGCAATCGCTAAACCAATCTCCAAGAGGTTATTGACCACGCCGGAGCACGATCAACCTGACCACGAAGGTCTATTCCTGCAAGCAATCGAAGAACAAGCAAGAATATGATAATGCAATCTGAATATTGCGAATATAGATGAAGTATTGATAATGGTGGGGTTCCGAAAGCGGTCTTGGTCTGGTCGTTGGACACAAACGAAGTACACGAAGTTGCAATGGCTAACTTTTAACTAAACAAAACCCAAAGGAAAAACTACTAGATTGATCTACTTATATAGGAGCAAGGGGTGGCGGCCAAGGAGGTGGGAGGATGTCCCAAGGCAGCCTAAAACTAACCCTAGGTCGTACAAGGCCTATGGGCCCAAGTGGAGGTGATGCAACACCTTTGGACTTGTAGTTTGATTCGGATTCTGGTGCAACGTCATATTGTTTCGTCAATATCTCCACGCTACGGACGAATTTGAAGGTGATTCCAATTGGTACGGAAAGCAGATAAAATCTAATTTTCAGCAAAAAACGAATCACCCAATTTGGAGTCCGGATGAAAACATTATTGCCGTTTTGGTACAGGTATGTCTGTGCAGTCCGAATCTGAGTGCAGAACGTGAGAGACTTGGACTCTATCTTCTCTTGGCCAAAAAGTGACGTGAGAGAACTTGTTGAATAGCACCTAATTGTTTCCTTTGACATGAGAGGACCTCTTGAATAGCACCCAACCATTTCCTCTTCTTTTGTCATCACACGTGGTTCATACAAGTGTTCGTCCATCCTGCATTTAGGCATAACATAAAAATAGGTGAAGTATTTTTGTTCCGGATAACATAAATAAATTATTGCATAACTCTTATAAGAAATCACCTCACAAATATGCATGTATGCAATATTTTTGGTCGTATCCAAGGTAGTCATGTCCTCATCATCCTCCCTTTCTTGAAAACAAAGCCGTCCTCGGCGTTGCTTAGTCTGAAATATGGCTAACAAAAGAGACAAGGTGTACATGTTGTATATGTATATGTCATCTATTTTTCTGGATCTCAGTTGTGGCACATGTGACACATTTATACAAGAGCACACTTCAAATGTCATGAAATATAAAGCCAAAATATTATCACAAGAAGTAGAAGGCATTAAAATATTGCAACACGGTTTGCATATATAAGTGAAGTCCTTATTCATATCAAAAGATTGACAATGTTCATCATTAAACCATCCCAACATTGGTAAATAAACTTGAATTATTCCAAATTTTGATGCTACAACATGCTTAAATAAGCAAATATGCAACATGTCATTTGGCACAGAATCATCACCAAAATTGGAGGTCATATCAAAATGATTAAACAATGGCAAAATTATTTTCAAACATATTTGATCCAAATTTGATTTATTTCCTGATTCACATGGTTCTTTCTCATCCACAGTTAATTCAATAGGTGCACTCAAAATTGTTGATATTTGATCACATGGCAAAGTCAAATCATGAACATATTCCTCTAAAATAGGTGGTGTGATCAAAGTAATGGGTAGCTCATCACATGGTACATTGGAATTGACAAGGCATTCATCATACTCATGTGGAGGTGGAAGATCAGTACCTTTGTCATTACCTCTTATGATCAACTCAGATGATGTAGGCACTCTCGGTGGTGACGTGTCACATGGTGAAGGTGATGTAGCCCTCACAACAATTGATGTGGTTGTCATACTATGCCTAGTAGTTGAAGGAACAACCGTATCAACTCTTGAAATGTGCACCTTGCGCTCGTTCTCCTTGTGGGCAACACGTTGTTTTATTACCTGTTCAGCTTTGCAAGCAAGACAAAACAAACGATGCATAGAATAACACTTTTCAGGAATTAGTATCTCCTGAATATCACGGTTTAACCCTCCCCAAAATCTATCCATAAAATCTTCTTCACTTTCTTCTAATGAGGAATGCAACAAGGTCGTTTGTAAATCGTCATAATATTTCGTTACGGTGTCACTACCTTGTTTTAAATTTTCGAACTTTTTAATCATGTCACGAGTGTAATAAGTAGGAACGAATGTGTGTCTCATGGCAAGTTTTAAATCATCCCAAGTAATATGTATATAATCAGGGTGTAAACGACAATATTCACTCCACCAAACTGAAGCATAACCAGTGAATGAATCAATCGCGACCTTAACTTTTTTATGTTCAGCAAAATTATGAGAAGCAAATATATCATTTATTTCGAACTCCCATTCAATATATAAAGCAGGTCTAAAACGGCCATTAAATGGTGGTATAGAAACATTAACCTGATCATGTGTACTGGAATGTCTTTGCACTTCTCGTGACGGTTGTGGTATTTGCTTAGGTGGTGGCACGTCTCCCACGATTGACAAAGCCCACAAACTGACAACTCTGGATCCTGTCATGATTAGTAGAAACAAGAAATAAAATCCAAGAATATTGTTCCTATGAACTACTGGGATGTGGTGGTAAGACGCTCACAGTAAAGCAAATATCAATGTCTTACAAATTCTTACCATGCAGCAGGTGGTGACCGGCAACCGATGGTGTCAATATCTCCGAAGATTGAGTAAAGCGATTACCAGGTGAACGTATGCATACACGGTGTAGAAATATATGGAGCTTGGAAGGCTTAATATATGGTAGCAAAAGATTAGCAATAATCAATTCAGAGATGCAATGTTGAATAAACGCTCAACGACGGTACTGTGCTGGTCCTAGGCTAGACCGTACTAGAGACGCGAGCCTAGAACACTAATGAAGTCACGGCGTAGGACAAATAGCAGCAACGGATGATAGGAATTAGCTCTGGACAGCAAGATATAAGTGAAGATCACAATGGCAGTAAAGACAATGATGATAAATGACCGCCAAGCAGGATATACCGAAACTCTCTCTACAATTTTCCTATGAAAGATAATATGTCAAATTTCTGATATTTTTTCTCAAGAATGCTACTGACTCAAGCTTTCGTATGCAAAAAGAATCACTCAATTCCGAGTTCGTATGAGGAGTCAAATAATTCAGAAACGAACCTGAAAAATAATGACAAACTGTGTTCACGACCTTCGGAGGGCAAAAAGTCCTATTTAGAAGCCGATTTGGAGGTGACAATAATGAACTAGCTTGATGAACTATTCAGATGCGGCTCGTCGATAGCTCGAATTTGAATACTGGTGGAGCCAAAACGGAGTTCGTATGAGGAAGATACGCCTGTTTTACTGAACACTGCGCAAAACAAATTTCAATCCGAATTCAGATACGAGATTGAGTCTAGATAGATCCGAAATTTGTGTTTTTTTTCTCTTCTCTCTTTTTTTTTCACTGACTTTTTTTTTGTCTTCCTTTTTTTTCTCTCTCTCTCACTTTTTTTTTTCTCTCTCACTTTTTTTTCCAACAAAATCAGATAAGATGCAGATTGGATCAAGCGTAGATGTGAACGACCTCAAGTATGATAATGACAATGACCGAAACAGGCGGTGGAAATTGATGTGGGCAACAACGGAAGGGATGACGGCTGTGTGCTGGTGGTATATGGCAGCAGCGATGAAGATGGTGCGGCGGTGGCGTGACAATCTGTGGACAGAACTCGAAACTCTAAGGCACTAGATGCTAAGACCAGCAACTCGACACGACGATGCAACCGATAATTCAACTATGCAAGCACTGAAAAGAAAATTGCAAAGGCTCAGACTGGCTTGGACAAAGGATGAATAGATCTAACTTTTTTTTGTATGGCTTTTTCTTGGGTAATAGGTAAGAAAAATAAATCTAATCTAGGGATAACGGGAAATTCTCACCGAGCAACCTGAAAACTGATACCACTTAATAGAGGCGAGGGTTCCGATCTTTCGATGAGATGATAACTATCGATTTGGTGGAGACGACTTTGACGATCCGACTTCGAACGTGCACGACGTTGCGCCTTAGCAATCGCTAAACCAATCTCCAAGAGGTTATTGACCACGCTGGAGCACGATCAACCTGACCACGAAGGTCTATTCCTGCAAGAAATCGAAGAACAAGCAAGAATATGATAATGCAATCTGAATATTACGAATATAGATGAAGTATTGATAATGGTGGGGTTCTGAAAGCGGTCTTGGTCTGGTCGTTGGACACAAACGAAGTACACGAAGTTGCAATGGCTAACTTTTAACTAAACAAAACCCAAAGGAAAAGCTACTAGATTGATCTACTTATATAGGAGCAATGGGTGGCGGCCAAGGAGGTGGGAGGACGTCCCAAGGCAGCCTAAAACTAACCCTAGGTCGTACAAGGCCTATGGGCCCAAGTGGAGGTGATGCAACACCTTTGGACTTGTAGTTTGATTCGGATTCTGGTGCAACGTCATATTGTTTCGTCAATATCTCCACGCTACGGACGAATTTGAAGGTGACTCCAATTGGTACGGAAAGAAGATAAAATCTACTTTTCAGCAAAAAAAGAATCACCCAATTCGGAGTCCGGATGAAAAAGTTATTGCCATTTTGGTACAGGTATGTCTGTGCCGTCCGAATCTGAGTCCAGAACGTGAGAGACTTGGACTCTATCTTCTCTTGGCCAAAAAGTGACGTGAGAGAACTTGTTGAATAGCACCTAATTGTTTCCTTTGACATGAGAGGACCTCTTGAATAGCACCCAACCATTTCCTCTTCTTTTGTCATCACACGTGGTTCATACAAGTGTTCGTCCATCCTGCATTTAGGCATAACATAAAAATAGGTGAAGTATTTTTGTTCCGGATAACATAAATAAATTATTGCATAACTCTTATAAGAAATCACCTCACAAATATGCATGTATGTAATATTTTTGGTCGTATCCAAGGTAGTCATGTCCTCATCAGAGGTGGCAAACGGACATTGGAACCACATCACACTACAAAGTGTCTTCATATGCGCCTATCTTGAAGGAAACTTCCACGGTGTGGTCAACTTGGAGGGTTCCGGAATCACTAAGCCATTGGACCTTGTAGGGACGAGGGTGCTTTTTCTTGACCAATTGTAGCTTGGAACAAAGGTCTTCACTTGCCAAGTTGTGGCAACTCCCTCCGTCGATGATGACCTTGACGGACTTTCCTTGGATGCCCGCCTTGGTGTGGAAGATGTGGCACCGTTGGTCCTCATCTTCTTGTTGTTGGAGCGTCAAAACTTTGGAGACAACGAGAGCGGGGCTCGAATCATTGTCGCAAAAGATTTGCGAATCTTCATCTTCATTCACTTGGCGGTGGATGGCCACTTGTTCCAAATCTTGCATCTCGTCGTCGCTCATAGAGTCATAGGTGCCATCGTCGAGGAGGATCATGTTGCGTTTGGTTGGGCATTCGAAGGCCTTGTGGCCTCGCCCTTGGCACGTGAAACACTTGATAGAGGTTGTCTTGGCGGTAGCATCCGGTCTCGGTGTAGAGGATGAAGCCCTTGGCTTGTAGGTGCTGGAGGTTGGTCGGCTTAATGAAGTCGTTTTGTCCTTGTAGCTTGACTTGTCGCCGGTAGGTGTTGGAGATTTCATAGTTGAAGATGTCATTGTTGTAGTAGCTTGAGCACTTGAGCCGTAGGTCTTGGAAGAGAACTTGGAGTACTTGTAGTCATCTTGCACTTGCCGTTCCGCCTTTGTTGCTTGATGCACAAGTTCTAGAAGGTTGGAGTATGGTTGGAAGTCGGCAATTTTCTTGGCTTGGTAGTTGAGGCCATTCAAGAAGCATGCCATTGTTTGCTCGTCATCTTCCTTGACATTGGCTCGGATCATAGCAATCTCCATCTCTTGGTAGTACTCTTCTACCGACTTGGTTCCTTGCTTGAGTTGTTGGAGCTTCTTGAAGAGATCCCGGTTGTAATGGGTAGGCACAAAACGAGCTCGCATGAGATCCTTCATTTGGGCCCAAGTGGTGATGGGAGGTTCACCTCTCTCCCTTCTTCGCTCAATCACTTGTTCCCACCAAATAAGGACATAGTCTTGGAACTCAAAGGAAGCCATGGCTATCTTCTTCTCTTCATCATAGTTGTGGAGGCGAAAGATCTTGTCAACCTTGAGGGCCCATGACAAGTAGTCTTTGGGATCATTGCTTCCGGAAAACTTTGGCATTGTGAACTTGAGATTGCCGAAGCGTTGTTCATCATTGTGGTTGTGATGCCGAAATCCTTGTCTTGGAGGTGGATCTTCATTGTCGTTGCCTTGAGCGTGCTGACGTTGATCTTGTCCTTTCCCATCTTCATGGTCGGGTTCAACACGATGATCTTGAGGACGGCGACGCGGTGGACGCACACGGTTGCGCCTTTCGTGAAGCTCCTCTTGGCGATTGGCTTCTTCTTGTCGTTGTCGACGAAGTGCTTCTTGCTCGTGATGAGCTTGGCGGTTGCGCTCCTCCAAGGCACGAGTAGCTTCTTGCAAAGCGCGATGTGCCTCAAGCGCTCGTTCATGACGACGATGTTGTTCGTCTTCTCGGTGTCGTTGTTCTTGATCTTGGCGTTGTTGTTCTTGCTCCAACGCATCTTGCTCTTGTTGGCAGCGACGTTCTCGAGCGCCGGCGCGATCTTGAAGTCCATTGCCATGGAATGGCTTGTCTTGACGGTGACGACCTTGTGGAGAACTTGGGCCGGAGTGTTCGTCTTGGTGAGGAACACGTGCTCGCCGGGGGCTTGCGTCGGAAGAGTACTCCGATGAGTGTCGGCTTGAGCACCGTCTTGACGTAGTCGAAGTAGAGGGAGCGCGGTTGACCATCAAGGACCGAAGTTCCTCCATTTGGCTTGATAGCTTGGTGTCGAGGTAGTCTCGTGTGCGCACCTCGGATTCGCGCAAGTCGGTGGCGAGGTTTTCGATGCGGTCATTCAAGGCATGTTGCGCTTGAGTAATTGCCTTGTTTGCGCCGAAGAAATGCAACTTGGTGACGTGGGTGGTCGCGTCATCGTCGTTCTCCTCGAATGTCGGGTTCGACATGATGTTCCTATCCATAGCACTCAACAAGATGTAAGTGGAAGAGTGAGAAGACAATACCAATTACCGTTCCAAAAGTTGAGAGTGGATCAAGTTCACTCAATGTGCAAGCATGAAAGTAGTAGAATTGGTACCGAAGAATGTCCCTCTCACACCTACACAAGTAAAGCTTATGGAGTATCTTGGTTAGGATGGTGGCACAAAAATTCAAGCAATTCGAGAATAAGATTCAATCAAGTTGAAATAGATTCGTAGAATTCGCAAATGAGACAATGTAGATCAATAGCAATGAGTATACACGGAAACACACACACGATAGACAATTGGGGTCATGCAACCAAGGATGAGCGAAAATGTGGAATCCACGGAAAATGCTCTTGTTGCACAACACTAGAGAGACGGTAGCACGATTGCTCCAATGGGCACGATACGCACTTGTGCACACCCTACTATGAACCAAAAGTGTCGTCTACCTATTCCCGACTTGCTATGTGTATGCGGCACGTGTTACTCGCTCAAGTGATCCAAGATGATCAAGTATGCTATGCAAATCTTGTGATGCTGTTGCTCTTTTGCTCTTGCTTAAAAGCTTTGCTTCTCTTTTCCTTTTGCAATGATGTTTTGTATGGTCACAATGCGGGACGTGCACACCAAGATAGCAATTATGTATGTGGGTACTACTGTAACACAAAAGGAGATACGATGATAAATGCACGCTATTTGTAGCTATGCGGAGTATGTATCACTAAAGTGCACAAGTAGCGTAGCCCGGCAATACTCAATGGCTAGTCTCGATAGGTAAGTAACGCAAATAGGATCGGGTTAACAATGCAATGGCAAGGGTATATGTCAAGAGTGTCGTCGCGGTTACCGTCCTTGCTTACGGTTGGTGTCAATGAAGATGTGGTAGGCGACAAATCGGGGCGATGATGAGCAGCGGTGTTGTCGATGTAGAACCGTTCCTAATTAGCCGAAACACCTTAGGAAACGGAAACCGCAACTCAAAATCTCAAAGAAAAATTTGATGAAGTCAAATGGTGGTAAAACCAAGTTGAGGATCTCGGTCACGTCGATAGCTTCAAAACGAGCCAAAGAACACTCAAATCGGAGTTCGGGAGTAGAAGTTATGTGCAAAACAAGAATCAGCCTTAGTCACGAACTGGGAGGGGCGGTTGTACCGCTTGGGAGGGGCGGTTGTACCGCTCCTGGAGCGTCCTGGAGTTATCGGAACTGGGAATTAGCGGTTGTACCGCTTTTGGGGGTGGTTGTACCGCTCCGGAAACGACCTGGGGAGTTAGCGGTTGTACCGCATGTACGGGCGGTTGTACCGCACCTGGGCGGAACTGCAGGTCCGAATCCGCGGGTTAGAAGAAAAATTCGATCGATTTTGTGGAAGAAAATGATGGGAATGATAGGGCAAAGCTAGATCCACTTGTCCACAACGAGATCCACGGATCACAATCAACAAAATCTCCTCAAATCCAACAAATTCAAGAAATTTTTGGTATGTCTATTTTTGTGGGGATTTTCGAAATTAGGTCAAATCAAAGCAAAAATTGGCTAGAAAATGGAGGAAAAGACTCCAAGATGTGAATCAACGTGGCTCATGATACCAATATGATACGGGGCATGCCCGTGTGCGTAGATCTTTTCACACTTGGAGGGGAAAAAGGGAGAAATCACGAGAGAAAACGCAAGCTCATGGACAAACTTCGATCACACATCCACTAAGAACAAGCAAACACATGAGGTAGTTAGATCCACAAACAACGGACGGATACAAGTAACCGGTAGTTCTTCCTCACTCCGGGGAGGAGGCCTTGAATCTCGTGAGATCTTCCCTCTAGAGGGGCCTTGGTATCACTTGGATCTTCTCCGGTGGAGGGCAACTCCACAAGAGGAGGAAGTAATGGAGCTAGGCTCAACAAAGAGTATTTGCTAAACACAAGCTAACCCTAGGACGGAGGTAGAGGAAGGGTACATATAGTCTAGGGGATAAGTGGGGGGTACACGAGTCGTAACTACTTCTATTCCGCAGCGTAGGGGCGGTTGTACCGGAGCTTGGACCGGTTGTACCGGTCTTGAGACATTAAGCGGAACATCCGGGGTAGTCCCGGTCTTGAACCGCACCAGAACAAAAACTTGGCCGCGGTTGGAGCGGTTGTTGGCGGTAGTGGACCGGTTGTACCGGTGGAGCGGTGGTTGACCGGTTGTACCCCTAATTCCTGGGCTGTTGCAAATCCCTCTCCTTGTTCTTGGCGTTCCTCTTGCTTCCTTCCTTCCTCTTGGTACCTAAGCACACAAAGGGTCTCTTCTTGAGGTAGGATCCACGTTCCAAGAGTATCAAATGGGAATTCACAAAGGAGAGATGTCACCTCGGATTCTAAGGCACGTGCGCGAGCTCTCGTCAAGGGACCACTTGGAGCTTGAGGTGTTGATGATGGGTCCATGGGGATGTACATGGGATGCTCCGCATCACCACCCCCTCAGGTACGGGATCATGACCATCTCCCTAAACTTAAATTGAATATTCTGACATTTGAGGGCAGATATGTTCCTGATATATATCTTACTTGGGAGATAGAAATAGAACAACGTTTTACATGCTTACAATTTCCTGAGGATAGACGTGTTGCTCCTGCTGTTTGTGCATTCACTAGTTTTGCTTGTGTTTGGTGGTCTGAACATTGTAGAATACATCATGATAATATCCCTACTACTTGGGCTGCTTTGAAAACTGCTATGCGTAATCGTTGGGTTCCACCATATTATCAACGTGAGTTGCTTCAAAATTTGCAGCGTTTAAGACAAGGAATTTTTTTTGTAGAGGAATATTATCAAGAATTACAAACTGACATGATTAGATGTGGTATTGTTGCGGAGAATGAAGCTATGCTTGCACGTTTTATGGGTAGATTACATAGAGAAATTCAGACTATTCTAGAGTATAAGGAGTATAACACTATCACTCGTTTATTCCATCTTGCTTGCAAAGCTGAACGTGAAGTGCAGGATCAACTTCCACACGTCCTACTACAGCACCACTTCCTTCAGCTGCCAACTCCAATAGAGATACAAGAAAACAGGCACCACCACCATCCTCCAGCAAGGGCACACCTTCGGGGACTACACAAAGCTCTTCTTCATCCATGGCATCTACAGGGCAAACACATGTGGTTATTTGTCGTCGTTGCAAGGGTGGAGGTCACTATGCGAGAGAATGCCCTTCCAAGCATGTGATGATTGTTACTGAGGATGGTGGATATGCATCCGCTAGTGATTATGATGAGGAGACTTTGGCTCTTATTGCAAGTGAAGAACATGGTGCCGAGGATACTGAAGAAGAGATACACTACATGGCTGCTGACTATGCTAACAGGTATGAAAGTTTAGGTGCTCAACGTGTTCTGAGTGTGCAGGTTACACAGGCTGAGCAAAATCAGAGGCACAACTTGTTCCATACAAAGGGAGTTGTGAAGGAGCGTTTTGTTCGCGTTATCATCGATGGAGAGAGTTGCAACAACTTGGCTAGCATGGATATGGTGGAGAAGCTGTCTCTAACCACTAGACCACATCCTCATCATTATTACATCCAATGGTTCAACAACAGTGGCAAGGTTAAGGTAACACGTACTGTTCGTGTGCACTTTAGCATTGCTACATATTCTGATTATGTTGATTGTGATGTGGTACCCATGCAAGTATGCTCCATTTTACTTGGTAGACCATGGTAATTTGATAAAAAAATTGTACACCATGGTAGGACAAATCAGTACACTCTTGTTCATAAGGATAAAAATATAACTTTGCTTCCTATGTCTCGTGAACATATTATGAAAGATGACATTGCTAGATCTAGTAAAGCAAAACAGGAGCAAAGTGAGAGTGAAAATCAGATTGTGGCAAAGGAATTTGAGCAACATAATAAGCCTAATAAACCATCATATAGTGTTGCATCTGAAATAAAACTGAAGAGTGATTGTTTACTTGCTACTAAATCTGATGTTACTGATTTGGATGTTACTACATCTATTTGCTATGCTTTTGTATGCAAAGAGGTATTATTTTCATTCGAGGACATGCCTCCCTCTTTGCCTGCTGCTGTCACTAACATTTTGCAGGAGTTCGCTGATGTCTTTCCACAAGACGTGCCACCGGGATTACCACCTATTTAAGGGATTGAGCATCAGATTGACTTAATTCCCGGTGCATCGTGACCCAACCGTGCGCCATACCGTACCAATCCAGAGGAGACGAAGGAGATTATGCGTCAAGTATAGGAGCTGCTCGACAAAGGTTATATACGCGAATCCCTTAGTCCTTGTGTTGTTCCTATTATTCTAGTGCCAAAAAGGATGGTACATCGCGTATGTGTGTTGATTGTAGAGGCATTAATAATATTACTATTCGTTATCATCATCCGATTCCTAGGCTAGATGGTATGCTTGATGAATTAAGTGGCTCTACAATTTTCTCCAAAGTTGATTTGCGTAGTGGATACCATCAAATTCATATGAAATTGGGAGATGAATGGAAAACAGCATTTAAAACTAAGTTTGGATTATATGAGTGGTTAGTCATGCGTTCTGGGTTAACTAATGCACCTAGCACTTTCATGAGATTAATGAACGAGGTTTTACGTGCTTTCATTGGATGATTTGTGGTAGTCTACTTTGATGATATATTGATTTATAGTAGATCTTTGGAGGAACACTTGGATCTTTTGCGTGTTGTTTTTATTGCTCTACGTGATGCACGTTTGTTTGGTAACCTTGGGAAGTGCACCTTTTGCACCGATCGAGCGTCTTTTCTTGGCTATGTTGTTGCTCCACAGGGAATTGAAGTTGATAAAGCCAATATTGAAGCTATTGAGAGTTGGCCGCAGCCCTAAACGGTCACACAAGTGAGGAGTTTTCTTGGACTCACTAGTTTTTATAGGCGTTTTGTGAGGGATTTCAGCACCATTGCTGCACCTCTCAATGAGCTTACAAAGAAGGATGTGCCTTTTGTTTGGGGTACCGCATAGGAAACGGTATTGAAAGATAAGTTAACACATGCTCCTTTACTCCAACTTCCTGATTTTAATAAGACTTTTGAGCTTGAATGTGATGCTAGTGGAATTGGATTAGGAGGTGTCTTATTACAAGATGGTAAACCTGTTGCATACTTATCTGAAAAATTAAGTGGGCCTAGTCCGAATTATTCTACGTATGATAAGGAATTATATGCTCTTGTTCGGACTTTGGAAACATGGCAACATTATTTATGGCCTAAAGAATTTGTGATACATTCTGATCATGAATCTTTGAAACATATTAAAAGTCAAGCAAAACTGAACCGTAGACATGCTAAATGGGTTGAATTCATTGAGACTTTCCCTTATGTCATTAAACACAAGAAGGGTAAAGAAAATGTTATTGCTGATGCATTATCTCGTCGTTATACTATGCTTTCACAACTTGACTTTACAATATTTGGTTTGGAGACCATCAAAGATCAATATGTGCATGATGCTGAATTTAAAGATGTGTTGGAGAATTGTAAAGAAGGGAGAACATGGAACAAGTTCGTCATAAATGATGGATTTGTGTTCCGTGCTAAGAAGCTATGCATTCCAGCTAGCTCCGTTTGTTTTTTGTTGTTGCAGGAGGCGCATGGAGGAGGATTAATTGGACACTTTGGCATGAAGAAGACGGAGGACGTACTTGCTACGCATTTGTTTTGGCCAAAGATGAGACGGGATGTTGAGCGTTTTGTTGCTCGCTGCACTACATGTCAAAAATCTAAGTCACGACTCAATCCTCATGGTTTATATATGCCCTTGCCTGTACCTAGTGTTCCATCGGAAGATATCTCTATGGACTTTGTTTTAGCTTTACCTCAAACAAAGAAGGGGAGGGATAGCATATTTGTTCTCATTGATAAATTATCGAAAATGACACACTTTATACCATGTGATAAAAGTGATGATGCTGCTAATGTAGTTGATTTGTTCTTTCATGAAATTATTTGCTTGCATGGTGTGCCAAATACAATTGTTTCATATCGTGATGCTAAATTTCTTAGCCACTTTTGGAGATGTTTATGGGCTAAGTTGGGGACTAAACCGCTTTTTAGTACTACATGTCACCCCCAAACTGATGGACAAATTGAAGTAGTCAATAGATCATTTTCTACTATGCTTAGGGTTGTTTTGAAGAATAACCTGAAAATGTGGGAAGAATGCTTGACTCATATTGAATTTGCTTATAATCGCTTGCTACATTCTACTACTAAGATGTGCCCTTCTGACGTTGTGTGTGGTTTCTTACCTCGTGCACCTATTGATTTTTTTAACTCTTCCATCTTCAGAGAAGGTTAATTTTGACGCTAAAGAATGTGGTGAACTGATATTAAAGATGCATGAGTTAACTAAGGAGAAAATTGAGCGTATGAATGCTAAATATAAACTTGTTGGAGATAAGGGTAGGAAACATGTTTTAGTTGCACCTGGAGATCTTGTTTGGTTACATTTGCGTAAGGATAGGTTTCCTGAATTGCGCAAGTCAAAGCTAATGCCAGGTACTGATGGTCCTTTTAAGGTGTTAGGGAAAATAAATGATAACACATATAAACTTGAGCTGCCAGCAGATTTTGGGGTTAGTCCCACTTTTAACATTGCAGAATTGAAGCCTTATTTGGGTGAGGATGATGAGCTTCTGTCGAGGACGACAAAATCAATACCATTGTTACACCCATAGCCCCTGCGGCTATACATATTGGACCAGTTACTAGAGCTCGCGCACGCCAATTGAATTACCAGGTACTTTCGTTTCTTGGAAATCCTTCGAATGTTTATGAACATATGATGCTGCCTAAATTAGATAATTTTGTTTTACTTATGAATAAAGGACCTAGCATGGACAAGAAGATGGCCATTGGAGCAGGAACAAGCATGGAGAAGAAGGTGCGCGTGCAGGAAAGAACAATGGAGCTTTCGGTGGTGATTTTCGCACTTTGAAGCCACCATAAGGAGAGCATGAAGGCTTGGACGAAATATTCAAGACGCCACTTTATAAATTTCGTCCATAGGCTAATATAGGTGCTGCGACACCTTATTTTTAGGCCAGGCCCACGTAATTTCGAAATACCTTATCATAGGATGTTTTTAGAGTCCGTATGTGTGGGGAAACTGAGTCAGGGTTGGTTTCAGACCCCTTCTGCAAGGGGCCACGAAATTCCCCTCTATCCCCCCATATATACAGCCCTTAGGGCGCCTTTAGACTTGGATTTTGTTTAGATTACAAGTTCTCCATAGCTGCAACTTAGCGTCCTTCGTTTGTCTTCCACGACCAGACCAAGACGTCACAGAACCCCACTTTCATCAATAAAGCTTTCTTCTTATATTCGCAATATCCATATTGCAATTTCAGTTTCTTGCTTGTTCTTCGTTTGCGTGCAGGAAATAGACCCTCGTGGTCAGGTTGATCGTACTCCGGCGTGGTCAAGAACCTCTCGGAGTTGGTTTAGCGATTGCTAAGGCGCGACGTCTTCGCATGTTCGTAGTCGGATGGTCAAAGTCTACTCCACCGAAAACGATAGCCACCATCTCATTGAAAGACAGGGACAGCTTCACCTCTATCACGCTCCTTCATATGACCACATCAATATCATTAACCCACAATTTCTCTTTTATGTGCTACATGTGGTTTTGATTATGCACTCATTGAATACCTGTTATTTTTGGACTAGTCTTATAACCCATGCAAATTACTGTCACTATTTATTAACTCTTATACAAATTTAAGTGAAGAACGAGAATGCAATTATTTCTATAAAATCTATATGACACCATGCTCTTAAAGATATAAGTGAATCACTAGAGCAATTGCTAAGCTCAAAAGATATAAGTGAAGCACATAGAGTATTCTATCAAATCATGGTGAACATGTGTCTCTCTCAAATAGGTGTGTCCAGCTAACAATGATTGTGGAAAACTAAAACAAAAACAAACAAAAACAATCAACACTCCAAGCAAAACTCATATCATGTGATGAATAAAAAATATAGCTCCAAGTGACATACCGATGGATTAAGACGAAAGAGGGATGCCTTCGGGGGCATCCCCAAGCTTAGACGCTTGAGTATTCCTAGCATTTGACTTGGGGTGCCTTGGGCATCCCCAAGCTTAGGCTCTTGCCTCTCCTTATTCCTTCATCCATCGTGATTGATGAGCACATCCCTACTAGTGTTACACCCACATCCCCACCAGCTACACAGATTGGACAAATTACTAGAGCCCGCGCACGCCAACTAAATTATCAGGTACTTTCGTTTCTTGGAAATCCTTCTAATGTTCATGAACATATGATGCTGCCTAAATTAGATACTTTTGTTTTACTTATGAATTAAGGACCTAGCATGGACAAGAAGGATGGCCATTGGAGCGGGATTAAGCATGGGGGAGAAGGTGCGCGCACGGGAAGGAACGACGGAGTTTCCAGTGGTGATTTTCGCACTTTGAAGCCACCATAAGGAGTGCTTGGAGGCTTGGACGAAATATACAAGAGGCCACTTCATAAATTTCGTCCATAGGCTAATATAGGTGCTGCGTCACCTTATTTTTGGGCCAGGCCCATGTAATTTTGAAATACCACTTATTAGGCTATTTTTAGAGTCCGTATGTGTGGGGAAATGGAGTTAGGGCTGGTTTCGGACCCCTCCTCCAAGGGGCCACGAAATCCCCTTCTATTCCCTCATATATACAGCCCTTAGGGCATCGTTTTAGATTTGCGTTTTGTTTAGATTACAAGTTCGCCATAGCTGCAACTTCGCGTCCTTCGTTTGTGTTCCACGACCAGACCAAGACGTCACAGAACCCCACTTCATCAATAAAGCTTTCCTCTTTTATACGCAATATCCAGATTGCAATCTTAGTTTCTTGCTTGTTATTCGTTTGCGTGCAGGAAATAGACCTTCGGGGTCAGGTTGATCGTGCTCCGGCGTGGTCAATAACCTCTCAGAGTTGGTTTAGCGATTGCTAAGGCGCGACGTCTTCACACGTTCGTAGTCGGATCGTGAAAGTCGACTTCCACCAAAACGATAGCCACCATCTCATCGAAAGACGGGACACCTTCGCCTCTATCAAGTGGTATCAGATTTCCAGGTTGCTCGGTGAGATTTACTAGTCTTTCGTAATATAGATTGCATCTGTTCTTCATACCTACCGTCCACGAAAAAGCCACAAAAAACAAATTAGGGTTAGATCGTCATATCCGAACCAATCTGAGCCTTTGCATAGTCTTTTCAGTGTTTTGCTTTGTTGAACTTGCGGGTGCATCGTCGTGTCGAGTTGCTGGTCTTAGCGTCTAGTCTTTTAGAGTTTCGAGTTCTAGTCACAGATTGTCACGCCGCCACCGCATCATCTTCATCGCTGCCATATACCTCCACCACAGATCCGCCACCAATCCGAGTCCATATACCACCACCACAGATCCGCCACACCAATCTGAGTCCTTATACATCATCATATATCCGCCTCTCATCCGAGTCCATATACACCATCATATATCCACTACCAATCCGACTCCATATATCACCACCCATATCCACCTCTAATCCGAGTTCCTTAGGTATTCAGATTGATTTCGAGATCCCTTTGTTTTTATTTTCGAGTTTCCTTCTTGCCTGAGTAGGTGTCGGAAAAAAAAAAACGAGTCTGGCACGCTTTTCAGAGCACTTTCTAGGCCAAAATTTCGGCGGGTGAAAATATTTTTTCCCTATCATCATTTTAGGCCTTGAGGAGCGTTTTGAGACACACGCCATCATAGTGATTTTTTTTCGCAATTTTTGGTCGTCGCAGCCCCGAATCGCTCCAGAAAAAAAAAATTACTCAAATTTTTTTCGTGCCTACCCTGTTTATACGTCTTGGGAAGAGTTTTGAGACACTCGCCATTATTGTGATTTTCTGAGCAAAAAAAAAATTTCAGAGTGTGCTCTTCCCTTGATTACGTGTAACATCGTGATTTTGTTGGTGTTTTAGGCTCGCGTCTCTAGCACGGTCTAGCCTAGGACCAACATCGTACCGTCGTTGAGCGTTTTTTTCAACTTTGCATCTCTGAACTGATTATTGCTGACCCCTTTTTGCTACCATAGTTTAAGCCTTCCCAGCTCCACATATATCTACGTCGTGTGTTTGACACCACCCGGCAATCGCTCTATCCAAGCTTTGAGAGTTTTTGACTACACGGGTTGCCAATCACCACCTGCTGCTGGGTAAGAACTGGTAAGAATTTGAGATTTGCTTGACGGATTTGTGACACACCACCACCACTTCCTAGTAGTCTGTAGGTTCATATTCTTGTGTGTTCCTATTACTGCTAACCATGCCAGGATCACAAGCTGACGAGGTCGAATGGGAGGTTATGACCAACAAGGAGCTCCATGATAAATTCCAGCAAATGATGGCTGACCAGGTACAAGACTTCGTGACCAGCCTTGGAGAGGCCATGGAGAAGCTAGATGGATTGGAGAAGACGTTCGAGACGCAGTTGGACGCTAAGTTCAATGAGGTGCTTGCACGTCTACCACCAGCTACACCGGTCATAACTCAGCAACAACAACAACGTCGGCCGAATTTTGCGGGGTGCGCACAACGTGTGCCCCTAGAGGAAGGCCAACATTCTGGTGCCGTTCCTACTGCTGTGGCTTCTGTGGCTGCTGCTGCTACTACTGTTGATCAGAACGCTGACTACGATGGTGATTACGACGATGAGGGAGAGGTTGCTCCAGTTCAGGCCCAAGGGCAACCACCACCACACACACCAGGTCGTCCACGTGCCTACGATCGCAATGGTAGGGCTGCACCACCCCCTCAGGTACAAAATCATGACCATCTCCCTAAACTTAAATTGAATATTCCTACATTTGATGGTAGATATGTTCCGGATATATATCTTACTTGGGAGTTAGAAACAGAACAACGATTTACATGCTTACAATATCCTGAGGATAGACGTGTTACTGCTGCTGTTTGTTCGTTCACTAGTTTTGCTTGTGTTTGGTGGTCTGAACATTGTAGAATACATCACGCTAATATCCCAACTACTTGGGCTGCTTTGAAAACCGCTATGCGTAATCGTTGGGTTCCACCATATTATCAACGTGAATTGCTTCAAAATTTGCAGCGTTTAAGACAAGGAAAAAATTCTGTTGAGGAATATTATCAGGAGTTACAAACTGGCATGATTAGATGTGGTATTGTTGAGGAGAATGAAGCTATGCTTGCACGTTTTATGGGTGGATTAAATAGAGAGATTCAGACTATTCTAGAGTATAAGGAGTATAACACTATCACTCGTTTATTTCATCTTGCTGTAAAAGCTGAACGTGAAGTGCAGGATCGACAGGCATTGGCACGAACTAATTTTTCTGCAGGTCGCACTTCATCATGGACTCCACGTACCTCCTCTACTTCCACACGTCCGGCTACAGCACCGCCTACGTCAGCCTCCAACTCCAACCGAGATACTAGGAAACAGGCCTCTGTTCCACCCTCCGCGAAGAGCACACCTTCCGGGCCAGCACAGAGCTCTTCTTCTTCCATTGCATCCACAGGGCAAACACATGAGGTTATATGTCGTCGTTGCAAGGGTGGAGGTCACTATGCGAGAGAATGTCCTTCCAAGCGTGTGATGATAGTTACTGAGGATGGTGGATATGACTCCGCTAGTGATTATGATGAGGAGACCCTGGCTCTTATTGCGAGTGAAGAACAAGGTGTAGAGGAGACTGAACAAGAGACACACTACATGGCTGCTGACTACGCTGACAGGTATGAAAGTTTAGTTGCTCAACGTGTTTTGAGTGTGCAGGTTACACAGGCTGAGCAAAATCAAAGGCACAACTTGTTCCATACAAAGGGAGTTGTGAAGGAGCGTTCTGTTCGCGTCATCATCGATGGAGGGAGTTGCAATAACTTGGCTAGCATGGAGATGGTGGAAAAGCTTTCTCTAACCACTAGACCACATCCTCATCCTTATTACATCCAATGGTTCAACAACAGTGGCAAGGTTAAGGTAACACGTACTGTTCGTGTGCACTTTAGCATTGCTACATATTCTGATTATGTTGATTGTGATGTGGTACCCATGCAAGCATGCTCCGTTTTACTTGGTAGACCATGGCAATTTGATAAAAATTCTGTACACCATGGTAGGACAAATCAGTATACTCTTGTTCATAAGGATAAAAATATAACTTTGCTTCCTATGTCGCCCGAACATATTATGAAAGATGACATTGCTAGAGCTAGTAAAGCAAAACAGAAGCAAAGTGAGAGTGAAAATCAGATTGTGGCAAAGGAATTTGAGCAACATAATAAGCCTCATAAACAATCATCTAGTGTTATATCTGAAATAAAACTGAAGAGTGGTTGTTTACTTGCCACTAAATCTGATATTACTGATTTGGATGTCACTACATCTGTTTGCTATGCTTTTGTATGCAAAGATGTATTATTTTCATTCGAGGACATGCCTCCCTCTTTGCCTCCTGCTGTCACTAACATTTTGCAGGAGTTCGCTGACGTCTTTCCACAAGACGTGCCACCGGGATTACCACCTATTCGAGGGATTGAGCATCAGATTGACTTAATTCCCGGTGCATCGCTGCCCAACCGTGCGCCATACCGTACCAATCCAGAGGAGACGAAGGAGATTATGCGTCAAGTACAGGAGCTGCTCGACAAAGGTTATATACGTGAATCTCTTAGTCCTTGTGCTGTTCCTATTATTCTAGTGCCTAAAAAGGATGGTACATCGCGTATGTGTGTTGATTGTAGAGGCATTAATAATATTACTATTCGTTATCGCCATCCTATTCCTAGGCTAGATGATATGCTTGATGAATTAAGTGGCTCTACAATTTTCTCCAAAGTTGATTTGCGTAGTGGATACCATCAAATTCGTATGAAATTGGGAGATGAATGGAAAACAGCATTTAAAACTAAGTTTGGATTATATGAGTGGTTAGTCATGCCTTTTGGGTTAACTAATGCACCTAGCACTTTCATGAGATTAATGAACGAGGTTTTACGTGCTTTCATTGTACGATTTGTGGTAGTCTATTTTGATGATATACTGATTTATAGTAGATCTTTGGTGGAACATTTGGAACATTTACGTGCTGTTTTTCTCGCTCTACGTGATGCACGTTTGTTTGGTAACCTTGGGAAGTGCACCTTTTGCACCGACCGAGTTTCTTTTCTTGGCTATGTTGTTACTCCACAGGGAATTGAAGTTGATAAAGCCAAGATTGAAGCTATTGAGAGTTGGCCGCAGCCCAAAACGGTCACACAAGTGAGGAGTTTTCTTGTTCTCGCTGGTTTCTATAGGCGTTTTGTGAGGGATTTCAGCACCATTGCTGCACCTCTAAATGAGCTTACAAAGAAGGATGTGCCTTTTATTTGGGGTACCGCACAGGAAGAAGCCTTCAAGGTATTGAAAGATAAGTTAACACATGCTCCATTACTCCAGCTTCCTGATTTTAATAAGACTTTTGAGCTTGAATGTGATGCTAGTGGAATTGGATTAGGAGGTGTGTTATTACAAGATGGTAAACCTGTTGCATACTTTTCTGAAAAATTGAGTGGGCCTAGTCTGAATTATTCTACTTATGATAAGGAATTATATGCTCTTGTTCGGGCTTTGGAAACATGGCAACATTATTTATGGCCCAAAGAATTTGTTATACATTCTGATCATGAATCGTTGAAACATATTAAAAGTCAAGCAAAACTGAACCGTAGGCATGCTAAATGGGTTGAATTCATTGAGACTTTCCCTTATGTCATTAAACACAAGAAGGGTAAAGAAAATGTTATTGCTGATGCATTGTCTCGTCGTTATACTATGCTTTCACAACTTGACTTTAAAATATTTGGTTTGGAGACCATCAAAGATCAATATATCCATGATGCCGAATTTCAAGATGTGTTGCAGAATTGTAAAGAAGGGAGAACATGGAACAAGTTCGTCATTAATGATGGATTTGTGTTTCGTGCTAACAAGCTATGCATTCCAGCTAGCTCCATTCGTCTTTTGTTGTTACAGGAGGCGCATGGAGGGGGCTTAATGGGACACTTTGGCGTGAAGAAGACGGAGGACGTACTTGCTACACATTTCTTTTGGCCAAAGATGAGACGGGATGTTGAGCGTTTTGTTGCTCGCTGCACTACATGTCAAAAAGCTAAGTCACGACTCAATCCTCATGGTTTATATATGCCTTTGCCTGTACCTAGTGTTCCTTGGGAGGATATATCTATCGACTTTGTTTTAGGTTTACCTCGAACAAAGAAGGGGAGGGATAGCATATTTGTTGTCGTGGATAGATTTTCGAAAATGGCACAATTTATACCCTGTCATAAAAGTGATGATGCTGCTAATGTTGCTGATTTGTTCTTTCGTGAAATTATTCGCTTGCATGGTGTGCCAAATACAATTGTTTCAGATCGTGATGTTAAATTTCTTAGCCACTTTTGGAGATGTTTATGGGCTAAATTGGGGACTAAACTGCTTTTTAGTACTACATGTCACCCCCAAACTGATGGACAAACTGAAGTAGTGAATAGATCACTGTCTACTATGCTTAGGGCTGTGCTGAAGAATAACCTGAAAATGTGGGAAGAATGCTTGCCTCATATTGAATTTGCTTATAATCGTTCACTGCATTCTACAACTAAGATGTGCCCTTTTGAAGTAGTGTATGGTTTCTTACCTCGTGCACCTATTGATTTGTTGCCTCTTCCATCTTCGGAGAAGGTCAATTTTGATGCTAAAGAACATGCTGAATTGATATTAAAGATGCATGCGTTAACTAAGGAGAACATTGAGCGTATGAATGCTAAATATAAACTTGCTGGAGATAAGGGTAGAAAACATGTTGT
This sequence comes from Elymus sibiricus, assembly GCA_039707655.1. Classification (NCBI taxonomy): domain Eukaryota; kingdom Viridiplantae; phylum Streptophyta; class Magnoliopsida; order Poales; family Poaceae; genus Elymus; species Elymus sibiricus. Next base: position 241,721,625 of record CM077665.1, read on the forward strand.
CTTTGCACCTGGAGATCTTGTTTGGTTACATTTGCGTAAGGATAGGTTTCCTGAATTGCGCAAGTCGAAGCTAATGCCACGTGCTGATGGTCCTTTCAAGGTGTTAGAGAAAATAAATGATAATGCATATAAACTTGAGCTGCCTGCAGATTTTGGGGTTAGTCCCACTTTTAACATTGCAGATTTGAAGCCTTATGTGGGTGAGGATGATGAGCTTCCGTCGAGGACGACTTCAGTTCAAGAAGGGGAGGATGATGAGGACATCCCTACTAGTGTTACACCCACATCCCCACCAGCTACACAGATTGGACCAATTACTAGAGCCCGCGCACGCCAACTAAATTATCAGGTACTTTCGTTTCTTGGAAATCCTTCTAATGTTCATGAACATATGATGCTGCCTAAATTAGATACTTTTGTTTTACTTATGAATGAAGGACCTAGCATGGACAAGAAGGATGGCCATTGGAGCGGGATTAAGCATGGGGGAGAAGGTGCGCGCACGGGAAGGAACAACGGAGTTTCCAGTGGTGATTTTCGCACTTTGAAGCCACCATAAGGAGTGCTTGGAGGCTTGGACGAAATATACAAGAGGCCACTTCATAAATTTCGTCCATAGGCTAATATAGGTGCTGCGTCACCTTATTTTTGGGCCAGGCCCATGTAATTTCGAAATACCACTTATTAGGCTATTTTTAGAGTCCGTATGTGTGGGGAAACGGAGTTAGGGCTGGTTTCAGACCCCTCCTCCAAGGGGCCACGAAATCCCCTTCTATTCCCTCATATATACAGCCCTTAGGGCATCGTTTTAGATTTGGGTTTTGTTTAGATTACAAGTTCGCCATAGCTGCAACTTCGCGTCCTTCGTTTGTGTTCCACGACCAGACCAAGACGTCACAGAACCCCACTTCATCAATAAAGCTTTCCTCTTTTATACGCAATATCCAGATTGCAATCTTAGTTTCTTGCTTGTTCTTCGTTTGCGTGCAGGAAATAGACCTTCGGGGTCAGGTTGATCGTGCTCCGGCGTGGTCAATAACCTCTCGGAGTTGGTTTAGCGATTGCTAAGGCGCGACGTCTTCGCAAGTTCGTAGTCGGATCGTGAAAGTCGACTTCCACCAAAACGATAGCCACCATCTCATCGAAAGACGGGACACCTTCGCCTCTATCAAGTGGTATCAGATTTCCAGGTTGCTCGGTGAGATTTACCAGTCTTTCGTAGTATAGATTGCATCTGTTCTTCATACCTACCGTCCACGAAAAAGCCACAAAAAACAAATTAGGGTTAGATCGTCATATCCGAACCAATCTGAGCCTTTGCATAGTCTTTTTAGTGTTTTGCTTTGTTGAACTTGCGGGTGCATCGTCATGTCGAGTTGCTGGTCTTAGCGTCTAGTCTTTTAGAGTTTCGAGTTCTAGTCACAGATTGTCACGCCGCCACCGCATCATCTTCATCGCTGCCATATACCTCCACCACAGATCCGCCACCAATCCGAGTCCATATACCACCACCACAGATCCGCCACACCAATCCGAGTCCTTATACATCATCATATATCCGCCTCTCATCCGAGTCCATATACACCATCATATATCCACTACCAATCCGACTCCATATATCACCACCCATATCCGCCTCTAATCCGAGTTCCTTAGGTATTCGGATTGATTTCGAGATCCCTTTGTTTTTATTTTCGAGTTTCCTTCTTGCCTGAGTAGGTGTCGGAAAAAGAAAAAAAAATGAGTCTGGCACGCTTTTCAGAGCACTTTCTAGGCCAAAATTTCGGCGGGTGAAAATATTTTTTCCCTATCATCATTTTAGGCCTTGCGGAGCGTTTTGAGACACACGCCATCATAGTGATTTTTTTTCGCAATTTTTGGTCGTCGCAGCCCCGAATCGCTCCAGAAAAAAAAAATTACTCAAATTTTTTCCGTGCCTATCCTATTTATACGTCTTGGGAAGAGTTTTGAGACACTCGCCATTATTGTGATTTTCTGAGCAAAAAAAAACAAAAAAAGAGCGCAAAAAAAAAATTCAGAGTGTGCTCTTCCCTTGATTACGTGTAACATCGTGATTTTGTTGGTGTTTTAGGCTCGCGTCTCTAGCACGGTCTAGACTAGGACCAGCATCGTACCGTCGTTGACCGTTTTTTCAACTTTGCATCTCTGAACTGATTATTGCTGACCCCTTTTTGCTACCATAGTTTAAGCCTTCCCAGCTCCACATATATCTACGTCGTGTGTTTGACACCACCCGGCAATCGCTCTATCCAAGCTTTGAGAGTTTTTGACTACACGGGTTGCCAATCACCACCTGCTGCTGGGTAAGAACTGGTAAGAATTTGAGATTTGCTTGACGGATTTGTGACACACCACCACCACTTCCTAGTAGTCTGTAGCTTCATATTCTTGTGTGTTCCTATTACTGCTAACCATGCCAGGATCACAAGCTGACGAGGTCGAATGGGAGGTTATGACCAACAAGGAGCTCCATGATAAATTCCAGCAAATGATGGCTGACCAGGTACAAGACTTCGTGACCAGCCTTGGAGAGGCCATGGAGAAGCTAGATGGATTGGAGAAGACGTTCGAGACGCAGTTGGACGCTAAGTTCAATGAGGTGCTTGCACGTCTACCACCAGCTGCACCGGTCATAACTCAGCAACAACAACAACGTCGGCCGAATTTTGCGGGCTGCGCACAACGTGTGCCCCTAGAGGAAGGCCAACATTCTGGTGCCGTTCCTACTGCTGTGGCTTCTGTGGCTGCTGCTGCTACTACTGTTGATCAGAACGCTGACTACGATGGTGATTACGATGATGAGGGAGAAGTTGCTCCAGCTCAGGCCCAAGGGCAACCACCACCACACACACCAGGTCGTCCACGTGCCTACGATCGCAATGGTAGGGCTGCACCACCCCCTCAGGTACAAAATCATGACCATCTCCCTAAACTTAAATTGAATATTCCTACATTTGATGGTAGATATGTTCCGGATATATATCTTACTTGGGAGTTAGAAACAGAACAACGATTTACATGCTTACAATATCCTGAGGATAGACGTGTTACTGCTGCTGTTTGTTCGTTCACTAGTTTTGCTTGTGTTTGGTGGTCTGAACATTGTAGAATACATCACGCTAATATCCCAACTACTTGGGCTGCTTTGAAAACCGCTATGCGTAATCGTTGGGTTCCACCATATTATCAACGTGAATTGCTTCAAAATTTGCAGCGTTTAAGACAAGGAAAAAATTCTGTTGAGGAATATTATCAGGAGTTACAAACTGGCATGATTAGATGTGGTATTGTTGAGGAGAATGAAGCTATGCTTGCACGTTTTATGGGTGGATTAAATAGAGAGATTCAGACTATTCTAGAGTATAAGGAGTATAACACTATCACTCTTTTATTTCATCTTGCTGTAAAAGCTGAACGTGAAGTGCAGGATCGACAGGCATTGGCACGAACTAATTTTTCTGCAGGTCGCACTTCATCATGGACTCCACGTACCTCCTCTACTTCCACACGTCCGGCTACAGCACCGCCTACGTCAGCCTCCAACTCCAACCGAGATACCAGGAAACAGGCCTCTGTTCCACCCTCCGCGAAGAGCACACCTTCCGGGCCAGCACAGAGCTCTTCTTCTTCCATTGCATCCACAGGGCAAACACATGAGGTTATATGTCGTCGTTGCAAGGGTGGAGGTCACTATGCGAGAGAATGTCCTTCCAAGCGTGTGATGATAGTTACTGAGGATGGTGGATATGACTCCGCTAGTGATTATGATGAGGAGACCCTGGCTCTTATTGCGAGTGAAGAACAAGGTGTAGAGGAGACTGAACAAGAGACACACTACATGGCTGCTGACTACGCTGACAGGTATGAAAGTTTAGTTGCTCAACGTGTTTTGAGTGTGCAGGTTACACAGGCTGAGCAAAATCAAAGGCACAACTTGTTCCATACAAAGGGAGTTGTGAAGGAGCGTTCTGTTCGCGTCATCATCGATGGAGGGAGTTGCAATAACTTGGCTAGCATGGAGATGGTGGAAAAGCTTTCTCTAACCACTAGACCACATCCTCATCCTTATTACATCCAATGGTTCAACAACAGTGGCAAGGTTAAGGTAACACGTACTGTTCGTGTGCACTTTAGCATTGCTACATATTCTGATTATGTTGATTGTGATGTGGTACCCATGCAAGCATGCTCCGTTTTACTTGGTAGACCATGGCAATTTGATAAAAATTCTGTACACCATGGTAGGACAAATCAGTATACTCTTGTTCATAAGGATAAAAATATAACTTTGCTTCCTATGTCGCCCGAACATATTATGAAAGATGACATTGCTAGAGCTAGTAAAGCAAAACAGAAGCAAAGTGAGAGTGAAAATCAGATTGTGGCAAAGGAATTTGAGCAACATAATAAGCCTCATAAACAATCATCTAGTGTTATATCTGAAATAAAACTGAAGAGTGGTTGTTTACTTGCCACTAAATCTGATATTACTGATTTGGATGTCACTACATCTGTTTGCTATGCTTTTGTATGCAAAGATGTATTATTTTCATTCGAGGACATGCCTCCCTCTTTGCCTCCTGCTATCACTAACATTTTGCAGGAGTTCGCTGACGTCTTTCCACAAGACGTGCCACCGGGATTACCACCTATTCGAGGGATTGAGCATCAGATTGACTTAATTCCCGGTGCATCGCTGCCCAACCGTGCGCCATACCGTACCAATCCAGAGGAGACGAAGGAGATTATGCATCAAGTACAGGAGCTGCTCGACAAAGGTTATATACGTGAATCTCTTAGTCCTTGTGCTGTTCCTATTATTCTAGTGCCTAAAAAGGATGGTACATCGCGTATGTGTGTTGATTGTAGAGGCATTAATAATATTACTATTCGTTATCACCATCCTATTCCTGGGCTAGATGATATGCTTGATGAATTAAGTGGCTCTACAATTTTCTCCAAAGTTGATTTGCGTAGTGGATACCATCAAATTCGTATGAAATTGGGAGATGAATGGAAAACAGCATTTAAAACTAAGTTTGGATTATATGAGTGGTTAGTCATGCCTTTTGGGTTAACTAATGCACCTAGCACTTTCATGAGATTAATGAACGAGGTTTTACGTGCTTTCATTGGATGATTTGTGGTAGTCTATTTTGATGATATACTGATTTATAGTAGATCTTTGGAGGAACATTTGGAACATTTACGTGCTGTTTTTCTCACTCTACGTGATGCACGTTTGTTTGGTAACCTTGGGAAGTGCACCTTTTGCACCGACCGAGTTTCTTTTCTTGGCTATGTTGTTACTCCACAGGGAATTGAAGTTGATAAAGCCAAGATTGAAGCTATTGAGAGTTGGCCAAAGCCCAAAACGGTCACACAAGTGAGGAGTTTTCTTGGACTCGCTGGTTTCTATAGGCGTTTTGTGAGGGATTTCAGCACCATTGCTGCACCTCTAAATGAGCTTACAAAGAAGGATGTGCCTTTTATTTGGGGTACCGCACAGGAAGAAGCCTTCACGGTATTGAAAGATAAGTTAACACATGCTCCATTACTCCAACTTCCTGATTTTAATAAGACTTTTGAGCTTGAATGTGATGCTAGTGGAATTGGATTAGGAGGTGTGTTATTACAAGATGGTAAACCTGTTGCATACTTTTCTGAAAAATTGAGTGGGCCTAGTCTGAATTATTCTACTTATGATAAGGAATTATATGCTCTTGTTCGGACTTTGGAAACATGGCAACATTATTTATGGCCCAAAGAATTTGTTATACATTCTGATCATGAATCGTTGAAACATATTAAAAGTCAAGAAAAACTGAACCGTAGGCATGCTAAATGGGTTGAATTCATTGAGACTTTCCCTTATGTCATTAAACACAAGAAGGGTAAAGAAAATGTTATTGCTGATGCATTGTCTCGTCGTTATACTATGCTTTCACAACTTGACTTTAAAATATTTGGTTTGGAGACCATCAAAGATCAATATATCCATGATGCCGAATTTCAAGATGTGTTGCAGAATTGTAAAGAAGGGAGAACATGGAACAAGTTCGTCATTAATGATGGATTTGTGTTTCGTGCTAACAAGCTATGCATTCCAGCTAGCTCCGTTCGTCTTTTGTTGTTACAGGAGGCGCATGGAGGGGGCTTAATGGGACACTTTGGCGTGAAGAAGACGGAGGACGTACTTGCTACACATTTCTTTTGGCCAAAGATGAGACGGGATGTTGAGCGTTTTGTTGCTCGCTGCACTACATGTCAAAAAGCTAAGTCACGACTCAATCCTCATGGTTTATATATGCCTTTGCCTGTACCTAGTGTTCCTTGGGAGGATATATCTATGGACTTTGTTTTAGGTTTACCTCGAACAAAGAAGGGGAGGGATAGCATATTTGTTGTCGTGGATAGATTTTCGAAAATGGCACACTTTATACCCTGTCATAAAAGTGATGATGCTGCTAATGTTGCTGATTTGTTCTTTCGTGAAATTATTCGCTTGCATGGTGTGCCAAATACAATTGTTTCAGATCGTGATGTTAAATTTCTTAGCCACTTTTGGAGATGTTTATGGGCTAAATTGGGGACTAAACTGCTTTTTAGTACTACATGTCACCCCCAAACTGATGGACAAACTGAAGTAGTGAATAGATCACTGTCTACTATGCTTAGGGCTGTGCTGAAGAATAACCTGAAAATGTGGGAAGAATGCTTGCCTCATATTGAATTTGCTTATAATCGTTCACTGCATTCTACAACTAAGATGTGCCCTTTTGAAGTAGTGTATGGTTTCTTACCTCGTGCACCTATTGATTTGTTGCCTCTTCCATCTTCGGAGAAGGTCAATTTTGATGCTAAAGAACGTGCTGAATTGATATTAAAGATGCATGCGTTAACTAAGGAGAACATTGAGCGTATGAATGCTAAATATAAACTTGCTGGAGATAAGGGTAGAAAACATGTTGTCTTTGCACCTGGAGATCTTGTTTGGTTACATTTGCGTAAGGATAGGTTTCCTGAATTGCGCAAGTCGAAGCTAATGCCACGTGCTGATGGTCCTTTCAAGGTGTTAGAGAAAATAAATGATAATGCATATAAACTTGAGCTGCCTGCAGATTTTGGGGTTAGTCCCACTTTTAACATTGCAGATTTGAAGCCTTATGTGGGTGAGGATGATGAGCTTCCGTCGAGGACGACTTCAGTTCAAGAAGGGGAGGATGATGAGGACATCCCTACTAGTGTTACACCCACATCCCCACCAGCTACACAGATTGGACCAATTACTAGAGCCCGCGCACGCCAACTAAATTATCAGGTACTTTCGTTTCTTGGAAATCCTTCTAATGTTCATGAACATATGATGCTGCCTAAATTAGATACTTTTGTTTTACTTATGAATGAAGGACCTAGCATGGACAAGAAGGATGGCCATTGGAGCGGGATTAAGCATGGGGGAGAAGGTGCGCGCACGGGAAGGAACAACGGAGTTCCAGTGGTGATTTTCGCACTTTGAAGCCACCATAAGGAGTGCTTGGAGGCTTGAACGAAATATACAAGAGGCCACTTCATAAATTTCGTCCATAGGCTAATATAGGTGCTGCGTCACCTTATTTTTGGGCCAGGCCCATGTAATTTCGAAATACCACTTATTAGGCTATTTTTAGAGTCCGTATGTGTGGGGAAACGGAGTTAGGGCTGGTTTCGGACCCCTCCTCCAAGGGGCCACGAAATCCCCTTCTATTCCCTCATATATACAGCCCTTAGGGCATCGTTTTAGATTTGGGTTTTGTTTAGATTACAAGTTCGCCATAGCTGCAACTTCGCGTCCTTCGTTTGTGTTCCACGAACAGACCAAGACGTCACAGAACCCCACTTCATCAATAAAGCTTTCCTCTTTTATACGCAATATCCAGATTGCAATCTTAGTTTCTTGCTTGTTCTTCGTTTGCGTGCAGGAAATAGACCTTCGGGGTCAGATTGATCGTGCTCCGGCGTGGTCAATAACCTCTCGGAGTTGGTTTAGCGATTGCTAAGGCACGACGTCTTCGCACGTTCGTAGTCGGATCGTGAAAGTCGACTTCCACCAAAACGATAGCCACCATCTCATCGAAAGACGGGACACCTTCGCCTCTATCAGTGATAGCACCCAAAACATGAAAACTTCAGCACACAAAACTCAATAGGAACCTTTGTGAAATCCGTTAGTATAATAAACATATCAAATATTTTAGGTACTGTTATAAATTGATTCATATTTTATTATTTCATAAGGTACCGTATTCTAACTTCTCCATGGCTTATACCCCCCGATACTGTTGAAGTGTCACGATTGTACACTATGTAACGTTATCTCTGTACCTGTTAGTCCTAATCTTCAGGGGTGGTTCCTAGCACGCCGCCCTCTAACTGATCATGCCTTGCATGTAGGGCACTCCCTATTGTAAATGTATGTGTACAATCTCTGAATAATAGCAACGAACACTTTTCAGTATTCTTCTTGGTAATCAGAGCCAAGTTCTTCCTCTCCCATGGGTTCCACTGGCGGTGCTGCCCTTTCCTCCCCCACCCACTCGCTCACCAGCGAGGAACTCGCCACCGAACGGGCTGCTGAGCAGACCAACACCGGTGGTGGTGCACCGGTGGCCTCTCCCCCACGTCCCCGCGCCCACGTATCTGTTGACACATCCGGTGGCGGCTCCCTCCCTCTCGCTGCCCAACCCGACGCTCTCGCATCCCTCCCTGCCGCCGGTGCCTCCTCCACCGTTCACTCAATCGATGGAGTCAACATCGGCAGCTACATCTAGTTCAAGGTCGACCTCGGCACCATCAACTTCACCCGCTGGCGCAAGGTCATCAATTTCCTCCTCGCTCGCCACCATGCCCAGGACAACGTCAAGAAGGGGCACGAGAGCCGGCTCGACGACCCCGACTGGAGCGACGTGGATAACACGATTGTGCTTTGGTTTCTCGCCACCATCAAGGGGGATCTCCTCACTATCGCCCCGTCGGACCCCTCAGTGTACCTGATCTGGTCGCGGCTACATGACTACTTCTTGACAACCAAGCTGGGCGGCGACCCCATCTGGGCCAGGAGTTCCTCGCCTGCGTGCGCGGCGACCAGACCGTCCATGACTACTGCCGCCAACTTCAGCTCCTTGCCTCAGCGCTCGCCGATGTTGACGGGCCCTTCGACGACGACACCTTGACGCTCCAGATGCTAGACGGCCTTGGCGACAAGTTCGCCATGCAGGCTGCCATCATACAGGTTACCGTGCCACTCCCTTTGTTCGTCCAGGCGCGCTCCTCACCGAGCTCGCGATCGATAAGCAAGCTCGCACTGCAGGCTCCCAGGTTCTCCACGTCAACACAAACGGCGGCGACGGCAGCAGCGGCGGCGATGGTGGTGGCGACCGCAATAATTGCCAGGATTGCGGCGACGACCGCGGCGAGCGTGAAGACCGTGGAGGTGATCGCGGTGGCCGTGGTGGCGGTCAGCTCAACGCATACCGCGGCCGTGGTGGTCGTGGACGTGGCGGCCGTGGCTGCAACGGTGGGGGCGCGGCGACGCGCCCGCAGGCCGTGCTCAGCAGCCTTGGGTGGGCTACTTCGCTCCCTAGGGTGCGGCCAGGTGCATCGACACAGACGTACCCTGTTCTGCACTCTGGCGCTCCAAATGCTCCATCAGCCTTGTCCACCGCCTCTCCGTACGCTTGGGACGCCAACGCCATGCTGCATGCCGCACCCAGCTATGGCGCTGCCTTCCCTTCAACGCCGGAGTGGATAATGGAGATCGGAGCGTGCTCTCGCGTCACTGGGGACTTAGGTAGTCTGACCTTGTCTCGTTCTCCATTAGCGCCTAACTCTCATTTCATTACAGTCGGTAATGGGGAACGCCTCCAGGTTGTTGCCATCGGTAGCGCTCTCCTTCCTCCTCGCCCGCTTCATCTTTCCAAAATTTTACTCTCACCCAATATTGTTAGAATCTTATTTCTGTCCGTCAATTTACTCATGATAACCTTGTTTAAGTGGAATTTGACCCTCATGGTTTTTTCGTGAAGGATCTGGTCAGCATGGTCCTTCTTGTGAGGTGCAATAGTGGAGGCAATCTTTATCCATTCTGCAGCAATAATGGTGGCCCCTATTCGATGATCCTCGCCGTCTAGACGTCCGACTTGTGGCATCGCAGACTTGGCCACCCCAGCTCCTCTACATCGCCTCATTTTTCCCTTGATTTTCTAGACTCATGTAATAAAGATGTCCATGTTTCCACCCTTTGTAATGCCTGCCAACGTGGCAAACATACCTGCCTCCCCTTCCCCACTTCTACATCCTCTACCACCGCGCCCTTCCAGTTAGTTCATCGCGACTTATGGACCTTGTCAGTCGTTAGCTTCTTTGGTTATAATTATTACCTCATCATATTGGATGATTATTCACATCACTCATGGACTTTTTCTTTGTGAGCCAAATCTGGCACATGTTTGACTCTTCAACGTTTCTTTTCCTTTATTCTAACGCAATTTTGTGCGATGATCCGTTGCTTGCAGTGTGACAACGGCGGAGAATTTCTTACCATGTCTCTTCACAACTTTTTCTCTTCTAACGGTGTCTCGTTTCGTCTCTCTTGTCCCTATACGTCTCGGCAAAATGGCAAGGCCGAACGCCTTATTCGCACTACGAACGATGTTGTTCGCACCTTGCTTCTCCAAGCTCGCCTACCGCCTCCCTTTTGGGTGGAAGAACTCCACACCGCCACAACCCTCCTCAATATACGACCATCTCGTGTTATTCATCATTTTACACCACACTTCATTCTCTATGACTCTCACCCCACATATGATCACCTTCGCACTTTTGGGTGTCTTTGCTTTCCAAATATTGCTGCCACGATTTCTCATAAGCTCTCTCCCCGCTCGGCGCGCTGCATCTTCCTCGGCTATCCCAGAGAACACAAAGGCTATAGGTGTTTTGATTTATCCACTCGCAAAATTATTATTTCCCGACATGTTGTTTTTGACGAGTCCACTTTTCCATATACGCAGGCTCCGGATCGCCTCGTCACAAAGTATCCCCACCCACCACCCGATCTGATCCTTCCCGGATCTCCCGCTGCAGCCTGTCCCTCGTACGCACCCTCCTCTATCGTGCCACCAAGTGGCGCGTCACCGTGTCGCCCGCCAGGTCCGACCTCCTTTGATCCCACGCCTACCCCGCCCGTTCCCCTAATCCCGCGCCTACTCCGCCTATTTCCTCTAATCTCGCCGCTGCCTAACCCACCCAGCCATGCATGCCTGATTCTCCTCGGGATCCGGCCCACCCATGCACGCCTGGTGCGCTAGAATCCCCCTCGGCTGTCCCCACTCTCCCTCTGCCCCCAAAAGCTGTTCCAGTTTCACCCCCGGCTAACCCACATAAAATGACCACCCGTGCTAAAATAGGTTTTTCCATGCCAAAATAAGATGATTCTCCGCTTCCCTCGTCCTACCGCACAACGCTTCGGGACCCCCATTGGCGTGATGCTATGCTTGACGAGTTTAATGCGCTAATGTGGAATGACACTTGGTCGTTGGTTCCTTGTCCTGCAGGTATCAACGTGGTGTCTGGCAAGTGGGTCTATCACCACAAGCTCCATCCCGACGGTACTCTCGCTCGGTACAAGGCTTGCTGGGTCATGCGTGGCTTCACCCAGCAGCCCGGTGTTGACTATGGCGAGACCTACAACCCCGTCGTCAAGCCTGCTACCATCCGTGTGGTTCTCAGCATTGCGACAGCCAACTCTTGGACCGTCTGACAGTTGGATGTCAAGAATGCATTCCTCCATGGTGATCTCGCCGAGACGGTCTATTGTCAGCAACCGTCGTGGTTCGTTGACCCCACTCATCCCACTCATGTGTGTCGCCTCCGCAAATCTCTTTACGGCCTTAAGCAAGCTCCGCGCACGTTGTTTCTTAGGTTCACTGGTTTCCTTCCCTGCATAGGCTTTGCTCCCTCCATGTGTGATAGCTCCCTCTTTATTCTCCATCAAGGGTCCACCACCGCCTATCTTTTGTTGTATGTCGACGACATCATTTTGACCGCCAGTACCACTTCTCTCCTCCACACACTTGTTGCGTCTCTTTCCCGAGAGTTTTCCATGAGTGTTCTCAGTGACATACACATGGGATTTTTCTCTCTCAGGAGCAATATTTGCTTGAGGTGTTGGACCGGGACCATATGCTCCAATGCAACACTATATCCACCCCCGATGACACCCGTTTCAAGGCTTCCGCCGCTGGCAGCACTCCATATCCCGATCCCTCCCACTACCGCTCGCTTGCCGGCACCCTCTAGTATCTTTGCCTCACACGCCCCGACATCACCTATGCGGTGCAACCGATCTGTCTCTTCATGCATGCTCCCATGGATCACCACTTCCAGCTCATCAAGCGTGTCCTCCGCTATCTCCGGGGCACCTCGCACCATGGCCTGCAACTTTATGGATCTTCCTTGCATGATTTGGTGGCCTCCAGTGATGCGGATTCGGCCGGGTGTCCAGATACACAATGATCCACATCCGGTTTTTGCGTGTTCTTGGGCGCCAATTTGGTGTCGTGGTCTTCTAAACGTCAGCACACCATCTCCCGGTCCAGTGCGGAGGGGGAGTATCGTGTTGTCGCGAACTGCATTACTGAATCTTGCTGGCTACGTCTACTACTCACCGAGCTCCGTCGTCCACCGCGCCGCGCGACCATTGTTTACTGCGACAATGTGAGTGCCATGTACCACTCTACAAATCCCATTCAACATCAGAGGACTAAGCACGTCGAGATTGATCTTCACTTTGTGCGGGACCACATTGCGCTCGGTGAAGCTAAGGTCTCCACGTCCCTTCGTCCTCACAGTTCGCTGACATCTTCGCCAAAGGGTTGCCGTGATCTCTTTTCTATGAATTTTGTTCCAGTTTGAACATCTTGCCAGGAGCTGCTCCAACTACGGGGGGGGGGGTGTTGAAGTATCACGATTGTACACTGTGTAACATTATCACTGTACCTGTTAGTCCTAGTCTTGAGGGGTGGTTCCTAGCACGTCACCCTCTAACTGATCATGCCTTGCATGTAGGGCACTCCCTGTTGTATATGTATGTGTACAATCTCTGAATAACAGCACCGAACACTTCTCAGTATTCTTCCGATACAATCCATAGCATCACATAAACAAGCAAACTATGCAAGCAAAAACAGAATTTGTCTGAAACAGAACAGTCTGTAATGATCTGTAAAGAGAGTATACTTCTATAAATCCAAAATTCTAACAAATTAAGACAACCTGGGGAATTTGTATACCAATAATGTGTAAAAAAATTCAGATCAAAAAGACGTTCGAGTAAAATCAGATAAATTCTTCACTTGACACAAAAGTTTCTCTTTTTGCAATGTATTAATTCTACTTATCATGCAAGTCATCCCAAAGACTTTACTTGGCACAAACACTAATTTAAACATAAAAACACAATCATTGCAGTAGAAAAAATCATGTTATCTAAAAGAATCAGGAAGTAAAAATAAGAAAAATAAGATAACTATTGGGTTGCCTCCCAACTAGCGCTATTGTTTTACGCCCCTAGCTAGGCATAATGCATAGTATCAAGTGTTGTCATCTTTCTTGATAATGGGTCCTTTACCCTTCACAATTTTCTCTCTCTTACGCAAAGAGCATGAAGATTTTGTTCGAAAGCATCAATCTTACTATTTTGTAACACAACATTGCCATTGATTTTAGTAACAAGATTGAACAACCCTCTAAAGTTGGACTCCATGATAGATCTAGTTTCTTTTATTAACTCAGTTTGACGATAAATCACTAGGATGGTTGGTTCAATGGTCTCTATCTTAGGTTCTCCAAATATATTTTTCATATTTTCATAGGTATCAAAAGCATTATTCCCAAGTAAATCTTTTTCAAACATAGCATCCAAGACACGTCTATGGGACAGAGATAGACCAACATAAAAACTTCTAAGGAGCAATTTAATATGACTCTTAGGCTTGGCTCTCATTTGTATCTATAATAATCTATCACAAGCTTCTTTAAGGGACTCATCAACCAATTGCTTCAAATCCAAAATTCCCGAACCCTCTCCCAAATAAGGAGGAGAAGACATGTCCGTAGTAGAGCTAGCCATAGCAACAAGCAAACAAGTAAACTAGCAAAGATAAATATTTTTGTATTTTTTATTTTTATAGCAAGCCAAATATAACGGCAAATAAAAAGTAGAACAAGTGAATGATAATTTGTGTGAGGGTGCTTGATAGTAAGTTGGTGATACTCCCCGACAACGACGCCAGAAATCCATCCCGATACTTGTGATTAGCGTTGGGTTTTCCCCGAAGAGGAGGGGATGATGCATCATAGTATACGGGCTTCTCTCTCGAAGAAGGCATACGGTGGGTAAACAAATTACTATTGGGCAATTGATAGAAAAGCGCATAGTTATGCAACATTTATTCACGACAATGACCATGTATATAAGCATCACGTCCATAAACAAGTAGACCGACTCCTACCTGCATCTACTACTATTACTGCACTTGGAGAGCGCGTCTATGCTTGCCTCTCTAGCTATTAAGTTCATACCAAACAGTGAAATGTTTGGAGAACGGTGACATGATGTAGACAAAGTAAATCCAATTAATATGAATTAACCCCATCGTTTTATCCTTAGTGGTAGCAATACAAATACGTGTCTTGTCCTCTACTTTGTCACTGGGATATAGAGCACCGCAAGATTGAACCCACTACAACGCACCTCTCCCGCTGAAGATAAACAAATCTAGTTGGCCAAGCTAAACCGATAAATCAGAGAGAATTACGAAGCTATAACAATAATGCAAATAAGAATCAAATAACAATTCATAGAAGACTCAAATATTTTTCATGAATAATCTGAACATAAACCCACAATTCATCGGATCCCAACAAACACACCGCAAAGAATGATTACGTAAGATAGATCACCGCGAGAGTCATTGTGATCACGGCAACAAAGAACATAGAGAGAGAGACAGAGCCATCTAGGTACTAACTACGGACCCGTAGGTCTGTGGTGAACTACTCACACATCACCATGGGAGCAGCAAGGTTGATGTAGAGGCCCTCCATGATCGATCCCCCCTTCGGCAAGGCATCAGAACAGGGCTCCAGATGGACAAACGACTGAGCAGAGACTTACGGCGGCGGAAAAAGTGTTTCTGCAGGCTCCCTAGGGTTTTTGAGATTAATGTAAATTTATAGGCCAGAGAACAACATCAGAGGGACAAGGAGGTGGTCACAAGTCATCAGGGCACGACCACCCCCCTGGGTGCACCCTGTTGGCTTGGGGACCATATGGCCCCCGGTCTCCCTTCGAAGCTTCCAGGTCCTTATTTTGTCGATAAAAACATCAAAAAGTTTTGGGTTATTTGGACTTCATTTGATATGGTAAACCTGAAAAGCCAAAACATGCAGAAATTAACTAGCACTTGGCACTGGGTTAATTGGTTAGTGCTCCAAAATAATATGAATCGGCAAATAAATGCCCAAAAGGTATCTTAGAATGATAATATTATAGCATGGAACAATCAAGAAGTATCACACGTGGCCCCGCTCTCGTTGTTTCCAAGCTTTTGACTCTTCAACAACAACAAGACGAGGACCAACGTTGCCACATCTTCCACACAAAAGCAGGCATCCAAGGGAAATCCGTCAAGGTCATCATCGACGACGGAAGTTGCCACAATTTGGCAAGCGAAGACCTTTGTTCCAAGTTACAATTGGTCAAGAAGAAGCATCCATGCACCTACAAGGTCCAATGGCTAAGTGACTCCGGCACTCTCCAAGTCGACCACACCGTGCAAGTATCTTTCAAGACCGGCGCATATGAAGACACTTTGGAGTGTGATGTGGTGCCCATGTCCGTGTGCCACCTACTTATTTGTCGACCGTGGCAATTCGACCGTGGCGTCATACACAACGGTCGAACCAATCGATATAGCTTAAAGATGAAGGGTAAGGAATACATGCTTCGACCAATGTCTCTAAGTCAAGTGGCCGCCGACAAGCAAGCGACATCCCATCGTGGAGATAAAAGTGAGCGAACGATCAACCTAGAAAAGTGTGAGCACCACGAGCCAAATTTGAGTGAGTCCACGATGAGGGACAAGAAAGATCTAGTTCTTTTAGCCACCAAAAGAGTCTTGAGGGATGTGAGTGAGAGCCCATCAAGTGAACTTCACTTTGTACTTGTGTGTAAAGATGAGGTCGTGAGGACTAATGCTTCAAATCGTGATACGGAGCATCCCATGGTCATCCCCATGGACCCATCACCAACACCTCAAGCTATACAAGGACCCATGACAAGAGCTCGTGCACGTGCCATTGGAAACGAGGTGACATCACTCCTTTACGATTCTTCCTTTGATACTATCAGAACCTCGATGCTACCTCAAGCAGAGACTCTGTGTGTACTTAGGTACCTCGACCCCAACGGGAGTTCAGAGGCGCAAGAAGAAGAACCGCATGAAGAAGAGAAGTCAAGCGCCAAGAAGAACACTCTGGCAAGCCCGGAACTTCCGGCCAGCCCGGAACCTCCGGCCAACCATCGACCAACTCCGGGCGTGCGAACTCTCTGGGTAGCCCGGAACCTGCCCGGACCCTCACCCGGAACTTCCGGCCCCTGCACAGCCCATCCGCCGTGATGTGTGCCAACTCTCTGTCCAGACCGGAACCAGGCCGGAACCTGCCCGGAACTTCCGGCGCCCGGAACTTTCGGCCTTCCTGTGCGACACCACTCGGCCCGAGGCCCTTGTACCCTTTCGCTCGTCTATTTCGTCCCAGACTATAAATACTCTTCTCCTAGCTTTGTTTTAGGGTTAGAAATGTGTTAGCTCATGAACTAGTTGAGCATTGCTCCTTCCATATACTTCTCTTAGAGAGATTGCAACCTCTTGTTCAGAAGATCCTATGGATGCCAAGGCCCCTTCTTAGGGAAGATCCCCTTGTGGATTTCAAGACCCATCTCTTCGGAGAGGGAAGGCTACCGGTACTTGTATCCGTTCGTTGCTTTCAAACCTTGTAACTCGTGTTCATTGGATCTAGTGGTTGTGTGATTGGATGATCATCTTTTGAGTGTTTATTTGCCTGTTGATTTTTCTTCTCTTTCCCCTCCATGTGTGAAAAGATCGTCCCTCACGGGTTTGCCCCGTATCATCTTGGTATAATGAGCCACGGTTGATTCACACCTTGGAGTCTCTCCCTCCACTTTCTAGACGATTTTTGTTTTGTTTTGACCTATTTCCACAATTCCCACAAAAATAGCCCTACCAAATTTTCTTGAATTCGTTGGATTTGAGGAGATTTTGTTGATTTTGATCCGTGGATTTCATTGTGGACGACTGGATGTATCATTCCATCCAGCCAAATTCCACAAATTTTTCTTTTTCCTCGTCAGATTTGGGTTTTTCCTCATGATTTTCCGCCCAAGTCCCCGATTTGGAAATTAGGGTTCATCTCAATTTTCCTGACCCCCGGAACTTCCGGTCCAACCCGGACCTTCCGGCCACCGGACCTTTTGGCCGCCCCTGACTTTCCGGCCTCCGGAACCTCCGGGCACCCCGGAACTTCCGGCCTCAGCAGAAACCTTCGCTTCCGCATTTTTGAATTCATTTCGACTTGAGATTTTCCGGATCACCACCATTCTCTTCCGCAACCCATTTGCATTTGAGATTTTGAGTCGCGAGCATCGCCACTTCCTAAGGTGTTTTGGCTAATTAGGAGTGGTTCTTCATCGACATCGCCGCTCATCATCGCCCGGATCATCGCCAACCACTTCTACATTGATACTACACCGTAAGCAAGGACGGTAACCGCAACGACACTCTTGACATATAACCTTGCCATTGCATTGTTACCCCAAGCCTACTTTGCGTTACTTGCCTATCGATACTAGCCATTGAGTATTGTCGGGCTACGCTACTTGTGCACTTTAGTGATACATACTCCACATAGCTCAAATTGCATGCATATTGTACCCGCATACATAATTGCTATCTTGGTGTGCACGTCCCGCATTGTGACCATACAAAACATCATCGCAAAGGAAAAGAGAAGCAAAGCTTTTTAAGCAAGAGCATAAGAGCAAAAGAGCAATAGTATCGCCAATTTTGCATATCATACTTGATCATCTTGGATCACTTGAGCGAGTGACACGTGCCTCGTACATACATAGCAAGTCGGGCATAGGAAGACGACATGTTTTGCTTTTAGGTTGTGCACAAGTTCGTATCACGCCCATTTGAGCAATCGTGCTAGCATCTCTCTAGTGTTGTGCAACGCAAGTGTTTTCCGTGGATTCCACATTTTGGCTCATCCTTGGTTGCATGAACCCACTTATCTATCCGTGTGTGTGTTTCCATGTATACTCATTGCTATTGATCTACATTGTCTTACTTGCAAATTTGTGAATCTCTTTCAACATTATTGAATCTTATCTTTCGGATTGCTTGAAATTTGTGCCACTACCCTAACCAAGCTACTCCATAAGCCTTATTTGTGTAGGTGTGAGAAGGACGATCTTTGGTACCAATTCTACTATTTCCAATTGAACATTGAGTGGTTGATTCATCTTCAACTTTTGGAAACGGTACTTGGTTTTGCCTTTCTCATTCTTCCACTTATATCTACTTGAGTGTTATGGATAGGACCATGTCGAACCCGGCTTTCGAGGAGCATGATGACGATGAGCACGACTACGTCACCAAGTTGCACTTCTTCGGTGCACATATGGCAATTACCCAAGCTCAAGATGTCTTGAGTGACCGCATGGCGCAACTCGCCACCGACTTGCGCGAATCCGAGGGACGCACGCGGGACTACCTCGACACCAAGCTCTCAAGCCAAATGGAGGAGTTCTGTTCCTTGATGGTCAACCGCGTTCCCTCAACTTCTACTTCGTCCAAGCGGCGCCACTCAAGTCGCCATTCATCGGATTACTCTTTCGGTGCAAGTCCACCACGAGCGCGTTCTCATCATAGAGACGACCGCTCCGGTCCAAGTTCTCCACAAGGTTGTCACCGTCAAGCTTCGGAGAATCCATTTGGCAATGGATTGCAAGATCGACTACGAGAGCGCGACCATCGTCTTCAACAAGAGCAAGATCCAGAATGACAATGCCATGAAGAAGAAGAACATTGTTGCCACGAGCAATCATTGGAAGCACAACGCGCTCTACATGAAGCTACACGCGCCTTGCAAGAACGCAACCGCCAAGCACGCGAAGAACAAGAGGCCCTCCGGCGTGAACGACAAGAAGAAGCCGCTCGCCAAGCGAAGCAACAAGAAAGAAGAAACCGAGTGCGAGGACGTCGCCAACGGCCTCAAGCACAACACGTCGAGCCCAATGATTACCAAACCCCAAGGCAACAACAACGTCCACTCGGCAACAACAATGAGGTGCCACATCGAAGACAACAACAACAACAACATCAACTCGACAACAACAATGAAGTGGCCCCTCCAAGACAAGGGCAACTCAAAAACATTCACAATGAAGAACAACACTTTGGCAAGCTCAAGTTCACGATGCCTAAGTTCTCCGGAAGCAATGATCCCAAAGACTACCTCTCATGGGCGCTCAAGGTTGACAAGATATTCCGTTTGCACAACTTTGAGGAAGAGAAGAAGATAGCCATGGCTTCCCTTCAGTTCCAAGACTACATTCTCATTTGGTGGGAACAAGTGATAGAGCGAAGAAGAGAAAGAGGTGAACCTCCTATCACCACTTGGGCCCAAATGAAGGATCTCATGAAAGCTCGCTTCGTGCCTAAACACCACAACAGTGATCTCTTCAAGAAGCTACAACTACTCAAGAAAGGCACCAAGTCAGTAGAAGAGTACTATCAAGAGATGGAAATCGCTATGATCCGAGCCAATGTCAAGGAAGATGACGAGCAAACAATGGCCCGTTTCTTGAATGGCCTCAATTACCAAGTCAAGAAAATCATAGACTTCCAACCATACTCCAACTTACTTGAGCTAGTGCATCAAGCAACTAAGGCGGAAAGCCAAGTGGAAGATGACTACAAGTACTCCAAGTTCTCTTCCAAGACCTATGGCTCAAGTGCTCAAGCTTCTCCGGCCACGACGCCTTCGACTACGCAACCTCCAACCACTACCGGCGACAAGTCAAGCTACAAGAACAAGATGACATCATCAAGCCGACCTCGTACAAGCAACTATAAATGGAGAGCTTCATCCTCTCCACCGACACCGAATGATACCGCTAAATCAAGCTCCATCAAGTGTTTCACGTGCCAAGGCCTAGGCCACAAGACTTACAAGTGTCCAACAAGACACACGATGATCCTTCAAAACGATGGCACCTATGACTCTATGAGTGACAGCGAGATGGAAGCATTGGAGCACATGGCCATGCATCATCAAGTCAATGAAGATGAAGATTCGCAAATCTTTTGCGACAACGATCCGAGCCCCGCCCTCGTTGTTTCTAAGGTTTTGACGCTTCAACAACAACAAGACGAGGACTAACATTGCCACATCTTCCACACAAAAGCGGCCATCCAAGGAAAATTTGTCAAGGTCATCATCGACGGCGGAAGTTGCCACAATTTGGCAAATGAGGACCTTTGTTCCAAGCTCCAATTGGTCAAGAAGAAGCACCCTCGCCCCTACAAGGTTCAATGGCTAAGTGATTCCGGCACCCTCCAAGTTGAACACACAATGCAAGTTTCCTTCAAGATAGGCGCTTATGAAGACACCTTGGAGTGTGATGTGGTGCCAATGTCCGTTTGCCATCTCCTCCTTGGTATACCTTGGCAATTTGACCATGGCGTCATCCACAATGCTCGAACCAATCACTATAGCTTCAAGATGAAGGGCAAGAAATATGTTCTTCGACCAATGACTCCAAGTCAAGTCATCGCCGGCAAGCAAACTTCACCCCATCGTGGAGATAAAAGTGAGAGAGTGATCCACCTAAACGAGAGTGAGAGCCACAAGCCAAACTTGAGAGACTCCACGATGCGAGAAAAGAAAGATCTAGTTCTTTTAGCCACCAAAAGATATTTGAGGGATGTGAGTGAGAGCCCATCGAGTGTACTTCACTTTGTGCTTGTGTGCAAAGATGAGGTCGTGAGGACTAATACTTCACAACATCTTCCTCTTGTTTTGTCTTGTTTGTTGCATGAATTCCAAGATGTTTTTCCCGATGAGCTACCTCCGGGACTACAACCAAAACGAGGGATCGAACACCGCATCGACCTCATACCCGGCGCGCCGCTTACTAACAAGGCACCTTACGGCGCCAACCCCAAAGAAACAAAGGAGATACAAAGGCAAGTCCAAAAACTCCTAGATAAAGGGCATATACGTGAGAGTTCGAGTCCTTGTGTGGTTCCGGTGATACTAGTACCTAAGAAAGATGGTAGTATGTGCATGTGTTCCAATTCCCATCCTATCAATGCTATAACTGTTAGATATCGTCATCCTGTTCCTCGCCTTGATGATATGCTTGATGAACTTAGTGGTGCCACTATATTCTGTAAAATTGATCTAAAAAGTGGTTACTACCAAATACTAATGCAAGAGGGCGATGAGTGGAAAACGGCGTTCAAGACTAAGTTTGGTCTATATGAATGGTTGGTTATGCCTATGGGTCTTTCCCAAGCACCGGGTACATTCATGCGTGTCATGCATTATGTCTTGCGGCATCTCATTGGAGATTGTGTTGTGGTATACTTTGATGATATCCTTGTTTTTAGAGAATCTCTAGAAGAACATGCTACACACGTTAGGAAAGTATTACAAGTCCTTGTTTTTGGTGTTAACAAGCTTGTTTTCCTAGGATTTGTGGTATCTTCTAAGGGTGTTCATGTTAATGAAATTAAAATTGATGCTATTAAAACTTGGCCTACACCCAAAAATTTGCAACAAGTGCGTAGTTTCCTAGGACTAGTCGGTTTCTACTGTCGTTTTGTCAAGGACTTTAGCACTATTGCGTCTCCTCTACATGCTTTAAGCAAGAAGAATGCACCATTTATTTGGGGACCATCCCAAGACACCGCATTCCATGAGATCAAAACTTTGCTTACTCATGCACCTTTGCTTGCTTTACCCAACTTTGACAAAACATTTGAAGTGCATTGTGACGCTAGTGGTAATGGCATAGGTGGTGTGCTAACGCAAGAGAAGCGCCCAATTGCGTATTTTAGCGAGAAACTTTCCGGCGCTCAACCTAACTATCCCATATATGATAAGGAATTGTATGCTTTGGCACGAGTCTTACATGTTTGGGAGCATTATCTTCGCCCACTTTAGTTCGTCATCCATACGGATCATGAAACTCTCAAGTACCTTAAGGGTCAAACTAATTTGAACAAACAACATGCCAAATGGAGTGAGTTCATTGAGTCTTTTAATTATGTGATCAAATACATTAAGGGTAAAGAAAACGTTGTGGCAGATGCTCTTTCCCGCAAATGCATGCTAGTTACTCAACTTGAATTGAATGTTATTGGTTTTGAGCATATCAAAGATTTGTATGAGCATGATGTTTCCTTCGCTACTCCATATGCTAAGTGCCAAGTGAAACCTTGTTGGGAAAACTACAACATGAAAGATGGCTATCTTATGCGTGCTAGCAAACTTTGTATAGCCGAGTCTTCTCTTCGTTTGTTGCTTTTGCAAGAGGCTCACGGTGGAGGACTTATGGGTCACTTTGGATGCGACAAGACATATGCTACACTTTCCAACAAGTACTTTTGGCCAAATATATTTCGTGATGTTGCACGCTTCACCAACCGATGCTCTACATGCCGCAAAGCTAAGTCTAAAGCTCAATCCCATGGTATTTACATGCCTCTTCCTATACCTTTCCAACCTTGGGAAGACATTAGTATGGATTTTGTGCTTGGTTTGCCACGAACTAAAAATGGCCATGATTCCGTTTTTGTCATTGTGGATCGCTTTTCCTAGAAGGCTCATTTCATTCCATGTCACAAGACCGACGATGCTTCACATGTTGCAAATCTCTTTTGTAGGGACATCTTGAGACTACATGGCGTCCCCAAGACCATTGTCTCGGATCGCGACGTCAAGTTCCTAAGGTACTTTTGGAAGATTCTATGCACCAAGCTCGGAATCAAGCTTCTATTCTCTTCGGTCTATCATCCACAAACTGATGGCCAAACGAAGGTGGCGAACCGGATTCTATCTTCTCTCCTACGCATGTTGATCAAGAAGAACATCAAGGAATGGGAAGATTACCTCCCCATCGCCGAGTACGCCTACAATCGCGCGCGTCACTTCACCACCAGCAAGTCTCCTTTCGAAGTGGTCTACGGCTTCAACCCTTTGTCCCCATTGGACATACTTCCACTTCCACTCCAAGAGCGCGTTAACATGGACGCAAATGCAAGGGCAAGCTACATCGAGAAGATGCATGAAGATACAAGGCGCATGATCGAACGTCAAGTGGAACGCATCACCAACAAGCACAACCTCAACAAGCACCCCCGTGATGTTTGTCGTGGGACTAATCCTGACAATAGTACGGGGGTACGTATGAGTAGGGAGAAGCCTAGCTACGGAGCAAGTGTAACACTCGGTGTTTACGAGTTCGGACCCCACTCGGAAGTGGTAAAAGTCCTACGTCTCGAGCCCTAGGGCTAAGTATTGCTTGGTATGTGTTCTGATTACAGAGAGTTCATAACCCCTCTTCTGGCGTCGGGGGGTGGCGTATATAGAGTGCGCCACCGCCAGCCGAGTGCCATTACGAGGATCATTAATGCTAGTAACTGCCGGGGTTACTGGAAACTGGCGAGTTAACTACGAGCGTTACTGGTAACGCAACGTCTACTTCAATGCTAATTAAGTCTCTCGAACGTTGCAGCTCCCACGTCGCCTCTGCTACTTCACGTCCGGGTGTCAAAGCTAAGCCGAGTGATTGATAGCGTACGAGTGACGTCCAAGGTTACAAGTGTATCTTGTACATTCGTTCGAGTGCTAAGGTAGTCCAGGAACTTCTGTAAACTTGTAGGACCCCAGGTGTGTCCTAGATGAGAGGTCTATGACCCTACCCAGGGTAGGTGACCTCGTTAGTAGCCCCGAATCGGTTGAGGTTTTTGGGAGCCGAGTGACCAACGCACTGGGCCATTGTTAACGTTTCAGGAACGCTAGGGAGCGAGGCGGATCGCTCCTCACTCGGCATCTAAACCGCAACCAATTCAAGTTAAGTAACTTCTGAATGACTCGAACAGCCTGACTGTTCAAGCCACTCAGCCTGGTGCAGATCGGTTCTTAGGAGAAACAACCTTACAACTTATGAGCTCGGGGCCCACTCGGTCAGTTTTGGTGCTTAGGAACACACCAGTGAGCACGGGGCTCATTCGGTCGGCTTTGACGTATTGGAATGCACTGGCGAACACAGAGTTCATTCAGACACTTTTGATGCATCGGAATGCACCAGCGAACACAGAGTTCACTCGAGCAATTTTGATGCGCTGGAATCCATCGGCGAACACAGAGTTCACTCGGACAGTGGTTCCACAAAATCTCCGGCGATTTCGAAATCGTGGGGAAGCGCGTGTGATCGTGACGGTTGTGTCAGGAAAGTGGGAGAAGTTGCCGCGGTGCCTCGATTTCTGCATCGGGAATTTCGCCACGCATGCCCGCCATTCTGTCCCAGAGATCTCGCGGATCTGCATGCGCCCGTTGATCGCGCTGTTGCTGCAAATCCGACGACTGAGATTTCGCTGAACTTAGAGTATAAAGGTAGGATGGGAGGGAGATAGGAAAAACATCTCCATTCTCCGCCTTCTCGATTTACTGCTCCGCTCCACCGAGAGCTCCGCTTCCTGCTGATTTGCTGCCACTCCTCGCCGGAGATGACGAAGAGTGCCACTGTGAGAGCCGAGAGGGCGAAGAAGACCTCACGCGACTCCTCCTCGAGCGCGGGTGCCCTAGCCGGCTTCATTCAGGGTGATTGGCTGGCCTCTCGGGTCACGGCCAGTCAGTTGGAGGACCTTGAGAGCCATGGTCTCCTGGTCGCCGACAGCTGGAGGCTGTCGGAGAAGGGGGAGGTAGAGCCTACGCCGCGCGGGAACGAGCGGGTTCCCTCACCACTCACCTTGATAGAGGTTTTTCTTTGCCCCCGCATCCTTTCTTCCGTACTTTCTTGGATTTTTTCGGAGCCCAACTTCATCATCTTCCCCCTAATTCCATCACCTATCTGGCCGCTTTCGTTTCACTCCCTGAGAACTTCCTCAGTTGTCACCCACACTGGGGATTGTTCCAACACCTGTTCACGTGCCGAGTGATGAGTGTGAAGAAAACCAATCCGACGGAGGAGAAGACGAACGTAGTTCAGTTGTGCGGGGGCCTAGGTATTTAGCTGAGGGGGAAAAGCTGTTTCCCATCGATGACTTTCCCAGACACTGTTAATGGTTGGCAGTCGTCTTGGTTTTACTACGAGGACATTCCAGTCGAAGAGGGTCAGTCAGGACTCCCTCTGTACTCGGCCGAGCGCATTCGGTGACCCCCCAAGCTGACCGTGTCCAAGGACGAGAAGGTAGATGTAGACATCCTCGTGATTGCGTTGGTATCTCTGGTGAACCATGGGATCAACGGACTAGACCTGCTAGAGGCCTTTTCCAGAGAATTATTCCACCGTTGCAGGCGAGAGCCCACCCCATGTGGCTGTACTCGGGTCCGGATGACCTTACGAGTACTCACCCAGAGGAGCTTAGCGAGAAGGCTGTGGCTAATAAGCTCAAGGCCATCACCCCAGTTCGGGATAACCCCAATGGTACGAGGAGTGTGCCTTCGTACTCGGCGGAGAATCCGGCGAACGAGGTAAATTATGAGTGCCATAACTATTTCCGAGTGATGGAGCTTTCAATTGTCGAATCTTGATTGAAGTAACTTTTGTTTTGACTGGCCTTCATAGGCATGGTGAGCTTGATACTCGCAGGCAACCATGCTCCTGCTGATGTGGCCAGTGACAACGAGCGTCATGACGACTCGGACAGAGAGGAGGAGTACGTGGATGACAGCGAAGACAGAGGGAATGAGAAGGAGTCGGAACCAGGGGACGAGGCGGAGTCTTCTCCTTCGGAGGAGGTGCTTCCCGAGCCCCGCAAGAGGACGCGCCAAGACCCTGGGGTCCGAGGAGGCAACGCAGGGGGGCAGAGCACCGCCAAGTCCTCTGTGGTCATCCCTCCCACTCGGACTTCAAAGCGTGACCGTGCCGAGCTTGTTCCATCTCAGGAGAAGAGCACTAAGCAGCCGAAGATCACTTCCAGCAAACCTTGGAAGGCGGTTCTGCCCAAGACCAAGATGAACGTGCCAGTGGACTCTGCATAAGTACCTTCACTCCGACTATCCTTCCGAATGACCGATCAGACGTAATAACATTCCGAGTGATTCTTCTGCAGAGCCGACACATCGACTGCTTCCCTGGAGAAGGACAAGGTCGAGGTCGACGCTGCAACTTCGAAAGGTAGCACGCGATCCCGATCATATATAATCTTTGAACACCTCATTTCCTTTTTGAACTTATTTCTGAACGGCTTTCGAATACTTGCAGAACCACATGAATTGATTGAGATCGGCATGGACGACCGGGTCGCACCACCAAATCCCATCTCCAGCATGGATATCGTCATGCAGGACGTCTCGCATGTTCAAGTGCCAGCACCAGCTCGGGGAACCCCTTCGGGAACTGGATCAGCACTCGGAATGTCTCCAACCGTCCCACCTGCGTCCAGCGCCATCGGGCTGCAGCGCGTCCCGAACGACCAAGTGGGAGCAAGTAAGGAGGCTCTGATCCAACTGAGGTTGATGAACGACAAGCTGAAGGAGGCACGCGACGCTGCCGAGGTTTTGGAGAAGAATGTACGAGTAAGTACTCTTGTAAGTACCTTCTTTAGACAAAGTTTTTGCGCGTTGTAGAAGTTTTTGATGTTCCGAGTAGGTTTGCATCTGAAGCACACCCACTGGGTGGAGTCTTTGAGTCTTCCGAATGTTACTCATAGGAGATCTTGTAGTCATACTTGTCGAAGAGGATGCTGTGATGGTCCATGGACCAGAGCTTCTCAACGTTGACCGTCAAGGTGTAGGACCCGTAGTTTTCTAGTGGGAGCGCGCTTAGCGCACCCACTGGGTGTAGTCCCCGAGGCTGCCGTCGACTGAAGCAGTCGGCAACAGTCTCACAATCCGAATGTACTAGGATCTGAATGATGAGACACTTGTCGGAGAGGATGCGGTCATGGTCCATGGACCAGAGCCTCTCGACGTTGACCGTCGGGGTGTAGAACCTGTAGTTCTCCGGTGGGGGCGCTGAGCGCTGATGTCTACTACGCTACTTTATTCTTGTAGACTTTGTTGGGCCTCCAGGCGCAGGGTTTATCAATCCGTGGGAGGGGTAGGATGAAGATGGTCTCTCTCAAACAACCCTGCAATCAAATACAAGAAATCTCTTGTGTCCCCAACAATTCAATGGCAAATTGTATAGGTGCACTAGTTCGGCAAAGAGATGGTGATACAAGTGCAATATGGATGGTAGATATAGGTTTTTGTAATCTGAAAATATAAAAACAGCAAGGCAGCAAGTAACAAAAGTGAGCACAAATGGTATTGCAATGCTTGAAAAGAAGGCCTAGGGTCCGTACTTTCGCTAGTGCAATCTCTCAACAATGCTAATATAATTGGATCACATAACCATCCCTCAATGTGCAACGAAGAATCACTCCAAAGTTCTTATCTAGCAGAGAACATAAGAAGAAATTGTTTGTAGGGTACGAAACCACCATAAAGTTATTCCATCCGATCGATCTATCCAAGAGTTCGTACTAAGATAACACCAGGTTATCCTTTCCGATCGATCTATCTAAGAGTTCGTACTAGAATAACACCATGTGATACGAATCAACCAACTCTAATGTCACCTAGATACTCCAATGTCACCACAAGTATCCATGAGTTACTTATACGATACGCATCGAACAATTTCAGATTCATAATACTCAATCCAACACAAAGAACCTCAAAGAGTACCCCAAGATTTCTATCGGAGAAAGTAGGACAAGAACGTGTATCAACTCCTATGCATAGATTACCCCAATGTCACCGCGGGAATCCGCAAGTTGAGTACCAAAACATATATCAAGTGAATCAATAGAACACCCCATTATCACCATGGGTATCCACATGGAAGACAATATCAAGTGTTCTCAAATCCAATATTCAATCCAACATAACGATATCTCAAAGGGAAAGATTCAATTCATCACAACAAGATAGTAAGGGAAACACACCATATGATCCAACTATATTAACAAAGCCCGTGATACATCAAGATCATGACATCTCAAGAACATGAGAGAGAGAGAGAGAGAGAGAGAGAGAGAGAGATTGAACACATAGCTACTGGTACATACCCTCAGCCCCGAGGGTGGACTACTCCCTCCTCGTCATGGCCTCCGCCGGGATGATGAAGATGGCCACCGGAGATGGATTCCCCTCTCCAGCAGGGTACTGGAACGTCTCCAAATTGGTTTTTCGTCGATACAGAGAGTTGCGGCGGTGGAGCAGAGAGTCTAGGGTTATTTCTGATGGTTTATGTATTTATAGGATTTTTGAGCATCGGTTTCACGCGAAGATGGGCCACGAGGTGGGCACGATACACCAGGGCGCGCCGGGGGGGCCTGGCGCGCACTGGTGGGTTGTGCCCACCTCGTGGCTCTTATGGCCCTCCCACGAAGCGTCTAGTACCTCTTTTGTTCCAAAACAATCGTCAAAAAGTTTCGGGCGATTCCGAGAACTTTCATTTTCTGCACAAAAACAACACCACGGTAGTCCTGCTGAAAACAGCATCAGCGCGGGTTAGTTCGTAATAAATCATATAAAGTGCATCAAAACCATATAAAAGTATTGTAAACATAGGTGAATATGGCATGAATACTTCATAAATTATTGATACGTTGGAGACGTATCAGCATCCCCAAGCTTAATTCCTGCTCGTCCTCGAGTAGGTAAATGATAAAAGAACTAATTTATGAAGTGTGAATGCTAGCATAATATATAAGTTTGATCATTGATAATTTCAATCAATTTTCTAGCATCATAACCAGCAACTTTATCTCATAAAAATCATCATGATGGAGCAATCAATTCACATGTCATGATTCAAATAATGAATTCTCTTGACACTTAACAACCTATTTTCTTAGTCACCAAACAATTGCAATTCAACTTATTCTCAACAAAGTCTAAGTAAGAGCTCCACATACACAATCATCATATAGTCTTCTATGATTGCTAGTACTCAAAGCATATTTTTAGGACAAATGGCATCCATCGAACATAGAGAAAGATAGGGGATTAATGTTTCGCCTCCCAACTCATTTATCATAGAGATAATTGTCAACAATAATAAATCATGATCAAATATATTTAACTGGATATATATGTTTGGATCTTTCCCCACCACATGATGCTTGCCAACTAATGGACTGAGGTTGGAATAAGAAGTTGACTCGACATGAATAGTAAATAACATGAAAGTAAATAGATTGTCCCTTCACAGAGGGAAGCAGGGATTTGCAAATGTGCCAGAGCTCATTGTTTAAAAACAGAGATGAATATAGTTTTGGGAGGTGCACCCTTCCTGTCAACGTTACGACCAAGAGTTATCAATATCTTCCATGTTAAACACATTAGCGGCAGTTCCCAAGCGGTAAAAGTAAAGGTTTACTCCCCCTCCACCAACAAACACACTCCACGGCTAGCCGAATCCACGGGTACCCTCCATACCAACAACATTCCTGGGGGAGTTTTGTTTAATTATTTGCATTTTTTCGAGACTGGGAATCCCTATTACCGCCCCTCTCGTGCAAGGACGAGTGAATAAACACTCATCATGAGAATAACCCGCTTAACATGGAAGATACTGACCGCCTCCCGTCGCTCCATGAGTGGTCCAGACACACAAAATAGATGTTTATTTGAATGTTTAGAGGTGGCACATACAAATTTACTTGGAATGGCAGTGAAATACCATATATAGGTAGGTATGGTGGACTCTTATGGAAGAAACTTGGCTCAAGGATTTGGATGCACAAGTAGTATCTCTACTTAGTTCAAAGTTTTGGCTAGCAAAGGGTTCTAAACAAGCACCACATGTTGGAGGATCCATAACAATATAACTTCTATGCAAATATACCCAAACATAACCATTACGTTGTCTTCCTTGTCCAACTTCAACTAATTTTCTCAAGTTTGAAAATAATTAATGGGTATTCACAATCATAAAAGATGTCCAAGATAATATATTTGTATGTGAAAGTTCTCTTCCTTATACTACTCATTCATGAATTGCTTGTATGACCAATATTGTGATTGTCAAACTTCAATAGATTTTACTTTCTAAACCAGATGTGAAACTACTACTAAGCATAAAGCACATTGATAAGTTCATATTTATGACATTTCATTCATTCACAATTTACTCTTAGGATATAAATGAAGCACAAGAGTAAACATCAACTACTCTCAAAAGATATAAGTGAGGATCAATGAGTAGTTAAGTAAATGTGTAGCTATGTGAGGACTCTCTCTCAATAAAGATTTTCATATCTGAGTATTTTATTCAAACATCGAGGAAAACAAAAATAGCACTCCAAGAATAGCACATATCATGTGGACAAATAAAAATTTAGACTCAACATAGGCTAACCGATAATTGTTGATGAAGATAGGTGGGATGCGTAGCATCCCCAAGCTTAGATGCTTGAGACTTCTTCAAATATTTACTTGGGGTGCCTTGGGCATCCCAAAGCTTGAGCTTTTGTATCTCGTTCAATCCTCTCATATCATGGTTTCACCTATTCTCAAAATCTTCATCCACACAAAACTCAAAAAGAACTCGTGAGATAGGTTAGTACTCATAAGAATAAATCAACACTTCATGTACTGCCAAGACAAGTTGCACAATAATTTTCAAACATCATCTACTGTTTACTATCGTTTCCACAATTTATATCTACCAATATAGGCTATGGAAACTATAGGATAAGTAGATAACAAAACTATGACAGCAATCTGTCCAAACAAAACAGTCTGTAGCAACCTATTAAACCAGTGTACTTATGTAACTCAAACAATTATGAAAATTTAGGACATGCTAAAGAATTTATATGACAATATAGTGTAAAAATTTCATAAACTTTCCACATTCCAGTAAAATATGAAAATTCAAACACTACAGCAAAAGTTTCTGTTTTTTACACAGCACATATCAAACATGTAACTCAAGCATCCTAAGAGGCAATTCTTGGAACTTTTTATTGAAAAACAAGATTATAAATAGCACCTAACAGAAAATAACAAAATAAAAGGACGCTCCAAGCAAAACTCATATTACGTGACGAATAAAAATATAGCTCTAAGTAAGATATACCGATAGTGTTGAAGATGAAAGAGGGGATGCCTTCCAGGGCATCCCCAAGCTTAGGCGCTTGAGCCTTACTTAGATATTACCTTGAGGGTGCCTTGGTATCCCCAAGCTTAGGTTCTTGTCACTCCTTATTCTCCTCATATCGGTGTCTCACCCAAAACTTGAAAACTTCAATCACACAAAACTTAACGGAACTTCGTGAGAAGGGTTAGTGTAATACAGATAGATCATTCACTTAGGTACTGTCAAGGCAAGATTCATAATTGTTCCCACATTATAATTAATTTATTCTACCATTTCCATAATTTATACCACTAAATATAAGCTATGGAAACACTAAAACAAGCAAACTATGCATGCAAAACAGAATCTGTCAAAAACAGAACAGTCTGTGAAGATCTGTAGTGTAACCATACTTCCCCTGTCTCTAAAAATTCTGGATAATTAGGACAACCTGAATAATTTGTATATGAAGACTGTGTAAAAAATTTCAGATGATTATCACTCTCTAGTAAAAAATGAAAATTCCTGTACTGGAGTCAAAAGTTTCTGTTTTGGTTCAGCATCAATTCTACTCATCTTGTGAGTCATCCCAAAGGCTTTACTTGGCACTTTATTGAAATAAAAGGCACAACACATTATTAATACAGTATCTTAATCATGTGAACACATAAAAACTTAAAGTATAAGTGTTGGGTTGTCTCCAAACAAGCGCTTTTCTCTAATGCCTTTTAGCTAGGCATGATTATTTCAATGATGCTCACATAGGAATAGTATTTGAAACATGTAAGAGAGCATCATAAATCTCATGACAAGCACATTTAAGTCTAACCCACTTCCTATGCATAAGGATTTTGTGAGCAAACAATTTATGGGAGCAAGAGTCAACTAGCATAGGAAGGTAAAACAAGCATATGTTCAAGATTTTCAATATATAGAGAGGAAACTTGATATTATTGCAATTCCTACAAGCATATGTTCCTCCCTCATAATAAATGTCAGTAGCATCATGAAGGAATTCAACAATATAACTATCACATAAAGCATTCTTTTCATGATCCACAAGCATAGAAATTTTATTACTCTCCACATAAGCAATTTTCTTCTCATTCATTGTAGTGGGAGCAAACTCAACAAAATAACTATCATGAAACACTTGATTGAGATAACCACACTCAATATTAAAATAATGATGACAAGTTTCATGGTTACTATCACCCTTTATAGCATACATGTCATCATCTAATCATCATATATAGGAGGCATGCCATCATTATAATAATTTTTCTTATCAAAACTTGGGGGACTAAAAATATCATCTTCATCAAACATAGCATCCCCAAGCTTGTGGCTTTGCATATCATTAGCATCATGGATATTCAGAGAATTCATACTAGCAACATTGCAATCATGCTCATCATTAAAGGAATTCTCATTAAGTATTTTCATAATTTCTTCCTCTACCAATTGAGCACAATTTTTGGAATCCTTATTTTCACGAAATACATTATAAAGACGATAAAAATGATGCAACCTAAACTCCATTTTTTTGTAGTTTTCTTTTATAAACCAAACTAGTGATAAAACAAGAAACTAACAGATTTAATTGCAAGATCTAAAGATATACCTTCAAGCACTCACCTCCCCGACAACGGCGCCAGAAAAGAGCTTGATGTCTACTACGCAACTTTATTCTTGTAGACTTTGTTGGGCCTCCAAGCGCAGAGTTTTGTAGGACAGTACCAATTTTACCTCAAGTGGATGACCTAAGGTTTATCAATCCGTGGGAGGTGTAGGATGGAGATGGTCTCTCTCAAACAACCCTGCAATCAAATACAAGAAATCTCTTGTATCCCCAACACACCCAATACAATGGCAAATTGTATAGGTGCGCTAGTTCGGCGAAGAGATTGTGATACAAGTGCAATATGGATGGTAGATATAGGTTTTTGTAATCTGAAAATATGAAAACAGCAAGGTAGCAAGTAACAAAAGTGAGCACAAACGGTATTGCAATGCTTGAAAACAAGGCCTAAGGTACGTACTTTCGCTAGTGCAATCTATCAACAATGCTAATATAATTGGATCACATAACCATCCCTCAATGTGCAACAAAGAATCACTCCAAAGTTCTTATCTAGGGAGAAGATAAGAAGAAATTGTTTGTAGGGTACGAAACCACCTTAAAGTTATTCTTTCCGATCGATCTATCCAAGAGTTCGTACTAAGATAACACCAAGTTATCCTTTCCGATCGATCTATCTAAGAGTTCGTACTAGAATAACACCATATGATACGCATCAACCAACTCTAATGTCACCTAGATACTCCAACGTCACCACAAGTATGCATGAGTTAATTATACGATACGCATCAAACAATTTCAGATTCATAATACTCAATCCAACACAAATAACCTCAAAGAGTACCCCAAGATTTCTATCGGAGAAAGTAGGACAAGAACTAATCAACCCCTATGCATAGATTATCCCAATGTGTAGTACCAAAACATATATCAAGTGAATCAATAGAACACCCCATTGTCACCATGGGTATCCACATGGAAGACATATATCAAGGTTTCTGCAATACAATATTCAATCCAACAAAACGATATCTCAAAGGGAAAGATTCAATTCATCACAACAAGATAGTAAGGGAAACACACCATATGATCCAACTATATTAACAAAGCCCGTGATACATCAAGATCATAACATCTCAAGAACACTAGAGAGAGAGAGAGAGATTGAACACATAGCTAGTGGTATATACCCTCAGCCCCGAGGGTGGACTACTCCCTCCTCGTCATGGCCTCCGCCAGGATGATGAAGATGGCCACTGGAGATGGATTCCCCTCTCGAACAGGGTACTGAAACGTCTCAAGATTGGTTTTTCGTCGATATAGAGAGTTGCGGCGGCGGAGCGGAGTGTCCAGGGTTATTTCTCATGGTTTATGTATTTATAGGATTTTTGAGCGTTAGTTTCACGCGAAGATGGGCCACGATACACCAGTGCGCGCTGGGGGGGCCTGGCGCGCCCTGGTGGGTTGTGCCTACCTCGTGGCTCTTCTGGCCCTCCCACGAAGCGTCTACTACCTCTTTTGTTCCAAAAAAGTCGTCAAAAAGTTTTGGGCGATTTCGAGAACTTTCATTTTCTGCACAAAAACAACACCACGGTAGTTCTGTTGAAAGCAGCGTCAGTCCGGGTTAGTTCTAAATAAATCATATAAAGTGCATCAAAACCATATAAAAGTATTGTAAACATAGATGAATATGGCATGAATACTTCATAAATTATTGATACGTTGGAGACGTATCAAGCGCACCCACTGGGTGTAGTACCCTAGGCTGCCGTCGACTGAAGCAGTCGGCGACAGTCTCACAATCCGAATGTAGTAGGATCCGAATGATGAGACACTTGTCGGAGAGGATGCGGTGATGGTCCATGGACCAGAGCCTCTCGACGTTGACCGTCGGGGTGTAGAATCTGTAGTTCTCCGGTGGGGGCGCGCTGAGCGCACCCGCTGGGTGTAGTCCCCGAGGCTGCCATCGACTGAAGCAGTCGGCGCCAGTCTCACAATCCGAATGTAGTAGGATCCGAATGATGTGATACTTGTCAAAGAGGATGCGGTGATGGTCCATGGACCAGAGCCTCTCAACGTTGACCGTCGGGGTGTAGAGCTTGTAATTCTTCGGTGGGGGCGCATTGAGCGCCCCCACTGGGTGTAGTTCCGGAGGCTGCCATCGACTGAAGCAGTCGGCGACAGTCTCACAATCCGAATGTAGTAGGATCCGAATGATGAGACACTTGTCGAAGAGGATGCGGTGATGGTCCATGGACCAGAGCCTCTCGACGTTGACCGTCGGGGTGTAGAACCTGTAGTTCTCCGGTGGGGGCGCGCTGAGCGCACCCACTGGGTGTAGTCCCCGAGGCTGCCGTCGGGTGAAGCAGTCGTCGACAGTCTCAAAATCCGAATGCTATTTGTCTTGATGTTTGACTGCTATCACTGATTTTCCCTTGTTTCTTGTCGATAGGGCGTGTGTGAGCTCGGGACCTGTTATAATGCCCTTGAGAAGGAAGTACAAGAGCGGCGTCATAGTCTGGAGACTGAGAAGATCAAGAGTACGCGTCTAGAACAAGAAAAGTGATCACTTAGAGGTAATCGAATCTTGACTGAGTACTCTTGGACTTTAACCATTTTCCCTGTCCGACTGAAAGTATTTTATCAGATGTACGTAGTGAAAACCTTCAACTTACTAAGAGGCTCCGGGCTTCTATTTCTATAGAGACCATGAAGGAGGCTTTGGAGAAGAAGGACCGTGAACTGGCAACCGCTCAGAAGGAAGCCAGTCGGAAGGCAAAGGAAGCTGAAGACAAGCTGAAATCCTTTGAGAAGTGGGAGGAGGAGAAGAAGGCTCTGGAGGAAGTTGCTAGGAGGAGCACTGCGGAGGCGGTCGAGGCTGAGGTGAAACTGAAGCAAGTCGAGTTGAAGAGGCGGGAGCTGGAGAAGCTCATCGAGGACCACTGCAACGAAATGAACGACAAGCTCAAAGGTACACATCAAGCATGGCCAAGTTCTGAGTCATTTCATCCCAACACTTCTCCTCCCTTAACTTCCTTCTCCCGAATGATCGCCAGATCTATGCTGGGACGTCGAGGAGGAAACCTCCAAAATCGAGAAGGAGCTAGATCCGAGTGCGGGTCTTCTTTGTGACAGCTCGGCTCTTGCACTGCTTCGACTCGATGAGCGCACTTCGGAGGCGGCTATCTTCCTCAACCATTTACGCGAAGCGGCCAAAGAGATCGACAAGGAAGTCGCCCCTGACGAGGAGCCCCCGAGTGACTTGGACGTCCTCATCAATCATCTGCGGGACATTCCACGACGAGTGCAGTTATTGAAGAAATCTGCAGCCCGAGCCGGGGCAGACATTGCGCTCTCCCTTGTCCGTGTGCATTGCAAGGGCGTAGACGAGGAGACGCTGAAGGCGCTGAAGGTCGTCAACCGAAAGAACGTCGAAGATTTCATGGAGACCTACCTGCCGGCGGCCACTCGGATTGCGGAGGTTATCGACCTTGACAACTTCACCGACGCAACATCCCCGTCATCAGCCGAGTGAATCTCGGAAGAAAAACTTTTAAGTCACATTTGCCTCGGTATGCCGAGTGATTTCTGTATCCGTACATTTGTTGTGACCTTGTGGTCACAACTATCTGCACTTCTGCTTTGAACTGCTTGACATTCGAATGCCTTTATTTTACCATTTTGAACGTTCGTCTTGATTTTAAACTTAGGCGAAATCAGGTTCGCTACTAAGCCTCCGAGTGTGGATGATATCCTCACTTGGAATTGTTTGTAACTTAGGTGAAGTCAGGCTCGCGGCTAAGTCCCCGAGTGTGGATGATGTCCTCACTCGGAGTAGTTTGTAACTTAGGCGAAATCAGGTTCACAGCTAAGTCACTGAGTGTGGATGGTGTCCTCACTCGGAGTAATTTTTAACTTAGGCGAAATCAGGGTCGCAGCTAAGCACCCGAGTGTAGACGATGTCCTCACTCGGAGTAGTTTTTAACTTAGGGGAAATCAGGTTCGCAGATAAGCCCCCGAGTGTGGATGATGTCCTCACTCGGAGTAGTTTTTAACTTAGGCAAAATCAGGTTCGCAGCTAAGCCCCCGAGTGTGGATGATGTCCTCACTCGAAGTAGTTTTTAACTTAGGCGAAATCAGGTTCGCAGTAAGCCCCCGAGTGTGGATGATGTCCTCACTCGGAGTAGTTTGTAACTTAGGCGAAATTAGGTTCGCAGCTAAGCCCCTGAGTGTGGATGATATCCTCACTAGGAGTAGTTTGTAACTTAGGCGAAATCAGGTTCGCAGCTAAGCCCTTGAGTGTGGATGATGTCCTTACTCGGAGTAGTTTTCAACTTAGGTGAAATCAGGTTCGCAGCTAAGCCCCCGAGTGTCGATGATATCCTAACTCAGAGTAATTTGTAACTTAGGCGAAATCAGGTTCGCAGCTAAGCCCCCGAGTGTGGATGATGTCCTCACTCGGAGTAGTTTTTAACTTAGGCAAAATCAGGTTCGTAGCTAAGTCCCCGAGTGTGGATGATGTCCTCACTCAGAATAATTTGTAACTTAGGCGAAATCAGGTTCGCAGTTAAGCCCCCGAGTGTGGATGATGTCCTCACTCGGAGTAGTTTGTAACTTAGGCGAAGTCAGGTTCGCTGCTAAGTTTTATCCATACACCCACTGGGGGGGGAGGAAAAAAAACAAAATTAAGAAAGTTTCGACAAGGAGTAAAGAAAGTAAAGACTTTTATTTATCAAATTCACTCGGAAGTTCATTACAGGAATGACAGAGTATTTTTGAACTAAGTGTAGAACTTGTGGAGCAGGTCCGCGTTCCACGCTCGGGGCTCTTCCGCATCGGTATCGCAATTGTACAACCGGTAAGTCCATTGTTCAGGACTTTGGAGATTCCGTAAGGCCCTTGCCACGGAGGCGCTAACTTGTGAGGCTTCTGCTGATCCAATCGGAGAACAAGATCACCTTCTTGAAAAGCACGCCTTCTGACTTGTCTGTCGTAAAGGCGCCTCAAGTCTTGCTGATACAGCATTGACCTGATCAAGGCTAACTCTCTCTTCCTCTAAGAGGTCCAGACCGTCCTGGCGTGCAACTTTTGCTTCATCTTCATTGTAAAGTTCCACTCGGGGAGCGTTGTGGCGAACGTCACTCGGCAGAACCGCCTCGGACCCGTATACCATAAAGAAAGGAGTGCGGTTGGTCGAACGATTCAGAGTTGTTCGAATGCCCCAAAGGACAGACGGTAGTTCTTCAACCCAAGTGCCAGCAGCAATTTTCAGATCCCTCATTAATCGGGGCTTCAATCCTTGAATAATCATTCTGTTAGCTCGTTCTGCTTGTTCATTCGACTGCGGGTGAGCTACGTAAGCGTAATTGACCCGAGTCCCTTGAGTGTAGCAGAATTCACGGAATTCATTCGAATCGAAATTCTTCCCGTTATCAGTGATGATATCATGGAGAACTCCGAATCTGAAGATAATCTACCAAATGAAACTGACTGCGGTAGGTGCATCCAAGCTTTACATGGGCTTCGCTTCAACCCACTTGGTGAACTTATCCACTGCACCCAACAGATGGGTAAACCCACTCGACCCCGTACGCACGGGTCCGACCATGTCGAGGCCCCACACAGCGAACGACCAGGTGAGCGGGATGGTCTTGAGTGCAGATGTAGGCTTATGTGTCTGATTCTTGAAAAACTGACATCCAACACAGAGGTCGACCATGTCTTTTGCAGCTGAATTGGCTCGGGGCCAATAAAACCCTGCACGAAACGCCTTTGCTACCAACGTCCGAGAAGACGCGTGATGACCATAGGCTCCCGAATGGATTTCATGCAAAATCTGCAGCCCTTCCTCTGGGGATATGCATTTTTGTGCCACGCCTGTAGTGCTTTTCTTGTACAGCTGTTCTCCCATCACTTCAAAGGATTTGGATCGTCGAACGATCCGTCTGGCTTCTTCTTCATCTTCAGGGAGCTCTTGCCAGAGCAAGTAGTCTAAGTAAGGTTGGGTCCACTCGGGAGTGATCACCAACATCTCTTGAACGAGATTTACTACATCCGGAATGTCAACCTCAGTCAGATCGGAGTGTCCGACTGCCTGCGGGGCTCTTCAGTAAAAGGGTCTTCTTTGACTGAAGGAGAGTGCAGGTGCTCAAGGAATATGCCCTTCGGGAAAACCCACCGAGTAGAGCCGATCTTAGCCAAGTCATCGGCGGCCTGGTTCTTCGCTCGGGGTATATGATGCAGTTCTAAGCCTTGAAAGTTCTTTTCCAACTTCCGGACTACAATACAGTACCAGTCATGGGCGGACTTCTGATATCCCATTCCTTCATCACCTGATTGACCACGAGGTCCGGGTCACCGAATATCATCAAGCGTCGGATACCGAGTGAGATAGCCATTCGGAGCCCATACAGGAGGGCTTCGTACTCGGCCTCATTGTTTGATGAGTCGAAATGAATTTGAAGGACATAGCTCAATTGGTCTCCTCTGGGGGAAACGAGAACTACTCCAGCTCCAGACCCTTGAAGCATCTTAGATCCATCAAAAAACATGGTCCAGTGTTCAGGACACTCGGAGCGGGTTGTTCCTGCTCTATCCACTCGGCTAAAAAGTCCACAAGTGCCTGAGACTTGATCACTTTCTTGGCTTCGGACTTGATCTCCAGCGGGAGGATCTCAATCGCCCATTTGGCCACTCGGCCTGTGGCGTCTCTGTTATGCAGGATCTCCGACAGGGGAGCATCGCTGATAACTGTGACTGATTGCTCTTGGAAGTAATGAGCTACCTTCTTCAAAGTGATGTAAATGCCATAAACTAGCTTCTGATAGTGTGGATACCTTTGCTTGGAAGGAGTCAGGACTTACGAAATATAATAAATGGGTCTCTGCACTTTGAATGTTTTCCCGATTCCTCGCGCTCCACAGTGAGGACAGTACTGACCACCTGGCTAGTAGGCGCGATGTATAAGAGCAAAGGCTCTCGGATGCTCGGAGCAGCTAACACCGGCTGGGTGGAAAGCAAGGCCTTGAGCTGATCGAATGCGGCTTGCGCTTCAGGGGTCCATTCAAAGGTATCAGACTTCTTCATCAATAGGTAAAGAGGCAAGGCCTTTTCATCGAGTCGAGATATAAATCTACTCAGGGCCGCAAGGCATCCCGTGAGCTTCTGGACGTCATGCAGACAGTCAGGTTTCTTCATTCAGACGATGGCGCCGATCTTGTCCGGATTGGCATCAATTCCTGGCTCGGAAACGAGAAAACCGAGTAGCTTGCCCGAAGGCACTCCGAATGTGCATTTTGCAGGATTGAGTTTTATTTGGAAATGGCGGAGGTTGGTGAAGGTTTCAGCGAGGTCAGCCAGGAGGTCGGAATCTTTCCTGGACTTGACCACGATGTCATTCACGTAAGCCTCTATGTTCTGACTGATTTGCTCTTGCAAACACTTCTGAATTATACGCATAAAAGTTGCCCCAGCATTCTTGTGGCCGAATGGCATAGTGATGTAGCAGAAACACCCAAATGGGGTGATGAAAGCTGTTTTTATTTCATCTGGTCCATACATTCGGATCTGATGGTACCCGGAGTATGCATCTAAGAATGACAGGCGTTCACATCCGGCGGTGGAATCTACTATTTGATCTATGCGGGGAAGAGGAAAATGATCTTTCGGGCAGGCCCGATTAAGGTGCTTGAAGTCGATGCACATCTAGAGGGACTTGTCCTTCTTGGGCACCAACACTGGGTTGGCCAGCCACTCGGAATGGAAGACTTTGCGAATGAATTCAGCAGCTAGGAGCCGAGCGATCTCTTCACCAATCGCCTTGCGCTTCTCTACGGAGGATCTGCGCAAGTGCTCCTTGACTGGTTTGACTTTTGGATCCAGTCGGAGTTGCTGCTCAGCAGTCCCCTAGGAACCCCCGGCATGTCAGACGACTTCCATGCGAAGATATCCTAGTTCTCACGGAGGAACTGGATGAGCTCGGGTTCCTATTTTTCACCGAGTGTCGTTGAGATGTTGGTCGGAGCCGCACTCAGATCGGTGGGATGAACGTGAACCTTCTTAGTTTCGCGAGCCGACTGGAAAGCTGATTCTGTCGCCGGTCGCTTGGACTTTAGCAAGTCTGCAGTGTCCACTGCCTTCTTGTACCCGTCGAGTTCGACGGCGAGTACTTGCTCATTTACAATTTTAGAGCCCTTCTGGAGGCACTCTTCAGCAACCTTCTAATCACCGGTAACTGAGATCACACCATTCGGTCCTGGCATCTTAAGCTTAAGATACACATAACATGGTCAGGCCATGAAACGCGTGTAGGCAGGCCTACCCAGGATAGCATGATACGCACTCCGAAAATCAACTACTTCGAACGTCAGGCATTCCTTCCGGAAGTTCTTCTCTCCACCGAAGACGACGTCCAGAGCGATCTGACCGAGTGACTCGGCTTTCTTTCCAGGGATGACCCCATGGAAATGCATGTTACTCTTACTCAGGCGGGACATCGGAATGCCCATTGCGCTGAGTGTATCCGCGTAAATTATGTTTAGCCCATTGTCCCCGTCCATCAAAATTTTGCGCAGTCGGATTCCATTGAAAATGGGATTGACAACCAGCGCCTGCCTCACGGGGGTGGCTATGTGGGCTGGGTGATCAGACTGATCGAAAGTAACGGGAGTTTTTGTCCAATTGAGGTACTTGACGGTAGCCGGGGCCACCAAGTTCACCTCCCGATTGATGACCTTCAATCGGCTCTTGCTTTCGACATCCGCGAAGATCATGTTCAGTACCTTGTAGACGTGAGGGTACTCAGAATCGTGCTCGCCCTCTTCGTCGTCGTCCTTCTCTGCAGAGGCATCTTTACCCATCTCATGCTTGAGCATTCGGCACTCCCGAGTGGTCTGCTTTGGGTAAATGAGGTTGCCTGATACGTCTCCAACGTATCTACTTTTCCTCACTCTTTTGCCCTTGTTTTGGACTCTAATTTCCATGATTTGAATGAAACTAACCCGGACTAACGCTGTTTTCAGCAGAACTACCATGGTGTTGTTTTTTGTGCAGAAATAAAAGTTCTCGGAATGGAACGAAACTTTTTGGAGAATCATTTCAGAATATATAAGAATTATTGGAGCCAAAAACTACCGGAGAAGGGGCCCAGGGTGGCAAGCAACCACCAGGGTGCGTCAGGCCCCCTGGGCGCGCCCTGGTGGGTTGTGCCCACCTCGTGGCCCCACTGACCCTAATTCCGCCACTATAAATTCCTATTTTCGGAGAAAAAAATCGGAGAGAAAGTTTTATCGCGTTTTACGATACGGAGCCGCCGCCACCTCCTGTTCTTCATCGAGACGCCAGATCTGGAGCCCGGTTGGGGCTCCGGAGAGGGGAATCTTCGATCTTCATCATCACCAACCCTTCTCCATCGCCAATTCCATGGTGCTCCCCACCGGGAGTGAGTAATTCCTTTGTAGGCTTGCTGGTCGGTGAGGAGTTGGATGAGATTCATCATGTAATAGAGTTAGTTTTGTTAGGGCTTGATCCCTAGTATCCACTATGTTCTGAGATTGATGTTGCTATGACTTTGCTATGCCTAATGCTTGTCACTAGGGCCCGAGTGTCATGATTTCAGATCTGAACCATTTATGTTATCACCCTTATATCTATGTTCTTGATCCGATCTTGCCTAGTCATATTGACCTATTACGTGTTATGATCCCTCAACCCCATAGTGACAATATTTGGTATACTTCACGGTGATGACCGTAGTTTGAGGAGTTCATGTATTCATCGTGTGTTAATGCTTTGTTCCGATTCTCTATTAAAAGGAGGCCTTAATATCCCTTAGTTTCCTTATGGACCCCGCTGCCACGGGATGGTAGGACAAAAGATGTCATGCAAGTTCTTTTCGATAAGCACGTATGACTATTTACAGAATACATGCCTACATTACATTGATGAACTGGAGCTAGTTCTGTGTCGCCCTAGGTTATGACTGTTATATGATGAATATCATCCAACAAGTTCACCGATCCAGTGCCTACGAGTTTTCCACTTATTGTTCTCACTAAGTTACTATTGCTGCTGCTACTATTCCAACTGCTACAAAACTATTACTACTACTGTTACCGATGTTGTTAATGTTGCTACTGCTATCAAAACAATCATATTACTGTGCTACTGATCACTTTGTTGCAGATATTTAATCTCCAGGTGTGGTTGAATTGACAACTCAACTGCTAATACTCTCAAGTATTCTTTGGCACCCCTTGTGTCGAATCTATAAATTTGGGTTGAATACTCTACCCTCGAAAACTGTTGCGATCCCATATACTTGTGGGTTATCAAGA
Organism: Elymus sibiricus; assembly: GCA_039707655.1. Taxonomy (NCBI): domain Eukaryota; kingdom Viridiplantae; phylum Streptophyta; class Magnoliopsida; order Poales; family Poaceae; genus Elymus; species Elymus sibiricus. Next base: position 241,765,054 of record CM077665.1, read on the forward strand.
CCTTTTTCTGGCGCCGTTGCCAGGGAGCATAGCTATATTTGTTGAGTCACTTGGGATTTATATCAATTGATCACTATGAAGAATCTATAGGATCCAAAGACCATGATTTTTCCCTCTAAGACGAGGGGAGGTAAGGAACTGCCATCTAGCTCTGCACTTGATTCACCTTCTGTTATGAGTAAGCTTGCAACACCACCACATGCTAGTAATCCTGATATGTCGCAAGTTATTGATGATGCTACCTCTGCTATGAATTATGCTATTGATGATGCTAGTACCATGCTTGATGATAAAGTGCCACTAGGAGAATTTCTTGATAAACAAATTGCTAGAGCTAAAGAGAATGAAACTACTGAAACTGATGATATTGCTGAAACTGATGAAGCTTATGAAACTGATGATGACTATGAAAACCTATTAGTCCTAGCTCTCCTAAGTTTGAAATGCCTAAGATACCTGCAGGTTATGTTATGGACGAAGAGGTAACTAGAAAATTCTTTCTTGCAAGGATATAAACGATCTTAAGAAATTGCTACGCAAGTATAAGGAAAAAACATTGAATGCTAGAATGAAATGTGATCCTAAGTTTGCTACTTCACCTATCTTTGTTACCGATAAGGATTATGAGTTCTCTGTCGACCCAGAGTTAATTACTTTGGTTGAATCTGATCCTTTCCATGGCTATGAAACTGAAACTGTAGTGGCACACCTCACTAAGCTGAATGATATAGCCACCCTCTTTGCTCATGATGAGAAGATTCTCTACTATTACATCCTTAAGTTATTTCCGTTCTCATTAAAGGGTGATGCTAAGACATGGTACAATACTCTTACTCCTAGTTGTGTGCGTAGTCCCCAGGATATGATTTATTTCTTTTCTGAAAAATATTTTCCTGCTCATAAGAAACAAGCCGCCTTACAGGAAATATTTAACTTTGTGCAAATTGAAGAAGAGAGTCTCCCACAAGCTTGGGGGAGGCTTCTCCAGTTGCTTAATGATTTGCCTGATCATCCTCTCAAGAAAAATGAAATACTTGATATCTTCTATAATGGACTAACTGATGCTTCTACGGACTTCCTAGATAGTTGTGCTGGTTGTGTTTTCAAGGAACGAACTATTGAACAAGCTGAAGAATTATTGAATAACATATTGAAGAATTATGATGATTGGACTCCTCCTGAACCATCGCCTAAACCCACTCCGAAGAAGAGGGGTATCTTATTTCTCAGTCCTAAAGATATGCAAGAGGCAAAGAAATATATGAAGGAAAAAGGTATTAAAGCTGAGGATGTTAAGAATTTGCCACCTATTGAAGAAATACATGGCCTTGACACACCACCACCTCCACAAGTGGTAAAGGTAAATTCTTTATTAAAGTTTAATGAAGGTGATATCCCTCACAATAAACATCCTGGTCAATGCTTATATGAGTTTGACAACTATATTATGAAGCAAGATCATTTCAATGCACATGTTCTGAAACAATTGAAATATTACTCTGATATGATTGCTCACTTGAGTGACTTGCTATTTAGAATCAGTAATGACGTTAGAGGTGTAGGAAAACATGCCTCTATGGTTCAAACTCAGTTAGAACAAGTTGCTAAGTCTCAAAAAGAATTGCTTGATGAAATGAATAATAATATGCATGATTTTGCTGCTAGAGTAGTAACTAGAGGAGGTAGAATGACCCAAGAACCACTCTATCCTGAGGGTCATCCTAAAAGAATTGAACAAGACTCTCAGAGAATTAATTCTGATGCACCTAGTCCTTCTAAGAAGAAAAAAGAAAAGAAAAATGATAGGACTTTAAATACCTCTAGTGAACCTGAGATACAAAAACCTCCTGATAATAATGATGTCTCTATTTCTGATGCTGAAACTCAGTCTGGTAATGAACATTCACCTAGTGATAATGAAAATGATAATGATGATGATCATGAAGATGCTCAACCTAACCATGATAGAGAACATGATAATGATGTTGAAATAGAGCCTGCTGCTGATCTTGATAACCCACAACCTAAAAATAAATGTTATGATAAAAGAGACTTTGTGGCTAGGAAACATGGTAAAGAAAGAGAGCCATGGGTTCAGAAACCCATGCCATTTCCACCTAAGCCATCTAAGAAAAAAAGGATGATGAAGAATTTGAGCGCTTTGCTGAGATGATTAGGCCAGTCTTTTTGCATACCCGCTTAACCGATATCTTAAAGATGGCCCCTTATGCAAAGTATATGAAAGACATCATCACAAATAAAAGAAAGATACCTGAAGCTGAAATCTCCACCATGCTTGCTAATTATTCTTTTAAGGATGGAGTACCTAAAAAACTTGGAGATCGTGGAATACCAACTATACCTTGCTCCATTAAAAGAAACTATGTCAAAACTGCTTTGTGTGATTTGGGAGCCGGTGTTAGTGTTATGCCTTTCTCCTTATATAAAAGACTTGATTTGAATAAACTCACACCTACCGAAATATCATTGCAAATGGCTGACAAATCAATGGTCATACCTATCGTTATTTGTGAGGATGTGCCCGTTGTTGTTGCAAATGTTACTATCTTAACGAACTTTGTTATTCTTGAGATGCCCGAGGACGACAACATGTCGATTATCCTTGGTAGACCCTTTTTGAATACTGCAGGGGCTGTTATTGATTGCAATAAAAGCAAAGTCACTTTTCATATCAACGGTAATGAGCACACGGTGCACTTTCCGAAGAAACAATTCCAAGTGAATGGTATAAATGTTATCGAAGAATCTGCGACCATTACTATTGGAAGTTTTCAATTACCTCTACCTACTGCCAAAAAGAAATAATGATATACTTATTGTTGGGGATATGCACATCCCCATTGAGGTAACTTAGTGTTTTACGAAAGTTTTTCGGTTTCATGCTAATCGGAAGTGGTTGTTAATAAGACATGATCAACCTTATTAATGAATCATGTTTGAGAAGTAGGAAGTCGATGAATCTAGTAAGCACAAGTCTCTGCTCCCACCTTTTATTTCCTGTTTTAGTTAGTCAAATAAAATAAAATGCCATGATTATCCCGTTTTCTGTTTTATCCGTGCAATAAAAAATGACCCCAAAAACAAAAGTTCTCAGAATGTCCTGAAAATTTGATACGATTCCCCCCCCCCAATATTTCTGAATTTCTGGTGCAAATAATACCAGAGGGGGGTGCACCTGGTGCCCACAAGACACCAGGGCGCGCCAACACCCCTAGGCGCGCCCTGGTGGGTTGTGGCCCCCACGTGGGCCCCCTCACTTATCTCTTTAGCCCACATCATCCCCTACCTCCAGAAAAAAATCACCACAGCCACCATTCCCGTGTTCTTGCTCTCAAACCCACGGATTTCGATCTCTTTGCTCGAAGCTCCGTTTCTGAAACTGGAGGGATTGCTACTTGGTATGTGACTCCTCCATTGCTCCAATTAGTTTTTGATTTAGTGGGTTGTTTTTAGAGTAATTAGCTACTCTTGGTGCTGCTATAGATGAGTTTGCATGTTGAATTCTTAGAGTTCTAAATATTTTGAATGCTCAATATAGCCTCTATGCATGCTTAGGAGTAGTTGCTATCAATCTTACAAAGCTTTGTTGACAAAAATTTTGTGGACTAATTTTTTTTCAGAATTTTTATAGGAATAAAAATGCAATTCTTTAGGAGTTCTTCGAGGAGGAGATCTTCGGAGGCCTCATCAAGTGGAAGCTCAGTTCGACAATCTTATGTTGAGCCAAGCGAAAGCTCCATGCGAGACCCCACCACTAAATCATGCTTGTGGCCGTGCGACGAGTTCATGGCAAGTGCAGGTATTAAGGAGGAATTTGACCAATTTATCCACAATACAGAGCTTGCTCCCTTCATCGCAGATAAGTGCCCCCAACACCTCGAACTCACGAAAACCTTCACAAAGAAATTTAAGTATTTTTCTCGTGAGTCTAGAGTTTCATGCAACCTTTATGACCGTTCCTTCACCATGTCGTTAGAAATGTTCAGTGAAGCATGCAAACTTCCATATTGGGGTTCCCTCGGTGAAGATAGGTGTCGGGGATATAACTCCACGGTATAACTCGCCCTACTGGGCCAGGTCAGCACATCAATAGTCTTATGACCCAGTTCAAGATGGGTCGTGTCCTAGGTACAAAATAAGAAAGACGGCGGGTGGTCAAGACGCCGGGCGTCCCACCACCAGAAGACGGCGGCTCAAAGCCCATGAAGCTAAGGACGCCGGTTGAAGTTTCCTTAAGGTACAAGATAAATTAGAGATTTAGTAGATCACGGGTCATATTATGACCCGGACTCTGTTGTAAACCTTAGGGCTTGACCTGTATATAAAGGCAGGCCCCTAGGCCAGAAACTCTCAAGTTACAATCTCTCGATAGCTAGGTTAGCAATTCCGCACCCTTGTAATCGAGATCCATCAATCCAATACACGAAAAGCAGGACGTAGGCTATTACCTCCATAGGAGGGGCCGAACCTGGGTAAACCCGACTCTCTCTCTCGTTTAACCCCTTCGAGTCGCCACCAAGCGGCGATGGCCTCACACCTAAGTCCTGTTACGAGGACATCTGCCGGGTTGACAAAACCACGACAGTTTGCGCCCACCATGGGGCCCTCGCCCGACGGAGTTGAGTTTTCCAAGGGGATCCAGTCAGGATTCAGGAAGTTTGCGGTGAAGCATATGATCAAGAGCCATCGTGACAAGGTCTAGCCGGTTTGGAATGTCAATGACGACCCGATCGGACGTGGGTTGCAAGATCCACAGGGGAGATTGGGTCAGGAATTTCCGAGCCGGACATCTACATCGACACCGACGAGCCGGCTCGGAGCACCCAATCCAATCAACATAATGGCGGCTTTCGCCATGTATTCGTTGGCTTCACGCAGGGGGTCAGCCTTTCGGATGAGCCGGCCTCCAGCGGCGACGTCCTCGTCAATTCGGACGTCACATCATCTATAGGAGATACGGAGTTAATCTGCCCCCTTTATGATGGTGGACTAGGGGGTTCTTTGGAGACCGAAACACCCGGGGAAAGCAATGAGTCGCCTCACCAAGTTGCCGTTTACATGGCCGAAGCTACAGTAGTTCCAGATCCAGCCGCGGCTGGAGGTTCTGGCAGGTCAACCAAAACTCCGGCTCAGGCTATGACTAAACTTATGGCCGAGATGGCAAAACTCGTGGATACCCCGGTCACTACGGAAAACCAAGAGGTGCGCAATGTGGAGCTAGACAAATTGCGTACTCAAATGATTGAGGTGCAAAAGGAGATAGACGCCGAAAACCCACGGATGGCAGATCTACAGATGCGCATACAACAAGAGACGGAACGCCTTAAGGCTGAGGCTTGGCGGTTAGGGGTTCAGAGAGAAGCATCGGAGGCAGTTTGCGAGGGAACACGCCACCGAGGGCTCCCCCCTAAACCTTGAGCCTCAACAGCTTTTTAACACCCCTCATCAGACACCAGGGACTGTTCAGCAACCTGGGAATCGGCAAGAGGAACCAGCTCAACCCCTGCCGGCTCAATCTCTCCCTCAGCGATTCCAGACGCCGCGGAGCCACTTTTCAAATCCTGTTGATAACATGTCGGCTGCAACCCGAAATTTGGAAGCATTGCGCATTAATGGAAACTCTCCGCTCGAGGTTGAAGCCAGGAACGCCATTGAGATGCCGAAGACTGCTGTGGTACAACAGCCACAGTATTCGTATAGTCGGGATCGGATGTATTCCACTCCCTATGCAAGCAAGGGTCATCACACGGTATCCCCGGCCGTCTCTAGCAGTGGGCGAAGACAGAAGCATCAGGTCTCTCTGACTCGTCCGCTGCCATCAGACGCCCAGGCGGTTGTTGACGCTACGAGAGGTGCGCGACAGGCAGAGGCGGAAGCAGCAGCACGGGCAATCCAACAGCTTCACCCTCAACCGGCGAGTCTGGGGGCTAGGTCCAATAGTAGAACGATTGGTATACCATGCTTATCCCTGACGCTCCGCGCTGAGCGCATGCCCAAGGATTTCAAGGGGCCTCATAAGGTACCAAATTACACGGCAGATCTTGAGCCGGCGTCGTGGATTGAGAGTTACGAGTTGGCAATGGACATGCTGGATGTCAACGACACCGTGTGTGCTAAATATTTAACCATGATGTTGGAAGGCCCGGCTCGGACATGGTTGAAAAACTTGCCGCCTAACTCCATCAACACATGGACCGAGCTGAAAGAACGATTCATCAAGAATTTCCAATGGACCTGCAAGAAGCCTATGACGATTGGTGCGCCGACTCGTTGCGTTCAACGAGTCGGCGCACCATTGGACACGCCGGGTCGCAGAAATCATCCATTCGTCAGACAGTATCACGGCGGCTCAGGCAGTATTGATATTGGAAAAGAACTGTCACTTTCAGCCTTTGGTCCAGAAGCTCGGGCGGCTCAAGCGAAAGGTGCAAGATATGGGCGACTTGATGGACGTCCTCACTAGATATGCAGATTCAGATAGCACAAAGGACCCCTGTTCAAACGAGGAGAAAACCTCCAAAGGCAAAAAAGCAGATGGAGGGAAAGCCAGCACGGCCAAGGAGGCAACCAAGGGGCTCAGAATAATAATAAGCGGAAGCAGCCGGATGGCGGGTCAGATTTTGTGGCCAACACTAACACGGGTTTTAAGAACCAGCGCCGGAACGGTCGACCCGAAGGAGCTTACAATGGGAATAAACCTCGCAATTATGAAGAAGCGCTTACATCGCCTTGCCCTAAGCACAACACCCAAGATAAGCCGGCTAGCCACTCTTGGGAGAATTGTTATATCATGCAAGAATTTCATAGCCAAGCTTTCCAGAATAATTCAGGGGCCAATGGTGGACCACACCCGGGTCAACATGGACATGGCGGGTCACAAGGAGGCCCAGGGGCTAGTTTTCAACATCAAGGAAACCACGGCAACGAACAACATCCTGGCCAGGGCAATCAGCATAACAATCAGGGAGGATTTCAAAGTAATCCCAAGCAGTTGAATAGCGGTCAGTACCACTAGCACCTAAGCCCCTGAATAAAATTCATATTCTGGAGGTTATCAAAGATGAAATCTTATGTCTCCAAGAGGGAAATAAGCCGGCCCTGGAAACATAGTGACCTTACTCAAACTTAGCTCTTCCGGCTCATTTTTTGTAATTTCATCCCCCTTGCAGAATTCTGTATATACTTCTTTATGTTTCAGTCAGGAATAAAGCCAGTGTATTTTGTCGTTTCAACTTACAAGATGAGTTTGAGTCTTTATTTTGTGGAACAATGTGCACTTGGGGGCTTCTGACTCATCGAGTCGAGCTTTCTCACCCTTGTGACTCAGCATATCGATGTCACCTTATTAAGGGCACTTGGGGGCTTCCAGCTCATCGGGCTTACCTATCTCACCCTCTTGACCCGGCAAGATAAACAAACGCCACATATGGTTAAACCTGCCTGTGTGTTTGATGCGACTCCGATTAGATGACCCCGTGAACTCTTGACGAGTCAATCCTTTTTGGACCCTGAACTTGTTAAGGTTAAAACACTGGCTTAAGTCATGTGAGAGCCGGCACACGGAAAGCTAGGATAAACCATGGGTTATCATACCCGCTTCATTGAAGCAAGACCCGAGCTTTGAAAGCCGGTCGTTTTCTCTCGAGCCTCGAAAGTCGGCATCATAATTATGTGTCCTTTAAGGCTAAGGACCACTAAAGGTGTCTTCAAGTGGGCTACGTTATTTTTTCTAAACCTTCGGGAAACAACCCCCAACATGAATAACTATCCGATGAAAATACTTTGGGCGTGACCCTATATGAAATAACCGGGTTATCGGCTGCATGACAGCAACAATTATGTTATTGCTTGAAGAGGCTAACATAGGACCTCAAGCTTGGACATCAATTTTTAGCCAAGATTCGTTGAATCGGCTTACCAACTTTGTCTTATTTGGCTTGTTTATTACAGCAAAGTTTCAGGGACAAAAGTTATTACCCGCCCTTGTTTCCGAAGACCGGGTTAAACAATTGAGTTTTGCGTGAGCAGCCAATTGACGAGCTATCCTAAAAATTCAAAATTGTTGAAAGATGAATAAGTTGTCAAAATCGAAACCAAAGGCCGGGTCATTTTGCCCAGCTATATCTTATCAAAAGGGCCGTCAATGGAAAGATTGCATAGACAGGGTGAAGAAACATCAAATAAAGTCTAGCATCAAAGGTGCAAAGCATGCATGATGGCACGACAAGTGTTCAACTATCCCTATTACATAAGGCCACAACTTGTTTTTCTGCCCATACATGGGGGCTTAAATTGACAAGGTAACAGGTCAGAAAGCTCAAATCACTGACCACATGATCCGGGTCAGTAGCAGCTAATCTCGCGCATGAGACGCCTCCGGGTTATTCGCCGACTGGTCTTCTGGCTCATAGATCTGAAGGTTGTCCGTATCCCAGTTGCTATAAGATAAAGCCTGGAACACAGCCTCGTCATCAAGGATTGTAGACGGGTCAACTTTAGGGGCAAAAATGTGCTCACGCCGTTGAGGAACCAGATTTTTTGTTATCAGATCAGGTGGAGGAATCCCAGTGTGATTGGCGCCATAAGCCGCCTGGTAACTCCTCAACTTCATCTCCGAGACTAGCTGAGTCGACAGAATTTGAGCGTCCTTGACACAAGCCGCATAATCTTCCTGGGAGACTCTGACCCATCATTTTTGAATTCAAGAAAGCCTTTTGCCAGTTCTTTTGGATCAAGCTCTTCTTCGTAAGCTAAAGCCCGGCTCAGTGCATATATCGCGCCAGATCGGGCGGCTGGTCTCTTCAACTCTGGAATATGCTGAGGGATGATGGAGAGATTTTCCAATACGTTCTTGATATATTTTAAGGGTTTCTTCTCCCCCAGTGTCGCCTTAATCGCGAGATGACTCCCAGTGTAGAGCTGCTCCGTCAATGAGTAAACAGCCTTGAGCATGAGCAGACTGTTATCATAAAAGCTGCTGGTCCGGGGACCTGGACGATAGAATCAATACATGTGTCGCCACGCACATTATATCTATGTTCCAAAGAGGACAGGGTGATGTGTATGTACACTTACCAAAAACAACTTGGGCCATTTGGGCAATCTGTAGCTTTAACCCGGATAATTCTTCGGTAACGGGTTTGAGTCGGCCCTCAGCATGTTCTGCACGCTTAACCAAAGATGTCTTCTCATCTTCAAAGGATTTTTTCTCTTTTAGGAAGCCTGCCTTGGTGTTTTCCAGCTCAATCAAAGAAAGACAAAGTTTTCTTCAACTTCTACCTGGGAAGTCTGCCTTTTTTCCAGGTCCTTTTTCAAATTGGTCGCACTGGATTCAGCTATCTTCAGAGCTTCCTGCATCTCGAATGAAATTTACATCAAGTCCAAAACAAATTGCAAAGCTACATATTTTGCACTTGGGGGCTAATGTATCTTAGTTCTTTTTTAACGTTGAAGATGAAACAAGACCCGACTCATCTCAAGGAGATGAGCCGGCCCTTGGGGGCTACACGTCGAAAGTTCTTCAAAGTTATTACAAGACCCAATTCATCTCAAGGAGATGAGCCGGCCCTTGGGGGCTACAGGTTGGAAAGTTCTTCAAAATTATTACAAGACCCGACTCATCTCAAGGTGATGAGCCGGCCCTTGGGGGCTACAGGCTAAATCAGAAAAAGATTCACAAAGACCCATCTTAACTTAAGATGAAGATGGGCCTTGGGGGCTACCAAAGGATATAAGATGAGGACATATATAGGGAGAACATACCTCATATTTATTTTTCATCATGCTGACAAGGCCGATCTCCATTTCAAGGCTTGTAGCCAAGCAATCTAAGCAGGCAGCATGAAGGTCTTCGACACTAAAATTCTCATAATTTGGAAGTTCCAACTTGGCCTTCCCTTTTTCTTGCAGTACCGCTTCATCTTTGGCAACAACTTTTGTTAATACCCTGGAAACCTCGTTAGCAGCATAAGCCGTCCCAGAAATAATAACTTAAGGGGCATTTTTGTTTGTTGCTGGAGGATTAGGCGGATCAAGGTTGACTACTGATGTAGCCTCAACAGTAACGGCATCAATATTGATTGGTTCAGACGGAGGAGGCAAATTATCTTGGATATCCCGAGGGTCTTCAGGATGATCAACATGAACATCATGAGCCGCCGGGTCAGGAAGCTCCGGCTCAGGAGCCTCAGGGTTAACGGAAGACCTGTCAGTTTTCCTCTTCTTTGCTTTGGTCGTGCCAAGTTACAAAAGTATGATATAAAAATTGGAAAATGCAATAGCTTACTCAAACGTAGAATTAATGAGGAAGTTACCCTTGATTGACGACAAAGGGTGCCAGCTTGGACGCAGTCGAGTCGTCCGAAGAAGGTGGTGTCTCCTGATGGAAGGCATAGGAGTTAAAACATTGACGCGTCAAACCGGACTTTCCTTTAGGAAGTTTGGAATATCAAGTACCTTGGCTGGTCGTTTCCGGGCCACTGATTTGTCAGGTAAGCCCTCAACAAGATCGCCACTTCCGCTTCAGGTCTGACGCCTAGACTGGTGCTGGGTTTTCTTCAAAATAAAGTAAAGATCTAGATGAGCGTCTGGGTGAGAAAAGCCTACTTTTCGGACGACCCGCCTTGCCTTCAACGGAGGCAAAGGTTTTGAGTCGGAAGAGATGGAAATTACATCAACATCACCCGCACGGCTTGTTTCAACGTCACCCTAAGAAGAAAGAACGTCAGATAGTTTCAATGGAATATAAACAAGGGTATGAATATTACCTCTGATCGAGTGTCACTGGCGGCTGTTTCGTCCATTTGAGATGGACCTTCTGCAGCTGCTTTGTTTTTCTTCTTGCTTGGGGCGGCTTTAGGCTTGTTATCCATTGCCTTGAGGCGTCTCCGATTCCAAAAAGAAGAGGTAGCCTACAAAATCAAAATACTCAGACCAAGGAAACAAGGACTCAAAGTTTGTTCAAAAAGGCCAGATGAAGATTTTAAATGGTTTATACCGGAGGAGCCGGGTTAAGGGCATAAAAGGGTTTCAACCCGTCTTTACTGCAGGTCCCCAGGTTTTCACCTAACAACTTCTTTGTCATCCGGTTTATTTCGTCAACATCCAAGGAAAAGTTGCTGTGCCGTTGAACGTCGTTCAAATCGCCAGAATAGGTACACATTAAGCCAGTACGCCAACTTAATGGGAGAATTCTCCAAGATACCCAACACCGGGTCAAATCAACACCCGTTAACCCGTTGGCTAGCAGAGTGCTTAATTTTGGATAAACATGGGCGTGTTGGGAACGCTGTTCTGAAGGAGCCCAACCCGGAAGCTTAAGATCCATGGGAAGACGGTCGGGCCTATAACCCGACAAGGGATTTTCATTAGCAGGAGCGGTGTTTTGGCAGTAAAACCAAGTCTTAGCCTTTGGGGTGGCTTGGTAAGGTGGCGACAGGGAAAAGGACATCTTTTCGCCTTAATAAGGAATCTTATTAAGTATATGGACATGCTCCAAATTAGGCTTGAATTCTTAACACTTTTATAGAAAAAATTAGTTAGTTATGTGGGCACCTAAAACCAAATGTGTTTATTGGTTACTATGTCAATAATAAAACCTGTGTTAATTTCAGTAGTTCATGGTACATGGATCAACGTTTAATATTTTGTTAATGATGTGCATTAATATATGTGTATCATGCACAGCTAAGAATGGCTTCCTCGGCCAGTAGCCGGGGCAAGACACCGGCGGCGGCAGCGGACTCCCCCACCTCCGAGGATGCTACAAATCCGTCATCTGCCTCCCGCTCAAGCAGTTCACAGGTAAATTTTGGATGGAGCTGAACTTAATTTAATGTTGTTATGTTATTGTAGGAATCCCGGGTATCGATTCTATTGTAACTGTATGAATTAATTATGGATGATGATACATGAATGTTTTTTATTTGTAAATATAATCATCTCATGAAGCGTGAATAATTAATTGGATTTCTCCAACAATACATGGCTTCAAAAGAGTGTAGAAAATATCGTGAGACGTTGATTAATTTCCGTTTTAGGAGATTTCAGATACTCAGTGTTTCATTTTTCAGTATAAGTCATGCCCAATTTTTCTTTCCATCCTTTAACTTATATAATTATTCCATAACGTGAACTTAGGCAACGGACGAAGGATGCCCCTTATGTGGCGACAGGAGGCTAGGCGCATGTTACACAGTTCACGTAACTTGCAGTGAGATATGTGTTGACCTTCAAGACAACTTTATGGAGTGGGCTGTATGTTCCATTTAATTGCACAATTATCTAATTATTCCACAATTGTCTAATTTATGTTTTCTTTGTATCGTACTCAGCGCATCCCTTGTTGGGGAAGGGAGGCTTTCATGCGTGTGGCCAACCTGGCAATGGATGAGGTGTGGACGATTCAGTTCGACATGATGCTGCTTAAGAATGGCATTCCCTTAACCCTCACTCTCACCAACGCGGGAGGGAGAACATATTTCCATGGTCAAAATTGGATGAACATTGCCACAGAATTACGGATGCAAGCTGGGAGGTCGTTCTTACTTTTCCTTCACGAATTTGAGGAGGGTCATTAGGGCGGCAACAAGATCTATCTGTGGTACGGTGTCCCACAGTCACCATAGTACCGCATCGGAGGATACCTGTGCCCACGGAAGTTGAGAATACTGCCTCCTAGCCGAGATTAAGCAGATGATTGGAGAGATGATGGATTTAGTTTCATGTTGTTATGACTGAGGTGAACTTAATTTCATCTTCTTATGTTATCTATATGATCTATGTGAACTTAGTTCCGTATGCCTTTATGTGGTAAATAATCATGTTTAATTTGTACACGTAGCCCATAGGGATCCACTTTATGAACACAGCAAATGAATGGGTCAAATTATACGGTAATTTCTGCACATAGCCCATAGGTGCTTGTTTACATGCTAAGCAATGATTTCTCTTGTACTACATAGAGGTTCTTGAATCAGTTCTAGAAGCGATGCATACATCTCTTGTAGAGTTACTCCAGAATGAACAAAAGAAACAAGTTAGATTCACTCTTTGTTAGATAAAACATGTTACCCATGTTATGTATTATTCATCATTCTCACTTGTTGATATTCATTTTTTCTCTGGTTCGTGTAGAGTTATTCACCGTATAGCATGCGCTCCTAGGATGAGGGGCCTCCCATACTTTAGAAGCGAGGGGAGAATGATAACATGGGCGAGGGGCCTTACATACATCTCTTGTAGAGTTATTCATTTTTTCTCTAGTTCATTTATTCGTGGCTTCATGGATTATTCTTATTCCTTTTGTAGGTGATATCAAATCGGGAAAGAATGGTTGAGTAGAAGGAGCAACATCTACCATATTCGGCCATTTCATTCTTCCTACTTTCTTTCTTATATATTTAGAACATTGATGATCTTTGTGCAAGCTTATCTAAATTTGTAATTCGATGATGTATGCAAATTGGACGACGATGATATATGTAAAATGGATGCCAACTTATATGCTATATGTATGTACATGTGAACAATATATATACATGAACTGTACTGTGTTGTATGCATAGTACATTATGTGCATATTTTTTTAAATCCGGAAATTATTGGCAGTGGCGGGCAGCAGGAGGTGCTCGCCAGAGGTGCATCTGCTATGGTGCAACCTTGCTCTCATGCACCCCATTAGTAGTGGCGGGTGCTACTGCTTGCCCGCCGTAGATGACAAATTAGCACTGGCGGGCCACTGCTCGCCACTGGTGGCCTGCTAGCAGTGGCGGGAGGTCAGTGGCGGGCTGGCCTGGGCCCCTAGCTTGCCACAGATGGCCATTTGGCACCAGCCACTACTAGGAGATACAAAGGCAAGTCCAAAAACTCCTTGATAAAGGGCATGTATGCGAGAGCTTAAGTCCTTGTGGGGTTCTGGTGATACTAGTGCCTAAGAAAGATGGTGGTATGCGCATGTGTTCGGATTGCCGCCCTATAATTGCTAAAACCCTTAGATCTCGTCATCCTATTCCTCACCTTGATGACATGCTTGATGAACTTAGTGGTGCCATTATATTTTCCAAAATTGATTTGAAAAGTGGTTACTATGAAATACACATGCAAGAGGGCGATCAGTGGAAAACGGAGTTCAAAAGTAAATTTGGTCTCTATGAATGGTTAGTTATGCCTATGGGTCTATCTCAAGCACCGGGTACTTTTATGCGTGTCATGCACCATGTCTTACGTCATCTCATTGGATATTGTGTTGTTGTATACTTTGATGACATTCTTGTTTTTAGCAAAACTCTAGAGGAGCAAGCTAACCATGTTGGGGAAGTATTGCAGGTTCCTAGGAAAGAAACTTTATGCAAACATGGAAAAATGCACTTTTGTTATCGACAAGGTTGTTTTCCTAGGCTTTGTGGTATCTTCTAAGGGTGTTCAAGTTGATGAAACTAAAATTGATGCAATTAAAACTGGTCCCACACCCACTAATTTGCAACAAGTGCGTAGTTTCCTTGGCCTAGCCGGCTTTTACCGTCATTTTGTTAAGGATTTTAGCACGATTGTGTCTCCTCTACATGCTTTGAACAAGAAGAATGCACCCTTTGTGTGGGGACCGTCACAAGACACTGCATTTCATGGGATTAAAAACTTGATTACCCATGCACCATTGCTAGCATTACCCAATTTTGACAAAACTTTTGAAGTGCATTGTGAAGCTAGTGTAATGGCATAGGTGGCGTGTTAATGCAAGACAAACGGCCAATTGCGTACTTTAGTGAGAAACTTTCCGGAGTTCAACTCAATTACCCCATATATGATAAAGAATTGTATGCATTGGTGAGAGTCTTACATGTTTGGGAGCATTATCTCCGCTCACATGAATTTGTCATTTATACCAATCATGAAACTCTCAAGTATCTTAAGGGTCTAACGAAGTTGAACAAACGGCATGCTAAATGGAGTGAATTCATTGAGTCTTTTCCTTATGTCATCAAATACATTAAGGGTAAAGAAAATGTTGTGGTGGATGCCCTTTCCCGCAAATGCATGCTAGTTACTCAACTTGAATTGAATGTCATTGGTTTTGAGCATATCAAAGATTTCTATGAGAATGTTGTTTCCTTTGCTACACCTTATTCTAAGTGCCAAGCAAAACTTTGTTGGGAGAACTATTACATGAAAGATGGCTATCTTATGCGTGCTAACAAACTTTGCGTACCCGAGTCTTCTCTTCTTTTGTTGCTTTTGCAAGAAGCTCACGGTGGAGGACTCATGGATCACTTTGGACGCGACAATACATATGCCACACTCTCCAACAAGTATTTTTGGCCAAAAATGTTTTGTGATGTTGCACCCTTCACCAACCGATGCTCTACGTGTCACAAAGCTAAGTCTAAAGCTCAATCCTATGGTCTTTACATGCCTCTTCCTATACCTTTTGAACCTTGGGAAGATATTAGTATGGACTATGTGCTTGGTTTTCCATGAACTAAAAATGGCCATGATTCTGTTTTTGTTGTCGTGGACCGTTTTTCCAAAATGGCTCATTTCATTCCATGTCACAAGATCGGCGATGCTTCACATGTTGCAAATCTCTTTTGTAGGGACATCTCGCGACTACATGGAGTCCCAATGTCGGGGCACGGATGCTCGCGATCACCTATGGGACCAGAGGTCCCTTGTGGTTCGGCAAGGGTGGTCACATTGCACGAAGAGTGGAGAACATGAGACGGCGCAACGATCAGGACACAGGCATTTTACCCAGGTTTGGGCCGCTGCTAACCATAAAATCCTACTCCTGCTTTTTGGTGGATTGATTGGAGGAACACGAAGAACGCAGAGCGCCTAACCCGAGCAAGGACTGCTGTCGGGGAAAGAGTGGCTATGTGAGTACAAGTGTTCGAGGGTTCCAATTGTCAACCTTGAGCTAGGTTGCGTTGGGCCTCCTTTTATAGTGCAAGGGGTTACCACAATGGCAAAACAGACATTATCTATCGATTAGATAGCTAAGCAGAGCTATCATACCTAACTCTGGCATTTAGGAGAAAATGCCATGATTACCTGCCTAGGTGGCGCTTGGGGGTGCATCCCCGGCAAGCTCTTGCCACCGCTTGGCCGGTCGTTGCTTATTGTCTTGACACGCTGCAGGGCGGGTGTCAACCGAGCGTAACTTGCATTCCAATGTGTCGCCACGTGCTTAGCGAGAGCTGATTAGCTGCCTGAGGGCTCGACACCGCATCGATAAGTGACAGGCGTAGCGATGTGGTGGAGCGGTGGCTGGCTGGCCCACGCCTGACGAGGAGTGGCTTGCCGAGTCTTCTGGGAGGTGTGCAGGTCTTGGTCCCCGGCAAGCGTCGGGGACGTGCTTGGCGTGTTGTAGTCCAGGCTTGGGCTGCCGCGTTGAGCTTGTCAAAGTCTTGGTCTTGATCATGGCCGGGTTTTTGCTTCTACCGCCTGTGCATAAGTCAGGGGCACTGGGTACCCCTGTACTAGTGCACCGACAGGAGCCCCCGGGACTGGCCCACACGTGCCCGCCAAGTGCCGTTGGGTCAGGCCCAAATTTCATGCACAGGCGCGCAATGTGACGGAGTAACTGCCAATTTATTGGTCAGCAGTGACCCCCCACCTCAGGCTGTTTCCGCCACGCGCGCCGCATGCATAGCGGGGAGTTAGCAATGGGCGCGCATAACTTAAAGTCCCGATCGTGGTAGAAACCGCAGCGCCATGGATTGGAGCAATGGGGCGGTTACCTGTTCGCCCGTGATTGTGGGTGATGGAATTGGCGGAGACGGGCGGTGACCCTTGGAGTGGAGGAGAGCCAGTCCCCGCACCCCCCCCCTATAAATTGGGGGTCGCGAGGGGCGATGCTCATCCATCCTTTCTTCCTCCTTGAGTGCAAACCCACAAGGCTCGCCCTTCTGCCTCTTTGCGTTGAGTTGCGCTCGCCGCCAGCATGCCCAGGGGACGAGGGCGTCCTCCAGCCTCCGCCTCAATGGCAAGGGGTTCCCGTCGAGATCATGCCACCGCTTCAGCCACGGAGGCGGAGGGTGGCTCGAGTGCGCGCGGCGGAGGAGCTGGGAGGGGCAGAAGTCGACGCGGGGCCCGTGGTCGGGGGAGACGGAGCGCTGCTTCTCTTCCTCCTCCGCCATTAGACCCTCCCCTTGAGGAGACCCACGCCGAGTGAACGGCGCTAGAGTTCGTCATCAAGCTGTGTGGTCCTCTCCGAAGCCGCCTGCGCCTTCCTCACCCTTTCGCTAGGGTGATGGAGGTTGACAAGTCGCACACCCTGTGGTTGCGGGCGCATGGTTGCTGTAATGGCGTTGTGCGAGTGGATGTCGAGTACCCGGAGCGTCGCATCATGCTTCTCAGGCGCGGGTGGAAAACCTTTGCCCGTGCCCACAACCTCATGGATGGGCACGTCGTCCGCTTCAAGATGATGGAGGCCGACCTGCTCTCCGTCAAGATTTACGGGCGTTCGGGCGCCCGTCTTGGCTGCTGCGAGGAGAGCTCGAGCGATGCCGAAAGCTCCTCCTCGAGCGATAGCGACGAGGAGGACAGTGTCGGTGAAGACGATGACGACGAGTCCCGGGCCGTCAAGTCGGAGTACGACGACCTGGGCTCCAGCTGATCGTCGGCCGCACCATCACCGTCATCGCGCTCCTCCTCCTCCTCCTCCTCCTCCTCCCGGCAGAGCGATTTGCCGGGGGTTCTTGACTTGGGCGCCGCCTCTTCTTCTCAGCTGGACCCCGGCAGGCTCGTGGACTTCGACTTCGTCTTCCTTTCCGGTGGGACTGTCGTCCAAGCAATGCTTGTCCTGACGGGGCCAGGTTGGGCTTCTGTTGGGGTCCTCCCTCTCCTCTTTTTCTTTTTGTAATCTGCCACCTAGAGGAGAAACCCAAATAAAGAGTTATTAGAAAGAGGTGCCCTCTCGTGTAATCTTCATCCCATTTGTATCGAAAATGAATGAGAATAGAATGCTATTTTCTTCCCGCGAGTACTATCCCTTTCCTTTCCTTATTTATACTGCATTAGTATGTTTTGTCTCTGCCGCGCGGAGCTACTTGTCAGGTCGTCATTCAAACCACGAGTGCCAAAGTGGGGGAACAAGCCCCCGACAACAGGTTGGCGTTGTTCCCCGGCAGAGCTCCTTGTCGGTAACGGCGCTGTCACCCTTATAAGCAAAGACAGGGGGACGGCTCGTCCCGACAAGGGTTTTCACCACGTGGATGACTCCACATCCCGTAGTAAGGAAGATACTAGGGGTTTCCTTGAGAAAATGAGAAGTACTGAACTGGAAATATGCACTTATCTTTTCCAGGTAGTATCTTCTTTTCGAGCGTGATGGGCTGCCATCTTTGTTTCCTTGTTCCCCTTCCCTGTTTTCTCGATGGTAAAACATGTAGGATGAGGACAGTAACAAAGATTACGGTTTCATCAAGCATTCTAGCAAATCTTTATAACTTAAAAGTGCTAACATTGCAGTCATAAAAAATGCATAATGAGCATGTAAGGATGATGATATGATGCAAAGCCTAGCTTTCTTATTATTGTTGCACAGGGTTTGCGCCTGGCTTTGTACAAAGGGTTACATGCAACATCGGCAAGGCTTGTACAAAAGGTGGCTGCCGGGGACTGAGCCCGGCAGCCGCGCCTTACGGGTAGAACTTACGAAGATGCTCAATGTTCCATGAGTTCTGCACCTTTGGTGCCATCTTCGGTCTCCAGATGGACTGCGCCAGGTCTGGTGACTCGTACTACCCGGTAAGGGCCTTCCCACTTCGGCGTCAACTTGTTTGTACCCTTGGCGGACTGAACACGCCGAAGTACAAGGTCGCCTTCCTCAAGGCTGCAGGCCTGAACCCTGCGGCTATGGTAGCAGCGCAGAGCTTGCTGGTAACGTGCAGCACGCATAGCAGCCTGGAGACGGTCTTCCTCGAGGAGCGTGGCATCGTCATGCCGCAGATGTTGTTGCTCTACTTCATCGTAGGCAAGCACTCGAGGTGACCCGTATATGAGTTCTGTGGGGAGCACTGCTTTCGCCCCATACACTAGGGAGAAGGGCGTCTGGCCGGTAGCTCGATTTGGTGTCGTCCTGAGGGACCAAAGAACCACCGGCAGCTCATCTATCCAGCGCTTGCCGCTCTTTCGCAGCTTATCGAAAGTCCTTGTCTTGAGTCCTCGTAGCACTTCAGCATTCATCCTCTCGACTTGCCCGTTGCTTCTCAGGTGAGCAACAGAGGTGAAGGAGACCTTGCTTCCAAGGTTTTGGATATATTGCATGAAGGCGCGGCTTGTGAACTGGTTGCCGTTGTCGGTGATCACTCTGTTAGGCACTCCAAAGCGGCACACCGGTCCTTTCATGAACTTGATAGCTGCCTGTGCGGTCACCTTTCTCACTGGTTCCCCCTCGGGCCACTTTGTGAAATTTTTGGTTGCCACGAACAAGAACTCAAAGCCCCCGACAGCACGGGGGAAGGGGTCTAGGATATCGAGCCCCCAGACCGAGAATGGCCAGGATAGAGGGGTTGTTTGTAGGGCTTGCGCTGGTTGATGGATGTTCTTGGAATGGAACTAGCAGGCTTCACACTTGGTGACCAGTCCAGTAGCGTCCTGGAGGGCAGTGGGCCAATAGAAACCCTGTCGGAAAGCTTTCCCGGCAAGGGTCCTTGATCCAATGTGGGAACCACATACTCCTCCGTGAATCTCCGCCAACAGCTTCAGTCCATCCTCCCGGCAGATACACCTTAATTTCACACCATTCGGCCGTCTTCAGTACAGGGTGTCATCGACAAACTGGTACATACTTGACCGACGGGCTACTGTTTCAACTTCCTCTTGCTCTTCGGGGAGTTCTCCTGTTTGAAGGAAATGGACTATATGCTGCGCCCAGGTTGGAGCCCGTGGCTCGACAACAAAGACTAAAGGCATCTCCTCGTCTCAGGGAGCGCTTGTTTCAACCGCTAGACCCTGAGGTCCTGCGGGAGGGAGCTGCTCGTCAACCGGAATGGGATTTTCCCCGGCAGCTTCTCTACCAGCGGCTTCGGGAAGCTCTGTCGAGAAATGCTTGCTGGAGTTCAGCTTTCTTCTCTTCTTGGACATCGCTGATGGGGACACTGATGGTTGAGTGAGGCAGAGAACAAAGATTCCTGGTTCCACAGGAAGTTTCTGCGCAGCGCACTTCGATAGATGGTCAGCAATGTTGTTTTCCGCTCGCGGCACATGCTCTGTTTGCAGCCCATCGAAGTGCTCCTCCAATTTCCTCACTTCTTCCACGTAGGCTTCCATCAGCGGGCTCTGGTAATCCTTGTTGACTTGCTTTATCACAAGTTGAGAATCTCCTCGGACGATCAGCCTCTTTATTCCCAACTCCACCACGATTCTGAGTCCGGCAAGGAGCCCCTCGTACTCAGCGGTATTGTTGGTGGCTTCCTCCCAGGGAAAGTGCATCTAGACGACGTACTTGAGGTGTTCTCCGGTTGGGGCGATGAGGAGCACGCCTGCTCCAGCGCCCTGGAGTGAGAAAGCACCGTCAAAGTACATGATCCAATCCTTGGGTGCTTCTTTGCCGGGGAGGATTGTCTCCGGGGCTTCATCATCCAGCATGGGTGTCCATTCTGCAATAATCTCCGCCAACGCCCTGCTTTGAATGGTGGAAGTGCTCTCATACTTTAATCCGAAGCTTGACTATTCCAATGCCCACTCAACTATCCTGCCAGTGGCTTCGGGGTTTCTCAGTATGCGTTGCAATGGGAAACGGGTGACAACTGTTATCTCATGGGCATGGAAGTAGTGGCGCAGCTTCCTCGAGGCCATGATGAGGCCGAAGATCAGCTTTTGTACTCCGGAGTACCTTGACCTAGCCCCCTGTAACAGGGAACAAACAAAGTACACGGGCCGCTGCACCATATTCTTCTTTGCCACTTCCTTGGAATCGCTGCCAACCATTTGCTGAGATCCCCCTTGATCTGTGTCGAGCCCTGCCGCGGACGTTTCTTTCTCGCTCCCGGCAGCATCAGCAGCGGCTGCTGAATCTCCATCCACCCCCCGCTACGCCACCAGCACTGCACTAACCACTTGATTCGTTGCTGCGACCAAGGTGGGAGTAGAGGATAGGTATTTCTTAAGGTCTTGCAGCGCTGCATCTACCTCCGGGGTCCACTTCATCGGGCCAGCCTTCTTCAGGATTTTGAAGAACGGCAAGGCGCGCTCAGCGGACTTGGAGATGAACCTACTCAACGCGGCAACACATCCGGTCAGGCGTCTGATATCTTTCATGGTCTTGGGTGCCTGTATCTGCTCGATCACCTTGATCTTGTCGGGATTGGCTTCTATTCCTCGCTGAGATACGAAGAACCCAAGCAGCTTGCCGGATGGGACGCCGAACACACACTTTTCGGGGTTAAGATGCAGGTTGATCTTGCGCAAGTTTGCAAAAGTTTCCTCCAGATCTTGTATGAGAGTGGCTTCATCCTTGGTCTTGACCACGATGTCATCCATGTAGGCTTCCACATTTCTGTGTAACTGAGGTCCAAAACCAATTTGAACAACCCTGGCGAAGGTCGAACCAACACTCTTTAACCCGAAGGGCATACTCACAAAGCAGTACGTGCCACAGGGAGTTATGAATGCGGTCCTCTCCTTGTCTTCATTGGTCATAAATATCTAGTGGTAGCCAGAGTAGGCATCCAAAAAGGAGAGCAAGTCACATCCGGAGGTGGAATCAATAATTTGATCTATGCGCGGCAAGGGGAAAGGGTCCTTCGGGCAAGCCTTGTTCAAGTCAGTGAAGTCTATGCAAAGCCTCCATTTCCCATTTGCCTTTCGTACCACCACCGGGTTTGCCAACCAAGTTGGATGCAGCACCCCTCGGACCAAACCAGCTGCTTCAAGCTTCTTGATTTCCTCGGCAATGAACTGCTGCCGCTCCAAGGCCTATTTCCTAACCTTTTGCTTGACGGGTCGGGCATGAGGGCAGACAACAAGGTGGTGCTCAATTACCTCCCTGGGAACACCGGGGATGTCAGATGGTTGCCATGAAAACACATTGACATTCTCCCGCGGGAAGGTAACGAGCGCGCTTTCCTATTTGTCAGTAAGGGTAGCACTGATGGTGAAGGTACCACCAGTGCAATCCTCCATTGCTGGGACTTTCTTCGTTTCAGGATAGGCGACCCTGGTCTTCTTGCTAGCGGAACTCTCCGGCAGGTCATCGTTGGGTGCAGCGCACTCCGAAGAGGCGCGCTTCCTGGAGTGCGCGCTTCCTGGAGTCCTTGCCGGTGTTCTTGCCAGTCTTCTTCATTTTCTCTATGCCCTTGGCGGGAGCTGGGATTTCTGTGGCTTCAGCTGCTACCGCGTCGCGATACATCTGGTCCATGCAGATAACCGCGTTCTTCTTGTCGGATGGGATGGAAATGACCCTAATGGGCCCTGGCATCTTCAAGGTATTGTAGGCATAGTGGGATGCCGCCATGAACTTTGCCAGAGCTGGGCGACCGAGGATTCCCTTGTAAGGCAGTGGGATTTCGGCGACGTCGAACACTATCCTCTCTGTCCGGAAGTTCAACTCCCAGCCAAATGTCACATGCAGAGTGATCTTTCCCTTGGGTCGGCTCCTGCCGGGGTTGATTCCTTGGACCGTACCTGTGGCTTCGAGCTCTTCATCAAGGATCTACAGTTTCTCAGCCACTCTAGGGGACATCAAGTTCAATCCGGCCCCGCTGATACGTCTCCAACGTATCTATAATTTTTGATTGTTCCATGCTATTATATTATCTGTTTTGGATGTTTTATATGCATTAATATGCTATTTTATATTATTTTTGGGACTAACCTATTAACCTAGTGCCTAGTGCCAGTTTCTGTTTTTCCTTGTTTTTGAGTATTGCAGATAAGGAATATTAAACGGAGTCCAAACGGAATATAATCTTCGGGATGATTTTTCTTGGACCAGAAGAAACGTGCCAGACTTGGAGATGAAGGCAGGAGACCTACCGGGAGGCGACAAGCCACCTGGGCGCGCCCTAGGGGGGGTGAGGGAGTCCTGGTTTAAGGGGTCCTCGGGAGGCCGACCTATTTGTTATGGGCCGGACTATATGGGCCGCATGCCGGACACAAGATGGATTGAAGACCCAGACTCCAGAAAGGAAGCTTCTAGAATCGTGGTGTGCCCTCCACGAAGGTAGTGAATAGGCATGTTTATCCCCTCGGCGTGTAACCAACCATGTGTAAACCCTAGGGACCCCCGGCGTCTATATAAGCCGGACGGTTTTAGGTTGTATACCAACAGAACTCATCTAGGGTTTTAGCTACTTGATCTCGAGGTAGATCAACTCTGTAATCCTCATACCATCAATATAATCAAGCAGGACGTAGGGTATTACCTCCATAGGAGGGCCCGAACCTGGGTAAAACCTTGTCCCCTTCGTCTCTTGTTACCATCGATCCAAGTCTCACAGCTCGGGACCCCCTACCCGAGATCCGCCGGTTTTGACACCGACATTGGTGCTTTCATTGAGAGTTCCGCTGTGATCGCCAGAAGGAATCGATGGCTCGCCTAGTCATCAACGAAGAGGTCCGCAATACGGGCACTTTTGTCCCTGGACAGATCTTCGCTTTCGGTAGCATTGTGCTGCACGCCGACCCGGCCGGCCATCTAGGCCGCGTCGGAAGTTTTGCCCCTGATCAAGAGGTCAGATTCAGGAACTTAGAGTTCTCCGTAGACTCTTGAGGCGATCTATCACTAACCGGGCTCGCAGTCTCGCCTGCCACGCCCGAAGACTCTAAGGCTTTAACCCCAGATCCATCTTTCGGCTCTGCCCACGGGATCTACCCCGGCGAGGGCCCGACTTTCATTCCGGATCAGGTCATAGTATCCGACGACCGGACATCTGTTCTTGTCGAACACTCTCCCTGCGCGGACGCATCGGAGGTTCACTCCGGAAGCTCTGAGCAGACCGGCCCGACTGAGCTCTCGATACTCAACGAGGCTCTAGATCGGATCTCATCGATGAAGATTACCGACGACCCAAACCCGATCTGTTCTCAGATCGGGCGTCAGACGGGTCATGACGGGTTTCTCGTCCCACCCACCACCCACTTGATAGCCACTGTCGAGGATTTAACCGACATGCTAGACTATGCTTCCGAGGAAGCAGAGTACATGGATGAGGAGGATCACGCCCTCACCCCCGCTGAGATCGGGCAGTTCACTGCCACCTCCACATATGACGTCTACATGGTAGACACTCCGAAAAACAACGGCGACAAATCGGATGAAGCGCCATCAAGACGCCGAAAGCCGCATAAACGGTCAAAAGGAAAAAAGGGGCGAAAATCTATCGATGGCACCGGGAACGGAGATACCCCGGAATACATCGGCGGTCCCGAAATCCCCGAACACCCGTTAGAGGGTCAGGAGAGACCCGAAGACCGTCTCAACCCCGATGATCCAGATGATCCCGAGGACGACGACTACCTCCGCTCTATCGAGGGGGAGGACAATGCGGAAGCCGATGACTTCGCCATTCCCGACAATCCTGCAGATCAGGAACTGTTCAGGCAACAGCTCATATCCATGGCTCGCAGCCTGAAAGCAAAAGAACGGCAGCTCAAAGCCGAACAAGACGACCTCAACGACCGATGGATGAGAGTCCTCTCAGCTGAGGAAGGATACGGCACCGGTCTATCGGACCAACCTAAGAGCTATCCACGCAGAAGGCTGCTGCCACAATTCGACGACGAGCTCACTGATACGCAGTGTCCCAAGCATACCCCATACGACAAGCCAGACCGCCCTATAGGCCGACGATACCCCGAAGACGGGGAAAAGAGCCACTAGAGCCCGATGACAGGTTCGACCTGCGACACGACCTGGACGATAGAGCAGGTCGTACGCGTTCCATCTACGGATCCAGAGGATACTCACCTGATAAACGGGAAGGGTACCGGCCCTGGCTCGACCGCAATAATGAAGGTCGGGAACGGAACCGGACCAGAGCAGACGCCGATCACCAGCACGACATAGCTCGGGTCCAAGGCGCTGCACACCCACTGTGTTTTACGGATGAGGTGATGCGGCATCAGTTCCCGGAAGGGTTTAAACCCGTAAACATAGAACAATACGATGGGACAACTGACCCAACCGTATGGACCGAGCATTTCCTCCTCCACATCCACATGGCGCGAGGAGACGACCTCCATGCCATCAAGTACCTGCCCCTGAAGCTGAAGGGGCCAGCCCGACATTGGTTGAATAGCCTCCCCGCAAACTCAATTGGGTGCTGGGAGGACCTGGAAGACGCATTCCGATCTAACTTCCAGGGCACTTATGTTCGGCCGCCGGACTCCTCCGACCTGAGCAACGTCGTCCAGAAGCCAGGAGAATCTGCGCGTCTATTCTGGAATCGGTTCTTGACCAAGAAAAACCAGATAGTTGACTGCCCTGACGCCGAAGCAATAGCCTCCTTTAGGCACAATATTCGGGACGAGTGGCTGGCTCGCCAGCTCGGCCAGGATAAACCAAGGACAATGTCCGCCCTCACATCACTCATGACCCGCTTTTGCGCGTGCGAGGATAACTGGCTAGCTAGACGTAGCCACAACCCCGAAGACCCCGGAACCTCCGAAGTTCGGGATGGAAACGGGAAACCAAAGCGCAATAAGAACAAGCGCCGGCACAACAGTATCGATGCCGATGACACGGCCGTTAACGCCGGTTTCCGCAACTCCTGTCCTGGGCAGCGGAAGAAGCCTCCTAAAGGCAATCGCGACGGACCCACCCCGCTGGATAAGATCATGGAGAGGCCCTGCCAGATACATGGCACTCAAGAGAAGCCCGCCAACCATACCAACCGTAACTGTTGGGTGTTCAAACAGGCCGGCAAGCTCGCATCTGAGGACCAAGGCAAGAGCCCACGCAGCGAGGATGAGGATGAACCTCGTGGTCCGATCGGTGGCGGACAAAAGAAATTCCCTCCAGAGGTAAAAACAGTAAACATGATCTACGCCACTCATATATCCAAAGAGGAGAGGAAGCGCGCCCTTCGAGATGTCTACGCCATAGAGCCTGTAGCCCCGAAGTACAACCCATGGTCGGCATACCCGATCACCTTCGATCGACGTGACCATCCGACCAGTATCCGTCATGGGGGTTCGGCCGCACTCGTCCTAGACCCGATCATAGACGGGTACCACCTCACTAAAGTCCTAATGGACGGTGGAAGTAGCCTCAATCTGATTTACTCAGATACGGTGAAAAAGATGGGCATAGATCCATCAAGGATCAAGCCCAGTAACACTACCTTCAAAGGAGTGATCCCAGGCGTTGAAGCCCGGTGCACAGGCTCAGTAAGCCTGGAAGTAGTGTTCGGCTCGCCCGATAACTTTCGAAGCGAGGACTTGATCTTCGACATCGTACCTTTCTGCAGCGGCTATCACGCCCTGCTCGGCCGTACAGCGTTCGCGCGCTTTAACGCCGTCCCACACTACGCATACCTCAAGCTCAAGATGCCCGGCCCTAGGGGGGTCATTACTATCAATGGCAACACAGAGCGCTCCCTCTGAACTGAGGAACATGTGTTGGCCCTGGCGGCCGAATTCCATTACACCGATGATTGGCAAGCGCCGACATCTGCCGTAAAGGCACCCAAGGCTGGGAAGCGAGCTCGTTCTCAATCCATAGTACCAGAACCTTCCTCTCCCCATAAATAGGGATTCGCCCCCCATTGCACAGCCCTAGTACCGGCAAAGTACGTGCCAAGGAGGCACAACTTCGCGCTCAAAATTCCATGGGCAGCGGTGGGGAAACTAATTAAAGGGTAAGTGTTCGGCTGGACCGAATTATCACCATCAACATGTCTTCAGACACATTACAGGTACCATAACGTACCTACTACGGCGTAAAGCTTATTCACACTTCGGCGACTTCTCAAGACTTTTTGACAAAGCCCGCTCGCCGAATAGTACACCCATCGAGGTATACAACTCTTTGTTAGACGCAGGCGCGGACAAGCAATAGGGCATATCGTGGACGTCAGGTCACCTATCGAAGACCATTGGCACAACCCCCTCCTGTAAGGTTTATATTTCATTTTTAATACCTGTCAACAGTTGTATCGGCAATTTGAATAATAAGAGTTGTTGAGTAAAATACAGATGTATCAGTCATGATCACTTTGCTGTTTCTGGCGCATTCTCTATTTCTCCCTCTCTTTTTTGCGAACCTGTCTGGTATACTTTTGCGATGCAACCGGCTAATAGACCGGGGGCTCGACCTTCAAACCGCCCTAAGCACAACTATTTTCGTGTTCGGCGTCTTGGGATTCCGCTTTATATGCATTGGTTCCGAACTATGTCTTGGGTCAATAGTTGGGTTGCCCGGCTCCTGTGGTTGCCCCTTTACGTTCCGCTCGTTCGGCTAAAAGGGCAAAGGGAGAACCACTGCGATTGTGTTTCCGGCTAGCCTGGTCAAGCACCTCAGCAGAGAAAGCCGAAAACTGACTATCATGGTATGCGAGAACTGGTCTGCGAATCCAAGTTTAACTAAATCTCGTTAGAGGTTACTCCGTGTCATACGATGGGTTTTGTATTCGTACAAACCATGTGATATAGGCTTCGGCCATGGTTATCCCGAACATCACGAACCCTGGGGGGCTAGTCATCAGCCCCCCACACTCCTTTCTCACGCCCCTACGGCTAAGTGAAAGCAATAAAGCATTATGGTCCGATTGCCTTGTCTGCCCCGCACTACCACCTTCGGGTGCCGATAGTTCGGCTAAAGGGTCACAGTGCGATTGGAAGAGACACCCCGCGTAGTATCTACACGGGGGCTGAAGCCGACGACTCGCAGCTTTCAGGTTTAACGGCCACAAAGGAGTTATAAAGGATGCAAAACATACAAGACATGATAAACCATGCATTTTAAATATATACACGTTGAAAAGTCTTCGGACATATTACAACACTTTACTCATACACGTTCTCTCTCGAACACTGAGATTCTATGGCCCGAGCACCCTCCATAACTCCGGAGAAGTACAGCTCGGGGCGCCTATGCTCCTTTCCAGGAGGCGGAGGGGCAGTGGCTATCTTCATCGGATCGAGCCTCGGCCAGTGCACCTTGGCCTTCGCGAAGGTCATCCGAGCTCCCTCAATGCAGGAAGATCGCCTTAGTACGTCGATCCGAGGAGAGGCGTCGCTCAGCTTTTGCACCAGGCCGAAGTAGCTGCCCGGCAGTGGCTCGTTGGGCCATAGCCGGATACAGAGATCCTTCATGGCCTGCTCCGCCATCCGGTGTAGCTCCACCAGCTGCTTCAGCTGCTCAACAAGGAGAGGAGAGCGCTCGGGGGCTTCGAATTGCCCAAAACAGCCGAGCTTCGTCTCCTTCTCCCCGCGAAGCATAGAACTGGTTTGCGTCCGCGGCGCTCTTCTGGAGTTCCGAGCAGGCGCCTAAGGAACGCCATACTTGGGTGAGCACTTTGAACTTCCTATCCCCGAAGATACACTGTAATAAATATGGCTTACCTGGCTGATCTCCTTGGCCTGGCTGATCTCCTCTTCATAGGACCGCCTATCCACCCGCTCCTTTTGGAGATCGGTTCTCAGGGTGGATAGTTCAGCGGCCTGCTCCTTCCCTTTCCGCTCAAGGACCTCGCACTTTTGGCCGGCGTCCTTGAGCTCCTGTTGAATTTCTTCCACCCGAGCCTCATGCTTGTCGCTAGTGGCTCTCAGGGCGGATAGTGCGGTAGCCGCTTCTTTGGCCGCCGCCTTCTCAACCAAAGCTTCCTGCCACGCTTTCTCAAGCTCGGCTTTGAGCTTCTCGACCTCCTTCGCCGAGGCTGCGTAAGCATAGACTCATATCAAAAAACCACGTTGATAGTGCGGTAAAGAAGAGTTTTGATACTCTAATCCGGCTTACCTTGCGCCTCGTCGAATCTCTTGTTCAGAGCGTCAAGCTCGTCTTCGGAGCTTTTGAGCTTCCGATTTAGCTCGTCCAGCTCGGCAACGTTAGAAGCCGCTGCCGTAGACGAAGCCTGTAAAATAAAAAACAACCATATCAAGTTACATGGGTTGGAAAGCTTCCGAACTGTCATAGATAAGATCCCGGTCCCGGTCCTTTTTTACGGTTGCTAAAACATTCCGAACACACATTTGTCTTGTACATAGTTCGGATAATAGTCTATTATAGACCCCCAGGTAAGTTTTCCCAAACTCACCTAGGGCTCGGGGGCTGCCATGTATATAATGATTACTCAAAGAAATCAATATTTCACAAAATAGAGCATTACATGGCTTACCTGGAAGCCCGTCAGGAGACCGTTGAAGGCCTCCTTCAGTCCGTGGTCTACGGACTGAATGCTCTGCAATACCGCGCCCATAAGGGTGTGGTGCTCTCCGGAGATGGAGGCGCTTGACAGAGCCTCACCCATAGCCGGCCACCCGGTGGTCGGCGGCGCCGATGGTGATCGATTGACCCGATCTCCAATCGGGGATTGAACCTGTGCCTCCGGAGGCATGGTGCGCTCCGGAGACAACCTTGGAGGTGACTGGACATCTTCTTGTCCGGTCTCCTCAGTATCCGGGAGGGGCTTCTCCCCCGGGTCTTCGGCGGCCGAGGTGTTAGCCTCGACCATCACGTCATGACCCTCGCCTCCAGTGTCCGGCGCCAAAGGAGCCTGCTGGGATGACACCTCCGCGGTGTCCTTCGCGGTGCCCGGAGGAGAGGGGTGCGACGCGGTTCCGCTCTCCGCTAGCTCGGCGGGCGGGGTCTCCCCGTCCGAAACTTGATCGATGGGGAGAACGCGTGGTGGACTGCAAGTCAGAAGGCACTCACACATTAATAACATTAAAAACCTTAGCGCTAATGGCTCGGGAGGTCTTCGGATCCTTACCTTCGATGTGGGGGCTTAACCCTGAGGTTCCTTCGCGGAACCCTCTCGAAATCCTCGGACTCAGTATCCAAGTCCGAGCTGTCACCAGACAGGGCTACCTGTGTCCGGCGCGCTTTCTTCGGGGCGGGAGGATCTAAGTCCTCCGGGGCTTCCGACAACGCCGCCCTCTTTCCCGCGAGGGGGGAATCACCTCCCTCCTCACCCTCATGCTCCTCCTCTTGATTCAAGGAGGCATGGGTTTCTTCGGACACAGCCTCCGGCTGGTCCCTAATGCGCAGGCCTGTTCGGCTTGGCTTCTTCTTCTCCTTCTTCTCTGGCGCCTTGTAAGGCGCCACGACGAGCATCTCCAACAGCAGCGGAGACTTGGGGTCTTCGGGCTGTGGAGCCGGACACTTGATGCCCGTGGCTTTGCTCAACCATTCCTGCGAAATGTGATCGGAAAATGCTTAGACTATCTTTAGGAAGACAGAGCCGATCAAATAAAACTATGCTATACCTCGGGTGGGGGCTTGATGGCGCTCAAGCCCTTGTCCTCCTTCTTGCCCGGCCACTTCTCCTGCGCTTTGAACAGCGCCTTCCATAGCTTCTCCCGAGTGGTGCGTAAGAGCTGACGGATCGTAGGATCATCGTCAGTTCGGTAAGTCCACATAGGAGAGGCCCAGCGCTGGCAGAGGAGGATACGCCGGCGGAGCATAATCTGGACCACGCTGGTCAGATCGATGTTTTCTTTTATCAGGGAGGCGATGCCCCTCTACAGATCGTCCACCTCGGTATCCGACCCCCAATCAAGGCCCTTTCGGACCCATGAGGTCAATCTGGTCGGGGGGCCGGATCTGAATTCGGCAGGAACAGTTCCGCCCTCCTCCCTTTGCTCGGTGATGTAAAACCACTCTTTCTGCCAGGTCTTGATGGTATCGATAAAGGTGCCGGACGGCCATACTGCGCGAGGGAGCTTGCTGATGACTGCCCCGCCGCAGTCCGCGTGTGCGCCTGCGACACATTTCGGCTTGATATTGAATATCTTGAGCCATAGTCCGAAGTGTGGTTTGACGCGCAGGAAGGCCTCGCAGACGATGATAAAGGCCGATATATGCATGAAAGAGTTCAACGGGAGGTCGTGGAAGTCGAGACCATAAAAGAACATGAGGCCCCTCACGAAGGGGTGGAGCGGGAAGCTCAATCCTCGGATGAATTGAGGGATGAAGACCACCCTCTCACCTGGTTTGGGGGTGGGGATCACCTGGCCCTCCTCCGCAGCGCGGTGGAAAACATTGGCGGGAAGGTAGCCGGCGTCCTTGAGGTCCCGGATGTCCTGGTCTGTGACCGTGGATGCCTCCCACTTGCCATTGGAGCCGGAGCTGGCCATGGCTAAGCTCGGAGGAGGAAGAATGGAAAACCTAGATCTGGGCTCTGGAAGCTCGGAGATTGGGGAAGCAGGGATGCGAATGGGAAGTGCGGATAAGTCTAGGGGTTTTCCTTCCCTTTTATTGAGGCTTGACGCCGGTTAGCCTCCCTTTACTGCGCCGTGAATCCCTCCGCTTCCCAAGACGTGCGTGCCGTTATACACGCATGATTAAAACATACCCCGTATAAAACGGGGCATGATCTGTGTATTGATGGATCGTGCTGTTGGAAACGGCCTCGAACCGCGAATCGAGTCTTTACGACTGGCTCGATGGTCGTGGTGGGCCGTGACTTTTCGTCTGAAAGGTTGTCAGGAATCGCTGTTTACTCCCTGACGTTTGGCCTTCAGGGCCGGTGACTCATGGTGTTCGGGCGATCTATGATCGGAAAAATTACACGTCGTCGGAGGCCGAACTAACTCAACCGATCACTATGTGGAGGAGGGAACTCGCCTCGCAAGCCGAAGACTTTGATTACAGGAAGTAGCTGAGGCTAGGACTCTTGGCGTTGGAGGCTAGTTCGGGGGCTACTGAGGGAGTCCTGGTTTAAGGGGTCCTCGGGAGGCCGACCTATTTGTTATGGGCCGGACTATATGGGCCGCATGCCGGACACAGGATGGATTGAAGACCCAGACTCCAGAAAGGAAGCTTCTAGAATCGTGGTGTGCCCTCCACGAAGGTAGTGAATAGGCATGTTTATCCCCTCGGCGTGTAACCGACCATGTGTAAACCCTAGGGACCCCCGGCGTCTATATAAGCCGGAGGGTTTTAGGTTGTATACCAACAGAACTCATCTAGGGTTTTAGCTACTTGATCTCGAGGTAGATCAACTCTGTAATCCTCATACCATCAATATAATCAAGCAGGACGTAGGGTATTACCTCCATAGGAGGGCCCGAACCTGGGTAAAACCTTGTCCCCTTCGTCTCTTGTTACCATCGATCCAAGTCTCACAGCTCGGGACCCCCTACCCGAGATCCGCCGGTTTTGACACCGACAGGGGGCGCCCCCTGGCTTGTGGCCCTCCAGCAGGCCTCCTAACCCTAATCTTTGGCCTATAAATTCCCAAATATTCCCCCAATACCAAAGAGAGCCACGAAAATACTTTTCCACCGCCGGAAGCCTCTGTTCCCGTGAGATCCCATCTTGGAGCCTTTTCCGATAATCTGCCGGAGGGGGATTCGATCACGTAGGGCATCTACATCAACTCCAATGCCCCTCCGATGATGCGTGAGTAGTTCACCTCAAACCTTCGGGTCCATAGCTAGTAGCTAGATGGCTTCTTCTCTCCCTATGTTCTTCAATACCATGTTCTTCATGATCTTCATGGAGATCTATCCGATGTAATACTCTTTTGCGGTGTTTTTGTCGAGATCCAATGAATTGTGGGTTTATGATCAGATTATCTATGAATATTATTTGAATCTTCTCTGAATTCTTATATGCATGATTTCATATCTTTGCAAGTCTCTTCGAGTTATTGGTTTGGTTTGGCCAACTAGATTGGTAATTCTTGCAATGGGAGAAGTGCTTGGTTTTGGGTTCAATCTTGCGGTGTCCTCACCCAGTGACAAAGTAGGGGTAGCGAGGCACGTATTTGTATTGTTGCCATCAAGGATAAAAAGATGGGGTTTTCATCATATTGCTTGAGTTTATCCCTCTACATCATGTCATCTTACCTAATGCGTTACTCTGTTCTTCATGAACTTAATACTCTAGATGCAGGCAGGAGTCGGTCGATGTGTGGAGTAATAGTAGTAGATGCAGAATCGTTTCGGTCTACTTGACACGGATGTGATGCCTATATGCATAATTATTGCCTTGGACATCGTCATAACTATGCGCTTTCTATCAATTCTTCGACAGTAATTTGTTCACCCACCGTATTATTTTCCTTCAAGAGAGAAGCCTCTAGTGAAACCTATGGTCCCCGGGTCTATTTTCCATATTATATTTTCAGATCTATAAACCAAAAATACCAAAAATACTTTGCTGTAATCTTTTTACTTTTGTTTTACTTTTCGTTCTAGTAATCTTGTATATCTATCTCTATCAGATCTCATCCTTGCAAGTAACCGTGAAGGGATTGACAACTCCTTTATAGCGTTGGGTGCAAGTGTTTGATTGTTTGTGTAGGTGCAAAGATTGGGGACTTGCTTGTATCTCCTACTGGATTGATACCTTGGTTCTCAACAACTGAGGGAAATACTTATCTACTTTGCTGCATCACCCTTTCCTCTTCAAGGGAAAACCAACGCAAGCTCAAGAAGTAGCAGGAAGGATTTCTGGCGCCATTGCCGGGGAGATCTACATCAAGCCTACCAAGTACCCATCACAAACTCATCTCTTGCATTTACATTATTTTCCATTTGCCTCTCGTTCTCCTCTCCCCCACTTCACCAAATTGCCGTTTTATTCGCCTTTTTCTCGCCGGATCTCTTTTTGTTTGCTTGTGTTGCCATGTGCCTTCTATTTGCTTGCATCTTCGCTTGCTAAAAATCTATTGATATGGATCCTTATCCACATGCTAATCTTTTCAAAAGGCCAAATTATGATGAACCAATTGCTAGTGAGTTGAGTGCACTTGATTATCTCTATGAAGTTTTGTTTGAAAATCATGAATCTGAAAAATTTGATGAAGTGTTGAAATAAGAAATTTATAAGGTGATTCATGATAGTCCCTTGAATGATGAGCATGACTGCAATGTTGCTAGTATGAATTCTCTAAATATCCATGATGCTTATGATATGCAAAGCCACAAGCTTGGGGATGCTATGTTTGATGAAGATGATATTTTTTGTCCCCCAAGTTTTGATGAGAAAATTTATTATGATGATTGCATGCCTCCTATTTATGGTGATGGTGATGACACGTATGCTATAATGAGTAATGATAACCATGAAACTTATCATCATGATTTTAATTTACAATGTGGTTATGTCAATCAAGTGTCTCATGATAGTTATTTTGTTGAGTTTGCTCCCACTACCATGGATGATAAGGAATTTGCATATGTGGAGAGTAATGAAAATTCTATGCTTGTGAAATATGAAAAGAATGATTTATGTGATAGTTATATTGTTGAATTACTTCATGATGCTACTGAAATTCATTATGAGGGGGGAACATATTCTTGTAGGAATTGCAATAATATCAAGTTTCCTCTCTATGTGTTTAAAGTTTTGAAGTTATGCTTGTTTTGCCTCCCTATGCTAGTTGATTCTTGTTCCCATAAATTGTTTGCTCACAAAATCCCTATGCATAGGAAGTGGGTTAGACTTAAATGTGATTTTCATGCTATTCATGATGCTCTTTTGCATATCTCAATTACTACTTTTTATTTGAGCATCATTGAAATCGTTATGCCTAGCCAGGGGCGATAAACAATAGCGCTTGTTGGGAGGCAACCCAATTTTATTTTATGTTTCTTGTTTTGTTTCTGTTCTTGAATAAATTACACATTATTACCTCTGTAGTAATTGTGTTTTATTGTTTTAATTAGTGTTTGTGCCAAGTAAGACCTTTGGGATGGTTTACGGTGATTGTTGATTTGGTTTTGCTGAAAACCAGAAACTTTTGCGCTCAGTCCAGGAATTTTATAAATTCACCAGAGCATCAATTGGATCTGAAATTTTTACGCAAGATTGATATACAAATTCCCCTGATTTTCCTAATGTTTCAGAATTTTTGGAGTTACATAAGTATTCGAAGTTTACAGATTGCTACAGACTGTTCTGTTTTTGACAGATTCTGTTTTTCTTTGTGTTGTTTTCTTATTTTGATGTATCTATGGGTTGTATTGGGGGGTATGAACCATGGAGAAGTTAGAATACAGTAGATATTACACCAATATAAATAAATAATGAGTTCATAACAGTACCTAAAGTGGTAATTTATTTTTCTTATACTAACGGATCTCATGAGTTTTCTGTTGAGTTTTGTGTTTTGAAGTTTTCAAGTTTTGGGTAAAGATTTGATGGACTATGGAATAAGGAGTGGCAAGAGCCTAAGCTTGGGGATGCTCAAGGCACCCCAACCCATATTCAAGGATACCAAAGAGCCTAGGCTTTGGGATGCCCCGAAAGGCATCCCCTCTTTCGTCTTCAATCCATCGGTAAATTTACTTGAGGCTATATTTTTATTCACCACATGATATGCGTTTTGCTTGGAGCGTCTTGTATGATATGAGTCTTTGCTTTTTAGTTTGCCACAATCATCCTTGCTGCACACATCTTTTGAGAGGGACACACATTAATCGTGGATTTATTAGAATACTCTATGTGCTTCACTTATATCTTTTGAGCTAGGCAATGTTGCTCTAGTGCTTCACTTATATCTTTTTAGAGCACGGTGGTGTTTTTATTTTATAGAAATAATTGAACTCTTGTACCTCACTTATATTATTTTGAGAGTCTTTAAACAGCATGGTAATTGGTTTAGGTTATGAATTTAGTCCTAATATAATGGGCATCCAAGAGGGATATAATAAAAACTTTCATATAAAGTGCATTGAATACTATGAGAAGTTGGATTCCTTGCATATTGTTTTGAGATATAAAGATGGTGATGTTAGAGTCATGCTAGTGAGTAATTGTGGAATGGTAAAAATACTTGTGCTAAAGTTTGTGACTCCCATAGCATGCACGTATGGTGAACCGTTATGTAACGAAGTCGGAGCATGATTTGTTTAATGATTGTCATCCTTTGTGTGAGGGTCGGGAGCGCGCGATGGTTAACTCCTACCAACCTCTCCCCTAGGAGCATGCGTCTAATACTTTGCTTCGATAACTAATAGATTTTTGCAATAAGTATGTGAGTTCTTTATGACTAATGTGAGTCCATGGATTATACGCACTCTCACCCTTCCACCATTGCTAGCCTCTCTAGTACCGCGCAACTTTCGCCGGTGCATTAAACCCACCTTCTTCAAAACAGCCACCATATACCCTTCCTCAAAACAGCCACCATACCTACCTATTATGGCATTTCCGTAGCCATTCCGAGATATATTGCCATGCAACTTCCATCGTTCCGTTTTTTTATGACACGCACCATCATTGTCATATTGCTTTGCATGATCGTAAGACAGCTAGCATGATGTTTTCATGGCTTGTCCGTTTTTTGATGTCATTTGCTATGCTAGATCGTTGCACATCCCGGTACACCACCGGAGGCATTCATATAGAGTCATATCTTGTTGTAGGTATCGAGTTGTAAGTAAATAAAAGTGTGATGATCATCATTATTAGAGCATTGTCCCATGAGAGGAAAGGATGATGGAAGCTATGATTCCGTCACAAGTAGGGATGAGTCTCCGGACTTTACAAATAATAAAAGAGGCCAATGAAGCCCAAATAAAAAAAGAGGCCAAAGATGCCCACCAAAAAAATGAGAGAAAAGAGAGAAGGGACAATGTTACTATCTTTTTTCCTCACTTGTGCTTCAAAGTAGCACCTTGATCTTCATGATAGAGAGTCTCCTATTTTTTGTCATTTTCATATACTAGTGGGAATTTTTCATTATATAACTTGGCTTGTATATTCTAATGATGGGCTTCCTCAAATTGCCCTAGGTCTTCGTGAGCAAGCAAGTTGGATGCACACCCACTTAGTTTCTTTTTGACTTTTCATACACTTATAGCTCTAGTGCATCCGTTGCATGGCAATCCCTACTCACTCACATTGATATCTATTGATGGGCATCTTCATAGCCCATTGATACGCCTAGTTGATGTGAGACTATCTTCTCCTTTTCCATACAACCTCCACCATATTCTATTCCACCTATAGTGCTATATCCATGGCTCACGTCATGTATTGCGTGAAAGTTGAAAAGGTTTGAGAACATAAAACGTGTGAAACAATTGCTTGACTTGTCATCGGGGGTGTGCATGATTTAGATACTTTGTGTGGGGAAGATGGAGCATAGCCAGACCATATGATTTTGTAGGGATAACTTTCTAAGGCCATGTTATTTTGAAAGGAAACAATTGCTTGTTAGTATGCTTGAAGTATTACTGTTTTTATGTCAATATTGAGCTTTTGTTTTGAATCTTATGGATCTGGACATTCATGCCACAATAAAGAATATTACATGGATAAATATGTTAGGTAGCATTCCACATCAAAAATTCTGTTTTTATCATTTACCTACTCGAGGACGAGCAGGAATTAAGCTTGGGGATGCTTGATACGTCTCCAACGTATCTATAATTTTTGATTGTTCCATGCTATTATATTATCTGTTTTGGATGTTTAATATGCATTAATATGCTATTTTATATTATTTTTGGGACTAACCTATTAACCTAGTGCCTAGTGCCAGTTTCTGTTTTTTCCTTGTTTTTGAGTATTGCAGATAAGGAATATTAAATGGAGTCCAAACGGAATAAAATCTTCGGGATGATTTTTCTTGGACCAGAAGAAACCTACCAGACTTGGAGATGAAGGCAGGAGACCTGCCGGGAGGCGACAAGCCACCTGGGCACGCCCTAGGGGGGGCGCGCCCCCCTGGCTTGTGGCCCCCCAGCAGGCCTCCTAACCCTAATCTTTGGCCTATAAATTCCCAAATATTCCCCCAATACCAAAGAGAGCCACGAAATACTTTTCCACCGCCGGAAGCCTCTGTTCCCGTGAGATCCCATCTTGGAGCCTTTTCCGGTAATCTGCCGGAGGGGGATTCGATCACGGAGGGCATCTACATCAACTCCATTGCCCCTCCGATGATGCGTGAGTAGTTCACCTCAGATCTTCGGGTCCATAGCTAGTAGCTAGATGGCTTCTTCTCTCCCTATGTTCTTCAATACCATGTTCTTCATGATCTTCATGGAGATCTATCCGATGTAATACTCTTTTGCGGTGTGTTTGTCGAGATCCGACGAATTGTGGGTTTATGATTAGATTATCTATGAATATTATTTGAATATTCTCTGAATTCTTATATGGATGATTTCATAACTTTGCAAGTCTCTTCGAGTTATTGGTTTGGTTTGGCCAACTAGATTGGTAATTCTTGCAATGGGAGAAGTGCTTGGTTTTGGGTTCAATCTTGCGGTGTCCTCACCCAGTGACAAAGTAGGGGTAGCGAGGCACGTATTTGTATTGTTGCCATCAAGGATAAAAAGATGGGGTTTTCATCATATTGCTTGAGTTTATCCCTCTACATCATGTCATCTTACCTAATGCGTTACTTTCTTCATGAACTTAATACTCTAGATGTAGGCAGGAGTCGATCGATGTGTGGAGTAATAGTAGTAGATGCAGAATCGCTTCGGTCTACTTGACACGGACGTGATGCCTATATGCATAATTATTGCCTTGGATATCGTCATAACTATGCGCTTTTCTATCAATTGGTCGACAGTAATTTGTTCACCCACCGTATTATTTTCCTTCAAGAGAGAAGCCTCTAGTGAAACCTATGGCCCCCGGGTCTATTTTTCATATTATATTTTCAGATCTATAAACCAAAAATACCAAAAATACTTTGCTGCAATCTTTTTACTTTTGTTTTACTTTTCGTTCTAGTAATCTTCTATATCTATCTCTATCAGATCTCATCCTTGCAAGTAACCGTGAAGGGATTGACAACCCCTTTATAGCGTTGGGTGCAAGTGTTTGATTGTTTGTGTAGGTGCAAAGATTGGGGACTTGCTTGTATCTCCTACTGGATTGATACCTTGGTTCTCAACAACTGAGGGAAATACTTATCTACTTTGCTGCATCACCCTTTCCTCTTCAAGGGAAAACCAACGCAAGCTCAAGAAGTAGCACACGCCGTCAACTAACATCTTAGACACCTTGAGGTTGCTGATTGTCGGGGAAACCAACAATGGCAAACACCCGACCGTAGTGGTATGGTTAGGATGATCCTCTTCGTCAAAGATAATAGGCGTGCGGGACCATCTGAGTGGTTTTCTAGATTCCGCAGTAGGTTCCACAGCATTGACCTCCCGTGCCCACTGCTTGAGCTGGCGGCGAGAGGAATGCAAGGATGCACTCCCGTCAACGCACATGGCTACGGTTGCTTTCTGAAAATCCCTCTCGCTGGAATCCTCATCATCATCCTCATCTTCACTCATATCATCTGTTTCCTTCTTCTCTCGGCCTCTGGCGGGTTTTTCCTTTTGCTGCGGGGTTTTGCCGCGGCGACCTCCTCTGCCGCCATGGCCTTTCTCGGCAGCGCCGTCGTGGCCTTTTTCCTTGTTGCGTTTCTTGTACTCGGCCCTCTGTTTCTCAACAAGTTGCTCAACCTGTCGGCATTCTTGGAGATCATGGCCCTTGGTGCGGTGAATTTTGCAATACGGCCCTTCGGACTTCCCGGTCTTCTCAGCGGCAGCAGCCTCCCGGCAATCAACGCACGCGACAGCTCCCTTGCTGGGGGTTTCGGCTTTCGCCTTCTTGCCTGCACTGAGGTCTCCGGAGCTCTCGACAGCCAATATTGCTTTTCCCTTATGCTTCTTGTTGCGCTTCCTGTTCCTTCCCTTCAGATCGGGGGCGTCGTCATCATCATCAGAGTCCACTTCGACGCCCACCTCTCTCCGAGAAGTCGCCTTCCTTCTTCATCTCGAGCACACTTATCCGCCAAGGTGTAAAGATCATTAACAGTCTTGGGGAGATTGACGTTCATCTTGGCTCGCATCCTCCTGTTGCGCACGTTCTAGTGGAACGCGGCAATCACCGTTGCCGGATGGATCTCTGGGATGTTGCGGTGCACTCGGCTGAATCTCTGGATATACTTTCTCAAGGTTTCTCCCTCCTTTTGCGGGAGGACTTGGAGATCGCTGGGCTGGCCTGGTTCTTGATGACCACCGGTGAAGTCGCCAACGAACTCGTTGCATAGATCAGCCCAAGACGAAATGGAATTCTCCGGCAGGTGCATCAGCCATGATCTCACATTTGGCTCGAGCGCCAAAGGGAAATAGTTGGTGAGCACCTTTTCATCTCTTCCTCCCGCAGCTTGAACAACTATCGTGTAAATGCCCAAGAACTCCACAGGGTTTAGCTTCCCGTCGTATTTCTCCCGTAGCTCAGGCTTGAAAGCTCGGGTCGATGGCCAGCGGACCCATCGCAGCTCTCTAGTGAAGGCAGGGCAACCAACCTTGTAAGGAAGGTACCCGCCAACACTGGGCGCGGGGTCGCCGACGTCTGGACCGTTGCGCTTGTCGGATTAACGGTGTGCTTCCCAGCGTCGCTTGATGGTGATGTGCGTGTCTTCTTTCCGCCGGCCTTCAAGGACACGCCGTTGATCCTGGCGGTCGCGCGGGCCAGATGAGACTATGGACGCCTCGTCGCGCTCGTCAGCATGCGAAGCTTGCTGCGGCTGCCTCTGGGCCTGTTGTCACGGAGGGGATTGCACCGTTGGGGTGTCCCCTTCGACGCGCTCGCCGCCCCAGGCCATTGCGGTTGTTTGCGTACGTCGCGACGGCTCTACATGCTAGGCCTTGTTGGCTTCAACGAAAAAAATCAAACTCTGAATGGTGGCTCTCCATTCATCCATCTTATCAGCCGCTGGCATGAAGTTGAGCAACATCTGGACTCGCGCCATGGCCTCCTCTGTGGTGTCTGGCATGGCGAAAGAAGTGGACCGCGATGTCGCTCGACTCTTGGTAGGACCAAGAGAAGCGTCACCGCGTCCTTGATGCCGGAGCTTTCTATGGGCTGATCCTGCGGGGCTGCGGCGCCGCTGGGCGCCCCGTCTCGTTCCGCATGAGGTGCACGCCCAACAATCTCGCTGGCGACGGGTGTGGCCGGAACATCATGGCTCGCACCAGACGGGGCACCGTTGAGGTGGCCTCGACCATCCGTGCGGCGGGGAGGTGATGAACGGATGTTCCCTCCGCCCATGGCGTCGGGGCCGAGCTCGCCATGTTGTTGTTGTAGTTGCTCCTCTCCGGCGCCTCCTGCTCCATCTCCGGCCGCGAAGGGCTGGACGGGGGCGCCGCCTGCGCCGACCGCGTCGTCCACGATGCCCGCCTCGCCCGCGGCCGCCGCGGCGTCTACGGTGCCGACAGCCGCGGGTGAGGGAGCCTTCGAAGTGCAGGGATGTGTGGCCGCGCCGGATTTGTTCTTGGGAGCCATTGTTGAAGAAGATGCTGATGAAGATCGATTCGTCGTTCATGAACTCGGGTTCGCGCAAATGATGCACGCCCCCTACATGGCACGCCAAAGATGTCGGGGCACGGATGCTCACGATCACCTATGGGACCAGAGGTCCCTTGTGGTTCGGCAAGGGGGGTCACGTTGCACGAAGAGCGGAGAACATGAGACGGCACAACGATCAGGACACAGGCATTTTACCCAGGTTCGGGCCGCTGCTAAGCGTAAAACCCTACTCCTGCTTTTTGGTGGATTGATTGGAGGAACACAAAGAACGCAGAGCGCCTAACCCCGGCAAGGACTGC
This sequence comes from Elymus sibiricus, assembly GCA_039707655.1. Classification (NCBI taxonomy): domain Eukaryota; kingdom Viridiplantae; phylum Streptophyta; class Magnoliopsida; order Poales; family Poaceae; genus Elymus; species Elymus sibiricus. The sequence continues at coordinate 241,806,754 of CM077665.1, forward strand.
TGTCGGGGAAAGAGTGGCTATGCGAGTACAAGTGTTCGGGGGTTCCAATTGCCAACCTTGAGCTAGGTTGCCTTGGGCCTCCTTTTATAGTGCAAGGGGTTACCACAATGGCAAAACAGACATTATCTATCGATTAGATAGCTAAGCAGAGCTATCATACCTAACTCTGGCATTTAGGACAAAATGCCATGATTACCTGCCTAGGTGGCGCTTGGGGGTGCATCCCCGGCAAGCTCTTGTCATGGCTTGGCCGGTCGTTGCTTATGGTCTTGACACCCTGCAGGGCGGGTGTCAACCGAGCGTAACTTGCATTCCAATGTGTCGCCACGTGCTTAGCGAGAGCTGATTAGCCGCCCGAGGGCTCGACACCGCATCGATAAGTGAGCTGCGTAGCGATGCGGTGGAGCGGTGGCTGGTTGACTCACGCCTGCCGGGGAGTGGCTTGCCGGGTCTTCTGGGAGGTGTGCACTTCTTGGTCCCCGGCAAGCGTCGGGGACGTGCTTGGCGCGTTGTAGTCCAGGCTTGGGCTGCCGCGTTGAGCTAGTCGAAGTCTTGGTCTTGATCATGGCCGGGTTTTTGCTTCTACCGCCTGTGCATAAGTCAGGGGCACTGGGTACCCCTGTACTAGTGCACCGACACCCAAAGACGATTGTGTCGGACGGCAACGTCAAGTTCCTTAGCTACTGTTGGAATACACTATACGCCAAGCTCGGGATCAAGCTACTTCTCTCTTCGGCCAACCATCCACAAACCGATGGCCAAACGGAGGTCACCAACCGGATGCTCTCAACGCTACTACGCTTGTTGATAAAGAAGAACATCAAGGAATGGGAAGAATGTCTCCCCATCGCCGAGTACACCTATAACCGAGAGTATCACTTCACCACCAGCAAGTCTCCATTCGAGGTGGTCTACGGCTTCAACCCTTTGTCCCCATTGGACATCCTTTCGCTACCTCTCCAAGAGCATGTTAAAATGGACGCAAGCGCAAGGGCAAGATATATCAATAAGATGCATGAAGATACAAGGCGCACGATCGAACGTCAAGCGGAACGAGTCACATCAAGCGCAACACACACAAGCGCCCCATGGTGTTCAAGACCGGTGATCTGGTGTGGCTACACCAAGCGCAACACACACAAGCGCAACACACATGAGCGCAAGTCAAAGTTACTTCCTCGAGCCGATGGACCTTTCAAGGTGTTGGCACGCTACAACGACAATGCCTACAAGATCAACATTCCACGCGACAAGTACAATGTGAGCGACATCTTCAACGTGAAGGACCTTTCTCCTTTCCATGGTGATGAGGATCTCGATCCGAGGACGGATCTTTCCCAAGAGAGGGAGATGATGCGGAGCATCCCATGGTCATTCCCATGGATCCGCCACCAACACCTCAAGATCCAAGTGGTCCTTTGACAAGAGCCCGTGCACGTGCCATTAAAACTGAGGTGACATCTCTACTTAGTGATTCTCCATTTGATACTCTTCGAACTTGGATGCTACCTCAAGCGAAGACTCTATGCATGCTTAGGTACCATGAAGACGACCGCGGAGACACTCGGAGTGAAGGCCAAAGAACCATGGAGATGGCCGGGAAGACAAATGAAGAAGATCACCAAAGGAAGGCCGTGACACCTCCTAGGCCCTGGATATCCAACCCAAAGCCCGGGCGTCCGACCCCTGGAACCCCTGCCAGTGCCAAGGCAGAGCCGGACAAGCTATAGCGGCCGGACATCCGGCCCAGGCTCGGACATCCGGCCTCGGCCCCAGAAATCCGGCCCGAAGATGCCAGAAGACGGAGCTCCACACCAAGGGCCCGGACATCCGGCCTCGCCCGACGCCCCGGATATCCGGTCCCTGGCCAGGAAATACGGCACGCCTAGACCAGAGCCACGCTGAGCCAAACGCCCGAGCCCTGGACATCCGGCCCATCCTGAAGCACTGGACATCCGGCCCGTGGCCCGGACATCCAGCCCCTGCGTGGGTAGATGCGTGCTTAAGGCCCATGTGTCCCTCTTTCCTTTCCCCACTTCGTGTTAGACTATATAAGGGACCCCTCCACCTCCTTCTAGGTTTAGCTTCCGTTTAGCGATTGAGATTGCTGAGCGTAGCTCCTTCCACTTGCCTCCTCCCATGGAGATGGCATATATGTGAGAAGATCCAAGTGGATGCTAAGGCCCCTTCCGAGGTAAGATCCTCTGGGATATCAAGGCTCCTCCTCTGGAGTGGGAAGAGTACTGTTACTTGTACCCTTTCGTTGACTTTGGATCGTTGTATCTTGTGTGTTTTGTGAATCTAGTGGATGTGTAATTGGAGATCATTCTTGAGTGTTTGAGTTTTTCTCTTGGTTTCTCCATTTCCCCCCTCCAAGTGTGAAAAGATCGACACCCACGGGTTCGTCCCATATCAATTAGCCAATGGTCAGCATGGCTCTGATACCAAGGTTGTGAGGGCCGGTTTTCTGGGATATGCAATTCCCAGCAAATAACCCTTGTGCCCTCACCAGCCCCAGGATTACTGTCCGCTGGTGGACACTTCCTTGATACAGAATTCCAAGCAAATACAAGAATTTGAGTACAAGACCATGAAGGTCCATTGAGTACAACAATGATTTTTAGTGGCTGCCGGCGGAAGCGACTCATGGATCTCCAACGTCTATGGGACTCCATTCCCACAAGAATAGCTGACCTCGATAACTCCTATCTCGTGAGACTACTATCTTCGATGCCTAGGTTGCGGGGTTGCCGTCATAATGCTTCTCCCCATACGTGATCTGGCCAAGACAACAGCCAGGGACAAGCCAGTGAGTACTTTTGAAGGTACTCGTAAACATCCTGAAAACATATATAATAAAGCGGTGAATGCATGCAGTAAAACATTAATTTTATCCAATATGGCATGATGTTAATTCATGAATGCAGTATGCAGATAATTTATCCATACAGAAGAATAATGATTTGATGCGTGTGACTAATCATATTATTACAAAAATTTAAAGACGGGTTTCCGGAGGTAGAATCATCCCGAAAGAACCCAGCAGAAAATATTGGCAGGTTGCCACAATCGGGCGTCTCGAGCGACGCCACATAAAGGGCTTATATTAAAAAATAATAGCATGAGCTGCCGCAGTCGGGTGTCTGAAGCGATGCCACATAAAGGGCGCGTATCAATAATAATAACAGGAGTGCCACAGTCGGGTTTCTGAAGCGTCACCACATAAAGGTCTTATATGGAAAATAATAGTATGAGTTGCCACTGTCGGGTGTCTAGGCGACACACATAAAGGGCTTATGTTGAAAATAATCGTATGACTATCCAGGTGGCAGAACCTTCCCAGGGATACTCAACAATTCATGTAAGAGAAAAGGATAGTCCATAAAAAATTGATAGTAATGATCATCCATCATGATTCATGATCAACATCATGGTTCAATTAATTCCTCTGAAGACCGACACTAAGACCGACACTTGACCTATCCCAGACTGTAGTCCTTAACCGCAGACATAGCTATTTGAATAGGTGTTATACTCTGCAGAGGGTTTACTCTTTGCCCACGAGTAATGGATTTTTTAGTCAACCCGAGACGTTGACTAATTCCGATTACGGTCTTTGAGTTGAAAACACACCTGACCCGCACACACCAGCTTAACTTCCCGATGCCTAGAATCACCCATGGCAACAGTTAAGTAAAACTCGAAGTGGGGAGACTACAATCTCGATTAACATGGTGATACGGGGCCAAGCCCTTGATACATGTGATATGCGTTGGGTTTTCCGTGAAGAGGAACGGGTAATTGCAGCACAAAGCGGATAAGTATTTCCCTCAGTTATTTCAACGGCTGCACACAAATGAACAAACAACTTGCACCCAACGAGGGCAAGAGGGTTGTCAATCCCCTTGATCTCGTTATTTGCAAGCAACTGAGTTGTGTAGATAACGGTTGATAAATATAAATTGCGAAATAAATAAAAAGTAAATAAAGTCAGCAAGGTAATGGAAGCGTTTGTAAATATATAAGTGAATTGACCCGGGGGCCATAGTGTTCCCTAGTGACATCTCTCATGTAGGCAGCATACGGTGTGTAAAAAAATTACTGTTGGGCAATTGATAGAAAAGCGGATAGTTATGCGATTTTCACGACAATGATCATGTATATATAGGCATCACGTCCATAAGCAAATAGACCGACTCCTGCCTGCACCTATTACTATTACTCCACTCACCGACCACTATCCAGCATGCATCTAGAGTATTAAGTAAAACAGAGTAATGCTTGGAGAATGATGACATGATGTAGACAAAGTAAACTCAAACAATATGAATGAACCCCATCATTTTATCCTTAGTAGCAACAACACAAAGACGCATCTTGTCCTCTACTTTGTCACTGGCATATAGAAACTCACCAGGTTGAACCTACCACAACGCACCACTCCCACCGATGAAATATCAATCTACTTGGCCAAAGCATATCAATAGATAGGAGAGCTTTACGAAGCTATAATGATCATGCACATAAGAGATAATATAATTCAGAGGCATCTCAAATACTTCTCATGAATAATCAGAACATAAACCCACAATTCACCGGATCCCAACAAACAAACAACACAATAGAGTTACATTGAATAGATCAAAGCGAAGATGCGATGATCATTGTATTGAAGATCATAAGAGAGAGAGATTGCCATCTAGGTACTAGCTATGGACCCGTAGGTCTATGGTGAACTACTCACACATCATCATGAGGGCAGCAAAGTTGATGAAGAGGCCCTCCGTGATCGATCCCCCCTCTGGCAGGCTGCCGAAATGGAGCTCTAGATGGCCACGCGACGGAATAGAGACTTGCGGCGGCAGAAAAAGGGTTTCAGGACTGCCTCCGTTATTTTTAGGGTGAAAGAGAATTTATAGGCCGGAGAGGGGCGTCGGGAGGCAGCCGAGGGAGGCACAAGCCATCAAGGCGCGGCCCCCCCTAGGGCGCGCCTTATTGGCTTGTGCGGCCCTCGTGCGGCCCCCGCACTCCATCCAAAGCTTCCAGGTCTTCTTTTGGTCCAGAAAAAATCATCAAAAAGTTTCGGGGCAATTGGACTTCGTTTGGTACTGTAATCAGACGTGGCTTGAGACTGCATCGGTATTTCCCCAAAGAGGAAGGGATGATTTAGCATAGCGAGGGTAAGTATTTCCCTCAGTTATGAAACCAAGGTATCGAACCATTAGGAGGATCACCACCACCTAATAAGCAGCACCTGCACACAAAGAACAAATACTTGCAACCCGACGCGAAAGAGAGGTTGTCAATCTCTCTATGGTTAAAAGATAGATTAGGTAGTGATAGATTGGAGAGATAGATCTCTCAAGAACACAAAATAAAAGGAGCAAATCAAAAGTGCAGAAAAATATTTTTGGGTTTTTGGAATAGTAGATCTGAAAACGAAAGCGGCAAAAAGATAGATCGGAAAACAATATGTTGGAAAAGTAGACCCTGGGGCCGTAGGTTTCACTAGTGGCTTCTCTCATGAGTATAGCACACGGTGGGTGAACACATTACTGTTGGGAAACTGATAGAAGATCAAATAATCATGACGATATCCAAGGCGATGATCATTATATAGGCATCACGTCCAAGATAAGTAGACCGACTCCTGCCTGCATCTACCACTATTACTCCACACATCGACCGCTATCCAGCATGCATCTAGTGTATTAAGTTCATGGAAAAATCTAATGCAATAAGAACGATGACATGATGTAGACAAGATCTAATCATGTAGGAATAGACCCCATCTTGGTATCCTTAACGGCAACGATACATGCATGCCTTGCTGCCCCTTTTGTCACTGGGAAAGGACACCGCAAGATCGAACCCATCACAAAGCACCTCTTCCCATGGCAAGAAAAGTCGATCTATTTGGCCTAACTAAACCAAAGATTCAAAGAAGAAATACGAGGCTATAAGTAATCATGCATATAAGAGATCAAAGAAGACTCAAATAATATTCATCGATAGAAACTGATCATGAACTCAAAATTCATCTGATCCCAACAAACACACCGCAAAAGTTTACATCAAATAGATTTCCAATAGACCATTGTATTGAGAATCAAAAGAGAGAGAGGAAGCCATCTAGCTACTGCCTACGGACCCGTAGGTCTATGGTGGACTACTCACGCATCATCGGAGAGGCACCAATGAGGATGATGAACCCCTCCGTGATGGTGTTAGATTGGATCTAGAGGTTCTGGAACTTGCAGCGGCTGGATGTGTTTTTCATCGACTCCCTTAGGGTTTCTGGAATATTTGGGAATTTATAGGCATCAGAGGCGGTGGAGAGGGGCCCCGACGAGGGCACAACCCATCAGGGCACGCCGGGGGCCTCTGGCACGCCCTGGTGGGTTGTGGTCTCCACGGCCCTTCTCTCTGGCACTTGTTTGGCCCATTGGGTGTCTTCTGGTCCAAAAAAATCTCCAAAAAGTTTCGTCGCGATTGGACTCCGTTTGGTACTGATATTCTACGAAGTAAAAAACAAGCAAAAACAACAACTGGCACTTTGGCACTATGTCAATAGGTTAGTCCCAAAAAATGATATAAAGTTGCTATAAAGTGATTGTAAAACATCCAAGAATGATATTATAACAGCATGGAACAAGCAAAAATTATAGATACATTGGAGACGTATCAGCATCCCCAAGCTTAATTCCTACTCGTCCTCGAGTAGCTAAATGATAAAAAACAGAATTTGTGATGTGGAATGCTGCCTAACATGTTCATCTCATATTCTTTCTTTTGTAGCATGGACATTTGGACTTTTAGATGATTCAAACTAATAGTCTAGTTTTAACATAATGACTTCAATACTCAAGCATGCCAACAAGCAACCATGTCTTTCAAAATATCAACACTAAAGAAAGTTATCCCTAGGCCATCATGCTCAATCATTGATCCATTCATGAAACACATTCAAATATTAGCACACCCAATGCTCAAGTACGATCATAGTGCCCCCTAGTTGGTGCTTTATAAGAGAAGATGGAGACTCAAAGTAAAAATAAAAATTTGCATAAAGTAAATAGATAAGCCCTTCGCAGAGGGGAGTAGGGATTTGCAGAGGTGCCAGAGCTCAAAGTTTAAACTGAGAGAGAAAAATATTTTGAGTGGCATGCCTTTCCTGTCAACGAAAGCGACAAAGTAGTTCACAATACTTTCCATGCTAGATACATTATAGGCGGTTCCCAAACAGAAAATAAAGTTTATTCCTTTTTCTACCATTCTTTCACATTCCATGGCTGGCCGTATGCCTTCCATACCAACACTTTCCAAGGAATTTATTATTTTGACAACATAAAGTAATTTTTTTTCTTTTTCATTTCGGGAATGGGCATCCCTATTACCGTCGTACTCTCGTGCAATGACAAGTGAATATACACTCATCTTGAGAATAACACATCTAGCATGGAAAAGTATTATACACTCTGTACCGTTTCATGAGCGGTACGAGCACACAAAATAGAAATTTATTTTGAAAATTAGAGATGGCACATACAAATTTTCTTGGAACGGCATGGAAATACCGCATATAGGTAGGTATGGTGGACTCATAAGGCAAAACTGGGTTTAAGGATTTTGGATGCACAAGTAGTATTTCTACTTAGTACAAGTGGAAGCTAGCAAATAGATTGAGAAGCAACCAACCAAGAAACAAAAATTCACATAAGCGAGCATTGAGCATAACTAACACCGAATAATGCACCATAAGTAGGATGTAACTTCATTGCATAACTATTGACTTTCGTGCATGCACAGGGAATCACAAACCTTAACACCAATATTCCTACTAAAACATAATTACTCACTAACATGACTCACATATTACTATCATCATGTCTCAAAACTATTACAAAGAATCAAGTTTAATTTGTCCAATGATCTTCATGAATTTTTTTATTGTATCCTCCTTGGATATCTATCACTTTGGGACTAGTTTCATATATTGCCATTGCTTTTGGTAAGCTCAAACAAATTTAAGTGAAGCACATGAGCATAAAGATTTCATCTCTCAAAATAGTATAAGTGAAGCATGAGAGGATTTCTTCAAAATTTACTAACTCTCAAATTAATCTAAGTGAAGCATGAGAGTATTTCTTCAAAAATTTCAAAGCACAACGTGCTCAAAAAGGATGTAAGTAAAGCAGTAGAGCAATTCTATAGCTCGAAAAGTTTAAGTGAAGCATATAGAACAATTCTAACTAATCATAGCATGATTTTGGCTCTCTCAAATAGGTGTGTCCAGCAAGGATACAAGTGACAAGCAAACAAGCAAAGAAAGCAAAGACTCAAATGATACAAGATGCTCCAAGCAAAACTCATGATATGTGACGAATAAAAATATAGCTCCAAGTAAAATACCGATGGTTGTTAGAAGAAAGAGGGGATGCCACTCGGGGGCATCCCCAAGCTTAGTTGCTTGCTTCTCTTTGGATATATATTGGTGGTGTTGTAGCATCCCCAAGCTTAGTCTCTTTTCACTCCTTATTCCTTCATCCATCGTGATCTCGCCCAAAACTTAAAAACTTCAATCACACAAAACTCAACAAAATCTTCGTGAGATCCGTTAGTATAATAAAGCAAATCACTACTTTAGGTGCTGTTGCAAACCCATTCATATTTTATTATTGCATTATACCTACTGTATTTTAACTTCACCATGGCTCATACCCTTCAATACAGCCCATAGATTTATCAAAACAAGCACACAATGCAACGAAAACAGAATCTGTCTTAAACAGAACAGTCTGTAGTAATCTGTACTCTAACCATTCTTCTGTAACTCTAAAAATTCTGAACAATTAGGAGAGCGTAAAGAATTTGTATAGATATATTGTGTTAAAATTTCAGCTCAATTTCACGTTCCAGTAAAAAAATGAAAATTCGAACACTGGGGGCAAAATTTCTATTTAAGATTCAGCATCGCTTCTACTCATCTTATGAATCATCCTAAAGGCTCTACTTGGCACAAACACTAAATAAAACATAAAAACACAATCATAACAGAGGAATAATTGTTTCAATACTCAAAAACATAAAGGGAAAAAAATTATTCATTGGGTTGCCTCCCAACAAGCGCTATCATTTTACGCCCCTAGCTAGGCATAACGCACAGATTTAAGTATTGTCATCTTTGGTTTTGGATCCATAGGATGCTCTCATGATTGATTCCTATGATGGCTTAATTCTTGTTCTAGGGAAGTGTTCCGTACCCTTTCTTAGTGGAAACTGAAATCTAATATTGCCTTTTTTCATATCAATCACGACACCTATAGTGCGTAAGAACGGTCTACCAAGTATAATGGGACAAGATAGATTGCAATCAATATCAAGAACAATAAAATCTATGGGCACATAGTTCCTATTTGCAAGAATAAGAACATCATTAATTCTTCCCAAAGGCTTTTTAATAGTAGAATCCGCCAAGTGCAAATTAAGAGAACATTCTTCAATATTGGTGCGACCAACCACGTCACATAAAGATTTCGGAATCGTGGAAACACTAGCACCCAAATCACATAAAGCAAAGCACTCATAATTTTAAATCTTGACCTTAATGGTAGGTTCCCACTCATCATATAATTTTCTAGGAATAGAAATCTCCAACTCCAACTTTTCTTCAAAAGATTTCATCATGGCATCAACGATATGTTTAGTGAAAGCTTTATTTTTCTCATAAGCATGGGGTGAATTCAACATGGATTGCAGCAAAGAAATACATTCAATCAAAGAGAAACTATCATAATTAAAGTCTGTGCAATCCAAAATAGTGGGCACATCACTAGTTAAAGTTTTGACCTCTTCAAACCCAATTTCATCAAATTTTTCATCAAGATTTTCACCCTCTAAATTATTGGGACGCCTTCTAGCTAAAGTTGACTCTACTTTGGTCCCTTTATCATCAATCTTAATACTACTAAACAAGGAATCAATAGAAGAAACACCAATCGCTTTAAGATCTTCATCATTTTTATCCTCTAGAGAGATCGGTTTGGTAGCCATTTGATTTATTAAAGTGGCTTGTGCATCGGAGATTTTACCAAGCAGATTTTTAGCATGAGCAAACTTAGATTGGAGATTACAAACTTCTCTACTAATATCATCAAGTTATTTTGTTATGGCATCTAGTACGGCAGAGTGTTCTCTAAGATCATCGGTAAAATACTTGTTATGCTCAAATTGTGTAGTCATATATTCCTTAGTACTTTTCTCAATTTCAAGCAAAATATTGGGGTAAGGAACATCATAGTAATTTCGTTGAGGCATCATGACTATGCAAACAAGATTGCAAGAAAGCAAGAGATCTGACGAGAAAAAGGCAAATGGAAAAGAGGGCGAATAAAACGACAAATTGGTGAAGTGGGGGAGAGGAAAACGAGAGGCAAATGGCAAATAATGTAATTGCAAGGAGATGAGATTTGTGATTAGGAACCTGGTAGATGATGATGGTGTCGGTGCCAGAGATTGGCACGTAGAAGAGACCACTTCCTCCCCGGCAACGGCGCCAGAAATTCCTTTGACGTGGCTTGAGACTGCGTCGGTATTTCCCCAAAGAGGAAGGGATGATGCATCACAGCGACGGTAAGTATTTCCCTCAGTTATGAAACCAAGGTATCGAACCAGTAGGAATATCACCACCACCTAATAAGCAGCACCTGCACATAAAGAACAAATACTTGCAACCCGACGCGAAAGTGAGGTTGTCAATCTCTCTACGGTAAAAAGATAGATTAGGTAGTGATACACTGGAGAGATGGATCTCTCAAGAACACAAAATAAAAGGCGCAAATAAAAAGTGCAGCAATATATTTTTGGGTTTTTGGAATAGTAGATCTGAAAACAAAATCGGCAAAAAGATAGATCGGAAAACAATACGTTGGAAAAGTAGACCCGGGGGCCTTAGGTTTCACTAGTGGCTTCTCTCATGAGTATAGCACACGGTGGGTGAACAAATTACTGTCGGGCAATTGATAGAAGATCAAATAATCATGAAGATATCCAAGGCGATGAACATTATATAGGCATCACGTCCAAGCTAAGTAGACCGACTCCTGCCTGCATCTACCACTATTACTCCACACATCGACCGCTATCCAGCATGCATCTAGTGTATTAAGTTCATGCAAAAACGGAGTAATGCAATAAGAATGATGACATGATGTAGACAAGATCTATTCATGTAGGAAGAGACCCCATCTTGTTATCCTTAATGGCAACGATACATGCGTGCCTTGCTGCCCCTTCTGTCACTGGGAAAGGACACCGCAAGATCGAACCCATCACAAAGCACCTCTTCACATGGCAAGAAAAATTGATCTAGTGGACCTAACTAAACCAAAGATTTGAAGAAGAAATACGAGGCTATAAGTAATCATGCATATAAGAGATCAATGAAGACTCAAATAATATTCATGGATAGAAACTGATCATGAACTCAAAATTCATCGGATCCCAACAAACACACCGCAAAAGTTTACATCAAATAGATCTCCAAGAGACCATCGTATTGAGAATCAAAAGAGAGAGAGGAAGCCATCTAGCTACTGCCTACGGACCCGTATGTCTATGGTGGACTACTCACGCATCATCGGAGATGCACCAATGAGGATGATGAACCCCTCCGTGATGGTCTTAGATTGGATCTCGAGGTTCTGGAACTTGCGGTGGCTGGATGTGTTTTTCGTCGACTCCCTTAGGGTTTCTGGAATATTTGGGAATTTATAGGCATCAGAGGCGGTGGAGAGGGGCCCCGAGGAGGGCACAACCCATCAGGGCGCGCCGGGGGCCTCTACCGCGCCCTGGTGGGTTGTGGTCTCCACAGCCCACCTCTCTGGCACTTCTTTGGTCCATTGGGTGTCTTCTGGTCCAAAAACAATCTCCAAAAAGTTTCGTCGCGATTGGACTCCATTTGGTATTGATATTCTGCGAAGTAAAAAACAAGCAAAAACAACAATTAGCACTTTGGCACTATGTCAATAGGTTAGTCCCAAAAAATGATATAAAGTTGCTATAAAGTGATTGTAAAACATCCAAGAATGATAATATAACAACATGGAACAAGCCAAAATTATAGATATGTTGGAGACGTATCATAATCCTTAAAAGTAAAAAAACACGCAGAAAACAGCAACTGGCACTGGGCACTGGGTCAATAGATTAGTGCTAAAAATATATTATAAATTGGTAAATAATGACCCAAATTGTATCCTAGAATGATAATATATCAGCATGGAACAATCAAAAATTATAGATACGTTGGAGACGTATCAAGCATCCCCAAGCTTAATTCCTGCTCGTCCTCGAGTAGGTAAATGATAAAAACAGAATTTTTGATGTGACATGCTATCCACTATGTAATCTTATTCAGGTATGCTCATTGAGAAAAGATGAATCAACAAATATTAACATAGCAATATTCAAAGTGTAAGAAACAGAATTGTAAATTCCTAAAATTATACGATTCTTAAGAAATGTTTACCCCCGCCCATTCATCTTACTGTATTAGCAAGGCATGGCTCCATCTTCACCACATTAATACAAATGTTAAGCACCACGGTGCCAAGTAAGGCAATTGGTTCGTACTTTTTCAATATGCATCAACTTTTTATTCTTCATGCAATACATGAGCGTGAGCCATTGGACATAACATTTAAATGGAATAGAGTATGGTGGTAGATATCAAAGGGGTAGGAAGTGGAGAAGATAGTCTCACATCAAGTAGGCGTACCAACGGGCTGTGGAGATGCCCAGCGATATATGTCAATGCAAGGAGTAGGGATTGCCATGCAAATGATGCACGAGAGCTATAAGTGTATGAAAGCTCAAATGAAGCTAAGTGGGGTGTGCATCCAACTTGCTTGCTCATGAAGACCTCGGGCATTTGAGGAAGCCCGTCGTAGGAATATACAAGCCAAGTTTGAAATAATGAATAGGTAATTCCCACTAGCATATGAAAGTGATATATCATGAGACTCTCTACATGAGGAACCTTGTGCCACTTTGAGGCACAAGTGTGGTAAAGGATACTAGCGAAGTCCCTTCTCTCATTTTCTCTCATTTTTTTGAATGGATGGTGGGCTCATTTTGCCTCCCCCATCTTTATTTTCGTCCGGAGTCTCATCTCGACTTATGGGAGAATCATCATCTCCACCATTCTTTCCTCACTGGGACAATGCTCTAATAATGAGGATCATCACACTTTTATTTACTTACAACTCAACATGGAGAACTGATATGAAGATATGACTCTGTATGAATGCCTCTGGCAGTGTACTAGGATGTGCAATGATCTAGCGTGACATGTATCAAAAACATTATGAAGGTGGCTTTGCCACAAATACTATGTCAGCTATATATGATCATGCAAAGCAATATGACGATGAACAAACTAGTCATGTGAAGTGACGATGGAATTTGCATGGCAATATATCTCGGAATGGCTATGCAAATGCCATGATAGGTAGGTATGGTGGCTTTTTCGAGGAAGATATAATAAGGCTTATGTGGAACAGAGCGTATCATGTCACAGGGTTTGGATGCACCGGCGAAAGTTGCACCGATCCTCATGGTGAGAACGGGCTATGCACGGTACCGAAGAGGCTAGCAAATTATGAAAAAGGTGAGATTGCGTATGTCCATGGTTTCACATTAGTCATAGAGAGCTCATATACTTATTGCAAAGTTTTATTAGTTTATCATATATCAAAGTACTAATCGTATGCCCCGAGGGAAGAGGTTGGTAGGAGTTAACCATCGTGCGCTTCCGACCCGAAACAACACTAGGATTTCAACGAGGAATAGAAATGCTCACACATCATCACCATGCCTCTTTAATTTTTAGATGAACAAAAGGGTCAACCCCTCTTAATATGGACACTTCTATGGTTTAACAATTATGAACTCACACCTATTTCATATTACTACATCAATATCATTAACCCACAATTTCTTTATATGTGCTACATGATGGTTTTGATTATCACTCTTTGAATACCTAATATTTTTGGACTAGTCTGTATGACCCATGCAAATTACCGTCGCTATTTATTAACTATCAAACAAATATAAGTGAAGAACGAGAGTGAAATCATTTCTTTAAAATGTACATGCCACCGTGCTAAAAAAGATATAAGTGAAGTACTAGAGCAACTGCTAAGCTCAAAGGATATAAGTGAAGCACATAGAGTATTCTAACAAATTATGATGAAGGTGTGTCTCTCTTAAATAGGTGTGTCAGCAAACAATGATTGTGGCAAACTTAAATGAAAAGCAAACAAAAGCAAATGACCCTCCAAGCGAAACTCATATCATGTGACGAATAAAAATATAGCTTCAAGTGACATACCGATGGATTTGAGACGAAAGAGGGGATGCCTTCCAGGGCATCCCCAAGCTTAGACGCTTGAGTCTTCTTTAAAATATTACCTTTGTGTGCCTTGAGAATCCCCAAGCTTAGGCTCTTGCTACTCCTTATTCCTTGGTCCATCAAGATAACACCCAAAACTTGAAAACTTCAATCACACAAAACTCAACAAAACCTCGTGAGATCCGTTAGTATAAGAAACATATTGCATACTATAAGTACTGTTGTAAATTGATTAAAATTTCATAAATGCATAATAGGTACCGTATTCTAACTTCTCCATGGCTTATACCCCCCGATACAATCCATAGTTTAATCAAAATAAGCAACTATGCAAGCAAAAACAGAATCTGTCTAAAACAGAACAATCTGTAGCAATCTGTAGCAATCTGTAGAGAACCTATACTTATGTAACTCTAAAAATTCTAAAACATTAGGACAACCTCGAAAATTTATATAGGAACACTGTGTAAAAATTTGAGATAATTATCACGCTCCAGAAAAAAAATGAAAATTCTTGTACTGGAGTCAAAAGTTTCTGTTTTTATTTCACTACAAGAAATATGGCAACTTGCGACCATCAATATTAGTCACTGAATGGTCATTGTTTTTCATTTGTGACCTTTTTTGACCAAAAACAGTTGGTCAAAAGCTAGTCGTCTTTAATGAAACTTAACGACCTTCTTTGCGATAAGGTCGTAGAAGGTTATGACCAAAATAAAAGGTCGTTGGTTCTACGACCAATTGCTTTGGTCACTGGCAGCCTGCCCAGGCCACGTCGGATCCAACGTGGAAAGCTGACATGGCAAAACTGTGACCAATTGAATTGGTCATTGATTAGAATCAGATTGGTCCAATTCGGTGTTCTACATGGGCCTAGCCCAGTAATTCAGCCCATTTATTATTTGGTCGAGCCCAATAATTCAGCCTATTTATTATTTGTTTTCCTGATAATTTTGGTCAACCACATGGGCCAAGCCCAGCAATTTAGCCTTTTATTTTGCTCCGACGTGGCCTTTCTGGCTCTAGAGTTTTAGCTTTTATTTTTTTCAAGAGAAGGGTCCACTAGTCTGATGGGTCCCAATTGTCAGGTTCTAATAAGTGGGTCCCAGTTGACAGGGTTATATTCATCATATTTCAACGATCCAATAAAAAAATAACCAATATTTACACAATGCTTCAAACAAAGCACAACAAAATATCATGAAAACATGGTTCACATCATGAATACAATCAAACAGAACCAAACTTGGCACATTGCAGTCAAACATGGTTCACATCAGGATTACAATCAGAACTAGTTCACATGAGGTAACACAACTAAAAAATCAAAAAATAACAAGCTATCGAAGTATAACTAGCTCCAATGAGCTAGAAATCTATGTTTCTCCCGACTTCTTCGTCTTGGAGCTCGCGACAAAAATGAATCAAGGACAGCATCTGCAAGTTATCAAACAAAATGGTTAGGAACAAATAAAGGCAAATCTAACAGCACGTTAACTTGTAGACAGTCTGTGTGCATAAATAAGAGTAAAACAAGCAAAATGAGGCATAGAAATCAGTGAATACTAGTAACTATCAGCAGCGAGTAAAAACTACTCCAATCACATCATGTTTACAATCCTATAAATGCCACATTTTTATCATTTAAGCATAGAAGGACAAGGTAAGTAGCATTTCGATGTTTGAAACAAAGAACCAGAATTTCAATGTTTGAACAGCCAAAAGATTGTTTTAGTAGAGCACATGCGGTTTAAATCAACCCCTAAGGAGAGACACTTTGACACCAATATTATGCAACATCTGTAGAATATGAACCTCGTAAACATGCACTGTGGAATTTGCACCTCAAAGAAGTATACATACTGATCAGATTTAATTAGCACATAGAAACCAAATACTAGTAATTGATGTTTTGTACAAAAAGACATGATTCAACTAAGTAAACAAGGAGATGGCTATCAGTTCATAAAAGTAACCATAAATAGCACATGATTTGTATACATAACTCCTGTGTTCAAGAACTTGATTTCAAAGCAGTACCCCGAAGAAGGTAGAAAACAAAAAAATTACTTCTGAAGATAGGAAACCTAGATCAGCACCTTCACCATGACCGCAAGCTTGACCTAGGTACGCATACTGCAAAACAAAGGGCATTTGATTAGGCGAAGGAAAACAACAGTTTAAATCAGCTAATGTATATTCTGTAGCACATAATTCAACATCATGCAAATGCACTATAGCCATTGAAAGAAGAAAACACATACCCACATTATTATATATAGTTGTGCTAGGGAATTTTAAAAACATAATCAAATGCAAATAGAAAGAACCCCAAGATTGGTCTCTGTACGAAGATAAACTACAGCCAAAGGAAGGGTAACAGATGAAGAAAAAATCCTAACATATAAAGGTAAGCTCATTGTGCATTTTCTTTTTCAATGTGATACACAATAAGCATAAGTAACCACCAAAATCTCTCAATGCCGATCATTAACTAGAGACCTCTTGGGGGCCAAATCCCCAACAGCCATGGCATCGAATAGAAGAGTTGGTGTGCAAAGAAAAAGCGACTACCTCTCAAGGGCCGTAGACGGCGGCGATGACCATCTCGAACAGTGCCGACCCGTCGGCCCTGGAGAAGATGCCGACCTCGCCCTTGAGCTGCCGCATCTGCAAGGCAAGGCAGCAAACGGGAAGAATCAGAAGCTGTCGAGCAAGCATGGAGAGGATGAGGCTCCTCTGCTGTGGACAAGAAGATTTTAGCTAGGTATTACTGTTAAAAGAAATCAACAAGACAGTGTAACAGTAGCAGTCGGTATATTCCCTCCCAATCATATCATATACATGCAAGGTTTCAAATAGCAGAGAGCAGAGTGATAGCGGATTGAAGTCGGCGTAGTGGAATATGGGTAGCGGGTGATATTGCAGACGCTATGTACGCATAGCCGATTTGTGAAAGCACTAGCAAATTAGAGATTATTATTTATATTTCTAAGCCATTGGCAACAGTATGAGAGTTGAATTGAACAATTGGTCCATATGGACAATATTCAATCATGTAGCCACACACACAAATACTATTAGTATGACACAACACGACACATATAGACTATATAAGTCTGGTCAATCAAGAAACTATTCAACCATGCAATAACTATAGTATGGTTGTATGACTTTATGACACAATACACAACAAAATAATGCAACGGTAATTGGTAAAGCATGCTCCTAGGCTGGATCTTCTATTGTCCTTCTAGTTGCGGCCGCGGAGGAAGCCCCTGATCCTGCTCAAGACATTATGCTAGACAACTGCAGAAAAAGAAACACACATAAGCTATTTGACTGAATTACAAGTCTTGATAGTTTATTTGTTTACTTTAGAAATAGGGATTTTTATTTCTGTGCCCCTGGTTCATTAGTTGTACTCATTCATCCCCACGCTCTTAACTTTTGCTCACTTTTCCCCACTCCCTTGCCCGAAACCCTCATAACAGGTTACAACAGACGTTGCCGTCGGGTTAATGCCTCTGACCGTTAACTCTGACGAGTGGGACCGGTTTCGGTGGACTGTTGGGCCGAAGCGCGCCACTCCCTCCATCCCGTTGTGCAGGCGTCTTTTCACAGGCGCCCGCCACGTCGGGCTGACGGCATGGCCCCACGCGGACTCGTCGGGAAACCCGACGGTCCGACGGGCGTCTCGACCGTCGGCGCGGTGTGAACGCCGCATGGCGCCGCTTCGAATCGCCGCCCGAGGCCATTCCCCGGCTATTTAAGCCGGCCGTCGTCCCCCAGCCCTTGCACATCCTCCTCCTCCCTCCACCCCGCCGCCACCCGAGCCCATACGCCTCCTCTCGCACTTCCGTCGCCGTCAGGATGGTCCGGCACCTCATCACCACGTACGCGCAGCTCACTCCAGAGCGGCGCCTGCAAATCGAGGCGGAAATGCAGGCTCGCCACGCCGCCCGCATCGCTGCGGGTCTCCCTCCGGATTCGCCGGAGACGGAGGAGGAGGAGGAAGAGGAGGAGCAGGAGCAGGAGGAGGAGCATCAGCCGGCGCCCATGGAGGAGGATGGCCCGAAGGCGGAGGCGGAGGTCGCCGTCGACCAGCCGGAGGAGATGGCGGAGCAGCAGGCCATCCTGGATTCCATCCGGGATGAGGCCGAGGTGGAGGCCAACCGTCGGCTCATCCGGTAGAGGCAGGTGGAGGCCGGCGCCATGTTCGACGAGCTGGAGGCGGGGATAGAGGCAGAGAAGGCGGCAGCGGAGCAGCCGAAGGCGCCGGAGCGGGCGGAGCCGCAACAGGCGGCCATTTATCCACCGGAGGGCACGGAGATCATCGACATCTCCGACGAAGAGTAGATAGGTTTTATTATGTAGTAGTATGTAGGTTTTACATCCTGCATGCTTTTGTATGAATTTTTTTCCTTTCTGAATATGAGATATCCGGTTGTGTAATGATGTTTTCAATCTAATATGAACCATGGTGATGTTGAAAAAGAAGAAGGAAAAGAAACTATTTTTTGCATGATGAAACTAATTTGATGCAATCAAATCAAAAAAAAAAGAAACAAATTGTGCAATCAAATCAATAAAGAAAGGGCCCATAAAGAAAAGGGTGACGGTGCAATCAAATCAATAAAAAAAACAGAACCAGCGCGTGCACCATTTTAATAGGCCTCTTTTGCATGATAAAAATAACTTTGGCCCTTATAAATTTGGTCATTTTGCATTTGTATTGAACAAAAAGAACTAAATTTTCTAGGCAATGTCAATTGTTGTGTAATTTCAAACGATGCAAAAAAAGAGCCAACACGTTCACTAAAAACAGAGCAAACAATGCAAAAAAACGACGCAATTCGACGGCCCAACCAGAGCTTGGTTTCCTTTTGGGCCCAATAACTACGTTTTTTTCGCGGAGTCAATGGTGGGCGAGCAGCCGAGCACAACCAATAGGATCGCCTCTCGCGGATCGCCCCACGATCCAACGATGCGGAGCCGTCCATATGATCGGACGGCTGACGTTCGGAGCTAGGGTTAGGAGGGGTTTAGAGGGGTTTTGAGCTGGTCAACGGGGCTTCCAAGGCTTTGATTGAGCATAACTAATTTAAAAAAAATCGAAAAAATATGAAACCTTCGTCGTTCGTCGTTTTATAAGACACACTAACTAGGAAAAATACTAAACTTGGTATACGGACATTTTTAAAAAAAACCTAGCTGGCACGATCGAGGTCAAATGAGCACCATTAATTTAAAAAAATCAAAAAAATATAAAACCTACGCACAATGTTGTCTTATGTGACATGTTACCAACCAAAAATCATAAACTTGGTCTATGGTCATTTTCATGAAAAAACTTTCACACATATGAGCTATCACGTACAACATTTCATAGAGTTCAAGGAGAGGAGGTAGAGTTACCTTTTGTTTTTGAAAAATTTAAAAAAATCACCAAAGCTTTATTTCAAAGTGAATAAGAAGGATCTGAACTTAGTTTTTCATTTTCATATTTTAAACGTGTTTTTAATAGTTTTTATATTAAAGCATACTTTTTCAAAAGAAATGTAAAAATATGAAGATTAATTCAAAAAATAGTGAGACTTCGAATCTACACTATATAGATTGAATAGGTGTTAATAAAAAAATATTTGGCTCATTTAGAGTAGGTCCAAAAAAACGTGATTACAAATGCGGCTGTTTACCCTAGCCTGGGAGCTCATTTGGAGCACATTTCTCAAATTCAAATTTCTTTGACCTCTTCTAAATCACCTCAAATTTTGCACACACGATCTCCTACACAAACATGAGATTGTATAGAGTCCAAGAAGAGAGTGATAGTGGGTTTGGGTCTATGAAAAATTAAAAAAATTAAAAAAATCACCATAGATTCATTTTAGTGTGAATAAGAAGGATTTGAACTTATATTTTTATTATTGAAATTTTAAACTGTTTTTATAATGATTTATATTGGAAATGGTCTGTTTACCCTAACTTTTCGGAGCTCACCAACATAGGCTAACATGATCATTTGTTTGTATTTTTGTTTTATTTGTTGTTAGATCATTGCAACCTAGGCTAACATGATCATTGCAATCACAGAGGTTTAGGGTTTAGGCTAACATTAACACAAATGTTGCTTATAATTCAAATGTCAGTCAAAATTCAAACATCACACCACAGTTGAAACATCATATCAAATCACATCAACCTGCGTTAACTTTAATTATACATTAATGGCGGCCACAAAGGCCGGCGAGAGTTCACAAGTCTGGCAGGCATTAACTAAAAACATTAAAAGTAAAAATGAAAACGAGGAGGTGCGCTAGGCGTCGTCGGCGTCGTCGTCGTCGGGGCCGGTGAGGTCGACGAGGGTCGGCGCCGGGCCAACCCAGGGGAACGACGTCTCCCAGGCGGTGGCGACGTCGTCCGCCGGTGGCTGCACCGCCGCTACCTGCGCTTCGGCACGGCGCTCCTCCTCCTCTGCCTCGGCATCCTTCTCCAACTCCTCGAGCCGCTGACCCTCGCGACGCTCTGCCCGCAGGTGCCGTTGTCGCCAGAACTCTAGGTAGTCCCGCTCCTGCTTCGGCGTCGCCAGCATCCATATGGGTGGCGCGCTCACCCACTCCCGCACCACCCCCTCCCACACGTACTCGTGGGGCGTGAGGGCGGTCGGCGCCTGCTCGAGCCTGGCAGGGGATGGCGGTGCCAGCGGCGGCACGACGCAGTCGCCAGCAGCGGAGAGCGCAATGGCCTCCGCTATCCGTGCCTGGTAAGCCGCCTCCTCCTCCTCCTCCTTGCGCCGCTCTTCCTCCTCGCTTTCGCGGAGGACAGCTGCCAGCGCCAGCGCCTCCTGGTAAGCGGCCTCCGCCTCCTGGTCCTCATCGCGCATGATGAGGGGCGGCGGGGTGCCAGCCCGCACGTCGCGGATGCCACGCCGGCGCTGCTGCTCATGCTCAACGCAAACCAGACCTCCCAATTGGGAGAGTCTGCAGCATAGGCCGGATCGAGCCGCTGCTCGGGCGTGAGCTGCTGCCGCCGCCGCCTCACCTCCTCTGCATGCGCCCGCACCGACCGTGGAACCGCCGGCACTAGGATCCTCTCCGGATCCAAGTGCCGGTAGTTTGGCAGGATCACGTCGGGGTAGGGGAGAGGGATGGTGTGCTCCCAGTGCCACCTCGCCTGGTGCACTGGGACGCTAATCCGCTGCCGAGGCGGACGGGAAGAGGACGGCGGGGGTAGCGCACGCCAAGGGACGGCGAGGGCCTTGCCCTTCTTCTTGCCGGAGCTCGAGCCGGCCCTGAGAAGATGCCCATGGTGGCTACTGGCTAGGGTTTGGTTTTGTCGCCGACAGACTAGGGTTTGTATCCTGCCGGGGGTGAGGGGGCAGGCGCGGCTCTGGAAGGATGGAAGGTACTGTGGACTGGCCGGTTTCCACCCTTTAAAGAAGGACGACAACCCGAACATGAGTGGCTGACGACCGGGGCCCGCCGCGCGTGCGCATTTACTTTTGGCTGTGGGGGTAGTTGGAAGGCCGCCACGCGTCCCCGAGGCGGACGAGGAGAAAGCGCGTGCACGTCCGTTCGGCGTCCGTGTGGCCGGAAATGGGGCGGGACGGACTCAGCGCGGCCCCACTCGTCAGAGTTAACGGTCAAACCATTGACCCGACGGCATCCTCCGTTGTGACCTTTGGTGAGGGTTTCGGGCTAGGGAGTGGGGAAAAGTGAGCAAAATTTAAGGACGTGGGGATGAATGAGCACAGCTAAGGAACAAGGGGCACAGATGTAAAAATCCCTTAGAAATAACTAGTAAACTGAAAATGTCAATACAATTGTACAGTGCATAAAAAATTACAACTAAACAATAATTATCAGTATAACAAAAGGCAAAGAGTATATTGTGCTCCGTGTAGTTTTATCACTAAAAACTGAATTTATAGAACAAAATTTAGTAGTATAAACAGGTAGACTGTGCAAGTTTATCGATACAAACTGGATTTATAAATAACATTTAATCGTATAAACAAAAGGCAGAGATTGTACTGTGCAAGTGTATCACTATAAACTGAATTTATAAACAAAATTTAAGAGTGCAGATAAAATACAGTATATTGAGTACAATACTATTGTGATAATTTATCAGTATTAGTACATTACTATTGTGCTTCTATGCTTGTTCTAGCCAAGATAACCTGTACTAGTAAGTGACCATTGTCGTGTACTAGCAAGTGAGCTATGTACTAGCACTAAGTTGGCGACATTATGTACATTGTTTAATTGACCATTTGTGCTTCAGTGTCACAGTAAGCAGTGGGCTATGTACAAACAAAAAACAAAGTATGTACTGACGAACTGTTCTACTCTTTACTTCTATGCTCTCAGCTCCCCCCCCCCCAATTTCATTGACTACTACTAGGCTATGCATCGATCTGTACATAAGAAAAGAAGAGAAAAGTCTATACCTTGACTCCTTGAAGTGGTGAACCGTGGTGAGAAGTGAGCTGCCGGACTAAAGAAGCAGCTGTCAGACTGAAGGAGTTGCCGGACAGAAGGAGTGGAGCAGCCGGATTGGAACGACGAGCAGTAGGTCCGTAGGAGATGTGGGCTTCGAGCAGGAAGGGCACATGGGTGTTCAACTCGAGGGTCACGACCTCGCTGGTCGCCGTCCTACTACGGATCCCATGAGCCCACGGTGAAGACTCACTGTGTTGGCCCGTTGTCGACCAGGGAAGTGCGGCAAGCAGTCAGTGGTCGCCCTGCTAGCCGCCCCCTCAACGAACGAGAACGTAGCGGGGGAAACTCGCCATCCGGTGATCTCTTCTCCATGAGCGACCTGTCGAATGCACCGGTGCCGGAGTTGGAGTCGTCGTCGGCCCTGGCAGTCACGTCCTCACCGAAGATGAAGCAGATGGCGTCGTCCTCCCGGAAGCCCAGCGCGTCCTCCACGTCCATCTGGGGAGAAAGCGAATCTGAGCGGGAAATCCTGGGGCAAGGAAGAGGGGGTGGAATAGGGGTGCTGGGGAGTAGATCCGTCGGTACTTGAGCGAATGCCGGAGTCCCGACGAGTCAGGGCGGGGGGAGTGGAGAGGCGGCACGGGCGAAGGGGCTAATCGGGTGCCCTGGTCTTCTGTAGCGGCAGGACGGGACGGGGCGAGATCTGAGCCCCGTGGCTGTGGCAAGCTCGCCTGGGGGTCCGTGGGCGGCCCGGCGTGCGGGCGGGCTGGGGGACGGTGGAGGCCTCGCCGGGGTCACCGCGGCGGTGCCGCCTCGGCTGGGGGAGGAGGTAGCGAGCAAGCGGAGTGTGGGAGGAAGGAGAGTGGTAGTGTCTGACTGCGGGGGAGAGGCTTGGGAAGAGGATATCGGCGGCGGCAGGGTCGCGGTTGAGAGAGGTTGGGGCCAGGGACGGGGAGGAGGTGGTGGCGGCGAGGAGATGGGGACGAGGGAGGACGAGTGCGATGGAAGGATTTAGGTTTGGGTAGTTAGCTACGGATGGGGGTTTTCCTTTTTCATTTTCTTTTTTTTTTCTTCTTTTCTATAGATAGATGGCTGGATGGATGTCAGATGGAGAGGTGAATGGATGGATGGGCGACATGTCATCGTTCCGTGTGACAAGTAATTCCACCAATGAGAATAGAGCATATGTAATTGTGTTTTTCCTTTTGTTTGTTTTCTAATTGTTCACATGAAAAATTCGAAAAAATGATCTTTTATTATACATAGGGGTGCATATTGTAATGTCAAACAATATTGCCTAAGTAAGTTTTCATTTTCTTTTACAAAAAATTGATTGTCCATTTTTTGAGTGCCCAAAATGAGTTTTTTTGTGAAGGACCTAGCATACATTTGTTGCAAAATTGGAAAATTTTATAAAATATTAGGACATATTTAATGTACAATTGACCAAATGTCTGGGTGTCAAAAGGTTTGATCCACCTCTCGTGAAAAAGACAAATTCCTGCCGATTCAGTTGGAAGCGGGTCAAATTTCAACTACAGCTACCTCATAGTTTGCTCTTTGTTTTTTCCAAAAAGCATTTCTAGGTACATAAGTATCTATTTAATGAGAGATACTCCTAATTTTTTGCAATATTCAACCCCTAGCTACAAACGGTCATGCCCGTCGTTTTGACTGTGTTTTGAAACGGGCAATGAAATTCAAAAAAAGATCAAAAAATTGAAAACCTTCGCATTGTGTCTTTATATGTGACCAAGTTACAAGGAAAAATAATCAACTTGTAATACGTCAATTATTTAAAAAAAGTGTTCTCAGAAATGAGCTATCATATGTGAAGATTCATGGATTTCAAGCCAAATGATCAATCTTATGCACACATCCACGACATAGTTTGTTAAAATGATCTAATATTGTGCACAAGATTGCATCTTGGAATGGCAAACAATATTTCCAAAGTAAGTTTTCATTTTCTTGGGACGAAAAATTCATTTTCCATTTTTTGAGTGCCCAAAATGAGTTTTTTTGTGTAGGACATAGCATATATTTGTTGCAAAATTGGACCAAATCAATTTTATAAAATACTAGGACATATTTAATGTACAATTGACCAAAATTTTGGGTGTCAAAAGTTTTGATCCACCTCTCTTAAAAAAGACAAATTCCCGTCGATTCAGTTGGAAAAGGGTCAAATTTCAACTACAGCTGCGTCATAGTTTGCTCTTTATTTTTTCCAAAAATCATTTTTAGGTACATATGTTGGGGAACGTTGCATGGGAAACAAAAAATTTCCTACGCTTCACCAAGATCAATCTAGGAGATGAGCATCTACGGGAGGAGTGATTAGATCTACATACCCTTGTAGATCGCTAAGCGGGAAGCGTTAAGAAACACGGTTGATGTAGTCGAACGTCTTCGCGATCCAAATCGCAATCCGTCCCGCGATCCAATCACGATCTAGTGCCGAACGGACGGCACATCCGCGTTCAGCACACGTACATCTCGATGACATTCTCCGCCATGTTGATCCAAGAAGCAAGGGTGAAGAGGTAGATGAGTTCTCCGGCAGCACGACGACATGGTGGCGGCAGTGGTGGAGCTGATCCGGCAGGGCTTCGCCGTGCTCTACCGAACCAATCTAGAGGAGAAAACGATCTATGAGGGAGGGAGAGGCTGCACCGTGGCTTAGGGTGCTGCAGCCCTCCCTCCCTTCACATATATATAGGAGGAGAGTGTTGGAAATATGCCCTAGAGGCAATAATAAATTGGTTATTATTATATTTCCTTGTTCATGATAATCGTTTATTATCCATGCTATAATTGTATTGATTGGAAACTCAAATACATGTGTGGGTACATAGACAACACTGTGTCCCTAGTAAGCCTCTAGTTGACTAGCTCGTTGATCAAAGATGGTTAAGGTTTCCTAGCCATTGACATGAGATGTCATTTGATAACGGGATCACATCATTAGGAGAATGATGTGATGGACAAGACCCAAACTACGAACGTAGCATATGACCGTGTCAGTTTATTGCTATTGTTTTCTGCATGTCAAGTATCTGTTCCTATGACCATGAGATCATGCAACTCCCTGACATCGGAGGAATACCTTGTGTGTATCAAACGTCGCAACGTAACTGGGTGACTATAAAGGTGCTCTACAGGTATCTCCGAGGATGTCTGTTGGGTTGGCATGGATCAAGACTGGGATTTGTTACTCCGTGTGACGGAGAGGTATCTCAGGGCCCACTCGGTAATACAACATCACAATGAGCCTTGCAAGCAATGTGACTAAAATGTTAGCCACGAGATCTTGTATTACGGAATGAGTAAAGAGACTTGCCGGTAACGAGATTGAACTAGGTATAGAGATACCGACGATCGAATCTCGGGCAAGTAACATACCGAAGAACAAAGGGAACAGTATACGGGATTAACTGAATCCTTGACATAGAGGTTCGACCGATAAAGATCTTCGTAGAATATGTAGGAGCCAATATGGGCATCCAGGTCCCGCTATTGGTTATTGATCGTAGAGGTGTCTCGGTCATGTCTACATAGTTCTCGAACCCGCAGGGTCTACACACTTAACGTTTGGTAACGATTAGTATAGTTGAGTTATTTTGTTGGTGACCGAAGGTTGTTCGGAGTCCCGGATAAGATCCCGGACATGACGAGGATCCCCGGAAGAGTCCGGAGGTAAAGATTGATATATGTGATAATAGTGTTTTGATCTCCGGAAGGGTTCCGGAATTCACCGGAAGGGGTTCCGGATGTTTACCGAAGTGTTCGGGTGCAGCAACACTTTATATGAGCCAAAGGGGTAAAGCCCACGAGGTATTGGAAAGTGCAAAAGGAAGTTTTGCTGCTGCCTTAAGCGGTACTACCGTTGGTAAGGCAGTACTACCGCGTAAGCGGTACTACCGCTTGTGTGAAGCCGTACTACCGCATAAGCGGTACTACCGCTTGTGTGAAGCGGTACTACCGCTCAAGCGGTACTACCGCTCGTGAGCGGTACTACCGCTTGTGCGCGGTACTGCAGGGATCCGAGTTGGACTCTTTCCCTGCGGGCCAAACCGACCTTGTGCGGGCAAAACCGACCTGGAGGAGGCTTTTACTCCAAGTTTAGACCCCAAGGCTCAACATATAAATAGAGGGGCAGGGCTAGCACACGGGATACATCAAGATTTCCCAAGCCGTGTGTCGGCAACCCTAACCCTCTAGTTCTCCCGTCATAATCTCCGTAGTGCTTGGCGAAGCCCTGCAGAGATTGTTCCTCACCACCGTCACCACGCCGTCGTGCTGCGGAACTCATCTACCACTTCATCATCGCTCGCTGGATCGAGGAGGGGAAGGCGTCATCAAGCCGTACGTGTGTTGAACGCGGAGGTGCCGTCCGTTCGGCACTAGTTCGTGATCGGATCGAGGGACGACTTGCGATTTGGATCGCGGAGACGTTCGACTACATCAACCGCGTTTCTTAACGCTTCCGCTTAGCGATCTACAAGGGTATGTAGATTCACTCTCCCTCTCGTAGATGCTCATCACCATGGATAGATCTTGTGTGTGCGTAGGAAAAATTTTGTTTCCCATGCAACGTTCCCCAACAGTGGCATCTGAGCTAGGTCTATGCGTAGATGAGATCTCGAGTAGAACACAAACGAGTTGTGGGCGTGGGTGTATACATATTGCTTGCCGTTACTAGTTGATACTTGATTCGGCGGTATTGTGAGATGAAGCGGCCCGGACCGACATTACGCGTACGCTTACGCGAGACAGGTTCCTTCAACTGACATGTAACTTCGTTGCATAAAGATGGCTAGCGGGTGTCTGTCTCTCTCACTTTAGTTGAATCGATTTCAATGAAGAGGGTTCTTTTAGAAGATCAAAAAGCAATCACTACACCACGTTGTGGTTTTGCGTAGGTAAGAACGGTTCTTGCAAACCCGTAGCAGCCACGTAAAACTTGCAACAACAATTAGAGGACACTAACTTGTTTTTGCAGGGTATGTTATGATGTGATATGGCCAAGTACATGATGAGATATATGTGATGTATGAGATGATCATGTGTTGTATGGAATATCACGACTTGCATGTCGATGAGTACGGCAACTGGCAGGAGCCATAGAGTTGTCTTTAATTATTTTCGCCGTTTTGCTTTACTTTATCGCTATGAGTTAGCAATAGACGTGGTAGCAACAGTCGGCGCGACAACCTCATGGCGACACGTTGATGGAGATCAAGATGATGGAGATCATGGTGTCATGCCGGTGACGATGGAGATCATGCCGGTGCTTTGGAGATGGAGATCAAAAGCACAAGTTCATGGCCATATCATGTCACTTATGATTTGCATGTGATGTTAATCCTTTTATGCATCTTATTTTGCTTAGGACGATGGTAGCATTATAAGGTGATCCCTCACTTAAATTTCAAGATAAATTGTGTTCTCCCCGAGTGTGCACCGTTGCGAAAGTTCGTCGTTTCAAAACACGCCGTGATGATCGGGTGTGATAGACTCTACGTTCACATACAACGGGTGTAAGCCATGTTGCACGTGCGGAACACTCGGGTTAAACTTGACGAGCCTAGCATGTACAGACATGGCCTCGGAACACAAGAGACCGAAAGGTCGAACATGAGTCATATAGTAGATATGATCAACATAAAGATGTTCACCATTGAAACCACCTCAACTCACGTGATGATCGGACTTGAGTTGGTGGATTTGGATCATGTTACACTCGAATGACCGGAGGGATGTCTATTTGAGTGGGAGTTTTGAAGTAATATGATTAACTAAACTCATTATCTAGAACAATAGTCTAAGTTGTCTTTGCTATATTTATGTTGTAGATCATGGCTCGCGCAGTAGCACCCCTGAATTTTAATGCGTTCCTAGAGAAAGCTAAGTTGAAAGATGATGGAAGTAACTTTGTGGACTGGGCCCGTAATCTAAGGATTATCCTTACGGCTTCCCAGAAGGCTTATGTCCTTGATGCACCGCTTGGTGATCCACCCGCTCCAGTTGAGTCTCTAGACGTTGTGAACGCCTGGCAGGCTCGTTCTGAAGATTACTCAATAGTTCAATGTGCAATATTGTATGGCTTAGAACCGGGACTTCAAAGACGTTTTGAACGTCATGGAGCATATGAGATGTTCCAGGAGTTGAAGTTTATCTTTCAGAAGAATGCCCAGATCGAGAGATATGAGATCTCCGATAAGTTCTATGCTTGCAAGATGGAGGAGAACGGGTCTATCAGTGATCATGTACTTAGAATGTCTGGGTACTCCACCCGTCTGGCTGAATTGGGGATGCCCCTTCCGCCAGAGGCTATCACTGACAGAGTTCTTCAATCATTGCCACCTAGCTACAAGAGCTTCGTGTTGAACTATAACATGCACGGGATGAACAAGTCAGTCGCCGAGCTGTTTGCGATGCTGAAAGCCGCTGAGTCTGAAATTCAGAAGGAGCATCAAGTGTTGATGGTCAATAAAACCACTAGTTTCAAGAAAAATGGCAAGGGTAAGAAGGGTAACTCCAAGAAGAGTGGCAAAGCAGTTGCTCCTCTCGTGAAGAAACCCAAGGCTGGACCCAAACCAGAAACTGTGTGTTTTCATTGCAAGGGAACTGGACACTGGAAGCGGAACTGCCCCAAGTATTTGGCTGACAAGAAGGCGGCCAACAACAAACAAGGTATATATGATATACATGTTATTGATGTGTACCTTACCAACTCTCGTTGTAGTACCTGGGTATTTGATACCGGTGCGGTTGCTCATATTTGCAACTCAAAACAGGAACTGCGGAATAGACGGAGGCTGGCAAAGGACGAAGTGACGATGCGCGTGGGAAATGGTTCCAAGGTTGATGTGATCGCCGTCGGCACGCTCGCTCTTCGATTACCATCGGGATTAATGATGAACCTGAATAATTGTTATTTAGTGCCTGCGTTAAGCATGAACATTATATCTGGATCTTGTTTATTGCGAGACGGTTACTCATTTAAATCAGAGAATAATGGTTGTTCTATTTATATGAGTAATATCTTTTATGGTCATGCACCCAATGTAAGGGGTTTATTCTTATTGAATCTCGATAGTAATGATATACATGTTCATAACATTGATGCCAAAAGATGTAGAATTGATAATGATAATACCACTTTCTTGTGGCACTGCCGTTTAGGTCATATTGGCGTAAAACGCATGAGGAAGCTCCATGCTGATGGACTTTTGGAGTCACTTGATTTTGAATCACTTGACACATGTGAGCCATGCCTCATGGGCAAGATGACTAAAACGCCGTTCTCTGGTACAATGGAACGGGCAAGTAACTTATTGGAAATCATAGATACTGATGTGTGCGGTCCGATGAGTATTGAGGCGCGCGGTGGTTATCGTTACTTTCTCACCTTCACTGATGACTTAAGTAGATATGGGTATATTTACTTAATGAAACACAAGTCTGAAACATTTGAAAAGTTCATACAATTTCAGAGTGAAGTTGAGAATCATCGTAACAAGAAGATTAAATTCCTACGATCTGATCGAGGAGGAGAATATCTGAGTTATGAGTTTGGCAGTCACTTAAGACAATGTGGAATTGTTTCACAACTGACACCGCCTGGAACACCACAGAGAAATGGTGTGTCCGAACGTCGTAATCGAACCTTATTGGATATGGTGCGATCTATGATGTCTCTTGCTGATTTGCCACTATCGTTTTGGGGTTATGCATTAGAGACAGCTGCATTCACTTTAATAGGGCACCATCGAAATCCGTTGAGAAGACGCCATATGAACTTTGGTTTGGCAAGAAGCCAAAGCTGTCGTTTCTTAAAGTTTGGGGATGTGATGCTTATGTCAAAAAGCTTCAGCCTGAAAAGCTGGAACCCAAAGCGGAGAAATGCGTCTTCATAGGATACCCAAAAGAGACAGTTGGGTATACCTTCTACCTCAGATCCGAAGGCAAAGTGTTTGTCGCTAAAAACGGAACATTTCTTGAGAAAGAGTTTCTCTCGAAAGAATTGAGTGGGAGGAAGATAGAACTTGATGAGGTTGTTGAACCTTTACTTCAACCTGAAAGTAGCGCAGCGCAGAAAGATGTTTCTGTAGAGCCTACATCAGCTGAAGAGGAAGTTAATGATGATGATCATGAAGCTTTGGATCAAGTTGCTATCGAACCTCGTAGGTCGACAAGGACGCGTACTGCTCCTGAGTGGTACGGCAACCCTGTCTTAGAGGTCATGTTGTTGGACAACGATGAACCTACGAGCTATGGAGAAGCGATGATGGGCCCGGATTCCGAGAAATGGTTAGAGGCCATGAAATCCGAGATGGGATCCATGTATGAAAACAAAGTATGGACTTTGGAAGTATTACCTGAAGGGCGTAAGGCCATTCAGAACAAATGGATCTTTAAGAGGAAGACGGACGCAGACGGTAATGTCACCGCCTATAAAGCTCGATTTGTGGCAAAGGGTTTTTCACAAGTTCAAGGAGTTGACAACGATGAGACCTTCTCACCCGTAGCGATGCTTAAGTCCGTCAGAATCATGTTAGCAATAGCTGCCTTTTTCAATTATGAAATTTGGCAGATGGATGTCAAAACAGCGTTCCTTAACGGTTTCCTTAAGGAAGAGTTGTATATGATGCAACCAGAAGGTTTTGTCGATCCAGAGAATGCTGACAAAGTTTGCAAACTCCAGCGATCCATTTATGGACTGGTGCAAGCATCTCGGAGTTGGAATCTTCGCTTTGATGAGGTGATCAAAGCGTTCGAGTTTATACAAGTTTACGGAGAAGCTTGTATTTACAAGAAAGTGAGTGGGAGCTCTATAGCGTTTCTAATATTATATGTGGATGACATATTGCTGATTGGAAACAATATAGAAATGTTGGAAGGCGTGAAGGAATATTTGAACAAGAGTTTTTCAATGAAGGACCTAGGAGAAGCTGCTTTCATATTAGGCATCAAGATCTATAGAGATAGATCGAGACGCTTAATAGGACTTTCACAAAGCACATACCTTGACAAAGTTTTGAAGAAGTTCAAAATGGATCAGTCCAAGAAGGGGTTCTTGCCTGTATTGCAAGGTGTGAAGTTGAGTAAGACTCAATGCCCAGTGACTGCAGAAGATAGAGAAAAGATGAGTGTCATCCCCTATGCTTCAGCCATAGGCTCTATCATGTATGCAATGATGTGCACAAGACCCGATGTCAGCCTTGCCATAAGTATGGTCGGAAGGTTTCAAAGTGATCCAGGAATGGAACACTGGACAGCGGTCAAGAATATCCTGAAGTACCTGAAAAGGACTAAGGACATGTTTCTCGTTTATGGAGGTGATCAAGAGCTCGTCGTAAAGGGTTACGTCGATGCAAGCTTTGACACTGATCTGGATGCCTCTAAGTCACAAACCAGATACATATTTATTCTTAATGGGGGTGCGGTTAGCTAGTGCAGTTCCAAGCAAAGCGTGGTAGCTGATTCTACATGCGAAGCGGAGTACATCGCTGCCTCGGAGGCGGCGAAGGAAGGTGTCTGGATGAAGGAGTTCATGACAGATCTTGGAGTAGTGCCTAGTGCGCTTAACCCAATGACTCTGTTTTGTGATAATACTGGTGCCATTGCTCTAGCCAAGGAACCAAGATTTCACAAGAGGACCAGACACATAAAGCGACGTTTCAATTCCATCCGCGATTACATCAAGGAGGAGGACATAAATATTTGCAAAGTACACACGGATCTGAATGTTGCAGATCCGATGACTAAACCTCTTCCAAGGGCTAAACATGAACAACACCAGAACTGCATGGGTGTTCGATTCATTACAATGTAAATCACATAGTAATGTGAACTAGATTATTGACTCTAGTGCAAGTGGGAGACTGTTGGAAATATGCCCTAGAGGCAATAATAAATTGGTTATTATTATATTTCCTTGTTCATGATAATCGTTTATTATCCATGCTATAATTGTATTGATTGGAAACTCAAATACATGTGTGGGTACATAGACAACACTGTGTCCCTAGTAAGCCTCTAGTTGACTAGCTCGTTGATCAAAGATGGTTAAGGTTTCCTAGCCATTGACATGAGATGTCATTTGATAATGGGATCACATCATTAGGAGAATGATGTGATGGACAAGACCCAAACTACGAACGTAGCATATGATCGTGTCAGTTTATTGCTATTGTTTTCTGCATGTCAAGTATCTGTTCCTATGACCATGAGATCATGCAACTCCCTGACATCGAAGGAATACCTTGTGTGTATCAAACGTCGCAACGTAACTGGGTGACTATAAAGGTGCTCTACAGGTATCTCCGAGGATGTCTGTTGGGTTGGCATGGATCAAGACTGGGATTTGTTACTCCGTGTGACGGAGAGGTATCTCAGGGCCCACTCGGTAATACAACATCACAATGAGCCTTGCAAGCAATGTGACTAAAATGTTAGCCACGAGATCTTGTATTACGGAACGAGTAAAGAGACTTGCCGGTAACGAGATTGAACTAGGTATAGAGATACCGACGATCGAATCTCGGGCAAGTAACATACCGAAGAACAAAGGGAACAGTATACGGGATTAACTGAATCCTTGACATAGAGGTTCGACCGATAAAGATCTTCGTAGAATATGTAGGAGCCAATATTGGCATCTAGGTCCCGCTATTGGTTATAGATCGTAGAGGTGTCTCGGTCATGTCTACATAGTTCTCGAACCCGCAGGGTCTACACACTTAACGTTTGGTAACGATTAGTATAGTTGAGTTATTTTGTTGGTGACCGAAGGTTGTTCGGAGTCCTGGATAAGATCCCGGACATGACGAGGATCTCCGGAAGAGTCCGGAGGTAAAGATTGATATATGTGATAATAGTGTTTTGATCTCCGGAAGGGTTCCGGAATTCACCGGAAGGGGTTCCGGATGTTTACCGAAGTGTTCGGGTGCAGCAACACTTTATATGAGCCAAAGGGGTAAAGCCCACGAGGTATTGGAAAGTGCAAAAGGAAGTTTTGCTGCTGCCTTAAGCGGTACCACCGCTGGTAAGGCAGTACTACCGCGTAAGCGGTACTACCGCTTGTGTGAAGCGGTACTACCGCCCAAGCGGTACTACCACTCGTGAGCGGTACTACCGCTTGTGCGCGGTACTGCAGGGATCCGAGTTGGACTCTTTCCCTGCGGGCCAAACCGACCTTGTGCGGGCAAAACCGACCTGGAGGAGGCTTTTACTCCAAGTTTAGACCCCAAGGCTCAACATATAAATAGAGGGGCAGGGCTAGCACACGGGATACATCAAGATTTCCCAAGCCGTGTGTCGGCAACCCTAACCCTCTAGTTCTCCCGTCATAATCTCCATAGTGCTTGGCGAAGCCCTGCAGAGATTGTTCCTCACCACCATCACCACGCCGTCGTGCTGCCGGAACTCATCTACTACTTCATCATCGCTCGCTGGATCGAGGAGGTGAAGGCGTCATCAAGCCGTACGTGTGTTGAACGCGGAGGTGCCATCCGTTCGGCACTAGTTCGTGATCGGATCGAGGGACGACTTGCGATTTGGATCGCGGAGACGTTCGACTACATCAACCGCGTTTCTTAACGCTTCCGCTTAGCGATCTACAAGGGTATGTAGATTCACTCTCCCTCTCGTAGATGCTCATCACCATGGATAGATCTTGTGTGTGCGTAGGAAAAATTTTGTTTCCCATGCAACGTTCCCCAACAGAGAGGAGGGGGCCGACCGCCTTAGGGTTTGACGCGGTGGCCAAGGGGGATGCCTTGCCACCCAAGGAAAGGGCCGGCGGCCCCCTTTGGGCTTGGCCCCCACTCTACAGCCACATGGGCCTTTGTGGGAGGGGCGGCTAGCCCACCAGGGGCTGGTGCGCCCCCTCTCACAGCCCATGGAGCCCTCCTGGGCATGTGGGCCCCTTCCGGTGGACCCTCGGAACTCTTCGACACTCTCGGTACACTGTCGGTGACGCCCTAACTCTTTCCGGTGACCAACACGGTACTTCCCATATATCAATCTTTACCTCCGGACCATTCCGGAACTCCTCGTGTCATCTGGGATCTCATCCGGGACTCCGAACAACTTTTGGTCACCAACATAAATAACTAAACAATACCTAATCATCACCGAGCGTTAAGTGTGCAGACCCTCCGGGTCCGAGAACTATACAGACATGACCGAGACACCTCTACGGTCAATAACCAATAGCGGGACCTGGATGCCCATATTGGTTCCCACACATTCTATGAAGATCTTTCTCGGTTGATCCACGATGTCAAGGATTCAGTTAATCCTGTACTCCGTTCCCTTTGTTCATCGGTATGTTACTTGCCGGAGATTCGATCGTCGGTATCTCCATACCTAGTTCAATCCCGTTACCGGCAAGTCTCTTTACTCGTTCCGTAATACAAGATCCTGTGGCTAACTCTTTAGTCACTTTGCTTGCAAGCTCATTATGATGTTGTATTACCGAGTGGGCCCTGAGATACGTCTCTGTCATACGGAGAAATAAATCGCTGTCTTGATCCATGCCAATTCAACAGACACCCTCGGAGATACCTGTAGAGCATCTTTATAGTCACCCAGTTACGTTGTGACGTTTGATACACACAAGGTACTCCTCCGGTGTCAGTGAGTTGCATGATCTCATGGTCATAGGAACAGATACTTGACATGCAGAAAACAATAGCAATAAACTTGACACGATCATATGCTACGTTCATAGTTTGGGTCTTGTCAATCACATCATTCTCCTAATGATGTGACCCCGTTATCAAATGACAACTCATGTCCATGGTCAGGAAACCCTGACCATCTTTGATCAACGAGCTAGTATATTAGAGGCTCACTAGGGACACAGTGTTGTTTATGTACCCACACATGTATTTGAGTTTCCAATCAATACAATTATAGCATGGATAATAAACTTTTATCATGAACAAGGAAATATGATAATAATTACTTTATTGTTGCCTCTAGGGCATATTTCCAACAGTCTCCCACTTGCACTAGAGTCAATAATCTAGTTCACATCGCCATGTGATTTACATTGTAATGAATCTAACACCCATACAATTCTGGTGTTTATCATGTTTTGCTCGTGGAAGAGGCTTAGTCAACGGGTCTGCGACATTCAGATCCGTGTGCACTTTGCAAATATTTATGTCCTCCTCTTTGATGTAATCGCGGATGGAATTTAAGCGTCGCCGTATGTGTCTGGTCCTCTTGTGAAACCTTGGTTCCTTGGCTAGAGCAATGGCACCAGTGTTGTCACACAACAGAGTCATTGGGTCCAGTGCACTAGGCACAACACCAAGATCTGTCATGAACTGCTTCATCCAGACACCTTCCTTTGCCACCTCCGAGGCAGCTTTGTACTCCGCTTTGCATGTAGGATCAGCTAGCACGATTTGCTTGGAACTGCACCAGCTTACTGCTCCTCCATTGAGAATAAATATGTATCCGGTTTGAGACTTAGAGTCATCCGAATCAGTGTCAAAGCTTGCATCGACGTAACCCTTTACGAAGAGCTCTTGATCACCTCCATAAACGAGAAACATTTCCTTAGTCCTTTTCAGGTACTTAAGGATATTCTTGACCGCCGTCCAGTGTTCCACTCCTGGATCACTTTGAAACCTTCCGGTCATCCTTATGTCAAGGCTGACATCTGGTCTTGTGCAAAGCATTGCATACATGATAGAGCCTATGGCAGAAGCATAGGGGATGACACTCATCTTTTCTATATCCTCTGCAGTTACTGAGCATTGAGTCTTACTCAACTTCACACCTTGTAATACAGGCAAGAACCCCTTCTTGGACTGATCCATTTTGAACTTCTTCAAAACTTTATCAAGGTATGTGCTCTGTGAATGTCCTATTAAGCGTCTTGATCTATCTCTATAGATCTTGACGCCTAATATGAAAGCAGCTTCTCCTAGGTCCTTCATTGAAAAACTGTTGTTCAAATATTCCTTCACGCTTTCCAAAAATTCTACATTGTTTCCAATCAGCAATATGCCATCCACATATAATATTAGAAACGCTATAGAGCTCCCACTCACTTTCTTGTAAATACAAGCTTCTCCGTCAACTTGTATAAACCCAAATGCTTTGATCACCTCATCAAAGCGAAGATTCCAACTCTAAGATACTTGCACCAGTCCATAAATGGATCGCTGGAGTTTGCAAACTTTGTCAACATTCTCTGGATCGACAAAACCTTCTGGTTGCATCATATACAACTCTTCCTTAAGGAAACCGTTAAGGAACGCTGTTTTGACATCCATCTGCCAAATTTCATAATCGAAAAATGCAGCTATTGCTAACATGATTCTGACGGACTTAAGCATCGCTACGGGTGAGAAAGTCTCATCGTAGTCAACTCCTTGAACTTGTGAAAAACCCTTTGCCACAAGCCGAGCTTTATAGACGGTGATATTACCGTCCGCGTCCGTCCTCTTCTTAAAGATCCATTTATTCTGAATGGCCTTTCGCCCTTTATAGACGGTAATACTTCCAAAGTCCACACTTTGTTTTCATACATGGATCCTATCTCGGATCTCATGGCCTCTTACCATTTGTCGGAATCCGGGCCCACCATCGCTTCTCCATAGCTCGTAGGCTCATCGTTGTCCAACAACATGACCTCTAAGACGGGGTTACCGTACAATTCAGGAGCAGTACGTGTCCTTGTCGACCTACGAGGTGTGATAGTAACTTGATCCGAAGCTTCATGATCACCATCATTAGCTTCCTCTTCAACTGACGTAGGCTCCACAGAAACATCTTTGTGCGCTACTCTACTCTCTGGTTGAAGTAAAGGTTCAACAACCTCATCAAGTTTTATCTTCCTCCCACTCAATTCTTTCGAGAGAAACTCTTTCTCGAGAAATGATCCGTTCTTAGCGACAAACACTTTGCCTTCGGATCTGAGATAGAAGGTGTACCCAACCGTCTCTTTTGGGTATCCTATGAAGATGCATTTGTCCGCTTTGGGTTCGAGCTTTTCTGGCTGAAGCGTTTTGACATAAGCATCTCATCCCAAACTTTAAGAAACGACAACTTTGGTTTCTTGCCAAACCACAGTTCATATGGCGTCGTCTCAACGGATTTAGATGGTGCCCTATTTAAAGTGAATGCAGCTGTCTCTAACACATAATGCCAAAATGATAGTGGCAAATCGGCAAGAGACATCATAGAACGCACCATATCCAATAAGGTTCGATTACGACGTTCGGACACACCATTACGCTGTGGTGTTCCAGGTGGCGTCAACTGCGAAACAATTCCACATTGTCTTAAGTGATTGCCAAACTCATAACTCAGATATTCTCCTCCTCGATCAGATCGTAGGAATTTAATCTTCTTGTTACGATGATTCTCAACTTCACTCTGAAATTGCTTGAACTTTTCAAACGTTCCAGACTAGTGTTTCATCAAGTAAAGATACCCATATCTACTTAAGTCATCGGTGAAGGTGAGAAAGTAACGATATCCACCGCGTGCCTCAATGCTCATCGAACCACACACATCGGTATGTATGATTTCCAACAAGTCACTTGCCCATTCCATTGTTCCAGAGAACGGGGTCTTAGTCATCTTGCCCATGTGGCATGGTTCACATGTGTCAACTGATTCAAAATCAAGTGACTCCAAAAGTCCATTAGCATGGAGCTTCTTCATGCGTTTTACACCAATATGACCTAAGCAGCAGTGCCACAAGAAAGTGGTACTATCATTATCAACTCTACATCTTTTGGCATTAATGTTATGAACATGTGTATCATCACTATCGAGATTCAATAAGAATAAACCCCTCACATTGGGTGCATGACCATAAAAGATATTACCCATATAAATAGAACAACCATTATTCTCTGATTTAAATGAGTAACCGTCTCGCATTGAACAAGATCCAGATATAATGTTCATGCTCAACGTAGGCACTAAATAACAATTATTCAGGTTCATCACTAATCCCGATGGTAATCGAAGAGCGAGCGTGCCAATGGCGATCACATCAACCTTGGAACCATTTCCCACGCGCATCCTCACTTCGTCCTTTGCCAGCCTCCGTCTATTCTGTAGTT
Organism: Elymus sibiricus; assembly: GCA_039707655.1. Lineage (NCBI taxonomy): Eukaryota > Viridiplantae > Streptophyta > Magnoliopsida > Poales > Poaceae > Elymus > Elymus sibiricus. The sequence continues at coordinate 241,845,726 of CM077665.1, forward strand.
CTTGCTTTGAGTTGCAAATGTGAGCAACCGAACCGGTATCAAATACCCAGGCACTACAACGAGAGTTGGTAAGGTACACATCAATAACATGTATATCATATATACCTTGTTTGGTGTTGGCCTCCTTCTTGTCGGCCAGATACTTGGGGCAATTCCGCTTCCAGTGGCATGTTCCCTTGCAATGAAAGCACTCAGTTTCCGGCTTGGGTCCAGCCTTGGGTTTCTTCACGGGAGGGGCAACTGTTTTGCCACTCTTCTTGGAGTTACCCTTCTTACCCTTGCCATTTTTCTTGAAACTAGTGGTTTTATTGATCATCAACACTTGATGCTCCTTCTGGATTTCTAACTCAGCGACTTTCAACATCACAAACAGCCCGGCGACTGATTTGTTCATCCCTTGCATGTTATATTTCAACACAAAGCTTTTGTAGCTAGGTTGCAGTGATTGAAGAACTCTGTTAGTGATTGCCTCTGGCGGGAGAGTAATTCCTAACTCAGACATTCTGAGTATGTGCTCACTGACACACCCGTTCTCCTCCATCTTGCAAGCATAGAACTTATCGGAGGTCTCATACCTCTCGATCCGGGCATTTTTCTCAAAAATAAACTTCAACTCCTGGAACATCTCATATGCTCCATGACGTTCAAAATGTCTTTGAAGTCCCGGCTCTAAGCCATACAACATAGCACATTGAACTATTGAGTAGTCATCTGAGCGCGCCTGCTAGGCGTTCGCAATGTCTGCAGACGATACTGGAGCGGGCGGCGCACCGAGCGGTGCATCAAGGACATAAGACTTTTGGGAAGCCATGAGGATAATCCTTAGATTACGGACCCAGTCTACAAAGTTACTTCCATCATCTTTCAGCTTGGCCTTCTCTAGGAATGCATTGAAATTCAGGGGAGCTACTGCGCGAGCCATTGATCTACAGCATAAATTTGCAAAGATTACTTAGACTATTGTTCAAGATGATGAGTTTAGTTAATCATATTACTTAAAAGTCCCACTCAAATTGACATCCCTCTGGTCATCCGAGTGTTACATGATCCAAATTCACCAACCCAAGTCCGATCATCACGTGAGATGAGGTGGTTTCAATGGTGAACAACTCCATGTTGATCATATCTACTATATGACTCATGTTCGACCTTTCGGTCTCTTGTGTTCCGAGGCCATGTCTGTACATGCTAGGCTCGTCAAGTTTAACCTGAGTGTTCCGCATGTGCAAAACTGGCTTGCACCCGTTGTATGCGAACACAGAGTCTATCACACCCAATCATCAAGTGGTTCTTCGAAACGACGAACTTTCGCAACGGTGCACACTCGGGGAGAACACAATTTTATCTTGAAATTTTAGTGAGGGATCACCTTATAATGCTACCGTCGTCCTAAGCAAAATAAGATGCATAAAAGGATTAACATCACATGCAAATCATAAGTGACAAGATATGGCCATGAACTTGTGCTTTTGATCTCCATCTCCAAAGCACAGGCATGATCTCCATCGTCACCGGCATGACACCATGATCTCCATCATCGTGCTGCCATCGGGGTTGTCACGCCAACCATGCTTCTACTACTATTGCTACCGCTTAGCGATAAAGTAAAGCATTACATAGCGCTTAATGAGTGACACGCAGGCCACATAATAATTAAAGACAACCCTATGGCTCCTGCCGGTTGCCGTATCAACATGCAAGTTGATATAAACTATTACAAAACATGATCATCTCATACATCAAATATATATCATCATGTCTTTTGCCATATCATATCACAACATACCCTGCAAAAACAAGTTAGACGTCCTCTAATTTGTTGTTGCATGTTTTACGTGGCTGCTATGGGTATCTAGCAAGAACGATTCTTACCTACGCAAAATCACAACAGTGATATACAAGTTGCTATTTAACCTTCTACAAGGACCTCCTTTGTCGAATCCGATTCAACTAAGGTGGGAGAGATAGACACCCGCCAGCCATCTTATGCAACAAAGTTACATGTCAGTCGATGGAACCGGTCTCATGTACGTGGACATGTAAAGTTGGTCCGGTCCGCTTCATCCCACAATACCACTGAATCAAAATAATACTAAGGAAGGAAGCAATCTGAATATCAACGCCCACAAACTCCTTTATGTTCTACTCTTGATGTCATCTACGCATAGACCTAGCTCATGATGCCACTGTTGGGGAATGTTGCATGGGAAACAAAAAAATTCCTACGCTTCACCAAGATCAACCTAGGACATGAGGATGTACGAGAGGAGAGATTGGATCTACATACCCTTGTAGATCGCTAAGCGGGAAGCTTTAAGAAACGCGATTGATGTAGTCGAACGTCTTCGTGATCCAAATCGCAATCCGTCCCGCGATCCAATCACGATCTAGTGCCAAACGGATGGTACCTCCGCGTTCAGCACACGTACAGCTCGATGATGTTCTCCGCCTTTTTGGTCTAGCAAGCAAGGGTGGAGAGGTAGATGAGTTCTCCGACAGCACGACGGCGTGGTGGCGGTGGTGGTGGAGCTGATCCGGCAGGGCTTCGCCGTGCTCTACCGAACCAATCTCAAGGAGAAAACGATCTATGAGGGAGGGAGAGGCTGCGCCATGGCTTAAGGTGCTGCAGCCCTTCCTCCCCTCACATATATATAGGAGGAGAGGAGGCGGCCGGCCGCCCTAGGGTTTTCCCTAGGGTTTGGTGCGGCGGCCAAGGGGCTGCCTTGCCACCCAAGGAAAGGGTCGGCGGCCCCCTTTGGGCTTGGCCCCCACTTTCCAGCCGCATGGGCCTTTGTGGGAGGGGTGGGTAGCCCACCAAGGGCTGGTGCGCCCCCTCTCACAGCCCATGGAGCCCTCCGGGGCATGTGGGCCCCTTCCGGTGGACCCTCGTAACTCTTCGGCACTCCCGGTACACTCCTGGTGACGCCCGAACTCTTTCCGGTGACCAACACGGTACTTCCCATATATCAATCTTTACCTCCGGACCATTCCGGAACTCCTCGTGACGTCCGGGATCTCATCCGGGAATATGAACAACTTTCGGTCATCAACATATATAACTCAACAATACTTAATCGTCACCGAACGTTAAGTGTGCAGACCCTGCGGGTTCGAGAACTATACAGTCATGACCGAGACACCTCTACGTACAATAACCAATAGCGGGACCTGGATGCCCGTATTGGTTCCCACACATTCTACGAAGATATTTATCGGTCGAACCACGATGTCAAGGATTCAGTTATTCCTGTACTCCGTTCCCTTTAATCATCGGTATGTTACTTGCCCAAGATTCGATCGTCGGTATCTCCATACCTAGTTCAATCTCTTTACCGGCAAGTCTCTTTACTCATTCCATAATACAAGATCCCGTGGCTAACTCTTTAGTCACTTTGCTTGCAAGCTAATTATGATGTTGTATTACCGAGTGGACCCTGAGATACCTCTCCGTCATACGAAGTAACAAATCCCAGTCTTGATCCATGCCAACTCAACAGACACCCTCGGAGGTACCTGTAGAGCATCTTTGGAGTCACCTAGTTACGTTATGACGTTTGATACACACATGGTACTCCTCCGGTGTCAGTGAGTTGCATGATCTCATGGTCATAGGAACAGATACTTGACATGCAAAAAACAATAGCAATAAACTTGACAAGATCATATGCTACGTTCATAGTTTGGGTCTTCTCCATCACATCATTCTCCTAATGATGTGATCCCGTTATCAAATGACAACTCATGTCCATGGTCAGGAAACTTGACCATCTTTGATCAACGATCTAGTATATTAGAGGCTCACTAGGGACACAGTGTTGTCTATGTACCCACACATGTATTTGAGTTTCCAATCAATACAATTCTAGCATGGATAATAAACATTTATCATGAACAAGGAAATATGATAATAGCTACTTTATTATTGCCTCTAGGGCATATTTCCAACAGCATAAGTATATATTTAATCAGAGATACACCATTTGTTTTGCAATATTCAACCCCTAGCTACAAACGGCCATGCCCGCCGTTTTGACCGTGTTTTGAAAAGGGCATCAGAAATTAAAAAAACCAAAAAAATTGAAAACCTTCGCATTGTGTCGTTATATGTGACCAAGTTACCAGGAAAAATAATAAACTTGTAATACTTCAATTAATTTAAAAAAATGTTCTGAGAAATGATCAATCTTATAGCCACATTCATGGCATAGTTTGTTCAAATGATCTAATATTGTGCACAAGGGTGCATCTTGGAATGGCAAACAATGTTGCCTAAGGAAGTTTTCATTTTCTTGGGACGAAAAATTCATTTTTCATTTTTTGAGTGCCCAAAATGAGTTTGTTTGTGAAGGACCTAGCATATATTTGTTGCAAAATTGGACCAAATAAATTTTGTAAAATACTAGGACATATTTAATGTACAATTTACCAAATGGTTGGGTGTCAAATTTTTTGATCCACCTCTCGTGAAAAAGACAAATTTCTGTCGATTCAATAGGAAGCGGGTCAAATTTGAACTTCAGCTGCCTAATAGTTTGCTCTTTATTTTTTCAAAAAATCATTTCTAGGTACACAAGTATCTATTTATTCAGAGATACATGGTGTGGTGGCGATACATCGAGGTTTGGACGGTGGCCGAGGGCCCCAACTCCAGAGCGCTTAAACTGGCATGCCAGTTGCGTGGTCACCGCGTGACCATGGCGTTGCCACGCGTTCTGGGAGGCATAGGCATGTCGGGTGGGTTGGGCACTCCCCCGGTAGGTGTTAGGAATAAGAATACAACAGAAGAATCTCACGAGGAGACTGAACTAAACTCAAACATGAATTAGCAGCCAAGTGTTTGATTGGTGGTGGGGGAAAAAGGATGGCCAATGGGCCTGAGTTTTGGCCGAGGATTATCATGTACTAAGGATACTGTCTTGGCAAATTTGCAGCTCAAATGGAGGAGCCTAGGTGGCACTTGCTTTGCAAAGTACCACACTGGACAGAAATATGGATGTTGAAGCTCGACTCAAATGAATTAATGGATTGAGCTGAAATTTGGTGGAGGACGGTCATTTGGGAATAGGAAAGAGCTGTGAAAATTTGATACGATTTGGACATGCCAAAGTGGTATTTCCTTCACAATGCTCTTCTCTGGACAGAAACTTGGGAAACTTATTGAGAGAAATTAGCTAAATGAAATGAGCTCAAATTTGGTGGAGGGAAGTTATATAGGTAGAAACATGCCCTGGTAAAGTTTCAGCAATAATTAATCAATATAAAATATAATTGCTTCACAAACTAAAAATATGACCAGAATAAAAGATTGATGATGAGCTCACATGGATTGCTGGATAAAGATAATTTTTTGTGGAGAGTTATTATTTGAGAATATGAAAGATTTTAAACAATCTGAGATCATTTCGATAATCCTAGCTAGTACTTCCTTCACAAAGCTTCTCCCTTGGTAGAAACTTTGGAAATTTGCTGAGGAAGATTTACTAGGCAAATGGAGCTAAATATTGGCATGTGGCGATGATTTGAGTATGGAAGAGTGCCCAAAATGTTTGAGGGCAATATGAGGGGTCTAGATAGCACTTGCTTTGCAATGTGCCAATCTGGCCAGAAAATAGAAATTGAAGCTGGGCTCACATAGATTGTTGGATTAAGCTGTAATTTGGAGCAGGACGATAATTTTGGAATACGAAGGCACTATAAAAATTTCATACCATAAGGATAAATAAAAATGGTACTTCCTTCACAATGCTCTCCACTGAACAGAAAATTGGGAAAAATATTGAGGGAAATTGGCTTAATTAAATGAGCTAAACTTTGGTGGAGGGAGGTTTTATGGGCATTGTCATGTCCTGATAATTTTTTTATCAATTATAAAGCAATATAAAGTATAATTGCTTCATAAACTGAAAATATTAGTAGAAACAAAGATTGGACAGAGCTGACATGGATTGTTAGATGGGGATCAAAGTCTGTGGAGAGCTGTGATTTGGACATATAGAAGAGGTGGCAGAAATTCAACTCATTAGTATATGCCTAGATAGTACTTCCTTCACAAAGCTTCTAGCTGAACAGAAACTTTGGAAATTTGCTGAGGAAGTTTACTAGGCAAATGGTGCTGAATTTTGTTATGAGGCCATGATTTGGATAGGAAGTAGTGTCCAAATTTTTTGAGGTCAATCAAGAAAATATAAATAGCACTTCCTTCACAAAGTGTTGTTCTGAAAAGAATAGGAAAATGAATATTCCTGAATTATTTTCGAACTAGGCAAGGAAGGTTTTTGACATATTTCAGTAAGATATGATCCAAAGAATTGATGAGAATTTTTTCGGAATTTTGGGAATGACAGAAATGTAGGCGGCTTCACAACCTAGGGCAAAAATTGACACTTGGACATGACACATAGGCAAAACTGATGAGGTGGCGCCTAGTCATAGCAATGCATCACAATTTACAAAGGCTATGACCATCTATATTGGTCGTGATCAGATAGAAATAAGGCATCGGACCGGTGCTGTTTGCTTTAAGACCATTTCGTGTAAGGAAATTACGACCTTTTTGAACAAAATGGTCGTTATGGTTTAGGGTTTGGAGCCCCCGAAACAGCTTATGACCAATTGGTCTCAAATGGTTGTAGATTTACGACCATTTCTTCTAGGGTCACTGATAGAGGGTCACAAGTTGACATATTTCTTGTAGTGTTTCAGCATCGATTCTACCCATCTTGTGAGTCATCCCAAAGGCTTTACTTGGCACAAACACTAATTTAAACACAAAAACATAATCATTACAAAGGCAATAATCTACAACCAGGAAGTTCTAAGCAAAAAATTAAAGATAACTATTGGGTTGCCTCCCAACAAGCGCTATTGTTTTATGCCCCTAGCTAGGCATAATGCATAGTTTCAAGTATTGTCATCTTTGACACTCCACCCATAAGTAGCTCTCATAATTGATTCATAAGGTTGTTTAGTTCTCTTTCTAGGAAGTGTTCCATCTCTTTCTTTAATGGGAATTGGAATCTTATGTTTCCCTCTTTCATGTCAATGATTGCACCTATAGTTCGTAAGAAAGGCCTTCCAAGTATTATGGGACAAGAAGGATTGCAATCAATATCAAGCACAATAAAATCTACAGGCACATAATTTGCAATAATAAGCACATCATTAATTCTACCTAAAGGTTTCTTGATGGTAGAATCCGCAAGATGCAAGTTGAGGGAACAATCTTCAATATTAGTGAGACCAATTACATCACAAAGAGTTTTAGGAACAGTTGAAACACTAGCACCAAGGTCACACACAACATTGCATTCATATTTATTGATCTTTATTTTTATAGTAGGTTCCCACTAATCATTCAATTTTCTAGCAATATTCAAGCTCAAGTTTCTCATCATAAGCTCTTATCATAGCTTCTACTATATGTTCGGTAAAAGCTTTGTTTTGTTCATAAGCATTTGGGAGCTAATAACAGATTGCAACAAGGAAATACATTCTACTACAGAGCAATTATCATAATTAAAGTCCTTGTAATCCAAGATAGTGGGTGCATCACTAGTTAAAGTTTTGACCTCTCCAAACCCACATTTTTCAGTTTTAGCATCAAAATCTTCACCCTCCAAGCAAATGGGACTCTCCTCTACTAAAGTTGACTCATCTATAGTCCCTTTATTATTTATATTCAGAGAGGTAAATAAAAATTCAATAGGATAAACACCAATCATTTTAAGATCTTCATCATGATTCTGATAAAAACCGGGGGGAAGAGCCTTTTCTAAGAATTCCCGCTTAGCTCTCAACTTAGTGGTCCACTCCTTACTTTCATTGATAGATATTTGGATAGATTTAATAGCATCATTGAAATCATGCTTGGGTGGCAAAGCTTTATTTTTAAGAGTTTCCACATCAAGAGCAATTGTATCCATGTTTCTAGCCAAAGTGTCAACTACATGCAATATTTCTTCTACTCATGATTTTCCTACCCTCAGGGGGAAAGTAAAGGCCCTTCCCCCTTTGGAAGGCTGTGGGCGAGGAGGGATTCGAACCCCCGACACCGTGGTTCGTAGCCACGTGCTCTAATCCTCTGAGCTACAGGCCCAGCTGTCTCCACTGGATCTCTTCCCGGGGGTACCCCTTCATTTCAGGTTAAGAAGATGGGAAAGCGCCTTTCTCTCTATAAGAACAGTGCGTTCCGAGGTGTGAAGTGTTGAAAACCTTTTGAGAATTAATAAATTCTTTAATTGTGTTCTCAAGATCAAAGGGTATCCTATTAGCATTTGTGGAATAATTTCCATAAGAATTACCATAAGAGTTTCCGTAGTTGTTAGAGGAATTACTAGGATACGGTCCAGAATTGAAATTTCCTCTATAAGCATTGTTCTTGAAATTATTTCGCGAGACAAAGTTCACGTCAATAGGATCATTATTTTGCTCAATCAAAGTAGACAAGGGTACATCATTGGGATCAACATGAGTATTTTTACTAGCAACCATATTCATAAGAGCATCAACTTTTTCACTCAAAGTAGCGATTTCTTCAACAGAATTTACCTTCTTACCGGTTGGAGCCCTTTCGGTATGCCATTAAGAATAATTTGTCATGAAATTGTCCAGAAGTTTTGTGGCCTCTCCTAAGGTCACATCCATAAAGGTACCACCTGCAGCAGAATCTAGAAGATTTCTAGACACAAAGTTTAGTCCAGCATAGAAGTTTTGGATAATCATCCACATATTTAAACCGTGAGTTGGACAATTTCGTATCATTAATTTCATTCTATCCCAATCTTGTGTAACATTCTCTTGATCTTGCTATTTAAAATTCATTATTTGATTTCTAAGGGAGATGATCTTAGCAGGAGGAAAATACTTGGCAATAAAAGCATCTTTACACTTATCCCATGTTCCAATACTATTACGAGGTAAAGATGAAAACGAAGCCTTAGATTTATCTCTTAGTGAAAAAGGAAATCATTTTAATTACACAATATCATTATACATATCCTTTTTCTTTTGCATTTCACATAATTCAACAAAGGTATTAAGATGTGACGCGGGATACTCATTAGGACTTCCCGAAAATTGATCTTTCATGAAAAGATTTAGCAATGCAGCATTAATATCAAAAGCCTCCGCACTAGTGGCGGGTGGTATAGGTGTACTAATAAAATCATTATTATTATTATTTGAGAAGTCACACAACTTAGTAGTATCTTGAGACATGGTGACCGAGCAAGCAAAGTAACAAGCAAAATAAGTAAACTAGCAAGCGAAGAAGTAAACTAGTAACAAGCAAAGACAAATATTTTTGTATTTTTTATTTTTATGAGACAACCTAAATATAACAGCAAATAAAAAGAAGAACAAGTGAATGAATTTTTTGTGTGAAGTTACTTGGTAGTTGATGATGATCTACCCTGACAACTGCACCAGAAATCCCTCCTGATACTTGTGATATGCGTTGGGTTTTCCGTGAAGAGGAATGGGTAATTGCAGCACAAAGCAGATAAGTATTTCCCTCGGTTATGAAACCAAGGTTTATTGAACCAATAGGAATATCAATCCTCAACTGTCTTCAGCGGCTGCACACAAATGAACAAACAACTTGCACCCAACGCGGGCAAGAGGGTTGTCAATCCCCTTGATCTCGTTATTTGCAAGCAAATGAGTTGTGTAGATAATTGTTGATAAATATAAATTTAAAAATAAATAAAAAGTAAATAAAGGGAGCAAGGTAATTGAAGCGTTTGTAAATATATAAGTGAATTGACCCGGGGGCCATAGTGTTCCCTAGCGACATCTCTCATGTAGGCAGCATACAGTGGGTAAACAAATTACTGTTGGGCAATTGATAGAAAAGCGGATAGTTATGCGATTTTCACGGCAATGATCATATATATATATCATATATATAGGCATCACGTCCATAAGCAAATAGACTGACTCCTGCCTGCACCTATTATTATTACTCCACTCATCGACCGCTATTCAGCATGCATCTAGGGTATTAAGTAAAACAGAGTTATGCTTGGAGAACGATGACATGATGTAGACAAAGTAAACTCAAACAATATGAATGAACCTCATCGTTTCATCCTTAGTAGCAACAACACAAAGACGCAACTTGTCCCCTACTTTGTCACTGGGATATAGAAACTCACAGGTTGAACTTACCACAACGCACCACTCCCACCAATGAAATATCAATCTACTTGGCCAAAGCATATCAAAAGATCAGAGAGCATTACGAAGCTATAATGATCATGCACATAGGAGATAATATAATTCAGAGGCATCTCAAATACTTTTCATGAATAATCTGAACATAAACCCACAATTCATCGGATCCCAACAAACACACCGCACAATAGGATTACATCGGATAGATCAAAGCGAAGATGCGATGATCATTGTATTGAAGATCATAAGAGAGAGAGAGATTGCCATCTAGGTACTAGCTGTGGACCGTATGTCTATGGTGAACTACTCACACATCATCATGAGGGCAGCAAGGTTGATGAAGAGGCCCTCCATGATCGATCCCCCCTCCGGCAGGGTGCCGGAACGGAGCTCCAGATGGCCTCGCGACGGAAAACAGACTTGCGGCGGTGGAAAAAAGGTTTCGGGACTGCCTCCGTTATTTAGGTGAAAGAGAATTTATAGGCCAGAGAGGGGCGTCGGGAGGCAGCCGAGGGGGGCACAAACCATCAGGGCACGGCCCCCCTGGGACGCGTCCTGTTGGCTTGTGCGGCCCTCGTGCGCCCCCGGCCTCCTTCCGAAGCTTCCAGGTCTTCTTTTGGTACAGAAAAAATCATCAAGAAATTTCGTGGCAATTGGACTTCGTTTAGTACTATAAACCTGAAAAGTAAAAAACACATAAAAAACAACAACTGGCACTGGGCACTGGGTCAATAGGTTAGTGCTCAAAAAATATTATAAATTGGTAAATAATGACCCAAAAAGTATCCTAGTATGATAATATATCAGCATGGAACAATAAAAAATTATAGATACGTTGGAGACGTATCGGCCCTAGATGTCGATCTTTCACGAATTGGAGGGGGGTTCCACGAAGAACAGGGAGAAGTCACAAGAGGAAACACTCAAGAACAAGTCCAATCACACATCCACTAGACTCAAAATCACACAAGATCCACAAAGGTACATGAACAACAAAGGGAAATAGGATACATGGTAAAGTTCATCCCAAATCCCATGGGGAGATGGGGACATGGAATCCCACAAGATCTTCCCTAAGATAGGGGCCTTGACATCCACTTGGATCTTCTCACATAGAGGGCATCTCCATGGAGGAGGTAAGTGGAAGGAGCAATGGTCAACTAATCTATGAGCTAAACCATTGCTAACCCTAGAATGGAGGTGGAGGAGGTCTATATATAATCTTGTACATAATAGAGAGAGGGGCAGGGGTACATGGGCCTTTGGCCTAGTGGTGCACGCGTGCAGGCGCCGGATATCCAAGCTCCAGGCCAATGTCCGGCCCGTCAAGGGATGCCAGATGTCCGGCGCTGGGTCGGATGTCCGGCTAGGCGATGGCTTGATCCCGCGAGGTTTTGGACTCCTCGCGCCGTATTTCCAGGAAGTGGGCCGGATATCCGACCGGTCGATGGTGCGTCGGATGTCCGGGCTCTGGCCGGATGTCCGGCCACTATAGACTTTTGGTGTCGCCTCAGGAGGTGTTCGTTCGCACGTCCCCTTGGTGGCTTGGCCCTCACTCCGAGTGTCGCATGGTCGTCTCGGATGTACCTGAGTATACACAACGTCCGTACTTGAGGTAGCATCCATGTCTCAAGTGAATTGAAGGTGGAAGCTTTAAGGAGCGAGTTCACCTTATGTCCAATGGTAGTTGGGTCTTCGGGAGTAGTCGAAGTGTACATGGGGATGACCGTAGGATGCTCCGCATCATATCTCCCCCCCTTGTTAAACATCCGTTCTCGGATCATAAACCTCATCACCACGGAGACGATAGTCGTGGACGGACTTGTAGTTGGACGGAGTGGGCGTCATGGCGCAATCAAAGTACTCCAAGGTGTCTCCGAAATGGTATACATGCAATAAGAGCAAACACAAAAGACACTTGGTGATGAGGACATACCTACTAATGTTACACCCACATCCTCACCAGCTACATATATTGGACCAGTTACTAGAGCCCGCGCACACCAACTAAATTATCAGGTACTTTCGTTTCTTTGAAATCCTTCTAATGTTCATGAACATATGATGCTGCCTAAATTTGATACTTTTGTTTTACTTATGAATGAAGGACCTAGCACAGACAAGAAGGATGGCCATTGGAGCGGGACCAAGCATGGAGAGAAGGTGCGCGTGCGAGAAGGAACAATGGACTTTCCAGTGGTGATTTTCGCACTTTGAAGCTACCATAATGAGAGCATGAAGGCTTGGACGAAATATTCAAGATGCCACTTTATAAATTTCGTCCATAGGCTATTATAGGTGATGCGCCACCTTATTTTTGGGCCAGGCCCATGTAATTTCAAAATACCATATTATAGGTTGTTTTTAGAGTCCGTATGTGTGGGAAACTGAGTTAGGGTCGGTTTCAGACCCCTCCTCCAAGGGGCCACGAAATCCCCCTCTATTCCCCCATATATACAGCCCTTAGGGCGCCGTTTAAGACTGGGGTTTTGTTTAGATTACAAGTTCGCCATAGCTGCAACTTCATGTCCTTCGTTTGTGCTCCACGACCAGACCAAGACGTCACAGAACCACACTTTCATCAATAAAGCTTTCCTCTTACATTCGCAATATCCAAATTGTAATTTCAATTTCTTGCTCGTTCTTTGTTTGCGTGCAGGAAAAAGACCTTCGTGGTCAGGTTGATCGTGCTCCGGCGTGATCAATAACCTCTCGGAGTTGGTTTAGCGATTGCCAAGGCGCAACGTCTTCGCACATTCGTAGTCGGATCATCAAAGTATACTCCACCAAAAACGATAGCCCCCATCTCATCGAAAGACATGGACAACTTCACCTCTATCAAGTGGTATCAATTTCTAGGTTGCTCGGTGAGATTTTACCAATTTTTCGTACTTAGATTGCATCTGTTCTTCATACCTATAGTCCACGAAAAAGCCACAAAAAAAGTTGGGTTAGTTCATCATATCCGAACCAATCTTAGCCTTTGCATAATCTTTTCGGTGTTTTTGCTTTGTTGAATTTGTGGTTGCATCGTCGTGTCGAGTTGCTGGTCTTAGGATCTAGTCCTTTAGAATTTCGAATTCTGTTCACAAGTTGTCACGCTGCCACCGCACCATCTTCACCGCTACGATATACCATCACCCACCACCATCATCACTGCTGCCATATACCATCACCCACCATCGTTTTCATCCTTGCCATATATCACCACCCACCATCACCATCAATCTTTGTCCATATATACCACCGCAGATCCGCCACCAATCCGAGTCTGTAACATATTAGGTTTGATTTCGAGATTCCTTTGTTTTTAGTTTCGGGTTTCCTTGCCTGGGTAGATTTTGAAAAAAAAATCAACGGGTGAAAATATTTTTTCCCTATCCTGTTTATAGGCTTTCCAGAGCGTTTTGAGACACTCGCCATCATAGTGATTTTTTGTCGCAATTTTTGGTCGTCGTAGCGCCGAATCGCTTCCAAAAACAATTTGTCAATTTTTTGTGTGCCTATACTGTTTATACGTCTTGGGAAGAGTTTTGAGACACTCGCCATTACAGTGATTTTTGAAAAAAAGAGCGCAAAAAAGAGGCGCCAAAAAAATAGATTTTTTTAGAGTGTGCCGTTCCGTTAATTACGTGTAGCATCGTGCTTTTGTTGGTGTTCTAGGCTCGCGTCTCTAGTACGGTCTAGCCTAGCACCCGCACGGTACCGTCGTTGAGCGTCTTTTCAACTTTGCATCTCTGAACTGATTATTGCTGACCCTTTTTTCTACCATATTATAAGCCTTCCCAGCTCCAAATACATCTACGTCGTGTGTTTGACACCACCTGGCAATCGCTCTTTCCAAGCTTTGAGAGTTTTCACTACAACGGTTGTCGATCACCGCCTGATGTTGGGTAAGAACTGGTAAGAAGTTGAGATTTGCTTGACGGATTTGTGACACACCACCAACACCATATCCTAGTAGTCTGTAGGTTTATATTCTTGTGTGTTCCTATTCCTGCTAACCATGCCAGAATCACAAGCTGACGAGATCAACTGGGAGGGTTTGACCAACAAGGAGCTCCATGTTAACTCGCAAATGATGGCTGACCAGGTACAAGACTTCGTGACCAGCCTTGGAGAGGCCATGGAGAAGCTATATGGTTTGGAGAAGACATTCGACACCAGGATGGATGCCAAGTTAAATGAGGTGCTTGCCCGTCTACCACCACCAGCTGCAGCTACCGTCCCTCTCCAACAACAACAATAAAATCAACATGGCACGAATTTCATGGGACGAGCGCGACGTGTGCCTCTAGACCACGGCCAAAATTCTGCTACCGTTGCTACTGCTGCTCCTGTTGCAGCTTCTATGGCTCCTGCTCCTACTATCGTTGAGAAGAATGAGGATTATGATGTTGATTACGATGATGAGGGAGAGGCTGCTCCAAATCAGCATCAGGGGCAACCACCACCACAAGCACCGGGTCGTCCACATGGGTACCATCGCAACGGTAGCACTACACCACCCCCTCAGGTACAGGATCATGACTATCTCCCTAAACTTCAATTGAATATTCCGACATTTGATGGTAGATATGTTCCTTATATATATCTTACTTGGGAGTTAGAAACAGAACAACGTTTTACAAGCTTACAATTTCCTGAGGATAGACGTGTTGCTGCTGCTGTTTGTGCATTCACTAGTTTTGCTAGTGTTTGGTGGTCTGAACATTGTCGCATACATCATGCTAATATTCCAACTACTTGGGCTGCTTTGAAAACTGCTATGCGCAATCGTTGGGTTCCACCATATTATCAACGTGAATTGCTTCAAAATTTATAGCATTTAAGACAAGGAAAAAAATCTGTAGAGGAATATTATCAGGAATTACAAACTAGCATGATTAGATGTGGTATTGTTGAGGCGAATGAAGCTATGCTTACACGTTTTGTGGGTGGCTTGAATAGAGAGATTCTGACTATTCTAGAGTATAAGGTGTATAACACTATCACTAGTTTATTCCATCTTGCTTGCAAAGATGAACGTGAAGTGCAGGATCGACAGGCAATGGCGAGAACTAATTCTTCTGTCGGTCGAGCATCATCATGGACACCACGTACATCATCTACGTCCACACATCCTACTATACTACGCCGCCTACTTCAGCCACCAACTCCAACCGAGATACCAGGAATCAGGCACCGCCACCAGCCTCTAGCAAGGGCACGCCTTCGGGGCCTGCACAGAGCTCTTCTTCATCCATGGCATCTACAGGGCAAACACATGAGGTTATATGTCGTCGTTGCAAGGGTAGAGGTCACTTTGCGAGAGAATGTACATCCAGGCATGTGATGATTCTTACTGAGGATGGTGGATATGCCTTCGCTAGTGATTATGATGAGGAGACTTTGGCTCTTATTGCAAGTGAAGAACAGGGTGTCGAGGATACTAAGGAAGAGACACACTACATGGCTACTGACTACGCAGACATGTATAAAAGTTTAGTTGCTCAACGTGTTCTGAGTGTGCGGGTTACACAGGCAGAGCAAAATCAGAGGCACAACTTGTTTCATACAAAGGGAGTTATGAAAGAGTGTTCTGTTCACGTCATCATTGATGGAGGGAGTTGCAACAACTTGGCTAGCATGGAGATGGTGGAGAAGGTGTCTCTCACCACCAGACCACATCCTCATCCTTATTATATCCAGTGGTTCAACAATAGTTGCAAGTTTAAGGTAACACGTACTGTCGTGTGCACCTCAGAATTACTACATATTCTGATTATGTTGATTGTGATGTGGTACCCATGCAAGCATGCTCCGTTTTACTTGGTAGACCATGGCAATTTGATAAAAAAATTGTACACCATGGTAGGACAAATCAATATACTCTTGTTCATAAGGATAAAAGTATAACTTTGCTTCCTATGTCTCCTGAACATATTATGAAAGATGACATTGCTAGAGCTAGTAAAGCAAAACAGAAGCAAACACAATAATCCTAATAAACAATCATCTAGTGTTGCATCTGAAATAAAATTGAAGAGTGGATGTTTAATTGCCACTAAATCTGATATTACCGATCTGGATTTTACTACATCTGTTTGCTATGCTTTCCTGTGCAAAGAGCTATTATTTTCATTCGAGGACATGCCTCCCTCTTTGCCTCCTGCTATCACTAACATTTTGCAAGAGTTCGCTGACGTCTTTCCACAAGACGTGCCACCAGGATTACCACCTATTAGAGGGATTGAGCATCAGATTGACTTAATTCCCGGTGCATCGCTACCCAACCGGTTACCATACCGTACCAATCCAGACCATACGAAGGAGATTATGCGTCAAGTACAGGAGCTGCTCGACAAAGGGTATATACGCGAATCTCTTAGTCCTTGTGTTGTTCCTATTATTCTAGTGCCAACAAAGGATGGTACATCTCGTATGTGTGTTGATTGTAGAGGCATTAATAATATTACTATTCGTTATCATCATCCTATTCCTAGGCTAGATGATATGCTTGATAAATTAAGTGGCTCTACAATTTTCTCCAAAGTTGATTTGCGTAGTGGATACCATCAAATTCGTATGAAATTGGGAGATGAATGGAAAACAGCATTTAAAACTAAGTTTGGTTTATATGAGTGGTTAGTCATGCATTTTGGGTTAACTAATTTACCTAGCACTTTCATGAGATTAATGAGCAAGGTTTTACGTGCTTTCATTGGACGATTTGTGGTAGTCTACTTTGATGATATACTGATTTATAGTAGATCTTTGGAGGAACACTTGGATCATTTGCGTGTTGTTTTTATTGCTCTACGTGATGCACGTTTGTTTGGTAACCTTGGGAAGTGCACCTTTTGCACCGACCGAGTATCTTTTCTTGGCTATCTTGTTACTCCATAGGGAATTGAAGTTGATAAAGCCAAGATTGAAGCTATTGATAGTTGGCCGCAGCCTAAAACGGTCACACAAGTGAGGAGTTTTCTTGGACTCGCTGGTTTCTATAGGCGTTTTGTGATGGATTTCAACTCCATTGCTGCACCTCTCAATGAGCTTACAAAGAAGGATGTGCCTTTTGTTTGAGGTACCGCACAGGAAGAAGCCTTCACGGTATTGAAAGATAAGTTAACACATGCTCTTTTACTCCAACTTCCTGATTTTAATAAGACTTTTGAGCTTGAATGTGATGCTAGTGGAATTGTATTAGGAGGTGTGTTATTACAAGATGGTAAACCTGTTACGTACTTTTCTGAAAAATTGATTGGGCCTAGTCTGAATTATTCTACGTATGATAAGGAATTATATGATCTTGTTCGGACTTTGGAAACATGGCAACATTGTTTATGGCCCAAAGAATTTTTATACATTCTGATCATGAATCTTTGAAATATATTAAAGGTCAAGCAAAACTGAACCGTAGACATGCTAAATGGGTTGAATTCATTGAGACTTTCCCTTATGTCATTAAACACAAGAAGGGTAAAGAAAATGTTATTGCTGATACATTGTCTCGTCGTTATACTATGCTTTCACAACTTGACTTTAAAATATTTGGTTTGGAGACCATCAAAGATCAATATGTGCATGATGCTGAATTTAAAGATGTGTTGCAGAATTGTAAAGAAGGAAGGACATGGAACAAGTTCGTCATTAGTGATGGATTTTTGTTCCGTGCTAACAAGCTATGCATTCCAGCTAGCTCCGTTCGTCTTTTGTAGTTGCAGGAGGCGCATGGAGGAGGATTAATGGGACACTTTGGTGTTAAAAAGACGAAGGACGTACTTGCTACATATTTCTTTGGGCCAAAGATGAGACGGGATGTTGAGCGTTTTGTTGCTCGCTGCACTACATGTCAAAAAGCTAAGTCACGACTCAATCCTCATGGTTTATATATGCCTTTGCCCGTACCTAGTGTTCCTTGGAGGATATATCTATGGACTTTGTTTTAGATTTACCTTGAACAAAGAAGGGGAGGGAAAGCATATTTGTTGTCGTGGACAGATTTAAAAAATGGCACACTTTATACCATGTCATAAAAGTGATGATGCTGCTAATGTATCCACGACCACAAATATGCTATCCCTCCCCTTGTTTGTTCAAGGTAAGCCTAAAACAAAGTCCATAGAGATATCCTCCCAAGGAACACTAGGTACAGGCAAGGACATATATAAACCATGAGGATTGAGTTGTGACTTAGCTTTTTGACATGTAGTGCAGCGAGGAACAAAACGCTCAACATCCCGTCTCATCTTTGGCCAAAAGAAATGGGTAGAAAGTACGTCCTCCGTCTTGTTCACGCCAAAGTGTCCCATTAATCCTCCTCCATGCGCCTCCTGTAACAACAAAAGATGAACAGAGCTTGCTGGAATGCATAGCTTGTTAGCACGGAACACAAATCCATCAGTAATGACGAACTTGTTCCATGTTCTCCCTTCTTTACAATTCTCCAACACATCTTTAAATTCAGCATCATGCACATATTGATCTTTGATGGTCTCCAAACCAAATATTTTAAAGTCAAGTTGTGAAAGCATAGTATAACAACGAGACAATGCATCAGCAATAACATTTTATTTACCCTTCTTGTGTTTAATGACATAAGGGAAAGTCTCAATGATTTCAACCCATTTAGCATGTCTATGGTTCAGTTTTGCTTGACTTTTAATATGTTTCCAAGATTCATGATCAGAATGTATAACAAATTCTTTGGGCCATAAACAATGTTGCCATGTTTCCAATGTCCGAACAAGAGCATATAATTCCTGATCATAAGTAGAAAAATTCAGACTAGGCCCACTCAATTTTTCAGAAAAGTATGCAACAGGTTTACCATCTTGTAATAACACACCTCCTAATCCAATTCCACTAGCATCACATTCAAGCTCAAAAGTATTATTAAAATCAGGAAGTTGGAGTAATGGAGCATGTGTTAACTTATCTTTCAATACCGTGAACCCTTCTTCCTGTACGGTACCCCAAACAAAAGGCACATCCTTCTTTGTAAGCTCATTTAGAGGTGCAACAATGGTGCTGAAATCCCTCACAAAACGCCTATAGAAACCAGCGACTCCAAAAAAACTCCTCACTTGTGTGACCGTTTTGGGCTGCGGCCAACTCTCAATAGCTTCAATCTTGACTTTATCAACTTCAATTCCCTGTGGAGTAACAACATAGCCAAGAAAAGATACTCGGTCGATGCAAAAGGTGCACTTCCCAAGGTTACCAAACAAACGTGCATCACGTAGAGCAATAAAAGCAGCACGCAAATGATCCAAGTGTTCCTCCAAAGATCTACTATAAATCAGTATATCATCAAAGTAGACTACCACAAATCGTCCAATGAAAGCACGTAAGACCTCGTTCATTAATCTCATGAAAGTGCTAGGTGCATTAGTTAACCCAAAAGGCATGACTAACCACTCATATAATCCAAACTTAGTTTTAAATGTTGTTTTCCATTCATCTCCCAATTTCATACGAATTTGATGGTATCCACTACGCAAATCAACTTTAGAGAAAATCGTAGAGCCACTTAATTCATCAAGCATATCATCTAGCCTAGGAATAGGATGACGATAATGAATAGTAATATTATTAATGCCTCTACATTCAACACACATACGATATGTACCATCTTTTTTTGGTACTAGAATAATAGGAACAACACAAGGACTAAGAGATTCGCGTATATAACCTTTGTCGAGCAGCTCCTGCACTTGACACATAATCTCCTTCGTCTCCTCTGGATTGGTACGGTATGGTGCACGGTTGGGTAGCGATGCACCGGGAATTAAGTCAATCTGATGCTCAATCCCTCGAATAGGTGGTAATCCCGGTGGCACGTCTTGTGGAAAGATGTCCGCGAACTCTTGCAAAATGTTAGTGACAGCAGGAGGCAAAGAGGGAGGCATGTCCTCGAATGAAAATAATACCTCTTTGCATACAAAAGCATAACAAACAGATGTAGTAACATCCAAATCAGTAATATCAGATTTAGTGGCAAGTAAACAACCACTCTTTAGTTTTATTTTAGATGCAACACTAGATGATTGTTTATTAGGCTTATTATGTTGCTCAAATTCCTTTGCCACAATCTGATTTTCACTCTCACTTTGCTTCTATTTTGCTTTACTATCTCTAGCAATGTCATCTTTCATAATATGTTCAGGAGACATAGGAAGCAAAGTTATATTTTTATCCTTATGAACAAGAGTATACTGATTTGTCCTACCGTGGTGTACAATTTTTTTATAAAATTTCCATGGTCTACCAAGTAAAATGGAGCAAGCTTGCATGGGTACCACATCACAATCAACATAATCAGAATATGTAGCAATGCTAAAGTGCACACGAACAGTACGTGTTACCTTAACCTTGCCACTGTTGTTGTACCATTGGATGTAATAAGGATGAGGATGTGGTCTGGTTGTTAGAGACAGCTTCTCCACCATCTCCATGCTAGCCAAGTTATTGCAACTCCCACCATTGATGATGACACGAACAGAACGCTCCTTCACAACTCCCTTTGTATGGAACAAGTTGTGCCTCTGATTTTGCTCAGCCTGTGTAACCTGCACACTCAGAACACGTTGAGCGACTAAACTTTCATACCTGTCAGCGTAGTCAGCAGCCATGTAGTGTGTCTCTTGTTCAGTCTCCTCTACACCTTGTTCTTCACTCGCAATAAGAGCCAGGGTCTCCTCATCATAATCACTAGCGAAGGCATATCCACCATCCCCAGTTACAATCATCACACGCTTGGATGGACATTCTCTCGCATAGTGACCTCCACCCTTGCAACGACGACAAATAACCTCATGTGTTTGCCCTATAGATGCCATGGATGAAGAAGAGCTCTGTGCAGGCCCCGAAGGTGTGCTCTTGCTGGTGGTTGATGGCGGTGCCTGTTTCCTTGTATCTCTGTTGGAGTTGGCGGCTGAAGTAAGTGGTGCTGTAGTAGGACGTGTGGAAGTAGATGATGTACGTGGTGTCCATGATGATGCTCGACCTGCAGAAAAATTAGTTCTCGCCATTGCCTGTCGATCCTGCACTTCACGTTCAGCTTTCCAAGCAAGATGGAATAAACAAGTGATAGTGTTATACTCCTTATACTGTAGAATAGTCTGAATCTCTCTATTCAATACACCCATAAAACGTGCTAGCATAGCTTCATTATCCTCAACAATACCACATCTAGTCATGCCAGTTTGTAATTCCTGATAATATTCCTCTACATAATTTTTTCGTTATCTTAAACGCTGCAAATTTTGAAGCAATTCATGTTGATAATATGGCGGAACCCAACAATTATGCACAGCAGTTTTCAAAGTAGCCCAAGTAGTAGGGATATTATCATGATGTATTCTACAATGTTCATACCACCAAACACAAGCAAAACTAGTGAATGCACAAACAACAGCAGCAACACGCCTATCCTCGGGTAATTGTAAGCATGTAAAACGTTGTTCAGTTTCTAACTCCCAAGTAAGATATATATCAGGAACATATTTACCCTCAAATGTCGGAATATTCAATTTAAGTTTAGGGAGATGGTCATGATCCCGTACTTGAGGGGGTGGTGCAGCCCTACCATTGCGAATGTAGCCATGTGGACGACCTGGTGCGTGTGGTGGTGGTTGGCCCTATGGCTGATCTGGCGCAACCTCTCCCTCATCGTCGTAATCACCATCATAATCTAGATCCTGCTCAACAGTAGCAGCAGCAGCCACAGAAACCGCCGCAGTAGCAACGGCACCAGAATTCTGGCCTTGGGCGAGAGGCACACGTCGCGCTCGTCCCACGAAATTCGCGCCCTGTTGATGTTGTGGTTGTTGTTGTTGTTGTTGGAGAGGGATGGTAGCTGCAGCTGGTGGTGGTAAACAGGCAAGCACCTCGTTGAACTTGGCGTCCATCTTGGTGTCGAATGTCTTCTCCAAACCAGCTAGCTTCTCCATGGCCTCTCCAAAGCTGGTCACAACGTCTTGTACCTGGCCAGCCATCATTTGCTGAAATTTACCATGGAGTTCCTTGTTGGTCATAGTGTCCCAGTTGATCTCGTCAGCTTGTGATCCTGGCATGGTTAGCAATAGGAACACACAAGAATATGAACCAACAGACGACTAGGATATGGTGGTGGTGGTGTGTCATGAATCCCTCAAGCAAATCTCAACCTCTTACCAGTTCTTACCAAGCAGCAGGCGGTGATCGGCAACCGTTGTTGTCAAAACTCTCAAAGCTTGGATATAGTGATTGCCAGGTGACGTCAAACACACGATGTAGATGTATGTGGAGCTGGGAAGGCTTATAATATGGTAGCAGAAGGGGTCAGCAATAATCAGTTCAGAGATGCAAAGTTGAAAAGATGCTCAACGACAGTACCGTGCTGGTCCTAGGCTCCGTGCTAGAGACGCGAGCCTAGAACACCAACAAAATCACGACGCTACACGTAATCAAGGGAAGAGCACACTCTGATTTTCTTTCGTTTTTTGGCGCCTCTTTTTTTGGCGCTCTTTTTTTTCTCAAGAAATCACTATAATGGCGAGTGTCTCAAAACTCTTCCCGATGCGTATAAACAGGATAGGCACAAAAACATTTTGATGTTTTTTTTTCAAGAGCGATTCGGGGCTGCGACGACCAAAAAATGCGACAAAAAATCACTATGATGGCGAGTGTCTCAAAACGCTCTGAAAAGCCTAAAATAAGGATAGGGGAAAATTATTTTCACCCGCCGAAATTTTGGCCTAAAAACTGCTCTAAAAATTGTGCCAGACTTGTTTTTTTCCGAAACCTACTCAGGCAAGGAAACACGAATCTGAAAACAAAGGGATCTCGAAATCAAACCGAATATGGGATGGACTCGGATTGGTGGTGGATATGTGGTGGTATATATGTATACGGATTGATGGCAGATATATGGTGGTGGTATATGGACTTGGATTGGTTGCGGATATCTGGTGGTATATATGGCAGCGACGATGATGTTAGCGTGGTGGTGGTATATGGCAGCGGCGATAAAGATGATGCTGTGGCGGCGTGACAAACTGTGAACAGAACTCGAAACTCTAAAGAGCTAGACGCTAAGACCAGCAACTTGACACGACGATGCAACCGCAAATTCAACAAAGCAAATACCAATCAGAAAATTGCAAAGGCTCAGATTGGTTCGGATATGATGATCTAACCATAATTTTTTGTGGCTTTTTCGTGGACTATAGGTATGAAGAACAAATGCAATCTAAACTATGAATAACTGGTAAAATCTCACCGAGCAACCTGGAAATCTGATACCACTTGATAGAGGCAAAGTTGTCCCTGTCTTTCGATGATATGGTGGCTATCATTTTTGGGGGAGTAGACTTTGACGATCCGACTACGAACGTGCGAGGACGTCGCGCCTTAGCAATCGCTAAACCAACTCCGAGAGGTTATTGACCACGCCGAAGCACGATCAACCTGACGACGAGGGTCTATTTTCTGCACGCAAACGAAGAATAAGAAAGAAATTGAAATTGCAATATGGATATTGGGAATATAAAACGAAAGCTTTATTGACTAAAGTGGGGTTCTCTGACGTCTTGGTCTGGTCGTGGAACACAAACGAAGGACACGAAGTTGCAGCTATGGCGAACTTGTAATCTAAATTAAGCCAAAGTCCAAACGGCGCCCTAAGGGCAGTATATATGGAGGAATAGAGGAGGAATTTCGTGACCCCTTGGAGAAGGGGTACGATACCAACCCTAACTCCGTTTCCCCACACATACAGACTCTAAAAACAACCTAATAAGTGGTATTTCGGAATTACTTGGGCCTGGCCCAAAAATAAGGTGATGCAACACCTATATTAGCCTATGGACGAAATTTATGAAGTGGCATCTTGTATATTTCGTCCAATCCTTCATACTCTCCTTATAGTGGCTTCAAAGTGCAAAAATCACCACTGGAAACTCCATTGTTCCTTACCGTGCACGCACCTTCTTCTCCATGCGTAATCCCGCTCCAATGGCCATCCTTCTTGTCCATGCTAGGTCCTTCATTCATAAGTAAACCAAAAGTATCTAATTTAGGCAGCATCATATGTTCATGAACATTAGAAGGATTTCCAAGAAACGAAAGTACCTGATAATTTAGTTGGCGTGCGCGGGCTCTAGTAACTGGTCCAATATGTGTAGCTGGTGGGGATGTGGGTGTAACATTAGTAGGATCTCCTCATCAAAAAATACACTTGAAATTCTCCCACAAAATACCATGTCTAGACCCTACCACTCAAAATCGGTGCCACCAAGTTTTCTGATTCTGCCCTACCGAGTTTTACTCTAGAGAGATCCTAAGCCAAACCCTAAGGTCTCGGTGACACCAACTTTCATTTTCGATCAAACCAAAATCAGTGACCAACTCTCTGGTATACTATTTCTCAGAATCGGAATTTCTGAGTTTTAGAAATTGGTCTCACTGAGATTTGGAAACTGCCTAGGTCAGCCAATTCGGTCACACCGAGATTTATATATCGGTCTCACTGAAACGGCAAAAGTTGCCACATTTTGCACTAGTCAGTACAACCGAGTTTTCGCTTCGGTTCCACCGAGTTGGGCAATGATGTTGTAACGGTTGGATTTTTGGTGATGCTTATATATACCCCTCCACCTACCTCTCACTCGTAGAGGAAGCACTCATAACAGACCAACAATTGTCAAGAATTGTGTTTGATCAAATGAGAAACTTTTAGTGTGCTTACACTTTGTGGAATGATTTAGAGAATAGATATCCAAAGTGCTCTTTGAAAAACCTTGATGTCATTCTCCATAAAACTATTGTATTTCACAAGATGGAACCTAGTGATCCTAATTTTGATGATTATCTCTTTGAGGTTAGAGACCTCATGTGTGCTAAAGGAGATGTCATAATTATCAACAACATCATTGCTGAAGCCATCCGCATTCATAATCTTGAACATTGTCATGATCATAATTCTAATGAATATATTGATTCTTATGACGAGGATATTCCACTTGATGATGACAATGCGGAACATGGCTACTACGATGACGATGAGTTGTTCGACATCGAGTACGAGAAGACTATGAAGAATCTAAGTCTCATGGCATACTTCAAGGATTACATGTCAGGAGGAAAAGAGTGGATTCTCGACAGTGGATGCACCGATCACATGACCGGAGATAGAGACATGTTTCAAGAGATCACACCAAACCATGGACAAAGGAGGTATGTGAATTTTGGAGACAACTCCAAGGGTAAGGTACTCGGTCTCTGTAAGGTGGCCATATCTCATGATAGCTCCATTCAAAATGTCATGCCTGTTGAATCCCTTGGCTGCAATCTTCTTTCCGTATCTAGACTAGCCGACTTCGGTTTCAATGTGCTATTTACTAAAGTTGATAGCCAAGTGTTTCGTCAAGATAATCATAGCATGGTCTTTACCAATTTTCGTAGAGGTGATCTACACATTGTTGATTTCACTAAGAGATCCAAACCTCGTACTTGTCTTATTGCAAAATTGTCGATGCACTAGGACTGGGGTACCCAGTGCCCCTAACTTATGCACAGGCAGTAGTAGCAGAACCCCTCAACGAAGCCAACAGTCAAAGACCAAGACCCCAGCAGAAGCCACCCACGCTGGCCAAGCAACGCCGGCAAGGCCAATGCAACGGCCCAGGACGAGCCCAAACCGCGCCAATCACATCCCCCGTGCCTACCGGGGACCGAGGCGCACGCATCTTCAGGAAGACCCAGCAAGCCATCTCCCGGCATGCACGAGCCAATCGGCCACCGCTCCACCGCATCACAACGCCAGTCATTTGTCAATGCGGTGTCGAGCCCTCAGGTGGCTAAGTGGCTCTCGCTAAGTACGTGGCGGCACACCGGAAGGAAGATTACGTCCGTTTGCCACCCGTCCAGAGGCGTGTCAAGATACAAAGCAACAGTTAGCCAAAGCGGTGGTAGGAGCTTGCCGGGGATGCACCCCCACACGCCACCTCGACTAGCAATCATGGTATTTTGTCCTGAATGCCAGAGTTAGGTATGATATCACTGTTAGCTATCTAATCACTAGATAATGTCTGTTTTGCCACTGGGTTCGCCACTTGAGCTATAAAAGGAGGCCCAAGGCAACCTAGCTAAGGATTCGGACTTTTGGACACTTGTACTCGCGTAGTAGCTCTCCCGAAGGCGACCTTGCCGGGTTGAAGCTCTACGTGTGCTTCGTGCTCCCCCGATCAATCCACCAAAGCAGGAGTAGGGTTTTACGTTTCTAGCAGCCCGAACCTGGGTGACCTATGTCTCATCGTCGCGCTGTCTCATTACCTCTGCTCTTTGTGCAACGT
Organism: Elymus sibiricus; assembly: GCA_039707655.1. Lineage (NCBI taxonomy): Eukaryota > Viridiplantae > Streptophyta > Magnoliopsida > Poales > Poaceae > Elymus > Elymus sibiricus. The sequence continues at coordinate 241,872,221 of CM077665.1, forward strand.
GATCTCGCCCCCGCCGAACCACAAAGGGGCTGATGGCCCCATTGGTGATCGTGTGCATCGTGACCCGACATCTTTGGCGCGCCAGGTAGGGGGCGCGTCATTTGCGTGAACCTGAGTTCGTGAGCAGCGCGTCGATCTTCATCACCGTCTTCTTCATCTATGGCTCCCAAGAAGAAGACCGGTGCAACCGCGCATCCCTCCACCTCGAAGGCCCCCTCACATGCAGCTGCAGACGCCGTCGGCGCCGCGGGGGCGACGAACGAGGCGGGTTTCGTGGGCGACGTGGCTGGCGCAGGCGGCGCCACCGTCGTGTCTCCCGCGGCCGAAGCTGGAGCAAGGAACGCCGAAGAGGAGCAACAACACTAACATCTTGGCGAACTCGGCCCTAGTGCCGCGGAAGGAGAAAATGTTCAGTCTCCAGCTCCCCACCACACTTGTGGCCGCGGCCGCAAAAGCGGCGCCCAATCTGGAGCAAGCCATGATCTCCCAGCTGCGCCCGTCGCAGGTGAGGTAGTCCTGGACTAAGGGGTCCTCGGGCCGCCGGCCTATCTCTCACAGGACGGCTTGGTGGGCCGCCCTCTGATTGTCACAGGAATGGCCGGATATGCGGTGATCCCATATTCTAGAAGGAATCCTCCGAAGATGGGGCGTGCACTCCAAGTCAAGATGAGAAGATCGGCGTCTCTATTTCTGGCTGGAGACTTACCATGTGTAAACCCTAGGTACCCCCGATGTCTATATAAACCGGAGGGTTTAGATTGTAGAGGGCAGCCAAGCTCATCTAGGGTTTTGGCTACTTGATCTCGAGGTAGATCGACTCTGTAATACTCATACACATCAATACAATCAAGCAGGACGTAGGGTTTTACCTCCATAGGAGGGCCCGAACCTGGGTAAACACCGTCTCCTTCGTCCCCTGTAACCCATCGATCCTAATCTCACAGCTCGGGACCCCCTACTCGAGATCCGCCGGTTTTGACACCGACATTGGTGCTTTCATTGAGAGTTCCGCTGTGGGATCACAAGAGGAATTGATGGCTCGCCTGATCCTTAGCGATGAAGTCCGTAACGGGGACTCGTTCGTCCCCGGACAGTTCCTTGCTTTCGGCAGCATCGTGCTGCACACTGACCCGACTGGCCACCTTGGTCGGATCGGGATTGTCGCCCCCGATCAAGAGATCTGGTTCGGGAACCTAGAGTTCTCCGTAGACTCCCGGGGCGACCTTTCATTCGCCGGGCTCGCAGTTTCATCTAACAAGCCTGAAGTCTCCGAAGCCTTAACTTCGGGTCGCCTTCTCGACTCCGCCCTTGGGTCTGTCCCTGCCGATGATCTGGCTCCTAGTCCAGATCCGGTTATAGTACCTGAGGGCCGGGGGTCGGCCCCTGCCGAACACATTCTTTGTACGGACACGTCGGAGGTCAACTCTGGAAGTCCTAGGCATATTGATCCGGTCGATCTCTCAGCGCTCAATGAGGCACTGGATCGGATCCTAACAATAAAAACCACAGACTACCCGACCTCGACCCATGCTCAGATCGGTCCGGAGGCGGGTCATTGGGAATTTTTTGACCCACCCACCACCCACTTGGTAGCCACTATCGAGGATTTAACCGATATGCTGGACTACGCCTCCGAGGAGGCAGAAGACATGGATGAAGAGGATGGCGCCCCTGCCCCTGTCAACACCGAGCGATGGACTGCCACCTCCACTTACGATGTCTACATGGTGAACACCCCCGATGATAAGGGCAATCGCACCCCTCAGAATAACGGCGATAAATCCGGTGAGGCGCCGTCAAGGCGCCGGAAACAGCGCAAGCGATCTAAGGCACACAAGGGAAGGGAAGCCATTGCAGGCACAGGGGAAAACGATACCCCGAAAGACCTCGGCGACCCCGAAGTCCCCGAACAGCCACTGGAGGACCAGGAAAAGCCCGAAGAGCGGCACGACACCGAGGATCCTAGTGATTCCGAGGACGATAACTACCTCCCCCCCGAGGAGGAGGACGACTTGGAAGCCGAAGACTTCACTATCCCCGATAACCCTACGGATCAGGAACGGTTCAGGCGGCAGATTTTAGCCACCGCCCGAAGCCTGAAGGCAAAACAACAGCAGCTCAAAGCCGAGCAAGACACCCTCAATGATAGATGGACGAGGGTCTTGGCAGCTGAAGAAGGGTACGGTTCCGATCTACCGGACCAACCCAAGAGCTACCCTTGCCGGCGGCTGCTACCACAGTTCGATGACGAGGCCTTCGAAACATCGCCTCCCAGGCATACTCCGTACGACCGGCCCGACCACCCTCCCCGAGGACGGGATAGAATGGCCGGCGAGGCCGAGTACAGGCCTGAAGCACCCCGCAGGAGAGGAAAAGAACCAGCGGCGCACGAGGACAGGTACGACTTATGACAGGACCTGGACTACAGAGCAGGCCACACAAGATCCATCTACGGATCTAGAGGGTACGCCCCCCCCCCCCCGCTAGACGGGACGGATACCGGTCTTGGCTCGACCGCAACAATAGAGGTAGGGAACAACACAGGGCCCGGCCTACCGCCGATCGTAGGCATGACATAGCTCGGGTCAGAGGCGCCGCTCACCCACTGTGCTTCACAGACGAGGTAATGCAGCATCAGTTCCCTAAAGGGTTTAAACCCGTTAACATAGAGCAATACGACAGGACAACAGACCCAGCCGTGTGGATTGAGGACTTCCTCCTCCACATCCACATGGCACGAGGAGATGACCTCCACGCGATCAAGTATCTGCCCCTAAAACTTAAGGGGCCAGCTCGACACTGGTTAAACAGTCTCCCCGAAAACTCCATCGGGAGCTGGGAAGAGCTCGAGGATGCTTTCCGGTCTAACTTCTAGGGCACTTATGTCCGGCCTCCGGACTCCTCCGACCTGAGCAATGTTGTCCAGAAAGCAGGAGAATCGGCTCGGTAATTCTGGAATCGGTTCTTGACCAAGAAAAACCAGATCGTTGACTGTTGGACGCCGAGGCAATAGCCTCCTTCGAGGAATGGCTAGCTTGTCAGCTCGGCCAAGACAAGCCGAGGACAATGTCCACCATCACCTCACTAATGACCCGCTTTTGCGCGGGTGAGGATAACTGGCTAGCTCGACGAAGCCATAACTCCGAAAACCCCGGCACCTCTGAAGTCCGGGATGGAAATGGAAATCCACGATGTAAGAAAAATAAACGCCGCCACAACAACGGCGATACGGAGGACACGGCCATCAATGCCGGCTTCTGCAACCCGAAATCTGGACAGCGGAAGAAACCCTCTAAAGGAAATAGAGACGGACCTACCACGCTGGACAAAATTATGGATAGGCCCTGCCAGATCCACGGCACCCAAGACAAGCCCGCTAACCACACCAACCGTAATTGTTGGGTATTCAAACAAGCCTGCAAAGTCGTAGCCGAGGAGCAAGGCAAGAGCCCACGCAGCGAGGACGATGACGAGCCCCGCGGTCCAAGCAATGGAGGACAAAAGCAGTTCCCTCCAGAGGTAAAAACTGTGAATATGATATATGCCACTCACATACCAAAAAAGGAGAGGAAGCGTGCCCTTCGGGAGGTCTACGCCGTGGAGCCCGTAGCCCCAAAGTATAACCCATGGTCAGCTTGCCCGATCACTTTTGACCGACGGGATCATCCGACCAGTATCCGTCACGGGGGTTCGGCAGCCCTCGTCCTAGACCCAATTATCGATGGGTTTCACCTCACTAGAGTCCTAATGGACGGAGGAAGTAGCCTTAATCTGATTTACTCAGACACGGTGAAAAAGATGGGTATAGATCCGTCAAGGATCAAACCTAGCAACACTACCTTTAAAGGAGTGATTCCAGGCGTCGAAGCCCGCTGCTCGGGCACCGTAAATCTGGAAGTAGTGTTCGGCTCACCCGACAACTTCCGCAGCGAAGACTTGATCTTTGACATTGTCCCTTTTCGCAGTGGTTATCACGCCCTTCTCGGCTGCATAGCATTCGCTCGCTTTAACGCCGTTGCCCATTACGCGTACCTGAAGCTCAAAATGCCCGGACCCAGGGGGGTCATTACTGTCAACGGCAACACACAGCGCTCTCTCCGAACTGAGGAGTATATGGCGGCCTTGGCAGCCGAATTCCAGTGCGGCGACGATAGGCCGACGCCCAAATCAGCCATAAAGGCGCGTCGTGATAGCAAATGAGTTCAGCCTCAACCCGAACTTCCGGAATCACCTTCCGCCCAGCAAAGATAGGGATACGCCCCCCACAGCACAGCCCTAGTTCATGTAAAGTATGTGCCAAGGAGGCACAACTTCGCGCTCAAAATACCATGGGTAGCTGTGGGGACCCATTATCAATGGGTAAGTGTTCGGCTGGACCGAACTACTGCCAACACATGTCTTCGGACAGACTACAGGTACCATCTAGGACCTGCCAAGCGTAAAGCCCATTCACACTACGATGACTTCTCAAGATCTTCTTCCAAAGGTCCGTTCGCCGATAACAATTACCTTTAAAGGAATGCAACCCCCTCAGGGGCAAAGGAGTAGACAGGCGACAGGGCGCATCGAGGACGTCAAGCCACCCATCGAAGACCCCGGGTAAAGCCTCTCCTTGGTACACCTTATTTTCCATTCCAAAATACCTGTAACAGTTGCTTCGGCAGTTTGAGTTGTAAGAATTCATCTGAAATAAAGAGCATCCTTTGCGGCCTCCTTGCAGTATTTTATGTCACATACCCTGTTCTCTACTCGCTGACGCCTATAGAAAAAGGTTGTTCGGTACATACTACGATGCGACCGGCTAATAGACCGGGGGCTCGAATATAAAAATCGCCCCAAGCATCACCCCGGCACTACTATTCATGTGTTCGGCGTCTCAGATGTTGCTTTATATGAATTGGTTCCGAATTATGTCTTGGGTCAATGGTTGGGTTGCCCGGCTCCTGTGCTTGCCCTCTTACGTTCCGCTCGTTCGGCTAAAAGGGTAAAGGGAGAACCACTGCGATTGTGCTTCCGGCTCGCCTGGTCAAGCACCTCAGTGGAGAAAGCCGAAAACTGACAGTCATAATAAGCGAGAACCGGTCTGCAATCCGAGCATAAGTGTCAAACTAAAAATCGATAGAGGTTATTCCGTATTATACGAGGGGTTTGTACTATCGCAAACCATGTGCTGCTGGTGTCAACCTCGGTGTATCCGAATATCACAAAACACTAGGGGCTCGTCATCAGCCCCCGCATTCAAGCTCCTCCGGCTAAGTGAAAGCACTAAAGCATTATAGTCCGATTGCCTTGTTCCCCTTGCACTACCGCCTCCGGGCACCGATACTTCGGCTAAGGGTCACAGTGCGTAGGAAGAAACACCTCGTGTAGTATCTACATGGGGGCTGAAGCCGACGACTCACAACTTTCAGATAAAACGGCCACACAGCAGTCAAAATAATACAAAGCTTAAAGACATAATAAACCATGCAGCCGCATTATAAAGCGGAACTGTCATCAGATACATGACAGAACATTCATTCATAAATTACATCTTTTGGGCATTGGGCTTCTATCGCCCGAGCACTATCCATCACGGCGGAAAAGTATTTCTCGGGGCGCCTATGCTCCTTCCCAGGGGGTGGAGGCGCGGTGGCCATTTCGTTCGGCTTGAGCCCCGGCAGGTGCACCATGGTCCTTGCAAAAGCCATCCGAGCTCCCACGATGCATGTAGAATGCTTCAGACCGTCAATCCGAGGCGCAGCGTCGCACAGTTTCTGCATCAAGCCGAAGTAACTGCTCGGCATCGGCTCGGCAGGCCATAGCCGGATGCAGAGGTCCCTCATGGCCGGCTCCGCCATCCTGTGCAGCTCCATCTGCTTGCTCAGAAGGGGAGGGTGCTCGGGGGCTTGAAATTGAGCCCAAAACAGTTGTTGCTCAACTTCCCCATCCTGGGAGGCGAAATATTTGTTCGCATCCGCTGAACTCTTCGGGAGGTCCGCAAAGGCGCCTGAGGAATGCCACACCCGGGTGAGCAAGGCAAACCTGTTACCAACAAAGGCACATTGCAGTAAGTACGGCTTACCATCGGCAATCGCCCTGACTTGGCAGAGTTCTTCTTCAAAGAACCGCCTATCAACACGCTCCGATTTGAGCTCGGATTTCAGCGTGGATAGCTCGGTGGCCTGGTCTCCGTTCTTCTGCTCAAGGGCCTCACACTTTGTGCTGGCATCCTTGAGCTCCAGCTGCACCTCCACCACCCGGGCTTCATGCTTGTCGTTCACGGCTTTTAATGCCGATAGGTCGGCTGCTGCCCGTTCGGCCGCCGCCTTCTCATCTGCGGCCTCCTGCCTCGCCCTGGCCAACTCGGCCTTGAGGTTCTCGACCTCCGCAGCCACAGCTGTGGTAACAATAAGTAAATACAAACTTATGGATAATTCGACTATCTCAACCAAGGAGGATAGACAATAGCCCGAATGTCACTATCCGGACTCACCTTGCGTCTCGTCGAATCTCTTGTTCAGACGATCGAGCTCTTCATCGGAGCTCTTCAGCTTCCGGTTTAGCTCGGCAAGCTCCATTGCGTTGGCGGCCGCCGCCGATGACGAAGCCTACAAAACAAACTATGTGCATTAAAATTCCCGAGCTATCGGATTCCGACCCTCTGCTGAGTACTCTCTGGAGCTCTTAGAACAATGAAGGACAAAGGATGCCTTGAGCATCGTTACTAATGTTCGGACGTTTGACCCCCGGGTGGGTTTTTCAAACTCACCCAGGGTCCGAGGGCTACTACACTTATAAGGATTGCATAAACTAGGCAAATTAACTTTTTCTAAAGAAAAGAATATTACGTGGCTCACCTGGAACCCGTCAAGAGACCGTTGAAGGCCTCTTTCAGTCCGCTATCTACGGACTGAATGCCTTGCAAAATCGCACCCATAAGGGCGTGGTGATTCTCAGCGATGGAGGAGCCAGATAAAGCTTCCTCCATCTGCGCCGGCCACCCAGTCATGGGCGGCACTGGTGGGGGCCTGCCAGCCCTCCCTCTGGTGGGGGATTGGGCGGGCTGCTCCGGAGGCGTAGATCGCTCCGGAGATGTCTTCGAATAGGGACGGACCGGACTTCGTCCCCCCTCTTTATTTGCGAGGAGATGTTCTTCCTCCTGGTCTTCGGCGGCTGAGGTGTTAACCTCAGCCATAATGTCGTCGCCGCTGCCGCTGGTGTTCGGCTCAGAAAGAGCCTGGTGCGACAACACCTCCGCGGCCTTCTTCGAGGCCTCTGGAGGCATCGGATGCGACGCAGTCCCGCTTTCTGCCAGGTCGGCGGGCAGGGGCTCCCCGTCTGAGAGTTGGTCGGTGGGGAGATCGGGCGGTGGACTGCAAATCGAAATACGTTCGCCCATTTTAGCACTAAATACTCTATGCAAGTAACCCAGAAGGTCTTCGGATTCATACCTCTAGGCTGGGGGCTTAACCCTGGGGTTCCTTTGGGGAACCTTTTCGGAAACGTCAGACTCCTCGTCGGAGTCCGAGCTATCGTCAGCTAGGACTGCCTTTGTTCGGCAGGTCCTCTTTGGGGCACGAGGAGGTAGGTCCTCCGTGACTTCCGCTGACGCCGCCCTTTTCCTTGTGAGGGGGGAGTCGCACTCCCCCTCGTCCTCGTGCTCTTCCCCGTGAGCGGAAGAGGCGTGGGTCTCCTCGGATTTAGTATCCAGGAGACCCCTTGGGTGAAGACCCTCTCGGGCTCCCTTCTTTTCCCCTTTCTTCTTCTCCTTCCTCTCTGGCGCCGAATACGGCGCCATGACGAGCATCTCCGTCAGCAGATCTGACCGAGGGTCTTCGGGCTGCGGGGCCGGACAGTCAATTTTCACGGCTTTCCTCAGCCATTTCTGTGAAGATAAGGGAAAGGGGGTTCAGCTCTTTGTTGAAAAACAGAGCCGCAGAATTAAAAGTTCTACCTTACCTTGGTGGGAGGGTTTGCGGCGTCGAGTCCGGTGTCCTCTTCCTCGGCCGGCCAGCTTTCCTGAGGCTTGAATAACACCTTCCACAATTTCTCGTGGGTAGTGCGGAAGAATTGACGTACGGTGTCCGGGTCCTCGAGCTGGTAAGCCCACATTGGGGAGGCCCGGTGCTGGCAGGGGAGGAGATGGCGGCGGAGCATGACCTGGACCACGTTGGTCAGCTTGATGTTGGTCTTGATCATCGAGGAGATGCACTTCTGCAGCGACTTCACCTCTTCGGCAGACCCCCAGTCAAGGCCCTTCTTGAGCCACGAGGTTAGCCTCGCAGGGGGTCCGAATCTGAACTCGACGGGGGCCATCCCGTCCGCGCTCCCTGGTTCAGTGATGTAGAACCACTCCTTTTGCCAGATCTTTACCGTGTCAATGAAGGTGCCCTCCGGCCACTCGACACGGGGGAGCTTGTTGATTACGGCCCCTCCACAATCCGCATGCGCACCCACAACTGTCTTCGGCTTGACGTTGAAAACCTTGAGCCACAGGCCGAAGTGCGGCTGTACCCGCAGGAAGGCTTCACAGACAAGGATGAACGCCGAGATGTGCATGATGGAGTTCGGGGGGAGGTCGTGGAAGTCTAACTCATAACAAAACATGAGGCCCCTGACGAAGGGGTGGAGCGGAAAGCCAAGTCCCCGGAGGAAATGGGGGACGAACACCACCCTCTCGCCCGGCCTCGGCGTGGGGACCACCTGATTCGCCTCTGGGGCGTGGTGGGCGATGTCGGCGGAGAGGTAGCCGGCATGCTTCAACTCCAGTATGTCGTTGTCGGTGACGGAGGAGGCCTCCCACTTGCCCATGGAGCCTGAACCAGCCATGGTCGAGCTCGGAGGGGAGATGGAGGAGGAACTGGATCTGGGCTCTCGGAGCTTGGGGAAGGTTGAGGAAGCAGAGGTTGCGAATTGAGAGCGTGACTAGGCCTTGGGGGTTTTCTCCCTTTTATGGGTGCCGTAATACCAAGAGCCTCCCCTCTACTGCGCCGCAGGCCTCGCCACTTCCTGAAACAATCGTGCCGCTATGCGCGTGGGATAAACCAAAGGATTAATCATATCCCATAAGAAACGGGACACGATCTGCACATTTATAAGACGTGCCAATGAAACTGCCTCGAACCGCGAATCAAGTTTTTGTAGCCGGCTCGACGGTCATGGTAGGCCGCGACCCTTCGTCAGAAAGGCTGTCATGGAACACTATTCACACTTTAACGTTTGGCCTTCAAGGTTAAGCAATTTATGGCATCCGGATAATTTCATGTTCGGATAACTACGTATCATCGGTAGCCGGACTAGAGCCCGCCGATCATAAAGGAGGAAAAGAACTCGCCCCGCAAGGCGAAGACTTTGATCACGCGAAGCTACTGGTGTCATGACCCCTGGCGTTGGAGGCTAGTTCGGGGGCTATTAAGGGAGTCCTGGACTAAGGGGTCCTCGGGCCGCCGGCCTATCTCTCATAGGCCGGCTTGGTGGGCCGCCCTCTGATTGTCACAGGAATGGCCGGATATGCAGTGACCCCATATTTTAGAAGGAATCCTCCGAAGACGGGGCGTGCACTCCAAGTCAAGATGAGAAGATCGGCGTCTCTATTTCTGGCTGGAGACTTACCATGTGTAAACCCTAGGTACCCCCGGTGTCTATATAAACTGGAGGGTTTAGATTGTAGAGCGCAGACAAGCTCATCTAGGGTTTTGGCAACTTGATCTCGAGGTAGATTGACTCTGTAATACTCATACACATCAATACAATCAAGCAGGACGTAGGGTTTTACCTCCATAGGAGGGCCCGAACCTGGGTAAACACCGTCTCCTTCGTCCCCTGTAACCCATCGATCCTAATCTCACAGCTCGGGACCCCCTACTCGAGATCCGCCGGTTTTGACACCGACGGCAAGCGCGGCTGTCAGACACCCACCTCGCTCGGAGCAAGACGGAGTGAGAAGCGGGACCGTAGTCCCACAAGTTCGACCTCCTCCATGACAGACGGCCCCGGCGACCGGCGCACGGCGACGAGAATACGGTGACGCCTCTCCTGGTTCTACCAAGAGTCGAGTGACGTCGCGATCTACCTCCCTAGCCATGCCGACCACGGCAACAGAAGCAATGGCGCGGGCCCAACAGCTGCTAAACTTCCCGCCGCCGGCTGATAAGATGGACGAGTGGAGAGCCACCATCCAGAGTTTGATCGGCTTCGTCGAAGCCAGCAAATTGCAGCATGCGAAGCTGTCCAGATGCCCGCAGACGGCGTCGACGGCCCGGGCTGAGGGGTCACGTCGAGGGGGCCGCGCCAATGGTGCAATCCCCTCTGCAACAGTAGACCCAGAGGCGGCCACAACAAGATCCACATGTCGACGAGCCCGACGAGGTATCTATGGTCTCGTCCGGTCCGCGCGATCACCAGGACCAGCGGCGTGTCCAGGAAGACCGACGGAGGGAAGATGCCCGCGTCACCATAGAGCGACGCCGGGAAGCGCACTGCCAATCCGACAGGCACAACGGCCCAGATGCTGGCGACCCCACGCCCAGTGCTGGCGAGTACCTGCCTTAAGAGGTTGGGTACCCTGCCTTAAGCTACGACAGGTCCGCTGGCCATCGGCCCGAGCTTTCAAACCTGAGCTGACGGAGAAGTACGACGGGAAGCTAAACCCGGCGGAATTCCTGGGCATCGATACGATAGTCGTTCAAGCCGACGGGGGAAGAGATGAGAAGGTGCTCACCAACTATTTCCCTTTGGAGCTCAAGCCAAATGTGAGATTGTGGCTGATGCATCTGCCGGAGAACTCCATTTCATCATGGGCTGACTTGTGCAACGAGTTTGTCGGCGCCTTCACATGCGGCCACCAGGAGCCAGGACAGCCCAGCGACCTGCAAGTCCTTCCGCAGAAGGAAGGAGAAACCCTGCGGAAGTACATTCAGAGATTCAGTCGAGTGCACCGCAATATTCCAGAGATACACCCCGCAGCCGTGATTGTCTCGTTCCACTCGAACGTGCGCAATAGGAGGATGCGGGCCAAGATGAATGTGAAGCCCCCCAAGACCGTCAACGAGTTGTACACATTGGTGAACAAGTGTGCTCGTGCTGAGGAAGGAAGGCGACTCCCCGAGGAGGAGGCTCGCGTCGAAGTCGACTCCTACGACGACGACGATGCCCCTAGCCTGAAGGGGAAAAGCCAGAAGCGCAACAAGAAGCGTAAAGGAAAAGCAGTGTTGGCCGTTGAGAGCTCTGGTAATCTCACTACCGGCAAAAAGGCCAAGGCCGAGGCCCCCGGCAAGGGAGCTGCCACGTGCGCTGATTGCTGAGAAGCCGCAGCGGCAGAGAGAACCGGAAGGTCCGACGGGCCATACTGCAAAATCCACCGCACCAAAGGCCATGATCTCCAAGAATGCCGCCAAGTTGAGCAACTTGCTGAGAAGCAGAAGGGTGAATACGAGAGGCGTGACAAGGAGAAAGGCCAAGATGGTGCTGCCGAGAAGGGCCATGGTGGTAGAGGAGGCCGCCGCGGCAAGGCCCCACAACAGAAGGAAAAACCTGCTAGAGGCCGTGAGAAGAAAGAAGAAGATGATATGAGTGATGATGAGGATGATGAAGAGTCCAGTGATCAGGATTTCCAGAAGGCAACTGAAGCCATGTGTGTTGACGCGGGTGCATCTTTGCATTCCTCTCACCGCCAGCTCAAGCAGTGGGCCCATGAGATCAACGTCGTGGAGCCAGCTGCAGAATCCAGAAGACCACTCAAATGGTCCCGCACGCCTATCATCTTTGATGCAGAGGATCATCCTGACCGCACCACTGCGGTCGCATGTTTGCCGTTGTTGGTCTTCCCAACAATCGGCAACCTCAAAGTAACCAAGATGTTAGTTGACGGCGGGGCAGGGTTGAACTTAATCTCCCCTAAGGTGGTTGAAAGGCTGCAGATCCCCGACGAAGAGTTCAAAGCTACGGGTACATTCCAAGGAGTCAACCCCGGCAGGAGCTGACCCAAGGGAAAGATCACTTTGCCTGTGACGTTTGGCAAGGAGTTGAACTACCAGACTAAGAAAGTGGTGTTTGATGTGGTCGAACTCCCCCTGCCTTACAACGGAATTCTTGGTCGCCCAGCTCTGGCAAAATTCATGGCAACATCCCACTATGCTTACAACACTTTGAAGATGCCGGGGCCCATCGGGATCATCTCCATCCCATCTCAGAAGAACGATGCAGTTATCTGCGTGGACAAGATGTATCGAGACGCTGTAGCAGCTGAGGTCGCGGAAGCACCAGCTCCCGCCAAGGAATCAAATAAGGGGAAGAAGTCTAGCAGAGACGTCAGCAAGGACTCCGGGAAGCGCGCCTCTTCGGAGTGCACTACACCCGTCGATGATCTGCCGGAGTGTTCCACTAGCAAGAGATCCAAGATCACGTATCCTACGACGAAGAAGGTCCCAGCAGGGCAGGAAGGCACTGATGGTACATTTACCATCAGTGCCACCCTTAATGACAAATAGGAAAGCGCGCTCATTGCCTTCCTGCGGGCGAATGTCGATGTGTTTGCTTGGCAGCCATCTGACATCCCCGGTGTTCCCAGGGAGGTAATTGAGCACCACCTTGCTGTCTGCCCTCATGCCAGGCCCGTCAAGCAGAAAGTTAGGAAGCAAGCCTTGGAACGGAAATAGTTCATTGCCGAAGAGATCAAGAAGCTTGAAGCAGCTGGTTTGGTCAGAGGAGTGTGGCATCCGACATGGTTAGCCAACCCGGTGGTGGTGCGCAAGGCGAATGGGAAATGGAGGCTTGGCATTGATTTCACTGACTTAAACAAAGCATGCCCGAAGGACCCTTTTTCCCTTGCCGCGCATCGGTCAGATTGTTGATTCCACTTCCGGGTGTGACATGCTTTCCTTCTTGGACGCATACTCCAGATACCACCAGATATTCATGGCCAAGGAAGACGCGGAGAAAACCGCGTTCATAACTCTGTGTGGCACATACTGCTTTGTACGTATGGCCTTCGGGTTAAAGAGCACTGGTTCTACCTTTGCAAGGGCCGTGCAGATTGGATTTGAACCTCAGTTGCACAGGAATGTGGAAGCTTACATGGATGACATAGTAGTCAAAACCAAAGATGAAGCAACTCTCATACAAGACTTGGAAGAAACTTTTATCAACTTGCGCAAGATAAATTTGAAGCTCAACCCTGAGAAGTGTGTGTTTGGTGTCCCATCCGGCAAGCTGCTTGGGTTCTTTGTGTCTCAGCGAGGCATAGAAGCCAATCTCGACAAGATCAAAGCAATCGAGTAGATACAAGCACCCAAGTCCGTCAAGGAAGTAAGGCGCTTGGCCGGATGCATTGCCGCGTTGAGTAGGTTCATCTCCAAATCCGCTGAGCGCGCCCTGTCATTTTTCAAGATTCTGAAAAAGGCCGGCCCAATGAAGTGGACCCTGGAAGCAGAAGCAGCGCTGCAAGATCTAAAAGCTTACCTTTCCTCTGCTCCCACCTTGGTCGCGCCTAAACCGCAAGAACCGTTGCTGCTATACTTGGCGGCAACAAATCAAGTGGTTAGTGCAGCGCTGGTGGCGCAGTGGGAAGTGGATGAGGACGCATCCGCTGCAACTGATGTCACCGGGGGTGGAACCGAAGCATTCGCAGCAGGACCTGATACGGGCCAAGGGGAACCTAAGCAAGCAGACAAGGCAGTTTCAAGGAAGTGGCGAAGAAGAAAGTGGTGCAGCGACCAATGTACTTTGTGAGCTCCTTATTACAAGGGGCTAGATCAAGGTACTCCGGAGTGCAAAAGCTGATCTTCGGCCTTCTCATGGCCTCGAGGAAGCTACACCACTACTTCCAAGCCCACGAGATCACTGTTATCACCCGCTTTCCGCTGCAGCGTATATTGAGGAACCCTGAAGCCACTGGCAGGATAGTTGAGTGGGCGCTAGAGATGTCGAGCTTTGGTCTGAAGTATGAGAGCACTTCCACAATCTAGAGCGGGGCGTTGGCGGAATTCATTGCGGAATGGACACCCACGCCAAACGAAGAGGTTCCAGAGACAATTCTCCCCGGCAAAGAAGCGCCTAAAGAATGGATCATATACTTTGACGGTGCTTTCTCACTTCAGGGCGCTGGAGCAGGCGTGCTCCTCATCGCCCCCACTGGAGAGCATCTCAAATATGTGGTCCAAATGCACTTTCCCCGAGAGGAGGCCACCAACAACACTGCTGAGTATGAGGGGCTCCTTGCCGGATTCGGGATCGCGGTGGAGTTGGGAGTCAAGAAACTAATCATCCGAGGAGATTCTCAACTCGTGGTGAGACAAGTCAACAAAGATTATCAGAGTCCGTTGATGGAAGCATACGTGGAAGAGGTGAGGAAGCTGGAGGAGCGCTTTGATGGATTGCAAACAGAGCACGTGCCGCGTGCAGAAAACAGCATCGCTGATCATCTATCAAAGTGCGCTGCGCAAAAGCTCCCTGTGGAACCAGGAACCTTTGTCCTCCACCTCACTCAGCCATCAGTATCCCCATCAACGATGACCAGGAAAAGAAGAAGGCTGAACTCCGGCAAGCATTTCCCGCAGAGCTTCCTGAAGCCGCTAGTAGAGAGGCTGTCAAGGGCAACCCCGTTTCGGTTGGTGAGCAGCTCCCTCCTGCAGGACCCCAGGTCCTTGCGGTCAAGGTAAGCGCTCCCACGGACGAGAAGATGCCTTTAGTCCTCTTTGTCGAGCGACAGACTCCAGCTTGGGCAACACATAGTCCACTTCCTCCAAACAGGAGAACTTCCCGAAGAACAAGTGGAAGCCGAAAAAGTAGCCCGTCAGTCAAGTATGTACCAGTTTTTCGACGACACTCTATACAGAAAAAGACCAAACGGTGTGAAATTAAGGTGTATTTGCCAGGAAGATTGTCGGATTTCGGGCTCCGCAAAACCCTTAAGATTCGAACACAGGGGTGTGTGCGAAGATCCCCTGCAGCCTCGCCCAACCTAGCTCGCTACTCGATGAACACAGCAACGAACTCGCACGATGACGAGGAAGAAGATGAACACGACAGTTTACCCAGGTTCGGGCCGCTGCGAAGCGTAATACCCTACTCCTGCTTTGGTGGATTGCCTCTCGAGGAGGTGGGGTGGATGAACTAGTACAGTGTTTCAGAGCCTCATGAGGGCTCCCCTGAGGTGTTCGGGGCCCTTTGTGGCTTGGTGATGGATGAGTGGTGGAATGGATTTCCATCCCTCTCTACGGTGCAACCTACCCTCTATATATAGTGGTGGCTCGGGTCCTCTTCCCTTATCGCAATGGCGGGAAGGGATCCCACAACGGCCAAGTTTGAAGGGGGACAGGAGTACGTGCCCGCCCTGCCCAAAGGCGGTCTTCGCCTGCAAAGTAGCTGTCGACGGCGCAGGGATGGGCTCAGCGATGACATCCGTCCTGCGGGGCTGGTGGTTGTGGTCTTGTTGTACCGGAATGGAAACCTTTGGGGGTGCTTTGGGAACCCGCGTACGTCCCTGCTCCCTTTGCACCAAAGGGGAAACTGCGCCGCCTGGCGCGCTGGCGCCCGCCTGTCCTTCCTTGCATCACCTTTGACTCCTGAGGCCGGGCCTTGCATAGAGATCTCCGCCGCTTCGGAGGGGGCCTCGGGAGGCCCATCGCTTGCTGGTCTTGACGTTGCTCCTCCTCGCGAGCCTAGGGCCCTCGTGAGGGCCTTGCCTTGAGTGGGGCCACGCCTAGTTGTGTTCGGTTGATGAAGTGGGCCATGCCCTCGGCCGCAGGCAGGCAGGTCTGGGTACCCCCGTTCCCAGAACGCCGACAGTAGCCCCCGGGCCCAAGGCGCGCTCGAGCTGGCTTCTGGGCGAAGCCCCGATGGCGGACCAAAGCGCTGCGGGCCCCAAACGCCCGCGGGCCAGGCATAGCGCGCGTTGTGCGGTTGATGGCGGGCGCGCTTTGTCCCTTCAGCCTCCGCTCGAATCGACAAGAGCCTGACTTTTAGCGCTGGGCCATTATTGCTTCCCTTTCTCGCGCACCTGCTCTTGCTGCCTAGGTTTCCAGCTCCAGCAGGCGCCTCTCCAGATCCGGCGCCGCTCCGTCCTCCTCCTTGCTGCTTCGGCCCCGCAAGCTTCTCGATGGCTCCCGCCGGCAAGCAGAAACCAGAGGCGCAGAGCTCTGCCTCTGCCCCCATCTCACCGGCGCTCTTGGGGTCTACCATCGCCAAGGACGAGGACCTCCTCCCAGTGCTCCCGTGGACGGCGGATGGGTCCAACGAGCAGGGGCGGACCTTGATATGGGGCGGCTCCTCGGCGAAACGGCCCTCGTCCAAAGCGGTCTACCCCTTCTTCCTCCATAGCGTCTTTGCCGGGCTCGTTCCGCCCTTCTCCGCGTTCTTCACCGCCATCCTCGACCACTACAGGATCCAGGCCCTTCATCTCCAACCCAACTCCATCTTGCTCTTGTCCGTCTTTGCCTTCTACTGCGAGGCCTTCATGGGCGTGCGGCCTTCGGTGGCCCTTTTCCGCCATTTCTTCAGCTTGCGCCTGCATGACGACGCTCAACGGTCGGCGTGCGTCTCCTTCGTCGCGGTCCAGAGCGGCAACATGCTCTTGAAGGCCGGGAAGAAGGTGGAGAACTTCAGGCACCGCTGGGTCCTCATGGATCTCAAGGACACCAACCCTCGGTTGGATCTGCCGAAAGGGCTGCCGGAGAAGACCTCCGCGTGGAGCTCCGCGAAGCTCTCCGATCCCCGGGCCGGGCCCATCCTGGAGCGCTTCTCCCGCGATATCATCGCCAAGAAGCTAACTAGGGGGATGATAGTGAAGGAGTTCCTGGCGCAGCGCCTGGCGCCCCTCCAGGCCCATTCTAGGCCCTTGTGGAACTATCAGGGCAACGGCGACAATCTCAGGCTTCGGTCCGCGTGCATAACACCCGAGGAATTGAGCAGGGCTGTGGTGACCCTGCTCAACGGCGACCCTGGTGACCTCCCTGAGGCCCACGCCCCGCTGTACTGCCGCGATGACGGGGCCGATCTGGTTGCTGCGATGCATGTCTTCAACGAATTGGGGCTTTTCCCAGTAGAGGGCCTCGGTTCTCCGGTGACACCACGGGCGGGGAGGATTCTGAGAGGACCGCCGACGATGGCCTGGCGAGGGCGTCTCCCCCGTCACAGGGCACCCTTCTGCGCGAGCTTGAGGACGATGACGATGCTGGTGAAGTTTCTGTTGCGGGCTCCTCGCTCGCCGCCAAGGCCCTCGCGCCACGCGGTCCGCATGCGTGTCGGCTCCCCGGAAGCGTGGAGCCGAGTCTCCTCCGGTGCGCCCTGCCTCTGCCGGCAAGGCGGTTGAAGCGCCGGCCTCGCCCTCGCCCGAATCGCAACTCGCAGGCAAAGTGGGCGAGGGCGGGGCCATGGCAGTCCCTTCGGCGGCCGCCCCTGCGGACAGCGCCTCTGGTCCGCCACGCGGTGGTCCCCTCTCCGTGGGGAGCTTGGGTGCCCCCGTCGTTGCTGGAGCGGAGAGGAAGAGGAAGTGGGTCGACGTCGAGGAGTAAGTGGTCCGGCTTGGCTTGGCTCGCATACCTATGTCTTGTGCATTGATGACCTTCCTTTGCTTGGTGACGAGGGATGCCGCTATGCTAAAGATGAGGAAGAAGAAGGCGGGCGTTAAGCCGAAGGCGACTTCCGACGCGCCGCTTGCCCCTGCCGACAGGCCGTCGCCTATTGCTGAAGGCGAGGGGGCTCGCGAGGCAGCCTCCCTGGTCGTCGCCGTGAAGCCCGCTGAGCCCCCAATGCTTGCAGGCGTGGTCGCTCCTGCCCTCGAGGGCGCGGTGACGCCGATGTCTGGAGGGCCAGCCGCTCGCCGATTCGTCCGTGTCCGCGGTCGCCGAGCGGCCTCCGGAGCCTCCTGCTCCTCGCGTTGTTGCCTCCCCGGGAACGCCCCCTGCGATCGCGCAGGGGACTCCTCCGGAGGGGCCCTTGATGCCTCCGGCGCGTGGCCACGACGTCCTGGACGGGGCCTCCGCCGCTCTGGGTCAAGTTCGTGGCGCCCTCGGGGGTGCCGACGATCGTCTCGCGAGTGGGCGCCTAGAGCTCCTCTCAGGATGGCTCCAGGCCGACGCCTTCGTCGTGGCGATTTGGGGTCAGGCCGAGGCTGCCGCAGCGAAGAGCGAGAAGGAAGTCGCGGCCGCCCGGGTAGCGCGCGAAGAGGCGCTGATTGAGGTGGTGTCTGCTGCCAAGCGTTGCGAAGAGGTGGAAGCCCGTCTGAAGGCCCTCCTTGAGGAGAGGGCCGATCTTGCGGGGCAGCTTCACCAGCAGGAGGAAGACCTCGAGGCCCGCGAGGCCAAGCTTGCCGCTCGGGACTCTGAGCTGTCCCAGGTGGCGACCCGCCAGGACGCGGAGCGGGTACGCCTGGACGCGCAGGAGAAGGAAATCGCTCCGAAGAAGGCCCTTCTTGACACCAGGGAGGAAGCTCTTGCCGCGGCCGAGGAGAAAAAGGCTGCGGAGCTGAGCGCCTTTCCTTCCGTCGAGCTCAAGCTTCGCCAAGCGCTTCATGCCCTTTGCCGGGATGGGTTCGCGGAGCCCCTGGTGGCTCAAGAGAGCGGCTTCGCGATGCTCGCTTCGAGGCTTGTCGAGGAGCTGGAGGGCGCCATCGTCAAGGTGGAGAGGGTCTTGGAGAGTGAGTGACGCGACCTCTTTTCTGAGGCCGCGACGCGCGTCTTCAGCCATCTTCATCTTCACGAGCCGGGGTTTGATTTCGACTCGGTGATCCGCCCGGTCGCCCCTGAGGTCCGTGTCAGCGCTGCGACGGCGGTGAAGGGCGCCGTGGAGACGCTGGTGAAGAGGTTCACCCGCGTCACGGTTTCTCCGCCTCCGGATGCTGTTGAGGTTGGCGGCGAGGAAGACGACGCCAGCGATGTCGACGACGAGTCCCCCGAGGGCGGGACGAGTGGTGGCGGCGGTTCCTCCTGATTTCTTTCTCTTGCTCCTTTCCTGAAATGCACGCCGTGCCTCATGGAGGCGCTAACTTGTTTGTGTTCGCGAAAACTTTTAACGCTTTGTAATAACTGTTTGACTGTGTGATTGCTCTCTTCGCCTTGTTTCCTTCTTGCTTGCTGTGATGCTCTGCGTCGGCAGGGCCCGGCCCGCGCATACCTCAGCCGCCGTTGGGCCGACTGGATCACCAAGGACGGTCCAAGGGGTGAGGGGCTACGGGTCCAGTGAGGCTCCTGAGTCGCGATGCTCAGGAGTCCCCCTTGACGTGCGAGCAGCCCTCATGAAGGGAACACGGTGGAAATTGGGTTAACTTGAAACTTTCGAACACCTTTAGCGCTCTGCGTCGGTAGGGCCTGGCCCGCGCATACCTCAACCGCCGTTGGGCCGACCGGATCACCAAGGATGGTCCAAGGGGTGAGGGGCTACGGGTCCAGTTAGGCTCCTGGGTCGCGATGCTCAGGAGTCCCCCTTGACGTACGAGCCCCAGCGTCCTCCTTAAGGGTTTTTGAGCAGTTTTTTGAGCGCTTCGAGCTCTGTGTCGGTAGGGCCCGACCTGCGCATACCTCAACCGCTGTTGGGCCGACCGGATCACCAAGGACGGTCCAAGGGGTGAGGGGCTACGGGTCCAGTTAGGCTCCTGAGTCGCGATGCTCAGGAGTCCCCCTTGACATACGAACGGCTCCCATACCTTTCCTCGCCAGCTTTTCCGGAGATGGGCGCGTGAAGACCAGGTTCGACAGACCTGGGAAGGTGGTGTGTACTAGACTTGGCCGGGTAGCAGCCCCCGTGCAGCCCCCTCACGCGTGCATCCCCGGGGAACGCAGCGAGAAGGGGGCCACTAAGGACCTTCCTAAGGTTGGATGCAGCCGCTGGGGCGCCCTCAGTTGTTTATCCCCCCGCACGGGGCGTGGGGCTTCCACCTTGCGTGGGCATAGTCATTGGTGGACCATGTTGACCGCGAGCACGGAGCTGTGGCTTCCACCTTGCGTGGGCATAGTCATTGGTGGACCGTGTTGACCGCCAGCACGGAGCTGTGGCTTCCACATTGCGTGGGCATAGTCATTGGTGGACCGTGTTGTGATGAGGACATGACTACCTTGGATACGACCAAAAATATTGCATACATGCATATTTGTGAGGTGATTTCTTATAAGAGTTATGCAATAATTTATTTATGTTATCCGGAACAAAAATACTTCACCTATTTTTATTTTATGCCTAAATGCAGGATGGACGAACACTTGTATGAACCACGTGTGATGACAAAAGAAGAGGAAATGGTTGGGTGCTATTCAAGTGGTCCTCTCATGTCAAAGGAAACAATTAGGTGCTATTCAACAAGTTCTCTCACGTCACTTTTTGGCCAAGAGAAGATAGAGTCCAAGTCTCTCACGTTCTGGACTCAGATTCGGACTGCACAGATATACCTGTACCAAAACGGCAATAACTTTTTCATCCGGACTCCGAATTGGGTGATTCTTTTTTTTCTGAAAAGTAGATTTTATCTACTTTCCGTACCAATTGGAATCAACTTCAAATTCGTCCGTAGAGTGGAGATATTGATGAAACAATATGACGTTGCACCAGAATCTGAATCAAACTACAAGTCCAAAGGTGTTGCATCACCTCCACTTGGGCCCATAGGCCTTGTACGACCTAGGGTTAGTTTTAGGCTGCCTTGGGACGTCCTCCCATCTCCTTGGCCGCCACCCCTTGCTCCTATATAAGTAGATCAATCTAGTAGCTTTTCCTTTGGGTTTTGTTTAGTTAAAAGTTAGCCATTGCAACTTCGTGTACTTCGTTTGTGTCCAACGACCAGACCAAGACCGCTTTCGGAACACCAACATTATCAATACTTCATCTATATTCGCAATATTCAGATTGCATTATCATATTCTTGCTTGTTCTTCGATTGCTTGCAGGAATAGACCTTCGTGGTCAGGTTGATCGTGCTCCGGCGTGGTCAATAACCTCTTGGAGATTGGTTTAGCGATTGCTAAGGCGCAACGTCGTGCACGTTCGAAGTCGGATCGTCAAAGTCGTCTCCACCAAATCGATAGTTATCATCTCATCGAAAGATCGGGACCCTCGCCTCTATCATGTTGACTTCTCCGCCAGCGCTGGGCTGTGGCTGCCACATTGCGTGTGAAGGGACCCCTCCGCGTCCTCGGGGGCCCCCGGGCGTGTACAGCCCATAGAGTTCGTGCGCGTGGCTGGCACGGTAGAACTGGGAGGTGTATCTGGGAGCTCGCGAGGGCGCTTTGGCCTCGCGAGGTCCCTACCTCAAAGGCGGTTTGCGCCTGAGTCTTCTCGCAGATGGGGCTGTCCGAAGCCCCGCTGACTTCTTCTTCTTCATGGGTGAGGCAGGTTGGTTGTCCTTTTGGCACTCTACGTCTGCAGGTCCCGGTCCCGCACATTTCCCGACCGCCGTAGTGTACGACCGGATCACCAAGGACGCAACTACGGGGTTAGGCCCCGGCACCCTTGACGCCAACCGGATCACCAAGGACGACATCAAGGGGCGAGTGGCTTTATGACCAGTAAGGCTCCTGAGGAGCCCCCTTTGACGCTCAAGTGGCTCTACGTCGGCAGGTCCTGGTCCCGCACATTTCCCCACCATCGTTAGGTACGACCGGAAACCAAGGACGCACTTCACGGGCCGAGGCCCCGACACTCCTGATGCCTACCGGAAACCAAGGATGACATCAGGGGGGCGAGTGGCCTTATGACCGGTAAGGCTCCTGAGGCGCGATGCTCAGGGGCCCCCTTTGACGCTCGAGCGACCCCCATTCCACCCTGTCGGCTGCTGCCTCAAGAGGCCGTGGGGCCTCCCGAGACTCCATGCTAAGGCGTCGTGCTGCGGCCGGAGCCCCCGAGCGGGGATCGTCCGCCCAAAGATGCAAGTCCCTGATGCGACAGGGCCTTGCATCCCAGTTCCGTGGTGCCCCAGGAAGGGCCGTAGCGCACAGCCCCTTGCGAAACACCAGCTCAGAAAGGGTGGTGCGGCGGCATTCACGCCGGCAAGGAGCCATGCAGGCAAGGCAGAACGTTAGGAAACAGACTAGATGCATGAGAAACTATTGAAATATGTATAAACGGGGCGACTGCAGGGGCGTGCCCTGATCACCTGAGGATAATGCGGCCCGGTGGGCGCCCTCAAACGGAGTAAACCAAAAAATTACCTGGCAACAACCAACAAAAGGTCACCTGGCGGGCATGCCGCTGAAGAGCAGAAGCTGCCGTCATAGCCTGATCTCTCTTCTCCACGAGCGCGACCTTCATGGGTCCGTCGTCTCTCGAGGCTCGGGACCTTCGCTTGGTCCGAGCATCTCCTCCAACTCCTCACCGTGCCTTGCCAGGCAAGGCACGAGAATGGCTCGGTAAAGGCGCTGGAACGTGACGCCTGCGTTCGCCAGTCCGAAGGGCATGCGGACGTAGGCGTTCGGGTAGACCCATCCATGATCGGCACGCGCTGGCCAGAAGGGCCCCTGGGCCGCGGCTCTGTTGATCGCGAGCGCGTTGACGCAGACGCGCGGCTGGTCGACCGTGCCGATGACGACGGCTGCGATTGGTGGCGCTGGGCAGTCCCCGCCTTGCACGGCCTGTGCTTCTCGAAGTTCCTCGTTCGCTCTGATGACGGACTCTCGCGAGCTAAGCACCTCACGCCGTGCTCCAGCTCGGGCCGACGCGCGTCAGACCGCGCCTTCAGGTTGTGCTCGAGCGCCCTTCTTGTCTCACTGGCCGGGCCCGAAGCTCCCCGGGTGGGAGCCCCCGGGCCCGACCCAAGAGGGGCGCCGAGCGCGCCTTCCTATGCGATAGGGGGTGGGGCCCCATCCTTGGGCGCAGAGCTTGAGGCCCCAGGATGCCCCGCGGAAGGGAGCTTCTTCTTCTTCTTGCGCGGGTCCTCACGGGGCAGGGCGTCCTCCTCGTCATCCGAGCGCTCGGCCGCCGCGGCACGGTAAGCACGCTCGAGGGTGCAGACATCATCCTTCTCATCGCAAGCAACGGTGATGACGCCGCCACTCCCTGACATCTTGAGGACGTTGTAGCTATGGTGGGTCACCGCCATGAACTTGGCGAGGGCCGGGTACCCGAGGATCGCGTTGTACGGGAGGTGGATGTGCGCGACGTCGAAGACGATGATCTCGGTGTGGTAGTTCTCGCACCCGCCGAAGGTGACAGGCAGACGCACCTGCCCGATGGGAACGGTGGATCCGTCTGTGACTCCCGAGAAGGGCTTTGTCGGCATGAGCTGTTCGTACGGCACCTGGAGCGTCTCGAAGGTCTCATTGGAGAGAACATTGAGCCCGGCTCCACTGTCGATGAGGGTCTTGGTGACGAGGACGTTGCTGATGGTTGGAGTGCACAGCATGGGGAGCTTGCCGGCCATAAACGAGCACCTGAGCGAATCCCTCGAGTCAAAGGTGATGGCGGTCTCGGACCACTTGAGGGGGCACATTGCCTCGGGCTTCGGGAGAGCCGCGTTCACCTCCCGTGTGAATTGCTTCAAGGGACGGTTTGATGCTGGGGCCTGGGCGCCGCCCAGGATGCAGGCCACCGCCCTGACCTCGTGGAAGCCCCCAGCCCCATCGTCCTGCCTGTCCTCCTCTTTCCTTCTGGGTGGCGGAGGCAGTGGAGGTAGACCGGCCTCACGAGGGCGGGCCTCGCGAGGCTGGCCGCGTCGTGACCCCTCCGGAGGGTCGTCGCGCCAGCGGTCCTCACGAGGCGGGTCGCGCCAGCGGTCGTCCCGAGCCTGATCGCGCCAGCGGTCCTCCTGGGGCTGATCGCGCCATCCTTGACGCGGCTCCCGGTTGTCCCAGCGGCCTCCACCGCGGCCACCGCCGCGTCCGAAGCCTCGGTCAGCTCGTCCGGGGCGCCTGCCGAAGTGCTCGGCGCGGATCAGCCTGAGTTCCTGGCAGTCGGCGGTGTCGTGGTTGTTGGTGCCATGGAAGATGCAGGTCGGTCTCCCCCCTGGGGGGTGTTCTTCACCCCGGCTGCGCTTTGCCTCAGGCTTGGCCGCAAGCACCGCGGGGGCCTTGCGCTTCGCCTCCTTGGCCTTGGTCTTCTTATCTTCTGGCTCCGCCGTCGGAGGCCCGCAGAGCGACAGGCGGCCCTCCTCTGCCTTGGCGCACTTGTTCGCCAGATTGAACATCTCCAGGGCAGAGCACAGTTCGTCATTCATGGCGAGCTCCTCCTTCATCTTGAGGTCCGTGACGCCGTCGCTGAATGCTGAGATGATGGCCTCGTCTGACGCCTTCGGGATCTTGAGGCGCGTAGCTGTGAAGCGTTGTATGAACTTGTGCAAGGTCTCCCCATCCTGCTGCTTGATATGCCGCAGGTCGTTCACGGTGGGCGCGCGGTCGCGGGTGCCTTGGAAGTTGGTGATGAAGCGTTTGCGCAGGCCATCCCAGGAGGTGATACATGCCTCCGGGAGGTTCAAGAGCCAGGAGAGCGTGCCGCCCTTGAGCGCCATGGGGAACCAGCACGCCATGACCTTGTCGTCTCCTCCAGCCGCCCGGATGCTCAGGGAGTAGAGCTGTAGGAACTCGGCTGGATCTGGGGTACCATCGTAGCGCGGGGGCAGGTCAGGCTTGAACTTGCAGGGCCACATGGCTGGGTAGAGCTCCGGGGCGATGGCGAGGCACCCCACCGGTTCGACGGGTGCCGCGTGCGCGGGAGGGACCTGGTCTTGACACTCCTGCGGGGCCACCTCGAGTGGTGCCTGGTCGCGGCGTTGGGTCGGCAGCGCGGGGAGCGCGCGCGCGTCGACGCGCGGCCGGGGAACCACCTGGCAGCTTACTTCATCTCCCGGCCTTGCCCGTGGTTCGCGAGGCCGGTCACGGGGGCGCGCTTCTCGCCTGGGCTCGGGGTCAACGTCGCGTTGCGGTGGTGGAGGCCGCGCGTCTTGCGCCACGTCGTTCGCCAGTGATGGTTGGGGTCGAAGCGAGTAGGAGAGCGCCGAAACGTCGCCGGCAGCGCTGACGAGCTTCGCGATGCGCCAAAGCCAGTCGGGGGCGGGGCGGTAGCGAAGCAGCTCGTTAGCCATGGCGAGCGCGCCCTGGCCACGCACCGGCCCGGGCCGAACATGGGAGGATGACCCGGAAGCTGGGACGATCGACGGAGTGGCGGTGTGGCCGTCGTGCTGCGCGGTGACTGTCTGGGAGGAGTCTTGTTGCTCGTGGGCGTCGGGGCCCGTGGCGGCGTTCGCCACAGGCGAGGGTGACCTGCGTGCACCGGCGCGGCCCACCGGCGCCGTCTGAGCGACACGGGTGGCTCGGCGCTCAGCGCGGGCTCGGCGAGCGTCAGACATCGGAGCGGCGAGGTGGGAGAAGATCTTGGCTTGAGGAAGACTCCGACACGCCCCCTACCTGGCGCGCCAAATGTCGGATTTCGGGCTCCGCAAACCCTTAAGATTCGAACACATGGGCGTGTGCGAAGATCCCCTGCAGCCTCGCCCAACCTAGCTCGCTACTCGATGAACACAGCAACGAACTCGCACGATGACGAGGAAGAAGATGAACACGACAGTTTACCCAGGTTCGGGCCGCTGCGAAGCGTAATACCCTACTCCTGCTTTGGTGAATTGCCTCTCGAGGAGGTGGGGTGGATGAACTAGTACAGTGTTTCAGAGCCTCATGAGGGCTCCCCTGAGGTGTTCGGGGCCCTCTGTGGCTTGGTGATGGATGAGTGGTGGAATGGATTTCCATCCCTCTCTACGGTGCAGCCTACCCTCTATATATAGCGGTGGCTCGGGTCCTCTTCCCTTATCGCAACGGCGGGAAGGGATCCCACAACGGCCAATTTTGAACGGGGACAGGAGTACGTGCCCGCCCTGCCCAAAGGCGGTCTTCGCCTGCAAAGTAGCTGTCGACGGCGCAGGGATGGGCTCAGCGATGACATCCGCCCTGCGGGGCTGGTGGTTGTGGTCTTGTTGCACCGGAATGGAAACCTTTGGGGGGTGCTTTGGGAACCCGCGTACGTCCCTGCTCCCTTTGCACCAAAGGGGAAACTACGCCGCCTGGCGCGCTGGCGCCCGCCTGTCCTTCCTTGCGTCACCTTTGACTCCTGAGGCCGGGCCTTGCATAGAGATCTCCGCCGCTCCGGAGGGGGCCTGGGGAAGCCCATCCCTTGTCGGTCTTGATACTGCTGCTCCTCGCGAGCCTAGGGCCCTCGCGAGGGCCTTGCCTTGAGTGGGGCCACGCCTAGTTGTGTTCGGTTGATGAAGTGGGCCATGCCCTGGGCCGCAGGGAGGCAGGTCTGGGTACCCCGTTCCCAGAACGCCGACAAAGATGGACTAAAGTTGTTGGCCGAGATTCACGGAGGCGTGTGTGGGTCTCACATTGGATCAAGGGCCCTTGCCGGGAAAGCCTTCCGACAGGGTTTCTATTGGCTCACTGCCCTCCAAGATGCAACTGAGCTAGTGATACGTCTCCAACGTATCTACTTTTCCTCACTCTTTTGCCCTTGTTTTGGACTCTAATTTGCATGATTTGAATGGAACTAACCCGGACTGAGGCTGTTTTCAGCAGAATTGCTATGGTGTTGTTTTTGTGCACAAATAAAAGTTCTCGGAATGGAACGAAACTTTCTGGAGATTTATTTTGGAAAATATAAAAATACTGGAGCCAGAAATCACCGGAGAGGGGGCCCAGGGTGCGCAGCACCCACCAGGGCGTGCCAGCCCCCTCCCGGCGCGCCCTGGTGGAGGCTGGGCACCTCGGGGCCCCACTTGCCCAATCTCCGCCACTATAAATTAGTAAATTTGGAGAAAAAAGTAGGAGAGAAAGAATTATCGCGTTTCACGAGACGGAGCCGCCGCCACCTCCTGTTCTTCATCGGGAGGCCAGATCTGGAGCCCATTTGGGGTTCTGGAGAGGGGAATCTTCGGTCTTCGTCATCACCAACCTTTCTCCATCGCCAATTCCATGATGATCCCTACCGGGAGTGAGTAATTCCTTCATAGGCTTGCTGGTCGGTGAGGAGTTGGATGAGATTCATCATGTAATCGAGTTAGTTTTCTTAGGGCTTGATCACTAGTATCCATTTTGTTCTGAGATTGATGTTGCTATGACTTTGCTATGCCTAATGCTTGTCACTAGGGCCCGAGTGCCATGATTTCAGATCTGAACCGTTTATGTTATCACCTCTATATCAATGTTCTTGATTCGATCTTGCCTAGTCATATGCACCTATTACGTGTTATGATCCGTCAACCCCATAGTGACAATATTTGGGATACTTCGTGGGGATGACCGTAATTTGAGGAGTTCATGTATTCACCATGTGTTAATGCTTTGTTCCGGTTCTCTATTAAAAGGAGGCCTTAATATCCCTTAGTTTCCTTATGGACCCCACTGTCACGGGAGGGTAGGACAAAAGATGTCAGGCAAGTACTTTTCCATAAGCACGTATGACTATTTACGGAATACATGCCTACATTACATTGATGAACTGGAGCTAGTTCTGTATCGCCCTAGGTTATGACTGTTATATGATGAATATCATCCAATGAGTTACCGATCCAGTGCCTACGATCTTTCCACTTATTGTCCTTGCTAAGTTACTACTGTTGTTGCTGCTGTTCCAACTGCTACAAACTATTGCTACTACTATTACCACTACCGTTACTATTGCTACTGCTATCAAAACTATCATATTACTGTGCTACTGATCACTCTGTTGCAGATATTTAATCTCCAGGTGTGGTTGAATTGACAACTCAACTGCTAATACTCTCAAGTATTCTTTGGCTCGCCTTGTGTCGAATCTATAAATTTGGGTTGAATACTCTACCCTCGAAAACTGTTGCGATCCCCTATACTTGTGGGTTATCAAGACCTTTTTCTGGCGCCGTTGCCGGGGAACATAGCAATATTTGTTTAGTCACTTAGGATTTATATCAATTTATCACTATGAAGAATCTGAAGGATCTAAGGACCAAGATTTTTCCCTCTACTACGAGGGGAGGTAAGGAACTGTCATCTAGCTCTGCACTTGATTCACCTTCTGTTATGAGTAAGCTTGCAACACCACCACATGCTAGTAATCCTGATATGTCACAAGTTATTGATGATGCTGCCTCTGCTATGAATGATGCTTATGATGATGCTAGTACCATGCTTGATGATAATGTGCCGCTAGGAGAATTTCTTGATGAACAAATTGCTAGAGCTAAAGAAAATGAAATTGCTGAAACTGATGAAGCTTATGAAACTGATTATGATTATGAAACTCCTATTAGTCCTAGTTCTCCTAAGTTTGAAATGCCTAAGATGCCTGAAGGTTATGTTATGGACGAGGAGATAACTAGAGAAATTCTCTCTTGCAAGGATAGAGACGATCTTAAGAAATTGCTATGCAAGTATAAGGAAAAGACTTTGAATGCTAGAATGAAATGTGATCCTAAGTTTGCTACTTCACCTATCTGTGTTACCGATAAGGATTATGAGTTCTCTGTCGACCCAGAGTTAATTACTTTGGTTGAATCTGATCCTTTCCATGGCTATGGAACTGAAACTGTAGTGGCACACCTTACTAAGCTGAATGATATAGCCACCCGCTTTGCTCATGATGAGGCTACTATTACATCCTTAAGTTGTTTCCGTTCTCATTAAAGGGTGATGCTAAGACATGGTACAATACTCTTGCTCCTGGTTGTGTGCAAAGTCCCCAGGATATGATTTACTACTTCTCTGAAAAATATTTTCCTGTTCATAAGAAACAAGCTGCCTTACAGGAAATATTTAACTTTGTGCAAATTGAAGAAGAGAGTCTCCCACAAGCTTTGGGGAGGCGTCTCCAGTTGCTTAATGCTTTGCCTGATCATCCTCTCAAGAAAAATGAAATACTTGATATCTTTTATAATGGACTAACCGATGCTTCTAGGGACTTCCTAGATAGTTGTGCTGGTTGTGTTTTCAGGGAACGGACTGTTGAACAAGCTGAAGAATTATTGAATGATATATTGAAGAATTATGATGATTGGACTCTTCCTGAACCACCGCCTAAATCTACTCCGAAGAAGAGGGGTATCTTATTTCTCAGTCCCGAAGATATGCAAGAGGCAAAGAAATCTGTGAAGGAAAAAGGTATTAAAGCTGAGGATGTTAAGAATTTGCCACCTATTGAAGAAATACATGGCCTTGACACACCACCACCTCCACAGGTGGTAGAGGTAAATTCTTTATTAAAGTTTAATGAAAGTGACATCCCTCACAATAAACCTCCTAGTCAATGCTTATATGAGTTTGATAACTATATTATGAAGCAAGATCATTTCAATGCTCATGTTCTGAAACAATTGAAATACAATTGTGATATGATTGCTCGCTTGAGTGACTTGCTCTTTAGAATCAGTAATGATGTTAGAGGTGTAGGAAAGCATGCCTCTATGGTTCAAACTCAGTTAGAACAAGTTGCTAAGTCTCAAAAAGAATTGCTTGATGAAATGAATAATAATATGCATGCTTTTGCTGCTAGAGTAGTAACTAGAGGAGGTAGAATGACCCAAGAACCACTTTATCCTGAGGGCCATCCTAAAAGAATTGAACAAGACTCTCAGAGAATTAATAGTGATGCACCTAGTCCTTCTAAGAAGAAAAAGAAAGAGAAAAATGATAGGACTTTGCATACCTCTAGTGAACCTGAGACACAAAAACCTCCTGATAATAATGATGTCTCTATTTCCGATGCTGAAACTTAGTCCGGTAGTGAACATCAACCTAGTGATAATGAAAATGATAATGATGATGTTCATGATGATGCTCAACCTAGTAATGATAGAGAACCAGATAATGATGTTGAAATAGAGCCTGCTCCTGATCTTGATAACCCACAACCTAAAAATAAACGGTATGATAAGAAAGACTTTGTGGCTAGGAAACATGGTAAAGAAAGAGAGCCATGGGTTCAGAAACCCATGCCATTTCCACCTAAGCCATCTAAGAAAAAGGATGATGAAGAATTTGAGCGCTTTGCTAAAATGATTAGGCCAGTCTTTTTGCGTACCCATTTGACTGATGTTTTGAAAATGGCCCCTTATGCAAAGTATATGAAAGACATCATCACAAATAAAAGGAAAATACCTGAAGCTGAAATCTCCACCATGCTTGCTAATTATTCTTTTAAGGATGGAGTACCTAAAAAACTTGGAGATCCTGGAATACCAGCTATACCTTGCTCCATCAAAAGAAACTATGTTAAAACTGGTTTGTGTGATTTGGGAGCCGGTGTTAGTGTTATGCCTTTCTCCTTATATAAAAGACTTGATTTGAATAAACTCACACCTACTGAGACATCATTGCAAATGGCGGACAAATCAACAGCCATACCTATTGGTATTTGTGAGGATGTGCCCGTTGTTGTTGCAAATGTTACTATCTTAACGGACTTTGTTATTCTTGAGATGCCCGAGGACGACAACATGTCGATTATCCTTGGTAGACCCTTTTTGAATACTGCAGGGGCTGTTATTGATTGCAATAAAAGCAAAGTCATTTTTCATATTAATGGTAATGAGCACACGGTGCACTTTCCGAAGAAACAATTTCCAGTGAATGGTATAAATGTTATTGAAGAATCTCCGACCATCACTATTGGAAGTTTTCAATTACGTCTACCTACTGCCAAGAAGAAATATGACATACTTATTGTAGGGGATATGCACTTAGTGTTTTTACGAAAGTTCTTAGGTTTCATGCTAATCGGAAGTGGTTGTTAATAAGACTTGATCAACCTTATTAATGAATCATTTTTGAGAGGTATGACGTCGATGAATCTAGTAAGCACAACTTTCTGCTCCCACCTTTTATTTTCTGTTTTAGTTAGTCAAATAATATAAAATGCCATGTTTATCCTATTTTCTGTTTTCTCCGTGCAATAACAAAAATGACCCAAAAATATTTCTCAGAATGCCCGTAAAATTTAACACGATTTTTTTCCGAATATTTATGAATTTTTGGTGCAAATCACACCTGAGGGGGGTGCACCTGGTGCCCACGATACACCAGGGCGCGCCAGCACCCCCCTGGCGCGCCCTGGTGGGTGGTGCCCCCCACGTAGGCCCCCTCACTTATCTCTTTAGCCCACATTGTCACCTACCTCCAGCAAAAAATCACCACAGCCACCATTTTCGTGTTCTTGCTCTCAAACCCGCGGATTTCGATCTCTTTGCTCGAAGCTCCGTTTCCGAAACTGTTTGGAGGGATTGCTACTTGGTATGTGACTGCCCCATTGCTCCAATTAGTTTTTGTTTTAGTGGGTTATTTTTAGAGTAATTAGCTACTCTTGGTGTTGCTGTAGATGAGCTTGCGTGTTGAATTCTTAGAGTTCTAAGTAGTTTGAATACTGAATATGGCCTCTATGCATGCTTGGGAGTAGTTGCTAACAATCTTACAAAGTTTTGTTGACAAATTTTTGTGGACTAATTTTTTTCAGAATTTTTATAGGAATAAAAATGCAATTCTTTAGGAGTTCTTCGAGGAGGAGATCCTTGGGAGCCTCCTCAAGTGGAAGCTCAGTTCGACAGTCTTATGTTGAACCAAGCGAAAGCTCGATGCGAGATGCCGCTACCAAATCATGCTTGTGGCCTTGCGATGAGTTCATGGAAGGTGCATGTATTACGGAGGAATTTTATCAATTTATCCACAACACAGGGCTTGCTTCCTTCATCGCAGATAAGTGCCCCCAACGTCACGAACTCACGAAAACCTTCACAAAGAAATTTAAATATTTTCCTCGTGAGTCTAGAGTTTCATTCAACCTGTACGATCATTCCTTTACCATGCCATCAGAAATGTTTAGCGATGCATGCAAACTTCCATATGAGGGTTCCTTCGATGAACCAACAAGATCCGAGTACGAATCATTTTTAGTAAATCTTTGCTTTGGCGAAGATAGAGGGGTTACACAAGGGAGAATTAACAGCATCCATTTTCCATCACTCCAATATTTTGCGCTCTTTAACGACAAATGTATTGTAGGCAAACAAGACTGTAGCACCTTATGTGCTCATGATTTCAGTCTCTTACAAACTGCCATAACTGGGAATAAGGATTATAATCTTGGTGCAATTATTGCACGGAGGTTGCAGCTTAATGCTGCTAGTGGTAATTTTTATGGAGGAATTTATGCCTCCCGTGTAGCTGAGAGATTAAATGTTTCACCTTGGCCTAATGACCCCATCCTACCCACTCGGTATTTAGACTTTGATGCTATGAAGCGTCATAAGTTCCTTACGGGTACGACCACCAACCACTAGTAGAAAAAAGGCCATTAGTCCCGGTTGGGAAGGGCATTTAGTCCCGGTTCCCCAACCGGGACTAAAATATAGAGACTAAAGGATCCAAGCCTTTAGTCCCGGTTGGCTACGAACTGGGACTAAACCCTGGCCACATGGTCGGCAGCGCGCGCCAGGGCATGGGGACCTTTGGTCCCGGTTGGTAACACCAACCGGGACTAAAGGTTTTGGGGTTTAGGGGTTTAGGGGTTTAATTAGTGTTTATTGTTTATTTTTCCTTTTAATTTTGTGTTTTCCATTTAATTCTTTTTCATTTCAAACATATTTTACGCTACTACATACTGTACACGTTATGCATATATAATAGAATTTCTCGTAGAACCGATCATATATCATAAAATTCCTCGTACAAGCAATCATATATATATATATTATAGAATTTCTTGTACGACCACATGCATACACATATATATATATACAATTTGGTATATACAATTTATTGTACAATTTGCAGATCATTTGGGGATCCGGTAATGGTATTCTCCGTCGGGAGATATGACCTACTGAAGCAAAACTCCCGCAATTTCCTCTTGAATTGCTCGTATGCGGTCCGTTGGTAGGAGCTTATCCCGCATCTCGTGCATCTTTAAAGAAGGAGATCAATATGAACTTGTTAGTTGTGCGTATATGTATTAGATCATGAAAAAAAAAATATGTATGGTGTTTACGTACCCAAAGATCTCTTGCACTCTTGTTGCTTTCGGTCATAAAGCGAATGTTCTCGCAAACGTAATATGCACATATTTCAGTCCCCTGTGCCTGCCTCATGCACTTTACGAGAATAGAAGTATTGAAACTAGAATTAAAGAGATGCGCGGACGTAGCTAGTACTACTTAATTACCCTGGGCTTTCGCCATCTCAGCTCCTCTTTCCATTCACTTCTAACATCTTTGGTGAACTTTTCACAAACCCTGCCCGGCAAACAAAATGAATAAAGGAGTTATTAATTACTTGATATCAGGAAATGAACTAATAAAGAGCCGACATAGTGCGTCAATGATTGAAATTACCTTTCGAGCAACAAATGCAAGCTTTTGTAATCTTCAGGGTCTTTACTTAGCGAGTCCAGTACTTCAACAGTTCCATCGTCAACTCTAATGATTAGAAGGATCCAGTGGTAGCTGCGCACACGATTTGTATAAGCGGGCATGCATAACTCATCAACTACACTTAACATCGAGTATATATATATATATATATATAAGCAAAAATAGAATTTGTAGTACAAGAAAGTAACACTCACTGGAAGTTCCAAGGTAAAATTATTTTTGCTTTGTACTTTAGGTCCTTCAAAAACCTTAGAAGCAATTTCTCCGTGTCTTTAGGGTGCCTTCTCAACACTTCTTCATTGACGGTATTTGGGTCAATGAACCCAATGCCATAGACTCCAGCTCTTTTCAATTCAAAAATCTTCATTCTGCATAATACCACACAAAAGAATATAGTGAGTATAATAACAAGCAATGAACGAGCTGAGCTAGAGACTTAAATTGCAGAAAGAAATCACTTACAGACAATAGCAACTGACGATAGATTTGTCGAGTGCTTTTTGATTGAATAACTGAAAAAATTCCGAGTTTTCAATCCACAAATCTTTTGCATGGACGTAATGCTCTTTCTCGACTTTCACCATGAGGCTCTCCATCCCGTCCTTCATTTCTCTCATGTACCAGTCATGCAATTTGTACATTTGCGTTGTTAGAAGCTTCTCGTCGTCAGGACTGACCAGAGGTTGCCCGGGGACATATTGTCGTTCTATTTCCTTCGGATCTAACGGTGGAAATTCCTCGATCTCTAGGAATTGTTCAACGGTGATACCGAGCATTCTAGCATTCTCTCTATCAGCATCGGTTATTACCACGTTATTGGCACTCACCTTGAGCGGGCTGATCGATTGGACTGCCTGTTCTCCAAGCTGGGGAACAGTTTTCCCGCATTTACTGCTACCGCTCGACTTCTGTCTTTTCTGGGATGCATAGGACTTGGTAATACAACGTTCATAGTCTGATACCGGTCTTTTCTCCGCCGGTTTAGCTGCATCAATAAAGTGTTGTACGACCTCGTCGGGTATTTTCTCCTTTGGCGGCGGGGGCGCTTTCGGTCCAAAATGGGCCTTCAATTCCTTAGCCTCTTGTTCATCGATTTCCTGTTCAGTCATATCGTAAGCTAACTTCTTTTTGGCATTAGGCTCGGCCGGTTTCTTCTTTTGTGTTCTCTTCCGCTTTGGAGACGCTGTTTTTTGATATCGCGGACGTCTCACGCTAGGCTCCGTCTTGGGGTGGGATGGACTCTGCTGACGTGGCGGAGCTTGATATCGCGGACTCGCCATGCGCTCCGTCTCGGGGTGGGATGGATTCGGCTGGCGCGGCGGAGATGGATTCGAAGGACTCACCCTGCGCTCCGTCTCGGGGAGGGTTGGAGTCTAATGACGCGGCGGACTTGGAGGAGGAGTCGGTGGCCTTGGCACCGAGTTTGGAAACACGATGCATTCCTTTTTCCATAAAATGACACAACGCCTGGCTTCTCCCAGTGTCCGCTCCCCTTCACCTCCAGGGTAGCCAAGATCTAGTGTTTCATATGCCGGCACAACTTGATCCACCCCGACACGAGCATAGCCAGGTGTAATCGGATTGCCGTGGAAAGTTGCTTCATGTCCACTCAGTAAAGCAAAGCCGTCCGCCGCCTTCATGGATATGTTCTTTAGTTTCACGTGTAGCTCACAAGGTGTCGACTCTAAGATATCATCCACGGGGTAGCGAGCCAGCAGTGCATCATCGGCCGAGACCTCCGTGGAACCCACGCTGCTTTTCGGCATAGATGATGGAATGGTACCATCCAATGCTGGATCTGGTTGCTGCTGCTGCTGAGACGCGCTTTGCTGGCTAAGTTTGTTGATTTGCTCCTGCTGCATGTTATATTTGCGTTCCAAGTCCTGGATCCGATCTACTTCATGCTTCTTCTTTCTGTCACGACTTCTGTAGCTGTCATTCCAATCCGCAAACCCCAGAAACCACGGAACCATGCCTTTGCCTCGTGTTCGTCCCGGGTGTTCAGGATTCTTGAGGGCGCGCGAACGCTCGTCGTTCTCTCTCTCCGGCTGGTACACACCCGCTCAAGCTTCTTCTATTGCTTTAATTATCTCGTCCGTGGCATCTTTAAGACTGGCATGTTCAAGAACCTGGCCTGTCTTTGGGTCCAACTTTCCCCCATGTGCATAAAACCAAGTCCTGCACCTCTCGGGCCAAGTATCTGTTACTGGAGAGACCCCTGCAGCCCTCATGTTTCGCTCAGATTCATCCCACTTAGACAACCCAGACTTGTAGCCGCCTGGCCCCAGACGATGGTGCCACATTTTTTTGTCGGCATTTTTCTTGTTTATTCTCGACCGTTTCTTAGCTTCTTCTGATTCCTTGAACTTCACAAATTCGTCCCAGTCATCTGCTAACTTCACATATTCTCCTTTGAATTCTGGAGTCTTCCTTTCGTTTTCCACGTAACTTTTCCATAATCTTTTCTTCCAAGACTGGAATTGTGTGGCCAACTTCTTAAGAGCACACTTCTTGACTTCCTCCCGTTGGAGATCTGTGAGAGCCTCTGGTAGGGTGAAATGTTTCATTAGCTCCTCCCAAAGCAGATCTTTTGCTCTTTGGCTGACAAAAGAAACTGCTTGGGTATCTTTTGGCTGATTCCATTCTTGAACGGTGATTGGGATTTGGTCCCTAACGATAACTCCACATTGACGTATAAATTTGTCCGCATTCTCTTTAGGAGCAATCGGTTCGCCATCTACTCTGATTTGATCGATGTTAAACTTTACGCCTTGTTTCAACTTTTTTGTCGGGCCACGTTTAACCCTTGTAGAAGATTTGCTCGATCCGGAGGGCTAAAAGGAAGAAAGATTCGTTAATATATACAAATCAATCAATACATCTAATGATCACCAGAGGGCAAATTAATACCTCGCCGGACTCTGTTAAATGGACAAAAATTTCTTCGCCACCGTCATTGTCAGCTCGTTCGCCTTCGTCTCTTGGTTGTTCTTCCTCAATTCCCTCACCGGATGGGTTAAGTTATTGTGAGCCATCATCTACTTCATTCTCTTCGTTTCCGGAGCGTATCAGGTCGTACATGGCATTTTCTTGATCACGGTCATCCATAGCTTAACTAATCCAGAACAAATATAAAACAATTAGAATGCATTCAATAAGCAGAACCGGAGATATGCAAATCAATACAAGGATGCGGGATGGGCATCGTCGACTCGACAGCTACGCTATGCAATCGATTCAACGGTTAGGAAAGATGCCTTATATGCAATATGTCAATTAGCAAATCAGCAACATCTAAACATTTAAAACATACATTTAAACATACATACATTTAAACTAATAAAATGTATAAACTCCCCCAACGATCGGTAAATTCTTTAGTACCTATGGTCATACGTACAATGCTATAAACTCCTAGGGGCAAATTTAAACTAATATTATTCTAGTATTATCATTTTTTTCTAACATACACATATACACATCAATATATCTAACATACAAATACTATAAACTCCTAGGACTCCTGATTTTATCTAACATACACATATATACACATACAAATACACATATATATACATCTAACATACACATACACATACACATCAATTTGGAGGGCGGAGGACGGATCGGGCTTACGGCGTGGAGGAGGAGAGCGGCGCCGGCGGAGCTGACGGCGACGCCGTGGAGGAGCGGCGCCGGCGGAGCTGAGGGCGCCGGCGTGGAGGAGGAGAGCGGCGGCGGAGTCGGCGGAGGTGAGGGAGGATCGGCGGAGCTGAGGGCGATGGCCGGCGGCTGGGAGGAGCGGCGCCGGCGGAGCTGAGGGCGACGGCGTGGAGGAAGAGAGCGGCGACGACGTGTGGACGGACGGCGCCGTCGATCGAGGGCGCGGGCGGGGCAGCCTGGCGGCGTCGTCGAAGCGAGTGAAGACGGAGTGAATTTGGGGGAGGAAGGAAACGTTGCTATATAGGAGGACCTTTAATCCCGGTTGGTATCACCAACCGGGACTAAAGACCCTTTAGTCCCGGTTGGTATCACCAACCGGGACTAAAGGGAGGACCTTTAGTCCCGGGCCTAAAGAGGACTTTTCGGCGGCCCAAATTCGCGCGGGAAGGGACCTTTAGTCCCAGTTGGTGGCTCCAACCGGGACTAAAGGTCCATTTTCTCTTCTTTTTTTGTTTTTCTGTTTTTATATTTGGAATAACTGTTTTTATATTTGCAATAACTGTTAGAATATTTATATTTTTTTAATGAATCTTTTTGCTTTAGGTCAAAACAATTACAAACTTTCTGTTAGTGCCAGTAGTTTTCAAATTTAAATAGTTTAAATTTGAATTCTTTTGAAATTTTTGTGAATCAC
Organism: Elymus sibiricus; assembly: GCA_039707655.1. Lineage (NCBI taxonomy): Eukaryota > Viridiplantae > Streptophyta > Magnoliopsida > Poales > Poaceae > Elymus > Elymus sibiricus. The sequence continues at coordinate 241,909,858 of CM077665.1, forward strand.
TAGTTTGTGAATAACTTTAGTTTAAAAATAGATTTTTGAGTGATTGTTTTTGCTGTTGTTTAATATTAGTATGTTTTATCATTATGTTAAATTTTGGAATTTTTAGGATATTTTAAATAGGTGTTTTAATAAAAACCAGATTCTGTTTAACTCTTTTTAGTTTTCAACCTTCATTTGTTTTAATCAAAATCACTATTAATGAACTCTGAAAAGGTTGAAACTTGGCATGGTATCATAATTTCACCCACATAGCATGTGTTAAAAAGTTGAGAGGGTTACGGCAAAAACTGGATGCACTTCGTGTACAAAATGGACAATCTCTTTCGAAGTATCAGGGTTTCGGACGAAAACTCGTCTGTTACAAAAGGATTTCAATTTTTTAAAATTATTTCAACTCTAGAATTTTTGTGCATTCAATATGAACCATTAGAAGCCAGATCCTAAAATTTCAACCCTATCTAACTTCATTTGCTATTTTTCATGCATTTAATGAATTGTTTTGAGCTAAATGACCCTGAAATTAAAAAGCACCACAAATGAACTCTGAAATGGTTGAAACTTGGCATGGTATCATAATTTCACCCACATAGCATGTGCTAAAAAGTTGAGAGGGTTACGGCAAAAACTGGATGCACTTCGTGTACAAAATGGACAATCTCTTTCGAAGTATGAGGGTTTAGGACGAAAACTCGTCTGTTACAAAAGGATTTCAATTTTTTTAAACTTATTTCAACTCCAAACTTTTTGTGCATTCCATATGAACCATTAGAAGCCACATCCTAAAATTTCAACCCTATCTAACTTCATTTGCTATTTTTCATGCATTTAATGAATTGTTTTGAGCTAAATAACCCTGAAATTAAAAAGCACCACAAATGAACTCTGAAATGGTTGAAAGTTGGCATGGTATCATAATTTCACCCACATAGCATGTGCTAAAAAGTTGAGAGGGTTATGGCAAAAACTGGATGCACTTCGTGTACAAAATGGACAATCTCTTTCGAAGTATCAGGGTTTCGGACGAAAACTCGTGTGTTACAAAAGGATTTCAATTTTTTTAAATTATTTCAACTCCAGACGTTTTGTGCATTCAATATGAACCATTAGAAGCCACATCCTAAAATTTCAACCCTATCTACCTTCATTTGCTATTTTTCATGCATTTAATGAATTGTTTTCAGCTAAATGACCCTGAAATTAAAAAGCACCACAAATGAACTCGGAAATGATTGAAACTTGGCATGGTATATCATAATTTCACCCACATAGCATGTGTTAAAAAGTTGAGAGGGTTACGGCAAAAACTGGATGCACTTCGTGTACAAAATGGACAATCACTTTCGAAGTATCAGGGTTTCGGACAAAAACTCGTCTGTTACAAAAGGATTTCAATTTTTTAAAATTATTTCAACTCCAGACTTTTTGTGCATTCAATATGAACCATGAGAAGCCACATCCTAAAATTTCAACCCTATCTAACTTCATTTGCTATTTTTCATGCATTTAATGAATTGTTTTCAGCTAAATGACCCTGAAATTAAAAAGCACCACAAATGAACTCTGAAATGGTTGAAACTTGGCATGGTATCATAATTTCACCCACATAGCATGTGCTAAAAAGTTGAGAGGGTTACGGCAAAAACTGGATGCACTTCGTGTACAAAATGGACAATCTCTTTCGAAGTATCACGGTTTAGGACGAAAACTCGTCTGTTACAAAAGGATTTCAATTTTTTTAAACTTATTTCAACTCCAAACTTTTTGTGCATTCCATATGAACCATTAGAAGCCACATCCTAAAATTTCAACCCTATCTAACTTCATTTGCTATTTTTCATGCATTTAATGAATTGTTTTGAGCTAAATAACCCTGAAATTAAAAAGCACCACAAATGAACTCTGAAATGGTTGAAAGTTGGCATGGTATCATAATTTCACCCACATAGCATGTGCTAAAAAGTTGAGAGGGTTACGGCAAAAACTGGATGCACTTTGTGTACAAAATGGACAATCTCTTTCGAAGTATCAGGGTTTCGGACGAAAACTCGTGTGTTACAAAAGGATTTCAATTTTTTAAAATTATTTCAACTCCAGACGTTTTGTGCATTCAATATGAACCATTAGAAGCCACATCCTAAAATTTCAACCCTATCTAACTTCATTTGCTATTTTTCATGCATTTAATGAATTGTTTTCAGCTAAATGACCCTGAAATTAAAAAGCACCACAAATGAACTCGGAAATGGTTGAAACTTGGCATGGTATATCATAATTTCACCCACATAGCATGTGTTAAAAAGTTGAGAGGGTTACGGCAAAAACTGGATGCACTTCGTGTACAAAATGGACAATCACTTTCGAAGTATCAGGGTTTCGGACAAAAACTCGTCTGTTACAAAAGGATTTCAATTTTTTAAAATTATTTCAACTCCAGACTTTTTGTGCATTCAATCTGAACCATTAGAAGCCACATCCTAAAATTTCAACCCTATCTAACTTCATTTGCTATTTTTCATGCATTTAATGAATTGTTTTTAGCTAAATGACCCTGAAATTAAAAAGCACCACAAATGAACTCTGAAATGGTTGAAACTTGGCATGGTATCATAATTTCACCCACATAGCATGTGCTAAAAAGTTGAGAGGGTTACAGCAAAAACTGGATGCACTTCGTGTACAAAATGGACAATCTCTTTCGAAGTATCAGGGTTTCAGACGAAAACTCGTCTGTTACAAAAGGATTTCAATTTTTTAAAATTATTTCAACTCCAGACTTTTTGTGCATTCAATATGAACCATTAGAAGGCACATCATAAAATTTCAACCCTATCTAACTTCATTTGCTATTTTTCATGCATTTAATGAATTGTTTTGAGCTAAATAACCCTGAAATTAAAAAGCACCACAAATGAACTCTGAAATGGTTGAAAGTTGGCATGGTATCATAATTTCACCCACATAGCATGTGCTAAAAAGTTGAGAGGGTTACGGCAAAAACTGGATGCACTTCGTGTACAAAATGGACAATCTCTTTCGAAGTATCAGGGTTTCGGACGAAAACTCGTCTGTTACAAAAGGATTTCAATTTTTTAAATTATTACAACTCCAGACATTTTGTGCATTCAATATGAACCATTAGAAGCCACATCCTAAAATTTCAACCCTATCTAACTTCATTTGCTATTTTTCATGCATTTAATGAATTGTTTTCAGCTAAATGACCCTGAAATTAAAAAGCACCACAAATGAACTCGGAAATGGTTGAAACTTGGCATGGTATATCATAATTTCACCCACATAGCATGTGCTAAAAAGTTGAGAGGGTTACTTCAAAAACTGGATGCACTTCGTGTACAAAATGGACAATCTCTTTCGAAGTATCACGGTTTCGGACGAAAACTCGTCTGTTACAAAAGGATTTCAATTTTTTAAATTATTTCAACTCCAGACTTTTTGTGCATCCAATATGAACCATTAGAAGCCACATCCTAAAATTTCAACCCTATCTAACTTCATTTGCTATTTTTCATGCATTTAATGAATTGTTTTGAGCTAAATGACCCTGAAATTAAAAAGCACCACAAATGAACTCTGAAATGGTTGAAACTTGGCATGGTATCATAATTTCACCCACATAGCATGTGCTAAAAAGTTGAGAGGGTTACGGCAAAAACTTGATGCACTTCGTGTACAAAATGGACAATCTCTTTCGAAGTATCAGGGTTTCGGACGAAAACTCGTGTGTTACAAAAGGATTTCAATTTTTTTAACTTATTTCAACTCCAGACTTTTTGAGCATTCAATATGAAACATTAGAAGCCACATCCTAAAATTTCAACCTTATCTAACTTCATTTGCTATTTTTTATGCATTTAATGAATTGTTTTGAGCTAAATGACCCTGAAATTAAAAAGCACCACAAATGAACTCTGAAATGGTTGAAACTTGGCATGGTATCATAATTTCACCCACATAGCATGGGATAAAAAGTTGAGAGGGTTACGGCAAAAGCTGGATGCACTTCGTGTACAAAATGGACAATCTCTTTCGAAGTATCAGGGTTTCGGACGAAAACTCGTCTGTTACATAAGGATTTCAATTTTTTTAACTTATTTCAATTCCAGACTTTTTGTGCATTCAATATGAACCATTAGAAGCCACATCCTAAAATTTCAACCCTATCTAACTTCATTTGCTATTTTTCATGCATTTAATGAATTGTTTTGAGCTAAATGACCCTGAAATTAAAAAGCACCACAAATGAACTCTGAAATGGTTGAAAGTTGGCATGGTATCATAATTTCACCCACATAGCATGTGCTAAAAAGTTGAGAGGGGTACGGCAAAAACTGGATGCACTTCGTGGACAAAATGGACAATCTCTTTCGAAGTATCAGGGTTTCGGACGAAAACTCGTCTGTTACAAAAGGATTTCAATTTTTTAAAATTATTTCAACTCCAGACTTTTTGTGCATTCAATATGAACCATTAGAAGCCACATCCTAAAATTTCAACCCTATCTAACTTCATTTGCTATTTTTCATGCATTTAATGAATTGTTTTCAGCTAAATGACCCTGAAATTAAAAAGCACAACAAATGAACTCGGAAATGGTTGAAACATGGCATGGTATATCATAATTTCAGCCACATAGCATGTGCTAAAAAGTTGAGAGGGTTACGGAAAAAACTGGATGCACTTCGTGTACAAAATGGACAATCTCTTTCGAAGTATCAGGGTTTCGGACGAAAACTCGTCTGTTACAAAAGGATTTCAATTTTTTTAAACTTATTTCAACTCCAGACTTTTTGTGCATTCAATATGAACCATTAGAAGCCACATCCTAAAATTTCAACCCTATCTAACTTCATTTGCTATTTTTCATGCATTTAATGAATTGTTTTGAGCTAAATGACCCTGAAATTAAAAAGCACCACAAATGAACTCTGAAATGGTTGAAAGTTGGCATGGTATCATAATTTCACCCACATAGCATGTGCTAAAAAGTTGAGAGGGTTACGGCAAAAACTGGATGCACTTCGTGTACAAAATGGACAATCTCTTTCGAAATATCAGGGTTTCGGACGAAAACTCGTCTGTTACAAAAGGATTTCAATTTTTTAAAATTATTTCAACTCCAGACTTTTTGTGCATTCAATATGAACCATTATAAGCCACATCATAAAATTTCAACCCTATCTAACTTTATTTGCTATTTTTCATGCATTTAATGAATTGTTTTGAGCTAAATGACCCTGAAATTAAAAAGCACCACAAATAAACTCGGAAATGGTTGAAACTTGGCATGGTATATCATAATTTCACCCTCATAGCATGTGCTAAAAAGTTGAGAGGGTTACTTCAAAAACTGGATGCACTTCGTGTACAAAATGGACAATCTCTTTCGAAGTATGAGGGTTTCGGACGAAAACTCGTCTGTTACAAAAGGATTTCAATTTTTTAAAATTATTTCAACTCCAGACTTTTTGTGCATTCAATATGAACCATTAGAAGCCACATCCTAAAATTTCAACCCTATCTAACTTCATTTGCTATTTTTCATGCATTTAATGAATTGTTTTGAGCTAAATGACCCTGAAATTAAAAAGCACCACAAATGAACTCTGAAATGGTTGAAAGTTGGCATGGTATCATAATTTCACCCACATAGCATGTGCTAAAAAGTTGAGAGGGTTACGGCAAAAACTGGATGCATTTCGTGGACAAAATGGACAATCTCTTTCGAAGTATCAGGGTTTCGGACGAAAACTCGTCTGTTACAAAAGGATTTCAATTTTTTAAAATTATTTCAACTCCAGACTTTTTGTGCATTCAATATGAACCATTAGAAGCCACATCCTAAAATTTCAACCCTATCTAACTTCATTTGCTATTTTTCATGCATTTAATGAATTGTTTTCAGCTAAATGACCCTGAAATTAAAAAGCACAACAAATGAACTCGGAAATGGTTGAAACATGGCATGGTATATCATAATTTCAGCCACATAGCATGTGCTAAAAAGTTGAGAGGGTTACGCAAAAAACTGGATGCACTTCGTGTACAAAATGGACAATCTCTTTCGAAGTATCAGGGTTTCGGACGAAAACTCGTCTGTTACAAAAGGATTTCAATTTTTTTAAACTTATTTCAACTCCAGACTTTTTGTGCATTCAATATGAACCATTAGAAGCCACATCCTAAAATTTCAACCCTATCTAACTTCATTTGCTATTTTTCATGCATTTAATGAATTGTTTTGAGCTAAATGACCCTGAAATTAAAAAGCACCACAAATGAACTCTGAAATGGTTGAAAGTTGGCATGGTATCATAATTTCACCCACATAGCATGTGCTAAAAAGTTGAGAGGGTTACGGCAAAAACTGGATGCACTTCGTGTACAAAATGGACAATCTCTTTCGAAATATCAGGGTTTCGGACGAAAACTCGTCTGTTACAAAAGGATTTCAATTTTTTAAAATTATTTCAACTCCAGACTTTTTGTGCATTCAATATGAACCATTATAAGCCACATCATAAAATTTCAACCCTATCTAACTTTATTTGCTATTTTTCATGCATTTAATGAATTGTTTTGAGCTAAATGACCCTGAAATTAAAAAGCACCACAAATAAACTCGGAAATGGTTGAAACTTGGCATGGTATATCATAATTTCACCCACATAGCATGTGCTAAAAAGTTGAGAGGGTTACTTCAAAAACTGGATGCACTTCGTGTACAAAATGGACAATCTCTTTCGAAGTATGAGGGTTTCGGACGAAAACTCGTCTGTTACAAAAGGATTTCAATTTTTTAAAATTATTTCAACTCCAGACTTTTTGTGCATTGAATATGAACCATTAGAAGCCACATCCTAAAATTTCAACCCTATCTAACTTCATTTGCTATTTTTCATGCATTTAATGAATTGTTTTGAGCTAAATGACCCTGAAATTAAAAAGCACCACAAATGAACTCTGAAATGGTTGAAACTTGGCATGGTATCGTAATTTCACCCACATAGCATGTGCTAAAAAGTTGAGAGGGTTACGGCAAAAACTTGATGCACTTCGTGTACAAAATGGACAATCTCTTTCGAAGTATCAGGGTTTCGGACGAAAACTCGTGTGTTACAAAAGGATTTCAATTTTTTTAACTTATTTCAACTCCAGACTTTTTGTGCATTCAATATGAAACATTAGAAGACACATCCTAAAATTTCAACCTTATCTAACTTCATTTGCTATTTTTTATGCATTTAATGAATTGTTTTGAGCTAAATGACCCTGAAATTAAAAAGCACCACAAATGAACTCTGAAATGGTTGAAATTTGGCATGGTATCATAATTTCACCCACATAGTATGGGATAAAAAGTTGAGAGGGTTACGGCAAAAGCTGGATGCACTTCGTGTACAAAATGGACAATCTCTTTCGAAGTATCAGAGTTTCGAACGAAAACTCGTCTGTTACATAAGGATTTCAATTTTTTTTAACTTATTTCAACTCCAGACTTTTTGTGCATTCAATATGAACCATTAGAAGCCACATCCTAATATTTCAACCCTATCTAACTTCATTTGCTATTTTTCATGCATTTAATGAATTGTTTTGAGCTAAATGACCCTGAAATTAAAAAGCACCACAAATGAACTCTGAAATGGTTGAAAGTTGGCATGGTATCATAATTTCACCCACATAGCATGTGCTAAAAAGTTGAGAGGGTTACGGCAAAAACTGGATGCACTTCGTGGACAAAATGGACAATCTCTTTCGAAGTATCAGGGTTTCGGACGAAAACTCGTCTGTTACAAAAGGATTTCAATTTTTTAAAATTATTTCAACTCCAGACTTTTTGTGCATTCAATATGAACCATTAGAAGCCACATCCTAAAATTTCAACCCTATCTAACTTCATTTGCTATTTTTCATGCATTTAATGAATTGTTTTCAGCTAAATGACCCTGAAATTAAAAAGCACAACAAATGAACTCGGAAATGGTTGAAACTTGGCATGGTATATCATAATTTCAGCCACATAGCATGTGCTAAAAAGTTGAGAGGGTTACGGAAAATACTGGATGCACTTCGTGTACAAAATGGACAATCTCTTTCGAAGTATCAGGGTTTCGGACGAAAACTCGTCTGTTACAAAAGGATTTCAATTTTTTAAAATTATTTCAACTCCAGACTTTTTGTGCATTCAATATGAACCATTAGAAGCCACATCCTAAAATTTCAACCCTATCTAACTTCATTTGCTATTTTTCATGCATTTAATGAATTGTTTTGAGCTAAATGACCCTGAAATTAAAAAGCACCACAAATGAACTCTGAAATGGTTGAAACTTGGCATGGTATCATAATTTCACCCACATAGCATGTGCTAAAAGGTTGAGAGGGTTACGGCAAAAACTGGATGCACTTCGTGTACAAAATGGACAATCTCTTTCGAAGTATCACGGTTTCGGACGAAAACTCGTGTGTTACAAAAGGATTTCAATTTTTTTAACTTATTTCAACTCCAGACGTTTTGTGCATTCAATATGAAACATTAGATGCCACATCCTAAAATTTCAACCCTATCTAACTTCATTTGCTATTTTTCATGCATTTAATGAATTGTTTTCAGCTAAATGACCCTGAAATTAAAAAGCACCACAAATGAACTCTGAAATAGTTGAAACTTGGCAAGGTATCATAATTTCACCCACATAGCATGTGCTAAAAAGTTGAGAGGGTTACAGCAAAAACTGGATGCACTTCGTGTACAAAATGGACAATCTCTTTCGAAATATCAGGGTTTCGGACGAAAACTCGTCTGTTACAAAAGGATTTCAATTTTTTAAAATTATTTCAACTCCAGACTTTTTGTGCATTCAATATGAACCATTATAAGCCACATCATAAAATTTCAACCCTATCTAACTTTATTTGCTATTTTTCATGCATTTAATGAATTGTTTTGAGCTAAATGACCCTGAAATTAAAAAGCACCACAAATAAACTCGGAAATGGTTGAAACTTGGCATGGTATATCATAATTTCACCCTCATAGCATGTGCTAAAAAGTTGAGAGGGTTACTTCAAAAACTGGATGCACTTCGTGTACAAAATGGACAATCTCTTTCGAAGTATGAGGGTTTCGGACGAAAACTCGTCTGTTACAAAAGGATTTCAATTTTTTAAAATTATTTCAACTCCAGACTTTTTGTGCATTCAATATGAACCATTAGAAGCCACATCCTAAAATTTCAACCCTATCTAACTTCATTTGCTATTTTTCATGCATTTAATGAATTGTTTTGAGCTAAATGACCCTGAAATTAAAAAGCACCACAAATGAACTCTGAAATGGTTGAAAGTTGGCATGGTATCATAATTTCACCCACATAGCATGTGCTAAAAAGTTGAGAGGGTTACGGCAAAAACTGGATGCATTTCGTGGACAAAATGGACAATCTCTTTCGAAGTATCAGGGTTTCGGACGAAAACTCGTCTGTTACAAAAGGATTTCAATTTTTTAAAATTATTTCAACTCCAGACTTTTTGTGCATTCAATATGAACCATTAGAAGCCACATCCTAAAATTTCAACCCTATCTAACTTCATTTGCTATTTTTCATGCATTTAATGAATTGTTTTCAGCTAAATGACCCTGAAATTAAAAAGCACAACAAATGAACTCGGAAATGGTTGAAACATGGCATGGTATATCATAATTTCAGCCACATAGCATGTGCTAAAAAGTTGAGAGGGTTACGGAAAAAACTGGATGCACTTCGTGTACAAAATGGACAATCTCTTTCGAAGTATCAGGGTTTCGGACGAAAACTCGTCTGTTACAAAAGGATTTCAATTTTTTTAAACTTATTTCAACTCCAGACTTTTTGTGCATTCAATATGAACCATTAGAAGCCACATCCTAAAATTTCAACCCTATCTAACTTCATTTGCTATTTTTCATGCATTTAATGAATTGTTTTGAGCTAAATGACCCTGAAATTAAAAAGCACCACAAATGAACTCTGAAATGGTTGAAAGTTGGCATGGTATCATAATTTCACCCACATAGCATGTGCTAAAAAGTTGAGAGGGTTACGGCAAAAACTGGATGCACTTCGTGTACAAAATGGACAATCTCTTTCGAAATATCAGGGTTTCGGACGAAAACTCGTCTGTTACAAAAGGATTTCAATTTTTTAAAATTATTTCAACTCCAGACTTTTTGTGCATTCAATATGAACCATTATAAGCCACATCATAAAATTTCAACCCTATCTAACTTTATTTGCTATTTTTCATGCATTTAATGAATTGTTTTGAGCTAAATGACCCTGAAATTAAAAAGCACCACAAATAAACTCGGAAATGGTTGAAACTTGGCATGGTATATCATAATTTCACCCACATAGCATGTGCTAAAAAGTTGAGAGGGTTACTTCAAAAACTGGATGCACTTCGTGTACAAAATGGACAATCTCTTTCGAAGTATGAGGGTTTCGGACGAAAACTCGTCTGTTACAAAAGGATTTCAATTTTTTAAAATTATTTCAACTCCAGACTTTTTGTGCATTGAATATGAACCATTAGAAGCCACATCCTAAAATTTCAACCCTATCTAACTTCATTTGCTATTTTTCATGCATTTAATGAATTGTTTTGAGCTAAATGACCCTGAAATTAAAAAGCACCACAAATGAACTCTGAAATGGTTGAAACTTGGCATGGTATCGTAATTTCACCCACATAGCATGTGCTAAAAAGTTGAGAGGGTTACGGCAAAAACTTGATGCACTTCGTGTACAAAATGGACAATCTCTTTCGAAGTATCAGGGTTTCGGACGAAAACTCGTGTGTTACAAAAGGATTTCAATTTTTTTAACTTATTTCAACTCCAGACTTTTTGTGCATTCAATATGAAACATTAGAAGACACATCCTAAAATTTCAACCTTATCTAACTTCATTTGCTATTTTTTATGCATTTAATGAATTGTTTTGAGCTAAATGACCCTGAAATTAAAAAGCACCACAAATGAACTCTGAAATGGTTGAAATTTGGCATGGTATCATAATTTCACCCACATAGTATGGGATAAAAAGTTGAGAGGGTTACGGCAAAAGCTGGATGCACTTCGTGTACAAAATGGACAATCTCTTTCGAAGTATCAGAGTTTCGAACGAAAACTCGTCTGTTACATAAGGATTTCAATTTTTTTTAACTTATTTCAACTCCAGACTTTTTGTGCATTCAATATGAACCATTAGAAGCCACATCCTAATATTTCAACCCTATCTAACTTCATTTGCTATTTTTCATGCATTTAATGAATTGTTTTGAGCTAAATGACCCTGAAATTAAAAAGCACCACAAATGAACTCTGAAATGGTTGAAAGTTGGCATGGTATCATAATTTCACCCACATAGCATGTGCTAAAAAGTTGAGAGGGTTACGGCAAAAACTGGATGCACTTCGTGGACAAAATGGACAATCTCTTTCGAAGTATCAGGGTTTCGGACGAAAACTCGTCTGTTACAAAAGGATTTCAATTTTTTAAAATTATTTCAACTCCAGACTTTTTGTGCATTCAATATGAACCATTAGAAGCCACATCCTAAAATTTCAACCCTATCTAACTTCATTTGCTATTTTTCATGCATTTAATGAATTGTTTTCAGCTAAATGACCCTGAAATTAAAAAGCACAACAAATGAACTCGGAAATGGTTGAAACTTGGCATGGTATATCATAATTTCAGCCACATAGCATGTGCTAAAAAGTTGAGAGGGTTACGGAAAATACTGGATGCACTTCGTGTACAAAATGGACAATCTCTTTCGAAGTATCAGGGTTTCGGACGAAAACTCGTCTGTTACAAAAGGATTTCAATTTTTTAAAATTATTTCAACTCCAGACTTTTTGTGCATTCAATATGAACCATTAGAAGCCACATCCTAAAATTTCAACCCTATCTAACTTCATTTGCTATTTTTCATGCATTTAATGAATTGTTTTGAGCTAAATGACCCTGAAATTAAAAAGCACCACAAATGAACTCTGAAATGGTTGAAACTTGGCATGGTATCATAATTTCACCCACATAGCATGTGCTAAAAGGTTGAGAGGGTTACGGCAAAAACTGGATGCACTTCGTGTACAAAATGGACAATCTCTTTCGAAGTATCACGGTTTCGGACGAAAACTCGTGTGTTACAAAAGGATTTCAATTTTTTTAACTTATTTCAACTCCAGACGTTTTGTGCATTCAATATGAAACATTAGATGCCACATCCTAAAATTTCAACCCTATCTAACTTCATTTGCTATTTTTCATGCATTTAATGAATTGTTTTCAGCTAAATGACCCTGAAATTAAAAAGCACCACAAATGAACTCTGAAATAGTTGAAACTTGGCAAGGTATCATAATTTCACCCACATAGCATGTGCTAAAAAGTTGAGAGGGTTACGGCAAAAACTGGATGCACTTCGTGTACAAAATGGACAATCTCTTTCGAAGTATCAGGGTTTCGGACGAAAACTCGTCTGTTACAAAAGGATTTCAATTTTTTTAAACTTATTTCAACTCCAGACTTTTTGTGCATTCAATATGAACCATTAGAAGCGACATCCTAAAATTTCAACCCTATCTAACTTCATTTGCTATTTTTCATGCATTTAATGAATTGTTTTGAGCTAAATGACCCTGAAATTAAAAAGCACCACAAATGAACTCTGAAATGGTTGAAAGTTGGCATGGTATCATAATTTCACCCACATAGCATGTGCTAAAAAGTTGAGAGGGTTACGGCAAAAACTGGATGCACTTCGTGTACAAAATGGACAATCTCTTTCGAAATATCAGGGTTTTGGACGAAAACTCGTCTGTTACAAAAGGATTTCAATTTTTTAAATTATTACAACTCCAGACGTTTTGTGCATTCAATATGAACCATTAGAAGCCACATCCTAAAATTTCAACCCTATCTAACTTCATTTGCTATTTTTCATGCATTTAATGAATTGTTTTCAGCTAAATGACCCTGAAATTAAAAAGCACCACAAATGAACTCGGAAATGGTTGAAACTTGGCATGGTATATCATAATTTCACCCACATAGCATGTGTTAAAAAGTTGAGAGGGTTACGGCAAAAACTGGATGCACTTCGTGTACAAAATGGACAATCACTTTCGAAGTATCAGGGTTTCGGACAAAAACTCGTCTGTTACAAAAGGATTTCAATTTTTTAAAATTATTTCAACTCCAGACTTTTTGTGCATTCAATATGAACCATTAGAAGCCACATCCTAAAATTTCAACCCTATCTAACTTCATTTGCTATTTTTCATGCATTTAATGAATTGTTTTCAGCTAAATGACCCTGAAATTAAAAAGCACGACAAATGAACTCTGAAATGGTTGAAACTTGGCATGGTATCATAATTTCACCCACATAGCATGTGCTAAAAAGTTGAGAGGGTTACGGCAAAAACTGGATGCACTTCGTGTACAAAATGGACAATCTCTTTCGAAATATCAGGGTTTTGGACGAAAACTCGTCTGTTACAAAAGGATTTCAATTTTTTTAACTTATTTCAACTCCAGACTTTTTGTGCATTCCATATGAACCATTAGAAGCCACATCCTAAAATTTCAACCCTATCTAACTTCATTTGCTATTTTTCATGCATTTAATGAATTGTTTTCAGCTAAATGACCCTGAAATTAAAAAGCACCACAAATGAACTCGGAAATGGTTGAAACTTGGCATGGTATATCATAATTTCACCCACATAGCATGTGTTAAAAAGTTGAGAGGGTTACGGCAAAAACTGGATGCACTTCGTGTACAAAATGGACAATCACTTTCGAAGTATCAGGGTTTCGGACAAAAACTCGTCTGTTACAAAAGGATTTCAATTTTTTAAAATTATTTCAACTCCAGACTTTTTGTGCATTCAATATGAACCATTAGAAGCCACATCCTAAAATTTCAACCCTATCTAACTTCATTTGCTATTTTTCATGCATTTAATGAATTGTTTTCAGCTAAATGACCCTGAAATTAAAAAGCACCACAAATAAACTCTGAAATGGTTGAAAGTTGGCATGGTATCATAATTTCACCCACATAGCATGTGCTAAAAAGTTGAGAGGGTTACGGCAAAAACTGGATGCACTTCGTGTACAAAATGGACAATCTCTTTCGAAGTATCAGGGTTTCGGACGAAAACTCGAGTGTTACAAAAGGATTTCAATTTTTTTAAATTATTTCAACTCCAGACGTTTTGTGCATTCAATATGAACCATTAGAAGCCACATCCTAAAATTTCAACCCTATCTACCTTCATTTGCTATTTTTCATGCATTTAATGAATTGTTTTCAGCTAAATGACCCTGAAATTAAAAAGCACCACAAATGAACTCGGAAATGGTTGAAACTTGGCATGGTATATCATAATTTCACCCACATAGCATGTGTTAAAAAGTTGAGAGGGTTACGGCAAAAACTGGATGCACTTCGTGTACAAAATGGACAATCACTTTCGAAGTATCAGGGTTTCGGACAAAAACTCGTCTGTTACAAAAGGATTTCAATTTTTTAAAATTATTTCAACTCCAGACTTTTTGTGCATTCAATATGAACCATTAGAAGCCACATCCTAAAATTTCAACCCTATCTAACTTCATTTGCTATTTTTCATGCATTTAATGAATTGTTTTCAGCTAAATGACCCTGAAATTAAAAAGCACCACAAATAAACTCTGAAATGGTTGAAAGTTGGCATGGTATCATAATTTCACCCACATAGCATGTGCTAAAAAGTTGAGAGGGTTACGGCAAAAACTGGATGCACTTCGTGTACAAAATGGACAATCTCTTTCGAAGTATCAGGGTTTCGGACGAAAACTCGTGTGTTACAAAAGGATTTCAATTTTTTTAAATTATTTCAACTCCAGACGTTTTGTGCATTCAATATGAACCATTAGAAGCCACATCCTAAAATTTCAACCCTATCTAACTTCATTTGCTATTTTTCATGCATTTAATGAATTGTTTTCAGCTAAATGACCCTGAAATTAAAAAGCACCACAAATAAACTCTGAAATGGTTGAAAGTTGGCATGGTATCATAATTTCACCCACATAGCATGTGCTAAAAAGTTGAGAGGGTTACGGCAAAAACTGGATGCACTTCGTGTACAAAATGGACAATCTCTTTCGAAGTATCAGGGTTTCGGACGAAAACTCGTGTGTTACAAAAGGATTTCAATTTTTTAAAATTATTTCAACTCCAGACTTTTTGTGCATTCAATATGAACCATTAGAAGCCACATCCTAAAATTTCAACCCTATCTAACTTCATTTGCTATTTTTCATGCATTTAATGAATTGTTTTCAGCTAAATGACCCTGAAATTAAAAAGCACGACAAATGAACTCTGAAATGGTTGAAACTTGGCATGGTATCATAATTTCACCCACATAGCATGTGCTAAAAAGTTGAGAGGGTTACGGCAAAAACTGGATGCACTTCGTGTACAAAATGGACAATCTCTTTCGAAATATCAGGGTTTTGGACGAAAACTCGTCTGTTACAAAAGGATTTCAATTTTTTTAACTTATTTCAACTCCAGACTTTTTGTGCATTCCATATGAACCATTAGAAGCCACATCCTAAAATTTCAACCCTATCTAACTTCATTTGCTATTTTTCATGCATTTAATGAATTGTTTTCAGCTAAATGACCCTGAAATTAAAAAGCACCACAAATGAACTCTGAAATAGTTGAAACTTGGCAAGGTATCACAATTTCACCCACATAGCATGTGCTAAAAAGTTGAGAGGGTTATGGCAAAAACTGGATGCACTTCGTGTACAAAATGGACAATCTCTTTCGAAGTATCAGGGTTTCGGACGAAAACTCGTGTGTTACAAAAGGATTTCAATTTTTTTTAACTTATTTCAACTCCAGACTTTTTGTGCATTCAATATGAAACATTAGAAGACACATCCTAAAATTTCAACCTTATCTAACTTCATTTGCTATTTTTTATGCATTTAATGAATTGTTTTGAGCTAAATGACCCTGAAATTAAAAAGCACCACAAATGAACTCTGAAATGGTTGAAACTTGGCATGGTATATCATAATTTCACCCACATAGCATGGGATAAAAAGTTGAGAGGGTTACGGCAAAAGCTGGATGCACTTCGTGTACAAAATGGACAATCTCTTTCGAAGTATCAGGGTTTCGAACGAAAACTCGTCTGTTACATAAGGATTTCAATTTTTTTTAACTTATTTCAACTCCAGACTTTTTGTGCATTCAATATGAACCATTAGAAGCCACATCCTAAAATTTCAACCCTATCTAACTTCATTTGCTATTTTTCATGCATTTAATGAATTGTTTTGAGCTAAATGACCCTGAAATTAAAAAGCACCACAAATGAACTCTGAAATGGTTGAAAGTTGGCATGGTATCATAATTTCACCCACATAGCATGTGCTAAAAAGTTGAGAGGGTTACGGCAAAAACTGGATGCACTTCGTGTACAAAATGGACAATCTCTTTCGAAGTATCAGGGTTTCGGACGAAAACTCGTCTGTTACAAAAGGATTTCAATTTTTTAAAATTATTTGAACTCCAGACTTTTTGTGCATTCAATATGAACCATTAGAAGCCACATCCTAAAATTTCAACCCTATCTAACTTCATTTGCTATTTTTCATGCATTTAATGAATTGTTTTGAGCCAAATGACCCTGAAATTAAAAAGCACCACAAATAAACTCGGAAATGGTTGAAACTTGGCATGGTATATCATAATTTCACCCACATAGCATGTGCTAAAAAGTTGAGAGGGTTACTTCAAAAACTGGATGCACTTCGTGTACAAAATGGACAATCTCTTTCGAAGTATGAGGGTTTCGGACGAAAACTCGTCTGTTACAAAAGGATTTCAATTTTTTAAAATTATTTCAACTCCAGACTTTTTGTGCATTCAATATGAACCATTAGAAGCCACATCCTAAAATTTCAACCCTATCTAACTTCATTTGCTATTTTTCATGCATTTAATGAATTGTTTTGAGCTAAATGACCCTGAAATTAAAAAGCACCACAAATGAACTCTGAAATGGTTGAAACTTGGCATGGTATCGTAATTTCACCCACATAGCATGTGCTAAAAAGTTGAGAGGGTTACGGCAAAAACTTGATGCACTTCGTGTACAAAATGGACAATCTCTTTCGAAGTATCAGGGTTTCGGACGAAAACTCGTGTGTTACAAAAGGATTTCAATTTTTTAAAATTATTTCAACTCCAGACTTTTTGTGCATTCAATATGAACCATTAGAAGCCACATCCTAAAATTTCAACCCTATCTAACTTCATTTGCTATTTTTCATGCATTTAATGAATTGTTTTGAGCTAAATGACCCTGAAATTAAAAAGCACCACAAATGAACTCTGAAATGGTTGAAAGTTGGCATGGTATCATAATTTCACCCACATAGCATGTGCTAAAAAGTTGAGAGGGTTACGGCAAAAACTGGATGCACTTCGTGTACAAAATGGACAATCTCTTTCGAAGTATCAGGGTTTCGGACGAAAACTCGTCTGTTACAAAAGGATTTCAATTTTTTAAAATTATTTGAACTCCAGACTTTTTGTGCATTCAATATGAACCATTAGAAGCCACATCCTAAAATTTCAACCCTATCTAACTTCATTTGCTATTTTTCATGCATTTAATGAATTGTTTTGAGCCAAATGACCCTGAAATTAAAAAGCACCACAAATAAACTCGGAAATGGTTGAAACTTGGCATGGTATATCATAATTTCACCCACATAGCATGTGCTAAAAAGTTGAGAGGGTTACTTCAAAAACTGGATGCACTTCGTGTACAAAATGGACAATCTCTTTCGAAGTATGAGGGTTTCGGACGAAAACTCGTCTGTTACAAAAGGATTTCAATTTTTTAAAATTATTTCAACTCCAGACTTTTTGTGCATTCAATATGAACCATTAGAAGCCACATCCTAAAATTTCAACCCTATCTAACTTCATTTGCTATTTTTCATGCATTTAATGAATTGTTTTGAGCTAAATGACCCTGAAATTAAAAAGCACCACAAATGAACTCTGAAATGGTTGAAACTTGGCATGGTATCGTAATTTCACCCACATAGCATGTGCTAAAAAGTTGAGAGGGTTACGGCAAAAACTTGATGCACTTCGTGTACAAAATGGACAATCTCTTTCGAAGTATCAGGGTTTCGGACGAAAACTCGTGTGTTACAAAAGGATTTCAATTTTTTTTAACTTATTTCAACTCCAGACTTTTTGTGCATTCAATATGAAACATTAGAAGACACATCCTAAAATTTCAACCTTATCTAACTTCATTTGCTATTTTTTATGCATTTAATGAATTGTTTTGAGCTAAATGACCCTGAAATTAAAAAGCACCACAAATGAACTCTGAAATGGTTGAAACTTGGCATGGTATATCATAATTTCACCCACATAGCATGGGATAAAAAGTTGAGAGGGTTACGGCAAAAGCTGGATGCACTTCGTGTACAAAATGGACAATCTCTTTCGAAGTATCAGGGTTTCGAACGAAAACTCGTCTGTTACATAAGGATTTCAATTTTTTTTAACTTATTTCAACTCCAGACTTTTTGTGCATTCAATATGAACCATTAGAAGCCACATCCTAAAATTTCAACCCTATCTAACTTCATTTGCTATTTTTCATGCATTTAATGAATTGTTTTCAGCTAAATGACCCTGAAATTAAAAAGCACCACAAATAAACTCTGAAATGGTTGAAAGTTGGCATGGTATCATAATTTCACCCACATAGCATGTGCTAAAAAGTTGAGAGGGTTACGGCAAAAACTGGATGCACTTCGTGTACAAAATGGACAATCTCTTTCGAAGTATCAGGGTTTCGGACGAAAACTCGTGTGTTACAAAAGGATTTCAATTTTTTAAAATTATTTCAACTCCAGACTTTTTGTGCATTCAATATGAACCATTAGAAGCCACATCCTAAAATTTCAACCCTATCTAACTTCATTTGCTATTTTTCATGCATTTAATGAATTGTTTTCAGCTAAATGACCCTGAAATTAAAAAGCACGACAAATGAACTCTGAAATGGTTGAAACTTGGCATGGTATCATAATTTCACCCACATAGCATGTGCTAAAAAGTTGAGAGGGTTACGGCAAAAACTGGATGCACTTCGTGTACAAAATGGACAATCTCTTTCGAAATATCAGGGTTTTGGACGAAAACTCGTCTGTTACAAAAGGATTTCAATTTTTTTAACTTATTTCAACTCCAGACTTTTTGTGCATTCCATATGAACCATTAGAAGCCACATCCTAAAATTTCAACCCTATCTAACTTCATTTGCTATTTTTCATGCATTTAATGAATTGTTTTCAGCTAAATGACCCTGAAATTAAAAAGCACCACAAATGAACTCTGAAATAGTTGAAACTTGGCAAGGTATCACAATTTCACCCACATAGCATGTGCTAAAAAGTTGAGAGGGTTATGGCAAAAACTGGATGCACTTCGTGTACAAAATGGACAATCTCTTTCGAAGTATCAGGGTTTCGGACGAAAACTCGTGTGTTACAAAAGGATTTCAATTTTTTTTAACTTATTTCAACTCCAGACTTTTTGTGCATTCAATATGAAACATTAGAAGACACATCCTAAAATTTCAACCTTATCTAACTTCATTTGCTATTTTTTATGCATTTAATGAATTGTTTTGAGCTAAATGACCCTGAAATTAAAAAGCACCACAAATGAACTCTGAAATGGTTGAAACTTGGCATGGTATATCATAATTTCACCCACATAGCATGGGATAAAAAGTTGAGAGGGTTACGGCAAAAGCTGGATGCACTTCGTGTACAAAATGGACAATCTCTTTCGAAGTATCAGGGTTTCGAACGAAAACTCGTCTGTTACATAAGGATTTCAATTTTTTTTAACTTATTTCAACTCCAGACTTTTTGTGCATTCAATATGAACCATTAGAAGCCACATCCTAAAATTTCAACCCTATCTAACTTCATTTGCTATTTTTCATGCATTTAATGAATTGTTTTGAGCTAAATGACCCTGAAATTAAAAAGCACCACAAATGAACTCTGAAATGGTTGAAAGTTGGCATGGTATCATAATTTCACCCACATAGCATGTGCTAAAAAGTTGAGAGGGTTACGGCAAAAACTGGATGCACTTCGTGTACAAAATGGACAATCTCTTTCGAAGTATCAGGGTTTCGGACGAAAACTCGTCTGTTACAAAAGGATTTCAATTTTTTAAAATTATTTGAACTCCAGACTTTTTGTGCATTCAATATGAACCATTAGAAGCCACATCCTAAAATTTCAACCCTATCTAACTTCATTTGCTATTTTTCATGCATTTAATGAATTGTTTTGAGCCAAATGACCCTGAAATTAAAAAGCACCACAAATAAACTCGGAAATGGTTGAAACTTGGCATGGTATATCATAATTTCACCCACATAGCATGTGCTAAAAAGTTGAGAGGGTTACTTCAAAAACTGGATGCACTTCGTGTACAAAATGGACAATCTCTTTCGAAGTATGAGGGTTTCGGACGAAAACTCGTCTGTTACAAAAGGATTTCAATTTTTTAAAATTATTTCAACTCCAGACTTTTTGTGCATTCAATATGAACCATTAGAAGCCACATCCTAAAATTTCAACCCTATCTAACTTCATTTGCTATTTTTCATGCATTTAATGAATTGTTTTGAGCTAAATGACCCTGAAATTAAAAAGCACCACAAATGAACTCTGAAATGGTTGAAACTTGGCATGGTATCGTAATTTCACCCACATAGCATGTGCTAAAAAGTTGAGAGGGTTACGGCAAAAACTTGATGCACTTCGTGTACAAAATGGACAATCTCTTTCGAAGTATCAGGGTTTCGGACGAAAACTCGTGTGTTACAAAAGGATTTCAATTTTTTTTAACTTATTTCAACTCCAGACTTTTTGTGCATTCAATATGAAACATTAGAAGACACATCCTAAAATTTCAACCTTATCTAACTTCATTTGCTATTTTTTATGCATTTAATGAATTGTTTTGAGCTAAATGACCCTGAAATTAAAAAGCACCACAAATGAACTCTGAAATGGTTGAAACTTGGCATGGTATATCATAATTTCACCCACATAGCATGGGATAAAAAGTTGAGAGGGTTACGGCAAAAGCTGGATGCACTTCGTGTACAAAATGGACAATCTCTTTCGAAGTATCAGGGTTTCGAACGAAAACTCGTCTGTTACATAAGGATTTCAATTTTTTTTAACTTATTTCAACTCCAGACTTTTTGTGCATTCAATATGAACCATTAGAAGCCACATCCTAAAATTTCAACCCTATCTAACTTCATTTGCTATTTTTCATGCATTTAATGAATTGTTTTCAGCTAAATGACCCTGAAATTAAAAAGCACCACAAATAAACTCTGAAATGGTTGAAAGTTGGCATGGTATCATAATTTCACCCACATAGCATGTGCTAAAAAGTTGAGAGGGTTACGGCAAAAACTGGATGCACTTCGTGTACAAAATGGACAATCTCTTTCGAAGTATCAGGGTTTCGGACGAAAACTCGTGTGTTACAAAAGGATTTCAATTTTTTAAAATTATTTCAACTCCAGACTTTTTGTGCATTCAATATGAACCATTAGAAGCCACATCCTAAAATTTCAACCCTATCTAACTTCATTTGCTATTTTTCATGCATTTAATGAATTGTTTTCAGCTAAATGACCCTGAAATTAAAAAGCACGACAAATGAACTCTGAAATGGTTGAAACTTGGCATGGTATCATAATTTCACCCACATAGCATGTGCTAAAAAGTTGAGAGGGTTACGGCAAAAACTGGATGCACTTCGTGTACAAAATGGACAATCTCTTTCGAAATATCAGGGTTTTGGACGAAAACTCGTCTGTTACAAAAGGATTTCAATTTTTTTAACTTATTTCAACTCCAGACTTTTTGTGCATTCCATATGAACCATTAGAAGCCACATCCTAAAATTTCAACCCTATCTAACTTCATTTGCTATTTTTCATGCATTTAATGAATTGTTTTCAGCTAAATGACCCTGAAATTAAAAAGCACCACAAATGAACTCTGAAATAGTTGAAACTTGGCAAGGTATCACAATTTCACCCACATAGCATGTGCTAAAAAGTTGAGAGGGTTATGGCAAAAACTGGATGCACTTCGTGTACAAAATGGACAATCTCTTTCGAAGTATCAGGGTTTCGGACGAAAACTCGTGTGTTACAAAAGGATTTCAATTTTTTTTAACTTATTTCAACTCCAGACTTTTTGTGCATTCAATATGAAACATTAGAAGACACATCCTAAAATTTCAACCTTATCTAACTTCATTTGCTATTTTTTATGCATTTAATGAATTGTTTTGAGCTAAATGACCCTGAAATTAAAAAGCACCACAAATGAACTCTGAAATGGTTGAAACTTGGCATGGTATATCATAATTTCACCCACATAGCATGGGATAAAAAGTTGAGAGGGTTACGGCAAAAGCTGGATGCACTTCGTGTACAAAATGGACAATCTCTTTCGAAGTATCAGGGTTTCGAACGAAAACTCGTCTGTTACATAAGGATTTCAATTTTTTTTAACTTATTTCAACTCCAGACTTTTTGTGCATTCAATATGAACCATTAGAAGCCACATCCTAAAATTTCAACCCTATCTAACTTCATTTGCTATTTTTCATGCATTTAATGAATTGTTTTGAGCTAAATGACCCTGAAATTAAAAAGCACCACAAATGAACTCTGAAATGGTTGAAAGTTGGCATGGTATCATAATTTCACCCACATAGCATGTGCTAAAAAGTTGAGAGGGTTACGGCAAAAACTGGATGCACTTCGTGTACAAAATGGACAATCTCTTTCGAAGTATCAGGGTTTCGGACGAAAACTCGTCTGTTACAAAAGGATTTCAATTTTTTAAAATTATTTGAACTCCAGACTTTTTGTGCATTCAATATGAACCATTAGAAGCCACATCCTAAAATTTCAACCCTATCTAACTTCATTTGCTATTTTTCATGCATTTAATGAATTGTTTTGAGCCAAATGACCCTGAAATTAAAAAGCACCACAAATAAACTCGGAAATGGTTGAAACTTGGCATGGTATATCATAATTTCACCCACATAGCATGTGCTAAAAAGTTGAGAGGGTTACTTCAAAAACTGGATGCACTTCGTGTACAAAATGGACAATCTCTTTCGAAGTATGAGGGTTTCGGACGAAAACTCGTCTGTTACAAAAGGATTTCAATTTTTTAAAATTATTTCAACTCCAGACTTTTTGTGCATTCAATATGAACCATTAGAAGCCACATCCTAAAATTTCAACCCTATCTAACTTCATTTGCTATTTTTCATGCATTTAATGAATTGTTTTGAGCTAAATGACCCTGAAATTAAAAAGCACCACAAATGAACTCTGAAATGGTTGAAACTTGGCATGGTATCGTAATTTCACCCACATAGCATGTGCTAAAAAGTTGAGAGGGTTACGGCAAAAACTTGATGCACTTCGTGTACAAAATGGACAATCTCTTTCGAAGTATCAGGGTTTCGGACGAAAACTCGTGTGTTACAAAAGGATTTCAATTTTTTTTAACTTATTTCAACTCCAGACTTTTTGTGCATTCAATATGAAACATTAGAAGACACATCCTAAAATTTCAACCTTATCTAACTTCATTTGCTATTTTTTATGCATTTAATGAATTGTTTTGAGCTAAATGACCCTGAAATTAAAAAGCACCACAAATGAACTCTGAAATGGTTGAAACTTGGCATGGTATATCATAATTTCACCCACATAGCATGGGATAAAAAGTTGAGAGGGTTATGGCAAAAGCTGGATGCACTTCGTGTACAAAATGGACAATCTCTTTCGAAGTATCAGGGTTTCGAACGAAAACTCGTCTGTTACATAAGGATTTCAATTTTTTTTAACTTATTTCAACTCCAGACTTTTTGTGCATTCAATATGAACCATTAGAAGCCACATCCTAAAATTTCAACCCTATCTAACTTCATTTGCTATTTTTCATGCATTTAATGAATTGTTTTGAGCTAAATGACCCTGAAATTAAAAAGCACCACAAATGAACTCTGAAATGGTTGAAAGTTGGCATGGTATCATAATTTCACCCACATAGCATGTGCTAAAAAGTTGAGAGGGTTACGGCAAAAACTGGATGCACTTCGTGAACAAAATGGACAATCTCTTTCGAAGTATCAGGGTTTCGGACGAAAACTCGTCTGTTACAAAAGGATTTCAATTTTTTAAAATTATTTGAACTCCAGACTTTTTGTGCATTCAATATGAACCATTAGAAGCCACATCCTAAAATTTCAACCCTATCTAACTTCATTTGCTATTTTTCATGCATTTAATGAATTGTTTTGAGCCAAATGACCCTGAAATTAAAAAGCACAACAAATAAACTCGGAAATGGTTGAAACTTGGCATGGTATATCATAATTTCACCCACATAGCATGTGCTAAAAAGTTGAGAGGGTTACTTCAAAAACTGGATGCACTTCGTGTACAAAATGGACAATCTCTTTCGAAGTATGAGGGTTTCGGACGAAAACTCGTCTGTTACAAAAGAATTTCAATTTTTTAAAATTATTTCAACTCCAGACTTTTTGTGCATTCAATATGAACCATTAGAAGCCACATCCTAAAATTTCAACCCTATCTAACTTCATTTGCTATTTTTCATGCATTTAATGAATTGTTTTGAGCTAAATGACCCTGAAATTAAAAAGCACCACAAATGAACTCTGAAATGGTTGAAACTTGGCATGGTATCGTAATTTCACCCACATAGCATGTGCTAAAAAGTTGAGAGGGTTACGGCAAAAACTTGATGCACTTCGTGTACAAAATGGACAATCTCTTTCGAAGTATCAGGGTTTCGGACGAAAACTCGTGTGTTACAAAAGGATTTCAATTTTTTTTAACTTATTTCAACTCCAGACTTTTTGTGCATTCAATATGAAACATTAGAAGACACATCCTAAAATTTCAACCTTATCTAACTTCATTTGCTATTTTTTATGCATTTAATGAATTGTTTTGAGCTAAATGACCCTGAAATTAAAAAGCACCACAAATGAACTCTGAAATGGTTGAAACTTGGCATGGTATATCATAATTTCACCCACATAGCATGGGATAAAAAGTTGAGAGGGTTACGGCAAAAGCTGGATGCACTTCGTGTACAAAATGGACAATCTCTTTCGAAGTATCAGGGTTTCGAACGAAAACTCGTCTGTTACAAAAGGATTTCAATTTTTTTAACTTATTTCAACTCCAGACTTTTTGTGCATTCAATATGAACCATTAGAAGCCACATCATAAAATTTCAACCCTATCTAACTTCATTTGCTATTTTTCATGCATTTAATGAATTGTTTTGAGCTAAATGACCCTGAAATTAAAAAGCACCACAAATGAACTCTGAAATGGTTGAAACTTGGCATGGTATCGTAATTTCACCCACATAGCATGTGCTAAAAAGTTGAGAGGGTTACGGCAAAAACTTGATGCACTTCGTGTACAAAATGGACAATCTCTTTCGAAGTATCAGGGTTTCAGACGAAAACTCGTGTGTTACAAAAGGATTTCAATTTTTTTTAACTTATTTCAACTCCAGACTTTTTGTGCATTCAATATGAACCATTAGAAGACACATCCTAAAATTTCAACCTTATCTAACTTCATTTGCTATTTTTTATGCATTTAATGAATTGTTTTGAGCTAAATGACCCTGAAATTAAAAAGCACCACAAATGAACTCTGAAATGGTTGAAACTTGGCAAGGTATATCATAATTTCACCCACATAGCATGGGATAAAAAGTTGAGAGGGTTACGGAAAAAACTGGATGCACTTCGTGTACAAAATGGACAATCTCTTTCGAAGTATCAGGGTTTCGGACGAAAACTCGTCTGTTACAAAAGGATTTCAATTTTTTTAAACTTATTTCAACTCCAGACTTTTTGTGCATTCAATATGAACCATTAGAAGCCACATCCTAAGATTTCAACCCTATCTAACTTCATTTGCTATTTTTCATGCATTTAATGAATTGTTTTGAGCTAAATGACCCTGAAATTAAAAAGCACCACAAATGAATTCTGAAATGGTTGAAAGTTGGCATGGTATCATAATTTCACCCACATAGCATGTGATAAAAAGTTGAGAGGGTTACGGCAAAAACTGGATGCACTTCGTGTACAAAATGGACAATCTCTTTCGAAATATCAGGGTTTCGGACGAAAACTCGTCTGTTACAAAAGGATTTCAATTTTTTAAAATTATTTCAACTCCAGACTTTTTGTGCATTCAATATGAACCATTAGAAGCCACATCATAAAATTTCAACCCTATCTAACTTCATTTGCTATTTTTCATGCATTTAATGAATTGTTTTGAGCTAAATGACCCTGAAATTAAAAAGCACCACAAATAAACTCGGAAATGGTTGAAACTTGGCATGGTATATCATAATTTCACCCACATAGCATGTGCTAAAAAGTTGAGAGGGTTACTTCAAAAACTGGATGCACTTCGTGTACAAAATGGACAATCTCTTTCGAAGTATGAGGGTTTCGGACGAAAACTCGTCTGTTACAAAAGGATTTCAATTTTTTAAAATTATTTCAACTCCAGACTTTTTGTGCATTCAATATGAACCATTAGAAGCCACATCCTAAAATTTCAACCCTATCTAACTTCATTTGCTATTTTTCATGCATTTAATGAATTGTTTTGAGCTAAATGACCCTGAAATTAAAAAGCACCACAAATGAACTCTGAAATGGTTGAAACTTGGCATGGTATCGTAATTTCACCCACATAGCATGTGCTAAAAAGTTGAGAGGGTTACGGCAAAAACTTGATGCACTTCGTGTACAAAATGGACAATCTCTTTCGAAGTATCAGGGTTTCGGACGAAAACTCGTGTGTTACAAAAGGATTTCAATTTTTTTTAACTTATTTCAACTCCAGACTTTTTGTGCATTCAATATGAAACATTAGAAGACACATCCTAAAATTTCAACCTTATCTAACTTCATTTGCTATTTTTTATGCATTTAATGAATTGTTTTGAGCTAAATGACCCTGAAATTAAAAAGCACCACAAATGAACTCTGAAATGGTTGAAACTTGGCATGGTATATCATAATTTCACCCACATAGCATGGGATAAAAAGTTGAGAGGGTTACGGCAAAAGCTGGATGCACTTCGTGTACAAAATGGACAATCTCTTTCGAAGTATCAGGGTTTCGAACGAAAACTCATCTGTTACATAAGGATTTCAATTTTTTTTAACTTATTTCAACTCCAGACTTTTTGTGCATTCAATATGAACCATTAGAAGCCACATCCTAAAATTTCAACCCTATCTAACTTCATTTGCTATTTTTCATGCATTTAATGAATTGTTTTGAGCTAAATGACCCTGAAATTAAAAAGCACCACAAATGAACTCTGAAATGGTTGAAAGTTGGCATGGTATCATAATTTCACCCACATAGCATGTGCTAAAAAGTTGAGAGGGTTACGGCAAAAACTGGATGCACTTCGTGGACAAAATGGACAATCTCTTTCGAAGTATCAGGGTTTCGGACGAAAACTCGTCTGTTACAAAAGGATTTCAATTTTTTAAAATTATTTCAACTCCAGACTTTTTGTGCATTCAATATGAACCATTAGAAGCCACATCCCAAAATTTCAACCCTATCTAACTTCATTTGCTATTTTTCATGCATTTAATGAATTGTTTTGAGCCAAATGACCCTGAAATTAAAAAGCACCACAAATAAACTCGGAAATGGTTGAAACTTGGCATGGTATATCATAATTTCACCCACATAGCATGTGCTAAAAAGTTGAGAGGGTTACTTCAAAAACTGGATGCACTTCGTGTACAAAATGGACAATCTCTTTCGAAGTATGAGGGTTTCGGACGAAAACTCGTCTGTTACAAAAGGATTTCAATTTTTTAAAATTATTTCAACTCCAGACTTTTTGTGCATTCAATATGAACCATTAGAAGCCACATCCTAAAATTTCAACCCTATCTAACTTCATTTGCTATTTTTCATGCATTTAATGAATTGTTTTGAGCTAAATGACCCTGAAATTAAAAAGCACCACAAATGAACTCTGAAATGGTTGAAACTTGGCATGGTATCGTAATTTCACCCACATAGCATGTGCTAAAAAGTTGAGAGGGTTACGGCAAAAACTTGATGCACTTCGTGTACAAAATGGACAATCTCTTTCGAAGTATCAGGGTTTCGGACGAAAACTCGTCTGTTACAAAAGGATTTCAATTTTTTTTAACTTATTTCAACTCCAGACTTTTTGTGCATTCAATATGAAACATTAGAAGACACATCCTAAAATTTCAACCTTATCTAACTTCATTTGCTATTTTTTATGCATTTAATGAATTGTTTTGAGCTAAATGACCCTGAAATTAAAAAGCACCACAAATGAACTCGGAAATGGTTGAAACTTGGCATGGTATATCATAATTTCACCCACATAGCATGGGATAAAAAGTTGAGAGGGTTACGGCAAAAGCTGGATGCACTTCGTGTACAAAATGGACAATCTCTTTCGAAGTATCAGGGTTTCGAACGAAAACTCGTCTGTTACAAAAGGATTTCAATTTTTTTTAACTTATTTCAACTCCAGACTTTTTGTGCATTCAATATGAACCATTAGAAGCCACATCATAAAATTTCAACCCTATCTATCTTCATTTGCTATTTTTCATGCATTTAATGAATTGTTTTGAGCTAAATGACCCTGAAATTAAAAAGCACCACAAATGAACTCTGAAATGGTTGAAACTTGGCATGGTATCGTAATTTCACCCACATAGCATGTGCTAAAAAGTTGAGAGGGTTACGGCAAAAACTTGATGCACTTCGTGTACAAAATGGACAATCTCTTTCGAAGTATCAGGGTTTCGGACGAAAACTCGTGTGTTACAAAAGGATTTCAATTTTTTTTAACTTATTTAACCTCCAGACTTTTTGTGCATTCAATATGAACCATTAGAAGACACATCCTAAAATTTCAACCTTATCTAACTTCATTTGCTATTTTTTATGCATTTAATGAATTGTTTTGAGCTAAATGACCCTGAAATTAAAAAGCACCACAAATGAACTCTGAAATGGTTGAAACTTGGCAAGGTATATCATAATTTCACCCACATAGCATGGGATAAAAAGTTGAGAGGGTTACGGAAAAAACTGGATGCACTTCGTGTACAAAATGGACAATCTCTTTCGAAGTATCAGGGTTTCGAACGAAAACTCGTCTGTTACAAAAGGATTTCAATTTTTTTTAACTTATTTCAACTCCAGACTTTTTGTGCATTCAATATGAACCATTAGAAGCCACATCCTAAAATTTCAACCCTATCTAACTTCATTTGCTATTTTTCATGCATTTAATGAATTGTTTTGAGCTAAATGACCCTGAAATTAAAAAGCACCACAAATGAACTCTGAAATGGTTGAAAGTTGGCATGGTATCATAATTTCACCCACATAGCATGTGCTAAAAAGTTGAGAGGGTTACGGCAAAAACTGGATGCACTTCGTGGACAAAATGGACAATCTCTTTCGAAGTATCAGGGTTTCGGACGAAAACTCGTCTGTTACAAAAGGATTTCAATTTTTTAAAATTATTTCAACTCCAGACTTTTTGTGCATTCAATATGAACCATTAGAAGCCACATCCTAAAATTTCAACCCTATCTAACTTCATTTGCTATTTTTCATGCATTTAATGAATTGTTTTCAGCTAAATGACCCTGAAATTAAAAAGCACAACAAATGAACTCGGAAATGGTTGAAACTTGGCATGGTATATCATAATTTCAGCCACATAGCATGTGCTAAAAAGTTGAGAGTGTTACTTCAAAAACTGGATGCACTTCGTGTACAAAATGGACAATCTCTTTCGAAGTATGAGGGTTTCGGACCAAAACTCGTCTGTTACAAAAGGATTTCAATTTTTTTAAACTTATTTCAACTCCAGACTTTTTGTGCATTCAATATGAACCATTAGAAGCCACATCCTAAAATTTCAACCCTATCTAACTTCATTTGCTATTTTTCATGCATTTAATGAATTGTTTTGAGCTAAATGACCCTGAAATTAAAAAGCACCACAAATGAACTCTGAAATGGTTGAAAGTTGGCATGGTATCATAATTTCACCCACATAGCATGTGCTAAAAAGTTGAGAGGGTTACGGCAAAAACTGGATGCACTTCGTGTACAAAATGGACAATCTCTTTCGAAGTATCAGGGTTTCGGACGAAAACTCGTCTGTTACAAAAGGATTTCAATTTTTTAAAATTATTTCAACTCCAGACTTTTTGTGCATTCAATATGAACCATTAGAAGCCACAT
The DNA here is from genome assembly GCA_039707655.1 of Elymus sibiricus. Lineage (NCBI taxonomy): Eukaryota > Viridiplantae > Streptophyta > Magnoliopsida > Poales > Poaceae > Elymus > Elymus sibiricus. The sequence goes on from CM077665.1 coordinate 241,940,474, forward strand.
CATAAAATTTCAACCCTATCTAACTTCATTTGCTATTTTTCATGCATTTAATGAATTGTTTTGAGCTAAATGACCCTGAAATTAAAAAGCACCACAAATAAACTCGGAAATGGTTGAACCTTGGCATGGTATATCATAATTTCACCCACATAGCATGTGCTAAAAAGTTGAGAGGGTTACTTCAAAAACTGGATGCACTTCGTGTACAAAATGGACAATCTCTTTCGAAGTATGAGGGTTTCGGACGAAAACTCGTCTGTTACAAAAGGATTTCAATTTTTTAAAATTATTTCAACTCCAGACTTTTTGTGCATTCAATATGAACCATTAGAAGCCACATCCTAAAATTTCAACCCTATCTAACTTCATTTGCTATTTTTCATGCATTTAATGAATTGTTTTGAGCTAAATGACCCTGAAATTAAAAAGCACCACAAATGAACTCTGAAATGGTTGAAAGTTGGCATGGTATCATAATTTCACCCACATAGCATGTGCTAAAAAGTTGAGAGGGTTACGGCAAAAACTGGATGCACTTCGTGGACAAAATGGACAATCTCTTTCGAAGTATCAGGGTTTCGGACGAAAACTCGTCTGTTACAAAAGGATTTCAATTTTTTTTAACTTATTTCAACTCCAGACTTTTTGTGCATTCAATATGAACCATTAGAAGCCACATCCTAAAATTTCAACCCTATCTAACTTCATTTGCTATTTTTCATGCATTTAATGAATTGTTTTCAGCTAAATGACCCTGAAATTAAAAAGCACAACAAATAACTCGGAAATGGTTGAAAGTTGGCATGGTATATCATAATTTCAGCCACATAGCATGTGCTAAAAAGTTGAGAGGGTTACGGCAAAAGCTGGATGCACTTCGTGTACAAAATGGACAATCTCTTTCGAAGTATCAGGGTTTCGGACGAAAACTCGTCTGTTACAAAAGGATTTCAATTTTTTAAAATTATTTCAACTCCAGACTTTTTGTGCATTCAATATGAACCATTAGAAGCCACATCCTAAACTTTCAACCCTACCTAACTTCATTTGCTATTTTTCATGCATTTAATGAATTGTTTTGAGCTAAATGACCCTGAAATTAAAAAGCACCACAAATGAACTCTGAAATGGTTGAAAATTGGCATGGTATCATAATTTCACCCACATAGCATGTGCTAAAAAGTTGAGAGGGTTACAGCAAAAACTGGATGCACTTCGTGTACAAAATGGACAATCTCTTTCGAAGTATCACGGTTTCGGACGAAAACTCGTGTGTTACAAAAGGATTTCAATTTTTTTAACTTATTTCAACTCCAGACGTTTTGTGCATTCAATATGAAACATTAGATTCCACATCCTAAAATTTCAACCCTATCTAACTTCATTTGCTATTTTTCATGCATTTAATGAATTGTTTTCAGCTAAATGACCCTGAAATTAAAAAGCACCACAAATGAACTCTGAAATAGTTGAAACTTGGCAAGGTATCATAATTTCACCCACATAGCATGTGCTAAAAAGTTGAGAGGGTTATGGCAAAAACTGGATGCACTTCGTGTACAAAATGGACAATCTCTTTCGAAGTATGAGGGTTTCGGACGAAAACTCGTCTGTTACAAAAGGATTTCAATTTTTTAAAATTATTTCAACTCCAGACTTTTTGTGCATTCAATATGAACCATTAGAAGCCACATCCTAAAATTTCAACCCTATCTAACTTCATTTGCTATTTTTCATGCATTTAATGAATTGTTTTGAGCTAAATGACCCTGAAATTAAAAAGCACCACAAATGAACTCTGAAATGGTTGAAACTTGGCATGGTATCGTAATTTCACCCACATAGCATGTGCTAAAAAGTTGAGAGGGTTACGGCAAAAACTTGATGCACTTCGTGTACAAAATGGACAATCTCTTTCGAAGTATCAGGGTTTCGGACGAAAACTCGTCTGTTACAAAAGGATTTCAATTTTTTTTAACTTATTTCAACTCCAGACTTTTTGTGCATTCAATATGAAACATTAGAAGACACATCCTAAAATTTCAACCTTATCTAACTTCATTTGCTATTTTTTATGCATTTAATGAATTGTTTTGAGCTAAATGACCCTGAAATTAAAAAGCACCACAAATGAACTCGGAAATGGTTGAAACTTGGCATGGTATATCATAATTTCACCCACATAGCATGGGATAAAAAGTTGAGAGGGTTACGGCAAAAGCTGGATGCACTTCGTGTACAAAATGGACAATCTCTTTCGAAGTATCAGGGTTTCGAACGAAAACTCGTCTGTTACAAAAGGATTTCAATTTTTTTTAACTTATTTCAACTCCAGACTTTTTGTGCATTCAATATGAACCATTAGAAGCCACATCATAAAATTTCAACCCTATCTAACTTCATTTGCTATTTTTCATGCATTTAATGAATTGTTTTGAGCTAAATGACCCTGAAATTAAAAAGCACCACAAATGAACTCTGAAATGGTTGAAACTTGGCATGGTATCGTAATTTCACCCACATAGCATGTGCTAAAAAGTTGAGAGGGTTACGGCAAAAACTTGATGCACTTCGTGTACAAAATGGACAATCTCTTTCGAAGTATCAGGGTTTCGGACGAAAACTCGTGTGTTACAAAAGGATTTCAATTTTTTTTAACTTATTTCAACTCCAGACTTTTTGTGCATTCAATATGCACCATTAGAAGACACATCCTAAAATTTCAACCTTATCTAACTTCATTTGCTATTTTTTATGCATTTAATGAATTGTTTTGAGCTAAATGACCCTGAAATTAAAAAGCACCACAAATGAACTCGGAAATGGTTGAAACTTGGCATGGTATATCATAATTTCACCCACATAGCATGGGATAAAAAGTTGAGAGGGTTACGGCAAAAGCTGGATGCACTTCGTGTACAAAATGGACAATCTCTTTCGAAGTATCAGGGTTTCGAACGAAAACTCGTCTGTTACAAAAGGATTTCAATTTTTTTTAACTTATTTCAACTCCAGACTTTTTGTGCATTCAATATGAACCATTAGAAGCCACATCATAAAATTTCAACCCTATCTAACTTCATTTGCTATTTTTCATGCATTTAATGAATTGTTTTGAGCTAAATGACCCTGAAATTAAAAAGCACCACAAATGAACTCTGAAATGGTTGAAACTTGGCATGGTATCGTAATTTCACCCACATAGCATGTGCTAAAAAGTTGAGAGGGTTACGGCAAAAACTTGATGCACTTCGTGTACAAAATGGACAATCTCTTTCGAAGTATCAGGGTTTCGGACGAAAACTCGTGTGTTACAAAAGGATTTCAATTTTTTTTAACTTATTTCAACTCCAGACTTTTTGTGCATTCAATATGAACCATTAGAAGACACATCCTAAAATTTCAACCTTATCTAACTTCATTTGCTATTTTTTATGCATTTAATGAATTGTTTTGAGCTAAATGACCCTGAAATTAAAAAGCACCACAAATGAACTCTGAAATGGTTGAAACTTGGCAAGGTATATCATAATTTCACCCACATAGCATGGGATAAAAAGTTGAGAGGGTTACGGAAAAAACTGGATGCACTTCGTGTACAAAATGGACAATCTCTTTCGAAGTATCAGGGTTTCGAACGAAAACTCGTCTGTTACAAAAGGATTTCAATTTTTTTTAACTTATTTCAACTCCAGACTTTTTGTGCATTCAATATGAACCATTAGAAGCCACATCCTAAAATTTCAACCCTATCTAACTTCATTTGCTATTTTTCATGCATTTAATGAATTGTTTTGAGCTAAATGACCCTGAAATTAAAAAGCACCACAAATGAACTCTGAAATGGTTGAAAGTTGGCATGGTATCATAATTTCACCCACATAGCATGTGCTAAAAAGTTGAGAGGGTTACGGCAAAAACTGGATGCACTTCGTGGACAAAATGGACAATCTCTTTCGAAGTATCAGGGTTTCGGACGAAAACTCGTCTGTTACAAAAGGATTTCAATTTTTTAAAATTATTTCAACTCCAGACTTTTTGTGCATTCAATATGAACCATTAGAAGCCACATCCTAAAATTTCAACCCTATCTAACTTCATTTGCTATTTTTCATGCATTTAATGAATTGTTTTCAGCTAAATGACCCTGAAATTAAAAAGCACAACAAATGAACTCGGAAATGGTTGAAACTTGGCATGGTATATCATAATTTCAGCCACATAGCATGTGCTAAAAAGTTGAGAGGGTTACGGCAAAAACTGGATGCACTTCGTGGACAAAATGGACAATCTCTTTCGAAGTATCAGGGTTTCGGACGAAAACTCGTCTGTTACAAAAGGATTTCTATTTTTTAAAATTATTTCAACTCCAGACTTTTTGTGCATTCAATATGAACCATTAGAAGCCACATCATAAAATTTCAACCCTATCTAACTTCATTTGCTATTTTTCATGCATTTAATGAATTGTTTTGAGCTAAATGACCCTGAAATTAAAAAGCACCACAAATAAACTCGGAAATGGTTGAAACTTGGCATGGTATATCATAATTTCACCCACATAGCATGTGCTAAAAAGTTGAGAGGGTTACTTCAAAAACTGGATGCACTTCGTGTACAAAATGGACAATCTCTTTCGAAGTATGAGGGTTTCGGACGAAAACTCGTCTGTTACAAAAGGATTTCAATTTTTTAAAATTATTTCAACTCCAGACTTTTTGTGCATTCAATATGAACCATTAGAAGCCACATCCTAAAATTTCAACCCTATCTAACTTCATTTGCTATTTTTCATGCATTTAATGAATTGTTTTGAGCTAAATGACCCTGAAATTAAAAAGCACCACAAATGAACTCTGAAATGGTTGAAAGTTGGCATGGTATCATAATTTCACCCACATAGCATGTGCTAAAAAGTTGAGAGGGTTACGGCAAAAACTGGATGCACTTCGTGGACAAAATGGACAATCTCTTTCGAAGTATCAGGGTTTCGGACGAAAACTCGTCTGTTACAAAAGGATTTCAATTTTTTTTAACTTATTTCAACTCCAGACTTTTTGTGCATTCAATATGAACCATTAGAAGCCACATCCTAAAATTTCAACCCTATCTAACTTCATTTGCTATTTTTCATGCATTTAATGAATTGTTTTCACCTAAATGACCCTGAAATTAAAAAGCACAACAAATAACTCGGAAATGGTTGAAAGTTGGCATGGTATATCATAATTTCAGCCACATAGCATGTGCTAAAAAGTTGAGAGGGTTACGGCAAAAGCTGGATGCACTTCGTGTACAAAATGGACAATCTCTTTCGAAGTATCAGGGTTTCGGACGAAAACTCGTCTGTTACAAAAGGATTTCAATTTTTTAAAATTATTTCAACTCCAGACTTTTTGTGCATTCAATATGAACCATTAGAAGCCACATCCTAAACTTTCAACCCTACCTAACTTCATTTGCTATTTTTCATGCATTTAATGAATTGTTTTGAGCTAAATGACCCTGAAATTAAAAAGCACCACAAATGAACTCTGAAATGGTTGAAAATTGGCATGGTATCATAATTTCACCCACATAGCATGTGCTAAAAAGTTGAGAGGGTTACAGCAAAAACTGGATGCACTTCGTGTACAAAATGGACAATCTCTTTCGAAGTATCACGGTTTCGGACGAAAACTCGTGTGTTACAAAAGGATTTCAATTTTTTTAACTTATTTCAACTCCAGACGTTTTGTGCATTCAATATGAAACATTAGATTCCACATCCTAAAATTTCAACCTTATCTAACTTCATTTGCTATTTTTTATGCATTTAATGAATTGTTTTGAGCTAAATGACCCTGAAATTAAAAAGCACCACAAATGAACTCGGAAATGGTTGAAACTTGGCATGGTATATCATAATTTCACCCACATAGCATGGGATAAAAAGTTGAGAGGGTTACGGCAAAAGCTGGATGCACTTCGTGTACAAAATGGACAATCTCTTTCGAAGTATCAGGGTTTCGAACGAAAACTCGTCTGTTACAAAAGGATTTCAATTTTTTTTAACTTATTTCAACTCCAGACTTTTTGTGCATTCAATATGAACCATTAGAAGCCACATCATAAAATTTCAACCCTATCTATCTTCATTTGCTATTTTTCATGCATTTAATGAATTGTTTTGAGCTAAATGACCCTGAAATTAAAAAGCACCACAAATGAACTCTGAAATGGTTGAAACTTGGCATGGTATCGTAATTTCACCCACATAGCATGTGCTAAAAAGTTGAGAGGGTTACGGCAAAAACTTGATGCACTTCGTGTACAAAATGGACAATCTCTTTCGAAGTATCAGGGTTTCGGACGAAAACTCGTGTGTTACAAAAGGATTTCAATTTTTTTTAACTTATTTAACCTCCAGACTTTTTGTGCATTCAATATGAACCATTAGAAGACACATCCTAAAATTTCAACCTTATCTAACTTCATTTGCTATTTTTTATGCATTTAATGAATTGTTTTGAGCTAAATGACCCTGAAATTAAAAAGCACCACAAATGAACTCTGAAATGGTTGAAACTTGGCAAGGTATATCATAATTTCACCCACATAGCATGGGATAAAAAGTTGAGAGGGTTACGGAAAAAACTGGATGCACTTCGTGTACAAAATGGACAATCTCTTTCGAAGTATCAGGGTTTCGAACGAAAACTCGTCTGTTACAAAAGGATTTCAATTTTTTTTAACTTATTTCAACTCCAGACTTTTTGTGCATTCAATATGAACCATTAGAAGCCACATCCTAAAATTTCAACCCTATCTAACTTCATTTGCTATTTTTCATGCATTTAATGAATTGTTTTGAGCTAAATGACCCTGAAATTAAAAAGCACCACAAATGAACTCTGAAATGGTTGAAAGTTGGCATGGTATCATAATTTCACCCACATAGCATGTGCTAAAAAGTTGAGAGGGTTACGGCAAAAACTGGATGCACTTCGTGGACAAAATGGACAATCTCTTTCGAAGTATCAGGGTTTCGGACGAAAACTCGTCTGTTACAAAAGGATTTCAATTTTTTAAAATTATTTCAACTCCAGACTTTTTGTGCATTCAATATGAACCATTAGAAGCCACATCCTAAAATTTCAACCCTATCTAACTTCATTTGCTATTTTTCATGCATTTAATGAATTGTTTTCAGCTAAATGACCCTGAAATTAAAAAGCACAACAAATGAACTCGGAAATGGTTGAAACTTGGCATGGTATATCATAATTTCAGCCACATAGCATGTGCTAAAAAGTTGAGAGTGTTACTTCAAAAACTGGATGCACTTCGTGTACAAAATGGACAATCTCTTTCGAAGTATGAGGGTTTCGGACCAAAACTCGTCTGTTACAAAAGGATTTCAATTTTTTTAAACTTATTTCAACTCCAGACTTTTTGTGCATTCAATATGAACCATTAGAAGCCACATCCTAAAATTTCAACCCTATCTAACTTCATTTGCTATTTTTCATGCATTTAATGAATTGTTTTGAGCTAAATGACCCTGAAATTAAAAAGCACCACAAATGAACTCTGAAATGGTTGAAAGTTGGCATGGTATCATAATTTCACCCACATAGCATGTGCTAAAAAGTTGAGAGGGTTACGGCAAAAACTGGATGCACTTCGTGTACAAAATGGACAATCTCTTTCGAAGTATCAGGGTTTCGGACGAAAACTCGTCTGTTACAAAAGGATTTCAATTTTTTAAAATTATTTCAACTCCAGACTTTTTGTGCATTCAATATGAACCATTAGAAGCCACATCATAAAATTTCAACCCTATCTAACTTCATTTGCTATTTTTCATGCATTTAATGAATTGTTTTGAGCTAAATGACCCTGAAATTAAAAAGCACCACAAATAAACTCGGAAATGGTTGAACCTTGGCATGGTATATCATAATTTCACCCACATAGCATGTGCTAAAAAGTTGAGAGGGTTACTTCAAAAACTGGATGCACTTCGTGTACAAAATGGACAATCTCTTTCGAAGTATGAGGGTTTCGGACGAAAACTCGTCTGTTACAAAAGGATTTCAATTTTTTAAAATTATTTCAACTCCAGACTTTTTGTGCATTCAATATGAACCATTAGAAGCCACATCCTAAAATTTCAACCCTATCTAACTTCATTTGCTATTTTTCATGCATTTAATGAATTGTTTTGAGCTAAATGACCCTGAAATTAAAAAGCACCACAAATGAACTCTGAAATGGTTGAAAGTTGGCATGGTATCATAATTTCACCCACATAGCATGTGCTAAAAAGTTGAGAGGGTTACGGCAAAAACTGGATGCACTTCGTGGACAAAATGGACAATCTCTTTCGAAGTATCAGGGTTTCGGACGAAAACTCGTCTGTTACAAAAGGATTTCAATTTTTTTTAACTTATTTCAACTCCAGACTTTTTGTGCATTCAATATGAACCATTAGAAGCCACATCCTAAAATTTCAACCCTATCTAACTTCATTTGCTATTTTTCATGCATTTAATGAATTGTTTTCAGCTAAATGACCCTGAAATTAAAAAGCACAACAAATAACTCGGAAATGGTTGAAAGTTGGCATGGTATATCATAATTTCAGCCACATAGCATGTGCTAAAAAGTTGAGAGGGTTACGGCAAAAGCTGGATGCACTTCGTGTACAAAATGGACAATCTCTTTCGAAGTATCAGGGTTTCGGACGAAAACTCGTCTGTTACAAAAGGATTTCAATTTTTTAAAATTATTTCAACTCCAGACTTTTTGTGCATTCAATATGAACCATTAGAAGCCACATCCTAAACTTTCAACCCTACCTAACTTCATTTGCTATTTTTCATGCATTTAATGAATTGTTTTGAGCTAAATGACCCTGAAATTAAAAAGCACCACAAATGAACTCTGAAATGGTTGAAAATTGGCATGGTATCATAATTTCACCCACATAGCATGTGCTAAAAAGTTGAGAGGGTTACAGCAAAAACTGGATGCACTTCGTGTACAAAATGGACAATCTCTTTCGAAGTATCACGGTTTCGGACGAAAACTCGTGTGTTACAAAAGGATTTCAATTTTTTTAACTTATTTCAACTCCAGACGTTTTGTGCATTCAATATGAAACATTAGATTCCACATCCTAAAATTTCAACCCTATCTAACTTCATTTGCTATTTTTCATGCATTTAATGAATTGTTTTCAGCTAAATGACCCTGAAATTAAAAAGCACCACAAATGAACTCTGAAATAGTTGAAACTTGGCAAGGTATCATAATTTCACCCACATAGCATGTGCTAAAAAGTTGAGAGGGTTATGGCAAAAACTGGATGCACTTCGTGTACAAAATGGACAATCTCTTTCGAAGTATGAGGGTTTCGGACGAAAACTCGTCTGTTACAAAAGGATTTCAATTTTTTAAAATTATTTCAACTCCAGACTTTTTGTGCATTCAATATGAACCATTAGAAGCCACATCCTAAAATTTCAACCCTATCTAACTTCATTTGCTATTTTTCATGCATTTAATGAATTGTTTTGAGCTAAATGACCCTGAAATTAAAAAGCACCACAAATGAACTCTGAAATGGTTGAAACTTGGCATGGTATCGTAATTTCACCCACATAGCATGTGCTAAAAAGTTGAGAGGGTTACGGCAAAAACTTGATGCACTTCGTGTACAAAATGGACAATCTCTTTCGAAGTATCAGGGTTTCGGACGAAAACTCGTCTGTTACAAAAGGATTTCAATTTTTTTTAACTTATTTCAACTCCAGACTTTTTGTGCATTCAATATGAAACATTAGAAGACACATCCTAAAATTTCAACCTTATCTAACTTCATTTGCTATTTTTTATGCATTTAATGAATTGTTTTGAGCTAAATGACCCTGAAATTAAAAAGCACCACAAATGAACTCGGAAATGGTTGAAACTTGGCATGGTATATCATAATTTCACCCACATAGCATGGGATAAAAAGTTGAGAGGGTTACGGCAAAAGCTGGATGCACTTCGTGTACAAAATGGACAATCTCTTTCGAAGTATCAGGGTTTCGAACGAAAACTCGTCTGTTACAAAAGGATTTCAATTTTTTTTAACTTATTTCAACTCCAGACTTTTTGTGCATTCAATATGAACCATTAGAAGCCACATCATAAAATTTCAACCCTATCTAACTTCATTTGCTATTTTTCATGCATTTAATGAATTGTTTTGAGCTAAATGACCCTGAAATTAAAAAGCACCACAAATGAACTCTGAAATGGTTGAAACTTGGCATGGTATCGTAATTTCACCCACATAGCATGTGCTAAAAAGTTGAGAGGGTTACGGCAAAAACTTGATGCACTTCGTGTACAAAATGGACAATCTCTTTCGAAGTATCAGGGTTTCGGACGAAAACTCGTGTGTTACAAAAGGATTTCAATTTTTTTTAACTTATTTCAACTCCAGACTTTTTGTGCATTCAATATGCACCATTAGAAGACACATCCTAAAATTTCAACCTTATCTAACTTCATTTGCTATTTTTTATGCATTTAATGAATTGTTTTGAGCTAAATGACCCTGAAATTAAAAAGCACCACAAATGAACTCGGAAATGGTTGAAACTTGGCATGGTATATCATAATTTCACCCACATAGCATGGGATAAAAAGTTGAGAGGGTTACGGCAAAAGCTGGATGCACTTCGTGTACAAAATGGACAATCTCTTTCGAAGTATCAGGGTTTCGAACGAAAACTCGTCTGTTACAAAAGGATTTCAATTTTTTTTAACTTATTTCAACTCCAGACTTTTTGTGCATTCAATATGAACCATTAGAAGCCACATCATAAAATTTCAACCCTATCTAACTTCATTTGCTATTTTTCATGCATTTAATGAATTGTTTTGAGCTAAATGACCCTGAAATTAAAAAGCACCACAAATGAACTCTGAAATGGTTGAAACTTGGCATGGTATCGTAATTTCACCCACATAGCATGTGCTAAAAAGTTGAGAGGGTTACGGCAAAAACTTGATGCACTTCGTGTACAAAATGGACAATCTCTTTCGAAGTATCAGGGTTTCGGACGAAAACTCGTGTGTTACAAAAGGATTTCAATTTTTTTTAACTTATTTCAACTCCAGACTTTTTGTGCATTCAATATGAACCATTAGAAGACACATCCTAAAATTTCAACCTTATCTAACTTCATTTGCTATTTTTTATGCATTTAATGAATTGTTTTGAGCTAAATGACCCTGAAATTAAAAAGCACCACAAATGAACTCTGAAATGGTTGAAACTTGGCAAGGTATATCATAATTTCACCCACATAGCATGGGATAAAAAGTTGAGAGGGTTACGGAAAAAACTGGATGCACTTCGTGTACAAAATGGACAATCTCTTTCGAAGTATCAGGGTTTCGAACGAAAACTCGTCTGTTACAAAAGGATTTCAATTTTTTTTAACTTATTTCAACTCCAGACTTTTTGTGCATTCAATATGAACCATTAGAAGCCACATCCTAAAATTTCAACCCTATCTAACTTCATTTGCTATTTTTCATGCATTTAATGAATTGTTTTGAGCTAAATGACCCTGAAATTAAAAAGCACCACAAATGAACTCTGAAATGGTTGAAAGTTGGCATGGTATCATAATTTCACCCACATAGCATGTGCTAAAAAGTTGAGAGGGTTACGGCAAAAACTGGATGCACTTCGTGGACAAAATGGACAATCTCTTTCGAAGTATCAGGGTTTCGGACGAAAACTCGTCTGTTACAAAAGGATTTCAATTTTTTAAAATTATTTCAACTCCAGACTTTTTGTGCATTCAATATGAACCATTAGAAGCCACATCCTAAAATTTCAACCCTATCTAACTTCATTTGCTATTTTTCATGCATTTAATGAATTGTTTTCAGCTAAATGACCCTGAAATTAAAAAGCACAACAAATGAACTCGGAAATGGTTGAAACTTGGCATGGTATATCATAATTTCAGCCACATAGCATGTGCTAAAAAGTTGAGAGGGTTACGGCAAAAACTGGATGCACTTCGTGGACAAAATGGACAATCTCTTTCGAAGTATCAGGGTTTCGGACGAAAACTCGTCTGTTACAAAAGGATTTCTATTTTTTAAAATTATTTCAACTCCAGACTTTTTGTGCATTCAATATGAACCATTAGAAGCCACATCATAAAATTTCAACCCTATCTAACTTCATTTGCTATTTTTCATGCATTTAATGAATTGTTTTGAGCTAAATGACCCTGAAATTAAAAAGCACCACAAATAAACTCGGAAATGGTTGAAACTTGGCATGGTATATCATAATTTCACCCACATAGCATGTGCTAAAAAGTTGAGAGGGTTACTTCAAAAACTGGATGCACTTCGTGTACAAAATGGACAATCTCTTTCGAAGTATGAGGGTTTCGGACGAAAACTCGTCTGTTACAAAAGGATTTCAATTTTTTAAAATTATTTCAACTCCAGACTTTTTGTGCATTCAATATGAACCATTAGAAGCCACATCCTAAAATTTCAACCCTATCTAACTTCATTTGCTATTTTTCATGCATTTAATGAATTGTTTTGAGCTAAATGACCCTGAAATTAAAAAGCACCACAAATGAACTCTGAAATGGTTGAAAGTTGGCATGGTATCATAATTTCACCCACATAGCATGTGCTAAAAAGTTGAGAGGGTTACGGCAAAAACTGGATGCACTTCGTGGACAAAATGGACAATCTCTTTCGAAGTATCAGGGTTTCGGACGAAAACTCGTCTGTTACAAAAGGATTTCAATTTTTTTTAACTTATTTCAACTCCAGACTTTTTGTGCATTCAATATGAACCATTAGAAGCCACATCCTAAAATTTCAACCCTATCTAACTTCATTTGCTATTTTTCATGCATTTAATGAATTGTTTTCACCTAAATGACCCTGAAATTAAAAAGCACAACAAATAACTCGGAAATGGTTGAAAGTTGGCATGGTATATCATAATTTCAGCCACATAGCATGTGCTAAAAAGTTGAGAGGGTTACGGCAAAAGCTGGATGCACTTCGTGTACAAAATGGACAATCTCTTTCGAAGTATCAGGGTTTCGGACGAAAACTCGTCTGTTACAAAAGGATTTCAATTTTTTAAAATTATTTCAACTCCAGACTTTTTGTGCATTCAATATGAACCATTAGAAGCCACATCCTAAACTTTCAACCCTATCTAACTTCATTTGCTATTTTTCATGCATTTAATGAATTGTTTTGAGCTAAATGACCCTGAAATTAAAAAGCACCACAAATGAACTCTGAAATGGTTGAAAATTGGCATGGTATCATAATTTCACACACATAGCATGTGCTAAAAAGTTGAGAGGGTTACAGCAAAAACTGGACGCACTTCGTGTACAAAATGGACAATCTCTTTCGAAGTATCACGGTTTCGGACGAAAACTCGTGTGTTACAAAAGGATTTCAATTTTTTTAACTTATTTCAACTCCAGACGTTTTGTGCATTCAATATGAAACATTAGATTCCACATCCTAAAATTTCAACCCTATCTAACTTCATTTGCTATTTTTCATGCATTTAATGAATTGTTTTCAGCTAAATGACCTTGAAATTAAAAAGCACCACAAATGAACTCTGAAATAGTTGAAACTTGGCAAGGTATCATAATTTCACCCACATAGCATGTGCTAAAAAGTTGAGAGGGTTATGGCAAAAACTGGATGCACTTCGTGTACAAAATGGACAATCTCTTTCGAAGTATCACGGTTTAGGACGAAAACTCGTCTGTTACAAAAGGATTTCAATTTTTTTAAACTTATTTCAACTCCAAACTTTTTGTGCATTCCATATGAACCATTAGAAGCCACATCCTAAAATTTCAACCCTATCTAACTTCATTTGCTATTTTTCATGCATTTAATGAATTGTTTTGAGCTAAATAACCCAGAAATTAAAAAGCACCACAAATGAACTCTGAAATGGTTGAAAGTTGGCATGGTATCATAATTTCACCCACATAGCATGTGCTAAAAAGTTGAGAGGGTTACGGCAAAAACTGGATGCACTTCGTGTACAAAATGGACAATCTCTTTCGAAGTATCAGGGTTTCGGACGAAAACTCGTGTGTTACAAAAGGATTTCAATTTTTTAAAATTATTACAACTCCAGACGTTTTGTGCATTCAATATGAACCATTAGAAGCCACATCCTAAAATTTCAACCCTATCTAACTTCATTTGCTATTTTTCATGCATTTAATGAATTGTTTTCAGCTAAATGACCCTGAAATTAAAAAGCACCACAAATGAACTCGGAAATGGTTGAAACTTGGCATGGTATATCATAATTTCACCCACATAGCATGTGTTAAAAAGTTGAGAGGGTTACGGCAAAAACTGGATGCACTTCGTGTACAAAATGGACAGTCACTTTCGAAGTATCAGGGTTTCGGACGAAAACTCGTCTGTTACTAAAGGATTTCAATTTTTTAAAATTATTTCAACTCCAGAATTTTAGTGCGTTCAATATGAACCATTAGAAGCCACATCCTAAAATTTCAACCCTATCTAACTTCATTTGCTATTTTTCATGCATTTAATGAATTGTTTTGAGCTAAATGACCCTGAAATTAAAAAGCACCACAAATGAACTCTGAAATGGTTGAAACTTGGCATGGTATCATAATTTCACCCACATAGCATGTGCTAAAAAGTTGAGAGGGTTACGGCAAAAACTGGATGCACTTCGTGTACAAAATGGACAATCTCTTTCGAAGTATCACGGTTTAGGACGAAAACTCGTCTGTTACAAAAGGATTTCAATTTTTTTAAACTTATTTCAACTCCAAACTTTTTGTGCATTCCATATGAACCATTAGAAGCCACATCCTAAAATTTCAACCCTATCTAACTTCATTTGCTATTTTTCATGCATTTAATGAATTGTTTTGAGCTAAATAACCCTGAAATTAAAAAGCACCACAAATGAACTCTGAAATGGTTGAAAGTTGGCATGGTATCATAATTTCACCCACATAGCATGTGCTAAAAAGTTGAGAGGGTTACGGCAAAAACTGGATGCACTTTGTGTACAAAATGGACAATCTCTTTCGAAGTATCAGGGTTTCGGACGAAAACTCGTGTGTTACAAAAGGATTTCAATTTTTTAAAATTATTTCAACTCCAGACGTTTTGTGCATTCAATATGAACCATTAGAAGCCACATCCTAAAATTTCAACCCTATCTAACTTCATTTGCTATTTTTCATGCATTTAATGAATTGTTTTCAGCTAAATGACCCTGAAATTAAAAAGCACCACAAATGAACTTGGAAATGTTTGAAACTTGGCATCGTATATCATAATTTCACCCACATAGCATGTGTTAAAAAGTTGAGAGGGTTACGGCAAAAACTGGATGCACTTCGTGTACAAAATGGACAATCACTTTCGAAGTATCAGGGTTTCGGACAAAAACTCGTCTGTTACAAAAGGACTTCAATTTTTTAAAATTATTTCAACTCCAGACTTTTTGTGCATTCAATATGAACCATTAGAAGCCACATCCTAAAATTTCAACCCTATCTAACTTCATTTGCTATTTTTCATGCATTTAATGAATTGTTTTCAGCTAAATGACCCTGAAATTAAAAAGCACAACAAATGAACTCGGAAATGGTTGAAACTTGGCATGGTATATCATAATTTCACCCACATAGCTTGTGCTAAAAAGTTGAGAGGGTTACTTCAAAAACTGGATGCACTTCGTGTACAAAATGGACAATCTCTTTCGAAGTATGAGGGTTTCGGACGAAAACTCGTCTGTTACAAAAGGATTTCAATTTTTTAAAATTATTTCAACTCCAGACTTTTTGTGCATTCAATATGAACCATTAGAAGCCACATCCTAAAATTTCAACCCTATCTAACTTCATTTGCTATTTTTCATGCATTTAATGAATTGTTTTGAGCTAAATGACCCTGAAATTAAAAAGCACCACAAATGAACTCTGAAATGGTTGAAAGTTGGCATGGTATCATAATTTCACCCACATAGCATGTGCTAAAAAGTTGAGAGGGTTACGGCAAAAACTGGATGCACTTCGTGGACAAAATGGACAATCTCTTTCGAAGTATCAGGGTTTCGGACGAAAACTCGTCTGTTACAAAAGGATTTCAATTTTTTTTAACTTATTTCAACTCCAGACTTTTTGTGCATTCAATATGAACCATTAGAAGCCACATCCTAAAATTTCAACCCTATCTAACTTCATTTGCTATTTTTCATGCATTTAATGAATTGTTTTCACCTAAATGACCCTGAAATTAAAAAGCACAACAAATAACTCGGAAATGGTTGAAAGTTGGCATGGTATATCATAATTTCAGCCACATAGCATGTGCTAAAAAGTTGAGAGGGTTACGGCAAAAGCTGGATGCACTTCGTGTACAAAATGGACAATCTCTTTCGAAGTATCAGGGTTTCGGACGAAAACTCGTCTGTTACAAAAGGATTTCAATTTTTTAAAATTATTTCAACTCCAGACTTTTTGTGCATTCAATATGAACCATTAGAAGCCACATCCTAAACTTTCAACCCTATCTAACTTCATTTGCTATTTTTCATGCATTTAATGAATTGTTTTGAGCTAAATAACCCTGAAATTAAAAAGCACCACAAATGAACTCTGAAATGGTTGAAAATTGGCATGGTATCATAATTTCACACACATAGCATGTGCTAAAAAGTTGAGAGGGTTACAGCAAAAACTGGACGCACTTCGTGTACAAAATGGACAATCTCTTTCGAAGTATCACGGTTTCGGACGAAAACTCGTGTGTTACAAAAGGATTTCAATTTTTTTAACTTATTTCAACTCCAGACGTTTTGTGCATTCAATATGAAACATTAGATTCCACATCCTAAAATTTCAACCCTATCTAACTTCATTTGCTATTTTTCATGCATTTAATGAATTGTTTTCAGCTAAATGACCTTGAAATTAAAAAGCACCACAAATGAACTCTGAAATAGTTGAAACTTGGCAAGGTATCATAATTTCACCCACATAGCATGTGCTAAAAAGTTGAGAGGGTTATGGCAAAAACTGGACGCACTTCGTGTACAAAATGGACAATCTCTTTCGAAGTATCACGGTTTAGGACGAAAACTCGTCTGTTACAAAAGGATTTCAATTTTTTTAAACTTATTTCAACTCCAAACTTTTTGTGCATTCCATATGAACCATTAGATTCCACATCCTAAAATTTCAACCCTATCTAACTTCATTTGCTATTTTTCATGCATTTAATGAATTGTTTTCAGCTAAATGACCTTGAAATTAAAAAGCACCACAAATGAACTCTGAAATAGTTGAAACTTGGCAAGGTATCATAATTTCACCCACATAGCATGTGCTAAAAAGTTGAGAGGGTTATGGCAAAAACTGGATGCACTTCGTGTACAAAATGGACAATCTCTTTCGAAGTATCACGGTTTAGGACGAAAACTCGTCTGTTACAAAAGGATTTCAATTTTTTTAAACTTATTTCAACTCCAAACTTTTTGTGCATTCCATATGAACCATTAGAAGCCACATCCTAAAATTTCAACCCTATCTAACTTCATTTGCTATTTTTCATGCATTTAATGAATTGTTTTGAGCTAAATAACCCAGAAATTAAAAAGCACCACAAATGAACTCTGAAATGGTTGAAAGTTGGCATGGTATCATAATTTCACCCACATAGCATGTGCTAAAAAGTTGAGAGGGTTACGGCAAAAACTGGATGCACTTCGTGTACAAAATGGACAATCTCTTTCGAAGTATCAGGGTTTCGGACGAAAACTCGTGTGTTACAAAAGGATTTCAATTTTTTAAAATTATTACAACTCCAGACGTTTTGTGCATTCAATATGAACCATTAGAAGCCACATCCTAAAATTTCAACCCTATCTAACTTCATTTGCTATTTTTCATGCATTTAATGAATTGTTTTCAGCTAAATGACCCTGAAATTAAAAAGCACCACAAATGAACTCGGAAATGGTTGAAACTTGGCATGGTATATCATAATTTCACCCACATAGCATGTGTTAAAAAGTTGAGAGGGTTACGGCAAAAACTGGATGCACTTCGTGTACAAAATGGACAGTCACTTTCGAAGTATCAGGGTTTCGGACGAAAACTCGTCTGTTACTAAAGGATTTCAATTTTTTAAAATTATTTCAACTCCAGAATTTTAGTGCGTTCAATATGAACCATTAGAAGCCACATCCTAAAATTTCAACCCTATCTAACTTCATTTGCTATTTTTCATGCATTTAATGAATTGTTTTGAGCTAAATGACCCTGAAATTAAAAAGCACCACAAATGAACTCTGAAATGGTTGAAACTTGGCATGGTATCATAATTTCACCCACATAGCATGTGCTAAAAAGTTGAGAGGGTTACGGCAAAAACTGGATGCACTTCGTGTACAAAATGGACAATCTCTTTCGAAGTATCACGGTTTAGGACGAAAACTCGTCTGTTACAAAAGGATTTCAATTTTTTTAAACTTATTTCAACTCCAAACTTTTTGTGCATTCCATATGAACCATTAGAAGCCACATCCTAAAATTTCAACCCTATCTAACTTCATTTGCTATTTTTCATGCATTTAATGAATTGTTTTGAGCTAAATAACCCTGAAATTAAAAAGCACCACAAATGAACTCTGAAATGGTTGAAAGTTGGCATGGTATCATAATTTCACCCACATAGCATGTGCTAAAAAGTTGAGAGGGTTACGGCAAAAACTGGATGCACTTTGTGTACAAAATGGACAATCTCTTTCGAAGTATCAGGGTTTCGGACGAAAACTCGTGTGTTACAAAAGGATTTCAATTTTTTAAAATTATTTCAACTCCAGACGTTTTGTGCATTCAATATGAACCATTAGAAGCCACATCCTAAAATTTCAACCCTATCTAACTTCATTTGCTATTTTTCATGCATTTAATGAATTGTTTTCAGCTAAATGACCCTGAAATTAAAAAGCACCACAAATGAACTTGGAAATGTTTGAAACTTGGCATCGTATATCATAATTTCACCCACATAGCATGTGTTAAAAAGTTGAGAGGGTTACGGCAAAAACTGGATGCACTTCGTGTACAAAATGGACAATCACTTTCGAAGTATCAGGGTTTCGGACAAAAACTCGTCTGTTACAAAAGGATTTCAATTTTTTAAAATTATTTCAACTCCAGACTTTTTGTGCATTCAATATGAACCATTAGAAGCCACATCCTAAAATTTCAACCCTATCTAACTTCATTTGCTATTTTTCATGCATTTAATGAATTGTTTTCAGCTAAATGACCCTGAAATTAAAAAGCACAACAAATGAACTCGGAAATGGTTGAAACTTGGCATGGTATATCATAATTTCAGCCACATAGCATGTGCTAAAAAGTTGAGAGGGTTACTTCAAAAACTGGATGCACTTCGTGTACAAAATGGACAATCTCTTTCGAAGTATGAGGGTTTCGGACGAAAACTCGTCTGTTACAAAAGGATTTCAATTTTTTTAAACTTATTTCAACTCCAGACTTTTTGTGCATTCAATATGAACCATTAGAAGCCACATCCTAAAATTTCAACCCTATCTAACTTCATTTGCTATTTTTCATGCATTTAATGAATTGTTTTGAGCTAAATGACCCTGAAATTAAAAAGCACCACAAATGAACTCTGAAATGGTTGAAAGTTGGCATGGTATCATAATTTCACCCACATAGCATGTGCTAAAAAGTTGAGAGGGTTACGGCAAAAACTGGATGCACTTCGTGTACAAAATGGACAATCTCTTTCGAAGTATCAGGGTTTCGGACGAAAACTCGTCTGTTACAAAAGGATTTCAATTTTTTAAAATTATTTCAACTCCAGACTTTTTGTGCATTCAATATGAACCATTAGAAGCCACATCATAAAATTTCAACCCTATCTAACTTCATTTGCTATTTTTCATGCATTTAATGAATTGTTTTGAGCTAAATGACCCTGAAATTAAAAAGCACCACAAATAAACTCGGAAATGGTTGAAACTTGGCATGGTATATCATAATTTCACCCACATAGCATGTGCTAAAAAGTTGAGAGGGTTACTTCAAAAACTGGATGCACTTCGTGTACAAAATGGACAATCTCTTTCGAAGTATGAGGGTTTCGGACGAAAACTCGTCTGTTACAAAAGGATTTCAATTTTTTAAAATTATTTCAACTCCAGACTTTTTGTGCATTCAATATGAACCATTAGAAGCCACATCCTAAAATTTCAACCCTATCTAACTTCATTTGCTATTTTTCATGCATTTAATGAATTGTTTTGAGCTAAATGACCCTGAAATTAAAAAGCACCACAAATGAACTCTGAAATGGTTGAAAGTTGGCATGGTATCATAATTTCACCCACATAGCATGTGCTAAAAAGTTGAGAGGGTTACGGCAAAAACTGGATGCACTTCGTGGACAAAATGGACAATCTCTTTCGAAGTATCAGGGTTTCGGACGAAAACTCGTCTGTTACAAAAGGATTTCAATTTTTTTTAACTTATTTCAACTCCAGACTTTTTGTGCATTCAATATGAACCATTAGAAGCCACATCCTAAAATTTCAACCCTATCTAACTTCATTTGCTATTTTTCATGCATTTAATGAATTGTTTTCAGCTAAATGACCCTGAAATTAAAAAGCACAACAAATAACTCGGAAATGGTTGAAAGTTGGCATGGTATATCATAATTTCAGCCACATAGCATGTGCTAAAAAGTTGAGAGGGTTACGGCAAAAGCTGGATGCACTTCGTGTACAAAATGGACAATCTCTTTCGAAGTATCAGGGTTTCGGACGAAAACTCGTCTGTTACAAAAGGATTTCAATTTTTTAAAATTATTTCAACTCCAGACTTTTTGTGCATTCAATATGAACCATTAGAAGCCACATCCTAAACTTTCAACCCTATCTAACTTCATTTGCTATTTTTCATGCATTTAATGAATTGTTTTGAGCTAAATGACCCTGAAATTAAAAAGCACCACAAATGAACTCTGAAATGGTTGAAAATTGGCATGGTATCATAATTTCACCCACATAGCATGTGCTAAAAAGTTGAGAGGGTTACAGCAAAAACTGGACGCACTTCGTGTACAAAATGGACAATCTCTTTCGAAGTATCACGGTTTCGGACGAAAACTCGTGTGTTACAAAAGGATTTCAATTTTTTTAACTTATTTCAACTCCAGACGTTTTGTGCATTCAATATGAAACATTAGATTCCACATCCTAAAATTTCAACCCTATCTAACTTCATTTGCTATTTTTCATGCATTTAATGAATTGTTTTCAGCTAAATGACCCTGAAATTAAAAAGCACCACAAATGAACTCTGAAATAGTTGAAACTTGGCAAGGTATCATAATTTCACCCACATAGCATGTGCTAAAAAGTTGAGAGGGTTATGGCAAAAACTGGATGCACTTCGTGTACAAAATGGACAATCTCTTTCGAAGTATCACGGTTTAGGACGAAAACTCGTCAGTTACAAAAGGATTTCAATTTTTTTAAACTTATTTCAACTCCAAACTTTTTGTGCATTCCATATGAACCATTAGAAGCCACATCCTAAAATTTCAACCCTATCTAACTTCATTTGCTATTTTTCATGCATTTAATGAATTGTTTTGAGCTAAATAACCCTGAAATTAAAAAGCACCACAAATGAACTCTGAAATGGTTGAAAGTTGGCATGGTATCATAATTTCACCCACATAGCATGTGCTAAAAAGTTGAGAGGGTTACGGCAAAAACTGGATGCACTTCGTGTACAAAATGGACAATCTCTTTCGAAGTATCAGGGTTTCGGACGAAAACTCGTGTGTTACAAAAGGATTTCAATTTTTTAAAATTATTACAACTCCAGACGTTTTGTGCATTCAATATGAACCATTAGAAGCCACATCCTAAAATTGCAACCCTATCTAACTTCATTTGCTATTTTTCATGCATTTAATGAATTGTTTTCAGCTAAATGACCCTGAAATTAAAAAGCACCACAAATGAACTCGGAAATGGTTGAAACTTGGCATGGTATATCATAATTTCACCCACATAGCATGTGTTAAAAAGTTGAGAGGGTTACGGCAAAAACTGGATGCACTTCGTGTACAAAATGGACAGTCACTTTCGAAGTATCAGGGTTTCGGACGAAAACTCGTCTGTTACTAAAGGATTTCAATTTTTTAAAATTATTTCAACTCCAGAATTTTAGTGCGTTCAATATGAACCATTAGAAGCCACATCCTAAAATTTCAACCCTATCTAACTTCATTTGCTATTTTTCATGCATTTAATGAATTGTTTTGAGCTAAATGACCCTGAAATTAAAAAGCACCACAAATGAACTCTGAAATGGTTGAAACTTGGCATGGTATCATAATTTCACCCACATAGCATGTGCTAAAAAGTTGAGAGGGTTACGGCAAAAACTGGATGCACTTCGTGTACAAAATGGACAATCTCTTTCGAAGTATCACGGTTTAGGACGAAAACTCGTCTGTTACAAAAGGATTTCAATTTTTTTAAACTTATTTCAACTCCAAACTTTTTGTGCATTCCATATGAACCATTAGAAGCCACATCCTAAAATTTCAACCCTATCTAACTTCATTTGCTATTTTTCATGCATTTAATGAATTGTTTTGAGCTAAATAACCCTGAAATTAAAAAGCACCACAAATGAACTCTGAAATGGTTGAAAGTTGGCATGGTATCATAATTTCACCCACATAGCATGTGCTAAAAAGTTGAGAAGGTTACGGCAAAAACTGGATGCACTTTGTGTACAAAATGGACAATCTCTTTCGAAGTATCAGGGTTTCGGACGAAAACTCGTGTGTTACAAAAGGATTTCAATTTTTTAAAATTATTTCAACTCCAGACGTTTTGTGCATTCAATATGAACCATTAGAAGCCACATCCTAAAATTTCAACCCTATCTAACTTCATTTGCTATTTTTCATGCATTTAATGAATTGTTTTCAGCTAAATGACCCTGAAATTAAAAAGCACCACAAATGAACTTGGAAATGTTTGAAACTTGGCATCGTATATCATAATTTCACCCACATAGCATGTGTTAAAAAGTTGAGAGGGTTACGGCAAAAACTGGATGCACTTCGTGTACAAAATGGACAATCACTTTCGAAGTATCAGGGTTTCGGACAAAAACTCGTCTGTTACAAAAGGATTTCAATTTTTTAAAATTATTTCAACTCCAGACTTTTTGTGCATTCAATATGAACCATTAGAAGCCACATCCTAAAATTTCAACCCTATCTAACTTCATTTGCTATTTTTCATGCATTTAATGAATTGTTTTGAGCTAAATGACCCTGAAATTAAAAAGCACCACAAATCAACTCTGAAATGGTTGAAACTTGGCATGGTATCATAATTTCACCCACATAGCATGTGCTAAAAATTTGAGAGGGTTACAGCAAAAACTGGATGCACTTCGTGTACAAAATGGACAATCTCTTTCGAAGTATCAGGGTTTCGGACGAAAACTCATCTGTTACAAAAGGATTTCAATTTTTTTAAACTTATTTCAACTCCAGACTTTTTGTGCATTCAATATGAACCATTAGAAGCCACATCCTAAAATTTCAACCCTATCTAACTTCATTTGCTATTTTTCATGCATTTAATGAATTGTTTTGAGCTAAATGACCCTGAAATTAAAAAGCACCACAAATGAACTCTGAAATGGTTGAAAGTTGGCATGGTATCATAATTTCACCCACATAGCATGTGCTAAAAAGTTGAGAGGGTTACGGCAAAAACTGGATGCACTTCGTGTACAAAATGGACAATCTCTTTCGAAATATCAGGGTTTCGGACGAAAACTCGTCTGTTACAAAAGGATTTCAATTTTTTAAAATTATTTCAACTCCAGACTTTTTGTGCATTCAATATGAACCATTAGAAGCCACATCATAAAATTTCAACCCTATCTAACTTCATTTGCTATTTTTCATGCATTTAATGAATTGTTTTGAGCTAAATGACCCTAAAATTAAAAAGCACCACAAATAAACTCGGAAATGGTTGAAACTTGGCATGGTATATCATAATTTCACCCACATAGCATGTGCTAAAAAGTTGAGAGGGTTACTCCAAAAACTGGATGCACTTCGTGTACAAAATGGACAATCTCTTTCGAAGTATCAGGGTTTCGGACGAAAACTCGTCTGTTAAAAAAGGATTTCAATTTTTTAAAATTATTTCAACTCCAGACTTTTTGTGCATTCAATATGAACCATTAGAAGCCACATCCTAAAATTTCAACCCTATCTAACTTCATTTGCTATTTTTCATGCATTTAATGAATTGTTTTGAGCTAAATGACCCTGAAATTAAAAAGCACCACAAATGAACTCTGAAATGGTTGAAACTTGGCATGGTATCATAATTTCACCCACATAGCATGTGCTAAAAAGTTGAGAGGGTTACGGCAAAAACTTTATGCACTTCGTGTACAAAATGGACAATCTCTTTCGAAGTATCAGGGTTTCGGACGAAAACTCGTGTGTTACAAAAGGATTTCAATTTTTGTAACTTATTTCAACTCCAGACTTTTTGTGCATTAATTATGAAACATTAGAAGCCACATCCTAAAATTTCAACCTTATCTAACTTCATTTGCTATTTTTTATGCATTTAATGAATTGTTTTGAGCTAAATGACCCTGAAATTAAAAAGCACCACAAATGAACTCTGAAATGGTTGAAACTTGGCATGGTATTATAATTTCACCCAAATAGCACGGGATAAAAAGTTGAGAGGGTTACGGCAAAAGCTGGATGCACTTCGTGTACAAAATGGACAATCTCTTTCGAAGTATCAGGGTTTCGGACGAAAACTCGTCTGTTACAAAAGGATTTCAATTTTTTAAAATTATTTCAACTCCAGACTTTTTGTGCATTCAATATGAACCATTAGAAGCCACATCCTAAAATTTCAACCCTATCTAACTTCATTTGCTATTTTTCATGCATTTAATGAATTGTTTTGAGCTAAATGACCCTGAAATTAAAAAGCACCACAAATGAACTCTGAAATTGTTGAAAGTTGGCATGGTATCATAATTTCACCCACATAGCATGTGCTAAAAAGTTGAGAGGGTTACGGCAAAAACTGGAGGCACTTCGTGGACAAAATGGACAATCTCTTTCGAAGTATCAGGGTTTCGGACGAAAACTCGTCTGTTACAAAAGGATTTCAATTTTTTTAAACTTATTTCAACTCCAGACTGTTTGTGCATTCAATATGAACCATTAGAAGCCACATCCTAAACTTTCAACCCTATCTAACTTCATTTGCTATTTTTCATGCATTTAATGAATTGTTTTGAGCTAAATGACCCTGAAATTAAAAAGCACCACAAATGAACTCTGAAATGGTTGAAACCTGGCATGGTATCATAATTTCACCCACATAGCATGTGCTAAAAAGTTGAGAGGGTTACGGCAAAAGCTGGATGCACTTCGTGTACAAAATAGACAATCTCTTTCGAAGTATCACGGTTTCGGACGAAAACTCGTGTGTTACAAAAGGATTTCAATTTTTTTAACTTATTTCAACTCCAGACTTTTTGTGCATTCAATATGAAACATTAGATGCCACATCCTAAAATTTCAACCCTATCTAACGTCATTTGCTATTTTTTATGCATTTAATGAATTGTTTTGAGCTAAATGACCCTGAAATTAAAAAGCACCACAAATGAACTCTAAAAAGGTTGAAACTTGGCATGGTATCATAATTTCACCCACATAGCATGTGCTAAAAAGTTGAGAGGGTTACGGCAAAAACTGGATGCACTTCGTGTACAAAATGGACAATCTCTTTCGAAGTATCAGGGTTTCGGACGAAAACTCGTCTGTTACAAAAGGATTTCAATTTTTTTAAACTTATTTCAACTCCAGACTTTTTGTGCATTCAATATGAACCATTAGAAGCCACATCCTAAAATTTCAACCCTATCTAACTTCATTTGCTATTTTTCATGCATTTAATGAATTGTTTTGAGCTAAATGACCCTGAAATTAAAAAGCACCACAAATGAACTCTGAAATGGTTGAAAGTTGGCATGGTATCATAATTTCACCCACATAGCATGTGCTAAAAAGTTGAGAGGGTTACGGCAAAAACTGGATGCACTTCGTGTACAAAATGGACAATCTCTTTCGAAGTATCAGGGTTTCGGACGAAAACTCGTGTGTTACAAAAGGATTTCAATTTTTTAAAATTATTTCAACTCCAGACTTTTTGTGCATTCAATATGAACCATTAGAATCCACATCCTAAAATTTCAACCCTATCTAACTTCATTTGCTATTTTTCATGCATTTAATGAATTGTTTTGAGCTAAATGACCCTGAAATTAAAAAGCACCACAAATAAACTCGGAAATGGTTGAAACTTGGCATGGTATATCATAATTTCACCCACATAGCATGTGCTAAAAAGTTGAGAGGGTTACTCCAAAAACTGGATGCACTTCGTGTACAAAATGGACAATCTCTTTCGAAGTATCAGGGTTTCGGACGAAAACTCGTCTGTTAAAAAAGGATTTCAATTTTTTAAAATTATTTCAACTCCAGACTTTTTGTGCATTCAATATGAACCATTAGAAGCCACATCCTAAAATTTCAACCCTATCTAACTTCATTTGCTATTTTTCATGCATTTAATGAATTGTTTTCAGCTAAATGACCCTGAAATTAAAAAGCACCACAAATCAACTCTGAAATGGTTGAAACTTGGCATGGTATCATAATTTCACCCACATAGCATGTGCTAAAAATTTGAGAGGGTTACAGCAAAAACTGGATGCACTTCGTGTACAAAATGGACAATCTCTTTCGAAGTATCAGGGTTTCGGACGAAAACTCATCTGTTACAAAAGGATTTCAATTTTTTTAAACTTATTTCAACTCCAGACTTTTTGTGCATTCAATATGAACCATTAGAAGCCACATCCTAAAATTTCAACCCTATCTAACTTCATTTGCTATTTTTCATGCATTTAATGAATTGTTTTGAGCTAAATGACCCTGAAATTAAAAAGCACCACAAATGAACTCTGAAATGGTTGAAAGTTGGCATGGTATCATAATTTCACCCACATAGCATGTGCTAAAAAGTTGAGAGGGTTACGGCAAAAACTGGATGCACTTCGTGTACAAAATGGACAATCTCTTTCGAAATATCAGGGTTTCGGACGAAAACTCGTCTGTTACAAAAGGATTTCAATTTTTTAAAATTATTTCAACTCCAGACTTTTTGTGCATTCAATATGAACCATTAGAAGCCACATCATAAAATTTCAACCCTATCTAACTTCATTTGCTATTTTTCATGCATTTAATGAATTGTTTTGAGCTAAATGACCCTGAAATTAAAAAGCACCACAAATAAACTCGGAAATGGTTGAAACTTGGCATGGTATCATAATTTCACCCACATAGCATGTGCTAAAAAGTTGAGAGGGTTACGGCAAAAACTTTATGCACTTCGTGTACAAAATGGACAATCTCTTTCGAAGTATCAGGGTTTCGGACGAAAACTCGTGTGTTACAAAAGGATTTCAATTTTTGTAACTTATTTCAACTCCAGACTTTTTGTGCATTAATTATGAAACATTAGAAGCCACATCCTAAAATTTCAACCTTATCTAACTTCATTTGCTATTTTTTATGCATTTAATGAATTGTTTTGAGCTAAATGACCCTGAAATTAAAAAGCACCACAAATGAACTCTGAAATGGTTGAAACTTGGCATGGTATTATAATTTCACCCAAATAGCACGGGATAAAAAGTTGAGAGGGTTACGGCAAAAGCTGGATGCACTTCGTGTACAAAATGGACAATCTCTTTCGAAGTATCAGGGTTTCGGACGAAAACTCGTCTGTTACAAAAGGATTTCAATTTTTTAAAATTATTTCAACTCCAGACTTTTTGTGCATTCAATATGAACCATTAGAAGCCACATCCTAAAATTTCAACCCTATCTAACTTCATTTGCTATTTTTCATGCATTTAATGAATTGTTTTGAGCTAAATGACCCTGAAATTAAAAAGCACCACAAATGAACTCTGAAATTGTTGAAAGTTGGCATGGTATCATAATTTCACCCACATAGCATGTGCTAAAAAGTTGAGAGGGTTACGGCAAAAACTGGAGGCACTTCGTGGACAAAATGGACAATCTCTTTCGAAGTATCAGGGTTTCGGACGAAAACTCGTCTGTTACAAAAGGATTTCAATTTTTTTAAACTTATTTCAACTCCAGACTGTTTGTGCATTCAATATGAACCATTAGAAGCCACATCCTAAACTTTCAACCCTATCTAACTTCATTTGCTATTTTTCATGCATTTAATGAATTGTTTTGAGCTAAATGACCCTGAAATTAAAAAGCACCACAAATGAACTCTGAAATGGTTGAAACCTGGCATGGTATCATAATTTCACCCACATAGCATGTGCTAAAAAGTTGAGAGGGTTACGGCAAAAGCTGGATGCACTTCGTGTACAAAATAGACAATCTCTTTCGAAGTATCACGGTTTCGGACGAAAACTCGTGTGTTACAAAAGGATTTCAATTTTTTTAACTTATTTCAACTCCAGACTTTTTGTGCATTCAATATGAAACATTAGATGCCACATCCTAAAATTTCAACCCTATCTAACGTCATTTGCTATTTTTTATGCATTTAATGAATTGTTTTGAGCTAAATGACCCTGAAATTAAAAAGCACCACAAATGAACTCTAAAAAGGTTGAAACTTGGCATGGTATCATAATTTCACCCACATAGCATGTGCTAAAAAGTTGAGAGGGTTACGGCAAAAACTGGATGCACTTCGTGTACAAAATGGACAATCTCTTTCGAAGTATCAGGGTTTCGGACGAAAACTCGTCTGTTACAAAAGGATTTCAATTTTTTTAAACTTATTTCAACTCCAGACTTTTTGTGCATTCAATATGAACCATTAGAAGCCACATCCTAAAATTTCAACCCTATCTAACTTCATTTGCTATTTTTCATGCATTTAATGAATTGTTTTGAGCTAAATGACCCTGAAATTAAAAAGCACCACAAATGAACTCTGAAATGGTTGAAAGTTGGCATGGTATCATAATTTCACCCACATAGCATGTGCTAAAAAGTTGAGAGGGTTACGGCAAAAACTGGATGCACTTCGTGTACAAAATGGACAATCTCTTTCGAAGTATCAGGGTTTCGGACGAAAACTCGTGTGTTACAAAAGGATTTCAATTTTTTAAAATTATTTCAACTCCAGACTTTTTGTGCATTCAATATGAACCATTAGAATCCACATCCTAAAATTTCAACCCTATCTAACTTCATTTGCTATTTTTCATGCATTTAATGAATTGTTTTGAGCTAAATGACCCTGAAATTAAAAAGCACCACAAATAAACTCGGAAATGGTTGAAACTTGGCATGGTATATCATAATTTCACCCACATAGCATGTGCTAAAAAGTTGAGAGGGTTACTCCAAAAACTGGATGCACTTCGTGTACAAAATGGACAATCTCTTTCGAAGTATCAGGGTTTCGGACGAAAACTCGTCTGTTAAAAAAGGATTTCAATTTTTTAAAATTATTTCAACTCCAGACTTTTTGTGCATTCAATATGAACCATTAGAAGCCACATCCTAAAATTTCAACCCTATCTAACTTCATTTGCTATTTTTCATGCATTTAATGAATTGTTTTCAGCTAAATGACCCTGAAATTAAAAAGCACCACAAATCAACTCTGAAATGGTTGAAACTTGGCATGGTATCATAATTTCACCCACATAGCATGTGCTAAAAATTTGAGAGGGTTACAGCAAAAACTGGATGCACTTCGTGTACAAAATGGACAATCTCTTTCGAAGTATCAGGGTTTCGGACGAAAACTCATCTGTTACAAAAGGATTTCAATTTTTTTAAACTTATTTCAACTCCAGACTTTTTGTGCATTCAATATGAACCATTAGAAGCCACATCCTAAAATTTCAACCCTATCTAACTTCATTTGCTATTTTTCATGCATTTAATGAATTGTTTTGAGCTAAATGACCCTGAAATTAAAAAGCACCACAAATGAACTCTGAAATGGTTGAAAGTTGGCATGGTATCATAATTTCACCCACATAGCATGTGCTAAAAAGTTGAGAGGGTTACGGCAAAAACTGGATGCACTTCGTGTACAAAATGGACAATCTCTTTCGAAATATCAGGGTTTCGGACGAAAACTCGTCTGTTACAAAACGATTTCAATTTTTTAAAATTATTTCAACTCCAGACTTTTTGTGCATTCAATATGAACCATTAGAAGCCACATCATAAAATTTCAACCCTATCTAACTTCATTTGCTATTTTTCATGCATTTAATGAATTGTTTTGAGCTAAATGACCCTGAAATTAAAAAGCACCACAAATAAACTCGGAAATGGTTGAAACTTGGCATGGTATATCATAATTTCACCCACATAGCACGTGCTAAAAAGTTGAGAGGGTTACTCCAAAAACTGGATGCACTTCGTGTACAAAATGGACAATCTCTTTCGAAGTATCAGGGTTTCGGACGAAAACTCGTCTGTTAAAAAAGGATTTCAATTTTTTAAAATTATTTCAACTCCAGACTTTTTGTGCATTAAATATGAACCATTAGAAGCCACATCCTAAAATTTCAACCCTATCTAACTTCATTTGCTATTTTTCATGCATTTAATGAATTGTTTTGAGCTAAATGACCCTGAAATTAAAAAGCACCACAAATGAACTCTGAAATGGTTGAAACTTGGCATGGTATCATAATTTCACCCACATAGCATGTGCTAAAAAGTTGAGAGGGTTACGGCAAAAACTTTATGCACTTCGTGTACAAAATGGACAATCTCTTTCGAAGTATCAGGGTTTCGGACGAAAACTCGTGTGTTACAAAAGGATTTCAATTTTTGTAACTTATTTCAACTCCAGACTTTTTGTGCATTAATTATGAAACATTAGAAGCCACATCCTAAAATTTCAACCTTATCTAACTTCATTTGCTATTTTTTATGCATTTAATGAATTGTTTTGAGCTAAATGACCCTGAAATTAAAAAGCACCACAAATGAACTCTGAAATGGTTGAAACTTGGCATGGTATTATAATTTCACCCACATAGCACGGGATAAAAAGTTGAGAGGGTTACGGCAAAAGCTGGATGCACTTCGTGTACAAAATGGACAATCTCTTTCGAAGTATCAGGGTTTCGGACGAAAACTCGTCTGTTACAAAAGGATTTCAATTTTTTAAAATTATTTCAACTCCAGACTTTTTGTGCATTCAATATGAACCATTAGAAGCCACATCCTAAAATTTCAACCCTATCTAACTTCATTTGCTATTTTTCATGCATTTAATGAATTGTTTTGAGCTAAATGACCCTGAAATTAAAAAGCACCACAAATGAACTCTGAAATTGTTGAAAGTTGGCATGGTATCATAATTTCACCCACATAGCATGTGCTAAAAAGTTGAGAGGGTTACGGCAAAAACTGGAGGCACTTCGTGGACAAAATGGACAATCTCTTTCGAAGTATCAGGGTTTCGGACGAAAACTCGTCTGTTACAAAAGGATTTCAATTTTTTAAAATTATTTCAACTCCAGACTTTTTGTGCTTTCAATATGAACCATTAGAAGCCACATCCTCAAATTTCAACCCTATCTAACTTCATTTGCTATTTTTCATGCATTTAATGAATTGTTTTCAGCTAAATGACCCTGAAATTAAAAAGCACAACAAATGAACTCGGAAATGGTTGAAACTTGGCATGGTATATCATAATTTCAGCCACATAGCATGTGCTAAAAAGTTGAGAGGGTTACGGAAAAAACTGGATGCACTTCGTGTACAAAATGGACAATCTCTTTCGAAGTATCAGGGTTTCGGACGAAAACTCGTGTGTTACAAAAGGATTTCAATTTTTTAAAATTATTTCAACTCCAGACTTTTTGTGCATTCAATATGAACCATTAGAAGCCACATCCTAAACTTTCAACCCTATCTAACTTCATTTGCTATTTTTCATGCATTTAATGAATTGTTTTGAGCTAAATGACCCTGAAATTAAAAAGCACCACAAATGAACTCTGAAATGGTTGAAACCTGGCATGGTATCATAATTTCACCCACATAGCATGTGCTAAAAAGTTGAGAGGGTTACGGCAAAAGCTGGATGCACTTCGTGTACAAAATAGACAATCTCTTTCGAAGTATCACGGTTTCGGACGAAAACTCGTGTGTTACAAAAGGATTTCAATTTTTTTAACTTATTTCAACTCCAGACTTTTTGTGCATTCAATATGAAACATTAGATGCCACATCCTAAAATTTCAACCCTATCTAACGTCATTTGCTATTTTTTATGCATTTAATGAATTGTTTTGAGCTAAATGACCCTGAAATTAAAAAGCACCACAAATGAACTCTAAAAAGGTTGAAACTTGGCATGGTATCATAATTTCACCCACATAGCATGTGCTAAAAAGTTGAGAGGGTTACGGCAAAAACTGGATGCACTTCTTGTACAAAATGGACAATCTCTTTCGAAGTATCAGGGTTTCGGACGAAAACTCGTCTGTTACAAAAGGATTTCAATTTTTTTAAACTTATTTCAACTCCAGACTTTTTGTGCATTCAATATGAACCATTAGAAGCCACATCCTAAAATTTCAACCCTATCTAACTTCATTTGCTATTTTTCATGCATTTAATGAATTGTTTTGAGCTAAATGACCCTGAAATTAAAAAGCACCACAAATGAACTCTGAAATGGTTGAAAGTTGGCATGGTATCATAATTTCACCCACATAGCATGTGCTAAAAAGTTGAGAGGGTTACGGCAAAAACTGGATGCACTTCGTGTACAAAATGGACAATCTCTTTCGAAGTATCAGGGTTTCGGACGAAAACTCGTGTGTTACAAAAGGATTTCAATTTTTTAAAATTATTTCAACTCCAGACTTTTTGTGCATTCAATATGAACCATTAGAATCCACATCCTAAAATTTCAACCCTATCTAACTTCATTTGCTATTTTTCATGCATTTAATGAATTGTTTTGAGCTAAATGACCCTGAAATTAAAAAGCACCACAAATAAACTCGGAAATGGTTGAAACTTGGCATGGTATATCATAATTTCACCCACATAGCATGTGCTAAAAAGTTGAGAGGGTTACTTCAAAAACTGGATGCACTTCGTGTACAAAATGGACAATCTCTTTCGAAGTATGAGGGTTTCGGACGAAAACTCGTCTGTTACAAAAGGATTTCAATTTTTTTAACTTATTTCAACTCCAAACTTTTTGTGCATTCAATATGAACCATTAGAAGCCACATCCTAAACTTTCAACCCTATCTAACTTCATTTGCTATTTTTCATGCATTTAATGAATTGTTTTGAGCTAAATGACCCTGAAATTAAAAAGCACCACAAATGAACTCTGAAATGGTTGAAACTTGGCATGGTATAATAATTTCACCCACATAGCATGTGCTAAAGAGTTGAGAGGGTTACGGCAAAAACTGGATGCACTTCGTGTGCAAAATGGACAATCTCTTTCGAAGTATCAGGGTTTCGGACGAAAACTCGTGTGTTACAAAAGGATTTCAATTTTTTTAACTTATTTCAACTCCAGACTTTTTGTGCATTCAATATGAAACATTAGAAGCCACATCCTAAAATTTCAACCCTATCTAACTTCATTTGCTATTTTTTATGCATTTAATGAATTGTTTTGAGCTAAATGACCCTGAAATTAAAAAGCACCACAAATGAACTCTGAAATGGTTGAAACTTGGCATGGTATCATAATTTCACCCACATAGCATGGGATAAAAAGTTGAGAGGGTTACGGCAAAAGCTGGATGCACTTCGTGTACAAAATGGACAATCTCTTTCGAAGTATCAGGGTTTCGGACGAAAACTCGTCTGTTACATAAGGATTTCAATTTTTTTTAACTTATTTCAACTCCAGACTTTTTGTGCATTCAATATGAACCATTAGAAGCCCCATCCTAAAATTTCAACCCTATCTAACTTCATTTGCTATTTTTTATGCATTTAATGAATTGTTTTGAGCTAAATGACCCTGAAATTAAAAAGCACCACAAATGAACTCTAAAAAGGTTGAAACTTGGCATGGTATCATAATTTCACCCACATAGCATGTGCTAAAAAGTTGAGAGGGTTACGGCAAAAACTGGATGCACTTCGTGTACAAAATGGACAATCTCTTTCGAAATATCAGGGTTTTGGACGAAAACTCGTCTGTTACAAAAGGATTTCAATTTTTTTAACTTATTTCAACTCCAGACTTTTTGTGCATTCAATATGAACCATTAGAAGCCACATCCTAAAATTTCAACCCTATCTAACTTCATTTGCTATTTTTCATGCATTTAATGAATTGTTTTGAGCTAAATGACCCTGAAATTAAAAAGCACCACAAATGAACTCTGAAATGGTTGAAACTTGGCATGGTATCATAATTTCACCCACATAGCATGTGCTAAAAAGTTGAGAGGGTTACGGCAAAAACTGGATGCACTTCGTGTACAAAATGGACAATCTCTATCGAAGTATCAGGGTTTCGGACGAAAACTCGTGTGTTACAAAAGGATTTCAATTTTTTTAAATTATTTCAACTCCAGACGTTTTGTGCATTCAATATGAACCATTAGAAGCCACATCCTAAAATTTCAACCCTATCTACCTTCATTTGCTATTTTTCATGCATTTAATGAATTGTTTTCAGCTAAATGACCCTGAAATTAAAAAGCACCACAAATGAACTCGGAAATGATTGAAACTTGGCATGGTATATCATAATTTCACCCACATAGCATGTGTTAAAAAGTTGAGAGGGTTACGGCAAAAACTGGATGCACTTCGTGTACAAAATGGACAATCACTTTCGAAGTATCAGGGTTTCGGACAAAAACTCGTCTGTTACAAAAGGATTTCAATTTTTTAAAATTATTTCAACTCCAGACTTTTTGTGCATTCAATATGAACCATTAGAAGCCACATCCTAAAATTTCCACCCTATCTAACTTCATTTGCTATTTTTCATGCATTTAATGAATTGTTTTCAGCTAAATGACCCTGAAATTAAAAAGCACCACAAATGAACTCTGAAATGGTTGAAACTTGGCATGGTATCATAATTTCACCCACATAGCATGTGCTAAAAAGTTGAGAGGGTTACGGCAAAAACTGGATGCACTTCGTGTACAAAATGGACAATCTCTTTCGAAGTATCACGGTTTAGGACGAAAACTCGTCTGTTACAAAAGGATTTCAATTTTTTTAAACTTATTTCAACTCCAAACTTTTTGTGCATTCCATATGAACCATTAGAAGCCACATCCTAAAATTTCAACCCTATCTAACTTCATTTGCTATT
The DNA here is from genome assembly GCA_039707655.1 of Elymus sibiricus. NCBI lineage: Eukaryota > Viridiplantae > Streptophyta > Magnoliopsida > Poales > Poaceae > Elymus > Elymus sibiricus. Next base: position 241,976,109 of record CM077665.1, read on the forward strand.
TTTCATGCATTTAATGAATTGTTTTGAGCTAAATAACCCTGAAATTAAAAAGCACCACAAATGAACTCTGAAATGGTTGAAAGTTGGCATGGTATCATAATTTCACCCACATAGCATGTGCTAAAAAGTTGAGAGGGTTACGGCAAAAACTGGATGCACTTCGTGTACAAAATGGACAATCTCTTTCGAAGTATCAGGGTTTCGGACGAAAACTCGTGTGTTACAAAAGGATTTCAATTTTTTAAAATTATTTCAACTCCAGACTTTTTGTGCATTCAATATGAACCATTAGAAGCCACATCCTAAAATTTCAACCCTATCTAACTTCATTTGTTATTTTTCATGCATTTAATGAATTGTTTTCAACTAAATGACCCTGAAATTAAAAAGCACCACAAATGAACTCTGAAATGGTTGAAACTTGGCATGGTATCATAATTTCACCCACATAGCATGTGCTAAAAAGTTGAGAGGGTTACGGCAAAAACTGGATGCACTTCGTGTACAAAATGGACAATCTCTTTCGAAGTATCAGGGTTTCGGACGAAAACTCGTCTGTTACAAAAGGATTTCAATACGACCCATGTAATGATGGTAGTACCGAGATGGTAGGGTTTGGCATGGGTCTGTCTGAGGTGGGAATCGTTGGGACCGAGTGGAAATTGTTGGTAGCACCGATTTTCAAGATAGGCTTGGACAGACTTTTGTTGAAGAGTTCACTGGTGCAGCGATGTGCTATACAAACGGTTTTTAACCCATTTCGGCGACGTAGTTCCAAACCGTCGCCTTGCATGTGTGGGCGATAGGGGGGTCTATCCCACACGACACGAGATACCCGTCGGCGATGGTGTCGAACGAACGCAAACGTTTGGCAGAACTAAGCGTATGGGATGTCCGCATCTATCACAAACGAGGGTCACCGGTCAACCGTTTGAGATATGGTGGACTTCCCATACGACCCATGCTTGCAACTCCTGTGAGATCACACTAACTTCACACGCATTATTTTGTGGTTCACCGTTTATGATGTGCACCAAATCACAAACAGTTCACGATTATGAAGCGTGTATGATAAGGGGTATATCACAAACACTTATATTGGAAGAACCGTTGGCGATATTTAACTAAGACTATAATTTAACCGTCGTACAAGTATCTAGGTTTAAGAAACGTCGTACTCGCGTCCGACAAGATAAGTATCGCACGCGCTATTCTGTGGACCAACGTTGGCGATGCATACTACATCACAAACGTTTCATCATTTTAAACTGTGTGCGACAGAGATTGTATCAGCAACGTTGCATTCGGTTGCACCGTTTGTTATATTATCTGAAATAACACATGGTTCGCAAACGGCAACTGTGTGCATTGTCACACACGTTTTCTATCTGTGAAACGTGTCGGATCTTGAGGTATATCACAAACGTTGAGACTTACAAACCGTGTGCGGCGTAATGACCCGTAGAGCATATTTTTTATTATTTTAATCGCTACAATTTAAAATTGTACAGAATTTGAACTTGAAAGTAGGGAATAGCTTTTTACATATACATAGATAGGTTCATCAACCAATGCATTATTCCATTCACAGGTACATACGCTCAAGAATTACGTCAACGAAAGAATTACAGAAGCACCAAATAAAGAATGATGAACGACGGTTGAATACTTGTATTAAAGACGGCAAAGAAAGAGGCAAAATATATCCTGATTGCTGTAAAAGGTGAAGCAGAATGCCCGTAGTGTGCCCTCCATGTCGTCTGCACACACGACTCTAGCCCAATCCCTTGTGATGGTCGACCGCCCATCCTTCAATATCTTCATGACTTCCAGATAGTCATTCTAGTCTGGTAGAAATACATATACATTTGCATGTCCAACAATCATGTAGTTTGAGAGGTGATCTTGGGTAGACTACGTTGGGAACCACTGCAAAGGAAAAAGTAGAGAGATTGTCATCTAACAACTCATTATGTGCAGTAAAAAGGGTACATAGTTTTGAGTTAATATACTTCATATCACTGTTGTCTTGGACAAGCTGTAAATAAATAGTTTAATTACCACATTTTGACCAATTGTACTAGGAATCTTTATTAGTTACCTCAAATGATGCTCTCCCCGTCCCACTATATAAGATCTAATTGCATCCAATGGACAAACATATTGGATGTATTAGCGTCTTTTATTATGGGGCGGAGGGAGTATAGCATGGGAAACAAATATAGCCATGTGAACCAAAAACCATTAAAATACGCATGTGTTCACTACATCAGGCTTAACAACAACCAAATAAAGTCATTCATAATGGTATTATTGAATTTGCATAGAACAAAGCTTGTACTTAAACATCAAACTGTATAATTGAACATCACAGAGTGAAAAAAATAGGCTGTGTGTAACTAAATAAACAAGGCATACTACAGCTACCAAATAGTCATTCATATCGCTATTGTTGAAATTGCATACAACGTAACATGTGCTTAAACATCAAATTCAATGATTGAACATCACATTGTTAGAAAACCGAAATAAACAGGGGCATGTTAACTACACCAGCTTTAACAGGAACCAATTGTATGATTGAACAACCAAATCTAGCAATTGAAGCTGGACATATGTTCACTACAAACAACCAAAAACAGCTAAACAAGGTATATGCTCACTATAGACAACCAAACATAGGCGTTCGTGAAATTGAACTGAAAAATTCATAATCGAGCGTAGGGCGCACTAGTCGACGACAAGTTGTTGTCGTCAATGAGACCTGACTTGGTAGCGGACGATGCCAAAACATCGCCATAGAACGCGACTTCCATAAATGACAAAAGGGTCCCGTTTGCGATGAAGGAAAATTCCTGACAGCAAAGCAGAGTAGATCAGATGCATAATACAAACAACCAAATATAGGTATATGCTAACTACAGAAAACCAAACATGGGCAGTGAAATTGAAATGAAAAATTCATACTCCAGCATATCAAATTGCACTTTTCAACAATACAATTCATACTCTAGAATAGCACATTCCTGACAGCAAAGCAGAGTAGATCAGAGGCATACTACAAACAACCAAATATAGCAATTGAAACTGGACAAATCATAACCACAAACCACCAAAAAAACTTTAAAGGAAGCATATGCTCAGTACAACAGACTTAACAGCAACCAAACAGCTATTCATATCAGTATTGTTGAAATTGCATAGAAGATAGAACGCACCATGTGCTTAAACATCAAATTGTATGATTCGACATCACATTGTGAGAAAACTGAAATAAACAGGGGCGTGTTAAATACACCAGCTTTAACGGGAACCTATTGTATGATTGAACAACCAAATCTAGCAATGAAACTGGACATAAGTTCACTACAAACAACCACATATCACCCTAAACAAGGTATATGCTCACTACAGACAACCAAACGCATCATCACTGAAATTGAACTGAACAATTCATACTCGAGCATATCAAATTGCACTTTTGAACAATTCATACCCCTGGGAAGAGCCTGGAGTGGGGGTGCGCACCGTGCGCTCCCTGTTGTGGCAGCTTATCTCCTTGCCTTTGGAAGAGCACGTGCAGGGTGACGTCCCTGATGTCGTGGATGGACTATTTCCCCTTGGAAGAGACGGATAGGGCGCCTTGTCGTCGTCGTCATCAATGAGGTCTGACTTGGCCGCTGACGATGCCGAGCCACCGCCATATATATAGAACGCGACCTTCAGTAATGACAAAAGGGTCTCGATGGCGATGAAGGCAAAATCCTAACATCGAAGCAGAGTAGATCAGCGCCGGGGGGAAGGGGGGGCATGGAGGAGATCCAAGTAGGTTGAACACGATGGGGGGTATACTTAACCTGTGTCATAGCCCGCGTCTGGGGGGCGTCGGCGGCCACCTCGTCGTCGTCCAGTGGACAGGCCTCGATATACCTCTTTTTGGCCATTCGCTCCTCCAGCTCCCCGGGAAGCATAGCCGGGATGAGGCAACGAGGCTCTGGAGTGTGGGTGAGGATGAGGATGGGGATCTACGGGGAAGAGGGTGCTTCGTAGGCCGACACTACGGGGTGGACCAGAGTTGTGCGTGCATTATTCGACATGGAGGAGCACTACTATCGGTTGCATGGACGACTCTAGTCCAACCCCCTTGTGATGGATCTTCATGAGGACTTCGAGATAGTCACGGGAAATCCTATAGAGGATGACGATGGAGTCAGGGGCCGCGGCGGCGGCGGGCTAGCTATGGTTCGAGCGAGGGAGAGGAGTGGTGCGAGCGGGAGCGGAGGTTTTCCTCTTTTTTTACGTTATCTGAGCAGAGGTTTTGTGGTGGGGAGGGGGGTAGGTGGTGTTTGAGGAAATGCCGCGCGGCTACTGAAAATTTTACTAGGCGGGAATGCCGGGGCTACTGAAAATTTAGATTACGGGATTGAAGCGGCGCAGCCAGGGGGGAGCACAAAACATCGCACACAGCTGAAACATAATAAGTGTGTGCTATCAAATAGGAAAAAACCGCGAAACCGTCATTTTTCAAATGGCTCAAGGTGGTAGATAGTTTTACGAGGGAAGTCTCGTGGAACCCAATCGTGTCCGGCGCCCACCAGTGGACCGTGCTGATGTGCCATCGGCGGATGGAATTGTTTCTGTTGAGTGTACAATCGCAAACGGTTGTTACATTCGAATTGTTTGCTATTTACTCTTGGACTAATAATATAAAGGAGCATTTCATAAAAAAATGCGGGAAAGGGGTCAGAACACATACACGCCTACGTTGTCTCAGAAAAAAAACATACACACCTGCATGTGGAACAAAAATATGTATGCACAGGGTGGTTTGATCGTTCAAAATACCCAATGTGCAACTTTGATGTGTCACATGTCTCCTCCGTCGCCACGTTGGTGGCGGGGGAATCCTAGCCACGAATACATGCCCCCACACAGGTCTTGCGTATCACTCATGTCGTAACACGAAAATGAAACATATACATGAATCCAGCATGGTCGAACCACCCCATCTCTTTTCTGGTCAAAGTTGGACTATGGCCCATGCACCTCGAAACACGGACATCCCGACCAAAGAATCAACATTTTTGGTCAAACCTCTCCCGTTGTCGGTCAAAAAGGGTGGACGTCCATCGAGGCCCATGAATGGGCGTGGCGCCGATAATTAACCACGCGGTGGAGTGTCGAATACAGCCATCACCTGTTGGTGGTGCAAACATGTGTATGGAAATGTTGTGTTGCGTTTGAATTCATTAATATATATACCTCATGTGCAACTTTGATGGGTCACATGCTTTGGAATGGGAAAGTCCTCCCCCCCCCCCCGAGCGAGTGTTCATGAGGCGTACAACTAGTATGCCGAGCGTCGATGGGAACGATTCACGCATTCGTAGGCGTGTGCTCAGACTTGGCTAATTAAGGAAACTCAAATGACCTATATAATGTATACCATAACACAAAACAATTGAAGATTCCACCATGGTAACCTCTCTCTCGTTGTTAGTCAATGTGATGGACATCCACGCGGGCCCAGGAATGGACTTTCCAACGACAACCACGCGAAGGAGTATCCAAAGACAATCACCGTCTAAGCGTGGATCAAACAAATGCACGGAAGTGTTGTGTGATGTTTACATACCCAGCACACAAACTTTAGCGTGGCACACCTTCCTTGGGAATCTTAAAGTCGGCACTGAAAGCGAGGTTCACGACGCGTGGTATATATATACCCCCCCCCCCATTCGAGCCGATGGGGGAGACATTATATTCATGCACACACTACACACACTCAAATTATACCATGTAATCTCACACCCACATGGCCTACCACAAACATCGACCAAAAAAGAATCCACAACAATTAACCTCTCTTGTTGCGGTATAAAACTACGCGAGGCCACCGATGGGAGAGTGACACTAATAATTGTGCAGGGGGGCGGTGTTCGAGGACAACCACCGCCTCCATGTTGCCCTAACATATGTACGAAGGTGTTGTGTGATGTTTTGAATACCCAATGCACACCTTTCATGTGGCACCTTTGCAAATCGAAAAAAAGGAGGTTCACAACTTGTACAATGAGCACGCGCATGCACACATGCGCCCAAACTTTCATTCGTAATCTCACCATGATATTCACCGAAACATGGACTAAGATGAATCCACATTTGATCAAACCCCTCTCGCGCGCGCCATCCAAGGTGATATACCACGCGGGGGGCAACGAATGGGTGTGTCGGTGGTAACCGCATGAGTGAGTGTACGAGGACCACCTCCGCATGCATGAGACACAAACATATGCATGAAAAGGTCATGATCGAGATGCTTTAAATATATACCCAATGCAAGACTTTTGACGTGGCACGTGTGCCTCACCTGAAGCTGTCATTGGTTAAAACCGCTACCCGCATCCCCATGGGTGTTTACTATATTAGGGCACGGAGAAGTGCCAGCTCGAATTCCCATGGGGAAGATGGTGGGTCAAATACCTTACCCAGCATGCACGACAGGGATGGGGATGGGATATACATAGCATTACCCACCTTAACCATGAAGTACTTAAATGTGGGCTCTGAAATTAGTAGAACCCACGTAATTTGCGACCTCGGTCACCCAAATTTCCATAGATCCCACCCATCTGGCCCAAATATCCCTATGAAATCCCAAACTTAGCCACAACATATTGCTTATTTGCGTTGGAGTACTTTTTTTACTAAAATACTATTGAATGTTGTTCTTAAATGCATGTTGGGTTTCCCCACGGGGATAAAGAAGTGGCAACGGGGATGGGAAACATTTTATCCCTGTGCATGGGTACGGAGATGGTGACGGGAATGAAAGGGCGATGGTCGGGACGGGGATGGGAAACATTTTATCCCCGCGCAAGGGTACGGAGACGGTGACGGGAATGGGAGGGCGGTGATGGGGACGGGGATGGGACTCCAATATACCTGCCTGAGTAATCCCCGTTGTCAGCTTGATGCCTAACTAAACGGACAACCCCACGTGGTAGCGCACATACGACGCGTATTGTGTGCCAGACCCCACACCAACACTCGTCCCACCACACCACCGTCACATCGAGGCATGCATGTCAAACTTTTTTTATGTAGTGCGCATGTGACAATAGGAGTGTAGTGTTAAAATTTGATTTGTAAAGAATATTAGGACATTATATACATCAAATTGATTCCTTAGGTATTTAATTTGTAAAATTCAAATTTGAACTATATGCACACGCGGTTGTGCGCTCGAATGGATTAGAAAGTCATTTTTTGTGTTGGGTGCATGTTTAGTCCCCATGGAAGGAAAAACATTGAATTTCGAACATCTCGGGGCCGCAAACATTGACTCTTGGCTATCAATTTGCAGCAAACGCCCAGCTAGGCTAGAATTCATGAAACATTGACATGATTTCATGACATGGAACTTATAGGTCGTGGCAAATAAATCGTCCAATTTGAGAGAAGTTTTCATCTAAGCTTCTTGCAAACGGGGGCTTATTAATAAATGCAACATAGAACCGTCACGTTTACATCGCAAACGGTTTATTAATCCAATTTTTTTATTTACTCCGCGTATTAGCGTTGGATAAGGTCAAGCTTTGTAAACTTTGACCAAATTTAGAAAAAAAATAACGTTTACAATTAAAAATTATTATCATTGGATTCTTTATTGAATGTACTTTCACATCATATATATTTGTCATGGTAATTATTTCTATTTCTTTCTTTAAAGTTGGTCAAACTGTATCAAGCGCGATCCTTGCACGCAAATATGATTTGATGGGACACATGCTAGCAGTAGGTCGCCTCGCAGGCTGACCGGGATGCGTGTGAGAAGGTGGTTGAATTGATGGGAGGTGTGGTCACTAAGTAGTTTTACAGGGAGACGTGCAGTCAGACGTGTGAATTGATGGTGCGCATGCCAGCAGTCCGGCGCACAGGTGCCTCACCGGGAAGCGAGCCGTCCCTTTAAACCGCCGCCCGCCTCCCTCTCATGTCCCAACTCCCCTTTATTAACCGCGCCCGATCCGTCGGCTTTAACATTCTCACTACACACAATCCTCTCTCACCCCCCAGCATACTCGCCGCCGTTCTCAATCGTCATCAGCGGCCTCCCTGCACCATGGGAGGGAGTAACCACGTCGATGCCGGCGAAGCACCCGAGCACAGCGTGAAGGTGGGCACAGAGATTGCCGTCGTCGGAGATGATGTATCGCGCAGACAGCAGCGCGGCCTTGAAGTTGTCGCCGCCGCCTTGCTTCCCTAGCCGGAGCCGGTGGTCCACAACGACTTCGACGAACACTCCAGCGATGACAACGACTCGGACGGAGAACTGGTTGGTCATATATACCCATTTTTGGTAAATACATATGATAGGCTTATTGGTTTGCTACCAAAACATGGCATGCCAACTTTTGGCATCAAATCAGTTAGCTTCGATTTAGGGTTCACGTTGTCGCATGATATAGCTAGTATGTTTCATAAACTTTGCCTTGCGAATTCGCATTATAAAAATATACGTTTGTCACATTTTTTACTATGTTTAGGTGCCATCTGACGATGTGGACAGCGAGGATGAAGACGTCCAGGAGAGGTTCAAGAGGCAAAGGCTCAGAGAGCTTATGGCTGGAAAGTATAACAAGCGTGTCACGAAGAATGGGGGCTATGGATGCCCGTTCTGCAACCATAAGATTAACAACACATACTCGAGTGTTCTGGCGCATGCAAGAGGACGAGCCGTTGGCTCCTTCAGGCAGAAGTATTCTGCCAGGATAGCGCACGCCGCGTACGCCCAGTTCTTGGAGAATCTTAACCATCAAGCATGAAGATGAGATGTTGGATTGTCTGTTTCGAAAAAAAATATTGGATTGAATCTATCTAGTTTGTGTGTATTATATCTATGCTTGTGTATTATATTTTTTCCTGAGATTGAAACTATGCGACGACTTTCATTATGCGGTATCTCCATCACACCGGAGTGCTAGATTAATTGAGAGTAATATTTTTATAGGATTTATCACACACGGTTGGATCTAATAAACCGTTTCCTACGAAACACATTATTCTAGCCGACTAAGATTCAGTGACTTACTGCACCTGCCTTTGTGTGTATGACATGTGGGCCCAACAGGTGGCTGGTCCACATGTCATACACCCAAAGGCAGGTGCAGTTACATCACTGAAGCTAGACAGAATCCCTCAGCTACACTTGAAAAAAAAAACCTCAGCACCCACACGTCACAAAACCCTCGCCTGCTCCCCTCCCCCTCCCCCTCCCCAACCCTAGTAGCACCTACACTAACACTAGTACTCCGGGACTCTCCATACATGTCACCGCCTATCCCCGCGACAACCACCTAGCTTGACGCCTGTCGCCACCGTCGGCTGCTACAAAACGCCACCGCATATCTCCACTGTCGATTGCCGCGGCCTATCGGCACTGACTTTCTCGACGCTGCTCTCTGTCGACCCAGCTCGCCCGATTGGGGAATATTCGGTACTGGGTTTTTTCCCCATGAAGAAGCAGGTAACTAATCTACTGAAATATTTCCGCTCATCTCTTATCCCAGTCCGTCGGCCCCTTTTAATCACCCGTCCAAAATCGCCGTGGATTCATGTTTCTTCTAGCTGATTTGAGGGTTTTCATTCATAGAATGTACAATGCAAGGACACATCAGGGCTATGTGGACTCGCCCAAAAAACCGAGGAGTTCCATCTCACCGTACCAGACAACTTCACGCAGCGCACGGTATGTTCAATCTCACACTACCTGGGTTGACATGCATGGCCTATTCTTTTTCTGAACCTATACTATAGATTGCTACATTTGGATAATAGGTGCCACATGCAGCATTTACGTCAAATGTGATTTCTTCTTCTTCTTATCCTTCTCCATCTATATTATGCAAATTAATGTTGTATTGTTCTTTCGTTTACTCTCATATATATTTGCACGACATCATGGTTACATTATTTGTTTACTTGTAATTTTTTTATCCTTTCAAATCAACTGATGTGCATATGTTGTTCTTTTAACTACTACTCTAATACTATCACGTTACCATCTTCTATAACAATCTTATCATTTCCTACAGTACATCCCTTGCGATGCAACGACAACTGTAGCGCTAAATCATTGCCTTTACATAACTGAAGACTCCAGGGATGTCACATTGAGCACAAACCATGGATTTACAATCGTTGTTTCTGTAAAAATTGATGAAGATTGTCACTCCTACTTTTAAGAAGGCCTTTGGGGAGAAATTTCTAAGTTTTATGTACTGAAAGCTGGCACTAAAATTAAGCTGCACCTAAAAGAGCCTTACCAGACGATAAATGCTACCTTCCCCGACGACATTCTCCGTACATGCTATGTTGGAAGTAAGTGTTCTTTGTAGTATCTGCACGTTGACTTGTGTAGCAATATCAATGTAACTATGTAGCATTTCAGCAACCAATTGGGATTTCATTTTCTTAATCTGTTAAAACGGTTCCTACCTAGTAAATAGTAATTTGCAATTACCAATGCACTATTCTTCTACCCTTATCTAGCTACATAATCACTATCCTCCCACTGCTCCACTCTTGTCAAAAAGATACGCCCGCGGCCATTCTCCGGACGTGGATGTCGAGGTTGCCAACAAGCGGAGGCGGGCTGAGCCAGAAACACAAGCGCCTCCGATAGGCGTAGACTTCATCAGCAGCCTCCCCGACGATATGTTGAGAGTCATCATCTTCCTCCTCCCTATCGAAGATGGCGTGCGCACAACCGTCCTCTCTCGGCGGTGGCGCCCCCTATGGCGTTGCGCCCCTCTCGGCATCATCAGCGAGCACATGCTTTGCACTGGCTATCGCAAACGCTTGGATGCACTATCCCAGATCCTCAGCACGCACTGTGGCCCTATCAAAGGCCTTACCATGGGCAAGTTCCGTTCCAATGGCAAGGACCGAGCCAAGCTTGACGAGTGGTTCTTATCGGCAGCCCTAGATCATCTCGAGGAGCTCCATTTTAATGATGGACATATGCGCTTGCTGCCACTCTCCGCGCTGTGCCTCGCGCCAATGCTGCGCTTCGCAAGGTTCTTGAACTGCCATTTCCCCCAGATTAACGCCAATCCCGCTCATTTGCTACCTCGACTGACGCACCTTGAGCTCGTCGCCGTCTGCATCCCCAACGACGACATGGAGCGCCTGCTCCGCGGCTGTACTGAGCTCGAGTACCTTCATATTCAGGCGATCAATGGGTTGAGTAGCCTCCACATCACCTCCATGTGTCTCCGGGCAATTTGTGTGTATTGCTGCTGTTGCAACAGGAAATCGCACAAGGTGAAGCACCAAATGGTCATTGTGGACGTGCCTTTACTTGAGAGATTACTTGTTGTTGATCAACAAGGTCCAACAAGAATCAGGGTCATTCATGCGTCGAAATTGACAGTGTTTGGCTACTCGCCTGTCAACTTATCTGAACTTGTTTTTGGATCCATAACCATCCAGGTACAACAATCGCCCTCTTCTCATTCTTTAATTAACATTTTTTCTCTCTCTATTAAAGATGTATGCTCGTTTTTCATCCAGAAAATCATATCGGCAAGCTTGACCCCATATCTACGCGGAGTGAAGTTCTTAGAAGTAGAATCTATCGGCCCCGACCTGGACCAAGTTGTCAGATTGCTGAGATTCTTTCCGTGGCTGGAGAAGCTATATGTCGAGGTGATGCTCTTTCATGTTAAATTTTAAACACAAGGGAGTTCAAATTTGAAACCCTGCAAATCGTAAGAGGTCCGTTGTGTGTCCAAGCACTAATACATTCTCTTCTTTCACAGATACGGTTAGGCCCGGTAGTGGATAATGCGATACAATATAACAATCCCATCGAATGCCTTGATCTCCATCTCTTAGAAATTACCTTGAACTCCTACCGAGGGACCTTACCGGAGATTATATTCGCCAGGTTCTTTGTTGTGAGAGGAAGTGTGCTAAAGATAATGAGATTTTCCCTACATTTATCGGGCAAAAAAGAATGGTTTGATGATCAGCTCTGGCGACTAGGACAGAATGGAAAACTCTCTGCAGAAGCACAATTTCGTTTTGTAACTTCATTTGACAGACTATTCGGAAGTCCTAATGCCAAGCCCATAAATGACATGTCAGTGGCGGATCCCTTTGCAGAAATATTGAAGTTGCGAGACTAGTAGTAATATCAGTATGAACCTATCATATATGTTCATGTTCAGCTGATCAGCGCAGGCGTCTAGAGCTGCATGACAAAGTTTCCTGCATAAGCTGAATTTCATTTCTATTATCGGTTCGAACCTTGTAATATTTGAATTTGAGTATTGTAATGCTGGAATTTGAACCTTTGTACTATTTCTGTCATTTGTGACACAACCATGCAATGGCCGATTAATATCTGGACATCAATATGCAACTGACGATTAATATCCAGACCTTAAGAAGCAGAACCACGACCGAGGGTATCCTGCGCGGCTCCAATGGCGCTCCCAGTGGCTGCCGCCGACGAGCGCCAGTTCACCATGCATGCCCTAGTGGACACGCCCTGTTGGTTCGTGGTGCACACCAAACATCCGATCTGGATGGAGATGTTCAGGCGGATCGTTGACATGAGGAAGTGCCTCCTACCTGAAGATAACGAGGGATCGAGCCACAAGCAGAGCGCTGGCGGCAAGCGTCACAAGAAGTAGATGATTTGATGATCGTTTCTCAATTCTCATACTGCCTCTATGCAGAAATGTTCATAGTTTTAGAGGGATAAGTTTATTATGCATGTAATAGTTTATTAAGGTGTGCGCCAATGTTATGTGTGTATTGGATGCTTAATTTGGTTATGCAATCATGTTCTTCTAAACAGAGCATAGATGTTTGTGGGCAGTTTGAGCAAATCACATCGCATACGGAATAAACAACCAAGACCGTCGGTGATGATTTCATCAGTCCCCGACAATTCTTTATCCGGAACCGTTTGCCCACAACACATCCGAGTAGCCTGTGTACATCACACACATCTTGATCTGAGAAACCGTTTGTGTTATTTTTGCTTATCGCACACAGTTCATGCCAGTGAACTGTATGCTGTCTATCACACACATCTTGATCTATGTAACCGTTTATGTTATTTTACCTCATCACAAACAGTTCATCCGAGTGACCTGTATGCCGTCTATCGCACACGTGATCATCTGGACAATCGTTTGTGTTCTGCTTGATCAGCGCAAACAGTTTATCGGGGTGAACTGTATGCCGTGCATCACACACACTTGTATTTTCATTAGCGTTTGTGTTATATTATCCAATCGCAAACAGTTTATCTAGGCCAACTGTTTGCCAAACATCGCACACGCAACTATTTTTTAGATCGTATTTGATGGATACACCATCGCACACAGTTTACGTCATTAGCGACGGAGCTTGCACTATACCGTTTGCGATTTGGTCATCGCACACAGTTTTATCGAAGGGTCTCTGATTGATGTGTCATCTTTGGACCATTCTGTAGTAGTGGTTTGTGGGTGTTTTTGGTGACTATCACTTGTGCACGTGGAGCATCTTGTTCACCAACAGTACCTTACCCCATTTTAATAGTATTGGCTTTCCTATGGACACAAGGTGATTTCTCACAAAGTAAAATGTAGAGTCCTCTTGCTTGAAGCTTTGCCAATCCATTTCCTTGCATCTAGGGGTTTCTCCACAATCCTTTTGCCAACACTCACTGTGGATTTTATCTGAAATACACTAGGTAAAAGTATTAGTCCATGAGACAATGTACGTTGTCATGAATTATCAAAACCACCAAGGGAGCATATTGTGCTTTCACAGTTACACAACTCGACCGATTCACAAGTCTCGGAAAATCCGGTTCTTGTGAATGAGGCAACATGAAGTTGGTCACTGAAACTCGGTTGCACCGATATGAAACTTGGTAGTACCGAGAAGTAGGTTTTGGCTAGGGTTTCTGTTTAGGGTTTTGACTTGGTGTAGCCGATAGGATATTGTTGGTGGCACCGATTTTGGGTGGTAGGGTCTAAGACAGAATATTTGTGGAGAGCTTGTGAGTATTTTTGGTGGCTAACACTTGATCATTTTGAGCATTTCATTCACCATTATTACCTCACCCCCTTTTGATTGTATTGGCTTTCCTATGGACTAAAAGTGATTTCTCACAAAGTAAAATGTAGAGTCTTCATGCTTGTAGCTTGGCCAATCCTATTCCTTGCATCTTGGGGTCTCCTCACAATCCTTTGCCAATCCAACATTGAACTTTTTCCTGAAATATACTTAGTGGAAACATTAGTCCAATGAAATATATGTTGTTATTAATTACCAAAACCACCTAGGGAGAAGTTGTGCTTTCACTGCGTACTGTAGTCAAGGACATTGACCAAGAAGTCGCCCCGGGAGAGGAGTTCTCGAATGACTTAGACGCCCTCATCAACCGACTGAAAGACGTCCCATGCCGAGTGCAATCATGGAAGAAATCTGCTGCTCGCGCTGGTGCTGACATCACCCTCTCCCTCGTCCCCGTCCATTGCAAGGGCGTGGATGAGGAGACGTTGAAGTCACTGAAGGTCATCAACAAGAAGAATGCCAAGATTGAACACTTCATGGTGACGTTCATGAAGTCACTGAAGGTCGTCAACAGGAAGAATGCCACTCGGATTGCGGACTTCTTCGACCTCGACATCTTCACAGAGGCGGCAGCTCCGACCGCAACCGAGTGATCCTCGGATAAAAATCTTTAAGTGATATTTGCCTCGGTATGCGGAGTGATTTATTTAACCGTACATTTGCCATGACTTTGTGGCCAAAGTTATCTGCACTTTTGTTTTGAATTATATGCAGTTTGATTGCCTTTATTTGACCATTCGAGCGTTTGGCTCAGTTCTCGAGTGTGGAGGGTATCCTCACTCTTAGTTGTTTTTGACTTAGACGATTTCTAGATCGAGGCTAAGTCCCCGAGTGTGGACGATGTCCGCACTCAGAGTTGCTCTCGACTTAGACGATTTCTGAATCGCGGCTAAGCCCCCAAGTATGGATGATGTCCTCACTCGCATTGGTTATTAACTTAGGTGATTACTGGATCGCAGCTAAGCCCCCGAATGTGGATGATGTCCTCACTCGGAGTGGTTATTAACTTAGGCGATTACTGGATCGCAGCTAAGCCCCCGAGTGTGGATGATGTCCTAACTCAGAGTGGTTTTTAGCTTAGGCGATTACTAGATTGCAGCTAAGTCCCTGAGTGTGGATGATGTCCTCACTCGGAGTGGTTTTTAACTTAGGCAAAATCAGGTTCGCAGCTAAGCTCCTGGGTGTGGATGATGTCCTCACTCGGAGTAATTTTTAACTTGGGCTATTACTAGATCGTAGCTAAGCCCCCGAGTGTGGACGATGTCCTCACTCGGTGTAGTTTTTTAAACTTAGGCGATTACTGGATCACAGCTAAGCCCCCGAGTGTGGACGATGCCCTCACTCGAAGTGGTTTTTTTAAACTTAGGTGATTACTGGGTCGCAGCTAAGTCCCCGAGTGTGGATGATCTCCTCACTCGGAGTAGTTTTTTAAACTTAGACGATTACTGGCTCGCAGCTAAGCCCCCGAGTGTGGACGATGTCCTCACACGAGTGGTTTTTTTAAACTTAGGCCATTACTGGATCGTAGCTAAGCCCCCGAGTTTGGACGATGTCCTCACTCAGAGTAGTTTTTTAAACTTAGGCGAAATTGGGTTCGCAGCTAGGTCGATCCATGCACCCACTGGGGGTGAGGAAAGATACAAGGATCACCGGGGTGAAAAAAGTGAAACGTTTGGACAAAGTGCAAGAAAAGTAAAGACTTTTATTAATCAAAGCCACTCGGCAGTTCATTACAGGAATGACAGAGTGTTTCCCATCTTAAGTGTAGAACTTGCAGAGCAGATCTGCGTTCCACGTCCGGGGATCTTCCGCTCCAGTGGTGAAGTTATACAACTGATAAGCTTCGTTGTTCAAGACTTTGGATATCGTGAAAGGCCCTTGCCAAGGAGGCGCCAGCTTGTGTGGCTTTTGTTGGTCCAGTCGGAGGACAAGGTCACCTTCCTGCAAAGCACACCCTCTGACATGTCTGTCGTAGTAGCGCCTCAGGTCTTGCTGATAAAATGTCGATCTGACTAGAGGTACTTTTCTCTCCTCTTCTACGAGGTCCAGACCGTCTTGACATGCCACTTCTTCTTCATCTTCATTATAAAGTTCCACCCGGGGAGCATTGTGGCGTACGTCACTCGGCAAGACGGCTTCAGATCCGTATACCATGAAGAACGGAGTGTGCTTGGTCGAGCAGTTTGGAGTCGTCCGAATGCCCCATAGGACAGACGGTAGCTCCTCGACCCAGGCTCCTGCAGCATACTCCAAATCCCTCATCAGCCGAGCCTTTAGTCCTTGTAAAATCATCCCATTCGCTCGTTCCGCTTGTCCATTCGACTGCGGGTGAGCCACAGAGGCATAGTTAACCCGAGTGCTTTGAGAGTAGCAAACTCACAGAATTCATATGAATCGATTTTTTTCCTGTTATCAGTGATGATGTCATGGGGAATTCCGAATCTAAAGATAATCTGTCAAATGAAACTGAAAGCAGTCGATGCATCCAACCTTTAGATGGGCTTTGCTTCGATCCACTTGGTGAACTTATCCACCGCCACCAGCAGGTGGGTAAACCCACTCGACCCGGTACGCAGAGGGCCGACCATATCGAGACCCCACACATCAAACGGCCAGGTGAGTGGGATGGGTCTTCAGCGTGGATGCATGTTTGTGTGTTTGATTCTAATAGAACTGACACCCAACACAGAGGTCGACCAAGTCCTTTGCTGCTTCATTGGCTTGGGGCCAATAAAAACCTGCATGGAACGCTTTTGCGACCAACGTCCGAGAGGACGCATGATGGCTGCAGGTTCCCGAGTGAATCTCGTGCAGGATCTGTATCCCTTCCTCTTGGGAAATGCATTTCTGTTTTACACCTGTAGTGATTTTCTTCTATAACTCATCTCCCATCATTTCAAAGGATTTGGATCGCCAGATGATCCGTCGAGCCCCCTCTTCGTCTTCAGGGAGCTCTTGCTGGAGCAAGCATGCTAAGTAAGGTTGGGTCGACTCAGGAGTGATTACCAACATCTCGTGGACGAGATCCACCACAGCTGGAATATCAATTTTAGTCGGATTCGGGGGTACGGCTGCTTGCGGGGGCTCCTCGGTGAAAGGATCCTCTTTGACTGAAGGAGAGCGCAGGTGCTCAAGGAATATCCCTTTCGGCATGACCCGCCGAGTGGAGCCGATCTTAGCCAGATCGTCAGCCGCCTGGTTCTTCGCTCGGGGTATGTGATGCAGCTCCAAACCTTTGAAATTCTTCTCCAATTTTATGACTGCATTGCAGTACCCGGTCATAGCCGGACTCCGGATATCCCATTCCTTCATCACTTGATTGACAACGAGGTCGAAATCACCGAATATCGTCAAACGTCGGATATCGAGCGAGATAGCCATTCAGAGCTAGTATAGGAGGGCTTCATACTCGGCCTCGTTGTTAGACGAATCAAAGTTGATTTTAAATACGTAGCTCAATCGGTCTCCCCTGGGGGAAACGAGAACCACTCCGGCACTGGATCATTGGAGCATCTTGGATCCATCAAAAAACATGGTCCAATGTTCGGGGATACTTGGGGCTGGCTGTTCCTGTTCGATCCACTCGGCCAAAAAGTCCACAAGTGCTTGCGACTTGATTGCCTTCTTGGCTTCAAACTTGATCTCCAACGGGAGGAGCTCAATCGCCCATTTTACTACTCGTCCTGTGGCATCTTTGTTATTCAGAATTTCTGACAGGGGGGCATCGCTGATAACTGTGACCGAGTGCTCTTAAAATTAATGAGCCACCTTCTTAACAATGAGGTAAATACCATAAACCAACTTCTGGTAGTGTGGATACCTTTGCTTGGAAGGAGTCAAGACTTCTGAGATGTAATAGACGGGTCTTTGCACTTTGGAGTCGATGCACATCCGGAGGGATCTGTCCTTCTTAGGTACCAACACTGGGTTGGCGAGCCACTCGGAATGGTACACCTCACGAATGAACTCGGCAGCTAGGAGCCGAGCGATTTCTTCACCAATCACCTTGCGCTTCTCGACGGAGGATCGATGTAAGCGCTCCTTCACCAGTTTGATATTCGGATCGACTCGGAGTTGGTGCTCAGCCAGTCTCGTGGGAACCCCCGGCATGTCAGATGGTTTCCACGTGAAGATATCCCGGTTCTCACGGAGGACTGGATGAGCTCAGCTTCCTATTTTTTGCCGAGTGTCATCGAAATGTTCGTAGGAGCGGCACTCGGATCGCTCCGGTGAATGTGAACTTGCTTGGTCTCCCTGGCCGACTGGAAAGCTGATTCCGTTGCCGGCCGTTTTGACTTGACCAAATCCGCAGTGTCCACCGCCTTCTTATACCCGTCGAGTTCGATCGCGAGTACTTGCTCGTTATCAATTTTGGAGCCCTACTGGAGGCACTCCTCGGCGACTATCCGATCTCCGGTCACCGTGATCACTCCTTTCGGCCCGGGCATCTTAAGTTTAAGATACACGTAACATGGACGGGCCATGAAACGTGCGTAGGCAGGACTACCCAGAATGGCATGATAGGCGCTGCGAAAGTCCACCACTTCGAACGTCAGGCATTATTTTCGGAAAATTTTCCCGCCTCTGAACACGACGTCCAGAGCGATTTGGCGGAGTGACTCAGCCTTCTTCCCAGGGATGACCCCGTGGAAATGCATGTTGCTCTTGCTTAGTCGGAACATCGGAATGTCCATTGCCCTGAGCGTGTCAGCGTAGATTATGTTGAGCCCGCTACCTCCATCCATCTGGACTTTGCGCAGTGGGACTCCATTGATGGCCGGGTGACAACCAGAGCCTACCTCCCAAGGGTGGCTATGTGGGCTAGATGATCCGACTGGTCGAAGGTAACGGGGGTCTTTGCCTAGTTGAGGTACTTGACGACAGTCGGAGCTGCCATGTTTACCTCCGGATTGACGACCTTCAACCGGCTCTTGCTTTCGACGTCGGCGGAAATCATGTCGAGGACCTTGTCGACGTTCGGATACTCGGGAGCATCCTCATGTTCCTCGTCGTCGTCCTTCTCTGCGGAGGTCCCTCTGCCCATCTCTTGCTTGAGCATTCGGCACTCCCGAATGGTGTGCTTTGGGTAGATCACATTTCCCTCCTCATCTTTTTTAGTATGGACAACAAAGGGCTGATCCAATACCTCGGTTTTGTACACGGGCTTCTTCTTATTAGCACATTCCTTATTCTTCTTCTTCTTCTTCGGCTTAGGCTTCCCCTGGCCAGGAACCGTCGCAACTTTTGCCTTTTCCGGAGGATCAGCTTTCCGTGTCTGCTTTTTGCCAGCGTTTCCCCCCCATTGAGGGGTGTCGTCGGCTCACCCTTTTTCGCTTCGGAGGCGCTCTTCTTCTTCGCTTTTGTCATACTTATTGGCGATTTCCATGGCCCGACTGAGGGACAGGTCTCCTCATCGGCCGAACTTCAGGATGAGCTCTCGGTACCGAGTGCCTGCCTTGAAGGCGCAAACAACTTGGTGCTCAATAACGTTCTCGTCGGTATCGTGCAGCGTGGTCCAGTGCTGAATGTACTCTTGGAGAGTCTCATTGCTATTTTGGACACAGTGTTGCAATTCTGTCAGCCCACTGAGACGCTTGTACGTGCCCTCAAAGGTCCTGATGAACACCTGCGCTAGGTCCTCCCAGCAGTAGATGCTGCTAGAGGGCAGCTGGTTCAGCCAAGCTCATGCGGATCCCTCCAGCATGAGAGGGAGATGCTTCATTGCAACAAAGTCATCGCCGCCACCGATTTGGACGGCCAATCGGTAATCCTCGAGCCATGTTTTCGGCTTGGACTCGCCGTTAAACTTTCCGATCCCTGTTGCCAACCTATAGTCACCCATCCACTCACTCGATCTGTGACCAATCTGTTCTTGTCCACCACATTCTGTGTAATGATAGATCTGGTATTGAGCAGCGGGGGTCGTCGGCCACCTTCTTCATAGCCCCTGGGCCGAGCGGGACTTCGATTGCTATCTTCTCTGTGAGGTCGACCGCCGTAATAGGGCCATTTGCCGTTCGAACCGCCCCTCGGAGGGGGAGTCCGACTGACATCATGGTCATCGCGCCAGCGTTCTCCATGATGGCCTCTCGGAGGAGGAGGAGAATGATGGCGCCTTCCGTATGTGTACGAGCTGTGTGCGGAATGAACTGTATCATCGCAAACGGACTTGCTGTATATGCGCTCATGCGACCGCGACACCTACGAATTTTGTCTCACGGAGGTCTTCAGCAGAGTCTGGATCTGCCAAATGCCCTCGCCAGCCGTCGAACCAGACGGCTGAATAGATTCCGTGATCCGAGTGGCTTCGGCCAGATTCTCCATCGGTGTGTGCATCACCAGGATCTTGGGCGGTCTGTCATTCGGAAACAACTGCCGCCGACTGCGACTGGAGCTAGATTGCTCCTTGGCTGCGCGATCATTGAGTGACCGCTGGAGTCACGCGAGACGCTCACGCTCAGCCAAGATGGGTTGACGCGTGGCCTCCAAAGCTATCTCCTCCGAGGAAGTCCCCGTGATGGGAGTGAGCAAGACTTCATCGTCCCTCCTCCTCCTCTCCTCCCTCTGCTCCCGACTGAGAGGTTGGGGAAATAGGCGTCGGTGTGGCTGTCATCGCGACCACCGTCACGACCACAGAAACCGCCCGCGGAGTACCCGGGAGGTCCGTGGTTGGTGCTATGAGCCATCAGTATCTCTGTAGTGTTTTCGCTACTTTCACACTCGGACCCATCGGACAACTCGTCGCCCGATGAGGGGGACAGGCTGACGGTGGGTTCGCCAGAATCTAGCACGGCCACCTGCTCGGAAGTAGGCTGACGTACCATGAGGTGTGTGAGCAATCATTGTAGCCGCGAGCGCCCAAAGCTCTTGCGGCGACCAACAACGGGACGGGCAGGCACGGAGCCATCACGCTCCGACGGCTGTCGAAGAAGAACTCTGTGCACCGTCGCGCTAAAATGCGTCGCACCGCGGGCGGGGAACGCGTCCGGGTCCAATGGTTCCTCATGCAACCATGTCGAGGCGAAGGCTGCCGAAAAGGATTTCACCGCCGAGTGCGATCATGATAACTGAAAAGGTTAAATCTCCACCTGTGCCGGAGTTTGCTAGACGTGCTGCCCCATGGTGGGCGCCAACTGTCATGGGAGTAAGACTGCAGTAGTACGGGGGGTACGTATGAGTAAGGGCGAAGCCTAGCTATGGCACAAGTGTAAGACTTACGAGTTCGGGCCCCACTCGAAAGTGGTAAAGACCTTACGTCTCGAGCCCTGAGGCTTAGTGTTGGCTTATGGGGGGTCTCTGATTACAGAGAGTTCGTAACCCTCGCTCTGGTGCCAGCGGTGGCTTATATAGAGTGCGCCACCACCTACCGACCACAATTACTATGGTAATTAATGATGGTAACTGTTGGAGTTACTAGAAACGGCTATGTTAACTAGGAGCATTACAGGTAGCGTCATCTTCACATCACTTTATGTGAGTTAAGTCCCTCGAACATTGCAGTTCCTTCGTCGCCTCTGCTTCTTCTCGTCCGAGTGACGAAGCCTGGCCGACTGGCTGATGACGTCCGAGTGACTTCCAAGGATCCGAGTGGATCTAGTAAAATCATCTGAATGCTAAAGTAGTCCAGAGACTTCCATGAACATGTAGGACCCCGGTGGACCCTAGATGTGAGGTCCATGACCCTACCTTGTGTATGTGACCTCATCAGCGTATAAACAGGATAGGCACAAAAAATTGACTATTTTTTTCTGGAACGATTCGGGGCTGCGACGACCAAAAAGTGCGACAAAAAATCACTATGGTGGGGAGTGTCTCAAAACGCTGCGCAAAGCCCAAAAATAGGACAGGGAAAAATATTTTCTCCCACCGAAATTTCGGCCTCAAAACTGTCCAGGGGTCTCCAGACTCTTTTTTTTTCGAAACCTACTCAGGCAAGGAAATACAAAACTGAAAACAAGAGGATCTAGAAACTAAACCTAATATGTAATGGACTCGGACTAGGATTGGTGGTGGATATGAATCTGATGGAAGTCGGACTAGTGGCGGATGTATGTATGGGTGGTGGAACACGGATTGGTGTGATGGCGGATATGTGGTGGTAGTGGCGGAGGCGTGACAAACTGTGAACAGAACTCGAAACTCTAAAGGACTAGACGCTAAGACCAGCAACTTGACACGACGATGCTACCGTAAATTCAACAAAGCAAATACCAAACAGAAAATTGCAAAGGCTCATATTGGTTCGGATATGATGATCTAACATTAATTTTTTTGTGGCTTTTTCGTGGAGTGTAGGTTTGAAGAACGGATGCAATCTAAACTACGAATAACTGGTAAAATCACACCGAGCAACCTGGAAATCTGATACCACTTGATAGAGGCAAAGGTGTCCCTTCTTTCGATGAGATGGTGGCTATCGTTTTTGGTGGATTAGACTTTGACGATCCGACTACGAACGTGCGAGGACGTTGCGCCTTGACAATCGCTAAACCCACTCCGAGAGGTTATTGAACACGCCGGAGCATGATCAACCTGACAATGAAGGTCTATTTCCTGCACGCAAACGAAGAACAAGAAAGAAATTGAAATTGCAATCTGGATATTGCGAATATAAGTGGAAAGCATTATTGATGAAAGTGGGGTTCTGTGACGTCTTGGTCTGGTCGTGGAACACAAACGAAGGACACGAAGTTGCAGCTATGGCGAACTTGTAAGCTAGACAAAACTCAAGTCTAAACGGCGCCCTAAGGGCTATATATATGGGGGAATAGAGGGGAATTTCATGGCCCCTTGGAGGAGGGGTCCGAAACCAACCCTAACTCAGTTTCCCCACACATACGGACTCTAAAAACAGCCTATGATAAGGTATTTTGAAATTACATGGGCCTGGCCCAAAAATAAGGTGGCGCAACACCTATAATAGCCTATGCACGAAATTTATAAAGTGGCATCTTGAATATTTCGTCTAAGCCTTCATGCTCTCCTTATGGTGGCTTCAAAGTGCGAAAATCACCACTGAAACCTCCACTGTTCTTTCCCGCATGCGCACCTTCTTCTCCATGCTTGTTCCCGCTCCAATGGCCATCCTTATTGTTCATGCTAGGTCCTTCATTGATAAGTAAAACAAAAGTATCTAATTTAGGTAGCATCATATCTTCATGAACATTAGAAGGATTTCCAAGAAACAAAAGTACCTGGTAATTCAATTGGCGTGCGCGAGCTCTAGTAACTGGTCCAGTATGTATAGCAGCAGGGGATGTGGGTGTAGCAATGGTATTGATGTCCTCATCATATCATCTAGCCTAGGAATAGGATGACGATAACGAATAGTAATATTATTATTGCCTCTACAATCCACACACATACGCGATGTACCAACCTTTTTTGGCACTAGAATAATAGGAACAACACAAGGACTAAGGGATTCACGTATATAACCTTTGTCAAGAGGCTCTTGTACTTGACGCATAATCTACTTCGTCTCCTCTAGATTGGTACAGTATGGCGCACGGTTGGGTAGCGATGCACCGGGAATTAAGTCAATCTGATGCTCAATCCCTCGAATAGGTGGTAATCCCGGTGGCACGTCTTGTGGAAAGACGTCAGCGAACTCCTGCAAGATGTGAGTGACAGCAGGAGGCAAAGAAGGAGACATGTCCTCGAATGAAAATAATACCTCTTTGCATACAAAAACATAGCAAACAGATGTAGTAACATCTAAATAAGTAATATCAGATTTAGTGGCAAGTAAACAACCACTCTTTAGTTTTATTTCAGATGCAACACTAGATGATGGTTTTTAGACTTATTATGTTGCTCAAATTCCTTTGCCACAATCTGATTTTCACTCTCACTTTGCTCCTGTTTTGCTTTACTAGCTCTAGCAATGTCATTTTTCATAATATGTTTAGGAGACATAGGAAGCAAAGTTATGTTTTTATCCTTATGAACAAGAGTATACTGATTTGTCCTACCATGGTGTACATAATTTTTTATCAAATTACCAATGTCTACCAAGTAAAGCAGAGCATGCTAAAGTGCAAACGAATAGTACATGTTACCTTCACCTTGCCACTGTTGTTGAAGCATTGGATGTAATATGGATGAGAATGTGGTCTGGTGGTTAGAGACAGCTTCTCCACCATGTCCTTGCTAGCCAAGTTGTTGCAACTCCCTCCATCGATGATGACGCGAACAGAATGCTCCTTCACAACTCCCTTTGTATGGAACAAGTTGTGCCTCTAATTTTGCTCCGCCTGTGTAATCTGCACACTTAGATCAAGTTGAGCAACTAAACTTTCATACATGTCCGTGTAGTCAGCATCCATGTAGTGTGTCCTTTGTTCAGTATCCTCGGCACCCTGTTCTTCACTTGCAATAAGAGCCAAAGTCTCCTCATCATAATCACTAGCGGTGACATATCCACCATCCTCAGTAACAATCATCACACGCCTGGATGTGCATTCTCTCGCAAAGTGACATCTACCCTTGCAACAATGACATATAACCTCATGTGTTTGCCCTGTAGATGCCATGGATGAAGAAGAGCTCTGTGCAGGCCCCGAAGGTGTGCCCTTGCTGGAGGCTGGTGGCGGTGCCTGTTTTCTTATATCTCTGTTAGAGTTGGCGGCTGAAGGAAGTGGTGCGGTAGTAGGAAGTGTTGAAGTAGATGATGTACGTGGTGTCCATGATGAAGCTCGTCCTGCAGAACAATTAGTTCTCTCCATTGCCGATCGATCCTGCACTTGACGTTCAGCTTTGCAAGCAAGATGGAATAAACAAGTTATAGTGTTATACTCCTTATACTCTAGAATAGTCTGAATCTCTCTATTTAATCCACCCATCGAACGTGAAGTATAGCTTCATTCTCCCCAACAATACCACATCTAATCATGCCATTTTGTAATTCCTGATAATATCCCGCTACATAATTTTTTCCTTGTCTTAAACGCTGCAAATTTTGAAGCAATTCACGTTGATAATATGGTGGAACCCAATGATTACGCATAGCAGTTTTCAAAGAATCCCAAGTAGTAGGGATATTATCATGATGTATTCTACAATGTTCAGACCACCAAACACAAGCAAAACTAGTGAATGCACAGACAACAACAGCAACATGTCTAAGCTCAGGAAATTGTAAGCATGTAAAACGTTTTTCTATTTCTAACTCCCAAGTAAGATATATATCAGGAACATATCTACCCTCAAATGTCGGAATATTCCATTTAAGTTTAGGCAGACGGTCATGATCCCGTACCTGAGGGGGTGGTCCAGCCCTACCGTTGCGATTGTAGCCATGTGGACGACCTGGTGCGTGTGGTGGTGGTTGCCCCTGGGGCTGATTTGGAGCAACCTCTCCCTCATCATCGTAATCACCATCATAATCCGCATCCTGCTCAACAGTAGCAGCATCAACCACAAAAGCCGCAGGAGTAGCAACGGCACCAGAAATCTCGCCTTGGTCGAGAGGCACACGTTGAGCTCGTCCCGCGAAATTTGACCGATGTTGTTGTTGCCGAGGTATGACAGGAGCAGCTGGTGGTAGACGTGCAAGCACCTCATTGAACTTAGTGTCCATCTTGGTGTCCAACGTCTTCTCCAACCCATCTAGCTTCTCCATAGCCTCTCCAAGGCTCGTCACCAAGTCGTGAACCTGTTCACCCGTCATTTGTTGAAATTTATCGTGGAGCTCCTTGTTCATCATGCCCACCCAGTTGATCTCATCGGCTTGTGATCCTGTCATGGTTAGCAGCAATAGAAACACAATATGAACCTATAGACTACTGGCAAGTGGTGGATGGTGGTGGTGTGTCACAAATCCGTCAAGCAAATCAGAAATTCATACCAGTTCTTACCCAACAGTAGGCGGCGATCGACAACCGTTGTAGTCAAAAACCCTCAAAGCTTGGATAGAGAGATTACCAGGTGTTTTTCAAATGCACGAAGTAGATGTATGTGGAGCTGGGAAGGCTTATAATATGGTAGGAAAAAGGGTCAGCAATAATCAGTTCAGAGATGCAAAGCTGAAAACACGCTCAACGATGGTACTGTGCTGGTCCTAGGCTAGATCGTACTAGAGACACGAGCCTAGAACACCAACAAAATCACAACGCGACACGGAATCAATGGAAGAGCCACTCTAATTTTTTTCTCCCTCTTCATTTTTTTGGCGCCTCTTTTTTTGTGCATTTTTTTTTCCAGAAAATCACTATAATGCCGAGTGTCTCAAAACTCTTCTCGTATAAACAGGATAGGCACAATTTGTTTGACTAATTTATTTTCTGGAACGATTCGAGGCCGCGATGATTAAAAATTACGACAAAAAATCACGAGGCGAGTGTCTCAAAATGTTGTGTAAAGCCTAAAAACATGATAGGGGAAAAAATTCACCCACCAAAATTTTGGCCTCAAAACTGTCCGGGGGTCTCCAGACTCTTTTTTTGTGTCTTTTTTCTGAAAGTTACTCAGGCAAGGAAACACGAAACTGAAAACAAAGGGGTATCGAAATCAAACCTAATATGTGATGGACTCGGATTGCTGGCGGATATGGGGTGGTAATATATGGCAGCAGTGACGATGATGGTTCGTGATGGTATATGGAAGCGGTGATGATGGTGGTGGGCGATGGTATATGGCAGCGATGAAGATGATGGTGGATGGCAGCAAAGTTGAAGATGATGCGGCGGCAGCGTGATAACTTGTGAACAGAACTCTAAACTCTAAAGGACTAGACCCTAAGACTAGCAACTTGACACGACGATGCAACCACGAATTCAACAAAGCAAACACCGAACAGAAAATTGCAAAGGCTCAGATTGGTTTGGATATAATGATCTAACCCTAATTTTTTTGTGGTTTTTTCGTCGACTATAGGTATCAAGCACAGATGCAATCTAAACTACGAAAAACTGGTAAAATCTCACCGAGCAACCTGGAAATCTGATACCACTTGATAGAGGCGAAGTTGTCCATGTCTTTCAATGAGATGGTGGCTATCGTTTTCGGTGGAGTAGACTTTGACGATCCGACTATGAACTTGCAAAGACGTCGTGCCTTAGCAATCGCTAAACCAACTCCGAGAGGTTATTGACCACGCCGGAGCATGTTCAACCTGACCACGAGGGTCTATTTCCTGCACGCAAACGATGAACAAGCAAGAAACTGAAATTGCAATCTGGATATTACGAATATAAAAGGAAAGCTTTATTGATGAAAGTGGGTTTCTGTGACATCTTGGTCTGGTGTTTTTAAACCACAACTCCAAAACATGATTCTTTTTCTGACCTTCCTGAAATTCCATCTAGTTTATTTTAGTATTCATTTCAAAAATTTCCAAACAACTTTTTTGTACTATTTTGGAATTAGGTGTTAATTGCAATATTTGAAAAATAGGAAAAAATGGAGGGAATACTTTCAAAACTTTTGGAGTGCACCCAACCTTTCTGCATACTCAAGGCAAGCATCTTGAACACCTGATATGATATAAGTTGTTTGTTTGTCTGCTCAGGTAAATGAATCATCAATATGTTAATTGAAATAAAAACTTTGCATATGGAAAATATTCATGCATGAATTCCTTAGTAGGAATTATTTTCTATTAAACATAATATACATGTGAAAGTAGTTACTACCTCATGCCACACATGCCTATGCTGGTTCGGACAAATTACGGAGGAAGGTTTTTGTCTCGGGTAGACGTGACCATGGAACTGATATCTCGTTGTGACGAGGATGATCAGTGAAGGCATGTTGGGGCATTATAGGTGGTGACTCTGTTGGGTACTATGAAGTATATATGTTGTGCTAACCACTGAAGGAAATTTAAAACCTCCTGAGTCGACAGTAGATCGAGTCTTGTTCCGGTAACCCCAATACTTGTTTTGTTCTACCACTTGTCCCTACCACAGTTAGGGTACTGTTCAGTTGGTCGTTAACCCAATTTTGCACACACCATATAGAGAGGCCATGGTGGAAGATACCAGAGGCATCTGGTAGGCATGCCACTTGGTCCGGGGGCATGGGTGTTCCGGTTGGACCGAGGGGGTAGCGCCCCAGTTTGCGCGTGTTACAAATATTGTGATCCCATGCTAATCGAGATTGTAGTCTCCCCACTTAGAGTTTTACTTAACGGTTGCCGTGGGTGATTCCAGGCGTCAAGAAGTTAAGCTGGTGTGTGCGGGTCAGGTGTGTATTCAACTCAAAGACCGTAATCGGAATTAGTTAACATCTTAGGTTGACTAAAAAAACTATTATTCGTGGGTAAAGAGTACACCATCAGCAGAGTATAACACCTATTCGAATAGCCGTGTCCATGGTTAAGGACTACAGTCTGGGATAGGTCAAGCATCAGTCTTAGTGTCAGTCTTCGGAGGAATTAATTGAACCATGATGCTGATCATGAATCATGACGGATGATCATTATTATCAATTTTGTTATGGACTAACCTTTTTTATTATATGAATTGTTGAGTATCCCTGGGATGGTTCTACCACCTAGATACTCATATGATTATTTCCAATGTAAGCCCTTTATGCGGTGTCGCCTCATATGCCCAATCGTGGCAACTCATACTATTATTTTCCATATAAGCCCTTCATGCGGTGTCGCTGCAGACCCCCGACTGTGGCACTCCTATTATTATTATTGATATAAGCCCTTTATTTAGCGTCGCTTTAGACGACCGACTACGGCAACTCATGTTATTATTTTTCAATATAAGCCCTTTATGTGGCGTCGCTCCAAATGCCCGATTGTGGCAACCTGCCAATATTTTTTGCTGGGTTCTTTCGGGATGAATCTACCTCCGAAAACCCGTCTTTAAATTTTCGTAATAATATGATTAGTCACACTCATCAAATCTTTATTTTTTGACATGGATATATAATCTTCATATTCCATTCACGAATTAACATCATGCTGTATTGGATAAAATTAAAGTTTTGCTGCATGCATTCACCACTTTATTATATATGTTTTCATGATGTTTGCGAGTACATTCAAATGTACTCACTGGCCTGTCCCTGGCTATTGTCTTGGCCAGATGACGTATAGAGAGTAGCATTATGACGGCAACCCCGCAACCTTGGCATCAAAAATAGCAGCCCCGCGAGATAGGAATAATCCAGGTCAGCTGCTCCTGTGGGAATGGAGTCCCATAGATGCCGGAGATCCACGAGTCGCTTCCGCCGTCAACCACTAGAAATCATTGTTGTACTCAATGGACCTTCATGGTCTTGTACTCAAATTCTTGTATTTGCTTGGAATTCTGTATCAAGGAAGTGTCCACCAGTGAACAGTAATCCTGGGGTTGGTGAGGGCACAAGGGTCATTTGCTAGTAATTGCATATCCCTGACAACCTTGGTATCAGAGCCATGCTGACCATTGGCTAATCCTATCTTAGCCTAGTCTCTATCTCTAGGTTTCCACACCGTCCAGATCTTTTCCTATCCACAGCCAAGCCTATCCTATCCGAGAGCATGCACGGTGGCCAACCGACACCTTTTGACAGTCGATGCCCTACCTATCAACTCAGCCCATCGGTCATGCTCCCATGGCCGACACCTGAGTTGTCCCACCCACAAGCGTGTGATGGAAGACTCTGCTATTCTATAAAGGAAATGTTTGCCTCAAACCAGCACACCACAATCACCATTCATTTCCCAAACCACCAAGATGTCGGGCCCCGTCTTTCAAAACGAGACCACCGCATCTTGATACGTCTCCAACGTATCTAATTTTCCAAACACTTTTGCTCTGGTTTTGACCTCTAATTTGCATGATTTGAATGGAAATAACCCGGACTGACGTTGTTTTCAGCAGAACTACCTTGGCGTAATTTTTGTGCAGAAATAAAAGTTCTCAGAATTGGACGAAACTTTTTGTGGATTTTTTATGGGAATTAAAATGAATTATGGAGTGAAGACCTGCCGGAGGGAGGCCACCTGTGGGGCAAAAGCCAACAGTGTGCGACCCCCCTAGGCCGCGCCCTGATGGCTTGTGCGGCCCACGAGGCCTCTCTGACCCTGATTCCAGTCCTATAAAACCACATCTTCGGAGAGAAAAATCAGAGAGAAGTTTACATGAGACGGAGCCGCCGCCAGCTCCTGTTCTTCCTCGGGAGGGCTGATCTGGAGTCCGTTTGGGGCTCCAAAGAGGGAAAATCATCGCCGTCGTCATCACCAACCCTTCTTCATCAACACCGCCATGATGCTCACCATCGGGAGTGAGTAATTCCATTGTAGGCTTGTTGGACGATGGTGGGATTTGATGAGATTGATCATGTAATCGAGTTAAGTTTGATAGGGCTTGATCCCTAGTAACCACTATGTTCCGAGATTGATGTTGCTATCACTTTGCTATGCTTAATGCTTGTCACTAGGGCCCGAGTGCCATGATTTCGAATCTGAACCTATTATGTTTTCAAGAATATAAGATTGATTTGGATCCTCTCTTGCAAGTTATATGCACCTATTACGTGTTTTATCCGCATACCCCAAGGTGACAATAATTGGGATTCTTTTCGGTGATTGTCGTAGTTTGAGGAGTTCATGTATTCATTATGTGTTAATGCTTTGTTCTGGTTCTCTATTAAAAGGAGGCCTTAATATCCCTTAGTTTCCAATAGGACCCCGCTGCCACGGGAGGGTAGGACAAAAGATGTCATGCAAGTTCTTATCGCAAGCACGTATGACTATATATGGAATACATGCCTACACTATATTGATGAATTGGAGCTAGTTCTGAAGCCACGGAAATCCCAGCTCCCGCCAAGGACGCAAAGAAAATAAAGAAGACTTGCAAGAACACCGGCAAGGACTTCGGGAAGCGTGCCTCTTCGGAGTGCGCCACGCCTGACGATGACCTGCCGGAGAGTTCCGCCAGCAAGAAGACCAGGGTCACCTATCCTGAGATGAAGAAAGTCCCGGCAAAGGAGGATGGCACTGGTGGTACCTTCACCATCAGTGCTACCCTTACTGACAAATAGGAAAGCGCGCTCGTTACCTTCCTGTGGGAGAATGTCGATGTGTTTGCCTGGCAATCATCTGACATCCCCGGTGTTCCCAGGGAGGTAATTGAGCGCCACCTTGCTGTCTGCCCTCATGCCCGACCCGTCAAGCAAAAGGTTAGGAAACAGGCCTTGGAGCGGCAGTAGTTCATTGCCGAGGAAATCAAGAAGCTTGAAGCAGCTGGTTTGGTCAGAGGTGTACTGCATCCAACTTGGCTGGCAAACCCGATGGTGGTACGAAAGGCAAATGGGAAATGGAGGCTTTGCATAGACTTCACTGACTTGAACTAGGCTTGCCCGAAGAACCCTTTCCCCTTGCCGCGCATAGATCAAATTGTTGATTCCACCTCCGGATGTGACTTGCTCTCCTTTTTGGATGCCTACTCCGGCTACCACCAGATATTTATGAACAAGGAAGATGAGGAGAAGACCGCATTTATAACTCCCTGTGGCACGTACTGCTTTGTACGTTTGCCCTTCGGGTTAAAGAGTGCTAGTTCGACCTTCGTCAGGGCTGTTCAAATTGGTTTTGGACCTCAGTTGCACAGAAATGTGGAAGCCTACATGTATGACATCGTGGTCAAGACCAAGGATGAAGCCACTCTCATGCAAGATCTGGAAGAAACTTTCGCAAACTTGCGCAAGATCAACCTGAAGCTCAATCCTAAAAAGTGTGTGTTCAGTGTACCATCCGGCAAGCTGCTTGGATTCTTCGTATCTCAGCGAGGAATAGAAGCCAATCCCGACAAGATCAAGGCGATCGAGCAGATACAGGCACCCAATACCATCAAAGATATCAGACGCCTGACCGGATGTGTTGCCGTGTTGAGTAGGTTCATCTCCAAGTCCGCTGAGCGCGCCTTGCCGTTCTTCAAAATCCTGAAGAAGGCTGGCCCGATGAAGTGGACCCCGGAAGAGATGCAGCGCTGCAAGACCTAAAGAAATACTTGTCCTCTGCTCCCACCTTAGTCGCTCCTGAACCGCAAGAGCCATTGCTGCTATATTTAGCGGCAACGAATCAAGTGGTTAGTGCAGCGCTGGTGGCGCAGCGGGGGGTTGATGAAGATTCAGCAGCCGCTGCTGATGCTGCCGGGAGCGAAAAAGAAACATCTGTGGCAGGGTTCGACACAGGCCAAGTGGGATCTCAGCAAATGGTTGACAGTGAATCCAAGGAAGTGGCAAAGAAGAAAATGGTGCAGCGGCCCGTGTACTTTGTCAGTTCCCTACTACAGGGGGCTAGGTCAAGGTACTCCGGAGTACAAAAGCTGATCTTAGGCCTCATCATGGCCTCGAGGAAGCTGAGCGACTACTTCCAAGCCCATGAGATAACAGTTGTCACCCGTTTCCCGTTGCAATGCATACTGAGAAACCCCGAAGCCACTGGCAGGATAGTTGAGTGGGCACTGGAGTTGTCAAGCTTCGGATTAAAGTATGAGAGCACTTCCACCATTCAAAGCAGAGCTTTGGTGGAGTTTATTGTAGAATGGACACCCGCGCTAGATGATGAAGCTCTGGAGACAATCCTCCCCGGCAAAGAGGCACCCAAGGATTGGATCATGTACTTTGACGGTGCTTTCTCACTCTAGGGGGCTGGGGCAGGTGTGCTCCTCATCGCCCCGACCGGAGAGCATCTCAAGTACGTCGTCCAGATGCACTTTCCCCGCGAGGAAGCCACGAACAACACCGCTGAGTACGAGGGGCTCCTTGCCGGGCTTGGAATCGCGGTTGAGTTGGGAATAAAAAGGCTGATCGTCTGAGGAATTCTCAGCTTGTGGTAAAGCAAGACAACAAAGATTACCAGAGCCCGCTGATGGAAGCCTATGTGGAAGAAGTGAGGAAATTGGAGGAGCACTTCGATGGGCTGCAAACAGAGCATGTGCCACGAGCGGAAAACAGCATTGCTGACCACTTATCGAAGTGCGCTGCACAGAAGCTTCCTGTGGAACCAGGAACCTTTGTTCTCCGCCTCACCCAACCATCAGTATCCCCATCTGCGATGTCCAAGAAGAGAAGAAAGCTGAACTCCGGCAAGCATTTCCCGGCAGAGCTTCCCGAAGCCGCTGGTAGAGAGGCTGCTGGGGAAAATCCCATTCCGGTTGACGAGCGGCTCCCTCCCGCAGGACCTCAGGGTCTAGCGCTTGGGACAAGCACTCCCTGAGACGTTGAGTTGCATTTAGTCCTTGTTGTCGAGCCACAGTCTCCAACCTGGGCGCAGCATATAGTCCATTTCCTTCAAACAGGAGAACTCCCCGAAGAGCAAGAGTAAGCCGAAAGAGTAGCCCGTCGGTCAAGTATGTACTAGTTTGTCGATGACACCCTGTACAGAAGGCGGCCGAACGGTGTGAAATTGAGGTGTATCTGCCGGGAGGATGTACTGAAGCTGTTGGCGGAGATTCATGGAGGAGTATGTGGTTCCCACATTGGATCAAGGGCCCTTGCCGGGAAAGCTTTCCGACAGGGTTTCTATTGACCCACTACCCTCCAGGACGCTACTGAACTGGTCACCAAGTGTGAAGCCTGCCAGTTCCACTCCAAGAACATCCATCAACCAGCGCAAGCCCTGCAAACAATCCCTCTATCCTGGCCATTCTCGGTCCGGGGGCTCGATATCCTGGGCCCCTTCCCCCGTGCTGTCGGGGGCTTTGAGTTCTTGTTCGTGGCAACCGACAAGTTCACAAAGTGGCCTAAGGTGGAACCAGTGAGAAAGGTCACCGCACAAGCAGCTATCAAGTTCATGAAAGGACTGGTGTGCCGTTTTGGAGTGCCTAACAAAGTGATCACCGACAACGGCACCTAGTTCACGAGCCGCACCTTCATGCAATATATCCAAAACCTTGGAAGCAATGTCTCCTTCGCCTTTGTTGCTCACCCGAGAAGCAACGGGAAAGTCGAGAGGATGAATGCTGAAGTGCTGCGAGGACTCAAGACAAGGACTTTCGATAAGCTGCGGAAGAGTGGCAGGCGCTGGATAGATGAGCTGCCGGTGGTTCTTTGGTTCCTCAGAACGACACCAAATCGAGCTACCGGCCAGACGCCCTTCTCCCTAGTGTACGGGGCGAAAGCAGTGCTCCCCACGGAACTCATATACGGGTCACCTCGAGTGCTTGCCTATGATGAAGTAGAGCAACAACAGCTGCGGCATGACGATGCCACGCTCCTCGAGGAAGACCGTCTTCGGGCTGCTGTGCGTGCCGCACGCTACCAGCAAGCTGTGCGCCGCTACCATAGCCGCAGAGTCCATGCCCGGAGCATTGAGGAAGGCGACTTTGTCCTTCGGCGTGTTCAGTCCGCCAAGGGTACAAACAAGTTGACGCCGAAGTGGGAAGGCCCTTACCGGGTAGTATGAGTCACCAGACCTGGTGCAGTCCGTCTGGACGCCGAAGATGGCACCAAGGTGCAGAACTCATGGAACATTGAGCATCTTCATAAGTTCTACCCGTAAGGCGTGGCTGTCGGGCTCAGTCCCCGGCAGCCACCTTTTGTACAAGCCTTGCCGATGTTGCATGTAACCCTTTGTACAAAGCCAGGCGCAGACCCTGTACAACAATAATAAAGCTAGGTATTGCATCATATCATCATCCTTACATGCTCATTACGCATTTTTTATGACTGCAATGTTAGCGCTTTTAAGTTATAGTATATTTGCGAGAATGCTTGATGGAACCGTAATCTTTGTTACTGTCATCACCTTACATGTTTTACCATCGAGAGAACAGGAAAGGGGAACAAAGAAACAAGGATGGCGGCCCATCACGCTCAAAAAGAAGATACTACCTGGAAAAGATAAGTATATCACATGTTTCCAGTTCAGTACTTCTCATTTTCTCAAGGAAACCCTTAGTACCTCCTTACTGCGAGATGTGGAGTCATCCACGTGGTGAAAACCCTTGTCGGGACGAGCCGTCCCCCTGTCCTTGCTTATAGGGGTGACCGTGCCGATACCGACAAGGAGCTCTGCCGGGGGCTCGTCCCCCCCCCCCACTTTGGCACTCGTGGTTTGAATGACGACCCGGCAAGTAGCTCCGTGCGGTAGAGACAAAACATACTAATGCAGTACAAATAAGGAAAGGAAAAGGATAGTACTTGCGAGAAGAAAATATCATTCTATTCTCATTCATTTTCGATACAAAATGGGTAGAGATTACATTATGATTCGTTAAAACTTGGCAAGCGCCTACATCTTTTGACATAAAAAAAGATAAGTGCCCCGCAATCCCTTTCTTGTCCCTCTCCTCTTAGGGATTAGGTAGAAAAGGAGCAGAGGGCAAAAGGAGCGCCTGGCCGGGATTCGACGCTTCCCAGCCATGACCAGAGGGACGCGACCTGCGGAAGGACCCTGCCCCCAGGTAGGGCGGACGAAGCCGACGGAGCGGACAAGACTGACAAAGGGAAAGAAGATGAAGGGCAGGTGCAAATCGTGGCGCTGCCATGACCCAGCTGGTGATGATGGTGCTGCCGGGGAACGCGACGCGTCGGAGACCTCATATGTGCTCCTGATGCGTCCTAGATCCCCGACCGCCATCGTCTTCCTCGTCGCCACCGTCTGAGGAGACGCCCCCGCCATCGCCCAAGCTCCAGGCGTGGCAACTCGGGGACCTCACAGAGAGCATGGTCGTCCCCGGTGGCCAAAGGCGGGGAATTCCGTTCCCCGCCTTAGAAGAACACGCGAAGATGAAGAGCTCTCTCCCGTACGCTCTGTCCAGAGTGTTACGGGAGGAGAGCTTCACCGCGGTAAATGACGACGCGTGGCGGCAACCGCACGCACGCCCATGGTGGCCGTGTGGGCGTTTTTTCTCCATCAGCTTGAAGAAGGAATGCGGGGACCATGGACCACCATGTCGCTGCGCCTCCAACATAGATCCCGACGGGACGTCACCGCGTGGAGCTCCTTCAAGACCAAAGAAGCGGGCAGCGCGGCGACAGGCGTACCACCGCAGCCGTCCCCGATACGGCCACCACGCTGCCCACTCCCCCATCCGAGGCTTCCCCGACCAACCTTCGGTTCAGAACCGTACACCCATGACGGGGGCTGAACAGAGGTTCGGAGGGAAGGTTCTACAAGCACGCTCGCTCGGCCCCTCCCCCTGAGCATCGGGAGGGCGAGCGCAGCTCAAGACAAAAGAGGCAGAAGGGCGAGCTCTGTGGGTTTGCGCTCAAGGAGGAAGAAGGGATGGATGAGCATCGCCCCTCGCGACCCCCAATTTATAGGGGAGAGCGCGGGGGCTGGCTCTCCTCTATTACAAAGGTCGCCGCCCATCTCCACCAATTCCATCGCCCACGATCACGGGCGAACAGGTAACTGCCCCGCTGCTCCAATCCATGGCGTTGCGGTTTCTGCCACGATCAGGACTTTAAGTCACGCGCGCCCGTCGCTAACTTCCCGCTATGCATGCGGCGCGTGTGGCGCAAACGGCCTGAGGTGGTGGGTCAGTGCTGACCAATAAATTGGCAATTACTCCCTCACATTGCGCGCCTGTGCATGAAACTTGGGCCTGACCCAACGGCACTTGACGAGCACGTGTGGGCTAGTCCCGGGGGCTCCAGTCGGTGCACTAGTACAGGGGTACAGGGGTACCCAGTGCACCTGACTTATGCACAGGCGGTAGAAGCAAAACCCCGGCCAGCAATCAAGACAAGACTCCAGCAGGCTCAACGCGGCAGCCCAAGCCTGGACTGCGACGCGCCAAGCACGTCCCCGACGCTTGCCGGGGACAAAGACGTACACACCTCCCAGAAGACCCGGCAAGCCACTCCCCGACAGGCGTGAGCTACCCAGCCACCGCTCCACCGCATCGCTACGCCTGTCACTTATCGATACGGTGTCGAGCCCTCAGACGGCTAATCAGCTCTCGCTAAGAACGTGGCGACACATTGGAAGGCAAGTTACGCTCGGTTGACACCCGCCCTGCAGCGTGTCAAGATCTTAAGCAACGACCGGCCAAGCGGTGGCAAGAGCTTGCCGGGGATGCACCCCCAAGCGCCACCTAGGCAGGTAATCATGGCATTTTGTCCTAAATGCCAGAGTTAGCTATGATAGCTCTACTTAGCTATCTAATCGATAGATAATTTCTGTTTTGCCATTGTGGTAACCCCTTGCACTATAAAAGGAGGCCCAAGGCAACCTAGCTCAAGGTTGGCAACTCGAACCCCCGAACGCTTGTACTCGCACAGTCGCTCTTTCCCCGACAGCAGTCCTTGCCAGGGTTAGGCGCCCTGCGTTCCTCCAATCAATCCACCAAAAAGCAGGAGTAGGGTTTTACGCTTAGCTGCGGCCCGAACTTGGGTAAAATGCCTGTGCTCTGATCATTGCGCCGTCTCATCCTCTCCGCTCTTCATGCAACGTGACCCCCCTTGCCGAACCACAAGGGACCTCTGGTCCCATAGGTGATCGTGAGCATCCGTGCCCCGACACTTATTGTTGGGGAGATGCAAATCCCCATTGAGGTAACCTAGTGATATACAAATATTCTTCGGTTTCATGTTAACTGGAAACAGTTGTTAATAAGACTTGATCAACCTTATTAATGGATCTTTTTCGGATGGCATGTGATTGATGAATTTAGTATTCTCAACTCTCGGTATCAAATGTTTATCCTCTATTATTTTCAGCTTATATAAAATAAATTAGCATGATTTTCTGTTTTTCTATTTTTCTGCATAGAAAAATATCCAAAAATAAAAATTCTCAGATTGCCACAAAATTTTAACATGAATTTTTCAGGAATATATAAGAATTTTTAGTGTAAAAATTGCAGCAGGGGAGTGCACCTGTGGGGCACAAGCCAACAGGGCGCGCCCCCCCTAGGCTGCGCCATGATGGCTTGTGGGGCCCACAGGGCCCCCTGCCTTATCCCTTCAGCCCACTCCTTCTCCTACCTCGAGAAAAAAAATTCCTATCCATCTCTCTCCTGTGTTCTTCCCCTAGAAACTGAAATTTTCGATCTCTTTGCTCGTAACCCCGTTTTCGAAACTGTTTTGAGGAATTGTTCCTTGGTATATGACTCCTCCACTCCTCCAATTAGTTTTTGTTTTTGTGGTTTATATTTTGCATAATGTGCTGCACTTGGTGCTACAGAAAATGATCTTGCATGTTGAATTCTTTGAGTTCCAAGTAGTATGAATGATTGATATGGCCTCTAGGCATCCATTTGAGTAGTTGCTATCAATCTTGCAAAGTTTTATTGACATGAATTTCTGGCCCAAAAATTTCAGAAATTTGTGCTTAGGAAAATGAATTTCTTGAGGAAAGGTTCTTCAAGCCGGAGCCCCAAGGGAGTTGTTAGGAGAACTCAGGACCGAGACATCAACCTTGTTCGCAACATGGAGGTTAGGCCATGTGAATGGCCACATACGCCCTTCATGAACGAAGTGGGTTTCTATGAAGAGTTCATGCAATTCATTGCAAATGCCGAGCTTACCGACTTCCTCGCAGATGAGTGTGACCAATATTATCTCCTTACTAATTCCTTCGTGCAAAACTTTTACTTCACAAATACGCCTGGTTCTCCCACGGTACGTTTTGATCTTTATGCCACCAACTATGAGTTGCCTCTACATGAATTTTGTGAAATATGTTTGCTTCCTTCTGAAGGGGGAACGTGTGAGCGTAAGCCCGAGGAGTTTGAGGACTTCCTCCAAACCTTAACAGTGGGAGAAACTAGGGGCGTGTCAAACGCTAGAGCTACTAGTTTGCAATTTCCTTCTGTGCACTACTTTTCTCTGTTTATAGGACAATGCATAACTGCCATGGAACAGGGTGGTGGCCTGAGTGCCCCTACCTTGGTTATTTTACGCCGTGCACTTTATGGTGATCATACTTACAACTTAGGAGCTATTGTTGATCGTCGATTAAATCTTAACCGAGACAAGGGCAAGGTTCATGGTGGTATTTATGCCACTCGCTTGGCAAAGCGTTTTGAAATTGCTATACGCCCTACTGATTACTTATTTCCTAAGGTTTCTCTTGATCACCAGTCTATGTTGGAACACCAATTCATTGAGGAACCACAACCACCGCAACATATTCGTTATCGCTTGGTATTTAGCGAGAAGAGTTGCGATATTATTCCTTTGCCTGCACCCTCTTTGTTTAACTATCATGCCAAGCACGGATACAAAATAATGCCAGAAGATATAATTGCTTACCGGAATGAGCTTGCTGCTGCGGAGGCCGAGGTCCAGGCGTGGGATGCTCAGGTGCCCCAGCCGGAACACTTTCCCGGATCTGATGGCTATTATCAGTGGTGATCACCGAGCTAGGCAAACGCCTAAGCTTGGGGGAGTACGTATTTCTAACCGACATTACATTCATGTTCGCACACATCATATAAATTGTCGGTGCTCATCCTCTTTCATTGTATATCCATGTTAGTTTTATTTGGTCTGCTTTCTTCTTGTGTGTTTGAAAAAAATCTTAGAAAACCGAAAAATATTTCTTGCTTCTTTTTAGTTTCCTTTCCCCATTTAACTATCTTTAGCACTAAAAAGAAAACCCAAAAAGATTTCCTTTGCATGTTGGGAGCTTTCCCGTGTAAATAGTTTTTCTCGTTCTTGTTTTCCCTTAGTTTATTTGCTTGCTTGAGAAAAACAAAAACTCCAAAAAAATATTTTAGCGTGTTTCTCTAAATTTCTTTTATTCTTTGTTGAGTCTTTGAAAGGAGACCATGATGAAAATGTTGTGTGGCTCTTATATTCTTTATTGTTGATCTAACAGAGAGCCAATATTACTTTGTCTTCTCCTTTGTCCAAAACTGCCCTGCAGATTCCATCTTAGTCCATGGTATTCTTGCACTATTATTATTATCACATCATTGGGTCATGCAAGTGAAAGGCAATAATGACGATATTTGACGAAGTGATCGTGGCAAAGGAAGCTGGTATGAACTCTTCTTTTTTTGTTTTTTTAAATATGTTTAGCTTGTTCGATCTTGATTCAGTATATTATGACTGAACATGTTCATGATGACAATTAGAGATTATAGGTTCTCATGCCATGCTTAAATAGATAGTAGTGAATAATTATTTATCTTATAGGCCAACATGCATTAAAATGGTTATGATGTGGTATGGTAGTATGGTATTTCCCTCTGAGAAATTCAAGCGGCTTGACTTGGCCCATGTGCAAACATGTAATTGATTCAAAACCAATGCAGCCTTCATGATGTTTAAATTCAGAGTGTTCATATCCTACTCATGCTATGTCCAATGTTAATTATTCATAATGCATACCTATGACTGTTTTCGCTCTCTAGCTGGTCGCTTCCCAACCTATTGCTAGCCTTCGCCTGTACTAAGCGGGAATGCTGCTTGTGCATCCAAAATATTTAAACCAAGTTATTCCACATGAGTCCACCATACCTACCAATATGCGGTATTAGCCTGCCGTTCCAAGTAAATTTGCATGTGCCATCTCTAAATATTCAAATAAGCATCCCTTTTGTGCATGCATCTCGCTCATTGAGCGACGAGGCGGTCAGTATCTTCCATGCTAAGTGAGTTATTGTCGAGACGGTAATTTATTCACCGTCATTGCACGAGAGAGGCTGGTAAAAAGGATGCCCAGTCCTGTATAATCAAAAAATTAATTAAACAAAACCCCTTGGGACAGTTGATATGTTGGCAGGCATCCGTGGATTCGGTCAGCCATGGTTTGTGTATGTATGGTGGATGGGAGTAAACTTTACTATTCTGTTTGGGAACTGCCAATAATGAGTTTAGCATGGAAGATATTGATAACCTTTGTCGTAACGCTGACAAGAAAAGTGCACCACCCAAAAACTATATCTCAATCTTGTTTTAAAACTTGAGCTCTGGCACCTCTGCAAATCAATGCTTCCCTCTACGAAGGGCCTATCTATTTATTTTTATGTTGAGTCATCATCCTCTTAGTAAAGGCACCAGACCGGAGAGCACTATTGTCATTCTCGTGCATTGAGTCTAGTTAATGTTGGATGTGAGCATGACTGGATCTTTTCTACTCTGAATTATAATGTTTAGTCGCTGCTTGAACCTCAGAGGTGCTGTGCATTTATGTTTTGCTGTCTCAAAAAGGGCTAGCAAAATACCATGTCACCATATTATATCATGATTGTATTGATAAATTGTTGGCATGTGAGATATCTTATTATTTTCTTGCTAGTTCGTTATGTATTGCCATGAGTTAATATGATGTTTAATTGTTATCATGGATGTGAGTATTTATAATTTATGCTGAAAACTTGAGCACTAGCTAAGCATGTGTATAACAACGAGAACAAAAGAGTTTGTAAAAGTTTTCTTTATCACTTTCAGTTTGTCAACTAAATTGCTTGAGGACAAGCAATGAGTTAAGCTTGGGGGAGTTGATTTGTCTCCAATGTATCTACTTTTCCAAACACTTTTGGTCTGGTTTTGACCTCTAATTTGCTTGATTTGAATGGAACTAACCCGGACTGACGTTGTTTTCATCAGAACTACCTTGATGTTATTTGTGTGCAGAAATAAAAGTTCTCGGAATTGGACGAAACTTTTTGTGGAATTTTTTTGGGAATTATAATGAATTATGGAGCGAAGACCTGCCGAAGGGAGGCCACCTGTGGGGCACAAGACAACAGGGCGCGGCCCCCCCTAGGCCGTGCCATGATGGCTTGTGCAGCCCACGAGGCCCCTCCAACCCTGATTCCAGTCCTATAAAATCACATCTTCGGAGAAAAAAATCAGAGAGAAGTTTTCATCGCATTTCACGAGACGGAGCCGCCTCCACCTCTTGT
Source organism: Elymus sibiricus (assembly GCA_039707655.1). NCBI lineage: Eukaryota > Viridiplantae > Streptophyta > Magnoliopsida > Poales > Poaceae > Elymus > Elymus sibiricus. The sequence goes on from CM077665.1 coordinate 242,018,009, forward strand.
TCTTCCTCGGGAAGGCTGATCTGGAGTCCGTCTGGGGCTCCGGAGAGGGGAAATCGTCACCGTCGTCATCACCAACACTTCTTCATCAACACCGCCATGATGCTCACCACCAGGAGTGAGTAATTCCTTTGTAGGCTTGTTGTACGGTGGTGGGATTGGATGAGATTGATCATATAATCGATTTAAGTTTGATAGGGTTTGATCCCTAGTATCCACTATGTTTTGAGATTGATGTTGCTATGACTTTGCTATGCTTAATGCTTGTCACTAGGGCCCGAGTGCCATGATTTCAGATCTGAACCTATTATGTTTTCATGAATATAAGATTGATTTGGATCCTATCTTGAAGTTATATGTACCTATTACGTGTTTTGATCCGCATACCTCAAGGTGGCAATAATTGGGATTCTTTCCGGTGATTGTCGTAGTTTGAGGAGTTCATGTATTCACCTTGTGTTAATTCTTAGTTTCGATTCTCTATTAAAAGGAGTCCTTAATATCCCTTAGTTTCCAATAGTACCCCGCTGCCACAGGAGGGTAGGACAAAAGGTGTCATGCAAGTTCTTATCGCAAGCACGTATGACTCTAAACAGAATACATGCCTACATTATATTGATGAATTGGAGCTAGTTTTGTGTCGCACTAGTTATAGGATTGATGTCATCTAAATCATTATCCATCACCGATCCATGTGCCTACGCTTTACATATACTGAATCTTGCTAAGTTACTATTGCTACTGCTACTGTCACAACTGTTACAAAATTGCTACTGTCACAACTACTGTTACTTTTGCTACTACTATTTGTCGTGCTACTAAACCTTTGCTGCAGAGAGATATCCTAGGTGCAGTTGAATTGACAACTCAAATGTCAAGGCCAATAAATATTCTTTGGCTCCCCTTGTGTCGAATCAATAAATTAGGGTGAAATACTACCCGTGAAGACTGTCTCGATCCCCTATACTTGTGGGTTATTGATACGTTTCCAACGTATCTATAATTTTTGATTGTTCCATGCTGATATATTATCATTCTAGGATACTTTTTGGGTCTTTATTTACAAATTTATAATATTTTTGAGCACTAACCTATTGACCCAGTGCCCAGTGCCAGTTGCTGTTTTCTGCATGTTTTTTGCTTTTAAGGTTTATAGTACCAAACGAAGTCCAATTGCCATGAAACTTTTTGATGATTTTTTCTGGACCAAAAGAAGACCTGGAAGCTTCGAAAGGAGGCCGGGGGCCGCACGAGGGCCGCACAAGCCAACAGGGCACACCCCTGGGAGAGTCGCACCCTGATGGCTTGTGCCTCCCTCGGTTGCCTCCCGACACCCCTCTCTGGCCTGTAAATTCTCTTTCACCCTAAAAATAACATAGGCAGTCCCGAAACCCTTTTTTTGCCACCGCAAGTCTCTATTCCATCGCGAGGCCATCTGGAGCTCCGTTCCGGCACCCTGCCGGAGGGGGGATCTATCACGGAGGGCCTCTTCATCAACCTTGCTGCCCTCATGATGATGTGTGAGTAAATCACCACAGACCTACGGGTCCATAGCTAGTACCTAGATGGCAATCTCTCTCTCTTATGATCTTCAATACAATGGTCATCGCATCTTTGCTTTGATCTATCTGATGTAATCCTATTGTGCGGTGTGTTTGTTGGGATCCGATGAATTGTGGGTTTCTGTTCAGATTATTCATGAAAATATTTGAGATGCCTCTGAATTATATTATCTCTTATGTGCATGATCATTATAGCTTCGTAATGTTCTCCGATCTATTGATATGCTTTGGCCAAATAGATTGATATTTCATCGGTGGGAGTGGTGCGTTGTCGTAGGTTCAACCAGGCGAGTTTCTATATCCCAGTGATAAAGTAGGGGACAAGATGCGTCTTTGTGTTGTTGCTACTAAGGATAAAACGATGGGGTTCATTCATATTTTTTGAGTTTACTTTGTCTACATCATGTCATCGTTCTCCAAGCATTACTCTGTTTTACTTAATACTCTAGATGCATGCTGGATAGTGGTCGATGAGTCGAGTAATAGTAATAGGTGCAGGCAGGAGCCGACCTATTTGCTTATGGACGTGATGCCTATATATACATGATCATTGCCATGAAAATCGCATAACTATCCGCTTTTCTATCAATTGCCCAACAGTAATTTGTTTACCCACCGTATGCTGCCTACATGAGAGATGTCGCTAGGGAACACTATGGATGCCGGGTCTATTCACTTATATATTCGCAAACGCTAAATTTACCTTGATGCCTTTATTTACTTTTTAATTATTTTGCAATTTATATTTATCAACAATTATCTACACAACTCATTGCTTGCAAATAACGAGATTAAGGGGCTTGACAACCCTCTTGCCCGTGTTGGGTGCAAGTTGTTTGTTCATTTGTGTGCAGCCGCTGAAGACGGTTGAGGATTGATATTCCTATTGGTTTGATAAACCTTGGTTTCATAACTGAGGGAAATACTTATCCGCTTTGTGCTGCAATTACACGTTCCTCTTCACGGAAAACCCAACGCAGATCACAAGTATCAGTTATCACATCTAAGCTTGGAGATTTTGTAGTCGTCCTCGCCAACCTATGATGAGGACATCTGGTATGGAGCCAACCCGTGAGTGTCGATCTTTTCACACTTGGAGGGGCAAAGGGAGAAACCAAAATATAAAACTCAAACACTCAAGAACGGTCTCCAATCACACATCCACTAGATCCACAAAAACACACGAGATACAACGATCCAAAGTCAATGAAAAGATACAAGTAACGGTAGTGTTCCCACTCCGGAGGAGGGACCTTGAAATCCCGGAGGATCTTCCCTACAAGAGTGGCCTTGGCATCCACTTCGATCTTTTCCCGTAGAGGTCATCTCCATGGGATGAGGTAAGTGGAAGGAGATATGCTCAACAATCTCAATCGCTAAATATAAGCTAATCCTAAAAGGAGGAGGAGGGGTCCTTTATATAGTACTAGGCGAGATAGGGGAAGGAGAGAGAGATACATGGGCCTTTGGTCGCATCTGCCCATGCCGGGGCCGGATGTCCGGCCGGGCGCCCGGATGTCCGGGACTTGATGTAGGGACCGGATGTCCGGGCTTCAGGCCAGATGTCCGGGCTGGACGACGTTTGGGTCCACGAGATACTGGACTTGGCGCGCCGAATTTCCGGACTAGGGGCCGAATATTCGGGTCTTTGGGTGAGGCCGGATGTCCGAACTAGGCCTGGTCGGGGTGGCCCACCTTTTGGCATAACCTGGCCGGATTTCCGGGCCAGGGGCCGGATTTCCAAGGCGCCGGATGTCCGGGCCCTTGGCCGGATGTCCGGCCACTAGGAGGTCTTGTAGCCCTTCCTCGGTGCTCTTCTTCCTTTGTCTTTGCGTCCACCTTCATGGTTGCTTGGCCTTCACTCCGAGCGTCTTAGAGGTCCTCTTCAAGGTACCTAAGCATGCATAGGGTCTCCGCTTGAGGTATGATACGTCTCCAACGTATCTATAATTTTTGCTTGTTCCATGCTGTTATATTATCATTCTTGGATGTTTTACAATCATTTTATAACAACTTTATATCATTTTTTGGGGCTGACCTATTGACATAGTGCCAAAGTGCCAGTTGCTGTTTTGCTTGTTTTTTTACTTCCCAGAAAATCAATACCAAACGGAGTCCAATCTTGACGAAACTTTTTGGAGATTTTTTCTAGACCAGAAGACACCCAGTGGGCCAAAGAAGTGCCGAGGTAGTGGGCCGAGGAGACCACAACCCACCAGGGTGACGGGGTTATTACCCCTGGGTATGCGGAGGAGAGGCAGTTCAAGCCCCTTTCCGAAAAACTAGACGACCGACAGGCCAATGGCCGACTGGCCCCATGGCCGTCTGGCCCGCTGCCGGCTGGCCCACTGCCGGCTGGTCCGTAGCCGGCGGACGGGAGGCCGGCTAACCCCCTGGCCGGCTGGCCCGCGGCCGGCTGAACGGAGGCCGGCCCTCTGGCCCTCACCCGGGCGCGCCTGGCCGCTACACGACTAACTTGCCCACTGACCTCTGGACGGGCAGGTATCCGTCTCCTCCCACTCCGGCCAGGTACGCTGATGGGACGCGACCCCCACGACAGACTCTGATGAGGCCACAGCAGCCGCTGACGCACGGGCGCGCATGGCTACAGTCCGGGCAGTCGTACCGCTGACCGGGACTGATCGAGACCCGGCGGAGCCACAGTACCGCTGCGCCACCGTCCACTCCATTACCTGCCCCCGCGTGGCTACAGCGCTGCCGGCCGTACCGCTGACTTCGGCCGACTGGCGCAAGACGACGCCGGGCGAGGCGGCCCGTGTCGCGGCAGGTGGGCGCGGACCAATAGAAGAGCCGGCTGGCGGGCCCCAGCTGGCGATGGGACCGCGCAGCCGGCGGGCCCTACGGGCAACGAGACAACCCAGCCAGCGGGCCCCCTGGCTGGCTGGAGGGGCTGCCAGCCGGGTCCCCCCTCTTGGTACCTTAGGAATATTGCAAGCCGGGGGGTTGGCCTATAAACCCCCCCGAGGCCCCCATGCATCGGGGACGCACACACGCGCAGGAGCATTCCCCCTATCTTAGACTCACTCACACTCCCACATAGCAAGGGAAGAGGAGCCGGCCGCTCCTTGTTCCTCCCCTAGACGAACAGCTCGAGGAGCACCATTGTAACCTCACCCACCATATAGCTAGACCAGCAGGACTAGGGGTATTACCTCCCCCGGAGGGCCCCGAACCTGGGTACATCGTGTGTCCCTCATCGCTTGTGCCTAATCCCGCTCCCGGAGCCCGTCGGCGTCCTTCGGCCCCAACCACTCTCGATAAGCCACCCCATGGCATCTGTCGTGAGAAAACGACGACAGTTGGCGCCCACCGTGGGGCCGTCCGCGGCGCCTGCTGGAGACATGCTCCGGGCGGGACCCTTCACCACCTCCCCTGGCCGCCTCGCGTCCGGGCGGAACTGCGTGCTCGTGAGGCTTGCTCCTGCGGGGCGGAACCCCGCCCCCGCTGGCCCTGCGGGCAACGCTGCCGGCCTCTCCGTTGAGCGGCTCGGCAGCAACCCGCTGATCGACATCGCCATCCTCTCTGAGCGCGTCGGTAGGTTGAGCCTCGACGACGAGCCAGCTGCCGACGCGTACCCTAGCCAGGTACTCGACTGCTTCGACCCGCCCTCGTCCGTGGGCGCGCTCGCCCCGGGTGAGGCCGGCAACTCCCGCGTCCGCGCGGGGGTGATGGCCACCGGCTCCTCCACGACCTCCGGCCGTGCCAGGGCGGAGGCGGACGCGGCCGCCGCTGCCACTCGCGCCGGCACCTCCGACCCCCTCGGCGCCGTACTTTGGGGCCTCAGCACCCCCGTCGCACCGACGACAAACCCAGCCACGGCTATGGCTGAGCTGGAAGATGCTCGCCGGCTGCTGTTCGATGAGGCAACCATGCTTGCTGCCACCAAGCGCCGGATGGAGTCCGCGCAGCGTGAGTATAACTCCGCCTACGGCCTCACCCCCACCGGCAACGAGCCCAGCCGGCGCGGTGATGTCCGCAACCGCGGCCGCGTGGTCGGTGAAATCCTCGGCGGCAGGCTTCCCACCTACGACACGCCGGCCGCCAACCTGAGGGCCGCCCACGTGGCCTACGCCGATCTCGCCGGCCTGGAGGGCGAAGAGCGAGAGCTGCAGGAACGACACATCCAAGACCTCATCGCCACCGCCAACGCCCAGCAGGCCCGGCTCGACGGTGTCAACACCGGCTGCGAAATCCCCGTCCCCGAGGGGGACGCCCCGCCTACTGCTGGCCAGCGCCGGCTGGTCCAGCAGGCCTCTTCCCCTCGCAGCTCTGGCCGGCGGGGCGCTGGGTCCCACAACAGACGTTCCCGGCTGCGAGACGAGCAGCCGTCCGTCAGCAGCCGGCGCAACGACGTTCCGGCTGGCGGCAGCCAGCGCAGCCGGGACCATACCCCGCCCCCGCGACGGGAGCGTGCCAGCTCGCCTGCTCCGACTGTTTGCCCCGAGCTCGCCGCTCGGCTCGACCCGCGCGTCCCGCGGAGCGAGAACGACGCTCGGACCCGCATCGAGCGGCTAGCATAGTCGGCTCTCCTCGAGGAGGAGGGCTCGATCGGCCCGGCGTGCTTCGGCCCCCGGATTCGCAACGAACCATTCCTAGCTGGCTTCACTCTCCCTCGCGACACCCCGAAGTACAACGGCTCCGCCAAGCCGGAGAACTGGTTGGTCGACTACACCACCGCGGTCGGCATTGCCAGGGGGAACAAGCATGTAGCCGTGCGCTAGGCCCCCCTAATGCTGACTGGCTCAGCCCGGACCTGGCTTAACAGCCTGGCGGCCGGCAGCATCAACACCTGGACGGACTTCGAGGAAGCGTTCGTCTGCAACTTCACCGGCACCTACAAGCGGCCTGGCCGACCCCGCGAGCTGGCCATGTGTGTCCAGGGGCCGGAGGAGCCCCTCCGCGACTACCTCACGCGTTGGAACGAGCTCCGCAACTCCTGTGAGGGAGTGCATGAGGTGCAGGCCATCCAGTATTTCATCGAGGGTTGCCGCGACGGCACCCACCTCAAACACAAGCTCTTGTGCTCCGAGCCGGCTACCCTGGCGGACCTAATGGCCAAGGCGGACAAGTACGCCACGGCCGACCTGCCACGCCACGGGTGGCCGCCGACAACCGGCAGCAGCAGAACAACAAACGCAAGTCCGACCAGCCGGACCCCCGCTACGGGAGCTGGCAGGTTGCCACCATCGAAGAGGAACAACCGGCTGCCCAGGCCCCTAACCAGCGTTAGCGCGCCGGCAAGGCCGACTGGCAGCCCAAGCTTACCTTCGAGCAAATGCTTGACCTACCCTGCAAGCACCACTCCGGCGCCAAGCCGGCCACCCATACGCTCTGGCAGTGCAACTTCTCCTAGCGGCTAGCCCGAGGCGAGGGCCTTCCGGCTACTCCGCCTCCGGCTCCCCGCGAACCGGCTCCGGCCCAGGCCCCGCCGCCTGCTTCGGCCCCAGCAGCCAACGACGGCCGTCTCCATGACCAGTTCCCTCGCCAGGACGGGTCCTACGTCGTCTTCACCAGTGAAGCCACTGACAAGCACAGCGTGCGCCAGCGCCGGCACGAGGTGAACGCCACCGCCCCCTCGGTCCCCCAGTTCATGCATTGGTCCGAAAAGCCGGTCACTTGGAGCCGGGCGGACCATCCGGCCGTGATGCCAAACCCGGGCAGCCACGCCCTCATCCTCGATCCCACCATCGTCTCCGAGAGGCCACCTGCCGGTTCTCGCGGGTGTTGATAGACGGAGGCAGCAGCATCAACATCCTCTATTGCGACACGATGCTCAAGCTGGGGCTCAAGGAGAAAGATTTGCGGACAAGCCGGACGGTTTTTCACGGCATCGTGCCAGGAAATTCCTGAACCGCCATCGGCAAGATCGAGCTCGACGTCCTCTTCGGCGACCAGAGCCACTTCCGCCGTGAGCCGGTTTGGTTCGAGGTCGTGGACCTCGACAGCCCCTACCACGCGTTGCTCGGCCGACCGGCCCTCGTCAGGTTCATGGCGATCCCCCACTATGCCTACCTCAAACTCAAGATGCCGGGTCCCAAGGGCATCATCACCATCGCCGGCAACTACAAGATGTCGATCGAGTGTGCCCGCGACGGCAGCCGGCTGGCCGAGTCCCTGGAGATAGCGGAGGAGAAGCGGCAGCTCGACCGGCTCGTGGCTCACGCCTCCAATGAGCCGGCGGTGCCGCCTCCCCCGTCCCAGACGAACGGCGAGGCATCGTTCCAGCCGTCCAAAGACACCAGGCAGGTGCCGCTCGACCCGGCCAACCCCAAGCAGTGCGTCACCATCGGCGCCAACCTCAACAGCAAATAGGAAGGCGAGCTCGTCGACTTCCTCCGTGAGAATCGGGACATCTTTGCATGGTCTCCAAAAGACATGCCGGGTGTTCCGAGGAAGTTCGCCGAGCACAAACTTCATGTATGGCCGGACGCAAAGCCGGTCAAGCAACCCCTGCGCCGTTTCTCCGAGGAGAAGCAGCGTACCATAGGAGAGGAGATCGCCCGGCTACTCGCAGCCGGCTTCATCATGGAAGTATTCCACCCGGACTGGCTGGCCAACCCAGTCCTGGTATTAAAGAAAAACAAGACGTGGCGCATGTGTATCGACTACACGAGCGTGAACAAGGCGTGTCCCAAGGACCCATTCGCCCTGCCGCGGATCGATCAAGTTATCGACTCCACGGCCGGCTGCGACCTGCTGTCTTTCCTGGACGCCTACTCAGGCTACCACTAGATCAAACTAGACCCGGCCGACCGGCTGAAAACCTCCTTCATCACCCCCTTCGGGGCCTACTACTACATCACCATGTCCTTCGGCCTGAAGAATGCAGGCGCCACCTTCCAGCGCTACATGCAGAAGTGCCTCCTGCCGCAGATCGGCAGGAACGTCCATGTCTACGTGGACGACATCGTCGTCAAGACCAAGAAGCATTTCAGCCTCCTTGACGATCTCCGGGAGACCTTCGCTAACTTGCACGAGTACAAGATCAAGCTAAACCCGGAGAAGTGCGTGTTCAGCGCGCCAGCCGGCCAGCTCCTGGGTTTCTTCGTGTCCGCCCGCGGCATCGAAGCTAACCCGGAGAAGATCAGAGCCATCGAGCGCATGCACAAGCCGGCCAAGCTCATCGACATCCAGAAGTTCGCCGGCTGTCTGGCCTCGCTCAGCCGGTTCATCAGCCGACTGGGCGAGAAGGCACTGCCTCTCTACCAGCTCATGAGGAAGTCACCCAAGTTCGAGTGGACCGACCAGGCGGACGCGGCGTTCTGCGACCTCAAGCACGCGCTCTCTAGCGCCCCCATCCTGGCGGCGCTGGCTGAGAAGGAGCCGATGCTCGCATACATTGCGGCCACCACCCGCGTGGTCAGCGTCGTGCTGGTGGTGGAGCGACCGGAGGAGGGCAAAGCGCTGCCGGTCCAGCGCCCCGTCTACTACCTCAGTGAAGTCCTTTCCGCCTCCAAGCAGAACTACCCCCACTACCAGAAGATGTGCTACGGCATATACTTCGCCGCCAAGAAGGTCAAGCAGTACTTCCAGGAGCACACCATCACAGTGGTGAGCACGGCCCTGCTCGGCGAGATCATGAGCGGCCGGGACGCAACCGGCCGGATCGCCAAATGGGCCATCGCCCTCGCTGACCATGAGATCCGGTACGAGCCACGCACCGCCATCAAATCGCAGACCATGGTGGACTTCCTCGTCGACTGGGCCGAGACCCAGTTCGTGCCGCCTCCTCCAGACTCCACGCATTGGCGCATGCACTTCGACGGCTCGAAGATGCGAACCGGCTTGGGAGCCGGCATCGTCTTGTCATCCCCTAAGGGGGACTAGCTCATGTACGCGCTCCAGATTCTCTTCACCGCCTCCAACAACGTGGCCGAGTACGAGGCGCTCGTCCATGGCCTCCGGCTCACCAAGGAGATCGGGATCCGGCGCATCCTCTGCTTCGGCAACTCCGACCTCGTGGTACAGCAGGTCTCTGGCGAATGGGACGCCAGGGACGCCAACATGGCCAGCTATCGCTTCCTCGTCCAGCAGCTCACCGGCTCCTTCGAGGGCTGCGAGTTCCACCACGTCCCCCGGGCGGACAACGAGGCGGCCGATACGTTGGCAAAAATCGGCTCCACCCGACAGGCCATCCCAGCCGGTGTCTCCCTCGAACGGCTGCTCAAGCCTTCTATCAAGCCTTCCCCCGAATCGGAGTCCATCTTCGTACCGGCTGCTCCGGCAGCTCTGCCGGCGCCGCCGGCTCCGGCTGCCCTGCCGGCGCCATCAGCTCCGGCGGCAACGCCAACCCCGCCGGCTCCGGCATCCGGCACCCCCGCGGCGGCTGGCTCTGACTCTACGGCCTTCCTGACGGCGATCGCCACAACCCCCGCTGTCCCAGTCCCGGGGACTGGCGAGCCGGTCCCGGGGGCTGGCGGGCCGGTCCCGGGGGCTGATGGGCCGGCTCCGGCTGCCCCCGGCGCTCCGCCCAAGCTCGAGCCGGCTCCCGTCCCGACCCCCTCGTGGGCCCAGTCCATTCTGGCTTTCCTCTTGCGCGGCGAGCTCCCTCCTGACGAAGACAAGGCCTGGCAGATCCAACGCCGCGCCCCGGCTTATAGCATCATCAACCGCGAGCTAGTCCATCGCAGCACCACCGGCGTTTTCAAACGCTGCGTCGAGCCGGAGAAGGGGCAAGAAATCCTCCTCGACATCCACCAGGGCGAGTGCGGGCATCACGCCGCCACTAGAACCCTGGTGGCCAAAGCATTCCGCCACGGCTTCTACTGGCCCACAGCCTTGGAGGAGGCCAAGCGGCTGGTTGACAAGTGCGAGGGGTGACAGCGCTTCAGCACGCAGAGCCACCTGCCGGCAACGGCCCTCCAGACCATCCCGCTCTCGTGGCCCTTTGCCGTCTGGGGGCTGGACATGGTAGGGCCCTTCAAGACTGCCCGGGGCGGCATGACACATCTGCTGGTGCCTGTCGACAAGTTCACCAAGTGGATCGAGGCCAGACCCATCAAGAAGCTGGATGGCCCCACGGTCGTCCGGTTCATCAAGGATATCACGGTCCGCTACGGCGTTCCCCACAGCATCATCACCGACACGGCACGAATTTCGCCAAAGGCGCGATGGCTCGTTTCTGCTCTCAGGAGGGCATCCGGCTCGACCTCGCGTCAGTGGCCCACCCACAGTCCAACGGCCAGGCGGAGAGGGCAAACGGCTTGCTCCTGGCCGGCCTCAAGCCTCGGCTCGTGGCACCCCTCGTGCGGTCAGCCGGCTGCTGGGTCGATGAGCTGCCGGCCGTCCTCTGGAGCCTCAGGACCATGCCCAACCGGTCGACCGGCTACACTCCTTTCTTTCTGGTGTACGGGTCCGAGGCGATCATCCCCACGGACATCGATTTCGATTCGCCTCGGGTTGCCCTATACACGGAGAAGGATGCGAAGGAAGCAAGAGAAGACGGCGTCGACCTACTCGAAGAAGCACGCGAGCTGGCCCTAAGCCGGACGGCCATCTACCAGCAGAAGCTCCAGCACTACCACAGCAAGCGAATCCGGCCCCTCTCTTTCCGCGAAGGGGACCTGGTGCTCAGACGGATCCAGCGAATTGCCGGCCAGCACAAGTTGTTCTCCCCATTGGAGGGTCCATTCATCATCAGCAAGGCGTTGCACAACAATGCCTACTACCTGATAGATGCCCAAAAGTCGCAGAAGCGCAAAAGAGATGCCTCCGGCGAGGAGACGGAGCGCCCATGGAACGCAGCACTCCTCCGACCGTTCTAGTGTTAAGAAAAAACCCATGTATGTATGTATCTTCCCTTCCGTTGGAACTTAATGAATGCAATGGGGGCCCCAAGCCGGCACTGGGGGCACGCCCCTTTTCAATTCCTTCGAAGGCGTGTCATTTTTCTTAGGCAAGGCACCCGGGTCCGGCTCCCTGGCCCGGGGGCTCGCCGACTCTTCTCCGAAGCAGACAAGTAGCGTGGGCAAGCAACCCTTTCCTTCCCTCCCTGCCCATCCACAGACCGGCCCCCGGCTGCCCGGCTGGCGGGACCACGGGGTAGAAAGAAACTTACCACGCGAACACCACCTGAGGAGCAGCAGCCGGATAGGCCCAACCGGACCATGTTACCTCTAGAAACCAGCCTCTGCCGGTTCACCCCAACCCTAGCCGGACGACTCTAAGGCCCGCTCATTTTCCCCAAGGACGATGCCCCGTCCCTGTCCCAGACCGGCTCCCGGCTGGCTGACAGGCGGGGCGGAAGCCAGAAGGAACCCGTGCGTAAATTACAAGTCGAAAGGCAAAAGGCAGGGGAGGAGCCGGCACGCAAACATTTTAGACTTCAAGCAAATTCATAGGCAAAAGGCCACAGGCCAAGGATTCTTTACAATACACCCCTAGTGGGTGGAAATGCATTTTAAAAACAAGTCTTGCAGCAAAGGAACGGATACAGCAAAAAGAAAAAGAGGGGCGCCTAGGCTTCCGGCGCATCGCCGGCCGGCTCTTCCTCCATGGCCTCGGTGTCGCTGCCACTGCTGGAGTCGGTGCTCTCGTCGGCGACCTCGTCGTCTTCAGGGCCCTGAGGATTGCCGAAAGAGTCCTCGGCGACCGGCTCACTGTCTTCACCTAGCGCCGGCAGGAGCTCGTCCGGGTCGACGTAAGACGCCAGCTCGTTGGCGCGACGGACCAGGGCGCCTTCGCGGGCGGCTCGTTCCGCCTCGGGGACCTCGCGCATCGTGACCAGCCGGTCCAGGTTGACGCCGGGGTACCACGAGGTGACAAACCGGAGAGCCATCTGCACCCCGGAGCGGGCCGCCGACACCTTCCAAACCTCGAGCCGGGCCACCGCGTTCTCCAGCCATAGCGCCACGCGGCCCTCCGAGGCCCCACGACCCGGCCAGAGGGCCGAAATCACCTCCTTGCCGGCCGTAAGGAGCCGGTCAATGCAGGGCTATACGTGGAGCAGCCGGTTCTCGATGGCCAGCGCAAGCTCCGGCATGTCCCAGCCGGTGTGCTCCTCGACCTCCTGCCCGCGCTCCCGCAGGCACTCCCGGTGCTCCACAACAGCCCGCTCGGCGCGGCGCTGGGTCTCCGGGAACCGGTCTGGGGGGGAGAGAGTAAACAACAATCAAGACAAAAAGCAAGTCGAAGGCAGACGGCAAAGGAGGAAGACTCGTAAACAAAACTTACGCTGGAAGGCCTCGTCCACTTCAATGGCGAAGAGAAGGCATGCGCTCCGCTCCTTCTCCAGCGCCTCCTCCGCCAGAGCAAGGGCGACCCCGCGCGTCTCGAGCTCCCCCTTGAGGCGATCTACCTCATCCTGAAGAGCGATGGCCCGCTGGGTGGTGTCGGCCGCCTGCTTGGCGGCGTCCTCCCGGGCCGCCACCTCCCGCCGCAGCTCCGCGGTCAGGCGCTCCTGCGCCGCCTGACCGTCAGCAACCAGGCCGCCCAGCCGGTCCCGCTCCGACGTGGCCGCCTAGAGCTCCTGCCCCAGCCGGTCCCGCTCGGAGGCCAGTTCATCCCTCTTCTGCCGGACCGGGATCAGCTCCTCTGTCAAAAAACCAAGCATAAGCTACTCAAACGCAGAAGACCCGGACCGGCTGCCGAGCAGCCGGCCCGACTCTCGGGGACTACACCCAGTGGGTGCGCTCGCGCGCCCCCACTGGAATAAACGTACCTTGCGCCTTCTTCAACTCCTCCTGGACCCGGTAGTAGCCGAGCTTGCCGCGGTTATGGATAAGGACCGCCTCATCGAAGAGCGCCTGCCGCCTGGCGTTCTCAGCCTGTCCCGCGCCAAGAAACAAGAAGTTAGACAAGCAAGAGAGGGTTAGATCCGGCCCGACTACCACGCAGCCGTGCAGCCGGCCCGAATCTCGGGGGATACACCCAGTGGGTGCGCTCGCGCGCCCCCACTGAAAGTTCAACGCAAGGCAGAAGGGACTCACCTCCACCGCCTCCTCCACGCGCCGAAAGTTGCTCTCGACGGCCTCCGCGAACCTAGCCAGCCCCTCACGGCAATGCGCCATGATGCGGCCTGGCTCCCCAGGCGCAAGGGCCAGGACGCTGGCTGGCGAGGCCGGAACGGTCGGGACGAGAGCCGGCGTCTCCCAGTCCCGGATCACGTCCAGCATGGTCCTCCTCGACCGGCTCGACCCGCCGCTCGACCCGGCGTCCACCACGGCAGCAGCCGGTGGAAGGTTGGCGGTGACCACCATGGCTCGGGAGCTGGCCTCGGGCCCGTCCACGACCGGCACCACCGGCTCCACCACCTGCCGGACTGGCTCGACAGCTGGCTGGGCCGGCTCACTCCTCCCGCTAGCCGGTGCCTCCGGTGCCGGGGCAACGGGCACGCCCGCCGCGGCCGGCTCGATGGCAGAAGAGGTCACCACCGCATCCCCCCGCTGGGTCGCCTCCGGAGCCGGGTCGGGGACCGCTCCCGCCAGCCGGGTCACTTCCGCCATGGGCGGGTCCATGACCGTCTCCACGGCCGGCTCTCGCGGCTCACTTGACGGAGGCCTCGACCTCCACATCGATTCCGCCACGGAGTCCGTCGCACGCTCCGGGTCGGTGGACCGCCCCCGCCTCCCGCCGCTCGAGGCCCCCGAGCGCGAGGGCGCGCCCTTCGCCCCTACCTTCGCGGCTCGCATCTCCGTGAGCCGCCTCTTCTCTTCCCGCGCCGTGGCTGCGTACTCCTGAGCCTGCAGGCATCCACCGGGACGGCGGCCGACTCCGTGTCGTGGAGCTCGATGGCGTCCCTGGAGCGGACAAACGATGGGCCCTCAGACGCTTGTCGGCTCGAAAACTCAGAAAATCAATAAGAAATGGGAAAAGATGCTCACCCAGCGACGACGGGAAGGACCCGCCTGGCCCGGGCCGGCGGCTTCGCGGCAGCTGCTCGCGCTCTCTTGCAAGCTGGCGGCTGTGTCGACGGTTGCCCCGTGGCCGGCCTCTTCTCCCGGTGAGAGGCCTCGGCCGTCTGGCCACGAGCCGGCCGCTCCTCGCTCCGTCCGCGTGGCTCCCGCCGGGCTGCGGGGGGAGGCGCGTCCAGGATCCAGACATCATCATCATCGTCGTCGTCATTCCAATCTTTGATGGAGGGTCCGGAGGGGAACTCACCAGCAACTTTGGACCCGCCGGCTCCCGGGTCGCCCATCGCACCATCCGCCTCGACCTCCCTCGAGGAGTCGGCCCCTTCTTCCACGCCTCCCCCAGCTCGAAATCCTCCGGGTCAGATTCGGCGCGTTCCGCCTGGAATACCTGGGGGTGCAGGCCGTCCGGCGTGTTCTGTCGAACAGAGTGCTGCGGTCAGCATGGCATGTGAGTAGGGAAATGCCGGCTGGAAAAACAAAGAGGGGAGAAAATTACCACAGCAGGGCGTACCAGGTGCGCCGGGTCGTGCCGGCTGTACGGCAGCTTGCCGAACCTCCAAGTTCCTGGCTTTAGCTTGAAATTAGTGATGGCATTCACCCGTTTCGCCACCTGGGCCATCGACAGGTCAAAGGTAGACAGCCGGCAGGGATCCCGCCGGCCCGACATGTCGTAGATCCGGTGCGGCCTCTGCTGCAGGGGCAGCACCCGGCGATCGATGAAGGCGGCCACCAAATCGGGCGCGATCAGCCCCTCTCCGGCCCTCATGGCCTTGAGCCGGCCCAGCTCCGCGAGGACATCCGCAAACGGCCCATCGCCCGTCCAGTTGATCCAGGAGGATGGGGCGTTAACGAAGGCCGGCAGCCGGATGTAGTCCCGCGCCGGGTCGACGTTCTTCACGTAGAAGAATGTCCGGTTCCATCTCTTGACGGATTCGATGAGGGACAGGCGGGGGAACAGCGGGCCGCGGACGCATATCACCGCGCCCCCGCAGGCGTACGGCCCGTCGTCGTTCCTCAGGGCCTTGAGGTAGAAGAGCTTCCTCCACAACTCCACAAAGGGAAGAAGTCCGAGGTATCCCTAGCAGAGCGTCACCAAGCACGAGAGCTGGAGGATGGAGTTGGGCCCGAGGTGGTGCGGCTGGAGGTCGAACGTATCCATGAAGAAGCGGCAGAATTGGCTCACCGGCAAGCCAAAGCCACGCGAGAAATGCCACGCGAACACCACGAACTCCCCCTCCTGGGGTTCGGGTGCCACCTCGCCGCCCGGCGGACGGGCGGCAACGTGATCCTCTGACGGCAGCATCCGGGTGCGGCGGAGGTGCGCGATGTCCTCCTCAGTGATGATGGACCCGCCCCAGCTACCGGAGGGTCCGTCGGCCATCTCTGCGGCGACCGAGCGCGAGGAAGAAGACGAGTGGAGTAGCGGTGCAAGCCAAAGTGACGAGCCGCGCGAGAGAAGGAAGACGAAGGGGAAAGGGGTGCACGAGCTGCCTCCGCCCCTCCCCCTCCCCTTATAAATGCAGGGTGACTCCCGGGGGATATGGGGATTAACTGCGCCCACTCCCCCGGGGAATCCGCGGGGCGTGGGCATCGTGCGCCGCGGCCGCTGGGGTCCGGGCGCAGAGGATCCCGGCCTGCGGCTCGAGGCCTACCAGGCTAGTCCCGCGGCCTATCGGGCTAGGCCCGGGAAGGCGTCCCGTCGGGCCTCAGGCACGGGACCCACGGCATCATCACGCCCCGCGTGGCGCGCCGCGGTCCGGCACGGGGCCCGAAGCGGCACGGCAGGACCCGAGGCGTTGGAGGCGGTTGCCGGCGTGGCTGCCCAGCCGGTCCCACGCGACAGGCGAGCGTAGCCGGATGAAACCGCCGGCTGCCCCTCGTCGTGCTGACGCGGGCCCCCGCCGTCTTCAGGGACTACTGACGGGGTTATTACCCCTGGGTATGCCAAGGAGAGGGAGTTCAAGCCCCTTTCCGAAAAACTATACGACCGGCAGGCCAATGGCTGGCTGGCCCCATGGCCAGCTGGCCCGCGGCCGGCTGAACGGAGGCCGGCCCTCTGGCCCTCAGCCGGGCGCGCCTGGCCGCTACATGACTAACTTGCCCGCTGACCTCTGGACGGGCAGGTATCCGTCTCCTCCCACTGCGGCCAGGTACGCTGACGGGACGCGACCCCCACGACAGACTCCGATGAGGCCACAGCAGCCGCTGACGCACGGGCGCGCATGGCTATAGTCCGGGCAGTCGTACCGCTGACCGGGACTGATCGAGACCCGGCAGAGCCACCGTACCGCTGACTTCGGCCGGCTGGCGCAAGACGACGCCGGGCGAGGCGGCCCGTGCCGCGGCAGGTGGGCGCGGACCAATAGAAGAGCCGGCTGGCGGGCCCCAGCTGGCGATGGGACCGCGCAGCCGGCGGGCCCTACGGGCAACGAGACAACCCAGCCGGCGGTCCCCCTGGCTGGCTGGAGGGGCTGCCAGCCGGGTCCCCCCTCTTGGTACCTTAGGAATATTGTAAGCCGGGGGGTTGGCCTATAAAACCCCCCTAGGCCCCCATGCATCGGGGACGCACACACGCGCAGGACCATTCCCCCTATCTTAGACTCACTCACACTCCCACATAGCAAGGGAAGAGGAGCCGGCCGCTCCTTCTTCCTCCCCTAGATGAATAGCTCGAGGAGCACTATTGTAACCTCACCCACCATATAGCTAGACCAGCAGGACTAGGGGTATTACCTCCCCCGGAGGGCCCCGAACCTGGGTACATCGTGTGTCCCTCATCGCTAGTGCCTAATCCCGCTCCCGGAGCCCGTCGGCGTCCTTCGGCCCGAACCACTCTCGATAAGCCACCCCATGGCATCTGTCGTGAGAAAACGACGACACAGGGCGTGCAAGGGGGGCCCCGGCGTGCCCTGATGGGTTGTGCCCTCCTCGGGGCCCCTCTCCACTGCCTCTGATGCCTATAAATTCCCAAATATTCCAAAAATCCTAGGGGAGTCGACGAAACACATTTCCAGCCGCGCAAGTTCGAGAACCTCGAGATCCAATCTAAACACCATCACGGAGGGGTTCATCTTCTTCATAGGTGCCTCTCCGATGATGCGTGAGTAGTCCACCATAGACCTACGGGTCCGTAGGCAGTAGCTAGATGGCTTCCTCTCTCTCTCTCTCTCTTATGATTCTCAATACAATGGTCTCTTGGAGATCTATTTCATGTAAACTTTTGCGGTGTGTTTGTTGGGATCCGATGAATTTTGAGTTCATGATAAGTTTCTATCCATGAATATTATTTGAGTCTTCCTTGATCTCTTATATGCATGATTACTTATAGCCTCGTATTTCTTCTTCGAATCTTTGGTTTAGTTAGGCCGACTAGATCAATTTTTCTTGCCATGGGAAGAGGTACTTTGTGATGGGTTCGATCTTGCGGTGTTCTTTCCCAGTGACAGAAGGGGCAGCAAGACACACATGTATCGTTGCTATTAAGGATAACAAGATGGGGTCTATTCCTACATGAATAGATCTTGTCTACATCATGTCATCATTCTTATTGCATTACTCCGTTTTCCATGAACTTAATACACTAGATGCATGCTGGATAGCAGTCGATGTGTGGAGTAATAGAGGTAGATGCAGGCAGGAGTCGGTCTACCTATCTTGGACGTGATGCCTATATAATGATCATCGCCTTGGATATCGTCATGACTATTCGATTTTCTATCAATTGCCCAATAGTAATTTGTTCACCCACCGTGCGCTATACTCATGAGAGAAGCCACTAGTTAACCCTACGGCCCCCGGGTCTACTTCTCCAACATATTGCTTTCAGATCTATCTTTTTGCATCTTTGTTTTCAGATCTACAAAACCAAAAACCCAAAAATATATTGCTGCATATTTTATTTGCCTTTTCTATTTTGTGTTGTTGAGAGATATATCTCTCCTATCTATCACTACCTAATCTGTCTTTTTACCATACAGAGATTGACAACCTCTCTTTCGCATCGGGTTGCAAGTATTTGTTGTTTGTGTGCAGGTGCTGCTTATTGGGTGGTGGTGATCCTCCTACCAGTTCGATAACGTTGGTTTCATAACTGAGGGAAATACTTACCATCGTTGTGCTGCATCATCCCTTCCTCTTTGAGGAAGCGGTCTCTTATACGTGCCTATCGTAGGCGCCGAGGGGACTCCATCATCATCTACCAGGTTCCTAATCACAAATTTCATCCCCTTGCAATTACATTCTTTGCCATTTGCCTCTCGTTTTCCTCTCCCCCACTTCACCAATTTGTCGTTTTATTCGCCCTCTTTTTCGTTTGCCTTTTTCTTGCCGGATCTCTTCCTTGCTTGCAATCTTGTTTGCGTAGTCACGATGACTCAAGAAAACACCAAGTTGTGGGATTTTTCCAATACTAATAACAATGATTTTATTAGTACTCCGATTGCTCCTCCCGCCACTAGTTCGGAGTCTTGTGATTTTAATGCCGCTCTGTTGAATCTTGTCATGAAAGAACAATTTGCCGGTAATTCTAATGAGGATGCCGCGTCCCATCTAAACACGTTCGTAGAATTGTGTGATATGCAAAAGAAAAAAGATGTGGACAACGATAGTGTTAAGTTGAAACTATTTCCTTTTTCCTTGCGGGATCGTGCAAAAATTTGGTTTTCTTCTTTGCCTCGCGATAGTATCGATTCTTGGAATAAGTGCAAGGATGCTTTTATCACTAAGTATTTTCCGCCCGCAAACATTATTTCCCTTAGGACGCAAATCATGACTTTTAAGCAACTTGAGCATGAACATGTTGCACAATCTTGGTAATGAATGAAGTTGATGCTAAGAAATTGTCCTACTCATGGTTTAAATCTTTGGATGATCATACAAAAATTTTATGCGGGATTGAATTTTGTCTCTAGAAATCTTTTAGATTCCGCCGCGGGTGGTACTTTTATGGAGATTACTTTGGGGAAGCTACTAAATTGCGAGATAATATCATGGCTAATTATTCTCAATGGCATACCGAAAGAGCACCTACTAGTAAGAAAGTTAATTCGGTTGAAGAAATTAGTACTTTGAGTGATAAGGTTGATGCTTTGATGAAATTGCTTGCTAGTAAAAATGCTCCTATTGATCTTAATGATGTGCCTTTGTCTACCTTGATTGAGAAAAATAATGATGCCGTAGATGTGAACTTTGTCTCGCGAAACAATTTAAATAACAATGCTTATAGATTTAATTTTAATCCTAGGCCTTTTCCTGGAAATTCCTCTAACAATTATGGTAATTCCTATAGTAATTCTTCTTACAATAATAATAGGAACACCTCTGATCTTGAGAGTAATATTAAAGAATTTATCAATGCGCAAAAGGCTTTCAATACTACGATAGAAGAAAAATTGAATAAGATTGATGATATGTCTAGAAGCATTGATAGAATTTCTCATGATGTTGAAAATCTCAAGTTGAAAGCTTTTGTGCCTAAGATTGATGAATCTATTAAAGCTTTATATGTCTCTATGGATGAAAGTAAGAAAAGAACCGCTATGCTTAGAGCTAAAAGAGAAATCTTGGAAAAATTGTTTTCTTATGATTGCCTTCATAAAAAAGATGAAGATCTTAAAGTGCTTGGTGTTTCTACTATTGATTCCTTGTTTAGTAATATTAAGATTGATGATAAAGGGACTGAAGTAGAGTCACCTTTAGCTAGAAGGCGTCCCAATAATTTGGAGGGTGAAAATATTGATGTAAATTTTGATAAAAGTGGGTTTGAAGAGGTCAAAACTTTAACTAGTGATGTGCCCACTATTTTGGATTGCAAAGACTTTAATTATGATAGTTGCTCTTTGATTGAGTGTATTTTTTTGTTGCAATCTATGTTGAATTCACCCCATGCTTATGAGCAAAATAAAGCTTTTACTAAACATATCGTTGATGCCATGATGAAATCTTTTGAAGAAAAGTTGGAGTTGGAGATTTCTATTCCTAGAAAATTACATGATGAGTGGGAACCTACCATTAGAGTCAAGATTAAAAATTATGAGTGCTTTGCTTTGTGTCATTTGGGTGCTAGTGTTTCCACGATTCCGAAATCTCTATGTGATGTGCTTGGTCTTACCAATATTGAAGAATGTTCTCTTAATTTGCACTTGGCGGATTCTACTGTTAAAAAGCCTTTGGGGAGAATTAATGATCTTATTCTTGCAAATAGGAACTATGTGCCTATTGATTTTATTGTGCTTGATATTAATTGCAATCCGTCTTGTCCCATTATACTTGGTAGACCGTTTTTACGTACTATAGGTGTCGTGATTGATATGAAAGAAGGCAATATTCGTTTTCAATTTCCCTTGAGAAAGGGTATGGAACACTTCCCTAGAACACGAATTAAGCTACTATATGAATCAATCATGAGGGCATCCTATGGATCCAAAACCAAAGATGACAATACTTGAATCTATGCGTTATGCCTAGGTAGGGGCGTAAAACGATAGCGTTTGTTGGGAGGCAACCCAATGAATAAATAAATTTTTCCTTTTTCCTTTCTGTTTTTGAGTGTTGACACAATTATGCCTCTGTTATAATTGTGTTTTTATGGTTTATTTAGTGTTTGTGCCAAGTAAAGCCTTTAGGATGATTCATAGGATGAGTAGAAGCGATGCTGAATCTGAAACAGAAACTTTGCGTCTAGTATATGAATTTTATTTTTTTGCTGGAACTTTATCTTGAGCTGCAATTTTAACACAGTGTTTCTATACAAATTCCTTACGTTTTCCTAAATTTTCAGAATTTTTAGAATTACAGAAGTATGGTTAGAGTACAGATTACTACGGACTGTTGTGTTTAAGACAGGTTCTGTTTTCGTTGCATTGTCTGCTTGTTTTGATGAATCTATGGGTTATGTTGAAGGGTAAACCATGGTAAAGGTAAAATACAATAGGTATAATGCAATAATAAAATATGAATGGGTTTGCAACAGTACCTAAAGTAGTGATTTGCTTTATTATACTAACGGATCTCACGAAGATTTTGTTGAGTTTTGTGTGATTGAAGTTTTCAAGTTTTGGGTGAGATCACGATGGATGAAGGAATAAGGAGTGATAAAAGCCTAAGCTTGGGGATGCTACCGCACCCCCAAGATATATACAAAGAGTAACAAGCAACTAAGCTTGGGGATTCCCCCGAGTGCTTCACTTATATCTTCTAACGACCATCGGTATTTTACTTGGAGCTATATTTTTATTCGTCACACATCATGAGTGTTGCTTGGAGGCTCTTGTATCTTTGCTTGCTTTGTTTGTTAGTTTGTCATTCATATCCTTGCTGGACACACCTATTTGATAAAACCAAAATTATGCTATCATTTGGTAGAATTGCTCTATGTGCTTCACTTAAATTTTTTGAGCTATAGAATTGCTCTAGTGCTTCACTTATATATTTTTGAGCACGGTGTGCTTGGAAATTTTTGTAGAAATACTCTCATGCTTCACTTAGATTAATTTGAGAGTTAGAAAATATTGAAGAAATCCTCTCATGCTTCACTTATACTATTTTGAGAGATGAAAGCTTTATGCTCATGTGCTTCACTTAAATTTGTTTGAGCTTGCCAAAAAGCAATGGCAATATATGAAACTAGTCCCAAAGTGATAGATATCCAAGGAGTCTATAATAAAAACTTTCATGAAGATCATTGGACAAATTAAACTTGATTCTTTGTAATAGTTTTTAAACATGATCATAGTAATATGTGAGTCATGCTAGTGAGTAATTATGCTTAGTAGGAATATTGGTGTTAAGGTTTGTGATTCCCTATGCATGCACGAAAGTCAATAGTTATGCAATGAAATTACATCGTACCTGTGGTGCATTATTCGGTGTTAGTTATGCTCAATGCTCGCTTATGTGAATATTCGTTTCTTGGTTTGGTTGCTTCTCAATCTATTTGCTAGCCTCCATTTGTCCTAAGTAGAAATACTACTTGTGCATCCAAAATCCTTAAACCAAGTTTTGCCTTATGAGTCCACCATACCTACCTATATGCGGTATTTCCATGCCGTTCCAAGCAAATTTGCATGTGCCGTCTCTAAATTTTCAAAATAAATTTTCTCTTTTGTGTGCTTGTACCGCTCATAAAACGGTGGGGAGTGTCCAATATTTTTCCATGCTAGATGTGTTATTCTCAAGATGAGTGTTTATTCACTTGTCATTGCACGAGAGTGTGGCGGTAATAGGGATGCCCATTCCTGAAATGAAAAAGAAAAAAATATTTACTTTATGTTGTCAAATAATAAATTCCTTGGAAAGTGTTGGTATGGAAGGCAACCGTGGATACGGCCCACCATGGAAAGTGAAAGTTTGGTGGAAAAGGAATAAACTTTATTTTCTGTTCGGGAACCGCCTATGATATATCTAGCATGGAAAGTATTGTGAGCTACTTTGTCGTTTTCGTTGACAAGAAAAGCATGCCCCCCAAAATATTTTTTCTCTCACAATTTAAAACCTTGAGCTCTGGCACCTCTACAAATCCCTACTTCCCTCTGTGAAGGGCCAATCTATTTACTTTATGCAATTTTTATTTTTTGCTTTGAGTCTCCATCTTCTCTTATAAAGCTCCAACTAGGGGGCACTATGATCGTACTTGAGCATTGGGCATAGCTAATATTTGAGTGTGTTTCATGAATGGATCAATGATTGAGCATGATGGGATAGGGATAACTTTCTTTAGTGTTGATATTTTGAAAGACATGGTTACTTGTTGACATGCTTGAGTATTGAAGTCATTATGTTAAAACTGGACTATTGCTTTGAATCATTACAAGTCCAAATGTCCATGCTATACAAAAGAAAAGAATATGAGATGAACATGTTAGGCAACATTCCACATCAAAAATTCTGTTTTTATCATTTACCTACTCGAGGACGAGTAGGAATTAAGCTTGGGGATGCTGATACGTCTCCAACGTATCTTTAATTTTTGCTTGTTCCATGCTATTATATTATCATTCTTGGATGTTTTACAATCATTTTATAACAACTTTATATCATTTTTGGGACTAACCTATTGACATAGTGCCAAAGTGCCAGTTGCTGTTTTTGCTTGTTTTTTACTTCGCAGAAAATCAATACCAAACGTAGTCCAATCGCGACGAAACTTTTTGGAGATTTTTTCTAGACCAGAAGACACCCAGTGGGCCAAAGAAGTGCCGGGGGAATGGGCCGAGGAGACCACAACCCACCAGGGCGTGCCAGGGGGGCCCTGGCGTGCCCTGATGGGTTGTACCCTCCTCGAGGCCACTCTCCACCGCCTCTGATGCCTATAAATTCCCAAATATTCCAAAAACCCTAGGGGTGTCGACGAAAGACAATTCCAGCCGCGCAAGTTCCAGAACCTCGAGATCCAATCTAAACACCATCACGGAGGGGTTCATCTTCTTCATAGGTGCCTCTCCGATGATTCGTGAGTAGTCCACCATAGACCTACGGGTCCGTAGGCAGTAGCTAGATGGCTTCCTCTCTCTCTCTCTTATGATTCTCAATACAATGGTCTCTTGGAGATCTATTTGATGTAAACTTTTGCGGTGTGTTTGTTGGGATCCGATGAATTTTGAGTTCATGATCAGTTTCTATCCATGAATATTATTTGAGTCTTCCTTGATCTCTTATATGCATGATTACTTATAGCCTCGTATTTCTTCTTCAAATCTTTGGTTTAGTTAGGCTGACTAGATCGATTTTTCTTGCCATGGGAAGAGGTGCTTTGGGATGGGTTCGATCTTGCGGTGTTCTTTTCCAGTGACAGAAGGGGCAGCAAGACACGCATGTATCGTTGCTATTAAGGATAACAAGATGGGGTCTATTCCTACATGAATAGATCTTGTCTACATCATGTCATCGTTCTTATTGCATTACTCTGTTTTTCCATGAACTTAATACACTAGATGCATGCTGGATAGCGGTCGATATGTGGAGTAATAGAGGTAGATGCAGGCAGGAGTCGGTCTACCCTTCTTGGACGTGATGCCTATATAATGATCATCGCCTTGGATATCGTCATGACTATTCAATTTTCTATCAATTGCCCAACAGTAATTTGTTCACCCACCGTGCGCTATACTCATGAGAGAGGCCACTAGTGAATCCTACGGCCCCCGGGACTACTTTTCCAACATATTGCTTTCAGATCTATCTTTTTGCATCTTTGTTTTCAGATCTACAAAACCAAAAACCCAAAAATATGGCTGCATATTTTATTTGCCTTTTCTATTTTGTGTTCTTGAGAGATCTATCTCTCCTATCTATCACTACCTAATCTATCTTTTTACCGTAGAGAGATTGACAACCTCTCTTTCTCGTCGGGTTGCAAGTATTTGTTGTTTGTGTGCAGGTGCTGCTTATTGGGTGGTGGTGATCCTCCTACTGGTTCGATAACCTTGGTTTCATAACTGAGGGAAATACTTGCCGTCGTTGTGCTGCATCATCCCTTCCTCTTTGGGGAAATACCGACGCAGTCTCAAGCCACGTCAAGGTAGTATCCAAGTTCCAAGATTATCAAATCGGGATTCACTAAGGATAGATGTCACCTCAGTTTCAATGGCATGTGCACATGCTCTTGTCATAGGACCACTTGGAGCTTGAGGTGTTGGTGATGGATCCATGGGGATGAAAATGGGATGCTCCGCATCATCTCCCCCGCCCCCCCACTTGGGAAAGATCCGTCCTTGGATCGAGATCCTCATCACCATGGAAAGGAGATAGGCCCTTGACGTTGAAGATCTCTCTCACATTGTACTTTTCGCGTGGGATGTCAATCGTGTAGGCATTGTCGTTGTAGCGTGCCAACACCTTGAAGTGTCCATCGGCTGGAGGAAGTAACTTGGACTTGCGCTCGGCAGGGAATTGATCCTTGCGAAGGTGTAGCCACACAAGATCACCGATCTTGAACACCATTGGGTGCTTGTTGATGTTGCGCTTGGCGGTGACTCATTCCACTTGACGTTCGACCGTGCGCTTTGTATGTTCATACATCTTCTTGATATAGCTTGCCCTTGTGCTTGCATCCATGTTCATGCGTTCTTGGAGTGCTAGTTTATGTCCAATGGGGACAAAGGGTTGAAGCTGTAGACCACATCGAATGGAGACTTGACGGTGGTGAAGTGATGCATGCTGTTGTAGGCGTACTCGGCAATGGGGAGACATTCTTCCCATTCCTTGATGTTCTTCTTTATCAACACGCGTAGTAGCGTCGAGAAAGTCCAGTTGGTCACCTCCATTTGGCCATCGGTTTGTGGATGGTAGGCCGAAGA
Source organism: Elymus sibiricus (assembly GCA_039707655.1). NCBI lineage: Eukaryota > Viridiplantae > Streptophyta > Magnoliopsida > Poales > Poaceae > Elymus > Elymus sibiricus. The sequence goes on from CM077665.1 coordinate 242,043,734, forward strand.
GAAGAGTAGCTTGATGTCGAGCTTGGCACATTGTGTCTTCCAAAAATAGCTAAGGAACTTGACTTCGCGGTCCAACACGATGGTCTTGGGGTGTTGGGGATATACCCCACGGGTATAACCCGCCTAGGTTATAACCCGGGCTCTACTAAGACGGCCCATACGGAAGATGTTCATAAGAAGTACAAGTCCCAGGCGAGCGGCTCACTAGGTGGGCCGGCCTATCGACGTCATCTAGATGGCCGGCTTAAACATGAAGACGTAGGAAATTCTCTTTCCCTTGAGGAGCAAGGAAAGGAGGAGTTAAATTAGGTCATGGGCTTTTTACGACCCGGACTCTGTTGTAAACTAAAGGCCTCCACCTATATATATAAAGGGGAGCCCTTAAGTTAAGAGGATCAAATAAGAAACAAGCAAACCCTCGAGAGCTAGGTTGGCGATTCCGCACCCTTGTAATCAAGATCATCATCAATATACACAAAGCAGGACGTAGGCTATTACCTCCATCGGAGGGGCCGAACCTAGGTAAACTCGTCTTTCGTTCCCGATCAACCCCTTTGAGTCGCCACCTAGCGGCGATGGCCTCACACTCAAGTTCTCCTATTAGAACATCTGTCGTGACAAAACCACGATAGTTGGCACCCACTGTGGGGCCCTCGCTCGGCGGAGTTGAGTTCTCGAAGGGAGCTCTTCTAGGGTTCGGGAGATTCGCGGTTGGTCAGATGACCAAGAGCCGCCGTGGCAAGCTCTACATCGACGATTTAGGCTGGGGCCCCGAGGCCGACTCAATTGAGTATGGGTACCGGGTCCCCTTTGGCAAGATCCACGTCTTCATCGGCAAAATCGGTCTGTCGGTGCCCAAGTCGGACATCTGCACCAACATCATCGAGCCGGCTCGGCGCGCCCAACCCGGCCAGCGTCATGTCTTCGTCGGCTTCACCCAGAGAGTCAGCCTCTTGGATGAGCCGACAGGCAGCGGGGACACCCCCGTCAAGTCCGATGGCGAGTCTACCATGGGAGACACCGAATCGATCAGTCCGCTTTACGATGGTGGACTTGGGGGCTTTTCGGAGCAAAAGCTCCTAGAGAGTCCCATGAGCCGCCTCGTCAGGTTACTGCCTACATGGCAGGAACCGCAGCAGCTCAAGACCCATAGTCGGCAGGCTCGTCAGGTGACGGCTCTGGCAAATCAGGCAAAATGCCGGCTCAAGCCATGACATATCTAATGGCTGAGACGGCAAAGCTGGTAGGGACACCTGTCACTGCGGAAAATCAGGAGGAGTGCAACCCAGAATGTTAGCAAAACTTCGCGAACATATGACCAAGGTACAGGAGGAAATTGACGTCGAAAACGCTCGGATGGCGGAATTACAAGCTCGTATCCATAGTGAGTCGGAGCGCTTGAAGGCCGAGGCTTGGTGGTTAGGGCTTTGTCGAGACGCCTCTGAGGCGGTTTATCAAAGGAGACACCAGAGCCGACTGTCGTTGAATCCCGAGCCATCACGGTTATTCCCCACTCCGCAGCAGACCATAGGGGCTGAGCGACCACGTGAGGATCCTCCTCGTCAAATAGCCCGGCAACCGGAGCCGGGTCAACCATCACCGGCTCAGCCATCACCGCAGCGTTTCCTAACACCGAAAGGCCATTTCTCTAACCCCGTTGACAATATATTAGCGGTGACTCACAATCTAGAAGCGCCTCCCATCCACGGGAACAATCCAGTTGAGATTGAGGCCAGAAACGCCATCGAGATGTTGAAAACAATGGTAGTACAGCAAGCGCATTACTCATATAGCCGCGATCGGATGCACTCCACGTTTTATGCCAGCCGCAGTAAGAGTCGCCATGTGGAATCCCTAGCTGTTTCTAGCAGTGTACGCAGGCAACAGCCTCGGATTTCCCTAACCCGGCTAGTGTTGTCAAATGCCCAGGCAGTTGTCGATGCAGCCAGAGTGACACGGCAGGGGGAGGCGGAAGCGGCAGCGATACGGGCGACTCAGCAGCCTCATCCCCAACCAGCAACCATGGGGGCTGGAGTTAATAGTAGAACGATTGGGATTCCTTGCTTATCCCCGGCTCTTCGTGGCGAGCGTACGCCCAAGGATTTCAAGGGACCTCGCAAAGTACCCAATTATATGGATATGCTCAATGTCAATGACGCCGTGTGTGCAAAGTATCTGACTATGATGATTGAAGGGCCGGCTCGAACGTGGTTGAAGAACCTTCCACCTAACTCCATCAACACTTGGGCAGAACTGAAGGAACGACTTATCAAAAATTTCCAGGGACCGTGCAAATGACCAATGACGATTGTGGATCTTCAACATTGCATCCAGCGTGGGGACGAGTCGGCTCATCATTGGACTCGTTGGGTTGCCTAAATCATCCACTCATCGAACAGCATTACGGATGCTCAAGCCGTCCTAATCTTAGAAAAGAATTGCCAATTTCAGCTGCTGGTCCAAAAACTTGGTCGTCTGAAACGAAAGGTGCAGGATATGGGCGACTTGATGGACGTTCTTACCAGGTACGCTGAGTCAGACAGCACGAAGGATCCCGTCTCAGATGACGACAAAACTGGTAAAAACAAGAAGGGCAAAGGTGGTAAGGGTCATCAGCAAAACCATGGGCACAGTGGGAACCCAGGGGACAAGGCAATAACAGTAAACGAAAACAAACCGATGGCGGGTCAGACTTTGTTGCTAATACCAACACCGGTTTCAAGAACCAGCATCGCAACAACTGCCCAGGAGGAGCTTACAATGGTAACAAACCGGGCAACTATGAGGAGGCACTCAAGGCGCCTTGTCGCAAGCATAGTACCCTAGACAAGCCATCTACACATTCATGGGAAAACTGTTATATCATGCAGGAGTTCCGTATCCAGGCTTTCCAGAATCACCAAGGAGGCAATGGTTAGGGACATCCGGGTCAGGTTGGCCATGGCGGCTCATTCGGTGGATTTTCAGGATCAGGTTTTCCTGGCCAGGGCGGCTCAGGGGTAGGATTTCAGCATCAAGGAAACAATGGCAATGGGTAGCGTTCTGGCCAAGGCAATCAGCAACATAATAATCAAACTGGGTTTCAGAGTAATCCCAAGCAGTTGAATGGTGGTCAATAACACGTCTTCACCACCAGTACCTGTAGGCGAGACAACAAAATCAAGCAGAGAGCCATCAACATGGTTGAGCCGGCAGTTCACAGGTATCTCAATTGGTCCGAGCAGCCATCACCTGGAGCAGGGAAGATTACCCTCCCCGGATAGATAACCCAGGTGGTTTGGCCCTGGTGGTGGCGCCTCAGGTTGGTGGCTATACCATCTCAAAGGTCCTCATGGATGGGGGAAGCAGCATCAATATTTTGTATTACGACACCTTCCGACGGATGAACCTCTCTGAAAGAAAATTGCAAACTTCAACCATGGTTTTCCATGGTATCGTTCCTGGGAAGTCAGCATACCCAATCGGGCGGATTAAGCTTGATGTTGCTTTCGGTGACGAGTTTAACTTCAGATATGAGCCCTTAACTTTTGAAGTGGTTAACATAAAGAGCCCTTACCATGCCCTCTTTGGATGGCCGGCTTATGCTCGTTTCATGGCCTGGCCCTGCTATGTTTACCTCAAGGTCAAATTGTTGGGTCCAAACGGTACCATAACTGTGAGTGGAAGTAGAAAATTTGCTCAAGAGTGCGAGGAAGGGTATGCAGCCTATGCTGAGTCGGCCTGCGTAGCTGAAGAATTGAAATTCTATACGGACAATGTTGACCCTGCTGATATGAGCCCTCTCAAGAGGCCCACTACTGAGTCTGAATCATTGCTCAAGTTTAAGCCGGCTGAAGATACAAAGCAAATTGATTTCACGTCGGGCGACTCATCTCAGCAGTTCACTATTGGGACCGGCTTGGATCCCAAATAGGAAAGCATGCTCATCGAGTTCATCCGTGAGAATCGGCACATCTTCGCATGGAAACCCTCTGACATGCCTGGTGTACCGAGAGAACTCGCTGAGCACCACCTTAATGTGGATCCAAAGATGAAACCAGTACGTCAATACCTCCGTCATTTTAACGAGGCGAGACGCAAAGCTATTGGAGAAGAGGTAGCTCGGCTCCTAGCCGCCGGGTTTATTGTTGAAGTTTTTCACCCCGAGTGGTTGGCTAACCCGGTGCTCGTTCTAAAAAAGAACGGTACTTGACGCATGTGTGTTGGTTACACAGATGTCAACAAAGCTTGTCCTAAAGATCCTTTTGCCCTCACACGCATCGATCTGATCATTCATTCTACGGTGTGTTGTGAGCGATTATGCTTTCTGGATGCATACTCTGGTTATCATCAGATCAAGATGGCCATTGAGGATCAGGAGAAGACGGCTTTCGTAACTCCCTTCGGTGCTTTCTGCTATGTCTTTATGCCTTTTGGGCTCAAGAGCACGTGGGCTACTTATCAGCGCTGTGTTCAGAACTGCCTCCACCCACAGATTGGACGCAATGTTCATGCCTATGTTGCTGATATCGTGGTAAAATCTGAGAAGAAAGAAATGCTCTTGGATGACCTCAAGGAGACGTTTGATAATCTTCGAGTGTACCAGATGAAGCTCAACCCGGCCAAGTGCGTTTTTGGCATTCTTGCAGGCAAGCTACTGGGATTTCTGGTTTCCGAGCGAGGTATCGAAGCTAATCCAGATAAGATCAAGGCAGTAACTTTGTTAGCTAAGACGGCAAACGTGAACTTCAGCGCATGACTGGTCGCATTGCGGCGTTAAGCCAGTTTATAAGCCGTTTGGGGGAGAAAGTTATTCCTCTTTATCAATTGTTGAGGAAGACAGATGACTTTGTTTGGACTGACGCAACTAATGAAGCTTTCGTAACGCTTAAGAAACAGCTGGTTGAGCCGCCGGTCCTAGCCGCCCTGGTGGACAAAGAGCCTATGCTCCTATACATTGCAGCCAATTCAAAGGCAGTAAGTGTCGCAGTTGTCATCGAACGAAAGGAGGCAGGAAAGGAGTATCCAATGTAGCGGCTGGTCTATTTTGTTAGTGAAGTCTTGACTTTGTCTACACAGCAATATCCGCATTGGCAGAAGTTGGTATTCGGCGTCCTTATGGCAAGCCGGAAGTTAAAACACTACTTCCAGGAGCATCCAATAACTGTGGTCAGTTCATCACCTCTTGGCGATATTATACAAAATCGAGAAGCCACTGGCCGGATTGCTAAATGGGCAAGTGAGCTTGGTCCTCACCAGGTGAAATACATACCCCATACAACCATTAATTCCCAAGCACTGGCGGATTTCATCAACATTGGACTAAACTATAAATCCCAGAAGATAGGCCAGATAACACGTATTGGACTATACACTTTGATGGATCTAGACAATTGGAAGGCTCAGGGGCTGGAGTTATTTTTTCTTCTCCGCGAGGTGACAAATTTGTTTATGTTTTACAGCTCATGTTCCCTTGTACTAACGATGGAGCTGAATATGGGGCCCTCTTACACGGGCTCAGAATGGCTAAAGAGATGAATCTTTGCCGGGTTAGGTGCCTGGGCGACTCAGATTTGGTAGCTCAACAAGTATCAGGAACCTGGGATTCGAAGGACCCCTTGATGGCGGCTTATCGAAGGGCAGTCAACGAAGTGGCGGGGCATTTTCAAGGGTATCAAGTTGATCACATTGATCGCCGGCTCAACGAGGCGGCATATGCTCTATCATGACTCGACTCTCAGTGTAAGATGGTCCCTCCTAACGTGTTATTGGACGTGCTTTACAAACCCTCGGTTAAATTGCCATCTCAGGAAGACATCGCTATTCCCGACCCCGAGGCACACCTGGTGGCGGCTCTCCATGCTATTCCCGACTAGACAGTACCCTATTTAGCTTATCGAACTCGAGGCGAGCTCCCAGCTGAGGAAATCATCGCTCGACAGATAATTCGGCGGTCCAAGTCCATGACTATCGTCAATGGCGAGTTACATCGACGAAGCAGCATTGCTGTTTTTCAATGTTGTGTTTCCCCTGAGGGAGGCCAGGAGATTTTGAATGAAATGCATGCTAGCGATTATGGACATCACGCCGGCTCATGGTCCCTGGTGGCGAAGGCTTTTCGTCATGGATTTTATTGGTTGACGGCTCATGCGGACGCAGAAGACATTGTGCGCAAGTGTGATGGATGTCAAAAGTTCGCTCAACAAGCTCATCTGCTGCCTCAAGAATCTCGTATGATCCCAATTACTTCGCCGTTTGCAGTCTTGGGGCTTGACATGGTCGGCCCGTTCAAGCCGTCTTCTGACAAGAAAACCCATCTGTTGGTGGCGGTTGATAAATTCACCAAGTGGGTCGAGGCAGGACCTTCAGCAATTGTGAAGCGGAGACAACAGTCAAATTTTGAAGAAGTTGATCTTCTGTTTTGGCTATCCTCATAGCATTATCACTGACAAGGGTACCAATTTATCCAAAAGAGCTATGGAGCAGTTTTGTCAACGTGAGCATATCCGGCTTGACCTGGTGGTAGTTGCACATCCACATCCAATGGACAGGCCGAACGAGCTAATCAAGAAATTCTCAAAGGGATCAAACCCCGGCTTATGGTTCCGCTCCAGCGCACTCCAGGCTGTTGGGTTGAAGAAATCCCTGCAGTACTTTGGAGTATTCGCACAACTCCAAATCGATCCACTGGATATACACCATTCTTCCTGGTTTATGGAGCTGAGGTGGTATTACCAAGCAATATTCGCCATGATTCTCCTCGAGTCACTGCTTACGTTGAGGAAGATAATGTGCAAGCACGTCAAGATTCTTTGGACGCCTTGGAGGAAGAACATGACTTAGCAGCAGCTAGATCGGCTATATATTAGCAAGACCTACATCGCTATCACAGTCGCAGAGTCCAAAGTCGTACTTTTCAAGAAGGCGACTTAGTGCTCCGTCTGATTCAAGATCAAATAGGAATGCGTAAAATTTCACCACCTTGGGAGGGTCCTTTCGTCGTCAGCAGGAACCTCAATAATGGTTCATATTATCTGATAGATTTACGAGAAGGATCATATACCTCTGAAGAGGAAACAACCTGGCCCTGGAACATTGCTAACCTGTAGCCTTATTATACTTAAAGCCACCGACTCCTTTTCTTTTTGTACCCTTCCCCCAAATTTCTATACATACTTGTTTATGTTCAAATATAATAAAGTCGTCACCCCCGAAACTCGGGGTCTCTATTGTTTCAGCCTACAAATTGAGCACCGAGTCTTTATTTTCTGAAACATAAGTCACTTGGGGGCTTCCAACTCAACGAGTCAGCCTTTAATATCCCTCTTGACTAGGCTATAAGCCGCCAAAATATGGTTAAACCTGCCTGTTTGCTTGATGCGACTCCGATCAGGTGACCCCGTGTACTCTTGACAAGTCAATCCATCTGGACCCTAAACTTATCAAGGTTAAAACAAGGTTTGAGTCACGTGAGAGCTGGCGTAGAGAGAGCTAGGAAAAAACTGGTCACACTCGTTTCATTAAAGATGGACTTGAGCCTCGAAAGCTAGTCTCTTTGCCGAGTCTCACTGAGATGGCTTATTAACAGTTCCTTATATTGTTGCAATATCATTTATTATTACCACATAACTTTTCAGGTACAATATTTTTTCTATTACCAGCTCATAAATGGGCGTCCGGGTTATAAACTGCAGTCATACCATGACCAGTTCAAACACATATCTTCTGCAAAAACATTGTGGAATGATTCAACTTGGCCAGCTTATTTTGACTTGCCCATTCTGATTCAATCAAAGGCTAATGGAGAAAAAAACAGAGATATTCAGAGACAAGTAAAGAGCAACACCATCATATTTTGGCAAACGGATCGAAAGATCAAAGTTTCATGGCAGTTTAGCCACACATGATAGAGCATTTCAAAGTTTTAAACTACTCCTATTACAGGCTCACATCAGGAGCCACAAAAATATTCATGTTTTTCGCCCAACACTTGGGGGCTAGCGCCACCTGGCGACTTATTCATCCTCGGGTGAGACCCGCCTTCAAGCTTCTTCTTCATCTGCTGCCTCATGATCCGACTCTGTCGGCTCATCTTCATCATCAACCTGCTGGTCCTTTTGTTGCCACCGGATTGAATTTAAAGATTCAAAATTTGAAGTTCCCGCAACAAGAGCTGATGCATCAACATCAGGAGCAAAGGGTTTCTTACATCGAGGTGGCACGTACTCCGAAGGCTCATCTTTGGGCGTGTTGATACACTCATTCTCGTTGGAATATGCAGCATGATACTGCGACAGGTCAACTTCTTCAGCTATAAGAGTCGCCAACGGCCGAGTCTCTTTGAAGCACTTCGTGAGATCGGCATGAGTAAACTCTGAGCCGTCCAGCTTGAATTCGGGAAAGCCGGCTTTTAAAGTTTCACGATCTAGCTCAGGTAAATATGCCTTTGCACGGGCACAAGCCATATTAGCTCCACCCCCCCCCTGAGCCGCTGATTTCCGGGTCTCTGTGACCCATTGCAGCACAGTTGATAGCTGCTTCAACATGTCCTTGATGTTCCTGGGCAGGTATTTCAAATTCTTTACTGCCATTATGGAGAAGACAGATCCTGTGAATAGTTACTCTACATATGTGAACATTGCCTTCAATTTTACAATAGGCAAATTCACAAGGCTCTGTTCTTTTCGTCCTTCATACAAAAGCAAGTGAGATAATGAGCCGCCATATCATCATAACCCAGCAATTCAAAGTAATAGAGCTATGAGTACATACCAAAGATGGCCGTCGGCATCTCATTTATCTGCTTCACAAGAGTGGAATAATTTCCTTTCAAAGAACAAAGTTTCCCCTTAGCCTTTTCAGCCTGCTTCAGAAGGGCCGCCTTTTCTTCTTCAAAAAATTTCTTGGTCTGCTCAAGACGATCATTCGCTTGATGCGCAAAGTCTTCAAAACGAGACGCCACAAGTTTAGCCTCAGCCTTCAGTTTCATCTCCTCTTTGAGACATTTCTGCAGTTTTACAGCCACAGATTCAACATCTTCTACATATCCTTGACAGACAGGCAAGCATTATCAATAACTATTTCTACAAAAGCCTCAATCTGCCTTACAAAGGCAACTTGACTCTTGGGGGTTATGATACTTCAAACTTATTTTACTATCAAAGTCCCATGCAGTTGTAAACAATCCACACATCACTTGGGGGCTAATGTGCCAAATTTTTAATCCACAACAAATTACAAGACCCGGCTATTTCAAAGAAATAAGCCGGCCCTTGGGGGCTACATGATTTCAAGCTTACAAAACAAATGTTTACTTCTTATGAAAGAACACACGGCTAACTCAATGAGGTAAGACGGCCCTTGGGGCTAGATTAGAGTTCTGTTTTTCTCGAAGCATAAAGTATCGACTCGTTATCATCATAACGACCCGGTCCTTCGGGGCTACAGCTACAGCCCAATATACCTATTTTGAAGAACCATCATACCATTTTCATACTAAGCTGGTCCTTGGGGGCTGAAGACGGTATATAAAGACAGAACAGAAAAGCAGGAATCTTACCTCATATTTTTCCTTGAGAGCGTTGACTAAATTGATCTCAATTTCCCGGCTCTCAGACAGCCGGGCCAAGTACTGCTGGTGAATATCCTCAGCACCAAGCGCAGATAGATCTGGAAGTTCCAACTTGGCTTTCCCTTTATTCAAGCTCACCGGCTCATCCTTGGCTACAATTTTAGCTAAGGAGGTGGAAACAATAGGAGCTTGGAAGCTCTCCTTAACAATGATAACATCCGGAGTGCTCTGGTTAGCCGGCGGAATGGTATCATCCACATGAGCCGCCGGACTGGAAGAAATTTTAGGATGTGGCTTCTAATGGTTCATATTGAATGCACAAAAAGTCTGGAGTTGAAATAAGTTAAAAAAAATTGAAATCCTTATGTAACACACGAGTTTTCGTCCGAAACCCTGATACTTCGAAATAGATTGTCCATTTTGTACACGAAGTGCATCCAGCTTTTGCCGTAACCCTATCAACTTTTTAGCACATGCTATGTGGGTGAAATTATGATACCATGCCAAGTTTCAACCTTTTTAGAGTTCATTTGTGGTGCTTTTTAATTTCAGGGTCATTTAGCTCAAAACAATTCATTAAATGCATGAAAAATAGCAAATGAAGTTAGATAGGGTTGAAATTTTAGGATGTGGCTTCTAATGGTTTATATTGAATGCACAAAAAGTCTAGAGTTGAAATAAGTTAAAAAAATTGAAATCCTTTTGTAACACACGAGTTTTCGTCCGAAACCCTGATACTTCGAAAGAGATTGTCCATTTTGTACACGAAGTGCATCCAGTTTTTGCCGTAACCCTCTCAACTTTTTAGCACATGCTATGTGGGTGAAATTATGATACCATGCCAAGTTTCACCCATTTCAGAGTTCATTTGTGGTGCTTTTTAATTTCAGGGTCATTTAGCTCAAAACAATTCATTAAATGCATGAAAAATAGCAAAGGAAGTTAGATAGGGTTGAAATTTCAGGATGTGGCTTCTAATGGTTCATATTGAATGCACAAAAAGTCTGGAGTTGAAATAATTTTCAAAAATTGAAATCCTTTTGTAACAGACGAGTTTTCGTCCGAAACCCTGATACTTCGAAAGAGATTGTCCATTTTGTACACGAAGTCCATCCAGTTTTTGCCGTAACCCTCTCGACTTTTTAGCACATGCTATGTGGGTGAAATTATGATATACCATGCCAAGTTTCAACCATTTCCGAGTTCATTTGTGGTGCTTTTTAATTTCAGGGTCATTTAGCTGAAAACAATTCATTAAATGCATGAAAAATAGCAAATGAAGTTAGATAGGGTTGAAATTTTAGGATGTGGCTTCTAATGGTTCATATTAAATGCACAAAAAGTCTGGAGTTGAAATAATTTTAAAAAATTGAAATTCTTTTGTAACAAACGAGTTTTCGTCCGAAACCCTGATACTTCGAAAGAGATTGTCCATTTTGTACACGAAGTGCATCCAGTTTTTGCCGTAACCCTCTCAACTTTTTAGCACATGCTATGTGGGTGAAATTATGATACCATGCCAACTTTCAACCATTTTAGAGTTCATTTGTGGTGCTTTTTAATTTCAGGGTCCTTTAGCTCAAAACAATTCATTAAATGCATGAAAAATAGCAAATGAAGTTAGATAGGGTTGAAATTTTAGGATGTGGCTTCTAATGGTTCATATTTAATGCACAAAAAGTCTGGAGTTGAAATAAGTTTAAAAAAATTGAAATCCTTTTGTAACAGACGAGTTTTCGTCCGAAACCGTGATACTTCGAAAGAGATTGTCCATTTTGTACACGAAGTGCATCCAGTTTTTGCCGTAACCCTCTCAACTCTTTAACACATGCTATGTGGGTGAAATTATGATACCATGCCAAGTTTCAACCATTTCAGAGTTCATTTGTGGTGCTTTTTAATTTCAGGATCATTTAGCTGAAAACAATTCATTAAATGCATGAAAAAATAGCAAATGAAGTTAGATAGGGTTGAAATTTTAGGATGTGACATCTAATGGTTCATATTGAATGCACAAAAAGTCTGGAGTTGAAATAAGTTTTAAAAAATTGAAATCCTGTTGTAACAGACGAGTTTTCGTCCGAAACCCTGATACTTCGAAAGAGATTGTCCATTTTGTACACGAAGTGCATCCAGTTTTTGCCGTAACCCTCTCAACTTTTTAGCACATGGTATGTGGGTGAAATTATGATATACCATGCCAAGTTTCAACCATTTCCGAGTTCATTTGTGGTGCTTTTTAATTTCAAGGTCCTTTAGCTGAAAACAATTCATTAAATGCATGAAAAATAGCAAATGAAGTTGATAGGGTTGAAATTTTAGGATTTGGCTTCTAATGGTTCATATTGAATGCACAAAAAGTCTGGAGTTGAACTAATTTTAAAAAATTGAAATCCTTTTGTAACAGACGAGTTTTCGTCCGAAACCCTGATACTTCGAAAGAGATTGTCCATTTTGTACACGAAGTGCATCAAGTTTTTGCCGTAACCCTCTCAACTTTTTAGCACATGCTATGTGGGTGAAATTATTATTCCATGCCAACTTTCAACCATTTCAGAGTTCATTTGTGGTGCTTTTTAATTTCAGGGTCATTTAGCTCAAAACAATTCATTAAATGCATGAAAAATAGCAAATGAAGTTAGATAGGGTTGAAATTTTAGGATGTGGCTTATAATGGTTCATATTGAATGCACAAAAAGTCTGGAGTTGAAATAAGTTAAAAAAAATTGAAATCCTTATGTAACACACGAGTTTTCGTCCGAAACCCTCATACTTCGAAAGAGATTGTCCATTTTGTACACGAAGTGCATACAGCTTTTGCCGTAACCCTCTCAACTTTTTAGCACATGCTATGTGGGTGAAATTATGATACCATGCCAAGTTTCAACCTTTTTAGAGTTCATTTATGGTGCTTTTTAATTTCAGGGTCATTTAGCTCAAAACAATTCATTAAATGCATGAAAAATAGCAAATGAAGTTAGATAGGGTTGAAATTTTAGGATGTGGCTTCTAATGGTTCATATTGAATGCACAAAAAGTCTGGAGTTGAAATAAGTTAAAAAAATTGAAATCCTTTTGTAACACACGAGTTTTCATCCCAAACCCTGATACTTCGAAAGAGATTGTCCATTTTGTACACGAAGTGCATCCAGTTTTTGCCGTAACCCTCTCAACTTTTTAGCACATGCTATGTGGGTGAAATTATGATACCATGCCAAGTTTCAACCATTTCAGAGTTCATTTGTGGTGCTTTTTAATTTCAGGGTCATTTAGCTCAAATCAATTCATTAAATGCATGAAAAATAGCAAATGAAGTTAGATAGGGTTGAAATTTTAGGATGTGGCTTCTAATGGTTCATATTGAATGCACAAAAAGTCTGGAGTTGAAATAATTTTAAAAAATTGAAATCCTTTTGTAACAGACGAGTTTTCGTCCGAAACCCTGATACTTCGAAAGAGATTGTCCATTTTGTACACGAAGTGCATCCAGTTTTTGCCGTAACCCTCTCAACTTTTTAGCACATGCTATGTGGGTGAAATTATGATATACCATGCCAAGTTTCAACCATTTCCGAGTTCATTTGTGGTGCTTTTTAATTTCAGGGTCATTTAGCTGAAAACAATTCATTAAATGCATGAAAAATAGCAAATGAAGTTAGATAGGGTTGAAATTTTAGGATGTGGCTTCTAATGGTTCATATTGAATGCACAGAACGTCTGGAGTTGAAATAATTTTAAAAAATTGAAATCCTTTTGTAACAGACGAGTTTTTGTCCGAAACCCTAATACTTCGAAAGAGATTGTCCATTTTGTACACGAAGTGCATCCAGTTTTTGCCGTAACCCTCTCAACTTTTTAGCACATGCTATGTGGGTGAAATTATGATTCCATGCCAAGTTTCAAGCATTTCAGAGTTAATTTGTGGTGCTTTTTATTTTCAGGGTCATTTAGCTGAAAACAATTAATTAAATGCATGAAAAATAGCAAATGAAGTTAGATAGGGTTGAAATTTTAGGATGTGGCTTCTAATGGTTCATATTGAATGCACAAAAAGTCTGGAGTTGAACTAATTTTAAAAAATTGAAATCCTTTTGTAACAGACGAGTTTTCGTCCGAAACCCTCATACTTCGAAAGAGATTGTCCATTTTGTACACGAAGTGCATCTAGTTTTTGCCGTAACCCTCTCAACTTTTTAGCACATGCTATGTGGGTGAAATTATTATTCCATGCCAACTTTCAACCATTTCAGAGTTCATTTGTGGTGCTTTTTAATTTCAGGGTCATTTAGCTCAAAACAATTCATTAAATGCATGAAAAATAGCAAATGATGTTAGATAGGGCTGAAATTTTAGGATGTGGCTTCTAATGGTTCATATTGAATGCACAAAAAGTCTGGAGTTGAAATAAGTTAAAAAAATTGAAATCCTTTTGTAACAGACGAGTTTTCGTCCGAAACCCTAATATTTCATAAGAGATTGTCCATTTTGTACACGAAGTGCATCCAGTTTTTGCCGTAACCCTCTCAACTTTTTAGCACATGCTATGTGGGTGAAATTATGATACCATGCCAAGTTTCAACCTTTTTAGAGTTCATTTGTGGTTTTTTTTAATTTCAGGGTCATTTAGCTCAAAACAATTCATTAAATGCATGAAAAATAGCAAATGAAGTTAGATAGGGTTGAAATTTTAGGATGTGGCTTATAATGGTTCATATTGAATGCACAAAAAGTCTGGAGTTGAAATAAGTTAAAAAAATTGAAATCCTTATGTAACAGAAGAGTTTTCGTCCGAAACCCTGATACTTCGAAAGAGATTGTCCATTTTGTACACGAAGTGCATCCAGCTTTTGCCGTAACCCTCTCAACTTTTTAGCACATTCTATGTGGGTGAAATTATGATACCATGCCAAGTTTCAACCATTTTAGAGTTCATTTGTGGTCCTTTTTAATTTCAGGGTCATTTAGCTCAAAACAATTCATTAAATGCATGAAAAATAGCAAATGAAGTTAGATAGGGTTGAAATTTTAGGATGTGGCTTCTAATGGATCATATTGAATGCACAAAAAGTCTGGAGTTGAAATAAGTTAAAAAAATTGAAATCCTTTTGTAACACACGAGTTTTCGTCCGAAACCCTGATACTTCGAAAGAGATTGTCCATTTTGTACACGAAGTGCATCCAGTTTTTGCCGTAACCCTCTCAACTCTTTAACACATGCTATGTGGGTGAAATTATGATACCATGCCAAGTTTCAACCATTTCAGAGTTCATTTGTGGTGCTTTTTAATTTCAGGATCATTTAGCTGAAAACAATTCATTAAATGCATGAAAAAATAGCAAATGAAGTTAGATAGGGTTGAAATTTTAGGATGTGACTTCTAATGGTTCATATTGAATGCACAAAAAGTCTGGAGTTGAAATAAGTTTTAAAAAATTGAAATCCTGTTGTAACAGACGAGTTTTCGTCCGAAACCCTGATACTTCGAAAGAGATTGTCCATTTTGTACACGAAATGCATCCATTTTTTGCCGTAACCCTCTCAACTTTTTAGCACATGGTATGTGGGTGAAATTATGATACCATGCCAAGTTTCAACCATTTCCGAGTTAATTTGTGGTGCTTTTTAATTTCAAGGTCCTTTAGCTGAAAACAATTCATTAAATGCATGAAAAATAGCAAATGAAGTTGATAGGGTTGAAATTTTAGGATGTGGCTTCTAATGGTTCATATTGAATGCACAAAAAGTCTGGAGTTGAACTAATTTTAAAAAATTGAAATCCTTTTGTAACAGACGAGTTTTCGTCCGAAACCCTGATACTTCGAAAGAGATTGTCCATTTTGTACACGAAGTGCATCAAGTTTTTGCCGTAACCCTCTCAACTTTTTAGCACATGCTATGTGGGTGAAATTATTATTCCATGCCAACTTTCAACCATTTCAGAGTTCATTTGTGGTGCTTTTTAATTTCAGGGTCATTTAGCTCAAAACAATTCATTAAATGCATGAAAAATAGCAAATGAAGTTAGATAGGGTTGAAATTTTAGGATGTGGCTTCTAATGGTTCATATTGAATGCACAAAAAGTCTGGAGTTGAAATAAGTTAAAAAAAATTGAAATCCTTATGTAACACACGAGTTTTCGTCCGAAACCCTCATACTTCGAAAGAGATTGTCCATTTTGTACACGAAGTGCATACAGCTTTTGCCGTAACCCTCTCAACTTTTTAGCACATGCTATGTGGGTGAAATTATGATACCATGCCAAGTTTCAACCTTTTTAGAGTTCATTTATGGTGCTTTTTAATTTCAGGGTCATTTAGCTCAAAACAATTCATTAAATGCATGAAAAATAGCAAATGAAGTTAGATAGGGTTGAAATTTTAGGATGTGGCTTCTAATGGTTCATATTGAATGCACAAAAAGTCTGGAGTTGAAATAAGTTAAAAAAATTGAAATCCTTTTGTAACACACGAGTTTTCATCCCAAACCCTGATACTTCGAAAGAGATTGTCCATTTTGTACACGAAGTGCATCCAGTTATTGCCGTAACCCTCTCAACTTTTTAGCACATGCTATGTGGGTGAAATTATGATACCATGCCAAGTTTCAACCATTTCAGAGTTCATTTGTGGTGCTTTTTAATTTCAGGGTCATTTAGCTCAAATCAATTCATTAAATGCATGAAAAATAGCAAATGAAGTTAGATAGGGTTGAAATTTTAGGATGTGGCTTCTAATGGTTCATATTGAATGCACAAAAGTCTGGAGTTGAAATAATTTTAAAAAATTGAAATCCTTTTGTAACAGACGAGTTTTCGTCCGAAACCCTGATACTTCGAAAGAGATTGTCCATTTTGTACACGAAGTGCATCCAGTTTTTGCCGTAACCCTCTCAACTTTTTAGCACATGCTATGTGGGTGAAATTATGATATACCATGCCAAGTTTCAACCATTTCCGAGTTCATTTGTGGTGCTTTTTAATTTCAGGGTCATTTAGCTGAAAACAATTCATTAAATGCATGAAAAATAGCAAATGAAGTTAGATAGGGTTGAAATTTTAGGATGTGGCTTCTAATGGTTCATATTGAATGCACAAAATGTCTGGAGTTGAAATAATTTTAAAAAATTGAAATCCTTTTGTAACAGACGAGTTTTCGTCCGAAACCCTAATACTTCGAAAGAGATTGTCCATTTTGTACACGAAGTGCATCCAGTTTTTGCCGTAACCCTCTCAACTTTTTAGCACATGCTATGTGGGTGAAATTATGATATACCGTGCCAAGTTTCAACCATTTCCGAGTTCATTTGTGGTGCTTTTTAATTTCAAGGTCATTTAGCTGAAAACAATTCATTAATTGCATGAAAAATAGCAAATGAAGTTAGATAGGGTTGAAATTTTAGGATGTGGCTTCTAATGGTTCATATTGAATGCACAGAAAGTCTGGAGTTGAAATAATTTTAAAAAATTGAAATCCTTTTGTAACAGACGAGTTTTTGTCCGAAACCCTAATACTTCGAAAGAGATTGTCCATTTTGTACACGAAGTGCATCCAGTTTTTGCCGTAACCCTCTCAACTTTTTAGCACATGCTATGTGGGTGAAATTATGATTCCATGCCAAGTTTCAAGCATTTCAGAGTTAATTTGTGGTGCTTTTTATTTTCAGGGTCATTTAGCTGAAAACAATTAATTAAATGCATGAAAAATAGCAAATGAAGTTAGATAGGGTTGAAATTTTAGGATGTGGCTTCTAATGGTTCATATTGAATGCACAAAAAGTCTGGAGTTGAACTAATTTTAAAAAATTGAAATCCTTTTGTAACAGACGAGTTTTCGTCCGAAACCCTCATACTTCGAAAGAGATTGTCCATTTTGTACACGAAGTGCATCTAGTTTTTGCCGTAACCCTCTCAACTTTTTAGCACATGCTATGTGGGTGAAATTATTATTCCATGCCAACTTTCAACCATTTCAGAGTTCATTTGTGGTGCTTTTTAATTTCAGGGTTATTTAGCTCAAAACAATTCATTAAATGCATGAAAAATAGCAAATGATGTTAGATAGGGCTGAAATTTTAGGATGTGGCTTCTAATGGTTCATATTGAATGCACAAAAAGTCTGGAGTTGAAATAAGTTAAAAAAAATTGAAATCCTTTTGTAACAGACGAGTTTTCGTCCGAAACCCTAATATTTCGTAAGAGATTGTCCATTTTGTACACGAAGTGCATCCAGTTTTTGCCGTAACCCTCTCAACTTTTTAGCACATGCTATGTGGGTGAAATTATGATACCATGCCAAGTTTCAACCATTTGATAGTTCATTTGTGGTGCTTTTTAATTTCAGGGTCATTTAGCTCAAAACAATTCATTAAATGCATGAAAAATAGCAAATGAAGTTAGATAGGGTTGAAATTTTAGGATGTGGCTTATAATGGTTCATATTGAATGCACAAAAAGTCTGGAGTTGAAATAAGTTAAAAAAATTGAAATCCTTATGTAACAGAAGAGTTTTCGTCCGAAACCCTGATACTTCGAAAGAGACTGTCCATTTTGTACACGAAGTGCATCCAGCTTTTGCCGTAACCCTCTCAACTTTTTAGCACATGCTATGTGGGTGAAATTATGATACCATGCCAAGTTTCAACCATTTTAGAGTTCATTTGTGGTCCTTTTTAATTTCAGGGTCATTTAGCTCAAAACAATTCATTAAATGCATGAAAAATAGCAAATGAAGTTAGATAGGGTTGAAATTTTAGGATGTGGCTTCTAATGGATCATATTGAATGCACAAAAAGTCTGGAGTTGAAATAAGTTAAAAAAATTGAAATCCTTTTGTAACACACGAGTTTTCGTCCGAAACCCTGATACTTCGAAAGAGATTGTCCATTTTGTACACGAAGTGCGTCCAGTTTTTGCCGTAACCCTCTCAACTTTTTAGCACATGCTATGTGGGTGAAATTATGATACCATGCCAAGTTTCAACCATTTCAGAGTTCATTTGTGGTTCTTTTTAATTTCAGGGTCATTTAGCTGAAAACAATTCATTAAATGCATGAAAAATAGCAAATGAAGTTAGATAGGGTTGAAATTTTAGGATGTGGCTTCTAATGGTTCATATTGAATGCACAAAAAGTCTGGAGTTGAAATAATTTTAAAAAATTGAAATCCTTTTGTAACAGACGAGTTTTCGTCCGAAACCCTGATACTTCGAAAGAGATTATCCATTTTGTACACGAAGTGCATCCAGTTTTTGCCGTAACCCTCTCAACTTTTTAGCACATGCTATGTGATGAGGACATGACTACCTTGGATACGACCAAAAATATTGCATACATGCATATTTGTGAGGTGATTTCTTATAAGAGTTATGCAATAATTTATTTATGTTATCCATAACAAAAATACTTCACCTATTTTTATGTTATGCCTAAATGCAGGATGGACGAACACTTGTATGAACCACGTGTGATGACAAAAGAAGAGGAAATGGTTGGGTGCTATTCAAGAGGTCCTCTCATGTCAAAGGAAACAATTAGGTGCTATTCAACAAGTTCTCTCACGTCACTTTTTGGCCAAGAGAAGATAGAGTCCAAGTCTCTTACGTTCTGGACTCAGATTCGGACTGCACAGACATACCTGTACCAAAACGGCAATAAATTTTTAATCCGGACTCCGAATTGGGTGATTCTTTTTTTGGTGAAAAGTAGATTTTATCTGATTTCCGTACCAATTGGAATCACCTTCAAATTCGTCCGTAGCGTGGAGATATTGACAAAACAATATGACGTTGCACCAGAATTCGAATCAAACTACAAGTCCAAAGGTGTTGCATCACCTCCACTTGGGCCCATAGGCCTTGTACGACCTAGGGTTAGTTTTAGGCTGCCTTGGGACGTTCTCCCACCTCCTTGGCCGCCACCCCTTGCTCCTATATAATTAGATCAATCTAGTAGCTTTTCTTTTGGGTTTTGTTTAGTTAAAAGTTAGCCATTGCAACTTCGTGTACTTCGTTTGTGTCCAACGACCAGACCAAGACCGCTTTCGGAACCCCACCATTATCAATACTTCATCTATATTCGCAATATTCAGATTGCATTATCATATTCTTGCTTGTTCTTCGATTGCTTGCATGAATAGACCTTCGTGGTCAGGTTGATCGTGCTCCGGCGTGGTCAATAACCTCTTGGAGATTGGTTTAGCGATTGCTAAGGCGCAACGTCGTGCACATTCGAAGTCGGATCATCAAAGTCGTCTCCACCAAATCGATAGTTATCATCTCATCGAAAGATCGGGACCCTCGTCTCTATCAAGTGGTATCAGTTTTCAGGTTGCTCGGTGAGAATTTCCCGTTATCCCTAGATTAGATTTATTTTTCTTACCTATTACCCAAGAAAAAGCCATACAAAAAAAAAGTTAGATCTATTCATCCTTTGTCCAAGCCAGTCTGAGCCTTCGCAATTTTCTTTTCAGTGCTTGCATAGTTGAATTATCGGTTGCATCGTCGTGTCGAGTTGCTGGTCTTAGCATCTAGTCCCTTAGAGTTTCGAGTTCTGTCCACAGATTGTCACGCCGCCGCCGCACCATCTTCATCGCTGCTGCCATATACCACCAGCACACAGCCGTCATCCCTTCCGTTGTTGCCCACCACCATCCATCAATTTCCACCGCCTGTTTCGGTCATTGTCATTATCATACTTGAGGTCGTTCACATCTACGCTTGATCCAATCTGCATCTTATCTGATTTTGTTGGATAGAAAAAAAAAGTGAGAGAGAAAAAAAAAGTGAGAGAGAAAAAAAAAGAAAAAAAAAGTGAGAGAGAGAGAAAAAAAAGAAGACAAAAAAAAAGTCAGTGAAAAAAAAATAGAGAGAAGAGAAAAAAAAACAAATTTCGGATCTATCTAGACTCAATCTCGTATCTGAATTCGGATTGAAATCTGTTTTGCGCAGTGTTCAGTAAAACAGGCGTATCTTCCTCATACGAACTCCGTTTTGGCTCCACGAGTATTCAAATTCGAGCTATTGACGAGCCGCATCTGAATAGTTCATCAAGCATGTTCATTATTGTCACCTCCAAATCGGCTTCTAAATAGGACTTTTTGCCCTCCGAAAGTCGTGAACACAGTTTGTCATTATTTTTCAGGTTCGTTTCTGAATTATTTGACTCCTCATACGAACTCGGAATTGAGTGATTCTTTTTGCATACGAAAGCTTGAGTCAGTAGCATTCTTGAGAAAAAATATCAGAAATTTGACATATTATCTTTCATAGGAAAGTTGTAGAGAGAGTTTCGGTATATCCTGCTTGGCGGTCATTTATCATCATTGTCTTTACTGCCATTGTGATCTTCACTTATATCTTGCTGTCCAGAGCTAATTCCTATCATCCGTTGCTGCTATTTGTCCTACGCCGTGACTTCATTAGTGTTCTAGGCTCGCGTCTCTAGTACGGTCTAGCCTAGGACCAGCACAGTACCGTCGTTGAGCGTTTATTCAACATTGCATCTCTGAATTGATTATTGCTAATCTTTTGCTACCATATATTAAGCCTTCCAAGCTCCATATATTTCTACACCGTGTATGCATACGTTCACCTGGTAATCGCTTTACTCAATCTTCGGAGATATTGACACCATCGGTTGCCGGTCACCACCTGCTGCATGGTAAGAATTTGTAAGACATTGATATTTGCTTTACTGTGAGCGTCTTACCACCACATCCCAGTAGTTCATAGGAACAATATTCTTGGATTTTATTTCTTGTTTCTACTAATCATGACAGGATCCAGAGTTGTCAGTTTGTGGGCTTCGTCAATCGTGGGAGACGTGCCACCACCTAAGCAAATACCACAACCGCCACGAGAAGTGCAAAGACATTCCAATACACATGATCAGGTTAATGTTTCTATACCACCATTTAATGGCCGTTTTAGACCTGCTTTATATATTGAATGGGAGTTCGAAATAAATGATATATTTGCTTCTCATAATTTTGCTGAACATAAAAAAGTTAAGGTCGCGATTGATTCATTCACTGGTTATGCTTCAGTTTGGTGGAGTGAATATTGTCGTTTACACCCTGATTATATACATATTACTTGGGATGATTTAAAACTTGCCATGAGACACACATTCGTTCCTACTTATTACACTCGTGACATGATTAAAAAGTTCGAAAATTTAAAACAAGGTAGTGACACCGTAACGAAATATTATGACGATTTTCAAACGACCTTGTTGCATTCCTCATTAGAAGAAAGTGAAGAAGATTTTATGGATAGATTTTGGGGAGGATTAAACCGTGATATTCAGGAGATACTAATTCATGAAAAGTGTTATTCTATGCATCGTTTGTTTTGTCTTGCTTGCAAAGCTGAACAGGTAATAAAACAACGTGTTGCCCACAAGGAGAACGAGCGCAAGGTGCACATTTCAAGAGTTGATACGGTTGTTCCTTCAACTACTAGGCATAGTATGACAACCACATCAATTGTTGTGAGGGCTACATCACCTTCACCATGCGACACGTCACCACCGAGAGTGCCTACATCATGTGAGTTGATCATAAGAGGTAATGACAAAGGTACTGATCTTCCACCTCCACATGAGTATGATGAATGCCTTGTCAATTCCAATGTACCATGTGATGAGCTACCCATTACTTTGATCACACCACCTATTTTAGAGGAATATGTTCATGATTTGACTTTGCCATGTGATCAAATATCAACAATTTTGAGTGCACCTATCGAATTAACTGTTGATGAGAAAGAACCATGTGAATCAGGAAATGAATCAAATTTGGATCAAATATGTTTGAAAATAATTTTGCCATTGTTTAATCATTTTGATATGACCTCCAATTTTGGTGATGATTCTGTGCCAAATGACATGTTGCATATTTGCTTATTTAAGCATGTTGTAGCATCAAAATTTGGAATAATTCAAGTTTATTTACCAATGTTGGGATGGTTTAATGATGAACATTGTCAATCTTTTGATATGAATAAGGACTTCACTTATATATGCAAACCGTGTTGCAATATTTTAATGCCTTCTACTTCTTGTGATAATATTTTGGCTTTATATTTCATGACATTTGAAGTGTGCTCTTGTATAAATGTGTCACATGTGCCACAACTGAGATCCAGAAAAATAGATGACATATACATATACAACATGTACACCTTGTCTCTTTTGTTAGCCATATTTCAGACTAAGCAACGCCGAGGACGGCTTTGTTTTCAAGAAAGGGAGGATGATGAGGACATGACTACCTTGGATACGACCAAAAATATTGCATACATGCATATTTGTGAGGTGATTTCTTATAAGAGTTATGCAATAATTTATTTATGTTATCCGGAACAAAAATACTTCACCTATTTTTATGTTATGCCTAAATGCAGGATGGACGAACACTTGTACGAACCACGTGTGATGACAAAAGAAGAGGAAATGGTTGGGTGCTATTCAAGAGGTCCTCTCATGTCAAAGGAAACAATTAGGTGCTATTCAACAAGTTCTCTCACGTCACTTTTTGGCCAAGAGAAGATAGAGTCCAAGTCTCTCACGTTCTGGACTCAGATTCGGACTGCACAGACATACCTGTACCAAAACGGCAATAACTTTTTCATCCGGACTCCGAATTAGGTGATTCTTTTTTTGCTGAAAAGTAGATTTTATCTGCTTTCCGTACCAATTGGATTCACCTTCAAATTCGTCCGTAGAGTGGATATATTGACAAAACAATATGACGTTGCACCAGAATTCGAATCAAACTACAAGTCCAAAGGTGTTGCATCACCTCCACTTGGGCCCATGGGCCTTGTACGACCTAGGGTTAGTTTTAGGCTGCCTTGGGACGTCCTCCCACCTCCTTGGCCGCCACCCCTTGCTCCTATATAAGTAGATCAATCTAGTAGCTTTTCTTTTGGGTTTTGTTTAGTTAAAAGTTAGCCATTGCAACTTCGTGTACTTCGTTTGTGTCCAACGACCAGACCAAGACCGCTTTCGGAACCCCACCATTATCAATACTTCATCTATATTCGCAATATTCAGATTGCATTATCATATTCTTGTTTGTTCTTCGATTGCTTGCATGAATAGACCTTCGTGGTCAGGTTGATCGTGCTCCGGCGTGGTCAATAACCTCTTGGAGATTGGCTTAGCGATTGCTAAGGCGCAACGTCGTGCACATTCGAAGTCGGATCGTCAAAGTCGTCTCCACCAAATCGATAGTTATCATCTCATCGAAAGATCGGGACCCTCGCCTCTATCACTATGTGGGTGAAATTATGATACCATGCCAAGTTTCAACCATTTCAGAGTTCATTTGTGGTGCTTTTTAATTTCAGGGTCATTTAGCTGAAAACAATTCATTAAATGCATGAAAAATAGCAAATGAAGTTAGATAGGGTTGAAATTTTAGGATGTGGCTTCTAATGGTTCATATTGAATGCACAAAAAGTCTGGAGTTGAAATAATTTTAAAAAATTGAAATCCTTTTGTAACAGACGAGTTTTCGTCCGAAACCCAGATACTTCGAAAGACATTGTCCATTTTGTACACGAAGTGCATCCAGTTTTTGCCGTAACCCTCTCAACTTTTTAGCACATGCTATGTGGGTGAAATTATGATATACCATGCCAAGTTTCAACCATTTCAGAGTTCATTTGTGGTGCTTTTTAATTTCAGGGTCTTCTAGCTGAAAACAATTAATTAAATGCATGAAAAATAGCAAATGAAGTTAGATAGGGTTGAAATTTTAGGATGTGGCTTCTAATGGTTCATATTGAATGCACAAAAAGTCTGGAGTTGAAATAAGTTTAAAAAAATTAAATCCTTTTGTAACAGACGAGTTTTCGTTCGAAACCCAGGTACTTCGAAAGAGATTGTCCATTTTGTACACGAAGTGCATCCAGTTTTTGCCGTAACCCTCTCAACTTTTTAGCACATGCTATGTGGGTGAAATTATGATACCATGCCAAGTTTCAACCATTTCAGAGTTCATTTGTGGTGCTTTTTAATTTCAGGGTCATTTAGCTGAAAACAATCCATTAAATGCATGAAAAATAGCAAATGAAGTTAGATAGGGTTGAAATTTTAGGATGTGGCTTCTAATGGTTCATATTGAATGCACAAAAAGTCTGGAGTTGAACTAATTTTAAAAAATTGAAATCCTTTTGTAACAGACGAGTTTTCGTCCAAAACCCTCATACTTCGAAAGAGATTGTCCAATTTGTACACGAAGTGCATCTAGTTTTTGCCGTAACCCTCTCAACTTTTTAGCACATGCTATGTGGGTGAAATTATGATATAGCATGCCAAGTTTCAACCATTTCAGAGTTCATTTGTGGTGCTTTTTAATTTCAGGGTCTTCTAGCTGAAAACAATTAATTAAATGCATGAAAAATAGCAAATGAAGTTAGATAGGGTTGAAATTTTAGGATGTGGCTTCTAATGGTTCATATTGAATGCACAAAAAGTCTGGAGTTGAACTAATTTCAAAAAATTGTAATCCTTTTGTAACAGACGAGTTTTCGTCCAAAACCCTCATACTTCGAAAGAGATTGTCCATTTTGTACACGAAGTGCATCTAGTTTTTGCCGTAACCCTCTCAACTTTTTAGCACATGCTATGTGGGTGAAATTATTATTCCATGCCAACTTTCAACCATTTCAGAGTTCATTTGTGGTTTTTTTTAATTTCAGGGTCATTTAGCTCAAAACAATTCATTAAATGCATGAAAAATAGCAAATGAAGTTAGATAGGGTTGAAATTTTAGGATGTGGCTTCTAATGGTTCATATTGAATGCACAAAAAGTCTGGAGTTGAAACAAGTTAAAAAATTTGAAATCCTTTTGTAACACACGAGTTTTCGTCCGAAACCCTCATACTTCGAAAGAGATTGTCCATTTTGTACACGAAGTGCATCCAGCTTTTGCCGTAACCCTCTCAACTTTTTAGCACATGCTATGTGGGTGAAATTATGATACCATGCCAAGTTTCAACCTTTTTAGAGTTCATTTGTGGTTTTTTTTAATTTCAGGGTCATTTAGCTCAAAACAATTCATTAAATGCATGAAAAATAGCAAATGAAGTTAGATAGGGTTGAAATTTTAGGATGTGGCTTCTAATGGTTCATATTGAATGCACAAAAAGTCTGGAGTTGAAATAAGTTGAAAAAATTGAAATCCTTTTGTAACACACGAGTTTTCGTCCGAAACCCTGATACTTCGAAAAAGATTGTCCATTTTGTACACGAAGTGCATCCAGTTTTTGCCGTAACCCTCTCAACTTTTTAGCACATGCTATGTGGTTGAAATTATGATACCATGCCAAGTTTCAACCATTTCAGAGTTCATTTGTGGTGCTTTTTAATTTCAGGGTCATTTAGCTCAAAACAATTCATTAAATGCATGAAAAATAGCAAATGAAGTTAGATAGGGTTGAAATTTTAGAATGTGGCTTCTAATGGTTCATATTGAATGCACAAAAAGTCTGGAGTTGAAATAATTTTAAAAAATTGAAATCCTTTTGTAACAGACGAGTTTTCGTCCGAAACCCTGATACTTCGAAAGAGATTGTCCATTTTGTACACGAAGTGCATCCAGTTTTTGCCATAACCCTCTCAACTTTTTAGCACATGCTATGTGGGTGAAATTATGATACCATGCCAAGTTTCAACCATTTCAGAGTTCATTTGTGGTGCTTTTTAATTTCAGGGTCATTTAGCTGAAAACAATTCATTAAATGCATGAAAAATAGCAAATGAAGTTAGATAGGGTTGAAATTTTAGGATGTGGCTTCTAATGGTTCATATTGAATGCACAAAAAGTCTGGAGTTGAAATAATTTAAAAAAATTGAAATCCTTTTGTAACAGACGAGTTTTCGTCCGAAACCCTGATACTTCGAAAGACATTGTCCATTTTGTACACGAAGTGCATCCAGTTTTTGCCGTAACCCTCTCAACTTTTTAGCACATGCTATGTGGGTGAAATTATGATATACCATGCCAAGTTTCACCCATTTCAGAGTTCATTTGTGGTGCTTTTTAATTTCAGGGTCATTTAGCTGAAAACAATTCATTAAATGCATGAAAAATAGCAAATGAAGTTAGATAGGGTTGAAATTTTAGGATGTGGCTTCTAATGGTTCATATTGAATGCACAAAAAGTCTGGAGTTGAAATAAGTTTAAAAAAATTGAAATCCTTTTGTAACACACGAGTTTTCGTCCGAAACCCTGATACTTCGAAAGACATTGTCCATTTTGTAAACGAAGTGCATCCAGTTTTTGCCGTAACCCTCTCAACTTTTTAGCACAAGCTATGTGGGTGAAATTTTAGGATGTGGCTTCTAATGGTTCATATTGAATGCACAAAAAGTCTGGAGTTGATATAATTTTAAAAAATTGAAATCCTTTTGTAACAGACGAGTTTTCGTCCGAAACCCTAATACTTCGAAAGAGATTGTCCATTTTGTACACGAAGTGCATCCAGTTTTTGCCGTAACCCTCTCAACTTTTTAGCACATGCTATGTGGGTGAAACTTTGATACCATGCCAAGTTTCAACCATTTCAGAGTTCATTTGTGGTGCTTTTTAATTTCAGGGCCATTTAGCTGAAAACAATTCATTAAATGCATGAAAAATAGCAAATGAAGTTAGATAGGGTTGAAATTTTAGGATGTGGCTTCTAATGGTTCATATTGAATGCACAAAAAGTCTGGAGTTGAAATAATTTTAAAAAATTGAAATCCTTTTGTAACAGACGAGTTTTCGTCCGAAACCCTAATACTTCGAAAGAGATTGTCCATTTTGTACACGAAGTGCATCCAGTTTTTGCCGTAACCCTCTCAACTTTTTAGCACAAGCTATGTGGGTGAAATTATGATATACCATGCCAAGTTTCAACCATTTCAGAGTTCATTTGTGGTGCTTTTTAATTTCAGGGTCTTTTAGCTGAAAACAATTCATTAAATGCATGAAAATTAGCAAATGAAGTTAGATAGGGTTGAAATTTTAGGATGTGGCTTCTAATGGTTCATATTGAATGCACAAAAAGTCTGGAGTTGAAATAAGTTGAAAAAATTGAAATCCTTTTGTAACACACGAGTTTTCGTCCGAAACCCTGATACTTCGAAAAAGATTGTCCATTTTGTACACGAAGTGCATCCAGTTTTTGCCGTAACCCTCTCAACTTTTTAGCACATGCTATGTGGGTGAAATTATAATACCATGCCAAGTTTCAACCATTTCAGAGTTCATTTGTGGTTCTTTTTAATTTCAGGGTCATTTAGCTGAAAACAATTCATTAAATGCATGAAAAATAGCAAATGAAGTTAGATAGGGTTGAAATTTTAGGATGTGGCTTCTAATGGTTCATATTGAATGCACAAAAAGTCTGGAGTTGAACTAATTTTAAAAAATTGAAATCCTTTTGTAACAGACGAGTTTTCGTCCGAAACCCTGATACTTCGAAAGATTTTGTCCATTTTGTACACGAAGTGCATCTAGTTTTTGCCGTAACCCTCTCAACTTTTTAGCACATGCTATGTGGGTGAAATTATTATTCCATGCCAACTTTCAACCATTTCAGAGTTCATTTGTGGTGCTTTTTAATTTCAGGGTCATTTAGCTCAAAACAATTCATTAAATGCATGAAAAATAGCAAATGAAGTTAGATAGGGTTGAAATTTTAGGATGTGGGTTCTAATGGTTCATATTGAATGCACAAAAAGTCTAGAGTTGAAATAAGTTTAAAAAAATTGAAATCCTTTTGTAACAGACGAGTTTTCGTCCGAAACCCTGATACTTCGAAAGACATTGTCCATTTTGTAAACGAAGTGCATCCAGTTTTTGCCGTAACCCTCTCAACTTTTTAGCACAAGCTATGTGGGTGAAATTTTAGGATGTGGCTTCTAATGGTTCATATTGAATGCACAAAAACTCTAGAGTTGAAATAAGTTAAAAAAATTGAAATCCTTTTGTAACACACGAGTTTTCGTCCGAAACCCTGATACTTCGAAAGAGATTGTCCATTTTGTACACGAAGTGCATCCAGTTTTTGCCGTAACCCTCTCAACTTTTTAGCACATGCTATGTGGGTGAAATTATGATACCATGCCAAGTTTCACCCATTTCAGAGTTCATTTGTGGTGCTTTTTAATTTCAGGGTCATTTAGCTCAAAACAATTCATTAAATGCATGAAAAATAGCAAATGAAGTTAGATAGGGTTGAAATTTCAGGATGTGGCTTCTAATGGTTCATATTGAATGCACAAAAAGTCTGGAGTTGAAATAATTTTAAAAAATTAAAATCCTTTTGTAACAGACGAGTTTTCGTCCGAAACCCTGATACTTCGAAAGAGATTGTCCATTTTGTACACGAAGTGCATCCAGTTTTTGCCGTAACCCTCTCAACTTTTTAGCACATGCTATGTGGGTGAAATTATGATATATCATGCCAAGTTTCAACCATTTCCGAGTTCATTTGTGGTGCTTTTTAATTTCAGGGTCATTTAGCTGAAAACAATTCATTAAATGCATGAAAAATAGCAAATGAAGTTAGATAGGGTTGAAATTTTAGGATGTGGCTTCTAATGGTTCATATTGAATGCACAAAAAGTCTGGAGTTGAAATAATTTTAAAAAATTGAAATCCTTTTGTAACACACGAGTTTTCGTCCGAAACCCTGATACTTCGAAAAAGATTGTCCATTTTGTACACGAAGTGCGTCCAGTTTTTGCCGTCACCCTCTCAACTTTTTAGCACATGCTATGTGGGTGAAATTATGATATACCATGCGAAGTTTCAACCATTTCAGAGTTCATTTGTGGTTCTTTTTAATTTTAGGGTCACTTAGCTGAAAACAATTCATTAAATGCATGAAAAATAGCAAATGAAGTTAGATAGGGTTGAAATTTTAGGATCTGGCTTCTAATGGTTCATATTGAATGCACAAAAAGTCTGGAGTTGAACTAATTTTAAAAAATTGAAATCCTTTTGTAACAGACGAGTTTTCGTCCAAAACCCTCATACTTCGAAAGAGATTGTCCATTTTGTACACGAAGTGCATCTAGTTTTTGCCGTAACCCTCTCAACTTTTTAGCACATGCTATGTGGGTGAAATTATTATTCCATGCCAACTTTCAACCATTTCAGAGTTCATTTGTGGTGCTTTTTAATTTCAGGGTCATTTAGCTCAAAACAATTCATTAAATGCATGAAAAATAGCAAATGAAGTTAGATAGGGTTGAAATTTTAGGATGTGGCTTCTATTGGTTCATATTGAATGCACAAAAAGTCTAGAGTTGAAACAAGTTAAAAAAATTGAAATCCTTATGTAACAGACGAGTTTTCGTCCGAAACCCTCATACTTCGAAAGAGATTGTCCATTTTGTACACGAAGTGCATCCAGCTTTTGCCGTAACCCTCTCAACTTTTTAGCACATGCTATGTGGGTGAAATTATGATACCATGCCAAGTTTCAATATTTTTAGAGTTCATTTGTGGTGTTTTTTAGTTTCAGGGTCATTTAGCTCAAAACAATTCATTAAATGCATGAAAAATAGCAAAGGAAGTTAGATAGGGTTGAAATTTTAGGATGTGGCTTCTAATGGTTCATATTGAATGCACAAAAAGTCTGGAGTTGAAATAAGTTGAAAAAATTGAAATCCTTTTGTTACACACGAGTTTTCGTCCGAAACCCTGATACTTCGAAAAAGATTGTCCATTTTGTACACAAAGTGCATCCAGTTTTTGCCGTAACCCTCTCAACTTTTTAGCACATGCTATGTGGGTGAAATTATGATACCATGCCAAGTTTCAACCATTTCAGAGTTCATTTGTGGTGCTTTTTAATTTCAGGGTCATTTAGCTCAAAACAATTCATTAAATGCATGAAAAATAGCAAATGAAGTTAGATAGGGTTGAAATTTTAGGATGTGGCTTCTAATGGTTCATATTGAATGCACAAAAAGTCTGGAGTTGAAATAATTTTAAAAAATTAAAATCCTTTTGTAACAGACGAGTTTTCGTCCGAAACCCTGATACTTCGAAAGAGATTGTCCATTTTGTACACGAAGTGCATCCAGTTTTTGCCGTAACCCTCTCAACTTTTTAGCACATGCTATGTGGGTGAAATTATGATATATCATGCCAAGTTTCAACCATTTCCGAGTTCATTTGTGGTGCTTTTTAATTTCAGGGTCATTTAGCTGAAAACAATTCATTAAATGCATGAAAAATAGCAAATGAAGTTAGATAGGGTTGAAATTTTAGGATGTGGCTTCTAATGGTTCATATTGAATGCACAAAAAGTCTGGAGTTGAAATAATTTTAAAAAATTGAAATCCTTTTGTAACACACGAGTTTTCGTCCGAAACCCTGATACTTCGAAAAAGATTGTCCATTTTGTACACGAAGTGCGTCCAGTTTTTGCCGTAACCCTCTCAACTTTTTAGCACATGCTATGTGGGTGAAATTATGATATACCATGCGAAGTTTCAACCATTTCAGAGTTCATTTGTGGTGCTTTTTAATTTTAGGGTCACTTAGCTGAAAACAATTCATTAAATGCATGAAAAATAGCAAATGAAGTTAGATAGGGTTGAAATTTTAGGATCTGGCTTCTAATGGTTCATATTGAATGCACAAAAAGTCTGGAGTTGAACTAATTTTAAAAAATTGAAATCCTTTTGTAACAGACGAGTTTTCGTCCAAAACCCTCATACTTCGAAAGAGATTGTCCATTTTGTACACGAAGTGCATCTAGTTTTTGCCGTAACCCTCTCAACTTTTTAGCACATGCTATGTGGGTGAAATTATTATTCCATGCCAACTTTCAACCATTTCAGAGTTCATTTGTGGTGCTTTTTAATTTCAGGGTCATTTAGCTCAAAACAATTCATTAAATGCATGAAAAATAGCAAATGAAGTTAGATAGGGTTGAAATTTTAGGATGTGGCTTCTATTGGTTCATATTGAATGCACAAAAAGTCTAGAGTTGAAACAAGTTAAAAAAATTGAAATCCTTATGTAACAGACGAGTTTTCGTCCGAAACCCTCATACTTCGAAAGAGATTGTCCATTTTGTACACGAAGTGCATCCAGCTTTTGCCGTAACCCTCTCAACTTTTTAGCACATGCTATGTGGGTGAAATTATGATACCAAGCCAAGTTTCAATATTTTTAGAGTTCATTTGTGGTGTTTTTTAGTTTCAGGGTCATTTAGCTCAAAACAATTCATTAAATGCATGAAAAATAGCAAAGGAAGTTAGATAGGGTTGAAATTTTAGGATGTGGCTTCTAATGGTTCATATTGAATGCACAAAAAGTCTGGAGTTGAAATAAGTTGAAAAAATTGAAATCCTTTTGTTACACACGAGTTTTCGTCCGAAACCCTGATACTTCGAAAAAGATTGTCCATTTTGTACACAAAGTGCATCCAGTTTTTGCCGTAACCCTCTCAACTTTTTAGCACATGCTATGTGGGTGAAATTATGATACCATGCCAAGTTTTAACCATTTCAGAGTTCATTTGTGGTGCTTTTTAATTTCAGGGTCATTTAGCTCAAAACAATTCATTAAATGCATGAAAAATAGCAAATGAAGTTAGATAGGGTTGAAATTTTAGGATGTGGCTTCTAATGGTTCATATTGAATGCACAAAAAGTCTGGAGTTGAAATAATTTTAAAAAATTGAAATCCTTTTGTAACAGACGAGTTTTCGTCCGAAACCCTGATACTTCGAAAGAGATTGTCCATTTTGTACACGAAGTGCATCCAGTTTTTGCCATAACCCTCTCAACTTTTTAGCACATGCTATGTGGGTGAAATTATGATACCATGCCAAGTTTCAACCATTTCAGAGTTCATTTGTGGTGCTTTTTAATTTCAGGGTCATTTAGCTGAAAACAATTCATTAAATGCATGAAAAATAGCAAATGAAGTTAGATAGGGTTGAAATTTTAGGATGTGGCTTCTAATGGTTCATATTGAATGCACAAAAAGTCTGGAGTTGAAATAATTTTAAAAAATTGAAATCCTTTTGTAACAGACGAGTTTTCGTCCGAAACCCTGATACTTCGAAAGACATTGTCCATTTTGTACACGAAGTGCATCCAGTTTTTGCCGTAACCCTCTCAACTTTTTAGCACATGCTATGTGGGTGAAATTATGATATACCATGCCAAGTTTCACCCATTTCAGAGTTCATTTGTGGTGCTTTTTAATTTCAGGGTCATTTAGCTGAAAACAATTCATTAAATGCATGAAAAATAGCAAATGAAGTTAGATATGGTTGAAATTTTAGGATGTGGCTTCTAATGGTTCATATTGAATGCACAAAAAGTCTGGAGTTGAAATAAGTTTAAAAAAATTGAAATCCTTTTGTAACAGACGAGTTTTCGTCCGAAACCCTGATACTTCGAAAGACATTGTCCATTTTGTACACGAAGTGCATCCAGTTTTTGCCGTAACCCTCTCAACTTTTTAGCACATGCTATGTGGGTGAAATTATGATATACCATGCCAAGTTTCAACCATTTCAGAGTTCATTTGTGGTGCTTTTTAATTTCAGGGTCATTTAGCTGAAAACAATTCATTAAATGCATGAAAAATAGCAAATGAAGTTAGATAGGGTTGAAATTTTAGGATGTTGCTTCTAATGGTTCATATTGAATGCACAAAAAGTCTGGAGTTGAACTAATTTTAAAAAATTGAAATCCTTTTGGAACAGACGAGTTTTCGTCCGAAACCCTGATACTTCGAAAGACATTGTCCATTTTGTACACGAAGTGCATCCAGTTTTTGCCGTAACCCTCTCAACTTTTTAGCACAAGCTATGTGGGTGAAATTTTAGGATGTGGCTTCTAATGGTTCATATTGAATGCACAAAAAGTCTGGAGTTGAAATAATTTTAAAAAATTGAAATCCTTTGGTAACAGACGAGTTTTCGTCCGAAACCCTCATACTTCGAAAGAGATTGTCCATTTTGTACACGAAGTGCATCCAGTTTTTGCCGTAACCCTCTCAACTTTTTAGCACATGCTATGTGGGTGAAACTTTGATACCATGCCAAGTTTCAACCATTTCAGAGTTCATTTGTGGTGCTTTTTAATTTCAGGGTCATTTAGCTGAAAACAATTCATTAAATGCATGAAAAATAGCAAATGAAGTTAGATAGGGTTGAAATTTTAGGATGTGGCTTCTAATGGTTCATATTGAATGCACAAAAAGTCTGGAGTTGAAATAATTTTAAAAAATTGAAATCCTTTTGTAAGAGACGAGTTTTCGTCCGAAACCCTAATACTTCGAAAGAGATTGTCCATTTTGTACACGAAGTGCATCCAGTTTTTGCCGTAACCCTCTCAACTTTTTAGCACAAGCTATGTGGGTGAAATTATGATATACCATGCCAAGTTTCAACCATTTCAGAGTTCATTTGTGGTGCTTTTTAATTTCAGGGTCTTTTAGCTGAAAACAATTCATTAAATGCATGAAAAATAGCAAATGAAGTTAGATAGGGTTGAAAGTTTAGGATGTGGCTTCTAATGGTTCATATTGAATGCACAAAAAGTCTGGAGTTGAAATAATTTTAAAAAATTGAAATCCTTTTGTAAGAGACGAGTTTTCGTCCGAAACCCTAATACTTCGAAAGAGATTGTCCATTTTGTACACGAAGTGCATCCAGTTTTAGCCGTAACCCTCTCAACTTTTTAGCACATGCTATGTGGGTGAAATTATGATATACCATGCCAAGTTTCAACCATTTCAGAGTTCATTTGTGGTGCTTTTTAATTTCAGGGTCATTTAGCTGAAAACAATTCATTAAATGCATGAAAAATAGCAAATGAAGTTAGATAGGGTTGAAATTTTAGGATGTGGCTTCTAATGGTTCATATTGAATGCACAAAAAGTCTGGAGTTGAAATTAGTTTAAAAAAATTGAAATCCTTTTGGAACAGACGAGTTTTCGTCCGAAACCCTGGTACTTCGAAAGAGATTGTCCATTTTGTACACGAAGTGCATCCAGTTTTTGCCGTAACCCTCTCAACTTTTTAGCACATGCTATGTGGGTGAAATTATGATACCATGCCAAGTTTCAACCATTTCAGAGTTCATTTGTGGTGCTTTTTAATTTCAGGGTCATTTAGCTGAAAACAATTCATTAAATGCATGAAAAATAGCAAATGAAGTTAGATAGGGTTGAAATTTTAGGATGTGGCTTCTAATGGTTCATATTGAATGCACAAAAAGTCTGCAGTTGAACTAATTTTAAAAAATTGAAATCCTTTTGTAACAGACGAGTTTTCGTCCAAAACCCTCATACTTCGAAAGAGATTGTCCATTTTGTACACGAAGTGCATCTAGTTTTTGCCGTAACCCTCTCAACTTTTTAGCACATGCTATGTGGGTGAAATTATTATTCCATGCCAAATTTCAACCATTTCAGAGTTCATTTGTGGTGCTTTTTAATTTCAGGGTCATTTAGCTCAAAACAATTCATTAAATGCATGAAAAATAGCAAATGAAGTTAGATAGGGTTGAAATTTTAGGATGTGGCTTCTATTGGTTCATATTGAATGCACAAAAAGTCTGGAGTTGAAACAAGTTAAAAAAAATTGAAATCCTTATGTAACAGACGAGTTTTCGTCCGAAACCCTCATACTTCGAAAGAGATTGTCCATTTTGTACACGAAGTGCATCCAGCTTTTGCCGTAACCCTCTCAACTTTTTAGCACATGCTATGTGGGTGAAATTATGATACCATGCCAAGTTTCAACCTTTTTAGAGTTCATTTGTGGGTTTTTTTAATTTCAGGGTCATTTAGCTCAAAACAATTCATTAAATGCATGAAAAATAGCAAATGAAGTTAGATAGGGTTGAAATTTTAGGATGTGGCTTATAATGGTTCATATTGAATGCACAAAAAGTCTGGAGTTGAAATAAGTTGAAAAAATTGAAATCCTTTTGTAACACACGAGTTTTCGTCCGAAACCCTGATACTTCGAAAAAGATTGTCCATTTTGTACACGAAGTGCATCCAGTTTTTGCCGTAACCCTCTCAACTTTTTAGCACATGCTATGTGGGTGAAATTATGATACCATGCCAAGTTTCAACCATTTCAGCGTTCATTTGTGGTGCTTTTTAATTTCAGGGTCATTTAGCTCAAAACAATTCATTAAATGCATGAAAAATAGCAAATGAAGTTAGATAGGGTTGAAATTTTAGGATGTGGCTTCTAATGGTTCATATTGAATGCACAAAAAGTCTGGAGTTGAAATAATTTTAAAAAATTGAAATCCTTTTGTAACAGACGAGTTTTCGTCCGAAACCCTGATACTTCGAAAGAGATTGTCCATTTTGTACACGAAGTGCATCCAGTTTTTGCCATAACCCTCTCAACTTTTTAGCACATGCTATGTGGGTGAAATTATGATACCATGCCAAGTTTCAACCATTTCAGAGTTCATTTGTGGTGCTTTTTAATTTCAGGGTCATTTAGCTCAAAACAATTCATTAAATGCATGAAAAATAGCAAATGAAGTTAGATAGGGTTGAAATTTTAGGATGTGGCTTCTAATGGTTCATATTGAATGCACAAAAAGTCTGGAGTTGAAATAATTTAAAAAAATTGAAATCCTTTTGTAACAGACGAGTTTTCGTCCGAAACCCTGATACTTCGAAAGACATTGTCCATTTTGTACACGAAGTGCATCCAGTTTTTGCCGTAACCCTCTCAACTTTTTAGCACATGCTATGTGGGTGAAATTATGATATACCATGCCAAGTTTCACCCATTTCAGAGTTCATTTGTGGTGCTTTTTAATTTCAGGGTCATTTAGCTGAAAACAATTCATTAAATGCAGGAAAAATAGCAAATGAAGTTAGATAGGGTTGAAATTTTAGGATGTGGCTTCTAATGGTTCATATTGAATGCACAAAAAGTCTGGAGTTGAAATAAGTTTAAAAAAATTGAAATCCTTTTGTAACAGACGAGTTTTCGTCCGAAATCCTGATACTTCGAAAGACATTGTCCATTTTGTAAACGAAGTGCATCCAGTTTTTGCCGTAACCCTCTCAACTTTTTAGCACAAGCTATGTGGGTGAAATTTTAGGATGTGGCTTCTAGTGGTTCATATTGAATGCACAAAAAGTCTGGAGTTGAAATAATTTTAAAAAATTGAAATCCTTTTGTAACAGACGAGTTTTCGTCCGAAACCCTAATACTTCGAAAGAGATTGTCCATTTTGTACACGAAGTGCATCCAACTTTTGCCGTAACCCTCTCAACTTTTTAGCACATGCTATGTGGGTGAAATTATGATACCATGCCAAGTTTCAACCTTTTTAGAGTTCATTTGTGGTGTTTTTTAATTTCAGGGTCATTTAGCTCAAAACAATGCATTAAATGCATGAAAAATAGGAAATGAAGTTAGATAGGGTTGAAATTTTAGGATGTGGCTTCTAATGGTTCATATTGAATGCACAAAAACTCTAGAGTTGAAATAAGTTAAAAAAATTGAAATCCTTTTGAACACACGAGTTTTCGTCCGAAACCCTGATACTTCGAAAGAGATTGTCCATTTTGTACACGAAGTGCATCCAGTTTTTGCCGTAACCCTCTCAACTATTTAGCACATGCTATGTGGGTGAAATTATTATACCATGCCAAGTTTCACCCATTTCAGAGTTCATTTGTGGTGCTTTTTAATTTCAGGGTCATTTAGCTCAAAACAATTCATTAAATGCATGAAAAATAGCAAATGAAGTTAGATAGGGTTGAAATTTCAGGATGTGGCTTCTAATGGTTCATATTGAATGCACAAAAAGTCTGGAGTTGAAATAATTTTAAAAAATTGAAATCCTTTTGTAACAGACGAGTCTTCGTCCGAAACCCTGATACTTCGAAAGAGATTGTCCATTTTGTACACGAAGTGCATCCAGTTTTTGCCGTAACCCTCTCAACTTTTTAGCACATGCTATGTGAGTGAAATTATGATATATCATGCCAAGTTTCAACCATTTCAGAGTTCATTTGTGGTGCTTTTTAATTTCAGGGTCATTTAGCTGAAAACAATTCATTAAATGCATGAAAAATAGCAAATGAAGTTAGATAGGGTTGAAATTTTAGGATGTGGCTTCTAATGGTTCATATTGAATGCACAAAAAGTCTGGAGTTGAAATAATTTTAAAAAATTGAAATCCTTTTGTAACACACGAGTTTTCGTCCGAAACCCTGATACTTCGAAAAAGATTGTCCATTTTGTACACGAAGTGCGTCCAGTTTTTGCCGTAACCCTCTCAACTTTTTAGCACATGCTATGTGGGTGAAATTATGATATACCATGCCAAGTTTCAACCATTTCAGAGTTCATTTGTGGTGCTTTTTAATTTCAGGGTCATTTAGCTGAAAACAATTCATTAAATGCATGAAAAATAGCAAATGAAGTTAGATAGGGTTGAAATTTTAGGAAGTGGCTTCTAATGGTTCATATTGAATGCACAAAAAGTCTGGAGTTGAACTAATTTTAAAAAATTGAAATCCTTTTGTAACAGACGAGTTTTCGTCCAAAACCCTTATACTTCGAAAGAGATTGTCCATTTTGTACACGAAGTGCATCTAGTTTTTGCCGTAACCCTCTCAACTTTTTAGCACATGCTATGTGGGTGAAATTATTATTCCATGCCAACTTTCAACCATTTCAGAGTTCATTTGTGGTGCTTTTTAATTTCAGGGTCATTTAGCTCAAAACAATTCATTAAATGCATGAAAAATAGCAAATGAAGTTAGATAGGGTTGAAATTTTAGGATGTGGCTTCTAATGGTTCATATTGAATGCACAAAAAGTCTGGAGTTGAAATAATTTTTAAAAATTGAAATCCTTTTGTAACAGACGAGTTTTCGTCCGAAACCCTGATACTTCGAAAGATATTGTCCATTTTGTACACGAAGTGCATCCAGTTTTTGCCATAACCCTCTCAACTTTTTAGCACATGCTATGTGGGTGAAATTATGATACCATGCCAAGTTTCAACCATTTCAGAGTTCATTTGTGGTGCTTTTTAATTTCAGGGTCATTTAGCTGAAAACAATTCATTAAATGCATGGAAAATAGCAAATGAAGTTAGATAGGGTTGAAATTTTAGGATGTGGCTTCTAATGGTTCATATTGAATGCACAAAAAGTATGGAGTTGAAATAATTTTAAAAAATTGAAATCCTTTTGTAAGAGACGAGTTTTCGTCCGAAACCCTAATACTTCGAAAGAGATTGTCCATTTTGTACACGAAGTGCATCCAGTTTTTGCCGTAACCCTCTCAACTTTTTAGCACAAGCTATGTGGGTGAAATTATGATATACCATGCCAAGTTTCAACCATTTCAGAGTTCATTTGTGGTGCTTTTTATTTTCAGGGTCTTTTAGCTGAAAACAATTCATTAAATGCATGAAAAATAGCAAATGAAGTTAGATAGGGTTGAAATTTTAGGATGTGGCTTCTAATGGTTCATATTGAATGCACAAAAAGTCTGGAGTTGAAATAATTTTAAATAATTGAAATCCTTTTGTAAGAGACGAGTTTTCGTCCGAAACCCTAATACTTCGAAAGAGATTGTCCATTTTGTACACGAAGTGCATCCAGTTTTTGCCGTAACCCTCTCAACTTTTTAGCACAAGCTATGTGGGTGAAATTATGATATACCATGCCAAGTTTCAACCATTTCAGAGTTCATTTGTGGTGCTTTTTAATTTCAGGGTCTTTTAGCTGAAAACAATTCATTAAATGCATGAAAAATAGCAAATGAAGTTAGATAGGGTTGAAATTTTAGGATGTGGCTTCTAATGGTTCATATTGAATGCACAAAAAGTCTGGAGTTGAAATTAGTTTAAAAAAATTGAAATCCTTTTGGAACAGACGAGTTTTCGTCCGAAACCCTGATACTTCGAAAGAGATTGTCCATTTTGTACACGAAGTGCATCCAGTTTTTGCCGTAACCCTCTCAACTTTTTAGCACATGCTGTGTGGGTGAAATTATGATATACCATGCCAAGTTTCAACCATTTCAGAGTTCATTTGTGGTGCTTTTTAATTTCAGGGTCATTTAGCTGAAAACAATTCATTAAATGCATGAAAAATAGCAAATGAAGTTAGATAGGGTTGAAATTTTAGGATGTGGCTTCTAATGGTTCATATTGAATGCACAAAAAGTCTGGAGTTGAAATTAGTTTAAAAAAATTGAAATCCTTTTGGAACAGACGAGTTTTCGTCCGAAACCCTGGTACTTCGAAAGAGATTGTCCATTTTGTACACGAAGTGCATCCAGTTTTTGCCGTAACCCTCTCAACTTTTTAGCACATGCTATGTGGGTGAAATTATGATACCATGCCAAGTTTCAACCATTTCAGAGTTCATTTGTGGTGCTTTTTAATTTCAGGGTCATTTAGCTGAAAACAATTCATTAAATGCATGAAAAATAGCAAATGAAGTTAGATAGGGTTGAAATTTTAGGAAGTGGCTTCTAATGGTTCATATTGAATGCACAAAAAGTCTGGAGTTGAACTAATTTTAAAAAATTGAAATCCTTTTGTAACAGACGAGTTTTCGTCCAAAACCCTTATACTTCGAAAGAGATTGTCCATTTTGTACACGAAGTGCATCTAGTTTTTGCCGTAACCCTCTCAACTTTTTAGCACATGCTATGTGGGTGAAATTATTATTCCATGCCAACTTTCAACCATTTCAGAGTTCATTTGTGGTGCTTTTTAATTTCAGGGTCATTTAGCTCAAAACAATTCATTAAATGCATGAAAAATAGCAAATGAAGTTAGATAGGGTTGAAATTTTAGGATGTGGCTTCTAATGGTTCATATTGAATGCACAAAAAGTCTGGAGTTGAAATAATTTTTAAAAATTGAAATCCTTTTGTAACAGACGAGTTTTCGTCCGAAACCCTGATACTTCGAAAGATATTGTCCATTTTGTACACGAAGTGCATCCAGTTTTTGCCATAACCCTCTCAACTTTTTAGCACATGCTATGTGGGTGAAATTATGATACCATGCCAAGTTTCAACCATTTCAGAGTTCATTTGTGGTGCTTTTTAATTTCAGGGTCATTTAGCTGAAAACAATTCATTAAATGCATGGAAAATAGCAAATGAAGTTAGATAGGGTTGAAATTTTAGGATGTGGCTTCTAATGGTTCATATTGAATGCACAAAAAGTATGGAGTTGAAATAATTTTAAAAAATTGAAATCCTTTTGTAAGAGACGAGTTTTCGTCCGAAACCCTAATACTTCGAAAGAGATTGTCCATTTTGTACACGAAGTGCATCCAGTTTTTGCTGTAACCCTCTCAACTTTTTAGCACAAGCTATGTGGGTGAAATTATGATATACCATGCCAAGTTTCAACCATTTCAGAGTTCATTTGTGGTGCTTTTTATTTTCAGGGTCTTTTAGCTGAAAACAATTCATTAAATGCATGAAAAATAGCAAATGAAGTTAGATAGGGTTGAAATTTTAGGATGTGGCTTCTAATGGTTCATATTGAATGCACAAAAAGTCTGGAGTTGAAATAATTTTAAATAATTGAAATCCTTTTGTAAGAGACGAGTTTTCGTCCGAAACCCTAATACTTCGAAAGAGATTGTCCATTTTGTACACGAAGTGCATCCAGTTTTTGCCGTAACCCTCTCAACTTTTTAGCACAAGCTATGTGGGTGAAATTATGATATACCATGCCAAGTTTCAACCATTTCAGAGTTCATTTGTGGTGCTTTTTAATTTCAGGGTCTTTTAGCTGAAAACAATTCATTAAATGCATGAAAAATAGCAAATGAAGTTAGATAGGGTTGAAATTTTAGGATGTGGCTTCTAATGGTTCATATTGAATGCACAAAAAGTCTGGAGTTGAAATTAGTTTAAAAAAATTGAAATCCTTTTGGAACAGACGAGTTTTCGTCCGAAACCCTGATACTTCGAAAGAGATTGTCCATTTTGTACACGAAGTGCATCCAGTTTTTGCCGTAACCCTCTCAACTTTTTAGCACATGCTGTGTGGGTGAAATTATGATATACCATGCCAAGTTTCAACCATTTCAGAGTTCATTTGTGGTGCTTTTTAATTTCAGGGTCATTTAGCTGAAAACAATTCATTAAATGCATGAAAAATAGCAAATGAAGTTAGATAGGGTTGAAATTTTAGGATGTGGCTTCTAATGGTTCATATTGAATGCACAAAAAGTCTGGAGTTGAAATTAGTTTAAAAAAATTGAAATCCTTTTGGAACAGACGAGTTTTCGTCCGAAACCCTGGTACTTCGAAAGAGATTGTCCATTTTGTACACGAAGTGCATCCAGTTTTTGCCGTAACCCTCTCAACTTTTTAGCACATGCTATGTGGGTGAAATTATGATACCATGCCAAGTTTCAACCATTTCAGAGTTCATTTGTGGTGCTTTTTAATTTCAGGGTCATTTAGCTGAAAACAATTCATTAAATGCATGAAAAATAGCAAATGAAGTTAGATAGGGTTGAAATTTTAGGAAGTGGCTTCTAATGGTTCATATTGAATGCACAAAAAGTCTGGAGTTGAACTAATTTTAAAAAATTGAAATCCTTTTGTAACAGACGAGTTTTCGTCCAAAACCCTTATACTTCGAAAGAGATTGTCCATTTTGTACACGAAGTGCATCTAGTTTTTGCCGTAACCCTCTCAACTTTTTAGCACATGCTATGTGGGTGAAATTATTATTCCATGCCAACTTTCAACCATTCCAGAGTTCATTTGTGGTGCTTTTTAATTTCAGGGTCATTTAGCTCAAAACAATTCATTAAATGCATGAAAAATAGCAAATGAAGTTAGATAGGGTTGAAATTTTAGGATGTGGCTTCTAATGGTTCATATTGAATGCACAAAAAGTCTGGAGTTGAAATAATTTTAAAAAATTGAAATCCTTTTGTAACAGACGAGTTTTCGTCCGAAACCCTGATACTTCGAAAGAGATTGTCCATTTTGTACACGAAGTGCATCCAGTTTTTGCCATAACCCTCTCAACTTTTTAGCACATGCTATGTGGGTGAAATTATGATACCATGCCAAGTTTCAACCATTTCAGAGTTCATTTGTGGTGCTTTTTAATTTCAGGGTCATTTAGCTCAAAACAATTCATTAAATGCATGAAAAATAGCAAATGAAGTTAGATAGGGTTGAAATTTTAGGATGTGGCTTCTAATGGTTCATATTGAATGCACAAAAAGTCTGGAGTTGAAATAATTTAAAAAAATTGAAATCCTTTTGTAACAGACGAGTTTTCGTCCGAAACCCTGATACTTCGAAAGACATTGTCCATTTTGTACACGAAGTGCATCCAGTTTTTGCCGTAACCCTCTCAACTTTTTAGCACATGCTATGTGGGTGAAATTATGATATACCATGCCAAGTTTCACCCATTTCAGAGTTCATTTGTGGTGCTTTTTAATTTCAGGGTCATTTAGCTGAAAACAATTCATTAAATGCAGGAAAAATAGCAAATGAAGTTAGATAGGGTTGAAATTTTAGGATGTGGCTTCTAATGGTTCATATTGAATGCACAAAAAGTCTGGAGTTGAAATAAGTTTAAAAAAATTGAAATCCTTTTGTAACAGACGAGTTTTCGTCCGAAATCCTGATACTTCGAAAGACATTGTCCATTTTGTAAACGAAGTGCATCCAGTTTTTGCCGTAACCCTCTCAACTTTTTAGCACAAGCTATGTGGGTGAAATTTTAGGATGTGGCTTCTAGTGGTTCATATTGAATGCACAAAAAGTCTGGAGTTGAAATAATTTTAAAAAATTGAAATCCTTTTGTAACAGACGAGTTTTCGTCCGAAACCCTAATACTTCGAAAGAGATTGTCCATTTTGTACACGAAGTGCATCCAACTTTTGCCGTAACCCTCTCAACTTTTTAGCACATGCTATGTGGGTGAAATTATGATACCATGCCAAGTTTCAACCTTTTTAGAGTTCATTTGTGGTGTTTTTTAATTTCAGGGTCATTTAGCTCAAAACAATGCATTAAATGCATGAAAAATAGGAAATGAAGTTAGATAGGGTTGAAATTTTAGGATGTGGCTTCTAATGGTTCATATTGAATGCACAAAAACTCTAGAGTTGAAATAAGTTAA
Source organism: Elymus sibiricus (assembly GCA_039707655.1). Taxonomy (NCBI): domain Eukaryota; kingdom Viridiplantae; phylum Streptophyta; class Magnoliopsida; order Poales; family Poaceae; genus Elymus; species Elymus sibiricus. The sequence continues at coordinate 242,087,452 of CM077665.1, forward strand.
AAAAATTGAAATCCTTTTGAACACACGAGTTTTCGTCCGAAACCCTGATACTTCGAAAGAGATTGTCCATTTTGTACACGAAGTGCATCCAGTTTTTGCCGTAACCCTCTCAACTATTTAGCACATGCTATGTGGGTGAAATTATGATACCATGCCAAGTTTCACCCATTTCAGAGTTCATTTGTGGTGCTTTTTAATTTCAGGGTCATTTAGCTCAAAACAATTCATTAAATGCATGAAAAATAGCAAATGAAGTTAGATAGGGTTGAAATTTCAGGATGTGGCTTCTAATGGTTCATATTGAATGCACAAAAAGTCTGGAGTTGAAATAATTTTAAAAAATTGAAATCCTTTTGTAACAGACGAGTCTTCGTCCGAAACCCTGATACTTCGAAAGAGATTGTCCATTTTGTACACGAAGTGCATCCAGTTTTTGCCGTAACCCTCTCAACTTTTTAGCACATGCTATGTGAGTGAAATTATGATATATCATGCCAAGTTTCAACCATTTCAGAGTTCATTTGTGGTGCTTTTTAATTTCAGGGTCATTTAGCTGAAAACAATTCATTAAATGCATGAAAAATAGCAAATGAAGTTACATAGGGTTGAAATTTTAGGATGTGGCTTCTAATGGTTCATATTGAATGCACAAAAAGTCTGGAGTTGAAATAATTTTAAAAAATTGAAATCCTTTTGTAACACACGAGTTTTCGTCCGAAACCCTGATACTTCGAAAAAGATTGTCCATTTTGTACACGAAGTGCGTCCAGTTTTTGCCGTAACCCTCTCAACTTTTTAGCACATGCTATGTGGGTGAAATTATGATATACCATGCCAAGTTTCAACCATTTCAGAGTTCATTTGTGGTGCTTTTTAATTTCAGGGTCATTTAGCTGAAAACAATTCATTAAATGCATGAAAAATAGCAAATGAAGTTAGATAGGGTTGAAATTTTAGGAAGTGGCTTCTAATGGTTCATATTGAATGCACAAAAAGTCTGGAGTTGAACTAATTTTAAAAAATTGAAATCCTTTTGTAACAGACGAGTTTTCGTCCAAAACCCTTATACTTCGAAAGAGATTGTCCATTTTGTACACGAAGTGCATCTAGTTTTTGCCGTAACCCTCTCAACTTTTTAGCACATGCTATGTGGGTGAAATTATTATTCCATGCCAACTTTCAACCATTTCAGAGTTCATTTGTGGTGCTTTTTAATTTCAGGGTCATTTAGCTCAAAACAATTCATTAAATGCATGAAAAATAGCAAATGAAGTTAGATAGGGTTGAAATTTTAGGATGTGGCTTCTAATGGTTCATATTGAATGCACAAAAAGTCTGGAGTTGAAATAATTTTTAAAAATTGAAATCCTTTTGTAACAGACGAGTTTTCGTCCGAAACCCTGATACTTCGAAAGATATTGTCCATTTTGTACACGAAGTGCATCCAGTTTTTGCCATAACCCTCTCAACTTTTTAGCACATGCTATGTGGGTGAAATTATGATACCATGCCAAGTTTCAACCATTTCAGAGTTCATTTGTGGTGCTTTTTAATTTCAGGGTCATTTAGCTGAAAACAATTCATTAAATGCATGGAAAATAGCAAATGAAGTTAGATAGGGTTGAAATTTTAGGATGTGGCTTCTAATGGTTCATATTGAATGCACAAAAAGTATGGAGTTGAAATAATTTTAAAAAATTGAAATCCTTTTGTAAGAGACGAGTTTTCGTCCGAAACCCTAATACTTCGAAAGAGATTGTCCATTTTGTACACGAAGTGCATCCAGTTTTTGCCGTAACCCTCTCAACTTTTTAGCACAAGCTATGTGGGTGAAATTATGATATACCATGCCAAGTTTCAACCATTTCAGAGTTCATTTGTGGTGCTTTTTATTTTCAGGGTCTTTTAGCTGAAAACAATTCATTAAATGCATGAAAAATAGCAAATGAAGTTAGATAGGGTTGAAATTTTAGGATGTGGCTTCTAATGGTTCATATTGAATGCACAAAAAGTCTGGAGTTGAAATAATTTTAAATAATTGAAATCCTTTTGTAAGAGACGAGTTTTCGTCCGAAACCCTAATACTTCGAAAGAGATTGTCCATTTTGTACACGAAGTGCATCCAGTTTTTGCCGTAACCCTCTCAACTTTTTAGCACAAGCTATGTGGGTGAAATTATGATATACCATGCCAAGTTTCAACCATTTCAGAGTTCATTTGTGGTGCTTTTTAATTTCAGGGTCTTTTAGCTGAAAACAATTCATTAAATGCATGAAAAATAGCAAATGAAGTTAGATAGGGTTGAAATTTTAGGATGTGGCTTCTAATGGTTCATATTGAATGCACAAAAAGTCTGGAGTTGAAATTAGTTTAAAAAAATTGAAATCCTTTTGGAACAGACGAGTTTTCGTCTGAAACCCTGATACTTCGAAAGAGATTGTCCATTTTGTACACGAAGTGCATCCAGTTTTTGCCGTAACCCTCTCAACTTTTTAGCACATGCTGTGTGGGTGAAATTATGATATACCATGCCAAGTTTCAACCATTTCAGAGTTCATTTGTGGTGCTTTTTAATTTCAGGGTCATTTAGCTGAAAACAATTCATTAAATGCATGAAAAATAGCAAATGAAGTTAGATAGGGTTGAAATTTTAGGATGTGGCTTCTAATGGTTCATATTGAATGCACAAAAAGTCTGGAGTTGAAATTAGTTTAAAAAAATTGAAATCCTTTTGGAACAGACGAGTTTTCGTCCGAAACCCTGGTACTTCGAAAGAGATTGTCCATTTTGTACACGAAGTGCATCCAGTTTTTGCCGTAACCCTCTCAACTTTTTAGCACATGCTATGTGGGTGAAATTATGATACCATGCCAAGTTTCAACCATTTCAGAGTTCATTTGTGGTGCTTTTTAATTTCAGGGTCATTTAGCTGAAAACAATTCATTAAATGCATGAAAAATAGCAAATGAAGTTAGATAGGGTTGAAATTTTAGGAAGTGGCTTCTAATGGTTCATATTGAATGCACAAAAAGTCTGGAGTTGAACTAATTTTAAAAAATTGAAATCCTTTTGTAACAGACGAGTTTTCGTCCAAAACCCTTATACTTCGAAAGAGATTGTCCATTTTGTACACGAAGTGCATCTAGTTTTTGCCGTAACCCTCTCAACTTTTTAGCACATGCTATGTGGGTGAAATTATTATTCCATGCCAACTTTCAACCATTTCAGAGTTCATTTGTGGTGCTTTTTAATTTCAGGGTCATTTAGCTCAAAACAATTCATTAAATGCATGAAAAATAGCAAATGAAGTTAGATAGGGTTGAAATTTTAGGATGTGGCTTCTAATGGTTCATATTGAATGCACAAAAAGTCTGGAGTTGAAATAATTTTTAAAAATTGAAATCCTTTTGTAACAGACGAGTTTTCGTCCGAAACCCTGATACTTCGAAAGATATTGTCCATTTTGTACACGAAGTGCATCCAGTTTTTGCCATAACCCTCTCAACTTTTTAGCACATGCTATGTGGGTGAAATTATGATACCATGCCAAGTTTCAACCATTTCAGAGTTCATTTGTGGTGCTTTTTAATTTCAGGGTCATTTAGCTGAAAACAATTCATTAAATGCATGGAAAATAGCAAATGAAGTTAGATAGGGTTGAAATTTTAGGATGTGGCTTCTAATGGTTCATATTGAATGCACAAAAAGTATGGAGTTGAAATAATTTTAAAAAATTGAAATCCTTTTGTAAGAGACGAGTTTTCGTCCGAAACCCTAATACTTCGAAAGAGATTGTCCATTTTGTACACGAAGTGCATCCAGTTTTTGCCGTAACCCTCTCAACTTTTTAGCACAAGCTATGTGGGTGAAATTATGATATACCATGCCAAGTTTCAACCATTTCAGAGTTCATTTGTGGTGCTTTTTATTTTCAGGGTCTTTTAGCTGAAAACAATTCATTAAATGCATGAAAAATAGCAAATGAAGTTAGATAGGGTTGAAATTTTAGGATGTGGCTTCTAATGGTTCATATTGAATGCACAAAAAGTCTGGAGTTGAAATAATTTTAAATAATTGAAATCCTTTTGTAAGAGACGAGTTTTCGTCCGAAACCCTAATACTTCGAAAGAGATTGTCCATTTTGTACACGAAGTGCATCCAGTTTTTGCCGTAACCCTCTCAACTTTTTAGCACAAGCTATGTGGGTGAAATTATGATATACCATGCCAAGTTTCAACCATTTCAGAGTTCATTTGTGGTGCTTTTTAATTTCAGGGTCTTTTAGCTGAAAACAATTCATTAAATGCATGAAAAATAGCAAATGAAGTTAGATAGGGTTGAAATTTTAGGATGTGGCTTCTAATGGTTCATATTGAATGCACAAAAAGTCTGGAGTTGAAATTAGTTTAAAAAAATTGAAATCCTTTTGGAACAGACGAGTTTTCGTCCGAAACCCTGATACTTCGAAAGAGATTGTCCATTTTGTACACGAAGTGCATCCAGTTTTTGCCGTAACCCTCTCAACTTTTTAGCACATGCTGTGTGGGTGAAATTATGATATACCATGCCAAGTTTCAACCATTTCAGAGTTCATTTGTGGTGCTTTTTAATTTCAGGGTCATTTAGCTGAAAACAATTCATTAAATGCATGAAAAATAGCAAATGAAGTTAGATAGGGTTGAAATTTTAGGATGTGGCTTCTAATGGTTCATATTGAATGCACAAAAAGTCTGGAGTTGAAATTAGTTTAAAAAAATTGAAATCCTTTTGGAACAGACGAGTTTTCGTCCGAAACCCTGGTACTTCGAAAGAGATTGTCCATTTTGTACACGAAGTGCATCCAGTTTTTGCCGTAACCCTCTCAACTTTTTAGCACATGCTATGTGGGTGAAATTATGATACCATGCCAAGTTTCAACCATTTCAGAGTTCATTTGTGGTGCTTTTTAATTTCAGGGTCATTTAGCTGAAAACAATTCATTAAATGCATGAAAAATAGCAAATGAAGTTAGATAGGGTTGAAATTTTAGGAAGTGGCTTCTAATGGTTCATATTGAATGCACAAAAAGTCTGGAGTTGAACTAATTTTAAAAAATTGAAATCCTTTTGTAACAGACGAGTTTTCGTCCAAAACCCTTATACTTCGAAAGAGATTGTCCATTTTGTACACGAAGTGCATCTAGTTTTTGCCGTAACCCTCTCAACTTTTTAGCACATGCTATGTGGGTGAAATTATTATTCCATGCCAACTTTCAACCATTCCAGAGTTCATTTGTGGTGCTTTTTAATTTCAGGGTCATTTAGCTCAAAACAATTCATTAAATGCATGAAAAATAGCAAATGAAGTTAGATAGGGTTGAAATTTTAGGATGTGGCTTCTAATGGTTCATATTGAATGCACAAAAAGTCTGGAGTTGAAATAATTTTTAAAAATTGAAATCCTTTTGTAACAGACGAGTTTTCGTCCGAAACCCTGATACTTCGAAAGATATTGTCCATTTTGTACACGAAGTGCATCCAGTTTTTGCCATAACCCTCTCAACTTTTTAGCACATGCTATGTGGGTGAAATTATGATACCATGCCAAGTTTCAACCATTTCAGAGTTCATTTGTGGTGCTTTTTAATTTCAGGGTCATTTAGCTGAAAACAATTCATTAAATGCATGAAAAATAGCAAATGAAGTTAGATAGGGTTGAAATTTTAGGATGTGGCTTCTAATGGTTCATATTGAATGCACAAAAAGTATGGAGTTGAAATAATTTTAAAAAATTGAAATCCTTTTGTAAGAGACGAGTTTTCGTCCGAAACCCTAATACTTCGAAAGAGATTGTCCATTTTGTACACGAAGTGCATCCAGTTTTTGCCGTAACCCTCTCAACTTTTTAGCACAAGCTATGTGGGTGAAATTATGATATACCATGCCAAGTTTCAACCATTTCAGAGTTCATTTGTGGTGCTTTTTATTTTCAGGGTCTTTTAGCTGAAAACAATTCATTAAATGCATGAAAAATAGCAAATGAAGTTAGATAGGGTTGAAATTTTAGGATGTGGCTTCTAATGGTTCATATTGAATGCACAAAAAGTCTGGAGTTGAAATAATTTTAAATAATTGAAATCCTTTTGTAAGAGACGAGTTTTCGTCCGAAACCCTAATACTTCGAAAGAGATTGTCCATTTTGTACACGAAGTGCATCCAGTTTTTGCCGTAACCCTCTCAACTTTTTAGCACAAGCTATGTGGGTGAAATTATGATATACCATGCCAAGTTTCAACCATTTCAGAGTTCATTTGTGGTGCTTTTTAATTTCAGGGTCTTTTAGCTGAAAACAATTCATTAAATGCATGAAAAATAGCAAATGAAGTTAGATAGGGTTGAAATTTTAGGATGTGGCTTCTAATGGTTCATATTGAATGCACAAAAAGTCTGGAGTTGAAATTAGTTTAAAAAAATTGAAATCCTTTTGGAACAGACGAGTTTTCGTCCGAAACCCTGATACTTCGAAAGAGATTGTCCATTTTGTACACGAAGTGCATCCAGTTTTTGCCGTAACCCTCTCAACTTTTTAGCACATGCTGTGTGGGTGAAATTATGATATACCATGCCAAGTTTCAACCATTTCAGAGTTCATTTGTGGTGCTTTTTAATTTCAGGGTCATTTAGCTGAAAACAATTCATTAAATGCATGAAAAATAGCAAATGAAGTTAGATAGGGTTGAAATTTTAGGATGTGGCTTCTAATGGTTCATATTGAATGCACAAAAAGTCTGGAGTTGAAATTAGTTTAAAAAAATTGAAATCCTTTTGGAACAGACGAGTTTTCGTCCGAAACCCTGGTACTTCGAAAGAGATTGTCCATTTTGTACACGAAGTGCATCCAGTTTTTGCCGTAACCCTCTCAACTTTTTAGCACATGCTATGTGGGTGAAATTATGATACCATGCCAAGTTTCAACCATTTCAGAGTTCATTTGTGGTGCTTTTTAATTTCAGGGTCATTTAGCTGAAAACAATTCATTAAATGCATGAAAAATAGCAAATGAAGTTAGATAGGGTTGAAATTTTAGGAAGTGGCTTCTAATGGTTCATATTGAATGCACAAAAAGTCTGGAGTTGAACTAATTTTAAAAAATTGAAATCCTTTTGTAACAGACGAGTTTTCGTCCAAAACCCTTATACTTCGAAAGAGATTGTCCATTTTGTACACGAAGTGCATCTAGTTTTTGCCGTAACCCTCTCAACTTTTTAGCACATGCTATGTGGGTGAAATTATTATTCCATGCCAACTTTCAACCATTCCAGAGTTCATTTGTGGTGCTTTTTAATTTCAGGGTCATTTAGCTCAAAACAATTCATTAAATGCATGAAAAATAGCAAATGAAGTTAGATAGGGTTGAAATTTTAGGATGTGGCTTCTAATGGTTCATATTGAATGCACAAAAAGTCTGGAGTTGAAATAATTTTTAAAAATTGAAATCCTTTTGTAACAGACGAGTTTTCGTCCGAAACCCTGATACTTCGAAAGATATTGTCCATTTTGTACACGAAGTGCATCCAGTTTTTGCCATAACCCTCTCAACTTTTTAGCACATGCTATGTGGGTGAAATTATGATACCATGCCAAGTTTCAACCATTTCAGAGTTCATTTGTGGTGCTTTTTAATTTCAGGGTCATTTAGCTGAAAACAATTCATTAAATGCATGAAAAATAGCAAATGAAGTTAGATAGGGTTGAAATTTTAGGATGTGGCTTCTAATGGTTCATATTGAATGCACAAAAAGTATGGAGTTGAAATAATTTTAAAAAATTGAAATCCTTTTGTAAGAGACGAGTTTTCGTCCGAAACCCTAATACTTCGAAAGAGATTGTCCATTTTGTACACGAAGTGCATCCAGTTTTTGCCGTAACCCTCTCAACTTTTTAGCACAAGCTATGTGGGTGAAATTATGATATACCATGCCAAGTTTCAACCATTTCAGAGTTCATTTGTGGTGCTTTTTATTTTCAGGGTCTTTTAGCTGAAAACAATTCATTAAATGCATGAAAAATAGCAAATGAAGTTAGATAGGGTTGAAATTTTAGGATGTGGCTTCTAATGGTTCATATTGAATGCACAAAAAGTCTGGAGTTGAAATAATTTTAAATAATTGAAATCCTTTTGTAAGAGACGAGTTTTCGTCCGAAACCCTAATACTTCGAAAGAGATTGTCCATTTTGTACACGAAGTGCATCCAGTTTTTGCCGTAACCCTCTCAACTTTTTAGCACAAGCTATGTGGGTGAAATTATGATATACCATGCCAAGTTTCAACCATTTCAGAGTTCATTTGTGGTGCTTTTTAATTTCAGGGTCTTTTAGCTGAAAACAATTCATTAAATGCATGAAAAATAGCAAATGAAGTTAGATAGGGTTGAAATTTTAGGATGTGGCTTCTAATGGTTCATATTGAATGCACAAAAAGTCTGGAGTTGAAATTAGTTTAAAAAAATTGAAATCCTTTTGGAACAGACGAGTTTTCGTCCGAAACCCTGATACTTCGAAAGAGATTGTCCATTTTGTACACGAAGTGCATCCAGTTTTTGCCGTAACCCTCTCAACTTTTTAGCACATGCTGTGTGGGTGAAATTATGATATACCATGCCAAGTTTCAACCATTTCAGAGTTCATTTGTGGTGCTTTTTAATTTCAGGGTCATTTAGCTGAAAACAATTCATTAAATGCATGAAAAATAGCAAATGAAGTTAGATAGGGTTGAAATTTTAGGATGTGGCTTCTAATGGTTCATATTGAATGCACAAAAAGTCTGGAGTTGAAATTAGTTTAAAAAAATTGAAATCCTTTTGGAACAGACGAGTTTTCGTCCGAAACCCTGGTACTTCGAAAGAGATTGTCCATTTTGTACACGAAGTGCATCCAGTTTTTGCCGTAACCCTCTCAACTTTTTAGCACATGCTATGTGGGTGAAATTATGATACCATGCCAAGTTTCAACCATTTCAGAGTTCATTTGTGGTGCTTTGTAATTTCAGGGTCATTTAGCTGAAAACAATTCATTAAATGCATGAAAAATAGCAAATGAAGTTAGATAGGGTTGAAATTTTAGGATGTGGCTTCTAATGGTTCATATTGAATGCACAAAAAGTCTGGAGTTGAACTAATTTTAAAAAATTGAAATCCTTTTGTAACAGACGAGTTTTCGTCCAAAACCCTCATACTTCGAAAGAGATTGTCCATTTTGTACACGAAGTGCATCTAGTTTTTGCCGTAACCCTCTTAACTTTTTAGCACATGCTATGTGGGTGAAATTATTATTCCATGCCAACTTTCAACCATTTCAGAGTTCATTTGTGGTGCTTTTTAATTTCAGGGTCATTTAGCTCAAAACAATTCATTAAATGCATGAAAAATAGCAAATGAAGTTAGATAGGGTTGAAATTTTAGGATGTGGCTTCTATTGGTTCATATTGAATGCACAAAAAGTCTGGAGTTGAAACAAGTTAAAAAAAATTGAAATCCTTATGTAACAGACGAGTTTTCGTCCGAAACCCTCATACTTCGAAAGAGATTGTCCATTTTGTACACGAAGTGCATCCAGCTTTTGCCGTAACCCTCTCAACTTTTTAGCACATGCTATGTGGGTGAAATTATGATACCATGCCAAGTTTCAACCTTTTTAGAGTTCATTTGTGGGTTTTTTTAATTTCAGGGTCATTTAGCTCAAAACAATTCATTAAATGCATGAAAAATAGCAAATGAAGTTAGATAGGGTTGAAATTTTAGGATGTGGCTTCTAATGGTTCATATTGAATGCACAAAAAGTCTGGAGTTGAAATAAGTTGAAAAAATTGAAATCCTTTTGTAACACACGAGTTTTCGTCCGAAACCCTGATACTTCGAAAAAGATTGTCCATTTTGTACACGAAGTGCATCCAGTTTTTGCCGTAACCCTCTCAACTTTTTAGCACATGCTATGTGGGTGAAATTATGATACCATGCCAAGTTTCAACCATTTCAGAGTTCATTTGTGGTGCTTTTTAATTTCAGGGTCATTTAGCTCAAAACAATTCATTAAATGCATGAAAAATAGCAAATGAAGTTAGATAGGGTTGAAATTTTAGGATGTGGCTTCTAATGGTTCATATTGAATGCACAAAAAGTCTGGAGTTGAAATAATTTTAAAAAATTGAAATCCTTTTGTAACAGACGAGTTTTCGTCCGAAACCCTGATACTTCGAAAGAGATTGTCCATTTTGTACACGAAGTGCATCCAGTTTTTGCCATAACCCTCTCAACTTTTTAGCACATGCTATGTGGGTGAAATTATGATACCATGCCAAGTTTTAACCATTTCAGAGTTCATTTGTGGTGCTTTTTAATTTCAGGGTCATTTAGCTGAAAACAATTCATTAAATGCATGAAAAATAGCAAATGAAGTTAGATAGGGTTGAAATTTTAGGATGTGGCTTCTAATGGTTCATATTGAATGCACAAAAAGTCTGGAGTTGAAATAATTTAAAAAAATTGAAATCCTTTTGTAACAGACGAGTTTTCGTCCGAAACCCTGATACTTCGAAAGACATTGTCCATTTTGTACACGAAGTGCATCCAGTTTTTGCCGTAACCCTCTCAACTTTTTAGCACATGCTATGTGGGTGAAATTATGATATACCATGCCAAGTTTCACCCATTTCAGAGTTCATTTGTGGTGCTTTTTAATTTCAGGGTCATTTAGCTGAAAACAATTCATTAAATGCATGAAAAATAGCAAATGAAGTTAGATAGGGTTGAAATTTTAGGATGTGGCTTCTAATGGTTCATATTGAATGCACAAAAAGTCTGGAGTTGAAATAAGTTTAAAATAATTGAAATCCTTTTGTAACAGACGAGTTTTCGTCCCAAACCCTGATACTTCGAAAGACATTGTCCATTTTGTAAACGAAGTGCATCCAGTTTTTGCCGTAACCCTCTCAACTTTTTAGCACAAGCTATGTGGGTGAAATTTTAGGATGTGGCTTCTAGTGGTTCATATTGAATGCACAAAAAGTCTGGAGTTGAAATAATTTTAAAAAATTGAAATCCTTTTGTAACAGACGAGTTTTCGTCCGAAACCCTAATACTTCGAAAGAGATTGTCCATTTTGTACACGAAGTGCATCCAACTTTTGCCGTAACCCTCTCAACTTTTTAGCACATGCTATGTGGGTGAAATTATGATACCATGCCAAGTTTCAACCTTTTTAGAGTTCATTTGTGGTGTTTTTTAATTTCAGGGTCATTTAGCTCAAAACAATTCATTAAATGCATGAAAAATAGGAAATGAAGTTAGATAGGGTTGAAATTTTAGGATGTGGCTTCTAATGGTTCATATTGAATGCACAAAAACTCTAGAGTTGAAATAAGTTAAAAAAATTGAAATCCTTTTGAACACACGAGTTTTCGTCCGAAACCCTGATACTTCGAAAGAGATTGTCCATTTTGTACACGAAGTGCATCCAGTTTTTGCCATAACCCTCTCAACTATTTAGCACATGCTATGTGGGTGAAATTATGATACCATGCCAAGTTTCACCCATTTCAGAGTTCATTTGTGGTGCTTTTTAATTTCAGGGTCATTTAGCTCAAAACAATTCATTAAATGCATGAAAAATAACAAATGAAGTTAGATAGGGTTGAAATTTCAGGATGTGGCTTCTAATGGTTCATATTGAATGCACAAAAAGTCTGGAGTTGAAATAATTTTAAAAAATTGAAATCCTTTTGTAACAGACGAGTCTTCGTCCGAAACCCTGATACTTCGAAAGAGATTGTCCATTTTGTACACGAAGTGCATCCAGTTTTTGCCGTAACCCTCTCAACTTTTTAGCACATGCTATGTGAGTGAAATTATGATATATCATGCCAAGTTTCAACCATTTCAGAGTTCATTTGTGGTGCTTTTTAATTTCAGGGTCATTTAGCTGAAAACAATTCATTAAATGCATGAAAAATAGCAAATGAAGTTAGATAGGGTTGAAATTTTAGGATGTGGCTTCTAATGGTTCATATTGAATGCACAAAAAGTCTGGAGTTGAAATAATTTTAAAAAATTGAAATCCTTTTGTAACACACGAGTTTTCGTCCGAAACCCTGATACTTCGAAAAAGATTGTCCATTTTGTACACGAAGTGCGTCCAGTTTTTGCCGTAACCCTCTCAACTTTTTAGCACATGCTATGTGGGTGAAATTATGATATACCATGCCAAGTTTCAACCATTTCAGAGTTCATTTGTGGTGCTTTTTAATTTCAGGGTCATTTAGCTGAAAACAATTCATTAAATGCATGAAAAATAGCAAATGAAGTTAGATAGGGTTGAAATTTTAGGAAGTGGCTTCTAATGGTTCATATTGAATGCACAAAAAGTCTGGAGTTGAACTAATTTTAAAAAATTGAAATCCTTTTGTAACAGACGAGTTTTCGTCCAAAACCCTTATACTTCGAAAGAGATTGTCCATTTTGTACACGAAGTGCATCTAGTTTTTGCCGTAACCCTCTCAACTTTTTAGCACATGCTATGTGGGTGAAATTATTATTCCATGCCAACTTTCAACCATTTCAGAGTTCATTTGTGGTGCTTTTTAATTTCAGGGTCATTTAGCTCAAAACAATTCATTAAATGCATGAAAAATAGCAAATGAAGTTAGATAGGGTTGAAATTTTAGGATGTGGCTTCTAATGGTTCATATTGAATGCACAAAAAGTCTGGAGTTGAAATAATTTTTAAAAATTGAAATCCTTTTGTAACAGACGAGTTTTCGTCCGAAACACTGATACTTCGAAAGAGATTGTCCATTTTGTACACGAAGTGCATCCAGTTTTTGCCATAACCCTCTCAACTTTTTAGCACATGCTATGTGGGTGAAATTATGATACCATGCCAAGTTTCAACCATTTCAGAGTTCATTTGTGGTGCTTTTTAATTTCAGGGTCATTTAGCTGAAAACAATTCATTAAATGCATGAAAAATAGCAAATGAAGTTAGATAGGGTTGAAATTTTAGGATGTGGCTTCTAATGGTTCATATTGAATGCACAAAAAGTATGGAGTTGAAATAATTTTAAAAAATTCAAATCCTTTTGTAAGAGACGAGTTTTCGTCCGAAACCCTAATACTTCGAAAGAGATTGTCCATTTTGTACACGAAGTGCATCCAGTTTTTGCCGTAACCCTCTCAACTTTTTAGCACAAGCTATGTGGGTGAAATTATGATATACCATGCCAAGTTTCAACCATTTCAGAGTTCATTTGTGGTGCTTTTTAATTTCAGGGTCTTTTAGCTGAAAACAATTCATTAAATGCATGAAAAATAGCAAATGAAGTTAGATAGGGTTGAAATTTTAGGATGTGGCTTCTAATGGTTCATATTGAATGCACAAAAAGTCTGGAGTTGAAATAATTTTAAATAATTGAAATCCTTTTGTAAGAGACGAGTTTTCGTCCGAAACCCTAATACTTCGAAAGAGATTGTCCATTTTGTACACGAAGTGCATCCAGTTTTTGCCGTAACCCTCTCAACTTTTTAGCACAAGCTATGTGGGTGAAATTATGATATACCATGCCAAGTTTCAACCATTTCAGAGTTCATTTGTGGTGCTTTTTAATTTCAGGGTCTTTTAGCTGAAAACAATTCATTAAATGCATGAAAAATAGCAAATGAAGTTAGATAGGGTTGAAATTTTAGGATGTGGCTTCTAATGGTTCATATTGAATGCACAAAAAGTCTGGAGTTGAAATTAGTTTAAAAAAATTGAAATCCTTTTGGAACAGACGAGTTTTCGTCCGAAACCCTGGTACTTCGAAAGAGATTGTGCATTTTGTACACGAAGTGCATCCAGTTTTTGCCGTAACCCTCTCAACTTTTTAGCACATGCTATGTGGGTGAAATTATGATACCATGCCAAGTTTCAACCATTTCAGAGTTCATTTGTGGTGCTTTTTAATTTCAGGGTCATTTAGCTCAAAACAATTCATTAAATGCATGAAAAATAGCAAATGAAGTTAGATAGGGTTGAAATTTTAGGATGTGGCTTCTAATGGTTCATATTGAATGCACAAAAAGTCTGGAGTTGAACTAATTTTAAAAAATTGAAATCCTTTTGTAACAGACGAGTTTTCGTCCAAAACCCTCATACTTCGAAAGAGATTGTCCATTTTGTACACGAAGTGCATCCAGTTTTTGCCGTAACCCTCTCAACTTTTTAGCACATGCTATGTGGGTGAAATTATTATTCCATGCCAACTTTCAACCATTTCAGAGTTCATTTGTGGTGCTTTTTAATTTCAGGGTCATTTAGCTCAAAACAATTCATTAAATGCATGAAAAATAGCAAATGAACTTAGATAGGGTTGAAATTTTAGGATGTTGCTTCTATTGGTTCATATTGAATGCACAAAAAGTCTGGAGTTGAAACAAGTTAAAAAATTGAAATCCTTATGTAACAGACGAGTTTTCGTCCGAAACCCTCATACTTCGAAAGAGATTGTCCATTTTGTACACGAAGTGCATCCAGCTTTTGCCGTAACCCTCTCAACTTTTTAGCACATGCTATGTGGGTGAAATTATGATACCATGCCAAGTTTCAACCTTTTTAGAGTTCATTTGTGGGTTTTTTTAATTTCAGGGTCATTTAGCTCAAAACAATTCATTAAATGCATGAAAAATAGCAAATGAAGTTAGATAGGGTTGAAATTTTAGGATGTGGCTTCTAATGGTTCATATTGAATGCACAAAAAGTCTGGAGTTGAAATAAGTTGAAAAAATTGAAATCCTTTTGTAACGCACGAGTTTTCGTCCGAAACCCTGATACTTCGAAAAAGATTGTCCATTTTGTACACGAAGTGCATCCAGTTTTTGCCGTAACCCTCTCAACTTTTTAGCACATGCTATGTGGGTGAAATTATGATACCATGCCAAGTTTCAACCATTTCAGAGTTCATTTGTGGTGCTTTTTAATTTCAGGGTCATTTAGCTCAAAACAATTCATTAAATGCATGAAAAATAGCAAATGAAGTTAGATAGGGTTGACATTTTAGGATGTGGCTTCTAATGGTTCATATTGAATGCACAAAAAGTCTGGAGTTGAAATAATTTTAAAAAATTGAAATCCTTTTGTAACAGACGAGTTTTCGTCCGAAACCCTGATACTTCGAAAGAGATTGTCCATTTTGTACACGAAGTGCATCCAGTTTTTGCCATAACCCTCTCAACTTTTTAGCACATGCTATGTAGGTGAAATTATGATACCATGCCAAGTTTCAACCATTTCAGAGTTCATTTGTGGTGCTTTTTAATTTCAGGGTCATTTAGCTGAAAACAATTCATTAAATGCATGAAAAATAGCAAATGAAGTTAGATAGGGTTGAAATTTTAGGATGTGGCTTCTAATGGTTCATATTGAATGCACAAAAAGTCTGGAGTTGAAATAATTTAAAAAAATTGAAATCCTTTTGTAACAGACGAGTTTTCGTCCGAAACCCTGATACTTCGAAAGACATTGTCCATTTTGTACACGAAGTGCATCCAGTTTTTGCCGTAACCCTCTCAACTTTTTAGCACATGCTATGTGGGTGAAATTATGATATACCATGCCAAGTTTCACCCATTTCAGAGTTCATTTGTGGTGCTTTTTAATTTCAGGGTCATTTAGCTGAAAACAATTCATTAAATGCATGAAAAATAGCAAATGAAGTTAGATAGGGTTGAAATTTTAGGATGTGGCTTCTAATGGTTCATATTGAATGCACAAAAAGTCTGGAGTTGAAATAAGTTTAAAAAATTTGAAATCCTTTTGTAACAGACGAGTTTTCGTCCGAAACCCTGATACTTCGAAAGACATTGTCCATTTTGTAAACGAAGTGCATCCAGTTTTTGCCGTAACCCTCTCAACTTTTTAGCACAAGCTATGTGGGTGAAATTTTAGGATGTGGCTTCTAGTGGTTCATATTGAATGCACAAAAAGTCTGGAGTTGAAATAATTTTTAAAAATTGAAATCCTTTTGTAACAGACGAGTTTTCGTCCGAAACCCTAATACTTCGAAAGAGATTGTCCATTTTGTACACGAAGTGCATCCAACTTTTGCCGTAACCCTCTCAACTTTTTAGCACATGCTATGTGGGTGAAATTATGATACCATGCCAAGTTTCAACCTTTTTAGAGTTCATTTGTGGTGTTTTTTAATTTCAGGGTCATTTAGCTCAAAACAATTCATTAAATGCATGAAAAATAGGAAATGAAGTTAGATAGGGTTGAAATTTTAGGATGTGGCTTCTAATGGTTCATATTGAATGCACAAAAACTCTAGAGTTGAAATAAGTTAAAAAAATTGAAATCCTTTTGAACACACGAGTTTTCGTCCGAAACCCTGATACTTCGAAAGAGATTGTCCATTTTGTACACGAAGTGCATCCAGTTTTTGCCGTAACCCTCTCAACTATTTAGCACATGCTATGTGGGTGAAATTATGATACCATGCCAAGTTTCACCCATTTCAGAGTTCATTTGTGGTGCTTTTTAATTTCAGGGTCATTTAGCTCAAAACAATTCATTAAATGCATGAAAAATAGCAAATGAAGTTAGATAGGGTTGAAATTTCAGGATGTGGCTTCTAATGGTTCATATTGAATGCACAAAAAGTCTGGAGTTGAAATAATTTTAAAAAATTGAAATCCTTTTGTAACAGACGAGTCTTCGTCCGAAACCCTGATACTTCGAAAGAGATTGTCCATTTTGTACACGAAGTGCATCCAGTTTTTGCCGTAACCCTCTCAACTTTTTAGCACATGCTATGTGAGTGAAATTATGATATATCATGCCAAGTTTCAACCATTTCAGAGTTCATTTGTGGTGCTTTTTAATTTCAGGGTCATTTAGCTGAAAACAATTCATTAAATGCATGAAAAATAGCAAATGAAGTTAGATAGGGTTGAAATTTTAGGATGTGGCTTCTAATGGTTCATATTGAATGCACAAAAAGTCTGGAGTTGAAATAATTTTAAAAAATTGAAATCCTTTTGTAACACACGAGTTTTCGTCCGAAACCCTGATACTTCGAAAAAGATTGTCCATTTTGTACACGAAGTGCGTCCAGTTTTTGCCGTAACCCTCTCAACTTTTTAGCACATGCTATGTGGGTGAAATTATGATATACCATGCCAAGTTTCAACCATTTCAGAGTTCATTTGTGGTGCTTTTTAATTTCAGGGTCATTTAGCTGAAAACAATTCATTAAATGCATGAAAAATAGCAAATGAAGTTAGATAGGGTTGAAATTTTAGGAAGTGGCTTCTAATGGTTCATATTGAATGCACAAAAAGTCTGGAGTTGAACTAATTTTAAAAAATTGAAATCCTTTTGTAACAGACGAGTTTTCGTCCAAAACCCTTATACTTCGAAAGAGATTGTCCATTTTGTACACGAAGTGCATCTAGTTTTTGCCGTAACCCTCTCAACTTTTTAGCACATGCTATGTGGGTGAAATTATTATTCCATGCCAACTTTCAACCATTTCAGAGTTCATTTGTGGTGCTTTTTAATTTCAGGGTCATTTAGCTCAAAACAATTCATTAAATGCATGAAAAATAGCAAATGAAGTTAGATAGGGTTGAAATTTTAGGATGTGGCTTCTAATGGTTCATATTGAATGCACAAAAAGTCTGGAGTTGAAATAATTTTTAAAAATTGAAATCCTTTTGTAACAGACGAGTTTTCGTCCGAAACCCTGATACTTCGAAAGAGATTGTCCATTTTGTACACGAAGTGCATCCAGTTTTTGCCATAACCCTCTCAACTTTTTAGCACATGCTATGTGGGTGAAATTATGATACCATGCCAAGTTTCAACCATTTCAGAGTTCATTTGTGGTGCTTTTTAATTTCAGGGTCATTTAGCTGAAAACAATTCATTAAATGCATGAAAAATAGCAAATGAAGTTAGATAGGGTTCAAATTTTAGGATGTGGCTTCTAATGGTTCATATTGAATGCACAAAAAGTATGGAGTTGAAATAATTTTAAAAAATTGAAATCCTTTTGTAAGAGACGAGTTTTCGTCCGAAACCCTAATACTTCGAAAGAGATTGTCCATTTTGTACACGAAGTGCATCCAGTTTTTGCCGTAACCCTCTCAACTTTTTAGCACAAGCTATGTGGGTGAAATTATGATATACCATGCCAAGTTTCAACCATTTCAGAGTTCATTTGTGGTGCTTTTTAATTTCAGGGTCTTTTAGCTGAAAACAATTCATTAAATGCATGAAAAATAGCAAATGAAGTTAGATAGGGTTGAAATTTTAGGATGTGGCTTCTAATGGTTCATATTGAATGCACAAAAAGTCTGGAGTTGAAATAATTTTAAATAATTGAAATCCTTTTGTAAGAGACGAGTTTTCGTCCGAAACCCTAATACTTCGAAAGAGATTGTCCATTTTGTACACGAAGTGCATCCAGTTTTTGCCGTAACCCTCTCAACTTTTTAGCACAAGCTATGTGGGTGAAATTATGATATACCATGCCAAGTTTCAACCATTTCAGAGTTCATTTGTGGTGCTTTTTAATTTCAGGGTCTTTTAGCTGAAAACAATTCATTAAATGCATGAAAAATAGCAAATGAAGTTAGATAGGGTTGAAATTTTAGGATGTGGCTTCTAATGGTTCATATTGAATGCACAAAAAGTCTGGAGTTGAAATTAGTTTAAAAAAATTGAAATCCTTTTGGAACAGACGAGTTTTCGTCCGAAACCCTGGTACTTCGAAAAAGATTGTCCATTTTGTACACGAAGTGCATCCAGTTTTTGCCGTAACCCTCTCAACTTTTTAGCACATGCTATGTGGGTGAAAATATGATACCATGCCAAGTTTCAACCATTTCAGAGTTCATTTGTGGTGCTTTTTAATTTCAGGGTCATTTAGCTGAAAACAATTCATTAAATGCATGAAAAATAGCAAATGAAGTTAGATAGGGTTGAAATTTTAGGATGTGGCTTCTAATGGTTCATATTGAATGCACAAAAAGTCTGGAGTTGAACTAATTTTAAAAAATTGAAATCCTTTTGTAACAGACGAGTTTTCGTCCAAAACCCTCATACTTCGAAAGAGATTGTCCATTTTGTACACGAAGTGCATCTAGTTTTTGCCGTAACCCTCTCAACTTTTTAGCACATGCTATGTGGGTGAAATTATAATTCCATGCCAACTTTCAACCATTTCAGAGTTCATTTGTGGTGCTTTTTAATTTCAGGGTCATTTAGCTCAAAACAATTCATTAAATGCATGAAAAATAGCAAATGAAGTTAGATAGGGTTGAAATTTTAGGATGTGGCTTCTATTGGTTCATATTGAATGCACAAAAAGTCTGGAGTTGAAACAAGTTAAAAAAATTGAAATCCTTATGTAACAGACGAGTTTTCGTCCGAAACCCTCATACTTCGAAAGAGATTGTCCATTTTGTACACGAAGTGCATCCAGCTTTTGCCGTAACCCTCTCAACTTTTTAGCACATGCTATGTGGGTGAAATTATGATACCATGCCAAGTTTCAACCTTTTTAGAGTTCATTTGTGGGTTTTTTTAATTTCAGGGTCATTTAGCTCAAAACAATTCATTAAATGCATGAAAAATAGCAAATGAAGTTAGATAGGGTTGAAATTTTAGGATGTGGCTTCTAATGGTTCATATTGAATGCACAAAAAGTCTGGAGTTGA
The DNA here is from genome assembly GCA_039707655.1 of Elymus sibiricus. Classification (NCBI taxonomy): domain Eukaryota; kingdom Viridiplantae; phylum Streptophyta; class Magnoliopsida; order Poales; family Poaceae; genus Elymus; species Elymus sibiricus. The sequence goes on from CM077665.1 coordinate 242,107,181, forward strand.
AATAAGTTGAAAAAATTGAAATCCTTTTGTAACACACGAGTTTTCGTCCGAAACCCTGATACTTCGAAAAAGATTGTCCATTTTGTACACGAAGTGCATCCAGTTTTTGCCGTAACCCTGTCAACTTTTTAGCACATGCTATGTGGGTGAAATTATGATACCATGCCAAGTTTCAACCATTTCAGAGTTCATTTGTGGTGCTTTTTAATTTCAGGGTCATTTAGCTCAAAACAATTCATTAAATGCATGAAAAATAGCAAATGAAGTTAGATAGGGTTGAAATTTTAGGATGTGGCTTCTAATGGTTCATATTGAATGCACAAAAAGTCTGGAGTTGAAATAATTTTAAAAAATTGAAATCCTTTTGTAACAGACGAGTTTTCGTCCGAAACCCTGATACTTCGAAAGAGATTGTCCATTTTGTACACGAAGTGCATCCAGTTTTTGCCATAACCCTCTCAACTTTTTAGCACATGCTATGTGGGTGAAATTATGATACCACGCCAAGTTTCAACCATTTCAGAGTTCATTTGTGGTGCTTTTTAGTTTCAGGGTCATTTAGCTGAAAACAATTCATTAAATGCATGAAAAATAGCAAATGAAGTTAGATAGGGTTGAAATTTTAGGATGTGGCTTCTAATGGTTCATATTGAATGCACAAAAAGTCTGGAGTTGAAATAATTTAAAAAAATTGAAATCCTTTTGTAACAAACGAGTTTTCGTCCGAAACCCTGATACTTCGAAAGACATTGTCCATTTTGTACACGAAGTGCATCTAGTTTTTGCCGTAACCCTCTCAACTTTTTAGCACATGCTATGTGGGTGAAATTATGATATACCATGCCAAGTTTCACCCATTTCAGAGTTCATTTGTGGTGCTTTTTAATTTCAGGGTCATTTAGCTGAAAACAATTCATTAAATGCATGAAAAATAGCAAATGAAGTTAGATAGGGTTGAAATTTTAGGATGTGGCTTCTAATGGTTCATATTGAATGCACAAAAAGTCTGGAGTTGAAATAAGTTTAAAAAAATTGAAATCCTTTTGTAACAGACGAGTTTTCGTCCGAAACCCTGATACTTCGAAAGACATTGTCCATTTTGTAAACGAAGTGCATCCAGTTTTTGCCGTAACCCTCTCAACTTTTTAGCACAAGCTATGTGGGTGAAATTTTAGGATGTGGCTTCTAATGGTTCATATTGAATGCACAAAAAGTCTGGAGTTGAAATAATTTTAAAAAATTGAAATCCTTTTGTAACAGACGAGTTTTCGTCCGAAACCCTAATACTTCGAAAGAGATTGTCCATTTTGTACACGAAGTGCATCCAACTTTTGCCGTAACCCTCTCAACTTTTTAGCACATGCTATGTGGGTGAAATTATGATACCATGCCAAGTTTCAACCTTTTTAGAGTTCATTTGTGGTGTTTTTTAATTTCAGGGTCATTTAGCTCAAAACAATTCATTAAATGCATGAAAAATAGGAAATGAAGTTAGATAGGGTTGAAATTTTAGGATGTGGCTTCTAATGGTTCATATTGAATGCACAAAAACTCTAGAGTTGAAATAAGTTAAAAAAATTGAAATCCTTTTGAACACACGAGTTTTCGTCCGAAACCCTGATACTTCGAAAGAGATTGTCCATTTTGTACACGAAGTGCATCCAGTTTTTGCCGTAACCCTCTCAACTATTTAGCACATGCTATGTGGGTGAAATTATGATACCATGCCAAGTTTCACCCATTTCAGAGTTCATTTGTGGTGCTTTTTAATTTCAGGGTCATTTAGCTCAAAACAATTCATTAAATGCATGAAAAATAGCAAATGAAGTTAGATAGGGTTGAAATTTTAGGATGTGGCTTCTAATGGTTCATATTGAATGCACAAAAAGTCTGGAGTTGAAATAATTTTAAAAAATTGAAATCCTTTTGTAACAGACGAGTCTTCGTCCGAAACCCTGATACTTCGAAAGAGATTGTCCATTTTGTACACGAAGTGCATCCAGTTTTTGCCGTAACCCTCTCAACTTTTTAGCACATGCTATGTGAGTGAAATTATGATATATCATGCCAAGTTTCAACCATTTCAGAGTTCATTTGTGGTGCTTTTTAATTTCAGGGTCATTTAGCTGAAAACAATTCATTAAATGCATGAAAAATAGCAAATGAAGTTAGATAGGGTTGAAATTTTAGGATGTGGCTTCTAATGGTTCATATTGAATGCACAAAAAGTCTGGAGTTGAAATAATTTTAAAAAATTGAAATCCTTTTGTAACACACGAGTTTTCGTCCGAAACCCTGATACTTCGAAAAAGATTGTCCATTTTGTACACGAAGTGCGTCCAGTTTTTGCCGTAACCCTCTCAACTTTTTAGCACATGCTATGTGGGTGAAATTATGATATACCATGCCAAGTTTCAACCATTTCAGAGTTCATTTGTGGTGCTTTTTAATTTCAGGGTCATTTAGCTGAAAACAATTCATTAAATGCATGAAAAATAGCAAATGAAGTTAGATAGGGTTGAAATTTTAGGATGTGGCTTCTAATGGTTCATATTGAATGCACAAAAAGTCTGGAGTTGAACTAATTTTAAAAAATTGAAATCCTTTTGTAACAGACGAGTTTTCGTCCAAAACCCTTATACTTCGAAAGAGATTGTCCATTTTGTACACGAAGTGCATCTAGTTTTTGCCGTAACCCTCTCAACTTTTTAGCACATGCTATGTGGGTGAAATTATTATTCCATGCCAACTTTCAACCATTTCAGAGTTCATTCGTGGTGCTTTTTAATTTCAGGGTCATTTAGCTCAAAACAATTCATTAAATGCATGAACAATAGCAAATGAAGTTAGATAGGGTTGAAATTTTAGGATGTGGCTTCTAATGGTTCATATTGAATGCACAAAAAGTCTGGAGTTGAAATAATTTTTAAAAATTGAAATCCTTTTGTAACAGACGAGTTTTCGTCCGAAACCCTGATACTTCGAAAGAGATTGTCCATTTTGTACACGAAGTGCATCCAGTTTTTGCCATAACCCTCTCAACGTTTTAGCACATGCTATGTGGGTGAAATTATGATACCATGCCAAGTTTCAACCATTTCAGAGTTCATTTGTGGTGCTTTTTAATTTCAGGGTCATTTAGCTGAAAACAATTCATTAAATGCATGAAAAATAGCAAATGAAGTTAGATAGGGTTGAAATTTTAGGATGTGGCTTCTAATGGTTCATATTGAATGCACAAAAAGTCTGGAGTTGAAATAATTTTAAAAAATTGAAATCCTTTGGTAACAAACGAGTTTTCGTCCGAAACCCTAATACTTCGAAAGAGATTGTCCATTTTGTACACGAAGTGCTTCCAGTTTTTGCCGTAACCCTCTCAACTTTTTAGCACATGCTATGTGGGTGAAACTTTGATACCATGCCAAGTTTCAACCATTTCAGAGTTAATTTGTGGTGCTTTTTAATTTCAGGGCCATTTAGCTGAAAACAATTCATTAAATGCATGAAAAATAGCAAATGAAGTTAGATAGGGTTGAAATTTTAGGATGTGGCTTTTAATGGTTCATATTGAATGCACAAAAAGTCTGGAGTTGAAATAATTTTAAAAAATTGAAATCCTTTTGTAACAGACGAGTTTTCGTCCGAAACCCTGATACTTCGAAAGACATTGTCCATTTTGTACACGAAGTGCATCCAGTTTTTGCCGTAACCCTCTCAACTTTTTAGCACAAGCTATGTGGGTGAAATTATGATATACCATGCCAAGTTTCAACCATTTCAGAGTTCATTTGTGGTGCTTTTTAATTTCAGGGTCTTTTAGCTGAAAACAATTCATTAAATGCATGAAAAATAGCAAATGAAGTTAGATAGGGTTGAAGTTTTAGGATGTGGCTTCTAATGGTTCATATTGAATGCACAAAAAGTCTGGAGTTGAAATAAGTTTAAAAAAATTGAAATCCTTTTGTAACAGACGAGTTTTCGTCCGAAACCCTGGTACTTCGAAAGAGATTGTCCATTTTGTACACGAAGTGCATCCAGTTTTTGCCGTAACCCTCTCAACTTTTTAGCACATGCTATGTGGGTGAAATTATGATACCATGCCAAGTTTCAAACATTTCAGAGTTCATTTGTGGTGCTTTTTAATTTCAGGGTCATTTAGCTGAAAACAATTCATTAAATGCATGAAAAATAGCAAATGAAGTTAGATAGGGTTGAAATTTTAGGATGTGGCTTCTAATGGTTCATATTGAATGCACAAAAAGTCTGGAGTTGAACTAATTTTAAAAAATTGAAATCCTTTTGTAACACACGAGTTTTCGTCCGAAACCCTGATACTTCGAAAGATTTTGTCCATTTTGTACACGAAGTGCATCTAGTTTTTGCCGTAACCCTCTCAACTTTTTAGCACATGCTATGTGGGTGAAATTATTATTACATGCCAACTTTCAACCATTTCAGAGTTCATTTGTGGTGCTTTTTAATTTCAGGGTCATTTAGCTCAGAACAATTCATTAAATGCATGAAAAATAGCAAATGAAGTTAGATAGGGTTGAAATTTTAGGATGTGGCTTCTAATGGTTCATATTGAATGCACAAAAAGTCTGGAGTTGAAATAAGTTAAAAAAATTGAAATCCTTATGTAACAGACGAGTTTTCGTCCGAAACCCTCATACTTCGAAAGAGATTGTCCATTTTGTACACGAAGTGCATCCAGCTTTTGCCGTAACCCTCTCAACTTTTTAGCACATGCTATGTGGGTGAAATTATGATACCATGCCAAGTTTCAACCTTTTTAGAGTTCATTTGTGGTGTTTTTTAATTTCAGGGTCATTTAGCTCAAAACAATTCATTAAATACATTGAAAAATAGGAAATGAAGTTAGATAGGGTTGAAATTTTAGGATGTGGCTTCTAATGGTTCATATTGAATGCACAAAAACTCTAGAGTTGAAATAAGTTAAAAAAATTGAAATCCTTTTGTAACACACGAGTTTTCGTCCGAAACCCTGATACTTCGAAAGAGATTGTCCATTTTGTACACGAAGTGCATCCAGTTTTTGCCGTAACCCTCTCAACTATTTAGCACATGCTATGTGGGTGAAATTATGATACCATGCCAAGTTTCAAACATTTCAGAGTTCATTTGTGGTGCTTTTTAATTTCAGGGTCATTTAGCTGAAAACAATTCATTAAATGCATGAAAAATAGCAAATGAAGTTAGATAGGGTTGAAATTTTAGGATGTGGCTTCTAATGGTTCATATTGAATGCACAAAAAGTCTGGAGTTGAACTAATTTTAAAAAATTGAAATCCTTTTGTAACACACGAGTTTTCGTCCGAAACCCTGATACTTCGAAAGATTTTGTCCATTTTGTACACGAAGTGCATCTAGTTTTTGCCGTAACCCTCTCAACTTTTTAGCACATGCTATGTGGGTGAAATTATTATTACATGCCAACTTTCAACCATTTCAGAGTTCATTTGTGGTGCTTTTTAATTTCAGGGTCATTTAGCTCAGAACAATTCATTAAATGCATGAAAAATAGCAAATGAAGTTAGATAGGGTTGAAATTTTAGGATGTGGCTTCTAATGGTTCATATTGAATGCACAAAAAGTCTGGAGTTGAAATAAGTTAAAAAAATTGAAATCCTTATGTAACAGACGAGTTTTCGTCCGAAACCCTCATACTTCGAAAGAGATTGTCCATTTTGTACACGAAGTGCATCCAGCTTTTGTCGTAACCCTCTCAACTTTTTAGCACATGCTATGTGGGTGAAATTATGATACCATGCCAAGTTTCAACCTTTTTAGAGTTCATTTGTGGTGTTTTTTAATTTCAGGGTCATTTAGCTCAAAACAATTCATTAAATACATTGAAAAATAGGAAATGAAGTTAGATAGGGTTGAAATTTTAGGATGTGGCTTCTAATGGTTCATATTGAATGCACAAAAACTCTAGAGTTGAAATAAGTTAAAAAAATTGAAATCCTTTTGTAACACACGAGTTTTCGTCCGAAACCCTGATACTTCGAAAGAGATTGTCCATTTTGTACACGAAGTGCATCCAGTTTTTGCCGTAACCCTCTCAACTATTTAGCACATGCTATGTGGGTGAAATTATGATACCATGCCAAGTTTCAAACATTTCAGAGTTCATTTGTGGTGCTTTTTAATTTCAGGGTCATTTAGCTGAAAACAATTCATTAAATGCATGAAAAATAGCAAATGAAGTTAGATAGGGTTGAAATTTTAGGATGTGGCTTCTAATGGTTCATATTGAATGCACAAAAAGTCTGGAGTTGAACTAATTTTAAAAAATTGAAATCCTTTTGTAACACACGAGTTTTCGTCCGAAACCCTGATACTTCGAAAGATTTTGTCCATTTTGTACACGAAGTGCATCTAGTTTTTGCCGTAACCCTCTCAACATTTTAGCACATGCTATGTGGGTGAAATTATTATTACATGCCAACTTTCAACCATTTCAGAGTTCATTTGTGGTGCTTTTTAATTTCAGGGTCATTTAGCTCAGAACAATTCATTAAATGCATGAAAAATAGCAAATGAAGTTAGATAGGGTTGAAATTTTAGGATGTGGCTTCTAATGGTTCATATTGAATGCACAAAAAGTCTGGAGTTGAAATAAGTTAAAAAAATTGAAATCCTTATGTAACAGACGAGTTTTCGTCCGAAACCCTCATACTTCGAAAGAGATTGTCCATTTTGTACACGAAGTGCATCCAGCTTTTGCCGTAACCCTCTCAACTTTTTAGCACATGCTATGTGGGTGAAATTATGATACCATGCCAAGTTTCAACCTTTTTAGAGTTCATTTGTGGTGTTTTTTAATTTCAGGGTCATTTAGCTCAAAACAATTCATTAAATACATTGAAAAATAGGAAATGAAGTTAGATAGGGTTGAAATTTTAGGATGTGGCTTCTAATGGTTCATATTGAATGCACAAAAACTCTAGAGTTGAAATAAGTTAAAAAAATTGAAATCCTTTTGTAACACATGAGTTTTCGTCCGAAACCCTGATACTTCGAAAGAGATTGTCCATTTTGTACACGAAGTGCATCCAGTTTTTGCCGTAACCCTCTCAACTATTTAGCACATGCTATGTGGGTGAAATTATGATACCATGCCAAGTTTCAAACATTTCAGAGTTCATTTGTGGTGCTTTTTAATTTCAGGGTCATTTAGCTGAAAACAATTCATTAAATGCATGAAAAATAGCAAATGAAGTTAGATAGGGTTGAAATTTTAGGATGTGGCTTCTAATGGTTCATATTGAATGCACAAAAAGTCTGGAGTTGAAATAATTTTAAAAAATTGAAATCCTTTTGTAACAAACGAGTTTTCGTCCGAAACCCTAATACTTCGAAAGAGATTGTCCATTTTGTACACGAAGTGCTTCCAGTTTTTGCCGTAACCCTCTCAACTTTTTAGCACATGCTATGTGGGTGAAACTTTGATACCATGCCAAGTTTCAACCATTTCAGAGTTAATTTGTGGTGCTTTTTAATTTCAGGGCCATTTAGCTGAAAACAATTCATTAAATGCATGAAAAATAGCAAATGAAGTTAGATAGGGTTGAAATTTTAGGATGTGGCTTTTAATGGTTCATATTGAATGCACAAAAAGTCTGGAGTTGAAATAATTTTAAAAAATTGAAATCCTTTTGTAACAGACGAGTTTTCGTCCGAAACCCTAATACTTCGAAAGAGATTGTCCATTTTGTACACGAAGTGCATCCAGTTTTTGCCGTAACCCTCTCAACTTTTTAGCACAAGCTATGTGGGTGAAATTATGATATACCATGCCAAGTTTCAACCATTTCAGAGTTCATTTGTGGTGCTTTTTAATTTCAGGGTCTTTTAGCTGAAAACAATTCATTAAATGCATGAAAAATAGCAAATGAAGTTAGATAGGGTTGAAGTTTTAGGATGTGGCTTCTAATGGTTCATATTGAATGCACAAAAAGTCTGGAGTTGAAATAAGTTTAAAAAAATTGAAATCCTTTTGTAACAGACGAGTTTTCGTCCGAAACCCTGGTACTTCGAAAGAGATTGTCCATTTTGTACACGAAGTGCATCCAGTTTTTGCCGTAACCCTCTCAACTTTTTAGCACATGCTATGTGGGTGAAATTATGATACCATGCCAAGTTTCAAACATTTCAGAGTTCATTTGTGGTGCTTTTTAATTTCAGGGTCATTTAGCTGAAAACAATTCATTAAATGCATGAAAAATAGCAAATGAAGTTAGATAGGGTTGAAATTTTAGGATGTGGCTTCTAATGGTTCATATTGAATGCACAAAAAGTCTGGAGATGAACTAATTTTAAAAAATTGAAATCCTTTTGTAACACACGAGTTTTCGTCCGAAACCCTGATACTTCGAAAGATTTTGTCCATTTTGTACACGAAGTGCATCTAGTTTTTGCCGTAACCCTCTCAACTTTTTAGCACATGCTATGTGGGTGAAATTATTATTACATGCCAACTTTCAACCATTTCAGAGTTCATTTGTGGTGCTTTTTAATTTCAGGGTCATTTAGCTCAGAACAATTCATTAAATGCATGAAAAATAGCAAATGAAGTTAGATAGGGTTGAAATTTTAGGATGTGGCTTCTAATGGTTCATATTGAATGCACAAAAAGTCTGGAGTTGAAATAAGTTAAAAAAATTGAAATCCTTATGTAACAGACGAGTTTTCGTCCGAAACCCTCATACTTCGAAAGAGATTGTCCATTTTGTACACGAAGTGCATCCAGCTTTTGCCGTAACCCTCTCAACTTTTTAGCACATGCTATGTGGGTGAAATTATGATACCATGCCAAGTTTCAACCTTTTTAGAGTTCATTTGTGGTGTTTTTTAATTTCAGGGTCATTTAGTTCAAAACAATTCATTAAATACATTGAAAAATAGGAAATGAAGTTAGATAGGGTTGAAATTTTAGGATGTGGCTTCTAATGGTTCATATTGAATGCACAAAAACTCTAGAGTTGAAATAAGTTAAAAAAATTGAAATCCTTTTGTAACACACGAGTTTTCGTCCGAAACCCTGATATTTCGAAAGAGATTGTCCATTTTGTACACGAAGTGCATCCAGTTTTTGCCGTAACCCTCTCAACTATTTAGCACATGCTATGTGGGTGAAATTATTATACCATGCCAAGTTTCAAACATTTCAGAGTTCATTTGTGGTGCTTTTTAATTTCAGGGTCATTTAGCTGAAAACAATTCATTAAATGCATGAAAAATAGCAAATGAAGTTAGATAGGGTTGAAATTTTAGGATGTGGCTTCTAATGGTTCATATTGAATGCACAAAAAGTCTGGAGTTGAACTAATTTTAAAAAATTGAAATCCTTTTGTAACACACGAGTTTTCGTCCGAAACCCTGATACTTCGAAAGATTTTGTCCATTTTGTACACGAAGTGCATCTAGTTTTTGCCGTAACCCTCTCAACTTTTTAGCACATGCTATGTGGGTGAAATTATTATTACATGCCAACTTTCAACCATTTCAGAGTTCATTTGTGGTGCTTTTTAATTTCAGGGTCATTTAGCTCAGAACAATTCATTAAATGCATGAAAAATAGCAAATGAAGTTAGATAGGGTTGAAATTTTAGGATGTGGCTTCTAATGGTTCATATTGAATGCACAAAAAGTCTGGAGTTGAAATAAGTTAAAAAAATTGAAATCCTTATGTAACAGACGAGTTTTCGTCCGAAACCCTCATACTTCGAAAGAGATTGTCCATTTTGTACACGAAGTGCATCCAGCTTTTGCCGTAACCCTCTCAACTTTTTAGCACATGCTATGTGGGTGAAATTATGATACCATGCCAAGTTTCAACCTTTTTAGAGTTCATTTGTGGTGTTTTTTAATTTCAGGGTCATTTAGCTCAAAACAATTCATTAAATACATTGAAAAATAGGAAATGAAGTTAGATAGGGTTGAAATTTTAGGATGTGGCTTCTAATGGTCCATATTGAATGCACAAAAACTCTAGAGTTGAAATAAGTTAAAAAAATTGAAATCCTTTTGTAACACACGAGTTTTCGTTCGAAACCCTGATACTTCGAAAGAGATTGTCCATTTTGTACACGAAGTGCATCCAGTTTTTGCCGTAACCCTCTCAACTATTTAGCACATGCTATGTGGGTGAAATTATGATACCATGCCAAGTTTCAAACATTTCAGAGTTCATTTGTGGTGCTTTTTAATTTCAGGGTCATTTAGCTGAAAACAATTCATTAAATGCATGAAAAATAGCAAATGAAGTTAGATAGGGTTGAAATTTTAGGATGTGGCTTCTAATGGTTCATATTGAATGCACAAAAAGTCTGGAGTTGAACTAATTTTAAAAAATTGAAATCCTTTTGTAACACACGAGTTTTCGTCCGAAACCCTGATACTTCGAAAGATTTTGTCCATTTTGTACACGAAGTGCATCTAGTTTTTGCCGTAACCCTCTCAACTTTTTAGCACATGCTATGTGGGTGAAATTATTATTACATGCCAACTTTCAACCATTTCAGAGTTCATTTGTGGTGCTTTTTAATTTCAGGGTCATTTAGCTCAGAACAATTCATTAAATGCGTGAAAAATAGCAAATGAAGTTAGATAGGGTTGAAATTTTAGGATGTGGCTTCTAATGGTTCATATTGAATGCACAAAAAGTCTGGAGTTGAAATAAGTTAAAAAAATTGAAATCCTTATGTAACAGACGAGTTTTCGTCCGAAACCCTCATACTTCGAAAGAGATTGTCCATTTTGTACACGAAGTGCATCCATCTTTTGCCGTAACCCTCTCAACTTTTTAGCACATGCTATGTGGGTGAAATTATGATACCATGCCAAGTTTCAACCTTTTTAGAGTTCATTTGTGGTGTTTTTTAATTTCAGGGTCATTTAGCTCAAAACAATTCATTAAATACATTGAAAAATAGGAAATGAAGTTAGATAGGGTTGAAATTTTAGGATGTGGCTTCTAATGGTTCATATTGAATGCACAAAAACTCTAGAGTTGAAATAAGTTAAAAAAATTGAAATCCTTTTGTAACACACGAGTTTTCGTCCGAAACCCTGATACTTCGAAAGAGATTGTCCATTTTGTACACGAAGTGCATCCAGTTTTTGCCGTAACCCTCTCAACTTTTTAGCACATGCTATGTGGGTGAAATTATGATACCATGCCAAGTTTCACCCATTTCAGAGTTCATTTGTGGTGCTTTTTAATTTCAGGGTCATTTAGCTCAAAACAATTCATTAAATGCATGAAAAATAGCAAATGAAGTTCGATAGGGTTGAAATTTCAGGATGTGGCTTCTAATGGTTCATATTGAATGCACAAAAAGTCTGGAGCTGAAATAATTTTAAAAAATTGAAATCCTTTTGTAACAGACGAGTTTTCGTCCGAAACCCTGATACTTCGAAAGAGATTGTCCATTTTGTACACGAAGTGCATCCAGTTTTTGCCGTAACCCTCTCAACTTTTTAGCACATGCTATGTGAGTGAAATTATGATATATCATGCCAAGTTTCAACCATTTCCGAGTTCATTTGTGGTGCTTTTTAATTTCAGGGTCATTTAGCTGAAAACAATTCATTAAATGCATGAAAAATAGCAAATGAAGTTAGATAGGGTTGAATTTTAGGATGTGGCTTCTAATGGTTCATATTGAATGCACAAAAAGTCTGGAGTTGAAATAATCTTAAAAAATTGAAATCCTTTTGTAACACACGAGTTTTCGTCCGAAACCCTGATACTTCGAAAAAGATTGTCCATTTTGTACACGAAGTGCGTCCAGTTTTTGCCGTAACCCTCTCAACTTTTTAGCACATGCTATGTGGGTGAAATTATGATATACCATGCCAAGTTTCAACCATTTCAGAGTTCATTTGTGGTGCTTTTTAATTTCAGGGTCATTTAGCTGAAAACAATTCATTAAATGCATGAAAAATAGCAAATGAAGTTAGATAGGGTTGAAATTTTAGGATGTGGCTTCTAATGGTTCATATTGAATGCACAAAAAGTCTGGAGTTGAACTAATTTTAAAAAATTGAAATCCTTTTGTAACAGACGAGTTTTCGTCCAAAACCCTTATACTTCGAAAGAGATTGTCCATTTTGTACACGAAGTGCATCTAGTTTTTGCCGTAACCCTCTCGACTTTTTAGCACATGCTATGTGGGTGAAATTATTATTCCATGCCAACTTTCAACCATTTCAGAGTTCATTTGTGGTGCTTTTTAATTTCAGGGTCATTTAGCTCAAAACAATTCATTAAATGCATGAAAAATAGCAAATGAAGTTAGATAGGGTTGAAATTTTAGGATGTGGCTTCTAATGGTTCATATTGAATGCACAAAAAGTCTGGAGTTGAAATAATTTTTAAAAATTGAAATCCTTTTGTAACAGACGAGTTTTCGTCCGAAACCCTGATACTTCGAAAGAGATTGTCCATTTTGTACACGAAGTGCATCCAGTTTTTGCCATAACCCTCTCAACTTTTTAGCACATGCTATGTGGGTGAAATTATGATACCATGCCAAGTTTCAACCATTTCAGAGTTCATTTGTGGTGCTTTTTAATTTCAGGGTCATTTAGCTGAAAACAATTCATTAAATGCATGAAAAATAGCAAATGAAGTTAGATAGGGTTGAAATTTTAGGATGTGGCTTCTAATGGTTCATATTGAATGCACAAAAAGTCTGGAGTTGAAATAATTTTAAAAAATTGAAATCCTTTTGTAACAAACGAGTTTTCGTCCGAAACCCTGATACTTCGAAAGACATTGTCCATTTTGTACACGAAGTGCATCCAGTTTTTGCCGTAACCCTCTCAACTTTTTTGCACATGCTATGTGGGTGAAATTATGATATACCATGCCAAGTTTCACCCATTTCAGAGTTCATTTGTGGTGCTTTTTAATTTCAGGGTCATTTAGCTGAAAACAATTCATTAAATGCATGAAAAATAGCAAATGAAGTTAGATAGGGTTGAAATTTTAGGATGTGGCTTCTAATGGTTCATATTGAATGCACAAAAAGTCTGGAGTTGAAATAATTTTAAAAAATTGAAATCCTTTTGTAACAAACGAGTTTTCGTCCGAAACCCTAATACTTCGAAAGAGATTGTCCATTTTGTACACGAAGTGCATCCAGTTTTTGCCGTAACCCTCTCAACTTTTTAGCACATGCTATGTGGGTGAAACTTTGATACCATGCCAAGTTTCAACCATTTCAGAGTTAATTTGTGGTGCTTTTTAATTTCAGGGCCATTTAGCTGAAAACAATTCATTAAATGCATGAAAAATAGCAAATGAAGTTAGATAGGGTTGAAATTTTAGGATGTGGCTTTTAATGGTTCATATTGAATGCACAAAAAGTCTGGAGTTGAAATAATTTTAAAAAATTGAAATCCTTTTGTAACAGACGAGTTTTCGTCCGAAACCCTAATACTTCGAAAGAGATTGTCCATTTTGTACACGAAGTGCATCCAGTTTTTGCCGTAACCCTCTCAACTTTTTAGCACAAGCTATGTGGGTGAAATTATGATATACCATGCCAAGTTTCAACCATTTCAGAGTTCATTTGTGGTGCTTTTTAATTTCAGGGTCTTTTAGCTGAAAACAATTCATTAAATGCATGAAAAATAGCAAATGAAGTTAGATAGGGTTGAAGTTTTAGGATGTGGCTTCTAATGGTTCATATTGAATGCACAAAAAGTCTGGAGTTGAAATAAGTTTAAAAAAATTGAAATCCTTTTGTAACAGACGAGTTTTCGTCCGAAACCCTGGTACTTCGAAAGAGATTGTCCATTTTGTACACGAAGTGCATCCAGTTTTTGCCGTAACCCTCTCAACTTTTTAGCACATGCTATGTGGGTGAAATTATGATACCATGCCAAGTTTCAAACATTTCAGAGTTCATTTGTGGTGCTTTTTAATTTCAGGGTCATTTAGCTGAAAACAATTCATTAAATGCATGAAAAATAGCAAATGAAGTTAGATAGGGTTGAAATTTTAGGATGTGGCTTCTAATGGTTCATATTGAATGCACAAAAAGTCTGGAGTTGAACTAATTTTAAAAAATTGAAATCCTTTTGTAACACACGAGTTTTCGTCCGAAACCCTGATACTTCGAAAGATTTTGTCCATTTTGTACACGAAGTGCATCTAGTTTTTGCCGTAACCCTCTCAACTTTTTAGCACATGCTATGTGGGTGAAATTATTATTACATGCCAACTTTCAACCATTTCAGAGTTCATTTGTGGTGCTTTTTAATTTCAGGGTCATTTAGCTCAGAACAATTCATTAAATGCATGAAAAATAGCAAATGAAGTTAGATAGGGTTGAAATTTTAGGATGTGGCTTCTAATGGTTCATATTGAATGCACAAAAAGTCTGGAGTTGAAATAAGTTAAAAAAATTGAAATCCTTATGTAACAGACGAGTTTTCGTCCGAAACCCTCATACTTCGAAAGAGATTGTCCATTTTGTACACGAAGTGCATCCAGCTTTTGCCGTAACCCTCTCAACTTTTTAGCACATGCTATGTGGGTGAAATTATGATACCATGCCAAGTTTCACCCATTTCAGAGTTCATTTGTGGTGCTTTTTAATTTCTGGGTCATTTAGCTGAAAACAATTCATTAAATGCATGAAAAATAGCAAATGAAGTTAGATAGGGTTGAAATTTTAGGATGTGGCTTCTAATGGTTCATATTGAATGCACAAAAAGTCTGGAGTTGAAATAATTTTAAAAAATTGAAATCCTTTTGTAACACACGATTTTTCGTCCGAAACCCTGATACTTCGAAAAAGATTGTCCATTTTGTACACGAAGTGCGTCCAGTTTTTGCCGTAACGCTCTCAACTTTTTAGCACATGCTATGTGGGTGAAATTATGATATACCATGCCAAGTTTCAACCATTTCAGAGTTCATTTGTGGTGCTTTTTAATTTCAGGGTCATTTAGCTGAAAACAATTCATTAAATGCATGAAAAATAGCAAATGAAGTTAGATAGGGTTGAAATTTTAGGATGTGGCTTCTAATGGTTCATATTGAATGCACAAAAAGTCTGGAGTTGAACTAATTTTAAAAAATTGAAATCCTTTTGTAACAGACGAGTTTTCGTCCAAAACCCTTATACTTCGAAAGAGATTGTCCATTTTGTACACGAAGTGCATCTAGTTTTTGCCGTAACCCTCTCGACTTTTTAGCACATGCTATGTGGGTGAAATTATTATTCCATGCCAACTTTCAACCATTTCAGAGTTCATTTGTGGTGCTTTTTAATTTCAGGGTCATTTAGCTCAAAACAATTCATTAAATGCATGAAAAATAGCAAATGAAGTTAGATAGGGTTGAAATTTTAGGATGTGGCTTCTAATGGTTCATATTGAATGCACAAAAAGTCTGGAGTTGAAATAATTTTTAAAAATTAAAATCCTTTTGTAACAGACGAGTTTTCGTCCGAAACCCTGATACTTCGAAAGAGATTGTCCATTTTGTACACGAAGTGCATCCAGTTTTTGCCATAACCCTCTCAACTTTTTAGCACATGCTATGTGGGTGAAATTATGATACCATGCCAAGTTTCAACCATTTCAGAGTTCATTTGTGGTGCTTTTTAATTTCAGGGTCATTTAGCTGAAAACAATTCATTAAATGCATGAAAAATAGCAAATGAAGTTAGATAGGGTTGAAATTTTAGGATGTGGCTTCTAATGGTTCATATTGAATGCACAAAAAGTCTGGAGTTGAAATAATTTTAAAAAATTGAAATCCTTTTGTAACAAACGAGTTTTCGTCCGAAACCCTGATACTTCGAAAGACATTGTCCATTTTGTACACGAAGTGCATCCAGTTTTTGCCGTAACCCTCTCAACTTTTTAGCACATGCTATGTGGGTGAAATTATGATATACCATGCCAAGTTTCACCCATTTCAGAGTTCATTTGTGGTGCTTTTTAATTTCAGGGTCATTTAGCTGAAAACAATTCATTAAATGCATGAAAAATAGCAAATGAAGTTAGATAGGGTTGAAATTTTAGGATGTGGCTTCTAATGGTTCATATTGAATGCACAAAAAGTCTGGAGTTGAAATAATTTTAAAAAATTGAAATCCTTTTGTAACAAACGAGTTTTCGTCCGAAACCCTAATACTTCGAAAGAGATTGTCCATTTTGTACACGAAGTGCTTCCAGTTTTTGCCGTAACCCTCTCAACTTTTTAGCACATGCTATGTGGGTGAAACTTTGATACCATGCCAAGTTTCAACCATTTCAGAGTTAATTTGTGGTGCTTTTTAATTTCAGGGCCATTTAGCTGAAAACAATTCATTAAATGCATGAAAAATAGCAAATGAAGTTAGATAGGGTTGAAATTTTAGGATGTGGCTTCTAATGGTTCATATTGAATGCACAAAAAGTCTGGAGTTGAAATAATTTTAAAAAATTGAAATCCTTTTGTAACAAACGAGTTTTCGTCCGAAACCCTAATACTTCGAAAGAGATTGTCCATTTTGTACACGAAGTGCATCCAGTTTTTGCCGTAACCCTCTCAACTTTTTAGCACATGCTATGTGGGTGAAACTTTGATACCATGCCAAGTTTCAACCATTTCAGAGTTAATTTGTGGTGCTTTTTAATTTCAGGGCCATTTAGCTGAAAACAATTCATTAAATGCATGAAAAATAGCAAATGAAGTTAGATAGGGTTGAAATTTTAGGATGTGGCTTTTAATGGTTCATATTGAATGCACAAAAAGTCTGGAGTTGAAATAATTTTAAAAAATTGAAATCCTTTTGTAACAGACGAGTTTTCGTCCGAAACCCTAATACTTCGAAAGAGATTGTCCATTTTGTACACGAAGTGCATCCAGTTTTTGCCGTAACCCTCTCAACTTTTTAGCACAAGCTATGTGGGTGAAATTATGATATACCATGCCAAGTTTCAACCATTTCAGAGTTCATTTGTGGTGCTTTTTAATTTCAGGGTCTTTTAGCTGAAAACAATTCATTAAATGCATGAAAAATAGCAAATGAAGTTAGATAGGGTTGAAGTTTTTGGATGTGGCTTCTAATGGTTCATATTGAAAGCACAAAAAGTCTGGAGTTGAAATAAGTTTAAAAAAATTGAAATCCTTTTGTAACAGACGAGTTTTCGTCCGAAACCCTGGTACTTCGAAAGAGATTGTCCATTTTGTACACGAAGTGCATCCAGTTTTTGCCGTAACCCTCTCAACTTTTTAGCACAAGCTATGTGGGTGAAATTATGATACCATGCCAAGTTTCAAACATTTCAGAGTTCATTTGTGGTGCTTTTTAATTTCAGGGTCATTTAGCTGAAAACAATTCATTAAATGCATGAAAAATAGCAAATGAAGTTAGATAGGGTTGAAATTTTAGGATGTGGCTTCTAATGGTTCATATTGAATGCACAAAAAGTCTGGAGTTGAACTAATTTTAAAAAATTGAAATCCTTTTGTAACACACGAGTTTTCGTCCGAAACCCTGATACTTCGAAAGATTTTGTCCATTTTGTACACGAAGTGCATCTAGTTTTTGCCGTAACCCTCTCAACTTTTTAGCACATGCTATGTGGGTGAAATTATTATTACATGCCAACTTTCAACCATTTCAGAGTTCATTTGTGGTGCTTTTTAATTTCAGGGTCATTTAGCTCAAAACAATTCATTAAATGCATGAAAAATAGCAAATGAAGTTAGATAGGGTTGAAATTTTAGGATGTGGCTTCTAATGGTTCATATTGAATGCACAAAAATTCTGGAGTTGAAATAAGTTAAAAAAATTGAAATCCTTATGTAACAGACGAGTTTTCGTCCGAAACCCTCATACTTCGAAAGAGATTGTCCATTTTGTACACGAAGTGCATCCAGCTTTTGCCGTAACCCTCTCAACTTTTTAGCACATGCTATGTGGGTGAAATTATGATACCATGCCAAGTTTCAACCTTTTTAGAGTTCATTTGTGGTGTTTTTTAATTTCAGGGTCATTTAGTTCAAAACAATTCATTAAATACATTGAAAAATAGGAAATGAAGTTAGATAGGGTTGAAATTTTAGGATGTGGCTTCTAATGGTTCATATTGAATGCACAAAAACTCTAGAGTTGAAATAAGTTAAAAAAATTGAAATCCTTTTGTAACACACGAGTTTTCGTCCGAAACCCTGATACTTCGAAAGAGATTGTCCATTTTGTACACGAAGTGCATCCAGTTTTTGCCGTAACCCTCTCAACTTTTTAGCACATGCTATGTGGGTGAAATTATGATATACCATGCCAAGTTTCACCCATTTCAGAGTTCATTTGTGGTGCTTTTTAATTTCAGGGTCATTTAGCTGAAAACAATTCATTAAATGCATGAAAAATAGCAAATGAAGTTAGATAGGGTTGAAATTTTAGGATGTGGCTTCTAATGGTTCATATTGAATGCACAAAAAGTCTGGAGTTGAAATAATTTTAAAAAATTGAAATCCTTTTGTAACAAACGAGTTTTCGTCCGAAACCCTAATACTTCGAAAGAGATTGTCCATTTTGTACACGAAGTGCTTCCAGTTTTTGCCGTAACCCTCTCAACTTTTTAGCACATGCTATGTGGGTGAAACTTTGATACCATGCCAAGTTATAACCATTTCAGAGTTAATTTGTGGTGCTTTTTAATTTCAGGGCCATTTAGCTGAAAACAATTCATTAAATGCATGAAAAATAGCAAATGAAGTTAGATAGGGTTGAAATTTTAGGATGTGGCTTCTAATGGTTCATATTGAATGCACAAAAAGTCTGGAGTTGAAATAATTTTAAAAAATTGAAATCCTTTTGTAACAAACGAGTTCTCGTCCGAAACCCTAATACTTCGAAAGAGATTGTCCATTTTGTACACGAAGTGCATCCAGTTTTTGCCGTAACCCTCTCAACTTTTTAGCACATGCTATGTGGGTGAAACTTTGATACCATGCCAAGTTTCAACCATTTCAGAGTTAATTTGTGGTGCTTTTTAATTTCAGGGCCATTTAGCTGAAAACAATTCATTAAATGCATGAAAAATAGCAAATGAAGTTAGATAGGGTTGAAATTTTAGGATGTGGCTTTTAATGGTTCATATTGAATGCACAAAAAGTCTGGAGTTGAAATAATTTTAAAAAATTGAAATCCTTATGTAACAGACGAGTTTTCGTCCGAAACCCTCATACTTCGAAAGAGATTGTCCATTTTGTACACGAAGTGCATCCAGCTTTTGCCGTAACCCTCTCAACTTTTTAGCACATGCTATGTGGGTGAAATTATGATACCATGCCAAGTTTCAACCTTTTTAGAGTTCATTTGTGGTGTTTTTTAATTTCAGGGTCATTTAGCTCAAAACAATTCATTAAATACATTGAAAAATAGGAAATGAAGTTAGATAGGGTTGAAATTTTAGGATGTGGCTTCTAATGGTTCATATTGAATGCACAAAAACTCTAGAGTTGAAATAAGTTAAAAAAATTGAAATCCTTTTGTAACACACGAGTTTTCGTCCGAAACCCTGATACTTCGAAAGAGATTGTCCATTTTGTACACGAAGTGCATCCAGTTTTTGCCGTAACCCTCTCAACTATTTAGCACATGCTATGTGGGTGAAATTATGATACCATGCCAAGTTTCAAACATTTCAGAGTTCATTTGTGGTGCTTTTTAATTTCAGGGTCATTTAGCTGAAAACAATTCATTAAATGCATGAAAAATAGCAAATGAAGTTAGATAGGGTTGAAATTTTAGGATGTGGCTTCTAATGGTTCATATTGAATGCACAAAAAGTCTGGAGTTGAACTAATTTTAAAAAATTGAAATCCTTTTGTAACACACGAGTTTTCGTCCGAAACCCTGATACTTCGAAAGATTTTGTCCATTTTGTACACGAAGTGCATCTAGTTTTTGCCGTAACCCTCTCAACTTTTTAGCACATGCTATGTGGGTGAAATTATTATTACATGCCAACTTTCAACCATTTCAGAGTTCATTTGTGGTGCTTTTTAATTTCAGGGTCATTTAGCTCAGAACAATTCATTAAATGCGTGAAAAATAGCAAATGAAGTTAGATAGGGTTGAAATTTTAGGATGTGGCTTCTAATGGTTCATATTGAATGCACAAAAAGTCTGGAGTTGAAATAAGTTAAAAAAATTGAAATCCTTATGTAACAGACGAGTTTTCGTCCGAAACCCTCATACTTCGAAAGAGATTGTCCATTTTGTACACGAAGTGCATCCAGCTTTTGTCGTAACCCTCTCAACTTTTTAGCACATGCTATGTGGGTGAAATTATGATACCATGCCAAGTTTCAACCTTTTTAGAGTTCATTTGTGGTGTTTTTTAATTTCAGGGTCATTTAGCTCAAAACAATTCATTAAATACATTGAAAAATAGGAAATGAAGTTAGATAGGGTTGAAATTTTAGGATGTGGCTTCTAATGGTTCATATTGAATGCACAAAAACTCTAGAGTTGAAATAAGTTAAAAAAATTGAAATCCTTTTGTAACACACGAGTTTTCGTCCGAAACCCTGATACTTCGAAAGAGATTGTCCATTTTGTACACGAAGTGCATCCAGTTTTTGCCGTAACCCTCTCAACTATTTAGCACATGCTATGTGGGTGAAATTATGATACCATGCCAAGTTTCAAACATTTCAGAGTTCATTTGTGGTGCTTTTTAATTTCAGGGTCATTTAGCTGAAAACAATTCATTAAATGCATGAAAAATAGCAAATGAAGTTAGATAGGGTTGAAATTTTAGGATGTGGCTTCTAATGGTTCATATTGAATGCACAAAAAGTCTGGAGTTGAACTAATTTTAAAAAATTGAAATCCTTTTGTAACACACGAGTTTTCGTCCGAAACCCTGATACTTCGAAAGATTTTGTCCATTTTGTACACGAAGTGCATCTAGTTTTTGCCGTAACCCTCTCAACATTTTAGCACATGCTATGTGGGTGAAATTATTATTACATGCCAACTTTCAACCATTTCAGAGTTCATTTGTGGTGCTTTTTAATTTCAGGGTCATTTAGCTCAGAACAATTCATTAAATGCATGAAAAATAGCAAATGAAGTTAGATAGGGTTGAAATTTTAGGATGTGGCTTCTAATGGTTCATATTGAATGCACAAAAAGTCTGGAGTTGAAATAAGTTAAAAAAATTGAAATCCTTATGTAACAGACGAGTTTTCGTCCGAAACCCTCATACTTCGAAAGAGATTGTCCATTTTGTACACGAAGTGCATCCAGCTTTTGCCGTAACCCTCTCAACTTTTTAGCACATGCTATGTGGGTGAAATTATGATACCATGCCAAGTTTCAACCTTTTTAGAGTTCATTTGTTTTGTTTTTTAATTTCAGGGTCATTTAGCTCAAAACAATTCATTAAATACATTGAAAAATAGGAAATGAAGTTAGATAGGGTTGAAATTTTAGGATGTGGCTTCTAATGGTTCATATTGAATGCACAAAAACTCTAGAGTTGAAATAAGTTAAAAAAATTGAAATCCTTTTGTAACACATGAGTTTTCGTCCGAAACCCTGATACTTCGAAAGAGATTGTCCATTTTGTACACGAAGTGCATCCAGTTTTTGCCGTAACCCTCTCAACTATTTAGCACATGCTATGTGGGTGAAATTATGATACCATGCCAAGTTTCAAACATTTCAGAGTTCATTTGTGGTGCTTTTTAATTTCAGGGTCATTTAGCTGAAAACAATTCATTAAATGCATGAAAAATAGCAAATGAAGTTAGATAGGGTTGAAATTTTAGGATGTGGCTTCTAATGGTTCATATTGAATGCACAAAAAGTCTGGAGTTGAAATAATTTTAAAAAATTGAAATCCTTTTGTAACAAACGAGTTTTCGTCCGAAACCCTAATACTTCGAAAGAGATTGTCCATTTTGTACACGAAGTGCTTCCAGTTTTTGCCGTAACCCTCTCAACTTTTTAGCACATGCTATGTGGGTGAAACTTTGATACCATGCCAAGTTTCAACCATTTCAGAGTTAATTTGTGGTGCTTTTTAATTTCAGGGCCATTTAGCTGAAAACAATTCATTAAATGCATGAAAAATAGCAAATGAAGTTAGATAGGGTTGAAATTTTAGGATGTGGCTTTTAATGGTTCATATTGAATGCACAAAAAGTCTGGAGTTGAAATAATTTTAAAAAATTGAAATCCTTTTGTAACAGACGAGTTTTCGTCCGAAACCCTAATACTTCGAAAGAGATTGTCCATTTTGTACACGAAGTGCATCCAGTTTTTGCCGTAACCCTCTCAACTTTTTAGCACAAGCTATGTGGGTGAAATTATGATATACCATGCCAAGTTTCAACCATTTCAGAGTTCATTTGTGGTGCTTTTTAATTTCAGGGTCTTTTAGCTGAAAACAATTCATTAAATGCATGAAAAATAGCAAATGAAGTTAGATAGGGTTGAAGTTTTAGGATGTGGCTTCTAATGGTTCATATTGAATGCACAAAAAGTCTGGAGTTGAAATAAGTTTAAAAAAATTGAAATCCTTTTGTAACAGACGAGTTTTCGTCCGAAACCCTGGTACTTCGAAAGAGATTGTCCATTTTGTACACGAAGTGCATCCAGTTTTTGCCGTAACCCTCTCAACTTTTTAGCACATGCTATGTGGGTGAAATTATGATACCATGCCAAGTTTCAAACATTTCAGAGTTCATTTGTGGTGCTTTTTAATTTCAGGGTCATTTAGCTGAAAACAATTCATTAAATGCATGAAAAATAGCAAATGAAGTTAGATAGGGTTGAAATTTTAGGATGTGGCTTCTAATGGTTCATATTGAATGCACAAAAAGTCTGGAGTTGAACTAATTTTAAAAAATTGAAATCCTTTTGTAACACACGAGTTTTCGTCCGAAACCCTGATACTTCGAAAGATTTTGTCCATTTTGTACACGAAGTGCATCTAGTTTTTGCCGTAACCCTCTCAACTTTTTAGCACATGCTATGTGGGTGAAATTATTATTACATGCCAACTTTCAACCATTTCAGAGTTCATTTGTGGTGCTTTTTAATTTCAGGGTCATTTAGCTCAGAACAATTCATTAAATGCATGAAAAATAGCAAATGAAGTTAGATAGGGTTGAAATTTTAGGATGTGGCTTCTAATGGTTCATATTGAATGCACAAAAAGTCTGGAGTTGAAATAAGTTAAAAAAATTGAAATCCTTATGTAACAGACGAGTTTTCGTCCGAAACCCTCATACTTCGAAAGAGATTGTCCATTTTGTACACGAAGTGCATCCAGCTTTTGCCGTAACCCTCTCAACTTTTTAGCACATGCTATGTGGGTGAAATTATGATACCATGCCAAGTTTCAACCTTTTTAGAGTTCATTTGTGGTGTTTTTTAATTTCATGGTCATTTAGCTCAAAACAATTCATTAAATACATTGAAAAATAGGAAATGAAGTTAGATAGGGTTGAAATTTTAGGATGTGGCTTCTAATGGTTCATATTGAATGCACAAAAACTCTAGAGTTGAAATAAGTTAAAAAAATTGAAATCCTTTTGTAACACACGAGTTTTCGTCCGAAACCCTGATACTTCGAAAGAGATTGTCCATTTTGTACACGAAGTGCATCCAGTTTTTGCCGTAACCCTCTCAACTATTTAGCACATGCTATGTGGGTGAAATTATTATACCATGCCAAGTTTCAAACATTTCAGAGTTCATTTGTGGTGCTTTTTAATTTCAGGGTCATTTAGCTGAAAACAATTCATTAAATGCATGAAAAATAGCAAATGAAGTTAGATAGGGTTGAAATTTTAGGATGTGGCTTCTAATGGTTCATATTGAATGCACAAAAAGTCTGGAGTTGAACTAATTTTAAAAAATTGAAATCCTTTGGTAACACACGAGTTTTCGTCCGAAACCCTGATACTTCGAAAGATTTTGTCCATTTTGTACACGAAGTGCATCTAGTTTTTGCCGTAACCCTCTCAACTTTTTAGCACATGCTATGTGGGTGAAATTATTATTACATGCCAACTTTCAACCATTTCAGAGTTCATTTGTGGTGCTTTTTAATTTCAGGGTCATTTAGCTCAGAACAATTCATTAAATGCATGAAAAATAGCAAATGAAGTTAGATAGGGTTGAAATTTTAGGATGTGGCTTCTAATGGTTCATATTGAATGCACAAAAAGTCTGGAGTTGAAATAAGTTAAAAAAATTGAAATCCTTATGTAACAGACGAGTTTTCGTCCGAAACCCTCATACTTCGAAAGAGATTGTCCATTTTGTACACGAAGTGCATCCAGCTTTTGCCGTAACCCTCTCAACTTTTTAGCACATGCTATGTGGGTGAAATTATGATACCATGCCAAGTTTCAACCTTTTTAGAGTTCATTTGTGGTGTTTTTTAATTTCAGGGTCATTTAGCTCAAAACAATTCATTAAATACATTGAAAAATAGGAAATGAAGTTAGATAGGGTTGAAATTTTAGGATGTGGCTTCTAATGGTCCATATTGAATGCACAAAAACTCTAGAGTTGAAATAAGTTAAAAAAATTGAAATCCTTTTGTAACACACGAGTTTTCGTTCGAAACCCTGATACTTCGAAAGAGATTGTCCATTTTGTACACGAAGTGCATCCAGTTTTTGCCGTAACCCTCTCAACTATTTAGCACATGCTATGTGGGTGAAATTATGATACCATGCCAAGTTTCAAACATTTCAGAGTTCATTTGTGGTGCTTTTTAATTTCAGGGTCATTTAGCTGAAAACAATTCATTAAATGCATGAAAAATAGCAAATGAAGTTAGATAGGGTTGAAATTTTAGGATGTGGCTTCTAATGGTTCATATTGAATGCACAAAAAGTCTGGAGTTGAACTAATTTTAAAAAATTGAAATCCTTTTGTAACACACGAGTTTTCGTCCGAAACCCTGATACTTCGAAAGATTTTGTCCATTTTGTACACGAAGTGCATCTAGTTTTTGCCGTAACCCTCTCAACTTTTTAGCACATGCTATGTGGGTGAAATTATTATTACATGCCAACTTTCAACCATTTCAGAGTTCATTTGTGGTGCTTTTTAATTTCAGGGTCATTTAGCTCAGAACAATTCATTAAATGCGTGAAAAATAGCAAATGAAGTTAGATAGGGTTGAAATTTTAGGATGTGGCTTCTAATGGTTCATATTGAATGCACAAAAAGTCTGGAGTTGAAATAAGTTAAAAAAATTGAAATCCTTATGTAACAGACGAGTTTTCGTCCGAAACCCTCATACTTCGAAAGAGATTGTCCATTTTGTACACGAAGTGCATCCAGCTTTTGCCGTAACCCTCTCAACTTTTTAGCACATGCTATGTGGGTGAAATTATGATACCATGCCAAGTTTCAACCTTTTTAGAGTTCATTTGTGGTGTTTTTTAATTTCAGGGTCATTTAGCTCAAAACAATTCATTAAATACATTGAAAAATAGGAAATGAAGTTAGATAGGGTTGAAATTTTAGGATGTGGCTTCTAATGGTTCATATTGAATGCACAAAAACTCTAGAGTTGAAATAAGTTAAAAAAATTGAAATCCTTTTGTAACACACGAGTTTTCGTCCGAAACCCTGATACTTCGAAAGAGATTGTCCATTTTGTACACGAAGTGCATCCAGTTTTTGCCGTAACCCTCTCAACTTTTTAGCACATGCTATGTGGGTGAAATTATGATACCATGCCAAGTTTCACCCATTTCAGAGTTCATTTGTGGTGCTTTTTAATTTCAGGGTCATTTAGCTCAAAACAATTCATTAAATGCATGAAAAATAGCAAATGAAGTTCGATAGGGTTGAAATTTCAGGATGTGGCTTCTAATGGTTCATATTGAATGCACAAAAAGTCTGGAGTTGAAATAATTTTAAAAAATTGAAATCCTTTTGTAACAGACGAGTTTTCGTCCGAAACCCTGATACTTCGAAAGAGATTGTCCATTTTGTACACGAAGTGCATCCAGTTTTTGCCGTAACCCTCTCAACTTTTTAGCACATGCTATGTGAGTGAAATTATGATATATCATGCCAAGTTTCAACCATTTCCGAGTTCATTTGTGGTGCTTTTTAATTTCAGGGTCATTTAGCTGAAAACAATTCATTAAATGCATGAAAAATAGCAAATGAAGTTAGATAGGGTTGAAATTTTAGGATGTGGCTTCTAATGGTTCATATTGAATGCACAAAAAGTCTGGAGTTGAAATAATCTTAAAAAATTGAAATCCTTTTGTAACACACGAGTTTTCGTCCGAAACCCTGATACTTCGAAAAAGATTGTCCATTTTGTACACGAAGTGCGTCCAGTTTTTGCCGTAACCCTCTCAACTTTTTAGCACATGCTATGTGGGTGAAATTATGATATACCATGCCAAGTTTCAACCATTTCAGAGTTCATTTGTGGTGCTTTTTAATTTCAGGGTCATTTAGCTGAAAACAATTCATTAAATGCATGAAAAATAGCAAATGAAGTTAGATAGGGTTGAAATTTTAGGATGTGGCTTCTAATGGTTCATATTGAATGCACAAAAAGTCTGGAGTTGAACTAATTTTAAAAAATTGAAATCCTTTTGTAACAGACGAGTTTTCGTCCAAAACCCTTATACTTCGAAAGAGATTGTCCATTTTGTACACGAAGTGCATCTAGTTTTTGCCGTAACCCTCTCGACTTTTTAGCACATGCTATGTGGGTGAAATTATTATTCCATGCCAACTTTCAACCATTTCAGAGTTCATTTGTGGTGCTTTTTAATTTCAGGGTCATTTAGCTCAAAACAATTCATTAAATGCATGAAAAATAGCAAATGAAGTTAGATAGGGTTGAAATTTTAGGATGTGGCTTCTAATGGTTCATATTGAATGCACAAAAAGTCTGGAGTTGAAATAATTTTTAAAAATTGAAATCCTTTTGTAACAGACGAGTTTTCGTCCGAAACCCTGATACTTCGAAAGAGATTGTCCATTTTGTACACGAAGTGCATCCAGTTTTTGCCATAACCCTCTCAACTTTTTAGCACATGCTATGTGGGTGAAATTATGATACCATGCCAAGTTTCAACCATTTCAGAGTTCATTTGTGGTGCTTTTTAATTTCAGGGTCATTTAGCTGAAAACAATTCATTAAATGCATGAAAAATAGCAAATGAAGTTAGATAGGGTTGAAATTTTAGGATGTGGCTTCTAATGGTTCATATTGAATGCACAAAAAGTCTGGAGTTGAAATAATTTTAAAAAATTGAAATCCTTTTGTAACAAACGAGTTTTCGTCCGAAACCCTGATACTTCGAAAGACATTGTCCATTTTGTACACGAAGTGCATCCAGTTTTTGCCGTAACCCTCTCAACTTTTTTGCACATGCTATGTGGGTGAAATTATGATATACCATGCCAAGTTTCACCCATTTCAGAGTTCATTTGTGGTGCTTTTTAATTTCAGGGTCATTTAGCTGAAAACAATTCATTAAATGCATGAAAAATAGCAAATGAAGTTAGATAGGGTTGAAATTTTAGGATGTGGCTTCTAATGGTTCATATTGAATGCACAAAAAGTCTGGAGTTGAAATAATTTTAAAAAATTGAAATCCTTTTGTAACAAACGAGTTTTCGTCCGAAACCCTAATACTTCGAAAGAGATTGTCCATTTTGTACACGAAGTGCATCCAGTTTTTGCCGTAACCCTCTCAACTTTTTAGCACATGCTATGTGGGTGAAACTTTGATACCATGCCAAGTTTCAACCATTTCAGAGTTAATTTGTGGTGCTTTTTAATTTCAGGGCCATTTAGCTGAAAACAATTCATTAAATGCATGAAAAATAGCAAATGAAGTTAGATAGGGTTGAAATTTTAGGATGTGGCTTTTAATGGTTCATATTGAATGCACAAAAAGTCTGGAGTTGAAATAATTTTAAAAAATTGAAATCCTTTTGTAACAGACGAGTTTTCGTCCGAAACCCTAATACTTCGAAAGAGATTGTCCATTTTGTACACGAAGTGCATCCAGTTTTTGCCGTAACCCTCTCAACTTTTTAGCACAAGCTATGTGGGTGAAATTATGATATACCATGCCAAGTTTCAACCATTTCAGAGTTCATTTGTGGTGCTTTTTAATTTCAGGGTCTTTTAGCTGAAAACAATTCATTAAATGCATGAAAAATAGCAAATGAAGTTAGATAGGGTTGAAGTTTTAGGATGTGGCTTCTAATGGTTCATATTGAATGCACAAAAAGTCTGGAGTTGAAATAAGTTTAAAAAAATTGAAATCCTTTTGTAACAGACGAGTTTTCGTCCGAAACCCTGGTACTTCGAAAGAGATTGTCCATTTTGTACACGAAGTGCATCCAGTTTTTGCCGTAACCCTCTCAACTTTTTAGCACATGCTATGTGGGTGAAATTATGATACCATGCCAAGTTTCAAACATTTCAGAGTTCATTTGTGGTGCTTTTTAATTTCAGGGTCATTTAGCTGAAAACAATTCATTAAATGCATGAAAAATAGCAAATGAAGTTAGATAGGGTTGAAATTTTAGGATGTGGCTTCTAATGGTTCATATTGAATGCACAAAAAGTCTGGAGTTGAACTAATTTTAAAAAATTGAAATCCTTTTGTAACACACGAGTTTTCGTCCGAAACCCTGATACTTCGAAAGATTTTGTCCATTTTGTACACGAAGTGCATCTAGTTTTTGCCGTAACCCTCTCAACTTTTTAGCACATGCTATGTGGGTGAAATTATTATTACATGCCAACTTTCAACCATTTCAGAGTTCATTTGTGGTGCTTTTTAATTTCAGGGTCATTTAGCTCAGAACAATTCATTAAATGCATGAAAAATAGCAAATGAAGTTAGATAGGGTTGAAATTTTAGGATGTGGCTTCTAATGGTTCATATTGAATGCACAAAAAGTCTGGAGTTGAAATAAGTTAAAAAAATTGAAATCCTTATGTAACAGACGAGTTTTCGTCCGAAACCCTCATACTTCGAAAGAGATTGTCCATTTTGTACACGAAGTGCATCCAGCTTTTGCCGTAACCCTCTCAACTTTTTAGCACATGCTATGTGGGTGAAATTATGATACCATGCCAAGTTTCACCCATTTCAGAGTTCATTTGTGGTGCTTTTTAATTTCTGGGTCATTTAGCTGAAAACAATTC
Source organism: Elymus sibiricus (assembly GCA_039707655.1). Taxonomy (NCBI): domain Eukaryota; kingdom Viridiplantae; phylum Streptophyta; class Magnoliopsida; order Poales; family Poaceae; genus Elymus; species Elymus sibiricus. The sequence continues at coordinate 242,136,410 of CM077665.1, forward strand.
ATTAAATGCATGAAAAATAGCAAATGAAGTTAGATAGGGTTGAAATTTTAGGATGTGGCTTCTAATGGTTCATATTGAATGCACAAAAAGTCTGGAGTTGAAATAATTTTAAAAAATTGAAATCCTTTTGTAACACACGATTTTTCGTCCGAAACCCTGATACTTCGAAAAAGATTGTCCATTTTGTACACGAAGTGCGTCCAGTTTTTGCCGTAACGCTCTCAACTTTTTAGCACATGCTATGTGGGTGAAATTATGATATACCATGCCAAGTTTCAACCATTTCAGAGTTCATTTGTGGTGCTTTTTAATTTCAGGGTCATTTAGCTGAAAACAATTCATTAAATGCATGAAAAATAGCAAATGAAGTTAGATAGGGTTGAAATTTTAGGATGTGGCTTCTAATGGTTCATATTGAATGCACAAAAAGTCTGGAGTTGAACTAATTTTAAAAAATTGAAATCCTTTTGTAACAGACGAGTTTTCGTCCAAAACCCTTATACTTCGAAAGAGATTGTCCATTTTGTACACGAAGTGCATCTAGTTTTTGCCGTAACCCTCTCGACTTTTTAGCACATGCTATGTGGGTGAAATTATTATTCCATGCCAACTTTCAACCATTTCAGAGTTCATTTGTGGTGCTTTTTAATTTCAGGGTCATTTAGCTCAAAACAATTCATTAAATGCATGAAAAATAGCAAATGAAGTTAGATAGGGTTGAAATTTTAGGATGTGGCTTCTAATGGTTCATATTGAATGCACAAAAAGTCTGGAGTTGAAATAATTTTTAAAAATTAAAATCCTTTTGTAACAGACGAGTTTTCGTCCGAAACCCTGATACTTCGAAAGAGATTGTCCATTTTGTACACGAAGTGCATCCAGTTTTTGCCATAACCCTCTCAACTTTTTAGCACATGCTATGTGGGTGAAATTATGATACCATGCCAAGTTTCAACCATTTCAGAGTTCATTTGTGGTGCTTTTTAATTTCAGGGTCATTTAGCTGAAAACAATTCATTAAATGCATGAAAAATAGCAAATGAAGTTAGATAGGGTTGAAATTTTAGGATGTGGCTTCTAATGGTTCATATTGAATGCACAAAAAGTCTGGAGTTGAAATAATTTTAAAAAATTGAAATCCTTTTGTAACAAACGAGTTTTCGTCCGAAACCCTGATACTTCGAAAGACATTGTCCATTTTGTACACGAAGTGCATCCAGTTTTTGCCGTAACCCTCTCAACTTTTTAGCACATGCTATGTGGGTGAAATTATGATATACCATGCCAAGTTTCACCCATTTCAGAGTTCATTTGTGGTGCTTTTTAATTTCAGGGTCATTTAGCTGAAAACAATTCATTAAATGCATGAAAAATAGCAAATGAAGTTAGATAGGGTTGAAATTTTAGGATGTGGCTTCTAATGGTTCATATTGAATGCACAAAAAGTCTGGAGTTGAAATAATTTTAAAAAATTGAAATCCTTTTGTAACAAACGAGTTTTCGTCCGAAACCCTAATACTTCGAAAGAGATTGTCCATTTTGTACACGAAGTGCTTCCAGTTTTTGCCGTAACCCTCTCAACTTTTTAGCACATGCTATGTGGGTGAAACTTTGATACCATGCCAAGTTTCAACCATTTCAGAGTTAATTTGTGGTGCTTTTTAATTTCAGGGCCATTTAGCTGAAAACAATTCATTAAATGCATGAAAAATAGCAAATGAAGTTAGATAGGGTTGAAATTTTAGGATGTGGCTTCTAATGGTTCATATTGAATGCACAAAAAGTCTGGAGTTGAAATAATTTTAAAAAATTGAAATCCTTTTGTAACAAACGAGTTTTCGTCCGAAACCCTAATACTTCGAAAGAGATTGTCCATTTTGTACACGAAGTGCATCCAGTTTTTGCCGTAACCCTCTCAACTTTTTAGCACATGCTATGTGGGTGAAACTTTGATACCATGCCGAGTTTCAACCATTTCAGAGTTAATTTGTGGTGCTTTTTAATTTCAGGGCCATTTAGCTGAAAACAATTCATTAAATGCATGAAAAATAGCAAATGAAGTTAGATAGGGTTGAAATTTTAGGATGTGGCTTTTAATGGTTCATATTGAATGCACAAAAAGTCTGGAGTTGAAATAATTTTAAAAAATTGAAATCCTTTTGTAACAGACGAGTTTTCGTCCGAAACCCTAATACTTCGAAAGAGATTGTCCATTTTGTACACGAAGTGCATCCAGTTTTTGCCGTAACCCTCTCAACTTTTTAGCACAAGCTATGTGGGTGAAATTATGATATACCATGCCAAGTTTCAACCATTTCAGAGTTCATTTGTGGTGCTTTTTAATTTCAGGGTCTTTTAGCTGAAAACAATTCATTAAATGCATGAAAAATAGCAAATGAAGTTAGATAGGGTTGAAGTTTTTGGATGTGGCTTCTAATGGTTCATATTGAAAGCACAAAAAGTCTGGAGTTGAAATAAGTTTAAAAAAATTGAAATCCTTTTGTAACAGACGAGTTTTCGTCCGAAACCCTGGTACTTCGAAAGAGATTGTCCATTTTGTACACGAAGTGCATCCAGTTTTTGCCGTAACCCTCTCAACTTTTTAGCACATGCTATGTGGGTGAAATTATGATACCATGCCAAGTTTCAAACATTTCAGAGTTCATTTGTGGTGCTTTTTAATTTCAGGGTCATTTAGCTGAAAACAATTCATTAAATGCATGAAAAATAGCAAATGAAGTTAGATAGGGTTGAAATTTTAGGATGTGGCTTCTAATGGTTCATATTGAATGCACAAAAAGTCTGGAGTTGAACTAATTTTAAAAAATTGAAATCCTTTTGTAACACACGAGTTTTCGTCCGAAACCCTGATACTTCGAAAGATTTTGTCCATTTTGTACACGAAGTGCATCTAGTTTTTGCCGTAACCCTCTCAAATTTTTAGCACATGCTATGTGGGTGAAATTATTATTACATGCCAACTTTCAACCATTTCAGAGTTCATTTGTGGTGCTTTTTAATTTCAGGGTCATTTAGCTCAAAACAATTCATTAAATGCATGAAAAATAGCAAATGAAGTTAGATAGGGTTGAAATTTTAGGATGTGGCTTCTAATGGTTCATATTGAATGCACAAAAATTCTGGAGTTGAAATAAGTTAAAAAAATTGAAATCCTTATGTAACAGACGAGTTTTCGTCCGAAACCCTCATACTTCGAAAGAGATTGTCCATTTTGTACACGAAGTGCATCCAGCTTTTGCCGTAACCCTCTCAACTTTTTAGCACATGCTATGTGGGTGAAATTATGATACCATGCCAAGTTTCAACCTTTTTAGAGTTCATTTGTGGTGTTTTTTAATTTCAGGGTCATTTAGTTCAAAACAATTCATTAAATACATTGAAAAATAGGAAATGAAGTTAGATAGGGTTGAAATTTTAGGATGTGGCTTCTAATGGTTCATATTGAATGCACAAAAACTCTAGAGTTGAAATAAGTTAAAAAAATTGAAATCCTTTTGTAACACACGAGTTTTCGTCCGAAACCCTTATACTTCGAAAGAGATTGTCCATTTTGTACACGAAGTGCATCCAGTTTTTGCCGTAACCCTCTCAACTTTTTAGCACATGCTATGTGGGTGAAATTATGATATACCATGCCAAGTTTCACCCATTTCAGAGTTCATTTGTGGTGCTTTTTAATTTCAGGGTCATTTAGCTGAAAACAATTCATTAAATGCATGAAAAATAGCAAATGAAGTTAGATAGGGTTGAAATTTTAGGATGTGGCTTCTAATGGTTCATATTGAATGCACAAAAAGTCTGGAGTTGAAATAATTTTAAAAAATTGAAATCCTTTTGTAACAAACGAGTTTTCGTCCGAAACCCTAATACTTCGAAAGAGATTGTCCATTTTGTACACGAAGTGCTTCCAGTTTTTGCCGTAACCCTCTCAACTTTTTAGCACATGCTATGTGGGTGAAACTTTGATACCATGCCAAGTTATAACCATTTCAGAGTTAATTTGTGGTGCTTTTTAATTTCAGGGCCATTTAGCTGAAAACAATTCATTAAATGCATGAAAAATAGCAAATGAAGTTAGATAGGGTTGAAATTTTAGGATGTGGCTTCTAATGGTTCATATTGAATGCACAAAAAGTCTGGAGTTGAAATAATTTTAAAAAATTGAAATCCTTTTGTAACAAACGAGTTCTCGTCCGAAACCCTAATACTTCGAAAGAGATTGTCCATTTTGTACACGAAGTGCATCCAGTTTTTGCCGTAACCCTCTCAACTTTTTAGCACATGCTATGTGGGTGAAACTTTGATACCATGCCAAGTTTCAACCATTTCAGAGTTAATTTGTGGTGCTTTTTAATTTCAGGGCCATTTAGCTGAAAACAATTCATTAAATGCATGAAAAATAGCAAATGAAGTTAGATAGGGTTGAAATTTTAGGATGTGGCTTTTAATGGTTCATATTGAATGCACAAAAAGTCTGGAGTTGAAATAATTTTAAAAAATTGAAATCCTTTTGTAACAGACGAGTTTTCGTCCGAAACCCTAATACTTCGAAAGAGATTGTCCATTTTGTACACGAAGTGCATCCAGTTTTTGCCGTAACCCTCTCATCTTTTTAGCACAAGCTATGTGGGTGAAATTATGATATACCATGCCAAGTTTCAACCATTTCAGAGTTCATTTGTGGTGCTTTTTAATTTCAGGGTCTTTTAGCTGAAAACAATTCATTAAATGCATGAAAAATAGCAAATGAAGTTAGATAGGGTTGAAGTTTTTGGATGTGGCTTCTAATGGTTCATATTGAAAGCACAAAAAGTCTGGAGTTGAAATAAGTTTAAAAAAATTGAAATCCTTTTGTAACAGACGAGTTTTCGTCCGAAACCCTGGTACTTCGAAAGAGATTGTCCATTTTGTACACGAAGTGCATCCAGTTTTTGCCGTAACCCTCTCAACTTTTTAGCACATGCTATGTGGGTGAAATTATGATACCATGCCAAGTTTCAAACATTTCAGAGTTCATTTGTGGTGCTTTTTAATTTCAGGGTCATTTAGCTGAAAACAATTCATTAAATGCATGAAAAATAGCAAATGAAGTTAGATAGGGTTGAAATTTTAGGATGTGGCTTCTAATGGTTCATATTGAATGCACAAAAAGTCTGGAGTTGAACTAATTTTAAAAAATTGAAATCCTTTTGTAACACACGAGTTTTCGTCCGAAACCCTGATACTTCGAAAGATTTTGTCCATTTTGTACACGAAGTGCATCTAGTTTTTGCCGTAACCCTCTCAACTTTTTAGCACATGCTATGTGGGTGAAATTATTATTACATGCCAACTTTCAACCATTTCAGAGTTCATTTGTGGTGCTTTTTAATTTCAGGGTCATTTAGCTCAAAACAATTCATTAAATGCATGAAAAATAGCAAATGAAGTTAGATAGGGTTGAAATTTTAGGATGTGGCTTCTAATGGTTCATATTGAATGCACAAAAATTCTGGAGTTGAAATAAGTTAAAAAAATTGAAATCCTTATGTAACAGACGAGTTTTCGTCCGAAACCCTCATACTTCGAAAGAGATTGTCCATTTTGTACACGAAGTGCATCCAGCTTTTGCCGTAACCCTCTCAACTTTTTAGCACATGCTATGTGGGTGAAATTATGATACCATGCCAAGTTTCAACCTTTTTAGAGTTCATTTGTGGTGTTTTTTAATTTCAGGGTCATTTAGTTCAAAACAATTCATTAAATACATTGAAAAATAGGAAATGAAGTTAGATAGGGTTGAAATTTTAGGATGTGGCTTCTAATGGTTCATATTGAATGCACAAAAACTCTAGAGTTGAAATAAGTTAAAAAAATTGAAATCCTTTTGTAACACACGAGTTTTCGTCCGAAACCCTGATACTTCGAAAGAGATTGTCCATTTTGTACACGAAGTGCATCCAGTTTTTGCCGTAACCCTCTCAACTTTTTAGCACATGCTATGTGGGTGAAATTATGATACCATGCCAAGTTTCACCCATTTCAGAGTTCATTTGTGGTGCTTTTTAATTTCAGGGTCATTTAGCTCAAAACAATTCATTAAATGCATGAAAAATAGCAAATGAAGTTCGATAGGGTTGAAATTTCACGATGTGGCTTCTAATGGTTCATATTGAATGCACAAAAAGTCTGGAGTTGAAATAATTTTAAAAAATTGAAATCCTTTTGTAACAGACGAGTTTTCGTCCGGAACCCTGATACTTCGAAAGAGATTGTCCATTTTGTACACGAAGTGCATCCAGTTTTTGCCGTAACCCTCTCAACTTTTTAGCACATGCTATGTGAGTGAAATTATGATATATCATGCCAAGTTTCAACCATTTCCGAGTTCATTTGTGGTGCTTTTTAATTTCAGGGTCATTTAGCTGAAAACAATTCATTAAATGCATGAAAAATAGCAAATGAAGTTAGATAGGGTTGAAATTTTAGGATGTGGCTTCTAATGGTTCATATTGAATGCACAAAAAGTCTGGAGTTGAAATAATTTTAAAAAATTGAAATCCTTTTGTAACACACGAGTTTTCGTCCGAAACCCTGATACTTCGAAAAAGATTGTCCATTTTGTACACGAAGTGCGTCCAGTTTTTGCCGTAACCCTCTCAACTTTTTAGCACATGCTATGTGGGTGAAATTATGATATACCATGCCAAGTTTCAACCATTTCAGAGTTCATTTGTGGTGCTTTTTAATTTCAGGGTCATTTAGCTGAAAACAATTCATTAAATGCATGAAAAATAGCAAATGAAGTTAGATAGGGTTGAAATTTTAGGATGTGGCTTCTAATGGTTCATATTGAATGCACAAAAAGTCTGGAGTTGAACTAATTTTAAAAAATTGAAATCCTTTTGTAACAGACGAGTTTTCGTCCAAAACCCTTATACTTCGAAAGAGATTGTCCATTTTGTACACGAAGTGCATCTAGTTTTTGCCGTAACCCTCTCGACTTTTTAGCACATGCTATGTGGGTGAAATTATTATTCCATGCCAACTTTCAACCATTTCAGAGTTCATTTGTGGTGCTTTTTAATTTCAGGGTCATTTAGCTGAAAACAATTCATTAAATGCATGAAAAATAGCAAATGAAGTTAGATAGGGTTGAAATTTTAGGATGTGGCTTCTAATGGTTCATATTGAATGCACAAAAAGTCTGGAGTTGAAATAATTTTAAAAAATTGAAATCCTTTTGTAACAAACGAGTTTTCGTCCGAAACCCTAATACTTCGAAAGAGATTGTCCATTTTGTACACGAAGTGCATCCAGTTTTTGCCGTAACCCTCTCAACTTTTTAGCACATGCTATGTGGGTGAAACTTTGATACCATGCCAAGTTTCAACCATTTCAGAGTTAATTTGTGGTGCTTTTTAATTTCAGGGCCATTTAGCTGAAAACAATTCATTAAATGCATGAAAAATAGCAAATGAAGTTAGATAGGGTTGAAATTTTAGGATGTGGCTTTTAATGGTTCATATTGAATGCACAAAAAGTCTGGAGTTGAAATAATTTTAAAAAATTGAAATCCTTTTGTAACAGACGAGTTTTCGTCCGAAACCCTAATACTTCGAAAGAGATTGTCCATTTTGTACACGAAGTGCATCCAGTTTTTGCCGTAACCCTCTCAACTTTTTAGCACAAGCTATGTGGGTGAAATTATGATATACCATGCCAAGTTTCAACCATTTCAGAGTTCATTTGTGGTGCTTTTTAATTTCAGGGTCTTTTAGCTGAAAACAATTCATTAAATGCATGAAAAATAGCAAATGAAGTTAGATAGGGTTGAAGTTTTAGGATGTGGCTTCTAATGGTTCATATTGAATGCACAAAAAGTCTGGAGTTGAAATAAGTTTAAAAAAATTGAAATCCTTTTGTAACAGACGAGTTTTCGTCCGAAACCCTGGTACTTCGAAAGAGATTGTCCATTTTGTACACGAAGTGCATCCAGTTTTTGCCGTAACCCTCTCAACTTTTTAGCACATGCTATGTGGGTGAAATTATGATACCATGCCAAGTTTCAAACATTTCAGAGTTCATTTGTGGTGCTTTTTAATTTCAGGGTCATTTAGCTGAAAACAATTCATTAAATGCATGAAAAATAGCAAATGAAGTTAGATAGGGTTGAAATTTTAGGATGTGGCTTCTAATGGTTCATATTGAATGCACAAAAAGTCTGGAGTTGAAATAATTTTAAAAAATTGAAATCCTTTTGTAACAAACGAGTTTTCGTCCGAAACCCTAATACTTCGAAAGAGATTGTCCATTTTGTACACGAAGTGCATCCAGTTTTTGCCGTAACCCTCTCAACTTTTTAGCACATGCTATGTGGGTGAAACTTTGATACCATGCCAAGTTTCAACCATTTCAGAGTTAATTTGTGGTGCTTTTTAATTTCAGGGCCATTTAGCTGAAAACAATTCATTAAATGCATGAAAAATAGCAAATGAAGTTAGATAGGGTTGAAATTTTAGGATGTGGCTTTTAATGGTTCATATTGAATGCACAAAAAGTCTGGAGTTGAAATAATTTTAAAAAATTGAAATCCTTTTGTAACAGACGAGTTTTCGTCCGAAACCCTAATACTTCGAAAGAGATTGTCCATTTTGTACACGAAGTGCATCCAGTTTTTGCCGTAACCCTCTCAACTTTTTAGCACAAGCTATGTGGGTGAAATTATGATATACCATGCCAAGTTTCAACCATTTCAGAGTTCATTTGTGGTGCTTTTTAATTTCAGGGTCTTTTAGCTGAAAACAATTCATTAAATGCATGAAAAATAGCAAATGAAGTTAGATAGGGTTGAAGTTTTAGGATGTGGCTTCTAATGGTTCATATTGAATGCACAAAAAGTCTGGAGTTGAAATAAGTTTAAAAAAATTGAAATCCTTTTGTAACAGACGAGTTTTCGTCCGAAACCCTGGTACTTCGAAAGAGATTGTCCATTTTGTACACGAAGTGCATCCAGTTTTTGCCGTAACCCTCTCAACTTTTTAGCACATGCTATGTGGGTGAAATTATGATACCATGCCAAGTTTCAAACATTTCAGAGTTCATTTGTGGTGCTTTTTAATTTCAGGGTCATTTAGCTGAAAACAATTCATTAAATGCATGAAAAATAGCAAATGAAGTTAGATAGGGTTGAAATTTTAGGATGTGGCTTCTAATGGTTCATATTGAATGCACAAAAAGTCTGGAGTTGAACTAATTTTAAAAAATTGAAATCCTTTTGTAACACACGAGTTTTCGTCCGAAACCCTGATACTTCGAAAGATTTTGTCCATTTTGTACACGAAGTGCATCTAGTTTTTGCCGTAACCCTCTCAACTTTTTAGCACATGCTATGTGGGTGAAATTATTATTACATGCCAACTTTCAACCATTTCAGAGTTCATTTGTGGTGCTTTTTAATTTCAGGGTCATTTAGCTCAGAACAATTCATTAAATGCATGAAAAATAGCAAATGAAGTTAGATAGGGTTGAAATTTTAGGATGTGGCTTCTAATGGTTCATATTGAATGCACAAAAATTCTGGAGTTGAAATAAGTTAAAAAAATTGAAATCCTTATGTAACAGACGAGTTTTCGTCCGAAACCCTCATACTTCGAAAGAGATTGTCCATTTTGTACACGAAGTGCATCCAGCTTTTGCCGTAACCCTCTCAACTTTTTAGCACATGCTATGTGGGTGAAATTATGATACCATGCCAAGTTTCAACCTTTTTAGAGTTCATTTGTGGTGTTTTTTAATTTCAGGGTCATTTAGTTCAAAACAATTCATTAAATACATTGAAAAATAGGAAATGAAGTTAGATAGGGTTGAAATTTTAGGATGTGGCTTCTAATGGTTCATATTGAATGCACAAAAACTCTAGAGTTGAAATAAGTTAAAAAAATTGAAATCCTTTTGTAACACACGACTTTTCGTCCGAAACCCTGATACTTCGAAAGAGATTGTCCATTTTGTACACGAAGTGCATCCAGTTTTTGCCGTAACCCTCTCAACTTTTTAGCACATGCTATGTGGGTGAAATTATGATACCATGCCAAGTTTCACCCATTTCAGAGTTCATTTGTGGTGCTTTTTAATTTCAGGGTCATTTAGCTCAAAACAATTCATTAAATGCATGAAAAATAGCAAATGAAGTTCGATAGGGTTGAAATTTCAGGATGTGGCTTCTAATGGTTCATATTGAATGCACAAAAAGTCTGGAGTTGAAATAATTTTAAAAAATTGAAATCCTTTTGTAACAGACGAGTTTTCGTCCGAAACCCTGATACTTCGAAAGAGATTGTCCATTTTGTACACGAAGTGCATCCAGTTTTTGCCGTAACCCTCTCAACTTTTTAGCACATGCTATGTGAGTGAAATTATGATATATCATGCCAAGTTTCAACCATTTCCGAGTTCATTTGTGGTGCTTTTTAATTTCAAGGTCATTTAGCTGAAAACAATTCATTAAATGCATGAAAAATAGCAAATGAAGTTAGATAGGGTTGAAATTTTAGGATGTGGCTTCTAATGGTTCATATTGAATGCACAAAAAGTCTGGAGTTGAAATAATTTTAAAAAATTGAAATCCTTTTGTAACACATGAGTTTTCGTCCGAAACCCTGATACTTCGAAAAAGATTGTCCATTTTGTACACGAAGTGCGTCCAGTTTTTGCCGTAACCCTCTCAACTTTTTAGCACATGCTATGTGGGTGAAATTATGATATACCATGCCAAGTTTCAACCATTTCAGAGTTCATTTGTGGTGCTTTTTAATTTCAGGGTCATTTAGCTGAAAACAATTCATTAAATGCATGAAAAATAGCAAATGAAGTTAGATAGGGTTGAAATTTTAGGATGTGGCTTCTAATGGTTCATATTGAATGCACAAAAAGTCTGGAGTTGAACTAATTTTAAAAAATTGAAATCCTTTTGTAACAGACGAGTTTTCGTCCAAAACCCTTATACTTCGAAAGAGATTGTCCATTTTGTACACGAAGTGCATCTAGTTTTTGCCGTAACCCTCTCGACTTTTTAGCACATGCTATGTGGGTGAAATTATTATTCCATGCCAACTTTCAACCATTTCAGAGTTCATTTGTGGTGCTTTTTAATTTCAGGGTCATTTAGCTCAAAACAATTCATTAAATGCATGAAAAATAGCAAATGAAGTTAGATAGGGTTGAAATTTTAGGATGTGGCTTCTAATGGTTCATATTGAATGCACAAAAAGTCTGGAGTTGAAATAATTTTTAAAAATTGAAATCCTTTTGTAACAAACGAGTTTTCGTCCGAAACCCTAATACTTCGAAAGAGATTGTCCATTTTGTACACGAAGTGCATCCAGTTTTTGCCGTAACCCTCTCAACTTTTTAGCACATGCTATGTGGGTGAAACTTTGATACCATGCCAAGTTTCAACCATTTCAGAGTTAATTTGTGGTGCTTTTTAATTTCAGGGCCATTTAGCTGAAAACAATTCATTAAATGCATGAAAAATAGCAAATGAAGTTAGATAGGGTTGAAATTTTAGGATGTGGCTTTTAATGGTTCATATTGAATGCACAAAAAGTCTGGAGTTGAAATAATTTTAAAAAATTGAAATCCTTTTGTAACAGACGAGTTTTCGTCCGAAACCCTAATACTTCGAAAGAGATTGTCCATTTTGTACACGAAGTGCATCCAGTTTTTGCCGTAACCCTCTCAACTTTTTAGCACAAGCTATGTGGGTGAAATTATGATATACCATGCCAAGTTTCAACCATTTCAGAGTTCATTTGTGGTGCTTTTTAATTTCAGGGTCTTTTAGCTGAAAACAATTCATTAAATGCATGAAAAATAGCAAATGAAGTTAGATAGGGTTGAAGTTTTAGGATGTGGCTTCTAATGGTTCATATTGAATGCACAAAAAGTCTGGAGTTGAAATAAGTTTAAAAAAATTGAAATCCTTTTGTAACAGACGAGTTTTCGTCCGAAACCCTGGTACTTCGAAAGAGATTGTCCATTTTGTACACGAAGTGCATCCAGTTTTTGCCGTAACCCTCTCAACTTTTTAGCACATGCTATGTGGGTGAAATTATGATACCATGCCAAGTTTCAAACATTTCAGAGTTCATTTGTGGTGCTTTTTAATTTCAGGGTCATTTAGCTGAAAACAATTCATTAAATGCATGAAAAATAGCAAATGAAGTTAGATAGGGTTGAAATTTTAGGATGTGGCTTCTAATGGTTCATATTGAATGCACAAAAAGTCTGGAGTTGAACTAATTTTAAAAAATTGAAATCCTTTTGTAACACACGAGTTTTCGTCCGAAACCCTGATACTTCGAAAGATTTTGTCCATTTTGTACACGAAGTGCATCTAGTTTTTGCCGTAACCCTCTCAACTTTTTAGCACATGCTATGTGGGTGAAATTATTATTACATGCCAACTTTCAACCATTTCAGAGTTCATTTGTGGTGCTTTTTAATTTCAGGGTCATTTAGCTCAGAACAATTCATTAAATGCATGAAAAATAGCAAATGAAGTTAGATAGGGTTGAAATTTTAGGATGTGGCTTCTAATGGTTCATATTGAATGCACAAAAATTCTGGAGTTGAAATAAGTTAAAAAAATTGAAATCCTTATGTAACAGACGAGTTTTCGTCCGAAACCCTCATACTTCGAAAGAGATTGTCCATTTTGTACACGAAGTGCATCCAGCTTTTGCCGTAACCCTCTCAACTTTTTAGCACATGCTATGTGGGTGAAATTATGATACCATGCCAAGTTTCAACCTTTTTAGAGTTCATTTGTGGTGTTTTTTAATTTCAGGGTCATTTAGTTCAAAACAATTCATTAAATACATTGAAAAATAGGAAATGAAGTTAGATAGGGTTGAAATTTTAGGATGTGGCTTCTAATGGTTCATATTGAATGCACAAAAACTCTAGAGTTGAAATAAGTTAAAAAAATTGAAATCCTTTTGTAACACACGAGTTTTCGTCCGAAACCCTGATACTTCGAAAGAGATTGTCCATTTTGTACACGAAGTGCATCCAGTTTTTGCCGTAACCCTCTCAACTTTTTAGCACATGCTATGTGGGTGAAATTATGATACCATGCCAAGTTTCACCCATTTCAGAGTTCATTTGTGGTGCTTTTTAATTTCAGGGTCATTTAGCTCAAAACAATTCATTAAATGCATGAAAAATAGCAAATGAAGTTCGATAGGGTTGAAATTTCAGGATGTGGCTTCTAATGGTTCATATTGAATGCACAAAAAGTCTGGAGTTGAAATAATTTTAAAAAATTGAAATCCTTTTGTAACAGACGAGTTTTCGTCCGAAACCCTGATACTTCGAAAGAGATTGTCCATTTTGTACACGAAGTGCATCCAGTTTTTGCCGTAACCCTCTCAACTTTTTAGCACATGCTATGTGAGTGAAATTATGATATATCATGCCAAGTTTCAACCATTTCCGAGTTCATTTGTGGTGCTTTTTAATTTCAGGGTCATTTAGCTAAAAACAATTCATTAAATGCATGAAAAATAGCAAATGAAGTTAGATAGGGTTGAAATTTTAGGATGTGGCTTCTAATGGTTCATATTGAATGCACAAAAAGTCTGGAGTTGAAATAATTTTAAAAAATTGAAATCCTTTTGTAACACACGAGTTTTCGTCCGAAACCCTGATACTTCGAAAAAGATTGTCCATTTTGTACACGAAGTGCGTCCAGTTTTTGCCGTAACCCTCTCAACTTTTTAGCACATGCTATGTGGGTGAAATTATGATATACCATGCCAAGTTTCAACCATTTCAGAGTTCATTTGTGGTGCTTTTTAATTTCAGGGTCATTTAGCTGAAAACAATTCATTAAATGCATGAAAAATAGCAAATGAAGTTAGATAGGGTTGAAATTTTAGGATGTGGCTTCTAATGGTTCATATTGAATGCACAAAAAGTCTGGAGTTGAACTAATTTTAAAAAATTGAAATCCTTTTGTAACAGACGAGTTTTCGTCCAAAACCCTTATACTTCGAAAGAGATTGTCCATTTTGTACACGAAGTGCATCTAGTTTTTGCCGTAACCCTCTCGACTTTTTAGCACATGCTATGTGGGTGAAATTATTATTCCATGCCAACTTTCAACCATTTCAGAGTTCATTTGTGGTGCTTTTTAATTTCAGGGTCATTTAGCTCAAAACAATTCATTAAATGCATGAAAAATAGCAAATGAAGTTAGATAGGGTTGAAATTTTAGGATGTGGCTTCTAATGGTTCATATTGAATGCACAAAAAGTCTGGAGTTGAAATAATTTTTAAAAATTGAAATCCTTTTGTAACAGACGAGTTTTCGTCCGAAACCCTGATACTTCGAAAGAGATTGTCCATTTTGTACACGAAGTGCATCCAGTTTTTGCCATAACCCTCTCAACTTTTTAGCACATGCTATATGGGTGAAATTATGATACCATGCCAAGTTTCAACCATTTCAGAGTTCATTTGTGGTGCTTTTTAATTTCAGGGTCATTTAGCTGAAAACAATTCATTAAATGCATGAAAAATAGCAAATGAAGTTAGATAGGGTTGAAATTTTAGGATGTGGCTTCTAATGGTTCATATTGAATGCACAAAAAGTCTGGAGTTGAAATAATTTTAAAAAATTGAAATCCTTTTGTAACAAACGAGTTTTCGTCCGAAACCCTGATACTTCGAAAGACATTGTCCATTTTGTACACGAAGTGCATCCAGTTTTTGCCGTAACCCTCTCAACTTTTTAGCACATGCTATGTGGGTGAAATTATGATATACCATGCCAAGTTTCACCCATTTCAGAGTTCATTTGTGGTGCTTTTTAATTTCAGGGTCATTTAGCTGAAAACAATTCATTAAATGCATGAAAAATAGCAAATGAAGTTAGATAGGGTTGAAATTTTAGGATGTGGCTTCTAATGGTTCATATTGAATGCATAAAAAGTCTGGAGTTGAAATAAGTTTAAAAAAATTGAAATCCTTTTGTAACAGACGAGTTTTCGTCCGAAACCCTGATACTTTGAAAGACGTTGTCCATTTTGTAAACGAAGTGCATCCAGTTTTTGCCGTAACCCTCTCAACTTTTTAGCACAAGCTATGTGGGTGAAATTTTAGGATGTGGCTTCTAATGGTTCATATTGAATGCACAAAAAGTCTGGAGTTGAAGTAATTTTAAAAAATTTAAATCCTTTTGTAACAGACGAGTTTTCGTCCGAAACCCTAATACTTCGAAAGAGATTGTCCATTTTGTACACGAAGTGCATCCAGTTTTTGCCGTAACCCTCTCAACTTTTTAGCACATGCTATGTGGGTGAAACTTTGATACCATGCCAAGTTTCAACCATTTCAGAGTTCATTTGTGGTGCTTTTTAATTTCAGGGCCATTTAGCTGAAAACAATTCATTAAATGCATGAAAAATAGCAAATAAAGTTAGATAGGGTTGAAATTTTAGGATGTGGCTTCTAATGGTTCATATTGAATGCACAAAAAGTCTGGAGTTGAAATAATTTTAAAAAATTGAAATCCTTTTGTAACAGACGAGTTTTCGTCCGAAACCCTAATACTTCGAAAGAGATTGTCCATTTTGTACACGAAGTGCATCCAGTTTTTGCCGTAACCCTCTCAACTTTTTAGCACAAGCTATGTGGGTGAAATTATGATATACCATGCCAAGTTTCAACCATTTCAGAGTTCATTTGTGGTGCTTTTTAATTTCAGGGTCTTTTAGCTGAAAACAATTCATTAAATGCATGAAAAATAGCAAATGAAGTTAGATAGGGTTGAAATTTTAGGATGTGGCTTCTAATGGTTCATATTGAATGCACAAAAAGTCTGGAGTTGAACTAATTTTAAAAAATTGAAATCCTTTTGTAACACACGAGTTTTCGTCCGAAACCCTGATACTTCGAAAGATTTTGTCCATTTTGTACACGAAGTGCATCTAGTTTTTGCCGTAACCCTCTCAACTTTTTAGCACATGCTATGTGGGTGAAATTATTATTACATGCCAACTTTCAACCATTTCAGAGTTCATTTGTGGTGCTTTTTAATTTCAGGGTCATTTAGCTCAGAACAATTCATTAAATGCATGAAAAATAGCAAATGAAGTTAGATAGGGTTGAAATTTTAGGATGTGGCTTCTAATGGTTCATATTGAATGCACAAAAATTCTGGAGTTGAAATAAGTTAAAAAAATTGAAATCCTTATGTAACAGACGAGTTTTCGTCCGAAACCCTCATACTTCGAAAGAGATTGTCCATTTTGTACACGAAGTGCATCCAGCTTTTGCCGTAACCCTCTCAACTTTTTAGCACATGCTATGTGGGTGAAATTATGATACCATGCCAAGTTTCAACCTTTTTAGAGTTCATTTGTGGTGTTTTTTAATTTCAGGGTCATTTAGTTCAAAACAATTCATTAAATACATTGAAAAATAGGAACTGAAGTTAGATAGGGTTGAAATTTTAGGATGTGGCTTCTAATGGTTCATATTGAATGCACAAAAACTCTAGAGTTGAAATAAGTTAAAAAAATTGAAATCCTTTTGTAACACACGAGTTTTCGTCCGAAACCCTGATACTTCGAAAGAGATTGTCCATTTTGTACACGAAGTGCATCCAGTTTTTGCCGTAACCCTCTCAACTTTTTAGCACATGCTATGTGGGTGAAATTATGATACCATGCCAAGTTTCACCCATTTCAGAGTTCATTTGTGGTGCTTTTTAATTTCAGGGTCATTTAGCTCAAAACAATTCATTAAATGCATGAAAAATAGCAAATGAAGTTCGATAGGGTTGAAATTTCAGGATGTGGCTTCTAATGGTTCATATTGAATGCACAAAAAGTCTGGAGTTGAAATAATTTTAAAAAATTGAAATCCTTTTGTAACAGACGAGTTTTCGTCCGAAACCCTGATACTTCGAAAGAGATTGTCCATTTTGTACACGAAGTGCATCCAGTTTTTGCCGTAACCCTCTCAACTTTTTAGCACATGCTATGTGAGTGAAATTATGATATATCATGCCAAGTTTCAACCATTTCCGAGTTCATTTGTGGTGCTTTTTAATTTCAGGGTCATTTAGCTGAAAACAATTCATTAAATGCATGAAAAATAGCAAATGAAGTTAGATAGGGTTGAAATTTTAGGATGTGGCTTCTAATGGTTCATATTGAATGCACAAAAAGTCTGGAGTTGAAATAATTTTAAAAAATTGAAATCCTTTTGTAACACACGAGTTTTCGTCCCAAACCCTGATACTTCGAAAAAGATTGTCCATTTTGTACACGAAGTGCGTCCAGTTTTTGCCGTAACCCTCTCAACTTTTTAGCACATGCTATGTGGGTGAAATTATGATATACCATGCCAAGTTTCAACCATTTCAGAGTTCATTTGTGGTGCTTTTTAATTTCAGGGTCATTTAGCTGAAAACAATTCATTAAATGCATGAAAAATAGCAAATGAAGTTAGATAGGGTTGAAATTTTAGGATGTGGCTTCTAATGGTTCATATTGAATGCACAAAAAGTCTGGAGTTGAACTAATTTTAAAAAATTGAAATCCTTTTGTAACAGACGAGTTTTCGTCCAAAACCCTTATACTTCGAAAGAGATTGTCCATTTTGTACACGAAGTGCATCTAGTTTTTGCCGTAACCCTCTCGACTTTTTAGCACATGCTATGTGGGTGAAATTATTATTCCATGCCAACTTTCAACCATTTCAGAGTTCATTTGTGGAGCTTTTTAATTTCAGGGTCATTTAGCTCAAAACAATTCATTAAATGCATGAAAAATAGCAAATGAAGTTAGATAGGGTTGAAATTTTAGGATGTGGCTTCTAATGGTTCATATTGAATGCACAAAAAGTCTGGAGTTGAAATAATTTTTAAAAATTGAAATCCTTTTGTAACAGACGAGTTTTCGTCCGAAACCCTGATACTTCGAAAGAGATTGTCCATTTTGTACACGAAGTGCATCCAGTTTTTGCCATAACCCTCTCAACTTTTTAGCACATGCTATATGGGTGAAATTATGATACCATGCCAAGTTTCAACCATTTCAGAGTTCATTTGTGGTGCTTTTTAATTTCAGGGTCATTTAGCTGAAAACAATTCATTAAATGCATGAAAAATAGCAAATGAAGTTAGATAGGGTTGAAATTTTAGGATGTGGCTTCTAATGGTTCATATTGAATGCACAAAAAGTCTGGAGTTGAAATAATTTGAAAAAATTGAAATCCTTTTGTAACAAACGAGTTTTCGTCCGAAACCCTGATACTTCGAAAGACATTGTCCATTTTGTACACGAAGTGCATCCAGTTTTTGCCGTAACCCTCTCAACTTTTTAGCACATGCTATGTGGGTGAAATTATGATATACCATGCCAAGTTTCACCCATTTCAGAGTTCATTTGTGGTGCTTTTTAATTTCAGGGTCATTTAGCTGAAAACAATTCATTAAATGCATGAAAAATAGCAAATGAAGTTAGATAGGGTTGAAATTTTAGGATGTGGCTTCTAATGGTTCATATTGAATGCATAAAAAGTCTGGAGTTGAAATAAGTTTAAAAAAATTGAAATCCTTTTGTAACAGACGAGTTTTCGTCCGAAACCCTGATACTTTGAAAGACGTTGTCCATTTTGTAAACGAAGTGCATCCAGTTTTTGCCGTAACCCTCTCAACTTTTTAGCACAAGCTATGTGGGTGAAATTTTAGGATGTGGCTTCTAATGGTTCATATTGAATGCACAAAAAGTCTGGAGTTGAAGTAATTTTAAAAAATTTAAATCCTTTTGTAACAGACGAGTTTTCGTCCGAAACCCTAATACTTCGAAAGAGATTGTCCATTTTGTACACGAAGTGCATCCAGTTTTTGCCGTAACCCTCTCAACTTTTTAGCACATGCTATGTGGGTGAAACTTTGATACCATGCCAAGTTTCAACCATTTCAGAGTTCATTTGTGGTGCTTTTTAATTTCAGGGCCATTTAGCTGAAAACAATTCATTAAATGCATGAAAAATAGCAAATAAAGTTAGATAGGGTTGAAATTTTAGGATGTGGCTTCTAATGGTTCATATTGAATGCACAAAAAGTCTGGAGTTGAAATAATTTTAAAAAATTGAAATCCTTTTGTAACAGACGAGTTTTCGTCCGAAACCCTAATACTTCGAAAGAGATTGTCCATTTTGTACACGAAGTGCATCCAGTTTTTGCCGTAACCCTCTCAACTTTTTAGCACAAGCTATGTGGGTGAAATTATGATATACCATGCCAAGTTTCAACCATTTCAGAGTTCATTTGTGCTGCTTTTTAATTTCAGGGTCTTTTAGCTGAAAACAATTCATTAAATGCATGAAAAATAGCAAATGAAGTTAGATAGGGTTGAAATTTTAGGATGTGGCTTCTAATGGTTCATATTTAATGCACAAAAATTCTGGAGTTGAAATAATTTTTAAAAATTGAAATCCTTTTGTAACAGACGAGTTTTCGTCCGAAACCCTGATACTTCGAAAGAGATTGTCCATTTTGTACACGAAGTGCATCCAGTTTTTGCCATAACCCTCTCAACTTTTTAGCACATGCTATATGGGTGAAATTATGATACCATGCCAAGTTTCAACCATTTCAGAGTTCATTTGTGGTGCTTTTTAATTTCAGGGTCATTTAGCTCAGAACAATTCATTAAATGCATGAAAAATAGCAAATGAAGTTAGATAGGGTTGAAATTTTAGGATGTGGCTTCTAATGGTTCATATTGAATGCACAAAAATTCTGGAGTTGAAATAAGTTAAAAAAATTGAAATCCTTATGTAACAGACGAGTTTTCGTCCGAAACCCTCATACTTCGAAAGAGATTGTCCATTTTGTACACGAAGTGCATCCAGCTTTTGCCGTAACCCTCTCAACTTTTTAGCACATGCTATGTGGGTGAAATTATGATACCATGCCAAGTTTCAACCTTTTTAGAGTTCATTTGTGGTGTTTTTTAATTTCAGGGTCATTTAGTTCAAAACAATTCATTAAATACATTGAAAAATAGGAAATGAAGTTAGATAGGGTTGAAATTTTAGGATGTGGCTTCTAATGGTTCATATTGAATGCACAAAAACTCTAGAGTTGAAATAAGTTAAAAAAATTGAAATCCTTTTGTAACACACGAGTTTTCGTCCGAAACCCTGATACTTCGAAAGAGATTGTCCATTTTGTACACGAAGTGCATCCAGTTTTTGCCGTAACCCTCTCAACTTTTTAGCACATGCTATGTGGGTGAAATTATGATACCATGCCAAGTTTCACCCATTTCAGAGTTCATTTGTGGTGCTTTTTAATTTCAGGGTCATTTAGCTCAAAACAATTCATTAAATGCATGAAAAATAGCAAATGAAGTTCGATAGGGTTGAAATTTCAGGATGTGGCTTCTAATGGTTCATATTGAATGCACAAAAAGTCTGGAGTTGAAATAATTTTAAAAAATTGAAATCCTTTTGTAACAGACGAGTTTTCGTCCGAAACCCTGATACTTCGAAAGAGATTGTCCATTTTGTACACGAAGTGCATCCAGTTTTTGCCGTAACCCTCTCAACTTTTTAGCACATGCTATGTGAGTGAAATTATGATATATCATGCCAAGTTTCAACCATTTCCGAGTTCATTTGTGGTGCTTTTTAATTTCAGGGTCATTTAGCTGAAAACAATTCATTAAATGCATGAAAAATAGCAAATGAAGTTAGATAGGGTTGAAATTTTAGGATGTGGCTTCTAATGGTTCATATTGAATGCACAAAAAGTCTGGAGTTGAAATAATTTTAAAAAATTGAAATCCTTTTGTAACACACGAGTTTTCGTCCGAAACCCTGATACTTCGAAAAAGATTGTCCATTTTGTACACGAAGTGCGTCCAGTTTTTGCCGTAACCCTCTCAACTTTTTAGCACATGCTATGTGGGTGAAATTATGATATACCATGCCAAGTTTCAACCATTTCAGAGTTCATTTGTGGTGCTTTTTAATTTCAGGGTCATTTAGCTGAAAACAATTCATTAAATGCATGAAAAATAGCAAATGAAGTTAGATAGGGTTGAAATTTTAGGATGTGGCTTCTAATGGTTCATATTGAATGCACAAAAAGTCTGGAGTTGAACTAATTTTAAAAAATTGAAATCCTTTTGTAACAGACGAGTTTTCGTCCAAAACCCTTGTACTTCGAAAGAGATTGTCCATTTTGTACACGAAGTGCATCTAGTTTTTGCCGTAACCCTCTCGACTTTTTAGCACATGCTATGTGGGTGAAATTATTATTCCATGCCAACTTTCAACCATTTCAGAGTTCATTTGTGGTGCTTTTTAATTTCAGGGTCATTTAGCTCAAAACAATTCATTAAATGCATGAAAAATAGCAAATGAAGTTAGATAGGGTTGAAATTTTAGGATGTGGCTTCTAATGGTTCATATTGAATGCACAAAAAGTCTGGAGTTGAAATAATTTTTAAAAATTGAAATCCTTTTGTAACAGACGAGTTTTCGTCCGAAACCCTGATACTTCGAAAGAGATTGTCCATTTTGTACACGAAGTGCATCCAGTTTTTGCCATAACCCTCTCAACTTTTTAGCACATGCTATATGGGTGAAATTATGATACCATGCCAAGTTTCAACCATTTCAGAGTTCATTTGTGGTGCTTTTTAATTTCAGGGTCATTTAGCTGAAAACAATTCATTAAATGCATGAAAAATAGCAAATGAAGTTAGATAGGGTTGAAATTTTAGGATGTGGCTTCTAATGGTTCATATTGAATGCACAAAAAGTCTGGAGTTGAAATAATTTTAAAAAATTGAAATCCTTTTGTAACAAACGAGTTTTCGTCCGAAACCCTGATACTTCGAAAGACATTGTCCATTTTGTACACGAAGTGCATCCAGTTTTTGCCGTAACCCTCTCAACTTTTTAGCACATGCTATGTGGGTGAAATTATGATATACCATGCCAACTTTCACCCATTTCAGAGTTCATTTGTGGTGCTTTTTAATTTCAGGGTCATTTAGCTGAAAACAATTCATTAAATGCATGAAAAATAGCAAATGAAGTTAGATAGGGTTGAAATTTTAGGATGTGGCTTCTAATGGTTCATATTGAATGCACAAAAAGTCTGGAGTTGAAATAAGTTTAAAAAAATTGAAATCCTTTTGTAACAGACGAGTTTTCGTCCGAAACCCTGATACTTTGAAAGACGTTGTCCATTTTGTAAACGAAGTGCATCCAGTTTTTGCCGTAACCCTCTCAACTTTTTAGCACAAGCTATGTGGGTGAAATTTTAGGATGTGGCTTCTAATGGTTCATATTGAATGCACAAAAAGTCTGGAGTTGAAGTAATTTTAAAAAATTTAAATCCTTTTGTAACAGACGAGTTTTCGTCCGAAACCCTAATACTTCGAAAGAGATTGTCCATTTTGTACACGAAGTGCATCCAGTTTTTGCCGTAACCCTCTCAACTTTTTAGCACATGCTATGTGGGTGAAACTTTGATACCATGCCAAGTTTCAACCATTTCAGAGTTCATTTGTGGTGCTTTTTAATTTCAGGGTCATTTAGCTGAAAACAATTCATTAAATGCATGAAAAATAGCAAATAAAGTTAGATAGGGTTGAAATTTTAGGATGTGGCTTCTAATGGTTCATATTGAATGCACAAAAAGTCTGGAGTTGAAATAATTTTAAAAAATTGAAATCCTTTTGTAACAGACGAGTTTTCGTCCGAAACCCTAATACTTCGAAAGAGATTGTCCATTTTGTACACGAAGTGCATCCAGTTTTTGCCGTAACCCTCTCAACTTTTTAGCACAAGCTATGTGGGTGAAATTATGATATACCATGCCAAGTTTCAACCATTTCAGAGTTCATTTGTGGTGCTTTTTAATTTCAGGGTCTTTTAGCTGAAAACAATTCATTAAATGCATGAAAAATAGCAAATGAAGTTAGATAGGGTTGAAATTTTAGGATGTGGCTTCTAATGGTTCATATTGAATGCACAAAAAGTCTGGAGTTGAAATAAGTTTAAAAAAATTGAAATCCTTTTGTAACAGACGAGTTTTCGTCCAAAACCCTGGTACTTCGAAATAGATTGTCCATTTTGTACACGAAGTGCATCCAGTTTTTGCCGTAACCCTCTCAACTTTTTAGCACATGCTATGTGGGTGAAATTATGATACCATGCCAAGTTTCAACCATTTCAGAGTTCATTTGTGGTGCTTTTTAATTTCAGGGTCATTTAGCTGAAAACAATTCATTAAATGCATGAAAAATAGCAAATGAAGTTAGATAGGGTTGAAATTTTAGGATGTGGCTTCTAATGGTTCATATTGAATGCACAAAAAGTCTGGAGTTGAACTAATTTTAAAAAATTGAAATCCTTTTGTAACAGACGTGTTTTCGTCCGAAACCCTAATACTTCGAAAGAGATTGTCCATTTTGTACACGAAGTGCATCCAGTGTTTGCCGTAACCCTCTCAACTTTTTAGCACAAGCTATGTGGGTGAAATTATGATATACCATGCCAAGTTTCAACCATTTCAGAGTTCATTTGTGGTGCTTTTTAATTTCAGGGTCTTTTAGCTGAAAACAATTCATTAAATGCATGAAAAATAGCAAATGAAGTTAGATAGGGTTGAAATTTTAGGATGTGGCTTCTAATGGTTCATACTGAATGCACAAAAAGTCTGGAGTTGAACTAATTTTAAAAAATTGAAATCCTTTTGTAACAGACGAGTTTTCGTCCAAAACCCTTATACTTCGAAAGAGATTGTCCATTTTGTACACGAAGTGCATCTAGTTTTTGCCGTAACCCTCTCGACTTTTTAGCACATGCTATGTGGGTGAAATTATTATTCCATGCCAACTTTCAACCATTTCAGAGTTCATTTGTGGTGCTTTTTAATTTCAGGGTCATTTAGCTCAAAACAATTCATTAAATGCATGAAAAATAGCAAATGAAGTTAGATAGGGTTGAAATTTTAGGATGTGGCTTCTAATGGTTCATATTGAATGCACAAAAAGTCTGGAGTTGAAATAATTTTTAAAAATTGAAATCCTTTTGTAACAGACGAGTTTTCGTCCGAAACCCTGATACTTCGAAAGAGATTGTCCATTTTGTACACGAAGTGCATCCAGTTTTTGCCATAACCCTCTCAACTTTTTAGCACATGCTATGTGGGTGAAATTATGATACCATGCCAAGTTTCAACCATTTCAGAGTTCATTTGTGGTGCTTTTTAATTTCAGGGTCATTTAGCTGAAAACAATTCATTAAATGCATGAAAAATAGCAAATGAAGTTAGATAGGGTTGAAATTTTAGGATGTGGCTTCTAATGGTTCATATTGAATGCACAAAAAGTCTGGAGTTGAAATAATTTTAAAAAATTGAAATCCTTTTGTAACAAACGAGTTTTCGTCCGAAACCCTGATACTTCGAAAGACATTGTCCATTTTGTACACGAAGTGCATCCAGTTTTTGCCGTAACCCTCTCAACTTTTTAGCACATGCTATGTGGGTGAAATTATGATATACCATGCCAAGTTTCACACATTTCAGAGTTCATTTGTGGTGCTTTTTAATTTCAGGGTCATTTAGCTGAAAACAATTCATTAAATGCATGAAAAATAGCAAATGAAGTTAGATAGGGTTGAAATTTTAGGATGTGGCTTCTAATGGTTCATATTGAATGCACAAAAAGTCTGGAGTTGAAATAATTTTAAAAAATTGAAATCCTTTTGTAACAAACGAGTTTTCGTCCGAAACCCTAATACTTCGAAAGAGATTGTCCATTTTGTACACGAAGTGCATCCAGTTTTTGCCGTAACCCTCTCAACTTTTTAGCACATGCTATGTGGGTGAAATTATGATATACCATGCCAAGTTTCACCCATTTCAGAGTTCATTTGTGGTGCTTTTTAATTTCAGGGTCTTTTAGCTGAAAACAATTCATTAAATGCATGAAAAATAGCAAATGAAGTTAGATAGGGTTGAAATTTTAGGATGTGGCTTCTAATGGTTCATATTGAATGCACAAAAAGTCTGGAGTTGAAATAATTTTAAAAAATTGAAATCCTTTTGTAACAAACGAGTTTTCGTCCGAAACCCTAATACTTCGAAAGAGATTGTCCATTTTGTACACGAAGTGCATCCAGTTTTTGCCGTAACCCTCTCAACTTTTTAGCACATGCTATGTGGGTGAAACTTTGATACCATGCCAAGTTTCAACCATTTCAGAGTTAATTTGTGGTGCTTTTTAATTTCAGGGCCATTTAGCTGAAAACAATTCATTAAATGCATGAAAAATAGCAAATGAAGTTAGATAGGGTTGAAATTTTAGGATGTGGCTTTTAATGGTTCATATTGAATGCACAAAAAGTCTGGAGTTGAAATAATTTTAAAAAATTGAAATCCTTTTGTAACAGACGAGTTTTCGTCCGAAACCCTAATACTTCGAAAGAGATTGTCCATTTTGTACACGAAGTGCATCCAGTTTTTGCCGTAACCCTCTCAACTTTTTAGCACAAGCTATGTGGGTGAAATTATGATATACCATGCCAAGTTTCAACCATTTCAGAGTTCATTTGTGGTGCTTTTTAATTTCAGGGTCTTTTAGCTGAAAACAATTCATTAAATGCATGAAAAATAGCAAATGAAGTTAGATAGGGTTGAAATTTTAGGATGTGGCTTCTAATGGTTCATATTGAATGCACAAAAAGTCTGGAGTTGAAATAATTTTAAAAAATTGAAATCCTTTTGTAACAAACGAGTTTTCGTCCGAAACCCTGATACTTCGAAAAAGATTGTCCATTTTGTACACGAAGTGCGTCCAGTTTTTGCCGTAACCCTCTCAACTTTTTAGCACATGCTATGTGGGTGAAATTATGATATACCATGCCAAGTTTCAACCATTTCAGAGTTCATTTGTGGTGCTTTTTAATTTCAGGGTCATTTAGCTGAAAACAATTCATTAAATGCATGAAAAATAGCAAATGAAGTTAGATAGGGTTGAAATTTCAGGATGTGGCTTCTAATGGTTCATATTGAATGCACAAAAAGTCTGGAGTTGAACTAATTTTAAAAAATTGAAATCCTTTTGTAACAGACGAGTTTTCGTCCAAAACCCTTGTACTTCGAAAGAGATTGTCCATTTTGTACACGAAGTGCATCTAGTTTTTGCCGTAACCCT
This sequence comes from Elymus sibiricus, assembly GCA_039707655.1. Classification (NCBI taxonomy): domain Eukaryota; kingdom Viridiplantae; phylum Streptophyta; class Magnoliopsida; order Poales; family Poaceae; genus Elymus; species Elymus sibiricus. Next base: position 242,162,677 of record CM077665.1, read on the forward strand.
CTCGACTTTTTAGCACATGCTATGTGGGTGAAATTATTATTCCATGCCAACTTTCAACCATTTCAGAGTTCATTTGTGGTGCTTTTTAATTTCAGGGTCATTTAGCTCAAAACAATTCATTAAATGCATGAAAAATAGCAAATGAAGTTAGATAGGGTTGAAATTTTAGGATGTGGCTTCTAATGGTTCATATTGAATGCACAAAAAGTCTGGAGTTGAAATAATTTTTAAAAATTGAAATCCTTTTGTAACAGACGAGTTTTCGTCCGAAACCCTGATACTTCGAAAGAGATTGTCCATTTTGTACACGAAGTGCATCCAGTTTTTGCCATAACCCTCTCAACTTTTTAGCACATGCTATATGGGTGAAATTATGATACCATGCCAAGTTTCAACCATTTCAGAGTTCATTTGTGGTGCTTTTTAATTTCAGGGTCATTTAGCTGAAAACAATTCATTAAATGCATGAAAAATAGCAAATGAAGTTAGATAGGGTTGAAATTTTAGGATGTGGCTTCTAATGGTTCATATTGAATGCACAAAAAGTCTGGAGTTGAAATAATTTTAAAAAATTGAAATCCTTTTGTAACAAACGAGTTTTCGTCCGAAACCCTAATACTTCGAAAGAGATTGTCCATTTTGTACACGAAGTGCATCCAGTTTTTGCCGTAACCCTCTCAACTTTTTAGCACATGCTATGTGGGTGAAATTATGATATACCATGCCAAGTTTCACCCATTTCAGAGTTCATTTGTGGTGCTTTTTAATTTCAGGGTCTTTTAGCTGAAAACAATTCATTAAATGCATGAAAAATAGCAAATGAAGTTAGATAGGGTTGAAATTTTAGGATGTGGCTTCTAATGGTTCATATTGAATGCACAAAAAGTCTGGAGTTGAAATAATTTTAAAAAATTGAAATCCTTTTGTAACAAACGAGTTTTCGTCCGAAACCCTAATACTTCGAAAGAGATTGTCCATTTTGTACACGAAGTGCATCCAGTTTTTGCCGTAACCCTCTCAACTTTTTAGCACATGCTATGTGGGTGAAACTTTGATACCATGCCAAGTTTCAACCATTTCAGAGTTAATTTGTGGTGCTTTTTAATTTCAGGGCCATTTAGCTGAAAACAATTCATTAAATGCATGAAAAATAGCAAATGAAGTTAGATAGGGTTGAAATTTTAGGATGTGGCTTTTAATGGTTCATATTGAATGCACAAAAAGTCTGGAGTTGAAATAATTTTAAAAAATTGAAATCCTTTTGTAACAGACGAGTTTTCGTCCGAAACCCTAATACTTCGAAAGAGATTGTCCATTTTGTACACGAAGTGCATCCAGTTTTTGCCGTAACCCTCTCAACTTTTTAGCACAAGCTATGTGGGTGAAATTATGATATACCATGCCAAGTTTCAACCATTTCAGAGTTCATTTGTGGTGCTTTTTAATTTCAGGGTCTTTTAGCTGAAAACAATTCATTAAATGCATGAAAAATAGCAAATGAAGTTAGATAGGGTTGAAATTTTAGGATGTGGCTTCTAATGGTTCATATTGAATGCACAAAAAGTCTGGAGTTGAAATAATTTTAAAAAATTGAAATCCTTTTGTAACAAACGAGTTTTCGTCCGAAACCCTGATACTTCGAAAAAGATTGTCCATTTTGTACACGAAGTGCGTCCAGTTTTTGCCGTAACCCTCTCAACTTTTTAGCACATGCTATGTGGGTGAAATTATGATATACCATGCCAAGTTTCAACCATTTCAGAGTTCATTTGTGGTGCTTTTTAATTTCAGGGTCATTTAGCTGAAAACAATTCATTAAATGCATGAAAAATAGCAAATGAAGTTAGATAGGGTTGAAATTTCAGGATGTGGCTTCTAATGGTTCATATTGAATGCACAAAAAGTCTGGAGTTGAACTAATTTTAAAAAATTGAAATCCTTTTGTAACAGACGAGTTTTCGTCCAAAACCCTTGTACTTCGAAAGAGATTGTCCATTTTGTACACGAAGTGCATCTAGTTTTTGCCGTAACCCTCTCGACTTTTTAGCACATGCTATGTGGGTGAAATTATTATTCCATGCCAACTTTCAACCATTTCAGAGTTCATTTGTGGTGCTTTTTAATTTCAGGGTCATTTAGCTCAAAACAATTCATTAAATGCATGAAAAATAGCAAATGAAGTTAGATAGGGTTGAAATTTTAGGATGTGGCTTCTAATGGTTCATATTGAATGCACAAAAAGTCTGGAGTTGAAATAATTTTTAAAAATTGAAATCCTTTTGTAACAGACGAGTTTTCGTCCGAAACCCTGATACTTCGAAAGAGATTGTCCATTTTGTACACGAAGTGCATCCAGTTTTTGCCATAACCCTCTCAACTTTTTAGCACATGCTATATGGGTGAAATTATGATACCATGCCAAGTTTCAACCATTTCAGAGTTCATTTGTGGTGCTTTTTAATTTCAGGGTCATTTAGCTGAAAACAATTCATTAAATGCATGAAAAATAGCAAATGAAGTTAGATAGGGTTGAAATTTTAGGATGTGGCTTCTAATGGTTCATATTGAATGCACAAAAAGTCTGGAGTTGAAATAATTTTAAAAAATTGAAATCCTTTTGTAACAAACGAGTTTTCGTCCGAAACCCTGATACTTCGAAAGACATTGTCCATTTTGTACACGAAGTGCATCCAGTTTTTGCCGTAACCCTCTCAACTTTTTAGCACATGCTATGTGGGTGAAATTATGATATACCATGCCAACTTTCACCCATTTCAGAGTTCATTTGTGGTGCTTTTTAATTTCAGGGTCATTTAGCTGAAAACAATTCATTAAATGCATGAAAAATAGCAAATGAAGTTAGATAGGGTTGAAATTTTAGGATGTGGCTTCTAATGGTTCATATTGAATGCACAAAAAGTCTGGAGTTGAAATAAGTTTAAAAAAATTGAAATCCTTTTGTAACAGACGAGTTTTCGTCCGAAACCCTGATACTTTGAAAGACGTTGTCCATTTTGTAAACGAAGTGCATCCAGTTTTTGCCGTAACCCTCTCAACTTTTTAGCACAAGCTATGTGGGTGAAATTTTAGGATGTGGCTTCTAATGGTTCATATTGAATGCACAAAAAGTCTGGAGTTGAAGTAATTTTAAAAAATTTAAATCCTTTTGTAACAGACGAGTTTTCGTCCGAAACCCTAATACTTCGAAAGAGATTGTCCATTTTGTACACGAAGTGCATCCAGTTTTTGCCGTAACCCTCTCAACTTTTTAGCACATGCTATGTGGGTGAAACTTTGATACCATGCCAAGTTTCAACCATTTCAGAGTTCATTTGTGGTGCTTTTTAATTTCAGGGCCATTTAGCTGAAAACAATTCATTAAATGCATGAAAAATAGCAAATAAAGTTAGATAGGGTTGAAATTTTAGGATGTGGCTTCTAATGGTTCATATTGAATGCACAAAAAGTCTGGAGTTGAAATAATTTTAAAAAATTGAAATCCTTTTGTAACAGACGAGTTTTCGTCCGAAACCCTAATACTTCGAAAGAGATTGTCCATTTTGTACACGAAGTGCATCCAGTTTTTGCCGTAACCCTCTCAACTTTTTAGCACAAGCTATGTGGGTGAAATTATGATATACCATGCCAAGTTTCAACCATTTCAGAGTTCATTTGTGGTGCTTTTTAATTTCAGGGTCTTTTAGCTGAAAACAATTCATTAAATGCATGAAAAATAGCAAATGAAGTTAGATAGGGTTGAAATTTTAGGATGTGGCTTCTAATGGTTCATATTGAATGCACAAAAAGTCTGGAGTTGAAATAAGTTTAAAAAAATTGAAATCCTTTTGTAACAGACGAGTTTTCGTCCAAAACCCTGGTACTTCGAAATAGATTGTCCATTTTGTACACGAAGTGCATCCAGTTTTTGCCGTAACCCTCTCAACTTTTTAGCACATGCTATGTGGGTGAAATTATGATACCATGCCAAGTTTCAACCATTTCAGAGTTCATTTGTGGTGCTTTTTAATTTCAGGGTCATTTAGCTGAAAACAATTCATTAAATGCATGAAAAATAGCAAATGAAGTTAGATAGGGTTGAAATTTTAGGATGTGGCTTCTAATGGTTCATATTGAATGCACAAAAAGTCTGGAGTTGAACTAATTTTAAAAAATTGAAATCCTTTTGTAACAGACGTGTTTTCGTCCGAAACCCTAATACTTCGAAAGAGATTGTCCATTTTGTACACGAAGTGCATCCAGTGTTTGCCGTAACCCTCTCAACTTTTTAGCACAAGCTATGTGGGTGAAATTATGATATACCATGCCAAGTTTCAACCATTTCAGAGTTCATTTGTGGTGCTTTTTAATTTCAGGGTCTTTTAGCTGAAAACAATTCATTAAATGCATGAAAAATAGCAAATGAAGTTAGATAGGGTTGAAATTTTAGGATGTGGCTTCTAATGGTTCATACTGAATGCACAAAAAGTCTGGAGTTGAACTAATTTTAAAAAATTGAAATCCTTTTGTAACAGACGAGTTTTCGTCCAAAACCCTTATACTTCGAAAGAGATTGTCCATTTTGTACACGAAGTGCATCTAGTTTTTGCCGTAACCCTCTCGACTTTTTAGCACATGCTATGTGGGTGAAATTATTATTCCATGCCAACTTTCAACCATTTCAGAGTTCATTTGTGGTGCTTTTTAATTTCAGGGTCATTTAGCTCAAAACAATTCATTAAATGCATGAAAAATAGCAAATGAAGTTAGATAGGGTTGAAATTTTAGGATGTGGCTTCTAATGGTTCATATTGAATGCACAAAAAGTCTGGAGTTGAAATAATTTTTAAAAATTGAAATCCTTTTGTAACAGACGAGTTTTCGTCCGAAACCCTGATACTTCGAAAGAGATTGTCCATTTTGTACACGAAGTGCATCCAGTTTTTGCCATAACCCTCTCAACTTTTTAGCACATGCTATGTGGGTGAAATTATGATACCATGCCAAGTTTCAACCATTTCAGAGTTCATTTGTGGTGCTTTTTAATTTCAGGGTCATTTAGCTGAAAACAATTCATTAAATGCATGAAAAATAGCAAATGAAGTTAGATAGGGTTGAAATTTTAGGATGTGGCTTCTAATGGTTCATATTGAATGCACAAAAAGTCTGGAGTTGAAATAATTTTAAAAAATTGAAATCCTTTTGTAACAAACGAGTTTTCGTCCGAAACCCTGATACTTCGAAAGACATTGTCCATTTTGTACACGAAGTGCATCCAGTTTTTGCCGTAACCCTCTCAACTTTTTAGCACATGCTATGTGGGTGAAATTATGATATACCATGCCAAGTTTCACACATTTCAGAGTTCATTTGTGGTGCTTTTTAATTTCAGGGTCATTTAGCTGAAAACAATTCATTAAATGCATGAAAAATAGCAAATGAAGTTAGATAGGGTTGAAATTTTAGGATGTGGCTTCTAATGGTTCATATTGAATGCACAAAAAGTCTGGAGTTGAAATAATTTTAAAAAATTGAAATCCTTTTGTAACAAACGAGTTTTCGTCCGAAACCCTAATACTTCGAAAGAGATTGTCCATTTTGTACACGAAGTGCATCCAGTTTTTGCCGTAACCCTCTCAACTTTTTAGCACATGCTATGTGGGTGAAATTATGATATACCATGCCAAGTTTCACCCATTTCAGAGTTCATTTGTGGTGCTTTTTAATTTCAGGGTCTTTTAGCTGAAAACAATTCATTAAATGCATGAAAAATAGCAAATGAAGTTAGATAGGGTTGAAATTTTAGGATGTGGCTTCTAATGGTTCATATTGAATGCACAAAAAGTCTGGAGTTGAAATAATTTTAAAAAATTGAAATCCTTTTGTAACAAACGAGTTTTCGTCCGAAACCCTAATACTTCGAAAGAGATTGTCCATTTTGTACACGAAGTGCATCCAGTTTTTGCCGTAACCCTCTCAACTTTTTAGCACATGCTATGTGGGTGAAACTTTGATACCATGCCAAGTTTCAACCATTTCAGAGTTAATTTGTGGTGCTTTTTAATTTCAGGGCCATTTAGCTGAAAACAATTCATTAAATGCATGAAAAATAGCAAATGAAGTTAGATAGGGTTGAAATTTTAGGATGTGGCTTTTAATGGTTCATATTGAATGCACAAAAAGTCTGGAGTTGAAATAATTTTAAAAAATTGAAATCCTTTTGTAACAGACGAGTTTTCGTCCGAAACCCTAATACTTCGAAAGAGATTGTCCATTTTGTACACGAAGTGCATCCAGTTTTTGCCGTAACCCTCTCAACTTTTTAGCACAAGCTATGTGGGTGAAATTATGATATACCATGCCAAGTTTCAACCATTTCAGAGTTCATTTGTGGTGCTTTTTAATTTCAGGGTCTTTTAGCTGAAAACAATTCATTAAATGCATGAAAAATAGCAAATGAAGTTAGATAGGGTTGAAATTTTAGGATGTGGCTTCTAATGGTTCATATTGAATGCACAAAAAGTCTGGAGTTGAAATAATTTTAAAAAATTGAAATCCTTTTGTAACACACGAGTTTTCGTCCGAAACCCTGATACTTCGAAAAAGATTGTCCATTTTGTACACGAAGTGCGTCCAGTTTTTGCCGTAACCCTCTCAACTTTTTAGCACATGCTATGTGGGTGAAATTATGATATACCATGCCAAGTTTCAACCATTTCAGAGTTCATTTGTGGTGCTTTTTAATTTCAGGGTCATTTAGCTGAAAACAATTCATTAAATGCATGAAAAATAGCAAATGAAGTTAGATAGGGTTGAAATTTCAGGATGTGGCTTCTAATGGTTCATATTGAATGCACAAAAATTCTGGAGTTGAAATAAGTTAAAAAAATTGAAATCCTTATGTAACAGACGAGTTTTCGTCCGAAACCCTCATACTTCGAAAGAGATTGTCCATTTTGTACACGAAGTGCATCCAGCTTTTGCCGTAACCCTCTCAACTTTTTAGCACATGCTATGTGGGTGAAATTATGATACCATGCCAAGTTTCAACCTTTTTAGAGTTCATTTGTGGTGTTTTTTAATTTCAGGGTCATTTAGTTCAAAACAATTCATTAAATACATTGAAAAATAGGAAATGAAGTTAGATAGGGTTGAAATTTTAGGATGTGGCTTCTCATGGTTCATATTGAATGCACAAAAACTCTAGAGTTGAAATAAGTTAAAAAAATTGAAATCCTTTTGTAACACACGAGTTTTCGTCCGAAACCCTGATACTTCGAAAGAGATTGTCCATTTTGTACACGAAGTGCATCCAGTTTTTGCCGTAACCCTCTCAACTTTTTAGCACATGCTATGTGGGTGAAATTATGATACCATGCCAAGTTTCACCCATTTCAGAGTTCATTTGTGGTGCTTTTTAATTTCAGGGTCATTTAGCTCAAAACAATTCATTAAATGCATGAAAAATAGCAAATGAAGTTCGATAGGGTTGAAATTTCAGGATGTGGCTTCTAATGGTTCATATTGAATGCACAAAAAGTCTGGAGTTGAAATAATTTTAAAAAATTGAAATCCTTTTGTAACAGACGAGTTTTCGTCCGAAACCCTGATACTTCGAAAGAGATTGTCCATTTTGTACACGAAGTGCATCCAGTTTTTGCCGTAACCCTCTCAACTTTTTAGCACATGCTATGTGAGTGAAATTATGATATATCATGCCAAGTTTCAACCATTTCCGAGTTCATTTGTGGTGCTTTTTAATTTCAGGGTCATTTAGCTGAAAACAATTCATTAAATGCATGAAAAATAGCAAATGAAGTTAGATAGGGTTGAAATTTTAGGATGTGGCTTCTAATGGTTCATATTGAATGCACAAAAAGTCTGGAGTTGAAATAATTTTAAAAAATTGAAATCCTTTTGTAACACACGAGTTTTCGTCCGAAACCCTGATACTTCGAAAAAGATTGTCCATTTTGTACACGAAGTGCGTCCAGTTTTTGCCGTAACCCTCTCAACTTTTTAGCACATGCTATGTGGGTGAAATTATGATATACCATGCCAAGTTTCAACCATTTCAGAGTTCATTTGTGGTGCTTTTTAATTTCAGGGTCATTTAGCTGAAAACAATTCATTAAATGCATGAAAAATAGCAAATGAAGTTAGATAGGGTTGAAATTTTAGGATGTGGCTTCTAATGGTTCATATTGAATGCACAAAAAGTCTGGAGTTGAACTAATTTTAAAAAATTGAAATCCTTTTGTAACAGACGAGTTTTCGTCCAAAACCCTTATACTTCGAAAGAGATTGTCCATTTTGTACACGAAGTGCATCTAGTTTTTGCCGTAACCCTCTCGACTTTTTAGCACATGCTATGTGGGTGAAATTATTATTCCATGCCAACTTTCAACCATTTCAGAGTTCATTTGTGGTGCTTTTTAATTTCAGGGTCATTTAGCTCAAAACAATTCATTAAATGCATGAAAAATAGCAAATGAAGTTAGATAGGGTTGAAATTTTAGGATGTGGCTTCTAATGGTTCATATTGAATGCACAAAAAGTCTGGAGTTGAAATAATTTTTAAAAATTGAAATCCTTTTGTAACAGACGAGTTTTCGTCCGAAACCCTGATACTTCGAAAGAGATTGTCCATTTTGTACACGAAGTGCATACAGTTTTTGCCGTAACCCTCTCAACTTTTTAGCACATGCTATGTGAGTGAAATTATGATATATCATGCCAAGTTTCAACCATTTCCGAGTTCATTTGTGGTGCTTTTTAATTTCAGGGTCATTTAGCTGAAAACAATTCATTAAATGCATGAAAAATAGCAAATGAAGTTAGATAGGGTTGAAATTTTAGGATGTGGCTTCTAATGGTTCATATTGAATGCACAAAAAGTCTGGAGTTGAAATAATTTTAAAAAATTGAAATCCTTTTGTAACACACGAGTTTTCGTCCGAAACCCTGATACTTCGAAAAAGATTGTCCATTTTGTACACGAAGTGCGTCCAGTTTTTGCCGTAACCCTCTCAACTTTTTAGCACATGCTATGTGGGTGAAATTATGATATACCATGCCAAGTTTCAACCATTTCAGAGTTCATTTGTGGTGCTTTTTAATTTCAGGGTCATTTAGCTGAAAACAATTCATTAAATGCATGAAAAATAGCAAATGAAGTTAGATAGGGTTGAAATTTTAGGATGTGGCTTCTAATGGTTCATATTGAATGCACAAAAAGTCTGGAGTTGAACTAATTTTAAAAAATTGAAATCCTTTTGTAACAGACGAGTTTTCGTCCAAAACCCTTATACTTCGAAAGAGATTGTCCATTTTGTACACGAAGTGCATCTAGTTTTTGCCGTAACCCTCTCGACTTTTTAGCACATGCTATGTGGGTGAAATTATTATTCCATGCCAACTTTCAACCATTTCAGAGTTCATTTGTGGTGCTTTTTAATTTCAGGGTCATTTAGCTCAAAACAATTCATTAAATGCATGAAAAATAGCAAATGAAGTTAGATAGGGTTGAAATTTTAGGATGTGGCTTCTAATGGTTCATATTGAATGCACAAAAAGTCTGGAGTTGAAATAATTTTTAAAAATTGAAATCCTTTTGTAACAGACGAGTTTTCGTCCGAAACCCTGATACTTCAAAAGAGATTGTCCATTTTGTACACGAAGTGCATCCAGTTTTTGCCATAACCCTCTCAACTTTTTAGCACATGCTTTATGGGTGAAATTATGATACCATGCCAAGTTTCAACCATTTCAGAGTTCATTTGTGGTGCTTTTTAATTTCAGGGTCATTTAGCTGAAAACAATTCATTAAATGCATGAAAAATAGCAAATGAAGTTAGATAGGGTTGAAATTTTAGGATGTGGCTTCTAATGGTTCATATTGAATGCACAAAAAGTCTGGAGTTGAAATAATTTTAAAAAATTGAAATCCTTTTGTAACAAACGAGTTTTCGTCCGAAACCCTGATACTTCGAAAGACATTGTCCATTTTGTACACGAAGTGCATCCAGTTTTTGCCGTAACCCTCTCAACTTTTTAGCACATGCTATGTGGGTGAAATTATGATATACCATGCCAAGTTTTACCCATTTCAGAGTTCATTTGTGGTGCTTTTTAATTTCAGGGTCATTTAGCTGAAAACAATTCATTAAATGCATGAAAAATAGCAAATGAAGTTAGATAGGGTTGAAATTTTAGGATGTGGCTTCTAATGGTTCATATTGAATGCACAAAAAGTCTGGAGTTGAAATAAGTTTAAAAAAATTGAAATCCTTTTGTAACAGACGAGTTTTCGTCCGAAACCCTGATACTTTGAAAGACGTTGTCCATTTTGTAAACGAAGTGCATCCAGTTTTTGCCGTAACCCTCTCAACTTTTTAGCACAAGCTATGTGGGTGAAATTTTAGGATGTGGCTTCTAATGGTTCATATTGAATGCACAAAAAGTCTGGAGTTGAAATAATTTTAAAAAATTTAAATCCTTTTGTAACAGACGAGTTTTCGTCCGAAACCCTAATACTTCGAAAGAGATTGTCCATTTTGTACACGAAGTGCATCCAGTTTTTGCCGTAACCCTCTCAACTTTTTAGCACATGCTATGTGGGTGAAATTATGATATACCATGCCAAGTTTCAACCATTTCCGAGTTCATTTGTGGTGCTTTTTAATTTCAGGGTCATTTAGCTGAAAACAATTCATTAAATGCATGAAAAATAGCAAATGAAGTTAGATAGGGTTGAAATTTCAGGATGTGGCTTCTAATGGTTCATATTGAATGCACAAAAATTCTGGAGTTGAAATAAGTTAAAAAAATTGAAATCCTTATGTAACAGACGAGTTTTCGTCCGAAACCCTCATACTTCGAAAGAGATTGTCCATTTTGTACACGAAGTGCATCCAGCTTTTGCCGTAACCCTCTCAACTTTTTAGCACATGCTATGTGGGTGAAATTATGATACCATGCCAAGTTTCAACCTTTTTAGAGTTCATTTGTGGTGTTTTTTAATTTCAGGGTCATTTAGTTCAAAACAATTCATTAAATACATTGAAAAATAGGAAATGAAGTTAGATAGGGTTGAAATTTTAGGATGTGGCTTCTCATGGTTCATATTGAATGCACAAAAACTCTAGAGTTGAAATAAGTTAAAAAAATTGAAATCCTTTTGTAACACACGAGTTTTCGTCCGAAACCCTGATACTTCGAAAGAGATTGTCCATTTTGTACACGAAGTGCATCCAGTTTTTGCCGTAACCCTCTCAACTTTTTAGCACATGCTATGTGGGTGAAATTATGATACCATGCCAAGTTTCACCCATTTCAGAGTTCATTTGTGGTGCTTTTTAATTTCAGGGTCATTTAGCTCAAAACAATTCATTAAATGCATGAAAAATAGCAAATGAAGTTCGATAGGGTTGAAATTTCAGGATGTGGCTTCTAATGGTTCATATTGAATGCACAAAAAGTCTGGAGTTGAAATAATTTTAAAAAATTGAAATCCTTTTGTAACAGACGAGTTTTCGTCCGAAACCCTGATACTTCGAAAGAGATTGTCCATTTTGTACACGAAGTGCATCCAGTTTTTGCCGTAACCCTCTCAACTTTTTAGCACATGCTATGTGAGTGAAATTATGATATATCATGCCAAGTTTCAACCATTTCCGAGTTCATTTGTGGTGCTTTTTAATTTCAGGGTCATTTAGCTGAAAACAATTCATTAAATGCATGAAAAATAGCAAATGAAGTTAGATAGGGTTGAAATTTTAGGATGTGGCTTCTAATGGTTCATATTGAATGCACAAAAAGTCTGGAGTTGAAATAATTTTAAAAAATTGAAATCCTTTTGTAACACACGAGTTTTCGTCCGAAACCCTGATACTTCGAAAAAGATTGTCCATTTTGTACACGAAGTGCGTCCAGTTTTTGCCGTAACCCTCTCAACTTTTTAGCACATGCTATGTGGGTGAAATTATGATATACCATGCCAAGTTTCAACCATTTCAGAGTTCATTTGTGGTGCTTTTTAATTTCAGGGTCATTTAGCTGAAAACAATTCATTAAATGCATGAAAAATAGCAAATGAAGTTAGATAGGGTTGAAATTTTAGGATGTGGCTTCTAATGGTTCATATTGAATGCACAAAAAGTCTGGAGTTGAACTAATTTTAAAAAATTGAAATCCTTTTGTAACAGACGAGTTTTCGTCCAAAACCCTTATACTTCGAAAGAGATTGTCCATTTTGTACACGAAGTGCATCTAGTTTTTGCCGTAACCCTCTCGACTTTTTAGCACATGCTATGTGGGTGAAATTATTATTCCATGCCAACTTTCAACCATTTCAGAGTTCATTTGTGGTGCTTTTTAATTTCAGGGTCATTTAGCTCAAAACAATTCATTAAATGCATGAAAAATAGCAAATGAAGTTAGATAGGGTTGAAATTTTAGGATGTGGCTTCTAATGGTTCATATTGAATGCACAAAAAGTCTGGAGTTGAAATAATTTTTAAAAATTGAAATCCTTTTGTAACAGACGAGTTTTCGTCCGAAACCCTGATACTTCGAAAGAGATTGTCCATTTTGTACACGAAGTGCATACAGTTTTTGCCGTAACCCTCTCAACTTTTTAGCACATGCTATGTGAGTGAAATTATGATATATCATGCCAAGTTTCAACCATTTCCGAGTTCATTTGTGGTGCTTTTTAATTTCAGGGTCATTTAGCTGAAAACAATTCATTAAATGCATGAAAAATAGCAAATGAAGTTAGATAGGGTTGAAATTTTAGGATGTGGCTTCTAATGGTTCATATTGAATGCACAAAAAGTCTGGAGTTGAAATAATTTTAAAAAATTGAAATCCTTTTGTAACACACGAGTTTTCGTCCGAAACCCTGATACTTCGAAAAAGATTGTCCATTTTGTACACGAAGTGCGTCCAGTTTTTGCCGTAACCCTCTCAACTTTTTAGCACATGCTATGTGGGTGAAATTATGATATACCATGCCAAGTTTCAACCATTTCAGAGTTCATTTGTGGTGCTTTTTAATTTCAGGGTCATTTAGCTGAAAACAATTCATTAAATGCATGAAAAATAGCAAATGAAGTTAGATAGGGTTGAAATTTTAGGATGTGGCTTCTAATGGTTCATATTGAATGCACAAAAAGTCTGGAGTTGAACTAATTTTAAAAAATTGAAATCCTTTTGTAACAGACGAGTTTTCGTCCAAAACCCTTATACTTCGAAAGAGATTGTCCATTTTGTACACGAAGTGCATCTAGTTTTTGCCGTAACCCTCTCGACTTTTTAGCACATGCTATGTGGGTGAAATTATTATTCCATGCCAACTTTCAACCATTTCAGAGTTCATTTGTGGTGCTTTTTAATTTCAGGGTCATTTAGCTCAAAACAATTCATTAAATGCATGAAAAATAGCAAATGAAGTTAGATAGGGTTGAAATTTTAGGATGTGGCTTCTAATGGTTCATATTGAATGCACAAAAAGTCTGGAGTTGAAATAATTTTTAAAAATTGAAATCCTTTTGTAACAGACGAGTTTTCGTCCGAAACCCTGATACTTCAAAAGAGATTGTCCATTTTGTACACGAAGTGCATCCAGTTTTTGCCATAACCCTCTCAACTTTTTAGCACATGCTTTATGGGTGAAATTATGATACCATGCCAAGTTTCAACCATTTCAGAGTTCATTTGTGGTGCTTTTTAATTTCAGGGTCATTTAGCTGAAAACAATTCATTAAATGCATGAAAAATAGCAAATGAAGTTAGATAGGGTTGAAATTTTAGGATGTGGCTTCTAATGGTTCATATTGAATGCACAAAAAGTCTGGAGTTGAAATAATTTTAAAAAATTGAAATCCTTTTGTAACAAACGAGTTTTCGTCCGAAACCCTGATACTTCGAAAGACATTGTCCATTTTGTACACGAAGTGCATCCAGTTTTTGCCGTAACCCTCTCAACTTTTTAGCACATGCTATGTGGGTGAAATTATGATATACCATGCCAAGTTTTACCCATTTCAGAGTTCATTTGTGGTGCTTTTTAATTTCAGGGTCATTTAGCTGAAAACAATTCATTAAATGCATGAAAAATAGCAAATGAAGTTAGATAGGGTTGAAATTTTAGGATGTGGCTTCTAATGGTTCATATTGAATGCACAAAAAGTCTGGAGTTGAAATAAGTTTAAAAAAATTGAAATCCTTTTGTAACAGACGAGTTTTCGTCCGAAACCCTGATACTTTGAAAGACGTTGTCCATTTTGTAAACGAAGTGCATCCAGTTTTTGCCGTAACCCTCTCAACTTTTTAGCACAAGCTATGTGGGTGAAATTTTAGGATGTGGCTTCTAATGGTTCATATTGAATGCACAAAAAGTCTGGAGTTGAAATAATTTTAAAAAATTTAAATCCTTTTGTAACAGACGAGTTTTCGTCCGAAACCCTAATACTTCGAAAGAGATTGTCCATTTTGTACACGAAGTGCATCCAGTTTTTGCCGTAACCCTCTCAACTTTTTAGCACATGCTATGTGGGTGAAATTATGATATACCATGCCAAGTTTCAACCATTTCAGAGTTCATTTGTGGTGCTTTTTAATTTCAGGGTCATTTAGCTGAAAACAATTCATTAAATGCATGAAAAATAGCAAATGAAGTTAGATAGGGTTGAAATTTCAGGATGTGGCTTCTAATGGTTCATATTGAATGCACAAAAATTCTGGAGTTGAAATAAGTTAAAAAAATTGAAATCCTTATGTAACAGACGAGTTTTCGTCCGAAACCCTCATACTTCGAAAGAGATTGTCCATTTTGTACACGAAGTGCATCCAGCTTTTGCCGTAACCCTCTCAACTTTTTAGCACATGCTATGTGGGTGAAATTATGATACCATGCCAAGTTTCAACCTTTTTAGAGTTCATTTGTGGTGTTTTTTAATTTCAGGGTCATTTAGTTCAAAACAATTCATTAAATACATTGAAAAATAGGAAATGAAGTTAGATAGGGTTGAAATTTTAGGATGTGGCTTCTCATGGTTCATATTGAATGCACAAAAACTCTAGAGTTGAAATAAGTTAAAAAAATTGAAATCCTTTTGTAACACACGAGTTTTCGTCCGAAACCCTGATACTTCGAAAGAGATTGTCCATTTTGTACACGAAGTGCATCCAGTTTTTGCCGTAACCCTCTCAACTTTTTAGCACATGCTATGTGGGTGAAATTATGATACCATGCCAAGTTTCACCCATTTCAGAGTTCATTTGTGGTGCTTTTTAATTTCAGGGTCATTTAGCTCAAAACAATTCATTAAATGCATGAAAAATAGCAAATGAAGTTCGATAGGGTTGAAATTTCAGGATGTGGCTTCTAATGGTTCATATTGAATGCACAAAAAGTCTGGAGTTGAAATAATTTTAAAAAATTGAAATCCTTTTGTAACAGACGAGTTTTCGTCCGAAACCCTGATACTTCGAAAGAGATTGTCCATTTTGTACACGAAGTGCATCCAGTTTTTGCCGTAACCCTCTCAACTTTTTAGCACATGCTATGTGAGTGAAATTATGATATATCATGCCAAGTTTCAACCATTTCCGAGTTCATTTGTGGTGCTTTTTAATTTCAGGGTCATTTAGCTGAAAACAATTCATTAAATGCATGAAAAATAGCAAATGAAGTTAGATAGGGTTGAAATTTTAGGATGTGGCTTCTAATGGTTCATATTGAATGCACAAAAAGTCTGGAGTTGAAATAATTTTAAAAAATTGAAATCCTTTTGTAACACACGAGTTTTCGTCCGAAACCCTGATACTTCGAAAAAGATTGTCCATTTTGTACACGAAGTGCGTCCAGTTTTTGCCGTAACCCTCTCAACTTTTTAGCACATGCTATGTGGGTGAAATTATGATATACCATGCCAAGTTTCAACCATTTCAGAGTTCATTTGTGGTGCTTTTTAATTTCAGGGTCATTTAGCTGAAAACAATTCATTAAATGCATGAAAAATAGCAAATGAAGTTAGATAGGGTTGAAATTTTAGGATGTGGCTTCTAATGGTTCATATTGAATGCACAAAAAGTCTGGAGTTGAACTAATTTTAAAAAATTGAAATCCTTTTGTAACAGACGAGTTTTCGTCCAAAACCCTTATACTTCGAAAGAGATTGTCCATTTTGTACACGAAGTGCATCTAGTTTTTGCCGTAACCCTCTCGACTTTTTAGCACATGCTATGTGGGTGAAATTATTATTCCATGCCAACTTTCAACCATTTCAGAGTTCATTTGTGGTGCTTTTTAATTTCAGGGTCATTTAGCTCAAAACAATTCATTAAATGCATGAAAAATAGCAAATGAAGTTAGATAGGGTTGAAATTTTAGGATGTGGCTTCTAATGGTTCATATTGAATGCACAAAAAGTCTGGAGTTGAAATAATTTTTAAAAATTGAAATCCTTTTGTAACAGACGAGTTTTCGTCCGAAACCCTGATACTTCGAAAGAGATTGTCCATTTTGTACACGAAGTGCATACAGTTTTTGCCGTAACCCTCTCAACTTTTTAGCACATGCTATGTGAGTGAAATTATGATATATCATGCCAAGTTTCAACCATTTCCGAGTTCATTTGTGGTGCTTTTTAATTTCAGGGTCATTTAGCTGAAAACAATTCATTAAATGCATGAAAAATAGCAAATGAAGTTAGATAGGGTTGAAATTTTAGGATGTGGCTTCTAATGGTTCATATTGAATGCACAAAAAGTCTGGAGTTGAAATAATTTTAAAAAATTGAAATCCTTTTGTAACACACGAGTTTTCGTCCGAAACCCTGATACTTCGAAAAAGATTGTCCATTTTGTACACGAAGTGCGTCCAGTTTTTGCCGTAACCCTCTCAACTTTTTAGCACATGCTATGTGGGTGAAATTATGATATACCATGCCAAGTTTCAACCATTTCAGAGTTCATTTGTGGTGCTTTTTAATTTCAGGGTCATTTAGCTGAAAACAATTCATTAAATGCATGAAAAATAGCAAATGAAGTTAGATAGGGTTGAAATTTTAGGATGTGGCTTCTAATGGTTCATATTGAATGCACAAAAAGTCTGGAGTTGAACTAATTTTAAAAAATTGAAATCCTTTTGTAACAGACGAGTTTTCGTCCAAAACCCTTATACTTCGAAAGAGATTGTCCATTTTGTACACGAAGTGCATCTAGTTTTTGCCGTAACCCTCTCGACTTTTTAGCACATGCTATGTGGGTGAAATTATTATTCCATGCCAACTTTCAACCATTTCAGAGTTCATTTGTGGTGCTTTTTAATTTCAGGGTCATTTAGCTCAAAACAATTCATTAAATGCATGAAAAATAGCAAATGAAGTTAGATAGGGTTGAAATTTTAGGATGTGGCTTCTAATGGTTCATATTGAATGCACAAAAAGTCTGGAGTTGAAATAATTTTTAAAAATTGAAATCCTTTTGTAACAGACGAGTTTTCGTCCGAAACCCTGATACTTCGAAAGAGATTGTCCATTTTGTACACGAAGTGCATCCAGTTTTTGCCATAACCCTCTCAACTTTTTAGCACATGCTATATGGGTGAAATTATGATACCATGCCAAGTTTCAACCATTTCAGAGTTCATTTGTGGTGCTTTTTAATTTCAGGGTCATTTAGCTGAAAACAATTCATTAAATGCATGAAAAATAGCAAATGAAGTTAGATAGGGTTGAAATTTTAGGATGTGGCTTCTAATGGTTCATATTGAATGCACAAAAAGTCTGGAGTTGAAATAATTTTAAAAAATTGAAATCCTTTTGTAACAAACGAGTTTTCGTCCGAAACCCTGATACTTCGAAAGACATTGTCCATTTTGTACACGAAGTGCATCCAGTTTTTGCCGTAACCCTCTCAACTTTTTAGCACATGCTATGTGGGTGAAATTATGATATACCATGCCAAGTTTCACCCATTTCAGAGTTCATTTGTGGTGCTTTTTAATTTCAGGGTCATTTAGCTGAAAACAATTCATTAAATGCATGAAAAATAGCAAATGAAGTTAGATAGGGTTGAAATTTTAGGATGTGGCTTCTAATGGTTCATATTGAATGCACAAAAAGTCTGGAGTTGAAATAAGTTTAAAAAAATTGAAATCCTTTTGTAACAGACGAGTTTTCGTCCGAAACCCTGATACTTTGAAAGACGTTGTCCATTTTGTAAACGAAGTGCATCCAGTTTTTGCCGTAACCCTCTCAACTTTTTAGCACAAGCTATGTGGGTGAAATTTTAGGATGTGGCTTCTAATGGTTCATATTGAATGCACAAAAAGTCTGGAGTTGAAATAATTTTAAAAAATTTAAATCCTTTTGTAACAGACGAGTTTTCGTCCGAAACCCTAATACTTCGAAAGAGATTGTCCATTTTGTACACGAAGTGCATCCAGTTTTTGCCGTAACCCTCTCAACTTTTTAGCACATGCTATGTGGGTGAAATTATGATATACCATGCCAAGTTTCACACATTTCAGAGTTCATTTGTGGTGCTTTTTAATTTCAGGGTCATTTAGCTGAAAACAATTCATTAAATGCATGAAAAATAGCAAATGAAGTTAGATAGGGTTGAAATTTTAGGATGTGGCTTCTAATGGTTCATATTGAATGCACAAAAAGTCTGGAGTTGAAATAATTTTAAAAAATTGAAATCCTTTTGTAACAAACGAGTTTTCGTCCGAAACCCTAATACTTCGAAAGAGATTGTCCATTTTGTACACGAAGTGCATCCAGTTTTTGCCGTAACCCTCTCAACTTTTTAGCACATGCTATGTGGGTGAAATTATGATATACCATGCCAAGTTTCACCCATTTCAGAGTTCATTTGTGGTGCTTTTTAATTTCAGGGTCTTTTAGCTGAAAACAATTCATTAAATGCATGAAAAATAGCAAATGAAGTTAGATAGGGTTGAAATTTTAGGATGTGGCTTCTAATGGTTCATATTGAATGCACAAAAAGTCTGGAGTTGAAATAATTTTAAAAAATTGAAATCCTTTTGTAACAAACGAGTTTTCGTCCGAAACCCTAATACTTCGAAAGAGATTGTCCATTTTGTACACGAAGTGCATCCAGTTTTTGCCGTAACCCTCTCAACTTTTTAGCACATGCTATGTGGGTGAAACTTTGATACCATGCCAAGTTTCAACCATTTCAGAGTTAATTTGTGGTGCTTTTTAATTTCAGGGCCATTTAGCTGAAAACAATTCATTAAATGCATGAAAAATAGCAAATGAAGTTAGATAGGGTTGAAATTTTAGGATGTGGCTTTTAATGGTTCATATTGAATGCACAAAAAGTCTGGAGTTGAAATAATTTTAAAAAATTGAAATCCTTTTGTAACAGACGAGTTTTCGTCCGAAACCCTAATACTTCGAAAGAGATTGTCCATTTTGTACACGAAGTGCATCCAGTTTTTGCCGTAACCCTCTCAACTTTTTAGCACAAGCTATGTGGGTGAAATTATGATATACCATGCCAAGTTTCAACCATTTCAGAGTTCATTTGTGGTGCTTTTTAATTTCAGGGTCTTTTAGCTGAAAACAATTCATTAAATGCATGAAAAATAGCAAATGAAGTTAGATAGGGTTGAAATTTTAGGATGTGGCTTCTAATGGTTCATATTGAATGCACAAAAAGTCTGGAGTTGAAATAATTTTAAAAAATTGAAATCCTTTTGTAACACACGAGTTTTCGTCCGAAACCCTGATACTTCGAAAAAGATTGTCCATTTTGTACACGAAGTGCGTCCAGTTTTTGCCGTAACCCTCTCAACTTTTTAGCACATGCTATGTGGGTGAAATTATGATATACCATGCCAAGTTTCAACCATTTCAGAGTTCATTTGTGGTGCTTTTTAATTTCAGGGTCATTTAGCTGAAAACAATTCATTAAATGCATGAAAAATAGCAAATGAAGTTAGATAGGGTTGAAATTTCAGGATGTGGCTTCTAATGGTTCATATTGAATGCACAAAAATTCTGGAGTTGAAATAAGTTAAAAAAATTGAAATCCTTATGTAACAGACGAGTTTTCGTCCGAAACCCTCATACTTCGAAAGAGATTGTCCATTTTGTACACGAAGTGCATCCAGCTTTTGCCGTAACCCTCTCAACTTTTTAGCACATGCTATGTGGGTGAAATTATGATACCATGCCAAGTTTCAACCTTTTTAGAGTTCATTTGTGGTGTTTTTTAATTTCAGGGTCATTTAGTTCAAAACAATTCATTAAATACATTGAAAAATAGGAAATGAAGTTAGATAGGGTTGAAATTTTAGGATGTGGCTTCTCATGGTTCATATTGAATGCACAAAAACTCTAGAGTTGAAATAAGTTAAAAAAATTGAAATCCTTTTGTAACACACGAGTTTTCGTCCGAAACCCTGATGCTTCGAAAGAGATTGTCCATTTTGTACACGAAGTGCATCCAGTTTTTGCCGTAACCCTCTCAACTTTTTAGCACATGCTATGTGGGTGAAATTATGATACCATGCCAAGTTTCACCCATTTCAGAGTTCATTTGTGGTGCTTTTTAATTTCAGGGTCATTTAGCTCAAAACAATTCATTAAATGCATGAAAAATAGCAAATGAAGTTCGATAGGGTTGAAATTTCAGGATGTGGCTTCTAATGGTTCATATTGAATGCACAAAAAGTCTGGAGTTGAAATAATTTTAAAAAATTGAAATCCTTTTGTAACAAACGAGTTTTCGTCCGAAACCCTAATACTTCGAAAGAGATTGTCCATTTTGTACACGAAGTGCATCCAGTTTTTGCCGTAACCCTCTCAACTTTTTAGCACATGCTATGTGGGTGAAATTATGATATACCATGCCAAGTTTCACCCATTTCAGAGTTCATTTGTGGTGCTTTTTAATTTCAGGGTCTTTTAGCTGAAAACAATTCATTAAATGCATGAAAAATAGCAAATGAAGTTAGATAGGGTTGAAATTTTAGGATGTGGCTTCTAATGGTTCATATTGAATGCACAAAAAGTCTGGAGTTGAAATAATTTTAAAAAATTGAAATCCTTTTGTAACAAACGAGTTTTCGTCCGAAACCCTAATACTTCGAAAGAGATTGTCCATTTTGTACACGAAGTGCATCCAGTTTTTGCCGTAACCCTCTCAACTTTTTAGCACATGCTATGTGGGTGAAACTTTGATACCATGCCAAGTTTCAACCATTTCAGAGTTAATTTGTGGTGCTTTTTAATTTCAGGGCCATTTAGCTGAAAACAATTCATTAAATGCATGAAAAATAGCAAATGAAGTTAGATAGGGTTGAAATTTTAGGATGTGGCTTTTAATGGTTCATATTGAATGCACAAAAAGTCTGGAGTTGAAATAATTTTAAAAAATTGAAATCCTTTTGTAACAGACGAGTTTTCGTCCGAAACCCTAATACTTCGAAAGAGATTGTCCATTTTGTACACGAAGTGCATCCAGTTTTTGCCGTAACCCTCTCAACTTTTTAGCACAAGCTATGTGGGTGAAATTATGATATACCATGCCAAGTTTCAACCATTTCAGAGTTCATTTGTGGTGCTTTTTAATTTCAGGGTCTTTTAGCTGAAAACAATTCATTAAATGCATGAAAAATAGCAAATGAAGTTAGATAGGGTTGAAATTTTAGGATGTGGCTTCTAATGGTTCATATTGAATGCACAAAAAGTCTGGAGTTGAAATAATTTTAAAAAATTGAAATCCTTTTGTAACACACGAGTTTTCGTCCGAAACCCTGATACTTCGAAAAAGATTGTCCATTTTGTACACGAAGTGCGTCCAGTTTTTGCCGTAACCCTCTCAACTTTTTAGCACATGCTATGTGGGTGAAATTATGATATACCATGCCAAGTTTCAACCATTTCAGAGTTCATTTGTGGTGCTTTTTAATTTCAGGGTCATTTAGCTGAAAACAATTCATTAAATGCATGAAAAATAGCAAATGAAGTTAGATAGGGTTGAAATTTCAGGATGTGGCTTCTAATGGTTCATATTGAATGCACAAAAATTCTGGAGTTGAAATAAGTTAAAAAAATTGAAATCCTTATGTAACAGACGAGTTTTCGTCCGAAACCCTCATACTTCGAAAGAGATTGTCCATTTTGTACACGAAGTGCATCCAGCTTTTGCCGTAACCCTCTCAACTTTTTAGCACATGCTATGTGGGTGAAATTATGATACCATGCCAAGTTTCAACCTTTTTAGAGTTCATTTGTGGTGTTTTTTAATTTCAGGGTCATTTAGTTCAAAACAATTCATTAAATACATTGAAAAATAGGAAATGAAGTTAGATAGGGTTGAAATTTTAGGATGTGGCTTCTCATGGTTCATATTGAATGCACAAAAACTCTAGAGTTGAAATAAGTTAAAAAAATTGAAATCCTTTTGTAACACACGAGTTTTCGTCCGAAACCCTGATGCTTCGAAAGAGATTGTCCATTTTGTACACGAAGTGCATCCAGTTTTTGCCGTAACCCTCTCAACTTTTTATCACATGCTATGTGGGTGAAATTATGATACCATGCCAAGTTTCACCCATTTCAGAGTTCATTTGTGGTGCTTTTTAATTTCAGGGTCATTTAGCTCAAAACAATTCATTAAATGCATGAAAAATAGCAAATGAAGTTCGATAGGGTTGAAATTTCAGGATGTGGCTTCTAATGGTTCATATTGAATGCACAAAAAGTCTGGAGTTGAAATAATTTTAAAAAATTGAAATCCTTTTGTAACAAACGAGTTTTCGTCCGAAACCCTAATACTTCGAAAGAGATTGTCCATTTTGTACACGAAGTGCATCCAGTTTTTGCCGTAACCCTCTCAACTTTTTAGCACATGCTATGTGGGTGAAATTATGATATACCATGCCAAGTTTCACCCATTTCAGAGTTCATTTGTGGTGCTTTTTAATTTCAGGGTCTTTTAGCTGAAAACAATTCATTAAATGCATGAAAAATAGCAAATGAAGTTAGATAGGGTTGAAATTTTAGGATGTGGCTTCTAATGGTTCATATTGAATGCACAAAAAGTCTGGAGTTGAAATAATTTTAAAAAATTGAAATCCTTTTGTAACAAACGAGTTTTCGTCCGAAACCCTAATACTTCGAAAGAGATTGTCCATTTTGTACACGAAGTGCATCCAGTTTTTGCCGTAACCCTCTCAACTTTTTAGCACATGCTATGTGGGTGAAACTTTGATACCATGCCAAGTTTCAACCATTTCAGAGTTAATTTGTGGTGCTTTTTAATTTCAGGGCCATTTAGCTGAAAACAATTCATTAAATGCATGAAAAATAGCAAATGAAGTTAGATAGGGTTGAAATTTTAGGATGTGGCTTTTAATGGTTCATATTGAATGCACAAAAAGTCTGGAGTTGAAATAATTTTAAAAAATTGAAATCCTTTTGTAACAGACGAGTTTTCGTCCGAAACCCTAATACTTCGAAAGAGATTGTCCATTTTGTACACGAAGTGCATCCAGTTTTTGCCGTAACCCTCTCAACTTTTTAGCACAAGCTATGTGGGTGAAATTATGATATACCATGCCAAGTTTCAACCATTTCAGAGTTCATTTGTGGTGCTTTTTAATTTCAGGGTCTTTTAGCTGAAAACAATTCATTAAATGCATGAAAAATAGCAAATGAAGTTAGATAGGGTTGAAATTTTAGGATGTGGCTTCTAATGGTTCATATTGAATGCACAAAAAGTCTGGAGTTGAAATAATTTTAAAAAATTGAAATCCTTTTGTAACACACGAGTTTTCGTCCGAAACCCTGATACTTCGAAAAAGATTGTCCATTTTGTACACGAAGTGCGTCCAGTTTTTGCCGTAACCCTCTCAACTTTTTAGCACATGCTATGTGGGTGAAATTATGATATACCATGCCAAGTTTCAACCATTTCAGAGTTCATTTGTGGTGCTTTTTAATTTCAGGGTCATTTAGCTGAAAACAATTCATTAAATGCATGAAAAATAGCAAATGAAGTTAGATAGGGTTGAAATTTCAGGATGTGGCTTCTAATGGTTCATATTGAATGCACAAAAATTCTGGAGTTGAAATAAGTTAAAAAAATTGAAATCCTTATGTAACAGACGAGTTTTCGTCCGAAACCCTCATACTTCGAAAGAGATTGTCCATTTTGTACACGAAGTGCATCCAGCTTTTGCCGTAACCCTCTCAACTTTTTAGCACATGCTATGTGGGTGAAATTATGATACCATGCCAAGTTTCAACCTTTTTAGAGTTCATTTGTGGTGTTTTTTAATTTCAGGGTCATTTAGTTCAAAACAATTCATTAAATACATTGAAAAATAGGAAATGAAGTTAGATAGGGTTGAAATTTTAGGATGTGGCTTCTCATGGTTCATATTGAATGCACAAAAACTCTAGAGTTGAAATAAGTTAAAAAAATTGAAATCCTTTTGTAACACACGAGTTTTCGTCCGAAACCCTGATACTTCGAAAGAGATTGTCCATTTTGTACACGAAGTGCATCCAGTTTTTGCCGTAACCCTCTCAACTTTTTAGCACATGCTATGTGGGTGAAATTATGATACCATGCCAAGTTTCACCCATTTCAGAGTTCATTTGTGGTGCTTTTTAATTTCAGGGTCATTTAGCTCAAAACAATTCATTAAATGCATGAAAAATAGCAAATGAAGTTCGATAGGGTTGAAATTTCAGGATGTGGCTTCTAATGGTTCATATTGAATGCACAAAAAGTCTGGAGTTGAAATAATTTTAAAAAATTGAAATCCTTTTGTAACAGACGAGTTTTCGTCCGAAACCCTGATACTTCGAAAGAGATTGTCCATTTTGTACACGAAGTGCATCCAGTTTTTGCCGTAACCCTCTCAACTTTTTAGCACATGCTATGTGAGTGAAATTATGATATATCATGCCAAGTTTCAACCATTTCCGAGTTCATTTGTGGTGCTTTTTAATTTCAGGGTCATTTAGCTGAAAACAATTCATTAAATGCATGAAAAATAGCAAATGAAGTTAGATAGTGTTGAAATTTTAGGATGTGGCTTCTAATGGTTCATATTGAATGCACAAAAAGTCTGGAGTTGAAATAATTTAAAAAAATTGAAATCCTTTTGTAACACACGAGTTTTCGTCCGAAACCCTGATACTTCGAAAAAGATTGTCCATTTTGTACACGAAGTGCGTCCAGTTTTTGCCGTAACCCTCTCAACTTTTTAGCACATGCTATGTGGGTGAAATTATGATATACCATGCCAAGTTTCAACCATTTCAGAGTTCATTTGTGGTGCTTTTTAATTTCAGGGACATTTAGCTGAAAACAATTCATTAAATGCATGAAAAATAGCAAATGAAGTTAGATAGGGTTGAAATTTTAGGATGTGGCTTCTAATGGTTCATATTGAATGCACAAAAAGTCTGGAGTTGAACTAATTTTAAAAAATTGAAATCCTTTTGTAACAGACGAGTTTTCGTCCAAAACCCTTATACTTCGAAAGAGATTGTCCATTTTGTACACGAAGTGCATCTAGTTTTTGCCGTAACCCTCTCGACTTTTTAGCACATGCTATGTGGGTGAAATTATTATTCCATGCCAACTTTCAACCATTTCAGAGTTCATTTGTGGTGCTTTTTAATTTCAGGGTCATTTAGCTCAAAACAATTCATTAAATGCATGAAAAATAGCAAATGAAGTTAGATAGGGTTGAAATTTTAGGATGTGGCTTCTAATGGTTCATATTGAATGCACAAAAAGTCTGGAGTTGAAATAATTTTTAAAAATTGAAATCCTTTTGTAACAGACGAGTTTTCGTCCGAAACCCTGATACTTCGAAAGAGATTGTCCATTTTGTACACGAAGTGCATCCAGTTTTTGCCATAACCCTCTCAACTTTTTAGCACATGCTATATGGGTGAAATTATGATACCATGCCAAGTTTCAACCATTTCAGAGTTCATTTGTGGTGCTTTTTAATTTCAGGGTCATTTAGCTGAAAACAATTCATTAAATGCATGAAAAATAGCAAATGAAGTTAGATAGGGTTGAAATTTTAGGATGTGGCTTCTAATGGTTCATATTGAATGCACAAAAAGTCTGGAGTTGAAATAATTTTAAAAAATTGAAATCCTTTTGTAACAAACGAGTTTTCGTCCGAAACCCTGATACTTCGAAAGACATTGTCCATTTTGTACACGAAGTGCATCCAGTTTTTGCCGTAACCCTCTCAACTTTTTAGCACATGCTATGTGGGTGAAATTATGATATACCATGCCAAGTTTCACCCATTTCAGAGTTCATTTGTGGTGCTTTTTAATTTCAGGGTCATTTAGCTGAAAACAATTCATTAAATGCATGAAAAATAGCAAATGAAGTTAGATAGGGTTGAAATTTTAGGATGTGGCTTCTAATGGTTCATATTGAATGCACAAAAAGTCTGGAGTTGAAATAAGTTTAAAAAAATTGAAATCCTTTTGTAACAGACGAGTTTTCGTCCGAAACCCTGATACTTTGAAAGACGTTGTCCATTTTGTAAACGAAGTGCATCCAGTTTTTGCCGTAACCCTCTCAACATTTTAGCACAAGCTATGTGGGTGAAATTTTAGGATGTGGCTTCTAATGGTTCATATTGAATGCACAAAAAGTCTGGAGTTGAAATAATTTTAAAAAATTTAAATCCTTTTGTAACAGACGAGTTTTCGTCCGAAACCCTAATACTTCGAAAGAGATTGTCCATTTTGTACACGAAGTGCATCCAGTTTTTGCCGTAACCCTCTCAACTTTTTAGCACATGCTATGTGGGTGAAACTTTGATACCATGCCAAGTTTCAACCATTTCAGAGTTCATTTGTGGTGCTTTTTAATTTCAGGGCCATTTAGCTGAAAACAATTCATTAAATGCATGAAAAATAGCAAATAAAGTTAGATAGGGTTGAAATTTTAGGATGTGGCTTCTAATGGTTCATATTGAATGCACAAAAAGTCTGGAGTTGAAATAATTTTAAAAAATTGAAATCCTTTTGTAACAGACGAGTTTTCGTCCGAAACCCTAATACTTCGAAAGAGATTGTCCATTTTGTACACGAAGTGCATCCAGTTTTTGCCGTAACCCTCTCAACTTTTTAGCACAAGCTATGTGGGTGAAATTATGATATACCATGCCAAGTTTCAACCATATCAGAGTTCATTTGTGGTGCTTTTTAATTTCAGGGTCTTTTAGCTGAAAACAATTCATTAAATGCATGAAAAATAGCAAATGAAGTTAGATAGGGTTGAAATTTTAGGATGTGGCTTCTAATGGTTCATATTGAATGCACAAAAAGTCTGGAGTTGAAATAAGTTTAAAAAAATTGAAATCCTTTTGTAACAGACGAGTTTTCGTCCGAAACCCTGGTACTTCGAAAGAGATTGTCCATTTTGTACACGAAGTGCATCCAGTTTTTGCCGTAACCCTCTCAACTTTTTAGCACATGCTATGTGGGTGAAATTATGATACCATGCCAAGTTTCAACCATTTCAGAGTTCATTTGTGGTGCTTTTTAATTTCAGGGTCATTTAGCTGAAAACAATTCATTAAATGCATGAAAAATTGTTGGGGAACGTTGCATGGGAAACAAAAATTTTCCTACGCACACACAAGATCTATCCATGGTGATGAGCATCTACGAGAGGGAGAGTGAATCTACATACCCTTGTAGATCGCTAAGCGGAAGCGTTTAAGAAACGCGGTTGATGTAGTCGAACGTCTTCGCGATCCAAATCGCAAGTCGTCCCTCGATCCGATCACGAACTAGCGCCGAACGGACGGCACCTCCGCGTTCAACACACGTACGGCTTGATGACGCCTTCACCTCCTCGATCCAGCGAGCGATGGTGAAGTAGTGGTTGAGTTCCAGCAGCACGACGGCGTGGGGATGGTGGTGAGGAACAATCTCTGCAGGGCTTCGCCAAGCGCTACGGAGATTATGACGGAGGAACTAGAGGGCTAGGGTTGCCGGCACACGGCTTGGGAAATCCTGATGTGTCCCGTGTGCTAGCCCTGCCCCTCTATTTATATGTTGAGCCTTGGGGTCTAAACTTGGAGTAAAAGCCTCCTCCAGGTCGGTTTTGCCCGCACAAGGTCGGTTTGGCCCGCAGGGAAAGAGTCCAACTCGGACCCCTGCCGAATCGTGCACAGCCGCACACAAGCGGTAGTACCGCTTCACACAAGCGGTAGTACCGCTTGGGCGGTAGTACCGCTTCACACAAGCGGTAGTACCGCTCCGGCGGTAGTACCGCTTCACACAAGCGGTAGTACCGCTTCACCAAGCGGTAGTACCGCTTACGCGGCAGCAAAACTACTTTTGCACTTTCCAATACCTTGTGGGTTTTATCCTTTTGGCTCATATAAAGTGTTGCTGCACCCGAACACTTCGGTAAACATCCGGAACCCCTTCCGGTGAACTTCGGAACCCTTCCAGAGATCAAAACACTATTATCACATATATCAATCTTTACCTCCGGACTATTCCGGAGATCCTCGTCATGTCCGGGATCTTATCCGGGACTCCGAACAACTTTCGGTCACCAACATAATAACTCAATTATACTAATCGTCACCAAACGTTAAGTGTGTAGACCCTGCGGGTTCGAGAACTATGTAGACATGACCGAGACACCTCTACGGCCAATAACCAATAGCGGGACCTGGATGCCCATATTGGCTCCTACATATTCTACGAAGATCTTTATCGGTCGAACCTCTATGTCAAGGATTCAGTTAATCCCGTATGCTGTTCCCTTTGTTCTTCGGTATGTTACTTGCCCGAGATTCGATCGTCGGTATCACTATACCTAGTTCAATCTCGTTACCGGCAAGTCTCTTTACTCGTTCCGTAATACAAGATCCTGTGGCTAACTATTTAGTCACTTTGCTTGCAAGGCTCAATGTGATGTTGTATTACCGAGTGGGCCCTGAGATACCTCTCCGTCACACGGAGTAACAAATCCCAGTCTTGATCCATGCCAACCCAACAGACACCCTCGGAGATACCTGTAGAGCACCTTTATAGTCACCCAGTTACGTTGCGACGTTTGATACACACAAGGTATTCCTCCGGTGTCAGTGAGTTGCATGATCTCATGGTCAAAGGAACAGATACTTGACATGCAGAAAACAATAGCAATAAACTGACACGATCAAATGCTACGTTTACAGTTTGGGTCTTGTCCATCACATCATTCTCCTAATGATGTGATCCCGTTATCAAATGACATCTCATGTCCATGGCTAGGAAACCTTAACCATCTTTGATCAACAAGCTAGTCAACTAGAGGCTTACTAGGGACACAGTGTTGTCTATGTACCCACACATGTATTTGAGTTTCCAATCAATACAATTATAGCATGGATAATAAACAATTATCATTAACAAGGAAATATAATAATAACCAATTTATTATTGCCTCTAGGGCATATTTCCAACAGTCTCCCACTTGCACTAGAGTCAATAATCTAGTTCACATCACTATGTGATTTACATTGTAATGAATCGAACACCCATGCAGTTCTGGTGTTGTTCATGTTTAGCCTTTGGAAGAGGTTTAGTCATCGGATCTGCAACATTTAGATCCGTGTGTACTTTGCAAATATTTATGTCGTCCTCCTTGATGTAATCGCGGATGGAATTGAAACGTCGCTTTATGTGTCTGGTCCTCTTGTGAAATCTTGGTTCCTTGGCTAGAGCAATGGCACCAGTATTATCACAAAACAGAGTCATTGGGTTAAGTGCACTAGGCACTACTCCAAGATCTGTCATGAACTCCTTCATCCAGACACCTTCCTTCGCCGCCTCCGAGGCAGCGATGTACTCCGCTTCGCATGTAGAATCTGCTACCACGCTTTGCTTGGAACTGCACCAGCTAACCGCACCCCCATTAAGAATAAATACGTATCCGGTTTGCGACTTAGAGTCATCCGGATCAGTGTCAAAGCTTGCATCGACGTAACCCTTTACGACGAGCTCTTGATCACCTCCATAAACGAGAAACATGTCCTTAGTCCTTTTCAGGTATTTCAGGATATTCTTGACCGCCGTCCAGTGTTCCATTCCTGGATCACTTTGAAACCTTCCGACCATACTTATGGCAAGGCTGACATCGGGTCTTGTGCACAGCATTGCATACATGATAGAGCCTATGGCCGAAGCATAGGGGATGACACTCATCTTTTCTCTATCTTCTGCAGTCACTGGGCATTGAGTCTTACTCAACTTCACACCTTGTAAAACAGGCAAGAACCCCTTCTTGGACTGATCCATTTTGAACTTCTTCAAAATCTTATCAAGGTATGTGCTTTGTGAAAGTCCTATTAAGCGTCTTGATCTATCTCTATAGATCTTTATGCCAAATATGAAAGCAGCTTCTCCTAGGTCCTTCATTGAAAAACTCTTGTTCAAATATTCCTTTACGCTTTCCAGCATTTCTATATTGTTTCCAATCAGCAATATGTCATCCACATATAATATTAGAAACGCTATAGAGCTCCCACTCACTTTCTTGTAAATACAAGCTTCTCCGTAAACTTGTATAAACTCGAACGCTTTGATCACTTCATCAAAGCGAAGATTCCAACTCCGAGATGCTTGCACCAGTCCATAAATGGATCGCTGGAGTTTGCAAACTTTGTCAGCATTCTCTGGATCGACAAAACCTTCTGGCTGCATCATATACAACTCTTCCTTAAGGTAACCGTTAAGGAACGCTGTTTTGACATCCATCTGCCAAATTTCATAATCGAAAAAGGCAGCTATTGCTAACATGATTCTGACGGACTTAAGCATCGCTACGGGTGAGAAGGTCTCATCGTAGTCAACTCCTTGAACTTGTGAAAAACCCTTTGCCACAAGTCGAGCTTTATAGACGGTGACATTACCGTCCGCGTCCGTCTTCCTCTTAAAGATCCATTTGTTCTGAATGGCCTTACGCCCTTCAGGTAATACTTCCAAAGTCCATACTTTGTTTTCATACATGGATCCCATCTCGGATTTCATGGCCTCTAACCACTTCTCGGAATCCGGGCCCATCATCGCTTCTCCATAGCTCGTAGGTTCATCGTTGTCTAACAACATGATTTTTAAGACAGGGTTGCCGTACCACTCAGGAGTAGTACGCGTCCTTGTCGACCTACGAGGTTCGATAGCAACTTGATCCAAAGCTTCATGATCATCATCATTAACTTCCTCTTCAGCTAATGTAGGCTCCACAGAAACAACTTTCTGCGCTGCGCTACTCTCAGGTTGAAGTAAAGGTTCAACAACCTCATCAAGTTCTATCTTCCTCCCACTCAATTCTTTCGAGAGAAACTCTTTCTCAAGAAATGTTCCGTTTTTAGCGACAAACATTTTGCCTTCGGATCTGAGATAGAAGGTATACCCAACTGTCTCTTTTGGGTATCCTATGAAGACGCATTTCTCCGCTTTGGGTTCCAGCTTTTCAGGCTGAAGCTTTTTGACATAAGCATCACATCCCCAAACTTTAAGAAACGACAGCTTTGGCTTCTTGCCAAACCAAAGTTCATATGGCGTCGTCTCAACGGATTTCGATGGTGCCCTATTTAAAGTGAATGCAGCTGTCTCTAATGCATAACCCCAAAACGATAGTGGCAAATCGGCAAGAGACATCATAGATCGCACCATATCTAATAAGGTTCGATTACGACGTTCGGACACACCATTACGCTGTGGTGTTCCAGGCAGTGTCAATTGTGAAACAATTCCACACTGTCTTAAGTGACTGCCAAACTCATAACTCAGATATTCTCCTCCTCGATCAGATCGTAGGAATTTAATCTTCTTGTTACGATGATTCTCAACTTCACTCTGAAATTGTTTGAACTTTTCAAATGTTTCAGACTTGTGTTTCATTAAGTAAATATACCCATATCTACTTAAGTCATCAGTGAAGGTGAGAAAGTAACGATAACCACCGCGCGCCTCAATACTCATTGGACCGCACACATCAGTATGTATGATTTCCAATAAGTCACTTGCCCGTTCCATTATTCCAGAGAACGGCGTTTTAGTCATCTTGCCCATGAGGCATGGCTCACATGTGTCAAGTGATTCAAAATCAAGTGACTCCAAAAGTCCATCAGCATGGAGCTTCCTCATGCGTTTTACGCCAATATGACCTAAACGGCAGTGCCACAAGAAAGTGGTATTATCATTATCAATTCTACATCTTTTGGCATCAATGTTATGAACATGTGTATTATTACTATCGAGATTCAATAAGAATAAACCCCTCACATTGGGTGCATGACCATAAAAGATATTACTCATATAAATAGAACAACCATTATTCTCTGATTTAAATGAGTAACCGTCTCGCAATAAACAAGATCCAGATATAATGTTCATGCTTAACGCAGGCACCAAATAACACTTATTTAGGTTCATCACTAATCCCGACGGTAATCGAAGAGCGAGCGTGCCGACGGCGATCACATCAACCTTGGAACCATTTCCCACGCGCATCGTCACTTCGTCCTTTGCCAGCCTCCGTCTATTCCGCAGTTCCTGTTTTGAGTTGCAAATATGAGCAACCGCACCGGTATCAAATACCCAGGCACTACAACGAGAGTTGGTAAGGTACACATCAATAACATGTATATCATATATACCTTGTTTGTTGTTGGCCGCCTTCTTGTCAGCCAAATACTTGGGGCAATTCCGCTTCCAGTGTCCAGTTCCCTTGCAATGAAAACACACAGTTTCTGGTTTGGGTCCAGCCTTGGGTTTCTTCACGAGAGGAGCAACTGCTTTGCCACTCTGCTTGGAGTTACCCTTCTTACCCTTGCCATTTTTCTTGAAACTAGTGGTTTTATTGACCATCAACACTTGATGCTCCTTCTGAATTTCAGACTCAGCGATTTTCAGCATCGCAAACAGCTCGGCGACTGACTTGTTCATCCCGTGCATGTTATAGTTCAACACGAAGCTCTTGTAGCTAGGTGGCAATGATTGAAGAACTCTGTCAGTGATAGCCTCTGGCGGAAGGGGCATCCCTAACTCAGCCAGACGGGTGGAGTACCCAGACATTCTGAGCACGTGATCACTGATAGACCCGTTCTCCTCCATCTTGCAAGCATAGAACTTATCGGAGATCTCATATCTCTCGATCCGGGCATTCTTCTGAAAGATAAACTTCAACTCCTGGAACATCTCATATGCTCCATGACGTTCAAAACGTCTTTGAAGTCCCGGTTCTAAGCCATACAACATTGCACATTGAACTATTGAGTAATCATCAGAACGAGCCTGCCAGGCGTTCACAACGTCTAGAGACTCAACTGGAGCAGGTGGATCACCAAGCGGTGCATCAAGGACATAAGCCTTCTGGGAAGCCGTAAGGATAATCCTTAGATTACGGGCCCAGTCCACAAAGTTACTTCCATCATCTTTCAACTTAGCTTTCTCTAGGAACGCATTAAAATTCAGGGGTGCTACTGCGCGAGCCATGATCTACAACATAAATATAGCAAAGACAACTTAGACTATTGTTCTTAGATAATGAGTTTAGTTAATCATATTTTAAAAAACTCCCACTCAAATTGACATCCCTCCGATCATTCGAGTGTAACATGATCCAAATCCACCAACTCAAGTCCGATCATCACGTGAGTTGAGGTGGTTTCAATGGTGAACATCTTCATGTTGATCATATCTACTATATGACTCATGTTCGACCTTTCGGTCTCTTGTGTTCCGAGGCCATGTCTGTACATGCTAGGCTCGTCAAGTTTAACCCGAGTGTTCCGCACGTGTAACATGGCTTACACCCGTTGTATGCGAACGTAGAGTCTATCACACCCGATCGTCACGGCGTGTCTCGAAACGACGAACTTTCGCAACGGTGCACACTTGGGGAGAACACAATTTTATCTTGAAATTTAAGTGAGGGATCACCTTATAATGCTACCGTCGTCCTAAGCAAAATAAGATGCATAAAAGGATTAACA
Source organism: Elymus sibiricus (assembly GCA_039707655.1). Taxonomy (NCBI): domain Eukaryota; kingdom Viridiplantae; phylum Streptophyta; class Magnoliopsida; order Poales; family Poaceae; genus Elymus; species Elymus sibiricus. Next base: position 242,196,722 of record CM077665.1, read on the forward strand.
TCACATGCAAATCATAAGTGACATGATATGGCCATGAACTTGTGCTTTTGATCTCCATCTACAAAGCACCGGCATGATCTCCATCGTCACCGGCATGACACCATGATCTCCATCATCTTGATCTCCATCAACGTGTCGCCATAAGGTTGTCGCGTCGACTGTTGCTTCCACGACTATTGCTAACGTTTAGCGATAAAGTAAAGCATTACATAGCGCTTAATGATTGACACGCAGGTCATACAATAATTAAAGACAACTCTATGGCTCCTGCCAGTTGCCATATTCATCGACATGCAAGTCGTGATATTCTATACAACACATGATCATCTCATACATCACATATATCTCATCATGTAATTGGCCATATCACATCACAACATACCCTGCAAAAACAAGTTAGACGTCCTCTAATTGTTGTTGCAAATTTTACGTGGCTGCTATGGGTTTGCAAGAACCGTTCTTACCTACGCAAAACCACAACGTGGTGTAGTGATTGCTTTTTGATCTTCTAAAAGAACCCTCTTCATTGAAATCGATTCAACTAAAGTGAGAGAGACAGACACCCGCTAGCCATCTTTATGCAACGAAGTTACATGTTAGTTGAAGGAACCTGTCTCGCGTAAGTGTACGCGTAATGTCGGTCCGGGCCGCTTCATCTCACAGTACCGCTGAATCAAATATCAACTAGTAACGGCAAGCAATATGTATACACCCACGCCCACAACTCGTTTGTGTTCTACTCGAGATCTCATCTACGCATAGACCTAGCTCTGATACCACTGTTGGGGAACGTTGCATGGGAAACAAAAATTTTCCTACGCACACACAAGATCTATCCATGGTGATGAGCATCTACGAGAGGGAGAGTGAATCTACATACCCTTGTAGATCGCTAAGCGGAAGCGTTTAAGAAACGCGGTTGATGTAGTCGAACGTCTTCGCGATCCAAATCGCAAGTCGTCCCTCGATCCGATCACGAACTAGCGCCGAACGGACGGCACCTCCGCGTTCAACACACGTACGGCTTGATGACGCCTTCACCTCCTCGATCCAGCGAGCGATGGTGAAGTAGTGGTTGAGTTCCAGCAGCACGACGGCGTGGTGATGGTGGTGAGGAACAATCTCTGCAGGGCTTCGCCAAGCGCTACGGAGATTATGACGGAGGAACTAGAGGGCTAGGGTTGCCGGCACACGGCTTGGGAAATCCTGATGTGTCCCGTGAGCTAGCCCTGCCCCTCTATTTATATGTTGAGCCTTGGGGTCTAAACTTGGAGTAAAAGCCTCCTCCAGGTCGGTTTTGCCCGCACAAGGTCGGTTTGGCCCGCAGGGAAAGAGTCCAACTCGGACCCCTGCCGAATCGTGCACAGCCGCACACAAGCGGTAGTACCGCTTCACACAAGCGGTAGTACCGCTTGGGCGGTAGTACCGCTTCACACAAGCGGTAGTACCGCTCCGGCGGTAGTACCGCTTCACACAAGCGGTAGTACCGCTCCGGCGGTAGTACCGCTTCACCAAGCGGTAGTACCGCTTACGCGGCAGCAAAACTACTTTTGCACTTTCCAATACCTTGTGGGTTTTATCCTTTTGGCTCATATAAAGTGTTGCTGCACCCGAACACTCCGGTAAACATCCGGAACCCCTTCCGGTGAACTTCGGAACCCTTCCAGAGATCAAAACACTATTATCACATATATCAATCTTTACCTCCGGACTATTCCGGAGATCCTCGTCATGTCCGAGATCTTATCCGGGACTCCGAACAACTTTCGGTCACCAACATAATAACTCAATTATACTAATCGTCACCAAACGTTAAGTGTGTAGACCCTGCGGGTTCGAGAACTATGTAGACATGACCGAGACACCTCTACGGCCAATAACCAATAGCGGGACCTGGATGCCCATATTGGCTCCTACATATTCTACGAAGATCTTTATCGGTCGAACCTCTATGTCAAGGATTCAGTTAATCCCGTATGCTGTTCCCTTTGTTCTTCGGTATGTTACTTGCCCGAGATTCGATCGTCGGTATCACTATACCTAGTTCAATCTCGTTACCGGCAAGTCTCTTTACTCGTTCCGTAATACAAGATCCTGTGGCTAACTATTTAGTCACTTTGCTTGCAAGGCTCAATGTGATGTTGTATTACCGAGTGGGCCCTGAGATACCTCTCCGTCACACGGAGTAACAAATCCCAGTCTTGATCCATGCCAACCCAACAGACACCCTCGGAGATACCTGTAGAGCACCTTTATAGTCACCCAGTTACGTTGCGACGTTTGATACACACAAGGTATTCCTCCGGTGTCAGTGAGTTGCATGATCTCATGGTCAAAGGAACAGATACTTGACATGCAGAAAACAATAGCAATAAACTGACACGATCAAATGCTACGTTTACAGTTTGGGTCTTGTCCATCACATCATTCTCCTAATGATGTGATCCCGTTATCAAATGACATCTCATGTCCATGGCTAGGAAACCTTAACCATCTTTGATCAACAAGCTAGTCAACTAGAGGCTTACTAGGGACACAGTGTTGTCTATGTACCCACACATGTATTTGAGTTTCCAATCAATACAATTATAGCATGGATAATAAACAATTATCATTAACAAGGAAATATAATAATAACCAATTTATTATTGCCTCTAGGGCATATTTCCAACAAAAATAGCAAATGAAGTTAGATAGGGTTGAAATTTTAGGATGTGGCTTCTAATGGTTCATATTGAATGCACAAAAAGTCTGGAGTTGAACTAATTTTAAAAAATTGAAATCCTTTTGTAACAGACGTGTTTTCGTCCGAAACCCTAATACTTCGAAAGAGATTGTCCATTTTGTACACGAAGTGCATCCAGTGTTTGCCGTAACCCTCTCAACTTTTTAGCACAAGCTATGTGGGTGAAATTATGATATACCATGCCAAGTTTCAACCATTTCAGAGTTCATTTGTGGTGCTTTTTAATTTCAGGGTCTTTTAGCTGAAAACAATTCATTAAATGCATGAAAAATAGCAAATGAAGTTAGATAGGGTTGAAATTTTAGGATGTGGCTTCTAATGGTTCATATTGAATGCACAAAAAGTCTGGAGTTGAACTAATTTTAAAAAATTGAAATCCTTTTGTAACAGACGAGTTTTCGTCCAAAACCCTTATACTTCGAAAGAGATTGTCCATTTTGTACACGAAGTGCATCTAGTTTTTGCCGTAACCCTCTCGACTTTTTAGCACATGCTATGTGGGTGAAATTATTATTCCATGCCAACTTTCAACCATTTCAGAGTTCATTTGTGGTGCTTTTTAATTTCAGGGTCATTTAGCTCAAAACAATTCATTAAATGCATGAAAAATAGCAAATGAAGTTAGATAGGGTTGAAATTTTAGGATGTGGCTTCTAATGGTTCATATTGAATGCACAAAAAGTCTGGAGTTGAAATAATTTTTAAAAATTGAAATCCTTTTGTAACAGACGAGTTTTCGTCCGAAACCCTGATACTTCGAAAGAGATTGTCCATTTTGTACACGAAGTGCATCCAGTTTTTGCCATAACCCTCTCAACTTTTTAGCACATGCTATGTGGGTGAAATTATGATACCATGCCAAGTTTCAACCATTTCAGAGTTCATTTGTGGTGCTTTTTAATTTCAGGGTCATTTAGCTGAAAACAATTCATTAAATGCATGAAAAATAGCAAATGAAGTTAGATAGGGTTGAAATTTTAGGATGTGGCTTCTAATGGTTCATATTGAATGCACAAAAAGTCTGGAGTTGAAATAATTTTAAAAAATTGAAATCCTTTTGTAACAAACGAGTTTTCGTCCGAAACCCTGATACTTCGAAAGACATTGTCCATTTTGTACACGAAGTGCATCCAGTTTTTGCCGTAACCCTCTCAACTTTTTAGCACATGCTATGTGGGTGAAATTATGATATACCATGCCAAGTTTCACACATTTCAGAGTTCATTTGTGGTGCTTTTTAATTTCAGGGTCATTTAGCTGAAAACAATTCATTAAATGCATGAAAAATAGCAAATGAAGTTAGATAGGGTTGAAATTTTAGGATGTGGCTTCTAATGGTTCATATTGAATGCACAAAAAGTCTGGAGTTGAAATAATTTAAAAAAATTGAAATCCTTTTGTAACAAACGAGTTTTCGTCCGAAACCCTAATACTTCGAAAGAGATTGTCCATTTTGTACACGAAGTGCATCCAGTTTTTGCCGTAACCCTCTCAACTTTTTAGCACATGCTATGTGGGTGAAACTTTGATACCATGCCAAGTTTCAACCATTTCAGAGTTAATTTGTGGTGCTTTTTAATTTCAGGGCCATTTAGCTGAAAACAATTCATTAAATGCATGAAAAATAGCAAATGAAGTTAGATAGGGTTGAAATTTTAGGATGTGGCTTTTAATGGTTCATATTGAATGCACAAAAAGTCTGGAGTTGAAATAATTTTAAAAAATTGAAATCCTTTTGTAACAGACGAGTTTTCGTCCGAAACCCTAATACTTCGAAAGAGATTGTCCATTTTGTACACGAAGTGCATCCAGTTTTTGCCGTAACCCTCTCAACTTTTTAGCACAAGCTATGTGGGTGTAATTATGATATACCATGCCAAGTTTCAACCATTTCAGAGTTCATTTGTGGTGCTTTTTAATTTCAGGGTCTTTTAGCTGAAAACAATTCATTAAATGCATGAAAAATAGCAAATGAAGTTAGATAGGGTTGAAGTTTTAGGATGTGGCTTCTAATGGTTCATATTGAATGCACAAAAAGTCTGGAGTTGAAATAAGTTTAAAAAAATTGAAATCCTTTTGTAACATACGAGTTTTCGTCCGAAACCCTGGTACTTCGAAAGAGATTGTCCATTTTGTACACGAAGTGCATCCAGTTTTTGCCGTAACCCTCTCAACTTTTTAGCACATGCTATGTGGGTGAAATTATGATACCATGCCAAGTTTCAAACATTTCAGAGTTCATTTGTGGTGCTTTTTAATTTCAGGGTCATTTAGCTGAAAACAATTCATTAAATGCATGAAAAATAGCAAATGAAGTTAGATAGGGTTGAAATTTTAGGATGTGGCTTCTAATGGTTCATATTGAATGCACAAAAAGTCTGGAGTTGAACTAATTTTAAAAAATTGAAATCCTTTTGTAACACACGAGTTTTCGTCCGAAACCCTGATACTTCGAAAGATTTTGTCCATTTTGTACACGAAGTGCATCTAGTTTTTGCCGTAACCCTCTCAACTTTTTAGCACATGCTATGTGGGTGAAATTATTATTACATGCCAACTTTCAACCATTTCAGAGTTCATTTGTGGTGCTTTTTAATTTCAGGGTCATTTAGCTCAGAACAATTCATTAAATGCATGCAAAATAGCAAATGAAGTTAGATAGGGTTGAAATTTTAGGATGTGGCTTCTAATGGTTCATATTGAATGCACAAAAAGTCTGGAGTTGAAATAAGTTAAAAAAATTGAAATCCTTATGTAACAGACGAGTTTTCGTCCGAAACCCTCATACTTCGAAAGAGATTGTCCATTTTGTACACGAAGTGCATCCAGCTTTTGCCGTAACCCTCTCAACTTTTTAGCACATGCTATGTGGGTGAAATTATGATACCATGCCAAGTTTCAACCTTTTTAGAGTTCATTTGTGGTGTTTTTTAATTTCAGGGTCATTTAGCTCAAAACAATTCATTAAATACATTGAAAAATAGGAAATGAAGTTAGATAGGGTTGAAATTTTAGGATGTGGCTTCTAATGGTTCATATTGAATGCACAAAAACTCTAGAGTTGAAATAAGTTAAAAAAATTGAAATCCTTTTGTAACACACGAGTTTTCGTCCGAAACCCTGATACTTCGAAAGAGATTGTCCATTTTGTACACGAAGTGCATCCAGTTTTTCCCGTAACCCTCTCAACTTTTTAGCACATGCTATGTGGGTGAAATTATGATACCATGCCAAGTTTCACCCATTTCAGAGTTCATTTGTGGTTCTTTTTAATTTCAGGGTCATTTAGCTCAAAACAATTCATTAAATGCATGAAAAATAGCAAATGAAGTTCGATAGGGTTGAAATTTCAGGATGTGGCTTCTAATGGTTCATATTGAATGCACAAAAAGTCTGGAGTTGAAATAATTTTAAAAAATTGAAATCCTTTTGTAACAGACGAGTTTTCGTCCGAAACCCTGATACTTCGAAAGAGATTGTCCATTTTGTACACGAAGTGCATCCAGTTTTTGCCGTAACCCTCTCAACTTTTTAGCACATGCTATGTGAGTGAAATTATGATATATCATGCCAAGTTTCAACCATTTCCGAGTTCATTTGTGGTGCTTTTTAATTTCAGGGTCATTTAGCTGAAAACAATTCATTAAATGCATGAAAAATAGCAAATGAAGTTAGATAGGGTTGAAATTTTAGGATGTGGCTTCTAATGGTTCATATTGAATGCACAAAAAGTCTGGAGTTGAAATAATTTTAAAAAATTGAAATCCTTTTGTAACACACGAGTTTTCGTCCGAAACCCTGATACTTCGAAAAAGATTGTCCATTTTGTACACGAAGTGCGTCCAGTTTTTGCCGTAACCCTCTCAACTTTTTAGCACATGCTATGTGGGTGAAATTATGATATACCATGCCAAGTTTCAACCATTTCAGAGTTCATTTGTGGTGCTTTTTAATTTCAGGGTCATTTAGCTGAAAACAATTCATTAAATGCATGAAAAATAGCAAATGAAGTTAGATAGGGTTGAAATTTTAGGATGTGGCTTCTAATGGTTCATATTGAATGCACAAAAAGTCTGGAGTTGAACTAATTTTAAAAAATTGAAATCCTTTTGTAACAGACGAGTTTTCGTCCAAAACCCTTATACTTCGAAAGAGATTGTCCATTTTGTACACGAAGTGCATCTAGTTTTTGCCGTAACCCTCTCGACTTTTTAGCACATGCTATGTGGGTGAAATTATTATTCCATGCCAACTTTCAACCATTTCAGAGTTCATTTGTGGTGCTTTTTAATTTCAGGGTCATTTAGCTCAAAACAATTCATTAAATGCATGAAAAATAGCAAATGAAGTTAGATAGGGTTGAAATTTTAGGATGTGGCTTCTAATGGTTCATATTGAATGCACAAAAAGTCTGGAGTTGAAATAATTTTTAAAAATTGAAATCCTTTTGTAACAGACGAGTTTTCGTCCGAAACCCTGATACTTCGAAAGAGATTGTCCATTTTGTACACGAAGTGCATCCAGTTTTTGCCATAACCCTCTCAACTTTTTAGCACATGCTATGTGGGTGAAATTATGATACCATGCCAAGTTTCAACCATTTCAGAGTTCATTTGTGGTGCTTTTTAATTTCAGGGTCATTTAGCTGAAAACAATTCATTAAATGCATGAAAAAAAGCAAATGAAGTTAGATAGGGTTGAAATTTTAGGATGTGGCTTCTAATGGTTCATATTGAATGCACAAAAAGTCTGGAGTTGAAATAATTTTAAAAAATTGAAATCCTTTTGTAACAAACGAGTTTTCGTCCGAAACCCTGATACTTCGAAAGACATTGTCCATTTTGTACACGAAGTGCATCCAGTTTTTGCCGTAACCCTCTCAACTTTTTAGCACATGCAATGTGGGTGAAATTATGATATACCATGCCAAGTTTCACCCATTTCAGAGTTCATTTGTGGTGCTTTTTAATTTCAGGGTCATTTAGCTGAAAACAATTCATTAAATGCATGAAAAATAGCAAATGAAGTTAGATAGGGTTGAAATTTTAGGATGTGGCTTCTAATGGTTCATATTGAATGCACAAAAAGTCTGGAGTTGAAATAAGTTTAAAAAAATTGAAATCCTTTTGTAACAGACGAGTTTTCGTCCGAAACCATGATACTTTGAAAGACGTTGTCAATTTTGTAAACGAAGTGCATCCAGTTTTTGCCGTAACCCTCTCAACTTTTTAGCACAAGCTATGTGGGTGAAATTTTAGGATGTGGCTTCTAATGGTTCATATTGAATGCACAAAAAGTCTGGAGTTGAAATAATTTTAAAAAATTTAAATCCTTTTGTAACAGACGAGTTTTCGTCCGAAACCCTAATACTTCGAAAGAGATTGTCCATTTTGTACACGAAGTGCATCCAGTTTTTGCCGTAACCCTCTCAACTTTTTAGCACATGCTATGTGGGTGAAACTTTGATACCATGCCAAGTTTCAACCATTTCAGAGTTCATTTGTGGTGCTTTTTAATTTCAGGGCCATTTAGCTGAAAACAATTCATTAAATGCATGAAAAATAGCAAATGAAGTTAGATAGGGTTGAAATTTTAGGATGTGGCTTCTAATGGTTCATATTGAATGCACAAAAAGTCTGGAGTTGAAATAATTTTAAAAAATTGAAATCCTTTTGTAACAGACGAGTTTTCGTCCGAAACCCTAATACTTCGAAAGAGATTGTCCATTTTGTACACGAAGTGCATCCAGTTTTTGCCTTAACCCTATCAACTTTTTAGCACAAGCTATGTGGGTGAAATTATGATATACCATGCCAAGTTTCAACCATTTCAGAGTTCATTTGTGGTGCTTTTTAATTTCAGGGTCTTTTAGCTGAAAACAATTCATTAAATGCATGAAAAATAGCAAATGAAGTTAGATAGGGTTGAAATTTTAGGATGTGGCTTCTAATGGTTCATATTGAATGCACAAAAAGTCTGGAGTTGAAATAAGTTTAAAAAAATTGAAATCCTTTTGTAACAGACGAGTTTTCGTCCAAAACCCTGGTACTTCGAAAGAGATTGTCCATTTTGTACACGAAGTGCATCCAGTTTTTGTCGTAACCCTCTCAACTTTTTAGCACATGCTATGTGGGTGAAATTATGATACCATGCCAAGTTTCAACCATTTCAGAGTTCATTTGTGGTGCTTTTTAATTTCAGGGTCATTTAGGTGAAAACAATTCATTAAATGCATGAAAAATAGCAAATGAAGTTAGATAGGGTTGAAATTTTAGGATGTGGCTTCTAATGGTTCATATTGAATGCACAAAAAGTCTGGAGTTGAACTAATTTTAAAAAATTGAAATCCTTTTGTAACAGACGTGGTTTCGTCCGAAACCCTAATACTTCGAAAGAGATTGTCCATTTTGTACACGAAGTGCATCCAGTGTTTGCCGTAACCCTCTCAACTTTTTAGCACAAGCTATGTGGGTGAAATTATGATATACCATGCCAAGTTTCAACCATTTCAGAGTTCATTTGTGGTGCTTTTTAATTTCAGGGTCTTTTAGCTGAAAACAATTCATTAAATGCATGAAAAATAGCAAATGAAGTTAGATAGGGTTGAAATTTTAGGATGTGGCTTCTAATGGTTCATATTGAATGCACAAAAAGTCTGGAGTTGAACTAATTTTAAAAAATTGAAATCCTTTTGTAACAGACGAGTTTTCGTCCGAAACCCTGATACTTCGAAAGATTTTGTCCATTTTGTACACGAAGTGCATCTAGTTTTTGCCGTAACCCTCTCAACTTTTTAGCACATGCTATGTGGGTGAAATTATTATTCCATGCCAACTTTCAACCATTTCAGAGTTCATTTGTGGTGCTTTTTAATTTCAGGGTCATTTAGCTCAAAACAATTCATTAAATGCATGAAAAATAGCAAATGAAGTTAGATAGGGTTGAAATTTTAGGATGTGGCTTCTAATGGTTCATATTGAATGCACAAAAAGTCTAGAGTTGAAACAAGTTAAAAAAATTGAAATCCTTATCTAACAGACGAGTTTTCGTCCGAAACCATCATACTTCGAAAGAGATTGTCCATTTTGTACACGAAGTGCATCCAGCTTTTGCCGTAACCCTCTCAACTTTTTAGCACATGCTATGTGGGTGAAATTATGATACCATGCCAAGTTTCACCCATTTCAGAGTTCATTTGTGGTGCTTTTTAATTTCAGGGTCATTTAGCTCAAAACAATTCATTAAATGCATGAAAAATAGCAAATGAAGTTAGATAGGGTTGAAATTTCAGGATGTGGCTTCTAATGGTTCATATTGAATGCACAAAAAGTCTGGAGTTGAAATAATTTTAAAAAATTGAAATCCTTTTGTAACAGACGAGTTTTCGTCCGAAACCCTGATACTTCGAAAGAGATTGTCCATTTTGTACACGAAGTGCATCCAGTTTTTGCCGTAACCCTCTCAACTTTTTAGCACATGCTATGTGGGTGAAATTATGATATATCATGCCAAGTTTCAACCATTTCCGAGTTCATTTGTGGTGCTTTTTAATTTCAGGGTCATTTAGCTGAAAACAATTCATTAAATGCATGAAAAATAGCAAATGAAGTTAGATAGGGTTGAAATTTTAGGATGTGGCTTCTAATGGTTCATATTGAATGCACAAAAAGTCTGGAGTTGAAATAATTTTAAAAAATTGAAATCCTTTTGTAACACACGAGTTTTCGTCCGAAACCCTGATACTTCGAAAAAGATTGTTCATTTTGTACACGAAGTGCGTCCAGTTTTTGCCGTAACCCTCTCAACTTTTTAGCACATGCTATGTGGGTGAAATTATGATATACCATGCCAAGTTTCAACCATTTCAGAGTTCATTTGTGGTGCTTTTTAATTTCAGGGTCATTTAGCTGAAAACAATTCATTAAATGCATGAAAAATAGCAAATGAAGCTCGATAGGGTTGAAATTTTAGGATGTGGCTTCTAATGGTTCATATTAAATGCACAAAAAGTCTGGAGTTGAACTAATTTTAAAAAATTGAAATCCTTTTGTAACAGACGAGTTTTCGTCCGAAACCCTCATACTTCGAAAGAGATTGTCCATTTTGTACACGAAGTGCATCTAGTTTTTGCCGTAACCCTCTCAACTTTTTAGCACATGCTATGTGGGTGAAATTATTATTCCATGCCAACTTTCAACCATTTCAGAGTTCATTTGTGGTCCTTTTTAATTTCAGGGTCATTTAGCTCAAAACAATTCATTAAATGCATGAAAAATAGCAAATGAAGTTAGATAGGGTTGAAATTTTAGGATGTGGCTTCTATTGGTTCATATTGAATGCACAAAAAGTCTGGAGTTGAAACAAGTTAAAAAATTGAAATCCTTATGTAACAGACGAGTTTTCGCCCGAAACCCTCATACTTCGAAAGAGATTGTCCATTTTGTACACGAAGTGCATCCAGCTTTTGCCGTAACCCTCTCAACTTTTTAGCACATGGTATGTGGGTGAAATTATGATACCATGCCAAGTTTCATCCTTTTTAGAGTTCATTTGTGGTGTTTTTTAATTTCAGGGTCATTTAGCTCAAAACAATTCATTAAATGCATGAAAAATAGGAAATGAAGTTAGATAGGGTTGAAATTTTAGGATGTGGCTTCTAATGGTTCATATTGAATGCACAAAAACTCTAGAGTTGAAATAAGTTAAAAAAATTGAAATCCTTTTGTAACACACGAGTTTTCGTCCGAAACCCTGATACTTCGAAAGAGATTGTCCATTTTGTACACGAAGTGCATCCAGTTTTTGCCGTAACCCACTCAACTTTTTAGCACATGCTATGTGGGTGAAATTATGATACCATGCCAAGTTTCAACCTTTTTAGAGTTCATTTGTGGTGTTTTTTAATTTCAGGGTCATTTAGCTCAAAACAATTCATTAAATACATTGAAAAATAGGAAATGAAGTTAGATAGGGTTGAAATTTTAGGATGTGGCTTCTAATGGTTCATATTGAATGCACAAAAACTCTAGAGTTGAAATAAGTTAAAAAAATTGAAATCCTTTTGTAACACACGAGTTTTCGTCCGAAACCCTGATACTTCGAAAGAGATTGTCCATTTTGTACACGAAGTGCATCCAGTTTTTGCCGTAACCCTCTCAACTTTTTAGCACATGCTATGTGGGTGAAATTATGATACCATGCCAAGTTTCACCCATTTCAGAGTTCATTTGTGGTGCTTTTTAATTTCAGGGTCATTTAGCTCAAAACAATTCATTAAATGCATGAAAAATAGCAAATGAAGTTCGATAGGGTTGAAATTTCAGGATGTGGCTTCTAATGGTTCATATTGAATGCACAAAAAGTCTGGAGTTGAAATAATTTTAAAAAATTGAAATCCTTTTGTAACAGACGAGTTTTCGTCCGAAACCCTGATACTTCGAAAGAGATTGTCCATTTTGTACACGAAGTGCATCCAGTTTTTGCCGTAACCCTCTCAACTTTTTCGCACATGCTATGTGAGTGAAATTATGATATATCATGCCAAGTTTCAACCATTTCCGAGTTCATTTGTGGTGCTTTTTAATTTCAGGGTCATTTAGCTGAAAACAATTCATTAAATGCATGAAAAATAGCAAATGAAGTTAGATAGGGTTGAAATTTTAGGATGTGGCTTCTAATGGTTCATATTGAATGCACAAAAAGTCTGGAGTTGAAATAATTTTAAAAAATTGAAATCCTTTTGTAACACACGAGTTTTCGTCCGAAACCCTGATACTTCGAAAAAGATTGTCCATTTTGTACACGAAGTGCGTCCAGTTTTTGCCGTAACCCTCTCAACTTTTTAGCACATGCTATGTGGGTGAAATTATGATATACCATGCCAAGTTTCAACCATTTCAGAGTTCATTTGTGGTGCTTTTTAATTTCAGGGTCATTTAGCTGAAAACAATTCATTAAATGCATGAAAAATAGCAAATGAAGTTAGATAGGGTTGAAATTTTAGGATGTGGCTTCTAATGGTTCATATTGAATGCACAAAAAGTCTGGAGTTGAACTAATTTTAAAAAATTGAAATCCTTTTGTAACAGACGAGTTTTCGTCCAAAACCCTTATACTTCGAAAGAGATTGTCCATTTTGTACACGAAGTGCATCTAGTTTTTGCCGTAACCCTCTCGACTTTTTAGCACATGCTATGTGGGTGAAATTATTATTCCATGCCAACTTTCAACCATTTCAGAGTTCATTTGTGGTGCTTTTTAATTTCAGGGTCATTTAGCTCAAAACAATTCATTAAATGCATGAAAAATAGCAAATGAAGTTAGATAGGGTTGAAATTTTAGGATGTGGCTTCTAATGGTTCATATTGAATGCACAAAAATTCTGGAGTTGAAATAATTTTTAAAAATTGAAATCCTTTTGTAACAGACGAGTTTTCGTCCGAAACCCTGATACTTCGAAAGAGATTGTCCATTTTGTACACGAAGTGCATCCAGTTTTTGCCATAACCCTCTCAACTTTTTAGCACATGCTATGTGGGTGAAATTATGATACCATGCCAAGTTTCAACCATTTCAGAGTTCATTTGTGGTGCTTTTTAATTTCAGGGTCATTTAGCTGAAAACAATTCATTAAATGCATGAAAAATAGCAAATGAAGTTAGATAGGGTTGAAATTTTAGGATGTGGCTTCTAATGGTTCATATTGAATGCACAAAAAGTCTGGAGTTGAAATAATTTTAAAAAATTGAAATCCTTTTGTAACAAACGAGTTTTCGTCCGAAACCCTGATACTTCGAAAGACATTGTCCATTTTGTACACGAAGTGCATCCAGTTTTTGCCGTAACCCTCTCAACTTTTTAGCACATGCTATGTGGGTGAAATTATGATATACCATGCCAAGTTTCACCCATTTCAGAGTTCATTTGTGGTGCTTTTTAATTTCAGGGTCATTTAGCTGAAAACAATTCATTAAATGCATGAAAAATAGCAAATGAAGTTAGATAGGGTTGAAATTTTAGGATGTGGCTTCTAATGGTTCATATTGAATGCACAAAAAGTCTGGAGTTGAAATAAGTTTAAAAAAATTGAAATCCTTTTGTAACAGACGAGTTTTCGTCCGAAACCCTGATACTTTGAAAGACGTTGTCCATTTTGTAAACGAAGTGCATCCAGTTTTTGCCGTAACCCTCTCAACTTTTTAGCACAAGCTATGTGGGTGAAATTTTAGGATGTGGCTTCTAATGGTTCATATTGAATGCACAAAAAGTCTGGAGTTGAAATAATTTTAAAAAATTTAAATCCTTTTGTAACAGACCAGTTTTCGTCCGAAACCCTAATACTTCGAAAGAGATTGTCCATTTTGTACACGAAGTGCATCCAGTTTTTGCCGTAACCCTCTCAACTTTTTAGCACATGCTATGTGGGTGAAACTTTGATACCATGCCAAGTTTCAACCATTTCAAAGTTCATTTGTGGTGCTTTTTAATTTCAGGGCCATTTAGCTGAAAACAATTCATTAAATGCATGAAAAATAGCAAATGAAGTTAGATAGGGTTGAAATTTTAGGATGTGGCTTCTAATGGTTCATATTGAATGCACAAAAAGTCTGGAGTTGAAATAATTTTAAAAAATTGAAATCCTTTTGTAACAGACGAGTTTTCGTCCGAAACCCTAATACTTCGAAAGAGATTGTCCATTTTGTACACGAAGTGCATCCAGTTTTTGCCTTAACCCTCTCAACTTTTTAGCACAAGCTATGTGGGTGAAATTATGATATACCATGCCAAGTTTCAACCATTTCAGAGTTCATTTGTGGTGCTTTTTAATTTCAGGGTCTTTTAGCTGAAAACAATTCATTAAATGCATGAAAAATAGCAAATGAAGTTAGATAGGGTTGAAATTTTAGGATGTGGCTTCTAATGGTTCATATTGAATGCACAAAAAGTCTGGAGTTGAAATAAGTTTAAAAAAATTGAAATCCTTTTGTAACAGACGAGTTTTCGTCCAAAACCCTGGTACTTCGAAAGAGATTGTCCATTTTGTACACGAAGTGCATCCAGTTTTTGCCGTAACCCTCTCAACTTTTTAGCACATGCTATGTGGGTGAAATTATGATACCATGCCAAGTTTCAACCATTTCAGAGTTCATTTGTGGTGCTTTTTAATTTCAGGGTCATTTAGCTGAAAACAATTCATTAAATGCATGAAAAATAGCAAATGAAGTTAGATAGGGTTGAAATTTTAGGATGTGGCTTCTAATGGTTCATATTGAATGCACAAAAAGTCTGGAGTTGAACTAATTTTAAAAAATTGAAATCCTTTTGTAACAGACGTGTTTTCGTCCGAAACCCTAATACTTCGAAAGAGATTGTCCATTTTGTACACGAAGTGCATCCAGTGTTTGCCGTAACCCTCTCAACTTTTTAGCACAAGCTATGTGGGTGAAATTATGATATACCATGCCAAGTTTCAACCATTTCAGAGTTCATTTGTGGTGCTTTTTAATTTCAGGGTCTTTTAGCTGAAAACAATTCATTAAATGCATGAAAAATAGCAAATGAAGTTAGATAGGGTTGAAATTTTAGGATGTGGCTTCTAATGGTTCATATTGAATGCACAAAAAGTCTGGAGTTGAACTAATTTTAAAAAATTGAAATCCTTTTGTAACAGACGAGTTTTCGTCCGAAACCCTGATACTTCGAAAGATTTTGTCCATTTTGTACACGAAGTGCATCTAGTTTTTGCCGTAACCCTCTCAACTTTTTAGCACATGCTATGTGGGTGAAATTATTATTCCATGCCAACTTTCAACCATTTCAGAGTTCATTTGTGGTGCTTTTTAATTTCAGGGTCATTTAGCTCAAAACAATTCATTAAATGCATGAAAAATAGCAAATGAAGTTAGATAGGGTTGAAATTTTAGGATGTGGCTTCTAATGGTTCATATTGAATGCACAAAAAGTCTAGAGTTGAAATAAGTTAAAAAAATTGAAATCCTTATGTAATAGACGAGTTTTCGTCCGAAACACTCATACTTCGAAAGAGATTGTCCATTTTGTACACGAAGTGCATCCAGCTTTTGCCGTAACCCTCTCAACTTTTTAGCACATGCTATGTGGGTGAAATTATGATACCATGCCAAGTTTCAACGTTTTTAGAGTTCATTTGAGGTGTTTTTTAATTTCAGGGTCATTTAGCTCAAAACAATTCATTAAATGCATGAAAAATAGCAAATGAAGTTAGATAGGGTTGAAATTTTAGGATGTGGCTTCTAATGGTTCATATTGAATGCACAAAAAGTCTGGAGTTGAAACAAGTTAAAAAAATTGAAATCCTTATCTAACAGACGAGTTTTCGTCCGAAACCCTGATACTTCGAAAGAGATTGTCCATTTTGTACACGAAGTGCATCCAGTTTTTGCCGTAACCCTGTCAAATTTTTATCACATGCTATGTAGGTGAAATTATGATACCATGCCAAGTTTCACCCATTTCAGAGTTCATTTGTGGTGCTTTTTAATTTCAGGGTCATTTAGCTCAAAACAATTCATTAAATGCATGAAAAATAGCAAATGAAGTTAGATAGGGTTGAAATTTCAGGATGTGGCTTCTAATGGTTCATATTGAATGCACAAAAAGTCTGGAGTTGAAATAATTTTAAAAAATTGAAATCCTTTTGTAACAGACGAGTTTTCGTCCGAAACCCTAATACTTCGAAAGAGATTGTCCATTTTGTACACGAAGTGCATCCAGTTTTTGCCGTAACCCTCTCAACTTTTTAGCACATGCTATGTGGGTGAAATTATGATATATCATGCCAAGTTTCAACCATTTCCGAGTTCATTTGTGGTGCTTTTTAATTTCAGGGTCATTTAGCTGAAAACAATTCATTAAATGCATGAAAAATAGCAAATGAAGTTAGATAGGGTTGAAATTTTAGGATGTGGCTTCTAATGGTTCATATTGAATGCACAAAAAGTCTGGAGTTGAAATAATTTTAAAAAATTGAAATCCTTTTGTAACACACGAGTTTTCGTCCGAAACCCTGATACTTCGAAAAAGATTGTTCATTTTGTACACGAAGTGCGTCCAGTTTTTGCCGTAACCCTCTCAACTTTTTAGCACATGCTATGTGGGTGAAATTATGATATACCATGCCAAGTTTCAACCATTTCAGAGTTCATTTGTGGTGCTTTTTAATTTCAGGGTCATTTAGCTGAAAACAATTCATTAAATGCATGAAAAATAGCAAATGAAGCTCGATAGGGTTGAAATTTTAGGATGTGGCTTCTAATGGTTCATATTAAATGCACAAAAAGTCTGGAGTTGAACTAATTTTAAAAAATTGAAATCCTTTTGTAACAGACGAGTTTTCGTCCGAAACCCTCATACTTCGAAAGAGATTGTCCATTTTGTACACGAAGTGCATCTAGTTTTTGCCGTAACCCTCTCAACTTTTTAGCACATGCTATGTGGGTGAAATTATTATTCCATGCCAACTTTCAACCATTTCAGAGTTCATTTGTGGTCCTTTTTAATTTCAGGGTCATTTAGCTCAAAACAATTCATTAAATGCATGAAAAATAGCAAATGAAGTTAGATAGGGTTGAAATTTTAGGATGTGGCTTCTATTGGTTCATATTGAATGCACAAAAAGTCTGGAGTTGAAACAAGTTAAAAAATTGAAATCCTTATGTAACAGACGAGTTTTCGTCCGAAACCCTCATACTTCGAAAGAGATTGTCCATTTTGTACACGAAGTGCATCCAGCTTTTGCCGTAACCCTCTCAACTTTTTAGCACATGGTATGTGGGTGAAATTATGATACCATGCCAAGTTTCAACCTTTTTAGAGTTCATTTGTGGTGTTTTTTAATTTCAGGGTCATTTAGCTCAAAACAATTCATTAAATGCATGAAAAATAGGAAATGAAGTTAGATAGGGTTGAAATTTTAGGATGTGGCTTCTAATGGTTCATATTGAATGCACAAAAACTCTAGAGTTGAAATAAGTTAAAAAAATTGAAATCCTTTTGTAACACACGAGTTTTCGTCCGAAACCCTGATACTTCGAAAGAGATTGTCCATTTTGTACACGAAGTGCATCCAGTTTTTGCCGTAACCCACTCAACTTTTTAGCACATGCTATGTGGGTGAAATTATGATACCATGCCAAGTTTCACCCATTTCAGAGTTCATTTGTGGTGCTTTTTAATTTCAGGGTCATTTAGCTCAAAACAATTCATTAAATGCATGAAAAATAGCAAATGAAGTTCGATAGGGTTGAAATTTCAGGATGTGGCTTCTAATGGTTCATATTGAATGCACAAAAAGTTTGGAGTTGAAATAATTTTAAAAAATTGAAATCCTTTTGTAACAGACGAGTTTTCGTCCGAAACCCTGATACTTCGAAAGAGATTGTCCATTTTGTACACGAAGTGCATCCAGTTTTTGCCGTAACCCTCTCAACTTTTTAGCACATGCTATGTGAGTGAAATTATGATATATCATGCCAAGTTTCAACCATTTCCGAGTTCATTTGTGGTGCTTTTTAATTTCAGGGTCCTTTAGCTGAAAACAATTCATTAAATGCATGAAAAATAGCAAATGAAGTTAGATAGGGTTGAAATTTTAGGATGTGGCTTCTAATGGTTCATATTGAATGCACAAAAAGTCTGGAGTTGAACTAATTTTAAAAAATTGAAATCCTTTTGTAACAGACGAGTTTTCGTCCAAAACCCTTATACTTCGAAAGAGATTGTCCATTTTGTACACGAAGTGCATCTAGTTTTTGCCGTAACCCTCTCGACTTTTTAGCACATGCTATGTGGGTGAAATTATTATTCCATGCCAACTTTCAACCATTTCAGAGTTCATTTGTGGTGCTTTTTAATTTCAGGGTCATTTAGCTCAAAACAATCCATTAAATGCATGAAAAATAGCAAATGAAGTTAGATAGGGTTGAAATTTTAGGATGTGGCTTCTAATGGTTCATATTGAATGCACAAAAAGTCTGGAGTTGAAATAATTTTTAAAAATTGAAATCCTTTTGTAACAGACGAGTTTTCGTCCGAAACCCTGATACTTCGAAAGAGATTGTCCATTTTGTACACGAAGTGCATCCAGTTTTTGCCATAACCCTCTCAACTTTTTAGCACATGCTATGTGGGTGAAATTATGATACCATGCCAAGTTTCAACCATTTCAGAGTTCATTTGTGGTGCTTTTTAATTTCAGGGTCATTTAGCTGAAAACAATTCATTAAATGCATGAAAAATAGCAAATGAAGTTAGATAGGGTTGAAATTTTAGGATGTGGCTTCTAATGGTTCATATTGAATGCACAAAAAGTCTGGAGTTGAAATAATTTTAAAAAATTGAAATCCTTTTGTAACAAACGAGTTTTCGTCCGAAACCCTGATACTTCGAAAGACATTGTCCATTTTGTACACGAAGTGCATCCAGTTTTTGCCGTAACCCTCTCAACTTTTTAGCACATGCTATGTGGGTGAAATTATGATATACCATGCCAAGTTTCACCCATTTCAGAGTTCATTTGTGGTGCTTTTTAATTTCAGGGTCATTTAGCTGAAAACAATTCATTAAATGCATGAAAAATAGCAAATGAAGTTAGATAGGGTTGAAATTTTAGGATGTGGCTTCTAATGGTTCATATTGAATGCACAAAAAGTCTGGAGTTGAAATAAGTTTAAAAAAATTGAAATCCTTTTGTAACAGACGAGTTTTCGTCCGAAACCCTGATACTTCGAAAGACATTGTCCATTTTGTAAACGAAGTGCATCCAGTTTTTGCCGTAACCCTCTCAGATTTTTAGCACAAGCTATGTGGGTGAAATTTTCGGATGTGGCTTCTAATGGTTCATATTGAATGCACAAAAAGTCTGGGGTTGAAATAATTTTAAAAAATTGAAATCCTTTTGTAACAGACGAGTTTTCGTCCGAAACCCTAATACTTCGAAAGAGATTGTCCATTTTGTACACGAAGTGCATCCAGTTTTTGCCGTAACCCTCTCAACTTTTTAGCACATGCTATGTGGGTGAAACTTTGATACCATGCCAAGTTTCAACCATTTCAGAGTTCATTTGTGGTGCTTTTTAATTTCAGGGCCATTTAGCTGAAAACAATTCATTAAATGCATGAAAAATAGCAAATGAAGTTAGATAGGGTTGAAATTTTAGGATGTGGCTTCTAATGGTTCATATTGAATGCACAAAAAGTCTGGAGTTGAAATAATTTTAAAAAATTGAAATCCTTTTGTAACAGACGAGTTTTCGTCCGAAACCCTAATACTTCGAAAGAGATTGTCCATTTTGTACACGAAGTGCATCCAGTTTTTGCCGTAACCCTCTCAACTTTTTAGCACAAGCTATGTGGGTGAAATTATGATACCATGCCAAGTTTCAACCATTTCAGAGTTCATTTGTGGTGCTTTTTAATTTCAGGGTCATTTAGCTGAAAACAATTCATTAAATGCATGAAAAATAGCAAATGAAGTTAGATAGGGTTGAAATTTTAGGATGTGGCTTCTAATGGTTCATATTGAATGCACAAAAAGTCTGGAGTTGAACTAATTTTAAAAAATTGAAATCCTTTTGTAACAGACGAGTTTTCGTCCGAAACCCTAATACTTCGAAAGAGATTGTCCATTTTGTACACGAAGTGCATCCAGTTTTTGCCGTAACCCTCTCAACTTTTTAGCACAAGCTATGTGGGTGAAATTATGATATACCATGCCAAGTTTCAACCATTTCAGAGTTCATTTGTGGTGCTTTTTAATTTCAGGGTCTTTTAGCTGAAAACAATTCATTAAATGCATGAAAAATAGCAAATGAAGTTAGATAGGGTTGAAATTTTAGGATGTGGCTTCTAATGGTTCATATTGAATGCACAAAAAGTCTGGAGTTGAAATAATTTTAAAAAATTGAAATCCTTATGTAACAGACGAGTTTTCGTCCGAAACCCTCAAACTTCGAAAGAGATTGTCCATTTTGTACACGAAGTGCATCCAGCTTTTGCCGTAACCCTCTCAACTTTTTAGCACATGCGATGTGGGTGAAATTATGATACCATGCCAAGTTTCAACGTTTTTAGAGTTCATTTGAGGTGTTTTTTAATTTCAGGGTCATTTAGCTCAAAACAATTCATTAAATGCATGAAAAATAGCAAATGAAGTTAGATAGGGTTGAAATTTTAGGATGTGGCTTCTAATGGTTCATATTGAATGCACAAAAAGTCTAGAGTTGAAATAAGTTAAAAAAATTGAAATCCTTTTGTAACACACGAGTTTTCGTCCGAAACCCTGATACTTCGAAAGAGATTGTCCATTTTGTACACGAAGTGCATCCAGTTTTTGCCGTAACCCTGTCAACTTTTTATCACATGCTATGTGGGTGAAATTATGATACCATGCCAAGTTTCACCCATTTCAGAGTTCATTTGTGGTGCTTTTTAATTTCAGGGTCATTTAGCTCAAAACAATTCATTAAATGCATGAAAAATAGCAAATGAAGTTAGATAGGGTTGAAATTTCAGGATGTGGCTTCTAATGGTTCATATTGAATGCACAAAAAGTCTGGAGTTGAAATAATTTTAAAAAAATTGAAATCCTTTTGTAACAGACGAGTTTTCGTCCGAAACCCTGATACTTCGAAAGAGATTGTCCATTTTGTACACGAAGTGCATCCAGTTTTTGCCGTAACCCTCTCAACTTTTTAGCACATGCTATGTGGCTGAAATTATGATATATCATGCCAAGTTTCAACCATTTCCGAGTTCATTTGTGGTGCTTTTTAATTTCAGGGTCATTTAGCTGAAAACAATTCATTAAATGCATGAAAAATAGCAAATGAAGTTAGATAGGGTTGAAATTTTAGGATGTGGCTTCTAATGGTTCATATTGAATGCACAAAAAGTCTGGAGTTGAAATAATTTTAAAAAATTGAAATCCTTTTGTAACACACGAGTTTTCGTCCGAAACCCTGATACTTCGAAAAAGATTGTCCATTTTGTACACGAAGTGCGTCCAGTTTTTGCCGTAACCCTCTCAACTTTTTAGCACATGCTATGTGGGTGAAATTATGATATACCATGCCAAGTTTCAACCATTTCAGAGTTCATTTGTGGTGCTTTCTAATTTCAGGGTCATTTAGCTGAAAACAATTCATTAAATGCATGAAAAATAGCAAATGAAGCTAGATAGGGTTGAAATTTTAGGATGTGGCTTCTAATGGTTCATATTGAATGCACAAAAAGTCTGGAGTTGAACTAATTTTAAAAAATTGAAATCCTTTTGTAACAGACGAGTTTTCGTCCAAAACTCTTATACTTCGAAAGAGATTGTCCATTTTGTACACGAAGTGCATCTAGTTTTTGCCGTAACCCTCTCAACTTTTTAGCACATGCTATGTGGGTGAAATTATTATTCCATGCCAACTTTCAACCATTTCAGAGTTCATTTGTGGTGCTTTTTAATTTCAGGGTCATTTAGCTGAAAACAATTCATTAAATGCATGAAAAATAGCAAATGAAACTAGATAGGGTTGAAATTTTAGGATGTGGCTTCTAATGGTTCATATTGAATGCACAAAAAGTCTGGAGTTGAAATAATTTTAAAAAATTGAAATCCTTTTGTAACAGACGAGTTTTCGTCCAAAACCCTCATACTTCGAAAGAGATTGTCCATTTTGTACACGAAGTGCATCTAGTTTTTGCCGTAACCCTCTCAACTTTTTAGCACATGCTATGTGGGTGAAATTATTATTCCATGCCAACTTTCAACCATCTCAGAGTTCATTTGTGGTGCTTTTTAATTTCAGGGTCATTTAGCTCAAAACAATTCATTAAATGCATGAAAAATAGCAAATGAAGTTAGATAGGGTTGAAATTTTAGGATGTGGCTTCTATTGGTTCATATTGAATGCACAAAAAGTCTGGAGTTGAAACAAGTTAAAAAAATTGAAATCCTTATGTAACAGACGAGTTTTCGTCCGAAACCCGCATACTGCGAAAGAGATTGTCCATTTTGTACACGAAGTGCATCCAGCTTTTGCTGTAACCCTCTCAACTTTTTAGCACATGCTATGTGGGTGAAATTATGATACCATGCCAAGTTTCAACCTTTTTAGAGTTCATTTGTGGTGTTTTTTAATTTCAGGGTCATTTAGCTCAAAACAATTCATTAAATGCATGAAAAATAGCAAAGGAAGTTAGATAGGGTTGAAATTTTAGGATGTGGCTTCTAATGGTTCATATTGAATGCACAAAAAGTCTGGAGTTGAAATAAGTTGAAAAATTTGAAATCCTTTTGTAACACACGAGTTTTCGTCCGAAACCCTGATACTTTGAAAAAGATTGTCCATTTTGTACACGAAGTGCATCCAGTTTTTGCCGTAACCCTCTCAACTTTTTAGCACATGCTATGTGGGTGAAATTATGATATACCATGCCAAGTTTCAACCATTTCAGAGTTCATTTGTGGTGCTTTTTAATTTCAGGGTCTTCTAGCTGAAAACAATTAATTAAATGCATGAAAAATAGCAAATGAAGTTAGATAGGGTTGAAATTTTAGGATGTGGCTTCTAATGGTTCATATTGAATGCACAAAAAGTCTGGAGTTGAAATAAGTTTAAAAAAATTAAATCCTTTTGTAACAGACGAGTTTTCGTCCGAAACCCAGGTACTTCGAAAGAGATTGTCCATTTTGTACACGAAGTGCATCCAGTTTTTGCCGTAACCCTCTCAACTTTTTAGCACATGCTATGTGGGTGAAATTATGATACCATGCCAAGTTTCACCCATTTCAGAGTTCATTTGTGGTGCTTTTTAATTTCAGGGTCATTTAGCTCAAAACAATTCATTAAATGCATGAAAAATAGCAAATGAAGTTAGATAGTGTTGAAATTTTAGGATGTGGCTTCTAATGGTTCATATTGAATGCACAAAAAGTCTGGAGTTGAACTAATTTTAAAAAATTGAAATCCTTTTGTAACAGACGAGTTTTCGTCCAAAACCCTCATACTTCGAAAGAGATTGTCCATTTTGTACACGAAGTGCATCTAGTTTTTGCCGTAACCCTCTCAACTTTTTAGCACATGCTATGTGGGTGAAATTATTATTCCATGCCAACTTTCAACCATTTCAGAGTTCATTTGTGGTGCTTTTTAATTTCAGGGTCATTTAGCTCAAAACAATTCATTAAATGCATGAAAAATAGCAAATGAAGTTAGATAGGGTTGAAATTTTAGGATGTGGCTTCTAATGGTTCATATTGAATGCACAAAAAGTCTGGAGTTGAAATAATTTTAAAAAATTGAAATCCTTTTGTAACAGACGAGTTTTCGTCCGAAACCCTGATACTTCGAAAGAGATTGTCCATTTTGTACACGAAGTGCATCCAGTTTTTGCCATAACCCTCTCAACTTTTTAGCACATGCTATGTGGGTGAGATTATGATACCATGCCAAGTTTCAACCATTTCAGAGTTCATTTGTGGTGCTTTTTAATTTTAGGGTCATTTAGCTGAAAACAATTCATTAAATGCATGAAAAATAGCAAATGCAGTTAGATAGGGTTGAAATTTTAGGATGTGGCTTCTAATGGTTCATATTGAATGCACAAAAAGTCTGGAGTTGAAATAATTTTAAAAAATTGAAATCCTTTTGTAACAGACGAGTTTTCGTCCGAAACCCTGATACTTCGAAAGACATTGTCCATTTTGTACACGAAGTGCATCCAGTTTTTGCCGTAACCCTCTCAACTTTTTAGCACATGCTATGTGGGTGAAATTATGATATACCATGCCAAGTTTCAACCATTTCAGAGTTCATTTGTGGTGCTTTTTAATTTCAGGGTCATTTAGCTGAAAACAATTCATTAAATGCATGAAAAATAGCAAATGAAGTTAGATAGGGTTGAAATTTTAGGATGTGGCTTCTAATGGTTCATATTGAATGCACAAAAAGTCTGGAGTTGAAATAAGTTTAAAAAAATTGAAATCCTTTTGTAACAGACGAGTTTTCGTCCGAAACCCTGATACTTCGAAAGACATTGTCCATTTTGTACACGAAGTGCATCCAGTTTTTGCCGTAACCCTCTCAACTTTTTAGCACAAGCTATGTGGGTGAAATTTTAGGATGTGGCTTCTAATGGTTCATATTGAATGCACAAAAATTCTGGAGTTGAAATAATTTTAAAAAATTGAAATCCTTTGGTAACAGACGAGTTTTCGTCCGAAACCCTAATACTTCGAAAGAGATTGTCCATTTTGTACACGAAGTGCATCCAGTTTTTGCCGTAACCCTCTCAACTTTTTAGCACATGCTATGTGGGTGAAACTTTGATACCATGCCAAGTTTCAACCATTTCAGAGTTCATTTGTGGTGCTTTTTAATTTCAGGGTCATTTAGCTGAAAACAATTTATTAAATGCATGAAAAATAGCAAATGAAGTTAGATAGGGTTGAAATTTTAGGATGTGGCTTCTAATGGTTCATATTGAATGCACAAAAAGTCTGGAGTTGAAATAATTTTAAAAATTGAAATCCTTTTGTAACAGACGAGTTTTCGTTCGAAACCCTAATACTTCGAAAGAGATTGTCCATTTTGTACACGAAGTGCATCCAGTTTTTGCCGTAACCCTCTCAACTTTTTAGCACATGCTATGTGGGTGAAATTATGATATACCATGCCAAGTTTCAACCATTTCAGAGTTCATTTGTGGTGCTTTTTAATTTCAGGGTCTTTTAGCTGAAAACAATTCATTAAATGCATGAAAAATAGCAAATGAAGTTAGATAGGGTTGAAATTTTAGGATGTGGCTTCTAATGGTTCATATTGAATGCACAAAAAGTCTGGAGTTGAAATTAGTTTAAAAAAATTGAAATCCTTTTGGAACAGACGAGTTTTCGTTCGAAACCCTAATACTTCGAAAGAGATTGTCCATTTTGTACACGAAGTGCATCCAGTTTTTGCCGTAACCCTCTCAACTTTTTAGCACATGCTATGTGGGTGAAACTTTGATACCATGCCAAGTTTCAACCATTTCAGAGTTCATTTGTGGTGCTTTTTAATTTCAGGGTCATTTAGCTGAAAACAATTTATTAAATGCATGAAAAATAGCAAATGAAGTTAGATAGGGTTGAAATTTTAGGATGTGGCTTCTAATGGTTCATATTGAATGCACAAAAAGTCTGGAGTTGAAATAATTTTAAAAAATTGAAATCCTTTTGTAACAGACGAGTTTTCGTTCGAAACCCTAATACTTCGAAAGAGATTGTCCATTTTGTACACGAAGTGCATCCAGTTTTTGCCGTAACCCTCTCAACTTTTTAGCACAAGCTATGTGGGTGAAATTATGATATACCATGCCAAGTTTCAACCATTTCAGAGTTCATTTGTGGTGCTTTTTAATTTCAGGGTCTTTTAGCTGAAAACAATTCATTAAATGCATGAAAAATAGCAAATGAAGTTAGATAGGGTTGAAATTTTAGGATGTGGCTTCTAATGGTTCATATTGAATGCACAAAAAGTCTGGAGTTGAAATTAGTTTAAAAAAATTGAAATCCTTTTGGAACAGACGAGTTTTCGTCCGAAACCCTAATACTTCGAAAGAGATTGTCCATTTTGTACACGAAGTGCATCCAGTTTTTGTCGTAACCCTCTCAACTTTTTAGCACATGCTATGTGGGTGAAACTTTGATACCATGCCAAGTTTCAACCATTTCAGAGTTCATTTGTGGTGCTTTTTAATTTCAGGGCCATTTAGCTGAAAACAATTCATTAAATGCATGAAAAATAGCAAATGAAGTTAGATAGGGTTGAAATTTTAGGATGTGGCTTCTAATGGTTCATATTGAATGCACAAAAAGTCTGGAGTTGAAATAATTTTAAAAAATTGAAATCCTTTTGTAACACACGAGTTTTCGTCCGAAACCCTGAAACTTCGAAAGAGATTGTCCATTTTGTACACGAAGTGCATCCAGTTTTTGCCGTAACCCTCTCAACTTTTTAGCACATGCTATGTGTGTGAAACTTTGATACCATGCCAAGTTTCAACCATTTCAGAGTTCATTTGTGGTGCTTTTTAATTTCAGGGCCATTTAGCTGAAAACAATTCATTAAATGCATGAAAAATAGCAAATGAAGTTAGATAGGGTTGAAATTTTAGGATGTGGCTTCTAATGGTTCATATTGTATGCACAAAAAGTCTGGAGTTGAAATAATTTTAAAAAATTGAAATCCTTTTGTAACAGACGAGTTTTCGTCCGAAACCCTGATACTTCGAAAGAGATTGTCCATTTTGTACACGAAGTGCATCCAGTTTTTGCCGTAACCCTCTCAACTTTTTAGCACATGCTATGTGGGTGAAATTATGATACCATGCCAAGTTTCAACCATTTCAGAGTTCATTTGTGGTGCTTTTTAATTTCAGGGTCATTTAGCTGAAAACAATTCATTAAATGCATGAAAAATAGCAAATGAAGTTAGATAGGGTTGAAATTTTAGGATGTGGCTTCTAATGGTTCATATTGAATGCACAAAAAGTCTGGAGTTGAACTAATTTTAAAAAATTGAAATCCTTTTGTAACAGACGAGTTTTCGTCCGAAACCCTCATACTTCGAAAGAGATTGTCCATTTTGTACACGAAGTGCATCCAGCTTTTGCCGTAACCCTCTCAACTTTTTAGCACATGCTATGTGGGTGAAATTATGAAACCATGCCAAGTTTCAACCTTTTTAGAGTTCATTTGAGGTGTTTTTTAATTTCAGGGTCATTTAGCTCAAAACAATTCATTAAATGCATGAAAAATAGCAAATGAAGTTAGATAGGGTTGAAATTTTAGGATGTGGCTTCTAATGGTTCATATTGTATGCACAAAAAGTCTGGAGTTGAAATAATTTTAAAAAATTGAAATCCTTTTGTAACAGACGAGTTTTCGTCCGAAACCCTGATACTTCGAAAGAGATTGTCCATTTTGTACACGAAGTGCATCTAGTTTTTGCCGTAACCCTCTCAACTTTTTAGCACATGCTATGTGGGTGAAATTATTATTCCATGCCAACTTTCAACCATTTCAGAGTTCATTTGTGGTGCTTTTTAATTTCAGGGTCATTTAGCTCAAAACAATTCATTAAATGCATGAAAAATAGCAAATGAAGTTAGATAGGGTTGAAATTTTAGGATGTGGCTTCTAATGGTTCATATTGAATGCACAAAAAGTCTAGAGTTGAAATAAGTTAAAAAAATTGAAATCCTTATGTAACAGACGAGTTTTCGTCCGAAACCCTCATACTTCGAAAGAGATTGTCCATTTTGTACACGAAGTGCATCCAGCTTTTGCCGTAACCCTCTCAACTTTTTAGCACATGCTATGTGGGTGAAATTATGATACCATGCCAAGTTTCAACCTTTTTAGAGTTCATTTGAGGTGTTTTTTAATTTCAGGGTCATTTAGCTCAAAACAATTCATTAAATGCATGAAAAATAGCAAATGAAGTTAGATAGGGTTGAAATTTTAGGATGTGGCTTCTAATGGTTCATATTGAATGCACAAAAAGTCTAGAGTTGAAATAAGTTAAAAAAATTGAAATCCTTTTGTAACACACGAGTTTTCGTCCGAAACCCTGATACTTCGAAAGAGATTGTCCATTTTGTACACGAAGTGCATCCAGTTTTTGCCGTAACCCTCTCAACTTTTTAGCACATGCTATGTGGGTGAAATTATGATACCACGCCAAGTTTCACCCATTTCAGAGTTCATTTGTGGTGCTTTTTAATTTCAGGGTCATTTAGCTCAAAACAATTCATTAAATGCATGAAAAATAGCGAATGAAGTTAGATAGGGTTGAAATTTCAGGATGTGGCTTCTAATGGTTCATATTGAATGCACAAAAAGTCTGGAGTTGAAATAATTTTAAAAAATTGAAATCCTTTTGTAACAGACGAGTTTTCGTCCGAAACCCTGATACTTCGAAAGAGATTGTCCATTTTGTACACGAAGTGCATCCAGTTTTTGCCGTAACCCTCTCAACTTTTTAGCACATGCTATGTGGGTGAAATTATGATATATCATGCCAAGTTTCAACCATTTCCGAGTTCATTAGTGGTGCTTTTTAATTTCAGGGTCATTTAGCTGAAAACAATTCATTAAATGCATGAAAAATAGCAAATGAAGTTAGATAGGGTTGAAATTTTAGGATGTGGCTTCTAATGGTTCATATTGAATGCACAAAAAGTCTGGAGTTGAAATAATTTTAAAAAATTGAAATCCTTTTGTAACAGACGAGTTTTCGTCCGAAACCCTGATACTTCGAAAGAGATTGTCCATTTTGTACACGAAGTGCATCCAGTTTTTGCCATAACCCTCTCAACTTTTTAGCACATGCTATGTGGGTGAAATTATGATTCCATGCCAAGTTTCAACCATTTCAGAGTTCATTTGTGGTGCTTTTTAATTTCAGGGTCATTTAGCTGAAAACAATTCATTAAATGCATGAAAAATAGCAAATGAAGTTAGATAGGGTTGAAATTTTAGGATGTGGCTTCTAATGGTTCATATTGAATGCACAAAAAGTCTGGAGTTGAAATAATTTTAAAAAATTGAAATCCTTTTGTAACAGACGAGTTTTCGTCCGAAACCCTGATACTTCGAAAGACATTGTCCATTTTGTACACGAAGTGCATCCAGTTTTTGCCGTAACCCTCTCAACTTTTTAGCACATGCTATGTGGGTGAAATTATGATATACCATGCCAAGTTTCAACCATTTCAGAGTTCATTTGTGGTGCTTTTTAATTTCAGTGTCATTTAGCTGAAAACAATTCATTAAATGCATGAAAAATAGCAAATGAAGTTAGATAGAGTTGAAATTTTAGGATGTGGCTTCTAATGGTTCATATTGAATGCACAAAAAGTCTGGAGTTGAAATAAGTTTAAAAAAATTGAAATCCTTTTGTAACAGACGAGTTTTCGTCCGAAACCCTGATACTTCGAAAGACATTGTCCATTTTGTACACGAAGTGCATCCAGTTTTTGCCGTAACCCTCTCAACTTTTTAGCACAAGCTATGTGGGTGAAATTTTAGGATGTGGCTTCTAATGGTTCATATTGAATGCACAAAAATTCTGGAGTTGAAATAATTTTAAAAAATTGAAATCCTTTGGTAACAGACGAGTTTTCGTCCGAAACCCTAATACTTCGAAAGAGATTGTCCATTTTGTACACGAAGTGCATCCAGTTTTTGCCGTAACCCTCTCAACTTTTTAGCACATGCTATGTGGGTGAAACTTTGATACCATGCCAAGTTTCAACCATTTCAGAGTTCATTTGTGGTGCTTTTTAATTTCAGGGTCATTTAGCTGAAAACAATTCATTAAATGCATGAAAAATAGCAAATGAAGTTAGATAGGGTTGAAATTTTAGGATGTGGCTTCTAATGGTTCATATTGAATGCACAAAAAGTCTGGAGTTGAAATAATTTTAAAAAATTGAAATCCTTTTGTAACAGACGAGTTTTCGTCCGAAACCCTAATACTTCGAAAGAGATTGTCCATTTTGTACACGAAGTGCATCCAGTTTTTGCCGTAACCCTCTCAACTTTTTAGCACAAGCTATGTGGGTGAAATTATGATATACCATGCCAAGTTTCAACCATTTCAGAGTTCATTTGTGGTGCTTTTTAATTTCAGGGTCTTTTAGCTGAAAACAATTCATTAAATGCATGAAAAATAGCAAATGAAGTTAGATAGGGTTGAAATTTTAGGATGTGGCTTCTAATGGTTCATATTGAATGCACAAAAAGTCTGGAGTTGAAATTAGTTTAAAAAAATTGAAATCCTTTTGGAACAGACGAGTTTTCGTCCGAAACCCTGGTACTTCGAAAGAGATTGTCCATTTTGTACACGAAGTGCATCCAGTTTTTGCCGTAACCCTCTCAACTTTTTAGCACATGCTATGTGGGTGAAACTATGATACCATGCCAAGTTTCAACCATTTCAGAGTTCATTTGTGGTGCTTTTTAATTTCAGGGTCTTTTAGCTGAAAACAATTCATTAAATGCATGAAAAATAGCAAATGAAGTTAGATAGGGTTGATATTTTAGGATGTGGCTTCTAATGGTTCATATTGAATGCACAAAAAGTCTGGAGTTGAACTAATTTTAAAAAATTGAAATCCTTTTGTAACAGACGAGTTTTCGTCCAAAACCCTCATACTTCGAAAGAGATTGTCCATTTTGTACACGAAGTGCATCTAGTTTTTGCCGTAACCCTCTCAACTTTTTAGCACATGCTATGTGGGTGAAATTATTATTCCATGCCAACTTTCAACCATTTCAGAGTTCATTTGTGGTGCTTTTTAATTTCAGGGTCATTTAGCTCAAAACAATTCATTAAATGCATGAAAAATAGCAAATGAAGTTAGATAGGGTTGAAATTTTAGTATGTGGCTTCTATTGGTTCATATTGAATGCACAAAAAGTCTGGA
The DNA here is from genome assembly GCA_039707655.1 of Elymus sibiricus. Taxonomy (NCBI): domain Eukaryota; kingdom Viridiplantae; phylum Streptophyta; class Magnoliopsida; order Poales; family Poaceae; genus Elymus; species Elymus sibiricus. Next base: position 242,227,965 of record CM077665.1, read on the forward strand.
GTTGAAACAAGTTTAAAAAATTGAAATCCTTATGTAACAGACGAGTTTTCGTCCGGAACCCTCATACTTCGAAAGAGATTGTCCATTTTGTACACGAAGTGCATCCAGCTTTTGCCGTAACCCTCTCAACTTTTTAGCACATGCTATGTGGGTGAAATTATGATACCATGCCAAGTTTCAACCTTTTTAGAGTTCATTTGTGGTGTTTTTTAATTTCAGGGTCATTTAGCTCAAAACAATTCATTAAATGCATGAAAAATAGCAAATGAAGTTAGATACGGTTGAAATTTTAGGATGTGGCTTCTAATGGTTCATATTGAATGCACAAAAAGTCTGGAGTTGAAATTAGTTTAAAAAAATTGAAATCCTTTTGGAACAGACGAGTTTTCGTCCGAAACCCTGGTACTTCGAAAGAGATTGCCCATTTTGTACACGAAGTGCATCCAGTTTTTGCCGTAACCCTCTCAACTTTTTAGCACATGCTATGTGGGTGAAATTATGATACCATGCCAAGTTTCAACCATTTCAGAGTTCATTTGTGGTGCTTTTTAATTTCAGGGTCATTTAGCTGAAAACAATAAATTAAATGCATGAAAAATAGCAAATAAAGTTAGATAGGGTTGAAATTTTAGGATGTCGCTTCTAATGGTTCATATTGAATGCACAAAAAGTCTGGAGTTGAACTAATTTTAAAAAATTGAAATCCTTTTGGAACAGACGAGTTTTCGTCCAAAACCCTCATACTTCGAAAGAGATTGTCCATTTTGTACACGAAGTGCATCCAGTTTTTGCCGTAACCCTCTCAACTTTTTAGCACATGCTATGTGGGTGAAATTATGATACCATGCCAAGTTTCAACCATTTCAGAGTTCATTTGTGGTGCTTTTTAATTTCAGGGTCATTTAGCTCAAAACAATTCATTAAATGCATGAAAAATAGCAAATGAAGTTAGATAGGGTTGAAATTTTAGGATGTGGCTTCTAATGGTTCATATTGAATGCACAAAAAGTCTGGAGTTGAAATAATTTTAAAAAATTGAAATCCTTTTGTAACACACGAGTTTTCGTCCGAAACCCTCATACTTCGAAAGAGATTGTCCATTTTGTACACGAAGTGCATCCAGTTTTTGCCATAACCCTCTCAACTTTTTAGCACATGCTATGTGGGTGAAATTATGATACCATGCCAAGTTTCAACCATTTCAGAGTTCATTTGTGGTGCTTTTTAATTTCAGGGTCATTTAGCTCAAAACAATTCATTAAATGATTGAAAAATAGCAAATGAAGTTAGATATGGTTGAAATTTTAGGATGTGGCTTCTAATGGTTCATATTGAATGCACAAAAAGTCTGGAGTTGAAATAATTTTAAAAAATTGAAATCCTTTTGTAACAGACGAGTTTTCGTCCGAAACCCTGATACTTCGAAAGACATTGTCCATTTTGTACACGAAGTGCATCCAGTTTTTGCCGCAACCCTCTCAACTTTTTAGCACATGCTATGTGGGTGAAATTATGATATACCATGCCAAGTTTCAACCATTTCAGAGTTCATTTGTGGTGCTTTTTAATTTCAGGGTCATTTAGCTCAAAACAATTCATTAAATGCATGAAAAATAGCAAATGAAGTTAGATAGGGTTGAAATTTTAGGATGTGGCTTATAATGGTTCATATTGAATGCACAAAAAGTCTAGAGTTGAAATAATTTTAAAAAATTGAAATCCTTTATTAACAGACGAGTTTTCGTCCGAAACCCTCATACTTCGAAAGAGATTGTCCATTTTGTACACGAAGTGCATCCAGTTTTTGCCATAACCCTCTCAACTTTTTAGCACATGCTATGTGGGTGAAATTATGATACCATGCCAAGTTTCAACCATTTCAGAGTTCATTTGTGGTGCTTTTTAATTTCAGGGTCATTTAGCTCAAAACAATTCATTAAATGCATGAAAAATAGCAAATGAAGTTAGATAGGGTTGAAATTTTAGGATGTGGCTTCTAATGGTTCATATTGAATGCACAAAAATTCTGGAGTTGAAATAATTTTAAAAAATTGAAATCCTTTTGTAACAGACGAGTTTTCGTCCGAAACCCTGATACTTCGAAAGACATTGTCCATTTTGTACACGAAGTGCATCCAGTTTTTGCCGTAACCCTCTCAACTTTTTAGCACATGCTATGTGGATGAAATTATGATATACCATGCCAAGTTTCAACCATTTCAGAGTTCATTTGTGGTGCTTTTTAATTTCAGGGTCATTTAGCTGAAAACAATTCATTAAATGCATGAAAAATAGCAAATGAAGTTAGATAGGGTTGAAATTTTAGGATGTGGCTTCTAATGGTTCATATTGAATGCACAAAAAGTCTGGAGTTGAAATAAGTTTAAAAAAATTGAAATCCTTTTGTAACAGACGAGTTTTCGTCCGAAACCCTGATACTTCGAAAGACATTGTCCATTTTGTACACGAAGTGCATCCAGTTTTTGCTGTAACCCTCTCAACTTTTTAGCACAAGCTATGTGGGTGAAATTTTAGGATGTGGCTTCTAATGGTTCATATTGAATGCACAAAAAGTCTGGAGTTGAAATAATTTTAAAAAATTGAAATCCTTTTGTAACAGACGAGTTTTCGTCCGAAACCCTAATACTTCGAAAGAGATTGTCAATTTTGTACACGAAGTGCATCCAGTTTTTGCCGTAACCCTCTCAACTTTTTAGCACATGCTATGTGGGTGAAACTTTGATACCATGCCAGGTTTCAACCATTTCAGAGTTCATTTGTGGTGCTTTTTAATTTCAGGGTCATTTAGCTGAAAACAATTCATTAAATGCATGAAAAATTCCAAATGAAGTTAGATAGGGTTGAAATTTTAGGATGTGGCTTCTAATGGTTCATATTGAATGCACAAAAAGTCTGGAGTTGAAATAATTTTAACAGACGAGTTTTCGTCCGAAACCCTAATACTTCGAAAGAGATTGTCCATTTTGTACACGAAGTGCATCTAGTTTTTGCCGTAACCCTCTCAACTTTTTAGCACATGCTATGTGGGTGAAATTATTATTCCATGCCAACTTTCAACCATTTCAGAGTTCATTTGTGGTGCTTTTTAATTTCAGGGTCATTTAGCTCAAAACAATTCATTAAATGCATGAAAAATAGTAAATGAAGTTAGATAGGGTTGAAATTTTAGGATGTGGCTTCTATTGGTTCAAATTGAATGCACAAAAAGTTTGGAATTGAAACAAGTTAAAAAAATTGAAATCCTTATGTAACAGACGAGTTTTCGTCCGAAACCATCATACTTCGAAAGAGATTGTCCATTTTGTACACGAAGTGCATCCAGCTTTTGCCGTAACCCTCTCAACTTTTTAGCACATGCTATGTGGGTGAAATTATGATACCATGCCAAGTTTCAACCTTTTTAGAGTTCATTTGTGGTGTTTTTTAATTTCAGGGTCATTTAGCTCAAAACAATTCATTAAATGCATGAAAAATAGCAAATGAAGTTAGATAGGGTTGAAATTTTAGGATGTGGCTTCTAATGGTTCATATTGAATGCAAAAAAAGTCTGGAGTTGAAATAAGTTGAAAAAATTGAAATCCTTTTGTAACACACGAGTTTTCGTCCGAAACCCTGATACTTCGAAAAAGATTGTCCATTTTGTACACGAAGTGCATCCAGTTTTTGCTGTAACCCTCTCAACTTTTTAGCACATGCTATGTGGGTGAAATTATGATACCATGCCAAGTTTCAACCATTTCAGAGTTCATTTGTGGTGCTTTTTAATTTCAGGGTCATTTAGCTCAAAACAATTCATTAAATGCATGAAATATAGCAAATGAAGTTAGATAGGGTTGAAATTTTAGGATGTGGCTTCTAATGGTTCATATTGAATGCACAAAAAGTCTGGAGTTGAAATAATTTTAAAAAATTGAAATCCTTTTGTAACAGACGAGTTTTCGTCCGAAACCCTGATACTTCGAAAGAGATTGTCCATTTTGTACACGAAGTGCATCCAGTTTTTGCCATAACCCTCTCAACTTTTTAGCACATGCTATGTGGGTGAAATTATGATACCATGCCAAGTTTCAACCATTTCAGAGTTCATTTGTGGTGCTTTTTAATTTCAGGGTCATTTACTTGAAAACAATTCGTTAAATGCATGAAAAATAGCAAATGAAGTTAGATAGGGTTGAAATTTTAGGATGTGGCTTCTAATGGTTCATATTGAATGCACAAAAAGTCTGGAGTTGAAATAATTTTAAAAAATTGAAATCCTTTTGTAACAGACGAGTTTTCGTCCGAAACCCTGATACTTCGAAAGACATTGTCCATTTTGTACACGAAGTGCATCCAGTTTTTGCCGTAACCCTCTCAACTTTTTAGCACATGCTATGTGGGTGAAATTATGATATACCATGCCAAGTTTCAACCATTTCAGAGTTCATTTGTGGTGCTTTTTAATTTCAGGGTCATTTAGCTGAAAACAATTCATTAAATGCATGAAAAATAGCAAATGAAGTTAGATAGGGTTGAAATTTTAGGATGTGGCTTCTAATGGTTCATATTGAATGCACAAACAGTCTGGAGTTGAAATAAGTTTAAAAAAATTGAAATCCTTTTGTAACAGACGAGTTTTCGTCCGAAACCCTGATACTTCGAAAGACATTGTCCATTTTGTACACGAAGTGCATCCAGTTTTTGCCGTAACCCTCTCAACTTTTTAGCACAAGCTATGTGGGTGAAATTTTAGGATGTGGCTTCTAATGGTTCATATAGAATGCACAAAAAGTCTGGAGTTGAAATAATTTTAAAAAATTCAAATCCTTTTGTAACAGACGAGTTTTCGTTCGAAACCCTAATACTTCGAAAGAGATTGTCCATTTTGTACACGAAGTGCATCCAGTTTTTGCCGTAACCCTCTCAACTTTTTAGCACATGCTATGTGGGTGAAACTTTGATACCATGCCAAGTTTCAGCCGTTTCAGAGTTCATTTGTGGTGCCTTTTAATTTCAGGGTCATTTAGCTGAAAACAATTCATTAAATGCATGAAAATTAGCAAATGAAGTTAGATAGGGTTGAAATTTTAGGATGTGGCTTCTAATGGTTCATATTGAATGCACAAAAAGTCTGGAGTTGAAATTAGTTTAAAAAAATTGAAATCCTTTTGGAACAGACGAGTTTTCGTCCGAAACCCTGGTACTTCGAAAGAGATTGTCCATTTTGTACACGAAGTGCATCCAGTTTTTGCCGTAACCCTCTCAACTTTTTAGCACATGCTATGTGGGTGAAATTATGATACCATGCCAAGTTTCAACCATTTCAGAGTTCATTTGTGGTGCTTTTTAATTTCAGGGTCATTTAGCTGAAAACAATTCATTAAATGCATGAAAAATAGCAAATGAAGTTAGATAGGGTTGAAATTTTAGGATGTGGCTTCTAATGGTTCATATTGAATGCACAACAAGTCTGGAGTTGAACTAATTTTAAAAAATTGAAATCCTTTTGTAACAGACGAGTTTTCGTCCAAAACCCTCATACTTCGAAAGAGATTGTCCATTTTGTACACGAAGTGCATCTAATTTTTGCCGTAACACTCTCAACTTTTTAGCACATGCTATGTGGGTGAAATTATTATTCCATGCCAACTTTCAACCATTTCAGAGTTCATTTGTGGTGCTTTTTAATTTCAGGGTCATTTAGCTCAAAACAATTCATTAAATGCATGAAAAATAGCAAATGAAGTTAGATAGGGTTGAAATTTTAGGATGTGGCTTCTATTGGTTCATATTGAATGCACAAAAAGTCTGGAGTTGAAACAAGTTAAAAAAATTGAAATCCTTATGTAACAGACGAGTTTTCGTCCGAAACCCTCATACTTCGAAAGAGATTGTCCATTTTGTACACGAAGTGCATCTAATTTTTGCCGTAACCCTCTCAACTTTTTAGCACATGCTATGTGGGTGAAATTATTATTCCATGCCAACTTTCAACCATTTCAGAGTTCATTTGTGGTGCTTTTTAATTTCAGGGTCATTTAGCTCAAAACAATTCATTAAATGCATGAAAAATAGCAAATGAAGTTAGATAGGGTTGAAATTTTAGGATGTGTCTTCTATTGGTTCATATTGAATGCACAAAAAGTCTGGAGTTGAAACAAGTTAAAAAAATTGAAATCCTTATGTAACAGACGAGTTTTCGTCCGAAACCCTCATACTTCGAAAGAGATTGTCCATTTTGTACACGAAGTGCATCCAGCTTTTGCCGTAACCCTCTCAACTTTTTAGCACATGCTATGTGGGTGAAATTATGATACCATGCCAAGTTTCAACCTTTTTAGAGTTCATTTGTGGTGTTTTTTAATTTCAGGGTCATTTAACTCAAAACAATTCATTAAATGCATGAAAAATAGCAAATGAAGTTAGATACGGTTGAAATTTTAGGATGTGGCTTCTAATGGTTCATATTGAATGCACAAAAAGTCTGGAGTTGAAATAAGTTGAAAAAATTGAAATCCTTTTGTAACACACGAGTTTTCGTCCGAAACCCTGATACTTCGAAAAAGATTGTCCATTTTGTACACGAAGTGCATCCAGTTTTTGCCGTAACCCTCTCAACTTTTTAGCATATGCTATGTGGGTGAAATACTGATACGATGCCAAGTTTCAACCATTTCAGAGTTCATTTGTGGTGCTTTTTAATTTCAGGGTCATTTAGCTCAAAACAATTCATTAAATGCATGAAAAATAGCAAATGAAGTTAGATAGGGTTGAAATTTTAGGATGTGGCTTCTAATGGTTCATATTGAATGCACAAAAAGTCTGGAGTTGAAATAATTTTAAAAAATTGAAATCCTTTTGTAACAGACGAGTTTTCGTCCGAAACCCTGATAGTTCGAAAGACATTGTCCATTTTGTACACGAAGTGCATCCAGTTTTTGCCGTAACCCTCTCAACTTTTTAGCACATGCTATGTGGGTGAAATTATGATATACCATGCCAAGTTTCAACCATTTCAGAGTTCATTTGTGGTGCTTTTTAATTTCAGGGTCATTTAGCTGAAAACAATTCATTAAATGCATGAAAAATACCAAATGAAGTTAGATAGGGTTGAAATTTTAGGATATGGCTTCTAATGGTTCATATTGAATGCACAAAAAGTCTGGAGTTGAAATAAGTTTAAAAAAATTGAAATCCTTTTGTAACAGACGAGTTTTCGTCCGAAACCCTAATACTTCGAAAGACATTGTCCATTTTGTACACGAAGTGCATCCAGTTTTTGCCGTAACCCTCTCAACTTTTTAGCACAAGCTATGTGGGTGAAATTTTAGGATGTGGCTTCTAATGGTTCATATTGAATGCACAAAAAGTCTGTAGTTGAAATAATTTTAAAAAATTGAAATCCTTTGGTAACAGACGAGTTTTCGTCCGAAACCCTAATACTTCGAAAGAGATTGTCCATTTTGTACACGAAGTGCATCCAGTTTTTGCCGTAACCCTCTCAACTTTTTAGCACATGCTATGTGGGTGAAACTTTGATACCATGCCAAGTTTCAACCATTTCAGAGTTCATTTGTGGTGCTTTTTAATTTCAGGGTCATTTAGCTGAAAACAATTCATTAAATGCATGAAAAATAGCAAATGAAGTTAGATAGGGTTGAAATTTTAGGATGTGGCTTCTAATGGTTCATATTGAATGCACAAACAGTCTGGAGTTGAAATAAGTTTAAAAAAATTGAAATCCTTTTGTAACAGACGAGTTTTCGTCCGAAACCCTGATACTTCGAAAGACATTGTCCATTTTGTACACGAAGTGCATCCAGTTTTTGCCGTAACCCTCTCAACTTTTTAGCACAAGCTATGTGGGTGAAATTTTAGGATGTGGCTTCTAATGGTTCATATAGAATGCACAAAAAGTCTGGAGTTGAAATAATTTTAAAAAATTCAAATCCTTTTGTAACAGACGAGTTTTCGTCCGAAACCCTAATACTTCGAAAGAGATTGTCCATTTTGTACACGAAGTGCATCCAGTTTTTGCCGTAACCCTCTCAACTTTTTAGCACATGCTATGTGGGTGAAACTTTGATACCATGCCAAGTTTCAGCCATTTCAGAGTTCATTTGTGGTGCCTTTTAATTTCAGGGTCATTTAGCTGAAAACAATTCATTAAATGCATGAAAATTAGCAAATGAAGTTAGATAGGGTTGAAATTTTAGGATGTGGCTTCTAATGGTTCATATAGAATGCACAAAAAGTCTGGAGTTGAAATTAGTTTTAAAAAATTGAAATCCTTTTGGAACAGACGAGTTTTCGTCCAAAACCCTGGTACTTCGAAAGAGATTGTCCATTTTGTACACGAAGTGCATCCAGTTTTTGCCGTAACCCTCTCAACTTTTTAGCACATGCTATGTGGGTGAAATTATGATATACCATGCCAAGTTTCAACCATTTCAGAGTTCATTTGTGGTGCTTTTTAATTTCAGGGTCATTTAGCTGAAAACAATTCATTAAATGCATGAAAAATAGCAAATGAAGTTAGATAGGGTTGAAATTTTAGGATGTGGCTTCTAATGGTTCATATTGAATGCACAAAAAGTCTGGAGTTGAACTAATTTTAAAAAATTGAAATCCTTTTGTAACAGACGAGTTTTCGTCCAAAACCCTCATACTTCGAAAGAGATTGTCCATTTTGTACACGAAGTGCATCTAATTTTTGCCGTAACACTCTCAACTTTTTAGCACATGCTATGTGGGTGAAATTATTATTCCATGCCAACTTTCAACCATTTCAGAGTTCATTTGTGGTGCTTTTTAATTTCAGGGTCATTTAGCTCAAAACAATTCATTAAATGCATGAAAAATAGCAAATGAAGTTAGATAGGGTTGAAATTTTAGGATGTGGCTTCTATTGGTTCATATTGAATGCACAAAAAGTCTGGAGTTGAAACAAGTTAAAAAAATTGAAATCCTTATGTAACAGACGAGTTTTCGTCCGAAACCCTCATACTTCGAAAGAGATTGTCCATTTTGTACACGAAGTGCATCTAATTTTTGCCGTAACCCTCTCAACTTTTTAGCACATGCTATGTGGGTGAAATTATTATTCCATGGCAACTTTCAACCATTTCAGAGTTCATTTGTGGTGCTTTTTAATTTCAGGGTCATTTAGCTCAAAACAATTCATTAAATGCATGAAAAATAGCAAATGAAGTTAGATAGGGTTGAAATTTTAGGATGTGGCTTCTATTGGTTCATATTGAATGCACAAAAAGTCTGGAGTTGAAACAAGTTAAAAAAATTGAAATCCTTATGTAACAGACGAGTTTTCGTCCGAAACCCACATACTTCGAAAGAGATTGTCCATTTTGTACACGAAGTGCATCCAGCTTTTGCCGTAACCCTCTCAACTTTTTAGCACATGCTATGTGGGTGAAATTATGATACCATGCCAAGTTTCAACCTTTTTAGAGTTCATTTGTGGTGTTTTTTAATTTCAGGGTCATTTAACTCAAAACAATTCATTAAATGCATGAAAAATAGCAAATGAAGTTAGATACGGTTGAAATTTTAGGATGTGGCTTCTAATGGTTCATATTGAATGCACAAAAAGTCTGGAGTTGAAATAAGTTGAAAAAATTGAAATCCTTTTGTAACACACGAGTTTTCGTTCGAAACCCTGATACTTCGAAAAAGATTGTCCATTTTGTACACGAAGTGCATCCAGTTTTTGCCGTAACCCTCTCAACTTTTTAGCACATGCTATGTGGGTGAAATACTGATACGATGCCAAGTTTCAACCATTTCAGAGTTCATTTGTGGTGCTTTTTAATTTCAGGGTCATTTAGCTCAAAACAATTCATTAAATGCATGAAAAATAGCAAATGAAGTTAGATAGGGTTGAAATTTTAGGATGTGGCTTCTAATGGTTCATATTGAATGCACAAAAAGTCTGGAGTTGAAATAATTTTAAAAAATTGAAATCCTTTTGTAACAGACGAGTTTTCGTCCGAAACCCTGATACTTCGAAAGACATTGTCCATTTTGTACACGAAGTCCATCCAGTTTTTGCCGTAACCCTCTCAACTTTTTAGCACATGCTATGTGGGTGAAATTATGATATACCATGCCAAGTTTCAACCATTTCAGAGTTCATTTGTGGTGCTTTTTAATTTCAGGGTCATTTAGCTGAAAACAATTCATTAAATGCATGAAAAATACCAAATGAAGTTAGATAGGGTTGAAATTTTAGGATGTGGCTTCTAATGGTTCATATTGAATGCACAAAAAGTCTGGAGTTGAAATAAGTTTAAAAAAATTGAAATCCTTTTGTAACAGACGAGTTTTCGTCCGAAACCCTAATACTTCGAAAGACATTGTCCATTTTGTACACGAAGTGCATCCAGTTTTTGCCGTAACCCTCTCAACTTTTTAGCACAAGCTATGTGGGTGAAATTTTAGGATGTGGCTTCTAATGGTTCATATTGAATGCACAAAAAGTCTGTAGTTGAAATAATTTTCAAAAATTGAAATCCTTTGGTAACAGACGAGTTTTCGTCCGAAGCCCTAATACTTCGAAAGAGATTGTCCATTTTGTACACGAAGTGCATCCAGTTTTTGCCGTAACCCTCTCAACTTTTTAGCACATGCTATGTGGGTGAAACTTTGATACCATGCCAAGTTTCAACCATTTCAGAGTTCATTTGTGGTGCTTTTTAATTTCAGGGTCATTTAGCTGAAAACAATTCATTAAATGCATGAAAAATAGCAAATGAAGTTAGATAGGGTTGAAATTTTAGGATGTGGCTTCTAATGGTTCATATTGAATGCACAAAAAGTCTGGAGTTGAAATAATTTTAAAAAATTGAAATCCTTTTGTAACAGACGAGTTTTCGTCCGAAACCCTAATACTTCGAAAGAGATTGTCCATTTTGTACACGAAGTGCATCCAGTTTTTGCCGTAACCCTCTCAACTTTTTAGCACAAGCTATGTGGGTGAAATTATGATATACCATGCCAAGTTTCAACCATTTCAGAGTTCATTTGTGGTGCTTTTTAATTTCAGGGTCTTTTAGCTGAAAACAATTCATTAAATGCATGAAAAATAGCAAATGAAGTTAGATAGGGTTGAAATTTTAGGATGTGGCTTCTAATGGTTCATATTGAATGCACAAAAAGTCTGGAGTTGAAATTAGTTTAAAAAAATTGAAATCCTTTTGGAACAGACGAGTTTTCGTCCGAAACCCTGGTACTTCGAAAGAGATTGTCCATTTTGTACACGAAGTGCATCCAGTTTTTGCCGTAACCCTCTCAACTTTTTAGCACATGCTATGTGGGTGAAATTATGATACCATGCCAAGTTTCAACCATTTCAGAGTTCATTTGTGGTGCTTTTTAATTTCAGGGTCATTTAGCTGGAAACAATTCATTAAATGCATGAAAAATAGCAAATGAAGTTAGATAGGGTTGAAATTTTAGGATGTGGCTTCTAATGGTTCATATTGAATGCACAAAAAGTCTGGAGTTGAACTAATTTTAAAAAATTGAAATCCTTTTGTAACAGACGAGTTTTCGTCCAAAACCCTGATACTTCGAAAGAGATTGTCCATTTTGTACACGAAGTGCATCTAGTTTTTCCCGTAACCCTCTCAACTTTTTAGCACATGCTATGTGGGTGAAATTATTATTCCATGCCAACTTTCAACCATTTCAGAGTTCATTTGTGGTGCTTTTTAATTTCAGGGTCATTTAGCTCAAAACAATTCATTAAATGCATGAAAAATAGCAAATGAAGTTAGATAGGGTTGAAATTTTAGGATGTGGCTTCTATTGGTTCATATTGAATGCACAAAAAGTCTGGAGTTGAAACAAGTTAAAAAAATTGAAATCCTTATGTAACAGACGAGTTTTCGTCCGAAACCCTCATACTTCGAAAGAGATTGTCCATTTTGTACACGAAGTGCATCCAGCTTTTGCCGTAACCCTCTCAACTTTTTAGCACATGCTATGTGGGTGAAATTATGATACCATGCCAAGTTTCAACCTTTTTAGAGCTCATTTGTGGTGTTTTTTAATTTCAGGGTCATTTAGCTCAAAACAATTCATTAAATGCATGAAAAATAGCAAATGAAGTTAGATACGGTTGAAATTTTAGGATGTGGCTTCTAATGGTTCATATTGAATGCACAAAAAGTCTGGAGTTGAAATAAGTTGAAAAAATTGAAATCCTTTTGTAACACACGAGTTTTCATCCGAAACCCTGATACTTCGAAAAAGATTGTCCATTTTGTACACGAAGTGCATCCAGTTTTTGCCGTAACCCTCTCAACTTTTTAGCACATGCTATGTGGGTGAAATACTGATACCATGCCAAGTTTCAACCATTTCAGAGTTCATTTGTGGTGCTTTTTAATTTCAGGGTCATTTAGCTCAAAACAATTCATTAAATGCATGAAAAATAGCAAATGAAGTTAGATAGGGTTGAAGTTTTAGGATGTGCCTTCTAATGGTTCATATTGAATGCACAAAAAGTCTGGAGTTGAAATAATTTTAAATAATTGAAATCCTTTTGTAACAGACGAGTTTTCGTCCGAAACCCTGATACTTCGAAAGAGATTGTCCATTTTGTACACGAAGTGCATCCAGTTTTTGCCATAACCCTCTCAACTTTTTAGCACATGCTATGTGGGTGAAATTATGATACCATGCCAAGTTTCAACCATTTCAGAGTTCATTTGTGGTGCTTTTTAATTTCAGGGTCATTTAGCTGAAAGCAATTCGTTAAATACATGAAAAATAGCAAATGAAGTTAGATAGGGTTGAAATTTTAGGATGTGGCTTCTAATGGTTCATATTGAATGCACAAAAAGTCTGGAGTTGAAATAATTTTAAAAAATTGAAATCCTTTTGTAACAGACGAGTTTTCGTCCGAAACCCTGATACTTCGAAAGACATTGTCCATTTTGTACACGAAGTGCATCCAGTTTTTGCCGTAACCCTCTCAACTTTTTAGCACATGCTATGTGGGTGAAATTATGATATACCATGCCAAGTTTCAACCATTTCAGAGTTCATTTGTGGTGCTTTTTAATTTCAGGGTCATTTAGCTGAAAACAATTCATTAAATGCATGAAAAATAGCAAATGAAGTTAGATAGGGTTGAAATTTTAGGATGTGGCTTCTAATGGTTCATATTGAATGCACAAAAAGACTGGAGTTTAAATAAGTTTAAAAAAATTGAAATCCTTTTGTAACAGACGAGTTTTCGTCCGAAACCCTGATACTTCGAAAGACATTGTCCATTTTGTACACGAAGTGCATCCAGTTTTTGCCGTAACCCTCTCAACTTTTTAGCACAAGCTATGTGGGTGAAATTTTAGGATGTGGCTTCTAATGGTTCATATTGAATGCACAAAAAGTCTGGAGTTGAAATAATTTTAAAAAATTCAAGTCCTTTTGTAACAGACGAGTTTTCGTCCGAAACCCTAATACTTCGAAAGAGATAGTCCATTTTGTACACGAAGTGCATCCAGTTTTTGCCGTAACCCTCTCAACTTTTTAGCACATGCTATGTGGGTGAAACTTTGATACCATGCCAAGTTTCAACCATTTCAGAGTTCATTTGTGGTGCTTTTTAATTTCAGGGTCATTTAGCTGAAAACAATTCATTAAATGCATGAAAATTAGCAAATGAAGTTAGATAGGGTTGAAATTTTAGGATGTGGCTTCTAATGGTTCATATTGAATGCACAAAAAGTCTGGAGTTGAAATAATTTTAAAAAATTGAAATGCTTTTGTAACAGACGAGTTTTCGTCCGAAACCCTAATACTTCGAAAGAGATTGTCCATTTTGTACACGAAGTGCATCCAGTTTTTGCCGTAACCCTCTCAACTTTTTAGCACAAGCTATGTGGGTGAAATTATGATATACCATGCCAAGTTTCAACCATTTCAGAGTTCATTTGTGGTGCTCTTTAATTTCTGGGTCTTTTAGCTGAAAACAGTTCATTAAATGCATGAAAAATAGCAAATGAAGTTAGATAGGATTGAAATTTTAGTATGTGGCTTCTAATGGTTCATATTGAATGCACAAAAAGTCTGGAGTTGAAATAAGTTTAAAAAAATTGAAATCCTTTTGTAACAGACGAGTATTCGTCCGAAACCCTGGTACTTCGAAAGAGATTGTCCATTTTGTACACGAAGTGCATCCAGTTTTTGCCGTAACCCTCTCAACTTTTTAGCACATGCTATGTGGGTGAAATTATGATACCATGCCAAGTTTCAACCATTTCAGAGTTCATTTGTGGTGCTTTTTAATTTCAGGGTCATTTAGCTGAAAACAATTCATTAAATGCATGAAAAATAGCAAATGAAGTTAGATAGGGTTGAAATTTTAGGATGTGGCTTCTAATGGTTCATATTGAATGCACAAAAAGTCTGGAGTTGAACTAATTTTCAAAAATTGAAATCCTTTTGTAACAGACGAGTTTTCGTCCGAAACCCTGATACTTCGAAAGAGATTGTCCATTTTGTACACGAAGTGCATCTAGTTTTTGCCGTAACCCTCTCAACTTTTTAGCACATGCTATGTGGGTGAAATTATTATTCCATGCCAACTTTCAACCATTTCAGAGTTCATTTGTGGTGCTTTCTAATTTCAGGGTCATTTAGCTGAAAACAATTCATTAAATGCATGAAAAATAGCAAATGAAGTTAGATAGGGTTGAAATTTTAGGATGTGGCTTCTAATGGTTCATATTGAATGCAGAAAAAGTCTGGAGTTGAAATAATTTTAAAAAAATTGAAATCCTTTTGTAACACACGAGTTTTCGTCCGAAACCCTGATACTTCGAAAGAGATTGTCCATTTTGTACACAAAGTGCATCTAGTTTTTGCCGTAACCCTCTCAACTTTTTAGCACAAGCTATGTGGGTGAAATTATTATTCCATGCCAACTTTCAACCATTTCAGAATTCATTTGTGGTGCTTTTTAATTTCAGGGTCATTTAGCTCAAAACAATTCAATAAATGCATGAAAAATAGCAAATGAAGTTAGATAGGGTTGAAATTTTAGGATGTGGCTTCTAATGGTTCATATTGAATGCACAAAAAGTCTGGAGTTGAAATAAGTTAAAAAAATTGAAATCCTTATGTAACAGACGAGTTTTCGTCCGAAACCCTCATACTTCGAAAGAGATTGTCCATTTTGTACACGAAGTGCATCCAGCTTTTGCCGTAACCCTCTCAACTTTTTAGCACATGCTATGTGGGTGAAATTATGATACCATGCCAACTTTCAACCTTTTTAGAGTTCATTTGTGGTGTTTTTTAATTTCAGGGTCATTTAGCTCAAAACAATTCATTAAATGCATGAAAAATAGCAAATGAAGTTAGATAGGGTTGAAATTTTAGGATGTGGCTTCTAATGGTTCATATTGAATGCACAAAAAGTCTGGAGTTGAAATAAGTTTAAAAAAATTGAAATCCTTTTGTAACAGACGAGTTTTCGTCCGAAACCCTGATACTTCGAAAGACATTGTCCATTTTGTACACGAAGTGCATCCAGTTTTTGCCGTAACCCTCTCAACTTTTTAGCACAAGCTATGTGGGTGAAATTTTAGGATGTGGCTTCTAATGGTTCATATTGAATGCACAAAAAGTCTGGAGTTGAAATAATTTTAAAAAATTGAAATCCTTTGGTAACAGACGAGTTTTCGTCCGAAACCCTAATACTTCGAAAGAGATTGTCCATTTTGTACACGAAGTGCATCCAGTTTTTGCCGTAACCCTCTCAACTTTTTAGCACAAGCTATGTGGGTGAAATTATGATATACCATGCCAAGTTTCAACCATTTCAGAGTTCATTTGTGGTGCTTTTTAATTTCAGGGTCTTTTAGCTGAAAACAATTCATTAAATGCATGAAAAATAGCAAATGAAGTTAGATAGGGTTGAAATTTTAGGATGTGGCTTCTAATGGTTCATATTGAATGCACAAAAAGTCTGGAGTTGAAATTAGTCTAAAAAAATTGAAATCCTTTTGGAACAGACGAGTTTTCGTCCGAAACCCTAGTACTTCGAAAGAGATTGTCCATTTTGTACACGAAGTGCATCCAGTTTTTGCCGTAACCCTCTCAACTTTTTAGCACATGCTATGTGGGTGAAATTATGATACCATGCCAAGTTTCAACCATTTCAGAGTACATTTGTGGTGCTTTTTAATTTCAGGGTCATTTAGCTGAAAACAATTCATTAAATGCATGAAAAATAGCAAATGAAGTTAGATAGGGTTGAAATTTTAGGATGTGGCTTCTAATGGTTCATATTGAATGCACAAAAAGTCTGGAGTTGAACTAATTTTAAAAAATTGAAATCCTTTTGTAACAGACGAGTTTTCGTCCAAAACCCTCATACTTCGAAAGAGATTGTCCATTTTGTACACGAAGTGCATCTAGTTTTTGCCGTAACCCTCTCAACTTTTTAGCACATGCTATGTGGGTGAAATTATTATTCCATGCCAACTTTCAACCATTTCGGAGTTCATTTGTGGTGCTTTTTAATTTCAGGGTCATTTAGCTCAAAACAATTCATTAAATGCATGAAAAATAGCAAATGAAGTTAGATAGGGTTGAAATTTTAGGATGTGGCTTCTATTGGTTCATATTGAATGCACAAAAAGTCTGGAGTTGAAACAAGTTAAAAAAATTGAAATCCTTATGTAACAGACGAGTTTTCGTCCGAAACCCTCATACTTCGAAAGAGATTGTCCATTTTGTACACGAAGTGCATCCAGCTTTTGCCGTAACCCTCTCAACTTTTTAGCACATGCTATGTGGGTGAAATTATGATACCATGCCAAGTTTCATCCTTTTTAGAGTTCATTTGTGGTGTTTTTTAATTTCAGGGTCATTTAGCTCAAAACAATTCATTAAATGCATGAAAAATAGCAAATGAAGTTAGATACGGTTGAAATTTTAGGATGTGGCTTCTAATGGTTCATATTGAATGCACAAAAAGTCTGGAGTTGAAATAAGTTGAAAAAATTGAAATCCTTTTGTAACACACGAGTTTTCGTCCGAAACCCTGATACTTCGAAAAAGATTGTCCATTTTGTACACGAAGTGCATCCAGTTTTTGCCGTAACCCTCTCAACTTTTTAGCACATGCTATGTGGGTGAAATACTGATACCATGCCAAGTTTCAACCATTTCAGAGTTCATTTGTGGTGCTTTTTAATTTCAGGGTCATTTAGCTCAAAACAATTCATTAAATGCATGAAAAATAGCAAATGAAGTTAGATAGGGTTGAAATTTTAGGATGTGGCTTCTAATGGTTCATATTGAATGCACAAAAAGTCTGGAGTTGAAATAATTTTAAAAAATTGAAATCCTTTTGTAACAGACGAGTTTTCGTCCGAAACCCTGATACTTCGAAAGAGATTGTCCATTTTGTACTCGAAGTGCATCCAGTTTTTGCCATAACCCTCTCAACTTTTTAGCACATGCTATGTGGGTGAAATTATGATACCATGCCAAGTTTCAACCATTTCAGAGTTCATTTGTGGTGCTTTTTAATTTCAGGGTCATTTAGCTGAAAACAATTCGTTAAATGCATGAAAAATAGCAAATGAAGTTAGATAGGTTTGAAATTTTAGGATGTGGCTTCTAATGGTTCATATTGAATGCACAAAAAGTCTGGAGTTGAAATAATTTTAAAAAATTGAAATCCTTTTGTAACAGACGAGTTTTCGTCCGAAACCCTGATACTTCGAAAGACATTGTCCATTTTGTACACGAAGTGCATCCAGTTTTTGCCGTAACCCTCTCAACTTTTTAGCACATGCTATGTGGGTGAAATTATGATATACCATGCCAAGTTTCAACCATTTCAGAGTTCATTTGTGGTGCTTTTTAATTTCAGGGTCATTTAGCTGAAAACAATTCATTAAATGCATGAAAAATAGCAAATGAAGTTAGATAGGGTTGAAATTTTAGGATGTGGCTTCTAATGGTTCATATTGAATGCACAAAAAGTCTGGAGTTGAAATAAGTTAAAAAAAATTGAAATCCTTTTGTAACAGACGAGTTTTCGTCCGAAACCATCATACTTCGAAAGACATTGTCCATTTTGTACACGAAATGCATCCAGTTTTTGCCGTAACCCTCTCAACTTTTTAGCACAAACTATGTGGGTGAAATTTTAGGATGTGGCTTCTAATGGTTCATATTGAATGCACAAAGAGTCTGGAGTTGAAATAATTTTAACAGACGAGTTTTCGTCCGAAACCCTAATACTTCGAAAGAGATTGTCCATTTTGTACACGAAGTGCATCCAGTTTTTGCCGTAACCCTCTCAACTTTTTAGCACATGCTATGTGGGTGAAACTTTGATACCATGCCAAGTTTCAACCATTTCAGAGTTCATTTGTGGTGCTTTTTAATTTCAAGGTCATTTAGCTGAAAACAATTCATTAAATGCATGAAAATTAGCAAATGAAGTTAGATAGGGTTGAAATTTTAGGATGTGGCTTCTAATGGTTCATATTGAATGCACAAAAAGTCTGGAGTTGAAATAATTTTAAAAAATTGAAATCCTTTTGTAACAGACGAGTTTTCGTCCGAAACCCTAATACTTCGAAAGAGATTGTCCATTTTGTACACGAAGTGCATCCAGTTTTTGCCGTAACCCTCTCAACTTTTTAGCACAAGCTATGTGGGTGAAATTATGATATACCATGCCAAGTTTCAACCATTTCAGAGTTCATTTGTGCTGCTTTTTAATTTCAGGGTCTTTTAGCTGAAAACAGTTCAATAAATGCATGAAAAATAGGAAATGAAGTTAGATAGGGTTGAAATTTTAGGATGTGGCTTCTAATGGTTCATATTGAATGCACAAAAAGTCTGGAGTTGAAATAAGTTTAAAAAAATTGAAATCCTTTTGTAACAGACGAGTTTTCGTCCGAAACCCTGGTACTTCGAAAGAGATTGTCCATTTTGTACACGAAGTGCATCCAGTTTTTGCCGTAACCCTCTCAACTTTTGAGCACATGCTATGTGGGTGAAATTATGATACCATGCCAAGTTTCAACCATTTCAGAGTTCATTTGTGGTCCTTTTTAATTTCAGGGTCATTTAGCTGAAAACAATTCATTAAATGCATGAAAAATAGCAAATGAAGTTAGATAGGGTTGAAATTTTAGGATGTGGCTTCTAATGGTTCATATTGAATGCACAAAAAGTCTGGAGTTGAACTAATTTTTAAAAATTGAAATCCTTTTGTAACAGACGAGTTTTCGTCCGAAACCCTGATACTTCGAAAGAGATTGTCCATTTTGTACACGAAGTGCATCTAGTTTTTGCCGTAACCCTCTAAACTTTTTAGCACATGCTATGTGGGTGAAATTATTATTCCATGCCAACTTTCAACCATTTCAGAGTTCATTTGTGGTGCTTTTTAATTTCAGGGTCATTTAGCTGAAAACAATTCATTAAATGCATGAAAAATAGCAAATGAAGTTAGATAGGGTTGAAATTTTAGGACGTGGCTTCTAATGGTTCATATTGAATGCACAAAAAGTGTGGAGTTGAAATAAGTTTAAAAAAATTGAAATCCTTTTGTAACACACGAGTTTTCGTCCGAAACCCTGATACTTCGAAAGAGATTGTCCATTTTGTACACAAAGTGTATCTAGTTTATGCCGTAACCCTCTCAACTTTTTAGCACATGCTATGTGGGTGAAATTATTATTCCATGCCAACTTTCAACCATTTCAGAGTTCATTTGTGGTGCTTTTTAATTTCAGGGTCATTTAGCTCAAAACAATTCATTAAATGCATGAAAAATAGCAAATGAAGTTAGATAGGGTTGAAATTTAAGGATGTGGCTTCTAATGGTTCATATTGAATGCACAAAAAGTCTGGAGTTGAAATAAGTTAAAAAATTTGAAATCCTTATGTAACAGACGAGTTTTCGTCCGAAACCCTAATACTTCGAAAGAGATTGTCCATTTTGTACACGAAGTGCATCCAGTTTTTGCCGTAACCCTCTCAACTTTTTAGCACATGCTATGTGGGTGAAACTTTGATACCATGCCAAGTTTCAACCATTTCAGAGTTCATTTGTGGTGCTTTTTAATTTCAGGGTCATTTAGCTGAAAACAATTCATTAAATGCATGAAAATTAGCAAATGAAGTTAGATAGGGTTGAAATTTTAGGATGTGGCTTCTAATGGTTCATATTGAATGCACAAAAAGTCTGGAGTTGAAATAATTTTAAAAAATTGAAATCCTTTTGTAACAGACGAGTTTTCGTCCGAAACCCTAATACTTCGAAAGAGATTGTCCATTTTGTACACGAAGTGCATCCAGTTTTTCCGTAACCCTCTCAACCTTTTAGCACAAGCTATGTGGGTGAAATTATGATATACCATGTCAAGTTTCAACCATTTCAGAGTTCATTTGTGGTGCTTTTTAATTTCAGGGTCTTTTAGCTGAAAACAGTTCATTAAATGCATGAAAAATAGCAAATGAAGTTAGATAGGGTTGAAATTTTAGGATGTGTCTTCTAATGGTTCATATTGAATGCACAAAAAGTCTGGAGTTGAAATAAGTTTAAAAAAATTGAAATCCTTTTGTAACAGACGAGTTTTCGTCCGAAACCCTGGTACTTCGAAAGAGATTGTCCATTTTGTACACGAAGTGCATCCAGTTTTTGCCGTAACCCTCTCAACTTTTTAGCACATGCTATGTGGGTGAAATTATGATACCATGCCAAGTTTCAACCATTTCAGAGTTCATTTGTGGTGCTTTTTAATTTCAGGGTCATTTAGCTGAAAACAATTCATTAAATGCATGAAAAATAGCAAATGAAGTTAGATAGGGTTGAAATTTTAGGATGTGGCTTCTAATGGTTCATATTGAATGCACAAAAAGTCTGGAGTTGAACTAATTTTAAAAAATTGAAATCCTTTTGTAACAGACGAGTTTTCGTCCGAAACCCTGATACTTCGAAAGAGATTGTCCATTTTGTACACGAAGTGCATCTAGTTTTTGCCGTAACCCTCTCAACTTTTTAGCACATGCTATGTGGGTGAAATTATTATTCCATGCCAACTTTCAACCATTTCAGAGTTCATTTGTGGTGCTTTTTAATTTCAGGGTCATTTAGCTGAAAACAATTCATTAAATGCATGAAAAATAGCAAATGAAGTTAGATAGGGTTGAAATTTTAGGATGTGGCTTCTAATGGTTCATATTGAATGCACAAAAAGTCTGGAGTTGAAATAAGTTTAAAAAAATTGAAATCCTTTTGTAACACACGAGTTTTCGTCCGAAACCCTGATACTTCGAAAGAGATTGTCCATTTTGTACACAAAGTGCATCTAGTTTTTGCCGTAACCCTCTCAACTTTTTAGCACATGCTATGTGGGTGAAATTATTATTCCATGCCAACTTTCAACCATTTCAGAGTTCATTTGTGGTGCTTTCTAATTTCAGGGTCATTTAGCTCAAAACAATTCATTAAATCCATGAAAAATAGGAAATGAAGTTAGATAGGGTTGAAATTTTAGGATGTGGCTTCTAATGGTTCATATTGAATGCACAAAAAGTCTGGAGTTGAAATAAGTTAAAAAAATTGAAATCCTTATGTAACAGACGAGTTTTCGTCCGAAACCCTAATAGTTCGAAAGAGATTGTCCATTTTGTACACGAAGTGCATCCAGTTTTTGCCGTAACCCTCTCAACTTTTTAGCACATGCTATGTGGGTGAAACTTTGATACCATGCCAAGTTTCAACCATTTCAGAGTTCATTTGTGGTGCTTTTTAATTTCAGGGTCATTTAGCTGAAAACAATTCATTAAATGCATGAAAATTAGCAAATGAAGTTAGATAGGGTTGAAATTTTAGGATGTGGCTTCTAATGGTTCATATTGAATGCACAAAAAGTCTGGAGTTGAAATAATTTTAAAAAATTGAAATCCTTTTGTAACAGACGAGTTTTCGTCCGAAACCCTAATACTTCGAAAGAGATTGTCCATTTTGTACACGAAGTGCATCCAGTTTTTGCCGTAACCCTCTCAACTTTTTAGCACAAGCTATGTGGGTGAAATTATGATATACCATGCCAAGTTTCAACCATTTCAGAGTTCATTTGTGGTGCTTTTTAATTTCAGGGTCATTTAGCTCAAAACAATTCATTAAATGCATGAAAAATAGCAAATGAAGTTAGATACGGTTGAAATTTTAGGATGTGGCTTCTAATGGTTCATATTGAATGCACAAAAAGTCTGGAGTTGAAATAAGTTGAAAAAATTGAAATCCTTTTGTAACACACGAGTTTTCGTCCGAAACCCTGATACTTCGAAAGAGATTGTCCATTTTGTACACAAAGTGCATCTAGTTTTTGCCGTAACCCTCTCAACTTTTTAGCACATGCTATGTGGGTGAAATTATTATTCCATGCCAACTTTCAATCATTTCAGAGTTCATTTGTGGTGCTTTCTAATTTCAGGGTCATTTAGCTCAAAACAATTCATTAAATCCATGAAAAATAGGAAATGAAGTTAGATAGGGTTGAAATTTTAGGATGTGGCTTCTAATGGTTCATATTGAATGCACAAAAAGTCTGGAGTTGAAATAAGTTAAAAAAATTGAAATCCTTATGTAACAGACGAGTTTTCGTCCGAAACCCTAATAGTTCGAAAGAGATTGTCCATTTTGTACACGAAGTGCATCCAGTTTTTGCCGTAACCCTCTCAACTTTTTAGCACATGCTATGTGGGTGAAACTTTGATACCATGCCAAGTTTCAACCATTTCAGAGTTCATTTGTGGTGCTTTTTAATTTCAGGGTCATTTAGCTGAAAACAATTCATTAAATGCATGAAAATTAGCAAATGAAGTTAGATAGGGTTGAAATTTTAGGATGTGGCTTCTAATGGTTCATATTGAATGCACAAAAAGTCTGGAGTTGAAATAATTTTAAAAAATTGAAATCCTTTTGTAACAGACGAGTTTTCGTCCGAAACCCTAATACTTCGAAAGAGATTGTCCATTTTGTACACGAAGTGCATCCAGTTTTTGCCGTAACCCTCTCAACTTTTTAGCACAAGCTATGTGGGTGAAATTATGATATACCATGCCAAGTTTCAACCATTTCAGAGTTCATTTGTGGTGCTTTTTAATTTCAGGGTCATTTAGCTCAAAACAATTCATTAAATGCATGAAAAATAGCAAATGAAGTTAGATACGGTTGAAATTTTAGGATGTGGCTTCTAATGGTTCATATTGAATGCACAAAAAGTCTGGAGTTGAAATAAGTTGAAAAAATTGAAATCCTTTTGTAACACACGAGTTTTCGTCCGAAACCCTGATACTTCGAAAAAGATTGTCCATTTTGTACACGAAGTGCATCCAGTTTTTGCCGTAACCCTCTCAACTTTTTAGCACATGCTATGTGGGTGAAATACTGATACCATGCCAAGTTTCAACCATTTCAGAGTTCATTTGTGGTGCTTTTTAATTTCAGGGTCATTTAGCTCAAAACAATTCATTAAATGCATGAAAAATAGCAAATGAAGTTAGATAGGGTTGAAATTTTAGGATGTGGCTTCTAATGGTTCATATTGAATGCACAAAAAGTCTGGAGTTGAAATAATTTTAAAAAATTGAAATCCTTTTGTAACAGACGAGTTTTCGTCCGAAACCCTGATACTTCGAAAGAGATTGTCCATTTTGTACTCGAAGTGCATCCAGTTTTTGCCATAACCCTCTCAACTTTTTAGCACATGCTATGTGGGTGAAATTATGATACCATGCCAAGTTTCAACCATTTCAGAGTTCATTTGTGGTGCTTTTTAATTTCAGGGTCATTTAGCTGAAAACAATTCGTTAAATGCATGAAAAATAGCAAATGAAGTTAGATAGGTTTGAAATTTTAGGATGTGGCTTCTAATGGTTCATATTGAATGCACAAAAAGTCTGGAGTTGAAATAATTTTAAAAAATTGAAATCCTTTTGTAACAGACGAGTTTTCGTCCGAAACCCTGATACTTCGAAAGACATTGTCCATTTTGTACACGAAGTGCATCCAGTTTTTGCCGTAACCCTCTCAACTTTTTAGCACATGCTATGTGGGTGAAATTATGATATACCATGCCAAGTTTCAACCATTTCAGAGTTCATTTGTGGTGCTTTTTAATTTCAGGGTCATTTAGCTGAAAACAATTCATTAAATGCATGAAAAATAGCAAATGAAGTTAGATAGGGTTGAAATTTTAGGATGTGGCTTCTAATGGTTCATATTGAATGCACAAAAAGTCTGGAGTTGAAATAAGTTAAAAAAAATTGAAATCCTTTTGTAACAGACGAGTTTTCGTCCGAAACCCTCATACTTCGAAAGACATTGTCCATTTTGTACACGAAATGTATCCAGTTTTTGCCGTAACCATCTCAACTTTTTAGCACAAACTATGTGGGTGAAATTTTAGGATGTGGCTTCTAATGGTTCATATTGAATGCACAAAAAGTCTGGAGTTGAAATAATTTTAACAGACGAGTTTTCGTCCGAAACCCTAATACTTCGAAAGAGATTGTCCATTTTGTACACGAAGTGCATCCAGTTTTTGCCGTAACCCTCTCAACTTTTTAGCACATGCTATGTGGGTGAAACTTTGATACCTTGCCAAGTTTCAACCATTTCAGAGTTCATTTGTGGTGCTTTTTAATTTCAAGGTCATTTAGCTGAAAACAATTCATTAAATGCATGAAAATTAGCAAATGAAGTTAGATAGGGTTGAAATTTTAGGATGTGGCTTCTAATGGTTCATATTGAATGCACAAAAAGTCTGGAGTTGAAATAATTTTAAAAAATTGAAATCCTTTTGTAACAGACGAGTTTTCGTCCGAAACCCTAATACTTCGAAAGAGATTGTCCATTTTGTACACGAAGTGCATCCAGTTTTTGCCGTAACCCTCTCAACTTTTTAGCACAAGCTATGTGGGTGAAATTATGATATACCATGCCAAGTTTCAACCATTTCAGAGTTCATTTGTGGTGCTTTTTAATTTCAGGGTCTTTTAGCTGAAAACAGTTCATTAAATGCATGAAAAATAGCAAATGAAGTTAGATAGGGTTGAAATTTTAGGATGTGGCTTCTAATGGTTCATATTAAATGCACAAAAAGTCTGGAGTTGAAATAAGTTTAAAAAAATTGAAATCCTTTTGTAACAGACGAGTTTTCGTCCGAAACCCTGGTACTTCGAAAGAGATTGTCCATTTTGTACACGAAGTACATCCAGTTTTTGCCGTAACCCTCTCAACTTTTGAGCACATGCTATGTGGGTGAAATTATGATACCATGCCAAGTTTCAACCATTTCAGAGTTCATTTGTGGTCCTTTTTAATTTCAGGGTCATTTAGCTGAAAACAATTCATTAAATGCATGAAAAATAGCAAATGAAGTTAGACAGGGTTGAAATTTTAGGATGTGGCTTCTAATGGTTCATATTGAATGCACAAAAAGTCTGGAGTTGAACTAATTTTTAAAAATTGAAATCCTTTTGTAACAGACGAGTTTTCGTCCGAAACCCTGATACTTCGAAAGAGATTGTCCATTTTGTACACGAAGTGCATCTAGTTTTTGCCGTAACCCTCTCAACTTTTTAGCACATGCTATGTGGGTGAAATTATTATTCCATGCCAACTTTCAACCATTTCAGAGTTCATTTGTGGTGCTTTTTAATTTCAGGGTCATTTAGCTGAAAACAATTCATTAAATGCATGAAAAATAGCAAATGAAGTTAGATAGGGTTGAAATTTTAGGACGTGGCTTCTAATGGTTCATATTGAATGCACAAAAAGTCTGGAGTTGAAATAAGTTTAAAAAAATTGAAATCCTTTTGTAACACACGAGTTTTCGTCCGAAACCCTGATACTTCGAAAGAGATTGTCCATTTTGTACACAAAGTGTATCTAGTTTATGCCGTAACCCTCTCAACTTTTTAGCACATGCTATGTGGGTGAAATTATTATTCCATGCCAAGTTTCAACCATTTCAGAGTTCATTTGTGGTGCTTTTTAATTTCAGGGTCATTTAGCTCAAAACAATTCATTAAATGCATGAAAAATAGCAAATGAAGTTAGATAGGGTTGAAATTTTAGGATGTGGCTTCTAATGGTTCATATTGAATGCACAAAAAGTCTGGAGTTGAAATAAGTTAAAAAAATTGAAATCCTTATGTAACAGACGAGTTTTCGTCCGAAACCCTAATACTTCGAAAGAGATTGTCCATTTTGTACACGAAGTGCATCCAGTTTTTGCCGTAACCCTCTCAACTTTTTAGCACATGCTATGTGGGTGAAACTTTGATACCATGCCAAGTTTCAACCATTTCAGAGTTCATTTGTGGTGCTTTTTAATTTCAGGGTCATTTAGCTGAAAACAATTCATTAAATGCATGAAAATTAGCAAATGAAGTTAGATAGGGTTGAAATTTTAGGATGTGGCTTCTAATGGTTCATATTGAATGCACAAAAAGTCTGGAGTTGAAATAATTTTAAAAAATTGAAATCCTTTTGTAACAGACGAGTTTTCGTCCGAAACCCTAATACTTCGAAAGAGATTGTCCATTTTGTACACGAAGTGCATCCAGTTTTTCCGTAACCCTCTCAACCTTTTAGCACAAGCTATGTGGGTGAAATTATGATATACCATGCCAAGTTTCAACCATTTCAGAGTTCATTTGTGGTGCTTTTTAATTTCAGGGTCTTTTAGCTGAAAACAGTTCATTAAATGCATGAAAAATAGCAAATGAAGTTAGATAGGGTTGAAATTTTAGGATGTGTCTTCTAATGGTTCATATTGAATGCACAAAAAGTCTGGAGTTGAAATAAGTTTAAAAAAATTGAAATCCTTTTGTAACAGACGAGTTTTCGTCCGAAACCCTGGTACTTCGAAAGAGATTGTCCATTTTGTACACGAAGTGCATCCAGTTTTTGCCGTAACCCTCTCAACTTTTTAGCACATGCTATGTGGGTGAAATTATGATACCATGCCAAGTTTCAACCATTTCAGAGTTCATTTGTGGTGCTTTTTAATTTCAGGGTCATTTAGCTGAAAACAATTCATTAAATGCATGAAAAATAGCAAATGAAGTTAGATAGGGTTGAAATTTTAGGATGTGGCTTCTAATGGTTCATATTGAATGCACAAAAAGTCTGGAGTTGAACTAATTTTAAAAAATTGAAATCCTTTTGTAACAGACGAGTTTTCGTCCGAAACCCTGATACTTCGAAAGAGATTGTCCATTTTGTACACGAAGTGCATCTAGTTTTTGCCGTAACCCTCTCAACTTTTTAGCACATGCTATGTGGGTGAAATTATTATTCCATGCCAACTTTCAACCATTTCAGAGTTCATTTGTGGTGCTTTTTAATTTCAGGGTCATTTAGCTGAAAACAATTCATTAAATGCATGAAAAATAGCAAATGAAGTTAGATAGGGTTGAAATTTTAGGATGTGGCTTCTAATGGTTCATATTGAATGCACAAAAAGTCTGGAGTTGAAATAAGTTTAAAAAAATTGAAATCCTTTTGTAACACACGAGATTTCGTCCGAAACCCTGATACTTCGAAAGAGATTGTCCATTTTGTACACAAAGTGCATCTAGTTTTTGCCGTAACCCTCTCAACTTTTTAGCACATGCTATGTGGGTGAAATTATTATTCCATGCCAACTTTCAACCATTTCAGAGTTCATTTGTGGTGCTTTCTAATTTCAGGGTCATTTAGCTCAAAACAATTCATTAAATCCATGAAAAATAGCAAATGAAGTTAGATAGGGTTGAAATTTTAGGATGTGGCTTCTAATGGTTCATATTGAATGCACAAAAAGTCTGGAGTTGAAATAAGTTAAAAAAATTGAAATCCTTATGTAACAGACGAGTTTTCGTCCGAAACCCTAATAGTTCGAAAGAGATTGTCCATTTTGTACACGAAGTGCATCCAGTTTTTGGCGTAACCCTCTCAACTTTTTAGCACATGCTATGTGGGTGAAACTTTGATACCATGCCAAGTTTCAACCATTTCAGAGTTCATTTGTGGTGCTTTTTAATTTCAGGGTCATTTAGCTGAAAACAATTCATTAAATGCATGAAAATTAGCAAATGAAGTTAGATAGGGTTGAAATTTTAGGATGTGGCTTCTAATGGTTCATATTGAATGCACAAAAAGTCTGGAGTTGAAATAATTTTAAAAAATTGAAATCCTTTTGTAACAGACGAGTTTTCGTCCGAAACCCTAATACTTCGAAAGAGATTGTCCATTTTGTACACGAAGTGCATCCAGTTTTTGCCGTAACCCTCTCAACTTTTTAGCACAAGCTATGTGGGTGAAATTATGATATACCATGCCAAGTTTCAACCATTTCAGAGTTCATTTGTGGTGCTTTTTAATTTCAGGGTCTTTTAGCTGAAAACAGTTCATTAAATGCATGAAAAATAGCAAATGAAGTTAGATAGGGTTGAAATTTTAGGATGTGGCTTCTAATGGTTCATATTGAATGCACAAAAATTCTGGAGTTGAAATAAGTTTAAAAAAATTGAAATCCTTTTGTAACAGACGAGTTTTCGTCCGAAACCCTGGTACTACGAAAGAGATTGTCCATTTTGTACACGAAGTGCATCCAGTTTTTGCCGTCACCCTCCCAACTTTTTAGCACATGCTATGTGGGTGAAATTATGATACCATGCCAAGTTTCAACCATTTCAGAGTTCATTTGTGGTGCTTTTTAATTTCAGGGTCATTTAGCTGAAAACAATTCATTAAATGCATGAAAAATAGCAAAGGAAGTTAGATAGGGTTGAAATTTTAGGATGTGGCTTCTAATGGTTCATATTGAATGCACAAAAAGTCTGGAGTTGAACTAATTTTAAAAAATTGAAATCCTTTTGTAACAGACGAGTTTTCGTCCGAAACCCTGATACTTCGAAAGAGATTGTCCATTTTGTACACGAAGTGCATCTAGTTTTTGCCTTAACCCTCTCAACTTTTTAGCACATGCTATGTGGGTGAAATTATTATTCCATGCCAACTTTCAACCATTTCAGAGTTCATTTGTGGTGCTTTTTAATTTCAGGGTCATTTAGCTGAAAACAATTCATTAAATGCATGAAAAAATAGCAAATGAAGTTAGATAGGGTTGAAATTTTAGGATGTGGCTTCTAATGGTTCATATTGAATGCACAAAAAGTCTGGAGTTGAAATAAGTTTAAAAAAATTGAAATCCTTTTGTAACACACGAGTTTTCGTCCGAAACCCTGATACTTCGAAAGAGATTGTCCATTTTGTACACAAAGTGCATCTAGTTTTTGCCGTAACCCTCTCAACTTTTTAGCACATGCTATGTGGGTGAAATTATTATTCCATGCCAACTTTCAACCATTTCAGAGTTCATTTGTGGTGCTTTCTAATTTCAGGGTCATTTAGCTCAAAACAATTCATTAAATCCATGAAAAATAGCAAATGAAGTTAGATAGGGTTGAAATTTTAGGATGTGGCTTCTAATGGTTCATATTGAATGCACAAAAAGTCTGGAGTTGAAATAAGTTAAAAAAATTGAAATCCTTATGTAACAGACGAGTTTTCGTCCGAAACCCTAATAGTTCGAAAGAGATTGTCCATTTTGTACACGAAGTGCATCCAGTTTTTGGCGTAACCCTCTCAACTTTTTAGCACATGCTATGTGGGTGAAACTTTGATACCATGCCAAGTTTCAACCATTTCAGAGTTCATTTGTGGTGCTTTTTAATTTCAGGGTCATTTAGCTGAAAACAATTCATTAAATGCATGAAAATTAGCAAATGAAGTTAGATAGGGTTGAAATTTTAGGATGTGGCTTCTAATGGTTCATATTGAATGCACAAAAAGTCTGGAGTTGAAATAATTTTAAAAAATTGAAATCCTTTTGTAACAGACGAGTTTTCGTCCGAAACCCTAATACTTCGAAAGAGATTGTCCATTTTGTACACGAAGTGCATCCAGTTTTTGCCGTAACCCTCTCAACTTTTTAGCACAAGCTATGTGGGTGAAATTATGATATACCATGCCAAGTTTCAACCATTTCAGAGTTCATTTGTGGTGCTTTTTAATTTCAGGGTCTTTTAGCTGAAAACAGTTCATTAAATGCATGAAAAATAGCAAATGAAGTTAGATAGGGTTGAAATTTTAGGATGTGGCTTCTAATGGTTCATATTGAATGCACAAAAATTCTGGAGTTGAAATAAGTTTAAAAAAATTGAAATCCTTTTGTAACAGACGAGTTTTCGTCCGAAACCCTGGTACTACGAAAGAGATTGTCCATTTTGTACACGAAGTGCATCCAGTTTTTGCCGTCACCCTCCCAACTTTTTAGCACATGCTATGTGGGTGAAATTATGATACCATGCCAAGTTTCAACCATTTCAGAGTTCATTTGTGGTGCTTTTTAATTTCAGGGTCATTTAGCTGAAAACAATTCATTAAATGCATGAAAAATAGCAAAGGAAGTTAGATAGGGTTGAAATTTTAGGATGTGGCTTCTAATGGTTCATATTGAATGCACAAAAAGTCTGGAGTTGAACTAATTTTAAAAAATTGAAATCCTTTTGTAACAGACGAGTTTTCGTCCGAAACCCTGATACTTCGAAAGAGATTGTCCATTTTGTACACGAAGTGCATCTAGTTTTTGCCTTAACCCTCTCAACTTTTTAGCACATGCTATGTGGGTGAAATTATTATTCCATGCCAACTTTCAACCATTTCAGAGTTCATTTGTGGTGCTTTTTAATTTCAGGGTCATTTAGCTGAAAACAATTCATTAAATGCATGAAAAAATAGCAAATGAAGTTAGATAGGGTTGAAATTTTAGGATGTGGCTTCTAATGGTTCATATTGAATGCACAAAAAGTCTGGAGTTGAAATAAGTTTAAAAAAATTGAAATCCTTTTGTAACACATGAGTTTTCGTCCGAAACCCTCATACTTCGAAAGAGATTGTCCATTTTGTACACAAAGTGCATCTAGTTTTTTCCGTAACCCTCTCAACTTTTTAGCACATGCTATGTGGGTGAAATTATTATTCCATGCCAACTTTCAACCATTTCAGAGTTCATTTGTGATGCTTTTTAATTTCAGGGTCATTTAGCTCAAAACAATTCATTAAATGCATGAAAAATAGCAAATGAAGTTAGATAGGGTTGAAATTTTAGGATGTGGCTTCTAATGGTTCATATTGAATGCACAAAAAGTCTGGAGTTGAAATAAGTTAAAAAAATTGAAATCCTTATGTAACAGACGAGTTTTCGTCCGAAACCCTCATACTTCGAAAGAGATTGTCCATTTTGTACACGAAGTGCATCCAGCTTTTGCCGTAACCCTCTCAACTTTTTACCACATGCTATGTGGGTGAAATTATGATACCATGCCAAGTTTCAACCTTTTTAGAGTTCATTTGTGGTGTTTTTTAATTTCAGGGTCATTTAGCTCAAAACAATTCTTTAAATGCATGAAAAATAGCAAATGAAGTTAGATAGGGTTGAAATTTTAGGATGTGGCTTCTAATGGTTCATATTGAATGCACAAAAAGTCTAGAGTTGAAATAAGTTAAAAAAATTGAAATCCTTTTGTAACACACGAGTTTTCGTCCGAAACCCTGATACTTCGAAAGAGATTGTCCATTTTGTACACGAAGTGCATCCAGTTTTTGCCGTAACCCTCTCAACTTTTTAGCACATGCTATGTGGGTGAAATTATGATACCATGCCAAGTTTCACCCATTTCAGAGTTCATTTGTGGTGCTTTTTAATTTCAGGGTCATTTAGCTCAAAACAATTCATTAAATGCATGAAAAATAGCAAATGAAGTTAGATAGGGTTGAAATTTTAGGATGTGGCTTCTAATGGTTCATATTGAATGCACAAAAAGTCTGGAGTTGAAATAAGTTTAAAAAAATTGAAATCCTTTTGTAACACACGAGTTTTCGTCCGAAACCCTGGTACTTCGAAAGAGATTGTCCATTTTGTACACGAAGTGCATCCAGTTTTTGCCGTAACCCTCTCAACTTTTTAGCACATGCTATGTGGGTGAAATTATGATACCATGCCAAGTTTCAACCATTTCAGAGTTCATTTGTGGTGCTTTTTAATTTCAGGGTCATTTAGCTGAAAACAATTCATTAAATGCATGAAAAATAGCAAATGAAGTTAGATAGGGTTGAAATTTTAGGATGTGGCTTCTAATGGTTCATATTGAATGCACAAAAAGTCTGGAGTTGAACTAATTTTAAAAAATTGAAATCCTTTTGTAACAGACGAGTTTTCGTCCGAAACCCTGATACTTCGAAAGAGATTGTCCATTTTGTAGACGAAGTGCATCTAGTTTTTGCCGTAACCCTCTCAACTTTTTAGCACATGCTATGTGGGTGAAATTATTATTCCATGCCAACTTTCAACCATTTCAGAGTTCATTTGTGGTGCTTTTTAATTTCAGGGTCATTTAGCTGAAAACAATTCATTAAATGCATGAAAAATAGCAAATGAAGTTAGATAGGGTTGAAATTTTAGGACGTGGCTTCTAATGGTTCATATTGAATGCACAAAAAGTCTGGAGTTGAAATAAGTTTAAAAAAATTGAAATCCTTTTGTAACACACGAGTTTTCGTCCGAAACCCTGATACTTCGAAAGAGATTGTCCATTTTGTACACAAAGTGCATCTAGTTTTTGCCGTAACCCTCTCAACTTTTTAGCACATGCTATGTGGGTGAAATTATTATTCCATGCCAACTTTCAACCATTTCAGAGTTCATTTGTGGTGCTTTTTAATTTCAGGGTCATTTAGCTCAAAACAATTCATTAAATGCATGAAAAATAGCAAATGAAGTTAGATAGGGTTGAAATTTTAGGATGTGGCTTCTAATGGTTCATATTGAATTCACAAAAAGTCTGGAGTTGAAATAAGTTAAAAAAATTGAAATCCTTATGTAACAGACGAGTTTTCGTCCGAAACCCTAATACTTCGAAAGAGATTGTCCATTTTGTACACGAAGTGCATCCAGTTTTTGCCGTAACCCTCTCAACTTTTTAGCACATGCTATGTGGGTGAAACTTTGATACCATGCCATGTTTCAACCATTTCAGAGTTCATTTGTGGTGCTTTTTAATTTCAGGGTCATTTAGCTGAAAACAATTCATTAAATGCATGAAAATTAGCAAATGAAGTTAGATAGGGTTTAAATTTTAGGATGTGGCTTCTAATGGTTCATATTGAATGCACAAAAAGTCTGGAGTTGAAATAATTTTAAAAAATTGAAATCCTTTTGTAACAGACGAGTTTTCGTCCGAGACCCTAATACTTCGAAAGAGATTGTCCATTTTGTACACGAAGTGCATCCAGTTTTTCCGTAACCCTCTCAACCTTTTAGCACAAGCTATGTGGGTGAAATTATGATATACCATGCCAAGTTTCAACTATTTCAGAGTTCATTTGTGGTGCTTTTTAATTTCAGGGTCTTTTGGCTGAAAACAGTTCATTAAATGCATGAAAAATAGCAAATGAAGTTAGATAGGGTTGAAATTTTAGGATGTGGCTTCTAATGGTTCATATTGAATGCACAAAAAGTCTGGAGTTGAAATAAGTTTAAAAAAATTGAAATCCTTTTGTAAGAGACGAGTTTTCGTCCCAAACCCTGGTACTTCGAAAGAGATTGTCCATTTTGTACACGAAGTGCATCCAGTTTTTGCCGTAACCCTCTCAACTTTTTAGCACATGCTATGTGGGTGAAATTATGATACCATGCCAAGTTTCAACCATTTCAGAGTTCATTTGTGGTGCTTTTTAATTTCAGGGTCATTTAGCTGAAAACAATTCATTAAATGCATGAAAAATAGCAAATGAAGTTAGATAGGGTTGCAATTTTAGGATGTGGCTTCTAATGGTTCATATAGAATGCACAAAAAGTCTGGAGTTGAACTAATTTTAAAAAATTGAAATCCTTTTGTAACAGACGAGTTTTCGTCCGAAACCCTCATACTTCGAAAGAGATTGTCCATTTTGTACACGAAGTGCATCTAGTTTTTGCCGTAACCCTCTCAACTTTTTAGCACATGCTATGTGGGTGAAATTATTATTCCATGCCAACTTTCAACCATTTCAGAGTTCATTTGTGGTGCTTTTAAATTTCAGGGTCATTTAGCTGAAAACAATTCATTAAATGCATGAAAAATAGCAAATGAAGTTAGATAGGGTTGAAATTTTAGGATGTGGCTTCTAATGGTTCATATTGAATGCACAAAAAGTCTGGAGTTGAAATAAGTTTAAAAAAATTGAAATCCTTTTGTAACACACGAGTTTTCGTCCGAAACCCTGATACTTCGAAAGAGATTGTCCATTTTGTACACAAAGTGCATCTAGTTTTTGCCGTAACCCTCTCAACTTTTTAGCACATGCTATGTGGGTGAAATTATTATTCCATGCCAACTTTCAACCATTTCAGAGTTCATTTGTGGTGCTTTTTAATTTCAGGGTCATTTAGCTCAAAACAATTCATTAAATCCATGAAAAATAGCAAATGAAGTTAGATAGGGTTGAAATTTTAGGATGTGGCTTCTAATGGTTCATATTGAATGCACAAAAAGTCTGGAGTTGAAATAAGTTAAAAAAATTGAAATCCTTATGTAACAGACGAGTTTTCGTCCGAAACCCTAATACTTCGAAAGAGATTGTCCATTTTGTACACGAAGTGCATCCAGTTTTTGCCGTAACCCTCTCAACTTTTTAGCACACGCTATGTGGGTGAAACTTTGATACCATGCCAAGTTTCAACCATTTCAGAGTTCATTTGTGGTGCTTTTTAATTTCAGGGTCATTTAGCTGAAAACAATTCATTAAATGCATGAAAATTAGCAAATGAAGTTAGATAGGGTTGAAATTTTAGGATGTGGCTTCTAATGGTTCATATTGAATGCACAAAAAGTCTAGAGTTGAAATAAGTTAAAAAAATTGAAATCCTTTTGTTACACACGAGTTTTCGTTCGAAACCCTGATACTTCGAAAGAGATTGTCCATTTTGTACACGAAGTGCATCCAGTTTTTGCCGTAACCCTCTCAACTTTTTAGCACATGCTATGTGGGTGAAATTATGATACCATGCCAAGTTTCACCCATTTCAGAGTTCATTTGTGGTGCTTTTTAATTTCAGGGTCATTTAGCTCAAAACAATTCATTAAATGCATGAAAAATAGCAAATGAAGTTAGATAGGGTTGAAATTTCAGGATGTGGCTTCTAATGGTTCATATTGAATGCACAAAAAGTCTGGAGTTGAAATAATTTTAAAAAATTGAAATCCTTTTGTAACAGACGAGTTTTCGTCCGAAACCCTCATACTTCGAAAGAGATTGTCCATTTTGTACACGAAGTGCATCCAGTTTTTGCCGTAACCCTCTCAACTTTTTAGCAATTGCTATGTGGGTGAAATTATGATATACCATGCCAAGTTTCAACCATTTCCGAGTTCATTTGTGGTGCTTTTTAATTTCAGGGTCATTTAGCTGAAAACAATTCATTAATTGCATGAAAAATAGCAAATGAAGTTAGATAGGGTTGAAATTTTAGGATGTGGCTTCTAATGGTTCATATTGAATGCACAAAAAGTCTGGATTTGAAATAATTTTAAAAAATTGAAATCCTTTTGTAACAAACGAGTTTTCGTCCGAAACCCTGATACTTCGAAAGAGATTGTCCATTTTGTACACGAAGTGCATCCAGTTTTTGCCGTAACCCTCTCAACTTTTTAGCACATGCTATGTGGGTGAAATTATGATACCATGCCAACTTTCAACCATTTCAGAGTTCATTTGTGGTGCTTTTTAATTTCAGGGTCCTTTAGCTCAAAACAATTCATTAAATGCATGAAAAATAGCAAATGAAGTTAGATAGGGTTGAAATTTTAGGATGTGGCTTCTAATGGTTCATATTGAATGCACAAAAAGTCTGGAGTTGAAATAAGTTTAAAAAAATTGAAATCCTTTTGTAACAGACGAGTTTTCGTCCGAAACCCTGATACTTCGAAAGAGATTGTCCATTTTGTACACGAAGTGCATCCAGTTTTTGCCGTAACCCTCTCAACTCTTTAACACATGCTATGTGGGTGAAATTATGATACCAAGCCAAGTTTCAACCATTTCAGAGTTCATTTGTGGTGCTTTTTAATTTCAGGATCATTTAGCTGAAAACAATTCATTAAATGCATGAAAAATAGCAAATGAAGTTAGATAGGGTTGAAATTTTAGGATGTGACTTCTAATGGTTCATATTGAATGCACAAAAAGTCTGGAGTTGAAATAAGTTTAAAAAAATTGAAATCCTTTTGTAACAGACGAGTTTTCGTCCGAAACCCTGATACTTCGAAAGAGATTGTCCATTTTGTACACGAAGTGCATCCAGTTTTTGCCGTAACCCTCTCAACTTTTTAGCACATGGTATGTGGGTGAAATTATGATATACCATGCCAAGTTTCAACCATTTCCGAGTTCATTTGTGGTGCTTTTTAATTTCAAGGTCCTTTAGCTGAAAACAATTCATTAAATGCATGAAAAATAGCAAATGAAGTTGATAGGGTTGAAATTTTAGGATGTGACTTCTAATGGTTCATATTGAATACACAAAAAGTATGGAGTTGAACTAATTTTAAAAAATTGAAATCCTTTTGTAACAGACGAGTTTTCGTCCGAAACCCTGATACTTCGAAAGTGATTGTCCATTTTGTACACGAAGTGCGTCCAGTTTTTGCCGTAACCCTCTCAACTTTTTAACACATGCTATGTGGGTGAAATTATGATATACCATGCCAAGTTTCAACCATTTCCGAGTTCATTTGTGGTGCTTTTTAATTTCAGGGTCTTCTAGCTGAAAACAATTCATTAAATGCATGAAAAATAACAAATGAAGTTAGATAGGGTTGAAATTTTAGGATGTGGCTTCTAATGGTTCATATTGAATGCACAAAAAGTCTGGAGTTGAAATAATTTTAAAATATTGAAATCCTTTTGTAACAGACGAGTTTTCGTCCGAAACCCTCATACTTCGAAAGAGATTGTCCATTTTGTACACGAAGTGCATCCAGTTTTTGTCATAACCGTATCAACTTTTTAGCACATGCTATGTGGGTGAAATTAT
Source organism: Elymus sibiricus (assembly GCA_039707655.1). Classification (NCBI taxonomy): domain Eukaryota; kingdom Viridiplantae; phylum Streptophyta; class Magnoliopsida; order Poales; family Poaceae; genus Elymus; species Elymus sibiricus. The sequence continues at coordinate 242,265,167 of CM077665.1, forward strand.
GATACCATGCCAAGTTTCAACCATTTCAGAGTTCATTTGTGGTGCTTTTTAATTTCAGGGTCATTTAGCTCAAAACAATTCATTAAATGCATGAAAAATAGCAAATGAAGTTAGATAGGGTTGAAATTTTAGGATGTGGCTTCTAATGGTTCATATTGAATGCACAAAAAGTCTGGAGTTGAAATAATTTTAAAAAATTGAAATCCTTTTGTAACAGACGAGTTTTCGTCCGAAACCCTGATACTTCGAAAGACATTGTCCATTTTGTACACGAAGTGCATCCAGTTTTTGCCGTAACCCTCTCAACTTTTTAGCACATGCTATGTGGGTGAAATTATGATATACCATGCGAAGTTTCAACCATTTCAGAGTTCATTTGTGGTGCTTTTTAATTTCAGGGTCATTTAGCTGAAAACAATTCATTAAATGCATGAAAAATAGCAAATGAAGTTAGATAGGGTTGAAATTTTAGGATGTGGCTTCTAATGGTTCATATTGAATGCACAAAAAGTCTGGAGTTGAAATAAGTTTAAAAAAATTGAAATCCTTTTGTAACAGACGAGTTTTCGTCCGAAACCCTCATACTTCGAAAGACATTGTCCATTTTGTACACGAAGTGCATCCAGTTTTTGCCGTAACCCTCTCAACTTTTTAGCACAAGCTATGTGGGTGCAATTTTAGGATGTGGCTTCTAATGGTTCATATTGAATGCACAAAAAGTCTGGAGTTGAAATAATTTTAAAAAATTGAAATCCTTTTGTAACAGACGAGTTTTCGTCCGAAACCCTAATACTTCGAAAGAGATTGTCCATTTTGTACACGAAGTGCATCCAGTTTTTGCCGTAACCCTCTCAACTTTTTAGCACATGCTATGTGGGTGAAACTTTGATACCATGCCAAGTTTCAACCATTTCAGAGTTCATTTGTGGTGCTTTTTAATTTCAGGGTCATTTAGCTGAAAACAATTCATTAAATGCATGAAAAATTGCAAATGAAGTTAGATAGGGTTGAAATTTTAGGATGTGGCTTCTAATGGTTCATATTGAATGTACAAAAAGTCTGGAGTTGAAATAATTTTAAAAAATTGAAATCCTTTTGTAACAGACGAGTTTTCGTCCGAAACCCTAATACTTCGAAAGAGATAGTCCATTTTGTACACGAAGTGCATCCAGTTTTTGCCGTAACCCTCTCAACTTTTTAGCACAAGCTATGTGGGTGAAATTATGATATACCATGCCAAGTTTCAACCATTTCAGAGTTCATTTGTGGTGCTTTTTAATTTCAGGGTCTTTTAGCTGAAAACAATTCATTAAATGCATGAAAAATAGCAAATGAAGTTAGATAGGGTTGAAATTTTAGGATGTGGCTTCTAATGGTTCATATTGAATGCACAAAAAGTCTGGAGTTGAAATAATTTTAAAAAATTGAAATCCTTTTGTAACAGACGAGTTTTCGTTCGAAACCCTAATACTTCAAAAGAGATTGTCCATTTTGTACACGAAGTGCATCCAGTTTTTCCGTAACCCTCTCAACCTTTTAGCACGAGCTATGTGGGTGAAATTATGATATACCATGCCAAGTTTCAACCATTTCAGAGTTCATTTGTGGTGCTTTTTAATTTCAGGGTCTTTTGGCTGAAAACAGTTCATTAAATGCATGAAAAATAGCAAATGAAGTTAGATAGGGTTGAAATTTTAGGATGTGGCTTCTAATGGTTCATATTGAATGCACAAAAAGTCTGGAGTTGAAATAAGTTTAAAAAAATTGAAATCCTTTTGTAACAGACGAGTTTTCGTCCGAAACCCTGGTACTTCGAAAGAGATTGTCCATTTTGTACACGAAGTGCATCCAGTTTTTGCCGTAACCCTCTCAACTTTTTAGCACATGCTATGTGGGTGAAATTATTATACCATGCCAAGTTTCAACCATTTCAGAGTTCATTTGTGGTGCTTTTTAATTTCAGGGTCATTTAGCTGAAAACAATTCGTTAAATGCATGAAAAATAGCAAATGAAGTTAGATAGGGTTGAAATTTTAGGATGTGGCTTCTAATGGTTCATATTGAATGCACAAAAAGTCTGGAGTTGAACTAATTTTAAAAAATTGAAATCCTTTTGTAACAGACGAGTTTTCGTCCGAAACCCTCATACTTCGAAAGAGATTGTCCATTTTGTACACGAAGTGCATCCAGTTTTTGCCGTAACCCTCTCAACTTTTTAGCACATGCTATGTGGGTGAAATTATTATACCATGCCAAGTTTCAACCATTTCAGAGTTCATTTGTGGTGCTTTTTAATTTCAGGGTCATTTAGCTGAAAACAATTCGTTAAATGCATGAAAAATAGCAAATGAAGTTAGATAGGGTTGAAATTTTAGGATGTGGCTTCTAATGGTTCATATTGAATGCACAAAAAGTCTGGAGTTGAAATAATTTTAAAAAATTGAAATCCTTTTGTAACAGACGAGTTTTCGTCCGAAACCCTAATACTTCGAAAGAGATAGTCCATTTTGTACACGAAGTGCATCCAGTTTTTGCCGTAACCCTCTCAACTTTTTAGCACAAGCTATGTGGGTGAAATTATGATATACCATGCCAAGTTTCAACCATTTCAGAGTTCATTTGTGGTGCTTTTTAATTTCAGGGTCTTTTAGCTGAAAACAATTCATTAAATGCATGAAAAATAGCAAATGAAGTTAGATAGGGTTGAAATTTTAGGATGTGGCTTCTAATGGTTCATATTGAATGCACAAAAAGTCTGGAGTTGAAATAAGTTTAAAAAAATTGAAATCCTTTTGTAACAGACGAGTTTTCGTCCGAAACCCTGGTACTTCGAAAGAGATTGTCCATTTTGTACACGAAGTGCATCCAGTTTTTGCCGTAACCCTCTCAACTTTTTAGCACATGCTATGTGGGTGAAATTATTATACCATGCCAAGTTTCAACCATTTCAGAGTTCATTTGTGGTGCTTTTTAATTTCAGGGTCATTTAGCTGAAAACAATTCGTTAAATGCATGAAAAATAGCAAATGAAGTTAGATAGGGTTGAAATTTTAGGATGTGGCTTCTAATGGTTCATATTGAATGCACAAAAAGTCTGGAGTTGAACTAATTTTAAAAAATTGAAATCCTTTTGTAACAGACGAGTTTTCGTCCGAAACCCTCATACTTCGAAAGAGATTGTCCATTTTGTACACGAAGTGCATCTAGTTTTTGCCGTAACCCTCTCAACTTTTTAGCACATGCTATGTGGGTGAAATTATGATACCATGCCAAGTTTCAACCATTTCAGAGTTCATTTGTGGTGCTTTTTAATTTCAGGGTCATTTAGCTGAAAACAATTCATTAAATGCATGAAAATTAGCAAATGAAGTTAGATAGGGTTGAAATTTTAGGATGTGGCTTATAATGGTTCATATTGAATGCACAAAAAGTCTAGAGTTGAAATAAGTTAAAAAAATTGAAATCCTTTTGTTACACACGAGTTTTCGTTCGAAACCCTGATACTTCGAAAGAGATTGTCCATTTTGTACACGAAGTGCATCCAGTTTTTGCCGTAACCCTCTCAACTTTTTAGCACATGCTATGTGGGTGAAATTATGATACCATGCCAAGTTTCACCCATTTCAGAGTTCATTTGTGGTGCTTTTTAATTTCAGGGTCATTTAGCTCAAAACAATTCATTAAATGCATGAAAAATAGCAAATGAAGTTAGATAGGGTTGAAATTTCAGGATGTGGCTTCTAATGGTTCATATTGAATGCACAAAAAGTCTGGAGTTGAAATAATTTTAAAAAATTGAAATCCTTTTGTAACAGACGAGTTTTCGTCCGAAACCCTCATACTTCGAAAGAGATTGTCCATTTTGTACACGAAGTGCATCCAGTTTTTGCCGTAACCCTCTCAACTTTTTAGCAATTGCTATGTGGGTGAAATTATGATATACCATGCCAAGTTTCAACCATTTCCGAGTTCATTTGTGGTGCTTTTTAATTTCAGGGTCATTTAGCTGAAAACAATTCATTAATTGCATGAAAAATAGCAAATGAAGTTAGATAGGGTTGAAATTTTAGGATGTGGCTTCTAATGGTTCATATTGAATGCACAAAAAGTCTGGATTTGAAATAATTTTAAAAAATTGAAATCCTTTTGTAACAAACGAGTTTTCGTCCGATACCCTGATACTTCGAAAGAGATTGTCCATTTTGTACACGAAGTGCATCCAGTTTTTGCCGTAACCCTCTCAACTTTTTAGCACATGCTATGTGGGTGAAATTATGATACCATGCCAACTTTCAACCATTTCAGAGTTCATTTGTGGTGCTTTTTAATTTCAGGGTCCTTTAGCTCAAAACAATTCATTAAATGCATGAAAAATAGCAAATGAAGTTAGATAGGGTTGAAATTTTAGGATGTGGCTTCTAATGGTTCATATTGAATGCACAAAAAGTCTGGAGTTGAAATAAGTTTAAAAAAATTGAAATCCTTTTGTAACAGACGAGTTTTCGTCCGAAACCCTGATACTTCGAAAGAGATTGTCCATTTTGTACACGAAGTGCATCTAGTTTTTGCCGTAACCCTCTCAACTCTTTAACACATGCTATGTGGGTGAAATTATGATACCAAGCCAAGTTTCAACCATTTCAGAGTTCATTTGTGGTGCTTTTTAATTTCAGGATCATTTAGCTGAAAACAATTCATTAAATGCATGAAAAATAGCAAATGAAGTTAGATAGGGTTGAAATTTTAGGATGTGACTTCTAATGGTTCATATTGAATGCACAAAAAGTCTGGAGTTGAAATAAGTTTAAAAAAATTGAAATCCTTTTGTAACAGACGAGTTTTCGTCCGAAACCCTGATACTTCGAAAGAGATTGTCCATTTTGTACACGAAGTGCATCCAGTTTTTGCCGTAACCCTCTCAACTTTTTAGCACATGGTATGTGGGTGAAATTATGATATACCATGCCAAGTTTCAACCATTTCCGAGTTCATTTGTGGTGCTTTTTAATTTCAAGGTCCTTTAGCTGAAAACAATTCATTAAATGCATGAAAAATAGCAAATGAAGTTGATAGGGTTGAAATTTTAGGATGTGACTTCTAATGGTTCATATTGAATACACAAAAAGTATGGAGTTGAACTAATTTTAAAAAATTGAAATCCTTTTGTAACAGACGAGTTTTCGTCCGAAACCCTGATACTTCGAAAGTGATTGTCCATTTTGTACACGAAGTGCGTCCAGTTTTTGCCGTAACCCTCTCAACTTTTTAACACATGCTATGTGGGTGAAATTATGATATACCATGCCAAGTTTCAACCATTTCCGAGTTCATTTGTGGTGCTTTTTAATTTCAGGGTCTTCTAGCTGAAAACAATTCATTAAATGCATGAAAAATAACAAATGAAGTTAGATAGGGTTGAAATTTTAGGATGTGGCTTCTAATGGTTCATATTGAATGCACAAAAAGTCTGGAGTTGAAATAATTTTAAAATATTGAAATCCTTTTGTAACAGACGAGTTTTCGTCCGAAACCCTCATACTTCGAAAGAGATTGTCCATTTTGTACACGAAGTGCATCCAGTTTTTGTCATAACCGTATCAACTTTTTAGCACATGCTATGTGGGTGAAATTATGATACCATGCCAAGTTTCAACCATTTCAGAGTTCATTTGTGGTGCTTTTTAATTTCAGGGTCATTTAGCTCAAAACAATTCATTAAATGCATGAAAAATAGCAAATGAAGTTAGATAGGGTTGAAATTTTAGGATGTGGCTTCTAATGGTTCATATTGAATGCACAAAAAGTCTGGAGTTGAAATAATTTTAAAAAATTGAAATCCTTTTGTAACAGACGAGTTTTCGTCCGAAACCCTGATACTTCGAAAGACATTGTCCATTTTGTACACGAAGTGCATCCAGTTTTTGCCGTAACCCTCTCAACTTTTTAGCACATGCTATGTGGGTGAAATTATGATATACCATGCGAAGTTTCAACCATTTCAGAGTTCATTTGTGGTGCTTTTTAATTTCAGGGTCATTTAGCTGAAAACAATTCATTAAATGCATGAAAAATAGCAAATGAAGTTAGATAGGGTTGAAATTTTAGGATGTGGCTTCTAATGGTTCATATTGAATGCACAAAAAGTCTGGAGTTGAAATAAGTTTAAAAAAATTGAAATCCTTTTCTAACAGACGAGTTTTCGTCCGAAACCCTCATACTTCGAAAGACATTGTCCATTTTGTACACGAAGTGCATCCAGTTTTTGCCGTAACCCTCTCAACTTTTTAGCACAAGCTATGTGGGTGCAATTTTAGGATGTGGCTTCTAATGGTTCATATTGAATGCACAAAAAGTCTGGAGTTGAAATAATTTTAAAAAATTGAAATCCTTTTGTAACAGACGAGTTTTCGTCCGAAACCCTAATACTTCGAAAGAGATTGTCCATTTTGTACACGAAGTGCATCCAGTTTTTGCCGTAACCCTCTCAACTTTTTAGCACATGCTATGTGGGTGAAACTTTGATACCATGCCAAGTTTCAACCATTTCAGAGTTCATTTGTGGTGCTTTTTAATTTCAGGGTCATTTAGCTGAAAACAATTCATTAAATGCATGAAAAATTGCAAATGAAGTTAGATAGGGTTGAAATTTTAGGATGTGGCTTCTAATGGTTCATATTGAATGTACAAAAAGTCTGGAGTTGAAATAATTTTAAAAAATTGAAATCCTTTTGTAACAGACGAGTTTTCGTCCGAAACCCTAATACTTCGAAAGAGATAGTCCATTTTGTACACGAAGTGCATCCAGTTTTTGCCGTAACCCTCTCAACTTTTTAGCACAAGCTATGTGGGTGAAATTATGATATACCATGCCAAGTTTCAACCATTTCAGAGTTCATTTGTGGTGCTTTTTAATTTCAGGGTCTTTTAGCTGAAAACAATTCATTAAATGCATGAAAAATAGCAAATGAAGTTAGATAGGGTTGAAATTTTAGGATGTGGCTTCTAATGGTTCATATTGAATGCACAAAAAGTCTGGAGTTGAAATAATTTTAAAAAATTGAAATCCTTTTGTAACAGACGAGTTTTCGTTCGAAACCCTAATACTTCAAAAGAGATTGTCCATTTTGTACACGAAGTGCATCCAGTTTTTCCGTAACCCTCTCAACCTTTTAGCACGAGCTATGTGGGTGAAATTATGATATACCATGCCAAGTTTCAACCATTTCAGAGTTCATTTGTGGTGCTTTTTAATTTCAGGGTCTTTTGGCTGAAAACAGTTCATTAAATGCATGAAAAATAGCAAATGAAGTTAGATAGGGTTGAAATTTTAGGATGTGGCTTCTAATGGTTCATATTGAATGCACAAAAAGTCTGGAGTTGAAATAAGTTTAAAAAAATTGAAATCCTTTTGTAACAGACGAGTTTTCGTCCGAAACCCTGGTACTTCGAAAGAGATTGTCCATTTTGTACACGAAGTGCATCCAGTTTTTGCCGTAACCCTCTCAACTTTTTAGCACATGCTATGTGGGTGAAATTATTATACCATGCCAAGTTTCAACCATTTCAGAGTTCATTTGTGGTGCTTTTTAATTTCAGGGTCATTTAGCTGAAAACAATTCGTTAAATGCATGAAAAATAGCAAATGAAGTTAGATAGGGTTGAAATTTTAGGATGTGGCTTCTAATGGTTCATATTGAATGCACAAAAAGTCTGGAGTTGAACTAATTTTAAAAAATTGAAATCCTTTTGTAACAGACGAGTTTTCGTCCGAAACCCTCATACTTCGAAAGAGATTGTCCATTTTGTACACGAAGTGCATCTAGTTTTTGCCGTAACCCTCTCAACTTTTTAGCACATGCTATGTGGGTGAAATTATTATTCCATGCCAACTTTCAACCATTTCAGAGTTCATTTGTGGTGCTTTTTAATTTCAGGGTCATTTAGCTGAAAACAATTCATTAAATGCATGAAAAATAGCAAATGAAGTTAGATAGGGTTGAAATTTTAGGATGTGGCTTCTAATGGTTCATATTGAATGCACAAAAAGTCTGGAGTTGAAATAAGTTTAAAAAAATTGAAATCCTTTTGTAACAGACGAGTTTTCGTCCGAAACCCTGATACTTCGAAAGAGATTGTCCATTTTGTACACAAAGTGCATCTAGTTTTTGCCGTAACCCTCTCAACTTTTTAGCACATGCTATGTGGGTGAAATTATTATTCCATGCCAACTTTCAACCATTTCAGAGTTCATTTGTGGTGCTTTTTAATTTCAGGGTCATTTAGCTCAAAACAATTCATTAAATCCATGAAAAATAGCAAATGAAGTTAGATAGGGTTGAAATTTTAGGATGTGGCTTCTAATGGTTCATATTGAATGCACAAAAAGTCTGGAGTTGAAATAAGTTAAAAAAATTGAAATCCTTATGTAACAGACGAGTTTTCGTCCGAAACCCTAATACTTCGAAAGAGATTGTCCATTTTGTACACGAAGTGCATCCAGTTTTTGCCGTAACCCTCTCAACTTTTTAGCGCATGCTATGTGGGTGAAACTTTGATACCATGCCAAGTTTCAACCATTTCAGAGTTCATTTGTGGTGCTTTTTAATTTCAGGGTCATTTAGCTGAAAACAATTCATTAAATGCATGAAAATTAGCAAATGAAGTTAGATAGGGTTGAAATTTTAGGATGTGGCTTCTAATGGTTCATATTGAATGCACAAAAAGTCTGGAGTTGAAATAATTTTAAAAAATTGAAATCCTTTTGTAACAGACGAGTTTTCGTCCGAAACCCTAATACTTCGAAAGAGATTGTCCATTTTGTACACGAAGTGCATCCAGTTTTTGCCGTAACCCTCTCAACTTTTTAGCACAAGCTATGTGGGTGAAATTATGATACCATGCCAAGTTTCAACCATTTCAGAGTTCATTTGTGGTGCTTTTTAATTTCAGGGTCATTTAGCTGAAAACAATTCATTAAATGCATGAAAAATAGCAAATGAAGTTAGATAGGGTTGAAATTTTAGGATGTGGCTTCTAATGGTTCATATTGAATGCACAAAAAGTCTGGAGTTGAAATAAGTTAAAAAAATTGAAATCCTTATGTAACAGACGAGTTTTCGTCCGAAACCCTCATACTTCGAAAGAGATTGTCCATCTTGTACACGAAGTGCATCCAGCTTTTGCCGTAACCCTCTCAACTTTTTACCACATGCTATGTGGGTGAAATTATGATACCATGCCAAGTTTCAACCTTTTTAGAGTTCATTTGTGGTGTTTTTTAATTTCAGGGTCATTTAGCTCAAAACAATTCATTAAATGCATGAAAAATAGCAAATGAAGTTAGATAGGGTTGAAATTTTAGGATGTGGCTTCTAATGGTTCATATTGAATGCACAAAAAGTCTAGAGTTGAAATAAGTTAAAAAAATTGAAATCCTTTTGTTACACACGAGTTTTCGTTCGAAACCCTGATACTTCGAAAGAGATTGTCCATTTTGTACACAAAGTGCATCTAGTTTTTGCCGTAACCCTCTCAACTTTTTAGCACAAGCTATGTGGGTGAAATTATGATACCATGCCAAGTTTCAACCATTTCAGAGTTCATTTGTGGTGCTTTTTAATTTCAGGGTCATTTAGCTGAAAACAATTCATTAAATGCATGAAAAATAGCAAATGAAGTTAGATAGGGTTGAAATTTTAGGATGTGGCTTCTAATGGTTCATATTGAATGCACAAAAAGTCTGGAGTTGAAATAAGTTAAAAAAATTGAAATCCTTATGTAACAGACGAGTTTTCGTCCGAAACCCTCATACTTCGAAAGAGATTGTCCATCTTGTACACGAAGTGCATCCAGCTTTTGCCGTAACCCTCTCAACTTTTTACCACATGCTATGTGGGTGAAATTATGATACCATGCCAAGTTTCAACCTTTTTAGAGTTCATTTGTGGTGTTTTTTAATTTCAGGGTCATTTAGCTCAAAACAATTCATTAAATGCATGAAAAATAGCAAATGAAGTTAGATAGGGTTGAAATTTTAGGATGTGGGTTCTAATGGTTCATATTGAATGCACAAAAAGTCTAGAGTTGAAATAAGTTAAAAAAATTGAAATCCTTTTGTTACACACGAGTTTTCGTTCGAAACCCTGATACTTCGAAAGAGATTGTCCATTTTGTACACGAAGTGCATCCAGTTTTTGCCGTAACCCTCTCAACTTTTTAGCATATGCTATGTGGGTGAAATTATGATACCATGCCAAGTTTCACACATTTCAGAGTTCATTTGTGGTGCTTTTTAATTTCAGGGTCATTTAGCTCAAAACAATTCATTAAATGCATGAAAAATAGCAAATGAAGTTAGATAGGGTTGAAATTTCAGGATGTGGCTTCTAATGGTTCATATTGAATGCACAAAAAGTCTGGAGTTGAAATAATTTTAAAAAATTGAAATCCTTTTGTAACAGACGAGTTTTCGTCCGAAACCCTCATACTTCGAAAGAGATTGTCCATTTTGTACACGAAGTGCATCCAGTTTTTGCCGTAACCCTCTCAACTTTTTAGCAATTGCTATGTGGGTGAAATTATGATATACCATGCCAAGTTTCAACCATTTCCGAGTTCATTTGTGGTGCTTTTTAATTTCAGGGTCATTTAGCTGAAAACAATTCATTAATTGCATGAAAAATAGCAAATGAAGTTAGATAGGGTTAAAATTTTAGGATGTGGCTTCTAATGGTTCATATTGAATGCACAAAAAGTCTGGATTTGAAATAATTTTAAAAAATTGAAATCCTTTTGTAACAAACGAGTTTTCGTCCGAAACCCTGATACTTCGAAAGAGATTGTCCATTTTGTACACGAAGTGCATCCAGTTTTTGCCGTAACCCTCTCAACTTTTTAGAACATGCTATGTGGGTGAAATTATGTTACCATGCCAACTTTCAACCATTTCAGAGTTCATTTGTGGGGCTTTTTAATTTCAGGGTCCTTTAGCTCAAAACAATTCATTAAATGCATGAAAAATAGCAAATGAAGTTAGATAGGGTTGAAATTTTAGGATGTGGATTCTAATGGTTCATATTGAATGCACAAAAAGTCTGGAGTTGAAATAAGTTTAAAAAAATTGAAATCATTTTGTAACAGACGAGTTTTCGTCCGAAACCCTGATACTTCCAAAGAGATTGTCCATTTTGTACACGAAGTGCATCCAGTTTTTGCCGTAACCCTCTCAACTCTTTAACACATGCTATGTGGGTGAAATTATGATACCATGCCAAGTTTCAACCATTTCAGAGTTCATTTGTGGTGCTTTTTAATTTCAGGATCATTTAGCTGAAAACAATTCATTAAATGCATGAAAAATAGCAAATGAAGTTGATAGGGTTGAAATTTTAGGATGTGACTTCTAATGGTTCATATTGAATACACAAAAAGTATGGAGTTGAACTAATTTTAAAAAATTGAAATCCTTTTGTAACAGACGAGTTTTCGTCCGAAACCCTGATACTTCGAAAGTGATTGTCCATTTTGTACACGAAGTGCGTCCAGTTTTTGCCGTAACCCTCTCAACTTTTTAACACATGCTATGTGGGTGAAATTATGATATACCATGCCAAGTTTCAACCATTTCCGAGTTCATTTGTGGTGCTTTTTAATTTCAGGGTCTTCTAGCTGAAAACAATTCATTAAATGCATGAAAAATAACAAATGAAGTTAGATAGGGTTGAAATTTTAGGATGTGGCTTCTAATGGTTCATATTGAATGCACAAAAAGTCTGGAGTTGAAATAATTTTAAAAAATTGAAATCCTTTTGTAACAGACGAGTTTTCGTCCGAAACCCTCATACTTCGAAAGAGATTGTCCATTTTGTACACGAAGTGCATCCAGTTTTTGCCATAACCGTATCAACTTTTTAGCACATGCTATGTGGGTGAAATTATGATACCATGCCAAGTTTCAACCATTTCAGAGTTCATTTGTGGTGCTTTTTAATTTCAGGGTCATTTAGCTCAAAACAATTCATTAAATGCATGAAAAATAGCAAATGAAGTTAGATAGGGTTGAAATTTTAGGATGTGGCTTCTAATGGTTCATATTGAATGCACAAAAAGTCTGGAGTTGAAATAATTTTAAAAAATTGAAATCCTTTTGTAACAGACGAGTTTTCGTCCGAAACCCTGATACTTCGAAAGACATTGTCCATTTTGTACACGAAGTGCATCCAGTTTTTGCCGTAACCCTCTCAACTTTTTAGCACATGCTATGTGGGTGAAATTATTATATACCATGCGAAGTTTCAACCATTTCAGAGTTCATTTGTGGTGCTTTTTAATTTCAGGGTCATTTAGCTGAAAACAATTCATTAAATGCATGAAAAATAGCAAATGAAGTTAGATAGGGTTGAAATTTTAGGATGTGGCTTCTAATGGTTCATATTGAATGCACAAAAAGTCTGGAGTTGAAATAAGTTTAAAAAAATTGAAATCCTTTTGTAACAGACGAGTTTTCGTCCGAAACCCTGGTACTTCGAAAGAGATTGTCCATTTTGTAGACGAAGTGCATCCAGTTTTTGCCGTAACCCTCTCAACTTTTTAGCACATGCTATGTGGGTGAAATTATGATACCATGCCAAGTTTCAACCATTTCAGAGTTCATTTGTGGTGCTTTTTAATTTCAGGGTCATTTAGCTGAAAACAATTCATTAAATGCATGAAAAATAGCAAATGAAGTTAGATAGGGTTGAAATTTTAGGATGTGGCTTCTAATGGTTCATATTGAATGCACAAAAAGTCTGGAGTTGAACTAATTTTAAAAAATTGAAATCCTTTTGTAACAGACGAGTTTTCGTCCAAAACCCTCATACTTCGAAAGAGATTGTCCATTTTGTACACGAAGTGCATCTAGTTTTGCCGTAACCCTCTCAACTTTTTAGCACATGCTATGTGGGTGAAATTATTATTCCATGCCAACTTTCAACCATTTCAGAGTTCATTTGTGGTGCTTTTTAATTTCAGGGTCATTTAGCTCAAAACAATTCATTAAATGCATGAAAAATAGTAAATGAAGTTAGATAGGGTTGAAATTTTAGGATGTGGCTTCTATTGGTTCAAATTGAATGCACAAAAAGTCTGGAGTTGAAACAAGTTAAAAAAATTGAAATCCTTATGTAACAGACGAGTTTTCGTCCGAAACCCTCATACTTCGAAAGAGATTGTCCATTTTGTACACGAAGTGCATCCAGCTTTTGCCGTAACCCTCTCAACTTTTTAACACATGCTATGTGGGTGAAATTATGATACCATGCCAAGTTTCAACCTTTTTAGAGTTCATTTGTGGTGTTTTTTAATTTCAGGGTCATTTAGCTCTAAACAATTCTTTAAATGCATGAAAAATAGCAAATGAAGTTAGATAGGGTTGAAATTTTAGGATGTGGCTTCTAATGGTTCATATTGAATGCACAAAAAGTCTGGAGTTGAAATAAGTTGAAAAAATTGAAATCCTTTTGTAACATACGAGTTTTCGTCCGAAACCTTGATACTTCGAAAAAGATAGTCCATTTTGTACACGAAGTGCATCCAGTTTTTGCCGTAACCCTCTCAACTTTTTAGCACATGCTATGTGGGTGAAATACTGATACCATGCCAAGTTTCAACCATTTCAGAGTTCATTTGTGGTGCTTTTTAATTTCAGGGTCATTTAGCTCAAAACAATTCATTAAATGCATGAAAAATAGCAAATGAAGTTAGATAGGGTTGAAATTTTAGGATGTGGCTTCTAATGGTTCATATTGAATGCACAAAAAGTCTGGAATTGAAATAATTTTAAAAAATTGAAATCCTTTTGTAACAGATGAGTTTTCGTTCGAAACCCTGATACTTCGAAAGAGATTGTCCATTTTGTACACGAAGTGCATCCAGTTTTTTCCATAACCCTATCAACTTTTTAGCACATGCTATGTGGGTGAAATTATGATACCATGCCAAGTTTCAACCATTTCAGAGTTCATTTGTGGTTGTTTTTAATTTCAGGGTCATTTAGCTGAAAACAATTCGTTAAATGCATGAAAAATAGCAAATGAAGTTAGATAGGGTTGAAATTTTAGGATGTGGCTTCTAATGGTTCATATTGAATGCACAAAAAGTCTGGAGTTGAAATAATTTTAAAAAATTGAAATCCTTTTGTAACAGACGAGTTTTCGTCCGAAACCCTGATACTTCGAAAGACATTGTCCATTTTGTACACGAAGTGCATCCAGTTTTTGCCGTAACCCTCTCAACTTTTTAGCACATGCTATGTGGGTGAAATTATGATATACCATGCCAAGTTTCAACCATTTCTGAGTTCATTTGTGGTGCTTTTTAATTTCAGGGTCATTTAGCTGAAAACTATTCATTAAATGCATGAAAAATAGCAAATGAAGTTAGATAGGGTTGAAATTTTAGGATGTGGCTTCTAATGGTTCATATTGAATGCACAAAAAGTCTGGAGTTGAAATAAGTTTAAAAAAATTGAAATCCTTTTGTAACAGATGAGTTTTCGTCCGAAACCCTGATACTTCGAAAGACATTGTCCATTTTGTACACGAAGTGCATCCAGTTTTTGCCGTAACCCTCTCAACTTTTTAGCACAAGCTATGTGGGTGAAATTTTAGGATGTGGCTTCTAATGGTTCATATTGAATGCACAAAAAGTCTGGAGTTGAAATAATTTTAAAAAATTGAAATCCTTTTGTAACAGACGAGTTTTCGTCCGAAACCCTAATACTTCGAAAGAGATTGTCCATTTTGTACACGAAGTGCATCCAGTTTTTGCCGTAACCCTCTCAACTTTTTAGCACATGCTATGTGGGTGAAACTTTGATACCATGCCAAGTTTCAACCATTTCAGAGTTCATTTGTGGTGCTTTTTAATTTCAGGGTCATTTAGCTGAAAACAATTCATTAAATGCATGAAAAATAGCAAATGAAGTTAGATAGGGTTGAAATTTTAGGATGTGGCTTCTAATGGTTCATATTGAATGCACAAAAAGTCTGGAGTTGAACTAATTTTAAAAAATTGAAATCCTTTTGTAACAGACGAGTTTTCGTCCAAAACCCTCATACTTCGAAAGAGATTGTCCATTTTGTACACGAAGTGCATCTAGTTTTGCCGTAACCCTCTCAACTTTTTAGCACATGCTATGTGGGTGAAATTATTATTCCATGCCAACTTTCAACCATTTCAGAGTTCATTTGTGGTGCTTTTTAATTTCAGGGTCATTTAGCTCAAAACAATTCATTAAATGCATGAAAAATAGTAAATGAAGTTAGATAGGGTTGAAATTTTAGGATGTGGCTTCTATTGGTTCAAATTGAATGCACAAAAAGTCTGGAGTTGAAACAAGTTAAAAAAATTGAAATCCTTATGTAACAGACGAGTTTTCGTCCGAAACCCTCATACTTCGAAAGAGATTGTCCATTTTGTACACGAAGTGCATCCAGCTTTTGCCGTAACCCTCTCAACTTTTTAGCACATGCTATGTGGGTGAAATTATGATACCATGCCAAGTTTCAACCTTTTTAGAGTTCATTTGTGGTGTTTTTTAATTTCAGGGTCATTTAGCTCAAAACAATTCTTTAAATGCATGAAAAATAGCAAATGAAGTTAGATAGGGTTGAAATTTTAGGATGTGGCTTCTAATGGTTCATATTGAATGCACAAAAAGTCTGGAGTTGAAATAAGTTGAAAAAATTGAAATCCTTTTGTAACACACGAGTTTTCGTCCGAAACCCTGATACTTCGAAAAAGATAGTCCATTTTGTACACGAAGTGCATCCAGTTTTTGCCGTAACCCTCTCAACTTTTTAGCACATGCTATGTGGGTGAAATACTGATACCATGCCAAGTTTCAACCATTTCAGAGTTCAATTGTGGTGCTTTTTAATTTCAGGGTCATTTAGCTCAAAACAATTCATTAAATGCATGAAAAATAGCAAATGAAGTTAGATAGGGTTGAAATTTTAGGATGTGGCTTCTAATGGTTCATATTGAATGCACAAAAAGTCTGGAGTTGAAATAATTTTAAAAAATTGAAATCCTTTTGTAACAGACGAGTTTTCGTTCGAAACCCTGATACTTCGAAAGAGATTGTCCATTTTGTACACGAAGTGCATCCAGTTTTTGCCATAACCCTCTCAACTTTTTAGCACATGCTATGTGGGTGAAATTATGATACCATGCCAAGTTTCAACCATTTCAGAGTTCATTTGTGGTTGTTTTTAATTTCAGGGTCATTTAGCTGAAAACAATTCGTTAAATGCATGAAAAATAGCAAATGAAGTTAGATAGGGTTGAAATTTTAGGATGTGGCTTCTAATGGTTCATATTGAATGCAGAAAAAGTCTGGAGTTGAAATAATTTTAAAAAATTGAAATCCTTTTGTAACAGACGAGTTTTCGTCCGAAACCCTGATACTTCGAAAGACATTGTCCATTTTGTACACGAAGTGCATCCAGTTTTTGCCGTAACCCTCTCAACTTTTTAGCACATGCCATGTGGGTGAAATTATGATATACCATGCCAAGTTTCAACCATTTCAGAGTTCATTTGTGGTGCTTTTTAATTTCAGGATCATTTAGCTGAAAACTATTCATTAAATGCATGAAAAATAGCAAATGAAGTTAGATAGGGTTGAAATTTTAGGATGTGGCTTCTAATGGTTCATATTGAATGCACAAAAAGTCTGGAGTTGAAATAAGTTTAAAAAAATTGAAATCCTTTTGTAACAGACGAGTTTTCGTCCGAAACCCTGATACTTCGAAAGACATTGTCCATTTTGTACACGAAGTGCATCCAGTTTTTGCCGTAACCCTCTCAACTTTTTAGCACAAGCTATGTGGGTGCAATTTTAGGATGTGGCTTCTAATGGTTCATATTGAATGCACAAAAAGTCTGGAGTTGAAATAATTTTAAAAAATTGAAATCCTTTTGTAACAGACCAGTTTTCGTCCGAAACCCTAATACTTCGAAAGAGATTGTCCATTTTGTACACGAAGTGCATCCAGTTTTTGCCGTAACCCTCTCAACTTTTTAGCACATGCTATGTGGGTGAAACTTTGATACCATGCCAAGTTTCAACCATTTCAGAGTTCATTTGTGGTGCTTTTTAATTTCAGGGTCATTTAGCTGAAAACAATTCATTAAATGCATGAAAAATTGCAAATGAAGTTAGATAGGGTTGAAATTTTAGGATGTGGCTTCTAATGGTTCATATTGAATGCACAAAAAGTCTGGAGTTGAAATAATTTTAAACAATTGAAATCCTTTTGTAACAGAAGAGTTTTCGTCCGAAACCCTAATACTTCGAAAGAAATAGTCCATTTTGTACACGAAGTGCATCCAGTTTTTGCCGTAACCCTCTCAACTTTTTAGCACAAGCTATGTGGGTGAAATTATGATATACCATGCCAAGTTTCAACCATTTCAGAGTTCATTTGTGGTGCTTTTTAATTTCAGGGTCTTTTAGCTTAAAACAATTCATTAAATGCATGAAAAATAGCAAATGAAGTTAGATAGGGTTGAAATTTTAGGATGTGGCTTCTAATGGTTCATATTGAATGCACAAAAAGTCTGGAGTTGAAATAAGTTTAAAAAAATTGAAATCCTTTTGTAACAGACGAGTTTTCGTCCGAAACCCTGGTACTTCGAAAGAGATTGTCCATTTTGTACACGAAGTGCATCCAGTTTTTGCCGTAACCCTCTCAACTTTTTAGCACATACTATGTGGGTGAAATTATGATACCATGCCAAGTTTCAACCATTTCAGAGTTCATTTGTGGTGCTTTTTAATTTCAGGGTCATTTAGCTGAAAACAATTCATTAAATGCATGAAAAATAGCAAATGAAGTTAAATAGAGTTGAAATTTTAGGATGTGGCTTCTAATGCTTCATATTGAATGCACAAAAAGTCTGGAGTTGAACTAATTTTAAAAATTGAAATCCTTTTGTAACAAACGAGTTTTCGTCCAAAACCCTCATACTTCGAAAGAGATTGTCCATTTTGTACACGAAGTGCATCTAGTTTTTGCCGTAACCCTCTCAACTTTTTAGCACATGCTATGTGGGTGAAATTATTATTCCATGCCAACTTTCAACCATTTCAGAGTTCATTTGTGGTGCTTTTTAATTTCAGGGTCATTTAGCTCAAAACAATTCATTAAATGCATGAAAAATAGTAAATGAAGTTAGATAGGGTTGAAATTTTAGGATGTGGCTTCTATTGGTTCAAATTGAATGCACAAAAAGTCTGGAGTTGAAACAAGTTAAAAAAATTGAAATCCTTATGTAACAGACGAGTTTTCGTCCGAAACCCTCATACTTCGAAAGAGATTGTCCATTTTGTACACGAAGTGCATCCAGCTTTTGCCGTAACCCTGTCAACTTTTTAGCACATGCTATGTGGAGGAAATTATGATACCATGCCAAGTTTCAACCTTTTTAGTGTTCATTTGTGGTGTTTTTTAATTTCAGGGTCATTTAGCTCAAAACAATTCATTAAATGCATGAAAAATAGCAAATGAAGTTAGATAGGGTTGAAATTTTAGGATGTGGCTTCTAATGGTTCATATTGAATGCACAAAAAGTCTGGAGTTGAAATAAGTTGAAAAAATTGAAATCCTTTTGTAACACACGAGTTTTCGTCCGAAACCCTGATACTTCGAAAAAGATTGTCCATTTTGTACACGAAGTGCATCCAGTTTTTGCCGTAACCCTCTCAACTTTTTAGCACATGCTATGTCGGTGAAATTATGATACCATGCCAAGTTTCAACCATTTCAGAGTTCATTTGTGGTGCTTTTTAATTTCAGGGTCATTTAGCTCAAAACAATTCATTAAATGCATGAAATATAGCAAATGAAGTTAGATAGGGTTGAAATTTTAGGATGTGGCTTCTAATGGTTCATATTGAATGCACAAAAAGTCTGGAGTTGAAATAATTTTAAAAAATTGAAATCCTTTTGTAACAGACGAGTTTTCGTCCGAAACCCTGATACTTCGAAAGAGATTGTCCATTTTGTACACGAAGTGCATCCAGTTTTTGCCATAACCCTCTCAACTTTTTGGCACATGCTATGTGGGTGAAATTATGATACCATGCCAAGTTTTAACCATTTCAGAGTTCATTTGTGGTGCTTTTTAATTTCAGGGTCATTTAGCTGAAAACAATTCGTTAAATGCATGAAAAATAGCAAATGAAGTTAGATAGGGTTGAAATTTTAGGATGTGGCTTCTAATGGTTCATATTGAATGCACAAAAAGTCTGGAGTTGAAATAATTTTAAAAAATTGAAATCCTTTTGTAACAGACGAGTTTTCGTCCGAAACCCTGATACTTCGAAAGACATTGTCCATTTTGTACATGAAGTGCATCCAGTTTTTGCCGTAACCCTCTCAACTTTTTAGCACATGCTATGTGGGTGAAATTATGATATACCATTCCAAGTTTCAACCATTTCAGAGTTCATTTGTGGTGCTTTTTAATTTCAGGGTCATTTAGCTGAAAACAATTCATTAAATGCATGAAAAAAAGCAAATGAAGTTAGATAGGGTTGAAATTTTAGGATGTGGCTTCTAATGGTTCATATTGAATGCACAAAAAGTCTGGAGTTGAAATAAGTTTAAAAAAATTGAAATCCTTTTGTAACAGACGAGTTTTCGTCCGAAACCCTGATACTTCGAAAGACATTGTCCATTTTGTACACGAAGTGCATCCAGTTTTTGCCGTAACCCTCTCAACTTTTTAGCACAAGCTATGTGGGTGAAATTTTAGGATGTGGCTTCTAATGGTTCATATTGAATGCACAAAAAGTCTGGAGTTGAAATAATTTTAAAAAATTCAAATCCTTTTGTAACAGACGAGTTTTCGTCCGAAACCCTAATACTTCGAAAGAGATTGTCCATTTTGTACACGAAGTGCATCCAGTTTTTGCCGTAACCCTCTCAACTTTTTAGCACATGCTATGTGGGTGAAACTTTGATACCATGCCAAGTTTCAGCCATTTCAGAGTTCATTTGTGGTGCTTTTTAATTTCAGGGTCATTTAGCTGAAAACAATTCATTAAATGCATGAAAATTAGCAAATGAAGTTAGATAGGGTTGAATTTTTAGGATGTGGCTTCTAATGGTTCATATTGAATGCACAAAAAGTCTGGAGTTGAAATTAGTTTAAAAAAATTGAAATCCTTTTGGAACAGACGAGTTTTCGTCCGAAACCCTGGTACTTCGAAAGAGATTGTCCATTTTGTACACGAAGTGCATCCAGTTTTTGCCGTAACCCTCTCAACTTTTTAGCACATGCTATGTGGGTGAAATTATGATACCATGCCAAGTTTCAACCATTTCAGAGTTCATTTGTGGTGCTTTTTAATTTCAGGGTCATTTAGCTGAAAACAATTCATTAAATGCATGAAAAATAGCAAATGAAGTTAGATAGGGTTGAAATTTTAGGATGTGGCTTCTAATGGTTCATATTGAATGCACAAAAAGTCTGGAGTTGAACTAATTTTAAAAAATTGAAATCCTTTTGTAACAGACGAGTTTTCGTCCAAAACCCTCATACTTCGAAAGAGATTGTCCATTTTGTACACGAAGTGCATCTATTTTTTGCCGTAACCCTCTCAACTTTTTAGCACATGCTATGTGGGTGAAATTATTATTCCATGCCAACTTTCAACCATTTCAGAGTTCATTTGTGGTGCTTTTTAATTTCAGGGTCATTTAGCTCAAAACAATTCATTAAATGCATGAAAAATAGCAAATGAAGTTAGATAGGGTTGAAATTTTAGGATGTGGCTTCTATTGGTTCATATTGAATGCACAAAAAGTCTGGAGTTGAAACAAGTTAAAAAAATGGAAATCCTTATGTAACAGACGAGTTTTCGTCCGAAACCCTCATACTTCGAAAGAGATTGTCCATTTTGTTCACGAAGTGCATCCAGCTTTTGCCGTAACCCGCTCAACTTTTTAGCACATGCTATGTGGGTGAAATTATGATACCATGCCAAGTTTCAACCTTTTTAGAGTTCATTTGTGGTGTTTTTTAATTTCAGGGTCATTTAGCTCAAAACAATTCATTAAATGCATGAAAAATAGCAAATGAAGTTAGATAGGGTTGAAATTTTAGGATGTGGCTTCTAATGGTTCATATTGAATGCACAAAAAGTCTGGAGTTGAACTAATTTTAAAAAATTGAAATCCTTTTGTAACACACGAGTTTTCGTCCGAAACCCTGATACTTCGAAAAAGATAGTCCATTTTGTACACGAAGTGCATCCAGTTTTTGCCGTAACCCTCTCAACTTTTTAGCACATGCTATGTGGGTGAAATACTGATACGATGCCAAGTTTCAACCATTTCAGAGTTCATTTGTGGTGCTTTTTAATTTCAGGGTCATTTAGCTCAAAACAATTCATTAAATGCATGAAAAATAGCAAATGAAGTTAGATAGGGTTGAAATTTTAGGATGTGGCTTCTAATGGTTCATATTGAATGCACAAAAAGTCTGGAGTTGAAATAATTTTAAAAAATTGAAATCCTTTTGTAACAGACGAGTTTTCGTCCGAAACCCTGATACTTCGAAAGACATTGTCCATTTTGTACACGAAGTGCATCCAGTTTTTGCCGTAACCCTCTCAACTTTTTAGCACATGCTATGTGGGTGAAATTATGATATACCATGCCAAGTTTCAACCATTTCAGAGTTCATTTGTGGTGCTTTTTAATTTCAGGGTCATTTAGCTGAAAACAATTCATTAAATACATGAAAAATACCAAATGAAGTTAGATAGGGTTGAAATTTTAGGATGTGGCTTCTAATGGTTCATATTGAATGCACAAAAAGTCTGGAGTTGAAATAGGTTTAAAAAAATTGAAATCCTTTTGTAACAGACGAGTTTTCGTCCGAAACCCTGATACTTCGAAAGACATTGTCCATTTTGTACACGAAGTGCATCCAGTTTTTGCCGTAACCCTCTCAACTTTTTAGCACAAGCTATGTGGGTGAAATTTTAGGATGTGGCTTCTAATGGTTCATATTGAATGCACAAAAAGTCTGGAGTTGAAATAATTTTAAAAAATTGAAATCCTTTTGTAACAGACGAGTTTTCGTCCGAAACCCTAATACTTCGAAAGAGATTGTCCATTTTGTACACGAAGTGCATCCAGTTTTTGCCGTAACCCTCTCAACTTTTTAGCACATGCTATGTGGGTGAAACTTTGATACCATGCCAAGTTTCAACCATTTCAGAGTTCATTTGTGGTGCTTTTTAATTTCAGGGTCATTTAGCTGAAAACAATTCATTAAATGCATGAAAAATAGCAAATGAAGTTAGATAGGGTTGAAATTTTAGGATGTGGCTTCTAATGGTTCATATTGAATGCACAAAAAGTCTGGAGTTGAAATAATTTTAAAAAATTGAAATCCTTTTGTAACAGACGAGT
Source organism: Elymus sibiricus (assembly GCA_039707655.1). NCBI lineage: Eukaryota > Viridiplantae > Streptophyta > Magnoliopsida > Poales > Poaceae > Elymus > Elymus sibiricus. Next base: position 242,287,639 of record CM077665.1, read on the forward strand.
TTTCGTCCGAAACCCTAATACTTCGAAAGAGATTGTCCATTTTGTACACGAAGTGCATCCAGTTTTTGCCGTAACCCTCTCAACTTTTTAGCACAAGCTATGTGGGTGAAATTATGATATACCATGCCAAGTTTCAACCATTTCAGAGTTCATTTGTGGTGCTTTTTAATTTCATGGTCTTTTAGCTGAAAACAATTCATTAAATGCATGAAAAATAGCAAATGAAGTTAGATAGGGTTGAAATTTTAGGATGTGGCTTCTAATGGTTCATATTGAATGCACAAAAAGTCTGGAGTTGAAATTAGTTTAAAAAAATTGAAATCCTTTTGGAACAGACGAGTTTTCGTCCGAAACCCTGGTACTTCGAAAGAGATTGTCCATTTTGTACACGAAGTGCATCCAGTTTTTGCCGTAACCCTCTCAACTTTTTAGCACATGCTATGTGGGTGAAATTATGATACCATGCCAAGTTTCAACCATTTCAGAGTTCATTTGTGGTGCTTTTTAATTTCAGGCTCATTTAGCTGGAAACAATTCATTAAATGCATGAAAAATAGCAAATGAAGTTAGATAGGGTTGAAATTTTAGGATGTGGCTTCTAATGGTTCATATTGAATGCACAAAAAGTCTGGAGTTGAACTAATTTTAAAAAATTGAAATCCTTTTGTAACAGACGAGTTTTCGTCCAAAACCCTCATACTTCGAAAGAGATTGTCCATTTTGTACACGAAGTGCATCTAGTTTTTGCCGTAACCCTCTCAACTTTTTAGCACATGCTATGTGGGTGAAATTATTATTCCATGCCAACTTTCAACCATTTCAGAGTTCATTTGTGGTGCTTTTTAATTTCAGGGTCATTTAGCTCAAAACAATTCATTAAATGCAAGAAAAATAGCAAATGAAGTTAGATAGGGTTGAAATTTTAGGATGTGGCTTCTATTGGTTCATATTGAATGCACAAAAAGTCTGGAGTTGAAACAAGTTAAAAAAATTGAAATCCTTATGTAACAGACGAGTTTTCGTCCGAAACCCTCATACTTCGAAAGAGATTGTCCATTTTGTACACGAAGTGCATCCAGCTTTTGCCGTAACCCGCTCAACTTTTTAGCACATGCTATGTGGGTGAAATTATGATACCATGCCAAGTTTCAACCTTTTTAGAGTTCATTTGTGGTGTTTTTTAATTTCAGGGTCATTTAGCTCAAAACAATTCATTAAATGCATGAAAAATAGCAAATGAAGTTAGATACGGTTGAAATTTTAGGATGTGGCTTCTAATGGTTCATATTGAATGCACAAAAAGTCTGGAGTTGAAATAAGTTGAAAAAATTGAAATCCTTTTGTAACACACGAGTTTTCGTCCGAAACCCTGATACTTCGAAAAAGATTGTCCATTTTGTACACGAAGTGCATCCAGTTTTTGCCGTAACCCTCTCAACTTTTTAGCACATGCAATGTGGGTGAAATACTGATACCATGCCAAGTTTCAACCATTTCAGAGTTCATTTGTGGTGCTTTTTAATTTCAGGGTCATTTAGCTCAAAACAATTCATTAAATGCATGAAAAATAGCAAATGAAGTTAGATAGGGTTGAAATTTTAGGATGTGGCATCTAATGGTTCATATTGAATGCACAAAAAGTCTGGAGTTGAAATAATTTTAAAAAATTGAAATCCTTTTGTAACAGACGAGTTTTCGTCCGAAACCCTGATACTTCGAAAGAGATTGTCCATTTTGTACACGAAGTGCATCCAGTTTTTGCCATAACCCTCTCAACTTTTTAGCACATGCTATGTGGGTGAAATTATGATACCATGCCAAGTTTCAACCATTTCAGAGTTCATTTGTGGTGCTTTTTAATTTCAGGGTCATTTAGCTGAAAACAATTCGTTAAATGCATGAAAAATAGCAAATGAAGTTAGATAGGGTTGAAATTTTAGGATGTGGCTTCTAATGGTTCATATTGAATGCACAAAAAGTCTGGAGTTGAAATAATTTTAAAAAATTGAAATCCTTTTGTAACAGACGAGTTTTCGTCCGAAACCCTGATACTTCGAAAGACATTGTCCATTTTGTACACGAAGTGCATCCAGTTTTTGCCGTAACCCTCTCAACTTTTTAGCACATGCTATGTGGGTGAAATTATGATATACCATGCCAAGTTTCAACCATTTCAGAGTTCATTTGTGGTGCTTTTTAATTTCAGGGTCATTTAGCTGAAAACAATTCATTAAATGCATGAAAAATAGCAAATGAAGTTAGATAGGGTTGAAATTTTAGGATGTGGCTTCTAATGGTTCATATTGAATGCACAAAAAGTCTGGAGTTGAAATAAGTTTAAAAAAATTGAAATCCTTTTGTAACAGACGAGTTTTCGTCCGAAACCCTGATACTTCGAAAGACATTGTCCATTTTGTACACGAAGTGCATCCAGTTTTTGCCGTAACCCTCTCAACTTTTTAGCACATGCTATGTGGGTGAAATTTTAGGATGTGGCTTATAATGGTTCATATTGAATGCACAAAAAGTCTGGAGTTGAAATAATTTTAAAAAATTCAAATCCTTTTGTAACAGACGAGTTTTCGTCCGAAACCCTAATACTTCGAAAGAGATAGTCCATTTTGTACACGAAGTGCATCCAGTTTTTGCCGTAACCCTCTCAACTTTTTAGCACATGCTATGTGGGTGAAACTTTGATACCATGCCGAGTTTCAACCATTTCAGAGTTCATTTGTGGTGCTTTTTAATTTCAGGGTCATTTAGCTGAAAACAATTCATTAAATGCATGAAAATTAGCAAATGAAGTTAGATAGGGTTGAAATTTTAGGATGTGGCTTCTAATGGTTCATATTGAATGCACAAAAAGTCTGGAGTTGAAATAATTTTAAAAAATTGAAATCCTTTTGTAACAGACGAGTTTTCGTCCGAAACCCTAATACTTCGAAAGAGATTGTCCATTTTGTACACGAAGTGCATCCAGTTTTTGCCGTAACCCTCTCAACTTTTTAGCACAAGCTATGTGGGTGAAATTATGATATACCATGCCAAGTTTCAACCATTTCAGAGTTCATTTGTGGTGCTTTTTAATTTCAGGGTCTTTTAGCTGAAAACAGTTCATTAAATGCATGAAAAATAGCAAATGAAGTTAGATAGGGTTGAAATTTTAGGATGTGGCTTCTAATGGTTCATATTGAATGCACAAAAAGTCTGGAGTTGAAATAAGTTTAAAAAAATTGAAATCCTTTTGTAACAGACGAGTTTTCGTCCGAAACCCTGGTACTTCGAAAGAGATTGTCCATTTTGTACACGAAGTGCATCCAGTTTTTGCCGTAACCCTCTCAACTTTTTAGCACATGCTATGTGGGTGAAATTATTATTCCATGCCAACTTTCAACCATTTCAGAGTTCATTTGTGGTGCTTTTTAATTTCAGGGTCATTTAGCTGAAAACAATTCATTAAATGCATGAAAAATAGCAAATGAAGTTAGATACGGTTGAAATTTTAGGATGTGGCTTCTAATGGTTCATATTGAATGCACAAAAAGTCTGGAGTTGAAATAAGTTTAAAAAAATTGAAATCCTTTTGTAACACACGAGTTTTCGTCCGAAACCCTGATACTTCGAAAGAGATTGTCCATTTTGTACACAAAGTGCATCTAGTTTTTGCCGTAACCCTCTCAACTTTTTAGCACAAGCTATGTGGGTGAAATTATTATTCCATGCCAACTTTCAACCATTTCAGAGTTCATTTGTGGTGCTTTTTAATTTCAGGGTCATTTAGCTCAAAACAATTCATTAAATGCATGAAAAATAGCAAATGAAGTTAGATAGGGTTGAAATTTTAGGATGTGGCTTCTAATGGTTCATATTGAATGCACAAAAAGTCTGGAGTTGAAATAAGTTAAAAAAAATTGAAATCCTTATGTAACAGACGAGTTTTCGTCCGAAACCCTCATACTTCGAAAGAGATTGTCCATTTTGTACACGAAGTGCATCCAGCTTTTGCCGTAACCCTCTCAACTTTTTAGCACATGCTATGTGGGTGAAATTATGATACCATGCCAAGTTTCAACCTTTTTAGAGTTCATTTGTGGTGTTTTTTAATTTCAGGGTCATTTAGCTCAAAACAATTCTTTAAATGCATGAAAAATAGCAAATGAAATTAGATAGGGTTGAAATTTTAGGATGTGGCTTCTAATGGTTCATATTGAATGCACAAAAAGTCTGGAGTTGAAATAAGTTTAAAAAAATTGAAATCCTTTTGTAACAGACGAGTTTTCGTCCGAAACCCTGATACTTCGAAAGACATTGTCCATTTTGTACACGAAGTGCATCCAGTTTTTGCCGTAACCCTCTCAACTTTTTAGCACAAGCTATGTGGGTGAAATTTTAGGATGTGGCTTCTAATGGTTCATATTGAATGCACAAAAAGTCTGGAGTTGAAATAATTTTAAAAAATTGAAATCCTTTGGTAACAGACGAGTTTTCGTCCGAAACCCTAATACTTCGAAAGAGATTGTCCATTTTGTACACGAAGTGCATCCAGTTTTTGCCGTAACCCTCTCAACTTTTTAGCACATGCTATGTGGGTGAAACTTTGATACCATGCCAAGTTTCAACCATTTCAGAGTTCATTTGTGGTGCTTTTTAATTTCAGGGTCATTTAGCTGAAAACAATTCATTAAATGCATGAAAAATAGCAAATGAAGTTAGATAGGGTTGAAATTTTAGGATGTGGCTTCTAATGGTTCATATTGAATGCACAAAAAGTCTGGAGTTGAAATAATTTTAAAAAATTGAAATCCTTTTGTAACAGACGAGTTTTCGTCCGAAACCCTAATACTTCGAAAGAGATTGTCCATTTTGTACACGAAGTGCATCCAGTTTTTGCCGTAACCCTCTCAACTTTTTAGCACATGCTATGTGGGTGAAACTTTGATACCATGCCAAGTTTCAACCATTTCAGAGTTCATTTGTGGTGCTTTTTAATTTCATGGTCTTTTAGCTGAAAACAATTCATTAAATGCATGAAAAATAGCAAATGAAGTTAGATAGGGTTGAAATTTTAGGATGTGGCTTCTAATGGTTCATATTGAATGCACAAAAAGTCTGGAGTTGAAATTAGTTTAAAAAAATTGAAATCCTTTTGGAACAGACGAGTTTTCGTCCGAAACCCTGGTACTTCGAAAGAGATTGTCCATTTTGTACACGAAGTGCATCCAGTTTTTGCCGTAACCCTCTCAACTTTTTAGCACATGCTATGTGGGTGAAATTATGATACCATGCCAAGTTTCAACCATTTCAGAGTTCATTTGTGGTGCTTTTTAATTTCAGGCTCATTTAGCTGGAAACAATTCATTAAATGCATGAAAAATAGCAAATGAAGTTAGATAGGGTTGAAATTTTAGGATGTGGCTTCTAATGGTTCATATTGAATGCACAAAAAGTCTGGAGTTGAACTAATTTTAAAAAATTGAAATCCTTTTGTAACAGACGAGTTTTCGTCCAAAACCCTCATACTTCGAAAGAGATTGTCCATTTTGTACACGAAGTGCATCTAGTTTTTGCCGTAACCCTCTCAACTTTTTAGCACATGCTATGTGGGTGAAATTATTATTCCATGCCAACTTTCAACCATTTCAGAGTTCATTTGTGGTGCTTTTTAATTTCAGGGTCATTTAGCTCAAAACAATTCATTAAATGCAAGAAAAATAGCAAATGAAGTTAGATAGGGTTGAAATTTTAGGATGTGGCTTCTATTGGTTCATATTGAATGCACAAAAAGTCTGGAGTTGAAACAAGTTAAAAAAATTGAAATCCTTATGTAACAGACGAGTTTTCGTCCGAAACCCTCATACTTCGAAAGAGATTGTCCATTTTGTACACGAAGTGCATCCAGCTTTTGCCGTAACCCTCTCAACTTTTTAGCACATGCTATGTGGGTGAAATTATGATACCATGCCAAGTTTCAACCTTTTTAGAGTTCATTTGTGGTGTTTTTTAATTTCAGGGTCATTTAGCTCAAAACAATTCATTAAATGCATGAAAAATAGCAAATGAAGTTAGATACGGTTGAAATTTTAGGATGTGGCTTCTAATGGTTCATATTGAATGCACAAAAAGTCTGGAGTTGAAATAAGTTGAAAAAATTGAAATCCTTTTGTAACACACGAGTTTTCGTCCGAAACCCTGATACTTCGAAAAAGATTGTCCATTTTGTACACGAAGTGCATCCAGTTTTTGCCGTAACCCTCTCAACTTTTTAGCACATGCAATGTGGGTGAAATACTGATACCATGCCAAGTTTCAACCATTTCAGAGTTCATTTGTGGTGCTTTTTAATTTCAGGGTCATTTAGCTCAAAACAATTCATTAAATGCATGAAAAATAGCAAATGAAGTTAGATAGGGTTGAAATTTTAGGATGTGGCATCTAATGGTTCATATTGAATGCACAAAAAGTCTGGAGTTGAAATAATTTTAAAAAATTGAAATCCTTTTGTAACAGACGAGTTTTCGTCCGAAACCCTGATACTTCGAAAGAGATTGTCCATTTTGTACACGAAGTGCATCCAGTTTTTGCCATAACCCTCTCAACTTTTTAGCACATGCTATGTGGGTGAAATTATGATACCATGCCAAGTTTCAACCATTTCAGAGTTCATTTGTGGTGCTTTTTAATTTCAGGGTCATTTAGCTGAAAACAATTCGTTAAATGCATGAAAAATAGCAAATGAAGTTAGATAGGGTTGAAATTTTAGGATGTGGCTTCTAATGGTTCATATTGAATGCACAAAAAGTCTGGAGTTGAAATAATTTTAAAAAATTGAAATCCTTTTGTAACAGACGAGTTTTCGTCCGAAACCCTGATACTTCGAAAGACATTGTCCATTTTGTACACGAAGTGCATCCAGTTTTTGCCGTAACCCTCTCAACTTTTTAGCACATGCTATGTGGGTGAAATTATGATATACCATGCCAAGTTTCAACCATTTCAGAGTTCATTTGTGGTGCTTTTTAATTTCAGGGTCATTTAGCTGAAAACAATTCATTAAATTCATGAAAAATAGCAAATGAAGTTAGATAGGGTTGAAATTTTAGGATGTGGCTTCTAATGGTTCATATTGAATGCACAAAAAGTCTGGAGTTGAAATAAGTTTAAAAAAATTGAAATCCTTTTGTAACAGACGAGTTTTCGTCCGAAACCCTGATACTTCGAAAGACATTGTCCATTTTGTACACGAAGTGCATCCAGTTTTTGCCGTAACCCTCTCAACTTTTTAGCACATGCTATGTGGGTGAAATTTTAGGATGTGGCTTCTAATGGTTCATATTGAATGCACAAAAAGTCTGGAGTTGAAATAATTTTAAAAAATTCAAATCCTTTTGTAACAGACGAGTTTTCGTCCGAAACCCTAATACTTCGAAAGAGATAGTCCATTTTGTACACGAAGTGCATCCAGTTTTTGCCGTAACCCTCTCAACTTTTTAGCACATGCTATGTGGGTGAAACTTTGATACCATGCCGAGTTTCAACCATTTCAGAGTTCATTTGTGGTGCTTTTTAATTTCAGGGTCATTTAGCTGAAAACAATTCATTAAATGCATGAAAATTAGCAAATGAAGTTAGATAGGGTTGAAATTTTAGGATGTGGCTTCTAATGGTTCATATTGAATGCACAAAAAGTCTGGAGTTGAAATAATTTTAAAAAATTGAAATCCTTTTGTAACAGACGAGTTTTCGTCCGAAACCCTAATACTTCGAAAGAGATTGTCCATTTTGTACACGAAGTGCATCCAGTTTTTGCCGTAACCCTCTCAACTTTTTAGCACAAGCTATGTGGGTGAAATTATGATATACCATGCCAAGTTTCAACCATTTCAGAGTTCATTTGTGGTGCTTTTTAATTTCAGGGTCTTTTAGCTGAAAACAGTTCATTAAATGCATGAAAAATAGCAAATGAAGTTAGATAGGGTTGAAATTTTAGGATGTGGCTTCTAATGGTTCATATTGAATGCACAAAAAGTCTGGAGTTGAAATAAGTTTAAAAAAATTGAAATCCTTTTGTAACAGACGAGTTTTCGTCCGAAACCCTGGTACTTCGAAAGAGATTGTCCATTTTGTACACGAAGTGCATCCAGTTTTTGCCGTAACCCTCTCAACTTTTTAGCACATGCTATGTGGGTGAAATTATTATTCCATGCCAACTTTCAACCATTTCAGAGTTCATTTGTGGTGCTTTTTAATTTCAGGGTCATTTAGCTGAAAACAATTCATTAAATGCATGAAAAATAGCAAATGAAGTTAGATACGGTTGAAATTTTAGGATGTGGCTTCTAATGGTTCATATTGAATGCACAAAAAGTCTGGAGTTGAAATAAGTTTAAAAAAATTGAAATCCTTTTGTAACACACGAGTTTTCGTCCGAAACCCTGATACTTCGAAAGAGATTGTCCATTTTGTACACAAAGTGCATCTAGTTTTTGCCGTAACCCTCTCAACTTTTTAGCACAAGCTATGTGGGTGAAATTATTATTCCATGCCAACTTTCAACCATTTCAGAGTTCATTTGTGGTGCTTTTTAATTTCAGGGTCATTTAGCTCAAAACAATTCATTAAATGCATGAAAAATAGCAAATGAAGTTAGATAGGGTTGAAATTTTAGGATGTGGCTTCTAATGGTTCATATTGAATGCACAAAAAGTCTGGAGTTGAAATAAGTTAAAAAAAATTGAAATCCTTATGTAACAGACGAGTTTTCGTCCGAAACCCTCATACTTCGAAAGAGATTGTCCATTTTGTACACGAAGTGCATCCAGCTTTTGCCGTAACCCTCTCAACTTTTTAGCACATGCTATGTGGGTGAAATTATGATACCATGCCAAGTTTCAACCTTTTTAGAGTTCATTTGTGGTGTTTTTTAATTTCAGGGTCATTTAGCTCAAAACAATTCTTTAAATGCATGAAAAATAGCAAATGAAATTAGATAGGGTTGAAATTTTAGGATGTGGCTTCTAATGGTTCATATTGAATGCACAAAAAGTCTGGAGTTGAAATAAGTTTAAAAAAATTGAAATCCTTTTGTAACAGACGAGTTTTCGTCCGAAACCCTGATACTTCGAAAGACATTGTCCATTTTGTACACGAAGTGCATCCAGTTTTTGCCGTAACCCTCTCAACTTTTTAGCACAAGCTATGTGGGTGAAATTTTAGGATGTGGCTTCTAATGGTTCATATTGAATGCACAAAAAGTCTGGAGTTGAAATAATTTTAAAAAATTGAAATCCTTTGGTAACAGACGAGTTTTCGTCCGAAACCCTAATACTTCGAAAGAGATTGTCCATTTTGTACACGAAGTGCATCCAGTTTTTGCCGTAACCCTCTCAACTTTTTAGCACATGCTATGTGGGTGAAACTTTGATACCATGCCAAGTTTCAACCATTTCAGAGTTCATTTGTGGTGCTTTTTAATTTCAGGGTCATTTAGCTGAAAACAATTCATTAAATGCATGAAAAATAGCAAATGAAGTTAGATAGGGTTGAAATTTTAGGATGTGGCTTCTAATGGTTCATATTGAATGCACAAAAAGTCTGGAGTTGAAATAATTTTAAAAAATTGAAATCCTTTTGTAACAGACGAGTTTTCGTCCGAAACCCTAATACTTCGAAAGAGATTGTCCATTTTGTACACGAAGTGCATCCAGTTTTTGCCGTAACCCTCTCAACTTTTTAGCACAAGCTATGTGGGTGAAATTATGATATACCATGCCAAGTTTCAACCATTTCAGAGTTCATTTGTGGTGCTTTTTAATTTCAGGGTCTTTTAGCTGAAAACAATTCATTAAATGCATGAAAAATAGCAAATGAAGTTAGATAGGGTTGAAATTTTAGGATGTGGCTTCTAATGGTTCATATTGAATGCACAAAAAGTCTGGAGTTGAAATAATTTTAAAAAATTGAAATCCTTTTGTAACACACGAGTTTTCGTCCGAAACCCTAATACTCCGAAAAAGATTGTCCATTTTGTACACGAAGTGCATCCAGTTTTTGCCGTAACCCTCTCAACTTTTTAGCACATGCTATGTGGGTGAAATACTGATACCATGCCAAGTTTCAACCATTTCAGAGTTCATTTGTGGTGCTTTTTAATTTCAGGGTCATTTAGCTCAAAACAATTCATTAAATGCATGAAAAATAGCAAATGAAGTTAGATAGGGTTGAAATTTTAGGATGTGGCTTCTAATGGTTCATATTGAATGCACAAAAAGTCTGGAGTTGAAATAATTTTAAAAAATTGAAATCCTTTTGTAACAGACGAGTTTTCGTCCGAAACCCTAATACTTCGAAAGAGATTGTCCATTTTGTACACGAAGTGCATCCAGTTTTTGCCGTAACCCTCTCAACTTTTTAGCACAAGCTATGTGGGTGAAATTATGATATAGCATGCCAAGTTTCAACCATTTCAGAGTTCATTTGTGGTGCTTTTTAATTTCAGGGTCTTTTAGCTGAAAACAATTCATTAAATGCATGAAAAATAGCAAATGAAGTTAGATAGGGTTGAAATTTTAGGATGTGGCTTCTAATGGTTCATATTGAATGCACAAAAAGTCTGGAGTTGAAATTAGTTTAAAAAAATTGAAATCCTTCTGGAACAGACGAGTTTTCGTACGAAACCCTGGTACTTCGAAAGAGATTGTCCATTTTGTACACGAAGTGCATCCAGTTTTTGCCGTAACCCTCTCAACTTTTTAGCACATGCTATGTGGGTGAAACTTTGATACCATGCCAAGTTTCAACCATTTCAGAGTTCATTTGTGGTGCTTTTTAATTTCAGGGTCATTTAGCTGAAAACAATTCATTAAATGCATGAAAAATAGCAAATGAAGTTAGATAGGGTTGAAATTTTAGGATGTGGCTTCTAATGGTTCATATTGAATGCACAAAAAGTCTGGAGTTGAACTAATTTTAAAAAATTGAAATCCTTTTGTAACAGACGAGTTTTCGTCCAAAACCCTCATACTTCGAAAGAGATTGTCCATTTTGTACACGAAGTGCATCTAGTTTTTGCCGTAACCCTCTCAACTTTTTAGCACATGCTATGTGGGTGAAATTATTATTCCATGCCAACTTTCAACCATTTCGGAGTTCATTTGTGGTGCTTTTTAATTTCAGGGTCATTTAGCTCAAAACAATTCATTAAATGCATGAAAAATAGCAAATGAAGTTAGATAGGGTTGAAATTTTAGGATGTGGCTTCTATTGGTTCATATTGAATGCACAAAAAGTCTGGAGTTGAAACAAGTTAAAAAAATTGAAATCCTTATGTAACAGACGAGTTTTCGTCCGAAACCCTCATACTTCGAAAGAGATTGTCCATTTTGTACACGAAGTGCATCCAGCTTTTGCCGTAACCCTCTCACCTTTTTAGCACATGCTATGTGGGTGAAATTATGATACCATGCCAAGTGTCAACCTTTTTAGAGTTCATTTGTGGTGTTTTTTAATTTCAGGGTCATTTAGCTCAAAACAATTCATTAAATGCATGAAAAATAGCAAATGAAGTTAGATACGGTTGAAATTTTAGGATGTGGCTTCTAATGGTTCATATTGAATGCACAAAAAGTCTGGAGTTGAAATAATTTGAAAAAATTGAAATCCTTTTGTAACACACGAGTTTTCGTCCGAAACCCTGATACTCCGAAAAAGATTGTCCATTTTGTACACGAAGTGCATCCAGTTTTTGCCGTAACCCTCTCAACTTTTTAGCACATGCTATGTGGGTGAAATACTGATACCATGCCAAGTTTCAACCATTTCAGAGTTCATTTGTGGTGCTTTTTAATTTCAGGGTCATTTAGCTCAAAACAATTCATTAAATGCATGAAAAATAGCAAATGAAGTTAGATAGGGTTGAAATTTTAGGATGTGGCTTCTAATGGTTCATATTGAAAGCACAAAAAGTCTGGAGTTGAAATAATTTTAAAAAATTGAAATCCTTTTGTAACAGACGAGTTTTCGTCCGAAACCCTGATACTTCGAAAGAGATTGTCCATTTTGTACACGAAGTGCATCCAGTTTTTGCCGTAACCCTCTCAACTTTTTAGCACATGGTATGTGGGTGATATTATGATATACCATGCCAAGTTTCAACCATTTCCGAGTTCATTTGTTGTGCTTTTTAATTTCAAGGTCCTTTAGCTGAAAACAATTCATTAAATGCATGAAAAATAGCAAATGAAGTTGATAGGGTTGAAATTTTAGGATGTGGCTTCTAATGGTTCATATTGAATGCACAAAAAGTCTGGAGTTGAACTAATTTTAAAAAATTGAAATCCTTTTGTAACAGACGAGTTTTCGTCCGAAACCCTGATACTTCGAAAGTGATTGTCCATTTTGTACACGAAGTGCGTCCAGTTTTTGCCGTAACCCTCTCAACTTTTTAACACATGCTACGTGGGTGAAATTATGATATACCATGCCAAGTTTCAACCATTTCCGAGTTCATTTGTGGTGCTTTTTAATTTCAGGGTCTTCTAGCTGAAAACAATTCATTAAATGCATGAAAAATAGCAAATGAAGTTAGATAGGGTTGAAATTTCAGGATGTGGCTTCTAATGTTTCATATTGAATGCACAAAAAGTCTGGAGTTGAAATAAGTTTAAAAAAATTGAAATCCTTTTGTAACAGACGAGTTTTCGTCCGAAACCCTGGTACTTCGAAAGAGATTGTCCATTTTGTACACGAAGTGCATCCAGTTTTTGCCATAACCCTCTCAACTTTTTAGCACATGCTATGTGGGTGAAATTATGATACCATGCCAAGTTTCAACCATTTCAGAGTTCATTTGTGGTGCTTTTTAATTTCAGGGTCATTTAGCTGAAAACAATTCATTAAATGCATGAAAAATAGCAAATGAAGTTAGATACGGTTGAAATTTTAGGATGTGGCTTCTAATGGTTCATATTGAATGCACAAAAAGTCTGGAGTTGAAATAAGTTTAAAAAAATTGAAATCCTTTTGTAACACACGAGTTTTCGTCCGAAACCCTGATACTTCGAAAGAGATTGTCCATTTTGTACACAAAGTGCATCTAGTTTTTGCCGTAACCCTCTCAACTTTTTAGCACATGCTATGTGGGTGAAATTATGATATACCATGCCAAGTTTCAACCATTTCAGAGTTCATTTGTGGTGCTTTTTAATTTCAGGGTCTTTTAGCTGAAAACAATTCATTAAATGCATGAAAAATAGCAAATGAAGTTAGATAGGGTTGAAATTTTAGGATGTGGCTTCTAATGGTTCATATTGAATGCACAAAAAGTCTAGAGTTGAAATAAGTTTAAAAAAATTGAAATCCTTTTGTAACAGACGAGTTTTCGTCCGAAACCCTGATACTTCGAAAGACATTGTCCATTTTGTACACGAAGTGCATCCAGTTTTTGCCGTAACCCTCTCAACTTTTTAGCACATGCTATGTGGGTGAAATTATGATACCATGCCAAGTTTCAACCATTTCAGAGTTCATTTGTGGTGCTTTTTAATTTCAGGGTCATTTAGCTGAAAACAATTCATTAAATGCATGAAAAATAGCAAATGAAGTGAGATACGGTTGAAATTTTAGGATGTGGCTTCTAATGGTTCATATTGAATGCACAAAAAGTCTGGAGTTGAACTAATTTTAAAAAATTGAAATCCTTTTGTAACAGACGAGTTTTCGTCCGAAACCCTGATACTTCGAAAGAGATTGTCCATTTTGTACACGAAGTGCATCTAGTTTTTGCCGTAACCCTCTCAACTTTTTAGCACATGCTATCTGGGTGAAATTATTATTCCATGCCAACTTTCAACCATTTCAGAGTTCATTTGTGGTGCTTTTTAATTTCAGGGTCATTTAGCTGAAAACAATTCATTAAATGCATGAAAAATAGCAAATGAAGTTAGATAGGGTTGAAATTTTAGGATGTGGCTTATAATGGTTCATATTGAATGCACAAAAAGTCTGGAGTTGAACTAATTTTAAAAAATTGAAATCCTTTTGTAACAGACGAGTTTTCGTCCGAAACCCTGATACTTCGAAAGTGATTGTCCATTTTGTACACGAAGTGCGTCCAGTTTTTGCCGTAACCCTCTCAACTTTTTAACACATGCTACGTGGGTGAAATTATGATATACCATGCCAAGTTTCAACCATTTCCGAGTTCATTTGTGGTGCTTTTTAATTTCAGGGTCTTCTAGCTGAAAACAATTCATTAAATGCATGAAAAATAGCAAATGAAGTTAGATAGGGTTGAAATTTCAGGATGTGGCTTCTAATGGTTCATATTGAATGCACAAAAAGTCTGGAGTTGAAATAAGTTTAAAAAAATTGAAATCCTTTTGTAACAGACGAGTTTTCGTCCGAAACCCTGGTACTTCGAAAGAGATTGTCCATTTTGTACACGAAGTGCATCCAGTTTTTGCCATAACCCTCTCAACTTTTTAGCACATGCTATGTGGGTAAAATTATGATACCATGCCAAGTTTCAACCATTTCAGAGTTCATTTGTGGTGATTTTTAATTTCAGGGTCATTTAGATGAAAACAATTCGTTAAATGCATGAAAAATAACAAATGAAGTAAGATAGGGTTGAAATTTTAGGATGTGGCTTCTAATGGTTCATATTGAATGCACAAAAAGTCTGGAGTTGAAATAATTTTAAAAAATTGAAATCCTTTTGTAACAGAAGAGTTTTCGTCCGAAACCCTGATACTTCGAAAGACATTGTCCATTTTGTACACGAAGTGCATCCAGTTTTTGCTGTAACCCTCTCAACTTTTTAGCACATGCTATGTGGGTGAAATTATGATATACCATGCCAAGTTTCAACCATTTCAGAGTTCATTTGTGGTGCTTTTTAATTTCAGGGTCTTTTAGCTGAAAACAATTCATTAAATGCATGAAAAATAGCAAATGAAGTTAGATAGGGTTGAAATTTTAGGATGTGGCTTCTAATGGTTCATATTGAATGCACAAAAAGTCTAGAGTTGAAATAAGTTTAAAAAAATTGAAATCCTTTTGTAACAGACGAGTTTTCGTCCGAAACCCTGATACTTCGAAAGACATTGTCCATTTTGTACACGAAGTGCATCCAGTTTTTGCCGTAACCCTCTCAACTTTTTAGCACAAGCTATGTGGGTGAAATTTTAGGATGTGGCTTCTAATGGTTCATATTGAATGCACAAAAAGTCTGGAGTTGAAATAATTTTGAAAAATTCAAATCCTTTTGTAACAGACGAGTTTTCGTCCGAAACCCTAATACTTCGAAAGAGATTGTCCATTTTGTACACGAAGTGCATCCAGTTTTTGCCGTAACCCTCTCAACTTTTTAGCACATGCTATGTGGGTGAAACTTTGATACCATGCCAAGTTTCAACCATTTCAGAGTTCATTTGTGGTGCTTTTTAATTTCAGGGTCATTTAGCTGAAAACAATTCATTAAATGCATGAAAATTAGCAAATGAAGTTAGATAGGGTTGAAATTTTAGGATGTGGCTTCTAATGGTTCATATTGAATGCACAAAAAGTCTGGAGTTGAAATAATTTTAAAAAATTGAAATCCTTTTGTAACAGACGAGTTTTCGTCCGAAACCCTAATACTTCGAAAGAGATTGTCCATTTTGTACACGAAGTGCATCCAGTTTTTGCCGTAACCCTCTCAACTTTTTAGCACAAGCTATGTGGGTGAAATTATCATATACCATGCCAAGTTTCAACCATTTCAGAGTTCATTTGTGGTGCTTTTTAATTTCAGGGTCTTTTAGCTGAAAACAGTTCATTAAATGCATGAAAAATAGCAAATGAAGTTAGATAGGGTTGAAATTTTAGGATGTGGCTTCTAATGGTTCATATTGAATGCACAAAAAGTCTGGAGTTGAAATAATTTTAAAAAATTCAAATCCTTTTGTAACAGACGAGTTTTCGTCCGAAACCCTAATACTTCGAAAGAGATTGTCCATTTTGTACACGAAGTGCATCCAGTTTTTGCCGTAACCCTCTCAACTTTTTAGCACATGCTATGTGGGTGAAACTTTGATACCATGCCAAGTTTCAACCATTTCAGAGTTCATTTGTGGTGCTTTTTAATTTCAGGGTCATTTAGCTGAAAACAATTCATTAAATGCATGAAAATTAGCAAATGAAGTTAGATAGGGTTGAAATTTTAGGATGTGGCTTCTAATGGTTCATATTGAATGCACAAAAAGTCTGGAGTTGAAATAATTTTAAAAAATTGAAATCCTTTTGTAACAGACGAGTTTTCGTCCGAAACCCTAATACTTCGAAAGAGATTGTCCATTTTGTACACGAAGTGCATCCAGTTTTTGCCGTAACCCTCTCAACTTTTTAGCACATGCTATGTGGGTGAAATTATGATACCATGCCAAGTTTCAACCATTTCAGAGTTCATTTGTGGTGCTTTTTAATTTCAGGGTCATTTAGCTGAAAACAATTCATTAAATGCATGAAAAATAGCAAATGAAGTTAGATACGGTTGAAATTTTAGGATGTGGCTTCTAATGGTTCATATTGAATTCACAAAAAGTCTGGAGTTGAACTAATTTTAAAAAATTGAAATCCTTTTGTAACAGACGAGTTTTCGTCCGAAACCCTGATACTTCGAAAGAGATTGTCCATTTTGTACACGAAGTGCATCTAGTTTTTGCCGTAACCCTCTCAACTTTTTAGCACATGCTATGTGGGTGAAATTATTATTCCATGCCAACTTTCAACCATTTCAGAGTTCATTTGTGGTGCTTTTTAATTTCAGGGTCATTTAGCTGAAAACAATTCATTAAATGCATGAAAAATAGCAAATGAAGTTAGATAGGGTTGAAATTTTAGGATGTGGCTTATAATGGTTCATATTGAATGCACAAAAAGTCTGGAGTTGAAATAAGTTTAAAAAAATTGAAATCCTTTTGTAACACACGAGTTTTCGTCCGAAACCCTGGTACTTCGAAAGAGATTGTCCATTTTGTACACAAAGTGCATCCAGTTTTTGCCATAACCCTCTCAACTTTTTAGCACATGCTATGTGGGTAAAATTATGATACCATGCCAAGTTTCAACCATTTCAGAGTTCATTTGTGGTGATTTTTAATTTCAGGGTCATTTAGATGAAAACAATTCGTTAAATGCATGAAAAATAACAAATGAAGTAAGATAGGGTTGAAATTTTAGGATGTGGCTTCTAATGGTTCATATTGAATGCACAAAAAGTCTGGAGTTGAAATAATTTTAAAAAATTGAAATCCTTTTGTAACAGAAGAGTTTTCGTCCGAAACCCTGATACTTCGAAAGACATTGTCCATTTTGTACACGAAGTGCATCCAGTTTTTGCTGTAACCCTCTCAACTTTTTAGCACATGCTATGTGGGTGAAATTATGATATACCATGCCAAGTTTCAACCATTTCAGAGTTCATTTGTGGTGCTTTTTAATTTCAGGGTCTTTTAGCTGAAAACAATTCATTAAATGCATGAAAAATAGCAAATGAAGTTAGATAGGGTTGAAATTTTAGGATGTGGCTTCTAATGGTTCATATTGAATGCACAAAAAGTCTAGAGTTGAAATAAGTTTAAAAAAATTGAAATCCTTTTGTAACAGACGAGTTTTCGTCCGAAACCCTGATACTTCGAAAGACATTGTCCATTTTGTACACGAAGTGCATCCAGTTTTTGCCGTAACCCTCTCAACTTTTTAGCACAAGCTATGTGGGTGAAATTTTAGGATGTGGCTTCTAATGGTTCATATTGAATGCACAAAAAGTCTGGAGTTGAAATAATTTTGAAAAATTCAAATCCTTTTGTAACAGACGAGTTTTCGTCCGAAACCCTAATACTTCGAAAGAGATTGTCCATTTTGTACACGAAGTGCATCCAGTTTTTGCCGTAACCCTCTCAACTTTTTAGCACATGCTATGTGGGTGAAACTTTGATACCATGCCAAGTTTCAACCATTTCAGAGTTCATTTGTGGTGCTTTTTAATTTCAGGGTCATTTAGCTGAAAACAATTCATTAAATGCATGAAAATTAGCAAATGAAGTTAGATAGGGTTGAAATTTTAGGATGTGGCTTCTAATGGTTCATATTGAATGCACAAAAAGTCTGGAGTTGAAATAATTTTAAAAAATTGAAATCCTTTTGTAACAGACGAGTTTTCGTCCGAAACCCTAATACTTCGAAAGAGATTGTCCATTTTGTACACGAAGTGCATCCAGTTTTTGCCGTAACCCTCTCAACTTTTTAGCACAAGCTATGTGGGTGAAATTATGATATACCATGCCAAGTTTCAACCATTTCAGAGTTCATTTGTGGTGCTTTTTAATTTCAGGGTCTTTTAGCTGAAAACAGTTCATTAAATGCATGAAAAATAGCAAATGAAGTTAGATAGGGTTGAAATTTTAGGATGTGGCTTCTAATGGTTCATATTGAATGCACAAAAAGTCTGGAGTTGAAATAATTTTAAAAAATTCAAATCCTTTTGTAACAGACGAGTTTTCGTCCGAAACCCTAATACTTCGAAAGAGATTGTCCATTTTGTACACGAAGTGCATCCAGTTTTTGCCGTAACCCTCTCAACTTTTTAGCACATGCTATGTGGGTGAAACTTTGATACCATGCCAAGTTTCAACCATTTCAGAGTTCATTTGTGGTGCTTTTTAATTTCAGGGTCATTTAGCTGAAAACAATTCATTAAATGCATGAAAATTAGCAAATGAAGTTAGATAGGGTTGAAATTTTAGGATGTGGCTTCTAATGGTTCATATTGAATGCACAAAAAGTCTGGAGTTGAAATAATTTTAAAAAATTGAAATCCTTTTGTAACAGACGAGTTTTCGTCCGAAACCCTAATACTTCGAAAGAGATTGTCCATTTTGTACACGAAGTGCATCCAGTTTTTGCCGTAACCCTCTCAACTTTTTAGCACATGCTATGTGGGTGAAATTATGATACCATGCCAAGTTTCAACCATTTCAGAGTTCATTTGTGGTGCTTTTTAATTTCAGGGTCATTTAGCTGAAAACAATTCATTAAATGCATGAAAAATAGCAAATGAAGTTAGATACGGTTGAAATTTTAGGATGTGGCTTCTAATGGTTCATATTGAATTCACAAAAAGTCTGGAGTTGAACTAATTTTAAAAAATTGAAATCCTTTTGTAACAGACGAGTTTTCGTCCGAAACCCTGATACTTCGAAAGAGATTGTCCATTTTGTACACGAAGTGCATCTAGTTTTTGCCGTAACCCTCTCAACTTTTTAGCACATGCTATGTGGGTGAAATTATTATTCCATGCCAACTTTCAACCATTTCAGAGTTCATTTGTGGTGCTTTTTAATTTCAGGGTCATTTAGCTGAAAACAATTCATTAAATGCATGAAAAATAGCAAATGAAGTTAGATAGGGTTGAAATTTTAGGATGTGGCTTATAATGGTTCATATTGAATGCACAAAAAGTCTGGAGTTGAAATAAGTTTAAAAAAATTGAAATCCTTTTGTAACACACGAGTTTTCGTCCGAAACCCTGATACTTCGAAAGAGATTGTCCATTTTGTACACAAAGTGCATCTAGTTTTTGCCGTAACCCTCTCAACTTTTTAGCACATGCTATGTGGGTGAAATTATTATTCCATGCCAACTTTCAACCATTTCAGAGTTCATTTGTGGTGCTTTTTAATTTCAGGGTCATTTAGCTCAAAACAATTCATTAAATGCATGAAAAATAGCAAATGAAGTTAGATAGGGTTGAAATTTTAGGATGTGGCTTCTAATGGTTCATATTGAATGCACAAAAAGTCTGGAGTTGAAATAAGTTAAAAAAATTGAAATCCTTATGTAACAGACGAGTTTTCGTCCGAAACCCTAATACTTCGAAAGAGATTGTCCATTTTGTACACGAAGTGCATCCAGTTTTTGCCGTAACCCTCTCAACTTTTTAGCACATGCTATGTGGGTGAAACTTTGATACCATGCCAAGTTTCAACCATTTCAGAGTTCATTTGTGGTGCTTTTTAATTTCAGGGTCATTTAGCTGAAAACAATTCATTAAATGCATGAAAATTAGCAAATGAAGTTAGATAGGGTTGAAATTTTAGGATGTGGCTTCTAATGGTTCATATTGAATGCACAAAAAGTCTGGAGTTGAAATAATTTTAAAAAATTGAAATCCTTTTGTAACAGACGAGTTTTCGTCCGAAACCCTAATACTTCGAAAGAGATTGTCCATTTTGTACACGAAGTGCATCCAGTTTTTGCCGTAACCCTCTCAACTTTTTAGCACAATCTATGTGGGTGAAATTATGATATACCATGCCAAGTTTCAACCATTTCAGAGTTCATTTGTGGTGCTTTTTAATTTCAGGGTCTTTTAGCTGAAAACAGTTCATTAAATGCATGAAAAATAGCAAATGAAGTTAGATAGGGTTGAAATTTTAGGATGTGGCTTCTAATGGTTCATATTGAATGCACAAAAAGTCTGGAGTTGAAATAAGTTTAAAAAAATTGAAATCCTTTTGTAACAGACGAGTTTTCGTCCGAAACCCTGATACTTCGAAAGAGATTGTCCATTTTGTACACGAAGTGCATCCAGCTTTTGCCGTAACCCTCTCAACTTTTTACCACATGCTATGTGGGTGAAATTATGATATACCATGCCAAGTGTCAACCTTTTTAGAGTTCATTTGTGGTGTTTTTTAATTTCAGGGTCATTTAGCTCAAAACAATTCATTACATGCATGAAAAATAGCAAATGAAGTTAGATACGGTTGAAATTTTAGGATGTGGCTTCTAATGGTTCATATTGAATGCACAAAAAGTCTGGAGTTGAAATAAGTTGAAAAAATTGAAATCCTTTTGTAACAGACGAGTTTTCGTCCGAAACCCTGATACTCCGAAAAAGATTGTCCATTTTGTACACGAAGTGCATCCAGTTTTTGCCGTAACCCTCTCAACTTTTTAGCACATGCTATGTGGGTGAAATACTGATACCACGCCAAGTTTCAACCATTTCAGAGTTCATTTGTGGTGCTTTTTAATTTCAGGGTCATTTAGCTCAAAACAATTCATTAAATGCATGAAAAATAGCAAATGAAGTTAGATAGGGTTGAAATTTTAGGATGTGGCTTCTAATGGTTCATATTGAATGCACAAAAAGTCTGGAGTTGAAATAAGTTGAAAAAATTGAAATCCTTTTGTAACAGACGAGTTTTCGTCCGAAACCCTGATACTCCGAAAAAGATTGTCCATTTTGTACACGAAGTGCATCCAGTTTTTGCCGTAACCCTCTCAACTTTTTAGCACATGCTATGTGGGTGAAATACTGATACCACGCCAAGTTTCAACCATTTCAGAGTTCATTTGTGGTGCTTTTTAATTTCAGGGTCTTTTAGCTGAAAACAGTTCATTAAATGCATGAAAAATAGCAAATGAAGTTAGATAGGGTTGAAATTTTAGGATGTGGCTTCTAATGGTTCATATTGAATGCACAAAAAGTCTGGAGTTGAAATAAGTTTAAAAAAATTGAAATCCTTTTGTAACAGACGAGTTTTCGTCCGAAACCCTGATACTTCGAAAGAGATTGTCCATTTTGTACACGAAGTGCATCCAGTTTTTGCCGTAACCCTCTCAACTTTTTAGCACATGGTATGTGGGTGAAATTATGATATACCATGCCAAGTTTCAACCATTTCCGAGTTCATTTGTGGTGCTTTTTAATTTCAAGGTCCTTTAGCTGAAAACAATTCATTAAATGCATGAAAAATAGCAAATGAAGTTGATAGGGTTGAAATTTTAGGATGTGGCTTCTAATGGTTCATATTGAATGCACAAAAAGTCAGGAGTTGAACTAATTTTAAAAAATTGAAATCCTTTTGTAACAGACGAGTTTTCGTCCGAAACCCTGATACTTCGAAAGTGATTGTCCATTTTGTACACGAAGTGCGTCCAGTTTTTGCCGTAACCCTCTCAAGTTTTTAACACATGCTACGTGGGTGAAATTATGATATACCATGCCAAGTTTCAACCATTTCCGAGTTCATTTGTGGTGCTTTTTAATTTCAGGGTCTTCTAGCTGAAAACAATTCATTAAATGCATGAAAAATAGCAAATGAAGTTAGATAGGGTTGAAATTTCAGGATGTGGCTTCTAATGGTTCATATTGAATGCACAAAAAGTCTGGAGTTGAAATAAGTTTAAAAAAATTGAAATCCTTTTGTAACAGACGAGTTTTCGTCCGAAACCCTGGTACTTCGAAAGAGATTGTCCATTTTGTACACGAAGTGCATCCAGTTTTTGCCATAACCCTCTCAACTTTTTAGCACATGCTATGTGGGTGAAATTATGATACCATGCCAAGTTTCAACCATTTCAGAGTTCATTTGTGGTGCTTTT
The DNA here is from genome assembly GCA_039707655.1 of Elymus sibiricus. NCBI lineage: Eukaryota > Viridiplantae > Streptophyta > Magnoliopsida > Poales > Poaceae > Elymus > Elymus sibiricus. The sequence continues at coordinate 242,310,067 of CM077665.1, forward strand.
TAATTTCAGGGTCATTTAGCTGAAAACAATTCGTTAAATGCATGAAAAATAGCAAATGAAGTAAGATAGGGTTGAAATTTTAGGATGTGGCTTCTAATGGTTCATATTGAATGCACAAAAAGTCTGGAGTTGAAATAATTTTAAAAAATTGAAATCCTTTTGTAACAGAAGAGTTTTCGTCCGAAACCCTGATACTTCGAAAGACATTGTCCATTTTGTACACGAAGTGCATCCAGTTTTTGCCGTAACCCTCTCAACTTTTTAGCACATGCTATGTGGGTGAAATTATGATATACCATGCCAAGTTTCAACCATTTCAGAGTTCATTTGTGGTGCTTTTTAATTTCAGGGTCTTTTAGCTGAAAACAATTCATTAAATGCATGAAAAATAGCAAATGAAGTTAGATAGGGTTGAAATTTTAGGATGTGGCTTCTAATGGTTCATATTGAATGCACAAACAGTCTGGAGTTGAAATAAGTTTAAAAAAATTGAAATCCTTTTGTAACAGACGAGTTTTCGTCCGAAACCCTGATACTTCGAAAGACATTGTCCATTTTGTACACGAAGTGCATCCAGTTTTTGCCGTAACCCTCTCAACTTTTTAGCACAAGCTATGTGGGTGAAATTTTAGGATGTGGCTTCTAATGGTTCATATTGAATGCACAAAAAGTCTGGAGTTGAAATAATTTTAAAAAATTCAAATCCTTTTGTAACAGACGAGTTTTCGTCTGAAACCCTAATACTTCTAAAGAGATTGTCCATTTTGTACACGAAGTGCATCCAGTTTTTGCCGTAACCCTCTCAACTTTTTAGCACATGCTATGTGGGTGAAACTTTGATACCATGCCAAGTTTCAACCATTTCAGAGTTCATTTGTGGTGCTTTTTAATTTCAGGGTCATTTAGCTGAAAACAATTCATTAAATGCATGAAAATTAGCAAATGAAGTTAGATACGGTTGAAATTTTAGGATGTGGCTTCTAATGGTTCATATTGAATTCACAAAAAGTCTGGAGTTGAACTAATTTTAAAAAATTGAAATCCTTTTGTAACAGACGAGTTTTCGTCCGAAACCCTGATACTTCGAAAGAGATTGTCCATTTTGTACACGAAGTGCATCTAGTTTTTGCCGTAACCCTCTCAACTTTTTAGCACATGCTATGTGGGTGAAATTATTATTCCATGCCAACTTTCAACCATTTCAGAGTTCATTTGTGGTGCTTTTTAATTTCAGGGTCATTTAGCTGAAAACAATTCATTAAATGCATGAAAAATAGCAAATGAAGTTAGATAGGGTTGAAATTTTAGGATGTGGCTTATAATGGTTCATATTGAATGCACAAAAAGTCTGGAGTTGAAATAAGTTTAAAAAAATTGAAATCCTTTTGTAACACACGAGTTTTCGTCCGAAACCCTGATACTTCGAAAGAGATTGTCCATTTTGTACACAAAGTGCATCTAGTTTTTGCCGTAACCCTCTCAACTTTTTAGCACATGCTATGTGGGTGAAATTATTATTCCATGCCAACTTTCAACCATTTCAGAGTTCATTTGTGGTGCTTTTTAATTTCAGGGTCATTTAGCTCAAAACAATTCATTAAATGCATGAAAAATAGCAAATGAAGTTAGATAGGGTTGAAATTTTAGGATGTGGCTTCTAATGGTTCATATTGAATGCACAAAAAGTCTGGAGTTGAAATAAGTTAAAAAAATTGAAATCCTTATGTAACAGACGAGTTTTCGTCCGAAACCCTAATACTTCGAAAGAGATTGTCCATTTTGTACACGAAGTGCATCCAGTTTTTGCCGTAACCCTCTCAACTTTTTAGCACATGCTATGTGGGTGAAACTTTGATACCATGCCAAGTTTCAACCATTTCAGAGTTCATTTGTGGTGCTTTTTAATTTCAGGGTCATTTAGCTGAAAACAATTCATTAAATGCATGAAAATTAGCAAATGAAGTTAGATAGGGTTGAAATTTTAGGATGTGGCTTCTAATGGTTCATATTGAATGCACAAAAAGTCTGGAGTTGAAATAATTTTAAAAAATTGAAATCCTTTTGTAACAGACGAGTTTTCGTCCGAAACCCTAATACTTCGAAAGAGATTGTCCATTTTGTACACGAAGTGCATCCAGTTTTTGCCGTAACCCTCTCAACTTTTTAGCACAATCTATGTGGGTGAAATTATGATATACCATGCCAAGTTTCAACCATTTCAGAGTTCATTTGTGGTGCTTTTTAATTTCAGGGTCTTTTAGCTGAAAACAGTTCATTAAATGCATGAAAAATAGCAAATGAAGTTAGATAGGGTTGAAATTTTAGGATGTGGCTTCTAATGGTTCATATTGAATGCACAAAAAGTCTGGAGTTGAAATAAGTTTAAAAAAATTGAAATCCTTTTGTAACAGACGAGTTTTCGTCCGAAACCCTGATACTTCGAAAGAGATTGTCCATTTTGTACACGAAGTGCATCCAGCTTTTGCCGTAACCCTCTCAACTTTTTACCACATGCTATGTGGGTGAAATTATGATATACCATGCCAAGTGTCAACCTTTTTAGAGTTCATTTGTGGTGTTTTTTAATTTCAGGGTCATTTAGCTCAAAACAATTCATTACATGCATGAAAAATAGCAAATGAAGTTAGATACGGTTGAAATTTTAGGATGTGGCTTCTAATGGTTCATATTGAATGCACAAAAAGTCTGGAGTTGAAATAAGTTGAAAAAATTGAAATCCTTTTGTAACAGACGAGTTTTCGTCCGAAACCCTGATACTCCGAAAAAGATTGTCCATTTTGTACACGAAGTGCATCCAGTTTTTGCCGTAACCCTCTCAACTTTTTAGCACATGCTATGTGGGTGAAATACTGATACCACGCCAAGTTTCAACCATTTCAGAGTTCATTTGTGGTGCTTTTTAATTTCAGGGTCATTTAGCTCAAAACAATTCATTAAATGCATGAAAAATAGCAAATGAAGTTAGATAGGGTTGAAATTTTAGGATGTGGCTTCTAATGGTTCATATTGAATGCACAAAAAGTCTGGAGTTGAAATAAGTTGAAAAAATTGAAATCCTTTTGTAACAGACGAGTTTTCGTCCGAAACCCTGATACTCCGAAAAAGATTGTCCATTTTGTACACGAAGTGCATCCAGTTTTTGCCGTAACCCTCTCAACTTTTTAGCACATGCTATGTGGGTGAAATACTGATACCACGCCAAGTTTCAACCATTTCAGAGTTCATTTGTGGTGCTTTTTAATTTCAGGGTCTTTTAGCTGAAAACAGTTCATTAAATGCATGAAAAATAGCAAATGAAGTTAGATAGGGTTGAAATTTTAGGATGTGGCTTCTAATGGTTCATATTGAATGCACAAAAAGTCTGGAGTTGAAATAAGTTTAAAAAAATTGAAATCCTTTTGTAACAGACGAGTTTTCGTCCGAAACCCTGATACTTCGAAAGAGATTGTCCATTTTGTACACGAAGTGCATCCAGTTTTTGCCGTAACCCTCTCAACTTTTTAGCACATGGTATGTGGGTGAAATTATGATATACCATGCCAAGTTTCAACCATTTCCGAGTTCATTTGTGGTGCTTTTTAATTTCAAGGTCCTTTAGCTGAAAACAATTCATTAAATGCATGAAAAATAGCAAATGAAGTTGATAGGGTTGAAATTTTAGGATGTGGCTTCTAATGGTTCATATTGAATGCACAAAAAGTCAGGAGTTGAACTAATTTTAAAAAATTGAAATCCTTTTGTAACAGACGAGTTTTCGTCCGAAACCCTGATACTTCGAAAGTGATTGTCCATTTTGTACACGAAGTGCGTCCAGTTTTTGCCGTAACCCTCTCAAGTTTTTAACACATGCTACGTGGGTGAAATTATGATATACCATGCCAAGTTTCAACCATTTCCGAGTTCATTTGTGGTGCTTTTTAATTTCAGGGTCTTCTAGCTGAAAACAATTCATTAAATGCATGAAAAATAGCAAATGAAGTTAGATAGGGTTGAAATTTCAGGATGTGGCTTCTAATGGTTCATATTGAATGCACAAAAAGTCTGGAGTTGAAATAAGTTTAAAAAAATTGAAATCCTTTTGTAACAGACGAGTTTTCGTCCGAAACCCTGGTACTTCGAAAGAGATTGTCCATTTTGTACACGAAGTGCATCCAGTTTTTGCCATAACCCTCTCAACTTTTTAGCACATGCTATGTGGGTGAAATTATGATACCATGCCAAGTTTCAACCATTTCAGAGTTCATTTGTGGTGCTTTTTAATTTCAGGGTCATTTAGCTGAAAACAATTCGTTAAATGCATGAAAAATAGCAAATGAAGTAAGATAGGGTTGAAATTTTAGGATGTGGCTTCTAATGGTTCATATTGAATGCACAAAAAGTCTGGAGTTGAAATAATTTTAAAAAATTGAAATCCTTTTGTAACAGAAGAGTTTTCGTCCGAAACCCTGATACTTCGAAAGACATTGTCCATTTTGTACACGAAGTGCATCCAGTTTTTGCCGTAACCCTCTCAACTTTTTAGCACATGCTATGTGGGTGAAATTATGATATACCATGCCAAGTTTCAACCATTTCAGAGTTCATTTGTGGTGCTTTTTAATTTCAGGGTCTTTTAGCTGAAAACAATTCATTAAATGCATGAAAAATAGCAAATGAAGTTAGATAGGGTTGAAATTTTAGGATGTGGCTTCTAATGGTTCATATTGAATGCACAAACAGTCTGGAGTTGAAATAAGTTTAAAAAAATTGAAATCCTTTTGTAACAGACGAGTTTTCGTCCGAAACCCTGATACTTCGAAAGACATTGTCCATTTTGTACACGAAGTGCATCCAGTTTTTGCCGTAACCCTCTCAACTTTTTAGCACAAGCTATGTGGGTGAAATTTTAGGATGTGGCTTCTAATGGTTCATATTGAATGCACAAAAAGTCTGGAGTTGAAATAATTTTAAAAAATTCAAATCCTTTTGTAACAGACGAGTTTTCGTCTGAAACCCTAATACTTCTAAAGAGATTGTCCATTTTGTACACGAAGTGCATCCAGTTTTTGCCGTAACCCTCTCAACTTTTTAGCACATGCTATGTGGGTGAAACTTTGATACCATGCCAAGTTTCAACCATTTCAGAGTTCATTTGTGGTGCTTTTTAATTTCAGGGTCATTTAGCTGAAAACAATTCATTAAATGCATGAAAATTAGCAAATGAAGTTAGATAGGGTTGAAATTTTAGGATGTGGCTTCTAATGGTTCATATTGAATGCACAAAAAGTCTGGAGTTGAAATAATTTTAAAAAATTGAAATCCTTTTGTAACAGACGAGTTTTCGTTCGAAACCCTAATACTTCGAAAGAGATTGTCCATTTTGTACACGAAGTGCATCCAGTTTTTGCCGTAACCCTCTCAACTTTTTAGCACAAGCTATGTGGGTGAAATTATGATATACCATGACAAGTTTCAACCATTTCAGAGTTCATTTGTGGTGCTTTTTAATTTCAGGGTCTTTTAGCTGAAAACAGTTCATTAAATGCATGAAAAATAGCAAATGAAGTTAGATAGGGTTGAAATTTTAGGATGTGGCTTCTAATGGTTCATATTGAATGCACAAAAAGTCTGGAGTTGAAATAAGTTTAAAAAAATTGAAATCCTTTTGTAACAGACGAGTTTTCGTCCGAAACCCTGATACTTCGAAAGAGATTGTCCATTTTGTACATGAAGTGCATCCAGTTTTTGCCGTAACCCTCTCAACTTTTTAGCACATGCTATGTGGGTGAAATTATGATATACCATGCCAAGTTTCAACCATTTCCGAGTTCATTTGTGGTGCTTTTTAATTTCAAGGTCCTTTAGCTGAAAACAATTCATTAAATGTATGAAAAATAGCAAATGAAGTTGATAGGGTTGAAATTTTAGGATGTGACTTCTAATGGTTCATATTGAATACACAAAAAGTATGGAGTTGAACTAATTTTAAAAAATTGAAATCCTTTTGTAACAGACGAGTTTTCGTCCGAAACCCTGATACTTCGAAAGTGATTGTCCATTTTGTACACGAAGTGCGTCCAGTTTTAGCCGTAACCCTCTCAACTTTTTAACACATGCTATGTGGGTGAAATTATGATATACCATGCCAAGTTTCAACCATTTCCGAGTTCATTTGTGGTGCTTTTTAATTTCAGGGTCTTCTAGCTGAAAACAATTCATTAAATGCATGAAAAATAGCAACTGAAGTTAGATAGGGTTGAAATTTTAGGATGTGGCTTATAATGGTTCATATTGAATGCACAAAAAGTCTGGAGTTGAAATAATTTTAAAAAATTGAAATCCTTTTGTAACAGACGAGTTTTCGTCCGAAACCCTCATACTTCGAAAGAGATTGTCCATTTTGTACACGAAGTGCATCCAGTTTTTGCCATAACCGTATCAACTTTTTAGCACATGCTATGTGGGTGAAATTATGATACCATGCCAAGTTTCAACCATTTCAGAGTTCATTTGTGGTGCTTTTTAATTTCAGGGTCATTTATCTCAAAACAATTCATTAAATGCATGAAAAATAGCAAATGAAGTTAGATAGGGTTGAAATTTTCGGATGTGGCTTCTAATGGTTCATATTGAATGCACAAAAAGTCTGGAGTTGAAATAATTTTAAAAAATTGAAATCCTTTTGTAACAGACGAGTTTTCGTCCGAAACCCTGATACTTCGAAAGACATTGTCCATTTTGTACACGAAGTGCATCCAGTTTTTGCCGTAACCCTCTCAACTTTTTAGCACATGCTATGTGGGTGAAATTATGATATACCATGCGAAGTTTCAACCATTTCAGAGTTCATTTGTGGTGCTTTTTAATTTCAGGGTCATTTAGCTGAAAACAATTCATTAAATGCATGAAAAATAGCAAATGAAGTTAGATAGGGTTGAAATTTTAGGATGTGGCTTCTAATGGTTCATATTGAATGCACAAAAAGTCTGGAGTTGAAATAAGTTTAACAAAATTGAAATCCTTTTGTAACAGACGAGTTTTCGTCCGAAACCCTGATACTTCGAAAGACATTGTCCATTTTGTACACGAAGTGCATCCAGTTTTTGCCGTAACCCTCTCAACTTTATAGCACAAGCTATGTGGGTGCAATTTTAGGATGTGGCTTTTAATGGTTCATATTGAATGCACAAAAAGTCTGGAGTTGAAATAATTTTAAAAAATTGAAATCCTTTTGTAACAGACGAGTTTTCGTCCGAAACCCTAATACTTCGAAAGAGATTGTCCATTTTGTACACGAAGTGCATCCAGTTTTTGCCGTAACCCTCTCAACTTTTTAGCACATGCTATGTGGGTGAAACTTTGATACCATGCCAAGTTTCAACCATTTCAGAGTTCATTTGTGGTGCTTTTTAATTTCAGGGTCTTTTAGCTGAAAACAATTCATTAAATGCATGAAAAATAGCAAATGAAGTTAGATAGGGTTGAAATTTTAGGATGTGGCTTCTAATGGTTCATATTGAATGCACAAACAGTCTGGAGTTGAAATAAGTTTAAAAAAATTGAAATCCTTTTGTAACAGACGAGTTTTCGTCCGAAACCCTGATACTTCGAAAGACATTGTCCATTTTGTACACGAAGTGCATCCAGTTTTTGCCGTAACCCTCTCAACTTTTTAGCACAAGCTATGTGGGTGAAATTTTAGGATGTGGCTTCTAATGGTTCATATTGAATGCACAAAAAGTCTGGAGTTGAAATAATTTAAAAAAATTCAAATCCTTTTGTAACAGACGAGTTTTCGTCTGAAACCCTAATACTTCGAAAGAGATTGTCCATTTTGTACACGAAGTGCATCCAGTTTTTGCCGTAACCCTCTCAACTTTTTAGCACATGCTATGTGGGTGAAACTTTGATACCATGCCAAGTTTCAACCATTTCAGAGTTCATTTGTGGTGCTTTTTAATTTCAGGGTCATTTAGCTGAAAACAATTCATTAAATGCATGAAAATTAGCAAATGAAGTTAGATAGGGTTGAAATTTTAGGATGTGGCTTCTAATGGTTCATATTGAATGCACAAAAAGTCTGGAGTTGAAATAATTTTAAAAAATTGAAATCCTTTTGTAACAGACGAGTTTTCGTCCGAAACCCTAATACTTCGAAAGAGATTGTCCATTTTGTACACGAAGTGCATCCAGTTTTTGCCGTAACCCTCTCAACTTTTTAGCACAAGCTATGTGGGTGAAATTATGATATACCATGACAAGTTTCAACCATTTCAGAGTTCATTTGTGGTGCTTTTTAATTTCAGGGTGTTTTAGCTGAAAACAGTTCATTAAATGCATGAAAAATAGCAAATGAAGTTAGATAGGGTTGAAATTTTAGGATGTGGCTTCTAATGGTTCATATTGAATGCACAAAAAGTCTGGAGTTGAAATAAGTTTAAAAAAATTGAAATCCTTTTGTAACAGACGAGTTTTCGTCCGAAACCCTGATACTTCGAAAGAGATTGTCCATTTTGTACACGAAGTGCATCCAGTTTTTGCCGTAACCCTCTCAACTTTTTAGCACATGCTATGTGGGTGAAATTATGATATACCATGCCAAGTTTCAACCATTTCCGAGTTCATTTGTGGTGCTTTTTAATTTCAAGGTCCTTTAGCTGAAAACAATTCATTAAATGTATGAAAAATAGCAAATGAAGTTGATAGGGTTGAAATTTTAGGATGTGACTTCTAATGGTTCATATTGAATACACAAAAAGTATGGAGTTGAACTAATTTTAAAAAATTGAAATCCTTTTGTAACAGACGAGTTTTCGTCCGAAACCCTGATACTTCGAAAGTGATTGTCCATTTTGTACACGAAGTGCGTCCAGTTTTAGCCGTAACCCTCTCAACTTTTTAACACATGCTATGTGGGTGAAATTATGATATACCATGCCAAGTTTCAACCATTTCCGAGTTCATTTGTGGTGCTTTTTAATTTCAGGGTCTTCTAGCTGAAAACAATTCATTAAATGCATGAAAAATAGCAACTGAAGTTAGATAGGGTTGAAATTTTAGGATGTGGCTTATAATGGTTCATATTGAATGCACAAAAAGTCTGGAGTTGAAATAATTTTAAAAAATTGAAATCCTTTTGTAACAGACGAGTTTTCGTCCGAAACCCTCATACTTCGAAAGAGATTGTCCATTTTGTACACGAAGTGCATCCAGTTTTTGCCATAACCGTATCAACTTTTTAGCACATGCTATGTGGGTGAAATTATGATACCATGCCAAGTTTCAACCATTTCAGAGTTCATTTGTGGTGCTTTTTAATTTCAGGGTCATTTAGCTCAAAACAATTCATTAAATGCATGAAAAATAGCAAATGAAGTTAGATAGGGTTGAAATTTTCGGATGTGGCTTCTAATGGTTCATATTGAATGCACAAAAAGTCTGGAGTTGAAATAATTTTAAAAAATTGAAATCCTTTTGTAACAGACGAGTTTTCGTCCGAAACCCTGATACTTCGAAAGACATTGTCCATTTTGAACACGAAGTGCATCCAGTTTTTGCCGTAACCCTCTCAACTTTTTAGCACATGCTATGTGGGTGAAATTATGATATACCATGCGAAGTTTCAACCATTTCAGAGTTCATTTGTGGTGCTTTTTAATTTCAGGGTCATTTAGCTGAAAACAATTCATTAAATGCATGAAAAATAGCAAATGAAGTTAGATAGGGTTGAAATTTTAGGATGTGGCTTCTAATGGTTCATATTGAATGCACAAAAAGTCTGGAGTTGAAATAAGTTTAACAAAATTGAAATCCTTTTGTAACAGACGAGTTTTCGTCCGAAACCCTGATACTTCGAAAGACATTGTCCATTTTGTACACGAAGTGCATCCAGTTTTTGCCGTAACCCTCTCAACTTTATAGCACAAGCTATGTGGGTGCAATTTTAGGATGTGGCTTCTAATGGTTCATATTGAATGCACAAAAAGTCTGGAGTTGAAATAATTTTAAAAAATTGAAATCCTTTTGTAACAGACGAGTTTTCGTCCGAAACCCTAATACTTCGAAAGAGATTGTCCATTTTGTACACGAAGTGCATCCAGTTTTTGCCGTAACCCTCTCAACTTTTTAGCACATGCTATGTGGGTGAAACTTTGATACCATGCCAAGTTTCAACCATTTCAGAGTTCATTTGTGGTGCTTTTTAATTTCAGGGTCATTTAGCTGAAAACAATTCATTAAATGCATGAAAAATTGCAAATGAAGTTAGATAGGGTTGAAATTTTAGGATGTGGCTTCTAATGGTTCATATTGAATGCACAAAAAGTCTGGAGTTGAAATAATTTTAAAAAATTGAAATCCTTTTGTAACAGACGAGTTTTCGTCCGAAACCCTAATACTTCGAAAGAGATAGTCCATTTTGTACACGAAGTGCATCCAGTTTTTGCCGTAACCCTCTCAACTTTTTAACACATGCTATGTGGGTGAAATTATGATACCATGCCAAGTTTCAACCATTTCAGAGTTCATTTGTGGTGCTTTTTAATTTCAGGGTCATTTAGCTGAAAACAATTCATTAAATGCATGAAAAATAGCAAATGAAGTTAGATAGGGTTGAAATTTTAGGATGTGGCTTCTAATGGTTCATATTGAATGCACAAAAAGTCTGGAGTTGAAATAAGTTTAACAAAATTGAAATCCTTTTGTAACAGACGAGTTTTCGTCCGAAACCCTGATACTTCGAAAGACATTGTCCATTTTGTACACGAAGTGCATCCAGTTTTTGCCGTAACCCTCTCAACTTTATAGCACAAGCTATGTGGGTGCAATTTTAGGATGTGGCTTCTAATGGTTCATATTGAATGCACAAAAAGTCTGGAGTTGAAATAATTTTAAAAAATTGAAATCCTTTTGTAACAGACGAGTTTTCGTCCGAAACCCTAATACTTCGAAAGAGATTGTCCATTTTGTACACGAAGTGCATCCAGTTTTTTCCGTAACCCTCTCAACTTTTTAGCACATGCTATGTGGGTGAAACTTTGATACCATGCCAAGTTTCAACCATTTCAGAGTTCATTTGTGGTGCTTTTTAATTTCAGGGTCATTTAGCTGAAAACAATTCATTAAATGCATGAAAAATTGCAAATGAAGTTAGATAGGGTTGAAATTTTAGGATGTGGCTTCTAATGGTTCATATTGAATGTACAAAAAGTCTGGAGTTGAAATAATTTTAAAAAATTGAAATCCTTTTGTAACAGACGAGTTTTCGTCCGAAACCCTAATACTTCGAAAGAGATAGTCCATTTTGTACACGGAGTGCATCCAGTTTTTGCCGTAACCCTCTCAACTTTTTAGCACAAGCTATGTGGGTGAAATTATGATATACCATGCCAAGTTTCAACCATTTCAGAGTTCATTTGTGGTGCTTTTTAATTTCAGGGTCATTTAGCTGAAAACAATTCATTAAATGCATGAAAATTAGCAAATGAAGTTAGATAGGGTTGAAATTTTAGGATGTGGCTTCTAATGGTTCATATTGAATGCACAAAAAGTCTGGAGTTGAAATAATTTTAAAAAATTGAAATCCTTTTGTAACAGACGAGTTTTCGTCCGAAACCCTAATACTTCGAAAGAGATTGTCCATTTTGTACACGAAGTGCATCCAGTTTTTGCCGTAACCCTCTCAACTTTTTAGCACATGCTATGTGGGTGAAATTATGATACCATGCCAAGTTTCAACCATTTCAGAGTTCATTTGTGGTGCTTTTTAATTTCAGGGTCATTTAGCTGAAAACAATTCATTAAATGCATGAAAAATAGCAAATGAAGTTAGATACGGTTGAAATTTTAGGATGTGGCTTCTAATGGTTCATATTGAATGCACAAAAAGTCTGGAGTTGAACTAATTTTAAAAAATTGAAATCCTTTTGTAACAGACGAGTTTTCGTCCGAAACCCTGATACTTCGAAAGAGATTGTCCATTTTGTACACGAAGTGCATCTAGTTTTTGCCGTAACCCTCTCAACTTTTTAGCACATGCTATGTGGGTGAAATTATTATTCCATGGCAACTTTCAACCATTTCAGAGTTCATTTGTGGTGCTTTTTAATTTCAGGGTCATTTAGCTGAAAACAATTCATTAAATGCATGAAAAATAGCAAATGAAGTTAGATAGAGTTGAAATTTTAGGATGTGGCTTATAATGGTTCATATTGAATGCACAAAAAGTCTGGAGTTGAAATAAGTTTAAAAAAATTGAAATCCTTTTGTAACACACGAGTTTTCGTCCGAAACCCTGATACTTCGAAAGAGATTGTCCATTTTGTACACAAAGTGCATCTAGTTTTTGCCGTAACCCTCTCAACTTTTTAGCACATGCTATGTGGGTGAAATTATTATTCCATGCCAACTTTCAACCATTTCAGAGTTCATTTGTGGTGCTTTTTAATTTCAGGGTCATTTAGCTCAAAACAATTCATTAAATGCATGAAAAATAGCAAATGAAGTTAGATAGGGTTGAAATTTTAGGATGTGGCTTCTAATGGTTCATATTGAATGCACAAAAAGTCTGGAGTTGAAATAAGTTAAAAAAATTGAAATCCTTATGTAACAGACGAGTTTTCGTCCGAAACCCTAATACTTCGAAAGAGATTGTCCATTTTGTACACGAAGTGCATCCAGTTTTTGCCGTAACCCTCTCAACTTTTTAGCACATGCTATGTGGGTGAAACTTTGATACCATGCCAAGTTTCAACCATTTCAGAGTTCATTTGTGGTGCTTTTTAATTTCAGGGTCATTTAGCTGAAAACAATTCATTAAATGCATGAAAATTAGCAAATGAAGTTAGATAGGGTTGAAATTTTAGGATGTGGCTTCTAATGGTTCATATTGAATGCACAAAAAGTCTGGAGTTGAAATAATTTTAAAAAATTGAAATCCTTTTGTAACAGACGAGTTTTCGTCCGAAACCCTAATACTTCGAAAGAGATTGTCCATTTTGTACACGAAGTGCATCCAGTTTTTGCCGTAACCCTCTCAACTTTTTAGCACAATCTATGTGGGTGAAATTATGATATACCATGCCAAGTTTCAACCATTTCAGAGTTCATTTGTGGTGCTTTTTAATTTCAGGGTCTTTTAGCTGAAAACAGTTCATTAAATGCATGAAAAATAGCAAATGAAGTTAGATAGGGTTGAAATTTTAGGATGTGGCTTCTAATGGTTCATATTGAATGCACAAAAAGTCTGGAGTTGAAATAAGTTTAAAAAAATTGAAATCCTTTTGTAACAGACGAGTTTTCGTCCGAAACCCTGATACTTCGAAAGAGATTGTCCATTTTGTACACGAAGTGCATCCAGCTTTTGCCGTAACCCTCTCAACTTTTTACCACATGCTATGTGGGTGAAATTATGATATACCATGCCAAGTGTCAACCTTTTTAGAGTTCATTTGTGGTGTTTTTTAATTTCAGGGTCATTTAGCTCAAAACAATTCATTACATGCATGAAAAATAGCAAATGAAGTTAGATACGGTTGAAATTTTAGGATGTGGCTTCTAATGGTTCATATTGAATGCACAAAAAGTCTGGAGTTGAAATAAGTTGAAAAAATTGAAATCCTTTTGTAACAGACGAGTTTTCGTCCGAAACCCTGATACTCCGAAAAAGATTGTCCATTTTGTACACGAAGTGCATCCAGTTTTTGCCGTAACCCTCTCAACTTTTTAGCACATGCTATGTGGGTGAAATACTGATACCATGCCAAGTTTCAACCATTTCAGAGTTCATTTGTGGTGCTTTTTAATTTCAGGGTCATTTAGCTCAAAACAATTCATTAAATGCATGAAAAATAGCAAATGAAGTTAGATAGGGTTGAAATTTTAGGATGTGGCTTCTAATGGTTCATATTGAATGCACAAAAAGTCTGGAGTTGAAATAATTTTAAAAAATTGAAATCCTTTTGTAACAGACGAGTTTTCGTCCGAAACCCTGATACTTCGAAAGAGATTGTCCATTTTGTACACGAAGTGCATCCAGTTTTTGCCGTAACCCTCTCAACTTTTTAGCACATGGTATGTGGGTGAAATTATGATATACCATGCCAAGTTTCAACCATTTCCGAGTTCATTTGTGGTGCTTTTTAATTTCAAGGTCCTTTAGCTGAAAACAATTCATTAAATGCATGAAAAATAGCAAATGAAGTTGATAGGGTTGAAATTTTAGGATGTGGCTTCTAATGGTTCATATTGAATGCACAAAAAGTCAGGAGTTGAACTAATTTTAAAAAATTGAAATCCTTTTGTAACAGACGAGTTTTCGTCCGAAACCCTGATACTTCGAAAGTGATTGTCCATTTTGTACACGAAGTGCGTGCAGTTTTTGCCGTAACCCTCTCAACTTTTTAACACATGCTACGTGGGTGAAATTATGATATACCATGCCAAGTTTCAACCATTTCCGAGTTCATTTGTGGTGCTTTTTAATTTCAGGGTCTTCTAGCTGAAAACAATTCATTAAATGCATGAAAAATAGCAAATGAAGTTAGATAGGGTTGAAATTTCAGGATGTGGCTTCTAATGGTTCATATTGAATGCACAAAAAGTCTGGAGTTGAAATAAGTTTAAAAAAATTGAAATCCTTTTGTAACAGACGAGTTTTCGTCCGAAACCCTGGTACTTCGAAAGAGATTGTCCATTTTGTACACGAAGTGCATCCAGTTTTTGCCATAACCCTCTCAACTTTTTAGCACATGCTATGTGGGTGAAATTATGATACCATGCCAAGTTTCAACCATTTCAGAGTTCATTTGTGGTGCTTTTTAATTTCAGGGTCATTTAGCTGAAAACAATTCGTTAAATGCATGAAAAATAGCAAATGAAGTAAGATACGGTTGAAATTTTAGGATGTGGCTTCTAATGGTTCATATTGAATGCACAAAAAGTCTGGAGTTGAAATAATTTTAAAAAATTGAAATCCTTTTGTAACAGAAGAGTTTTCGTCCGAAACCCTGATACTTCGAAAGACATTGTCCATTTTGTACACGAAGTGCATCCAGTTTTTGCCGTAACCCTCTCAACTTTTTAGCACATGCTATGTGGGTGAAATTATGATATACCATGCCAAGTTTCAACCATTTCAGAGTTCATTTGTGGTGCTTTTTAATTTCAGGGTCTTTTAGCTGAAAACAATTCATTAAATGCATGAAAAATAGCAAATGAAGTTAGATAGGGTTGAAATTTTAGGATGTGGCTTCTAATGGTTCATATTGAATGCACAAATAGTCTGGAGTTGAAATAAGTTTAAAAAAATTGAAATCCTTTTGTAACAGACGAGTTTTCGTCCGAAACCCTGATACTTCGAAAGACATTGTCCATTTTGTACACGAAGTGCATCCAGTTTTTGCCGTAACCCTCTCAACTTTTTAGCACAAGCTATGTGGGTGAAATTTTAGGATGTGGCTTCTAATGGTTCATATTGAATGCACAAAAAGTCTGGAGTTGAAATAATTTTAAAAAATTCAAATCCTTTTGTAACAGACGAGTTTTCGTCTGAAACCCTAATACTTCGAAAGAGATTGTCCATTTTGTACACGAAGTGCATCCAGTTTTTGCCGTAACCCTCTCAACTTTTTAGCACATGCTATGTGGGTGAAACTTTGATACCATGCCAAGTTTCAACCATTTCAGAGTTCATTTGTGGTGCTTTTTAATTTCAGGGTCATTTAGCTGAAAACAATTCATTAAATGCATGAAAATTAGCAAATGAAGTTAGATAGGGTTGAAATTTTAGGATGTGGCTTCTATTGGTTCATATTGAATGCACAAAAAGTCTGGAGTTGAAATAATTTTAAAAAATTGAAATCCTTTTGTAACAGACGAGTTTTCGTCCGAAACCCTGATACTTCGAAAGAGATTGTCCATTTTGTACACGAAGTGCATCCAGTTTTTGCCGTAACCCTCTCAACTTTTTAGCACAAGCTATGTGGGTGAAATTATGATATACCATGCCAAGTTTCAACCATTTCAGAGTTCATTTGTGGTGCTTTTTAATTTCAGGGTCTTTTAGCTGAAAACAGTTCATTAAATGCATGAAAAATAGCAAATGAAGTTAGATAGGGTTGAAATTTTAGGATGTGGCTTCTAATGGTTCATATTGAATGCACAAAAAGTCTGGAGTTGAAATAAGTTTAAAAAAATTGAAATCCTTTTGTAACAGACGAGTTTTCGTCCGAAACCCTGGTACTTCGAAAGAGATTGTCCATTTTGTACACGAAGTGCATCCAGTTTTTGCCGTAACCCTCTCAACTTTTTAGCACATGCTATGTGGGTGAAATTATGATACCATGCCAAGTTTCAACCATTTCAGAGTTCATTTGTGGTGCTTTTTAATTTCAGCGTCATTTAGCTGAAAACAATTCATTAAATGCATGAAAAATAGCAAATGAAGTTAGATAGGGTTGAAATTTTAGGATCTGGCTTCTAATGGTTCATATTGAATGCACAAAAAGTCTGGAGTTGAACTAATTTTAAAAAATTGAAATCCTTTTGTAACAGACGAGTTTTCGTCCGAAACCCTGATACTTCGAAAGAGATTGTCCATTTTGTACACGAAGTGCATCTAGTTTTTGCCGTAACCCTCTCAACTTTTTAGCACATGCTATGTGGGTGAAATTATTATTCCATGCCAACTTTCAACCATTTCAGAGTTCATTTGTGGTGCTTTTTAATTTCAGGGTCATTTAGCTGAAAATAATTCATTAAATGCATGAAAAATAGCAAATGAAGTTAGATAGGGTTGAAATTTTAGGATGTGGCTTATAATGGTTCATATTGAATGCACAAAAAGTCTGGAGTTGAAATAAGTTTAAAAAAATTGAAATCCTTTTGTAACACACGAGTTTTCGTCCGAAACCCTGATACTTCGAAAGAGATTGTCCATTTTGTACACAAAGTGCATCTAGTTTTTGCCGTAACCCTCTCAACTTTTTAGCACATGCTATGTGGGTGAAATTATTATTCCATGCCAACTTTCAACCATTTCAGAGTTCATTTGTGGTGCTTTTTAATTTCAGGGTCATTTAGCTCAAAACAATTCATTAAATGCATGAAAAATAGCAAATGAAGTTAGATAGGGTTGAAATTTTAGGATGTGGCTTCTAATGGTTCATATTGAATGCACAACAAGTCTGGAGTTGAAATAAGTTAAAAAAATTGAAATCCTTATGTAACAGACGAGTTTTCGTCCGAAACCCTAATACTTCGAAAGAGATTGTCCATTTTGTACACGAAGTGCATCCAGTTTTTGCCGTAACCCTCTCAACTTTTTAGCACATGCTATGTGGGTGAAACTTTGATACCATGCCAAGTTTCAACCATTTCAGAGTTCATTTGTGGTGCTTTTTAATTTCAGGGTCATTTAGCTGAAAACAATTCATTAAATGCATGAAAATTAGCAAATGAAGTTAGATAGGGTTGAAATTTTAGGATGTGGCTTCTAATGGTTCATATTGAATGCACAAAAAGTATGGAGTTGAAATAATTTTAAAAAATTGAAATCCTTTTGTAACAGACGAGTTTTCGTCCGAAACCCTAATACTTCGAAAGAGATTGTCCATTTTGTACACGAAGTGCATCCAGTTTTTGCCGTAACCCTCTCAACTTTTTAGCACAAGCTATGTGGGTGAAATTATGATATACCATGACAAGTTTCAACCATTTCAGAGTTCATTTGTGGTGCTTTTTAATTTCAGGGTCTTTTAGCTGAAAACAGTTCATTAAATGCATGAAAAATAGCAAATGAAGTTAGATAGGGTTGAAATTTTAGGATGTGGCTTCTAATGGTTCATATTGAATGCACAAAAAGTCTGGAGTTGAAATAAGTTTAAAAAAATTGAAATCCTTTTGTAACAGACGAGTTTTCGTCCGAAACCCTGATACTTCGAAAGAGATTGTCCATTTTGTACACGAAGTGCATCCAGTTTTTGCCGTAACCCTCTCAACTTTTTAGCACATGCTATGTGGGTGAAATTATGATATACCATGCCAAGTTTCAACCATTTCCGAGTTCATTTGTGGTGCTTTTTAATTTCAAGGTCCTTTAGCTGAAAACAATTCATTAAATGTATGAAAAATAGCAAATGAAGTTGATAGGGTTGAAATTTTAGGATGTGACTTCTAATGGTTCATATTGAATACACAAAAAGTATGGAGTTGAACTAATTTTAAAAAATTGAAATCCTTTTGTAACAGACGAGTTTTCGTCCGAAACCCTGATACTTCGAAAGTGATTGTCCATTTTGTACACGAAGTGCGTCCAGTTTTAGCCGTAACCCTCTCAACTTTTTAACACATGCTATGTGGGTGAAATTATGATATACCATGCCAAGTTTCAACCATTTCCGAGTTCATTTGTGGTGCTTTTTAATTTCAGGGTCTTCTAGCTGAAAACAATTCATTAAATGCATGAAAAATAGCAACTGAAGTTAGATAGGGTTGAAATTTTAGGATGTGGCTTATAATGGTTCATATTGAATGCACAAAAAGTCTGGAGTTGAAATAATTTTAAAAAATTGAAATCCTTTTGTAACAGACGAGTTTTCGTCCGAAACCCTCATACTTCGAAAGAGATTGTCCATTTTGTACACGAAGTGCATCCAGTTTTTGCCATAACCGTATCAACTTTTTAGCACATGCTATGTGGGTGAAATTATGATACCATGCCAAGTTTCAACCATTTCAGAGTTCATTTGTGGTGCTTTTTAATTTCAGGGTCATTTAGCTCAAAACAATTCATTAAATGCATGAAAAATAGCAAATGAAGTTAGATAGGGTTGAAATTTTCGGATGTGGCTTCTAATGGTTCATATTGAATGCACAAAAAGTCTGGAGTTGAAATAATTTTAAAAAATTGAAATCCTTTTGTAACAGACGAGTTTTCGTCCGAAACCCTGATACTTCGAAAGACATTGTCCATTTTGTACACGAAGTGCATCCAGTTTTTGCCGTAACCCTCTCAACTTTTTAGCACATGCTATGTGGGTGAAATTATGATATACCATGCGAAGTTTCAACCATTTCAGAGTTCATTTGTGGTGCTTTTTAATTTCAGGGTCATTTAGCTGAAAACAATTCAATAAATGCATGAAAAATAGCAAATGAAGTTAGATAGGGTTGAAATTTTAGGATGTGGCTTCTAATGGTTCATATTGAATGCACAAAAAGTCTGGAGTTGAAATAAGTTTAACAAAATTGAAATCCTTTTGTAACAGACGAGTTTTCGTCCGAAACCCTGATACTTCGAAAGACATTGTCCATTTTGTACACGAAGTGCATCCAGTTTTTGCCGTAACCCTCTCAACTTTATAGCACAAGCTATGTGGGTGCAATTTTAGGATGTGGCTTCTAATGGTTCATATTGAATGCACAAAAAGTCTGGAGTTGAAATAATTTTAAAAAATTGAAATCCTTTTGTAACAGACGAGTTTTCGTCCGAAACCCTAATACTTCGAAAGAGATTGTCCATTTTGTACACGAAGTGCATCCAGTTTTTGCCGTAACCCTCTCAACTTTTTAGCACATGCTATGTGGGTGAAACTTTGATACCATGCCAAGTTTCAACCATTTCAGAGTTCATTTGTGGTGCTTTTTAATTTCAGGGTCATTTAGCTGAAAACAATTCATTAAATGCATGAAAAATTGCAAATGAAGTTAGATAGGGTTGAAATTTTAGGATGTGGCTTCTAATGGTTCATATTGAATGTACAAAAAGTCTGGAGTTGAAATAATTTTAAAAAATTGAAATCCTTTTGTAACAGACGAGTTTTCGTCCGAAACCCTAATACTTCGAAAGAGATAGTCCATTTTGTACACGAAGTGCATCCAGTTTTTGCCGTAACCCTCTCAACTTTTTAGCACAAGCTATGTGGGTGAAATTATGATATACGATGCCAAGTTTCAACCATTTCAGAGTTCATTTGTGGTGCTTTTTAATTTCAGGGTCTTTTAGCTGAAAACAATTCATTAAATGCATGAAAAATAGCAAATGAAGTTAGATAGGGTTGAAATTTTAGGATGTGGCTTCTAATGGTTCATATTGAATGCACAAAAAGTCTGGATTTGAAATAATTTTAAAAAATTGAAATCCTTTTGTAACAGACGAGTTTTCGTCCGAAACCCTGATACTTCGAAAGAGATTGTCCATTTTGTACACGAAGTGCATCCAGTTTTTGCCATAACCCTCTCAACTTTTTAGCACATGCTATGTGGGTGAAATTATGATACCATGCCAAGTTTCAACCATTTCAGAGTTCATTTGTGGTGCTTTTTAATTTCAGGGTCATTTAGCTGAAAACAATTCATTAAATGCATGAAAAATAGCAAATGAAGTTAGATAGGGTTGAAATTTTAGGATGTGGCTTCTAATGGTTCATATTGAATGCACAAAAAGTCTGGAGTTGAACTAATTTTAAAAAATTGAAATCCTTTTGTAACAGACGAGTTTTCGTCCAAAACCCTCATACTTCGAAAGAGATTGTCCATTTTGTACACGAAGTGCATCTAGTTTTTGCCGTAACCCTCTCAACTTTTTAGCACATGCTATGTGGGTGAAATTATTATTCCATGCCAACTTTCAACCATTTCAGAGTTCATTTGTGGTGCTTTTTAATTTCAGGGTCATTTAGCTCAAAACAATTCATTAAATGCATGAAAAATAGTAAATGAAGTTAGATAGGGTTGAAATTTTAGGATGTGGCTTCTATTGGTTCAAATTGAATGCACAAAAAGTCTGGAGTTGAAACAAGTTAAAAAAATTGAAATCCTTAGGTAACAGACGAGTTTTCGTCCGAAACCCTCATACTTCGAAAGAGATTGTCCATTTTGTACACGAAGTGCATCCAGCTTTTGCCGTAACCCTCTCAACTTTTTAGCACATGCTATGTGGGTGAAATTATGATACCATGCCAAGTTTCAACCTTTTTAGAGTTCATTTGTGGTGTTTTTTAATTTCAGGGTCATTTAGCTCAAAACAATTCATTAAATGCATGAAAAATAGCAAATGAAGTTAGATAGGGTTGAAATTTTAGGATGTGGCTTCTAATGATTCATATTGAATGCACAAAAAGTCTGGAGTTGAAATAAGTTGAAAAAATTGAAATCCTCTTGTAACACACGAGTTTTCGTCCGAAACTCTGATACTTCGAAAAAGATTGTCCATTTTGTACACGAAGTGCATCCAGTTTTTGCCGTAACCCTCTCAACTTTTTAGCACATGCTATGTGGGTGAAATACTGATACCATGCCAAGTTTCAACCATTTCAGAGTTCATTTGTGGTGCTTTTTAATTTCAGGGTCATTTAGCTCAAAACAATTCATTAAATGCATGAAAAATAGCAAATGAAGTTAGATAGGGTTGAAATTTTAGGATGTGGCTTCTAATGGTTCATATTGAATGCACAAAAAGTCTGGATTTGAAATAATTTTAAAAAATTGAAATCCTTTTGTAACAGACGAGTTTTCGTCCGAAACCCTGATACTTCGAAAGAGATTGTCCATTTTGTACACGAAGTGCATCTAGTTTTTGCCATAACCCTCTCAACTTTTTAGCACATGCTATGTGGGTGAAATTATGATACCATGCCAAGTTTCAACCATTTCAGAGTTCATTTGTGGTTGTTTTTAATTTCAGGGTCATTTAGCTGAAAACAATTCGTTAAATGCATGAAAAATAGCAAATGAAGTTAGATAGGGTTGAAATTTTAGGATGTGGCTTCTAATGGTTCATATTGAATGCACAAAAAGTCTGGAGTTGAAATAATTTTAAAAAATTGAAATCCTTTTGTAACAGACGAGTTTTCGTCCGAAACCCTGATACTTCGAAAGACATTGTCCATTTTGTACACGAAGTGCATCCAGTTTTTGCCGTAACCCTCTCAACTTTTTAGCACATGCTATGTCGGTGAAATTATGATATACCATGCCAAGTTTCAACCATTTCAGAGTTGATTTGTGGTGCTTTTAATTTCAGGGTCATTTAGCTGAAAACAATTCATTAAATGCATGAAAAATAGCAAATGAAGTTAGATAGGGTTGAAATTTTAGGATGTGGCTTCTAATGGTTCATATTGAATGCACAAAAAGTCTGGAGTTGAAATAAGTTTAAAAAAATTTAAATCCTTTTGTAACAGACGAGTTTTCGTCTGAAACCATGATACTTCGAAAGACATTGTCCATTTTGTACACGAAGTGCATCCAGTTTTTGCCGTAACCCTCTCAACTTTTTAGCACAAGCTATGTGGGTGAAATTTTAGGATGTGGCTTCTAATGGTTCATATTGAATGCACAAAAAGTCTGGAGTTGAAACAATTTTAAAAAATTCAAATCCTTTTGTAACAGACGAGTTTTCGTCCGAAACCCTAATACTTCGAAAGAGATTGTCCATTTTGTACACGAAGTGCATCCAGTTTTTGCCGTAACCCTCTCAACTTTTTAGCACATGCTATGTTGGTGAAACTTTGATACCATGCCAAGTTTCAACCATTTCAGAGTTCATTTGTGGTGCTTTTTAATTTCAGGGTCATTTAGCTCAAAACAATTCATTAAATGCATGAAAAATAGCAAATGAAGTTAGATAGGGTTGAAATTTTAGGATGTGGATTCTAATGGTTCATATTGAATGCACAAAAAGTCTAGAGTTGAAATAATTTTAAAAAATTGAAATCCTTTTGTAACAGACGAGTTTTCGTCCGAAACCCTCATACTTCGAAAGAGATTGTCCATTTTGTACACGAAGTGCATCCAGTTTTTGCCGTAACCCTCTCAACTTTTTAGCACAAGCTATGTGGGTGAAATTATGATATACCATGCCAAGTTTCAACCATTTCAGAGTTCATTTGTGGTGCTTTTTAATTTCAGGGTCTTTTAGCTGAAAACAGTTCATTAAATGCATGAAAAATAGCAAATGAAGTTAGATAGGGTTGAAATTTTAGGATGTGGCTTCTAATGGTTCATATTGAATGCACAAAAAGTCTGGAGTTGAAATAAGTTTAAAAAAATTGAAATCCTTTTGTAACAGACGAGTTTTCGTCCGAAACCCTGATACTTCGAAAGAGATTGTCCATTTTGTACACGAAGTGCATCCAGTTTTTGCCGTAACCCTCTCAACTTTTTAGCACATGCTATGTGGGTGAAATTATGATACCATGCCAAGTTTCAACCATTTCAGAGTTCATTTGTGGTGCTTTTTAATTTCATGGTCATTTAGCTGAAAACAATTCATTAAATGCATGAAAAATAGCAAATGAAGTTAGATAGGGTTGAAATTTTAGGATGTGGCTTCTAATGGTTCATATTGAATGCACAAAAAGTCTGGAGTTGAACTAATTTTAAAAAATTGAAATCCTTTTGTAACAGACGAGTTTTCGTCCGAAACCCTGATACTTCGAAAGAGATTGTCCATTTTGTACACGAAGTGCATCTAGTTTTTGCCGTAACCCTCTCAACTTTTTAGCACATGCTATGTGGGTGAAATTATTATTCCATTCCAACTTTCAACCATTTCAGAGTTCATTTGTGGTGCTTTTTAATTTCAGGGTCATTTAGCTGAAAACAATTCATTAAATGCATGAAAAATAGCAAATGAAGTTAGATAGGGTTGAAATTTTAGGATGTGGCTTCTAATGGTTCATATTGAATGCACAAAAAGTCTGGAGTTGAAATAAGTTTAAAAAAATTGAAATCCTTTTGTAACACACGAGTTTTCGTCCGAAACCCTGATACTTCAAAAGAGATTGTCCATTTTGTACACAAAGTGCATCTAGTTTTTGCCGTAACCCTCTCAACTTTTTAGCACATGCTATGTGGGTGAAATTATTATTCCATGCCAACTTTCAACCATTTCAGAGTTCATTTGTGGTGCTTTTTAATTTCAGGGTCATTTAGCTCAAAACAATTCATTAAATGCATGAAAAATAGCAAATGAAGTTAGATAGGGTTGAAATTTTAGGATGTGGCTTCTAATGGTTCATATTGAATGCACAAAAAGTCTGGAGTTGAAATAAGTTAAAAAAATTGAAATCCTTATGTAACAGACGAGTTTTCGTCCCAAACACTCATACTTCGAAAGAGATTGTCCATTTTGTACACGAAGTGAATCCAGCTTTTGCCGTAACCCTCTCAACTTTTTAGCACATGCTATGTGGGTGAAATTATGATACCATGCCAAGTTTCAACCTTTTTAGAGTTCATTTGTGGTGTTTTTTAATTTCAGGGTCATTTAGCTCAAAACAATTCTTTAAATGCATGAAAAATAGCAAATGAAGTTAGATAGGGTTGAAATTTTAGGATGTGGCTTCTAATGGTTCATATTGAATGCACAAAAAGTCTAGAGTTGAAATAAGTTAAAAAAATTGAAATCCTTTTGTAACAGACGAGTTTTCTTCCGAAACCCTGATACTTCGAAAGAGATTGTCCATTTTGTACACGAAGTGCATCCAGTTTTTGCCGTAACCCTCTCAACTTTTTAGCACATGCTATGTGGGTGAAATTATGATACCATGCCAAGTTTCACCCATTTCAGAGTTCATTTGTGGTGCTTTTTAATTTCAGGGTCATTTAGCTCAAAACAATTCATTAAATGCATGAAAAATAGCAAATGAAGTTAGATAGGGTTGAAATTTCAGGATGTGGCTTCTAATGGTTCATATTGAATGCACAAAAAGTCTGGAGTTGAAATAATTTTAAAAAATTGAAATCCTTTTGTAACAGACGAGTTTTCGTCTGAAACCCTCATACTTCGAAAGAGATTGTCCATTTTGTACACGAAGTGCATCCAGTTTTTGCCGTAACCCTCTCAACTTTTTAGCAATTGCTATGTGGGTGAAATTATGATATACCATGCCAAGTTTCAACCATTTCCGAGTTCATTTGTGGTGCTTTTTAATTTCAGGGTCATTTAGCTGAAAACAATTCATTAAATGCATGAAAAATAGCAAATGAAGTTAGATAGGGTTGAAATTTTAGGATGTGGCTTCTAATGGTTCATATTGAATGCACAAAAAGTCTGGAGTTGAACTAATTTTAAAAAATTGAAATCCTTTTGTAACAGACGAGTTTTCGTCCGAAACCCTGATACTTCGAAAGAGATTGTCCATTTTGTACACGAAGTGCATCTAGTTTTTGCCGTAACCCTCTCAACTTTTTAGCACATGCTATGTGGGTGAAATTATTATTCCATGCCAACTTTCAACCATTTCAGAGTTCATTTGTGGTGCTTTTTAATTTCAGGGTCATTTAGCTGAAAACAATTCATTAAATGCATGAAAAATAGCAAATGAAGTTAGATAGGGTTGAAATTTTAGGATCTGGCTTCTAATGGTTCATATTGAATGCACAAAAAGTCTGGAGTTGAAATAAGTTTAAAAAAATTGAAATCCTTTTGTAACACACGAGTTTTCGTCCGAAACCCAGATACTTCGAAAGAGATTGTCCATTTTGTACACAAAGTGCATCTAGTTTTTGCCTTAACCCTCTCAACTTTTTAGCACATGCTATGTGGGTGAAATTATTATTCCATGCCAACTTTCAACCATTTCAGAGTTCATTTGTGGTGCTTTTTAATTTCAGGGTCATTTAGCTCAAAACAATTCATTAAATGCATGAAAAATAGCAAATGAAGTTAGATAGGGTTGAAATTTTAGGATGTGGCTTCTAATGGTTCATATTGAATGCACAAAAAGTCTGGAGTTGAAATAAGTTAAAAAAATTGAAATCCTTATGTAACAGACGAGTTTTCGTCCGAAACCCTCATACTTCGAAAGAGATTGTCCATTTTGTACACGAAGTGCATCCAGCTTTTGCCGTAACCCTCTCAACTTTTTACCACATCCTATGTGGGTGAAATTATGATACCATGCCAAGTTTCAACCTTTTTAGAGTTCATTTGTGGTGTTTTTTAATTTCAGGGTCATTTAGCTCAAAACAATTCTTTAAATGCATGAAAAATAGCAAATGAAGTTAGATAGGGTTGAAATTTTAGGATGTGGCTTCTAATGGTTCATATTGAATGCACAAAAAGTCTGGAGTTGAAATAAGTTAAAAAAATTGAAATCCTTATGTAACAGACGAGTTTTCGTCCGAAACCCTCATACTTCGAAAGAGATTGTCCATTTTGTACACGAAGTGCATCCAGCTTTTGCCGTAACCCTCTCAACTTTTTACCACATGCTATGTGGGTGAAATTATGATACCATGCCAAGTTTCAACCATTTCAGAGTTCATTTGTGGTGCTTTTTAATTTCAGGGTCATTTAGCTGAAAACAATTCGTTAAATGCATGAAAAATAGCAAATGAAGTTAGATAGGGTTGAAATTTTAGGATGTGGCTTCTAATGGTTCATATTGAATGCACAAAAAGTCTGGAGTTGAAATAATTTTAAAAAATTGAAATCCTTTTGTAACAGACGAGTTTTCGTCCGAAACCCTGATACTTCGAAAGAGATTGTCCATTTTGTACACGAAGTGCATCCAGTTTTTGCCGTAACCCTCTCAACTTTTTAGCACATGCTATGTGGGTGAAATTTTAGGATGTGGCTTCTAATGGTTCATATTGAATGCACAAAAAGTCTGGAGTTGAAATAATTTTAAAAAATTCAAATCCTTTTGTAACAGACGAGTTTTCGTCCGAAACCCTAATACTTCGAAAGAGATTGTCCATTTTGTACACGAAGTGCATCCAGTTTTTGCCGTAACCCTTTCAACTTTTTAGCACATGCTATGTGGGTGAAACTTTGATACCATGCCAAGTTTCAACCATTTCAGAGTTCATTTGTGGTGCTTTTTAATTTCAGGGTCATTTAGCTGAAAACAATTCATTAAATGCATGAAAAATAGCAAATGAAGTAAGATAGGGTTGAAATTTTAGGATGTGGCTTCTAATGGTTCATATTGAATGCACAAAAAGTCTGGAGTTGAAATAAGTTTAAAAAAATTGAAATCCTTTTGTAACACACGAGTTTTCGTCCGAAACCCTGATACTTCGAAAGAGATTGTCCATTTTGTACACAAAGTGCATCTAGTTTTTGCCGTAACCCTCTCAACTTTTTAGCACATGCTATGTGGGTGAAATTATTATTCCATGCCAACTTTCAACCATTTCAGAGTTCATTTGTGGTGCTTTTTAATTTCAGGGTCATTTAGCTCAAAACAATTCATTAAATGCATGAAAAATAGCAAATGAAGTTAGATAGGGTTGAAATTTTAGGATGTGGCTTCTAATGGTTCATATTGAATGCACAAAAAGTCTGGAGTTGAAATAAGTTAAAAAAATTGAAATCCTTATGTAACAGACGAGTTTTCGTCCGAAACCCTAATACTTCGAAAGAGATTGTCCATTTTGTACACGAAGTGCATCCAGTTTTTCCCGTAACCCTCTCAACTTTTTAGCACATGCTATGTGGGTGAAACTTTGATACCATGCCAAGTTTCAACCATTTCAGAGTTCATTTGTGGTGCTTTTTAATTTCAGGGTCATTTAGCTGAAAACAATTCATTAAATGCATGAAAATTAGCAAATGAAGTTAGATAGGGTTGAAATTTTAGGATGTGGCTTCTAATGGTTCATATTGAATGCACAAAAAGTCTGGAGTTGAAATAATTTTAAAAAATTGAAATCCTTTTGTAACAGACGAGTTTTCGTCCGAAACCCTAATACTTCGAAAGAGATTGTCCATTTTGTACACGAAGTGCATCCAGTTTTTGCCGTAACCCTCTCAACTTTTTAGCACAAGCTATGTGGGTGAAATTATGATATACCATGCCAAGTTTCAACCATTTCAGAGTTCATTTGTGGTGCTTTTTAATTTCAGGGTCTTTTAGCTGAAAACAGTTCATTAAATGCATGAAAAATAGCAAATGAAGTTAGATAGGGTTGAAATTTTAGGATGTGGCTTCTAATGGTTCATATTGAATGCACAAAAAGTCTGGAGTTGAAATAAGTTTAAAAAAATTGAAATCCTTTTGTAACAGACGAGTTTTCGTCCGAAACCCTGGTACTTCGAAAGAGATTGTCCATTTTGTACACGAAGTGCATCCAGTTTTTGCCGTAACCCTCTCAACTTTTTAGCACATGCTATGTGGGTGAAATTATGATACCATGCCAAGTTTCAACCATTTCAGAGTTCATTTGTGGTGCTTTTTAATTTCAGGGTTATTTAGCTGAAAACAATTCATTAAATGCATGAAAAATAGCAAATGAAGTTAGATAGGGTTGAAATTTTAGGATGTGGCTTCTAATGGTTCATATTGAATGCACAAAAAGTCTGGAGTTGAACTAATTTTAAAAAATTGAAATCCTTTTGTAACAGACGAGTTTTCGTCCGAAACCCTGATACTTCGAAAGAGATTGTCCATTTTGTACACGAAGTGCATCTAGTTTTTGCCGTAACCCTCTCAACTTTTTAGCACATGCTATGTGGGTGAAATTATTATTCCATGCCAACTTTCAACCATTTCAGAGTTCATTTGTGGTGCTTTTTAATTTCAGGGTCATTTAGCTGAAAACAATTCATTAAATGCATGAAAAATAGCAAATGAAGTTAGATAGGGTTGAAATTTTAGGATGTGGCTTCTAATGGTTCATATTGAATGCACAAAAAGTCTGGAGTTGAAATAAGTTTAAAAAAATTGAAATCCTTTTGTAACACACGAGTTTTCGTCCGAAACCCTGATACTTCGAAAGAGATTGTCCATTTTGTACACAAAGTGCATCTAGTTTTTGCCATAACCCTCTCAAGTTTTTAGCACATGCTATGTGGGTGAAATTATTATTCCATGCCAACTTTCAACCATTTCAGGGTTCATTTGTGGTGCTTTTTAATTTCAGGGTCATTTAGCTCAAAACAATTCATTAAATGCATGAAAAATAGCAAATGAAGTTAGATAGGGTTGAAATTTTAGGATGTGGCTTCTAATGGTTCATATTGAATGCACAAAAAGTCTGGAGTTGAAATAACTTAAAAAAATTGAAATCCTTATGTAACAGACGAGTTTTCGTCCGAAACCCTCATACTTCGAAAGAGATTGTCCATTTTGTACACGAAGTGCATCCAGCTTTTGCCGTAACCCTCTCAACTTTTTACCACATGCTATGTGGGTGAAATTATGATACCATGCCAAGTTTCAACCTTTTTAGAGTTCATTTGTGGTGTTTTTTAATTTCAGGGTCATTTAGCTCAAAACAATTCTTTAAATGCATGAAAAATAGCAAATGAAGTTAGATAGGGTTGAAATTTTAGGATGTGGCTTCTAATGGTTCATATTGAATGCACAAAAAGTCTAGAGTTGAAATAAGTTAAAAAAATTGAAATCCTTTTGTAACACACGAGTTTTCGTCCGAAACCCTGATACTTCGAAAGAGATTGTCCATTTTGTACACGAAGTGCATCCAGTTTTTGCCGTAACCCTCTCAACTTTTTAGCACATGCTATGTGGGTGAAATTATGATACCATGCCAAGTTTCACCCATTTCAGAGTTCATTTGTGGTGCTTTTTAATTTCAGGGTCATTTAGCTCAAAACAATTCATTAAATGCATGAAAAATAGCAAATGAAGTTAGATAGGGTTGAAATTTCAGGATGTGGCTTCTAATGGTTCATATTGATTGCACAAAAAGTCTGGAGTTGAAATAATTTTAAAAAATTGAAATCCTTTTGTAACAGACGAGTTTTCGTCCGAAACCCTCATACTTCGAAAGAGATTGTCCATTTTGTACACGAAGTGCATCCAGTTTTTGCCGTAACCCTCTCAACTTTTTTGCAATTGCTATGTGGGTGAAATTATGATATACCATGCCAAGTTTCAACCATTTCCGAGTTCATTTGTGGTGCTTTTTAATTTCAGGGTCATTTAGCTGAAAACAATTCATTAATTGCATGAAAAATAGCAAATGAAGTTAGATAGGGTTGAAATTTTAGGATGTGGCTTCTAATGGTTCATATTGAATGCACAAAAAGTCTGGAGTTGAAATAATTTTAAAAAATTGAAATCCTTTTGTAACAGACGAGTTTTCGTCCGAAACCCTAATACTTCGAAAGAGATTGTCCATTTTGTACACGAAGTGCATCCAGTTTTTGCCGTAACCCTCTCAACTTTTTAGCACAAGCTATGTGGGTGAAATTATGATATACCATGCCAAGTTTCAACCATTTCAGAGTTCATTTGTGGTGCTTTTTAATTTCAGGGTCTTTTAGCTGAAAACAGTTCATTAAATGCATGAAAAATAGCAAATGAAGTTAGATAGGGTTGAAATTTTAGGATGTGGCTTCTAATGGTTCATATTGAATACACAAAAAGTCTGGAGTTGAAATAAGTTTAAAAAAATTGAAATCCTTTTGTAACAGACGAGTTTTCGTCCGAAACCCTGGTACTTCGAAAGAGATTGTCCATTTTGTACACGAAGTGCATCCAGTTTTTGCCGTAACCCTCTCAACTTTTTAGCACATGCTATGTGGGTGAAATTATGATACCATGCCAAGTTTCAACCATTTCAGAGTTCATTTGTGGTGCTTTTTAATTTCAGGGTCATTTAGTTGAAAACAATTCATTAAATGCATGAAAAATAGCAAATGAAGTTAGATAGGGTTGAAATTTTAGGATGTGGCTTCTAATGGTTCATATTGAATGCACAAAAAGTCTGGAGTTGAACTAATTTTAAAAAATTGAAATCCTTTTGTAACAGACGAGTTTTCGTCCGAAACCCTGATACTTCGAAAGAGATTGTCCATTTTGTACACGAAGTGCATCTAGTTTTTGCCGTAACCCTCTCAACTTTTTAGCACATGCTATGTGGGTGAAATTATTATTCCATGCCAACTTTCAACCATTTCAGAGTTCATTTGTGGTGCTTTTTAATTTCAGGGTCATTTAGCTGAAAACAATTCATTAAATGCATGAAAAATAGCAAATGAAGTTAGATAGGGTTGAAATTTTAGGATGTGGCTTCTAATGGTTCATATTGAATGCACAAAAAGTCTGGAGTTGAACTAATTTTAAAAAATTGAAATCCTTTTGTAACACACGAGTTTTCGTCCGAAACCCTGATACTTCGAAAGATTTTGTCCATTTTGTACACGAAGTGCATCTAGTTTTTGCCGTAACCCTCTCAACTTTTTAGCACATGCTATGTGGGTGAAATTATTATTACATGCCAACTTTCAACCATTTCAGAGTTCATTTGTGGTGCTTTTTAATTTCAGGGTCATTTAGCTCAGAACAATTCATTAAATGCATGCAAAATAGCAAATGAAGTTAGATAGGGTTGAAATTTTAGGATGTGGCTTCTAATGGTTCATATTGAATGCACAAAAAGTCTGGAGTTGAAATAAGTTAAAAAAATTGAAATCCTTATGTAACAGACGAGTTTTCGTCCGAAACCCTCATACTTCGAAAGAGATTGTCCATTTTGTACACGAAGTGCATCCAGCTTTTGCCGTAACCCTCTCAACTTTTTAGCACATGCTATGTGGGTGAAATTATGATACCATGCCAAGTTTCAACCTTTTTAGAGTTCATTTGTGGTGTTTTTTAATTTCAGGGTCATTTAGCTCAAAACAATTCATTAAATACATTGAAAAATAGGAAATGAAGTTAGATAGGGTTGAAATTTTAGGATGTGGCTTCTAATGGTTCATATTGAATGCACAAAAACTCTAGAGTTGAAATAAGTTAAAAAAATTGAAATCCTTTTGTAACACACGAGTTTTCGTCCGAAACCCTGATACTTCGAAAGAGATTGTCCATTTTGTACACAAAGTGCATCTAGTTTTTGACATAACCCTCTCAACTTTTTAGCACATGCTATGTGGGTGAAATTATTATTCCATGCTAACTTTCAACCATTTCAGGGTTCATTTGTGGTGCTTTTTAATTTCAGGGTCATTTAGCTGAAAACAATTCATTAAATGCATGAAAATTAGCAAATGAAGTTAGATAGGGTTGAAATTTTAGGATGTGGCTTCTAATGGTTCATATTGAATGCACAAAAAGTCTGGAGTTGAACTAATTTTAAAAAATTGAAATCCTTTTGTAACAGACGAGTTTTCGTCCGAAACCCTGATACTTCGAAAGAGATTGTCCATTTTGTACACGAAGTGCATCTAGTTTTTGCCGTAACCCTCTCAACTTTTTAGCACATGCTATGTGGGTGAAATTATTATTACATGCCAACTTTCAACCATTTCAGAGTTCATTTGTGGTGCTTTTTAATTTCAGGGTCATTTAGCTGAAAACAATTCATTAAATGCATGAAAAATAGCAAATGAAGTTAGATAGGGTTGAAATTTTAGGATGTGGCTTCTAATGGTTCATATTGAATGCACAAAAAGTCTGGAGTTGAAATAAGTTTAAAAAAATTGAAATCCTTTTGTAACACACGAGTTTTCGTCCGAAACCCTGATACTTCGAAAGAGATTGTCCATTTTGTACACAAAGTGCATCTAGTTTTTGACATAACCCTCTCAACTTTTTAGCACATGCTATGTGGGTGAAATTATTATTCCATGCCAACTTTCAACCATTTCAGGGTTCATTTGTGGTGCTTTTTAATTTCAGGGTCATTTAGCTCAAAACAATTCATTAAATGCATGAAAAATAGCAAATGAAGTTAGATAGGGTTGAAATTTTAGGATGTGGCTTCTAATGGTTCATACTGAATGCACAAAAAGTCTGGAGTTGAAATAAGTTAAAAAAATTGAAATCCTTATGTAACAGACGAGTTTTCGTCCGAAACCCTCATACTTCGAAAGAGATTGTCCATTTTGTACACGAAGTGCATCCAGCTTTTGCCGTAACCCTCTCAACTTTTTACCACATGCTATGTGGGTGAAATTATGATACCATGCCAAGTTTCAACCTTTTTAGAGTTCATTTGTGGTGTTTTTTAATTTCAGGGTCATTTAGCTCAAAACAATTCTTTAAATGCATGAAAAATAGCAAATGAAGTTAGATAGGGTTGAAATTTTAGGATGTGGCTTCTAATGGTTCATATTGAATGCACAAAAAGTCTAGAGTTGAAATAAGTTAAAAAAATTGAAATCCTTTTGTAACACACGAGTTTTCGTCCGAAACCCTGATACTTCGAAAGAGATTGTCCATTTTGTACACGAAGTGCATCCAGTTTTTGCCGTAACCCTCTCAACTTTTTAGCACATGCTATGTGGGTGAAATTATGATACCATGCCAAGTTTCACCCATTTCAGAGTTCATTTGTGGTGCTTTTTAATTTCAGGGTCATTTAGCTCAAAACAATTCATTAAATGCATGAAAAATAGCAAATGAAGTTAGATAGGGTTGAAATTTCAGGATGTGGCTTCTAATGGTTCATATTGAATGCACAAAAAGTCTGGAGTTGAAATAATTTTAAAAAATTGAAATCCTTTTGTAACAGACGAGTTTTCGTCCGAAACCCTCATACTTCGAAAGAGATTGTCCATTTTGTACACGAAGTGCATCCAGTTTTTGCCGTAACCCTCTCAACTTTTTAGCAATTGCTATGTGGGTGAAATTATGATATACCATGCCAAGTTTCAACCATTTCCGAGTTCATTTGTGGTGCTTTTTAATTTCAGGGTCATTTAGCTGAACACAATTCATTAATTGCATGAAAAATAGCAAATGAAGTTAGATAGGGTTGAAATTTTAGGATGTGGCTTCTAATGGTTCATATTGAATGCACAAAAAGTCTGGATTTGAAATAATTTTAAAAAATTGAAATCCTTTTGTAACAAACGAGTTTTCGTCCGAAACCCTGATACTTCGAAAGAGATTGTCCATTTTGTACACGAAGTGCATCCAGTTTTTGCCGTAACCCTCTCAACTTTTTAGCACATGCTATGTGGGTGAAATTATGATACCATGCCAACTTTCAACCATTTCAGAGTTCATTTGTGGTGCTTTTTAATTTCAGGGTCCTTTAGCTCAAAACAATTCATTAAATGCATGAAAAATAGCAAATGAAGTTAGATAGGGTTGAAATTTTAGGATGTGGCTTCTAATGGTTCATATTGAATGCACAAAAAGTCTGGAGTTGAAATAAGTTTAAAAAAATTGAAATCCTTTTGTAACAGACGAGTTTTCGTCCGAAACCCTGATACTTCGAAAGAGATTGTCCATTTTGTACACGAAGTGCATCCAGTTTTTGCCGTAACCCTCTCAACTCTTTAACACATGCTATGTGGGTGAAATTATGATACCATGCCAAGTTTCAACCATTTCAGAGTTCATTTGTGGTGCTTTTTAATTTCAGGATCATTTAGCTGAAAACAATTCATTAAATGCATGAAAAATCGCAAATGAAGTTAGATAGGGTTGAAATTTTAGGATGTGACTTCTAATGGTTCATATTGAATGCACAAAAAGTCTGGAGTTGAAATAAGTTTAAAAAAATTGAAATCCTTTTGTAACAGACGAGTTTTCGTCCGAAACCCTGATACTTCGAAAGAGATTGTCCATTTTGTACACGAAGTGCATCCAGTTTTTGCCGTAACCCTCTCAACTTTTTAGCACATGGTATGTGGGTGAAATTATGATATACCATGCCAAGTTTCAACCATTTCCGAGTTCATTTGTGGTGCTTTTAATTTTCAAGGTCCTTTAGCTGAAAACAATTCATTAAATGCATGAAAAATAGCAAATGAAGTTGATAGGGTTGAAATTTTAGGATGTGACTTCTAATGGATTATATTGAATACACAAAAAGTATGGAGTTGAACTAATTTTAAAAAATTGAAATCCTTTTGTAACAGACGAGTTTTCGTCCGAAACCCTGATACTTCGAAAGTGATTGTCCATTTTGTACACGAAGTGCGTCCAGTTTTAGCCGTAACCCTCTCAACTTTTTAACACATGCTATGTGGGTGAAATTATGATATACCATGCCAAGTTTCAACCATTTCAGAGTTCATTTGTGGTGCTTTTTAATTTCAGGGTCATTTAGCTGAAAACAATTCATTAAATGCATGAAAAATAGCAAATGAAGTAAGATAGGGTTGAAATTTTAGGATGTGGCTTCTAATGGTTCATATTGAATGCACAAAAAGTCTGGAGTTGAAATAAGTTTAAAAAAATTGAAATCCTTTTGTAACACACGAGTTTTCGTCCGAAACCCTGATACTTCGAAAGAGATTGTCCATTTTGTACACAAAGTGCATCTAGTTTTTGCCGTAACCCTCTCAACTTTTTAGCACATGCTATGTGGGTGAAATTATTATTCCATGCCAACTTTCAACCATTTCAGAGTTCATTTGTGGTGCTTTTTAATTTCAGGGTCATTTAGCTCAAAACAATTCATTAAATGCATGAAAAATAGCAAATGAAGTTAGATAGGGTTGAAATTTTAGGATGTGGCTTCTAATGGTTCATATTGAATGCACAAAAAGTCTGGAGTTGAAATAAGTTAAAAAAATTGAAATCCTTATGTAACAGACGAGTTTTCATCCGAAACCCTAATACTTCGAAAGAGATTGTCCATTTTGTACACGAAGTGCATCCAGTTTTTGCCGTAACCCTCTCAACTTTTTAGCACATGCTATGTGGGTGAAACTTTGATACCATGCCAAGTTTCAACCATTTCCGAGTTCATTTGTGGTGCTTTTTAATTTCAGGGTCATTTAGCTGAAAACAATTCATTAAATGCATGAAAATTAGCAAATGAAGTTAGATAGGGTTGAAATTTTAGGATGTGGCTTCTAATGGTTCATATTGAATGCACAAAAAGTCTGGATTTGAAATAATTTTAAAAAATTGAAATCCTTTTGTAACAAACGAGTTTTCGTCCGAAACCCTGATACTTCGAAAGAGATTGTCCATTTTGTACACGAAGTGCATCCAGTTTTTGCCGTAACCCTCTCAACTTTTTAGCACATGCTATGTGGGTGAAATTATGATACCATGCCAACTTTCAACCATTTCAGAGTTCATTTGTGGTGCTTTTTAATTTCAGGGTCCTTTAGCTCAAAACAATTCATTAAATGCATGAAAAATAGCAAATGAAGTTAGATAGGGTTGAAATTTTAGGATGTGGCTTCTAATGGTTCATATTGAATGCACAAAAAGTTTGGAGTTGAAATAAGTTTAAAAAAATTGAAATCCTTTTGTAACAGACGAGTTTTCGTCCGAAACCCTGATACTTCGAAAGAGATTGTCCATTTTGTACACGAAGTGCATCCAGTTTTTGCCGTAACCCTCTCAACTCTTTAACACATGCTATGTGGGTGAAATTATGATACCATGCCAAGTTTCAACCATTTCAGAGTTCATTTGTGGTGCTTTTTAATTTCAGGATCATTTAGCTGAAAACAATTCATTAAATGCATGAAAAATAGCAAATGAAGTTAGATAGGGTTGAAATTTTAGGATGTGACTTCTAATGGTTCATATTGAATGCACAAAAAGTCTGGAGTTGAAATAAGTTTAAAAAAATTGAAATCCTTTTGTAACAGACGAGTTTTCGTCCGAAACCCTGATACTTCGAAAGAGATTGTCCATTTTGTACACGAAGTGCATCCAGTTTTTGCCGTAACCCTCTCAACTTTTTAGCACATGGTATGTGGGTGAAATTATGATATACCATGCCAAGTTTCAACCATTTCCGAGTTCATTTGTGGTGCTTTTAATTTTCAAGGTCCTTTAGCTGAAAACAATTCATTAAATGCATGAAAAATAGCAAATGAAGTTGATAGGGTTGAAATTTTAGGATGTGACTTCTAATGGATTATATTGAATACACAAAAAGTATGGAGTTGAACTAATTTTAAAAAATTGAAATCCTTTTGTAACAGACGAGTTTTCGTCCGAAACCCTGATACTTCGAAAGTGATTGTCCATTTTGTACACGAAGTGCGTCCAGTTTTAGCCGTAACCCTCTCAACTTTTTAACATATGCTATGTGGGTGAAATTATGATATACCATGCCAAGTTTCAACCATTTCAGAGTTCATTTGTGGTGCTTTTTAATTTCAGGGTCATTTAGCTGAAAACAATTCATTAAATGCATGAAAAATAGCAAATGAAGTAAGATAGGGTTGAAATTTTAGGATGTGGCTTCTAATGGTTCATATTGAATGCACAAAAAGTCTGGAGTTGAAATAAGTTTAAAAAAATTGAAATCCTTTTGTAACACACGAGTTTTCGTCCGAAACCCTGATACTTCGAAAGAGATTGTCCATTTTGTACACAAAGTGCATCTAGTTTTTGCCGTAACCCTCTCAACTTTTTAGCACATGCTATGTGGGTGAAATTATTATTCCATGCCAACTTTCAACCATTTCAGAGTTCATTTGTGGTGCTTTTTAATTTCAGGGTCATTTAGCTCAAAACAATTCATTAAATGCATGAAAAATAGCAAATGAAGTTAGATAGGGTTGAAATTTTAGGATGTGGCTTCTAATGGTTCATATTGAATGCACAAAAAGTCTGGAGTTGAAATAAGTTAAAAAAATTGAAATCCTTATGTAACAGACGAGTTTTCATCCGAAACCCTAATACTTCGAAAGAGATTGTCCATTTTGTACACGAAGTGCATCCAGTTTTTGCCGTAACCCTCTCAACTTTTTAGCACATGCTATGTGGGTGAAACTTTGATACCATGCCAAGTTTCAACCATTTCAGAGTTCATTTGTGGTGCTTTTTAATTTCAGGGTCATTTAGCTGAAAACAATTCATTAAATGCATGAAAATTAGCAAATGAAGTTAGATAGGGTTGAAATTTTAGGATGTGGCTTCTAATGGTTCATATTGAATGCACAAAAAGTCAGGAGTTGAAATAATTTTAAAAAATTGAAATCCTTTTGTAACAGACGAGTTTTCGTCCGAAACCCTAATACTTCGAAAGAGATTGTCCATTTTGTACACGAAGTGCATCCAGTTTTTGCCGTAACCCTCTCAACTTTTTAGCACAAGCTATGTGGGTGAAATTATGATATACCATGCCAAGTTTCAACCATTTCAGAGTTCATTTGTTGTGCTTTTTAATTTCAGGGTCTTTTAGCTGAAAACAGTTCATTAAATGCATGAAAAATAGCAAATGAAGTTAGATAGGGTTGAAATTTTAGGATGTGGCTTCTAATGGTTCATATTGAATGCACAAAAAGTCTGGAGTTGAAATAAGTTTAAAAAAATTGAAATCCTTTTGTAACAGACGAGTTTTCGTCCGAAACCCTGGTACTTCGAAAGAGATTGTCCATTTTGTACACGAAGTGCATCCATTTTTTGCCGTAACCCTCTCAACTTTTTAGCACATGCTATGTGGGTGAAATTATGATACCATGCCAAGTTTCAACCATTTCAGAGTTCATTTGTGGTGCTTTTTAATTTCAGGGTCATTTAGCTGAAAACAATTCATTAAATGCATGAAAAATAGCAAATGAAGTTAGATAGGGTTGAAATTTTAGGATGTGGCTTCTAATGGTTCATATTGAATGCACAAAAAGTCTGGAGTTGAACTAATGTTAAAAAATTGAAATCCTTTTGTAACAGACGAGTTTTCGTCCGAAACCCTGATACTTCGAAAGAGATTGTCCATTTTGTACACGAAGTGCATCTAGTTTTTGCCGTAACCCTCTCAACTTTTTAGCACATGCTATGTGGGTGAAACTTTGATACCATGCCAAGTTTCAACCATTTCAGAGTTCATTTGTGGTGCTTTTTAATTTCAGGGTCATTTAGCTGAAAACAATTCATTAAATGCATGAAAATTAGCAAATGAAGTTAGATAGGGTTGAAATTTTAGGATGTGGCTTCTAATGGTTCATATTGAATGCACAAAAAGTCAGGAGTTGAAATAATTTTAAAAAATTGAAATCCTTTTGTAACAGACGAGTTTTCGTCCGAAACCCTAATACTTCGAAAGAGATTGTCCATTTTGTACACGAAGTGCATCCAGTTTTTGCCGTAACCCTCTCAACTTTTTAGCACAAGCTATGTGGGTGAAATTATGATATACCATGCCAAGTTTCAACCATTTCAGAGTTCATTTGTTGTGCTTTTTAATTTCAGGGTCTTTTAGCTGAAAACAGTTCATTAAATGCATGAAAAATAGCAAATGAAGTTAGATAGGGTTGAAATTTTAGGATGTGGCTTCTAATGGTTCATATTGAATGCACAAAAAGTCTGGAGTTGAAATAAGTTTAAAAAAATTGAAATCCTTTTGTAACAGACGAGTTTTCGTCCGAAACCCTGGTACTTCGAAAGAGATTGTCCATTTTGTACACGAAGTGCATCCATTTTTTGCCGTAACCCTCTCAACTTTTTAGCACATGCTATGTGGGTGAAATTATGATACCATGCCAAGTTTCAACCATTTCAGAGTTCATTTGTGGTGCTTTTTAATTTCAGGGTCATTTAGCTGAAAACAATTCATTAAATGCATGAAAAATAGCAAATGAAGTTAGATAGGGTTGAAATTTTAGGATGTGGCTTCTAATGGTTCATATTGAATGCACAAAAAGTCTGGAGTTGAACTAATGTTAAAAAATTGAAATCCTTTTGTAACAGACGAGTTTTCGTCCGAAACCCTGATACTTCGAAAGAGATTGTCCATTTTGTACACGAAGTGCATCTAGTTTTTGCCGTAACCCTCTCAACTTTTTAGCACATGCTATGTGGGTGAAATTATTATTCCATGCCAACTTTCAACCATTTCAGAGTTCATTTGTGGTGCTTTTTAATTTCAGGGTCATTTAGCTGAAAACAATTCATTAAATGCATGAAAAATAGCAAATGAAGTTAGATAGGGTTGAAATTTTAGGATGTGGCTTCTAATGGTTCATATTGAATGCACAAAAAGTCTGGAGTTGAAATAAGTTTAAAAAAATTGAAATCCTTCTGTAACACACGAGTTTTCGTCCGAAACCCTGATACTTCGAAAGAGATTGTCCATTTTGTACACAAAGTGCATCTAGTTTTTGCCATAACCCTCTCAACTTTTTAGCACATGCTATGTGGGTGAAATTATTATTCCATGCCAACTTTCAACCATTTCAGGGTTCATTTGTGGTGCTTTTTAATTTCAGGGTCATTTAGCTCAAAACAATTCATTAAATGCATGAAAAATAGCAAATGAAGTTAGATAGGGTTGAAATTTTAGGATGTGGCTTCTAATGGTTCATATTGAATGCACAAAAAGTCTGGAGTTGAAATAAGTTAAAAAAATTGAAATCCTTATGTAACAGACGAGTTTTCGTCCGAAACCCTCATACTTCGAAAGAGATTGTCCATTTTGTACACGAAGTGCATCCAGCTTTTGCCGTAACCCTCTCAACTTTTTACCACATGCTATGTGGGTGAAATTATGATACCATGCCAAGTTTCAACCTTTTTAGAGTTCATTTGTGGTGTTTTTTAATTTCAGGGTCATTTAGCTCAAAACAATTCTTTAAATGCATGAAAAATAGCAAATGAAGTTAGATAGGGTTGAAATTTTAGGATGTGGCTTCTAATGGTTCATATTGAATGCACAAAAAGTCTAGAGTTGAAATAAGTTAAAAAAATTGAAATCCTTTTGTAACACACGAGTTTTCGTCCGAAACCCTGATACTTCGAAAGAGATTGTCCATTTTGTACACGAAGTGCATCCAGTTTTTGCCGTAACCCTCTCAACTTTTTAGCACATGCTATGTGGGTGAAATTATGATACCATGCCAAGTTTCACCCATTTCAGAGTTCATTTGTGGTGCTTTTTAATTTCAGGGTCATTTAGCTCAAAACAATTCATTAAATGCATGAAAAATAGCAAATGAAGTTAGATAGGGTTGAAATTTCAGGATGTGGCTTCTAATGGTTCATATTGAATGCACAAAAAGTCTGGAGTTGAAATAATTTTAAAAAATTGAAATCCTTTTGTAACAGACGAGTTTTCGTCCGAAACCCTCATACTTCGAAAGAGATTGTCCATTTTGTACACGAAGTGCATCCAGTTTTTGCCGTAACCCTCTCAACTTTTTAGCAATTGCTATGTGGGTGAAATTATGATATACCATGCCAAGTTTCAACCATTTCCGAGTTCATTTGTGGTGCTTTTTAATTTCAGGGTCATTTAGCTGAAAACAATTCATTAATTGCATGAAAAATAGCAAATGAAGTTAGATAGGGTTGAAATTTTAGGATGTGGCTTCTAATGGTTCATATTGAATGCACAAAAAGTCTGGATTTGAAATAATTTTAAAAAATTGAAATCCTTTTGTAACAGACGAGTTTTCGTCCGAAACCCTGATACTTCGAAAGACATTGTCCATTTTGTACACGAAGTGCATCCAGTTTTTGACGTAACCCTCTCAACTTTTTAGCACATGCTATGTGGGTGAAATTATGATATACCATGCCAACTTTCAACCATTTCAGAGTTCATTTGTGGGGCTTTTTAATTTCAGGGTCATTTTGCTGAAAACAATTCATTAAATGCATGAAAAATAGCAAATGAAGTTAGATAGGGTTGAAATTTTAGGATGTGGCTTCTAATGGTTCATATTGAATGCACAAAAAGTCTGGAGTTGAAATAATTTTAAAAAATTGAAATCCTTTTGTAACAGACGAGTTTTCGTCCGAAACCCTGATACTTCGAAAGAGATT
This sequence comes from Elymus sibiricus, assembly GCA_039707655.1. NCBI lineage: Eukaryota > Viridiplantae > Streptophyta > Magnoliopsida > Poales > Poaceae > Elymus > Elymus sibiricus. The sequence goes on from CM077665.1 coordinate 242,351,676, forward strand.
GTCCATTTTGTACACGAAGTGCATCCAGTTTTTGCCGTAACCCTCTCAACTCTTTAACACATGCTATGTGGGTGAAATTATGATACCATGCCAAGTTTCAACCATTTCAGAGTTCATTTGTGGTGCTTTTTAATTTCAGGATCATTTAGCTGAAAACAATTCATTAAATGCATGAAAAATAGCAAATGAAGTTAGATAGGGTTGAAATTTTAGGATGTGACTTCTAATGGTTCATATTGAATGCACAAAAAGTCTGGAGTTGAAATAAGTTTAAAAAAATTGAAATCCTTTTGTAACAGACGAGTTTTCGTCCGAAACCCTGATACTTCGAAAGAGATTGTCCATTTTGTACACGAAGTGCATCCAGTTTTTGCCGTAACCCTCTCAACTTTTTAGCACATGGTATGTGGGTGAAATTATGATATACCATGCCAAGTTTCAACCATTTCCGAGTTCATTTGTGGTGCTTTTTAATTTCAAGGTCCTTTAGCTGAAAACAATTCATTAAATGCATGAAAAATAGCAAATGAAGTTGATAGGGTTGAAATTTTAGGAAGTGACTTCTAATGGATTATATTGAATACACAAAAAGTATGGAGTTGAACTAATTTTAAAAAATTGAAATCCTTTTGTAACAGACGAGTTTTCGTCCGAAACCCTGATACTTCGAAAGTGATTGTCCATTTTGTACACGAAGTGCGTCCAGTTTTAGCCGTAACCCTCTCAACTTTTTAACACATGCTATGTGGGTGAAATTATGATATACCATGCCAAGTTTCAACCATTTCCGAGTTCATTTTGGTGCTTTTTAATTTCAGGGTCTTCTAGCTGAAAACAATTCATTAAATGCATGAAAAATAGCAAATGAAGTTAGATAGGGTTGAAATTTTAGGATGTGGCTTCTAATGGTTCATATTGAATGCACAAAAAGTCTGGAGTTGAAATAATTTTAAAAAATTGAAATCCTTTTGTAACAGACGAGTTTTCGTCCGAAACCCTGATACTTCGAAAGACATTGTCCATTTTGTACACGAAGTGCATCCAGTTTTTGCCGTAACCCTCTCAACTTTTTAGCACATGCTATGTGGGTGAAATTATGATATACCATGCCAAGTTTCAACCATTTCAGAGTTCATTTGTGGTGCTTTTTAATTTCAGGGTCATTTAGCTGAAAACAATTCATTAAATACATGAAAAATACCAAATGAAGTTAGATAGGGTTGAAATTTTAGGATGTGGCTTCTAATGGTTCATATTGAATGCACAAAAAGTCTGGAGTTGAAATAGGTTTAAAAAAATTGAAATCCTTTTGTAACAGACGAGTTTTCGTCCGAAACCCTAATACTTCGAAAGAGATTGTCCATTTTGTACACGAAGTGCATCCAGTTTTTGCCGTAACCCTCTCAACTTTTTAGCACAAGCTATGTGGGTGAAATTATGATATACCATGCCAAGTTTCAACCATTTCAGAGTTCATTTGTTGTGCTTTTTAATTTCAGGGTCTTTTAGCTGAAAACAGTTCATTAAATGCATGAAAAATAGCAAATGAAGTTAGATAGGGTTGAAATTTTAGGATGTGGCTTCTAATGGTTCATATTGAATGCACAAAAAGTCTGGAGTTGAAATAAGTTTAAAAAAATTGAAATCCTTTTGTAACAGACGAGTTTTCGTCCGAAACCCTGGTACTTCGAAAGAGATTGTCCATTTTGTACACGAAGTGCATCCATTTTTTGCCGTAACCCTCTCAACTTTTTAGCACATGCTATGTGGGTGAAATTATGATACCATGCCAAGTTTCAACCATTTCAGAGTTCATTTGTGGTGCTTTTTAATTTCAGGGTCATTTAGCTGAAAACAATTCATTAAATGCATGAAAAATAGCAAATGAAGTTAGATAGGGTTGAAATTTTAGGATGTGGCTTCTAATGGTTCATATTGAATGCACAAAAAGTCTGGAGTTGAACTAATGTTAAAAAATTGAAATCCTTTTGTAACAGACGAGTTTTCGTCCGAAACCCTGATACTTCGAAAGAGATTGTCCATTTTGTACACGAAGTGCATCTAGTTTTTGCCGTAACCCTCTCAACTTTTTAGCACATGCTATGTGGGTGAAACTTTGATACCATGCCAAGTTTCAACCATTTCAGAGTTCATTTGTGGTGCTTTTTAATTTCAGGGTCATTTAGCTGAAAACAATTCATTAAATGCATGAAAATTAGCAAATGAAGTTAGATAGGGTTGAAATTTTAGGATGTGGCTTCTAATGGTTCATATTGAATGCACAAAAAGTCAGGAGTTGAAATAATTTTAAAAAATTGAAATCCTTTTGTAACAGACGAGTTTTCGTCCGAAACCCTAATACTTCGAAAGAGATTGTCCATTTTGTACACGAAGTGCATCCAGTTTTTGCCGTAACCCTCTCAACTTTTTAGCACAAGCTATGTGGGTGAAATTATGATATACCATGCCAAGTTTCAACCATTTCAGAGTTCATTTGTTGTGCTTTTTAATTTCAGGGTCTTTTAGCTGAAAACAGTTCATTAAATGCATGAAAAATAGCAAATGAAGTTAGATAGGGTTGAAATTTTAGGATGTGGCTTCTAATGGTTCATATTGAATGCACAAAAAGTCTGGAGTTGAAATAAGTTTAAAAAAATTGAAATCCTTTTGTAACAGACGAGTTTTCGTCCGAAACCCTGGTACTTCGAAAGAGATTGTCCATTTTGTACACGAAGTGCATCCATTTTTTGCCGTAACCCTCTCAACTTTTTAGCACATGCTATGTGGGTGAAATTATGATACCATGCCAAGTTTCAACCATTTCAGAGTTCATTTGTGGTGCTTTTTAATTTCAGGGTCATTTAGCTGAAAACAATTCATTAAATGCATGAAAAATAGCAAATGAAGTTAGATAGGGTTGAAATTTTAGGATGTGGCTTCTAATGGTTCATATTGAATGCACAAAAAGTCTGGAGTTGAACTAATGTTAAAAAATTGAAATCCTTTTGTAACAGACGAGTTTTCGTCCGAAACCCTGATACTTCGAAAGAGATTGTCCATTTTGTACACGAAGTGCATCTAGTTTTTGCCGTAACCCTCTCAACTTTTTAGCACATGCTATGTGGGTGAAATTATTATTCCATGCCAACTTTCAACCATTTCAGAGTTCATTTGTGGTGCTTTTTAATTTCAGGGTCATTTAGCTGAAAACAATTCATTAAATGCATGAAAAATAGCAAATGAAGTTAGATAGGGTTGAAATTTTAGGATGTGGCTTCTAATGGTTCATATTGAATGCACAAAAAGTCTGGAGTTGAAATAAGTTTAAAAAAATTGAAATCCTTCTGTAACACACGAGTTTTCGTCCGAAACCCTGATACTTCGAAAGAGATTGTCCATTTTGTACACAAAGTGCATCTAGTTTTTGCCATAACCCTCTCAACTTTTTAGCACATGCTATGTGGGTGAAATTATTATTCCATGCCAACTTTCAACCATTTCAGGGTTCATTTGTGGTGCTTTTTAATTTCAGGGTCATTTAGCTCAAAACAATTCATTAAATGCATGAAAAATAGCAAATGAAGTTAGATAGGGTTGAAATTTTAGGATGTGGCTTCTAATGGTTCATATTGAATGCACAAAAAGTCTGGAGTTGAAATAAGTTAAAAAAATTGAAATCCTTATGTAACAGACGAGTTTTCGTCCGAAACCCTCATACTTCGAAAGAGATTGTCCATTTTGTACACGAAGTGCATCCAGCTTTTGCCGTAACCCTCTCAACTTTTTACCACATGCTATGTGGGTGAAATTATGATACCATGCCAAGTTTCAACCTTTTTAGAGTTCATTTGTGGTGTTTTTTAATTTCAGGGTCATTTAGCTCAAAACAATTCTTTAAATGCATGAAAAATAGCAAATGAAGTTAGATAGGGTTGAAATTTTAGGATGTGGCTTCTAATGGTTCATATTGAATGCACAAAAAGTCTAGAGTTGAAATAAGTTAAAAAAATTGAAATCCTTTTGTAACACACGAGTTTTCGTCCGAAACCCTGATACTTCGAAAGAGATTGTCCATTTTGTACACGAAGTGCATCCAGTTTTTGCCGTAACCCTCTCAACTTTTTAGCACATGCTATGTGGGTGAAATTATGATACCATGCCAAGTTTCACCCATTTCAGAGTTCATTTGTGGTGCTTTTTAATTTCAGGGTCATTTAGCTCAAAACAATTCATTAAATGCATGAAAAATAGCAAATGAAGTTAGATAGGGTTGAAATTTCAGGATGTGGCTTCTAATGGTTCATATTGAATGCACAAAAAGTCTGGAGTTGAAATAATTTTAAAAAATTGAAATCCTTTTGTAACAGACGAGTTTTCGTCCGAAACCCTCATACTTCGAAAGAGATTGTCCATTTTGTACACGAAGTGCATCCAGTTTTTGCCGTAACCCTCTCAACTTTTTAGCAATTGCTATGTGGGTGAAATTATGATATACCATGCCAAGTTTCAACCATTTCCGAGTTCATTTGTGGTGCTTTTTAATTTCAGGGTCATTTAGCTGAAAACAATTCATTAATTGCATGAAAAATAGCAAATGAAGTTAGATAGGGTTGAAATTTTAGGATGTGGCTTCTAATGGTTCATATTGAATGCACAAAAAGTCTGGATTTGAAATAATTTTAAAAAATTGAAATCCTTTTGTAACAGACGAGTTTTCGTCCGAAACCCTGATACTTCGAAAGACATTGTCCATTTTGTACACGAAGTGCATCCAGTTTTTGACGTAACCCTCTCAACTTTTTAGCACATGCTATGTGGGTGAAATTATGATATACCATGCCAACTTTCAACCATTTCAGAGTTCATTTGTGGGGCTTTTTAATTTCAGGGTCATTTTGCTGAAAACAATTCATTAAATGCATGAAAAATAGCAAATGAAGTTAGATAGGGTTGAAATTTTAGGATGTGGCTTCTAATGGTTCATATTGAATGCACAAAAAGTCTGGAGTTGAAATAATTTTAAAAAATTGAAATCCTTTTGTAACAGACGAGTTTTCGTCCGAAACCCTGATACTTCGAAAGAGATTGTCCATTTTGTACACGAAGTGCATCCAGTTTTTGCCGTAACCCTCTCAACTCTTTAACACATGCTATGTGGGTGAAATTATGATACCATGCCAAGTTTCAACCATTTCAGAGTTCATTTGTGGTGCTTTTTAATTTCAGGATCATTTAGCTGAAAACAATTCATTAAATGCATGAAAAATAGCAAATGAAGTTAGATAGGGTTGAAATTTTAGGATGTGACTTCTAATGGTTCATATTGAATGCACAAAAAGTCTGGAGTTGAAATAAGTTTAAAAAAATTGAAATCCTTTTGTAACAGACGAGTTTTCGTCCGAAACCCTGATACTTCGAAAGAGATTGTCCATTTTGTACACGAAGTGCATCCAGTTTTTGCCGTAACCCTCTCAACTTTTTAGCACATGGTATGTGGGTGAAATTATGATATACCATGCCAAGTTTCAACCATTTCCGAGTTCATTTGTGGTGCTTTTTAATTTCAAGGTCCTTTAGCTGAAAACAATTCATTAAATGCATGAAAAATAGCAAATGAAGTTGATAGGGTTGAAATTTTAGGAAGTGACTTCTAATGGATTATATTGAATACACAAAAAGTATGGAGTTGAACTAATTTTAAAAAATTGAAATCCTTTTGTAACAGACGAGTTTTCGTCCGAAACCCTGATACTTCGAAAGTGATTGTCCATTTTGTACACGAAGTGCGTCCAGTTTTAGCCGTAACCCTCTCAACTTTTTAACACATGCTATGTGGGTGAAATTATGATATACCATGCCAAGTTTCAACCATTTCCGAGTTCATTTTGGTGCTTTTTAATTTCAGGGTCTTCTAGCTGAAAACAATTCATTAAATGCATGAAAAATAGCAAATGAAGTTAGATAGGGTTGAAATTTTAGGATGTGGCTTCTAATGGTTCATATTGAATGCACAAAAAGTCTGGAGTTGAAATAATTTTAAATAATTGAAATCCTTTTGTAACAGAAGATTTTTCGTCCGAAACCCTCGTACTTCGAAAGAGATTGTCCATTTTGTACACGAAGTGCATCCAGTTTTTGCCGTAACCCTCTCAACTTTTTAGCACATGCTATGTGGGTGAAATTATGATACCATGCCAAGTTTCAACCATTTCAGAGTTCATTTGTGGTGCTTTTTAATTTCAGGGTCATTTAGCTCAAAACAATTCATTAAATGCATGAAAAATAGCAAATGAAGTTAGATAGGGTTGAAATTTTAGGATGTGGCTTCTAATGGCTCATATTGAATGCACAAAAAGTCTGGAGTTGAAATAATTTAAAAAAATTGAAATCCTTTTGTAACAGACGAGTTTTCGTCCGAAACCCTGATACTTCGAAAGACATTGTCCATTTTGTACACGAAGTGCATCCAGTTTTTGCCGTAACCCTCTCAACTTTTTAGCACATGCTATGTGGGTGAAATTATGATATACCATGCGAAGTTTCAACCACTTCAGAGTTCATTTGTGGTGCTTTTTTAATTTCAGGGTCATTTAGCTGAAAACAATTCATTAAATGCATGAAAAATAGCAAATGAAGTTAGATAGGGTTGAAATTTTAGGATGTGGCTTCTAATGGTTCATATTGAATGCACAAAAAGTCTGGAGTTGAAATAAGTTTAAAAAAATTGAAATCCTTTTGTAACAGACGAGTTTTCGTCCGAAACCCTGATACTTCGAAAGACATTGTCCATTTTGTACACGAAGTGCATCCAGTTTTTGCCGTAACCCTCTCAACTTTTCAGCACAAGCTATGTGGGTGCAATTTTAGGATGTGGCTTCTAATGGTTCATATTGAATGCACAAAAAGTCTGGAGTTGAAATAATTTTAAAAAATTGAAATCCTTTTGTAACAGACGAGTTTTCGTCCGAAACCCTAATACTTCGAAAGAGATTGTCCATTTTGTACACGAAGTGCATCCAGTTTTTGCCGTAACCCTCTCAACTTTTTAGCACATGCTATGTGGGTGAAACTTTGATACCATGCCAAGTTTCAACCATTTCAGAGTTCATTTGTGGTGCTTTTTAATTTCAGGGTCATTTAGCTGAAAACAATTCATTAAATGCATGAAAAATTGCAAATGAAGTTAGATAGGGTTGAAATTTTAGGATGTGGCTTCTAATGGTTCATATTGAATGCACAAAAAGTCTGGAGTTGAACTAATTTTAAAAAATTGAAATCCTTTTGTAACAGACGAGTTTTCGTCCGAAACCCTGATACTTCGAAAGTGATTGTCCATTTTGTACACGAAGTGCGTCCAGTTTTAGCCGTAACCCTCTCAACTTTTTAACACATGCTATGTGGGTGAAATTATGATATACCATGCCAAGTTTCAACCATTTCCGAGTTCATTTTGGTGCTTTTTAATTTCAGGGTCTTCTAGCTGAAAACAATTCATTAAATGCATGAAAAATAGCAAATGAAGTTAGATAGGGTTGAAATTTTAGGATGTGGCTTCTAATGGTTCATATTGAATGCACAAAAAGTCTGGAGTTGAAATAATTTTAAATAATTGAAATCCTTTTGTAACAGAAGATTTTTCGTCCGAAACCCTCGTACTTCGAAAGAGATTGTCCATTTTGTACACGAAGTGCATCCAGTTTTTGCCGTAACCCTCTCAACTTTTTAGCACATGCTATGTGGGTGAAATTATGATACCATGCCAAGTTTCAACCATTTCAGAGTTCATTTGTGGTGCTTTTTAATTTCAGGGTCATTTAGCTCAAAACAATTCATTAAATGCATGAAAAATAGCAAATGAAGTTAGATAGGGTTGAAATTTTAGGATGTGGCTTCTAATGGCTCATATTGAATGCACAAAAAGTCTGGAGTTGAAATAATTTAAAAAAATTGAAATCCTTTTGTAACAGACGAGTTTTCGTCCGAAACCCTGATACTTCGAAAGACATTGTCCATTTTGTACACGAAGTGCATCCAGTTTTTGCCGTAACCCTCTCAACTTTTTAGCACATGCTATGTGGGTGAAATTATGATATACCATGCGAAGTTTCAACCACTTCAGAGTTCATTTGTGGTGCTTTTTTAATTTCAGGGTCATTTAGCTGAAAACAATTCATTAAATGCATGAAAAATAGCAAATGAAGTTAGATAGGGTTGAAATTTTAGGATGTGGCTTCTAATGGTTCATATTGAATGCACAAAAAGTCTGGAGTTGAAATAAGTTTAAAAAAATTGAAATCCTTTTGTAACAGACGAGTTTTCGTCCGAAACCCTGATACTTCGAAAGACATTGTCCATTTTGTACACGAAGTGCATCCAGTTTTTGCCGTAACCCTCTCAACTTTTCAGCACAAGCTATGTGGGTGCAATTTTAGGATGTGGCTTCTAATGGTTCATATTGAATGCACAAAAAGTCTGGAGTTGAAATAATTTTAAAAAATTGAAATCCTTTTGTAACAGACGAGTTTTCGTCCGAAACCCTAATACTTCGAAAGAGATTGTCCATTTTGTACACGAAGTGCATCCAGTTTTTGCCGTAACCCTCTCAACTTTTTAGCACATGCTATGTGGGTGAAACTTTGATACCATGCCAAGTTTCAACCATTTCAGAGTTCATTTGTGGTGCTTTTTAATTTCAGGGTCATTTAGCTGAAAACAATTCATTAAATGCATGAAAAATTGCAAATGAAGTTAGATAGGGTTGAAATTTTAGGATGTGGCTTCTAATGGTTCATATTGAATGCACAAAAAGTCTGGAGTTGAACTAATTTTAAAAAATTGAAATCCTTTTGTAACAGACGAGTTTTCGTCCAAAACCCTCATACTTCGAAAGAGATTGTCCATTTTGTACACGAAGTGCATCTAGTTTTTGCCGTAACCCTCTCAACTTTTTAGCACATGCTATGTGGGTGAAATTATTATTCCATGCTAACTTTCAACCATTTCAGAGTTCATTTGTGGTGCTTTTTAATTTCAGGGTCATTTAGCTCAAAACAATTCATTAAATGCATGAAAAATAGTAAATGAAGTTAGATAGGGTTGAAATTTTAGGATGTGGCTTCTATTGGTTCAAATTGAATGCACAAAAAGTCTGGAGTTGAAACAAGTTAAAAAAACTGAAATCCTTATGTAACAGACGAGTTTTCGTCCGAAACCCTCATACTTCGAAAGAGATTGTCCATTTTGTACACGAAGTGCATCCAGCTTTTGCCGTAACCCTCTCAACTTTTTAGCACATGCTATGTGGGTGACATTATGATACCATGCCAAGTTTCAACCTTTTTAGAGTTCATTTGTGGTGTTTTTTAATTTCAGGGTCATTTAGCTCAAAACAATTCATTAAATGCATGAAAAATAGCAAATGAAGTTAGATAGCGTTGAAATTTTAGGATGTGGCTTCTAATGGTTCATATTGAATGCACAAAAAGTCTGGAGTTGAAATAAGTTGAAAAAATTGAAATACTTTTGTAACACACGAGTTTTCGTCCGAAACCCTGATACTTCGAAAAAGATTGTCCATTTTGTACACGAAGTGCATCCAGTTTTTGCCGTAACCCTCTCAACTTTTTAGCACATGCTATGTGGGTGAAATACTGATACCATGCCAAGTTTCAACCATTTCAGAGTTCATTTGTGGTGCTTTTTAATTTCAGGGTCATTTAGCTCAAAACAATTCATTAAATGCATGAAAAATAGCAAATGAAGTTAGATAGGGTTGAAATTTTAGGATGTGGCTTCTAATGGTTCATATTGAATGCACAAAAACTCTGCATTTGAAATAATTTTAAAAAATTGAAATCCTTTTGTAACAGACGAGTTTTCGTCCGAAACCCTGATACTTCGAAAGAGATTGTCCATTTTGTACACGAAGTGCATCCAGTTTTTGCCATAACCCTCTCAACTTTTTTGCACATGCTATGTGGGTGAAATTATGATACCATGCCAAGTTTCAACCATTTCAGAGTTCATTTGTGGTTGTTTTTAATTTCAGGGTCATTTAGCTGAAAACAATTCGTTAAATGCATGAAAAATAGCAAATGAAGTTAGATAGGGTTGAAATTTTAGGATGTGGCTTCTAATTGTTCATATTGAATGCACAAAAAGTCTGGAGTTGAAATAATTTTAAAAAATTGAAATCCTTTTGTAACAGACGAGTTTTCGTCCGAAACCCTGATACTTCGAAAGACATTGTCCATTTTGTACACGAAGTGCATCCAGTTTTTGACGTAACCCTCTCAACTTTTTAGCACATGCTATGTGGGTGAAATTATGATATACCATGCCAAGTTTCAACCATTTCAGAGTTCATTTGTGGGGCTTTTTAATTTCAGGGTCATTTTGCTGAAAACAATTCATTAAATGCATGAAAAATAGCAAATGAAGTTAGATAGGGTTGAAATTTTAGGATGTGGCTTCTAATGGTTCATATTGAATGCACAAAAAGTCTGGAGTTGAAATAAGTTTAAAAAAATTTAAATCCTTTTGTAACAGACGAGTTTTCGTCCGAAACCCTGATACTTCGAAAAACATTGTCCATTTTGTACACGAAGTGCATCCAGTTTTTGCCGTAACCCTCTCAACTTTTTAGCACAAGCTATGTGGGTGAAATTTTAGGATGTGGCTTCTAATGGTTCATATTGAATGCACAAAAAGTCTGGAGTTGAAACAATTTTAAAAAATTCAAATCCTTTTGTAACAGACGAGTTTTCGTCCGAAACCCTAATACTTCGAAAGAGATTGTCCATTTTGTACACGAAGTGCATCCAGTTTTTGCCGTAACCCTCTCAACTTTTTAGCACATGCTATGTGGGTGAAACTTTGATACCCTGCCAAGTTTCAACCATTTCAGAGTTCATTTGTGGTGCTTTTTAATTTCAGGGTCATTTAGCTCAAAACAATTCATTAAATGCATGAAAAATAGCAAATGAAGTTAGATAGGGTTGAAATTTTAGGATGTGGCTTCTAATGATTCATATTGAATGCACAAAAAGTCTGGAGTTGAAATAATTTTAAAAAATTGAAATCCTTTTGTAACAGACGAGTTTTCGTCCGAAACCCTCATACTTCGAAAGAGATTGTCCATTTTGTACACGAAGTGCATCCAGTTTTTGCCGTAACCCTCTCAACTTTTTAGCACAAGCTATGTGGGTGAAATTATGATATACCATGCCAAGTTTCAACCATTTCAGAGTTCATTTGTGGTGCTTTTTAATTTCAGGGTCTTTTAGCTGAAAACAGTTCATTAAATGCATGAAAAATAGCAAATGAAGTTAGATAGGGTTGAAATTTTAGGATGTTGCTTCTAATGGTTCATATTGAATGCACAAAAAGTCTGGAGTTGAAATAAGTTTAAAAAAATTGAAATCCTTTTGTAACAGACGAGTTTTCGTCCGAAACCCTGGTACTTCGAAAGAGATTGTCCATTTTGTACACGAAGTGCATCCAGTTTTTGCCGTAACCCTCTCAACTTTTTAGCACATGCTATGTGGGTGAAATTATGATACCATGCCAAGTTTCAACCATTTCAGAGTTCATTTGTGGTGCTTTTTAATTTCAGGGTCATTTAGCTGAAAACAATTCATTAAATGCATGAAAAATAGCAAATGAAGTTAGATAGGGTTGAAATTTTAGGAAGTGGCTTCTAATGGTTCATATTGAATGCACAAAAAGTCTGGAGTTGAACTAATTTTAAAAAATTGAAATCCTTTTGTAACAGACGAGTTTTCGTCCGAAACCCTGATACTTCGAAAGAGATTGTCCATTTTGTACACGAAGTGCATCTAGTTTTTGCCGTAACCCTCTCAACTTTTTAGCACATGCTATGTGGGTGAAATTATTATTCCATGCCAACTTTCAACCATTTCAGAGTTCATTTGTGGTGCTTTTTAATTTCAGGGTCATTTAGCTGAAAACAATTCATTAAATGCATGAAAAATAGCAAATGAAGTTAGATAGGGTTGAAATTTTAGGATGTGGCTTCTAATGGTTCATATTGAATGCACAAAAAGTCTGGAGTTGAAATAAGTTTAAAAAAATTGAAATCCTTTTGTAACAGACGAGTTTTCGTCCGAAACCCTGGTACTTCGAAAGAGATTGTCCATTTTGTACACGAAGTGCATCCAGTTTTTGCCGTAACCCTCTCAACTTTTTAGCACATGCTATGTGGGTGAAATTATGATACCATGCCAAGTTTCAACCATTTCAGAGTTCATTTGTGGTGCTTTTTAATTTCAGGGTCATTTAGCTGAAAACAATTCATTAAATGCATGAAAAATAGCAAATGAAGTTAGATAGGGTTGAAATTTTAGGATGTGGCTTCTAATGGTTCATATTGAATGCACAAAAAGTCTGGAGTTGAAATAATTTTAAAAAATTGAAATCCTTTTGTAACAGACGAGTTTTCGTCCGAAACCCTCATACTTCGAAAGAGATTGTCCATTTTGTACACGAAGTGCATCTAGTTTTTGCCGTAACCCTCTCAACTTTTTAGCACATGCTATGTGGGTGAAATTATTATTCCATGCCAACTTTCAACCATTTCAGAGTTCATTTGTGGTGCTTTTTAATTTCAGGGTCATTTAGCTCAAAACAATTCATTAAATGCATGAAAAATAGCAAATGACGTTAGATAGGGTTGAAATTTTAGGATGTGGCTTCTAATGGTTCATATTGAATGCACAAAAAGTCTGGAGTTGAAATAAGTTAAAAAAAATTGAAATCCTTTTGTAACACACGAGTTTTCGTCCGAAACCCTGATACTTCGAAAGAGATTGTCCATTTTGAACCCAAAGTGCATCTAGTTTTTGCCGTAACCCTCTCAACTTTTTAGCACATGCTATGTGGGTGAAATTATGATACCATGCCAAGTTTCAACCATTTCAGAGTTCATTTGCGGTGCTTTTTAATTTCAGGGTCATTTAGCTCAAAACAATTCATTAAATGCATGAAAAATAGCAAATGAAGTTAGATAGGGTTGAAATTTTAGGATGTGGCTTCTAATGGTTCATATTGAATGCACAAAAACTCTGCATTTGAAATAATTTTAAAAAATTGAAATCCTTTTGTAACAGACGAGTTTTCGTCCGAAACCCTGATACTTCGAAAGAGATTGTCCATTTTGTACACGAAGTGCATCCAGTTTTTGCCATAACCCTCTCAACTTTTTTGCACATGCTATGTGGGTGAAATTATGATACCATGCCAAGTTTCAACCATTTCAGAGTTCATTTGCGGTGCTTTTTAATTTCAGGGTCATTTAGCTCAAAACAATTCATTAAATGCATGAAAAATAGCAAATGAAGTTAGATAGGGTTGAAATTTTAGGATGTGGCTTCTAATGGTTCATATTGAATGCACAAAAACTCTGCATTTGAAATAAGTTTAAAAAAATTTAAATCCTTTTGTAACAGACGAGTTTTCGTCCGAAACCCTGATACTTCGAAAGACATTGTCCATTTTGTACACGAAGTGCATCCAGTTTTTGCCGTAACCCTCTCAACTTTTTAGCACAAGCTATGTGGGTGAAATTTTAGGATGTGGCTTCTAATGGTTCATATTGAATGCACAAAAAGTCTGGAGTTGAAACAATTTTAAAAAATTCAAATCCTTTTGTAACAGACGAGTTTTCGTCCGAAACCCTAATACTTCGAAAGAGATTGTCCATTTTGTACACGAAGTGCATCCAGTTTTTGCCGTAACCCTCTCAACTTTTTAGCACATGCTATGTGGGTGAAACTTTGATACCCTGCCAAGTTTCAACCATTTCAGAGTTCATTTGTGGTGCTTTTTAATTTCAGGGTCATTTAGCTCAAAACAATTCATTAAATGCATGAAAAATAGCAAATGAAGTTAGATAGGGTTGAAATTTTAGGATGTGGCTTCTAATGATTCATATTGAATGCACAAAAAGTCTGGAGTTGAAATAATTTTAAAAAATTGAAATCCTTTTGTAACAGACGAGTTTTCGTCCGAAACCCTCATACTTCGAAAGAGATTGTCCATTTTGTACACGAAGTGCATCCAGTTTTTGCCGTAACCCTCTCAACTTTTTAGCACAAGCTATGTGGGTGAAATTATGATATACCATGCCAAGTTTCAACCATTTCAGAGTTCATTTGTGGTGCTTTTTAATTTCAGGGTCTTTTAGCTGAAAACAGTTCATTAAATGCATGAAAAATAGCAAATGAAGTTAGATAGGGTTGAAATTTTAGGATGTTGCTTCTAATGGTTCATATTGAATGCACAAAAAGTCTGGAGTTGAAATAAGTTTAAAAAAATTGAAATCCTTTTGTAACAGACGAGTTTTCGTCCGAAACCCTGGTACTTCGAAAGAGATTGTCCATTTTGTACACGAAGTGCATCCAGTTTTTGCCGTAACCCTCTCAACTTTTTAGCACATGCTATGTGGGTGAAATTATGATACCATGCCAAGTTTCAACCATTTCAGAGTTCATTTGTGGTGCTTTTTAATTTCAGGGTCATTTAGCTGAAAACAATTCATTAAATGCATGAAAAATAGCAAATGAAGTTAGATAGGGTTGAAATTTTAGGAAGTGGCTTCTAATGGTTCATATTGAATGCACAAAAAGTCTGGAGTTGAACTAATTTTAAAAAATTGAAATCCTTTTGTAACAGACGAGTTTTCGTCCGAAACCCTGATACTTCGAAAGAGATTGTCCATTTTGTACACGAAGTGCATCTAGTTTTTGCCGTAACCCTCTCAACTTTTTAGCACATGCTATGTGGGTGAAATTATTATTCCATGCCAACTTTCAACCATTTCAGAGTTCATTTGTGGTGCTTTTTAATTTCAGGGTCATTTAGCTGAAAACAATTCATTAAATGCATGAAAAATAGCAAATGAAGTTAGATAGGGTTGAAATTTTAGGATGTGGCTTCTAATGGTTCATATTGAATGCACAAAAAGTCTGGAGTTGAAATAAGTTTAAAAAAATTGAAATCCTTTTGTAACAGACGAGTTTTCGTCCGAAACCCTGGTACTTCGAAAGAGATTGTCCATTTTGTACACGAAGTGCATCCAGTTTTTGCCGTAACCCTCTCAACTTTTTAGCACATGCTATGTGGGTGAAATTATGATACCATGCCAAGTTTCAACCATTTCAGAGTTCATTTGTGGTGCTTTTTAATTTCAGGGTCATTTAGCTGAAAACAATTCATTAAATGCATGAAAAATAGCAAATGAAGTTAGATAGGGTTGAAATTTTAGGATGTGGCTTCTAATGGTTCATATTGAATGCACAAAAAGTCTGGAGTTGAACTAATTTTAAAAAATTGAAATCCTTTCGTAACAGACGAGTTTTCGTCCGAAACCCTGATACTTCGAAAGAGATTGTCCATTTTGTACACGAAGTGCATCTAGTTTTTGCCGTAACCCTCTCAACTTTTTAGCACATGCTATGTGGGTGAAATTATTATTCCATGCCAACTTTCAACCATTTCAGAGTTCATTTGTGGTGCTTTTTAATTTCAGGGTCATTTAGCTCAAAACAATTCATTAAATGCATGAAAAATAGCAAATGACGTTAGATAGGGTTGAAATTTTAGGATGTGGCTTCTAATGGTTCATATTGAATGCACAAAAAGTCTGGAGTTGAAATAAGTTAAAAAAAATTGAAATCCTTTTGTAACACACGAGTTTTCGTCCGAAACCCTGATACTTCGAAAGAGATTGTCCATTTTGAACCCAAAGTGCATCTAGTTTTTGCCGTAACCCTCTCAACTTTTTAGCACATGCTATGTGGGTGAAATTATGATACCATGCCAAGTTTCAACCATTTCAGAGTTCATTTGCGGTGCTTTTTAATTTCAGGGTCATTTAGCTGAAAACAATTTATTAAATGCATGAAAAATAGCAAATGAAGTTAGATAAGGTTGAAATTTTAGGATGTGGCTTCTAATGGTTCATATTGAATGCGAAAAAAGTCTGGAGTTGAAATAAGTTTAAAAAAATTGAAATCCTTTTGTAACAGACGAGTTTTCGTCCGAAACCCTGATACTTCGAAAGACATTGTCCATTTTGTACACGAAGTGCATCCAGTTTTTGCCGTAACCCTCTCAACTTTTTAGCACAAGCTATGTGGGTGCAATATTAGGATATGGCTTCTAATTGTTCATATTGAATGTACAAAAAGTCTGGAGTTGAAATAATTTTAAAAAATTGAAATCCTTTTGTAACAGACGAGTTTTCGTCCGAAACCCTAATACTTCGAAAGAGATTGTCCATTTTGTACACGAAGTGCATCCAGTTTTTGCCGTAACCCTCTCAACTTTTTAGCACATGCTATGTGGGTGAAACTTTGATACCATGCCAAGTTTCAACCATTTCAGAGTTCATTTGTGGTGCTTTTTAATTTCAGGGTCATTTAGCGGAAAACAATTCATTAAATGCATGAAAAATTGCAAATGAAGTTAGATAGGGTTGAAATTTTAGGATGTGGCTTCTAATGGTTCATATTGAATGTACAAAAAGTCTGGAGTTGAAATAATTTTAAAAAATTGAAATCCTTTTGTAACAGACGAGTTTTCGTCCGAAACCCTAATACTTCGAAAGAGATAGTCCATTTTGTACACGAAGTGCATCCAGTTTTTGCCGTAACCCTCTCAACTTTTTAGCACAAGCTATGTGGGTGAAATTATGATATACCATGCCAAGTTTCAACCATTTCAGAGTTCATTTGTGGTGCTTTTTAATTTCAGGGTCTTTTAGCTGAAAACAATTCATTAAATGCATGAAAAATAGCAAATGAAGTTAGATAGGGTTGAAATTTTAGGATGTGGCTTCTAATGGTTCATATTGAATGCACAAAAAGTCTGGAGTTGAAATAAGTTTAAAAAAATTGAAATCCTTTTGTAACAGACGAGTTTTCGTCCGAAACCCTGGTACTTCGAAAGAGATTGTCCATTTTGTACACGAAGTGCATCCAGTTTTTGCCGTAACCCTCTCAACTTTTTAGCACATGCTATGTGGGTGAAATTATGATACCATGCCAAGTTTCAACCATTTCAGAGTTCATTTGTGGTGCTTTTTAATTTCAGGGTCATTTAGCTGAAAACAATTCATTAAATGCATGAAAAATAGCAAATGAAGTTAGATAGGGTTGAAATTTTAGGATGTGGCTTCTAATGGTTCATATTGAATGCACAAAAAGTCTAGAGTTGAACTAATTTTAAAAAATTGAAATCCTTTTGTAACAGACGAGTTTTCGTCCAAAACCCTCATACTTCGAAAGAGATTGTCCATTTTGTACACGAAGTGCATCTAGTTTTTGCCGTAACCCTCTCAACTTTTTAGCACATGCTATGTGGGTGAAATTATTATTCCATGCCAACTTTCAACCATTTCAGAGTTCATTTGTGGTGCTTTTTAATTTCAGGGTCATTTAGCTCAAAACAATTCATTAAATGCAAGAAAAATAGTAAATGAAGTTAGATAGGGTTGAAATTTTAGGATGTGGCTTCTATTGGTTCAAATTGAATGCACAAAAAGTTTGGAGTTGAAACAAGTTAAAAAAATTGAAATCCTTATGTAACAGACGAGTTTTCGTCCGAAACCCTCATACTTCGAAAGAGATTGTCCATTTTGTACACGAAGTGCATCCAGCTTTTGCCGTAACCCTCTCAACTTTTTAGCACATGCTATGTGGGTGAAATTATGATACCATGCCAAGTTTCAACCTTTTTAGAGTTCATTTGTGTTGTTTTTTAATTTCAGGGTCATTTAGCTCAAAACAATTCATTAAATGCATGAAAAATAGCAAATGAACTTAGATAGGGTTGAAATTTTAGGATGTGGCTTCTAATGGTTCATATTGAATGCACAAAAAGTCTGGAGTTGAAATAAGTTGAAAAAATTGAAATCCTTTTGTAACACACGAGTTTTCGTCCGAAACCCTGATACTTCGAAAAAGATTGTCCATTTTGTACACGAAGTGCATCCAGTTTTTGCCGTAACCCTCTCAACTTTTTAGCACATGCTATGTGGGTGAAATTATGATACCATGCCAAGTTTCAACCATTTCAGAGTTCATTTGTGGTGCTTTTTAATTTCAGGGTCATTTAGCTCAAAACAATTCATTAAATGCATGAAAAATAGCAAATGAAGTTAGATAGGGTTGAAAGTTTAGGATGTGGCTTCTAATGGTTCATATTGAATGCACAAAAAGTCTGGAGTTGAAATAATTTTAAAAAATTGAAATCCTTTTGTAACAGACGAGTTTTCGTCCGAAACCCTGATACTTCGAAAGAGATTGTCCATTTTGTACACGAAGTGCATCCAGTTTTTGCCATAACCCTCTCAACTTTTTAGCACATGCTATGTGGGTGAAATTATGATACCATGCCAAGTTTCAACCATTGCAGAGTTCATTTGTGGTGCTTTTTAATTTCAGGGTCATTTAGCTGAAAACAATTCGTTAAATGCATGAAAAATAGCAAATGAAGTTAGATAGGGTTGAAATTTTAGGATGTGGCTTCTAATGGTTCATATTGAATGCACAAAAAGTCTGGAGTTGAAATAATTTTAAAAAATTGAAATCCTTTTGTAACAGACGAGTTTTCGTCCGAAACCCTGATACTTCGAAAGACATTGTCCATTTTGTACACGAAGTGCATCCAGTTTTTGCCGTAACCCTCTCAACTTTTTAGCACAAGCTATGTGGGTGAAATTTTAGGATGTGGCTTCTAATGGTTCATATTGAATGCACAAAAAGTCTGGAGTTGAAATAATTTTAAAAAATTCAAATCCTTTTGTAACAGACGAGTTTTCGTCCGAAACCCTAATACTTCGGAAGAGATTGTCCATTTTGTACACGAAGTGCATCCAGTTTTTGCCGTAACCCTCTCAACTTTTTAGCACATGCTATGTGGGTGAAACTTTGATACCATGCCAAGCTTCAACCATTTCAGAGTTCATTTGTGGTGCTTTTTAATTTCAGGGTCATTTAGCTGAAAACAATTCATTAAATGCATGAAAATTAGCAAATGAAGTTAGATAGGGTTGAAATTTTAGGATGTGGCTTCTAATGGTTCATATTGAATGCACAAAAAGTCTGGAGTTGAAATAATTTTAAAAAATTGAAATCCTTTTGTTACAGACGAGTTTTCGTCCGAAACCCTAATACTTCGAAAGAGATTGTCCATTTTGTACACGAAGTGCATCCAGTTTTTGCCGTAACCCTCTCAACTTTTTAGCACAAGCTATGTGGGTGAAATTATGATATACCATGCCAAGTTTCAACCATTTCAGAGTTCATTTGTGGTGCTTTTTAATTTCAGGGTCTTTTAGCTGAAAACAGTTCATTAAATGCATGAAAAATAGCAAATGAAGTTAGATAGGGTTGAAATTTTAGGATGTGGCTTCTAATGGTTCATATTGAATGCACAAAAAGTTTGGAGTTGAAATAAGTTTAAAAAAATTGAAATCCTTTTGTAACAGACGAGTTTTCGTCCGAAACCCTGGTACTTCGAAAGAGATTGTCCATTTTGTACACGACGTGCATCCAGTTTTTGCCGTAACCCTCTCAACTTTTTAGCACATGCTATGTGGGTGAAATTATGATACCATGCCAAGTTTCAACCATTTCAGAGTTCATTTGTGGTGCTTTTTAATTTCAGGGTCATTTAGCTGAAAACAATTCATTAAATGCATGAAAAATAGCAAATGAAGTTAGATAGGGTTGAAATTTTAGGATGTGGCTTCTAATGGTTCATATTGAATGCACAAAAAGTCTAGAGTTGAACTAATTTTAAAAAATTGAAATCCTTTTGTAACAGACGAGTTTTCGTCCAAAACCCTCATACTTCGAAAGAGATTGTCCATTTTGTACACGAAGTGCATCTAGTTTTTGCCGTAACCCTCTCAACTTTTTAGCACATGCTATTTGGGTGAAATTATTATTCCATGCCAACTTTCAACCATTTCACAGTTCATTTGTGGTGCTTTTTAATTTCAGGGTCATTTAGCTCAAAACAATTCATTAAATGCATGAAAAATAGTAAATGAAGTTAGATAGGGTTGAAATTTTAGGATGTGGCTTCTATTGGTTCAAATTGAATGCACAAAAAGTTTGGAGTTGAAACAAGTTAAAAAAATTGAAATCCTTATGTAACAGACGAGTTTTCGTCCGAAACCCTCATACTTCGAAAGAGATTGTCCATTTTGTACACGAAGTGCATCCAGCTTTTGCCGTAACCCTCTCAACTTTTTAGCACATGCTATGTGGGTGAAATTATGATACCATGCCAAGTTTCAACCTTTTTAGAGTTCATTTGTGTTGTTTTTTAATTTCAGGGTCATTTAGCTCAAAACAATTCATTAAATGCATGAAAAATAGCAAATGAACTTAGATAGGGTTGAAATTTTAGGATGTGGCTTCTAATGGTTCATATTGAATGCACAAAAAGTCTGGAGTTGAAATAAGTTGAAAAAATTGAAATCCTTTTGTAACACACGAGTTTTCGTCCGAAACCCTGATACTTCGAAAAAGATTGTCCATTTTGTACACGAAGTGCATCCAGTTTTTGCCGTAACCCTCTCAACTTTTTAGCACATGCTATGTGGGTGAAATTATGATACCATGCCATGTTTCAACCATTTCAGAGTTCATTTGTGGTGCTTTTTATTTTCAGGGTCATTTAGCTCAAAACAATTCATTAAATGCATGAAAAATAGCAAATGAAGTTAGATAGGGTTGAAATTTTAGGATGTGGCTTCTAATGGTTCATATTGAATGCACAAAAAGTCTGGAGTTGAAATAATTTTAAAAAATTGAAATCCTTTTGTAACAGACGAGTTTTCGTCCGAAACCCTGATACTTCGAAAAAGATTGTCCATTTTGTACACGAAGTGCATCCAGTTTTTGCCATAACCCTCTCAACTTTTTAGCACATGCTATGTGGGTGAAATTATGATACCATGCCAAGTTTCAACCATTGCAGAGTTCATTTGTGGTGCTTTTTAATTTCAGGGTCATTTAGCTGAAAACAATTCGTTAAATGCATGAAAAATAGCAAATGAAGTTAGATAGGGTTGAAATTTTAGGATGTGGCTTCTAATGGTTCATATTGAATGCACAAAAAGTCTGGAGTTGAAATAATTTTAAAAAATTGAAATCCTTTTGTAACAGACGAGTTTTCGTCCGAAACCCTGATACTTCGAAAGACATTGTCCATTTTGTACACGAAGTGCATCCAGTTTTTGCCGTAACCCTCTCAACTTTTTAGCACAAGCTATGTGGGTGAAATTTTAGGATGTGGCTTCTAATGGTTCATATTGAATGCACAAAAAGTCTGGAGTTGAAATAATTTTAAAAAATTCAAATCCTTTTGTAACAGACGAGTTTTCGTCCGAAACCCTAATACTTCGGAAGAGATTGTCCATTTTGTACACGAAGTGCATCCAGTTTTTGCCGTAACCCTCTCAACTTTTTAGCACATGCTATGTGGGTGAAACTTTGATACCATGCCAAGCTTCAACCATTTCAGAGTTCATTTGTGGTGCTTTTTAATTTCAGGGTCATTTAGCTGAAAACAATTCATTAAATGCATGAAAATTAGCAAATGAAGTTAGATAGGGTTGAAATTTTAGGATGTGGCTTCTAATGGTTCATATTGAATGCACAAAAAGTCTGGAGTTGAAATAATTTTAAAAAATTGAAATCCTTTTGTTACAGACGAGTTTTCGTCCGAAACCCTAATACTTCGAAAGAGATTGTCCATTTTGTACACGAAGTGCATCCAGTTTTTGCCGTAACCCTCTCAACTTTTTAGCACAAGCTATGTGGGTGAAATTATGATATACCATGCCAAGTTTCAACCATTTCAGAGTTCATTTGTGGTACTTTTTAATTTCAGGGTCTTTTAGCTGAAAACAGTTCATTAAATGCATGAAAAATAGCAAATGAAGTTAGATAGGGTTGAAATTTTAGGATGTGGCTTCTAATGGTTCATATTGAATGCACAAAAAGTTTGGAGTTGAAATAAGTTTAAAAAAATTGAAATCCTTTTGTAACAGACGAGTTTTCGTCCGAAACCCTGGTACTTCGAAAGAGATTGTCCATTTTGTACACGACGTGCATCCAGTTTTTGCCGTAACCCTCTCAACTTTTTAGCACATGCTATGTGGGTGAAATTATGATACCATGCCAAGTTTCAACCGTTTCAGAGTTCATTTGTGGTGCTTTTTAATTTCAGGGTCATTTAGCTGAAAACAATTCATTAAATGCATGAAAAATAGCAAATGAAGTTAGATAGGGTTGAAATTTTAGGATGTGACTTCTAATGGTTCATATTGAATGCACAAAAAGTCTGGAGTTAAAATAAGTTTAAAAAAATTGAAATCCTTTTGTAACAGACGAGTTTTCGTCCGAAACCCTGATACTTCGAAAGAGATTGTCCATTTTGTACACGAAGTGCATCCAGTTTTTGCCGTAACCCTCTCAACTTTTTAGCACATGGTATGTGGGTGAAATTATGATATACCATGCCAAGTTTCAACCATTTCCGAGTTCATTTGTGGTGCTTTTTAATTTCAAGGTCCTTTAGCTGAAAACAATTCATTAAATGCATGAAAAATAGCAAATGAAGTTGATAGGGTTGAAATTTTAGGATGTGGCTTCTAATGGTTCATATTGAATGCACAAAAAGTCTGGAGTTGAACTAATTTTAAAAAATTGAAATCCTTTTGTAACAGACGAGTTTTCGTCCGAAACCCTGATACTTCGAAAGTGATTGTCCATTTTGTACACGAAGTGCGTCCAGTTTTTGCCGTAACCCTCTCAACTTTTTAACACATGCTATGTGGGTGAAATTATGATATACCATGCCAAGTTTCAACCATTTCCGAGTTCATTTGTGGTGCTTTTTAATTTCAGGGTCTTCTAGCTGAAAACAATTCATTAAATGCATGAAAAATAGCAAATGAAGTTAGATAGGGTTGAAATTTCAGGATGTGGCTTCTAATGGTTCATATTGAATGCACAAAAAGTCTGGAGTTGAAATAAGTTTAAAAAAATTGAAATCCTTTTGTAACAGACGAGTTTTCGTCCGAAACCCTGGTACTTCGAAAGAGATTGTCCATTTTGTACACGAAGTGCATCCAGTGTTTGCCGTAACCCTCTCAACTTTTTAGCCCATGCTATGTGGGTGAAATTATGATACCATGCCAAGTTTCAACCATTTCAGAGTTCATTTGTGGTGCTTTTTAATTTCAGGGTCATTTAGCTGAAAACAATTCATTAAATGCATGAAAAATAGCAAATGAAGTTAGATAGGGTTGAAATTTTAGGATGTGGCTTCTAATGGTTCATATTGAATGCACAAAAAGTCTGGAGTTGAACTAATTTTAAAAAATTGAAATCCTTTTGTAACAGACGAGTTTTCGTCCGAAACCCTCATACTTCGAAAGAGATTGTCCATTTTGTACACGAAATGCATCCAGTTTTTGCCGGAACCCTCTCAACTTTTTAGCACATGCTATGTGGGTGAAATTATGATATACCATGCCAAGTTTCAACCATTTCCGAGTTCATTTGTGGTGCTTTTTAATTTCAGGGTCATTTAGCTGAAAACAATTCATTAAATGCATGAAAAATAGCAAATGAAGTTAGATATGGTTGAAATTTTAGGATGTGGCTTCTAATGGTTCATATTGAATGCACAAAAAGTCTGGAGTTGAAATAATTTTAAAAAATTGAAATCCTTTTGTAACAAACGAGTTTTCGTCCGAAACCCTGATACTTCGAAAGAGATTGTCCATTTTGTACACGAAGTGCGTCCAGTTTTTGCCGTAACCCTCTCAACTTTTTAACACATGCTATGTGGGTGAAATTATGATATACCATGCCAAGTTTCAACCATTTCCGAGTTCATTTGTGGTGCTTTTTAATTTCAGGGTCATTTAGCTGAAAACAATTCATTAAATGCATGAAATATAGCAAATGAAGTTAGATAGGGTTGAAATTTTAGGATGTGGCTTCTAATGGTTCATATTGAATGCACAAAAAGTCTGGAGTTGAAATAAGTTAAAAAAATTGAAATCCTTTTGTAAAAAACGAGTTTTCGTCCGAAACCCTGATATTTCGAAAGAGATTGTCCATTTTGTACACGAAGTGCATCCAGTTTTTGCCGTAACCCTCTCAACTTTTTATCACATGCTATGTGGGTGAAATTATGATACCATGCCAAGTTTCAACCATTTGATAGTTCATTTGTGGTGCTTTTTAATTTCAGGGTCATTTAGCTCAAAACAATTCATTAAATGCATGAAAAATAGGAAATGAAGTTAGATAGGGTTGAAATTTTAGGATGTGGCTTCTAATGGTTCATATTGAATGCACAAAAAGTCTGGAGTTGAAATAAGTTAAAAAAAATTGAAATCCTTATGTAACAGACGAGTTTTCGTCCGAAACCCTGATACTTCGAAAGAGATTGTCCATTTTGTACACGAAGTGCATCCAGCTTTTGCCGTAACCCTCTCAACTTTTTATCCCATGCTATGTGGGTGAAATTATGATACCATGCCAAGTTTCAACCTTTTTAGAGTTCATTTGTGGTGCTTTTTAATTTCAGGGTCATTTAGCTCAAAACAATTCATTAAATGCATAAAAAAATAGCAAATGAAGTTAGATAGGGATGAAATTTTAGGATGTGGCTTCTAATGCTTCATATTGAATGCACAAAAAGTCTGGAGTTGAAATAATTTTAAAAAATTGAAATCCTTTTGTAACAGACGAGTTTTCGTCCGAAACCCTGATACTTCGAAACAGATTGTCCATTTTGTACACGAAGTGCATCCAGTTTTTGCCGTAACCCTCTCAACTTTTTAGCACATGCTATGTGGGTGAAATTATGATACCATGCCAAGTTTCAACCATTTCAGAGTTCATTTGTGGTGCTTTTTAATTTCAGGGTCATTTAGCTCAAAACAATTCATTAAATGCATGAAAAATAGCAAATGAAGTTAGATAGGGTTGAAATTTTAGGATGTGGCTTCTAATGGTTCATATTGAATGCACAAAAAGTCTGGAGTTGAAATAAGTTAAAAAAAATTGCAATCCTTATGTAACAGACGAGTTTTCGTCCGAAACCCTGATACTTCGAAAGAGATTGTCCATTTTGTACACGAAGTGCATCCAGTTTTTGCCGTAACCCTCTCAACTTTTTAGCACATGCTATGTGGGTGAAATTATGATACCATGCCAAGTTTCAACCATTTCAGAGTTCATTTGTGGTGCTTTTTAATTTCAGGGTCATTTAGCTCAAAACAATTCATTAAATGCATGAAAAATAGCAAATGAAGTTAGATAGGGTTGAAAGTTTAGGATGTGGCTTATAATGGTTCATATTGAATGCACAAAAAGTCTGGAGTTGAAATAATTTTAAAAAATTGAAATCCTTTTGTAACAGACGAGTTTTCGTCCGAAACCCTGATACTTCGAAAGAGATTGTCCATTTTGTACACGAAGTGCATCCAGTTTTTTCCGTAACCCTCTCAACTTTTTAGCACATGCTATGTGGGTGAAATATGATATACCATGCCAAGTTTCAACCATTTCCGAGTTCATTTGTGGTGCTTTTTAATTTCAGGGTCATTTAGCTGAAAACAATTCATTAAATGCATGAAAAATAGCAAATGAAGTTAGATAGGGTTGAAATTTTAGGATGTGGCTTCTAATGGTTCATATTGAATGCACAAAAATTCTGGAGTTGAAATAATTTTAAAAAATTGAAATCCTTTTGTAACAGACGAGTTTTCGTCCTAAACCCTGATACTTCGAAAGAGATTGTCCATTTTGTACACGAAGTGCATCCAGTTTTTGCCGTAACCCTCTCAACTTTTTAGCACATGCTATGTGGGTGAAATTATGATACCATGCCAAGTTTCAACCATTTCAGAGCTCATTTGTGGTGCTTTTTAATTTCAGGGTCATTTAGCTCAAAACAATTCATTAAATGCATGAAAAATAGCAAATGAAGTTAGATAGGGTTGAAAGTTTAGGATGTGGCTTATAATGGTTCATATTGAATGCACAAAAAGTCTGGAGTTGAAATAATTTTAAAAAATTGAAATCCTTTTGTAACAGACGAGTTTTCGTCCGAAACCCTGATACTTCGAAAGAGATTGTCCATTTTGTACACGAAGTGCATCCAGTTTTTTCCGTAACCCTCTCAACTTTTTAGCACATGCTATGTGGGTGAAATTATGATATACCATGCCAAGTTTCAACCATTTCCGAGTTCATTTGTGGTGCTTTTTAATTTCAGGGTCATTTAGCTGAAAACAATTCATTAAATGCATGAAAAATAGCAAATGAAGTTAGATAGGGTTGAAATTTTAGGATGTGGCTTCTAATGGTTCATATTGAATGCACAAAAATTCTGGAGTTGAAATAATTTTAAAAAATTGAAATCCTTTTGTAACAGACGAGTTTTCGTCCTAAACCCTGATACTTCGAAAGAGATTGTCCATTTTGTACACGAAGTGCATCCAGTTTTTGCCGTAACCCTCTCAACTTTTTAGCACATGCTATGTGGGTGAAATTATGATACCATGCCAAGTTTCAACCATTTCAGAGCTCATTTGTGGTGCTTTTTAATTTCAGGGTCATTTAGCTCAAAACAATTCATTAAATGCATGAAAAATAGCAAATGAAGTTAGATAGGGTTGAAAGTTTAGGATGTGGCTTATAATGGTTCATATTGAATGCACAAAAAGTCTGGAGTTGAAATAATTTTAAAAAATTGAAATCCTTTTGTAATAGACGAGTTTTCGTCCGAAACCCTGATACTTCGAAAGAGATTGTCCATTTTGTACACGAAGTGCATCCAGTTTTTGCCGTAACCCTCTCAACTTTTTAGCACATGCTATGTGGGTGAAATTATGATACCATGCCAACTTTCAACCATTTCAGAGTTCATTTGTGGTGCTTTTTAATTTCAGGGTCATTTAGCTCAAAATAATTCATTTAATGCATGAAAAATAGCAAATAAAGTTAGATAGGGTTAAAATTTTAGGATGTGGATTATAATGGTTCATATTGAATGCACAAAAAGTTTGTAGTTGAAATAAGTTAAAAAAAATTGAATCCTTTTGTAACAGACGAGTTTTCGTCCTAAACCCTGATACTTCGAAAGAGATTGTCCATTTTGTACAAGAAGTGCATCCAGTTTTTGCCGTAATCCTCTCAACTTTTTAGCACATGCTATGTGGGTGAAATTATGATACCATGCCAAGTTTCAACCATTTCAGAGTTCATTTGTGGTGCTTTTTAATTTCAGGGTCATTTAGCTCAAAACAATTCATTAAATGCATGAAAAATAGCAAATGAAGTTAGATAGGGTTGAAATTTTAGGATGTGGCTTCTAATGGTTCATATTGAATGCACAAAAATTCTGGAGTTGAAATAAGTTAAAAAAAATTGAAATCCTTTTGTAACAAACGAGTTTTCGTCCGAAACCCTGATATTTCGAAACAGATTGTCTATTTTGTACACGAAGTGCATCCAGTTTTTGCCGTAACCCTCTCAACTTTTTAGCACATGCTATGTGGGTGAAATTATGATACCATGCCAAGTTTCAACCATTTGATAGTTCATTTGTGGTGCTTTTTAATTTCAGGGTCATTTAGCTCAAAACAATTCATTAAATGCATGAAAAATAGGAAATGAAGTTAGATAGGGTTGAAATTTTAGGATGTGGCTTCTAATGGTTCATATTGAATGCACAAAATGTCTGGAGTTGAAATAAGTTAAATAAAATTGAAATCCTTATGTAACAGACGAGTTTTCGTCCGAAACCCTGATACTACGAAAGAGATTGTCCATTTTGTACACGAAGTGCATCCAGCTTTTGCCGTAACCCTCTCAACTTTTTATCCCATGCTATGTGGGTGAAATTATGATACCATGCCAAGTTTCAACCTTTTTAGAGTACATTTGTGGTGCTTTTTAATTTCAGGTTCATTTAGCTCAAAATAATTCATTAAATGCATAAAAAATAGCAAATGAAGTTAGATAGGGTTGAAATTTTAGGATGTGGCTTCTAATGCTTCATATTGAATGCACAAAAAGTCTGGAGTTGAAATAAGTTCAAAAAATTGAAATCCTTTTGTAACACACGAGTTTTCGTCCGAAACCCTGATACTTCGAAAGAGATTGTCCATTTTGTACACGAAGTGCATCCAGTTTTAGCCGTAACCCTCTCAACTTTTTAGCACATGCTATGTGGGTGAAATTATGATACCATGCCAAGTTTCAACCATTTCAGAGTTCATTTGTGGTGCTTTTTAATTTCAGGGTCATTTAGCTCAAAACAATTCATTAAATGCATGAAAAATAGCAAATGAAGTTAGATAGGGTTGAAAGTTTAGGATGTGGCTTCTAATGGTTCATATTGAATGCACAAAAATTCTGGAGTTGAAATAATTTTAAAAAATTGAAATCCTTTTGTAACAGACGAGTTTTCGTCCGAAACCCTAATACTTCGAAAGAGATTGTCCATTTTGTACACGAAGTGCATCCAGTTTTTTCCGTAACCCTCTCAACTTTTTAGCACATGCTATGTGGGTGAAATTATGATATACCATGCCAAGTTTCAACCATTTCCGAGTTCATTTGTGGTGCTTTTTAATTTCAGGGTCATTTAGCTGAAAACAATTCATTAAATGCATGAAAAATAGCAAATGAAGTTACATAGGGTTGAAATTTTAGGATGTGGCTTCTAATGGTTCATATTGAATGCACAAAAAGTCTGGATTTGAAATAATTTTAAAAAATTGAAATCCTTTTGTAACAGACGAGTTTTCGTCCGAAACCCTGATACTTCGAAAGAGATTGTCCATTTTGTACACGAAGTGCATCCAGTTTTTGCCGTAACCCTCTCAACTTTTTAACACATGCTATGTGGGTGAAATTATGATACCATGCCAAGTTTCAACCATTTCAGAGTTCATTTGTGGTGCTTTTTAATTTCAGGGTCGTTTAGCTCAAAACAATTCATTAAATGCATGAAAAATAGGAAATGAAGTTAGATAGGGTTGAAATTTTAGGATGTGGCTTCTAATGGTTCATATTGAATGCACAAAAAGTCTGGAGTTGAAATAAGTTAAATAAAATTGAAATCCTTATGTAACAGACGAGTTTTCGTCCGAAACCCTGATACTTCGAAAGAGATTGTCCATTTTGTACACGAAGTGCATCCAGTTTTTTCCGTAACCCTCTCAACTTTTTAGCACATGCTATGTGGGTGAAATTATGATATACCATGCCAAGTTTCAACCATTTCCGAGTTCATTTGTGGTGCTTTTTAATTTCAGGGTCATTTAGCTGAAAACAATTCATTAAATGCATGAAAAATAGCAAATGAAGTTAGATAGGGTTGAAATTTTAGGATGTGGCTTCTAATGGTTCATATTGAATGCACAAAAAGTCTGGAGTTGAAATAATTTTAAAAAATTGAAATCCTTTTGTAACAGACGAGTTTTCGTCCTAAACCCTGATACTTCGAAAGAGATTGTCCATTTTGTACACGAAGTGCATCCAGTTTTTGCCGTAACCCTCTCAACTTTTTAGCACATGCTATGTGGGTGAAATTATGATACCATGCCAACTTTCAACCATTTCAGAGTTCATTTGTGGTGCTTTTTAATTTCAGGGTCATTTAGCTCAAAACAATTCATTAAATGCATGAAAAATAGCAAATGAAGTTAGATAGGGTTGAAATTTTAGGATGTGGCTTCTAATGGTTCATATTGAATGCACAAAAATTCTGGAGTTGAAATAAGTTAAAAAAAATTGAAATCCTTTTGTAACAAACGAGTTTTCGTCCGAAACCCTGATATTTCGAAAGAGATTGTCTATTTTGTACACGAAGTGCATCCAGTTTTTGCCGTAACCCTCTCAACTTTTTAGCACATGCTATGTGGGTGAAATTATGATACCATGCCAAGTTTCAACCATTTGATAGTTCATTTGTGGTGCTTTTTAATTTCAGGGTCATTTAGCTCAAAACAATTCATTAAATGCATGAAAAATAGGAAATGAAGTTAGATAGGGTTGAAATTTTAGGATGTGGCTTCTAATGGTTCATATTGAATGCACAAAAAGTCTGGAGTTGAAATAAGTTAAATAAAATTGAAATCCTTATGTAACAGACGAGTTTTCGTCCGAAACCCTGATACTACGAAAGAGATTGTCCATTTTGTACACGAAGTGCATCCAGCTTTTGCCGTAACCCTCTCAACTTTTTATCCCATGCTATGTGGGTGAAATTATGATACCATGCCAAGTTTCAACCTTTTTAGAGTACATTTGTGGTGCTTTTTAATTTCAGGTTCATTTAGCTCAAAATAATTCATTAAATGCATAAAAAATAGCAAATGAAGTTAGATAGGGTTGAAATTTTAGGATGTGGCTTCTAATGCTTCATATTGAATGCACAAAAAGTCTGGAGTTGAAATAAGTTCAAAAAATTGAAATCCTTTTGTAACACACGAGTTTTCGTCCGAAACCCTGATACTTCGAAAGAGATTGTCCATTTTGTACACGAAGTGCATCCAGTTTTAGCCGTAACCCTCTCAACTTTTTAGCACATGCTATGTGGGTGAAATTATGATACCATGCCAAGTTTCAACCATTTCAGAGTTCATTTGTGGTGCTTTTTAATTTCAGGGTCATTTAGCTCAAAACAATTCATTAAATGCATGAAAAATAGCAAATGAAGTTAGATAGGGTTGAAAGTTTAGGATGTGGATTCTAATGGTTCATATTGAATGCACAAAAAGTCTGGAGTTGAAATAATTTTAAAAAATTGAAATCCTTTTGTAACAGACGAGTTTTCGTCCGAAACCCTGATACTTCGAAAGAGATTGTCCATTTTGTACACGAAGTGCATCCAGTTTTTTCCGTAACCCTCTCAACTTTTTAGCACATGCTATGTGGGTGAAATTATGATATACCAT
This sequence comes from Elymus sibiricus, assembly GCA_039707655.1. Taxonomy (NCBI): domain Eukaryota; kingdom Viridiplantae; phylum Streptophyta; class Magnoliopsida; order Poales; family Poaceae; genus Elymus; species Elymus sibiricus. The sequence goes on from CM077665.1 coordinate 242,382,706, forward strand.
GCCAAGTTTCAACCATTTCCGAGTTCATTTGTGGTGCTTTTTAATTTCAGGGTCATTTAGCTGAAAACAATTCATTAAATGCATGAAAAATAGCAAATGAAGTTACATAGGGTTGAAATTTTAGGATGTGGCTTCTAATGGTTCATATTGAATGCACAAAAAGTCTGGATTTGAAATAATTTTAAAAAATTGAAATCCTTTTGTAACAGACGAGTTTTCGTCCGAAACCCTGATACTTCGAAAGAGATTGTCCATTTTGTACACGAAGTGCATCCAGTTTTTGCCGTAACCCTCTCAACTTTTTAACACATGCTATGTGGGTGAAATTATGATACCATGCCAAGTTTCAACCATTTCACAGTTCATTTGTGGTGCTTTTTAATTTCAGGGTCGTTTAGCTCAAAACAATTCATTAAATGCATGAAAAATAGCAAATGAAGTTAGATAGGGTTGAAATTTTAGGATGTGGCTTCTAATGGTTCATATTGAATGCACAAAAAGTCTGGAGTTGAAATAATTTTAAAAAATTGAAATCCTTTTGTAACAGACGAGTTTTCGTCTGAAACCCTGATACTTCGAAAGACATTGTCCATTTTGTACACGAAGTGCATCCAGTTTTTGCCGTAACCCTCTCAACTTTTTAGCACATGCTATGTGGATGAAATTATGATATACCATGCCAAGTTTCAACCATTTCAGAGTTCATTTGTGGGGCTTTTTAATTTCAGGGTCATTTAGCTGAAAACAATTCATTAAATGCATGAAAAATAGCAAATGAAGTTAGATAGGGTTGAAATTTTAGGATGTGGCTTCTAATGGTTCATATTGAATGCACAAAAAGTCTGGAGTTGAAATAAGTTTAAAAAAATTTAAATCCTTTTGTAACAGACGAGTTTTCGTCCGAAACCCTGATACTTCGAAAGACATTGTCCATTTTGTACACGAAGTGCATCCAGTTTTTGCCGTAACACTCTCAACTTTTTAGCACAAGCTATGTGGGTGAAATTTTAGGATGTGGCTTCTAATGGTTCATATTGAATGCACAAAAAGTCTGGAGTTGAAACAATTTTAAAAAATTCAAATCCATTTGTAACAGACGAGTTTTCGTCCGAAACCCTAATACTTCGAAAGAGATTGTCCATTTTGTACACGAAGTGCATCCAGTTTTTGCCGTAACCCTCTCAACTTTTTAGCACATGCTATGTGGGTGAAACTTTGATACCATGCCAAGTTTCAACCATTTCAGAGTTCATTTGTGGTGCTTTTTAATTTCAGGGTCATTTAGCTCAAAACAATTCATTAAATGCATGAAAAATAGCAAATGAAGTTAGATAGGGTTGAAATTTTAGGATGTGGCTTCTAATGGTTCATATTGAATGCACAAAAAGTCTGGAGTTGAAATAATTTTAAAAAATTGAAATCCTTTTGTAACAGACGAGTTTTCGTCCGAAACCCTCATACTTCGAAAGAGATTGTCCATTTTGTACACGAAGTGCATCCAGTTTTTGCCGTAACCCTATCAAATTTTTAGCACAAGCTATGTGGGTGAAATTATGATATACCATGCCAAGTTTCAACCATTTCAGAGTTCATTTGTGGTGCTTTTTAATTTCAGGGTCTTTTAGCTGAAAACAGTTCATTAAATGCATGAAAAATAGCAAATGAAGTTAGATAGGGTTGAAATTTTAGGATGTTGCTTCGAATGGTTCATATTGAATGCACAAAAAGTCTGGAGTTGAAATAAGTTTAACAAAATTGAAATCCTTTTGTAACAGACGAGTTTTCGTCCGAAACCCTGGTACTTCGAAAGAGATTGTCCATTTTGTACACGAAGTGCATCCAGTTTTTGCCGTAACCCTCTCAACTTTTTAGCACATGCTATGTGGGTGAAATTATGATACCATGCCAAGTTTCAACCATTTCAGAGTTCATTTGTGGTGCTTTTTAATTTCAAGGTCATTTAGCTGAAAACAATTCATTAAATGCATGAAAAATAGCAAATGAAGTTAGATAGGGTTGAAATTTTAGGATGTGGCTTCTAATGGTTCATATTGAATGCACAAAAAGTCTGGAGTTGAACTAATTTTAAAAAATTGAAATCCTTTTGTAACAGACGAGTTTTCGTCCGAAACCCTGATACTTCGAAAGAGATTGTCCATTTTGTACACGAAGTGCATCTAGTTTTTGCCGTAACCGTCTCAACTTTTTAGCACATGCTATGTGGGTGAAATTATTATTCCATGCCAACTTTCAACCATTTCAGAGTTCATTTGTGGTGCTTTTTAATTTCAGGGTCATTTAGCTGAAAACAATTCATTAAATGCATGAAAAATAGCAAATGAAGTTAGATAGGGTTGAAATTTTAGGATGTGGCTTCTAATGGTTCATATTGAATGCACAAAAAGTCTGGAGTTGAAATAAGTTTAAAAAAATTGAAATCCTTTTGTAACAGACGAGTTTTCGTCCGAAACCCTGGTACTTCGAAAGAGATTGTCCATTTTGTACACGAAGTGCATCCAGTTTTTGCCGTAACCCTCTCAACTTTTTAGCACATGCTATGTGGGTGAAATTATGATACCATGCCAAGTTTCAACCATTTCAGAGTTCATTTGTGGTGCTTTTTAATTTCAGGGTCATTTAGCTGAAAACAATTCATTAAATGCATGAAAAATAGCAAATGAAGTTAGATAGGGTTGAAATTTTAGGATGTGGCTTCTAATGGTTCATATTGAATGCACAAAAAGTCTGGAGTTGAACTAATTTTAAAAAATTGAAATCCTTTTGTAACAGACGAGTTTTCGTCCGAAACCCTGATACTTCGAAAGAGATTGTCCATTTTGTACACGAAGTGCATCTAGTTTTTGCCGTAACCCTCTCAACTTTTTAGCACATGCTATGTGGGTGAAATTATTATTCCATGCCAACTTTCAACCATTTCAGAGTTCATTTGTGGTGCTTTTTAATTTCAGGGTCATTTAGCTGAAAACAATTCATTAAATGCATGAAAAATAGCAAATGAAGTTAGATAGGGTTGAAATTTTAGGATGTGGCTTCTAATGGTTCATATTGAATGCACAAAAAGTCTGGAGTTGAAATAAGTTTAACAAAATTGAAATCCTTTTGTAACAGACGAGTTTTCGTCCGAAACCCTGGTACTTCGAAAGAGATTGTCCATTTTGTACACGAAGTGCATCCAGTTTTTGCCGTAACCCTCTCAACTTTTTAGCATATGCTATGTGGGTGAAATTATGATACCATGCCAAGTTTCAACCATTTCAGAGTTCATTTGTGGTGCTTTTTAATTTCAGGGTCATTTAGCTGAAAACAATTCATTAAATGCATGAAAAATAGCAAATGAAGTTAGATAGGGTTGAAATTTTAGGATGTGGCTTCTAATGGTTCATATTGAATGCACAAAAAGTCTGGAGTTGAACTAATTTTAAAAAATTGAAATCCTTTTGTAACAGACGAGTTTTCGTCCGAAACCCTGATACTTCGAAAGAGATTGTCCATTTTGTACACGAAGTGCATCCAGTTTTTTCCGTAACCCTCTCAACTTTTTAGCACATGCTATGTGGGTGAAATTATGATATACCATGCCAAGTTTCAACCATTTCCGAGTTCATTTGTGGTGCTTTTTAATTTCAGGGTCATTTAGCTGAAAACAATTCATTAAATGCATGAAAAATAGCAAATGAAGTTACATAGGGTTGAAATTTTAGGATGTGGCTTCTAATGGTTCATATTGAATGCACAAAAAGTCTGGATTTGAAATAATTTTAAAAAATTGAAATCCTTTTGTAACAGACGAGTTTTCGTCCGAAACCCTGATACTTCGAAAGAGATTGTCCATTTTGTACACGAAGTGCATCCAGTTTTTGCCGTAACCCTCTCAACTTTTTAACACATGCTATGTGGGTGAAATTATGATACCATGCCAAGTTTCAACCATTTCAGAGTTCATTTGTGGTGCTTTTTAATTTCAGGGTCGTTTAGCTCAAAACAATTCATTAAATGCATTAAAAATAGCAAATGAAGTTAGATAGGGTTGAAATTTTAGGATGTGGCTTCTAATGGTTCATATTGAATGCACAAAAAGTCTGGAGTTGAAATAATTTTAAAAAATTGAAATCCTTTTGTAACAGACGAGTTTTCGTCTGAAACCCTGATACTTCGAAAGACATTGTCCATTTTGTACACGAAGTGCATCCAGTTTTTGCCGTAACCCTCTCAACTTTTTAGCACATGCTATGTGGATGAAATTATGATATACCATGCCAAGTTTCAACCATTTCAGAGTTCATTTGTGGGGCTTTTTAATTTCAGGGTCATTTAGCTGAAAACAATTCATTAAATGCATGAAAAATAGCAAATGAAGTTAGATAGGGTTGAAATTTTAGGATGTGGCTTCTAATGGTTCATATTGAATGCACAAAAAGTCTGGAGTTGAAATAAGTTTAAAAAAATTTAAATCCTTTTGTAACAGACGAGTTTTCGTCCGAAACCCTGATACTTCGAAAGACATTGTCCATTTTGTACACGAAGTGCATCCAGTTTTTGCCGTAACACTCTCAACTTTTTAGCACAAGCTATGTGGGTGAAATTTTAGGATGTGGCTTCTAATGGTTCATATTGAATGCACAAAAAGTCTGGAGTTGAAACAATTTTAAAAAATTCAAATCCATTTGTAACAGACGAATTTTCGTCCGAAACCCTAATACTTCGAAAGAGATTGTCCATTTTGTACACGAAGTGCATCCAGTTTTTGCCGTAACCCTCTCAACTTTTTAGCACATGCTATGTGGGTGAAACTTTGATACCATGCCAAGTTTCAACCATTTCAGAGTTCATTTGTGGTGCTTTTTAATTTCAGGGTCATTTAGCTCAAAACAATTCATTAAATGCATGAAAAATAGCAAATGAAGTTAGATAGGGTTCAAATTTTAGGATGTGGCTTCTAATGGTTCATATTGAATGCACAAAAAGTCTGGAGTTGAAATAATTTTAAAAAATTGAAATCCTTTTGTAACAGACGAGTTTTCGTCCGAAACCCTCATACTTCGAAAGAGATTGTCCATTTTGTACACGAAGTGCATCCAGTTTTTGCCGTAACCCTCTCAACTTTTTAGCACAAGCTATGTGGGTGAAATTATGATATACCATGCCAAGTTTCAACCATTTCAGAGTTCATTTGTGGTGCTTTTTAATTTCAGGGTCTTTTAGCTGAAAACAGTTCATTAAATGCATGAAAAATAGCAAATGAAGTTAGATAGGGTTGAAATTTTAGGATGTTGCTTCTAATGGTTCATATTGAATGCACAAAAAGTCTGGAGTTGAAATAAGTTTAACAAAATTGAAATCCTTTTGTAACAGACGAGTTTTCGTCCGAAACCCTGGTACTTCGAAAGAGATTGTCCATTTTGTACACGAAGTGCATCCAGTTTTTGCCGTAACCCTCTCAACTTTTTAGCACATGCTATGTGGGTGAAATTATGATACCATGCCAAGTTTCAACCATTTCAGAGTTCATTTGTGGTGCTTTTTAATTTCAAGGTCATTTAGCTGAAAACAATTCATTAAATGCATGAAAAATAGCAAATGAAGTTAGATAGGGTTGAAATTTTAGGATGTGGCTTCTAATGGTTCATATTGAATGCACAAAAAGTCTGGAGTTGAACTAATTTTAAAAAATTGAAATCCTTTTGTAACAGACGAGTTTTCGTCCGAAACCCTGATACTTCGAAAGAGATTGTCCATTTTGTACACGAAGTGCATCTAGTTTTTGCCGTAACCGTCTCAACTTTTTAGCACATGCTATGTGGGTGAAATTATTATTCCATGCCAACTTTCAACCATTTCAGAGTTCATTTGTGGTGCTTTTTAATTTCAGGGTCATTTAGCTGAAAACAATTCATTAAATGCATGAAAAATAGCAAATGAAGTTAGATAGGGTTGAAATTTTAGGATGTGGCTTCTAATGGTTCATATTGAATGCACAAAAAGTCTGGAGTTGAAATAAGTTTAAAAAAATTGAAATCCTTTTGTAACAGACGAGTTTTCGTCCGAAACCCTGGTACTTCGAAAGAGATTGTCCATTTTGTACACGAAGTGCATCCAGTTTTTGCCGTAACCCTCTCAACTTTTTAGCACATGCTATGTGGGTGAAATTATGATACCATGCCAAGTTTCAACCATTTCAGAGTTCATTTGTGGTGCTTTTTAATTTCAGGGTCATTTAGCTGAAAACAATTCATTAAATGCATGAAAAATAGCAAATGAAGTTAGATAGGGTTGAAATTTTAGGATGTGGCTTCTAATGGTTCATATTGAATGCACAAAAAGTCTGGAGTTGAACTAATTTTAAAAAATTGAAATCCTTTTGTAACAGACGAGCTTTCGTCCGAAACCCTGATACTTCGAAAGAGATTGTCCATTTTGTACACGAAGTGCATCTAGTTTTTGCCGTAACCCTCTCAACTTTTTAGCACATGCTATGTGGGTGAAATTATTATTCCATGCCAACTTTCAACCATTTCAGAGTTCATTTGTGGTGCTTTTTAATTTCAGGGTCATTTAGCTGAAAACAATTCATTAAATGCATGAAAAATAGCAAATGAAGTTAGATAGGGTTGAAATTTTAGGATGTGGCTTCTAATGGTTCATATTGAATGCACAAAAAGTCTGGAGTTGAAATAAGTTTAAAAAAATTGAAATCCTTTTGTAACAGACGAGTTTTCGTCCGAAACCCTGGTACTTCGAAAGAGATTGTCCATTTTGTACACGAAGTGCATCCAGTTTTTGCCGTAACCCTCTCAACTTTTTAGCATATGCTATGTGGGTGAAATTATGATACCATGCCAAGTTTCAACCATTTCAGAGTTCATTTGTGGTGCTTTTTAATTTCAGGGTCATTTAGCTGAAAACAATTCATTAAATGCATGAAAAATAGCAAATGAAGTTAGATAGGGTTGAAATTTTAGGATGTGGCTTCTAATGGTTCATATTGAATGCACAAAAAGTCTGGAGTTGAACTAATTTTAAAAAATTGAAATCCTTTTGTAACAGACGAGTTTTCGTCCGAAACCCTGATACTTCGAAAGAGATTGTCCATTTTGTACACGAAGTGCATCTAGTTTTTGCCGTAACCCTCTCAACTTTTTAGCACATGCTATGTGGGTGAAATTATTATTCCATGCCAACTTTCAACCATTTCAGAGTTCATTTGTGGGGCTTTTTAATTTCAGGGTCATTTAGCTGAAAACAATTCATTAAATGCATGAAAAATAGCAAATGAAGTTAGATAGGGTTGAAATTTTAGGATGTGGCTTCTAATGGTTCATATTGAATGCACAAAAAGTCTGGAGTTGAAATAAGTTTAAAAAAATTTAAATCCTTTTGTAACAGACGAGTTTTCGTCCGAAACCCTGATACTTCGAAAGACATTGTCCATTTTGTACACGAAGTGCATCCAGTTTTTGCCGTAACACTCTCAACTTTTTAGCACAAGCTATGTGGGTGAAATTTTAGGATGTGGCTTCTAATGGTTCATATTGAATGCACAAAAAGTCTGGAGTTGAAACAATTTTAAAAAATTCAAATCCATTTGTAACAGACGAGTTTTCGTCCGAAACCCTAATACTTCGAAAGAGATTGTCCATTTTGTACACGAAGTGCATCCAGTTTTTGCCGTAACCCTCTCAACTTTTTAGCACATGCTATGTGGGTGAAACTTTGATACCATGCCAAGTTTCAACCATTTCAGAGTTCATTTGTGGTGCTTTTTAATTTCAGGGTCATTTAGCTCAAAACAATTCATTAAATGCATGAAAAATAGCAAATGAAGTTAGATAGGGTTGAAATTTTAGGATGTGGCTTCTAATGGTTCATATTGAATGCACAAAAAGTCTGGAGTTGAAATAATTTTAAAAAATTGAAATCCTTTTGTAACAGACGAGTTTTCGTCCGAAACCCTCATACTTCGAAAGAGATTGTCCATTTTGTACACGAAGTGCATCCAGTTTTTGCCGTAACCCTCTCAACTTTTTAGCACAAGCTATGTGGGTGAAATTATGATATACCATGCCAAGTTTCAACCATTTCAGAGTTCATTTGTGGTGCTTTTTAATTTCAGGGTCTTTTAGCTGAAAACAGTTCATTAAATGCATGAAAAATAGCAAATGAAGTTAGATAGGGTTGAAATTTTAGGATGTTGCTTCTAATGGTTCATATTGAATGCACAAAAAGTCTGGAGTTGAAATAAGTTTAACAAAATTGAAATCCTTTTGTAACAGACGAGTTTTCGTCCGAAACCCTGGTACTTCGAAAGAGATTGTCCATTTTGTACACGAAGTGCATCCAGTTTTTGCCGTAACCCTCTCAACTTTTTAGCACGTGCTATGTGGGTGAAATTATGATACCATGCCAAGTTTCAACCATTTCAGAGTTCATTTGTGGTGCTTTTTAATTTCAAGGTCATTTAGCTGAAAACAATTCATTAAATGCATGAAAAATAGCAAATGAAGTTAGATAGGGTTGAAATTTTAGGATGTGGCTTCTAATGGTTCATATTGAATGCACAAAAAGTCTGGAGTTGAACTAATTTTAAAAAATTGAAATCCTTTTGTAACAGACGAGTTTTCGTCCGAAACCCTGATACTTCGAAAGAGATTGTCCATTTTGTACACGAAGTGCATCTAGTTTTTGCCGTAACCGTCTCAACTTTTTAGCACATGCTATGTGGGTGAAATTATTATTCCATGCCAACTTTCAACCATTTCAGAGTTCATTTGTGGTGCTTTTTAATTTCAGGGTCATTTAGCTGAAAACAATTCATTAAATGCATGAAAAATAGCAAATGAAGTTAGATAGGGTTGAAATTTTAGGATGTGGCTTCTAATGGTTCATATTGAATGCACAAAAAGTCTGGAGTTGAAATAAGTTTAAAAAAATTGAAATCCTTTTGTAACAGACGAGTTTTCGTCCGAAACCCTGGTACTTCGAAAGAGATTGTCCATTTTGTACACGAAGTGCATCCAGTTTTTTCCGTAACCCTCTCAACTTTTTAGCACATGCTATGTGGGTGAAATTATGATACCATGCCAAGTTTCAACCATTTCAGAGTTCATTTGTGGTGCTTTTTAATTTCAGGGTCATTTAGCTGAAAACAATTCATTAAATGCATGAAAAATAGCAAATGAAGTTAGATAGGGTTGAAATTTTAGGATGTGGCTTCTAATGGTTCATATTGAATGCACAAAAAGTCTGGAGTTGAACTAATTTTAAAAAATTGAAATCCTTTTGTAACAGACGAGTTTTCGTCCGAAACCCTGATACTTCGAAAGAGATTGTCCATTTTGTACACGAAGTGCATCTAGTTTTTGCCGTAACCCTCTCAACTTTTTAGCACATGCTATGTGGGTGAAATTATTATTCCATGCCAACTTTCAACCATTTCAGAGTTCATTTGTGGTGCTTTTTAATTTCAGGGTCATTTAGCTGAAAACAATTCATTAAATGCATGAAAAATAGCAAATGAAGTTAGATAGGGTTGAAATTTTAGGATGTGGCTTCTAATGGTTCATATTGAATGCACAAAAAGTCTGGAGTTGAAATAAGTTTAAAAAAATTGAAATCCTTTTGTAACAGACGAGTTTTCGTCCGAAACCCTGGTACTTCGAAAGAGATTGTCCATTTTGTACACGAAGTGCATCCAGTTTTTGCCGTAACCCTCTCAACTTTTTAGCATATGCTATGTGGGTGAAATTATGATACCATGCCAAGTTTCAACCATTTCAGAGTTCATTTGTGGTGCTTTTTAATTTCAGGGTCATTTAGCTCAAAACAATTCATTAAATGCATGAAAAATAGCAAATGAAGTTAGATAGGGTTGAAATTTTAGGATGTGGCTTCTAATGGTTCATATTGAATGCACAAAAAGTCTGGAGTTGAACTAATTTTAAAAAATTGAAATCCTTTTGTAACAGACGAGTTTTCGTCCGAAACCCTGATACTTCAAAAGAGATTGTCCATTTTGTACACGAAGTGCATCTAGTTTTTGCCGTAACCCTCTCAACTTTTTAGCACATGCTATGTGGGCGAAATTATTATTCCATGCCAACTTTCAACCATTTCAGAGTTCATTTGTGGGGCTTTTTAATTTCAGGGTCATTTAGCTGAAAACAATTCATTAAATGCATGAAAAATAGCAAATGAAGTTAGATAGGGTTGAAATTTTAGGATGTGGCTTCTAATGGTTCATATTGAATGCACAAAAAGTCTGGAGTTGAAATAAGTTTAAAAAAATTGAAATCCTTTTGTAACAGACGAGTTTTCGTCCGAAACCCTGGTACTTCGAAAGAGATTGTCCATTTTGTACACGAAGTGCATCCAGTTTTTGCCGTAACCCTCTCAACTTTTTAGCACATGCTATGTGGGTGAAATTATGATACCATGCCAAGTTTCAACCATTTCAGAGTTCATTTGTGGTGCTTTTTAATTTCAGGGTCATTTAGCTGAAAACAATTCATTAAATGCATGAAAAATAGCAAATGAAGTTAGATAGGGTTGAAATTTTAGGATGTGGCTTCTAATGGTTCATATTGAATGCACAAAAAGTCTGGAGTTGAACTAATTTTAAAAAATTGAAATCCTTTTGTAACAGACGAGTTTTCGTCCGAAACCCTGATACTTCGAAAGAGATTGTCCATTTTGTACACGAAGTGCATCTAGTTTTTGCCGTAACCGTCTCAACTTTTTAGCACATGCTATGTGGGTGAAATTATTATTCCATGCCAACTTTCAACCATTTCATAGTTCATTTGTGGTGCTTTTTAATTTCAGGGTCATTTAGCTGAAAACAATTCATTAAATGCATGAAAAATAGCAAATGAAGTTAGATAGGGTTGAAATTTTAGGATGTGGCTTCTAATGGTTCATATTGAATGCACAAAAAGTCTGGAGTTGAAATAAGTTTAAAAAATTTGAAATCCTTTTGTAACAGACGAGTTTTCGTCCGAAACCCTGGTACTTCGAAAGAGATTGTCCATTTTGTACACGAAGTGCATCCAGTTTTTTCCGTAACCCTCTCAACTTTTTAGCACATGCTATGTGGGTGAAATTATGATACCATGCCAAGTTTCAACCATTTCAGAGTTCATTTGTGGTGCTTTTTAATTTCAGGGTCATTTAGCTGAAAACAATTCACTAAATGCATGAAAAATAGCAAATGAAGTTAGATAGGGTTGAAATTTTAGGATGTGGCTTCTAATGGTTCATATTGAATGCACAAAAAGTCTGGAGTTGAACTAATTTTAAAAAATTGAAATCCTTTTGTAACAGACGAGTTTTCGTCCGAAACCCTGATACTTCGAAAGAGATTGTCCATTTTGTACACGAAGTGCATCTAGTTTTTGCCGTAACCCTCTCAACTTTTTAGCACATGCTATGTGGGTGAAATTATTATTCCATGCCAACTTTCAACCATTTCAGAGTTCATTTGTGGTGCTTTTTAATTTCAGGGTCATTTAGCTGAAAACAATTCATTAAATGCACGAAAAATAGCAAATGAAGTTAGATAGGGTTGAAATTTTAGGATGTGGCTTCTAATGGTTCATATTGAATGCACAAAAATTCTGGAGTTGAAATAAGTTTAAAAAAATTGAAATCCTTTTGTAACAGACGAGTTTTCGTCCGAAACCCTGGTACTTCGAAAGAGATTGTCCATTTTGTACACGAAGTGCATCCAGTTTTTGCCGTAACCCTCTCAACTTTTTAGCACATGCTATGTGGGTGAAATTATGATACCATGCCAAGTTTCAACCATTTCAGAGTTCATTTGTGGTGCTTTTTAATTTCAGGGTCATTTAGCTGAAAACAATTCATTAAATGCATGAAAAATAGCAAATGAAGTTAGATAGGGTTGAAATTTTAGGATGTGGCTTCTAATGGTTCATATTGAATGCACAAAAAGTCTGGAGTTGAACTAATTTTAAAAAATTGAAATCCTTTTGTAACAGACGAGTTTTCGTCCGAAACCCTGATACTTCGAAAGAGATTGTCCATTTTGTACACGAAGTGCATCTAGTTTTTGCCGTAACCCTCTCAACTTTTTAGCACATGCTATGTGGGTGAAATTATTATTCCATGCCAACTTTCAACCATTTCAGAGTTCATTTGTGGTGCTTTTTAATTTCAGGGTCATTTAGCTGAAAACAATTCATTAAATGCATGAAAAATAGCAAATGAAGTTAGATAGTGTTGAAATTTTAGGATGTGGCTTCTAATGGTTCATATTGAATGCACAAAAAGTCTGGAGTTGAAATAAGTTTAAAAAAATTGAAATCCTTTTGTAACAGACGAGTTTTCGTCCGAAACCCTGGTACTTCGAAAGAGATTGTCCATTTTGTACACGAAGTGCATCCAGTTTTTGCCGTAACCCTCTCAACTTTTTAGCACATGCTATGTGGGTGAAATTATGATACCATGCCAAGTTTCAACCATTTCAGAGTTCATTTGTGGTGCTTTTTAATTTCAGGGTCATTTAGCTGAAAACAATTCATTAAATGCATGAAAAATAGCAAATGAAGTTAGATAGGGTTGAAATTTTAGGATGTGGCTTCTAATGGTTCATATTGAATGCACAAAAAGTCTGGAGTTGAACTAATTTTAAAAAATTGAAATCCTTTTGTAACAGACGAGTTTTCGTCCGAAACCCTGATACTTCGAAAGAGATTGTCCATTTTGTACACGAAGTGCATCTAGTTTTTGCCGTAACCGTCTCAACTTTTTAGCACATGCTATGTGGGTGAAATTATTATTCCATGCCAACTTTCAACCATTTCAGAGTTCATTTGTGGTGCTTTTTAATTTCAGGGTCATTTAGCTGAAAACAATTCATTAAATGCATGAAAAATAGCAAATGAAGTTAGATAGGGTTGAAATTTTAGGATGTGGCTTCTAATGGTTCATATTGAATGCACAAAAAGTCTGGAGTTGAAATAAGTTTAAAAAAATTGAAATCCTTTTGTAACAGACGAGTTTTCGTCCGAAACCCTGGTACTTCGAAAGAGATTGTCCATTTTGTACACGAAGTGCATCCAGTTTTTTCCGTAACCCTCTCAACTTTTTAGCACATGCTATGTGGGTGAAATTATGATACCATGCCAAGTTTCAACCATTTCAGAGTTCATTTGTGGTGCTTTTTAATTTCAGGGTCATTTAGCTGAAAACAATTCACTAAATGCATGAAAAATAGCAAATGAAGTTAGATAGGGTTGAAATTTTAGGATGTGGCTTCTAATGGTTCATATTGAATGCACAAAAAGTCTGGAGTTGAACTAATTTTAAAAAATTGAAATCCTTTTGTAACAGACGAGTTTTCGTCCGAAACCCTGATACTTCGAAAGAGATTGTCCATTTTGTACACGAAGTGCATCTAGTTTTTGCCGTAACCCTCTCAACTTTTTAGCACATGCTATGTGGGTGAAATTATTATTCCATGCCAACTTTCAACCATTTCAGAGTTCATTTGTGGTGCTTTTTAATTTCAGGGTCATTTAGCTGAAAACAATTCATTAAATGCATGAAAAATAGCAAATGAAGTTAGATAGGGTTGAAATTTTAGGATGTGGCTTCTAATGGTTCATATTGAATGCACAAAAAGTCTGGAGTTGAAATAAGTTTAAAAAAATTGAAATCCTTTTGTAACAGACGAGTTTTCGTCCGAAACCCTGGTACTTCGAAAGAGATTGTCCATTTTGTACACGAAGTGCATCCAGTTTTTGCCGTAACCCTCTCAACTTTTTAGCACATGCTATGTGGGTGAAATTATGATACCATGCCAAGTTTCAACCATTTCAGAGTTCATTTGTGGTGCTTTTTAATTTCAGGGTCATTTAGCTGAAAACAATTCATTAAATGCATGAAAAATAGCAAATGAAGTTAGATAGGGTTGAAATTTTAGGATGTGGCTTCTAATGGTTCATATTGAATGCACAAAAAGTCTGGAGTTGAACTAATTTTAAAAAATTGAAATCCTTTTGTAACAGACGAGTTTTCGTCCGAAACCCTGATACTTCGAAAGAGATTGTCCATTTTGTACACGAAGTGCATCTAGTTTTTGCCGTAACCCTCTCAACTTTTTAGCACATGCTATGTGGGTGAAATTATTATTCCATGCCAACTTTCAACCATTTCAGAGTTCATTTGTGGTGCTTTTTAATTTCAGGGTCATTTAGCTAAAAACAATTCATTAAATGCATGAAAAATAGCAAATGAAGTTAGATAGTGTTGAAATTTTAGGATGTGGCTTCTAATGGTTCATATTGAATGCACAAAAAGTCTGGAGTTGAAATAAGTTTAAAAAAATTGAAATCCTTTTGTAACAGACGAGTTTTCGTCCGAAACCCTGGTACTTCGAAAGAGATTGTCCATTTTGTACACGAAGTGCATCCAGTTTTTGCCGTAACCCTCTCAACTTTTTAGCACATGCTATGTGGGTGAAATTATGATACCATGCCAAGTTTCAACCATTTCAGAGTTCATTTGTGGTGCTTTTTAATTTCAGGGTCATTTAGCTGAAAACAATTCATTAAATGCATGAAAAATAGCAAATGAAGTTAGATAGGGTTGAAATTTTAGGATGTGGCTTCTAATGGTTCATATTGAATGCACAAAAAGTCTGGAGTTGAACTAATTTTAAAAAATTGAAATCCTTTTGTAACAGACGAGTATTCGTCCGAAACCCTGATACTTCGAAAGAGATTGTCCATTTTGTACACGAAGTGCATCTAGTTTTTGCCGTAACCCTCTCAACTTATTAGCACATGCTATGTGGGTGAAATTATTATTCCATGCCAACTTTCAACCATTTCAGAGTTCATTTGTGGTGCTTTTTAATTTCAGGGTCATTTAGCTCAAAACAATTCATTAAATGCATGAAAAATAGTAAATGAAGTTAGATAGGGTTGAAATTTTAGGATGTGGCTTCTATTGGTTCAAATTGAATGCACAAAAAGTTTGGAGTTGAAACAAGTTAAAAAAATTGAAATCCTTATGTAACAGACGAGTTTTCGTCTGAAACCCTCATACTTCGAAAGAGATTGTCCATTTTGTACACGAAGTGCATCCAGCTTTTGCCGTAACCCTCTCAACTTTTTAGCACATGCTATGTGGGTGAAATTATGATACCATGCCAAGTTTCAACCTTTTTAGAGTTCATTTGTGTTGTTTTTTAATTTCAGGGTCATTTAGCTCAAAACAATTCATTAAATGCATGAAAAATAGCAAATGAACTTAGATAGGGTTGAAATTTTAGGATGTGGCTTCTAATGGTTCATATTGAATGCACAAAAAGTCTGGAGTTGAAATAAGTTGAAAAAATTGAAATCCTTTTGTAGCACACGAGTTTTCGTCCGAAACCCTGATACTTCGAAAAAGATTGTCCATTTTGTACACGAAGTGCATCCAGTTTTTGCCGTAACCCTCTCCACTTTTTAGCACATGCTATGTGGGTGAAATTATGATACCATGCCAAGTTTCAACCATTTCAGAGTTCATTTGTGGTGCTTTTTAATTTCAGGGTCATTTAGCTCAAAACAATTCATTAAATGCATGAAAAATAGCAAATGAAGTTAGATAGGGTTGAAATTTTAGGATGTGGCTTCTAATGGTTCATATTGAATGCACAAAAAGTCTGGAGTTGAAATAATTTTAAAAAATTGAAATCCTTTTGTAACAGACGAGTTTTCGTCCGAAACCCTGATACTTCGAAAGAGATTGTCCATTTTGTACACGAAGTGCATCCAGTTTTTGCCATAACCCTCTCAACTTTTTAGCACATGCTATGTGGGTGAAATTATGATACCATGCCAAGTTTCAACCATTGCAGAGTTCATTTGTGGTGCTTTTTAATTTCAGGGTCATTTAGCTGAAAACAATTCGTTAAATGCATGAAAAATAGCAAATGAAGTTAGATAGGGTTGAAATTTTAGGATGTGGCTTCTAATGGTTCATATTGAATGCACAAAAAGTCTGGAGTTGAAATAATTTTAAAAAATTGAAATCCTTTTGTAACAGACGAGTTTTCGTCCGAAACCCTGATACTTCGAAAGACATTGTCCATTTTGTACACGAAGTGCATCCAGTTTTTGCCGTAACCCTCTCAACTTTTTAGCACAAGCTATGTGGGTGAAATTTTAGGATGTGGCTTCTAATGGTTCATATTGAATGCACAAAAAGTCTGGAGTTGAAATAATTTTAAAAAATTCAAATCCTTTTGTAACAGACGAGTTTTCGTCCGAAACCCTAATACTTCGGAAGAGATTGTCCATTTTGTACACGAAGTGCATCCAGTTTTAGCCGTAACCCTCTCAACTTTTTAGCACATGCTATGTGGGTGAAACTTTGATACCATGCCAAGCTTCAACCATTTCAGAGTTCATTTGTGGTGCTTTTTAATTTCAGGGTCATTTAGCTGAAAACAATTCATTAAATGCATGAAAATTAGCAAATGAAGTTAGATAGGGTTGAAATTTTAGGATGTGGCTTCTAATGGTTCATATTGAATGCACAAAAAGTCTGGAGTTGAAATAATTTTTAAAAATTGAAATCCTTTTGTTACAGACGAGTTTTCGTCCGAAACCCTAATACTTCGAAAGAGATTGTCCATTTTGTACACGAAGTGCATCCAGTTTTTACCGTAACCCTCTCAACTTTTTAGCACAAGCTATGTGGGTGAAATTATGATATACCATGCCAAGTTTCAACCATTTCAGAGTTCATTTGTGGTGCTTTTTAATTTCAGGGTCTTTTAGCTGAAAACAGTTCATTAAATGCATGAAAAAATAGCAAATGAAGTTAGATAGGGTTGAAATTTTAGGATGTGGCTTCTAATGGTTCATATTGAATGCACAAAAAGTTTGGAGTTGAAATAAGTTTAAAAAAATTGAAATCCTTTTGTAACAGACGAGTTTTCGTCCGAAACCCTGGTACTTCGAAAGAGATTGTCCATTTTGTACACGACGTGCATCCAGTTTTTGCCGTAACCCTCTCAACTTTTTAGCACATGCTATGTGGGTGAAATTATGATACCATGCCAAGTTTCAACCATTTCAGAGTTCATTTGTGGTGCTTTTTAATTTCAGGGTCATTTAGCTGAAAACAATTCATTAAATGCATGAAAAATAGCAAATGAAGTTAGATAGGGTTGAAATTTTAGGATGTGGCTTCTAATGGTTCATATTGAATGCACAAAAAGTCTGGAGTTGAACTAATTTTAAAAAATTGAAATCCTTTTGTAACAGACGAGTTTTCGTCCGAAACCCTGATACTTCGAAAGAGATTGTCCATTTTGTACACGAAGTGCATCTAGTTTTTGCCGTAACCCTCTCAACTTTTTAGCACATGCTATGTGGGTGAAATTATTATTCCATGCCAACTTTCAACCATTTCAGAGTTCATTTGTGGTGCTTTTTAATTTCAGGGTCATTTAGCTGAAAACAATTCATTAAATGCATGAAAAATAGCAAATGAAGTTAGATAGGGTTGAAATTTTAGGATGTGACTTCTAATGGTTCATATTGAATGCACAAAAAGTCTGGAGTTGAAATAAGTTTAAAAAAATTGAAATCCTTTTGTAACACACGAGCTTTCGTCCGAAACCCTGATACTTCGAAAGAGATTGTCCATTTTGTACACAAAGTGCATCTAGTTTTTGCCGTAACCCTCTCAACTTTTTAGCACATGCTATGTGGGTGAAATTATTATTCCATGCCAACTTTCAACCATTTCAGAGTTCATTTGTGGTGCTTTTTAATTTCAGGGTCATTTAGCTCAAAACAATTCATTAAATGCATGAAAAATAGCAAATGAAGTTAGATAGGGTTAAAATTTTAGGATGTGGCTTCTAATGGTTCATATTGAATGCACAAAAAGTCTGGAGTTGAAATAAGTTAAAAAAATTGAAATCCTTATGTAACAGACGAGTTTTCGTCCGAAACCCTCATACTTCGAAAGAGATTGTCCATTTTGTACACGAAGTGCACCCAGCTTTTGCCGTAACCCTCTCAACTTTTTAGCACATGCTATGTGGGAGAAATTATGATACCATGCCAAGTTTCAACCTTTTTAGAGTTCATTTGTGGTGTTTTTTAATTTCAGGGTCATTTAGCTCAAAACAATTCTTTAAATGCATGAAAAATAGCAAATGAAGTTAGATAGGGTTGAAATTTTAGGATGTGGCTTCTAATGGTTCATATTGAATGCACAAAAAGTCTAGAGTTGAAATAAGTTAAAAAAATTGAAATCCTTTTGTAACACACGAGTTTTCGTCCGAAACCCTGATACTTCGAAAGAGATTGTCCATTTTGTACACAAAGTGCATCTAGTTTTTGCCGTAACCCTCTCAACTTTTTAGCACATGCTATGTGGGTGAAATTATTATTCCATGCCAACTTTCAACCATTTCAGAGTTCATTTGTGGTGCTTTTTAATTTCAGGGTCATTTAGCTGAAAACAATTCATTAAATGCATGAAAAATAGCAAATGAAGTTAGATAGGGTTGAAATTTTAGGATGTGGCTTCTAATGGTTCATATTGAATGCACAAAAAGTCTGGAGTTGAACTAATTTTAAAAAATTGAAATCCTTTTGTAACAGACGAGTTTTCGTCCAAAACCCTCATACTTCGAAAGAGATTGTCCATTTTGTACACGAAGTGCGTCTAGTTTTTGCCGTAACCCTCTCAACTTATTAGCACATGCTATGTGGGTGAAATTATTATTCCATGCCAACTTTCAACCATTTCAGAGTTCATTTGTGGTGCTTTTTAATTTCAGGGTCATTTAGCTCAAAACAATTCATTAAATGCATGAAAAATAGTAAATGAAGTTAGATAGGGTTGAAATTTTAGGATGTGGCTTCTATTGGTTCAAATTGAATGCACAAAAAGTTTGGAGTTGAAACAAGTTAAAAAAATTGAAATCCTTATGTAACAGACGAGTTTTCGTCCGAAACCCTCATACTTCGAAAGAGATTGTCCATTTTGTACACGAAGTGCATCCAGCTTTTGCCGTAACCCTCTCAACTTTTTAGCACATGCTTTGTGGGTGAAATTATGATACCATGCCAAGTTTCAACCTTTTTAGAGTTCATTTGTGTTGTTTTTTAATTTCAGGGTCATTTAGCTCAAAACAATTCATTAAATGCATGAAAAATAGCAAATGAACTTAGATAGGGTTGAAATTTTAGGATGTGGCTTCTAATGGTTCATATTGAATGCACAAAAAGTCTGGAGTTGAAATAAGTTGAAAAAATTGAAATCCTTTTGTAACACACGAGTTTTCGTCCGAAACCCTGATACTTCGAAAAAGATTGTCCATTTTGTACACGAAGTGCATCCAGTTTTTGCCGTAACCCTCTCAACTTTTTAGCACGTGCTATGTGGGTGAAATTATGATACCATGCCAAGTTTCAACCATTTCAGAGTTCATTTGTGGTGCTTTTTAATTTCAGGGTCATTTAGCTCAAAACAATTCATTAAATGCATGAAAAATAGCAAATGAAGTTAGATAGGGTTGAAATTTTAGGATGTGGCTTCTAATGGTTCATATTGAATGCACAAAAAGTCTGGAGTTGAAATAATTTTAAAAAATTGAAATCCTTTTGTAACAGACGAGTTTTCGTCCGAAACCCTGATACTTCGAAAGAGATTGTCCATTTTGTACACGAAGTGCATCCAGTTTTTGCCATAACCCTCTCAACTTTTTAGCACATGCTATGTGGGTGAAATTATGATACCATGCCAAGTTTCAACCATTGCAGAGTTCATTTGTGGTGCTTTTTAATTTCAGGGTCATTTAGCTGAAAACAATTCGTTAAATGCATGAAAAATAGCAAATGAAGTTAGATAGGGTTGAAATTTTAGGATGTGGCTTCTAATGGTTCATATTGAATGCACAAAAAGTCTGGAGTTGAAATAATTTTAAAAAATTGAAATCCTTTTGTAACAGACGAGTTTTCGTCCGAAACCCTGATACTTCGAAAGACATTGTCCATTTTGTACACGAAGTGCATCCAGTTTTTGCCGTAACCCTCTCAACTTTTTAGCACAAGCTATGTGGGTGAAATTTTAGGATGTGGCTTCTAATGGTTCATATTGAATGCACAAAAAGTCTAGAGTTGAAATAAGTTAAAAAAATTGAAATCCTTTTGTAACACACGAGTTTTCGTCCGAAACCCTAATACTTCGGAAGAGATTGTCCATTTTGTACACGAAGTGCATCCAGTTTTTGCCGTAACCCTCTCAACTTTTTAGCACATGCTATGTGGGTGAAATTATGATACCATGCCAAGTTTCACCCATTTCAGAGTTCATTTGTGGTGCTTTTTAATTTCAGGGTCATTTAGCTCAAAACAATTCATTAAATGCATGAAAAATAGCAAATGAAGTTAGATAGGGTTGAAATTTCAGGATGTGGCTTCTAATGGTTCATATTGAATGCACAAAAAGTCTGGAGTTGAAATAATTTTAAAAAATTGAAATCCTTTTGTAACAGACGAGTTTTCGTCCGAAACCCTCATACTTCGAAAGAGATTGTCCATTTTGTACACGAAGTGCATCCAGTTTTTGCCGTAACCCTCTCAACTTTTTAGCAATTGCTATGTGGGTGAAATTATGATATACCATGCCAAGTTTCAACCATTTCCGAGTTCATTTGTGGTGCTTTTTAATTTCAGGGTCATTTAGCTGAAAACAATTCATTAATTGCATGAAAAATAGCAAATGAAGTTAGATAGGGTTGAAATTTTAGGATGTGGCTTCTAATGGTTCATATTGAATGCACAAAAAGTCTGGATTTGAAATATTTTAAAAAATTGAAATCCTTTTGTAACAAACGAGTTTTCGTCCGAAACCCTGATACTTCGAAAGAGATTGTCCATTTTGTACACGAAGTGCATCCAGTTTTTGCCGTAACCCTCTCAACTTTTTAGCACATGCTATGTGTGTGAAATTATGATACCATGCCAACTTTCAACCATTTCAGAGTTCATTTGTGGTGCTTTTTAATTTCAGGGTCCTTTAGCTCAAAACAATTCATTAAATGCATGAAAAATAGCAAATGAAGTTAGATAGGGTTGAAATTTTAGGATGTGGCTTCTAATGGTTCATATTGAATGCACAAAAAGTCTGGAGTTGAAATAAGTTTAAAAAAATTGAAATCCTTTTGTAACAGACGAGTTTTCGTCCGAAACCCTGATACTTCGAAAGAGATTGTCCATTTTGTACACGAAGTGCAACCAGTTTTTGCCGTAACCCTCTCAACTCTTTAACACATGCTATGTGGGTGAAATTATGATACCATGCCAAGTTTCAACCACTTCAGAGTTCATTTGTGGTGCTTTTTAATTTCAGGATCATTTAGCTGAAAACAATTCATTAAATGCATGAAAAATAGCAAATGAAGTTAGATAGGGTTGAAATTTTAGGATGTGACTTCTAATGGTTCATATTGAATGCACAAAAAGTCTGGAGTTGAAATAAGTTTTAAAAAATTGAAATCCTTTTGTAACAGACGAGTTTTCGTCCGAAACCCTGATACTTCGAAAGAGATTGTCCATTTTGTACACGAAGTGCATCCAGTTTTTGCCGTAACCCTCTCAACTTTTTAGCACATGGTATGTGGGTGAAATTATGATATACCATGCCAAGTTTCAACCATTTCCGAGTTCATTTGTGGTGCTTTTTAATTTCAAGGTCCTTTAGCTGAAAACAATTCATTAAATGCATGAAAAATAGCAAATGAAGTTGATAGGGTTGAAATTTTAGGATGTGGCTTCTAATGGTTCATATTGAATGCACAAAAAGTCTGGAGTTGAACTAATTTTAAAAAATTGAAATCCTTTTGTAACAGACGAGTTTTCGTCCGAAACCATGATACTTCGAAAGTGATTGTCCATTTTGTACACGAAGTGCGTCCAGTTTTTGCCGTAACCCTATCAACTTTTTAACACATGCTATGTGGGTGAAATTATGATATACCATGCCAAGTTTCAACCATTTCCGAGTTCATTTGTGGTGCTTTTTAATTTCAGGGTCATTTAGCTCAAAACAATTCATTAAATGCATGAAAAATAGCAAATGAAGTTAGATAGGGTTGAAATTTTAGGATGTGGCTTCTAATGGTTCATATTGAATGCACAAAAAGTCTGGAGTTGAAATAATTTTAAAAAATTGAAATCCTTTTGTAACAAACGAGTTTTCGTCCGAAACCCTGATACTTCGAAAGAGATTGTCCATTTTGTACACGAAGTGCGTCCAGTTTTTGCCGTAACCCTCTCAACTTTTTAACACATGCTATGTGGGTGAAATTATGATATACCATGCCAAGTTTCAACCATTTCCGAGTTCATTTGTGGTGCTTTTTAATTTCAGGGTCATTTAGCTGAAAACAATTCATTAAATGCATGAAAATAGCAAATGAAGTTAGATAGGGTTGAAATTTTAGGATGTGGCTTCTAATGGTTCATATTGAATGCACAAAAAGTCTGGAGTTGAAATAAGTTAAAAAAATTGAAATCCTTTTGTAACAGACGAGTTTTCGTCCGAAACCCTGGTACTTCGAAAGAGATTGTCCATTTTGTACACGAAGTGCATCCAGTTTTTGCCGTAACCCTCTCAACTTTTTAGCCCATGCTATGTGGGTGAAATTATGATACCATGCCAAGTTTCAACCATTTCAGAGTTCATTTGTGGTGCTTTTTAATTTCAGGGTCATTTAGCTGAAAACAATTCATTAAATGCATGAAAAATAGCAAATGAAGTTAGATAGGGTTGAAATTTGTGGTGCACAAAAAGTTTTCGTCTGAAATGCTGGTACTTCGAAAGAGATTGTCCATTTTGTACACGAAATGCATCCAGTTTTTGCCGTAACCCTCTCAACTTTTTAACACATGCTATGTGGGTGAAATTATGATATACCATGCCAAGTTTCAACCATTTCCGAGTTCATTTGTGGTGCTTTTTAATTTCAGGGTCATTTAGCTGAAAACAATTCATTAAATGCATGAAAAATAGCAAATGAAGTTAGATAGGGTTGAAATTTTAGGATGTGGCTTCTAATGGTTCATATTGAATGCACAAAAAGTCTGGAGTTGAAATAAGTTAAAAAAATTGAAATCCTTTTGTAAAAAACGAGTTTTCGTCCGAAACCCTGATATTTCGAAAGAGATTGTCCATTTTGTACACGAAGTGCATCCAGTTTTTGCCGTAACCCTCTCAACTTTTTAGCACATGCTATGTGGGTGAAATTATGATACCATGCCAAGTTTCAACCATTTGATAGTTCATTTGTGGTGCTTTTTAATTTCAGGGTCATTTAGCTGAAAACAATTCATTAAATGCATGAAAAATAGGAAATGAAGTTAGATAGGGTTGAAATTTTAGGATGTGGCTTCTAATGGTTCATATTGAATGCACAAAAAGTATGGAGTTGAAATAAGTTAAAAAAAATTGAAATCCTTATGTAACAGACGAGTTTTCGTCCGAAACCCTGATACTTCGAAAGAGATTGTCCATTTTGTACACGAAGTGCATCCAGCTTTTGCCGTAACCCTCTCAACTTTTTATCCCATGCTATGTGGGTGAAATTATGATACCATGCCAAGTTTCAACCTTTTTAGAGTTCATTTGTGGTGCTTTTTAATTTCAGGGTCATTTAGCTCAAAACAATTCATTAAATGCATAAAAAATAGCAAATGAAGTTAGATAGGGTTGAAATTTTAGGATGTGGCTTCTAATGCTTCATATTGAATGCACAAAAAGTCTGGAGTTGAAATAAGTTAAAAAAAATTGAAATCCTTTTGTAACACACGAGTTTTCGTCCGAAACCTTGATACTTCGAAAGAGATTGTCCATTTTGTACACGAAGTGCATCCAGTTTTTGCCGTAACCCTCTCAACTTTTTAGCACATGCTATGTGGGTGAAATTATGATACCATGCCAAGTTTCAACCATTTCAGAGTTCATTTGTGGTGATTTTTAATTTCAGGGTCATTTAGCTCAAAACAATTCATTAAATGCATGAAAAATAGCAAATGAAGTTAGATAGGGTTGAAATTTTAGGATGTGGCTTCTAATGGTTCATATTGAATGCACAAAAAGTCTGGAGTTGAAATAAGTTAAAAAAAATTGCAATCCTTATGTAACAGACGAGTTTTCGTCCGAAACCCTGATACTTCGAAAGAGATTGTCCATTTTGTACACGAAGTGCATCAAGATTTTGCCGTAACCCTCTCAACTTTTTATCCCATGCTATGTGGGTGAAATTATGATACCATGCCAAGTTTCAACCATTTCAGAGTTCATTTGTGGTGCTTTTTAATTTCAGGGTCATTTAGCTCAAAACAATTCATTAAATGCATGAAAAATAGCAAATGAAGTTAGATAGGGTTGAAATTTTAGGATGTGGCTTCTAATGGTTCATATTGAATGCACAAAAAGTCTGGAGTTGAAATAAGTTAAAAAAAATTGAAATCCTTATGTAACAGACGAGTTTTCGTCCGAAACCCTGATACTTCGAAAGAGATTGTCCATTTTGTACACGAAGTGCATCCAGCTTTTGCCGTAACCCTCTCAACTTTTTATCCCATGCTATGTGGGTGAAATTATGATACCTTGCCAAGTTTCAACCTTTTTAGAGTTCATTTGTGGTGCTTTTTAATTTCAGGGTCATTTAGCTGAAAACAATTCATTAAATGCATAAAAAATAGCAAATGAAGTTAGATAGGGTTGAAATTTTAGGATGTGGCTTCTAATGCTTCATATTGAATGCACAAAAAGTCTGGAGTTGAAATAAGTTAAAAAAATTGAAATCCTTTTGTAACACAAGAGTTCTCGTCCGAAACCCTGATACTTCGAAAGAGATTGTCCATTTTGTACACGAAGTGCATCCAGTTTTTGCCGTAACCCTCTCAACTTTTTAGCACATGCTATGTGGGTGAAATTATGATACCATGCCAAGTTTCAACCATTTCAGAGTTCATTTGTGGTGCTTTCTAATTTCAGGGTCATTTAGCTCAAAACAATTCATTAAATGCATGAAAAATAGCAAATGAAGTTAGATAGGGTTGAAATTTTAGGATGTGGCTTCTAATGGTTCATATTGAATGCACAAAAAGTCTGGAGTTGAAATAAGTTAAAAAAAATTGCAATCCTTATGTAACAGACGAGTTTTCGTCCGAAACCCTGATACTTCGAAAGAGATTGTCCATTTTGTACACGAAGTGCATCAAGATTTTGCCGTAACCCTCTCAACTTTTTATCCCATGCTATGTGGGTGAAATTATGATACCATGCCAAGTTTCAACCATTTCAGAGTTCATTTGTGGTGCTTTTTAATTTCAGGGTCATTTAGCTCAAAACAATTCATTAAATGCATGAAAAATAGCAAATGAAGTTAGATAGGGTTGAAATTTTAGGATGTGGCTTCTAATGGTTCATATTGAATGCACAAAAAGTCTGGAGTTGAAATAAATTAAAAAAAATTGCAATCCTTATGTAACAGACGAGTTTTCGTCCGAAACCCTGATACTTCGAAAGAGATTGTCCATTTTGTACACGAAGTGCATCAAGATTTTGCCGTAACCCTCTCAACTTTTTATCCCATGCTATGTGGGTGAAATTATGATACCATGCCAAGTTTCAACCTTTTTAGAGTTCATTTGTGGTGCTTTTTAATTTCAGGGTCATTTAGCTCAAAACAATTCATTAAATGCATAAAAAATAGCAAATGTAGTTAGATAGGGTTGAAATTTTAGGATGTGGCTTCTAATGGTTCATATTGAATGCACAAAAAGTCTGGAGTTGAAACAAGTTTAAAAAAATTGAAATCCTTTTGTAACAGACGAGTTTTCGTCCGAAACCCTGGTACTTCGAAAGAGATTGTCCATTTTGTACACGAAGTGCATCCAGTTTTTGCCGTAACCCTCTCAACTTTTTAGCACATGCTATGTGGGTGAAATTATGATACCATGCCAAGTTTCAACCATTTCAGAGTTCATTTGTGGTGCTTTTTAATTTCAGGGTCATTTAGCTCAAAACAATTCATTAAATGCATGAAAAATAGGAAATGAAGTTAGATAGGGTTGAAAGTTTAGGATGTGGCTTATAATGGTTCATATTGAATGCACAAAAAGTCTGGAGTAGAAATAATTTTAAAAAATTGAAATCCTTTTGTAACAGACGAGTTTTCGTCCGAAACCCTGATACTTCGAAAGAGATTGTCCATTTTGTACACGAAGTGCATCCAGTTTTTTCGGTAACCCTCTCAACTTTTTAGCACATGCTATGTGGGTGAAATTATGATATACCATGCCAAGTTTCAACCATTTCCGAGTTCATTTGTGGTGCTTTTTAATTTCAGGGTCATTTAGCTGAAAACAATTCATTAAATGCATGAAAAATAGCAAATGAAGTTAGATAGGGTTGAAATTTTAGGATGTGGCTTCTAATGGTTCATATTGAATGCACAAAAAGTCTGGAGTTGAAATAATTTTAAAAAATTGAAATCCTTTTGTAATAGTCGAGTTTTCGTCCTAAACCCTGATACTTCGAAAGAGATTGTCCATTTTGTACACGAAGTGCATCCAGTTTTTGCCGTAACCCTCTCAACTTTTTAGCACATGCTATGTGGGTGAAATTATGATACCATGCCAAGTTTCAACCATTTCAGAGTTCATTTGTGGTGCTTTTTAATTTCAGGGTCATTTAGCTCAAAACAATTCATTAAATGCATGAAAAATAGCAAATGAAGTTAGATAGGGTTGAAAGTTTAGGATGTGGCTTATAATGGTTCATATTGAATGCACAAAAAGTCTGGAGTTGAAATAATTTTAAAAAATTGAAATCCTTTTGTAACAGACGAGTTTTCGTCCGAAACCCTGATACTTCGAAAGAGATTGTCCATTTTGTACACGAAGTGCATCCAATTTTTTCCGTAACACTCTCAACTTTTTAGCACATGCTATGTGGGTGAAATTATGATATACCATGCCAAGTTTCAACCATTTCCGATTTCATTTGTGGTGCTTTTTAATTTCAGGGTCATTTAGCTGAAAACAATTCATTAAATGCATGAAAAATAGCAAATGAAGTTAGATAGGGTTGAAATTTTAGGATGTGGCTTCTAATGGTTCATATTGAATGCACAAAAAGTCTGGAGTTGAAATAATTTTAAAAAATTGAAATCCTTTTGTAACAGACGAGTTTTCGTCCTAAACCATGATACTTCGAAAGAGATTGTCCATTTTGTACACGAAGTGCATCCAGTTTTTGCCGTAACCCTCTCAACTTTTTAGCACATGCTATGTGGGTGAAATTATGATACCATGCCAACTTTCAACCATTTCAGAGTTCATTTGTGGTGCTTTTTAATTTCAGGGTCATTTAGCTGAAAACAATTCATTAAATGCATGAAAAATAGCAAATGAAGTTAGATAGGGTTGAAATTTTAGGATGTGGCTTCTAATGGTTCATATGGAATGCACAAAAAGTTTGGAGTTGAAATAAGTTTAAAAAAATTGAAATCCTTTTGTAACAGACGAGTTTTCGTCCTAAACCCTGATACTTCGAAAGAGATTGTCCATTTTGTACACGAAGTGCATCCAGTTTTTGCCGTAACCCTCTCAACTTTTTAGCACATGCTATGTGGGTGAAATTATGATACCATGCCAACTTTCAACCATTTCAGAGTTCATTTGTGGTGCTTTTTAATTTCAGGGTCATTTAGCTGAAAACAATTCATTAAATGCATGAAAAATAGCAAATGAAGTTAGATAGGGTTGAAATTTTAGGATGTGGCTTATAATGGTTCATATGGAATGCACAAAAAGTTTGGAGTTGAAATAAGTTTAAAAAAATTGAAATCCTTTTGTAACAGACGAGTTTTCGTCCTAAACCCTGATACTTCGAAAGAGATTGTCCATTTTGTACACGAAGTGCATCCAGTTTTTGCCGTAACCCTCTCAACTTTTTAGCACATGCTATGTGGGTGAAATTATGATATACCATGCCAAGTTTCAACCATTTCCGAGTTCATTTGTGGTGCTTTTTAATTTCAGGGTCATTTAGCTGAAAACAATTCATTAAATGCATGAAAAATAGCAAATGAAGTTAGATAGGGTTGAAATTTTAGGATGTGGCTTCTAATGGTTCATATTGAATGCACAAAAAGTCTGGAGTTGAAATAATTTTAAAAAATTGAAATCCTTTTGTAACAAACGAGTTTTCGTCCGAAACCCTCATACTTCGAAAGAGATTGTCCATTTTGTACACGAAGTGCGTCCAGTTTTTGCCGTAACCCTCTCAACTTTTTAACACATGCTATGTGGGTGAAGTTATGATATACCATGCCAAGTTTCAACCATTTCCGAGTTCATTTGTGGTGCTTTTTAATTTCAGGGTCATTTAGCTGAAAACAATTCATTAAATGCATGAAAAATAGCAAATGAAGTTAGATAGGGTTGAAATTTTAGGATGTGGCTTCTAATGGTTCATATTGAATGCACAAAAAGTCTGGAGTTGAAATAAGTTAAAAAAATTGAAATCCTTTTGTAAAAAAAGAGTTTTCGTCCGAAACCCTGATATTTCGAAAGAGATTGTCCATTTTGTACACGAAGTGCATCCAGTTTTTGCCGTAACCCTCTCAACTTTTTAGCACAAGCTATGTGGGTGAAATTATGATACCATGCCAAGTTTCAACCATTTGATAGTTCATTTGTGGTGCTTTTTAATTTCAGGGTCATTTAGCTCAAAACAATTCATTAAATGCATGAAAAATAGGAAATGAAGTTAGATAGGGTTGAAATTTTAGGATGTGGCTTCTAATGGTTCATATTGAATGCACAAAAAGTATGGAGTTGAAATAAGTTAAAAAAAATTGAAATCCTTATGTAACAGACGAGTTTTTGTCCGAAACCCTGATACTTCGAAAGAGATTGTCCATTTTGTACACGAAGTGCATCCAGCTTTTGCCGTAACCCTCTCAACTTTTTATCCCATGCTATGTGGGTGAAATTATGATACCATGCCAAGTTTCAACCTTTTTAGAGTTCATTTGTGGTGCTTTTTAATTTCAGGGTCATTTAGCTCAAAACAATTCATTAAATGCATAAAAAATAGCAAATGAAGTTAGATAGGGTTGAAATTTTAGGATGTGGCTTCTAATGCTTCATATTGAATGCACAAAAATTCTGGAGTTGAAATAAGTTAAAAAAATTGAAATCCTTTTGTAACACACGAGTTTTCGTCCGAAACCCTGATACTTCGAAAGAGATTGTCCATTTTGTACACGAAGTGCATCCAGTTTTTGCCGTAACCCTCTCAACTTTTTAGCACATGCTATGTGGGTGAAATTATGATACCATGCCAAGTTTCAACCATTTCAGAGTTCATTTGTGGTGCTTTTTAATTTCAGGGTCATTTAGCTCAAAACAATTCATTAAATGCATGAAAAATAGCAAATGAAGTTAGATAGGGTTGAAATTTTAGGATGTGGCTTCTAATGGTTCATATTGAATGCACAAAAAGTCTTGAGTTGAAATAAGTTAAAAAAATTGCAATCCTTATGTAACAGACGAGTTTTCGTCCGAAACCCTGATACTTCGAAAGAGATTGTCCATTTTGTACACGAAGTGCATCAAGATTTTGCCGTAACCCTCTCAACTTTTTATCCCATGCTATGTGGGTGAAATTATGATACCATGCCAAGTTTCAACCTTTTTAGAGTTCATTTGTGGTGCTTTTTAATTTCAGGGTCATTTAGCTCAAAACAATTCATTAAATGCATAAAAAATAGCAAATGAAGTTAGATAGGGTTGAAATTTTAGGATGTGGCTTCTAATGGTTCATATTGAATGCACAAAAAGTCTGGAGTTGAAATAAGTTTAAAAAAATTGAAATCCTTTTGTAACAGACGAGTTTTCGTCCGAAACCCTAGTACTTCGAAAGAGATTGTCCATTTTGTACACGAAGTGCATCCAGTTTTTGCCGTAACCCTCTCAACTTTTTAGCACATGCTATGTGGGTGAAATTATGATACCATGCCAAGTTTCAATTATTTCAGAGTTCATTTGTGGTGCTTTTTAATTTCAGGGTCATTTAGCTCAAAACAATTCATTAAATGCATGAAAAATAGCAAATGAAGTTAGATAGGGTTGAAAGTTGAGGATGTGGCTTATAATGGTTCATATTGAACGCACAAAAAGTCTGGAGTAGAAATAATTTTAAAAAATTGAAATCCTTTTGTAACAGACGAGTTTTCGTTCGAAACCCTGATACTTCGAAAGAGATTGTCCATTTTGTACACGAAGTGCATCCAGTTTTTTCCGTAACCCTCTCAACTTTTTAGCACATGCTATGTGGGTGAAATTATGATATACCATGCCAAGTTTCAACCATTTCCGAGTTCATTTGTGGTGCTTTTTAATTTCAGGGTCATTTAGCTGAAAACAATTCATTAAATGCATGAAAAATAGCAAATGAAGTTAGA
This sequence comes from Elymus sibiricus, assembly GCA_039707655.1. NCBI lineage: Eukaryota > Viridiplantae > Streptophyta > Magnoliopsida > Poales > Poaceae > Elymus > Elymus sibiricus. The sequence continues at coordinate 242,413,247 of CM077665.1, forward strand.
TAGGGTTGAAATTTTAGGATGTGGCTTCTAATGGTTCATATTGAATGCACAAAAAGTCTGGAGTTGAAATAATTTTAAAAAATTGAAATCCTTTTGTAACAGACGAGTTTTCGTCCTAAACCCTGATACTTCGAAAGAGATTGTCCATTTTGTACACGAAGTGCATCCAGTTTTTGCCGTAACCCTCTCAACTTTTTAGCACATGCTATGTGGGTGAAATTATGATACCATGCCAAGTTTCAACCATTTCAGAGTTCATTTGTGGTGCTTTTTAATTTCAGGGTCATTTAGCTCAAAACAATTCATTAAATGCATGAAAAATAGCAAATGAAGTTAGATAGGGTTGAAAGTTTAGGATGTGGCTTATAATGGTTCATATTGAATGCACAAAAAGTCTGGAGTTGAAATAATTTTAAAAAATTGAAATCCTTTTGTAACAGACGAGTTTTCGTCCGAAACCCTGATACTTCGAAAGAGATTGTCCATTTTGTACACGAAGTGCATCCAATTTTTTCCGTAATCCTCTCAACTTTTTAGCACATGCTATGTGGGTGAAATTATGATATACCATGCCAAGTTTCAACCATTTCCGAGTTCATTTGTGGTGCTTTTTAATTTCAGGGTCATTTAGCTGAAAACAATTCATTAAATGCATGAAAAATAGCAAATGAAGTTAGATAGGGTTGAAATTTTAGGATGTGGCTTCTAATGGTTCATATTGAATGCACAAAAAGTCTGGAGTTGAAATAATTTTAAAAAATTGAAATCCTTTTGTAACAGACGAGTTTTCGTCCTAAACCATGATACTTCGAAAGAGATTGTCCATTTTGTACACGAAGTGCATCCAGTTTTTGCCGTAACCCTCTCAACTTTTTAGCACATGCTATGTGGGTGAAATTATGATACCATGCCAACTTTCAACCATTTCAGAGTTCATTTGTGGTGCTTTTTAATTTCAGGGTCATTTAGCTCAAAACAATTCATTAAATGCATGAAAAATAGCAAATGAAGTTATATAGGGTTGAAATTTTAGGATGTGGCTTCTAATGGTTCATATTGAATGCACAAAAAGTCTGGAGTTGAAATAAGTTAAAAAAAATTGAAATCCTTTTGTAACAAACGAGTTTTCGTCCGAAACCCTGATATTTCGAAAGAGATTGTCTATTTTGTACACGAAGTACATCCAGTTTTTGCCGTAACCCTCTCAACTTTTTAGCACATGCTACGTGGGTGAAATTATGATACCATGCCAAGTTTCAACCATTTGATAGTTCATTTGTGGTGCTTTTTAATTTCAGGGTCATTTAGCTCAAAACAATTCATTAAATGCATGAAAAATAGGAAATGAAGTTAGATAGGGTTGAAATTTTAGGATGTGGCTTCTAATGGTTCATATTGAATGCACAAAAAGTCTGGAGTTGAAATAAGTTAAATAAAATTGAAATCCTTATGTAACAGACGAGTTTTCGTCCGAAACCCTGATACTTCGAAAGAGATTGTCCATTTTGTACACGAAGTGCATCCAGCTTTTGCCGTAACCCTCTCAACTTTTTATCCCATGCTATGTGGGTGAAATTATGATACCATGCCAAGTTTCAACCTTTTTAGAGTACATTTCTGGTGCTTTTTAATTTCAGGGTCATTTAGCTCAAAAAAATTCATTAAATGCATAAAAAATAGCAAATGAAGTTAGATAGGGTTGAAATTTTAGGATGTGGCTTCTAATGCTTCATATTGAATGCACAAAAAGTCTGGAGTTGAAATAAGTTCAAAAAATTGAAATCCTTTTGTAACACACGAGTTTTCGTCCGAAACCCTGATACTTCGAAAGAGATTGTCCATTTTGTACACGAAGTGCATCCAGTTTTAGCCGTAACCCTCTCAACTTTTTAGCACATGCTATGTGGGTGAAATTATGATACCATGCCAAGTTTCAACCATTTCAGAGTTCATTTGAGGTGCTTTTTAATTTCAGGGTCATTTAGCTCAAAACAATTCATTAAATGCATGAAAAATAGCAAATGAAGTTAGATAGGGTTGAAAGTTTAGGATGTGGCTTCTAATGGTTCATATTGAATGCACAAAAAGTCTGGAGTTGAAATAATTTTAAAAAATTGAAATCCTTTTGTAACAGACGAGTTTTCGTCCGAAACCCTGATACTTCGAAAGAGATTGTCCATTTTGTACACGAAGTGCATCCAGTTTTTTCCGTAACCCTCTCAACTTTTTAGCACATGCTATGTGGGTGAAATTATGATATACCATGCCAAGTTTCAACCATTTCCGAGTTCATTTGTGGTGCTTTTTAATTTCAGGGTCATTTAGCTGAAAACAATTCATTAAATGCATGAAAAATAGCAAATGAAGTTACATAGGGTTGAAATTTTAGGATGTGGCTTCTAATGGTTCATATTGAATGCACAAAAAGTCTGGAGTTGAAATAATTTTAAAAAATTGAAATCCTTTTGTAACAGACGAGTTTTCGTCCGAAACCCTGATACTTCGAAAGAGATTGTCCATTTTGTACACGAAGTGCATCCAGTTTTTGCCGTAACCCTCTCAACTTTTTAGCACATGCTATGTGGGTGAAATTATGATACCATGCCAAGTTTCAACCATTTCAGAGTTCATTTGTGGTGCTTTTTAATTTCAGGGTCGTTTAGCTCAAAACAATTCATTAAATGCATGAAAAATAGCAAATGAAGTTAGATAGGGTTGAAATTTTAGGATGTGGCTTCTAATGGTTCATATTGAATGCACAAAAAGTCTGGAGTTGAAATAAGTTCAAAAAAATTGAAATCCTTTTGTAACAGACGAGTTTTTGTCCGAAACCCTGATACTTCGAAATAGATTGTCCATTTTGTACACGAAGTGCATCCAGTTTTTGCCGTAACCCTCTCAACTTTTTAGCACATGCTATGTGGGTGAAATTATGATACCATGCCAAGTTTCAACCATTTGATAGTTCATTTGTGGTGCTTTTTAATTTCAGGGTCATTTAGCTCAATACAATTCATTAAATGCATGAAAAATAGCAAATGAAGTTAGATAGGGTTGAAATTTTAGGATGTGGCTTCTAATGGTTCATATTGAATGCACAAAAAGTCTGGTGTTGAAATAAGTTAAAAAAAATTGAAATCCTTATGTAACAGACGAGGTTTCGTCCGAAACCCTGATACTTCGAAAGAGATTGTCCATTTTGTACACGAAGTGCATCCAGCTTTTGCCGTAACCCTCTCAACTTTTTATCCCATGCTATGTGGGTGAAATTATGATACCATGCCAAGTTTCAACCTTTTTAGAGTTCATTTGTGGTGCTTTTTAATTTCAGGGTCATTTAGCTCAAAACAATTCATTAAATGCATGAAAAATAGCAAATGATGTTAGATAGGGTTGAAATTTTCGGATGTGGCTTCTAATGGTTCATATTGAATGCACAAAAAGTTTGGAGTTGAAATAAGTTAAAAAAAATTGAAATCCTTTTGTAACACACGAGTTTTCGTCCGAAACCCTGATACTTCGAAAGAGATTGTCCATTTTGTACACGAAGTGCATCCAGTTTTAGCCGTAACCCTCTCAACTTTTTAGCACATGCTATGTGGGTGAAATTATGATACCATGCCAAGTTTCAACCATTTCAGAGTTCATTTGTGGTGCTTTTTAATTTCAGGGTCATTTAGCTCAAAACAATTCATTAAATGCATGAAAAATAGCAAATGAAGTTAGATAGGGTTGAAAGTTTAGGATGTGGCTTCTAATGGTTCATATTGAATGCACAAAAAGTCTGGAGTTGAAATAATTTTAAAAAATTGAAATCCTTTTGTAACAGACGAGTTTTCGTCCGAAACCCTGATACTTCGAAAGAGATTGTCCATTTTGTACACGAAGTGCATCCAGCTTTTGCCGTAACCCTCTCAACTTTTTATCCCATGCTATGTGGGTGAAATTATGATACCATGCCAAGTTTCAACCTTTTTAGAGTTCATTTGTGCGCTTTTTAATTTCAGGGTCATTTAGCTCAAAACAATTCATTAAATGCATGAAAAATAGCAAATGATGTTAGATAGGGTTGAAATTTTCGGATGTGGCTTCTAATGGTTCATATTGAAGGCACAAAAAGTTTGGAGTTGAAATAAGTTTAAAAAAATTGAAATCCTTTTGTAACACACGAGTTTTCGTCCGAAACCCTGATACTTCGAAAGAGATTGTCCATTTTGTACACGAAGTGCATCCAGTTTTAGCCGTAACCCTCTCAACTTTTTAGCACATGCTATGTGGGTGAAATTATGATACCATGCCAAGTTTCAACCATTTCAGAGTTCATTTGTGGTGCTTTTTAATTTCAGGGTCATTTAGCTCAAAACAATTCATTAAATGCATGAAAAATAGTAAATGAAGTTAGATAGGGTTGAAAGTTTAGGATGTGGCTTCTAATGGTTCATATTGAATGCACAAAAAGTCTGGAGTTGAAATAATTTTAAAAAATTGAAATCCTTTTGTAACAGACGAGTTTTCGTCCGAAACCCTGATACTTCGAAAGAGATTGTCCATTTTGTACACGAAGTGCATCCAGTTTTTTCCGTAACCCTCTCAACTTTTTAGCACATGCTATGTGGGTGAAATTATGATATACCATGCCAAGTTTCAACCATTTCCGAGTTCATTTGTGGTGCTTTTTAATTTCAGGGTCATTTAGCTGAAAACAATTCATTAAATGCATGAAAAATAGCAAATGAAGTTACATAGGGTTGAAATTTTAGGATGTGGCTTCTAATGGTTCATATTGAATGCACAAAAAGTCTGGAGTTGAAATAATTTTAAAAAATTGAAATCCTTTTGTAACAGACGAGTTTTCGTCCGAAACCCTGATACTTCGAAAAAGATTGTCCATTTTGTACACGAAGTGCATCCAGTTTTTGCCGTAACCCTCTCAACTTTTTAGCACATGCTATGTGGGTGAAATTATGATACCATGCCAAGTTTCAACCATTTGATAGTTCATTTGTGGTGCTTTTTAATTTCAGGGTCATTTAGCTCAATACAATTCATTAAATGCATGAAAATTAGCAAATGAAGTTAGATAGGGTTGAAATTTTAGGATGTGGCTTCTAATGGTTCATATTGAATGCACAAAAAGTCTGGTGTTGAAATAAGTTAAAAAAAATTGAAATCCTTATGTAACAGACGAGGTTTCGTCCGAAACCCTGATACTTCGAAAGAGATTGTCCATTTTGTACACGAAGTGCATCCAGCTTTTGCCGTAACCCTCTCAACTTTTTATCCCATGCTATGTGGGTGAAATTATGATACCATGCCAAGTTTCAACCTTTTTAGAGTTCATTTGTGGTGCTTTTTAATTTCAGGGTCATTTAGCTCAAAACAATTCATTAAATGCATGAAAAATAGCAAATGATGTTAGATAGGGTTGAAATTTTCGGATGTGGCTTCTAATGGTTCATATTGAATGCACAAAAAGTTTGGAGTTGAAATAAGTTAAAAAAAATTGAAATCCTTTTGTAACACACGAGTTTTCGTCCGAAACCCTGATACTTCGAAAGAGATTGTCCATTTTGTACACGAAGTGCATCCAGTTTTAGCCGTAACCCTCTCAACTTTTTAGCACATGCTATGTGGGTGAAATTATGATACCATGCCAAGTTTCAACCATTTCAGAGTTCATTTGTGGTGCTTTTTAATTTCAGGGTCATTTAGCTCAAAACAATTCATTAAATGCATGAAAAATAGCAAATGAAGTTAGATAGGGTTGAAAGTTTAGGATGTGGCTTCTAATGGTTCATATTGAATGCACAAAAAGTCTGGAGTTGAAATAATTTTAAAAAATTGAAATCCTTTTGTAACAGACGAGTTTTCGTCCGAAACCCTGATACTTCGAAAGAGATTGTCCATTTTGTACACGAAGTGCATCCAGTTTTTTCCGTAACCCTCTCAACTTTTTAGCACATGCTATGTGGGTGAAATTATGATATACCATGCCAAGTTTCAACCATTTCCGAGTTCATTTGTGGTGCTTTTTAATTTCAGGGTCATTTAGCTGAAAACAATTCATTAAATGCATGAAAAATAGCAAATGAAGTTACATAGGGTTGAAATTTTAGGATGTGGCTTCTAATGGTTCATATTGAATGCACAAAAAGTCTGGAGTTGAAATAATTTTAAAAAATTGAAATCCTTTTGTAACAGACGAGTTTTCGTCCGAAACCCTGATACTTCGAAAGAGATTGTCCATTTTGTACACGAAGTGCATCCAGTTTTTTCCGTAACCCTCTCAACTTTTTAGCACATGCTATGTGGGTGAAATTATGATATACCATGCCAAGTTTCAACCATTTCCGAGTTCATTTGTGGTGCTTTTTAATTTCAGGGTCATTTAGCTGAAAACAATTCATTAAATGCATGAAAAATAGCAAATGAAGTTACATAGGGTTGAAATTTTAGGATGTGGCTTCTAATGGTTCATATTGAATGCACAAAAAGTCTGGAGTTGAAATAATTTTAAAAAATTGAAATCCTTTTGTAACAGACGAGTTTTCGTCCGAAACCCTGATACTTCGAAAGAGATTGTCCATTTTGTACACGAAGTGCATCCAGTTTTTGCCGTAACCCTCTCAACTTTTTAGCACATGCTATGTGGGTGAAATTATGATACCATGCCAAGTTTCAACCATTTGATAGTTCATTTGTGGTGCTTTTTAATTTCAGGGTCATTTAGCTCAATACAATTCATTAAATGCATGAAAAATAGCAAATGAAGTTAGATAGGGTTGAAATTTTAGGATGTGGCTTCTAATGGTTCATATTGAATGCACAAAAAGTCTGGTGTTGAAATAAGTTAAAAAAAATTGAAATCCTTATGTAACAGACGAGGTTTCGTCCGTAACCCTGATACTTCGAAAGAGATTGTCCATTTTGTACACGAAGTGCATCCAGCTTTTGCCGTAACCCTCTCAACTTTTTATCCCATGCTATGTGGGTGAAATTATGATACCATGCCAAGTTTCAACCTTTTTAGAGTTCATTTGTGGTGCTTTTTAATTTCAGGGTCATTTAGCTCAAAACAATTCATTAAATGCATGAAAAATAGCAAATGATGTTAGATAGGGTTGAAATTTTCGGATGTGGCTTCTAATGGTTCATATTGAATGCACAAAAAGTTTGGAGTTGAAATAAGTTAAAAAAAATTGAAATCCTTTTGTAACACACGAGTTTTCGTCCGAAACCCTGATACTTCGAAAGAGATTGTCCATTTTGTACACGAAGTGCATCCAGTTTTAGCCGTAACCCTCTCAACTTTTTAGCACATGCTATGTGGGTGAAATTATGATACCATGCCAAGTTTCAACCATTTCAGAGTTCATTTGTGGTGCTTTTTAATTTCAGGGTCATTTAGCTCAAAACAATTCATTAAATGCATGAAAAATAGCAAATGAAGTTAGATAGGGTTGAAAGTTTAGGATGTGGCTTCTAATGGTTCATATTGAATGCACAAAAAGTCTGGAGTTGAAATAATTTTAAAAAATTGAAATCCTTTTGTAACAGACGAGTTTTCGTCCGAAACCCTGATACTTCGAAAGAGATTGTCCATTTTGTACACGAAGTGCATCCAGTTTTTTCCGTAACCCTCTCAACTTTTTAGCACATGCTATGTGGGTGAAATTATGATATACCATGCCAAGTTTCAACCATTTCCGAGTTCATTTGTGGTGCTTTTTAATTTCAGGGTCATTTAGCTGAAAACAATTCATTAAATGCATGAAAAATAGCAAATGAAGTTACATAGGGTTGAAATTTTAGGATGTGGCTTCTAATGGTTCATATTGAATGGACAAAAATTCTGGAGTTGAAATAATTTTAAAAAATTGAAATCCTTTTGTAACAAACGAGTTTTCGTCCGAAACCCTGATACTTCGAAAAAGATTGTCCATTTTGTACACGAAGTGCATCCAGTTTTTGCCGTAACCCTCTCAACTTTTTAGCACATGCTATGTGGGTGAAATTATGATACCATGCCAAGTTTCAACCATTTGATAGTTCATTTGTGGTGCTTTTAAATTTCAGGGTCATTTAGCTCAATACAATTCATTAAATGCATGAAAATTAGCAAATGAAGTTAGATAGGGTTGAAATTTTAGGATGTGGCTTCTAATGGTTCATATTGAATGCACAAAAAGTCTGGTGTTGAAATAAGTTAAAAAAAATTGAAATCCTTATGTAACAGACGAGGTTTCGTCCGAAACCCTGATACTTCGAAAGAGATTGTCCATTTTGTACACGAAGTGCATCCAGCTTTTGCCGTAACCCTCTCAACTTTTTATCCCATGCTATGTGGGTGAAATTATGATACCATGCCAAGTTTCAACCTTTTTAGAGTTCATTTGTGGTGCTTTTTAATTTCAGGGTCATTTAGCTCAAAACAATTCATTAAATGCATGAAAAATAGCAAATGATGTTAGATAGGGTTGAAATTTTCGGATGTGGCTTCTAATGGTTCATATTGAATGCACAAAAAGTTTGGAGTTGAAATAAGTTAAAAAAAAATTGAAATCCTTTTGTAACACACGAGTTTTCGTCCGAAACCCTGATACTTCGAAAGAGATTGTCCATTTTGTACACGAAGTGCATCCAGTTTTAGCCGTAACCCTCTCAACTTTTTAGCACATGCTATGTGGGTGAAATTATGATACCATGCCAAGTTTCAACCATTTCAGAGTTCATTTGTGGTGCTTTTTAATTTCAGGGTCATTTAGCTCAAAACAATTCATTAAATGCATGAAAAATAGCAAATGAAGTTAGATAGGGTTGAAAGTTTAGGATGTGGCTTCTAATGGTTCATATTGAATGCACAAAAAGTCTGGAGTTGAAATAATTTTAAAAAATTGAAATCCTTTTGTAACAGACGAGTTTTCGTCCGAAACCCTGATACTTCGAAAGAGATTGTCCATTTTGTACACGAAGTGCATCCAGTTTTTTCCGTAACCCTCTCAACTTTTTAGCACATGCTATGTGGGTGAAATTATGATATACCATGCCAAGTTTCAACCATTTCCGAGTTCATTTGTGGTGCTTTTTAATTTCAGGGTCATTTAGCTGAAAACAATTCATTAAATGCATGAAAAATAGCAAATGAAGTTACATAGGGTTGAAATTTTAGGATGTGGCTTCTAATGGTTCATATTGAATGCACAAAAAGTCTGGAGTTGAAATAATTTTAAAAAATTGAAATCCTTTTGTAACAGACGAGTTTTCGTCCGAAACCCTGATACTTCGAAAGAGATTGTCCATTTTGTACACGAAGTGCATCCAGTTTTTGCCGTAACCCTCTCAACTTTTTAGCACATGCTATGTGGGTGAAACTATGATAAAATGCCAAGTTTCAACATTTTCAGAGTTCATTTGTGGTGCTTTTTAATTTCAGGGTCGTTTAGCTCAAAACAATTCATTAAATGCATGAAAAATAGCAAATGAAGTTAGATAGGGTTGAAATTTTAGGATGTGGCTTCTAATGGTTCATATTGAATGCACAAAAAGTCTGGAGTTGAAATAAGTTCAAAAAAATTGAAATCCTTTTGTAACAGACGAGTTTTCGTCCGAAACCCTGATACTTCGAAATAGATTGTCCATTTTGTACACGAAGTGCATCCAGTTTTTGCCATAACCCTCTCAACTTTTTAGCACATGCTATGTGGGTGAAATTATGATACCATGCCAAGTTTCAACCATTTGATAGTTCATTTGTGGTGCTTTTTAATTTCAGGGTCATTTAGCTCAATACAATTCATTAAATGCATGAAAAATAGCAAATGAAGTTAGATAGGGTTGAAATTTTAGGATGTGGCTTCTAATGGTTCATATTGAATGCACAAAAAGTCTGGTGTTGAAATAAGTTAAAAAAAATTGAAATCCTTATGTAACAAACGAGGTTTCGTCCGAAACCCTGATACTTCGAAAGAGATTGTCCATTTTGTACACGAAGTGCATCCAGCTTTTGCCGTAACCCTCTCAACTTTTTATCCCATGCTATGTGGGTGAAATTATGATACCATGCCAAGTTTCAACCTTTTTAGAGTTCATTTGTGGTGCTTTTTAATTTCAGGGTCATTTAGCTCAAAACAATTCATTAAATGCATGAAAAATAGCAAATGATGTTAGATAGGGTTGAAATTTTCGGATGTGGCTTCTAATGGTTCATATTGAATGCACAAAAAGTTTGGAGTTGAAATAAGTTAAAAAAAAATTGAAATCCTTTTGTAACACACGAGTTTTCGTCCGAAACCCTGATACTTCGAAAGAGATTGTCCATTTTGTACACGAAGTGCATCCAGTTTTAGCCGTAACCCTCTCAACTTTTTAGCACATGCTATGTGGGTGAAATTATGATACCATGCCAAGTTTCAACCATTTCAGAGTTCATTTGTGGTGCTTTTTAATTTCAGGGTCATTTAGCTCAAAACAATTCATTAAATGCATGAAAAATAGCAAATGAAGTTAGATAGGGTTGAAAGTTTAGGATGTGGCTTCTAATGGTTCATATTGAATGCACAAAAAGTCTGGAGTTGAAATAATTTTAAAAAATTGAAATCCTTTTGTAACAGACGAGTTTTCGTCCGAAACCCTGATACTTCGAAAGAGATTGTCCATTTTGTACACGAAGTGCATCCAGTTTTTTCCGTAACCCTCTCAACTTTTTAGCACATGCTATGTGGGTGAAATTATGATATACCATGCCAAGTTTCAACCATTTCCGAGTTCATTTGTGGTGCTTTTTAATTTCAGGGTCATTTAGCTGAAAACAATTCATTAAATGCATGAAAAATAGCAAATGAAGTTACATAGGGTTGAAATTTTAGGATGTGGCTTCTAATGGTTCATATTGAATGCACAAAAAGTCTGGAGTTGAAATAATTTTAAAAAATTGAAATCCTTTTGTAACAGACGAGTTTTCGTCCGAAACCCTGATACTTCGAAAGAGATTGTCCATTTTGTACACGAAGTGCATCCAGTTTTTGCCGTAACCCTCTCAACTTTTTAGCACATGCTATGTGGGTGAAATTATGATAAAATGCCAAGTTTCAACATTTTCAGAGTTCATTTGTGGTGCTTTTTAATTTCAGGGTCGTTTAGCTCAAAACAATTCATTAAATGCATGAAAAATAGCAAATGAAGTTAGATAGGGTTGAAATTTTAGGATGTGGCTTCTAATGGTTCATATTGAATGCACAAAAAGTCTGGAGTTGAAATAAGTTCAAAAAAATTGAAATCCTTTTGTAACAGACGAGTTTTCGTCCGAAACCCTGATACTTCGAAATAGATTGTCCATTTTGTACACGAAGTGCATCCAGTTTTTGCCATAACCCTCTCAACTTTTTAGCACATGCTATGTGGGTGAAATTATGATACCATGCCAAGTTTCAACCATTTGATAGTTCATTTGTGGTGCTTTTTAATTTCAGGGTCATTTAGCTCAATACAATTCATTAAATGCATGAAAAATAGCAAATGAAGTTAGATAGGGTTGAAATTTTAGGATGTGGCTTCTAATGGTTCATATTGAATGCACAAAAAGTCTGGTGTTGAAATAAGTTAAAAAAAATTGAAATCCTTATGTAACAAACGAGGTTTCGTCCGAAACCCTGATACTTCGAAAGAGATTGTCCATTTTGTACACGAAGTGCATCCAGCTTTTGCCGTAACCCTCTCAACTTTTTATCCCATGCTATGTGGGTGAAATTATGATACCATGCCAAGTTTCAACCTTTTTAGAGTTCATTTGTGGTGCTTTTTAATTTCAGGGTCATTTAGCTCAAAACAATTCATTAAATGCATGAAAAATAGCAAATGATGTTAGATAGGGTTGAAATTTTCGGATGTGGCTTCTAATGGTTCATATTGAATGCACAAAAAGTTTGGAGTTGAAATAAGTTAAAAAAAATTGAAATCCTTTTGTAACACACGAGTTTTCGTCCGAAACCCTGATACTTCGAAAGAGATTGTCCATTTTGTACACGAAGTGCATCCAGTTTTAGCCGTAACCCTCTCAACTTTTTAGCACATGCTATGTGGGTGAAATTATGATACCATGCCAAGTTTCAACCATTTCAGAGTTCATTTGTGGTGCTTTTTAATTTCAGGGTCATTTAGCTCAAAACAATTCATTAAATGCATGAAAAATAGCAAATGAAGTTAGATAGGGTTGAAAGTTTAGGATGTGGCTTCTAATGGTTCATATTGAATGCACAAAAAGTCTGGAGTTGAAATAATTTTAAAAAATTGAAATCCTTTTGTAACAGACGAGTTTTCGTCCGAAACCCTGATACTTCGAAAGAGATTGTCCATTTTGTACACGAAGTGCATCCAGTTTTTTCCGTAACCCTCTCAACTTTTTAGCACATGCTATGTGGGTGAAATTATGATATACCATGCCAAGTTTCAACCATTTCCGAGTTCATTTGTGGTGCTTTTTAATTTCAGGGTCATTTAGCTGAAAACAATTCATTAAATGCATGAAAAATAGCAAATGAAGTTACATAGGGTTGAAATTTTAGGATGTGGCTTCTAATGGTTCATATTGAATGCACAAAAAGTCTGGAGTTGAAATAATTTTAAAAAATTGAAATCCTTTTGTAACAGACGAGTTTTCGTCCGAAACCCTGATACTTCGAAAGAGATTGTCCATTTTGTACACGAAGTGCATCCAGTTTTTGCCGTAACCCTCTCAACTTTTTAGCACATGCTATGTGGGTGAAATTATGATAAAATGCCAAGTTTCAACATTTTCAGAGTTCATTTGTGGTGCTTTTTAATTTCAGGGTCGTTTAGCTCAAAACAATTCATTAAATGCATGAAAAATAGCAAATGAAGTTAGATAGGGTTGAAATTTTAGGATGTGGCTTCTAATGGTTCATATTGAATGCACAAAAAGTCTGGAGTTGAAATAAGTTCAAAAAAATTGAAATCCTTTTGTAACAGACGAGTTTTCGTCCGAAACCCTGATACTTCGAAATAGATTGTCCATTTTGTACACGAAGTGCATCCAGTTTTTGCCGTAACCCTCTCAACTTTTTAGCACATGCTATGTGGGTGAAATTATGATACCATGCCAAGTTTCAACCATTTGATAGTTCATTTGTGGTGCTTTTTAATTTCAGGGTCATTTAGCTCAATACAATTCATTAAATGCATGAAAAATAGCAAATGAAGTTAGATAGGGTTGAAATTTTAGGATGTGGCTTCTAATGGTTCATATTGAATGCACAAAAAGTCTGGTGTTGAAATAAGTTAAAAAAAATTGAAATCCTTATGTAACAAACGAGGTTTCGTCCGAAACCCTGATACTTCGAAAGAGATTGTCCATTTTGTACACGAAGTGCATCCAGCTTTTGCCGTAACCCTCTCAACTTTTTATCCCATGCTATGTGGGTGAAATTATGATACCATGCCAAGTTTCAACCTTTTTAGAGTTCATTTGTGGTGCTTTTTAATTTCAGGGTCATTTAGCTCAAAACAATTCATTAAATGCATGAAAAATAGCAAATGATGTTAGATAGGGTTGAAATTTTCGGATGTGGCTTCTAATGGTTCATATTGAATGCACAAAAAGTTTGGAGTTGAAATAAGTTAAAAAAAATTGAAATCCTTTTGTAACACACGAGTTTTCGTCCGAAACCCTGATACTTCGAAAGAGATTGTCCATTTTGTACACGAAGTGCATCCAGTTTTAGCCGTAACCCTCTCAAGTTTTTAGCACATGCTATGTGGGTGAAATTATGATACCATGCCAAGTTTCAACCATTTCAGAGTTCATTTGTGGTGCTTTTTAATTTCAGGGTCATTTAGCTCAAAACAATTCATTAAATGCATGAAAAATAGCAAATGAAGTTAGATAGGGTTGAAAGTTTAGGATGTGGCTTCTAATGGTTCATATTGAATGCACAAAAAGTCTGGAGTTGAAATAATTTTAAAAAATTGAAATCCTTTTGTAACAGACGAGTTTTCGTCCGAAACCCTGATACTTCGAAAGAGTTTGTCCATTTTGTACACGAAGTGCATCCAGTTTTTTCCGTAACCCTCTCAACTTTTTAGCACATGCTATGTGGGTGAAATTATGATATACCATGCCAAGTTTCAACCATTTCCGAGTTCATTTGTGGTGCTTTTTAATTTCAGGGTCATTTAGCTGAAAACAATTCATTAAATGCATGAAAAATAGCAAATGAAGTTACATAGGGTTGAAATTTTAGGATGTGGCTTCTAATGGTTCATATTGAATGCACAAAAAGTCTGGAGTTGAAATAATTTTAAAAAATTGAAATCCTTTTGTAACAGACGAGTTTTCGTCCGAAACCCTGATACTTCGAAAGAGATTGTCCATTTTGTACACGAAGTGCATCCAGTTTTTGCCGTAACCCTCTCAACTTTTTAGCACATGCTATGTGGGTGAAATTATGATACCATGCCAAGTTTCAACCATTTGATAGTTCATTTGTGGTGCTTTTTAATTTCAGGGTCATTTAGCTCAATACAATTCATTAAATGCATGAAAAATAGCAAATGAAGTTAGATAGGGTTGAAATTTTAGGATGTGGCTTCTAATGGTTCATATTGAATGCACAAAAAGTCTGGTGTTGAAATAAGTTAAAAAAAATTGAAATCCTTATGTAACAGACGAGGTTTCGTCCGAAACCCTGATACTTCGAAAGAGATTGTCCATTTTGTACACGAAGTGCATCCAGCTTTTGCCGTAACCCTCTCAACTTTTTATCCCATGCTATGTGGGTGAAATTATGATACCATGCCAAGTTTCAACCTTTTTAGAGTTCATTTGTGGTGCTTTTTAATTTCAGGGTCATTTAGCTCAAAACAATTCATTAAATGCATGAAAAATAGCAAATGATGTTAGATAGGGTGGAAATTTTCGGATGTGGCTTCTAATGGTTCATATTGAATGCACAAAAAGTTTGGAGTTGAAATAAGTTAAAAAAAATTGAAATCCTTTTGTAACACACGAGTTTTCGTCCGAAACCCTGATACTTCGAAAGAGATTGTCCATTTTGTACACGAAGTGCATCCAGTTTTAGCCGTAACCCTCTCAACTTTTTAGCACATGCTATGTGGGTGAAATTATGATACCATGCCAAGTTTCAACCATTTCAGAGTTCATTTGTGGTGCTTTTTAATTTCAGGGTCATTTAGCTCAAAACAATTCATTAAATGCATGAAAAATAGCAAATGAAGTTAGATAGGGTTGAAAGTTTAGGATGTGGCTTCTAATGGTTCATATTGAATGCACAAAAAGTCTGGAGTTGAAATAATTTTAAAAAATTGAAATCCTTTTGTAACAGACGAGTTTTCGTCCGAAACCCTGATACTTCGAAAGAGATTGTCCATTTTGTACACGAAGTGCATCCAGTTTTTTCCGTAACCCTCTCAACTTTTTAGCACATGCTATGTGGGTGAAATTATGATATACCATGCCAAGTTTCAACCATTTCCGAGTTCATTTGTGGTGCTTTTTAATTTCAGGGTCATTTAGCTGAAAACAATTCATTAAATGCATGAAAAATAGCAAATGAAGTTACATAGGGTTGAAATTTTAGGATGTGGCTTCTAATGGTTCATATTGAATGCACAAAAAGTCTGGAGTTGAAATAATTTTAAAAAATTGAAATCCTTTTGTAACAGACGAGTTTTCGTCCGAAACCCTGATACTTCGAAAAAGATTGTCCATTTTGTACACGAAGTGCATCCAGTTTTTGCCGTAACCCTCTCAACTTTTTAGCACATGCTATGTGGGTGAAATTATGATACCATGCCAAGTTTCAACCATTTGATAGTTCATTTGTGGTGCTTTTTAATTTCAGGGTCATTTAGCTCAATACAATTCATTAAATGCATGAAAATTAGCAAATGAAGTTAGATAGGGTTGAAATTTTAGGATGTGGATTCTAATGGTTCATATTGAATGCACAAAAAGTCTGGTGTTGAAATAAGTTAAAAAAAATTGAAATCCTTATGTAACAGACGAGGTTTCGTCCGAAACCCTGATACTTCGAAAGAGATTGTCCATTTTGTACACGAAGTGCATCCAGCTTTTGCCGTAACCCTCTCAACTTTTTATCCCATGCTATGTGGGTGAAATTATGATACCATGCCAAGTTTCAACCTTTTTAGAGTTCATTTGTGGTGCTTTTTAATTTCAGGGTCATTTAGCTCAAAACAATTCATTAAATGCATGAAAAATAGCAAATGATGTTAGATAGGGTTGAAATTTTCGGATGTGGCTTCTAATGGTTCATATTGAATGCACAAAAAGTTTGGAGTTGAAATAAGTTAAAAAAAATTGAAATCCTTTTGTAACACACGAGTTTTCGTCCGAAACCCTGATACTTCGAAAGAGATTGTCCATTTTGTACACGAAGTGCATCCAGTTTTAGCCGTAACCCTCTCAACTTTTTAGCACATGCTATGTGGGTGAAATTATGATACCATGCCAAGTTTCAACCATTTCAGAGTTCATTTGTGGTGCTTTTTAATTTCAGGGTCATTTAGCTCAAAACAATTCATTAAATGCATGAAAAATAGCAAATGAAGTTAGATAGGGTTGAAAGTTTAGGATGTGGCTTCTAATGGTTCATATTGAATGCACAAAAAGTCTGGAGTTGAAATAATTTTAAAAAATTGAAATCCTTTTGTAACAGACGAGTTTTCGTCCGAAACCCTAATACTTCGAAAGAGATTGTCCATTTTGTACACGAAGTGCATCCAGTTTTTTCCGTAACCCTCTCAACTTTTTAGCACATGCTATGTGGGTGAAATTATGATATACCATGCCAAGTTTCAACCATTTCCGAGTTCATTTGTGGTGCTTTTTAATTTCAGGGTCATTTAGCTGAAAACAATTCATTAAATGCATGAAAAATAGCAAATGAAGTTACATAGGGTTGAAATTTTAGGATGTGGCTTCTAATGGTTCATATTGAATGCACAAAAAGTCTGGAGTTGAAATAATTGTAAAAAATTGAAATCCTTTTGTAACAGACGAGTTTTCGTCCGAAACCCTGATACTTCGAAAAAGATTGTCCATTTTGTACACGAAGTGCATCCAGTTTTTGCCGTAACCCTCTCAACTTTTTAGCACATGCTATGTGGGTGAAATTATGATACCATGCCAAGTTTCAACCATTTGATAGTTCATTTGTGGTGCTTTTTAATTTCAGGGTCATTTAGCTCAATACAATTCATTAAATGCATGAAAATTAGCAAATGAAGTTAGATAGGGTTGAAATTTTAGGATGTGGCTTCTAATGGTTCATATTGAATGCACAAAAAGTCTGGTGTTGAAATAAGTTAAAAAAAATTGAAATCCTTATGTAACAGACGAGGTTTCGTCCGAAACCCTGATACTTCGAAAGAGATTGTCCATTTTGTACACGAAGTGCATCCAGCTTTTGCCGTAACCCTCTCAACTTTTTATCCCATGCTATGTGGGTGAAATTATGATACCATGCCAAGTTTCAACCTTTTTAGAGTTCATTTGTGGTGCTTTTTAATTTCAGGGTCATTTAGCTCAAAACAATTCATTAAATGCATGAAAAATAGCAAATGATGTTAGATAGGGTTGAAATTTTCGGATGTGGCTTCTAATGGTTCATATTGAATGCACAAAAAGTTTGGAGTTGAAATAAGTTAAAAAAAATTGAAATCCTTTTGAACACACGAGTTTTCGTCCGAAACCCTGATACTTCGAAAGAGATTGTCCATTTTGTACACGAAGTGCATCCAGTTTTAGCCGTAACCCTCTCAACTTTTTAGCACATGCTATGTGGGTGAAATTATGATACCATGCCAAGTTTCAACCATTTCAGAGTTCATTTGTGGTGCTTTTTAATTTCAGGGTCATTTAGCTCAAAACAATTCATTAAATGCATGAAAAATAGCAAATGAAGTTAGATAGGGTTGAAAGTTTAGGATGTGGCTTCTAATGGTTCATATTGAATGCACAAAAAGTCTGGAGTTGAAATAATTTTAAAAAATTGAAATCCTTTTGTAACAGACGAGTTTTCGTCCGAAACCCTGATACTTCGAAAGAGATTGTCCATTTTGTACACGAAGTGCATCCAGTTTTTTCCGTAACCCTCTCAACTTTTTAGCACATGCTATGTGGGTGAAATTATGATATACCATGCCAAGTTTCAACCATTTCCGAGTTCATTTGTGGTGCTTTTTAATTTCAGGGTCATTTAGCTGAAAACAATTCATTAAATGCATGAAAAATAGCAAATGAAGTTACATAGGGTTGAAATTTTAGGATGTGGCTTCTAATGGTTCATATTGAATGCACAAAAAGTCTGGAGTTGAAATAATTTTAAAAAATTGAAATCCTTTTGTAACAGACGAGTTTTCGTCCGAAACCCTGATACTTCGAAAGAGATTGTCCATTTTGTACACGAAGTGCATCCAGTTTTTGCCGTAACCCTCTCAACTTTTTAGCACATGCTATGTGGGTGAAATTATGATACCATGCCAAGTTTCAACCATTTCAGAGTTCATTTGTGGTGCTTTTTAATTTCAGGGTCGTTTAGCTCAAAACAATTCATTAAATGCATGAAAAATAGCAAATGAAGTTACATAGGGTTGAAATTTTAGGATGTGGCTTCTAATGGTTCATATTGAATGCACAAAAAGTCTGGAGTTGAAATAATTTTAAAAAATTGAAATCCTTTTGTAACAGACGAGTTTTCGTCCGAAACCCTGATACTTCGAAAGAGATTGTCCATTTTGTACACGAAGTGCATCCAGTTTTTGCCGTAACCCTCTCAACTTTTTAGCACATGCTATGTGGGTGAAATTATGATACCATGCCAAGTTTCAACCATTTGATAGTTCATTTGTGGTGCTTTTTAATTTCAGGGTCATTTAGCTCAATACAATTCATTAAATGCATGAAAATTAGCAAATGAAGTTAGATAGGGTTGAAATTTTAGGATGTGGCTTCTAATGGTTCATATTGAATGCACAAAAAGTCTGGTGTTGAAATAAGTTAAAAAAAATTGAAATCCTTATGTAACAGACGAGGTTTCGTCCGAAACCCTGATACTTCGAAAGAGATTGTCCATTTTGTACACGAAGTGCATCCAGCTTTTGCCGTAACCCTCTCAACTTTTTATCCCATGCTATGTGGGTGAAATTATGATACCATGCCAAGTTTCAACCTTTTTAGAGTTCATTTGTGGTGCTTTTTAATTTCAGGGTCATTTAGCTCAAAACAATTCATTAAATGCATGAAAAATAGCAAATGATGTTAGATAGGGTTGAAATTTTCGGATGTGGCTTCTAATGGTTCATATTGAATGCACAAAAAGTTTGGAGTTGAAATAAGTTAAAAAAAATTGAAATCCTTTTGTAACACACGAGTTTTCGTCCGAAACCCTGATACTTCGAAAGAGATTGTCCATTTTGTACACGAAGTGCATCCAGTTTTAGCCGTAACCCTCTCAACTTTTTAGCACATGCTATGTGGGTGAAATTATGATACCATGCCAAGTTTCAACCATTTCAGAGTTCATTTGTGGTGCTTTTTAATTTCAGGGTCATTTAGCTCAAAACAATTCATTAAATGCATGAAAAATAGCAAATGAAGTTAGATAGGGTTGAAAGTTTAGGATGTGGCTTCTAATGGTTCATATTGAATGCACAAAAAGTCTGGAGTTGAAATAATTTTAAAAAATTGAAATCCTTTTGTAACAGACGAGTTTTCGTCCGAAACCCTGATACTTCGAAAGAGATTGTCCATTTTGTACACGAAGTGCATCCAGTTTTTTCCGTAACCCTCTCAACTTTTTAGCACATGCTATGTGGGTGAAATTATGATATACCATGCCAAGTTTCAACCATTTCCGAGTTCATTTGTGGTGCTTTTTAATTTCAGGGTCATTTAGCTGAAAACAATTCATTAAATGCATGAAAAATAGCAAATGAAGTTACATAGGGTTGAAATTTTAGGATGTGGCTTCTAATGGTTCATATTGAATGCACAAAAAGTCTGGAGTTGAAATAATTTTAAAAAATTGAAATCCTTTTGTAACAGACGAGTTTTCGTTCGAAACCCTGATACTTCGAAAGAGATTGTCCATTTTGTACACGAAGTGCATCCAGTTTTTGCCGTAACCCTCTCAACTTTTTAGCACATGCTATGTGGGTGAAATTATGATACCATGCCAAGTTTCAACCATTTGATAGTTCATTTGTGGTGCTTTTTAATTTCAGGGTCATTTAGCTCAATACAATTCATTAAATGCATGAAAAATAGCAAATGAAGTTAGATAGGGTTGAAATTTTAGGATGTGGCTTCTAATGGTTCATATTGAATGCACAAAAAGTCTGGTGTTGAAATAAGTTAAAAAAATTGAAATCCTTATGTAACAGACGAGGTTTCGTCCGAAACCCTGATACTTCGAAAGAGATTGTCCATTTTGTACACGAAGTGCATCCAGCTTTTGCCGTAACCCTCTCAACTTTTTATCCCATGCTATGTGGGTGAAATTATGATACCATGCCAAGTTTCAACCTTTTTAGAGTTCATTTGTGGTGCTTTTTAATTTCAGGGTCATTTAGCTCAAAACAATTCATTAAATGCATGAAAAATAGCAAATGATGTTAGATAGGGTTGAAATTTTCGGATGTGGCTTCTAATGGTTCATATTGAATGCACAAAAAGTTTGGAGTTGAAATAAGTTAAAAAAAATTGAAATCCTTTTGTAACACACGAGTTTTCGTCCGAAACCCTGATACTTCGAAAGAGATTGTCCATTTTGTACACGAAGTGCATCCAGTTTTAGCCGTAACCCTCTCAACTTTTTATCCCATGCTATGTGGGTGAAATTATGATACCATGCCAAGTTTCAACCATTTCAGAGTTCATTTGTGGTGCTTTTTAATTTCAGGGTCATTTAGCTCAAAACAATTCATTAAATGCATGAAAAATAGCAAATGAAGTTAGATAGGGTTGAAATTTTCGGATGTGGCTTCTAATGGTTCATATTGAATGCACAAAAAGTTTGGAGTTGAAATAAGTTAAAAAAAATTGAAATCCTTTTGTAACAGACGAGTTTTCGTCCTAAACCCTGATACTTCGACAGAGATTGTCCATTTTGTACACGAAGTGCATCCAGTTTTTGCCGTAACCCTCTCAACTTTTTAGCACATGCTATGTGGGTGAAATTATGATACCATGCCAAGTTTCAACCATTTCAGAGTTCATTTGTGGTGCTTTTTAATTTCAGGGTCATTTAGCTCAATACAATTCATTAAATGCATGAAAATTAGCAAATGAAGTTAGATAGGGTTGAAATTTTAGGATGTGGCTTCTAATGGTTCATATTGAATGCACAAAAAGTCTGGTGTTGAAATAAGTTAAAAAAAATTGAAATCCTTATGTAACAGACGAGGTTTCGTCCGAAACCCTGATACTTCGAAAGAGATTGTCCATTTTGTACACGAAGTGCATCCAGCTTTTGCCGTAACCCTCTCAACTTTTTATCCCATGCTATGTGGGTGAAATTATGATACCATGCCAAGTTTCAACCTTTTTAGAGTTCATTTGTGGTGCTTTTTAATTTCAGGGTCATTTAGCTCAAAACAATTCATTAAATGCATGAAAAATAGCAAATGATGTTAGATAGGGTTGAAATTTTCGGATGTGGCTTCTAATGGTTCATATTGAATGCACAAAAAGTTTGGAGTTGAAATAAGTTAAAAAAAATTGAAATCCTTTTGAACACACGAGTTTTCGTCCGAAACCCTGATACTTCGAAAGAGATTGTCCATTTTGTACACGAAGTGCATCCAGTTTTAGCCGTAACCCTCTCAACTTTTTAGCACATGCTATGTGGGTGAAATTATGATACCATGCCAAGTTTCAACCATTTCAGAGTTCATTTGTGGTGCTTTTTAATTTCAGGGTCATTTAGCTCAAAACAATTCATTAAATGCATGAAAAATAGCAAATGAAGTTAGATAGGGTTGAAAGTTTAGGATGTGGCTTCTAATGGTTCATATTGAATGTACAAAAAGTCTGGAGTTGAAATAATTTTAAAAAATTGAAATCCTTTTGTAACAGACGAGTTTTCGTCCGAAACCCTGATACTTCGAAAGAGATTGTCCATTTTGTACACGAAGTGCATCCAGTATTTTCCGTAACCCTCTCAACTTTTTAGCACATGCTATGTGGGTGAAATTATGATATACCATGCCAAGTTTCAACCATTTCCGAGTTCATTTGTGGTGCTTTTTAATTTCAGGGTCATTTAGCTGAAAACAATTCATTAAATGCATGAAAAATAGCAAATGAAGTTACATAGGGTTGAAATTTTAGGATGTGGCTTCTAATGGTTCATATTGAATGCACAAAAAGTCTGGAGTTGAAATAATTTTAAAAAATTGAAATCCTTTTGTAACAGACGAGTTTTCGTCCGAAACCCTGATACTTCGAAAGAGATTGTCCATTTTGTACACGAAGTGCATCCAGTTTTTGCCGTAACCCTCTCAACTTTTTAGCACATGCTATGTGGGTGAAATTATGATACCATGCCAAGTTTCAACCATTTCAGAGTTCATTTGTGGTGCTTTTTAATTTCAGGGTCGTTTAGCTCAAAACAATTCATTAAATGCATGAAAAATAGCAAATGAAGTTACATAGGGTTGAAATTTTAGGATGTGGCTTCTAATGGTTCATATTGAATGCACAAAAAGTCTGGAGTTGAAATAATTTTAAAAAATTGAAATCCTTTTGTAACAGACGAGTTTTCGTCCGAAACCCTGATACTTCGAAAGAGATTGTCCATTTTGTACACGAAGTGCATCCAGTTTTTGCCGTAACCCTCTCAACTTTTTAGCACATGCTATGTGGGTGAAATTATGATACCATGCCAAGTTTCAACCATTTGATAGTTCATTTGTGGTGCTTTTTAATTTCAGGGTCATTTAGCTCAATACAATTCATTAAATGCATGAAAATTAGCAAATGAAGTTAGATAGGGTTGAAATTTTAGGATGTGGCTTCTAATGGTTCATATTGAATGCACAAAAAGTCTGGTGTTGAAATAAGTTAAAAAAAATTGAAATCCTTATGTAACAGACGAGGTTTCGTCCGAAACCCTGATACTTCGAAAGAGATTGTCCATTTTGTACACGAAGTGCATCCAGCTTTTGCCGTAACCCTCTCAACTTTTTATCCCATGCTATGTGGGTGAAATTATGATACCATGCCAAGTTTCAACCTTTTTAGAGTTCATTTGTGGTGCTTTTTAATTTCAGGGTCATTTAGCTCAAAACAATTCATTAAATGCATGAAAAATAGCAAATGATGTTAGATAGGGTTGAAATTTTCGGATGTGGCTTCTAATGGTTCATATTGAATGCACAAAAAGTTTGGAGTTGAAATAAGTTAAAAAAAATTGAAATCCTTTTGTAACACACGAGTTTTCGTCCGAAACCCTGATACTTCGAAAGAGATTGTCCATTTTGTACACGAAGTGCATCCAGTTTTAGCCGTAACCCTCTCAACTTTTTAGCACATGCTATGTGGGTGAAATTATGATACCATGCCAAGTTTCAACCATTTCAGAGTTCATTTGTGGTGCTTTTTAATTTCAGGGTCATTTAGCTGAAAACAATTCATTAAATGCATGAAAAATAGCAAATGAAGTTAGATAGGGTTGAAAGTTTAGGATGTGGCTTCTAATGGTTCATATTGAATGCACAAAAAGTCTGGAGTTGAAATAATTTTAAAAAATTGAAATCCTTTTGTAACAGACGAGTTTTCGTCCGAAACCCTGATACTTCGAAAGAGATTGTCCATTTTGTACACGAAGTGCATCCAGTTTTTTCCGTAACCCTCTCAACTTTTTAGCACATGCTATGTGGGTGAAATTATGATATACCATGCCAAGTTTCAACCATTTCCGAGTTCATTTGTGGTGCTTTTTAATTTCAGGGTCATTTAGCTGAAAACAATTCATTAAATGCATGAAAAATAGCAAATGAAGTTACATAGGGTTGAAATTTTAGGATGTGGCTTCTAATGGTTCATATTGAATGCACAAAAAGTCTGGAGTTGAAATAATTTTAAAAAATTGAAATCCTTTTGTAACAGACGAGTTTTCGTTCGAAACCCTGATACTTCGAAAGAGATTGTCCATTTTGTACACGAAGTGCATCCAGTTTTTGCCGTAACCCTCTCAACTTTTTAGCACATGCTATGTGGGTGAAATTATGATACCATGCCAAGTTTCAACCATTTGATAGTTCATTTGTGGTGCTTTTTAATTTCAGGGTCATTTAGCTCAATACAATTCATTAAATGCATGAAAATTAGCAAATGAAGTTAGATAGGGTTGAAATTTTAGGATGTGGCTTCTAATGGTTCATATTGAATGCACAAAAAGTCTGGTGTTGAAATAAGTTAAAAAAATTGAAATCCTTATGTAACAGACGAGGTTTCGTCCGAAACCCTGATACTTCGAAAGAGATTGTCCATTTTGTACACGAAGTGCATCCAGCTTTTGCCGTAACCCTCTCAACTTTTTATCCCATGCTATGTGGGTGAAATTATGATACCATGCCAAGTTTCAACCTTTTTAGAGTTCATTTGTGGTGCTTTTTAATTTCAGGGTCATTTAGCTCAAAACAATTCATTAAATGCATGAAAAATAGCAAATGATGTTAGATAGGGTTGAAATTTTCGGATGTGGCTTCTAATGGTTCATATTGAATGCACAAAAAGTTTGGAGTTGAAATAAGTTAAAAAAAATTGAAATCCTTTTGTAACACACGAGTTTTCGTCCGAAACCCTGATACTTCGAAAGAGATTGTCCATTTTGTACACGAAGTGCATCCAGTTTTAGCCGTAACCCTCTCAACTTTTTATCCCATGCTATGTGGGTGAAATTATGATACCATGCCAAGTTTCAACCATTTCAGAGTTCATTTGTGGTGCTTTTTAATTTCAGGGTCATTTAGCTCAAAACAATTCATTAAATGCATGAAAAATAGCAAATGAAGTTAGATAGGGTTGAAAGTTTAGGATGTGGCTTCTAATGGTTCATATTGAATGCACAAAAAGTCTGGAGTTGAAATAATTTTAAAAAATTGAAATCCTTTTGTAACAGACGAGTTTTCGTCCGAAACCCTGATACTTCGAAAGAGATTGTCCATTTTGTACACGAAGTGCATCCAGTTTTTTCCGTAACCCTCTCAACTTTTTAGCACATGCTATGTGGGTGAAATTATGATATACCATGCCAAGTTTCAACCATTTCCGAGTTCATTTGTGGTGCTTTTTAATTTCAGGGTCATTTAGCTGAAAACAATTCATTAAATGCATGAAAAATAGCAAATGAAGTTACATAGGGTTGAAATTTTAGGATGTGGCTTCTAATGGTTCATATTGAATGCACAAAAAGTCTGGAGTTGAAATAATTTTAAAAAATTGAAATCCTTTTGTAACAGACGAGTTTTCGTTCGAAACCCTGATACTTCGAAAGAGATTGTCCATTTTGTACACGAAGTGCATCCAGTTTTTGCCGTAACCCTCTCAACTTTTTAGCACATGCTATGTGGGTGAAATTATGATACCATGCCAAGTTTCAACCATTTGATAGTTCATTTGTGGTGCTTTTTAATTTCAGGGTCATTTAGCTCAATACAATTCATTAAATGCATGAAAATTAGCAAATGAAGTTAGATAGGGTTGAAATTTTAGGATGTGGCTTCTAATGGTTCATATTGAATGCACAAAAAGTCTGGTGTTGAAATAAGTTAAAAAAATTGAAATCCTTATGTAACAGACGAGGTTTCGTCCGAAACCCTGATACTTCGAAAGAGATTGTCCATTTTGTACACGAAGTGCATCCAGCTTTTGCCGTAACCCTCTCAACTTTTTATCCCATGCTATGTGGGTGAAATTATGATACCATGCCAAGTTTCAACCTTTTTAGAGTTCATTTGTGGTGCTTTTTAATTTCAGGGTCATTTAGCTCAAAACAATTCATTAAATGCATGAAAAATAGCAAATGATGTTAGATAGGGTTGAAATTTTCGGATGTGGCTTCTAATGGTTCATATTGAATGCACAAAAAGTTTGGAGTTGAAATAAGTTAAAAAAAATTGAAATCCTTTTGTAACACACGAGTTTTCGTCCGAAACCCTGATACTTCGAAAGAGATTGTCCATTTTGTACACGAAGTGCATCCAGTTTTAGCCGTAACCCTCTCAACTTTTTATCCCATGCTATGTGGGTGAAATTATGATACCATGCCAAGTTTCAACCATTTCAGAGTTCATTTGTGGTGCTTTTTAATTTCAGGGTCATTTAGCTCAAAACAATTCATTAAATGCATGAAAAATAGCAAATGAAGTTAGATAGGGTTGAAAGTTTAGGATGTGGCTTCTAATGGTTCATATTGAATGCACAAAAAGTCTGGAGTTGAAATAATTTTAAAAAATTGAAATCCTTTTGTAACAGACGAGTTTTCGTCCGAAACCCTGATACTTCGAAAGAGATTGTCCATTTTGTACACGAAGTGCATCCAGTTTTTTCCGTAACCCTCTCAACTTTTTAGCACATGCTATGTGGGTGAAATTATGATATACCATGCCAAGTTTCAACCATTTCCGAGTTCATTTGTGGTGCTTTTTAATTTCAGGGTCATTTAGCTGAAAACAATTCATTAAATGCATGAAAAATAGCAAATGAAGTTACATAGGGTTGAAATTTTAGGATGTGGCTTCTAATGGTTCATATTGAATGCACAAAAAGTCTGGAGTTGAAATAATTTTAAAAAATTGAAATCCTTTTGTAACAGACGAGTTTTCGTTCGAAACCCTGATACTTCGAAAGAGATTGTCCATTTTGTACACGAAGTGCATCCAGTTTTTGCCGTAACCCTCTCAACTTTTTAGCACATGCTATGTGGGTGAAATTATGATACCATGCCAAGTTTCAACCATTTGATAGTTCATTTGTGGTGCTTTTTAATTTCAGGGTCATTTAGCTCAATACAATTCATTAAATGCATGAAAAATAGCAAATGAAGTTAGATAGGGTTGAAATTTTAGGATGTGGCTTCTAATGGTTCATATTGAATGCACAAAAAGTCTGGTGTTGAAATAAGTTAAAAAAATTGAAATCCTTATGTAACAGACGAGGTTTCGTCCGAAACCCTGATACTTCGAAAGAGATTGTCCATTTTGTACACGAAGTGCATCCAGCTTTTGCCGTAACCCTCTCAACTTTTTATCCCATGCTATGTGGGTGAAATTATGATACCATGCCAAGTTTCAACCTTTTTAGAGTTCATTTGTGGTGCTTTTTAATTTCAGGGTCATTTAGCTCAAAACAATTCATTAAATGCATGAAAAATAGCAAATGATGTTAGATAGGGTTGAAATTTTCGGATGTGGCTTCTAATGGTTCATATTGAATGCACAAAAAGTTTGGAGTTGAAATAAGTTAAAAAAAATTGAAATCCTTTTGTAACACACGAGTTTTCGTCCGAAACCCTGATACTTCGAAAGAGATTGTCCATTTTGTACACGAAGTGCATCCAGTTTTAGCCGTAACCCTCTCAACTTTTTATCCCATGCTATGTGGGTGAAATTATGATACCATGCCAAGTTTCAACCATTTCAGAGTTCATTTGTGGTGCTTTTTAATTTCAGGGTCATTTAGCTCAAAACAATTCATTAAATGCATGAAAAATAGCAAATGAAGTTAGATAGGGTTGAAATTTTCGGATGTGGCTTCTAATGGTTCATATTGAATGCACAAAAAGTTTGGAGTTGAAATAAGTTAAAAAAAATTGAAATCCTTTTGTAACAGACGAGTTTTCGTCCTAAACCCTGATACTTCGACAGAGATTGTCCATTTTGTACACGAAGTGCATCCAGTTTTTGCCGTAAGCCTCTCAACTTTTTAGCACATGCTATGTGGGTGAAATTATGATACCATGCCAAGTATCAACCATTTCAAAGTTCATTTGTGGTGCTTTTTAATTTCAGGGTCATTTAGCTCAAAACAATTCATTTAATGCATGAAAAATAGCAAATGAAGTTAGATAGGGTTGAAATTTTAGGATGTGGCTTCTAATGGTTCATATTGAATGCACAAAAAGTCTGGAGTTGAAATAATTTTCAAAATTGAAATCCTTTTGTAACAAACGAGTTTTTGTCCGAAACCCTGATACTTCGAAAGTGATTGTCCATTTTGTACACGAAGTGCGTCCAGTTTTTGCCGTAACCCTCTCAACTTTTTAACACATGCTATGTGGGTGAAATTATGATATACCATGCCAAGTTTCAACCATTTCCGAGTTCATTTGTGGTGCTTTTTAATTTCAGGGTCATTTAGCTGAAAACAATTCATTAAATGCATGAAAAATAGCAAATGAAGTTAGATAGGGTTGAAATTTTAGGATGTGGCTTCTAATGGTTCATATTGAATGCACAAAAAGTCTGGAGTTGAAATAAGTTAAAAAAATTGAAATCCTTTTGTAACAAACGAGTTTTCGTCCGAAACCCTGATATTTCGTAAGAGATTGTCTATTTTGTACACGAAGTGCATCCAGTTTTTGCCGTAACCCTCTCAACTTTTTAGCACATGCTATGTGGGTGAAATTATGATACCATGCCAAGTTTCAACCATTTGATAGTTCATTTGTGGTGCTTTTTAATTTCAGGGTCATTTAGCTCAAAACAATTCATTAAATGCATGAAAAATAGGAAATGAAGTTAGATAGGGTTGAAATTTTAGGATGTGGCTTCTAATGGTTCATATTGAATGCACAAAAAGTCTGGAGTTGAAATAAGTTAAATAAAATTGAAATCCTTATGTAACAGACGAGTTTTCGTCCGAAACCCTGATACTTCGAAAGAGATTGTCCATTTTGTACACGAAGTGCATCAAGATTTTGCCGTAACCCTCTCAACTTTTTATCCCATGCTATGTGGGTGAAATTATGATACCATGCCAAGTTTCAACCATTTCAGAGTTCATTTGTGGTGCTTTTTAATTTCAGGGTCATTTAGCTCAAAACAATTCATTAAATGCATAAAAAATAGCAAATGAAGTTAGATAGGGTTGAAATTTTAGGATGTGGCTTCTAATGCTTCATATTGAATGCACAAAAAGTCTGGAGTTGAAATAAGTTCAAAAAATTGAAATCCTTTTGTAACACACGAGTTTTCGTCCGAAACCCTGATACTTCGAAAGAGATTGTCCATTTTGTACACGAAGTGCATCCAGTTTTAGCCGTAACCCTCTCAACTTTTTAGCACATGCTATGTGGGTGAAATTATGATACCATGCCAAGTTTCAACCATTTCAGAGTTCATTTGTGGTGCTTTTTAATTTTAGGGTCATTTAGCTCAAAACAATTCATTAAATGCATGAAAAATAGCAAATGAAGTTAGATAGGGTTGAAAGTTTAGGATGTGGCTTCTAATGGTTCATATTGAATGCACAAAAAGTCTGGAGTTGAAATAATTTTAAAAAATTGAAATCCTTTTGTAACAGACGAGTTTTCGTCCGAAACCCTGATACTTCGAAAGAGATTGTCCATTTTGTACACGAAGTGCATCCAGTTTTTTCCGTAACCCTCTCAACTTTTTAGCACATGCTATGTGGGTGAAATTATGATATACCATGCCAAGTTTCAACCATTTCCGAGTTCATTTGTGGTGCTTTTTAATTTCAGGGTCATTTAGCTGAAAACAATTCATTAAATGCATGAAAAATAGCAAATGAAGTTAGATAGGGTTGAAATTTTAGGATGTGGCTTCTAATGGTTCATATTGAATGCACAAAAAGTCTGGAGTTGAAATAATTTTAAAAAATTGAAATCCTTTTGTAACAGACGAGTTTTCGTCCGAAACCCTGATAGTTCGAAAGAGATTGTCCATTTTGTACACGAAGTGCATCCAGTTTTTGCCGTAACCCTCTCAACTTTTTAGCACATGCTATGTGGGTGAAATTATGATACCATGCCAAGTTTCAACCATTTCAGAGTTCATTTGTGGTGCTTTTTAATTTCAGGGTCGTTTAGCTCAAAACAATTCATTAAATGCATGAAAAATAGCAAATGAAGTTAGATAGGGTTGAAATTTTAGGATGTGGCTTCTAATGGTTCATATTGAATGCACAAAAAGTCTGGAGTTGAAATAAGTTCAAAAAAATTGAAATCCTTTTGTAAGAGACGAGTTTTCGTCCGAAACCCTGATACTTCGAAAGAGATTGTCCATTTTGTACACGAAGTGCATCCAGTTTTTGCCGTAACCCTCTCAACTTTTTAGCACATGCTATGTGGGTGAAATTATGATACCATGCCAAGTTTCAACCATTTGATAGTTCATTTGTGGTGCTTTTTAATTTCAGGGTCATTTAGCTCAATATAATTCATTAAATGCATGAAAAATAGCAAATGAAGTTAGATAGGGTTGAAATTTTAGGATGTGGCTTCTAATGGTTCATATTGAATGCACAAAAAGTCTGGTGTTGAAATAAGTTAAAAAAATTGAAATCCTTATGTAACAGACGAGGTTTCGTCCGAAACCCTGATACTTCGAAAGAGATTGTCCATTTTGTACACGAAGTGCATCCAGCTTTTGCCGTAACCCTCTCAACTTTTTATCCCATGCTATGTGGGTGAAATTATGATACCATGCCAAGTTTCAACCTTTTTAGAGCTCATTTGTGGTGCTTTTTAATTTCAGGGTCATTTAGCTCAAAACAATTCATTAAATGCATGAAAAATAGGAAATGAAGTTAGATAGGGTTGAAATTTTAGGATGTGGCTTCTAATGGTTCATATTGAATGCACAAAAAGTCTGGAGTTGAAATAAGTTAAATAAAATTGAAATCCTTATGTAACAGACGAGTTTTCGTCCGAAACCCTGATACTTCGAAAGAGATTGTCCATTTTGTACACGAAGTGCATCCAGCTTTTGCCGTACCCCTCTCAACTTTTTATCCCATGCTATGTGGGTGAAATTATGATACCATGCCAAGTTTCAACCTTTTTAGAGTTCATTTGTGGTGCTTTTTAATTTAAGGGTCATTTAGCTCAAAACAATTCATTAAATGCATAAAAAATAGCAAATGAAGTTAGATAGGGTTGAAATTTTAGGATGTGGCTTCTAATGCTTCATATTGAATGCACAAAAAGTCTGGAGTTGAAATAAGTTCAAAAAATTGAAATCCTTTTGTAACACACGAGTTTTCGTCCGAAACCCTGATACTTCGAAAGAGATTGTCCATTTTGTACACGAAGTGCATCCAGTTTTAGCCGTAACCCTCTCAACTTTTTAGCACATGCTATGTGGGTGAAATTATGATACCATGCCAAGTTTCAACCATTTCAGAGTTCATTTGTGGTGCTTTTTAATTTTAGGGTCATTTAGCTCAAAACAATTCATTAAATGCATGAAAAATAGCAAATGAAGTTAGATAGGGTTGAAAGTTTAGGATGTGGCTTCTAATGGTTCATATTGAATGCACAAAAAGTCTGGAGTTGAAATAATTTTAAAAAATTGAAATCCTTTTGTAACAGACGAGTTTTCGTCCGAAACCCTGATACTTCGAAAGAGATTGTCCATTTTGTACACGAAGTGCATCCAGTTTTTTCCGTAACCCTCTCAACTTTTTAGCACATGCTATGTGGGTGAAATTATGATATACCATGCCAAGTTTCAACCATTTCCGAGTTCATTTGTGGTGCTTTTTAATTTCAGGGTCATTTAGCTGAAAACAATTCATTAAATGCATGAAAAATAGCAAATGAAGTTAGATAGGGTTGAAATTTTAGGATGTGGCTTCTAATGGTTCATATTGAATGCACAAAAAGTCTGGAGTTGAAATAATTTTAAAAAATTGAAATCCTTTTGTAACAGACGAGTTTTCGTCCGAAACCCTGATAGTTCGAAAGAGATTGTCCATTTTGTACACGAAGTGCATCCAGTTTTTGCCGTAACCCTCTCAACTTTTTAGCACATGCTATGTGGGTGAAATTATGATACCATGCCATGTTTCAACCATTTCAGAGTTCATTTGTGGTGCTTTTTAATTTCAGGGTCGTTTAGCTCAAAACAATTCATTAAATGCATGAAAAATAGCAAATGAAGTTAGATAGGGTTGAAATTTTAGGATGTGGCTTCTAATGGTTCATATTGAATGCACAAAAAGTCTGGAGTTGAAATAAGTTCAAAAAAATTGAAATCCTTTTGTAAGAGACGAGTTTTCGTTCGAAACCCTGATACTTCGAAAGAGATTGTCCATTTTGTACACGAAGTGCATCCAGTTTTTGCCGTAACCCTCTCAACTTTTTAGCACATGCTATGTGGGTGAAATTATGATACCATGCCAAGTTTCAACCATTTGATAGTTCATTTGTGGTGCTTTTTAATTTCAGGGTCATTTAGCTCAATATAATTCATTAAATGCATGAAAAATAGCAAATGAAGTTAGATAGGGTTGAA
This sequence comes from Elymus sibiricus, assembly GCA_039707655.1. Taxonomy (NCBI): domain Eukaryota; kingdom Viridiplantae; phylum Streptophyta; class Magnoliopsida; order Poales; family Poaceae; genus Elymus; species Elymus sibiricus. The sequence goes on from CM077665.1 coordinate 242,445,788, forward strand.
ATTTTAGGATGTGGCTTCTAATGGTTCATATTGAATGCACAAAAAGTCTGGTGTTGAAATAAGTTAAAAAAATTGAAATCCTTATGTAACAGACGAGGTTTCGTCCGAAACCCTGATACTTCGAAAGAGATTGTCCATTTTGTACACGAAGTGCATCCAGCTTTTGCCGTAACCCTCTCAACTTTTTATCCCATGCTATGTGGGTGAAATTATGATACCATGCCAAGTTTCAACCTTTTTAGAGCTCATTTGTGGTGCTTTTTAATTTCAGGGTCATTTAGCTCAAAACAATTCATTAAATGCATAAAAAATAGCAAATGATGTTAGATAGGGTTGAAATTTTCAGATGTGGCTTCTAATGGTTCATATTGAATGCACAAAAAGTTTGGAGTTGAAATAAGTTAAAAAAAATTGAAATCCTTTTGTAACAGACGAGTTTTCGTCCTAAACCCTGATACTTCGACAGAGATTGTCCATTTTGTACACGAAGTGCATCCAGTTTTTGCCGTAACCCTCTCAACTTTTTAGCACATGCTATGTGGGTGAAATTATGATACCATGCCAAGTTTCAACCATTTCCGAGTTCATTTGTGGTGCTTTTTAATTTCAGGGTCATTTAGCTGAAAACAATTCATTAAATGCATGAAAAATAGCAAATGAAGTTAGATAGGGTTGAAATTTTAGGATGTGGCTTCTAATGGTTCATATTGAATGCACAAAACGTCTGGACTTGAAATAAGTTAAAAAAAATTGAAATCCTTTTGTAACAAACGAGTTTTCGTCCGAAACCCTGATATTTTGAAAGAGATTGTCCATTTTGTACACGAAGTGCATCCAGTTTTTGCCGTAACCCTCTCAACTTTTTAGCACATGCTATGTGGGTGAAATTTTGATACCATGCCAAGTTTCAACCATTTGATAGTTCATTTGTGGTGCTTTTTAATTTCAGGGTCATTTAGCTCAAAACAATTCATTAAATGCATGAAAAATAGGAAATGAAGTTAGATAGGGTTGAAATTTTAGGATGTGGCTTCTAATGGTTCATATTGAATGCACAAAAAGTCTGGAGTTGAAATAAGTTAAAAAAAATTGAAATCCTTATGTAACAGACGAGTTTTCGTCCGAAACCCTGATACTTCGAAAGAGATTGTCCATTTTGTACACGAAGTGCATCAAGATTTTGCCGTAACCCTCTCAACTTTTTATCCCATGCTATGTGGGTGAAATTATGATACCATGCCAAGTTTCAACCTTTTTAGAGTTCATTTGTGGTGCTTTTTAATTTCAGGGTCATTTAGCTCAAAACAATTCATTAAATGCATAAAAAATAGCAAATGAAGTTAGATAGGGTTGAAATTTTAGGATGTGCCTTCTAATGCTTCATATTGAATGCACAAAAAGTCTGGAGTTGAAATAAGTTAAAAAAATTGAAATCCTTTTGTAACACACGAGTTTTCATCCGAAACCCTGATACTTCGAAAGAGATTGTCCATTTTGTACACGAAGTGCATCCAGTTTTTGCCGTAACCCTCTCAACTTTTTAGCAGATGCTATGTGGGTGAAATTATGATACCATGCCAAGTTTCAACCATTTCAGAGTTCATTTGTGGTGCTTTTTAATTTCAGGGTTATTTAGCTCAAAACAATTCATTAAATGCATGAAAAATAGCAAATGAAGTTAGATAGGGTTGAAATTTTAGGATGTGGCTTCTAATGGTTCATATAGAATGCACAAAAAGTTTGGAGTTGAAATAAGTTTAAAAAAATTGAAATCCTTTTGTAACAGACGAGTTTTCGTCCTAAACTCTGATACTTCGAAAGAGATTGTCCATTTTGTACACGAAGTGCATCCAGTTTTTGCCGTAACCCTCTCAACTTTTTAGCACATGCTATGTGGGTGAAATTATGATACCATGCCAAGTTTCAACCATTTCAGAGTTCATTTGTGGTGCTTTTTAATTTCTGGGTCATTTAGCTCAAAACAATTCATTTAATGCATGAAAAATAGCAAATGAAGTTAGATAGGGTTGAAATTTTAGGATGTGGCTTCTAATGGTTCATATTGAATGCACAAAAAGTCTGGAGTTGAAATAAGTTAAAAAAAATTGAAATCCTTTTGTAACAAACGAGTTTTCGTCCGAAACCCTGATATTTTGAAAGAGATTGTCCATTTTGTACACGAAGTGCATCCAGTTTTTGCCGTAACCCTCTCAACTTTTTAGCACATGCTATGTGGGTGAAATTATGATACCATGCCAAGTTTCAACCATTTGATAGTTCATTTGTGGTGCTTTTTAATTTCAGGGTCATTTAGCTCAAAACAATTCATTAAATGCATGAAAAATAGGAAATGAAGTTAGATAGGGTTGAAATTTCAGGATGTGGCTTCTAATGGTTCATATTGAATGCACAAAAAGTCTGGAGTTGAAATAAGTTAAAAAAAGTTGAAATCCTTATGTAACAGACGAGTTTTCGTCCGAAACCCTGATACTTCGAAAGAGATTGTCCATTTTGTACACGAAGTGCATCAAGATTTTGCCGTAACCCTCTCAACTTTTTATCCCATGCTATGTGGGTGAAATTATGATACCATGCCAAGTTTCAACCTTTTTAGAGTTCATTTGTGGTGCTTTTTAATTTCAGGGTCATTTAGCTCAAAACAATTCATTAAATGCATAAAAAATAGCAAATGAAGTTAGATAGGGTTGAAATTTTAGGATGTGGCTTCTAATTCTTCATATTGAATGCACAAAAAGTGTGGAGTTGAAATAAGTTAAAAAAATTGAAATCCTTTTGTAACACACGAGTTTTCGTCCGAAACCCTGATACTTCGAAAGAGATTGTCCATTTTGTACACGAAGTGCATCCAGTTCTTGCCGTAACCCTCTCAACTTTTTAGCACATGCTATGTGGGTGAAATTATGATACCATGCCAAGTTTCAACCATTTCAGAGTTCATTTGTGGTGCTTTTTAATTTCAGGGTCATTTAGCTGAAAACAATTCATTAAATGCATGAAAAATAGCAAATGAAGTTAGATAGGGTTGAAATTTCAGGATGTGGCTTCTAATGGTTCATATTGAATGCACAAAAATTTTGGAGTTGAAATAATTTTAAAAAATTGAAATCCTTTTGTAACAAACGAGTTTTTGTCCGAAACCCTGATACTTCGAAAGTGATTGTCCATTTTGTACACGAAGTGCGTCCAGTTTTTGCCGTAACCCTCTCAACTTTTTAACACATGCTATGTGGGTGAAATTATGATATACCATGCCAAGTTTCAACCATTTCCGAGTTCATTTGTGGTGCTTTTTAATTTCAGGGTCATTTAGCTGAAAACAATTCATTAAATGCATGAAAAATAGCAAATGAAGTTAGATAGGGTTGAAATTTCAGGATGTGGCTTCTAATGCTTCATATTGAATGCACAAAATGTCTGGAGTTGAAATAATTTTAAAAAATTGAAATCCTTTTGTAACACACGAGTTTTCGTCCGAAACCCTGATACTTCGAAAGAGATTGTCCATTTTGTACACGAAGTGCATCCAGTTTTTGCCGTAACCCTCTCAACTTTTTAGCACATGCTATGTGGGTGAAATTATGATACCATGCCAAGTTTCAACCATTTCAGAGTTCATTTGTGGTGCTTTTTAATTTCAGGGTTATTTAGCTCAAAACAATTCATTAAATGCATGAAAAATAGCAAATGAAGTTAGATAGGGTTGAAATTTTAGGATGTGGCTTATAATGGTTCATATTGAATGCACAAAAAGTCTGGAGTTGAAATAAGTTAAAAAAAATTGAAATCCTTTTGTAACACACGAGTTTTCGTCCGAAACCCTGATACTTCGAAAGAGATTGTCCATTTTGTACACGAAGTGCATCCAGTTTTTGCCGTAACCCTCTCAACTTTTTAGCACATGCTATGTGGGTGAAATTATGATACCATGCCAAGTTTCAACCATTTCAGAGTTCATTTGTGGTGCTTTTTAATTTCAGGGTCATTTAGCTCAAAACAATTCATTAAATTCATGAAAAATAGCAAATGAAGTTAGATAGGGTTGAAAGTTTAGGATGTGGCTTCTAATGGTTCATATTGAATGCACAAAAAGTCTGGAGTTGAAATAATTTTAAAAAATTGAAATCCTTTTGTAACAGACGAGTTTTCGTCCGAAACCCTGATACTTCGAAAGAGATTGTCCATTTTGTACACGAAGTGCATCCAGTTTTTTCCGTAACCCTCTCAACTTTTTAGCATATGCTATGTGGGAGAAATTATGATATACCATGCCAAGTTTCAACCATTTCCGAGTTCATTTGTGGTGCTTTTTAATTTCAGGGTCATTTAGCTGAAAACAATTCATTAAATGCATGAAAAATAGCAAATGAAGTTAGATAGGGTTGAAATTTTAGGATGTGGCTTCTAATGGTTCATATTGAATGCACAAAAAGTCTGGAGTTGAAATAATTTTAAAAAATTGAAATCCTTTTGTAACAGACGAGTTTTCGTCCTAAACCCTGATACTTCGAAAGAGATTGTCCATTTTGTACACGAAGTGCATCCAGTTTTTGCCGTAACCCTCTCAACTTTTTAGCACATGCTATGTGGGTGAAATTATGATACCATGCCAACTTTCAACCATTTCAGAGTTCATTTGTGGTGCTTTTTAATTTCAGGGTCAGTTAGCTCAAAACAATTCATTTAATGCATGAAAAATAGCAAATAAAGTTAGATAGGGTTGAAATTTTAGGATGTGGCTTATAATGGTTCATATTGAATGCACAAAAAGTTTGGAGTTGAAATAAGTTCAAAAAATTTGAATCCTTTTGTAACAGACGAGTTTTCGTCCTAAACCCTGATACTTCGAAAGAGATTGTCCATTTTGTACACAAAGTGCATCCAGTTTTTGCCGTAACCCTCTCAACTTTTTAGCACATGCTATGTGGGTGAAATTATGATACCATGCCAAGTTTCAACCATTTCAGAGTTCATTTGTGGTGCTTTTTAATTTCAGGGTCATTTAGCTGAAAACAATTCATTAAATGCATGAAAAATAGCAAATGAAGTTAGATAGGGTTGAAATTTTAGGATGTGGCTTCTAATGGTTCATATTGAATGCACAAAAACTCTGGAGTTGAAATAAGTTAAAAAAAATTGCAATCCTTTTGTAACAAACGAGTTTTCGTCCGAAACCCTGATACTTCGACAGAGATTGTCCATTTTGTACACGAAGTGCGTCCAGTTTTTGCCGTAACCCTCTCAACTTTTTAGCACATGCTATGTGGGTGAAATTATGATACCATGCCAACTTTCAACCATTTCAGAGTTCATTTGTGGTGCTTTTTAATTTCAGGGTCATTTAGCTCAAAACAATTCATTAAATGCATGAAAAATAGCAAATGAAGTTAGATAGGGTTGAAATTTTAGGATGTGGCTTCTAATGGTTCATATTGAATGCACATAAAGTCTGGAGTTGAAATAAGTTTTAAAAAATTGAAATCCTTTTGTAACAGACGAGTTTTCGTCCGAAACCCTGATACTTCGAAAGAGATTGTCCATTTTGTACACGAAGTGCATCCAGTTTTTGCCGTAACCCTCTCAACTTTTTAGCACATGCTATGTGGGTGAAATTATGATACCATGCCAAGTTTCAACCATTTCAGAGTTCATTTGTGGTGCTTTTTCATTTCAGGGTCGTTTAGCTCAAAACAATTCATTAAATGCATGAAAAATAGCAAATGAAGTTAGATCGGGTTGAAATTTTAGGATGTGGCTTCTAATGGTTCATATTGAATGCACAAAAAGTCTGGAGTTGAAATAAGTTCAAAAAAATTGAAATCCTTTTGTAACACACGAGTTTTCGTCCGAAACCCTGATACTTCGAAAGAGATTGTCCATTTTGTACACGAAGTGCATCCAGTTTTTGCCGTAACCCTCTCAACTTTTTAGCACATGCTATGTGGGTGAAATTATGATACCATGCCAAGTTTCAACCATTTCAGAGTTCATTTGTGGTGCTTTTTAATTTCAGGGTCATTTAGCTCAAAACAATTCATTAAATTCATGAAAAATAGCAAATGAAGTTAGATAGGGTTGAAAGTTTAGGATGTGGCTTCTAATGGTTCATATTGAATGCACAAAAAGTCTGGAGTTGAAATAATTTTAAAAAATTGAAATCCTTTTGTAACAGACGAGTTTTCGTCCGAAACCCTGATACTTCGAAAGAGATTGTCCATTTTGTACACGAAGTGCATCCAGTTTTTTCCGTAACCCTCTCAACTTTTTAGCACATGCTATGTGGGAGAAATTATGATATACCATGCCAAGTTTCAACCATTTCCGAGTTCATTTGTGGTGCTTTTTAATTTCAGGGTCATTTAGCTGAAAACAATTCATTAAATGCATGAAAAATAGCAAATGAAGTTAGATAGGGTTGAAATTTTAGGATGTGGCTTCTAATGGTTCATATTGAATGCACAAAAAGTCTGGAGTTGAAATAATTTTAAAAAATTGAAATCCTTTTGTAACAGACGAGTTTTCGTCCTAAACCCTGATACTTCGAAAGAGATTGTCCATTTTGTACACGAAGTGCATCCAGTTTTTGCCGTAACCCTCTCAACTTTTTAGCACATGCTATGTGGGTGAAATTATGATACCATGCCAACTTTCAACCATTTCAGAGTTCATTTGTGGTGCTTTTTAATTTCAGGGTCAGTTAGCTCAAAACAATTCATTTAATGCATGAAAAATAGCAAATAAAGTTAGATAGGGTTGAAATTTTAGGATGTGGCTTATAATGGTTCATATTGAATGCACAAAAAGTTTGGAGTTGAAATAAGTTCAAAAAATTTGAATCCTTTTGTAACAGACGAGTTTTCGTCCTAAACCCTGATACTTCGAAAGAGATTGTCCATTTTGTACACAAAGTGCATCCAGTTTTTGCCGTAACCCTCTCAACTTTTTAGCACATGCTATGTGGGTGAAATTATGATACCATGCCAAGTTTCAACCATTTCAGAGTTCATTTGTGGTGCTTTTTAATTTCAGGGTCATTTAGCTGAAAACAATTCATTAAATGCATGAAAAATAGCAAATGAAGTTAGATAGGGTTGAAATTTTAGGATGTGGCTTCTAATGGTTCATATTGAATGCACAAAAACTCTGGAGTTGAAATAAGTTAAAAAAAATTGCAATCCTTTTGTAACAAACGAGTTTTCGTCCGAAACCCTGATACTTCGACAGAGATTGTCCATTTTGTACACGAAGTGCGTCCAGTTTTTGCCGTAACCCTCTCAACTTTTTAGCACATGCTATGTGGGTGAAATTATGATACCATGCCAACTTTCAACCATTTCAGAGTTCATTTGTGGTGCTTTTTAATTTCAGGGTCATTTAGCTCAAAACAATTCATTAAATGCATGAAAAATAGCAAATGAAGTTAGATAGGGTTGAAATTTTAGGATGTGGCTTCTAATGGTTCATATTGAATGCACATAAAGTCTGGAGTTGAAATAAGTTTTAAAAAATTGAAATCCTTTTGTAACAGACGAGTTTTCGTCCGAAACCCTGATACTTCGAAAGAGATTGTCCATTTTGTACACGAAGTGCATCCAGTTTTTGCCGTAACCCTCTCAACTTTTTAGCACATGCTATGTGGGTGAAATTATGATACCATGCCAAGTTTCAACCATTTCAGAGTTCATTTGTGGTGCTTTTTCATTTCAGGGTCGTTTAGCTCAAAACAATTCATTAAATGCATGAAAAATAGCAAATGAAGTTAGATCGGGTTGAAATTTTAGGATGTGGCTTCTAATGGTTCATATTGAATGCACAAAAAGTCTGGAGTTGAAATAAGTTCAAAAAAATTGAAATCCTTTTGTAACACACGAGTTTTCGTCCGAAACCCTGATACTTCGAAAGAGATTGTCCATTTTGTACACGAAGTGCATCCAGTTTTTGCCGTAACCCTCTCAACTTTTTAGCACATGCTATGTGGGTGAAATTATGATACCATGCCAAGTTTCAACCATTTCAGAGTTCATTTGTGGTGCTTTTTAATTTCAGGGTCATTTAGCTCAAAACAATTCATTAAATTCATGAAAAATAGCAAATGAAGTTAGATAGGGTTGAAAGTTTAGGATGTGGCTTCTAATGGTTCATATTGAATGCACAAAAAGTCTGGAGTTGAAATAATTTTAAAAAATTGAAATCCTTTTGTAACAGACGAGTTTTCGTCCTAAACCCTGATACTTCGAAAGAGATTGTCCATTTTGTACACGAAGTGCATCCAGTTTTTGCCGTAACCCTCTCAACTTTTTAGCACATGCTATGTGGGTGAAATTATGATACCATGCCAACTTTCAACCATTTCAGAGTTCATTTGTGGTGCTTTTTAATTTCAGGGTCAGTTAGCTCAAAACAATTCATTTAATGCATGAAAAATAGCAAATAAAGTTAGATAGGGTTGAAATTTTAGGATGTGGCTTATAATGGTTCATATTGAATGCACAAAAAGTTTGGAGTTGAAATAAGTTCAAAAAAATTGCAATCCTTTTGTAACAAACGAGTTTTCGTCCGAAACCCTGATACTTCGACAGAGATTGTCCATTTTGTACACGAAGTGCGTCCAGTTTTTGCCGTAACCCTCTCAACTTTTTAGCACATGCTATGTGGGTGAAATTATGATACCATGCCAACTTTCAACCATTTCAGAGTTCATTTGTGGTGCTTTTTAATTTCAGGGTCATTTAGCTCAAAACAATTCATTAAATGCATGAAAAATAGCAAATGAAGTTAGATAGGGTTGAAATTTTAGGATGTGGCTTCTAATGGTTCATATTGAATGCACATAAAGTCTGGAGTTGAAATAAGTTTTAAAAAATTGAAATCCTTTTGTAACAGACGAGTTTTCGTCCGAAACCCTGATACTTCGAAAGAGATTGTCCATTTTGTACACGAAGTGCATCCAGTTTTTGCCGTAACCCTCTCAACTTTTTAGCACATGCTATGTGGGTGAAATTATGATACCATGCCAAGTTTCAACCATTTCAGAGTTCATTTGTGGTGCTTTTTCATTTCAGGGTCATTTAGCTCAAAACAATTCATTAAATGCATGAAAAATAGCAAATGAAGTTAGATAGGGTTGAAATTTTAGGATGTGGCTTCTAATGGTTCATATTGAATGCACAAAAAGTCTGGAGTTGAAATAATTTTAAAAAATTGAAATCCTTTTGTAACAGACGAGTTTTCGTCCTAAACCCTGATACTTCGAAAGAGATTGTCCATTTTGTACACGAAGTGCATCCAGTTTTTGCCGTAACCCTCTCAACTTTTTAGCACATGCTATGTGGGTGAAATTATGATACCATGCCAACTTTCAACCATTTCAGAGTTCATTTGTGGTGCTTTTTAATTTCAGGGTCAGTTAGCTCAAAACAATTCATTTAATGCATGAAAAATAGCAAATAAAGTTAGATAGGGTTGAAATTTTAGGATGTGGCTTATAATGGTTCATATTGAATGCACAAAAAGTTTGGAGTTGAAATAAGTTCAAAAAATTTGAATCCTTTTGTAACAGACGAGGTTTCGTCCTAAACCCTGATACTTCGAAAGAGATTGTCCATTTTGTACACAAAGTGCATCCAGTTTTTTCCGTAACCCTCTCAACTTTTTAGCACATGCTATGTGGGTTAAATTATGATACCATGCCAAGTTTCAACCATTTCAGAGTTCATTTGTGGTGCTTTTTAATTTCAGGGTCATTTAGCTGAAAACAATTCATTAAATGCATGAAAAATAGCAAATGAAGTTAGATAGGGTTGAAATTTTAGGATGTGGCTTCTAATGGTTCATATTGAATGCACAAAAACTCTGGAGTTGAAATAAGTTAAAAAAAATTGCAATCCTTTTGTAACAAACGAGTTTTCGTCCGAAACCCTGATACTTCGACAGAGATTGTCCATTTTGTACACGAAGTGCGTCCAGTTTTTGCCGTAACCCTCTCAACTTTTTAGCACATGCTATGTGGGTGAAATTATGATACCATGCCAACTTTCAACCATTTCAGAGTTCATTTGTGGTGCTTTTTAATTTCAGGGTCAGTTAGCTCAAAACAATTCATTAAATGCATGAAAAATAGCAAATAAAGTTAGATAGGGTTGAAATTTTAGGATGTGGCTTATAATGGTTCATATTGAATGCACAAAAAGTTTGGAGTTGAAATAAGTTCAAAAAATTTGAATCCTTTTGTAACAGACGAGTTTTCGTCCTAAACCCTGATACTTCGAAAGAGATTGTCCATTTTGTACACAAAGTGCATCCAGTTTTTTCCGTAACCCTCTCATCTTTTTAGCACATGCTATGTGGGTGAAATTATGATACCATGCCAAGTTTCAACCATTTCAGAGTTCATTTGTGGTGCTTTTTAATTTCAGGGTCATTTAGCTGAAAACAATTCATTAAATGCATGAAAAATAGCAAATGAAGTTAGATAGGGTTGAAATTTTAGGATGTGGCTTCTAATGGTTCATATTGAATGCACAAAAACTCTGGAGTTGAAATAAGTTAAAAAAAATTGCAATCCTTTTGTAACAAACGAGTTTTCGTCCGAAACCCTGATACTTCGACAGAGATTGTCCATTTTGTACACGAAGTGCGTCCAGTTTTTGCCGTAACCCTCTCAACTTTTTAGCACATGCTATGTGGGTGAAATTATGATACCATGCCAACTTTCAACCATTTCAGAGTTCATTTGTGGTGCTTTTTAATTTCAGGGTCATTTAGCTCAAAACAATTCATTAAATGCATGAAAAATAGCAAATGAAGTTAGATAGGGTTGAAATTTTAGGATGTGGCTTCTAATGGTTCATATTGAATGCACATAAAGTCTGGAGTTGAAATAAGTTTTAAAAAATTGAAATCCTTTTGTAACAGACGAGTTTTCGTCCGAAACCCTGATACTTCGAAAGAGATTGTCCATTTTGTACACGAAGTGCATCCAGTTTTTGCCGTAACCCTCTCAACTTTTTAGCACATGCTATGTGGGTGAAATTATGATACCATGCCAAGTTTCAACCATTTCAGAGTTCATTTGTGGTGCTTTTTCATTTCAGGGTCGTTTAGCTCAAAACAATTCATTAAATGCATGAAAAATAGCAAATGAAGTTAGATCGGGTTGAAATTTTAGGATGTGGCTTCTAATGGTTCATATTGAATGCACAAAAAGTCTGGAGTTGAAATAAGTTCAAAAAAATTGAAATCCTTTTGTAACACACGAGTTTTCGTCCGAAACCCTGATACTTCGAAAGAGATTGTCCATTTTGTACACGAAGTGCATCCAGTTTTTGCCGTAACCCTCTCAACTTTTTAGCACATGCTATGTGGGTGAAATTATGATACCATGCCAAGTTTCAACCATTTCAGAGTTCATTTGTGGTGCTTTTTAATTTCAGGGTCATTTAGCTCAAAACAATTCATTAAATTCATGAAAAATAGCAAATGAAGTTAGATAGGGTTGAAAGTTTAGGATGTGGCTTCTAATGGTTCATATTGAATGCACAAAAAGTCTGGAGTTGAAATAATTTTAAAAAATTGAAATCCTTTTGTAACAGACGAGTTTTCGTCCGAAACCCTGATACTTCGAAAGAGATTGTCCATTTTGTACACGAAGTGCATCCAGTTTTTTCCGTAACCCTCTCAACTTTTTAGCACATGCTATGTGGGAGAAATTATGATATACCATGCCAAGTTTCAACCATTTCCGAGTTCATTTGTGGTGCTTTTTAATTTCAGGGTCATTTAGCTGAAAACAATTCATTAAATGCATGAAAAATAGCAAATGAAGTTAGATAGGGTTGAAATTTTAGGATGTGGCTTCTAATGGTTCATATTGAATGCACAAAAAGTCTGGAGTTGAAATAATTTTAAAAAATTGAAATCCTTTTGTAACAGACGAGTTTTCGTCCTAAACCCTGATACTTCGAAAGAGATTGTCCATTTTGTACACGAAGTGCATCCAGTTTTTGCCGTAACCCTCTCAACTTTTTAGCACATGCTATGTGGGTGAAATTATGATACCATGCCAACTTTCAACCATTTCAGAGTTCATTTGTGGTGCTTTTTAATTTCAGGGTCAGTTAGCTCAAAACAATTCATTTAATGCATGAAAAATAGCAAATAAAGTTAGATAGGGTTGAAATTTTAGGATGTGGCTTATAATGGTTCATATTGAATGCACAAAAAGTTTGGAGTTGAAATAAGTTCAAAAAATTTGAATCCTTTTGTAACAGACGAGTTTTCGTCCTAAACCCTGATACTTCGAAAGAGATTGTCCATTTTGTACACAAAGTGCATCCAGTTTTTGCCGTAACCCTCTCAACTTTTTAGCACATGCTATGTGGGTGAAATTATGATACCATGCCAAGTTTCAACCATTTCAGAGTTCATTTGTGGTGCTTTTTAATTTCAGGGTCATTTAGCTGAAAACAATTCATTAAATGCATGAAAAATAGCAAATGAAGTTAGATAGGGTTGAAATTTTAGGATGTGGCTTCTAATGGTTCATATTGAATGCACAAAAACTCTGGAGTTGAAATAAGTTAAAAAAAATTGCAATCCTTTTGTAACAAACGAGTTTTCGTCCGAAACCCTGATACTTCGACAGAGATTGTCCATTTTGTACACGAAGTGCGTCCAGTTTTTGCCGTAACCCTCTCAACTTTTTAGCACATGCTATGTGGGTGAAATTATGATACCATGCCAACTTTCAACCATTTCAGAGTTCATTTGTGGTGCTTTTTAATTTCAGGGTCATTTAGCTCAAAACAATTCATTAAATGCATGAAAAATAGCAAATGAAGTTAGATAGGGTTGAAATTTTAGGATGTGGCTTCTAATGGTTCATATTGAATGCACATAAAGTCTGGAGTTGAAATAAGTTTTAAAAAATTGAAATCCTTTTGTAACAGACGAGTTTTCGTCCGAAACCCTGATACTTCGAAAGAGATTGTCCATTTTGTACACGAAGTGCATCCAGTTTTTGCCGTAACCCTCTCAACTTTTTAGCACATGCTATGTGGGTGAAATTATGATACCATGCCAAGTTTCAACCATTTCAGAGTTCATTTGTGGTGCTTTTTCATTTCAGGGTCGTTTAGCTCAAAACAATTCATTAAATGCATGAAAAATAGCAAATGAAGTTAGATCGGGTTGAAATTTTAGGATGTGGCTTCTAATGGTTCATATTGAATGCACAAAAAGTCTGGAGTTGAAATAAGTTAAAAAAAATTGAAATCCTTTTGTAACACACGAGTTTTCGTCCGAAACCCTGATACTTCGAAAGAGATTGTCCATTTTGTACACGAAGTGCATCCAGTTTTTGCCGTAACCCTCTCAACTTTTTAGCACATGCTATGTGGGTGAAATTATGATACCATGCCAAGTTTCAACCATTTCAGAGTTCATTTGTGGTGCTTTTTAATTTCAGGGTCATTTAGCTCAAAACAATTCATTAAATTCATGAAAAATAGCAAATGAAGTTAGATAGGGTTGAAAGTTTAGGATGTGGCTTCTAATGGTTCATATTGAATGCACAAAAAGTCTGGAGTTGAAATAATTTTAAAAAATTGAAATCCTTTTGTAACAGACGAGTTTTCGTCCGAAACCCTGATACTTCGAAAGAGATTGTCCATTTTGTACACGAAGTGCATCCAGTTTTTTCCGTAACCCTCTCAACTTTTTAGCACATGCTATGTGGGAGAAATTATGATATACCATGCCAAGTTTCAACCATTTCCGAGTTCATTTGTGGTGCTTTTTAATTTCAGGGTCATTTAGCTGAAAACAATTCATTAAATGCATGAAAAATAGCAAATGAAGTTAGATAGGGTTGAAATTTTAGGATGTGGCTTCTAATGGTTCATATTGAATGCACAAAAAGTCTGGAGTTGAAATAATTTTAAAAAATTGAAATCCTTTTGTAACAGACGAGTTTTCGTCCTAAACCCTGATACTTCGAAAGAGATTGTCCATTTTGTACACGAAGTGCATCCAGTTTTTGCCGTAACCCTCTCAACTTTTTAGCACATGCTATGTGGGTGAAATTATGATACCATGCCAACTTTCAACCATTTCAGAGTTCATTTGTGGTGCTTTTTAATTTCAGGGTCAGTTAGCTCAAAACAATTCATTTAATGCATGAAAAATAGCAAATAAAGTTAGATAGGGTTGAAATTTTAGGATGTGGCTTATAATGGTTCATATTGAATGCACAAAAAGTTTGGAGTTGAAATAAGTTCAAAAAATTTGAATCCTTTTGTAACAGACGAGTTTTCGTCCTAAACCCTGATACTTCGAAAGAGATTGTCCATTTTGTACACAAAGTGCATCCAGTTTTTGCCGTAACCCTCTCAACTTTTTAGCACATGCTATGTGGGTGAAATTATGATACCATGCCAAGTTTCAACCATTTCAGAGTTCATTTGTGGTGCTTTTTAATTTCAGGGTCATTTAGCTGAAAACAATTCATTAAATGCATGAAAAATAGCAAATGAAGTTAGATAGGGTTGAAATTTTAGGATGTGGCTTCTAATGGTTCATATTGAATGCACAAAAACTCTGGAGTTGAAATAAGTTAAAAAAAATTGCAATCCTTTTGTAACAAACGAGTTTTCGTCCGAAACCCTGATACTTCGACAGAGATTGTCCATTTTGTACACGAAGTGCGTCCAGTTTTTGCCGTAACCCTCTCAACTTTTTAGCACATGCTATGTGGGTGAAATTATGATACCATGCCAACTTTCAACCATTTCAGAGTTCATTTGTGGTGCTTTTTAATTTCAGGGTCATTTAGCTCAAAACAATTCATTAAATGCATGAAAAATAGCAAATGAAGTTAGATAGGGTTGAAATTTTAGGATGTGGCTTCTAATGGTTCATATTGAATGCACATAAAGTCTGGAGTTGAAATAAGTTTTAAAAAATTGAAATCCTTTTGTAACAGACGAGTTTTCGTCCGAAACCCTGATACTTCGAAAGAGATTGTCCATTTTGTACACGAAGTGCATCCAGTTTTTGCCGTAACCCTCTCAACTTTTTAGCACATGCTATGTGGGTGAAATTATGATACCATGCCAAGTTTCAACCATTTCAGAGTTCATTTGTGGTGCTTTTTCATTTCAGGGTCGTTTAGCTCAAAACAATTCATTAAATGCATGAAAAATAGCAAATGAAGTTAGATCGGGTTGAAATTTTAGGATGTGGCTTCTAATGGTTCATATTGAATGCACAAAAAGTCTGGAGTTGAAATAAGTTCAAAAAAATTGAAATCCTTTTGTAACACACGAGTTTTCGTCCGAAACCCTGATACTTCGAAAGAGATTGTCCATTTTGTACACGAAGTGCATCCAGTTTTTGCCGTAACCCTCTCAACTTTTTAGCACATGCTATGTGGGTGAAATTATGATACCATGCCAAGTTTCAACCATTTCAGAGTTCATTTGTGGTGCTTTTTAATTTCAGGGTCATTTAGCTCAAAACAATTCATTAAATTCATGAAAAATAGCAAATGAAGTTAGATAGGGTTGAAAGTTTAGGATGTGGCTTCTAATGGTTCATATTGAATGCACAAAAAGTCTGGAGTTGAAATAATTTTAAAAAATTGAAATCCTTTTGTAACAGACGAGTTTTCGTCCGAAACCCTGATACTTCGAAAGAGATTGTCCATTTTGTACACGAAGTGCATCCAGTTTTTTCCGTAACCCTCTCAACTTTTTAGCACATGCTATGTGGGAGAAATTATGATATACCATGCCAAGTTTCAACCATTTCCGAGTTCATTTGTGGTGCTTTTTAATTTCAGGGTCATTTAGCTGAAAACAATTCATTAAATGCATGAAAAATAGCAAATGAAGTTAGATAGGGTTGAAATTTTAGGATGTGGCTTCTAATGGTTCATATTGAATGCACAAAAAGTCTGGAGTTGAAATAATTTTAAAAAATTGAAATCCTTTTGTAACAGACGAGTTTTCGTCCTAAACCCTGATACTTCGAAAGAGATTGTCCATTTTGTACACGAAGTGCATCCAGTTTTTGCCGTAACCCTCTCAACTTTTTAGCACATGCTATGTGGGTGAAATTATGATACCATGCCAACTTTCAACCATTTCAGAGTTCATTTGTGGTGCTTTTTAATTTCAGGGTCAGTTAGCTCAAAACAATTCATTTAATGCATGAAAAATAGCAAATAAAGTTAGATAGGGTTGAAATTTTAGGATGTGGCTTATAATGGTTCATATTGAATGCACAAAAAGTTTGGAGTTGAAATAAGTTCAAAAAATTTGAATCCTTTTGTAACAGACGAGTTTTCGTCCTAAACCCTGATACTTCGAAAGAGATTGTCCATTTTGTACACAAAGTGCATCCAGTTTTTGCCGTAACCCTCTCAACTTTTTAGCACATGCTATGTGGGTGAAATTATGATACCATGCCAAGTTTCAACCATTTCAGAGTTCATTTGTGGTGCTTTTTAATTTCAGGGTCATTTAGCTGAAAACAATTCATTAAATGCATGAAAAATAGCAAATGAAGTTAGATAGGGTTGAAATTTTAGGATGTGGCTTCTAATGGTTCATATTGAATGCACAAAAACTCTGGAGTTGAAATAAGTTAAAAAAAATTGCAATCCTTTTGTAACAAACGAGTTTTCGTCCGAAACCCTGATACTTCGACAGAGATTGTCCATTTTGTACACGAAGTGCGTCCAGTTTTTGCCGTAACCCTCTCAACTTTTTAGCACATGCTATGTGGGTGAAATTATGATACCATGCCAACTTTCAACCATTTCAGAGTTCATTTGTGGTGCTTTTTAATTTCAGGGTCATTTAGCTCAAAACAATTCATTAAATGCATGAAAAATAGCAAATGAAGTTAGATAGGGTTGAAATTTTAGGATGTGGCTTCTAATGGTTCATATTGAATGCACATAAAGTCTGGAGTTGAAATAAGTTTTAAAAAATTGAAATCCTTTTGTAACAGACGAGTTTTCGTCCGAAACCCTGATACTTCGAAAGAGATTGTCCATTTTGTACACGAAGTGCATCCAGTTTTTGCCGTAACCCTCTCAACTTTTTAGCACATGCTATGTGGGTGAAATTATGATACCATGCCAAGTTTCAACCATTTCAGAGTTCATTTGTGGTGCTTTTTCATTTCAGGGTCGTTTAGCTCAAAACAATTCATTAAATGCATGAAAAATAGCAAATGAAGTTAGATCGGGTTGAAATTTTAGGATGTGGCTTCTAATGGTTCATATTGAATGCACAAAAAGTCTGGAGTTGAAATAAGTTAAAAAAAATTGAAATCCTTTTGTAACACACGAGTTTTCGTCCGAAACCCTGATACTTCGAAAGAGATTGTCCATTTTGTACACGAAGTGCATCCAGTTTTTGCCGTAACCCTCTCAACTTTTTAGCACATGCTATGTGGGTGAAATTATGATACCATGCCAAGTTTCAACCATTTCAGAGTTCATTTGTGGTGCTTTTTCATTTCAGGGTCGTTTAGCTCAAAACAATTCATTAAATGCATGAAAAATAGCAAATGAAGTTAGATCGGGTTGAAATTTTAGGATGTGGCTTCTAATGGTTCATATTGGATGCACAAAAAGTCTGGAGTTGAAATAAGTTAAAAAAAATTGAAATCCTTTTGTAACACACGAGTTTTCGTCCGAAACCCTGATACTTCGAAAGAAATTGTCCATTTTGTACACGAAGTGCATCCAGTTTTTGCCGTAACCCTCTCAACTTTTTAGCACATGCTATGTGGGTGAAATTATGATACCATGCCAAGTTTCAACCATTTCAGAGTTCATTTGTGGTGCTTTTTAATTTCAGGGTCATTTAGCTCAAAACAATTCATTAAATTCATGAAAAATAGCAAATGAAGTTAGATAGGGTTGAAAGTTTAGGATGTGGCTTCTAATGGTTCATATTGAATGCACAAAAAGTCTGGAGTTGAAATAATTTTAAAAAATTGAAATCCTTTTGTAACAGACGAGTTTTCGTCCGAAACCCTGATACTTCGAAAGAGATTGTCCATTTTGTACACGAAGTGCATCCAGTTTTTTCCGTGACCCTCTCAACTTTTTAGCACATGCTATGTGGGAGAAATTATGATATACCATGCCAAGTTTCAACCATTTCCGAGTTCATTTGTGGTGCTTTTTAATTTCAGGGTCATTTAGCTGAAAACAATTCATTAAATGCATGAAAAATAACAAATGAAGTTAGATAGGGTTGAAATTTTAGGATGTGGCTTCTAATGGTTCATATTGAATGCACAAAAAGTCTGGAGTTGAAATAATTTTAAAAAATTGAAATCCTTTTGTAACAGACGAGTTTTCGTCCTAAACCCTGATACTTCGAAAGAGATTGTCCATTTTGTACACGAAGTGCATCCAGTTTTTGCCGTAACCCTCTCAACTTTTTAGCACATGCTATGTGGGTGAAATTATGATACCATGCCAACTTTCAACCATTTCAGAGTTCATTTGTGGTGCTTTTTAATTTCAGGGTCAGTTAGCTCAAAACAATTCATTTAATGCATGAAAAATAGCAAATAAAGTTAGATAGGGTTGAAATTTTAGGATGTGGCTTATAATGGTTCATATTGAATGCACAAAAAGTTTGGAGTTGAAATAAGTTCAAAAAATTTGAATCCTTTTGTAACAGACGAGTTTTCGTCCTAAACCCTGATACTTCGAAAGAGATTGTCCATTTTGTACACAAAGTGCATCCAGTTATTGCCGTAACCCTCTCAACTTTTTAGCACATGCTATGTGGGTGAAATTATGATACCATGCCAAGTTTCAACCATTTCAGAGTTCATTTGTGGTGCTTTTTAATTTCAGGGTCATTTAGCTGAAAACAATTCATTAAATGCATGAAAAATAGCAAATGAAGTTAGATAGGGTTGAAATTTTAGGATGTGGCTTCTAATGGTTCATATTGAATGCACAAAAACTCTGGAGTTGAAATAAGTTAAAAAAAATTGCAATCCTTTTGTAACAAACGAGTTTTCGTCCGAAACCCTGATACTTCGACAGAGATTGTCCATTTTGTACACGAAGTGCGTCCAGTTTTTGCCGTAACCCTCTCAACTTTTTAGCACATGCTATGTGGGTGAAATTATGATACCATGCCAACTTTCAACCATTTCAGAGTTCATTTGTGGTGCTTTTTAATTTCAGGGTCATTTAGCTCAAAACAATTCATTAAATGCATGAAAAATAGCAAATGAAGTTAGATAGGGTTGAAATTTTAGGATGTGGCTTCTAATGGTTCATATTGAATGCACATATAGTCTGGAGTTGAAATAAGTTTTAAAAAATTGAAATCCTTTTGTAACAGACGAGTTTTCGTCCGAAACCCTGATACTTCGAAAGAGATTGTCCATTTTGTACACGAAGTGCATCCAGTTTTTGCCGTAACCCTCTCAACTTTTTAGCACATGCTATTTGGGTGAAATTATGATACCATGCCAAGTTTCAACCATTTCAGAGTTCATTTGTGGTGCTTTTTCATTTCAGGGTCGTTTAGCTCAAAACAATTCATTAAATGCATGAAAAATAGCAAATGAAGTTAGATCGGGTTGAAATTTTAGGATGTGGCTTCTAATGGTTCATATTGAATGCACAAAAAGTCTGGAGTTGAAATAAGTTCAAAAAAATTGAAATCCTTTTGTAACACACGAGTTTTCGTCCGAAACCCTGATACTTCGAAAGAGATTGTCCATTTTGTACACGAAGTGCATCCAGTTTTTGCCGTAACCCTCTCAACTTTTTAGCACATGCTATGTGGGTGAAATTATGATACCATGCCAAGTTTCAACCATTTCAGAGTTCATTTGTGGTGCTTTTTAATTTCAGGGTCATTTAGCTCAAAACAATTCATTAAATTCATGAAAAATAGCAAATGAAGTTAGATAGGGTTGAAAGTTTAGGATGTGGCTTCTAATGGTTCATATTGAATGCACAAAAAGTCTGGAGTTGAAATAATTTTAAAAAATTGAAATCCTTTTGTAACAGACGAGTTTTCGTCCGAAACCCTGATACTTCGAAAGAGATTGTCCATTTTGTACACGAAGTGCATCCAGTTTTTTCCGTAACCCTCTCAACTTTTTAGCACATGCTATGTGGGAGAAATTATGATATACCATGCCAAGTTTCAACCATTTCCGAGTTCATTTGTGGTGCTTTTTAATTTCAGGGTCATTTAGCTGAAAACAATTCATTAAATGCATGAAAAATAGCAAATGAAGTTAGATAGGGTTGAAATTTTAGGATGTGGCTTCTAATGGTTCATATTGAATGCACAAAAAGTCTGGAGTTGAAATAATTTTAAAAAATTGAAATCCTTTTGTAACAGACGAGTTTTCGTCCTAAACCCTGATACTTCGAAAGAGATTGTCCATTTTGTACACGAAGTGCATCCAGTTTTTGCCGTAACCCTCTCAACTTTTTAGCACATGCTATGTGGGTGAAATTATGATACCATGCCAACTTTCAACCATTTCAGAGTTCATTTGTGGTGCTTTTTAATTTCAGGGTCAGTTAGCTCAAAACAATTCATTTAATGCATGAAAAATAGCAAATAAAGTTAGATAGGGTTGAAATTTTAGGATGTGGCTTATAATGGTTCATATTGAATGCACAAAAAGTTTGGAGTTGAAATAAGTTCAAAAAATTTGAATCCTTTTGTAACAGACGAGTTTTCGTCCTAAACCCTGATACTTCGAAAGAGATTGTCCATTTTGTACACAAAGTGCATCCAGTTTTTGCCGTAACCCTCTCAACTTTTTAGCACATGCTATGTGGGTGAAATTATGATACCATGCCAAGTTTCAACCATTTCAGAGTTCATTTGTGGTGCTTTTTAATTTCAGGGTCATTTAGCTGAAAACAATTCATTAAATGCATGAAAAATAGCAAATGAAGTTAGATAGGGTTGAAATTTTAGGATGTGGCTTCTAATGGTTCATATTGAATGCACAAAAACTCTGGAATTGAAATAAGTTAAAAAAATTGCAATCCTTTTGTAACAAACGAGTTTTCGTCCGAAACCCTGATACTTCGACAGAGATTGTCCATTTTGTACACGAAGTGCGTCCAGTTTTTGCCGTAACCCTCTCAACTTTTTAGCACATGCTATGTGGGTGAAATTATGATACCATGCCAACTTTCAACCATTTCAGAGTTCATTTGTGGTGCTTTTTAATTTCAGGGTCATTTAGCTCAAAACAATTCATTAAATGCATGAAAAATAGCAAATGAAGTTAGATAGGGTTGAAATTTTAGGATGTGGCTTCTAATGGTTCATATTGAATGCACATAAAGTCTGGAGTTGAAATAAGTTAAAAAAATTGAAATCCTTTTGTAACACACGAGTTTTCGTCCGAAACCCTGATACTTCGAAAGAGATTGTCCATTTTGTACACGAAGTGCATCCAGTTCTTGCCGTAACCCTCTCAACATTTTAGCACATGCTATGTGGGTGAAATTATGATACCATGCCAAGTTTCAACCATTTCAGAGTTCATTTGTGGTGCTTTTTAATTTCAGGGTCATTTAGCTCAAAACAATTCATTAAATGCATGAAAAATAGCAAATGAAGTTAGATAGGGTCGAAATTTTAGGATGTGGCTTCTAATGGTTCATATTGAATGCTCAAAAAGTCTGGAGTTGAAATAAGTTAAAAAAATTTGAAATCCTTTTGTAACAGACGAGTTTTCGTCCTAAACCCTGATACTTCGAAAGAGATTGTCCATTTTGTACACGAAATGCATCCAGTTTTTGCCGTAACCCTCTCAACTTTTTAGCACATGCTATGTGGGTGAAATTATGATACCATGCCAAGTTTCAACCATTTGATAGTTCATTTGTGGTGCTTTTTAATTTCAGGGTCATTTAGCTCAAAACAATTCATTAAATGCATGAAAAATAGGAAATGAAGTTAGATAGGGTTGAAATTTTAGGATGTGGCTTCTAATGCTTCATATTGAATTCACAAAAAGTTTGGAGTTGAAATAAGTTTAAAAAAATTGAAATCCTTTTGTAACAGACGAGTTTTCGTCCTAAACCCTGATACTTCGAAAGAGATTGTCCATTTTGTACACGAAGTGCATCCAGTTTTTGCCGTAACCCTCTCAACTTTTTAGCACATGCTATGTGGGTGAAATTATGATACCATGCCAAGTTTCAACCATTTCCGAGTTCATTTGTGGTGCTTTTTAATGTCAGGGTCATTTAGCTCAAAACAATTCATTTAATGCATGAAAAATAGCAAATGAAGTTAGATAGGGTTGAAATTTTAGGATGTGGCTTATAATGGTTCATATTGAATGCACAAAAAGTTTGGAGTTGAAATAAGTTAAAAAAAATTGAAATCCTTTTGTAACAGACGAGTTTTCGTCCTAAACCCTGATACTTCGAAAGAGATTGTCCATTTTGTACACGAAGTGCATCCAGTTTTTGCCGTAACCCTTTCAACTTTCTAGCACATGCTATGTGGGTGAAATTATGATACCATGCCAAGTTTCAACCATTTCAGAGTTCATTTGTGGTGCTTTTTAATTTCAGGGTCATTTAGCTCAAAACAATTCATTAAATGCATGAAAAATAGCAAATGAAGTTAGATAGGGTTGAAATTTTAGGATGTGGCTTCTAATTGTTCATATTGGATGCACAAAAAGTCTGGAGTTGAAATAAGTTAAAAAAAATTGAAATCCTTTTGTAACAAACGAGTTTTCGTCCGAAACCCTGATATTTTGAAAGAGATTGTGCATTTTGTACACGAAGTGCATCCAGTTTTTGCCGTAACCCTCTCAACTTTTTAGCACATGCTATGTGGGTGAAATTATGATACCATGCCAAGTTTCAACCATTTGATAGTTCATTTGTGGTGCTTTTTAATTTCAGGGTCATTTAGCTCAAAACGATTCATTAAATGCATGAAAAATAGGAAATGAAGTTAGATAGGGTTGAAATTTTAGGATGTGGCTTCTAATGGTTCATATTGAATGCACAAAAAGTCTGGAGTTGAAATAAGTTTTAAAAAATTGAAATCCTTTTGTAACACACGAGTTTTCGTCCGAAACCCTGATACTTCGAAAGAGATTGTCCATTTTGTACACGAAGTGCATCCAGTTTTTGCCGTAACCCTCTCAACTTTTTAGCACATGCTATGTGGGTGAAATTATGATACCATGCCAAGTTTCAACCATTTCAGAGTTCATTTGTGGTGCTTTTTAATTTCAGGGTCATTTAGCTCAAAACAATTCATTAAATTCATGAAAAATAGCAAATGAAGTTAGATAGGGTTGAAAGTTTAGGATGTGGCTTCTAATGGTTCATATTGAATGCACAAAAAGTCTGGAGTTGAAATAATTTTAAAAAATTGAAATCCTTTTGTAACAGACGAGTTTTCGTCCGAAACCCTGATACTTCGAAAGAGATTGTCCATTTTGTACACGAAGTACATCCAGTTTTTTCCGTAACCCTCTCAACTTTTTAGCACATGCTATGTGGGAGAAATTATGATATACCATGCCAAGTTTCAACCATTTCCGAGTTCATTTGTGGTGCTTTTTAATTTCAGGGTCATTTAGCTGAAAACAATTCATTAAATGCATGAAAAATAGCAAATGAAGTTAGATAGGGTTGAAATTTTAGGATGTGGCTACTAATGGTTCATATTGAATGCACAAAAAGTCTGGAGTTGAAATAATTTTAAAAAATTGAAATCCTTTTGTAACAGACGAGTTTTCGTCCTAAACCCTGATACTTCGAAAGAGATTGTCCATTTTGTACACGAAGTGCATCCAGTTTTTGCCGTAACCCTCTCAACTTTTTAGCACATGCTATGTGGGTGAAATTATGATACCATGCCAACTTTCAACCATTTCAGAGTTCATTTGTGGTGCTTTTTAATTTCAGGGTCATTTAGCTGAAAACAATTCATTAAATGCATGAAAAATAGCAAATGAAGTTAGATAGGGTTGAAATTTTAGGATGTGGCTTCTAATGGTTCATATTGAATGCACAAAAAGTCTGGAGTTGAAATAATTTTAAAAAACTGAAATCCTTTTGTAACAGACGAGTTTTCGTCCGAAACCCTGATACTTCGAAAGAGATTGTCCATTTTGTACACGAAGTGCATCCAGTTCTTGCCGTAACCCTCTCAACATTTTAGCACATGCTATGTGGGTGAAATTATGATACCATGCCAAGTTTCAACCATTTCAGAGTTCATTTGTGGTGCTTTTTAATTTCAGGGTCATTTAGCTCAAAACAATTCATTAAATGCATGAAAAATAGCAAATGAAGTTAGATAGGGTCGAAATTTTAGGATGTGGCTTCTAATGGTTCATATTGAATGCTCAAAAAGTCTGGAGTTGAAATAAGTTAAAAAAATTTGAAATCCTTTTGTAACAGACGAGTTTTCGTCCTAAACCCTGATACTTCGAAAGAGATTGTCCATTTTGTACACGAAATGCATCCAGTTTTTGCCGTAACCCTCTCAAATTTTTAGCACATGCTATGTGGGTGAAATTATGATACCATGCCAAGTTTCAACCATTTGATAGTTCATTTGTGGTGCTTTTTAATTTCAGGGTCATTTAGCTCAAAACAATTCATTAAATGCATGAAAAATAGGAAATGAAGTTAGATAGGGTTGAAATTTTAGGATGTGGCTTCTAATGCTTCATATTGAATTCACAAAAAGTTTGGAGTTGAAATAAGTTAATAAAATTGAAATCCTTTTGTAACAGACGAGTTTTCGTCCTAAACCCTGATACTTCGAAAGAGATTGTCCATTTTGTACACGAAGTGCATCCAGTTTTTGCCGTAACCCTCTCAACTTTTTAGCACATGCTATGTGGGTGAAATTATGATACCATGCCAAGTTTCAACCATTTCCGAGTTCATTTGTGGTGCTTTTTAATGTCAGGGTCATTTAGCTCAAAACAATTCATTTAATGCATGAAAAATAGCAAATGAAGTTAGATAGGGTTGAAATTTTAGGATGTGGCTTATAATGGTTCATATTGAATGCACAAAAAGTTTGGAGTTGAAATAAGTTAAAAAAATTGAAATCCTTTTGTAACAGACGAGTTTTCGTCCTAAACCCTGATACTTCGAAAGAGATTGTCCATTTTGTACACGAAGTGCATCCAGTTTTTGCCGTAACCCTCTCAACTTTCTAGCACATGCTATGTGGGTGAAATTATGATACCATGCCAAGTTTCAACCATTTCAGAGTTCATTTGTGGTGCTTTTTAATTTCAGGGTCATTTAGCTCAAAACAATTCATTAAATGCATGAAAAATAGCAAATGAAGTTAGATAGGGTTGAAATTTTAGGATGTGGCTTCTAATTGTTCATATTGGATGCACAAAAAGTCTGGAGTTGAAATAAGTTAAAAAAAATTGAAATCCTTTTGTAACAAACGAGTTTTCGTCCGAAACCCTGATATTTTGAAAGAGATTGTCCATTTTGTACACGAAGTGCATCCAGTTTTTGCCGTAACCCTCTCAACTTTTTAGCACATGCTATGTGGGTGAAATTATGATACCATGCCAAGTTTCAACCATTTGATAGTTCATTTGTGGTGCTTTTTAATTTCAGGGTCATTTAGCTCAAAACAATTCATTAAATGCATGAAAAATAGGAAATGAAGTTAGATAGGGTTGAAATTTTAGGATGTGTCTTCTAATGGTTCATATTGAATGCACAAAAAGTCTGGAGTTGAAATAAGTTTTAAAAAATTGAAATCCTTTTGTAACACACGAGTTTTCGTCCGAAACCCTGATACTTCGAAAGAGATTGTCCATTTTGTACACGAAGTGCATCCAGTTTTTGCCGTAACCCTCTCAACTTTTTAGCACATGCTATGTGTTTGAAATTATGATACCATGCCAAGTTTCAACCATTTCAGAGTTCATTTGTGGTGCTTTTTAATTTCAGGGTCATTTAGCTCAAAACAATTCATTAAATTCATGAAAAATAGCAAATGAAGTTAGATAGGGTTGAAAGTTTAGGATGTGGCTTATAATGGTTCATATTGAATGCACAAAAAGTCTGGAGTTGAAATAATTTTAAAAAATTGAAATCCTTTTGTAACAGACGAGTTTTCGTCCGAAACCCTGATACTTCGAAAGAGATTGTCCATTTTGTACACGAAGTGCATCCAGTTTTTTCCGTAACCCTCTCAACTTTTTAGCACATGCTATGTGGGAGAAATTATGATATACCATGCCAAGTTTCAACCATTTCCGAGTTCATTTGTGGTGCTTTTTAATTTCAGGGTCATTTAGCTGAAAACAATTCATTAAATGCATGAAAAATAGCAAATGAAGTTAGATAGGGTTGAAATTTTAGGATGTGGCTTCTAATGGTTCATATTGAATGCACAAAAAGTCTGGAGTTGAAATAATTTTAAAAAATTGAAATCCTTTTGTAACAGACGAGTTTTCGTCCTAAACCCTGATACTTCGAAAGAGATTGTCCATTTTGTACACGAAGTGCATCCAGTTTTTGCCGTAACCCTCTCAACTTTTTAGCACATGCTATGTGGGTGAAATTATGATACCATGCCAACTTTCAACCATTTCAGAGTTCATTTGTGGTGCTTTTTAATTTCAGGGTCAGTTAGCTCAAAACAATTCATTTAATGCATGAAAAATAGCAAATAAAGTTAGATAGGGTTGAAATTTTAGGATGTGGCTTATAATGGTTCATATTGAATGCACAAAAAGTTTGGAGTTGAAATAAGTTCAAAAAATTTGAATCCTTTTGTAACAGACGAGTTTTCGTCCTAAACCCTGATACTTCGAAAGAGATTGTCCATTTTGTACACAAAGTGCATCCAGTTTTTGCCGTAACCCTCTCAACTTTGTAGCACATGCTATGTGGGTGAAATTATGATACCATGCCAAGTTTCAACCATTTGATAGTTCATTTGTGGTGCTTTTTAATTTCAGGGTCATTTAGCTCAATACAATTCATTAAATGCATGAAAATTAGCAAATGAAGTTAGATAGGGTTGAAATTTTAGGATGTGGCTTCTAATGGTTCATATTGAATGCACAAAAAGTCTGGTGTTGAAATAAGTTAAAAAAAATTGAAATCCTTATGTAACAGACGAGGTTTCGTCCGAAACCCTGATACTTCGAAAGAGATTGTCCATTTTGTACACGAAGTGCATCCAGCTTTTGCCGTAACCCTCTCAACTTTTTATCCCATGCTATGTGGGTGAAATTATGATACCATGCCAAGTTTCAACCTTTTTAGAGTTCATTTGTGGTGCTTTTTAATTTCAGGGTCATTTAGCTCAAAACAATTCATTAAATGCATGAAAAATAGCAAATGATGTTAGATAGGGTTGAAATTTTCGGATGTGGCTTCTAATGGTTCATATTGAATGCACAAAAAGTTTGGAGTTGAAATAAGTTAAAAAAAATTGAAATCCTTTTGTAACACACGAGTTTTCGTCCGAAACCCTGATACTTCGAAAGAGATTGTCCATTTTGTACACGAAGTGCATCCAGTTTTAGCCGTAACCCTCTCAACTTTTTATCACATGCTATGTGGGTGAAATTATGATACCATGCCAAGTTTCAACCATTTCAGAGTTCATTTGTGGTGCTTTTTAATTTCAGGGTCATTTAGCTCAAAACAATTCATTAAATGCATGAAAAATAGCAAATGAAGTTAGATAGGGTTGAAAGTTTAGGATGTGGCTTCTAATGGTTCATATTGAATGCACAAAAAGTCTGGAGTTGAAATAATTTTAAAAAATTGAAATCCTTTTGTAACAGACAAGTTTTCGTCCGAAACCCTGATACTTCGAAAGAGATTGTCCATTTTGTACACGAAGTGCATCCAGTTTTTTCCGTAACCCTCTCAACTTTTTAGCACATGCTATGTGGGTGAAATTATGATATACCATGCCAAGTTTCAACCATTTCCGAGTTCATTTGTGGTGCTTTTTAATTTCAGGGTCATTTAGCTGAAAACAATTCATTAAATGCATGAAAAATAGCAAATGAAGTTACATAGGGTTGAAATTTTAGGATGTGGCTTCTAATGGTTCATATTGAATGCACAAAAAGTCTGGAGTTGAAATAATTTTAAAAAATTGAAATCCTTTTGTAACAGACGAGTTTTCGTCCGAAACCCTGATACTTCGAAAGAGATTGTCCATTTTGTACACGAAGTGCATCCAGTTTTTGCCGTAACCCTCTCAACTTTTTAGCACATGCTATGTGGGTGAAATTATGATACCATGCCAAGTTTCAACCATTTCAGAGTTCATTTGTGGTGCTTTTTAATTTCAGGGTCGTTTAGCTCAAATCAATTCATTAAATGCATGAAAAATAGCAAATGAAGCTAGATAGGGTTGAAATTTTAGGATGTGGCTTCTAATGGTTCATATTGAATGCACAAAAAGTCTGGAGTTGAAATAAGTTCAAAAAAATTGAAATCCTTTTGTAACAGACGAGTTTTCGTCCGAAACCCTGATACTTCGAAATAGATTGTCCATTTTGTACACGAAGTGCATCCAGTTTTTGCCGTAACCCTCTCAACTTTTTAGCACATGCTATGTGGGTGAAATTATGATACCATGCCAAGTTTCAACCATTTGATAGTTCATTTGTGGTGCTTTTTAATTTCAGGGTCATTTAGCTCAATACAATTCATTAAATGCATGAAAAATAGCAAATGAAGTTAGATAGGGTTGAAATTTTAGGATGTGGCTTCTAATGGTTCATATTGAATGCACAAAAAGTCTGGTGTTGAAATAAGTTAAAAAAATTGAAATCCTTATGTAACAGACGAGGTTTCGTCCGAAACCCTGATACTTCGAAAGAGATTGTCCATTTTGTACACGAAGTGCATCCAGCTTTTGCCGTAACCCTCTCAACTTTTTATCCCATGCTATGTGGGTGAAATTATGATACCATGCCAAGTTTCAACCTTTTTAGAGTTCATTTGTGGTGCTTTTTAATTTCAGGGTCATTTAGCTCAAAACAATTCATTAAATGCATGAAAAATAGCAAATGATGTTAGATAGGGTTGAAATTTTCGGATGTGGCTTCTAATGGTTCATATTGAATGCACAAAAAGTTTGGAGTTGAAATAAGTTTAAAAAAATTGAAATCCTTTTGTAACAGACGAGTTTTCGTCCGAAACCCTGATACTTCGAAAGAGATTGTCCATTTTGTACACGAAGTGCATCCAGTTTTAGCCGTAACCCTCTCAACTTTTTATCCCATGCTATGTGGGTGAAATTATGATACCATGCCAAGTTTCAACCATTTCAGAGTTCATTTGTGGTGCTTTTTAATTTCAGGGTCATTTAACTCAAAACAATTCATTAAATGCATGAAAAATAGCAAATGAAGTTAGATAGGGTTGAAATTTTAGGATGTGGCTTCTAATGGTTCATATTGAATGCACAAAAAGTCTGGTGTTGAAATAAGTTAAAAAAAATTGAAATCCTTATGTAACAGACGAGGTTTCGTCCGAAACCCTGATACTTCGAAAGAGATTGTCCATTTTGTACACGAAGTGCATCCAGCTTTTGCCATAACCCTCTCAACTTTTTATCCCATGCTATGTGGGTGAAATTATGATACCATGCCACGTTTCAACCTTTTTACAGTTCATTTGTGGTGCTTTTTAATTTCAGGGTCATTTAGCTCAAAACAATTCATTAAATGCATGAAAAATAGCAAATGATGTTAGATAGGGTTGAAATTTTCGGATGTGGCTTCTAATGGTTCATATTGAATGCACAAAAAGTTTGGAGTTGAAATAAGTTAAAAAAAATTGAAATCCTTTTGTAACACACGAGTTTTCGTCCGAAACCCTGATACTTCGAAAGAGATTGTCCATTTTGTACACGAAGTGCATCCAGTTTTAGCCGTAACCCTCTCAACTTTTTATCACATGCTATGTGGGTGAAATTATGATACCATGCCAAGTTTCAACCATTTCAGAGTTCATTTGTGGTGGTTTTTAATTTCAGGGTCATTTAGCTCAAAACAATTCATTAAATGCATGAAAAATAGCAAATGAAGTTAGATAGGGTTGAAAGTTTAGGATGTGGCTTCTAATGGTTCATATTGAATGCACAAAAAGTCTGGAGTTGAAATAATTTTAAAAAATTGAAATCCTTTTGTAACAGACGAGTTTTCGTCCGAAACCGTGATACTTCGAAAGAGATTGTCCATTTTGTACACGAAGTGCATCCAGTTTTTTCCCTAACCCTCTCAACTTTTTAGCACATGCTATGTGGGTGAAATTATGATATACCATGCCAAGTTTCAACCATTTCCGAGTTCATTTGTGGTCCTTTTTAATTTCAGGGTCATTTAGCTGAAAACAATTCATTAAATGCATGAAAAATAGCAAATGAAGTTACATAGGGTTGAAATTTTAGGATGTGGCTTCTAATGGTTCATATTGAATGCACAAAAAGTCTGGAGTTGAAATAATTTTAAAAAATTGAAATCCTTTTGTAACAGACGAGTTTTCGTTCGAAACCCTGATACTTCGAAAGAGATTGTCCATTTTGTACACGAAGTGCATCCAGTTTTTGCCGTAACCCTCTCAACTTTTTAGCACATGCTATGTGGGTGAAATTATGATACCATGCCAAGTTTCAACCATTTGATAGTTCATTTGTGGTGCTTTTTAATTTCAGGGTCATTTAGCTCAATACAATTCATTAAATGCATGAAAAATAGCAAATGAAGTTAGATAGGGTTGAAATTTTAGGATGTGGCTTCTAATGGTTCATATTGAATGCACAAAAAGTCTGGTGTTGAAATAAGTTAAAAAAATTGAAATCCTTATGTAACAGACGAGGTTTCGTCCGAAACCCTGATACTTCGAAAGAGATTGTCCATTTTGTACACGAAGTGCATCCAGCTTTTGCCGTAACCCTCTCAACTTTTTATCCCATGCTATGTGGGTGAAATTATGATACCATGCCAAGTTTCAACCTTTTTAGAGTTCATTTGTGGTGCTTTTTAATTTCAGGGTCATTTAGCTCAAAACAATTCATTAAATGCATGAAAAATAGCAAATGATGTTAGATAGGGTTGAAATTTTCGGATGTGGCTTCTAATGGTTCATATTGAATGCACAAAAAGTTTGGAGTTGAAATAAGTTAAAAAAAATTGAAATCCTTTTGTAACACACGAGTTTTCGTCCGAAACCCTGATACTTCGAAAGAGATTGTCCATTTTGTACACGAAGTGCATCCAGTTTTAGCCGTAACCCTCTCAACTTTTTATCCCATGCTATGTGGGTGAAATTATGATACCATGCCAAGTTTCAACCATTTCAGAGTTCATTTGTGGTGCTTTTTAATTTCAGGGTCATTTAGCTCAAAACAATTCATTAAATGCATGAAAAATAGCAAATGAAGTTAGATAGGGTTGAAATTTTAGGATGTGGCTTCTAATGGTTCATATTGAATGCACAAAAAGTCTGGTGTTGAAATAAGTTAAAAAAAATTGAAATCCTTATGTAACAGACGAGGTTTCGTCCGAAACCCTGATACTTCGAAAGAGATTGTCCATTTTGTACACGAAGTGCATCCAGCTTTTGCCATAACCCTCTCAACTTTTTATCCCATGCTATGTGGGTGAAATTATGATACCATGCCAAGTTTCAACCTTTTTAGAGTTCATTTGTGGTGCTTTTTAATTTCAGGGTCATTTAGCTCAAAACAATTCATTAAATGCATGAAAAATAGCAAATGATGTTAGATAGGGTTGAAATTTTCGGATGTGGCTTCTAATGGTTCATATTGAATGCACAAAAAGTTTGGAGTTGAAATAAGTTAAAAAAAATTGAAATCCTTTTGTAACACACGAGTTTTCGTCCGAAACCCTGATACTTCGAAAGAGATTGTCCATTTTGTACACGAAGTGCATCCAGTTTTAGCCGTAACCCTCTCAACTTTTTATCACATGCTATGTGGGTGAAATTATGATACCATGCCAAGTTTCAACCATTTCAGAGTTCATTTGTGGTGCTTTTTAATTTCAGGGTCATTTAGCTCAAAACAATTCATTAAATGCATGAAAAATAGCAAATGAAGTTAGATAGGGTTGAAAGTTTAGGATGTGGCTTCTAATGGTTCATATTGAATGCACAAAAAGTCTGGAGTTGAAATAATTTTAAAAAATTGAAATCCTTTTGTAACAGACGAGTTTTCGTCCGAAACCCTGATACTTCGAAAGAGATTGTCCATTTTGTACACGAAGTGCATCCAGTTTTTTCCGTAACCCTCTCAACTTTTTAGCACATGCTATGTGGGTGAAATTATGATATACCATGCCAAGTTTCAACCATTTCCGAGTTCATTTGTGGTCCTTTTTAATTTCAGGGTCATTTAGCTGAAAACAATTCATTAAATGCATGAAAAATAGCAAATGAAGTTACATAGGGTTGAAATTTTAGGATGTGGCTTCTAATGGTTCATATTGAATGCACAAAAAGTCTGGAGTTGAAATAATTTTAAAAAATTGAAATCCTTTTGTAACAGACGAGTTTTCGTTCGAAACCCTGATACTTCGAAAGAGATTGTCCATTTTGTACACGAAGTGCATCCAGTTTTTGCCGTAACCCTCTCAACTTTTTAGCACATGCTATGTGGGTGAAATTATGATACCATGCCAAGTTTCAACCATTTGATAGTTCATTTGTGGTGCTTTTTAATTTCAGGGTCATTTAGCTCAATACAATTCATTAAATGCATGAAAAATAGCAAATGAAGTTAGATAGGGTTGAAATTTTAGGATGTGGCTTCTAATGGTTCATATTGAATGCACAAAAAGTCTGGTGTTGAAATAAGTTAAAAAAATTGAAATCCTTATGTAACAGACGAGGTTTCGTCCGAAACCCTGATACTTCGAAAGAGATTGTCCATTTTGTACACGAAGTGCATCCAGCTTTTGCCGTAACCCTCTCAACTTTTTATCCCATGCTATGTGGGTGAAATTATGATACCATGCCAAGTTTCAACCTTTTTAGAGTTCATTTGTGGTGCTTTTTAATTTCAGGGTCATTTAGCTCAAAACAATTCATTAAATGCATGAAAAATAGCAAATGATGTTAGATAGGGTTGAAATTTTCGGATGTGGCTTCTAATGGTTCATATTGAATGCACAAAAAGTCTGGAGTTGAAATAAGTTAAAAAAAATTGAAATCCTTTTGTAACACACGAGTTTTCGTCCGAAACCCTGATACTTCGAAAGAGATTGTCCATTTTGTACACGAAGTGCATCCAGTTTTTGCCGTAACCCTCTCAACTTTTTAGCACATGCTATGTGGGTGAAATTATGATACCATGCCAAGTTTCAACCATTTGATAGTTCATTTGTGGTGCTTTTTAATTTCAGGGTCATTTAGCTCAAAACAATTCATTAAATGCATGAAAAATAGGAAATGAAGTTAGATAGGGTTGAAATTTTAGGATGTTGCTTCTAATGGTTCATATTGAATGCACAAAAAGTCTGGAGTTGAAATAAGTTAAAAAAAATTGAAATCCTTTTGTAACAGACGAGTTTTCGTCCGAAACCCTGATACTTCGAAAGAGATTGTCCATTTTGTACACGAAGTGCATCCAGCTTTTGCCGTAACCCTCTCAACTTTTTATCCCATGCTATGTGGGTGAAATTATGATACCATGCCAAGTTTCATAGCAAATTTTAGGATGTGGCTTCTAATGGTTCATATAGAATGCACAAAAAGTCTGGAGTTGAAATAATTTTCAAAATTGAAATCCTTTTGTAACAAACGAGTTTTTGTCCGAAACCCTGATACTTCGAAAGTGATTGTCCATTTTGTACACGAAGTGCGTCCAGTTTTTGCCGTAACCCTCTCAACTTTTTAACACATGCTATGTGGGTGAAATTATGATATACCATGCCAAGTTTCAACCATTTCCGAGTTCATTTGTGGTGCTTTTTAATTTCAGGGTCATTTAGCTGAAAACAATTCATTAAATGCATGAAAAATAGCAAATGAAGGTAGATAGGGTTGAAATTTTAGGATGTGGCTTCTAATGGTTCATATTGAATGCACAAAAAGTCTGGTGTTGAAATAAGTTAAAAAAAATTGAAATCCTTATGTAACAGACGAGGTTTCGTCCGAAACCCTGATACTTCGAAAGAGATTGTCCATTTTGTACACGAAGTGCGTCCAGTTTTTGCCGTAACCCTCTCAACTTTTTAACACATGCTATGTGGGTGAAATTATGATATACCATGCCAAGTTTCAACCATTTCCGAGTTCATTTGTGGTGCTTTTTAATTTCAGGGTCATTTAGCTGAAAACAATTCATTAAATGCATGAAAAATAGCAAATGAAGTTAGATAGGGTTGAAATTTTAGGATGTGGCTTCTAATGGTTCATATTGAATGCACAAAAAGTCTGGAGTTGAAATAATTTTAAAAATTGAAATCCTTTTGTAACAAACGAGTTTTTGTCCGAAACCCTGATACTTCGAAAGTGATTGTCCATTTTGTACACGAAGTGCGTCCAGTTTTTGCCGTAACCCTCTCAACTTTTTAACACATGCTATGTGGGTGAAATTATGATATACCATGCCAAGTTTCAACCATTTCCGAGTTCATTTGTGGTGCTTTTTAATTTCAGGGTCATTTAGCTGAAAACAATTCATTAAATGCATGAAAAATAGCAAATGAAGTTAGATAGGGTTGAAATTTTAGGATGTGGCTTCTAATGGTTCATATTGAATGCACAAAACGTCTGGACTTGAAATAAGTTAAAAAAAATTGAAATCCTTTTGTAACAAACGAGTTTTCGTCCGAAACCCTGATATTTTGAAAGAGATTGTCCATTTTGTACACGAAGTGCATCCAGTTTTTGCCGTAACCCTCTCAACTTTTTAGCACATGCTATGTGGGTGAAATTATGATACCATGCCAAGTTTCAACCATTTGATAGTTCATTTGTGGTGCTTTTTAATTTCAGGGTCATTTAGCTCAAAACAATTCATTAAATGCATGAAAAATAGGAAATGAAGTTAGATAGGGTTGAAATTTCAGGATGTGGCTTCTAATGGTTCATATTGAATGCACAAAAAGTCTGGAGTTGAAATAAGTTAAAAAAAATTGAAATCCTTATGTAACAGACGAGTTTTCGTCCGAAACCCTGATACTTCGAAAGAGATTGTCCATTTTGTACACGAAGTGCATCAAGATTTTGCCGTAACCCTCTCAACTTTTTATCCCATGCTATGTGGGTGAAATTATGATACCATGCCAAGTTTCAACCTTTTTAGAGTTCATTTGTGGTGCTTTTTAATTTCAGGGTCATTTAGCTCAAAACAATTCATTAAATGCATAAAAAATAGCAAATGAAGTTAGATAGGGTTGAAATTTTAGGATGTGGCTTCTAATTCTTCATATTGAATGCACAAAAAGTCTGGAGTTGAAATAAGTTAAAAAAATTGAAATCCTTTTGTAACACACGAGTTTTCGTCCGAAACCCTGATACTTCGAAAGAGATTGTCCATTTTGTACACGAAGTGCATCCAGTTCTTGCCGTAACCCTCTCAACATTTTAGCACATGCTATGTGGGTGAAATTATGATACCATGCCAAGTTTCAACCATTTCAGAGTTCATTTGTGGTGCTTTTTAATTTCAGGGTCATTTAGCTCAAAACAATTCATTAAATGCATGAAAAATAGCAAATGAAGTTAGATAGGGTCGAAATTTTAGGATGTGGCTTCTAATGGTTCATATTGAAAGCACAAAAAGTCTGGAGTTGAAATAAGTTAAAAAAATTTGAAATCCTTTTGTAACAGACGAGTTTTCGTCCTAAACCCTGATACTTCGAAAGAGATTGTCCATTTTGTACACGAAATGCATCCAGTTTTTGCCGTAACCCTCTCAACTTTTTAGCACATGCTATGTGGGTGAAATTATGATACCATGCCAAGTTTCAACCATTTGATAGTTCATTTGTGGTGCTTTTTAATTTCAGGGTCATTTAGCTCAAAACAATTCATTAAATGCATGAAAAATAGGAAATGAAGTTAGATAGGGTTGAAATTTTAGGATGTGGCTTCTAATGCTTCATATTGAATGCACAAAAAGTTTGGAGTTGAAATAAGTTTAAAAAAATTGAAATCCTTTTGTAACAGACGAGTTTTCGTCCTAAACCCTGATACTTCGAAAGAGATTGTCCATTTTGTACACGAAGTGCATCCAGTTTTTGCCGTAACCCTCTCAACTTTTTAGCACATGCTATGTGGGTGAAATTATGATACCATGCCAAGTTTCAACCATTTCCGAGTTCATTTGTGGTGCTTTTTAATGTCAGGGTCATTTAGCTCAAAACAATTCATTTAATGCATGAAAAATAGCAAATGAAGTTAGATAGGGTCGAAATTTTAGGATGTGGCTTCTAATGGTTCATATTGAAAGCACAAAAAGTCTGGAGTTGAAATAAGTTAAAAAAATTTGAAATCCTTTTGTAACAGACGAGTTTTCGTCCTAAACCCTGATACTTCGAAAGAGATTGTCCGTTTTGTACACGAAATGCATCCAGTTTTTGCCGTAACCCTCTCAACTTTTTAGCACATGCTATGTGGGTGAAATTATGATACCATGCCAAGTTTCAACCATTTGATAGTTCATTTGTGGTGCTTTTTAATTTCAGGGTCATTTAGCTCAAAACAATTCATTAAATGCATGAAAAATAGGAAATGAAGTTAGATAGGGTTGAAATTTTAGGATGTGGCTTCTAATGCTTCATATTGAATGCACAAAAAGTTTGGAGTTGAAATAAGTTTAAAAAAATTGAAATCCTTTTGTAACAGACGAGTTTTCGTCCTAAACCCTGATACTTCGAAAGAGATTGTCCATTTTGTACACGAAGTGCATCCAGTTTTTGCCGTAACCCTCTCAACTTTTTAGCACATGCTATGTGGGTGAAATTATGATACCATGCCAAGTTTCAACCATTTCCGAGTTCATTTGTGGTGCTTTTTAATGTCAGGGTCATTTAGCTCAAAACAATTCATTTAATGCATGAAAAATAGCAAATGAAGTTAGATAGGGTTGAAATTTTAGGATGTGGCTTATAATGGATCATATTGAATGCACAAAAAGTTTGGAGTTGAAATAAGTTTAAAAAACTTGAAATCCTTTTGTAACAGACGAGTTTTCGTCCTAAACCCTGATACTTCGAAAGAGATTGTCCGTTTTGTACACGAAGTGCATCCAGTTTTTGCCGTAACCCTCTCAACTTTTTAGCACATGCTATGTGGGTGAAATTATGATACCATGCCAAGTTTCAACCATTTCAGAGTTCATTTGTGGTGCTTTTTAATTTCAGGGTCATTTAGCTGAAAACAATTCATTAAATGCATGAAAAATAGCAAATGAAGTTAGATAGGGTTGAAATTTTAGGATGTGGCTTCTAATGGTTCATATTGAATGCACAAAAAGTCTGGAGTTGAAATAATTTTAAAAAATTGAAATCCTTTTGTAACAAACGAGTTTTTGTCCGAAACCCTGATACTTCGAAAGTGATTGTCCATTTTGTACACGAAGTGCGTCCAGTTTTTGCCGTAACCCTCTCAACTTTTTAACACATGCTATGTGGGTGAAATTATGATATACCATGCCAAGTTTCAACCATTTCAGAGTTCATTTGTGGTGCTTTTTAATTTCAGGGTTATTTAGCTGAAAACAATTCATTAAATGCATGAAAAATAGCAAATGAAGTTAGATAGGGTTGAAATTTCAGGATGTGGCTTCTAATGCTTCATATTGAATGCACAAAACGTCTGGAGTTGAAATAATTTTGAAAAATTGAAATCCTTTTGTAACACACGAGTTTTCGTCCGAAACCCTGATACTTCGAAAGAGATTGTCCATTTTGTACACGAAGTGCATCCAGTTTTTGCCGTAACCCTCTCAACTTTTTAGCACATGCTATGTGGGTGAAATTATGATACCATGCCAACTTTCAACCATTTCAGAGTTCATTTGTGGTGCTTTTTAATTTCAGGGTTATTTAGCTCAAAACAATTCATTAAATGCATGAAAAATAGCAAATGAAGTTAGATAGGGTTGAAATTTTAGGATGTGGCTTCTAATGGTTCATATAGAATGCACAAAAAGTTTGGAGTTGAAATAAGTTTAAAAAAATTGAAATCCTTTTGTAACAGACGAGTTTTCGTCCTAAACTCTGATACTTCGAAAGAGATTGTCCATTTTGTACACGAAGTGCATCCAGTTTTTGCCGTAACCCTCTCAACTTTTTAGCACATGCTATGTGGGTGAAATTATGATACCATGCCAAGTTTCAACCATTTCAGAGTTCATTTGTGGTTCTTTTTAATTTCAGGGTCATTTAGCTCAAAACAATTCATTAAATGCATGAAAAATAGCAAATGAAGTTAGATAGGGTTGAAATTTTAGGATGTGGCTTCTAATGGTTCATATTGAATGCACAAAAAGTCTGGAGTTGAAATAAGTTAAAAAAAATTGAAATCCTTTTGTAACAAACGAGTTTTCGTCCGAAACCCTGATATTTTGAAAGAGATTGTCCATTTTGTACACGAAGTGCATCCAGTTTTTGCCGTAACCCTCTCAACTTTTTAGCACATGCTATGTGGGTGAAATTATGATACCATGCCAAGTTTCAACCATTTGATAGTTCATTTGTGGTGCTTTTTAATTTCAGGGTCATTTAGCTCAAAACAATTCATTAAATGCATGAAAAATAGGAAATGAAGTTAGATAGGGTTGAAATTTCAGGATGTGGCTTCTAATGGTTCATATTGAATGCACAAAAAGTCTGGAGTTGAAATAAGTTAAAAAAAATTGAAATCCTTATGTAACAGACGAGTTTTCGTCCGAAACCCTGATACTTCGAAAGAGATTGTCCATTTTGTACACGAAGTGCATCAAGATTTTGCCGT
The DNA here is from genome assembly GCA_039707655.1 of Elymus sibiricus. Lineage (NCBI taxonomy): Eukaryota > Viridiplantae > Streptophyta > Magnoliopsida > Poales > Poaceae > Elymus > Elymus sibiricus. The sequence goes on from CM077665.1 coordinate 242,484,822, forward strand.
AACCCTCTCAACTTTTTATCCCATGCTATGTGGGTGAAATTATGATACCATGCCAAGTTTCAACCTTTTTAGAGTTCATTTGTGGTGCTTTTTAATTTCAGGGTCATTTAGCTCAAAACAATTCATTAAATGCATAAAAAATAGCAAATGAAGTTAGATAGGGTTGAAATTTTAGGATGTGGCTTCTAATTCTTCATATTGAATGCACAAAAAGTCTGGAGTTGAAATAAGTTAAAAAAATTGAAATCCTTTTGTAACACACGAGTTTTCGTCCGAAACCCTGATACTTCGAAAGAGATTGTCCATTTTGTACACGAAGTGCATCCAGTTCTTGCCGTAACCCTCTCAACATTTTAGCACATGCTATGTGGGTGAAATTATGATACCATGCCAAGTTTCAACCATTTCAGAGTTCATTTGTGGTGCTTTTTAATTTCAGGGTCATTTAGCTCAAAACAATTCATTAAATGCATGAAAAATAGCAAATGAAGTTAGATAGGGTCGAAATTTTAGGATGTGGCTTCTAATGGTTCATATTGAATGCACAAAAAGTCTGGAGTTGAAATAAGTTAAAAAAAATTGAAATCCTTTTGTAACAGACGAGTTTTCGTCCTAAACCCTGATACTTCGAAAGAGATTGTCCATTTTGTACACGAAATGCATCCAGTTTTTGCCGTAACCCTCTCAACTTTTTAGCACATGCTATGTGGGTGAAATTATGATACCATGCCAAGTTTCAACCATTTGATAGTTCATTTGTGGTGCTTTTTAATTTCAGGGTCATTTAGCTCAAAACAATTCATTAAATGCATGAAAAATAGGAAATGAAGTTAGATAGGGTTGAAATTTTAGGATGTGGCTTCTAATGCTTCATATTGAATGCACAAAAAGTTTGGAGTTGAAATAAGTTTAAAAAAATTGAAATCCTTTTGTAACAGACGAGTTTTCGTCCTAAACCCTGATACTTCGAAAGAGATTGTCCATTTTGTACACGAAGTGCATCCAGTTTTTGCCGTAACCCTCTCAACTTTTTAGCACATGCTATGTGGGTGAAATTATGATACCATGCCAAGTTTCAACCATTTCCGAGTTCATTTGTGGTGCTTTTTAATGTCAGGGTCATTTAGCTCAAAACAATTCATTTAATGCATGAAAAATAGCAAATGAAGTTAGATAGGGTTGAAATTTTAGGATGTGGCTTATAATGGATCATATTGAATGCACAAAAAGTTTGGAGTTGAAATAAGTTAAAAAAATTTGAAATCCTTTTGTAACAGACGAGTTTTCGTCCTAAACCCTGATACTTCGAAAGAGATTGTCCATTTTGTACACGAAGTGCATCCAGTTTTTGCCGTAACCCTCTCAACTTTTTAGCACATGCTATGTGGGTGAAATTATGATACCATGCCAAGTTTCAACCATTTCAGAGTTCATTTGTGGTGCTTTTTAATTTCAGGGTCATTTAGCTCAAAACAATTCATTAAATGCATGAAAAATAGCAAATGAAGTTAGATAGGGTTGAAATTTTAGGATGTGGCTTCTAATGGTTCATATTGGATGCACAAAAAGTCTGGAGTTGAAATAAGTTAAAAAAAATTGAAATCCTTTTGTAACAAACGAGTTTTCGTCCGAAACCCTGATATTTTGAAAGAGATTGTCCATTTTGTACACGAAGTGCATCCAGTTTTTGCCGTAACCCTCTCAACTTTTTAGCACATGCTATGTGGGTGAAATTATGATACCATGCCAAGTTTCAACCATTTGATAGTTCATTTGTGGTGCTTTTTAATTTCAGGGTCATTTAGCTCAAAACAATTCATTAAATGCATGAAAAATAGGAAATGAAGTTAGATAGGGTTGAAATTTTAGGATGTGGCTTCTAATGGTTCATATTGAATGCACAAAAAGTCTGGAGTTGAAATAAGTTAAAAAAAATTGAAATCCTTTTGTAACACACGAGTTTTCGTCCGAAACCCTGATACTTCGAAAGAGATTGTCCATTTTGTACACGAAGTGCATCCAGTTTTTGCCGTAACCCTCTCAACTTTTTAGCACATGCTATGTGGGTGAAATTATGATACCATGCCAAGTTTCAACCATTTCAGAGTTCATTTGTGGTGCTTTTTAATTTCAGGGTCATTTAGCTCAAAACAATTCATTAAATGCATGAAAAATAGCAAATGAAGTTAGATAGGGTTGAAAGTTTAGGATGTGGCTTCTAATGGTTCATATTGAATGCACATAAAGTCTGGAGTTGAAATAATTTTAAAAAATTGAAATCCTTTTGTAACAGACGAGTTTTCGTCCGAAACCCTGATACTTCGAAAGAGATTGTCCATTTTGTACACGAAGTGCATCCAGTTTTTTCCGTAACCCTCTCAACTTTTTAGCACATGCTATGTGGGAGAAATTATGATATACCATGCCAAGTTTCAACCATTTCCGAGTTCATTTGTGGTGCTTTTTAATTTCAGGGTCATTTAGCTGAAAACAATTCATTAAATGCATGAAAAATAGCAAATGAAGTTAGATAGGGTTGAAATTTTAGGATGTGGCTTCTAATGGTTCATATTGAATGCACAAAAAGTCTGGAGTTGAAATAATTTTAAAAAATTGAAATCCTTTTGTAACACACGAGTTTTCGTCCGAAACCCTGATACTTCGAAAGAGATTGTCCATTTTATACACGAAGTGCATCCAGTTTTTGCCGTAACCCTCTCAACTTTTTAGCACATGCTATGTGGGTGAAATTATGATACCATGCCAACTTTCAACCATTTCAGAGTTCATTTGTGGTGCTTTTTAATTTCAGGGTCATTTAGCTCAAAACAATTCATTAAATGCATGAAAAATAGCAAATGAAGTTAGATAGGGTCGAAATTTTAGGATGTGGCTTCTAATGGTTCATATTGAATGCACAAAAAGTCTGGAGTTGAAATAAGTTAAAAAAATTTGAAATCCTTTTGTAACAGACGAGTTTTCGTCCTAAACCCTGATACTTCGAAAGAGATTGTCCATTTTGTACACGAAATGCATCCAGTTTTTGCCGTAACCCTCTCAACTTTTTAGCACATGCTATGTGGGTGAAATTATGATACCATGCCAAGTTTCAACCATTTGATAGTTCATTTGTGGTGCTTTTTAATTTCAGGGTCATTTAGCTCAAAACAATTCATTAAATGCATGAAAAATAGGAAATGAAGTTAGATAGGGTTGAAATTTTAGGATGTGGCTACTAATGCTTCATATTGAATGCACAAAAAGTTTGGAGTTGAAATAGGTTTAAAAAAATTGAAATCCTTTTGTAACAGACGAGTTTTCGTCCTAAACCCTGATACTTCGAAAGAGATTGTCCATTTTGTACACGAAGTGCATCCAGTTTTTGCCGTAACCCTCTCAACTTTTTAGCACATGCTATGTGGGTGAAATTATGATACCATGCCAAGTTTCAACCATTTCCGAGTTCATTTGTGGTGCTTTTTAATGTCAGGGTCATTTAGCTCAAAACAATTCATTTAATGCATGAAAAATAGCAAATGAAGTTAGATAGGGTTGAAATTTTAGGATGTGGCTTATAATGGTTCATATTGAATGCACAAAAAGTTTGGAGTTGAAATAAGTTAAAAAAATTTGAAATCCTTTTGTAACAGACGAGTTTTCGTCCTAAACCCTGATACTTCGAAAGAGATTGTCCATTTTGTACACGAAGTGCATCCAGTTTTTGCCGTAACCCTCTCAACTTTTTAGCACATGCTATGTGGGTGAAATTATGATACCATGCCAAGTTTCAACCATTTCAGAGTTCATTTGTGGTGCTTTTTCATTTCAGGGTCGTTTAGCTCAAAACAATTCATTAAATGCATGAAAAATAGCAAATGAAGTTAGATCGGGTTGAAATTTTAGGATGTGGCTTCTAATGGTTCATATTGAATGCACAAAAAGTCTGGAGTTGAAATAAGTTCAAAAAAATTGAAATCCTTTTGTAACACACGAGTTTTCGTCCGAAACCCTGATACTTCGAAAGAGATTGTCCATTTTATACACGAAGTGCATCCAGTTCTTGCCGTAACCCTCTCAACATTTTAGCACATGCTATGTGGGTGAAATTATGATACCATGCCAAGTTTCAACCATTTCAGAGTTCATTTGTGGTGCTTTTTAATTTCAGGGTCATTTAGCTCAAAACAATTCATTAAATGCATGAAAAATAGCAAATGAAGTTACAGAGGGTCGAAATTTTAGGATGTGGCTTCTAATGGTTCATATTGAATGCACAAAAAGTCTGGAGTTGAAATAAGTTAAAAAAATTTGAAATCCTTTTGTAACAGACGAGTTTTCGTCCTAAACCCTGATACTTCGAAAGAGATTGTCCATTTTGTACACGAAATGCATCCAGTTTTTGCCGTAACCCTCTCAACTTTTTAGCACATGCTATGTGGGTGAAATTATGATACCATGCCAAGTTTCAACCATTTGATAGTTCATTTGTGGTGCTTTTTAATTTCAGGGTCATTTAGCTCAAAACAATTCATTAAATGCATGAAAAATAGGAAATGAAGTTAGATAGGGTTGAAATTTTAGGATGTGGCTTCTAATGCTTCATATTGAATGCACAAAAAGTTTGGAGTTGAAATAAGTTTAAAAAAATTGAAATCCTTTTGTAACAGACGAGTTTTCGTCCTAAACCCTGATACTTCGAAAGAGATTGTCCATTTTGTACACGAAGTGCATCCAGTTTTTTCCGTAACCCTCTCAACTTTTTAGCACATGCTATGTGGGAGAAATTATGATATACCATGCCAAGTTTCAACCATTTCCGAGTTCATTTGTGGTGCTTTTTAATTTCAGGGTCATTTAGCTGAAAACAATTCATTAAATGCATGAAAAATAGCAAATGAAGTTAGATAGGGTTGAAATTTTAGGATGTGGCTTATAATGGTTCATATTGAATGCACAAAAAGTCTGGAGTTCAAATAATTTTAAAAAATTGAAATCCTTTTGTAACAGACGAGTTTTCGTCCTAAACCCTGATACTTCGAAAGAGATTGTCCATTTTGTACACGAAGTGCATCCAGTTTTTGCCGTAACCCTCTCAACTTTTTAGCACATGCTATGTGGGTGAAATTATGATACCATGCCAACTTTCAACCATTTCAGAGTTCATTTGTGGTGCTTTTTAATTTCAGGGTCAGTTAGCTCAAAACAATTCATTTAATGCATGAAAAATAGCAAATAAAGTTAGATAGGGTTGAAATTTTAGGATGTGGCTTCTAATGGTTCATATTGGATGCACAAAAAGTCTGGAGTTGAAATAAGTTAAAAAAAATTGAAATCCTTTTGTAACAGACGAGTTTTCGTCCGAAACCCTGATATTTTGAAAGAGATTGTCCATTTTGTACACGAAGTGCATCCAGTTTTTGCCGTAACCCTCTCAACTTTTTAGCACATGCTATGTGGGTGAAATTATGATACCATGCCAAGTTTCAACCATTTGATAGTTCATTTGTGGTGCTTTTTAATTTCAGGGTCATTTAGCTCAAAACAATTCATTAAATGCATGAAAAATAGGAAATGAAGTTAGATAGGGTTGAAATTTTAGGATGTGGCTTCTAATGGTTCATATTGAATGCACAAAAAGTCTGGAGTTGAAATAAGTTAAAAAAAATTGCAATCCTTTTGTAACAAACGAGTTTTCGTCCGAAAGCCTGATACTTCGACAGAGATTGTCCATTTTGTACACGAAGTGCATCCAGTTTTTGCCGTAACCCTCTCAACTTTTTAGCACATGCTATGTGGGTGAAATTATGATACCATGCCAACTTTCAACCATTTCAGAGTTCATTTGTGGTGCTTTTTAATTTCAGGGTCATTTAGCTCAAAACAATTCATTAAATGCATGAAAAATAGCAAATGAAGTTAGATAGGGTTGAAATTTTAGGATGTGGCTTCTAATGGTTCATATTGAATGCACATAAAGTCTGGAGTTGAAATAAGTTTTAAAAAATTGAAATCCTTTTGTAACAGACGAGTTTTCGTCCGAAACCCTGATACTTCGAAAGAGATTGTCCATTTTGTACACGAAGTGCATCCAGTTTTTGCCGTAACCCTCTCAACTTTTTAGCACATGCTATGTGGGTGAAATTATGATACCATGCCAAGTTTCAACCATTTCAGAGTTCATTTGTGGTGCTTTTTCATTTCAGGGTCGTTTAGCTGAAAACAATTCATTAAATGCATGAAAAATAGCAAATGAAGTTAGATCGGGTTGAAATTTTAGGATGTGGCTTCTAATGGTTCATATTGAATGCACAAAAAGTCTGGAGTTGAAATAAGTTCAAAAAAATTGAAATCCTTTTGTAACAGACGAGTTTTCGTCCGAAACCCTGATACTTCGAAAGAGATTGTCCATTTTGTACACGAAGTGCATCCAGTTTTTGCCGTAACCCTCTCAACTTTTTAGCACATGCTATGTGGGTGAAATTATGATACCATGCCAACTTTCAACCATTTCAGAGTTCATTTGTGGTGCTTTTTAATTTCAGGGTCATTTAGCTCAAAACAATTCATTAAATGCATGAAAAATAGCAAATGAAGTTAGATAGGGTTGAAATTTTAGGATGTGGCTTCTAAAGGTTCATATTGAATGCACAAAAAGTCTGGAGTTGAAATAAGTTTAAAAAAATTGAAATCCTTTTGTAACAGACGAGTTTTCGTCCGAAACCCTGATACTTCGAAAGAGATTGTCCATTTTGTACACGAAGTGCATCCAGTTTTTGCCGTAACCCTCTCAACTTTTTAGCACATGCTATGTGGGTGAAATTATGATACCATGCCAAGTTTCAACCATTTCAGAGTTCATTTGTGGTGCTTTTTAATTTCAGGGTCGTTTAGCTCAAAACAATTCATTAAATGGATGAAAAATAGCAAATGAAGTTAGATAGGGTTGAAATTTTAGGATGTGGCTTCTAATGGTTCATATTGAATGAACAAAAAGTCTGGAGTTGAAATAATTTTAAAAAATTGAAATCCTTTTGTAACAGACGAGTTTTCGTCCGAAACCCTGATACTTCGAAAGAGATTGTCCATTTTGTACACGAAGTGCATCCAGTTTTTTCCGTAACCCTCTCAACTTTTTAGCACATGCTGTGTGGGTGAAATTATGATATACCATGCCAAGTTTCAACCATTTCTGAGTTCATTTGTGGTGCTTTTTAATTTCAGGGTCATTTAGCTCAAAACAATTCATTAAATGCATGAAAAATAGCAAATGAAGTTAGATAGGGTTGAAATTTTAGGATGTGGCTTCTAATGGTTCATATTGAATGCACATAAAGTCTGGAGTTGAAATAAGTTTTAAAAAATTGAAATCCTTTTGTAACAGACGAGTTTTCGTCCGAAACCCTGATACTTCGAAAGAGATTGTCCATTTTGTACACGAAGTGCATCCAGTTTTTGCCGTAACCCTCTCAACTTTTTAGCACATGCTATGTGGGTGAAATTATGATACCATGCCAAGTTTCAACCATTTCAGAGTTCATTTGTGGTGCTTTTTCATTTCAGGGTCGTTTAGCTCAAAACAATTCATTAAATGCATGAAAAATAGCAAATGAAGTTAGATCGGGTTGAAATTTTAGGATGTGGCTTCTAATGGTTCATATTGAATGCACAAAAAGTCTGGAGTTGAAATAAGTTCAAAAAAATGGAAATCCTTTTGTAACAGACGAGTTTTCGTCCGAAACCGTGATACTTCGAAAGAGATTGTCCATTTTGTACACGAAGTGCATCCAGTTTTTGCCGTAACCCTCTCAACTTTTTAGCACATGCTATGTGGGTGAAATTATGATACCATGCCAACTTTCAACCATTTCAGAGTTCATTTGTGGTGCTTTTTAATTTCAGGGTCATTTAGCTCAAAACAATTCATTAAATGCATGAAAAATAGCAAATGAAGTTAGATAGGGTTGAAATTTTAGGATGTGGCTTCTAAAGGTTCATATTGAATGCACAAAAAGTCTGGAGTTGAAATAAGTTTAAAAAAATTGAAATCCTTTTGTAACAGACGAGTTTTCGTCCGAAACCCTGATACTTCGAAAGAGATTGTCCATTTTGTACACGAAGTGCATCCAGTTTTTGCCGTAACCCTCTCAACTTTTTAGCACATGCTATGTGGGTGAAATTATGATACCATGCCAAGTTTCAACCATTTCAGAGTTCATTTGTGGTGCTTTTTAATTTCACGGTCGTTTAGCTCAAAACAATTCATTAAATGGATGAAAAATAGCAAATGAAGTTAGATAGGGTTGAAATTTTAGGATGTGGCTTCTAATGGTTCATATTGAATGAACAAAAAGTCTGGAGTTGAAATAATTTTAAAAAATTGAAATCCTTTTGTAACAGACGAGTTTTCGTCCGAAACCCTGATACTTCGAAAGAGATTGTCCATTTTGTACACGAAGTGCATCCAGTTTTTTCCGTAACCCTCTCAACTTTTTAGCACATGCTGTGTGGGTGAAATTATGATATACCATGCCAAGTTTCAACCATTTCCGAGTTCATTTGTGGTGCTTTTTAATTTCAGGGTCATTTAGCTGAAAACAATTCATTAAATGCATGAAAAATAGCAAATGAAGTTAGATAGGGTTGAAATTTTAGGATGTGGCTTCTAATGGTTCATATTGAATGCACAAAAAGTCTGGAGTTGAAATAATTTTAAAAAATTGAAATCCTTTTGTAACAGACGAGTTTTCGTCCGAAACCCTGATACTTCGAAAGAGATTGTCAATTTTGTACACGAAGTGCATCCAGTTTTTGCCGTAACCCTCTCAACTTTTTAGCACATGCTATGTGGGTGAAATTATGATACCATGCCAACTTTCAACCATTTCAGAGTTCATTTGTGGTGCTTTTTAATTTCAGGGTCATTTAGCTCAAAACAATTCATTAAATGCATGAAAAATAGCAAATGAAGTTAGATAGGGTCGAAATTTTAGGATGTGGCTTCTAATGGTTCATATTGAATGCACAAAAAGTCTGGAGTTGAAATATGTTTAAAAAAATTGAAATCCTTTTGTAACAGACGAGTTTTCGTCCGAAACCCTGATACTTCGAAAGAGATTGTCCATTTTGTACACGAAGTGCATCTAGTGTTTGCCGTAACCCTCTCAACTTTTTAGCACATGCTATGTGTTTGAAATTATGATACCATGCCAAGTTTCAACCATTTCAGAGTTCATTTGTGGTGCTTTTTAATTTCAGGGTCGTTTAGCTCAAAACAATTCATTAAATGCATGAAAAATAGCAAATGAAGTTAGATAGGGTTGAAATTTTAGGATGTGGCTTCTAATGGTTCATATTGAATGCACAAAAAGTCTGGAGTTGAAATAAGTTCAAAAAAATTGAAATCCTTTTGTAACAGACGAGTTTTCGTCCGAAACCCTGATACTTCGAAAGAGATTGTCCATTTTGTACACGAAGTGTATCCAGTTTTTGCCGTAACCCTCTCAACTTTTTAGCACATGCTATGTGGGTGAAATTATGATACCATGCCAAGTTTCATCCATTTGATAGTTCATTTGTGGTGCTTTTTAATTTTAGGGTCATTTAGCTCAATACAATTCATTAAATGCATGAAAAATAGCAAATGAAGTTAGATAGGGTTGAAATTTTAGGATGTGGCTTCTAATGGTTCATATTGAATGCACAAAAAGTCTGGTGTTGAAATAAGTTAAAAAAAATTGAAATCCTTATGTAACAGACGAGGTTTCGTCCGAAACCCTGATACTTCGAAAGAGATTGTCCATTTTGTACACGAAGTGCATCCAGCTTTTGCCGTAACCCTCTCAACTTTTTATCCCATGCTATGTGGGTGAAATTATGATACCATGCCAAGTTTCAACCTTTTTAGAGTTCATTTGTGGTGCTTTATAATTTCAGGGTCATTTAGCTCAAAACAATTCATTAAATGCATTAAAAATAGCAAATGATGTTAGATAGGGTTGAAATTTTCGGATGTGGCTTCTAATGGTTCATATTGAATGCACAAAAAGTTTGGAGTTGAAATAAGTTAAAAAAAATTGAAATCCTTTTCTAACAGACGAGTTTTCGTCCTAAACCCTGATACTTCGACAGAAATTGTCCATTTTGTACACGAAGTGCATCCAGTTTTTGCCGTAACCCTCTCAACTTTTTAGCACATGCTATGTGGGTGAAATTATGATACCATGCCAAGTTTCAACCATTTCAGAGTTCATTTGTGGTGCTTTTTAATTTCAGGGTCATTTAGCTCAAAACAATTCATTAAATGCATGAAAAATAGCAAATGAAGTTAGATAGGGTTGAAATTTTAGGATGTGGCTTCTAATGGTTCATATTGAATGCCCAAAACGTCTGGAGTTGAAATAAGTTAAAAAAATTGAAATCCTTTTGTAACAGACGAGTTTTCGTTCGAAACCCTGATATTTCGAAAGAGATTGTCCATTTTATACACGAAGTGCATCCAGTTTCTGCCGTAACTCTCTCAACTTTTTAGCACATGCTATGTGGGTGAAATTATGATACCATGCCAAGTTTCAACCATTTGAGAGTTCATTTGTGGTGCTTTTTAATTTCAGGGTCGTTTAGCTCAAAACAATTCATTAAATGCATGAAAAATAGCAAATGAAGTTAGATAGGGTTGAAATTTTAGGATGTGGCTTCTAATGGTTCATATTGAATGCACAAAAAGTCTGGAGTTGAAATAAGTTAAAAAAAATTGAAATCCTTTTGTAACAAACGAGTTTTCGTCCGAAACCCTGTTATTTCGAAAGAGATTGTCCATTTTGTACACGAAGTGCATCCAGTTTTTGCCGTAACCCTCTCAACTTTTTATCACATGCTATGTGGGTGAAATTATGATACCATGCCAAGTTTCAACCATTTGATAGTTCATTTGTGGTGCTTTTTAATTTCAGGGTCATTTAGCTCAAAACAATTCATTAAATGCATGAAAAATAGGAAATGAAGTTAGATAGGGTTGAAATTTTAGGATGTGGCTTCTAATGGTTTATATTGAAAGCACAAAAAGTCTGGAGTTGAAATAAGTTAAAAAAAATTGAAATCCTTATGTAACAGACGAGTTTTCGTCCGAAACCCTGATACTTCGAAAGAGATTGTCCATTTTGTACACGAAGTGCATCCAGCTTTTGCCGTAACCCTCTCAACTTTTTATCCCATGCTATGTGGGTGAAATTCTGATACCATGCCAACTTTCAACCTTTTTAGAGTTCATTTGTGGTGCTTTTTAATTTCAGGGTCATTTAGCTCAAAACAATTCATTAAATGCATAAAAAATAGCAAATGAAGTTAGATAGGGTTAAAATTTTAGGATGTGGCTTCTAATGTTTCATATTGAATGCACAAAAAGTCTGGAGTTGAAATAAGTTAAAAAAATTGAAATCCTTTTGTAACACACGAGTTTTCGTCCGAAACCCTGATACTTCGAAAGAGATTGTCCATTTTGTACACGAAGTGCATCCAGTTTTTGCCGTAACCCTCTCAACTTTTTAGCACATGCTATGTGGGTGAAATTATGATACCATGCCAAGTTTCAACCATTTCAGAGTTCATTTGTGGTGCTTTTTAATTTCAGGGTCATTTAGCTCAAAACAATTCATTAAATGCATAAAAAATAGCAAATGAAGTTAGATAGGGTTGAAATTTTAGGATGTGGCTTCTAATGGTTCATATTGAATGCACAAAAAGTCTGGAGTTGAAATAATTTTAAAAAATTGAAATCCTTTTGTAACAGACGAGTTTTCGTCCGAAACCCTGATACTTCGAAAGAGATTGTCAATTTTGTACACGAAGTGCATCCAGTTTTTGCCGTAACCCTCTCAACTTTTTAGCACATGCTATGTGGGTGAAATTATGATACCATGCCAACTTTCAACCATTTCAGAGTTCATTTGTGGTGCTTTTTAATTTCAGGGTCATTTAGCTCAAAACAATTCATTAAATGCATGAAAAATAGCAAATGAAGTTAGATAGGGTCGAAATTTTAGGATGTGGCTTCTAATGGTTCATATTGAATGCACAAAAAGTCTGGAGTTGAAATAAGTTTAAAAAAATTGAAATCCTTTTGTAACAGACGAGTTTTCGTCCGAAACCCTGATACTTCGAAAGAGATTGTCCATTTTGTACACGAAGTGCATCTAGTGTTTGCCGTAACCCTCTCAACTTTTTAGCACATGCTATGTGGGTGAAATTATGATACCATGCCAAGTTTCAACCATTTCAGAGTTCATTTGTGGTGCTTTTTAATTTCAGGGTCGTTTAGCTCAAAACAATTCATTAAATGCATGAAAAATAGCAAATGAAGTTAGATAGGGTTGAAATTTTAGGATGTGGCTTCTAATGGTTCATATTGAATGCACAAAAAGTCTGGAGTTGAAATAAGTTCAAAAAAATTGAAATCCTTTTGTAACAGACGAGTTTTCGTCCGAAACCCTGATACTTCGAAAGAGATTGTCCATTTTGTACACGAAGTGTATCCAGTTTTTGCCGTAACCCTCTCAACTTTTTAGCACATGCTATGTGGGTGAAATTATGATACCATGCCAAGTTTCATCCATTTGATAGTTCATTTGTGGTGCTTTTTAATTTTAGGGTCATTTAGCTCAATACAATTCATTAAATGCATGAAAAATAGCAAATGAAGTTAGATAGGGTTGAAATTTTAGGATGTGGCTTCTAATGGTTCATATTGAATGCACAAAAAGTCTGGTGTTGAAATAAGTTAAAAAAAATTGAAATCCTTATGTAACAGACGAGGTTTCGTCCGAAACCCTGATACTTCGAAAGAGATTGTCCATTTTGTACACGAAGTGCATCCAGCTTTTGCCGTAACCCTCTCAACTTTTTATCCCATGCTATGTGGGTGAAATTATGATACCATGCCAAGTTTCAACCTTTTTAGAGTTCATTTGTGGTGCTTTATAATTTCAGGGTCATTTAGCTCAAAACAATTCATTAAATGCATTAAAAATAGCAAATGATGTTAGATAGGGTTGAAATTTTCGGATGTGGCTTCTAATGGTTCATATTGAATGCACAAAAATTTTGGAGTTGAAATAAGTTAAAAAAAATTGAAATCCTTTTGTAACAGACGAGTTTTCGTCCTAAACCCTGATACTTCGACAGAAATTGTCCATTTTGTACACGAAGTGCATCCAGTTTTTGCCGTAACCCTCTCAACTTTTTAGCACATGCTATGTGGGTGAAATTATGATACCATGCCAAGTTTCAACCATTTCAGAGTTCATTTGTGGTGCTTTTTAATTTCAGGGTCATTTAGCTCAAAACAATTCATTAAATGCATGAAAAATAGCAAATGAAGTTAGATAGGGTTGAAATTTTAGGATGTGGCTTCTAATGGTTCATATTGAATTCCCAAAACGTCTGGAGTTGAAATAAGTTAAAAAAATTGAAATCCTTTTGTAACAGACGAGTTTTCGTTCGAAACCCTGATATTTCGAAAGAGATTGTCCATTTTATACACGAAGTGCATCCAGTTTCTGCCGTAACTCTCTCAACTTTTTAGCACATGCTATGTGGGTGAAATTATGATACCATGCCAAGTTTCAACCATTTGAGAGTTCATTTGTGGTGCTTTTTAATTTCAGGGTCGTTTAGCTCAAAACAATTCATTAAATGCATGAAAAATAGCAAATGAAGTTAGATAGGGTTGAAATTTTAGGATGTGGCTTCTAATGGTTCATATTGAATGCACAAAAAGTCTGGAGTTGAAATAAGTTAAAAAAAATTGAAATCCTTTTGTAACAAACGAGTTTTCGTCCGAAACCCTGTTATTTCGAAAGAGATTGTCCATTTTGTACACGAAGTGCATCCAGTTTTTGCCGTAACCCTCTCAACTTTTTAGCACATGCTATGTGGGTGAAATTATGATACCATGCCAAGTTTCAACCATTTGATAGTTCATTTGTGGTGCTTTTTAATTTCAGGGTCATTTAGCTCAAAACAATTCATTAAATGCATGAAAAATAGGAAATGAAGTTAGATAGGGTTGAAATTTTAGGATGTGGCTTCTAATGGTTTATATTGAAAGCACAAAAAGTCTGGAGTTGAAATAAGTTAAAAAAAATTGAAATCCTTATGTAACAGACGAGTTTTCGTCCGAAACCCTGATACTTCGAAAGAGATTGTCCATTTTGTACACGAAGTGCATCTAGCTTTTGCCGTAACCCTCTCAACTTTTTATCCCATGCTATGTGGGTGAAATTCTGATACCATGCCAACTTTCAACCTTTTTAGAGTTCATTTGTGGTGCTTTTTAATTTCAGGGTCATTTAGCTCAAAACAATTCATTAAATGCATAAAAAATAGCAAATGAAGTTAGATAGGGTTAAAATTTTAGGATGTGGCTTCTAATGTTTCATATTGAATGCACAAAAAGTCTGGAGTTGAAATAAGTTAAAAAAATTGAAATCCTTTTGTAACACACGAGTTTTCGTCCGAAACCCTGATACTTCGAAAGAGATTGTCCATTTTGTACACGAAGTGCATCCAGTTTTTGCCGTAACCCTCTCAACTTTTTAGCACATGCTATGTGGGTGAAATTATGATACCATGCCAAGTTTCAACCATTTCAGAGTTCATTTGTGGTGCTTTTTAATTTCAGGGTCATTTACCTCAAAACAATTCATTAAATGCATAAAAAATAGCAAATGAAGTTAGATAGGGTTGAAATTTTAGGATGTGGCTTCTAATGGTTCATATTGAATGCACAAAAAGTCTGGAGTTGAAATAAGTTCAAAAAAATTGAAATCCTTTTGTAACAGACGAGTTTTCGTCCGAAACCCTGATACTTCGAAAGAGATTGTCCATTTTGTACACGAAGTGCATCCAGTTTTTGCTGTAACCCTCTCAACTTTTTAGCACATGCTATGTGGGTGAAATTATGATACCATGCCAAGTTTCAACCATTTGATAGTTCATTTGTGGTGCTTTTTAATTTCAGGGTCATTTAGCTGAAAACAATTCATTAAATGTATGAAAAATAGCAAATGAAGTTAGATAGGGTTGAAATTTTAGGATGTGGCTTCTAATGGTTCATATTGAATGCACAAAAAGTCTGGAGTTGAAATAAGATAAAAAAAATTGAAATCCTTATGTAACAGACGAGTTTTCGTCCGAAACCCCGATACTTCGAAAGAGATTGTCCATTTTGTACACGAAGTGCATCCAGCTTTTGCCGTAACCCTCTCAACTTTTTATCCCATGCTATGTGGGTGAAATTATGATACCATGCCAAGTTTCAACCTTTTTCGAGTTCATTTGTGGTGCTTTTTAATTTCAGGGTCATTTAGATGAAAACAATTCATTAAATGCATGAAAAATAGCAAATGATGTTAGATAGGGTTGAAATTTTCGGATGTGGCTTCTAATGGTACATATTGAATGCACAAAACGTCTGGAGTTGAAATAAGTTTAAAAAAATTGAAATCCTTTTGTAAGAGACGTGTTTTCGTCCGAAACCCTGATACTTCGAAAGAGATTGTCCATTTTGTACACGAAGTGCATCCAGTTTTTTCCGTAACCCTCTCAACTTTTTAGCACATGCTATGTGGGTGAAATTATGATATACCATGCCAACTTTCAACCATTTCCGAGTTCATTTGTGGTGCTTTTTAATTTCAGGGTCATTTAGCTGAAAACAATTCATTAAATGCATGAAAAATAGCAAATGAAGTTAGATAGGGTTGAAATTTTAGGATGTGGCTTCTAATGGTTCATATTGAATGCACAAAACGTCTGGAGTTGAAATAATTTTAAAAAATTGAAATCCTTTTGTAACACACGAGTTTTCGTCCGAAACCCTGATACTTCGAAAGAGATTGTCCATTTTGTACACGAAGTGCATCCAGTTTTTGCCGTAACCCTCTCAACTTTTTAGCACATGCTATGTGGGTGAAATTATGATACCATGCAAACTTTCAACCATTTCAGAGTTCATTTGTGGTGCTTTTTAATTTCAGGGTTATTTAGCTCAAAACAATTCATTAAATGCATGAAAAATAGCAAATGAAGTTAGATAGGGTTGAAATTTTAGGATGTGGCTTCTAATGGTTCATATGGAATGCACAAAAAGTTTGGAGTTGAAATAAGTTTAAAAAAAATTGAAATCCTTTTGTAACAGACGAGTTTTCGTCCTAAACCCTGATACTTCCAAAGATATTGTCCATTTTGTACACGAAGTGCATCCAGTTTTTGCCGTAACCCTCTCAACTTTTTAGCACATGCTATGTGGGTGAAATTATGATACCATGCCAAGTTTCAACCATTTCAGAGTTCATTTGTGGTGCTTTTTAATGTCAGGGTCATTTAGCTCAAAACAATTCATTTAATGCATGAAAAATAGCAAATGAAGTTAGATAGGGTTGAAATTTTAGGATGTAATGGTTCATATTGAATGCACAAAAAGTTTGGAGTTGAAATAAGTTAAAAAAAATTGAAATCCTTTTGTAACAGACGAGTTTTCGTCCTAAACCCTGATACTTCGAAAGAGATTGTCCATTTTGTACACGAAGTGCATCCAGTTTTTGCCGTAACCCTCTCAACTTTTTAGCACATGCTATGTGGGTGAAATTATGATACCATGCCAAGTTTCAACCATTTCAGAGTTCATTTGTGGTGCTTTTTAATTTCAGGGTCATTTAGCTCAAAACAATTCATTAAATGCATGAAAAATAGCAAATGAAGTTAGATAGGGTTGAAATTTTAGGATGTGGCTTCTAATGGTTCATATTGAATGCACAAAAAGTCTGGAGTTGAAATAAGTTAAAAAAAATTGAAATCCTTTTGTAACAAACGAGTTTTCGTCCGAAACCCTGATATTTTGAAAGAGATTGTCCATTTTGTACACGAAGTGCATCCAGTTTTTGCCGTAACCCACTCAACTTTTTAGCACATGCTATGTGGGTGAAATTATGATACCATGCCAAGTTTCAACCATTTGATAGTTCATTTGTGTGCTTTTTAATTTCAGGGTCATTTAGCTCAAAACAATTCATTAAATGCATGAAAAATAGGAAATGAAGTTAGATAGGGTTGAAATTTTAGGATGTGGCTTCTAATGGTTCAGATTGAATGCACAAAAAGTCTGGAGTTGAAATAAGTTAAAAAAAATTGAAATCCTTATGTAACAGACGAGTTTTCGTCCGAAACCCTGATTCTTCGAAAGAGATTGTCCATTTTGTACACGAAGTGCATCAAGATTTTGCCGTAACCCTCTCAACTTTTTATCCCATGCTATGTGGGTGAAATTATGATACCATGCCAAGTTTCAACCTTTTTAGAGTTCATTTGTGGTGCTTTATAATTTCAGGGTCATTTAGCTCAAAACAATTCATTAAATGCATGAAAAATAGCAAATGATGTTAGATAGGGTTGAAATTTTCGGATGTGGCTTCTAATGGTTCATATTGAATGCACAAAAAGTTTGGAGTTGAAATAAGTTAAAAAAAATTGAAATCCTTTTGTAACAGACGAGTTTTCGTCCTAAACCCTGATACTTCGACAGAAATTGTCCATTTTGTACACGAAGTGCATCCAGTTTTTGCCGTAACCCTCTCAACTTTTTAGCACATGCTATGTGGGTGAAATTATGATACCATGCCAAGTTTCAACCATTTCAGAGTTCATTTGTGGTGCTTTTTAATTTCAGGGTCATTTAGCTCAAAACAATTCATTAAATGCATGAAAAATAGCAAATGAAGTTAGATAGGGTTGAAATTTTAGGATGTGGCTTCTAATGGTTCATATTGAATGCCCAAAAAGTCTGGAGTTGAAATAAGTTAAAAAAAATTGAAATCCTTTTGTAACAGACGAGTTTTCGTTCGAAACCCTGATATTTCGAAAGAGATTGTCCATTTTATACACGAAGTGCATCCAGTTTCTGCCGTAACTCTCTCAACTTTTTAGCACATGCTATGTGGGTGAAATTATGATACCATGCCAAGTTTCAACCATTTGAGAGTTCATTTGTGGTGCTTTTTAATTTCAGGGTCGTTTAGCTCAAAACAATTCATTAAATGCATGAAAAATAGCAAATGAAGTTAGATAGGGTTGAAATTTTAGGATGTGGCTTCTAATGGTTCATATTGAATGCACAAAAAGTCTGGAGTTGAAATAAGTTAAAAAAAATTGAAATCCTTTTGTAACAAACGAGTTTTCGTCCGAAACCCTGATATTTCGAAAGAGATTGTCCATTTTGTACACGAAGTGCATCCAGTTTTTGCCGTAACCCTCTCAACTTTTTAGCACATGCTATGTGGGTGAAATTATGATACCATGCCAAGTTTCAACCATTTGATAGTTCATTTGTGGTGCTTTTTAATTTCAGGGTCATTTAGCTCAAAACAATTCATTAAATGCATGAAAAATAGGAAATGAAGTTAGATAGGGTTGAAATTTTAGGATGTGGCTTCTAATGGTTTATATTGAAAGCACAAAAAGTCTGGAGTTGAAATAAGTTAAAAAAAATTGAAATCCTTATGTAACAGACGAGTTTTCGTCCGAAACCCTGATACTTCGAAAGAGATTGTCCATTTTGTACACGAAGTGCATCCAGCTTTTGCCGTAACCCTCTCAACTTTTTATCCCATGCTATGTGGGTGAAATTCTGATACCATGCCAACTTTCAACCTTTTTAGAGTTCATTTGTGGTGCTTTTTAATTTCAGGGTCATTTAGCTCAAAACAATTCATTAAATGCATAAAAAATAGCAAATGAAGTTAGATAGGGTTAAAATTTTAGGATGTGGCTTCTAATGCTTCATATTGAATGCACAAAAAGTCTGGAGTTGAAATAAGTTAAAAAAATTGAAATCCTTTTGTAACACACGAGTTTTCGTCCGAAACCCTGATACTTCGAAAGAGATTGTCCATTTTGTACACGAAGTGCATCCAGTTTTTGCTGTAACCCTCTCAACTTTTTAGCACATGCTATGTGGGTGAAATTATGATACCATGCCAAGTTTCAACCATTTCAGAGTTCATTTGTGGTGCTTTTTAATTTCAGGGTCATTTAGGTCAAAACAATTCATTAAATGCATAAAAAATAGCAAATGAAGTTAGATAGGGTTGAAATTTTAGGATGTGGCTTCTAATGGTTCATATTGAATGCACAAAAAGTCTGGAGTTGAAATAAGTTCAAAAAAATTGAAATCCTTTTGTAACAGACGAGTTTTCGTCCGAAACCCTGATACTTCGAAAGAGATTGTCCATTTTGTACACGAAGTGCATCCAGTTTTTGCCGTAACCCTCTCAACTTTTTAGCACATGCTATGTGGGTGAAATTATGATACCATGCCAAGTTTCAACCATTTGATAGTTCATTTGTGGTGCTTTTTAATTTCAGGGTCATTTAGCTGAAAACAATTCATTAAATGTATGAAAAATAGCAAATGAAGTTAGATAGGGTTGAAATTTTAGGATGTGGCTTCTAATGGTTCATATTGAATGCACAAAAAGTCTGGAGTTGAAATAAGTTAAAAAAAATTGAAATCCTTATGTAACAGACGAGTTTTCGTCCGAAACCCTGATACTTCGAAAGAGATTGTCCATTTTGTACACGAAGTGCTTCCAGCTTTTGCCGTAACCCTCGCAACTTTTTATCCCATGCTATGTGGGTGAAATTATGATACCATGCCAAGTTTCAACCTTTTTCGAGTTCATTTGTGGTGCTTTTTAATTTCAGGGTCATTTAGCTGAAAACAATTCATTAAATGCATGAAAAATAGCAAATGATGTTAGATAGGGTTGAAATTTTCGGATGTGGCTTCTAATGGTACATATTGAATGCACAAAACGTCTGGAGTTGAAATAAGTTTAAAAAAATTGAAATCCTTTTGTAACAGACGAGTTTTCGTCCGAAACCCTGATACTTCGAAAGAGATTGTCCATTTTGTACACGAAGTGCATCCAGTTTTTTCCGTAACCCTCTCAACTTTTTAGCACATGCTATGTGGGTGAAATTATGATATACCATGCCAAGTTTCAACCATTTCCGAGTTCATTTGTGGTGCTTTTTAATTTCAGGGTCATTTAGCTGAAAACAATTCATTAAATGCTTGAAAAATAGCAAATGAAGTTAGATAGGGTTGAAATTATAGGATGTGGCTTCTAATGGTTCATATTGAATGCACAAAACGTCTGGAGTTGAAATAATTTTAAAAAATTGAAATCCTTTTGTAACACACGAGTTTTCGTCCGAACCCTGATACTTCGAAAGAGATTGTCCATTTTGTACACGAAGTGCATCCAGTTTTTGCCGTAACCCTCTCAACTTTTTAGCACATGCTATGTGGTTGAAATTATGATACCATGCCAACTTTCAACCATTTCAGAGTTCATTTGTGGTGCTTTTTAATTTCAGGGTTATTTAGCTCAAAACAATTCATTAAATGCTTGAAAAATAGCAAATGAAGTTAGATAGGGTTGAAATTTTAGGATGTGGCTTCTAATGGTTCATATTGAATGCACAAAAAGTTTGGAGTTGAAATAAGTTTAAAAAAAATTGAAATCCTTTTGTAACAGACGAGTTTTCGTCCTAAACCCTGATACTTCCAAAGATATTGTCCATTTTGTACACGAAGTGCATCCAGTTTTTGCCGTAACCCTCTCAACTTTTTAGCACATGCTATGTGGGTGAAATTATGATACCATGCCAAGTTTCAACCATTTCAGAGTTCATTTGTGGTGCTTTTTAATGTCAGGGTCATTTAGCTCAAAACAATTCATTAAATGCATGAAAAATAGCAAATGAAGTTAGATAGGGTTGAAATTTTAGGATGTGGCTTCTAATGGTTCATATTGAATGCACAAAAAGTCTGGAGTTGAAATAAGTTAAAAAAAATTGAAATCCTTTTGTAACAAACGAGTTTTCGTCCGAAACCCTGATATTTTGAAAGAGATTGTCCATTTTGTACACGAAGTGCATCCAGTTTTTTCCGTAACCCACTCAACTTTTTAGCACATGCTATGTGGGTGAAATTATGATACCATGCCAAGTTTCAACCATTTGATAGTTCATTTGTGGTGCTTTTTAATTTCAGGGTCATTTAGCTCAAAACAATTCATTAAATGCATGAAAAATAGGAAATGAAGTTAAATAGGGTTGAAATTTTAGGATGTGGCTTCTAATGGTTCATATTGAATGCACAAAAAGTCTGGAGTTGAAATAAGTTAAAAAAAATTGAAATCCTTATGTAACAGACGAGTTTTCGTCCGAAACCCTGATACTTCGAAAGAGATTGTCCATTTTGTACACGAAGTGCATCAAGATTTTGCCGTAACCCTCTCAACTTTTTATCCCATGCTATGTGGGTGAAATTATGATACCATGCCATGTTTCAACCTTTTTAGAGTTCATTTGTGGTGCTTTTTAATTTCAGGGTCATTTAGCTCAAAACAATTCATTAAATGCATAAAAAATAGCAAATGAAGTTAGATAGGGTTGAAATTTTAGGATGTGGCTTCTAATGCTTCATATTGAATGCACAAAAAGTCTGGAGTTGAAATAAGTTAAAAAAAATTGAAATCCTTTTGTAACACACGAGTTTTCGTCCGAAACCCTGATACTTCGAAAGAGATTGTCCATTTTGTACACGAAGTGCATCCAGTTTATGCCGTAACCCTCTCAACTTTTTAGCACATGCTATGTGGGTGAAATTATGATACCATGCCAAGTTTCAACCATTTCAGAGTTCATTTGTGGTGCTTTTTAATTTCAGGGTCATTTAGCTCAAAACAATTCATTAAATGCATGAAAAATAGCAAATGAAGTTAGATAGGGTTGAAAGTTTAGGATGTGGCTTATAATGGTTCATATTGAATGCACAAAAAGTCTGGAGTTGAAATAATTTTAAAAAATTGAAATCCTTTTGTAACAAACGAGTTTTCGTCCGAAACCCTGATACTTCGAAAGAGATTGTCCATTTTGTACACGAAGTGCATCCAGTTTTTTCCGTAACCCTCTCAACTTTTTAGCACATGCTATGTGGGTGAAATTATGATATACCATGCCAAGTTTC
Organism: Elymus sibiricus; assembly: GCA_039707655.1. Taxonomy (NCBI): domain Eukaryota; kingdom Viridiplantae; phylum Streptophyta; class Magnoliopsida; order Poales; family Poaceae; genus Elymus; species Elymus sibiricus. Next base: position 242,506,909 of record CM077665.1, read on the forward strand.
AACCATTTCCGAGTTCATTTGTGGTGCTTTATAATTTCAGGGTCATTTAGCTGAAAACAATTCATTAAATGCATGAAAAATAGCAAATGAAGTTAGATAGGGTTGCAATTTTAGGATGTGGCTTCTAATGGTTCATATTGAATGCACAAAAAGTCTGGAGTTGAAATAATTTTAAAAAATTGAAATCCTTTTGTAACAGACGAGTTTTCGCCCTAAACCCTGATACTTCGAAAGAGATTGTCCATTTTGTACACGAAGTGCATCCAGTTTTTGCCGTAACCCTCTCAACTTTTTAGCACATGCTATGTGGGTGAAATTATGATACCATGCCAACTTTCAACCATTTCAGAGTTCATTTGTGGTGCTTTTTAATTTCAGGGTCATTTAGCTCAAAACAATTCATTTAATGCATGAAAAATAGCAAATAAAGTTAGATAGGGTTGAAATTTTAGGATGTGGCTTATAATGGTTCATATTGAATGCACAAAAAGTTTGGAGTTGAAATAAGTTAAAAAAATTTGAATCCTTTTGTAACAGACGAGTTTTCGTCCTAAACCCTGATACTTCGACAGAGATTGTCCATTTTGTACACAAAGTGCATCCTGTTTTTGCCGTAACCCTCTCAACTTTTTAGCACATGCTATGTGGGTGAAATTATGATACCATGCCAAGTTTCAACCATTTCAGAGTTCATTTGTGGTGCTTTTTAATTTCAGGGTCATTTAGCTCAAAACAATTCATTAAATGCATGAAAAATAGCAAATAAAGTTAGATAGGGTTGAAATTTTAGGATGTGGCTTCTAATAGTTCATATTGAATGCACAAAAAGTCTGGAGTTGAAATAAGTTAAAAAAAATTGAAATCCTTTTGTAACAAACGAGTTTTCGTCCGAAACCCTGATACTTCGACAGAGATAGTCCATTTTGTACACGAAGTGCATCCAGTTTTTGCCGTAACCCTCTCAACTTTTTAGCACATGCTATGTGGGTGAAATTATGATACCATGCCAACTTTCAACCATTTCAGAGTTCATTTGTGGTGCTTTTTAATTTCAGGGTCATTTAGCTCAAAACAATTCATTAAATGCATGAAAAATAGCAAATGAAGTTAGATAGGGTTGAAATTTTAGGATGTCGCTTCTAATGGTTCATATTGAATGCACATAAAGTCTGGAGTTGAAATAAGTTTAAAAAAATTGAAATCCTTTTGTAACAGACGAGTTTTCGTCCGAAACCCTGATACTTCGAAAGAGATTGTCCATTTTGTACACGAAGTGCATCCAGTTTTTGCCGTAACCCTCTCAACTTTTTAGCACATGCTATGTGGGTGAAATTATGATACCATGCCAAGTTTCAACCATTTCAGAGTTCATTTGTGGTGCTTTTTAATTTCAGGGTCGTTTAGCTCAAAACAATTCATTAAATGCATGAAAAATAGCAAATGAAGTTAGATCGGGTTGAAATTTTAGGATGTGGCTTTTAATGGTTCATATTGAATGCACAAAAAGTCTGGAGTTGAAATAAGTTCAAAAAAATTGAAATCCTTTTGTAACAGACGAGTTTTCGTCCGAAACCCTGATACTTCGAAAGAGATTGTCCATTTTGTACATGAAGTGCATCCAGTTTTTTCCGTAACCCTCTCAACTTTTTAGCACATGCTATGTGGGTGAAATTATGATACCATGCCAACTTTCAACCATTTCAGAGTTCATTTGTGGTGCTTTTTAATTTCAGGGTCATTTAGCTCAAAACAATTCATTAAATGCATGAAAAATAGCAAATGAAGTTAGATAGGGTTGAATTTTTAGGATGTGGCTTCTAAAGGTTCATATTGAATGCACAAAAAGTCTGGAGTTGAAATAAGTTTAAAAAAATTGAAATCCTTTTGTAACAGACGAGTTTTCGTCCGAAACCCTGATACTTCGAAAGATATTGTCCATTTTGTACACGAAGTGCATCCAGTTTTTGCCGTAACCCTCTCAACTTTTTAGCACATGCTATGTGGGTGAAATTATGATACCATGCCAAGTTTCAACCATTTCAGAGTTCATTTGTGGTGCTTTTTAATTTCAGGGTCGTTTAGCTCAAAACAATTCATTAAATGGATGAAAAATAGCAAATGAAGTTAGATAGGGTTGAAATTTTAGGATGTGGCTTCTAATGGTTCATATTGAATGCACAAAAAGTCTGGAGTTGAAATAATTTTAAAAAATTGAAATCCTTTTGTAACAGACGAGTTTTCGTCCGAAACCCTGATACTTCGAAAGAGATTGTCCATTTTGTACACGAAGTGCATCCAGTTTTTTCCGTAACCCTCTCAACTTTTTAGCACATGCTATGTGGGTGAAATTATGATATACCATGCCAAGTTTCAATCATTTCCGAGTTCATTTGTGGTGCTTTTTAATTTCAGGGTCATTTAGCTGAAAACAATTCATTAAATGCATGAAAAATAGCAAATGAAGTTAGATAGGGTTGAAATTTTAGGATGTGGCTTCTAATGGTTCATATTGAATGCACAAAAAGTCTGGAGTTGAAATAATTTTAAAAAATTGAAATCCTTTTGTACCAGACGAGTTTTCGTCCGAAACCCTGATACTTCGAAAGAGATTGTCCATTTTGTACACGAAGTGCATCCAGTTTTGGCCGTAACCCTCTCAACTTTTTAGCACATGCTATGTGGGTGAAATTATGATACCATGCCAACTTTCAACCATTTCAGAGTTCATTTGTGGTGCTTTTTAATTTCAGGGTCATTTAGCTCAAAACAATTCATTAAATGCATGAAAAATAGCAAATGAAGTTAGATAGGGTCGAAATTTTAGGATGTGGCTTCTAATGGTTCATATTGAATGCACAAAAAGTCTGGAGTTGAAATAAGTTCAAAAAAATTGAAATCCTTTTGTAACAGACGAGTTTTCGTCCGAAACCCTGATACTTCGAAAGTGATTGTCCATTTTGTACACGAAGTGTATCCAGTTTTTGCCGTAACCCTCTCAACATTTTAGCACAGGCTATGTGGGTGAAATTATGATACCATGCCAAGTTTCATCCATTTGATAGTTCATTTGTGGTGCTTTTTAATTTCAGGGTCATTTAGCTCAATACAATTCATTAAATGCATGAAAAATAGCAAATGAAGTTAGATAGGGTTGAAATTTTAGGATGTGGCTTCTAATGGTTCATATTGAATGCACAAAAAGTCTCGTGTTGAAATAAGTTAAAAAAATTGAAATCCTTATGTAACAGACGAGGTTTCGTCCGAAACCCTGATACTTCGAAAGAGATTGTCCATTTTGTACACGAAGTGCATCCAGCTTTTGCCGTAACCCTCTCAACTTTTTATCCCATGCTATGTGGGTGAAATTATGATACCATGCCAAGTTTCAACCTTTTTAGAGTTCATTTGTGGTGCTTTTTAATTTCAGGGTCATTTAGCTCAAAACAATTCATTAAATGCATGAAAAATAGCAAATGATGTTAGATAGGGTTGAAATTTTCGGATGTGGCTTCTAATGGTTCATATTGAATGCACAAAAAGTTTGGAGTTGAAATAAGTTAAAAAAAATTGAAATCCTTTTGTAACAGACGAGTTTTCGTCCAAAACCCTTATACTTCGACAGAGATTGTCCATTTTGTACACGAAGTGCATCCAGTTTTTGCCGTAACCCTCTCAACTTTTTAGCACATGCTATGTGGGTGAAATTATGATACCATGCCAAGTTTCAACCATTTCAGAGTTCATTTGTGGTGCTTTTTAATTTCAGGGTCATTTAGCTCAAAACAATTCATTAAATGCATGAAAAATAGCAAATGAAGTTAGATAGGGTTGAAATTTTAGGATGTGGCTTCTAATGGTTCATATTGAATGCCCAAAAAGTCTGGAGTTGAAATAAGTTAAAAAAAATTGAAATCCTTTTGTAACAGACGAGTTTTCGTTCGAAACCCTGATATTTCGAAAGAGATTGTCCATTTTGTACACGAAGTGCATCCAGTTTTTGCCGTAACCCTCTCACCTTTTTAGCACATGCTATGTGGGTGAAATTATGATACCATGCCAACTTTCAACCATTTCAGAGTTCATTTGTGGTGCTTTTTAATTTCAGGGTCATTTAGCTCAAAACAATTCATTAAATGCATGAAAAATAGCAAATGAAGTTAGATAGGGTCGAAATTTTAGGATGTGGCTTCTAATGGTTCATATTGAATGCACAAAAAGTCTGGAGTTGAAATAAGTTTAAAAAAATTGAAATCCTTTTGTAACAGACGAGTTTTCGTCCGAAACCCTGATACTTCGAAAGAGATTGTCCATTTTGTACACGAAGTGCATCCAGTTTTTGCCGTAACCCTCTCAACTTTTTAGCACATGCTATGTGGGTGAAATTATGATACCATGCCAAGTTTCAACCATTTTAGAGTTCATTTGTGGTGCTTTTTAATTTCAGGGTCGTTTAGCTCAAAACAATTCATTAAATGCATGAAAAATAGCAAATGAAGTTAGATAGGGTTGAAATTTTAGGATGTGGCTTCTAATGGTTCATATTGAATGCACAAAAAGTCTGGAGTTGAAATAAGTTAAAAAAAATTTGAAATCCTTATGTAACACACGAGTTTTCGTCCGAAACCCTGATACTTCGAAAGAGATTGTCCATTTTGTACACGAAGTGCATCCACCTTTTGCCGTAACCCTCTCAACTTTTTATCCCATGCTATGTGGGTGAAATTATGATCCCATGCCCAGTTTCAACCTTTTTATAGTTCATTTGTGGTGCTTTTTAATTTCAGGGTCATTTAGCTCAAAACAATTCATTAAATGCATGAAAAATAGCAAATGATGTTAGATAGGGTTGAAATTTTCGGATGTGGCTTCTAATGGTTCATATTGAATGCACAAAAAGTTTGGAGTTGAAATAAGTTAAAAAAAATTGAAATCCTTTTGTAACAGACGAGTTTTCGTCCTAAACCCTGATACTTCGAAAGAGATTGTCCATTTTGTACCCGAGGTGCATCCAGTTTTTGCCGTAACCCTCTCAACTTTTTAGCAGATGCTATGTGGGTGAAATTATGAAACCATGCTTAGTTTCAACCATTTCAGAGTTCATTTGTGGTGCTTTTTAATTTCAGGGTCATTTAGCTCAAAACAATTCATTAAATGCATGAAAAATAGCAAATGAAGTTAGATAGGTTTGAAATTTTAGGATGTGGCTTCTAATGGTTCATATTGAATGCACAAAAAGTCTGGAGTTGAAATAAGTTAAAAAAAATTGAAATCCTTTTGTAACAGACGAGTTTTCGTCCGAAACCCTGATATTTCGAAAGAGATTGTCCATTTTGTACACGAAGTGCATCCAGTTTTTGCCGTAACCCTCTCAACTTTCTAGCACATGCTATGTGGGTGAAATTGTGATACCATGCCAAGTTTCAACCATTTGATAGTTCATTTGTGGTGCTTTTTAATTTCAGGGTCATTTAGCTCAAAACAATTCATTAAATGCATGAAAAATAGCAAATGAAGTCAGATAGGGTTGAAATTTTAGGATGTGGCTTCTAATGGTTCATATTGAATGCACAAAAAGTCTGGAGTTGAAATAATTTTAAAAAATTGAAATCCTTTTGTAAGAGACGAGTTTTCGTCCGAAACCCTGATACTTCGAAAGAGATTGTCCATTTTGTACACGAAGTGCATCCAGTTTTGGCCGTAACCCTCTCAACTTTTTAGCACATGCTATGTGGGTGAAATTATGATACCATGCCAACTTTCAACCATTTCAGAGTTCATTTGTGGTGCTTTTTAATTTCAGGGTCATTTAGCTCAAAGCAATTCATTAAATGCATGAAAAATAGCAAACGAAGTTAGATAGGGTTGAAATTTTAGGATGTGGCTTCTAATGGTTCATATTGAATGCACAAAAAGTCTGGAGTTGAAATAAGTTCAAAAAAATTGAAATCCTTTTGTAACAGACGAGTTTTCGTCCGAAACCATGATACTTCGAAAGAGATTGTCCATTTTGTACACGAAGTGCATCCAGTTTTTGCCGTAACCCTCTCAACTTTTTAGCACATGCTATGTGGGTGAAATTATGATACCATGCCAAGTTTCAACCATTTCAGAGTTCATTTGTGGTGCTTTTTAATTTCAGGGTCATTTAGTTGAAAACAATTCATTAAATGCATGAAAAATAGCAAATGAAGTTAGATAGGGTTGAAATTTTAGGATGTGGCTTCTAATGGTTCATATTGAATGCACAAAAAGTCTGGAGTTGAAATAATTTTAAAAAATTGAAATCCTTTTGTAACAAACGAGTTTTTGTCCGAAACCCTGATACTTCGAAAGTGATTGTCCATTTTGTACACGAAGTGCATCCAGTTTTTCCGTAACCCTCTCAACTTTTTAACACATGCTATGTGGGTGAAATTATGATATACCATGCCAAGTTTCAACCATTTCTGAGTTCATTTGTGGTGCTTTTTAATTTCAGGGTCATTTAGCTGAAAACAATTCATTAAATGCATGAAAAATAGCAAATGAAGTTAGATAGGGTTGAAATTTTAGGATGTGGCTTCTAATGGTTCATATTGAATGCACAAAACGTCTGGAGTTGAAATAATTTTAAAAAATTGAAATCCTTTTGTAACACACGAGTTTTCGTCCGAAACCCTGATATTTCGAAAGAGATTGTCCATTTTGTACACGAAGTGCATCCAGTTTTTGCCGTAACCCTCTCAACTTTTTAGCACATGCTATGTGGGTGAAATTTCAACCATTTGATAGTTCATTTGTGGTGCTTTTTAATTTCAGGGTCATTTAGCTGAAAACAATTCATTAAATGCATGAAAAATAGCAAATGAAGTTAGATAGGGTTGAAATTTTAGGATGTGGCTTCTAATGGTTCATATTGAATGCACAAAAAGTCTGGAGTTGAAATAAGTTAAAAAAAATTGAAATCCTTATGTAACAGACGAGTTTTCGTCCGAAACCCTGATACTTCGAAAGAGATTGTCCATTTTGTACACGAAGTGCATCCAGCTTTTGCCGAAACCCTCTCAACTTTTTATCCCATGCTATGTGGGTGAAATTATGATACCATGCCCAGTTTCAACCTTTTTAGAGTTCATTTGTGGTGCTTTTTAATTTCAGGGTCATTTAGCTCAAAACAATTCATTAAATGCATGGAAAATAGCAAATGATGTTAGATAGGGTTGAAATTTTCGGATGTGGCTTCTAATAGTTCATATTGAATGCACAAAAAGTTTGGAGTTGAAATAAGTTAAAAAAAATTGAAATCCTTTTGTAACAGACGAGTTTTCGTCCTAAACCCTGATACTTCGAAAGAGATTGTCCATTTTGTACACGAAGTGCATCCAGTTTTTGCCATAACCCTCTCAACTTTTTAGCACATGCTATGTGGGTGAAATTATGATACCATGCCAAGTTTCAACAATTTCAGAGTTCATTTGTGGTGCTTTTTAATTTTAGGGTCATTTAGCTCAAAACAATTCATTAAATGCATGAAAGATAGCAAATGAAGTTAGATAGGGTTGAAATTTTAGGATGTGTCTTCTAATGGTTCATATTGAATGCACAAAAAGTCTGGAGTTGAAATAAGTTAAAAAAAATTGAAATCCTTTTGTAACAGACGAGTTTTCGTCCGAAACCCTGATATTTCGAAAGAGATTGTCCATTTTGTACACGAAGTGCATCCAGTTTTTGCCGTAACCCTCTCAACTTTTTAGCACATGCTATGTGGGTGAAATTATGATACCATGCCAAGTTTCAACCATTTGATAGTTCATTTGTGGTGCTTTTTAATTTCAGGGTCATTTAGCTCAAAACAATTCATTAAATGCATGAAAAATAGCAAATGAAGTCAGATAGGGTTGAAATTTTAGGATGTGGCTTCTAATGGTTCATATTGAATGCACAAAAAGTCTGGAGTTGAAATAATTTTAAAAAATTGAAATCCTTTTGTAACAGACGAGTTTTCGTCCGAAACCCTGATACTTCGAAAGAGATTGTCCATTTTGTACACGAAGTGCATCCAGTTTTTGCCGTAACCCTCTCAACTTTTTAGCACATGCTATGTGGGTGAAATTATGATACCATGCCAACTTTCAACCATTTCAGAGTTCATTTGTGGTGCTTTTTAATTTCAGGGTCATTTAGCTCAAAACAATTCATTAAATGCATGAAAAATAGCAAATGAAGCTAGATAGGGTTGAAATTTTAGGATGTGGCTTCTAATGGTTCATATTGAATGCACAAAAAGTCTGGAGTTGAAATAAGTTCAAAAAAATTGAAATCCTTTTGTAACAGACGAGTTTTCGTCCGAAACCATGATACTTCGAAAGAGATTGTCCATTTTGTACACGAAGTGCATCCAGTTTTTGCCGTAACCCTCTCAACTTTTTAGCACATGCTATGTGGGTGAAATTATGATACCATGCCAAGTTTCAACCATTTCAGAGTTCATTTGTGGTGCTTTTTAATTTCAGGGTCATTTAGCTGAAAACAATTCATTAAATGCATGAAAAATAGCAAATGAAGTTAGATAGGGTTGAAATTTTAGGATGTGGCTTCTAATGGTTCATATTGAATGTACAAAAAGTCTGGAGTTGAAATAATTTTAAAAAACTGAAATCCTTTTGTAACAAACGAGTTTTTGTCCAAAACCCTGATACTTCGAAAGTGATTGTCCATTTTGTACACGAAGTGCATCCAGTTTTTGCCGTAACCCTCTCAACTTTTTAACACATGCTATGTGGGTGAAATTATGATATACCATGCCAAGTTTCAACCATTTCCGAGTTCATTTGTGGTGCTTTTTAATTTCAGGGTCATTTAGCTGAAAACAATTCATTAAATGCATGAAAAATAGCAAATGAAGTTAGATAGGGTTGAAATTTTAGGATGTGGCTTCTAATGGTTCATATTGAATGCACAAAACGTCTGGAGTTGAAATAATTTGAAAAAATTGAAATCCTTTTGTAACACACGAGTTTTCGTCCGAAACCCTGATACTTCGAAAGAGATTGTCCATTTTGTACACGAAGTGCATCCAGTTTTTGCCGTAACCCTCTCAACTTTTTAGCACATGCTATGTGGGTGAAATTATGATACCATGCCAAGTTTCAACCATTTCAGAGTTCATTTGTGGTGCTTTTTAATTTCAGGGTCATTTAGCTCAAAACAATTCATTTAATGCATGAAAAATAGCAAATGAAGTTAGATAGGGTTGAAATTTTAGGATGTGGCTTATAATGGTTCATATTGAATGCACAAAAAGTTTGGAGTTGAAATAAGTTAAAAAAATTTGAAATCCTTTTGTAACAGACGAGTTTTCGTCCTAAAACCTGATACTTCGAAAGAGATTGTCCATTTTGTACACGAAGTGCATCCAGTTTTTGCCGTAACCCTCTCAACTTTTTAGCACATGCTATGTGGGTGAAATTATGATACCATGCCAAGTTTCAACCATTTCAGAGTTCATTTGTGGTGCTTTTTAATTTCAGGGTCATTTAGCTCAAAACAATTCATTAAATGCATGAAAAATAGCAAATGAAGTTAGATAGGGTTGAAATTTTAGGATGTGGCTTCTAATGGTTCATATTGAATGCACAAAAAGTCTGGAGTTGAAATAAGTTAAAAAAATTTGAAATCCTTTTGTAACAAACGAGTTTTCGTCCGAAACCCTGATATTTCGAAAGAGATTGTCCATTTTGTACACGAAGTGCATCCAGTTTTTGCCGTAACCCTCTCAACTTTTTAGCACATGCTATGTGGGTGAAATTATGATACCATGCCAAGTTTCAACCATTTCAGAGTTCATTTGTGGTGTTTTTTAATTTCAGGGTCATTTAGCTCAAAACAATTCATTTAATGCATGAAAAATAGCAAATGAAGTTAGATAGGGTTGAAATTTCAGGATGTGGCTTCTAATGGTTCATATTGAATGCACAAAAAGTCTGGAGTTGAAATAAGTTAAAAAAAATTGAAATCCTTTTGTAACAAACGAGTTTTCGTCCGAAACCCTGATATTTCGAAAGAGATTGTCCATTTTGTACACGAAGTGCATCCAGTTTTTGCCGTAACCCTCTCAACTTTTTAGCACATGCTATGTGGGTGAAATTATGATACCATGCCAAGTTTCAACCATTTGATAGTTCATTTGTGGTGCTTTTTAATTTCAGGGTCATTTAGCTCAAAACAATTCATTAAATGCATGAAAAATAGGAAATGAAGTTAGATAGGGTTGAAATTTTAGGATGTGGCTTCTAATGGTTCATATTGAATGCACAAAAAGTCTGGAGTTGAAATAAGTTAAAATTTTTTGAAATCCTTTTGTAACAGACGAGTTTTCCTCCTAAACCCTGATACTTCGAAAGAGATTGTCCATTTTGTACACGAAGTGCATCCAGTTTTTGCCGTAACCCTCTCAACTTTTTAGCACATGCTATGTGGGTGAAATTATGATACCATGCCAAGTTTCAACCATTTCAGAGTTCATTCGTGGTGCTTTTTAATTTCAGGGTCATTTAGCTCAAAACAATTCATTAAATGCATGAAAAATAGCAAATGAAGTTAGATAGGGTTGAAATTTCAGGATGTGGCTTCTAATGGTTCATATTGAATGCACAAAAAGTCTGGAGTTGAAATAAGTTAAAAAAAATTGAAATCCTTTTGTAACAAACGAGTTTTCGTCCGAAACCCTGATATTTCGAAAGAGATTGTCCATTTTGTACACGAAGTGCATCCAGTTTTTGCCGTAACCCTCTCAACTTTTTAGCACATGCTATGTGGGTGAAATTATGATACCATGCCAAGTTTCAACCATTTGATAGTTCATTTGTGGTGCTTTTTAATTTCAGGGTCATTTAGCTCAAAACAATTCATTAAATGCATGAAAAATAGGAAATGAAGTTAGATAGGGTTGAAATTTTAGGATGTGGCTTCTAATGGTTCATATTGAATGCACAAAAAGTCTGGAGTTGAAATAAGTTAAAAAAAATTGAAATCCTTATGTAACAGACGAGTTTTCGTCCGGAACCCTGATACTTCGAAAGAGATTGTCCATTTTGTACACGAAGTGCATCCAGCTTTTGCCGTAACCCTCTCAACTTTTTATCCCATGCTATGTGGGTGAAATTATGATACCATGCCAAGTTTCAACCTTTTTAGAGTTCATTTGTGGTGCTTTTTAATTTCAGGGTCATTTAGCTCAAAACAATTCATTAAATGCATAAAAAATAGCAAATGAAGTTAGTTAGGGTTGACATATTAGGATGTGGCTTATAATGCTTCATATTGAATGCACAAAAAGTCTGGAGTTGAAATAAGTTAAAAAAATTGAAATCCTTTTGTAACACACGAGTTTTCGTCCGAAACCCTGATACTTCGAAAGAGATTGTCCATTTTGTACACGAAGTGCATCCAGTTTTTGCCGTAACCCTCTCAACTTTTTAGCAGATGCTATGTGGGTGAAATTATGATACCATGCCAAGTTTCAACCATTTCAGAGTTCATTTGTGGTGCTTTTTAATTTCAGGGTCATTTAGCTCAAAACAATTCATTAAATGCATGAAAAATTGCAAATGAAGTTAGATAGGGTTGAAAGTTTAGGATGTGGCTTCTAATGGTTCATATTGAATGCACAAAAAGTCTGGAGTTGAAATAATTTTAAAAAATTGAAATCCTTTTGTAACAGACGAGTTTTCGTCCGAAACCCTGATACTTCGAAAGAGATTGTCCATTTTGTACACGAAGTGCATCCAGTTTTTTCCGTAACCCTCTCAACTTTTTAGCACATGCTATGTGGGTGAAATTATGATATACCATGCCAAGTTTCAACCATTTCCGAGTTCATTTGTGGTGCTTTTTAATTTCAGGGTCATTTAGCTGAAAACAATTCATTAAATGCATGAAAAATAGCAAATGAAGTTAGATAGGGTTGAAATTTTAGGATGTGGCTTCTAATGGTTCATATTGAATGCACAAAACGTCTGGAGTTGAAATAATTTTAAAAAATTGAAATCCTTTTGTAACATACGAGTTTTCGTCCGAAACCCTGATACTTCGAAAGAGATTGTCCATTTTGTACACGAAGTGCATCCAGTTTTTTCCGTAACCCTCTCAACTTTTTAGCACATGCTATGTGGGTGAAATTATGATATACCATGCCAAGTTTCAACCATTTCCGAGTTCATTGGTGGTGCTTTTTAATTTCAGGGTCATTTAGCTGAAAACAATTCATTAAATGCATGAAAAATAGCAAATGAAGTTAGATAGGGTTGAAATTTTAGGATGTGGCTTCTAATGGTTCATATTGAATGCACAAAACGTCTGGAGTTGAAATAATTTTAAAAAATTGAAATCCTTTTGTAACACACGAGTTTTCGTCCGAAACCCTGATACTTCGAAAGAGATTGTCCATTTTGTACACGAAGTGCATCCAGTTTTTGCCGTAAATCTCTCAACTTTTTAGCACATGCTATGTGGGTGAAATTATGATACCATGCCAAGTTTCAACCATTTCAGAGTTCATTTGTGGTGCTTTTTAATTTCGGGTCATTTAGCTCAAAACAATTCATTTAATGCATGAAAAATAGCAAATGAAGTTAGATAGGGTTGAAATTTTAGGATGTCGCTTATAATGGTTCATATTGAATAAACAAAAAGTTTGGAGTTGAAATAAGTTAAAAAAATTGAAATCCTTTTGTAACAGACGAGTTTTCGTCCTAAACCCTGATACTTCGAAAGAGATTGTCCATTTTGTACACGAAGTGCATCCAGTTTTTGCCGTAACCCTCTCAACTTTTTAGCACCTGCTATGTGGGTGAAATTATGATGCCATGCCAAGTTTCAACCATTTCAGAGTTCATTTGTGGTGCTTTTTAATTTCAGGGTCGTTTAGCTGAAAACAATTCATTAAATGCATGAAAAATAGCAAATGAAGTTAGATAGGGTTGAAATTTTAGGATGCGGCTTCTAATGGTTCATATTGAATGCACAAAAAGTCTGGAGTTGAAATAAGTTCAAAAAAATTGAAATCCTTTTGTAATAGACGAGTTTTCGTCCGAAACCCTGATACTTCGAAAGAGATTGTCCATTTTGTACACGAAGTGCATCCAGTTTTTTCCGTAACCCTCTCAACTTTTTAGCACATGCTATGTGGGTGAAATTATGATATACCATGCCAAGTTTCAACCATTTCCGAGTTCATTGGTGGTGCTTTTTAATTTCAGGGTCATTTAGCTGAAAACAATTCATTAAATGCATGAAAAATAGCAAATGAAGTTAGATAGGGTTGAAATTTTAGGATGTGGCTTCTAATGGTTCATATTGAATGCACAAAACGTCTGGAGTTGAAATAATTTTAAAAAATTGAAATCCTTTTGTAACACACGAGTTTTCGTCCGAAACCCTGATACTTCGAAAGAGATTGTCCATTTTGTACACGAAGTGCATCCAGTTTTTGCCGTAAATCTCTCAACTTTTTAGCACATGCTATGTGGGTGAAATTATGATACCATGCCAAGTTTCAACCATTTCAGAGTTCATTTGTGGTGCTTTTTAATTTCGGGTCATTTAGCTCAAAACAATTCATTTAATGCATGAAAAATAGCAAAAGAAGTTAGATAGGGTTGAAATTTTAGGATGTCGCTTATAATGGTTCATATTGAATGCACAAAAAGTTTGGAGTTGAAATAAGTTAAAAAAATTGAAATCCTTTTGTAACACACGAGTTTTCGTCCGAAACCCTGATACTTCGAAATAGATTGTCCATTTTGTACACGAAGTGCATCCAGTTTTTGCCGTAACCCTCTCAACTTTTTAGCACATGCTATGTGGGTGAAATTATGATACCATGCCAACTTTCAACCATTTCAGAGTTCATTTGTGGTGCTTTTTAATTTCAGGGTTATTTAGCTCAAAACAATTCATTAAATGCATGAAAAATAGCAAATGAAGTTAGATAGGGTTGAAATTTTATGATGTGGCTTCTAATGGTTCATATGGAATGCACAAAAAGTTTGGAGTTGAAATAAGTTTTAAAAAATTGAAATCCTTTTGTAACAGACGAGTTTTCGTCCTAAACCATCATACTTCGAAAGAGATTGTCCATTTTGTACACGAAGTGCATCCAGTTTTTGCCGTAACCCTCTCAACATTTTAGCACATGCTATGTGGGTGAAATTATGATACCATGCCAAGTTTCAACCATTTCAGAGTTCATTTGTGGTGCTTTTTAATTTCAGGGTCATTTAGCTGAAAACAATTCATTAAATGCATGAAAAATAGCAAATGAAGTTAGATAGGGTTGAAAGTTTAGGATGTGGCTTCTAATGGTTCATATTGAATGCACAAAAAGTCTGTAGTTGAAATAATTTTAAAAAATTGAAATCCTTTTGTAACAGACGAGTTTTCGTCCGAAACCCTGATACTTCGAAAGAGATTGTCCATTTTGTACACGAAGTGCATCCAGTTTTTTCCGTAACCCTCTCAACTTTTTAGGACATGCTATGTGGGTGAAATTATGATATACCATGCCAAGTTTCAACCATTTCCGAGTTCATTTGTGGTGCTTTTTAATTTCAGGGTCATTTAGCTGAAAACAATTCATTAAATGCATGAAAAATAGCAAATGAAGTTAGATAGGGTTGAAATTTTAGGATGTGGCTTCTAATGGTTCATATTGAATGCACAAAACGTCTGGAGTTGAAATAATTTTAAAAAATTGAAATCCTTTTGTAACACACGAGTTTTCGTCCGAAACCCTGATACTTCGAAAGAGATTGTCCATTTTGTACACGAAGTGCATCCAGTTTTTGCCGTAACCCTCTCAACTTTTTAGCACATGCTATGTGGGTGAAATTATGATACCATGGCAAGTTTCAACCATTTCAGAGTTCATTTGTGGTGATTTTTAATTTCAGGGTCATTTAGCTCAAAACAATTCATTTAATGCATGAAAAATAGCAAATGAAGTTAGATAGGGTTGAAATTTTAGGATGTCGCTTATAATGGTTCATATTGAATGCACAAAAAGTTTGGAGTTGAAATAAGTTAAAAAAAATTGAAATCCTTTTGTAACAGACGAGTTTTCGTCCGAAACCCTGATACTTCGAAAGAGATTGTCCATTTTGTACACGAAGTGCATCCAGTTTTTGCCGTAACCCTCTCAACTTTTTAGCACATGCTATGTGGGTGAAATTATGATACCATGGCAAGTTTCAACCATTTCAGAGTTCATTTGTGGTGATTTTTAATTTCAGGGTCATTTAGCTCAAAACAATTCATTTAATGCATGAAAAATAGCAAATGAAGTTAGATAGGGTTGAAATTTTAGGATGTCGCTTATAATGGTTCATATTGAATGCACAAAAAGTTTGGAGTTGAAATAAGTTAAAAAAAATTGAAATCCTTTTGTAACAGACGAGTTTTCGTCCTAAACCCTGATACTTCGAAAGAGATTGTCCATTTTGTACACGAAGTGCATCCAGTTTTTGCCGTAACCCTCTCAACTTTTTAGCACCTGCTATGTGGGTGAAATTATGATGCCATGCCAAGTTTCAACCATTTCAGAGTTCATTTGTGGTGCTTTTTAATTTCAGGGTCGTTTAGCTCAAAACAATTCATTAAATGGATGAAAAATAGCAAATGAAGTTAGATAGGGTTGAAATTTTAGGATGTGGCTTCTAATGGTTCATATTGAATGCACAAAAAGTCTGGAGTTGAAATAAGTTCAAAAAAATTGAAATCCTTTTGTAACAGACGAGTTTTCGTCCTAAACCCTGATACTTCGAAAGAGATTGTCCATTTTGTACACGAAGTGCATCCAGTTTGTGCCGTAACCCTCTCAACTTTTTAGCACATGCTATGTGGGTGAAATTATGATACCATGCCAAGTTTCAACCATTTCAGAGTTCATTTGTGGTGCTTTTTAATTTCAGGGTCATTTAGCTCAAAACAATTCATTAAATGCATGAAAAATAGCAAATGAAGTTAGATAGGGTTGAAATTTTAGGATGTGGCCTCTAATGGTTCATATTGAATGCACAAAACGTCTGGAGTTGAAATAATTTTAAAAAATTGAAATCCTTTTGTAACACACGAGTTTTCGTCCGAAACCCTGATACTTCGGAATAGATTGTCCATTTTGTACACGAAGTGCATCCAGTTTTTGCCGTAACCCTCTCAACTTTTTAGCACATGCTATGTGGGTGAAATTATGATACCATGCCAACTTTCAACCATTTCAGAGTTCATTTGTGGTGCTTTTTAATTTCAGGGTTATTTAGCTCAAAACAATTCATTAAATGCATGAAAAATAGCAAATGAAGTTAGATAGGGTTGAAATTTTATGATGTGGCTTCTAATGGTTCATATGGAATGCACAAAAAGTTTGGAGTTGAAATAAGTTTAAAAAAATTGAAATCCTTTTGTAACAGACGAGTTTTCGTCCTAAACCCTGATACTTCGAAAGAGATTGTCCATTTTGTACACGAAGTGCATCCAGTTTTTGCCGTAACCCTCTCAACATTTTAGCACATGCTATGTGGGTGAAATTATGATACCATGCCAAGTTTCAACCATTTTAGAGTTCATTTGTGGTGCTTTTTAATTTCAGGGTCATTTAGCTCAAAACAATTCATTTAATGCATGAAAAATAGCAAATGAAGTTAGATAGGGTTGAAATTTTAGGATGTGGCTTATAATGGTTCATATTGAATGCACAAAAAGTTTGGAGTTGAAATAAGTTAAAAAAATTTGAAATCCTTTTGTAACAGACGAGTTTTCGTCCTAAACCCTGATACTTCGAAAGAGATTGTCCATTTTGTACACGAAGTGCATCCAGTTTTTGCCGTAACCCTCTCAACTTTTTAGCACCTGCTATGTGGGTGAAATTATGATGCCATGCCAAGTTTCAACCATTTCAGAGTTCATTTGTGGTGCTTTTTAATTTCAGGGTCGTTTAGCTGAAAACAATTCATTAAATGCATGAAAAATAGCAAATGAAGTTAGATAGGGTTGAAAGTTTAGGATGTGGCTTCTAATGGTTCATATTGAATGCACAAAAAGTCTGGAGTTGAAATAATTTCAAAAAATTGAAATCCTTTTGTAATAGACGAGTTTTCGTCCGAAACCCTGATACTTCGAAAGAGATTGTCCATTTTGTACACGAAGTGCATCCAGTTTTTTCCGTAACCCTCTCAACTTTTTAGCACATGCTATGTGGGTGAAATTATGATATACCATGCCAAGTTTCAACGATTTCCGAGTTCATTGGTGGTGCTTTTTAATTTCAGGGTCATTTAGCTGAAAACAATTCATTAAATGCATGAAAAATAGCAAATGAAGTTAGATAGGGTTGAAATTTTAGGATGTGGCTTCTAATGGTTCATATTGAATGCACAAAACGTCTGGAGTTGAAATAATTTTAAAAAATTGAAATCCTTTTGTAACACACGAGTTTTCGTCCGAAACCCTGATACTTCGAAAGAGATTGTCCATTTTGTACACGAAGTGCATCCAGTTTTTGCCGTAAATCTCTCAACTTTTTAGCACATGCTATGTGGGTGAAATTATGATACCATGCCAAGTTTCAACCATTTCAGAGTTCATTTGTGGTGCTTTTTAATTTCGGGTCATTTAGCTCAAAACAATTCATTTAATGCATGAAAAATAGCAAATGAAGTTAGATAGGGTTGAAATTTTAGGATGTCGCTTATAATGGTTCATATTGAATGCACAAAAAGTTTGGAGTTGAAATAAGTTAAAAAAATTGAAATCCTTTTGTAACAGACGAGTTTTCGTCCTAAACCCTGATACTTCGAAAGAGATTGTCCATTTTGTACACGAAGTGCATCCAGTTTTTGCCGTAACCCTCTCAACTTTTTAGCACCTGCTATGTGGGTGAAATTATGATGCCATGCCAAGTTTCAACCATTTCAGAGTTCATTTGTGGTGCTTTTTAATTTCAGGGTCGTTTAGCTGAAAACAATTCATTAAATGCATGAAAAATAGCAAATGAAGTTAGATAGGGTTGAAATTTTAGGATGCGGCTTCTAATGGTTCATATTGAATGCACAAAAAGTCTGGAGTTGAAATAAGTTCAAAAAAATTGAAATCCTTTTGTAATAGACGAGTTTTCGTCCGAAACCCTGATACTTCGAAAGAGATTGTCCATTTTGTACACGAAGTGCATCCAGTTTTTTCCGTAACCCTCTCAACTTTTTAGCACATGCTATGTGGGTGAAATTATGATATACCATGCCAAGTTTCAACCATTTCCGAGTTCATTGGTGGTGCTTTTTAATTTCAGGGTCATTTAGCTGAAAACAATTCATTAAATGCATGAAAAATAGCAAATGAAGTTAGATAGGGTTGAAATTTTAGGATGTGGCTTCTAATGGTTCATATTGAATGCACAAAACGTCTGGAGTTGAAATAATTTTAAAAAATTGAAATCCTTTTGTAACACACGAGTTTTCGTCCGAAACCCTGATACTTCGAAAGAGATTGTCCATTTTGTACACGAAGTGCATCCAGTTTTTGCCGTAAATCTCTCAACTTTTTAGCACATGCTATGTGGGTGAAATTATGATACCATGCCAAGTTTCAACCATTTCAGAGTTCATTTGTGGTGCTTTTTAATTTCGGGTCATTTAGCTCAAAACAATTCATTTAATGCATGAAAAATAGCAAATGAAGTTAGATAGGGTTGAAATTTTAGGATGTCGCTTATAATGGTTCATATTGAATGCACAAAAAGTTTGGAGTTGAAATAAGTTAAAAAAATTGAAATCCTTTTGTAAGAGACGAGTTTTCGTCCTAAACCCTGATACTTCGAAAGAGATTGTCCATTTTGTACACGAAGTGCATCCAGTTTTTGCCGTAACCCTCT
This sequence comes from Elymus sibiricus, assembly GCA_039707655.1. Taxonomy (NCBI): domain Eukaryota; kingdom Viridiplantae; phylum Streptophyta; class Magnoliopsida; order Poales; family Poaceae; genus Elymus; species Elymus sibiricus. Next base: position 242,525,810 of record CM077665.1, read on the forward strand.
CAACTTTTTAGCACCTGCTATGTGGGTGAAATTATGATGCCATGCCAAGTTTCAACCATTTCAGAGTTCATTTGTGGTGCTTTTTAATTTCAGGGTCGTTTAGCTCAAAACAATTCATTAAATGGATGAAAAATAGCAAATGAAGTTAGATAGGGTTGAAATTTTAGGATGCGGCTTCTAATGGTTCATATTGAATGCACAAAAAGTCTGGAGTTGAAATAAGTTCAAAAAATTTGAATCCTTTTGTAACAGACGAGTTTTCGTCCTAAACCCTGATACTTCGAAAAAGATTGTCCATTTTGTACACGAAGTGCATCCAGTTTGTGCCGTAACCCTCTCAACTTTTTAGCACATGCTATGTGGGTGAAATTATGATACCATGCCAAGTTTCAACCATTTCAGAGTTCATTTGTGGTGCTTTTTAATTTCAGGGTCATTTAGCTCAAAACAATTCATTAAATGCATGAAAAATAGCAAATGAAGTTAGATAGGGTTGAAATTTTAGGATGTGGCCTCTAATGGTTCATATTGAATGCACAAAACGTCTGGAGTTGAAATAATTTTAAAAAATTGAAATCCTTTTGTAACACACGAGTTTTCGTCCGAAACCCTGATACTTCGAAATAGATTGTCCATTTTGTACACGAAGTGCATCCAGTTTTTGCCGTAACCCTCTCAACTTTTTAGCACATGCTATGTGGGTGAAATTATGATACCATGCCAACTTTCAACCATTTCAGAGTTCATTTGTGGTGCTTTTTAATTTCAGGGTTATTTAGCTCAAAACAATTCATTAAATGCATGAAAAATAGCAAATGAAGTTAGATAGGGTTGAAATTTTATGATGTGGCTTCTAATGGTTCATATGGAATGCACAAAAAGTTTGGAGTTGAAATAAGTTTAAAAAAATTGAAATCCTTTTGTAACAGACGAGTTTTCGTCCTAAACCCTGATACTTCGAAAGAGATTGTCCATTTTGTACACGAAGTGCATCCAGTTTTTGCCGTAACCCTCTCAACATTTTAGCACATGCTATGTGGGTGAAATTATGATACCATGCCAAGTTTCAACCATTTTAGAGTTCATTTGTGGTGCTTTTTAATTTCAGGGTCATTTAGCTCAAAACAATTCATTTAATGCATGAAAAATAGCAAATGAAGTTAGATAGGGTTGAAATTTTAGGATGTGGCTTATAATGGTTCATATTGAATGCACAAAAAGTTTGGAGTTGAAATAAGTTAAAAAAATTTGAAATCCTTTTGTAACAGACGAGTTTTCGTCCTAAACCCTGATACTTCGAAAGAGATTGTCCATTTTGTACACGAAGTGCATCCAGTTTTTGCCGTAACCCTCTCAACTTTTTAGCACATGCTATGTGGGTGAAATTATTATACCATGCCAAGTTTCAACCATTTCAGAGTTCATTTGTGGTGCTTTTTAATTTCAGGGTCATTTAGCTGAAAACAATTCATTAAATGCATGAAAAATAGCAAATGAAGTTAGATAGGGTTGAAAGTTTAGGATGTGGCTTCTAATGGTTCATATTGAATGCACAAAAAGTCTGGAGTTGAAATAATTTCAAAAAATTGAAATCCTTTTGTAATAGACGAGTTTTCGTCCGAAACCCTGATACTTCGAAAGAGATTGTCCATTTTGTACACGAAGTGCATCCAGTTTTTTCCGTAACCCTCTCAACTTTTTAGCACATGCTATGTGGGTGAAATTATGATATACCATGCCAAGTTTCAACCATTTCCGAGTTCATTGGTGGTGCTTTTTAATTTCAGGGTCATTTAGCTGAAAACAATTCATTAAATGCATGAAAAATAGCAAATGAAGTTAGATAGGGTTGAAATTTTAGGATGTGGCTTCTAATGGTTCATATTGAATGCACAAAACGTCTGGAGTTGAAATAATTTTAAAAAATTGAAATCCTTTTGTAACACACGAGTTTTCGTCCGAAACCCTGATACTTCGAAAGAGATTGTCCATTTTGTACACGAAGTGCATCCAGTTTTTGCCGTAAATCTCTCAACTTTTTAGCACATGCTATGTGGGTGAAATTATGATACCATGCCAAGTTTCAACCATTTCAGAGTTCATTTGTGGTGCTTTTTAATTTCGGGTCATTTAGCTCAAAACAATTCATTTAATGCATGAAAAATAGCAAATGAAGTTAGATAGGGTTGAAATTTTAGGATGTCGCTTATAATGGTTCATATTGAATGCACAAAAAGTTTGGAGTTGAAATAAGTTAAAAAAATTGAAATCCTTTTGTAACAGACGAGTTTTCGTCCTAAACCCTGATACTTCGAAAGAGATTGTCCATTTTGTACACGAAGTGCATCCAGTTTTTGCCGTAACCCTCTCAACTTTTTAGCACCTGCTATGTGGGTGAAATTATGATGCCATGCCAAGTTTCAACCATTTCAGAGTTCATTTGTGGTGCTTTTTAATTTCAGGGTCGTTTAGCTGAAAACAATTCATTAAATGCATGAAAAATAGCAAATGAAGTTAGATAGGGTTGAAATTTTAGGATGCGGCTTCTAATGGTTCATATTGAATGCACAAAAAGTCTGGAGTTGAAATAAGTTCAAAAAAATTGAAATCCTTTTGTAATAGACGAGTTTTCGTCCGAAACCCTGATACTTCGAAAGAGATTGTCCATTTTGTACACGAAGTGCATCCAGTTTTTTCCGTAACCCTCTCAACTTTTTAGCACATGCTATGTGGGTGAAATTATGATATACCATGCCAAGTTTCAACCATTTCCGAGTTCATTGGTGGTGCTTTTTAATTTCAGGGTCATTTAGCTGAAAACAATTCATTAAATGCATGAAAAATAGCAAATGAAGTTAGATAGGGTTGAAATTTTAGGATGTGGCTTCTAATGGTTCATATTGAATGCACAAAACGTCTGGAGTTGAAATAATTTTAAAAAATTGAAATCCTTTTGTAACACACGAGTTTTCGTCCGAAACCCTGATACTTCGAAAGAGATTGTCCATTTTGTACACGAAGTGCATCCAGTTTTTGCCGTAAATCTCTCAACTTTTTAGCACATGCTATGTGGGTGAAATTATGATACCATGCCAAGTTTCAACCATTTCAGAGTTCATTTGTGGTGCTTTTTAATTTCGGGTCATTTAGCTCAAAACAATTCATTTAATGCATGAAAAATAGCAAATGAAGTTAGATAGGGTTGAAATTTTAGGATGTCGCTTATAATGGTTCATATTGAATGCACAAAAAGTTTGGAGTTGAAATAAGTTAAAAAAATTGAAATCCTTTTGTAAGAGACGAGTTTTCGTCCTAAACCCTGATACTTCGAAAGAGATTGTCCATTTTGTACACGAAGTGCATCCAGTTTTTGCCGTAACCCTCTCAACTTTTTAGCACCTGCTATGTGGGTGAAATTATGATGCCATGCCAAGTTTCAACCATTTCAGAGTTCATTTGTGGTGCTTTTTAATTTCAGGGTCGTTTAGCTCAAAACAATTCATTAAATGGATGAAAAATAGCAAATGAAGTTAGATAGGGTTGAAATTTTAGGATGCGGCTTCTAATGGTTCATATTGAATGCACAAAAAGTCTGGAGTTGAAATAAGTTCAAAAAATTTGAATCCTTTTGTAACAGACGAGTTTTCGTCCTAAACCCTGATACTTCGAAAGAGATTGTCCATTTTGTACACGAAGTGCATCCAGTTTGTGCCGTAACCCTCTCAACTTTTTAGCACATGCTATGTGGGTGAAATTATGATACCATGCCAAGTTTCAACCATTTCAGAGTTCATTTGTGGTGCTTTTTAATTTCAGGGTCATTTAGCTGAAAACAATTCATTAAATGCATGAAAAATAGCAAATGAAGTTAGATAGGGTTGAAATTTTAGGATGTGGCCTCTAATGGTTCATATTGAATGCACAAAACGTCTGGAGTTGAAATAATTTTAAAAAATTGAAATCCTTTTGTAACACACGAGTTTTCGTCCGAAACCCTGATACTTCGAAATAGATTGTCCATTTTGTACACGAAGTGCATCCAGTTTTTGCCGTAACCCTCTCAACTTTTTAGCACATGCTATGTGGGTGAAATTATGATACCATGCCAACTTTCAACCATTTCAGAGTTCATTTGTGGTGCTTTTTAATTTCAGGGTTATTTAGCTCAAAACAATTCATTAAATGCATGAAAAATAGCAAATGAAGTTAGATAGGGTTGAAATTTTATGATGTGGCTTCTAATGGTTCATATGGAATGCACAAAAAGTTTGGAGTTGAAATAAGTTTAAAAAAATTGAAATCCTTTTGTAACAGACGAGTTTTCGTCCTAAACCCTGATACTTCGAAAGAGATTGTCCATTTTGTACACGAAGTGCATCCAGTTTTTGCCGTAACCCTCTCAACATTTTAGCACATGCTATGTGGGTGAAATTATGATACCATGCCAAGTTTCAACCATTTTAGAGTTCATTTGTGGTGCTTTTTAATTTCAGGGTCATTTAGCTCAAAACAATTCATTTAATGCATGAAAAATAGCAAATGAAGTTAGATAGGGTTGAAATTTTAGGATGTGGCTTATAATGGTTCATATTGAATGCACAAAAAGTTTGGAGTTGAAATAAGTTAAAAAAATTTGAAATCCTTTTGTAACAGACGAGTTTTCGTCCTAAACCCTGATACTTCGAAAGAGATTGTCCATTTTGTACACGAAGTGCATCCAGTTTTTGCCGTAACCCTCTCAACTTTTTAGCACATGCTATGTGGGTGAAATTATGATACCATGCCAAGTTTCAACCATTTCAGAGTTCATTTGTGGTGCTTTTTAATTTCAGGGTCATTTAGCTGAAAACAATTCATTAAATGCATGAAAAATAGCAAATGAAGTTAGATAGGGTTGAAAGTTTAGGATGTGGCTTCTAATGGTTCATATTGAATGCACAAAAAGTCTGGAGTTGAAATAATTTCAAAAAATTGAAATCCTTTTGTAATAGACGAGTTTTCGTCCGAAACCCTGATACTTCGAAAGAGATTGTCCATTTTGTACACGAAGTGCATCCAGTTTTTTCCGTAACCCTCTCAACTTTTTAGCACATGCTATGTGGGTGAAATTATGATATACCATGCCAAGTTTCAACCATTTCCGAGTTCATTGGTGGTGCTTTTTAATTTCAGGGTCATTTAGCTGAAAACAATTCATTAAATGCATGAAAAATAGCAAATGAAGTTAGATAGGGTTGAAATTTTAGGATGTGGCTTCTAATGGTTCATATTGAATGCACAAAACGTCTGGAGTTGAAATAATTTTAAAAAATTGAAATCCTTTTGTAACACACGAGTTTTCGTCCGAAACCCTGATACTTCGAAAGAGATTGTCCATTTTGTACACGAAGTGCATCTAGTTTTTGCCGTAAATCTCTCAACTTTTTAGCACATGCTATGTGGGTGAAATTATGATACCATGCCAAGTTTCAACCATTTCAGAGTTCATTTGTGGTGCTTTTTAATTTCGGGTCATTTAGCTCAAAACAATTCATTTAATGCATGAAAAATAGCAAATGAAGTTAGATAGGGTTGAAATTTTAGGATGTCGCTTATAATGGTTCATATTGAATGCACAAAAAGTTTGGAGTTGAAATAAGTTAAAAAAATTGAAATCCTTTTGTAACAGACGAGTTTTCGTCCTAAACCCTGATACTTCGAAAGAGATTGTCCATTTTGTACACGAAGTGCATCCAGTTTTTGCCGTAACCCTCTCAACTTTTTAGCACCTGCTATGTGGGTGAAATTATGATGCCATGCCAAGTTTCAACCATTTCAGAGTTCATTTGTGGTGCTTTTTAATTTCAGGGTCGTTTAGCTGAAAACAATTCATTAAATGCATGAAAAATAGCAAATGAAGTTAGATAGGGTTGAAATTTTAGGATGCGGCTTCTAATGGTTCATATTGAATGCACAAAAAGTCTGGAGTTGAAATAAGTTCAAAAAAATTGAAATCCTTTTGTAATAGACGAGTTTTCGTCCGAAACCCTGATACTTCGAAAGAGATTGTCCATTTTGTACACGAAGTGCATCCAGTTTTTTCCGTAACCCTCTCAACTTTTTAGCACATGCTATGTGGGTGAAATTATGATATACCATGCCAAGTTTCAACCATTTCCGAGTTCATTGGTGGTGCTTTTTAATTTCAGGGTCATTTAGCTGAAAACAATTCATTAAATGCATGAAAAATAGCAAATGAAGTTAGATAGGGTTGAAATTTTAGGATGTGGCTTCTAATGGTTCATATTGAATGCACAAAACGTCTGGAGTTGAAATAATTTTAAAAAATTGAAATCCTTTTGTAACACACGAGTTTTCGTCCGAAACCCTGATACTTCGAAAGAGATTGTCCATTTTGTACACGAAGTGCATCCAGTTTTTGCCGTAAATCTCTCAACTTTTTAGCACATGCTATGTGGGTGAAATTATGATACCATGCCAAGTTTCAACCATTTCAGAGTTCATTTGTGGTGCTTTTTAATTTCGGGTCATTTAGCTCAAAACAATTCATTTAATGCATGAAAAATAGCAAATGAAGTTAGATAGGGTTGAAATTTTAGGATGTCGCTTATAATGGTTCATATTGAATGCACAAAAAGTTTGGAGTTGAAATAAGTTAAAAAAATTGAAATCCTTTTGTAACAGACGAGTTTTCGTCCTAAACCCTGATACTTCGAAAGAGATTGTCCATTTTGTACACGAAGTGCATCCAGTTTTTGCCGTAACCCTCTCAACTTTTTAGCACCTGCTATGTGGGTGAAATTATGATGCCATGCCAAGTTTCAACCATTTCAGAGTTCATTTGTGGTGCTTTTTAATTTCAGGGTCGTTTAGCTCAAAACAATTCATTAAATGGATGAAAAATAGCAAATGAAGTTAGATAGGGTTGAAATTTTAGGATGCGGCTTCTAATGGTTCATATTGAATGCACAAAAAGTCTGGAGTTGAAATAAGTTCAAAAAAATTGAAATCCTTTTGTAACAGACGAGTTTTCGTCCTAAACCCTGATACTTCGAAAGAGATTGTCCATTTTGTACACGAAGTGCATCCAATTTTTGCCGTAACCCTCTCAACTTTTTAGCACATGTTATGTGGGTGAAATTATGATACCATGCCAAGTTTCAACCATTTCAGAGTTCATTTGTGGTGCTTTTTAATTTTAGGGTCATTTAGCTCAAAACAATTCATTAAATGCATGAAAAATAGCAAATGAAGTTAGATAGGGTTGAAATTTTAGGATGTGGCTTCTAATGGTTCATATTGAATGCACAAAAAGTCTGGAGTTGAAATAAGTTCAAAAAAATTGAAATCCTTTTGTAACAGACGAGTTTTCGTCCGAAACCGTGATACTTCGAAAGAGATTGTCCATTTTGTACACGAAGTGCATCCAGTTTTTTCCATAACCCTCTCAACTTTTTCGCACATGCTATGTGGGTGAAATTATGATACCATGCCAACTTTCAACCATTTCAGAGTTCATTTGTGGTGCTTTTTAATTTCAGGGTCATTTAGCTCAAAACAATTCATTAAATGCATGAAAAATAGCAAATGAAGTTAGATAGGGTTGAAATTTTAGGATGTGGCTTCTAATGGTTCATATTGAATGCACAAAAAGTCTGGAGTTGAAATAAGTAAAAAAAATTGAAATCCTTATGTAATAGACGAGTTTTCGTCTCAAACCCTGATACTTCGAAAGAGATTGTCCATTTTGTACACGAAGTGCATCCAGCTTTTGCCGTAACCCTCTCAACTTTTTATCCCATGCTATGTGGGTGAAATTATGATACCATGCCAAGTTTCAACCTTTTTAGAGTTCATTTGTGGTGCTTTTTAATTTCAGGGTCATTTAGCTCAAAACAATTCATTAAATGCATAAAAAATAGCAAATGAAGTTAGATAGGGTTGAAATTTTAGGATGTAGCTTCTAATGCTTCATATTGACTGCACAAAAATTCTGGAGTTGAAATAAGTTAAAAAAATTGAAATCCTTTTGTAACACACGAGTTTTCATCCGAAACCCTGATACTTCGAAAGAGATTGTCCATTTTGTACACGAAGTGCATCCAGTTTTTGCCGTAACCCTCTCAACTTTTTAGCACATGCTATGTGGGTGAAATTATGATACCATGCCAAGTTTCAACTATTTCAGAGTTCATTTGTGGTGCTTTTTAATTTCAGGGTCATTTAGCTGAAAACAATTCATTAAATGCATGAAAAATAGCAAATGAAGTTAGATAGGGTTGAAAGTTTAGGATGTGGCTTCTAATGGTTCATATTGAATGCACAAAAAGTCTGGAGTTGAAATAATTTCAAAAAATTGAAATCCTTTTGTAACACACGAGTTTTCGTCCGAAACCCTGATACTTCGAAAGAGATTGTCCATTTTGTACACGAAGTGCATCCAGTTTTTTCCGTAACCCTCTCAACTTTTTAGCACATGCTATGTGGGTGAAATTATGATATACCATGCCAAGTTTCAACCATTTCCGAGTTCATTGGTGGTGCTTTTTAATTTCAGGGTCATTTAGCTGAAAACAATTCATTAAATGCATGAAAAATAGCAAATGAAGTTAGATAGGGTTGAAATTTTAGGATGTGGCTTCTAATGGTTCATATTGAATGCACAAAACGTCTGGAGTTGAAATAATTTTAAAAAATTGAAATCCTTTTGTAACACACGAGTTTTCGTCCTAAACCCTGATACTTCGAAAGAGATTGTCCATTTTGTACACGAAGTGCATCCAGTTTTTGCCGTAAATCTCTCAACTTTTTAGCACATGCTATGTGGGTGAAATTATGATGCCATGCCAAGTTTCAACCATTTCAGAGTTCATTTGTGGTGCTTTTTAATTTCGGGTCATTTAGCTCAAAACAATTCATTTAATGCATGAAAAATAGCAAATGAAGTTAGATAGGGTTGAAATTTTAGGATGTCGCTTATAATGGTTCATATTGAATGCACAAAAAGTTTGGAGTTGAAATAAGTTAAAAAAATTGAAATCCTTTTGTAACAGACGAGTTTTCGTCCTAAACCCTGATACTTCGAAAGAGATTGTCCATTTTGTACACGAAGTGCATCCAGTTTTTGCCGTAACCCTCTCAACTTTTTAGCACCTGCTATGTGGGTGAAATTATGATGCCATGCCAAGTTTCAACCATTTCAGAGTTCATTTGTGGTGCTTTTTAATTTCAGGGTCGTTTAGCTGAAAACAATTCATTAAATGCATGAAAAATAGCAAATGAAGTTAGATAGGGTTGAAATTTTAGGATGCGGCTTCTAATGGTTCATATTGAATGCACAAAAAGTCTGGAGTTGAAATAAGTTCAAAAAAATTGAAATCCTTTTGTAATAGACGAGTTTTCGTCCGAAACCCTGATACTTCGAAAGAGATTGTCCATTTTGTACACGAAGTGCATCCAGTTTTTTCCGTAACCCTCTCAACTTTTTAGCACATGCTATGTGGGTGAAATTATGATATACCATGCCAAGTTTCAACCATTTCCGAGTTCATTGGTGGTGCTTTTTAATTTCAGGGTCATTTAGCTGAAAACAATTCATTAAATGCATGAAAAATAGCAAATGAAGTTAGATAGGGTTGAAATTTTAGGATGTGGCTTCTAATGGTTCATATTGAATGCACAAAACGTCTGGAGTTGAAATAATTTTAAAAAATTGAAATCCTTTTGTAACACACGAGTTTTCGTCCGAAACCCTGATACTTCGAAAGAGATTGTCCATTTTGTACACGAAGTGCATCCAGTTTTTGCCGTAAATCTCTCAACTTTTTAGCACATGCTATGTGGGTGAAATTATGATGCCATGCCAAGTTTCAACCATTTCAGAGTTCATTTGTGGTGCTTTTTAATTTCGGGTCATTTAGCTCAAAACAATTCATTTAATGCATGAAAAATAGCAAATGAAGTTAGATAGGGTTGAAATTTTAGGATGTCGCTTATAATGGTTCATATTGAATGCACAAAAAGTTTGGAGTTGAAATAAGTTAAAAAAATTGAAATCCTTTTGTAACAGACGAGTTTTCGTCCTAAACCCTGATACTTCGAAAGAGATTGTCCATTTTGTACACGAAGTGCATCCAGTTTTTGCCGTAACCCTCTCAACTTTTTAGCACCTGCTATGTGGGTGAAATTATGATGCCATGCCAAGTTTCAACCATTTCAGAGTTCATTTGTGGTGCTTTTTAATTTCAGGGTCGTTTAGCTCAAAACAATTCATTAAATGGATGAAAAATAGCAAATGAAGTTAGATAGGGTTGAAATTTTAGGATGCGGCTTCTAATGGTTCATATTGAATGCACAAAAAGTCTGGAGTTGAAATAAGTTCAAAAAAATTGAAATCCTTTTGTAACAGACGAGTTTTCGTCCTAAACCCTGATACTTCGAAAGAGATTGTCCATTTTGTACACGAAGTGCATCCAATTTTTGCCGTAACCCTCTCAACTTTTTAGCACATGTTATGTGGGTGAAATTATGATACCATGCCAAGTTTCAACCATTTCAGAGTTCATTTGTGGTGCTTTTTAATTTCAGGGTCATTTAGCTCAAAACAATTCATTAAATGCATGAAAAATAGCAAATGAAGTTAGATAGGGTTGAAATTTTAGGATGTGGCTTCTAATGCTTCATATTGAATGCACAAAAATTCTGGAGTTGAAATAAGTTAAAAAAATTGAAATCCTTTTGTAACACACGAGTTTTCGTCCGAAACCCTGATACTTCGAAAGAGATTGTCCATTTTGTACACGAAGTGCATCCAGTTTTTGCCGTAACCCTCTCAACTTTTTAGCACATGCTATGTGGGTGAAATTATGATACCATGCCAACTTTCAACCATTTCAGAGTTCATTTGTGGTGCTTTTTAATTTCAGGGTCATTTAGCTCAAAACAATTCATTAAATGCATGAAAAATAGCAAATGAAGTTAGATAGGGTTGAAATTTTAGGATGTGGCTTCTAATGGTTCATATTGAATGCACAAAAAGTCTGGAGTTGAAATAAGTAAAAAAAATTGAAATCCTTATGTAATAGACGAGTTTTCGTCTGAAACCCTGATACTTCGAAAGAGATTGTCCATTTTGTACACGAAGTGCATCCAGCTTTTGCCGTAACCCTCTCAACTTTTTATCCCATGCTATGTGGGTGAAATTATGATACCATGCCAAGTTTCAACCTTTTTAGAGTTCATTTGTGGTGCTTTTTAATTTCAGGGTCATTTAGCTGAAAACAATTCATTAAATGCATGAAAAATAGCAAATGAAGTTAGATAGGGTTGAAAGTTTAGGATGTGGCTTCTAATGGTTCATATTGAATGCACAAAAATTCTGGAGTTGAAATAATTTTAAAAAATTGAAATCCTTTTGTAACACACGAGTTTTCGTCCGAAACCCTGATACTTCGAAAGAGATTGTCCATTTTGTACACGAAGTGCATCCAGTTTTTTCCGTAACCCTCTCAACTTTTTAGCACATGCTATGTGGGTGAAATTATGATACCATGCCAAGTTTCAACTATTTCAGAGTTCATTTGTGGTGCTTTTTAATTTCAGGGTCATTTAGCTGAAAACAATTCATTAAATGCATGAAAAATAGCAAATGAAGTTAGATAGGGTTGAAAGTTTAGGATGTGGCTTCTAATGGTTCATATTGAATGCACAAAAAGTCTGGAGTTGAAATAATTTTAAAAAATTGAAATCCTTTTGTAACACACGAGTTTTCGTCCGAAACCCTGATACTTCGAAAGAGATTGTCCATTTTGTACACGAAGTGCATCCAGTTTTTTCCGTAACCCTCTCAACTTTTTAGCACATGCTATGTGGGTGAAATTATGATATACCATGCCAAGTTTCAACCATTTCCGAGTTCATTTGTGGTGCTTTTTAATTTCAGGGTCATTTAGCTGAAAACAATTCATTAAATGCATGAAAAATAGCAAATGAAGTTAGATAGGGTTGAAAGTTTAGGATGTGGCTTCTAATGGTTCATATTGAATGCACAAAACGTCTGGAGTTGAAATAATTTTAAAAAATTGAAATCCTTTTGTAACACACGAGTTTTCGTCCGAAACCCTGATACTTCGAAAGAGATTGTCCATTTTGTACACGAAGTGCATCCAGTTTTTGCCGTAACCCTCTCAACTTTTTAGCACATGCTATGTGGGTGAAATTATGATACCATGCCAAGTTTCAACCATTTCAGAGTTCATTTGTGGTGCTTTTTAATTTCAGGGTCATTTAGCTGAAAACAATTCATTAAATGCATGAAAAATAGCAAATGAAGTTAGATAGGGTTGAAATTTTAGGATGTGGCTTCTAATGGTTCATATTGAATGCACAAAACGTCTGGAGTTGAAATAATTTTAAAAAATTGAAATCCTTTTGTAACACACGAGTTTTCGTCCGAAACCCTGATACTTCGAAAGAGATTGTCCATTTTGTACACGAAGTGCATCCAGTTTTTGCCGTAACCCTCTCAACTTTTTAGCACATGCTATGTGGGTGAAATTATGATACCATGCCAACTTTCAACCATTTCAGAGTTCATTTGTGGTGCTTTTTAATTTCAGGGTCATTTAGCTCAAAACAATTCATTAAATGCATGAAAAATAGCAAATGAAGTTAGATAGGGTTGAAAGTTTAGGATGTGGCTTCTAATTGTTCATATTGAATGCACAAAAAGTCTGGAGTTGAAATAATTTTAAAAAATTGAAATCCTTTTGTAACACACGAGTTTTCGTCCGAAACCCTGATACTTCGAAAGAGATTGTCCATTTTGTACACGAAGTGCATCCAGTTTTTTCCGTAACCCTCTCAACTTTTTAGCACATGCTATGTGGGTGAAATTATGATATACCATGCCAAGTTTCAACCATTTCCGAGTTCATTTGTGGTGCTTTTTAATTTCAGGGTCATTTAGCTGAAAACAATTCATTAAATGCATGAAAAATAGCAAATGAAGTTAGATAGGGTTGAAATTTTAGGATGTGGCTTCTAATGGTTCATATTGAATGCACAAAACGTCTGGAGTTGAAATAATTTTAAAGAATTGAAATCCTTTTGTAACACACGAGTTTTCGTCCGAAACCCTGATACTTCGAAAGAGATTGTCCATTTTGTACACGAAGTGCATCCAGTTTTTGCCGTAACCCTCTCAACTTTTTAGCACATGCTATGTGGGTGAAATTATGATACCATGCCAACTTTCAACCATTTCAGAGTTCATTTGTGGTGCTTTTTAATTTCAGGGTCATTTAGCTCAAAACAATTCATTAAATGCATAAAAATAGCAAATGAAGTTAGATAGGGTTGAAATTTTAGGATGTGGCTTCTAATGGTTCATATTGAATGCACAAAAAGTCTGGAGTTGAAATAAGTAAAAAAAATTGAAATCCTTATGTAATAGACGAGTTTTCGTCTGAAACCCTGATACTTCGAAAGAGATTGTCCATTTTGTACACGAAGTGCATCCAGCTTTTGCCGTAACCCTCTCAACTTTTTATCCCATGCTATGTGGGTGAAATTATGATACCATGCCAAGTTTCAACCTTTTTAGAGTTCATTTGTGGTGCTTTTTAATTTCAGGGTCATTTAGCTCAAAACAATTCATTAAATGCATAAAAAATAGCAAATGAAGTTAGATAGGGTTGAAATTTTAGGATGTAGCTTCTAATGCTTCATATTGACTGCACAAAAATTCTGGAGTTGAAATAAGTTAAAAAAATTGAAATCCTTTTGTAACACACGAGTTTTCATCCGAAACCCTGATACTTCGAAAGAGATTGTCCATTTTGTACACGAAGTGCATCCAGTTTTTGCCGTAACCCTCTCAACTTTTTAGCACATGCTATGTGGGTGAAATTATGATACCATGCCAAGTTTCAACCATTTCAGAGTTCATTTGTGGTGCTTTTTAATTTCAGGGTCATTTAGCTGAAAACAATTCATTAAATGCATGAAAAATAGCAAATGAAGTTAGATAGGGTTGAAAGTTTAGGATGTGGCTTCTAATGGTTCATATTGAATGCACAAAAAGTCTGGAGTTGAAATAATTTTAAAAAATTGAAATCCTTTTGTAACACACGAGTTTTCGTCCGAAACCCTGATACTTCGAAAGAGATTGTCCATTTTGTACACGAAGTGCATCCAGTTTTTTCCGTAACCCTCTCAACTTTTTAGCACATGCTATGTGGGTGAAATTATGATATACCATGCCAAGTTTCAACCATTTCCGAGTTCATTTGTGGTGCTTTTTAATTTCAGGGTCATTTAGCTGAAAACAATTCATTAAATGCATGAAAAATAGCAAATGAAGTTAGATAGGGTTGAAATTTTAGGATGTGGCTTCTAATGGTTCATATTGAATGCACAAAACGTCTGGAGTTGAAATAATTTTAAAAAATTGAAATCCTTTTGTAACACACGAGTTTTCGTCCGAAACCCTGATACTTCGAAAGAGATTGTCCATTTTGTACACGAAGTGCATCCAGTTTTTGCCGTAACCCTCTCAACTTTTTAGCACATGCTATGTGGGTGAAATTATGATACCATGCCAAGTTTCAACCATTTCAGAGTTCATTTGTGGTGCTTTTTAATTTCAGGGTCATTTAGCTCAAAACAATTCATTTAATGCATGAAAAATAACAAATGAAGTTAGATAGGGTTGAAATTTTAGGATGTCGCTTATAATGGTTCATATTGAATGCACAAAAAGTTTGGAGTTGAAATAAGTTAAAAAAAATTGAAATCCTTTTGTAACAGACGAGTTTTCGTCCTAAACCCTGATACTTCGAAAGAGATTGTCCATTTTGTACACGAAGTGCATCCAGTTTTTGCCGTAACCCTCTCAACTTTTTAGCACCTGCTATGTGGGTGAAATTATGATGCCATGCCAAGTTTCAACCATTTCAGAGTTCATTTGTGGTGCTTTTTAATTTCAGGGTCGTTTAGCTCAAAACAATTCATTAAATGGATGAAAAATAGCAAATGAAGTTAGATAGGGTTGAAATTTTAGGATGTGTCTTCTAATGGTTCATATTGAATGCACAAAAAGTCTGGAGTTGAAATAAGTTCAAAAAAATTGAAATCCTTTTGTAACAGACGAGTTTTCGTCCTAAACCCTGATACTTCGAAAGAGATTGTCCATTTTGTACACGAAGTGCATCCAGTTTTTCCCGTAACCCTCTCAACTTTTTAGCACATGTTATGTGGGTGAAATTATGATACCATGCCAAGTTTCAACCATTTCAGAGTTCATTTGTGGTGCTTTTTAATTTCAGGGTCATTTAGCTCAAAACAATTCATTAAATGCATGAAAAATAGCAAATGAAGTTAGATAGGGTTGAAATTTTAGGATGTGGCTTCTAATGGTTCATATTGAATGCACAAAAAGTCTGGAGTTGAAATAAGTTCAAGAAAATTGAAATCCTTTTGTAACAGACGAGTTTTCGTCCGAAACCGTGATACTTCGAAAGAGATTGTCCATTTTGTACACGAAGTGCATCCAGTTTTTGCCATAACCCTCTCAACTTTTTAGCACATGCTATGTGGGTGAAATTATGATACCATGGCAAGTTTCAACCATTTCAGAGTTCATTTGTGGTGATTTTTAATTTCAGGGTCATTTAGCTCAAAACAATTCATTTAATGCATGAAAAATAGCAAATGAAGTTAGATAGGGTTGAAATTTTAGGATGTCAATGGTTCATATTGAATGCACAAAAAGTTTGGAGTTGAAATAAGTTAAAAAAAATTGAAATCCTTTTGTAACAGACGAGTTTTCGTCCGAAACCCTGATACTTCGAAAGAGATTGTCCATTTTGTACACGAAGTGCATCCAGTTTTTGCCGTAACCCTCTCAACTTTTTAGCACATGCTATGTGGGTGAAATTATGATACCATGGCAAGTTTCAACCATTTCAGAGTTCATTTGTGGTGATTTTTAATTTCAGGGTCATTTAGCTCAAAACAATTCATTTAATGCATGAAAAATAGCAAATGAAGTTAGATAGGGTTGAAATTTTAGGATGTCGCTTATAATGGTTCATATTGAATGCACAAAAAGTTTGGAGTTGAAATAAGTTAAAAAAAATTGAAATCCTTTTGTAACAGACGAGTTTTCGTCCTAAACCCTGATACTTCGAAAGAGATTGTCCATTTTGTACACGAAGTGCATCCAGTTTTTGCCGTAACCCTCTCAACTTTTTAGCACCTGCTATGTGGGTGAAATTATGATGCCATGCCAAGTTTCAACCATTTCAGAGTTCATTTGTGGTGCTTTTTAATTTCAGGGTCGTTTAGCTCAAAACAATTCATTAAATGGATGAAAAATAGCAAATGAAGTTAGATAGGGTTGAAATTTTAGGATGTGGCTTCTAATGGTTCATATTGAATGCACAAAAAGTCTGGAGTTGAAATAAGTTCAAAAAAATTGAAATCCTTTTGTAACAGACGAGTTTTCGTCCTAAACCCTGATACTTCGAAAGAGATTGTCCATTTTGTACACGAAGTGCATCCAGTTTTTGCCGTAACCCTCTCAACTTTTTAGCACATGCTATGTGGGTGAAATTATGATACCATGCCAAGTTTCAACCATTTCAGAGTTCATTTGTGGTGCTTTTTAATTTCAGGGTCATTTAGCTCAAAACAATTCATTAAATGCATGAAAAATAGCAAATGAAGTTAGATAGGGTTGAAATTTTAGGATGTGGCCTATAATGGTTCATATTGAATGCACAAAACGTCTGGAGTTGAAATAATTTTAAAAAAATTGAAATCCTTTTGTAACACACGAGTTTTCGTCCGAAACCCTGATACTTCGAAATAGATTGTCCATTTTGTACACGAAGTGCATCCAGTTTTTGCCGTAACCCTCTCAACTTTTTAGCACATGCTATGTGGGTGAAATTATGATACCATGCCAACTTTCAACCATTTCAGAGTTCATTTGTTGTGCTTTTTAATTTCAGGGTTACTTAGCTCAAAACAATTCATTAAATGCATGAAAAATAGCAAATGAAGTTAGATAGGGTTGAAATTTTATGATGTGGCTTCTAATGGTTCATATGGAATGCACAAAAAGTTTGGAGTTGAAATAAGTTTAAAAAAATTAAATCCTTTTGTAACAGACGAGTTTTCGTCCTAAACCCTGATACTTCGAAAGAGATTGTCCATTTTGTACACGAAGTGCATCCAGTTTTTGCCGTAACCCTCTCAACATTTTAGCACATGCTATGTGGGTGAAATTATGATACCATGCCAAGTTTCAACCATTTTAGAGTTCATTTGTGGTGCTTTTTAATTTCAGGGTCATTTAGCTCAAAACAATTCATTTAATGCATGAAAAATAGCAAATGAAGTTAGATAGGGTTGAAATTTTAGGATGTGGCTTATAATGGTTCATATTGAATGCACAAAAATTTTGGAGTTGAAATAAGTTAAAAAAATTTGAAATCCTTTTGTAACAGACGAGTTTTCGTCCTAAACCCTGATACTTCGAAAGAGATTGTCCATTTTGTACACGAAGTGCATCCAGTTTTTGCCGTAACCCTCTCAACTTTTTAGCACATGCTATGAGGGTGAAATTATGATACCATGCCAAGTTTCAACCATTTCAGAGTTCATTTGTGGTGCTTTTTAATTTCAGGGTCATTTAGCTGAAAACAATTCATTAAATGCATGAAAAATAGAAAATGAAGTTAGATAGGGTTGAAAGTTTAGGATGTGGCTTCTAATGGTTCATATTGAATGCACAAAAAGTCTGGAGTTGAAATAATTTCAAAAAATTGAAATCCTTTTGTAATAGACGAGTTTTCGTCCGAAACCCTGATACTTCGAAAGAGATTGTCCATTTTGTACACGAAGTGCATCCAGTTTTTTCCGTAACCCTCTCAACTTTTTAGCACATGCTATGTGGGTGAAATTATGAGATACCATGCCAAGTTTCAACCATTTCCGAGTTCATTGGTGGTGCTTTTTAATTTCAGGGTCATTTAGCTGAAAACAATTCATTAAATGCATGAAAAATAGCAAATGAAGTTAGATAGGGTTGAAATTTTAGGATGTGGCTTCTAATGGTTCATATTGAATGCACAAAACGTCTGGAGTTGAAATAATTTTAAAAAATTGAAATCCTTTTGTAACACACGAGTTTTCGTCCGAAACCCTGATACTTCGAAAGAGATTGTCCATTTTGTACACGAAGTGCATCCAGTTTTTGCCGTAAATCTCTCAACTTTTTAGCACATGCTATGTGGGTGAAATTATTATACCATGCCAAGTTTCAACCATTTCAGAGTTCATTTGTGGTGCTTTTTAATTTCAGGGTCATTTAGCTCAAAACAATTCATTTAATGCATGAAAAATAGCAAATGAAGTTAGATAGGGTTGAAATTTTAGGATGTCGCTTATAATGGTTCATATTGAATGCACAAAAAGTTTGGAGTTGAAATAAGTTAAAAAAATTGAAATCCTTTTGTAACAGACGAGTTTTCGTCCTAAACCCTGATACTTCGAAAGAGATTGTCCATTTTGTACACGAAGTGCATCCAGTTTTTGCCGTAACCTTCTCAACTTTTTAGCACCAGCTATGTGGGTGAAATTATGATGCCATGCCAAGTTTCAACCATTTCAGAGTTCATTTGTGGTGCTTTTTAATTTCAGGGTCGTTTAGCTCAAAACAATTCATTAAATGGATGAAAAATAGCAAATGAAGTTAGATAGGGTTGAAATTTTAGGATGCGGCTTCTAATGGTTCATATTGAATGCACAAAAAGTCTGGAGTTGAAATAAGTTGAAAAAAATTGAAATCCTTTTGTAACAGACGAGTTTTCGTCCTAAACCCTCATACTTCGAAAGAGATTGTCCATTTTGTACACGAAGTGCATCCAATTTTTGCCGTAACCCTCTCAACTTTTTAGCACATGTTATGTGGGTGAAATTATGATACCATGCCAAGTTTCAACCATTTCAGAGTTCATTTGTGGTGCTTTTTAATTTCAGGGTCATTTAGCTCAAAACAATTCATTAAATGCATGAAAAATAGCAAATGAAGTTAGATAGGGTTGCAATTTTAGGATGTGGCTTCTAATGGTTCATATTGAATGCACAAAAAGTCTGGAGTTGAAATAAGTTCAAAAAAATTGAAATCCTTTTGTAACAGACGAGTTTTCGTCCGAAACCGTGATACTTCGAAAGAGATTGTCCATTTTGTACACGAAGTGCATCCAGTTTTTGCCATAACCCTCTCAACTTTTTAGCACATGCTATGTGGGTGAAATTATGATACCATGCCAACTTTCAACCATTTCAGAGTTCATTTGTGGTGCTTTTTAATTTCAGGGTCATTTAGCTCAAAACAATTCATTAAATGCATGAAAAATAGCAAATGAAGTTAGATAGGGTTGAAATTTTAGGATGTGGCTTCTAATGGTTCATATTGAATGCACAAAAAGTCTGGAGTTAAAATAAGTAAAAAAAATTGAAATCCTTATGTAATAGACGAGTTTTCGTCTGAAACCCTGATACTTCGAAAGAGATTGTCCATTTTGTACACGAAGTGCATCCAGCTTTTGCCGTAACCCTCTCAACTTTTTATCCCATGCTATGTGGGTGAAATTATGATACCATGCCAAGTTTCAACCTTTTTAGAGTTCATTTGTGGTGCTTTTTAATTTCAGGGTCATTTAGCTCAAAACAATTCATTAAATGCATAAAAAATAGCAAATGAAGTTAGATAGGGTTGAAATTTTAGGATGTAGCTTCTAATGCTTCATATTGAATGCACAAAAAGTCTGGAGTTGAAATAAGTTAAAAAAATTGAAATCCTTTTGTAACACACGAGTTTTCATCCGAAACCCTGATACTTCGAAAGAGATTGTCCATTTTGTACACGAAGTGCATCCAGTTTTTGCCGTCACCCTCTCAACTTTTTAGCACATGCTATGTGGGTGAAATTATGATACCATGCCAAGTTTCAACCATTTCAGAGTTCATTTGTGGTGCTTTTTAATTTCAGGGTCATTTAGCTGAAAACAATTCATTAAATGCATGAAAAATAGCAAATGAAGTTAGATAGGGTTGAAAGTTTAGGATGTGGCTTCTAATGGTTCATATTGAATGCACAAAAAGTCTGGAGTTGAAATAATTTTAAAAAATTGAAATCCTTTTGTAACAGACGAGTTTTCGTCCGAAACCCTGATACTTCGAAAGAGATTGTCCATTTTGTACACGAAGTGCATCCAGTTTTTTCCGTAACCCTCTCAACTTTTTAGCACATGCTATGTGGGTGAAATTATGATATACCATGCCAAGTTTCAACCATTTCCGAGTTCATTTGTGGTGCTTTTTAATTTCAGGGTCATTTAGCTGAAAACAATTCATTAAATGCATGAAAAATAGCAAATGAAGTTAGATAGGGTTGAAATTTTAGGATGTGGCTTCTAATGGTTCATATTGAATGCACAAAACGTCTGGAGTTGAAATAATTTTAAAAAATTGAAATCCTTTTGTAACACACGAGTTTTCGTCCGAAACCCTGATACTTCGAAAGAGATTGTCCATTTTGTACACGAAGTGCATCCAGTTTTTGCCGTAACCCTCTCAACTTTTTAGCACATGCTATGTGGGTGAAATTATGATACCATGCCAAGTTTCAACCATTTCAGAGTTCATTTGTGGTGCTTTTTAATTTCAGGGTCATTTAGCTCAAAACAATTCATTTAATGCATGAAAAATAGCAAATGAAGTTAGATAGGGTTGAAATTTTAGGATGTCGCTTATAATGGTTCATATTGAATGCACAAAAAGTTTGGAGTTGAAATAAGTTAAAAAAAATTGAAATCCTTTTGTAACAGACGAGTTTTCGTCCTAAACCCTGATACTTCGAAAGAGATTGTCCATTTTGTACACGAAGTGCATCCAGTTTTTGCCGTAACCCTCTCAACTTTTTAGCACCTGCTATGTGGGTGAAATTATGATGCCATGCCAAGTTTCAACCATTTCAGAGTTTATTTGTGGTGCTTTTTAATTTCAGGGTCGTTTAGCTCAAAACAATTCATTAAATGGATGAAAAATAGCAAATGAAGTTAGATAGGGTTGAAATTTTAGGATGTGGCTTCTAATGGTTCATATTGAATGCACAAAAAGTCTGGAGTTGAAATAAGTTCAAAAAAATTGAAATCCTTTTGTAACAGACGAGTTTTCGTCCTAAACCCTGATACTTCGAAAGAGATTGTCCATTTTGTACACGAAGTGCATCCAGTTTTTGCCGTAACCCTCTCAACTTTTGAGCACATGTTATGTGGGTGAAATTATGATACCATGCCAAGTTTCAACCATTTCAGAGTTCATTTGTGGTGCTTTTTAATTTCAGGGTCATTTAGCTCAAAACAATTCATTAAATGCATGAAAAATAGCAAATGAAGTTAGATAGGGTTGAAATTTTAGGATGTGGCTTCTAATGGTTCATATTGAATGCACAAAAAGTCTGGAGTTGAAATAAGTTCAAAAAAATTGAAATCCTTTTGTAACAGACGAGTTTTCGTCCTAAACCCTGATACTTCGAAAGAGATTGTCCATTTTGTACACGAAGTGCATCCAGTTTTTGCCGTAACCCTCTCAACTTTTTAGCACATGCTATGTGGGTGAAATTATGATACCATGCCAAGTTTCAACCATTTCAGAGTTCATTTGTGGTGCTTTTTAATTTCAGGGTCATTTAGCTCAAAACAATTCATTTAATGCATGAAAAATAGCAAATGAAGTTAGATAGGGTTGAAATTTTAGGATGTCGCTTATAATGGTTCATATTGAATGCACAAAAAGTTTGGAGTTGAAATAAGTTAAAAAAAATTGAAATCCTTTTGTAACAGACGAGTTTTCGTCCTAAACCCTGATACTTCGAAAGAGATTGTCCATTTTGTACACGAAGTGCATCCAGTTTTTGCCGTAACCCTCTCAACTTTTTAGCACCTGCTATGTGGGTGAAATTATGATGCCATGCCAAGTTTCAACCATTTCAGAGTTCATTTGTGGTGCTTTTTAATTTCAGGGTCGTTTAGCTCAAAACAATTCATTAAATGGATGAAAAATAGCAAATGAAGTTAGATAGGGTTGAAATTTTAGGATGTGGCTTCTAATGGTTCATATTGAATGCACAAAAAGTCTGGAGTTGAAATAAGTTCAAAAAAATTGAAATCCTTTTGTAACAGACGAGTTTTCGTCCTAAACCCTGATACTTCGAAAGAGATTGTCCATTTTGTACACGAAGTGCATCCAGTTTTTGCCGTAACCCTCTCAACTTTTTAGCACATGCTATGTGGGTGAAATTATGATACCATGCCAAGTTTCAACCATTTCAGAGTTCATTTGTGGTGCTTTTTAATTTCAGGGTCATTTAGCTCAAAACAATTCATTAAATGCATGAAAAATAGCAAATGAAGTTAGATAGGGTTGAAATTTTAGGATGTGGCTTCTAATGGTTCATATTGAATGCACAAAACGTCTGGAGTTGAAATAATTTTAAAAAATTGAAATCCTTTTGTAACACACGAGTTTTCGTCCGAAACCCTGATACTTCGAAATAGATTGTCCATTTTGTACACGAACTGCATCCAGTTTTTGCCGTAACCCTCTCAACTTTTTAGCACATGCTATGTGGGTGAAATTATGATACCATGCCAACTTTCAACCATTTCAGAGTTCATTTGTGGTGCTTTTTAATTTCAGGGTTATTTAGCTCAAAACAATTCATTAAATGCATGAAAAATAGCAAATGAAGTTAGATAGGGTTGAAATTTTATGATGTGGCTTCTAATGGTTCATATTGAATGCACAAAAAGTTTGGAGTTGAAATAAGTTAAAAAAATTTGAAATCCTTTTGTAACAGACGAGTTTTCGTCCTAAACCCTGATACTTCGAAAGAGATTGTCCATTTTGTACACGAAGTGCATCCAGTTTTTGCCGTAACCCTCTCAACTTTTTAGCACATGCTATGTGGGTGAAATTATGATACCATGCCAAGTTTCAACCATTTCAGAGTTCATTTGTGGTGCTTTTTAATTTCAGGGTCATTTAGCTGAAAACAATTCATTAAATGCATGAAAAATAGCAAATGAAGTTAGATAGGGTTGAAAGTTTAGGATGTGGCTTCTAATGGTTCATATTGAATGCACAAAAAGTCTGGAGTTGAAATAAGTTCAAAAAAATTGAAATCCTTTTGTAACAGACGAGTTTTCGTCCGAAACCCTGATACTTCGAAAGAGATTGTCCATTTTGTACACGAAGTGCATCCAGTTTTTTCCGTAACCCTCTCAACTTTTTAGCACATGCTATGTGGGTGAAATTATGATATACCATGCCAAGTTTCAACCATTTCCGAGTTCATTTGTGGTGCTTTTTAATTTCAGGGTCATTTAGCTGAAAACAATTCATTAAATGCATGAAAAATAGCAAATGAAGTTAGATAGGGTTGAAATTTTAGGATGTGGCTTCTAATGGTTCATATTGAATGCACAAAACGTCTGGAGTTGAAATAATTTTAAAAAATTGAAATCCTTTTGTAACACACGAGTTTTCGTCCGAAACCCTGATACTTCGAAAGAGATTGTCCATTTTGTACACGAAGTGCATCCAGTTTTTGCCGTAACCCTCTCAACTTTTTAGCACATGCTATGTGGGTGAAATTATGATACCATGCCAAGTTTCAACCATTTCAGAGTTCATTTGTGGTGCTTTTTAATTTCAGGGTCATTTAGCTCAAAACAATTCATTTAATGCATGAAAAATAGCAAATGAAGTTAGATAGGGTTGAAATTTTAGGATGTCGCTTATAATGGTTCATATTGAATGCACAAAAAGTTTGGAGTTGAAATAAGTTCAAAAAAATTGAAATCCTTTTGTAACAGACGAGTTTTCGTCCTAAACCCTGATACTTCGAAAGAGATTGTCCATTTTGTACACGAAGTGCATCCAGTTTTTGCCGTAACCCTCTCAACTTTTTAGCACATGCTATGTGGGTGAAATTATGATACCGTGCCAAGTTTCAACCATTTCAGAGTTCATTTGTGGTGCTTTTTAATTTCAGGGTCATTTAGCTGAAAACAATTCATTAAATGCATGAAAAATAGCAAATGAAGTTAGATAGGGTTGAAAGTTTAGGATGTGGCTTCTAATGGTTCATATTGAATGCACAAAAAGTCTGGAGTTGAAATAATTTTAAAAAATTGAAATCCTTTTGTAACAGACGAGTTTTCGTCCGAAACCCTGATACTTCGAAAGAGATTGTCCATTTTGTACACGAAGTGCATCCAGTTTTTTCCGTAACCCTCTCAACTTTTTAGCACATGCTATGTGGGTGAAATTATGATATACCATGCCAAGTTTCAACCATTTCCGAGTTCATTTGTGGTGCTTTTTAATTTCAGGGTCATTTAGCTGAAAACAATTCATTAAATGCATGAAAAATAGCAAATGAAGTTAGATAGGGTTGAAATTTTAGGATGTGGCTTCTAATGGTTCATATTGAATGCACAAAACGTCTGGAGTTGAAATAATTTTAAAAAATTGAAATCCTTTTGTAACACACGAGTTTTCGTCCGAAACCCTGATACTTCGAAAGAGATTGTCCATTTTGTACACGAAGTGCATCCAGTTTTTGCCGTAACCCTCTCAACTTTTTAGCACATGCTATGTGGGTGAAATTATGATACCATGCCAAGTTTCAACCATTTCAGAGTTCATTTGTGGTGCTTTTTAATTTCAGGGTCATTTAGCTCAAAACAATTCATTTAATGCATGAAAAATAGCAAATGAAGTTAGATAGGGTTGAAATTTTAGGATGTCGCTTATAATGGTTCATATTGAATGCACAAAAAGTTTGGAGTTGAAATAAGTTCAAAAAAATTGAAATCCTTTTGTAACAGACGAGTTTTCGTCCTAAACCCTGATACTTCGAAAGAGATTGTCCATTTTGTACACGAAGTGCATCCAGTTTTTGCCGTAACCCTCTCAACTTTTTAGCACCTGCTATGTGGGTGAAATTATGATGCCATGCCAAGTTTCAACCATTTCAGAGTTTATTTGTGGTGCTTTTTAATTTCAGGGTCGTTTAGCTCAAAACAATTCATTAAATGGATGAAAAATAGCAAATGAAGTTAGATAGGGTTGAAATTTTAGGATGTGGCTTCTAATGGTTCATATTGAATGCACAAAAAGTCTGGAGTTGAAATAAGTTCAAAAAAATTGAAATCCTTTTGTAACAGACGAGTTTTCGTCCTAAACCCTGATACTTCGAAAGAGATTGTCCATTTTGTACACGAAGTGCATCCAGTTTTTGCCGTAACCCTCTCAACTTTTGAGCACATGTTATGTGGGTGAAATTATGATACCATGCCAAGTTTCAACCATTTCAGAGTTCATTTGTGGTGCTTTTTAATTTCAGGGTCATTTAGCTCAAAACAATTCATTAAATGCATGAAAAATAGCAAATGAAGTTAGATAGGGTTGAAATTTTAGGATGTGGCTTCTAATGGTTCATATTGAATGCACAAAAAGTCTGGAGTTGAAATAAGTTTAAAAAAATTGAAATCCTTTTGTAACAGACGAGTTTTCGTCCTAAACCCTGATACTTCGAAAGAGATTGTCCATTTTGTACACGAAGTGCATCCAGTTTTTGCCGTAACCCTCTCAACTTTTTAGCACATGCTATGTGGGTGAAATTATGATACCATGCCAAGTTTCAACCATTTCAGAGTTCATTTGTGGTGCTTTTTAATTTCAGGGTCATTTAGCTCAAAACAATTCATTTAATGCATGAAAAATAGCAAATGAAGTTAGATAGGGTTGAAATTTTAGGATGTCGCTTATAATGGTTCATATTGAATGCACAAAAAGTTTGGAGTTGAAATAAGTTAAAAAAAATTGAAATCCTTTTGTAACAGACGAGTTTTCGTCCTAAACCTTGATACTTCGAAAGAGATTGTCCATTTTGTACACGAAGTGCATCCAGTTTTTGCCGTAACCCTCTCAACTTTTTAGCACCTGCTATGTGGGTGAAATTATGATGCCATGCCAAGTTTCAACCATTTCAGAGTTCATTTGTGGTGCTTTTTAATTTCAGGGTCGTTTAGCTCAAAACAATTCATTAAATGGATGAAAAATAGCAAATGAAGTTAGATAGGGTTGAAATTTTAGGATGTGGCTTCTAATTGTTCATATTGAATGCACAAAAAGTCTGGAGTTGAAATAAGTTCAAAAAAATTGAAATCCTTTTGTAACACACGAGTTTTCGTCCTAAACCCTGATACTTCGAAAGAGATTGTCCATTTTGTACACGAAGTGCATCCAGTTTTTGCCGTAACCCTCTCAACTTTTTAGCACATGTTATGTGGGTGAAATTATGATACCATGCCAAGTTTCAACCATTTCAGAGTTCATTTGTGGTGCTTTTTAATTTCAGGGTCATTTAGCTCAAAACAATTCATTAAATGCATGAAAAATAGCAAATGAAGTTAGATAGGGTTGAAATTTTAGGATGTGGCTTCTAATGGTTCATATTGAATGCACAAAACGTCTGGAGTTGAAATAATTTTAAAAAATTGAAATCCTTTTGTAACACACGAGTTTTCGTCCGAAACCCTGATACTTCGAAATAGATTGTCCATTTTGTACACGAAGTGCATCCAGTTTTTGCCGTAACCCTCTCAGCTTTTTAGCACATGCTATGTGGGTGAAATTATGATACCATGCCAACTTTCAACCATTTCAGAGTTCATTTGTGGTGCTTTTTAATTTCAGGGTTATTTAGCTCAAAACAATTCATTAAATGCATGAAAAATAGCAAATGAAGTTAGATAGGGTTGAAATTTTATGATGTCGCTTATAATGGTTCATATTGAATGCACAAAAAGTTTGGAGTTGAAATAAGTTCAAAAAAATTGAAATCCTTTTGTAACAGACGAGTTTTCGTCCTAAACCCTGATACTTCGAAAGAGATTGTCCATTTTGTACACGAAGTGCATCCAGTTTTTGCCGTAACCCTCTCAACTTTTTAGCACATGCTATGTGGGTGAAATTATGATACCATGCCAAGTTTCAACCATTTCAGAGTTCATTTGTGGTGCTTTTTAATTCCAGGGTCATTTAGCTCAAAACAATTCATTTAATGCATGAAAAATAGCAAATGAAGTTAGATAGGGTTGAAATTTTAGGATGTCGCTTATAATGGTTCATATTGAATGCACAAAAAGTTTGGAGTTGAAATAAGTTCAAAAAAATTGAAATCCTTTTGTAACAGACGAGTTTTCGTCCTAAACCCTGATACTTCGAAAGAGATTGTCCATTTTGTACACGAAGTGCATCCAGTTTTTGCCGTAACACTCTCAACTTTTTAGCACCTGCTATGTGGGTGAAATTATGATGCCATGCCAAGTTTCAACCATTTCAGAGTTCATTTGTGGTGCTTTTTAATTTCAGGGTCGTTTAGCTCAAAACAATTCATTAAATGGATGAAAAATAGCAAATGAAGTTAGATAGGGTTGAAATTTTAGGATGCGGCTTCTAATGGTTCATATTGAATGCACAAAAAGTCTGGAGTTGAAATAAGTTCAAAAAAATTGAAATCCTTTTGTAACAGACGAGTTTTCGTCCTAAACCCTGATACTTCGAAAGAGATTGTCCATTTTGTACACGAAGTGCATCCAGTTTTTGCCGTAACCCTCTCAACTTTTTAGCACATGTTATGTGGGTGAAATTATGATACCATGCCAAGTTTCAACCATTTCAGAGTTCATTTGTGGTGCTTTTTAATTTCAGGGTCATTTAGCTCAAAACAATTCATTAAATGCATGAAAAATAGCAAATGAAGTTAGATAGGGTTGAAATTTTAGGATGTGGCTTCTAATGGTTCATATTGAATGCACAAAAAGTCTGGAGTTGAAATAAGTTCAAAAAAATTGAAATCCTTTTGTAACAGACGAGTTTTCGTCCGAAACCCTGATACTTCGGAAGAGATTGTCCATTTTGTACACGAAGTGCATCCAGTTTTTGCCATAACCCTCTCAACTTTTTAGCACATGTTATGTGGGTGAAATTATGATACCATGCCAAGTTTCAACCATTTCAGAGTTCATTTGTGGTGCTTTTTAATTTCAGGGTCATTTAGCTCAAAACAATTCATTAAATGCATGAAAAATAGCAAATGAAGTTAGATAGGGTTGAAATTTTAGGATGTGGCTTCTAATGGTTCATATTGAATGCACAAAAAGTCTGGAGTTGAAATAAGTTCAAAAAAATTGAAATCCTTTTGTAACAGACGAGTTTTCGTCCGAAACCCTGATACTTCGGAAGAGATTGTCCATTTTGTACACGAAGTGCATCCAGTTTTTGCCATAACCCTCTCAACTTTTTAGCACATGCTATGTGGGTGAAATTATGATACCATGCCAACTTTCAACCATTTCAGAGTTCATTTGTGGTGCTTTTTAATTTCAGGGTCATTTAGCTCAAAACAATTCATTAAATGCATGAAAAATAGCAAATGAAGTTAGATAGGGTTGAAATTTTAGGATGTGGCTTCTAATGGTTCATATTGAATGCACAAAAAGTCTGGAGTTGAAATAAGTAAAAAAAATTGAAATCCTTATGTAATAGACGAGTTTTCGTCCGAAACCCTGATACTTCGAAAGAGATTGTCCATTTTGTACACGAAGTGCATCCAGCTTTTGCCGTAACCCTCTCAACTTTTTATCCCATGCTATGTGGGTGAAATTATGATACCATGCCAAGTTTCAACCTTTTTAGAGTTCATTTGTGGTGCTTTTTAATTTCAGGGTCATTTAGCTCAAAACAATTCATTAAATGCATAAAAAATAGCAAATGAAGTTAGATAGGGTTGATATTTTAGGATGTGGCTTCTAATGCTTCATATTGAATGCACAAAAAGTCTGGAGTTGAAATAAGTTAAAAAAATTGAAATCCTTTTGTAACACACGAGTTTTCATCCGAAACCCTGATACTTCGAAAGAGATTGTCCATTTTGTACACGAAGTGCATCCAGTTTTTGCCGTAACCCTCTCAACTTTTTAGCACATGCTATGTGGGTGAAATTATGATACCGTGCCAAGTTTCAACCATTTCAGAGTTCATTTGTGGTGCTTTTTAATTTCAGGGTCATTTAGCTGAAAACAATTCATTAAATGCATGAAAAATAGCAAATGAAGTTAGATAGGGTTGAAAGTTTAGGATGTGGCTTCTAATGGTTCATATTGAATGCACAAAAAGTCTGGAGTTGAAATAATTTTAAAAAATTGAAATCCTTTTGTAACAGACGAGTTTTCGTCCGAAACCCTGATACTTCGAAATAGATTGTCCATTTTGTACACGAAGTGCATCCAGTTTTTTCCGTAACCCTCTCAACTTTTTAGCACATGCTATGTGGGTGAAATTATGATATACCATGCCAAGTTTCAACCATTTCCGAGTTCATTTGTGGTGCTTTTTAATTTCAGGGTCATTTAGCTGAAAACAATTCATTAAATGCATGAAAAATAGCAAATGAAGTTAGATAGGGTTGAAATTTTAGGATGTGGCTTCTAATGGTTCATATTGAATGCACAAAACGTCTGGAGTTGAAATAATTTTAAAAAATTGAAATCCTTTTGTAACACACGAGTTTTCGTCCGAAACCCTGATACTTCGAAAGAGATTGTCCATTTTGTACACGAAGTGCATCCAGTTTTTGCCGTAACCCTCTCAACTTTTTAGCACATGCTATGTGGGTGAAATTATGATACCATGCCAAGTTTCAACCATTTCAGAGTTCATTTGTGGTGCTTTTTAATTTCAGGGTCATTTAGCTCAAAACAATTCATTTAATGCATGAAAAATAGCAAATGAAGTTAGATAGGGTTGAAAGTTTAGGATGTCGCTTATAATGGTTCATATTGAATGCACAAAAAGTTTGGAGTTGAAATAAGTTAAAAAAAATTGAAATCCTTTTGTAACAGACGAGTTTTCGTCCTAAACCCTGATACTTCGAAAGAGATTGTCCATTTTGTACACGAAGTGCATCCAGTTTTTGCCGTAACCCTCTCAACTTTTTAGCACCTGCTATGTGGGTGAAATTATGATGCCATGCCAAGTTTCAACCATTTCAGAGTTCATTTGTGGTGCTTTTTAATTTCAGGGTCGTTTAGCTCAAAACAATTCATTAAATGGATGAAAAATAGCAAATGAAGTTAGATAGGGTTGAAATTTTAGGATGTGGCTTCTAATGGTTCATATTGAATGCACAAAAAGTCTGGAGTTGAAATAAGTTCAAAAAAATTGAAATCCTTTTGTAACAGACGAGTTTTCGTCCTAAACCCTGATACTTCGAAAGAGATTGTCCATTTTGTACACGAAGTGCATCCAGTTTTTGCCGTAACCCTCTCAACTTTTTAGCACATGTTATGTGGGTGAAATTATGATACCATGCCAAGTTTCAACCATTTCAGAGTTCATTTGTGGTGCTTTTTAATTTCAGGGTCATTTAGCTGAAAACAATTCATTAAATGCATGAAAAATAGCAAATGAAGTTAGATAGGGTTGAAAGTTTAGGATGTGGCTTCTAATGGTTCATATTGAATGCACAAAAAGTCTGGAGTTGAAATAATTTTAAA
Source organism: Elymus sibiricus (assembly GCA_039707655.1). Classification (NCBI taxonomy): domain Eukaryota; kingdom Viridiplantae; phylum Streptophyta; class Magnoliopsida; order Poales; family Poaceae; genus Elymus; species Elymus sibiricus. The sequence goes on from CM077665.1 coordinate 242,556,514, forward strand.
AAATTGAAATCCTTTTGTAACAGACGAGTTTTCGTCCGAAACCCTGATACTTCGAAATAGATTGTCCATTTTGTACACGAAGTGCATCCAGTTTTTTCCGTAACCCTCTCAACTTTTTAGCACATGCTATGTGGGTGAAATTATGATATACCATGCCAAGTTTCAACCATTTCCGAGTTCATTTGTGGTGCTTTTTAATTTCAGGGTCATTTAGCTGAAAACAATTCATTAAATGCATGAAAAATAGCAAATGAAGTTAGATAGGGTTGAAATTTTAGGATGTGGCTTCTAATGGTTCATATTGAATGCACAAAACGTCTGGAGTTGAAATAATTTTAAAAAATTGAAATCCTTTTGTAACACACGAGTTTTCGTCCGAAACCCTGATACTTCGAAAGAGATTGTCCATTTTGTACACGAAGTGCATCCAGTTTTTGCCGTAACCCTCTCAACTTTTTAGCACATGCTATGTGGGTGAAATTATGATACCATGCCAAGTTTCAACCATTTCAGAGTTCATTTGTGGTGCTTTTTAATTTCAGGGTCATTTAGCTCAAAACAATTCATTTAATGCATGAAAAATAGCAAATGAAGTTAGATAGGGTTGAAAGTTTAGGATGTCGCTTATAATGGTTCATATTGAATGCACAAAAAGTTTGGAGTTGAAATAAGTTAAAAAAAATTGAAATCCTTTTGTAACAGACGAGTTTTCGTCCTAAACCCTGATACTTCGAAAGAGATTGTCCATTTTGTACACGAAGTGCATCCAGTTTTTGCCGTAACCCTCTCAACTTTTTAGCACCTTCTATGTGGGTGAAATTATGATGCCATGCCAAGTTTCAACCATTTCAGAGTTCATTTGTGGTGCTTTTTAATTTCAGGGTCGTTTAGCTCAAAACAATTCATTAAATGGATGAAAAATAGCAAATGAAGTTAGATAGGGTTGAAATTTTAGGATGTGGCTTCTAATGGTTCATATTGAATGCACAAAAAGTCTGGAGTTGAAATAAGTTCAAAAAAATTGAAATCCTTTTGTAACAGACGAGTTTTCGTCCTAAACCCTGATACTTCGAAAGAGATTGTCCATTTTGTACACGAAGTGCATCCAGTTTTTGCCGTAACCCTCTCAACTTTTTAGCACATGTTATGTGGGTGAAATTATGATACCATGCCAAGTTTCAACCATTTCAGAGTTCATTTGTGGTGCTTTTTAATTTCAGGGTCATTTAGCTCAAAACAATTCATTAAATGCATGAAAAATAGCAAATGAAGTTAGATAGGGTTGAAAGTTTAGGATGTGGCTTCTAATGGTTCATATTGAATGCACAAAAAGTCTGGAGTTGAAATAATTTTAAAAAATTGAAATCCTTTTGTAACAGACGAGTTTTCGTCCGAAACCCTGATACTTCGAAATAGATTGTCCATTTTGTACACGAAGTGCATCCAGTTTTTTCCGTAACCCTCTCAACTTTTTAGCACATGCTATGTGGGTGAAATTATGATATACCATGCCAAGTTTCAACCATTTCCGAGTTCATTTGTGGTGCTTTTTAATTTCAGGGTCATTTAGCTGAAAACAATTCATTAAATGCATGAAAAATAGCAAATGAAGTTAGATAGGGTTGAAATTTTAGGATGTGGCTTCTAATGGTTCATATTGAATGCACAAAACGTCTGGAGTTGAAATAATTTTAAAAAATTGAAATCCTTTTGTAACACACGAGTTTTCGTCCGAAACCCTGATACTTCGAAAGAGATTGTCCATTTTGTACACGAAGTGCATCCAGTTTTTGCCGTAACCCTCTCAACTTTTTAGCACATGCTATGTGGGTGAAATTATGATACCATGCCAAGTTTCAACCATTTCAGAGTTCATTTGTGGTGCTTTTTAATTTCAGGGTCATTTAGCTCAAAACAATTCATTTAATGCATGAAAAATAGCAAATGAAGTTAGATAGGGTTGAAAGTTTAGGATGTCGCTTATAATGGTTCATATTGAATGCACAAAAAGTTTGGAGTTGAAATAAGTTAAAAAAAATTGAAATCCTTTTGTAACAGACGAGTTTTCGTCCTAAACCCTGATACTTCGAAAGAGATTGTCCATTTTGTACACGAAGTGCATCCAGTTTTTGCCGTAACCCTCTCAACTTTTTAGCACCTTCTATGTGGGTGAAATTATGATGCCATGCCAAGTTTCAACCATTTCAGAGTTCATTTGTGGTGCTTTTTAATTTCAGGGTCGTTTAGCTCAAAACAATTCATTAAATGGATGAAAAATAGCAAATGAAGTTAGATAGGGTTGAAATTTTAGGATGTGGCTTCTAATGGTTCATATTGAATGCACAAAAAGTCTGGAGTTGAAATAAGTTCAAAAAAATTGAAATCCTTTTGTAACAGACGAGTTTTCGTCCTAAACCCTGATACTTCGAAAGAGATTGTCCATTTTGTACACGAAGTGCATCCAGTTTTTGCCGTAACCCTCTCAACTTTTTAGCACATGTTATGTGGGTGAAATTATGATACCATGCCAAGTTTCAACCATTTCAGAGTTCATTTGTGGTGCTTTTTAATTTCAGGGTCATTTAGCTCAAAACAATTCATTAAATGCATGAAAAATAGCAAATGAAGTTAGATAGGGTTGAAATTTTAGGATGTGGCTTCTAATGGTTCATATTGAATGCACAAAAAGTCTGGAGTTGAAATAAGTTCAAAAAAATTGAAATCCTTTTGTAACAGACGAGTTTTCGTCCTAAACCCTGATACTTCGAAAGAGATTGTCCATTTTGTACACGAAGTGCATCCAGTTTTTGCCGTAACCCTCTCAACTTTTTAGCACATGCTATGTGGGTGAAATTATGATACCATGCCAAGTTTCAACCATTTCAGAGTTCATTTGTGGTGCTTTTTAATTTCAGGGTCATTTAGCTCAAAACAATTCATTTAATGCATGAAAAATAGCAAATGAAGTTAGATAGGGTTGAAATTTTAGGATGTCGCTTATAATGGTTCATATTGAATGCACAAAAAGTTTGGAGTTGAAATAAGTTAAAAAAAATTGAAATCCTTTTGTAACAGACGAGTTTTCGTCCTAAACCTTGATACTTCGAAAGAGATTGTCCATTTTGTACACGAAGTGCATCCAGTTTTTGCCGTAACCCTCTCAACTTTTTAGCACCTGCTATGTGGGTGAAATTATGATGCCATGCCAAGTTTCAACCATTTCAGAGTTCATTTGTGGTGCTTTTTAATTTCAGGGTCGTTTAGCTCAAAACAATTCATTAAATGGATGAAAAATAGCAAATGAAGTTAGATAGGGTTGAAATTTTAGGATGTGGCTTCTAATTGTTCATATTGAATGCACAAAAAGTCTGGAGTTGAAATAAGTTCAAAAAAATTGAAATCCTTTTGTAACACACGAGTTTTCGTCCTAAACCCTGATACTTCGAAAGAGATTGTCCATTTTGTACACGAAGTGCATCCAGTTTTTGCCGTAACCCTCTCAACTTTTTAGCACATGTTATGTGGGTGAAATTATGATACCATGCCAAGTTTCAACCATTTCAGAGTTCATTTGTGGTGCTTTTTAATTTCAGGGTCATTTAGCTCAAAACAATTCATTAAATGCATGAAAAATAGCAAATGAAGTTAGATAGGGTTGAAATTTTAGGATGTGGCTTCTAATGGTTCATATTGAATGCACAAAACGTCTGGAGTTGAAATAATTTTAAAAAATTGAAATCCTTTTGTAACACACGAGTTTTCGTCCGAAACCCTGATACTTCGAAATAGATTGTCCATTTTGTACACGAAGTGCATCCAGTTTTTGCCGTAACCCTCTCAGCTTTTTAGCACATGCTATGTGGGTGAAATTATGATACCATGCCAAGTTTCAACCATTTCAGAGTTCATTTGTGGTGCTTTTTAATTTCAGGGTTATTTAGCTCAAAACAATTCATTAAATGCATGAAAAATAGCAAATGAAGTTAGATAGGGTTGAAATTTTATGATGTCGCTTATAATGGTTCATATTGAATGCACAAAAAGTTTGGAGTTGAAATAAGTTCAAAAAAATTGAAATCCTTTTGTAACAGACGAGTTTTCGTCCTAAACCCTGATACTTCGAAAGAGATTGTCCATTTTGTACACGAAGTGCATCCAGTTTTTGCCGTAACCCTCTCAACTTTTTAGCACATGCTATGTGGGTGAAATTATGATACCATGCCAAGTTTCAACCATTTCAGAGTTCATTTGTGGTGCTTTTTAATTCCAGGGTCATTTAGCTCAAAACAATTCATTTAATGCATGAAAAATAGCAAATGAAGTTAGATAGGGTTGAAATTTTAGGATGTCGCTTATAATGGTTCATATTGAATGCACAAAAAGTTTGGAGTTGAAATAAGTTCAAAAAAATTGAAATCCTTTTGTAACAGACGAGTTTTCGTCCTAAACCCTGATACTTCGAAAGAGATTGTCCATTTTGTACACGAAGTGCATCCAGTTTTTGCCGTAACACTCTCAACTTTTTAGCACCTGCTATGTGGGTGAAATTATGATGCCATGCCAAGTTTCAACCATTTCAGAGTTCATTTGTGGTGCTTTTTAATTTCAGGGTCGTTTAGCTCAAAACAATTCATTAAATGGATGAAAAATAGCAAATGAAGTTAGATAGGGTTGAAATTTTAGGATGCGGCTTCTAATGGTTCATATTGAATGCACAAAAAGTCTGGAGTTGAAATAAGTTCAAAAAAATTGAAATCCTTTTGTAACAGACGAGTTTTCGTCCTAAACCCTGATACTTCGAAAGAGATTGTCCATTTTGTACACGAAGTGCATCCAGTTTTTGCCGTAACCCTCTCAACTTTTTAGCACATGTTATGTGGGTGAAATTATGATACCATGCCAAGTTTCAACCATTTCAGAGTTCATTTGTGGTGCTTTTTAATTTCAGGGTCATTTAGCTCAAAACAATTCATTAAATGCATGAAAAATAGCAAATGAAGTTAGATAGGGTTGAAATTTTAGGATGTGGCTTCTAATGGTTCATATTGAATGCACAAAAAGTCTGGAGTTGAAATAAGTTCAAAAAAATTGAAATCCTTTTGTAACAGACGAGTTTTCGTCCGAAACCCTGATACTTCGGAAGAGATTGTCCATTTTGTACACGAAGTGCATCCAGTTTTTGCCATAACCCTCTCAACTTTTTAGCACATGTTATGTGGGTGAAATTATGATACCATGCCAAGTTTCAACCATTTCAGAGTTCATTTGTGGTGCTTTTTAATTTCAGGGTCATTTAGCTCAAAACAATTCATTAAATGCATGAAAAATAGCAAATGAAGTTAGATAGGGTTGAAATTTTAGGATGTGGCTTCTAATGGTTCATATTGAATGCACAAAAAGTCTGGAGTTGAAATAAGTTCAAAAAAATTGAAATCCTTTTGTAACAGACGAGTTTTCGTCCGAAACCCTGATACTTCGGAAGAGATTGTCCATTTTGTACACGAAGTGCATCCAGTTTTTGCCATAACCCTCTCAACTTTTTAGCACATGCTATGTGGGTGAAATTATGATACCATGCCAACTTTCAACCATTTCAGAGTTCATTTGTGGTGCTTTTTAATTTCAGGGTCATTTAGCTCAAAACAATTCATTAAATGCATGAAAAATAGCAAATGAAGTTAGATAGGGTTGAAATTTTAGGATGTGGCTTCTAATGGTTCATATTGAATGCACAAAAAGTCTGGAGTTGAAATAAGTAAAAAAAATTGAAATCCTTATGTAATAGACGAGTTTTCGTCCGAAACCCTGATACTTCGAAAGAGATTGTCCATTTTGTACACGAAGTGCATCCAGCTTTTGCCGTAACCCTCTCAACTTTTTATCCCATGCTATGTGGGTGAAATTATGATACCATGCCAAGTTTCAACCTTTTTAGAGTTCATTTGTGGTGCTTTTTAATTTCAGGGTCATTTAGCTCAAAACAATTCATTAAATGCATAAAAAATAGCAAATGAAGTTAGATAGGGTTGATATTTTAGGATGTGGCTTCTAATGCTTCATATTGAATGCACAAAAAGTCTGGAGTTGAAATAAGTTAAAAAAATTGAAATCCTTTTGTAACACACGAGTTTTCATCCGAAACCCTGATACTTCGAAAGAGATTGTCCATTTTGTACACGAAGTGCATCCAGTTTTTGCCGTAACCCTCTCAACTTTTTAGCACATGCTATGTGGGTGAAATTATGATACCATGCCAAGTTTCAACCATTTCAGAGTTCATTTGTGGTGCTTTTTAATTTCAGGGTCATTTAGCTGAAAACAATTCATTAAATGCATGAAAAATAGCAAATGAAGTTAGATAGGGTTGAAAGTTTAGGATGTGGCTTCTAATGGTTCATATTGAATGCACAAAAAGTCTGGAGTTGAAATAATTTTAAAAAATTGAAATCCTTTTGTAACAGACGAGTTTTCGTCCGAAACCCTGATACTTCGAAATAGATTGTCCATTTTGTACACGAAGTGCATCCAGTTTTTTCCGTAACCCTCTCAACTTTTTAGCACATGCTATGTGGGTGAAATTATGATATACCATGCCAAGTTTCAACCATTTCCGAGTTCATTTGTGGTGCTTTTTAATTTCAGGGTCATTTAGCTGAAAACAATTCATTAAATGCATGAAAAATAGCAAATGAAGTTAGATAGGGTTGAAATTTTAGGATGTGGCTTCTAATGGTTCATATTGAATGCACAAAACGTCTGGAGTTGAAATAATTTTAAAAAATTGAAATCCTTTTGTAACACACGAGTTTTCGTCCGAAACCCTGATACTTCGAAAGAGATTGTCCATTTTGTACACGAAGTGCATCCAGTTTTTGCCGTAACCCTCTCAACTTTTTAGCACATGCTATGTGGGTGAAATTATGATACCATGCCAAGTTTCAACCATTTCAGAGTTCATTTGTGGTGCTTTTTAATTTCAGGGTCATTTAGCTCAAAACAATTCATTTAATGCATGAAAAATAGCAAATGAAGTTAGATAGGGTTGAAAGTTTAGGATGTCGCTTATAATGGTTCATATTGAATGCACAAAAAGTTTGGAGTTGAAATAAGTTAAAAAAAATTGAAATCCTTTTGTAACAGACGAGTTTTCGTCCTAAACCCTGATACTTCGAAAGAGATTGTCCATTTTGTACACGAAGTGCATCCAGTTTTTGCCGTAACCCTCTCAACTTTTTAGCACCTGCTATGTGGGTGAAATTATGATGCCATGCCAAGTTTCAACCATTTCAGAGTTCATTTGTGGTGCTTTTTAATTTCAGGGTCGTTTAGCTCAAAACAATTCATTAAATGGATGAAAAATAGCAAATGAAGTTAGATAGGGTTGAAATTTTAGGATGTGGCTTATAATGGTTCATATTGAATGCACAAAAAGTCTGGAGTTGAAATAAGTTCAAAAAAATTGAAATCCTTTTGTAACAGACGAGTTTTCGTCCTAAACCCTGATACTTCGAAAGAGATTGTCCATTTTGTACACGAAGTGCATCCAGTTTTTGCCGTAACCCTCTCAACTTTTTAGCACATGTTATGTGGGTGAAATTATGATACCATGCCAAGTTTCAACCATTTCAGAGTTCATTTGTGGTGCTTTTTAATTTCAGGGTCATTTAGCTCAAAACAATTCATTAAATGCATGAAAAATAGCAAATGAAGTTAGATAGGGTTGAAATTTTAGGATGTGGCTTCTAATGGTTCATATTGAATGCACAAAAAGTCTGGAGTTGAAATAAGTTCAAAAAAATTGAAATCCTTTTGTAACAGACGAGTTTTCGTCCTAAACCCTGATACTTCGAAAGAGATTGTCCATTTTGTACACGAAGTGCATCCAGTTTTTGCCGTAACCCTCTCAACTTTTTAGCACATGCTATGTGGGTGAAATTATGATACCATGCCAAGTTTCAACCATTTCAGAGTTCATTTGTGGTGCTTTTTAATTTCAGGGTCATTTAGCTCAAAACAATTCATTTAATGCATGAAAAATAGCAAATGAAGTTAGATAGGGTTGAAATTTTAGGATGTCGCTTATAATGGTTCATATTGAATGCACAAAAAGTTTGGAGTTGAAATAAGTTAAAAAAAATTGAAATCCTTTTGTAACAGACGAGTTTTCGTCCTAAACCTTGATACTTCGAAAGAGATTGTCCATTTTGTACACGAAGTGCATCCAGTTTTTGCCGTAACCCTCTCAACTTTTTAGCACCTGCTATGTGGGTGAAATTATGATGCCATGCCAAGTTTCAACCATTTCAGAGTTCATTTGTGGTGCTTTTTAATTTCAGGGTCGTTTAGCTCAAAACAATTCATTAAATGGATGAAAAATAGCAAATGAAGTTAGATAGGGTTGAAATTTTAGGATGTGGCTTCTAATTGTTCATATTGAATGCACAAAAAGTCTGGAGTTGAAATAAGTTCAAAAAAATTGAAATCCTTTTGTAACACACGAGTTTTCGTCCTAAACCCTGATACTTCGAAAGAGATTGTCCATTTTGTACACGAAGTGCATCCAGTTTTTGCCGTAACCCTCTCAACTTTTTAGCACATGTTATGTGGGTGAAATTATGATACCATGCCAAGTTTCAACCATTTCAGAGTTCATTTGTGGTGCTTTTTAATTTCAGGGTCATTTAGCTCAAAACAATTCATTAAATGCATGAAAAATAGCAAATGAAGTTAGATAGGGTTGAAATTTTAGGATGTGGCTTCTAATGGTTCATATTGAATGCACAAAACGTCTGGAGTTGAAATAATTTTAAAAAATTGAAATCCTTTTGTAACACACGAGTTTTCGTCCGAAACCCTGATACTTCGAAATAGATTGTCCATTTTGTACACGAAGTGCATCCAGTTTTTGCCGTAACCCTCTCAGCTTTTTAGCACATGCTATGTGGGTGAAATTATGATACCATGCCAACTTTCAACCATTTCAGAGTTCATTTGTGGTGCTTTTTAATTTCAGGGTTATTTAGCTCAAAACAATTCATTAAATGCATGAAAAATAGCAAATGAAGTTAGATAGGGTTGAAATTTTATGATGTGGCTTCTAATGGTTCATATGGAATGCACAAAAAGTTTGGAGTTGAAATAAGTTTAAAAAAATTGAAATCCTTTTGTAACAGACGAGTTTTCGTCCTAAACCCTGATACTTCGAAAGAGATTGTCCATTTTGTACACGAAGTGCATCCAGTTTTTGCCGTAACCCTCTCAACATTTTAGCACATTCTATGTGGGTGAAATTATGATACCATGCCAAGTTTCAACCATTTCAGAGTTCATTTGTGGTGCTTTTTAATTTAAGGGTCATTTAGCTCAAAACAATTCATTTAATGCATGAAAAATAGCAAATGAAGTTAGATAGGGTTGAAATTTTAGGATGTGGCTTATAATGGTTCATATTGAATGCACAAAAAGTTTGGAGTTGAAATAAGTTAAAAAAATTTGAAATCCTTTTGTAACAGACGAGTTTTCGTCCTAAACCCTGATACTTCGAAAGAGATTGTCCATTTTGCACACGAAGTGCATCCAGTTTTTGCGGTAACCCTCTCAACTTTTTAGCACATGCTATGTGGGTGAAATTATGATACCATGCCAAGTTTCAACCATTTCAGAGTTCATTTGTGGTGCTTTTTAATTTCTGGGTCATTAAGCTCAAAACAATTCATTAAATGCATGAAAAATAGCAAATGAAGTTAGATAGGGTTGAAATTTTAGGATGTGGCTTCTAATGGTTCATATTGAATGCACAAAAAGTCTGGAGTTGAAATAAGTTAAAAAAAATTGAAATCCTTTTGTAACAAACGAGTTTTCGTCCGAAACCCTGATATTTCGAAAGAGATTGTCCATTTTGTACACGAAGTGCATCCAGTTTTTGCGGTAACCCTCTCAACTTTTTAGCACATGCTATGTGGGTGAAATTATGATACCATGCCCAGTTTCAACCATTTGATAGTACATTTGTGGTGCTTTTTAATTTCAGGGTCATTTAGCTCAAAACAATTCATTAAATGCATGAAAAATAGCAAATGAAGTTAGATAGGGTTGAAATTTTAGGATGTGGCTTCTAATGGTTCATATTGAATGCACAAAAAGTCTGGAGTTGAAATAAGTTAAAAAAAATTGAAATCCTTATGTAACAGACGAGTTTTCGTCCGAAACCCTGATACTTCGAAAGAGATTGTCCATTTTGTACACCAAGTGCATCCAGCTTTTGCCGTAACCCTCTCAACTTTTTAGCACATGTTATGTGGGTGAAATTATGATACCATGCCAAGTTTCAACCATTTCAGAGTTCATTTGTGGTGCTTTTTAATTTCAGGGTCATTTAGCTCAAAACAATTCATTAAATGCATAAAAAATAGCAAATGAAGTTAGATTGGGTTGAAATTTTAGGATGTGGCTTCTAATGCTTCATATTGAATGCACAAAAAGTCTGGAGTTGAAATAAGTTAAAAAAATTGAAATCCTTTTGTAACACACGAGTTTTCATCCGAAACCCTCATACTTCGAAAGAGATTGTCCATTTTGTACACGAAGTGCATCCAGTTTTTGCCGTAACCCTCTCAACTTTTTAGCACATGCTATGTGGGTGAAATTATGATACCATGCCAAGTTTCAACCATTTCAGAGTTCATTTGTGGTGCTTTTTAATTTCAGGGTCATTTAGCTGAAAACAATTCATTAAATGCATGAAAAATAGCAAATGAAGTTAGATAGGGTTGAAAGTTTAGGATGTGGCTTCTAATGGTTCATATTGAATGCACAAAAAGTCTGGAGTTGAAATAATTTTAAAAAATTGAAATCCTTTTGTAACAGACGAGTTTTCGTCCGAAACCATGATACTTCGAAAGAGATTGTCCATTTTGTACATGAAGTGCATCCAGTTTTTGCCGTAACCCTCTCAACTTTTTAGCACATGCTATGTGGGTGAAATTATGATACCATGCCAAGTTTCAACCTTTTTAGAGTTCATTTGTGGTGCTTTTTAATTTCAGGGTCATTTAGCTCAAAACAATTCATTAAATGCATAAAAAATAGCAAATGAAGTTAGATAGGGTTGAAATTTTAGGATGTAGCTTCTAATGCTTCATATTGACTGCACAAAAATTCTGGAGTTGAAATAAGTTTAAAAAATTGAAATCCTTATGTAATAGACGAGTTTTCGTCTGAAACCCTGATACTTCGAAAGAGATTGTCCATTTTGTACACGAAGTGCATCCAGCTTTTGCCGTAACCCTCTCAACTTTTTATCCCATGCTATGTGGGTGAAATTATGATACCATGCCAAGTTTCAACCTTTTTAGAGTTCATTTGTGGTGCTTTTTAATTTCAGGGTCATTTAGCTCAAAACAATTCATTAAATGCATAAAAAATAGCAAATGAAGTTAGATAGGGTTGAAATTTTAGGATGTAGCTTCTAATGCTTCATATTGACTGCACAAAAATTCTGGAGTTGAAATAAGTTAAAAAAATTGAAATCCTTTTGTAACACACGAGTTTTCATCCGAAACCCTGATACTTCGAAAGAGATTGTCCATTTTGTACACGAAGTGCATCCAGTTTTTGCCGTAACCCTCTCAACTTTTTAGCACATGCTATGTGGGTGAAATTATGATACCATGCCAAGTTTCAACCTTTTTCGAGTTCATTTGTGGTGCTTTTTAATTTCAGGGTCATTTAGCTGAAAACAATTCATTAAATGCTTGAAAAATAGCAAATGATGTTAGATAGGGTTGAAATTTTCGGATGTGGCTTCTAATGGTACATATTGAATGCACAAAACGTCTGGAGTTGAAATAAGTTTAAAAAAATTGAAATCCTTATGTAACAGACGAGTTTTCGTCCGAAACCCTGATACTTCGAAAGAGATTGTCCATTTTGTACACGAAGTGCATCCACCTTTTGCCGTAACCCTCTCAACTTTTTATCCCATGCTATGTGGGTGAAATTCTGATACCATGCCTAGTTTCAACCTTTTTAGAGTTCATTTGTGGTGCTTTTTAATTTCAGGGTCATTTAGCTCAAAACAATTCATTAAATGCATAAAAAATAGCAAATGAAGTTAGATAGGGTTGAAATTTTAGGATGTGGCTTCTAATGCTTCATATTGAATGCACAAAAAGTCTGGAGTTGAAATAAGTTAAAAAAATTGAAATCCTTTTGTAACACACGAGTTTTCGTCCGAAACCCTGATACTTCGAAAGAGATTGTCCATTTTGTACACGAAGTGCATCCAGTTTTTGCCGTAACCCTCTCAACTTTTTAGCACATGCTATGTGGGTGAAATTATGATACCATGCCAAGTTTCAACCATTTCACAGTTCATTTGTGGTGCTTTTTAATTTCAGGGTCATTTAGCTCAAAACAATTCATTAAATGCATAAAAAATAGCAAATGAAGTTAGATAGGGTTGAAATTTTAGGATGTGGATTATAATGGTTCATATTGAATGCACAAAAAGTCTGGAGTTGAAATAAGTTCAAAAAAATTGAAATCCTTTTGTAACAGACGAGTTTTCGTCCGAAACCCTGATACTTCGAAAGAGATTGTCCATTTTGTACACGAAGTGCATCCAGTTTTTGCCGTAACCCTCTCAACTTTTTAGCACATGCTATGTGGGTGAAATTATGATACCATGCCAAGTTTCAACCATTTGATAGTTCATTTGTGGTGCTTTTTAATTTCAGGGTCATTTAGCTGAAAACAATTCATTAAATGTATGAAAAATAGCAAATGAAGTTAGATAGGGTTGAAATGTTAGGATGTGGCTTCTAATGGTTCATATTGAATGCACAAAAAGTCTGGAGTTGAAATAAGTTAAAAAAAATTGAAATCCTTATGTAACAGACGAGTTTTCGTCCGAAACCCTGATACTTCGAAAGAGATTGTCCATTTTGTACACGAAGTGCATCCAGCTTTTGCCGTAACCCTCTCAACTTTTTATCCCATGCTATGTGGGTGAAATTATGATACCATGCCAAGTTTCAACCTTTTTCGAGTTCATTTGTGGTGCTTTTTAATTTCAGGGTCATTTAGCTGAAAACAATTCATTAAATGCATGAAAAATAGCAAATGATGTTAGATAGGGTTGAAATTTTCGGATGTGGCTTCTAATGGTACATATTGAATGCACAAAACGTCTGGAGTTGAAATAAGTTTAAAAAAATTGAAATCCTTTTGTAACAGACGAGTTTTCGTCCGAAACCCTGATACTTCGAAACAGATTGTTCATTTTGTACACGAAGTGCATCCAGTTTTTGCCGTAACCCTCTCAACTTTTTAGCACATGCTATGTGGGTGAAATTATGATACCATGCCAACTTTCAACCATTTCAGAGTTCATTTGTTGTGCTTTTTAATTTCAGGGTTATTTAGCTCAAAACAATTCATTAAATGCATGAAAAATAGCAAATGAAGTTAGATAGGGTTGAAATTTTAGGATGTGGCTTCTAATGGTTCATATTGAATGCACAAAAAGTCTGGAGTTGAAATAAGTTAAAAAAAATTGAAATCCTTTTGTAACAAACGAGTTTTCGTCCGAAACCCTGATACTTCGACAGAGATTGTCCATTTTGTACACGAAGTGCATCCAGTTTTTGGCGTAACCCTCTCAACTTTTTATCCCATGCTATGTGGGTGAAATTATGATATACCATGCCAAGTTTCAACCATTTCCGAGTTCATTTGTGGTGCTTTTTAATTTCAGGGTCATTTAGCTGAAAACAATTCATTAAATGCATGAAAAATAGCAAATGATGTTAGATAGGGTTGAAATTTTCGGATGTGGCTTCTAATGGTACATATTGAATGCACAAAACGTCTGGAGTTGAAATAAGTTTAAAAAAATTGAAATCCTTTTGTAACAGACGAGTTTTCGTCCGAAACCCTGATACTTCGAAACAGATTGTTCATTTTGTACACGAAGTGCATCCAGTTTTTGCCGTAACCCTCTCAACTTTTTAGCACATGCTATGTGGGTGAAATTATGATACCATGCCAACTTTCAACCATTTCAGAGTTCATTTGTTGTGCTTTTTAATTTCAGGGTTATTTAGCTCAAAACAATTCATTAAATGCATGAAAAATAGCAAATGAAGTTAGATAGGGTTGAAATTTTAGGATGTGGCTTCTAATGGTTCATATTGAATGCACAAAAAGTCTGGAGTTGAAATAAGTTAAAAAAAATTGAAATCCTTTTGTAACAAACGAGTTTTCGTCCGAAACCCTGATACTTCGACAGAGATTGTCCATTTTGTACACGAAGTGCATCCAGTTTTTGGCGTAACCCTCTCAACTTTTTAGCACATGCTATGTGGGTGAAATTATGATATACCATGCCAAGTTTCAACCATTTCCGAGTTCATTTGTGGTGCTTTTTAATTTCAGGGTCATTTAGCTGAAAACAATTCATTAAATGCATGAAAAATAGCAAATGAAGTTAGATAGGGTTGAAATTTTAGGATGTGGCTTCTAATGGTTCATATTGAGTGCACAAAACGTCTGGAGTTGAAATAATTTTAAAAAATTGAAATCCTTTTGTAACACACGAGTTTTCGTCCGAAACCCTGATACTTCGAAAGAGATTGTCCATTTTGTGCACGAAGTGCATCCAGTTTTTGCCGTAACCCTCTCAACTTTTTAGCACATGCTATGTGGGTGAAATTATGATACCATGCCAACTTTCAACCATTTCAGAGTTCATTTGTGGTGCTTTTTAATTTCAGGGTTATTAAGATCAAAACAATTCATTAAATGCATGAAAAATAGCAAATGAAGTTAGATAGGGTTGAAATTTTAGGATGTGGCTTCTAATGGTTCATATGGAATGCACAAAAAGTTTGGAGTTGAAATAAGTTTAAAAAAATTGAAATCCTTTTGTAACAGACGAGTTTTCGTCCTAAACCCTGATACTTCGAAAGGTATTGTCCATTTTGTACACGAAGTGCATCCAGTTTTTGCCGTAACCCTCTCAACTTTTTAGCACATGCTATGTGGGTGAAATTATGATACCATGCCAAGTTTCAACCATTTCAGAGTTCATTTGTGGTGCTTTTTAATGTCAGGGTCATTTAGCTCAAAACAATTCATTAAATGCATGAAAAATAGCAAATGAAGTTAGATAGGGTTGAAATTTTAGGATGTGGCTTCTAATGGTTCATATTGAATGCACAAAAAGTCTGGAGTTGAAATAAGTTAAAAAAAATTGAAATCCTTTTGTAACAAACGAGTTTTCGTCCGAAACCCTGATACTTCGACAGAGATTGTCCATTTTGTACACGAAGTACATCCAGTTTTTGGCGTAACCCTCTCAACTTTTTAGCACATGCTATGTGGGTGAAATTATGATATACCATGCCAAGTTTCAACCATTTCCGAGTTCATTTGTGGTGCTTTTTAATTTCAGGGTCATTTAGCTGAAAACAATTCATTAAATGCATGAAAAATAGCAAATGAAGTTAGATAGGGTTGAAATTTTAGGATGTGGCTTCTAATGGTTCATATTGAATGCACAAAACGTCTGGAGTTGAAATAATTTTAAAAAATTGAAATCCTTTTGTAACACACGAGTTTTCGTCCGAAACCCTGATACTTCGAAAGAGATTGTCCATTTTGTGCACGAAGTGCATCCAGTTTTTGCCGTAACCCTCTCAACTTTTTAGCACATGCTATGTGGGTGAAATTATGATACCATGCCAACTTTCAACCATTTCAGAGTTCATTTGTGGTGCTTTTTAATTTCAGGGTTATTAAGATCAAAACAATTCATTAAATGCATGAAAAATAGCAAATGAAGTTAGATAGGGTTGAAATTTTAGGATGTGGCTTCTAATGGTTCATATGGAATGCACAAAAAGTTTGGAGTTGAAATAAGTTTAAAAAAATTGAAATCCTTTTGTAACAGACGAGTTTTCGTCCTAAACCCTGATACTTCGAAAGATATTGTCCATTTTGTACACGAAGTGCATCCAGTTTTTGCCGTAACCCTCTCAACTTTTTAGCAAATGCTATGTGGGTGAAATTATGATACCATGCCAAGTTTCAACCATTTCAGAGTTCATTTGTGGTGCTTTTTAATTTCAGGGTCGTTTAGCTCAAAACAATTCATTAAATGCATGAAAAATAGCAAATGAAGTTAGATAGGGTTGAAATTTTAGGATGTGGCTTCTAATGGTTCATATTGAATGCACAAAATGTCTGGAGTTGAAATAAGTTCAAAAAAATTGAAATCCTTTTGTAACAGACGAGTTTTCGTCCTAAACCCTGATACTTCGAAAGAGATTGTCCATTTTGTACACGAAGTGCATCCAGTTTTTGCCATAACCCTCTCAACTTTTTAGCACATGCTATGTGGGTGAAATTATGATACCATGCCAACTTTCAACCATTTGATAGTTCATTTGTGGTGCTTTTTAATTTTAGGGTCATTTAGCTCAAAACAATTCATTAAATACATGAAAAATAGCAAATGAAGTTAGATAGGGTTGAAATTTTAGGATGTGGCTTCTAATGGTTCATATTGAGTGCACAAAAAGTCTGGAGTTGAAATAAGTTAAAAAAAATTGAAATCCTTATGTAACAGACGAGTTTTCGTCCGAAACCCTGATACTTCGAAAGAGATTGTCCATTTTGTACACGAAGTGCATCCAGCTTTGGCCGTAACCCTCTCAACTTTTTATCCCATGCTATGTGGGTGAAATTATGATACCATGCCAAGTTTCAACCTTTTTCGAGTTCATTTGTGGTGCTTTTTAATTTCAGGGTCATTTAGCTGAAAACAATTCATTAAATGCATGAAAAATAGCAAATGATGTTAGATAGGGTTGAAATTTTTGGATGTGGCTTCTAATGGTACATATTGAATGCACAAAACGTCTGGAGTTGAAATAAGTTTAAAAAAATTGAAATCCTTATGTAATAGACGAGTTTTCGTTCGAAACCCTGATACTTCGAAAGAGATTGTCCATTTTGTACACGAAGTGCATCCAGCTTTTGCCGTAACCCTCTCAACTTTTTATCCCATGCTATGTGGGTGAAATTCTGATACCATGCAAAGTTTCAACCATTTCAGAGTTCATTTGTGGTGCTTTTTAATTTCAGGGTCATTTAGCTCAAAACAATTCATTAAATGCATGAAAAATAGCAAATTAAGTTAGATAGGGTTGAAAGTTTAGGATGTGGCTTATAATGGTTCATATTGAATGCACAAAAAGTCTGGAGTTGAAATAATTTTAAAAAATTGAAATCCTTTTGTAACAGACGAGTTTTCGTCCGAAACCCTGATACTTCTAAAGAGATTGTCCATTTTGTACACGAAGTGCATCCAGTTTTTTCCGTAACCCTCTCAACTTTTTAGCACATACTATGTGGGTGAAATTATGATATACCATGCCAAGTTTCAACCATTTCCGAGTTCATTTGTGGTGCTTTTCAATTTCAGGGTCATTTAGCTGAAAACAATTCATTAAATGCATGAAAAATAGCAAATGAAGTTAGATAGGGTTGAAATTTTAGGATGTGGCTTCTAATGGTTCATATTGAATGCACAAAAAGTATGGAGTTGAAATAATTTTAAAAAATTGAAATCCTTTTGTAACAGACGAGTTTTCGTCCTAAACCCTGATACTTCGAAAGAGATTGTCCATTTTGTACACGAAGTGCATCCAGTTTTTGCCGTAACCCTCTCAACTTTTTAGCACATGCTATGTGGGTGAAATTATGATACCATGCCAAGTTTCAACCATTTGATAGTTCATTTGTGGTGCTTTTTAATTTCAGGGTCATTTAGCTGAAAACAATTCATTAAATGTATGAAAAATAGCAAATGAAGTTAGATAGGGTTGAAATTTTAGGATGTGGCTTCTAATGGTTCATATTGAATGCACAAAAAGTCTGGAGTTGAAATAAGTTAAAAAAAATTGAAATCCTTATGTAACAGACGAGTTTTCGTCCGAAACCCTGATACTTCGAAAGAGATTGTCCATTTTGTACACGAAGTGCATCCAGCTTTTGCCGTAACCCTCTCAACTTTTTATCCCATGCTATGTGGGTGAAATTATGATACCATGCCAAGTTTCAACCTTTTTCGAGTTCATTTGTGGTGCTTTTTAATTTCAGGGTCATTTAGCGGAAAACAATTCATTAAATGCATGAAAAATAGCAAATGATGTTAGATAGGGTTGAAATTTTCGGATGTGGCTTCTAATGGTACATATTGAATGCACAAAACGTCTGGAGTTGAAATAAGTTTAAAAAAATTGAAATCCTTTTGTAACAGACGAGTTTTCGTCCGAAACCCTGATACTTCGAAACAGATTGTTCATTTTGTACACGAAGTGCATCCAGTTTTTTCCGTAACCCTCTCAACTTTTTAGCACATGCTAAGTGGGTGAAATTATGATACCATGCCAAGTTTCAACCATTTCAGAGTTCATTTGTGGTGCTTTTTAATTTCAGGGTTATTTAGCTCAAAACAATTCATTAAATGCATGAAAAATAGCAAATGAAGTTAGATAGGGTTGAAATTTTAGGATGTGGCTTCTAATGGTTCATATTGAATGCACAAAAAGTCTGGAGTTGAAATAAGTTAAAAAAAATTGAAATCCTTTTGTAACAAACGAGTTTTCGTCCGAAACCCTGATACTTCGACAGAGATTGTCCATTTTGTACACGAAGTGCATCCAGTTTTTGCCGTAACCCTCTCAACTTTTTAGCACATGCTATGTGGGTGAAATTATGATATACCATGCCAAGTTTCAACCATTTCCGAGTTCATTTGTGGTGCTTTTTAATTTCAGGGTCATTTAGCTGAAAACAATTCATTAAATGCATGAAAAATAGCAAATGAAGTTAGATAGGGTTGAAATTTTAGGATGTGGCTTCTAATGGTTCATATTGAATGCACAAAACGTCTGGAGTTGAAATAATTTTAAAAAATTGAAATCCTTTTGTAACACACGAGTTTTCGTCCGAAACCCTGATACTTCGAAAGAGATTGTCCATTTTGTACACGAAGTGCATCCAGTTTTTGCCGTAACCCTCTCAACTTTTTAGCACATGCTATGTGGGTGAAATTATGATACCATGCCAACTTTCAACCATTTCAGAGTTCATTTGTGGTGCTTTTTAATTTCAGGGTTATTAAGATCAAAACAATTCATTAAATGCATGAAAAATAGCAAATGAAGTTAGATAGGGATGAAATTTTAGGATGTGGCTTCTAATGGTTCATATGGAATGCACAAAAAGTTTGGAGTTGAAATAAGTTTAAAAAAATTGAAATCCTTTTGTAACAGACGAGTTTTCGTCCTAAACCCTGATACTTCGAAAGATATTGTCCATTTTGTACACGAAGTGCATCCAGTTTTTGCCGTAACCCTCTCAACTTTTTAGCACATGCTATGTGGGTGAAATTATGATACCATGCCAAGTTTCAACCATTTCAGAGTTCATTTGTGGTGCTTTTTAATGTCAGGGTCATTTAGCTCAAAACAATTCATTTAATGCATGAAAAATAGCAAATGAAGTTAGATAGGGTTGAAATTTTAGGATGTGGCTTATAATGGTTCATATTGAATGCACAAAAAGTTTGGAGTTGAAATAAGTTAAAAAAAATTGAAATCCTTTTGTAACAGACGAGTTTTCGTCCTAAACCCTGATACTTCGAAAGAGATTGTCCATTTTGTACCCGAAGTGCATCCAGTTTTTGCCGTAACCCTCTCAACTTTTTAGCACATGCTATGTGGGTGAAATTATGATACCATGCCAAGTTTCAACCATTTCAGAGTTCATTTGTGGTGCTTTTTAATTTCAGGGTCGTTTAGCTCAAAACAATTCATTAAATGCATGAAAAATAGCAAATGAAGTTAGATAGGGTTGAAATTTTAGGATGTGGCTTCTAATGGTTCATATTGAATGCACAAAAAGTCTGGAGTTGAAATAAGTTCAAAAAAATTGAAATCCTTTTGTAACAGACGAGTTTTCGTCCGAAACCCTGATACTTCGAAAGAGATTGTCCATTTTGTACACGAAGTGCATCCAGTTTTTGCCATAACTTTCTCAACTTTTTAGCACATGCTATGTGGGTGAAATTATGATACCATGCCAACTTTCAACCATTTGATAGTTCATTTGTGGTGCTTTTTAATTTTAGGGTCATTTAGCTCAAAACAATTCATTAAATACATGAAAAATAGCAAATGAAGTTAGATAGGGTTGAAATTTGAGGATGTGGCTTCTAATGGTTCATATTGAGTGCACAAAAAGTTTGGAGTTGAAATAAGTTAAAAAAAATTGAAATCCTTATGTAACAGACGAGTTTTCGTCCGAAACCCTGATACTTCGAAAGAGATTGTCCATTTTGTACACGAAGTGCATCCAGCTTTGGCCGTAACCCTCTCAACTTTTTATCCCATGCTATGTGGGTGAAATTATGATACCATGCCAAGTTTCAACCTTTTTCGAGTTCATTTGTGGTGCTTTTTAATTTGAGGGTCATTTAGCTGAAAACAATTCATTAAATGCATGAAAAATAGCAAATGATGTTAGATAGGGTTAAAATTTTTGGATGTGGCTTCTAATGGTACATATTGAATGCACAAAACGTCTGGAGTTGAAATAAGTTTAAAAAAATTGAAATCCTTATGTAACAGACGAGTTTTCGTCCGAAACCCTGATACTTCGAAAGAGATTGTCCATTTTGTACACGAAGTGCATCCAGCTTTTGCCGTAACCCTCTCAACTTTTTATCCCATGCTATGTGGGTGAAATTCTGATACCATGCCAAGTTTCAACCATTTCAGAGTTCATTTGTGGTGCTTTTTAATTTCAGGGTCATTTAGCTCAAAACAATTCATTAAATGCATGAAAAATAGCAAATGAAGTTAGATAGGGTTGAAAGTTTAGGATGTGGCTTATAATGGTTCATATTGAATGCACAAAAAGTCTGGAGTTGAAATAATTTTAAAAAATTGAAATCCTTTTGTAACAGACGAGTTTTCGTCTGAAACCCTGATACTTCGAAAGAGATTGTCCATTTTGTACACGAAGTGCATCCAGTTTTTTCCGTAACCCTCTCAACTTTTTAGCACATACTATGTGGGTGAAATTATGATATACCATGCCAAGTTTCAACCATTTCCGAGTTCATTTGTGGTGCTTTTCAATTTCAGGGTCATTTAGCTGAAAACAATTCATTAAATGCATGAAAAATAGCAAATGAAGTTAGATAGGGTTGAAATTTTAGGATGTGGCTTCTAATGGTTCATATTGAATGCACAAAAAGTATGGAGTTGAAATAATTTTAAAAAATTGAAATCCTTTTGTAACAGACGAGTTTTCGTCCTAAACCCTGATACTTCGAAAGAGATTGTCCATTTTGTACACGAAGTGCATCCAGTTTTTGCCGTAACCCTCTCAACTTTTTAGCACATGCTATGTGGGTGAAAGTATGATACCATGCCAACTTTCAACCATTTCAGAGTTCTTTTGTGGTGCTTTTTAATTTCAGGGTCATTTAGCTCAAAACAATTCATTTAATGCATGAAAAATAGCAAATAAAGTTAGATAGGGTTGAAATTTTAGGATGTGGCTTATAATGGTTCATATTGAATGCACAAAAAGTTTGGAGTTGAAATAAGTTAAAAAAAATTGAATCCTTTTGTAACAGACGAGTTTTCGTCCTAAACCCTGATACTTCGAAAGCGATTGTCCATTTTGTACACAAAGTGCATCCAGTTTTTGCCGTAACCCTCTCAACTTTTTAGCACATGCTATGTGGGTGAAATTATGATACCATGCCAAGTTTCAACCATTTCAGAGTTCATTTGTGGTGCTTTTTAATTTCAGGGTCATTTAGCTCAAAACAATTCATTAAATGCATGAAAAATAGCAAATGAAGTTAGATAGGGTTGAAATTTTAGGATGTGGCTTCTAATGGTTCATATTGAATGCACAAAAAGTCTGGAGTTGAAATAAGTTAAAAAAAATTGAAATCCTTTTGTAACAAACGAGTTTTCGTCCGAAACCCTGATACTTCGACAGAGATTGTCCATTTTGTACACGAAGTGCATCCAGTTTTTGCCGTAACCCTCTCAACTTTTTAGCACATGCTATGTGGGTGAAATTATGATACCATGCCAACTTTCAACCATTTCAGAGTTCATTTGTGGTGCTTTTTAATTTCAGGGTCATTTAGCACAAAACAATTCATTAAATGCATGAAAAATAGCAAATGAAGTTAGATAGGGTTGAAATTTTAGGATGTGGATTCTAATGGTTCATATTGAATGCACATAAAGTCTGGAGTTGAAATAAGTTTAAAAAAATTGAAATCCTTTTGTAACAGACGAGTTTTCGTCCGAAACCCTGATACTTCTAAAGAGATTGTCCATTTTGTACACGAAGTGCATCCAGTTTTTTCCGTAACCCTCTCAACTTTTTAGCACATACTATGTGGGTGAAATTATGATATACCATGCCAAGTTTCAACCATTTCCGAGTTCATTTGCGGTGCTTTTCAATTTCAGGGTCATTTAGCTGAAAACAATTCATTAAATGCATGAAAAATAGCAAATGAAGTTAGATAGGGTTGAAATTTTAGGATGTGGCTTCTAATGGTTCATATTGAATGCACAAAAAGTATGGAGTTGAAATAATTTTAAAAAATTGAAATCCTTTTGTAACAGACGAGTTTTCGTCCTAAACCCTGATACTTCGAAAGAGATTGTCCATTTTGTACACGAAGTGCATCCAGTTTTTGCCGTAACCCTCTCAACTTTTTAGCACATGCTATGTGGGTGAAATTATGATACCATGCCAAGTTTCAACCATTTGATAGTTCATTTGTGGTGCTTTTTAATTTCAGGGTCATTTAGCTGAAAACAATTCATTAAATGTATGAAAAATAGCAAATGAAGTTAGATAGGGTTGAAATTTTAGGATGTGGCTTCTAATGGTTCATATTGAATGCACAAAAAGTCTGGAGTTGAAATAAGTTAAAAAAAATTGAAATCCTTATGTAACAGACGAGTTTTCGTCCGAAACCCTGATACTTCGAAAGAGATTGTCCATTTTGTACACGAAGTGCATCCAGCTTTTGCCGTAACCCTCTCAACTTTTTATCCCATGCTATCTGGGTGAAATTATGATACCATGCCAAGTTTCAACCTTTTTCGAGTTCATTTGTGGTGCTTTTTAATTTCAGGGTCATTTAGCGGAAAACAATTCATTAAATGCATGAAAAATAGCAAATGATGTTAGATAGGGTTGAAATTTTCGGATGTGGCTTCTAATGGTACATATTGAATGCACAAAACGTCTGGAGTTGAAATAAGTTTAAAAAAATTGAAATCCTTTTGTAACAGACGAGTTTTCGTCCGAAACCCTGATACTTCGAAACAGATTGTTCATTTTGTACACGAAGTGCATCCAGTTTTTTCCGTAACCCTCTCAACTTTTTAGCACATGCTAAGTGGGTGAAATTATGATACCATGCCAAGTTTCAACCATTTCAGAGTTCATTTGTGGTGCTTTTTAATTTCAGGGTTATTTAGCTCAAAACAATTCATTAAATGCATGAAAAATAGCAAATGAAGTTAGATAGGGTTGAAATTTTAGGATGTGGCTTCTAATGGTTCATATTGAATGCACAAAAAGTCTGGAGTTGAAATAAGTTAAAAAAAATTGAAATCCTTTTGTAACAAACGAGTTTTCGTCCGAAACCCTGATACTTCGACAGAGATTGTCCATTTTGTACACGAAGTGCATCCAGTTTTTGCCGTAACCCTCTCAACTTTTTAGCACATGCTATGTGGGTGAAATTATGATATACCATGCCAAGTTTCAACCATTTCCGAGTTCATTTGTGGTGCTTTTTAATTTCAGGGTCATTTAGCTGAAAACAATTCATTAAATGCATGAAAAATAGCAAATGAAGTTAGATAGGGTTGAAATTTTAGGATGTGGCTTCTAATGGTTCATATTGAATGCACAAAACGTCTGGAGTTGAAATAATTTTAAAAAATTGAAATCCTTTTGTAACACACGAGTTTTCGTCCGAAACCCTGATACTTCGAAAGAGATTGTCCATTTTGTACACGAAGTGCATCCAGTTTTTGCCGTAACCCTCTCAACTTTTTAGCACATGCTATGTGGGTGAAATTATGATACCATGCCAACTTTCAACCATTTCAGAGTTCATTTGTGGTGCTTTTTAATTTCAGGGTTATTAAGATCAAAACAATTCATTAAATGCATGAAAAATAGCAAATGAAGTTAGATAGGGATGAAATTTTAGGATGTGGCTTCTAATGGTTCATATGGAATGCACAAAAAGTTTGGAGTTGAAATAAGTTTAAAAAAATTGAAATCCTTTTGTAACAGACGAGTTTTCGTCCTAAACCCTGATACTTCGAAAGATATTGTCCATTTTGTACACGAAGTGCATCCAGTTTTTGCCGTAACCCTCTCAACTTTTTAGCACATGCTATGTGGGTGAAATTATGATACCATGCCAAGTTTCAACCATTTCAGAGTTCATTTGTGGTGCTTTTTAATGTCAGGGTCATTTAGCTCAAAACAATTCATTTAATGCATGAAAAATAGCAAATGAAGTTAGATAGGGTTGAAATTTTAGGATGTGGCTTATAATGGTTCATATTGAATGCACAAAAAGTTTGGAGTTGAAATAAGTTAAAAAAATTTGAAATCCTTTTGTAACAGACGAGTTTTCGTCCTAAACCCTGATACTTCGAAAGAGATTGTCCATTTTGTACCCGAAGTGCATCCAGTTTTTGCCGTAACCCTCTCAACTTTTTAGCACATGCTATGTGGGTGAAATTATGATACCATGCCAAGTTTCAACCATTTCAGAGTTCATTTGTGGTGCTTTTTAATTTCAGGGTCGTTTAGCTCAAAACAATTCATTAAATGCATGAAAAATAGCAAATGAAGTTAGATAGGGTTGAAATTTTAGGATGTGGCTTCTAATGGTTCATATTGAATGCACAAAAAGTCTGGAGTTGAAATAAGTTCAAAAAAATTGAAATCCTTTTGTAACAGACGAGTTTTCGTCCGAAACCCTGATACTTCGAAAGAGATTGTCCATTTTGTACACGAAGTGCATCCAGTTTTTGCCATAACTTTCTCAACTTTTTAGCACATGCTATGTGGGTGAAATTATGATACCATGCCAACTTTCAACCATTTGATAGTTCATTTGTGGTGCTTTTTAATTTTAGGGTCATTTAGCTCAAAACAATTCATTAAATACATGAAAAATAGCAAATGAAGTTAGATAGGGTTGAAATTTGAGGATGTGGCTTCTAATGGTTCATATTGAGTGCACAAAAAGTTTGGAGTTGAAATAAGTTAAAAAAAATTGAAATCCTTATGTAACAGACGAGTTTTCGTCCGAAACCCTGATACTTCGAAAGAGATTGTCCATTTTGTACACGAAGTGCATCCAGCTTTGGCCGTAACCCTCTCAACTTTTTATCCCATGCTATGTGGGTGAAATTATGATACCATGCCAAGTTTCAACCTTTTTCGAGTTCATTTGTGGTGCTTTTTAATTTGAGGGTCATTTAGCTGAAAACAATTCATTAAATGCATGAAAAATAGCAAATGATGTTAGATAGGGTTAAAATTTTTGGATGTGGCTTCTAATGGTACATATTGAATGCACAAAACGTCTGGAGTTGAAATAAGTTTAAAAAAATTGAAATCCTTATGTAACAGACGAGTTTTCGTCCGAAACCCTGATACTTCGAAAGAGATTGTCCATTTTGTACACGAAGTGCATCCAGCTTTTGCCGTAACCCTCTCAACTTTTTATCCCATGCTATGTGGGTGAAATTCTGATACCATGCCAAGTTTCAACCATTTCAGAGTTCATTTGTGGTGCTTTTTAATTTCAGGGTCATTTAGCTCAAAACAATTCATTAAATGCATGAAAAATAGCAAATGAAGTTAGATAGGGTTGAAAGTTTAGGATGTGGCTTATAATGGTTCATATTGAATGCACAAAAAGTCTGGAGTTGAAATAATTTTAAAAAATTGAAATCCTTTTGTAACAGACGAGTTTTCGTCTGAAACCCTGATACTTCGAAAGAGATTGTCCATTTTGTACACGAAGTGCATCCAGTTTTTTCCGTAACCCTCTCAACTTTTTAGCACATACTATGTGGGTGAAATTATGATATACCATGCCAAGTTTCAACCATTTCCGAGTTCATTTGTGGTGCTTTTCAATTTCAGGGTCATTTAGCTGAAAACAATTCATTAAATGCATGAAAAATAGCAAATGAAGTTAGATAGGGTTGAAATTTTAGGATGTGGCTTCTAATGGTTCATATTGAATGCACAAAAAGTATGGAGTTGAAATAATTTTAAAAAATTGAAATCCTTTTGTAACAGACGAGTTTTCGTCCTAAACCCTGATACTTCGAAAGAGATTGTCCATTTTGTACACGAAGTGCATCCAGTTTTTGCCGTAACCCTCTCAACTTTTTAGCACATGCTATGTGGGTGAAATTATGATACCATGCCAACTTTCAACCATTTCAGAGTTCTTTTGTGGTGCTTTTTAATTTCAGGGTCATTTAGCTCAAAACAATTCATTTAATGCATGAAAAATAGCAAATAAAGTTAGATAGGGTTGAAATTTTAGGATGTGGCTTATAATGGTTCATATTGAATGCACAAAAAGTTTGGAGTTGAAATAAGTTAAAAAAAATTGAATCCTTTTGTAACAGACGAGTTTTCGTCCTAAACCCTGATACTTCGAAAGCGATTGTCCATTTTGTACACAAAGTGCATCCAGTTTTTGCCGTAACCCTCTCAACTTTTTAGCACATGCTATGTGGGTGAAATTATGATACCATGCCAAGTTTCAACCATTTCAGAGTTCATTTGTGGTGCTTTTTAATTTCAGGGTCATTTAGCTCAAAACAATTCATTAAATGCATGAAAAATAGCAAATGAAGTTAGATAGGGTTGAAATTTTAGGATGTGGCTTCTAATGGTTCATATTGAATGCACAAAAAGTCTGGAGTTGAAATAAGTTAAAAAAAATTGAAATCCTTTTGTAACAAACGAGTTTTCGTCCGAAACCCTGATACTTCGACAGAGATTGTCCATTTTGTACACGAAGTGCATCCAGTTTTTGCCGTAACCCTCTCAACTTTTTAGCACATGCTATGTGGGTGAAATTATGATACCATGCCAACTTTCAACCATTTCAGAGTTCATTTGTGGTGCTTTTTAATTTCAGGGTCATTTAGCACAAAACAATTCATTAAATGCATGAAAAATAGCAAATGAAGTTAGATAGGGTTGAAATTTTAGGATGTGGATTCTAATGGTTCATATTGAATGCACATAAAGTCTGGAGTTGAAATAAGTTTAAAAAAATTGAAATCCTTTTGTAACAGACGAGTTTTCGTCCGAAACCCTGATACTTCTAAAGAGATTGTCCATTTCGTACACGAAGTGCATCCAGTTTTTGCCGTAACCCTCTCAACTTTTTAGCACATGCTATGTGGTTGAAATTATGATACCATGCCAAGTTTCAACCATTTCAGAGTTCATTTGTGGTGCTTTTTAATTTGAGGGTCGTTTAGCTCAAAACAATTCATTAAATGCATGAAAAATAGCAAATGAAGTTAGATCGGGTTGAAATTTTAGGATGTGGCTTCTAATGGTTCATATTGAATGCACAAAAAGTCTGGAGTTGAAATAAGTTCAAAAAAATTGAAATCCTTTTGTAAAAGACGAGTTTTCGTCCGAAACCCTGATACTTCGAAAGTGATTGTCCATTTTGTACACGAAGTGCATCCAGTTTTTGCCGTAACCCTCTCAACTTTTTAGCACATGCTATGTGGGTGAAATTATGATACCATGCCTACTTTCAACCATTTCAGAGTTCATTTGTGGTGCTTTTTAATTTCAGGGTCATTTAGCTCAAAACAATTCATTAAATGCATGAAAAATAGCAAATGAAGTTAGATAGGGTTGAAATTTTAGGATGTGGCTTCTAAAGGTTCATATTGCATGCACAAAAAGTCTGGAGTTGAAATAAGTTTAAAAAAATTGAAATCCTTTTGTAATAGACGAGTTTTCGTCCGAAACCCTGATACTTCGAAAGAGATTGTCCATTTTGTACACGAAGTGCATCCAGTTTCTGCCGTAACCCTCTCAACTTTTTAGCACATGCTATGTGGGTGAAATTATGATACCATGCCAAGTTTCAACCATTTCAGAGTTCATTTGTGGTGCTTTTTAATTTCAGGGTCGTTTAGCTCAAAACAATTCATTAAATGGATGGAAAATAGAAAATGAAGTTAGATAGGGTTGAAATTTTAGGATGTGGCTTCTAATGGTTCATATTGAATGCACAAAAAGTCTGGAGTTGAAATAATTTGAAAAAATTGAAATCCTTATGTAACAGACGAGTTTTCGTCCGAAACCCTGATACTTCGAAAGAGATTGTCCATTTTGTACACGAAGTGCATCCAGCTTTTGCCGTAACCCTCTCAACTTTTTATCCCATGCTATGTGGGTGAAATTCTGATACCATGCCAAGTTTCAACCATTTCAGAGTTCATTTGTGGTGCTTTTTAATTTCAGGGTCATTTAGCTCAAAACAATTCATTAAATGCATGAAAAATAGCAAATGAAGTTAGATAGGGTTGAAAGTTTAGGATGTGGCTTATAATGGTTCATATTGAATGCACAAAAAGTCTGGAGTTGAAATAATTTTAAAAAATTGAAATCCTTTTGTAACAGACGAGTTTTCGTCTGAAACCCTGATACTTCGAAAGAGATTGTCCATTTTGTACACGAAGTGCATCCAGTTTTTTCCGTAACCCTCTCAACTTTTTAGCACATACTATGTGGGTGAAATTATGATATACCATGCCAAGTTTCAACCATTTCCGAGTTCATTTGTGGTGCTTTTCAATTTCAGGGTCATTTAGCTGAAAACAATTCATTAAATGCATGAAAAATAGCAAATGAAGTTAGATAGGGTTGAAATTTTAGGATGTGGCTTCTAATGGTTCATATTGAATGCACAAAAAGTATGGAGTTGAAATAATTTTAAAAAATTGAAATCCTTTTGTAACAGACGAGTTTTCGTCCTAAACCCTGATACTTCGAAAGAGATTGTCCATTTTGTACACGAAGTGCATCCAGTTTTTGCCGTAACCCTCTCAACTTTTTAGCACATGCTATGTGGGTGAAATTATGATACCATGCCAACTTTCAACCATTTCAGAGTTCTTTTGTGGTGCTTTTTAATTTCAGGGTCATTTAGCTCAAAACAATTCATTTAATGCATGAAAAATAGCAAATAAAGTTAGATAGGGTTGAAATTTTAGGATGTGGCTTATAATGGTTCATATTGAATGCACAAAAAGTTTGGAGTTGAAATAAGTTAAAAAAAATTGAATCCTTTTGTAACAGACGAGTTTTCGTCCTAAACCCTGATACTTCGAAAGCGATTGTCCATTTTGTACACAAAGTGCATCCAGTTTTTGCCGTAACCCTCTCAACTTTTTAGCACATGCTATGTGGGTGAAATTATGATACCATGCCAAGTTTCAACCATTTCAGAGTTCATTTGTGGTGCTTTTTAATTTCAGGGTCATTTAGCTCAAAACAATTCATTAAATGCATGAAAAATAGCAAATGAAGTTAGATAGGGTTGAAATTTTAGGATGTGGCTTCTAATGGTTCATATTGAATGCACAAAAAGTCTGGAGTTGAAATAAGTTAAAAAAAATTGAAATCCTTTTGTAACAAACGAGTTTTCGTCCGAAACCCTGATACTTCGACAGAGATTGTCCATTTTGTACACGAAGTGCATCCAGTTTTTGCCGTAACCCTCTCAACTTTTTAGCACATGCTATGTGGGTGAAATTATGATACCATGCCAACTTTCAACCATTTCAGAGTTCATTTGTGGTGCTTTTTAATTTCAGGGTCATTTAGCACAAAACAATTCATTAAATGCATGAAAAATAGCAAATGAAGTTAGATAGGGTTGAAATTTTAGGATGTGGATTCTAATGGTTCATATTGAATGCACATAAAGTCTGGAGTTGAAATAAGTTTAAAAAAATTGAAATCCTTTTGTAACAGACGAGTTTTCGTCCGAAACCCTGATACTTCTAAAGAGATTGTCCATTTCGTACACGAAGTGCATCCAGTTTTTGCCGTAACCCTCTCAACTTTTTAGCACATGCTATGTGGTTGAAATTATGATACCATGCCAAGTTTCAACCATTTCAGAGTTCATTTGTGGTGCTTTTTAATTTGAGGGTCGTTTAGCTCAAAACAATTCATTAAATGCATGAAAAATAGCAAATGAAGTTAGATCGGGTTGAAATTTTAGGATGTGGCTTCTAATGGTTCATATTGAATGCACAAAAAGTCTGGAGTTGAAATAAGTTCAAAAAAATTGAAATCCTTTTGTAAAAGACGAGTTTTCGTCCGAAACCCTGATACTTCGAAAGTGATTGTCCATTTTGTACACGAAGTGCATCCAGTTTTTGCCGTAACCCTCTCAACTTTTTAGCACATGCTATGTGGGTGAAATTATGATACCATGCCTACTTTCAACCATTTCAGAGTTCATTTGTGGTGCTTTTTAATTTCAGGGTCATTTAGCTCAAAACAATTCATTAAATGCATGAAAAATAGCAAATGAAGTTAGATAGGGTTGAAATTTTAGGATGTGGCTTCTAAAGGTTCATATTGCATGCACAAAAAGTCTGGAGTTGAAATAAGTTTAAAAAAATTGAAATCCTTTTGTAATAGACGAGTTTTCGTCCGAAACCCTGATACTTCGAAAGAGATTGTCCATTTTGTACACGAAGTGCATCCAGTTTCTGCCGTAACCCTCTCAACTTTTTAGCACATGCTATGTGGGTGAAATTATGATACCATGCCAAGTTTCAACCATTTCAGAGTTCATTTGTGGTGCTTTTTAATTTCAGGGTCGTTTAGCTCAAAACAATTCATTAAATGGATGGAAAATAGAAAATGAAGTTAGATAGGGTTGAAATTTTAGGATGTGGCTTCTAATGGTTCATATTGAATGCACAAAAAGTCTGGAGTTGAAATAATTTGAAAAAATTGAAATCCTTTTGTAACAGACGAGTTTTCGTCCGAAACCCTGATACTTCGAAAGAGATTGTCCATTTTGTACACGAAGTGCATCCAGTTTTTTCCGTAACCCTCTCAACTTTTTTGCACATGCTATGTGGGTGAAATTATGATATACCATGCCAAGTTTCAATCATTTCCGAGTTCATTTGTGGTGCTTTTTAATTTCAGGGTCATTTAGCTGAAAACAATTCATTAAATGCATGAAAAATAGCAAATGAAGTTAGATAGGGTTGAAATTTTAGGATGTGGCTTCTAATGGTTCATATTGAATGCACAAAAAGTCTGGAGTTGAAATAATTTTAAAAAATTGAAATCCTTTTGTAACAGACGAGTTTTCGTCCGAAACCCTGATACTTCGAAAGAGATTGTCCATTTTGTACACGAAGTGCATCCAGTTTTTGCCGTAACCCTCTCAACTTTTTAGCACATGCTATGTGGGTGAAATTATGATACCATGCCAACTTTCAACCATTTCAGAGTTCATTTGTGGTGCTTTTTAATATCAGGGTCATTTAGCTCAAAACAATTCATTAAATGCATGAAAAATAGCAAATGAAGTTAGATAGGGTTGAAATTTTAGGATGTGGCTTCTAATGGTTCATATTGAATGCACAAAAAGTCTGGAGTTGAAATAAGTTTAAAAAAATTGAAATCCTTTTGTAACAGACGAGTTTTCGTCCGAAACCCTGATACTTCGAAAGAGATTGTCCATTTTGTACACGAAGTGCATCCAGTGTTTGCCGTAACCCTCTCTACTTTTTAGCACATGCTATGTGGGTGAAATTATGATACCATGCCAAGTTTCAACCATTTCAGAGTTCATTTGTGGTGCTTTTTAATTTCAGGGTCGTTTAGCTCAAAACAATTCATTAAATGCATGAAAAATAGCAAATGAAGTTAGATAGGGTTGAAATTTTAGGATGTGGCTTCTAATGGTTCATATTGAATGCAAAAAATGTCTGGAGTTGAAATAAGTTCAAAAAAATAGAAATCCTTTTGTAACAGACGAGTTTTCGTCCGAAACCCTGATACTTCGAAAGAGATTGTCCATTTTGTACACGAAGTGTATCCAGTTTTTGCCGTAACCCTCTCAACTTTTTAGCACATGCTATGTGGGTGAAATTATGATACCATGCCAAGTTTCATCCATTTGATAGTTCATTTGTGGTGCTTTTTAATTTCAGGGTCATTTAGCTCAATACAATTCATTAAATGCATGAAAAATAGCAAATGAAGTTAGATAGGGTTGAAATTTTAGGATGTGGCTTCTAATGGTTCATATTGAATGCACAAAACGTCTGGAGTTGAAATAAGTTTAAAAAAATTGAAATCCTTTTGTAACAGACGAGTTTTCGTTCGAAACCCTGATATTTCGAAAGAGATTGTCCATTTTGTACACGAAGTGCATCCAGTTTTTGCCGTAACTCTCTCAACTTTTTAGCACATGCTATGTGGGTGAAATTATGATACCATGCCAAGTTTCAACCATTTCAGAGTTCATTTGTGGTGCTTTTTAATTTCAGGGTCGTTTAGCTCAAAACAATTCATTAAATGCATGAAAAATAGCAAATGAAGTTAGATAGGGTTGAAATTTTAGGATGTGGCTTCTAATGGTTCATATTGAATGCACAAAATGTCTGGAGTTGAAATAAGTTCAAAAAAATAGAAATCCTTTTGTAACAGACGAGTTTTCGTCCGAAACCCTGATACTTCGAAAGAGATTGTCCATTTTGTACACGAAGTGTATCCAGTTTTTGCCGTAACCCTCTCAACTTTTTAGCACATGCTATGTGGGTGAAATTATGATACCATGCCAAGTTTCATCCATTTGATAGTTCATTTGTGGTGCTTTTTAATTTCAGGGTCATTTAGCTCAATACAATTCATTAAATGCATGAAAAATAGCAAATGAAGTTAGATAGGGTTGAAATTTTCGGATGTGGCTTCTAATGGTACATATTGAATGCACAAAACGTCTGGAGTTGAAATAAGTTTAAAAAAATTGAAATCCTTTTGTAACAGACGAGTTTTCGTTCGAAACCCTGATATTTCGAAAGAGATTGTCCATTTTGTACACGAAGTGCATCCAGTTTTTGCCGTAACTCTCTCAACTTTTTAGCACATGCTATGTGGGTGAAATTATGATACCATGCCAAGTTTCAACCATTTGAGAGTTCATTTGTGGTGCTTTTTAATTTCAGGGTCGTTTAGCTCAAAACAATTCATTAAATGCATGAAAAATAGCAAATGAAGTTAGATAGGGTTGAAATTTTAGGATGTGGCTTCTAATGGTTCATATTGAATGCAAAAAAAGTCTGGAGTTGAAATAAGTTAAAAAAAATTGAAATCCTTTTGTAACAAACGAGTTTTCGTCCGAAACCCTGATATTTCGAAAGAGATTGTCCATTTTGTACACGAAGTGCATCCAGTTTTTGCCGTAACCCTCTCAACTTTTTAGCATATGCTATGTGGGTGAAATTATGATACCATGCCAAGTTTCAACCATTTGATAGTTCATTTGTGGTGCTTTTTAATTTCAGGGTCATTTAGCTCAAAACAATTCATTAAATGCATGAAAAATAGGAAATGAAGTTAGATAGGGTTGAAATTTTAGGATGTGGCTTCTAATGGTTCATATTGAAAGCACAAAAAGTCTGGAGTTGAAATAAGTTAAAAAAAATTGAAATCCTTATGTAACAGACGAGTTTTCGTCCGAAACCCTGATACTTCGAAAGAGATTGTCCATTTTGTACACGAAGTGCATCCAGCTTTTGCCGTAACCCTCTCAACTTTTTATCCCATTCTATGTGGGTGAAATTCTGATACCATGCCAAGTTTCAACCTTTTTAGAGTTCATTTGTGGTGCTTTTTAATTTCAGGGTCATTTAGCTCAAAACAATTCATTAAATGCATAAAAAATAGCAAATGAAGTTAGATAGGGTGGAAATTTTAGGATGTGGCTTCTAATGCTTCATATTGAATGCACAAAAAGTCTGGAGTTGAAATAAGTTAAAAAAATTGAAATCCTTTTGTAACACACGAGTTTTCGTTCGAAACCCTGATATTTCGAAAGAGATTGTCCATTTTGTACACGAAGTGCATCCAGTTTTTGCCGTAACTCTCTCAACTTTTTAGCACATGCTATGTGGGTGAAATTATGATACCATGCCAAGTTTCAACCATTTGAGAGTTCATTTGTGGTGCTTTTTAATTTCAGGGTCGTTTAGCTCAAAACAATTCATTAAATGCATGAAAAATAGCAAATGAAGTTAGATAGGGTTGAAATTTTAGGATGTGGCTTCTAATGGTTCATATTGAATGCAAAAAAAGTCTGGAGTTGAAATAAGTTAAAAAAAATTGAAATCCTTTTGTAACAAACGAGTTTTCGTCCGAAACCCTGATATTTCGAAAGAGATTGTCCATTTTGTACACGAAGTGCATCCAGTTTTTGCCGTAACCCTCTCAACTTTTTAGCATATGCTATGTGGGTGAAATTATGATACCATGCCAAGTTTCAACCATTTGATAGTTCATTTGTGGTGCTTTTTAATTTCAGGGTCATTTAGCTCAAAACAATTCATTAAATGCATGAAAAATAGGAAATGAAGTTAGATAGGGTTGAAATTTTAGGATGTGGCTTCTAATGGTTCATATTGAAAGCACAAAAAGTCTGGAGTTGAAATAAGTTAAAAAAAATTGAAATCCTTATGTAACAGACGAGTTTTCGTCCGAAACCCTGATACTTCGAAAGAGATTGTCCATTTTGTACACGAAGTGCATCCAGCTTTTGCCGTAACCCTCTCAACTTTTTATCCCATTCTATGTGGGTGAAATTCTGATACCATGCCAAGTTTCAACCTTTTTAGAGTTCATTTGTGGTGCTTTTTAATTTCAGGGTCATTTAGCTCAAAACAATTCATTAAATGCATAAAAAATAGCAAATGAAGTTAGATAGGGTGGAAATTTTAGGATGTGGCTTCTAATGCTTCATATTGAATGCACAAAAAGTCTGGAGTTGAAATAAGTTAAAAAAATTGAAATCCTTTTGTAACACACGAGTTTTCGTCCGAAACCCTGATACTTCGAAAGAGATTGTCCATTTTGTACACGAAGTGCATCCAGTTTTTGCCGTAACCCTCTCAACTTTTTAGCACATGCTATGTGGGTGAAATTATGATACCATGCCAAGTTTCAACCATTTCAGAGTTCATTTGTGGTGCTTTTTAATTTCAGGGTCATTTAGCTCAAAACAATTCATTAAATGCATAAAAAATAGCAAATGAAGTTAGATAGGGTTGAAATTTTAGGATGTGGCTTCTAATGGTTCATATTGAATGCACAAAAAGTCTGGAGTTGAAATAAGTTCAAAAAAATTGAAATCCTTTTGTAACAGACGAGTTTTCGTCCGAAACCCTGATACTTCGAAAGAGATTGTCCATTTTGTACACGAAGTGCATCCAGTTTTTGCCGTAACCCTCTCAACTTTTTAGCACATGCTATGTGGGTGAAATTATGATACCATGCCAAGTTTCAACCATTTGATAGTTCATTTGTGGTGCTTTTTAATTTCAGGGTCATTTAGCTGAAAACAATTCATTAAATGTATGAAAAATAGCAAATGAAGTTAGATAGGGTTGAAATTTTAGGATGTGGCTTCTAATGGTTCATATTGAATGCACAAAAAGTCTGGAGTTGAAATAAGTTAAAAAAAATTGAAATCCTTATGTAACAGACGAGTTTTCGTCCGAAACCCTGATACTTCGAAAGAGATTGTCCATTTTGTACACGAAGTGCATCCAGCTTTTGCCGTAACCCTCTCAACTTTTTATCCCAAGCTATGTGGGTGAAATTATGATACCATGCCAAGTTTCAACCTTTTTAGAGTTCATTTGTGGTGCTTTTTAATTTCAGGGTCATTTAGCTGAAAACAATTCATTAAATGCATGAAAAATAGCAAATGATGTTAGATAGGGTTGAAATTTTCGGATGTGGATTCTAATGGTACATATTGAATGCACAAAACGTCTGGAGTTGAAATAAGTTTAAAAAAATTGAAATCCTTTTGTAACAGACGAGTTTTCGTTCGAAACCCTGATATTTCGAAAGAGATTGTCCATTTTGTACACGAAGTGCATCCAGTTTTTGCCGTAACTCTCTCAACTTTTTAGCACATGCTATGTGGGTGAAATTATGATACCATGCCAAGTTTCAACCATTTGAGAGTTCATTTGTGGTGCTTTTTAATTTCAGGGTCGTTTAGCTCAAAACAATTCATTAAATGCATGAAAAATAGCAAATGAAGTTAGATAGGGTTGAAATTTTAGGATGTGGCTTCTAATGGTTCATATTGAATGCAAAAAAAGTCTGGAGTTGAAATAAGTTAAAAAAAATTGAAATCCTTTTGTAACAAACGAGTTTTCGTCCGAAACCCTGATATTTCGAAAGAGATTGTCCATTTTGTACACGAAGTGCATCCAGTTTTTGCCGTAACCCTCTCAACTTTTTAGCATATGCTATGTGGGTGAAATTATGATACCATGCCAAGTTTCAACCATTTGATAGTTCATTTGTGGTGCTTTTTAATTTCAGGGTCATTTAGCTCAAAACAATTCATTAAATGCATGAAAAATAGGAAATGAAGTTAGATAGGGTTGAAATTTTAGGATGTGGCTTCTAATGGTTCATATTGAAAGCACAAAAAGTCTGGAGTTGAAATAAGTTAAAAAAAATTGAAATCCTTATGTAACAGACGAGTTTTCGTCCGAAACCCTGATACTTCGAAAGAGATTGTCCATTTTGTACACGAAGTGCATCCAGCTTTTGCCGTAACCCTCTCAACTTTTTATCCCATTCTATGTGGGTGAAATTCTGATACCATGCCAAGTTTCAACCTTTTTAGAGTTCATTTGTGGTGCTTTTTAATTTCAGGGTCATTTAGCTCAAAACAATTCATTAAATGCATAAAAAATAGCAAATGAAGTTAGATAGGGTGGAAATTTTAGGATGTGGCTTCTAATGCTTCATATTGAATGCACAAAAAGTCTGGAGTTGAAATAAGTTAAAAAAATTGAAATCCTTTTGTAACACACGAGTTTTCGTTCGAAACCCTGATATTTCGAAAGAGATTGTCCATTTTGTACACGAAGTGCATCCAGTTTTTGCCGTAACTCTCTCAACTTTTTAGCACATGCTATGTGGGTGAAATTATGATACCATGCCAAGTTTCAACCATTTGAGAGTTCATTTGTGGTGCTTTTTAATTTCAGGGTCGTTTAGCTCAAAACAATTCATTAAATGCATGAAAAATAGCAAATGAAGTTAGATAGGGTTGAAATTTTAGGATGTGGCTTCTAATGGTTCATATTGAATGCAAAAAAAGTCTGGAGTTGAAATAAGTTAAAAAAAATTGAAATCCTTTTGTAACAAACGAGTTTTCGTCCGAAACCCTGATATTTCGAAAGAGATTGTCCATTTTGTACACGAAGTGCATCCAGTTTTTGCCGTAACCCTCTCAACTTTTTAGCATATGCTATGTGGGTGAAATTATGATACCATGCCAAGTTTCAACCATTTGATAGTTCATTTGTGGTGCTTTTTAATTTCAGGGTCATTTAGCTCAAAACAATTCATTAAATGCATGAAAAATAGGAAATGAAGTTAGATAGGGTTGAAATTTTAGGATGTGGCTTCTAATGGTTCATATTGAAAGCACAAAAAGTCTGGAGTTGAAATAAGTTAAAAAAAATTGAAATCCTTATGTAACAGACGAGTTTTCGTCCGAAACCCTGATACTTCGAAAGAGATTGTCCATTTTGTACACGAAGTGCATCCAGCTTTTGCCGTAACCCTCTCAACTTTTTATCCCATTCTATGTGGGTGAAATTCTGATACCATGCCAAGTTTCAACCTTTTTAGAGTTCATTTGTGGTGCTTTTTAATTTCAGGGTCATTTAGCTCAAAACAATTCATTAAATGCATAAAAAATAGCAAATGAAGTTAGATAGGGTGGAAATTTTAGGATGTGGCTTCTAATGCTTCATATTGAATGCACAAAAAGTCTGGAGTTGAAATAAGTTAAAAAAATTGAAATCCTTTTGTAACACACGAGTTTTCGTCCGAAACCCTGATACTTCGAAAGAGATTGTCCATTTTGTACACGAAGTGCATCCAGTTTTTGCCGTAACCCTCTCAACTTTTTAGCACATGCTATGTGGGTGAAATTATGATACCATGCCAAGTTTCAACCATTTCAGAGTTCATTTGTGGTGCTTTTTAATTTCAGGGTCATTTAGCTCAAAACAATTCATTAAATGCATAAAAAATAGCAAATGAAGTTAGATAGGGTTGAAATTTTAGGATGTGGCTTCTAATGGTTCATATTGAATGCACAAAAAGTCTGGAGTTGAAATAAGTTCAAAAAAATTGAAATCCTTTTGTAACAGACGAGTTTTCGTCCGAAACCCTGATACTTCGAAAGAGATTGTCCATTTTGTACACGAAGTGCATCCAGTTTTTGCCGTAACCCTCTCAACTTTTTAGCACATGCTATGTGGGTGAAATTATGATACCATGCCAAGTTTCAACCATTTGATAGTTCATTTGTGGTGCTTTTTAATTTCAGGGTCATTTAGCTGAAAACAATTCATTAAATGTATGAAAAATAGCAAATGAAGTTAGATAGGGTTGAAATTTTAGGATGTGGCTTCTAATGGTTCATATTGAATGCACAAAAAGTCTGGAGTTGAAATAAGTTAAAAAAAATTGAAATCCTTATGTAACAGACGAGTTTTCGTCCGAAACCCTGATACTTCGAAAGAGATTGTCCATTTTGTACACGAAGTGCATCCAGCTTTTGCCGTAACCCTCTCAACTTTTTATCCCAAGCTATGTGGGTGAAATTATGATACCATGCCAAGTTTCAACCTTTTTAGAGTTCATTTGTGGTGCTTTTTAATTTCAGGGTCATTTAGCTGAAAACAATTCATTAAATGCATGAAAAATAGCAAATGATGTTAGATAGGGTTGAAATTTTCGGATGTGGCTTCTAATGGTACATATTGAATGCACAAAACGTCTGGAGTTGAAATAAGTTTAAAAAAATTGAAATCCTTTTGTAACAGACGAGTTTTCGTCCGAAACCCTGATACTTCGAACCAGATTGTCCATTTTGTACACGAAGTGCATCCAGTTTTTGCCGTAACCCTCTCAACTTTTTAGCACATGCTATGTGGGTGAAATTATGATACCATGCCAACTTTCAACCATTTCAGAGTTCATTTGTGGTGCTTTTTAATTTGAGGGTTATTTAGCTCAAAACAATTCATTAAATGCATGAAAAATAGCAAATGAAGTTAGATAGGGTTGAAATTTTAGGATGTGGCTTATAATGGTTCATATTGAATGCACAAAAAGTCTGGAGTTGAAATAAGTTCAAAAAAATTGAAATCCTTTTGTAACAGACGAGTTTTCGTCCGAAACCCTGATACTTCGAAAGAGATTGTCCATTTTGTACACGAAGTGCATCCAGTTTTTGCCGTAACCCTCTCAACTTTTTAGCACATCCTATGTGGGTGAAATTATGATACCATGCCAACTTTCAACCATTTCAGAGTTCATTTGTGGTGTTTTTAATTTCAGGGTCATTTAGCTCAAAACAATTCATTAAATGCATGAAAAATAGCAAATGAAGTTAGATAGGGTTGAAATTTTAGGATGTGGCTTCTAAAGGTTCATATTGAATGCACAAAAAGTTTGGAGTTGAAATAAGTTAAAAAAATTTGAAATCCTTTTGTAACAGACGAGTTTTCGTCCGAAACCCTGATACTTCGAAAGAGATTGTCCATTTTGTACACGAAGTGCATCCAGTTTTTTCCGTAACCCTCTCAACTTTTTAGCACATGCTATGTGGGTGAAATTATGATATACCATGCCAAGTTTCAACCATTTCAGAGTTCATTTGTGGTGCTTTTTAATTTCAGGGTCGTTTAGCTCAAAACAATTCATTAAATGGATGAAAAATAGCAAATGAAGTTAGATAGGGTTGAAATTTTAGGATGTGGCTTCTAATGGTTCATATTGAATGCACAAAAAGTCTGGAGTTGAAATAATTTTAAAAAATTGAAATCCTTTTGTAACAGACGAGTTTCGTCCGAAACCCTGATACTTCAAAAGAGATTGTCCATTTTGTACACGAAGTGCATCCAGTTTTTCCGTAACCCTCTCAACTTTTTAGCACATGCTATGTGGGTGAAATTATGATATACCATGCCAAGTTTCAATCATTTCCGAGTTCATTTGTGGTGCTTTTTAATTTCAGGGTCATTTAGCTCAAAACAATTCATTAAATGCATGAAAAATAGCAAATGAAGTTAGATAGGGTTGAAATTTTAGGATGTGGCTTCTAATGGTTCATATTGAATGCACAAAACGTCTGGAGTTGAAATAAGTTTAAAAAATTGAAATCCTTTTGTAACAGACGAGTTTTCGTCCGAAACCCTGATACTTCGAAAGAGATTGTCCATTTTGTACACGAAGTGCATCCAGTTTTTTCCGTAACCCTCTCAACTTTTTAGCACATGCTATGTGGGTGAAATTATGATACCATGCCAACTTTCAACCATTTCAGAGTTCATTTGTGGTGCTTTTTAATTTCAGGGTCGTTTAGCTCAAAACAATTCATTAAATGCATGAAAAATAGCAAATGAATTTAGATAGGGTCGAAATTTTAGGATGTGGCTTCTAATGGTTCATATTGAATGCACAAAAAGTCTGGAGTTGAAATAAGTTTAAAAAAATTGAAATCCTTTTGTAACAGACGAGTTTTCGTCCGAAACCCTGATACTTCGAAAGAGATTGTCCATTTTGTACACGACGTGCATCCAGTGTTTGCCGTAACCCTCTCAACTTTTTAGCACATGCTATGTGGGTGAAATTATGATACCATGCCAAGTTTCAACCATTTCAGAGTTCATTTGTGGTGCTTTTTAATTTCATGGTCGTTTAGCTCAAAACAATTCATTAAATGCATGAAAAATAGCAAATGAAGTTAGATAGGGTTGAAATTTTAGGATGTGGCTTCTAATGGTTCATATTGAATGCACAAAAAGTCTGGAATTGAAATAAGATCAAAAAAATTGAAATCCTTTTGTAACAGACGAGTTTTCGTGCGAAACCCTGATACTTCGAAAGAGATTGTCCATTTTGTACACGAAGTGTATCCATTTTTTGCCGTAACCCTCTCAACTTTTTAGCACATGCTATGTGGGTGAAATTATGATACCATGCCAAGTTTCATCCATTTGATAGTTCATTTGTGGTGCTTTTTAATTTCAGGGTCATTTAGCTCAATACAATTCAATAAATGCATGAAAAATAGCAAATGAAGTTAGATAGGGTTGAAATTTTAGGATGTGGCTTCTAATGGTTCATATTGAATGCACAAAAAGTCTGGTGTTGAAATAAGTTAAAAAAAATTGAAATCCTTATGTAACAGACGAGGTTTCGTCCGAAACCCTGATACTTCGAAAGAGATTGTCCATTTTGTACACGAAGTGCATCCAGCTTTTG
Source organism: Elymus sibiricus (assembly GCA_039707655.1). Classification (NCBI taxonomy): domain Eukaryota; kingdom Viridiplantae; phylum Streptophyta; class Magnoliopsida; order Poales; family Poaceae; genus Elymus; species Elymus sibiricus. The sequence goes on from CM077665.1 coordinate 242,598,298, forward strand.
CCGTAACCCTCTCAACTTTTTATCCCATGCTATGTGGGTGAAATTATGATACCATGCCAAGTTTCAACCTTTTTAGAGTTCATTTGTGGTGCTTTTTAATTTCAGGGTCATTTAGCTCAAAACAATTCATTAAATGCATGAAAAATAGCAAATGATGTTAGATAGGGTTGAAATTTTTGGATGTGGCTTCTAATGGTTCATATTGAATGCACAAAAAGTTTGGAGTTGAAATAAGTTCAAAAAAATTGAAATCCTTTTGTAACAGACGAGTTTTCGTCCTAAACCCTGATACTTTGACAGAGATTGTCCATTTTGTACACGAAGTGCATCCAGTTTTTGCCGTAACCCTCTCAACTTTTTAGCACATGCTATGTGGGTTAAATTATGATACCATGCCAAGTTTCAACCATTTCAGAGTTCATTTGTGGTGCTTTTTAATTTCAGGGTCATTTAGCTCAAAACAATTCATTAAATGCATGAAAAATAGCAAATGAAGTTAGATAGGGTTGAAAGTTTAGGATGTGGCTTATAATGGTTCATATTGAATGCACAAAAAGTCTAGAGTTGAAATAAGTTAAAAAAAATTGAAATCCTTTTGTAACAGACGAGTTTTCGTTCGAAACCCTGATATTTCGAAAGAGATTGTCCATTTTGTACACGAAGTGCATCCAGTTTTTGCCGTAACTCTCTCAACTTTTTAGCACATGCTATGTGGGTGAAATTATGATACCATGCCAAGTTTCAACCATTTGAGAGTTCATTTGTGGTGCTTTTTAATTTCAGGGTCGTTTAGCTCAAAACAATTCATTAAATGCATGAAAAATAGCAAATGAAGTTAGATAGGGTTGAAATTTTAGGATGTGGCTTCTAATGGTTCATATTGAATGCACAAAAAGTCTGGAGTTGAAATAAGTTAAAAAAAATTGAAATCCTTTTGTAACAAACGAGTTTTCGTCCGAAACCCTAATACTTCGAAAGAGATTGTCCATTTTGTACACGAAGTGCATCCAGTTTTTGCCGTAACCCTCTCAACTTTTTAGCACATGCTATGTGGGTGAAATTATGATACCATGCCAAGTTTCAACCATTTCAGAGTTCATTTGTGGTGCTTTTTAATTTCAGGGTCATTTAGCTCAAAACAATTCATTAAATGCATAAAAAATAGCAAATGAAGTTAGATAGGGTTGAAATTTTGGGATGTGGCTTCTAATGCTTCATATTGAATGCACAAAAAGTCTGGAGTTGAAATAAGTTAAAAAAATTGAAATCCTTTTGTAACACACGAGTTTTCGTCCGAAACCCTGATACTTCGAAAGAGATTGTCCATTTTGTACACGAAGTGCATCCAGCTTTTGCCGTAACCCTCTCAACTTTTTATCCCATGCTATGTGGGTGAAATTATGATACCATGCCAAGTTTCAACCTTTTTAGAGTTCATTTGTGGTGCTTTTTAATTTCAGGGTCATTTAGCTCAAAACAATTCATTAAATGCATAAAAAATAGCAAATGAAGTTAGATAGGGTTGAAATTTTGGGATGTGGCTTCTAATGCTTCATATTGAATGCACAAAAAGTCTGGAGTTGAAATAAGTTAAAAAAATTGAAATCCTTTTGTAACACACGAGTTTTCGTCCGAAACGCTGATACTTCGAAAGAGATTGTCCATTTTGTACACGAAGTGCATCCAGTTTTTGCCGTAACCCTCTCAACTTTTTAGCACATGCTATGTGGGTGAAATTATGATACCATGCCAAGTTTCAACCATATCAGAGTTCATTTGTGGTGCTTTTTAATTTCAGGGTCATTTAGCTCAAAACAATTCATTTAATGCATGAAAAATAGCAAATGAAGTTAGATAGGGTTGAAATTTTAGGATGTGGCTTCTAATGGTTCATATTGAATGCACAAAAAGTCTGGAGTTGAAATAAGTTAAAAAAAATTGAAATCCTTTTGTAACAGACGAGTTTTCGTCCGAAACCCTGATACTTCGAAAGAGATTGTCCGTTTTGTACACGAAGTGCATCCAGTTTTTGCCGTAACCCTCTCAACTTTTTAGCACATGCTATGTGGGTGAAATTATGATACCATACCAAGTTTCAACCATTTCATAGTTCATTTGTGGTGCTTTTTAATTTCAGGGTCATTTAGCTCAAAACAATTCATTAAATGCATGAAAAATAGCAAATGAAGTTAGATAGGGTTGAAATTTTAGGATGTGGCTTCTAATGGTTCATATTGAATGCACAAAAAGTCTGGAGTTGAAATAAGTTAAAAAAATTGAAATCCTTATGTAACAGACGAGTTTTCGTCCGAAACCCTGATACTTCGAAAGAGATTGTCCATTTTGTACACGAAGTGCATCCAGCTTTTGCCGTAACCCTCTCAACTTTTTATCCCATGCTATGTGGGTGAAATTATGATACCATGCCCAGTTTCAACCTTTTTAGAGTTCATTTGTGGTGCTTTTTAATTTCAGGGTCATTTAGCTCAAAACAATTAATTAAATGCATGAAAAATAGCAAATGATGTTAGATAGGGTTGAAATTTTCGGATGTGGCTTCTAATGGTTCATATTGAATGCACAAAAAGTTTGGAGTTGAAATAAGTTAAAAAAAATTGAAATCCTTTTGTAACAGACGAGTTTTCGTCCTAAACCCTGATACTTCGAAAGAGATTGTCCATTTTGTACCCGAAGTGCATCCAGTTTTTGCCGTAACCCTCTCAACTTTTTAGCAGATGCTATGTGGGTGAAATTATGATACCATGCTTAGTTTCAACCATTTCAGAGTTCATTTGTGGTGCTTTTTAATTTCAGGGTCATTTAGCTCAAAACAATTCATTAAATGCATGAAAAATAGCAAATGAAGTTAGATAGGGTTGAAATTTTAGGATGTGGCTTCTAATGGTTCATATTGAATGCACAAAAAGTCTGGAGTTGAAATAAGTTAAAAAAAATTGAAATCCTTTTGTAACAGACGAGTTTTCGTCCGAAACCCTGATATTTCGAAAGAGATTGTCCATTTTGTACATGAAGTGCATCCAGTTTTTGCCGTAACCCTCTCAACTTTTTTGCACATGCTATGTGGGTGAAATTATGATACCATGCCAAGTTTCAACCATTTGATAGTTCATTTGTGGTGCTTTTTAATTTCAGGTTCATTTAGCTGAAAACAATTCATTAAATGCATGAAAAATAGCAAATGAAGTTAGATAGGGTTGAATTTTAGGATGTGGCTTCTAATGGTTCATATTGAATGCACAAAACGTCTGGAGTTGAAATAATTTTAAAAAATTGAAATCCTTTTGTAACACACGAGTTTTCGTCCGAAACCCTGATATTTCGAAAGAGATTGTCCATTTTGTACACGAAGTGCATCCAGTTTTTGCCGTAACCCTCTCAACTTTTTAGCACATGCTATGTGGGTGAAATTATGATACCATGCCAAGTTTCAACCCTTTGATAGTTCATTTGTGGTGCTTTTTAATTTCAGGGTCATTTAGCTGAAAACAATTCATTAAATGCATGAAAAATAGCAAATGAAGTTAGATAGGGTTGAAATTTTAGGATGTGGCTTCTAATGGTTCATATTGAATGCACAAAACGTCTGGAGTTGAAATAATTTTAAAAAATTGAAATCCTTTTGTAACACACGAGTTTTCGTCCGAAACCCTGATATTTCGAAAGAGATTGTCCATTTTGTACACGAAGTGCATCCAGTTTTTGCCGTAACCCTCTCAACTTTTTAGCACATGCTATGTGGGTGAAATTATGATACCATGCCAATTTCAACCCTTTGATAGTTCATTTGTGGTGCTTTTTAATTTCAGGGTCATTTAGCTCAAAGCAATTCATTAAATGCATGAAAAATAGCAAATGAAGTTAGATAGGGTTGAAATTTTAGGATGTGGCTTCTAATGGTTCATATTGAATGCACAAAAAGTCTGGAGTTGAAATAAGTTCAAAAAAATTGAAATCCTTTTGTAACAGACGAGTTTTCGTCCGAAACCATGATACTTCGAAAGAGATTGTCCATTTTGTACACGAAGTGCATCCAGTTTTTGCCGTAACCCTCTCAACTTTTTAGCACATGCTATGTGGGTGAAATTATGATACAATGACAAGTTTCAACCATTTCAGAGTTCATTTGTGGTGCTTTTTAATTTCAGGGTCATTTAGTTGAAAACAATTCATTAAATGCATGAAAAATAGCAAATGAACTTAGATAGGGTTGAAATTTTAGGATGTGGCTTCTAATGGTTCATATTGAATGCACAAAAAGTCTGGAGTTGAAATAATTTTAAAAAATTGAAATCCTTTTGTAACAAACGAGTTTTTGTCCGAAACCCTGATACTTCGAAAGTGATTGTCCATTTTGTACACGAAGTGCATCCAGTTTTTCCGTAACCCTCTCAACTTTTTAACACATGCTATGTGGGTGAAATTATGATATACCATGCCAAGTTTCAACCATTTCCGAGTTTATTTGTGGTGCTTTTTAATTTAAGGGTCATTTAGCTGAAAACAATTCATTAAATGCATGAAAAATAGCAAATGAAGTTAGATAGGGTTGAAATTTTAGGATGTGGCTTCTAATGGTTCATATTGAATGCACAAAACGTCTGGAGTTGAAATAATTTTAAAAAATTGAAATCCTTTTGTAACACACGAGTTTTCGTCCGAAACCCTGATATTTCGAAAGAGATTGTCCATTTTGTACACGAAGTGCATCCAGTTTTTGCCGTAACCCTCTCAACTTTTTAGCACATGCTATGTGGGTGAAATTATGATACCATGCCAAGTTTCAACCATTTGATAGTTCATTTGTGGTGGTTTTTAATTTCAGGGTCATTTAGCTCAAAACAATTCATTAAATGCATGGAAAATAGCAAATGATGTTAGATAGGGTTGAAATTTTCGGATGTGGCTTCTAATGGTTCATATTGAATGCACAAAAAGTCTGGAGTTGAAATAATTTTAAAAAATTGAAATCCTTTTGTAATAGACGAGTTTTCGTCCGAAACCCTGATACTTCGAAAGAGATTGTCCATTTTGTACACGAAGTGCATCCAGTTTTTGCCGTAACCCTCTCAACTTTTTAGCACATGCTATGTGGGTGAAATTATGATACCATGCCTACTTTCAACCATTTCAGAGTTCATTTGTGGTGCTTTTTAATTTCAGGGTCATTTAGCTCAAAACAATTCATTAAATGCATGAAAAATAGCAAATGAAGTTAGATAGGGTTGAAATTTTGGGATGTGGCTTCTAATGGTTCATATTGAATGCACAAAAAGTCTGGAGTTGAAATAAGTTCAAAAAAATTGAAATCCTTTTGTAACAGACGAGTTTTCGTCCGAAACCATGATACTTCGAAAGAGATTGTCCATTTTGTACATGAAGTGCATCCAGTTTTTGCCGTAACCCTCTCAACTTTTTAGCACATGCTATGTGGGTGAAATTATGATACCATGCCAAGTTTCAACCATTTCAGAGTTCATTTGTGGTGCTTTTTAATTTCAGGGTCATTTAGCTGAAAACAATTCATTAAATGCATGAAAAATAGCATATGAAGTTAGATAGGGTTGAAATTTTAGGATGTGGCTTCTAATGGTTCATATTGAATGCACAAAAAGTCTAGAGTTGAAATAATTTTAAAAAATTGAAATCCTTTTGTAACAAACGAGTTTTTGTCCGAAACCCTGATACTTCGAAAGTGATTGTCCATTTTGTACACGAAGTGCATCCAGTTTTTGCCGTAACCCTCTCAACTTTTTAACACATGCTATGTGGGTGAAATTATGATATACCATGCCAAGTTTCAACCATTTCCGAGTTCATTTGTGGTGCTTTTTAATTTCAGGGTCATTTAGCTGAAAACAATTCATTAAATGCATGAAAAATAGCAAATGAAGTTAGATAGGGTTGAAATTTTAGGATGTGGCTTCTAATGGTTCATATTGAATGCACAAAACGTCTGGAGTTGAAATAATTTTAAAAAATTGAAATCCTTTTGTAACACACGAGTTTTCGTCCGAAACCCTGATACTTCGAAAGAGATTGTCCATTTTGTACACGAAGTGCATCCAGTTTTTGCCGTAACCCTCTCAACTTTTTAGCACATGCTATGTGGGTGAAATTATGATACCATGCCAAGTTTCAACCATTTCAGAGTTCATTTGTGGTGCTTTTTAATTTCAGGGTCATTTAGCTCAAAACAATTCATTTAATGCATGAAAAATAGCAAATGAAGTTAGATAGGGTTGAAATTTTAGGATGTGGCTTATAATGGTTCATATTGAATGCACAAAAAGTTTGGAGTTGAAATAAGTTAAAAAAATTTGAAATCCTTTTGTAACAGACGAGTTTTCGTCCTAAACCCTGATACTTCGAAAGAGATTGTCCATTTTGTACACGAAGTGTATCCAGTTTTTGCCGTAACCCTCTCAACTTTTTAGCACATGCTATGTGGGTGAAATTATGATACCATGCCAAGTTTCAACCATTTCAGAGTTCATTTGTGGTGCTTTTTAATTTCAGGGTCATTTAGCTCAAAACAATTCATTAAATGCATGAAAAATAGCAAATGAAGTTAGATAGGGTTGAAATTTTAGGATGTGGCTTCTAATGGTTCATATTGAATGCACAAAAAGTCTGGAGTTGAAATAATTTTAAAAAATTGAAATCCTTTTGTAACAGACGAGTTTTCGTCCGAAACCCTGATACTTCGAAAGAGATTGTCCATTTTGTACACGAAGTGCATCCAGTTTTTTCCGTAACCCTCTCAACTTTTTAGCACATGCTATGTGGGTAAAATTATGATATACCATGCCAAGTTTCAACCATTTCCGAGTTCATTTGTGGTGCTTTTTAATTTCAGGGTCATTTAGCTGAAAACAATTCATTAAATGCATGAAAAATAGCAAATGAAGTTAGATAGGGTTGAAATTTTAGGATGTGGCTTCTAATGGTTCATATTGAATGCACAAAACGTCTGGAGTTGAAATAATTTTAAAAAATTGAAATCCTTTTGTAACACACGAGTTTTCGTCCGAAACCCTGATACTTCGAAAGAGATTGTCCATTTTGTACACGAAGTGCATCCAGTTTTTGCCGTAACCCTCTCAACTTTTTAGCACATGCTATGTGGGTGAAATTATGATACCATGCCAAGTTTCAACCATTTGATAGTTCATTTGTGGTGCTTTTTAATTTCAGGGTCATTTAGCTCAAAACAATTCATTAAATGCATGAAAAATAGGAAATGAAGTTAGATAGGGTTGAAATTTTAGGATGTGGCTTCTAATGGTTCATATTGAATGCACAAAAAGTCTGGAGTTGAAATAAGTTAAAAAAATTTGAAATCCTTATGTAACAGACGAGTTTTCGTCCGAAACCCTGATACTTCGAAAGAGATTGTCCATTTTGTACACGAAGTGCATCCAGCTTTTGCCGTAACCCTCTCAACTTTTTATCCCATGCTATGTGGGTGAAATTATGATACCATGCCAAGTTTCAACCTTTTTAGAGTTCATTTGTGGTGCTTTTTAATTTCAGGGTCATTTAGCTCAAAACAATTCATTAAATGCATAAAAAATAGCAAATGAAGTTAGATAGGGTTGAAATTTTAGGATGTGGCTTCTAATGCTTCATATTGAATGCACAAAAAGTTTGGAGTTGAAATAAGTTAAAAAAATTGAAGTCCTTTTGTAACACACGAGTTTTCGTCCGAAACCCTGATACTTCGAAAGAGATTGTCCATTTTGTACACGAAGTGCATCCAGTTTTTGCCGTAACCCTCTCAACTTTTTAGCACATGCTATGTGGGTGAAATTATGATACCATGCCAAGTTTCAACCATTTCAGAGTTCATTTGTGATGCTTTTTAATTTCAGGGTCATTTAGCTCAAAACAATTCATTAAATGCATGAAAAATTGCAAATGAAGTTAGATAGGGTTGAAAGTTTAGGATGTGGCTTCTAATGGTTCATATTGAATGCACAAAAAGTCTGGAGTTGAAATAATTTTAAAAAATTGAAATCCTTTTGTAACAGACGAGTTTTCGTCCGAAACCCTGATACTTCGAAAGAGATTGTCCATTTTGTACACGAAGTGCATCCAGTTTTTGCTGTAACCCTCTCAACTTTTTAGCACATGCTATGTGGGTGAAATTATGATACCATGCCAACTTTCAACCATTTCAGAGTTCATTTGTGGTGCTTTTTAATTTCAGGGTTATTTAGCTCAAAACAATTCATTAAATGCATGAAAAATAGCAAATGAAGTTAGATAGGGTTGAAATTTTAGGATGTGGCTTCTAATGGTTCATATGGAATGCACAAAAAGTTTGGAGTTGAAATAAGTTAAAAAAATTGAAATCCTTTTGTAACAGACGAGTTTTCGTCCTAAACCCTCATACTTCGAAAGAGATTGTCCATTTCGTACAAGAAGTGCATCCAGTTTTTGCCGTAACCCTCTCAACTTTTTAGCACATGCTATGTGGGTGAAATTATGATACCATGCCAAGTTTCAACCATTTCAGAGTTCATTTGTGGTGCTTTTTAATTTCAGGGTCATTTAGCTCAAAACAATTCATTTAATGCATGAAAAATAGCAAATGAAGTTAGATAGGGTTGAAATTTCAGGATGTGGCTTCTAATGGTTCATATTGAATGCACAAAAAGTTTGGAGTTGAAATAAGTTAAAAAAAATTGAAATCCTTTTGTAACAGACGAGTTTTCGTCCTAAACCCTGATACTTCGAAAGAGATTGTCCATTTTGTACACGAAGTGCATCCAGTTTTTGCCGTAACCCTCTCAACTTTTTAGCACATGCTATGTGGGTGAAATTATGATATCATGCCAAGTTTCAACCATTTCAGAGTTCATTTGTGGTGCTTTTTAATTTCAGGGTCATTTAGCTCAAAACAAGTCATTAAATGCATAAAAAATAGCAAATGAAGTTAGATAGGGTTGAAATTTCAGGATGTGGCTTCTAATGGTTCATATTGAATGCACAAAAAGTCTGGAGTTGAAATAAGTTAAAAAAATTGAAATCCTTTTGTAACACACGAGTTTTCGTCCGAAACCCTGATACTTCGAAAGAGATTGTCCGTTTTGTACACGAAGTGCATCCAGTTTTTGCCGTAACCCTCTCAACTTTTTAGCACATGCTATGTGGGTGAAATTATGATACCATGCCAAGTTTCAACCATTTCAGAGTTCATTTGTGGTGCTTTTTAATTTCAGGGTCATTTAGCTCAAAACAATTCATTAAATGCATGAAAAATAGCAAATGAAGTTAGATAGGGTTGAAAGTTTAGGATGTGGCTTATAATGGTTCATATTGAATGCACAAAAAGTCTGGAGTTGAAATAATTTTAAAAAATTGAAATCCTTTTGTAACAGACGAGTTTTCGTCCGAAACCCTGATACTTCGAAAGAGATTGTCCATTTTGTACACAAAGTGCATCCAGTTTTTGCCGTAACCCTCTAAACTTTTTATCACATGCTATGTGGGTGAAATTATGATACCATGCCAAGTTTCAACCATTTCAGAGTTCATTTGTGGTGCTTTTTAATTTCAGGGTCGTTTAGCTCAAAACAATTCATTAAATGCATGAAAAATAGCAAATGAAGTTAGACAGGGTTGAAATTTTAGGATGTGGCTTCTAATGGTTCATATTGAATGCACAAAAAGTCTGGAGTTGAAATAAGTTCAAAAAAATTGAAATCCTTTTGTAACAGACGAGCTTTCGTCCGAAACCCTGATACTTCGAAAGAGATTGTCCATTTTGTACACGAAGTGCATCCAGTTTTTGCCGTAACCCTCTCAACTTTTTAGCACATGCTATGTGGGTGAAATTATGATACCATGCCAACTTTCAACCATTTCAGAGTTCATTTGTGGTGCTTTTTAATTTCAGGGTCATTTAGCTCAAAACAATTCATTAAATGCATGAAAAATAGCAAATGAAGTTAGACAGGGTTGAAATTTTAGGATGTGGCTTCTAATGGTTCATATTGAATGCACAAAAAGTCTGGAGTTGAAATAAGTTCAAAAAAATTGAAATCCTTTTGTAACAGACGAGCTTTCGTCCGAAACCCTGATACTTCGAAAGAGATTGTCCATTTTGTACACGAAGTGCATCCAGTTTTTGCCGTAACCCTCTCAACTTTTTAGCACATGCTATGTGGGTGAAATTATGATACCATGCCAACTTTCAACCATTTCAGAGTTCATTTGTGGTGCTTTTTAATTTCAGGGTCATTTAGCTCAAAACAATTCATTAAATGCATGAAAAATAGCAAATGAAGTTAGATAGGGTTGAAATTTTAGGATGTGGCTTCTAATGGTTCATATTGAATGCACAAAAAGTCTGGAGTTGAAATAAGTTAAAAAAATTGAAATCCTTATGTAACAGACGAGTTTTCGTCCGAAACCCTGATACTTCGAAAGAGATTGTCCATTTTGTACACGAAGTGCATCCAGCTTTTGCCGTAACCCTCTCAACTTTTTATCCCATGCTATGTGGGTGAAATTATGATACCATGCCAAGTTTCAACCTTTTTAGAGTTCATTTGTGGTGCTTTTTAATTTCAAGGTCATTTAGCTCAAAACAATTCATTAAATGCATGAAAAATAGCAAATGATGTTAGATAGGGTTGAAATTTTCGGATGTGGCTTCTAATGGTTCATATTGAATGCACAAAAAGTTTGGAGTTGAAATAAGTTAAAAAAGATTGAAATCCTTTTGTAATAGACGAGTTTTCGTCCTAAACCCTGATACTTCGAAAGAGATTGTCCATTTTGTACACGAAGTGCATCCAGTTTTTGCAGTAACCTTCTCAACTGTTTAGCACATGCTATGTGGGTGAAATTATGATACCATGCCAAGTTTCAACCATTTCAGAGTTCATTTGTGGTGCTTTTTAATTTCAGGGTCATTTAGCTCAAAACAATTCATTAAATGCATGAAAAATAGCAAATGAAGTTAGATAGGGTTGAAATTTTAGGATGTGGCTTCTAATGGTTCATATTGAATGCCCAAAAAGTCTGGAGTTGAAATAAGTTAAAAAAAATTGAAATCCTTTTGTAACAGACGAGTTTTCGTCCGAAACCCTGATATTTCGAAAGAGATTGTCCATTTTGTACACGAAGTGCATGCAGTTTTTGCCGCAACCCTCTCAACTTTTTAGCACATGCTATGTGGGTGAAATTATGATACCATGCCAAGTTTCAACCATTTGATAGTTCATTTGTGGTGCTTTTTAATTTCAGGGTCATTTAGCTCAAAACAATTCATTAAATGCATGAAAAATAGGAAATGAAGTTAGATAGGGTTGAAGTTTTAGGATGTGGCTTCTAATGGTTCCTATTGAATGCACAAAAAGTCTGGAGTTGAAAAAAGTTAAAAAAAAATTGAAATCCTTATGTAACAGACGAGTTTTCGTCCGAAACCCTGATACTTCGAAAGAGATTGTCCATTTTGTACACGAAGTGCATCCAGCTTTTGCCGTAACCCTCTCAAATTTTTATCCCATGCTATGTGGGTGAAATTATGATACCATGCCAAGTTTCAACCTTTTTAGAGTTCATTTGTGGTGCTTTTTAATTTCAGGGTCATTTAGCTCAAAACAATTCATTAAATGCATAAAAAATAGCAAATGAAGTTAGATAGGGTTGAAATTTTAGGATGTGGCTTCTAATGCTTCATATTGAATGCACAAAAAGTCTGGAGTTGAAATAAGTTAAAAAAATTGAAATCCTTTGGTAACACACGAGTTTTCGTCCGAAACCCTGATACTTCGAAACAGATTGTCCATTTTGTACACGAAGTGCATCCAGTTTTTGCCATAACCCTCTCAACTTTTTAGCACATGCTATGTGGGTGAAATTATGATACCATGCCAAGTTTCAACCATTTCAGAGTTCATTTGTGGTGCTTTTTAATTTCAGGGTCATTTAGCTCAAAACAATTCATTAAATGCATGAAAAATAGCAAATGAAGTTAGATAGGGTTGAAAGTTTAGGATGTGGCTTCTAATGGTTCATATTGAATGCACAAAAAGTCTGGAGTTGAAATAATTTTAAAAAATTGAAATCCTTTTGTAACAGACGAGTTTTCGTCCGAAACCCTGATACTTCGAAAGAGATTGTCCATTTTGTACACGAAGTGCATCCAGTTTTTGCCGTAACCCTCTCAACTTTTTAGCACATGCTATGTGGGTGAAATTATGATACCATGCCAACTTTCAACCATTTCAGAGTTCATTTGTGGTGCTTTTTAATTTCAGGGTTATTTAGCTCAAAACAATTCATTAAATGCATGAAAAATAGCAAATGAAGTTAGATAGGGTTGAAATTTCAGGATGTGGCTTCTAATGGTTCATATTGAATGCACAAAAAGTTTGGAGTTGAAATAAGTTAAAAAAAATTGAAATCCTTTTGTAACAGACGAGTTTTCGTCCTAAACCCTGATACTTCGAAAGAGATTGTCCATTTTGTACCCGAAGTGCATCCAGTTTTTGCCGTAACCCTCTCAACTTTTTAGCACATGCTATGTGGGTGAAATTATGATACCATGCCAAGTTTCAACCATTTCAGAGTTCATTTGTGGTGCTTTTTAATTTCAGGGTCATTTAGCTCAAAACAATTCATTAAATGCATAAAAAATAGCAAATGAAGTTAGATAGGGTTGAAATTTTAGGATGTGGCTTCTAATGCTTCATATTGAATGCACAAAAAGTCTGGAGTTGAAATAAGTTAAAAAAATTGAAATCCTTTTGTAACACACGAGTTTTCGTCCGAAACCCTGATACTTCGAAACAGATTGTCCGTTTTGTACACGAAGTGCATCCAGTTTTTGCCGTAACCCTCTCAACTTTTTAGCACATGCTATGTGGGTGAAATTATGATACCATGCCAAGTTTCAACCATTTCAGAGTTCATTTGTGGTGCTTTTTAATTTCAGGGTCATTTATCTCAAAACAATTCATTAAATGCATGAAAAATAGCAAATGAAGTTAGATAGGGTTGAAAGTTTAGGATGTGGCTTCTAATGGTTCATATTGAATGCACAAAAAGTTTGGAGTTGAAATAAGTTAAAAAAAATTGAAATCCTTTTGTAACAGACGAGTTTTCGTCCTAAACCCTGATACTTCGAAAGAGATTGTCCATTTTGTACACGAAGTGCATCCAGTTTTTGCCGTAACCCTCTCAACTTTTTAGCACATGCTATGTGGGTGAAATTATGATATCATGCCAAGTTTCAACCATTTCAGAGTTCATTTGTGGTGCTTTTTAATTTCAGGGTCATTTAGCTCAAAACAAGTCATTAAATGCATAAAAAATAGCAAATGAAGTTAGATAGGGTTGAAATTTCAGGATGTGGCTTCTAATGGTTCATATTGAATGCACAAAAAGTCTGGAGTTGAAATAAGTTAAAAAAATTGAAATCCTTTTGTAACACACGAGTTTTCGTCCGAAACCCTGATACTTCGAAAGAGATTGTCCGTTTTGTACACGAAGTGCATCCAGTTTTTGCCGTAACCCTCTCAACTTTTTAGCACATGCTATGTGGGTGAAATTATGATACCATGCCAAGTTTCAACCATTTCAGAGTTCATTTGTGGTGCTTTTTAATTTCAGGGTCATTTAGCTCAAAACAATTCATTAAATGCATGAAAAATAGCAAATGAAGTTAGATAGGGTTGAAAGTTTAGGATGTGGCTTATAATGGTTCATATTGAATGCACAAAAAGTCTGGAGTTGAAATAATTTTAAAAAATTGAAATCCTTTTGTAACAGACGAGTTTTCGTCCGAAACCCTGATACTTCGAAAGAGATTGTCCATTTTGTACACAAAGTGCATCCAGTTTTTGCCGTAACCCTCTAAACTTTTTATCACATGCTATGTGGGTGAAATTATGATACCATGCCAAGTTTCAACCATTTCAGAGTTCATTTGTGGTGCTTTTTAATTTCAGGGTCGTTTAGCTCAAAACAATTCATTAAATGCATGAAAAATAGCAAATGAAGTTAGACAGGGTTGAAATTTTAGGATGTGGCTTCTAATGGTTCATATTGAATGCACAAAAAGTCTGGAGTTGAAATAAGTTCAAAAAAATTGAAATCCTTTTGTAACAGACGAGCTTTCGTCCGAAACCCTGATACTTCGAAAGAGATTGTCCATTTTGTACACGAAGTGCATCCAGTTTTTGCCGTAACCCTCTCAACTTTTTAGCACATGCTATGTGGGTGAAATTATGATACCATGCCAACTTTCAACCATTTCAGAGTTCATTTGTGGTGCTTTTTAATTTCAGGGTCATTTAGCTCAAAACAATTCATTAAATGCATGAAAAATAGCAAATGAAGTTAGACAGGGTTGAAATTTTAGGATGTGGCTTCTAATGGTTCATATTGAATGCACAAAAAGTCTGGAGTTGAAATAAGTTCAAAAAAATTGAAATCCTTTTGTAACAGACGAGCTTTCGTCCGAAACCCTGATACTTCGAAAGAGATTGTCCATTTTGTACACGAAGTGCATCCAGTTTTTGCCGTAACCCTCTCAACTTTTTAGCACATGCTATGTGGGTGAAATTATGATACCATGCCAACTTTCAACCATTTCAGAGTTCATTTGTGGTGCTTTTTAATTTCAGGGTCATTTAGCTCAAAACAATTCATTAAATGCATGAAAAATAGCAAATGAAGTTAGATAGGGTTGAAATTTTAGGATGTGGCTTCTAATGGTTCATATTGAATGCACAAAAAGTCTGGAGTTGAAATAAGTTAAAAAAATTGAAATCCTTATGTAACAGACGAGTTTTCGTCCGAAACCCTGATACTTCGAAAGAGATTGTCCATTTTGTACACGAAGTGCATCCAGCTTTTGCCGTAACCCTCTCAACTTTTTATCCCATGCTATGTGGGTGAAATTATGATACCATGCCAAGTTTCAACCTTTTTAGAGTTCATTTGTGGTGCTTTTTAATTTCAAGGTCATTTAGCTCAAAACAATTCATTAAATGCATGAAAAATAGCAAATGATGTTAGATAGGGTTGAAATTTTCGGATGTGGCTTCTAATGGTTCATATTGAATGCACAAAAAGTTTGGAGTTGAAATAAGTTAAAAAAGATTGAAATCCTTTTGTAATAGACGAGTTTTCGTCCTAAACCCTGATACTTCGAAAGAGATTGTCCATTTTGTACACGAAGTGCATCCAGTTTTTGCAGTAACCTTCTCAACTGTTTAGCACATGCTATGTGGGTGAAATTATGATACCATGCCAAGTTTCAACCATTTCAGAGTTCATTTGTGGTGCTTTTTAATTTCAGGGTCATTTAGCTCAAAACAATTCATTAAATGCATGAAAAATAGCAAATGAAGTTAGATAGGGTTGAAATTTTAGGATGTGGCTTCTAATGGTTCATATTGAATGCCCAAAAAGTCTGGAGTTGAAATAAGTTAAAAAAAATTGAAATCCTTTTGTAACAGACGAGTTTTCGTCCGAAACCCTGATATTTCGAAAGAGATTGTCCATTTTGTACACGAAGTGCATGCAGTTTTTGCCGCAACCCTCTCAACTTTTTAGCACATGCTATGTGGGTGAAATTATGATACCATGCCAAGTTTCAACCATTTGATAGTTCATTTGTGGTGCTTTTTAATTTCAGGGTCATTTAGCTCAAAACAATTCATTAAATGCATGAAAAATAGGAAATGAAGTTAGATAGGGTTGAAGTTTTAGGATGTGGCTTCTAATGGTTCCTATTGAATGCACAAAAAGTCTGGAGTTGAAAAAAGTTAAAAAAAAATTGAAATCCTTATGTAACAGACGAGTTTTCGTCCGAAACCCTGATACTTCGAAAGAGATTGTCCATTTTGTACACGAAGTGCATCCAGCTTTTGCCGTAACCCTCTCAAATTTTTATCCCATGCTATGTGGGTGAAATTATGATACCATGCCAAGTTTCAACCTTTTTAGAGTTCATTTGTGGTGCTTTTTAATTTCAGGGTCATTTAGCTCAAAACAATTCATTAAATGCATAAAAAATAGCAAATGAAGTTAGATAGGGTTGAAATTTTAGGATGTGGCTTCTAATGCTTCATATTGAATGCACAAAAAGTCTGGAGTTGAAATAAGTTAAAAAAATTGAAATCCTTTGGTAACACACGAGTTTTCGTCCGAAACCCTGATACTTCGAAACAGATTGTCCATTTTGTACACGAAGTGCATCCAGTTTTTGCCGTAACCCTCTCAACTTTTTAGCACATGCTATGTGGGTGAAATTATGATACCATGCCAAGTTTCAACCATTTCAGAGTTCATTTGTGGTGCTTTTTAATTTCAGGGTCATTTAGCTCAAAACAATTCATTAAATGCATGAAAAATAGCAAATGAAGTTAGATAGGGTTGAAAGTTTAGGATGTGGCTTCTAATGGTTCATATTGAATGCACAAAAAGTCTGGAGTTGAAATAATTTTAAAAAATTGAAATCCTTTTGTAACAGACGAGTTTTCGTCCGAAACCCTGATACTTCGAAAGAGATTGTCCATTTTGTACACGAAGTGCATCCAGTTTTTGCCGTAACCCTCTCAACTTTTTAGCACATGCTATGTGGGTGAAATTATGATACCATGCCAACTTTCAACCATTTCAGAGTTCATTTGTGGTGCTTTTTAATTTCAGGGTTATTTAGCTCAAAACAATTCATTAAATGCATGAAAAATAGCAAATGAAGTTAGATAGGGTTGAAATTTCAGGATGTGGCTTCTAATGGTTCATATTGAATGCACAAAAAGTTTGGAGTTGAAATAAGTTAAAAAAAATTGAAATCCTTTTGTAACAGACGAGTTTTCGTCCTAAACCCTGATACTTCGAAAGAGATTGTCCATTTTGTACCCGAAGTGCATCCAGTTTTTGCCGTAACCCTCTCAACTTTTTAGCACATGCTATGTGGGTGAAATTATGATACCATGCCAAGTTTCAACCATTTCAGAGTTCATTTGTGGTGCTTTTTAATTTCAGGGTCATTTAGCTCAAAACAATTCATTAAATGCATAAAAAATAGCAAATGAAGTTAGATAGGGTTGAAATTTTAGGATGTGGCTTCTAATGCTTCATATTGAATGCACAAAAAGTCTGGAGTTGAAATAAGTTAAAAAAATTGAAATCCTTTTGTAACACACGAGTTTTCGTCCGAAACCCTGATACTTCGAAACAGATTGTCCGTTTTGTACACGAAGTGCATCCAGTTTTTGCCGTAACCCTCTCAACTTTTTAGCACATGCTATGTGGGTGAAATTATGATACCATGCCAAGTTTCAACCATTTCAGAGTTCATTTGTGGTGCTTTTTAATTTCAGGGTCATTTATCTCAAAACAATTCATTAAATGCATGAAAAATAGCAAATGAAGTTAGATAGGGTTGAAAGTTTAGGATGTGGCTTCTAATGGTTCATATTGAATGCACAAAAAGTCTGGAGTTGAAATAATTTTAAAAAATTGAAATCCTTTTGTAACAGACGAGTTTTCGTCCGAAACCCTGATACTTCGAAAGAGATTGTCCATTTTGTACACGAAGTGCATCCAGTTTTTGCCGTAACCCTCTAAACTTTTTAGCACATGCTATGTGGGTGAAATTATGATACCATGCCAAGTTTCAACCATTTCAGAGTTCATTTGTGGTGCTTTTTAATTTCAGGGTCGTTTAGCTCAAAACAATTCATTAAATGCATGAAAAATAGCAAATGAAGTTAGATAGGGTTGAAATTTTAGGATGTGGCTTCTAATGGTTCATATTGAATGCACAAAATGTCTGGAGTTGAAATAAGTTCAAAAAAATTGAAATCCTTTTGTAACAGACGAGTTTTCGTCCGAAACCCTGATACTTCGAAAGAGATTGTCCATTTTGTACACGAAGTGCATCCAGTTTTTGCCGTAACCCTCTCAAATTTTTAGCACATGCTATGTGGGTGAAATTATGATACCATGCCAAGTTTCAACCATTTCAGAGTTCATTTGTGGTGCTTTTTAATTTCAGGGTCATTTAGCTAAAAACAATTCATTAAATGCATGAAAAATAGCAAATGAAGTTAGATAGGGTTGAAATTTTAGGATGTGGCTTCTAATGGTTCATATTGAATGCACAAAAAGTCTGGAGTTGAAATAAGTTAAAAAAAATTGAAATCCTTATGTAACAGACGAGTTTTCGTCCGAAACCCTGATACTTCGAAAGAGATTGTCCATTTTGTACACGAAGTGCATCCAGCTTTTGCCGTAACCCTCTCAACTTTTTATCCCATGCTATGTGGGTGAAATTATGATACCATGCCAAGTTTCAACCTTTTTAGAGTTCATTTGTGGTGCTTTTTAATTTCAAGGTCATTTAGCTCAAAACAATTCATTAAATGCATGAAAAATAGCAAATGAAATTTTAGGATGTGGCTTCTAATGGTTCATATTGAATGCACAAAAAGTCTGGAGTTGAAATAAGTTAAAAAAAATTGAAATCCTTATGTAACAGACGAGTTTTCGTCCTAAACCCTGATACTTCAAAAGAGATTGTCCATTTTGTACACGAAGTGCATCCAGTTTTTGCCGTAACCTTCTCAACTTTTTAGCACATGCTATGTGGGTGAAATTATGATACCATGCCAAGTTTCAACCATTTCAGAGTTCATTTGTGGTGCTTTTTAATTTCAGGGTCATTTAGCTCAAAACAATTCATTAAATGCATGAAAAATAGCAAATGAAGTTAGATAGGGTTGAAATTTTAGGATGTGGCTTCTAATGGTTCATATTGAATGCCCAAAAAGTCTGGAGTTGAAATAAGTTAAAAAAAATTGAAATCCTTTTGTAACAGACGAGTTTTCGTCCGAAACCATGATATTTCGAAAGAGATTGTCCATTTTGTACACGAAGTGCATCCAGTTTTTGCCGCAACCCTCTCAACTTTTTAGCACATGCTATGTGGGTAAAATTATGATACCATGCCAAGTTTCAACCATTTGATAGTTCATTTGTGGTGCTTTTTAATTTCAGGGTCATTTAGCTCAAAACAATTCATTAAATGCATGAAAAATAGGAAATGAAGTTAGATAGGGTTGAAATTTTAGGATGTGGCTTCTAATGGTTCATACTGAATGCACAAAAAGTCTGGAGATGAAAAAAGTTAAAAAAAATTGAAATCCTTATGTAACAGACGAGTTTTTGTGCGAAACCCTGATACTTCGAAAGAGATTGTCCATTTTGTACACGAAGTGCATCCAGCTTTTGCCGTAACCCTCTCAACTTTTTATCCCATGCTATGTGGGTGAAATTATGATACCATGCCAAGTTTCAACCTTTTTAGAGTTCATTTGTGGTGCTTTTTAATTTCAGGGTCATTTAGCTCAAAACAATTCATTAAATGCATAAAAATAGCAAATGAAGTTAGATAGGGTTGAAATTTTAGGATGTGGCTTCTAATGCTTCATATTGAATGCAAAAAAAGTCTGGAGTTGAAATAAGTTAAAAAAATTGAAATCCTTTGGTAACACACGAGTTATCGTCCGAAACCCTGATACTTCGAAAGAGATTGTCCATTTTGTACACGAAGTGCATCCAGTTTTTGCCGTAACCCTCTCAACTTTTTAGCACATGCTATGTGGGTGAAATTATGATACCATGCCAAGTTTCAACCATTTCAGAGTTCATTTGTGGTGCTTTTTAATTTCAGGGTCTTTTAGCTCAAAACAATTCATTAAATGCATGAAAAATAGCAAGTGAAGTTAGATAGGTTTGAAAGTTTAGGATATGGCTTCTAATGGTTCATATTGAATGCACAAAAAGTCTGGAGTTGAAATAAGTTAAAAAAAATTGAAATCCTTTTGTAACAAACGAGTTTTCGTCCGAAACTCTGATATTTCGAAAGAGATTGTCCATTTTGTACACGAAGTGCATCCAGTTTTTGCCGTAACCCTCTCAACTTTTTAGCACATGCTATGTGGGTGAAATTATGATACCATGCCAAGTTTCAACCATTTGATAGTTCATTTGTGGTGCTTTTTAATTTCAGGGTCATTTAGCTCAAAACAATTCGTTAAATGCATGAAAAATAGGAAATGAAGTTAGATAGGGTTGAAATTTTAGGATGTGGCTTCTAATGGTTCATATTGAATGCACAAAAAGTCTGGAGTTGAAATAAGTTGAAAAAAATTGAAATCCTTATGTAACAGACGAGTTTTCGTCCGAAACCCTGATACTTCGAAAGAGATTGTCCATTTTGTACACGAAGTGCATCCAGCTTTTGCCGTAACCCTCTCAACTTTTTAGCACATGCTATGTGGGTGAAATTATGATACCATGCCAAGTTTCAACCTTTTTAGAGTTCATTTGTGGTGATTTTTAATTTCAGGGTCATTTAGCTCAAAACAATTCATTAAATGCATAAAAAATAGCAAATGAAGTTAGATAGGGTTGAAATTTTAGGATGTGGCTTCTAATGGTTCATATTGAATGCACAAAAAGTCTGGAGTTGAAATAATTTTAAAAAATTGAAATCCTTTTGTAACAGACGAGTTTTCGTCCGAAACCCTGATACTTCGAAAGAGATTGTCCATTTTGTACACGAAGTGCATCTAGTTTTTGCCGTAACCCTCTCAACTTTTTAGCACATGCTATGTGGGTGAAATTATGATACCATGCCAACTTTCAACCATTTGATAGTTCATTTGTGGTGCTTTTTAATTTTCGGGTCATTTAGCTCAAAACAATTCGTTAAATGCATGAAAAATAGGAAATGAAGTTAGATAGGGTTGAAATTTTAGGATGTGGCTTCTAATGGTTCATATTGAATGCACAAAAAGTCTGGAGTTGAAATAAGTTGAAAAAAATTGAAATCCTTATGTAACAGACGAGTTTTCGTCCGAAACCCTGATACTTCGAAAGAGATTGTCCATTTTGTACACGAAGTGCATCCAGCTTTTGCCGTAACCCTCTCAACTTTTTATCCCATGCTATGTGGGTGAAATTATGATACCATGCCAAGTTTCAACCTTTTTAGAGTTCATTTGTGGTGCTTTTTAATTTCAAGGTCATTTAGCTCAAAACAATTCATTAAATGCATGAAAAATAGCAAATGAAATTTTAGGATGTGGCTTCTAATGGTTCATATTGAATGCACAAAAAGTCTGGAGTTGAAATAAGTTAAAAAAAATTGAAATCCTTATGTAACAGACGAGTTTTCGTCCTAAACCCTGATACTTCAAAAGAGATTGTCCATTTTGTACACGAAGTGCATCCAGTTTTTGCCGTAACCTTCTCAACTTTTTAGCACATGCTATGTGGGTGAAATTATGATACCATGCCAAGTTTCAACCATTTCAGAGTTCATTTGTGGTGCTTTTTAATTTCAGGGTCATTTAGCTCAAAACAATTCATTAAATGCATGAAAAATAGCAAATGAAGTTAGATAGGGTTGAAATTTTAGGATGTGGCTTCTAATGGTTCATATTGAATGCCCAAAAAGTCTGGAGTTGAAATAAGTTAAAAAAAATTGAAATCCTTTTGTAACAGACGAGTTTTCGTCCGAAACCATGATATTTCGAAAGAGATTGTCCATTTTGTACACGAAGTGCATCCAGTTTTTGCCGCAACCCTCTCAACTTTTTAGCACATGCTATGTGGGTAAAATTATGATACCATGCCAAGTTTCAACCATTTGATAGTTCATTTGTGGTGCTTTTTAATTTCAGGGTCATTTAGCTCAAAACAATTCATTAAATGCATGAAAAATAGGAAATGAAGTTAGATAGGGTTGAAATTTTAGGATGTGGCTTCTAATGGTTCATACTGAATGCACAAAAAGTCTGGAGATGAAAAAAGTTAAAAAAAATTGAAATCCTTATGTAACAGACGAGTTTTCGTGCGAAACCCTGATACTTCGAAAGAGATTGTCCATTTTGTACACGAAGTGCATCCAGCTTTTGCCGTAACCCTCTCAACTTTTTATCCCATGCTATGTGGGTGAAATTATGATACCATGCCAAGTTTCAACCTTTTTAGAGTTCATTTGTGGTGCTTTTTAATTTCAGGGTCATTTAGCTCAAAACAATTCATTAAATGCATAAAAATAGCAAATGAAGTTAGATAGGGTTGAAATTTTAGGATGTGGCTTCTAATGCTTCATATTGAATGCAAAAAAAGTCTGGAGTTGAAATAAGTTAAAAAAATTGAAATCCTTTGGTAACACACGAGTTATCGTCCGAAACCCTGATACTTCGAAAGAGATTGTCCATTTTGTACACGAAGTGCATCCAGTTTTTGCCGTAACCCTCTCAACTTTTTAGCACATGCTATGTGGGTGAAATTATGATACCATGCCAAGTTTCAACCATTTCAGAGTTCATTTGTGGTGCTTTTTAATTTCAGGGTCATTTAGCTCAAAACAATTCATTAAATGCATGAAAAATAGCAAGTGAAGTTAGATAGGTTTGAAAGTTTAGGATATGGCTTCTAATGGTTCATATTGAATGCACAAAAAGTCTGGAGTTGAAATAAGTTAAAAAAAATTGAAATCCTTTTGTAACAAACGAGTTTTCGTCCGAAACTCTGATATTTCGAAAGAGATTGTCCATTTTGTACACGAAGTGCATCCAGTTTTTGCCGTAACCCTCTCAACTTTTTAGCACATGCTATGTGGGTGAAATTATGATACCATGCCAAGTTTCAACCATTTGATAGTTCATTTGTGGTGCTTTTTAATTTCAGGGTCATTTAGCTCAAAACAATTCGTTAAATGCATGAAAAATAGGAAATGAAGTTAGATAGGGTTGAAATTTTAGGATGTGGCTTCTAATGGTTCATATTGAATGCACAAAAAGTCTGGAGTTGAAATAAGTTGAAAAAAATTGAAATCCTTATGTAACAGACGAGTTTTCGTCCGAAACCCTGATACTTCGAAAGAGATTGTCCATTTTGTACACGAAGTGCATCCAGCTTTTGCCGTAACCCTCTCAACTTTTTAGCACATGCTATGTGGGTGAAATTATGATACCATGCCAAGTTTCAACCTTTTTAGAGTTCATTTGTGGTGATTTTTAATTTCAGGGTCATTTAGCTCAAAACAATTCATTAAATGCATAAAAAATAGCAAATGAAGTTAGATAGGGTTGAAATTTTAGGATGTGGCTTCTAATGGTTCATATTGAATGCACAAAAAGTCTGGAGTTGAAATAATTTTAAAAAATTGAAATCCTTTTGTAACAGACGAGTTTTCGTCCGAAACCCTGATACTTCGAAAGAGATTGTCCATTTTGTACACGAAGTGCATCCAGTTTTTGCCGTAACCCTCTCAACTTTTTAGCACATGCTATGTGGGTGAAATTATGATACCATGCCAACTTTCAACCATTTCAGAGTTCATTTGTGGTGCTTTTTAATTTCAGGGTTATTTAGCTCAAAACAATTCATTAAATGATTGAAAAATAGCAAATGAAGTTAGATAGGGTTGAAATTTTAGGATGTGGCTTCTAATGGTTCATATGGAATGCACAAAACGTTTGGAGCTGAAATAAGTTAAAAAAATTGAAATCCTTTTGTAACACACGAGTTTTCGTCCTAAACCCTCATACTTCGAAAGAGATTGTCCATTTTGTACACGAAGTGCATCCAGTTTTTGCCGTAACCCTCTCAACTTTTTAGCACATGCTATGTGGGTGAAATTATGATACCATGCCAAGTTTCAACCATTTCAGAGTTCATTTGTGGTGCTTTTTAATTTCAGGGTCATTTAGCGCAAAACAATTCATTTAATGCATGAAAAATAGCAAATGAAGTTAGATAGGGTTGAAATTTTAGGATGTGGCTTCTAATGGTTCATATTGAATGCACAAAAAGTTTGGAGTTGAAATAATTTAAAAAAAATTGAAATCCTTTTGTAACAGACGAGTTTTCGTCCTGAACCCTGATACTTCGAAAGAGATTGTCCATTTTGTACACGAAGTGCATCCAGTTTTTGCCGTAACCCTCTCAACTTTTTAGCACATGCTATGTGGGTGAAATTATGATACCATGCCAAGTTTCAACCATTTCAGAGTTCATTTGTGGTGCTTTTTAATTTCAGGGTCATTTAGCTCAAAACAATTCATTAAATGCATAAAAAATAGCAAATGAAGTTAGATAGGGTTGAAATTTTAGGATGTGGCTTCTAATGCTTCATATTGAATGCACAAAAAGTCTGGAGTTGAAATAAGTTAAAAAAATTGAAATCCTTTTGTAACACACGAGTTTTCGTCCGAAACCCTGATACTTCGAAAGAGATTGTCCGTTTTGTACACGAAGTGCATCCAGTTTTTGCCGTAACCCTCTCAACTTTTTAGCACATGCTATGTGGGTGAAATTATGATACCATGCCAAGTTTCAACCATTTCAGAGTTCATTTGTGGTGCTTTTTAATTTCAGGGTCATTTAGCTCAAAACAATTCATTAAATGCATGAAAAATAGCAAATGAAGTTAGATAGGGTTGAAAGTTTAGGACGTGGCTTCTAATGGTTCATATTGAATGCACAAAAAGTCTGGAGTTGAAATAATTTTAAAAAATTGAAATCCTTTTGTAACAGACGAGTTTTCGTCCGAAACCCAGATACTTCGAAAGAGATTGTCTATTTTGTACACGAAGTGCATCCAGTTTTTGCCGTAACCCTCTAAACTTTTTAGCACATGCTATGTGGGTGAAATTATGATACCATGCCAAGTTTCAACCATTTCAGTGTTCATTTGTGGTGCTTTTTAATTTCAGGGTCGTTTAGCTCAAAACAATTCATTAAATGCATGAAAAATAGCAAATGAAGTTAGATAGGGTTGAAATTTTAGGATGTGGCTTCTAATGGTTCATATTGAATGCACAAAAAGTCTGGAGTTGAAATAAGTTCAAAAAAATTGAAATCCTTTTGTAACAGACGAGTTTTCGTCCGAAACCCTGATACTTCGAAAGAGATTGTCCATTTTGTACACGAAGTGCATCCAGTTTTTGCCGTAACCCTCTCAACTTTTTAGCACATGCTATGTGGGTGAAATTATGATACCATGCCAACTTTCAACCATTTCAGAGTTCATTTGTGGTGCTTTTTGATTTCAGGGTCATTTAGCTCAAAACAATTCATTAAATGCATGAAAAATAGCAAATGAAGTTAGATAGGGTTGAAATTTTAGGATGTGGCTTCTAATGGTTCATATTGAATGCACAAAAAGTCTGGAGTTGAAATAAGTTAAAAAAAATTGAAATCCTTATGTAACAGACGAGTTTTCGTCCGAAACCCCGATACTTCGAAAGAGATTGTCCATTTTGTACACGAAGTGCATCCAGCTTTTGCCGTAACCCTCTCAACTTTTTATCCCATGCTATGTGGGTGAAATTATGATACCATGCCAAGTTTCAACCTTTTTAGAGTTCATTTGTGGTGCTTTTTAATTTCAAGGTCATTTAGCTCAAAACAATTCATTAAATGCATGAAAAATAGCAAATGATGTTAGATAGGGTTGAAATTTTCGGATGTGGCTTCTAATGGTTCATATTGAATGCACAAAAAGTTTGGAGTTGAAATAAGTTAAAAAAGATTGAAATCCTTTTGTAACAGACGAGTTTTCGTCCTAAACCCTGATACTTCGAAAGAGATTGTCCATTTTGTACACGAAGTGCATCCAGTTTTTGCCGTAACCTTCTCAACTTTTTAGCACATGCTATGTGGGTGAAATTATGATACCATGCCAAGTTTCAACCATTTCAGAGTTCATTTGTGGTGCTTTTTAATTTCAGGGTCATTTAGCTCAAAACAATTCATTAAATGCATGAAAAATAGCAAATGAAGTTAGATAGGGTTGAAAGTTTAGGATGTGGCTTCTAATGGTTCATATTGAATGCACAAAAAGTCTGGAGTTGAAATAATTTTAAAAAATTGAAATCCTTTTGTAACAGACGAGTTTTCGTCCGAAACCCTGATACTTCGAAAGAGATTGTCCATTTTGTACACGAAGTGCATCCAGTTTTTGCCGTAACCCTCTCAACTTTTTAGCACATGCTATGTGGGTGAAATTATGATACCATGCCAACTTTCAACCATTTCAGAGTTCATTTGTGGTGCTTTTTGATTTCAGGGTCATTTAGCTCAAAACAATTCATTAAATACATGAAAAATAGCAAATGAAGTTAGATAGGGTTGAAATTTTAGGATGTGGCTTCTAATGGTTCATATTGAATGCACAAAAAGTCTGGAGTTGAAATAAGTTAAAAAAAATTGAAATCCTTATGTAACAGACGAGTTTTCGTCCGAAACCCTGATACTTCGAAAGAGATTGTCCATTTTGTACACGAAGTGCATCCAGCTTTTGCCGTAACCCTCTCAACTTTTTATCCCATGCTATGTGGGTGAAATTATGATACCATGCCAAGTTTCAACCTTTTTAGAGTTCATTTGTGGTGCTTTTTAATTTCAAGGTCATTTAGCTCAAAACAATTCATTAAATGCATGAAAAATAGCAAATGATGTTAGATAGGGTTGAAATTTTCGGATGTGGCTTCTAATGGTTCATATTGAATGCACAAAAAGTTTGGAGTTGAAATAAGTTAAAAAAGATTGAAATCCTTTTGTAACAGACGAGTTTTCGTCCTAAACCCTGATACTTCGAAAGAGATTGTCCATTTTGTACACGAAGTGCATCCAGTTTTTGCCGTAACCTTCTCAACTTTTTAGCACATGCTATGTGGGTGAAATTATGATACCATGCCAAGTGTCAACCATTTCAGAGTTCATTTGTGGTGCTTTTTAATTTCAGGGTCATTTAGCTCAAAACAATTCATTAAATGCATGAAAAATAGCAAATGAAGTTAGATAGGGTTGAAATTTTAGGATGTGGCTTCTAATGGTTCATATTGAATGCCCAAAAAGTCTGGAGTTGAAATAAGTTAAAAAAATTTGAAATCCTTTTGTAACAGACGAGTTTTCGTCCGAAACCCTGATATTTCGAAAGAGATTGTCCATTTTGTACACGAAGTGCATCCAGTTTTTGCCGCAACCCTCTCAACTTTTTAGCATATGCTATGTGGGTGAAATTATGATACCATGCCAAGTTTCAACCATTTGATAGTTCATTTGTGGTGCTTTTTAATTTCAGGGTCATTTAGCTCAAAACAATTCATTAAATGCATGAAAAATAGGAAATGAAGTTAGATAGGGTTGAAATTTTAGGATGTGGCTTCTAATGGTTCATACTGAATGCACAAAAAGTCTGGAGTTGAAAAAAGTTAAAAAAAATTGAAATCCTTATGTAACAGACGAGTTTTCGTCCGAAACCCTGATACTAAGAAAGAGATTGTCCATTTTGTACACGAAGTGCATCCAGCTTTTGCCGTAACACTCTCAACTTTTTATCCCATGCTATGTGGGTGAAATTATGATACCATGCCAAGTTTCAACCTTTTTAGAGTGCATTTGTGGTGCTTTTTAATTTCAGGGTCATTTAGCTCAAAACAATTCATTAAATGCATAAAAAATAGCAAATGAAGTTAGATAGGGTTGAAATTTTAGGATGTGGCTTCTAATGCTTCATACTGAATGCACAAAAAGTCTGGAGTTGAAATAAGTTAAAAAAATTGAAATCCTTTGGTAACACACGAGTTTTCGTCCGAAACCCTGATACTTCGAAAGAGATTGTCCATTTTATACACGAAGTGCATCCAGTTTTTGCCGTAACCCTCTCAACTTTTTAGCACATGCTGTGTGGGTGAAATTATGATACCATGCCAAGTTTCAACCATTTCAGAGTTAATTTGTGGTGCTTTTTAATTTCAGGGTCATTTAGCTCAAAACAATTCATTAAATGCATGAAAAATAGCAAATGAAGTTAGATAGGGTTGAAAGTTTAGGATATGGCTTCTAATGGTTCATGTTGAATGCACAAAAAGTCTGGAGTTGAAATAAGTTAAAAAAAATTGAAATCCTTTTGTAACAAACGAGTTTTCGTCCGAAACCCTGATATTTCGAAAGAGATTGTCCATTTTGTACACGAAGTGCATCCAGTTTTTGCCGTAACCCTCTCAACTTTTTAGCACATGCTATGTGGGTGAAATTATGATACCATGCCAAGTTTCAACCATTTGATAGTTCATTTGTGGTGCTTTTTAATTTCAGGGTCATTTAGCTCAAAACAATTCATTAAATGCATGAAAAATAGGAAATGAAGTTAGATAGGGTTGAAATTTTAGGATGTGGCTTCTAATGGTTCATATTGAATGCACAAAAAGTCTGGAGTTGAAATAAGTTAAAAAAAATTGAAATCCTTATGTAACAGACGAGTTTTCGTGCGAAACCCTGATACTTCGAAAGAGATTGTCCATTTTGTACACGAAGTGCATCCAGCTTTTGCCGTAACCCTCTCAACTTTTTAGCACATGCTATGTGGGTGAAATTATGATACCATGCCAAGTTTCAACCTTTTTAGAGTTCATTTGTGGTGCTTTTTAATTTCAGGGTCATTTAGCTCAAAACAATTCATTAAATGCATAAAAAATAGGAAATGAAGTTAGATAGGGTTGAAATTTTAGTATGTGGCTTCTAATGGTTCATATTGAATGCACAAAAAGTCTGGAGTTGAAATAAGTTAAAAAAATTTGAAATCCTTATGTAACAGACGAGTTTTCGTCCGAAACCCTGATACTTCGAAAGAGATTGTCCATTTTGTACACGAAGTGCATCCAGCTTTTGCCGTAACCCTCTCAACTTTTTATCCCATGCTATGTGGGTGAAATTATGATACCATGCCAAGTTTCAACCTTTTTAGAGTGCATTTGTGGTGCTTTTTAATTTCAGGGTCATTTAGCTCAAAACAATTCATTAAATGCATAAAAAATAGCAAATGAAGTTAGATAGGGTTGAAATTTTAGGATGTGGCTTCTAATGCTTCATATTGAATGCACAAAAAGTCTGGAGTTGAAATAAGTTAAAAAAATTGAAATCCTTTGGTAACACACGAGTTTTCGTCCGAAACCCTGATACTTCGAAAGAGATTGTCCATTTTGTACACGAAGTGCATCCAGTTTTTGCCGTAACCCTCTCAACTTTTTAGCACATACTATGTGGGTGAAATTATGAAACCATGCCAAGTTTCAACCATTTCAGAGTTCATTTGTGGTGCTTTTTTATTTCAGGGTCATTTAGCTCAAAACAATTCATTAAATGCATGAAAAATAGCAAATGAAGTTAGATAGGGTTGAAAGTTTAGGATATGGCTTCTAATGGTTCATATTGAATGCACAAAAAGTCTGGAGTTGAAATAAGTTAAAAAAAATTGAAATCCTTTTGTAACAAACGAGTTTTCGTCCGAAACCCTGATATTTCGAAAGAGATTTTCCATTTTGTACACGAAGTGCATCCAGTTTTTACCGTAACCCTCTCAACTTTCTAGCACATGCTATGTGGGTGAAATTATGATACCATGCCAAGTTTCAACCATTTGATAGTTCATTTGTGGTGCTTTTTAATTTCAGGGTCATTTAGCTCAAAACAATTCATTAAATGCATGAAAAATAGGAAATGAAGTTAGATAGGGTTGAAATTTTAGGATGTGGCTTCTAATGGTTCATATTGAATGCACAAAAAGTCTGGAGTTGAAATAAGTTAAAAAAAATTGAAATCCTTATGTAACAGACGAGTTTTCGTCCGAAACCCTGATACTTCGAAAGAGATTGTCCATTTTGTACACGAAGTGCATCCAGCTTTTGCCGTAACCCTCTCAAATTTTTAGCACATGCTATGTGGGTGAAATTATGATACCATGCCAAGTTTCAACCTTTTTAGAGTTCATTTGTGGTGCTTTTTAATTTCAGGGTCATTTAGCTCAAAACAATTCATTAAATGCATAAAAAATAGCAAATGAAGTTAGATAGGGTTGAAATTTTAGGATGTGGCTTCTAATGGTTCATATTGAATGCACAAAAAGTCTGGAGTTGAAATAATTTTAAAAAATTGAAATCCTTTTGTAACAGACGAGTTTTCGTCCGAAACCCTGATACTTCGAAAGAGATTGTCCATTTTGTACACGAAGTGCATCCAGTTTTTGCCGTAACCCTCTCAACTTTTTAGCACATGCTATGTGGGTGAAATTATGATACCATGCCAACTTTCAACCATTTCAGAGTTCATTTGTGGTGCTTTTTAATTTCAGGGTTATTTAGCTCAAAACAATTCATTAAATGCATGAAAAATAGCAAATGAAGTTAGATAGGGTTGAAATTTTAGGATGTGGCTTCTAATGGTTCATATGGAATGCACAAAAAGTTTGGAGTTGAAATAAGTTAAAAAAATTGAAATCCTTTTGTAACAGACGAGTTTTCGTCCTAAACCCTCATACTTCGAAAGAGATTGTCCATTTTGTCCACGAAGTGCATCCAGTTTTTGCCGTAACCCTCTCAACTTTTTAGCACATGCTATGTGGGTGAAATTATGATACCGTGCCAAGTTTCAAACATTTCAGAGTTCATTTGTGGTGCTTTTTAATTTCAGGGTCATTTAGCTCAAAACAATTCATTTAATGCATGAAAAATAGCAAATGAAGTTAGATAGGGTTCAAATTTTAGGATGTGGCTTCTAATGGTTCATATTGAATGCACAAAAAGTTTGGAGTTGAAATAAGTTAAAAAAAATTGAAATCCTTTTGTAACAGACGAGTTTTCGTCCTAAACCCTGATACTTCGAAAGAGATTGTCCATTTTGTACACGAAGTGCATTCAGTTTTTGCCGTAACCCTCTCAACTTTTTAGCACATGCTATGTGGGTGAAATTATGATACCATGCCAAGTTTCAACCATTTCAGAGTTCATTTGTGGTGCTTTTTAATTTCAGGGTCATTTAGCTCAAAACAATTCATTAAATGCATAAAAAATAGCAAATGAAGTTAGATAGGGTTGAAATTTTAGGATGTGGCTTCTAATGCTTCATATTGAATGCACAAAAAGTCTGGAGTTGAAATAAGTTAAAAAAATTGAAATCCTTTTGTAACACACGAGTTTTCGTCCGAAACCCTGATACTTCGAAAGAGATTGTCCGTTTTGTACACGAAGTGCATCCAGTTTTTGCCGTAACCCTCTCAACTTTTTAGCACATGCTATGTGGGTGAAATTATGATACCATGCCAAGTTTCAACCATTTCACAGTTCATTTGTGGTGCTTTTTAATTTCAGGGTCATTTAGCTCAAAACAATTCATTAAATGCATGAAAAATAGCAAATGAAGTTAGATAGGGTTGAAAGTTTAGGATGTGGCTTCTAATGGTTCATATTGAATGCACAAAAAGTCTGGAGTTGAAATAATTTTAAAAAATTGAAATCCTTTTGTAACAGACGAGTTTTCGTCCGAAACCCTGATACTTCGAAAGAGATTGTCCATTTTGTACACGAAGTGCATCCAGTTTTTGCCGTAACCCTCTAAACTTTTTAGCACATGCTATGTGGGTGAAATTATGATACCATGCCAAGTTTCAACCATTTCAGAGTTCATTTGTGGTGCTTTTTAATTTCAGGGTCGTTTAGCTCAAAACAATTCATTAAATGCATGAAAAATAGCAAATGAAGTTAGATAGGGTTGAAATTTTAGGATGTGGCTTCTAATGGTTCATATTGAATGCACAAAAAGTCTGGAGTTGAAATAAGTTCAAAAAAATTGAAATCCTTTTGTAACAGACGAGTTTTCGTCCGAAACCCTGATACTTCGAAAGAGATTGTCCATTTTGTACACGAAGTGCATCCAGTTCTTGCCGTAACCCTCTCAACTTTTTAGCACATGCTATGTGGGTGAAATTATGATACCATGCCAACTTTCAACCATTTCAGAGTTCATTTGTGGTGCTTTTTAATTTCAGGGTCATTTAGCTCAAAACAATTCATTAAATGCATGAAAAATAGCAAATGAAGTTAGATAGGGTTGAAATTTTAGGATGTGGCTTCTAATGGTTCATATTGAATGCACAAAAAGTCTGGAGTTGAAATAAGTTAGAAAAAATTTAAATCCTTATGTAACAGACGAGTTTTCGTCCGAAACCCTGATACTTCGAAAGAGATTGTCCATTTTGTACACGAAGTGCATCCAGCTTTTGCCGTAACCCTCTCAACTTTTTATCCCATGCTATGTGGGTGAAATTATGATACCATGCCAAGTTTCAACCTTTTTAGAGTTCATTTGTGGTGCTTTTTAATTTCAAGGTCATTTAGCTCAAAACAATTCATTAAATGCATGAAAAAAGCAAATGATGTTAGATAGGGTTGAAATTTTCGGATGTGGCTTCTAATGGTTCATATTGAATGCACAAAAAGTTTGGAGTTGAAATAAGTTAAAAAAGATTGAAATCCTTTTGTAACAGACGAGTTTTCGTCCTAAACCCTGATACTTCGAAAGAGATTGTCCATTTTGTACACGAAGTGCATCCAGTTTTTGCCGTAACCTTCTCAACTTTTTAGAACATGCTATGTGGGTGAAATTATGATACCATGCCACGTTTCAACCATTTCAGAGTTCATTTGTGGTGCTTTTTAATTTCAGGGTCATTTAGCTCAAAACAATTCATTAAATGCATGAAAAATAGCAAATGAAGTTAGATAGGGTTGAAATTTTAGGATGTGGCTTCTAATGGTTCATATTGAATGCCCAAAAAGTCTGGAGTTGAAATAAGTTAAAAAAAATTGAAATCCTTTTGTAACAGACGAGTTTTCGTCCGAAACCCTGATATTTCGAAAGAGATTGTCCATTTTGTACACGAAGTGCATCCAGTTTTTGCCGCAACCCTCTCAACTTTTTAGCACATGCTATGTGGGTGAAATTATGATACCATGCCAAGTTTCAACCATTTGATAGTTCATTTGTGGTGCTTTTTAATTTCAGGGTCATTTAGCTCAAAACAATTCATTAAATGCATGAAAAATAGGAAATGAAGTTAGATAGGGTTGAAATTTTAGGATGTGGCTTCTAATGGTTCATACTGAATGCACAAAAAGTCTGGAGTTGAAAAAAGTTAAAAAAAATTGAAATCCTTATGTAACAGACGAGTTTTCGTCCGAAACCCTGATACTTCGAAAGAGATTGTCCATTTTGTACACGAAGTGCATCCAGCTTTTGCCGTAACCCTCTCAACTTTTTATCCCATGCTATGTGGGTGAAATTATGATACCATGCCAAGTTTCAACCTTTTTAGAGTTCATTTGTGGTGCTTTTTAATTTCAGGGTCATTTAGCTCAAAACAATTCATTAAATGCATAAAAAATAGCAAATGATGTTAGATAGGGTTGAAATTTTAGGATGTGGCTTCTAATGCTTCATATTGAATGCACAAAAAGTCTGGAGTTGAAATAAGTTAAAAAAATTGAAATCCTTTGGTAACACACGAGTTTTCGTCCGAAACCCTGATACTTCGAAAGAGATTGTCCATTTTGTACACGAAGTGCATCCAGTTTTTGCCGTAACCCTCTCAACTTTTAAGCACATGCTATGTGGGTGAAATTATGATACCATGCCAAGTTTCAACCATTTCAGAGTTCATTTGTGGTGCTTTTTAATTTCAGGGTCATTTAGCTCAAAACAATTCATTAAATGCATGAAAAATAGCAAATGAAGTTAGATAGGGTTGAAAGTTTAGGATATGGCTTCTAATGGTTCATATTTAATGCACAAAAAGTCTGGAGTTGAAATAAGTTAAAAAAAATTGAAATCCTTTTGTAACAAACGAGTTTTCGTCCGAAACCCTGATATTTCGAAAGAGATTGTCCATTTTGTACACGAAGTGCATCCAGTTTTTGCCGTAACCCTCTCAACTTTTTAGCACATGCTATGTGGGTGAAATTATGATACCATGCCAAGTTTCAACCATTTCAGAGTTCATTTGTGGTGCTTTTTAATTTCAGGGTCATTTAGCTCAAAACAATTCATTAAATGCATAAAAAATAGCAAATGAAGTTAGATAGGGTTGAAATTTTAGGATGTGGCTTCTAATGCTTCATATTGAATGCACAAAAAGTCTGGAGTTGAAATAAGTTAAAAAAATTGAAATCCTTTTGTAACACACGAGTTTTCGTCCGAAACCCTGATACTTCGAAAGAGATTGTCCGTTTTGTACACGAAGTGCATCCAGTTTTTGCCGTAACCCTCTCAACTTTTTAGCACATGCTATGTGGGTGAAATTATGATACCATGCCAAGTTTCAACCATTTCAGAGTTCATTTGTGGTGCTTTTTAATTTCAGGGTCATTTAGCTCAAAACAATTCATTAAATGCATGAAAAATAGCAAATGAAGTTAGATAGGGTTGAAAGTTTAGGATGTGGCTTCTAATGGTTCATATTGAATGCACAAAAAGTCTGGAGTTGAAATAATTTTAAAAAATTGAAATCCTTTTGTAACAGACGAGTTTTCGTCCGAAACCCTGATACTTCGAAAGAGATTGTCCATTTTGTACACGAAGTGCGTCCAGTTTTTGCCGTAACCCTCTAAACTTTTTAGCACATGCTATGTGGGTGAAATTATGATACCATGCCAAGTTTCAACCATTTCAGAGTTCATTTGTGGTGCTTTTTAATTTCAGGGTCGTTTAGCTCAAAACAATTCATTAAATGCATGAAAAATAGCAAATGAAGTTAGACAGGGTTGAAATTTTAGGATGTGGCTTCTAATGGTTCATATTGAATGCACAAAAAGTCTGGAGTTGAAATAAGTTCAAAAAAATTGAAATCCTTTTGTAACAGACGAGCTTTCGTCCGAAACCCTGATACTTCGAAAGAGATTGTCCATTTTGTACACGAAGTGCATCCAGTTTTTGCCGTAACCCTCTCAACTTTTTAGCACACGCTATGTGGGTGAAATTATGATACCATGCCAACTTTCAACCATTTCAGAGTTCATTTGTGGTGCTTTTTAATTTCAGGGTCATTTAGCTCAAAACAATTCATTAAATGCATGAAAAATAGCAAATGAAGTTAGATAGGGTTGAAATTTTCGGATGTGGCTTCTAATGGTTCATATTGAATGCACAAAAAGTCTGGAGTTGAAATAAGTTAAAAAAAATTGAAATCCTTATGTAACAGACGAGTTTTCGTCCGAAACCCTGATACTTCGAAAGAGATTGTCCATTTTGTACACGAAGTGCATCCAGCTTTTGCCGTAACCCTCTACACTTTTTATCCCATGCTATGTGGGTGAAATTATGATACCATGCCAAGTTTCAACCTTTTTAGAGTTCATTTGTGGTGCTTTTTAATTTCAAGGTCATTTAGCTCAAAACAATTCATTAAATGCATGAAAAATAGCAAATGATGTTAGATAGGGTTGAAATTTTCGGATGTGGCTTCTAATGGTTCATATTGAATGCACAAAAAGTTTGGAGTTGAAATAAGTTAAAAAAGATTGAAATCCTTTTGTAACAGACGAGTTTTCGTCCTAAACCCTGATACTTCGAAAGAGATTGTCCATTTTGTACACGAAGTGCATCCAGTTTTTGCCGTAACCTTCTCACCTTTTTAGCACATGCTATGTGGGTGAAATTATGATACCATGCCAAGTTTCAACCATTTCAGAGTTCATTTGTGGTGCTTTTTAATTTCAGGGTCATTTAGCTCAAAACAATACATTAAATGCATGAAAAATAGCAAATGAAGTTAGATAGGGTTGAAATTTTAGGATGTGGCTTCTAATGGTTCATATTGAATGCCCAAAAAGTCTGGAGTTGAAATAAGTTAAAAAAAATTGAAATCCTTTTGTAACAGACGAGTTTTCGTCCGAAACCCTGATATTTCGAAAGAGATTGTCCATTTTGTACACGAAGTGCATCCAGTTTTTGCCGCAACCCTCTCAACTTTTTAGCACATGCTATGTGGGTGAAATTATGATACCATGCCAAGTTTCAACCATTTGATAGTTCATTTGTGGTGCTTTTTAATTTCAGGGTCATTTAGCTCAAAACAATTCATCAAATGCATGAAAAATAGGAAATGAAGTTAGATAGGGTTGAAATTTTAGGATGTGGCTTCTAATGGTTCATACTGAATGCACAAAAAGTCTGGAGTTGAAAAAAGTTAAAAAAAATTGAAATCCTTATGTAACAGACGAGTTTTCGTCCGAAACCCTGATACTTCGAAAGAGATTGTCCATTTTGTACACGAAGTGCATCCAGCTTTTGCCGTAACCCTCTCAACTTTTTATCCCATGCTATGTGGGTGAAATTATGATACCATGCCAAGTTTCAACCTTTTTAGAGTTCATTTGTGGTGCTTTTTAATTTCAGGGTCATTTAGCTCAAAACAATTCATTAAATGCATAAAAAATAGCAAATGATGTTAGATAGGGTTGAAATTTTAGGATGTGGCTTCTAATGCTTCATATTGAATGCACAAAAAGTCTAGAGTTGAAATAAGTTAAAAAAAATTGAAATCCTTTGGTAACACACGAGTTTTCGTCCGAAACCCTGATACTTCGAAAGAGATTGTCCATTTTGTACACGAAGTGCATCCAGTTTTTGCCGTAACCCTCTCAACTTTTAAGCACATGCTATGTGGGTGAAATTATGATACCATGCCAAGTTTCAACCATTTCAGAGTTCATTTGTGGTGCTTTTTAATTTCAGGGTCATTTAGCTCAAAACAATTCATTAAATGCATGAAAAATAGCAAATGAAGTTAGATAGGGTTGAAAGTTTAGGATATGGCTTCTAATGGTTCATATGTAATGCACAAAAAGTCTGGAGTTGAAATAAGTTAAAAAAAATTGAAATCCTTTTGTAACAAACGAGTTTTCGTCCGAAACCCTGATATTTCGAAAGAGATTGTCCATTTTGTACACGAAGTGCATCCAGTTTTTGCCGTAACCCTCTCAACTTTTTAGCACATGCTATGTGGGTGAAATTATGATACCATGCCAAGTTTCAACCATTTCAGAGTTCATTTGTGGTGCTTTTTAATTTCAGGGTCATTTAGCTCAAAACAATTCATTAAATGCATAAAAAATAGCAAATGAAGTTAGATAGGGTTGAAATTTTAGGATGTGGCTTCTAATGCTTCATATTGAATGCACAAAAAGTCTGGAGTTGAAATAAGTTAAAAAAATTGAAATCCTTTTGTAACACACGAGTTTTCGTCCGAAACCCTGATACTTCGAAAGAGATTGTCCGTTTTGTACACGAAGTGCATCCAGTTTTTGCCGTAACCCTCTCAACTTTTTAGCACATGCTATGTGGGTGAAATTATGATACCATGCCAAGTTTCAACCATTTCAGAGTTCATTTGTGGTGCTTTTTAATTTCAGGGTCATTTAGCTCAAAACAATTCATTAAATGCATGAAAAATAGCAAATGAAGTTAGATAGGGTTGAAAGTTTAGGATGTGGCTTCTAATGGTTCATATTGAATGCACAAAAAGTCTGGAGTTGAAATAATTTTAAAAAATTGAAATCCTTTTGTAACAGACGAGTTTTCGTCCGAAACCCTGATACTTCGAAAGAGATTGTCCATTTTGTACACGAAGTGCGTCCAGTTTTTGCCGTAACCCTCTAAACTTTTTAGCACATGCTATGTGGGTGAAATTATGATACCATGCCAAGTTTCAACCATTTCAGAGTTCATTTGTGGTGCTTTTTAATTTCAGGGTCGTTTAGCTCAAAACAATTCATTAAATGCATGAAAAATAGCAAATGAAGTTAGACAGGGTTGAAATTTTAGGATGTGGCTTCTAATGGTTCATATTGAATGCACAAAAAGTCTGGAGTTGAAATAAGTTCAAAAAAATTGAAATCCTTTTGTAACAGACGAGCTTTCGTCCGAAACCCTGATACTTCGAAAGAGATTGTCCATTTTGTACACGAAGTGCATCCAGTTTTTGCCGTAACCCTCTCAACTTTTTAGCACATGATATGTGGGTGAAATTATGATACCATGCCAACTTTCAACCATTTCAGAGTTCATTTGTGGTGCTTTTTAATTTCAGGGTCATTTAGCTCAAAACAATTCATTAAATGCATGAAAAATAGCAAATGAAGTTAGATAGGGTTGAAATTTTCGGATGTGGCTTCTAATGGTTCATATTGAATGCACAAAAAGTCTGGAGTTGAAATAAGTTAAAAAAAATTGAAATCCTTATGTAACAGACGAGTTTTCGTCCGAAACCCTGATACTTCGAAAGAGATTGTCCATTTTGTACACGAAGTGCATCCAGCTTTTGCCGTAACCCTCTACACTTTTTATCCCATGCTATGTGGGTGAAATTATGATACCATGCCAAGTTTCAACCTTTTTAGAGTTCATTTGTGGTGCTTTTTAATTTCAAGGTCATTTAGCTCAAAACAATTCATTAAATGCATGAAAAATAGCAAATGATGTTAGATAGGTTTGAAATTTTCGGATGTGGCTTCTAATGGTTCATATTGAATGCACAAAAAGTTTGGAGTTGAAATAAGTTAAAAAAGATTGAAATCCTTTTGTAACAGACGAGTTTTCGTCCTAAACCCTGATACTTCGAAAGAGATTGTCCATTTTGTACACGAAGTGCATCCAGTTTTTGCCGTAACCTTCTCACCTTTTTAGCACATGCTATGTGGGTGAAATTATGATACCATGCCAAGTTTCAACCATTTCAGAGTTCATTTGTGGTGCTTTTTAATTTCAGGGTCATTTAGCTCAAAACAATACATTAAATGCATGAAAAATAGCAAATGAAGTTAGATAGGGTTGAAATTTTAGGATGTGGCTTCTAATGGTTCATATTGAATGCCCAAAAAGTCTGGAGTTGAAATAAGTTAAAAAAAATTGAAATCCTTTTGTAACA
The DNA here is from genome assembly GCA_039707655.1 of Elymus sibiricus. NCBI lineage: Eukaryota > Viridiplantae > Streptophyta > Magnoliopsida > Poales > Poaceae > Elymus > Elymus sibiricus. Next base: position 242,637,131 of record CM077665.1, read on the forward strand.
GACGAGTTTTCGTCCGAAACCCTGATATTTCGAAAGAGATTGTCCATTTTGTACACGAAGTGCATCCAGTTTTTGCCGCAACCCTCTCAACTTTTTAGCACATGCTATGTGGGTGAAATTATGATACCATGCCAAGTTTCAACCATTTCAGAGTTCATTTGTGGTGCTTTTTAATTTCAGGGTCGTTTAGCTCAAAACAATTCATTAAATGCATGAAAAATAGCAAATGAAGTTAGATAGGGTTGAAATTTTAGGATGTGGCTTCTAATGGTTCATATTGAATGCACAAAAAGTCTGGAGTTGAAATAAGTTCAAAAAAATTGAAATCCTTTTGTAACAGACGAGTTTTCGTCCGAAACCCTGATACTTCGAAAGAGATTGTCCATTTTGTACACGAAGTGCATCCAGTTCTTGCCGTAACCCTCTCAACTTTTTAGCACATGCTATGTGGGTGAAATTATGATACCATGCCAACTTTCAACCATTTCAGAGTTCATTTGTGGTGCTTTTTAATTTCAGGGTCATTTAGCTCAAAACAATTCATTAAATGCATGAAAAATAGCAAATGAAGTTAGATAGGGTTGAAATTTTAGGATGTGGCTTCTAATGGTTCATATTGAATGCACAAAAAGTCTGGAGTTGAAATAAGTTAGAAAAAATTGAAATCCTTATGTAACAGACGAGTTTTCGTCCGAAACCCTGATACTTCGAAAGAGATTGTCCATTTTGTACACGAAGTGCATCCAGCTTTTGCCGTAACCCTCTCAACTTTTTATCCCATGCTATGTGGGTGAAATTATGATACCATGCCAAGTTTCAACCTTTTTAGAGTTCATTTGTGGTGCTTTTTAATTTCAAGGTCATTTAGCTCAAAACAATTCATTAAATGCATGAAAAAAGCAAATGATGTTAGATAGGGTTGAAATTTTCGGATGTGGCTTCTAATGGTTCATATTGAATGCACAAAAAGTTTGGAGTTGAAATAAGTTAAAAAAGATTGAAATCCTTTTGTAACAGACGAGTTTTCGTCCTAAACCCTGATACTTCGAAAGAGATTGTCCATTTTGTACACGAAGTGCATCCAGTTTTTGCCGTAACCTTCTCAACTTTTTAGAACATGCTATGTGGGTGAAATTATGATACCATGCCACGTTTCAACCATTTCAGAGTTCATTTGTGGTGCTTTTTAATTTCAGGGTCATTTAGCTCAAAACAATTCATTAAATGCATGAAAAATAGCAAATGAAGTTAGATAGGGTTGAAATTTTAGGATGTGGCTTCTAATGGTTCATATTGAATGCCCAAAAAGTCTGGAGTTGAAATAAGTTAAAAAAAATTGAAATCCTTTTGTAACAGACGAGTTTTCGTCCGAAACCCTGATATTTCGAAAGAGATTGTCCATTTTGTACACGAAGTGCATCCAGTTTTTGCCGCAACCCTCTCAACTTTTTAGCACATGCTATGTGGGTGAAATTATGATACCATGCCAAGTTTCAACCATTTTATAGTTCATTTGTGGTGCTTTTTAATTTCAGGGTCATTTAGCTCAAAACAATTCATTAAATGCATGAAAAATAGGAAATGAAGTTAGATAGGGTTGAAATTTTAGGATGTGGCTTCTAATGGTTCATACTGAATGCACAAAAAGTCTGGAGTTGAAAAAAGTTAAAAAAAATTGAAATCCTTATGTAACAGACGAGTTTTCGTCCGAAACCCTGATACTTCGAAAGAGATTGTCCATTTTGTACACGAAGTGCATCCAGCTTTTGCCGTAACCCTCTCAACTTTTTATCCCATGCTATGTGGGTGAAATTATGATACCATGCCAAGTTTCAACCTTTTTAGAGTTCATTTGTGGTGCTTTTTAATTTCAGGGTCATTTAGCTCAAAACAATTCATTAAATGCATAAAAAATAGCAAATGATGTTAGATAGGGTTGAAATTTTAGGATGTGGCTTCTAATGCTTCATATTGAATGCACAAAAAGTCCGGAGTTGAAATAAGTTAAAAAAATTGAAATCCTTTGGTAACACACGAGTTTTCGTCCGAAACCCTGATACTTCGAAAGAGATGTCCATTTTGTACACGAAGTGCATCCAGTTTTTGCCGTAACCCTCTCAACTTTTAAGCACATGCTATGTGGGTGAAATTATGATACCATGCCAAGTTTCAACCATTTCAGAGTTCATTTGTGGTGCTTTTTAATTTCAGGGTCATTTAGCTCAAAACAATTCATTAAATGCATGAAAAATAGCAAATGAAGTTAGATAGGGTTGAAAGTTTAGGATATGGCTTCTAATGGTTCATATTTAATGCACAAAAAGTCTGGAGTTGAAATAAGTTTAAAAAAATTGAAATCCTTTTGTAACAAACGAGTTTTCGTCCGAAACCCTGATATTTCGAAAGAGATTGTCCATTTTGTACACGAAGTGCATCCAGTTTTTGCCGTAACCCTCTCAACTTTTTAGCACATGCTATGTGGGTGAAATTATGATACCATGCCAAGTTTCAACCATTTCAGAGTTCATTTGTGGTGCTTTTTAATTTCAGGGTCATTTAGCTCAAAACAATTCATTAAATGCATAAAAAATAGCAAATGAAGTTAGATAGGGTTGAAATTTTAGGATGTGGCTTCTAATGGTTCATATTGAATGCACAAAAAGTCTGGAGTTGAAATAAGTTAAAAAAATTGAAATCCTTTTGTAACACACGAGTTTTCGTCCGAAACCCTGATACTTCGAAAGAGATTGTCCGTTTTGTACACGAAGTGCATCCAGTTTTTGCCGTAACCCTCTCAACTTTTTAGCACATGCTATGTGGGTGAAATTATGATACCATGCCAAGTTTCAACCATTTCAGAGTTCATTTGTGGTGCTTTTTAATTTCAGGGTCATTTAGCTCAAAACAATTCATTAAATGCATGAAAAATAGCAAATGAAGTTAGATAGGGTTGAAAGTTTAGGATGTGGCTTCTAATGGTTCATATTGAATGCACAAAAAGTCTGGAGTTGAAATAATTTTAAAAAATTGAAATCCTTTTGTAACAGACGAGTTTTCGTCCGAAACCCTGATACTTCGAAAGAGATTGTCCATTTTGTACACGAAGTGCGTCCAGTTTTTGCCGTAACCCTCTAAACTTTTTAGCACATGCTATGTGGGTGAAATTATGATACCATGCCAAGTTTCAACCATTTCAGAGTTCATTTGTGGTGCTTTTTAATTTCAGGGTCGTTTAGCTCAAAACAATTCATTAAATGCATGAAAAATAGCAAATGAAGTTAGACAGGGTTGAAATTTTAGGATGTGGCTTCTAATGGTTCATATTGAATGCACAAAAAGTCTGGAGTTGAAATAAGTTCAAAAAAATTGAAATCCTTTTGTAACAGACGAGCTTTCGTCCGAAACCCTGATACTTCGAAAGAGATTGTCCATTTTGTACACGAAGTGCATCCAGTTTTTGCCGTAACCCTCTCAACTTTTTAGCACATGCTATGTGGGTGAAATTATGATACCATGCCAACTTTTAACCATTTCAGAGTTCATTTGTGGTGCTTTTTAATTTCAGGGTCATTTAGCTCAAAACAATTCATTAAATGCATGAAAAATAGCAAATGAAGTTAGATAGGGTTGAAATTTTCGGATGTGGCTTCTAATGGTTCATATTGAATGCACAAAAAGTCTGGAGTTGAAATAAGTTAAAAAAAATTGAAATCCTTATGTAACTGACGAGTTTTCGTCCGAAACCCTGATACTTCGAAAGAGATTGTCCATTTTGTACACGAAGTGCATCCAGCTTTTGCCGTAACCCTCTACACTTTTTATCCCATGCTATGTGGGTGAAATTATGATACCATGCCAAGTTTCAACCTTTTTAGAGTTCATTTGTGGTGCTTTTTAATTTCAAGGTCATTTAGCTCAAAACAATTCATTAAATGCATGAAAAATAGCAAATGATGTTAGATAGGGTTGAAATTTTCGGATGTGGCTTCTAATGGTTCATATTGAATGCACAAAAAGTTTGGAGTTGAAATAAGTTAAAAAAGATTGAAATCCTTTTGTAACAGACGAGTTTTCGTCCTAAACCCTGATACTTCGAAAGAGATTGTCCATTTTGTACACGAAGTGCATCCAGTTTTTGCCGTAACCTTCTCACCTTTTTAGCACATGCTATGTGGGTGAAATTATGATACCATGCCAAGTTTCAACCATTTCAGAGTTCATTTGTGGTGCTTTTTAATTTCAGGGTCATTTAGCTCAAAACAATACATTAAATGCATGAAAAATTGCAAATGAAGTTAGATAGGGTTGAAATTTTAGGATGTGGCTTCTAATGGTTCATATTGAATGCCCAAAAAGTCTGGAGTTGAAATAAGTTAAAAAAAATTGAAATCCTTTTGTAACAGACGAGTTTTCGTCCGAAACCCTGATATTTCGAAAGAGATTGTCCATTTTGTACACGAAGTGCATCCAGTTTTTGCCGCAACCCTCTCAACTTTTTAGCACATGCTATGTGGGTGAAATTATGATACCATGCCAAGTTTCAACCATTTGATAGTTCATTTGTGGTGCTTTTTAATTTCAGGGTCATTTAGCTCAAAACAATTCATTAAATGCATGAAAAATAGGAAATGAAGTTAGATAGGGTTGAAGTTTTAGGATGTGGCTTCTAATGGTTCATATTGAATTCACAAAAAGTCTGGAGTTGAAAAAAGTTAAAAAAAATTGAAATCCTTATGTAACAGACGAGTTTTCGTGCGAAACCCTGATACTTCGAAAGAGATTGTCCATTTTGTACACGAAGTGCATCCAGCTTTTGCCGTAACCCTCTCAACTTTTTATCCCATGCTATGTGGGTGAAATTATGATACCATGCCAAGTTTCAACCTTTTTAGAGTTCATTTGTGGTGCTTTTTAATTTCAGGGTCATTTAGCTCAAAACAATTCATTAAATGCATAAAAAATAGCAAATGAAGTTAGATAGGGTTGAAATTTTAGGATGTGGCTTCTAATGCTTCATATTGAATGCTCAAAAAGTCTGGAGTTGAAATAGGTTAAAAAAATTGAAATCCTTTGGTAACACACGAGTTTTCGTCCGAAACCCTGATACTTCGAAAGAGATTGTCCATTTTGTACACGAAGTGCATCCAGTTTTTGCCGTAACCCTCTCAACTTTTTAGCACATGCTATGTGGGTGAAATTATGATACCATGCCAAGTTTCAACCATTTCAGAATTCATTTGTGGTGCTTTTTAATTTCAGGGTCATTTAGCTCAAAACAATTCATTAAATGCATGAAAAATAGCAAATGAAGTTAGATAGGGTTGAAAGTTTAGGATGTGGCTTCTAATGGTTCATATTGAATGCACAAAAAGTCTGGAGTTGAAATAATTTTAAAAAATTGAAATCCTTTTGTAACAGACGAGTTTTCGTCCGAAACCCTGATACTTCGAAATAGATTGTCCATTTTGTACACGAAGTGCATCCAGTTTTTGCCGTAACCCTCTCAACTTTTTAGCACATGCTATGTGGGTGAAATTATGATACCATGCCAACTTTCAACCATTTCAGAGTTCATTTGTGGTGCTTTTTAATTTCAGGGTTATTTAGCTCAAAACAATTCATTAAATGCATGAAAAATAGCAAATGAAGTTAGATAGGGTTGAAATTTTAGGATGTGGCTTCTAATGGTTCATATGGAATGCACAAAAAGTTTGGAGTTGAAATAAGTTAAAAAAATTGAAATCCTTTTGTAACAGACGAGTTTTCGTCCTAAACCCTCATACTTCGAAATAGATTGTCCATTTCGTACACGAAGTGCATCCAGTTTTTGCCGTAACCCTCTCAACTTTTTAGCACATGCTATGTGGGTGAAATTATGATACCATGCCAAGTTTCAACCATTTCAGAGTTCATTTGTGGTGCTTTTTAATTTCAGGGTCATTTAGCTCAAAACAATTCATTTAATGCATGAAAAATAGCAAATGAAGTTAGATAGGGTTGAAATTTTAGGATGTGGCTTCTAATGGTTCATATTGAATGCACAAAAAGTTTGGAGTTGAAATAAGTTAAAAAAAATTGAAATCCTTTTGTAACAGACGAGTTTTCGTCCTAAACCCTGATACTTCGAAAGAGATTGTCCATTTTGTACACGAAGTGCATCCAGTTTTTGCCGTAACCCTCTCAACTTTTTAGCACATGCTATGTGGGTGAAATTATGATACCATGCCAAGTTTCAACCATTTCAGAGTTCATTTGTGGTGCTTTTTAATTTCAGGGTCATTTAGCTCAAAACAATTCATTAAATGCATAAAAAATAGCAAATGAAGTTAGATAGGGTTGAAATTTTACGATGTGGCTTCTAATGCTTCATATTGAATGCACAAAAAGTCTGGAGTTGAAATAAGTTAAAAAAATTGAAATCCTTTTGTAACACACGAGTTTTCGTCCGAAACCCTGATACTTCGAAAGAGATTGTCCGTTTTGTACACGAAGTGCATCCAGTTTTTGCCGTAACCCTCTCAACTTTTTAGCACGTGCTATGTGGGTGAAATTATGATACCATGCCAAGTTTCAACCATTTCAGAGTTCATTTGTGGTGCTTTTTAATTTCAGGGTCATTTAGCTCAAAACAATTCATTAAATGCATGAAAAATAGCAAATGAAGTTAGATAGGGTTGAAAGTTTAGGATGTGGCTTCTAATGGTTCATATTGAATGCACAAAAAGTCTGGAGTTGAAATAATTTTAAAAAATTGAAATCCTTTTGTAACAGACGAGTTTTCGTCCGAAACCCTGATACTTCGAAAGAGATTGTCCATTTTGTACACGAAGTGCATCCAGTTTTTGCCGTAACCCTCTAAACTTTTTAGCACATGCTATGTGGGAGAAATTATGATACCATGCCAAGTTTCAACCATTTCAGAGTTCATTTGTGGTGCTTTTTAATTTCAGGGTCGTTTAGCTCAAAACAATTCATTAAATGCATGAAAAATAGCAAATGAAGTTAGACAGGGTTGAAATTTTAGGATGTGGCTTCTAATGGTTCATATTGAATGCACAAAAAGTCTGGAGTTGAAATAAGTTCAAAAAAATTGAAATCCTTTTGTAACAGACGAGCTTTCGTCCGAAACCCTGATACTTCGAAAGAGATTGTCCATTTTGTACACGAAGTGCATCCAGTTTTTGCCGTAACCCTCTCAACTTTTTAGCACATGCTATGTGGGTGAAATTATGATACCATGCCAACTTTCAACCATTTCAGAGTTCATTTGTGGTGCTTTTTAATTTCAGGGTCATTTAGCTCAAAACAATTCATTAAATGCATGAAAAATAGCAAATGAAGTTAGATAGGGTTGAAATTTTAGGATGTGGCTTCTAATGGTTCATATTGAATGCACAAAAAGTCTGGAGTTGAAATAAGTTAAAAAAAATTGAAATCCTTATGTAACAGACGAGTTTTCCTCCGAAACCCTGATACTTCGAAAGAGATTGTCCATTTTGTACACGAAGTGCATCCAGGATTTGCCGTAACCCTCTCAACTTTTTATCCCATGCTATGTGGGTGAAATTATGATACCATGCCAAGTTTCAACCTTTTTAGAGTTCATTTGTGGTGCTTTTTAATTTCAAGGTCATTTAGCTCAAAACAATTCATTAAATGCATGAAAAATAGCAAATGATGTTAGATAGGGTTGAAATTTTCGGATGTGGCTTCTAATGGTTCATATTGAATGCACAAAAAGTTTGGAGTTGAAATAAGTTCAAAAAGATTGAAATCCTTTTGTAACAGACGAGTTTTCGTCCTAAACCCTGATACTTCGAAAGAGATTGTCCATTTTGTACACGAAGTGCATCCAGTTTTTGCCGTAACCTTCTCAACTTTTTAGCACATGCTATGTGGGTGAAATTATGATACCATGCCAAGTTTCAACCATTTCAGAGTTCATTTGTGGTGCTTTTTAATTTCAGGGTCATTTAGCTCAAAACAATACATTAAATGCATGAAAAATAGCAAATGAAGTTAGATAGGGTTGAAATTTTAGGATGTGGCTTCTAATGGTTCATATTGAATGCCCAAAAAGTCTGGAGTTGAAATAAGTTAAAAAAAATTGAAATCCTTTTGTAACAGACGAGTTTTCGTCCGAAACCCTGATATTTCGAAAGAGATTGTCCATTTTGTACACGAAGTGCATCCAGTTTTTGCCGCAACCCTCTCAACTTTTTAGCACATGCTATGTGGGTGAAATTATGATACCATGCCAAGTTTCAACCATTTGATAGTTCATTTGTGGTGCTTTTTAATTTCAGGGTCATTTAGCTCAAAACAATTCATTAAATGCATAAAAAATAGGAAATGAAGTTAGATAGGGTTGAAGTTTTAGGATGTGGCTTCTAATGGTTCATATTGAATTCACAAAAAATCTGGAGTTGAAAAAAGTTAAAAAAAATTGAAATCCTTATGTAACAGACGAGTTTTCGTGCGAAACCCTGATACTTCGAAAGAGATTGTCCATTTTGTACACGAAGTGCATCCAGCTTTTGCCGTAACCCTCTCAACTTTTTATCCCATGCTATGTGGGTGAAATTATGATACCATGCCAAGTTTCAACCTTTTTAGAGTTCATTTGTGGTGCTTTTTAATTTCAGGGTCATTTAGCTCAAAACAATTCATTAAATGCATAAAAAATAGCAAATGAAGTTAGATAGGGTTGAAATTTTAGGATGTGGCTTCTAATGCTTCATATTGAATGCACAAAAAGTCTGGAGTTGAAATAAGTTAAAAAAATTGAAATCCTTTGGTAACACACGAGTTTTCGTCCGAAACCCTGATACTTCGAAAGAGATTGTCCATTTTGTACACGAAGTGCATCCAGTTTTTGCCGTAACCCTCTCAACTTTTTAGCACATGCTATGTGGGTGAAATTATGATACCATGCCAAGTTTCAACCATTTCAGAATTCATTTGTGGTGCTTTTTAATTTCAGGGTCATTTAGCTCAAAACAATTCATTAAACGCATGAAAAATAGCAAATGAAGTTAGATAGGGTTGAAAGTTTAGGATGTGGCTTATAATGGTTCATATTGAATGCACAAAAAGTCTGGAGTTGAAATAATTTTAAAAAATTGAAATCCTTTTGTAACAGACGAGTTTTCGTCCGAAACCCTGATACTTCGAAAGAGATTGTCCATTTTGTACACGAAGTGCATCCAGTTTTTGCCGTAACCCTCTCAACTTTTTAGCACATGCTATGTGGGTGAAATTATGATACCATGCCAACTTTCAACCATTTCAGAGTTCATTTGTGGTGCTTTTTAATTTCAGGGTTATTTAGCTCAAAACAATTCATTAAATGCATGAAAAATAGCAAATGAAGTTAGATAGGGTTGAAATTTTAGGATGTGGCTTCTAATGGTTCATATGGAATGCACAAAAATTTTGGAGTTGAAATAAGTTAAAAAAATTGAAATCCTTTTGTAACAGACGAGTTTTCGTCCTAAACCCTCATACTTCGAAAGAGATTGTCCATTTCGTACACGAAGTGCATCCAGTTTTTGCCGTAACCCTCTCAACTTTTTAGCACATGCTATGTGGGTGAAATTATGATACCATGCCAAGTTTCAACCATTTCAGAGTTCATTTGTGGTGCTTTTTAATTTCAGGGTCATTTAGCTCAAAACAATTCATTTAATGCATGAAAAATAGCAAATGAAGTTAGATAGGGTTGAAATTTTAGGATGTGGCTTCTAATGGTTCATATTGAATGCACAAAAAGTTTGGAGTTGAAATAAGTTAAAAAAAATTGAAATCCTTTTGTAACAGACGAGTTTTCGTCCTAAACCCTGATACTTCGAAAGAGATTGTCCATTTTGTACACGAAGTGCATCCAGTTTTTGCCGTAACCCTCTCAACTTTTTAGCACATGCTATGTGGGTGAAATTATGATACCATGCCAAGTTTCAACCATTTCAGAGTTCATTTGTGGTGCTTTTTAATTTCAGGGTCATTTAGCTCAAAACAATTCATTAAATGCATAAAAAATAGCAAATGAAGTTAGATAGGGTTGAAATTTTACGATGTGGCTTCTAATGCTTCATATTGAATGCACAAAAAGTCTGGAGTTGAAATAAGTTAAAAAAATTGAAATCCTTTTGTAACACACGAGTTTTCGTCCGAAACCCTGATACTTCGAAAGAGATTGTCCGTTTTGTACACGAAGTGCATCCAGTTTTTGCCGTAACCCTCTCAACTTTTTAGCACATGCTATGTGGGTGAAATTATGATACCATGCCAAGTTTCAACCATTTCAGAGTTCATTTGTGGTGCTTTTTAATTTCAGGGTCATTTAGCTCAAAACAATTCATTAAATGCATGAAAAATAGCAAATGAAGTTAGATAGGGTTGAAAGTTTAGGATGTGGCTTCTAATGGTTCATATTGAATGCACAAAAAGTCTGGAGTTGAAATAATTTTAAAAAATTGAAATCCTTTTGTAACAGACGAGTTTTCGTCCGAAACCCTGATACTTCGAAAGAGATTGTCCATTTTGTACACGAAGTGCATCCAGTTTTTGCCGTAACCCTCTAAACTTTTTAGCACATGCTATGTGGGAGAAATTATGATACCATGCCAAGTTTCAACCATTTCAGAGTTCATTTGTGGTGCTTTTTAATTTCAGGGTCGTTTAGCTCAAAACAATTCATTAAATGCATGAAAAATAGCAAATGAAGTTAGACAGGGTTGAAATTTTAGGATGTGGCTTCTAATGGTTCATATTGAATGCACAAAAAGTCTGGAGTTGAAATAAGTTCAAAAAAATTGAAATCCTTTTGTAACAGACGAGCTTTCGTCCGAAACCCTGATACTTCGAAAGAGATTGTCCATTTTGTACACGAAGTGCATCCAGTTTTTGCCGTAACCCTCTCAACTTTTTAGCACATGCTATGTGGGTGAAATTATGATACCATGCCAACTTTCAACCATTTCAGAGTTCATTTGTGGTGCTTTTTAATTTCAGGGTCATTTAGCTCAAAACAATTCATTAAATGCATGAAAAATAGCAAATGAAGTTAGATAGGGTTGAAATTTTAGGATGTGGCTTCTAATGGTTCATATTGAATGCACAAAAAGTCTGGAGTTGAAATAAGTTAAAAAAATTTGAAATCCTTATGTAACAGACGAGTTTTCGTCCGAAACCCTGATACTTCGAAAGAGATTGTCCATTTTGTACACGAAGTGCATCCAGCTTTTGCCGTAACCCTCTCAACTTTTTATCCCATGCTATGTGGGTGAAATTATGATACCATGCCAAGTTTCAACCTTTTTAGAGTTCATTTGTGGTGCTTTTTAATTTCAGGGTCATTTAGCTCAAAACAATTCATTAAATGCATAAAAAATAGCAAATTAAGTTAGATAGGGTTGAAATTTTAGGATGTGGCTTCTAATGGTTCATATTGAATGCACAAAAAGTCTGGAGTTGAAATAATTTTAAAAAATTGAAATCCTTTTGTAACAGACGAGTTTTCGTCCGAAACCCTGATACTTCGAAAGAGATTGTCCATTTTGTACACGAAGTGCATCCAGTTTTTGCCGTAACCCTCTAAACTTTTTAGCACATGCTATGTGGGAGAAATTATGATACCATGCCAAGTTTCAACCATTTCAGAGTTCATTTGTGGTGCTTTTTAATTTCAGGGTCGTTTAGCTCAAAACAATTCATTAAATGCATGAAAAATAGCAAATGAAGTTAGACAGGGTTGAAATTTTAGGATGTGGCTTCTAATGGTTCATATTGAATGCACAAAAAGTCTGGAGTTGAAATAAGTTCAAAAAAATTGAAATCCTTTTGTAACAGACGAGCTTTCGTCCGAAACCCTGATACTTCGAAAGAGATTGTCCATTTTGTACACGAAGTGCATCCAGTTTTTGCCGTAACCCTCTCAACTTTTTAGCACATGCTATGTGGGTGAAATTATGATACCATGCCAACTTTCAACCATTTCAGAGTTCATTTGTGGTGCTTTTTAATTTCAGGGTCATTTAGCTCAAAACAATTCATTAAATGCATGAAAAATAGCAAATGAAGTTAGATAGGGTTGAAATTTTAGGATGTGGCTTCTAATGGTTCATATTGAATGCACAAAAAGTCTGGAGTTGAAATAAGTTAAAAAAAATTGAAATCCTTATGTAACAGACGAGTTTTCGTCCGAAACCCTGATACTTCGAAAGAGATTGTCCATTTTGTACACGAAGTGCATCCAGCTTTTGCCGTAACCCTCTCAACTTTTTATCCCATGCTATGTGGGTGAAATTATGATACCATGCCAAGTTTCAACCTTTTTAGAGTTCATTTGTGGTGCTTTTTAGTTTCAAGGTCATTTAGGTCAAAACAATTCATTAAATGCATGAAAAATAGCAAATGATGTTAGATAGGGTTGAAATTTTCGGATGTGGCTTCTAATGGTTCATATTGAATGCACAAAAAGTTTGGAGTTGAAATAAGTTAAAAAAGATTGAAATCCTTTTGAAATAGACGAGTTTTCGTCCTAAACCCTGATACTTCGAAAGAGATTGTCCATTTTGTACACGAAGTGCATCCAGTTTTTGCCGTAACCTTCTCAACTTTTTAGCACATGCTATGTGGGTGAAATTATGATACCATGCCAAGTTTCAACCATTTCAGAGTTTATTTGTGGTGCTTTTTAATTTCAGGGTCATTTAGCTCAAAACAATTCATTAAATGCATGAAAAATAGGAAATGAAGTTAGATAGGGTTGAAATTTTAGGATGTGGCTTCTAATGGTTCATATTGAATGCCCAAAAAGTCTGGAGTTGAAATAAGTTAAAAAAAATTGAAATCCTTTTGTAACAGACGAGTTTTCGTCCGAAACCCTGATATTTCGAAAGAGATTGTCCATTTTGTACACGAAGTGCATCCAGTTTTTTCCGCAACCCTCTCAACTTTTTAGCACATACTATGTGGGTGAAATTATGATACCATGCCAAGTTTCAACCATTTGATAGTTCATTTGTGGTGCTTTTTAATTTCAGGGTCATTTAGCTCAAAACAATTCATTAAATGCATGAAAAATAGGAAATGAAGTTAGATAGGGTTGAAGTTTTAGGATGTGGCTTCTAATGGTTCATATTGAATGCACAAAAAATCTGGAGTTGAAAAAAGTTAAAAAAAATTGAAATCCTTATGTAACAGACGAGTTTTCGTGCGAAACCCTGATACTTCGAAAGAGATTGTCCATTTTGTACACGAAGTGCATCCAGCTTTTGCCGTAACCCTCTCAACTTTTTATCCCATGCTATGTGGGTGAAATTATGATACCATGCCAAGTTTCAACCTTTTTAGAGTTCATTTGTGGTGCTTTTTAATTTCAGGGTCATTTAGCTCAAAACAATTCATTAAATGCATAAAAAATAGCAAATGAAGTTAGATAGGGTTGAAATTTTAGGATGTGGCTTCTAATGCTTCATATTGAATGCACAAAAAGTCTGGAGTTGAAATAAGTTAAAAAAATTGAAATCCTTTGGTAACACACGAGTTATCGTCCGAAACCCTGATACTTCGAAAGAGATTGTCCATTTTGTACACGAAGTGCATCCAGTTTTTCCCGTAACCCTCTCAACTTTTCAGCACATGCTATGTGGGTGAAATTATGATACCATGCCAAGTTTCAACCATTTCAGAGTTCATTTGTGGTGCTTTTTAATTTCAGGGTCATTTAGCTCAAAACAATTCATTAAATGCATGAAAAATAGCAAATGAAGTTAGATAGGGTTGAAAGTTTAGGATGTGGCTTCTAATGGTTCATATTGAATGCACAAAAAGTCTGGAGTTGAAATAATTTTAAAAAATTGAAATCCTTTTGTAACAGACGAGTTTTCGTCCGAAACCCTGATACTTCGAAAGAGATTGTCCATTTTGTACACGAAGTGCATCCAGTTTTTGCCGTAACCCTCTCAACTTTTTAGCACATGCTATGTGGGTGAAATTATGATACCATGCCAACTTTCAACCATTTCAGAGTTCATTTGTGGTGCTTTTTAATTTCAGGGTTATTTAGCTCAAAACAATTCATTAAATGCATGAAAAATAGCAAATGAAGTTAGATAGGGTTGAAATTTTAGGATGTGGCTTCTAATGGTTCATATGGAATGCACAAAAATTTTGGAGTTGAAATAAGTTAAAAAATTGAAATCCTTTTGTAACAGACGAGTTTTCGTCCTAAACCCTCATACTTCGAAAGAGATTGTCCATTTTGTACACGAAGTGCATCCAGTTTTTGCCGTAACCCTCTCAACTTTTTAGCACATGCTATGTGGGTGAAATTATGATACCATGCCAAGTTTCAACCATTTCAGAGTTCATTTGTGGTGCTTTTTAATTTCAGGGTCATTTAGCTCAAAACAATTCATTTAATGCATGAAAAATAGCAAATGAAGTTAGATAGGGTTGAAATTTCAGGATGTGGCTTCTAATGGTTCATATTGAATGCACAAAATGTTTGGAGTTGAAATAAGTTAAAAAAAATTGAAATCCTTTTGTAACAGACGAGTTTTCGTCCTAAACCCTGATACTTCGAAAGAGATTGTCCATTTTGTACACGAAGTGCATCCAGTTTTTGCCGTAACCCTCTCAACTTTTTAGCACATGCTATGTGGGTGAAATTATGATACCATGCCAAGTTTCAACCATTTCAGAGTTCATTTGTGGTGCTTTTTAATTTCAGGGTCATTTAGCTCAAAACAATTCATTAAATGCATAAAAAATAGCAAATGAAGTTAGATAGGGTTGAAATTTTAGGATGTGGCTTCTAATGCTTCATATTGAATGCACAAAAAGTCTGGAGTTGAAATAAGTTAAAAAAATTGAAATCCTTTTGTAACACACGAGTTTTCGTCCGAAACCCTGATACTTCGAAAGAGATTGTCCGTTTTGTACACGAAGTGCATCCAGTTTTTGCCGTCACCCTCTCAACTTTTTAGCACTTGCTATGTGGGTGAAATTATGATACCATGCCAAGTTTCAACCATTTCAGAGTTCATTTGTGGTGCTTTTTAATTTCAGGGTCATTTAGCTCAAAACAATTCATTAAATGCATGAAAAATAGCAAATGAAGTTAGATAGGGTTGAAAGTTTAGGATGTGGCTTCTAATGGTTCATATTGAATGCACAAAAAGTCTGGAGTTGAAATAATTTTAAAAAATTGAAATCCTTTTGTAACAGACGAGTTTTCGTCCGAAACCCTGATACTTCGAAAGAGATTGTCCATTTTGTACACGAAGTGCATCCAGTTTTTGCCGTAACCCTCTCAACTTTTTAGCACATGCTATGTGGGTGAAATTACGATACCATGCCAACTTTCAACCATTTCAGAGTTCATTTGTGGTGCTTTTTAATTTCAGGGTTATTTAGCTCAAAACAATTCATTAAATGCATGAAAAATAGCAAATGAAGTTAGATAGGGTTGAAATTTTAGGATGTGGCTTCTAATGGTTCATATGGAATGCACAAAATTTTTGGAGTTGAAATAAGTTAAAAAATTGAAATCCTTTTGTAACAGACGAGTTTTCGTCCTAAACCCTCATACTTCGAAAGAGATTGTCCATTTTGTACACGAAGTGCATCCAGTTTTTGCCGTAACCCTCTCAACTTTTTAGCACATGCTATGTGGGTGAAATTATGATACCATGCCAAGTTTCAACCATTTCAGAGTTCATTTGTGGTGCTTTTTAATTTCAGGGTCATTTAGCTCAAAACAATTCATTTAATGCATGAAAAATAGCAAATGAAGTTAGATAGGGTTGAAATTTCAGGATGTGGCTTCTAATGGTTCATATTGAATGCACAAAATGTTTGGAGTTGAAATAAGTTAAAAAAAATTGAAATCCTTTTGTAACAGACGAGTTTTCGTCCTAAACCCTGATACTTCGAAAGAGATTGTCCATTTTGTACACGAAGTGCATCCAGTTTTTGCCGTAACCCTCTCAACTTTTTAGCACATGCTATGTGGGTGAAATTATGATACCATGCCAAGTTTCAACCATTTCAGAGTTCATTTGTGGTGCTTTTTAATTTCAGGGTCATTTAGCTCAAAACAATTCATTAAATGCATAAAAAATAGCAAATGAAGTTAGATAGGGTTGAAATTTTAGGATGTGGCTTCTAATGCTTCATATTGAATGCACAAAAAGTCTGGAGTTGAAATAAGTTAAAAAAATTGAAATCCTTTTGTAACACACGAGTTTTCGTCCGAAACCCTGATACTTCGAAAGAGATTGTCCGTTTTGTACACGAAGTGCATCCAGTTTTTGCCGTAACCCTCTCAACTTTTTAGCACATGCTATGTGGGTGAAATTATGATACCATGCCAAGTTTCAACCATTTCAGAGTTCATTTGTGGTGCTTTTTAATTTCAGGGTCATTTAGCTCAAAACAATTCATTAAATGCATGAAAAATAGCAAATGAAGTTAGATAGGGTTGAAAGTTTAGGATGTGGCTTCTAATGGTTCATATTGAATGCACAAAAAGTCTGGAGTTGAAATAATTTTAAAAAATTGAAATCCTTTTGTAACAGACGAGTTTTCGTCCGAAACCCTGATACTTCGAAAGAGATTGTCCATTTTGTACACGAAGTGCATCCAGTTTTTGCCGTAACCCTCTAAACTTTTTAGCACATGCTATGTGGGTGAAATTATGATACCATGCCAAGTTTCAACCATTTCAGAGTTCATTTGTGGTGCTTTTTAATTTCAGGGTCGTTTAGCTCAAAACAATTCATTAAATGCATGAAAAATAGCAAATGAAGTTAGATAGGGTTGAAATTTTAGGATGTGGCTTCTAATGGTTCATATTGAATGCACAAAAAGTCTGGAGTTGAAATAAGTTCAAAAAAATTGAAATCCTTTTGTAACAGACGAGTTTTCGTCCGAAACCCTGATACTTCGAAAGAGATTGTCCATTTTGTACACGAAGTGCATCCAGTTTTTGCCGTAACCCTCTCAACTTTTTAGCACATGCTATGTGGGTGAAATTATGATACCATGCCAACTTTCAACCATTTCAGAGTTCATTTGTGGTGCTTTTTAATTTCAGGGTCATTTAGCTCAAAACAATTCATTAAATGCATGAAAAATAGCAAATGAAGTTAGATAGGGTTGAAATTTTAGGATGTGGCTTCTAATGGTTCATATTGAATGCACAAAAAGTCTAGAGTTGAAATAAGTTAAAAAAAATTGAAATCCTTATGTAACAGACGAGTTTTCGTCCGAAACCCTGATACTTCGAAAGAGATTGTCCATTTTGTACACGAAGTGCATCCAGCTTTTGCCGTAACCCTCTCAACTTTTTATCCCATGCTAAGTGGGTGAAATTATGATACCATGCCAAGTTTCAACCTTTTTAGAGTTCATTTGTGGTGCTTTTTAATTTCAAGGTCATTTAGCTCAAAACAATTCATTAAATGCATGAAAAATAGCAAATGATGTTAGATAGGGTTGAAATTTTCGGATGTGGCTTCTAATGGTTCATATTGAAAGCACAAAAAGTTTGGAGTTGAAATAAGTTAAAAAAGATTGAAATCCTTTTGTAACAGACGAGTTTTCGTCCTAAACCCTGATACTTCGAAAGAGATTGTCCATTTTGTACACCAAGTGCATCCAGTTTTTGCCGTAACCTTCTCAACTTTTTAGCACATGCTATGTGGGTGAAATTATGATACCATGCCAAGTTTCAACCATTTCAGAGTTCATTTGTGGTGCTTTTTAATTTCAGGGTCATTTAGCTCAAAACAATTCATTAAATGCATGAAAAATAGCAAATGAAGTTAGATAGGGTTGAAATTTTAGGATGTGGCTTCTAATGGTTCATATTGAATGCCCAAAAAGTCTGGAGTTGAAATAAGTTAAAAAAAATTGAAATCCTTTTGTAACAGACGAGTTTTCGTCCGAAACCCTGATATTTCGAAAGAGATTGTCCATTTTGTACACAAAGTGCATCCAGTTTTTGCCGCAACCCTCTCAACTTTTTAGCACATGCTATGTGGGTGAAATTATGATACCATGCCAAGTTTCAACCATTTGATAGTTCATTTGTGGTGCTTTTTAATTTCAGGGTCATTTAGCTCAAAACAATTCATTAAATGCATGAAAAATAGCAAATGAAGTTAGATAGGGTTGAAATTTTAGGATGTGGCTTCTAATGGTTCATACTGAATGCACAAAAAGTCTGGAGTTGAAAAAAGTTAAAAAAAAATTGAAATCCTTATGTAACAGACGAGTTTTCGTCCGAAACCCTGATACTTCGAAAGAGATTGTCCATTTTGTACACGAAGTGCATCCAGCTTTTGCCGTAACCCTCTCAACTTTTTATCCCATGCTATGTGGGTGAAATTATGATACCATGCCAAGTTTCAACCTTTTTAGAGTTCATTTGTGGTGCTTTTTAATTGCAGGGTCATTTAGCTCAAAACAATTCATTAAATGCATAAAAAATAGCAAATGAAGTTAGATAGGGTTGAAATTTTAGGATGTGGCTTCTAATGCTTCATATTGAATGCAAAAAAAGTCTGGAGTTGAAATAAGTTAAAAAAATTAAAATCCTTTGGTAACACACGAGTTATCGTCCGAAACCCTGATACTTCGAAAGAGATTGTCCATTTTGTACACGAAGTGCATCCAGTTTTTGCCGTAACCCTCTCAACTTTTTAGCACATGCTATGTGGGTGAAATTATGATACCATGCCAAGTTTCAACCATTTCAGAGTTCATTTGTGGTGCTTTTTAATTTCAGGGTCATTTAGCTCAAAACAATTCATTAAATGCATGAAAAATAGCAAGTGAAGTTAGATAGGTTTGAAAGTTTAGGATATGGCTTCTAATGGTTCATATTGAATGCACAAAAAGTCTGGAGTTGAAATAAGTTAAAAAAAATTGAAATCCTTTTGTAACAAACGAGTTTTCGTCCGAAACCCTGATATTTCGAAAGAGATTGTCCATTTTGTACACGAAGTGCATCCAGTTTTTGCCGTAACCCTCTCAACTTTTTAGCACATGCTATGTGGGTGAAATTATGATACCATGCCAAGTTTCAACCATTTGATAGTTCATTTGTGGTGCTTTTTAATTTCAGGGTCATTTAGCTCAAAACAATTCATTAAATGCATGAAAAATAGGAAATGAAGTTAGATAGGGTTGAAATTTTAGGATGTGGCTTCTAATGGTTCATATTGAATGCACAAAAAGTCTGGAGTTGAAATAAGTTAAAAAAAATTGAAATCCTTATGTAACAGATGAGTTTTCGTCCGAAACCCTGATACTTCGAAAGAGATTGTCCATTTTGTACACGAAGTGCATCCAGCTTTTGCCGTAACCCTCTCAACTTTTTAGCACATGCTATGTGGGTGAAATTATGATACCATGCCAAGTTTCAACCTTTTTAGAGATCATTTGTGGTGCTTTTTAATTTCAGGGTCATTTAGCTCAAAACAATTCATTAAATGCATAAAAAATAGCAAATTAAGTTAGATAGGGTTGAAATTTCAGGATGTGGCTTCTAATGCTTCATATTGAATGCACAAAAAGTCTGGAGTTGAAATAATTTTAAAAAATTGAAATCCTTTTGTAACAGACGAGTTTTCGTCCTAAACCCTGATACTTCGAAAGAGATTGTCCATTTTGTACACGAAGTGCATCCAGTTTTTGCCGTAACCCTCTCAACTTTTTAGCACATGCTATGTGGGTGAAATTATGATACCATGCCAAGTTTCAACCATTTCAGAGTTCATTTGTGGTGCTTTTTAATTTCAGGGTCATTTAGCTCAAAACAATTCATTAAATGCATGAAAAATAGCAAGTGAAGTTAGATAGGTTTGAAAGTTTAGGATATGGCTTCTAATGGTTCATATTGAATGCACAAAAAGTCTGGAGTTGAAATAAGTTAAAAAAAATTGAAATCCTTTTGTAACAAACGAGTTTTCGTCCGAAACCCTGATATTTCGAAAGAGATTGTCCATTTTGTACACGAAGTGCATCCAGTTTTTGCCGTAACCCTCTCAACTTTTTAGCACATGCTATGTGGGTGAAATTATGATACCATGCCAAGTTTCAACCATTTGATAGTTCATTTGTGGTGCTTTTTAATTTCAGGGTCATTTAGCTCAAAACAATTCATTAAATGCATGAAAAATAGGAAATGAAGTTAGATAGGGTTGAAATTTTAGGATGTGGCTTCTAATGGTTCATATTGAATGCACAACAAGTCTGGAGTTGAAATAAGTTAAAAAAAATTGAAATCCTTATGTAACAGACGAGTTTTCGTCCGAAACCCTGATACTTCGAAAGAGATTGTCCATTTTGTACACGAAGTGCATCCAGCTTTTGCCGTAACCCTCTCAACTTTTTAGCACATGCTATGTGGGTGAAATTATGATACCATGCCAAGTTTCAACCTTTTTAGAGTTCATTTGTGGTGCTTTTTAATTTCAGGGTCATTTAGCTCAAAACAATTCATTAAATGCATAAAAAATAGCAAATTAAGTTAGATAGGGTTGAAATTTTAGGATGTGGCTTCTAATGGTTCATATTGAATGCACAAAAAGTCTGGAGTTGAAATAATTTTAAAAAATTGAAATCCTTTTGTAACAGACGAGTTTTCGTCCGAAACCCTGATACTTCGAAAGAGATTGTCCATTTTGTACACGAAGTGCATCCAGTTTTTGCCGTAACCCTCTCAAATTTTTAGCACATGCTATGTGGGTGAAATTATGATACCATGCCAACTTTCAACCATTTCAGAGTTCATTTGTGGTGCTTTTTAATTTCAGGGTTATTTAGCTCAAAACAATTCATTAAATGCATGAAAAATAGCAAATGAAGTTAGATAGGGTTGAAATTTTAGGATGTGGCTTCTAATGGTTCATATGGAATGCACAAAAAGTTTGGAGTTGAAATAAGTTAAAAAAATTGAAATCCTTTTGTAACACACGAGTTTTCGTCCTAAACCCTCATACTTCGAAAGAGATTGTCCATTTTGTACACGAAGTGCATCCAGTTTTTGCCGTAACCCTCTCAACTTTTTAGCACATGCTATGTGGGTGAAATTATGATACCATGCCAAGTTTCAACCTTTTTAGAGTTCATTTGTGGTGCTTTTTAATTTCAGGGTCATTTAGCTCAAAACAATTCATTAAATGCATAAAAAATAGCAAATTAAGTTAGATAGGGTTGAAATTTTAGGATGTGGCTTCTAATGGTTCATATTGAATGCACAAAAAGTCTGGAGTTGAAATAATTTTAAAAAATTGAAATCCTTTTGTAACAGACGAGTTTTCGTCCGAAACCCTGATACTTCGAAAGAGATTGTCCATTTTGTACACGAAGTGCATCCAGTTTTTGCCGTAACCCTCTCAACTTTTTAGCACATGCTATGTGGGTGAAATTATGATACCATGCCAACTTTCAACCATTTCAGAGTTCATTTGTGGTGCTTTTTAATTTCAGGGTTATTTAGCTCAAAACAATTCATTAAATGCATGAAAAATAGCAAATGAAGTTAGATAGGGTTGAAATTTTAGGATGTGGCTTCTAATGGTTCATATGGAATGCACAAAAAGTTTGGAGTTGAAATAAGTTAAAAAAATTGAAATCCTTTTGTAACAGACGAGTTTTCGTCCTAAACCGTGATACTTCGAAAGAGATTGTCCATTTTGTACACGAAGTGCATCCAGTTTTTGCCGTAACCCTCTCAACTTTTTAGCACATGCTATGTGGGTGAAATTATGATACCATGCCAAGTTTCAACCATTTCAGAGTTCATTTCTGGTGCTTTTTAATTTCAGGGTCATTTAGCTCAAAACAATTCATTAAATGCATAAAAAATAGCAAATGAAGTTAGATAGGGTTGAAAGTTTAGGATGTGGCTTCTAATGGTTCATATTGAATGCACAAAAAGTCTGAAGTTGAAATAATTTTAAAAAATTGAAATCCTTTTGTAACAGACGAGTTTTCGTCCGAAACCCTGATACTTCGAAAGAGATTGTCCATTTTGTACACGAAGTGCATCCAGTTTTTGCCGTAACCTTCTCAACTTTTGAGCACATGCTATGTGGGTGAAATTATGATACCATGCCAAGTTTCAACCATTTCAGAGTTCATTTGTGGTGCTTTTTAATTTCAGGGTCCTTTAGCTCAAAACAATTCATTAAATGCATGAAAAATAGCAAATGAAGTTAGGTAGGGTTGAAATTTTAGGATGTGGCTTCTAATGGTTCATATTGAATGCCCAAAAAGTCTGGAGTTGAAATAAGTTAAAAAAAATTGAAATCCTTTTGTAACAGACGAGTTTTCGTCCGAAACCCTGATATTTCGAAAGAGATTGTCCATTTTGTACACAAAGTGCATCCAGTTTTTGCCGCAACCCTCTCAACTTTTTAGCACATGCTATGTGGGTGAAATTATGATACCATGCCAAGTTTCAACCATTTGATAGTTCATTTGTGGTGCTTTTTAATTTCAGGGTCATTTAGCTCAAAACAATTCATTAAATGCATGAAAAATAGGAAATGAAGTTAGATAGGGTTGAAATTTAAGGATGTGGCTTCTAATGGTTCATACTGAATGCACAAAAAGTCTGGAGTTGAAAAAAGTTAAAAAAAAATTGAAATCCTTTTGTAACAAACGAGTTTTCGTCCGAAACCCTGATACTTCGAAAGAGATTGTCCATTTTGTACACGAAGTGCATCCAGTTTTGGCCGTAACCCTCTCAACTTTTTAGCACATGCTATGTGGGTGAAATTATGATACCATGCCAAGTTTCAACCATTTCAGAGTTCATTTGTGGTGCTTTTTAATTTCAGGGTCATTTAGCTCAAAACAATTCATTAAATGCATGAAAAATAGCAAGTGAAGTTAGATAGGTTTGAAAGTTTAGGATATGGCTTCTAATGGTTCATATTGAATGCACAAAAAGTCTGGAGTTGAAATAAGTTAAAAAAAATTGAAATCCTTTTGTAACAGACGAGTTTTCGTCCGAAACCCTGATATTTCGAAAGAGATTGTCCATTTTGTACACAAAGTGCATCCAGTTTTTGCCGCAACCCTCTCAACTTTTTAGCACATGCTATGTGGGTGAAATTATGATACCATGCCAAGTTTCAACCATTTGATAGTTCATTTGTGGTGCTTTTTAATTTCAGGGTCATTTAGCTCAAAACAATTCATTAAATGCATGAAAAATAGCAAATGAAGTTAGATAGGGTTGAAATTTTAGGATGTGGCTTCTAATGGTTCATACTGAATGCACAAAAAGTCTGGAGTTGAAAAAAGTTAAAAAAAATTGAAATCCTTATGTAACAGACGAGTTTTCGTCCGAAACCCTGATACTTCGAAAGAGATTGTCCATTTTGTACACGAAGTGCATCCAGCTTTTGCCGTAACCCTCTCAACTTTTTATCCCATGCTATGTGGGTGAAATTATGATACCATGCCAAGTTTCAACCTTTTTAGAGTTCATTTGTGGTGCTTTTTAATTTCAGGGTCATTTAGCTCAAAACAATTCATTAAATGCATAAAAAATAGCAAATGAAGTTAGATAGGGTTGAAATTTTAGGATGTGGCTTCTAATGCTTCATATTGAATGCACAAAAAGTCTGGAGTTGAAATAAGTTAAAAAAATTGAAATCCTTTGGTAACACACGAGTTATCGTCCGAAACCCTGATACTTCGAAAGAGATTGTCCATTTTGTACACGAAGTGCATCCAGTTTTTGCCGTAACCCTCTCAACTTTTTAGCACATGCTATGTGGGTGAAATTATGATACCATGCCAAGTTTCAACCATTTCAGAGTTCATTTGTGGTGCTTTTTAATTTCAGGGTCATTTAGCTCAAAACAATTCATTAAATGCATGAAAAATAGCAAGTGAAGTTAGATAGGTTTGAAAGTTTAGGATATGGCTTCTAATGGTTCATATTGAATGCACAAAAAGTCTGGAGTTGAAATAAGTTAAAAAAAATTGAAATCCTTTTGTAACAAACGAGTTTTCGTCCGAAACCCTGATATTTCGAAAGAGATTGTCCATTTTGTACACGAAGTGCATCCAGTTTTTGCCGTAACCCTCTCAACTTTTTAGCACATGCTATGTGGGTGAAATTATGATACCATGCCAAGTTTCAACCATTTGATAGTTCATTTGTGGTGCTTTTTAATTTCAGGGTCATTTAGCTCAAAACAATTCATTAAATGCATGAAAAATAGGAAATGAAGTTAGATAGGGTTGAAATTTTAGGATGTGGCTTCTAATGGTTCATATTGAATGCACAAAAAGTCTGGAGTTGAAATAAGTTAAAAAAAATTGAAATCCTTATGTAACAGATGAGTTTTCGTCCGAAACCCTGATACTTCGAAAGAGATTGTCCATTTTGTACACGAAGTGCATCCAGCTTTTGCCGTAACCCTCTCAACTTTTTAGCACATGCTATGTGGGTGAAATTATGATACCATGCCAAGTTTCAACCTTTTTAGAGATCATTTGTGGTGCTTTTTAATTTCAGGGTCATTTAGCTCAAAACAATTCATTAAATGCATAAAAAATAGCAAATTAAGTTAGATAGGGTTGAAATTTTAGGATGTGGCTTCTAATGCTTCATATTGAATGCACAAAAAGTCTGGAGTTGAAATAATTTTAAAAAATTGAAATCCTTTTGTAACAGACGAGTTTTCGTCCTAAACCCTGATACTTCGAAAGAGATTGTCCATTTTGTACACGAAGTGCATCCAGTTTTTGCCGTAACCCTCTCAACTTTTTAGCACATGCTATGTGGGTGAAATTATGATACCATGCCAAGTTTCAACCATTTCAGAGTTCATTTGTGGTGCTTTTTAATTTCAGGGTCATTTAGCTCAAAACAATTCATTAAATGCATGAAAAATAGCAAGTGAAGTTAGATAGGTTTGAAAGTTTAGGATATGGCTTCTAATGGTTCATATTGAATGCACAAAAAGTCTGGAGTTGAAATAAGTTAAAAAAAATTGAAATCCTTTTGTAACAGACGAGTTTTCGTCCGAAACCCTGATATTTCGAAAGAGATTGTCCATTTTGTACACGAAGTGCATCCAGTTTTTGCCGTAACCCTCTCAACTTTTTAGCACATGCTATGTGGGTGAAATTATGATACCATGCCAAGTTTCAACCATTTGATAGTTCATTTGTGGTGCTTTTTAATTTCAGGGTCATTTAGCTCAAAACAATTCATTAAATGCATGAAAAATAGGAAATGAAGTTAGATAGGGTTGAAATTTTAGGATGTGGCTTCTAATGGTTCATATTGAATGCACAAAAAGTCTGGAGTTGAAATAAGTTAAAAAAATTGAAATCCCTATGTAACAGACGAGTTTTCGTCCGAAACCCTGATACTTCGAAAGAGATTGTCCATTTTGTACACGAAGTGCATCCAGCTTTTGCCGTAACCCTCTCAACTTTTTAGCACATGCTATGTGGGTGAAATTATGATACCATGCCAAGTTTCAACCTTTTTAGAGTTCATTTGTGGTGCTTTTTAATTTCAGGGTCATTTAGCTCAAAACAATTCATTAAATGCATAAAAAATAGCAAATTAAGTTAGATAGGGTTGAAATTTTAGGATGTGGCTTCTAATGGTTCATATTGAATGCACAAAAAGTCTGGAGTTGAAATAATTTTAAAAAATTGAAATCCTTTTGTAACAGACGAGTTTTCGTCCGAAACCCTGATACTTCGAAAGAGATTGTCCATTTTGTACACGAAGTGCATCCAGTTTTTGCCGTAACCCTCTCAAATTTTTAGCACATGCTATGTGGGTGAAATTATGATACCATGCCAACTTTCAACCATTTCAGAGTTCATTTGTGGTGCTTTTTAATTTCAGGGTTATTTAGCTCAAAACAATTCATTAAATGCATGAAAAATAGCAAATGAAGTTAGATAGGGTTGAAATTTTAGGATGTGGCTTCTAATGGTTCATATGGAATGCACAAAAAGTTTGGAGTTGAAATAAGTTAAAAAAATTGAAATCCTTTTGTAACACACGAGTTTTCGTCCTAAACCCTCATACTTCGAAAGAGATTGTCCATTTTGTACACGAAGTGCATCCAGTTTTTGCCGTAACCCTCTCAACTTTTTAGCACATGCTATGTGGGTGAAATTATGATACCATGCCAAGTTTCAACCTTTTTAGAGTTCATTTGTGGTGCTTTTTAATTTCAGGGTCATTTAGCTCAAAACAATTCATTAAATGCATAAAAAATAGCAAATTAAGTTAGATAGGGTTGAAATTTTAGGATGTGGCTTCTAATGGTTCATATTGAATGCACAAAAAGTCTGGAGTTGAAATAATTTTAAAAAATTGAAATCCTTTTGTAACAGACGAGTTTTCGTCCGAAACCCTGATACTTCGAAAGAGATTGTCCATTTTGTACACGAAGTGCATCCAGTTTTTGCCGTAACCCTCTCAACTTTTTAGCACATGCTATGTGGGTGAAATTATGATACCATGCCAACTTTCAACCATTTCAGAGTTCATTTGTGGTGCTTTTTAATTTCAGGGTTATTTAGCTCAAATAAATTCATTAAATGCATGAAAAATAGCAAATGAAGTTAGATAGGGTTGAAATTTTAGGATGTGGCTTCTAATGGTTCATATGGAATGCACAAAAAGTTTGGAGTTGAAATAAGTTAAAAAAATTGAAATCCTTTTGTAACAGACGAGTTTTCGTCCTAAACCGTGATACTTCGAAAGAGATTGTCCATTTTGTACACGAAGTGCATCCAGTTTTTGCCGTAACCCTCTCAACTTTTTAGCACATGCTATGTGGGTGAAATTATGATA
Organism: Elymus sibiricus; assembly: GCA_039707655.1. NCBI lineage: Eukaryota > Viridiplantae > Streptophyta > Magnoliopsida > Poales > Poaceae > Elymus > Elymus sibiricus. The sequence continues at coordinate 242,664,000 of CM077665.1, forward strand.
CCATGCCAAGTTTCAACCATTTCAGAGTTCATTTCTGGTGCTTTTTAATTTCAGGGTCATTTAGCTCAAAACAATTCATTAAATGCATAAAAAATAGCAAATGAAGTTAGATAGGGTTGAAAGTTTAGGATGTGGCTTCTAATGGTTCATATTGAATGCACAAAAAGTCTGAAGTTGAAATAATTTTAAAAAATTGAAATCCTTTTGTAACAGACGAGTTTTCGTCCGAAACCCTGATACTTCGAAAGAGATTGTCCATTTTGTACACGAAGTGCATCCAGTTTTTGCCGTAACCTTCTCAACTTTTTAGCACATGCTATGTGGGTGAAATTATGATACCATGCCAAGTTTCAACCATTTCAGAGTTCATTTGTGGTGCTTTTTAATTTCAGGGTCCTTTAGCTCAAAACAATTCATTAAATGCATGAAAAATAGCAAATGAAGTTAGGTAGGGTTGAAATTTTAGGATGTGGCTTCTAATGGTTCATATTGAATGCCCAAAAAGTCTGGAGTTGAAATAAGTTAAAAAAAATTGAAATCCTTTTGTAACAGACGAGTTTTCGTCCGAAACCCTGATATTTCGAAAGAGATTGTCCATTTTGTACACAAAGTGCATCCAGTTTTTGCCGCAACCCTCTCAACTTTTTAGCACATGCTATGTGGGTGAAATTATGATACCATGCCAAGTTTCAACCATTTGATAGTTCATTTGTGGTGCTTTTTAATTTCAGGGTCATTTAGCTCAAAACAATTCATTAAATGCATGAAAAATAGGAAATGAAGTTAGATAGGGTTGAAATTTAAGGATGTGGCTTCTAATGGTTCATACTGAATGCACAAAAAGTCTGGAGTTGAAAAAAGTTAAAAAAAAATTGAAATCCTTTTGTAACAGACGAGTTTTCGTCCGAAACCCTGATACTTCGAAAGAGATTGTCCATTTTGTACACGAAGTGCATCCAGTTTTGGCCGTAACCCTCTCAACTTTTTAGCACATGCTATGTGGGTGAAATTATGATACCATGCCAAGTTTCAACCATTTCAGAGTTCATTTGTGGTGCTTTTTAATTTCAGGGTCATTTAGCTCAAAACAATTCATTAAATGCATAAAAAATAGCAAATGAAGTTAGATAGGGTTGAAAGTTTAGGATGTGGCTTCTAATGGTTCATATTGAATGCACAAAAAGTCTGGAGTTGAAATAATTTTAAAAAATTGAAATCCTTTTGTAACAGACGAGTTTTCGTCCGAAACCCTGATACTTCGAAAGAGATTGTCCATTTTGTACACGAAGTGCATCCAGTTTTTGCCGTAACCCTCTAAACTTTTTAGCACATGCTATGTGGGTGAAATTATGATACCATGCCAAGTTTCAACCATTTCAGAGTTCATTTGTGGTGCTTTTTAATTTCAGGGTCGTTTAGCTCAAAACAATTCATTAAATGCATGAAAAATAGCAAATGAAGTTAGATAGGGTTGAAATTTTAGGATGTGGCTTCTAATGGTTCATATTGAATGCACAAAAAGTCTGGAGTTGAAATAAGTTCAAAAAAATTGAAATCCTTTTGTAACAGACGAGTTTTCGTCCGAAACCCTGATACTTCGAAAGAGATTGTCCATTTTGTACACGAAGTGCATCCAGCTTTTGCCGTAACCCTCTCAACTTTTTATCCCATGCTAAGTGGGTGAAATTATGATACCATGCCAAGTTTCAACCTTTTTAGAGTTCATTTGTGGTGCTTTTTAATTTCAAGGTCATTTAGCTCAAAACAATTCATTAAATGCATGAAAAATAGCAAATGATGTTAGATAGGGTTGAAATTTTCGGATGTGGCTTCTAATGGTTCATATTGAATGCACAAAAAGTTTGGAGTTGAAATAAGTTAAAAAAGATTGAAATCCTTTTGTAACAGACGAGTTTTCGTCCTAAACCCTGATACTTCGAAAGAGATTGTCCATTTTGTACACGAAGTACATCCAGTTTTTGCCGTAACCTTCTCAACTTTTTAGCACATGCTATGTGGGTGAAATTATGATACCATGCCAAGTTTCAACCATTTGATAGTTCATTTGTGGTGCTTTTTAATTTCAGGGTCATTTAGCTCAAAACAATTCATTAAATGCATGAAAAATAACAAATGAAGTTAGATAGGGTTGAAATTTTAGGAAGTGGCTTCTAATGGTTCATATTGAATGCCCAAAAAGTCTGGAGTTGAAATAAGTTAAAAAAAATTGAAATCCTTTTGTAACAGACGAGTTTTCGTCCGAAACCCTGATATTTCGAAAGAGATTGTCCATTTTGTACACGAAGTGCATCCAGTTTTTGCCGCAACCCTCTCAACTTTTTAGCACATGCTATGTGGGTGAAATTATGATACCATGCCAAGTTTCAACCATTTGATAGTTCATTTGTGGTGCTTTTTAATTTCAGGGTCATTTAGCTCAAAACAATTCATTAAATGCATGAAAAATAGGAAATGAAGTTAGATAGGGTTGAAATTTTAGGATGTGGCTTCTAATGGTTCATACTGAATGCACAAAAAGTCTGGAGTTGAAAAAAGTTAAAAAAAAATTGAAATCCTTTTGTAACAGACGAGTTTTCGTCCGAAACCCTGATACTTCGAAAGAGATTGTCCATTTTGTACACGAAGTGCATCCAGTTTTGGCCGTAACCCTCTCAACTTTTTAGCACATGCTATGTGGGTGAAATTATGATACCATGCCAAGTTTCAACCATTTCAGAGTTCATTTGTGGTGCTTTTTAATTTCAGGGTCATTTAGCTCAAAACAATTCATTAAATGCATAAAAAATAGCAAATGAAGTTAGATAGGGTTGAAAGTTTAGGATGTGGCTTCTAATGGTTCATATTGAATGCACAAAAAGTCTGGAGTTGAAATAATTTTAAAAAATTGAAATCCTTTTGTAACAGACGAGTTTTCGTCCGAAACCCTGATACTTCGAAAGAGATTGTCCATTTTGTACACGAAGTGCATCCAGTTTTTGCCGTAACCCTCTAAACTTTTTAGCACATGCTATGTGGGTGAAATTATGATACCATGCCAAGTTTCAACCATTTCAGAGTTCATTTGTGGTGCTTTTTAATTTCAGGGTCGTTTAGCTCAAAACAATTCATTAAATGCATGAAAAATAGCAAATGAAGTTAGATAGGGTTGAAATTTTAGGATGTGGCTTCTAATGGTTCATATTGAATGCACAAAAAGTCTGGAGTTGAAATAAGTTCAAAAAAATTGAAATCCTTTTGTAACAGACGAGTTTTCGTCCGAAACCCTGATACTTCGAAAGAGATTGTCCATTTTGTACACGAAGTGCATCCAGCTTTTGCCGTAACCCTCTCAACTTTTTATCCCATGCTAAGTGGGTGAAATTATGATACCATGCCAAGTTTCAACCTTTTTAGAGTTCATTTGTGGTGCTTTTTAATTTCAAGGTCATTTAGCTCAAAACAATTCATTAAATGCATGAAAAATAGCAAACGATGTTAGATAGGGTTGAAATTTTCGGATGTGGCTTCTAATGGTTCATATTGAATGCACAAAAAGTTTGGAGTTGAAATAAGTTAAAAAAGATTGAAATCCTTTTGTAACAGACGAGTTTTCGTCCTAAACCCTGATACTTCGAAAGAGATTGTCCATTTTGTACACGAAGTACATCCAGTTTTTGCCGTAACCTTCTCAACTTTTTAGCACATGCTATGTGGGTGAAATTATGATACCATGCCAAGTTTCAACCATTTGATAGTTCATTTGTGGTGCTTTTTAATTTCAGGGTCATTTAGCTCAAAACAATTCATTAAATGCATGAAAAATAGCAAATGAAGTTAGATAGGGTTGAAATTTTAGGAAGTGGCTTCTAATGGTTCATATTGAATGCCCAAAAAGTCTGGAGTTGAAATAAGTTAAAAAAAATTGAAATCCTTTTGTAACAGACGAGTTTTCGTCCGAAACCCTGATATTTCGAAAGAGATTGTCCATTTTGTACACGAAGTGCATCCAGTTTTTGCCGCAACCCTCTCAACTTTTTAGCACATGCTATGTGGGTGAAATTATGATACCATGCAAAGTTTCAACCATTTGATAGTTCATTTGTGGTGCTTTTTAATTTCAGGGTCATTTAGCTCAAAACAATTCATTAAATGCATGAAAAATAGGAAATGAAGTTAGATAGGGTTGAAATTTTAGGATGTGGCTTCTAATGGTTCATACTGAATGCACAAAAAGTCTGGAGTTGAAAAAAGTTAAAAAAAATTGAAATCCTTATGTAACAGACGAGTTTTCGTCCGAAACCCTGATACTTCGAAAGAGATTGTCCATTTTGTACACGAAGTGCATCCAGTTTTTGCCGTAACCCTCTCAACTTTTTATCCCATGCTATGTGGGTGAAATTATGATACCATGCCAAGTTTCAACCTTTTTAGAGTTCATTTGTGGTGCTTTTTAATTTCAGGGTCATTTAGCTCAAAACAATTCATTAAATGCATAAAAAAATAGCAAATGAAGTTAGATAGGGTTGAAATTTTAGGATGTGGCTTCTAATGCTTCATATTGAATGCACAAAAAGTCTGGAGTTGAAATAAGTTAAAAAAATTGAAATCCTTTGGTAACACACGAGTTATCGTCCTAAACCCTGATACTTCGAAAGAGATTGTCCATTTTGTACACGAAGTGCATCCAGTTTTTGCCGCAACCCTCTCAACTTTTTAGCACATGCTATGTGGGTGAAATTATGATACCATGCCAAGTTTCAACCTTTTTAGAGTTCATTTGTGGTGCTTTTTAATTTCAGGGTCATTTAGCTCAAAACAATTCATTAAATGCATGAAAAATAGCAAGTGAAGTTAGATAGGTTTGAAAGTTTAGGATATGGCTTCTAATGGTTCATATTGAATGCACAAAAAGTCTGGAGTTGAAATAAGTTAAAAAAAATTGAAATCCTTTTGTAACAAACGAGTTTTCGTCCGAAACCCTGATATTTCGAAAGAGATTGTCCATTTTGTACACGAAGTGCATCCAGTTTTTGCCGTAACCCTCTCAACTTTTTAGCACATGCTATGTGGGTGAAATTATGATACCGTGCCAAGTTTCAACCATTTGATAGTTCATTTGTGGTGCTTTTTAATTTCAGGGTCATTTAGCTCAAAACAATTCATTAAATGCATGAAAAATAGGAAATGAAGTTAGATAGGGTTGAAATTTTAGGATGTGGCTTCTAATGGTTCATATTGAATGCACAAAAAGTCTGGAGTTGAAATAAGTTAAAAAAAATTGAAATCCTTATGTAACAGACGAGTTTTCGTCCGAAACCCTGATACTTCGAAAGAGATTGTCCATTTTGTACACGAAGTGCATCCAGCTTTTGCCGTAACCCTCTCAACTTTTTAGCACATGCTATGTGGGTGAAATTATGATACCATGCCAAGTTTCAACCTTTTTAGAGTTCATTTGTGGTGCTTTTTAATTTCAGGGTCATTTAGCTCAAAACAATTCATTAAATGCATAAAAAATAGCAAATTAAGTTAGATAGGGTTCAAATTTTAGGATGTGGCTTCTAATGGTTCATATTGAATGCACAAAAAGTCTGGAGTTGAAATAATTTTAAAAAATTGAAATCCTTTTGTAACAGACGAGTTTTCGTCCGAAACCCTGATACTTCGAAAGAGATTGTCCATTTTGTACACGAAGTGCATCCAGTTTTTGCCGTAACCCTCTCAACTTTTTAGCACATGCTATGTGGGTGAAATTATGATACCATGCCAACTTTCAACCATTTCAGAGTTCATTTGTGGTGCTTTTTAATTTCAGGGTCATTTAGCTCAAAACAATTCATTTAATGCATGAAAAATAGCAAATGAAGTTAGATAGGTTTGAAATTTAAGGATGTGGCTTCTAATGGTTCATATTAAATGCACAAAAAGTTTGGAGTTGAAATAAGTTAAAAAAAAATTGAAATCCTTTTGTAACAGACGAGTTTTCGTCCTAAACCCTGATACTTCGAAAGAGATTGTCCATTTTGTACACGAAGTGCATCCAGTTTTTGCCGTAACCCTGTCAACTTTTTAGCACATGCTATGTGGGTGAAATTATGATACCATGCCAAGTTTCAACCATTTCAGAGTTCATTTGTGGTGCTTTTTAATTTCAGGGTCATTTAGCTCAAAACAATTCATTAAATGCATAAAAAATAGCAAATGAAGTTAGATAGGGTTGAAAGTTTAGGATGTGGCTTCTAATGGTTCATATTGAATGCACAAAAAGTCTGGAGTTGAAATAATTTTAAAAAATTGAAATCCTTTTGTAACAGACGAGTTTTCGTCCGAAACCCTGATACTTCGAAAGAGATTGTCCATTTTGTACACGAAGTGCATCCAGTTTTTGCCGTAACCCTCTAAACTTTTTAGCACATGCTATGTGGGTGAAATTATGATACCATGCCAAGTTTCAACCATTTCAGAGTTCATTTGTGGTGCTTTTTAATTTCAGGGTCGTTTAGCTCAAAACAATTCATTAAATGCATGAAAAATAGCAAATGAAGTTAGATAGGGTTGAAATTTTAGGATGTGGCTTCTAATGGTTCATATTGAATGCACAAAAAGTCTGGAGTTGAAATAAGTTCAAAAAAATTGAAATCCTTTTGTAACAGACGAGTTTTCGTCCGAAACCCTGATACTTCGAAAGAGATTGTCCATTTTGTACACGAAGTGCATCCAGCTTTTGCCGTAACCCTCTCAACTTTTTATCCCATGCTAAGTGGGTGAAATTATGATACCATGCCAAGTTTCAACCTTTTTAGAGTTCATTTGTGGTGCTTTTTAATTTCAAGGTCATTTAGCTCAAAACAATTCATTAAATGCATGAAAAATAGCAAATGATGTTAGATAGGGTTGAAATTTTCGGATGTGGCTTCTAATGGTTCATATTGAATGCACAAAAAGTTTGGAGTTGAAATAAGTTAAAAAAGATTGAAATCCTTTTGTAACAGACGAGTTTTCGTCCTAAACCCTGATACTTCGAAAGAGATTGTCCATTTTGTACACGAAGTGCATCCAGTTTTTGCCGTAACCTTCTCAACTTTTTAGCACATGCTATGTGGGTGAAATTATGATACCATGCCAAGTTTCAACCATTTCAGAGTTCATTTGTGGTGCTTTTTAATTTCAGGGTCATTTAGCTCAAAACAATTCATTAAATGCATGAAAAATAGCAAATGAAGTTAGATAGGGTTGAAATTTTAGGATGTGGCTTCTAATGGTTCATATTGAATGCCCAAAAAGTCTGGAGTTGAAATAAGTTAAAAAAAATTGAAATCCTTTTGTAACAGACGAGTTTTCGTCCGAAACCCTGATATTTCGAAAGAGATTGTCCATTTTGTACACAAAGTGCATCCAATTTTTGCCGCAACCCTCTCAACTTTTTAGCACATGCTATGTGGGTGAAATTATGATACCATGCCAAGTTTCAACCATTTGATAGTTCATTTGTGGTGCTTTTTAATTTCAGGGTCATTTAGCTCAAAACAATTCATTAAATGCATGAAAAATAGGAAATGAAGTTAGATAGGGTTGAAATTTTAGGATGTGGCTTCTAATGGTTCATACTGAATGCACAAAAAGTCTGGAGTTGAAAAAAGTTAAAAAAAATTGAAATCCTTATGTAACAGACGAGTTTTCGTCCGAAACCCTGATACTTCGAAAGAGATTGTCCATTTTGTACACGAAGTGCATCCAGCTTTTGCCGTAACCCTCTCAACTTTTTATCCCATGCTATGTGGGTGAAATTATGATACCATGCCAAGTTTCAACCTTTTTAGAGTTCATTTGTGGTGCTTTTTAATTTCAGGGTCATTTAGCTCAAAACAATTCATTAAATGCATAAAAAAATAGCAAATGAAGTTAGATAGGGTTGAAATTTTAGGATGTGGCTTCTAATGCTTCATATTGAATGCACAAAAAGTCTGGAGTTGAAATAAGTTAAAAAAATTGAAATCCTTTGGTAACACACGAGTTATCGTCCGAAACCCTGATACTTCGAAAGAGATTGTCCATTTTGTACACGAAGTGCATCCAGTTTTTGCCGCAACCCTCTCAACTTTTTAGCACATGCTATGTGGGTGAAATTATGATACCATGCCAAGTTTCAACCATTTCAGAGTTCATTTGTGGTGCTTTTTAATTTCAGGGTCATTTAGCTCAAAACAATTCATTAAATGCATGAAAAATAGCAAGTGAAGTTAGATAGGTTTTAAAGTTTAGGATATGGCTTCTAATGGTTCATATTGAATGCACAAAAAGTCTGGAGTTGAAATAAGTTAAAAAAAATTGAAATCCTTTTGTAACTAACGAGTTTTCGTCCGAAACCCTGATATTTCGAAAGAGATTGTCCATTTTGTACACGAAGTGCATCCAGTTTTTGCCGTAACCCTCTCAACTTTTTAGCACATGCTACGTGGGTGAAATTATGATACCGTGCCAAGTTTCAACCATTTGATAGTTCATTTGTGGTGCTTTTTAATTTCAGGGTCATTTAGCTCAAAACAATTCATTAAATGCATGAAAAATAGGAAATGAAGTTAGATAGGGTTGAAATTTTAGGATGTGGCTTCTAATGGTTCATATTGAATGCACAAAAAGTCTGGAGTTGAAATAAGTTAAAAAAAATTGAAATCCTTATGTAACAGACGAGTTTTCGTCCGAAACCCTGATACTTCGAAAGAGATTGTCCATTTTGTACACGAAGTGCATCCAGCTTTTGCCGTAACCCTCTCAACTTTTTAGCACATGCTATGTGGGTGAAATTATGATACCATGCCAAGTTTCAACCTTTTTAGAGTTCATTTGTGGTGCTTTTTAATTTCAGGGTCATTTAGCTCAAAACAATTCATTAAATGCATAAAAAATAGCAAATTAAGTTAGATAGGGTTGAAATTTTAGGATGTGGCTTCTAATGGTTCATATTGAATGCACAAAAAGTCTGGAGTTGAAATAATTTTAAAAAATTGAAATCCTTTTGTAACAGACGAGTTTTCGTCCGAAACCCTGATACTTCGAAAGAGATTGTCCATTTTGTACACGAAGTGCATCCAGTTTTTGCCGTAACCCTCTCAACTTTTTAGCACATGCTATGTGGGTGAAATTATGATACCATGCCAACTTTCAACCATTTCAGAGTTCATTTGTGGTGCTTTTTAATTTCAGGGTTATTTAGCTCAAAACAATTCATTAAATGCATGAAAAATAGCAAATGAAGTTAGATAGGGTTGAAATTTTAGGATGTGGCTTCTAATGGTTCATATGGAATGCACAAAAAGTTTGGAGTTGAAATAAGTTAAAAAAATTGAAATCCTTTTGTAACACACGAGTTTTCGTCCTAAACCCTCATACTTCGAAAGAGATTGTCCATTTTGTACACGAAGTGCATCCAGTTTTTGCCGTAACCCTCTCAACTTTTTAGCACATGCTATGTGGGTGAAATTATGATACCATGCCAAGTTTCAACCATTTCAGAGTTCATTTGTGGTGCTTTTTAATTTCAGGGTCATTTAGCTCAAAACAATTCATTTAATGCATGAAAAATAGCAAATGAAGTTAGATAGGTTTGAAATTTAAGGATGTGGCTTCTAATGGTTCATATTAAATGCACAAAAAGTTTGGAGTTGAAATAAGTTAAAAAAAAATTGAAATCCTTTTGTAACAGACGAGTTTTCGTCCTAAACCCTGATACTTCGAAAGAGATTGTCCATTTTGTACACGAAGTGCATCCAGTTTTTGCCGTAACCCTCTCAACTTTTTAGCACATGCTATGTGGGTGAAATTATGATACCATGCCAAGTTTCAACCATTTCAGAGTTCATTTGTGGTGCTTTTTAATTTCAGGGTCATTTAGCTCAAAACAATTCATTAAATGCATAAAAAATAGCAAATGAAGTTAGATAGGGTTGAAAGTTTAGGATGTGGCTTCTAATGGTTCATATTGAATGCACAAAAAGTCTGGAGTTGAAATAATTTTAAAAAATTGAAATCCTTTTGTAACAGACGAGTTTTCGTCCGAAACCCTGATACTTCGAAAGAGATTGTCCATTTTGTACACGAAGTGCATCCAGTTTTTGCCGTAACCCTCTAAACTTTTTAGCACATGCTATGTGGGTGAAATTATGATACCATGCCAAGTTTCAACCATTTCAGAGTTCATTTGTGGTGCTTTTTAATTTCAGGGTCGTTTAGCTCAAAACAATTCATTAAATGCATGAAAAATAGCAAATGAAGTTAGATAGGGTTGAAATTTTAGGATGTGGCTTCTAATGGTTCATATTGAATGCACAAAAAGTCTGGAGTTGAAATAAGTTCAAAAAAATTGAAATCCTTTTGTAACAGACGAGTTTTCGTCCGAAACCCTGATACTTCGAAAGAGATTGTCCATTTTGTACACGAAGTGCATCCAGCTTTTGCCGTAACCCTCTCAACTTTTTATCCCATGCTAAGTGGGTGAAATTATGATACCATGCCAAGTTTCAACCTTTTTAGAGTTCATTTGTGGTGCTTTTTAATTTCAAGGTCATTTAGCTCAAAACAATTCATTAAATGCATGAAAAATAGCAAATGATGTTAGATAGGGTTGAAATTTTCGGATGTGGCTTCTAATGGTTCATATTGAATGCACAAAAAGTTTGGAGTTGAAATAAGTTAAAAAAGATTGAAATCCTTTTGTAACAGACGAGTTTTCGTCCTAAACCCTGATACTTCGAAAGAGATTGTCCATTTTGTACACGAAGTGCATCCAGTTTTTGCCGTAACCTTCTCAACTTTTTAGCACATGCTATGTGGGTGAAATTATGATACCATGCCAAGTTTCAACCATTTCAGAGTTCATTTGTGGTGCTTTTTAATTTCAGGGTCATTTAGCTCAAAACAATTCATTAAATGCATGAAAAATAGCAAATGAAGTTAGATAGGGTTGAAATTTTAGGATGTGGCTTCTAATGGTTCATATTGAATGCCCAAAAAGTCTGGAGTTGAAATAAGTTAAAAAAAATTGAAATCCTTTTGTAACAGACGAGTTTTCGTCCGAAACCCTGATATTTCGAAAGAGATTGTCCATTTTGTACACAAAGTGCATCCAGTTTTTGCCGCAACCCTCTCAACTTTTTAGCACATGCTATGTGGGTGAAATTATGATACCATGCCAAGTTTCAACCATTTGATAGTTCATTTGTGGTGCTTTTTAATTTCAGGGTCATTTAGCTCAAAACAATTCATTAAATGCATGAAAAATAGGAAATGAAGTTAGATAGGGTTGAAATTTTAGGATGTGGCTTCTAATGGTTCATACTGAATGCACAAAAAGTCTGGAGTTGAAAAAAGTTAAAAAAAATTGAAATCCTTATGTAACAGACGAGTTTTCGTCCGAAACCCTGATACTTCGAAAGAGATTGTCCATTTTGTACACGAAGTGCATCCAGCTTTTGCCGTAACCCTCTCAACTTTTTATCCCATGCTATGTGGGTGAAATTATGATACCATGCCAAGTTTCAACCTTTTTAGAGTTCATTTGTGGTGCTTTTTAATTTCAGGGTCATTTAGCTCAAAACAATTCATTAAATGCATAAAAAAATAGCAAATGAAGTTAGATAGGGTTGAAATTTTAGGATGTGGCTTCTAATGCTTCATATTGAATGCACAAAAAGTCTGGAGTTGAAATAAGTTAAAAAAATTGAAATCCTTTGGTAACACACGAGTTATCGTCCGAAACCCTGATACTTCGAAAGAGATTGTCCATTTTGTACACGAAGTGCATCCAGTTTTTGCCGCAACCCTCTCAACTTTTTAGCACATGCTATGTGGGTGAAATTATGATACCATGCCAAGTTTCAACCATTTCAGAGTTCATTTGTGGTGCTTTTTAATTTCAGGGTCATTTAGCTCAAAACAATTCATTAAATGCATGAAAAATAGCAAGTGAAGTTAGATAGGTTTGAAAGTTTAGGATATGGCTTCTAATGGTTCATATTGAATGCACAAAAAGTCTGGAGTTGAAATAAGTTAAAAAAAATTGAAATCCTTTTGTAACAAACGAGTTTTCGTCCGAAACCCTGATATTTCGAAAGAGATTGTCCATTTTGTACACGAAGTGCATCCAGTTTTTGCCGTAACCCTCTCAACTTTTTAGCACATGCTATGTGGGTGAAATTATGATACCGTGCCAAGTTTCAACCATTTGATAGTTCATTTGTGGTGCTTTTTAATTTCAGGGTCATTTAGCTCAAAACAATTCATTAAATGCATGAAAAATAGGAAATGAAGTTAGATAGGGTTGAAATTTTAGGATGTGGCTTCTAATGGTTCATATTGAATGCACAAAAAGTCTGGAGTTGAAATAAGTTAAAAAAAATTGAAATCCTTATGTAACAGACGAGTTTTCGTCCCAAACCCTGATACTTCGAAAGAGATTGTCCATTTTGTACACGAAGTGCATCCAGCTTTTGCCGTAACCCTCTCAACTTTTTAGCACATGCTATGTGGGTGAAATTATGATACCATGCCAAGTTTCAACCTTTTTAGAGTTCATTTGTGGTGCTTTTTAATTTCAGGGTCATTTAGCTCAAAACAATTCATTAAATGCATAAAAAATAGCAAATTAAGTTAGATAGGGTTGAAATTTTAGGATGTGGCTTCTAATGGTTCATATTGAATGCACAAAAAGTCTGGAGTTGAAATAATTTTAAAAAATTGAAATCCTTTTGTAACAGACGAGTTTTCGTCCTAAACCCTGATACTTCGAAAGAGATTGTCCATTTTGTACACGAAGTGCATCCAGTTTTTGCCGTAACCCTCTCAACTTTTTAGCACATGCTATGTGGGTGAAATTATGATACCATGCCAACTTTCAACCATTTCAGAGTTCATTTGTGGTGCTTTTTAATTTCAGGGTTATTTAGCTCAAAACAATTCATTAAATGCATGAAAAATAGCAAATGAAGTTAGATAGGGTTGAAATTTTAGGATGTGGCTTCTAATGGTTCATATGGAATGCACAAAAAGTTTGGAGTTGAAATAAGTTAAAAAAATTGAAATCCTTTTGTAACACACGAGTTTTCGTCCTAAACCCTCATACTTCGAAAGAGATTGTCCATTTTGTACACGAAGTGCATCCAGTTTTTGCCGTAACCCTCTCAACTTTTTAGCACATGCTATGTGGGTGAAATTATGATACCATGCCAAGTTTCAACCATTTCAGAGTTCATTTGTGGTGCTTTTTAATTTCAGGGTCATTTAGCTCAAAACAATTCATTTAATGCATGAAAAATAGCAAATGAAGTTAGATAGGTTTGAAATTTAAGGATGTGGCTTCTAATGGTTCATATTAAATGCACAAAAAGTTTGGAGTTGAAATAAGTTAAAAAAAAATTGAAATCCTTTTGTAACAGACGAGTTTTCGTCCTAAACCCTGATACTTCGAAAGAGATTGTCCATTTTGTACACGAAGTGCATCCAGTTTTTGCCGTAACCCTCTCAACTTTTTAGCACATGCTATGTGGGTGAAATTATGATACCATGCCAAGTTTCAACCATTTCAGAGTTCATTTGTGGTGCTTTTTAATTTCAGGGTCATTTAGCTCAAAACAATTCATTAAATGCATAAAAAATAGCAAATGAAGTTAGATAGGGTTGAAAGTTTAGGATGTGGCTTCTAATGGTTCATATTGAATGCACAAAAAGTCTGGAGTTGAAATAATTTTAAAAAATTGAAATCCTTTTGTAACAGACGAGTTTTCGTCCGAAACCCTGATACTTCGAAAGAGATTGTCCATTTTGTACACGAAGTGCATCCAGTTTTTGCCGTAACCCTCTAAACTTTTTAGCACATGCTATGTGGGTGAAATTATGATACCATGCCAAGTTTCAACCATTTCAGAGTTCATTTGTGGTGCTTTTTAATTTCAGGGTCGTTTAGCTCAAAACAATTCATTAAATGCATGAAAAATAGCAAATGAAGTTAGATAGGGTTGAAATTTTAGGATGTGGCTTCTAATGGTTCATATTGAATGCACAAAAAGTCTGGAGTTGAAATAAGTTCAAAAAAATTGAAATCCTTTTGTAACAGACGAGTTTTCGTCCGAAACCCTGATACTTCGAAAGAGATTGTCCATTTTGTACACGAAGTGCATCCAGCTTTTGCCGTAACCCTCTCAACTTTTTATCCCATGCTAAGTGGGTGAAATTATGATACCATGCCAAGTTTCAACCTTTTTAGAGTTCATTTGTGGTGCTTTTTAATTTCAAGGTCATTTAGCTCAAAACAATTCATTAAATGCATGAAAAATAGCAAATGATGTTAGATAGGGTTGAAATTTTCGGATGTGGCTTCTAATGGTTCATATTGAATGCACAAAAAGTTTGGAGTTGAAATAAGTTAAAAAAGATTGAAATCCTTTTGTAACAGACGAGTTTTCGTCCTAAACCCTGATACTTCGAAAGAGATTGTCCATTTTGTACACGAAGTGCATCCAGTTTTTGCCGTAACCTTCTCAACTTTTTAGCACATGCTATGTGGGTGAAATTATGATACCATGCCAAGTTTCAACCATTTCAGAGTTCATTTGTGGTGCTTTTTAATTTCAGGGTCATTTAGCTCAAAACAATTCATTAAATGCATGAAAAATAGCAAATGAAGTTAGATAGGGTTGAAATTTTAGGATGTGGCTTCTAATGGTTCATATTGAATGCCCAAAAAGTCTGGAGTTGAAATAAGTTAAAAAAAATTGAAATCCTTTTGTAACAGACGAGTTTTCGTCCGAAACCCTGATATTTCGAAAGAGATTGTCCATTTTGTACACAAAGTGCATCCAGTTTTTGCCGCAACCCTCTCAACTTTTTAGCACATGCTATGTGGGTGAAATTATGATACCATGCCAAGTTTCAACCATTTGATAGTTCATTTGTGGTGCTTTTTAATTTCAGGGTCATTTAGCTCAAAACAATTTATTAAATGCATGAAAAATAGGAAATGAAGTTAGATAGGGTTGAAATTTTAGGATGTGGCTTCTAATGGTTCATACTGAATGCACAAAAAGTCTGGAGTTGAAAAAAGTTAAAAAAAATTGAAATCCTTATGTAACAGACGAGTTTTCGTCCGAAACCCTGATACTTCGAAAGAGATTGTCCATTTTGTACACGAAGTGCATCCAGCTTTTGCCGTAACCCTCTCAACTTTTTATCCCATGCTAAGTGGGTGAAATTATGATACCATGCCAAGTTTCAACCTTTTTAGAGTTCATTTGTGGTGCTTTTTAATTTCAAGGTCATTTAGCTCAAAACAATTCATTAAATGCATGAAAAATAGCAAATGAAGTTAGATAGGGTTGAAATTTTAGGATGTGGCTTCTAATGCTTCATATTGAATGCACAAAAAGTCTGGAGTTGAAATAAGTTAAAAAAATTGAAATCCTTTGGTAACACACGAGTTATCGTCCGAAACCCTGATACTTCGAAAGAGATTGTCCATTTTGTACACGAAGTGCATCCAGTTTTTGCCGCAACCCTCTCAACTTTTTAGCACAGGCTATGTGGGTGAAATTATGATACCATGCCAAGTTTCAACCATTTCAGAGTTCATTTGTGGTGCTTTTTAATTTCAGGGTCATTTAGCTCAAAACAATTCATTAAATGCATGAAAAATAGCAAGTGAAGTTAGATAGGTTTGAAAGTTTAGGATATGGCTTCTAATGGTTCATATTGAATGCACAAAAAGTCTGGAGTTGAAATAAGTTAAAAAAAATTGAAATCCTTTTGTAACAAACGAGTTTTCGTCCGAAACCCTGATATTTCGAAAGAGATTGTCCATTTTGTACACGAAGTGCATCCAGTTTTTGCCGTAACCCTCTCAACTTTTTAGCACATGCTATGTGGGTGAAATTATGATACCGTGCCAAGTTTCAACCATTTGATAGTTCATTTGTGGTGCTTTTTAATTTCAGGGTCATTTAGCTCAAAACAATTCATTAAATGCATGAAAAATAGGAAATGAAGTTAGATAGGGTTGAAATTTTAGGATGTGGCTTCTAATGGTTCATATTGAATGCACAAAAAGTCTGGAGTTGAAATAAGTTAAAAAAAATTGAAATCCTTATGTAACAGACGAGTTTTCGTCCGAAACCCTGATACTTCGAAAGAGATTGTCCATTTTGTACACGAAGTGCATCCAGCTTTTGCCGTAACCCTCTCAACTTTTTAGCACATGCTATGTGGGTGAAATTATGATACCATGCCAAGTTTCAACCTTTTTAGAGTTCATTTGTGGTGCTTTTTAATTTCAGGGTCATTTAGCTCAAAACAATTCATTAAATGCATAAAAAATAGCAAATTAAGTTAGATAGGGTTGAAATTTTAGGATGTGGCTTCTAATGGTTCATATTGAATGCACAAAAAGTCTGGAGTTGAAATAATTTTAAAAAATTGAAATCCTTTTGTAACAGACGAGTTTTCGTCCGAAACCCTGATACTTCGAAAGAGATTGTCCATTTTGTACACGAAGTGCATCCAGTTTTTGCCGTAACCCTCTCAACTTTTTAGCACATGCTATGTGGGTGAAATTATGATACCATGCCAACTTTCAACCATTTCAGAGTTCATTTGTGGTGCTTTTTAATTTCAGGGTTATTTAGCTCAAAACAATTCATTAAATGCATGAAAAATAGCAAATGAAGTTAGATAGGGTTGAAATTTTAGGATGTGGCTTCTAATGGTTCATATGGAATGCACAAAAAGTTTGGAGTTGAAATAAGTTAAAAAAATTGAAATCCTTTTGTAACACACGAGTTTTCGTCCTAAACCCTCATACTTCGAAAGAGATTGTCCATTTTGTACACGAAGTGCATCCAGTTTTTGCCGTAACCCTCTCAACTTTTTAGCACATGCTATGTGGGTGAAATTATGATACCATGCCAAGTTTCAACCATTTCAGAGTTCATTTGTGGTGCTTTTTAATTTCAGGGTCATTTAGCTCAAAACAATTCATTTAATGCATGAAAAATAGCAAATGAAGTTAGATAGGTTTGAAATTTAAGGATGTGGCTTCTAATGGTTCATATTAAATGCACAAAAAGTTTGGAGTTGAAATAAGTTAAAAAAAATTGAAATCCTTTTGTAACAGACGAGTTTTCGTCCTAAACCCTGATACTTCGAAAGAGATTGTCCATTTTGTACACGAAGTGCATCCAGTTTTTGCCGTAACCCTCTCAACTTTTTAGCACATGCTATGTGGGTGAAATTATGATACCATGCCAAGTTTCAACCATTTCAGAGTTCATTTGTGGTGCTTTTTAATTTCAGGGTCATTTAGCTCAAAACAATTCATTAAATGCATAAAAAATAGCAAATGAAGTTAGATAGGGTTGAAAGTTTAGGATGTGGCTTCTAATGGTTCATATTGAATGCACAAAAAGTCTGGAGTTGAAATAATTTTAAAAAATTGAAATCCTTTTGTAACAGACGAGTTTTCGTCCGAAACCCTGATACTTCGAAAGAGATTGTCCATTTTGTACACGAAGTGCATCCAGTTTTTGCCGTAACCCTCTAAACTTTTTAGCACATGCTATGTGGGTGAAATTATGATACCATGCCAAGTTTCAACCATTTCAGAGTTCATTTGTGGTGCTTTTTAATTACAGGGTCGTTTAGCTCAAAACAATTCATTAAATGCATGAAAAATAGCAAATGAAGTTAGATAGGGTTGAAATTTTAGGATGTGGCTTCTAATGGTTCATATTGAATGCACAAAAAGTCTGGAGTTTAAATAAGTTCAAAAAAATTGAAATCCTTTTGTAACAGACGAGTTTTCGTCCGAAACCCTGATACTTCGAAAGAGATTGTCCATTTTGTACACGAAGTGCATCCAGCTTTTGCCGTAACCCTCTCAACTTTTTATCCCATGCTAAGTGGGTGAAATTATGATACCATGCCAAGTTTCAACCTTTTTAGAGTTCATTTGTGGTGCTTTTTAATTTCAAGGTCATTTAGCTCAAAACAATTCATTAAATGCATGAAAAATAGCAAATGATGTTAGATAGGGTTGAAATTTTCGGATGTGGCTTCTAATGGTTCATATTGAATGCACAAAAAGTTTGGAGTTGAAATAAGTTAAAAAAGATTGAAATCCTTTTGTAACAGACGAGTTTTCGTCCTAAACCCTGATACTTCGAAAGAGATTGTCCATTTTGTACACGAAGTGCATCCAGTTTTTGCCGTAACCTTCTCAACTTTTTAGCACATGCTATGTGGGTGAAATTATGATACCATGCCAAGTTTCAACCATTTCAGAGTTCATTTGTGGTGCTTTTTAATTTCAGGGTCATTTAGCTCAAAACAACTCATTAAATGCATGAAAAATAGCAAATGAAGTTAGATAGGGTTGAAATTTTAGGATGTGGCTTCTAATGGTTCATATTGAATGCCCAAAAAGTCTGGAGTTGAAATAAGTTAAAAAAAATTGAAATCCTTTTGTAACAGACGAGTTTTCGTCCGAAACCCTGATATTTCGAAAGAGATTGTCCATTTTGTACACAAAGTGCATCCAATTTTTGCCGCAACCCTCTCAACTTTTTAGCACATGCTATGTGGGTGAAATTATGATACCATGCCAAGTTTCAACCATTTGATAGTTCATTTGTGGTGCTTTTTAATTTCAGGGTCATTTAGCTCAAAACAATTCATTAAATGCATGAAAAATAGGAAATGAAGTTAGATAGGGTTGAAATTTTAGGATGTGGCTTCTAATGGTTCATACTGAATGCACAAAAAGTCTGGAGTTGAAAAAAGTTAAAAAAAATTGAAATCCTTATGTAACAGACGAGTTTTCGTCCGAAACCCTGATACTTCGAAAGAGATTGTCCATTTTGTACACGAAGTGCATCCAGCTTTTGCCGTAACCCTCTCAACTTTTTATCCCATGCTATGTGGGTGAAATTATGATACCATGCCAAGTTTCAACCTTTTTAGAGTTCATTTGTGGTGCTTTTTAATTTCAGGGTCATTTAGCTCAAAACAATTCATTAAATGCATAAAAAAATAGCAAATGAAGTTAGATAGGGTTGAAATTTTAGGATGTGGCTTCTAATGCTTCATATTGAATGCACAAAAAGTCTGGAGTTGAAATAAGTTAAAAAAATTGAAATCCTTTGGTAACACACGAGTTATCGTCCGAAACCCTGATACTTCGAAAGAGATTGTCCATTTTGTACACGAAGTGCATCCAGTTTTTGCCGCAAGCCTCTCAACTTTTTAGCACATGCTATGTGGGTGAAATTATGATACCATGCCAAGTTTCAACCATTTCAGAGTTCATTTGTGGTGCTTTTTAATTTCAGGGTCATTTAGCTCAAAACAATTCATTAAATGCATGAAAAATAGCAAGTGAAGTTAGATAGGTTTGAAAGTTTAGGATATGGCTTCTAATGGTTCATATTGAATGCACAAAAAGTCTGGAGTTGAAATAAGTTAAAAAAAATTGAAATCCTTTTGTAACAAACGAGTTTTCGTCCGAAACCCTGATATTTCGAAAGAGATTGTCCATTTTGTACACGAAGTGCATCCAGTTTTTGCCGTAACCCTCTCAACTTTTTAGCACATGCTATGTGGGTGAAATTATGATACCGTGCCAAGTTTCAACCATTTGATAGTTCATTTGTGGTGCTTTTTAATTTCAGGGTCATTTAGCTCAAAACAATTCATTAAATGCATGAAAAATAGGAAATGAAGTTAGATAGGGTTGAAATTTTAGGATGTGGCTTCTAATGGTTCATATTGAATGCACAAAAATTCTGGAGTTGAAATAAGTTAAAAAAAATTGAAATCCTTATGTAACAGACGAGTTTTCGTCCGAAACCCTGATACTTCGAAAGAGATTGTCCATTTTGTACACGAAGTGCATCCAGCTTTTGCCGTAACCCTCTCAACTTTTTAGCACATGCTATGTGGGTGAAATTATGATACCATGCCAAGTTTCAACCTTTTTAGAGTTCATTTGTGGTGCTTTTTAATTTCAGGGTCATTTAGCTCAAAACAATTCATTAAATGCATAAAAAATAGCAAATTAAGTTAGATAGGGTTGAAATTTTAGGATGTGGCTTCTAATGGTTCATATTGAATGCACAAAAAGTCTGGAGTTGAAATAATTTTAAAAAATTGAAATCCTTTTGTAACAGTCGAGTTTTCGTCCGAAACCCTGATACTTCGAAAGAGATTGTTCATTTTGTACACGAAGTGCATCCAGTTTTTGCCGTAACCCTCTCAAATTTTTAGCACATGCTATGTGGGTGAAATTATGATACCATGCCAACTTTCAACCATTTCAGAGTTCATTTGTGGTGCTTTTTAATTTCAGGGTTATTTAGCTCAAAACAATTCATTAAATGCATGAAAAATAGCAAATGAAGTTAGATAGGGTTGAAATTTTAGGATGTGGCTTCTAATGGTTCATATGGAATGCACAAAAAGTTTGGAGTTGAAATAAGTTAAAAAAATTGAAATCCTTTTGTAACACACGAGTTTTCGTCCTAAACCCTCATACTTCGAAAGAGATTGTCCATTTTGTACACGAAGTGCATCCAGTTTTTGCCGTAACCCTCTCAACTTTTTAGCACATGCTATGTGGGTGAAATTATGATACCATGCCAAGTTTCAACAATTTCAGAGTTCATTTGTGGTGCTTTTTAATTTCAGGGTCATTTAGCTCAAAACAATTCATTTAATGCATGAAAAATAGCAAATGAAGTTAGATAGGTTTGAAATTTAAGGATGTGGCTTCTAATGGTTCATATTAAATGCACAAAAAGTTTGGAGTTGAAATAAGTTAAAAAAAATTGAAATCCTTTTGTAACAGACGAGTTTTCGTCCTAAACCCTGATACTTCGAAAGAGATTGTCCATTTTGTACACGAAGTGCATCCAGTTTTTGCCGTAACCCTCTCAACTTTTTAGCACATGCTATGTGGGTGAAATTATGATACCATGCCAAGTTTCAACCATTTCAGAGTTCATTTGTGGTGCTTTTTAATTTCAGGGTCATTTAGCTCAAAACAATTCATTAAATGCATAAAAAATAGCAAATGAAGTTAGATAGGGTTGAAAGTTTAGGATGTGGCTTCTAATGGTTCATATTGAATGCACAAAAAGTCTGGAGTTGAAATAATTTTAAAAAATTGAAATCCTTTTGTAACAGACGAGTTTTCGTCCGAAACCCTGATACTTCGAAAGAGATTGTCCATTTTGTACACGAAGTGCATCCAGTTTTTGCCGTAACCCTCTAAACTTTTTAGCACATGCTATGTGGGTGAAATTATGATACCATGCCAAGTTTCAACCATTTCAGAGTTCATTTGTGGTGCTTTTTAATTTCAGGGTCGTTTAGCTCAAAACAATTCATTAAATGCATGAAAAATAGCAAATGAAGTTAGATAGGGTTGAAATTTTAGGATGTGGCTTCTAATGGTTCATATTGAATGCACAAAAAGTCTGGAGTTGAAATAAGTTCAAAAAAATTGAAATCCTTTTGTAACAGACGAGTTTTCGTCCGAAACCCTGATACTTCGAAAGAGATTGTCCATTTTGTACACGAAGTGCATCCAGCTTTTGCCGTAACCCTCTCAACTTTTTATCCCATGCTAAGTGGGTGAAATTATGATACCATGCCAAGTTTCAACCTTTTTAGAGTTCATTTGTGGTGCTTTTTAATTTCAAGGTCAGTTAGCTCAAAACAATTCATTAAATGCATGAAAAATTGCAAATGATGTTAGATAGGGTTGAAATTTTCGGATGTGGCTTCTAATGGTTCATATTGAATGCACAAAAAGTTTGGAGTTGAAATAAGTTAAAAAAGATTGAAATCCTTTTGTAACAGACGAGTTTTCGTCCTAAACCCTGATACTTCGAAAGAGATTGTCCATTTTGTACACGAAGTGCATCCAGTTTTTGCCGTAACCTTCTCAACTTTTTAGCACATGCTATGTGGGTGAAATTATGATACCATGCCAAGTTTCAACCATTTCAGAGTTCATTTGTGGTGCTTTTTAATTTCAGGGTCATTTAGCTCAAAACAATTCATTAAATGCATGAAAAATAGCAAATGAAGTTAGATAGGGTTGAAATTTTAGGATGTGGCTTCTAATGGTTCATATTGAATGCCCAAAAAGTCTGGAGTTGAAATAAGTTAAAAAAAATTGAAATCCTTTTGTAACAGACGAGTTTTCGTCCGAAACCCTGATATTTCGAAAGAGATTGTCCATTTTGTACACAAAGTGCATCCAGTTTTTGCCGCAACCCTCTCAACTTTTTAGCACATGCTATGTGGGTGAAATTATGATACCATGCCAAGTTTCAACCATTTGATAGTTCATTTGTGGTGCTTTTTAATTTCAGGGTCATTTAGCTCAAAACAATTCATTAAATGCATGAAAAATAGGAAATGAAGTTAGATAGGGTTGAAATTTTAGGATGTGGCTTCTAATGGTTCATACTGAATGCACAAAAAGTCTGGAGTTGAAAAAAGTTAAAAAAAATTGAAATCCTTATGTAACAGACGAGTTTTCGTCCGAAACCCTGATACTTCGAAAGAGATTGTCCATTTTGTACACGAAGTGCATCCAGCTTTTGCCGTAACCCTCTCAACTTTTTATCCCATGCTATGTGGGTGAAATTATGATACCATGCCAAGTTTCAACCTTTTTAGAGTTCATTTGTGGTGCTTTTTAATTTCAGGGTCATTTAGCTCAAAACAATTCATTAAATGCATAAAAAAATAGCAAATGAAGTTAGATAGGGTTGAAATTTTAGGATGTGGCTTCTAATGCTTCATATTGAATGCACAAAAAGTCTGGAGTTGAAATAAGTTAAAAAAATTGAAATCCTTTGGTAACACACGAGTTATCGTCCGAAACCCTGATACTTCGAAAGAGATTGTCCATTTTGTACACGAAGTGCATCCAGTTTTTGCCGCAACCCTCTCAACTTTTTAGCACATGCTATGTGGGTGAAATTATGATACCATGCCAAGTTTCAACCATTTCAGAGTTCATTTGTGGTGCTTTTTAATTTCAGGGTCATTTAGCTCAAAACAATTCATTAAATGCATGAAAAATAGCAAGTGAAGTTGGATAGGTTTGAAAGTTTAGGATATGGCTTCTAATGGTTCATATTGAATGCACAAAAAGTCTGGAGTTGAAATAAGTTAAAAAAAATTGAAATCCTTTTGTAACAAACGAGTTTTCGTCCGAAACCCTGATATTTCGAAAGAGATTGTCCATTTTGTACACGAAGTGCATCCAGTTTTTGCCGTAACCCTCTCAACTTTTTAGCACATGCTATGTGGGTGAAATTATGATACCGTGCCAAGTTTCAACCATTTGATAGTTCATTTGTGGTGCTTTTTAATTTCAGGGTCATTTAGCTCAAAACAATTCATTAAATGCATGAAAAATAGGAAATGAAGTTAGATAGGGTTGAAATTTTAGGATGTGGCTTCTAATGGTTCATATTGAATGCACAAAAAGTCTGGAGTTGAAATAAGTTAAAAAAAATTGAAATCCTTATGTAACAGACGAGTTTTCGTCCGAAACCCTGATACTTCGAAAGAGATTGTCCATTTTGTACACGAAGTGCATCCAGCTTTTGCCGTAACCCTCTCAACTTTTTAGCACATGCTATGTGGGTGAAATTATGATACCATGCCAAGTTTCAACCTTTTTAGAGTTCATTTGTGGTGCTTTTTAATTTCAGGGTCATTTAGCTCAAAACAATTCATTAAATGCATAAAAAATAGCAAATTAAGTTAGATAGGGTTGAAATTTTAGGATGTGGCTTCTAATGGTTCATATTGAATGCACAAAAAGTCTGGAGTTGAAATAATTTTAAAAAATTGAAATCCTTTTGTAACAGACGAGTTTTCGTCCGAAACCCTGATACTTCGAAAGAGATTGTCCATTTTGTACACGAAGTGCATCCAGTTTTTGCCGTAACCCTCTCAACTTTTTAGCACATGCTATGTGGGTGAAATTATGATACCATGCCAACTTTCAACCATTTCAGAGTTCATTTGTGGTGCTTTTTAATTTCAGGGTTATTTAGCTCAAAACAATTCATTAAATGCATGAAAAATAGCAAATGAAGTTAGATAGGGTTGAAATTTTAGGATGTGGCTTCTAATGGTTCATATGGAATGCACAAAAAGTTTGGAGTTGAAATAAGTTAAAAAAATTGAAATCCTTTTGTAACACACGAGTTTTCGTCCTAAACCCTCATACTTCGAAAGAGATTGTCCATTTTGTACACGAAGTGCATCCAGTTTTTGCCGTAACCCTCTCAACTTTTTAGCACATGCTATGTGGGTGAAATTATGATACCATGCCAAGTTTCAACCATTTCAGAGTTCATTTGTGGTGCTTTTTAATTTCAGGGTCATTTAGCTCAAAACAATTCATTTAATGCATGAAAAATAGCAAATGAAGTTAGATAGGTTTGAAATTTAAGGATGTGGCTTCTAATGGTTCATATTAAATGCACAAAAAGTTTGGAGTTGAAATAAGTTAAAAAAAAATTGAAATCCTTTTGTAACAGACGAGTTTTCGTCCTAAACCCTGATACTTCGAAAGAGATTGTCCATTTTGTACACGAAGTGCATCCAGTTTTTGCCGTAACCCTCTCAACTTTTTAGCACATGCTATGTGGGTGAAATTATGATACCATGCCAAGTTTCAACCATTTCAGAGTTCATTTGTGGTGCTTTTTAATTTCAGGGTCATTTAGCTCAAAACAATTCATTAAATGCATAAAAAATAGCAAATGAAGTTAGATAGGGTTGAAAGTTTAGGATGTGGCTTCTAATGGTTCATATTGAATGCACAAAAAGTCTGGAGTTGAAATAATTTTAAAAAATTGAAATCCTTTTGTAACAGACGAGTTTTCGTCCGAAACCCTGATACTTCGAAAGAGATTGTCCATTTTGTACACGAAGTGCATCCAGTTTTTGCCGTAACACTCTAAACTTTTTAGCACATGCTATGTGGGTGAAATTATGATACCATGCCAAGTTTCAACCATTTCAGAGTTCATTTGTGGTGCTTTTTAATTTCAGGGTCGTTTAGCTCAAAACAATTCATTAAATGCATGAAAAATAGCAAATGAAGTTAGATAGGGTTGAAATTTTAGGATGTGGATTCTAATGGTTCATATTGAATGCACAAAAAGTCTGGAGTTGAAATAAGTTCAAAAAAATTGAAATCCTTTTGTAACAGACGAGTTTTCGTCCGAAACCCTGATACTTCGAAAGAGATTGTCCATTTTGTACACGAAGTGCATCCAGTTTTTGCCTTAACCCTCTCAACTTTTTAGCACATGCTATGTGGGTGAAATTATGATACCATGCCAACTTTCAACCATTTCAGAGTTCATTTGTGGTGCTTTTTAATTTCAGGGTCATTTAGCTCAAAACAATTCATTAAATGCATGAAAAATAGCAAATGAAGTTAGATAGGGTTGAAATTTTAGGATGTGGCTTCTAATGGTTCATATTGAATGCACAAAAAGTCTGGAGTTGAAATAAGTTAAAAAAAATTGAAATCCTTATGTAACAGACGAGTTTTCGTCCGAAACCCTGATACTTCGAAAGAGATTGTCCATTTTGTACACGAAGTGCATCCAGCTTTTGCCGTAACCCTCTCAACTTTTTATCCCATGCTATGTGGGTGAAATTATGATACCATGCCAAGTTTCAACCTTTTTAGAGTTCATTTGTGGTGCTTTTTAATTTCAAGGTCATTTAGCTCAAAACAATTCATTAAATGCATGAAAAATAGCAAATGATGTTAGATAGGGTTGAAATTTTCGGATGTGGCTTCTAATGGTTCATATTGAATGCACAAAAAGTTTGGAGTTGAAATAAGTTAAAAAAGATTGAAATCCTTTTGTAACAGACGAGTTTTCGTCCTAAACCCTGATACTTCGAAAGAGATTGTCCATTTTGTACACGAAGTGCATCCAGTTTTTGCCGCAAACCTCTCAACTTTTTAGCATATGCTATGTGGGATAAATTATGATACCATGCCAAGTTTCAACCATTTGATAGTTCATTTGTGGTGCTTTTTAATTTCAGGGTCATTTAGCTCAAAACAATTCATTAAATGCATGAAAAATAGGAAATGAAGTTAGATAGGGTTGAAATTTTAGGATGTGGCTTCTAATGGTTCATACTGAATGCACAAAAAGTCTGGAGTTGAAAAAAGTTAAAAAAAATTGAAATCCTTATGTAACACACGAGTTTTCGTCCGAAACCCTGATACTTCGAAAGAGATTGTCCATTTTGTACACGAAGTGCATCCAGCTTTTGCCGTAACACTCCAACTTTTTATCCCATGCTATGTGGGTGAAATTATGATACCATGCCAAGTTTCAACCTTTTTAGAGTGCATTTGTGGTGCTTTTTAATTTCAGGGTCATTTAGCTCAAAACAATTCATTAAATGCATAAAAAATAGCAAATGAAGTTAGATAGGGTTGAAATTTTAGGATGTGGCTTCTAATGCTTCATATTGAATGCACAAAAAGTCTGGAGTTGAAATAAGTTAAAAAAATTGAAATCCTTTGGTAACACACGAGTTTTCGTCCGAAACCCTGATACTTCGAAAGAGATTGTCCATTTTGTACACGAAGTGCATCCAGTTTTTGCCGTAACCCTCTCAACTTTTTAGCACATGCTATGTGGGTGAAATTATGATACCATGCCAAGTTTCAACCATTTCAGAGTTCATTTGTGGTGCTTTTTAATTTCAGGGTCATTTAGCTCAAAACAATTCATTAAATGCATGAAAAATAGCAAATGAAGTTAGATAGGGTTGAAAGTTTAGGATATGGCTTCTAATGGTTCATATTGAATGCACAAAAAGTCTGGAGTTGAAATAAGTTAAAAAAATTGAAATCCTTTTGTAACAAACGAGTTTTCGTCCGAAACCCTGATATTTCGAAAGAGATTGTCCATTTTGTACACGAAGTGCATCCAGTTTTTGCCGTAACCCTCTCAACTTTTTAGCACATGCTATGTGGGTGAAATTATGATACCATGCCAAGTTTCAACCATTTGATAGTTCATTTGTGGTGCTTTTTAATTTCAGGGTCATTTAGCTCAAAACAATTCATTAAATGCATGAAAAATAGGAAATGAAGTTAGATAGGGTTGAAATTTTAGGATGTGGCTTCTAATGGTTCATATTGAATGCACAAAAAGTCTGGAGTTGAAATAAGTTAAAAAAAATTGAAATCCTTATGTAACAGACGAGTTTTCGTCCGAAACCCTGATACTTCGAAAGAGATTGTCCATTTTGTACACGAAGTGCATCCAGCTTTTGCCGTAACCCTCTCAACTTTTTAGCACATGCTATGTGGGTGAAATTATGATACCATGCCAAGTTTCAACCTTTTTAGAGTTCATTTGTGGTGCTTTTTAATTTCAGGGTCATTTAGCTCAAAACAATTCATTAAATGCATAAAAAATAGCAAATAAGTTAGATAGGGTTGAAATTTTAGGATGTGGCTTCTAATGGTTCATATTGAATGCACAAAAAGTCTGGAGTTGAAATAATTTTAAAAAATTGAAATCCTTTTGTAACAGACGAGTTTTCGTCCGAAACCCTGATACTTCGAAAGAGATTGTCCATTTTGTACACGAAGTGCATCCAGTTTTTGCCGTAACCCTCTCAACTTTTTAGCACATGCTATGTGGGTGAAATTATGATACCATGCCAACTTTCAACCATTTCAGAGTTCATTTGTGGTGCTTTTTAATTTCAGGGTCATTTAGCTCAAAACAATTCATTAAATGCATCAAAAATAGCAAATGAAGTTAGATAGGGTTGAAATTTTAGGATGTGGCTTCTAATGCTTCATATTGAATGCACAAAAAGTCTGGAGTTGAAATAAGTTCAAAAAATTGAAATCCTTTGGTAACACACGAGTTTTCGTCCTAAACCCTCATACTTCGAAAGAGATTGTCCATTTTGTACACGAAGTGCATCCAGTTTTTGCCGTAACCCTCTCAACTTTTTAGCACATGCTATGTGGGTGAAATTATGATACCATGCCAAGTTTCAACCATTTCAGAGTTCATTTGTGGTGCTTTTTAATTTCAGGGTCATTTAGCTCAAAACAATTCATTAAATGCATGAAAAATAGCAAATGAAGTTAGATAGGGTTGAAAGTTTAGGATATGGCTTCTAATGGTTCATATTGAATGCACAAAAAGTCTGGAGTTGAAATAAGTTAAAAAAATTGAAATCCTTTTGTAACAAACGAGTTTTCGTCCGAAACCCTGATATTTCGAAAGAGATTGTCCATTTTGTACACGAAGTGCATCCAGTTTTTGCCGTAACCCTCTCAACTTTTTAGCACATGCTATGTGGGTGAAATTATGATACCATGCCAAGTTTCAACCATTTGATAGTTCATTTGTGGTGCTTTTTAATTTCAGGGTCATTTAGCTCAAAACAATTCATTAAATGCATGAAAAATAGGAAATGAAGTTAGATAGGGTTGAAATTTTAGGATGTGGCTTCTAATGGTTCATATTGAATGCACAAAAAGTCTGGAGTTGAAATAAGTTAAAAAAAATTGAAATCCTTATGTAACAGACGAGTTTTCGTCCGAAACCCTGATACTTCGAAAGAGATTGTCCATTTTGTACACGAAGTGCATCCAGCTTTTGCCGTAACCCTCTCAACTTTTTAGCACATGCTATGTGGGTGAAATTATGATACCATGCCAAGTTTCAACCTTTTTAGAGTTCATTTGTGGTGCTTTTTAATTTCAGGGTCATTTAGCTCAAAACAATTCATTAAATGCATAAAAAATAGCAAATAAGTTAGATAGGGTTGAAATTTTAGGATGTGGCTTCTAATGGTTCATATTGAATGCACAAAAAGTCTGGAGTTGAAATAATTTTAAAAAATTGAAATCCTTTTGTAACAGACGACTTTTCGTCCGAAACCCTGATACTTCGAAAGAGATTGTCCATTTTGTACACGAAGTGCATCCAGTTTTTGCCGTAACCCTCTCAACTTTTTAGCACATGCTATGTGGGTGAAATTATGGTACCATGCCAAGTTTCAACCATTTCATAGTTCATTTGTGGTGCTTTTTAATTTCAGGGTCATTTAGCTCAAAACAATTCATTAAATGCATAAAAAATAGCAAATAAGTTAGATAGGGTTGAAATTTTAGGATGTGGCTTCTAATGGTTCATATTGAATGCACAAAAAGTCTGGAGTTGAAATAATTTTAAAAAATTGAAATCCTTTTGTAACAGACGACTTTTCGTCCGAAACCCTGATACTTCGAAAGAGATTGTCCATTTTGTACACGAAGTGCATCCAGTTTTTGCCGTAACCCTCTCAACTTTTTAGCACGTGCTATGTGGGTGAAATTATGATACCATGCCAACTTTCAACCATTTCAGAGTTCATTTGTGGTGCTTTTTAATTTCAGGGTTATTTAGCTCAAAACAATTCATTAAATGCATGAAAAATAGCAAATGAAGTTAGATAGGGTTGAAATTTTAGGATGTGGCTTCTAATGGTTCATATGGAATGCACAAAAAGTTTGGAGTTGAAATAAGTTAAAAAAATTGAAATCCTTTTGTAACACACGAGTTTTCGTCCTAAACCCTCATACTTCGAAAGAGATTGTCCATTTTGTACACGAAGTGCATCCAGTTTTTGCCGTAACCCTCTCAACTTTTTAGCACATGCTATGTGGGTGAAATTATGATACCATGCCAACTTTCAACCATTTCAGAGTTCATTTGTGGTGCTTTTTAATTTCAGGGTTATTTAGCTCAAAACAATTCATTAAATGCATGAAAAATAGCAAATGAAGTTAGATAGGGTTGAAATTTTAGGATGTGGCTTCTAATGGTTCATATGGAATGCACAAAAAGTTTGGAGTTGAAATAAGTTAAAAAAATTGAAATCCTTTTGTAACACACGAGTTTTCGTCCTAAACCCTGATACTTCGAAAGAGATTGTCCATTTTGTACACGAAGTGCATCCAGTTTTTGCCGTAACCCTCTCAACTTTTTAGCACATGCTATGTGGGTGAAATTATGATACCATGCCAAGTTTCAACCATTTCAGAGTTCATTTGTGGTGCTTTTTAATTTCAGGGTCATTTAGCTCAAAACAATTCATTAAATGCATAAAAAATAGCAAATGAAGTTAGATAGGGTTGAAATTTTAGGATGTGGCTTCTAATACTTCATATTGAATGTACAAAAAGTCTGGAGTTGAAATAAGTTAAAAAAATTGAAATCCTTTTGTAACACACGAGTTTTCGTCCGAAACCCTGATACTTCGAAAGAGATTGTCCGTTTTGTACACGAAATGCATCCAGTTTTTGCCGTAACCCTCTCAACTTTTTAGCACATGCTATCTGGGTGAAATTATGATACCATGCCAAGTTTCAACCATTTCAGAGTTCATTTGTGGTGCTTTTTAATTTCAGGGTCATTTAGCTCAAAACAATTCATTAAATGCATGAAAAATAGCAAATGAAGTTAGATAGGGTTGAAAGTTTAGGATGTGGCTTCTAATGGTTCATATTGAATGCACAAAAAGTCTGGAGTTGAAAAAAGTTAAAAAAAATTGAAATCCTTTTGTAACAGACGAGTTTTCGTCCGAAACCCTGATATTTCGAAAGAGATTGTCCATTTTGTACACGAAGTGCATCCAGTTTTTGCCGTAACCCTCTCAACTTTTTAGCACATGCTATGTGGGTGAAATTATGATACCATGCCAACTTTCAACGATTTCAGAGTTCATTTGTGATGCTTTTTAATTTCAGGGTCATTTAGCTCAAAACAATTCATTAAATGCATGAAAAAAAGCAAATGAAGTTAGATAGGGTCGAAATTTTAGGATGTGGCTTCTAATGGTTCATATTGAATGCACAAAAAGTCTGGAGTTGAAATAATTTTAAAAAATTGAAATCCTTTTGTAACAGACGAGTTTTCGTCCGAAACCCTGATACTTCGAAAGAGATTGTCCATTTTGTACACGAAGTGCATCCAGTTTTTGCCGTAACCCTCTCAACTTTTTAGCACATGCTATGTGGGTGAAATTATGATACCATGCCAACTTTCAACCATTTCAGAGTTCATTTGTGGTGCTTTTTAATTTCAGGGTCATTTAGCTCAAAACAATTCATTAAATGCATCAAAAATAGCAAATGAAGTTAGATAGGGTTGAAATTTTAGGATGTGGCTTCTAATGCTTCATATTGAATGCACAAAAAGTCTGGAGTTGAAATAAGTTCAAAAAATTGAAATCCTTTGGTAACACACGAGTTTTCGTCCTAAACCCTCATACTTCGAAAGAGATTGTCCATTTTGTACACGAAGTGCATCCAGTTTTTGCCGTAACCCTCTCAACTTTTTAGCACATGCTATGTGGGTGAAATTATGATACCATGCCAAGTTTCAACCATTTCAGAGTTCATTTGTGGTGCTTTTTAATTTCAGGGTCATTTAGCTCAAAACAATTCATTAAATGCATGAAAAATAGCAAATGAAGTTAGATAGGGTTGAAAGTTTAGGATATGGCTTCTAATGGTTCATATTGAATGCACAAAAAGTCTGGAGTTGAAATAAGTTAAAAAAATTGAAATCCTTTTGTAACAAACGAGTTTTCGTCCGAAACCCTGATATTTCGAAAGAGATTGTCCATTTTGTACACGAAGTGCATCCAGTTTTTGCCGTAACCCTCTCAACTTTTTAGCACATGCTATGTGGGTGAAATTATGATACCATGCCAAGTTTCAACCATTTGATAGTTCATTTGTGGTGCTTTTTAATTTCAGGGTCATTTAGCTCAAAACAATTCATTAAATGCATGAAAAATAGGAAATGAAGTTAGATAGGGTTGAAATTTTAGGATGTGGCTTCTAATGGTTCATATTGAATGCACAAAAAGTCTGGAGTTGAAATAAGTTAAAAAAAATTGAAATCCTTATGTAACAGACGAGTTTTCGTCCGAAACCCTGATACTTCGAAAGAGATTGTCCATTTTGTACACGAAGTGCATCCAGCTTTTGCCGTAACCCTCTCAACTTTTTAGCACATGCTATGTGGGTGAAATTATGATACCATGCCAAGTTTCAACCTTTTTAGAGTTCATTTGTGGTGCTTTTTAATTTCAGGGTCATTTAGCTCAAAACAATTCATTAAATGCATAAAAAATAGCAAATAAGTTAGATAGGGTTGAAATTTTAGGATGTGGCTTCTAATGGTTCATATTGAATGCACAAAAAGTCTGGAGTTGAAATAATTTTAAAAAATTGAAATCCTTTTGTAACAGACGACTTTTCGTCCGAAACCCTGATACTTCGAAAGAGATTGTCCATTTTGTACACGAAGTGCATCCAGTTTTTGCCGTAACCCTCTCAACTTTTTAGCACATGCTATGTGGGTGAAATTATGGTACCATGCCAAGTTTCAACCATTTCATAGTTCATTTGTGGTGCTTTTTAATTTCAGGGTCATTTAGCTCAAAACAATTCATTAAATGCATAAAAAATAGCAAATAAGTTAGATAGGGTTGAAATTTTAGGATGTGGCTTCTAATGGTTCATATTGAATGCACAAAAAGTCTGGAGTTGAAATAATTTTAAAAAATTGAAATCCTTTTGTAACAGACGACTTTTCGTCCGAAACCCTGATACTTCGAAAGAGATTGTCCATTTTGTACACGAAGTGCATCCAGTTTTTGCCGTAACCCTCTCAACTTTTTAGCACGTGCTATGTGGGTGAAATTATGATACCATGCCAACTTTCAACCATTTCAGAGTTCATTTGTGGTGCTTTTTAATTTCAGGGTTATTTAGCTCAAAACAATTCATTAAATGCATGAAAAATAGCAAATGAAGTTAGATAGGGTTGAAATTTTAGGATGTGGCTTCTAATGGTTCATATGGAATGCACAAAAAGTTTGGAGTTGAAATAAGTTAAAAAAATTGAAATCCTTTTGTAACACACGAGTTTTCGTCCTAAACCCTCATACTTCGAAAGAGATTGTCCATTTTGTACACGAAGTGCATCCAGTTTTTGCCGTAACCCTCTCAACTTTTTAGCACATGCTATGTGGGTGAAATTATGATACCATGCCAACTTTCAACCATTTCAGAGTTCATTTGTGGTGCTTTTTAATTTCAGGGTTATTTAGCTCAAAACAATTCATTAAATGCATGAAAAATAGCAAATGAAGTTAGATAGGGTTGAAATTTTAGGATGTGGCTTCTAATGGTTCATATGGAATGCACAAAAAGTTTGGAGTTGAAATAAGTTAAAAAAATTGAAATCCTTTTGTAACACACGAGTTTTCGTCCTAAACCCTGATACTTCGAAAGAGATTGTCCATTTTGTACACGAAGTGCATCCAGTTTTTGCCGTAACCCTCTCAACTTTTTAGCACATGCTATGTGGGTGAAATTATGATACCATGCCAAGTTTCAACCATTTCAGAGTTCATTTGTGGTGCTTTTTAATTTCAGGGTCATTTAGCTCAAAACAATTCATTAAATGCATAAAAAATAGCAAATGAAGTTAGATAGGGTTGAAATTTTAGGATGTGGCTTCTAATACTTCATATTGAATGTACAAAAAGTCTGGAGTTGAAATAAGTTAAAAAAATTGAAATCCTTTTGTAACACACGAGTTTTCGTCCGAAACCCTGATACTTCGAAAGAGATTGTCCGTTTTGTACACGAAATGCATCCAGTTTTTGCCGTAACCCTCTCAACTTTTTAGCACATGCTATCTGGGTGAAATTATGATACCATGCCAAGTTTCAACCATTTCAGAGTTCATTTGTGGTGCTTTTTAATTTCAGGGTCATTTAGCTCAAAACAATTCATTAAATGCATGAAAAATAGCAAATGAAGTTAGATAGGGTTGAAAGTTTAGGATGTGGCTTCTAATGGTTCATATTGAATGCACAAAAAGTCTGGAGTTGAAATAATTTTAAAAAATTGAAATCCTTTTGTAACAGACGACTTTTCGTCCGAAACCCTGATACTTCGAAAGAGATTGTCCATTTTGTACACGAAGTGCATCCAGTTTTTGCCGTAACCCTCTAAACTTTTTAGCACATGCTATGTGGGTGAAATTATGATACCATGCCAAGTTTCAACCATTTCAGAGTTCATTTGTGGTGCTTTTTAATTTCAGGGTCGTTTAGCTCAAAACAATTCATTAAATGCATGAAAAATAGCAAATGAAGTTAGATAGGGTTGAAATTTTAGGATGTGGCTTCTAATGGTTCATATTGAATGCACAAAAAGTCTGGAGTTGAAATAAGTTCAAAAAAATTGAAATCCTTTTGTAACAGACGACTTTTCGTCCGAAACCCTGATACTTCGAAAGAGATTGTCCATTTTGTACACGAAGTGCATCCAGTTTTTGCCGTAACCCTCTCAACTTTTTAGCACATGCTATGTGGGTGAAATTATGATACCATGCCAACTTTCAACCATTTCAGAGTTCATTTGTGGTGCTTTTTAATTTCAGGGTCATTTAGCTCAAAACAATTCATTAAATGCATGAAAAATAGCAAATGAAGTTAGATAGGGTTGAAATTTTAGGATGTGGCTTCTAATGGTTCATATTGAATGCACAAAAAGTCTGGAGTTGAAATAAGTTAAAAAAAATTGAAATCCTTATGTAACAGACGAGTTTTCGTCCGAAACCCTGATACTTCGAAAGAGATTGTCCATTTTGTACACGAAGTGCATCCAGCTTTTGCCGTAACCCTCTCAACTTTTTATCCCATGCTATGTGGGTGAAATTATGATACCATGCCAAGTTTCAACCTTTTTAGAGTTCATTTGTGGTGCTTTTTAATTTCAAGGTCATTTAGCTCAAAACAATTCATTAAATGCATGAAAAATAGCAAATGATGTTAGATAGGGTTGAAATTTTCATATGTGGCTTCTAATGGTTCATATTGAATGCACAAAAAGTTTGGAGTTGAAATAAGTTAAAAAAGATTGAAATCCTTTTGTAACAGACGAGTTTTCGTCCTAAACCCTGATACTTCGAAAGAGATTGTCCATTTTGTACACGAAGTGCATCCAGTTTTTGCCGTAACCTTCTCAACTTTTTAGCACATGCTATGTGGGTGAAATTATGATACCATGCCAAGTTTCAACCATTTCAGAGTTCATTTGTGGTGCTTTTTAATTTCAGGGTCATTTAGCTCAAAACAATTCATTAAATGCATGAAAAATAGCAAATGAGGTTAGATAGGGTTGAAATTTTAGGATGTGGCTTCTAATGGTTCATATTGAATGCCCAAAAAGTCTGGAGTTGAAATAAGTTAAAAAAATTGAAATCTTTTGTTACAGACGAGTTTTCGTCCGAAACCCTGATATTTCGAAAGAGATTGTCCATTTTGTACACGAAGTGCATCCAGTTTTTGCCGCAACCCTCTCAACTTTTTAGCACATGCTATGTGGGTGAAATTATGATACCATGCCAAGTTTCAACCATTTGATAGTTCATTTGTGGTGCTTTTTAATTTCAGGGTCATTTAGCTCAAAACAATTCATTAAATGCATGAAAAATAGGAAATGAAGTTAGATAGGGTTGAAATTTTAGGATGTGGCTTCTAATGGTTCATACTGAATGCACAAAAAGTCTGGAGTTGAAATAAGTTAAAAAAATTGAAATCCTTATGTAACAGACGAGTTTTCGTCCGAAACCCTGATACTTCGAAAGAGATTGTCCATTTTGTACACGAAGTGCATCCAGCTTTTGCCGTAACCCTCTCAACTTTTTATCCCATGCTATGTGGGTGAAATTATGATACCATGCCAAGTTTCAACCTTTTTAGAGTGCATTTGTGGTGCTTTTTAATTTCAGGGTCATTTAGCTCAAAACAATTCATTAAATGCATAAAAAATAGCAAATGAAGTTAGATAGGGTTGAAATTTTAGGATGTGTCTTCTAATGCTTCATATTGAATGCACAAAATGTCTGGAGTTGAAATAAGTTCAAAAAAATTGAAATCCTTGTGTAACAGACGAGTTTTCGTCCGAAACCCTGATACTTCGAAAGAGATTGTCCATTTTGTACACGAAGTGCATCCAGTTTTTGCCGTAACCCTCTCAACTTTTTTGCACATGCTATGTGGGTGAAATTATGATACCATGCCAAGTTTCAACCATTTCAGAGTTCATTTGTGGTGCTTTTTAATTTCAGGGTCATTTAGCTCAAAACAATTCATTAAATGCATGAAAAATAGCAAATGAAGTTAGATAGGGTTGAAAGTTTAGGATATGGCTTCTAATGGTTCATATTGAATGCACAAAAAGTCTGGAGTTGAAATAAGTTAAAAAAAATTGAAATCCTTTTGTAACAAACGAGTTTTCGTCCGAAACCCTGATATTTCGAAAGAGATTGTCCATTTTGTACACGAAGTGCATCCAGTTTTTGCCGTAACCCTCTCAACTTTTTTGCACATGCTATGTGGGTGAAATTATGATACCATGCCAAGTTTCAACCATTTGATAGTTCGTTTGTGGTGCTTTTTAATTTCAGGGTCATTTAGCTCAAAACAATTCATTAAATGCATGAAAAATAGGAAATGAAGTTAGATAGGGTTGAAATTTTAGGATGTGGCTTCTAATGCTTCATATTGAATGCACAAAAAGTCTGGAGTTGAAATAAGTTAAAAAAATTGAAATCCTTATGTAACAGACGAGTTTTCGTCCGAAACCCTGATACTTCGAAAGAGATTGTCCATTTTGTACACGAAGTGCATCCAGCTTTTGCCGTAACCCTCTCGACTTTTTATCCCATGCTATGTGGGTGAAATTATGATACCATGCCAAGTTTCAACCTTTTTAGAGTTCATTTGTGGTGCTTTTTAATTTCAGGGTCATTTAGCTCAAAACAATTCATTAAATGCATAAAAAATAGCAAATGAAGTTAGATAGGGTTGAAATTTTAGGATGTGTCTTCTAATGCTTCATATTGAATGCACAAAATGTCTGGAGTTGAAATAAGTTCAAAAAAATTGAAATCCTTTTGTAACAGACGAGTTTTCGTCCGAAACCCTGATACTTCGAAAGAGATTGTCCACTTTGTACACGAAGTGCATCCAGTTTTTGCCGTAACCCTCTCAACTTTTTAGCACATGCTATGTGGGTGAAATTATGATACCATGCCAAGTTTCAACCATTTGATAGTTCATTTGTGGTGCTTTTTAATTTCAGGGTCATTTAGCTGAAAACAATTCATTAAATGCATGAAAAATAGCAAACGAAGTTAGATAGGGTTGAAATTTTAGGATGTGGCTTCTAATGGTTCATATTGAATGCACAAAAAGTCTGGAGTTGAAATAAGTTAAGAAAAATTGAAATCCTTATGTAACAGACGAGTTTTCGTCCGAAACCCTGATACTTCGAAAGAGATTGTCCATTTTGTACACGAAGTGCATCCAGCTTTTGCCGTAACCCTCTCAACTTTTTATCCCATGCTATGTGGGTGAAATTATGATACCATGCCAAGTTTCATCCTTTTTAGAGTTCATTTGTGGTGCTTTTTAATTTCAGGGTCACTTAGCTGAAAACAATTCATTAAATGCATGAAAAATAGCAAATGATGTTAGATAGGGTTGAAATTTTCGGATGTGGCTTCTAATGGTACATATTGAATGCACAAAAACGTCTGGAGTTGAAATAAGTTTAAAAAAAATTGAAATCCTTTTGTAACAGACGAGTTTTCGTCCGAAACCCTGATACTTCGAAAGAGATTGTTCATTTTGTACACGAAGTGCATCCAGTTTTTGCCGTATCCCTCTCAACTTTTTAGCACATGCTACGTGGGTGAAATTATGATACCATGCCAACTTTCAACCATTTCAGAGTTCATTTGTGGTGCTTTTTAATTTCAGGGTTATTTAGCTCAAAACAATTCATTAAATGCATGAAAAATAGCAAATGAAGTTAGATAGGGTTGAAATTTTAGGATGTGGCTTCTAATGGTTCATATTGAATGCACAAAAAGTCTGGAGTTGAAATAAGTTCAAAAAAATTAAAATCCTTTTGTAACTGACGAGTTTTCGTCCTAAACCCTGATACTTCGAAAGAGATTGTCCATTTTGTACACGCAGTGCATCCAGTTTTTGCCGTAACCCTCTCAACTTTTTAGCACATGCTATGTGGGTGAAATTATGATACCATGCCAAGTTTCAACCATTTCAGAGTTCATTTGTGGTCCTTTTTAATTTCAGGGTCATTTAGCTCAAAACAATTCATTTAATGCATGAAAAATAGCAAATGAAGTTAGATAGGGTTGAAATTTTAGGATGTGGCTTATAATGGTTCATATTGAATGCACAAAAAGTTTGGAGTTGAAATAAGTTAAAAAAAATTGAAATCCTTTTGTAACAGACGAGTTTTCGTC
The DNA here is from genome assembly GCA_039707655.1 of Elymus sibiricus. Taxonomy (NCBI): domain Eukaryota; kingdom Viridiplantae; phylum Streptophyta; class Magnoliopsida; order Poales; family Poaceae; genus Elymus; species Elymus sibiricus. The sequence goes on from CM077665.1 coordinate 242,702,492, forward strand.
CTAAACCCTGATACTTCGAAAGAGATTGTTCATTTTGTACACGAAGTGCATCCAGTTTTTGCCGTAACCCTCTCAACTTTTTAGCACATGCTATGTGGGTGAAATTATGATACCATGCCAACTTTCAACCATTTCAGAGTTCATTTGTGGTGCTTTTTAATTTCAGGGTTATTTAGCTCAAAACAATTCATTAAATGCATGAAAAATAGCAAATGAAGTTAGATAGGGTTGAAATTTTAGGATGTGGCTTCTAATGGTTCATATTGAATGCACAAAAAGTCTGGAGTTGAAATAAGTTCAAAAAAATTGAAATCCTTTTGTAACAGACGAGTTTTCGTCCGAAACCCTGATACTTCGAAAGAGATTGTCCATTTTGTACACGAAGTGCATCCAGTTTTTTCCGTAACCCTCTCAACTTTTTAGCACATGCTATGTGGGTGAAATTATGATACCATGCCAAGATTCAACCATTTCAGAGTTCATTTGTGGTGCTTTTTAATTTCAGGGTCATTTAGCTCAAAACAATTCATTAAATGCATGAAAAATAGCAAATGAAGTTAGATAGGGTTGAAATTTTAGGATGTGGCTTCTAATGGTTCATATTGAATGCACAAAAAGTCTGGAGTTGAAATAAGTTCAAAAAAATTAAAATCCTTTTGTAACTGACGAGTTTTCGTCCTAAACCCTAATACTTCGAAAGAGATTGTCCATTTTGTACACGAAGTGCATCCAGTTTTTGCCGTAACCCTCTCAAATTTTTAGCACATGCTATGTGGGTGAAATTATGATACCATGCCAAGTTTCAACCATTTCAGAGTTCATTTGTGGTCCTTTTTAATTTCAGGGTCATTTAGCTCAAAACAATTCATTTAATGCATGAAAAATAGCAAATGAAGTTAGATAGGGTTGAAATTTTAGGATGTGGCTTATAATGGTTCATATTGAATGCACAAAAAGTTTGGAGTTGAAATAAGTTAAAAAAAATTGAAATCCTTTTGTAACAGACGAGTTTTCGTCCTAAACCCTAATACTTCGAAAGAGATTGTTCATTTTGTACACGAAGTGCATCCAGTTTTTGCCGTAACCCTCTCAACTTTTTAGCACATGCTATGTGGGCGAAATTATGATACCATGCCAACTTTCAACCATTTCAGAGTTCATTTGTGGTGCTTTTTAATTTCAGGGTTATTTAGCTCAAAACAATTCATTAAATGCATGAAAAATAGCAAATGAAGTTAGATAGGGTTGAAATTTTAGGATGTGGCTTCTAATGGTTCATATTGAATGCACAAAAAGTCTGGAGTTGAAATAAGTTCAAAAAAATTGAAATCCTTTTGTAACAGACGAGTTTTCGTCCTAAACCCTGATACTTCGAAAGAGGTTGTCCATTTTGTACACGAAGTGCATCCAGTTTTTTCCGTAACCCTCTCAACTTTTTAGCACATGCTATGTGGGTGAAATTATGATACCATGCCAAGATTCAACCATTTCAGAGTTCATTTGTGGTGCTTTTTAATTTCAGGGTCATTTAGCTCAAAACAATTCATTTAATGCATGAAAAATAGCAAATGATGTTAGATAGGGTTGAAATTTTCGGATGTGGCTTCTAATGGTTCATATTGAATGCACAAAAAGTTTGGAGTTGAAATAAGTTAAAAAAGATTGAAATCCTTTTGTAACAGACGAGTTTTCGTCCGAAACCCTGATACTTCGAAAGAGATTGTCCATTTTGTACACGAAGTGCATCCAGTTTTTGCCGTAACCTTCTCAACCTTTTAGCACATGCTATGTGGGTGAAATTATGATACCATGCCAACTTTCAACCATTTCAGAGTTCATTTGTGGTGCTTTTTAATTTCAGGGTCATTTAGCTCAAAACAATTCATTAAATGCATGAAAAATAGCAAATGAAGTTAGATAGGGTTGAAATTTTAGGATGTGGCTTCTAATGGTTCATATTGAATGCCCAAAAAGTCTGGAGTTGAAATAAGTTAAAAAAAATTGAAATCCTTTTGTAACAGACGAGTTTTCGTCCGAAACCCTGATATTTCGAAAGAGATTGTTCATTTTGTACACGAAGTGCATCCAGTTTTTGCCGCAACCCTCTCAACTTTTTAGCACATGCTATGTGGGTGAAATTATGATACCATGCCAAGTTTCAACCATTTGATAGTTCATTTGTGGTGCTTTTTAATTTCAGGGTCATTTAGCTCAAAACAATTCATTAAATGCATGAAAAAGAGGAAATGAAGTTAGATAGGGTTGAAATTTTAGGATGTGGCTTCTAATGGTTCATACTGAATGCACAAAAAGTCTGGAGTTGAAAAAAGTTAAAAAAAATTGAAATCCTTATGTAACAGACGAGTTTTCGTCCGAAACCCTGATACTTCGAAAGAGATTGTCCATTTTGTACACGAAGTGCATCCAGTTTTTGCCGTAACCCTCTCAACTTTTTATCCCATGCTATGTGGGTGAAATTATGATACCATGCCAAGTTTCAACCTTTTTAGAGTTCATTTGTGGTGCTTTTTAATTTCAGGGTCATTTAGCTCAAAACAATTCATTAAATGCATGAAAAATAGCAAATGAAGTTAGATAGGGTTGAAATTTTAGGATGTGGCTTCTAATGCTTCATATTGAATGCACAAAAAGTCTGGAGTTGAAATAACTTAAAAAAATTGAAATCCTTTGGTAACACACGAGTTTTCGTCCGAAACCCTGATACTTCGAAAGAGATTGTCCATTTTGTACACGAAGTGCATCCAGTTTTTGCCGTAACCCTCTCAACTTTTAAGCACATGCTATGTGGGTGAAATTATGAAACCATGCCAAGTTTCAACCATTTCAGAGTTCATTTGTGGTGCTTTTTAATTTCAGGGTCATTTAGCTCAAAACAATTCATTAAATGCATGAAAAATAGCAAATGAAGTTAGATAGGGTTGAAAGTTTAGGATATGGCTTCTAATGGTTCATATTTAATGCACAAAAAGTCTGGAGTTGAAATAAGTTAAAAAAATTGAAATCCTTTTGTAACAAACGAGTTTTCGTCCGAAAACCTGATATTTCGAAAGAGATTGTCCATTTTGTACACGAAGTGCATCCAGTTTTTGCCGTAACCCTCTCAACTTTTTAGCACATGCTATGTGGGTGAAATTATGATACCATGCCAAGTTTCAACCATTTGATAGTTCATTTGTGGTGCTTTTTAATTTTAGGGTCATTTAGCTCAAAACAATTCATTAAATGCATGAAAAATAGGAAATGAAGTTAGATAGGGTTGAAATTTTAGGATGTGGCTTCTAATGGTTCATATTGAATGCACAAAAAGTCTGGAGTTGAAATAAGTTAAAAAAAATTGAAATCCTTATGTAACAGACGAGTTTTCGTCCGAAACCCTGATACTTCGAAAGAGATTGTCCATTTTGTACACGAAGTGCATCCAGCTTTTGCCGTAACCCTCTCAACTTTTTATCACATGCTATGTGGGTGAAATTATGATACCATGCCAAGTTTCAACCTTTTTAGAGTTCATTTGTGGTGCTTTTTAATTTCAGGGTCATTTAGCTCAAAACAATTCATTAAATGCATAAAAAATAGCAAATGAAGTTAGATAGGGTTGAAATTTTAGGATGTGGCTTCTAATGCTTCATATTGAATGCACAAAAAGTCTGGAGTTGAAATAAGTTAAAAAAATTGAAATCCTTTTGTAACACACGAGTTTTCGTCCGAAACCCTGATACTTCGAAAGAGATTGTCCATTTTGTACACGAAGTGCATCCAGTTTTTGCCGTAACCCTCTCAACTTTTTAGCACATGCTATGTGGGTGAAATTATGATACCATGCCAAGTTTCAACCATTTCAGAGTTCATTTGTGGTGCTTTTTAATTTCAGGGTCATTTAGCTCAAAACAATTCATTAAATGCATGAAAAATAGCAAATGAAGTTAGATAGGGTTGAAATTTTAGGATGTGGCTTCTAATGGTTCATATTGAATGCACAAAATGTCTGGAGTTGAAATAAGTTCAAAAAAATTGAAATCCTTTTGTAACAGACGAGTTTTCGTCCGAAACCCTGATACTTCGAAAGAGATTGTCCATTTTGTACACGAAGTGCATCCAGTTTTTGCCGTAACCCTCTCAACTTTTTAGCACATGCTATGTGGATGAAATTATGATACCATGCCAAGTTTCAACCATTTGATAGTTCATTTGTGGTGCTTTTTAATTTCAGGGTCATTTAGCTGAAAACAATTCATTAAATGCATGAAAAATAGCAAACGAAGTTAGATAGGGTTGAAATTTTAGGATGTGGCTTCTAATGGTTCATATTGAATGCACAAAAAGTCTGGAGTTGAAATAAGTTAAAAAAATTGAAATCCTTATGTAACAGACTAGTTTTCGTCCGAAACCCTGATACTTCGAAAGAGATTGTCCATTTTGTACACGAAGTGCATCCAGCTTTTGCCGTAACCCTCTCAACTTTTTATCCCATGCTATGTGGGTGAAATTATGATACCATGCCAAGTTTCATCCTTTTTAGAGTTCATTTGTGGTGCTTTTTAATTTCAGGGTCATTTAGCTGAAAACAATTCATTAAATGCATGAAAAATAGGAAATGATGTTAGATAGGGTTGAAATTTTAGGATGTGGCTTCTAATGGTACATATTGAATGCACAAAACGTCTGGAGTTGAAATAAGTTTAAAACAAATTGAAATCCTTTTGTAACAGACGAGTTTTCGTCCGAAACCCTGATACTTCGAAAGAGATTGTTCATTTTGTACACGAAGTGCATCCAGTTTTTGCCGTAACCCTCTCAACTTTTTAGCACATGCTATGTGGGTGAAATTATGATATACCATGCCAACTTACAACCATTTCAGAGTTCATTTGTGGTGCTTTTTAATTTCAGGGTCATTTAGCTGAAAACAATTCATTAAATGCATGAAAAATAGCAAATGAAGTTAGATAGGGTTGAAATTTTAGGATGTGGCTTCTAATGGTTCATATTGAATGCACAAAAAGTCTGGAGTTGAAATAATTTTAAAAAACTAAAATCCTTTTGTAAGAGACGAGTTTTCGTCCGAAACCCTGATACTTCGAAAGAGATTGTCCATTTTGTACACGAAGTGCATCCAGTTTTTGCCGTAACCCTCTCAACTTTTTATCCCATGCTATGTGGGTGAAATTATGATACCATGCCAACTTTCAACCATTTCAGAGTTCATTTGTGGTGCTTTTAAATTTCAGGGTTATTTAGCTCAAAACAATTCATTAAATGCATGAAAAATAGCAAATGAAGTTAGATAGGGTTGAAATTTTAGGATGTGGCTTCTAATGGTTCATATTGAATGCACAAAAAGTCTGGAGTTGAAATAATTTTAAAAAACTGAAATCCTGTTGTAAGAGACGAGTTTTCGTCCGAAACCCTGATACTTCGAAAGAGATTGTCCATTTTGTACACGAAGTGCATCCAGTTTTTGCCGTAACCCTCTCAACTTTTTATCCCATGCTATGTGGGTGAAATTATGATACCATGCCAACTTTCAACCATTTCAGAGTTCATTTGTGGTGCTTTTTAATTTCAGGGCTATTTAGCTCAAAACAATTCATTAAATGCATGAAAAATAGCAAATGAAGTTAGATAGGGTTGAAATTTTAGGATGTGGCTTCTAATGGTTCATATTGAATGCACAAAAAGTCTGGAGTTGAAATAAGTTCAAAAAAATTAAAATCCTTTTGTAACAGACGAGTTTTCGTCCTAAACCCTGATACTTCGAAAGAGATTGTCCATTTTGTACACGCAGTGCATCCAGTTTTTGCCGTAACCCTCTCAACTTTTTAGCACATGCTATGTGGGTGAAATTATGATACCATGCCAAGTTTCAACCATTTCAGAGTTCATTTGTGGTGCTTTTTAATTTCAGGGTCATTTAGCTCAAAACAATTCATTTAATGCATGAAAAATAGCAAATGAAATTAGATAGGGTTCAAATTTTAGGATGTGGCTTCTAATGGTTCATATTGAATGCACAAAAAGTTTGGAGTTGAAATAAGTTAAAAAAAATTGAAATCCTTTTGTAAAAGACGAGTTTTCGTCCTAAACCCTGATACTTCGAAAGAGATTGTCCATTTTGTACACGAAGTGCATCCAGTTTTTTCCGTAACCCTCTCAACTTTTTAGCACATGCTATGTGGGTGAAATTATGATATACCATGCCAACTTACAACCATTTCAGAGTTCATTTGTGGTGCTTTTTAATTTCAGGGTCATTTAGCTGAAAACAATTCATTAAATGCATGAAAAATAGCAAATGAAGTTAGATAGGGTTGAAATTTTAGGATGTGGCTTCTAATGGTTCATATTGAATGCACAAAAAGTCTGGAGTTGAAATAATTTTAAAAAACTGAAATCCTTTTGTAAGAGACGAGTTTTCGTCCGAAACCCTGATACTTCGAAAGAGATTGTCCATTTTGTACACGAAGTGCATCCAGTTTTTGCCGTAACCCTCTCAACTTTTTATCCCATGCTATGTGGGTGAAATTATGATACCATGCCAACTTTCAACCATTTCAGAGTTCATTTGTGGTGCTTTTTAATTTCAGGGTTATTTAGCTCAAAACAATTCATTAAATGCATGAAAAATAGCAAATGAAGTTAGATAGGGTTGAAATTTTAGGATGTGGCTTCTAATGGTTCATATTGAATGCACAAAAAGTCTGGAGTTGAAATAATTTTAAAAAACTGAAATCCTTTTGTAAGAGACGAGTTTTCGTCCGAAACCCTGATACTTCGAAAGAGATTGTCCATTTTGTACACGAAGTGCATCCAGTTTTTGCCGTAACCCTCTCAACTTTTTATCCCATGCTATGTGGGTGAAATTATGATACCATGCCAACTTTCAACCATTTCAGAGTTCATTTGTGGTGCTTTTTAATTTCAGGGTTATTTAGCTCAAAACAATTCATTAAATGCATGAAAAATAGCAAATGAAGTTAGATAGGGTTGAAATTTTAGGATGTGGCTTCTAATGGTTCATATTGAATGCACAAAAAGTCTGGAGTTGAAATAATTTTAAAAAACTGAAATCCTTTTGTAAGAGACGAGTTTTCGTCCGAAACCCTGATACTTCGAAAGAGATTGTCCATTTTGTACACGAAGTGCATCCAGTTTTTGCCGTAACCCTCTCAACTTTTTATCCCATGCTATGTGGGTGAAATTATGATACCATGCCAACTTTCAACCATTTCAGAGTTCATTTGTGGTGCTTTTTAATTTCAGGGTTATTTAGCTCAAAACAATTCATTAAATGCATGAAAAATAGCAAATGAAGTTAGATAGGGTTGAAATTTTAGGATGTGGCTTCTAATGGTTCATATTGAACGCACAAAAAGTCTGGAGTTGAAATAAGTTCAAAAAAATTAAAATCCTTTTGTAACAGACGAGTTTTCGTCCTAAACCCTGATACTTCGAAAGAGATTGTCCATTTTGTACACGCAGTGCATCCAGTTTTTGCCGTAACCCTCTCAACTTTTTAGCACATGCTATGTGGGTGAAATTATGATACCATGCCAAGTTTCAACCATTTCAGAGTTCATTTGTGGTGCTTTTTAATTTCAGGGTCATTTAGCTCAAAACAATTCATTTAATGCATGAAAAATAGCAAATGAAATTAGATAGGGTTCAAATTTTAGGATGTGGCTTCTAATGGTTCATATTGAATGCACAAAAAGTTTGGAGTTGAAATAAGTTAAAAAAAATTGAAATCCTTTTGTAAAAGACGAGTTTTCGTCCTAAACCCTGATACTTCGAAAGAGATTGTCCATTTTGTACACGAAGTGCATCCAGTTTTTTCCGTAACCCTCTCAACTTTTTAGCACATGCTATGTGGGTGAAATTATGATATACCATGCCAACTTTCAACCATTTCAGAGTTCATTTGTGGTGCTTTTTAATTTCAGGGTCATTTAGCTGAAAACAATTCATTAAATGCATGAAAAATAGCAAATGAAGTTAGATAGGGTTGAAATTTTAGGATGTGGCTTCTAATGGTTCATATTGAATGCACAAAAAGTCTGGAGTTGAAATATTTTTAAAAACTGAAATCCTTTTGTAACAGACGAGTTTTCGTCCGAAACCCTGATACTTCGAAAGAGATTGTCCATTTTGTACACGAAGTGCATCCAGTTTTTGCCGTAACCCTCTCAACTTTTTAGCACATGCTATGTGGGTGAAATTATGATACCATGCCAACTTTCAACCATTTCAGAGTTCATTTGTGGTGCTTTTTAATTTCAGGGCTATTTAGCTCAAAACAATTCATTAAATGCATGAAAAATAGCAAATGAAGTTAGATAGGGTTGAAATTTTAGGATGTGGCTTCTAATGGTTCATATTGAATGCACAAAAAGTCTGGAGTTGAAATAAGTTCAAAAAAATTGAAATCCTTTTGTAACAGACGAGTTTTCGTCCGAAACCCTGATACTTCGAAAGAGATTGTCCATTTTGTACACGAAGTGCATCCAGTTTTTTCCGTAACCCTCTCAACTTTTTTGCACATGCTATGTGGGTGAAATTATGATACCATGCCAAGTTTCAACCATTTGATAGTTCATTTGTGGTGCTTTTTAATTTCAGGGTCATTTAGCTGAAAACAATTCATTAAATGCATGAAAAATAGCAAATGAAGTTAGATATGGTTGAAATTTTAGGATGTGGCTTCTAATGGTTCATATTGAATGCACAACAAGTCTGGAGTTGAAATAAGTTAAAAAAATTTGAAATCCTTATGTAACAGACGAGTTTTCGTCCGAAACCCTGATACTTCGAAAGAGATTGTCCATTTTGTACACGAAGTGCATCCAGCTTTTGCCGTAACCCTCTCAACTTTTTATCCCATGCTATGTGGGTGAAATTATGATACCATGCCCAATTTCAACCTTTCTAGAGTTCATTTGTGGTGCTTTTTAATTTCAGGGTCATTTAGCTGAAAACAATTCATTAAATGCATGAAAAATAGCAAATGATGTTAGATAGGGTTGAAATTTTCGGATGTGGCTTCTAATGGTACATATTGAATGCACAAAACATCTGGAGTTGAAATAAGTTTAAAAAAATTGAAATCCTTTTGTAACAGACGAGTTTTCGTCCTAAACCCTGATACTTCGAAAGAGATTGTTCATTTTGTACACGAAGTGCATCCAGTTTTTGCCGTAACCCTCTCAACTTTTTAGCACATGCTATGTGGGTGAAATTATGATACCATGCCAACTTTCAACCATTTCAGAGTTCATTTGTGGTGCTTTTTAATTTCAGGGTTATTTAGCTCAAAACAATTCATTAAATGCATGAAAAATAGCAAATGAAGTTAGATAGGGTTGAAATTTTAGGATGTGGCTTCTAATGGTTCATATTGAATGCACAAAAAGTCTGGAGTTGAAATAAGTTCAAAAAAATTGAAATCCTTTTGTAACAGACGAGTTTTCGTCCTAAACCCTGATACTTCGAAAGAGATTGTCCATTTTGTACACGAAGTGCATCCAGGTTTTGCCGTAACCCTCTCAACTTTTTAGCACATGCTATGTGGGTGAAATTATGATACCATGCCAAGTTTCAACCATTTCAGAGTTCATTTGTGGTGCTTTTTAATTTCAGGGTCATTTAGCTCAAAACAATTCATTTAATGCATGAAAAATAGCAAATGAAGTTAGATAGGGTTGAAATTTTAGGATGTGGCTTTTAATGGTTCATATTGAATGCACAAAAAGTTTGGAGTTGAAATAAGTTAAAAAAATTTGAAATCCTTTTGTAACAGACGAGTTTTCGTCCTAAACCCTGATACTTCGAAAGAGATTGTCCATTTTGTACACGAAATGCATCCAGTTTTTGCCGTAACCCTCTCAACTTTTTAGCACATGCTATGTGGGTGAAATTATGATACCATGCCAAGTTTCAACCATTTCAGAGTTCATTTGTGGTGCTTTTTAATTTCAGGGTCATTTAGCTCAAAACAATTCATTAAATGCATAAAAAATAGCAAATGAAGTTAGATAGGGTTGAAATTTTAGGATGTGGCTTCTAATGCTTCATATTGAATGCACAAAAAGTCTGGAGTTGAAATAAGTTAAAAAAATTGAAATCCTTTTGTAACACACGAGTTTTCGTCCGAAACCCTGATACTTCGAAAGAGATTGTCCGTTTTGTACACGAAGTGCATCCAGTTTTTGCCGTAACCCTCTCAACTTTTTAGCACATGCTATGTGGGTGAAATTATGATACCATGCCAACTTTCAACCATTTCAGAGTTCATTTGTGGTGCTTTTTAATTTCAGGGTCATTTAGCTCAAAACAATTCATTAAATGCATGAAAAATAGCAAATGAAGTTAGATAGGGTTGAATGTTTAGGATGTGGCTTCTAATGGTTCATATTGAATGCACAAAAAGTCTGGAGTTGAAATAATTTTAAAAAATTGAAATCCTTTTGTAACAGACGAGTTTTCGTCCGAAACCCTGATACTTCGAAAGAGATTGTCCATTTTGTACACGAAGTGCATCCAGTTTTTGCCGTAACCCTCTAAACTTTTTAGCACATGCTATGTGGGTGAAATTATGATACCATGCCAAGTTTCAACCATTTCAGAGTTCATTTGTGGTGCTTTTTAATTTCAGGGTCGTTTAGCTCAAAACAATTCATTAAATGCATGAAAAATAGCAAATGAAGTTAGATAGGGTTGAAATTTTAGGATGTGGCTTCTAATGGTTCATATTGAATGCACAAAAAGTCTGGAGTTGAAATAAGTTCAAAAAAATTGAAATCCTTTTGTAACAGACGAGTTTTCGTCCGAAACCCTGATACTTCGAAAGAGATTGTCCATTTTGTACACGAAGTGCATCCAGTTTTTGCCGTAACCCTCTCAACTTTTTAGCACATGCTATGTGGGTGAAATTATGATACCATGCGAACTTTCAACCATTTCAGAGTTCATTTGTGGTGCTTTTTAATTCCAGGGTCATTTAGCTCAAAACAATTCATTAAAGGCATGAAAAATAGCAAATGAAGTTAGATAGGGTTGAAATTTTAGAATGTGGCTTCTAATGGTTCATATTGAATGCACAAAAAGTCTGGAGATGAAATAAGTTGAAAAAAATTGAAATCCTTATGTAACAGACGAGTTTTCGTCCGAAACCCTGATACTTCGAAAGAGATTGTCCATTTTGTACACGAAGTGCATCCAGCTTTTGCCGTAACCCTCTCAACTTTTTATCCCATGCTATGTGGGTGAAATTATGATACCATGCCAAGTTTCAACCTTTTTAGAGTTCATTTGTGGTGCTTTTTAATTTCAAGGTCATTTAGCTCAAAACAATTCATTAAATGCATGAAAAATAGCAAATGATGTTAGATAGGGTTGAAATTTTCGGATGTGGCTTCTAATGGTTCATATTGAATGCACAAAAAGTTTGGAGTTGAAATAAGTTAAAAAAGATTGAAATCCTTTTGTAACAGACGAGTTTTCGTCCTAAACCCTGATACTTCGAAAGAGATTGTCCATTTTGTACACGAAGTGCATCCAGTTTTTGCCGTAACCTTCTCAACTTTTTAGCACATGCTATGTGGGTGAAATTATGATACCATGCCAAGTTTCAACCATTTCAGAGTTCATTTGTGGTGCTTTTTAATTTCAGGGTCATTTAGCTCAAAACAATTCATTAAATGCATGAAAAATAGCAAATGAAGTTAGATAGGGTTGAAATTTTAGGATGTGGCTTCTAATGGTTCATATTGAATGCCCAAAAAGTCTGGAGTTGAAATAAGTTAAAAAAATTGAAATCCTTTTGTAACAGACGAGTTTTCGTCCGAAACCCTGATATTTCGAAAGAGATTGTCCATTTTGTACACGAAGTGCATCCAGTTTTTGCCGCAACCCTCTCAACTTTTTAGCACATGCTATGTGGGTGAAATTATGATACCATGCCAAGTTTCAACCATTTGATAGTTCATTTGTGGTGCTTTTTAATTTCAGGGTCATTTAGCTCAAAACAATTCATTAAATGCATGAAAAATAGGAAATGATGTTAGATAGGGTTGAAATTTTAGGATGTGGCTTCTAATGGTTCATACTGAATGCACAAAAATTCTGGAGTTGAAAAAAGTTAAAAAAAATTGAAATCCTTATGTAACAGACGTGTTTTCGTCCGAAACCCTGATACTTCGAAAGAGATTGTCCATTTTGTACACGAAGTGCATCCAGTTTTTGCCGCAACCCTCTCAACTTTTTAGCACATGCTATGTGGGTGAAATTATGATACCATGCCAAGTTTCAACCATTTGATAGTTCATTTGTGGTGCTTTTTAATTTCAGGGTCATTTAGCTCAAAACAATTCATTAAATGCATGAAAAATAGGAAATGAAGTTAGATAGGGTTGAAATTTTAGGATGTGGCTTCTAATGGTTCATACTGAATGCACAAAAAGTCTGGAGTTGAAAAAAGTTAAAAAAATTGAAATCCTTATGTAACAGACGTGTTTTCGTCCGAAACCCTGATACTTCGAAAGAGATTGTCCATTTTGTACACGAAGTGCATCCAGCTTTTGCCGTAACCCTCTCAACTTTTTAGCACATGCTATGTGGGTGAAATTATGATACCATGCCAAGTTTCAACCATTTCAGAGTTCATTTGTGGTGCTTTTTAATTTCAGGGTCATTTAGCTCAAAACAATTCATTTAATGCAAGAAAAATAGCAAATGAAGTTAGATAGGGTTGAAATTTTAGGATGTGGCTTATAATGGTTCATATTGAATGCACAAAAAGTTTGGAGTTGAAATAAGTTAAAAAAAATTGAAATCCTTTTGTAACAGACGAGTTTTCGTCCTAAACCCTGATACTTCGAAAGAGATTGTCCATTTTGTACACGAAGTGCATCCAGTTTTTTCCGTAACCCTCTCAACTTTTTAGCACATGCTATGTGGGTGAAATTATGATATACCATGCCAAGTTTCAACCATTTCCGAGTTCATTTGTGGTGCTTTTTAATTTCAGGGTCATTTAGCTGAAAACAATTCATTAAATGCATGAAAAATAGCAAATGAAGTTAGATAGGGTTGAAATTTTAGGATGTGGCTTCTAATGGTTCATATTGAATGCACAAAAAGTCTGGAGTTGAAATAATTTTAAAAAACTGAAATCCTTTTGTAACAGACGAGTTTTCGTCCGAAACCCTGATACTTCGAAAGAGATTGTCCATTTTGTACACGAAGTGCATCCAGTTTTTGCCGTAACCCTCTCAACTTTTTAGCACATGCTATGTGGGTGAAATTATGATACCATGCCAACTTTCAACCATTTCAGAGTTCATTTGTGGTGCTTTTTAATTTCAGGGTCATTTAGCTCAAAACAATTCATTAAATGCATGAAAAATAGCAAATGAAGTTAGATAGGGTCGAAATTTTAGGATGTGGCTTCTAATGGTTCATATTGAATGCACAAAAAGTCTGGAGTTGAAATAAGTTTAAAAAAATTGAAATCCTTTTGTAACAGACGAGTTTTCGTCCGAAACCCTGATACTTCGAAAGAGATTGTCCATTTTGTACACGAAGTGCATCCAGTTTTTGCCGTAACCCTCTCAACTTTTTAGCACATGCTATGTGGGTGAAATTATGATACAATGCCAAGTTTCAACCATTTTAGAGTTCATTTGTGGTGCTTTTTAATTTCAGGGTCGTTTAGCTCAAAACAATTCATTAAATGCATGAAAAATAGCAAATGAAGTTAGATAGGGTTGAAATTTTAGGATGTGGCTTCTAATGGTTCATATTGAATGCACAAAAAGTCTGGAGTTGAAATAAGTTCAAAAAAATTGAAATCCTTTTGTAACAGACGAGTTTTCGTCCGAAACCCTGATACTTCGAAAGAGATTGTCCATTTTGTACACGAAGTGCATCCAGTTTTTTCCGTAACCCTCTCAAATTTTTAGCACATGCTATGTGGGTGAAATTATGATACCATGCCAAGTTTCAACCATTTGATAGTTCATTTGTGGTGCTTTTTAATTTCAGGGTCATTTAGCTGAAAACAATTCATTAAATGCATGAAAAATAGCAAATGAAGTTAGATAGGGTTGAAATTTTAGGATGTGGCTTCTAATGGTTCATATTGAATGCACAAAAAGTCTGGAGTTGAAATAAGTTAAAAAAAAATTGAAATCCTTATGTAACAGACGAGTTTTCGTCCGAAACCCTGATACTTCGAAAGAGATTGTCCATTTTGTACACGAAGTGCATCCAGCTTTTGCCGTATCCCTCTCAACTTTTTATCCCATGCTATGTGGGTGAAATTATGATTCCATGCCAAGTTTCAACCTTTTTAGAGTTCATTTGTGGTGCTTTTTAATTTCAGGGTCATTTCGCTGAAAACAATTCATTAAATGCATGAAAAATACCAAATGATGTTAGATAGGGTTGAAATTTTCGGATGTGGCTTCTAATGTTACATATTGAATGCACAAAACGTCTGGAGTTGAAATAAGTTTAAAAAAAATTGAAATCCTTTTGTAACAGACGAGTTTTCGCCCGAAACCCTGATACTTCGAAAGAGATTGTTCATTTTGTACACGAAGTTTATCCAGTTTTTGCCGTAACCCTCTCAACTTTTTAGCACATGCTATGTCGGTGAAATTATGATACCATGCCAACTTTCAACCATTTCAGAGTTCATTTGTGGTGCTTTTTAATTTCAGGGTCATTTAGCTCAAAACAATTCATTAAATGCATGAAAAATAGCAAATGAAGTTAGATAGGGTTGAAATTTTAGGATGTGGCTTCTAATGGTTCATATTGAATGCCCAAAAAGTCTGGAGTTGAAATAAGTTAAAAAAAATTGAAATCCTTTTGTAACAGACGAGTTTTCGTCCGAAACCCTGATATTTCGAAAGAGATTGTCCATTTTGTACACGAAGTGCATCCAGTTTTTGCCGCAACCCTCTCAACTTTTTAGCACATGCTATGTGGGTGAAATTATGATACCATGCCAAGTTTCAACCATTTGATAGTTCATTTGTGGTGCTTTTTAATTTCAGGGTCATTTAGCTCAAAACAATTCATTAAATGCATGAAAAATAGGAAATGAAGTTAGATAGGGTTGAAATTTTAGGATGTGGCTTCTAATGGTTCATACTGAATGCACAAAAAGTCTGGAGTTGAAAAAAGTTAAAAAAAATTGAAATCCTTATGTAACAGACGTGTTTTCGTCCGAAACCCTGATACTTCGAAAGAGATTGTCCATTTTGTACACGAAGTGCATCCAGCTTTTGCCGTAACCCTCTCAACTTTTTATCCCACGCTATGTGGGTGAAATTATGATACCATGCCAAGTTTCAACCTTTTTAGAGTTCATTTGTGGTGCTTTTTAATTTCAGGGTCATTTAGCTCAAAACAATTCATTAAATGCATAAAAAATAGCAAATGAAGTTAAATAGGGTTGAAATTTTAGGATGTGGCTTCTAATGCTTCATATTGAATGCACAAAAAGTCTGGAGTTGAAATAAGTTAAAAAAATTGAAATCCTTTGGTAACACACGTGTTTTCGTCCGAAACCCTGATACTTCGAAAGAGATTGTCCATTTTGTACACGAAGTGCATCCAGTTTTTGCCGTAACCCTCTCAACTTTTTAGCACATGCTATGTGGGTGAAATTATGATACCATGCCAAGTTTCAACCATTTCAGAGTTCATTTGTGGTGCTTTTTAATTTCAGGGTCATTTAGCTCAAAACAATTCATTAAATGCATGAAAAATAGGAAATGAAGTTAGATAGGGTTGAAATTTTAGGATGTGGCTTCTAATGGTTCATATTTAATGCACAAAAAGTCTGGAGTTGAAATAAGTTAAAAAAAATTGAAATCCTTATGTAACAGACGAGTTTTCGTCCGAAACCCTGATACTTCGAAAGAGATTGTCCATTTTGTACACGAAGTGCATCCAGCTTTTGCCGTAACCCTCTCAACTTTTTAGCACATGCTATGTGGGTGAAATTATGATACCATGCCAAGTTTCAACCTTTTTAGAGTTCATTTGTGGTGCGTTTTAATTTCAGGGTCATTTAGCTCAAAACAATTCATTAAATGCATAAAAAATAGCAAATGAAGTTAGATAGGGTTGAAATTTTAGGATGTGGCTTCTAATGCTTCATATTGAATGCACAAAAAGTCTAGAGTTGAAATAAGTTAAAAAAATTGAAATCCTTTTGTAACACACGAGTTTTCGTCCGAAACCCTGATACTTCGAAAGAGATTGTCCATTTTGTACACGAAGTGCATCCAGTTTTTGCCGTAACCCTCTCAACTTTTTAGCACATGCTATGTGGGTGAAATTATGATACCATGCCAAGTTTCAACAATTTCAGAGTTCATTTGTGGTGCTTTTTAATTTCAGGGTCATTTAGCTCAAAACAATTCATTAAATGCATGAAAAATAGCAAATGAAGTTAGATAGGGTTGAAATTTTAGGATGTGGCTTCTAATGGTTCATATTGAATGCACAAAAAGTCTGGAGTTGAAATAAGTTCAAAAAAATTGAAATCCTTTTGTAACAGACGAGTTTTCGTCCGAAACCCTGATACTTCGAAAGAGATTGTCCATTTTGTTCACGAAGTGCATCCAGTTTTTGCCGTAACCCTCTCAACTTTTTAGCACATGCTATGTGGGTGAAATTCTGATACCATGCCAAGTTTCAACCATTTGATAGTTCATTTGTGGTGCTTTTTAATTTCAGGGTCATTTAGCTGAAAATAATTCATTAAATGCATGAAAAATAGCAAACGAAGTTAGATAGGGTTGAAATTTTAGGATGTGGCTTCTAATGGTTCATATTGAATGCACAAAAAGTCTGGAGTTGAAATAAGTTAAAAAAAATTGAAATCCTTATGTAACAGACGAGTTTTCGTCCGAAACCCTAATACTTCGAAAGAGATTGTCCATTTTGTACACGAAGTGCATCCAGCTTTTGCCGTAACCCTCTCAACTTTTTATCCCATGCTATGTGGGTGAAATTATGATACCATGCCAAGTTTCAACCTTTTTAGAGTTCATTTGTAGTGCTTTTTAATTTCAGGGTCATTTAGCTGAAAACAATTCATTAAATGCATGAAAAATAGCAAATGATGTTAGATAGGGTTGAAATTTTCGGATGTGGCTTCTAATGGTACATATTGAATGCACAAAACGTCTGGAGTTGAAATAAGTTTAAAAAAAATTGAAATCCTTTTGTAACAGACAAGTTTTCGCCCGAAACCCTGATACTTCGAAAGAGATTGTTCATTTTGTACACGAAGTGCATCCAGTTTTTGCCGTAACCCTCTCAACTTTTTAGCACATGCTATGTGGGTGAAATTATGATACCATGCCAACTTTCAACCATTTCAGAGTTCATTTGTGGTGCTTTTTAATTTCAGGGTTATTTAGCTCAAAACAATTCATTAAATGCATGAAAAATAGCAAATGAAGTTAGATAGGGTTGAAATTTTAGGATGTGGCTTCTAATGGTTCATATTGAATGCACAAAAAGTCTGGAGTTGAAATAAGTTCAAAAAAATTGAAATCCTTTTGTAACTGACGAGTTTTCGTCCTAAACCCTGATACTTCGAAAGAGATTGTCCATTTTGTACACGCAGTGCATCCAGTTTTTGCCGTGACCCTCTCAACTTTTTAGCACATGCTATGTGGGTGAAATTATGATACCATGCCAAGTTTCAACCATTTCAGAGTTCATTTGTGGTGCTTTTTAATTTCAGGGTCATTTAGCTCAAAACAATTCATTTAATGCATGAAAAATAGCAAATGAAGTTAGATAGGGTTGAAATTTTAGGATGTGGCTTATAATGCTTCATATTGAATGCACAAAAAGTTTGGAGTTGAAATAAGTTAAAAAAAATTGAAATCCTTTTGTAACAGACGAGTTTTCGTCCTAAACCCTGATACTTCGAAAGAGATTGTCCATTTTGTACACGAAGTGCATCCAGTTTTTTCCGTAACCCTCTCAACTTTTTAGCACATGCTATGTGGGTGAAATTATGATATACCATGCCAAGTTTCAACCATTTCCGAGTTCATTTGTGGTGCTTTATAATTTCAGGGTCATTTAGCTGAAAACAATTCATTAAATGCATGAAAAATAGCAAATGAAGTTAGATAGGGTTGAAATTTTAGGATGTGGCTTCTAATGGTTCATATTGAATGCACAAAAAGTCTGGAGTTGAAATAATTTTAAAAAACTGAAATCCTTTTGTAACAGACGAGTTTTCGTCCGAAACCCTGATACTTCGAAAGAGATTGTCCATTTTGTACACGAAGTGCATCCAGTTTTTGCCGTAACCCTCTCAACTTTTTAGCACATGCTATGTGGGTGAAATTATGATACCATGCCAACTTTCAACCATTTCAGAGTTCATTTGTGGTGCTTTTTAATTTCAGGGTCATTTAGCTCAAAACAATTCATTTAATGCATGAAAAATAGCAAATGAAGTTAGATAGGGTCGAAATTTTAGGATGTGGCTTCTAATGGTTCATATTGAATGCACAAAAAGTCTGGAGTTGAAATAAGTTTAAAAAAATTGAAATCCTTTTGTAACAGACGAGTTTTCGTCCGAAACCCTGATACTTCGAAAGAGATTGTCCATTTTGTACACGAAGTGCATCCAGTTTTTGCCGTAACCCTCTCAACTTTTTAGCACATGCTATGTGGGTGAAATTATGATACCATGCCAAGTTTCAACCATTTTAGAGTTCATTTGTGGTGCTTTTTAATTTCAGGGTCGTTTAGCTCAAAACAATTCATTAAATGCATGAAAAATAGCAAATGAAGTTAGATAGGGTTGAAATTTTAGGATGTGGCTTCTAATGGTTCATTTTGAATGCACAAAAAGTCTGGAGTTGAAATAAGTTCAAAAAAATTGAAATCCTTTTGTAACAGACGAGTTTTCGTCCGAAACCCTGATACTTCGAAAGAGATTGTCCATTTTGTACACGAAGTGCATCCAGTTTTTTCCGTAACCCTCTCAACTTTTTAGCACATGCTATGTGGGTGAAATTATGATACCATGCCAAGTTTCAACCATTTGATAGTTCATTTGTGGTGCTTTTTAATTTCAGGGTCATTTAGCTGAAAACAATTCATTAAATGCATGAAAAATAGCAAATGAAGTTAGATAGGGTTGAAATTTTAGGATGTGGCTTCTAATGGTTCATATTGAATGCACAAAAAGTCTGGAGTTGAAATAAGTTAAAAAAAATTGAAATCCTTATGTAACAGACGAGTTTTCGTCCGAAACCCTGATACTTCGAAAGAGATTGTCCATTTTGTACACGAAGTGCATCCAGCTTTTGCCGTAACCCTCTCAACTTTTTATCCCATGCTATTTGGGTGAAATTATGATACCATGCCAAGTTTCAACCTTTTTAGAGTTCATTTGTGGTGCTTTTTAATTTCAGGGTCATTTAGCTGAAAACAATTCATTAAATGCATGAAAAATAGCAAATGATGTTAGATAGGGTTGAAATTTTCGGATGTGGCTTCTAATGGTACATATTGAATGCACAAAACGTCTGGAGTTGAAATAAGTTTAAAAAAATTGAAATCCTTTTGTAACAGACGAGTTTTCGTCCTAAACCCTGATACTTCGAAAGAGATTGTTCATTTTGTACACGAAGTGCATCCAGTTTTTGCCGTAACCCTCTCAACTTTTTAGCACATGCTATGTGGGTGAAATTATGATACCATGCCAACTTTCAACCATTTCAGAGTTCATTTGTGGTGCTTTTTAATTTCAGGGTTATTTAGCTCAAAACAATTCATTAAATGCATGAAAAATAGCAAATGAAGTTAGATAGGGTTGAAATTTTAGGATGTGGCTTCTAATGGTTCATATTGAATGCACAAAAAGTCTGGAGTTGAAATAAGTTCAAAAAAATTGAAATCCTTTTGTAACAGACGAGTTTTCGTCCTAAACCCTGATACTTCGAAAGAGATTGTCCATTTTGTACACGAAGTGCATCCAGGTTTTGCCGTAACCCTCTCAACTTTTTAGCACATGCTATGTGGGTGAAATTATGATACCATGCCAAGTTTCAACCATTTCAGAGTTCATTCGTGGTGCTTTTTAATTTCAGGGTCATTTAGCTCAAAACAATTCATTTAATGCATGAAAAATAGCAAATTAAGTTAGATAGGGTTGCAATTTTAGGATGTGGCTTATAATGGTTCATATTGAATGCACAAAAAGTTTGGAGTTGAAATAAGTTAAAAAAATTTGAAATCCTTTTGTAACAGACGAGTTTTCGTCCTAAACCCTGATACTTCGAAAGAGATTGTCCATTTTGTACACGAAGTGCATCCAGTTTTTTCCGTAACCCTCTCAACTTTTTAGCACATGCTATGTGGGTGAAATTATGATATACCATGCCAAGTTTCAACCATTTCCGAGTTCATTTGTGGTGCTATATAATTTCAGGGTCATTTAGCTGAAAACAATTCATTAAATGCATGAAAAATAGCAAATGAAGTTAGATAGGGTTGAAATTTTAGGATGTGGCTTCTAATGGTTCATATTGAATGCACAAAAAGTCTGGAGTTGAAATAATTTTAAAAAACTGAAATCCTTTTATAACAGACGAGTTTTCGTCCGAAACCCTGATACTTCGAAAGAGATTGTCCATTTTGTACACGAAGTGCATCCAGTTTTTGCCGTAACCCTCTCAACTTTTTAGCACATGCTATGTGGGTGAAATTATGATACCATGCCAACTTTCAACCATTTCAGAGTTCATTTGTGGTGCTTTTTAATTTCAGGGTCATTTAGCTCAAAACAATTCATTAAATGCATGAAAAATAGCAAATGAAGTTAGATAGGGTCGAAATTTTAGGATGTGGCTTCTAATGGTTCATATTGAATGCACAAAAAGTCTGGAGTTGAAATAAGTTTAAAAAAATTGAAATCCTTTTGTAACAGACGAGTTTTCGTCCGAAACCCTGATACTTCGAAAGAGATTGTCCATTTTGTACACGAAGTGCATCCAGTTTTTGCCGTAACCCTCTCAACTTTTTAGCACATGCTATGTGGGTGAAATTATGATACCATGCCAAGTTTCAACCATTTTAGAGTTCATTTGTGGTGCTTTTTAATTTCAGGGTCGTTTAGCTCAAAACAATTCATTAAATGCATGAAAAATAGCAAATGAAGTTAGATAGGGTTGAAATTTTAGGATGTGGCTTCTAATGGTTCATATTGAATGCACAAAAAGTCTGGAGTTGAAATAAGTTCAAAAAAATTGAAATCCTTTTGTAACAGACGAGTTTTCGTCCGAAACCCTGATACTTCGAAAGAGATTGTCCATTTTGTACACGAAGTGCATCCAGTTTTTTCCGTAACCCTCTCAACTTTTTAGCACATGCTATGTGGGTGAAATTATGATACCATGCCAAGTTTCAACCATTTGATAGTTCATTTGTGGTGCTTTTTAATTTCAGGGTCATTTAGCTGAAAACAATTCATTAAATGCATGAAAAATAGCAAATGAAGTTAGATAGGGTTGAAATTTTAGGATGTGGCTTCTAATGGTTCATATTTAATGCACAAAAAGTCTGGAGTTGAAATAAGTTAAAAAAAATTGAAATCCTTATGTAACAGACGAGTTTTCGTCCGAAACCCTGATACTTCGAAAGAGATTGTCCATTTTGTACACGAAGTGCATCCAGCTTTTGCCGTAACCCTCTCAACTTTTTATCCCATGCTATTTGGGTGAAATTATGATACCATGCCAAGTTTCAACCTTTTTAGAGTTCATTTGTGGTGCTTTTTAATTTCAGGGTCATTTAGCTGAAAACAATTCATTAAATGCATGAAAAATAGCAAATGATGTTAGATAGGGTTGAAATTTTCGGATGTGGCTTCTAATGGTACATATTGAATGCACAAAACGTCTGGAGTTGAAATAAGTTTAAAAAAATTGAAATCCTTTTGTAACAGGCGAGTTTTCGTCCAAAACCCTGATACTTCGAAAGAGATTGTTCATTTTGTACACGAAGTGCATCCAGTTTTTGCCGTAACCCTCTCAACTTTTTAGCACATGCTATGTGGGTGAAATTATGATACCATGCCAACTTTCAACCATTTCAGAGTTCATTTGTGGTGCTTTTTAATTTCAGGGTTATTTAGCTCAAAACAATTCATTAAATGCATGAAAAATAGCAAATGAAGTTAGATAGGGTTGAAATTTTAGGATGTGGCTTCTAATGGTTCATATTGAATGCACAAAAAGTCTGGAGTTGAAATAAGTTCAAAAAAATTGAAATCCTTTTGTAACAGACGAGTTTTCGTCCTAAACCCTGATACTTCAAAAGAGATTGTCCATTTTGTACACGAAGTGCATCCAGGTTTTGCCGTAACCCTCTCAACTTTTTAGCACATGCTATGTGGGTGAAATTATGATACCATGCCAAGTTTCAACCATTTCAGAGTTCATTTGTGGTGCTTTTTAATTTCAGGGTCATTTAGCTCAAAACAATTCATTTAATGCATGAAAAATAGCAAATTAAGTTAGATAGGGTTGCAATTTTAGGATGTGGCTTATAATGGTTCATATTGAATGCACAAAAAGTTTGGAGTTGAAATAAGTTAAAAAAAATTGAAATCCTTTTGTAACAGACGAGTTTTCGTCCTAAACCCTGATACTTCGAAAGAGATTGTCCATTTTGTACACGAAGTGCATCCAGTTTTTTCCGTAACCCTCTCAACTTTTTAGCACATGCTATGTGGGTGAAATTATGATATACCATGCCAAGTTTCAACCATTTCCGAGTTCATTTGTGGTGCTATATAATTTCAGGGTCATTTAGCTGAAAACAATTCATTAAATGCATGAAAAATAGCAAATGAAGTTAGATAGGGTTGAAATTTTAGGATGTGGCTTCTAATGGTTCATATTGAATGCACAAAAAGTCTGGAGTTGAAATAATTTTAAAAAACTGAAATCCTTTTGTAACAGACGAGTTTTCGTCCGAAACCCTGATACTTCGAAAGAGATTGTCCATTTTGTACACGAAGTGCATCCAGTTTTTTCCGTAACCCTCTCAACTTTTTAGCACATGCTATGTGGGTGAAATTATGATACCATGCCAAGTTTCAACCATTTGATAGTTCATTTGTGGTGCTTTTTAATTTCAGGGTCATTTAGCTGAAAACAATTCATTAAATGCATGAAAAATAGCAAATGAAGTTAGATAGGGTTGAAATTTTAGGATGTGGCTTCTAATGGTTCATATTTAATGCACAAAAAGTCTGGAGTTGAAATAAGTTAAAAAAAATTGAAATCCTTATGTAACAGACGAGTTTTCGTCCGAAACCCTGATACTTCGAAAGAGATTGTCCATTTTGTACACGAAGTGCATCCAGCTTTTGCCGTAACCCTCTCAACTTTTTATCCCATGCTATTTGGGTGAAATTATGATACCATGCCAAGTTTCAACCTTTTTAGAGTTCATTTGTGGTGCTTTTTAATTTCAGGGTCATTTAGCTGAAAACAATTCATTAAATGCATGAAAAATAGCAAATGATGTTAGATAGGGTTGAAATTTTCGGATGTGGCTTCTAATGGTACATATTGAATGCACAAAACGTCTGGAGTTGAAATAAGTTTAAAAAAATTGAAATCCTTTTGTAACAGGCGAGTTTTCGTCCTAAACCCTGATACTTCGAAAGAGATTGTTCATTTTGTACACGAAGTGCATCCAGGTTTTGCCGTAACCCTCTCAACTTTTTAGCACATGCTATGTGGGTGAAATTATGATACCATGCCAAGTTTCAACCATTTCAGAGTTCATTCGTGGTGCTTTTTAATTTCAGGGTCATTTAGCTCAAAACAATTCATTTAATGCATGAAAAATAGCAAATTAAGTTAGATAGGGTTGCAATTTTAGGATGTGGCTTATAATGGTTCATATTGAATGCACAAAAAGTTTGGAGTTGAAATAAGTTAAAAAAATTTGAAATCCTTTTGTAACAGACGAGTTTTCGTCCTAAACCCTGATACTTCGAAAGAGATTGTCCATTTTGTACACGAAGTGCATCCAGTTTTTTCCGTAACCCTCTCAACTTTTTAGCACATGCTATGTGGGTGAAATTATGATATACCATGCCAAGTTTCAACCATTTCCGAGTTCATTTGTGGTGCTATATAATTTCAGGGTCATTTAGCTGAAAACAATTCATTAAATGCATGAAAAATAGCAAATGAAGTTAGATAGGGTTGAAATTTTAGGATGTGGCTTCTAATGGTTCATATTGAATGCACAAAAAGTCTGGAGTTGAAATAATTTTAAAAAACTGAAATCCTTTTATAACAGACGAGTTTTCGTCCGAAACCCTGATACTTCGAAAGAGATTGTCCATTTTGTACACGAAGTGCATCCAGTTTTTGCCGTAACCCTCTCAACTTTTTAGCACATGCTATGTGGGTGAAATTATGATACCATGCCAACTTTCAACCATTTCAGAGTTCATTTGTGGTGCTTTTTAATTTCAGGGTCATTTAGCTCAAAACAATTCATTAAATGCATGAAAAATAGCAAATGAAGTTAGATAGGGTCGAAATTTTAGGATGTGGCTTCTAATGGTTCATATTGAATGCACAAAAAGTCTGGAGTTGAAATAAGTTTAAAAAAATTGAAATCCTTTTGTAACAGACGAGTTTTCGTCCGAAACCCTGATACTTCGAAAGAGATTGTCCATTTTGTACACGAAGTGCATCCAGTTTTTGCCGTAACCCTCTCAACTTTTTAGCACATGCTATGTGGGTGAAATTATGATACCATGCCAAGTTTCAACCATTTTAGAGTTCATTTGTGGTGCTTTTTAATTTCAGGGTCGTTTAGCTCAAAACAATTCATTAAATGCATGAAAAATAGCAAATGAAGTTAGATAGGGTTGAAATTTTAGGATGTGGCTTCTAATGGTTCATATTGAATGCACAAAAAGTCTGGAGTTGAAATAAGTTCAAAAAAATTGAAATCCTTTTGTAACAGACGAGTTTTCGTCCGAAACCCTGATACTTCGAAAGAGATTGTCCATTTTGTACACGAAGTGCATCCAGTTTTTTCCGTAACCCTCTCAACTTTTTAGCACATGCTATGTGGGTGAAATTATGATACCATGCCAAGTTTCAACCATTTGATAGTTCATTTGTGGTGCTTTTTAATTTCAGGGTCATTTAGCTGAAAACAATTCATTAAATGCATGAAAAATAGCAAATGAAGTTAGATAGGGTTGAAATTTTAGGATGTGGCTTCTAATGGTTCATATTTAATGCACAAAAAGTCTGGAGTTGAAATAAGTTAAAAAAAATTGAAATCCTTATGTAACAGACGAGTTTTCGTCCGAAACCCTGATACTTCGAAAGAGATTGTCCATTTTGTACACGAAGTGCATCCAGCTTTTGCCGTAACCCTCTCAACTTTTTATCCCATGCTATTTGGGTGAAATTATGATACCATGCCAAGTTTCAACCTTTTTAGAGTTCATTTGTGGTGCTTTTTAATTTCAGGGTCATTTAGCTGAAAACAATTCATTAAATGCATGAAAAATAGCAAATGATGTTAGATAGGGTTGAAATTTTCGGATGTGGCTTCTAATGGTACATATTGAATGCACAAAACGTCTGGAGTTGAAATAAGTTTAAAAAAATTGAAATCCTTTTGTAACAGGCGAGTTTTCGTCCAAAACCCTGATACTTCGAAAGAGATTGTTCATTTTGTACACGAAGTGCATCCAGTTTTTGCCGTAACCCTCTCAACTTTTTAGCACATGCTATGTGGGTGAAATTATGATACCATGCCAACTTTCAACCATTTCAGAGTTCATTTGTGGTGCTTTTTAATTTCAGGGTTATTTAGCTCAAAACAATTCATTAAATGCATGAAAAATAGCAAATGAAGTTAGATAGGGTTGAAATTTTAGGATGTGGCTTCTAATGGTTCATATTGAATGCACAAAAAGTCTGGAGTTGAAATAAGTTCAAAAAAATTGAAATCCTTTTGTAACAGACGAGTTTTCGTCCTAAACCCTGATACTTCAAAAGAGATTGTCCATTTTGTACACGAAGTGCATCCAGGTTTTGCCGTAACCCTCTCAACTTTTTAGCACATGCTATGTGGGTGAAATTATGATACCATGCCAAGTTTCAACCATTTCAGAGTTCATTTGTGGTGCTTTTTAATTTCAGGGTCATTTAGCTCAAAACAATTCATTTAATGCATGAAAAATAGCAAATTAAGTTAGATAGGGTTGCAATTTTAGGATGTGGCTTATAATGGTTCATATTGAATGCACAAAAAGTTTGGAGTTGAAATAAGTTAAAAAAAATTGAAATCCTTTTGTAACAGACGAGTTTTCGTCCTAAACCCTGATACTTCGAAAGAGATTGTCCATTTTGTACACGAAGTGCATCCAGTTTTTTCCGTAACCCTCTCAACTTTTTAGCACATGCTATGTGGGTGAAATTATGATATACCATGCCAAGTTTCAACCATTTCCGAGTTCATTTGTGGTGCTATATAATTTCAGGGTCATTTAGCTGAAAACAATTCATTAAATGCATGAAAAATAGCAAATGAAGTTAGATAGGGTTGAAATTTTAGGATGTGGCTTCTAATGGTTCATATTGAATGCACAAAAAGTCTGGAGTTGAAATAATTTTAAAAAACTGAAATCCTTTTGTAACAGACGAGTTTTCGTCCGAAACCCTGATACTTCGAAAGAGATTGTCCATTTTGTACACGAAGTGCATCCAGTTTTTTCCGTAACCCTCTCAACTTTTTAGCACATGCTATGTGGGTGAAATTATGATACCATGCCAAGTTTCAACCATTTGATAGTTCATTTGTGGTGCTTTTTAATTTCAGGGTCATTTAGCTGAAAACAATTCATTAAATGCATGAAAAATAGCAAATGAAGTTAGATAGGGTTGAAATTTTAGGATGTGGCTTCTAATGGTTCATATTTAATGCACAAAAAGTCTGGAGTTGAAATAAGTTAAAAAAAATTGAAATCCTTATGTAACAGACGAGTTTTCGTCCGAAACCCTGATACTTCGAAAGAGATTGTCCATTTTGTACACGAAGTGCATCCAGCTTTTGCCGTAACCCTCTCAACTTTTTATCCCATGCTATTTGGGTGAAATTATGATACCATGCCAAGTTTCAACCTTTTTAGAGTTCATTTGTGGTGCTTTTTAATTTCAGGGTCATTTAGCTGAAAACAATTCATTAAATGCATGAAAAATAGCAAATGATGT
The DNA here is from genome assembly GCA_039707655.1 of Elymus sibiricus. Taxonomy (NCBI): domain Eukaryota; kingdom Viridiplantae; phylum Streptophyta; class Magnoliopsida; order Poales; family Poaceae; genus Elymus; species Elymus sibiricus. Next base: position 242,729,830 of record CM077665.1, read on the forward strand.
TAGATAGGGTTGAAATTTTCGGATGTGGCTTCTAATGGTACATATTGAATGCACAAAACGTCTGGAGTTGAAATAAGTTTAAAAAAATTGAAATCCTTTTGTAACAGGCGAGTTTTCGTCCTAAACCCTGATACTTCGAAAGAGATTGTTCATTTTGTACACGAAGTGCATCCAGTTTTTGCCGTAACCCTCTCAACTTTTTAGCACATGCTATGTGGGTGAAATTATGATACCATGCCAACTTTCAACCATTTCAGAGTTCATTTGTGGTGCTTTTTAATTTCAGGGTTATTTAGCTCAAAACAATTCATTAAATGCATGAAAAATAGCAAATGAAGTTAGATAGGGTTGAAATTTTAGGATGTGGCTTCTAATGGTTCATATTGAATGCACAAAAAGTCTGGAGTTGAAATAAGTTCAAAAAAATTGAAATCCTTTTGTAACAGACGACTTTTCGTCCTAAACCCTGATACTTCAAAAGAGATTGTCCATTTTGTACACGAAGTGCATCCAGGTTTTGCCGTAACCCTCTCAACTTTTTAGCACATGCTATGTGGGTGAAATTATGATACCATGCCAAGTTTCAACCATTTCAGAGTTCATTTGTGGTGCTTTTTAATTTCAGGGTCATTTAGCTCAAAACAATTCATTTAATGCATGAAAAATAGCAAATTAAGTTAGATAGGGTTGCAATTTTAGGATGTGGCTTATAATGGTTCATATTGAATGCACAAAAAGTTTGGAGTTGAAATAAGTTAAAAAAAATTGAAATCCTTTTGTAACAGACGAGTTTTCGTCCTAAACCCTGATACTTCGAAAGAGATTGTCCATTTTGTACACGAAGTGCATCCAGTTTTTTCCGTAACCCTCTCAACTTTTTAGCACATGCTATGTGGGTGAAATTATGATATACCATGCCAAGTTTCAACCATTTCCGAGTTCATTTGTGGTGCTATATAATTTCAGGGTCATTTAGCTGAAAACAATTCATTAAATGCATGAAAAATAGCAAATGAAGTTAGATAGGGTTGAAATTTTAGGATGTGGCTTCTAATGGTTCATATTGAATGCACAAAAAGTCTGGAGTTGAAATAATTTTAAAAAACTGAAATCCTTTTGTAACAGACGAGTTTTCGTCCGAAACCCTGATACTTCGAAAAAGATTGTCCATTTTGTACACGAAGTGCATCCAGTTTTTGCCGTAACCCTCTCAACTTTTTAGCACATGCTATGTGGGTGAAATTATGATACCATGCCAACTTTCAACCATTTCAGAGTTCATTTGTGGTGCTTTTTAATTTTAGGGTCATTTAGCTCAAAACAATTCATTAAATGCATGAAAAATAGCAAATGAAGTTAGATAGGGTCGAAATTTTAGGATGTGGCTTCTAATGGTTCATATTGAATGCACAAAAAGTCTGGAGTTGAAATAAGTTTAAAAAAATTGAAATCCTTTTGTAACAGACGAGTTTTCGTCCGAAACCCTGATACTTCGAAAGAGATTGTCCATTTTGTACACGAAGTGCATCCAGTTTTTGCCGTAACCCTCTCAACTTTTTAGCACATGCTATGTGGGTGAAATTATGATACCATGCCAAGTTTCAACCATTTTAGAGTTCATTTGTGGTGCTTTTTAATTTCAGGGTCGTTTAGCTCAAAACAATTCATTAAATGCATGAAAAATAGCAAATGAAGTTAGATAGGGTTGAAATTTTAGGATGTGGCTTCTAATGGTTCATATTGAATGCACAAAAAGTCTGGAGTTGAAATAAGTTCAAAAAAATTGAAATCCTTTTGTAACAGACGAGTTTTCGTCCGAAACCCTGATACTTCGAAAGAGATTGTCCATTTTGTACACGAAGTGCATCCAGTTTTTTCCGTAACCCTCTCAACTTTTTAGCACATGCTATGTGGGTGAAATTATGATACCATGCCAAGTTTCAACCATTTGATAGTTCATTTGTGGTGCTTTTTAATTTCAGGGTCATTTAGCTGAAAACAATTCATTAAATGCATGAAAAATAGCAAATGAAGTTAGATAGGGTTGAAATTTTAGGATGTGGCTTCTAATGGTTCATATTTAATGCACAAAAAGTCTGGAGTTGAAATAAGTTAAAAAAAATTGAAATCCTTATGTAACAGACGAGTTTTCGTCCGAAACCCTGATACTTCGAAAGAGATTGTCCATTTTGTACACGAAGTGCATCCAGCTTTTGCCGTAACCCTCTCAACTTTTTATCCCATGCTATTTGGGTGAAATTATGATACCATGCCAAGTTTCAACCTTTTTAGAGTTCATTTGTGGTGCTTTTTAATTTCAGGGTCATTTAGCTGAAAACAATTCATTAAATGCATGAAAAATAGCAAATGATGTTAGATAGGGTTGAAATTTTCGGATGTGGCTTCTAATGGTACATATTGAATGCACAAAACGTCTGGAGTTGAAATAAGTTTAAAAAAATTGAAATCCTTTTGTAACAGGCGAGTTTTCGTCCAAAACCCTGATACTTCGAAAGAGATTGTTCATTTTGTACACGAAGTGCATCCAGTTTTTGCCGTAACCCTCTCAACTTTTTAGCACATGCTATGTGGGTGAAATTATGATACCATGCCAACTTTCAACCATTTCAGAGTTCATTTGTGGTGCTTTTTAATTTCAGGGTTATTTAGCTCAAAACAATTCATTAAATGCATGAAAAATAGCAAATGAAGTTAGATAGGGTTGAAATTTTAGGATGTGGCTTCTAATGGTTCATATTGAATGCACAAAAAGTCTGGAGTTGAAATAAGTTCAAAAAAATTGAAATCCTTTTGTAACAGACGAGTTTTCGTCCTAAACCCTGATACTTCAAAAGAGATTGTCCATTTTGTACACGAAGTGCATCCAGGTTTTGCCGTAACCCTCTCAACTTTTTAGCACATGCTATGTGGGTGAAATTATGATACCATGCCAAGTTTCAACCATTTCAGAGTTCATTTGTGGTGCTTTTTAATTTCAGGGTCATTTAGCTCAAAACAATTCATTTAATGCATGAAAAATAGCAAATTAAGTTAGATAGGGTTGCAATTTTAGGATGTGGCTTATAATGGTTCATATTGAATGCACAAAAAGTTTGGAGTTGAAATAAGTTAAAAAAAATTGAAATCCTTTTGTAACAGACGAGTTTTCGTCCTAAACCCTGATACTTCGAAAGAGATTGTCCATTTTGTACACGAAGTGCATCCAGTTTTTTCCGTAACCCTCTCAACTTTTTAGCACATGCTATGTGGGTGAAATTATGATATACCATGCCAAGTTTCAACCATTTCCGAGTTCATTTGTGGTGCTATATAATTTCAGGGTCATTTAGCTGAAAACAATTCATTAAATGCATGAAAAATAGCAAATGAAGTTAGATAGGGTTGAAATTTTAGGATGTGGCTTCTAATGGTTCATATTGAATGCACAAAAAGTCTGGAGTTGAAATAATTTTAAAAAACTGAAATCCTTTTGTAACAGACGAGTTTTCGTCCGAAACCCTGATACTTCGAAAGAGATTGTCCATTTTGTACACGAAGTGCATCCAGTTTTTTCCGTAACCCTCTCAACTTTTTAGCACATGCTATGTGGGTGAAATTATGATACCATGCCAAGTTTCAACCATTTGATAGTTCATTTGTGGTGCTTTTTAATTTCAGGGTCATTTAGCTGAAAACAATTCATTAAATGCATGAAAAATAGCAAATGAAGTTAGATAGGGTTGAAATTTTAGGATGTGGCTTCTAATGGTTCATATTTAATGCACAAAAAGTCTGGAGTTGAAATAAGTTAAAAAAAATTGAAATCCTTATGTAACAGACGAGTTTTCGTCCGAAACCCTGATACTTCGAAAGAGATTGTCCATTTTGTACACGAAGTGCATCCAGCTTTTGCCGTAACCCTCTCAACTTTTTATCCCATGCTATTTGGGTGAAATTATGATACCATGCCAAGTTTCAACCTTTTTAGAGTTCATTTGTGGTGCTTTTTAATTTCAGGGTCATTTAGCTGAAAACAATTCATTAAATGCATGAAAAATAGCAAATGATGTTAGATAGGGTTGAAATTTTCGGATGTGGCTTCTAATGGTACATATTGAATGCACAAAACGTCTGGAGTTGAAATAAGTTTAAAAAAATTGAAATCCTTTTGTAACAGGCGAGTTTTCGTCCTAAACCCTGATACTTCGAAAGAGATTGTTCATTTTGTACACGAAGTGCATCCAGTTTTTGCCGTAACCCTCTCAACTTTTTAGCACATGCTATGTGGGTGAAATTATGATACCATGCCAACTTTCAACCATTTCAGAGTTCATTTGTGGTGCTTTTTAATTTCAGGGTTATTTAGCTCAAAACAATTCATTAAATGCATGAAAAATAGCAAATGAAGTTAGATAGGGTTGAAATTTTAGGATGTGGCTTCTAATGGTTCATATTGAATGCACAAAAAGTCTGGAGTTGAAATAAGTTCAAAAAAATTGAAATCCTTTTGTAACAGACGACTTTTCGTCCTAAACCCTGATACTTCAAAAGAGATTGTCCATTTTGTACACGAAGTGCATCCAGGTTTTGCCGTAACCCTCTCAACTTTTTAGCACATGCTATGTGGGTGAAATTATGATACCATGCCAAGTTTCAACCATTTCAGAGTTCATTTGTGGTGCTTTTTAATTTCAGGGTCATTTAGCTCAAAACAATTCATTTAATGCATGAAAAATAGCAAATTAAGTTAGATAGGGTTGCAATTTTAGGATGTGGCTTATAATGGTTCATATTGAATGCACAAAAAGTTTGGAGTTGAAATAAGTTAAAAAAAATTGAAATCCTTTTGTAACAGACGAGTTTTCGTCCTAAACCCTGATACTTCGAAAGAGATTGTCCATTTTGTACACGAAGTGCATCCAGTTTTTTCCGTAACCCTCTCAACTTTTTAGCACATGCTATGTGGGTGAAATTATGATATACCATGCCAAGTTTCAACCATTTCCGAGTTCATTTGTGGTGCTATATAATTTCAGGGTCATTTAGCTGAAAACAATTCATTAAATGCATGAAAAATAGCAAATGAAGTTAGATAGGGTTGAAATTTTAGGATGTGGCTTCTAATGGTTCATATTGAATGCACAAAAAGTCTGGAGTTGAAATAATTTTAAAAAACTGAAATCCTTTTGTAACAGACGAGTTTTCGTCCGAAACCCTGATACTTCGAAAAAGATTGTCCATTTTGTACACGAAGTGCATCCAGTTTTTGCCGTAACCCTCTCAACTTTTTAGCACATGCTATGTGGGTGAAATTATGATACCATGCCAACTTTCAACCATTTCAGAGTTCATTTGTGGTGCTTTTTAATTTCAGGGTCATTTAGCTCAAAACAATTCATTAAATGCATGAAAAATAGCAAATGAAGTTAGATAGGGTCGAAATTTTAGGATGTGGCTTCTAATGGTTAATATTGAATGCACAAAAAGTCTGGAGTTGAAATAAGTTTAAAAAAATTGAAATCCTTTTGTAACAGACGAGTTTTCGTCCGAAACCCTGATACTTCGAAAAAGATTGTCCATTTTGTACACGAAGTGCATCCAGTTTTTGCCGTAACCCTCTCAACTTTTTAGCACATGCTATGTGGGTGAAATTATGATACCATGCCAAGTTTCAACCATTTTAGAGTTCATTTGTGGTGCTTTTTAATTTCAGGGTCGTTTAGCTCAAAACAATTCATTAAATGCATGAAAAATAGCAAATGAAGTTAGATAGGGTTGAAATTTTAGGATGTGGCTTCTAATGGTTCATATTGAATGCACAAAAAGTCTGGAGTTGAAATAAGTTAAAAAAAATTGAAATCCTTTTGTAACAGACGAGTTTTCGTCCGAAACCCTGATACTTCGAAAGAGATTGTCCATTTTGTACACGAAGTGCATCCAGTTTTTTCCGTAACCCTCTTAACTTTTTAGCACATGCTATGTGGGTGAAATTATGATACCATGCCAAGTTTCAACCATTTGATAGTTCATTTGTGGTGCTTTTTAATTTCAGGGTCATTTAGCTGAAAACAATTCATTAAATGCATGAAAAATAGCAAATGAAGTTAGATAGGGTTGAAATTTTAGGATGTGGCTTCTAATGGTTCATATTGAATGCACAAAAAGTCTGGAGTTGAAATAATTTTAAAAAACTGAAATCCTTTTGTAACACACGAGTTTTCGTCCGAAACCGTGATACTTCGAAAGAGATTGTCCATTTTGTACACGAAGTGCATCCAGTTTTGGCCGTAACCCTCTCAACTTTTTAGCACATGCTATGTGGGTGAAATTATGATACCATGCCAAGTTTCAACCATTTCAGAGTTCATTTGTGGTGCTTTTTAATTTCAGGGTCATTTAGCTCAAAACAATTCATTAAATGCATGAAAAATAGCAAATGAAGTTAGATAGGGTTGAAATTTTAGGATGTGGCTTCTAATGGTTCATATTGAATGCACAAAAAGTCTGGAGTTGAAATAAGTTAAAAAAAATTGAAATCCTTATGTAACAGACGAGTTTTCGTCCGAAACCCTGATACTTCGAAAGAGATTGTCCATTTTGTACACGAAGTGCATCCAGCTTTTGCCGTAACCCTCTTAACTTTTTATCCCATGCTATTTGGGTGAAATTATGATACCATGCCAAGTTTCAACCTTTTTAGAGTTCATTTGTGGTGCTTTTTAATTTCAGGGTCATTTAGCTGAAAACAATTCATTAAATGCATGAAAAATAGCAAATGATGTTAGATAGGGTTGAAATTTTCGGATGTGGCTTCTAATGGTACATATTGAATGCACAAAACGTCTGGAGTTGAAATAAGTTTAAAAAAATTGAAATCCTTTTGTAACAGACGAGTTTTCGTCCTAAACCCTGATACTTCGAAAGAGATTGTTCATTTTGTACACGAAGTGCATCCAGTTTTTGCCGTAACCCTCTCAACTTTTTAGCACATGCTATGTGGGTGAAATTATGATACCATGCCAACTTTCAACCATTTCAGAGTTCATTTGTGGTGCTTTTTAATTTCAGGGTTATTTAGCTCAAAACAATTCATTAAATGCATGAAAAATAGAAAATGAAGTTAGATAGGGTTGAAATTTTAGGATGTGGCTTCTAATGGTTCATATGGAATGCACAAAAAGTTTGGAGTTGAAATAAGTTTAAAAAAATTGAAATCCTTTTGTAACAGACGAGTTTTCGTCCTAAACCTTGATACTTCGAAAGAGATTGTCCATTTTGTACACGAAGTGCATCCAGTTTTTGCCGTAACCCTCTCAACTTTTTAGCACATGCTATGTGGGTGAAATTATGATACCATGCCAACTTTCAACCATTTCAGAGTTCATTTGTGGTGCTTTTTAATTTCAGGGTCATTTAGCTCAAAACAATTCATTAAATGCATGAAAAATAGCAAATGAAGTTAGATAGGGTCGAAATTTTAGGATGTGGCTTCTAATGGTTCATATTGAATGCACAAAACGTCTGGAATTGAAATAATTTTAAAAAATTGAAATCCTTTTGTAACACACGAGTTTTCGTCCGAAACCCTGATACTTCGAAAGAGATTGTCCATTTTGTACACAAAGTGCATCCAGTTTTTGCCGTAACCCTCTCAACTTTTTAGCACATGCTATGTGGGTGAAATTATGATACCATGCCAAGTTTCAACCATTTCAGAGTTCATTTGTGGTGCTTTTTAATTTCAGGGTCATTTAGCTCAAAACAATTCATTAAATGCATGAAAAATAGCAAATGAAGTTAGATAGGGTTGAAATTTTAGGATGTGGCTTCTAATGGTTCATATTGAATGCACAAAAAGTCTGGAGTTGAAATAAGTTAAAAAAAAATTGAAATCCTTATGTAACAGAAGAGTTTTCGTCTGAAATCCTGATATTTCGAAAGAGATTGTCCATTTTGTACACGAAGTGCATCCAGTTTTTGCCGTAACCCGCTCAACTTTTTAGCACATGCTATGTGGGTGAAATTATGATACCATGCCAAGTTTCAACCATTTCAGAGTTCATTTGTGGTGCTTTTTAATTTCAGGGTCATTTAGCTCAAAACAATTCATTAAATGCATGAAAAATAGCAAATGAAGTTAGATAGGGTTGAAATTTTAGGATGTGGCATCTAATGGTTCATATTGAATGCACAAAAAGTCTGGAGTTGAAATAAGTTCAAAAAAATTGAAATCCTTTTGTACCAGACGAGTTTTCGTCCGAAACACTGATACTTCGAAAGAGATTGTCCATTTTGTACACGAAGTGCATCCAGTTTTTGCCGTAACCCTCTCAACTTTTTAGCACATGCTATGTGGGTGAAATTATGATACCATGCCAAGTTTCAACCATTTGATAGTTCATTTGTGGTGCTTTTTAATTTCAGGGTCATTTAGCGGAAAACAATTCATTAAATGCATGAAAAATAGCAAACGAAGTTAGATAGGGTTGAAATTTTAGGATGTGGCTTCTTATGGTTCATATTGAATGCACAAAAAGTCTGGAGTTGAAATAAGTTAAAAAAAATTGAAATCCTTATGTAACAGACGAGTTTTCGTCCGAAACCGTGATACTTCGAAAGAGATTGTCCATTTTGTACACGAAGTGCATCCAGCTTTTGCCGTAACCCTCTCAACTTTTTATCCCATGCTATGTGGGTGAAATTATGATACCATGCCAAGTTTCAACCTTTTTAGAGTTCATTTGTGGTGTTTTTTAATTTCAGGGTCATTTAGCTGAAAACAATTCATTAAATGCATGAAAAATAGCAAATGATGTTAGATAGGGTTGAAATTTTCGGATGTGGCTTCTAATGGTACATATTGAATGCACAAAACGTCTGGAGTTGAAATAAGTTTAAAAAAATTGAAATCCTTTTGTAACAGACGAGTTTTCGTCCTAAACCCTGATACTTCGAAAGAGATTGTCCATTTTGTACACGAAGTGCATCCAGTTTTTGCCGTAACCCTCTCAACTTTTTAGCACATGCTATGTGGGTGAAATTATGATACCATGCCAACTTTCAACCATTTCAGAGTTCATTTGTGGTGCTTTTTAATTTCAGGGTCATTTAGCTCAAAACAATTCATTTAATGCATGAAAAATAGCAAATGAAGTTAGATAGGGTTGAAATTTTAGGATGTGGCTTCTAATGGTTCATATTGAATGCACAAAAAGTCTGGAGTTGAAATAATTTTAAAAAATTGAAATCCTTTTGTAACAGACGAGTTTTCGTCCGAAACCCTGATACTTCGAAAGAGATTGTTCATTTTGTACATGAAGTGCATCCAGTTTTTGCCGTAACCCTCTTAACTTTTTAGCACATGCTATGTGGGTGAAATTATGATACCATGCCAACTTTCAACCATTTCAGAGTTCATTTGTGGTGATTTTTAATTTCAGGGTTATTTAGCACAAAACAATTCATTAAATGCATGAAAAATAGCAAATGAAGTTAGATAGGGTTGAAATTTTAGGATGTGGCTTCTAATGGTTCATATTGAATGCACAAAACGTCTGGAGTTGAAATAAGTTAAAAAAAATTGAAATCCTTTTGTAACAGACGAGTTTTCGTCCGAAACCCTGATACTTCGAAAGAGATTGTTCATTTTGTACACGAAGTGCATCCAGTTTTTGCCGTAACCCTCTCAACTTTTTAGCACATGCTATGTGGGTGAAATTATGATACCATGCCAACTTTCAACCATTTCAGAGTTCATTTGTGGTGCTTTTTAATTTCAGGGTTATTTAGCTCAAAACAATTCATTAAATGCATGAAAAATAGCAAATGAAGTTAGATAGGGTTGAAATTTTAGGATGTGGCTTCTAATGGTTCATATTGAATGCACAAAAAGTCTGGAGTTGAAATAAGTTCAAAAAAATTGAAATCCTTTTGTAACTGACGAGTTTTCGTCCTAAACCCTGATACTTCGAAAGAGATTGTCCATTTTGTACACGAAGTGCATCCAGTTTTTGCCGTAACCCTCTCAACTTTTTAGCACATGCTATGTGGGTGAAATTATGATACCATGCCAAGTTTCAACCATTTCAGAGTTCATTTGTGGTGCTTTTTAATTTCAGGGTCATTTAGCTCAAAACAATTCATTTAATGCATGAAAAATAGCAAATGAAGTTAGATAGGGTTGAAATTTTAGGATGTGGCTTATAATGGTTCATATTGAATGCACAAAAAGTTTGGAGTTGAAATAAGTTAAAAAAAATTGAAATCCTTTTGTAACAGACGAGTTTTCGTCCTAAACCCTGATACTTCGAAAGAGATTGTCCATTTTGTACACGAAGTGCATCCAGTTTTTTCCGTAACCCTCTCAACTTTTTAGCACATGCTATGTGGGTGAAATTATGATATACCATGCCAAGTTTCAACCATTTCCGAGTTCATTTGTGGTGCTTTTTAATTTCAGGGTCATTTAGCTGAAAACAATTCATTAAATGCATGAAAAATAGCAAATGAAGTTAGATAGGGTTGAAATTTTAGGATGTGGCTTCTAATGGTTCATATTGAATGCACAAAAAGTCTGGAGTTGAAATAATTTTAAAAAACTGAAATCCTTTTGTAACACACGAGTTTTCGTCCGAAACCGTGATACTTCGAAAGAGATTGTCCATTTTGTACACGAAGTGCATCCAGTTTTGGCCGTAACCCTCTCAACTTTTTAGCACATGCTATGTGGGTGAAATTATGATACCATGCCAAGTTTCAACCATTTTAGAGTTCATTTGTGGTGCTTTTTAATTTCAGGGTCATTTAGCTGAAAACAATTCATTAAATGCATGAAAAATAGCAAATGATGTTAGATAGGGTTGAAATTTTCGGATGTGGCTTCTAATGGTACATATTGAATGCACAAAAAGTCTGGAGTTGAAATAATTTTAAAAAACTGAAATCCTTTTGTAACACACGAGTTTTCGTCCGAAACCGTGATACTTCGAAAGAGATTGTCCATTTTGTACACGAAGTGCATCCAGTTTTGGCCGTAACCCTCTCAACTTTTTAGCACATGCTATGTGGGTGAAATTATGATACCATGCCAAGTTTCAACCATTTTAGAGTTCATTTGTGGTGCTTTTTAATTTCAGGGTCATTTAGCTCAAAACAATTCATTTAATGCATGAAAAATAGCAAATGAAGTTAGATAGGGTTGAAATTTTAGGATGTGGCTTCTAATGGTTCATATTGAATGCACAAAAAGTCTGGAGTTGAAATAATTTTAAAAAATTGAAATCCTTTTGTAACAGACGAGTTTTCGTCCGAAACCCTGATACTTCGAAAGAGATTGTTCATTTTGTACATGAAGTGCATCCAGTTTTTGCCGTAACCCTCTCAACTTTTTAGCACATGCTATGTGGGTGAAATTATGATACCATGCCAACTTTCAACCATTTCAGAGTTCATTTGTGGTGCTTTTTAATTTCAGGGTTATTTAGCACAAAACAATTCATTAAATGCATGAAAAATAGCAAATGAAGTTAGATAGGGTTGAAATTTTAGGATGTGGCTTCTAATGGTTCATATTGAATGCACAAAACGTCTGGAGTTGAAATAAGTTAAAAAAAATTGAAATCCTTTTGTAACAGACGAGTTTTCGTTCGAAACCCTGATACTTCGAAAGAGATTGTTCATTTTGTACACGAAGTGCATCCAGTTTTTGCCGTAACCCTCTCAACTTTTTAGCACATGCTATGTGGGTGAAATTATGATACCATGCCAACTTTCAACCATTTCAGAGTTCATTTGTGGTGCTTTTTAATTTCAGGGTTATTTAGCTCAAAACAATTCATTAAATGCATGAAAAATAGGAAATGAAGTTAGATAGGGTTGAAATTTTAGGATGTGGCTTCTAATGGTTCATATTGAATGCACAAAAAGTCTGGAGTTGAAAAAAGTTCAAAAAAATTGAAATCCTTTTGTAACTGACGAGTTTTCGTCCTAAACCATGATACTTCGAAAGAGATTGTCCATTTTGTACACGAAGTGCATCCAGTTTTTGCCGTAACCCTCTCAACTTTTTAGCACATGCTATGTGGGTGAAATTATGATACCATGCCAAGTTTCAACCATTTCAGAGTTCATTTGTGGTGCTTTTTAATTTCAGGGTCATTTAGCTGAAAACAATTCATTTAATGCATGAAAAATAGCAAATGAAGTTAGATAGGGTTGAAATTTTAGGATGTGGCTTCTAATGGTTCATATTGAATGCACAAAAAGTTTGGAGTTGAAATAAGTTAAAAAAATTTGAAATCCTTTTGTAACAGACGAGTTTTCGTCCTAAACCCTGATACTTCGAAAGAGATTGTCCATTTTGTACACGAAGTGCATCCAGTTTTTTCCGTAACCCTCTCAACTTTTTAGCACATGCTATGTGGGTGAAATTATGATATACCATGCCAAGTTTCAACCATTTCCGAGTTCATTTGTGGTGCTTTTTAATTTCAGGGTCATTTAGCTGAAAACAATTCATTAAATGCATGAAAAATAGCAAATGAAGTTAGATAGGGTTGAAATTTTAGGATGTGGCTTCTAATGGTTCATATTAAATGCACAAAAAGTCTGGAGTTGAAATAATTTTAAAAAACTGAAATCCTTTTGTAACACACGAGTTTTCGTCCGAAACCGTGATACTTCGAAAGAGATTGTCCATTTTGTACACGAAGTGCATCCAGTTTTGGCCGTAACCCTCTCAACTTTTTAGCACATGCTATGTGGGTGAAATTATGATACCATGCCAAGTTTCAACCATTTTAGAGTTCATTTGTGGTGCTTTTTAATTTCAGGGTCATTTAGCTGAAAACAATTCATTAAATGCATGAAAAATAGCAAATGATGTTAGATAGGGTTGAAATTTTCGGATGTGGCTTCTAATGGTACATATTGAATGCACAAAAAGTCTGGAGTTGAAATAATTTTAAAAAACTGAAATCCTTTTGTAACACACGAGTTTTCGTCCGAAACCGTGATACTTCGAAAGAGATTGTCCATTTTGTACACGAAGTGCATCCAGTTTTGGCCGTAACCCTCTCAACTTTTTATCCCATGCTATGTGGGTGAAATTATGATACCATGCCAAGTTTCAACCTTTTGAGAGTTCATTTGTGGTGCTTTTTAATTTCAGGGTCATTTAGCTGAAAACAATTCATTTAATGCATGAAAAATAGCAAATGATGTTAGATAGGGTTGAAATTTTCGGATGTGGCTTCTAATGGTACATATTGAATGCACAAAACGTCTGGAGTTGAAATAAGTTTAAAAAAATTGAAATCCTTTTGTAACAGACGAGTTTTCGTCCGAAACCCTGATACTTCGAAAGAGATTGTTCATTTTGTACACGAAGTGCATCCAGTTTTTGCCGTAACCCTCTCAACTTTTTAGCACATGCTATGTGGGTGAAATTATGATACCATGCCAACTTTCAACCATTTCACAGTTCATTTGTGGTGCTTTTTAATTTCAGGGTCATTTAGCTCAAAACAATTCATTTAATGCATGAAAAATAGCAAATGAAGTTAGATAGGGTTGAAATTTTAGGATGTGGCTTATAATGGTTCATATTGAATGCACAAAAAGTCTGGAGTTGAAATAAGTTCAAAAAAAATTGAAATCCTTTTGTAACAGACGTGTTTTCGTCCTAAACCCTGATACTTCGAAAGAGATTGTCCATTTTGTACACGAAGTGCATCCAGTTTTTGCCGTAACCCTCTCAACTTTTTAGCAGATGCTATGTGGGTGAAATTATAATACCATGCCAAGTTTCAACCATTTCAGAGTTCATTTGTGGTGCTTTTTAATTTCAGGGTCATTTAGCTCAAAACAATTCATTAAATGCATGAAAAATAGCAAATGAAGTTAGATAGGGTTGAAATTTTAGGATGTGGCTTCTAATGTTTCATATTGAATGCACAAAAAGTCTGGAGTTGAAATAAGTTAAAAAAATTGAAATCCTTTTGTAACAGACGAGTTTTCGTCCGAAACCCTGATATTTCGAAAGAGATTGTCCATTTTGTACACGAAGTGCATCCAGTTTTTGCCGTAACCCTCTCAACTTTTTAGCACATGCTATGTGGGTGAAATTATGATACCATGCCAAGTTTCAACCATTTGATAGTTCATTTGTGGTGCTTTTTAATTTCAGGGTCATTTAGCTCAAAACAATTCATTAAATGCATGAAAAATAGCAAATGAAGTCAGATAGGGTTGAAATTTTAGGATGTGTCTTCTAATGGTTCATATTGAATGCACAAAAAGTCTGGAGTTGAAATAATTTTAAAAAATTGCAATCCTTTTGTAACAGACGAGTTTTAGTCCGAAACCGTGATACTTCGAAAGAGATTGTCCATTTTGTACACGAAGTGCATCCAGTTTTTGCCGTAACCCTCTCAACTTTTTAGCACATGCTATGTGGGTGAAATTATGATACCATGCCAACTTTCAACCATTTCAGAGTTCATTTGTGGTGCTTTTTAATTTCAGGGTCATTTAGCTCAAAACAATTCATTAAATGCATGAAAAATAGCAAATGAAGTTAGATCGGGTTGAAATTTTAGGATGTGGCTTCTAATGGTTCATATTGAATGCACAAAAAGTCTGGAGTTGAAATAAGTTCAAAAAAATTGAAATCATTTTGTAACAGACGAGTTTTCGTCCGAAACCATGATACTTCGAAAGAGATTGTCCATTTTGTACACGAAGTGCATCCAGTTTTTGCCGTAACCCTCTCAACTTTTTAGCACATGCTATGTGGGTGAAATTATGATACCATGCCAAGTTTCAACCATTTGATAGTTCATTTGTGGTGCTTTTTAATTTCAGGGTCATTTAGCTCAAAACAATTCATTAAATGCATGAAAAATAGGAAATGAAGTTAGATAGGGTTGAAATTTTAGGATGTGGCTTCTAATGGTTCATACTGAATGCACAAAAAGTCTGGAGTTGAAAAAAGTTAAAAAAAATTGAAATCCTTATGTAACAGACGTGTTTTCGTCCGAAACCCTGATACTTCGAAAGAGATTGTCCATTTTGTACACGAAGTGCATCCAGTTTTTGCCGTAACCCTCTCAACTTTTTAGCACATGCTATGTGGGTGAAATTATGATACCATGCCAAGTTTCAACCATTTCAGAGTTCATTTGTGGTGCTTTTTAATTTTAGGGTCATTTAGCTGAAAACAATTCATTAAATGCATGAAAAATAGCAAATGAAGTTAGATAGGGTTGAAATTTTAGGATGTGGCTTCTAATGGTTCATATTGAATGCACAAAAAGTCTGGAGTTGAAATAATTTTAAAAAATTGAAATCCTTTTGTGACAAACGAGTTTTTGTCCGAAACCCTGATACTTCGAAAGTGATTGTCCATTTTGTACACGAAGTGCATCCAGTTTTTGCCGTAACCCTCTCAAATTTTTAACACATGCTATGTGGGTGAAATTATGATATACCATGCCAAGTTTCAACCATTTCCGAGTTCATTTGTAGTGCTTTTTAATTTCAGGGTCATTTAGCTGAAAACAATTCATTAAATGCATGAAAAATAGCAAATGAAGTTAGATAGGGTTGAAATTTTAGGATGTGGCTTCTAATGGTTCATATTGAATGCACAAAACGTCTGGAGTTGAAATAATTTTAAAAAATTGAAATCCTTTTGTAACACACGAGTTTTCGTCCGAAACCCTGATATTTCGAAAGAGATTGTCCATTTTGTACACGAAGTGCATCCAGTTTTTGCCGTAACCCTCTCAACTTTTTAGCACATGCTATGTGGGTGAAATTATGATACCATGCCAACTTTCAACCATTTCAGAGTTCATTTGTGGTGCTTTTTAATTTCAGGGTCATTTAGCTCAAAACAATTCATTAAATGCATGAAAAATAGCAAATGAAGTTAGATAGGGTTGAAATTTTAGGATGTGGCTTCTAATGGTTCATATTGAATGCACAAAAAGTCTGGAGTTGAAATAAGTTAAAAAAATTGAAATCCTTTTGTAACACACGAGTTTTCGTCCGAAACCCTGATACTTCGAAAGAGATTGTCCATTTTGTACACGAAGTGCATCCAGCTTTTGCCGTAACCCTCTCAACTTTTTATCCCATGCTATGTGGGTGAAATTATGATACCATGCCAAGTTTCAACCTTTTGAGAGTTCATTTGTGGTGCTTTTTAATTTCAGGGTCATTTAGCTGAAAACAATTCATTAAATGCATGAAAAATAGCAAATGATGTTAGATAGGGTTGAAATTTTCGGATGTGGCTTCTAATGGTACATATTGAATGCACAAAACGTCTGGAGTTGAAATAAGTTTAAAAAAATTGAAATCCTTTTGTAACAGACGAGTTTTCGTCCGAAACCCTGATACTTCGAAAGAGATTGTTCATTTTGTACACGAAGTGCATCCAGTTTTTGCCGTAACCCTCTCAACTTTTTAGCACATGCTATGTGGGTGAAATTATGATACCATGCCAAGTTTCAACCATTTCAGAGTTCATTTGTGGTGCTTTTTAATTTCAGGGTCATTTAGCTGAAAACAATTCATTAAATGCATGAAAAATAGCAAATGAAGTTAGATAGGGTTGAAATTTTAGGATGTGGCTTCTAATGGTTCATATTGAATGCACAAAAAGTCTGGAGTTGAAATAATTTTAAAAAATTGAAATCCTTTTGTGACAAACGAGTTTTTGTCCGAAACCCTGATACTTCGAAAGTGATTGTCCATTTTGTACACGAAGTGCATCCAGTTTTTGCCGTAACCCTCTCAACTTTTTAACACATGCTATGTGGGTGAAATTATGATATACCATGCCAAGTTTCAACCATTTCCGAGTTCATTTGTAGTGCTTTTTAATTTCAGGGTCATTTAGCTGAAAACAATTCATTAAATGCATGAAAAATAGCAAATGAAGTTAGATAGGGTTGAAATTTTAGGATGTGGCTTCTAATGGTTCATATTGAATGCACAAAACGTCTGGAGTTGAAATAATTTTAAAAAATTGAAATCCTTTTGTAACACACGAGTTTTCGTCCGAAACCCTGATATTTCGAAAGAGATTGTCCTTTTTGTACACGAAGTGCATCCAGTTTTTGCCGTAACCCTCTCAACTTTTTAGCACATGCTATGTGGGTGAAATTATGATACCATGCCAACTTTCAACCATTTCAGAGTTCATTTGTGGTGCTTTTTAATTTCAGGGTCATTTAGCTCAAAACAATTCATTAAATGCATGAAAAATAGCAAATGAAGTTAGATAGGGTTGAAATTTTAGGATGTGGCTTCTAATGGTTCATATTGAATGCACAAAAAGTCTGGAGTTGAAATAAGTTAAAAAAATTGAAATCCTTTTGTAACACACGAGTTTTCGTCCGAAACCCTGATACTTCGAAAGAGATTGTCCATTTTGTACACGAAGTGCATCCAGCTTTTGCCGTAACCCTCTCAACTTTTTATCCCATGCTATGTGGGTGAAATTATGATACCATGCCAAGTTTCAACCTTTTGAGAGTTCATTTGTGGTGCTTTTTAATTTCAGGGTCATTTAGCTGAAAACAATTCATTAAATGCATGAAAAATAGCAAATGATGTTAGATAGGGTTGAAATTTTCGGATGTGGCTTCTAATGGTACATATTGAATGCACAAAACGTCTGGAGTTGAAATAAGTTTAAAAAAATTGAAATCCTTTTGTAACAGACGAGTTTTCGTCCGAAACCCTGATACTTCGAAAGAGATTGTTCATTTTGTACACGAAGTGCATCCAGTTTTTGCCGTAACCCTCTCAACTTTTTAGCACATGCTATGTGGGTGAAATTATGATACCATGCCAACTTTCAACCATTTCACAGTTCATTTGTGGTGCTTTTTAATTTCAGGGTCATTTAGCTCAAAACAATTCATTTAATGCATGAAAAATAGCAAATGAAGTTAGATAGGGTTGAAATTTTAGGATGTGGCTTATAATGGTTCATATTGAATGCACAAAAAGTCTGGAGTTGAAATAAGTTCAAAAAAAATTGAAATCCTTTTGTAACAGACGTGTTTTCGTCCTAAACCCTGATACTTCGAAAGAGATTGTCCATTTTGTACACGAAGTGCATCCAGTTTTTGCCGTAACCCTCTCAACTTTTTAGCAGATGCTATGTGGGTGAAATTATAATACCATGCCAAGTTTCAACCATTTCAGAGTTCATTTGTGGTGCTTTTTAATTTCAGGGTCATTTAGCTCAAAACAATTCATTAAATGCATGAAAAATAGCAAATGAAGTTAGATAGGGTTGAAATTTTAGGATGTGGCTTCTAATGTTTCATATTGAATGCACAAAAAGTCTGGAGTTGAAATAAGTTAAAAAACTTGAAATCCTTTTGTAACAGACGAGTTTTCGTCCGAAACCCTGATATTTCGAAAGAGATTGTCCATTTTGTACACGAAGTGCATCCAGTTTTTGCCGTAACCCTCTCAACTTTTTAGCACATGCTATGTGGGTGAAATTATGATACCATGCCAAGTTTCAACCATTTGATAGTTCATTTGTGGTGCTTTTTAATTTCAGGGTCATTTAGCTCAAAACAATTCATTAAATGCATGAAAAATAGCAAATGAAGTCAGATAGGGTTGAAATTTTAGGATGTGTCTTCTAATGGTTCATATTGAATGCACAAAAAGTCTGGAGTTGAAATAATTTTAAAAAATTGCAATCCTTTTGTAACAGACGAGTTTTAGTCCGAAACCGTGATACTTCGAAAGAGATTGTCCATTTTGTACACGAAGTGCATCCAGTTTTTGCCGTAACCCTCTCAACTTTTTAGCACATGCTATGTGGGTGAAATTATGATACCATGCCAACTTTCAACCATTTCAGAGTTCATTTGTGGTGCTTTTTAATTTCAGGGTCATTTAGCTCAAAACAATTCATTAAATGCATGAAAAATAGCAAATGAAGTTAGATCGGGTTGAAATTTTAGGATGTGGCTTCTAATGGTTCATATTGAATGCACAAAAAGTCTGGAGTTGAAATAAGTTCAAAAAAATTGAAATCATTTTGTAACAGACGAGTTTTCGTCCGAAACCATGATACTTCGAAAGAGATTGTCCATTTTGTACACGAAGTGCATCCAGTTTTTGCCGTAACCCTCTCAACTTTTTAGCACATGCTATGTGGGTGAAATTATGATACCATGCCAAGTTTCAACCATTTGATAGTTCATTTGTGGTGCTTTTTAATTTCAGGGTCATTTAGCTCAAAACAATTCATTAAATGCATGAAAAATAGGAAATGAAGTTAGATAGGGTTGAAATTTTAGGATGTGGCTTCTAATGGTTCATACTGAATGCACAAAAAGTCTGGAGTTGAAAAAAGTTAAAAAAAATTGAAATCCTTATGTAACAGACGTGTTTTCGTCCGAAACCCTGATACTTCGAAAGAGATTGTCCATTTTGTACACGAAGTGCATCCAGTTTTTGCCGTAACCCTCTCAACTTTTTAGCACATGCTATGTGGGTGAAATTATGATACCATGCCAAGTTTCAACCATTTCAGAGTTCATTTGTGGTGCTTTTTAATTTTAGGGTCATTTAGCTGAAAACAATTCATTAAATGCATGAAAAATAGCAAATGAAGTTAGATAGGGTTGAAATTTTAGGATGTGGCTTCTAATGGTTCATATTGAATGCACAAAAAGTCTGGAGTTGAAATAATTTTAAAAAATTGAAATCCTTTTGTGACAAACGAGTTTTTGTCCGAAACCCTGATACTTCGAAAGTGATTGTCCATTTTGTACACGAAGTGCATCCAGTTTTTGCCGTAACCCTCTCAACTTTTTAACACATGCTATGTGGGTGAAATTATGATATACCATGCCAAGTTTCAACCATTTCCGAGTTCATTTGTAGTGCTTTTTAATTTCAGGGTCATTTAGCTGAAAACAATTCATTAAATGCATGAAAAATAGCAAATGAAGTTAGATAGGGTTGAAATTTTAGGATGTGGCTTCTAATGGTTCATATTGAATGCACAAAACGTCTGGAGTTGAAATAATTTTAAAAAATTGAAATCCTTTTGTAACACACGAGTTTTCGTCCGAAACCCTGATATTTCGAAAGAGATTGTCCATTTTGTACACGAAGTGCATCCAGTTTTTGCCGTAACCCTCTCAACTTTTTAGCACATGCTATGTGGGTGAAATTATGATACCATGCCAACTTTCAACCATTTCAGAGTTCATTTGTGGTGCTTTTTAATTTCAGGGTCATTTAGCTCAAAACAATTCATTAAATGCATGAAAAATAGCAAATGAAGTTAGATAGGGTTGAAATTTTAGGATGTGGCTTCTAATGGTTCATATTGAATGCACAAAAAGTCTGGAGTTGAAATAAGTTAAAAAAATTGAAATCCTTTTGTAACACACGAGTTTTCGTCCGAAACCCTGATACTTCGAAAGAGATTGTCCATTTTGTACACGAAGTGCATCCAGCTTTTGCCGTAACCCTCTCAACTTTTTATCCCATGCTATGTGGGTGAAATTATGATACCATGCCAAGTTTCAACCTTTTGAGAGTTCATTTGTGGTGCTTTTTAATTTCAGGGTCATTTAGCTGAAAACAATTCATTAAATGCATGAAAAATAGCAAATGATGTTAGATAGGGTTGAAATTTTCGGATGTGGCTTCTAATGGTACATATTGAATGCACAAAACGTCTGGAGTTGAAATAAGTTTAAAAAAATTGAAATCCTTTTGTAACAGACGAGTTTTCGTCCGAAACCCTGATACTTCGAAAGAGATTGTTCATTTTGTACACGAAGTGCATCCAGTTTTTGCCGTAACCCTCTCAACTTTTTAGCACATGCTATGTGGGTGAAATTATGATACCATGCCAACTTTCAACCATTTCACAGTTCATTTGTGGTGCTTTTTAATTTCAGGGTCATTTAGCTCAAAACAATTCATTTAATGCATGAAAAATAGCAAATGAAGTTAGATAGGGTTGAAATTTTAGGATGTGGCTTATAATGGTTCATATTGAATGCACAAAAAGTCTGGAGTTGAAATAAGTTCAAAAAAAATTGAAATCCTTTTGTAACAGACGTGTTTTCGTCCTAAACCCTGATACTTCGAAAGAGATTGTCCATTTTGTACACGAAGTGCATCCAGTTTTTGCCGTAACCCTCTCAACTTTTTAGCAGATGCTATGTGGGTGAAATTATAATACCATGCCAAGTTTCAACCATTTCAGAGTTCATTTGTGGTGCTTTTTAATTTCAGGGTCATTTAGCTCAAAACAATTCATTAAATGCATGAAAAATAGCAAATGAAGTTAGATAGGGTTGAAATTTTAGGATGTGGCTTCTAATGTTTCATATTGAATGCACAAAAAGTCTGGAGTTGAAATAAGTTAAAAAAATTGAAATCCTTTTGTAACAGACGAGTTTTCGTCCGAAACCCTGATATTTCGAAAGAGATTGTCCATTTTGTACACGAAGTGCATCCAGTTTTTGCCGTAACCCTCTCAACTTTTTAGCACATGCTATGTGGGTGAAATTATGATACCATGCCAAGTTTCAACCATTTGATAGTTCATTTGTGGTGCTTTTTAATTTCAGGGTCATTTAGCTCAAAACAATTCATTAAATGCATGAAAAATAGCAAATGAAGTCAGATAGGGTTGAAATTTTAGGATGTGTCTTCTAATGGTTCATATTGAATGCACAAAAAGTCTGGAGTTGAAATAATTTTAAAAAATTGCAATCCTTTTGTAACAGACGAGTTTTAGTCCGAAACCGTGATACTTCGAAAGAGATTGTCCATTTTGTACACGAAGTGCATCCAGTTTTTGCCGTAACCCTCTCAACTTTTTAGCACATGCTATGTGGGTGAAATTATGATACCATGCCAACTTTCAACCATTTCAGAGTTCATTTGTGGTGCTTTTTAATTTCAGGGTCATTTAGCTCAAAACAATTCATTAAATGCATGAAAAATAGCAAATGAAGTTAGATCGGGTTGAAATTTTAGGATGTGGCTTCTAATGGTTCATATTGAATGCACAAAAAGTCTGGAGTTGAAATAAGTTCAAAAAAATTGAAATCATTTTGTAACAGACGAGTTTTCGTCCGAAACCATGATACTTCGAAAGAGATTGTCCATTTTGTACACGAAGTGCATCCAGTTTTTGCCGTAACCCTCTCAACTTTTTAGCACATGCTATGTGGGTGAAATTATGATACCATGCCAAGTTTCAACCATTTGATAGTTCATTTGTGGTGCTTTTTAATTTCAGGGTCATTTAGCTCAAAACAATTCATTAAATGCATGAAAAATAGGAAATGAAGTTAGATAGGGTTGAAATTTTAGGATGTGGCTTCTAATGGTTCATACTGAATGCACAAAAAGTCTGGAGTTGAAAAAAGTTAAAAAAAATTGAAATCCTTATGTAACAGACGTGTTTTCGTCCGAAACCCTGATACTTCGAAAGAGATTGTCCATTTTGTACACGAAGTGCATCCAGTTTTTGCGGTAACCCTCTCAACTTTTTAGCACATGCTATGTGGGTGAAATTATGATACCATGCCAAGTTTCAACCATTTCAGAGTTCATTTGTGGTGCTTTTTAATTTTAGGGTCATTTAGCTGAAAACAATTCATTAAATGCATGAAAAATAGCAAATGAAGTTAGATAGGGTTGAAATTTTAGGATGTGGCTTCTAATGGTTCATATTGAATGCACAAAAAGTCTGGAGTTGAAATAATTTTAAAAAATTGAAATCCTTTTGTGACAAACGAGTTTTTGTCCGAAACCCTGATACTTCGAAAGTGATTGTCCATTTTGTACACGAAGTGCATCCAGTTTTTGCCGTAACCCTCTCAACTTTTTAACACATGCTATGTGGGTGAAATTATGATATACCATGCCAAGTTTCAACCATTTCCGAGTTCATTTGTAGTGCTTTTTAATTTCAGGGTCATTTAGCTGAAAACAATTCATTAAATGCATGAAAAATAGCAAATGAAGTTAGATAGGGTTGAAATTTTAGGATGTGGCTTCTAATGGTTCATATTGAATGCACAAAACGTCTGGAGTTGAAATAATTTTAAAAAATTGAAATCCTTTTGTAACACACGAGTTTTCGTCCGAAACCCTGATATTTCGAAAGAGATTGTCCATTTTGTACACGAAGTGCATCCAGTTTTTGCCGTAACCCTCTCAACTTTTTAGCACATGCTATGTGGGTGAAATTATGATACCATGCCAACTTTCAACCATTTCAGAGTTCATTTGTGGTGCTTTTTAATTTCAGGGTCATTTAGCTCAAAACAATTCATTAAATGCATGAAAAATAGCAAATGAAGTTAGATAGGGTTGAAATTTTAGGATGTGGCTTCTAATGGTTCATATTGAATGCACAAAAAGTCTGGAGTTGAAATAAGTTAAAAAAATTGAAATCCTTTTGTAACACACGAGTTTTCGTCCGAAACCCTGATACTTCGAAAGAGATTGTCCATTTTGTACACGAAGTGCATCCAGCTTTTGCCGTAACCCTCTCAACTTTTTATCCCATGCTATGTGGGTGAAATTATGATACCATGCCAAGTTTCAACCTTTTGAGAGTTCATTTGTGGTGCTTTTTAATTTCAGGGTCATTTAGCTGAAAACAATTCATTAAATGCATGAAAAATAGCAAATGATGTTAGATAGGGTTGAAATTTTCGGATGTGGCTTCTAATGGTACATATTGAATGCACAAAACGTCTGGAGTTGAAATAAGTTTAAAAAAATTGAAATCCTTTTGTAACAGACGAGTTTTCGTCCGAAACCCTGATACTTCGAAAGAGATTGTTCATTTTGTACACGAAGTGCATCCAGTTTTTGCCGTAACCCTCTCAACTTTTTAGCACATGCTATGTGGGTGAAATTATGATACCATGCCAACTTTCAACCATTTCACAGTTCATTTGTGGTGCTTTTTAATTTCAGGGTCATTTAGCTCAAAACAATTCATTTAATGCATGAAAAATAGCAAATGAAGTTAGATAGGGTTGAAATTTTAGGATGTGGCTTATAATGGTTCATATTGAATGCACAAAAAGTCTGGAGTTGAAATAAGTTCAAAAAAAATTGAAATCCTTTTGTAACAGACGTGTTTTCGTCCTAAACCCTGATACTTCGAAAGAGATTGTCCATTTTGTACACGAAGTGCATCCAGTTTTTGCCGTAACCCTCTCAACTTTTTAGCAGATGCTATGTGGGTGAAATTATAATACCATGCCAAGTTTCAACCATTTCAGAGTTCATTTGTGGTGCTTTTTAATTTCAGGGTCATTTAGCTCAAAACAATTCATTAAATGCATGAAAAATAGCAAATGAAGTTAGATAGGGTTGAAATTTTAGGATGTGGCTTCTAATGTTTCATATTGAATGCACAAAAAGTCTGGAGTTGAAATAAGTTAAAAAACTTGAAATCCTTTTGTAACAGACGAGTTTTCGTCCGAAACCCTGATATTTCGAAAGAGATTGTCCATTTTGTACACGAAGTGCATCCAGTTTTTGCCGTAACCCTCTCAACTTTTTAGCACATGCTATGTGGGTGAAATTATGATACCATGCCAAGTTTCAACCATTTGATAGTTCATTTGTGGTGCTTTTTAATTTCAGGGTCATTTAGCTCAAAACAATTCATTAAATGCATGAAAAATAGCAAATGAAGTCAGATAGGGTTGAAATTTTAGGATGTGTCTTCTAATGGTTCATATTGAATGCACAAAAAGTCTGGAGTTGAAATAATTTTAAAAAATTGCAATCCTTTTGTAACAGACGAGTTTTAGTCCGAAACCGTGATACTTCGAAAGAGATTGTCCATTTTGTACACGAAGTGCATCCAGTTTTTGCCGTAACCCTCTCAACTTTTTAGCACATGCTATGTGGGTGAAATTATGATACCATGCCAACTTTCAACCATTTCAGAGTTCATTTGTGGTGCTTTTTAATTTCAGGGTCATTTAGCTCAAAACAATTCATTAAATGCATGAAAAATAGCAAATGAAGTTAGATCGGGTTGAAATTTTAGGATGTGGCTTCTAATGGTTCATATTGAATGCACAAAAAGTCTGGAGTTGAAATAAGTTCAAAAAAATTGAAATCATTTTGTAACAGACGAGTTTTCGTCCGAAACCATGATACTTCGAAAGAGATTGTCCATTTTGTACACGAAGTGCATCCAGTTTTTGCCGTAACCCTCTCAACTTTTTAGCACATGCTATGTGGGTGAAATTATGATACCATGCCAAGTTTCAACCATTTGATAGTTCATTTGTGGTGCTTTTTAATTTCAGGGTCATTTAGCTCAAAACAATTCATTAAATGCATGAAAAATAGGAAATGAAGTTAGATAGGGTTGAAATTTTAGGATGTGGCTTCTAATGGTTCATACTGAATGCACAAAAAGTCTGGAGTTGAAAAAAGTTAAAAAAAATTGAAATCCTTATGTAACAGACGTGTTTTCGTCCGAAACCCTGATACTTCGAAAGAGATTGTCCATTTTGTACACGAAGTGCATCCAGTTTTTGCCGTAACCCTCTCAACTTTTTAGCACATGCTATGTGGGTGAAATTATGATACCATGCCAAGTTTCAACCATTTCAGAGTTCATTTGTGGTGCTTTTTAATTTTAGGGTCATTTAGCTGAAAACAATTCATTAAATGCATGAAAAATAGCAAATGAAGTTAGATAGGGTTGAAATTTTAGGATGTGGCTTCTAATGGTTCATATTGAATGCACAAAAAGTCTGGAGTTGAAATAATTTTAAAAAATTGAAATCCTTTTGTGACAAACGAGTTTTTGTCCGAAACCCTGATACTTCGAAAGTGATTGTCCATTTTGTACACGAAGTGCATCCAGTTTTTGCCGTAACCCTCTCAACTTTTTAACACATGCTATGTGGGTGAAATTATGATATACCATGCCAAGTTTCAACCATTTCCGAGTTCATTTGTAGTGCTTTTTAATTTCAGGGTCATTTAGCTGAAAACAATTCATTAAATGCATGAAAAATAGCAAATGAAGTTAGATAGGGTTGAAATTTTAGGATGTGGCTTCTAATGGTTCATATTGAATGCACAAAACGTCTGGAGTTGAAATAATTTTAAAAAATTGAAATCCTTTTGTAACACACGAGTTTTCGTCCGAAACCCTGATATTTCGAAAGAGATTGTCCATTTTGTACACGAAGTGCATCCAGTTTTTGCCGTAACCCTCTCAACTTTTTAGCACATGCTATGTGGGTGAAATTATGATACCATGCCAACTTTCAACCATTTCAGAGTTCATTTGTGGTGCTTTTTAATTTCAGGGTCATTTAGCTCAAAACAATTCATTAAATGCATGAAAAATAGCAAATGAAGTTAGATAGGGTTGAAATTTTAGGATGTGGCTTCTAATGGTTCATATTGAATGCACAAAAAGTCTGGAGTTGAAATAAGTTAAAAAAATTGAAATCCTTTTGTAACACACGAGTTTTCGTCCGAAACCCTGATACTTCGAAAGAGATTGTCCATTTTGTACACGAAGTGCATCCAGCTTTTGCCGTAACCCTCTCAACTTTTTATCCCATGCTATGTGGGTGAAATTATGATACCATGCCAAGTTTCAACCTTTTGAGAGTTCATTTGTGGTGCTTTTTAATTTCAGGGTCATTTAGCTGAAAACAATTCATTAAATGCATGAAAAATAGCAAATGATGTTAGATAGGGTTGAAATTTTCGGATGTGGCTTCTAATGGTACATATTGAATGCACAAAACGTCTGGAGTTGAAATAAGTTTAAAAAAATTGAAATCCTTTTGTAACAGACGAGTTTTCGTCCGAAACCCTGATACTTCGAAAGAGATTGTTCATTTTGTACACGAAGTGCATCCAGTTTTTGCCGTAACCCTCTCAACTTTTTAGCACATGCTATGTGGGTGAAATTATGATACCATGCCAACTTTCAACCATTTCACAGTTCATTTGTGGTGCTTTTTAATTTCAGGGTCATTTAGCTCAAAACAATTCATTTAATGCATGAAAAATAGCAAATGAAGTTAGATAGGGTTGAAATTTTAGGATGTGGCTTATAATGGTTCATATTGAATGCACAAAAAGTCTGGAGTTGAAATAAGTTCAAAAAAAATTGAAATCCTTTTGTAACAGACGTGTTTTCGTCCTAAACCCTGATACTTCGAAAGAGATTGTCCATTTTGTACACGAAGTGCATCCAGTTTTTGCCGTAACCCTCTCAACTTTTTAGCAGATGCTATGTGGGTGAAATTATAATACCATGCCAAGTTTCAACCATTTCAGAGTTCATTTGTGGTGCTTTTTAATTTCAGGGTCATTTAGCTCAAAACAATTCATTAAATGCATGAAAAATAGCAAATGAAGTTAGATAGGGTTGAAATTTTAGGATGTGGCTTCTAATGTTTCATATTGAATGCACAAAAAGTCTGGAGTTGAAATAAGTTAAAAAACTTGAAATCCTTTTGTAACAGACGAGTTTTCGTCCGAAACCCTGATATTTCGAAAGAGATTGTCCATTTTGTACACGAAGTGCATCCAGTTTTTGCCGTAACCCTCTCAACTTTTTAGCACATGCTATGTGGGTGAAATTATGATACCATGCCAAGTTTCAACCATTTGATAGTTCATTTGTGGTGCTTTTTAATTTCAGGGTCATTTAGCTCAAAACAATTCATTAAATGCATGAAAAATAGCAAATGAAGTCAGATAGGGTTGAAATTTTAGGATGTGTCTTCTAATGGTTCATATTGAATGCACAAAAAGTCTGGAGTTGAAATAATTTTAAAAAATTGCAATCCTTTTGTAACAGACGAGTTTTAGTCCGAAACCGTGATACTTCGAAAGAGATTGTCCATTTTGTACACGAAGTGCATCCAGTTTTTGCCGTAACCCTCTCAACTTTTTAGCACATGCTATGTGGGTGAAATTATGATACCATGCCAACTTTCAACCATTTCAGAGTTCATTTGTGGTGCTTTTTAATTTCAGGGTCATTTAGCTCAAAACAATTCATTAAATGCATGAAAAATAGCAAATGAAGTTAGATCGGGTTGAAATTTTAGGATGTGGCTTCTAATGGTTCATATTGAATGCACAAAAAGTCTGGAGTTGAAATAAGTTCAAAAAAATTGAAATCATTTTGTAACAGACGAGTTTTCGTCCGAAACCATGATACTTCGAAAGAGATTGTCCATTTTGTACACGAAGTGCATCCAGTTTTTGCCGTAACCCTCTCAACTTTTTAGCACATGCTATGTGGGTGAAATTATGATACCATGCCAAGTTTCAACCATTTGATAGTTCATTTGTGGTGCTTTTTAATTTCAGGGTCATTTAGCTCAAAACAATTCATTAAATGCATGAAAAATAGGAAATGAAGTTAGATAGGGTTGAAATTTTAGGATGTGGCTTCTAATGGTTCATACTGAATGCACAAAAAGTCTGGAGTTGAAAAAAGTTAAAAAAAATTGAAATCCTTATGTAACAGACGTGTTTTCGTCCGAAACCCTGATACTTCGAAAGAGATTGTCCATTTTGTACACGAAGTGCATCCAGTTTTTGCCGTAACCCTCTCAACTTTTTAGCACATGCTATGTGGGTGAAATTATGATACCATGCCAAGTTTCAACCATTTCAGAGTTCATTTGTGGTGCTTTTTAATTTTAGGGTCATTTAGCTGAAAACAATTCATTAAATGCATGAAAAATAGCAAATGAAGTTAGATAGGGTTGAAATTTTAGGATGTGGCTTCTAATGGTTCATATTGAATGCACAAAAAGTCTGGAGTTGAAATAATTTTAAAAAATTGAAATCCTTTTGTGACAAACGAGTTTTTGTCCGAAACCCTGATACTTCGAAAGTGATTGTCCATTTTGTACACGAAGTGCATCCAGTTTTTGCCGTAACCCTCTCAACTTTTTAACACATGCTATGTGGGTGAAATTATGATATACCATGCCAAGTTTCAACCATTTCCGAGTTCATTTGTAGTGCTTTTTAATTTCAGGGTCATTTAGCTGAAAACAATTCATTAAATGCATGAAAAATAGCAAATGAAGTTAGATAGGGTTGAAATTTTAGGATGTGGCTTCTAATGGTTCATATTGAATGCACAAAACGTCTGGAGTTGAAATAATTTTAAAAAATTGAAATCCTTTTGTAACACACGAGTTTTCGTCCGAAACCCTGATATTTCGAAAGAGATTGTCCATTTTGTACACGAAGTGCATCCAGTTTTTGCCGTAACCCTCTCAACTTTTTAGCACATGCTATGTGGGTGAAATTATGATACCATGCCAACTTTCAACCATTTCAGAGTTCATTTGTGGTGCTTTTTAATTTCAGGGTCATTTAGCTCAAAACAATTCATTAAATGCATGAAAAATAGCAAATGAAGTTAGATAGGGTTGAAATTTTAGGATGTGGCTTCTAATGGTTCATATTGAATGCACAAAAAGTCTGGAGTTGAAATAAGTTAAAAAAATTGAAATCCTTTTGTAACACACGAGTTTTCGTCCGAAACCCTGATACTTCGAAAGAGATTGTCCATTTTGTACACGAAGTGCATCCAGCTTTTGCCGTAACCCTCTCAACTTTTTATCCCATGCTATGTGGGTGAAATTATGATACCATGCCAAGTTTCAACCTTTTGAGAGTTCATTTGTGGTGCTTTTTAATTTCAGGGTCATTTAGCTGAAAACAATTCATTAAATGCATGAAAAATAGCAAATGATGTTAGATAGGGTTGAAATTTTCGGATGTGGCTTCTAATGGTACATATTGAATGCACAAAACGTCTGGAGTTGAAATAAGTTTAAAAAAATTGAAATCCTTTTGTAACAGACGAGTTTTCGTCCGAAACCCTGATACTTCGAAAGAGATTGTTCATTTTGTACACGAAGTGCATCCAGTTTTTGCCGTAACCCTCTCAACTTTTTAGCACATGCTATGTGGGTGAAATTATGATACCATGCCAACTTTCAACCATTTCACAGTTCATTTGTGGTGCTTTTTAATTTCAGGGTCATTTAGCTCAAAACAATTCATTTAATGCATGAAAAATAGCAAATGAAGTTAGATAGGGTTGAAATTTTAGGATGTGGCTTATAATGGTTCATATTGAATGCACAAAAAGTCTGGAGTTGAAATAAGTTCAAAAAAAATTGAAATCCTTTTGTAACAGACGTGTTTTCGTCCTAAACCCTGATACTTCGAAAGAGATTGTCCATTTTGTACACGAAGTGCATCCAGTTTTTGCCGTAACCCTCTCAACTTTTTAGCAGATGCTATGTGGGTGAAATTATAATACCATGCCAAGTTTCAACCATTTCAGAGTTCATTTGTGGTGCTTTTTAATTTCAGGGTCATTTAGCTCAAAACAATTCATTAAATGCATGAAAAATAGCAAATGAAGTTAGATAGGGTTGAAATTTTAGGATGTGGCTTCTAATGTTTCATATTGAATGCACAAAAAGTCTGGAGTTGAAATAAGTTAAAAAAATTGAAATCCTTTTGTAACAGACGAGTTTTCGTCCGAAACCCTGATATTTCGAAAGAGATTGTCCATTTTGTACACGAAGTGCATCCAGTTTTTGCCGTAACCCTCTCAACTTTTTAGCACATGCTATGTGGGTGAAATTATGATACCATGCCAAGTTTCAACCATTTGATAGTTCATTTGTGGTGCTTTTTAATTTCAGGGTCATTTAGCTCAAAACAATTCATTAAATGCATGAAAAATAGCAAATGAAGTCAGATAGGGTTGAAATTTTAGGATGTGTCTTCTAATGGTTCATATTGAATGCACAAAAAGTCTGGAGTTGAAATAATTTTAAAAAATTGCAATCCTTTTGTAACAGACGAGTTTTAGTCCGAAACCGTGATACTTCGAAAGAGATTGTCCATTTTGTACACGAAGTGCATCCAGTTTTTGCCGTAACCCTCTCAACTTTTTAGCACATGCTATGTGGGTGAAATTATGATACCATGCCAACTTTCAACCATTTCAGAGTTCATTTGTGGTGCTTTTTAATTTCAGGGTCATTTAGCTCAAAACAATTCATTAAATGCATGAAAAATAGCAAATGAAGTTAGATCGGGTTGAAATTTTAGGATGTGGCTTCTAATGGTTCATATTGAATGCACAAAAAGTCTGGAGTTGAAATAAGTTCAAAAAAATTGAAATCATTTTGTAACAGACGAGTTTTCGTCCGAAACCATGATACTTCGAAAGAGATTGTCCATTTTGTACACGAAGTGCATCCAGTTTTTGCCGTAACCCTCTCAACTTTTTAGCACATGCTATGTGGGTGAAATTATGATACCATGCCAAGTTTCAACCATTTGATAGTTCATTTGTGGTGCTTTTTAATTTCAGGGTCATTTAGCTCAAAACAATTCATTAAATGCATGAAAAATAGGAAATGAAGTTAGATAGGGTTGAAATTTTAGGATGTGGCTTCTAATGGTTCATACTGAATGCACAAAAAGTCTGGAGTTGAAAAAAGTTAAAAAAAATTGAAATCCTTATGTAACAGACGTGTTTTCGTCCGAAACCCTGATACTTCGAAAGAGATTGTCCATTTTGTACACGAAGTGCATCCAGTTTTTGCCGTAACCCTCTCAACTTTTTAGCACATGCTATGTGGGTGAAATTATGATACCATGCCAAGTTTCAACCATTTCAGAGTTCATTTGTGGTGCTTTTTAATTTCAGGGTCGTTTAGCTGAAAACAATTCATTAAATGCATGAAAAATAGCAAATGAAGTTAGATAGGGTTGAAATTTTAGGATGTGGCTTCTAATGGTTCATATTGAATGCACAAAAAGTCTGGAGTTGAAATAATTTTAAAAAATTGAAATCCTTTTGTGACAAACGAGTTTTTGTCCGAAACCCTGATACTTCGAAAGTGATTGTCCATTTTGTACACGAAGTGCATCCAGTTTTTGCCGTAACCCTCTCAACTTTTTAACACATGCTATGTGGGTGAAATTATGATATACCATGCCAAGTTTCAACCATTTCCGAGTTCATTTGTAGTGCTTTTTAATTTCAGGGTCATTTAGCTGAAAACAATTCATTAAATGCATGAAAAATAGCAAATGAAGTTAGATAGGGTTGAAATTTTAGGATGTGGCTTCTAATGGTTCATATTGAATGCACAAAACGTCTGGAGTTGAAATAATTTTAAAAAATTGAAATCCTTTTGTAACACACGAGTTTTCGTCCGAAACCCTGATATTTCGAAAGAGATTGTCCATTTTGTACACGAAGTGCATCCAGTTTTTGCCGTAACCCTCTCAACTTTTTAGCACATGCTATTTGGGTGAAATTATGATACCATGCCAACTTTCAACCATTTCAGAGTTCATTTGTGGTGCTTTTTAATTTCAGGGTCATTTAGCTCAAAACAATTCATTAAATGCATGAAAAATAGCAAATGAAGTTAGATAGGGTTGAAATTTTAGGATGTGGCTTCTAATGGTTCATATTGAATGCACAAAAAGTCTGGAGTTGAAATAAGTTAAAAAAATTGAAATCCTTTTGTAACACACGAGTTTTCGTCCGAAACCCTGATACTTCGAAAGAGATTGTCCATTTTGTACACGAAGTGCATCCAGCTTTTGCCGTAACCCTCTCAACTTTTTATCCCATGCTATGTGGGTGAAATTATGATACCATGCCAAGTTTCAACCTTTTGAGAGTTCATTTGTGGTGCTTTTTAATTTCAGGGTCATTTAGCTGAAAACAATTCATTAAATGCATGAAAAATAGCAAATGATGTTAGATAGGGTTGAAATTTTCGGATGTGGCTTCTAATGGTACATATTGAATGCACAAAACGTCTGGAGTTGAAATAAGTTTAAAAAAATTGAAATCCTTTTGTAACAGACGAGTTTTCGTCCGAAACCCTGATACTTCGAAAGAGATTGTTCATTTTGTACACGAAGTGCATCCAGTTTTTGCCGTAACCCTCTCAACTTTTTAGCACATGCTATGTGGGTGAAATTATGATACCATGCCAACTTTCAACCATTTCACAGTTCATTTGTGGTGCTTTTTAATTTCAGGGTCATTTAGCTCAAAACAATTCATTTAATGCATGAAAAATAGCAAATGAAGTTAGATAGGGTTGAAATTTTAGGATGTGGCTTATAATGGTTCATATTGAATGCACAAAAAGTCTGGAGTTGAAATAAGTTCAAAAAAAATTGAAATCCTTTTGTAACAGACGTGTTTTCGTCCTAAACCCTGATACTTCGAAAGAGATTGTCCATTTTGTACACGAAGTGCATCCAGTTTTTGCCGTAACCCTCTCAACTTTTTAGCAGATGCTATGTGGGTGAAATTATAATACCATGCCAAGTTTCAACCATTTCAGAGTTCATTTGTGGTGCTTTTTAATTTCAGGGTCATTTAGCTCAAAACAATTCATTAAATGCATGAAAAATAGCAAATGAAGTTAGATAGGGTTGAAATTTTAGGATGTGGCTTCTAATGTTTCATATTGAATGCACAAAAAGTCTGGAGTTGAAATAAGTTAAAAAAATTGAAATCCTTTTGTAACAGACGAGTTTTCGTCCGAAACCCTGATATTTCGAAAGAGATTGTCCATTTTGTACACGAAGTGCATCCAGTTTTTGCCGTAACCCTCTCAACTTTTTAGCACATGCTATGTGGGTGAAATTATGATACCATGCCAAGTTTCAACCATTTGATAGTTCATTTGTGGTGCTTTTTAATTTCAGGGTCATTTAGCTCAAAACAATTCATTAAATGCATGAAAAATAGCAAATGAAGTCAGATAGGGTTGAAATTTTAGGATGTGTCTTCTAATGGTTCATATTGAATGCACAAAAAGTCTGGAGTTGAAATAATTTTAAAAAATTGCAATCCTTTTGTAACAGACGAGTTTTAGTCCGAAACCGTGATACTTCGAAAGAGATTGTCCATTTTGTACACGAAGTGCATCCAGTTTTTGCCGTAACCCTCTCAACTTTTTAGCACATGCTATGTGGGTGAAATTATGATACCATGCCAACTTTCAACCATTTCAGAGTTCATTTGTGGTGCTTTTTAATTTCAGGGTCATTTAGCTCAAAACAATTCATTAAATGCATGAAAAATAGCAAATGAAGTTAGATCGGGTTGAAATTTTAGGATGTGGCTTCTAATGGTTCATATTGAATGCACAAAAAGTCTGGAGTTGAAATAAGTTCAAAAAAATTGAAATCATTTTGTAACAGACGAGTTTTCGTCCGAAACCATGATACTTCGAAAGAGATTGTCCATTTTGTACACGAAGTGCATCCAGTTTTTGCCGTAACCCTCTCAACTTTTTAGCACATGCTATGTGGGTGAAATTATGATACCATGCCAAGTTTCAACCATTTGATAGTTCATTTGTGGTGCTTTTTAATTTCAGGGTCATTTAGCTCAAAACAATTCATTAAATGCATGAAAAATAGGAAATGAAGTTAGATAGGGTTGAAATTTTAGGATGTGGCTTCTAATGGTTCATACTGAATGCACAAAAAGTCTGGAGTTGAAAAAAGTTAAAAAAAATTGAAATCCTTATGTAACAGACGTGTTTTCGTCCGAAACCCTGATACTTCGAAAGAGATTGTCCATTTTGTACACGAAGTGCATCCAGTTTTTGCCGTAACCCTCTCAACTTTTTAGCACATGCTATGTGGGTGAAATTATGATACCATGCCAAGTTTCAACCATTTCAGAGTTCATTTGTGGTGCTTTTTAATTTTAGGGTCATTTAGCTGAAAACAATTCATTAAATGCATGAAAAATAGCAAATGAAGTTAGATAGGGTTGAAATTTTAGGATGTGGCTTCTAATGGTTCATATTGAATGCACAAAAAGTCTGGAGTTGAAATAATTTTAAAAAATTGAAATCCTTTTGTGACAAACGAGTTTTTGTCCGAAACCCTGATACTTCGAAAGTGATTGTCCATTTTGTACACGAAGTGCATCCAGTTTTTGCCGTAACCCTCTCAACTTTTTAACACATGCTATGTGGGTGAAATTATGATATACCATGCCAAGTTTCAACCATTTCCGAGTTCATTTGTAGTGCTTTTTAATTTCAGGGTCATTTAGCTGAAAACAATTCATTAAATGCATGAAAAATAGCAAATGAAGTTAGATAGGGTTGAAATTTTAGGATGTGGCTTCTAATGGTTCATATTGAATGCACAAAACGTCTGGAGTTGAAATAATTTTAAAAAATTGAAATCCTTTTGTAACACACGAGTTTTCGTCCGAAACCCTGATATTTCGAAAGAGATTGTCCATTTTGTACACGAAGTGCATCCAGTTTTTGCCGTAACCCTCTCAACTTTTTAGCACATGCTATGTGGGTGAAATTATGATACCATGCCAACTTTCAACCATTTCAGAGTTCATTTGTGGTGCTTTTTAATTTCAGGGTCATTTAGCTCAAAACAATTCATTAAATGCATGAAAAATAGCAAATGAAGTTAGATAGGGTTGAAATTTTAGGATGTGGCTTCTAATGGTTCATATTGAATGCACAAAAAGTCTGGAGTTGAAATAAGTTAAAAAAATTGAAATCCTTTTGTAACACACGAGTTTTCGTCCGAAACCCTGATACTTCGAAAGAGATTGTCCATTTTGTACACGAAGTGCATCCAGCTTTTGCCGTAACCCTCTCAACTTTTTATCCCATGCTATGTGGGTGAAATTATGATACCATGCCAAGTTTCAACCTTTTGAGAGTTCATTTGTGGTGCTTTTTAATTTCAGGGTCATTTAGCTGAAAACAATTCATTAAATGCATGAAAAATAGCAAATGATGTTAGATAGGGTTGAAATTTTCGGATGTGGCTTCTAATGGTACATATTGAATGCACAAAACGTCTGGAGTTGAAATAAGTTTAAAAAAATTGAAATCCTTTTGTAACAGACGAGTTTTCGTCCGAAACCCTGATACTTCGAAAGAGATTGTTCATTTTGTACACGAAGTGCATCCAGTTTTTGCCGTAACCCTCTCAACTTTTTAGCACATGCTATGTGGGTGAAATTATGATACCATGCCAACTTTCAACCATTTCACAGTTCATTTGTGGTGCTTTTTAATTTCAGGGTCATTTAGCTCAAAACAATTCATTTAATGCATGAAAAATAGCAAATGAAGTTAGATAGGGTTGAAATTTTAGGATGTGGCTTATAATGGTTCATATTGAATGCACAAAAAGTCTGGAGTTGAAATAAGTTCAAAAAAAATTGAAATCCTTTTGTAACAGACGTGTTTTCGTCCTAAACCCTGATACTTCGAAAGAGATTGTCCATTTTGTACACGAAGTGCATCCAGTTTTTGCCGTAACCCTCTCAACTTTTTAGCAGATGCTATGTGGGTGAAATTATAATACCATGCCAAGTTTCAACCATTTCAGAGTTCATTTGTGGTGCTTTTTAATTTCAGGGTCATTTAGCTCAAAACAATTCATTAAATGCATGAAAAATAGCAAATGAAGTTAGATAGGGTTGAAATTTTAGGATGTGGCTTCTAATGTTTCATATTGAATGCACAAAAAGTCTGGAGTTGAAATAAGTTAAAAAAATTGAAATCCTTTTGTAACAGACGAGTTTTCGTCCGAAACCCTGATATTTCGAAAGAGATTGTCCATTTTGTACACGAAGTGCATCCAGTTTTTGCCGTAACCCTCTCAACTTTTTAGCACATGCTATGTGGGTGAAATTATGATACCATGCCAAGTTTCAACCATTTGATAGTTCATTTGTGGTGCTTTTTAATTTCAGGGTCATTTAGCTCAAAACAATTCATTAAATGCATGAAAAATAGCAAATGAAGTCAGATAGGGTTGAAATTTTAGGATGTGTCTTCTAATGGTTCATATTGAATGCACAAAAAGTCTGGAGTTGAAATAATTTTAAAAAATTGCAATCCTTTTGTAACAGACGAGTTTTAGTCCGAAACCGTGATACTTCGAAAGAGATTGTCCATTTTGTACACGAAGTGCATCCAGTTTTTGCCGTAACCCTCTCAACTTTTTAGCACATGCTATGTGGGTGAAATTATGATACCATGCCAACTTTCAACCATTTCAGAGTTCATTTGTGGTGCTTTTTAATTTCAGGGTCATTTAGCTCAAAACAATTCATTAAATGCATGGAAAATAGCAAATGAAGTTAGATAGGGTTGAAATTTTAGGATGTGGCTTCTAATGGTTCATATTGAATGCACAAAAAGTCTGGAGTTGAAATAAGTTCAAAAAAATTGAAATCCTTTTGTAACAGACGAGTTTTCGTCCGAAACCATGATACTTCGAAAGAGATTGTCCATTTTGTACACGAAGTGCATCCAGTTTTTGCCGTAACCCTCTCAACTTTTTAGCACATGCTATGTGGGTGAAATTATGATACCATGCCAAGTTTCAACCATTTGATAGTTCATTTGTGGTGCTTTTTAATTTCAGGGTCATTTAGCTCAAAACAATTCATTAAATGCATGAAAAATAGGAAATGAAGTTAGATAGGGTTGAAATTTTAGGATGTGGCTTCTAATGGTTCATACTGAATGCACAAAAAGTCTGGAGTTGAAAAAAGTTAAAAAAAATTGAAATCCTTATGTAACAGACGTGTTTTCGTCCGAAACCCTGATATTTCGAAAGAGATTGTCCATTTTGTACACGAAGTGCATCCAGTTTTTGCCGTAACCCTCTCAACTTTTTAGCACATGCTATGTGGGTGAAATTATGATACCATGCCAAGTTTCAACCATTTCAGAGTTCATTTGTGGTGCTTTTTAATTTCAGGGTCATTTAGCTGAAAACAATTCATTAAATGCATGAAAAATAGCAAATGAAGTTAGATAGGGTTGAAATTTTAGGATGTGGCTTCTAATGGTTCATATTGAATGCACAAAAAGTCTGGAGTTGAAATAATTTTAAAAAATTGAAATCCTTTTGTGACAAACGAGTTTTTGTCCGAAACCCTGATACTTCGAAAGTGATTGTCCATTTTGTACACGAAGTGCATCCAGTATTTGCCGTAACCCTCTCAACTTTTTAACACATGCTATGTGGGTGAAATTATGATATACCATGCCAAGTTTCAACCATTTCCGAGTTCATTTGTAGTGCTTTTTAATTTCAGGGTCATTTAGCTGAAAACAATTCATTAAATGCATGAAAAATAGCAAATGAAGTTAGATAGGGTTGAAATTTTAGGATGTGGCTTCTAATGGTTCATATTGAATGCACAAAACGTCTGGAGTTGAAATAATTTTAAAAAATTGAAATCCTTTTGTAACACACGAGTTTTCGTCCGAAACCCTGATATTTCGAAAGAGATTGTCCATTTTGTACACGAAGTGCATCCAGTTTTTGCCGTAACCCTCTCAACTTTTTAGCACATGCTATGTGGGTGAAATTATGATACCATGCCAACTTTCAACCATTTCAGAGTTCATTTGTGGTGCTTTTTAATTTCAGGGTCATTTAGCTCAAAACAATTCATTAAATGCATGAAAAATAGCAAATGAAGTTAGATAGGGTTGAAATTTTAGGATGTGTCTTCTAATGGTTCATATTGAATGCACAAAAAGTCTGGAGTTGAAATAAGTTAAAAAAATTGAAATCCTTTTGTAACACACGAGTTTTCGTCCGAAACCCTGATACTTCGAAAGAGATTGTCCATTTTGTACACGAAGTGCATCCAGCTTTTGCCGTAACCCTCTCAACTTTTTATCCCATGCTATGTGGGTGAAATTATGATACCATGCCAAGTTTCAACCTTTTGAGAGTTCATTTGTGGTGCTTTTTAATTTCAGGGTCATTTAGCTGAAAACAATTCATTAAATGCATGAAAAATAGCAAATGATGTTAGATAGGGTTGAAATTTTCGGATGTGGCTTCTAATGGTACATATTGAATGCACAAAACGTCTGGAGTTGAAATAAGTTTAAAAAAATTGAAATCCTTTTGTAACAGACGAGTTTTCGTCCGAAACCCTGATACTTCGAAAGAGATTGTTCATTTTGTACACGAAGTGCATCCAGTTTTTGCCGTAACCCTCTCAACTTTTTAGCACATGCTATGTGGGTGAAATTATGATACCATGCCAACTTTCAACCATTTCACAGTTCATTTGTGGTGCTTTTTAATTTCAGGGTCATTTAGCTCAAAACAATTCATTTAATGCATGAAAAATAGCAAATGAAGTTAGATAGGGTTGAAATTTTAGGATGTGGCTTATAATGGTTCATATTGAATGCACAAAAAGTCTGGAGTTGAAATAAGTTCAAAAAAAATTGAAATCCTTTTGTAAAAGACGTGTTTTCGTCCTAAACCCTGATACTTCGAAAGAGATTGTCCATTTTGTACACGAAGTGCATCCAGTTTTTGCCGTAACCCTCTCAACTTTTTAGCAGATGCTATGTGGGTGAAATTATAATACCATGCCAAGTTTCAACCATTTCAGAGTTCATTTGTGGTGCTTTTTAATTTCAGGGTCATTTAGCTCAAAACAATTCATTAAATGCATGAAAAATAGCAAATGAAGTTAGATAGGGTTGAAATTTTAGGATGTGGCTTCTAATGTTTCATATTGAATGCACAAAAAGTCTGGAGTTGAAATAAGTTAAAAAAATTGAAATCCTTTTGTAACAGACGAGTTTTCGTCCGAAACCCTGATATTTCGAAAGAGATTGTCCATTTTGTACACGAAGTGCATCCAGTTTTTGCCGTAACCCTCTCAACTTTTTAGCACATGCTATGTGGGTGAAATTATGATACCATGCCAAGTTTCAACCATTTGATAGTTCATTTGTGGTGCTTTTTAATTTCAGGGTCATTTAGCTCAAAACAATTCATTAAATGCATGAAAAATAGCAAATGAAGTCAGATAGGGTTGAAATTTTAGGATGTGTCTTCTAATGGTTCATATTGAATGCACAAAAAGTCTGGAGTTGAAATAATTTTAAAAAATTGCAATCCTTTTGTAACAGACGAGTTTTAGTCCGAAACCGTGATACTTCGATAGAGATTGTCCATTTTGTACACGAAGTGCATCCAGTTTTTGCCGTAACCCTCTCAACTTTTTAGCACATGCTATGTGGGTGAAATTATGATACCATGCCAACTTTCAACCATTTCAGAGTTCATTTGTGGTGCTTTTTAATTTCAGGGTCATTTAGCTCAAAACAATTCATTAAATGCATGGAAAATAGCAAATGAAGTTAGATAGGGTTGAAATTTTAGGATGTGGCTTCTAATGGTTCATATTGAATGCACAAAAAGTCTGGAGTTGAAATAAGTTCAAAAAAATTGAAATCCTTTTGTAACAGACGAGTTTTCGTCCGAAACC
This sequence comes from Elymus sibiricus, assembly GCA_039707655.1. Taxonomy (NCBI): domain Eukaryota; kingdom Viridiplantae; phylum Streptophyta; class Magnoliopsida; order Poales; family Poaceae; genus Elymus; species Elymus sibiricus. The sequence goes on from CM077665.1 coordinate 242,770,280, forward strand.
ATGATACTTCGAAAGAGATTGTCCATTTTGTACACGAAGTGCATCCAGTTTTTGCCGTAACCCTCTCAACTTTTTAGCACATGCTATGTGGGTGAAATTATGATACCATGCCAAGTTTCAACCATTTGATAGTTCATTTGTGGTGCTTTTTAATTTCAGGGTCATTTAGCTCAAAACAATTCATTAAATGCATGAAAAATAGGAAATGAAGTTAGATAGGGTTGAAATTTTAGGATGTGGCTTCTAATGGTTCATACTGAATGCACAAAAAGTCTGGAGTTGAAAAAAGTTAAAAAAAATTGAAATCCTTATGTAACAGACGTGTTTTCGTCCGAAACCCTGATACTTCGAAAGAGATTGTCCATTTTGTACACGAAGTGCATCCAGTTTTTGCCGTAACCTTCTCAACTTTTTAGCACATGCTATGTGGGTGAAATTATGATACCATGCCAAGTTTCAACCATTTCAGAGTTCATTTGTGGTGCTTTTTAATTTCAGGGTCATTTAGCTGAAAACAATTCATTAAATGCATGAAAAATAGCAAATGAAGTTAGATAGGGTTGAAATTTTAGGATGTGGCTTCTAATGGTTCATATTGAATGCACAAAAAGTCTGGAGTTGAAATAATTTTAAAAAATTGAAATCCTTTTGTGACAAACGAGTTTTTGTCCGAAACCCTGATACTTCGAAAGTGATTGTCCATTTTGTACACGAAGTGCATCCAGTATTTGCCGTAACCCTCTCAACTTTTTAACACATGCTATGTGGGTGAAATTATGATATACCATGCCAAGTTTCAACCATTTCCGAGTTCATTTGTAGTGCTTTTTAATTTCAGGGTCATTTAGCTGAAAACAATTCATTAAATGCATGAAAAATAGCAAATGAAGTTAGATAGGGTTGAAATTTTAGGATGTGGCTTCTAATGGTTCATATTGAATGCACAAAACGTCTGGAGTTGAAATAATTTTAAAAAATTGAAATCCTTTTGTAACACACGAGTTTTCGTCCGAAACCCTGATATTTCGAAAGAGATTGTCCATTTTGTACACGAAGTGCATCCAGTTTTTGCCGTAACCCTCTCAACTTTTTAGCACATGCTATGTGGGTGAAATTATGATACCATGCCAAGTTTCAACCATTTGATAGTTCATTTGTGGTGCTTTTTAATTTCAGGGTCATTTAGCTGAAAACAATTCATTAAATGCATGAAAAATAGCAAATGAAGTTAGATAGGGTTAAAATTTTAGGATGTGGCTTATAATGGTTCATATTGAATGCACAAAAAGTCTGGGGTTGAAATAAGTTAAAAAAAATTGAAATCCTTATGTAACAGACGAGTTTTCGTCCGAAACCCTGATACTTCGAAAGAGATTGTCCATTTTGTACACGAAGTGCATCCAGCTTTTGCCGTAACCCTCTCAACTTTTTATCCCGTGCTATGTGGGTGAAATTATGATACCATGCCCAGTTTCAACCTTTTTAGAGTTCATTTGTGGTGCTTTTTAATTTCAGGGTCATTTAGCTCAAAACAATTCATTAAATGCATGGAAAATAGCAAATGATGTTAGATAGGGTTGAAATTTTCGGATGTGGCTTCTAATGGTTCATATTGAATGCACAAAAAGTTTGGAGTTCAAATAAGTTAAAAAAAATTGAAATCCTTTTGTAACAGACGAGTTTTCGTCCTAAACCCTGATACTTCGAAAGAGATTGTCCATTTTGTACACGAAGTGCATCCAGTTTTTGCCGTAACCCTCTCAACTTTTTAGCACATGCTATGTGGGTGAAATTATGAAACCATGCCAAGTTTCAACAATTTCAGAGTTCATTTGTGGTGCTTTTTAATTTCAGGGTCATTTAGCTCAAAACAATTCATTAAATGCATGAAAAATAGCAAATGAAGTTAGATAGGGTTGAAATTTTAGGATGTGGCTTCTAATGGTTCATATTGAATGCACAAAAAGTCTGGAGTTGAAATAAGTTAAAAAAATTGAAATCCTTTTGTAACAGACGAGTTTTCGTCCGAAACCCTGATATTTCGAAAGAGATTGTCCATTTTGTACACGAAGTGCATCCAGTTTTTGCCGTAACCCTCTCAACTTTTTAGCACATGCTATGTGGGTGAAATTATGATACCATTCCAAGTTTCAACCATTTGATAGTTCATTTGTGGTGCTTTTTAATTTCAGGGTCATTTAGCTCAAAACAATTCATTAAATGCATGAAAAATAGCAAATGAAGTCAGATAGGGTTGAAATTTTAGGATGTGGCTTCTAATGGTTCATACTGAATGCACAAAAAGTCTGGAGTTGAAAAAAGTTAAAAAAAATTGAAATCCTTATGTAACAGACGTGTTTTCGTCCGAAACCCTGATACTTCGAAAGAGATTGTCCATTTTGTACACGAAGTGCATCCAGTTTTTGCCGTAACCCTCTCAACTTTTTAGCACATGCTATGTGGGTGAAATTATGATACCATGCCAAGTTTCAACCATTTCAGAGTTCATTTGTGGTGCTTTTTAATTTCAGGGTCATTTAGCTGAAAACAATTCATTAAATGCATGAAAAATAGCAAATGAAGTTAGATAGGGTTGAAATTTTAGGATGTGGCTTCTAATGGTTCATATTGAATGCACAAAAAGTCTGGAGTTGAAATAATTTTAAAAAATTGAAATCCTTTTGTGACAAACGAGTTTTTGTCCGAAACCCTGATACTTCGAAAGTGATTGTCCATTTTGTACACGAAGTGCATCCAGTATTTGCCGTAACCCTCTCAACTTTTTAACACATGCTATGTGGGTGAAATTATGATATACCATGCCAAGTTTCAACCATTTCCGAGTTCATTTGTAGTGCTTTTTAATTTCAGGGTCATTTAGCTGAAAACAATTCATTAAATGCATGAAAAATAGCAAATGAAGTTAGATAGGGTTGAAATTTTAGGATGTGGCTTCTAATGGTTCATATTGAATGCACAAAACGTCTGGAGTTGAAATAATTTTAAAAAATTGAAATCCTTTTGTAACACACGAGTTTTCGTCCGAAACCCTGATATTTCGAAAGAGATTGTCCATTTTGTACACGAAGTGCATCCAGTTTTTGCCGTAACCCTCTCAACTTTTTAGCACATGCTATGTGGGTGAAATTATGATACCATGCCAAGTTTCAACCATTTGATAGTTCATTTGTGGTGCTTTTTAATTTCAGGGTCATTTAGCTGAAAACAATTCATTAAATGCATGAAAAATAGCAAATGAAGTTAGATAGGGTTGAAATTTTAGGATGTGGCTTATAATGGTTCATATTGAATGCACAAAAAGTCTGGGGTTGAAATAAGTTAAAAAAAATTGAAATCCTTATGTAACAGACGAGTTTTCGTCCGAAACCCTGATACTTCGAAAGAGATTGTCCATTTTGTACACGAAGTGCATCCAGCTTTTGCCGTAACCCTCTCAACTTTTTATCCCGTGCTATGTGGGTGAAATTATGATACCATGCCCAGTTTCAACCTTTTTAGAGTTCATTTGTGGTGCTTTTTAATTTCAGGGTCATTTAGCTCAAAACAATTCATTAAATGCATGGAAAATAGCAAATGATGTTAGATAGGGTTGAAATTTTCGGATGTGGCTTCTAATGGTTCATATTGAATGCACAAAAAGTTTGGAGTTGAAATAAGTTAAAAAAAATTGAAATCCTTTTGTAACAGACGAGTTTTCGTCCTAAACCCTGATACTTCGAAAGAGATTGTCCATTTTGTACACGAAGTGCATCCAGTTTTTGCCGTAACCCTCTCAACTTTTTAGCACATGCTATGTGGGTGAAATTATGAAACCATGCCAAGTTTCAACAATTTCAGAGTTCATTTGTGGTGCTTTTTAATTTCAGGGTCATTTAGCTCAAAACAATTCATTAAATGCATGAAAAATAGCAAATGAAGTTAGATAGGGTTGAAATTTTAGGATGTGGCTTCTAATGGTTCATATTGAATGCACAAAAAGTCTGGAGTTGAAATAAGTTAAAAAAATTGAAATCCTTTTGTAACAGACGAGTTTTCGTCCGAAACCCTGATATTTCGAAAGAGATTGTCCATTTTGTACACGAAGTGCATCCAGTTTTTACCGTAACCCTCTCAACTTTTTAGCACATGCTATGTGGGTGAAATTATGATACCATTCCAAGTTTCAACCATTTGATAGTTCATTTGTGGTGCTTTTTAATTTCAGGGTCATTTAGCTCAAAACAATTCATTAAATGCATGAAAAATAGCAAATGAAGTCAGATAGGGTTGAAATTTTAGGATGTGGCTTCTAATGGTTCATATTGAATGCACAAAAAGTCTGGAGTTGAAATAATTTTAAAAAATTGAAATCCTTTTGTAATAGACGAGTTTTCGTCCGAAACCCTGATACTTCGAAAGAGATTGTCCATTTTGTACACGAAGTGCATCCAGTTTTTGCCGTAACCCTCTCAACTTTTTAGCACATGCTATGTGGGTGAAATTATGATACCATGCCAACTTTCAACCATTTCATAGTTCATTTGTGGTGCTTTTAAATTTCAGGGTCATTTAGCTGAAAACAATTCATTAAATGCATGAAAAATAGCAAATGAAGTTAGATAGGGTTGAAATTTTAGGATGTGGCTTCTAATGGTTCATATTGAATGCACAAAACGTCTGGAGTTGAAATAATTTTAAAAAATTGAAATCCTTTTGTAACACACGAGTTTTCGTCCGAAACCCTGATATTTCGAACGAGATTGTCCATTTTGTACACGAAGTGCATCCAGTTTTTGCCGTAACCCTCTCAACTTTTTAGCACATGCTATGTGGGTGAAATTATGATACCATGCCAAGTTTCAACCATTTGATAGTTCATTTGTGGTGCTTTTTAATTTCAGGGTCATTTAGCTGAAAACAATTCATTAAATGCATGAAAAATAGCAAATGAAGTTAGATAGGGTTGAAATTTTAGGATGTGGCTTATAATGGTTCATATTGAATGCACAAAAAGTCTGGGGTTGAAATAAGTTAAAAAAAATTGAAATCCTTATGTAACAGACGAGTTTTCGTCCGAAACCCTGATACTTCGAAAGAGATTGTCCATTTTGTACACGAAGTGCATCCAGCTTTTGCCGTAACCCTCTCAACTTTTTATCCCGTGCTATGTGGGTGAAATTATGATACCATGCCCAGTTTCAACCTTTTTAGAGTTCATTTGTGGTGCTTTTTAATTTCAGGGTCATTTAGCTCAAAACAATTCATTAAATGCATGGAAAATAGCAAATGATGTTAGATAGGGTTGAAATTTTCGGATGTGGCTTCTAATGGTTCATATTGAATGCACAAAAAGTTTGGAGTTGAAATAAGTTAAAAAAAATTGAAATCCTTTTGTAACAGACGAGTTTTCGTCCTAAACCCTGATACTTCGAAAGAGATTGTCCATTTTGTACACGAAGTGCATCCAGTTTTTGCCGTAACCCTCTCAACTTTTTAGCACATGCTATGTGGGTGAAATTATGAAACCATGCCAAGTTTCAACAATTTCAGAGTTCATTTGTGGTGCTTTTTAATTTCAGGGTCATTTAGCTCAAAACAATTCATTAAATGCATGAAAAATAGCAAATGAAGTTAGATAGGGTTGAAATTTTAGGATGTGGCTTCTAATGGTTCATATTGAATGCACAAAAAGTCTGGAGTTGAAATAAGTTAAAAAAATTGAAATCCTTTTGTAACAGACGAGTTTTCGTCCGAAACCCTGATATTTCGAAAGAGATTGTCCATTTTGTACACGAAGTGCATCCAGTTTTTGCCGTAACCCTCTCAACTTTTTAGCACATGCTATGTGGGTGAAATTATGATACCATTCCAAGTTTCAACCATTTGATAGTTCATTTGTGGTGCTTTTTAATTTCAGGGTCATTTAGCTCAAAACAATTCATTAAATGCATGAAAAATAGCAAATGAAGTCAGATAGGGTTGAAATTTTAGGATGTGGCTTCTAATGGTTCATATTGAATGCACAAAAAGTCTGGAGTTGAAATAATTTTAAAAAATTGAAATCCTTTTGTAATAGACGAGTTTTCGTCCGAAACCCTGATACTTCGAAAGAGATTGTCCATTTTGTACACGAAGTGCATCCAGTTTTTGCCGTAACCCTCTCAACTTTTTAGCACATGCTATGTGGGTGAAATTATGATACCATGCCAACTTTCAACCATTTCATAGTTCATTTGTGGTGCTTTTAAATTTCAGGGTCATTTAGCTGAAAACAATTCATTAAATGCATGAAAAATAGCAAATGAAGTTAGATAGGGTTGAAATTTTAGGATGTGGCTTCTAATGGTTCATATTGAATGCACAAAACGTCTGGAGTTGAAATAATTTTAAAAAATTGAAATCCTTTTGTAACACACGAGTTTTCGTCCGAAACCCTGATATTTCGAACGAGATTGTCCATTTTGTACACGAAGTGCATCCAGTTTTTGCCGTAACCCTCTCAACTTTTTAGCACATGCTATGTGGGTGAAATTATGATACCATGCCAAGTTTCAACCATTTGATAGTTCATTTGTGGTGCTTTTTAATTTCAGGGTCATTTAGCTGAAAACAATTCATTAAATGCATGAAAAATAGCAAATGAAGTTAGATAGGGTTGAAATTTTAGGATGTGGCTTATAATGGTTCATATTGAATGCACAAAAAGTCTGGGGTTGAAATAAGTTAAAAAAAATTGAAATCCTTATGTAACAGACGAGTTTTCGTCCGAAACCCTGATACTTCGAAAGAGATTGTCCATTTTGTACACGAAGTGCATCCAGCTTTTGCCGTAACCCTCTCAACTTTTTATCCCGTGCTATGTGGGTGAAATTATGATACCATGCCCAGTTTCAACCTTTTTAGAGTTCATTTGTGGTGCTTTTTAATTTCAGGGTCATTTAGCTCAAAACAATTCATTAAATGCATGGAAAATAGCAAATGATGTTAGATAGGGTTGAAATTTTCGGATGTGGCTTCTAATAGTTCATATTGAATGCACAAAAAGTTTGGAGTTGAAATAAGTTAAAAAAAATTGAAATCCTTTTGTAACAGACGAGTTTTCGTCCTAAACCCTGATACTTCGAAAGAGATTGTCCATTTTGTACACGAAGTGCATCCAGTTTTTTCCGTAACCCTCTCAACTTTTTAGCACATGCTATGTGGGTGAAATTATGATATACCATGCCAAGTTTCAACCATTTCCGAGTTCATTTGTGGTGCTTTTTAATTTCAGGGTCATTTAGCTGAAAACAATTCATTAAATGCATGAAAAATAGCAAATGAAGTTAGATAGGGTTGAAATTTTAGGATGTGGCTTCTAATGGTTCATATTGAATGCACAAAAAGTCTGGAGTTGAAATAATTTTAAAAAACTTTAATCCTTTTGTAACACACGAGTTTTCGTCCGAAACCGTGATACTTCGAAAGAGATTGTCCATTTTGTACACGAAGTGCATCCAGTTTTGGCCGTAACCCTCTCAACTTTTTAGCACATGCTATGTGGGTGAAATTATGATACCATGCCAAGTTTCAACCATTTTAGAGTTCATTTGTGGTGCTTTTTAATTTCAGGGTCATTTAGCTGAAAACAATTCATTAAATGCATGAAAAATAGCAAATGATGTTAGATAGGGCTGAAATTTTCGGATGTGGCTTCTAATGGTACATATTGAATGCACAAAAAGTCTGGAGTTGAAATAATTTTAAAAAACTGAAATCCTTTTGTAACACACGAGTTTTCGTCCGAAACCGTGATACTTCGAAAGAGATTGTCCATTTTGTACACGAAGTGCATCCAGTTTTGGCCGTAACCCTCTCAACTTTTTAGCACATGTTATGTGGGTGAAATTATGATACCATGCCAAGTTTCAACCATTTTAGAGTTCATTTGTGGTGCTTTTTAATTTCAGGGTCATTTAGCTCAAAACAATTCATTTAATGCATGAAAAATAGCAAATGAAGTTAGATAGGGTTGAAATTTTAGGATGTGGCTTCTAATGGTTCATATTGAATGCACAAAAAGTCTGGAGTTGAAATAATTTTAAAAAATTGAAATCCTTTTGTAACAGACGAGTTTTCGTCCGAAACCCTGATACTTCGAAAGAGATTGTTCATTTTGTACACGAAGTGCATCCAGTTTTTGCCGTAACCCTCTCAACTTTTTAGCACATGCTATGTGGGTGAAATTATGAAACCATGCCAAGTTTCAACAATTTCAGAGTTCATTTGTGGTGCTTTTTAATTTCAGGGTCATTTAGCTCAAAACAATTCATTAAATGCATGAAAAATAGCAAATGAAGTTAGATAGGGTTGAAATTTTAGGATGTGGCTTCTAATGGTTCATATTGAATGCACAAAAAGTCTGGAGTTGAAATAATTTTAAAAAACTGAAATCCTTTTGTAACACACGAGTTTTCGTCCGAAACCGTGATACTTCGAAAGAGATTGTCCATTTTGTACACGAAGTGCATCCAGTTTTGGCCGTAACCCTCTCAACTTTTTAGCACATGCTATGTGGGTGAAATTATGATACCATGCCAAGTTTCAACCATTTTAGAGTTCATTTGTGGTGCTTTTTAATTTCAGGGTCATTTAGCTCAAAACAATTCATTTAATGCATGAAAAATAGCAAATGAAGTTAGATAGGGTTGAAATTTTAGGATGTGGCTTCTAATGGTTCATATTGAATGCACAAAAAGTCTGGAGTTGAAATAATTTTAAAAAATTGAAATCCTTTTGTAACAGACGAGTTTTCGTCCGAAACCCTGATACTTCGAAAGAGATTGTTCATTTTGTACACGAAGTGCATCCAGTTTTTGCCGTAACCCTCTCAACTTTTTAGCACATGCTATGTGGGTGAAATTATGATACCATGCCAACTTTCAACCATTTCAGAGTTCATTTGTGGTGCTTTTTAATTTCAGGGTTATTTAGCTCAAAACAATTCATTAAATGCATGAAAAATAGCAAATGAAGTTAGATAGGGTTGAAATTTTAGGATGTGGCTTCTAATGGTTCATATTGAATGCACAAAACGTCTGGAGTTGAAATAAGTTTAAAAAAATTGAAATCCTTTTGTAACAGACGAGTTTTCGTCCGAAACCCTGATACTTCGAAAGAGATTGTTCATTTTGTACACGAAGTGCATCCAGTTTTTGCCGTAACCCTCTCAACTTTTTAGCACATGCTATGTGGGTGAAATTATGATACCATGCCAACTTTCAACCATTTCAGAGTTCATTTGTGGTGCTTTTTAATTTCAGGGTTATTTAGCTCAAAACAATTCATTAAATGCATGAAAAATAGCAAATGAAGTTAGATAGGATTGAAATTTTAGGATGTGGCTTATAATGGTTCATATTGAATGCACAAAAAGTCTGGGGTTGAAATAAGTTAAAAAAAATTGAAATCCTTATGTAACAGACGAGTTTTCGTCCTAAACCCTGATACTTCGAAAGAGATTGTCCATTTTGTACACGAAGTGCATCCAGCTTTTGCCGTAACCCTCTCAACTTTTTATCCCGTGCTATGTGGGTGAAATTATGATACCATGCCCAGTTTCAACCTTTTTAGAGTTCATTTGTGGTGCTTTTTAATTTCAGGGTCATTTAGCTCAAAACAATTCATTAAATGCATGGAAAATAGCAAATGATGTTAGATAGGGTTGAAATTTTCGGATGTGGCTTCTAATAGTTCATATTGAATGCACAAAAAGTTTGGAGTTGAAATAAGTTAAAAAAAATTGAAATCCTTTTGTAACAAACGAGTTTTCGTCCTAAACCCTGATACTTCGAAAGAGATTGTCCATTTTGTACACGAAGTGCATCCAGTTTTTTCCGTAACCCTCTCAACTTTTTAGCACATGCTATGTGGGTGAAATTATGATACCATGCCAAGTTTCAACCATTTCAGAGTTCATTTGTGGTGCTTTTTAATTTCAGGGTCATTTAGCTCAAAACAATTCATTTAATGCATGAAAAATAGCAAATGAAGTTAGATAGGGTTGAAATTTTCGGATGTGGCTTCTAATGGTACATATTGAATGCACAAAAAGTCTGGAGTTGAAATAATTTTAAAAAACTGAAATCCTTTTGTAACACACGAGTTTTCGTCCGAAACCGTGATACTTCGAAAGAGATTGTCCATTTTGTACACGAAGTGCATCCAGTTTTGGCCGTAACCCTCTCAACTTTTTAGCACATGCTATGTGGGTGAAATTATGATACCATGCCAAGTTTCAACCATTTTAGAGTTCATTTGTGGTGCTTTTTAATTTCAGGGTCATTTAGCTCAAAACAATTCATTTAATGCATGAAAAATAGCAAATGAAGTTAGATAGGGTTGAAATTTTAGGATGTGGCTTCTAATGGTTCATATTGAATGCACAAAAAGTCTGGAGTTGAAATAATTTTAAAAAATTGAAATCCTTTTGTAACAGACGAGTTTTCGTCCGAAACCCTGATACTTCGAAAGAGATTGTTCATTTTGTACACGAAGTGCATCCAGTTTTTGCCGTAACCCTCTCAACTTTTTAGCACATGTTATGTGGGTGAAATTATGATACCATGCCAAGTTTCAACCATTTTAGAGTTCATTTGTGGTGCTTTTTAATTTCAGGGTCATTTAGCTCAAAACAATTCATTTAATGCATGAAAAATAGCAAATGAAGTTAGATAGGGTTGAAATTTTAGGATGTGGCTTCTAATGGTTCATATTGAATGCACAAAAAGTCTGGAGTTGAAATAATTTTAAAAAATTGAAATCCTTTTGTAACAGACGAGTTTTCGTCCGAAACCCTGATACTTCGAAAGAGATTGTTCATTTTGTACACGAAGTGCATCCAGTTTTTGCCGTAACCCTCTCAACTTTTTAGCACATGCTATGTGGGTGAAATTATGAAACCATGCCAAGTTTCAACAATTTCAGAGTTCATTTGTGGTGCTTTTTAATTTCAGGGTCATTTAGCTCAAAACAATTCATTAAATGCATGAAAAATAGCAAATGAAGTTAGATAGGGTTGAAATTTTAGGATGTGGCTTCTAATGGTTCATATTGAATGCACAAAAAGTCTGGAGTTGAAATAAGTTAAAAAAATTGAAATCCTTTTGTAACAGACGAGTTTTCGTCCGAAACCCTGATATTTCGAAAGAGATTGTCCATTTTGTACACGAAGTGCATCCAGTTTTTGCCGTAACCCTCTCAACTTTTTAGCACATGCTATGTGGGTGAAATTATGATACCATTCCAAGTTTCAACCATTTGATAGTTCATTTGTGGTGCTTTTTAATTTCAGGGTCATTTAGCTCAAAACAATTCATTAAATGCATGAAAAATAGCAAATGAAGTCAGATAGGGTTGAAATTTTAGGATGTGGCTTCTAATGGTTCATATTGAATGCACAAAAAGTCTGGAGTTGAAATAATTTTAAAAAATTGAAATCCTTTTGTAATAGACGAGTTTTCGTCCGAAACCCTGATACTTCGAAAGAGATTGTCCATTTTGTACACGAAGTGCATCCAGTTTTTGCCGTAACCCTCTCAACTTTTTAGCACATGCTATGTGGGTGAAATTATGATACCATGCCAACTTTCAACCATTTCATAGTTCATTTGTGGTGCTTTTAAATTTCAGGGTCATTTAGCTGAAAACAATTCATTAAATGCATGAAAAATAGCAAATGAAGTTAGATAGGGTTGAAATTTTAGGATGTGGCTTCTAATGGTTCATATTGAATGCACAAAACGTCTGGAGTTGAAATAATTTTAAAAAATTGAAATCCTTTTGTAACACACGAGTTTTCGTCCGAAACCCTGATATTTCGAACGAGATTGTCCATTTTGTACACGAAGTGCATCCAGTTTTTGCCGTAACCCTCTCAACTTTTTAGCACATGCTATGTGGGTGAAATTATGATACCATGCCAAGTTTCAACCATTTGATAGTTCATTTGTGGTGCTTTTTAATTTCAGGGTCATTTAGCTGAAAACAATTCATTAAATGCATGAAAAATAGCAAATGAAGTTAGATAGAGTTGAAATTTTAGGATGTGGCTTATAATGGTTCATATTGAATGCACAAAAAGTCTGGGGTTGAAATAAGTTAAAAAAAATTGAAATCCTTATGTAACAGACGAGTTTTCGTCCGAAACCCTGATACTTCGAAAGAGATTGTCCATTTTGTACACGAAGTGCATCCAGCTTTTGCCGTAACCCTCTCAACTTTTTATCCCGTGCTATGTGGGTGAAATTATGATACCATGCCCAGTTTCAACCTTTTTAGAGTTCATTTGTGGTGCTTTTTAATTTCAGGGTCATTTAGCTCAAAACAATTCATTAAATGCATGGAAAATAGCAAATGATGTTAGATAGGGTTGAAATTTTCGGATGTGGCTTCTAATAGTTCATATTGAATGCACAAAAAGTTTGGAGTTGAAATAAGTTAAAAAAAATTGAAATCCTTTTGTAACAAACGAGTTTTCGTCCTAAACCCTGATACTTCGAAAGAGATTGTCCATTTTGTACACGAAGTGCATCCAGTTTTTTCCGTAACCCTCTCAACTTTTTAGCACATGCTATGTGGGTGAAATTATGATACCATGCCAAGTTTCAACCATTTCAGAGTTCATTTGTGGTGCTTTTTAATTTCAGGGTCATTTAGCTCAAAACAATTCATTTAATGCATGAAAAATAGCAAATGAAGTTAGATAGGGTTGAAATTTTAGGATGTGGCTTATAATGGTTCATATTGAATGCACAAAAAGTTTGGAGTTGAAATAAGTTAAAAAAATTTGAAATCCTTTTGTAACAGACGAGTTTTCGTCCTAAACCCTGATACTTCGAAAGAGATTGTCCATTTTGTACACGAAGTGCATCCAGTTTTTTCCGTAACCCTCTCAACTTTTTAGCACATGCTATGTGGGTGAAATTATGATATACCATGCCAAGTTTCAACCATTTTCGAGTTCATTTGTGGTGCTTTTTAATTTCAGGGTCATTTAGCTGAAAACAATTCATTAAATGCATGAAAAATAGCAAATGAAGTTAGATAGGGTTGAAATTTTAGGATGTGGCTTCTAATGGTTCATATTGAATGCACAAAAAGTCTGGAGTTGAAATAATTTTAAAAAACTGAAATCCTTTTGTAACACACGAGTTTTCGTCCGAAACCGTGATACTTCGAAAGAGATTGTCCATTTTGTACACGAAGTGCATCCAGTTTTGGCCGTAACCCTCTCAACTTTTTAGCACATGCTATGTGGGTGAAATTATGATACCATGCCAAGTTTCAACCATTTTAGAGTTCATTTGTGGTGCTTTTTAATTTCAGGGTCATTTAGCTGAAAACAATTCATTAAATGCATGAAAAATAGCAAATGATGTTAGATAGGGTTGAAATTTTCGGATGTGGCTTCTAATGGTACATATTGAATGCACAAAAAGTCTGGAGTTGAAATAATTTTAAAAAACTGAAATCCTTTTGTAACACACGAGTTTTCGTCCGAAACCGTGATACTTCGAAAGAGATTGTCCATTTTGTACACGAAGTGCATCCAGTTTTGGCCGTAACCCTCTCAACTTTTTAGCACATGCTATGTGGGTGAAATTATGATACCATGCCAAGTTTCAACCATTTTAGAGTTCATTTGTGGTGCTTTTTAATTTCAGGGTCATTTAGCTCAAAACAATTCATTTAATGCATGAAAAATAGCAAATGAAGTTAGATAGGGTTGAAATTTTAGGATGTGGCTTCTAATGGTTCATATTGAATGCACAAAAAGTCTGGAGTTGAAATAATTTTAAAAAATTGAAATCCTTTTGTAACAGACGAGTTTTCGTCCGAAACCCTGATACTTCGAAAGAGATTGTTCATTTTGTACACGAAGTGCATCCAGTTTTTGCCGTAACCCTCTCAACTTTTTAGCACATGCTATGTGGGTGAAATTATGATACCATGCCAACTTTCAACCATTTCAGAGTTCATTTGTGGTGCTTTTTAATTTCAGGGTTATTTAGCTCAAAACAATTCATTAAATGCATGAAAAATAGCAAATGAAGTTAGATAGGGTTGAAATTTTAGGATGTGGCTTCTAATGGTTCATATTGAATGCACAAAACGTCTGGAGTTGAAATAAGTTTAAAAAAATTGAAATCCTTTTGTAACAGACGAGTTTTCGTCCGAAACCCTGATACTTCGAAAGAGATTGTTCATTTTGTACACGAAGTGCATCCAGTTTTTGCCGTAACCCTCTCAACTTTTTAGCACATGCTATGTGGGTGAAATTATGATACCATGCCAACTTTCAACCATTTCAGAGTTCATTTGTGGTGCTTTTTAATTTCAGGGTTATTTAGCTCAAAACAATTCATTAAATGCATGAAAAATAGCAAATGAAGTTAGATAGGATTGAAATTTTAGGATGTGGCTTCTAATGGTTCATATTGAATGCACAAAAAGTCTGGAGTTGAAATAAGTTCAAAAAAATTGAAATCCTTTTGTAACAGACGAGTTTTCGTCCTAAACCCTGATACTTCGAAAGAGATTGTCCATTTTGTACACGAAGTGCATCCAGTTTTTTCCGTAACCCTCTCAACTTTTTAGCACATGCTATGTGGGTGAAATTATGATACCATGCCAAGTTTCAACCATTTTAGAGTTCATTTGTGGTGCTTTTTAATTTCAGGGTCATTTAGCTCAAAACAATTCATTGTAATGCATGAAAAATAGCAAATGAAGTTAGATAGGGTTGAAATTTTAGGATGTGGCTTCTAATGGTTCATATTGAATGCACAAAAATTCTGGAGTTGAAATAAGTTAAAAAAATTGAAATCCTTTTGTAACAGACGAGTTTTCGTCCGAAACCCTGATATTTCGAAAGAGATTGTCCATTTTGTACACGAAGTGCATCCAGTTTTTGCCGTAACCCTCTCAACTTTTTAGCACATGCTATGTGGGTGAAATTATGGTACCATGCCAAGTTTCAACCATTTGATAGTTCATTTGTGGTGCTTTTTAATTTCAGGGTCATTTAGCTCAAAACAATTCATTAAATGCATGAAAAATAGCAAATGATGTTAGATAGGGTTGAAATTTTCGGATGTGGCTTCTAATGGTACATATTGAATGCACAAAAAGTCTGGAGTTGAAATAATTTTAAAAAACTGAAATCCTTTTGTAACACACGAGTTTTCGTCCGAAACCGTGATACTTCGAAAGAGATTGTCCATTTTGTACACGAAGTGCATCCAGTTTTGGCCGTAACCCTCTCAACTTTTTAGCACATGCTATGTGGGTGAAATTATGATACCATGCCAAGTTTCAACCATTTTAGAGTTCATTTGTGGTGCTTTTTAATTTTAGGGTCATTTAGCTCAAAACAATTCATTTAATGCATGAAAAATAGCAAATGAAGTTAGATAGGGTTGAAATTTTAGGATGTGGCTTCTAATGGTTCATATTGAATGCACAAAAAGTCTGGAGTTGAAATAATTTTAAAAAATTGAAATCCTTTTGTAACAGACGAGTTTTCGTCCGAAACCCTGATACTTCGAAAGAGATTGTTCATTTTGTACACGAAGTGCATCCAGTTTTTGTGGTAACCCTCTCAACTTTTTAGCACATGCTATGTGGGTGAAATTATGATACCATGCCAACTTTCAACCATTTCAGAGTTCATTTGTGGTGCTTTTTAATTTCAGGGTCATTTAGCTCAAAACAATTCATTAAATGCATGAAAAATAGCAAATGAAGTTAGATAGGGTTGAAATTTTAGGATGTGGCTTCTAATGGTTCATATTGAATGCACAAAAAGTCTGGAGTTGAAATAAGTTAAAAAAATTGAAATCCTTTTGTAACACACGAGTTTTCGTCCGAACCCCTGATACTTCGAAAGAGATTGTCCATTTTTTACACGAAGTGCATCCAGCTTTTGCCGTAACCCTCTCAACTTTTTATCCCATGCTATGTGGGTGAAATTATGATACCATGCCAAGTTTCAACCTTTTGAGAGTTCATTTGTGGTGCTTTTTAATTTCAGGGTCATTTAGCTGAAAACAATTCATTAAATGCATGAAAAATAGCAAATGATGTTAGATAGGGTTGAAATTTTCGGATGTGGCTTCTAATGGTACATATTGAATGCACAAAACGTCTGGAGTTGAAATAAGTTTAAAAAAATTGAAATCCTTTTGTAACAGACGAGTTTTCGTCCGAAACCCTGATACTTCGAAAGAGATTGTTCATTTTGTACACGAAGTGCATCCAGTTTTTGCCGTAACCCTCTCAACTTTTTAGCACATGCTATGTGGGTGAAATTATGATACCATGCCAACTTTCAACCATTTCACAGTTCATTTGTGGTGCTTTTTAATTTCAGGGTCATTTAGCTCAAAACAATTCATTTAATGCATGAAAAATAGCAAATGAAGTTAGATAGGGTTGAAATTTTAGGATGTGGCTTATAATGGTTCATATTGAATGCACAAAAAGTCTGGAGTTGAAATAAGTTCAAAAAAAATTGAAATCCTTTTGTAACAGACGTGTTTTCGTCCTAAACCCTGATACTTCGAAAGAGATTGTCCATTTTGTACACGAAGTGCATCCAGTATTTGCCGTAACCCTCTCAACTTTTTAACACATGCTATGTGGGTGAAATTATGATATACCATACCAAGTTTCACTAATTTTAGGGTTGAAATTTTAGGATGTGGCTTCTAATGGTTCATATTGAATGCACAAAAAGTCTGGAGTTGAAATAATTTTAAAAAATTGAAATCCTTTTGTAACAGACGAGTTTTCGTCCGAAACCCTGATACTTCGAAAGAGATTGTTCATTTTGTACACGAAGTGCATCCAGTTTTGGCCGTAACCCTCTCAACTTTTTAGCACATGCTATGTGGGTGAAATTATGATACCATGCCAACTTTCAACCATTTCAGAGTTCATTTGTGGTGCTTTTTAATTTCAGGGTTATTTAGCTCAAAACAATTCATTAAATGCATGAAAAATAGCAAATGAAGTTAGATAGGATTGAAATTTTAGGATGTGGCTTCTAATGGTTCATATTGAATGCACAAAAAGTCTGGAGTTGAATAAAGTTCAAAAAAATTGAAATCCTTTTGTAACAGACGAGTTTTCGTCCTAAACCCTGATACTTCGAAAGAGATTGTCCATTTTGTACACGAAGTGCATCCAGTTTTTTCCGTAACCCTCTCAACTTTTTAGCACATGCTATGTGGGTGAAATTATGATACCATGCCAAGTTTCAACCATTTTAGAGTTCATTTGTGGTGCTTTTTAATTTCAGGGTCATTTAGCTCAAAACAATTCATTTAATGCATGAAAAATAGCAAATGAAGTTAGATAGGGTTGAAATTTTAGGATGTGGCTTCTAATGGTTCATATTGAATGCACAAAAATTCTGGAGTTGAAATAAGTTAAAAAAATTGAAATCCTTTTGTAACACACGAGTTTTCGTCCGAAACCCTGATACTTCGAAAGAGATTGTCCATTTTGTACACGAAGTGCATCCAGCTTTTGCCGTAACCCTCTCAACTTTTTATCCCATGCTATGTGGGTGAAATTATGATACCATGCCAAGTTTCAACCTTTTGAGAGTTCATTTGTGGTGCTTTTTAATTTCAGGGTCATTTAGCTGAAAACAATTCATTAAATGCATGAAAAATAGCAAATGATGTTAGATAGGGTTGAAATTTTCGGATGTGGCTTCTAATGGTACATATTGAATGCACAAAACGTCTGGAGTTGAAATAAGTTTAAAAAAATTGAAATCCTTTTGTAACAGACGAGTTTTCGTCCGAAACCCTGATACTTCGAAAGAGATTGTTCATTTTGTACACGAAGTGCATCCAGTTTTTGCCGTAACCCTCTCAACTTTTTAGCACATGCTATGTGGGTGAAATTATGATACCATGCCAAGTTTCAACCATTTGATAGTTCATTTGGGGTGCTTTTTAATTTCAGGGTCATTTAGCTCAAAACAATTCATTAAATGCATGAAAAATAGCAAATGAAGTCAGATAGGGTTGAAATTTTAGGATGTGTCTTCTAATGGTTCATATTGAATGCACAAAAAGTCTGGAGTTGAAATAATTTTAAAAAATTGCAATCCTTTTGTAACAGACGAGTTTTAGTCCGAAACCGTGATACTTCGAAAGAGATTGTCCATTTTGTACACGAAGTGCATCCAGTTTTTGCCGTAACCCTCTCAACTTTTTAGCACATGCTATGTGGGTGAAATTATGATACCATGCCAACTTTCAACCATTTCAGAGTTCATTTGTGGTGCTTTTTAATTTCAGGGTCATTTAGCTCAAAACAATTCATTAAATGCATGAAAAATAGCAAATGAAGTTAGATAGGGTTGAAATTTTAGGATGTGGCTTCTAATGGTTCATATTGAATGCACAAAAAGTCTGGAGTTGAAATAATTTTAAAAAATTGAAATCCTTTTGTGACAAACGAGTTTTTGTCCGAAACCCTGATACTTCGAAAGTGATTGTCCATTTTGTACACGAAGTGCATCCAGTTTTTGCCGTAACCCTCTCAACTTTTTAACACATGCTATGTGGGTGAAATTATGATATACCATGCCAAGTTTCAACCATTTCCGAGTTCATTTGTAGTGCTTTTTAATTTCAGGGTCATTTAGCTGAAAACAATTCATTAAATGCATGAAAAATAGCAAATGAAGTTAGATAGGGTTGAAATTTTAGGATGTGGCTTCTAATGGTTCATATTGAATGCACAAAACGTCTGGAGTTGAAATAATTTTAAAAAATTGAAATCCTTTTGTAACACACGAGTTTTCGTCCGAAACCCTGATATTTCGAAAGAGATTGTCCATTTTGTACACGAAGTGCATCCAGTTTTTGCCGTAACCCTCTCAACTTTTTAGCACATGCTATGTGGGTGAAATTATGATACCATGCCAACTTTCAACCATTTCAGAGTTCATTTGTGGTGCTTTTTAATTTCAGGGTCATTTAGCTCAAAACAATTCATTAAATGCATGAAAAATAGCAAATGAAGTTAGATAGGGTTGAAATTTTAGGATGTGGCTTCTAATGGTTCATATTGAATGCACAAAAAGTCTGGAGTTGAAATAAGTTAAAAAAATTGAAATCCTTTTGTAACACACGAGTTTTCGTCCGAAACCCTGATACTTCGAAAGAGATTGTCCATTTTTTACACGAAGTGCATCCAGCTTTTGCCGTAACCCTCTCAACTTTTTATCCCATGCTATGTGGGTGAAATTATGATACCATGCCAAGTTTCAACCTTTTGAGAGTTCATTTGTGGTGCTTTTTAATTTCAGGGTCATTTAGCTGAAAACAATTCATTAAATGCATGAAAAATAGCAAATGATGTTAGATAGGGTTGAAATTTTCGGATGTGGCTTCTAATGGTACATATTGAATGCACAAAACGTCTGGAGTTGAAATAAGTTTAAAAAAATTGAAATCCTTTTGTAACAGACGAGTTTTCGTCCGAAACCCTGATACTTCGAAAGAGATTGTTCATTTTGTACACGAAGTGCATCCAGTTTTTGCCGTAACCCTCTCAACTTTTTAGCACATGCTATGTGGGTGAAATTATGATACCATGCCAACTTTCAACCATTTCACAGTTCATTTGTGGTGCTTTTTAATTTCAGGGTCATTTAGCTCAAAACAATTCATTTAATGCATGAAAAATAGCAAATGAAGTTAGATAGGGTTGAAATTTTAGGATGTGGCTTATAATGGTTCATATTGAATGCACAAAAAGTCTGGAGTTGAAATAAGTTCAAAAAAAATTGAAATCCTTTTGTAACAGACGTGTTTTCGTCCTAAACCCTGATACTTCGAAAGAGATTGTCCATTTTGTACACGAAGTGCATCCAGTTTTTGCCGTAACCCTCTCAACTTTTTAGCAGATGCTATGTGGGTGAAATTATAATACCATGCCAAGTTTCAACCATTTCAGAGTTCATTTGTGGTGCTTTTTAATTTCAGGGTCATTTAGCTCAAAACAATTCATTAAATGCATGAAAAATAGCAAATGAAGTTAGATAGGGTTGAAATTTTAGGATGTGGCTTCTAATGTTTCATATTGAATGCACAAAAAGTCTGGAGTTGAAATAAGTTAAAAAAATTGAAATCCTTTTGTAACAGACGAGTTTTCGTCCGAAACCCTGATATTTCGAAAGAGATTGTCCATTTTGTACACGAAGTGCATCCAGTTTTTGCCGTAACCCTCTCAACTTTTTAGCACATGCTATGTGGGTGAAATTATGATACCATGCCAAGTTTCAACCATTTGATAGTTCATTTGTGGTGCTTTTTAATTTCAGGGTCATTTAGCTCAAAACAATTCATTAAATGCATGAAAAATAGCAAATGAAGTCAGATAGGGTTGAAATTTTAGGATGTGTCTTCTAATGGTTCATATTGAATGCACAAAAAGTCTGGAGTTGAAATAATTTTAAAAAATTGCAATCCTTTTGTAACAGACGAGTTTTAGTCCGAAACCGTGATACTTCGAAAGAGATTGTCCATTTTGTACACGAAGTGCATCCAGTTTTTGCCGTAACCCTCTCAACTTTTTAGCACATGCTATGTGGGTGAAATTATGATACCATGCCAACTTTCAACCATTTCAGAGTTCATTTGTGGTGCTTTTTAATTTCAGGGTCATTTAGCTCAAAACAATTCATTAAATGCATGAAAAATAGCAAATGAAGTTAGATAGGGTTGAAATTTTAGGATGTGGCTTCTAATGGTTCATATTGAATGCACAAAAAGTCTGGAGTTGAAATAAGTTCAAAAAAATTGAAATCCTTTTGTAACAGACGAGTTTTCGTCCGAAACCATGATACTTCGAAAGAGATTGTCCATTTTGTACACGAAGTGCATCCAGTTTTTGCCGTAACCCTCTCAACTTTTTAGCACATGCTATGTGGGTGAAATTATGATACCATGCCAAGTTTCAACCATTTGATAGTTCATTTGTGGTGCTTTTTAATTTCAGGGTCATTTAGCTCAAAACAATTCATTAAATGCATGAAAAATAGGAAATGAAGTTAGATAGGGTTGAAATTTTAGGATGTGGCTTCTAATGGTTCATACTGAATGCACAAAAAGTCTGGAGTTGAAAAAAGTTAAAAAAAATTGAAATCCATATGTAACAGACGTGTTTTCGTCCGAAACCCTGATACTTCGAAAGAGATTGTCCATTTTGTACACGAAGTGCATCCAGTTTTTGCCGTAACCCTCTCAACTTTTTAGCACATGCTATGTGGGTGAAATTATGATACCATGCCAAGTTTCAACCATTTCAGAGTTCATTTGTGGTGCTTTTTAATTTCAGGGTCATTTAGCTGAAAACAATTCATTAAATGCATGAAAAATAGCAAATGAAGTTAGATAGGGTTGAAATTTTAGGATGTGGCTTCTAATGGTTCATATTGAATGCACAAAAAGTCTGGAGTTGAAATAATTTTAAAAAATTGAAATCCTTTTGTGACAAACGAGTTTTTGTCCGAAACCCTGATACTTCGAAAGTGATTGTCCATTTTGTACACGAAGTGCATCCAGTATTTGCCGTAACCCTCTCAACTTTTTAACACATGCTATGTGGGTGAAATTATGATATACCATACCAAGTTTCAACCATTTCCGAGTTCATTTGTAGTGCTTTTTAATTTCAGGGTCATTTAGCTGAAAACAATTCATTAAATGCATGAAAAATAGCAAATGAAGTTAGATAGGGTTGAAATTTTAGGATGTGGCTTCTAATGGTTCATATTGAATGCACAAAACGTCTGGAGTTGAAATAATTTTAAAAAATTGAAATCCTTTTGTAACACACGAGTTTTCGTCCGAAACCCTGATATTTCGAAAGAGATTGTCCATTTTGTACACGAAGTGCATCCAGTTTTTGTCGTAACCCTCTCAACTTTTTAGCACATGCTATGTGGGTGAAATTATGATACCATGCCAAGTTTCAACCATTTGATAGTTCATTTGTGGTGCTTTTTAATTTCAGGGTCATTTAGCTGAAAACAATTCATTAAATGCATGAAAAATAGCAAATGAAGTTAGATAGGGTTGAAATTTTAGGATGTGGCTTATAATGGTTCATATTGAATGCACAAAAAGTCTGGGGTTGAAATAAGTTAAAAAAAATTGAAATCCTTATGTAACAGACGAGTTTTCGTCCGAAACCCTGATACTTCGAAAGAGATTGTCCATTTTGTACACGAAGTGCATCCAGCTTTTGCCGTAACCCTCTCAACTTTTTATCCCGTGCTATGTGGGTGAAATTATGATACCATGCCCAGTTTCAACCTTTTTAGAGTTCATTTGTGGTGCTTTTTAATTTCAGGGTCATTTAGCTCAAAACAATTCATTAAATGCATGGAAAATAGCAAATGATGTTAGATAGGGTTGAAATTTTCGGATGTGGCTTCTAATGGTTCATATTGAATGCACAAAAAGTTTGGAGTTGAAATAAGTTAAAAAAAATTGAAATCCTTTTGTAACAGACGAGTTTTCGTCCTAAACCCTGATACTTCGAAAGAGATTGTCCATTTTGTACACGAAGTGCATCCAGTTTTTGCCGTAACCCTCTCAACTTTTTAGCACATGCTATGTGGGTGAAATTATGATACCATGCCAAGTTTCAACAATTTCAGAGTTCATTTGTGGTGCTTTTTAATTTCAGGGTCATTTAGCTCAAAACAATTCATTAAATGCATGAAAAATAGCAAATGAAGTTAGATAGGGTTGAAATTTTAGGATGTGGCTTCTAATGGTTCATATTGAATGCACAAAAAGTCTGGAGTTGAAATAAGTTAAAAAAATTGAAATCCTTTTGTAACAGACGAGTTTTCGTCCGAAACCCTGATATTTCGAAAGAGATTGTCCATTTTGTACACGAAGTGCATCCAGTTTTTGCCGTAACCCTCTCAACTTTTTAGCACATGCTATGTGGGTGAAATTATGATACCATTCCAAGTTTCAACCATTTGATAGTTCATTTGTGGTGCTTTTTAATTTCAGGGTCATTTAGCTCAAAACAATTCATTAAATGCATGAAAAATAGCAAATGAAGTCAGATAGGGTTGAAATTTTAGGATGTGGCTTCTAATGGTCCATATTGAATGCAGAAAAAGTCTGGAGTTGAAATAATTTTAAAAAATTGAAATCCTTTTGTAATAGACGAGTTTTCGTCCGAAACCCTGATACTTCGAAAGAGATTGTCCATTTTGTACACGAAGTGCATCCAGTTTTTGCCGTAACCCTCTCAACTTTTTAGCACATGCTATGTGGGTGAAATTATGATACCATGCCAACTTTCAACCATTTCATAGTTCATTTGTGGTGCTTTTAAATTTCAGGGTCATTTAGCTGAAAACAATTCATTAAATGCATGAAAAATAGCAAATGAAGTTAGATAGGGTTGAAATTTTAGGATGTGGCTTCTAATGGTTCATATTGAATGCACAAAACGTCTGGAGTTGAAATAATTTTAAAAAATTGAAATCCTTTTGTAACACACGAGTTTTCGTCCGAAACCCTGATATTTCGAACGAGATTGTCCATTTTGTACACGAAGTGCATCCAGTTTTTGCCGTAACCCTCTCAACTTTTTAGCACATGCTATGTGGGTGAAATTATGATACCATGCCAAGTTTCAACCATTTGATAGTTCATTTGTGGTGCTTTTTAATTTCAGGGTCATTTAGCTGAAAACAATTCATTAAATGCATGAAAAATAGCAAATGAAGTTAGATAGGGTTGAAATTTTAGGATGTGGCTTATAATGGTTCATATTGCATGCACAAAAAGTCTGGGGTTGAAATAAGTTAAAAAAAATTGAAATCCTTATGTAACAGACGAGTTTTCGTCCGAAACCCTGATACTTCGAAATAGATTGTCCATTTTGTACACGAAGTGCATCCAGCTTTTGCCGTAACCCTCTCAACTTTTTATCCCGTGCTATGTGGGTGAAATTATGATACCATGCCCAGTTTCAACCTTTTTAGAGTTCATTTGTGGTGCTTTTTAATTTCAGGGTCATTTAGCTCAAAACAATTCATTAAATGCATGGAAAATAGCAAATGATGTTAGATAGGGTTGAAATTTTCGGATGTGGCTTCTAATAGTTCATATTGAATGCACAAAAAGTTTGGAGTTGAAATAAGTTAAAAAAAATTGAAATCCTTTTGTAACAAACGAGTTTTCGTCCTAAACCCTGATACTTCGAAAGAGATTGTCCATTTTGTACACGAAGTGCATCCAGTTTTTTCCGTAACCCTCTCAACTTTTTAGCACATGCTATGTGGGTGAAATTATGATACCATGCCAAGTTTCAACCATTTCAGAGTTCATTTGTGGTGCTTTTTAATTTCAGGGTCATTTAGCTCAAAACAATTCATTTAATGCATGAAAAATAGCAAATGAAGTTAGATAGGGTTGAAATTTTAGGATGTGGCTTATAATGGTTCATATTGAATGCACAAAAAGTTTGGAGTTGAAATAAGTTAAAAAAATTTGAAATCCTTTTGTAACAGACGAGTTTTCGTCCTAAACCCTGATACTTCGAAAGAGATTGTCCATTTTGTACACGAAGTGCATCCAGTTTTTTCCGTAACCCTCTCAACTTTTTAGCACATGCTATGTGGGTGAAATTATGATATACCATGCCAAGTTTCAACCATTTCCGAGTTCATTTGTGGTGCTTTTTAATTTCAGGGTCATTTAGCTGAAAACAATTCATTAAATGCATGAAAAATAGCAAATGAAGTTAGATAGGGTTGAAATTTTAGGATGTGGCTTCTAATGGTTCATATTGAATGCACAAAAAGTCTGGAGTTGAAATAATTTTAAAAAACTGAAATCCTTTTGTAACACACGAGTTTTCGTCCGAAACCGTGATACTTCGAAAGAGATTGTCCATTTTGTACACGAAGTGCATCCAGTTTTGGCCGTAACCCTCTCAACTTTTTAGCACATGCTATGTGGGTGAAATTATGATACCATGCCAAGTTTCAACCATTTTAGAGTTCATTTGTGGTGCTTTTTAATTTCAGGGTCATTTAGCTGAAAACAATTCATTAAATGCATGAAAAATAGCAAATGATGTTAGATAGGGTTGAAATTTTCGGATGTGGCTTCTAATGGTACATATTGAATGCACAAAAAGTCTGGAGTTGAAATAATTTTAAAAAACTGAAATCCTTTTGTAACACACGAGTTTTCGTCCGAAACCGTGATACTTCGAAAGAGATTGTCCATTTTGTACACGAAGTGCATCCAGTTTTGGCCGTAACCCTCTCAACTTTTTAGCACATGCTATGTGGGTGAAATTATGATACCATGCCAAGTTTCAACCATTTTAGAGTTCATTTGTGGTGCTTTTTAATTTCAGGGTCATTTAGCTCAAAACAATTCATTTAATGCATGAAAAATAGCAAATGAAGTTAGATAGGGTTGAAATTTTAGGATGTGGCTTCTAATGGTTCATATTGAATGCACAAAAAGTCTGGAGTTGAAATAATTTTAAAAAATTGAAATCCTTTTGTAACAGACGAGTTTTCGTCCGAAACCCTGATACTTCGAAAGAGATTGTTCATTTTGTACACGAAGTGCATCCAGTTTTTGCCGTAACCCTCTCAACTTTTTAGCACATGCTATGTGGGTGAAATTATGATACCATGCCAACTTTCAACCATTTCAGAGTTCATTTGTGGTGCTTTTTAATTTCAGGGTTATTTAGCTCAAAACAATTCATTAAATGCATGAAAAATAGCAAATGAAGTTAGATAGGGTTGAAATTTTAGGATGTGGCTTCTAATGGTTCATATTGAATGCACAAAACGTCTGGAGTTGAAATAAGTTTAAAAAAATTGAAATCCTTTTGTAACAGACGAGTTTTCGTCCGAAACCCTGATACTTCGAAAGAGATTGTTCATTTTGTACACGAAGTGCATCCAGTTTTTGCCGTAACCCTCTCAACTTTTTAGCACATGCTATGTGGGTGAAATTATGATACCATGCCAACTTTCAACCATTTCAGAGTTCATTTGTGGTGCTTTTTAATTTCAGGGTTATTTAGCTCAAAACAATTCATTAAATGCATGAAAAATAGCAAATGAAGTTAGATAGGATTGAAATTTTAGGATGTGGCTTCTAATGGTTCATATTGAATGCACAAAAAGTCTGGAGTTGAATAAAGTTCAAAAAAATTGAAATCCTTTTGTAACAGACGAGTTTTCGTCCTAAACCCTGATACTTCGAAAGAGATTGTCCATTTTGTACACGAAGTGCATCCAGTTTTTTCCGTAACCCTCTCAACTTTTTAGCACATGCTATGTGGGTGAAATTATGATACCATGCCAAGTTTCAACCATTTTAGAGTTCATTTGTGGTGCTTTTTAATTTCAGGGTCATTTAGCTCAAAACAATTCATTTAATGCATGAAAAATAGCAAATGAAGTTAGATAGGGTTGAAATTTTAGGATGTGGCTTCTAATGGTTCATATTGAATGCACAAAAATTCTGGAGTTGAAATAAGTTAAAAAAATTGAAATCCTTTTGTAACACACGAGTTTTCGTCCGAAACCCTGATACTTCGAAAGAGATTGTCCATTTTGTACACGAAGTGCATCCAGCTTTTGCCGTAACCCTCTCAACTTTTTATCCCATGCTATGTGGGTGAAATTATGATACCATGCCAAGTTTCAACCTTTTGAGAGTTCATTTGTGGTGCTTTTTAATTTCAGGGTCATTTAGCTGAAAACAATTCATTAAATGCATGAAAAATAGCAAATGATGTTAGATAGGGTTGAAATTTTCGGATGTGGCTTCTAATGGTACATATTGAATGCACAAAACGTCTGGAGTTGAAATAAGTTTAAAAAAATTGAAATCCTTTTGTAACAGACGAGTTTTCGTCCGAAACCCTGATACTTCGAAAGAGATTGTTCATTTTGTACACGAAGTGCATCCAGTTTTTGCCGTAACCCTCTCAACTTTTTAGCACATGCTATGTGGGTGAAATTATGATACCATGCCAACTTTCAACCATTTCACAGTTCATTTGTGGTGCTTTTTAATTTCAGGGTCATTTAGCTCAAAACAATTCATTTAATGCATGAAAAATAGCAAATGAAGTTAGATAGGGTTGAAATTTTAGGATGTGGCTTATAATGGTTCATATTGAATGCACAAAAAGTCTGGAGTTCAAGTAAGTTCAAAAAAAATTGAAATCCTTTTGTAACAGACGAGTTTTCGTCCGAAACCCTGATACTTCGAAAGAGATTGTCCATTTTGTACACGAAGTGCATCCAGTTTTTGCCGTAACCCTCTCAACTTTTTAGCAGATGCTATGTGGGTGAAATTATAATACCATGCCAAGTTTCAACCATTTCAGAGTTCATTTGTGGTGCTTTTTAATTTCAGGGTCATTTAGCTCAAAACAATTCATTAAATGCATGAAAAATAGCAAATGAAGTTAGATAGGGTTGAAATTTTAGGATGTGGCTTCTAATGGTTCATATTGAATGCACAAAAAGTCTGGAGTTGAAATAAGTTAAAAAAATTGAATTCCTTTTGTAACAGACGAGTTTTCGTCCAAAACCCTGATATTTCGAAAGAGATTGTCCATTTTGTACACGAAGTGCATCCAGTTTTTGCCGTAACCCTCTCAACTTTTTAGCACATGCTATGTGGGTGAAATTATGATACCATGCCAAGTTTCAACCATTTGATAGTTCATTTGTGGTGCTTTTTAATTTCAGGGTCATTTAGCTCAAAACAATTCATTAAATGCATGAAAAATTACAAATGAAGTCAGATAGGTTTGAAATTTTAGGATGTGTCTTCTAATGGTTCATATTGAATGCACAAAAAGTCTGGAGTTGAAATAATTTTAAAAAATTGCAATCCTTTTGTAACAGACGAGTTTTCGTCCGAAACCCTGATACTTCGAAAGAGATTGTCCATTTTGTACACGAAGTGCATCCAGTTTTTGCCGTAACCCACTCAACTTTTTAGCACATGCTATGTGGGTGAAATTATGATACCATGCCAACTTTCAACCATTTCAGAGTTCATTTGTGGTGCTTTTTAATTTCAGGGTCATTTAGCTCAAAACAATTCATTAAATGCATGAAAAATAGCAAATGAAGTTAGATCGGGTTGAAATTTTAGGATGTGGCTTCTAATGGTTCATATTGAATGCACAAAAAGTCTGGAGTTGAAATAAGTTCAAAAAAATTGAAATCCTTTTGTAACAGACGAGTTTTCGTCCGAAACCATGATACTTCGAAAGAGATTGTCCATTTTGTACACGAAGTGCATCCAGTTTTTGCCGTAACCCTCTCAACTTTTTAGCACATGCTATGTGGGTGAAATTATGATACCATGCCAAGTTTCAACCATTTGATAGTTCATTTGTGGTGCTTTTTAATTTCAGGGTCATTTAGCTCAAAACAATTCATTAAATGCATGAAAAATAGGAAATGAAGTTAGATAGGGTTGAAATTTTAGGATGTGGCTTCTAATGGTTCATACTGAATGCACAAAAAGTCTGGAGTTGAAAAAAGTTAAAAAAAATTGAAATCCTTATGTAACAGACGTGTTTTCGTCCGAAACCCTGATACTTCGAAAGAGATTGTCCATTTTGTACACGAAGTGCATCCAGTTTTTGCCGTAACCCTCTCAACTTTTTAGCACATGCTATGTGGGTGAAATTATGATACCATGCCAACTTTCAACCATTTCAGAGTTCATTTGTGGTGCTTTTTAATTTCAGGGTCATTTAGCTGAAAACAATTCATTAAATGCATGAAAAATAGCAAATGAAGTTAGATAGGGTTGAAATTTTAGGATGTGGCTTCTAATGGTTCATATTGAATGCACAAAAAGTCTGGAGTTGAAATAATTTTAAAAAATTGAAATCCTTTTGTGACAAACGAGTTTTTGTCCGAAACCCTGATACTTCGAAAGTGATTGTCCATTTTGTACACGAAGTGCATCCAGTTTTTGCCGTAACCCTCTCAACTTTTTAACACATGCTATGTGGGTGAAATTATGATATACCATGCCAAGTTTCAACCATTTCCGAGTTCATTTGTAGTGCTTTTTAATTTCAGGGTCATTTAGCTGAAAACAATTCATTAAATGCATGAAAAATAGCAAATGAAGTTAGATAGGGTTGAAATTTTAGGATGTGGCTTCTAATGGTTCATATTGAATGCACAAAACGTCTGGAGTTGAAATAATTTTAAAAAATTGAAATCCTTTTGTAACACACGAGTTTTCGTCCGAAACCCTGATATTTCGAAAGAGATTGTCCATTTTGTACACGAAGTGCATCCAGTTTTTGCCGTAACCCTCTCAACTTTTTAGCACATGCTATGTGGGTGAAATTATGATACCATGCCAACTTTCAACCATTTCAGAGTTCATTTGTGGTGCTTTTTAATTTCAGGGTCATTTAGCTCAAAACAATTCATTAAATGCATGAAAAATAGCAAATGAAGTTAGATAGGGTTGAAATTTTAGGATGTGGCTTCTAATGGTTCATATTGAATGCACAAAAAGTCTGGAGTTGAAATAAGTTAAAAAAATTGAAATCCTTTTGTAACACACGAGTTTTCGTCCGAAACCCTGATACTTCGAAAGAGATTGTCCATTTTGTACACGAAGTGCATCCAGCTTTTGCCGTAACCCTCTCAACTTTTTATCCCATGCTATGTGGGTGAAATTATGATACCATGCCAAGTTTCAACCTTTTGAGAGTTCATTTGTGGTGCTTTTTAATTTCAGGGTCATTTAGCTGAAAACAATTCATTAAATGCATGAAAAATAGCAAATGATGTTAGATAGGGTTGAAATTTTCGGATGTGGCTTCTAATGGTACATATTGAATGCACAAAACGTCTGGAGTTGAAATAAGTTTAAAAAAATTGAAATCCTTTTGTAACAGACGAGTTTTCGTCCGAAACCCTGATACTTCGAAAGAGATTGTTCATTTTGTACACGAAGTGCATCCAGTTTTTGCCGTAACCCTCTCAACTTTTTAGCACATGCTATGTGGGTGAAATTATGATACCATGCCAACTTTCAACCATTTCACAGTTCATTTGTGGTGCTTTTTAATTTCAGGGTCATTTAGCTCAAAACAATTCATTTAATGCATGAAAAATAGCAAATGAAGTTAGATAGGGTTGAAATTTTAGGATGTGGCTTATAATGGTTCATATTGAATGCACAAAAAGTCTGGAGTTGAAATAAGTTCAAAAAAAATTGAAATCCTTTTGTAACAGACGTGTTTTCGTCCTAAACCCTGATACTTCGAAAGAGATTGTCCATTTTGTACACGAAGTGCATCCAGTTTTTGCCGTAACCCTCTCAACTTTTTAGCAGATGCTATGTGGGTGAAATTATAATACCATGCCAAGTTTCAACCATTTCAGAGTTCATTTGTGGTGCTTTTTAATTTCAGGGTCATTTAGCTCAAAACAATTCATTAAATGCATGAAAAATAGCAAATGAAGTTAGATAGGGTTGAAATTTTAGGATGTGGCTTCTAATGGTTCATATTGAATGCACAAAAAGTCTGGAGTTGAAATAAGTTAAAAAAATTGAAATCCTTTTGTAACAGACGAGTTTTCGTCCGAAACCCTGATATTTCGAAAGAGATTGTCCATTTTGTACACGAAGTGCATCCAGTTTTTGCCGTAACCCTCTCAACTTTTTAGCACATGCTATGTGGGTGAAATTATGATACCATGCCAAGTTTCAACCATTTGATAGTTCATTTGTGGTGCTTTTTAATTTCAGGGTCATTTAGCTCAAAACAATTCATTAAATGCATGAAAAATAGCAAATGAAGTCAGATAGGGTTGAAATTTTAGGATGTGTCTTCTAATGGTTCATATTGAATGCACAAAAAGTCTGGAGTTGAAATAATTTTAAAAAATTGCAATCCTTTTGTAATAGACGAGTTTTAGTCCGAAACCGTGATACTTCGAAAGAGATTGTCCATTTTGTACACGAAGTGCATCCAGTTTTTGCCGTAACCCTCTCAACTTTTTAGCACATGCTATGTGGGTGAAATTATGATACCATGCCAACTTTCAACCATTTGATAGTTCATTTGTGGTGCTTTTTAATTTCAGGGTCATTTAGCTCAAAACAATTCATTAAATGCATGAAAAATAGGAAATGAAGTTAGATAGGGTTGAAATTTTAGGATGTGGCTTCTAATGGTTCATACTGAATGCACAAAAAGTCTGGAGTTGAAAAAAGCTAAAAAAAATTGAAATCCTTATCTAGCAGACGTGTTTTCGTCCGAAACCCTGATACTTCGAAAGAGATTGTCCATTTTGTACACGAAGTGCATCCAGTTTTTGCCGTAACCCTCTCAACTTTTTAGCACATGCTATGTGGGTGAAATTATGATACCATGCCAAGTTTCAACCATTTCAGAGTTCATTTGTGGTGCTTTTTAATTTCAGGGTCATTTAGCTGAAAACAATTCATTAAATGCATGAAAAATAGCAAATGAAGTTAGATAGGGTTGAAATTTTAGGATGTGGCTTCTAATGGTTCATATTGAATGCACAAAAAGTCTGGAGTTGAAATAATTTTAAAAAATTGAAATCCTTTTGTGACAAACGAGTTTTTGTCCGAAACCCTGATACTTCGAAAGTGATTGTCCATTTTGTACACGAAGTGCATCCAGTATTTGCCGTAACCCTCTCAACTTTTTAACACATGCTATGTGGGTGAAATTATGATATACCATGCCAAGTTTCAACCATTTCCGAGTTCATTTGTAGTGCTTTTTAATTTCAGGGTCATTTAGCTGAAAACAATTCATTAAATGCATGAAAAATAGCAAATGAAGTTAGATAGGGTTGAAATTTTAGGATGTGGCTTCTAATGGTTCATATTGAATGCACAAAACGTCTGGAGTTGAAATAATTTTAAAAAATTGAAATCCTTTTGTAACACACGAGTTTTCGTCCGAAACCCTGATATTTCGAAAGAGATTGTCCATTTTGTACACGAAGTGCATCCAGTTTTTGCCGTAACCCTCTCAACTTTTTAGCACATGCTATGTGGGTGAAATTATGATACCATGCCAAGTTTCAACCATTTGATAGTTCATTTGTGGTGCTTTTTAATTTCAGGGTCATTTAGCTGAAAACAATTCATTAAATGCATGAAAAATAGCAAATGAAGTTAGATAGGGTTGAAATTTTAGGATGTGGCTTATAATGGTTCATATTGAATGCACAAAAAGTCTGGGGTTGAAATAAGTTAAAAAAAATTGAAATCCTTATGTAACAGACGAGTTTTCGTCCGAAACCCTGATACTTCGAAAGAGATTGTCCATTTTGTACACGAAGTGCATCCAGCTTTTGCCGTAACCCTCTCAACTTTTTATCCCGTGCTATGTGGGTGAAATTATGATACCATGCCCAGTTTCAACCTTTTTAGAGTTCATTTGTGGTGCTTTTTAATTTCAGGGTCATTTAGCTCAAAACAATTCATTAAATGCATGGAAAATAGCAAATGATGTTAGATAGGGTTGAAATTTTCGGATGTGGCTTCTAATGGTTCATATTGAATGCACAAAAAGTTTGGAGTTGAAATAAGTTAAAAAAAATTGAAATCCTTTTGTAACAGACGAGTTTTCGTCCTAAACCCTGATACTTCGAAAGAGATTGTCCATTTTGTACACGAAGTGCATCCAGTTTTTGCCGTAACCCTCTCAACTTTTTAGCACATGCTATGTGGGTGAAATTATGATACCATGCCAAGTTTCAACAATTTCAGAGTTCATTTGTGGTGCTTTTTAATTTCAGGGTCATTTAGCTCAAAACAATTCATTAAATGCATGAAAAATAGCAAATGAAGTTAGATAGGGTTGAAATTTTAGGATGTGGCTTCTAATGGTTCATATTGAATGCACAAAAAGTCTGGAGTTGAAATAAGTTAAAAAAATTGAAATCCTTTTGTAACAGACGAGTTTTCGTCCGAAACCCTGATATTTCGAAAGAGATTGTCCATTTTGTACACGAAGAGCATCCAGTTTTTGCCGTAACCCTCTCAACTTTTTAGCACATGCTATGTGGGTGAAATTATGATACCATTCCAAGTTTCAACCATTTGATAGTTCATTTGTGGTGCTTTTTAATTTCAGGGTCATTTAGCTCAAAACAATTCATTAAATGCATGAAAAATAGCAAATGAAGTCAGATAGGGTTGAAATTTTAGGATGTGGCTTCTAATGGTTCATATTGAATGCACAAAAAGTCTGGAGTTGAAATAATTTTAAAAAATTGAAATCCTTTTGTAATAGACGAGTTTTCGTCCGAAACCCTGATACTTCGAAAGAGATTGTCCATTTTGTACACGAAGTGCATCCAGTTTTTGCCGTAACCCTCTCAACTTTTTAGCACATGCTATGTGGGTGAAATTATGATACCATGCCAACTTTCAACCATTTCATAGTTCATTTGTGGTGCTTTTAAATTTCAGGGTCATTTAGCTGAAAACAATTCATTAAATGCATGAAAAATAGCAAATGAAGTTAGATAGGGTTGAAATTTTAGGATGTGGCTTCTAATGGTTCATATTGAATGCACAAAACGTCTGGAGTTGAAATAATTTTAAAAAATTGAAATCCTTTTGTAACACACGAGTTTTCATCCGAAACCCTGATATTTCGAACGAGATTGTCCATTTTGTACACGAAGTGCATCCAGTTTTTGCCGTAACCCTCTCAACTTTTTAGCACATGCTATGTGGGTGAAATTATGATACCATGCCAAGTTTCAACCATTTGATAGTTCATTTGTGGTGCTTTTTAATTTCAGGGTCATTTAGCTGAAAACAATTCATTAAATGCATGAAAAATAGCAAATGAAGTTAGATAGGGTTGAAATTTTAGGATGTGGCTTATAATGGTTCATATTGAATGCACAAAAAGTCTGGGGTTGAAATAAGTTAAAAAAAAATTGAAATCCTTATGTAACAGACGAGTTTTCGTCCGAAACCCTGATACTTCGAAAGAGATTGTCCATTTTGTACACGAAGTGCATCCAGCTTTTGCCGTAACCCTCTCAACTTTTTATCCCGTGCTATGTGGGTGAAATTATGATACCATGCCCAGTTTCAACCTTTTTAGAGTTCATTTGTGGTGCTTTTTAATTTCAGGGTCATTTAGCTCAAAACAATTCATTAAATGCATGGAAAATAGCAAATGATGTTAGATAGGGTTGAAATTTTCGGATGTGGCTTCTAATAGTTCATATTGAATGCACAAAAAGTTTGGAGTTGAAATAAGTTAAAAAAAATTGAAATCCTTTTGTAACAAACGAGTTTTCGTCCTAAACCCTGATACTTCGAAAGAGATTGTCCATTTTGTACACGAAGTGCATCCAGTTTTTGCCGTAACCCTCTCAACTTTTTAGCACATGCTATGTGGGTGAAATTATGATACCATGCCAAGTTTCAACAATTTCAGAGTTCATTTGTGGTGCTTTTTAATTTCAGGGTCATTTAGCTCAAAACAATTCATTAAATGCATGAAAAATAGCAAATGAAGTTAGATAGGGTTGAAATTTTAGGATGTGGCTTCTAATGGTTCATATTGAATGCACAAAAAGTCTGGAGTTGAAATAAGTTAAAAAAAATTGAAATCCTTTTGTAACAGACGAGTTTTCGTCCGAAACCCTGATATTTCGAAAGAGATTGTCCATTTTGTACACGAAGTGCATCCAGCTTTTGCCGTAACCCTCTCAACTTTTTATCCCGTGCTATGTGGGTGAAATTATGATACCATGCCCAGTTTCAACCTTTTTAGAGTTCATTTGTGGTGCTTTTTAATTTCAGGGTCATTTAGCTCAAAACAATTCATTAAATGCATGGAAAATAGCAAATGATGTTAGATAGGGTTGAAATTTTCGGATGTGGCTTCTAATGGTTCATATTGAATGCACAAAAAGTTTGGAGTTGAAATAAGTTAAAAAAAATTGAAATCCTTTTGTAACAGACGAGTTTTCGTCCTAAACCCTGATACTTCGAAAGAGATTGTCCATTTTGTACACGAAGTGCATCCAGTTTTTGCCGTAACCCTCTCAACTTTTTAGCACATGCTATGTGGGTGAAATTATGATACCATGCCAAGTTTCAACAATTTCAGAGTTCATTTGTGGTGCTTTTTAATTTCAGGGTCATTTAGCTCAAAACAATTCATTAAATGCATGAAAAATAGCAAATGAAGTTAGATAGGGTTGAAATTTTAGGATGTGGCTTCTAATGGTTCATATTGAATGCACAAAAAGTCTGGAGTTGAAATAAGTTCAAAAAATTGAAATCCTTTTGTAACAGACGAGTTTTCGTCCGAAACCCTGATATTTCGAAAGAGATTGTCCATTTTGTACACGAAGTGCATCCAGTTTTTGCCGTAACCCTCTCAACTTTTTAGCACATGCTATGTGGGTGAAATTATGATACCCTTCCAAGTTTCAACCATTTGATAGTTCATTTGTGGTGCTTTT
Source organism: Elymus sibiricus (assembly GCA_039707655.1). Taxonomy (NCBI): domain Eukaryota; kingdom Viridiplantae; phylum Streptophyta; class Magnoliopsida; order Poales; family Poaceae; genus Elymus; species Elymus sibiricus. The sequence continues at coordinate 242,805,903 of CM077665.1, forward strand.
TAATTTCAGGGTCATTTAGCTCAAAACAATTCATTAAATGCATGAAAAATAGCAAATGAAGTCAGATAGGGTTGAAATTTTAGGATGTGGCTTCTAATGGTTCATATTGAATTCACAAAAAGTCTGGAGTTGAAATAATTTTAAAAAATTGAAATCCTTTTGTAATAGACGAGTTTTCGTCCGAAACCCTGATACTTCGAAAGAGATTGTCCATTTTGTACACGAAGTGCATCCAGTTTTTGCCGTAACCCTCTCAACTTTTTAGCACATGCTATGTGGGTGAAATTATGATACCATGCCAACTTTCAACCATTTCATAGTTCATTTGTGGTGCTTTTAAATTTCAGGGTCATTTAGCTGAAAACAATTCATTAAATGCATGAAAAATAGCAAATGAAGTTAGATAGGGTTGAAATTTTAGGATGTGGCTTCTAATGGTTCATATTGAATGCACAAAACGTCTGGAGTTGAAATAATTTTAAAAAATTGAAATCCTTTTGTAACACACGAGTTTTCGTCCGAAACCCTGATATTTCGAACGAGATTGTCCATTTTGTACACGAAGTGCATCCAGTTTTTGCCGTAACCCTCTCAACTTTTTAGCACATGCTATGTGGGTGAAATTATGATACCATGCCAAGTTTCAACCATTTGATAGTTCATTTGTGGTGCTTTTTAATTTCAGGGTCATTTAGCTGAAAACAATTCATTAAATGCATGAAAAATAGCAAACGAAGTTAGATAGGGTTGAAATTTTAGGATGTGGCTTATAATGGTTCATATTGAATGCACAAAAAGTCTGGGGTTGAAATAAGTTAAAAAAAATTGAAATCCTTATGTAACAGACGAGTTTTCGTCCGAAACCCTGATACGTCGAAAGAGATTGTCCATTTTGTACACGAAGTGCATCCAGCTTTTGCCGTAACCCTCTCAACTTTTTATCCCGTGCTATGTGGTTGAAATTATGATACCATGCCCAGTTTCAACCTTTTTAGAGTTCATTTGTGGTGCTTTTTAATTTCAGGGTCATTTAGCTCAAAACAATTCATTAAATGCATGGAAAATAGCAAATGATGTTAGATAGGGTTGAAATTTTCGGATGTGGCTTCTAATAGTTCATATTGAATGCACAAAAAGTTTGGAGTTGAAATAAGTTAAAAAAAATTGAAATCCTTTTGTAACAAACGAGTTTTCGTCCTAAACCCTGATACTTCGAAAGAGATTGTCCATTTTGTACACGAAGTGCATCCAGTTTTTGCCGTAACCCTCTCAACTTTTTAGCACATGCTATGTGGGTGAAATTATGATACCATGCCAAGTTTCAACAATTTCAGAGTTCATTTGTGGTGCTTTTTAATTTCAGGGTCATTTAGCTCAAAACAATTCATTAAATGCATGAAAAATAGCAAATGAAGTTAGATAGGGTTGAAATTTTAGGATGTGGCTTCTAATGGTTCATATTGAGTGCACAAAAAGTCTGGAGTTGAAATAAGTTAAAAAAAATTGAAATCCTTTTGTAACAGACGAGTTTTCGTCCGAAACCCTGATATTTCGAAAGAGATTGTCCATTTTGTACATGAAGTGCATCCAGTTTTTGCCGTAACCCTCTCAACTTTTTAGCACATGCTATGTGGGTGAAATTATGATACCATTCCAAGTTTCAACCATTTGATAGTTCATTTGTGGTGCTTTTTAATTTCAGGGTCATTTAGCTCAAAACAATTCATTAAATGCATGAAAAATAGCAAATGAAGTCAGATAGGGTTGAAATTTTAGGATGTGGCTTCTAATGGTTCATATTGAATGCACAAAAAGTCTGGAGTTGAAATAATTTTAAAAAATTGAAATCCTTTTGTAATAGACGAGTTTTCGTCCGAAACCCTGATACTTCGAAAGAGATTGTCCATTTTGTACACGAAGTGCATCCAGTTTTTGCCGTAACCATCTCAACTTTTTAGCACATGCTATGTGGGTGAAATTATGATACCATGCCAACTTTCAACCATTTCAGAGTTCATTTGTGGTGCTTTTTAATTTCAGGGTCATTTAGCTCAAAACAATTCATTAAATGCATGAAAAATAGCAAATGAAGTTAGGTAGGGTTGAAATTTTAGGATGTGGCTTCTAATGGTTCATATTGAACGCACAAAAAGTCTGGAGTTGAAATAAGTTCAAAAAAATTGAAATCCTTTTGTAACAGACGAGTTTTCGTCCGAAACCATGATACTTCGAAAGAGATTGTCCATTTTGTACACGAAGTGCATCCAGTTTTTGCCGTAACCCTCTCAACTTTTTAGCACATGCTATGTGGGTGAAATTATGATACCATGCCAACTTTCAACCATTTCAGAGTTCATTTGTGGTGCTTTTTAATTTCAGGGTCATTTAGCTGAAAACAATTCATTAAATGAATAAAAAATAGCAAATGAAGTTAGATAGGGTTGAAATTTTAGGATGTGGCTTATAATGGTTCATATTGAATGCACAAAAAGTTTGGAGTTGAAATAAGTTAAAAAAATTTGAAATCCTTTTGTAACAGACGAGTTTTCGTCCTAAACCCTGATACTTCGAAAGAGATTGTCCATTTTGTACACGAAGTGCATCCAGTTTTTGCCGTAACCCTCTCAACTTTTTAGCACATGCTATGTGGGTGAAATTATGATACCATGCCAAGTTTCAACCATTTCAGAGTTCATTTGTGGTGCTTTTTAATTTCAGGGTCATTTAGCTCAAAACAATTCATTAAATGCATGAAAAATAGCAAATGAAGTTAGATAGGGTTGAAATTTTAGGATGTGGCTTCTAGTGGTTCATATTGAATGCACAAAACGTCTGGAGTTGAAATAATTTTAGAAAATTGAAATCCTTTTGTAACACACGAGTTTTCGTCCGAAACCCTGATACTTCGAAAGAGATTGTCCATTTTGTACACGAAGTGCATCCAGTTTTTGCCGTAACCCTCTCAACTTTTTAGCACATGCTATGTGGGTGAAATTATGATACCATGCCAACTTTCAACCATTTCAGAGTTCATTTGTAGTGCTTTTTAATTTCAGGGTTATTTAGCTCAAAACAATTCATTAAATGCATGAAAAATAGCAAATGAAGTGAGATAGGGTTGAAATTTTAGGATGTGGCTTCTAATGGTTCATATGGAATGCACAAAAAGTTTGGAGTTGAAATAAGTTTAAAAAAATTGAAATCCTTTTGTAACAGACGAGTTTTCGTCCTAAACCCTGATACTTCGAAAGAGATTGTCCATTTTGTACACGAAGTGCATCCAGTTTTTGACGTAACCCTCTCAACTTTTTAGCACATGCTATGTGGGTGAAATTATGATACCATGCCAAGTTTCAACCATTTCAGAGTTCATTTGTGGTGCTTTTTAATTTCAGGGTCATTTAGCTCAAAACAATTCATTTAATGCATGAAAAATAGCAAATGAAGTTAGATAGGGTTGAAATTTTAGGATGTGGCTTATAATGGTTCATATTGAATGCACAAAAAGTTTGGAGTTGAAATAAGTTAAAAAAAATTGAAATCCTTTTGTAACAGACGAGTTTTCGTCCTAAACCCTGATACTTCGAAAGAGATTGTCCATTTTGTACACGAAGTGCATCCAGTTTTTGCCGTAACCCTCTAAACTTTTTAGCACATGCTATGTGGGTGAAATTATGATACCATGCCAAGTTTCAACCATTTCAGAGTTCATTTGTGGTGCTTTTTAATTTCAGGGTCATTTAGCTGAAAACAATTCATTAAATGCACGAAAAATAGCAAATGAAGTTAGATAGGGTTGATATTTTAGGATGTGGCTTCTAATGGTTCATATTGAATGCACAAAAAGTCTGGAGTTGAAATAATTTTAAAAAATTGAAATCCTTTTGTAACAAACGCGTTTTTGTCCGAAACCCTGATACTTCGAAAGTGATTGTCCATTTTGTACACGAAGTGCATCCAGTTTTTGCCGTAACCCTCTCAACTTTTTAACACATGCTATGTGGGTGAAATTATGATATACCATGCCAAGTTTCAACCATTTCCGAGTTCATTTGTGGTGCTTTTTAATTTCAGGGTCATTTAGCTGAAAACAATTCATTAAATGCATGAAAAATAGCAAATGAAGTTAGATAGGGTTGAAATTTTAGGATGTGGCTTCTAATGGTTCATATTGAATGCACAAAACGTCTGGAGTTGAAATAATTTTAAAAAATTGAAATCCTTTTGTAACACGCGAGTTTTCGTCCGAAACCCTGATATTTCGAAAGAGATTGTCCATTTTGTACACGAAGTGCATCCAGTTTTTGCCGTAACCCTCTCAACTTTTTAGCACATGCTATGTGGGTGAAATTATGATACCATGCCAAGTTTCAACCATTTGATAGTTCATTTGTGGTGCTTTTTAATTTCAGGGTCGTTTAGCTGAAAACAATTCATTAAATGCATGAAAAATAGCAAATGAAGTTAGATAGGGTTGAAATTTTAGGATGTGGCTTATAATGGTTCATATTGAATGCACAAAAAGTCTGGGGTTGAAATAAGTTAAAAAAACATGAAATCCTTATGTAACAGACGAGTTTTCGTCCGAAACCCTGATACTTCGAAAGAGATTGTCCATTTTGTACACGAAGTGCATCCAGCTTTTGCCGTAACCCTCTCAACTTTTTATCCCGTGCTATGTGGGTGAAATTATGATACCATGCATAGTTTCAACCTTTTTAGAGTTCATTTGTGGTGCTTTTTAATTTCAGGGTCATTTAGCTCAAAACAATTCATTAAATGCATGGAAAATAGCAAATGATGTTAGATAGGGTTGAAATTTTCGGATGTGGCTTCTAATAGTTCATATTGAATGCACAAAAAGTTTGGAGTTGAAATAAGTTAAAAAAAATTGAAATCCTTTTGTAACAGACGAGTTTTCGTCCTAAACCCTGATACTTCGAAAGAGATTGTCCATTTTGTACACGAAGTGCATCCAGTTTTTGCCGTAACCCTCTCAACTTTTTAGCACATGCTATGTTGGTGAAATTATGATACCATGCCAAGTTTCAACAATTTCAGAGTTCATTTGTGGTGCTTTTTAATTTCAGGGTCATTTAGCTCAAAACAATTCATTAAATGCATGAAAAATAGCAAATGAAGTTAGATAGGGTTGAAATTTTAGGATGTGGCTTCTAATGGTTCATATTGAATGCACAAAAAGTCTGGAGTTGAAATAAGTTAAAAAAAATTGAAATCCTTTTGTAACAGACGAGTTTTCGTCCGAAACCCTGATATTTCGAAAGAGATTGTCCATTTGGTACACGAAGTGCATCCAGTTTTTGCCGTAACCCTCTCAACTTTTTAGCACATGCTATGTGGGTGAAATTATGATACCATTCCAAGTTTCAACCATTTGATAGTTCATTTGTGGTGCTTTTTAATTTCAGGGTCATTTAGCTCAAAACAATTCATTAAATGCATGAAAAATAGCAAATGAAGTCAGATAGGGTTGAAATTTTAGGATGTGGCTTCTAATGGTTCATATTGAATGCACAAAAAGTCTGGAGTTGAAATAATTTTAAAAAATTGAAATCCTTTTGTAATAGACGAGTTTTCGTCCGAAACCCTGATACTTCGAAAGAGATTGTCCATTTTGTACACGAAGTGCATCCAGTTTTTGCCGTAACCCTCTCAACTTTTTAGCACATGCTATGTGGGTGAAATTATGATACCATGCCAACTTTCAACCATTTCAGAGTTCATTTGTGGTGCTTTTTAATTTCAGGGTCATTTAGCTCAAAACAATTCATTAAATGCATGAAAAATAGCAAATGAAGTTAGATAGGGTTGAAATTTTAGGATGTGTCTTCTAATGGTTCATATTGAATGCACAAAACGTCTGGAGTTGAAATAATTTTAAAAAATTGAAATCCTTTTGTAACACACGAGTTTTCGTCCGAAACCCTGATATTTCGAAAGAGATTGTCCATTTTGTACACGAAGTGCATCCAGTTTTTGCCGTAACCCTCTCAACTTTTTAGCACATGCTATGTGGGTGAAATTATGATACCATTCCAAGTTTCAACCATTTGATAGTTCATTTGTGGTGCTTTTTCATTTCAGGGTCATTTAGCTCAAAACAATTCATTAAATGCATGAAAAATAGCAAATGAAGTTAGGTAGGGTTGAAATTATAGGATGTGGCTTCTAATGGTTCATATTGAACGCACAAAAAGTCTGGAGTTGAAATAAGTTCAAAAAAATTGAAATCCTTTTGTAACAGACGAGTTTTCGTCCGAAACCATGATACTTCGAAAGAGATTGTCCATTTTGTACACGAAGTGCATCCAGTTTTTGCCGTAACCCTCTCAACTTTTTAGCACATGCTATGTTGGTGAAATTATGATACCATGCCAAGTTTCAACAATTTCAGAGTTCATTTGTGGTGCTTTTTAATTTCAGGGTCATTTAGCTCAAAACAATTCATTAAATGCATGAAAAATAGCAAATGAAGTTAGATAGGGTTGAAATTTTAGGATGTGGCTTCTAATGGTTCATATTGAATGCACAAAAAGTCTGGAGTTGAAATAATTTTAAAAAATTGAAATCCTTTTGTGACAAACGAGTTTTTGTCCGAAACCCTGATACTTCGAAAGTGATTGTCCATTTTGTACACGAAGTGCATCCAGTATTTGCCGTAACCCTCTCAACTTTTTAACACATGCTATGTGGGTGAAATTATGATATACCATACCAAGTTTCAACCATTTCCGAGTTCATTTGTAGTGCTTTTTAATTTCAGGGTCATTTAGCTGAAAACAATTCATTAAATGCATGAAAAATAGCAAATGAAGTTAGATAGGGTTGAAATTTTAGGATGTGGCTTCTAATGGTTCATATTGAATGCACAAAACGTCTGGAGTTGAAATAATTTTAAAAAATTGAAATCCTTTTGTAACACACGAGTTTTCGTCCGAAACCCTGATATTTCGAAAGAGATTGTCCATTTTGTACACGAAGTGCATCCAGTTTTTGTCGTAACCCTCTCAACTTTTTAGCACATGCTATGTGGGTGAAATTATGATACCATGCCAAGTTTCAACCATTTGATAGTTCATTTGTGGTGCTTTTTAATTTCAGGGTCATTTAGCTGAAAACAATTCATTAAATGCATGAAAAATAGCAAATGAAGTTAGATAGGGTTGAAATTTTAGGATGTGGCTTATAATGGTTCATATTGAATGCACAAAAAGTCTGGGGTTGAAATAAGTTAAAAAAAATTGAAATCCTTATGTAACAGACGAGTTTTCGTCCGAAACCCTGATACTTCGAAAGAGATTGTCCATTTTGTACACGAAGTGCATCCAGCTTTTGCCGTAACCCTCTCAACTTTTTATCCCGTGCTATGTGGGTGAAATTATGATACCATGCCCAGTTTCAACCTTTTTAGAGTTCATTTGTGGTGCTTTTTAATTTCAGGGTCATTTAGCTCAAAACAATTCATTAAATGCATGGAAAATAGCAAATGATGTTAGATAGGGTTGAAATTTTCGGATGTGGCTTCTAATGGTTCATATTGAATGCACAAAAAGTTTGGAGTTGAAATAAGTTAAAAAAAATTGAAATCCTTTTGTAACAGACGAGTTTTCGTCCTAAACCCTGATACTTCGAAAGAGATTGTCCATTTTGTACACGAAGTGCATCCAGTTTTTGCCGTAACCCTCTCAACTTTTTAGCACATGCTATGTGGGTGAAATTATGATACCATGCCAAGTTTCAACAATTTCAGAGTTCATTTGTGGTGCTTTTTAATTTCAGGGTCATTTAGCTCAAAACAATTCATTAAATGCATGAAAAATAGCAAATGAAGTTAGATAGGGTTGAAATTTTAGGATGTGGCTTCTAATGGTTCATATTGAATGCACAAAAAGTCTGGAGTTGAAATAAGTTAAAAAAATTGAAATCCTTTTGTAACAGACGAGTTTTCGTCCGAAACCCTGATACTTCGAAAGAGATTGTCCATTTTGTACACGAAGTGCATCCAGTTTTTGCCGTAACCCTCTCAACTTTTTAGCACATGCTATGTGGGTGAAATTATGATACCATGCCAACTTTCAACCATTTCAGAGTTCATTTGTAGTGCTTTTTAATTTCAGGGTTATTTAGCTCAAAACAATTCATTAAATGCATGAAAAATAGCAAATGAAGTGAGATAGGGTTGAAATTTTAGGATGTGGATTCTAATGGTTCATATGGAATGCACAAAAAGTTTGGAGTTGAAATAAGTTTAAAAAAATTGAAATCCTTTTGTAACAGACGAGTTTTCGTCCTAAACCCTGATACTTCGAAAGAGATTGTCCATTTTGTACACGAAGTGCATCCAGTTTTTGACGTAACCCTCTCAACTTTTTAGCACATGCTATGTGGGTGAAATTATGATACCATGCCAAGTTTCAACCATTTCAGAGTTCATTTGTGGTGCTTTTTAATTTCAGGGTCATTTAGCTCAAAACAATTCATTTAATGCATGAAAAATAGCAAATGAAGTTAGATAGGGTTGAAATTTTAGGATGTGGCTTATAATGGTTCATATTGAATGCACAAAAAGTTTGGAGTTGAAATAAGTTAAAAAAAATTGAAATCCTTTTGTAACAGACGAGTTTTCGTCCTAAACCCTGATACTTCGAAAGAGATTGTCCATTTTGTACACGAAGTGCATCCAGTTTTTGCCGTAACCCTCTCAACTTTTTAGCACATGCTATGTGGGTGAAATTATGATACCATGCCAAGTTTCAACCATTTCAGAGTTCATTTGTGGTGCTTTTTAATTTCAGGGTCATTTAGCTGAAAACAATTCATTAAATGCACGAAAAATAGCAAATGAAGTTAGATAGGGTTGATATTTTAGGATGTGGCTTCTAATGGTTCATATTGAATGCACAAAAAGTCTGGAGTTGAAATAATTTTAAAAAATTGAAATCCTTTTGTAACAAACGCGTTTTTGTCCGAAACCCTGATACTTCGAAAGTGATTGTCCATTTTGTACACGAAGTGCATCCAGTTTTTGCCGTAACCCTCTCAACTTTTTAACACATGCTATGTGGGTGAAATTATGATATACCATGCCAAGTTTCAACCATTTCCGAGTTCATTTGTGGTGCTTTTTAATTTCAGGGTCATTTAGCTGAAAACAATTCATTAAATGCATGAAAAATAGCAAATGAAGTTAGATAGGGTTGAAATTTTAGGATGTGGCTTCTAATGGTTCATATTGAATGCACAAAACGTCTGGAGTTGAAATAATTTTAAAAAATTGAAATCCTTTTGTAACACGCGAGTTTTCGTCCGAAACCCTGATATTTCGAAAGAGATTGTCCATTTTGTACACGAAGTGCATCCAGTTTTTGCCGTAACCCTCTCAACTTTTTAGCACATGCTATGTGGGTGAAATTATGATACCATGCCAAGTTTCAACCATTTGATAGTTCATTTGTGGTGCTTTTTAATTTCAGGGTCGTTTAGCTGAAAACAATTCATTAAATGCATGAAAAATAGCAAATGAAGTTAGATAGGGTTGAAATTTTAGGATGTGGCTTATAATGGTTCATATTGAATGCACAAAAAGTCTGGGGTTGAAATAAGTTAAAAAAACATGAAATCCTTATGTAACAGACGAGTTTTCGTCCGAAACCCTGATACTTCGAAAGAGATTGTCCATTTTGTACACGAAGTGCATCCAGCTTTTGCCGTAACCCTCTCAACTTTTTATCCCGTGCTATGTGGGTGAAATTATGATACCATGCATAGTTTCAACCTTTTTAGAGTTCATTTGTGGTGCTTTTTAATTTCAGGGTCATTTAGCTCAAAACAATTCATTAAATGCATGGAAAATAGCAAATGATGTTAGATAGGGTTGAAATTTTCGGATGTGGCTTCTAATAGTTCATATTGAATGCACAAAAAGTTTGGAGTTGAAATAAGTTAAAAAAAATTGAAATCCTTTTGTAACAGACGAATTTTCGTCCTAAACCCTGATACTTCGAAAGAGATTGTCCATTTTGTACACGAAGTGCATCCAGTTTTTGCCGTAACCCTCTCAACTTTTTAGCACATGCTATGTTGGTGAAATTATGATACCATGCCAAGTTTCAACAATTTCAGAGTTCATTTGTGGTGCTTTTTAATTTCAGGGTCATTTAGCTCAAAACAATTCATTAAATGCATGAAAAATAGCAAATGAAGTTAGATAGGGTTGAAATTTTAGGATGTGGCTTCTAATGGTTCATATTGAATGCACAAAAAGTCTGGAGTTGAAATAAGTTAAAAAAAATTGAAATCCTTTTGTAACAGACGAGTTTTCGTCCGAAACCCTGATATTTCGAAAGAGATTGTCCATTTGGTACACGAAGTGCATCCAGTTTTTGCCGTAACCCTCTCAACTTTTTAGCACATGCTATGTGGGTGAAATTATGATACCATTCCAAGTTTCAACCATTTGATAGTTCATTTGTGGTGCTTTTTAATTTCAGGGTCATTTAGCTCAAAACAATTCATTAAATGCATGAAAAATAGCAAATGAAGTCAGATAGGGTTGAAATTTTAGGATGTGGCTTCTAATGGTTCATATTGAATGCACAAAAAGTCTGGAGTTGAAATAATTTTAAAAAATTGAAATCCTTTTGTAATAGACGAGTTTTCGTCCGAAACCCTGATACTTCGAAAGAGATTGTCCATTTTGTACACGAAGTGCATCCAGTTTTTGCCGTAACCCTCTCAACTTTTTAGCACATGCTATGTGGGTGAAATTATGATACCATGCCAACTTTCAACCATTTCAGAGTTCATTTGTGGTGCTTTTTAATTTCAGGGTCATTTAGCTCAAAACAATTCATTAAATGCATGAAAAATAGCAAATGAAGTTAGATAGGGTTGAAATTTTAGGATGTGTCTTCTAATGGTTCATATTGAATGCACAAAACGTCTGGAGTTGAAATAATTTTAAAAAATTGAAATCCTTGTGTAACACACGAGTTTTCGTCCGAAACCCTGATATTTCGAAAGAGATTGTCCATTTTGTACACGAAGTGCATCCAGTTTTTGCCGTAACCCTCTCAACTTTTTAGCACATGCTATGTGGGTGAAATTATGATACCATTCCAAGTTTCAACCATTTGATAGTTCATTTGTGGTGCTTTTTCATTTCAGGGTCATTTAGCTCAAAACAATTCATTAAATGCATGAAAAATAGCAAATGAAGTTAGGTAGGGTTGAAATTATAGGATGTGGCTTCTAATGGTTCATATTGAACGCACAAAAAGTCTGGAGTTGAAATAAGTTCAAAAAAATTGAAATCCTTTTGTAACAGACGAGTTTTCGTCCGAAACCATGATACTTCGAAAGAGATTGTCCATTTTGTACACGAAGTGCATCCAGTTTTTGCCGTAACCCTCTCAACTTTTTAGCACATGCTATGTTGGTGAAATTATGATACCATGCCAAGTTTCAACAATTTCAGAGTTCATTTGTGGTGCTTTTTAATTTCAGGGTCATTTAGCTCAAAACAATTCATTAAATGCATGAAAAATAGCAAATGAAGTTAGATAGGGTTGAAATTTTAGGATGTGGCTTCTAATGGTTCATATTGAATGCACAAAAAGTCTGGAGTTGAAATAATTTTAAAAAATTGAAATCCTTTTGTGACAAACGAGTTTTTGTCCGAAACCCTGATACTTCGAAAGTGATTGTCCATTTTGTACACGAAGTGCATCCAGTATTTGCCGTAACCCTCTCAACTTTTTAACACATGCTATGTGGGTGAAATTATGATATACCATACCAAGTTTCAACCATTTCCGAGTTCATTTGTAGTGCTTTTTAATTTCAGGGTCATTTAGCTGAAAACAATTCATTAAATGCATGAAAAATAGCAAATGAAGTTAGATAGGGTTGAAATTTTAGGATGTGGCTTCTAATGGTTCATATTGAATGCACAAAACGTCTGGAGTTGAAATAATTTTAAAAAATTGAAATCCTTTTGTAACACACGAGTTTTCGTCCGAAACCCTGATATTTCGAAAGAGATTGTCCATTTTGTACACGAAGTGCATCCAGTTTTTGTCGTAACCCTCTCAACTTTTTAGCACATGCTATGTGGGTGAAATTATGATACCATGCCAAGTTTCAACCATTTGATAGTTCATTTGTGGTGCTTTTTAATTTCAGGGTCATTTAGCTGAAAACAATTCATTAAATGCATGAAAAATAGCAAATGAAGTTAGATAGGGTTGAAATTTTAGGATGTGGCTTATAATGGTTCATATTGAATGCACAAAAAGTCTGGGGTTGAAATAAGTTAAAAAAAATTGAAATCCTTATGTAACAGACGAGTTTTCGTCCGAAACCCTGATACTTCGAAAGAGATTGTCCATTTTGTACACGAAGTGCATCCAGCTTTTGCCGTAACCCTCTCAACTTTTTATCCCGTGCTATGTGGGTGAAATTATGATACCATGCCCAGTTTCAACCTTTTTAGAGTTCATTTGTGGTGCTTTTTAATTTCAGGGTCATTTAGCTCAAAACAATTCATTAAATGCATGGAAAATAGCAAATGATGTTAGATAGGGTTGAAATTTTCGGATGTGGCTTCTAATGGTTCATATTGAATGCACAAAAAGTTTGGAGTTGAAATAAGTTAAAAAAAATTGAAATCCTTTTGTAACAGACGAGTTTTCGTCCTAAACCCTGATACTTCGAAAGAGATTGTCCATTTTGTACACGAAGTGCATCCAGTTTTTGCCGTAACCCTCTCAACTTTTTAGCACATGCTATGTGGGTGAAATTATGATACCATGCCAAGTTTCAACAATTTCAGAGTTCATTTGTGGTGCTTTTTAATTTCAGGGTCATTTAGCTCAAAACAATTCATTAAATGCATGAAAAATAGCAAATGAAGTTAGATAGGGTTGAAATTTTAGGATGTGGCTTCTAATGGTTCATATTGAATGCACAAAAAGTCTGGAGTTGAAATAAGTTAAAAAAAATTGAAATCCTTTTGTAACAGACGAGTTTTCGTCCGAAACCCTGATATTTCGAAAGAGATTGTCCATTTGGTACACGAAGTGCATCCAGTTTTTGCCGTAACCCTCTCAACTTTTTAGCACATGCTATGTGGGTGAAATTATGATACCATTCCAAGTTTCAACCATTTGATAGTTCATTTGTGGTGCTTTTTAATTTCAGGGTCATTTAGCTCAAAACAATTCATTAAATGCATGAAAAATAGCAAATGAAGTCAGATAGGGTTGAAATTTTAGGATGTGGCTTCTAATGGTTCATATTGAATGCACAAAAAGTCTGGAGTTGAAATAATTTAAAAAAATTGAAATCCTTTTGTAATAGACGAGTTTTCGTCCGAAACCCTGATACTTCGAAAGAGATTGTCCATTTTGTACACGAAGTGCATCCAGTTTTTGCCGTAACCCTCTCAACTTTTTAGCACATGCTATGTGGGTGAAATTATGATACCATGCCAACTTTCAACCATTTCAGAGTTCATTTGTGGTGCTTTTTAATTTCAGGGTCATTTAGCTCAAAACAATTCATTAAATGCATGAAAAATAGCAAATGAAGTTAGATAGGGTTGAAATTTTAGGATGTGTCTTCTAATGGTTCATATTGAATGCACAAAACGTCTGGAGTTGAAATAATTTTAAAAAATTGAAATCCTTTTGTAACACACGAGTTTTCGTCCGAAACCCTGATATTTCGAAAGAGATTGTCCATTTTGTACACGAAGTGCATCCAGTTTTTGCCGTAACCCTCTCAACTTTTTAGCACATGCTATGTGGGTGAAATTATGATACCATTCCAAGTTTCAACCATTTGATAGTTCATTTGTGGTGCTTTTTCATTTCAGGGTCATTTAGCTCAAAACAATTCATTAAATGCATGAAAAATAGCAAATGAAGTTAGGTAGGGTTGAAATTATAGGATGTGGCTTCTAATGGTTCATATTGAACGCACAAAAAGTCTGGAGTTGAAATAAGTTCAAAAAAATTGAAATCCTTTTGTAACAGACGAGTTTTCGTCCGAAACCATGATACTTCGAAAGAGATTGTCCATTTTGTACACGAAGTGCATCCAGTTTTTGCCGTAACCCTCTCAACTTTTTAGCACATGCTATGTTGGTGAAATTATGATACCATGCCAAGTTTCAACAATTTCAGAGTTCATTTGTGGTGCTTTTTAATTTCAGGGTCATTTAGCTCAAAACAATTCATTAAATGCATGAAAAATAGCAAATGAAGTTAGATAGGGTTGAAATTTTAGGATGTGGCTTCTAATGGTTCATATTGAATGCACAAAAAGTCTGGAGTTGAAATAATTTTAAAAAATTGAAATCCTTTTGTGACAAACGAGTTTTTGTCCGAAACCCTGATACTTCGAAAGTGATTGTCCATTTTGTACACGAAGTGCATCCAGTATTTGCCGTAACCCTCTCAACTTTTTAACACATGCTATGTGGGTGAAATTATGATATACCATACCAAGTTTCAACCATTTCCGAGTTCATTTGTAGTGCTTTTTAATTTCAGGGTCATTTAGCTGAAAACAATTCATTAAATGCATGAAAAATAGCAAATGAAGTTAGATAGGGTTGAAATTTTAGGATGTGGCTTCTAATGGTTCATATTGAATGCACAAAACGTCTGGAGTTGAAATAATTTTAAAAAATTGAAATCCTTTTGTAACACACGAGTTTTCGTCCGAAACCCTGATATTTCGAAAGAGATTGTCCATTTTGTACACGAAGTGCATCCAGTTTTTGTCGTAACCCTCTCAACTTTTTAGCACATGCTATGTGGGTGAAATTATGATACCATGCCAAGTTTCAACCATTTGATAGTTCATTTGTGGTGCTTTTTAATTTCAGGGTCATTTAGCTGAAAACAATTCATTAAATGCATGAAAAATAGCAAATGAAGTTAGATAGGGTTGAAATTTTAGGATGTGGCTTATAATGGTTCATATTGAATGCACAAAAAGTCTGGGGTTGAAATAAGTTAAAAAAAATTGAAATCCTTATGTAACAGACGAGTTTTCGTCCGAAACCCTGATACTTCGAAAGAGATTGTCCATTTTGTACACGAAGTGCATCCAGCTTTTGCCGTAACCCTCTCAACTTTTTATCCCGTGCTATGTGGGTGAAATTATGATACCATGCCCAGTTTCAACCTTTTTAGAGTTCATTTGTGGTGCTTTTTAATTTCAGGGTCATTTAGCTCAAAACAATTCATTAAATGCATGGAAAATAGCAAATGATGTTAGATAGGGTTGAAATTTTCGGATGTGGCTTCTAATGGTTCATATTGAATGCACAAAAAGTTTGGAGTTGAAATAAGTTAAAAAAAATTGAAATCCTTTTGTAACAGACGAGTTTTCGTCCTAAACCCTGATACTTCGAAAGAGATTGTCCATTTTGTACACGAAGTGCATCCAGTTTTTGCCGTAACCCTCTCAACTTTTTAGCACATGCTATGTGGGTGAAATTATGATACCATGCCAAGTTTCAACAATTTCAGAGTTCATTTGTGGTGCTTTTTAATTTCAGGGTCATTTAGCTCAAAACAATTCATTAAATGCATGAAAAATAGCAAATGAAGTTAGATAGGGTTGAAATTTTAGGATGTGGCTTCTAATGGTTCATATTGAATGCACAAAAAGTCTGGAGTTGAAATAAGTTAAAAAAATTGAAATCCTTTTGTAACAGACGAGTTTTCGTCCGAAACCCTGATATTTCGAAAGAGATTGTCCATTTTGTACACGAAGTGCATCCAGTTTTTGCCGTAACCCTCTCAACTTTTTAGCACATGCTATGTGGGTGAAATTATGATACCATTCCAAGTTTCAACCATTTGATAGTTCATTTGTGGTGCTTTTTAATTTCAGGGTCATTTAGCTCAAAACAATTCATTAAATGCATGAAAAATAGCAAATGAAGTCAGATAGGGTTGAAATTTTAGGATGTGGCTTCTAATGGTCCATATTGAATGCAGAAAAAGTCTGGAGTTGAAATAATTTTAAAAAATTGAAATCCTTTTGTAATAGACGAGTTTTCGTCCGAAACCCTGATACTTCGAAAGAGATTGTCCATTTTGTACACGAAGTGCATCCAGTTTTTGCCGTAACCCTCTCAACTTTTTAGCACATGCTATGTGGGTGAAATTATGATACCATGCCAACTTTCAACCATTTCATAGTTCATTTGTGGTGCTTTTAAATTTCAGGGTCATTTAGCTGAAAACAATTCATTAAATGCATGAAAAATAGCAAATGAAGTTAGATAGGGTTGAAATTTTAGGATGTGGCTTCTAATGGTTCATATTGAATGCACAAAACGTCTGGAGTTGAAATAATTTTAAAAAATTGAAATCCTTTTGTAACACACGAGTTTTCGTCCGAAACCCTGATATTTCGAACGAGATTGTCCATTTTGTACACGAAGTGCATCCAGTTTTTGCCGTAACCCTCTCAACTTTTTAGCACATGCTATGTGGGTGAAATTATGATACCATGCCAAGTTTCAACCATTTGATAGTTCATTTGTGGTGCTTTTTAATTTCAGGGTCATTTAGCTGAAAACAATTCATTAAATGCATGAAAAATAGCAAATGAAGTTAGATAGGGTTGAAATTTTAGGATGTGGCTTATAATGGTTCATATTGCATGCACAAAAAGTCTGGGGTTGAAATAAGTTAAAAAAAATTGAAATCCTTATGTAACAGACGAGTTTTCGTCCGAAACCCTGATACTTCGAAATAGATTGTCCATTTTGTACACGAAGTGCATCCAGCTTTTGCCGTAACCCTCTCAACTTTTTATCCCGTGCTATGTGGGTGAAATTATGATACCATGCCCAGTTTCAACCTTTTTAGAGTTCATTTGTGGTGCTTTTTAATTTCAGGGTCATTTAGCTCAAAACAATTCATTAAATGCATGGAAAATAGCAAATGATGTTAGATAGGGTTGAAATTTTCGGATGTGGCTTCTAATAGTTCATATTGAATGCACAAAAAGTTTGGAGTTGAAATAAGTTAAAAAAAATTGAAATCCTTTTGTAACAAACGAGTTTTCGTCCTAAACCCTGATACTTCGAAAGAGATTGTCCATTTTGTACACGAAGTGCATCCAGTTTTTTCCGTAACCCTCTCAACTTTTTAGCACATGCTATGTGGGTGAAATTATGATACCATGCCAAGTTTCAACCATTTCAGAGTTCATTTGTGGTGCTTTTTAATTTCAGGGTCATTTAGCTCAAAACAATTCATTTAATGCATGAAAAATAGCAAATGAAGTTAGATAGGGTTGAAATTTTAGGATGTGGCTTATAATGGTTCATATTGAATGCACAAAAAGTTTGGAGTTGAAATAAGTTAAAAAAATTTGAAATCCTTTTGTAACAGACGAGTTTTCGTCCTAAACCCTGATACTTCGAAAGAGATTGTCCATTTTGTACACGAAGTGCATCCAGTTTTTTCCGTAACCCTCTCAACTTTTTAGCACATGCTATGTGGGTGAAATTATGATATACCATGCCAAGTTTCAACCATTTCCGAGTTCATTTGTAGTGCTTTTTAATTTCAGGGTCATTTAGCTGAAAACAATTCATTAAATGCATGAAAAATAGCAAATGAAGTTAGATAGGGTTGAAATTTTAGGATGTGGCTTCTAATGGTTCATATTGAATGCACAAAACGTCTGGAGTTGAAATAATTTTAAAAAATTGAAATCCTTTTGTAACACACGAGTTTTCGTCCGAAACCCTGATATTTCGAAAGAGATTGTCCATTTTGTACACGAAGTGCATCCAGTTTTTGCCGTAACCCTCTCAACTTTTTAGCACATGCTATGTGGGTGAAATTATGATACCATGCCAACTTTCAACCATTTCAGAGTTCATTTGTGGTGCTTTTTAATTTCAGGGTCATTTAGCTCAAAACAATTCATTAAATGCATGAAAAATAGCAAATGAAGTTAGATAGGGTTGAAATTTTAGGATGTGGCTTCTAATGGTTCATATTGAATGCACAAAAAGTCTGGAGTTGAAATAAGTTAAAAAAATTGAAATCCTTTTGTAACACACGAGTTTTCGTCCGAAACCCTGATACTTCGAAAGAGATTGTCCATTTTGTACACGAAGTGCATCCAGCTTTTGCCGTAACCCTCTCAACTTTTTATCCCATGCTATGTGGGTGAAATTATGATACCATGCCAAGTTTCAACCTTTTGAGAGTTCATTTGTGGTGCTTTTTAATTTCAGGGTCATTTAGCTGAAAACAATTCATTAAATGCATGAAAAATAGCAAATGATGTTAGATAGGGTTGAAATTTTCGGATGTGGCTTCTAATGGTACATATTGAATGCACAAAACGTCTGGAGTTGAAATAAGTTTAAAAAAATTGAAATCCTTTTGTAACAGACGAGTTTTCGTCCGAAACCCTGATACTTCGAAAGAGATTGTTCATTTTGTACACGAAGTGCATCCAGTTTTTGCCGTAACCCTCTCAACTTTTTAGCACATGCTATGTGGGTGAAATTATGATACCATGCCAACTTTCAACCATTTCACAGTTCATTTGTGGTGCTTTTTAATTTCAGGGTCATTTAGCTCAAAACAATTCATTTAATGCATGAAAAATAGCAAATGAAGTTAGATAGGGTTGAAATTTTAGGATGTGGCTTATAATGGTTCATATTGAATGCACAAAAAGTCTGGAGTTGAAATAAGTTCAAAAAAAATTGAAATCCTTTTGTAACAGACGTGTTTTCGTCCTAAACCCTGATACTTCGAAAGAGATTGTCCATTTTGTACACGAAGTGCATCCAGTTTTTGCCGTAACCCTCTCAACTTTTTAGCAGATGCTATGTGGGTGAAATTATAATACCATGCCAAGTTTCAACCATTTCAGAGTTCATTTGTGGTGCTTTTTAATTTCAGGGTCATTTAGCTCAAAACAATTCATTAAATGCATGAAAAATAGCAAATGAAGTTAGATAGGGTTGAAATTTTAGGATGTGGCTTCTAATGGTTCATATTGAATGCACAAAAAGTCTGGAGTTGAAATAAGTTAAAAAAATTGAAATCCTTTTGTAACAGACGAGTTTTCGTCCGAAACCCTGATATTTCGAAAGAGATTGTCCATTTTGTACACGAAGTGCATCCAGTTTTTGCCGTAACCCTCTCAACTTTTTAGCACATGCTATGTGGGTGAAATTATGATACCATGCCAAGTTTCAACCATTTGATAGTTCATTTGTGGTGCTTTTTAATTTCAGGGTCATTTAGCTCAAAACAATTCATTAAATGCATGAAAAATAGCAAATGAAGTCAGATAGGGTTGAAATTTTAGGATGTGTCTTCTAATGGTTCATATTGAATGCACAAAAAGTCTGGAGTTGAAATAATTTTAAAAAATTGCAATCCTTTTGTAATAGACGAGTTTTAGTCCGAAACCGTGATACTTCGAAAGAGATTGTCCATTTTGTACACGAAGTGCATCCAGTTTTTGCCGTAACCCTCTCAACTTTTTAGCACATGCTATGTGGGTGAAATTATGATACCATGCCAACTTTCAACCATTTGATAGTTCATTTGTGGTGCTTTTTAATTTCAGGGTCATTTAGCTCAAAACAATTCATTAAATGCATGAAAAATAGGAAATGAAGTTAGATAGGGTTGAAATTTTAGGATGTGGCTTCTAATGGTTCATACTGAATGCACAAAAAGTCTGGAGTTGAAAAAAGCTAAAAAAAATTGAAATCCTTATCTAGCAGACGTGTTTTCGTCCGAAACCCTGATACTTCGAAAGAGATTGTCCATTTTGTACACGAAGTGCATCCAGTTTTTGCCGTAACCCTCTCAACTTTTTAGCACATGCTATGTGGGTGAAATTATGATACCATGCCAAGTTTCAACCATTTCAGAGTTCATTTGTGGTGCTTTTTAATTTCAGGGTCATTTAGCTGAAAACAATTCATTAAATGCATGAAAAATAGCAAATGAAGTTAGATAGGGTTGAAATTTTAGGATGTGGCTTCTAATGGTTCATATTGAATGCACAAAAAGTCTGGAGTTGAAATAATTTTAAAAAATTGAAATCCTTTTGTGACAAACGAGTTTTTGTCCGAAACCCTGATACTTCGAAAGTGATTGTCCATTTTGTACACGAAGTGCATCCAGTATTTGCCGTAACCCTCTCAACTTTTTAACACATGCTATGTGGGTGAAATTATGATATACCATGCCAAGTTTCAACCATTTCCGAGTTCATTTGTAGTGCTTTTTAATTTCAGGGTCATTTAGCTGAAAACAATTCATTAAATGCATGAAAAATAGCAAATGAAGTTAGATAGGGTTGAAATTTTAGGATGTGGCTTCTAATGGTTCATATTGAATGCACAAAACGTCTGGAGTTGAAATAATTTTAAAAAATTGAAATCCTTTTGTAACACACGAGTTTTCGTCCGAAACCCTGATATTTCGAAAGAGATTGTCCATTTTGTACACGAAGTGCATCCAGTTTTTGCCGTAACCCTCTCAACTTTTTAGCACATGCTATGTGGGTGAAATTATGATACCATGCCAAGTTTCAACCATTTGATAGTTCATTTGTGGTGCTTTTTAATTTCAGGGTCATTTAGCTGAAAACAATTCATTAAATGCATGAAAAATAGCAAATGAAGTTAGATAGGGTTGAAATTTTAGGATGTGGCTTATAATGGTTCATATTGAATGCACAAAAAGTCTGGGGTTGAAATAAGTTAAAAAAAATTGAAATCCTTATGTAACAGACGAGTTTTCGTCCGAAACCCTGATACTTCGAAAGAGATTGTCCATTTTGTACACGAAGTGCATCCAGCTTTTGCCGTAACCCTCTCAACTTTTTATCCCGTGCTATGTGGGTGAAATTATGATACCATGCCCAGTTTCAACCTTTTTAGAGTTCATTTGTGGTGCTTTTTAATTTCAGGGTCATTTAGCTCAAAACAATTCATTAAATGCATGGAAAATAGCAAATGATGTTAGATAGGGTTGAAATTTTCGGATGTGGCTTCTAATGGTTCATATTGAATGCACAAAAAGTTTGGAGTTGAAATAAGTTAAAAAAAATTGAAATCCTTTTGTAACAGACGAGTTTTCGTCCTAAACCCTGATACTTCGAAAGAGATTGTCCATTTTGTACACGAAGTGCATCCAGTTTTTGCCGTAACCCTCTCAACTTTTTAGCACATGCTATGTGGGTGAAATTATGATACCATGCCAAGTTTCAACAATTTCAGAGTTCATTTGTGGTGCTTTTTAATTTCAGGGTCATTTAGCTCAAAACAATTCATTAAATGCATGAAAAATAGCAAATGAAGTTAGATAGGGTTGAAATTTTAGGATGTGGCTTCTAATGGTTCATATTGAATGCACAAAAAGTCTGGAGTTGAAATAAGTTAAAAAAATTGAAATCCTTTTGTAACAGACGAGTTTTCGTCCGAAACCCTGATATTTCGAAAGAGATTGTCCATTTTGTACACGAAGAGCATCCAGTTTTTGCCGTAACCCTCTCAACTTTTTAGCACATGCTATGTGGGTGAAATTATGATACCATTCCAAGTTTCAACCATTTGATAGTTCATTTGTGGTGCTTTTTAATTTCAGGGTCATTTAGCTCAAAACAATTCATTAAATGCATGAAAAATAGCAAATGAAGTCAGATAGGGTTGAAATTTTAGGATGTGGCTTCTAATGGTTCATATTGAATGCACAAAAAGTCTGGAGTTGAAATAATTTTAAAAAATTGAAATCCTTTTGTAATAGACGAGTTTTCGTCCGAAACCCTGATACTTCGAAAGAGATTGTCCATTTTGTACACGAAGTGCATCCAGTTTTTGCCGTAACCCTCTCAACTTTTTAGCACATGCTATGTGGGTGAAATTATGATACCATGCCAACTTTCAACCATTTCATAGTTCATTTGTGGTGCTTTTAAATTTCAGGGTCATTTAGCTGAAAACAATTCATTAAATGCATGAAAAATAGCAAATGAAGTTAGATAGGGTTGAAATTTTAGGATGTGGCTTCTAATGGTTCATATTGAATGCACAAAACGTCTGGAGTTGAAATAATTTTAAAAAATTGAAATCCTTTTGTAACACACGAGTTTTCATCCGAAACCCTGATATTTCGAACGAGATTGTCCATTTTGTACACGAAGTGCATCCAGTTTTTGCCGTAACCCTCTCAACTTTTTAGCACATGCTATGTGGGTGAAATTATGATACCATGCCAAGTTTCAACCATTTGATAGTTCATTTGTGGTGCTTTTTAATTTCAGGGTCATTTAGCTGAAAACAATTCATTAAATGCATGAAAAATAGCAAATGAAGTTAGATAGGGTTGAAATTTTAGGATGTGGCTTATAATGGTTCATATTGAATGCACAAAAAGTCTGGGGTTGAAATAAGTTAAAAAAAAATTGAAATCCTTATGTAACAGACGAGTTTTCGTCCGAAACCCTGATACTTCGAAAGAGATTGTCCATTTTGTACACGAAGTGCATCCAGCTTTTGCCGTAACCCTCTCAACTTTTTATCCCGTGCTATGTGGGTGAAATTATGATACCATGCCCAGTTTCAACCTTTTTAGAGTTCATTTGTGGTGCTTTTTAATTTCAGGGTCATTTAGCTCAAAACAATTCATTAAATGCATGGAAAATAGCAAATGATGTTAGATAGGGTTGAAATTTTCGGATGTGGCTTCTAATAGTTCATATTGAATGCACAAAAAGTTTGGAGTTGAAATAAGTTAAAAAAAATTGAAATCCTTTTGTAACAAACGAGTTTTCGTCCTAAACCCTGATACTTCGAAAGAGATTGTCCATTTTGTACACGAAGTGCATCCAGTTTTTGCCGTAACCCTCTCAACTTTTTAGCACATGCTATGTGGGTGAAATTATGATACCATGCCAAGTTTCAACAATTTCAGAGTTCATTTGTGGTGCTTTTTAATTTCAGGGTCATTTAGCTCAAAACAATTCATTAAATGCATGAAAAATAGCAAATGAAGTTAGATAGGGTTGAAATTTTAGGATGTGGCTTCTAATGGTTCATATTGAATGCACAAAAAGTCTGGAGTTGAAATAAGTTAAAAAAAATTGAAATCCTTTTGTAACAGACGAGTTTTCGTCCGAAACCCTGATATTTCGAAAGAGATTGTCCATTTTGTACACGAAGTGCATCCAGCTTTTGCCGTAACCCTCTCAACTTTTTATCCCGTGCTATGTGGGTGAAATTATGATACCATGCCCAGTTTCAACCTTTTTAGAGTTCATTTGTGGTGCTTTTTAATTTCAGGGTCATTTAGCTCAAAACAATTCATTAAATGCATGGAAAATAGCAAATGATGTTAGATAGGGTTGAAATTTTCGGATGTGGCTTCTAATGGTTCATATTGAATGCACAAAAAGTTTGGAGTTGAAATAAGTTAAAAAAAATTGAAATCCTTTTGTAACAGACGAGTTTTCGTCCTAAACCCTGATACTTCGAAAGAGATTGTCCATTTTGTACACGAAGTGCATCCGGTTTTTGCCGTAACCCTCTCAACTTTTTAGCACATGCTATGTGGGTGAAATTATGATACCATGCCAAGTTTCAACAATTTCAGAGTTCATTTGTGGTGCTTTTTAATTTCAGGGTCATTTAGCTCAAAACAATTCATTAAATGCATGAAAAATAGCAAATGAAGTTAGATAGGGTTGAAATTTTAGGATGTGGCTTCTAATGGTTCATATTGAATGCACAAAAAGTCTGGAGTTGAAATAAGTTCAAAAAATTGAAATCCTTTTGTAACAGACGAGTTTTCGTCCGAAACCCTGATATTTCGAAAGAGATTGTCCATTTTGTACACGAAGTGCATCCAGTTTTTGCCGTAACCCTCTCAACTTTTTAGCACATGCTATGTGGGTGAAATTATGATACCCTTCCAAGTTTCAACCATTTGATAGTTCATTTGTGGTGCTTTTTAATTTCAGGGTCATTTAGCTCAAAACAATTCATTAAATGCATGAAAAATAGCAAATGAAGTCAGATAGGGTTGAAATTTTAGGATGTGGCTTCTAATGGTTCATATTGAATGCACAAAAAGTCTGGAGTTGAAATAATTTTAAAAAATTGAAATCCTTTTGTAATAGACGAGTTTTCGTCCGAAACCCTGATACTTCGAAAGAGATTGTCCATTTTGTACACGAAGTGCATCCAGTTTTTGCCGTAACCCTCTCAACTTTTTAGCACATGCTATGTGGGTGAAATTATGATACCATGCCAACTTTCAACCATTTCATAGTTCATTTGTGGTGCTTTTAAATTTCAGGGTCATTTAGCTGAAAACAATTCATTAAATGCATGAAAAATAGCAAATGAAGTTAGATAGGGTTGAAATTTTAGGATGTGGCTTCTAATGGTTCATATTGAATGCACAAAACGTCTGGAGTTGAAATAATTTTAAAAAATTGAAATCCTTTTGTAACACACGAGTTTTCGTCCGAAACCCTGATATTTCGAACGAGATTGTCCATTTTGTACACGAAGTGCATCCAGTTTTTGCCGTAACCCTCTCAACTTTTTAGCACATGCTATGTGGGTGAAATTATGATACCATGCCAAGTTTCAACCATTTGATAGTTCATTTGTGGTGCTTTTTAATTTCAGGGTCATTTAGCTGAAAACAATTCATTAAATGCATGAAAAATAGCAAACGAAGTTAGATAGGGTTGAAATTTTAGGATGTGGCTTATAATGGTTCATATTGAATGCACAAAAAGTCTGGGGTTGAAATAAGTTAAAAAAAATTGAAATCCTTATGTAACAGACGAGTTTTCGTCCGAAACCCTGATACGTCGAAAGAGATTGTCCATTTTGTACACGAAGTGCATCCAGCTTTTGCCGTAACCCTCTCAACTTTTTATCCCGTGCTATGTGGTTGAAATTATGATACCATGCCCAGTTTCAACCTTTTTAGAGTTCATTTGTGGTGCTTTTTAATTTCAGGGTCATTTAGCTCAAAACAATTCATTAAATGCATGGAAAATAGCAAATGATGTTAGATAGGGTTGAAATTTTCGGATGTGGCTTCTAATAGTTCATATTGAATGCACAAAAAGTTTGGAGTTGAAATAAGTTAAAAAAAATTGAAATCCTTTTGTAACAAACGAGTTTTCGTCCTAAACCCTGATACTTCGAAAGAGATTGTCCATTTTGTACACGAAGTGCATCCAGTTTTTGCCGTAACCCTCTCAACTTTTTAGCACATGCTATGTGGGTGAAATTATGATACCATGCCAAGTTTCAACAATTTCAGAGTTCATTTGTGGTGCTTTTTAATTTCAGGGTCATTTAGCTCAAAACAATTCATTAAATGCATGAAAAATAGCAAATGAAGTTAGATAGGGTTGAAATTTTAGGATGTGGCTTCTAATGGTTCATATTGAGTGCACAAAAAGTCTGGAGTTGAAATAAGTTAAAAAAAATTGAAATCCTTTTGTAACAGACGAGTTTTCGTCCGAAACCCTGATATTTCGAAAGAGATTGTCCATTTTGTACATGAAGTGCATCCAGTTTTTGCCGTAACCCTCTCAACTTTTTAGCACATGCTATGTGGGTGAAATTATGATACCATTCCAAGTTTCAACCATTTGATAGTTCATTTGTGGTGCTTTTTAATTTCAGGGTCATTTAGCTCAAAACAATTCATTAAATGCATGAAAAATAGCAAATGAAGTCAGATAGGGTTGAAATTTTAGGATGTGGCTTCTAATGGTTCATATTGAATGCACAAAAAGTCTGGAGTTGAAATAATTTAAAAAAATTGAAATCCTTTTGTAATAGACGAGTTTTCGTCCGAAACCCTGATACTTCGAAAGAGATTGTCCATTTTGTACACGAAGTGCATCCAGTTTTTGCCGTAACCATCTCAACTTTTTAGCACATGCTATGTGGGTGAAATTATGATACCATGCCAACTTTCAACCATTTCAGAGTTCATTTGTGGTGCTTTTTAATTTCAGGGTCATTTAGCTCAAAACAATTCATTAAATGCATGAAAAATAGCAAATGAAGTTAGGTAGGGTTGAAATTTTAGGATGTGGCTTCTAATGGTTCATATTGAACGCACAAAAAGTCTGGAGTTGAAATAAGTTCAAAAAAATTGAAATCCTTTTGTAACAGACGAGTTTTCGTCCGAAACCATGATACTTCGAAAGAGATTGTCCATTTTGTACACGAAGTGCATCCAGTTTTTGCCGTAACCCTCTCAACTTTTTAGCACATGCTATGTGGGTGAAATTATGATACCATGCCAACTTTCAACCATTTCAGAGTTCATTTGTGGTGCTTTTTAATTTCAGGGTCATTTAGCTGAAAACAATTCATTAAATGAATAAAAAATAGCAAATGAAGTTAGATAGGGTTGAAATTTTAGGATGTGGCTTATAATGGTTCATATTGAATGCACAAAAAGTTTGGAGTTGAAATAAGTTAAAAAAATTTGAAATCCTTTTGTAACAGACGAGTTTTCGTCCTAAACCCTGATACTTCGAAAGAGATTGTCCATTTTGTACACGAAGTGCATCCAGTTTTTGCCGTAACCCTCTCAACTTTTTAGCACATGCTATGTGGGTGAAATTATGATACCATGCCAAGTTTCAACCATTTCAGAGTTCATTTGTGGTGCTTTTTAATTTCAGGGTCATTTAGCTCAAAACAATTCATTAAATGCATGAAAAATAGCAAATGAAGTTAGATAGGGTTGAAATTTTAGGATGTGGCTTCTAGTGGTTCATATTGAATGCACAAAACGTCTGGAGTTGAAATAATTTTAGAAAATTGAAATCCTTTTGTAACACACGAGTTTTCGTCCGAAACCCTGATACTTCGAAAGAGATTGTCCATTTTGTACACGAAGTGCATCCAGTTTTTGCCGTAACCCTCTCAACTTTTTAGCACATGCTATGTGGGTGAAATTATGATACCATGCCAACTTTCAACCATTTCAGAGTTCATTTGTAGTGCTTTTTAATTTCAGGGTTATTTAGCTCAAAACAATTCATTAAATGCATGAAAAATAGCAAATGAAGTGAGATAGGGTTGAAATTTTAGGATGTGGCTTCTAATGGTTCATATGGAATGCACAAAAAGTTTGGAGTTGAAATAAGTTTAAAAAAATTGAAATCCTTTTGTAACAGACGAGTTTTCGTCCTAAACCCTGATACTTCGAAAGAGATTGTCCATTTTGTACACGAAGTGCATCCAGTTTTTGACGTAACCCTCTCAACTTTTTAGCACATGCTATGTGGGTGAAATTATGATACCATGCCAAGTTTCAACCATTTCAGAGTTCATTTGTGGTGCTTTTTAATTTCAGGGTCATTTAGCTCAAAACAATTCATTTAATGCATGAAAAATAGCAAATGAAGTTAGATAGGGTTGAAATTTTAGGATGTGGCTTATAATGGTTCATATTGAATGCACAAAAAGTTTGGAGTTGAAATAAGTTAAAAAAAATTGAAATCCTTTTGTAACAGACGAGTTTTCGTCCTAAACCCTGATACTTCGAAAGAGATTGTCCATTTTGTACACGAAGTGCATCCAGTTTTTGCCGTAACCCTCTCAACTTTTTAGCACATGCTATGTGGGTGAAATTATGATACCATGCCAAGTTTCAACCATTTCAGAGTTCATTTGTGGTGCTTTTTAATTTCAGGGTCATTTAGCTGAAAACAATTCATTAAATGCACGAAAAATAGCAAATGAAGTTAGATAGGGTTGATATTTTAGGATGTGGCTTCTAATGGTTCATATTGAATGCACAAAAAGTCTGGAGTTGAAATAATTTTAAAAAATTGAAATCCTTTTGTAACAAACGCGTTTTTGTCCGAAACCCTGATACTTCGAAAGTGATTGTCCATTTTGTACACGAAGTGCATCCAGTTTTTGCCGTAACCCTCTCAACTTTTTAACACATGCTATGTGGGTGAAATTATGATATACCATGCCAAGTTTCAACCATTTCCGAGTTCATTTGTGGTGCTTTTTAATTTCAGGGTCATTTAGCTGAAAACAATTCATTAAATGCATGAAAAATAGCAAATGAAGTTAGATAGGGTTGAAATTTTAGGATGTGGCTTCTAATGGTTCATATTGAATGCACAAAACGTCTGGAGTTGAAATAATTTTAAAAAATTGAAATCCTTTTGTAACACGCGAGTTTTCGTCCGAAACCCTGATATTTCGAAAGAGATTGTCCATTTTGTACACGAAGTGCATCCAGTTTTTGCCGTAACCCTCTCAACTTTTTAGCACATGCTATGTGGGTGAAATTATGATACCATGCCAAGTTTCAACCATTTGATAGTTCATTTGTGGTGCTTTTTAATTTCAGGGTCGTTTAGCTGAAAACAATTCATTAAATGCATGAAAAATAGCAAATGAAGTTAGATAGGGTTGAAATTTTAGGATGTGGCTTATAATGGTTCATATTGAATGCACAAAAAGTCTGGGGTTGAAATAAGTTAAAAAAACATGAAATCCTTATGTAACAGACGAGTTTTCGTCCGAAACCCTGATACTTCGAAAGAGATTGTCCATTTTGTACACGAAGTGCATCCAGCTTTTGCCGTAACCCTCTCAACTTTTTATCCCGTGCTATGTGGGTGAAATTATGATACCATGCATAGTTTCAACCTTTTTAGAGTTCATTTGTGGTGCTTTTTAATTTCAGGGTCATTTAGCTCAAAACAATTCATTAAATGCATGGAAAATAGCAAATGATGTTAGATAGGGTTGAAATTTTCGGATGTGGCTTCTAATAGTTCATATTGAATGCACAAAAAGTTTGGAGTTGAAATAAGTTAAAAAAAATTGAAATCCTTTTGTAACAGACGAGTTTTCGTCCTAAACCCTGATACTTCGAAAGAGATTGTCCATTTTGTACACGAAGTGCATCCAGTTTTTGCCGTAACCCTCTCAACTTTTTAGCACATGCTATGTTGGTGAAATTATGATACCATGCCAAGTTTCAACAATTTCAGAGTTCATTTGTGGTGCTTTTTAATTTCAGGGTCATTTAGCTCAAAACAATTCATTAAATGCATGAAAAATAGCAAATGAAGTTAGATAGGGTTGAAATTTTAGGATGTGGCTTCTAATGGTTCATATTGAATGCACAAAAAGTCTGGAGTTGAAATAAGTTAAAAAAAATTGAAATCCTTTTGTAACAGACGAGTTTTCGTCCGAAACCCTGATATTTCGAAAGAGATTGTCCATTTGGTACACGAAGTGCATCCAGTTTTTGCCGTAACCCTCTCAACTTTTTAGCACATGCTATGTGGGTGAAATTATGATACCATTCCAAGTTTCAACCATTTGATAGTTCATTTGTGGTGCTTTTTAATTTCAGGGTCATTTAGCTCAAAACAATTCATTAAATGCATGAAAAATAGCAAATGAAGTCAGATAGGGTTGAAATTTTAGGATGTGGCTTCTAATGGTTCATATTGAATGCACAAAAAGTCTGGAGTTGAAATAATTTTAAAAAATTGAAATCCTTTTGTAATAGACGAGTTTTCGTCCGAAACCCTGATACTTCGAAAGAGATTGTCCATTTTGTACACGAAGTGCATCCAGTTTTTGCCGTAACCCTCTCAACTTTTTAGCACATGCTATGTGGGTGAAATTATGATACCATGCCAACTTTCAACCATTTCAGAGTTCATTTGTGGTGCTTTTTAATTTCAGGGTCATTTAGCTCAAAACAATTCATTAAATGCATGAAAAATAGCAAATGAAGTTAGATAGGGTTGAAATTTTAGGATGTGTCTTCTAATGGTTCATATTGAATGCACAAAACGTCTGGAGTTGAAATAATTTTAAAAAATTGAAATCCTTTTGTAACACACGAGTTTTCGTCCGAAACCCTGATATTTCGAAAGAGATTGTCCATTTTGTACACGAAGTGCATCCAGTTTTTGCCGTAACCCTCTCAACTTTTTAGCACATGCTATGTGGGTGAAATTATGATACCATTCCAAGTTTCAACCATTTGATAGTTCATTTGTGGTGCTTTTTCATTTCAGGGTCATTTAGCTCAAAACAATTCATTAAATGCATGAAAAATAGCAAATGAAGTTAGGTAGGGTTGAAATTATAGGATGTGGCTTCTAATGGTTCATATTGAACGCACAAAAAGTCTGGAGTTGAAATAAGTTCAAAAAAATTGAAATCCTTTTGTAACAGACGAGTTTTCGTCCGAAACCATGATACTTCGAAAGAGATTGTCCATTTTGTACACGAAGTGCATCCAGTTTTTGCCGTAACCCTCTCAACTTTTTAGCACATGCTATGTGGGTGAAATTATGATACCATGCCAACTTTCAACCATTTCAGAGTTCATTTGTGGTGCTTTTTAATTTCAGGGTCATTTAGCTCAAAACAATTCATTAAATGCATGAAAAATAGCAAATGAAGTTAGATAGGGTTGAAATTTTAGGATGTGTCTTCTAATGGTTCATATTGAATGCACAAAACGTCTGGAGTTGAAATAATTTTAAAAAATTGAAATCCTTTTGTAACACACGAGTTTTCGTCCGAAACCCTGATATTTCGAAAGAGATTGTCCATTTTGTACACGAAGTGCATCCAGTTTTTGCCGTAACCCTCTCAACTTTTTAGCACATGCTATGTGGGTGAAATTATGATACCATGCCAAGTTTCAACCATTTGATAGTTCATTTGTGGTGCTTTTTAATTTCAGGGTCATTTAGCTGAAAACAATTCATTAAATGCATGAAAAATAGCAAATGAAGTTAGATAGGGTTGAAATTTTAGGATGTGGCTTATAATGGTTCATATTGAATGCACAAAAAGTCTGGGGTTGAAATAAGTTAAAAAAAATTGAAATCCTTATGTAACAGACGACTTTTCGTCCGAAACCCTGATACTTCGAAAGAGATTGTCCATTTTGTACACGAAGTGCATCCAGCTTTTGCCGTAACCCTCTCAACTTTTTATCCCGTGCTATGTGGGTGAAATTATGATACCATGCCCAGTTTCAACCTTTTTAGAGTTCATTTGTGGTGCTTTTTAATTTCAGGGTCATTTAGCTCAAAACAATTCATTAAATGCATGGAAAATAGCAAATGATGTTAGATAGGGTTGAAATTTTCGGATGTGGCTTCTAATGGTTCATATTGAATGCACAAAAAGTTTGGAGTTGAAATAAGTTAAAAAAAATTGAAATCCTTTTGTAACAGACGAGTTTTCGTCCTAAACCCTGATACTTCGAAAGAGATTGTCCATTTTGTACACGAAGTGCATCCAGTTTTTGCCGTAACCCTCTCAACTTTTTAGCACATGCTATGTGGGTGAAATTATGATACCATGCCAAGTTTCAACAATTTCAGAGTTCATTTGTGGTGCTTTTTAATTTCAGGGTCATTTAGCTCAAAACAATTCATTAAATGCATGAAAAATAGCAAATGAAGTTAGATAGGGTTGAAATTTTAGGATGTGGCTTCTAATGGTTCATATTGAATGCACAAAAAGTCTGGAGTTGAAATAAGTTAAAAAAATTGAAATCCTTTTGTAACAGACGAGTTTTCGTCCGAAACCCTGATATTTCGAAAGAGATTGTCCATTTTGTACACGAAGTGCATCCAGTTTTTGCCGTAACCCTCTCAACTTTTTAGCACATGCTATGTGGGTGAAATTATGATACCATTCCAAGTTTCAACCATTTGATAGTTCATTTGTGGTGCTTTTTAATTTCAGGGTCATTTAGCTCAAAACAATTCATTAAATGCATGAAAAATAGCAAATGAAGTCAGATAGGGTTGAAATTTTAGGATGTGGCTTCTAATGGTTCATATTGAATGCACAAAAAGTCTGGAGTTGAAATAATTTTAAAAAATTGAAATCCTTTTGTAATAGACGAGTTTTCGTCCGAAACCCTGATACTTCGAAAGAGATTGTCCATTTTGTACACGAAGTGCATCCAGTTTTTGCCGTAACCCTCTCAACTTTTTAGCACATGCTATGTGGGTGAAATTATGATACCATGCCAACTTTCAACCATTTCATAGTTCATTTGTGGTGCTTTTAAATTTCAGGGTCATTTAGCTGAAAACAATTCATTAAATGCATGAAAAATAGCAAATGAAGTTAGATAGGGTTGAAATTTTAGGATGTGGCTTCTAATGGTTCATATTGAATGCACAAAACGTCTGGAGTTGAAATAATTTTAAAAAATTGAAATCCTTTTGTAACACACGAGTTTTCGTCTGAAACCCTGATATTTCGAACGAGATTGTCCATTTTGTACACGAAGTGCATCCAGTTTTTGCCGTAACCCTCTCAACTTTTTAGCACATGCTATGTGGGTGAAATTATGATACCATGCCAAGTTTCAACCATTTGATAGTTCATTTGTGGTGCTTTTTAATTTCAGGGTCATTTAGCTGAAAACAATTCATTAAATGCATGAAAAATAGCAAATGAAGTTAGATAGGGTTGAAATTTTAGGATGTGGCTTATAATGGTTCATATTGAATGCACAAAAAGTCTGGGGTTGAAATAAGTTAAAAAAAATTGAAATCCTTATGTAACAGACGAGTTTTCGTCCGAAACCCCGATACTTCGAAAGAGATTGTCCATTTTGTACACGAAGTGCATCCAGCTTTTGCCGTAACCCTCTCAACTTTTTATCCCGTGCTATGTGGGTGAAATTATGATACCATGCCCAGTTTCAACCTTTTTAGAGTTCATTTGTGGTGCTTTTTAATTTCAGGGTCATTTAGCTCAAAACAATTCATTAAATGCATGGAAAATAGCAAATGATGTTAGATAGGGTTGAAATTTTCGGATGTGGCTTCTAATAGTTCATATTGAATGCACAAAAAGTTTGGAGTTGAAATAAGTTAAAAAAAATTGAAATCCTTTTGTAACAAACGAGTTTTCGTCCTAAACCCTGATACTTCGAAAGAGATTGTCCATTTTGTACACGAAGTGCATCCAGTTTTTGCCGTAACCCTCTCAACTTTTTAGCACATGCTATGTGGGTGAAATTATGATACCATGCCAAGTTTCAACAATTTCAGAGTTCATTTGTGGTGCTTTTTAATTTCAGGGTCATTTAGCTCAAAACAATTCATTAAATGCATGAAAAATAGCAAATGAAGTTAGATAGGGTTGAAATTTTAGGATGTGGCTTCTAATGGTTCATATTGAGTGCGCAAAAAGTCTGGAGTTGAAATAAGTTAAAAAAAATTGAAATCCTTTTGTAACAGACGAGTTTTCGTCCGAAACCCTGATATTTCGAAAGAGATTGTCCATTTTGTACACGAAGTGCATCCAGTTTTTGCCGTAACCCTCTCAACTTTTTAGCACATGCTATGTGGGTGAAATTATGATACCATTCCAAGTTTCAACCATTTGATAGTTCATTTGTGGTGCTTTTTAATTTCAGGGTCATTTAGCTCAAAACAATTCATTAAATGCATGAAAAATAGCAAATGAAGTCAGATAGGGTTGAAATTTTAGGATGTGGCTTCTAATGGTTCATATTGAATGCACAAAAAGTCTGGAGTTGAAATAATTTTAAAAAATTGAAATCCTTTTGTAATAGACGAGTTTTCGTCCGAAACCCTGATACTTCGAAAGAGATTGTCCATTTTGTACACGAAGTGCATCCAGTTTTTGCCGTAACCATCTCAACTTTTTAGCACATGCTATGTGGGTGAAAGTATGATACCATGCCAACTTTCAACCATTTCAGAGTTCATTTGTGGTGCTTTTTAATTTCAGGGTCATTTAGCTCAAAACAATTCATTAAATGCATGAAAAATAGCAAATGAAGTTAGGTAGGGTTGAAATTTTAGGATGTGGCTTCTAATGGTTCATATTGAACGCACAAAAAGTCTGGAGTTGAAATAAGTTCAAAAAAATTGAAATCCTTTTGTAACAGACGAGTTTTCGTCCGAAACCATGATACTTCGAAAGAGATTGTCCATTTTGTACACGAAGTGCATCCAGTTTTTGCCGTAACCCTCTCAACTTTTTAGCACATGCTATGTGGGTGAAATTATGATACCATGCCAAGTTTCAACAATTTCAGAGTTCATTTGTGGTGCTTTTTAATTTCAGGGTCATTTAGCTCAAAACAATTCATTAAATGCATGAAAAATAGCAAATGAAGTTAGATAGGGTTGAAATTTTAGGATGTGGCTTCTAATGGTTCATATTGAGTGCACAAAAAGTCTGGAGTTGAAATAAGTTAAAAAAAATTGAAATCCTTTTGTAACAGACGAGTTTTCGTCCGAAACCCTGATATTTCGAAAGAGATTGTCCATTTTGTACACGAAGTGCATCCAGTTTTTGCCGTAACCCTCTCAACTTTTTAGCACATGCTATGTGGGTGAAATTATGATACCATTCCAAGTTTCAACCATTTGATAGTTCATTTGTGGTGCTTTTTAATTTCAGGGTCATTTAGCTCAAAACAATTCATTAAATGCATGAAAAATAGCAAATGAAGTCAGATAGGGTTGAAATTTTAGGATGTGGCTTCTAATGGTTCATATTGAATGCACAAAAAGTCTGGAGTTGAAATAATTTTAAAAAATTGAAATCCTTTTGTAATAGACGAGTTTTCGTCCGAAACCCTGATACTTCGAAAGAGATTGTCCATTTTGTACACGAAGTGCATCCAGTTTTTGCCGTAACCATCTCAACTTTTTAGCACATGCTATGTGGGTGAAATTATGATACCATGCCAACTTTCAACCATTTCAGAGTTCATTTGTGGTGCTTTTTAATTTCAGGGTCATTTAGCTCAAAACAATTCATTAAATGCATGAAAAATAGCAAATGAAGTTAGGTAGGGTTGAAATTTTAGGATGTGGCTTCTAATGGTTCATATTGAACGCACAAAAAGTCTGGAGTTGAAATAAGTTCAAAAAAATTGAAATCCTTTTGTAACAGACGAGTTTTCGTCCGAAACCATGATACTTCGAAAGAGATTGTCCATTTTGTACACGAAGTGCATCCAGTTTTTGCCGTAACCCTCTCAACTTTTTAGCACATGCTATGTGGGTGAAATTATGATACCATGCCAACTTTCAACCATTTCAGAGTTCATTTGTGGTGCTTTTTAATTTCAGGGTCATTTAGCTGAAAACAATTCATTAAATGCATGAAAAATAGCAAATGAAGTTAGATAGGGTTGAAATTTTAGGATGTGGCTTATAATGGTTCATATTGAATGCACAAAAAGTTTGGAGTTGAAATAAGTTAAAAAAAATTGAAATCCTTTTGTAACAGACGAGTTTTCGTCCTAAACCCTGATACTTCGAAAGAGATTGTCCATTTTGTACACGAAGTGCATCCAGTTTTTGCCGTAACCCTCTCAACTTTTTAGCACATGCTATGTGGGTGAAATTATGATACCATGCCAACTTTCAACCATTTCAGAGTTCATTTGTGGTGCTTTTTAATTTCAGGGTCATTTAGCTC
Organism: Elymus sibiricus; assembly: GCA_039707655.1. NCBI lineage: Eukaryota > Viridiplantae > Streptophyta > Magnoliopsida > Poales > Poaceae > Elymus > Elymus sibiricus. The sequence continues at coordinate 242,841,490 of CM077665.1, forward strand.
AAAACAATTCATTAAATGCATGAAAAATAGCAAATGAAGTTAGATAGGGTTGAAATTTTAGGATGTGGCTTCTAATGGTTCATATTGAATGCACAAAACGTCTGGAGTTGAAATAATTTTAAAAAATTGAAATCCTTTTGTAACACACGAGTTTTCGTCCGAAACCCTGATACTTCGAAAGAGATTGTCCATTTTGTACACGAAGTGCATCCAGTTTTTGCCGTAACCCTCTCAACTTTTTAGCACATGCTATGTGGGTGAAATTATGATACCATGCCAACTTTCAACCATTTCAGAGTTCATTTGTGGTGCTTTTTAATTTCAGGGTTATTTAGCTCAAAACAATTCATTAAATGCATGAAAAATAGCAAATGAAGTTAGATAGGGTTGAAATTTTAGGATGTGGCTTCTAATGGTTCATATGGAATGCACAAAAAGTTTGGAGTTGAAATAAGTTTAAAAAAATTGAAATCCTTTTGTAACAGACGAGTTTTCGTCCTAAACCCTGATACTTCGAAAGAGATTGTCCATTTTGTACACGAAGTGCATCCAGTTTTTGCCGTAACCCTCTCAACTTTTTAGCACATGCTATGTGGGTGAAATTATGATACCATGCCAAGTTTCAACCATTTCAGAGTTCATTTGTGGTGCTTTTTAATTTCAGGGTCATTTAGCTCAAAACAATTCATTTAATGCATGAAAAATAGCAAATGAAGTTAGATAGGGTTGAAATTTTAGGATGTGGCTTATAATGGTTCATATTGAATGCACAAAAAGTTTGGAGTTGAAATAAGTTAAAAAAATTTGAAATCCTTTTGTAACAGACGAGTTTTCGTCCTAAACCCTGATACTTCGAAAGAGATTGTCCATTTTGTACACGAAGTGCATCCAGTTTTTGCCGTAACCCTCTCAACTTTTTAGCACATGCTATGTGGGTGAAATTATGATACCATGCCAAGTTTCAACCATTTCAGAGTTCATTTGTGGTGCTTTTTAATTTCAGGGTCATTTAGCTGAAAACAATTCATTAAATGCATGAAAAATAGCAAATGAAGTTAGATAGGGTTGATATTTTAGGATGTGGCTTCTAATGGTTCATATTGAATGCACAAAAAGTCTGGAGTTGAAATAATTTTAAAAAATTGAAATCCTTTTGTAACAAACGAGTTTTTGTCCGAAACCCTGATACTTCGAAAGTGATTGTCCATTTTGTACACGAAGTGCATCCAGTTTTTGCCGTAACCCTCTCAACTTTTTAACACATGCTATGTGGGTGAAATTATGATATACCATGCCAAGTTTCAACCATTTCCGAGTTCATTTGTGGTGCTTTTTAATTTCAGGGTCATTTAGCTGAAAACAATTCATTAAATGCATGAAAAATAGCAAATGAAGTTAGATAGGGTTGAAATTTTAGGATGTGGCTTCTAATGGTTCATATTGAAAGCACAAAACGTCTGGAGTTGAAATAATTTTAAAAAATTGAAATCCTTTTGTAACACACGAGTTTTCGTCCGAAACCCTGATATTTCGAAAGAGATTGTCCATTTTGTACACGAAGTGCATCCAGTTTTTGCCGTAACCCTCTCAACTTTTTAGCACATGCTATGTGGGTGGAATTATGATACCATGCCAAGTTTCAACCATTTGATAGTTCATTTGTGGTGCTTTTTAATTTCAGGGTCGTTTAGCTGAAAACAATTCATTAAATGCATGAAAAATAGCAAATGAAGTTAGATAGGGTTGAAATTTTAGGATGTGGCTTATAATGGTTCATATTGAATGCACAAAAAGTCTGGGGTTGAAATAAGTTAAAAAAAATTGAAATCCTTATGTAACAGACGAGTTTTCGTCCGAAACCCTGATACTTCGAAAGAGATTGTCCATTTTGTACACGAAGTGCATCCAGCTTTTGCCGTAACCCTCTCAACTTTTTATCCCGTGCTATGTGGGTGAAATTATGATACCATGCATAGTTTCAACCTTTTTAGAGTTCATTTGTGGTGCTTTTTAATTTCAGGGTCATTTAGCTCAAAACAATTCATTAAATGCATGGAAAATAGCAAATGATGTTAGATAGGGTTGAAATTTTCGGATGTGGCTTCTAATGGTTCATATTGAATGCACAAAAAGTTTGGAGTTGAAATAAGTTAAAAAAAATTGAAATCCTTTTGTAACAGACGAGTTTTCGTCCTAAACCCTGATACTTCGAAAGAGATTGTCCATTTTGTACACGAAGTGCATCCAGTTTTTGCCGTAACCCTCTCAACTTTTTAGCACATGCTATGTTGGTGAAATTATGATACCATGCCAAGTTTCAACAATTTCAGAGTTCATTTGTGGTGCTTTTTAATTTCAGGGTCATTTAGCTCAAAACAATTCATTAAATGCATGAAAAATAGCAAATGAAGTTAGATAGGGTTGAAATTTTAGGATGTGGCTTCTAATGGTTCATATTGAATGCACAAAAAGTCTGGAGTTGAAATAAGTTAAAAAAAATTGAAATCCTTTTGTAACAGACGAGTTTTCGTCCGAAACCCTGATATTTCGAAAGAGATTGTCCATTTTGTACACGAAGTGCATCCAGTTTTTGCCGTAACCCTCTCAACTTTTTAGCACATGCTATGTGGGTGAAATTATGATACCATTCCAAGTTTCAACCATTTGATAGTTCATTTGTGGTGCTTTTTAATTTCAGGGTCATTTAGCTCAAAACAATTCATTAAATGCATGAAAAATAGCAAATGAAGTCAGATAGGGTTGAAATTTTAGGATGTGGCTTCTAATGGTTCATATTGAATGCACAAAAAGTCTGGAGTTGAAATAATTTTAAAAAATTGAAATCCTTTTGTAATAGACGAGTTTTCGTCCGAAACCCTGATACTTCGAAAGAGATTGTCCATTTTGTACACGAAGTGCATCCAGTTTTTGCCGTAACCCTCTCAACTTTTTAGCACATGCTATGTGGGTGAAATTATGATACCATGCCAACTTTCAACCATTTCAGAGTTCATTTGTGGTGCTTTTTAATTTCAGGGTCATTTAGCTCAAAACAATTCATTAAATGCATGAAAAATAGCAAATGAAGTTAGATAGTGTTGAAATTTTAGGATGTGGCTTCTAATGGTTCATATTGAATGCACAAAAAGTCTGGAGTTGAAATAAGTTCAAAAAAATTGAAATCCTTTTGTAACAGACGAGTTTTCGTCCGAAACCATGATACTTCGATAGAGATTGTCCATTTTGTACACGATGTGCATCCAGTTTTTGCCGTAACCCTCTCAAATTTTTAGCACATGCTATGTGGGTGAAATTATGATACCATGCCAACTTTCAACCATTTCAGAGTTCATTTGTGGTGCTTTTTAATTTCAGGGTCATTTAGCTCAAAACAATTCATTAAATGCATGAAAAATAGCAAATGAAGTTAGATAGGGTTGAAATTTTAGGATGTGTCTTCTAATGGTTCATATTGAATGCACAAAACGTCTGGAGTTGAAATAATTTTAAAAAATTGAAATCCTTTTGTAACACACGAGTTTTCGTCCGAAACCCTGATATTTCGAAAGAGATTGTCCATTTTGTACACGAAGTGCATCCAGTTTTTGCCGTAACCCTCTCAACTTTTTAGCACATGCTATGTGGGTGAAATTATGATACCATGCCAAGTTTCAACCATTTGATAGTTCATTTGTGGTGCTTTTTAATTTCAGGGTCATTTAGCTGAAAACAATTCATTAAATGCATGAAAAATAGCAAATGAAGTTAGATAGGGTTGAAATTTTAGGATGTGGCTTATAATGGTTCATATTGAATGCACAAAAAGTCTGGGGTTGAAATAAGTTAAAAAAAATTGAAATCCTTATGTAACAGACGAGTTTTCGTCCGAAACCCTGATACTTCGAAAGAGATTGTCCATTTTGTACACGAAGTGCATCCAGCTTTTGCCGTAACCCTCTCAACTTTTTATCCCGTGCTATGTGGTTGAAATTATGATACCATGCCCAGTTTCAACCTTTTTAGAGTTCATTTGTGGTGCTTTTTAATTTCAGGGTCATTTAGCTCAAAACAATTCATTAAATGCATGGAAAATAGCAAATGATGTTAGATAGGGTTGAAATTTTCGGATGTGGCTTCTAATGGTTCATATTGAATGGACAAAAAGTTTGGAGTTGAAATAAGTTAAAAAAAATTGAAATCCTTTTGTAACAGACGAGTTTTCGTCCTAAACCCTGATACTTCGAAAGAGATTGTCCATTTTGTACACGAAGTGCATCCAGTTTTTGCCGTAACCCTCTCAACTTTTTAGCACATGCTATGTGGGTGAAATTATGGTACCATGCCAAGTTTCAACAATTTCAGAGTTCATTTGTGGTGCTTTTTAATTTCAGGGTCATTTAGCTCAAAACAATTCATTAAATGCATGAAAAATAGCAAATGAAGTTAGATAGGGTTGAAATTTTAGGATGTGGCTTCTAATGGTTCATATTGAATGCACAAAAAGTCTGGAGTTGAAATAAGTTAAAAAAAATTGAAATCCTTTTGTAACAGATGAGTTTTCGTCCGAAACCCTGATATTTCGAAAGAGATTGTCCATTTTGTACACGAAGTGCATCCAGTTTTTGCCGTAACCCTCTCAACTTTTTAGCACATGCTATGTGGGTGAAATTATGATACCATTCCAAGTTTCAACCATTTGATAGTTCATTTGTGGTGCTTTTTAATTTCAGGGTCATTTAGCTGAAAACAATTCATTAAATGCATGAAAAATAGCAAATGAAGTTAGATAGGGTTGAAATTTTAGGATGTGGCTTCTAATGGTTCATATTGAATGCACAAAAAGTCTGGAGTTGAAATAATTTTAAAAAATTGAAATCCTTTTGTAATAGACGAGTTTTCGTCCGAAACCCTGATACTTCGAAAGAGATTGTCCATTTTGTACACGAAGTGCATCCAGTTTTTGCCGTAACCCTCTCAACTTTTTAGCACATGCTATGTGGGTGAAATTATGATACCATGCCAACTTTCAACCATTTCAGAGTTCATTTGTGGTGCTTTTTAATTTCAGGGTCATTTAGCTCAAAACAATTCATTAAATGCATGAAAAATAGCAAATGAAGTTAGATAGGGTTGAAATTTTAGGATGTGGCTTCTAATGGTTCATATGGAATGCACAAAAAGTTTGGAGTTGAAATAAGTTCAAAAAAATTGAAATCCTTTTGTAACAGACGAGTTTTCGTCCTAAACCATGATACTTCGAAAGAGATTGTCCATTTTGTACACGAAGTGCATCCAGTTTTTGCCGTAACCCTCTCAACTTTTTAGCACATGCTATGTGGGTGAAATTATGATACCATGCCAAGTTTCAACTATTTCAGAGTTCATTTGTGGTGCTTTTTAATTTCAGGGTCATTTAGCTGAAAACAATTCATTAAATGCATGAAAAATAGCAAATGAAGTTAGATAGGGTTGAAATTTTAGGATGTGGCTTATAATGGTTCATATTGAATGCACAAAAAGTTTGGAGTTGAAATAAGTTAAAAAAAATTGAAATCCTTTTGTAACAGACGAGTTTTCGTCCTAAACCCTGATACTTCGAAAGAGATTGTCCATTTTGTACACGAAGTGCATCCAGTTTTTGCCGTAACCCTCTCAACTTTTTAGCACATGCTATGTGGGTGAAATTATGATACCATGCCAAGTTTCAACCATTTGAGAGTTCATTTGTGGTGCTTTTTAATTTCAGGGTCATTTAGCTCAAAACAATTCATTAAATGCATGAAAAATAGCAAATGAAGTTAGATAGGGTTGAAATTTTAGGATGTGGCTTCTAATGGTTCATATTGAATGCACAAAACGTCTGGAGTTGAAATAATTTTAAAAAATTGAAATCCTTTTGTAACACACGAGTTTTCGTCCGAAACCGTGATACTTCGAAAGAGATTGTCCATTTTGTACACGAAGTGCATCCAGTTTTTGCCGTAACCCTCTCAACTTTTTAGCACATGCTATGTGGGTGAAATTATGATACCATGCCAACTTTCAACCATTTCAGAGTTCATTTGTGGTGCTTTTTAATTTCAGGGTTATTTAGCTCAAAACAATTCATTAAATGCATGAAAAATAGCAAATGAAGTTAGATAGGGTTGAAATTTTAGGATGTGGCTTCTAATGGTTCATATGGAATGCACAAAAAGTTTGGAGTTGAAATAAGTTTAAAAAAATTGAAATCCTTTTGTAACAGACGAGTTTTCGTCCTAAACCCTGATACTTCGAAAGAGATTGTCCATTTTGTACACGAAGTGCATCCAGTTTTTGCCATAACCCTCTCAACTTTTTAGCACATGCTATGTGGGTGAAATTATGATACCATGCCAAGTTTCAACCATTTCAGAGTTCATTTGTGGTGCTTTTTAATTTCAGGGTCATTTAGGTCAAAACAATTCATTTAATGCATGAAAAATAGCAAATGAAGTTAGATAGGGTTGAAATTTTAGGATGTGGCTTATAATGGTTCATATTGAATGCACAAAAAGTTTGGAGTTGAAATAAGTTAAAAAATTTTGAAATCCTTTTGTAACAGACGAGTTTTCGTCCTAAACCCTGATACTTCGAAAGAGATTGTCCATTTTGTACACGAAGTGCATCCAGTTTTTGCCGTAACCCTCTCAACTTTTTAGCACATGCTATGTGGGTGAAATTATGATACCATGCCAAGTGTCAACCATTTCAGAGTTCATTTGTGGTGCTTTTTAATTTCAGGGTCATTTAGCTCAAAACAATTCATTAAATGCATAAAAAATAGCAAATGAAGTTAGATAGGGTTGAAATTTTAGGATGTGGCTTCTAATGGTTCATATTGAATGCAAAAAAAGTCTGGAGTTGAAATAAGTTCAAAAAAATTGAAATCCTTTTGTAACTGACGAGTTTTCGTCCTAAACCCTGATATTTCGAAAGAGATTGTCCATTTTGTACACTAAGTGCATCCAGTTTTTGCCGTAACCCTCTCAACTTTTTAGCACATGCTATGTGGGTGAAATTATGATACCATGGCAAGTTTCAACCATTTGATAGTTCATTTGTGGTGCTTTTTAATTTCAGGGTCATTTAGCTCAAAACAATTCATTAAATGCATGAAAAATAGCAAATGAAGTTAGATAGGGTTGAACTTTTAGGATGTGGCTTATAATGGTTCATATTGAATGCACAAAAAGTCTGGGGTTGAAATAAGTTAAAAAAAATTGAAATCCTTATGTAACAGACGAGTTTTCGTCCGAAACCCTGATACTTCGAAAGAGATTGTCCATTTTGTACACGAAGTGCATCCAGCTTTTGCCGTAACCCTCTCAACTTTTTATCCCATGCTATGTGGGTGAAATTATGATACCATGAAAAGTTTCAACCTTTTTAGAGTTCATTTGTGGTGCTTTTTAATTTCAGGGTCATTTAGCTCAAAACAATTCATTAAATGCATAAAAAATAGCAAATGAAGTTAGATAGGGTTGAAATTTTAGGATGTGGCTTCTAATGCTTCATATTGAATGCACAAAAAGTCTGGAGTTGAAATAAGTTAAAAAAATTGAAATCCTTTTGTAACACACGAGTTTTCGTCCGAAACCCTGATACTTCGAAAGAGATTGTCCATTTTGTACACGAAGTGCATCCAGCTTTTGCCGTAACCCTCTCAACTTTTTATCCCACGCTATGTGGGTGAAATTATGATACCATGCCAAGTTTCAACCTTTTTAGAGTTCATTTGTGGTGCTTTTTAATTTCAGGGTCATTTAGCTCAAAACAATTCATTAAATGCATAAAAAATAGCAAATGAAGTTAAATAGGGTTGAAATTTTAGGATGTGGCTTCTAATGGTTCATATTGAATGCACAAAAAGTCTGGAGTTGAAATAATTTTAAAAAATTGAAATCCTTTTGTAACACACGAATTTTCGTCCGAAACCCTGATACTTCGAAAGAGATTGTCCTTTTTGTACACGAAGTGCATCCAGTTTATGCCGTAACCCTCTCAACTTTTTAGCACATGCTATGTGGGTGAAATTATGATACCATGCCAACTTTCAACCATTTCAGAGTTCATTTGTGGTGCTTTTTAATTTCAGGGTTATTTAGCTCAAAACAATTCATTAAATGCATGAAAAATAGCAAATGACGTTAGATAGGGTTGAAATTTTAGGATGTGGCTTCTAATGGTTCATATGGAATGCACAAAAAGTTTGGAGTTGAAATAAGTTTAAAAAAATTGAAATCCTTTTGTAACAGACGAGTTTTCGTCCTAAACCCTGATACTTCGAAAGAGATTGTCCATTTTGTACACGAAGTGCATCCAGTTTTTGCCGTAACCCTCTCAACTTTTAGCACATGCTATGTGGGTGAAATTATGATACCATGCCAAGTTTCAACCATTTCAGAGTTCATTTGTGGTGCTTTTTAATTTCAGGGTCATTTAGCTCAAAACAATTCATTAAATGCATAAAAAATAGCAAATGAAGTTAGATAGGGTTGAAATTTTAGGATGTGGCTTCTAATGGTTCATATTGAATGCACAAAAAGTCTGGAGTTGAAATAAGTTTAAAAAAATTGAAATCCTTTTGTAACAGACGAGTTTTCGTCCGAAACACTGATACTTCGAAAGAGATTGTCCATTTTGTACACGAAGTGCATCCAGTTTTTGCCGTAACCCTCTCAACTTTTTAGCACATGCTATGTGGGTGAAATTATGATACCATGCCAAGTTTCAACCATTTGATAGTTCATTTGTGGTGCTTTTTAATTTCAGGGTCATTTAGCTGAAAACAATTCATTAAATGCATGAAAAATAGCAAACGAAGTTAGATAGGGTTGACATTTTAGGATGTGGCTTCTTATGGTTCATATTGAATGCACAAAAAGTCTGGAGTTGAAATAAGTTAAAAAAATTGAAATCCTTATGTAACAGACGAGTTTTCGTCCGAAACCCTGATACTTCGAAAGAGATTGTCCATTTTGTACACGAAGTGCATCCAGCTTTTGCCGTAACCCTCTCAACTTTTTATCCCATGCTATGTGGGTGAAATTATGATACCATGCCAAGTTTCAACCTTTTTAGAGTTCATTTGTGGTGTTTTTTAATTTCAGGGTCATTTAGCTGAAAACAATTCATTAAATGCATGAAAAATAGCAAATGATGTTAGATAGGGTTGAAATTTTCGGATGTGGCTTCTAATGGTACATATTGAATGCACAAAACGTCTGGAGTTGAAATAAGTTTAAAAAAATTGAAATCCTTTTGTAACAGACGAGTTTTCGTTCGAAACCCTGATACTTCGAAAGAGATTGTTCATTTTGTACACGAAGTGCATCCAGTTTTTGCCGTAACCCTCTCAACTTTTTAGCACATGCTATGTGGGTGAAATTATGATACCATGCCAAGTTTCAACCATTTCAGAGTTCATTTGTGGTGCTTTTTAATTTCAGGGTCATTTAGGTCAAAACAATTCATTTAATGCATGAAAAATAGCAAATGAAGTTAGATAGGGTTGAAATTTTAGGATGTGGCTTATAATGGTTCATATTGAATGCACAAAAAGTTTGGAGTTGAAATAAGTTAAAAAATTTTGAAATCCTTTTGTAACAGACGAGTTTTCGTCCTAAACCCTGATACTTCGAAAGAGATTGTCCATTTTGTACACGAAGTGCATCCAGTTTTTGCCGTAACCCTCTCAACTTTTTAGCACATGCTATGTGGGTGAAATTATGATACCATGCCAAGTGTCAACCATTTCAGAGTTCATTTGTGGTGCTTTTTAATTTCAGGGTCATTTAGCTCAAAACAATTCATTAAATGCATAAAAAATAGCAAATGAAGTTAGATAGGGTTGAAATTTTAGGATGTGGCTTCTAATGGTTCATATTGAATGCAAAAAAAGTCTGGAGTTGAAATAAGTTCAAAAAAATTGAAATCCTTTTGTAACTGACGAGTTTTCGTCCTAAACCCTGATATTTCGAAAGAGATTGTCCATTTTGTACACTAAGTGCATCCAGTTTTTGCCGTAACCCTCTCAACTTTTTAGCACATGCTATGTGGGTGAAATTATGATACCATGGCAAGTTTCAACCATTTGATAGTTCATTTGTGGTGCTTTTTAATTTCAGGGTCATTTAGCTCAAAACAATTCATTAAATGCATGAAAAATAGCAAATGAAGTTAGATAGGGTTGAACTTTTAGGATGTGGCTTATAATGGTTCATATTGAATGCACAAAAAGTCTGGGGTTGAAATAAGTTAAAAAAAATTGAAATCCTTATGTAACAGACGAGTTTTCGTCCGAAACCCTGATACTTCGAAAGAGATTGTCCATTTTGTACACGAAGTGCATCCAGCTTTTGCCGTAACCCTCTCAACTTTTTATCCCATGCTATGTGGGTGAAATTATGATACCATGAAAAGTTTCAACCTTTTTAGAGTTCATTTGTGGTGCTTTTTAATTTCAGGGTCATTTAGCTCAAAACAATTCATTAAATGCATAAAAAATAGCAAATGAAGTTAGATAGGGTTGAAATTTTAGGATGTGGCTTCTAATGCTTCATATTGAATGCACAAAAAGTCTGGAGTTGAAATAAGTTAAAAAAATTGAAATCCTTTTGTAACACACGAGTTTTCGTCCGAAACCCTGATACTTCGAAAGAGATTGTCCATTTTGTACACGAAGTGCATCCAGCTTTTGCCGTAACCCTCTCAACTTTTTATCCCACGCTATGTGGGTGAAATTATGATACCATGCCAAGTTTCAACCTTTTTAGAGTTCATTTGTGGTGCTTTTTAATTTCAGGGTCATTTAGCTCAAAACAATTCATTAAATGCATAAAAAATAGCAAATGAAGTTAAATAGGGTTGAAATTTTAGGATGTGGCTTCTAATGGTTCATATTGAATGCACAAAAAGTCTGGAGTTGAAATAATTTTAAAAAATTGAAATCCTTTTGTAACACACGAATTTTCGTCCGAAACCCTGATACTTCGAAAGAGATTGTCCTTTTTGTACACGAAGTGCATCCAGTTTATGCCGTAACCCTCTCAACTTTTTAGCACATGCTATGTGGGTGAAATTATGATACCATGCCAACTTTCAACCATTTCAGAGTTCATTTGTGGTGCTTTTTAATTTCAGGGTTATTTAGCTCAAAACAATTCATTAAATGCATGAAAAATAGCAAATGACGTTAGATAGGGTTGAAATTTTAGGATGTGGCTTCTAATGGTTCATATGGAATGCACAAAAAGTTTGGAGTTGAAATAAGTTTAAAAAAATTGAAATCCTTTTGTAACAGACGAGTTTTCGTCCTAAACCCTGATACTTCGAAAGAGATTGTCCATTTTGTACACGAAGTGCATCCAGTTTTTGCCGTAACCCTCTCAACTTTTAGCACATGCTATGTGGGTGAAATTATGATACCATGCCAAGTTTCAACCATTTCAGAGTTCATTTGTGGTGCTTTTTAATTTCAGGGTCATTTAGCTCAAAACAATTCATTAAATGCATAAAAAATAGCAAATGAAGTTAGATAGGGTTGAAATTTTAGGATGTGGCTTCTAATGGTTCATATTGAATGCACAAAAAGTCTGGAGTTGAAATAAGTTTAAAAAAATTGAAATCCTTTTGTAACAGACGAGTTTTCGTCCGAAACACTGATACTTCGAAAGAGATTGTCCATTTTGTACACGAAGTGCATCCAGTTTTTGCCGTAACCCTCTCAACTTTTTAGCACATGCTATGTGGGTGAAATTATGATACCATGCCAAGTTTCAACCATTTGATAGTTCATTTGTGGTGCTTTTTAATTTCAGGGTCATTTAGCTGAAAACAATTCATTAAATGCATGAAAAATAGCAAACGAAGTTAGATAGGGTTGACATTTTAGGATGTGGCTTCTTATGGTTCATATTGAATGCACAAAAAGTCTGGAGTTGAAATAAGTTAAAAAAATTGAAATCCTTATGTAACAGACGAGTTTTCGTCCGAAACCCTGATACTTCGAAAGAGATTGTCCATTTTGTACACGAAGTGCATCCAGCTTTTGCCGTAACCCTCTCAACTTTTTATCCCATGCTATGTGGGTGAAATTATGATACCATGCCAAGTTTCAACCTTTTTAGAGTTCATTTGTGGTGTTTTTTAATTTCAGGGTCATTTAGCTGAAAACAATTCATTAAATGCATGAAAAATAGCAAATGATGTTAGATAGGGTTGAAATTTTCGGATGTGGCTTCTAATGGTACATATTGAATGCACAAAACGTCTGGAGTTGAAATAAGTTTAAAAAAATTGAAATCCTTTTGTAACAGACGAGTTTTCGTTCGAAACCCTGATACTTCGAAAGAGATTGTTCATTTTGTACACGAAGTGCATCCAGTTTTTGCCGTAACCCTCTCAACTTTTTAGCACATGCTATGTGGGTGAAATTATGATACCATGCCAAGTTTCAACCATTTCAGAGTTCATTTGTGGTGCTTTTTAATTTCAGGGTCATTTAGGTCAAAACAATTCATTTAATGCATGAAAAATAGCAAATGAAGTTAGATAGGGTTGAAATTTTAGGATGTGGCTTATAATGGTTCATATTGAATGCACAAAAAGTTTGGAGTTGAAATAAGTTAAAAAATTTTGAAATCCTTTTGTAACAGACGAGTTTTCGTCCTAAACCCTGATACTTCGAAAGAGATTGTCCATTTTGTACACGAAGTGCATCCAGTTTTTGCCGTAACCCTCTCAACTTTTTAGCACATGCTATGTGGGTGAAATTATGATACCATGCCAAGTGTCAACCATTTCAGAGTTCATTTGTGGTGCTTTTTAATTTCAGGGTCATTTAGCTCAAAACAATTCATTAAATGCATAAAAAATAGCAAATGAAGTTAGATAGGGTTGAAATTTTAGGATGTGGCTTCTAATGGTTCATATTGAATGCAAAAAAAGTCTGGAGTTGAAATAAGTTCAAAAAAATTGAAATCCTTTTGTAACTGACGAGTTTTCGTCCTAAACCCTGATATTTCGAAAGAGATTGTCCATTTTGTACACTAAGTGCATCCAGTTTTTGCCGTAACCCTCTCAACTTTTTAGCACATGCTATGTGGGTGAAATTATGATACCATGGCAAGTTTCAACCATTTGATAGTTCATTTGTGGTGCTTTTTAATTTCAGGGTCATTTAGCTCAAAACAATTCATTAAATGCATGAAAAATAGCAAATGAAGTTAGATAGGGTTGAACTTTTAGGATGTGGCTTATAATGGTTCATATTGAATGCACAAAAAGTCTGGGGTTGAAATAAGTTAAAAAAAATTGAAATCCTTATGTAACAGACGAGTTTTCGTCCGAAACCCTGATACTTCGAAAGAGATTGTCCATTTTGTACACGAAGTGCATCCAGCTTTTGCCGTAACCCTCTCAACTTTTTATCCCATGCTATGTGGGTGAAATTATGATACCATGAAAAGTTTCAACCTTTTTAGAGTTCATTTGTGGTGCTTTTTAATTTCAGGGTCATTTAGCTCAAAACAATTCATTAAATGCATAAAAAATAGCAAATGAAGTTAGATAGGGTTGAAATTTTAGGATGTGGCTTCTAATGCTTCATATTGAATGCACAAAAAGTCTGGAGTTGAAATAAGTTAAAAAAATTGAAATCCTTTTGTAACACACGAGTTTTCGTCCGAAACCCTGATACTTCGAAAGAGATTGTCCATTTTGTACACGAAGTGCATCCAGCTTTTGCCGTAACCCTCTCAACTTTTTATCCCACGCTATGTGGGTGAAATTATGATACCATGCCAAGTTTCAACCTTTTTAGAGTTCATTTGTGGTGCTTTTTAATTTCAGGGTCATTTAGCTCAAAACAATTCATTAAATGCATAAAAAATAGCAAATGAAGTTAAATAGGGTTGAAATTTTAGGATGTGGCTTCTAATGGTTCATATTGAATGCACAAAAAGTCTGGAGTTGAAATAATTTTAAAAAATTGAAATCCTTTTGTAACACACGAATTTTCGTCCGAAACCCTGATACTTCGAAAGAGATTGTCCTTTTTGTACACGAAGTGCATCCAGTTTATGCCGTAACCCTCTCAACTTTTTAGCACATGCTATGTGGGTGAAATTATGATACCATGCCAACTTTCAACCATTTCAGAGTTCATTTGTGGTGCTTTTTAATTTCAGGGTTATTTAGCTCAAAACAATTCATTAAATGCATGAAAAATAGCAAATGACGTTAGATAGGGTTGAAATTTTAGGATGTGGCTTCTAATGGTTCATATGGAATGCACAAAAAGTTTGGAGTTGAAATAAGTTTAAAAAAATTGAAATCCTTTTGTAACAGACGAGTTTTCGTCCTAAACCCTGATACTTCGAAAGAGATTGTCCATTTTGTACACGAAGTGCATCCAGTTTTTGCCGTAACCCTCTCAACTTTTAGCACATGCTATGTGGGTGAAATTATGATACCATGCCAAGTTTCAACCATTTCAGAGTTCATTTGTGGTGCTTTTTAATTTCAGGGTCATTTAGCTCAAAACAATTCATTAAATGCATAAAAAATAGCAAATGAAGTTAGATAGGGTTGAAATTTTAGGATGTGGCTTCTAATGGTTCATATTGAATGCACAAAAAGTCTGGAGTTGAAATAAGTTTAAAAAAATTGAAATCCTTTTGTAACAGACGAGTTTTCGTCCGAAACACTGATACTTCGAAAGAGATTGTCCATTTTGTACACGAAGTGCATCCAGTTTTTGCCGTAACCCTCTCAACTTTTTAGCACATGCTATGTGGGTGAAATTATGATACCATGCCAAGTTTCAACCATTTGATAGTTCATTTGTGGTGCTTTTTAATTTCAGGGTCATTTAGCTGAAAACAATTCATTAAATGCATGAAAAATAGCAAACGAAGTTAGATAGGGTTGACATTTTAGGATGTGGCTTCTTATGGTTCATATTGAATGCACAAAAAGTCTGGAGTTGAAATAAGTTAAAAAAATTGAAATCCTTATGTAACAGACGAGTTTTCGTCCGAAACCCTGATACTTCGAAAGAGATTGTCCATTTTGTACACGAAGTGCATCCAGCTTTTGCCGTAACCCTCTCAACTTTTTATCCCATGCTATGTGGGTGAAATTATGATACCATGCCAAGTTTCAACCTTTTTAGAGTTCATTTGTGGTGTTTTTTAATTTCAGGGTCATTTAGCTGAAAACAATTCATTAAATGCATGAAAAATAGCAAATGATGTTAGATAGGGTTGAAATTTTCGGATGTGGCTTCTAATGGTACATATTGAATGCACAAAACGTCTGGAGTTGAAATAAGTTTAAAAAAATTGAAATCCTTTTGTAACAGACGAGTTTTCGTTCGAAACCCTGATACTTCGAAAGAGATTGTTCATTTTGTACACGAAGTGCATCCAGTTTTTGCCGTAACCCTCTCAACTTTTTAGCACATGCTATGTGGGTGAAATTATGATACCATGCCAAGTTTCAACCATTTCAGAGTTCATTTGTGGTGCTTTTTAATTTCAGGGTCATTTAGGTCAAAACAATTCATTTAATGCATGAAAAATAGCAAATGAAGTTAGATAGGGTTGAAATTTTAGGATGTGGCTTATAATGGTTCATATTGAATGCACAAAAAGTTTGGAGTTGAAATAAGTTAAAAAATTTTGAAATCCTTTTGTAACAGACGAGTTTTCGTCCGAAACCGTGACACTTCGAAAGAGATTGTCCATTTTGTACACGAAGTGCATCCAGCTTTTGCCGTAACCCTCTCAACTTTTTATCCCATGCTATGTGGGTGAAATTATGATACCATGCCAAGTTTCAACCTTTTTAGAGTTCATTTGTGGTGCTTTTTAATTTCAGGGTCATTTAGCTGAAAACAATTCATTAAATGCATGAAAAATAGCAAATGATGTTAGATAGGGTTGAAATTTTTGTATGTGGCTTCTAATGGTACATATTGAATGCACAAAACGTGTGGAGTTGAAATAAGTTTAAAAAAATTGAAATCCTTTTGTAACAGACGAGTTTTCGTCCGAAACCCTGATACTTCGAAAGAGATTGTTCATTTTGTACACGAAGTGCATCCAGTTTTTGCCCCAACCCTCTCAACTTTTTAGCACATGCTATGTGGGTGAAATTATGATACCATGCCAACTTTCAACCATTGCAGAGTTCATTTGTGGTGCTTTTTAATTTCAGGGTCATTTAGCTCAAAACAATTCATTTAATGCATGAAAAATAGCAAATGAAGTTAGATAGGGTTGAAATTTTAGGATGTGGCTTATAATGGTTCATATTGAATGCACAAAAAGTCTGGAGTTGAAATAAGTTCAAAAAAAATTGAAATCCTTTTGTAACAGTAGAGTTTTCGTCCTAAACCCTGATACTTCGAAAGAGATTGTCCATTTTGTACACGAAGTGCATCCAGTTTTTTCCGTAACCCTCTCAACTTTTTAGCACATGCTATGATACCATGCCAAGTTTCAACCATTTCAGAGTTCATTTGTGGTGGTTTTTAATTTCAGGGTCATTTAGCTCAAAACAATTCATTTAATGCATGAAAAATAGCAAATGAAGTTAGATAGGGTTGAAATTTTAGGATGTGGCTTCTAATGGTTCATATTGAATGCACAAAAAGTCTGGAGTTGAAATAAGTTAAAAAAATTGAAATCCTTTTGTAACACACGAGTTTTCGTCCGAAACCCTGATACTTCGTAAGAGATTGTCCATTTTGTACACGAAGTGCATCCAGTTTTTGCCGTAACCCTCTCAACTTTTTAGCTCATGCTATGTGGGTGAAATTATGATACCATGCCAAGTTTCAACCATTTGATAGTTCATTTGTGATGCTTTTTAATTTCAGGGTCATTTAGCTGAAAACAATTCATTGAATGCATGAAAAATAGCAAATGAAGTTAGATAGGGTTGAAATTTTAGGATGTGGCTTCTAATGGTTCATATTGAATGCACAAAAAGTCTGGAGTTGAAATAAGTTAAAAAAAATTGAAATCCTTATGTAACAGACGAGTTTTCGTCCGAAACCCTGATACTTCGAAAGAGATTGTCCATTTTGTACACGAAGTGCATCCAGCTTTTGCCGTAACCCTCTCAACTTTTTATCCCATGCTATGTGGGTGAAATTATGATACCATGCCAAGTTTCAACCTTTTTAGAGTTCATTTGTGGTGCTTTTTAATTTCAGGGTCATTTAGCTGAAAACAATTCATTAAATGCATGAAAAATAGCAAATGATGTTAGATAGGGTTGAAATTTTCGGATGTGGCTTCTAATAGTACATATTGAATGCACAAAACGTCTGGAGTTGAAATAAGTTTAAAAAAATTGAAATCCTTTTGTAACAGACGAGTTTTCGTCCGAAACCCTGATACTTCGAAAGAGACTGTTCATTTTGTACACGAAGTGCATCCAGTTTTTGCCGTAACCCTCTCAACTTTTTAGCACATGCTATGTGGGTGAAATTATGATACCATGCCAACTTTCAACCATTTCAGAGTTCATTTGTGGTGCTTTTTAATTTCAGGGTTATTTAGCTCAAAACAATTCATTAAATGCATGAAAAATAGCAAATGATGTTAGATAGGGTTGAAATTTTAGGATGTGGCTTCTAATGGTTCATATTGAATGCACAAAAAGTCTGGAGTTGAAATAAGTTCAAAAAAATTGAAATCCTTTTGTAACTGACGAGTTTTCGTCCTAAACCCTGATACTTCGAAAGAGATTGTCCATTTTGTACACGAAGTGCATCCAGTTTTTGCCGTAACCCTCTCAACTTTTTAGCACATGCTATGTGGGTGAAATTATGATACCATGGCAAGTTTCAACCATTTCAGAGTTCATTTGTGGTGCTTTTTAATTTCAGGGTCATTTAGCTCAAAACAATTCATTTAATGCATGAAAAATAGCAAATGAAGTTAGATAGGGTTGAAATTTTAGGATGTGGCTTATAATGGTTCATATTGAATGCACAAAAAGTTTGGAGTTGAAATAAGTTAAAAAAATTTGAAATCCTTTTGTAACAGACGAGTTTTCGTCCTAAACCCTGATACTTCGAAAGAGATTGTCCATTTTGTACACGAAGTGCATCCAGTTTTTTCCGTAACCCTCTCAACTTTTTATCCCATGCTATGTGGGTGAAATTATGATACCATGCCAAGTTTCAACCTTTTTAGAGTTCATTTGTGGTGCTTTTTAATTTCAGGGTCATTTAGCTGAAAACAATTCATTAAATGCATGAAAAATAGCAAATGATGTTAGATAGGGTTGAAATTTTCGTATGTGGCTTCTAATGGTACATATTGAATGCACAAAATGTCTGGAGTTGAAATAAGTTTAAAAAAATTGAAATCCTTTTGTAACAGACGAGTTTTCGACCGAAACCCTGATACTTCGAAAGAGATTGTTCATTTTGTACACGAAGTGCATCCAGTTTTTGCCGTAACCCTCTCAACTTTTTAGCACATGCTATGTGGGTGAAATTATGATACCATGCCAACTTTCAACCATTTCAGAGTTCATTTGTGGTGCTTTTTAATTTCAGGGTCATTTAGCTCAAAACAATTCATTTAATGCATGAAAAATAGCAAATGAAGTTAGATAGGGTTGAAATTTTAGGATGTGGCTTATAATGGTTCATATTGAATGCACAAAAAGTTTGGAGTTGAAATAAGTTAAAAAATTTTGAAATCCTTTTGTAACAGACGAGTTTTCGTCCTAAACCCTGATACTTCGAAAGAGATTGTCCATTTTGTACACGAAGTGCATCCAGTTTTTTCCGTAACCCTCTCAACTTTTTAGCACATGCTATGTGGGTGAAATTATGATATACCATGCCAAGTTTCAACCATTTCCGAGTTCATTTGTGGTGCTTTTTAATTTCAGGGTCATTTAGCTGAAAACAATTCATTAAATGCATGAAAAATAGCAAATGAAGTTAGATAGGGTTGAAATTTTAGGATGTGGCTTTTAATGGTTCATATTGAATGCACAAAAAGTCTGGAGTTGAAATAATTTTAAAAAACTGAAATCCTTTTGTAACACACGAGTTTTCGTCCGAAACCGTGATACTTCGAAAGAGATTGTCCATTTTGTACACGAAGTGCATCCAGTTTTGGCCGTAACCCTCTCAACTTTTTAGCACATGCTATGTGGGTGAAATTATGATACCATGCCAACTTTCAACCATTTCAGAGTTCATTTGTGGTGCTTTTTAATTTCAGGGTCATTTAGCTCAAAACAATTCATTAAATGCATGAAAAATAGCAAATGAAGTTAGATAGGGTCGAAATTTTAGGATGTGGCTTCTAATGGTTCATATTGAATGCACAAAAAGTCTGGAGCTGAAATAAGTTTAAAAACATTGAAATCCTTTTGTAACAGACGAGTTTTCGTCCGAAACCCTGATACTTCGAAAGAGATTGTCCATTTTGTACACGAAGTGCATCCAGTTTTTGCCGTAACCCTCTCAACTTTTTAGCACATGCTATGTGGGTGAAATTATGATACCATGCCAAGTTTCAACCATTTTAGAGTTCATTTGTGGTGCTTTTTAATTTCAGGGTCGTTTAGCTCAAAACAATTCATTAAATGCATGAAAAATAGCAAATGAAGTTAGATAGGGTTGAAATTTTAGGATGTGGCTTCTAATGGTTCATATTGAATGCACAAAAAGTCTGGAGTTGAAATAAGTTCAAAAAAATTGAAATCCTTTTGTAACTGACGAGTTTTCGTCCTAAACCCTGATACTTCGAAAGAGATTGTCCATTTTGTACACGAAGTGCATCCAGTTTTTGCCGTAACCCTCTCAACTTTTTAGCACATGCTATGTGGGTGAAATTATGATACCATGGCAAGTTTCAACCATTTCAAAGTTCATTTGTGGTGCTTTTTAATTTCAGGGTCATTTAGCTCAAAACAATTCATTTAATGCATGAAAAATAGTAAATGAAGTTAGATAGGGTTGAAATTTTAGGATGTGGCTTATAATGGTTCATATTGAATGCACAAAAAGTTTGGAGTTGAAATAAGTTAAAAAAAATTGAAATCCTTTTGTAACAGACGAGTTTTCGTCCTAAACCCTGATACTTCGAAAGAGATTGTCCATTTTGTACACGAAGTGCATCCAGTTTTTTCCGTAACCCTCTCAACTTTTTAGCACATGCTATGTGGGTGAAATTATGATATACCATGCCAAGTTTCAACCATTTCCGAGTTCATTTGTGGTGCTTTTTAATTTCAGGGTCATTTAGCTGAAAACAATTCATTAAATGCATGAAAAATAGCAAATGAAGTTAGATAGGGTTGAAATTTTAGGATGTGGCTTTTAATGGTTCATATTGAATGCACAAAAAGTCTGGAGTTGAAATAAGTTAAAAAAAATTGAAATCCTTATGTAACAGACGAGTTTTCGTCCGAAACCGTGACACTTCGAAAGAGATTGTCCATTTTGTACACGAAGTGCATCCAGCTTTTGCCGTAACCCTCTCAACTTTTTATCCCATGCTATGTGGGTGAAATTATGATACCATGCCAAGTTTCAACCTTTTTAGAGTTCATTTGTGGTGCTTTTTAATTTCAGGGTCATTTAGCTGAAAACAATTCATTAAATGCATGAAAAATAGCAAATGATGTTAGATAGGGTTGAAATTTTTGTATGTGGCTTCTAATGGTACATATTGAATGCACAAAACGTGTGGAGTTGAAATAAGTTTAAAAAAATTGAAATCCTTTTGTAACAGACGAGTTTTCGTCCGAAACCCTGATACTTCGAAAGAGATTGTTCATTTTGTACACGAAGTGCATCCAGTTTTTGCCCCAACCCTCTCAACTTTTTAGCACATGCTATGTGGGTGAAATTATGATACCATGCCAACTTTCAACCATTGCAGAGTTCATTTGTGGTGCTTTTTAATTTCAGGGTCATTTAGCTCAAAACAATTCATTTAATGCATGAAAAATAGCAAATGAAGTTAGATAGGGTTGAAATTTTAGGATGTGGCTTATAATGGTTCATATTGAATGCACAAAAAGTCTGGAGTTGAAATAAGTTCAAAAAAAATTGAAATCCTTTTGTAACAGTAGAGTTTTCGTCCTAAACCCTGATACTTCGAAAGAGATTGTCCATTTTGTACACGAAGTGCATCCAGTTTTTTCCGTAACCCTCTCAACTTTTTAGCACATGCTATGATACCATGCCAAGTTTCAACCATTTCAGAGTTCATTTGTGGTGGTTTTTAATTTCAGGGTCATTTAGCTCAAAACAATTCATTTAATGCATGAAAAATAGCAAATGAAGTTAGATAGGGTTGAAATTTTAGGATGTGGCTTCTAATGGTTCATATTGAATGCACAAAAAGTCTGGAGTTGAAATAAGTTAAAAAAATTGAAATCCTTTTGTAACACACGAGTTTTCGTCCGAAACCCTGATACTTCGTAAGAGATTGTCCATTTTGTACACGAAGTGCATCCAGTTTTTGCCGTAACCCTCTCAACTTTTTAGCTCATGCTATGTGGGTGAAATTATGATACCATGCCAAGTTTCAACCATTTGATAGTTCATTTGTGATGCTTTTTAATTTCAGGGTCATTTAGCTGAAAACAATTCATTGAATGCATGAAAAATAGCAAATGAAGTTAGATAGGGTTGAAATTTTAGGATGTGGCTTCTAATGGTTCATATTGAATGCACAAAAAGTCTGGAGTTGAAATAAGTTAAAAAAAATTGAAATCCTTATGTAACAGACGAGTTTTCGTCCGAAACCCTGATACTTCGAAAGAGATTGTCCATTTTGTACACGAAGTGCATCCAGCTTTTGCCGTAACCCTCTCAACTTTTTATCCCATGCTATGTGGGTGAAATTATGATACCATGCCAAGTTTCAACCTTTTTAGAGTTCATTTGTGGTGCTTTTTAATTTCAGGGTCATTTAGCTGAAAACAATTCATTAAATGCATGAAAAATAGCAAATGATGTTAGATAGGGTTGAAATTTTCGGATGTGGCTTCTAATAGTACATATTGAATGCACAAAACGTCTGGAGTTGAAATAAGTTTAAAAAAATTGAAATCCTTTTGTAACAGACGAGTTTTCGTCCGAAACCCTGATACTTCGAAAGAGACTGTTCATTTTGTACACGAAGTGCATCCAGTTTTTGCCGTAACCCTCTCAACTTTTTAGCACATGCTATGTGGGTGAAATTATGATACCATGCCAACTTTCAACCATTTCAGAGTTCATTTGTGGTGCTTTTTAATTTCAGGGTTATTTAGCTCAAAACAATTCATTAAATGCATGAAAAATAGCAAATGAAGTTAGATAGGGTTGAAATTTTAGGATGTGGCTTCTAATGGTTCATATTGAATGCACAAAAAGTCTGGAGTTGAAATAAGTTCAAAAAAATTGAAATCCTTTTGTAACTGACGAGTTTTCGTCCTAAACCCTGATACTTCGAAAGAGATTGTCCATTTTGTACACGAAGTGCATCCAGTTTTTGCCGTAACCCTCTCAACTTTTTAGCACATGCTATGTGGGTGAAATTATGATACCATGGCAAGTTTCAACCATTTCAGAGTTCATTTGTGGTGCTTTTTAATTTCAGGGTCATTTAGCTCAAAACAATTCATTTAATGCATGAAAAATAGCAAATGAAGTTAGATAGGGTTGAAATTTTAGGATGTGGCTTATAATGGTTCATATTGAATGCACAAAAAGTTTGGAGTTGAAATAAGTTAAAAAAATTTGAAATCCTTTTGTAACAGACGAGTTTTCGTCCTAAACCCTGATACTTCGAAAGAGATTGTCCATTTTGTACACGAAGTGCATCCAGTTTTTTCCGTAACCCTCTCAACTTTTTATCCCATGCTATGTGGGTGAAATTATGATACCATGCCAAGTTTCAACCTTTTTAGAGTTCATTTGTGGTGCTTTTTAATTTCAGGGTCATTTAGCTGAAAACAATTCATTAAATGCATGAAAAATAGCAAATGATGTTAGATAGGGTTGAAATTTTCGTATGTGGCTTCTAATGGTACATATTGAATGCACAAAATGTCTGGAGTTGAAATAAGTTTAAAAAAATTGAAATCCTTTTGTAACAGACGAGTTTTCGACCGAAACCCTGATACTTCGAAAGAGATTGTTCATTTTGTACACGAAGTGCATCCAGTTTTTGCCGTAACCCTCTCAACTTTTTAGCACATGCTATGTGGGTGAAATTATGATACCATGCCAACTTTCAACCATTTCAGAGTTCATTTGTGGTGCTTTTTAATTTCAGGGTCATTTAGCTCAAAACAATTCATTTAATGCATGAAAAATAGCAAATGAAGTTAGATAGGGTTGAAATTTTAGGATGTGGCTTATAATGGTTCATATTGAATGCACAAAAAGTTTGGAGTTGAAATAAGTTAAAAAAATTTGAAATCCTTTTGTAACAGACGAGTTTTCGTCCTAAACCCTGATACTTCGAAAGAGATTGTCCATTTTGTACACGAAGTGCATCCAGTTTTTTCCGTAACCCTCTCAACTTTTTAGCACATGCTATGTGGGTGAAATTATGATATACCATGCCAAGTTTCAACCATTTCCGAGTTCATTTGTGGTGCTTTTTAATTTCAGGGTCATTTAGCTGAAAACAATTCATTAAATGCATGAAAAATAGCAAATGAAGTTAGATAGGGTTGAAATTTTAGGATGTGGCTTTTAATGGTTCATATTGAATGCACAAAAAGTCTGGAGTTGAAATAATTTTAAAAAACTGAAATCCTTTTGTAACACACGAGTTTTCGTCCGAAACCGTGATACTTCGAAAGAGATTGTCCATTTTGTACACGAAGTGCATCCAGTTTTGGCCGTAACCCTCTCAACTTTTTAGCACATGCTATGTGGGTGAAATTATGATACCATGCCAACTTTCAACCATTTCAGAGTTCATTTGTGGTGCTTTTTAATTTCAGGGTCATTTAGCTCAAAACAATTCATTAAATGCATGAAAAATAGCAAATGAAGTTAGATAGGGTCGAAATTTTAGGATGTGGCTTCTAATGGTTCATATTGAATGCACAAAAAGTCTGGAGCTGAAATAAGTTTAAAAACATTGAAATCCTTTTGTAACAGACGAGTTTTCGTCCGAAACCCTGATACTTCGAAAGAGATTGTCCATTTTGTACACGAAGTGCATCCAGTTTTTGCCGTAACCCTCTCAACTTTTTAGCACATGCTATGTGGGTGAAATTATGATACCATGCCAAGTTTCAACCATTTTAGAGTTCATTTGTGGTGCTTTTTAATTTCAGGGTCGTTTAGCTCAAAACAATTCATTAAATGCATGAAAAATAGCAAATGAAGTTAGATAGGGTTGAAATTTTAGGATGTGGCTTCTAATGGTTCATATTGAATGCACAAAAAGTCTGGAGTTGAAATAAGTTCAAAAAAATTGAAATCCTTTTGTAACAGACGAGTTTTCGTCCGAAACCCTGATACTTCGAAAGAGATTGTCCATTTTGTACACGAACTGCATCCAGTTTTTGCCGTAACCCTCTCAACTTTTTAGCACATGCTATGTGGGTGAAATTATGATACCATGCCAAGTTTCAACCATTTGATAGTTCATTTGTGGTGCTTTTTAATTTCAGGGTCATTTAGCTGAAAACAATTCATTAAATGCATGAAAAATAGCAAATGAAGTTAGATAGGGTTGAAATTTTAGGATGTGGCTTCTAATGGTTCATATTGAATGCACAAAAAGTCTGGAGTTGAAATAAGTTAAAAAAATTTGAAATCCTTATGTAACAGACGAGTTTTCGTCCGAAACCGTGATACTTCGAAAGAGATTGTCCATTTTGTACACGAAGTGCATCCAGCTTTTGCCGTAACCCTCTCAACTTTTTATCCCATGCTATGTGGGTGAAATTATGATACCATGCCAAGTTTCAACCTTTTTAGAGTTCATTTGTGGTGCTTTTTAATTTCAGGGTCATTTAGCTGAAAACAATTCATTAAATGCATGAAAAATAGCAAATGATGTTAGATAGGGTTGAAATTTTCGTATGTGGCTTCTAATGGTACATATTGAATGCACAAAACGTCTGGAGTTGAAATAAGTTTAAAAAAATTGAAATCCTTTTGTAACAGACGAGTTTTCGTCCGAAACCCTGATACTTCGAAAGAGATTGTTCATTTTGTACACGAAGTGCATCCAGTTTTTGCCCCAACCCTCTCAACTTTTTAGCACATGCTATGTGGGTGAAATTATGATACCATGCCAACTTTCAACCATTGCAGAGTTCATTTGTGGTGCTTTTTAATTTCAGGGTCATTTAGCTCAAAACAATTCATTTAATGCATGAAAAATAGCAAATGAAGTTAGATAGGGTTGAAATTTTAGGATGTGGCTTATAATGGTTCATATTGAATGCACAAAAAGTCTGGAGTTGAAATAAGTTCAAAAAAATTTGAAATCCTTATGTAACAGACGAGTTTTCGTCCGAAACCGTGATACTTCGAAAGAGATTGTCCATTTTGTACACGAAGTGCATCCAGCTTTTGCCGTAACCCTCTCAACTTTTTATCCCATGCTATGTGGGTGAAATTATGATACCATGCCAAGTTTCAACCTTTTTAGAGTTCATTTGTGGTGCTTTTTAATTTCAGGGTCATTTAGCTGAAAACAATTCATTAAATGCATGAAAAATAGCAAATGATGTTAGATAGGGTTGAAATTTTCGGATGTGGCTTCTAATGGTACATATTGAATGCACAAAACGTCTGGAGTTGAAATAAGTTTAAAAAAATTGAAATCCTTTTGTAACAGACGAGTTTTCGTCCGAAACCCTGATACTTCGAAAGAGATTGTTCATTTTGTACACGAAGTGCATCCAGTTTTTGCCCCAACCCTCTCAACTTTTTAGCACATGCTATGTGGGTGAAATTATGATACCATGCCAACTTTCAACCATTGCAGAGTTCATTTGTGGTGCTTTTTAATTTCAGGGTCATTTAGCTCAAAACAATTCATTTAATGCATGAAAAATAGCAAATGAAGTTAGATAGGGTTGAAATTTTAGGATGTGGCTTATAATGGTTCATATTGAATGCACAAAAAGTCTGGAGTTGAAATAAGTTCAAAAAAAATTGAAATCCTTTTGTAACAGACGAGTTTTCGTCCTAAACCCTGATACTTCGAAAGAGATTGTCCATTTTGTACACGAAGTGCATCCAGTTTTTTCCGTAACCCTCTCAACTTTTTATCCCATGCTATGTGGGTGAAATTATGATACCATGCCAAGTTTCAACCTTTTTAGAGTTCATTTGTGGTGCTTTTTAATTTCAGGGTCATTTAGCTGAAAACAATTCATTAAATGCATGAAAAATAGCAAATGATGTTAGATAGGGTTGAAATTTTCGTATGTGGCTTCTAATGGTACATATTGAATGCACAAAATGTCTGGAGTTGAAATAAGTTTAAAAAAATTGAAATCCTTTTGTAACAGACGAGTTTTCGACCGAAACCCTGATACTTCGAAAGAGATTGTTCATTTTGTACACGAAGTGCATCCAGTTTTTGCCGTAACCCTCTCAACTTTTTAGCACATGCTATGTGGGTGAAATTATGATACCATGCCAACTTTCAACCATTTCAGAGTTCATTTGTGGTGCTTTTTAATTTCAGGGTCATTTAACTAAAACAATTCATTTAATGCATGAAAAATAGCAAATGAAGTTAGATAGGGTTGAAATTTTAGGATGTGGCTTATAATGGTTCATATTGAATGCACAAAAAGTTTGGAGTTGAAATAAGTTAAAAAAAATTGAAATCCTTTTGTAACAGACGAGTTTTCGTCCTAAACCCTGATACTTCGAAAGAGATTGTCCATTTTGTACACGAAGTGCATCCAGTTTTTTCCGTAACCCTCTCAACTTTTTAGCACATGCTATGTGGGTGAAATTATGATATACCATGCCAAGTTTCAACCATTTCCGAGTTCATTTGTGGTGCTTTTTAATTTCAGGGTCATTTAGCTGAAAACAATTCATTAAATGCATGAAAAATAGCAAATGAAGTTAGATAGGGTTGAAATTTTAGGATGTGGCTTTTAATGGTTCATATTGAATGCACAAAAAGTCTGGAGTTGAAATAATTTTAAAAAACTGAAATCCTTTTGTAACACACGAGTTTTCGTCCGAAACCGTGATACTTCGAAAGAGATTGTCCATTTTGTACACGAAGTGCATCCAGTTTTGGCCGTACCCCTCTCAACTTTTTAGCACATGCTATGTGGGTGAAATTATGATACCATGCCAACTTTCAACCATTTCAGAGTTCATTTGTGGTGCTTTTTAATTTCAGGGTCATTTAGCTCAAAACAATTCATTAAATGCATGAAAAATAGCAAATGAAGTTAGATAGGGTCGAAATTTTAGGATGTGGCTTCTAATGGTTCATATTGAATGCACAAAAAGTCTGGAGCTGAAATAAGTTTAAAAACATTGAAATCCTTTTGTAACAGACGAGTTTTCGTCCGAAACCCTGATACTTCGAAAGAGATTGTCCATTTTGTACACGAAGTGCATCCAGTTTTTGCCGTAACCCTCTCAACTTTTTAGCACATGCTATGTGGGTGAAATTATGATACCATGCCAAGTTTCAACCATTTTAGAGTTCATTTGTGGTGCTTTTTAATTTCAGGGTCGTTTAGCTCAAAACAATTCATTAAATGCATGAAAAATAGCAAATGAAGTTAGATAGGGTTGAAATTTTAGGATGTGGCTTCTAATGGTTCATATTGAATGCACAAAAAGTCTGGAGTTGAAATAAGTTCAAAAAAATTGAAATCCTTTTGTAACAGACGAGTTTTCGTCCGAAACCCTGATACTTCGAAAGAGATTGTCCATTTTGTACACGAACTGCATCCAGTTTTTGCCGTAACCCTCTCAACTTTTTAGCACATGCTATGTGGGTGAAATTATGATACCATGCCAAGTTTCAACCATTTGATAGTTCATTTGTGGTGCTTTTTAATTTCAGGGTCATTTAGCTGAAAACAATTCATTAAATGCATGAAAAATAGCAAATGAAGTTAGATAGGGTTGAAATTTTAGGATGTGGCTTCTAATGGTTCATATTGAATGCACAAAAAGTCTGGAGTTGAAATAAGTTAAAAAAATTTGAAATCCTTATGTAACAGACGAGTTTTCGTCCGAAACCGTGATACTTCGAAAGAGATTGTCCATTTTGTACACGAAGTGCATCCAGCTTTTGCCGTAACCCTCTCAACTTTTTATCCCATGCTATGTGGGTGAAATTATGATACCATGCCAAGTTTCAACCTTTTTAGAGTTCATTTGTGGTGCTTTTTAATTTCAGGGTCATTTAGCTGAAAACAATTCATTAAATGCATGAAAAATAGCAAATGATGTTAGATAGGGTTGAAATTTTCGTATGTGGCTTCTAATGGTACATATTGAATGCACAAAACGTCTGGAGTTGAAATAAGTTTAAAAAAATTGAAATCCTTTTGTAACAGACGAGTTTTCGTCCGAAACCCTGATACTTCGAAAGAGATTGTTCATTTTGTACACGAAGTGCATCCAGTTTTTGCCCCAACCCTCTCAACTTTTTAGCACATGCTATGTGGGTGAAATTATGATACCATGCCAACTTTCAACCATTGCAGAGTTCATTTGTGGTGCTTTTTAATTTCAGGGTCATTTAGCTCAAAACAATTCATTTAATGCATGAAAAATAGCAAATGAAGTTAGATAGGGTTGAAATTTTAGGATGTGGCTTATAATGGTTCATATTGAATGCACAAAAAGTCTGGAGTTGAAATAAGTTCAAAAAAAATTGAAATCCTTTTGTAACAGACGAGTTTTCGTCCTAAACCCTGATACTTCGAAAGAGATTGTCCATTTTGTACACGAAGTGCATCCAGTTTTTTCCGTAACCCTCTCAACTTTTTAGCACATGCTATGATACCATGCCAAGTTTCAACCATTTCAGAGTTCATTTGTGGTCGTTTTTAATTTCAGGGTCATTTAGCTCAAAACAATTCATTTAATGCATGAAAAATAGCAAATGAAGTTAGATAGGGTTGAAATTTTAGGATGTGGCTTCTAATGGTTCATATTGAATGCACAAAAAGTCTGGAGTTGAAATAAGTTAAAAAAATTGAAATCCTTTTGTAACACACGAGTTTTCGTCCGAAACCCTGATACTTCGTAAGAGATTGTCCATTTTGTACACGAAGTGCATCCAGCTTTTGCCGTAACCCTCTCAACTTTTTATCCCATGCTATGTGGGTGAAATTATGATACCATGCCAAGTTTCAACCTTTTTAGAGTTCATTTGTGGTGCTTTTTAATTTCAGGGTCATTTAGCTGAAAACAATTCATTAAATGCATCAAAAATAGCAAATGATGTTAGATAGGATTGAAATTTTCGGATGTGGCTTCTAATGGTACATATTGAATGCACAAAATGTCTGGAGTTGAAATAAGTTTAAAAAAATTGAAATCCTTTTGTAACAGATGAGTTTTCGTCCGAAACCCTGATACTTCGAAAGAGATTGTTCATTTTGTACACGAAGTGCATCCAGTTTTTGCCGTAACCCTCTCAACTTTTTAGCACATGCTATGTGGGTGAAATTATGATACCATGCCAACTTTCAACCATTTCAGAGTTCATTTGTGGTGCTTTTTAATTTCAGGGTTATTTAGCTCAAAACAATTCATTAAATGCATGAAAAATAGCAAATGAAGTTAGATAGGATTGAAATTTTAGGATGTGGCTTCTAATGGTTCATATTGAATGCACAAAAAGTCTGGAGTTGAAATAAGTTCAAAAAAATTGAAATCCTTTTGTAACAGACGAGTTTTCGTCCTAAACCCTGATACTTCGAAAGAGATTGTCCATTTTGTACACGAAGTGCATCCAGTTTTTTCCGTAACCCTCTCAACTTTTTAGCACATGCTATGTGGGTGAAATTATGATAGCATGCCAAGTTTCAACCCTTTCAGAGTTCATTTGTGGTGCTTTTTAATTTCAGGGTCATTTAGCTCAAAACAATTCATTTAATGCATGAAAAATAGCAAATGAAGTTAGATAGGGTTGAAATTTTAGGATGTGGCTTCTAATGGTTCATATTGAATGCACAAAAAGTCTGGAGTTGAAATAAGTTAAAAAAATTGAAATCCTTTTGTAACACACGAGTTTTCGTCCGAAACCCTGATACTTCGAAAGAGATTGTCCATTTTGTACACGAAGTGCATCCAGCTTTTGCCGTAACCCTCTCAACTTTTTATCCCATGCTATGTGGGTGAAATTATGATACCATGCCAAGTTTCAACCTTTTGAGAGTTCATTTGTGGTGCTTTTTAATTTCAGGGTCATTTAGCTGAAAACAATTCATTAAATGCATGAAAAATAGCAAATGATGTTAGATAGGGTTGAAATTTTCGGATGTGGCTTCTAATGGTACATGTTGAATGCACAAAACGTCTGGAGTTTAAATAAGTTTAAAAAAATAGAAATCCTTTTGTAACAGACGAGTTTTCGTCCGAAACCCTGATACTTCGAAAGAGATTGTTCATTTTGTACACGAAGTGCATCCAGTTTTTGCCGTAACCCTCTCAACTTTTTAGCACATGCTATGTGGGTGAAATTATGATACCATGCCAACTTTCAACCATTTCAGAGTTCATTTGTGGTGCTTTTTAATTTCAGGGTTATTTAGCTCAAAACAATTCATTAAATGCATGAAAAATAGCAAATGAAGTTAGATAGGATTGAAATTTTAGGATGTGGCTTCTAATGGTTCATATTGAATGCACAAAAAGTCTGGAGTTGAAATAAGTTCAAAAAAATTGAAATCCTTTTGTAACAGACGAGTTTTCGTCCTAAACCATGATACTTCGAAAGAGATTGTCCATTTTGTACACGAAGTGCATCCAGTTTTTTCCGTAACCCTCTCAACTTTTTAGCACATGCTATGTGGGTGAAATTATGATACCATGCCAAGTTTCAACCATTTCAGAGTTCATTTGTGGTGCTTTTTAATTTCAGGGTCATTTAGCTCAAAACAATTCATTTAATGCATGAAAAATAGCAAATGAAGTTAGATAGGGTTGAAATTTTAGGATGTGGCTTCTAATGGTTCATATTGAATGCACAAAAAGTCTGGAGTTGAAATAAGTTAAAAAAATTGAAATCCTTTTGTAACACACGAGTTTTCGTCCGAAACCCTGATACTTCGAAAGAGATTGTCCATTTTGTACACGAAGTGCATCCAGCTTTTGCCGTAACCCTCTCAACTTTTTATCCCATGCTATGTGGGTGAAATTATGATACCATGCCAACTTTCAACCATTTCAGAGTTCATTTGTGGTGCTTTTTAATTTCAGGGTCATTTAGCTCAAAACAATTCATTTAATGCATGAAAAATAGCAAATGAAGTTAGATAGGGTTGAAATTTTCGGATGTGGCTTCTAATGGTTCATATTGAATGCACAAAAAGTTTGGAGTTGAAATAAGTTTAAAAAATTGAAATCCTTTTGTAACAGACGAGTTTTCGTCCGAAACCCTGATACTTCGAAAGAGATTGTTCATTTTGTACACGAAGTGCATCCAGTTTTTGCCGTAACCCTCTCAACTTTTTAGCACATGCTATGTGGGTGAAATTATGATACCATGCCAACTTTCAACCATTTCAGAGTTCATTTGTGGTGCTTTTTAATTTCAGGGTCATTTAGCTCAAAACAATTCATTTAATGCATGAAAAATAGCAAATGAAGTTAGATAGGGTTGAAATTTTAGGATGTGGCTTATAATGGTTCATATTGAATGCACAAAAAGTTTGGAGTTGAAATAAGTTCAAAAAAAATTGAAATCCTTTTGTAACACACGAGTTTTTGTCCTAAACCCTGATACTTCGAAAGAGATTGTCCATTTTGTACACGAAGTGCATCCAGTTTTTGCCGTAACCCTCTCAACTTTTTAGCAGATGCTATGTGGGTGAAATTATAATACCATGCCAAGTTTCAACCATTTCAGAGTTCATTTGTGGTGCTTTTTAATTTCAGGGTCATTTAGCTCAAAACAATTCATTAAATGCATGAAAAATAGCAAATGAAGTTAGATATGTTGAAATTTTAGGATGTGGCTTCTAATGGTTCATATTGAATGCACAAAAAGTCTGGAGTTGAAATAAGTTAAAAAATTGAAATCCTTTTGTAACAGACGAGTTTTCGTCCGAAACCCTGATGTTTCAAAAGAGATTGTCCATTTTGTACACGAAGTGCATCCAGTTTTTGCCGTAACCCTCTCAACTTTTTAGCACATGCTATGTGGGTGAAATTATGATACCATGCCAAGTTTCAACCATTTGATAGTTCATTTGTGGTGCTTTTTAATTTCAGGGTCATTTAGCTCAAAACAATTCATTAAATGCATGAAAAATAGCAAATGAAGTCAGATAGGGTTGAAATTTTAGGATGTGTCTTCTAATGGTTCATATTGAATGCACAAAAAGTCTGGAGTTGAAATAATTTTAAAAAATTGCAATCCTTTTGTAACAGACGAGTTTTCGTCCGAAACCCTGATACTTCGAAAGAGATTGTCCATTTTGTACACGAAGTGCATCCAGTTTTTGCCGTAACCCTCTCAACTTTTTAGCACATGCTATGTGGGTGAAATTATGATACCATGCCAACTTTCAACCATTTCAGAGTTCATTTGGGGTGCTTTTTAATTTCAGGGTCATTTAGCTCAAAACAATTCATTAAATGCATGAAAAATAGCAAATGAAGTTAGATAGGGTTGAAATTTTAGGATGTGGCTTCTAATGGTTCATATTGAATGCACAAAAAGTCTGGAGTTGAAATAAGTTCAAAAAAATTGAAATCCTTTTGTAACAGACGAGTTTTCGTCCGAAACCATGATACTTCGAAAGAGATTGTCCATTTTGTACACGAAGTTCATCCAGTTTTTGCCGTAACCCTCTCAACTTTTTAGCACATGCTATGTGGGTGAAATTATGATACCATGCCAAGTTTCAACCATTTGATAGTTCATTTGTGGTGCTTTTTAATTTCAGGGTCATTTAGCTCAAAACAATTCATTAAATGCATGAAAAATAGGAAATGAAGTTAGATAGGGTTGAAATTTTAGGATGTGGCTTCTAATGGTTCATACTGAATGCACAAAAAGTCTGGAGTTGAAAAAAGTTAAAAAAAATTGAAATCCTTATGTAACAGACGTGTTTTCGTCCGAAACCCTGATACTTCGAAAGAGATTGTCCATTTTGTACACGAAGTGCATCCAGTTTTTGCCGTAACCATCTCAACTTTTTAGCACATGCTATGTGGGTGAAATTATGATACCATGCCAAGTTTCAACCATTTCAGAGTTCATTTGTGGTGCTTTTTAATTTCAGGGTCATTTAGCTGAAAACAATTCATTAAATGCATGAAAAATAGCAAATGAAGTTAGATAGGGTTGAAATTTTAGGATGTGGCTTCTAATGGTTCATATTGAATGCACAAAAAGTCTGGAGTTGAAATAATTTTAAAAAATTGAAATCCTTTTGTAACAAACGAGTTTTTGTCCGAAACCCTGATACTTCGAAAGTGATTGTCCATTTTGTACACGAAGTGCATCCAGTTTTTGCCGTAACCCTCTCAACTTTTTAACACATGCTATGTGGGTGAAATTATGATATACCATGCCAAGTTTCAACCATTTCCGAGTTCATTTGTGGTGCTTTTTAATTTCAGGGTCATTTAGCTGAAAACAATTCATTAAATGCATGAAAAATAGCAAATGAAGTTAGATAGGGTTGAAATTTTAGGATGTGGCTTCTAATGGTTCATATTGAATGCACAAAACGTCTGGAGTTGAAATAATTTTAAAAAATTGAAATCCTTTTGTAACACACGAGTTTTCGTCCGAAACCCTGATATTTCGAAAGAGATTGTCCATTTTGTACACGAAGTGCATCCAGTTTTTGCCGTAACCCTCTCAACTTTTTAGCACATGCTATGTGGGTGAAATTATGATACCATGCCAAGTTTCAACCATTTGATAGTTCATTTGTGGTGCTTTTTAATTTCAGGGTCATTTAGCTGAAAACAATTCATTAAATGCATGAAAAATAGCAAATGAAGTTAGATAGGGTTGAAATTTTAGGATGTGGCTTATAATGGTTCATATTGAATGCACAAAAAGTCTGGGGTTGAAATAAGTTAAAAAAAATTGAAATCCTTATGTAACAGACGAGTTTTCGTCCGAAACCCTGATACTTCGAAAGAGATTGTCCATTTTGTACACGAAGTGCATCCAGCTTTTGCCGTAACCCTCTCAACTTTTTATCCCGTGCTATGTGGGTGAAATTATGATACCATGCCCAGTTTCAACCTTTTTAGAGTTCATTTGTGGTGCTTTTTAATTTCAGGGTCATTTAGCTCAAAACAATTCATTAAATGCATGGAAAATAGCAAATGATGTTAGATAGGGTTGAAATTTTCGGATGTGGCTTCTAATGGTTCATATTGAATGCACAAAAAGTTTGGAGTTGAAATAAGTTAAAAAAAATTGAAATCCTTTTGTAACAGACGAGTTTTCGTCCTAAACCCTGATACTTCGAAAGAGATTGTCCATTTTGTACACGAAGTGCATCCAGTTTTTGCCGTAACCCTCTCAACTTTTTAGCACATGCTATGTGGGTGAAATTATGATACCATGCCAAGTTTCAACAATTTCAGAGTTCATTTGTGGTGCTTTTTAATTTCAGGGTCATTTAGCTCAAAACAATTCATTAAATGCATGAAAAATATCAAATGAAGTTAGATAGGGTTGAAATTTTAGGATGTGGCTTCTAATGGTTCATATTGAATGCACAAAAAGTCTGGAGTTGAAATAAGTTAAAAAAAATTGAAATCCTTTTGTAACAGACGAGTTTTCGTCCGAAACCCTGATATTTCGAAAGAGATTGTCCATTTTGTACACGAAGTGCATCCAGTTTTTGCCGTAACCCTCTCAACTTTTTAGCACATGCTATGTGGGTGAAATTATGATACCATTCCAAGTTTCAACCATTTGATAGTTCATTTGTGGTGCTTTTTAATTTCAGGGTCATTTAGCTGAAAACAATTCATTAAATGCATGAAAAATAGCAAATGAAGTCAGATAGGGTTGAAATTTTAGGATGTGGCTTCTAATGGTTCATATTGAATGCACAAAAAGTCTGGAGTTGAAATAATTTTAAAAAATTGAAATCCTTTTGTAATAGACGAGTTTTCGTCCGAAACCCTGATACTTCGAAAGAGATTGTCCATTTTGTACACGAAGTGCATCCAGTTTTTGCCGTAACCCTCTCAACTTTTTAGCACATGCTATGTGGGTGAAATTATGATACCATGCCAACTTTCAACCATTTCAGAGTTCATTTGTGGTGCTTTTTAATTTCAGGGTCATTTAGCTCAAAACAATTCATTAAATGCATGAAAAATAGCAAATGAAGTTAGATAGGGTTGAAATTTTAGGATGTGGCTTCTAATGGTTCATATTGAATGCACAAAAAGTCTGGAGTTGAAATAAGTTCAAAAAAATTGAAATCCTTTTGTAACAGACGAGTTTTCGTCCGAAACCATGATACTTCGAAAGAGATTGTCCATTTTGTACACGAAGTGCATCCAGTTTTTGCCGTAACCCTCTCAACTTTTTAGCACATACTATGTGGGTGAAATTATGATACCATGCCAACTTTCAACCATTTCAGAGTTCATTTGTGGTGCTTTTTAATTTCAGGGTCATTTAGCTGAAAACAATTCATTAAATGCATGAAAAATAGCAAATGAAGTTAGATAGGGTTGAAATTTTAGGATGTGGCTTCTAATGGTTCATATTGAATGCACAAAACGTCTGGAGTTGAAATAATTTTAAAAAGTTGAAATCCTTTTGTAACAGACGAGTTTTCGTCCGAAACCCTGATATTTCGAACGAGATTGTCCATTTTGTACACGAAGTGCATCCAGTTTTTGCCGTAACCCTCTCAACTTTTTAGCACATGCTATGTGGGTGAAATTATGATACCATGCCAAGTTTCAACCATTTGATAGTTCATTTGTGGTGCTTTTTAATTTCAGGGTCATTTAGCTGAAAACAATTCATTAAATGCATGAAAAATAGCAAATGAAGTTAGATAGGGTTGAAATTTTAGGATGTGGCTTATAATGGTTCATATTGAATGCACAAAAAGTCTGGGGTTGAAATAAGTTTAAAAAAATTGAAATCCTTATGTAACAGACGAGTTTTCGTCCGAAACCCTGATACTTCGAAAGAGACTGTCCATTTTGTACACGAAGTGCATCCAGCTTTTGCCGTAACCCTCTAAACTTTTTATCCCGTGCTATGTGGGTGAAATTATGATACCATGCCCAGTTTCAACCTTTTTAGAGTTCATTTGTGGTGCTTTTTAATTTCAGGGTCATTTAGCTCAAAACAATTCATTAAATGCATGGAAAATAGCAAATGATGTTAGATAGGGTTGAAATTTTCGGATGTGGCTTCTAATGGTTCATATTGAATGCACAAAAAGTTTGGAGTTGAAATAAGTTAAAAAAAATTGAAATCCTTTTGTAACAGACGAGTTTTCGTCCTAAACCCTGATACTTCGAAAGAGATTGTCCATTTTGTACACGAAGTGCATCCAGTTTTTGCCGTAACCTTCTCAACTTTTTAGCACATGCTATGTGGGTGAAATTATGATACCATTCCAAGTTTCAACCATTTGATAGTTCATTTGTGGTGCTTTTTAATTTCAGGGTCATTTAGCTCAAAACAATTCATTAAATGCATGAAAAATAGCAAATGAAGTCAGATAGGGTTGAAATTTTAGGATGTGGCTTCTAATGGTTCATATTGAATGCACAAAAAGTCTGGAGTTGAAATAATTTTAAAAAATTGAAATCCTTTTGTAATAGACGAGTTTTCGTCCGAAACCCTGATATTTCGAACGAGATTGTCCATTTTGTACACGAAGTGCATCCAGTTTTTGCCGTAACCCTCTCAACTTTTTAGCACATGCTATGTGGGTGAAATTATGATACCATGCCAAGTTTCAACCATTTGATAGTTCATTTGTGGTGCTTTTTAATTTCAGGGTCATTTAGCTCAAAACAATTCATTAAATGCATGAAAAATAGCAAATGAAGTTAGATAGGGTTGAAATTTTAGGATGTGGCTTATAATGGTTCATATTGAATGCACAAAAAGTCTGGGGTTGAAATAAGTTAAAAAAAATTGAAATCCTTATGTAACAGACGAGTTTTCGTCCGAAACCCTGATACTTCGAAAGAGATTGTCCATTTTGTACACGAAGTGCATCCAGCTTTTGCCGTAACCCTCTCAACTTTTTATCCCGTGCTATGTGGGTGAAATTATGATACCATGCCCAGTTTCAACCTTTTTAGAGTTCATTTGTGGTGCTTTTTAATTTCAGGGTCATTTAGCTCAAAACAATTCATTAAATGCATGGAAAATAGCAAATGATGTTAGATAGGGTTGAAATTTTCGGATGTGGCTTCTAATGGTTCATATTGAATGCACAAAAAGTTTGGAGTTGAAATAAGTTAAAAAAAATTGAAAACCTTTTGTAACAGACGAGTTTTCGTCCTAAACCCTGATACTTCGAAAGAGATTGTCCATTTTGTACACGAAGTGCATCCAGTTTTTGCCGTTACCCTCTCAACTTTTTAGCACATGCTATGTGGGTGAAATTATGATACCATGCCAAGTTTCAACAATTTCAGAGTTCATTTGTGGTGCTTTTTAATTTCAGGGTCATTTAGCTCAAAACAATTCATTAAATGCATGAAAAATAGCAAATGAAGTTAGATAGGGTTGAAATTTTAGGATGTGGCTTCTAATGGTTCATATTGAATGCACAAAAAGTCTGGAGTTGAAATAAGTTAAAAAAAATTGAAATCCTTTTGTAACAGACGAGTTTTCGTCCGAAACCCTGATATTTCGAAAGAGATTGTCCATTTTGTACACGAAGTGCATCCAGTTTTTGCCGTAACCCTCTCAACTTTTTAGCACATGCTATGTGGGTGAAATTATGATACCATTCCAAGTTTCAACCATTTGATAGTTCATTTGTGGTGCTTTTTAATTTCAGGGTCATTTAGCTCAAAACAATTCATTAAATGCATGAAAAATAGCAAATGAAGTCAGATAGGGTTGAAATTTTAGGATGTGGCTTCTAATGGTTCATATTGAATGCACAAAAAGTCTGGAGTTGAAATAAGTTCAAAAAAAATTGAAATCCTTTTGTAACAGACGAGTTTTCGTCCTAAACCCTGATACTTCGAAAGAGATTGTCCATTTTGTACACGAAGTGCATCCAGTTTTTTCCGTAACCCTCTCAACTTTTTAGCACATGCTATGTGGGTGAAATTATGATACCATGCCAAGTTTCAACCATTTCAGAGTTCATTTGTGGTGCTTTTTAATTTCAGGGTCATTTAGCTCAAAACAATTCATTTAATGCATGAAAAATAGCAAATGAAGTTAGATAGGGTTGAAATTTTAGGATGTGGCTTCTAATGGTTCATATTGAATGCACAAAAAGTCTGGAGTTGAAATAAGTTAAAAAAATTGAAATCCTTTTGTAACACATGAGTTTTCGTCCGAAACCCTGATACTTCGTAAGAGATTGTCCATTTTGTACACGAAGTGCATCCAGTTTTTGCCGTAACCCTCTCAACTTTTTAGCACATGCTATGTGGGTGAAATTATGATACCATGCCAAGTTTCAACCATTTGATAGTTCATTTGTGATGCTTTTTAATTTCTGGGTCATTTAGCTGAAAACAATTCATTAAATGCATGAAAAATAGCAAATGAAGTTAGATAGGGTTGAAATTTTAGGATGTGGCTTCTAATGGTTCATATTGAATGCACAAAAAGTCTGCAGTTGAAATAAGTTAAAAAAAATTGAAATCCTTATGTAACAGACGAGTTTTCGTCCGAAACCCTGATACTTCGAAAGAGATTGTCCATTTTGTACACGAAGTGCATCCAGCTTTTGCCGTAACCCTCTCAACTTTTTATCCCATGCTATGTGGGTGAAATTATGATACCATGCCAAGTTTCAACCTTTTTAGAGTTCATTTGTGGTGCTTTTTAATTTCAGGGTCATTTAGCTGAAAACAATTCATTAAATGCATCAAAAATAGCAAATGATGTTAGATAGGGTTGAAATTTTCGGATGTGGCTTCTAATGGTACATATTGAATGCACAAAATGTCTGGAGTTGAAATAAGTTAAAAAAAATTGAAATCCTTTTGTAACAGACGAGTTTTCGTCCGAAACCCTGATACTTCGAAAGAGATTGTTCATTTTGTACACGAAGTGCATCCAGTTTTTGCCGTAACCCTCTCAACTTTTTAGCACATGCTATGTGGGTGAAATTATGATACCATGCCAACTTTCAACCATTTCAGAGTTCATTTGTGGTGCTTTTTAATTTCAGGGTTATTTAGCTCAAAACAATTCATTAAATGCATGAAAAATAGCAAATGAAGTTAGATAGGATTGAAATTTTAGGATGTGGCTTGTAATGGTTCATATTGAATGCACAAAAAGTCTGGAGTTGAAATAAGTTCAAAAAAATTGAAATCCTTTTGTAACAGACGAGTTTTCGTCCTAAACCCTGATACTTCGAAAGAGATTGTCCATTTTGTACACGAAGTGCATCCAGTTTTTTCCGTAACCCTCTCAACTTTTTAGCACATGCTATGTGGGTGAAATTATGATACCATGCCAAGTTTCAACCATTTCAGAGTTCATTTGTGGTGCTTTTTAATTTCAGGGTCATTTAGCTCAAAACAATTCATTTAATGCATGAAAAATAGCAAATGAAGTTAGATAGGGTTGAAATTTTAGGATGTGGCTTCTAATGGTTCATATTGAATGCACAAAAAGTCTGGAGTTGAAATAAGTTAAAAAAATTGAAATCCTTTTGTAACACACGAGTTTTCGTCCGAAACCCTGATACTTCGAAAGAGATTGTCCATTTTGTACACGAAGTGCATCCAGCTTTTGCCGTAACCCTCTCAACTTTTTATCCCATGCTATGTGGGTGAAATTATGATACCATGCCAAGTTTCAACCTTTTGAGAGTTCATTTGTGGTGCTTTTTAATTTCAGGGTCATTTAGCTGAAAAAAATTCATTAAATGCATGAAAAATAGCAAATGATGTTAGATAGGGTTGAAATTTTCGGATGTGGCTTCTAATTGTACATGTTGAATGCACAAAACGTCTGGAGTTGAAATAAGTTTAAAAAAATAGAAATCCTTTTGTAACAGACGAGTTTTCGTCCGAAACCCTGATACTTCGAAAGAGATTGTTCATTTTGTACACGAAGTGCATCCAGTTTTTTCCGTAACCCTCTCAACTTTTTAGCACATGCTATGTGGGTGAAATTATGATACCATGCCAACTTTCAACCATTTCAGAGTTCATTTGTGGTGCTTTTTAATTTCAGGGTTATTTAGCTCAAAACAATTCATTAAATGCATGAAAAATAGCAAATGAAGTTAGATAGGATTGAAATTTTAGGATGTGGCTTCTAATGGTTCATATTGAATGCACAAAAAGTCTGGAGTTGAAATAAGTTCAAAAAAATTGAAATCCTTTTGTAACAGACGAGTTTTCGTCCTAAACCCTGATACTTCGAAAGAGATTGTCCATTTTGTACACGAAGTGCATCCAGTTTTTTCCGTAACCCTCTCAACTTTTTAGCACATGCTATGTGGGTGAAATTATGATACCATGCCAAGTTTCAACCATTTCAGAGTTCATTTGTGGTGCTTTTTAATTTCAGGGTCATTTAGCTCAAAACAATTCATTTAATGCATGAAAAATAGCAAATGAAGTTAGATAGGGTTGAAATTTTAGGATGTGGCTTCTAATGGTTCATATTGAATGCACAAAAAGTCTGGAGTTGAAATAAGATAAAAAAATTGAAATCCTTTTGTAACACACGAGTTTTCGTCCGAAACCCTGATACTTCGAAAGAGATTGTCCATTTTGTACACGAAGTGCATCCAGCTTTTGCCGTAACCCTCTCAACTTTTTATCCCATGCTATGTGGGTGAAATTATGATACCATGCCAAGTTTCAACCTTTTGAGAGTTCATTTGTGGTGCTTTTTAATTTCAGGGTCATTTAGCTGAAAACAATTCATTAAATGCATGAAAAATAGCAAATGATGTTAGATAGGGTTGAAATTTTCGGATGTGGCTTCTAATGGTTCATATTGAATGCACAAAAAGTTTGGAGTTGAAATAAGTTTAAAAAATTGAAATCCTTTTGTAACAGACGAGTTTTCGTCCGAAACCCTGATACTTCGAAAGAGATTGTTCATTTTGTACACGAAGTGCATCCAGTTTTTGCCGTAACCCTCTCAACTTTTTAGCACATGCTATGTGGGTGAAATTATGATACCATGCCAACTTTCAACCATTTCAGAGTTCATTTGTGGTGCTTTTTAATTTCAGGGTCATTTAGCTCAAAACAATTCATTTAATGCATGAAAAATAGCAAATGAAGTTAGATAGGGTTGAAATTTTAGTATGTGCCTTATAATGGTTCATATTGAATGCACAAAAAGTCTGGAGTTGAAATAAGTTCAAAAAAATTTGAAATCCTTTTGTAACAGACGAGTTTTCGTCCTAAACCCTGATACTTCGAAAGAGATTGTCCATTTTGTACACGAAGTGCATCCAGCTTTTGCCGTAACCCTCTCAACTTTTTATCCCATGCTATGTGGGTGAAATTATAATACCATGCCAAGTTTCAACCATTTCAGAGTTCATTTGTGGTGCTTTTTAATTTCAGGGTCATTTAGCTCAAAACAATTCATTAAATGCATGAAAAATAGCAAATGAAGTTAGATAGGGTTGAAATTTTAGGATGTGGCTTCTAATGGTTCATATTGAATGCACAAAAAGTCTGCAGTTGAAATAAGTTAAAAAAAATTGAAATCCTTATGTAACAGACGAGTTTTCGTCCGAAACCCTGATACTTCGAAAGAGATTGTCCATTTTGTACACGAAGTGCATCCAGCTTTTGCCGTAACCCTCTCAACTTTTTATCCCATGCTATGTGGGTGAAATTATGATACCATGCCAAGTTTCAACCTTTTTAGAGTTCATTTGTGGTGCTTTTTAATTTCAGGGTCATTTAGCTGAAAACAATTCATTAAATGCATCAAAAATAGCAAATGATGTTAGATAGGGTTGAAATTTTCGGATGTGGCTTCTAATGGTACATATTGAATGCACAAAATGTCTGGAGTTGAAATAAGTTAAAAAAAATTGAAATCCTTTTGTAACAGACGAGTTTTCGTCCGAAACCCTGATACTTCGAAAGAGATTGTTCATTTTGTACACGAAGTGCATCCAGTTTTTGCCGTAACCCTCTCAACTTTTTAGCACATGCTATGTGGGTGAAATTATGATACCATGCCAACTTTCAACCATTTCAGAGTTCATTTGTGGTGCTTTTTAATTTCAGGGTTATTTAGCTCAAAACAATTCATTAAATGCATGAAAAATAGCAAATGAAGTTAGATAGGATTGAAATTTTAGGATGTGGCTTGTAATGGTTCATATTGAATGCACAAAAAGTCTGGAGTTGAAATAAGTTCAAAAAAATTGAAATCCTTTTGTAACAGACGAGTTTTCGTCCTAAACCCTGATACTTCGAAAGAGATTGTCCATTTTGTACACGAAGTGCATCCAGTTTTTTCCGTAACCCTCTCAACTTTTTAGCACATGCTATGTGGGTGAAATTATGATACCATGCCAAGTTTCAACCATTTCAGAGTTCATTTGTGGTGCTTTTTAATTTCAGGGTCATTTAGCTCAAAACAATTCATTTAATGCATGAAAAATAGCAAATGAAGTTAGATAGGGTTGAAATTTTAGGATGTGGCTTCTAATGGTTCATATTGAATGCACAAAAAGTCTGGAGTTGAAATAAGTTAAAAAAATTGAAATCCTTTTGTAACACACGAGTTTTCGTCCGAAACCCTGATACTTCGAAAGAGATTGTCCATTTTGTACACGAAGTGCATCCAGCTTTTGCCGTAACCCTCTCAACTTTTTATCCCATGCTATGTGGGTGAAATTATGATACCATGCCAAGTTTCAACCTTTTGAGAGTTCATTTGTGGTGCTTTTTAATTTCAGGGTCATTTAGCTGAAAAAAATTCATTAAATGCATGAAAAATAGCAAATGATGTTAGATAGGGTTGAAATTTTCGGATGTGGCTTCTAATTGTACATGTTGAATGCACAAAACGTCTGGAGTTGAAATAAGTTTAAAAAAATAGAAATCCTTTTGTAACAGACGAGTTTTCGTCCGAAACCCTGATACTTCGAAAGAGATTGTTCATTTTGTACACGAAGTGCATCCAGTTTTTTCCGTAACCCTCTCAACTTTTTAGCACATGCTATGTGGGTGAAATTATGATACCATGCCAACTTTCAACCATTTCAGAGTTCATTTGTGGTGCTTTTTAATTTCAGGGTTATTTAGCTCAAAACAATTCATTAAATGCATGAAAAATAGCAAATGAAGTTAGATAGGATTGAAATTTTAGGATGTGGCTTCTAATGGTTCATATTGAATGCACAAAAAGTCTGGAGTTGAAATAAGTTCAAAAAAATTGAAATCCTTTTGTAACAGACGAGTTTTCGTCCTAAACCCTGATACTTCGAAAGAGATTGTCCATTTTGTACACGAAGTGCATCCAGTTTTTTCCGTAACCCTCTCAACTTTTTAGCACATGCTATGTGGGTGAAATTATGATACCATGCCAAGTTTCAACCATTTCAGAGTTCATTTGTGGTGCTTTTTAATTTCAGGGTCATTTAGCTCAAAACAATTCATTTAATGCATGAAAAATAGCAAATGAAGTTAGATAGGGTTGAAATTTTAGGATGTGGCTTCTAATGGTTCATATTGAATGCACAAAAAGTCTGGAGTTGAAATAAGATAAAAAAATTGAAATCCTTTTGTAACACACGAGTTTTCGTCCGAAACCCTGATACTTCGAAAGAGATTGTCCATTTTGTACACGAAGTGCATCCAGCTTTTGCCGTAACCCTCTCAACTTTTTATCCCATGCTATGTGGGTGAAATTATGATACCATGCCAAGTTTCAACCTTTTGAGAGTTCATTTGTGGTGCTTTTTAATTTCAGGGTCATTTAGCTGAAAACAATTCATTAAATGCATGAAAAATAGCAAATGATGTTAGATAGGGTTGAAATTTTCGGATGTGGCTTCTAATGGTTCATATTGAATGCACAAAAAGTTTGGAGTTGAAATAAGTTTAAAAAATTGAAATCCTTTTGTAACAGACGAGTTTTCGTCCGAAACCCTGATACTTCGAAAGAGATTGTTCATTTTGTACACGAAGTGCATCCAGTTTTTGCCGTAACCCTCTCAACTTTTTAGCACATGCTATGTGGGTGAAATTATGATACCATGCCAACTTTCAACCATTTCAGAGTTCATTTGTGGTGCTTTTTAATTTCAGGGTCATTTAGCTCAAAACAATTCATTTAATGCATGAAAAATAGCAAATGAAGTTAGATAGGGTTGAAATTTTAGTATGTGCCTTATAATGGTTCATATTGAATGCACAAAAAGTCTGGAGTTGAAATAAGTTCAAAAAAATTTGAAATCCTTTTGTAACAGACGAGTTTTCGTCCTAAACCCTGATACTTCGAAAGAGATTGTCCATTTTGTACACGAAGT
The DNA here is from genome assembly GCA_039707655.1 of Elymus sibiricus. Lineage (NCBI taxonomy): Eukaryota > Viridiplantae > Streptophyta > Magnoliopsida > Poales > Poaceae > Elymus > Elymus sibiricus. The sequence goes on from CM077665.1 coordinate 242,886,379, forward strand.
GCATCCAGCTTTTGCCGTAACCCTCTCAACTTTTTATCCCATGCTATGTGGGTGAAATTATAATACCATGCCAAGTTTCAACCATTTCAGAGTTCATTTGTGGTGCTTTTTAATTTCAGGGTCATTTAGCTCAAAACAATTCATTAAATGCATGAAAAATAGCAAATGAAGTTAGATATGTTGAAATTTTAGGATGTGGCTTCTAATGGTTCATATTGAATGCACAAAAAGTCTGGAATTGAAATAAGTTAAAAAAATTGAAATCCTTTTGTAACAGACGAGTTTTCGTCCGAAACCCTGATATTTCAAAAGAGATTGTCCATTTTGTACACGAAGTGCATCCAGTTTTTGCCGTAACCCTCTCAACTTTTTAGCACATGCTATGTGGGTGAAATTATGATACCATGCCAAGTTTCAACCATTTGATAGTTCATTTGTGGTGCTTTTTAATTTCAGGGTCATTTAGCTCAAAACAATTCATTAAATGCATGAAAAATAGCAAATGAAGTCAGATAGGGTTGAAATTTTAGGATGTGTCTTCTAATGGTTCATATTGAATGCACAAAAAGTCTGGAGTTGAAATAATTTTAAAAAATTGCAATCCTTTTGTAACAGACGAGTTTTCGTCCGAAACCCTGATACTTCGAAAGAGATTGTCCATTTTGTACACGAAGTGCATCCAGTTTTTGCCGTAACCCTCTCAACTTTTTAGCACATGCTATGTGGGTGAAATTATGATACCATGCCAACTTTCAACCATTTCAGAGTTCATTTGTGGTGCTTTTTAATTTCAGGGTCATTTAGCTCAAAACAATTCATTAAATGCATAAAAAATAGCAAATGAAGTTAGATAGGGTTGAAATTTTAGGATGTGGCTTCTAATGGTTCATATTGAATGCACAAAAAGTCTGGAGTTGAAATAAGTTCAAAAAAATTGAAATCCTTTTGTAACAGACGAGTTTTCGTCCGAAACCATGATACTTCGAAAGAGATTGTCCATTTTGTACACGAAGTGCATCCAGTTTTTGCCGTAACCCTCTCAACTTTTTAGCACATGCTATGTGGGTGAAATTATGATACCATGCCAAGTTTCAACCATTTGATAGTTCATTTGTGGTGCTTTTTAATTTCAGGGTCATTTAGCTCAAAACAATTCATTAAATGCATGAAAAATAGGAAATGAAGTTAGATAGGGTTGAAATTTTAGGATGTGGCTTCTAATGGTTCATACTGAATGCACAAAAAGTCTGGAGTTGAAAAAAGTTAAAAAAAATTGAAATCCTTATGTAACAGACGTGTTTTCGTCCGAAACCCTGATACTTCGAAAGAGATTGTCCATTTTGTACACGAAGTGCATCCAATTTTTGCCGTAACCATCTCAACTTTTTAGCACATGCTATGTGGGTGAAATTATGATACCATGCCAAGTTTCAACCATTTCAGAGTTCATTTGTGGTGCTTTTTAATTTCAGGGTCATTTAGCTGAAAACAATTCATTAAATGCATGAAAAATAGCAAATGAAGTTAGATAGGGTTGAAATTTTAGGATGTGGCTTCTAATGGTTCATATTGAATGCACAAAAAGTCTGGAGTTGAAATAATTTTAAAAAATTGAAATCCTTTTGTAACAAACGAGTTTTGGTCCGAAACCCTGATACTTCGAAAGTGATTGTCCATTTTGTACACGAAGTGCATCCAGTTTTTGCCGTAACCCTCTCAACTTTTTAACACATGCTATGTGGGTGAAATTATGATATACCATGCCAAGTTTCAACCATTTCCGAGTTCATTTGTGGTGCTTTTTAATTTCAGGGTCATTTAGCTGAAAACAATTCATTAAATGCATGAAAAATAGCAAATGAAGTTAGATAGGGTTGAAATTTTAGGATGTGGCTTCTAATGGTTCATATTGAATGCACAAAACGTCTGGAGTTGAAATAATTTTAAAAAATTGAAATCCTTTTGTAACACACGAGTTTTCGTCCGAAACCCTGATATTTCGAAAGAGATTGTCCATTTTGTACACGAAGTGCATCCAGTTTTTGCCGTAACCCTCTCAACTTTTTAGCACATGCTATGTGGGTGAAATTATGATACCATGCCAAGTTTCAACCATTTGATAGTTCATTTGTGGTGCTTTTTAATTTCAGGGTCATTTAGCTGAAAACATTTCATTAAATGCATGAAAAATAGCAAATGAAGTTAGATAGGGTTGAAATTTTAGGATGTGGCTTATAATGGTTCATATTGAATGCACAAAAAGTCTGGGGTTGAAATAAGTTCAAAAAAATTGAAATCCTTATGTAACAGACGAGTTTTCGTCCGAAACCCTGATACTTCGAAAGAGATTGTCCATTTTGTACACGAAGTGCATCCAGTTTTTGCCGTAACCCTCTCAACTTTTTAGCACATGCTATGTGGGTGAAATTATGATACCATGCCAACTTTCAACCATTTCAGAGTTCATTTGTGGTGCTTTTTAATTTCAGGGTCATTTAGCTCAAAACAATTCATTAAATGCATGAAAAATAGCAAATGAAGTTAGATAGGGTTGAAATTTTAGGATGTGGCTTCTAATGGTTCATATTGAATGCACAAAAAGTCTGGAGTTGAAATAAGTTCAAAAAAATTGAAATCCTTTTGTAACAGACGAGTTTTCGTCCGAAACCATGATACTTCGAAAGAGATTGTCCATTTTGTACACGAAGTGCATCCAGTTTTTGCCGTAACCCTCTCAACTTCTTAGCACATGCTATGTGGGTGAAATTATGATACCATGCCAACTTTCAACCATTTCAGAGTTCATTTGTGGTGCTTTTTAATTTCAGGGTCATTTAGCTGAAAACAATTCATTAAATGCATGAAAAATAGCAAATGAAGTTAGATAGGGTTGAAATTTTAGGATGTGGCTTCTAATGGTTCATATTGAATGCACAAAACGTCTGGAGTTGAAATAATTTTAAAAAATTGAAATCCTTTTGTAACACACGAGTTTTCGTCCGAAACCCTGATATTTCGAACGAGATTGTCCATTTTGTACACGAAGTGCATCCAGTTTTTGCCGTAACCCTCTCAACTTCTTAGCACATGCTATGTGCGTGAAATTATGATACCATGCCAACTTTCAACCATTTCAGAGTTCATTTGTGGTGCTTTTTAATTTCAGGGTCATTTAGCTGAAAACAATTCATTAAATGCATGAAAAATAGCAAATGAAGTTAGATAGGGTTGAAATTTTAGGATGTGGCTTCTAATGGTTCATATTTAATGCACAAAACGTCTGGAGTTGAAATAATTTTAAAAAATTGAAATCCTTTTGTAACACACGAGTTTTCGTCCGAAACCCTGATATTTCGAACGAGATTGTCCATTTTGTACACGAAGTGCATCCAGTTTTTGCCGTAACCCTCTCAACTTTTTAGCACATGCTATGTGGGTGAAATTATGATACCATGCCAAGTTTCAACCATTTGATAGTTCATTTGTGGTGCTTTTTAATTTCAGGGTCATTTAGCTGAAAACAATTCATTAAATGCATGAAAAATAGCAAATGAAGTTAGATAGGGTTGAAATTTTAGGATGTGGCTTATAATGGTTCATATTGAATGCACAAAAAGTCTGGGGTTGAAATAAGTTAAAAAAAATTGAAATCCTTATGTAACAGACGAGTTTTCGTCCGAAACCCTGATACTTCGAAAGAGATTGTCCATTTTGTACACGAAGTGCATCCAGCTTTTGCCGTAACCCTCTCAACTTTTTATCCCGTGCTATGTGGGTGAAATTATGATACCATGCCCAGTTTCAACCTTTTTAGAGTTCATTTGTGGTGCTTTTTAATTTCAGGGTCATTTAGCTCAAAACAATTCATTAAATGCATGGAAAATAGCAAATGATGTTAGATAGGGTTGAAATTTTCGGATGTGGCTTCTAATGGTTCATATTGAATGCACAAAAAGTTTGGAGTTGAAATAAGTTAAAAAAAATTGAAATCCTTTTGTAACAGACGAGTTTTCGTCCTAAACCCCGATACTTCGAAAGAGATTGTCCATTTTGTACACGAAGTGCATCCAGTTTTTGCCGTTACCCTCTCAACTTTTTAGCACATGCTATGTGGGTGAAATTATGATACCATGCCAAGTTTCAACAATTTCAGAGTTCATTTGTGGTGCTTTTTAATTTCAGGGTCATTTAGCTCAAAACAATTCATTAAATGCATGAAAAATAGCAAATGAAGTTAGATAGGGTTGAAATTTTAGGATGTGGCTTCTAATGGTTCATATTGAATGCACAAAAAGTCTGGAGTTGAAATAAGTTCAAAAAAATGGAAATCCTTTTGTAACAGACGTGTTTTCGTCCGAAACCATGATACTTCGAAAGAGATTGTCCATTTTGTACACGAAGTGCATACAGTTTTTGCCGTAACCCTCTCAACTTTTTAGCACATGCTATGTGGGTGAAATTATGATACCATGCCAACTTTCAACCATTTCAGAGTTCATTTGTGGTGCTTTTTAATTTCAGGGTCATTTAGCTGAAAACAATTCACTAAATGCATGAAAAATAGCAAATGAAGTTAGATAGGGTTGAAATTTTAGGATGTGGCTTATAATGGTTCATATTGAATGCACAAAAAGTTTGGAGTTTAAATAAGTTAAAAAAAATTGAAATCCTTTTGTAAGAGACGAGTTTTCGTCCTAAACCCTGATACTTCGAAAGAGATTGTCCATTTTGTACACGAAGTGCATCCAGTTTTTGCCGTAACCCTCTCAACTTTTTAGCACATGCTATGTGGGTGAAATTATGATACCATGCCAAGTTTCAACCATTTCAGAGTTCATTTGTGGTGCTTTTTAATTTCAGGGTCATTTAGCTGAAAACAATTCATTAAATGCATGAAAAATAGCAAATGATGTTAGATAGGGTTGAAATTTTCGGATGTGGCTTCTAATGGTTCATATTGAATGCACAAAAAGTTTGGAGTTGAAATAAGTTTAAAAAAATTGAAATCCTTTTGTAACAGACGAGTTTTCGTCCGAAACCCTGATACTTCGAAAGAGACTGTCCATTTTGTACACGAAGTGCATCCAGATTTTGCCGTAACCCTCTCAACTTTTTATCCCGTGCTATGTGGGTGAAATTATGATACCATGCCCAGTTTCAACCTTTTTAGAGTTCATTTGTGGTGCTTTTTAATTTCAGGGTCATTTAGCTCAAAACAATTCATTAAATGCATGGAAAATAGCAAATGATGTTAGATAGGGTTGAAATTTTCGGATGTGGCTTCTAATGGTTCATATTGAATGCACAAAAAGTTTGGAGTTGAAATAAGTTAAAAAAAATTGAAATCCTTTTGTAACAGACGAGTTTTCGTCCTAAACCCTGATACTTCGAAAGAGATTGTCCATTTTGTACACGAAGTGCATCCAGTTTTTGCCGTAACCTTCTCAACTTTTTAGCACATGCTATGTGGGTGAAATTATGATACCATTCCAAGTTTCAACCATTTGATAGTTCATTTGTGGTGCTTTTTAATTTCAGGGTCATTTAGCTCAAAACAATTCATTAAATGCATGAAAAATAGCAAATGAAGTCAGATAGGGTTGAAATTTTAGGATGTGGCTTCTAATGGTTCATATTGAATGCACAAAAAGTCTGGAGTTGAAATAATTTTAAAAAATTGAAATCCTTTTGTAATAGACGAGTTTTCGTCCGAAACCCTGATATTTCGAACGAGATTGTCCATTTTGTACACGAAGTGCATCCAGTTTTTGCCGTAACCCTCTCAACTTTTTAGCACATGCTATGTGGGTGAAATTATGATACCATGCCAAGTTTCAACCATTTGATAGTTCATTTGTGGTGCTTTTTAATTTCAGGGTCATTTAGCTCAAAACCATTCATTAAATGCATGAAAAATAGCAAATGAAGTTAGATAGGGTTGAAATTTTAGGATGTGGCTTATAATGGTTCATATTGAATGCACAAAAAGTCTGGGGTTGAAATAAGTTAAAAAAAATTGAAATCCTTATGTAACAGAAGAGTTTTCGTCCGAAACCCTGATACTTCGAAAGAGATTGTCCATTTTGTACACGAAGTGCATCCAGCTTTTGCCGTAACCCTCTCAACTTTTTATCCCGTGCTATGTGGGTGAAATTATGATACCATGCCCAGTTTCAACCTTTTTAGAGTTCATTTGTGGTGCTTTATAATTTCAGGGTCATTTAGCTCAAAACAATTCATTAAATGCATGGAAAATAGCAAATGATGTTAGATAGGGTTGAAATTTTCGGATGTGGCTTCTAATGGTTCATATTGAATGCACAAAAAGTTTGGAGTTGAAATAAGTTAAAAAAAATTGAAATCCTTTTGTAACAGACGAGTTTTCGTCCTAAACCCTGATACTTCGAAAGAGATTGTCCATTTTGTACACGAAGTGCATCCAGTTTTTGCCGTTACCCTCTCAACTTTTTAGCACATGCTATGTGGGTGAAATTATGATACCATGCCAAGTTTCAACAATTTCAGAGTTCATTTGTGGTGCTTTTTAATTTCAGGGTCATTTAGCTCAAAACAATTCATTAAATGCATGAAAAATAGCAAATGAAGTTAGATAGGGTTGAAATTTTAGGATGTGGCTTCTAATGGTTCATATTGAATGCACAAAAAGTCTGGAGTTGAAATAAGTTAAAAAAAATTGAAATCCTTTTGTAACAGACGAGTTTTCGTCCGAAACCCTGATATTTCGAAAGAGATTGTCCATTTTGTACACGAAGTGCATCCAGTTTTTGCCGTAACCCTCTCAACTTTTTAGCACATGCTATGTGGGTGAAATTATGATACCATTCCAAGTTTCAACCATTTGATAGTTCATTTGTGGTGCTTTTTAATTTCAGGGTCATTTAGCTCAAAACAATTCATTAAATGCATGAAAAATAGCAAATGAAGTCAGATAGGGTTGAAATTTTAGGATGTGGCTTCTAATGGTTCATATTGAATGCACAAAAAGTCTGGAGTTGAAATAAGTTCAAAAAAAATTGAAATCCTTTTGTAACAGACGAGTTTTCGTCCTAAACCCTGATACTTCGAAAGAGATTGTCCATTTTGTACACGAAGTGCATCCAGTTTTTTCCGTAACCCTCTCAACTTTTTAGCACATGCTATGTGGGTGAAATTATGATACCATGCCAAGTTTCAACCATTTCAGAGTTCATTTGTGGTGCTTTTTAATTTCAGGGTCATTTAGCTCAAAACAATTCATTTAATGCATGAAAAATAGCAAATGAAGTTAGATAGGGTTGAAATTTTAGGATGTGGCTTCTAATGGTTCATATTGAATGCACAAAAAGTCTGGAGTTGAAATAAGTTAAAAAAATTGAAATCCTTTTGTAACACACGAGTTTTCGTCCGAAACCCTGATACTTCGTAAGAGATTGTCCATTTTGTACACGAAGTGCATCCAGTTTTTGCCGTAACCCTCTCAACTTTTTAGCACATGCTATGTGGGTGAAATTATGATACCATGCCAAGTTTCAACCATTTGATAGTTCATTTGTGATGCTTTTTAATTTCTGGGTCATTTAGCTGAAAACAATTCATTAAATGCATGAAAAAGAGCAAATGAAGTTAGATAGGGTTGAAATTTTAGGATGTGGCTTCTAATGGTTCATATTGAATGCACAAAAAGTCTGCAGTTGAAATAAGTTAAAAAAATGAAATCCTTATGTAACAGACGAGTTTTCGTCCGAAACCCTGATACTTCGAAAGAGATTGTCCATTTTGTACACGAAGTGCATCCAGCTTTTGCCGTAACCCTCTCAACTTTTTATCCCATGCTATGTGGGTGAAATTATGATACCATGCCAAGTTTCAACCTTTTTAGAGTTCATTTGTGGTGCTTTTTAATTTCAGGGTCATTTAGCTGAAAACAATTCATTAAATGCATCAAAAATAGCAAATGATGTTAGATAGGGTTGAAATTTTCGGATGTGGCTTCTAATGGTACATATTGAATGCACAAAATGTCTGGAGTTGAAATAAGTTTAAAAAAATTGAAATCCTTTTGTAACAGACGAGTTTTCGTCCGAAACCCTGATACTTCGAAAGAGATTGTTCATTTTGTACACGAAGTGCATCCAGTTTTTGCCGTAACCCTCTCAACTTTTTAGCACATGCTATGTGGGTGAAATTATGATACCATGCCAACTTTCAACCATTTCAGAGTTCATTTGTGGTGCTTTTTAATTTCAGGGTTATTTAGCTCAAAACAATTCATTAAATGCATGAAAAATAGCAAATGAAGTTAGATAGGATTGAAATTTTAGGATGTGGCTTCTAATGGTTCATATTGAATGCACAAAAAGTCTGGAGTTGAAATAAGTTCAAAAAAATTGAAATCCTTTTGTAACAGACGAGTTTTCGTCCTAAACCCTGATACTTCGAAAGAGATTGTCCATTTTGTACACGAAGTGCATCCAGTTTTTTCCGTAACCCTCTCAACTTTTTAGCACATGCTATGTGGGTGAAATTATGATACCATGCCAAGTTTCAACCATTTCAGAGTTCATTTGTGGTGCTTTTTAATTTCAGGGTCATTTAGCTCAAAACAATTCATTTAATGCATGAAAAATAGCAAATGAAGTTAGATAGGGTTGAAATTTTAGGATGTGGCTTCTAATGGTTCATATTGAATGCACAAAAAGTCTGGAGTTGAAATAAGTTAAAAAAATTGAAATCCTTTTGTAACAGACGAGTTTTCGTCCGAAACCCTGATACTTCGAAAGAGATTGTTCATTTTGTACACGAAGTGCATTCAGTTTTTGCCGTAACCCTCTCAACTTTTTAGCACATGCTATGTGGGTGAAATTATGATACCATGCCAACTTTCAACCATTTCAGAGTTCATTTGTGGTGCTTTTTAATTTCAGGGTCATTTAGCTCAAAACAATTCATTTAATGCATGAAAAATAGCAAATGAAGTTAGATAGGGTTGAAATTTTAGGATGTGGCTTATAATGGTTCATATTGAATGCACAAAAAGTCTGGAGTTGAAATAAGTTCAAAAAAAATTGAAATCCTTTTGTAACAGACGAGTTTTCGTCCTAAACCCTGATACTTCGAAAGAGATTGTCCATTTTGTACACGAAGTGCATCCAGCTTTTGCCGTAACCCTCTCAACTTTTTATCCCATGCTATGTGGGTGAAATTATAATACCATGCCAAGTTTCAACCATTTCAGAGTTCATTTGTGGTGCTTTTTAATTTCAGGGTCATTTAGCTCAAAACAATTCATTAAATGCATGAAAAATAGCAAATGAAGTTAGATATGTTGAAATTTTAGGATGTGGCTTCTAATGGTTCATATTGAATGCACAAAAAGTCTGGAGTTGAAATAAGTTAAAAAAATTGAAATCCTTTTGTAACAGACGAGTTTTCGTCCGAAACCCTGATATTTCAAAAGAGATTGTCCATTTTGTACACGAAGTGCATCCAGTTTTTGCCGTAACCCTCTCAACTTTTTAGCACATGCTATGTGGGTGAAATTATGATACCATGCCAAGTTTCAACCATTTGATAGTTCATTTGTGGTGCTTTTTAATTTCAGGGTCATTTAGCTCAAAACAATTCATTAAATGCATGAAAAATAGCAAATGAAGTCAGATAGGGTTGAAATTTTAGGATGTGTCTTCTAATGGTTCATATTGAATGCACAAAAAGTCTGGAGTTGAAATAATTTTAAAAAATTGCAATCCTTTTGTAACAGACGAGTTTTCGTCCGAAACCCTGATACTTCGAAAGAGATTGTCCATTTTGTACACGAAGTGCATCCAGTTTTTGCCGTAACCCTCTCAACTTTTTAGCACATGCTATGTGGGTGAAATTATGATACCATGCCAACTTTCAACCATTTCAGAGTTCATTTGTGGTGCTTTTTAATTTCAGGGTCATTTAGCTCAAAACAATTCATTAAATGCATAAAAAATAGCAAATGAAGTTAGATAGGGTTGAAATTTTAGGATGTGGCTTCTAATGGTTCATATTGAATGCACAAAAAGTCTGGAGTTGAAATCAGTTCAAAAAAATTGAAATCCTTTTGTAACAGACGAGTTTTCGTCCGAAACCATGATACTTCGAAAGAGATTGTCCATTTTGTACACGAAGTGCATCCAGTTTTTGCCGTAACCCTCTCAACTTTTTAGCACATGCTATGTGGGTGAAATTATGATACCATGCCAAGTTTCAACCATTTGATAGTTCATTTGTGGTGCTTTTTAATTTCAGGGTCATTTAGCTCAAAACAATTCATTAAATGCATGAAAAATAGGAAATGAAGTTAGATAGGGTTGAAATTTTAGGATGTGGCTTCTAATGGTTCATACTGAATGCACAAAAAGTCTGGAGTTGAAAAAAGTTAAAAAAAATTGAAATCCTTATGTAACAGACGTGTTTTCGTCCGAAACCCTGATACTTCGAAAGAGATTGTCCATTTTGTACACGAAGTGCATCCAATTTTTGCCGTAACCATCTCAACTTTTTAGCACATGCTATGTGGGTGAAATTATGATACCATGCCAAGTTTCAACCATTTCAGAGTTCATTTGTGGTGCTTTTTAATTTCAGGGTCATTTAGCTGAAAACAATTCATTAAATGCATGAAAAATAGCAAATGAAGTTAGATAGGGTTGAAATTTTAGGATGTGGCTTCTAATGGTTCATATTGAATGCACAAAAAGTCTGGAGTTGAAATAATTTTAAAAAATTGAAATCCTTTTGTAACAAACGAGTTTTTGTCCGAAACCCTGATACTTCGAAAGTGATTGTCCATTTTGTACACGAAGTGCATCCAGTTTTTGCCGTAACCCTCTCAACTTTTTAACACATGCTATGTGGGTGAAATTATGATATACCATGCCAAGTTTCAACCATTTCCGAGTTCATTTGTGGTGCTTTTTAATTTCAGGGTCATTTAGCTGAAAACAATTCATTAAATGCATGAAAAATAGCAAATGAAGTTAGATAGGGTTGAAATTTTAGGATGTGGCTTCTAATGGTTCATATTGAATGCACAAAACGTCTGGAGTTGAAATAATTTTAAAAAATTGAAATCCTTTTGTAACACACGAGTTTTCGTCCGAAACCCTGATATTTCGAAAGAGATTGTCCATTTTGTACACGAAGTGCATCCAGTTTTTGCCGTAACCCTCTCAACTTTTTAGCACATGCTATGTGGGTGAAATTATGATACCATGCCAAGTTTCAACCATTTGATAGTTCATTTGTGGTGCTTTTTAATTTCAATGTCATTTAGCTGAAAACATTTCATTAAATGCATGAAAAATAGCAAATGAAGTTAGATAGGGTTGAAATTTTAGGATGTGGCTTATAATGGTTCATATTGAATGCACAAAAAGTCTGGGGTTGAAATAAGTTCAAAAAAATTGAAATCCTTATGTAACAGACGAGTTTTCGTCCGAAACCCTGATACTTCGAAAGAGATTGTCCATTTTGTACACGAAGTGCATCCAGTTTTTGCCGTAACCCTCTCAACTTTTTAGCACATGCTATGTGGGTGAAATTATGATACCATGCCAACTTTCAACCATTTCAGAGTTCATTTGTGGTGCTTTTTAATTTCAGGGTCATTTAGCTCAAAACAATTCATTAAATGCATGAAAAATAGCAAATGAAGTTAGATAGGGTTGAAATTTTAGGATGTGGCTTCTAATGGTTCATATTGAATGCACAAAAAGTCTGGAGTTGAAATAAGTTCAAAAAAATTGAAATCCTTTTGTAACAGACGAGTTTTCGTCCGAAACCATGATACTTCGAAAGAGATTGTCCATTTTGTACACGAAGTGCATCCAGTTTTTGCCGTAACCCTCTCAACTTCTTAGCACATGCTATGTGGGTGAAATTATGATACCATGCCAACTTTCAACCATTTCAGAGTTCATTTGTGGTGCTTTTTAATTTCAGGGTCATTTAGCTGAAAACAATTCATGAAATGCATGAAAAATAGCAAATGAAGTTAGATAGGGTTGAAATTTTAGGATGTGGCTTCTAATGGTTCATATTGAATGCACAAAACGTCTGGAGTTGAAATAATTTTAAAAAATTGAAATCCTTTTGTAACACACGAGTTTTCGTCCGAAACCCTGATATTTCGAACGAGATTGTCCATTTTGTACACGAAGTGCATCCAGTTTTTGCCGTAACCCTCTCAACTTTTTAGCACATGCTATGTGGGTGAAATTATGATACCATGCCAAGTTTCAACCATTTGATAGTTCATTTGTGGTGCTTTTTAATTTCAGGGTCATTTAGCTGAAAACAATTCATTAAATGCATGAAAAATAGCAAATGAAGTTAGATAGGGTTGAAATTTTAGGATGTGGCTTATAATGGTTCATATTGAATGCACAAAAAGTCTGGGGTTGAAATAAGTTAAAAAAAATTGAAATCCTTATGTAACAGACGAGTTTTCGTCCGAAACCCTGATACTTCGAAAGAGATTGTCCATTTTGTACACGAAGTGCATCCAGCTTTTGCCGTAACCCTCTCAACTTTTTATCCCGTGCTATGTGGGTGAAATTATGATACCATGCCCAGTTTCAACCTTTTTAGAGTTCATTTGTGGTGCTTTTTAATTTCAGGATCATTTAGCTCAAAACAATTCATTAAATGCATGGAAAATAGCAAATGATGTTAGATAGGGTTGAAATTTTCGGATGTGGCTTCTAATGGTTCATATTGAATGCACAAAAAGTTTGGAGTTGAAATAAGTTAAAAAAAATTGAAATCCTTTTGTAACAGACGAGTTTTCGTCCTAAACCCTGATACTTCGAAAGAGATTGTCCATTTTGTACACGAAGTGCATCCAGTTTTTGCCGTTACCCTCTCAACTTTTTAGCACATGCTATGTGGGTGAAATTATGATACCATGCCAAGTTTCAACAATTTCAGAGTTCATTTGTGGTGCTTTTTAATTTCAGGGTCATTTAGCTCAAAACAATTCATTAAATGCATGAAAAATAGCAAATGAAGCTAGATAGGGTTGAAATTTTAGGATGTGGCTTCTAATGGTTCATATTGAATGCACAAAAAGTCTGGAGTTGAAATAAGTTCAAAAAAATGGAAATCCTTTTGTAACAGACGAGTTTTCGTCCGAAACCATGATACTTCGAAAGAGATTGTCCATTTTGTACACGAAGTGCATCCAGTTTTTGCCGTAACCCTCTCAACTTTTTAGCACATGCTATGTGGGTGAAATTATGATACCATGCCAACTTTCAACCATTTCAGAGTTCATTTGTGGTGCTTTTTAATTTCAGGGTCATTTAGCTAAAAACAATTCATTAAATGCATGAAAAATAGCAAATGAAGTTAGATAGGGTTGAAATTTTAGGATGTGGCTTATAATGGTTCATATTGAATGCACAAAAAGTTTGGAGTTGAAATAAGTTAAAAAAAATTGAAATCCTTTTGTAACAGACGAGTTTTCGTCCTAAACCCTGATACTTCGAAAGAGATTGTCCATTTTGTACACGAAGTGCATCCAGTTTTTGCCGTAACCCTCTCAACTTTTTAGCACATGCTATGTGGGTGAAATTATGATACCATGCCAAGTTTCAACCATTTCAGAGTTCATTTGTGGTGCTTTTTAATTTCAGGGTCATTTAGGTGAAAACAATTCATTAAATGCATGAAAAATAGCAAATGATGTTAGATAGGGTTGAAATTTTCGGATGTGGCTTCTAATGGTTCATATTGAATGCACAAAAAGTTTGGAGTTGAAATAAGTTTAAAAAAATTGAAATCCTTTTGTAACAGACGAGTTTTCGTCCGAAACCCTGATACTTCGAAAGAGATTGTTCATTTTGTACACGAAGTGCATCCAGTTTTTGCCGTAACCCTCTCAACTTTTTAGCACATGCTATGTGGGTGAAATTATGATACCATGCCAACTTTCAACCATTTCAGAGTTCATTTGTGGTGCTTTTTAATTTCAGGGTCATTTAGCTCAAAACAATTCATTTAATGCATGAAAAATAGCAAATGAAGTTAGATAGGGTTGAAATTTTAGGATGTGGCTTATAATGGTTCATATTTAATGCACAAAAAGTCTGGAGTTGAAATAAGTTCAAAAAAATTGAAATCCTATTGTAACAGACGAGTTTTCGTCCTAAACCCTGATACTTCGAAAGAGATTGTCCATTTTGTACACGAAGTGCATCCAGTTTTTGCCGTAACCCTCTCAACTTTTTAGCACATGCTATGTGGGTGAAATTATGATACCATGCCAACTTTCAACCATTTCAGAGTTCATTTGTGGTGCTTTTTAATTTCAGGGTCATTTAGCTCAAAACAATTCATTTAATGCATGAAAAATAGCAAATGAAGTTAGATAGGGTTGAAATTTTAGGATGTGGCTTATAATGGTTCATATTGAATGCACAAAAAGTCTGGAGTTGAAATAAGTTCAAAAAAAATTGAAATCCTTTTGTAACAGACGAGTTTTCGTCCTAAACCCTGATACTTCGAAAGAGATTGTCCATTTTGTACACGAAGTGCATCCAGTTTTTGCCGTAACCCTCTCAACTTTTTAGCACATGCTATGTGGGTGAAATTATGATACCATGCCAACTTTCAACCATTTCAGAGTTCATTTGTGGTGCTTTTTAATTTCAGGGTCATTTAGCTCAAAACAATTCATTAAATGCATGAAAAATAGCAAATGAAGTTAGATAGGGTTGAAATTTTAGGATGTGGCTTCTAATGGTTCATATTGAATGCACAAAAAGTCTGGAGTTGAAATAAGTTCAAAAAAATTGAAATCCTTTTGTAACAGACGAGTTTTCGTCCGAAACCATGATACTTCGAAAGAGATTGTCCATTTTGTACACGAAGTGCATCCAGTTTTTGCCGTAACCCTCTCAACTTTTTAGCACATGCTATGTGGGTGAAATTATGATACCATGCCAACTTTCAACCATTTCAGAGTTCATTTGTGGTGCTTTTTAATTTCAGGGTCATTTAGCTGAAAACAATTCATTAAATGCATGAAAAATAGCAAATGAAGTTAGATAGGGTTGAAATTTTAGGATGTGGCTCCTAATGGTTCATATTGAATGCACAAAACGTCTGGAGTTGAAATAATTTTAAAAAATTGAAATCCTTTTGTAACACACGAGTTTTCGTCCGAAACCCTGATATTTCGAACGAGATTGTCCATTTTGTACACGAAGTGCATCCAGTTTTTGCCGTAACCCTCTCAACTTTTTAGCACATGCTATGTGGGTGAAATTATGATACCATGCCAAGTTTCAACCATTTGATAGTTCATTTGTGGTGCTTTTTAATTTCAGGGTCATTTAGCTGAAAACAATTCATTAAATGCATGAAAAATAGCAAATGAAGTTAGATAGGGTTGAAATTTTAGGATGTGGCTTATAATGGTTCATATTGAATGCACAAAAAGTCTGGGGTTGAAATAAGTTAAAAAAAATTGAAATCCTTATGTAACAGACGAGTTTTCGTCCGAAACCCTGATACTTCGAAATAGATTGTCCATTTTGTACACGAAGTGCATCCAGCTTTTGCCGTAACCCTCTCAACTTTTTATCTCGTGCTATGTGGGTGAAATTATGATACCATGCCCAGTTTCAACCTTTTTAGAGTTCATTTGTGGTGCTTTTTAATTTCAGGGTCATTTAGCTCAAAACAATTCATTAAATGCATGGAAAATAGCAAATGATGTTAGATAGGGTTGAAATTTTCGGATGTGGCTTCTAATGGTTCATATTGAATGCACAAAAAGTTTGGAGTTGAAATAAGTTAAAAAAAATTGAAATCCTTTTGTAACAGACGAGTTTTCGTCCTAAACCCTGATACTTCGAAAGAGATTGTCCATTTTGTACACGAAGTGCATCCAGTTTTTGCCGTTACCCTCTCAACTTTTTAGCACATGCTATGTGGGTGAAATTATGATACCATGCCAAGTTTCAACAATTTCAGAGTTCATTTGTGGTGCTTTTTAATTTCAGGGTCATTTAGCTCAAAACAATTCATTAAATGCATGAAAAATAGCAAATGAAGTTAGATAGGGTTGAAATTTTAGGATGTGGCTTCTAATGGTTCATATTGAATGCACAAAAAGTCTGGAGTTGAAATAAGTTCAAAAAAATGGAAATCCTTTTGTAACAGACGAGTTTTCGTCCGAAACCATGATACTTCGAAAGAGATTGTCCATTTTGTACACGAAGTGCATCCAGTTTTTGCCGTAACCCTCTCAACTTTTTAGCACATGCTATGTGGTTGAAATTATGATACCATGCCAACTTTCAACCATTTCAGAGTTCATTTGTGGTGCTTTTTAATTTCAGGGTCATTTAGCTAAAAACAATTCATTAAATGCATGAAAAATAGCAAATGAAGTTAGATAGGGTTGAAATTTTAGGATGTGGCTTATAATGGTTCATATTGAATGCACAAAAAGTTTGGAGTTGAAATAAGTTTAAAAAAATTGAAATCCTTTTGTAACAGACGAGTTTTCGTCCTAAACCCTGATACTTCGAAAGAGATTGTCCATTTTGTACACGAAGTGCATCCAGTTTTTGCCGTAACCCTCTCAACTTTTTAGCACATGCTATGTGGGTGAAATTATGATACCATGCCAAGTTTCAACCATTTCAGAGTTCATTTGTGGTGCTTTTTAATTTCAGGGTCATTTAGCTGAAAACAATTCATTAAATGCATGAAAAATAGCAAATGAAGTTAGATAGGGTTGAAATTTTAGGATGTGGCTTCTAATGGTTCATATTGAATGCACAAAACGTCTGGAGTTGAAATAATTTTAAAAAATTGAAATCCTTTTGTAACACACGAGTTTTCGTCCGAAACCCTGATATTTCGAAAGAGATTGTCCATTTTGTACACGAAGTGCATCCAGTTTTTGCCGTAACCCTCTCAACTTTTTAGCACATGCTATGTGGGTGAAATTATGATACCATGCCAAGTTTCAACCATTTGATAGTTCATTTGTGGTGCTTTTTAATTTCAATGTCATTTAGCTGAAAACATTTCATTAAATGCATGAAAAATAGCAAATGAAGTTAGATAGGGTTGAAATTTTAGGATGTGGCTTATAATGGTTCATATTGAATGCACAAAAAGTCTGGGGTTGAAATAAGTTCAAAAAAATTGAAATCCTTATGTAACAGACGAGTTTTCGTCCGAAACCCTGATACTTCGAAAGAGATTGTCCATTTTGTACACGAAGTGCATCCAGTTTTTGCCGTAACCCTCTCAACTTTTTAGCACATGCTATGTGGGTGAAATTATGATACCATGCCAACTTTCAACCATTTCAGAGTTCATTTGTGGTGCTTTTTAATTTCAGGGTCATTTAGCTCAAAACAATTCATTAAATGCATGAAAAATAGCAAATGAAGTTAGATAGGGTTGAAATTTTAGGATGTGGCTTCTAATGGTTCATATTGAATGCACAAAAAGTCTGGAGTTGAAATAAGTTCAAAAAAATTGAAATCCTTTTGTAACAGACGAGTTTTCGTCCGAAACCATGATACTTCGAAAGAGATTGTCCATTTTGTACACGAAGTGCATCCAGTTTTTGCCGTAACCCTCTCAACTTCTTAGCACATGCTATGTGGGTGAAATTATGATACCATGCCAACTTTCAACCATTTCAGAGTTCATTTGTGGTGCTTTTTAATTTCAGGGTCATTTAGCTGAAAACAATTCATGAAATGCATGAAAAATAGCAAATGAAGTTAGATAGGGTTGAAATTTTAGGATGTGGCTTCTAATGGTTCATATTGAATGCACAAAACGTCTGGAGTTGAAATAATTTTAAAAAATTGAAATCCTTTTGTAACACACGAGTTTTCGTCCGAAACCCTGATATTTCGAACGAGATTGTCCATTTTGTACACGAAGTGCATCCAGTTTTTGCCGTAACCCTCTCAACTTTTTAGCACATGCTATGTGGGTGAAATTATGATACCATGCCAAGTTTCAACCATTTGATAGTTCATTTGTGGTGCTTTTTAATTTCAGGGTCATTTAGCTGAAAACAATTCATTAAATGCATGAAAAATAGCAAATGAAGTTAGATAGGGTTGAAATTTTAGGATGTGGCTTATAATGGTTCATATTGAATGCACAAAAAGTCTGGGGTTGAAATAAGTTAAAAAAAATTGAAATCCTTATGTAACAGACGAGTTTTCGTCCGAAACCCTGATACTTCGAAAGAGATTGTCCATTTTGTACACGAAGTGCATCCAGCTTTTGCCGTAACCCTCTCAACTTTTTATCCCGTGCTATGTGGGTGAAATTATGATACCATGCCCAGTTTCAACCTTTTTAGAGTTCATTTGTGGTGCTTTTTAATTCCAGGATCATTTAGCTCAAAACAATTCATTAAATGCATGGAAAATAGCAAATGATGTTAGATAGGGTTGAAATTTTCGGATGTGGCTTCTAATGGTTCATATTGAATGCACAAAAAGTTTGGAGTTGAAATAAGTTAAAAAAAATTGAAATCCTTTTGTAACAGACGAGTTTTCGTCCTAAACCCTGATACTTCGAAAGAGATTGTCCATTTTGTACACGAAGTGCATCCAGTTTTTGCCGTTACCCTCTCAACTTTTTAGCACATGCTATGTGGGTGAAATTATGATACCATGCCAAGTTTCAACAATTTCAGAGTTCATTTGTGGTGCTTTTTAATTTCAGGGTCATTTAGCTCAAAACAATTCATTAAATGCATGAAAAATAGCAAATGAAGCTAGATAGGGTTGAAATTTTAGGATGTGGCTTCTAATGGTTCATATTGAATGCACAAAAAGTCTGGAGTTGAAATAAGTTCAAAAAAATGGAAATCCTTTTGTAACAGACGAGTTTTCGTCCGAAACCATGATACTTCGAAAGAGATTGTCCATTTTGTACACGAAGTGCATCCAGTTTTTGCCGTAACCCTCTCAACTTTTTAGCACATGCTATGTGGGTGAAATTATGATACCATGCCAACTTTCAACCATTTCAGAGTTCATTTGTGGTGCTTTTTAATTTCAGGGTCATTTAGCTAAAAACAATTCATTAAATGCATGAAAAATAGCAAATGAAGTTAGATAGGGTTGAAATTTTAGGATGTGGCTTATAATGGTTCATATTGAATGCACAAAAAGTTTGGAGTTGAAATAAGTTAAAAAAAATTGAAATCCTTTTGTAACAGACGAGTTTTCGTCCTAAACCCTGATACTTCGAAAGAGATTGTCCATTTTGTACACGAAGTGCATCCAGTTTTTGCCGTAACCCTCTCAACTTTTTAGCACATGCTATGTGGGTGAAATTATGATACCATGCCAAGTTTCAACCATTTCAGAGTTCATTTGTGGTGCTTTTTAATTTCAGGGTCATTTAGGTGAAAACAATTCATTAAATGCATGAAAAATAGCAAATGATGTTAGATAGGGTTGAAATTTTCGGATGTGGCTTCTAATGGTTCATATTGAATGCACAAAAAGTTTGGAGTTGAAATAAGTTTAAAAAAATTGAAATCCTTTTGTAACAGACGAGTTTTCGTCCGAAACCATGATACTTCGAAAGAGATTGTTCATTTTGTACACGAAGTGCATCCAGTTTTTGCCGTAACCCTCTCAACTTTTTAGCACATGCTATGTGGGTGAAATTATGATACCATGCCAACTTTCAACCATTTCAGAGTTCATTTGTGGTGCTTTTTAATTTCAGGGTCATTTAGCTCAAAACAATTCATTTAATGCATGAAAAATAGCAAATGAAGTTAGATAGGGTTGAAATTTTAGGATGTGGCTTATAATGGTTCATATTTAATGCACAAAAAGTCTGGAGTTGAAATAAGTTCAAAAAAATTGAAATCCTATTGTAACAGACGAGTTTTCGTCCTAAACCCTGATACTTCGAAAGAGATTGTCCATTTTGTACACGAAGTGCATCCAGTTTTTGCCGTAACCCTCTCAACTTTTTAGCACATGCTATGTGGGTGAAATTATGATACCATGCCAACTTTCAACCATTTCAGAGTTCATTTGTGGTGCTTTTTAATTTCAGGGTCATTTAGCTCAAAACAATTCATTTAATGCATGAAAAATAGCAAATGAAGTTAGATAGGGTTGAAATTTTAGGATGTGGCTTATAATGGTTCATATTGAATGCACAAAAAGTCTGGAGTTGAAATAAGTTCAAAAAAAATTGAAATCCTTTTGTAACAGACGAGTTTTCGTCCTAAACCCTGATACTTCGAAAGAGATTGTCCATTTTGTACACGAAGTGCATCCAGTTTTTGCCGTAACCCTCTCAACTTTTTAGCACATGCTATGTGGGTGAAATTATGATACCATGCCAACTTTCAACCATTTCAGAGTTCATTTGTGGTGCTTTTTAATTTCAGGGTCATTTAGCTCAAAACAATTCATTAAATGCATGAAAAATAGCAAATGAAGTTAGATAGGGTTGAAATTTTAGGATGTGGCTTCTAATGGTTCATATTGAATGCACAAAAAGTCTGGAGTTGAAATAAGTTCAAAAAAATTGAAATCCTTTTGTAACAGACGAGTTTTCGTCCGAAACCATGATACTTCGAAAGAGATTGTCCATTTTGTACACGAAGTGCATCCAGTTTTTGCCGTAACCCTCTCAACTTTTTAGCACATGCTATGTGGGTGAAATTATGATACCATGCCAACTTTCAACCATTTCAGAGTTCATTTGTGGTGCTTTTTAATTTCAGGGTCATTTAGCTGAAAACAATTCATTAAATGCATGAAAAATAGCAAATGAAGTTAGATAGGGTTGAAATTTTAGGATGTGGCTCCTAATGGTTCATATTGAATGCACAAAACGTCTGGAGTTGAAATAATTTTAAAAAATTGAAATCCTTTTGTAACACACGAGTTTTCGTCCGAAACCCTGATATTTCGAACGAGATTGTCCATTTTGTACACGAAGTGCATCCAGTTTTTGCCGTAACCCTCTCAACTTTTTAGCACATGCTATGTGGGTGAAATTATGATACCATGCCAAGTTTCAACCATTTGATAGTTCATTTGTGGTGCTTTTTAATTTCAGGGTCATTTAGCTGAAAACAATTCATTAAATGCATGAAAAATAGCAAATGAAGTTAGATAGGGTTGAAATTTTAGGATGTGGCTTATAATGGTTCATATTGAATGCACAAAAAGTCTGGGGTTGAAATAAGTTAAAAAAAATTGAAATCCTTATGTAACAGACGAGTTTTCGTCCGAAACCCTGATACTTCGAAATAGATTGTCCATTTTGTACACGAAGTGCATCCAGCTTTTGCCGTAACCCTCTCAACTTTTTATCTCGTGCTATGTGGGTGAAATTATGATACCATGCCCAGTTTCAACCTTTTTAGAGTTCATTTGTGGTGCTTTTTAATTTCAGGGTCATTTAGCTCAAAACAATTCATTAAATGCATGGAAAATAGCAAATGATGTTAGATAGGGTTGAAATTTTCGGATGTGGCTTCTAATGGTTCATATTGAATGCACAAAAAGTTTGGAGTTGAAATAAGTTAAAAAAAATTGAAATCCTTTTGTAACAGACGAGTTTTCGTCCTAAACCCTGATACTTCGAAAGAGATTGTCCATTTTGTACACGAAGTGCATCCAGTTTTTGCCGTTACCCTCTCAACTTTTTAGCACATGCTATGTGGGTGAAATTATGATACCATGCCAAGTTTCAACAATTTCAGAGTTCATTTGTGGTGCTTTTTAATTTCAGGGTCATTTAGCTCAAAACAATTCATTAAATGCATGAAAAATAGCAAATGAAGTTAGATAGGGTTGAAATTTTAGGATGTGGCTTCTAATGGTTCATATTGAATGCACAAAAAGTCTGGAGTTGAAATAAGTTCAAAAAAATGGAAATCCTTTTGTAACAGACGAGTTTTCGTCCGAAACCATGATACTTCGAAAGAGATTGTCCATTTTGTACACGAAGTGCATCCAGTTTTTGCCGTAACCCTCTCAACTTTTTAGCACATGCTATGTGGTTGAAATTATGATACCATGCCAACTTTCAACCATTTCAGAGTTCATTTGTGGTGCTTTTTAATTTCAGGGTCATTTAGCTAAAAACAATTCATTAAATGCATGAAAAATAGCAAATGAAGTTAGATAGGGTTGAAATTTTAGGATGTGGCTTATAATGGTTCATATTGAATGCACAAAAAGTTTGGAGTTGAAATAAGTTAAAAAAAATTGAAATCCTTTTGTAACAGACGAGTTTTCGTCCTAAACCCTGATACTTCGAAAGAGATTGTCCATTTTGTACACGAAGTGCATCCAGTTTTTGCCGTAACCCTCTCAACTTTTTAGCACATGCTATGTGGGTGAAATTATGATACCATGCCAAGTTTCAACCATTTCAGAGTTCATTTGTGGTGCTTTTTAATTTCAGGGTCATTTAGCTGAAAACAATTCATTAAATGCATGAAAAATAGCAAATGATGTTAGATAGGGTTGAAATTTTCGGATGTGGCTTCTAATGGTTCATATTGAATGCACAAAAAGTTTGGAGTTGAAATAAGTTTAAAAAAATTGAAATCCTTTTGTAACAGACGAGTTTTCGTCCGAAACCCTGATACTTCGAAAGAGATTGTTCATTTTGTACACGAAGTGCATCCAGTTTTTGCCGTAACCCTCTCAACTTTTTAGCACATGCTATGTGGGTGAAATTATGATACCATGCCAACTTTCAACCATTTCAGAGTTCATTTGTGGTGCTTTTTAATTTCAGGGTCATTTAGCTCAAAACAATTCATTTAATGCATGAAAAATAGCAAATGAAGTTAGATAGGGTTGAAATTTTAGGATGTGGCTTATAATGGTTCATATTGAATGCACAAAAAGTCTGGAGTTGAAATAAGTTCAAAAAAAATTGAAATCCTTTTGTAACAGACGAGTTTTCGTCCTAAACCCTGATACTTCGAAAGAGATTGTCCATTTTGTACACGAAGTGCATCCAGTTTTTGCCGTAACCCTCTTAACTTTTTAGCAGATGCTATGTGGGTGAAATTACAATACCATGCCAAGTTTCAACCATTTCAGAGTTCATTTGTGATGCTTTTTAATTTCAGGGTCATTTAGCTCAAAACAATTCATTAAATGCATGAAAAATAGCAAATGAAGTTAGATATGTTGAAATTTTAGGATGTGGCTTCTAATGGTTCATATTGAATGCACAAAAAGTCTGGAGTTGAAATAAGTTAAAAAAATTGAAATCCTTTTGTAACAGACGAGTTTTCGTCCGAAACCCTGATATTTCAAAAGAGATTGTCCATTTTGTACACGAAGTGCATCCAGTTTTTGCCGTAACCCTCTCAACTTTTTAGCACATGCTATGTGGGTGAAATTATGATACCATGCCAAGTTTCAACCATTTGATAGTTCATTTGTGGTGCTTTTTAATTTCAGGGTCATTTAGCTCAAAACAATTCATTAAATGCATGAAAAATAGCAAATGAAGTCAGATAGGGTTGAAATTTTAGGATGTGTCTTCTAATGGTTCATATTGAATGCACAAAAAGTCTGGAGTTGAAATAATTTTAAAAAATTGCAATCCTTTTGTAACAGACGAGTTTTCGTCCGAAACCCTGATACTTCGAAAGAGATTGTCCATTTTGTACACGAAGTGCATCCAGTTTTTGCCGTAACCCTCTCAACTTTTTAGCACATGCTATGTGGGTGAAATTATGATACCATGCCAACTTTCAACCATTTCAGAGTTCATTTGTGGTGCTTTTTAATTTCAGGGTCATTTAGCTCAAAACAATTCATTAAATGCATGAAAAATAGCAAATGAAGTTAGATAGGGTTGAAATTTTAGGATGTGGCTTCTAATGGTTCATATTGAATGCACAAAAAGTCTGGAGTTGAAATAAGTTCAAAAAAATTGAAATCCTTTTGTAACAGACGAGTTTTCGTCCGAAACCATGATACTTCGAAAGAGATTGTCCATTTTGTACACGAAGTGCATCCAGTTTTTGCCGTAACCCTCTCAACTATTTAGCACATGCTATGTGGGTGAAATTATGATACCATGCCAAGTTTCAACCATTTGATAGTTCATTTGTGGTGCTTTTTAATTTCAGGGTCATTTAGCTCAAAACAATTCATTAAATGCATGAAAAATAGGAATGAAGTTAGATAGGGTTGAAATTTTAGGATGTGGCTTCTAATGGTTCATACTGAATGCACAAAAAGTCTGGAGTTGAAAAAAGTTAAAAAAAATTGAAATCCTTATGTAACAGACGTGTTTTCGTCCGAAACCCTGATACTTCGAAAGAGATTGTCCATTTTGTACACGAAGTGCATCCAGTTTTTGCCGTAACCCTCTCAACTTTTTAGCACATGCTATGTGGGTGAAATTATGATACCATGCCAACTTTCAACCATTTCAGAGTTCATTTGTGGTGCTTTTTAATTTCAGGGTCATTTAGCTCAAAACAATTCATTAAATGCATGAAAAATAGCAAATGAAGTTAGATAGGGTTGAAATTTTAGGATGTGGCTTATAATGGTTCATATTGAATGCACAAAAAGTCTGGAGTTGAAATAAGTTCAAAAAAAATTGAAATCCTTCTGTAACAGACGAGTTTTCGTCCTAAACCCTGATACTTCGAAAGAGATTGTCCATTTTGTACACGAAGTGCACCCAGTTTTTGCCGTAACCCTCTCAACTTTTTAGCAGATGCTATGTGGGTGAAATTATAATACCATGCCAAGTTTCAACCATTTCAGAGTTCATTTGTGGTGCTTTTTAATTTCAGGGTCATTTAGCTCAAAACAATTCATTAAATGCATAAAAATAGCAAATGAAGTTAGATATGTTGAAATTTTAGGATGTGGCTTCTAATGGTTCATATTGAATGCACAAAAAGTCTGGAGTTGAAATAAGTTAAAAAAATTGAAATCCTTTTGTAACAGACGAGTTTTTGTTCGAAACCCTGATATTTCAAAAGAGATTGTCCATTTTTTACACGAAGTGCATCCAGTTTTTGCCGTAACCCTCTCAACTTTTTAGCACATGCTATGTGGGTGAAATTATGATACCATGCCAAGTTTCAACCATTTGATAGTTCATTTGTGGTGCTTTTTAATTTCAGGGTCATTTAGCTGAAAACAATTCATTAAATGCATGAAAAATAGCAAATGAAGTTAGATAGGGTTGAAATTTTAGGATGTGGCTTATAATGGTTCATATTGAATGCACAAAAAGTCTGGGGTTGAAATAAGTTAAAAAAAATTGAAATCCTTATGTAACAGACGAGTTTTCGTCCGAAACCCTGATACTTCGAAATAGATTGTCCATTTTGTACACGAAGTGCATCCAGCTTTTGCCGTAACCCTCTCAACTTTTTATCTCGTGCTATGTGGGTGAAATTATGATACCATGCCCAGTTTCAACCTTTTTAGAGTTCATTTGTGGTGCTTTTTAATTTCAGGGTCATTTAGCTCAAAACAATTCATTAAATGCATGGAAAATAGCAAATGATGTTAGATAGGGTTGAAATTTTCGGATGTGGCTTCTAATGGTTCATATTGAATGCACAAAAAGTTTGGAGTTGAAATAAGTTAAAAAAAATTGAAATCCTTTTGTAACAGACGAGTTTTCGTCCTAAACCCTGATACTTCGAAAGAGATTGTCCATTTTGTACACGAAGTGCATCCAGTTTTTGCCGTTACCCTCTCAACTTTTTAGCACATGCTATGTGGGTGAAATTATGATACCATGCCAAGTTTCAACAATTTCAGAGTTCATTTGAGGTGCTTTTTAATTTCAGGGTCATTTAGCTCAAAACAATTCATTAAATGCATGAAAAATAGCAAATGAAGTTAGATAGGGTTGAAATTTTAGGATGTGGCTTCTAATGGTTCATATTGAATGCACAAAAAGTCTGGAGTTGAAATAAGTTCAAAAAAATGGAAATCCTTTTGTAACAGACGAGTTTTCGTCCGAAACTATGATACTTCGAAAGAGATTGTCCATTTTGTACACGAAGTGCATCCAGTTTTTGCCGTAACCCTCTCAACTTTTTAGCACATGCTATGTGGTTGAAATTATGATACCATGCCAACTTTCAACCATTTCAGAGTTCATTTGTGGTGCTTTTTAATTTCAGGGTCATTTAGCTAAAAACAATTCATTAAATGCATGAAAAATAGCAAATGAAGTTAGATAGGGTTGAAATTTTAGGATGTGGCTTATAATGGTTCATATTGAATGCACAAAAAGTTTGGAGTTGAAATAAGTTAAAAAAAATTGAAATCCTTTTGTAACAGACGAGTTTTCGTCCTAAACCCTGATACTTCGAAAGAGATTGTCCATTTTGTACACGAAGTGCATCCAGTTTTTGCCGTAACCCTCTCAACTTTTTAGCACATGCTATGTGGGTGAAATTATGATACCATGCCAAGTTTCAACCATTTCAGAGTTCATTTGTGGTGCTTTTTAATTTCAGGGTCATTTAGCTGAAAACAATTCATTAAATGCATGAAAAATAGCAAATGATGTTAGATAGGGTTGAAATTTTCGGATGTGGCTTCTAATGGTTCATATTGAATGCACAAAAAGTTTGGAGTTGAAATAAGTTTAAAAAAATTGAAATCCTTTTGTAACAGACGAGTTTTCGTCCGAAACCCTGATACTTCGAAAGAGATTGTTCATTTTGTACACGAAGTGCATCCAGTTTTTGCCGTAACCCTCTCAACTTTTTAGCACATGCTATGTGGGTGAAATTATGATACCATGCCAACTTTCAACCATTTCAGAGTTCATTTGTGGTGCTTTTTAATTTCAGGGTCATTTAGCTCAAAACAATTCATTTAATGCATGAAAAATAGCAAATGAAGTTAGATAGGGTTGAAATTTTAGGATGTGGCTTATAATGGTTCATATTGAATGCACAAAAAGTCTGGAGTTGAAATAAGTTCAAAAAAAATTGAAATCCTTTTGTAACAGACGAGTTTTCGTCCTAAACCCTGATACTTCGAAAGAGATTGTCCATTTTGTACACGAAGTGCATCCAGTTTTTGCCGTAACCCTCTTAACTTTTTAGCAGATGCTATGTGGGTGAAATTACAATACCATGCCAAGTTTCAACCATTTCAGAGTTCATTTGTGATGCTTTTTAATTTCAGGGTCATTTAGCTCAAAACAATTCATTAAATGCATGAAAAATAGCAAATGAAGTTAGATATGTTGAAATTTTAGGATGTGGCTTCTAATGGTTCATATTGAATGCACAAAAAGTCTGGAGTTGAAATAAGTTAAAAAAATTGAAATCCTTTTGTAACAGACGAGTTTTCGTCCGAAACCCTGATATTTCAAAAGAGATTGTCCATTTTGTACACGAAGTGCATCCAGTTTTTGCCGTAACCCTCTCAACTTTTTAGCACATGCTATGTGGGTGAAATTATGATACCATGCCAAGTTTCAACCATTTGATAGTTCATTTGTGGTGCTTTTTAATTTCAGGGTCATTTAGCTCAAAACAATTCATTAAATGCATGAAAAATAGCAAATGAAGTCAGATAGGGTTGAAATTTTAGGATGTGTCTTCTAATGGTTCATATTGAATGCACAAAAAGTCTGGAGTTGAAATAATTTTAAAAAATTGCAATCCTTTTGTAACAGACGAGTTTTCGTCCGAAACCCTGATACTTCGAAAGAGATTGTCCATTTTGTACACGAAGTGCATCCAGTTTTTGCCGTAACCCTCTCAACTTTTTAGCACATGCTATGTGGGTGAAATTATGATACCATGCCAACTTTCAACCATTTCAGAGTTCATTTGTGGTGCTTTTTAATTTCAGGGTCATTTAGCTCAAAACAATTCATTAAATGCATGAAAAATAGCAAATGAAGTTAGATAGGGTTGAAATTTTAGGATGTGGCTTCTAATGGTTCATATTGAATGCACAAAAAGTCTGGAGTTGAAATAAGTTCAAAAAAATTGAAATCCTTTTGTAACAGACGAGTTTTCGTCCGAAACCATGATACTTCGAAAGAGATTGTCCATTTTGTACACGAAGTGCATCCAGTTTTTGCCGTAACCCTCTCAACTATTTAGCACATGCTATGTGGGTGAAATTATGATACCATGCCAAGTTTCAACCATTTGATAGTTCATTTGTGGTGCTTTTTAATTTCAGGGTCATTTAGCTCAAAACAATTCATTAAATGCATGAAAAATAGGAATGAAGTTAGATAGGGTTGAAATTTTAGGATGTGGCTTCTAATGGTTCATACTGAATGCACAAAAAGTCTGGAGTTGAAAAAAGTTAAAAAAAATTGAAATCCTTATGTAACAGACGTGTTTTCGTCCGAAACCCTGATACTTCGAAAGAGATTGTCCATTTTGTACACGAAGTGCATCCAGTTTTTGCCGTAACCCTCTCAACTTTTTAGCACATGCTATGTGGGTGAAATTATGATACCATGCCAACTTTCAACCATTTCAGAGTTCATTTGTGGTGCTTTTTAATTTCAGGGTCATTTAGCTCAAAACAATTCATTAAATGCATGAAAAATAGCAAATGAAGTTAGATAGGGTTGAAATTTTAGGATGTGGCTTATAATGGTTCATATTGAATGCACAAAAAGTCTGGAGTTGAAATAAGTTCAAAAAAAATTGAAATCCTTTTGTAACAGACGAGTTTTCGTCCTAAACCCTGATACTTCGAAAGAGATTGTCCATTTTGTACACGAAGTGCACCCAGTTTTTGCCGTAACCCTCTCAACTTTTTAGCAGATGCTATGTGGGTGAAATTATAATACCATGCCAAGTTTCAACCATTTGATAGTTCATTTGTGGTGCTTTTTAATTTCAGGGTCATTTAGCTCAAAACAATTCATTAAATGCATGAAAAATAGGAATGAAGTTAGATAGGGTTGAAATTTTAGGATGTGGCTTCTAATGGTTCATACTGAATGCACAAAAAGTCTGGAGTTGAAAAAAGTTAAAAAAAATTGAAATCCTTATGTAACAGACGTGTTTTCGTCCGAAACCCTGATACTTCGAAAGAGATTGTCCATTTTGTACACGAAGTGCATCCAGTTTTTGCCGTAACCCTCTCAACTTTTTAGCACATGCTATGTGGGTGAAATTATGATACCATGCCAACTTTCAACCATTTCAGAGTTCATTTGTGGTGCTTTTTAATTTCAGGGTCATTTAGCTCAAAACAATTCATTAAATGCATAAAAATAGCAAATGAAGTTAGATATGTTGAAATTTTAGGATGTGGCTTCTAATGGTTCATATTGAATGCACAAAAAGTCTGGAGTTGAAATAAGTTAAAAAAATTGAAATCCTTTTGTAACAGACGAGTTTTTGTCCGAAACCCTGATATTTCAAAAGAGATTGTCCATTTTTTACACGAAGTGCATCCAGTTTTTGCCGTAACCCTTTCAACTTTTTAGCACATGCTATGTGGGTGAAATTATGATACCATGCCAAGTTTCAACCATTTGATAGTTCATTTGTGGTGCTTTTTAATTTCAGGGTCATTTAGCTGAAAACAATTCATTAAATGCATGAAAAATAGCAAATGAAGTTAGATAGGGTTGAAATTTTAGGATGTGGCTTATAATGGTTCATATTGAATGCACAAAAAGTCTGGGGTTGAAATAAGTTAAAAAAAATTGAAATCCTTATGTAACAGACGAGTTTTCGTCCGAAACCCTGATACTTCGAAAGAGATTGTCCATTTTGTACACGAAGTGCATCCAGCTTTTGCCGTAACCCTCTCAACTTTTTATCTCGTGCTATGTGGGTGAAATTATGATACCATGCCCAGTTTCAACCTTTTTAGAGTTCATTTGTGGTGCTTTTTAATTTCAGGGTCATTTAGCTCAAAACAATTCATTAAATGCATGGAAAATAGCAAATGATGTTAGATAGGGTTGAAATTTTCGGATGTGGCTTCTAATGGTTCATATTGAATGCACAAAAAGTTTGGAGTTGAAATAAGTTAAAAAAAATTGAAATCCTTTTGTAACAGACGAGTTTTCGTCCTAAACCCTGATACTTCGAAAGAGATTGTCCATTTTGTACACGAAGTGCATCCAGTTTTTGCCGTTACCCTCTCAACTTTTTAGCACATGCTATGTGGGTGAAATTATGATACCATGCCAAGTTTCAACAATTTCAGAGTTCATTTGTGGTGCTTTTTAATTTCAGGGTCATTTAGCTCAAAACAATTCATTAAATGCATGAAAAATAGCAAATGAAGTTAGATAGGGTTGAAATTTTAGGATGTGGCTTCTAATGGTTCATATTGAATGCACAAAAAGTCTGGAGTTGAAATAAGTTCAAAAAAATGGAAATCCTTTTGTAACAGACGAGTTTTCGTCCGAAACCATGATACTTCGAAAGAGATTGTCCATTTTGTACACGAAGTGCATCCAGTTTTTGCCGTAACCCTCTCAACTTTTTAGCACATGCTATGTGGGTGAAATTATGATACCATGCCAACTTTCAACCATTTCAGAGTTCATTTGTGGTGCTTTTTAATTTCAGGGTCATTTAGCTAAAAACAATTCATTAAATGCATGAAAAATAGCAAATGAAGTTAGATAGGGTTGAAATTTTAGGATGTGGCTTATAATGGTTCATATTCAATGCACAAAAAGTTTGGAGTTGAAATAAGTTAAAAAAAATTGAAATCCTTTTGTAACAGACGAGTTTTCGTCCTAAACCCTGATACTTCGAAAGAGATTGTCCATTTTGTACACGAAGTGCATCCAGTTTTTGCCGTAACCCTCTCAACTTTTTAGCACATGCTATGTGGGTGAAATTATGATACCATGCCAAGTTTCAACCATTTCAGAGTTCATTTGTGGTGCTTTTTAATTTCAGGGTCATTTAGCTGAAAACAATTCATTAAATGCATGAAAAATAGCAAATGATGTTAGATAGGGTTGAAATTTTCGGATGTGGCTTCTAATGGTTCATATTGAATGCACAAAAAGTTTGGAGTTGAAATAAGTTTAAAAAAATTGAAATCCTTTTGTAACAGACGAGTTTTCGTCCGAAACCCTGATACTTCGAAAGAGATTGTTCATTTTGTACACGAAGTGCATCCAGTTTTTGCCGTAACCCTCTCAACTTTTTAGCACATGCTATGTGGGTGAAATTATGATACCATGCCAACTTTCAACCATTTCAGAGTTCATTTGTGGTGCTTTTTAATTTCAGGGTCATTTAGCTCAAAACAATTCATTTAATGCATGAAAAATAGCAAATGAAGTTAGATAGGGTTGAAATTTTAGGATGTGGCTTATAATGGTTCATATTGAATGCACAAAAAGTCTGGAGTTGAAATAAGTTCAAAAAAAATTGAAATCCTTTTGTAACAGACGAGTTTTCGTCCTAAACCCTGATACTTCGAAAGAGATTGTCCATTTTGTACACGAAGTGCATCCAGTTTTTGCCGTAACCCTCTTAACTTTTTAGCAGATGCTATGTGGGTGAAATTACAATACCATGCCAAGTTTCAACCATTTCAGAGTTCATTTGTGATGCTTTTTAATTTCAGGGTCATTTAGCTCAAAACAATTCATTAAATGCATGAAAAATAGCAAATGAAGTTAGATATGTTGAAATTTTAGGATGTGGCTTCTAATGGTTCATATTGAATGCACAAAAAGTCTGGAGTTGAAATAAGTTAAAAAAATTGAAATCCTTTTGTAACAGACGAGTTTTCGTCCGAAACCCTGATATTTCAAAAGAGATTGTCCATTTTGTACACGAAGTGCATCCAGTTTTTGCCGTAACCCTCTCAACTTTTTAGCACATGCTATGTGGGTGAAATTATGATACCATGCCAAGTTTCAACCATTTGATAGTTCATTTGTGGTGCTTTTTAATTTCAGGGTCATTTAGCTCAAAACAATTCATTAAATGCATGAAAAATAGCAAATGAAGTCAGATAGGGTTGAAATTTTAGGATGTGTCTTCTAATGGTTCATATTGAATGCACAAAAAGTCTGGAGTTGAAATAATTTTAAAAAATTGCAATCCTTTTGTAACAGACGAGTTTTCGTCCGAAACCCTGATACTTCGAAAGAGATTGTCCATTTTGTACACGAAGTGCATCCAGTTTTTGCCGTAACCCTCTCAACTTTTTAGCACATGCTATGTGGGTGAAATTATGATACCATGCCAACTTTCAACCATTTCAGAGTTCATTTGTGGTGCTTTTTAATTTCAGGGTCATTTAGCTCAAAACAATTCATTAAATGCATGAAAAATAGCAAATGAAGTTAGATAGGGTTGAAATTTTAGGATGTGGCTTCTAATGGTTCATATTGAATGCACAAAAAGTCTGGAGTTGAAATAAGTTCAAAAAAATTGAAATCCTTTTGTAACAGACGAGTTTTCGTCCGAAACCATGATACTTCGAAAGAGATTGTCCATTTTGTACACGAAGTGCATCCAGTTTTTGCCGTAACCCTCTCAACTATTTAGCACATGCTATGTGGGTGAAATTATGATACCATGCCAAGTTTCAACCATTTGATAGTTCATTTGTGGTGCTTTTTAATTTCAGGGTCATTTAGCTCAAAACAATTCATTAAATGCATGAAAAATAGGAATGAAGTTAGATAGGGTTGAAATTTTAGGATGTGGCTTCTAATGGTTCATACTGAATGCACAAAAAGTCTGGAGTTGAAAAAAGTTAAAAAAAATTGAAATCCTTATGTAACAGACGTGTTTTCGTCCGAAACCCTGATACTTCGAAAGAGATTGTCCATTTTGTACACGAAGTGCATCCAGTTTTTGCCGTAACCCTCTCAACTTTTTAGCACATGCTATGTGGGTGAAATTATGATACCATGCCAACTTTCAACCATTTCAGAGTTCATTTGTGGTGCTTTTTAATTTCAGGGTCATTTAGCTCAAAACAATTCATTAAATGCATGAAAAATAGCAAATGAAGTTAGATAGGGTTGAAATTTTAGGATGTGGCTTATAATGGTTCATATTGAATGCACAAAAAGTCTGGAGTTGAAATAAGTTCAAAAAAAATTGAAATCCTTTTGTAACAGACGAGTTTTCGTCCTAAACCCTGATACTTCGAAAGAGATTGTCCATTTTGTACACGAAGTGCACCCAGTTTTTGCCGTAACCCTCTCAACTTTTTAGCAGATGCTATGTGGGTGAAATTATAATACCATGCCAAGTTTCAACCATTTGATAGTTCATTTGTGGTGCTTTTTAATTTCAGGGTCATTTAGCTCAAAACAATTCATTAAATGCATGAAAAATAGGAATGAAGTTAGATAGGGTTGAAATTTTAGGATGTGGCTTCTAATGGTTCATACTGAATGCACAAAAAGTCTGGAGTTGAAAAAAGTTAAAAAAAATTGAAATCCTTATGTAACAGACGTGTTTTCGTCCGAAACCCTGATACTTCGAAAGAGATTGTCCATTTTGTACACGAAGTGCATCCAGTTTTTGCCGTAACCCTCTCAACTTTTTAGCACATGCTATGTGGGTGAAATTATGATACCATGCCAACTTTCAACCATTTCAGAGTTCATTTGTGGTGCTTTTTAATTTCAGGGTCATTTAGCTCAAAACAATTCATTAAATGCATAAAAATAGCAAATGAAGTTAGATATGTTGAAATTTTAGGATGTGGCTTCTAATGGTTCATATTGAATGCACAAAAAGTCTGGAGTTGAAATAAGTTAAAAAAATTGAAATCCTTTTGTAACAGACGAGTTTTTGTCCGAAACCCTGATATTTCAAAAGAGATTGTCCATTTTTTACACGAAGTGCATCCAGTTTTTGCCGTAACCCTTTCAACTTTTTAGCACATGCTATGTGGGTGAAATTATGATACCATGCCAAGTTTCAACCATTTGATAGTTCATTTGTGGTGCTTTTTAATTTCAGGGTCATTTAGCTGAAAACAATTCATTAAATGCATGAAAAATAGCAAATGAAGTTAGATAGGGTTGAAATTTTAGGATGTGGCTTATAATGGTTCATATTGAATGCACAAAAAGTCTGGGGTTGAAATAAGTTAAAAAAAATTGAAATCCTTATGTAACAGACGAGTTTTCGTCCGAAACCCTGATACTTCGAAAGAGATTGTCCATTTTGTACACGAAGTGCATCCAGCTTTTGCCGTAACCCTCTCAACTTTTTATCTCGTGCTATGTGGGTGAAATTATGATACCATGCCCAGTTTCAACCTTTTTAGAGTTCATTTGTGGTGCTTTTTAATTTCAGGGTCATTTAGCTCAAAACAATTCATTAAATGCATGGAAAATAGCAAATGATGTTAGATAGGGTTGAAATTTTCGGATGTGGCTTCTAATGGTTCATATTGAATGCACAAAAAGTTTGGAGTTGAAATAAGTTAAAAAAAATTGAAATCCTTTTGTAACAGACGAGTTTTCGTCCTAAACCCTGATACTTCGAAAGAGATTGTCCATTTTGTACACGAAGTGCATCCAGTTTTTGCCGTTACCCTCTCAACTTTTTAGCACATGCTATGTGGGTGAAATTATGATACCATGCCAAGTTTCAACAATTTCAGAGTTCATTTGTGGTGCTTTTTAATTTCAGGGTCATTTAGCTCAAAACAATTCATTAAATGCATGAAAAATAGCAAATGAAGTTAGATAGGGTTGAAATTTTAGGATGTGGCTTCTAATGGTTCATATTGAATGCACAAAAAGTCTGGAGTTGAAATAAGTTCAAAAAAATGGAAATCCTTTTGTAACAGACGAGTTTTCGTCCGAAACCATGATACTTCGAAAGAGATTGTCCATTTTGTACACGAAGTGCATCCAGTTTTTGCCGTAACCCTCTCAACTTTTTAGCACATGCTATGTGGGTGAAATTATGATACCATGCCAACTTTCAACCATTTCAGAGTTCATTTGTGGTGCTTTTTAATTTCAGGGTCATTTAGCTAAAAACAATTCATTAAATGCATGAAAAATAGCAAATGAAGTTAGATAGGGTTGAAATTTTAGGATGTGGCTTATAATGGTTCATATTCAATGCACAAAAAGTTTGGAGTTGAAATAAGTTAAAAAAAATTGAAATCCTTTTGTAACAGACGAGTTTTCGTCCTAAACCCTGATACTTCGAAAGAGATTGTCCATTTTGTACACGAAGTGCATCCAGTTTTTGCCGTAACCCTCTCAACTTTTTAGCACATGCTATGTGGGTGAAATTATGATACCATGCCAAGTTTCAACCATTTCAGAGTTCATTTGTGGTGCTTTTTAATTTCAGGGTCATTTAGCTGAAAACAATTCATTAAATGCATGAAAAATAGCAAATGATGTTAGATAGGGTTGAAATTTTCGGATGTGGCTTCTAATGGTTCATATTGAATGCACAAAAAGTTTGGAGTTGAAATAAGTTAAAAAAAATTGAAATCCTTTTGTAACAGACGAGTTTTCGTCCTAAACCCTGATACTTCGAAAGAGATTGTCCATTTTGTACACGAAGTGCACCCAGTTTTTGCCGTAACCCTCTCAACTTTTTAGCAGATGCTATGTGGGTGAAATTATAATACCATGCCAAGTTTCAACCATTTCAGAGTTCATTTGTGGTGCTTTTTAATTTCAGGGTCATTTAGCTCAAAACAATTCATTAAATGCATAAAAATAGCAAATGAAGTTAGATATGTTGAAATTTTAGGATGTGGCTTCTAATGGTTCATATTGAATGCACAAAAAGTCTGGAGTTGAAATAAGTTAAAAAAATTGAAATCCTTTTGTAACAGACGAGTTTTTGTCCGAAACCCTGATATTTCAAAAGAGATTGTCCATTTTTTACACGAAGTGCATCCAGTTTTTGCCGTAACCCTCTCAACTTTTTAGCACATGCTATGTGGGTGAAATTATGATACCATGCCAAGTTTCAACCATTTGATAGTTCATTTGTGGTGCTTTTTAATTTCAGGGTCATTTAGCTGAAAACAATTCATTAAATGCATGAAAAATAGCAAATGAAGTTAGATAGGGTTGAAATTTTAGGATGTGGCTTATAATGGTTCATATTGAATGCACAAAAAGTCTTGGGTTGAAATAAGTTAAAAAAAATTGAAATCCTTATGTAACAGACGAGTTTTCGTCCGAAACCCTGATACTTCGAAAGAGATTGTCCATTTTGTACACGAAGTGCATCCAGCTTTTGCCGTAACCCTCTCAACTTTTTATCTCGTGCTATGTGGGTGAAATTATGATACCATGCCCAGTTTCAACCTTTTTAGAGTTCATTTGTGGTGCTTTTTAATTTCAGGGTCATTTAGCTCAAAACAATTCATTAAATGCATGGAAAATAGCAAATGATGTTAGATAGGGTTGAAATTTTCGGATGTGGCTTCTAATGGTTCATATTGAATGCACAAAAAGTTTGGAGTTGAAATAAGTTAAAAAAAATTGAAATCCTTTTGTAACAGACGAGTTTTCGTCCTAAACCCTGATACTTCGAAAGAGATTGTCCATTTTGTACACGAAGTGCATCCAGTTTTTGCCGTTACCCTCTCAACTTTTTAGCACATGCTATGTGGGTGAAATTATGATACCATGCCAAGTTTCAACAATTTCAGAGTTCATTTGTGGTGCTTTTTAATTTCAGGGTCATTTAGCTCAAAACAATTCATTAAATGCATGAAAAATAGCAAATGAAGTTAGATAGGGTTGAAATTTTAGGATGTGGCTTCTAATGGTTCATATTGAATGCACAAAAAGTCTGGAGTTGAAATAAGTTCAAAAAAATGGAAATCCTTTTGTAACAGACGAGTTTTCGTCCGAAACCATGATACTTCGAAAGAGATTGTCCATTTTGTACACGAAGTGCATCCAGTTTTTGCCGTAACCCTCTCAACTTTTTAGCACATGCTATGTGGGTGAAATTATGATACCATGCCAACTTTCAACCATTTCAGAGTTCATTTGTGGTGCTTTTTAATTTCAGGGTCATTTAGCTAAAAACAATTCATTAAATGCATGAAAAATAGCAAATGAAATTAGATAGGGTTGAAATTTTAGGATGTGGCTTATAATGGTTCATATTCAATGCACAAAAAGTTTGGAGTTGAAATAAGTTAAAAAAAATTGAAATCCTTTTGTAACAGACGAGTTTTCGTCCTAAACCCTGATACTTCGAAAGAGATTGTCCATTTTGTACACGAAGTGCATCCAGTTTTTGCCGTAACCCTCTCAACTTTTTAGCACATGCTATGTGGGTGAAATTATGATACCATGCCAAGTTTCAACCATTTCAGAGTTCATTTGTGGTGCTTTTTAATTTCAGGGTCATTTAGCTGAAAACAATTCATTAAATGCATGAAAAATAGCAAATGATGTTAGATAGGGTTGAAATTTTCGGATGTGGCTTCTAATGGTTCATATTGAATGCACAAAAAGTTTGGAGTTGAAATAAGTTAAAAAAAATTGAAATCCTTTTGTAACAGACGAGTTTTCGTCCTAAACCCTGATACTTCGAAAGAGATTGTCCATTTTGTACACGAAGTGCACCCAGTTTTTGCCGTAACCCTCTCAACTTTTTAGCAGATGCTATGTGGGTGAAATTATAATACCATGCCAAGTTTCAACCATTTCAGAGTTCATTTGTGGTGCTTTTTAATTTCAGGGTCATTTAGCTCAAAACAATTCATTAAATGCATAAAAATAGCAAATGAAGTTAGATATGTTGAAATTTTAGGATGTGGCTTCTAATGGTTCATATTGAATGCACAAAAAGTCTGGAGTTGAAATAAGTTAAAAAAATTGAAATCCTTTTGTAACAGACGAGTTTTTGTCCGAAACCCTGATATTTCAAAAGAGATTGTCCATTTTTTACACGAAGTGCATCCAGTTTTTGCCGTAACCCTCTCAACTTTTTAGCACATGCTATGTGGGTGAAATTATGATACCATGCCAAGTTTCAACCATTTGATAGTTCATTTGTGGTGCTTTTTAATTTCAGGGTCATTTAGCTGAAAACAATTCATTAAATGCATGAAAAATAGCAAATGAAGTTAGATAGGGTTGAAATTTTAGGATGTGGCTTATAATGGTTCATATTGAATGCACAAAAAGTCTGGGGTTGAAATAAGTTAAAAAAAATTGAAATCCTTATGTAACAGACGAGTTTTCGTCCGAAACCCTGATACTTCGAAAGAGATTGTCCATTTTGTACACGAAGTGCATCCAGCTTTTGCCGTAACCCTCTCAACTTTTTATCTCGTGCTATGTGGGTGAAATTATGATACCATGCCCAGTTTCAACCTTTTTAGAGTTCATTTGTGGTGCTTTTTAATTTCAGGGTCATTTAGCTCAAAACAATTCATTAAATGCATGGAAAATAGCAAATGATGTTAGATAGGGTTGAAATTTTCGGATGTGGCTTCTAATGGTTCATATTGAATGCACAAAAAGTTTGGAGTTGAAATAAGTTAAAAAAAATTGAAATCCTTTTGTAACAGACGAGTTTTCGTCCTAAACCCTGATACTTCGAAAGAGATTGTCCATTTTGTACACGAAGTGCATCCAGTTTTTGCCGTTACCCTCTCAACTTTTTAGCACATGCTATGTGGGTGAAATTATGATACCATGCCAAGTTTCAACAATTTCAGAGTTCATTTGTGGTGCTTTTTAATTTCAGGGTCATTTAGCTCAAAACAATTCATTAAATGCATGAAAAATAGCAAATGAAGTTAGATAGGGTTGAAATTTTAGGATGTGGCTTCTAATGGTTCATATTGAATGCACAAAAAGTCTGGAGTTGAAATAAGTTCAAAAAAATGGAAATCCTTTTGTAACAGACGAGTTTTCGTCCGAAACCATGATACTTCGAAAGAGATTGTCCATTTTGTACACGAAGTGCATCCAGTTTTTGCCGTAACCCTCTCAACTTTTTAGCACATGCTATGTGGGTGAAATTATGATACCATGCCAACTTTCAACCATTTCAGAGTTCATTTGTGGTGCTTTTTAATTTCAGGGTCATTTAGCTAAAAACAATTCATTAAATGCATGAAAAATAGCAAATGAAGTTAGATAGGGTTGAAATTTTAGGATGTGGCTTATAATGGTTCATATTCAATGCACAAAAAGTTTGGAGTTGAAATAAGTTAAAAAAAATTGAAATCCTTTTGTAACAGACGAGTTTTCGTCCTAAACCCTGATACTTCGAAAGAGATTGTCCATTTTGTACACGAAGTGCATCCAGTTTTTGCCGTAACCCTCTCAACTTTTTAGCACATGCTATGTGGGTGAAATTATGATACCATGCCAAGTTTCAACCATTTCAGAGTTCATTTGTGGTGCTTTTTAATTTCAGGGTCATTTAGCTGAAAACAATTCATTAAATGCATGAAAAATAGCAAATGATGTTAGATAGGGTTGAAATTTTCGGATGTGGCTTCTAATGGTTCATATTGAATGCACAAAAAGTTTGGAGTTGAAATAAGTTAAAAAAAATTGAAATCCTTTTGTAACAGACGAGTTTTCGTCCGAAACCCTGATACTTCGAAAGAGATTGTTCATTTTGTACACGAAGTGCATCCAGTTTTTGCCGTAACCCTCTCAACTTTTTAGCACATGCTATGTGGGTGAAATTATGATACCATGCCAACTTTCAACCATTTCAGAGTTCATTTGTGGTGCTTTTTAATTTCAGGGTCATTTAGCTCAAAACAATTCATTTAATGCATGAAAAATAGCAAATGAAGTTAGATAGGGTTGAAATTTTAGGATGTGGCTTATAATGGTTCATATTGAATGCACAAAAAGTCTGGAGTTGAAATAAGTTCAAAAAAAATTGAAATCCTTTTGTAACAGACGAGTTTTCGTCCTAAACCCTGATACTTCGAAAGAGATTGTCCATTTTGTACACGAAGTGCATCCAGTTTTTGCCGTAACCCTCTTAACTTTTTAGCAGATGCTATGTGGGTGAAATTACAATACCATGCCAAGTTTCAACCATTTCAGAGTTCATTTGTGATGCTTTTTAATTTCAGGGTCATTTAGCTCAAAACAATTCATTAAATGCATGAAAAATAGCAAATGAAGTTAGATATGTTGAAATTTTAGGATGTGGCTTCTAATGGTTCATATTGAATGCACAAAAAGTCTGGAGTTGAAATAAGTTAAAAAAATTGAAATCCTTTTGTAACAGACGAGTTTTCGTCCGAAACCCTGATATTTCAAAAGAGATTGTCCATTTTGTACACGAAGTGCATCCAGTTTTTGCCGTAACCCTCTCAACTTTTTAGCACATGCTATGTGGGTGAAATTATGATACCATGCCAAGTTTCAACCATTTGATAGTTCATTTGTGGTGCTTTTTAATTTCAGGGTCATTTAGCTCAAAACAATTCATTAAATGCATGAAAAATAGCAAATGAAGTCAGATAGGGTTGAAATTTTAGGATGTGTCTTCTAATGGTTCATATTGAATGCACAAAAAGTCTGGAGTTGAAATAATTTTAAAAAATTGCAATCCTTTTGTAACAGACGAGTTTTCGTCCGAAACCCTGATACTTCGAAAGAGATTGTCCATTTTGTACACGAAGTGCATCCAGTTTTTGCCGTAACCCTCTCAACTTTTTAGCACATGCTATGTGGGTGAAATTATGATACCATGCCAACTTTCAACCATTTCAGAGTTCATTTGTGGTGCTTTTTAATTTCATGGTCATTTAGCTCAAAACAATTCATTAAATGCATGAAAAATAGCAAATGAAGTTAGATAGGGTTGAAATTTTAGGATGTGGCTTCTAATGGTTCATATTGAATGCACAAAAAG
Source organism: Elymus sibiricus (assembly GCA_039707655.1). NCBI lineage: Eukaryota > Viridiplantae > Streptophyta > Magnoliopsida > Poales > Poaceae > Elymus > Elymus sibiricus. The sequence continues at coordinate 242,927,252 of CM077665.1, forward strand.
TCTGGAGTTGAAATAAGTTCAAAAAAATTGAAATCCTTTTGTAACAGACGAGTTTTCGTCCGAAACCATGATACTTCGAAAGAGATTGTCCATTTTGTACACGAAGTGCATCCAGTTTTTGCCGTAACCCTCTCAACTATTTAGCACATGCTATGTGGGTGAAATTATGATACCATGCCAAGTTTCAACCATTTGATAGTTCATTTGTGGTGCTTTTTAATTTCAGGGTCATTTAGCTCAAAACAATTCATTAAATGCATGAAAAATAGGAATGAAGTTAGATAGGGTTGAAATTTTAGGATGTGGCTTCTAATGGTTCATACTGAATGCACAAAAAGTCTGGAGTTGAAAAAAGTTAAAAAAAATTGAAATCCTTATGTAACAGACGTGTTTTCGTCCGAAACCCTGATACTTCGAAAGAGATTGTCCATTTTGTACACGAAGTGCATCCAGTTTTTGCCGTAACCCTCTCAACTTTTTAGCACATGCTATGTGGGTGAAATTATGATACCATGCCAACTTTCAACCATTTCAGAGTTCATTTGTGGTGCTTTTTAATTTCAGGGTCATTTAGCTCAAAACAATTCATTTAATGCATGAAAAATAGCAAATGAAGTTAGATAGGGTTGAAATTTTAGGATGTGGCTTATAATGGTTCATATTGAATGCACAAAAAGTCTGGAGTTGAAATAAGTTCAAAAAAAATTGAAATCCTTTTGTAACAGACGAGTTTTCGTCCTAAACCCTGATACTTCGAAAGAGATTGTCCATTTTGTACACGAAGTGCACCCAGTTTTTGCCGTAACCCTCTCAACTTTTTAGCAGATGCTATGTGGGTGAAATTATAATACCATGCCAAGTTTCAACCATTTCAGAGTTCATTTGTGGTGCTTTTTAATTTCAGGGTCATTTAGCTCAAAACAATTCATTAAATGCATAAAAATAGCAAATGAAGTTAGATATGTTGAAATTTTAGGATGTGGCTTCTAATGGTTCATATTGAATGCACAAAAAGTCTGGAGTTGAAATAAGTTAAAAAAATTGAAATCCTTTTGTAACAGACGAGTTTTTGTCCGAAACCCTGATATTTCAAAAGAGATTGTCCATTTTGTACACGAAGTGCATCCAGTTTTTGCCGTAACCCTCTCAACTTTTTAGCACATGCTATGTGGGTGAAATTATGATACCATGCCAAGTTTCAACCATTTGATAGTTCATTTGTGGTGCTTTTTAATTTCAGGGTCATTTAGCTCAAAACAATTCATTAAATGCATGAAAAATAGCAAATGAAGTCAGATAGGGTTGAAATTTTAGGATGTGTCTTCTAATGGTTCATATTGAATGCACAAAAAGTCTGGAGTTGAAATAATTTTAAAAAATTGCAATCCTTTTGTAACAGACGAGTTTTCGTCCGAAACCCTGATACTTCGAAAGAGATTGTCCATTTTGTACACGAAGTGCATCCAGTTTTTGCCGTAACCCTCTCAACTTTTTAGCACATGCTATGTGGGTGAAATTATGATACCATGCCAACTTTCAACCATTTCAGAGTTCATTTGTGGTGCTTTTTAATTTCAGGGTCATTTAGCTCAAAACAATTCATTAAATGCATGAAAAATAGCAAATGAAGTTAGATAGGGTTGAAATTTTAGGATGTGGCTTCTAATGGTTCATATTGAATGCACAAAAAGTCTGGAGTTGAAATAAGTTCAAAAAAATTGAAATCCTTTTGTAACAGACGAGTTTTCGTCCGAAACCATGATACTTCGAAAGAGATTGTCCATTTTGTACACGAAGTGCATCCAGTTTTTGCCGTAACCCTCTCAACTATTTAGCACATGCTATGTGGGTGAAATTATGATACCATGCCAAGTTTCAACCATTTGATAGTTCATTTGTGGTGCTTTTTAATTTCAGGGTCATTTAGCTCAAAACAATTCATTAAATGCATGAAAAATAGGAATGAAGGTAGATAGGGTTGAAATTTTAGGATGTGGCTTCTAATGGTTCATATTGAATGCACAAAAAGTCTGGAGTTGAAATAATTTTAAAAAAATTGAAATCCTTTTGTAACAGACGAGTTTTCGTCCTAAACCCTGATACTTCGAAAGAGATTGTCCATTTTGTACACGAAGTGCATCCAGTTTTTGCCGTTACCCTCTCAACATTTTAGCACATGCTATGTGGGTGAAATTATGATACCATGCCAAGTTTCAACAATTTCAGAGTTCATTTGTGGTCCTTTTTAATTTCAGGCTCATTTAGCTCAAAACAATTCATTAAATGCATGAAAAATAGCAAATGAAGTTAGATAGGGTTGAAATTTTAGGATGTGGCTTCTAATGGTTCATATTGAATGCACAAAAAGTCTGGAGTTGAAATAAGTTAAAAAAAATTGAAATCCTTTTGTAACAGACGAGTTTTCGTCCGAAACCCTGATATTTCGAAAGAGATTGTCCATTTTGTACACGAAGTGCATCCAGTTTTTGCCGTAACCCTCTCAACTTTTTAGCACATGCTATGAGGGTGAAATTATGATACCATGCCAAGTTTCAACCATTTCAGAGTTCATTTGTGGTGCTTTTTAATTTCAGGGTCATTTAGCTCAAAACAATTCATTAAATGCATGAAAACTAGCAAATGAAGTTAGATAGGGTTGAAATTTTAGGATGTGGCTTCTAATGGTTCATATTGAATGCACAAAACGTCTGGAGTTGAAATAATTTTAAAAAATTGAAATCCTTTTGTAACACACGAGTTTTCGTCCGAAACCCTGATACTTCGAAATAGATTGTCCATTTTGTACACGAAGTGCATCCAGTTTTTGCCGTAACCCTCTCAACTTTTTAGCACATGCTATGTGGGTGAAATTATGATACCATGCCAACTTTCAACCATTTCAGAGTTCATTTGTGGTGCTTTTTAATTTCAGGGTTATGTAGCTCAAAACAATTCATTAAATGCATGAAAAATAGCAAATGAAGTTAGATAGGGTTGAAATTTTAGGATGTGGCTTCTAATGGTTCATATGGAATGCACAAAAAGTTTGGAGTTGAAATAAGTTTAAAAAAATTTAAATCCTTTTGTAACAGACGAGTTTTCGTCCTAAACCGTGATACTTCGAAAGAGATTGTCCATTTTGTACACGAAGTGCATCCAGTTTTTGCCGTAACCCTCTCAACTTTTTAGCACATGCTATGTGGGTGAAATTATGATACCATGCCAACTTTCAACCATTTCAGAGTTCATTTGTGGTGCTTTTTAATTTCAGGGTCATTTAGCTAAAAACAATTCATTAAATGCATGAAAAATAGCAAATGAAGTTAGATAGGGTTGAAATTTTAGGATGTGGCTTCTAATGGTTCATATTGAATGCACAAAAAGTCTGGAGTTGAAATAAGTTAAAAAAAATTGAAATCCTTTTGTAACAGACGAGTTTTCGTCCGAAACCCTGATACTTCGAAAGAGATTGTCCATTTTGTACACGAAGTGCATCCAGTTTTTGCCGTAACCCTCTCAACTTTTTAGCACATGCTATGTGGGTGAAATTATGATACCATGCCATGTTTCAACCATTTCAGAGTTCATTTGTGGTGCTTTTTAATTTCAGGGTCATTTAGCTCAAAACAATTCATTAAATGCATGAAAAAAAGCAAATGAAGTCAGATAGGGTTGAAATTTTAGGATGTGTCTTCTAATGGTTCATATTGAATGCACAAAAAGTCTGGAGTTGAATAATTTTAAAAAATTGCAATCCTTTTGTAACAGACGAGTTTTCGTCCGATACCCTGATACTTCGAAAGAGATTGTCCATTTTGTACACGAAGTGCATCCAGTTTTTGCCGTAACCCTCTCAACTTTTTAGCACATGCTATGTGGGTGAAATTATGATACCATGCCAACTTTCAACCATTTCAGAGTTCATTTGTGGTGCTTTTTAATTTCAGGGTCATTTAGCTCAAAACAATTCATTTAATGCATGAAAAATAGCAAATGAAGTTAGATAGGGTTGAAATTTTAGGATGTGGCTTCTAATGGTTCATATTGAATGCACAAAAAGTCTGGAGTTGAAATAAGTTCAAAAATTTTGAAATCCTTTTGTAACAGACGAGTTTTCGTCCGAAACCATGATACTTCGAAAGAGATTGTCCATTTTGTACACGAAGTGCATCCAGTTTTTGCCGTAACCCTCTCAACTTTTTAGCACATGCTATGTGGGTGAAATTATGATACCATGCCAACTTTCAACCATTTCAGAGTTCATTTGTGGTGCTTTTTAATTTCAGGGTCATTTAGCTGAAAACAATTCATTAAATGCATGAAAAATAGCAAATGAAGTTAGATAGGGTTGAAATTTTAGAATGTGGCTTATAATGGTTCATATTGAATGCACAAAAAGTTTGGAGTTGAAAAAAGTTAAAAAAAATTTGAAATCCTTTTGTAACAGACGAGTTTTCGTCCTAAACCCTGATACTTCGAAAGAGATTGTCCATTTTGTACACGAAGTGCATCCAGTTTTTGCCGTAACCCTCTCAACTTTTTAGCACATGCTATGTGGGTGAAATTATGATACCATGCCAAGTTTCAACCATTTCAGAGTTCATTTGTGGTGCTTTTTAATTTCAGGGTCATTTAGCTCAAAACAATTCATTAAATGCATGAAAAATAGCAAATGAAGTTAGATAGGGTTGAAATTTTAGGATGTGGCTTCTAATGGTTCATATTGAATGCACAAAACGTCTGGAGTTGAAATAATTTTAAAAAATTGAAATCCTTTTGTAACAAACGAGTTTTCGTCCGAATCCCTGATACTTCGAAAGAGATTGTCCATTTTGTACACGAAGTGCATCCAGTTTTTGCCGTAACCCTCTCAACTTTTTAGCACATGCTATGTGGGTGAAATTATGATACCATGCCAACTTTCAACCATTTCAGAGTTCATTTGTGGTGCTTTTTAATTTCAGGGTCATTTAGCTCAAAACAATTCATTTAATGCATGAAAAATAGCAAATGAAGTTAGATAGGGTTGAAATTTTAGGATGTGGCTTATAATGGTTCATATTGAATGCACAAAAAGTTTGGAGTTGAAATAAGTTAAATTTTTTTGAAATCCTTTTGTAACAGACGAGTTTTCGTCCTAAACCCTGATACTTCGAAAGAGATTGTCCATTTTGTACACGAAGTGCATCCAGTTTTTGCCGTAACCCTCTCAACTTTTTAGCACATGCTATGTGGGTGAAATTATGATACCATGCCAACTTTCAACCATTTCAGAGTTCATTTGTGGTGCTTTTTAATTTCAGGGTCATTTAGCTAAAAACAATTCATTAAATGCATGAAAAATAGCAAATGAAGTTAGATAGGGTTGAAATTTTAGGATGTGGCTTCTAATGGTTCATATTGAATGCACAAAAAGTCTGGAGTTGAAATAAGTTAAAAAAAATTGAAATCCTTTTGTAACAGACGAGTTTTCGTCCGAAACCCTGATACTTCGAAAGAGATTGTCCATTTTGTACACGAAGTGCATCCAGTTTTTGCCGTAACCCTCTCAACTTTTTAGCACATGCTATGTGGGTGAAATTATGATACCATGCCAAGTTTCAACCATTTCAGAGTTCATTTGTGGTGCTTTTTAATTTCAGGGTCATTTAGCTCAAAACAATTCATTAAATGCATGAAAAAAAGCAAATGAAGTCAGATAGGGTTGAAATTTTAGGATGTGTCTTCTAATGGTTCATATTGAATGCACAAAAAGTCTGGAGTTGAAATAATTTTAAAAAATTGCAATCCTTTTGTAACAGACGAGTTTTCGTCCGAAACCCTGATACTTCGAAAGAGATTGTCCATTTTGTACACGAAGTGCATCCAGTTTTTGCCGTAACCCTCTCAACTTTTTAGCACATGCTATGTGGGTGAAATTATGATACCATGCCAACTTTCAACCATTTCAGAGTTCATTTGTGGTGCTTTTTAATTTCAGGGTCATTTAGCTCAAAACAATTCATTTAATGCATGAAAAATAGCAAATGAAGTTAGATAGGGTTGAAATTTTAGGATGTGGCTTCTAATGGTTCATATTGAATGCACAAAAAGTCTGGAGTTGAAATAAGTTCAAAAATTTTGAAATCCTTTTGTAACAGACGAGTTTTCGTCCGAAACCATGATACTTCGAAAGAGATTGTCCATTTTGTACACGAAGTGCATCCAGTTTTTGCCGTAACCCTCTCAACTTTTTAGCACATGCTATGTGGGTGAAATTATGATACCATGCCAACTTTCAACCATTTCAGAGTTCATTTGTGGTGCTTTTTAATTTCAGGGTCATTTAGCTGAAAACAATTCATTAAATGCATGAAAAATAGCAAATGAAGTTAGATAGGGTTGAAATTTTAGGATGTGGCTTATAATGGTTCATATTGAATGCACAAAAAGTTTGGAGTTGAAATAAGTTAAAAAATTTTGAAATCCTTTTGTAACAGACGAGTTTTCGTCCTAAACCCTGATACTTCGAAAGAGATTGTCCATTTTGTACACGAAGTTCATCCAGTTTTTGCCGTAACCCTCTCAACTTTTTAGCACATGCTATGTGGGTGAAATTATGATACCATGCCAAGTTTCAACCATTTCAGAGTTCATTTGTGGTGCTTTTTAATTTCAGGGTCATTTAGCTCAAAACAATTCATTAAATGCATAAAAATAGCAAATGAAGTTAGATAGGGTTGAAATTTTAGGATGTGGCTTCTAATGCTTCATATTGAATGCACAAAAAGTCTGGAGTTGAAATAAGTTAAAAAAATTGAAATCCTTTTGTAACAAACGAGTTTTCGTTCGAAACCCTGATATTTCGAAAGAGATTGTCCATTTTGTACACGAAGTGCATCCAGTTTTTGCCGTAACCCTCTCAACTTTTTAGCACATGCTATGTGGGTGAAATTATGATACCATGCCAACTTTCAACCATTTCAGAGTTCATTTGTGGTGCTTTTTAATTTCAGGGTCATTTAGCTCAAAACAATTCATTAAATGCATGAAAAATAGCAAATGAAGTTAGATAGGGTTGAAATTTTAGGATGTGGCTTCTAATGGTTCATATTGAATGCACAAAAAGTCTGGAGTTGAAATAAGTTCAAAAAAATTGAAATCCTTTTGTAACAGACGAGTTTTCGTCCGAAACCATGATACTTCGAAAGAGATTGTCCATTTTGTACACGAAGTGCATCCAGTTTTTGCCGTAACCCTCTCAAATTTTTAGCACATGCTATGTGGGTGAAATTATGATACCATGCCAAGTTTCAACCATTTGATAGTTCATTTGTGGTGCTTTTTAATTTCAGGGTCATTTAGCTCAAAACAATTCATTAAATGCATGAAAAATAGGAAATGAAGTTAGATAGGGTTGAAATTTTAGGATGTGGCTTCTAATGGTTCAAACTGAATGCACAAAAAGTCTGGAGTTGAAAAAAGTTAAAAAAAATTGAAATCCTTATGTAACAGACGTGTTTTCGTCCGAAACCCTGATACTTCGAAAGAGATTGTCCATTTTGTACACGAAGTGCATCCAGTTTTTGCCGTAACCATCTCAACTTTTTAGCACATGCTATGTGGGTGAAATTATGATACCATGCCAAGTTTCAACCATTTCAGAGTTCATTTGTGGTGCTTTTTAATTTCAGGGTCATTTAGCTGAAAACAATTCATTAAATGCATGAAAAATAGCAAATGAAGTTAGATAGGGTTGAAATTTTAGGATGTGGCTTCTAATGGTTCATATTGAATGCACAAAAAGTCTGGAGTTGAAATAATTTTAAAAAATTGAAATCCTTTTGTAACAAACGAGTTTTTGTGCGAAACCCTGATACTTCGAAAGTGATTGTCCATTTTGTACACGAAGTGCATCCAGTTTTTGCCGTAACCCTCTCTACTTTTTAACACATGCTATGTGGGTGAAATTATGATATACCATGCCAAGTTTCAACCATTTCCGAGTTCATTTGTGGTGCTTTTTAATTTCAGGGTCATTTAGCTGAAAACAATTCATTAAATGCATGAAAAATAGCAAATGAAGTTAGATAGGGTTGAAATTTTAGGATGTGGCTTCTAATGGTTCATATTGAATGCACAAAACGTCTGGAGTTGAAATAATTTTAAAAAATTGAAATCCTTTTGTAACACACGAGTTTTCGTCCGAAACCCTCATATTTCGAAAGAGATTGTCCATTTTGTACACGAAGTGCATCCAGTTTTTGCCGTAACCCTCTCAACTTTTTAGCACATGCTATGTGGGTGAAATTATGATACCATGCCAAGTTTCAACCATTTGATAGTTCATTTGTGGTGCTTTTTAATTTCAGGGTCATTTAGCTGAAAACAATTCATTAAATGCATGAAAAATAGCAAATGAAGTTAGATAGGGTTGAAATTTTAGGATGTGGCTTATAATGGTTCATATTGAATGCACAAAAAGTCTGGGGTTGAAATAAGTTAAAAAAAATGAAATCCTTATGTAACAGACGAGTTTTCGTCCGAAACCCTGATACTTCGAAAGAGATTGTCCATTTTGTACACGAAGTGCATCCAGCTTTTGCCGTAACCCTCTCAACTTTTTATCCCGTGCTATGTGGGTGAAATTATGATACCATGCCCAGTTTCAACCTTTTTAGAGTTCATTTGTGGTGCTTTTTAATTTCAGGGTCATTTAGCTCAAAACAATTCATTAAATGCATGGAAAATAGCAAATGATGTTAGATAGGGTTGAAATTTTCGGATGTGGATTCTAATGGTTCATATTGAATGCACAAAAAGTTTGGAGTTGAAATAAGTTAAAAAAAATTGAAATCCTTTTGTAACAGACGAGTTTTCGTCCTAAACCCTGATACTTCGAAAGAGATTGTCCATTTTGTACACGAAGTGCATCCAGTTTTTGCCGTAACCCTCTCAACTTTTTAGCACATGCTATGTGGGTGAAATTATGATACCATGCCAAGTTTCAACAATTTCAGAGTTCATTTGTGGTGCTTTTTAATTTCAGGGTCATTTAGCTCAAAACAATTCATTAAATGCATGAAAAATAGCAAATGAAGTTAGATAGGGTTGAAATTTTAGGATGTGGCTTCTAATGGTTCATATTGAATGCACAAAAAGTCTGGAGTTGAAATAAGTTAAAAAAAATTGAAATCCTTTTGTAACAGACGAGTTTTCGTCCGAAACCCTGATATTTCGAAAGAGATTGTCCATTTTGTACACGAAGTGCATCCAGTTTTTGCCGTAACCCTCTCAACTTTTTAGCACATGCTATGTGGGTGAAATTATGATACCATTCCAAGTTTCAACCATTTGATAGTTCATTTGTGGTGCTTTTTAATTTCAGGGTCATTTAGCTCAAAACAATTCATTAAATGCATGAAAAATAGCAAATGAAGTCAGATAGGGTTGAAATTTTAGGATGTGGCTTCTAATGGTTCATATTGAATGCACAAAAAGTCTGGAGTTGAAATAATTTTAAAAAATTGAAATCCTTTTGTAATAGACGAGTTTTCGTCCGAAACCCTGATACTTCGAAAGAGATTGTCCATTTTGTACACGAAGTGCATCCAGTTTTTGCCGTAACCCTCTCAACTTTTTAGCACATGCTATGTGGGTGAAATTATGATACCATGCCAACTTTCAACCATTTCAGAGTTCATTTGTGGTGCTTTTTAATTTCAGGGTCATTTAGCTCAAAACAATTCATTAAATGCATGAAAAATAGCAAATGAAGTTAGATAGGGTTGAAATTTTAGGATGTGGCTTCTAATGGTTCATATTGAATGCACAAAAAGTCTGGAGTTGAAATAAGTTAAAAAAAATTGAAATCCTTTTGTAACAGACGAGTTTTCGTCCGAAACCATGATACTTCGAAAGAGATTGTCCATTTTGTACACGAAGTGCATCCAGTTTTTGCCGTAACCCTCTCAACTTTTTAGCACATGCTATGTGGGTGAAATTATGATACCATGCCAACTTTCAACCATTTCAGAGTTCATTTGTGGTGCTTTTTAATTTCAGGGTCATTTAGCTAAAAACAATTCATTAAATGCATGAAAAATAGCAAATGAAGTTAGATAGGGTTGAAATTTTAGGATGTGGCTTCTAATGGTTCATATTGAATGCACAAAACGTCTGGAGTTGAAATAATTTTAAAAAATTGAAATCCTTTTGTAACACACGAGTTTTCGTCCGAAACCCTGATATTTCGAACGAGATTGTCCATTTTGTACACGAAGTGCATCCAGTTTTTGCCGTAACCCTCTCAACTTTTTAGCACATGCTATGTGGGTGAAATTATGATACCATGCCAAGTTTCAACCATTTGATAGTTCATTTGTGGTGCTTTTTAATTTCAGGGTCATTTAGCTGAAAACAATTCATTAAATGCATGAAAAATAGCAAATGAAGTTAGATAGGGTTGAAATTTTAGGATGTGGCTTATAATGGTTCATATTGAATGCACAAAAAGTCTGGGGTTGAAATAAGTTAAAAAAAATTGAAATCCTTATGTAACAGACGAGTTTTCGTCCGAAACCCTGATACTTCGAAAGAGATTGTCCATTTTGTACACGAAGTGCATCCAGCTTTTGCCGTAACCCTCTCAACTTTTTATCCCGTGCTATGTGGGTGAAATTATGATACCATGCCCAGTTTCAACCATTTCAGAGTTCATTTGTGGTGCTTTTTAATTTCAGGGTCATTTAGCTCAAAACAATTCATTTAATGCATGAAAAATAGCAAATGAAGTTAGATAGGGTTGAAATTTTAGGATGTGGCTTCTAATGGTTAATATGGAATGCACAAAAAGTTTGGAGTTGAAATAAGTTTAAAAAAATTGAAATCCTTTTGTAACAGACGAGTTTTCGTCCTAAACCCTGATACTTCGAAAGAGATTGTCCATTTTGTACACGAAGTGCATCCAGTTTTTGCCGTTACCCTCTCAACTTTTTAGCACATGCTATGTGGGTGAAATTATGATACCATGCCAAGTTTCAACAATTTCAGAGTTCATTTGTGGTGCTTTTTAATTTCAGGGTCATTTAGCTCAAAACAATTCATTAAATGCATGAAAAATAGCAAATGAAGTTAGATAGGGTTGAAATTTTAGGATGTGGCTTCTAATGGTTCATATTGAATGCACAAAAAGTCTGGAGTTGAAATAAGTTAAAAAAAATTGAAATCCTTTTGTAACAGACGAGTTTTCGTCCGAAACCCTGATATTTCGAAAGAGATTGTCCATTTTGTACACGAAGTGCATCCAGTTTTTGCCGTAACCCTCTCAACATTTTAGCACATGCTATGTGGGTGAAATTATGATACCATGCCAAGTTTCAACCATTTCAGAGTTCATTTGTGGTGCTTTTTAATTTCAGGGTCATTTAGCTAAAAACAATTCATTAAATGCATGAAAACTAGCAAATGAAGTTAGATAGGGTTGAAATTTTAGGATGTGGCTTCTAATGGTTCATATTGAATGCACAAAACGTCTGGAGTTGAAATAATTTTAAAAAATTGAAATCCTTTTGTAACACACGAGTTTTCGTCCGAAACCCTGATACTTCGAAATAGATTGTCCATTTTGTACACGAAGTGCATCCAGTTTTTGCCGTAACCCTCTCAACTTTTTAGCACATGCTATGTGGGTGAAATTATGATACCATGCCAACTTTCAACCATTTCAGAGTTCATTTGTGGTGCTTTTTAATTTCAGGGTTATGTAGCTCAAAACAATTCATTAAATGCATGAAAAATAGCAAATGAAGTTAGATAGGGTTGAAATTTTAGGATGTGGCTTCTAATGGTTCATATGGAATGCACAAAAAGTTTGGAGTTGAAATAAGTTTAAAAAAATTGAAATCCTTTTGTAACAGACGAGTTTTCGTCCTAAACCGTGATACTTCGAAAGAGATTGTCCATTTTGTACACGAAGTGCATCCAGTTTTTGCCGTAACCCTCTCAACTTTTTAGCACATGCTATGTGGGTGAAATTATGATACCATGCCAACTTTCAACCATTTCAGAGTTCATTTGTGGTGCTTTTTAATTTCAGGGTCATTTAGCTAAAAACAATTCATTAAATGCATGAAAAATAGCAAATGAAGTTAGATAGGGTTGAAATTTTAGGATGTGGCTTCTAATGGTTCATATTGAATGCACAAAAAGTCTGGAGTTGAAATAAGTTAAAAAAAATTGAAATCCTTTTGTAAGAGACGAGTTTTCGTCCGAAACCCTGATACTTCGAAAGAGATTGTCCATTTTGTACACGAAGTGCATCCAGTTTTTGCCGTAACCCTCTCAACTTTTTAGCACATGCTATGTGGGTGAAATTATGATACCATGCCAAGTTTCAACCATTTCAGAGTTCATTTGTGGTGCTTTTTAATTTCAGGGTCATTTAGCTCAAAACAATTCATTAAATGCATGAAAAAAAGCAAATGAAGTCAGATAGGGTTGAAATTTTAGGATGTGGCTTCTAATGGTTCATATTGAATGCACAAAAAGTCTGGAGTTGAAATAATTTTAAAAAATTGAAATCCTTTTGAAACACACGAGTTTTCGTCCGAAACCATGATACTTCGAAAGAGATTGTCCATTTTGTACACGAAGTGCATCCAGTTTTTGCCGTAACCCTCTCAACTTTTTAGCACATGCTATGTGGGTGAAATTATGATACCATGCCAACTTTCAACCATTTCAGAGTTCATTTGTGGTGCTTTTTAATTTCAGGGTCATTTAGCTGAAAACAATTCATTAAATGCATGAAAAATAGCAAATGAAGTTAGATAGGGTTGAAATTTTAGGATGTGGCTTATAATGGTTCATATTGAATGCACAAAAAGTTTGGAGTTGAAATAAGTTAAAAAAAATTTGAAATCCTTTTGTAACAGACGAGTTTTCGTCCTAAACCCTGATACTTCGAAAGAGATTGTCCATTTTGTACACGAAGTGCATCCAGTTTTTGCCGTAACCCTCTCAACTTTTTAGCACATGCTATGTGGGTGAAATTATGATACCATGCCAAGTTTCAACCATTTCAGAGTTCATTTGTGGTGCTTTTTAATTTCAGGGTCATTTAGCTCAAAACAATTCATTAAATGCATGAAAAATAGCAAATGAAGTTAGATAGGGTAGAAATTTTAGGATGTGGCTTCTAATGGTTCATATTGAATGCACAAAACGTCTGGAGTTGAAATAATTTTAAAAAATTGAAATCCTTTTGTAACACACGAGTTTTCGTCCGAATCCCTGATACTTCGAAAGAGATTGTCCATTTTGTACACGAAGTGCATCTAGTTTTTGCCGTAACCCTCTCAACTTTTTAGCACATGCTATGTGGGTGAAATTATGATACCATGCCAACTTTCAACCATTTCAGAGTTCATTTGTGGTGCTTTTTAATTTCAGGGTCATTTAGCTCAAAACAATTCATTTAATGCATGAAAAATAGCAAATGAAGTTAGATAGGGTTGAAATTTTAGGATGTGGCTTATAATGGTTCATATTGAATGCACAAAAAGTTTGGAGTTGAAATAAGTTAAAATTTTTTGAAATCCTTTTGTAACAGACGAGTTTTCGTCCTAAACCCTGATACTTCGAAAGAGATTGTCCATTTTGTACACGAAGTGCATCCAGTTTTTGCCGTAACCCTCTCAACTTTTTAGCACATGCTATGTGGGTGAAATTATGATACCATGCCAAGTTTCAACCATTTCAGAGTTCATTTGTGGTGCTTTTTAATTTCAGGGTCATTTAGCTCAAAACAATTCATTAAATGCATAAAAATAGCAAATGAAGTTAGATAGGGTTGAAATTTTAGGATGTGGCTTCTAATGCTTCATATTGAATGAACAAAAAGTCTGGAGTTGAAATAAGTTAAAAAAATTGAAATCCTTTTGTAACAAACGAGTTTTCGTCCGAAACCCTGATATTTCGAAAGAGATTGTCCATTTTGTACACGAAGTGCATCCAGTTTTTGCCGTAACCCTCTCAACTTTTTAGCACATGCTATGTGGGTGAAATTATGATACCATGCCAAGTGTCAACCATTTGATAGTTCATTTGTGGTGCTTTTTAATTTCAGGGTCATTTAGCTCAAAACAATTCATTAAATGCATGAAAAATAGGAAATGAAGTTAGATAGGGTTGAACTTTTAGGATGTGGCTTATAATGGTTCATATTGAATGCACAAAAAGTCTGGGGTTGAAATAAGTTAAAAAAAATTGAAATCCTTATGTAACAGACGAGTTTTCGTTCGAAACCCTGATACTTCGAAAGAGATTGTCCATTTTGTACACGAAGTGCATCCAGCTTTTGCCGTAACCCTCTCAACTTTTTATCCCATGCTATGTGGGTGAAATTATGATACCATGAAAAGTTTCAACCTTTTTAGAGTTCATTTGTGGTGCTTTTTAATTTCAGGGTCATTTAGCTCAAAACAATTCATTAAATGCATAAAAAATAGCAAATGAAGTTAGATAGGGTTGAAATTTTAGGATGTGGCTTCTAATGCTTCATATTGAATGCACAAAAGGTCTGTAGTTGAAATAAGTTAAAAAAATTGAAATCCTTTTGTAACACACGAGTTTTCGTCCGAAACCCTGATACTTCGAAAGAGATTGTCCATTTTGTACACGAAGTGCATCCAGTTTTTGCCGTAACCCTCTCAACTTTTTAGCACATGCTATGTGGGTGAAATTATGATACCATGCCAAGTTTCAACCATTTCAGAGTTCATTTGTGGTGCTTTTTAATTTCAGGGTCATTTAGCTCAAAACAATTCATTAAATGCATGAAAAATTGCAAATGAAGTTAGATAGGGTTGAAAGTTTAGGATGTGGCTTCTAATGGTTCATATTGAATGCACAAAAAGTCTGGAGTTGAAATAATTTTAAAAAATTGAAATCCTTTTGTAACAGACGAGTTTTCGTCCGAAACCCTGATACTTCGAAAGAGATTGTCCATTTTGTACACGAAGTGCATCCAGTTTTTTCCGCAACCCTCTCAACTTTTTAGCACATGCTATGTGGGTGAAATTATGATATACCATGCCAAGTTTCAACCATTTCCGAGTTCATTTGTGGTGCTTTTTAATTTCAGGGTCATTTAGCTGAAAACAATTCATTAAATGCATGAAAAATAGCAAATGAAGTTAGATAGGGTTGAAATTTTAGGATGTGGCTTCTAATGGTTCATATTGAATGCACAAAACGTCTGGAGTTGAAATAATTTTAAAAAATTGAAATCCTTTTGTAACACACGAATTTTCGTCCGAAACCCTGATACTTCGAAAGAGATTGTCCTTTTTGTACACGAAGTACATCCAGTTTATGCCGTAACCCTCTCAACTTTTTAGCACATGCTATGTGGGTGAAATTATGATACCATGCCAACTTTCAACCATTTTAGAGTTCATTTGTGGTGCTTTTTAATTTCAGGGTTATTTAGCTCAAAACAATTCATTAAATGCATGAAAAATAGCAAATGAAGTTAGATAGGGTTGAAATTTTAGGATGTGGCTTCTAATGGTTCATATGGAATGCACAAAAAGTTTGGAGTTGAAATAAGTTTAAAAAAATTGAAATCCTTTTGTAACAGACGAGTTTTCGTCCTAAACCCTGATACTTCGAAAGAGATTGTCCATTTTGTACACGAAGTGCATCCAGTTTTTGCCGTAACCCTCTCAACTTTTTAGGACATGCTATGTGGGTGAAAGTATGATACCATGCCAAGTTTCAACCATTTCAGAGTTCATTTGTGGTGCTTTTTAATTTCAGGGTCATTTAGCTCAAAACAATTCATTTAATGCATGAAAAATAGCAAATGAAGTTAGATAGGGTTGAAATTTTAGGATGTGGCTTCTAATGGTTCATATGGAATGCACAAAAAGTTTGGAGTTGAAATAAGTTTAAAAAAATTGAAATCCTTTTGTAACAGACGAGTTTTCGTCCTAAACCCTGATAGTTCGAAAGAGATTGTCCATTTTGTACACGAAGTGCATCCAGTTTTTGCCGTAACCCTCTCAACTTTTTAGCACATGCTATGTGGGTGAAAGTATGATACCATGCCAAGTTTCAACCATTTCAGAGTTCATTTGTGGTGCTTTTTAATTTCAGGGTCATTTAGCTCAAAACAATTCATTTAATGCATGAAAAATAGCAAATGAAGTTAGATAGGGTTGAAATTTTAGGATGTGGCTTATAATGGTTCATATTGACTGCACAAAAAGTTTGGAGTTGAAATAAGTTAAAAAAAATTGAAATCCTTTTGTAACAGACGAGTTTTCGTCCTAAACCCTGATACTTCGAAAGAGATTGTCCATTTTGTACACGAAGTGCATCCAGTTTTTGCCGTAACCCTCTCAACTTTTTAGCACATGCTATGTGGGTGAAATTATGATACCATGCCAAGTTTCAACCATTTCAGAGTTCATTTGTGGTGCTTTTTAATTTCAGGGTCATTTAGCTCAAAACATTTCATTAAATGCATGAAAACTAGCAAATGAAGTTAGATAGGGTTGAAATTTTAGGATGTGGCTTCTAATGGTTCATATTGAATGCACAAAACGTCTGGAGTTGAAATAATTTTAAAAAATTGAAATCCTTTTGTAACACACGAGTTTTCGTCCGAAACACTGATACTTCGAAATAGATTGTCCATTTTGTACACGAAGTGCATCCAGTTTTTGCCGTAACCCTCTCAACTTTTTAGCACATGCTATATGGGTGAAATTATGATACCATGCCAACTTTCAACCATTTCAAAGTTCATTTGTGGTGCTTTTTAATTTCAGGGCTATGTAGCTCAAAACAATTCATTAAATGCATGAAAAATAGCAAATGAAGTTAGATAGGGTTGAAATTTTAGGATGTGGCTTCTAATGGTTCATATGGAATGCACAAAAAGTTTGGAGTTGAAATAAGTTTAAAAAAATTGAAATCCTTTTGTAACAGACGAGTTTTCGTCCTAAACCCTGATACTTCGAAAGAGATTGTCCATTTTGTACACGAAGTGCATCCAGTTTTTGCCGTAACCCTCTCAACATTTTAGCACATGCTATGTGGGTGAAATTATGATACCATGCCAAGTTTCAACCATTTCAGAGTTCATTTGTGGTGCTTTTTAATTTCAGGGTCATTTAGCTCAAAACAATTCATTTAATGCATGAAAAATAGCAAATGAAGTTAGATAGGGTTGAAATTTTAGGATGTGGCTTATAATGGTTCATATTGAATGCACAAAAAGTTTGGAGTTGAAATAAGTTAAAAAAATTTGAAATCCTTTTGTATCAGACGAGTTTTCGTCCTAAACCCTGATACTTCGAAAGAGATTGTCCATTTTGTACACGAAGTGCATCCAGTTTTTGCCGTAACCCTCTCAACTTTTTAGCACATGCTATGTGGGTGAAATTATGATACCATGCCAAGTTTCAACCATTTCAGAGTTCATTTGTGGTGCTTTTTAATTTCAGGGTCATTTAGCTCAAAACAATTCATTAAATGCATGAAAAATAGCAAATGAAGTTAGATAGGGTTGAAATTTTAGGATGTGGCTTCTAATGGTTCATATTGAATGCACAAAAAGTCTGGAGTTGAAATAAGTTAAAAAAAATTGAAATCCTTTTGTAACAGACGAGTTTTCGTCCGAAACCCTGATACTTCGAAAGAGATTGTCCATTTTGTACACGAAGTGCATCCAGCTTTTGCCGTAACCCTCTCAACTTTTTATCCCATTCTATGTGGGTGAAATTATGATACCATGCCAAGTTTCAACCTTTTTAGAGTTCATTTGTGGTGCTTTTTAATTTCAGGGTCATTTAGCTCAAAACAATTCATTAAATGCATAAAAAATAGCAAATGAAGTTAGATAGGGTTGAAATTTTAGGATGTGGCTTCTAATGCTTCATATTGAATGCACAAAAAGTCTGGAGTTGAAATAAGTTAAAAAAATTGAAATCCTTTTGTAACACACGAGTTTTCATCTGAAACCCTGATACTTCGAAAGAGATTGTCCATTTTGTACACGAAGTGCATCCAGTTTTTGCCGTAACCCTTTCAACTTTCTAGCACATGCTATGTGGGTGAAATTATGATACCATGCCAAGTTTCAACCATTTCAGAGTTCATTTGTGGTGCTTTTTAATTTCAGGGTCATTTAGCTGAAAACAATTCATTAAATGAATGAAAAATAGCAAATGAAGTTAGATAGGGTTGAAAGTTTAGGATGTGGCTTCTAATGGTTCATATTGAATGCACAAAAAGTCTGGAGTTGAAATAATTTTAAAAAATTGAAATCCTTTTGTAAGAGACGAGTTTTCGTCCGAAACCCTGATACTTCGAAAGAGATTGTCCATTTTGTACACGAAGTGCATCCAGTTTTTTCCGTAACCCTCTAAACTTTTTAGCACATGCTATGTGGGTGAAATTATGATACCATGCCAAGTTTCAACCATTTCAGAGTTCATTTGTGGTGCTTTTTAATTTCAGGGTCGTTTAGCTCAAAACAATTCATTAAATGCATGAAAAATAGCAAATGAAGTTAGATAGGGTTGAAATTTTAGGATGTGGCTTCTAATGGTTCATATTGAATGCACAAAAAGTCTGGAGTTGAAATAAGTTCAAAAAAATTGAAATCCTTTTGTAACAGACGAGTTTTCGTCCGAAACCCTGATACTTCGAAAGAGATTGTCCATTTTGTACACGAAGTGCATCCAGTTTTTGCCGTAACCCTCTCAACTTTTTAGCACATGCTATGTGGGTGAAATTATGATACCATGCGAACTTTCAACCATTTCAGAGTTAATTTGTGGTGCTTTTTAATTTCAGGGTCATTTAGCTCAAAACAATTCATTAAAGGCATGAAAAATAGCAAATGAAGTTAGATAGGGTTGAAATTTTAGGATGTGGCTTCTAATGGTTCATATTGAATGCACAAAAGGTCTGGAGATGAAATAAGTTGAAAAAAATTGAAATCCTTATGTAACAGACGAGTTTTCGTCCGAAACCCTGATATTTCGAAAGAGATTGTCCATTTTGTACACGAAGTGCATCCAGCTTTTGCCGTAACCCTCTCAACTTTTTATCCCATGCTATGTGGGTGAAATTATGATACCATGCCAAGTTTCAACCTTTTTAGAGTTCATTTGTGGTGCTTTTTAATTTCAAGGTCATTTAGCTCAAAACAATTCATTAAATGCATGAAAAATAGCAAATGATGTTAGATAGGGTTGAAATTTTCGGATGTGGCTTCTAATGGTTCATATGGAATGCACAAAAAGTTTGGAGTTGAAATAAGTTTAAAAAAATTGAAATCCTTTTGTAACACACGAGTTTTCGTCCGAAACCCTGATACTTCGAAAGAGATTGTCCATTTTGTACACGAAGTGCATCCAGTTTTTGCCGTAACCTTCTCAACTTTTTAGCACATGCTATGTGGGTGAAATTATGATACCATGCCAAGTTTCAACCATTTTAGAGTTCATTTGTGGTGCTTTTTAATTTCAGGGTCATTTAGCTCAAAACAATTCATTAAATGCATGAAAAATAGCAAATGAAGTTAGATAGGGTTGAAATTTTAGGATGTGGCTTCTAATGGTTCATATTGAATGCCCAAAAAGTCTGGAGTTGAAATAAGTTAAAAAAATTGAAATCCTTTTGTAACAGACGAGTTTTCGTCCGAAACCCTGATATTTCGAAAGAGATTGTCCATTTTGTACACGAAGTGCATCCAGTTTTTGCCGCAACCCTCTCAACTTTTTAGCACATGCTATGTGGGTGAAATTATGATACCATGCCAAGTTTCAACCATTTGATAGTTCATTTGTGGTGCTTTTTAATTTCAGGCTCATTTAGCTCAAAACAATTCATTAAATGCATGAAAAATAGGAAATGAAGTTAGATAGGGTTGAAATTTTAGGATGTGGCTTCTAATGGTTCATACTGAATGCACAAAAAGTCTGGAGTTGAAAAAAGTTAAAAAAAATTGAAATCCTTATGTAACAGACGTGTTTTCGTCCGAAACCCTGATACTTCGAAAGAGATTGTCCATTTTGTACACGAAGTGCATCCAGCTTTCGCCGTAACCCTCTCAACTTTTTATCCCACGCTATGTGGGTGAAATTATGATACCATGCCAAGTTTCAACCTTTTTAGAGTTCATTTGTGGTGCTTTTTAATTTCAGGGTCATTTAGCTCAAAACAATTCATTAAATGCATAAAAAATAGCAAATGAAGTTAGATAGGGTTGAAATTTTAGGATGTGGCTTCTAATGCTTCATATTGAATGCACAAAAAGTCTGGAGTTGAAATAAGTTAAAAAAATTGAAATCCTTTGGTAACACACGAGTTTTCGTCTGAAACCCTGATACTTCGAAAGAGATTGTTCATTTTGTACACGAAATGCATCCAGCTTTTGCCGTAACCCTCTCAACTTTTTAGCACATGCTATGTGGGTGAAATTATGATACCATGCCAAGTTTCAACCTTTTTAGAGTTCATTTGTGGTGCTTTTTAATTTCAGGGTCATTTAGCTCAAAACAATTCATTAAATGCATAAAAAATAGCAAATGAAGTTAGATAGGGTTGAAATTTTAGGATGTGGCTTCTAATGCTTCATATTGAACGCACAAAAAGTCTGGAGTTGAAATAAGTTAAAAAAATTGAAATCCTTTTGTAACACACGAGTTTTCGTCCGAAACCCTGATACTTCGAAAGAGATTGTCCATTTTGTACACGAAGTGCATCCAGTTTTTGCCGTAACCCTCTCAACTTTTTAGCACATGCTATGTGGGTGAAATTATGATACCATGCCAAGTTTCAACCATTTCAGAGTTCATTTGTGGTGCTTTTTAATTTCAGGGTCATTTAGCTCAAAACAATTCATTAAATGCATGAAAAATAGCAAATGAAGTTAGATAGGGTTGAAATTTTAGGATGTGGCTTCTAATGCTTCATATTGAATGCACAAAAAGTCTGGAGTTGAAATAAGTTCAAAAAAATTGAAATCCTTTTGTAACAGACGAGTTTTCGTCCGAAACCCTGATACTTCGAAAGAGATTGTCCATTTTGTACACGAAGTGCATCCAGTTTTTGCCGTAACCCTCTCAACTTTTTAGCACATGCTATGTGGGTGAAATTATGATACCATGCCAAGTTTCAACCATTTGATAGTTCATTTGTGGTGCTTTTTAATTTCAGGGTCATTTAGCTGAAAATAATTCATTAAATGCATGAAAAATAGCAAACGAAGTTAGATAGGGTTGAAATTTTAGGATGTGGCTTCTAATGGTTCATATTGAATGCACAAAAAGTCTGGAGTTGAAATAAGTTAAAAAAAATTGAAATCCTTATGTAACAGACGATTTTTCGTCCGAAACCCTGATACTTCGAAAGAGATTGTCCATTTTGTACACGAAGTGCATCCAGCTTTTGCCGTAACCCTCTCAACTTTTTATCCCATGCTATGTGGGTGAAATTATGATACCATGCCAAGTTTCAACCTTTTTAGAGTTCATTTGTGGTGCTTTTTAATTTCAGGGTCATTTAGCTGAAAACAATTCATTAAATGCATGAAAAATAGCAAATGATGTTAGATAGGGTTGAAATTTTCGGATGTGGCTTCTAATGGTACATATTGAATGCACAAAACGTCTGGAGTTGAAATAAGTTTAAAAAAAATTGAAATCCTTTTGTAACAGACGAGTTTTCGCCCGAAACCCTGATACTTCGAAAGAGATTGTTCATTTTGTACACGAAGTGCATCCAGTTTTTGCCGTAACCCTCTCAACTTTTTAGCACATGCTATGTGGGTGAAATTATGATACCATGCCAACTTTCAACCATTTCAGAGTTCATTTGTGGTGCTTTTTAATTTCAGGGTTATTTAGCTCAAAACAATTCATTAAATGCATGAAAAATAGCAAATGAAGTTAGATAGGGTTGAAATTTTAGGATGTGGCTTCTAATGGTTCATATTGAATGCACAAAAAGTCTGGAGTTGAAATAAGTTCAAAAAAATTGAAATCCTTTTGTAACTGACGAGTTTTCGTCCTAAACCCTGATACTTCGAAAGAGATTGTCCATTTTGTACACGCAGTGCATCCAGTTTTTGCCGTAACCCTCTCAACTTTTTAGCACATGCTATGTGGGTCAAATTATGATACCATGCCAAGTTTCAACCATTTCAGAGTTCATTTGTGGTGCTTTTTAATTTCAGGGTCATTTAGCTCAAAACAATTCATTTAATGCATGAAAAATAGCAAATGAAGTTAGATAGGGTTGAAATTTTAGGATGTGGCTTCTAATGGTTCATATTGAATGCACAAAAAGTCTGGAGTTGAAAAAAGTTCAAAAAAATTGAAATCCTTTTGTAACAGACGACTTTTCGTCCTAAACCCTGATACTTCGAAAGAGATTGTCCATTTTGTACACGAAGTGCATCCAGTTTTTGCCTTAACCCTCTCAACTTTTTAGCACATGCTATGTGGGTGAAATTATGATACCATGCCAAGTATCAACCATTTGATAGTTCATTTGTGGTGCTTTTTAATTTCAGGGTCATTTAGCTGAAAATAATTCATTAAATGCATGAAAAATAGCAAACGAAGTTAGATAGGGTTGAAATTTTAGGATGTGGCTTCTAATGGTTCATATTGAATGCACAAAAAGTCTGGAGTTGAAATAAGTTAAAAAAAATTGAAATCCTTATGTAACAGACGAGTTTTCGTCCGAAACCCTGATACTTCGAAAGAGATTGTCCATTTTGTACACGAAGTGCATCCAGCTTTTGCCGTAACCCTCTCAACTTTTTATCCCATGCTATGTGGGTGAAACTATGATACCATGCCAAGTTTCAACCTTTTTAGAGTTCATTTGTGGTGCTTTTTAATTTCAGGGTCATTTAGCTGAAAACAATTCATTAAATGCATGAAAAATAGCAAATGATGTTAGATAGGGTTGAAATTTTAGGATGTGGCTTCTAATGGTTCATATTGAATGCACAAAAAGTCTGGAGTTG
This sequence comes from Elymus sibiricus, assembly GCA_039707655.1. Taxonomy (NCBI): domain Eukaryota; kingdom Viridiplantae; phylum Streptophyta; class Magnoliopsida; order Poales; family Poaceae; genus Elymus; species Elymus sibiricus. Next base: position 242,950,290 of record CM077665.1, read on the forward strand.
AAATAAGTTCAAAAAAATTGAAATCCTTTTGTAACAGACGAGTTTTCGTCCGAAACCATGATACTTCGAAAGAGATTGTCCATTTTGTACACGAAGTGCATCCAGTTTTTGCCGTAACCCTCTCAACTATTTAGCACATGCTATGTGGGTGAAATTATGATACCATGCCAAGTTTCAACCATTTGATAGTTCAATTGTGGTGCTTTTTAATTTCAGGGTCATTTAGCTCAAAACAATTCATTAAATGCATGAAAAATAGGAATGAAGTTAGATAGGGTTGAAATTTTAGGATGTGGCTTCTAATGGTTCATACTGAATGCACAAAAAGTCTAGAGTTGAAAAAAGTTAAAAAAAATGAAATCCTTATGTAACAGACGTGTTTTCGTCCGAAACCCTGATACTTCGAAAGAGATTGTCCATTTTGTACACGAAGTGCATCCAGTTTTTGCCGTAACCCTCTCAACTTTTTAGCACATGCTATGTGGGTGAAATTATGATACCATGCCAACTTTCAACCATTTCAGAGTTCATTTGTGGTGCTTTTTAATTTCAGGGTCATTTAGCTCAAAACAATTCATTTAATGCATGAAAAATAGCAAATGAAGTTAGATAGGGTTGAAATTTTAGGATGTGGCTTATAATGGTTCATATTGAATGCACAAAAAGTCTGGAGTTGAAATAAGTTCAAAAAAAATTGAAATCCTTTTGTAACAGACGAGTTTTCGTCCTAAACCCTGATACTTCGAAAGAGATTGTCCATTTTGTACACGAAGTGCACCCAGTTTTTGCCGTAACCCTCTCAACTTTTTAGCAGATGCTATGTGGGTGAAATTATAATACCATGCCAAGTTTCAACCATTTCAGAGTTCATTTGTGGTGCTTTTTAATTTCAGGGTCATTTAGCTCAAAACAATTCATTAAATGCATAAAAATAGCAAATGAAGTTAGATATGTTTAAATTTTAGGATGTGGCTTCTAATGGTTCATATTGAATGCACAAAAAGTCTGGAGTTGAAATAAGTTAAAAAAAATTGAAATCCTTATGTAACAGACGAGTTTTCGTCCGAAACCCTGATACTTCGAAAGAGATTGTCCATTTTGTACACGAAGTGCATCCAGCTTTTGCCGTAACCCTCTCAACTTTTTATCCCATGCTATGTGGGTGAAATTATGATACCATGCCAAGTTTCAACCTTTTTAGAGTTCATTTGTGGTGCTTTTTAATTTCAGGGTCATTTAGCTGAAAACAATTCATTAAATGCATGAAAAATAGCAAATGATGTTAGATAGGGTTGAAATTTTCGGATGTGGCTTCTAATGGTACATATTGAATGCACAAAACGTCTGGAGTTGAAATAAGTTTAAAAAAAATTGAAATCCTTTTGTAACAGACGAGTTTTCGCCCGAAACCCTGATACTTCGAAAGAGATTGTTCATTTTGTACACGAAGTGCATCCAGTTTTTGCCGTAACCCTCTCAACTTTTTAGCACATGCTATGTGGGTGAAATTATGATACCATGCCAACTTTCAACCATTTCAGAGTTCATTTGTGGTGCTTTTTAATTTCAGGGTTATTTAGCTCAAAACAATTCATTAAATGCATGAAAAATAGCAAATGAAGTTAGATAGGGTTGAAATTTTAGGATGTGGCTTCTAATGGTTCATATTGAATGCACAAAAAGTCTGGAGTTGAAATAAGTTCAAAAAAATTGAAATCCTTTTGTAACTGACGAGTTTTCGTCCTAAACCCTGATACTTCGAAAGAGATTGTCCATTTTGTACACGCAGTGCATCCAGTTTTTGCCGTAACCCTCTCAACTTTTTAGCACATGCTATGTGGGTCAAATTATGATACCATGCCAAGTTTCAACCATTTCAGAGTTCATTTGTGGTGCTTTTTAATTTCAGGGTCATTTAGCTCAAAACAATTCATTTAATGCATGAAAAATAGCAAATGAAGTTAGATAGGGTTGAAATTTTAGGATGTGGCTTCTAATGGTTCATATTGAATGCACAAAAAGTCTGGAGTTGAAAAAAGTTCAAAAAAATTGAAATCCTTTTGTAACAGACGAGTTTTCGTCCTAAACCCTGATACTTCGAAAGAGATTGTCCATTTTGTACACGAAGTGCATCCAGTTTTTGCCTTAACCCTCTCAACTTTTTAGCACATGCTATGTGGGTGAAATTATGATACCATGCCAAGTTTCAACCATTTGATAGTTCATTTGTGGTGCTTTTTAATTTCAGGGTCATTTAGCTGAAAATAATTCATTAAATGCATGAAAAATAGCAAACGATGTTAGATAGGGTTGAAATTTTAGGATGTGGCTTCTAATGGTTCATATTGAATGCACAAAAAGTCTGGAGTTGAAATAAGTTAAAAAAAATTGAAATCCTTATGTAACAGACGAGTTTTCGTCCGAAACCCTGATACTTCGAAAGAGATTGTCCATTTTGTACACGAAGTGCATCCAGCTTTTGCCGTAACCCTCTCAACTTTTTATCCCATGCTATGTGGGTGAAACTATGATACCATGCCAAGTTTCAACCTTTTTAGAGTTCATTTGTGGTGCTTTTTAATTTCAGGGTCATTTAGCTGAAAACAATTCATTAAATGCATGAAAAATAGCAAATGATGTTAGATAGGGTTGAAATTTTAGGATGTGGCTTCTAATGGTTCATATTGAATGCACAAAAAGTCTGGAGTTGAAATAAGTTCAAAAAAATTGAAATCCTTTTGTAACAGACGAGTTTTCGTCCGAAACCATGATACTTCGAAAGAGATTGTCCATTTTGTACACGAAGTGCATCCAGTTTTTGCCGTAACCCTCTCAACTATTTAGCACATGCTATGTGGGTGAAATTATGATACCATGCCAAGTTTCAACCATTTGATAGTTCATTTGTGGTGCTTTTTAATTTCAGGGTCATTTAGCTCAAAACAATTCATTAAATGCATGAAAAATAGGAATGAAGTTAGATAGGGTTGAAATTTTAGGATGTGGCTTCTAATGGTTCATACTGAATGCACAAAAAGTCTAGAGTTGAAAAAAGTTAAAAAAAAATGAAATCCTTATGTAACAGACGTGTTTTCGTCCGAAACCCTGATACTTCGAAAGAGATTGTCCATTTTGTACACGAAGTGCATCCAGTTTTTGCCGTAACCCTCTCAACTTTTTAGCACATGCTATGTGGGTGAAATTATGATACCATGCCAACTTTCAACCATTTCAGAGTTCATTTGTGGTGCTTTTTAATTTCAGGGTCATTTAGCTCAAAACAATTCATTTAATGCATGAAAAATAGCAAATGAAGTTAGATAGGGTTGAAATTTTAGGATGTGGCTTATAATGGTTCATATTGAATGCACAAAAAGTCTGGAGTTGAAATAAGTTCAAAAAAAATTGAAATCCTTTTGTAACAGACGAGTTTTCGTCCTAAACCCTGATACTTCGAAAGAGATTGTCCATTTTGTACACGAAGTGCACCCAGTTTTTGCCGTAACCCTCTCAACTTTTTAGCAGATGCTATGTGGGTGAAATTATAATACCATGCCAAGTTTCAACCATTTCAGAGTTCATTTGTGGTGCTTTTTAATTTCAGGGTCATTTAGCTCAAAACAATTCATTAAATGCATAAAAATAGCAAATGAAGTTAGATATGTTTAAATTTTAGGATGTGGCTTCTAATGGTTCATATTGAATGCACAAAAAGTCTGGAGTTGAAATAAGTTAAAAAAATTGAAATCCTTTTGTAACAGACGAGTTTTCGTCCGAAACCCTGATATTTCAAAAGAGATTGTCCATTTTGTACACGAAGTGCATCCAGTTTTTGCCGTAACCCTCTCAACTTTTTAGCACATGCTATGTGGGTGAAATTATGATACCATGCCAAGTTTCAACCATTTGATAGTTCATTTGTGGTGCTTTTTAATTTCAGGGTCATTTAGCTCAAAACAATTCATTAAATGCATGAAAAATAGCAAATGAAGTCAGATAGGGTTGAAATTTAAGGATGTGTCTTCTAATGGTTCATATTGAATGCACAAAAAGTCTGGAGTTGAAATAATTTTAAAAAATTGCAATCCTTTTGTAACAGACGAGTTTTCGTCCGAAACCCTGATACTTCGAAAGAGATTGTCCATTTTGTACACGAAGTGCATCCAGTTTTTGCCGTAACCCTCTCAACTTTTTAGCACATGCTATGTGGGTGAAATTATGATACCATGCCAACTTTCAACCATTTCAGAGTTCATTTGTGGTGCTTTTTAATTTCAGGGTCATTTAGCTCAAAACAATTCATTAAATGCATGAAAAATAGCAAATGAAGTTAGATAGGGTTGAAATTTTAGGATGTGGCTTCTAATGGTTCATATTGAATGCACAAAAAGTCTGGAGTTGAAATAAGTTCAAAAAAATTGAAATCCTTTTGTAACAGACGAGTTTTCGTCCGAAACCATGATACTTCGAAAGAGATTGTCCATTTTGTACACGAAGTGCATCCAGTTTTTGCCGTAACCCTCTCAAATTTTTAGCACATGCTATGTGGGTGAAATTATGATACCATGCCAAGTTTCAACCATTTGATAGTTCATTTGTGGTGCTTTTTAATTTCAGGGTCATTTAGCTCAAAACAATTCATTAAATGCATGAAAAATAGGAAATGAAGTTAGATAGGGTTGAAATTTTAGGATGTGGCTTCTAATGGTTCAAACTGAATGCACAAAAAGTCTGGAGTTGAAAAAAGTTAAAAAAAATTGAAATCCTTATGTAACAGACGTGTTTTCGTCCGAAACCCTGATACTTCGAAAGAGATTGTCCATTTTGTACACGAAGTGCATCCAGTTTTTGCCGTAACCATCTCAACTTTTTAGCACATGCTATGTGGGTGAAATTATGATACCATGCCAAGTTTCAACCATTTCAGAGTTCATTTGTGGTGCTTTTTAATTTCAGGGTCATTTAGCTGAAAACAATTCATTAAATGCATGAAAAATAGCAAATGAAGTTAGATAGGGTTGAAATTTTAGGATGTGGCTTCTAATGGTTCATATTGAATGCACAAAAAGTCTGGAGTTGAAATAATTTTAAAAAATTGAAATCCTTTTGTAACAAACGAGTTTTTGTCCGAAACCCTGATACTTCGAAAGTGGTTGTCCATTTTGTACACGAAGTGCATCCAGTTTTTGCCGTAACCCTCTCTACTTTTTAACACATGCTATGTGGGTGAAATTATGATATACCATGCCAAGTTTCAACCATTTCCGAGTTCATTTGTGGTGCTTTTTAATTTCAGGGTCATTTAGCTGAAAACAATTCATTAAATGCATGAAAAATAGGAAATGAAGTTAGATAGGGTTGAAATTTTAGGATGTGGCTTCTAATGGTTCATATTGAATGCACAAAACGTCTAGAGTTGAAATAATTTTAAAAAATTGAAATCCTTTTGTAACACACGAGTTTTCGTCCGAAACCCTCATATTTCGAAAGAGATTGTCCATTTTGTACACGAAGTGCATCCAGTTTTTGCCGTAACCCTCTCAACTTTTTAGCACATGCTATGTGGGTGAAATTATGATACCATGCCAAGTTTCAACCATTTGATAGTTCATTTGTGGTGCTTTTTAATTTCAGGGTCATTTAGCTGAAAACAATTCATTAAATGCATGAAAAATAGCAAATGAAGTTAGATAGGGTTGAAATTTTAGGATGTGGCTTATAATGGTTCATATTGAATGCACAAAAAGTCTGGGGTTGAAATAAGTTAAAAAAAATGAAATCCTTATGTAACAGACGAGTTTTCGTCCGAAACCCTGATACTTCGAAAGAGATTGTCCATTTTGTACACGAAGTGCATCCAGCTTTTGCCGTAACCCTCTCAACTTTTTATCCCGTGCTATGTGGGTGAAATTATGATACCATGCCCAGTTTCAACCTCTTTAGAGTTCATTTGTGGTGCTTTTTAATTTCAGGGTCATTTAGCTCAAAACAATTCATTAAATGCATGGAAAATAGCAAATGATGTTAGATAGGGTTGAAATTTTCGGATGTGGCTTCTAATGGTTCATATTGAATGCACAAAAAGTTTGGAGTTGAAATAAGTTAAAAAAAATTGAAATCCTTTTGTAACAGACGAGTTTTCGTCCTAAACCCTGATACTTCGAAAGAGATTGTCCATTTTGTACACGAAGTGCATCCAGTTTTTGCCGTAACCCTCTCAACTTTTTAGCACATGCTATGTGGGTGAAATTATGATACCATGCCAAGTTTCAACAATTTCAGAGTTCATTTGTGGTGCTTTTTAATTTCAGGGTCATTTAGCTCAAAACAATTCATTAAATGCATGAAAAATAGCAAATGAAGTTAGATAGGGTTGAAATTTTAGGATGTGGCTTCTAATGGTTCATATTGAATGCACAAAAAGTCTGGAGTTGAAATAAATTAAAAAAATTTGAAATCCTTTTGTAACAGACGAGTTTTCGTCCGAAACCCTGATATTTCGAAAGAGATTGTCCATTTTGTACACGAAGTGCATCCAGTTTTTGCCGTAACCCTCTCAACTTTTTAGCACATGCTATGTGGGTGAAATTATGATACCATTCCAAGTTTCAACCATTTGATAGTTCATTTGTGGTGCTTTTTAATTTCAGGGTCATTTAGCTCAAAACAATTCATTAAATGCATGAAAAATAGCAAATGAAGTCAGATAGGGTTGAAATTTTAGGATGTGGCTTCTAATGGTTCATATTGAATGCACAAAAAGTCTGGAGTTGAAATAATTTTAAAAAATTGAAATCCTTTTGTAATAGACGAGTTTTCGTCCGAAACCCTGATACTTCGAAAGAGATTGTCCATTTTGTACACGAAGTGCATCCAGTTTTTGCCGTAACCCTCTCAACTTTTTAGCACATGCTATGTGGGTGAAATTATGATACCATGCCAACTTTCAACCATTTCAGAGTTCATTTGTGGTGCTTTTTAATTTCAGGGTCATTTAGCTCAAAACAATTCATTAAATGCATGAAAAATAGCAAATGAAGTTAGATAGGGTTGAAATTTTAGGATGTGGCTTCTAATGGTTCATATTGAATGCACAAAAAGTCTGGAGTTGAAATAAGTTCAAAAAAATTGAAATCCTTTTGTAACAGACGAGTTTTCGTCCGAAACCATGATACTTCGAAAGAGATTGTACATTTTGTACACGAAGTGCATCCAGTTTTTGCCGTAACCCTCTCAACTTTTTAGCACATGCTATGTGGGTGAAATTATGATACCATGCCAACTTTCAACCATTTCAGAGTTCATTTGTGGTGCTTTTTAATTTCAGGGTCATTTAGCTAAAAACAATTCATTAAATGCATGAAAAATAGCAAATGAAGTTAGATAGGGTTGAAATTTTAGGATGTGGCTTCTAATGGTTCATATTGAATGCACAAAACGTCTGGAGTTGAAATAATTTTAAAAAATTGAAATCCTTTTGTAACACACGAGTTTTCGTCCGAAACCCTGATATTTCGAACGAGATTGTCCATTTTGTACACGAAGTGCATCCAGTTTTTGCCGTAACCCTCTCAACTTTTTAGCACATGCTATGTGGGTGAAATTATGATACCATGCCAAGTTTCAACCATTTGATAGTTCATTTGTGGTGCTTTTTAATTTCAGGGTCATTTAGCTGAAAACAATTCATTAAATGCATGAAAAATAGCAAATGAAGTTAGATAGGGTTGAAATTTTAGGATGTGGCTTATAATGGTTCATATTGAATGCACAAAAAGTCTGGGGTTGAAATAAGTTAAAAAAAATTGAAATCCTTATGTAACAGACGAGTTTTCGTCCGAAACCCGGATACTTCGAAAGAGATTGTCCATTTTGTACACGAAGTGCATCCAGCTTTTGCCGTAACCCTCTCAACTTTTTATCCCGTGCTATGTGGGTGAAATTATGATACCATGCCCAGTTTCAACCATTTCAGAGTTCATTTGTGGTGCTTTTTAATTTCAGGGTCATTTAGCTCAAAACAATTCATTTAATGCATGAAAAATAGCAAATGAAGTTAGATAGGGTTGAAATTTTAGGATGTGGCTTCTAATGGTTCATATGGAATGCACAAAAAGTTTGGAGTTGAAATAAGTTTAAAAAAATTGAAATCCTTTTGTAACAGACGAGTTTTCGTCCTAAACCCTGATACTTCGAAAGAGATTGTCCATTTTGTACACGAAGTGCATCCAGTTTTTGCCGTTACCCTCTCAACTTTTTAGCACATGCTATGTGGGTGAAATTATGATACCATGCCAAGTTTCAACAATTTCAGAGTTCATTTGTGGTGCTTTTTAATTTCAGGGTCATTTAGCTCAAAACAATTCATTAAATGCATGAAAAATAGCAAATGAAGTTAGATAAAGTTGAAATTTTAGGATGTGGCTTCTAATGGTTCATATTGAATGCACAAAAAGTCTGGAGTTGAAATAAGTTAAAAAAAATTGAAATCCTTTTGTAACAGACGAGTTTTCGTCCGAAACCCTGATATTTCGAAAGAGATTGTCCATTTTGTACACGAAGTGCATCCAGTTTTTGCCGTAACCCTCTCAACTTTTTAGAACATGCTATGTGGGTGAAATTATGATACCATGCCAAGTTTCAACCATTTCAGAGTTCATTTGTGGTGCTTTTTAATTTCAGGGTCATTTAGCTCAAAACAATTCATTAAATGCATGAAAACTAGCAAATGAAGTTAGATAGGGTTGAAATTTTAGGATGTGGCTTCTAATGGTTCATATTGAATGCACAAAACGTCTGGAGTTGAAATAATTTTAAAAAATTGAAATCCTTTTGTAACACACGAGTTTTCGTCCGAAACCCTGATACTTCGAAATAGATTGTCCATTTTGTACACGAAGTGCATCCAGTTTTTGCCGTAACCCTCTCAACTTTTTAGCACATGCTATGTGGGTGAAATTATGATACCATGCCAACTTTCAACCATTTCAGAGTTCATTTGTGGTGCTTTTTAATTTCAGGGTTATGTAGCTCAAAACAATTCATTAAATGCATGAAAAATAGCAAATGAAGTTAGATAGGGTTGAAATTTTAGGATGTGGCTTCTAATGGTTCATATGGAATGCACAAAAAGTTTGGAGTTGAAATAAGTTTAAAAAAATTGAAATCCTTTTGTAACAGACGAGTTTTCGTCCTAAACCGTGATACTTCGAAAGAGATTGTCCATTTTGTACACGAAGTGCATCCAGTTTTTGCCGTAACCCTCTCAACTTTTTAGCACATGCTATGTGGGTGAAATTATGATACCATGCCAACTTTCAACCATTTCAGAGTTCATTTGTGGTGCTTTTTAATTTCAGGGTCATTTAGCTAAAAACAATTCATTAAATGCATGAAAAATAGCAAATGAAGTTAGATAGGGTTGAAATTTTAGGATGTGGCTTCTAATGGTTCATATGGAATGCACAAAAAGTTTGGAGTTGAAATAAGTTTAAAAAAATTGAAATCCTTTTGTAACAGACGAGTTTTCGTCCGAAACCCTGATACTTCAAAAGAGATTGTCCATTTTGTACACGAAGTGCATCCAGTTTTTGCCGTAACCCTCTCAACTTTTTAGCACATGCTATGTGGGTGAAATTATGATACCATGCCAAGTTTCAACCATTTCAGAGTTCATTTGTGGTGCTTTTTAATTTCAGGGTCATTTAGCTCAAAACAATTCATTAAATGCATGAAAAAAAGCAAATGAAGTCAGATAGGGTTGAAATTTTAGGATGTGTCTTCTAATGGTTCATATTGAATGCACAAAAAGTCTGGAGTTGAAATAATTTTAAAAAATTGCAATCCTTTTGTAACAGACGAGTTTTCGTCCGAAACCCTGATACTTCGAAAGAGATTGTCCATTTTGTACACGAAGTGCATCCAGTTTTTGCCGTAACCCTCTCAACTTTTTAGCACATGCTATGTGGGTGAAATTATGATACCATGCCAACTTTCAACCATTTCAGAGTTCATTTGTGGTGCTTTTTAATTTCAGGGTCATTTAGCTCAAAACAATTCATTTAATGCATGAAAAATAGCAAATGAAGTTAGATAGGGTTGAAATTTTAGGATGTGGCTTCTAATGGTTCATATTGAATGCACAAAAAGTCTGGAGTTGAAATAAGTTCAAAAATTTTGAAATCCTTTTGTAACAGACGAGTTTTCGTCCGAAACCATGATACTTCGAAAGAGATTGTCCATTTTGTACACGAAGTGCATCCAGTTTTTGCCGTAACCCTCTCAACTTTTTAGCACATGCTATGTGGGTGAAATTATGATACCATGCCAACTTTCAACCATTTCAGAGTTCATTTGTGGTGCTTTTTAATTTCAGGGTCATTTAGCTGAAAACAATTCATTAAATGCATGAAAAATAGCAAATGAAGTTAGATAGGGTTGAAATTTTAGGATGTGGCTTATAATGGTTCATATTGAATGCACAAAAAGTTTGGAGTTGAAAAAAGTTAAAAAAAAATTGAAATCCTTTTGTAACAGACGAGTTTTCGTCCTAAACCCTGATACTTCGAAAGAGATTGTCCATTTTGTACACGAAGTGCATCCAGTTTTTGCCGTAACCCTCTGAACTTTTTAGCACATGCTATGTGGGTGAAATTATGATACCATGCCAAGTTTCAACCATTTCAGAGTTCATTTGTGGTGCTTTTTAATTTTAGGGTCATTTAGCTCAAAACAATTCATTAAATTCATGAAAAATAGCAAATGAAGTTAGATAGGGTTGAAATTTTAGGATGTGGCTTCTAATGGTTCATATTGAATGCACAAAACGTCTGGAGTTGAAATAATTTTAAAAAATTGAAATCCTTTTGTAACACACGAGTTTTCGTCCGAATCCCTGATACTTCGAAAGAGATTGTCCATTTTGTACACGAAGTGCATCCAGTTTTTGTCGTAACCCTCTCAACTTTTTAGCACATGCTATGTGGGTGAAATTATGATACCATGCCAACTTTCAACCATTTCAGAGTTCATTTGTGGTGCTTTTTAATTTCAGGGTCATTTAGCTCAAAACAATTCATTTAATGCATGAAAAATAGCAAATGAAGTTAGATAGGGTTGAAATTTTAGGATGTGGCTTATAATGGTTCATATTGAATGCACAAAAAGTTTGGAGTTGAAATAAGTTAAAATTTTTTGAAATCCTTTTGTAACAGACGAGTTTTCGTCCTAAACCCTGATACTTCGAAAGAGATTGTCCATTTTGTACACGAAGTGCATCCAGTTTTTGCCGTAACCCTCTCAACTTTTTAGCACATGCTATGTGGGTGAAATTATGATACCATGCCAAGTTTCAACCATTTCAGAGTTCATTTGTGGTGCTTTTTAATTTCAGGGTCATTTAGCTCAAAACAATTCATTAAATGCATAAAAATAGCAAATGAAGTTAGATAGGGTTGAAATTTTAGGATGTGGCTTCTAATGCTTCATATTGAATGCACAAAAAGTCTGGAGTTGAAATAAGTTAAAAAAATTGAAATCCTTTTGTAACAAACGAGTTTTCGTCCGAAACCCTGATATTTCGAAAGAGATTGTCCATTTTGTACACGAAGTGCATCCAGTTTTTGCCGTAACCCTCTCAACTTTTTAGCACATGCTATGTGGGTGAAATTATGATACCATGCCAACTTTCAACCATTTCAGAGTTCATTTGTGGTGCTTTTTAATTTCAGGGTCATTTAGCTCAAAACAATTCATTAAATGCATGAAAAATAGCAAATGAAGTTAGATAGGGTTGAAATTTTAGGATGTGGCTTCTAATGGTTCATATTGAATGCACAAAAAGTCTGGAGTTGAAATAAGTTCAAAAAAATTGAAATCCTTTTGTAACAGACGAGTTTTCGTCCGAAACCATGATACTTCGAAAGAGATTGTCCATTTTGTACACGAAGTGCATCCAGTTTTTGCCGTAACCCTCTCAAATTTTTAGCACATGCTATGTGGGTGAAATTATGATACCATGCCAAGTTTCAACCATTTGATAGTTCATTTGTGGTGCTTTTTAATTTCAGGGTCATTTAGCTCAAAACAATTCATTAAATGCATGAAAAATAGGAAATGAAGTTAGATAGGGTTGAAATTTTAGGATGTGGCTTCTAATGGTTCAAACTGAATGCACAAAAAGTCTGGAGTTGAAAAAAGTTAAAAAAAAATTGAAATCCTTATGTAACAGACGTGTTTTCGTCCGAAACCCTGATACTTCGAAAGAGATTGTCCATTTTGTACACGAAGTGCATCCAGTTTTTGCCGTAACCATCTCAACTTTTTAGCACATGCTATGTGGGTGAAATTATGATACCATGCCAAGTTTCAACCATTTCAGAGTTCATTTGTGGTGCTTTTTAATTTCAGGGTCATTTAGCTGAAAACAATTCATTAAATGCATGAAAAATAGCAAATGAAGTTAGATAGGGTTGAAATTTTAGGATGTGGCTTCTAATGGTTCATATTGAATGCACAAAAAGTCTGGAGTTGAAATAATTTTAAAAAATTGAAATCCTTTTGTAACAAACGAGTTTTTGTCCGAAACCCTGATACTTCGAAAGTGATTGTCCATTTTGTACACGAAGTGCATCCAGTTTTTGCCGTAACCCTCTCTACTTTTTAACACATGCTATGTGGGTGAAATTATGATATACCATGCCAAGTTTCAACCATTTCCGAGTTCATTTGTGGTGCTTTTTAATTTCAGGGTCATTTAGCTGAAAACAATTCATTAAATGCATGAAAAATAGCAAATGAAGTTAGATAGGGTTGAAATTTTAGGATGTGGCTTCTAATGGTTCATATTGAATGCACAAAACGTCTGGAGTTGAAATAATTTTAAAAAATTGAAATCCTTTTGTAACACACGAGTTTTCGTCCGAAACCCTCATATTTCGAAAGAGATTGTCCATTTTGTACACGAAGTGCATCCAGTTTTTGCCGTAACCCTCTCAACTTTTTAGCACATGCTATGTGGGTGAAATTATGATACCATGCCAAGTTTCAACCATTTGATAGTTCATTTGTGGTGCTTTTTAATTTCAGGGTCATTTAGCTGAAAACAATTCATTAAATGCATGAAAAATAGCAAATGAAGTTAGATAGGGTTGAAATTTTAGGATGTGGCTTATAATGGTTCATATTGAATGCACAAAAAGTCTGGGGTTGAAATAAGTTAAAAAAAATGAAATCCTTATGTAACAGACGAGTTTTCGTCCGAAACCCTGATACTTCGAAAGAGATTGTCCATTTTGTACACGAAGTGCATCCAGCTTTTGCCGTAACCCTCTCAACTTTTTATCCCGTGCTATGTGGGTGAAATTATGATACCATGCCCAGTTTCAACATTTTTAGAGTTCATTTGTGGTGCTTTTTAATTTCAGGGTCATTTAGCTCAAAACAATTCATTAAATGCATGGAAAATAGCAAATGATGTTAGATAGGGTTGAAATTTTCGGATGTGGCTTCTAATGGTTCATATTGAATGCACAAAAATTTTGGAGTTGAAATAAGTTAAAAAAAATTGAAATCCTTTTGTAACAGACGAGTTTTCGTCCTAAACCCTGATACTTCGAAAGAGATTGTCCATTTTGTACACGAAGTGCATCCAGTTTTTGCCGTAACCCTCTCAACTTTTTAGCACATGCTATGTGGGTGAAATTATGATACCATGCCAAGTTTCAACAATTTCAGAGTTCATTTGTGGTGCTTTTTAATTTCAGGGTCATTTAGCTCAAAACAATTCATTAAATGCATGAAAAATAGCAAATGAAGTTAGATAGGGTTGAAATTTTAGGATGTGGCTTCTAATGGTTCATATTGAATGCACAAAAAGTCTGGAGTTGAAATAAGTTAAAAAAAATTGAAATCCTTTTGTAACAGACGAGTTTTCGTCCGAAACCCTGATATTTCGAAAGAGATTGTCCATTTTGTACATGAAGTGCATCCAGTTTTTGCCGTAACCCTCTCAACTTTTTAGCACATGCTATGTGGGTGAAATTATGATACCATTCCAAGTTTCAACCATTTGATAGTTCATTTGTGGTGCTTTTTAATTTCAGGGTCATTTAGCTCAAAACAATTCATTAAATGCATGAAAAATAGCAAATGAAGTCAGATAGGGTTGAAATTTTAGGATGTGGCTTCTAATGGTTCATATTGAATGCACAAAAAGTCTGGAGTTGAAATAATTTTAAAAAATTGAAATCCTTTTGTAATAGACGAGTTTTCGTCCGAAACCTTGATACTTCGAAAGAGATTGTCCATTTTGTACACGAAGTGCATCCAGTTTTTGCCGTAACCCTCTCAACTTTTTAGCACATGCTATGTGGGTGAAATTATGATACCATGCCAACTTTCAACCATTTCAGAGTTCATTTGTGGTGCTTTTTAATTTCAGGGTCATTTAGCTCAAAACAATTCATTAAATGCATGAAAAATAGCAAATGAAGTTAGATAGGGTTGAAATTTTAGGATGTGGCTTCTAATGGTTCATATTGAATGCACAAAAAGTCTGTAGTTGAAATAAGTTCAAAAAAATTGAAATCGTTTTGTAACAGACGAGTTTTCGTCCGAAACCATGATACTTCGAAAGAGATTGTCCATTTTGTACACGAAGTGCATCCAGTTTTTGCCGTAACCCTCTCAACTTTTTAGCACATGCTATGTGGGTGAAATTATGATACCATGCCAACTTTCAACCATTTCAGAGTTCATTTGTGGTGCTTTTTAATTTCAGGGTCATTTAGCTAAAAACAATTCATTAAATGCATGAAAAATAGCAAATGAAGTTAGATAGGGTTGAAATTTTAGGATGTGGCTTCTAATGGTTCATATTGAATGCACAAAACGTCTGGAGTTGAAATAATTTTAAAAAATTGAAATCCTTTTGTAACACACGAGTTTTCGTCCGAAACCCTGATATTTCGAACGAGATTGTCCATTTTGTACACGAAGTGCATCCAGTTTTTGCCGTAACCCTCTCAACTTTTTAGCACATGCTATGTGGGTGAAATTATGATACCATGCCAAGTTTCAACCATTTGATAGTTCATTTGTGGTGCTTTTTAATTTCAGGGTCATTTAGCTGAAAACAATTCATTAAATGCATGAAAAATAGCAAATGAAGTTAGATAGGGTTGAAATTTTAGGATGTGGCTTATAATGGTTCATATTGAATGCACAAAAAGTCTGGGGTTGAAATAAGTTAAAAAAAATTGAAATCCTTATGTAACAGACGAGTTTTCGTCCGAAACCCTGATACTTCGAAAGAGATTGTCCATTTTGTACACGAAGTGCATCCAGCTTTTGCCGTAACCCTCTCAACTTTTTATCCCGTGCTATGTGGGTGAAATTATGATACCATGCCCAGTTTCAACCATTTCAAAGTTCATTTGTGGTGCTTTTTAATTTCAGGGTCATTTAGCTCAAAACAATTCATTTAATGCATGAAAAATAGCAAATGAAGTTAGATAGGGTTGAAATTTTAGGATGTGGCTTCTAATGGTTCATATGGAATGCACAAAAAGTTTGGAGTTGAAATAAGTTTAAAAAAATTGAAATCCTTTTGTAACAGACGAGTTTTCGTCCTAAACCCTGATACTTCGAAAGAGATTGTCCATTTTGTACACGAAGTGCATCCAGTTTTTGCCGTTACCCTCTCAACTTTTTAGCACATGCTATGTGGGTGAAATTATGATACCATGCCAAGTTTCAACAATTTCAGAGTTCATTTGTGGTGCTTTTTAATTTCAGGGTCATTTAGCTCAAAACAATTCATTAAATGCATGAAAAATAGCAAATGAAGTTAGCTAGGGTTGAAATTTTAGGATGTGGCTTCTAATGGTTCATATTGAATGCACAAAAAGTCTGGAGTTGAAATAAGTTAAAAAAAATTGAAATCCTTTTGTAACAGACGAGTTTTCGTCCGAAACCCTGATATTTCGAAAGAGATTGTCCATTTTGTACACGAAGTGCATCCAGTTTTTGCCGTAACCCTCTCAACTTTTTAGCACATGCTATGTGGGTGAAATTATGATACCATGCCAAGTTTCAACCATTTCAGAGTTCATTTGTGGTGCTTTTTAATTTCAGGGTCATTTAGCTAAAAACAATTCATTAAATGCATGAAAACTAGCAAATGAAGTTAGATAGGGTTGAAATTTTAGGATGTGGCTTCTAATGGTTCATATTGAATGCACAAAACGTCTGGAGTTGAAATAATTTTAAAAAATTGAAATCCTTTTGTAACACACGAGTTTTCGTCCGAAACCCTGATACTTCGAAATAGATTGTCCATTTTGTACACGAAGTGCATCCAGTTTTTGCCGTAACCCTCTCAACTTTTTAGCACATGCTATGTGGGTGAAATTATGATACCATGCCAACTTTCAACCATTTCAGAGTTCATTTGTGGTGCTTTTTAATTTCAGGGTTATGTAGCTCAAAACAATTCATTAAATGCATGAAAAATAGCAAATGAAGTTAGATAGGGTTGAAATTTTAGGATGTGGCTTCTAATGGTTCATATGGAATGCACAAAAAGTTTGGAGTTGAAATAAGTTTAAAAAAATTGAAATCCTTTTGTAACAGACGAGTTTTCGTCCTAAACCGTGATACTTCGAAAGAGATTGTCCATTTTGTACACGAAGTGCATCCAGTTTTTGCCGTAACCCTCTCAACTTTTTAGCACATGCTATGTGGGTGAAATTATGATACCATGCCCAGTTTCAACCTTTTTAGAGTTCATTTGTGGTGCTTTTTAATTTCAGGGTCATTTAGCTCAAAACAATTCATTAAATGCATGGAAAATAGCAAATGATGTTAGATAGGGTTGAAATTTTCGGATGTGGATTCTAATGGTTCATATTGAATGCACAAAAAGTTTGGAGTTGAAATAAGTTAAAAAAAATTGAAATCCTTTTGTAACAGACGAGTTTTCGTCCTAAACCCTGATACTTCGAAAGAGATTGTCCATTTTGTACACGAAGTGCATCCAGTTTTTGCCGTAACCCTCTCAACTTTTTAGCACATGCTATGTGGGTGAAATTATGATACCATGCCAAGTTTCAACAATTTCAGAGTTCATTTGTGGTGCTTTTTAATTTCAGGGTCATTTAGCTCAAAACAATTCATTAAATGCATGAAAAATAGCAAATGAAGTTAGATAGGGTTGAAATTTTAGGATGTGGCTTCTAATGGTTCATATTGAATGCACAAAAAGTCTGGAGTTGAAATAAGTTAAAAAAAATTGAAATCCTTTTGTAACAGACGAGTTTTCGTCCGAAACCCTGATATTTCGAAAGAGATTGTCCATTTTGTACACGAAGTGCATCCAGTTTTTGCCGTAACCCTCTCAACTTTTTAGCACATGCTATGTGGGTGAAATTATGATACCATTCCAAGTTTCAACCATTTGATAGTTCATTTGTGGTGCTTTTTAATTTCAGGGTCATTTAGCTCAAAACAATTCATTAAATGCATGAAAAATAGCAAATGAAGTCAGATAGGGTTGAAATTTTAGGATGTGGCTTCTAATGGTTCATATTGAATGCACAAAAAGTCTGGAGTTGAAATAATTTTAAAAAATTGAAATCCTTTTGTAATAGACGAGTTTTCGTCCGAAACCCTGATACTTCGAAAGAGATTGTCCATTTTGTACACGAAGTGCATCCAGTTTTTGCCGTAACCCTCTCAACTTTTTAGCACATGCTATGTGGGTGAAATTATGATACCATGCCAACTTTCAACCATTTCAGAGTTCATTTGTGGTGCTTTTTAATTTCAGGGTCATTTAGCTCAAAACAATTCATTAAATGCATGAAAAATAGCAAATGAAGTTAGATAGGGTTGAAATTTTAGGATGTGGCTTCTAATGGTTCATATTGAATGCACAAAAAGTCTGGAGTTGAAATAAGTTCAAAAAAATTGAAATCCTTTTGTAACAGACGAGTTTTCGTCCGAAACCATGATACTTCGAAAGAGATTGTCCATTTTGTACACGAAGTGCATCCAGTTTTTGCCGTAACCCTCTCAACTTTTTAGCACATGCTATGTGGGTGAAATTATGATACCATGCCAACTTTCAACCATTTCAGAGTTCATTTGTGGTGCTTTTTAATTTCAGGGTCATTTAGCTAAAAACAATTCATTAAATGCATGAAAAATAGCAAATGAAGTTAGATAGGGTTGAAATTTTAGGATGTGGCTTCTAATGGTTCATATTGAATGCACAAAACGTCTGGAGTTGAAATAATTTTAAAAAATTGAAATCCTTTTGTAACACACGAGTTTTCGTCCGAAACCCTGATATTTCGAACGAGATTGTCCATTTTGTACACGAAGTGCATCCAGTTTTTGCCGTAACCCTCTCAACTTTTTAGCACATGCTATGTGGGTGAAATTATGATACCATGCCAAGTTTCAACCATTTGATAGTTCATTTGTGGTGCTTTTTAATTTCAGGGTCATTTAGCTGAAAACAATTCATTAAATGCATGAAAAATAGCAAATGAAGTTAGATAGGGTTGAAATTTTAGGATGTGGCTTATAATGGTTCATATTGAATGCACAAAAAGTCTGGGGTTGAAATAAGTTAAAAAAAATTGAAATCCTTATGTAACAGACGAGTTTTCGTCCGAAACCCTGATACTTCGAAAGAGATTGTCCATTTTGTACACGAAGTGCATCCAGCTTTTGCCGTAACCCTCTCAACTTTTTATCCCGTGCTATGTGGGTGAAATTATGATACCATGCCCAGTTTCAACCATTTCAGAGTTCATTTGTGGTGCTTTTTAATTTCAGGGTCATTTAGCTCAAAACAATTCATTTAATGCATGAAAAATAGCAAATGAAGTTAGATAGGGTTGAAATTTTAGGATGTGGCTTCTAATGGTTCATATGGAATGCACAAAAAGTTTGGAGTTGAAATAAGTTTAAAAAAATTGAAATCCTTTTGTAACAGACGAGTTTTCGTCCTAAACCCTGATACTTCGAAAGAGATTGTCCATTTTGTACACGAAGTGCATCCAGTTTTTGCCGTTACCCTCTCAACTTTTTAGCACATGCTATGTGGGTGAAATTATGATACCATGCCAAGTTTCAACAATTTCAGAGTTCATTTGTGGTGCTTTTTAATTTCAGGGTCATTTAGCTCAAAACAATTCATTAAATGCATGAAAAATAGCAAATGAAGTTAGATAGGGTTGAAATTTTAGGATGTGGCTTCTAATGGTTCATATTGAATGCACAAAAAGTCTGGAGTTGAAATAAGTTAAAAAAAATTGAAATCCTTTTGTAACAGACGAGTTTTCGTCCGAAACCCTGATATTTCGAAAGAGATTGTCCATTTTGTACACGAAGTGCATCCAGTTTTTGCCGTAACCCTCTCAACTTTTTAGCACATGCTATGTGGGTGAAATTATGATACCATGCCAAGTTTCAACCATTTCAGAGTTCATTTGTGGTGCTTTTTAATTTCAGGGTCATTTAGCTAAAAACAATTCATTAAATGCATGAAAACTAGCAAATGAAGTTAGATAGGGTTGAAATTTTAGGATGTGGCTTCTAATGGTTCATATTGAATGCACAAAACGTCTGGAGTTGAAATAATTTTAAAAAATTGAAATCCTTTTGTAACACACGAGTTTTCGTCCGAAACCCTGATACTTCGAAATAGATTGTCCATTTTGTACACGAAGTGCATCCAGTTTTTGCCGTAACCCTCTCAACTTTTTAGCACATGCTATGTGGGTGAAATTATGATACCATGCCAACTTTCAACCATTTCAGAGTTCATTTGTGGTGCTTTTTAATTTCAGGGTTATGTAGCTCAAAACAATTCATTAAATGCATGAAAAATAGCAAATGAAGTTAGATAGGGTTGAAATTTTAGGATGTGGCTTCTAATGGTTCATATGGAATGCACAAAAAGTTTGGAGTTGAAATAAGTTTAAAAAAATTGAAATCCTTTTGTAACAGACGAGTTTTCGTCCTAAACCGTGATACTTCGAAAGAGATTGTCCATTTTGTACACGAAGTGCATCCAGTTTTTGCCGTAACCCTCTCAACTTTTTAGCACATGCTATGTGGGTGAAATTATGATACCATGCCAACTTTCAACCATTTCAGAGTTCATTTGTGGTGCTTTTTAATTTCAGGGTCATTTAGCTAAAAACAATTCATTAAATGCATGAAAAATAGCAAATGAAGTTAGATAGGGTTGAAATTTTAGGATGTGGCTTCTAATGGTTCATATTGAATGCACAAAAAGTCTGGAGTTGAAATAAGTTAAAAAAAATTGAAATCCTTTTGTAAGAGACGAGTTTTCGTCCGAAACCCTGATACTTCGAAAGAGATTGTCCATTTTGTACACGAAGTGCATCCAGTTTTTGCCGTAACCCTCTCAACTTTTTAGCACATGCTATGTGGGTGAAATTATGATACCATGCCAAGTTTCAACCATTTCAGAGTTCATTTGTGGTGCTTTTTAATTTCAGGGTCATTTAGCTCAAAACAATTCATTAAATGCATGAAAAAAAGCAAATGAAGTCAGATAGGGTTGAAATTTTAGGATGTGGCTTCTAATGGTTCATATTGAATGCACAAAAAGTCTGGAGTTGAAATAATTTTAAAAAATTGAAATCCTTTTGAAACACACGAGTTTTCGTCCGAAACCCTGATACTTCGAAAGAGATTGTCCATTTTGTACACGAAGTGCATCCAGTTTTTGCCGTAACCCTCTCAACTTTTTAGCACATGCTATGTGGGTGAAATTATGATACCATGCCAACTTTCAACCATTTCAGAGTTCATTTGTGGTGCTTTTTAATTTCAGGGTCATTTAGCTCAAAACAATTCATTTAATGCATGAAAAATAGCAAATGAAGTTAGATAGGGTTGAAATTTTAGGATGTGGCTTATAATGGTTCATATTGAATGCACAAAAAGTCTGGAGTTGAAATAAGTTAAAAAATTTTGAAATCCTTTTGTAACAGACGAGTTTTCGTCCGAAACCATGATACTTCGAAAGAGATTGTCCATTTTGTACACGAAGTGCATCCAGTTTTTGCCGTAACCCTCTCAACTTTTTAGCACATGCTATGTGGGTGAAATTATGATACCATGCCAACTTTCAACCATTTCAGAGTTCATTTGTGGTGCTTTTTAATTTCAGGGTCATTTAGCTGAAAACAATTCATTAAATGCATGAAAAATAGCAAATGAAGTTAGATAGGGTTGAAATTTTAGGATGTGGCTTATAATGGTTCATATTGAATGCACAAAAAGTTTGGAGTTGAAATAAGTTAAAAAAAAATTGAAATCCTTTTGTAACAGACGAGTTTTCGTCCTAAACCCTGATACTTCGAAAGAGATTGTCCATTTTGTACACGAAGTGCATCCAGTTTTTGCCGTAACCCTCTCAACTTTTTAGCACATGCTATGTGGGTGAAATTATGATACCATGCCAAGTTTCAACCATTTCAGAGTTCATTTGTGGTGCTTTTTAATTTCAGGGTCATTTAGCTCAAAACAATTCATTAAATGCATGAAAAATAGCAAATGAAGTTAGATAGGGTAGAAATTTTAGGATGTGGCTTCTAATGGTTCATATTGAATGCACAAAACGTCTGGAGTTGAAATAATTTTAAAAAATTGAAATCCTTTTGTAACACACGAGTTTTCGTCCGAATCCCTGATACTTCGAAAGAGATTGTCCATTTTGTACACGAAGTGCATCAAGTTTTTGCCGTAACCCTCTCAACTTTTTAGCACATGCTATGTGGGTGAAATTATGATACCATGCCAACTTTCAACCATTTCAGAGTTCATTTGTGGTGCTTTTTAATTTCAGGGTCATTTAGCTCAAAACAATTCATTTAATGCATGAAAAATAGCAAATGAAGTTAGATAGGGTTGAAATTTTAGGATGTGGCTTATAATGGTTCATATTGAATGCACAAAAAGTTTGGAGTTGAAATAAGTTAAAATTTTTTGAAATCCTTTTGTAACAGACGAGTTTTCGTCCTAAACCCTGATACTTCGAAAGAGATTGTCCATTTTGTACACGAAGTGCATCCAGTTTTTGCCGTAACCCTCTCAACTTTTTAGCACATGCTATGTGGGTGAAATTATGATACCATGCCAAGTTTCAACCATTTCAGAGTTCATTTGTGGTGCTTTTTAATTTCAGGGTCATTTAGCTCAAAACAATTCATTAAATGCATAAAAATAGCAAATGAAGTTAGATAGGGTTGAAATTTTAGGATGTGGCTTCTAATGCTTCATATTGAATGCACAAAAAGTCTGGAGTTGGAATAAGTTAAAAAAATTGAAATCCTTTTGTAACAAACGAGTTTTCGTCCGAAACCCTGATATTTCGAAAGAGATTGTCCATTTTGTACACGAAGTGCATCCAGTTTTTGCCGTAACCCTCTCAACTTTTTAGCACATGCTATGTGGGTGAAATTATGATACCATGCCAAGTGTCAACCATTTGATAGTTCATTTGTGGTGCTTTTTAATTTCAGGGTCATTTAGCTCAAAACAATTCATTAAATGCATGAAAAATAGGAAATGAAGTTAGATAGGGTTGAACTTTTAGGATGTGGCTTATAATGGTTCATATTGAATGCACAAAAAGTCTGGGGTTGAAATAAGTTAAAAAAAATTGAAATCCTTATGTAACAGACGAGTTTTCGTTCGAAACCCTGATACTTCGAAAGAGATTGTCCATTTTGTACACGAAGTGCATCCAGCTTTTGCCGTAACCCTCTCAACTTTTTATCCCATGCTATGTGGGTGAAATTATGATACCATGAAAAGTTTCAACCTTTTTAGAGTTCATTTGTGGTGCTTTTTAATTTCAGGGTCATTTAGCTCAAAACAATTCATTAAATGCATAAAAAATAGCAAATGAAGTTAGATAGGGTTGAAATTTTAGGATGTGGCTTCTAATGCTTCATATTGAATGCACAAAAGGTCTGTAGTTGAAATAAGTTAAAAAAATTGAAATCCTTTTGTAACACACGAGTTTTCGTCCGAAACCCTGATACTTCGAAAGAGATTGTCCATTTTGTACACGAAGTGCATCCAGTTTTTGCCGTAACCCTCTCAACTTTTTAGCACATGCTATGTGGGTGAAATTATGATACCATGCCAAGTTTCAACCATTTCAGAGTTCATTTGTGGTGCTTTTTAATTTCAGGGTCATTTAGCTCAAAACAATTCATTAAATGCATGAAAAATTGCAAATGAAGTTAGATAGGGTTGAAAGTTTAGGATGTGGCTTCTAATGGTTCATATTGAATGCACAAAAAGTCTGGAGTTGAAATAATTTTAAAAAATTGAAATCCTTTTGTAACAGACGAGTTTTCGTCCGAAACCCTGATACTTCGAAAGAGATTGTCCATTTTGTACACGAAGTGCATCCAGTTTTTTCCGCAACCCTCTCAACTTTTTAGCACATGCTATGTGGGTGAAATTATGATATACCATGCCAAGTTTCAACCATTTCCGAGTTCATTTGTGGTGCTTTTTAATTTCAGGGTCATTTAGCTGAAAACAATTCATTAAATGCATGAAAAATAGCAAATGAAGTTAGATAGGGTTGAAATTTTAGGATGTGGCTTCTAATGGTTCATATTGAATGCACAAAACGTCTGGAGTTGAAATAATTTTAAAAAATTGAAATCCTTTTGTAACACACGAATTTTCGTCCGAAACCCTGATACTTCGAAAGAGATTGTCCTTTTTGTACACGAAGTACATCCAGTTTATGCCGTAACCCTCTCAACTTTTTAGCACATGCTATGTGGGTGAAATTATGATACCATGCCAACTTTCAACCATTTTAGAGTTCATTTGTGGTGCTTTTTAATTTCAGGGTTATTTAGCTCAAAACAATTCATTAAATGCATGAAAAATAGCAAATGAAGTTAGATAGGGTTGAAATTTTAGGATGTGGCTTCTAATGGTTCATATGGAATGCACAAAAAGTTTGGAGTTGAAATAAGTTTAAAAAAATTGAAATCCTTTTGTAACAGACGAGTTTTCGTCCTAAACCCTGATACTTCGAAAGAGATTGTCCATTTTGTACACGAAGTGCATCCAGTTTTTGCCGTAACCCTCTCAACTTTTTAGCACATGCTATGTGGGTGAAAGTATGATACCATGCCAAGTTTCAACCATTTCAGAGTTCATTTGTGGTGCTTTTTAATTTCAGGGTCATTTAGCTCAAAACAATTCATTTAATGCATGAAAAATAGCAAATGAAGTTAGATAGGGTTGAAATTTTAGGATGTGGCTTATAATGGTTCATATTGACTGCACAAAAAGTTTGGAGTTGAAATAAGTTAAAAAAATTTGAAATCCTTTTGTAACAGACGAGTTTTCGTCCTAAACCCTGATACTTCGAAAGAGATTGTCCATTTTGTACACGAAGTGCATCCAGTTTTTGCCGTAACCCTCTCAACTTTTTAGCACATGCTATGTGGGTGAAATTATGATACCATGCCAAGTTTCAACAATTTCAGAGTTCATTTGTGGTGCTTTTTAATTTCAGGGTCATTTAGCTCAAAACAATTCATTAAATGCATGAAAAATAGCAAATGAAGTTAGATAGGGTTGAAATTTTAGGATGTGGCTTCTAATGGTTCATATTGAATGCACAAAACGTCTGGAGTTGAAATAATTTTAAAAAATTGAAATCCTTTTGTAACACACGAGTTTTCGTCCGAAACCCTGATACTTCGAAATAGATTGTCCATTTTGTACACGAAGTGCATCCAGTTTTTGCCGTAACCCTCTCAACTTTTTAGCACATGCTATATGGGTGAAATTATGATACCATGCCAACTTTCAACCATTTCAGAGTTCATTTGTGGTGCTTTTTAATTTCAGGGCTATGTAGCTCAAAACAATTCATTAAATGCATGAAAAATAGCAAATGAAGTTAGATAGGGTTGAAATTTTAGGATGTGGCTTCTAATGGTTCATATGGAATGCACAAAAAGTTTGGAGTTGAAATAAGTTTAAAAAAATTGAAATCCTTTTGTAACAGACGAGTTTTCGTCCTAAACCCTGATACTTCGAAAGAGATTGTCCATTTTGTACACGAAGTGCATCCAGTTTTTGCCGTAACCCTCTCAACATTTTAGCACATGCTATGTGGGTGAAATTATGATACCATGCCAAGTTTCAACCATTTCAGAGTTCATTTGTGGTGCTTTTTAATTTCAGGGTCATTTAGCTCAAAACAATTCATTTAATGCATGAAAAATAGCAAATGAAGTTAGATAGGGTTGAAATTTTAGGATGTGGCTTATAATGGTTCATATTGAATGCACAAAAAGTTTGGAGTTGAAATAAGTTAAAAAAATTTGAAATCCTTTTGTATCAGACGAGTTTTCGTCCTAAACCCTGATACTTCGAAAGAGATTGTCCATTTTGTACACGAAGTGCATCCAGTTTTTGCCGTAACCCTCTCAACTTTTTAGCACATGCTATGTGGGTGAAATTATGATACCATGCCAAGTTTCAACCATTTCAGAGTTCATTTGTGGTGCTTTTTAATTTCAGGGTCATTTAGCTCAAAACAATTCATTAAATGCATGAAAAATAGCAAATGAAGTTAGATAGGGTTGAAATTTTAGGATGTGGCTTCTAATGGTTCATATTGAATGCACAAAAAGTCTGGAGTTGAAATAAGTTAAAAAAAATTGAAATCCTTTTGTAACAGACGAGTTTTCGTCCGAAACCCTGATACTTCGAAAGAGATTGTCCATTTTGTACACGAAGTGCATCCAGCTTTTGCCGTAACCCTCTCAACTTTTTATCCCATTCTATGTGGGTGAAATTATGATACCATGCCAAGTTTCAACCTTTTTAGAGTTCATTTGTGGTGCTTTTTAATTTCAGGGTCATTTAGCTCAAAACAATTCATTAAATGCATAAAAAATAGCAAATGAAGTTAGATAGGGTTGAAATTTTAGGATGTGGCTTCTAATGCTTCATATTGAATGCACAAAAAGTCTGGAGTTGAAATAAGTTAAAAAAATTGAAATCCTTTTGTAACACACGAGTTTTCATCCGAAACCCTGATACTTCGAAAGAGATTGTCCATTTTGTACACGAAGTGCATCCAGTTTTTGCCGTAACCCTTTCAACTTTCTAGCACATGCTATGTGGGTGAAATTATGATACCATGCCAAGTTTTAACCATTTCAGAGTTCATTTGTGGTGCTTTTTAATTTCAGGGTCATTTAGCTGAAAACAATTCATTAAATGAATGAAAAATAGCAAATGAAGTTAGATAGGGTTGAAAGTTTAGGATGTGGCTTCTAATGGTTCATATTGAATGCACAAAAAGTCTGGAGTTGAAATAATTTTAAAAAATTGAAATCCTTTTGTAAGAGACGAGTTTTCGTCCGAAACCCTGATACTTCGAAAGAGATTGTCCATTTTGTACACGAAGTGCATCCAGTTTTTTCCGTAACCCTCTAAACTTTTTAGCACATGCTATGTGGGTGAAATTATGATACCATGCCAAGTTTCAACCATTTCAGAGTTCATTTGTGGTGCTTTTTAATTTCAGGGTCGTTTAGCTCAAAACAATTCATTAAATGCATGAAAAATAGCAAATGAAGTTAGATAGGGTTGAAATTTTAGGATGTGGCTTCTAATGGTTCATATTGAATGCACAAAAAGTCTGGAGTTGAAATAAGTTCAAAAAAATTGAAATCCTTTTGTAACAGACGAGTTTTCGTCCGAAACCCTGATACTTCGAAAGAGATTGTCCATTTTGTACACGAAGTGCATCCAGTTTTTGCCGTAACCCTCTCAACTTTTTAGCACATGCTATGTGGGTGAAATTATGATACCATGCGAACTTTCAACCATTTCAGAGTTCATTTGTGGTGCTTTTTAATTTCAGGGTCATTTAGCTCAAAACAATTCATTAAAGGCGTGAAAAATAGCAAATGAAATTAGATAGGGTTGAAATTTTAGGATGTCGCTTCTAATGGTTCATATTGAATGCACAAAAGGTCTGGAGATGAAATAAGTTGAAAAAAATTGAAATCCTTATGTAACAGACGAGTTTTCGTCCGAAACCCTGATATTTCGAAAGAGATTGTCCATTTTGTACACGAAGTGCATCCAGCTTTTGCCGTAACCCTCTCAACTTTTTATCCCATGCTATGTGGGTGAAATTATGATACCATGCCAAGTTTCAACCTTTTAAGAGTTCATTTGTGGTGCTTTTTAATTTCAAGGTCATTTAGCTCAAAACAATTCATTAAATGCATGAAAAATAGCAAATGATGTTAGATAGGGTTGAAATTTTCGGATGTGGCTTCTAATGGTTCATATGGAATGCACAAAAAGTTTGGAGTTGAAATAAGTTTAAAAAAATTGAAATCCTTTTGGAACACACGAGTTTTCGTCCGAAACCCTGATACTTCGAAAGAGATTGTCCATTTTGTACACGAAGTGCATCCAGTTTTTGCCGTAACCTTCTCAACTTTTTAGCACATGCTATGTGGGTGAAATTATGATACCATGCCAAGTTTCAACCATTTCAGAGTTCATTTGTGGTGCTTTTTAATTTCAGGGTCATTTAGCTCAAAACAATTCATTAAATGCATGAAAAATAGCAAATGAAGTTAGATAGGGTTGAAATTTTAGGATGTGGCTTCTAATGGTTCATATTGAATGCCCAAAAAGTCTGGAGTTGAAATAAGTTAAAAAAATTGAAATCCTTTTGTAACAGACGAGTTTTCGTCCGAAACCCTGATATTTCGAAAGAGATTGTCCATTTTGTACACGAAGTGCATCCAGTTTTTGCCGCAACCCTCTCAACTTTTTAGCACATGCTATGTGGGTGAAATTATGATACCATGCCAAGTTTCAACCATTTGATAGTTCATTTGTGGTGCTTTTTAATTTCAGGCTCATTTAGCTCAAAACAATTCATTAAATGCATGAAAAATAGGAAATGAAGTTAGATAGGGTTGAAATTTTAGGATGTGGCTTCTAATGGTTCATACTGAATGCACAAAAAGTCTGGAGTTGAAAAAAGTTAAAAAAAATTGAAATCCTTATGTAACAGACGTGTTTTCGTCCGAAACCCTGATACTTCGAAAGAGATTGTCCATTTTGTACACGAAGTGCATCCAGCTTTCGCCGTAACCCTCTCAACTTTTTATCCCACGCTATGTGGGTGAAATTATGATACCATGCCAAGTTTCAACCTTTTTAGAGTTCATTTGTGGTGCTTTTTCATTTCAGGGTCATTTAGCTCAAAACAATTCATTAAATGCATAAAAAATAGCAAATGAAGTTAGATAGGGTTGAAATTTTAGGATGTGGCTTCTAATGCTTCATATTGAATGCACAAAAAGTCTGGAGTTGAAATAAGTTAAACAAATTGAAATCCTTTGGTAACACACGAGTTTTCGTCTGAAACCCTGATACTTCGAAAGAGATTGTTCATTTTGTACATGAAATGCATCCAGCTTTTGCCGTAACCCTCTCAACTTTTTAGCACATGCTATGTGGGTGAAATTATGATACCATGCCAAGTTTCAACCTTTTTAGAGTTCATTTGTGGTGCTTTTTAATTTCAGGGTCATTTAGCTCAAAACAATTCATTAAATGCATAAAAAATAGCAAATGAAGTTAGATAGGGTTGAAATTTTAGGATGTGGCTTCTAATGCTTCATATTGAACGCACAAAAAGTCTGGAGTTGAAATAAGTTAAAAAAATTGAAATCCTTTTGTAACACACGAGTTTTCGTCCGAAACCCTGATACTTCGAAAGAGATTGTCCATTTTGTACACGAAGTGCATCCAGTTTTTGCCGTAACCCTCTCAACTTTTTAGCACATGCTATGTGGGTGAAATTATGATACCATGCCAAGTTTCAACCATTTCAGAGTTCATTTGTGGTGCTTTTTAATTTCAGGGTCATTTAGCTCAAAACAATTCATTAAATGCATGAAAAATAGCAAATGAAGTTAGATAGGGTTGAAATTTTAGGATGTGGCTTCTAATGGTTCATATTGAATGCACAAAACGTCTGGAGTTGAAATAATTTTAAAAAATTGAAATCCTTTTGTAACACACGAGTTTTCGTCCGAAACCCTGATACTTCGAAATAGATTGTCCATTTTGTACACGAAGTGCATCCAGTTTTTGCCGTAACCCTCTCAACTTTTTAGCACATGCTATATGGGTGAAATTATGATACCATGCCAACTTTCAACCATTTCAGAGTTCATTTGTGGTGCTTTTTAATTTCAGGGCTATGTAGCTCAAAACAATTCATTAAATGCATGAAAAATAGCAAATGAAGTTAGATAGGGTTGAAATTTTAGGATGTGGCTTCTAATGGTTCATATGGAATGCACAAAAAGTTTGGAGTTGAAATAAGTTTAAAAAAATTGAAATCCTTTTGTAACAGACGAGTTTTCGTCCTAAACCCTGATACTTCGAAAGAGATTGTCCATTTTGTACACGAAGTGCATCCAGTTTTTGCCGTAACCCTCTCAACATTTTAGCACATGCTATGTGGGTGAAATTATGATACCATGCCAAGTTTCAACCATTTCAGAGTTCATTTGTGGTGCTTTTTAATTTCAGGGTCATTTAGCTCAAAACAATTCATTTAATGCATGAAAAATAGCAAATGAAGTTAGATAGGGTTGAAATTTTAGGATGTGGCTTATAATGGTTCATATTGAATGCACAAAAAGTTTGGAGTTGAAATAAGTTAAAAAAATTTGAAATCCTTTTGTATCAGACGAGTTTTCGTCCTAAACCCTGATACTTCGAAAGAGATTGTCCATTTTGTACACGAAGTGCATCCAGTTTTTGCCGTAACCCTCTCAACTTTTTAGCACATGCTATGTGGGTGAAATTATGATACCATGCCAAGTTTCAACCATTTCAGAGTTCATTTGTGGTGCTTTTTAATTTCAGGGTCATTTAGCTCAAAACAATTCATTAAATGCATGAAAAATAGCAAATGAAGTTAGATAGGGTTGAAATTTTAGGATGTGGCTTCTAATGGTTCATATTGAATGCACAAAAAGTCTGGAGTTGAAATAAGTTAAAAAAAATTGAAATCCTTTTGTAACAGACGAGTTTTCGTCCGAAACCCTGATACTTCGAAAGAGATTGTCCATTTTGTACACGAAGTGCATCCAGCTTTTGCCGTAACCCTCTCAACTTTTTATCCCATTCTATGTGGGTGAAATTATGATACCATGCCAAGTTTCAACCTTTTTAGAGTTCATTTGTGGTGCTTTTTAATTTCAGGGTCATTTAGCTCAAAACAATTCATTAAATGCATAAAAAATAGCAAATGAAGTTAGATAGGGTTGAAATTTTAGGATGTGGCTTCTAATGCTTCATATTGAATGCACAAAAAGTCTGGAGTTGAAATAAGTTAAAAAAATTGAAATCCTTTTGTAACACACGAGTTTTCATCCGAAACCCTGATACTTCGAAAGAGATTGTCCATTTTGTACACGAAGTGCATCCAGTTTTTGCCGTAACCCTTTCAACTTTCTAGCACATGCTATGTGGGTGAAATTATGATACCATGCCAAGTTTTAACCATTTCAGAGTTCATTTGTGGTGCTTTTTAATTTCAGGGTCATTTAGCTGAAAACAATTCATTAAATGAATGAAAAATAGCAAATGAAGTTAGATAGGGTTGAAAGTTTAGGATGTGGCTTCTAATGGTTCATATTGAATGCACAAAAAGTCTGGAGTTGAAATAATTTTAAAAAATTGAAATCCTTTTGTAAGAGACGAGTTTTCGTCCGAAACCCTGATACTTCGAAAGAGATTGTCCATTTTGTACACGAAGTGCATCCAGTTTTTTCCGTAACCCTCTAAACTTTTTAGCACATGCTATGTGGGTGAAATTATGATACCATGCCAAGTTTCAACCATTTCAGAGTTCATTTGTGGTGCTTTTTAATTTCAGGGTCGTTTAGCTCAAAACAATTCATTAAATGCATGAAAAATAGCAAATGAAGTTAGATAGGGTTGAAATTTTAGGATGTGGCTTCTAATGGTTCATATTGAATGCACAAAAAGTCTGGAGTTGAAATAAGTTCAAAAAAATTGAAATCCTTTTGTAACAGACGAGTTTTCGTCCGAAACCCTGATACTTCGAAAGAGATTGTCCATTTTGTACACGAAGTGCATCCAGTTTTTGCCGTAACCCTCTCAACTTTTTAGCACATGCTATGTGGGTGAAATTATGATACCATGCGAACTTTCAACCATTTCAGAGTTCATTTGTGGTGCTTTTTAATTTCAGGGTCATTTAGCTCAAAACAATTCATTAAAGGCATGAAAAATAGCAAATGAAATTAGATAGGGTTGAAATTTTAGGATGTCGCTTCTAATGGTTCATATTGAATGCACAAAAGGTCTGGAGATGAAATAAGTTGAAAAAAATTGAAATCCTTATGTAACAGACGAGTTTTCGTCCGAAACCCTGATATTTCGAAAGAGATTGTCCATTTTGTACACGAAGTGCATCCAGCTTTTGCCGTAACCCTCTCAACTTTTTATCCCATGCTATGTGGGTGAAATTATGATACCATGCCAAGTTTCAACCTTTTAAGAGTTCATTTGTGGTGCTTTTTAATTTCAAGGTCATTTAGCTCAAAACAATTCATTAAATGCATGAAAAATAGCAAATGATGTTAGATAGGGTTGAAATTTTCGGATGTGGCTTCTAATGGTTCATATGGAATGCACAAAAAGTTTGGAGTTGAAATAAGTTTAAAAAAATTGAAATCCTTTTGGAACACACGAGTTTTCGTCCGAAACCCTGATACTTCGAAAGAGATTGTCCATTTTGTACACGAAGTGCATCCAGTTTTTGCCGTAACCTTCTCAACTTTTTAGCACATGCTATGTGGGTGAAATTATGATACCATGCCAAGTTTCAACCATTTCAGAGTTCATTTGTGGTGCTTTTTAATTTCAGGGTCATTTAGCTCAAAACAATTCATTAAATGCATGAAAAATAGCAAATGAAGTTAGATAGGGTTGAAATTTTAGGATGTGGCTTCTAATGGTTCATATTGAATGCCCAAAAAGTCTGGAGTTGAAATAAGTTAAAAAAATTGAAATCCTTTTGTAACAGACGAGTTTTCGTCCGAAACCCTGATATTTCGAAAGAGATTGTCCATTTTGTACACGAAGTGCATCCAGTTTTTGCCGCAACCCTCTCAACTTTTTAGCACATGCTATGTGGGTGAAATTATGATACCATGCCAAGTTTCAACCATTTGATAGTTCATTTGTGGTGCTTTTTAATTTCAGGCTCATTTAGCTCAAAACAATTCATTAAATGCATGAAAAATAGGAAATGAAGTTAGATAGGGTTGAAATTTTAGGATGTGGCTTCTAATGGTTCATACTGAATGCACAAAAAGTCTGGAGTTGAAAAAAGTTAAAAAAAATTGAAATCCTTATGTAACAGACGTGTTTTCGTCCGAAACCCTGATACTTCGAAAGAGATTGTCCATTTTGTACACGAAGTGCATCCAGCTTTCGCCGTAACCCTCTCAACTTTTTATCCCACGCTATGTGGGTGAAATTATGATACCATGCCAAGTTTCAACCTTTTTAGAGTTCATTTGTGGTGCTTTTTAATTTCAGGGTCATTTAGCTCAAAACAATTCATTAAATGCATAAAAAATAGCAAATGAAGTTAGATAGGGTTGAAATTTTAGGATGTGGCTTCTAATGCTTCATATTGAATGCACAAAAAGTCTGGAGTTGAAATAAGTTAAACAAATTGAAATCCTTTGGTAACACACGAGTTTTCGTCTGAAACCCTGATACTTCGAAAGAGATTGTTCATTTTGTACATGAAATGCATCCAGCTTTTGCCGTAACCCTCTCAACTTTTTAGCACATGCTATGTGGGTGAAATTATGATACCATGCCAAGTTTCAACCTTTTTAGAGTTCATTTGTGGTGCTTTTTAATTTCAGGGTCATTTAGCTCAAAACAATTCATTAAATGCATAAAAAATAGCAAATGAAGTTAGATAGGGTTGAAATTTTAGGATGTGGCTTCTAATGCTTCATATTGAACGCACAAAAAGTCTGGAGTTGAAATAAGTTAAAAAAATTGAAATCCTTTTGTAACACACGAGTTTTCGTCCGAAACCCTGATACTTCGAAAGAGATTGTCCATTTTGTACACGAAGTGCATCCAGTTTTTGCCGTAACCCTCTCAACTTTTTAGCACATGCTATGTGGGTGAAATTATGATACCATGCCAAGTTTCAACCATTTCAGAGTTCATTTGTGGTGCTTTTTAATTTCAGGGTCATTTAGCTCAAAACAATTCATTAAATGCATGAAAAATAGCAAATGAAGTTAGATAGGGTTGAAATTTTAGGATGTGGCTTCTAATGGTTCATATTGAATGCACAAAAAGTCTGGAGTTGAAATAAGTTCAAAAAAATTGAAATCCTTTTGTAACAGACGAGTTTTCGTCCGAAACCCTGATACTTCGAAAGAGATTGTCCATTTTGTACACGAAGTGCATCCAGTTTTTGCCGTAACCCTCTCAACTTTTTAGCACATGCTATGTGGGTGAAATTATGATACCATGCCAAGTTTCAACCATTTGATAGTTCATTTGTGGTGCTTTTTAATTTCAGGGTCATTTAGCTCAAAACAATTCATTAAATGCATAAAAATAGCAAATGAAGTTAGATATGTTTAAATTTTAGGATGTGGCTTCTAATGGTTCATATTGAATGCACAAAAAGTCTGGAGTTGAAATAAGTTAAAAAAAATTGAAATCCTTATGTAACAGACGAGTTTTCGTCCGAAACCCTGATACTTCGAAAGAGATTGTCCATTTTGTACACGAAGTGCATCCAGCTTTTGCCGTAACCCTCTCAACTTTTTATCCCATGCTATGTGGGTGAAATTATGATATCATGCCAAGTTTCAACCTTTTTAGAGTTCATTTGTGGTGCTTTTTAATTTCAGGGTCATTTAGCTGAAAACAATTCATTAAATGCATGAAAAATAGCAAATGATGTTAGATAGGGTTGAAATTTTCGGATGTGGCTTCTAATGGTACATATTGAATGCACAAAACGTCTGGAGTTGAAATAAGTTTAAAAAAAATTGAAATCCTTTTGTAACAGACGAGTTTTCGCCCGAAACCCTGATACTTCGAAAGAGATTGTTCATTTTGTACACGAAGTGCATCCAGTTTTTGCCGTAACCCTCTCAACTTTTTAGCACATGCTATGTGGGTGAAATTATGATACCATGCCAACTTTCAACCATTTCAGAGTTCATTTGTGGTGCTTTTTAATTTCAGGGTTATTTAGCTCAAAACAATTCATTAAATGCATGAAAAATAGCAAATGAAGTTAGATAGGGTTGAAATTTTAGGATGTGGCTTCTAATGGTTCATATTGAATGCACAAAAAGTCTGGAGTTGAAATAAGTTCAAAAAAATTGAAATCCTTTTGTAACTGACGAGTTTTCGTCCTAAACCCTGATACTTCGAAAGAGATTGTCCATTTTGTACACGCAGTGCATCCAGTTTTTGCCGTAACCCTCTCAACTTTTTAGCACATGCTATGTGGGTCAAATTATGATACCATGCCAAGTTTCAACCATTTCAGAGTTCATTTGTGGTGCTTTTTAATTTCAGGGTCATTTAGCTCAAAACAATTCATTTAATGCATGAAAAATAGCAAATGAAGTTAGATAGGGTTGAAATTTTAGGATGTGGCTTCTAATGGTTCATATTGAATGCACAAAAAGTCTGGAGTTGAAAAAAGTTCAAAAAAATTGAAATCCTTTTGTAACAGACGAGTTTTCGTCCTAAACCCTGATACTTCGAAAGAGATTGTCCATTTTGTACACGAAGTGCATCCAGTTTTTGCCTTAACCCTCTCAACTTTTTAGCACATGCTATGTGGGTGAAATTATGATACCATGCCAAGTTTCAACCATTTGATAGTTCATTTGTGGTGCTTTTTAATTTCAGGGTCATTTAGCTGAAAATAATTCATTAAATGCATGAAAAATAGCAAACGAAGTTAGATAGGGTTGAAATTTTAGGATGTGGCTTCTAATGGTTCATATTGAATGCACAAAAAGTCTGGAGTTGAAATAAGTTAAAAAAAATTGAAATCCTTATGTAACAGACGAGTTTTCGTCCGAAACCCTGATACTTCGAAAGAGATTGTCCATTTTGTACACGAAGTGCATCCAGCTTTTGCCGTAACCCTCTCAACTTTTTATCCCATGCTATGTGGGTGAAACTATGATACCATGCCAAGTTTCAACCTTTTTAGAGTTCATTTGTGGTGCTTTTTAATTTCAGGGTCATTTAGCTGAAAACAATTCATTAAATGCATGAAAAATAGCAAATGATGTTAGATAGGGTTGAAATTTTAGGATGTGGCTTCTAATGGTTCATATTGAATGCACAAAAAGTCTGGAGTTGAAATAAGTTCAAAAAAATTGAAATCCTTTTGTAACAGACGAGTTTTCGTCCGAAACCATGATACTTCGAAAGAGATTGTCCATTTTGTACACGAAGTGCATCCAGTTTTTGCCGTAACCCTCTCAACTATTTAGCACATGCTATGTGGGTGAAATTATGATACCATGCCAAGTTTCAACCATTTGATAGTTCATTTGTGGTGCTTTTTAATTTCAGGGTCATTTAGCTCAAAACAATTCATTAAATGCATGAAAAATAGGAATGAAGTTAGATAGGGTTGAAATTTTAGGATGTGGCTTCTAATGGTTCATACTGAATGCACAAAAAGTCTAGAGTTGAAAAAAGTTAAAAAAAAATGAAATCCTTATGTAACAGACGTGTTTTCGTCCGAAACCCTGATACTTCGAAAGAGATTGTCCATTTTGTACACGAAGTGCATCCAGTTTTTGCCGTAACCCTCTCAACTTTTTAGCACATGCTATGTGGGTGAAATTATGATACCATGCCAACTTTCAACCATTTCAGAGTTCATTTGTGGTGCTTTTTAATTTCAGGGTCATTTAGCTCAAAACAATTCATTTAATGCATGAAAAATAGCAAATGAAGTTAGATAGGGTTGAAATTTTAGGATGTGGCTTATAATGGTTCATATTGAATGCACAAAAAGTCTGGAGTTGAAATAAGTTCAAAAAAAATTGAAATCCTTTTGTAACAGACGAGTTTTCGTCCTAAACCCTGATACTTCGAAAGAGATTGTCCATTTTGTACACGAAGTGCACCCAGTTTTTGCCGTAACCCTCTCAACTTTTTAGCAGATGCTATGTGGGTGAAATTATAATACCATGCCAAGTTTCAACCATTTCAGAGTTCATTTGTGGTGCTTTTTAATTTCAGGGTCATTTAGCTCAAAACAATTCATTAAATGCATAAAAATAGCAAATGAAGTTAGATATGTTTAAATTTTAGGATGTGGCTTCTAATGGTTCATATTGAATGCACAAAAAGTCTGGAGTTGAAATAAGTTAAAAAAATTGAAATCCTTTTGTAACAGACGAGTTTTCGTCCGAAACCCTGATATTTCAAAAGAGATTGTCCATTTTGTACACGAAGTGCATCCAGTTTTTGCCGTAACCCTCTCAACTTTTTAGCACATGCTATGTGGGTGAAATTATGATACCATGCCAAGTTTCAACCATTTGATAGTTCATTTGTGGTGCTTTTTAATTTCAGGGTCATTTAGCTCAAAACAATTCATTAAATGCATGAAAAATAGCAAATGAAGTCAGATAGGGTTGAAATTTAAGGATGTGTCTTCTAATGGTTCATATTGAATGCACAAAAAGTCTGGAGTTGAAATAATTTTAAAAAATTGCAATCCTTTTGTAACAGACGAGTTTTCGTCCGAAACCCTGATACTTCGAAAGAGATTGTCCATTTTGTACACGAAGTGCATCCAGTTTTTGCCGTAACCCTCTCAACTTTTTAGCACATGCTATGTGGGTGAAATTATGATACCATGCCAACTTTCAACCATTTCAGAGTTCATTTGTGGTGCTTTTTAATTTCAGGGTCATTTAGCTCAAAACAATTCATTAAATGCATGAAAAATAGCAAATGAAGTTAGATAGGGTTGAAATTTTAGGATGTGGCTTCTAATGGTTCATATTGAATGCACAAAAAGTCTGGAGTTGAAATAAGTTCAAAAAAATTGAAATCCTTTTGTAACAGACGAGTTTTCGTCCGAAACCATGATACTTCGAAAGAGATTGTCCATTTTGTACACGAAGTGCATCCAGTTTTTGCCGTAACCCTCTCAAATTTTTAGCACATGCTATGTGGGTGAAATTATGATACCATGCCAAGTTTCAACCATTTGATAGTTCATTTGTGGTGCTTTTTAATTTCAGGGTCATTTAGCTCAAAACAATTCATTAAATGCATGAAAAATAGGAAATGAAGTTAGATAGGGTTGAAATTTTAGGATGTGGCTTCTAATGGTTCAAACTGAATGCACAAAAAGTCTGGAGTTGAAAAAAGTTAAAAAAAATTGAAATCCTTATGTAACAGACGTGTTTTCGTCCGAAACCCTGATACTTCGAAAGAGATTGTCCATTTTGTACACGAAGTGCATCCAGTTTTTGCCGTAACCATCTCAACTTTTTAGCACATGCTATGTGGGTGAAATTATGATACCATGCCAAGTTTCAACCATTTCAGAGTTCATTTGTGGTGCTTTTTAATTTCAGGGTCATTTAGCTGAAAACAATTCATTAAATGCATGAAAAATAGCAAATGAAGTTAGATAGGGTTGAAATTTTAGGATGTGGCTTCTAATGGTTCATATTGAATGCACAAAAAGTCTGGAGTTGAAATAATTTTAAAAAATTGAAATCCTTTTGTAACAAACGAGTTTTTGTCCGAAACCCTGATACTTCGAAAGTGATTGTCCATTTTGTACACGAAGTGCATCCAGTTTTTGCCGTAACCCTCTCTACTTTTTAACACATGCTATGTGGGTGAAATTATGATATACCATGCCAAGTTTCAACCATTTCCGAGTTCATTTGTGGTGCTTTTCAATTTCAGGGTCATTTAGCTGAAAACAATTCATTAAATGCATGAAAAATAGCAAATGAAGTTAGATAGGGTTGAAATTTTAGGATGTGGCTTCTAATGGTTCATATTGAATGCACAAAACGTCTAGAGTTGAAATAATTTTAAAAAATTGAAATCCTTTTGTAACACACGAGTTTTCGTCCGAAACCCTCATATTTCGAAAGAGATTGTCCATTTTGTACACGAAGTGCATCCAGTTTTTGCCGTAACCCTCTCAACTTTTTAGCACATGCTATGTGGGTGAAATTATGATACCATGCCAAGTTTCAACCATTTGATAGTTCATTTGTGGTGCTTTTTAATTTCAGGGTCATTTAGCTGAAAACAATTCATTAAATGCATGAAAAATAGCAAATGAAGTTAGATAGGGTTGAAATTTTAGGATGTGGCTTATAATGGTTCATATTGAATGCACAAAAAGTCTGGGGTTGAAATAAGTTAAAAAAAATGAAATCCTTATGTAAGAGACGAGTTTTCGTCCGAAACCCTGATACTTCGAAAGAGATTGTCCATTTTGTACACGAAGTGCATCCAGCTTTTGCCGTAACCCTCTCAACTTTTTATCCCGTGCTATGTGGGTGAAATTATGATACCATGCCCAGTTTCAACCTCTTTAGAGTTCATTTGTGGTGCTTTTTAATTTCAGGGTCATTTAGCTCAAAACAATTCATTAAATGCATGGAAAATAGCAAATGATGTTAGATAGGGTTGAAATTTTCGGATGTGGCTTCTAATGGTTCATATTGAATGCACAAAAAGTTTGGAGTTGAAATAAGTTAAAAAAAATTGAAATCCTTTTGTAACAGACGAGTTTTCGTCCTAAACCCTGATACTTCGAAAGAGATTGTCCATTTTGTACACGAAGTGCATCCAGTTTTTGCCGTAACCCTCTCAACTTTTTAGCACATGCTATGTGGGTGAAATTATGATACCATGCCAAGTTTCAACAATTTCAGAGTTCATTTGTGGTGCTTTTTAATTTCAGGGTCATTTAGCTCAAAACAATTCATTAAATGCATGAAAAATAGCAAATGAAGTTAGATAGGGTTGAAATTTTAGGATGTGGCTTCTAATGGTTCATATTGAATGCACAAAAAGTCTGGAGTTGAAATAAATTAAAAAAATTTGAAATCCTTTTGTAACAGACGAGTTTTCGTCCGAAACCCTGATATTTCGAAAGAGATTGTCCATTTTGTACACGAAGTGCATCCAGTTTTTGCCGTAACCCTCTCAACTTTTTAGCACATGCTATGTGGGTGAAATTATGATACCATTCCAAGTTTCAACCATTTGATAGTTCATTTGTGGTGCTTTTTAATTTCAGGGTCATTTAGCTCAAAACAATTCATTAAATGCATGAAAAATAGCAAATGAAGTCAGATAGGGTTGAAATTTTAGGATGTGGCTTCTAATGGTTCATATTGAATGCACAAAAAGTCTGGAGTTGAAATAATTTTAAAAAATTGAAATCCTTTTGTAATAGACGAGTTTTCGTCCGAAACCCTGATACTTCGAAAGAGATTGTCCATTTTGTACACGAAGTGCATCCAGTTTTTGCCGTAACCCTCTCAACTTTTTAGCACATGCTATGTGGGTGAAATTATGATACCATGCCAACTTTCAACCATTTCAGAGTTCATTTGTGGTGCTTTTTAATTTCAGGGTCATTTAGCTCAAAACAATTCATTAAATGCATGAAAAATAGCAAATGAAGTTAGATAGGGTTGAAATTTTAGGATGTGGCTTCTAATGGTTCATATTGAATGCACAAAAAGTCTGGAGTTGAAATAAGTTCAAAAAAATTGAAATCCTTTTGTAACAGACGAGTTTTCGTCCGAAACCATGATACTTCGAAAGAGATTGTACATTTTGTACACGAAGTGCATCCAGTTTTTGCCGTAACCCTCTCAACTTTTTAGCACATGCTATGTGGGTGAAATTATGATACCATGCCAACTTTCAACCATTTCAGAGTTCATTTGTGGTGCTTTTTAATTTCAGGGTCATTTAGCTAAAAACAATTCATTAAATGCATGAAAAATAGCAAATGAAGTTAGATAGGGTTGAAATTTTAGGATGTGGCTTCTAATGGTTCATATTGAATGCACAAAACGTCTGGAGTTGAAATAATTTTAAAAAATTGAAATCCTTTTGTAACACACGAGTTTTCGTCCGAAACCCTGATATTTCGAACGAGATTGTCCATTTTGTACACGAAGTGCATCCAGTTTTTGCCGTAACCCTCTCAACTTTTTAGCACATGCTATGTGGGTGAAATTATGATACCATGCCAAGTTTCAACCATTTGATAGTTCATTTGTGGTGCTTTTTAATTTCAGGGTCATTTAGCTGAAAACAATTCATTAAATGCATGAAAAATAGCAAATGAAGTTAGATAGGGTTGAAATTTTAGGATGTGGCTTATAATGGTTCATATTGAATGCACAAAAAGTCTGGGGTTGAAATAAGTTAAAAAAAATTGAAATCCTTATGTAACAGACGAGTTTTCGTCCGAAACCCTGATACTTCGAAAGAGATTGTCCATTTTGTACACGAAGTGCATCCAGCTTTTGCCGTGACCCTCTCAACTTTTTATCCCGTGCTATGTGGGTGAAATTATGATACCATGCCCAGTTTCAACCATTTCAGAGTTCATTTGTGGTGCTTTTTAATTTCAGGGTCATTTAGCTCAAAACAATTCATTTAATGCATGAAAAATAGCAAATGAAGTTAGATAGGGTTGAAATTTTAGGATGTGGCTTCTAATGGTTCATATGGAATGCACAAAAAGTTTGGAGTTGAAATAAGTTTAAAAAAATTGAAATCCTTTTGTAACAGACGAGTTTTCGTCCTAAACCCTGATACTTCGAAAGAGATTGTCCATTTTGTACACGAAGTGCATCCAGTTTTTGCCGTTACCCTCTCAACTTTTTAGCACATGCTATGTGGGTGAAATTATGATACCATGCCAAGTTTCAACAATTTCAGAGTTCATTTGTGGTGCTTTTTAATTTCAGGGTCATTTAGCTCAAAACAATTCATTAAATGCATGAAAAATAGCAAATGAAGTTAGATAGGGTTGAAATTTTAGGATGTGGCTTCTAATAGTTCATATTGAATGCACAAAAAGTCTGGAGTTGAAATAAGTTAAAAAAAATTGAAATCCTTTTGTAACAGACGAGTTTTCGTCCGAAACCCTGATATTTCGAAAGAGATTGTCCATTTTGTACACGAAGTGCATCCAGTTTTTGCCGTAACCCTCTCAACTTTTTAGCACATGCTATGTGGGTGAAATTATGATACCATGCCAAGTTTCAACCATTTCAGAGTTCATTTGTGGTGCTTTTTAATTTCAGGGTCATTTAGCTCAAAACAATTCATTAAATGCATGAAAACTAGCAAATGAAGTTAGATAGGGTTGAAATTTTAGGATGTGGCTTCTAATGGTTCATATTGAATGCACAAAACGTCTGGAGTTGAAATAATTTTAAAAAATTGAAATCCTTTTGTAACACACGAGTTTTCGTCCGAAACCCTGATACTTCGAAATAGATTGTCCATTTTGTACACGAAGTGCATCCAGTTTTTGCCGTAACCCTCTCAACTTTTTAGCACATGCTATGTGGGTGAAATTATGATACCATGCCAACTTTCAACCATTTCAGAGTTCATTTGTGGTGCTTTTTAATTTCAGGGTTATGTAGCTCAAAACAATTCATTAAATGCATGAAAAATAGCAAATGAAGTTAGATAGGGTTGAAATTTTAGGATGTGGCTTCTAATGGTTCATATGGAATGCACAAAAAGTTTGGAGTTGAAATAAGTTTAAAAAAATTGAAATCCTTTTGTAACAGACGAGTTTTCGTCCTAAACCGTGATACTTCGAAAGAGATTGTCCATTTTGTACACGAAGTGCATCCAGTTTTTGCCGTAACCCTCTCAACTTTTTAGCACATGCTATGTGGGTGAAATTATGATACCATGCCAACTTTCAACCATTTCAGAGTTCATTTGTGGTGCTTTTTAATTTCAGGGTCATTTAGCTAAAAACAATTCATTAAATGCATGAAAAATAGCAAATGAAGTTAGATAGGGTTGAAATTTTAGGATGTGGCTTCTAATGGTTCATATTGAATGCACAAAAAGTCTGGAGTTGAAATAAGTTAAAAAAAATTGAAATCCTTTTGTAACAGACGAGTTTTCGTCCGAAACCCTGATACTTCGAAAGAGATTGTCCATTTTGTACACGAAGTGCATCCAGTTTTTACCGTAACCCTCTCAACTTTTTAGCACATGCTATGTGGGTGAAATTATGATACCATGCCAAGTTTCAACCATTTCAGAGTTCATTTGTGGTGCTTTTTAATTTCAGGGTCATTTAGCTCAAAACAATTCATTAAATGCATGAAAAAAAGCAAATGAAGTCAGATAGGGTTGAAATTTTAGGATGTGTCTTCTAATGGTTCATATTGAATGCACAAAAAGTCTGGAGTTGAAATAATTTTAAAAAATTGCAATCCTTTTGTAACAGACGAGTTTTCGTCCGAAACCCTGATACTTCGAAAGAGATTGTCCATTTTGTACACGAAGTGCATCCAGTTTTTGCCGTAACCCTCTCAACTTTTTAGCACATGCTATGTGGGTGAAATTATGATACCATGCCAACTTTCAACCATTTAAGAGTTCATTTGTGGTGCTTTTTAATTTCAGGGTCATTTAGCTCAAAACAATTCATTTAATGCATGAAAAATAGCAAATGAAGTTAGATAGGGTTGAAATTTTAGGATGTGGCTTCTAATGGTTCATATTGAATGCACAAAAAGTCTGGAGTTGAAATAAGTTCAAAAATTTTGAAATCCTTTTGTAACAGACGAGTTTTCGTCCGAAACCATGATACTTCGAAAGAGATTGTCCATTTTGTACACGAAGTGCATCCAGTTTTTGCCGTAACCCTCTCAACTTTTTAGCACATGCTATGTGGGTGAAATTATGATACCATGCCAACTTTCAACCATTTCAGAGTTCATTTGTGGTGCTTTTTAATTTCAGGGTCATTTAGCTGAAAACAATTCATTAAATGCATGAAAAATAGCAAATGAAGTTAGATAGGGTTGAAATTTTAGGATGTGGCTTATAATGGTTCATATTGAATGCACAAAAAGTTTGGAGTTGAAAAAAGTTAAAAAAAAATTGAAATCCTTTTGTAACAGACGAGTTTTCGTCCTAAACCCTGATACTTCGAAAGAGATTGTCCATTTTGTACACGAAGTGCATCCAGTTTTTTCCGTAACCCTCTCAACTTTTTAGCACATGCTATGTGGGTGAAATTATGATACCATGCCAAGTTTCAACCATTTCAGAGTTCATTTGTGGTGCTTTTTAATTTCAGGGTCATTTAGCTCAAAACAATTCATTAAATTCATGAAAAATAGCAAATGAAGTTAGATAGGGTTGAAATTTTAGGATGTGGCTTCTAATGGTTCATATTGAATGCACAAAACGTCTGGAGTTGAAATAATTTTAAAAAATTGAAATCCTTTTGTAACACACGAGTTTTCGTCCGAATCCCTGATACTTCGAAAGAGATTGTCCATTTTGTACACGAAGTGCATCCAGTTTTTGTCGTAACCCTCTCAACTTTTTAGCACATGCTATGTGGGTGAAATTATGATACCATGCCAACTTTCAACCATTTCAGAGTTCATTTGTGGTGCTTTTTAATTTCAGGGTCATTTAGCTCAAAACAATTCATTTAATGCATGAAAAATAGCAAATGAAGTTAGATAGGGTTGAAATTTTAGGATGTGGCTTATAATGGTTCATATTGAATGCACAAAAAGTTTGGAGTTGAAATAAGTTAAAATTTTTTGAAATCCTTTTGTAACAGACGAGTTTTCGTCCTAAACCCTGATACTTCGAAAGAGATTGTCCATTTTGTACACGAAGTGCATCCAGTTTTTGCCGTAACCCTCTCAACTTTTTAGCACATGCTATGTGGGTGAAATTATGATACCATGCCAAGTTTCAACCATTTCAGAGTTCATTTGTGGTGCTTTTTAATTTCAGGGTC
Source organism: Elymus sibiricus (assembly GCA_039707655.1). Lineage (NCBI taxonomy): Eukaryota > Viridiplantae > Streptophyta > Magnoliopsida > Poales > Poaceae > Elymus > Elymus sibiricus. The sequence continues at coordinate 242,994,535 of CM077665.1, forward strand.
ATTTAGCTCAAAACAATTCATTAAATGCATAAAAATAGCAAATGAAGTTAGATAGGGTTGAAATTTTAGGATGTGGCTTCTAATGCTTCATATTGAATGCACAAAAAGTCTGGAGTTGAAATAAGTTAAAAAAATTGAAATCCTTTTGTAACAAACGAGTTTTCGTCCGAAACCCTGATATTTCGAAAGAGATTGTCCATTTTGTACACGAAGTGCATCCAGTTTTTGCCGTAACCCTCTCAACTTTTTAGCACATGCTATGTGGGTGAAATTATGATACCATGCCAACTTTCAACCATTTCAGAGTTCATTTGTGGTGCTTTTTAATTTCAGGGTCATTTAGCTCAAAACAATTCATTAAATGCATGAAAAATAGCAAATGAAGTTAGATAGGGTTGAAATTTTAGGATGTGGCTTCTAATGGTTCATATTGAATGCACAAAAAGTCTGGAGTTGAAATAAGTTCAAAAAAATTGAAATCCTTTTGTAACAGACGAGTTTTCGTCCGAAACCATGATACTTCGAAAGAGATTGTCCATTTTGTACACGAAGTGCATCCAGTTTTTGCCGTAACCCTCTCAAATTTTTAGCACATGCTATGTGGGTGAAATTATGATACCATGCCAAATTTCAACCATTTGATAGTTCATTTGTGGTGCTTTTTAATTTCAGGGTCATTTAGCTCAAAACAATTCATTAAATGCATGAAAAATAGGAAATGAAGTTAGATAGGGTTGAAATTTTAGGATGTGGCTTCTAATGGTTCAAACTGAATGCACAAAAAGTCTGGAGTTGAAAAAAGTTAAAAAAAATTGAAATCCTTATGTAACAGACGTGTTTTCGTCCGAAACCCTGATACTTCGAAAGAGATTGTCCATTTTGTACACGAAGTGCATCCAGTTTTTGCCGTAACCATCTCAACTTTTTAGCACATGCTATGTGGGTGAAATTATGATACCATGCCAAGTTTCAACCATTTCAGAGTTCATTTGTGGTGCTTTTTAATTTCAGGGTCATTTAGCTGAAAACAATTCATTAAATGCATGAAAAATAGCAAATGAAGTTAGATAGGGTTGAAATTTTAGGATGTGGCTTCTAATGGTTCATATTGAATGCACAAAAAGTCTGGAGTTGAAATAATTTTAAAAAATTGAAATCCTTTTGTAACAAACGAGTTTTTGTCCGAAACCCTGATACTTCGAAAGTGATTGTCCATTTTGTACACGAAGTGCATCCAGTTTTTGCCGTAACCCTCTCTACTTTTTAACACATGCTATGTGGGTGAAATTATGATATACCATGCCAAGTTTCAACCATTTCCGAGTTCATTTGTGGTGCTTTTTAATTTCAGGGTCATTTAGCTGAAAACAATTCATTAAATGCATGAAAAATAGCAAATGAAGTTAGATAGGGTTGAAATTTTAGGATGTGGCTTCTAATGGTTCATATTGAATGCACAAAACGTCTGGAGTTGAAATAATTTTAAAAAATTGAAATCCTTTTGTAACACACGAGTTTTCGTCCGAAACCCTCATATTTCGAAAGAGATTGTCCATTTTGTACACGAAGTGCATCCAGTTTTTGCCGTAACCCTCTCAACTTTTTAGCACATGCTATGTGGGTGAAATTATGATACCATGCCAAGTTTCAACCATTTGATAGTTCATTTGTGGTGCTTTTTAATTTCAGGGTCATTTAGCTGAAAACAATTCATTAAATGCATGAAAAATAGCAAATGAAGTTAGATAGGGTTGAAATTTTAGGATGTGGCTTATAATGGTTCATATTGAATGCACAAAAAGTCTGGGGTTGAAATAAGTTAAAAAAAATGAAATCCTTATGTAACAGACGAGTTTTCGTCCGAAACCCTGATACTTCGAAAGAGATTGTCCATTTTGTACACGAAGTGCATCCAGCTTTTGCCGTAACCCTCTCAACTTTTTATCCCGTGCTATGTGGGTGAAATTATGATACCATGCCCAGTTTCAACATTTTTAGAGTTCATTTGTGGTGCTTTTTAATTTCAGGGTCATTTAGCTCAAAACAATTCATTAAATGCATGGAAAATAGCAAATGATGTTAGATAGGGTTGAAATTTTCGGATGTGGCTTCTAATGGTTCATATTGAATGCACAAAAATTTTGGAGTTGAAATAAGTTAAAAAAAATTGAAATCCTTTTGTAACAGACGAGTTTTCGTCCTAAACCCTGATACTTCGAAAGACATTGTCCATTTTGTACACGAAGTGCATCCAGTTTTTGCCGTAACCCTCTCAACTTTTTAGCACATGCTATGTGGGTGAAATTATGATACCATGCCAAGTTTCAACAATTTCAGAGTTCATTTGTGGTGCTTTTTAATTTCAGGGTCATTTAGCTCAAAACAATTCATTAAATGCATGAAAAATAGCAAATGAAGTTAGATAGGGTTGAAATTTTAAGATGTGGCTTCTAATGGTTCATATTGAATGCACAAAAAGTCTGGAGTTGAAATAAGTTAAAAAAAATTGAAATCCTTTTGTAACAGACGAGTTTTCGTCCGAAACCCTGATATTTCGAAAGAGATTGTCCATTTTGTACACGAAGTGCATCCAGTTTTTGCCGTAACCCTCTCAACTTTTTAGCACATGCTATGTGGGTGAAATTATGATACCATTCCAAGTTTCAACCATTTGATAGTTCATTTGTGGTGCTTTTTAATTTCAGGGTCATTTAGCTCAAAACAATTCATTAAATGCATGAAAAATAGCAAATGAAGTCAGATAGGGTTGAAATTTTAGGATGTGGCTTCTAATGGTTCATATTGAATGCACAAAAAGTCTGGAGTTGAAATAATTTTAAAAAATTGAAATCCTTTTGTAATAGACGAGTTTTCGTCCGAAACCCTGATACTTCGAAAGAGATTGTCCATTTTGTACACGAAGTGCATCCAGTTTTTGCCGTAACCCTCTCAACTTTTTAGCACATGCTATGTGGGTGAAATTATGATACCATGCCAACTTTCAACCATTTCAGAGTTCATTTGTGGTGCTTTTTAATTTCAGGGTCATTTAGCTCAAAACAATTCATTAAATGCATGAAAAATAGCAAATGAAGTTAGATAGGGTTGAAATTTTAGGATGTGGCTTCTAATGGTTCATATTGAATGCACAAAAAGTCTGTAGTTGAAATAAGTTCAAAAAAATTGAAATCCTTTTGTAACAGACGAGTTTTCGTCCGAAACCATGATACTTCGAAAGAGATTGTCCATTTTGTACACGAAGTGCATCCAGTTTTTGCCGTAACCCTCTCAACTTTTTAGCACATGCTATGTGGGTGAAATTATGATACCATGCCAACTTTCAACCATTTCAGAGTTCATTTGTGGTGCTTTTTAATTTCAGGGTCATTTAGCTAAAAACAATTCATTAAATGCATGAAAAATAGCAAATGAAGTTAGATAGGGTTGAAATTTTAGGATGTGGCTTCTAATGGTTCATATTGAATGCACAAAACGTCTGGAGTTGAAATAATTTTAAAAAATTGAAATCCTTTTGTAACACACGAGTTTTCGTCCGAAACCCTGATATTTCGAACGAGATTGTCCATTTTGTACACGAAGTGCATCCAGTTTTTGCCGTAACCCTCTCAACTTTTTAGCACATGCTATGTGGGTGAAATTATGATACCATGCCAAGTTTCAACCATTTGATAGTTCATTTGTGGTGCTTTTTAATTTCAGGGTCATTTAGCTGAAAACAATTCATTAAATGCATGAAAAATAGCAAATGAAGTTAGATAGGGTTGAAATTTTAGGATGTGGCTTATAATGGTTCATATTGAATGCACAAAAAGTCTGGGGTTGAAATAAGTTAAAAAAAATTGAAATCCTTATGTAACAGACGAGTTTTCGTCCGAAACCCTGATACTTCGAAAGAGATTGTCCATTTTGTACACGAAGTGCATCCAGCTTTTGCCGTAACCCTCTCAACTTTTTATCCCGTGCTATGTGGGTGAAATTATGATACCATGCCCAGTTTCAACCATTTCAAAGTTCATTTGTGGTGCTTTTTAATTTCAGGGTCATTTAGCTCAAAACAATTCATTTAATGCATGAAAAATAGCAAATGAAGTTAGATAGGGTTGAAATTTTAGGATGTGGCTTCTAATGGTTCATATGGAATGCACAAAAAGTTTGGAGTTGAAATAAGTTTAAAAAAATTGAAATCCTTTTGTAACAGACGAGTTTTCGTCCTAAACCCTGATACTTCGAAAGAGATTGTCCATTTTGTACACGAAGTGCATCCAGTTTTTGCCGTTACCCTCTCAACTTTTTAGCACATGCTATGTGGGTGAAATTATGATACCATGCCAAGTTTCAACAATTTCAGAGTTCATTTGTGGTGCTTTTTAATTTCAGGGTCATTTAGCTCAAAACAATTCATTAAATGCATGAAAAATAGCAAATGAAGTTAGATAGGGTTGAAATTTTAGGATGTGGCTTCTAATGGTTCATATTGAATGCACAAAAAGTCTGGAGTTGAAATAAGTTAAAAAAAATTGAAATCCTTTTGTAACAGACGAGTTTTCGTCCGAAACCCTGATATTTCGAAAGAGATTGTCCATTTTGTACACGAAGTGCATCCAGTTTTTGCCGTAACCCTCTCAACTTTTTAGCACATGCTATGTGGGTGAAATTATGATACCATGCCAAGTTTCAACCATTTCAGAGTTCATTTGTGGTGCTTTTTAATTTCAGGGTCATTTAGCTAAAAACAATTCATTAAATGCATGAAAACTAGCAAATGAAGTTAGATAGGGTTGAAATTTTAGGATGTGGCTTCTAATGGTTCATATTGAATGCACAAAACGTCTGGAGTTGAAATAATTTTAAAAAATTGAAATCCTTTTGTAACACACGAGTTTTCGTCCGAAACCCTGATACTTCGAAATAGATTGTCCATTTTGTACACGAAGTGCATCCAGTTTTTGCCGTAACCCTCTCAACTTTTTAGCACATGCTATGTGGGTGAAATTATGATACCATGCCAACTTTCAACCATTTCAGAGTTCATTTGTGGTGCTTTTTAATTTCAGGGTTATGTAGCTCAAAACAATTCATTAAATGCATGAAAAATAGCAAATGAAGTTAGATAGGGTTGAAATTTTAGGATGTGGCTTCTAATGGTTCATATGGAATGCACAAAAAGTTTGGAGTTGAAATAAGTTTAAAAAAATTGAAATCCTTTTGTAACAGACGAGTTTTCGTCCTAAACCGTGATACTTCGAAAGAGATTGTCCATTTTGTACACGAAGTGCATCCAGTTTTTGCCGTAACCCTCTCAACTTTTTAGCACATGCTATGTGGGTGAAATTATGATACCATGCCAACTTTCAACCATTTCAGAGTTCATTTGTGGTGCTTTTTAATTTCAGGGTCATTTAGCTAAAAACAATTCATTAAATGCATGAAAAATAGCAAATGAAGTTAGATAGGGTTGAAATTTTAGGATGTGGCTTCTAATGGTTCATATTGAATGCACAAAAAGTCTGGAGTTGAAATAAGTTAAAAAAAATTGAAATCCTTTTGTAACAGACGAGTTTTCGTCCGAAACCCTGATACTTCGAAAGAGATTGTCCATTTTGTACACGAAGTGCATCCAGTTTTTGCCGTAACCCTCTCAACTTTTTAGCACATGCTATGTGGGTGAAATTATGATACCATGCCAAGTTTCAACCATTTCAGAGTTCATTTGTGGTGCTTTTTAATTTCAGGGTCATTTAGCTCAAAACAATTCATTAAATGGATGAAAAAAGCAAATGAAGTCAGATAGGGTTGAAATTTTAGGATGTGGCTTCTAATGGTTCATATTGAATGCACAAAAAGTCTGGAGTTGAAATAATTTTAAAAAATTGAAATCCTTTTGTAACCCACGAGTTTTCGTCCGAAACCCTGATACTTCGAAAGAGATTGTCCATTTTGTACACGAAGTGCATCCAGTTTTTGCCGTAACCCTCTCAACTTTTTAGCACATGCTATGTGGGTGAAATTATGATACCATGCCAACTTTCAACCATTTCAGAGTTCATTTGTGGTGCTTTTTAATTTCAGGGTCATTTAGCTCAAAACAATTCATTTAATGCATGAAAAATAGCAAATGAAGTTAGATAGGGTTGAAATTTTAGGATGTGGCTTATAATGGTTCATATTGAATGCACAAAAAGTCTGGAGTTGAAATAAGTTAAAAAAAATTGAAATCCTTTTGTAACAGACGAGTTTTCGTCCGAAACCATGATACTTCGAAAGAGATTGTCCATTTTGTACACGAAGTGCATCCAGTTTTTGCCGTAACCCTCTCAACTTTTTAGCACATGCTATGTGGGTGAAATTATGATACCATGCCAACTTTCAACCATTTCAGAGTTCATTTGTGGTGCTTTTTAATTTCAGGGTCATTTAGCTGAGAACAATTCATTAAATGCATGAAAAATAGCAAATGAAGTTAGATAGGGTTGAAATTTTAGGATGTGGCTTATAATGGTTCATATTGAATGCACAAAAAGTTTGGAGTTGAAATAAGTTAAAAAAAATTTGAAATCCTTTTGTAACAGACGAGTTTTCGTCCTAAACCCTGATACTTCGAAAGAGATTGTCCATTTTGTACACGAAGTGCATCCAGTTTTTGCCGTAACCCTCTCAACTTTTTAGCACATGCTATGTGGGTGAAATTATGATACCATGCCAAGTTTCAACCATTTCAGAGTTCATTTGTGGTGCTTTTTAATTTCAGGGTCATTTAGCTCAAAACAATTCATTTAATGCATGAAAAATAGCAAATGAAGTTAGATAGGGTTGAAATTTTAGGATGTGGCTTATAATGGTTCATATTGAATGCACAAAAAGTCTGGAGTTGAAATAAGTTAAAAAATTTTGAAATCCTTTTGTAACAGACGAGTTTTCGTCCGAAACCATGATACTTCGAAAGAGATTGTCCATTTTGTACACGAAGTGCATCCAGTTTTTGCCGTAACCCTCTCAACTTTTTAGCACATGCTATGTGGGTGAAATTATGATACCATGCCAACTTTCAACCATTTCAGAGTTCATTTGTGGTGCTTTTTAATTTCAGGGTCATTTAGCTGAAAACAATTCATTAAATGCATGAAAAATAGCAAATGAAGTTAGATAGGGTTGAAATTTTAGGATGTGGCTTATAATGGTTCATATTGAATGCACAAAAAGTTTGGAGTTGAAATAAGTTAAAAAAAATTTGAAATCCTTTTGTAACAGACGAGTTTTCGTCCTAAACCCTGATACTTCGAAAGAGATTGTCCATTTTGTACACGAAGTGCATCCAGTTTTTGCCGTAACCCTCTCAACTTTTTAGCACATGCTATGTGGGTGAAATTATGATACCATGCCAAGTTTCAACCATTTCAGAGTTCATTTGTGGTGCTTTTTAATTTCAGGGTCATTTAGCTCAAAACAATTCATTAACTGCATGAAAAATAGCAAATGAAGTTAGATAGGGTAGAAATTTTAGGATGTGGCTTCTAATGGTTCATATTGAATGCACAAAACGTCTGGAGTTGAAATAATTTTAAAAAATTGAAATCCTTTTGTAACACACGAGTTTTCGTCCGAATCCCTGATACTTCGAAAGAGATTGTCCATTTTGTACACGAAGTGCATCCAGTTTTTGCCGTAACCCTCTCAACTTTTTAGCACATGCTATGTGGGTGAAATTATGATACCATGCCAACTTTCAACCATTTCAGAGTTCATTTGTGGTGCTTTTTAATTTCAGGGTCATTTAGCTCAAAACAATTCATTTAATGCATGAAAAATAGCAAATGAAGTTAGATAGGGTTGAAATTTTAGGATGTGGCTTATAATGGTTCATATTGAATGCACAAAAAGTTTGGAGTTGAAATAAGTTAAAAAATTTTGAAATCCTTTTGTAACAGACGAGTTTTCGTCCTAAACCCTGATACTTCGAAAGAGATTGTCCATTTTGTACACGAAGTGCATCCAGTTTTTGCCGTAACCCTCTCAACTTTTTAGCACATGCTATGTGGGTGAAATTATGATACCATGCCAAGTTTCAACCATTTCAGAGTTCATTTGTGGTGCTTTTTAATTTCAGGGTCATTTAGCTCAAAACAATTCATTAAATGCATAAAAATAGCAAATGAAGTTAGATAGGGTTGAAATTTTAGGATGTGGCTTCTAATGCTTCATATTGAATGCACAAAAAGTCTGGAGTTGAAATAAGTTAAAAAAATTGAAATCCTTTTGTAACAAACGAGTTTTCGTCCGAAACCCTGATATTTCGAAAGAGATTGTCCATTTTGTACACGAAGTGCATCCAGTTTTTGCCGTAACCCTCTCAACTTTTTAGCACATGCTATGTGGGTGAAATTATGATACCATGCCAAGTGTCAACCATTTGATAGTTCATTTGTGGTGCTTTTTAATTTCAGGGTCATTTAGCTCAAAACAATTCATTAAATGCATGAAAAATAGGAAATGAAGTTAGATAGGGTTGAACTTTTAGGATGTGGCTTATAATGGTTCATATTGAATGCACAAAAAGTCTGGGGTTGAAATAAGTTAAAAAAAATTGAAATCCTTATGTAACAGACGAGTTTTCGTTCGAAACCCTGATACTTCGAAAGAGATTGTCCATTTTGTACACGAAGTGCATCCAGCTTTTGCCGTAACCCTCTCACCTTTTTATCCCATGCTATGTGGGTGAAATTATGATACCATGAAAAGTTTCAACCTTTTTAGAGTTCATTTGTGGTGCTTTTTAATTTCAGGGTCATTTAGCTCAAAACAATTCATTAAATGCATAAAAAATAGCAAATGAAGTTAGATAGGGTTGAAATTTTAGGATGTGGCTTCTAATGCTTCATATTGAATGCACAAAAGGTCTGTAGTTGAAATAAGTTAAAAAAATTGAAATCCTTTTGTAACACACGAGTTTTCGTCCGAAACCCTGATACTTCGAAAGAGATTGTCCATTTTGTACACGAAGTGCATCCAGTTTTTGCCGTAACCCTCTCAACTTTTTAGCACATGCTATGTGGGTGAAATTATGATACCATGCCAAGTTTCAACCATTTCAGAGTTCATTTGTGGTGCTTTTTAATTTCAGGGTCATTTAGCTCAAAACAATTCATTAAATGCATGAAAAATTGCAAATGAAGTTAGATAGGGTTGAAAGTTTAGGATGTGGCTTCTAATGGTTCATATTGAATGCACAAAAAGTCTGGAGTTGAAATAATTTTAAAAAATTGAAATCCTTTTGTAACAGACGAGTTTTCGTCCGAAACCCTGATACTTCGAAAGAGATTGTCCATTTTGTACACGAAGTGCATCCAGTTTTTTCCGTAACCCTCTCAACTTTTTAGCACATGCTATGTGGGTGAAATTATGATATACCATGCCAAGTTTCAACCATTTCCGAGTTCATTTGTGGTGCTTTTTAATTTCAGGGTCATTTAGCTGAAAACAATTCATTAAATGCATGAAAAATAGCAAATGAAGTTAGATAGGGTTGAAATTTTAGGATGTGGCTTCTAATGGTTCATATTGAATGCACAAAACGTCTGGAGTTGAAATAATTTTAAAAAATTGAAATCCTTTTGTAACACACGAATTTTCGTCCGAAACCCTGATACTTCGAAAGAGATTGTCCTTTTTGTACACGAAGTGCATCCAGTTTATGCCGTAACCCTCTCAACTTTTTAGCACATGCTATGTGGGTGAAATTATGATACCATGCCAACTTTCAACCATTTCAGAGTTCATTTGTGGTGCTTTTTAATTTCAGGGTTATTTAGCTCAAAACAATTCATTAAATGCATGAAAAATAGCAAATGAAGTTAGATAGGGTTGAAATTTTAGGATGTGGCTTCTAATGGTTCATATGGACTGCACAAAAAGTTTGGAGTTGAAATAAGTTTAAAAAAATTGAAATCCTTTTGTAACAGACGAGTTTTCGTCCTAAACCCTGATACTTCGAAAGAGATTGTCCATTTTGTACACGAAGTGCATCCAGTTTTTGCCGTAACCCTCTCAACTTTTTAGCACATGCTATGTGGGTGAAAGTATGATACCATGCCAAGTTTCAACCATTTCAGAGTTCATTTGTGGTGCTTTTTAATTTCAGGGTCATTTAGCTCAAAACAATTCATTTAATGCATGAAAAATAGCAAATGAAGTTAGATAGGGTTGAAATTTTAGGATGTGGCTTCTAATGGTTCATATGGAATGCACAAAAAGTTTGGAGTTGAAATAAGTTTAAAAAAATTGAAATCCTTTTGTAACAGACGAGTTTTCGTCCTAAACCCTGATAGTTCGAAAGAGATTGTCCATTTTGTACACGAAGTGCATCCAGTTTTTGCCGTAACCCTCTCAACTTTTTAGCACATGCTATGTGGGTGAAAGTATGATACCATGCCAAGTTTCAACCATTTCAGAGTTCATTTGTGGTGCTTTTTAATTTCAGGGTCATTTAGCTCAAAACAATTCATTAAATGCATGAAAAATAGCAAATGAAGTTAGATAGGGTCGAAATTTTAGGATGTGGCTTCTAATGGTTCATATTGAATGCACAAAAAGTCTGGAGTTGAAATAAGTTTAAAAAAATTGAAATCCTTTTGTAACAGACGAGTTTTCGTCCGAAACCCTGATACTTCGAAAGAGATTGTCCATTTTGTACACGAAGTGCATCCAGTTTTTGCCGTAACCCTCTCAACTTTTTAGCACATGCTATGTGGGTGAAATTATGATACCATGCCAAGTTTCAAACATTTTAGAGTTCATTAGTGGTGCTTTTTAATTTCAGGGTCGTTTAGCTCAAAACAATTCATTAAATGCATGAAAAATAGCAAATGAAGTTAGATAGGGTTGAAATTTTAGGATGTGGCTTATAATGGTTCATATTGACTGCACAAAAAGTTTGGAGTTGAAATAAGTTAAAAAAATTTGAAATCCTTTTGTAACAGACGAGTTTTCGTCCTAAACCCTGATACTTCGAAAGAGATTGTCCATTTTGTACACGAAGTGCATCCAGTTTTTGCCGTAACCCTCTCAACTTTTTAGCACATGCTATGTGGGTGAAATTATGATACCATGCCAAGTTTCAACCATTTCAGAGTTCATTTGTGGTGCTTTTTAATTTCAGGGTCATTTAGCTCAAAACAATTCATTAAATGCATGAAAACTAGCAAATGAAGTTAGATAGGGTTGAAATTTTAGGATGTGGCTTCTAATGGTTCATATTGAATGCACAAAACGTCTGGAGTTGAAATAATTTTAAAAAATTGAAATCCTTTTGTAACACACGAGTTTTCGTCCGAAACCCTGATACTTCGAAATAGATTGTCCATTTTGTACACGAAGTGCATCCAGTTTTTGCCGTAACCCTCTCAACTTTTTAGCACATGCTATGTGGGTGAAATTATGATACCATGCCAACTTTCAACCATTTCAGAGTTCATTTGTGGTGCTTTTTAATTTCAGGGTTATGTAGCTCAAAACAATTCATTAAATGCATGAAAAATAGCAAATGAAGTTAGATAGGGTTGAAATTTTAGGATGTGGCTTCTAATGGTTCATATGGAATGCACAAAAAGTTTGGAGTTGAAATAAGTTTAAAAAAATTGAAATCCTTTTGTAACAGACGAGTTTTCGTCCTAAACCCTGATACTTCGAAAGAGATTGTCCATTTTGTACACGAAGTGCATCCAGTTTTTGCCGTAACCCTCTCAACATTTTAGCACATGCTATGTGGGTGAAATTATGATACCATGCCAAGTTTCAACCATTTCAGAGTTCATTTGTGGTGCTTTTTAATTTCAGGGTCATTTAGCTCAAAACAATTCATTTAATGCATGAAAAATAGCAAATGAAGTTAGATAGGGTTGAAATTTTAGGATGTGGCTTATAATGGTTCATATTGAATGCACAAAAAGTTTGGAGTTGAAATAAGTTAAAAAAATTTGAAATCCTTTTGTATCAGACGAGTTTTCGTCCTAAACCCTGATACTTCGAAAGAGATTGTCCATTTTGTACACGAAGTGCATCCAGTTTTTGCCGTAACCCTCTCAACTTTTTAGCACATGCTATGTGGGTGAAATTATGATACCATGCCAACTTTCAACCATTTCAGAGTTCATTTGTGGTGCTTTTTAATTTCAGGGTTATGTAGCTCAAAACAATTCATTAAATGCATGAAAAATAGCAAATGAAGTTAGATAGGGTTGAAATTTTAGGAGGTGGCTTCTAATGGTTCATATGGAATGCACAAAAAGTTTGGAGTTGAAATAAGTTTAAAAAAATTGAAATCCTTTTGTAACAGACGAGTTTTCGTCCTAAACCCTGATACTTCGAAAGAGATTGTCCATTTTGTACACGAAGTGCATCCAGTTTTTGCCGTAACCCTCTCAACATTTTAGCACATGCTATGTGGGTGAAATTATGATACCATGCCAAGTTTCAACCATTTCAGAGTTCATTTGTGGTGCTTTTTAATTTCAGGGTCATTTAGCTCAAAACAATTCATTTAATGCATGAAAAATAGCAAATGAAGTTAGATAGGGTTGAAATTTTAGGATGTGGCTTATAATGGTTCATATTGAATGCACAAAAAGTTTGGAGTTGAAATAAGTTAAAAAAATTTGAAATCCTTTTGTATCAGACGAGTTTTCGTCCTAAACCCTGATACTTCGAAAGAGATTGTCCATTTTGTACACGAAGTGCATCCAGTTTTTGCCGTAACCCTCTCAACTTTTTAGCACATGCTATGTGGGTGAAATTATGATACCATGCCAAGTTTCAACCATTTCAGAGTTCATTTGTGGTGCTTTTTAATTTCAGGGTCATTTAGCTCAAAACAATTCATTAAATGCATGAAAAATAGCAAATGAAGTTAGATAGGGTTGAAATTTTAGGATGTGGCTTCTAATGGTTCATATTGAATGCACAAAAAGTCTGGAGTTGAAATAAGTTAAAAAAAATTGAAATCCTTTTGTAACAGACGAGTTTTCGTCCGAAACCCTGATACTTCGAAAGAGATTGTCCATTTTGTACACGAAGTGCATCCAGCTTTTGCCGTAACCCTCTCAACTTTTTATCCCATTCTATGTGGGTGAAATTATGATACCATGCCAAGTTTCAACCTTTTTAGAGTTCATTTGTGGTGCTTTTTAATTTCAGGGTCATTTAGCTCAAAACAATTCATTAAATGCATAAAAAATAGCAAATGAAGTTAGATAGGGTTGAAATTTTAGGATGTGGCTTCTAATGCTTCATATTGAATGCACAAAAAGTCTGGAGTTGAAATAAGTTAAAAAAATTGAAATCCTTTTGTAACACACGAGTTTTCATCCGAAACCCTGATACTTCGAAAGAGATTGTCCATTTTGTACACGAAGTGCATCCAGTTTTTGCCGTAACCCTTTCAACTTTCTAGCACATGCTATGTGGGTGAAATTATGATACCATGCCAAGTTTCAACCATTTCAGAGTTCATTTGTGGTGCTTTTTAATTTCAGGGTCATTTAGCTGAAAACAATTCATTAAATGAATGAAAAATAGCAAATGAAGTTAGATAGGGTTGAAAGTTTAGGATGTGGCTTCTAATGGTTCATATTGAATGCACAAAAAGTCTGGAGTTGAAATAATTTTAAAAAATTGAAATCCTTTTGTAAGAGACGAGTTTTCGTCCGAAACCCTGATACTTCGAAAGAGATTGTCCATTTTGTACACGAAGTGCATCCAGTTTTTTCCGTAACCCTCTAAACTTTTTAGCACATGCTATGTGGGTGAAATTATGATACCATGCCAAGTTTCAACCATTTCAGAGTTCATTTGTGGTGCTTTTTAATTTCAGGGTCGTTTAGCTCAAAACAATTCATTAAATGCATGAAAAATAGCAAATGAAGTTAGATAGGGTTGAAATTTTAGGATGTGGCTTCTAATGGTTCATATTGAATGCACAAAAAGTCTGGAGTTGAAATAAGTTCAAAAAAATTGAAATCCTTTTGTAACAGACGAGTTTTCGTCCGAAACCCTGATACTTCGAAAGAGATTGTCCATTTTGTACACGAAGTGCATCCAGTTTTTGCCGTAACCCTCTCAACTTTTTAGCACATGCTATGTGGGTGAAATTATGATACCATGCGAACTTTCAACCATTTCAGAGTTCATTTGTGGTGCTTTTTAATTTCAGGGTCATTTAGCTCAAAACAATTCATTAAAGGCATGAAAAATAGCAAATGAAGTTAGATAGGGTTGAAATTTTAGGATGTGGCTTCTAATGGTTCATATTGAATGCACAAAAGGTCTGGAGATGAAATAAGTTGAAAAAAATTGAAATCCTTATGTAACAGACGAGTTTTCGTCCGAAACCCTGATATTTCGAAAGAGATTGTCCATTTTGTACACGAAGTGCATCCAGCTTTTGCCGTAACCCTCTCAACTTTTTATCCCATGCTATGTGGGTGAAATTATGATACCATGCCAAGTTTCAACCTTTTTAGAGTTCATTTGTGGTGCTTTTTAATTTCAAGGTCATTTAGCTCAAAACAATTCATTAAATGCATGAAAAATAGCAAATGATGTTAGATAGGGTTGAAATTTTCGGATGTGGCTTCTAATGGTTCATATGGAATGCACAAAAAGTTTGGAGTTGAAATAAGTTTAAAAAAATTGAAATCCTTTTGTAACACACGAGTTTTCGTCCGAAACCCTGATACTTCGAAAGAGATTGTCCATTTTGTACACGAAGTGCATCCAGTTTTTGCCGTAACCTTCTCAACTTTTTAGCACATGCTATGTGGGTGAAATTATGATACCATGCCAAGTTTCAACCATTTCAGAGTTCATTTGTGGTGCTTTTTAATTTCAGGGTCATTTAGCTCAAAACAATTCATTAAATGCATGAAAAATAGCAAATGAAGTTAGATAGGGTTGAAATTTTAGGATGTGGCTTCTAATGGTTCATATTGAATGCCCAAAAAGTCTGGAGTTGAAATAAGTTAAAAAAATTGAAATCCTTTTGTAACACACGAGTTTTCGTCCGAAACCCTGATATTTCGAAAGAGATTGTCCATTTTGTACACGAAGTGCATCCAGTTTTTGCCGCAACCCTCTCAACTTTTTAGCACATGCTATGTGGGTGAAATTATGATACCATGCCAAGTTTCAACCATTTGATAGTTCATTTGTGGTGCTTTTTAATTTCAGGCTCATTTAGCTCAAAACAATTCATTAAATGCATGAAAAATAGGAAATGAAGGTAGATAGGGTTGAAATTTTAGGATGTGGCTTCTAATGGTTCATACTGAATGCACAAAAAGTCTGGAGTTGAAAAAAGTTAAAAAAAATTGAAATCCTTATGTAACAGACGTGTTTTCGTCCGAAACCCTGATACTTCGAAAGAGATTGTCCATTTTGTACACGAAGTGCATCCAGCTTTCGCCGTAACCCTCTCAACTTTTTATCCCACGCTATGTGGGTGAAATTATGATACCATGCCAAGTTTCAACCTTTTTAGAGTTCATTTGTGGTGCTTTTTAATTTCAGGGTCATTTAGCTCAAAACAATTCATTAAATGCATAAAAAATAGCAAATGAAGTTAGATAGGGTTGAAATTTTAGGATGTGGCTTCTAATGCTTCATATTGAATGCACAAAAAGTCTGGAGTTGAAATAAGTTAAAAAAATTGAAATCCTTTGGTAACACACGAGTTTTCGTCTGAAACCCTGATACTTCGAAAGAGATTGTTCATTTTGTACACGAAATGCATCCAGCTTTTGCCGTAACCCTCTCAGCTTTTTAGCACATGCTATGTGGGTGAAATTATGATACCATGCCAAGTTTCAACCTTTTTAGACTTCATTTGTGGTGCTTTTTAATTTCAGGGTCATTTAGCTCAAAACAATTCATTAAATGCATAAAAAATAGCAAATGAAGTTAGATAGGGTTTAAATTTTAGGATGTGGCTTCTAATGCTTCATATTGAACGCACAAAAAGTCTGGAGTTGAAATAAGTTAAAAAAATTGAAATCCTTTTGTAACACACGAGTTTTCGTCCGAAACCCTGATACTTCGAAAGAGATTGTCCATTTTGTACACGAAGTGCATCCAGTTTTTGCCGTAACCCTCTCAACTTTTTAGCACATGCTATGTGGGTGAAATTATGATACCATGCCAAGTTTCAACCATTTCAGAGTTCATTTGTGGTGCTTTTTAATTTCAGGGTCATTTAGCTCAAAACAATTCATTAAATGCATGAAAAATAGCAAATGAAGTTAGATAGGGTTGAAATTTTAGGATGTGGCTTCTAATGGTTCATATTGAATGCACAAAAAGTCTGGAGTTGAAATAAGTGCAAAAAAATTGAAATCCTTTTGTAACAGACGAGTTTTCGTCCGAAACCCTGATACTTCGAAAGAGATTGTCCATTTTGTACACGAAGTGCATCCAGTTTTTGCCGTAACCCTCTCAACTTTTTAGCACATGCTATGTGGGTGAAATTATGATACCATGCCAAGTTTCAACCATTTGATAGTTCATTTGTGGTGCTTTTTAATTTCAGGGTCATTTAGCTGAAAATAATTCATTAAATGCATGAAAAATAGCAAACGAAGTTAGATAGGGTTGAAATTTTAGGATGTGGCTTCTAATGGTTCATATTGAATGCACAAAAAGTCTGGAGTTGAAATAAGTTAAAAAAAATTGAAATCCTTATGTAACAGACGAGTTTTCGTCCGAAACCCTGATACTTCGAAAGAGATTGTCCATTTTGTACACGAAGTGCATCCAGCTTTTGCCGTAACCCTCTCAACTTTTTATCCCATGCTATGTGGGTGAAATTATGATACCATGCCAAGTTTCAACCTTTTTAGAGTTCATTTGTGGTGCTTTTTAATTTCAGGGTCATTTAGCTGAAAACAATTCATTAAATGCATGAAAAATAGCAAATGATGTTAGATAGGGTTGAAATTTTCGGATGTGGCTTCTAATGGTACATATTGAATGCACAAAACGTCTGGAGTTGAAATAAGTTTAAAAAAAATTGAAATCCTTTTGTAACAGACGAGTTTTCGCCCGAAACCCTGATACTTCGAAAGAGATTGTTCATTTTGTACACGAAGTGCATCCAGTTTTTGCCGTAACCCTCTCAACTTTTTAGCACATGCTATGTGGGTGAAATTATGATACCATGCCAACTTTCAACCATTTCAGAGTTCATTTGTGGTGCTTTTTAATTTCAGGGTTATTTAGCTCAAAACAATTCATTAAATGCATGAAAAATAGCAAATGAAGTTAGATAGGGTTGAAATTTTAGGATGTGGCTTCTAATGGTTCATATTGAATGCACAAAAAGTCTGGAGTTGAAATAAGTTCAAAAAAATTGAAATCCTTTTGTAACTGACGAGTTTTCGTCCTAAACCCTGATACTTCGAAAGAGATTGTCCATTTTGTACACGCAGTGCATCCAGTTTTTGCCGTAACCCTCTCAACTTTTTAGCACATGCTATGTGGGTCAAATTATGATACCATGCCAAGTTTCAACCATTTGATAGTTCATTTGTGGTGCTTTTTAATTTCAGGGTCATTTAGCTGAAAATAATTCATTAAATGCATGAAAAATAGCAAACGAAGTTAGATAGGGTTGAAATTTTAGGATGTGGCTTCTAATGGTTCATATTGAATGCACAAAAAGTCTGGAGTTGAAATAAGTTAAAAAAAATTGAAATCCTTATGTAACAGACGAGTTTTCGTCCGAAACCCTGATACTTCGAAAGAGATTGTCCATTTTGTACACGAAGTGCATCCAGCTTTTGCCGTAACCCTCTCAACTTTTTATCCCATGCTATGTGGGTGAAATTATGATACCATGCCAAGTTTCAACCTTTTTAGAGTTCATTTGTGGTGCTTTTTAATTTCAGGGTCATTTAGCTGAAAACAATTCATTAAATGCATGAAAAATAGCAAATGATGTTAGATAGGGTTGAAATTTTCGGATGTGGCTTCTAATGGTACATATTGAATGCACAAAACGTCTGGAGTTGAAATAAGTTTAAAAAAAAATTGAAATCCTTTTGTAACAGACGAGTTTTCGCCCGAAACCCTGATACTTCGAAAGAGATTGTTCATTTTGTACACGAAGTGCATCCAGTTTTTGCCGTAACCCTCTCAACTTTTTAGCACATGCTATGTGGGTGAAATTATGATACCATGCCAACTTTCAACCATTTCAGAGTTCATTTGTGGTGCTTTTTAAGTTCAGGGTTATTTAGCTCAAAACAATTCATTAAATGCATGAAAAATAGCAAATGAAGTTAGATAGGGTTGAAAATTTAGGATGTGGCTTCTAATGGTTCATATTGAATGCACAAAAAGTCTGGAGTTGAAATAAGTTAAAAAAAATTGAAATCCTTATGTAACAGACGAGTTTTCGTCCGAAACCCTGATACTTCGAAAGAGATTGTCCATTTTGTACACGAAGTGCATCCAGCTTTTGCCGTAACCCTCTCAACTTTTTATCCCATGCTATGTGGGTGAAATTATGATACCATGCCAACTTTCAACCATTTCAGAGTTCATTTGTGGTGCTTTTTAATTTCAGGGTTATTTAGCTCAAAACAATTCATTAAATGCATGAAAAATAGCAAATGAAGTTAGATAGGGTTGAAATTTTAGGATTTGGCTTCTAATGGTTCATATTGAATGCACAAAAAGTCTGGAGTTGAAATAAGTTCAAAAAAATTGAAATCCTTTTGTAACTGACGAGTTTTCGTCCTAAACCCTGATACTTCGAAAGAGATTGTCCATTTTGTACACGCAGTGCATCCAGTTTTTGCCGTAACCCTCTCAACTTTTTAGCACATGCTATGTGGGTCAAATTATGATACCATGCCAAGTTTCAACCATTTCAGAGTTCATTTGTGGTGCTTTTTAATTTCAGGGTCATTTAGCTCAAAACAATTCATTTAATGCATGAAAAATAGCAAATGAAGTTAGATAGGGTTGAAATTTTAGGATGTGGCTTCTAATGGTTCATATTGAATGCACAAAAAGTCTGGAGTTGAAATAAGTTCAAAAAAATTGAAATCCTTTTGTAACAGACGAGTTTTCGTCCTAAACCCTGATACTTCGAAAGAGATTGTCCATTTTGTACACGAAGTGCATCCAGTTTTTGCCGTAACCCTCTCAACTTTTTAGCACATGCTATGTGGGTGAAATTATGATACCATGCCAAGTTTCAACCATTTGATAGTTCATTTGTGGTGCTTTTTAATTTCAGGGTCATTTAGCTGAAAATAATTCATTAAATGCATGAAAAATAGCAAACGAAGTTAGATAGGGTTGAAATTTTAGGATGTGGCTTCTAATGGTTCATATTGAATGCACAAAAAGTCTGGAGTTGAAATAAGTTAAAAAAAATTGAAATCCTTATGTAACAGACGAGTTTTCGTCCGAAACCCTGATACTTCGAAAGAGATTGTCCATTTTGTACACGAAGTGCATCCAGCTTTTGCCGTAACCCTCTCAACTTTTTATCCCATGCTATGTGGGTGAAATTATGATACCATGCCAAGTTTCAACCTTTTTAGAGTTCATTTGTGGTGCTTTTTAATTTCAGGGTCATTTAGCTGAAAACAATTCATTAAATGCATGAAAAATAGCAAATGATGTTAGATAGGGTTGAAATTTTCGGATGTGGCTTCTAATGGTACATATTGAATGCACAAAACGTCTGGAGTTGAAATAAGTTTAAAAAAAATTGAAATCCTTTTGTAACAGACGAGTTTTCGCCCGAAACCCTGATACTTCGAAAGAGATTGTTCATTTTGTACACAAAGTGCATCCAATTTTTGCCGTAACCCTCTCAACTTTTTAGCACATGCTATGTGGGTGAAATTATGATACCATGCCAACTTTCAACCATTTCAGAGTTCTTATGTGGTGCTTTTTAAGTTCAGGGTTATTTAGCTCAAAACAATTCATTAAATGCATGAAAAATAGCAAATGAAGTTAGATAGGGTTGAAAATTTAGGATGTGGCTTCTAATGGTTCATATTGAATGCACAAAAAGTCTGGAGTTGAAATAAGTTCAAAAAAATTGAAATCCTTTTGTAACTGACGAGTTTTCGTCCTAAACCCTGATACTTCGAAAGAGATTGTCCATTTTGTACACGCAGTGCATCCAGTTTTTGCCGTAACCCTCTCAACTTTTTAGCACATGCTATGTGGGTCAAATTATGATACCATGCCAACTTTCAACCATTTCAGAGTTCATTTGTGGTGCTTTTTAATTTCAGGGTCATTTAGCTCAAAACAATTCATTTAATGCATGAAAAATAGCAAATGAAGTTAGATAGGGTTGAAATTTTAGGATGTGGCTTATAATGGTTCATATTGAATGCACAAAAAGTTTGGAGTTGAAATAAGTTAAAAAAAATTGAAATCCTTTTGTAACACACGAGTTTTCGTCCGAAACCCTGATACTTCGAAAGAGATTGTCCATTTTGTACACGAAGTGCATCCAGTTTTTGCCGTAACCCTCTCAACTTTTTAGCACATGCTATGTGGGTGAAATTATGATATACCATGCCAAGTTTCAACCATTTCCGAGTTCATTTGTGGTGCTTTTTAATTTCAGGGTCATTTAGCTGAAAACAATTCATTAAATGCATGAAAAATAGCAAATGAAGTTAGATAGGGTTGAAATTTTAGGATGTGGCTTCTAATGGTTCATATTGAATGCACAAAAAGTCTGGAGTTGAAATAATTTTAAATAACTGAAATCCTTTTGTAACAGACGAGTTTTCGTCCGAAACCCTGATACTTCGAAAGAGATTGTCCATTTTGTACACGAAGTGCATCCAGTTTTTGCCGTAACCCTCTCAACTTTTTAGCACATGCTATGTGGGTGAAATTATGATACCATGCCAAGTTTCAACCATTTTAGAGTTCATTTGTGGTGCTTTTTAATTTCAGGGTCGTTTAGCTCAAAACAATTCATTAAATGCATGAAAAATAGCAAATGAAGTTAGATAGGGTTGAAATTTTAGGATGTGGCTTCTAATGGTTCATATTGAATGCACAAAAAGTCTGGAGTTGAAATAAGTTCAAAAAAATTGAAATCCTTTTGTAACAGACGAGTTTTCGTCCGAAACCCTGATACTTCGAAAGAGATTGTCCATTTTGTACACGAAGTGCATCCATTTTTTTCCGTAACCCTCTCAACTTTTTATCACATGCTATGTGGGTGAAATTATGATACCATGCCAAGTTTCAACCATTTGATAGTTCATTTGTGGTGCTTTTTAATTTCAGGGTCATTTAGCTGAAAACAATTCATTAAATGCATGAAAAATAGCAAATGAAGTTAGATAGGGTTGAAATTTTAGGATGTGGCTTCTAATGGTTCATATTGAATGCACAAAAAGTCTGGAGTTGAAACAAGTTAAAAAAAATTGAAATCCTTATGTAACAGACGAGTTTTCGTCCGAAACCCTGATACTTCGAAAGAGATTGTCCATTTTGTACACGAAGTGCATCCAGCTTTTGCCGTAACCCTCTCAACTTTTTATCCCATGCTATGTGGGTGAAATTATGATACCATGCCAAGTTTCAACCTTTTTAGAGTTCATTTGTGGTGCTTTTTAATTTCAGGGTCATTTAGCTGAAAACAATTCATTAAATGCATGAAAAATTGCAAATGATGTTAGATAGGGTTGAAATTTTCGGATGTGGCTTCTAATGGTACATATTGAATGCACAAATCGTCTGGAGTTGAAATAAGTTTAAAAAAAATTGAAATCCTTTTGTAACAGACGAGTTTTCGCCCGAAACCCTGATACTTCGAAAGAGATTGTTCATTTTGTACACGAAGTTTATCCAGTTTTTGCCGTAACCCTCTCAACTTTTTAGCACATGCTATGTGGGTGAAATTATGATACCATGCCAACTTTCAACCATTTCAGAGTTCATTTGTGGTGCTTTTTAATTTCAGGGTTATTTAGCTCAAAACAATTCATTAAATGCATGAAAAATAGCAAATGAAGTTAGATAGGGTTGAAATTTTAGGATGTGGCTTCTAATGGTTCATATTGAATGCACAAAAAGTCTGGAGTTGAAATAAGTTCAAAAAAATTGAAATCCTTTTGTAACTGACGAGTTTTCGTCCTAAACCCTGATACTTCGAAAGAGATTGTCCATTTTGTACACGCAGTGCATCCAGTTTTTGCCGTAACCCTCTCAACTTTTTAGCACATGCTATGTGGGTGAAATTATGATACCATGCCAAGTTTCAACCATTTCAGAGTTCATTTGTGGTGCTTTTTAATTTCAGGGTCATTTAGCTCAAAACAATTCATTTAATGCATGAAAAATAGCAAATGAAGTTAGATAGGGTTGAAATTTTAGGATGTGGCTTATAATGGTTCATATTGAATGCACAAAAAGTTTGGAGTTGAAATAAGTTAAAAAAAATTGAAATCCTTTTGTAACAGACGAGTTTTCGTCCTAAACCCTGATACTTCGAAAGAGATTGTCCATTTTGTAGACGAAGTGCATCCAGTTTTTTCCGTAACCCTCTCAACTTTTTAGCACATGCTATGTGGGTGAAATTATGATATACCATGCCAAGTTTCAACCATTTCCGAGTTCATTTGTGGTGCTTTATAATTTCAGGGTCATTTAGCTGAAAACAATTCATTAAATGCATGAAAAATAGCAAATGAAGTTAGATAGGGTTGAAATTTTAGGATGTGGCTTCTAATGGTTCATATTGAATGCACAAAAAGTCTGGAGTTGAAATAATTTTAAAAAACTGAAATCCTTTTGTAACAGACGAGTTTTCGTCCGAAACCCTGATACTTCGAAAGAGATTGTCCATTTTGTACACGAAGTGCATCCAGTTTTTGCCGTAACCCTCTCAACTTTTTAGCACATGCTATGTGGGTGAAATTATGATACCATGCCAACTTTCAACCATTTCAGAGTTCATTTGTGGTGCTTTTTAATTTCAGGGTCATTTAGCTCAAAACAATTCATTAAATGCATGAAAAATAGCAAATGAAGTTAGATAGGGTCGAAATTTTAGGATGTGGCTTCTAATGGTTCATATTGAATGCACAAAAAGTCCGGAGTTGAAATAAGTTTAAAAAAATTGAAATCCTTTTGTAACAGACGAGTTTTCGTCCGAAACCCTGATACTTCGAAAGAGATTGTCCATTTTGTACACGAAGTGCATCCAGTTTTTGCCGTAACCCTCTCAACTTTTTAGCACATGCTATGTGGGTGAAATTATGATACCATGCCAAGTTTCAACCATTTTAGAGTTCATTAGTGGTGCTTTTTAATTTCAGGGTCGTTTAGCTCAAAACAATTCATTAAATGCATGAAAAATAGCAAATGAAGTTAGATAGGGTTGAAATTTTAGGATGTGGCTTCTAATGGTTCATATTGAATGCACAAAAAGTCTGGAGTTGAAATAAGTTCAAAAAAATTGAAATCCTTTTGTAACAGACGAGTTTTCGTCCGAAACCCTGATACTTCGAAAGAGATTGTCCATTTTGTACACGAAGTGCATCCAGTTTTTTCCGTAACCCTCTCAACTTTTTTGCACATGCTATGTGGGTGAAATTATGATACTATGCCAAGTTTCAACAGTTTGATAGTTCATTTGTGGTGCTTTTTAATTTGAGGGTCATTTAGCTGAAAACAATTCATTAAATGCATGAAAAATAGCAAATGAAGTTAGATAGGGTTGAAATTTTAGGATGTGGCTTCTAATGGTTCATATTGAATGCACAAAAAGTCTGGAGTTGAAATAAGTTAAAAAAAATTGAAATCCTTATGTAACAGACGAGTTTTCGTCCGAAACCCTGATACTTCGAAAGAGATTGTCCATTTTGTACACGAAGTGCATCCAGCTTTTGCCGTAACCCTCTCAACTTTTTATCCCATGCTATTTGGGTGAAATTATGATACCATGCCAAGTTTCAACCTTTTTAGAGTTCATTTGTGGTGCTTTTTAATTTCAGGGTCATTTAGCTGAAAACAATTCATTAAATGCATGAAAAATAGCAAATGATGTTAGATAGGGTTGAAATTTTCGGATGTGGCTTCTAATGGTACATATTGAATGCACAAAACGTCTGGAGTTGAATAAGTTTAAAAAAATTGAAATCCTTTTGTAACAGACGAGTTTTCGTCCTAAACCCTCATACTTCGAAAGAGATTGTTCCTTTTGTACACGAAGTGCATCCAGTTTTTGCCGTAACCCTCTCAACTTTTTAGCACATGCTATGTGGGTGAAATTATGATACCATGCCAACTTTCAACCATTTCAGAGTTCATTTGTGGTGCTTTTTAATTTCAGGGTTATTTAGCTCAAAACAATTCATTAAATGCATGAAAAATAGCAAATGAAGTTAGATAGGGTTGAAATTTTAGGATGTGGCTTCTAATGGTTCATATTGAATGCACAAAAAGTCTGGAGTTGAAATAAGTTCAAAAAAATTGAAATCCTTTTGTAACTGACGAGTTTTCGTCCTAAACCCTGATACTTCGAAAGAGATTGTCCATTTTGTACACGCAGTGCATCCAGTTTTTGCCGTAACCCTCTCAACTTTTTAGCACATGCTATGTGGGTGAAATTATGATACCATGCCAAGTTTCAACCATTTGATAGTTCATTTGTGGTGCTTTTTAATTTCAGGGTCATTTAGCTGAAAATAATTCATTAAATGCATGAAAAATAGCAAACGAAGTTAGATAGGGTTGAAATTTTAGGATGTGGCTTCTAATGGTTCATATTGAATGCACAAAAAGTCTGGAGTTGAAATAAGTTAAAAAAAATTGAAATCCTTATGTAACAGACGAGTTTTCGTCCGAAACCCTGATACTTCGAAAGAGATTGTCCATTTTGTACACGAAGTGCATCCAGCTTTTGCCGTAACCCTCTCAACTTTTTATCCCATGCTATGTGGGTGAAATTATGATACCATGCCAAGTTTCAACCTTTTTAGAGTTCATTTGTGGTGCTTTTTAATTTCAGGGTCATTTAGCTGAAAACAATTCATTAAATGCATGAAAAATAGCAAATGATGTTAGATAGGGTTGAAATTTTCGGATGTGGCTTCTAATGGTACATATTGAATGCACAAAACGTCTGGAGTTGAAATAAGTTTAAAAAAAAATTGAAATCCTTTTGTAACAGACGAGTTTTCGCCCGAAACCCTCATACTTCGAAAGAGATTGTTCATTTTGTACACGAAGTGCATCCAATTTTTGCCGTAACCCTCTCAACTTTTTAGCACATGCTATGTGGGTGAAATTATGATACCATGCCAACTTTCAACCATTTCAGAGTTCTTATGTGGTGCTTTTTAAGTTCAGGGTTATTTAGCTCAAAACAATTCATTAAATGCATGAAAAATAGCAAATGAAGTTAGATAGGGTTGAAAATTTAGGATGTGGCTTCTAATGGTTCATATTGAATGCACAAAAAGTCTGGAGTTGAAATAAGTTCAAAAAAATTGAAATCCTTTTGTAACTGACGAGTTTTCGTCCTAAACCCTGATACTTCGAAAGAGATTGTCCATTTTGTACACGCAGTGCATCCAGTTTTTGCCGTAACCCTCTCAACTTTTTAGCACATGCTATGTGGGTCAAATTATGATACCATGCCAACTTTCAACCATTTCAGAGTTCATTTGTGGTGCTTTTTAATTTCAGGGTCATTTAGCTCAAAACAATTCATTTAATGCATGAAAAATAGCAAATGAAGTTAGATAGGGTTGAAATTTTAGGATGTGGCTTATAATGGTTCATATTGAATGCACAAAAAGTTTGGAGTTGAAATAAGTTAAAAAAAATTGAAATCCTTTTGTAACACACGAGTTTTCGTCCGAAACCCTGATACTTCGAAAGAGATTGTCCATTTTGTACACGAAGTGCATCCAGTTTTTGCCGTAACCCTCTCAACTTTTTAGCACATGCTATGTGGGTGAAATTATTATATACCATGCCAAGTTTCAACCATTTCCGAGTTCATTTGTGGTGCTTTTTAATTTCAGGGTCATTTAGCTGAAAACAATTCATTAAATGCATGAAAAATAGCAAATGAAGTTAGATAGGGTTGAAATTTTAGGATGTGGCTTCTAATGGTTCATATTGAATGCACAAAAAGTCTGGAGTTGAAATAATTTTAAAAAACTGAAATCCTTTTGTAACAGACGAGTTTTCGTCCGAAACCCTGATACTTCGAAAGAGATTGTCCATTTTGTACACGAAGTGCATCCAGTTTTTGCCGTAACCCTCTCAACTTTTTAGCACATGCTATGTGGGTGAAATTATGATACCATGCCAAGTTTCAACCATTTTAGAGTTCATTTGTGGTGCTTTTTAATTTCAGGGTCGTTTAGCTCAAAACAATTCATTAAATGCATGAAAAATAGCAAATGAAGTTAGATAGGGTTGAAATTTTAGGATGTGGCTTCTAATGGTTCATATTGAATGCACAAAAAGTCTGGAGTTGAAATAAGTTCAAAAAAATTGAAATCCTTTTGTAACAGACGAGTTTTCGTCCGAAACCCTGATACTTCGAAAGAGATTGTCCATTTTGTACACGAAGTGCATCCATTTTTTTCCGTAACCCTCTCAACTTTTTATCACATGCTATGTGGGTGAAATTATGATACCATGCCAAGTTTCAACCATTTGATAGTTCATTTGTGGTGCTTTTTAATTTCAGGGTCATTTAGCTGAAAACAATTCATTAAATGCATGAAAAATAGCAAATGAAGTTAGATAGGGTTGAAATTTTAGGATGTGGCTTCTAATGGTTCATATTGAATGCACAAAAAGTCTGGAGTTGAAACAAGTTAAAAAAAATTGAAATCCTTATGTAACAGACGAGTTTTCGTCCGAAACCCTGATACTTCGAAAGAGATTGTCCATTTTGTACACGAAGTGCATCCAGCTTTTGCCGTAACCCTCTCAACTTTTTATCCCATGCTATGTGGGTGAAATTATGATACCATGCCAAGTTTCAACCTTTTTAGAGTTCATTTGTGGTGCTTTTTAATTTCAGGGTCATTTAGCTGAAAACAATTCATTAAATGCATGAAAAATTGCAAATGATGTTAGATAGGGTTGAAATTTTCGGATGTGGCTTCTAATGGTACATATTGAATGCACAAATCGTCTGGAGTTGAAATAAGTTTAAAAAAAATTGAAATCCTTTTGTAACAGACGAGTTTTCGCCCGAAACCCTGATACTTCGAAAGAGATTGTTCATTTTGTACACGAAGTTTATCCAGTTTTTGCCGTAACCCTCTCAACTTTTTAGCACATGCTATGTGGGTGAAATTATGATACCATGCCAACTTTCAACCATTTCAGAGTTCATTTGTGGTGCTTTTTAATTTCAGGGTTATTTAGCTCAAAACAATTCATTAAATGCATGAAAAATAGCAAATGAAGTTAGATAGGGTTGAAATTTTAGGATGTGGCTTCTAATGGTTCATATTGAATGCACAAAAAGTCTGGAGTTGAAATAAGTTCAAAAAAATTGAAATCCTTTTGTAACTGACGAGTTTTCGTCCTAAACCCTGATACTTCGAAAGAGATTGTCCATTTTGTACACGCAGTGCATCCAGTTTTTGCCGTAACCCTCTCAACTTTTTAGCACATGCTATGTGGGTGAAATTATGATACCATGCCAAGTTTCAACCATTTCAGAGTTCATTTGTGGTGCTTTTTAATTTCAGGGTCATTTAGCTCAAAACAATTCATTTAATGCATGAAAAATAGCAAATGAAGTTAGATAGGGTTGAAATTTTAGGATGTGGCTTATAATGGTTCATATTGAATGCACAAAAAGTTTGGAGTTGAAATAAGTTAAAAAAAATTGAAATCCTTTTGTAACAGACGAGTTTTCGTCCTAAACCCTGATACTTCGAAAGAGATTGTCCATTTTGTAGACGAAGTGCATCCAGTTTTTTCCGTAACCCTCTCAACTTTTTAGCACATGCTATGTGGGTGAAATTATGATATACCATGCCAAGTTTCAACCATTTCCGAGTTCATTTGTGGTGCTTTATAATTTCAGGGTCATTTAGCTGAAAACAATTCATTAAATGCATGAAAAATAGCAAATGAAGTTAGATAGGGTTGAAATTTTAGGATGTGGCTTCTAATGGTTCATATTGAATGCACAAAAAGTCTGGAGTTGAAATAATTTTAAAAAACTGAAATCCTTTTGTAACAGACGAGTTTTCGTCCGAAACCCTGATACTTCGAAAGAGATTGTCCATTTTGTACACGAAGTGCATCCAGTTTTTGCCGTAACCCTCTCAACTTTTTAGCACATGCTATGTGGGTGAAATTATGATACCATGCCAACTTTCAACCATTTCAGAGTTCATTTGTGGTGCTTTTTAATTTCAGGGTCATTTAGCTCAAAACAATTCATTAAATGCATGAAAAATAGCAAATGAAGTTAGATAGGGTCGAAATTTTAGGATGTGGCTTCTAATGGTTCATATTGAATGCACAAAAAGTCTGGAGTTGAAATAAGTTTAAAAAAATTGAAATCCTTTTGTAACAGACGAGTTTTCGTCCGAAACCCTGATACTTCGAAAGAGATTGTCCATTTTGTACACGAAGTGCATCCAGTTTTTGCCGTAACCCTCTCAACTTTTTAGCACATGCTATGTGGGTGAAATTATGATACCATGCCAAGTTTCAACCATTTTAGAGTTCATTAGTGGTGCTTTTTAATTTCAGGGTCGTTTAGCTCAAAACAATTCATTAAATGCATGAAAAATAGCAAATGAAGTTAGATAGGGTTGAAATTTTAGGATGTGGCTTCTAATGGTTCATATTGAATGCACAAAAAGTCTGGAGTTGAAATAAGTTCAAAAAAATTGAAATCCTTTTGTAACAGACGAGTTTTCGTCCGAAACCCTGATACTTCGAAAGAGATTGTCCATTTTGTACACGAAGTGCATCCAGTTTTTTCCGTAACCCTCTCAACTTTTTTGCACATGCTATGTGGGTGAAATTATGATACTATGCCAAGTTTCAACAGTTTGATAGTTCATTTGTGGTGCTTTTTAATTTGAGGGTCATTTAGCTGAAAACAATTCATTAAATGCATGAAAAATAGCAAATGAAGTTAGATAGGGTTGAAATTTTAGGATGTGGCTTCTAATGGTTCATATTGAATGCACAAAAAGTCTGGAGTTGAAATAAGTTAAAAAAAATTGAAATCCTTATGTAACAGACGAGTTTTCGTCCGAAACCCTGATACTTCGAAAGAGATTGTCCATTTTGTACACGAAGTGCATCCAGCTTTTGCCGTAACCCTCTCAACTTTTTATCCCATGCTATTTGGGTGAAATTATGATACCATGCCAAGTTTCAACCTTTTTAGAGTTCATTTGTGGTGCTTTTTAATTTCAGGGTCATTTAGCTGAAAACAATTCATTAAATGCATGAAAAATAGCAAATGATGTTAGATAGGGTTGAAATTTTCGGATGTGGCTTCTAATGGTACATATTGAATGCACAAAACGTCTGGAGTTGAATAAGTTTAAAAAAATTGAAATCCTTTTGTAACAGACGAGTTTTCGTCCTAAACCCTCATACTTCGAAAGAGATTGTTCCTTTTGTACACGAAGTGCATCCAGTTTTTGCCGTAACCCTCTCAACTTTTTAGCACATGCTATGTGGGTGAAATTATGATACCATGCCAACTTTCAACCATTTCAGAGTTCATTTGTGGTGCTTTTTAATTTCAGGGTTATTTAGCTCAAAACAATTCATTAAATGCATGAAAAATAGCAAATGAAGTTAGATAGGGTTGAAATTTTAGGATGTGGCTTCTAATGGTTCATATTGAATGCACAAAAAGTCTGGAGTTGAAATAAGTTCAAAAAAATTGAAATCCTTTTGTAACTGACGAGTTTTCGTCCTAAACCCTGATACTTCGAAAGAGATTGTCCATTTTGTACACGCAGTGCATCCAGTTTTTGCCGTAACCCTCTCAACTTTTTAGCACATGCTATGTGGGTGAAATTATGATACCATGCCAAGTTTCAACCATTTCAGAGTTCATTTGTGGTGCTTTTTAATTTCAGGGTCATTTAGCTCAAAACAATTCATTTAATGCATGAAAAATAGCAAATGAAGTTAGATAGGGTTGAAATTTTAGGATGTGGCTTATAATGGTTCATATTGAATGCACAAAAAGTTTGGAGTTGAAATAAGTTAAAAAAAATTGAAATCCTTTTGTAACAGACGAGTTTTCGTCCTAAACCCTGATACTTCGAAAGAGATTGTCCATTTTGTACACGAAGTGCATCCAGTTTTTTCCGTAACCCTCTCAACTTTTTAGCACATGCTATGTGGGTGAAATTATGATATACCATGCCAAGTTTCAACCATTTCCGAGTTCATTTGTGGTGCTTTATAATTTCAGGGTCATTTAGCTGAAAACAATTCATTAAATGCATGAAAAATAGCAAATGAAGTTAGATAGGGTTGAAATTTTAGGATGTGGCTTCTAATGGTTCATATTGAATGCACAAAAAGTCTGGAGTTGAAATAATTTTAAAAAACTGAAATCCTTTTGTAACAGACGAGTTTTCGTCCGAAACCCTGATACTTCGAAAGAGATTGTCCATTTTGTACACGAAGTGCATCCAGTTTTTGCCGTAACCCTCTCAACTTTTTAGCACATGCTATGTGGGTGAAATTATGATACCATGCCAACTTTCAACCATTTCAGAGTTCATTTGTGGTGCTTTTTAATTTCAGGGTCATTTAGCTCAAAACAATTCATTAAATGCATGAAAAATAGCAAATGAAGTTAGATAGGGTCGAAATTTTAGGATGTGGCTTCTAATGGTTCATATTGAATGCACAAAAAGTCTGGAGTTGAAATAAGTTTAAAAAAATTGAAATCCTTTTGTAACAGACGAGTTTTCGTCCGAAACCCTGATACTTCGAAAGAGATTGTCCATTTTGTACACGAAGTGCATCCAGTTTTTGCCGTAACCCTCTCAACTTTTTAGCACATGCTATGTGGGTGAAATTATGATACCATGCCAAGTTTCAACCATTTTAGAGTTCATTAGTGGTGCTTTTTAATTTCAGGGTCGTTTAGCTCAAAACAATTCATTAAATGCATGAAAAATAGCAAATGAAGTTAGATAGGGTTGAAATTTTAGGATGTGGCGTCTAATGGTTCATATTGAATGCACAAAAAGTCTGGAGTTGAAATAAGTTCAAAAAAATTGAAATCCTTTTGTAACAGACGAGTTTTCGTCCGAAACCCTGATACTTCGAAAGAGATTGTCCATTTTGTACACGAAGTGCATCCAGTTTTTTCCGTAACCCTCTCAACTTTTTTGCACATGCTATGTGGGTGAAATTATGATACTATGCCAAGTTTCAACAGTTTGATAGTTCATTTGTGGTGCTTTTTAATTTGAGGGTCATTTAGCTGAAAACAATTCATTAAATGCATGAAAAATAGCAAATGAAGTTAGATAGGGTTGAAATTTTAGGATGTGGCTTCTAATGGTTCATATTGAATGCACAAAAAGTCTGGAGTTGAAATAAGTTAAAAAAAATTGAAATCCTTATGTAACAGACGAGTTTTCGTCCGAAACCCTGATACTTCGAAAGAGATTGTCCATTTTGTACACGAAGTGCATCCAGCTTTTGCCGTAACCCTCTCAACTTTTTATCCCATGCTATTTGGGTGAAATTATGATACCATGCCAAGTTTCAACCTTTTTAGAGTTCATTTGTGGTGCTTTTTAATTTCAGGGTCATTTAGCTGAAAACAATTCATTAAATGCATGAAAAATAGCAAATGATGTTAGATAGGGTTGAAATTTTCGGATGTGGCTTCTAATGGTACATATTGAATGCACAAAACGTCTGGAGTTGAATAAGTTTAAAAAAATTGAAATCCTTTTGTAACAGACGAGTTTTCGTCCTAAACCCTCATACTTCGAAAGAGATTGTTCATTTTGTACACGAAGTGCATCCAGTTTTTGCCGTAACCCTCTCAACTTTTTAGCACATGCTATGTGGGTGAAATTATGATACCATGCCAACTTTCAACCATTTCAGAGTTCATTTGTGGTGCTTTTTAATTTCAGGGTTATTTAGCTCAAAACAATTCATTAAATGCATGAAAAATAGCAAATGAAGTTAGATAGGGTTGAAATTTTAGGATGTGGCTTCTAATGGTTCATATTGAATGCACAAAAAGTCTGGAGTTGAAATAAGTTCAAAAAAATTGAAATCCTTTTGTAACTGACGAGTTTTCGTCCTAAACCCTGATACTTCGAAAGAGATTGTCCATTTTGTACACGCAGTGCATCCAGTTTTTGCCGTAACCCTCTCAACTTTTTAGCACATGCTATGTGGGTGAAATTATGATACCATGCCAAGTTTCAACCATTTCAGAGTTCATTTGTGGTGCTTTTTAATTTCAGGGTCATTTAGCTCAAAACAATTCATTTAATGCATGAAAAATAGCAAATGAAGTTAGATAGGGTTGAAATTTTAGGATGTGGCTTATAATGGTTCATATTGAATGCACAAAAAGTTTGGAGTTGAAATAAGTTAAAAAAAATTGAAATCCTTTTGTAACAGACGAGTTTTCGTCCTAAACCCTGATACTTCGAAAGAGATTGTCCATTTTGTACACGAAGTGCATCCAGTTTTTTCCGTAACCCTCTCAACTTTTTAGCACATGCTATGTGGGTGAAATTATGATATACCATGCCAAGTTTCAACCATTTCCGAGTTCATTTGTGGTGCTTTATAATTTCAGGGTCATTTAGCTGAAAACAATTCATTAAATGCATGAAAAATAGCAAATGAAGTTAGATAGGTTTGAAATTTTAGGATGTGGCTTCTAATGGTTCATATTGAATGCACAAAA
This sequence comes from Elymus sibiricus, assembly GCA_039707655.1. Lineage (NCBI taxonomy): Eukaryota > Viridiplantae > Streptophyta > Magnoliopsida > Poales > Poaceae > Elymus > Elymus sibiricus. Next base: position 243,027,521 of record CM077665.1, read on the forward strand.
AGTCTGGAGTTGAAATAATTTTAAAAACTGAAATCCTTTTGTAACAGACGAGTTTTCGTCCGAAACCCTGATACTTCGAAAGAGATTGTCCATTTTGTACACGAAGTGCATCCAGTTTTTGCCGTAACCCTCTCAACTTTTTAGCACATGCTATGTGGGTGAAATTATGATACCATGCCAACTTTCAACCATTTCAGAGTTCATTTGTGGTGCTTTTTAATTTCAGGGTCATTTAGCTCAAAACAATTCATTAAATGCATGAAAAATAGCAAATGAAGTTAGATAGGGTCGAAATTTTAGGATGTGGCTTCTAATGGTTCATATTGAATGCACAAAAAGTCTGGAGTTGAAATAAGTTTAAAAAAATTGAAATCCTTTTGTAACAGACGAGTTTTCGTCCGAAACCCTGATACTTCGAAAGAGATTGTCCATTTTGTACACGAAGTGCATCCAGTTTTTGCCGTAACCCTCTCAACTTTTTAGCACATGCTATGTGGGTGAAATTATGATACCATGCCAAGTTTCAACCATTTTAGAGTTCATTAGTGGTGCTTTTTAATTTCAGGGTCGTTTAGCTCAAAACAATTCATTAAATGCATGAAAAATAGCAAATGAAGTTAGATTGGGTTGAAATTTTAGGATGTGGTTTCTAATGGTTCATATTGAATGCACAAAAAGTCTGGAGTTGAAATAAGTTCAAAAAAATTGAAATCCTTTTGTAACAGACGAGTTTTCGTCCGAAACCCTGATACTTCGAAAGAGATTGTCCATTTTGTACACGAAGTGCATCCAGTTTTTTCCGTAACCCTCTCAACTTTTTTGCACATGCTATGTGGGTGAAATTATGATACTATGCCAAGTTTCAACCATTTGATAGTTCATTTGTGGTGCTTTTTAATTTGAGGGTCATTTAGCTGAAAACAATTCATTAAATGCATGAAAAATAGCAAATGAAGTTAGATAGGGTTGAAATTTTAGGATGTGGCTTCTAATGGTTCATATTGAATGCACAAAAAGTCTGGAGTTGAAATAAGTTAAAAAAAATTGAAATCCTTATGTAACAGACGAGTTTTCGTCCGAAACCCTGATACTTCGAAAGAGATTGTCCATTTTGTACACGAAGTGCATCCAGCTTTTGCCGTAACCCTCTCAACTTTTTATCCCATGCTATTTGGGTGAAATTATGATACCATGCCAAGTTTCAACCTTTTTAGAGTTCATTTGTGGTGCTTTTTAATTTCAGGGTCATTTAGCTGAAAACAATTCATTAAATGCATGAAAAATAGCAAATGATGTTAGATAGGGTTGAAATTTTCGGATGTGGCTTCTAATGGTACATATTGAATGCACAAAACGTCTGGAGTTGAATAAGTTTAAAAAAATTGAAATCCTTTTGTAACAGACGAGTTTTCGTCCTAAACCCTCATACTTCGAAAGAGATTGTTCATTTTGTACACGAAGTGCATCCAGTTTTTGCCGTAACCCTCTCAACTTTTTAGCACATGCTATGTGGGTGAAATTATGATACCATGCCAACTTTCAACCATTTCAGAGTTCATTTGTGGTGCTTTTTAATTTCAGGGTTATTTAGCTCAAAACAATTCATTAAATGCATGAAAAATAGCAAATGAAGTTAGATAGGGTTGAAATTTTAGGATGTGGCTTCTAATGGTTCATATTGAATGCACAAAAAGTCTGGAGTTGAAATAAGTTCAAAAAAATTGAAATCCTTTTGTAACTGACGAGTTTTCGTCCTAAACCCTGATACTTCGAAAGAGATTGTCCATTTTGTACACGCAGTGCATCCAGTTTTTGCCGTAACCCTCTCAACTTTTTAGCACATGCTATGTGGGTGAAATTATGATACCATGCCAAGTTTCAACCATTTCAGAGTTCATTTGTGGTGCTTTTTAATTTCAGGGTCATTTAGCTCAAAACAATTCATTTAATGCATGAAAAATAGCAAATGAAGTTAGATAGGGTTGAAATTTTAGGATGTGGCTTATAATGGTTCATATTGAATGCACAAAAAGTTTGGAGTTGAAATAAGTTAAAAAAAATTGAAATCCTTTTGTAACAGACGAGTTTTCGTCCTAAACCCTGATACTTCGAAAGAGATTGTCCATTTTGTACACGAAGTGCATCCAGTTTTTTCCGTAACCCTCTCAACTTTTTAGCACATGCTATGTGGGTGAAATTATGATATACCATGCCAAGTTTCAACCATTTCCGAGTTCATTTGTGGTGCTTTATAATTTCAGGGTCATTTAGCTGAAAACAATTCATTAAATGCATGAAAAATAGCAAATGAAGTTAGATAGGGTTGAAATTTTAGGATGTGGCTTCTAATGGTTCATATTGAATGCACAAAAAGTCTGGAGTTGAAATAATTTTAAAAAACTGAAATCCTTTTGTAACAGACGAGTTTTCGTCCGAAACCCTGATACTTCGAAAGAGATTGTCCATTTTGTACACGAAGTGCATCCAGTTTTTGCCGTAACCCTCTCAACTTTTTAGCACATGCTATGTGGGTGAAATTATGATACCATGCCAACTTTCAACCATTTCAGAGTTCATTTGTGGTGCTTTTTAATTTCAGGGTCATTTAGCTCAAAACAATTCATTAAATGCATGAAAAATAGCAAATGAAGTTAGATAGGGTCGAAATTTTAGGATGTGGCTTCTAATGGTTCATATTGAATGCACAAAAAGTCTGGAGTTGAAATAAGTTTAAAAAAATTGAAATCCTTTTGTAACAGACGAGTTTTCGTCCGAAACCCTGATACTTCGAAAGAGATTGTCCATTTTGTACACGAAGTGCATCCAGTTTTTGCCGTAACCCTCTCAACTTTTTAGCACATGCTATGTGGGTGAAATTATGATACCATGCCAAGTTTCAACCATTTTAGAGTTCATTAGTGGTGCTTTTTAATTTCAGGGTCGTTTAGCTCAAAACAATTCATTAAATGCATGAAAAATAGCAAATGAAGTTAGATAGGGTTGAAATTTTAGGATGTGGCTTCTAATGGTTCATATTGAATGCACAAAAAGTCTGGAGTTGAAATAAGTTCAAAAAAATTGAAATCCTTTTGTAACAGACGAGTTTTCGTCCGAAACCCTGATACTTCGAAAGAGATTGTCCATTTTGTACACGAAGTGCATCCAGTTTTTTCCGTAACCCTCTCAACTTTTTTGCACATGCTATGTGGGTGAAATTATGATACTATGCCAAGTTTCAACCATTTGATAGTTCATTTGTGGTGCTTTTTAATTTGAGGGTCATTTAGCTGAAAACAATTCATTAAATGCATGAAAAATAGCAAATGAAGTTAGATAGGGTTGAAATTTTAGGATGTGGCTTCTAATGGTTCATATTGAATGCACAAAAAGTCTGGAGTTGAAATAAGTTAAAAAAAATTGAAATCCTTATGTAACAGACGAGTTTTCGTCCGAAACCCTGATACTTCGAAAGAGATTGTCCATTTTGTACACGAAGTGCATCCAGCTTTTGCCGTAACCCTCTCAACTTTTTATCCCATGCTATTTGGGTGAAATTATGATACCATGCCAAGTTTCAACCTTTTTAGAGTTCATTTGTGGTGCTTTTTAATTTCAGGGTCATTTAGCTGAAAACAATTCATTAAATGCATGAAAAATAGCAAATGATGTTAGATAGGGTTGAAATTTTCGGATGTGGCTTCTAATGGTACATATTGAATGCACAAAACGTCTGGAGTTGAATAAGTTTAAAAAAATTGAAATCCTTTTGTAACAGACGAGTTTTCGTCCTAAACCCTCATACTTCGAAAGAGATTGTTCATTTTGTACACGAAGTGCATCCAGTTTTTGCCGTAACCCTCTCAACTTTTTAGCACATGCTATGTGGGTGAAATTATGATACCATGCCAACTTTCAACCATTTCAGAGTTCATTTGTGGTGCTTTTTAATTTCAAGGTTATTTAGCTCAAAACAATTCATTAAATGCATGAAAAATAGCAAATGAAGTTAGATAGGGTTGAAATTTTAGGATGTGGCTTCTAATGGTTCATATTGAATGCACAAAAAGTCTGGAGTTGAAATAAGTTCAAAAAAATTGAAATCCTTTTGTAACTGACGAGTTTTCGTCCTAAACCCTGATACTTCGAAAGAGATTGTCCATTTTGTACACGCAGTGCATCCAGTTTTTGCCGTAACCCTCTCAACTTTTTAGCACATGCTATGTGGGTGAAATTATGATACCATGCCAAGTTTCAACCATTTCAGAGTTCATTTGTGGTGCTTTTTAATTTCAGGGTCATTTAGCTCAAAACAATTCATTTAATGCATGAAAAATAGCAAATGAAGTTAGATAGGGTTGAAATTTTAGGATGTGGCTTATAATGGTTCATATTGAATGCACAAAAAGTTTGGAGTTGAAATAAGTTAAAAAAAATTGAAATCCTTTTGTAACAGACGAGTTTTCGTCCTAAACCCTGATACTTCGAAAGAGATTGTCCATTTTGTACACGAAGTGCATCCAGTTTTTTCCGTAACCCTCTCAACTTTTTAGCACATGCTATGTGGGTGAAATTATGATATACCATGCCAAGTTTCAACCATTTCCGAGTTCATTTGTGGTGCTTTATAATTTCAGGGTCATTTAGCTGAAAACAATTCATTAAATGCATGAAAAATAGCAAATGAAGTTAGATAGGGTTGAAATTTTAGGATGTGGCTTCTAATGGTTCATATTGAATGCACAAAAAGTCTGGAGTTGAAATAATTTTAAAAAACTGAAATCCTTTTGTAACAGACGAGTTTTCGTCCGAAACCCTGATACTTCGAAAGAGATTGTCCATTTTGTACACGAAGTGCATCCAGTTTTTGCCGTAACCCTCTCAACTTTTTAGCACATGCTATGTGGGTGAAATTATGATACCATGCCAACTTTCAACCATTTCAGAGTTCATTTGTGGTGCTTTTTAATTTCAGGGTCATTTAGCTCAAAACAATTCATTAAATGCATGAAAAATAGCAAATGAAGTTAGATAGGGTCGAAATTTTAGGATGTGGCTTCTAAAGGTTCATATTGAATGCACAAAAAGTCTGGAGTTGAAATAAGTTTAAAAAAATTGAAATCCTTTTGTAACAGACGAGTTTTCGTCCGAAACCCTGATACTTCGAAAGAGATTGTCCATTTTGTACACGAAGTGCATCCAGTTTTTGCCGTAACCCTCTCAACTTTTTAGCACATGCTATGTGGGTGAAATTATGATACCATGCCAAGTTTCAACCATTTTAGAGTTCATTAGTGGTGCTTTTTAATTTCAGGGTCGTTTAGCTCAAAACAATTCATTAAATGCATGAAAAATAGCAAATGAAGTTAGATAGGGTTGAAATTTTAGGATGTGGCTTCTAATGGTTCATATTGAATGCACAAAAAGTCTGGAGTTGAAATAAGTTCAAAAAAATTGAAATCCTTTTGTAACAGACGAGTTTTCGTCCGAAACCCTGATACTTCGAAAGAGATTGTCCATTTTGTACACGAAGTGCATCTAGTTTTTTCCGTAACCCTCTCAACTTTTTTGCACATGCTATGTGGGTGAAATTATGATACTATGCCAAGTTTCAACCATTTGATAGTTCATTTGTGGTGCTTTTTAATTTGAGGGTCATTTAGGTGAAAACAATTCATTAAATGCATGAAAAATAGCAAATGAAGTTAGATAGGGTTGAAATTTTAGGATGTGGCTTCTAATGGTTCATATTGAATGCACAAAAAGTCTGGAGTTGAAATAAGTTAAAAAAAATTGAAATCCTTATGTAACAGACGAGTTTTCGTCCGAAACCCTGATACTTCGAAAGAGATTGTCCATTTTGTACACGAAGTGCATCCAGCTTTTGCCGTAACCCTCTCAACTTTTTATCCCATGCTATTTGGGTGAAATTATGATACCATGCCAAGTTTCAACCTTTTTAGAGTTCATTTGTGGTGCTTTTTAATTTCAGGGTCATTTAGCTGAAAACAATTCATTAAATGCATGAAAAATAGCAAATGATGTTAGATAGGGTTGAAATTTTCGGATGTGGCTTCTAATGGTACATATTGAATGCACAAAACGTCTGGAGTTGAATAAGTTTAAAAAAATTGAAATCCTTTTGTAACAGACGAGTTTTCGTCCTAAACCCTCATACTTCGAAAGAGATTGTTCATTTTGTACACGAAGTGCATCCAGTTTTTGCCGTAACCCTCTCAACTTTTTAGCACATGCTATGTGGGTGAAATTATGATACCATGCCAACTTTCAACCATTTCAGAGTTCATTTGTGGTGCTTTTTAATTTCAGGGTTATTTAGCTCAAAACAATTCATTAAATGCATGAAAAATAGCAAATGAAGTTAGATAGGGTTGAAATTTTAGGATGTGGCTTCTAATGGTTCATATTGAATGCACAAAAAGTCTGGAGTTGAAATAAGTTCAAAAAAATTGAAATCCTTTTGTAACTGACGAGTTTTCGTCCTAAACCCTGATACTTCGAAAGAGATTGTCCATTTTGTACACGCAGTGCATCCAGTTTTTGCCGTAACCCTCTCAACTTTTTAGCACATGCTATGTGGGTGAAATTATGATACCATGCCAAGTTTCAACCATTTCAGAGTTCATTTGTGGTGCTTTTTAATTTCAGGGTCATTTAGCTCAAAACAATTCATTTAATGCATGAAAAATAGCAAATGAAGTTAGATAGGGTTGAAATTTTAGGATGTGGCTTATAATGGTTCATATTGAATGCACAAAAAGTTTGGAGTTGAAATAAGTTAAAAAAAATTGAAATCCTTTTGTAACAGACGAGTTTTCGTCCTAAACCCTGATACTTCGAAAGAGATTGTCCATTTTGTACACGAAGTGCATCCAGTTTTTTCCGTAACCCTCTCAACTTTTTAGCACATGCTATGTGGGTGAAATTATGATATACCATGCCAAGTTTCAACCATTTCCGAGTTCATTTGTGGTGCTTTATAATTTCAGGGTCATTTAGCTGAAAACAATTCATTAAATGCATGAAAAATAGCAAATGAAGTTAGATAGGGTTGAAATTTTAGGATGTGGCTTCTAATGGTTCATATTGAATGCACAAAAAGTCTGGAGTTGAAATAATTTTAAAAAACTGAAATCCTTTTGTAACAGACGAGTTTTCGTCCGAAACCCTGATACTTCGAAAGAGATTGTCCATTTTGTACACGAAGTGCATCCAGTTTTTGCCGTAACCCTCTCAACTTTTTAGCACATGCTATGTGGGTGAAATTATGATACCATGCCAACTTTCAACCATTTCAGAGTTCATTTGTGGTGCTTTTTAATTTCAGGGTCATTTAGCTCAAAACAATTCATTAAATGCATGAAAAATAGCAAATGAAGTTAGATAGGGTCGAAATTTTAGGATGTGGCTTCTAATGGTTCATATTGAATGCACAAAAAGTCTGGAGTTGAAATAAGTTTCAAAAAATTGAAATCCTTTTGTAACAGACGAGTTTTCGTCCGAAACCCTGATACTTCGAAAGAGATTGTCCATTTTGTACACGAAGTGCATCCAGTTTTTGCCGTAACCCTCTCAACTTTTTAGCACATGCTATGTGGGTGAAATTATGATACCATGCCAAGTTTCAACCATTTTAGAGTTCATTAGTGGTGCTTTTTAATTTCAGGGTCGTTTAGCTCAAAACAATTCATTAAATGCATGAAAAATAGCAAATGAAGTTAGATAGGGTTGAAATTTTAGGATGTGGCTTCTAATGGTTCATATTGAATGCACAAAAAGTCTGGAGTTGAAATAAGTTCAAAAAAATTGAAATCCTTTTGTAACAGACGAGTTTTCGTCCGAAACCCTGATACTTCGAAAGAGATTGTCCATTTTGTACACGAAGTGCATCTAGTTTTTTCCGTAACCCTCTCAACTTTTTTGCACATGCTATGTGGGTGAAATTATGATACTATGCCAAGTTTCAACCATTTGATAGTTCATTTGTGGTGCTTTTTAATTTGAGGGTCATTTAGCTGAAAACAATTCATTAAATGCATGAAAAATAGCAAATGAAGTTAGATAGGGTTGAAATTTTAGGATGTGGCTTCTAATGGTTCATATTGAATGCACAAAAAGTCTGGAGTTGAAATAAGTTAAAAAAAATTGAAATCCTTATGTAACAGACGAGTTTTCGTCCGAAACCCTGATACTTCGAAAGAGATTGTCCATTTTGTACACGAAGTGCATCCAGCTTTTGCCGTAACCCTCTCAACTTTTTATCCCATGCTATTTGGGTGAAATTATGATACCATGCCAAGTTTCAACCTTTTTAGAGTTCATTTGTGGTGCTTTTTAATTTCAGGGTCATTTAGCTGAAAACAATTCATTAAATGCATGAAAAATAGCAAATGATGTTAGATAGGGTTGAAATTTTCGGATGTGGCTTCTAATGGTACATATTGAATGCACAAAACGTCTGGAGTTGAATAAGTTTAAAAAAATTGAAATCCTTTTGTAACAGACGAGTTTTCGTCCTAAACCCTCATACTTCGAAAGAGATTGTTCATTTTGTACACGAAGTGCATCCAGTTTTTGCCGTAACCCTCTCAACTTTTTAGCACATGCTATGTGGGTGAAATTATGATACCATGCCAACTTTCAACCATTTCAGAGTTCATTTGTGGTGCTTTTTAATTTCAGGGTTATTTAGCTCAAAACAATTCATTAAATGCATGAAAAATAGCAAATGAAGTTAGATAGGGTTGAAATTTTAGGATGTGGCTTCTAATGGTTCATATTGAATGCACAAAAAGTCTGGAGTTGAAATAAGTTCAAAAAAATTGAAATCCTTTTGTAACTGACGAGTTTTCGTCCTAAACCCTGATACTTCGAAAGAGATTGTCCATTTTGTACACGCAGTGCATCCAGTTTTTGCCGTAACCCTCTCAACTTTTTAGCACATGCTATGTGGGTGAAATTATGATACCATGCCAAGTTTCAACCATTTCAGAGTTCATTTGTGGTGCTTTTTAATTTCAGGGTCATTTAGCTCAAAACAATTCATTTAATGCATGAAAAATAGCAAATGAAGTTAGATAGGGTTGAAATTTTAGGATGTGGCTTATAATGGTTCATATTGAATGCACAAAAAGTTTGGAGTTGAAATAAGTTAAAAAAAATTGAAATCCTTTTGTAACAGACGAGTTTTCGTCCTAAACCCTGATACTTCGAAAGAGATTGTCCATTTTGTACACGAAGTGCATCCAGTTTTTTCCGTAACCCTCTCAACTTTTTAGCACATGCTATGTGGGTGAAATTATGATATACCATGCCAAGTTTCAACCATTTCCGAGTTCATTTGTGGTGCTTTATAATTTCAGGGTCATTTAGCTGAAAACAATTCATTAAATGCATGAAAAATAGCAAATGAAGTTAGATAGGGTTGAAATTTTAGGATGTGGCTTCTAATGGTTCATATTGAATGCACAAAAAGTCTGGAGTTGAAATAATTTTAAAAAACTGAAATCCTTTTGTAACAGACGAGTTTTCGTCCGAAACCCTGATACTTCGAAAGAGATTGTCCATTTTGTACACGAAGTGCATCCAGTTTTTGCCGTAACCCTCTCAACTTTTTAGCACATGCTATGTGGGTGAAATTATGATACCATGCCAACTTTCAACCATTTCAGAGTTCATTTGTGGTGCTTTTTAATTTCAGGGTCATTTAGCTCAAAACAATTCATTAAATGCATGAAAAATAGCAAATGAAGTTAGATAGGGTCGAAATTTTAGGATGTGGCTTCTAATGGTTCATATTGAATGCACAAAAAGTCTGGAGTTGAAATAAGTTTCAAAAAATTGAAATCCTTTTGTAACAGACGAGTTTTCGTCCGAAACCCTGATACTTCGAAAGAGATTGTCCATTTTGTACACGAAGTGCATCCAGTTTTTGCCGTAACCCTCTCAACTTTTTAGCACATGCTATGTGGGTGAAATTATGATACCATGCCAAGTTTCAACCATTTTAGAGTTCATTAGTGGTGCTTTTTAATTTCAGGGTCGTTTAGCTCAAAACAATTCATTAAATGCATGAAAAATAGCAAATGAAGTTAGATAGGGTTGAAATTTTAGGATGTGGCTTCTAATGGTTCATATTGAATGCACAAAAAGTCTGGAGTTGAAATAAGTTCAAAAAAATTGAAATCCTTTTGTAACAGACGAGTTTTCGTCCGAAACCCTGATACTTCGAAAGAGATTGTCCATTTTGTACACGAAGTGCATCTAGTTTTTTCCGTAACCCTCTCAACTTTTTTGCACATGCTATGTGGGTGAAATTATGATACTATGCCAAGTTTCAACCATTTGATAGTTCATTTGTGGTGCTTTTTAATTTGAGGGTCATTTAGCTGAAAACAATTCATTAAATGCATGAAAAATAGCAAATGAAGTTAGATAGGGTTGAAATTTTAGGATGTGGCTTCTAATGGTTCATATTGAATGCACAAAAAGTCTGGAGTTGAAATAAGTTAAAAAAAATTGAAATCCTTATGTAACAGACGAGTTTTCGTCCGAAACCCTGATACTTCGAAAGAGATTGTCCATTTTGTACACGAAGTGCATCCAGCTTTTGCCGTAACCCTCTCAACTTTTTATCCCATGCTATTTGGGTGAAATTATGATACCATGCCAAGTTTCAACCTTTTTAGAGTTCATTTGTGGTGCTTTTTAATTTCAGGGTCATTTAGCTGAAAACAATTCATTAAATGCATGAAAAATAGCAAATGATGTTAGATAGGGTTGAAATTTTCGGATGTGGCTTCTAATGGTACATATTGAATGCACAAAACGTCTGGAGTTGAATAAGTTTAAAAAAATTGAAATCCTTTTGTAACAGACGAGTTTTCGTCCTAAACCCTCATACTTCGAAAGAGATTGTTCATTTTGTACACGAAGTGCATCCAGTTTTTGCCGTAACCCTCTCAACTTTTTAGCACATGCTATGTGGGTGAAATTATGATACCATGCCAACTTTCAACCATTTCAGAGTTCATTTGTGGTGCTTTTTAATTTCAGGGTTATTTAGCTCAAAACAATTCATTAAATGCATGAAAAATAGCAAATGAAGTTAGATAGGGTTGAAATTTTAGGATGTGGCTTCTAATGGTTCATATTGAATGCACAAAAAGTCTGGAGTTGAAATAAGTTCAAAAAAATTGAAATCCTTTTGTAACTGACGAGTTTTCGTCCTAAACCCTGATACTTCGAAAGAGATTGTCCATTTTGTACACGCAGTGCATCCAGTTTTTGCCGTAACCCTCTCAACTTTTTAGCACATGCTATGTGGGTGAAATTATGATACCATGCCAAGTTTCAACCATTTCAGAGTTCATTTGTGGTGCTTTTTAATTTCAGGGTCATTTAGCTCAAAACAATTCATTTAATGCATGAAAAATAGCAAATGAAGTTAGATAGGGTTGAAATTTTAGGATGTGGCTTATAATGGTTCATATTGAATGCACAAAAAGTTTGGAGTTGAAATAAGTTAAAAAAAATTGAAATCCTTTTGTAACAGACGAGTTTTCGTCCTAAACCCTGATACTTCGAAAGAGATTGTCCATTTTGTACACGAAGTGCATCCAGTTTTTTCCGTAACCCTCTCAACTTTTTAGCACATGCTATGTGGGTGAAATTATGATATACCATGCCAAGTTTCAACCATTTCCGAGTTCATTTGTGGTGCTTTATAATTTCAGGGTCATTTAGCTGAAAACAATTCATTAAATGCATGAAAAATAGCAAATGAAGTTAGATAGGGTTGAAATTTTAGGATGTGGCTTCTAATGGTTCATATTGAATGCACAAAAAGTCTGGAGTTGAAATAATTTTAAAAAACTGAAATCCTTTTGTAACAGACGAGTTTTCGTCCGAAACCCTGATACTTCGAAAGAGATTGTCCATTTTGTACACGAAGTGCATCCAGTTTTTGCCGTAACCCTCTCAACTTTTTAGCACATGCTATGTGGGTGAAATTATGATACCATGCCAACTTTCAACCATTTCAGAGTTCATTTGTGGTGCTTTTTAATTTCAGGGTCATTTAGCTCAAAACAATTCATTAAATGCATGAAAAATAGCAAATGAAGTTAGATAGGGTCGAAATTTTAGGATGTGGCTTCTAATGGTTCATATTGAATGCACAAAAAGTCTGGAGTTGAAATAAGTTTAAAAAAATTGAAATCCTTTTGTAACAGACGAGTTTTCGTCCGAAACCCTGATACTTCGAAAGAGATTGTCCATTTTGTACACGAAGTGCATCCAGTTTTTGCCGTAACCCTCTCAACTTTTTAGCACATGCTATGTGGGTGAAATTATGATACCATGCCAAGTTTCAACCATTTTAGAGTTCATTAGTGGTGCTTTTTAATTTCAGGGTCGTTTAGCTCAAAACAATTCATTAAATGCATGAAAAATAGCAAATGAAGTTAGATAGGGTTGAAATTTTAGGATGTGGCTTCTAATGGTTCATATTGAATGCACAAAAAGTCTGGAGTTGAAATAAGTTCAAAAAAATTGAAATCCTTTTGTAACAGACGAGTTTTCGTCCGAAACCCTGATACTTCGAAAGAGATTGTCCATTTTGTACACGAAGTGCATCTAGTTTTTTCCGTAACCCTCTCAACTTTTTTGCACATGCTATGTGGGTGAAATTATGATACTATGCCAAGTTTCAACCATTTGATAGTTCATTTGTGGTGCTTTTTAATTTGAGGGTCATTTAGCTGAAAACAATTCATTAAATGCATGAAAAATAGCAAATGAAGTTAGATAGGGTTGAAATTTTAGGATGTGGCTTCTAATGGTTCATATTGAATGCACAAAAAGTCTGGAGTTGAAATAAGTTAAAAAAATTTGAAATCCTTATGTAACAGACGAGTTTTCGTCCGAAACCCTGATACTTCGAAAGAGATTGTCCATTTTGTACACGAAGTGCATCCAGCTTTTGCCGTAACCCTCTCAACTTTTTATCCCATGCTATTTGGGTGAAATTATGATACCATGCCAAGTTTCAACCTTTTTAGAGTTCATTTGTGGTGCTTTTTAATTTCAGGGTCATTTAGCTGAAAACAATTCATTAAATGCATGAAAAATAGCAAATGATGTTAGATAGGGTTGAAATTTTCGGATGTGGCTTCTAATGGTACATATTGAATGCACAAAACGTCTGGAGTTGAATAAGTTTAAAAAAATTGAAATCCTTTTGTAACAGACGAGTTTTCGTCCTAAACCCTCATACTTCGAAAGAGATTGTTCATTTTGTACACGAAGTGCATCCAGTTTTTGCCGTAACCCTCTCAACTTTTTAGCACATGCTATGTGGGTGAAATTATGATACCATGCCAACTTTCAACCATTTCAGAGTTCATTTGTGGTGCTTTTTAATTTTAGGGTTATTTAGCTCAAAACAATTCATTAAATGCATGAAAAATAGCAAATGAAGTTAGATAGGGTTGAAATTTTAGGATGTGGCTTCTAATGGTTCATATTGAATGCACAAAAAGTCTGGAGTTGAAATAAGTTCAAAAAAATTGAAATCCTTTTGTAACGGACGAGTTTTCGTCCTAAACCCTGATACTTCGAAAGAGATTGTCCATTTTGTACACGCAGTGCATCCAGTTTTTGCCGTAACCCTCTCAACTTTTTAGCACATGCTATGTGGGTGAAATTATGATACCATGCCAAGTTTCAACCATTTCAGAGTTCATTTGTGGTGCTTTTTAATTTCAGGGTCATTTAGCTCAAAACAATTCATTTAATGCATGAAAAATAGCAAATGAAGTTAGATAGGGTTGAAATTTTAGGATGTGGCTTATAATGGTTCATATTGAATGCACAAAAAGTTTGGAGTTGAAATAAGTTAAAAAAAATTGAAATCCTTTTGTAACAGACGAGTTTTCGTCCTAAACCCTGATACTTCGAAAGAGATTGTCCATTTTGTACACGAAGTGCATCCAGTTTTTTCCGTAACCCTCTCAACTTTTTAGCACATGCTATGTGGGTGAAATTATGATATACCATGCCAAGTTTCAACCATTTCCGAGTTCATTTGTGGTGCTTTATAATTTCAGGGTCATTTAGCTGAAAACAATTCATTAAATGCATGAAAAATAGCAAATGAAGTTAGATAGGGTTGAAATTTTAGGATGTGGCTTCTAATGGTTCATGTTGAATGCACAAAAAGTCTGGAGTTGAAATAATTTTAAAAAACTGAAATCCTTTTGTAACAGACGAGTTTTCGTCCGAAACCCTGATACTTCGAAAGAGATTGTCCATTTTGTACACGAAGTGCATCCAGTTTTTGCCGTAACCCTCTCAACTTTTTAGCACATGCTATGTGGGTGAAATTATGATACCATGCCAACTTTCAACCATTTCAGAGTTCATTTGTGGTGCTTTTTAATTTCAGGGTCATTTAGCTGAAAACAATTCATTAAATGCATGAAAAATAGCAAATGAAGTTAGATAGGGTCGAAATTTTAGGATGTGGCTTCTAATGGTTCATATTGAATGCACAAAAAGTCTGGAGTTGAAATAAGTTTAAAAAAATTGAAATCCTTTTGTAACAGACGAGTTTTCGTCCGAAACCCTGATACTTCGAAAGAGATTGTCCATTTTGTACACGAAGTGCATCCAGTTTTTGCCGTAACCCTCTCAACTTTTTAGCACATGCTATGTGGGTGAAATTATGATACCATCCCAAGTTTCAACCATTTTAGAGTTCATTTGTGGTGCTTTTTAATTTCAGGGTCGTTTAGCTCAAAACAATTCATTAAATGCATGAAAAATAGCAAATGAAGTTAGATAGGGTTGAAATTTTAGGATGTGGCTTCTAATGGTTCATATTGAATGCACAAAAAGTCTGGAGTTGAAATAAGTTCAAAAAAATTGAAATCCTTTTGTAACAGACGAGTTTTCGTCCGAAACCCTGATACTTCGAAAGAGATTGTCCATTTTGTACACGAAGTGCATCCAGTTTTTTCCGTAACCCTCTCAACTTTTTTGCACATGCTATGTGGGTGAAATTATGATACTATGCCAAGTTTCAACCATTTGATAGTTCATTTGTGGTGCTTTTTAATTTGAGGGTCATTTAGCTGAAAACAATTCATTAAATGCATGAAAAATAGCAAATGAAGTTAGATAGGGTTGAAATTTTAGGATGTGGCTTCTAATGGTTCATATTGAATGCACAAAAAGTCTGGAGTTGAAATAAGTTAAAAAAAATTGAAATCCTTATGTAACAGACGAGTTTTCGTCCGAAACCCTGATACTTCGAAAGAGATTGTCCATTTTGTACACGAAGTGCATCCAGCTTTTGCCGTAACCCTCTCAACTTTTTATCCCATGCTATTTGGGTGAAATTATGATACCATGCCAAGTTTCAACCTTTTTAGAGTTCATTTGTGGTGCTTTTTAATTTCAGGGTCATTTAGCTGAAAACAATTCATTAAATGCATGAAAAATAGCAAATGATGTTAGATAGGGTTGAAATTTTCGGATGTGGCTTCTAATGGTACATATTGAATGCACAAAACGTCTGGAGTTGAATAAGTTTAAAAAAATTGAAATCCTTTTGTAACAGACGAGTTTTCGTCCTAAACCCTCATACTTCGAAAGAGATTGTTCATTTTGTACACGAAGTGCATCCAGTTTTTGCCGTAACCCTCTCAACTTTTTAGCACATGCTATGTGGGTGAAATTATGATACCATGCCAACTTTCAACCATTTCAGAGTTCATTTGTGGTGCTTTTTAATTTCAGGGTTATTTAGCTCAAAACAATTCATTAAATGCATGAAAAATAGCAAATGAAGTTAGATAGGGTTGAAATTTTAGGATGTGGCTTCTAATGGTTCATATTGAATGCACAAAAAGTCTGGAGTTGAAATAAGTTCAAAAAAATTGAAATCCTTTTGTAACTGACGAGTTTTCGTCCTAAACCCTGATACTTCGAAAGAGATTGTCCATTTTGTACACGCAGTGCATCCAGTTTTTGCCGTAACCCTCTCAACTTTTTAGCACATGCTATGTGGGTGAAATTATGATACCATGCCAAGTTTCAACCATTTCAGAGTTCATTTGTGGTGCTTTTTAATTTCAGGGTCATTTAGCTCAAAACAATTCATTTAATGCATGAAAAATAGCAAATGAAGTTAGATAGGGTTGAAATTTTAGGATGTGGCTTATAATGGTTCATATTGAATGCACAAAAAGTTTGGAGTTGAAATAAGTTAAAAAAAATTGAAATCCTTTTGTAACAGACGAGTTTTCGTCCTAAACCCTGATACTTCGAAAGAGATTGTCCATTTTGTACACGAAGTGCATCCAGTTTTTTCCGTAACCCTCTCAACTTTTTAGCACATGCTATGTGGGTGAAATTATGATATACCATGCCAAGTTTCAACCATTTCCGAGTTCATTTGTGGTGCTTTATAATTTCAGGGTCATTTAGCTGAAAACAATTCATTAAATGCATGAAAAATAGCAAATGAAGTTAGATAGGGTTGAAATTTTAGGATGTGGCTTCTAATGGTTCATATTGAATGCACAAAAAGTCTGGAGTTGAAATAATTTTAAAAAACTGAAATCCTTTTGTAACAGACGAGTTTTCGTCCGAAACCCTGATACTTCGAAAGAGATTGTCCATTTTGTACACGAAGTGCATCCAGTTTTTGCCGTAACCCTCTCAACTTTTTAGCACATGCTATGTGGGTGAAATTATGATACCATGCCAACTTTCAACCATTTCAGAGTTCATTTGTGGTGCTTTTTAATTTCAGGGTCATTTAGCTCAAAACAATTCATTAAATGCATGAAAAATAGCAAATGAAGTTAGATAGGGTCGAAATTTTAGGATGTGGCTTCTAATGGTTCATATTGAATGCACAAAAAGTCTGGAGTTGAAATAAGTTTAAAAAAATTGAAATCCTTTTGTAACAGACGAGTTTTCGTCCGAAACCCTGATACTTCGAAAGAGATTGTCCATTTTGTACACGAAGTGCATCCAGTTTTTGCCGTAACCCTCTCAACTTTTTAGCACATGCTATGTGGGTGAAATTATGATACCATGCCAAGTTTCAACCATTTTAGAGTTCATTAGTGGTGCTTTTTAATTTCAGGGTCGTTTAGCTCAAAACAATTCATTAAATGCATGAAAAATAGCAAATGAAGTTAGATAGGGTTGAAATTTTAGGATGTGGCTTCTAATGGTTCATATTGAATGCACAAAAAGTCTGGAGTTGAAATAAGTTCAAAAAAATTGAAATCCTTTTGTAACAGACGAGTTTTCGTCCGAAACCCTGATACTTCGAAAGAGATTGTCCATTTTGTACACGAAGTGCATCTAGTTTTTTCCGTAACCCTCTCAACTTTTTTGCACATGCTATGTGGGTGAAATTATGATACTATGCCAAGTTTCAACCATTTGATAGTTCATTTGTGGTGCTTTTTAATTTGAGGGTCATTTAGCTGAAAACAATTCATTAAATGCATGAAAAATAGCAAATGAAGTTAGATAGGGTTGAAATTTTAGGATGTGGCTTCTAATGGTTCATATTGAATGCACAAAAAGTCTGGAGTTGAAATAAGTTAAAAAAATTTGAAATCCTTATGTAACAGACGAGTTTTCGTCCGAAACCCTGATACTTCGAAAGAGATTGTCCATTTTGTACACGAAGTGCATCCAGCTTTTGCCGTAACCCTCTCAACTTTTTATCCCATGCTATTTGGGTGAAATTATGATACCATGCCAAGTTTCAACCTTTTTAGAGTTCATTTGTGGTGCTTTTTAATTTCAGGGTCATTTAGCTGAAAACAATTCATTAAATGCATGAAAAATAGCAAATGATGTTAGATAGGGTTGAAATTTTCGGATGTGGCTTCTAATGGTACATATTGAATGCACAAAACGTCTGGAGTTGAATAAGTTTAAAAAAATTGAAATCCTTTTGTAACAGACGAGTTTTCGTCCTAAACCCTCATACTTCGAAAGAGATTGTTCATTTTGTACACGAAGTGCATCCAGTTTTTGCCGTAACCCTCTCAACTTTTTAGCACATGCTATGTGGGTGAAATTATGATACCATGCCAACTTTCAACCATTTCAGAGTTCATTTGTGGTGCTTTTTAATTTCAGGGTTATTTAGCTCAAAACAATTCATTAAATGCATGAAAAATAGCAAATGAAGTTAGATAGGGTTGAAATTTTAGGATGTGGCTTCTAATGGTTCATATTGAATGCACAAAAAGTCTGGAGTTGAAATAAGTTCAAAAAAATTGAAATCCTTTTGTAACTGACGAGTTTTCGTCCTAAACCCTGATACTTCGAAAGAGATTGTCCATTTTGTACACGCAGTGCATCCAGTTTTTGCCGTAACCCTCTCAACTTTTTAGCACATGCTATGTGGGTGAAATTATGATACCATGCCAAGTTTCAACCATTTCAGAGTTCATTTGTGGTGCTTTTTAATTTCAGGGTCATTTAGCTCAAAACAATTCATTTAATGCATGAAAAATAGCAAATGAAGTTAGATAGGGTTGAAATTTTAGGATGTGGCTTATAATGGTTCATATTGAATGCACAAAAAGTTTGGAGTTGAAATAAGTTAAAAAAAATTGAAATCCTTTTGTAACAGACGAGTTTTCGTCCTAAACCCTGATACTTCGAAAGAGATTGTCCATTTTGTACACGAAGTGCATCCAGTTTTTTCCGTAACCCTCTCAACTTTTTAGCACATGCTATGTGGGTGAAATTATGATATACCATGCCAAGTTTCAACCATTTCCGAGTTCATTTGTGGTGCTTTATAATTTCAGGGTCATTTAGCTGAAAACAATTCATTAAATGCATGAAAAATAGCAAATGAAGTTAGATAGGGTTGAAATTTTAGGATGTGGCTTCTAATGGTTCATATTGAATGCACAAAAAGTCTGGAGTTGAAATAATTTTAAAAAACTGAAATCCTTTTGTAACAGACGAGTTTTCGTCCGAAACCCTGATACTTCGAAAGAGATTGTCCATTTTGTACACGAAGTGCATCCAGTTTTTGCCGTAACCCTCTCAACTTTTTAGCACATGCTATGTGGGTGAAATTATGATACCATGCCAACTTTCAACCATTTCAGAGTTCATTTGTGGTGCTTTTTAATTTCAGGGTCATTTAGCTCAAAACAATTCATTAAATGCATGAAAAATAGCAAATGAAGTTAGATAGGGTCGAAATTTTAGGATGTGGCTTCTAATGGTTCATATTGAATGCACAAAAAGTCTGGAGTTGAAATAAGTTTCAAAAAATTGAAATCCTTTTGTAACAGACGAGTTTTCGTCCGAAACCCTGATACTTCGAAAGAGATTGTCCATTTTGTACACGAAGTGCATCCAGTTTTTGCCGTAACCCTCTCAACTTTTTAGCACATGCTATGTGGGTGAAATTATGATACCATGCCAAGTTTCAACCATTTTAGAGTTCATTAGTGGTGCTTTTTAATTTCAGGGTCGTTTAGCTCAAAACAATTCATTAAATGCATGAAAAATAGCAAATGAAGTTAGATAGGGTTGAAATTTTAGGATGTGGCTTCTAATGGTTCATATTGAATGCACAAAAAGTCTGGAGTTGAAATAAGTTCAAAAAAATTGAAATCCTTTTGTAACAGACGAGTTTTCGTCCGAAACCCTGATACTTCGAAAGAGATTGTCCATTTTGTACACGAAGTGCATCTAGTTTTTTCCGTAACCCTCTCAACTTTTTTGCACATGCTATGTGGGTGAAATTATGATACTATGCCAAGTTTCAACCATTTGATAGTTCATTTGTGGTGCTTTTTAATTTGAGGGTCATTTAGCTGAAAACAATTCATTAAATGCATGAAAAATAGCAAATGAAGTTAGATAGGGTTGAAATTTTAGGATGTGGCTTCTAATGGTTCATATTGAATGCACAAAAAGTCTGGAGTTGAAATAAGTTAAAAAAATTTGAAATCCTTATGTAACAGACGAGTTTTCGTCCGACACCCTGATACTTCGAAAGAGATTGTCCATTTTGTACACGAAGTGCATCCAGCTTTTGCCGTAACCCTCTCAACTTTTTATCCCATGCTATTTGGGTGAAATTATGATACCATGCCAAGTTTCAACCTTTTTAGAGTTCATTTGTGGTGCTTTTTAATTTCAGGGTCATTTAGCTGAAAACAATTCATTAAATGCATGAAAAATAGCAAATGATGTTAGATAGGGTTGAAATTTTCGGATGTGGCTTCTAATGGTACATATTGAATGCACAAAACGTCTGGAGTTGAATAAGTTTAAAAAAATTGAAATCCTTTTGTAACAGACGAGTTTTCGTCCTAAACCCTCATACTTCGAAAGAGATTGTTCATTTTGTACACGAAGTGCATCCAGTTTTTGCCGTAACCCTCTCAACTTTTTAGCACATGCTATGTGGGTGAAATTATGATACCATGCCAACTTTCAACCATTTCAGAGTTCATTTGTGGTGCTTTTTAATTTTAGGGTTATTTAGCTCAAAACAATTCATTAAATGCATGAAAAATAGCAAATGAAGTTAGATAGGGTTGAAATTTTAGGATGTGGCTTCTAATGGTTCATATTGAATGCACAAAAAGTCTGGAGTTGAAATAAGTTCAAAAAAATTGAAATCCTTTTGTAACGGACGAGTTTTCGTCCTAAACCCTGATACTTCGAAAGAGATTGTCCATTTTGTACACGCAGTGCATCCAGTTTTTGCCGTAACCCTCTCAACTTTTTAGCACATGCTATGTGGGTGAAATTATGATACCATGCCAAGTTTCAACCATTTCAGAGTTCATTTGTGGTGCTTTTTAATTTCAGGGTCATTTAGCTCAAAACAATTCATTTAATGCATGAAAAATAGCAAATGAAGTTAGATAGGGTTGAAATTTTAGGATGTGGCTTATAATGGTTCATATTGAATGCACAAAAAGTTTGGAGTTGAAATAAGTTAAAAAAAATTGAAATCCTTTTGTAACAGACGAGTTTTCGTCCTAAACCCTGATACTTCGAAAGAGATTGTCCATTTTGTACACGAAGTGCATCCAGTTTTTTCCGTAACCCTCTCAACTTTTTAGCACATGCTATGTGGGTGAAATTATGATATACCATGCCAAGTTTCAACCATTTCCGAGTTCATTTGTGGTGCTTTATAATTTCAGGGTCATTTAGCTGAAAACAATTCATTAAATGCATGAAAAATAGCAAATGAAGTTAGATAGGGTTGAAATTTTAGGATGTGGCTTCTAATGGTTCATATTGAATGCACAAAAAGTCTGGAGTTGAAATAATTTTAAAAAACTGAAATCCTTTTGTAACAGACGGGTTTTCGTCCGAAACCCTGATACTTCGAAAGAGATTGTCCATTTTGTACACGAAGTGCATCCAGTTTTTGCCGTAACCCTCTCAACTTTTTAGCACATGCTATGTGGGTGAAATTATGATACCATGCCAACTTTCAACCATTTCAGAGTTCATTTGTGGTGCTTTTTAATTTCAGGGTCATTTAGCTGAAAACAATTCATTAAATGCATGAAAAATAGCAAATGAAGTTAGATAGGGTCGAAATTTTAGGATGTGGCTTCTAATGGTTCATATTGAATGCACAAAAAGTCTGGAGTTGAAATAAGTTTAAAAAAATTGAAATCCTTTTGTAACAGACGAGTTTTCGTCCGAAACCCTGATACTTCGAAAGAGATTGTCCATTTTGTACACGAAGTGCATCCAGTTTTTGCCGTAACCCTCTCAACTTTTTAGCACATGCTATGTGGGTGAAATTATGATACCATGCCAAGTTTCAACCATTTTAGAGTTCATTTGTGGTGCTTTTTAATTTCAGGGTCGTTTAGCTCAAAACAATTCATTAAATGCATGAAAAATAGCAAATGAAGTTAGATAGGGTTGAAATTTTAGGATGTGGCTTCTAATGGTTCATATTGAATGCACAAAAAGTCTGGAGTTGAAATAAGTTCAAAAAAATTGAAATCCTTTTGTAACAGACGAGTTTTCGTCCGAAACCCTGATACTTCGAAAGAGATTGTCCATTTTGTACACGAAGTGCATCCAGTTTTTTCCGTAACCCTCTCAACTTTTTAGCACATGCTATGTGGGTGAAATTATGATACTATGCCAAGTTTCAACCATTTGATAGTTCATTTGTGGTGCTTTTTAATTTGAGGGTCATTTAGCTGAAAACAATTCATTAAATGCATGAAAAATAGCAAATGAAGTTAGATAGGGTTGAAATTTTAGGATGTGGCTTCTAATGGTTCATATTGAATGCACAAAAAGTCTGGAGTTGAAATAAGTTAAAAAAATTTGAAATCCTTATGTAACAGACGAGTTTTCGTCCGAAACCCTGATACTTCGAAAGAGATTGTCCATTTTGTACACGAAGTGCATCCAGCTTTTGCCGTAACCCTCTCAACTTTTTATCCCATGCTATTTGGGTGAAATTATGATACAATGCCAAGTTTCAACCTTTTTAGAGTTCATTTGTGGTGCTTTTTAATTTCAGGGTCATTTAGCTGAAAACAATTCATTAAATGCATGAAAAATAGCAAATGATGTTAGATAGGGTTGAAATTTTCGGATGTGGCTTCTAATGGTACATATTGAATGCACAAAACGTCTGGAGTTGAATAAGTTTAAAAAAATTGAAATCCTTTTGTAACAGACGAGTTTTCGTCCTAAACCCTCATACTTCGAAAGAGATTGTTCATTTTGTACACGAAGTGCATCCAGTTTTTGCCGTAACCCTCTCAACTTTTTAGCACATGCTATGTGGGTGAAATTATGATACCATGCCAACTTTCAACCATTTCAGAGTTCATTTGTGGTGCTTTTTAATTTTAGGGTTATTTAGCTCAAAACAATTCATTAAATGCATGAAAAATAGCAAATGAAGTTAGATAGGGTTGAAATTTTAGGATGTGGCTTCTAATGGTTCATATTGAATGCACAAAAAGTCTGGAGTTGAAATAAGTTCAAAAAAATTGAAATCCTTTTGTAACGGACGAGTTTTCGTCCTAAACCCTGATACTTCGAAAGAGATTGTCCATTTTGTACACGCAGTGCATCCAGTTTTTGCCGTAACCCTCTCAACTTTTTAGCACATGCTATGTGGGTGAAATTATGATACCATGCCAAGTTTCAACCATTTCAGAGTTCATTTGTGGTGCTTTTTAATTTCAGGGTCATTTAGCTCAAAACAATTCATTTAATGCATGAAAAATAGCAAATGAAGTTAGATAGGGTTGAAATTTTAGGATGTGGCTTATAATGGTTCATATTGAATGCACAAAAAGTTTGGAGTTGAAATAAGTTAAAAAAAATTGAAATCCTTTTGTAACAGACGAGTTTTCGTCCTAAACCCTGATACTTCGAAAGAGATTGTCCATTTTGTACACGAAGTGCATCCAGTTTTTTCCGTAACCCTCTCAACTTTTTAGCACATGCTATGTGGGTGAAATTATGATATACCATGCCAAGTTTCAACCATTTCCGAGTTCATTTGTGGTGCTTTATAATTTCAGGGTCATTTAGCTGAAAACAATTCATTAAATGCATGAAAAATAGCAAATGAAGTTAGATAGGGTTGAAATTTTAGGATGTGGCTTCTAATGGTTCATATTGAATGCACAAAAAGTCTGGAGTTGAAATAATTTTAAAAAACTGAAATCCTTTTGTAACAGACGAGTTTTCGTCCGAAACCCTGATACTTCGAAAGAGATTGTCCATTTTGTACACGAAGTGCATCCAGTTTTTGCCGTAACCCTCTCAACTTTTTAGCACATGCTATGTGGGTGAAATTATGATACCATGCCAACTTTCAACCATTTCAGAGTTCATTTGTGGTGCTTTTTAATTTCAGGGTCATTTAGCTGAAAACAATTCATTAAATGCATGAAAAATAGCAAATGAAGTTAGATAGGGTCGAAATTTTAGGATGTGGCTTCTAATGGTTCATATTGAATGCACAAAAAGTCTGGAGTTGAAATAAGTTTAAAAAAATTGAAATCCTTTTGTAACAGACGAGTTTTCGTCCGAAACCCTGATACTTCGAAAGAGATTGTCCATTTTGTACACGAAGTGCATCCAGTTTTTGCCGTAACCCTCTCAACTTTTTAGCACATGCTATGTGGGTGAAATTATGATACCATGCCAAGTTTCAACCATTTTAGAGTTCATTTGTGGTGCTTTTTAATTTCAGGGTCGTTTAGCTCAAAACAATTCATTAAATGCATGAAAAATAGCAAATGAAGTTAGATAGGGTTGAAATTTTAGGATGTGGCTTCTAATGGTTCATATTGAATGCACAAAAAGTCTGGAGTTGAAATAAGTTCAAAAAAATTGAAATCCTTTTGTAACAGACGAGTTTTCGTCCGAAACCCTGATACTTCGAAAGAGATTGTCCATTTTGTACACGAAGTGCATCCAGTTTTTTCCGTAACCCTCTCAACTTTTTAGCACATGCTATGTGGGTGAAATTATGATACTATGCCAAGTTTCAACCATTTGATAGTTCATTTGTGGTGCTTTTTAATTTGAGGGTCATTTAGCTGAAAACAATTCATTAAATGCATGAAAAATAGCAAATGAAGTTAGATAGGGTTGAAATTTTAGGATGTGGCTTCTAATGGTTCATATTGAATGCACAAAAAGTCTGGAGTTGAAATAAGTTAAAAAAATTTGAAATCCTTATGTAACAGACGAGTTTTCGTCCGAAACCCTGATACTTCGAAAGAGATTGTCCATTTTGTACACGAAGTGCATCCAGCTTTTGCCGTAACCCTCTCAACTTTTTATCCCATGCTATTTGGGTGAAATTATGATACAATGCCAAGTTTCAACCTTTTTAGAGTTCATTTGTGGTGCTTTTTAATTTCAGGGTCATTTAGCTGAAAACAATTCATTAAATGCATGAAAAATAGCAAATGATGTTAGATAGGGTTGAAATTTTCGCATGTGGCTTCTAATGGTACATATTGAATGCACAAAACGTCTGGAGTTGAATAAGTTTAAAAAAATTGAAATCCTTTTGTAACAGACGAGTTTTCGTCCTAAACCCTCATACTTCGAAAGAGATTGTTCATTTTGTACACGAAGTGCATCCAGTTTTTGCCGTAACCCTCTCAACTTTTTAGCACATGCTATGTGGGTGAAATTATGATACCATGCCAACTTTCAACCATTTCAGAGTTCATTTGTGGTGCTTTTTAATTTTAGGGTTATTTAGCTCAAAACAATTCATTAAATGCATGAAAAATAGCAAATGAAGTTAGATAGGGTTGAAATTTTAGGATGTGGCTTCTAATGGTTCATATTGAATGCACAAAAAGTCTGGAGTTGAAATAAGTTCAAAAAAATTGAAATCCTTTTGTAACGGACGAGTTTTCGTCCTAAACCCTGATACTTCGAAAGAGATTGTCCATTTTGTACACGCAGTGCATCCAGTTTTTGCCGTAACCCTCTCAACTTTTTAGCACATGCTATGTGGGTGAAATTATGATACCATGCCAAGTTTCAACCATTTCAGAGTTCATTTGTGGTGCTTTTTAATTTCAGGGTCATTTAGCTCAAAACAATTCATTTAATGCATGAAAAATAGCAAATGAAGTTAGATAGGGTTGAAATTTTAGGATGTGGCTTATAATGGTTCATATTGAATGCACAAAAAGTTTGGAGTTGAAATAAGTTAAAAAAAATTGAAATCCTTTTGTAACAGACGAGTTTTCGTCCTAAACCCTGATACTTCGAAAGAGATTGTCCATTTTGTACACGAAGTGCATCCAGTTTTTTCCGTAACCCTCTCAACTTTTTAGCACATGCTATGTGGGTGAAATTATGATATACCATGCCAAGTTTCAACCATTTCCGAGTTCATTTGTGGTGCTTTATAATTTCAGGGTCATTTAGCTGAAAACAATTCATTAAATGCATGAAAAATAGCAAATGAAGTTAGATAGGGTTGAAATTTTAGGATGTGGCTTCTAATGGTTCATATTGAATGCACAAAAAGTCTGGAGTTGAAATAATTTTAAAAAACTGAAATCCTTTTGTAACAGACGAGTTTTCGTCCGAAACCCTGATACTTCGAAAGAGATTGTCCATTTTGTACACGAAGTGCATCCAGTTTTTGCCGTAACCCTCTCAACTTTTTAGCACATGCTATGTGGGTGAAATTATGATACCATGCCAACTTTCAACCATTTCAGAGTTCATTTGTGGTGCTTTTTAATTTCAGGGTCATTTAGCTGAAAACAATTCATTAAATGCATGAAAAATAGCAAATGAAGTTAGATAGGGTCGAAATTTTAGGATGTGGCTTCTAATGGTTCATATTGAATGCACAAAAAGTCTGGAGTTGAAATAAGTTTAAAAAAATTGAAATCCTTTTGTAACAGACGAGTTTTCGTCCGAAACCCTGATACTTCGAAAGAGATTGTCCATTTTGTACACGAAGTGCATCCAGTTTTTGCCGTAACCCTCTCAACTTTTTAGCACATGCTATGTGGGTGAAATTATGATACCATGCCAAGTTTCAACCATTTTAGAGTTCATTTGTGGTGCTTTTTAATTTCAGGGTCGTTTAGCTCAAAACAATTCATTAAATGCATGAAAAATAGCAAATGAAGTTAGATAGGGTTGAAATTTTAGGATGTGGCTTCTAATGGTTCATATTGAATGCACAAAAAGTCTGGAGTTGAAATAAGTTCAAAAAAATTGAAATCCTTTTGTAACAGACGAGTTTTCGTCCGAAACCCTGATACTTCGAAAGAGATTGTCCATTTTGTACACGAAGTGCATCCAGTTTTTTCCGTAACCCTCTCAACTTTTTAGCACATGCTATGTGGGTGAAATTATGATACTATGCCAAGTTTCAACCATTTGATAGTTCATTTGTGGTGCTTTTTAATTTGAGGGTCATTTAGCTGAAAACAATTCATTAAATGCATGAAAAATAGCAAATGAAGTTAGATAGGGTTGAAATTTTAGGATGTGGCTTCTAATGGTTCATATTGAATGCACAAAAAGTCTGGAGTTGAAATAAGTTAAAAAAAAATTGAAATCCTTATGTAACAGACGAGTTTTCGTCCGAAACCCTGATACTTCGAAAGAGATTGTCCATTTTGTACACGAAGTGCATCCAGCTTTTGCCGTAACCCTCTCAACTTTTTATCCCATGCTATTTGGGTGAAATTATGATACCATGCCAAGTTTTAACCTTTTTAGAGTTCATTTGTGGTGCTTTTTAATTTCAAGGTCATTTAGCTGAAAACAATTCATTAAATGCATGAAAAATAGCAAATGATGTTAGATAGGGTTGAAATTTTCGGATGTGGCTTCTAATGGTACATATTGAATGCACAAAACGTCTGGAGTTGAAATAAGTTTAAAAAAATTGAAATCCTTTTGTAACAGACGAGTTTTCGTCCTAAACCCTCGTACTTCGAAAGAGATTGTTCATTTTGTACACGAAGTGCATCCAGTTTTTGCCGTAACCCTCTCAACTTTTTAGCACATGCTATGTGGGTGAAATTATGATACCATGCCAACTTTCAACCATTTCAGAGTTCATTTGTGGTGCTTTTTAATTTCAGGGTTATTTAGCTCAAAACAATTCATTAAATGCATGAAAAATAGCAAATGAAGTTAGATAGGGTTGAAATTTTAGGATGTGGATTTTAATGGTTCATATTGAATGCACAAAAAGTTTGGAGTTGAAATAAGTTAAAAAAAATTGAAATCCTTTTGTAACAGACGAGTTTTCGTCCTAAACCCTGATACTTCGAAAGAGATTGTCCATTTTGTACACGAAGTGCATCCAGTTTTTTCCGTAACCCTCTCAACTTTTTAGCACATGCTATGTGGGTGAAATTATGATATACCATGCCAAGTTTCAACCATTTCCGAGTTCATTTGTGGTGCTTTATAATTTCAGGGTCATTTAGCTCAAAACAATTCATTAAATGCATGAAAAATAGCAAATGAAGTTAGATAGGGTCGAAATTTTAGGATGTGGCTTCTAATGGTTCATATTGAATGCACAAAAAGTCTGGAGTTGAAATAAGTTAAAAAAAATTGAAATCCTTATGTAACAGACGAGTTTTCGTCCGAAACCCTGATACTTCGAAAGAGATTGTCCATTTTGTACACGAAGTGCATCCAGCTTTTGCCGTAACCCTCTCAACTTTTTATCCCATGCTATGTGGGTGAAATTATGATACCATGCCAAGTTTCAACCTTTTTAGAGTTCATTTGTGGTGCTTTTTAATTTCAGGGTCATTTAGCTGAAAACAATTCATTAAATGCATGAAAAATAGCAAATGATGTTAGATAGGGTTGAAATTTTCGGATGTGGCTTCTAATGGTACATATAGAATGCACAAAAAGTCTGGAGTTGAAATAAGTTTAAAAAATAATTGAAATCCTTTTGTAACAGACGAGTTTTCACCCGAAACCCTGATACTTCGAAAGAGATTGTTCATTTTGTACACGAAGTGCATCCAGTTTTTGCCGTAACCCTCTCAACTTTTTAGCACATGCTATGTGGGTGAAATTATGATACCATGCCAACTTTCAACCATTTCAGAGTTCATTTGTGGTGCTTTTTAATTTCAGGGTTATTTAGCGCAAAACAATTCATTAAATGCATGAAAAATAGCAAATGAAGTTAGATAGGGTTGAAATTTTAGGATGTGGCTTCTAATGGTTCATATTGAATGCACAAAAAGTCTGGAGTTGAAATAAGTTCAAAAAAATTGAAATCCTTTTGTAACAGACGAGTTTTCGTCCTAAACCCTGATACTTCGAAAGAGATTGTCCATTTTGTACACGCAGTGCATCCAGTTTTTGCCGTAACCCTCTCAACTTTTTAGCACATGCTATGTGGGTGAAATTATGATACCATGCCAAGTTTCAACCATTTCAGAGTTCATTTGTGGTGCTTTTTAATTTCAGGGTCATTTAGCTCAAAACAATTCATTTAATGCATGAAAAATAGCAAATGAAGTTAGATAGGGTTGAAATTTTAGGATGTGGCTTATAATGGTTCATATTGAATGCACAAAAAGTTTGGAGTTGAAATAAGTTAAAAAAAATTGAAATCCTTTTGTAACAGACGAGTTTTCGTCCTAAACCCTGATACTTCGAAAGAGATTGTCCATTTTGTACACGAAGTGCATCCAGTTTTTTCCGTAACCCTCTCAACTTTTTAGCACATGCTATGTGGGTGAAATTATGATATACCATGCCAAGTTTCAACCATTTCCGAGTTCATTTGTGGTGCTTTATAATTTCAGGGTCATTTAGTTGAAAACAATTCATTAAATGCATGAAAAATAGCAAATGAAGTTAGATAGGGTTGAAATTTTAGGATGTGGCTTCTAATGGTTCATATTGAATGCACAAAAAGTCTGGAGTTGAAATAATTTTAAAAAACTGAAATCCTTTTGTAACAGACGAGTTTTCGTCCTAAACCCTGATACTTCGAAAGAGATTGTCCATTTTGTACACGAAGTGCATCCAGTTTTTGCCGTAACCCTCTCAAATTTTTAGCACATGCTATGTGGGTGAAATTATGATACCATGCCAACTTTCAACCATTTCAGAGTTCATTTGTGGTGCTTTTTAATTTCAGGGTCATTTAGCTCAAAACAATTCATTAAATGCATGAAAAATAGCAAATGAAGTTAGATAGGGTCGAAATTTTAGGATGTGGCTTCTAATGGTTCATATTGAATGCACAAAAAGTCTGGAGTTGAAATAAGTTTAAAAAAATTGAAATCCTTTTGTAACAGACGAGTTTTCGTCCGAAACCCTGATACTTCGAAAGAGATTGTCCATTTTGTACACGAAGTGCATCCAGCTTTTGCCGTAACCCTCTCAACTTTTTATCCCATGCTATGTGGGTGAAATTATGATACCATGCCAAGTTTCAACCATTTTAGAGTTCATTAGTGGTGCTTTTTAATTTCAGGGTCGTTTAGCTCAAAACAATTCATTAAATGCATGAAAAATAGCAAATGAAGTTAGATAGGGTTGAAATTTTAGGATGTGGCTTCTAATGGTTCATATTGAATGCACAAAAAGTCTGGAGTTGAAATAAGTTCAAAAAAATTGAAATCCTTATGTAACAGACGAGTTTTCGTCCGAAACCCTGATACTTCGAAAGAGATTGTCCATTTTGTACACGAAGTGCATCCAGTTTTTTCCGTAACACTCTCAACTCTTTAGCACATGCTATGTGGGTGAAATTATGATACTATGCCAAGTTTCAACCATTTGATAGTTCATTTGTGGTGCTTTTTAATTTGAGGGTCATTTAGCTGAAAACAATTCATTAAATGCATGAAAAATAGCAAATGAAGTTAGATAGGGTTGAAATTTTAGGATGTGGCTTCTAATGGTTCATATTGAATGCACAAAAAGTCTGGAGTTGAAATAAGTTAAAAAAAATTGAAATCCTTATGTAACAGACGAGTTTTCGTCCGAAACCCTGATACTTCGAAAGAGATTGTCCATTTTGTACACGAAGTGCATCCAGCTTTTGCCGTAACCCTCTCAACTTTTTATCCCATGCTATTTGGGTGAAATTATGATACCATGCCAAGTTTCAACCTTTTTAGAGTTCATTTGTGGTGCTTTTTAATTTCAAGGTCATTTAGCTGAAAACAATTCATTAAATGCATGAAAAATAGCAAATGATGTTAGATAGAGTTGAAATTTTCGGATGTGGCTTCTAATGGTACATATTGAATGCACAAAACGTCTGGAGTTGAAATAAGTTTAAAAAAATTGAAATCCTTTTGTAACAGACGAGTTTTCGTCCTAAACCCTCATACTTAGAAAGAGATTCTTCATTTTGTACACGAAGTGCATCCAGTTTTTGCCGTAACCCTCTCAACTTTTTAGCACATGCTATGTGGGTGAAATTATGATACCATGCCAACTTTCAACCATTTCAGAGTTCATTTGTGGTGCTTTTTAATTTCAGGGTTATTTAGCTCAAAACAATTCATTAAATGCATGAAAAATAGCAAATGAAGTTAGATAGGGTTGAAATTTTAGGATGTGGCTTCTAATGGTTCATATTGAATGCACAAAAAGTCTGGAGTTGAAATAAGTTCAAAAAAATTGAAATCCTTTTGTAACAGACGAGTTTTCGTCCTAAACCCTGATACTTCGAAAGAGATTGTCCATTTTGTACACGAAGTGCATCCAGGTTTTGCCGTAACCCTCTCAACTTTTTAGCACATGCTATGTGGGTGAAATTATGATACCATGCCAAGTTTCAACCATTTCAGAGTTCATTTGTGGTGCTTTTTAATTTCAGGGTCATTTAGCTCAAAACAATTCATTTAATGCATGAAAAATAGCAAATTAAGTTAGATAGGGTTGCAATTTTAGGATGTGGCTTATAATGGTTCATATTGAATGCACAAAAAGTTTGCAGTTGAAATAAGTTAAAAAAAATTGAAATCCTTTTGTAACAGACGAGTTTTCGTCCTAAACCCTGATACTTCGAAAGAGATTGTCCATTTTGTACACGAAGTGCATCCAGTTTTTGCCGTAACCCTCTCAAATTTTTAGCACATGCTATGTGGGTGAAATTATGATACCATGCCAACTTTCAACCATTTCAGAGTTCATTTGTGGTCCTTTTTAATTTCAGGGTTATTTAACTCAAAACAATTCATTAAATGCATGAAAAATAGCAAATGAAGTTAGATAGGGTTGAAATTTTAGGATGTGGCTTCTAATGGTTCATATGGAATGCACAAAAAGTTTGGAGTTGAAATAAGTTTAAAAAAATTGAAATCCTTTTGTAACAGACGAGTTTTCGTCCTAAACCCTCATACTTCGAAAGAGATTGTTCATTTTGTACACGAAGTGCATCCAGTTTTTGCCGTAACCCTCTCAACTTTTTAGCACATGCTATGTGGGTGAAATTATGATACCATGCCAACTTTCAACCATTTCAGAGTTCATTTGTGGTGCTTTTTAATTTTAGGGTTATTTAGCTCAAAACAATTCATTAAATGCATGAAAAATAGCAAATGAAGTTAGATAGGGTTGAAATTTTAGGATGTGGCTTCTAATGGTTCATATTGAATGCACAAAAAGTCTGGAGTTGAAATAAGTTCAAAAAAATTGAAATCCTTTTGTAACGGACGAGTTTTCGTCCTAAACCCTGATACTTCGAAAGAGATTGTCCATTTTGTACACGCAGTGCATCCAGTTTTTGCCGTAACCCTCTCAACTTTTTAGCACATGCTATGTGGGTGAAATTATGATACCATGCCAAGTTTCAACCATTTCAGAGTTCATTTGTGGTGCTTTTTAATTTCAGGGTCATTTAGCTCAAAACAATTCATTTAATGCATGAAAAATAGCAAATGAAGTTAGATAGGGTTGAAATTTTAGGATGTGGCTTATAATGGTTCATATTGAATGCACAAAAAGTTTGGAGTTGAAATAAGTTAAAAAAAATTGAAATCCTTTTGTAACAGACGAGTTTTCGTCCTAAACCCTGATACTTCGAAAGAGATTGTCCATTTTGTACACGAAGTGCATCCAGTTTTTTCCGTAACCCTCTCAACTTTTTAGCACATGCTATGTGGGTGAAATTATGATATACCATGCCAAGTTTCAACCATTTCCGAGTTCATTTGTGGTGCTTTATAATTTCAGGGTCATTTAGCTGAAAACAATTCATTAAATGCATGAAAAATAGCAAATGAAGTTAGATAGGGTTGAAATTTTAGGATGTGGCTTCTAATGGTTCATATTGAATGCACAAAAAGTCTGGAGTTG
The DNA here is from genome assembly GCA_039707655.1 of Elymus sibiricus. Classification (NCBI taxonomy): domain Eukaryota; kingdom Viridiplantae; phylum Streptophyta; class Magnoliopsida; order Poales; family Poaceae; genus Elymus; species Elymus sibiricus. The sequence goes on from CM077665.1 coordinate 243,060,422, forward strand.
AAATAATTTTAAAAAACTGAAATCCTTTTGTAACAGACGAGTTTTCGTCCGAAACCCTGATACTTCGAAAGAGATTGTCCATTTTGTACACGAAGTGCATCCAGTTTTTGCCGTAACCCTCTCAACTTTTTAGCACATGCTATGTGGGTGAAATTATGATACCATGCCAACTTTCAACCATTTCAGAGTTCATTTGTGGTGCTTTATAATTTCAGGGTCATTTAGTTGAAAACAATTCATTAAATGCATGAAAAATAGCAAATGAAGTTAGATAGGGTTGAAATTTTAGGATGTGGCTTCTAATGGTTCATATTGAATGCACAAAAAGTCTGGAGTTGAAATAAGTTTAAAAAAATTGAAATCCTTTTGTAACAGACGAGTTTTCGTCCGAAACCCTGATACTTCGAAAGAGATTGTCCATTTTGTACACGAAGTGCATCCAGTTTTTGCCGTAACCCTCTCAACTTTTTAGCACATGCTATGTGGGTGAAATTATGATACCATGCCAAGTTTCAACCATTTTAGAGTTCATTTGTGGTGCTTTTTAATTTCAGGGTCGTTTAGCTCAAAACAATTCATTAAATGCATGAAAAATAGCAAATGAAGTTAGATAGGGTTGAAATTTTAGGATGTGGCTTCTAATGGTTCATATTGAATGCACAAAAAGTCTGGAGTTGAAATAAGTTCAAAAAAATTGAAATCCTTTTGTAACAGACGAGTTTTCGTCCGAAACCCTGATACTTCGAAAGAGATTGTCCATTTTGTACACGAAGTGCATCCAGTTTTTTCCGTAACCCTCTCAACTTTTTAGCACATGCTATGTGGGTGAAATTATGATACTATGCCAAGTTTCAACCATTTGATAGTTCATTTGTGGTGCTTTTTAATTTGAGGGTCATTTAGCTGAAAACAATTCATTAAATGCATGAAAAATAGCAAATGAAGTTAGATAGGGTTGAAATTTTAGGATGTGGCTTCTAATGGTTCATATTGAATGCACAAAAAGTCTGGAGTTGAAATAAGTTAAAAAAAAATTGAAATCCTTATGTAACAGACGAGTTTTCGTCCGAAACCCTGATACTTCGAAAGAGATTGTCCATTTTGTACACGAAGTGCATCCAGCTTTTGCCGTAACCCTCTCAACTTTTTATCCCATGCTATTTGGGTGAAATTATGATACCATGCCAAGTTTTAACCTTTTTAGAGTTCATTTGTGGTGCTTTTTAATTTCAAGGTCATTTAGCTGAAAACAATTCATTAAATGCATGAAAAATAGCAAATGATGTTAGATAGGGTTGAAATTTTCGGATGTGGCTTCTAATGGTACATATTGAATGCACAAAACGTCTGGAGTTGAAATAAGTTTAAAAAAATTGAAATCCTTTTGTAACAGACGAGTTTTCGTCCTAAACCCTCGTACTTCGAAAGAGATTGTTCATTTTGTACACGAAGTGCATCCAGTTTTTGCCGTAACCCTCTCAACTTTTTAGCACATGCTATGTGGGTGAAATTATGATACCATGCCAACTTTCAACCATTTCAGAGTTCATTTGTGGTGCTTTTTAATTTCAGGGTTATTTAGCTCAAAACAATTCATTAAATGCATGAAAAATAGCAAATGAAGTTAGATAGGGTTGAAATTTTAGGATGTGGATTTTAATGGTTCATATTGAATGCACAAAAAGTTTGGAGTTGAAATAAGTTAAAAAAAATTGAAATCCTTTTGTAACAGACGAGTTTTCGTCCTAAACCCTGATACTTCGAAAGAGATTGTCCATTTTGTACACGAAGTGCATCCAGTTTTTTCCGTAACCCTCTCAACTTTTTAGCACATGCTATGTGGGTGAAATTATGATATACCATGCCAAGTTTCAACCATTTCCGAGTTCATTTGTGGTGCTTTATAATTTCAGGGTCATTTAGCTCAAAACAATTCATTAAATGCATGAAAAATAGCAAATGAAGTTAGATAGGGTCGAAATTTTAGGATGTGGCTTCTAATGGTTCATATTGAATGCACAAAAAGTCTGGAGTTGAAATAAGTTAAAAAAAATTGAAATCCTTATGTAACAGACGAGTTTTCGTCCGAAACCCTGATACTTCGAAAGAGATTGTCCATTTTGTACACGAAGTGCATCCAGCTTTTGCCGTAACCCTCTCAACTTTTTATCCCATGCTATGTGGGTGAAATTATGATACCATGCCAAGTTTCAACCTTTTTAGAGTTCATTTGTGGTGCTTTTTAATTTCAGGGTCATTTAGCTGAAAACAATTCATTAAATGCATGAAAAATAGCAAATGATGTTAGATAGGGTTGAAATTTTCGGATGTGGCTTCTAATGGTACATATAGAATGCACAAAAAGTCTGGAGTTGAAATAAGTTTAAAAAATAATTGAAATCCTTTTGTAACAGACGAGTTTTCACCCGAAACCCTGATACTTCGAAAGAGATTGTTCATTTTGTACACGAAGTGCATCCAGTTTTTGCCGTAACCCTCTCAACTTTTTAGCACATGCTATGTGGGTGAAATTATGATACCATGCCAACTTTCAACCATTTCAGAGTTCATTTGTGGTGCTTTTTAATTTCAGGGTTATTTAGCTCAAAACAATTCATTAAATGCATGAAAAATAGCAAATGAAGTTAGATAGGGTTGAAATTTTAGGATGTGGCTTCTAATGGTTCATATTGAATGCACAAAAAGTCTGGAGTTGAAATAAGTTCAAAAAAATTGAAATCCTTTTGTAACAGACGAGTTTTCGTCCTAAACCCTGATACTTCGAAAGAGATTGTCCATTTTGTACACGCAGTGCATCCAGTTTTTGCCGTAACCCTCTCAACTTTTTAGCACATGCTATGTGGGTGAAATTATGATACCATGCCAAGTTTCAACCATTTCAGAGTTCATTTGTGGTGCTTTTTAATTTCAGGGTCATTTAGCTCAAAACAATTCATTTAATGCATGAAAAATAGCAAATGAAGTTAGATAGGGTTGAAATTTTAGGATGTGGCTTATAATGGTTCATATTGAATGCACAAAAAGTTTGGAGTTGAAATAAGTTAAAAAAAATTGAAATCCTTTTGTAACAGACGAGTTTTCGTCCTAAACCCTGATACTTCGAAAGAGATTGTCCATTTTGTACACGAAGTGCATCCAGTTTTTTCCGTAACCCTCTCAACTTTTTAGCACATGCTATGTGGGTGAAATTATGATATACCATGCCAAGTTTCAACCATTTCCGAGTTCATTTGTGGTGCTTTATAATTTCAGGGTCATTTAGTTGAAAACAATTCATTAAATGCATGAAAAATAGCAAATGAAGTTAGATAGGGTTGAAATTTTAGGATGTGGCTTCTAATGGTTCATATTGAATGCACAAAAAGTCTGGAGTTGAAATAATTTTAAAAAACTGAAATCCTTTTGTAACAGACGAGTTTTCGTCCTAAACCCTGATACTTCGAAAGAGATTGTCCATTTTGTACACGAAGTGCATCCAGTTTTTGCCGTAACCCTCTCAAATTTTTAGCACATGCTATGTGGGTGAAATTATGATACCATGCCAACTTTCAACCATTTCAGAGTTCATTTGTGGTGCTTTTTAATTTCAGGGTCATTTAGCTCAAAACAATTCATTAAATGCATGAAAAATAGCAAATGAAGTTAGATAGGGTCGAAATTTTAGGATGTGGCTTCTAATGGTTCATATTGAATGCACAAAAAGTCTGGAGTTGAAATAAGTTTAAAAAAATTGAAATCCTTTTGTAACAGACGAGTTTTCGTCCGAAACCCTGATACTTCGAAAGAGATTGTCCATTTTGTACACGAAGTGCATCCAGCTTTTGCCGTAACCCTCTCAACTTTTTATCCCATGCTATGTGGGTGAAATTATGATACCATGCCAAGTTTCAACCATTTTAGAGTTCATTAGTGGTGCTTTTTAATTTCAGGGTCGTTTAGCTCAAAACAATTCATTAAATGCATGAAAAATAGCAAATGAAGTTAGATAGGGTTGAAATTTTAGGATGTGGCTTCTAATGGTTCATATTGAATGCACAAAAAGTCTGGAGTTGAAATAAGTTCAAAAAAATTGAAATCCTTATGTAACAGACGAGTTTTCGTCCGAAACCCTGATACTTCGAAAGAGATTGTCCATTTTGTACACGAAGTGCATCCAGTTTTTTCCGTAACACTCTCAACTTTTTAGCACATGCTATGTGGGTGAAATTATGATACTATGCCAAGTTTCAACCATTTGATAGTTCATTTGTGGTGCTTTTTAATTTGAGGGTCATTTAGCTGAAAACAATTCATTAAATGCATGAAAAATAGCAAATGAAGTTAGATAGGGTTGAAATTTTAGGATGTGGCTTCTAATGGTTCATATTGAATGCACAAAAAGTCTGGAGTTGAAATAAGTTAAAAAAAATTGAAATCCTTATGTAACAGACGAGTTTTCGTCCGAAACCCTGATACTTCGAAAGAGATTGTCCATTTTGTACACGAAGTGCATCCAGCTTTTGCCGTAACCCTCTCAACTTTTTATCCCATGCTATTTGGGTGAAATTATGATACCATGCCAAGTTTCAACCTTTTTAGAGTTCATTTGTGGTGCTTTTTAATTTCAAGGTCATTTAGCTGAAAACAATTCATTAAATGCATGAAAAATAGCAAATGATGTTAGATAGAGTTGAAATTTTCGGATGTGGCTTCTAATGGTACATATTGAATGCACAAAACGTCTGGAGTTGAAATAAGTTTAAAAAAATTGAAATCCTTTTGTAACAGACGAGTTTTCGTCCTAAACCCTCATACTTAGAAAGAGATTCTTCATTTTGTACACGAAGTGCATCCAGTTTTTGCCGTAACCCTCTCAACTTTTTAGCACATGCTATGTGGGTGAAATTATGATACCATGCCAACTTTCAACCATTTCAGAGTTCATTTGTGGTGCTTTTTAATTTCAGGGTTATTTAGCTCAAAACAATTCATTAAATGCATGAAAAATAGCAAATGAAGTTAGATAGGGTTGAAATTTTAGGATGTGGCTTCTAATGGTTCATATTGAATGCACAAAAAGTCTGGAGTTGAAATAAGTTCAAAAAAATTGAAATCCTTTTGTAACAGACGAGTTTTCGTCCTAAACCCTGATACTTCGAAAGAGATTGTCCATTTTGTACACGAAGTGCATCCAGGTTTTGCCGTAACCCTCTCAACTTTTTAGCACATGCTATGTGGGTGAAATTATGATACCATGCCAAGTTTCAACCATTTCAGAGTTCATTTGTGGTGCTTTTTAATTTCAGGGTCATTTAGCTCAAAACAATTCATTTAATGCATGAAAAATAGCAAATTAAGTTAGATAGGGTTGCAATTTTAGGATGTGGCTTATAATGGTTCATATTGAATGCACAAAAAGTTTGCAGTTGAAATAAGTTAAAAAAAATTGAAATCCTTTTGTAACAGACGAGTTTTCGTCCTAAACCCTGATACTTCGAAAGAGATTGTCCATTTTGTACACGAAGTGCATCCAGTTTTTGCCGTAACCCTCTCAAATTTTTAGCACATGCTATGTGGGTGAAATTATGATACCATGCCAACTTTCAACCATTTCAGAGTTCATTTGTGGTCCTTTTTAATTTCAGGGTTATTTAACTCAAAACAATTCATTAAATGCATGAAAAATAGCAAATGAAGTTAGATAGGGTTGAAATTTTAGGATGTGGCTTCTAATGGTTCATATGGAATGCACAAAAAGTTTGGAGTTGAAATAAGTTTAAAAAAATTGAAATCCTTTTGTAACAGACGAGTTTTCGTCCTAAACCCTGATACTTCGAAAGAGATTGTCCATTTTGTACACGAAGTGCATCCAGTTTTTGCCGTAACCCTCTCAACTTTTTAGCACATGCTATGTGGGTGAAATTATGATACCATGCCAACTTTCAACCATTTCAGAGTTCATTTGTGGTGCTTTTTAATTTCAGGGTCATTTAGCTGAAAACAATTCATTAAATGCATGAAAAATAGCAAATGAAGTTAGATAGGGTTGAAATTTTAGGATGTGGCTTCTAATGGTTCATATTGAATGCACAAAACGTCTGGAATTGAAATAATTTTAAAAAATTGAAATCCTTTTGTAACACACGAGTTTTCGTCCGAAACCCTGATACTTCGAAAGAGATTGTCCATTTTGTACACAAAGTGCATCCAGTTTTTGCCGTAACCCTCTCAACTTTTTAGCACATGCTATGTGGGTGAAATTATGATACCATGCCAAGTTTCAACCATTTCAGAGTTCATTTGTGGTGCTTTTTAATTTCAGGGTCATTTAGCTCAAAACAATTCATTTAATGCATGAAAAATAGCAAATGAAGTTAGATAGGGTTGAAATTTTAGGATGTGGATTCTAATGGTTCATATTGAATGCACAAAAAGTTTGGAGTTGAAATAAGTTAAAAAAAATTGAAATCCTTTTGTAACACACGAGTTTTCGTCCGAAACCCTGATACTTCGAAAGAGATTGTCCATTTTGTACACGAAGTGCATCCAGTTTTTGCCGTAACCCTCTCAACTTTTTAGCACATGCTATGTGGGTGAAATTATGATACCATGCCAAGTTTCAACCACTTGATAGTTCATTTGTGGTGCTTTTTAATTTCAGGGTCATTTAGCTGAAAATAATTCATTAAATGCATGAAAAATAGCAAACGAAGTTAGATAGGGTTGAAATTTTAGGATGTGGCTTCTAATGGTTCATATTGAATGCACAAAAAGTCTGGAGTTGAAATAAGTTAAAAAAAATTGAAATCCTTATGTAACAGACGAGTTTTCGTCCGAAACCCTGATACTTCGAAAGAGATTGTCCATTTTGTACACGAAGTGCATCCAGCTTTTGCCGTAACCCTCTCAACTTTTTATCCCATGCTATGTGGGTGAAATTATGATACCATGCCAAGTTTCAACCTTTTTAGAGTTCATTTGTGGTGCTTTTTAATTTCAGGGTCATTTAGCTGAAAACAATTCATTAAATGCATGAAAAATAGCAAATGATGTTAGATAGGGTTGAAATTTTCGGATGTGGCTTCTAATGGTACATATTGAATGCACAAAACGTCTGGAGTTGAAATAAGTTTAAAAAAAATTGAAATCCTTTTGTAACAGACGAGTTTTCGCCCGAAACCCTGATACTTCGAAAGAGATTGTTCATTTTGTACACGAAGTGCATCCAGTTTTTGCCGTAACCCTCTCAACTTTTTAGCACATGCTATGTGGGTGAAATTATGATACCATGCCAACTTTCAACCATTTCAGAGTTCATTTGTGGTGCTTTTTAATTTCAGGGTCATTTAGCTGAAAACAATTCATTAAATGCATGAAAAATAGCAAATGAAGTTAGATAGGGTCGAAATTTTAGGATGTGGCTTCTAATGGTTCATATTGAATGCACAAAAAGTCTGGAGTTGAAATAAGTTTAAAAAAATTGAAATCCTTTTGTAACAGACGAGTTTTCGTCCGAAACCCTGATACTTCGAAAGAGATTGTCCATTTTGTACACGAAGTGCATCCAGTTTTTGCCGTAACCCTCTCAACTTTTTAGCACATGCTATGTGGGTGAAATTATGATACCATGCCAAGTTTCAACCATTTTAGAGTTCATTTGTGGTGCTTTTTAATTTCAGGGTCGTTTAGCTCAAAACAATTCATTAAATGCATGAAAAATAGCAAATGAAGTTAGATAGGGTTGAAATTTTAGGATGTGGCTTCTAATGGTTCATATTGAATGCACAAAAAGTCTGGAGTTGAAATAAGTTCAAAAAAATTGAAATCCTTTTGTAACAGACGAGTTTTCGTCCGAAACCCTGATACTTCGAAAGAGATTGTCCATTTTGTACACGAAGTGCATCCAGTTTTTTCCGTAACCCTCTCAACTTTTTTGCACATGCTATGTGGGTGAAATTATGATACTATGCCAAGTTTCAACCATTTGATAGTTCATTTGTGGTGCTTTTTAATTTGAGGGTCATTTAGCTGAAAACAATTCATTAAATGCATGAAAAATAGCAAATGAAGTTAGATAGGGTTGAAATTTTAGGATGTGGCTTCTAATGGTTCATATTGAATGCACAAAAAGTCTGGAGTTGAAATAAGTTAAAAAAAATTGAAATCCTTATGTAACAGACGAGTTTTCGTCCGAAACCCTGATACTTCGAAAGAGATTGTCCATTTTGTACACGAAGTGCATCCAGCTTTTGCCGTAACCCTCTCAACTTTTTATCCCATGCTATTTGGGTGAAATTATGATACCATGCCAAGTTTCAACCTTTTTAGAGTTCATTTGTGGTGCTTTTTAATTTCAGGGTCATTTAGCTGAAAACAATTCATTAAATGCATGAAAAATAGCAAATGATGTTAGATAGGGTTGAAATTTTCGGATGTGGCTTCTAATGGTACATATTGAATGCACAAAACGTCTGGAGTTGAATAAGTTTAAAAAAATTGAAATCCTTTTGTAACAGACGAGTTTTCGTCCTAAACCCTCATACTTCGAAAGAGATTGTTCATTTTGTACACGAAGTGCATCCAGTTTTTGCCGTAACCCTCTCAACTTTTTAGCACATGCTATGTGGGTGAAATTATGATACCATGCCAACTTTCAACCATTTCAGAGTTCATTTGTGGTGCTTTTTAATTTCAGGGTTATTTAGCTCAAAACAATTCATTAAATGCATGAAAAATAGCAAATGAAGTTAGATAGGGTTGAAATTTTAGGATGTGGCTTCTAATGGTTCATATTGAATGCACAAAAAGTCTGGAGTTGAAATAAGTTCAAAAAAATTGAAATCCTTTTGTAACTGACGAGTTTTCGTCCTAAACCCTGATACTTCGAAAGAGATTGTCCATTTTGTACACGCAGTGCATCCAGTTTTTGCCGTAACCCTCTCAACTTTTTAGCACATGCTATGTGGGTGAAATTATGATACCATGCCAAGTTTCAACCATTTCAGAGTTCATTTGTGGTGCTTTTTAATTTCAGGGTCATTTAGCTCAAAACAATTCATTTAATGCATGAAAAATAGCAAATGAAGTTAGATAGGGTTGAAATTTTAGGATGTGGCTTATAATGGTTCATATTGAATGCACAAAAAGTTTGGAGTTGAAATAAGTTAAAAAAAATTGAAATCCTTTTGTAACAGACGAGTTTTCGTCCTAAACCCTGATACTTCGAAAGAGATTGTCCATTTTGTACACGAAGTGCATCCAGTTTTTTCCGTAACCCTCTCAACTTTTTAGCACATGCTATGTGGGTGAAATTATGATATACCATGCCAAGTTTCAACCATTTCCGAGTTCATTTGTGGTGCTTTATAATTTCAGGGTCATTTAGCTGAAAACAATTCATTAAATGCATGAAAAATAGCAAATGAAGTTAGATAGGGTTGAAATTTTAGGATGTGGCTTCTAATGGTTCATATTGAATGCACAAAAAGTCTGGAGTTGAAATAATTTTAAAAAACTGAAATCCTTTTGTAACAGACGAGTTTTCGTCCGAAACCCTGATACTTCGAAAGAGATTGTCCATTTTGTACACGAAGTGCATCCAGTTTTTGCCGTAACCCTCTCAACTTTTTAGCACATGCTATGTGGGTGAAATTATGATACCATGCCAACTTTCAACCATTTCAGAGTTCATTTGTGGTGCTTTTTAATTTCAGGGTCATTTAGCTCAAAACAATTCATTAAATGCATGAAAAATAGCAAATGAAGTTAGATAGGGTCGAAATTTTAGGATGTGGCTTCTAATGGTTCATATTGAATGCACAAAAAGTCTGGAGTTGAAATAAGTTTAAAAAAATTGAAATCCTTTTGTAACAGACGAGTTTTCGTCCGAAACCCTGATACTTCGAAAGAGATTGTCCATTTTGTACACGAAGTGCATCCAGTTTTTGCCGTAACCCTCTCAACTTTTTAGCACATGCTATGTGGGTGAAATTATGATACCATGCCAAGTTTCAACCATTTTAGAGTTCATTAGTGGTGCTTTTTAATTTCAGGGTCGTTTAGCTCAAAACAATTCATTAAATGCATGAAAAATAGCAAATGAAGTTAGATAGGGTTGAAATTTTAGGATGTGGCTTCTAATGGTTCATATTGAATGCACAAAAAGTCTGGAGTTGAAATAAGTTCAAAAAAATTGAAATCCTTTTGTAACAGACGAGTTTTCGTCCGAAACCCTGATACTTCGAAAGAGATTGTCCATTTTGTACACGAAGTGCATCTAGTTTTTTCCGTAACCCTCTCAACTTTTTTGCACATGCTATGTGGGTGAAATTATGATACTATGCCAAGTTTCAACCATTTGATAGTTCATTTGTGGTGCTTTTTAATTTGAGGGTCATTTAGCTGAAAACAATTCATTAAATGCATGAAAAATAGCAAATGAAGTTAGATAGGGTTGAAATTTTAGGATGTGGCTTCTAATGGTTCATATTGAATGCACAAAAAGTCTGGAGTTGAAATAAGTTAAAAAAATTTGAAATCCTTATGTAACAGACGAGTTTTCGTCCGAAACCCTGATACTTCGAAAGAGATTGTCCATTTTGTACACGAAGTGCATCCAGCTTTTGCCGTAACCCTCTCAACTTTTTATCCCATGCTATTTGGGTGAAATTATGATACCATGCCAAGTTTCAACCTTTTTAGAGTTCATTTGTGGTGCTTTTTAATTTCAGGGTCATTTAGCTGAAAACAATTCATTAAATGCATGAAAAATAGCAAATGATGTTAGATAGGGTTGAAATTTTCGGATGTGGCTTCTAATGGTACATATTGAATGCACAAAACGTCTGGAGTTGAATAAGTTTAAAAAAATTGAAATCCTTTTGTAACAGACGAGTTTTCGTCCTAAACCCTCATACTTCGAAAGAGATTGTTCATTTTGTACACGAAGTGCATCCAGTTTTTGCCGTAACCCTCTCAACTTTTTAGCACATGCTATGTGGGTGAAATTATGATACCATGCCAACTTTCAACCATTTCAGAGTTCATTTGTGGTGCTTTTTAATTTCAGGGTTATTTAGCTCAAAACAATTCATTAAATGCATGAAAAATAGCAAATGAAGTTAGATAGGGTTGAAATTTTAGGATGTGGCTTCTAATGGTTCATATTGAATGCACAAAAAGTCTGGAGTTGAAATAAGTTCAAAAAAATTGAAATCCTTTTGTAACTGACGAGTTTTCGTCCTAAACCCTGATACTTCGAAAGAGATTGTCCATTTTGTACACGCAGTGCATCCAGTTTTTGCCGTAACCCTCTCAACTTTTTAGCACATGCTATGTGGGTGAAATTATGATACCATGCCAAGTTTCAACCATTTCAGAGTTCATTTGTGGTGCTTTTTAATTTCAGGGTCATTTAGCTCAAAACAATTCATTTAATGCATGAAAAATAGCAAATGAAGTTAGATAGGGTTGAAATTTTAGGATGTGGCTTATAATGGTTCATATTGAATGCACAAAAAGTTTGGAGTTGAAATAAGTTAAAAAAAATTGAAATCCTTTTGTAACAGACGAGTTTTCGTCCTAAACCCTGATACTTCGAAAGAGATTGTCCATTTTGTACACGAAGTGCATCCAGTTTTTTCCGTAACCCTCTCAACTTTTTAGCACATGCTATGTGGGTGAAATTATGATATACCATGCCAAGTTTCAACCATTTCCGAGTTCATTTGTGGTGCTTTATAATTTCAGGGTCATTTAGCTGAAAACAATTCATTAAATGCATGAAAAATAGCAAATAAAGTTAGATAGGGTTGAAATTTTAGGATGTGGCTTCTAATGGTTCATATTGAATGCACAAAAAGTCTGGAGTTGAAATAATTTTAAAAAACTGAAATCCTTTTGTAACAGACGAGTTTTCGTCCGAAACCCTGATACTTCGAAAGAGATTGTCCATTTTGTACACGAAGTGCATCCAGTTTTTGCCGTAACCCTCTCAACTTTTTAGCACATGCTATGTGGGTGAAATTATGATACCATGCCAACTTTCAACCATTTCAGAGTTCATTTGTGGTGCTTTTTAATTTCAGGGTCATTTAGCTCAAAACAATTCATTAAATGCATGAAAAATAGCAAATGAAGTTAGATAGGGTCGAAATTTTAGGATGTGGCTTCTAATGGTTCATATTGAATGCACAAAAAGTCTGGAGTTGAAATAAGTTTCAAAAAATTGAAATCCTTTTGTAACAGACGAGTTTTCGTCCGAAACCCTGATACTTCGAAAGAGATTGTCCATTTTGTACACGAAGTGCATCCAGTTTTTGCCGTAACCCTCTCAACTTTTTAGCACATGCTATGTGGGTGAAATTATGATACCATGCCAAGTTTCAACCATTTTAGAGTTCATTAGTGGTGCTTTTTAATTTCAGGGTCGTTTAGCTCAAAACAATTCATTAAATGCATGAAAAATAGCAAATGAAGTTAGATAGGGTTGAAATTTTAGGATGTGGCTTCTAATGGTTCATATTGAATGCACAAAAAGTCTGGAGTTGAAATAAGTTCAAAAAAATTGAAATCCTTTTGTAACAGACGAGTTTTCGTCCGAAACCCTGATACTTCGAAAGAGATTGTCCATTTTGTACACGAAGTGCATCTAGTTTTTTCCGTAACCCTCTCAACTTTTTTGCACATGCTATGTGGGTGAAATTATGATACTATGCCAAGTTTCAACCATTTGATAGTTCATTTGTGGTGCTTTTTAATTTGAGGGTCATTTAGCTGAAAACAATTCATTAAATGCATGAAAAATAGCAAATGAAGTTAGATAGGGTTGAAATTTTAGGATGTGGCTTCTAATGGTTCATATTGAATGCACAAAAAGTCTGGAGTTGAAATAAGTTAAAAAAATTTGAAATCCTTATGTAACAGACGAGTTTTCGTCCGAAACCCTGATACTTCGAAAGAGATTGTCCATTTTGTACACGAAGTGCATCCAGCTTTTGCCGTAACCCTCTCAACTTTTTATCCCATGCTATTTGGGTGAAATTATGATACCATGCCAAGTTTCAACCTTTTTAGAGTTCATTTGTGGTGCTTTTTAATTTCAGGGTCATTTAGCTGAAAACAATTCATTAAATGCATGAAAAATAGCAAATGATGTTAGATAGGGTTGAAATTTTCGGATGTGGCTTCTAATGGTACATATTGAATGCACAAAACGTCTGGAGTTGAATAAGTTTAAAAAAATTGAAATCCTTTTGTAACAGACGAGTTTTCGTCCTAAACCCTCATACTTCGAAAGAGATTGTTCATTTTGTACACGAAGTGCATCCAGTTTTTGCCGTAACCCTCTCAACTTTTTAGCACATGCTATGTGGGTGAAATTATGATACCATGCCAACTTTCAACCATTTCAGAGTTCATTTGTGGTGCTTTTTAATTTTAGGGTTATTTAGCTCAAAACAATTCATTAAATGCATGAAAAATAGCAAATGAAGTTAGATAGGGTTGAAATTTTAGGATGTGGCTTCTAATGGTTCATATTGAATGCACAAAAAGTCTGGAGTTGAAATAAGTTCAAAAAAATTGAAATCCTTTTGTAACGGACGAGTTTTCGTCCTAAACCCTGATACTTCGAAAGAGATTGTCCATTTTGTACACGCAGTGCATCCAGTTTTTGCCGTAACCCTCTCAACTTTTTAGCACATGCTATGTGGGTGAAATTATGATACCATGCCAAGTTTCAACCATTTCAGAGTTCATTTGTGGTGCTTTTTAATTTCAGGGTCATTTAGCTCAAAACAATTCATTTAATGCATGAAAAATAGCAAATGAAGTTAGATAGGGTTGAAATTTTAGGATGTGGCTTATAATGGTTCATATTGAATGCACAAAAAGTTTGGAGTTGAAATAAGTTAAAAAAAATTGAAATCCTTTTGTAACAGACGAGTTTTCGTCCTAAACCCTGATACTTCGAAAGAGATTGTCCATTTTGTACACGAAGTGCATCCAGTTTTTTCCGTAACCCTCTCAACTTTTTAGCACATGCTATGTGGGTGAAATTATGATATACCATGCCAAGTTTCAACCATTTCCGAGTTCATTTGTGGTGCTTTATAATTTCAGGGTCATTTAGCTGAAAACAATTCATTAAATGCATGAAAAATAGCAAATGAAGTTAGATAGGGTTGAAATTTTAGGATGTGGCTTCTAATGGTTCATATTGAATGCACAAAAAGTCTGGAGTTGAAATAATTTTAAAAAACTGAAATCCTTTTGTAACAGACGAGTTTTCGTCCGAAACCCTGATACTTCGAAAGAGATTGTCCATTTTGTACACGAAGTGCATCCAGTTTTTGCCGTAACCCTCTCAACTTTTTAGCACATGCTATGTGGGTGAAATTATGATACCATGCCAACTTTCAACCATTTCAGAGTTCATTTGTGGTGCTTTTTAATTTCAGGGTCATTTAGCTGAAAACAATTCATTAAATGCATGAAAAATAGCAAATGAAGTTAGATAGGGTCGAAATTTTAGGATGTGGCTTCTAATGGTTCATATTGAATGCACAAAAAGTCTGGAGTTGAAATAAGTTTAAAAAAATTGAAATCCTTTTGTAACAGACGAGTTTTCGTCCGAAACCCTGATACTTCGAAAGAGATTGTCCATTTTGTACACGAAGTGCATCCAGTTTTTGCCGTAACCCTCTCAACTTTTTAGCACATGCTATGTGGGTGAAATTATGATACCATGCCAAGTTTCAACCATTTTAGAGTTCATTTGTGGTGCTTTTTAATTTCAGGGTCGTTTAGCTCAAAACAATTCATTAAATGCATGAAAAATAGCAAATGAAGTTAGATAGGGTTGAAATTTTAGGATGTGGCTTCTAATGGTTCATATTGAATGCACAAAAAGTCTGGAGTTGAAATAAGTTCAAAAAAATTGAAATCCTTTTGTAACAGACGAGTTATCGTCCGAAACCCTGATACTTCGAAAGAGATTGTCCATTTTGTACAC
Organism: Elymus sibiricus; assembly: GCA_039707655.1. Taxonomy (NCBI): domain Eukaryota; kingdom Viridiplantae; phylum Streptophyta; class Magnoliopsida; order Poales; family Poaceae; genus Elymus; species Elymus sibiricus. The sequence continues at coordinate 243,075,435 of CM077665.1, forward strand.
GAAGTGCATCCAGTTTTTTCCGTAACCCTCTCAACTTTTTAGCACATGCTATGTGGGTGAAATTATGATACTATGCCAAGTTTCAACCATTTGATAGTTCATTTGTGGTGCTTTTTAATTTGAGGGTCATTTAGCTGAAAACAATTCATTAAATGCATGAAAAATAGCAAATGAAGTTAGATAGGGTTGAAATTTTAGGATGTGGCTTCTAATGGTTCATATTGAATGCACAAAAAGTCTGGAGTTGAAATAAGTTAAAAAAAATTGAAATCCTTATGTAACAGACGAGTTTTCGTCCGAAACCCTGATACTTCGAAAGAGATTGTCCATTTTGTACACGAAGTGCATCCAGCTTTTGCCGTAACCCTCTCAACTTTTTATCCCATGCTATTTGGGTGAAATTATGATACCATGCCAAGTTTTAACCTTTTTAGAGTTCATTTGTGGTGCTTTTTAATTTCAAGGTCATTTAGCTGAAAACAATTCATTAAATGCATGAAAAATAGCAAATGATGTTAGATAGGGTTGAAATTTTCGGATGTGGCTTCTAATGGTACATATTGAATGCACAAAACGTCTGGAGTTGAAATAAGTTTAAAAAAATTGAAATCCTTTTGTAACAGACGAGTTTTCGTCCTAAACCCTCGTACTTCGAAAGAGATTGTTCATTTTGTACACGAAGTGCATCCAGTTTTTGCCGTAACCCTCTCAACTTTTTAGCACATGCTATGTGGGTGAAATTATGATACCATGCCAACTTTCAACCATTTCAGAGTTCATTTGTGGTGCTTTTTAATTTCAGGGTTATTTAGCTCAAAACAATTCATTAAATGCATGAAAAATAGCAAATGAAGTTAGATAGGGTTGAAATTTTAGGATGTGGATTTTAATGGTTCATATTGAATGCACAAAAAGTTTGGAGTTGAAATAAGTTAAAAAAAATTGAAATCCTTTTGTAACAGACGAGTTTTCGTCCGAAACCCTGATACTTCGAAAGAGATTGTCCATTTTGTACACGAAGTGCATCCAGTTTTTGCCGTAACCCTCTCAACTTTTTAGCACATGCTATGTGGGTGAAATTATGATACCATGCCAACTTTCAACCATTTCAGAGTTCATTTGTGGTGCTTTTTAATTTCAGGGTCATTTAGCTGAAAACAATTCATTAAATGCATGAAAAATAGCAAATGAAGATAGATAGGGTCGAAATTTTAGGATGTGGCTTCTAATGGTTCATATTGAATGCACAAAAAGTCTGGAGTTGAAATAAGTTTAAAAAAATTGAAATCCTTTTGTAACAGACGAGTTTTCGTCCGAAACCCTGATACTTCGAAAGAGATTGTCCATTTTGTACACGAAGTGCATCCAGTTTTTGCCGTAACCCTCTCAACTTTTTAGCACATGCTATGTGGGTGAAATTATGATACCATGCCAAGTTTCAACCATTTTAGAGTTCATTTGTGGTGCTTTTTAATTTCAGGGTCGTTTAGCTCAAAACAATTCATTAAATGCATGAAAAATAGCAAATGAAGTTAGATAGGGTTGAAATTTTAGGATGTGGCTTCTAATGGTTCATATTGAATGCACAAAAAGTCTGGAGTTGAAATAAGTTCAAAAAAATTGAAATCCTTTTGTAACAGACGAGTTATCGTCCGAAACCCTGATACTTCGAAAGAGATTGTCCATTTTGTACACGAAGTGCATCCAGTTTTTTCCGTAACCCTCTCAACTTTTTAGCACATGCTATGTGGGTGAAATTATGATACTATGCCAAGTTTCAACCATTTGATAGTTCATTTGTGGTGCTTTTTAATTTGAGGGTCATTTAGCTGAAAACAATTCATTAAATGCATGAAAAATAGCAAATGAAGTTAGATAGGGTTGAAATTTTAGGATGTGGCTTCTAATGGTTCATATTGAATGCACAAAAAGTCTGGAGTTGAAATAAGTTAAAAAAAATTGAAATCCTTATGTAACAGACGAGTTTTCGTCCGAAACCCTGATACTTCGAAAGAGATTGTCCATTTTGTACACGAAGTGCATCCAGCTTTTGCCGTAACCCTCTCAACTTTTTATCCCATGCTATTTGGGTGAAATTATGATACCATGCCAAGTTTTAACCTTTTTAGAGTTCATTTGTGGTGCTTTTTAATTTCAAGGTCATTTAGCTGAAAACAATTCATTAAATGCATGAAAAATAGCAAATGATGTTAGATAGGGTTGAAATTTTCGGATGTGGCTTCTAATGGTACATATTGAATGCACAAAACGTCTGGAGTTGAAATAAGTTTAAAAAAATTGAAATCCTTTTGTAACAGACGAGTTTTCGTCCTAAACCCTCGTACTTCGAAAGAGATTGTTCATTTTGTACACGAAGTGCATCCAGTTTTTGCCGTAACCCTCTCAACTTTTTAGCACATGCTATGTGGGTGAAATTATGATACCATGCCAACTTTCAACCATTTCAGAGTTCATTTGTGGTGCTTTTTAATTTCAGGGTTATTTAGCTCAAAACAATTCATTAAATGCATGAAAAATAGCAAATGAAGTTAGATAGGGTTGAAATTTTAGGATGTGGATTTTAATGGTTCATATTGAATGCACAAAAAGTTTGGAGTTGAAATAAGTTAAAAAAAATTGAAATCCTTTTGTAACAGACGAGTTTTCGTCCTAAACCCTGATACTTCGAAAGAGATTGTCCATTTTGTACACGAAGTGCATCCAGTTTTTTCCGTAACCCTCTCAACTTTTTAGCACATGCTATGTGGGTGAAATTATGATATACCATGCCAAGTTTCAACCATTTCCGAGTTCATTTGTGGTGCTTTATAATTTCAGGGTCATTTAGCTCAAAACAATTCATTAAATGCATGAAAAATAGCAAATGAAGTTAGATAGGGTCGAAATTTTAGGATGTGGCTTCTAATGGTTCATATTGAATGCACAAAAAGTCTGGAGTTGAAATAAGTTAAAAAAAATTGAAATCCTTATGTAACAGACGAGTTTTCGTCCTAAACCCTGATACTTCGAAAGAGATTGTCCATTTTGTACACGCAGTGCATCCAGTTTTTGCCGTAACCCTCTCAACTTTTTATCCCATGCTATGTGGGTGAAATTATGATACCATGCCAAGTTTCAACCTTTTTAGAGTTCATTTGTGGTGCTTTTTAATTTCAGGGTCATTTAGCTGAAAACAATTCATTAAATGCATGAAAAATAGCAAATGATGTTAGATAGGGTTGAAATTTTCGGATGTGGCTTCTAATGGTACATATAGAATGCACAAAAAGTCTGGAGTTGAAATAAGTTTAAAAAATAATTGAAATCCTTTTGTAACAGACGAGTTTTCGCCCGAAACCCTGATACTTCGAAAGAGATTGTTCATTTTGTACACGAAGTGCATCCAGTTTTTGCCGTAACCCTCTCAACTTTTTAGCACATGCTATGTGGGTGAAATTATGATACCATGCCAACTTTCAACCATTTCAGAGTTCATTTGTGGTGCTTTTTAATTTCAGGGTTATTTAGCTCAAAACAATTCATTAAATGCATGAAAAATAGCAAATGAAGTTAGATAGGGTTGAAATTTTAGGATGTGGCTTCTAATGGTTCATATTGAATGCACAAAAAGTCTGGAGTTGAAATAAGTTCAAAAAAATTGAAATCCTTTTGTAACAGACGAGTTTTCGTCCTAAACCCTGATACTTCGAAAGAGATTGTCCATTTTGTACACGCAGTGCATCCAGTTTTTGCCGTAACCCTCTCAACTTTTTAGCACATGCTATGTGGGTGAAATTATGATACCATGCCAAGTTTCAACCATTTCAGAGTTCATTTGTGGTGCTTTTTAATTTCAGGGTCATTTAGCTCAAAACAATTCATTTAATGCATGAAAAATAGCAAATGAAGTTAGATAGGGTTGAAATTTTAGGATGTGGCTTATAATGGTTCATATTGAATGCACAAAAAGTTTGGAGTTGAAATAAGTTAAAAAAAATTGAAATCCTTTTGTAACAGATGAGTTTTCGTCCTAAACCCTGATACTTCGAAAGAGATTGTCCATTTTGTACACGAAGTGCATCCAGTTTTTTCCGTAACCCTCTCAACTTTTTAGCACATGCTATGTGGGTGAAATTATGATATACCATGCCAAGTTTCAACCATTTCCGAGTTCATTTGTGGTGCTTTATAATTTCAGGGTCATTTAGCTGAAAACAATTCATTAAATGCATGAAAAATAGCAAATGAAGTTAGATAGGGTTGAAGTTTTAGGATGTGGCTTCTAATGGTTCATATTGAATGCACAAAAAGTCTGGAGTTGAAATAATTTTAAAAAACTGAAATCCTTTTGTAACAGACGAGTTTTCGTCCTAAACCCTGATACTTCGAAAGAGATTGTCCATTTTGTACACGAAGTGCATCCAGTTTTTGCCGTAACCCTCTCAAATTTTTAGCACATGCTATGTGGGTGAAATTATGATACCATGCCAACTTTCAACCATTTCAGAGTTCATTTGTGGTGCTTTTTAATTTCAGGGTCATTTAGCTCAAAACAATTCATTAAATGCATGAAAAATAGCAAATGAAGTTAGATAGGGTCGAAATTTTAGGATGTGGCTTCTAATGGTTCATATTGAATGCACAAAAAGTCTGGAGTTGAAATAAGTTTAAAAAAATTGAAATCCTTTTGTAACACACGAGTTTTCGTCCGAAACCCTGATACTTCGAAAGAGATTGTCCATTTTGTACACGAAGTGCATCCAGCTTTTGCCGTAACCCTCTCAACTTTTTATCCCATGCTATGTGGGTGAAATTATGATACCATGCCAAGTTTCAACCATTTTAGAGTTCATTAGTGGTGCTTTTTAATTTCAGGGTCGTTTAGCTCAAAACAATTCATTAAATGCATGAAAAATAGCAAATGAAGTTAGATAGGGTTGAAATTTTAGGATGTGGCTTCTAATGGTTCATATTGAATGCACAAAAAGTCTGGAGGTGAAATAAGTTCAAAAAAATTGAAATCCTTATGTAACAGACGAGTTTTCGTCCGAAACCCTGATACTTCGAAAGAGATTGTCCATTTTGTACACGAAGTGCATCCAGTTTTTTCCGTAACACTCTCAACTTTTTAGCACATGCTATGTGGGTGAAATTATGATACTATGCCAAGTTTCAACCATTTGATAGTTCATTTGTGGTGCTTTTTAATTTGAGGGTCATTTAGCTGAAAACAATTCATTAAATGCATGAAAAATAGCAAATGAAGTTAGATAGGGTTGAAATTTTAGGATGTGGCTTCTAATGGTTCATATTGAATGCACAAAAAGTCTGGAGTTGAAATAAGTTAAAAAAAATTGAAATCCTTATGTAACAGACGAGTTTTCGTCCGAAACCCTGATACTTCGAAAGAGATTGTCCATTTTGTACACGAAGTGCATCCAGCTTTTGCCGTAACCCTCTCAACTTTTTATCCCATGCTATTTGGGTGAAATTATGATACCATGCCAAGTTTCAACCTTTTTAGAGTTCATTTGTGGTGCTTTTTAATTTCAAGGTCATTTAGCTGAAAACAATTCATTAAATGCATGAAAAATAGCAAATGATGTTAGATAGAGTTGAAATTTTCGGATGTGGCTTCTAATGGTACATATTGAATGCACAAAACGTCTGGAGTTGAAATAAGTTTAAAAAAATTGAAATCCTTTTGTAACAGACGAGTTTTCGTCCTAAACCCTCATACTTAGAAAGAGATTCTTCATTTTGTACACGAAGTGCATCCAGTTTTTGCCGTAACCCTCTCAACTTTTTAGCACATGCTATGTGGGTGAAATTATGATACCATGCCAACTTTCAACCATTTCAGAGTTCATTTGTGGTGCTTTTTAATTTCAGGGTTATTTAGCTCAAAACAATTCATTAAATGCATGAAAAATAGCAAATGAAGTTAGATAGGGTTGAAATTTTAGGATGTGGCTTCTAATGGTTCATATTGAATGCACAAAAAGTCTGGAGTTGAAATAAGTTCAAAAAAATTGAAATCCTTTTGTAACAGACGAGTTTTCGTCCTAAACCCTGATACTTCGAAAGAGATTGTCCATTTTGTACACGAAGTGCATCCAGGTTTTGCCGTAACCCTCTCAACTTTTTAGCACATGCTATGTGGGTGAAATTATGATACCATGCCAAGTTTCAACCATTTCAGAGTTCATTTGTGGTGCTTTTTAATTTCAGGGTCATTTAGCTCAAAACAATTCATTTAATGCATGAAAAATAGCAAATTAAGTTAGATAGGGTTGCAATTTTAGGATGTGGCTTATAATGGTTCATATTGAATGCACAAAAAGTTTGCAGTTGAAATAAGTTAAAAAAAATTGAAATCCTTTTGTAACAGACGAGTTTTCGTCCTAAACCCTGATACTTCGAAAGAGATTGTCCATTTTGTACACGAAGTGCATCCAGTTTTTGCCGTAACCCTCTCAAATTTTTAGCACATGCTATGTGGGTGAAATTATGATACCATGCCAACTTTCAACCATTTCAGAGTTCATTTGTGGTCCTTTTTAATTTCAGGGTTATTTAACTCAAAACAATTCATTAAATGCATGAAAAATAGCAAATGAAGTTAGATAGGGTTGAAATTTTAGGATGTGGCTTCTAATGGTTCATATGGAATGCACAAAAAGTTTGGAGTTGAAATAAGTTTAAAAAAATTGAAATCCTTTTGTAACAGACGAGTTTTCGTCCTAAACCCTGATACTTCGAAAGAGATTGTCCATTTTGTACACGAAGTGCATCCAGTTTTTGCCGTAACCCTCTCAACTTTTTAGCACATGCTATGTGGGTGAAATTATGATACCATGCCAACTTTCAACCATTTCAGAGTTCATTTGTGGTGCTTTTTAATTTCAGGGTCATTTAGCTGAAAACAATTCATTAAATGCATGAAAAATAGCAAATGAAGTTAGATAGGGTTGAAATTTTAGGATGTGGCTTCTAATGGTTCATATTGAATGCACAAAACGTCTGGAATTGAAATAATTTTAAAAAATTGAAATCCTTTTGTAACACACGAGTTTTCGTCCGAAACCCTGATACTTCGAAAGAGATTGTCCATTTTGTACACAAAGTGCATCCAGTTTTTGCCGTAACCCTCTCAACTTTTTAGCACATGCTATGTGGGTGAAATTATGATACCATGCCAAGTTTCAACCATTTCAGAGTTCATTTGTGGTGCTTTTTAATTTCAGGGTCATTTAGCTCAAAACAATTCATTTAATGCATGAAAAATAGCAAATGAAGTTAGATAGGGTTGAAATTTTAGGATGTGGATTCTAATGGTTCATATTGAATGCACAAAAAGTTTGGAGTTGAAATAAGTTAAAAAAAATTGAAATCCTTTTGTAACACACGAGTTTTCGTCCGAAACCCTGATACTTCGAAAGAGATTGTCCATTTTGTACACGAAGTGCATCCAGTTTTTGCCGTAACCCTCTCAACTTTTTAGCACATGCTATGTGGGTGAAATTATGATACCATGCCAAGTTTCAACCACTTGATAGTTCATTTGTGGTGCTTTTTAATTTCAGGGTCATTTAGCTGAAAATAATTCATTAAATGCATGAAAAATAGCAAACGAAGTTAGATAGGGTTGAAATTTTAGGATGTGGCTTCTAATGGTTCATATTGAATGCACAAAAAGTCTGGAGTTGAAATAAGTTAAAAAAAATTGAAATCCTTATGTAACAGACGAGTTTTCGTCCGAAACCCTGATACTTCGAAAGAGATTGTCCATTTTGTACACGAAGTGCATCCAGCTTTTGCCGTAACCCTCTCAAATTTTTATCCCATGCTATGTGGGTGAAATTATGATACCATGCCAAGTTTCAACCTTTTTAGAGTTCATTTGTGGTGCTTTTTAATTTCAGGGTCATTTAGCTGAAAACAATTCATTAAATGCATGAAAAATAGCAAATGATGTTAGATAGGGTTGAAATTTTCGGATGTGGCTTCTAATGGTACATATTGAATGCACAAAACGTCTGGAGTTGAAATAAGTTTAAAAAAAATTGAAATCCTTTTGTAACAGACGAGTTTTCGCCCGAAACCCTGATACTTCGAAAGAGATTGTTCATTTTGTACACGAAGTGCATCCAGTTTTTGCCGTAACCCTCTCAACTTTTTAGCACATGCTATGTGGGTGAAATTATGATACCATGCCAACTTTCAACCATTTCAGAGTTCATTTGTGGTGCTTTTTAATTTCAGGGTTATTTAGCTCAAAACAATTCATTAAATGCATGAAAAATAGCAAATGAAGTTAGATAGGGTTGAAATTTTAGGATGTGGCTTCTAATGGTTCATATTGAATGCACAAAAAGTCTGGAGTTGAAATAAGTTCAAAAAAATTGAAATCCTTTTGTAACTGACGAGTTTTCGTCCTAAACACTGATACTTCGAAAGAGATTGTCCATTTTGTACACGCAGTGCATCCAGTTTTTACCGTAACCCTCTCAACTTATTAGCACATGCTATGTGGGTCAAATTATGATACCATGCCAAGTTTCAACCATTTCAGAGTTCATTTGTGGTGCTTTTTAATTTCAGGGTCATTTAGCTCAAAACAATTCATTTAATGCATGAAAAATAGCAAATGAAGTTAGATAGGGTTGAAATTTTAGGATGTGGCTTCTAATGGTTCATATTGAATGCACAAAAAGTTTGGAGTTGAAATAAGTTAAAAAAATTGAAATCCTTTTGTAACAGACGAGTTTTCGTCCTAAACCCTGATACTTCGAAAGAGATTGTCCATTTTGTACACGAAGTGCATCCAGTTTTTGCCGTAACCCTCTCAACTTTTTAGCACATGCTATGTGGGTGAAATTATGATATACCATGCCAAGTTTCAACCATTTCCGAGTTCATTTGTGGTGCTTTTTAATTTCAGGGTCATTTAGCTGAAAACAATTCATTAAATGCATGAAAAATAGCAAATGAAGTTAGATAGGGTTGAAATTTTAGGATGTGGCATCTAATGGTTCATATTGAATGCACAAAAAGTCTGGAGTTGAAATAAGTTCAAAAAAATTGAAATCCTTTTGTAACAGACGAGTTTTCGTCCGAAACCCTGATACTTCGAAAGAGATTGTCCATTTTGTACACGAAGTGCATCCAGTTTTTTCCGTAACCCTCTCAACTTTTTAGCACATGCTATGTGGGTGAAATTATGATACTATGCCAAGTTTCAACCATTTGATAGTTCATTTGTGGTGCTTTTTAATTTGAGGGTCATTTAGCTGAAAACAATTCATTAAATGCATGAAAAATAGCAAATGAAGTTAGATAGGGTTGAAATTTTAGGATGTGGCTTCTAATGGTTCATATTGAATGCACAAAAAGTTTGGAGTTGAAATAAGTTAAAAAAAATTGAAATCCTTTTGTAACACACGAGTTTTCGTCCGAAACCCTGATACTTCGAAAGAGATTGTCCATTTTGTACACGAAGTGCATCCAGTTTTTGCCGTAACCCTCTCAACTTTTTAGCACATGCTATGTGGGTGAAATTATGATACCATGCCAAGTTTCAACCATTTTAGAGTTCATTAGTGGTGCTTTTTAATTTCAGGGTCGTTTAGCTCAAAACAATTCATTAAATGCATGAAAAATAGCAAATGAAGTTAGATAGGGTTGAAATTTTAGGATGTGGCTTCTAATGGTTCATATTGAATGCACAAAAAGTCTGGAGTTGAAATAAGTTCAAAAAAAGTGAAATCCTTTTGTAACAGACGAGTTTTCGTCCGAAACCCTGATACTTCGAAAGAGATTGTCCATTTTGTACACGAAGTGCATCCAGTTTTTTCCGTAACCCTCTCAACTTTTTAGCACATGCTATGTGGGTGAAATTATGATACGATGCCAAGTTTCAACCATTTGATAGTTCATTTGTGGTGCTTTTTAATTTGAGGGTCATTTAGGTGAAAACAATTCATTAAATGCATGAAAAATAGCAAATGAAGTTAGATAGGGTTGAAATTTTAGGATGTGGCTTCTAATGGTTCATATTGAATGCACAAAAAGTCTGGAGTTGAAATAAGTTAAAAAAAATTGAAATCCTTATGTAACAGACGAGTTTTCGTCCGAAACCCTGATACTTCGAAAGAGATTGTCCATTTTGTACACGAAGTGCATCCAGCTTTTGCCGTAACCCTCTCAACTTTTTATCCCATGCTATTTGGGTGAAATTATGATACCATGCCAAGTTTCAACCTTTTTAGAGTTCATTTGTGGTGCTTTTTAATTTCAGGGTCATTTAGCTGAAAACAATTCATTAAATGCATGAAAAATAGCAAATGAAGTTAGATAGGGTTGAAATTTTCGGATGTGGCTTCTAATGGTACATATTGAATGCACAAAACGTCTGGAGTTGAAATAAGTTTAAAAAAATTGAAATCCTTTTGTAACAGACGAGTTTTCGTCCTAAACCCTGATACTTCGAAAGAGATTGTTCATTTTGTACACGAAGTGCATCCAGTTTTTGCCGTAACCCTCTCAACTTTTTAGCACATGCTATGTGGGTGAAATTATGATACCATGCCAACTTTCAACCATTTCAGAGTTCATTTGTGGTGCTTTTTAATTTCAGGGTTATTTAGCTCAAAACAATTCATTAAATGCATGAAAAATAGCAAATGAAGTTAGATAGGGTTGAAATTTTAGGATGTGGCTTATAATGGTTCATATTGAATGCACAAAAAGTCTGGAGCTGAAATAAGTTAAAAAAAATTGAAATCCTTTTGTAACAGACGAGTTTTCGTCCTAAACCGTGATACTTCGAAAGAGATTGTCCATTTTGTACACGCAGTGCATCCAGTTTTTGCCGTAACCCTCTCAACTTTTTAGCACATGCTATGTGGGTGAAATTATGATACCATGCCAAGTTTCAACCATTTCAGAGTTCATTTGTGGTGCTTTATAATTTCAGGGTCATTTAGCTGAAAACAATTCATTAAATGCATGAAAAATAGCAAATGAAGTTAGATAGGGTTGAAATTTTAGGATGTGGCTTCTAATGGTTCATATTGAATGCACAAAAAGTCTGGAGTTGAAATAATTTTAAAAAACTGAAATCCTTTTGTAACAGACGAGTTTTCGTCCGAAACCCTGATACTTCGAAAGAGATTGTCCATTTTGTACACGAAGTGCATCCAGTTTTTGCCGTAACCCTCTCAACTTTTTAGCACATGCTATGTGGGTGAAATTATGATACCATGACAACTTTCAACCATTTCAGAGTTCATTTGTGGTGCTTTTTAATTTCAGGGTCATTTAGCTCAAAACAATTCATTAAATGCATGAAAAATAGCAAATGAAGTTAGATAGGGTCGAAATTTTAGGATGTGGCTTCTAATGGTTCATATTGAATGCACAAAACGTCTGGAATTGAAATAATTTTAAAAAATTGAAATCCTTTTGTAACACACGAGTTTTCGTCCGAAACCCTGATACTTCGAAAGAGATTGTCCATTTTGTACACAAAGTGCATCCAGTTTTTGCCGTAACCCTCTCAACTTTTTAGCACATGCTATGTGGGTGAAATTATGATACCATGCCAAGTTTCAACCATTTCAGAGTTCATTTGTGGTGCTTTTTAATTTCAGTGTCATTTAGCTCAAAACAATTCATTTAATGCATGAAAAATAGCAAATGAAGTTAGATAGGGTTGAAATTTTAGGATGTGGATTCTAACGGTTCATATTGAATGCACAAAAAGTTTGGAGTTGAAATAAGTTAAAAAAAATTGAAATCCTTTTGTAACACACGAGTTTTCGTCCGAAACCCTGATACTTCGAAAGAGATTGTCCATTTTGTACACGAAGTGCATCCAGTTTTTGCCGTAACCCTCTCAACTTTTTAGCACATGCTATGTGGGTGAAATTATGATACCATGCCAAGTTTCAACCATTTGATAGTTCATTTGTGGTGCTTTTTAATTTCAGGGTCATTTAGCTGAAAATAATTCATTAAATGCATGAAAAATAGCAAACGAAGTTAGATAGGGTTGAAATTTTAGGATGTGGCTTCTAATGGTTCATATTGAATGCACAAAAAGTCTGGAGTTGAAATAAGTTAAAAAAAATTGAAATCCTTATGTAACAGACGAGTTTTCGTCCGAAACCCTGATACTTCGAAAGAGATTGTCCATTTTGTACACGAAGTGCATCCAGCTTTTGCCGTAACCCTCTCAACTTTTTATCCCATGCTATGTGGGTGAAATTATGATACCATGCCAAGTTTCAACCTTTTTAGAGTTCATTTGTGGTGCTTTTTAATTTCAGGGTCATTTAGCTGAAAACAATTCATTAAATGCATGAAAAATAGCAAATGATGTTAGATAGGGTTGAAATTTTCGGATGTGGCTTCTAATGGTACATATTGAATGCACAAAACGTCTGGAGTTGAAATAAGTTTAAAAAAAATTGAAATCCTTTTGTAACAGACGAGTTTTCGCCCGAAACCCTGATACTTCGAAAGAGATTGTTCATTTTGTACACGAAGTGCATCCAGTTTTTGCCGTAACCCTCTCAACTTTTTAGCACATGCTATGTGGGTGAAATTATGATACCATGCCAACTTTCAACCATTTCAGAGTTCATTTGTGGTGCTTTTTAATTTCAGGGTTATTTAGCTCAAAACAATTCATTAAATGCATGAAAAATAGCAAATGAAGTTAGATAGGGTTGAAATTTTAGGATGTGGCTTCTAATGGTTCATATTGAATGCACAAAAAGTCTGGAGTTGAAATAAGTTCAAAAAAATTGAAATCCTTTTGTAACTGACGAGTTTTCGTCCTAAACCCTGATACTTCGAAAGAGATTGTCCATTTTGTACACGCAGTGCATCCAGTTTTTGCCGTAACCCTCTCAACTTATTAGCACATGCTATGTGGGTCAAATTATGATACCATGCCAAGTTTCAACCATTTCAGAGTTCATTTGTGGTGCTTTTTAATTTCAGGGTCATTTAGCTCAAAACAATTCATTTAATGCATGAAAAATAGCAAATGAAGTTAGATAGGGTTGAAATTTTAGGATGTGGCTTCTAATGGTTCATATTGAATGCACAAAAAGTTTGGAGTTGAAATAAGTTAAAAAAATTGAAATCCTTTTGTAACAGACGAGTTTTCGTCCTAAACCCTGATACTTCGAAAGAGATTGTCCATTTTGTACACGAAGTGCATCCAGTTTTTGCCGTAACCCTCTCAACTTTTTAGCACATGCTATGTGGGTGAAATTATGATATACCATGCCAAGTTTCAACCATTTCCGAGTTCATTTGTGGTGCTTTTTAATTTCAGGGTCATTTAGCTGAAAACAATTCATTAAATGCATGAAAAATAGCAAATGAAGTTAGATAGGGTTGAAATTTTAGGATGTGGCATCTAATGGTTCATATTGAATGCACAAAAAGTCTGGAGTTGAAATAAGTTCAAAAAAATTGAAATCCTTTTGTAACAGATGAGTTTTCGTCCGAAACCCTGATACTTCGAAAGAGATTGTCCATTTTGTACACGAAGTGCATCCAGTTTTTTCCGTAACCCTCTCAACTTTTTAGCACATGCTATGTGGGTGAAATTATGATACTATGCCAAGTTTCAACCATTTGATAGTTCATTTGTGGTGCTTTTTAATTTGAGGGTCATTTAGCTGAAAACAATTCATTAAATGCATGAAAAATAGCAAATGAAGTTAGATAGGGTTGAAATTTTAGGATGTGGCTTCTAATGGTTCATATTGAATGCACAAAAAGTTTGGAGTTGAAATAAGTTAAAAAAAATTGAAATCCTTTTGTAACACACGAGTTTTCGTCCGAAACCCTGATACTTCGAAAGAGATTGTCCATTTTGTACACGAAGTGCATCCAGTTTTTGCCGTAACCCTCTCAACTTTTTAGCACATGCTATGTGGCTGAAATTATGATACCATGCCAAGTTTCAACCATTTTAGAGTTCATTAGTGGTGCTTTTTAATTTCAGGGTCGTTTAGCTCAAAACAATTCATTAAATGCATGAAAAATAGCAAATGAAGTTAGATAGGGTTGAAATTTTAGGATGTGGCTTCTAATGGTTCATATTGAATGCACAAAAAGTCTGGAGTTGAAATAAGTTCAAAAAAAGTGAAATCCTTTTGTAACAGACGAGTTTTCGTCCGAAACCCTGATACTTCGAAAGAGATTGTCCATTTTGTACACGAAGTGCATCCAGTTTTTTCCGTAACCCTCTCAACTTTTTAGCACATGCTATGTGGGTGAAATTATGATACGATGCCAAGTTTCAACCATTTGATAGTTCATTTGTGGTGCTTTTTAATTTGAGGGTCATTTAGGTGAAAACAATTCATTAAATGCATGAAAAATAGCAAATGAAGTTAGATAGGGTTGAAATTTTAGGATGTGGCTTCTAATGGTTCATATTGAATGCACAAAAAGTCTGGAGTTGAAATAAGTTAAAAAAAATTGAAATCCTTGTGTAACAGACGAGTTTTCGTCCGAAACCCTGATACTTCGAAAGAGATTGTCCATTTTGTACACGAAGTGCATCCAGCTTTTGCCGTAACCCTCTCAACTTTTTATCCCATGCTATTTGGGTGAAATTATGATACCATGCCAAGTTTCAACCTTTTTAGAGTTCATTTGTGGTGCTTTTTAATTTCAGGGTCATTTAGCTGAAAACAATTCATTAAATGCATGAAAAATAGCAAATGAAGTTAGATAGGGTTGAAATTTTCGGATGTGGCTTCTAATGGTACATATTGAATGCACAAAACGTCTGGAGTTGAAATAAGTTTAAAAAAATTGAAATCCTTTTGTAACAGACGAGTTTTCGTCCTAAACCCTGATACTTCGAAAGAGATTGTTCATTTTGTACACGAAGTGCATCCAGTTTTTGCCGTAACCCTCTCAACTTTTTAGCACATGCTATGTGGGTGAAATTATGATACCATGCCAACTTTCAACCATTTCAGAGTTCATTTGTGGTGCTTTTTAATTTCAGGGTTATTTAGCTCAAAACAATTCATTAAATGCATGAAAAATAGCAAATGAAGTTAGATAGGGTTGAAATTTTAGGATGTGGCTTATAATGGTTCATATTGAATGCACAAAAAGTCTGGAGCTGAAATAAGTTAAAAAAAATTGAAATCCTTTTGTAACAGACGAGTTTTCGTCCTAAACCGTGATACTTCGAAAGAGATTGTCCATTTTGTACACGCAGTGCATCCAGTTTTTGCCGTAACCCTCTCAACTTTTTAGCACATGCTATGTGGGTGAAATTATGATACCATGCCAAGTTTCAACCATTTCAGAGTTCATTTGTGGTGCTTTATAATTTCAGGGTCATTTAGCTGAAAACAATTCATTAAATGCATGAAAAATAGCAAATGAAGTTAGATAGGGTTGAAATTTTAGGATGTGGCTTCTAATGGTTCATATTGAATGCACAAAAAGTCTGGAGTTGAAATAATTTTAAAAAACTGAAATCCTTTTGTAACAGACGAGTTTTCGTCCGAAACCCTGATACTTCGAAAGAGATTGTCCATTTTGTACACGAAGTGCATCCAGTTTTTGCCGTAACCCTCTCAACTTTTTAGCACATGCTATGTGGGTGAAATTATGATACCATGCCAACTTTCAACCATTTCAGAGTTCATTTGTGGTGCTTTTTAATTTCAGGGTCATTTAGCTCAAAACAATTCATTAAATGCATGAAAAATAGCAAATGAAGTTAGATAGGGTCGAAATTTTAGGATGTGGCTTCTAATGGTTCATATTGAATGCACAAAACGTCTGGAATTGAAATAATTTTAAAAAATTGAAATCCTTTTGTAACACACGAGTTTTCGTCCGAAACCCTGATACTTCGAAAGAGATTGTCCATTTTGTACACAAAGTGCATCCAGTTTTTGCCGTAACCCTCTCAACTTTTTAGCACATGCTATGTGGGTGAAATTATGATACCATGCCAAGTTTCAACCATTTCAGAGTTCATTTGTGGTGCTTTTTAATTTCAGTGTCATTTAGCTCAAAACAATTCATTTAATGCATGAAAAATAGCAAATGAAGTTAGATAGGGTTGAAATTTTAGGATGTGGATTCTAATGGTTCATATTGAATGCACAAAAAGTTTGGAGTTGAAATAAGTTAAAAAAAATTGAAATCCTTTTGTAACACACGAGTTTTCGTCCGAAACCCTGATACTTCGAAAGAGATTGTCCATTTTGTACACGAAGTGCATCCAGTTTTTGCCGTAACCCTCTCAACTTTTTAGCACATGCTATGTGGGTGAAATTATGATACCATGCCAAGTTTCAACCATTTGATAGTTCATTTGTGGTGCTTTTTAATTTCAGGGTCATTTAGCTGAAAATAATTCATTAAATGCATGAAAAATAGCAAACGAAGTTAGATAGGGTTGAAATTTTAGGATGTGGCTTCTAATGGTTCATATTGAATGCACAAAAAGTCTGGAGTTGAAATAAGTTAAAAAAAATTGAAATCCTTATGTAACAGACGAGTTTTCGTCCGAAACCCTGATACTTCGAAAGAGATTGTCCATTTTGTACACGAAGTGCATCCAGCTTTTGCCGTAACCCTCTCAACTTTTTATCCCATGCTATGTGGGTGAAATTATGATACCATGCCAAGTTTCAACCTTTTTAGAGTTCATTTGTGGTGCTTTTTAATTTCAGGGTCATTTAGCTGAAAACAATTCATTAAATGCATGAAAAATAGCAAATGATGTTAGATAGGGTTGAAATTTTCGGATGTGGCTTCTAATGGTACATATTGAATGCACAAAACGTCTGGAGTTGAAATAAGTTTAAAAAAAATTGAAATCCTTTTGTAACAGACGAGTTTTCGCCCGAAACCCTGATACTTCGAAAGAGATTGTTCATTTTGTACACGAAGTGCATCCAGTTTTTGCCGTAACCCTCTCAACTTTTTAGCACATGCTATGTGGGTGAAATTATGATACCATGCCAACTTTCAACCATTTCAGAGTTCATTTGTGGTGCTTTTTAATTTCAGGGTTATTTAGCTCAAAACAATTCATTAAATGCATGAAAAATAGCAAATGAAGTTAGATAGGGTTGAAATTTTAGGATGTGGCTTCTAATGGTTCATATTGAATGCACAAAAAGTCTGGAGTTGAAATAAGTTCAAAAAAATTGAAATCCTTTTGTAACTGACGAGTTTTCGTCCTAAACCCTGATACTTCGAAAGAGATTGTCCATTTTGTACACGCAGTGCATCCAGTTTTTGCCGTAACCCTCTCAACTTATTAGCACATGCTATGTGGGTCAAATTATGATACCATGCCAAGTTTCAACCATTTCAGAGTTCATTTGTGGTGCTTTTTAATTTCAGGGTCATTTAGCTCAAAACAATTCATTTAATGCATGAAAAATAGCAAATGAAGTTAGATAGGGTTGAAATTTTAGGATGTGGCTTCTAATGGTTCATATTGAATGCACAAAAAGTTTGGAGTTGAAATAAGTTAAAAAAATTGAAATCCTTTTGTAACAGACGAGTTTTCGTCCTAAACCCTGATACTTCGAAAGAGATTGTCCATTTTGTACACGAAGTGCATCCAGTTTTTGCCGTAACCCTCTCAACTTTTTAGCACATGCTATGTGGGTGAAATTATGATATACCATGCCAAGTTTCAACCATTTCCGAGTTCATTTGTGGTGCTTTTTAATTTCAGGGTCATTTAGCTGAAAACAATTCATTAAATGCATGAAAAATAGCAAATGAAGTTAGATAGGGTTGAAATTTTAGGATGTGGCATCTAATGGTTCATATTGAATGCACAAAAAGTCTGGAGTTGAAATAAGTTCAAAAAAATTGAAATCCTTTTGTAACAGACGAGTTTTCGTCCGAAACCCTGATACTTCGAAAGAGATTGTCCATTTTGTACACGAAGTGCATCCAGTTTTTTCCGTAACCCTCTCAACTTTTTAGCACATGCTATGTGGGTGAAATTATGATACTATGCCAAGTTTCAACCATTTGATAGTTCATTTGTGGTGCTTTTTAATTTGAGGGTCATTTAGCTGAAAACAATTCATTAAATGCATGAAAAATAGCAAATGAAGTTAGATAGGGTTGAAATTTTAGGATGTGGCTTCTAATGGTTCATATTGAATGCACAATAAGTTTGGAGTTGAAATAAGTTAAAAAAAATTGAAATCCTTTTGTAACACACGAGTTTTCGTCCGAAACCCTGATACTTCGAAAGAGATTGTCCATTTTGTACACGAAGTGCATCCAGTTTTTGCCGTAACCCTCTCAACTTTTTAGCACATGCTATGTGGGTGAAATTATGATACCATGCCAAGTTTCAACCATTTTAGAGTTCATTAGTGGTGCTTTTTAATTTCAGGGTCGTTTAGCTCAAAACAATTCATTAAATGCATGAAAAATAGCAAATGAAGTTAGATAGGGTTGAAATTTTAGGATGTGGCTTCTAATGGTTCATATTGAATGCACAAAAAGTCTGGAGTTGAAATAAGTTCAAAAAAAGTGAAATCCTTTTGTAACAGACGAGTTTTCGTCCGAAACCCTGATACTTCGAAAGAGATTGTCCATTTTGTACACGAAGTGCATCCAGTTTTTTCCGTAACCCTCTCAACTTTTTAGCACATGCTATGTGGGTGAAATTATGATACGATGCCAAGTTTCAACCATTTGATAGTTCATTTGTGGTGCTTTTTAATTTGAGGGTCATTTAGCTGAAAACAATTCATTAAATGCATGAAAAATAGCAAATGAAGTTAGATAGGGTTGAAATTTTAGGATGTGGCTTCTAATGGTTCATATTGAATGCACAAAAAGTCTGGAGTTGAAATAAGTTAAAAAAAATTGAAATCCTTATGTAACAGACGAGTTTTCGTCCGAAACCCTGATACTTCGAAAGAGATTGTCCATTTTGTACACGAAGTGCATCCAGCTTTTGCCGTAACCCTCTCAACTTTTTATCCCATGCTATTTGGGTGAAATTATGATACCATGCCAAGTTTCAACCTTTTTAGAGTTCATTTGTGGTGCTTTTTAATTTCAGGGTCATTTAGCTGAAAACAATTCATTAAATGCATGAAAAATAGCAAATGAAGTTAGATAGGGTTGAAATTTTCGGATGTGGCTTCTAATGGTACATATTGAATGCACAAAACGTCTGGAGTTGAAATAAGTTTAAAAAAATTGAAATCCTTTTGTAACAGACGAGTTTTCGTCCTAAACCCTGATACTTCGAAAGAGATTGTTCATTTTGTACACGAAGTGCATCCAGTTTTTGCCGTAACCCTCTCAACTTTTTAGCACATGCTATGTGGGTGAAATTATGATACCATGCCAACTTTCAACCATTTCAGAGTTCATTTGTGGTGCTTTTTAATTTCAGGGTTATTTAGCTCAAAACAATTCATTAAATGCATGAAAAATAGCAAATGAAGTTAGATAGGGTTGAAATTTTAGGATGTGGCTTATAATGGTTCATATTGAATGCACAAAAAGTCTGGAGTTGAAATAAGTTAAAAAAAATTGAAATCCTTTTGTAACAGAAGAGTTTTCGTCCTAAACCGTGATACTTCGAAAGAGATTGTCCATTTTGTACACGCAGTGCATCCAGTTTTTGCCGTAACCCTCTCAACTTTTTAGCACATGCTATGTGGGTGAAATTATGATACCATGCCAAGTTTCAACCATTTCAGAGTTCATTTGTGGTGCTTTATAATTTCAGGGTCATTTAGCTGAAAACAATTCATTAAATGCATGAAAAATAGCAAATGAAGTTAGATAGGGTTGAAATTTTAGGATGTGGCTTCTAATGGTTCATATTGAATGCACAAAAAGTCTGGAGTTGAAATAAGTTCAAAAAAAGTGAAATCCTTTTGTAACAGACGAGTTTTCGTCCGAAACCCTGATACTTCGAAAGAGATTGTCCATTTTGTACACGAAGTGCATCCAGTTTTTTCCGTAACCCTCTCAACTTTTTAGCACATGCTATGTGGGTGAAATTATGATACGATGCCAAGTTTCAACCATTTGATAGTTCATTTGTGGTGCTTTTTAATTTGAGGGTCATTTAGGTGAAAACAATTCATTAAATGCATGAAAAATAGCAAATGAAGTTAGATAGGGTTGAAATTTTAGGATGTGGCTTCTAATGGTTCATATTGAATGCACAAAAAGTCTGGAGTTGAAATAAGTTAAAAAAAATTGAAATCCTTGTGTAACAGACGAGTTTTCGTCCGAAACCCTGATACTTCGAAAGAGATTGTCCATTTTGTACACGAAGTGCATCCAGCTTTTGCCGTAACCCTCTCAACTTTTTATCCCATGCTATTTGGGTGAAATTATGATACCATGCCAAGTTTCAACCTTTTTAGAGTTCATTTGTGGTGCTTTTTAATTTCAGGGTCATTTAGCTGAAAACAATTCATTAAATGCATGAAAAATAGCAAATGAAGTTAGATAGGGTTGAAATTTTCGGATGTGGCTTCTAATGGTACATATTGAATGCACAAAACGTCTGGAGTTGAAATAAGTTTAAAAAAATTGAAATCCTTTTGTAACAGACGAGTTTTCGTCCTAAACCCTGATACTTCGAAAGAGATTGTTCATTTTGTACACGAAGTGCATCCAGTTTTTGCCGTAACCCTCTCAACTTTTTAGCACATGCTATGTGGGTGAAATTATGATACCATGCCAACTTTCAACCATTTCAGAGTTCATTTGTGGTGCTTTTTAATTTCAGGGTTATTTAGCTCAAAACAATTCATTAAATGCATGAAAAATAGCAAATGAAGTTAGATAGGGTTGAAATTTTAGGATGTGGCTTATAATGGTTCATATTGAATGCACAAAAAGTCTGGAGCTGAAATAAGTTAAAAAAAATTGAAATCCTTTTGTAACAGACGAGTTTTCGTCCTAAACCGTGATACTTCGAAAGAGATTGTCCATTTTGTACACGCAGTGCATCCAGTTTTTGCCGTAACCCTCTCAACTTTTTAGCACATGCTATGTGGGTGAAATTATGATACCATGCCAAGTTTCAACCATTTCAGAGTTCATTTGTGGTGCTTTATAATTTCAGGGTCATTTAGCTGAAAACAATTCATTAAATGCATGAAAAATAGCAAATGAAGTTAGATAGGGTTGAAATTTTAGGATGTGGCTTCTAATGGTTCATATTGAATGCACAAAAAGTCTGGAGTTGAAATAATTTTAAAAAACTGAAATCCTTTTGTAACAGACGAGTTTTCGTCCGAAACCCTGATACTTCGAAAGAGATTGTCCATTTTGTACACGAAGTGCATCCAGTTTTTGCCGTAACCCTCTCAACTTTTTAGCACATGCTATGTGGGTGAAATTATGATACCATGCCAACTTTCAACCATTTCAGAGTTCATTTGTGGTGCTTTTTAATTTCAGGGTCATTTAGCTCAAAACAATTCATTAAATGCATGAAAAATAGCAAATGAAGTTAGATAGGGTCGAAATTTTAGGATGTGGCTTCTAATGGTTCATATTGAATGCACAAAACGTCTGGAATTGAAATAATTTTAAAAAATTGAAATCCTTTTGTAACACACGAGTTTTCGTCCGAAACCCTGATACTTCGAAAGAGATTGTCCATTTTGTACACAAAGTGCATCCAGTTTTTGCCGTAACCCTCTCAACTTTTTAGCACATGCTATGTGGGTGAAATTATGATACCATGCCAAGTTTCAACCATTTCAGAGTTCATTTGTGGTGCTTTTTAATTTCAGTGTCATTTAGCTCAAAACAATTCATTTAATGCATGAAAAATAGCAAATGAAGTTAGATAGGGTTGAAATTTTAGGATGTGGATTCTAATGGTTCATATTGAATGCACAAAAAGTTTGGAGTTGAAATAAGTTAAAAAAAATTGAAATCCTTTTGTAACACACGAGTTTTCGTCCGAAACCCTGATACTTCGAAAGAGATTGTCCATTTTGTACACGAAGTGCATCCAGTTTTTGCCGTAACCCTCTCAACTTTTTAGCACATGCTATGTGGGTGAAATTATGATACCATGCCAAGTTTCAACCATTTGATAGTTCATTTGTGGTGCTTTTTAATTTCAGGGTCATTTAGCTGAAAATAATTCATTAAATGCATGAAAAATAGCAAACGAAGTTAGATAGGGTTGAAATTTTAGGATGTGGCTTCTAATGGTTCATATTGAATGCACAAAAAGTCTGGAGTTGAAATAAGTTAAAAAAAATTGAAATCCTTATGTAACAGACGAGTTTTCGTCCGAAACCCTGATACTTCGAAAGAGATTGTCCATTTTGTACACGAAGTGCATCCAGCTTTTGCCGTAACCCTCTCAACTTTTTATCCCATGCTATGTGGGTGAAATTATGATACCATGCCAAGTTTCAACCTTTTTAGAGTTCATTTGTGGTGCTTTTTAATTTCAGGGTCATTTAGCTGAAAACAATTCATTAAATGCATGAAAAATAGCAAATGATGTTAGATAGGGTTGAAATTTTCGGATGTGGCTTCTAATGGTACATATTGAATGCACAAAACGTCTGGAGTTGAAATAAGTTTAAAAAAAATTGAAATCCTTTTGTAACAGACGAGTTTTCGCCCGAAACCCTGATACTTCGAAAGAGATTGTTCATTTTGTACACGAAGTGCATCCAGTTTTTGCCGTAACCCTCTCAACTTTTTAGCACATGCTATGTGGGTGAAATTATGATACCATGCCAACTTTCAACCATTTCAGAGTTCATTTGTGGTGCTTTTTAATTTCAGGGTTATTTAGCTCAAAACAATTCATTAAATGCATGAAAAATAGCAAATGAAGTTAGATAGGGTTGAAATTTTAGGATGTGGCTTCTAATGGTTCATATTGAATGCACAAAAAGTCTGGAGTTGAAATAAGTTCAAAAAAATTGAAATCCTTTTGTAACTGACGAGTTTTCGTCCTAAACCCTGATACTTCGAAAGAGATTGTCCATTTTGTACACGCAGTGCATCCAGTTTTTGCCGTAACCCTCTCAACTTATTAGCACATGCTATGTGGGTCAAATTATGATACCATGCCAAGTTTCAACCATTTCAGAGTTCATTTGTGGTGCTTTTTAATTTCAGGGTCATTTAGCTCAAAACAATTCATTTAATGCATGAAAAATAGCAAATGAAGTTAGATAGGGTTGAAATTTTAGGATGTGGCTTCTAATGGTTCATATTGAATGCACAAAAAGTTTGGAGTTGAAATAAGTTAAAAAAATTGAAATCCTTTTGTAACAGACGAGTTTTCGTCCTAAACCCTGATACTTCGAAAGAGATTGTCCATTTTGTACACGAAGTGCATCCAGTTTTTGCCGTAACCCTCTCAACTTTTTAGCACATGCTATGTGGGTGAAATTATGATATACCATGCCAAGTTTCAACCATTTCCGAGTTCATTTGTGGTGCTTTTTAATTTCAGGGTCATTTAGCTGAAAACAATTCATTAAATGCATGAAAAATAGCAAATGAAGTTAGATAGGGTTGAAATTTTAGGATGTGGCATCTAATGGTTCATATTGAATGCACAAAAAGTCTGGAGTTGAAATAAGTTCAAAAAAATTGAAATCCTTTTGTAACAGACGAGTTTTCGTCCGAAACCCTGATACTTCGAAAGAGATTGTCCATTTTGTACACGAAGTGCATCCAGTTTTTTCCGTAACCCTCTCAACTTTTTAGCACATGCTATGTGGGTGAAATTATGATACTATGCCAAGTTTCAACCATTTGATAGTTCATTTGTGGTGCTTTTTAATTTGAGGGTCATTTAGCTGAAAACAATTCATTAAATGCATGAAAAATAGCAAATGAAGTTAGATAGGGTTGAAATTTTAGGATGTGGCTTCTAATGGTTCATATTGAATGCACAAAAAGTTTGGAGTTGAAATAAGTTAAAAAAAATTGAAATCCTTTTGTAACACACGAGTTTTCGTCCGAAACCCTGATACTTCGAAAGAGATTGTCCATTTTGTACACGAAGTGCATCCAGTTTTTGCCGTAACCCTCTCAACTTTTTAGCACATGCTATGTGGGTGAAATTATGATACCATGCCAAGTTTCAACCATTTTAGAGTTCATTAGTGGTGCTTTTTAATTTCAGGGTCGTTTAGCTCAAAACAATTCATTAAATGCATGAAAAATAGCAAATGAAGTTAGATAGGGTTGAAATTTTAGGATGTGGCTTCTAATGGTTCATATTGAATGCACAAAAAGTCTGGAGTTGAAATAAGTTCAAAAAAAGTGAAATCCTTTTGTAACAGACGAGTTTTCGTCCGAAACCCTGATACTTCGAAAGAGATTGTCCATTTTGTACACGAAGTGCATCCAGTTTTTTCCGTAACCCTCTCAACTTTTTAGCACATGCTATGTGGGTGAAATTATGATACGATGCCAAGTTTCAACCATTTGATAGTTCATTTGTGGTGCTTTTTAATTTGAGGGTCATTTAGCTGAAAACAATTCATTAAATGCATGAAAAATAGCAAATGAAGTTAGATAGGGTTGAAATTTTAGGATGTGGCTTCTAATGGTTCATATTGAATGCACAAAAAGTCTGGAGTTGAAATAAGTTAAAAAAAATTGAAATCCTTATGTAACAGACGAGTTTTCGTCCGAAACCCTGATACTTCGAAAGAGATTGTCCATTTTGTACACGAAGTGCATCCAGCTTTTGCCGTAACCCTCTCAACTTTTTATCCCATGCTATTTGGGTGAAATTATGATACCATGCCAAGTTTCAACCTTTTTAGAGTTCATTTGTGGTGCTTTTTAATTTCAGGGTCATTTAGCTGAAAACAATTCATTAAATGCATGAAAAATAGCAAATGAAGTTAGATAGGGTTGAAATTTTCGGATGTGGCTTCTAATGGTACATATTGAATGCACAAAACGTCTGGAGTTGAAATAAGTTTAAAAAAATTGAAATCCTTTTGTAACAGACGAGTTTTCGTCCTAAACCCTGATACTTCGAAAGAGATTGTTCATTTTGTACACGAAGTGCATCCAGTTTTTGCCGTAACCCTCTCAACTTTTTAGCACATGCTATGTGGGTGAAATTATGATACCATGCCAACTTTCAACCATTTCAGAGTTCATTTGTGGTGCTTTTTAATTTCAGGGTTATTTAGCTCAAAACAATTCATTAAATGCATGAAAAATAGCAAATGAAGTTAGATAGGGTTGAAATTTTAGGATGTGGCTTATAATGGTTCATATTGAATGCACAAAAAGTCTGGAGTTGAAATAAGTTAAAAAAAATTGAAATCCTTTTGTAACAGAAGAGTTTTCGTCCTAAACCGTGATACTTCGAAAGAGATTGTCCATTTTGTACACGCAGTGCATCCAGTTTTTGCCGTAACCCTCTCAACTTTTTAGCACATGCTATGTGGGTGAAATTATGATACCATGCCAAGTTTCAACCATTTCAGAGTTCATTTGTGGTGCTTTATAATTTCAGGGTCATTTAGCTGAAAACAATTCATTAAATGCATGAAAAATAGCAAATGAAGTTAGATAGGGTTGAAATTTTAGGATGTGGCTTCTAATGGTTCATATTGAATGCACAAAATGTCTGGAGTTGAAATAATTTTAAAAAACTGAAATCCTTTTGTAACAGACGAGTTTTCGTCCGAAACCCTGATACTTCGAAAGAGATTGTCCATTTTGTACACGAAGTGCATCCAGTTTTTGCCGTAACCCTCTCAACTTTTTAGCACATGCTATGTGGGTGAAATTATGATACCATGCCAACTTTCAACCATTTCAGAGTTCATTTGTGGTGCTTTTTAATTTCAGGGTCATTTAGCTCAAAACAATTCATTAAATGCATGAAAAATAGCAAATGAAGTTAGATAGGGTCGAAATTTTAGGATGTGGCTTCTAATGGTTCATATTGAATGCACAAAAAGTCTGGAGTTGAAATAAGTTTAAAAAAATTGAAATCCTTTTGTAACAGACGAGTTTTCGTCCGGAACCCTGATACTTCGAAAGAGATTGTCCATTTTGTACACGAAGTGCATCCAGTTTTTGCCGTAACCCTCTCAACTTTTTAGCACATGCTATGTGGGTGAAATTATGATACCATGCCAAGTTTCAACCATTTTAGAGTTCATTAGTGGTGCTTTTTAATTTCAGGGTCGTTTAGCTCAAAACAATTCATTAAATGCATGAAAAATAGCAAATGAAGTTAGATAGGGTTGAAATTTTAGGATGTGGCTTCTAATGGTTCATATTGAATGCACAAAAAGTCTGGAGTTGAAATAAGTTCAAAAAAATTGAAATCCTTTTGTAACAGACGAGTTTTCGTCCGAAACCCTGATACTTCGAAAGAGATTCTCCATTTTGTACACGAAGTGCATCCAGTTTTTTCCGTAACCCTCTCAACTTTTTAGCACATGCTATGTGGGTGAAATTATGATACTATGCCAAGTTTCAACCATTTGATAGTTCATTTGTGGTGCTTTTTAATTTGAGGGTCATTTAGCTGAAAACAATTCATTAAATGCATGAAAAATAGCAAATGAAGTTAGATAGGGTTGAAATTTTAGGATGTGGCTTCTAATGGTTCATATTGAATGTACAAAAATTCTGGAGTTGAAATAAGTTAAAAAAATTTGAAATCCTTATGTAACAGACGAGTTTTCGTCCGAAACCCTGATACTTCGAAAGAGATTGTCCATTTTGTACACGAAGTGCATCCAGCTTTTGCCGTAACCCTCTCAACTTTTTATCCCATGCTATTTGGGTGAAATTATGATACCATGCCAAGTTTCAACCTTTTTAGAGTTCATTTGTGGTGCTTTTTAATTTCAGGGTCATTTAGCTGAAAACAATTCATTAAATGCATGAAAAATAGCAAATGATGTTAGATAGGGTTGAAATTTTCGGATGTGGCTTCTAATGGTACATATTGAATGCACAAAACGTCTGGAGTTGAAATAAGTTTAAAAAAATTGAAATCCTTTTGTAACAGACGAGTTTTCGTCCTAAACCCTCATACTTCGAAAGAGATTGTTCATTTTGTACACGAAGTGCATCCAGTTTTTGCCGTAACCCTCTCAACTTTTTAGCACATGCTATGTGGGTGAAATAATGATACCATGCCAACTTTCAACCATTTCAGAGTTCATTTGTGGTGCTTTTTAATTTCAGGGTTATTTAGCTCAAAACAATTCATTAAATGCATGAAAAATAGCAAATGAAGTTAGATAGGGTTGAAATTTTAGGATGTGGCTTCTAATGGTTCATATTGAATGCACAAAAAGTCTGGGGTTGAAATAAGTTCAAAAAAATTGAAATCCTTTTGTAACTGACGAGTTTTCGTCCTAAACCGTGATACTTCGAAAGAGATTGTCCATTTTGTACACGCAGTGCATCCAGTTTTTGCCGTAACCCTCTCAACTTTTTAGCACATGCTATGTGGGTGAAATTATGATACCATGCCAAGTTTCAACCATTTCAGAGTTCATTTGTGGTGCTTTTTAATTTCAGGGTCATTTAGCTCAAAACAATTCATTTAATGCATGAAAAATAGCAAATGAAGTTAGATAGGGTTGAAATTTTAGGATGTGGCTTATAATGGTTCATATTGAATGCACAAAAAGTTTGGAGTTGAAATAAGTTAAAAAAAATTGAAATCCTTTTGTAACAGACGAGTTTTCGTCCTAAACCCTGATACTTCGAAAGAGATTGTCCATTTTGTACACGAAGTGCATCCAGTTTTTTCCGTAACCCTCTCAACTTTTTAGCACATGCTATGTGGGTGAAATTATGATATACCATGCCAAGTTTCAACCATTTCCGAGTTCATTTGTGGTGCTTTTTAATTTCAGGGTCATTTAGCTCAAAACAATTCATTAAATGCATGAAAAATAGCAAATGAAGTTAGATAGGGTCGAAATTTTAGGATGTGGCTTCTAATGGTTCATATTGAATGCACAAAAAGTCTGGAGTTGAAATAAGTTTAAAAAAATTGAAATCCTTTTGTAACAGACGAGTTTTCGTCCGGAACCCTGATACTTCGAAAGAGATTGTCCATTTTGTACACGAAGTGCATCCAGTTTTTGCCGTAACCCTCTCAACTTTTTAGCACATGCTATGTGGGTGAAATTATGATACCATGCCAAGTTTCAACCATTTTAGAGTTCATTAGTGGTGCTTTTTAATTTCAGGGTCGTTTAGCTCAAAACAATTCATTAAATGCATGAAAAATAGCAAATGAAGTTAGATAGGGTTGAAATTTTAGGATGTGGCTTCTAATGGTTCATATTGAATGCACAAAAAGTCTGGAGTTGAAATAAGTTCAAAAAAATTGAAATCCTTTTGTAACAGACGAGTTTTCGTCCGAAACCCTGATACTTCGAAAGAGATTCTCCATTTTGTACACGAAGTGCATCCAGTTTTTTCCGTAACCCTCTCAACTTTTTAGCACATGCTATGTGGGTGAAATTATGATACTATGCCAAGTTTCAACCATTTGATAGTTCATTTGTGGTGCTTTTTAATTTGAGGGTCATTTAGCTGAAAACAATTCATTAAATGCATGAAAAATAGCAAATGAAGTTAGATAGGGTTGAAATTTTAGGATGTGGCTTCTAATGGTTCATATTGAATGTACAAAAATTCTGGAGTTGAAATAAGTTAAAAAAATTTGAAATCCTTATGTAACAGACGAGTTTTCGTCCGAAACCCTGATACTTCGAAAGAGATTGTCCATTTTGTACACGAAGTGCATCCAGCTTTTGCCGTAACCCTCTCAACTTTTTATCCCATGCTATTTGGGTGAAATTATGATACCATGCCAAGTTTCAACCTTTTTAGAGTTCATTTGTGGTGCTTTTTAATTTCAGGGTCATTTAGCTGAAAACAATTCATTAAATGCATGAAAAATAGCAAATGATGTTAGATAGGGTTGAAATTTTCGGATGTGGCTTCTAATGGTACATATTGAATGCACAAAACGTCTGGAGTTGAAATAAGTTTAAAAAAATTGAAATCCTTTTGTAACAGACGAGTTTTCGTCCTAAACCCTCATACTTCGAAAGAGATTGTTCATTTTGTACACGAAGTGCATCCAGTTTTTGCCGTAACCCTCTCAACTTTTTAGCACATGCTATGTGGGTGAAATAATGATACCATGCCAACTTTCAACCATTTCAGAGTTCATTTGTGGTGCTTTTTAATTTCAGGGTTATTTAGCTCAAAACAATTCATTAAATGCATGAAAAATAGCAAATGAAGTTAGATAGGGTTGAAATTTTAGGATGTGGCTTCTAATGGTTCATATTGAATGCACAAAAAGTCTGGGGTTGAAATAAGTTCAAAAAAATTGAAATCCTTTTGTAACTGACGAGTTTTCGTCCTAAACCGTGATACTTCGAAAGAGATTGTCCATTTTGTACACGCAGTGCATCCAGTTTTTGCCGTAACCCTCTCAACTTTTTAGCACATGCTATGTGGGTGAAATTATGATACCATGCCAAGTTTCAACCATTTCAGAGTTCATTTGTGGTGCTTTTTAATTTCAGGGTCATTTAGCTCAAAACAATTCATTTAATGCATGAAAAATAGCAAATGAAGTTAGATAGGGTTGAAATTTTAGGATGTGGCTTATAATGGTTCATATTGAATGCACAAAAAGTTTGGAGTTGAAATAAGTTAAAAAAAATTGAAATCCTTTTGTAACAGACGAGTTTTCGTCCTAAACCCTGATACTTCGAAAGAGATTGTCCATTTTGTACATGAAGTGCATCCAGTTTTTTCCGTAACCCTCTCAACTTTTTAGCACATGCTATGTGGGTGAAATTATGATATACCATGCCAAGTTTCAACCATTTCCGAGTTCATTTGTGGTGCTTTTTAATTTCAGGGTCATTTAGCTCAAAACAATTCATTAAATGCATGAAAAATAGCAAATGAAGTTAGATAGGGTCGAAATTTTAGGATGTGGCTTCTAATGGTTCATATTGAATGCACAAAAAGTCTGGAGTTGAAATAAGTTTAAAAAAATTGAAATCCTTTTGTAACAGACGAGTTTTCGTCCGAAACCCTGATACTTCGAAAGAGATTGTCCATTTTGTACACGAAGTGCATCCAGTTTTTGCCGTAACCCTCTCAACTTTTTAGCACATGCTATGTGGGTGAAATTATGATACCATGCCAAGTTTCAACCGTTTTAGAGTTCATTTGTGGTGCTTTTTAATTTCAGGGTCGTTTAGCTCAAAACAATTCATTAAATGCATGAAAAATAGCAAATGAAGTTAGATAGGGTTGAAATTTTAGGATGTGGCTTCTAATGGTTCATATTGAATGCACAAAAAGTCTGGAGTTGAAATAAGTTCAAAAAAATTGAAATCCATTTGTAACAGACGAGTTTTCGTCCGAAACCCTGATACTTCGAAAGAGATTGTCCATTTTGTACACGAAGTGCATCCAGTTTTTTCCGTAACACTCTCAACTTTTTAGCACATGCTATGTGGGTGAAATTATGATACTATGCCAAGTTTCAACCATTTGATAGTTCATTTGTGGTGCTTTTTAATTTGAGGGTCATTTAGCTGAAAACAATTCATTAAATGCATGAAAAATAGCAAATGAAGTTAGATAGGGTTGAAATTTTAGGATGTGGCTTCTAATGGTTCATATTGAATGCACAAAAAGTCTGGAGTTGAAATAAGTTAAAAAAATTGAAATCCTTATGTAACAGACGAGTTTTCGTCCGAAACCCTGATACTTCGAAAGAGATTGTCCATTTTGTACACGAAGTGCATCCAGCTTTTGCCGTAACCCTCTCAACTTTTTATCCCATGCTATTTGGGTGAAATTATGATACCATGCCAAGTTTCAACCTTTTTAGAGTTCATTTGTGGTGCTTTTTAATTTCAAGGTCATTTAGGTGAAAACAATTCATTAAATGCATGAAAAATAGCAAATGATGTTAGATAGGGTTGAAATTTTCGGATGTGGCTTCTAATGGTACATATTGAATGCACAAAACGTCTGGAGTTGAAATAAGTTTAAAAAAATTGAAATCCTTTTGTAACGGACGAGTTTTCGTCCTAAACCCTCATACTTCGAAAGAGATTGTTCATTTTGTACACGAAGTGCATCCAGTTTTTGCCGTAACCCTCTCAACTTTTTAGCACATGCTATGTGGGTGAAATTATGATACCATGCCAACTTTCAACCATTTCAGAGTTCATTTGTGGTGCTTTTTAATTTCAGGGTTATTTAGCTCAAAACAAT
Organism: Elymus sibiricus; assembly: GCA_039707655.1. NCBI lineage: Eukaryota > Viridiplantae > Streptophyta > Magnoliopsida > Poales > Poaceae > Elymus > Elymus sibiricus. Next base: position 243,106,776 of record CM077665.1, read on the forward strand.
TCATTAAATGCATGAAAAATAGCAAATGAAGTTAGATAGGGTTGAAATTTTAGGATGTGGCTTCTAATGGTTCATATTGAATGCACAAAAAGTCTGGAGTTGAAATAAGTTCAAAAAAATTGAAATCCTTTTGTAACAGACGAGTTTTCGTCCTAAACCCTGATACTTCGAAAGAGATTGTCCATTTTGTACACGAAGTGCATCCAGGTTTTGCCGTAACCCTCTCAACTTTTTAGCACATGCTATGTGGGTGAAATTATGATACCATGCCAAGTTTCAACCATTTCAGAGTTCATTTGTGGTGCTTTTTAATTCAGGGTCATTTAGCTCAAAACAATTCATTTAATGCATGAAAAATAGCAAATTAAGTTAGATAGGGTTGCAATTTTAGGATGTGGCTTCTAATGGTTCATATTGAATGCACAAAACGTCTGGAATTGAAATAATTTTAAAAAATTGAAATCCTTTTGTAACACACGAGTTTTCGTCCGAAACCCTGATACTTCGAAAGAGATTGTCCATTTTGTACACAAAGTGCATCCAGTTTTTGCCGTAACCCTCTCAAATTTTTAGCACATGCTATGTGGGTGAAATTATGATACCATGCCAACTTTCAACCATTTCAGAGTTCATTTGTGGTCCTTTTTAATTTCAGGGTTATTTAACTCAAAACAATTCATTAAATGCATGAAAAATAGCAAATGAAGTTAGATAGGGTTGAAATTTTAGGATGTGGCTTCTAATGGTTCATATTGAATGCACAAAAAGTCTGGAGTTGAAATAAGTTAAAAAAAATTGAAATCCTTATGTAACAGAAGAGTTTTCGTCCGAAATCCTGATATTTCGAAAGAGATTATCCATTTTGTACACGAAGTGCATCCAGTTTTTGCCGTAACCCTCTCAACTTTTTAGCACATGCTATGTGGGTGAAATTATGATACCATGCCAAGTTTCAACCATTTCAGTGTTCATTTGTGGTGCTTTTTAATTTCAGGGTCATTTAGCTCAAAACAATTCATTAAATGCATGAAAAATAGCAAATGATGTTAGATAGGGTTGAAATTTTCGGATGTGGCTTCTAATGGTACATATTGAATGCACAAAACGTCTGGAGTTGAAATAAGTTTAAAAAAAATTGAAATCCTTTTGTAACAGACGAGTTTTCGCCCGAAACCCTGATACTTCGAAAGAGATTGTTCATTTTGTACACGAAGTGCATCCAGTTTTTGCCGTAACCCTCTCAACTTTTTAGCACATTCTATGTGGGTGAAATTATGATACCATGCCAACTTTCAACCATTTCAGAGTTCATTTGTGGTGCTTTTTAATTTCAGGGTTATTTAGCTCAAAACAATTCATTAAATGCATGAAAAATAGCAAATGAAGTTAGATAGGGTTGAAATTTTAGGATGTGGCTTCTAATGGTTCATATTGAATGCACAAAAAGTCTGGAGTTGAAATAAGTTCAAAAAAATTGAAATCCTTTTGTAACTGACGAGTTTTCGTCCTAAACCCTGATACTTCGAAAGAGATTGTCCATTTTGTACACGCAGTGCATCCAGTTTTTGCCGTAACCCTCTCAACTTTTTAGCACATGCTATGTGGGTCAAATTATGATACCATGCCAAGTTTCAACCATTTCAGAGTTCATTTGTGGTGCTTTTTAATTTCAGGGTCATTTAGCTCAAAACAATTCATTTAATGCATGAAAAATAGCAAATGAAGTTAGATAGGGTTGAAATTTTAGGATGTGGCTTCTAATGGTTCATATTGAATGCACAAAAAGTTTGGAGTTGAAATAAGTTAAAAAAAATTGAAATCCTTTTGTAACACACGAGTTTTCGTCCGAAACCCGGATACTTCGAAAGAGATTGTCCATTTTGTACACGAAGTGCATCCAGTTTTTGCCGTAACCCTCTCAACTTTTTAGCACATGCTATGTGGGTGAAATTATGATATACCATGCCAAGTTTCAACCATTTCCGAGTTCATTTGTGGTGCTTTTTAATTTCAGGGTCATTTAGCTGAAAACAATTCATTAAATGCATGAAAAATAGCAAATGAAGTTAGATAGGGTTGAAATTTTAGGATGTGGCTTCTAATGGTTCATATTGAATGCACAAAAAGTCTGGAGTTGAAATAATTTTAAAAAACTGAAATCCTTTTGTAACAGACGAGTTTTCGTCCGAAACCCTGATACTTCGAAAGAGATTGTCCATTTTGTACACGAAGTGCATCCAGTTTTTGCCGTAACCCTCTCAACTTTTTAGCACATGCTATGTGGGTGAAATTATGATACCATGCCAAGTTTCAACAATTTTAGAGTTCATTTGTGGTGCTTTTTAATTTCAGGGTCGTTTAGCTCAAAACAATTCATTAAATGCATGAAAAATAGCAAATGAAGTTAGATAGGGTTGAAATTTTAGGATGTGGCTTCTAATGGTTCATATTGAATGCACAAAAAGTCTGGAGTTGAAATAAGTTCAAAAAAATTGAAATCCTTTTGTAACAGACGAGTTTTCGTCCGAAACCCTGATACTTCGAAAGAGATTGTCCATTTTGTACACGAAGTGCATCCAGCTTTTGCCGTAACCCTCTCAACTTTTTATCCCATGCTATGTGGGTGAAATTATGATACCATGCCAAGTTTCAACCTTTTTAGAGTTCATTTGTGGTGCTTTTTAATTTCAGGGTCATTTAGCTGAAAACAATTCATTAAATGCATGAAAAATTGCAAATGATGTTAGATAGGGTTGAAATTTTCGGATGTGGCTTCTAATGGTACATATTGAATGCACAAATCGTCTGGAGTTGAAATAAGTTTAAAAAAAATTGAAATCCTTTTGTAACAGACGAGTTTTCGCCCGAAACCCTGATACTTCGAAAGAGATTGTTCATTTTGTACACGAAGTTTATCCAGTTTTTGCCGTAACCCTCTCAACTTTTTAGCACATGCTATGTGGGTGAAATTATGATACCATGCCAACTTTCAACCATTTCAGAGTTCATTTGTGGTGCTTTTTAATTTCAGGGTTATTTAGCTCAAAACAATTCATTAAATGCATGAAAAATAGCAAATGAAGTTAGATAGGGTTGAAATTTTAGGATGTGGCTTCTAATGGTTCATATTGAATGCACAAAAAGTCTGGAGTTCAAATAAGTTCAAAAAAATTGAAATCCTTTTGTAACTGACGAGTTTTCGTCCTAAACCCTGATACTTCGAAAGAGATTGTCCATTTTGTACACGCAGTGCATCCAGTTTTTGCCGTAACCCTCTCAACTTTTTAGCACATGCTATGTGGGTGAAATTATGATACCATGCCAAGTTTCAACCATTTCAGAGTTCATTTGTGGTGCTTTTAAATTTCAGGGTCATTTAGCTCAAAACAATTCATTTAATGCATGAAAAATAGCAAATGAAGTTAGATAGGGTCGAAATTTTAGGATGTGGCTTATAATGGTTCATATTGAATGCACAAAAAGTTTGGAGTTGAAATAAGTTAAAAAAAATTGAAATCCTTTTGTAACAGACGAGTTTTCGTCCTAAACCCTTATACTTCGAAAGAGATTGTCCATTTTGTAGACGAAGTGCATCCAGTTTTTTCCGTAACCCTCTCAACTTTTTAGCACATGCTATGTGGGTGAAATTATGATATACCATGCCAAGTTTCAACCATTTCCGAGTTCATTTGTGGTGCTTTATAATTTCAGGGTCATTTAGCTGAAAACAATTCATTAAATGCATGAAAAATAGCAAATGAAGTTAGATAGGGTTGAAATTTTAGGATGTGGCTTCTAATGGTTCATATTGAATGCACAAAAAGTCTGGAGTTGAAATAATTTTAAAAAACTGAAATCCTTTTGTAACAGACGAGTTTTCGTCCGAAACCCTGATACTTCGAAAGAGATTGTCCATTTTGTACACGAAGTGCATCCAGTTTTTGCCGTAACCCTCTCAACTTTTTAGCACATGCTATGTGGGTGAAATTATGATACCATGCCAACTTTCAACCATTTCAGAGTTCATTTGTGGTGCTTTTTAATTTCAGGGTCATTTAGCTCAAAACAATTCATTAAATGCATGAAAAATAGCAAATGAAGTTAGATAGGGTCGAAATTTTAGGATGTGGCTTCTAATGGTTCATATTGAATGCACAAAAAGTCTGGAGTTGAAATAAGTTCAAAAAAATTGAAATCCTTTTGTAACTGACGAGTTTTCGTCCTAAACCCTGATACTTCGAAAGAGATTGTCCATTTTGTACACGCAGTGCATCCAGTTTTTGCCGTAACCCTCTCAACTTTTTAGCACATGCTATGTGGGTCAAATTATGATACCATGCCAAGTTTCAACCATTTCAGAGTTCATTTGTGGTGCTTTTTAATTTCAGGGTCATTTAGCTCAAAACAATTCATTTAATGCATGAAAAATAGCAAATGAAGTTAGATAGGGTTGAAATTTTAGGATGTGGCTTCTAATGGTTCATATTGAATGCACAAAAAGTTTGGAGTTGAAATAAGTTAAAAAAAATTGAAATCCTTTTGTAACACACGAGTTTTCGTCCGAAACCCGGATACTTCGAAAGAGATTGTCCATTTTGTACACGAAGTGCATCCAGTTTTTGCCGTAACCCTCTCAACTTTTTAGCACATGCTATGTGGGTGAAATTATGATATACCATGCCAAGTTTCAACCATTTCCGAGTTCATTTGTGGTGCTTTTTAATTTCAGGGTCATTTAGCTGAAAACAATTCATTAAATGCATGAAAAATAGCAAATGAAGTTAGATAGGGTTGAAATTTTAGGATGTGGCTTCTAATGGTTCATATTGAATGCACAAAAAGTCTGGAGTTGAAATAATTTTAAAAAACTGAAATCCTTTTGTAACAGACGAGTTTTCGTCCGAAACCCTGATACTTCGAAAGAGATTGTCCATTTTGTACACGAAGTGCATCCAGTTTTTGCCGTAACCCTCTCAACTTTTTAGCACATGCTATGTGGGTGAAATTATGATACCATGCCAAGTTTCAACCATTTTAGAGTTCATTTGTGGTGCTTTTTAATTTCAGGGTCGTTTAGCTCAAAACAATTCATTAAATGCATGAAAAATAGCAAATGAAGTTAGATAGGGTTGAAATTTTAGGATGTGGCTTCTAATGGTTCATATTGAATGCACAAAAAGTCTGGAGTTGAAATAAGTTCAAAAAAATTGAAATCCTTTTGTAACAGACGAGTTTTCGTCCGAAACCCTGATACTTCGAAAGAGATTGTCCATTTTGTACACGAAGTGCATCCAGCTTTTGCCGTAACCCTCTCAACTTTTTATCCCATGCTATGTGGGTGAAATTATGATACCATGCCAAGTTTCAACCTTTTTAGAGTTCATTTGTGGTGCTTTTTAATTTCAGGGTCATTTAGCTGAAAACAATTCATTAAATGCATGAAAAATTGCAAATGATGTTAGATAGGGTTGAAATTTTCGGATGTGGCTTCTAATGGTACATATTGAATGCACAAATCGTCTGGAGTTGAAATAAGTTTAAAAAAAATTGAAATCCTTTTGTAACAGACGAGTTTTCGCCCGAAACCCTGATACTTCGAAAGAGATTGTTCATTTTGTACACGAAGTTTATCCAGTTTTTGCCGTAACCCTCTCAACTTTTTAGCACATGCTATGTGGGTGAAATTATGATACCATGCCAACTTTCAACCATTTCAGAGTTCATTTGTGGTGCTTTTTAATTTCAGGGTTATTTAGCTCAAAACAATTCATTAAATGCATGAAAAATAGCAAATGAAGTTAGATAGGGTTGAAATTTTAGGATGTGGCTTCTAATGGTTCATATTGAATGCACAAAAAGTCTGGAGTTCAAATAAGTTCAAAAAAATTGAAATCCTTTTGTAACTGACGAGTTTTCGTCCTAAACCCTGATACTTCGAAAGAGATTGTCCATTTTGTACACGCAGTGCATCCAGTTTTTGCCGTAACCCTCTCAACTTTTTAGCACATGCTATGTGGGTGAAATTATGATACCATGCCAAGTTTCAACCATTTCAGAGTTCATTTGTGGTGCTTTTAAATTTCAGGGTCATTTAGCTCAAAACAATTCATTTAATGCATGAAAAATAGCAAATGAAGTTAGATAGGGTCGAAATTTTAGGATGTGGCTTATAATGGTTCATATTGAATGCACAAAAAGTTTGGAGTTGAAATAAGTTAAAAAAAATTGAAATCCTTTTGTAACAGACGAGTTTTCGTCCTAAACCCTTATACTTCGAAAGAGATTGTCCATTTTGTAGACGAAGTGCATCCAGTTTTTTCCGTAACCCTCTCAACTTTTTAGCACATGCTATGTGGGTGAAATTATGATATACCATGCCAAGTTTCAACCATTTCCGAGTTCATTTGTGGTGCTTTATAATTTCAGGGTCATTTAGCTGAGAACAATTCATTAAATGCATGAAAAATAGCAAATGAAGTTAGATAGGGTTGAAATTTTAGGATGTGGCTTCTAATGGTTCATATTGAATGCACAAAAAGTCTGGAGTTGAAATAATTTTAAAAAACTGAAATCCTTTTGTAACAGACGAGTTTTCGTCCGAAACCCTGATACTTCGAAAGAGATTGTCCATTTTGTACACGAAGTGCATCCAGTTTTTGCCGTAACCCTCTCAACTTTTTAGCACATGCTATGTGGGTGAAATTATGATACCATGCCAACTTTCAACCATTTCAGAGTTCATTTGTGGTGCTTTTTAATTTCAGGGTCATTTAGCTCAAAACAATTCATTAAATGCATGAAAAATAGCAAATGAAGTTAGATAGGGTCGAAATTTTAGGATGTGGCTTCTAATGGTTCATATTGAATGCACAAAAAGTCTGGAGTTGAAATAAGTTTAAAAAAATTGAAATCCTTTTGTAACAGACGAGTTTTCGTCCGAAACCCTGATACTTCGAAAGAGATTGTCCATTTTGTACACGAAGTGCATCCAGTTTTTGCCGTAACCCTCTCAACTTTTTAGCACATGCTATGTGGGTGAAATTATGATACCATGCCAAGTTTCAACCATTTTAGAGTTCATTAGTGGTGCTTTTTAATTTCAGGGTCGTTTAGCTCAAAACAATTCATTAAATGCATGAAAAATAGCAAATGAAGTTAGATTGGGTTGAAATTTTAGGATGTGGCTTCTAATGGTTCATATTGAATGCACAAAAAGTCTGGAGTTGAAATAAGTTCAAAAAAATTGAAATCCTTTTGTAACAGACGAGTTTTCGTCCGAAACCCTGATACTTCGAAAGAGATTGTCCATTTTGTACACGAAGTGCATCCAGTTTTTTCCGTAACCCTCTCAACTTTTTAGCACATGCTATGTGGGTGAAATTATGATACTATGCCAAGTTTCAACCATTTGATAGTTCATTTGTGGTGCTTTTTAATTTGAGGGTCATTTAGCTGAAAACAATTCATTAAATGCATGAAAAATAGCAAATGAAGTTAGATAGGGTTGAAATTTTAGGATGTGGCTTCTAATGGTTCATATTGAATGCACAAAAAGTCTGGAGTTGAAATAAGTTAAAAAAAATTGAAATCCTTATGTAACAGACGAGTTTTCGTCCGAAACCCTGATACTTCGAAAGAGATTGTCCATTTTGTACACGAAGTGCATCCAGCTTTTGCCGTAACCCTCTCAACTTTTTAGCACATGCTATGTGGGTGAAATTATGATACCATGCCAACTTTCAACCATTTCAGAGTTCATTTGTGGTGCTTTTTAATTTCAGGGTTATTTAGCTCAAAACAATTCATTAAATGCATGAAAAATAGCAAATGAAGTTAGATAGGGTTGAAATTTTAGGATGTGGCTTCTAATGGTTCATATTGAATGCACAAAAAGTCTGGAGTTGAAATAAGTTCAAAAAAATTGAAATCCTTTTGTAACTGACGAGTTTTCGTCCTAAACCCTGATACTTCGAAAGAGATTGTCCATTTTGTACACGCAGTGCATCCAGTTTTTGCCGTAACCCTCTCAACTTTTTAGCACATGCTATGTGGGTGAAATTATGATACCATGCCAAGTTTCAACCATTTCAGAGTTCATTTGTGGTGCTTTTTAATTTCAGGGTCATTTAGCTCAAAACAATTCATTTAATGCATGAAAAATAGCAAATGAAGTTAGATAGGGTCGAAATTTTAGGATGTGGCTTATAATGGTTCATATTGAATGCACAAAAAGTTTGGAGTTGAAATAAGTTAAAAAAATTTGAAATCCTTTTGTAACAGACGAGTTTTCGTCCTAAACCCTGATACTTCGAAAGAGATTGTCCATTTTGTAGACGAAGTGCATCCAGTTTTTTCCGTAACCCTCTCAACTTTTTAGCACATGCTATGTGGGTGAAATTATGATATACCATGCCAAGTTTCAACCATTTCCGAGTTCATTTGTGGTGCTTTATAATTTCAGGGTTATTTAGCAGAAAACAATTCATTAAATGCATGAAAAAAAGCAAATGAAGTTAGATAGGGTTGAAATTTTAGGATGTGGCTTCTAATGGTTCATATTGAATGCACAAAAAGTCTGGAGTTGAAATAATTTTAAAAAACTGAAATCCTTTTGTAACAGACGAGTTTTCGTCCGAAACCCTGATACTTCGAAAGAGATTGTCCATTTTGTACACGAAGTGCATCCAGTTTTTGCCGTAACCCTCTCAACTTTTTAGCACATGCTATGTGGGTGAAATTATGATACCATGCCAACTTTCAACCATTTCAGAGTTCATTTGTGGTGCTTTTTAATTTCAGGGTCATTTAGCTCAAAACAATTCATTAAATGCATGAAAAATAGCAAATGAAGTTAGATAGGGTCGAAATTTTAGGATGTGGCTTCTAATGGTTCATATTGAATGCACAAAAAGTCTGGAGTTGAAATAAGTTTAAAAAAATTGAAATCCTTTTGTAACAGACGAGTTTTCGTCCGAAACCCTGATACTTCGAAAGAGATTGTCCATTTTGTACACGAAGTGCATCCAGTTTTTGCCGTAACCCTCTCAACTTTTTAGCACATGCTATGTGGGTGAAATTATGATACCATGCCAAGTTTCAACCATTTTAGAGTTCATTAGTGGTGCTTTTTAATTTCAGGGTCGTTTAGCTCAAAACAATTCATTAAATGCATGAAAAATAGCAAATGAAGTTAGATAGGGTTGAAATTTTAGGATGTGGCTTCTAATGGTTCATATTGAATGCACAAAAAGTCTGGAGTTGAAATAAGTTCAAAAAAATTGAAATCCTTTTGTAACAGACGAGTTTTCGTCCGAAACCCTGATACTTCGAAAGAGATTGTCCATTTTGTACACGAAGTGCATCCAGTTTTTTCCGTAACCCTCTCAACTTTTTAGCACATGCTATGTGGGTGAAATTATGATACTATGCCAAGTTTCAACCATTTGATAGTTCATTTGTGGTGCTTTTTAATTTGAGGGTCATTTAGCTGAAAACAATTCATTAAATGCATGAAAAATAGCAAATGAAGTTAGATAGGGTTGAAATTTTAGGATGTGGCTTCTAATGGTTCATATTGAATGCACAAAAAGTCTGGAGTTGAAATAAGTTTAAAAAAATTGAAATCCTTATGTAACAGACGAGTTTTCGTCCGAAACCCTGATACTTCGAAAGAGATTGTCCATTTTGTACACGAAGTGCATCCAGCTTTTGCCGTAACCCTCTCAACTTTTTAGCACATGCTATGTGGGTGAAATTATGATACCATGCCAACTTTCAACCATTTCAGAGTTCATTTGTGGTGCTTTTTAATTTCAGGGTTATTTAGCTCAAAACAATTCATTAAATGCATGAAAAATAGCAAATGAAGTTAGATAGGGTTGAAATTTTAGGATGTGGCTTCTAATGGTTCATATTGAATGCACAAAAAGTCTGGAGTTGAAATAAGTTCAAAAAAATTGAAATCCTTTTGTAACTGACGAGTTTTCGTCCTAAACCCTGATACTTCGAAAGAGATTGTCCATTTTGTACACGCAGTGCATCCAGTTTTTGCCGTAACCCTCTCAACTTTTTAGCACATGCTATGTGGGTGAAATTATGATACCATGCCAAGTTTCAACCATTTCAGAGTTCATTTGTGGTGCTTTTTAATTTCAGGGTCATTTAGCTCAAAACAATTCATTTAATGCATGAAAAATAGCAAATGAAGTTAGATAGGGTTGAAATTTTAGGATGTGGCTTATAATGGTTCATATTGAATGCACAAAAAGTTTGGAGTTGAAATAAGTTAAAAAAAATTGAAATCCTTTTGTAACAGACGAGTTTTCGTCCTAAACCCTGATACTTCGAAAGAGATTGTCCATTTTGTACACGAAGTGCATCCAGTTTTTTCCGTAACCCTCTCAACTTTTTAGCACATGCCATGTGGGTGAAATTATGATATACCATGCCAAGTTTCAACCATTTCCGAGTTCATTTGTGGTGCTTTATAATTTCAGGGTCATTTAGCTGAAAACAATTCATTAAATGCATGAAAAATAGCAAATGAAGTTAGATAGGGTTGAAATTTTAGGATGTGGCTTCTAATGGTTCATATTGAATGCACAAAAAGTCTGGAGTTGAAATAATTTTAAAAAACTGAAATCCTTTTGTAACAGACGAGTTTTCGTCCGAAACCCTGATACTTCGAAAGAGATTGTCCATTTTGTACACGAAGTGCATCCAGTTTTTGCCGTAACCCTCTCAACTTTTTAGCACATGCTATGTGGGTGAAATTATGATACCATGCCAACTTTCAACCATTTCAGAGTTCATTTGTGGTGCTTTTTAATTTCAGGGTCATTTAGCTCAAAACAATTCATTAAATGCATGAAAAATAGCAAATGAAGTTAGATAGGGTCGAAATTTTAGGATGTGGCTTCTAATGGTTCATATTGAATGCACAAAAAGTCTGGAGTTGAAATAAGCTTAAAAAAATTGAAATCCTTTTGTAACAGACGAGTTTTCGTCCGAAACCCTGATACTTCGAAAGAGATTGTCCATTTTGTACACGAAGTGCATCCAGTTTTTGCCGTAACCCTCTCAACTTTTTAGCACATGCTATGTGGGTGAAATTATGATACCATGCCAAGTTTCAACCATTTTAGAGTTCATTTGTGGTGCTTTTTAATTTCAGGGTCGTTTAGCTCAAAACAATTCATTAAATGCATGAAAAATAGCAACTGAAGTTAGATAGGGTTGAAATTTTAGGATGTGGCTTCTAATGGTTCATATTGAATGCACAAAAAGTTTGGAGTTGAAATAAGTTAAAAAAAATTGAAATCCTTTTGTAACAGACGAGTTTTCGTCCTAAACCCTGATACTTCGAAAGAGATTGTCCATTTTGTACACGAAGTGCATCCAGTTTTTTCCGTAACCCTCTCAACTTTTTAGCACATGCCATGTGGGTGAAATTATGATATACCATGCCAAGTTTCAACCATTTCCGAGTTCATTTGTGGTGCTTTATAATTTCAGGGTCATTTAGCTGAAAACAATTCATTAAATGCATGAAAAATAGCAAATGAAGTTAGATAGGGTTGAAATTTTAGGATGTGGCTTCTAATGGTTCATATTGAATGCACAAAAAGTCTGGAGTTGAAATAATTTTAAAAAACTGAAATCCTTTTGTAACAGACGAGTTTTCGTCCGAAACCCTGATACTTCGAAAGAGATTGTCCATTTTGTACACGAAGTGCATCCAGTTTTTGCCGTAACCCTCTCAACTTTTTAGCACATGCTATGTGGGTGAAATTATGATACCAGCCAACTTTCAACCATTTCAGAGTTCATTTGTGGTGCTTTTTAATTTCAGGGTCATTTAGCTCAAAACAATTCATTAAATGCATGAAAAATAGCAAATGAAGTTAGATAGGGTCGAAATTTTAGGATGTGGCTTCTAATGGTTCATATTGAATGCACAAAAAGTCTGGAGTTGAAATAAGTTTAAAAAAATTGAAATCCTTTTGTAACAGACGAGTTTTCGTCCGAAACCCTGATACTTCGAAAGAGATTGTCCATTTTGTACACGAAGTGCATCCAGTTTTTGCCGTAACCCTCTCAACTTTTTAGCACATGCTATGTGGGTGAAATTATGATACCATGCCAAGTTTCAACCATTTTAGAGTTCATTTGTGGTGCTTTTTAATTTCAGGGTCGTTTAGCTCAAAACAATTCATTAAATGCATGAAAAATAGCAAATGAAGTTAGATAGGGTTGAAATTTTAGGATGTGGCTTCTAATGGTTCATATTGAATGCACAAAAAGTCTGGAGTTGAAATAAGTTCAAAAAAATTGAAATCCTTTTGTAACAGACGAGTTTTCGTCCGAAACCCTGATACTTCGAAAGAGATTGTCCATTTTGTACACGAAGTGCATCCAGTTTTTTCCGTAACACTCTCAACTTTTTAGCACATGCTATGTGGGTGAAATTATGATACTATGCCAAGTTTCAACCATTTGATAGTTCATTTGTGGTGCTTTTTAATTTGAGGGTCATTTAGCTGAAAACAATTCATTAAATGCATGAAAAATAGCAAATGAAGTTAGATAGGGTTGAAATTTTAGGATGTGGCTTCTAATGGTTCATATTGAATGCACAAAAAGTCTGGAGTTGAAATAAGTTAAAAAAAATTGAAATCCTTATGTAACAGACGAGTTTTCGTCCGAAACCCTGATACTTCGAAAGAGATTGTCCATTTTGTACACGAAGTGCATCCAGCTTTTGCCGTAACCCTCTCAACTTTTTATCCCATGCTATTTGGGTGAAATTATGATACCATGCCAAGTTTCAACCTTTTTAGAGTTCATTTGTGGTGCTTTTTAATTTCAAGGTCATTTAGCTGAAAACAATTCATTAAATGCATGAAAAATAGCAAATGATGTTAGATAGGGTTGAAATTTTCGGATGTGGCTTCTAATGGTACATATTGAATGCACAAAACGTCTGGAGTTGAAATAAGTTTAAAAAAATTGAAATCCTTTTGTAACAGACGAGTTTTCGTCCTAAACCCTCATACTTCGAAAGAGATTGTTCATTTTGTACACGAAGTGCATCCAGGTTTTGCCGTAACCCTCTCAACTTTTTAGCACATGCTATGTGGGTGAAATTATGATACCATGCCAAGTTTCAACCATTTCAGAGTTCATTTGTGGTGCTTTTTAATTTCAGGGTCATTTAGCTCAAAACAATTCATTTAATGCATGAAAAATAGCAAATTAAGTTAGATAGGGTTGCAATTTTAGGATGTGGCTTATAATGGTTCATATTGAATGCACAAAAAGTTTGCAGTTGAAATAAGTTAAAAAAAATTGAAATCCTTTTGTAACAGACGAGTTTTCGTCCTAAACCCTGATACTTCGAAAGAGATTGTCCATTTTGTACACGAAGTGCATCCAGTTTTTGCCGTAACCCTCTCAACTTTTTAGCACATGCTATGTGGGTGAAATTATGATACCATGCCAACTTTCAACCATTTCAGAGTTCATTTGTGGTGCTTTTTAATTTCAGGGTCATTTAGCTGAAAACAATTCATTAAATGCATGAAAAATAGCAAATGAAGTTAGATAGGGTTGAAATTTTAGGATGTGGCTTCTAATGGTTCATATTGAATGCACAAAACGTCTGGAATTGAAATAATTTTAAAAAATTGAAATCCTTTTGTAACACACGAGTTTTCGTCCGAAACCCTGATACTTCGAAAGAGATTGTCCATTTTGTACACAAAGTGCATCCAGTTTTTGCCGTAACCCTCTCAACTTTTTAGCACATGCTATGTGGGTGAAATTATGATACCATGCCAAGTTTCAACCATTTCAGAGTTCATTTGTGGTGCTTTTTAATTTCAGGGTCATTTAGCTCAAAACAATTCATTAAATGCATGAAAAATAGCAAATGAAGTTAGATAGGGTTGAAATTTTTGGATGTGGCTTCTAATGGTTCATATTGAATGCACAAAAAGTCTGGAGTTGAAATAAGTTAAAAAAATTGAAATCCTTATGTAACAGAAGAGTTTTCGTCCGAAATCCTGATATTTCGAAAGAGATTGTCCATTTTGTACACGAAGTGCATCCAGTTTTTGCCGTAACCCTCTCAACTTTTTAGCACATGCTATGTGGGTGAAATTATGATACCATGCCAAGTTTCAACCATTTCAGTGTTCATTTGTGGTGCTTTTTAATTTCAGGGTCATTTAGCTCAAAACAATTCATTAAATGCATGAAAAATAGCAAATGAAGTTAGATAGGGTTGAAATTTTAGGATGTGGCATCTAATGGTTCATATTGAATGCACAAAAAGTCTGGAGTTGAAATAAGTTCAAAAAAATTGAAATCCTTTTGTAACAGACGAGTTTTCGTCCGAAACACTGATACTTCGAAAGAGATTGTCCATTTTGTACACGAAGTGCATCCAGTTTTTGCCGTTACCCTCTCAACTTTTTAGCACATGCTATGTGGGTGAAATTATGATACCATGCCAACTTTCAACCATTTCAGAGTTCATTTGTGGTGCTTTTTAATTTCAGGGTCATTTAGCTCAAAACAATTCATTAAATGCATGAAAAATAGCAAATGAAGTTAGATAGGGTTGAAATTTTAGGATGTGGCTTCTAATGGTTCATATTGAATGCACAAAACGTCTGGAGTTGAAATAATTTTACAAAATTGAAATCCTTTTGTAACAGACGAGTTTTCGTCCGAAACCCTGATACTTCGAAAGAGATTGTGTATTTTGTACACGAAGTGCATCCAGCTTTTGCCGTAACCCTCTCAACTTTTTATCCCATGCTATGTGGGTGAAATTATGATACCATGCCAAGTTTCAACCTTTTTAGAGTTCATTTGTGGTGTTTTTTAATTTCAGGGTCATTTAGCTGAAAACAATTCATTAAATGCATGAAAAATAGCAAATGATGTTAGATAGGGTTGAAATTTTCGGATGTGGCTTCTAATGGTACATATTGAATGCACAAAACGTCTGGAGTTGAAATAAGTTAAAAAAATTGAAATCCTTATGTAACAGACGAGTTTTCGTCCGAAACCCTGATACTTCGAAAGAGATTGTCCATTTTTTACACGAAGTGCATCCAGCTTTTGCCGTAACCCTCTCAACTTTTTATCCCATGCTATGTGGGTGAAATTATGATACCATGCCAAGTTTCAACCTTTTTAGAGTTCATTTGTGGTGCTTTTTAATTTCAGGGTCATTTAGCTGAAAACAATTCATTAAATGCATGAAAAATAGCAAATGATGTTAGATAGGGTTGAAATTTTCGGATGTGGCTTCTAATGCTTCATATTGAACGCACAAAAAGTCTGGAGTTGAAATAAGTTAAAAAAATTGAAATCCTTTGGTAACACACGAGTTTTCGTCCGAAACCCTGATACTTCGAAAGAGATTGTTCATTTTGTACACGAAATGCATCCAGCTTTTGCCGTAACCCTCTCAACTTTTTAGCACATGCTATGTGGGTGAAATTATGATACCATGCCAAGTTTCAACCTTTTTAGAGTTCATTTGTGGTGCTTTTTAATTTCAGGGTCATTTAGCTCAAAACAATTCATTAAATGCATAAAAAATAGCAAATGAAGTTAGATAGGGTTGAAATTTTAGGATGTGGCTTCTAATGCTTCATATTGAACGCACAAAAAGTCTGGAGTTGAAATAAGTTAAAAAAATTGAAATCCTTTTGTAACACACGAGTTTTCGTCCGAAACCCTGATACTTCGAAAGAGATTGTCCATTTTGTACACGAAGTGCATCCAGTTTTTGCCGTAACCCTCTCAACTTTTTAGCACATGCTATGTGGGTGAAATTATGATACCATGCCAAGTTTCAACCATTTCAGAGTTCATTTGTGGAGCTTTTTAATTTCAGGGTCATTTAGCTCAAAACAATTCATTAAATGCATGAAAAATAGCAAATGAAGTTAGATAGGGTTGAAATTTTAGGATGTGGCTTCTAATGGTTCATATTGAATGCACAAAAAGTCTGGAGTTGAAATAAGTTCAAAAAAATTGAAATCCTTTTGTAACAGACGAGTTTTCGTCCGAAACCCTGATACTTCGAAAGAGATTGTCCATTTTGTACACGAAGTGCATCCAGTTTTTGCCGTAACCCTCTCAACTTTTTAGCACATGCTATGTGGGTGAAATTATGATACCATGCCAAGTTTCAACCATTTGATAGTTCATTTGTGGTGCTTTTTAATTTCAGGGTCATTTAGCTGAAAATAATTCATTAAATGCATGAAAAATAGCAAACGAAGTTAGATAGGGTTGAAATTTTAGGATGTGGCTTCTAATGGTTCATATTGAATGCACAAAAAGTCTGGAGTTGAAATAAGTTAAAAAAAATTGAAATCCTTATGTAGCAGACGAGTTTTCGTCCGAAACCCTGATACTTCGAAAGAGATTGTCCATTTTGTACACGAAGTGCATCCAGCTTTTGCCGTAACCCTCTCAACTTTTTATCCCATGCTATGTGGGTGAAATTATGATACCATGCCAAGTTTCAACCTTTTTAGAGTTCATTTGTGGTGCTTTTTAATTTCAGGGTCATTTAGCTGAAAACAATTCATTAAATGCATGAAAAATAGCAAATGATGTTAGATAGGGTTGAAATTTTCGGATGTGGCTTCTAATGGTACATATTGAATGCACAAAATGTCTGGAGTTGAAATAAGTTTAAAAAAAATTGAAATCCTTTTGTAACAGACGAGTTTTCGCCCGAAACCCTGATACTTCGAAAGAGATTGTTCATTTTGTACACGAAGTGCATCCAGTTTTTGCCGTAACCCTCTCAACTTTTTAGCACATGCTATGTGGGTGAAATTATGATACCATGCCAACTTTCAACCATTTCAGAGTTCATTTGTGGTGCTTTTTAATTTCAGGGTTATTTAGCTCAAAACAATTCATTAAATGCATGAAAAATAGCAAATGAAGTTAGATAGGGTTGAAATTTTAGGATGTGGCTTCTAATGGTTCATATTGAATGCACAAAAAGTCTGGAGTTGAAATAAGTTCAAAAAAATTGAAATCCTTTTGTAACTGACGAGTTTTCGTCCTAAACCCTGATACTTCGAAAGAGATTGTCCATTTTGTACACGCAGTGCATCCAGTTTTTGCCGTAACCCTCTCAACTTTTTAGCACATGCTATGTGGGTCAAATTATGATACCATGCCAAGTTTCAACCATTTCAGAGTTCATTTGTGGTGCTTTTTAATTTCAGGGTCATTTAGCTCAAAACAATTCATTTAATGCATGAAAAATAGCAAATGAAGTTAGATAGGGTTGAAATTTTAGGATGTGGCTTCTAATGGTTCATATTGAATGCACAAAAAGTTTGGAGTTGAAATAAGTTAAAAAAAATTGAAATCCTTTTGTAACACACGAGTTTTCGTCCGAAACCCTGATACTTCGAAAGAGATTGTCCATTTTGTACACGAAGTACATCCAGTTTTTGCCGTAACCCTCTCAACTTTTTAGCACATGCTATGTGGGTGAAATTATGATATACCATGCCAAGTTTCAACCATTTCCGAGTTCATTTGTGGTGCTTTTTAATTTCAGGGTCATTTAGCTGAAAACAATTCATTAAATGCATGAAAAATAGCAAATGAAGTTAGATAGGGTTGAAATTTTAGGATGTGGCTTCTAATGGTTCATATTGAATGCACAAAAAGTCTGGAGTTGAAATAATTTTAAAAAACTGAAATCCTTTTGTAACAGACGAGTTTTCGTCCGAAACCCTGATACTTCGAAAGAGATTGTCCATTTTGTACACGAAGTGCATCCAGTTTTTGCCGTAACCCTCTCAACTTTTTAGCACATGCTATGTGGGTGAAATTATGATACCATGCCAAGTTTCAACCATTTTAGAGTTCATTTGTGGTGCTTTTTAATTTCAGGGTCGTTTAGCTCAAAACAATTCATTAAATGCATGAAAAATAGCAAATGAAGTTAGATAGGGTTGAAATTTTAGGATGTGGCTTCTAATGGTTCATATTGAATGCACAAAAAGTCTGGAGTTGAAATAAGTTCAAAAAAATTGAAATCCTTTTGTAACAGACGAGTTTTCGTCCGAAACCCTGATACTTCGAAAGAGATTGTCCATTTTGTACACGAAGTGCATCCAGTTTTTGCCGTAACCCTCTCAACTTTTTAGCACATGCTATGTGGGTGAAATTATGATACCATGCCAAGTTTCAACCATTTGATAGTTCATTTGTGGTGCTTTTTAATTTCAGGGTCATTTAGCTGAAAATAATTCATTAAATGCATGAAAAATAGCAAACGAAGTTAGATAGGGTTGAAATTTTAGGATGTGGCTTCTAATGGTTCATATTGAATGCACAAAAAGTCTGGAGTTGAAATAAGTTAAAAAAAATTGAAATCCTTATGTAACAGACGAGTTTTCGTCCGAAACCCTGATACTTCGAAAGAGATTGTCCATTTTGTACACGAAGTGCATCCAGCTTTTGCCGTAACCCTCTCAACTTTTTATCCCATGCTATGTGGGTGAAATTATGATACCATGCCAAGTTTCAACCTTTTTAGAGTTCATTTGTGGTGCTTTTTAATTTCAGGGTCATTTAGCTGAAAACAATTCATTAAATGCATGAAAAATAGCAAATGATGTTAGATAGGGTTGAAATTTTCGGATGTGGCTTCTAATGGTTCATATTGAATGCACAAAAAGTCTGGAGTTGAAATAAGTTCAAAAAAATTGAAATCCTTATGTAACAGACGAGTTTTCGTCCGAAACCCTGATACTTCGAAAGAGATTGTCCATTTTTTACACGAAGTGCATCCAGCTTTTGCCGTAACCCTCTCAACTTTTTATCCCATGCTATGTGGGTGAAATTATGATACCATGCCAAGTTTCAACCTTTTTAGAGTTCATTTGTGGTGCTTTTTAATTTCAGGGTCATTTAGCTGAAAACAATTCATTAAATGCATGAAAAATAGCAAATGATGTTAGATAGGGTTGAAATTTTCGGATGTGGCTTCTAATGCTTCATATTGAACGCACAAAAAGTCTGGAGTTGAAATAAGTTAAAAAAATTGAAATCCTTTGGTAACACACGAGTTTTCGTCCGAAACCCTGATACTTCGAAAGAGATTGTTCATTTTGTACACGAAATGCATCCAGCTTTTGCCGTAACCCTCTCAACTTTTTAGCACATGCTATGTGGGTGAAATTATGATACCATGCCAAGTTTCAACCTTTTTAGAGTTCATTTGTGGTGCTTTTTAATTTCAGGGTCATTTAGCTCAAAACAATTCATTAAATGCATAAAAAATAGCAAATGAAGTTAGATAGGGTTGAAATTTTAGGATGTGGCTTCTAATGCTTCATATTGAACGCACAAAAAGTCTGGAGTTGAAATAAGTTAAAAAAATTGAAATCCTTTTGTAACACACGAGTTTTCGTCCGAAACCCTGATACTTCGAAAGAGATTGTCCATTTTGTACACGAAGTGCATCCAGTTTTTGCCGTAACCCTCTCAACTTTTTAGCACATGCTATGTGGGTGAAATTATGATACCATGCCAAGTTTCAACCATTTCAGAGTTCATTTGTGGAGCTTTTTAATTTCAGGGTCATTTAGCTCAAAACAATTCATTAAATGCATGAAAAATAGCAAATGAAGTTAGATAGGGTTGAAATTTTAGGATGTGGCTTCTAATGGTTCATATTGAATGCACAAAAAGTCTGGAGTTGAAATAAGTTCAAAAAAATTGAAATCCTTTTGTAACAGACGAGTTTTCGTTCGAAACCCTGATACTTCGAAAGAGATTGTCCATTTTGTACACGAAGTGCATCCAGTTTTTGCCGTAACCCTCTCAACTTTTTAGCACATGCTATGTGGGTGAAATTATGATACCATGCCAAGTTTCAACCATTTGATAGTTCATTTGTGGTGCTTTTTAATTTCAGGGTCATTTAGCTGAAAATAATTCATTAAATGCATGAAAAATAGCAAACGAAGTTAGATAGGGTTGAAATTTTAGGATGTGGCTTCTAATGGTTCATATTGAATGCACAAAAAGTCTGGAGTTGAAATAAGTTAAAAAAAATTGAAATCCTTATGTAACAGACGAGTTTTCGTCCGAAACCCTGATACTTCGAAAGAGATTGTCCATTTTGTACACGAAGTGCATCCAGCTTTTGCCGTAACCCTCTCAACTTTTTATCCCATGCTATGTGGGTGAAATTATGATACCATGCCAAGTTTCAACCTTTTTAGAGTTCATTTGTGGTGCTTTTTAATTTCAGGGTCATTTAGCTGAAAACAATTCATTAAATGCATGAAAAATAGCAAATGATGTTAGATAGGGTTGAAATTTTCGGATGTGGCTTCTAATGGTACATATTGAATGCACAAAATGTCTGGAGTTGAAATAAGTTTAAAAAAAATTGAAATCCTTTTGTAACAGACGAGTTTTCGCCCGAAACCCTGATACTTCGAAAGAGATTGTTCATTTTGTACACGAAGTGCATCCAGTTTTTGCCGTAACCCTCTCAACTTTTTAGCACATGCTATGTGGGTGAAATTATGATACCATGCCAACTTTCAACCATTTCAGAGTTCATTTGTGGTGCTTTTTAATTTCAGGGTTATTTAGCTCAAAACAATTCATTAAATGCATGAAAAATAGCAAATGAAGTTAGATAGGGTTGAAATTTTAGGATGTGGCTTCTAATGGTTCATATTGAATGCACAAAAAGTCTGGAGTTGAAATAAGTTCAAAAAAATTGAAATCCTTTTGTAACTGACGAGTTTTCGTCCTAAACCCTGATACTTCGAAAGAGATTGTCCATTTTGTACACGCAGTGCATCCAGTTTTTGCCGTAACCCTCTCAACTTTTTAGCACATGCTATGTGGGTCAAATTATGATACCATGCCAAGTTTCAACCATTTCAGAGTTCATTTGTGGTGCTTTTTAATTTCAGGGTCATTTAGCTCAAAACAATTCATTTAATGCATGAAAAATAGCAAATGAAGTTAGATAGGGTTGAAATTTTAGGATGTGGCTTCTAATGGTTCATATTGAATGCACAAAAAGTTTGGAGTTGAAATAAGTTAAAAAAAATTGAAATCCTTTTGTAACACACGAGTTTTCGTCCGAAACCCTGATACTTCGAAAGAGATTGTCCATTTTGTACACGAAGTACATCCAGTTTTTGCCGTAACCCTCTCAACTTTTTAGCACATGCTATGTGGGTGAAATTATGATATACCATGCCAAGTTTCAACCATTTCCGAGTTCATTTGTGGTGCTTTTTAATTTCAGGGTCATTTAGCTGAAAACAATTCATTAAATGCATGAAAAATAGCAAATGAAGTTAGATAGGGTTGAAATTTTAGGATGTGGCTTCTAATGGTTCATATTGAATGCACAAAAAGTCTGGAGTTGAAATAATTTTAAAAAACTGAAATCCTTTTGTAACAGACGAGTTTTCGTCCGAAACCCTGATACTTCGAAAGAGATTGTCCATTTTGTACACGAAGTGCATCCAGTTTTTGCCGTAACCCTCTCAACTTTTTAGCACATGCTATGTGGGTGAAATTATGATACCATGCCAAGTTTCAACCATTTTAGAGTTCATTTGTGGTGCTTTTTAATTTCAGGGTCGTTTAGCTCAAAACAATTCATTAAATGCATGAAAAATAGCAAATGAAGTTAGATAGGGTTGAAATTTTAGGATGTGGCTTCTAATGGTTCATATTGAATGCACAAAAAGTCTGGAGTTGAAATAAGTTCAAAAAAATTGAAATCCTTTTGTAACAGACGAGTTTTCGTCCGAAACCCTGATACTTCGAAAGAGATTGTCCGTTTTGTACACGAAGTGCATCCAGTTTTTTCCGTAACCCTCTCAACTTTTTAGCACATGCTATGTGGGTGAAATTATGATACCATGCCAAGTTTCAACCATTTGATAGTTCATTTGTGGTGCTTTTTAATTTCAGGGTCATTTAGCTGAAAACAATTCATTAAATGCATGAAAAATAGCAAATGAAGTTAGATAGGGTTGAAATTTTAGGATGTGGCTTCTAATGGTTCATATTGAATGCACAAAAAGTCTGGAGTTGAAACAAGTTAAAAAAATTGAAATCCTTATGTAACAGACGAGTTTTCGTCCGAAACCCTGATACTTCGAAAGAGATTGTCCATTTTGTACACGAAGTGCATCCAGCTTTTGCCGTAACCCTCTCAACTTTTTATCCCATGCTATGTGGGTGAAATTATGATACCATGCCAAGTTTCAACCTTTTTAGAGTTCATTTGTGGTGCTTTTTAATTTCAGGGTCATTTAGCTGAAAACAATTCATTAAATGCATGAAAAATTGCAAATGATGTTAGATAGGGTTGAAATTTTCGGATGTGGCTTCTAATGGTACATATTGAATGCACAAATCGTCTGGAGTTGAAATAAGTTTAAAAAAAATTGAAATCCTTTTGTAACAGACGAGTTTTCGCCCGAAACCCTGATACTTCGAAAGAGATTGTTCATTTTGTACACGAAGTTTATCCAGTTTTTGCCGTAACCCTCTCAACTTTTTAGCACATGCTATGTGGGTGAAATTATGATACCATGCCAACTTTCAACCATTTCAGAGTTCATTTGTGGTGCTTTTTAATTTCAGGGTTATTTAGCTCAAAACAATTCATTAAATGCATGAAAAATAGCAAATGAAGTTAGATAGGGTTGAAATTTTAGGATGTGGCTTCTAATGGTTCATATTGAATGCACAAAAAGTCTGGAGTTGAAATAAGTTAAAAAAAATTGTAATCCTTTTGTAACAGACGAGTTTTCGTCCTAAACCCTGATACTTCGAAAGAGATTGTCCATTTTGTAGACGAAGTGCATCCAGTTTTTTCCGTAACCCTCTCAACTTTTTAGCACATGCTATGTGGGTGAAATTATGATATACCATGCCAAGTTTCAACCATTTCCGAGTTCATTTGTGGTGCTTTATAATTTCAGGGTCATTTAGCTGAAAACAATTCATTAAATGCATGAAAAATAGCAAATGAAGTTAGATAGGGTTGAAATTTTAGGATGTGGCTTCTAATGGTTCATATTGAATGCACAAAAAGTCTGGAGTTGAAATAATTTTAAAAAACTGAAATCCTTTTGTAACAGACGAGTTTTCGTCCGAAACCCTGATACTTCGAAAGAGATTGTCCATTTTGTACACGAAGTGCATCCAGTTTTTGCCGTAACCCTCTCAACTTTTTAGCACATGCTATGTGGGTGAAATTATGATACCATGCCAACTTTCAACCATTTCAGAGTTCATTTGTGGTGCTTTATAATTTCAGGGTCATTTAGCTGAAAACAATTCATTAAATGCATGAAAAATAGCAAATGAAGTTAGATAGGGTTGAAATTTTAGGATGTGGCTTCTAATGGTTCATATTGAATGCACAAAACGTCTGGAGTTGAAATTATTTTAAAAAATTGAAATCCTTTTGTAACAGACGAGTTTTCGTCCTAAACCGTGATACTTCGAAAGAGATTGTCCATTTTGTACACGAAGTGCATCCAGTTTTTGCCGTAACCCTCTCAACTTTTTAGCACATGCTATGTGGGTGAAATTATGATACCATGCCAACTTTCAACCATTTCAGAGTTCATTTGTGGTGCTTTTTAATTTCAGGGTCATTTAGCTCAAAACAATTCATTAAATGCATGAAAAATAGCAAATGAAGTTAGATAGGGTCGAAATTTTAGGATGTGGCTTCTAATGGTTCATATTGAATGCACAAAAAGTCTGGAGTTGAAATAAGTTTAAAAACATTGAAATCCTTTTGTAACAGACGAGTTTTCGTCCGAAACCCTGATACTTCGAAAGAGATTGTCCATTTTGTACACGAAGTGCATCCAGTTTTTGCCGTAACCCTCTCAACTTTTTAGCACATGCTATGTGGGTGAAATTATGATACCATGCCAAGTTTCAACCATTTCAGAGTTCATTTGTGGTGCTTTTTAATTTCAGGGTCATTTAGCTCAAAACAATTCATTAAATGCATGAAAAATAGCAAATGAAGTTAGATAGGGTTGAAATTTTAGGATGTGGCTTCTAATGGTTCATATTGAATGCACAAAAAGTCTGGAGTTGAAATAAGTTCAAAAAAATTGAAATCCTTTTGTAACTGACGAGTTTTCGTCCTAAACCGTGATACTTCGAAAGAGATTGTCCATTTTGTACACGCAGTGCATCCAGTTTTTGCCGTAACCCTCTCAACTTTTTAGCACATGCTATGTGGGTGAAATTATGATACCATGCCAAGTTTCAACCATTTCAGAGTTCATTTGTGGTGCTTTTTAATTTCAGGGTCATTTAGCTCAAAACAATTCATTTAATGCATGAAAAATAGCAAATGAAGTTAGATAGGGTTGAAATTTTAGGATGTGGCTTATAATGGTTCATATTGAATGCACAAAAAGTTTGGAGTTGAAATAAGTTAAAAAAAATTGAAATCCTTTTGTAACAGACGAGTTTTCGTCCTAAACCCTGATACTTCGAAAGAGATTGTCCATTTTGTACACGAAGTGCATCCAGTTTTTTCCGTAACCCTCTCAACTTTTTAGCACATGCTATGTGGGTGAAATTATGATATACCATGCCAAGTTTCAACCATTTCCGAGTTCATTTGTGGTGCTTTATAATTTCAGGGTCATTTAGCTGAAAACAATTCATTAAATGCATGAAAAATAGCAAATGAAGTTAGATAGGGTTGAAATTTTAGGATGTGGCTTCTAATGGTTCATATTGAATGCACAAAAAGTCTGGAGTTGAAATAATTTTAAAAAACTGAAATCCTTTTGTAACAGACGAGTTTTCGTCCGAAACCCTGATACTTCGAAAGAGATTGTCCATTTTGTACACGAAGTGCATCCAGTTTTTGCCGTAACCCTCTCAACTTTTTAGCACATGCTATGTGGGTGAAATTATGATACCATGCCAACTTTCAACCATTTCAGAGTTCATTTGTGGTGCTTTTTAATTTCAGGGTCATTTAGCTCAAAACAATTCATTAAATGCATGAAAAATAGCAAATGAAGTTAGATAGGGTCGAAATTTTAGGATGTGGCTTCTAATGGTTCATATTGAATGCACAAAAAGTCTGGAGTTGAAATAAGTTTAAAAACATTGAAATCCTTTTGTAACAGACGAGTTTTCGTCCGAAACCCTGATACTTCGAAAGAGATTGTCCATTTTGTACACGAAGTGCATCCAGTTTTTGCCGTAACCCTCTCAACTTTTTAGCACATGCTATGTGGGTGAAATTATGATACCATGCCAACTTTCAACCATTTCAGAGTTCATTTGTGGTGCTTTTTAATTTCAGGGTCATTTAGCTCAAAACAATTCATTAAATGCATGAAAAATAGCAAATGAAGTTAGATAGGGTTGAAATTTTAGGATGTGGCTTCTAATGGTTCATATTGAATGCACAAAACGTCTGGAGTTGAAATTATTTTAAAAAATTGAAATCCTTTTGTAACAGACGAGTTTTCGTCCGAAACCCTGATACTTCGAAAGAGATTGTCCATTTTGTACACGAAGTGCATCCAGCTTTTGCCGTAACCCTCTCAACCTTTTATCCCATGCTATGTGGGTGAAATTATGATACCATGCCAAGTTTCAACCTTTTTAGAGTTCATTTGTGGTGTTTTTTAATTTCAGGGTCATTTAGCTGAAAACAATTCATTAAATGCATGAAAAATAGCAAATGATGTTAGATAGGGTTGAAATTTTCGGATGTGGCTTCTAATGGTACATATTGAATGCACAAAACGTCTGGAGATGAAATAAGTTTAAAAAAATTGAAATCCTTTTGTAACAGACGAGTTTTCGTCCGAAACTCTGATACTTCGAAAGAGATTGTTCATTTTGTACACGAAGTGCATCCAGTTTTTGCCGTAACCCTCTCAACTTTTTAGCACATGCTATGTGGGTGAAATTATGATACCATGCCAACTTTCAACCATTTCAGTGTTCATTTGTGGTGCTTTTTAATTTCAGGGTTATTTAGCTCAAAACAATTCATTAAATGCATGAAAAATAGCAAATGAAGTTAGATAGGGTTGAAATTTTAGGATGTGGCTTCTAATGGTTCATATTGAATGCACAAAAAGTCTGGAGTTGAAATAAGTTCAAAAAAATTGAAATCCTTTTGTAACTGACGAGTTTTCGTCCTAAACCCTGATACTTCGAAAGAGATTGTCCATTTTGTACACGAAGTGCATCCAGTTTTTGCGGTAACCCTCTCAACATTTTAGCACATGCTATGTGGGTGAAATTATGATACCATGCCAAGTTTCAACCATTTCAGAGTTCATTTGTGGTGCTTTTTAATTTCAGGGTCATTTAGCTCAAAACAATTCATTTAATGCATGAAAAATAGCAAATGAAGTTAGATAGGGTTGAAATTTTAGGATGTGGCTTATAATGGTTCATATTGAATGCACAAAAAGTTTGGAGTTGAAATAAGTTAAAAAAATTTGAAATCCTTTTGTAACAGACGAGTTTTCGTCCTAAACCCTGATACTTCGAAAGAGATTGTCCATTTTGTACACGAAGTGCATCCAGTTTTTTCGTAACCCTCTCAACTTTTTAGCACATGCTATGTGGGTGAAATTATGATATACCATGCCAAGTTTCAACCATTTCCGAGTTCATTTGTGGTGCTTTTTAATTTCAGGGTCATTTAGCTGAAAACAATTCATTAAATGCATGAAAAATAGCAAATGAAGTTAGATAGGGTTGAAATTTTAGGATGTGGCTTCTAATGGTTCATATTGAATGCACAAAAAGTCTGGAGTTGAAATAATTTTAAAAAACTGAAATCCTTTTGTAACACACGAGTTTTCGTCCGAAACCGTGATACTTCGAAAGAGATTGTCCATTTTGTACACGAAGTGCATCCAGTTTTGGCCGTAACCCTCTCAACTTTTTAACACATGCTATGTGGGTGAAATTATGATACCATGCCAGCTTTCAACCATTTCAGAGTTCATTTGTGGTGCTTTTTAATTTCAGGGTCATTTAGCTCAAAACAATTCATTAAATGCATGAAAAATAGCAAATGAAGTTAGATAGGGTCGAAATTTTAGGATGTGGCTTCTAATGGTTCATATTGAATGCACAAAAAGTCTGGAGTTGAAATAAGTTTAAAAACATTGAAATCCTTTTGTAACAGACGAGTTTTCGTCCGAAACCCTGATACTTCGAAAGAGATTGTCCATTTTGTACACGAAGTGCATCCAGTTTTTGCCGTAACCCTCTCAACTTTTTAGCACATGCTATGTGGGTGAAATTATGATACCATGCCAAGTTTCAACCATTTTAGAGTTCATTTGTGGTGCTTTTTAATTTCAGGGTCGTTTAGCTCAAAACAATTCATTAAATGCATGAAAAATAGCAAATGAAGTTAGATAGGGTTGAAATTTTAGGATGTGGCTTCTAATGGTTCGTATTGAATGCACAAAAAGTCTGGAGTTGAAATAAGTTCAAAAAAATTGAAATCCTTTTGTAACAGACGAGTTTTCGTCCGAAACCCTGATACTTCGAAAGAGATTGTCCATTTTGTACACGAAGTGCATCCAGTTTTTGCCGTAACCCTCTCAACTTTTTAGCACATGCTATGTGGGTGAAATTATGATACCATGCCAAGTTTCAACCATTTGATAGTTCATTTGTGGTGCTTTTTAATTTCAGGGTCATTTAGCTGAAAACAATTCATTAAATGCATGAAAAATAGCAAATGAAGTTAGATAGGGTTGAAATTTTAGGATGTGCCATCTAATGGTTCATATTGAATGCACAAAAAGTCTGGAGTTGAAATAAGTTAAAAAAAATTGAAATCCTTATGTAACAGACGAGTTTTCGTCCGAAACCCTGATACTTCGAAAGAGATTGTCCATTTTGTACACGAAGTGCATCCAGCTTTTGCCGTAACCCTCTCAACTTTTTATCCCATGCTATGTGGGTGAAATTATGATACCATGCCAAGTTTCAACCTTTTTAGAGTTCATTTGTGGTGCTTTTTAATTTCAGGGTCATTTAGCTGAAAACAATTCATTAAATGCATGAAAAATAGCAAATGATGTTAGATAGGGTTGAAATTTTCGAATGTGGCTTCTAATGGTACATATTGAATGCACAAAACGTCTGGAGTTGAAATAAGTTTAAAAAAATTGAAATCCTTTTGTAACAGACGAGTTTTCGTCCGAAACCCTGATACTTCGAAAGAGATTGTTCATTTTGTACACGAAGTGCATCCAGTTTTTGCCGTAACCCTCTCAACTTTTTAGCACATGCTATGTGGGTGAAATTATGATACCATGCCAACTTTCAACCATTTCAGAGTTCATTTGTGGTGCTTTTTAATTTCAGGGTTATTTAGCTCAAAACAATTCATTAAATGCATGAAAAATAGCAAATGAAGTTAGATAGGATTGAAATTTTAAGATGTGGCTTCTAATGGTTCATATTGAATGCACAAAAAGTCTGGAGTTGAAATAAGTTCAAAAAAATTGAAATCCTTTTGTAACAGACGAGTTTTCGTCCTAAACCCTGATACTTCGAAAGAGATTGTCCATTTTGTACACGAAGTGCATCCAGTTTTTTCCGTAACCCTCTCAACTTTTTAGCACATGCTATGTGGGTGAAATTATGACACCATGCCAAGTTTCAACCATTTCAGAGTTCATTTGTGGTGCTTTTTAATTTCAGGGTCATTTAGCTCAAAACAATTCATTTAATGCATGAAAAATAGCAAATGAAGTTAGATAGGGTTGAAATTTTAGGATGTGGCTTCTAATGGTTCATATTGAATGCACAAAAAGTCTGGAGTTGAAATAAGTTAAAAAAATTGAAATCCTTTCTAACACACGAGTTTTCGTCCGAAACCCTGATACTTCGAAAGAGATTGTCCATTTTGTACACGAAGTGCATACAGCTTTTGTCGTAACCCTCTCAACTTTTTATCCCATGCTATGTGGGTGAAATTATGATACCATGCCAAGTTTCAACCTTTTGAGAGTTCATTTGTGGTGCTTTTTAATTTCAGGGTCATTTAGGTGAAAACAATTCATTAAATGCATGAAAAATAGCAAATGATGTTAGATAGGGTTGAAATTTTCGGATGTGGCTTCTAATGGTACATATTGAATGCACAAAACGTCTGGAGTTGAAATAAGTTTAAAAAAATTGAAATCCTTTTGTAACAGACGAGTTTTCGTCCGAAACCCTGATACTTCGAAAGAGATTGCTCATTTTGTACACGAAGTGCATCCAGTTTTTGCCGTAACCCTCTCAACTTTTTAGCACATGCTATGTGGGTGAAATTATGATACCATGCCAACTTTCAACCATTTCAGAGTTCATTTGTGGTGCTTTTTAATTTCAGGGTCATTTAGCTCAAAACAATTCATTTAATGCATGAAAAATAGCAAATGAAGTTAGATAGGGTTGAAATTTTAGGATGTGGCTTATAATGGTTCATATTGAATGCACAAAAAGTCTGGAGTTGAAATAAGTTCAAAAAAAATTTAAATCCTTTTGTAACAGACGAGTTTTCGTCCGAAACCCTGATACTTCGAAAGAGATTGTCCATTTTGTACACGAAGTGCATCCAGTTTTTGCCGTAACCCTCTCAACTTTTTAGCAGATGCTATGTGGGTGAAATTATAATACCATGCCAAGTTTCAACCATTTCAGAGTTCATTTGTGGTGCTTTTTAATTTCAGGGTCATTTAGCTCAAAACAATTCATTAAATGCATGAAAAATAGCAAATGAAGTTAGATAGGGTTGAAATTTTAGGATGTGTCTTCTAATGGTTCATATTGAATGCACAAAAAGTCTGGAGTTGAAATAATTTTAAAAAATTGCAATCCTTTTGTAACAGACGAGTTTTCGTCCGAAATCCTGATACTTCGAAAGAGATTGTCCATTTTGTACACGAAGTGCATCCAGTTTTTGCCGTAACCCTCTCAACTTTTTAGCACATGCTATGTGGGTGAAATTATGATACCATGCCAACTTTCAACCATTTCAGAGTTCATTTGTGGTGCTTTTTAATTTCAGGGTCATTTAGCTCAAAACAATTCATTAAATGCATGAAAAATTGCAAATGAAGTTAGATAGGGTTGAAATTTTAGGATGTGGCTTCTAATGGTTCATATTGAATGCACAAAAAGTCTGGAGTTGAAATAATTTTAAAAAATTGAAATCCTTTTGTAACAAACGAGTTTTTGTCCGAAACCCTGATACTTCGAAAGTGATTGTCCATTTTGTACACGAAGTGCATCCAGTTTTTGCCGTAACCCTCTCAACTTTTTAACACATGCTATGTGGGTGAAATTATGATATACCATGCCAAGTTTCAACCATTTCCGAGTTCATTTGTGGTGCTTTTTAATTTCAGGGTCATTTAGCTGAAAACAATTCATTAAATGCATGAAAAATAGCAAATGAAGTTAGATAGGGTTGAAATTTTAGGATGTGGCTTCTAATGGTTCATATTGAATGCACAAAACGTCTGGAGTTGAAATAATTTTAAAAAATTGAAATCCTTTTGTAACACACGAGTTTTCGTCCGAAACCCTGATATTTCGAAAGAGATTGTCCATTTTGTACACGAAGTGCATCCAGTTTTTGCCGTAACCCTCTCAACTTTTTAGCACATGCTATGTGGGTGAAATTATGATACCATGCCAAGTTTCAACCATTTGATAGTTCATTTGTGGTGCTTTTTAATTTCAGGGTCATTTAGCTCAAAACAATTCATTAAATGCATGAAAAATAGCAAATGAAGTCAGATAGGGTTGAAATTTTAGGATGTGTCTTCTAATGGTTCATATTGAATGCACAAAAAGTCTGGAGTTGAAATAATTTTAAAAAATTGCAATCCTTTTGTAACAGACGAGTTTTCGCCCGAAACCCTGATACTTCGAAAGAGATTGTCCATTTTGTACACGAAGTGCATCCAGTTTTTGCCGTAACCCTCTCAACTTTTTAGCACATGCTATGTGGGTGAAATTATGATACCATGCCAACTTTCAACCATTTCAGAGTTCATTTGTGGTGCTTTTTAATTTCAGGTTCATTTAGCTCAAAACAATTCATTAAATGCATGAAAAATAGCAAATGAAGTTAGATAGGGTTGAAATTTTAGGATGTGGCTTCTAATGGTTCATATTGAATGCACAAAAAGTCTGGAGTTGAAATAGGTTCAAAAAAATTGAAATCCTTTTGTAACAGACGAGTTTTCGTCCGAAACCATGATACTTCGAAAGAGATTGTCCATTTTGTACACGATGTGCATCCAGTTTTTGCCGTAACCCTCTCAACTTTTTACCACATGCTATGTGGGTGAAATTATGATACCATGCCAAGTTTCAACCATTTCAGAGTTCATTTGTGGTGCTTTTTAATTTCAGGGTCATTTAGCTGAAAACAATTCATTAAATGCATGAAAAATAGCAAATGAAGTTAGATAGGGTTGAAATTTTAGGATGTGGCTTCTAATGGTTCATATTGAATGCACAAAAAGTCTGGAGTTGAAATAATTTTAAAAAATTGAAATCCTTTTGTAACAAACGAGTTTTTGTCCGAAACCCTGATACTTCGAAAGTGATTGTCCATTTTGTACACGAAGTGCATCCAGTTTTTGCCGTAACCCTCTCAACTTTTTAACACATGCTATGTGGGTGAAATTATGATATACCATGCCAAGTTTCAACCATTTCCGAGTTCATTTGTGGTGCTTTTTAATTTCAGGGTCATTTAGCTAAAAACAATTCATTAAATGCATGAAAAATAGCAAATCAAGTTAGATAGGGTTGAAATTTTAGGATGTGGCTTCTAATGGTTCATATTGAATGCACAAAACGTCTGGAGTTGAAATAATTTTAAAAAATTGAAATCATTTTGTAACACACGAGTTTTCGTCCGAAACCCTGATATTTCGAAAGAGATTGTTCATTTTGTACACGAAGTGCATCCAGTTTTTGCCGTAACCCTCTCAACTTTTTAGCACATGCTATGTGGGTGAAATTATGATACCATGCCAAGTTTCAACCATTTGATAGTTCATTTGTGGTGCTTTTTAATTTCAGGGTCATTTAGCTGAAAACAATTCATTAAATGCATGAAAAATAGCAAATGAAGTTAGATAGGGTTGAAATTTTAGGATGTGGCTTATAATGGTTCATATTGAATGCACAAAAAGTCTGGGGTTGAAATAAGTTAAAAAAAATTGAAATCCTTATGTAACAGACGAGTTTTCGTCCGAAACCCTGATACTTCGAAAGAGATTGTCCATTTTGTACACGAAGTGCATCCAGCTTTTGCCGTAACCCTCTCAACTTTTTATCCCGTGCTATGTGGGTGAAATTATGATACCATGCCCAGTTTCAACCTTTTTAGAGTTCATTTGTGGTGCTTTTTAATTTTAGGGTCATTTAGCTCAAAACAATTCATTAAATGCATGGAAAATAGCAAATGATGTTAGATAGGGTTGAAATTTTCGGATGTGGCTTCTAATGGTTCATATTGAATGCACAAAAAGTTTGGAGTTGAAATAAGTTAAAAAAAATTGAAATCCTTTTGTAACAGACGAGTTTTCGTCCTAAACCCTGATACTTCGAAAGAGATTGTCCATTTTGTACACGAAGTGCATCCAGTTTTTGCCGTAACCCTCTCAACTTTTTAGCACATGCTATGTGGGTGAAATTATGATACCATGCCAAGTTTCAACAATTTCAGAGTTCATTTGTGGTGCTTTTTAATTTCAGGGTCATTTAGCTCAAAACAATTCATTAAATGCATGAAAAATAGCAAATGAAGTTAGATAGGGTTGAAATTTTAGGATGTGGCTTCTAATGGTTCATATTGAATGCACAAAAAGTCTGGAGTTGAAATAAGTTAAAAAAAATTGAAATCCTTTTGTAACAGACGAGTTTTCGTCCGAAACCCTGATATTTCGAAAGAGATTGTCCATTTTGTACACGAAGTGCATCCAGTTTTTGCCGTAACCCTCTCAACTTTTTAGCACATGCTATGTGGGTGAAATTATGATACCATTCCAAGTTTCAACCATTTGATAGTTCATTTGTGGTGCTTTTTAATTTCAGGGTCATTTAGCTCAAAACAATTCATTAAATGCATGAAAAATAGCAAATGAAGTCAGATAGGGTTGAAATTTTAGGATGTGGCTTCTAATGGTTCATATTGAATGCACAAAAAGTCTGGAGTTGAAATAATTCAAAAAAATTGAAATCCTTTTGTAACACACGAGTTTTCGTCCGAAACCCTGATACTTCGAAAGAGATTGTCCATTTTGTACACGAAGTGCATCCAGTTTTTGCCGTAACCCTCTCAACTTTTTAGCACATGCTATGTGGGTGAAATTATGATACCATGCCAACTTTCAACCATTTCAGAGTTCATTTGTGGTGCTTTTTAATTTCAGGGTCATTTAGCTGAAAACAATTCATTAAATGCATGAAAAATAGCAAATGAAGTTAGATAGGGTTGAAATTTTAGGATGTGGCTTCTAATGGTTCATATTGAATGCACAAAAAGTCTGGAGTTGAAATAAGTTCAAAAAAATTGAAATCCTTTTGTAACAAACGAGTTTTCGTCCGAAACCATGATACTTCGAAAGAGATTGTCCATTTTGTACACGAAGTGCATCCATTTTTTGCCGTAACCCTCTCAACTTTTTAGCACATGCTATGTGGGTGAAATTATGATACCATGTCAACTTTCAACCATTTCAGAGTTCATTTGTGGTGCTTTTTAATTTCAGGGTCATTTAGCTGAAAACAATTCATTAAATGCATGAAAAATAGCAAATGAAGTTAGATAGGGTTGAAATTTTAGGATGTGGCTTATAATGGTTCATATTGAATGCACAAAACGTCTGGAGTTGAAATAATTTTAAAAAATTGAAATCCTTTTGTAACACACGAGTTTTCGTCCGAAACCCTGATATTTCGAAAGAGATTGTCCATTTTGTACACGAAGTGCATCCAGTTTTTGCCGTAACCCTCTCAACTTTTTAGCACATGCTATGTGGGTGAAATTATGGTACTATGCCAAGTTTCAACCATTTGATAGTTCATTTGTGGTGCTTTTTAATTTCAGGGTCATTTAGCTGAAAACAATTCATTAAATGCATGAAAAATAGCAAATGAAGTTAGATAGGGTTGAAATTTTAGGATGTGGCTTATAATGGTTCATATTGAATGCACAAAAAGTCTGGGGTTGAAATAAGTTAAAAAAAATTGAAATCCTTATGTAACAGACGAGTTTTCGTCCGAAACCCTGATACTTCGAAAGAGATTGTCCATTTTGTACACGAAGTGCATCCAGCTTTTGCCGTAACCCTCTCAACTTTTTATCCCATGCTATGTGGGTGAAATTATGATACCATGCCCAGTTTCAACCTTTTTAGAGTTCATTTGTGGTGCTTTTTAATTTCAGGGTCATTTAGCTCAAAACAATTCATTAAATGCATGGAAAATAGCAAATGATGTTAGATAGGGTTGAAATTTTCGGATGTGGCTTCTAATGGTTCATATTGAATGCACAAAAAGTTTGGAGTTGAAATAAGTTAAAAAAAATTGAAATCCTTTTGTAACAGACGAGTTTTCGTCCTAAACCCTGATACTTCGAAAGAGATTGTCCATTTTGTACACGAAGTGCATCCAGTTTTTGCCGTAACCCTCTCAACTTTTTAGCACATGCTATGTGGGTGAAATTATGATACCATGCCAAGTTTCAACAATTTCAGAGTTCATTTGTGGTGCTTTTTAATTTCAGGGTCATTTAGCTCAAAACAATTCATTAAATGCATGAAAAATAGCAAATGAAGTTAGATAGGGTTGAAATTTTAGGATGTGGCTTCTAATGGTTCATATTGAATGCACAAAAAGTCTGGAGTTGAAATAAGTTAAAAAAAATTGAAATCCTTTTGTAACAGACGAGTTTTCGTCCGAAACCCTGATATTTCGAAAGAGATTGTCCATTTTGTACACGAAGTGCATCCAGTTTTTGCCGTAACCCTCTCAACTTTTTAGCACATGCTATGTGGGTGAAATTATGATACCATTCCAAGTTTCAACCATTTGATAGTTCATTTGTGGTGCTTTTTAATTTCAGGGTCATTTAGCTCAAAACAATTCATTAAATGCATGAAAAATAGCAAATGAAGTCAGATAGGGTTGAAATTTTAGGATGTGGCTTCTAATGGTTCATATTGAATGCACAAAAAGTCTGGAGTTGAAATAATTTAAAAAAATTGAAATCCTTTTGTAAGAGACGAGTTTTCGTCCGAAACCCTGATACTTCGAAAGAGATTGTCCATTTTGTACACGAAGTGCATCCAGTTTTTGCCGTAACCCTCTCAACTTTTTAGCACATGCTATGTGGGTGAAATTATGATACCATGCCAACTTTCAACCATTTCAGAGTTCATTTGTGGTGCTTTTTAATTTCAGGGTCATTTAGCTGAAAACAATTCATTAAATGCATGAAAAATAGCAAATGAAGTTAGATAGGGTTGAAATTTTAGGATGTGGCTTCTAATGGTTCATATTGAATGCACAAAAAGTCTGGAGTTGAAATAAGTTCAAAAAAATTGAAATCCTTTTGTAACAGACGAGTTTTCGTCCGAAACCATGATACTTCGAAAGAGATTGTCCATTTTGTACACGAAGTGCATCCATTTTTTGCCGTAACCCTCTCAACTTTTTAGCACATGCTATGTGGGTGAAATTATGATACCATGTCAACTTTCAACCATTTCAGAGTTCATTTGTGGTGCTTTTTAATTTCAGGGTCATTTAGCTGAAAACAATTCATTAAATGCATGAAAAATAGCAAATGAAGTTAGATAGGGTTGAAATTTTAGGATGTGGCTTATAATGGTTCATATTGAATGCACAAAACGTCTGGAGTTGAAATAATTTTAAAAAATTGAAATCCTTTTGTAACACACGAGTTTTCGTCCGAAACCCTGATATTTCGAAAGAGATTGTCCATTTTGTACACGAAGTGCATCCAGTTTTTGCCGTAACCCTCTCAACTTTTTAGCACATGCTATGTGGGTGAAATTATGGTACTATGCCAAGTTTCAACCATTTGATAGTTCATTTGTGGTGCTTTTTAATTTCAGGGTCATTTAGCTGAAAACAATTCATTAAATGCATGAAAAATAGCAAATGAAGTTAGATAGGGTTGAAATTTTAGGATGTGGCTTATAATGGTTCATATTGAATGCACAAAAAGTCTGGGGTTGAAATAAGTTAAAAAAAATTGAAATCCTTATGTAACAGACGAGTTTTCGTCCGAAACCCTGATACTTCGAAAGAGATTGTCCATTTTGTACACGAAGTGCATCCAGCTTTTGCCGTAACCCTCTCAACTTTTTATCCCATGCTATGTGGGTGAAATTATGATACCATGCCCAGTTTCAACCTTTTTGGAGTTCATTTGTGGTGCTTTTTAATTTCAGGGTCATTTAGCTCAAAACAATTCATTAAATGCATGGAAAATAGCAAATGATGTTAGATAGGGTTGAAATTTTCGGATGTGGCTTCTAATGGTTCATATTGAATGCACAAAAAGTTTGGAGTTGAAATAAGTTAAAAAAAATTGAAATCCTTTTGTAACAGACGAGTTTTCGTCCTAAACCCTGATACTTCGAAAGAGATTGTCCATTTTGTACACGAAGTGCATCCAGTTTTTGCCGTAACCCTCTCAACTTTTTAGCACATGCTATGTGGGTGAAATTATGATACCATGCCAAGTTTCAACAATTTCAGAGTTCATTTGTGGTGCTTTTTAATTTCAGGGTCATTTAGCTCAAAACAATTCATTAAATGCATGAAAAATAGCAAATGAAGTTAGATAGGGTTGAAATTTTAGGATGTGGCTTCTAATGGTTCATATTGAATGCACAAAAAGTCTGGAGTTGAAATAAGTTAAAAAAAATTGAAATCCTTTTGTAACAGACGAGTTTTCGTCCGAAACCCTGATATTTCGAAAGAGATTGTCCATTTTGTACACGAAGTGCATCCAGTTTTTGCCGTAACCCTCTCAACTTTTTAGCACATGCTATGTGGGTGAAATTATGATACCATTCCAAGTTTCAACCATTTGATAGTTCATTTGTGGTGCTTTTTAATTTCAGGGTCATTTAGCTCAAAACAATTCATTAAATGCATGAAAAATAGCAAATGAAGTCAGATAGGGTTGAAATTTTAGGATGTGGCTTCTAATGGTTCATATTGAATGCACAAAAAGTCTGGAGTTGAAATAATTTAAAAAAATTGAAATCCTTTTGTAATAGACGAGTTTTCGTCCGAAACCCTGATACTTCGAAAGAGATTGTCCATTTTGTACACGAAGTGCATCCAGTTTTTGCCGTAACCCTCTCAACTTTTTAGCACATGCTATGTGGGTGAAATTATGATACCATGCCAACTTTCAACCATTTCAGAGTTCATTTGTGGTGCTTTTTAATTTCAGGGTCATTTAGCTCAAAACAATTCATTAAATGCATGAAAAATAGCAAATGAAGTTAGATAGGGTTGAAATTTTAGGATGTGGCTTCTAATGGTTCATATTGAATGCACAAAAAGTCTGGAGTTGAAATAAGTTCAAAAAAATTGAAATCCTTTTGTAACAGACGAGTTTTCGTCCGAAACCATGATACTTCGAAAGAGATTGTCCATTTTGTACACGAAGTGCATCCATTTTTTGCCGTAACCCTCTCAACTTTTTAGCACATGCTATGTGGGTGAAATTATGATACCATGTCAACTTTCAACCATTTCAGAGTTCATTTGTGGTGCTTTTTAATTTCAGGGTCATTTAGCTGAAAACAATTCATTAAATGCATGAAAAATAGCAAATGAAGTTAGATAGGGTTGAAATTTTAGGATGTGGCTTATAATGGTTCATATTGAATGCACAAAACGTCTGGAGTTGAAATAATTTTAAAAAATTGAAATCCTTTTGTAACACACGAGTTTTCGTCCGAAACCCTGATATTTCGAAAGAGATTGTCCATTTTGTACACGAAGTGCATCCAGTTTTTGCCGTAACCCTCTCAACTTTTTAGCACATGCTATGTGGGTGAAATTATGGTACTATGCCAAGTTTCAACCATTTGATAGTTCATTTGTGGTGCTTTTTAATTTCAGGGTCATTTAGCTGAAAACAATTCATTAAATGCATGAAAAATAGCAAATGAAGTTAGATAGGGTTGAAATTTTAGGATGTGGCTTATAATGGTTCATATTGAATGCACAAAAAGTCTGGGGTTGAAATAAGTTAAAAAAAATTGAAATCCTTATGTAACAGACGAGTTTTCGTCCGAAACCCTGATACTTCGAAAGAGATTGTCCATTTTGTACACGAAGTGCATCCAGCTTTTGCCGTAACCCTCTCAACTTTTTATCCCATGCTATGTGGGTGAAATTATGATACCATGCCCAGTTTCAACCTTTTTGGAGTTCATTTGTGGTGCTTTTTAATTTCAGGGTCATTTAGCTCAAAACAATTCATTAAATGCATGGAAAATAGCAAATGATGTTAGATAGGGTTGAAATTTTCGGATGTGGCTTCTAATGGTTCATATTGAATGCACAAAAAGTTTGGAGTTGAAATAAGTTAAAAAAAATTGAAATCCTTTTGTAACAGACGAGTTTTCGTCCTAAACCCTGATACTTCGAAAGAGATTGTCCATTTTGTACACGAAGTGCAT
The DNA here is from genome assembly GCA_039707655.1 of Elymus sibiricus. Classification (NCBI taxonomy): domain Eukaryota; kingdom Viridiplantae; phylum Streptophyta; class Magnoliopsida; order Poales; family Poaceae; genus Elymus; species Elymus sibiricus. The sequence goes on from CM077665.1 coordinate 243,145,619, forward strand.
CCAGTTTTTGCCGTAACCCTCTCAACTTTTTAGCACATGCTATGTGGGTGAAATTATGATACCATGCCAAGTTTCAACAATTTCAGAGTTCATTTGTGGTGCTTTTTAATTTCAGGGTCATTTAGCTCAAAACAATTCATTAAATGCATGAAAAATAGCAAATGAAGTTAGATAGGGTTGAAATTTTAGGATGTGGCTTCTAATGGTTCATATTGAATGCACAAAAAGTCTGGAGTTGAAATAAGTTAAAAAAAATTGAAATCCTTTTGTAACAGACGAGTTTTCGTCCGAAACCCTGATATTTCGAAAGAGATTGTCCATTTTGTACACGAAGTGCATCCAGTTTTTGCCGTAACCCTCTCAACTTTTTAGCACATGCTATGTGGGTGAAATTATGATACCATTCCAAGTTTCAACCATTTGATAGTTCATTTGTGGTGCTTTTTAATTTCAGGGTCATTTAGCTCAAAACAATTCATTAAATGCATGAAAAATAGCAAATGAAGTCAGATAGGGTTGAAATTTTAGGATGTGGCTTCTAATGGTTCATATTGAATGCACAAAAAGTCTGGAGTTGAAATAATTTAAAAAAATTGAAATCCTTTTGTAATAGACGAGTTTTCGTCCGAAACCCTGATACTTCGAAAGAGATTGTCCATTTTGTACACGAAGTGCATCCAGTTTTTGCCGTAACCCTCTCAACTTTTTAGCACATGCTATGTGGGTGAAATTATGATACCATGCCAACTTTCAACCATTTCAGAGTTCATTTGTGGTGCTTTTTAATTTCAGGGTCATTTAGCTCAAAACAATTCATTAAATGCATGAAAAATAGCAAATGAAGTTAGATAGGGTTGAAATTTTAGGATGTGGCTTCTAATGGTTCATATTGAATGCACAAAAAGTCTGGAGTTGAAATAAGTTCAAAAAAATTGAAATCCTTTTGTAACAGACGAGTTTTCGTCCGAAACCATGATACTTCGAAAGAGATTGTCCATTTTGTACACGAAGTGCATCCATTTTTTGCCGTAACCCTCTCAACTTTTTAGCACATGCTATGTGGGTGAAATTATGATACCATGTCAACTTTCAACCATTTCAGAGTTCATTTGTGGTGCTTTTTAATTTCAGGGTCATTTAGCTGAAAACAATTCATTAAATGCATGCAAAATAGCAAATGAAGTTAGATAGGGTTGAAATTTTAGGATGTGGCTTATAATGGTTCATATTGAATGCACAAAACGTCTGGAGTTGAGATAATTTTAAAAAATTGAAATCCTTTTGTAACACACGAGTTTTCGTCTGAAACCCTGATATTTCGAAAGAGATTGTCCATTTTGTACACGAAGTGCATCCAGTTTTTGCCGTAACCCTCTCAACTTTTTAGCACATGCTATGTGGGTGAAATTATGATACCATGCCAAGTTTCAACCATTTGATAGTTCATTTGTGGTGCTTTTTAATTTCAGGGTCATTTAGCTGAAAACAATTCATTAAATGCATGAAAAATAGCAAATGAAGTTAGATAGGGTTGAAATTTTAGGATGTGGCTTATTATGGTTCATATTGAATGCACAAAAAGTCTGGGGTTGAAATAAGTTAAAAAAAATTGAAATCCTTATGTAACAGACGAGTTTTCGTCCGAAACCCTGATACTTCGAAAGAGATTGTCCATTTTGTACACGAAGTGCATCCAGCTTTTGCCGTAACCCTCTCAACTTTTTATCCCGTGCTATGTGGGTGAAATTATGATACCATGCCCAGTTTCAACCTTTTTAGAGTTCATTTGTGGTGCTTTTTAATTTCAGGGTCATTTAGCTCAAAACAATTCATTAAATGCATGGAAAATAGCAAATGATGTTAGATAGGGTTGAAATTTTCGGATGTGGTTTCTAATGGTTCATATTGAATGCACAAAAAGTTTGGAGTTGAAATAAGTTAAAAAAAATTGAAATCCTTTTGTAACAGACGAGTTTTCGTCCTAAACCCTGATACTTCGAAAGAGATTGTCCATTTTGTACACGAAGTGTATCCAGTTTTTGCCGTAACCGTCTCAACTTTTTAGCACATGCTATGTGGGTGAAATTATGATACCATGCCAAGTTTCAACAATTTCAGAGTTCATTTGTGGTGCTTTTTAATTTCAGGGTCATTTAGCTCAAAACAATTCATTAAATGCATGAAAAATAGCAAATGAAGTTAGATAGGGTTGAAATTTTAGGATGTGGCTTCTAATGGTTCATATTGAATGCACAAAAAGTCTGGAGTTGAAATAAGTTAAAAAAAATTGAAATCCTTTTGTAACAGACGAGTTTTCGTCCGAAACCCTGATATTTCGAAAGAGATTGTCCATTTTGTACACGAAGTGCATCCAGTTTTTGCCGTAACCCTCTCAACTTTTTAGCACATGCTATGTGGGTGAAATTATGATACCATTCCAAGTTTCAACCATTTGATAGTTCATTTGTGGTGCTTTTTAATTTCAGGGTCATTTAGCTCAAAACAATTCATTAAATGCATGAAAAATAGCAAATGAAGTCAGATAGGGTTGAAATTTTAGGATGTGGCTTCTAATGGTTCATATTGAATGCACAAAAAGTCTGGAGTTGAAATAATTTTAAAAAATTGAAATCCTTTTGTAATAGACGAGTTTTCGTCCGAAACCCTGATACTTCGAAAGAGATTGTCCATTTTGTACACGAAGTGCATCCAGTTTTTGCCGTAACCCTCTCAACTTTTTAGCACATGCTATGTTGGTGAAATTATGATACCATGCCAACTTTCAACCATTTCAGAGTTCATTTGTGGTGCTTTTTAATTTCAGGGTCATTTAGCTCAAAACAATTCATTAAATGCATGAAAAATAGCAAATGAAGTTAGATAGGGTTGAAATTTTAGGATGTGGCTTCTAATGGTTCATATTGAATGCACAAAAAGTCTGGAGTTGAAATAAGTTCAAAAAAATTGAAATCCTTTTGTAACAGACGAGTTTTCGTCCGAAACCATGATACTTCGAAAGAGATTGTCCATTTTGTACACGAAGTGCATCCATTTTTTGCCGTAACCCTCTCAACTTTTTAGCACATGCTATGTGGGTGAAATTATGATACCATGTCAACTTTCAACCATTTCAGAGTTCATTTGTGGTGCTTTTTAATTTCAGGGTCATTTAGCTGAAAACAATTCATTAAATGCATGAAAAATAGCAAATGAAGTTAGATAGGGTTGAAATTTTAGGATGTGGCTTATAATGGTTCATATTGAATGCACAAAACGTCTGGAGTTGAAATAATTTTAAAAAATTGAAATCCTTTTGTAACACACGAGTTTTCGTCCGAAACCCTGATATTTCGAAAGAGATTGTTCATTTTGTACACGAAGTGCATCCAGTTTTTGCCGTAACCCTCTCAACTTTTTAGCACATGCTATGTGGGTGAAATTATGATACCATGCCAAGTTTCAACAAATTCAGAGTTCATTTGAGGTGCTTTTTAATTTCAGGGTCATTTAGCTCAAAACAATTCATTAAATGCATGAAAAATAGCAAATGAAGTTAGATAGGGTTGAAATTTTAGGATGTGGCTTCTAATGGTTCATATTGAATGCACAAAAAGTCTGGAGTTGAAATAAGTTAAAAAAAATTGAAATCCTTTTGTAACAGACGAGTTTTCGTCCGAAACCCTGATATTTCGAAAGAGATTGTCCATTTTGTACACGAAGTGCATCCAGTTTTTGCCGTAACCCTCTCAACTTTTTAGCACATGCTATGTGGGTGAAATTATGATACCATTCCAAGTTTCAACCATTTGATAGTTCATTTGTGGTGCTTTTTAATTTCAGGGTCATTTAGCTCAAACAATTCATTAAATGCATGAAAAATAGCAAATGAAGTCGGATAGGGTTGAAATTTTAGGATGTGGCTTCTAATGGTTCATATTGAATGCACAAAAAGTCTGGAGTTGAAATAATTTTAAAAAATTGAAATCCTTTTGTAATAGACGAGTTTTCGTCCGAAACCCTGATACTTCGAAAGAGATTGTCCATTTTGTACACGAAGTGCATCCAGTTTTTGCCGTAACCCTCTCAACTTTTTAGCACATGCTATGTGGGTGAAATTATGATACCATGCCAACTTTCAACCATTTCAGAGTTCATTTGTGGTGCTTTTTAATTTCAGGGTCATTTAGCTCAAAACAATTCATTAAATGCATGAAAAATAGCAAATGAAGTTAGATAGGGTTGAAATTTTAGGATGTGGCTTCTAATGGTTCATATTGAATGCACAAAAAGTCTGGAGTTGAAATAAGTTCAAAAAAATTGAAATCCTTTTGTAACAGACGAGTTTTCGTCGGAAACCATGATACTTCGAAAGAGATTGTCCATTTTGTACACGAAGTGCATCCAGTTTTTGCCGTAACCCTCTCAACTTTTTAGCACATGCTATGTGGGTGAAATTATGATACCATGCCAACTTTCAACCATTTCAGAGTTCATTTGTGGTGCTTTTTAATTTCAGGGTCATTTAGCTGAAAACAATTCATTAAATGCATGAAAAATAGCAAATGAAGTTAGATAGGGTTGAAATTTTAGGATGTGGCTTATAATGGTTCATATTGAATGCACAAAAAGTTTGGAGTTGAAATAAGTTAAAAAAATTTGAAATCCTTTTGTAACAGACGAGTTTTCGTCCTAAACCCTGATACTTCGAAAGAGATTGTCCATTTTGTACACGAAGTGCATCCAGTTTTTGCCGTAACCCTCTCAACTTTTTAGCACATGCTATGTGGGTGAAATTATGATACCATGCCAAGTTTCAACCATTTCAGAGTTCATTTGTGGTGCTTTTTAATTTCAGGGTCATTTAGCTCAAAACAATTCATTAAATGCATGAAAAATAGCAAATGAAGTTAGATAGGGTTGAAATTTTTGGATGTGGCTTCTAATGGTTCATATTGAATGCACAAAACGTCTGGAGTTGAAATAATTTTAAAAAATTGAAATCCTTTTGTAACAGACGAGTTTTCGTCCGAAACCATGATACTTCGAAAGAGATTGTCCATTTTGTACACGAAGTGCATCCAGTTTTTGCCGTAACCCTCTCAACTTTTTAGCACATGCTATGTGTGTGAAATTATGATACCATGCCAAGTTTCAACCATTTGATAGTTCATTTGTGGTGCTTTTTAATTTCAGGGTCATTTAGCTCAAAACAATTCATTAAATGCATGAAAAATAGCAAATGAAGTCAGATAGGGTTGAAATTTTAGGATGTGTCTTCTAATGGTTCATATTGAATGCACAAAAAGTCTGGAGTTGAAATAATTTTAAAAAATTGCAATCCTTTTGTAACAGACGAGTTTTCGTCCGAAACCCTGATACTTCGAAAGAGATTGTCCATTTTGTACACGAAGTGCATCCAGTTTTTGCCGTAACCCTCTCAACTTTTTAGCACATGCTATGTGGGTGAAATTATGATACCATGCCAACTTTCAACCATTTCAGAGTTCATTTGTGGTGCTTTTTAATTTCAGGGTCATTTAGCTCAAAACAATTCATTAAATGCATGAAAAATAGCAAATGAAGTTAGATAGGGTTGAAATTTTAGGATGTGGCTTCTAATGGTTCATATTGAATGCACAAAAATTCTGGAGTTGAAATAAGTTCAAAAAAATTGAAATCCTTTTGTAACAGACGAGTTTTCGTCCGAAACCATGATACTTCGAAAGAGATTGTCCATTTTGTACACGAAGTGCATCCAGTTTTTGCCGTAACCCTCTCAACTTTTTAGCACATGCTATGTGGGTGAAATTATGATACCATGCCAAGTTTCAACCATTTCAGAGTTCATTTGTGGTGCTTTTTAATTTCAGGGTCATTTAGCTGAAAACAATTCATTAAATGCATGAAAAATAGCAAATGAAGTTAGATAGGGTTGAAATTTTAGGATGTGGCTTCTAATGGTTCATATTGAATGCACAAAAAGTCTGGAGTTGAAATAATTTTAAAAAATTGAAATCCTTTTGTAACAAACGAGTTTTTGTCCGAAACCCTGATACTTCGAAAGTGATTGTCCATTTTGTACACGAAGTGCATCCATTTTTTGCCGTAACCCTCTCAACTTTTTAACACATGCTATGTGGGTGAAATTATGATATACCATGCCAAGTTTCAACCATTTCCGAGTTCATTTGTGGTGCTTTTTAATTTCAGGGTCATTTAGCTGAAAACAATTCATTAAATGCATGAAAAATAGCAAATGAAGTTAGATAGGGTTGAAATTTTAGGATGTGGCTTCTAATGGTTCATATTGAATGCACAAAACGTCTGGAATTGAAATAATTTTAAAAAATTGAAATCCTTTTGTAACACACGAGTTTTCGTCCGAAACCCTGATATTTCGAAAGAGATTGTCCATTTTGTATACGAAGTGCATCCAGTTTTTGCCGTAACCCTCTCAACTTTTTAGCACATGCTATGTGGGTGAAATTATGATACCATGCCAAGTTTCAACCATTTAATAGTTCATTTGTGGTGCTTTTTAATTTCAGGGTCATTTAGCTGAAAACAATTCATTAAATGCATGAAAAATAGCAAATGAAGTTAGATAGGGTTGAAATTTTAGGATGTGGCTTATAATGGTTCATATTGAATGCACAAAAAGTCTGGGGTTGAAATAAGTTAAAAAAAATTGAAATCCTTATGTAACAGACGAGTTTTCGTCCGAAACCCTGATACTTCGAAAGAGATTGTCCATTTTGTACACGAAGTGCATCCAGCTTTTGCCGTAACCCTCTCAACTTTTTATCCCGTGCTATGTGGGTGAAATTATGATACCATGCCCAGTTTCAACCTTTTTAGAGTTCATTTGTGGTGCTTTTTAATTTCAGGGTCATTTAGCTCAAAACAATTCATTAAATGCATGGAAAATAGCAAATGATGTTAGATAGGGTTGAAATTTTCGGATGTGGCTTCTAATGGTTCATATTGAATGCACAAAAAGTTTGGAGTTGAAATAAGTTAAAAAAAATTGAAATCCTTTTGTAACAGACGAGTTTTCGTCCTAAACCCTGATACTTCGAAAGAGATTGTCCATTTTGTACACGAAGTGCATCCAGTTTTTCCCGTAACCCTCTCAACTTTTTAGCACATGCTATGTGGGTGAAATTATGATACCATGCCAAGTTTCAACAATTTCAGAGTTCATTTGTGGTGCTTTTTAATTTCAGGGTCATTTAGCTCAAAACAATTCATTAAATGCATGAAAAATAGCAAATGAAGTTAGATAGGGTTGAAATTTTAGGATGTGGCTTCTAATGGTTCATATTGAATGCACAAAAAGTCTGGAGTTGAAATAAGTTAAAAAAAATTGAAATCCTTTTGTAACAGACGAGTTTTCGTCAGAAACCCTGATATTTCGAAAGAGATTGTCCATTTTGTACACGAAGTGCATCCAGTTTTTGCCGTAACCCTCTCAACTTTTTAGCACATGCTATGTGGGTGAAATTATGATACCATTCCAAGTTTCAACCATTTAATAGTTCATTTGTGGTGCTTTTTAATTTCAGGGTCATTTAGCTCAAAACAATTCATTAAATGCATGAAAAATAGCAAATGAAGTCAGATAGGGTTGAGGATGTGGCTTCTAATGGTTCATATTGAATGCACAAAAAGTCTGGAGTTGAAATAATTTTAAAAAATTGAAATCCTTTTGTAATAGACGAGTTTTCGTCCGAAACCCTGATACTTCGAAAGAGATTGTCCATTTTGTACACGAAGTGCATCCAGTTTTTGCCGTAACCCTCTAAACTTCTTAGCACATGCTATGTGGGTGAAATTATGATACCATGCCAACTTTCAACCATTTCAGAGTTCATTTGTGGTGCTTTTTAATTTCAGGGTCATTTAGCTCAAAACAATTCATTAAATGCATGAAAAATAGCAAATGAAGTTAGATAGGGTTGAAATTTTAGGATGTGGCTTCTAATGGTTCATATTGAATGCACAAAAAGTCTGGAGTTGAAATAAGTTCAAAAATTTTGAAATCCTTTTGTAACAGACGAGTTTTCGTCCGAAACCATGATACTTCGAAAGAGATTGTCCATTTTGTACACGAAGTGCATCCAGTTTTTGCCGTAACCCTCTCCACTTTTTAGCACATGCTATGTGGGTGAAATTATGATACCATGCCAACTTTCAACCATTTCAGAGTTCATTTGTGGTGCTTTTTAATTTCAGGGTCATTTAGCTGAAAACAATTCATTAAATGCATGAAAAATAGCAAATGAAGTTAGATAGGGTTGAAATTTTAGGATGTGGCTTATAATGGTTCATATTGAATGCACAAAAAGTTTGGAGTTGAAATAAGTTAAAAAAAATTGAAATCCTTTTGTAACAGACGAGTTTTCGTCCTAAACCCTGATACTTCGAAAGAGATTGTCCATTTTGTACACGAAGTGCATCCAGTTTTTGCCGTAACCCTCTCAACTTTTTAGCACATGCTATGTGGGTGAAATTATGATACCATGCCAAGTTTCAACCATTTCAGAGTTCATTTGTGGTGCTTTTTAATTTCAGGGTCATTTAGCTCAAAACAATTCATTAAATGCATGAAAAATAGCAAATGAAGTTAGATAGGGTTGAAATTTTAGGATGTGGCTTCTAATGGTTCATATTGAATGCACAAAACGTCTGGAGTTGAAATAATTTTAAAAAATTGAAATCCTTTTGTAACACACGAGTTTTCGTCCGAAACCCTGATACTTCGAAAGAGATTGTCCATTTTGTACACGAAGTGCATCCAGTTTTTGCCGTAACCCTCTCAACTTTTTAGCACATGCTATGTGGGTGAAATTATGATACCATGCCAACTTTCAACCATTTCAGAGTTCATTTGTGGTGCTTTTTAATTTCAGGGTTATTTAGCTCAAAACAATTCATTAAATGAATGAAAAATAGCAAATGAAGTTAGATAGGGTTGAAATTTTAGGATGTGGCTTCTAATGGTTCATATGGAATGCACAAAAAGTTTGGAGTTGAAATAAGTTAAAAAAATTTGAAATCCTTTTGTAACAGACGAGTTTTCGTCCTAAACCGTGATACTTCGAAAGAGATTGTCCATTTTGTACACGAAGTGCATCCAGTTTTTGCCGTAACCCTCTCAACTTTTTAGCACATGCTATGTGGGTGAAATTATGATACCATGCCAACTTTCAACCATTTCAGAGTTCATTTGTGGTGCTTTTTAATTTCAGGGTCATTTAGCTCAAAACAATTCATTAAATGCATGAAAAATAGCAAATGAAGTTAGATAGGGTCGAAATTTTAGGATGTGGCTTCTAATGGTTCATATTGAATGCACAAAAAGTCTGGAGTTGAAATAAGTTTAAAAACATTGAAATCCTTTTGTAACAGACGAGTTTTCGTCCAAAACCCTGATACTTCGAAAGAGATTGTCCATTTTGTACACGAAGTGCATCCAGTTTTTGCCGTAACCCTCTCAACTTTTTAGCACATGCTATGTGGGTGAAATTATGATACCATGCCAAGTTTCAACCATTTCAGAGTTCATTTGTGGTGCTTTTTAATTTCAGGGTCATTTAGCTCAAAACAATTCATTAAATGCATGAAAAATAGCAAATGAAGTTAGATAGGGTTGAAATTTTAGGATGTGGCTTCTAATGGTTCATATTGAATGCACAAAAAGTCTGGAGTTGAAATAAGTTCAAAAAAATTGAAATCCTTTTGTAACTGACGAGTTTTCGTCCTAAACCGTGATACTTCGAAAGAGATTGTCCATTTTGTACACGCAGTGCATCCAGTTTTTGCCGTAACCCTCTCAACTTTTTAGCACATGCTATGTGGGTGAAATTATGATACCATGCCAAGTTTCAACCATTTCAGAGTTCATTTGTGGTGCTTTTTAATTTCAGGGTCATTTAGCTCAAAACAATTCATTTAATGCATGAAAAATAGCAAATGAAGTTAGATAGGGTTGAAATTTTAGGATGTGGCTTATAATGGTTCATATTGAATGCACAAAAAGTTTGGAGTTGAAATAAGTTAAAAAAAATTGAAATCCTTTTGTAACAGACGAGTTTTCGTCCTAAACCCTGATACTTCGAAAGAGATTGTCCATTTTGTACACGAAGTGCATCCAGTTTTTTCCGTAACCCTCTCAACTTTTTAGCACATGCTATGTGGGTGAAATTATGATATACCATGCCAAGTTTCAACCATTTCCGAGTTCATTTGTGGTGCTTTATAATTTCAGGGTCATTTAGCTGAAAACAATTCATTAAATGCATGAAAAATAGCAAATGAAGTTAGATAGGGTTGAAATTTTAGGATGTGGCTTCTAATGGTTCATATTGAATGCACAAAACGTCTGGAGTTGAAATAATTTTAAAAAATTGAAATCCTTTTGTAACACACGAGTTTTCGTCCGAAACCCTGATACTTCGAAAGAGATTGTCCATTTTGTACACGAAGTGCATCCAGTTTTTGCCGTAACCCTCTCAACTTTTTAGCACATGCTATGTGGGTGAAATTATGATACCATGCCAACTTTCAACCATTTCAGAGTTCATTTGTGGTGCTTTTTAATTTCAGGGTTATTTAGCTCAAAACAATTCATTAAATGAATGAAAAATAGCAAATGAAGTTAGATAGGGTTGAAATTTTAGGATGTGGCTTCTAATGGTTCATATGGAATGCACAAAAAGTTTGGAGTTGAAATAAGTTAAAAAAATTTGAAATCCTTTTGTAACAGACGAGTTTTCGTCCTAAACCGTGATACTTCGAAAGAGATTGTCCATTTTGTACACGAAGTGCATCCAGTTTTTGCCGTAACCCTCTCAACTTTTTAGCACATGCTATGTGGGTGAAATTATGATACCATGCCAACTTTCAACCATTTCAGAGTTCATTTGTGGTGCTTTTTAATTTCAGGGTCATTTAGCTCAAAACAATTCATTAAATGCATGAAAAATAGCAAATGAAGTTAGATAGGGTCGAAATTTTAGGATGTGGCTTCTAATGGTTCATATTGAATGCACAAAAAGTCTGGAGTTGAAATAAGTTTAAAAACATTGAAATCCTTTTGTAACAGACGAGTTTTCGTCCGAAACCCTGATACTTCGAAAGAGATTGTCCATTTTGTACACGAAGTGCATCCAGTTTTTGCCGTAACCCTCTCAACTTTTTAGCACATGCTATGTGGGTGAAATTATGATACCATGCCAACTTTCAACCATTTCAGAGTTCATTTGTGGTGCTTTTTAATTTCAGGGTCATTTAGCTCAAAACAATTCATTAAATGCATGAAAAATAGCAAATGAAGTTAGATAGGGTTGAAATTTTAGGATGTGGCTTCTAATGGTTCATATTGAATGCACAAAACGTCTGGAGTTGAAATTATTTTAAAAAATTGAAATCCTTTTGTAACAGACGAGTTTTCGTCCGAAACCCTGATACTTCGAAAGAGATTGTCCATTTTGTACACGAAGTGCATCCAGCTTTTGCCGTAACCCTCTCAACCTTTTATCCCATGCTATGTGGGTGAAATTATGATACCATGCCAAGTTTCAACCTTTTTAGAGTTCATTTGTGGTGTTTTTTAATTTCAGGGTCATTTAGCTGAAAACAATTCATTAAATGCATGAAAAATAGCAAATGATGTTAGATAGGGTTGAAATTTTCGGATGTGGCTTCTAATGGTACATATTGAATGCACAAAACGTCTGGAGATGAAATAAGTTTAAAAAAATTGAAATCCTTTTGTAACAGACGAGTTTTCGTCCGAAACTCTGATACTTCGAAAGAGATTGTTCATTTTGTACACGAAGTGCATCCAGTTTTTGCCGTAACCCTCTCAACTTTTTAGCACATGCTATGTGGGTGAAATTATGATACCATGCCAACTTTCAACCATTTCAGTGTTCATTTGTGGTGCTTTTTAATTTCAGGGTTATTTAGCTCAAAACAATTCATTAAATGCATGAAAAATAGCAAATGAAGTTAGATAGGGTTGAAATTTTAGGATGTGGCTTCTAATGGTTCATATTGAATGCACAAAAAGTCTGGAGTTGAAATAAGTTCAAAAAAATTGAAATCCTTTTGTAACTGACGAGTTTTCGTCCTAAACCCTGATACTTCGAAAGAGATTGTCCATTTTGTACACGAAGTGCATCCAGTTTTTGCGGTAACCCTCTCAACATTTTAGCACATGCTATGTGGGTGAAATTATGATACCATGCCAAGTTTCAACCATTTCAGAGTTCATTTGTGGTGCTTTTTAATTTCAGGGTCATTTAGCTCAAAACAATTCATTTAATGCATGAAAAATAGCAAATGAAGTTAGATAGGGTTGAAATTTTAGGATGTGGCTTATAATGGTTCATATTGAATGCACAAAAAGTTTGGAGTTGAAATAAGTTAAAAAAATTTGAAATCCTTTTGTAACAGACGAGTTTTCGTCCTAAACCCTGATACTTCGAAAGAGATTGTCCATTTTGTACACGAAGTGCATCCAGTTTTTTCGTAACCCTCTCAACTTTTTAGCACATGCTATGTGGGTGATATTATGATATACCATGCCAAGTTTCAACCATTTCCGAGTTCATTTGTGGTGCTTTTTAATTTCAGGGTCATTTAGCTGAAAACAATTCATTAAATGCATGAAAAATAGCAAATGAAGTTAGATAGGGTTGAAATTTTAGGATGTGGCTTCTAATGGTTCATATTGAATGCACAAAAAGTCTGGAGTTGAAATAATTTTAAAAAACTGAAATCCTTTTGTAACACACGAGTTTTCGTCCGAAACCGTGATACTTCGAAAGAGATTGTCCATTTTGTACACGAAGTGCATCCAGTTTTGGCCGTAACCCTCTCAACTTTTTAGCACATGCTATGTGGGTGAAATTATGATACCATGCCAGCTTTCAACCATTTCAGAGTTCATTTGTGGTGCTTTTTAATTTCAGGGTCATTTAGCTCAAAACAATTCATTAAATGCATGAAAAATAGCAAATGAAGTTAGATAGGGTCGAAATTTTAGGATGTGGCTTCTAATGGTTCATATTGAATGCACAAAAAGTCTGGAGTTGAAATAAGTTTAAAAACATTGAAATCCTTTTGTAACAGATGAGTTTTCGTCCGAAACCCTGATACTTCGAAAGAGATTGTCCATTTTGTACACGAAGTGCATCCAGTTTTTGCCGTAACCCTCTCAACTTTTTAGCACATGCTATGTGGGTGAAATTATGATACCATGCCAAGTTTCAACCATTTTAGAGTTCATTTGTGGTGCTTTTTAATTTCAGGGTCGTTTAGCTCAAAACAATTCATTAAATGCATGAAAAATAGCAAATGAAGTTAGATAGGGTTGAAATTTTAGGATGTGGCTTCTAATGGTTCGTATTGAATGCACAAAAAGTCTGGAGTTGAAATAAGTTCAAAAAAATTGAAATCCTTTTGTAACAGACGAGTTTTCGTCCGAAACCCTGATACTTCGAAAGAGATTGTCCATTTTGTACACGAAGTGCATCCAGTTTTTGCCGTAACCCTCTCAACTTTTTAGCACATGCTATGTGGGTGAAATTATGATACCATGCCAAGTTTCAACCATTTGATAGTTCATTTGTGGTGCTTTTTAATTTCAGGGTCATTTAGCTGAAAATAATTCATTAAATGCATGAAAAATAGCAAATGAAGTTAGATAGGGTTGAAATTTTAGGATGTGGCATCTAATGGTTCATATTGAATGCACAAAAAGTCTGGAGTTGAAATAAGTTAAAAAAAATTGAAATCATTATGTAACAGACGAGTTTTCGTCCGAAACCCTGATACTTCGAAAGAGATTGTCCATTTTGTACACGAAGTGCATCCAGCTTTTGCCGTAACCCTCTCAACTTTTTATCCCATGCTATGTGGGTGAAATTATGATACCATGCCAAGTTTCAACCTTTTTAGAGTTCATTTGTGGTGCTTTTTAATTTCAGGGTCATTTAGCTGAAAACAATTCATTAAATGCATGAAAAATAGCAAATGATGTTAGATAGGGTTGAAATTTTCGTATGTGGCTTCTAATGGTACATATTGAATGCACAAAACGTCTGGAGTTGAAATAAGTTTAAAAAAATTGAAATCCTTTTGTAACAGACGAGTTTTCGTCCGAAACCCTGATACTTCGAAAGAGATTGTTCATTTTGTACACGAAGTGCATCCAGTTTTTGCCGTAACCCTCTCAACTTTTTAGCACATGCTATGTGGGTGAAATTATGATACCATGCCAACTTTCAACCATTTCAGAGTTCATTTGTGGTGCTTTTTAATTTCAGGGTTATTTAGCTCAAAACAATTCATTAAATGCATGAAAAATAGCAAATGAAGTTAGATAGGATTGAAATTTTAAGATGTGGCTTCTAATGGTTCATATTGAATGCACAAAAAGTCTGGAGTTGAAATAAGTTCAAAAAAATTGAAATCCTTTTGTAACAGACAAGTTTTCGTCCTAAACCCTGATACTTCGAAAGAGATTGTCCATTTTGTACACGAAGTGCATCCAGTTTTTTCCGTAACCCTCTCAACTTTTTAGCACATGCTATGTGGGTGAAATTATGACACCATGCCAAGTTTCAACCATTTCAGAGTTCATTTGTGGTGCTTTTTAATTTCAGGGTCATTTAGCTCAAAACAATTCATTTAATGCATGAAAAATAGCAAATGAAGTTAGATAGGGTTGAAATTTTAGGATGTGGCTTCTAATGGTTCATATTGAATGCACAAAAAGTCTGGAGTTGAAATAAGTTAAAAAAATTGAAATCCTTTGTAACACACGAGTTTTCGTCCGAAACCCTGATACTTCGAAAGAGATTGTCCATTTTGTACACGAAGTGCATACAGCTTTTGTCGTAACCCTCTCAACTTTTTATCCCATGCTATGTGGGTGAAATTATGATACCATGCCAAGTTTCAACCTTTTGAGAGTTCATTTGTGGTGCTTTTTAATTTCAGGGTCATTTAGGTGAAAACAATTCATTAAATGCATGAAAAATAGCAAATGATGTTAGATAGGGTTGAAATTTTCGGATGTGGCTTCTAATGGTACATATTGAATGCACAAAACGTCTGGAGTTGAAATAAGTTTAAAAAAATTGAAATCCTTTTGTAACAGACGAGTTTTCGTCCGAAACCCTGATACTTCGAAAGAGATTGCTCATTTTGTACACGAAGTGCATCCAGTTTTTGCCGTAACCCTCTCAACTTTTTAGCACATGCTATGTGGGTGAAATTATGATACCATGCCAACTTTCAACCATTTCAGAGTTCATTTGTGGTGCTTTTTAATTTCAGGGTCATTTAGCTCAAAACAATTCATTTAATGCATGAAAAATAGCAAATGAAGTTAGATAGGGTTGAAATTTTAGGATGTGGCTTATAATGGTTCATATTGAATGCACAAAAAGTCTGGAGTTGAAATAAGTTCAAAAAAAATTTAAATCCTTTTGTAACAGACGAGTTTTCGTCCTAAACCCTGATACTTCGAAAGAGATTGTCCATTTTGTACACGAAGTGCATCCAGTTTTTGCCGTAACCCTCTCAACTTTTTAGCAGATGCTATGTGGGTGAAATTATAATACCATGCCAAGTTTCAACCATTTCAGAGTTCATTTGTGGTGCTTTTTAATTTCAGGGTCATTTAGCTCAAAACAATTCATTAAATGCATGAAAAATAGCAAATGAAGTTAGATAGGGTTGAAATTTTAGGATGTGGCTTCTAATGGTTCATATTCAATGCACAAAAAGTCTGGAGTTGAAATAAGTTAAAAAAATTGAAATCCTTTTGTAACAGACGAGTTTTCGTCCGAAACCCTGATATTTCGAAAGAGATTGTCCATTTTGTACACGAAGTGCATCCAGTTTTTGCCGTAACCCTCTCAACTTTTTAGCACATGCTATGTGGGTGAAATTATGATACCATGCCAAGTTTCAACCATTTGATAGTTCATTTGTGGTGCTTTTTAATTTCAGGGTCATTTAGCTCAAAACAATTCATTAAATGCATGAAAAATAGCAAATGAAGTCAGATAGGGTTGAAATTTTAGGATGTGTCTTCTAATGGTTCATATTGAATGCACAAAAAGTCTGGAGTTGAAATAATTTTAAAAAATTGCAATCCTTTTGTAACAGACGAGTTTTCGTCCGAAATCCTGATACTTCGAAAGAGATTGTCCATTTTGTACACGAAGTGCATCCAGTTTTTGCCGTAACCCTCTCAACTTTTTAGCACATGCTATGTGGGTGAAATTATGATACCATGCCAACTTTCAACCATTTCAGAGTTCATTTGTGGTGCTTTTTAATTTCAGGGTCATTTAGCTCAAAACAATTCATTAAATGCATGAAAAATTGCAAATGAAGTTAGATAGGGTTGAAATTTTAGGATGTGGCTTCTAATGGTTCATATTGAATGCACAAAAAGTCTGGAGTTGAAATAATTTTAAAAAATTGAAATCCTTTTGTAACAAACGAGTTTTTGTCCGAAACCCTGATACTTCGAAAGTGATTGTCCATTTTGTACACGAAGTGCATCCAGTTTTTGCCGTAACCCTCTCAACTTTTTAACACATGCTATGTGGGTGAAATTATGATATACCATGCCAAGTTTCAACCATTTCCGAGTTCATTTGTGGTGCTTTTTAATTTCAGGGTCATTTAGCTGAAAACAATTCATTAAATGCATGAAAAATAGCAAATGAAGTTAGATAGGGTTGAAATTTTAGGATGTGGCTTCTAATGGTTCATATTGAATGCACAAAACGTCTGGAGTTGAAATAATTTTAAAAAATTGAAATCCTTTTGTAACACACGAGTTTTCGTCCGAAACCCTGATATTTCGAAAGAGATTGTCCATTTTGTACACGAAGTGCATCCAGTTTTTGCCGTAACCCTCTCAACTTTTTAGCACATGCTATGTGGGTGAAATTATGATACCATGCCAAGTTTCAACCATTTGATAGTTCATTTGTGGTGCTTTTTAATTTCAGGGTCATTTAGCTCAAAACAATTCATTAAATGCATGAAAAATAGCAAATGAAGTCAGATAGGGTTGAAATTTTAGGATGTGTCTTCTAATGGTTCATATTGAATGCACAAAAAGTCTGGAGTTGAAATAATTTTAAAAAATTGCAATCCTTTTGTAACAGACGAGTTTTCGCCCGAAACCCTGATACTTCGAAAGAGATTGTCCATTTTGTACACGAAGTGCATCCAGTTTTTGCCGTAACCCTCTCAACTTTTTAGCACATGCTATGTGGGTGAAATTATGATACCATGCCAACTTTCAACCATTTCAGAGTTCATTTGTGGTGCTTTTTAATTTCAGGGTCATTTAGCTCAAAACAATTCATTAAATGCATGAAAAATAGCAAATGAAGTTAGATAGGGTTGAAATTTTAGGATGTGGCTTCTAATGGTTCATATTGAATGCACAAAAAGTCTGGAGTTGAAATAAGTTCAAAAAAATTGAAATCCTTTTGTAACAGACGAGTTTTCGTCCGAAACCATGATACTTCGAAAGAGATTGTCCATTTTGTACACGATGTGCATCCAGTTTTTGCCGTAACCCTCTCAACTTTTTACCACATGCTACGTGGGTGAAATTATGATACCATGCCAAGTTTCAACCATTTCAGAGTTCATTTGTGGTGCTTTTTAATTTCAGGGTCATTTAGCTGAAAACAATTCATTAAATGCATGAAAAATAGCAAATGAAGTTAGATAGGGTTGAAATTTTAGGATGTGGCTTCTAATGGTTCATATTGAATGCACAAAAAGTCTGGAGTTGAAATAATTTTAAAAAATTGAAATCCTTTTGTAACAAACGAGTTTTTGTCCGAAACCCTGATACTTCGAAAGTGATTGTCCATTTTGTACACGAAGTGCATCCAGTTTTTGCCGTAACCCTCTCAACTTTTTAACACATGCTATGTGGGTGAAATTATGATATACCATGCCAAGTTTCAACCATTTCCGAGTTCATTTGTGGTGCTTTTTAATTTCAGGGTCATTTAGCTAAAAACAATTCATTAAATGCATGAAAAATAGCAAATCAAGTTAGATAGGGTTGAAATTTTAGGATGTGGCTTCTAATGGTTCATATTGAATGCACAAAACGTCTGGAGTTGAAATAATTTTAAAAATTTAAATCATTTTGTAACACACGAGTTTTCGTCCGAAACCCTGATATTTCGAAAGAGATTGTTCATTTTGTACACGAAGTGCATCCAGTTTTTGCCGTAACCCTCTCAACTTTTTAGCACATGCTATGTGGGTGAAATTATGATACCATGCCAAGTTTCAACCATTTGATAGTTCATTTGTGGTGCTTTTTAATTTCAGGGTCATTTAGCTCAAAATAATTCATTAAATGCATGAAAAATAGGAAATGAAGTTAGATAGGGTTGAAAGTTTAGGATGTGGCTTCTAATGGTTCATATTGAATGCACAAAAAGTCTGGAGTTGAAATAATTTTAAAAAATTGAAATCCTTTTGTAACAGACGAGTTTTCGTCCGAAACCCTGATACTTCGAAAGAGATTGTCCATTTTGTACACGAAGTGCATCCAGTTTTTGCCGTAACCCTCTCAACTTTTTAGCACATGCTATGTGGGTGAAATTATGATACCATGCCAACTTTCAACCATTTCAGTGTTCATTTGTGGTGCTTTTTAATTTCAGGGTTATTTAGCTCAAAACAATTCATTAAATGCATGAAAAATAGCAAATGAAGTTAGATAGGGTTGAAATTTTAGGATGTGGCTTCTAATGGTTCATATTGAATGCACAAAAAGTCTGGAGTTGAAATAAGTTCAAAAAAATTGAAATCCTTTTGTAACTGACGAGTTTTCGTCCTAAACCCTGATACTTCGAAAGAGATTGTCCATTTTGTACACGAAGTGCATCCAGTTTTTGCGGTAACCCTCTCAACATTTTAGCACATGCTATGTGGGTGAAATTATGATACCATGCCAAGTTTCAACCATTTCAGAGTTCATTTGTGGTGCTTTTTAATTTCAGGGTCATTTAGCTCAAAACAATTCATTTAATGCATGAAAAATAGCAAATGAAGTTAGATAGGGTTGAAATTTTAGGATGTGGCTTATAATGGTTCATATTGAATGCACAAAAAGTTTGGAGTTGAAATAAGTTAAAAAAATTTGAAATCCTTTTGTAACAGACGAGTTTTCGTCCTAAACCCTGATACTTCGAAAGAGATTGTCCATTTTGTACACGAAGTGCATCCAGTTTTTTCGTAACCCTCTCAACTTTTTAGCACATGCTATGTGGGTGATATTATGATATACCATGCCAAGTTTCAACCATTTCCGAGTTCATTTGTGGTGCTTTTTAATTTCAGGGTCATTTAGCTGAAAACAATTCATTAAATGCATGAAAAATAGCAAATGAAGTTAGATAGGGTTGAAATTTTAGGATGTGGCTTCTAATGGTTCATATTGAATGCACAAAAAGTCTGGAGTTGAAATAATTTTAAAAAACTGAAATCCTTTTGTAACACACGAGTTTTCGTCCGAAACCGTGATACTTCGAAAGAGATTGTCCATTTTGTACACGAAGTGCATCCAGTTTTGGCCGTAACCCTCTCAACTTTTTAGCACATGCTATGTGGGTGAAATTATGATACCATGCCAGCTTTCAACCATTTCAGAGTTCATTTGTGGTGCTTTTTAATTTCAGGGTCATTTAGCTCAAAACAATTCATTAAATGCATGAAAAATAGCAAATGAAGTTAGATAGGGTCGAAATTTTAGGATGTGGCTTCTAATGGTTCATATTGAATGCACAAAAAGTCTGGAGTTGAAATAAGTTTAAAAACATTGAAATCCTTTTGTAACAGATGAGTTTTCGTCCGAAACCCTGATACTTCGAAAGAGATTGTCCATTTTGTACACGAAGTGCATCCAGTTTTTGCCGTAACCCTCTCAACTTTTTAGCACATGCTATGTGGGTGAAATTATGATACCATGCCAAGTTTCAACCATTTTAGAGTTCATTTGTGGTGCTTTTTAATTTCAGGGTCGTTTAGCTCAAAACAATTCATTAAATGCATGAAAAATAGCAAATGAAGTTAGATAGGGTTGAAATTTTAGGATGTGGCTTCTAATGGTTCGTATTGAATGCACAAAAAGTCTGGAGTTGAAATAAGTTCAAAAAAATTGAAATCCTTTTGTAACAGACGAGTTTTCGTCCGAAACCCTGATACTTCGAAAGAGATTGTCCATTTTGTACACGAAGTGCATCCAGTTTTTGCCGTAACCCTCTCAACTTTTTAGCACATGCTATGTGGGTGAAATTATGATACCATGCCAAGTTTCAACCATTTGATAGTTCATTTGTGGTGCTTTTTAATTTCAGGGTCATTTAGCTGAAAATAATTCATTAAATGCATGAAAAATAGCAAATGAAGTTAGATAGGGTTGAAATTTTAGGATGTGGCATCTAATGGTTCATATTGAATGCACAAAAAGTCTGGAGTTGAAATAAGTTAAAAAAAATTGAAATCATTATGTAACAGACGAGTTTTCGTCCGAAACCCTGATACTTCGAAAGAGATTGTCCATTTTGTACACGAAGTGCATCCAGCTTTTGCCGTAACCCTCTCAACTTTTTATCCCATGCTATGTGGGTGAAATTATGATACCATGCCAAGTTTCAACCTTTTTAGAGTTCATTTGTGGTGCTTTTTAATTTCAGGGTCATTTAGCTGAAAACAATTCATTAAATGCATGAAAAATAGCAAATGATGTTAGATAGGGTTGAAATTTTCGTATGTGGCTTCTAATGGTACATATTGAATGCACAAAACGTCTGGAGTTGAAATAAGTTTAAAAAAATTGAAATCCTTTTGTAACAGACGAGTTTTCGTCCGAAACCCTGATACTTCGAAAGAGATTGTTCATTTTGTACACGAAGTGCATCCAGTTTTTGCCGTAACCCTCTCAACTTTTTAGCACATGCTATGTGGGTGAAATTATGATACCATGCCAACTTTCAACCATTTCAGAGTTCATTTGTGGTGCTTTTTAATTTCAGGGTTATTTAGCTCAAAACAATTCATTAAATGCATGAAAAATAGCAAATGAAGTTAGATAGGATTGAAATTTTAAGATGTGGCTTCTAATGGTTCATATTGAATGCACAAAAAGTCTGGAGTTGAAATAAGTTCAAAAAAATTGAAATCCTTTTGTAACAGACAAGTTTTCGTCCTAAACCCTGATACTTCGAAAGAGATTGTCCATTTTGTACACGAAGTGCATCCAGTTTTTTCCGTAACCCTCTCAACTTTTTAGCACATGCTATGTGGGTGAAATTATGACACCATGCCAAGTTTCAACCATTTCAGAGTTCATTTGTGGTGCTTTTTAATTTCAGGGTCATTTAGCTCAAAACAATTCATTTAATGCATGAAAAATAGCAAATGAAGTTAGATAGGGTTGAAATTTTAGGATGTGGCTTCTAATGGTTCATATTGAATGCACAAAAAGTCTGGAGTTGAAATAAGTTAAAAAAATTGAAATCCTTTGTAACACACGAGTTTTCGTCCGAAACCCTGATACTTCGAAAGAGATTGTCCATTTTGTACACGAAGTGCATACAGCTTTTGTCGTAACCCTCTCAACTTTTTATCCCATGCTATGTGGGTGAAATTATGATACCATGCCAAGTTTCAACCTTTTGAGAGTTCATTTGTGGTGCTTTTTAATTTCAGGGTCATTTAGGTGAAAACAATTCATTAAATGCATGAAAAATAGCAAATGATGTTAGATAGGGTTGAAATTTTCGGATGTGGCTTCTAATGGTACATATTGAATGCACAAAACGTCTGGAGTTGAAATAAGTTTAAAAAAATTGAAATCCTTTTGTAACAGACGAGTTTTCGTCCGAAACCCTGATACTTCGAAAGAGATTGCTCATTTTGTACACGAAGTGCATCCAGTTTTTGCCGTAACCCTCTCAACTTTTTAGCACATGCTATGTGGGTGAAATTATGATACCATGCCAACTTTCAACCATTTCAGAGTTCATTTGTGGTGCTTTTTAATTTCAGGGTCATTTAGCTCAAAACAATTCATTTAATGCATGAAAAATAGCAAATGAAGTTAGATAGGGTTGAAATTTTAGGATGTGGCTTATAATGGTTCATATTGAATGCACAAAAAGTCTGGAGTTGAAATAAGTTCAAAAAAAATTTAAATCCTTTTGTAACAGACGAGTTTTCGTCCTAAACCCTGATACTTCGAAAGAGATTGTCCATTTTGTACACGAAGTGCATCCAGTTTTTGCCGTAACCCTCTCAACTTTTTAGCAGATGCTATGTGGGTGAAATTATAATACCATGCCAAGTTTCAACCATTTCAGAGTTCATTTGTGGTGCTTTTTAATTTCAGGGTCATTTAGCTCAAAACAATTCATTAAATGCATGAAAAATAGCAAATGAAGTTAGATAGGGTTGAAATTTTAGGATGTGGCTTCTAATGGTTCATATTCAATGCACAAAAAGTCTGGAGTTGAAATAAGTTAAAAAAATTGAAATCCTTTTGTAACAGACGAGTTTTCGTCCGAAACCCTGATATTTCGAAAGAGATTGTCCATTTTGTACACGAAGTGCATCCAGTTTTTGCCGTAACCCTCTCAACTTTTTAGCACATGCTATGTGGGTGAAATTATGATACCATGCCAAGTTTCAACCATTTGATAGTTCATTTGTGGTGCTTTTTAATTTCAGGGTCATTTAGCTCAAAACAATTCATTAAATGCATGAAAAATAGCAAATGAAGTCAGATAGGGTTGAAATTTTAGGATGTGTCTTCTAATGGTTCATATTGAATGCACAAAAAGTCTGGAGTTGAAATAATTTTAAAAAATTGCAATCCTTTTGTAACAGACGAGTTTTCGTCCGAAATCCTGATACTTCGAAAGAGATTGTCCATTTTGTACACGAAGTGCATCCAGTTTTTGCCGTAACCCTCTCAACTTTTTAGCACATGCTATGTGGGTGAAATTATGATACCATGCCAACTTTCAACCATTTCAGAGTTCATTTGTGGTGCTTTTTAATTTCAGGGTCATTTAGCTCAAAACAATTCATTAAATGCATGAAAAATTGCAAATGAAGTTAGATAGGGTTGAAATTTTAGGATGTGGCTTCTAATGGTTCATATTGAATGCACAAAAAGTCTGGAGTTGAAATAATTTTAAAAAATTGAAATCCTTTTGTAACAAACGAGTTTTTGTCCGAAACCCTGATACTTCGAAAGTGATTGTCCATTTTGTACACGAAGTGCATCCAGTTTTTGCCGTAACCCTCTCAACTTTTTAACACATGCTATGTGGGTGAAATTATGATATACCATGCCAAGTTTCAACCATTTCCGAGTTCATTTGTGGTGCTTTTTAATTTCAGGGTCATTTAGCTGAAAACAATTCATTAAATGCATGAAAAATAGCAAATGAAGTTAGATAGGGTTGAAATTTTAGGATGTGGCTTCTAATGGTTCATATTGAATGCACAAAACGTCTGGAGTTGAAATAATTTTAAAAAATTGAAATCCTTTTGTAACACACGAGTTTTCGTCCGAAACCCTGATATTTCGAAAGAGATTGTCCATTTTGTACACGAAGTGCATCCAGTTTTTGCCGTAACCCTCTCAACTTTTTAGCACATGCTATGTGGGTGAAATTATGATACCATGCCAAGTTTCAACCATTTGATAGTTCATTTGTGGTGCTTTTTAATTTCAGGGTCATTTAGCTCAAAACAATTCATTAAATGCATGAAAAATAGCAAATGAAGTCAGATAGGGTTGAAATTTTAGGATGTGTCTTCTAATGGTTCATATTGAATGCACAAAAAGTCTGGAGTTGAAATAATTTTAAAAAATTGCAATCCTTTTGTAACAGACGAGTTTTCGCCCGAAACCCTGATACTTCGAAAGAGATTGTCCATTTTGTACACGAAGTGCATCCAGTTTTTGCCGTAACCCTCTCAACTTTTTAGCACATGCTATGTGGGTGAAATTATGATACCATGCCAACTTTCAACCATTTCAGAGTTCATTTGTGGTGCTTTTTAATTTCAGGGTCATTTAGCTCAAAACAATTCATTAAATGCATGAAAAATAGCAAATGAAGTTAGATAGGGTTGAAATTTTAGGATGTGGCTTCTAATGGTTCATATTGAATGCACAAAAAGTCTGGAGTTGAAATAAGTTCAAAAAAATTGAAATCCTTTTGTAACAGACGAGTTTTCGTCCGAAACCATGATACTTCGAAAGAGATTGTCCATTTTGTACACGATGTGCATCCAGTTTTTGCCGTAACCCTCTCAACTTTTTACCACATGCTACGTGGGTGAAATTATGATACCATGCCAAGTTTCAACCATTTCAGAGTTCATTTGTGGTGCTTTTTAATTTCAGGGTCATTTAGCTGAAAACAATTCATTAAATGCATGAAAAATAGCAAATGAAGTTAGATAGGGTTGAAATTTTAGGATGTGGCTTCTAATGGTTCATATTGAATGCACAAAAAGTCTGGAGTTGAAATAATTTTAAAAAATTGAAATCCTTTTGTAACAAACGAGTTTTTGTCCGAAACCCTGATACTTCGAAAGTGATTGTCCATTTTGTACACGAAGTGCATCCAGTTTTTGCCGTAACCCTCTCAACTTTTTAACACATGCTATGTGGGTGAAATTATGATATACCATGCCAAGTTTCAACCATTTCCGAGTTCATTTGTGGTGCTTTTTAATTTCAGGGTCATTTAGCTAAAAACAATTCATTAAATGCATGAAAAATAGCAAATCAAGTTAGATAGGGTTGAAATTTTAGGATGTGGCTTCTAATGGTTCATATTGAATGCACAAAACGTCTGGAGTTGAAATAATTTTAAAAATTTAAATCATTTTGTAACACACGAGTTTTCGTCCGAAACCCTGATATTTCGAAAGAGATTGTTCATTTTGTACACGAAGTGCATCCAGTTTTTGCCGTAACCCTCTCAACTTTTTAGCACATGCTATGTGGGTGAAATTATGATACCATGCCAAGTTTCAACCATTTGATAGTTCATTTGTGGTGCTTTTTAATTTCAGGGTCATTTAGCTGAAAACAATTCATTAAATGCATGAAAAATAGCAAATGAAGTTAGATAGGGTTGAAATTTTAGGATGTGGCTTATAATGGTTCATATTGAATGCACAAAAAGTCTGGGGTTGAAATAAGTTAAAAAAAATTGAAATCCTTATGTAACAGACGAGTTTTCGTCCGAAACCCTGATACTTCGAAAGAGATTGTCCATTTTGTACACGAAGTGCATCCAGCTTTTGCCGTAACCCTCTCAACTTTTTATCCCGTGCTATGTGGGTGAAATTATGATACCATGCCCAGTTTCAACCTTTTTAGAGTTCATTTGTGGTGCTTTTTAATTTTAGGGTCATTTAGCTCAAAACAATTCATTAAATGCATGGAAAATAGCAAATGATGTTAGATAGGGTTGAAATTTTCGGATGTGGCTTCTAATGGTTCATATTGAATGCACAAAAAGTGTGGAGTTGAAATAAGTTAAAAAAAATTGAAATCCTTTTGTAACAGACGAGTTTTCGTCCTAAACCCTGATACTTCGAAAGAGATTGTCCATTTTGTACACGAAGTGCATCCAGTTTTTGCCGTAACCCTCTCAACTTTTTAGCACATGCTATGTGGGTGAAATTATGATACCATGCCAAGTTTCAACAATTTCAGAGTTCATTTGTGGTGCTATTTAATTTCAGGGTCATTTAGCTCAAAACAATTCATTAAATGCATGAAAAATAGCAAATGAAGTTAGATAGGGTTGAAATTTTAGGATGTGGCTTCTAATGGTTCATATTGAATGCACAAAAAGTCTGGAGTTGAAATAAGTTAAAAAAAATTGAAATCCTTTTGTAACAGACGAGTTTTCGTCCGAAACCCTGATATTTCGAAAGAGATTGTCCATTTTGTACACGAAGTGCATCCAGTTTTTGCCGTAACCCTCTCAACTTTTTAGCACATGCTATGTGGGTGAAATTATGATACCATTCCAAGTTTCAACCATTTGATAGTTCATTTGTGGTGCTTTTTAATTTCAGGGTCATTTAGCTCAAAACAATTCATTAAATGCATGAAAAATAGCAAATGAAGTCAGATAGGGTTGAAATTTTAGGATGTGGCTTCTAATGGTTCATATTGAATGCACAAAAAGTCTGGAGTTGAAATAATTCAAAAAAATTGAAATCCTTTTGTAACACACGAGTTTTCGTCCGAAACCCTGATACTTCGAAAGAGATTGTCCATTTTGTACACGAAGTGCATCCAGTTTTTGCCGTAACCCTCTCAACTTTTTAGCACATGCTATGTGGGTGAAATTATGATACCATGCCAACTTTCTACCATTTCAGAGTTCATTTGTGGTGCTTTTTAATTTCAGGGTCATTTAGCTGAAAACAATTCATTAAATGCATGAAAAATAGCAAATGAAGTTAGATAGGGTTGAAATTTTAGGATGTGGCTTCTAATGGTTCATATTGAATGCACAAAAAGTCTGGAGTTGAAATAAGTTCAAAAAAATTGAAATCCTTTTGTAACAAACGAGTTTTCGTCCGAAACCATGATACTTCGAAAGAGATTGTCCATTTTGTACACGAAGTGCATCCATTTTTTGCCGTAACCCTCTCAACTTTTTAGCACATGCTATGTGGGTGAAATTATGATACCATGTCAACTTTCAACCATTTCAGAGTTCATTTGTGGTGCTTTTTAATTTCAGGGTCATTTAGCTGAAAACAATTCATTAAATGCATGAAAAATAGCAAATGAAGTTAGATAGGGTTGAAATTTTAGGATGTGGCTTATAATGGTTCATATTGAATGCACAAAACGTCTGGAGTTGAAATAATTTTAAAAAATTGAAATCCTTTTGTAACAAACGAGTTTTTGTCCGAAACCCTGATACTTCGAAAGTGATTGTCCATTTTGTACACGAAGTGCATCCAGTTTTTGCCGTAACCCTCTCAACTTTTTAACACATGCTATGTGGGTGAAATTATGATATACCATGCCAAGTTTCAACCATTTCCGAGTTCATTTGTGGTGCTTTTTAATTTCAGGGTCATTTAGCTGAAAACAATTCATTAAATGCATGAAAAATAGCAAATGAAGTTAGATAGGGTTGAAATTTTAGGATGTGGCTTCTAATGGTTCATATTGAATGCACAAAACGTCTGGAGTTGAAATAATTTTAAAAAATTGAAATCCTTTTGTAACACACGAGTTTTCGTCCGAAACCCTGATATTTCGAAAGAGATTGTCCATTTTGTACACGAAGTGCATCCAGTTTTTGCCGTAACCCTCTCAACTTTTTAGCACATGCTATGTGGGTGAAATTATGGTACTATGCCAAGTTTCAACCATTTGATAGTTCATTTGTGGTGCTTTTTAATTTCAGGGTCATTTAGCTGAAAACAATTCATTAAATGCATGAAAAATAGCAAATGAAGTTAGATAGGGTTGAAATTTTAGGATGTGGCTTATAATGGTTCATATTGAATGCACAAAAAGTCTGGGGTTGAAATAAGTTAAAAAAAATTGAAATCCTTATGTAACAGACGAGTTTTCGTCCGAAACCCTGATACTTCGAAAGAGATTGTCCATTTTGTACACGAAGTGCATCCAGCTTTTGCCGTAACCCTCTCAACTTTTTATCCCATGCTATGTGGGTGAAATTATGATACCATGCCCAGTTTCAACCTTTTTAGAGTTCATTTGTGGTGCTTTTTAATTTCAGGGTCATTTAGCTCAAAACAATTCATTAAATGCATGGAAAATAGCAAATGATGTTAGATAGGGTTGAAATTTTCGGATGTGGCTTCTAATGGTTCATATTGAATGCACAAAAAGTTTGGAGTTGAAATAAGTTAAAAAAAATTGAAATCCTTTTGTAACAGACGAGTTTTCGTCCTAAACCCTGATACTTCGAAAGAGATTGTCCATTTTGTACACGAAGTGCATCCAGTTTTTGCCGTAACCCTCTCAACTTTTTAGCACATGCTATGTGGGTGAAATTATGATACCATGCCAAGTTTCAACAATTTCAGAGTTCATTTGTGGTGCTTTTTAATTTCAGGGTCATTTAGCTCAAAACAATTCATTAAATGCATGAAAAATAGCAAATGAAGTTAGATAGGGTTGAAATTTTAGGATGTGGCTTCTAATGGTTCATATTGAATGCACAAAAAGTCTGGAGTTGAAATAAGTTAAAAAAAATTGAAATCCTTTTGTAACAGACGAGTTTTCGTCCGAAACCCTGATATTTCGAAAGAGATTGTCCATTTTGTACACGAAGTGCATCCAGTTTTTGCCGTAACCCTCTCAACTTTTTAGCACATGCTATGTGGGTGAAATTATGATACCATTCCAAGTTTCAACCATTTGATAGTTCATTTGTGGTGCTTTTTAATTTCAGGGTCATTTAGCTCAAAACAATTCATTAAATGCATGAAAAATAGCAAATGAAGTCAGATAGGGTTGAAATTTTAGGATGTGGCTTCTAATGGTTCATATTGAATGCACAAAAAGTCTGGAGTTGAAATAATTTAAAAAAATTGAAATCCTTTTGTAATAGACGAGTTTTCGTCCGAAACCCTGATACTTCGAAAGAGATTGTCCATTTTGTACACGAAGTGCATCCAGTTTTTGCCGTAACCCTCTCAACTTTTTAGCACATGCTATGTGGGTGAAATTATGATACCATGCCAACTTTCAACCATTTCAGAGTTGATTTGTGGTGCTTTTTAATTTCAGGGTCATTTAGCTCAAAACAATTCATTAAATGCATGAAAAATAGCAAATGAAGTTAGATAGGGTTGAAATTTTAGGATGTGGCTTCTAATGATTCATATTGAATGCACAAAAAGTCTGGAGTTGAAATAAGTTCAAAAAAATTGAAATCCTTTTGTAACAGACGAGTTTTCGTCCGAAACCATGATACTTCGAAAGAGATTGTCCATTTTGTACACGAAGTGCATCCATTTTTTGCCGTAACCCTCTCAACTTTTTAGCACATGCTATGTGGGTGAAATTATGATACCATGTCAACTTTCAACCATTTCAGAGTTCATTTGTGGTGCTTTTTAATTTCAGGGTCATTTAGCTGAAAACAATTCATTAAATGCATGAAAAATAGCAAATGAAGTTAGATAGGGTTGAAATTTTAGGATGTGGCTTATAATGGTTCATATTGAATGCACAAAACGTCTGGAGTTGAAATAATTTTAAAAAATTGAAATCCTTTTGTAACACACGAGTTTTCGTCCGAAACCCTGATATTTCGAAATAGATTGTCCATTTTGTACACGAAGTGCATCCAGTTTTTGCCGTAACCCTCTCAACTTTTTAGCACATGCTATGTGGGTGAAATTATGATACCATGCCAAGTTTCAACCATTTGATAGTTCATTTGTGGTGCTTTTTAATTTCAGGGTCATTTAGCTGAAAACAATTCATTAAATGCATGAAAAATAGCAAATGAAGTTAGATAGGGTTGAAATTTTAGGATGTGGCTTATAATGGTTCATATTGAATGCACAAAAAGTCTGGGGTTGAAATAAGTTAAAAAAATTGAAATCCTTATGTAACAGTCGAGTTTTCGTCCGAAACCCTGATACTTCGAAAGAGATTGTCCATTTTGTACACGAAGTGCATCCAGCTTTTGTCGTAACCCTCTCAACTTTTTATCCCGTGCTATGTGGGTGAAATTATGATACCATGCCCAGTTTCAACCTTTTTAGAGTTCATTTGTGGTGCTTTTTAATTTCAGGTTCATTTAGCTCAAAACAATTCATTAAATGCATGGAAAATAGCAAATGATGTTAGATAGGGTTGAAATTTTCGGATGTGGTTTCTAATGGTTCATATTGAATGCACAAAAAGTTTGGAGTTGAAATAAGTTAAAAAAAATTGAAATCCTTTTGTAACAGACGAGTTTTCGTCCTAAACCCTGATACTTCGAAAGAGATTGTCCATTTTGTACACGAAGTGTATCCAGTTTTTGCCGTAACCCTCTCAACTTTTTAGCACATGCTATGTGGGTGAAATTATGATACCATGCCAAGTTTCAACAATTTCAGAGTTCATTTGTGGTGCTTTTTAATTTCAGGGTCATTTAGCTCAAAACAATTCATTAAATGCATGAAAAATAGCAAATGAAGTTAGATAGGGTTGAAATTTTAGGATGTGGCTTCTAATGGTTCATATTGAATGCACAAAAAGTCTGGAGTTGAAATAAGTTAAAAAAAATTGAAATCCTTTTGTAACAGACGAGTTTTCGTCCGAAACCCTGATATTTCGAAAGAGATTGTCCATTTTGTACACGAAGTGCATCCAGTTTTTGCCGTAACCCTCTCAACTTTTTAGCACATGCTATGTGGGTGAAATTATGATACCATTCCAAGTTTCAACCATTTGATAGTTCATTTGTGGTGCTTTTTAATTTCAGGGTCATTTAGCTCAAAACAATTCATTAAATGCATGAAAAATAGCAAATGAAGTCAGATAGGGTTGAAATTTTAGGATGTGGCTTCTAATGGTTCAAATTGAATGCACAAAAAGTCTGGAGTTGAAATAATTTTAAAAAATTGAAATCCTTTTGTAATAGACGAGTTTTCGTCCGAAACCCTGATACTTCGAAAGAGATTGTCCATTTTGTACACGAAGTGCATCCAGTTTTTGCCGTAACCCTCTCAACTTTTTAGCACATGCTATGTTGGTGAAATTATGATACCATGCCAACTTTCAACCATTTCAGAGTTCATTTGTGGTGCTTTTTAATTTCAGGGTCATTTAGCTCAAAACAATTCATTAAATGCATGAAAAATAGCAAATGAAGTTAGATAGGGTTGAAATTTTAGGATGTGGCTTCTAATGGTTCATATTGAATGCACAAAAAGTCTGGAGTTGAAATAAGTTCAAAAAAATTGAAATCCTTTTGTAACAGACGAGTTTTCGTCCGAAACCATGATACTTCGAAAGAGATTGTCCATTTTGTACACGAAGTGCATCCATTTTTTGCCGTAACCCTCTCAACTTTTTAGCACATGCTATGTGGGTGAAATTATGATACCATGTCAACTTTCAACCATTTCAGAGTTCATTTGTGGTGCTTTTTAATTTCAGGGTCATTTAGCTGAAAACAATTCATTAAATGCATGAAAAATAGCAAATGAAGTTAGATAGGGTTGAAATTTTAGGATGTGGCTTATAATGGTTCATATTGAATGCACAAAACGTCTGGAGTTGAAATAATTTTAAAAAATTGAAATCCTTTTGTAACACACGAGTTTTCGTCCGAAACCCTGATATTTCGAAAGAGATTGTTCATTTTGTACACGAAGTGCATCCAGTTTTTGCCGTAACCCTCTCAACTTTTTAGCACATGCTATGTGGGTGAAATTATGATACCATGCCAAGTTTCAACAAATTCAGAGTTCATTTGAGGTGCTTTTTAATTTCAGGGTCATTTAGCTCAAAACAATTCATTAAATGCATGAAAAATAGCAAATGAAGTTAGATAGGGTTGAAATTTTAGGATGTGGCTTCTAATGGTTCATATTGAATGCACAAAAAGTCTGGAGTTGAAATAAGTTAAAAAAAATTGAAATCCTTTTGTAACAGACGAGTTTTCGTCCGAAACCCTGATATTTCGAAAGAGATTGTCCATTTTGTACACGAAGTGCATCCAGTTTTTGCCGTAACCCTCTCAACTTTTTAGCACATGCTATGTGGGTGAAATTATGATACCATTCCAAGTTTCAACCATTTGATAGTTCATTTGTGGTGCTTTTTAATTTCAGGGTCATTTAGCTCAAACAATTCATTAAATGCATGAAAAATAGCAAATGAAGTCGGATAGGGTTGAAATTTTAGGATGTGGCTTCTAATGGTTCATATTGAATGCACAAAAAGTCTGGAGTTGAAATAATTTTAAAAAATTGAAATCCTTTTGTAATAGACGAGTTTTCGTCCGAAACCCTGATACTTCGAAAGAGATTGTCCATTTTGTACACGAAGTGCATCCAGTTTTTGCCGTAACCCTCTCAACTTTTTAGCACATGCTATGTGGGTGAAATTATGATACCATGCCAACTTTCAACCATTTCAGAGTTCATTTGTGGTGCTTTTTAATTTCAGGGTCATTTAGCTCAAAACAATTCATTAAATGCATGAAAAATAGCAAATGAAGTTAGATAGGGTTGAAATTTTAGGATGTGGCTTCTAATGGTTCATATTGAATGCACAAAAAGTCTGGAGTTGAAATAAGTTCAAAAAAATTGAAATCCTTTTGTAACAGACGAGTTTTCGTCGGAAACCATGATACTTCGAAAGAGATTGTCCATTTTGTACACGAAGTGCATCCAGTTTTTGCCGTAACCCTCTCAACTTTTTAGCACATGCTATGTGGGTGAAATTATGATACCATGCCAACTTTCAACCATTTCAGAGTTCATTTGTGGTGCTTTTTAATTTCAGGGTCATTTAGCTGAAAACAATTCATTAAATGCATGAAAAATAGCAAATGAAGTTAGATAGGGTTGAAATTTTAGGATGTGGCTTATAATGGTTCATATTGAATGCACAAAAAGTTTGGAGTTGAAATAAGTTAAAAAAATTTGAAATCCTTTTGTAACAGACGAGTTTTCGTCCTAAACCCTGATACTTCGAAAGAGATTGTCCATTTTGTACACGAAGTGCATCCAGTTTTTGCCGTAACCCTCTCAACTTTTTAGCACATGCTATGTGGGTGAAATTATGATACCATGCCAAGTTTCAACCATTTCAGAGTTCATTTGTGGTGCTTTTTAATTTCAGGGTCATTTAGCTGAAAACAATTCATTAAATGCATGAAAAATAGCAAATGAAGTTAGATAGGGTTGAAATTTTAGGATGTGGCTTATAATGGTTCATATTGAATGCACAAAACGTCTGGAGTTGAAATAATTTTAAAAAATTGAAATCCTTTTGTAACACACGAGTTTTCGTCCGAAACCCTGATATTTCGAAAGAGATTGTTCATTTTGTACACGAAGTGCATCCAGTTTTTGCCGTAACCCTCTCAACTTTTTAGCACATGCTATGTGGGTGAAATTATGATACCATGCCAAGTTTCAACAAATTCAGAGTTCATTTGAGGTGCTTTTTAATTTCAGGGTCATTTAGCTCAAAACAATTCATTAAATGCATGAAAAATAGCAAATGAAGTTAGATAGGGTTGAAATTTTAGGATGTGGCTTCTAATGGTTCATATTGAATGCACAAAAAGTCTGGAGTTGAAATAAGTTAAAAAAAATTGAAATCCTTTTGTAACAGACGAGTTTTCGTCCGAAACCCTGATATTTCGAAAGAGATTGTCCATTTTGTACACGAAGTGCATCCAGTTTTTGCCGTAACCCTCTCAACTTTTTAGCACATGCTATGTGGGTGAAATTATGATACCATTCCAAGTTTCAACCATTTGATAGTTCATTTGTGGTGCTTTTTAATTTCAGGGTCATTTAGCTCAAACAATTCATTAAATGCATGAAAAATAGCAAATGAAGTCGGATAGGGTTGAAATTTTAGGATGTGGCTTCTAATGGTTCATATTGAATGCACAAAAAGTCTGGAGTTGAAATAATTTTAAAAAATTGAAATCCTTTTGTAATAGACGAGTTTTCGTCCGAAACCCTGATACTTCGAAAGAGATTGTCCATTTTGTACACGAAGTGCATCCAGTTTTTGCCGTAACCCTCTCAACTTTTTAGCACATGCTATGTGGGTGAAATTATGATACCATGCCAACTTTCAACCATTTCAGAGTTCATTTGTGGTGCTTTTTAATTTCAGGGTCATTTAGCTCAAAACAATTCATTAAATGCATGAAAAATAGCAAATGAAGTTAGATAGGGTTGAAATTTTAGGATGTGGCTTCTAATGGTTCATATTGAATGCACAAAAAGTCTGGAGTTGAAATAAGTTCAAAAAAATTGAAATCCTTTTGTAACAGACGAGTTTTCGTCGGAAACCATGATACTTCGAAAGAGATTGTCCATTTTGTACACGAAGTGCATCCAGTTTTTGCCGTAACCCTCTCAACTTTTTAGCACATGCTATGTGGGTGAAATTATGATACCATGCCAACTTTCAACCATTTCAGAGTTCATTTGTGGTGCTTTTTAATTTCAGGGTCATTTAGCTGAAAACAATTCATTAAATGCATGAAAAATAGCAAATGAAGTTAGATAGGGTTGAAATTTTAGGATGTGGCTTATAATGGTTCATATTGAATGCACAAAAAGTTTGGAGTTGAAATAAGTTAAAAAAATTTGAAATCCTTTTGTAACAGACGAGTTTTCGTCCTAAACCCTGATACTTCGAAAGAGATTGTCCATTTTGTACACGAAGTGCATCCAGTTTTTGCCGTAACCCTCTCAACTTTTTAGCACATGCTATGTGGGTGAAATTATGATACCATGCCAAGTTTCAACCATTTCAGAGTTCATTTGTGGTGCTTTTTAATTTCAGGGTCATTTAGCTCAAAACAATTCATTAAATGCATGAAAAATAGCAAATGAAGTTAGATAGGGTTGAAATTTTTGGATGTGGCTTCTAATGGTTCATATTGAATGCACAAAACGTCTGGAGTTGAAATAATTTTAAAAAATTGAAATCCTTTTGTAACAGACGAGTTTTCGTCCGAAACCATGATACTTCGAAAGAGATTGTCCATTTTGTACACGAAGTGCATCCAGTTTTTGCCGTAACCCTCTCAACTTTTTAGCACATGCTATGTGTGTGAAATTATGATACCATGCCAAGTTTCAACCATTTGATAGTTCATTTGTGGTGCTTTTTAATTTCAGGGTCATTTAGCTCAAAACAATTCATTAAATGCATGAAAAATAGCAAATGAAGTCAGATAGGGTTGAAATTTTAGGATGTGTCTTCTAATGGTTCATATTGAATGCACAAAAAGTCTGGAGTTGAAATAATTTTAAAAAATTGCAATCCTTTTGTAACAGACGAGTTTTCGTCCGAAACCCTGATACATCGAAAGAGATTGTCCATTTTGTACACGAAGTGCATCCAGTTTTTGCCGTAACCCTCTCAACTTTTTAGCACATGCTATGTGGGTGAAATTATGATACCATGCCAACTTTCAACCATTTCAGAGTTCATTTGTGGTGCTTTTTAATTTCAGGGTCATTTAGCTCAAAACAATTCATTAAATGCATGAAAAATAGCAAATGAAGTTAGATAGGGTTGAAATTTTAGGATGTGGCTTCTAATGGTTCATATTGAATGCACAAAAATTCTGGAGTT
This sequence comes from Elymus sibiricus, assembly GCA_039707655.1. Lineage (NCBI taxonomy): Eukaryota > Viridiplantae > Streptophyta > Magnoliopsida > Poales > Poaceae > Elymus > Elymus sibiricus. Next base: position 243,181,071 of record CM077665.1, read on the forward strand.
GAAATAAGTTCAAAAAAATTGAAATCCTTTTGTAACAGACGAGTTTTCGTCCGAAACCATGATACTTCGAAAGAGATTGTCCATTTTGTACACGAAGTGCATCCAGTTTTTGCCGTAACCCTCTCAACTTTTTAGCACATGCTATGTGGGTGAAATTATGATACCATGCCAAGTTTCAACCATTTCAGAGTTCATTTGTGGTGCTTTTTAATTTCAGGGTCATTTAGCTGAAAACAATTCATTAAATGCATGAAAAATAGCAAATGAAGTTAGATAGGGTTGAAATTTTAGGATGTGGCTTCTAATGGTTCATATTGAATGCACAAAAAGTCTGGAGTTGAAATAATTTTAAAAAATTGAAATCCTTTTGTAACAAACGAGTTTTTGTCCGAAACCCTGATACTTCGAAAGTGATTGTCCATTTTGTACACGAAGTGCATCCAGTTTTTGCCGTAACCCTCTCAACTTTTTAACACATGCTATGTGGGTGAAATTATGATATACCATGCCAAGTTTCAACCATTTCCGAGTTCATTTGTGGTGCTTTTTAATTTCAGGGTCATTTAGCTGAAAACAATTCATTAAATGCATGAAAAATAGCAAATGAAGTTAGATAGGGTTGAAATTTTAGGATGTGGCTTCTAATGGTTCATATTGAATGCACAAAACGTCTGGAGTTGAAATAATTTTAAAAAATTGAAATCCTTTTGTAACACACGAGTTTTCGTCCGGAACCCTGATATTTCGAAAGAGATTGTCCATTTTGTATACGAAGTGCATCCAGTTTTTGCCGTAACCCTCTCAACTTTTTAGCACATGCTATGTGGGTGAAATTATGATACCATGCCAAGTTTCAACCATTTAATAGTTCATTTGTGGTGCTTTTTAATTTCAGGGTCATTTAGCTGAAAACAATTCATTAAATGCATGAAAAATAGCAAATGAAGTTAGATAGGGTTGAAATTTTAGGATGTGGCTTATAATGGTTCATATTGAATGCACAAAAAGTCTGGGGTTGAAATAAGTTAAAAAAAATTGAAATCCTTATGTAACAGACGAGTTTTCGTCCGAAACCCTGATACTTCGAAAGAGATTGTCCATTTTGTACACGAAGTGCATCCAGCTTTTGCCGTAACCCTCTCAACTTTTTATCCCGTGCTATGTGGGTGAAATTATGATACCATGCCCAGTTTCAACCTTTTTAGAGTTCATTTGTGGTGCTTTTTAATTTCAGGGTCATTTAGCTCAAAACAATTCATTAAATGCATGGAAAATAGCAAATGATGTTAGATAGGGTTGAAATTTTCGGATGTGGCTTCTAATGGTTCATATTGAATGCACAAAAAGTTTGGAGTTGAAATAAATTAAAAAAAATTGAAATCCTTTTGTAACAGACGAGTTTTCGTCCTAAACCCTGATACTTCGAAAGAGATTGTCCATTTTGTACACGAAGTGCATCCAGTTTTTCCCGTAACCCTCTCAACTTTTTAGCACATGCTATGTGGGTGAAATTATGATACCATGCCAAGTTTCAAAAATTTCAGAGTTCATTTGTGGTGCTTTTTAATTTCAGGGTCATTTAGCTCAAAACAATTCATTAAATGCATGAAAAATAGCAAATGAAGTTAGATAGGGTTGAAATTTTAGGATGTGGCTTCTAATGGTTCATATTGAATGCACAAAAAGTCTGGAGTTGAAATAAGTTAAAAAAAATTGAAATCCTTTTGTAACAGACGAGTTTTCGTCAGAAACCCTGATATTTCGAAAGAGATTGTCCATTTTGTACACGAAGTGCATCCAGTTTTTGCCGTAACCCTCTCAACTTTTTAGCACATGCTATGTGGGTGAAATTATGATACCATTCCAAGTTTCAACCATTTAATAGTTCATTTGTGGTGCTTTTTAATTTCAGGGTCATTTAGCTCAAAACAATTCATTAAATGCATGAAAAATAGCAAATGAAGTCAGATAGGGTTGAAATTTTAGGATGTGGCTTCTAATGGTTCATATTGAATGCACAAAAAGTCTGGAGTTGAAATAATTTTAAAAAATTGAAATCCTTTTGTAATAGACGAGTTTTCGTCCGAAACCCTGATACTTCGAAAGAGATTGTCCATTTTGTACACGAAGTGCATCCAGTTTTTGCCGTAACCCTCTAAACTTCTTAGCACATGCTATGTGGGTGAAATTATGATACCATGCCAACTTTCAACCATTTCAGAGTTCATTTGTGGTGCTTTTTAATTTCAGGGTCATTTAGCTCAAAACAATTCATTAAATGCATGAAAAATAGCAAATGAAGTTAGATAGGGTTGAAATTTTAGGATGTGGCTTCTAATGGTTCATATTGAATGCACAAAAAGTCTGGAGTTGAAATAAGTTCAAAAATTTTGAAATCCTTTTGTAACAGACGAGTTTTCGTCCGAAACCATGATACTTCGAAAGAGATTGTCCATTTTGTACACGAAGTGCATCCAGTTTTTGCCGTAACCCTCTCCACTTTTTAGCACATGCTATGTGGGTGAAATTATGATACCATGCCAACTTTCAACCATTTCAGAGTTCATTTGTGGTGCTTTTTAATTTCAGGGTCATTTAGCTGAAAACAATTCATTAAATGCATGAAAAATAGCAAATGAAGTTAGATAGGGTTGAAATTTTAGGATGTGGCTTATAATGGTTCATATTGAATGCACAAAAAGTTTGGAGTTGAAATAAGTTAAAAAAAAATTGAAATCCTTTTGTAACAGACGAGTTTTCGTCCTAAACCCTGATACTTCGAAAGAGATTGTCCATTTTGTACACGAAGTGCATCCAGTTTTTGCCGTAACCCTCTCAACTTTTTAGCACATGCTATGTGGGTGAAATTATGATACCATGCCAAGTTTCAACCATTTCAGAGTTCATTTGTGGTGCTTTTTAATTTCAGGGTCATTTAGCTCAAAACAATTCATTAAATGCATGAAAAATAGCAAATGAAGTTAGATAGGGTTGAAATTTTAGGATGTGGCTTCTAATGGTTCATATTGAATGCACAAAACGTCTGGAGTTGAAATAATTTTAAAAAATTGAAATCCTTTTGTAACACACGAGTTTTCGTCCGAAACCCTGATACTTCGAAAGAGATTGTCCATTTTGTACACGAAGTGCATCCAGTTTTTGCCGTAACCCTCTCAACTTTTTAGCACATACTATGTGGGTGAAATTATGATACCATGCCAACTTTCAACCATTTCAGAGTTCATTTGTGGTGCTTTTTAATTTCAGGGTTATTTAGCTCAAAACAATTCATTAAATGAATGAAAAATAGCAAATGAAGTTAGATAGGGTTGAAATTTTAGGATGTGGCTTCTAATGGTTCATATGGAATGCACAAAAAGTTTGGAGTTGAAATAAGTTTAAAAAAATTGAAATCCTTTTGTAACAGACGAGTTTTCGTCCTAAACCCTGATACTTCGAAAGAGATTGTCCATTTTGTACACGAAGTGCATCCAGTTTTTGCCGTAACCCTCTCAACTTTTTAGCACATGCTATGTGGGTGAAATTATGATACCATGCCAAGTTTCAACCATTTCAGAGTTCATTTGTGGTGCTTTTTAATTTAAGGGTCATTTAGCTCAAAACAATTCATTTAATGCATGAAAAATAGCAAATGAAGTTAGATAGGGTTGAAATTTTAGGATGTGGCTTATAATGGTTCATATTGAATGCACAAAAAGTTTGGAGTTGAAATAAGTTAAAAAAATTTGAAATCCTTTTGTAACAGACGAGTTTTCGTCCTAAACCCTGATACTTCGAAAGAGATTGTCCATTTTGTACACGAAGTGCATCCAGTTTTTGCCGTAACCCTCTCAACTTTTTAGCACATGCTATGTGGGTGAAATTATGATACCATGCCAAGTTTCAACCATTTCAGAGTTCATTTGTGGTGCTTTTTAATTTCAGGGTCATTTAGCTCAAAACAATTCATTAAATGCATAAAAAATAGCAAATGAAGTTAGATAGGGTTGAAATTTTAGGATGTGGCTTCTAATGCTTCATATTGAATGCACAAAAAGTCTGGAGTTGAAATAAGTTAAAAAAAATTGAAATCCTTTTGTAACAAACGAGTTTTCGTCCGAAACCCTGATATTTCGAAAGAGATTGTCCATTTTGTACACGAAGTGCATCCAGTTTTTGCCGTAACCCTCTCAACTTTTTAGAACATGCTATGTGGGTGAAATTATGATACCATGCCAAGTGTCAACCATTTGATAGTTCATTTGTTTTGCTTTTTAATTTCAGGGTCATTTAGCTCAAAACCATTCATTAAATGCATGAAAAATAGGAAATGAAGTTAGATAGGGTTGAACTTTTAGGATGTGGCTTATAATGGTTCATATTGAATGCACAAAAAGTCTGGGGTTGAAATAAGTTAAAAAAAATTGAAATCCTTATGTAACAGACGAGTTTTCGTCCGAAACCCTGATACTTCGAAAGAGATTGTCCATTTTGTACACGAAGTGCATCCAGCTTTTGCCGTAACCCTCTCAACTTTTTATCCCATGCTATGTGGGTGAAATTATGATACCATGAAAAGTTTCAACCTTTTTAGAGTTCATTTGTGGTGCTTTTTAATTTCAGGGTCATTTAGCTCAAAACAATTCATTAAATGCATAAAAAATAGCAAATGAAGTTAGATAGGGTTGAAATTTTAGGATGTGGCTTCTAATGCTTCATATTGAATGCACAAAAAGTCTGGAGTTGAAATAAGTTAAAAAAATTGAAATCCTTTTGTAACACACGAGTTTTCGTCCGAAACCCTGATACTTCGAAAGAGATTGTCCATTTTGTACACGAAGTGCATCCAGTTTTTGCCGTAACCCTCTCAACTTTTTAGCACATGCTATGTGGGTGAAATTATGATACCATGCCAAGTTTCAACCATTTCAGAGTTCATTTGTGGTGCTTTTTAATTTCAGGGTCATTTAGCTCAAAACAATTCATTAAATGCATGAAAAATTGCAAATGAAGTTAGATAGGGTTGAAAGTTTAGGATGTGGCTTCTAATGGTTCATATTGAATGCACAAAAAGTCTGGAGTTGAAATAATTTTAAAAAATTGAAATCCTTTTGTAACAGACGAGTTTTCGTCCGAAACCCTGATACTTCGAAAGAGATTGTCCATTTTGTACACGAAGTGCATCAAATTTTTTCCGTAACCCTCTCAACTTTTTAGCACATGCTATGTGGGTGAAATTATGATATACCATGCCAAGTTTCAACCATTTCCGAGTTCATTTGTGGTGCTTTTTAATTTCAGGGTCATTTAGGTGAAAACAATTCATTAAATGCATGAAAAATAGCAAATGAAGTTAGATAGGGTTGAAATTTTAGGATGTGGCTTCTAATGGTTCATATTGAATGCACAAAACGTCTGGAGTTGAAATAATTTTAAAAAATTGAAATCCTTTTGTAACACACGAATTTTCGTCCGAAACCCTGATACTTCGAAAGAGATTGTCCTTTTTGTACACGAAGTGCATCCAGTTTATGCCGTAACCCTCTCAACTTTTTAGCACATGCTATGTGGTTGAAATTATGATACCATGCCAACTTTCAACCATTTCAGAGTTCATTTGTGGTGCTTTTTAATTTCAGGGTTATTTAGCTCAAAACAATTCATTAAATGCATGAAAAATAGCAAATGAAGTTAGATAGGGTTGAAATTTTAGGATGTGGCTTCTAATGGTTCATATGGAATGCACAAAAAGTTTGGAGTTGAAATAAGTTTAAAAAAATTGAAATCCTTTTGTAACACACGAGTTTTCGTCCGAAACCCTGATACTTCGAAAGAGATTGTCCATTTTGTACACGAAGTGCATCCAGTTTTTGCCGTAACCCTCTCAACTTTTTAGCACATGCTATGTGGGTGAAATTATGATACCATGCCAAGTTTCAACCATTTCAGAGTTCATTTGTGGTGCTTTTTAATTTCAGGGTCATTTAGCTCAAAACAATTCATTAAATGCATGAAAACTAGCAAATGAAGTTAGATAGGGTTGAAAGTTTAGGATGTGGCTTCTAATGGTTCATATTGAATGCACAAAACGTCTGGAGTTGAAATAATTTTAAAAAATTGAAATCCTTTTGTAACAGACGAGTTTTCGTCCGAAACCCTGATACTTCGAAAGAGATTGTCCATTTTGTACACGAAGTGCATCAAATTTTTTCCGTAACCCTCTCAACTTTTTAGCACATGCTATGTGGGTGAAATTATGATATACCATGCCAAGTTTCAACCATTTCCGAGTTCATTTGTGGTGCTTTTTAATTTCAGGGTCATTTAGGTGAAAACAATTCATTAAATGCATGAAAAATAGCAAATGAAGTTAGATAGGGTTGAAATTTTAGGATGTGGCTTCTAATGGTTCATATTGAATGCACAAAACGTCTGGAGTTGAAATAATTTTAAAAAATTGAAATCCTTTTGTAACACACGAATTTTCGTCCGAAACCCTGATACTTCGAAAGAGATTGTCCTTTTTGTACACGAAGTGCATCCAGTTTATGCCGTAACCCTCTCAACTTTTTAGCACATGCTATGTGGTTGAAATTATGATACCATGCCAACTTTCAACCATTTCAGAGTTCATTTGTGGTGCTTTTTAATTTCAGGGTTATTTAGCTCAAAACAATTCATTAAATGCATGAAAAATAGCAAATGAAGTTAGATAGGGTTGAAATTTTAGGATGTGGCTTCTAATGGTTCATATGGAATGCACAAAAAGTTTGGAGTTGAAATAAGTTTAAAAAAATTGAAATCCTTTTGTAACAGACGAGTTTTCGTCCTAAACCCTGATACTTCGAAAGAGATTGTCCATTTTGTACACGAAGTGCATCCAGTTTTTGCCGTAACCCTCTCAACTTTTTAGCACATGCTATGTGGGTGAAATTATGATACCATGCCAAGTTTCAACCATTTCAGAGTTCATTTGTGGTGCTTTTTAATTTCAGGGTCATTTAGCTCAAAACAATTCATTAAATGCATGAAAACTAGCAAATGAAGTTAGATAGGGTTGAAATTTTAGGATGTGGCTTCTAATGGTTCATATTGAATGCACAAAACGTATGGAGTTGAAATAATTTTAAAAAATTGAAATCCTTTTGTAACAGACGAGTTTTCGTCCGAAACCCTGATACTTCGAAATAGATTGTCCATTTTGTATACGAAGTGCATCCAGTTTTTGCCGTAACCCTCTCAACATTTTAGCACATGCTATGTGGGTGAAATTATGATACCATGCCAAGTTTCAACCATTTCAGAGTTCATTTGTGGTGCTTTTTAATTTCAGGGTCATTTAGCTCAAAACAATTCATTTAATGCATGAAAAATAGCAAATGAAGTTAGATAGGGTTGAAATTTTAGGATGTGGCTTATAATGGTTCATATTGAATAAACAAAAAGTTTGGAGTTGAAATAAATTAAAAAAAATTGAAATCCTTTTGTAACAGACGAGTTTTCGTCCTAAACCCTGATACTTCGAAAGAGATTGTCCATTTTGTACACGAAGTGCATCCAGTTTTTGCCGTAACCCTCTCAACTTTTTAGCACATGCTATGTGGGTGAAATTATGATACCATGCCAAGTTTCAACCATTTCAGAGTTCATTTGTGGTGCTTTTTAATTTCAGGGTCATTTAGCTCAAAACAATTCATTAAATGCATGAAAAATAGCAAATGAAGTTAGATAGGGTTGAAATTTTAGGATGTGGCTTCTAATGGTTCATATTGAATGCACAAAAAGTCTGGAGTTGAAATAAGTTAAAAAAAATTGAAATCCTTTTGTAACAGACGAGTTTTCGTCCGAAACCCTGATACTTCGAAAGAGATTGTCCATTTTGTACACGAAGTGCATCCAGTTTTTTCCGTAACCCTCTCAACTTTTTAGCACATGCTATGTGGGTGAAATTATGATATACCATGCCAAGTTTCAACCATTTCCGAGTTCATTTGTGGTGCTTTTTAATTTTAGGGTCATTTAGCTGAAAACAATTCATTAAATGCATGAAAAATAGCAAATGAAGTTAGATAGGGTTGAAATTTTAGGATGTGGCTTCTAATGGTTCATATTGAATGCACAAAAAGTCTGGAGTTGAAATAATTTTAAAAAATTGAAATCCTTTTGTAACAGACGAGTTTTCGTCCGAAACCCTGATACTTCGAAAGAGATTGTCCATTTTGTACACGAAGTGCATCCAGTTTTTGCCGTAACCCTCTCAACTTTTTAGCACATGCTATGCGGGTGAAATTATGATACCATGCCAAGTTTCAACCATTTCAGAGTTCATTTGTGGTGCTTTTTAATTTCAGGGTCATTTAGCTCAAAACAATTCATTAAATGCATGAAAAATAGCAAATGAAGTTAGATAGGGTCGAAATTTTAGGATGTGGCTTCTAATGGTTCATATTGAATGCACAAAAAGTCTGGAGTTGAAATAAGTTTAAAAAAATTGAAATCCTTTTATAACAGACGAGTTTTCGTCCGAAACCCTGATACTTCGAAAGAGATTGTCCATTTTGTACACGAAGTGCATCCAGTTTTTGCCGTAACCCTCTCAACTTTTTAGCACATGCTACGTGGGTGAAATTATGATACCATGCCAAGTTTCAACCATTTCAGAGTTCATTTGTGGTGATTTTTAATTTCAGGGTCGTTTAGCTCAAAACAATTCATTAAATGCATGAAAAATAGCAAATGAAGTTAGATAGGGTTGAAATTTTAGGATGTGGCTTCTAATGGTTCATATTGAATGCACAAAAAGTCTGGAGTTGAAATAATTTCAAAAAAATTGAAATCCTTTTGTAACAAACGAGTGTTCGTCCGAAACCCTGATACTTCGAAAGAGATTGTCCATTTTGTACACGAAGTGCATCCAGTTTTTGCCGTAACCCTCTCAACTTTTTAGCACATGCTATGTGGGTGAAATTATGATATACCATGCCAAGTTTCAACCATTTCCGAGTTCATTTGTGGTGCTTTCTAATTTTAGGGTCATTTAGCTGAAAACAATTCATTAAATGCATGAAAAATAGCAAATGAAGTTAGATAGGGTTGACATTTTAGGATGTGGCTTCTAATGGTTCATATTGAATGCACAAAAAGTCTGGAGTTGAAATAATTTTAAAAAATTGAAATCCTTTTGTAACAGACGAGTTTTCGTCCGAAACCCTGATACTTCGAAAGAGATTGTCCATTTTGTACACGAAGTGCATCCAGTTTTTGCCGTAACCCTCTCAACTTTTTAGCACATGCTATGCGGGTGAAATTATGATACCATGCCAAGTTTCAACCATTTCAGAGTTCATTTGTGGTGCTTTTTAATTTCAGGGTCATTTAGCTCAAAACAATTCATTAAATGCATGAAAAATAGCAAATGAAGTTAGATAGGGTCGAAATTTTAGGATGTGGCTTCTAATGGTTCATATTGAATGCACAAAAAGTCTGGAGTTGAAATAAGTTTAAAAAAATTGAAATCCTTTTATAACAGACGAGTTTTCGTCCGAAACCCTGATACTTCGAAAGAGATTGTCCATTTTGTACACGAAGTGCATCCAGTTTTTGCCGTAACCCTCTCAACTTTTTAGCACATGCTACGTGGGTGAAATTATGATACCATGCCAAGTTTCAACCATTTCAGAGTTCATTTGTGGTGATTTTTAATTTCAGGGTCGTTTAGCTCAAAACAATTCATTAAATGCATGAAAAATAGCAAATGAAGTTAGATAGGGTTGAAATTTTAGGATGTGGCTTCTAATGGTTCATATTGAATGCACAAAAAGTCTGGAGTTGAAATAATTTCAAAAAAATTGAAATCCTTTTGTAACAGACGAGTTTTCGTCCGAAACCCTGATACTTCGAAAGAGATTGTCCATTTTGTACACGAAGTGCATCCAGTTTTTGCCGTAACCCTCTCAACTTTTTAGCTCATGCTATGTGGGTGAAATTATGATACCATGCCAACTTTCAACCATTTCAGAGTTCATTTGTGGTGCTTTTTAATTTCAGGGTCATTTAGCTCAAAACAATTCATTAAATGCATGAAAAATAGCAAATGAAGTTAGATAGGGTTGAAATTTTAGGATGTGGCTTCTAATGGTTCATATTGAATGCACAAAAAGTCTGGAGTTGAAATAAGTTAAAAAAATTGAAATCCTTATGTAACAGACGAGTTTTCGTCCGAAACCCTGATACTTCGAAAGAGATTGGCCATTTTGTACACGAAGTGCATCCAGCTTTTGCCGTAACCCTCTCAACTTTTTATCCCATGCTATGTGGGTGAAATTATGATACCATGCCAAGTTTCAACCTTTTTAGAGTTCATTTGTAGTGCTTTTTAATTTCAGGGTCATTTAGCTCAAAACAATTCATTAAATGCATAAAAAATAGCAAATGAAGTTAGATAGGGTTGAAATTTTAGGATGTGGCTTCTAATGCTTCATATTGAATGCACAAAAAGTCTGAAGTTGAAATAAGTTAAAAAAATTGAAATCCTTTTGTAACACACGAGTTTTCATCCGAAACCCTGATACTTCGAAAGAGATTGTCCATTTTGTACACGAAGTGCATCCAGTTTTTGCCGTAACCCTCTCAACTTTTTAGCACATGTTATGTGGGTGAAATTATGATACCATGCCAAGTTTCAACCATTTCAGAGTTCATTTGTGGTGCTTTTTAATTTCAGGGTCATTTAGCTGAAAACAATTCATTAAATGCATGAAAAATAGCAAATGAAGTTAGATAGGGTTGAAAGTTTAGGATGTGGCTTCTAATGGTTCATATTGAATGCACAAAAAGTCTGGAGTTGAAATAATTTTAAAAAATTGAAATCCTTTTGTAACAGATGAGTTTTCGTCCGAAACCCTGATACTTCGAAAGAGATTGTCCATTTTGTACACGAAGTGCATCCAGTTTTTTCCGTAACCCTCTCAACTTTTTAGCACATGCTATGTGGGTGAAATTATGATATACCATGCCAAGTTTCAACCATTTCCGAGTTCATTTGTGGTGCTTTTTAATTTCAGGGTCATTTAGCTGAAAACAATTCATTAAATGCATGAAAAATAGCAAATGAAGTTAGATAGGGTTGAAATTTTAGGATGTGGCTTCTAATGGTTCATATTGAATGCACAAAAAGTCTGGAGTTGAAATAATTTTAAAAAATTGAAATCCTTTTGTAACAGACGAGTTTTCGTCCGAAACCCTGATACTTCGAAAGAGATTGTCCATTTTGTACACGAAGTGCATCCAGTTTTTGCCGTAACCCTCTCAACTTTTTAGCACATGCTATGTGGGTGAAATTATGATACCATGCCAAGTTTCAACCATTTCCGAGTTCATTTGTGGTGCTTTTTAATTTCAGGGTCATTTAGCTGAAAACAATTCATTAAATGCATGAAAAATAGCAAATGAAGTTAGATAGGGTTGAAATTTTAGGACGTGGCTTCTAATGGTTCATATTGAATGCACAAAAAGTCTGGAGTTGAAATAATTTTAAAAAATTGAAATCCTTTTGTAACAGACGAGTTTTCGTCCGAAACCCTGATACTTCGAAAGAGATTGTCCATTTTGTACACGAAGTGCATCCAGTTTTTGCCGTAACTCTCTCAACTTTTTAGCACATGCTATGCGGGTGAAATTATGATACCATGCCAAGTTTCAACCATTTGAGAGTTCATTTGTGGTGCTTTTTAATTTCAGGGTCATTTAGCTGAAAACAATTCATTAAATGCATGAAAAATAGCAAATGAAGTTAGATAGGGTTGAAATTTTAGGATGTGGCTTCTAATGGTTCATATTGAATGCACAAAAAGTCTGGAGTTGAAATAATTTTAAAAAATTGAAATCCTTTTGTAACAGACGAGTTTTCGTCCGAAACCCTGATACTTCGAAAGAGATTGTCCATTTTGTACACGAAGTGCATCCAGTTTTTGCCGTAACCCTCTCAACTTTTTAGCACATGCTATGCGGGTGAAATTATGATACCATGCCAAGTTTCAACCATTTGAGAGTTCATTTGTGGTGCTTTCTAATTTCAGGGTCATTTAGCTCAAAACAATTCATTAAATGCATGAAAAATAGCAAATGAAGTTAGATAGGGTCGAAATTTTAGGATGTGGCTTCTAATGGTTGATATTGAATGCACAAAAAGTCTGGAGTTGAAATAAGTTTGAAAAAATTAAAATCATTTTATAACAGACGAGTTTTCGTCCGAAACCCTGATACTTCGAAAGAGATTGTCCATTTTGTACACGAAGTGCATCCAGTTTTTGCCGTAACCCTCTCAACTTTTTAGCACATGCTATGTGGGTGAAATTATGATACCATGCCAAGTTTCAACCATTTCAGAGTTCATTTGTGGTGCTTTTTAATTTCAGGGTCGTTTAGCTCAAAACAATTCATTAAATGCATGAAAAATAGCAAATGAAGTTAGATAGGGTTGAAATTTTAGGATGTGGCATCTAATGGTTCATTTTGAATGCACAAAAAGTCTGAAGTTGAAATAATTTCAAAAAAATTGAAATCCTTTTGTAACAGACGAGTTTTCGTCCGAAACCCTGATACTTCGAAAGAGATTGTCCATTTTGTACACGAAGTGCATCCAGTTTTTGCCGTAACCCTCTCAACTTTTTAGCACATGCTATGCGGGTGAAATTATGATACCATGCCAAGTTTCAACCATTTGAGAGTTCATTTGTGGTGCTTTTTAATTTCAGGGTCATTTAGCTCAAAACAATTCATTAAATGCATGAAAAATAGCAAATGAAGTTAGATAGGGTCGAAATTTTAGGATGTGGCTTCTAATGGTTGATATTGAATGCACAAAAAGTCTGGAGTTGAAATAAGTTTGAAAAAATTAAAATCATTTTATAACAGACGAGTTTTCGTCCGAAACCCTGATACTTCGAAAGAGATTGTCCATTTTGTACACGAAGTGCATCCAGTTTTTGCCGTAACCCTCTCAACTTTTTAGCACATGCTATGTGGGTGAAATTATGATACCATGCCAAGTTTCAACCATTTCAGAGTTCATTTGTGGTGCTTTTTAATTTCAGGGTCGTTTAGCTCAAAACAATTCATTAAATGCATGAAAAATAGCAAATGAAGTTAGATAGGGTTGAAATTTTAGGATGTGGCATCTAATGGTTCATTTTGAATGCACAAAAAGTCTGAAGTTGAAATAATTTCAAAAAAATTGAAATCCTTTTGTAACAGACGAGTTTTCGTCCGAAACCCTGATACTTCGAAAGAGATTGTCCATTTTGTACACGAAGTGCATCCAGTTTTTGCCGTAACCCTCTCAACTTTTTAGCACATGCTATGCGGGTGAAATTATGATACCATGCCAAGTTTCAACCATTTGAGAGTTCATTTGTGGTGCTTTTTAATTTCAGGGTCATTTAGCTCAAAACAATTCATTAAATGCATGAAAAATAGCAAATGAAGTTAGATAGGGTTGAAATTTTAGGATGTGGCTTCTAATGGTTCATATTGAATGCACAAAAAGTCTGGAGTTGAAATAATTTTAAAAAATTGAAATCCTTTTGTAACAGACGAGTTTTCGTCCGAAACCCTGATACTTCGAAAGAGATTGTCCATTTTGTACACGAAGTGCATCCAGTTTTTGCCGTAACCCTCTCAACTTTTTAGGACATGCTATGCGGGTGAAATTATGATACCATGCCAACTTTCAACCATTTCAGAGTTCATTTGTGGTGCTTTTTAATTTCAGGGTCATTTAGCTCAAAACAATTCATTAAATGCATGAAAAATAGCAAATGAAGTTAGATAGGGTTGAAATTTTAGGATGTGGCATCTAATGGTTCATTTTGAATGCACAAAAAGTCTGAAGTTGAAATAATTTCAAAAAAATTGAAATCCTTTTGTAACAGACGAGTTTTCGTCCGAAACCCTGATACTTCGAAAGAGATTGTCCATTTTGTACACGAAGTGCATCCAGTTTTTGCCGTAACCCTCTCAACTTTTTAGCACATGCTATGCGGGTGAAATTATGATACCATGCCAAGTTTCAACCATTTGAGAGTTCATTTGTGGTGCTTTTTAATTTCAGGGTCATTTAGCTCAAAACAATTCATTAAATGCATGAAAAATAGCAAATGAAGTTAGATAGGGTTGAAATTTTAGGATGTGGCTTCTAATGGTTCATATTGAATGCACAAAAAGTCTGGAGTTGAAATAATTTTAAAAAATTGAAATCCTTTTGTAACAGACGAGTTTTCGTCCGAAACCCTGATACTTCGAAAGAGATTGTCCATTTTGTACACGAAGTGCATCCAGTTTTTGCCGTAACCCTCTCAACTTTTTAGGACATGCTATGCGGGTGAAATTATGATACCATGCCAACTTTCAACCATTTCAGAGTTCATTTGTGGTGCTTTTTAATTTCAGGGTCATTTAGCTCAAAACAATTCATTAAATGCATGAAAAATAGCAAATGAAGTTAGATAGGGTTGAAATTTTAGGATGTGGCATCTAATGGTTCATTTTGAATGCACAAAAAGTCTGAAGTTGAAATAATTTCAAAAAAATTGAAATCCTTTTGTAACAGACGAGTTTTCGTCCGAAACCCTGATACTTCGAAAGAGATTGTCCATTTTGTACACGAAGTGCATCCAGTTTTTGCCGTAACCCTCTCAACTTTTTAGCACATGCTATGTGGGTGAAATTATGATACCATGCCAAGTTTCAACCATTTCAGAGTTCATTTGTGGTGCTTTTTAATTTCAGGGTCGTTTAGCTCAAAACAATTCATTAAATGCATGAAAAATAGCAAATGAAGTTAGATAGGGTTGAAATTTTAGGATGTGGCATCTAATGGTTCATTTTGAATGCACAAAAAGTCTGGAGTTGAAATAATTTCAAAAAAATTGAAATCCTTTTGTAACAAACGAGTTTTCGTCCGAAACCCTGATACTTCGAAAGAGATTGTCCATTTTGTACACGAAGTGCATCCAGTTTTTTCCGTAACCCTCTCAACTTTTTAGCACATGCTATGTGGGTGAAATTATGATATACCATGCCAAGTTTCAACCATTTCCGAGTTCATTTGTGGTGCTTTTTAATTTCAGGGTCATTTAGCTGAAAACAATTCATTAAATGCATGAAAAATAGCAAAGGAAGTTAGATAGGGTTGAAATTATAGGATGTGGCTTCTAATGGTTCATATTGAATTCACAAAAAGTCTGGAGTTGAAATAATTTTAAAAAATTGAAATCCTTTTGTAACAGACGAGTTTTCGTCCGAAACCCTGATACTTCGAAAGAGATTGTCCATTTTGTACACGAAGTGCATCCAGTTTTTGCCGTAACCCTCTCAACTTTTTAGCACATGCTATGCGGGTGAAATTATGATACCATGCCAACTTTCAACCATTTCAGAGTTCATTTGTGGTGCTTTTTAATTTCAGGGTCATTTAGCTCAAAACAATTCATTAAATGCATGAAAAATAGCAAATGAAGTTAGATAGGGTCGAAATTTTAGGATGTGGCTTCTAATGGTTCATATTGAATGCACAAAAAGTCTGGAGTTGATATAAGTTTAAAAAAATTGAAATCCTTTTGTAACAGACGAGTTTTCGTCCGAAACCCTGATACTTCGAAAGAGATTGTCCATTTTGTACACGAAGTGCATCCAGTTTTTGCCTTAACCCTCTCAACTTTTTAGCACATGCTATGTGGGTGAAATTATGATACCATGCCAAGTTTCAACCATTTCAGAGTTCATTTGTCGTGCTTTTTAATTGCAGGGTCGTTTAGCTCAAAACAATTCATTAAATGCATCAAAAATAGCAAATGAAGTTAGATAGGGTTGAAATTTTAGGATGTGGCTTCTAATGGTTCATATTGAATGCACAAAAAGTCTGGAGTTGAAATAAGTTCAAAAAAATTGAAATCCTTTTGTAACAGACGAGTTTTCGTCCAAAACCCTGATACTTCGAAAGAGATTGTCCATTTTGTACACGAAGTGCATCCAGTTTTTGCCGTAACCCTCTCAACTTTTTAGCACATGCTATGTGGGTGAAATTATGATACCATGCCAACTTTCAACCGTTTCAGAGTTCATTTGTGGTGCTTTTTAATTTCAGGATCATTTAGCTCAAAACAATTCATTAAATGCATGAAAAATAGCAAATGAAGTTAGATAGGGTTGAAATTTTAGGATGTGGCTTCTAATGGTTCATATTGAATGCACAAAAAGTCTGGAGTTGAAATAATTTTAAAAAATTGAAATCCTTTTGTAACAGACGAGTTTTCGTCCGAAACCCTGATACTTCGAAAGAGATTGTCCATTTTGTACACGAAGTGCATCCAGTTTTTGCCGTAACCCTCTCAACTTTTTAGCACATGCTATGCGGGTGAAATTATGATACCATGCCAACTTTCAACCATTTCAGAGTTCATTTGTGGTGCTTTTTAATTTCAGGGTCATTTAGCTCAAAACAATTCATTAAATGCATGAAAAATAGCAAATGAAGTTAGATCGGGTCGAAATTTTAGGATGTGGCTTCTAATGGTTCATATTGAATGCACAAAAAGTCTGGAGTTGATATAAGTTTAAAAAAATTGAAATCCTTTTGTAACAGACGAGTTTTCGTCCGAAACCCTGATACTTCGAAAGAGATTGTCCATTTTGTACACGAAGTGCATCCAGTTTTTGCCGTAACCCTCTCAACTTTTTAGCACATGCTATGTGGGTGAAATTATGATACCATGCCAAGTTTCAACCATTTCAGAGTTCATTTGTCGTGCTTTTTTAATTTCAGGGTCGTTTAGCTCAAAACAATTCATTAAATGCATGAAAAATAGCAAATGAAGTTAGATAGGGTTGAAATTTTAGGATGTGGCTTCTAATGGTTCATATTGAATGCACAAAAAGTCTGGAGTTGAAATAAGTTCAAAAAAATTGAAATCCTTATGTAACAGACGAGTTTTCGTCCAAAACCCTGATACTTCGAAAGAGATTGTCCATTTTGTACACGAAGTGCATCCAGTTTTTGCCGTAACCCTCTCAACTTTTTAGCACGTGCTATGTGGGTGAAATTATGATACCATGCCAACTTTCAACCATTTCAGAGTTCATTTGTGGTGCTTTTTAATTTCAGGGTCATTTAGCTCAAAACAATTCATTAAATGCATGAAAAATAGCAAATGAAGTTAGATAGGGTTGAAATTTTAGGATGTGGCTTCTAATGGTTCATATTGAATGCACAAAAAGTCTGGAGTTGAAATAAGTTAAAAAAATTGAAATCCTTTTGTAACAGACGAGTTTTCGTCCGAAACCCTGATACTTCGAAAGAGATTGTCCATTTTGTACACGAAGTGCATCGAGCTTTTGCCGTAACCCTCTCAACTTTTTATCCCATGCTATGTGGGTGAAATTATGATACCATGCCAAGTTTCAACCTTTTTAGAGTTCATTTGTGGTGCTTTTTAATTTCAGGATCATTTAGCTCAAAACAATTCATTAAATGCATGAAAAATAGCAAATGAAGTTAGATAGGGTTGAAATTTTAGGATGTGGCTTCTAATGGTTCATATTGAATGCACAAAAAGTCTGGAGTTGAAATAAGTTAAAAAAATTGAAATCCTTTTGTAACACACGAGTTTTCATCCGAAACCCTGATACTTCGAAAGAGATTGTCCATTTTGTACACGAAGTGCATCCAGTTTTTGCCGTAACCCTCTCAACTTTTTAGCACATGCTATGTGGGTGAAATTATGATACCATGCCAAGTTTCAACCATTTCCGAGTTCATTTGTGGTGCTTTTTAATTTCAGGGTCATTTAGCTGAAAACAATTCATTAAATGCATGAAAAATAGCAAATGAAGTTAGATAGGGTTGAAATTATAGGATGTGGCTTCTAATGGTTCATATTGAATGCACAAAAAGTCTGGAGTTGAAATAATTTTAAAAAATTGAAATCCTTTTGTAACAGACGAGTTTTCGTCCGAAACCCTGATACTTCGAAAGAGATTGTCCATTTTGTACACGAAGTGCATCCAGTTTTTGCCGTAACCCTCTCAACTTTTTAGCACATGCTATGCGGGTGAAATTATGATACCATGCCAAGTTTCAACCATTTCAGAGTTCATTTGTGGTGCTTTTTAATTTCAGGGTCATTTAGCTCAAAACAATTCATTAAATGCATGAAAAATGGCAAATGAAGTTAGATAGGGTCGAAATTTTAGGATGTGGCTTCTAATGGTTCATATTGAATGCACAAAAAGTCTGGAGTTGATATAAGTTTAAAAACATTGAAATCCTTTTGTAACAGACGAGTTTTCGTCCGAAACCCTGATACTTCGAAAGAGATTGTCCATTTTGTACACGAAGTGCATCCAGTTTTTGCCGTAACCCTCTCAACTTTTTAGCACATGCTATGTGGGTGAAATTATGATACCATGCCAAGTTTCAACCATTTCAGAGTTCATTTGTCGTGCTTTTTAATTTCAGGGTCGTTTAGCTCAAAACAATTCATTAAATGCATGAAAAATAGCAAATGAAGTTAGATAGGGTTGAAATTTTAGGATGTGGCTTCTAATGGTTCATATTGAATGCACAAAAAGTCTGGAGTTGAAATAATTTCAAAAAAATTGAAATCCTTTTGTAACAGACTAGTTTTCGTCCAAAACCCTGATACTTCGAAAGAGATTGTCCATTTTGTACACGAAGTGCATCCAGTTTTTGCCGTAACCCTCTCAACTTTTTAGCACATGCTATGTGGGTGAAATTATGATACCATGCCAACTTTCAACCGTTTCAGAGTTCATTTGTGGTGCTTTTTAATTTCAGGGTCATTTAGCTCAAAACAATTCATTAAATGCATGAAAAATAGAAAATGAAGTTAGATAGGGTTGAAATTTTAGGATGTGGCTTCTAATGGTTCATATTGAATGCACAAAAAGTCTGGAGTTGAAATAATTTTAAAAAATTGAAATCCTTTTGTAACAGACGAGTTTTCGTCCGAAACCCTGATACTTCGAAAGAGATTGTCCATTTTGTACACGAAGTGCATCCAGTTTTTTCCGTAACCCTCTCAACTTTTTAGCACATGCTATGCGGGTGAAATTATGATACCATGCCAACTTTCAACCATTTCAGAGTTCATTTGTGGTGCTTTTTAATTTCAGGGTCATTTAGCTCAAAACAATTCATTAAATGCATGAAAAATAGCAAATGAAGTTAGATAGGGTTGAAATTTTAGGATGTGGCTTCTAATGGTTCATATTGAATGCACAAAAAGTCTGGAGTTGAAATAAGTTAAAAAAATTGAAATCCTTTTGTAACACACGAGTTTTCATCCGAAACCCTGATACTTCGAAAGAGATTGTCCATTTTGTACACGAAGTGCATCCAGTTTTTGCCGTAACCCTCTCAACTTTTTAGCACATGCTATGTGGGTGAAATTATGATACCATGCCAAGTTTCAACCATTTCAGAGTTCATTTGTGGTGCTTCTTAATTTCAGGGTCATTTAGCTGAAAACAATTCATTAAATGCATGAAAAATAGCAAATGAAGTTAGATAGGGTTGAAATTATAGGATGTGGCTTCTAATGGTTCATATTGAATGCACAAAAAGTCTGGAGTTGAAATAATTTTAAAAAATTGAAATCCTTTTGTAACAGACGAGTTTTCGTCCGAAACCCTGATACTTCGAAAGAGATTGTCCATTTTGTACACGAAGTGCATCCAGTTTTTGCCATAACCCTCTCAACTTTTTAGCACATGCTATGCGGGTGAAATTATGATACCATGCCAAGTTTCAACCATTTCAGAGTTCATTTGTGGTGCTTTTTAATTTCAGGGTCATTTAGCTCAAAACAATTCATTAAATGCATGAAAAATAGCAAATGAAGTTAGATAGGGTCGAAATTTTAGGATGTGGCTTCTAATGGTTCATATTGAATGCACAAAAAGTCTGGAGTTGATATAAGTTTAAAAACATTGAAATCCTTTTGTAACAGACGAGTTTTCGTCCGAAACCCTGATACTTCGAAAGAGATTGTCCATTTTGTACACGAAGTGCATCCTGTTTTTGCCGTAACCCTCTCAACTTTTTAGCACATGCTATGTGGGTGAAATTATGATACCATGCCAAGTTTCAACCATTTCAGAGTTCATTTGTCGTGCTTTTTAATTTCAGGGTCGTTTAGCTCGAAACAATTCATTAAATGCATGAAAAATAGCAAATGAAGTTAGATAGGGTTGAAATTTTAGGATGTGGCTTCTAATGGTTCATATTGAATGCACAAAAAGTCTGGAGTTGAAATAATTTCAAAAAAATTGAAATCCTTTTGTAACAGACGAGTTTTCGTCCCAAACCCTGATACTTCGAAAGAGATTGTCCATTTTGTACACGAAGTGCATCCAGTTTTTGCCGTAACCCTCTCAACTTTTTAGCACATGCTATGTGGGTGAAATTATGATACCATGCCAACTTTCAACCGTTTCAGAGTTCATTTGTGGTGCTTTTTAATTTCAGGGTCATTTAGCTCAAAACAATTCATTAAATGCATGAAAAATAGCAAATGAAGTTAGATAGGGTTGAAATTTTAGGATGTGGCTTCTAATGGTTCATATTGAATGCACAAAAAGTCTGGAGTTGAAATAATTTTAAAAAATTGAAATCCTTTTGTAACAGACGAGTTTTCGTCCGAAACCCTGATACTTCGAAAGAGATTGTCCATTTTGTACACGAAGTGCATCCAGTTTTTGCCGTAACCCTCTCAACTTTTTAGCACATGCTATGCGGGTGAAATTATGATACCATGCCAACTTTCAACCATTTCAGAGTTCATTTGTGGTGCTTTTTAATTTCAGGGTCATTTAGCTCAAAACAATTCATTAAATGCATGAAAAATAGCAAATGAAGTTAGATCGGGTCGAAATTTTAGGATGTGGCTTCTAATGGTTCATATTGAATGCACAAAAAGTCTGGAGTTGATATAAGTTTAAAAAAATTGAAATCCTTTTGTAACAGACGAGTTTTCGTCCGAAACCCTGATACTTCGAAAGAGATTGTCCATTTTGTACACGAAATGCATCCAGTTTTTGCCGTAACCCTCTCAACTTTTTAGCACATGCTATGTGGGTGAAATTATGATACCATGCCAAGTTTCAACCATTTCAGAGTTCATTTGTCGTGCTTTTTAATTTCAGGGTCGTTTAGCTCAAAACAATTCATTAAATGCATGAAAAATAGCAAATGAAGTTAGATAGGGTTGAAATTTTAGGATGTGGCTTCTAATGGTTCATATTGAATGCACAAAAAGTCTGGAGTTGAAATAATTTTAAAAAATTGAAATCCTTTTGTAACAGACGAGTTTTCGTCCGAAACCCTGATACTTCGAAAGAGATTGTCCATTTTGTACACGAAGTGCATCCAGTTTTTGCCGTAACCCTCTCAACTTTTTAGCACATGCTATGTGGGTGAAATTATGATACCATGCCAAGTTTCAACCATTTCAGAGTTCATTTGTGGTGCTTTTTAATTTCAGGGTCATTTAGCTGAAAACAATTCATTAAATGCATGAAAAATGGCAAATGAAGTTAGATAGGGTTGAAATTTTAGGATGTGGCTTCTAATGGTTCATATTGAATGCACAAAAAGTCTGGAGTTGAAATAATTTTAAAAAATTGAAATCCTTTTGTAACAGACGAGTTTTCGTCCGAAACCCTGATACTTCGAAAGAGATTGTCCATTTTGTACACGAAGTGCATCCAGTTTTTGCCGTAACCCTCTCAACTTTTTAGCACATGCTATGCGGGTGAAATTATGATACCATGCCAACTTTCAACCATTTCAGAGTTCATTTGTGGTGCTTTTTAATTTCAGGGTCATTTAGCTCAAAACAATTCATTAAATGCATGAAAAATAGCAAATGAAGTTAGATAGGGTCGAAATTTTAGGATGTGGCTTCTAATGGTTCATATTGAATGCACAAAAAGTCTGGAGTTGATATAAGTTTAAAAACATTGAAATCCTTTTGTAACAGACGAGTTTTCGTCCGAAACCCTGATACTTCGAAAGAGATTGTCCATTTTGTACACGAAGTGCATCCAGTTTTTGCCGTAACCCTCTCAACTTTTTAGCACATGCTATGTGGGTGAAATTATGATACCATGCCAACTTTCAACCATTTCAGAGTTCATTTGTGGTGCTTTTTAATTTCAGGGTCATTTAGCTCAAAACAATTCATTAAATGCATGAAAAATAGCAAATGAAGTTAGATAGGGTTGAAATTTTAGGATGTGGCTTCTAATGGTTCATATTGAATGCACAAAAAGTCTGGAGTTGAAATAATTTTAAAAAATTGAAATCCTTTTGTAACAGACGAGTTTTCGTCCGAAACCCTGATACTTCGAAAGAGATTGTCCATTTTGTACACGAAGTGCATCGAGCTTTTGCCGTAACCCTCTCAACTTTTTATCCCATGCTATGTGGGTGAAATTATGATACCATGCCAAGTTTCAACCTTTTCCGAGTTCATTTGTGGTGCTTTTTAATTTCAGGGTCATTTAGCTGAAAACAATTCATTAAATGCATGAAAAATGGCAAATGAAGTTAGATAGGGTTGAAATTTTAGGATGTGGCTTCTAATGGTTCATATTGAATGCACAAAAAGTCTGGAGTTGAAATAATTTTAAAAAATTGAAATCCTTTTGTAACAGACGAGTTTTCGTCCGAAACCCTGATACTTCGAAAGAGATTGTCCATTTTGTACACGAAGTGCATCCAGTTTTTGCCGTAACCCTCTCAACTTTTTAGCACATGCTATGCGGGTGAAATTATGATACCATGCCAACTTTCAACCATTTCAGAGTTCATTTGTGGTGCTTTTTAATTTCAGGGTCATTTAGCTCAAAACAATTCATTAAATGCATGAAAAATAGCAAATGAAGTTAGATAGGGTCGAAATTTTAGGATGTGGCTTCTAATGGTTCATATTGAATGCACAAAAAGTCTGGAGTTGATATAAGTTTAAAAACATTGAAATCCTTTTGTAACAGACGAGTTTTCGTCCGAAACCCTGATACTTCGAAAGAGATTGTCCATTTTGTACACGAAGTGCATCCAGTTTTTGCCGTAACCCTCTCAACTTTTTAGCACATGCTATGTGAGTGAAATTATGATACCATGCCAAGTTTCAACCATTTCAGAGTTCATTTGTCGTGCTTTTTAATTTCAGGGTCGTTTAGCTCAAAACAATTCATTAAATGCATGAAAAATAGCAAATGAAGTTAGATAGGGTTAAAATTTTAGGATGTGGCTTCTAATGGTTCATATTGAATGCACAAAAAGTCTGGAGTTGAAATAATTTCAAAAAAATTGAAATCCTTTTGTAACAGACGAGTTTTCGTCCAAAACCCTGATACTTCGAAAGAGATTGTCCATTTTGTACACGAAGTGCATCCAGTTTTTGCCGTAACCCTCTCAACTTTTTAGCACATGCTATGTGGGTGAAATTATGATACCATCCCAACTTTCAACCGTTTCAGAATTCATTTGTGGTGCTTTTTAATTTCAGGGTCATTTAGCTCAAAACAATTCATTAAATGCATGAAAAATAGCAAATGAAGTTAGATAGGGTTGAAATTTTAGGATGTGGCTTCTAATGGTTCATATTGAATGCACAAAAAGTCTGGAGTTGAAATAATTTTAAAAAATTGAAATCCTTTTGTAACAGACGAGTTTTCGTCCGAAACCCTGATACTTCGAAAGAGATTGTCCATTTTGTACACGAAGTGCATCCAGTTTTTGCCGTAACCCTCTCAACTTTTTAGCACATGCTATGCGGGTGAAATTATGATACCATGCCAACTTTCAACCATTTCAGAGTTCATTTGTGGTGCTTTTTAATTTCAGGGTCATTTAGCTCAAAACAATTCATTAAATGCATGAAAAATAGCAAATGAAGTTAGATCGGGTCGAAATTTTAGGATGTGGCTTCTAATGGTTCATATTGAATGCACAAAAAGTCTGGAGTTGATATAAGTTTAAAAAAATTGAAATCCTTTTGTAACAGACGAGTTTTCGTCCGAAACCCTGATACTTCGAAAGAGATTGTCCATTTTGTACACGAAATGCATCCAGTTTTTGCCGTAACCCTCTCAACTTTTTAGCACATGCTATGTGGGTGAAATTATGATACCATGCCAAGTTTCAACCATTTCAGAGTTCATTTGTCGTGCTTTTTAATTTCAGGGTCGTTTAGCTCAAAACAATTCATTAAATGCATGAAAAATAGCAAATGAAGTTAGAT
Organism: Elymus sibiricus; assembly: GCA_039707655.1. Taxonomy (NCBI): domain Eukaryota; kingdom Viridiplantae; phylum Streptophyta; class Magnoliopsida; order Poales; family Poaceae; genus Elymus; species Elymus sibiricus. The sequence goes on from CM077665.1 coordinate 243,205,397, forward strand.
AGGGTTGAAATTTTAGGATGTGGCTTCTAATGGTTCATATTGAATGCACAAAAAGTCTGGAGTTGAAATAAGTTCAAAAAAATTGAAATCCTTATGTAACAGACGAGTTTTCGTCCGAAACCCTGATACTTCGAAAGAGATTGTCCATTTTGTACACGAAGTGCATCCAGTTTTTGCCGTAACCCTCTCAACTTTTTAGCACATGCTATGTGGGTGAAATTATGATACCATGCCAACTTTCAACAATTTCAGAGTTCATTTGTGGTGCTTTTTAATTTCAGGGTCATTTAGCTCAAAACAATTCATTAAATGCATGAAAAATAGCAAATGAAGTTAGATAGGGTTGAAATTTTAGGATGTGGCTTCTAATGGTTCATATTGAATGCACAAAAAGTCTGGAGTTGAAATAATTTTAAAAAATTGAAATCCTTTTGTAACAGACGAGTTTTCGTCCGAAACCCTGATACTTCGAAAGAGATTGTCCATTTTGTACACGAAGTGCATCGAGCTTTTGCCGTAACCCTCTCAACTTTTTATCCCATGCTATGTGGGTGAAATTATGATACCATGCCAAGTTTCAACCTTTTCCGAGTTCATTTGTGGTGCTTTTTAATTTCAGGGTCATTTAGCTGAAAACAATTCATTAAATGCATGAAAAATAGCAAATGAAGTTAGATAGGGTTGAAATTTTAGGATGTGGCTTCTAATGGTTCATATTGAATGCACAAAAAGTCTGGAGTTGAAATAATTTTAAAAAATTGAAATCCTTTTGTAACAGACGAGTTTTCGTCCGAAACCCTGATACTTCGAAAGAGATTGTCCATTTTGTACACGAAGTGCATCCAGTTTTTGCCGTAACCCTCTCAACTTTTTAGCACATGCTATGCGGGTGAAATTATGATACCATGCCAAGTTTCAACCATTTGAGAGTTCATTTGTGGTGCTTTTTAATTTCAGGGTCATTTAGCTCAAAACAATTCATTAAATGCATGAAAAATAGCAAATGAAGTTAGATAGGGTCGAAATTTTAGGATGTGGCTTCTAATGGTTGATATTGAATGCACAAAAAGTCTGGAGTTGAAATAAGTTTGAAAAAATTGAAATCATTTTATAACAGACGAGTTTTCGTCCGAAACCCTGATACTTCGAAGGAGATTGTCCATTTTGTACACGAAATGCATCCAGTTTTTGCCGTAACCCTCTCAACTTTTTAGCACATGCTATGTGGGTGAAATTATGATACCATGCCAAGTTTCAACCATTTCAGAGTTCATTTGTGGTGCTTTTTAATTTCAGGGTCGTTTAGCTCAAAACAATTCATTAAATGCATGAAAAATAGCAAATGAAGTTAGATAGGGTTGAAATTTTAGGATGTGGCATCTAATGGTTCATTTTGAATGCACAAAAAGTCTGGAGTTGAAATAATTTCAAAAAAATTGAAATCCTTTTGTAACAGACGAGTTTTCGTCCGAAACCCTGATACTTCGAAAGAGATTGTCCATTTTGTACACGAAGTGCATCCAGTTTTTTCCGTAACCCTCTCAACTTTTTAGCACATGCTATGTGGGTGAAATTATGATATACCATGCCAAGTTTCAACCATTTCCGAGTTCATTTGTGGTGCTTTTTAATTTCAGGGTCATTTAGCTGAAAACAATTCATTAAATGCATGAAAAATAGCAAATGAAGTTAGATAGGGTTGAAATTATAGGATGTGGCTTCTAATGGTTCATATTGAATGCACAAAAAGTCTGGAGTTGAAATAATTTTAAAAAATTGAAATCCTTTTGTAACAGATGAGTTTTCGTCCGAAACACTGATACTTCGAAAGAGATTGTCCATTTTGTACACGAAGTGCATCCAGTTTTTGCCGTAACCCTCTCAACTTTTTAGCACATGCTATGCGGGTGAAATTATGATACCATGCCAACTTTCAACCATTTCAGAGTTCATTTGTGGTGCTTTTTAATTTCAGGGTCATTTAGCTCAAAACAATTCATTAAATGCATGAAAAATAGCAAATGAAGTTAGATAGGGTCGAAATTTTAGGATGTGGCTTCTAATGGTTCATATTGAATGCACAAAAAGTCTGGAGTTGATATAAGTTTAAAAAAATTGAAATCCTTTTGTAACAGACGAGTTTTCGTCCGAAACCCTGATACTTCGAAAGAGATTGTCCATTTTGTACACGAAGTGCATCCAGTTTTTGCCGTAACCCTCTCAACTTTTTAGCACATGCTATGTGGGTGAAATTATGATACCATGCCAAGTTTCAACCATTTCAGAGTTCATTTGTCGTGCTTTTTAATTTCAGGGTCGTTTAGCTCAAAACAATTCATTAAATGCATGAAAAATAGCAAATGAAGTTAGATAGGGTTGAAATTTTAGGATGTGGCTTCTAATGGTTCATATTGAATGCACAAAAAGTCTGGAGTTGAAATAAGTTCAAAAAAATTGAAATCCTTTTGTAACAGACGAGTTTTCGTCCAAAACCCTGATACTTCGAAAGAGATTGTCCATTTTGTACACGAAGTGCATCCAGTTTTTGCCGTAACCCTCTCAACTTTTTAGCACATGCTATGTGGGTGAAATTATGATACCATGCCAACTTTCAACCGTTTCAGAGTTCATTTGTGGTGCTTTTTAATTTCAGGGTCATTTAGCTCAAAACAATTCATTAAATGCATGAAAAATAGCAAATGAAGTTAGATAGGGTTGAAATTTTAGGATGTGGCTTCTAATGGTTCATATTGAATGCACAAAAAGTCTGGAGTTGAAATAATTTTAAAAAATTGAAATCCTTTTGAAACAGACGAGTTTTCGTCCGAAACCCTGATACTTCGAAAGAGATTGTCCATTTTGTACACGAAGTGCATCCAGTTTTTGCCGTAACCCTCTCAACTTTTTAGCACATGCTATGCGGATGAAATTATGATACCATGCCAACTTTCAACCATTTCAGAGTTCATTTGTGGTGCTTTTTAATTTCAGGGTCATTTAGCTCAAAACAATTCATTAAATGCATGAAAAATAGCAAATGAAGTTAGATCGGGTCGAAATTTTAGGATGTGGCTTCTAATGGTTCATATTGAATGCACAAAAAGTCTGGAGTTGATATAAGTTTAAAAAAATTGAAATCCTTTTGTAACAGACGAGTTTTCGTCCGAAACCCTGATACTTCGAAAGAGATTGTCCATTTTGTACACGAAGTGCATCCAGTTTTTGCCGTAACCCTCTCAACTTTTTAGCACATGCTATGTGGGTGAAATTATGATACCATGCCAAGTTTCAACCATTTCAGAGTTCATTTGTGGTGCTTTTTAATTTCAGGGTCATTTAGCTCAAAACAATTCATTAAATGCATAAAAAATAGCAAATGAAGTTAGATAGGGTTGAAATTTTAGGATGTGGCTTCTAATGGTTCATATTGAATGCACAAAAAGTCTGGAGTTGAAATAATTTTAAAAAATTGAAATCCTTTTGAAACAGACGAGTTTTCGTCCGAAACCCTGATACTTCGAAAGAGATTGTCCATTTTGTACACGAAGTGCATCCAGTTTTTGCCGTAACCCTCTCAACTTTTTATCCCATGCTATGTGGGTGAAATTATGATACCATGCCAAGTTTCAACCTTTTCCGAGTTCATTTGTGGTGCTTTTTAATTTCAGGGTCATTTAGCTCAAAACAATTCATTAAATGCATGAAAAATAGCAAATGAAGTTAGATAGGGTTGAAATTTTAGGATGTGGCTTCTAATGGTTCATATTGAATGCACAAAAAGTCTGGAGTTGAAATAATTTTAAAAAATTGAAATCCTTTTGTAACAGACGAGTTTTCGTCCGAAACCCTGATACTTCGAAAGAGATTGTCCATTTTGTACACGAAGTGCATCCAGTTTTTGCCGTAACCCTCTCAACTTTTTAGCACATGCTATGTGGGTGAAATTATGATACCATGCCAAGTTTCAACCATTTCAGAGTTCATTTGTCGTGCTTTTTAATTTCAGGGTCGTTTAGCTCAAAACAATTCATTAAATGCATGAAAAATAGCAAATGAAGTTAGATAGGGTTGAAATTTTAGGATGTGGCTTCTAATGGTTCATATTGAATGCACAAAAAGTCTGGAGTTGAAATAAGTTCAAAAAAATTGAAATCCTTTTGTAACAGACGAGTTTTCGTCCAAAACCCTGATACTTCGAAAGAGATTGTCCATTTTGTACACGAAGTGCATCCAGTTTTTGCCGTAACCCTCTCAACTTTTTAGCACATGCTATGTGGGTGAAATTATGATACCATGCCAACTTTCAACCGTTTCAGAGTTCATTTGTGGTGCTTTTTAATTTCAGGGTCATTTAGCTCAAAACAATTCATTAAATGCATGAAAAATAGCAAATGAAGTTAGATAGGGTTGAAATTTTAGGATGTGGCTTCTAATGGTTCATATTGAATGCACAAAAAGTCTGGAGTTGAAATAATTTTAAAAAATTGAAATCCTTTTGAAACAGACGAGTTTTCGTCCGAAACCCTGATACTTCGAAAGAGATTGTCCATTTTGTACACGAAGTGCATCCAGTTTTTGCCGTAACCCTCTCAACTTTTTAGCACATGCTATGCGGATGAAATTATGATACCATGCCAACTTTCAACCATTTCAGAGTTCATTTGTGGTGCTTTTTAATTTCAGGGTCATTTAGCTCAAAACAATTCATTAAATGCATGAAAAATAGCAAATGAAGTTAGATCGGGTCGAAATTTTAGGATGTGGCTTCTAATGGTTCATATTGAATGCACAAAAAGTCTGGAGTTGATATAAGTTTAAAAAAATTGAAATCCTTTTGTAACAGACGAGTTTTCGTCCGAAACCCTGATACTTCGAAAGAGATTGTCCATTTTGTACACGAAGTGCATCCAGTTTTTGCCGTAACCCTCTCAACTTTTTAGCACATGCTATGTGGGTGAAATTATGATACCATGCCAAGTTTCAACCATTTCAGAGTTCATTTGTGGTGCTTTTTAATTTCAGGGTCATTTAGCTCAAAACAATTCATTAAATGCATAAAAAATAGCAAATGAAGTTAGATAGGGTTGAAATTTTAGGATGTGGCTTCTAATGGTTCATATTGAATGCACAAAAAGTCTGGAGTTGAAATAATTTTAAAAAATTGAAATCCTTTTGAAACAGACGAGTTTTCGTCCGAAACCCTGATACTTCGAAAGAGATTGTCCATTTTGTACACGAAGTGCATCCAGTTTTTGCCGTAACCCTCTCAACTTTTTATCCCATGCTATGTGGGTGAAATTATGATACCATGCCAAGTTTCAACCTTTTCCGAGTTCATTTGTGGTGCTTTTTAATTTCAGGGTCATTTAGCTCAAAACAATTCATTAAATGCATGAAAAATAGCAAATGAAGTTAGATAGGGTTGAAATTTTAGGATGTGGCTTCTAATGGTTCATATTGAATGCACAAAAAGTCTGGAGTTGAAATAATTTTAAAAAATTGAAATCCTTTTGTAACAGACGAGTTTTCGTCCGAAACCCTGATACTTCGAAAGAGATTGTCCATTTTGTACACGAAGTGCATCCAGTTTTTGCCGTAACCCTCTCAACTTTTTAGCACATGCTATGCGGGTGAAATTATGATACCATGCCAACTTTCAACCATTTCAGAGTTCATTTGTGGTGCTTTTTAATTTCAGGGTCATTTAGCTCAAAACAATTCATTAAATGCATGAAAAATAGCAAATGAAGTTAGATAGGGTCGAAATTTTAGGATGTGGCTTCTAATGGTTCATATTGAATGCACAAAAAGTCTGGAGTTGATATAAGTTTAAAAAAATTGAAATCCTTTTGTAACAGACGAGTTTTCGTCCGAAACCCTGATACTTCGAAAGAGATTGTCCATTTTGTACACGAAGTGCATCCAGTTTTTGCCGTAACCCTCTCAACTTTTTAGCACATGCTATGTGGGTGAAATTATGATACCATGCCAAGTTTCAACCATTTCAGAGTTCATTTGTCGTGCTTTTTAATTTCAGGGTCGTTTAGCTCAAAACAATTCATTAAATGCATGAAAAATAGCAAATGAAGTTAGATAGGGTTGAAATTTTAGGATGTGGCTTCTAATGGTTCATATTGAATGCACAAAAAGTCTGGAGTTGAAATAAGTTCAAAAAAATTGAAATCCTTATGTAACAGACGAGTTTTCGTCCAAAACCCTGATACTTCGAAAGAGATTGTCCATTTTGTACACGAAGTGCATCCAGTTTTTGCCGTAACCCTCTCAACTTTTTAGCACATGCTATGTGGGTGAAATTATGATACCATGCCAACTTTCAACCGTTTCAGAGTTCATTTGTGGTGCTTTTTAATTTCAGGGTCATTTAGCTCAAAACAATTCATTAAATGCATGAAAAATAGCAAATGAAGTTAGATAGGGTTGAAATTTTAGGATGTGGCTTCTAATGGTTCATATTGAATGCACAAAAAGTCTGGAGTTGAAATAAGTTAAAAAAAATTGAAATCCTTATGTAACAGACGAGTTTTCGTCCGAAACCCTGATACTTCGAAAGAGATTGTCCATTTTGTACACGAAGTGCATCCAGTTTTTGCCGTAACCCTCTCAACTTTTTAGCACATGCTATGTGGGTGAAATTATGATACCATGCCAACTTTCAACCATTTCAGAGTTCATTTGTGGTGCTTTTTAATTTCAGGGTCATTTAGCTCAAAACAATTCATTAAATGCATGAAAAATAGCAAATGAAGTTAGATAGGGTTGAAATTTTAGGATGTGGCTTCTAATGGTTCATATTGAATGCACAAAAAGTCTGGAGTTGAAATAATTTTAAAAAATTGAAATCCTTTTGTAACAGACGAGTTTTCGTCCGAAACCCTGATACTTCGAAAGAGATTGTCCATTTTGTACACGAAGTGCATCGAGCTTTTGCCGTAACCCTCTCAACTTTTTATCCCATGCTATGTGGGTGAAATTATGATACCATGCCAAGTTTCAACCTTTTCCGAGTTCATTTGTGGTGCTTTTTAATTTCAGGGTCATTTAGCTCAAAACAATTCATTAAATGCATGAAAAATAGCAAATGAAGTTAGATAGGGTTGAAATTTTCGGATGTGGCTTCTAATGGTTCATATTGAAGGCACAAAAAGTTTGGAGTTGAAATAAGTTAAAAAAAATTGAAATCCTTTTGTAACAGACGAGTTTTCGTCCTAAACCCTGATACTTCGAAAGAGATTGTCCATTTTGTACACGAAGTGCATCCAGTTTTTGCCGTAACCTTCTCAACTTTTTAGCACATGCTATGTGGGTGAAATTATGATACCATGCCAAGTTTCAACCATTTCAGAGTTCATTTGTGGTGCTTTTTAATTTCAGGGTCATTTAGCTCAAAACAATTCATTAAATGCATGAAAAATAGCAAATGAAGTTAGACCGGGTCGAAATTTTAGGATGTGGCTTCTAATGGTTCATATTGAATGCACAAAAAGTCTGGAGTTGATATAAGTTTAAAAAAATTGAAATCCTTTTGTAACAGACGAGTTTTCGTCCGAAACCCTGATACTTCGAAAGAGATTGCCCATTTTGTACACGAAGTGCATCCAGTTTTTGCCGTAACCCTCTCAACTTTTTAGCACATGCTATGTGGGTGAAATTATGATACCATGCCAAGTTTCAACCATTTCAGAGTTCATTTGTCGTGCTTTTTAATTTCAGGGTCGTTTAGCTCAAAACAATTCATTAAATGCATGAAAAATAGCAAATAAAGTTAGATAGGGTTGAAATTTTAGGATGTGGCTTCTAATGGTTCATATTGAATGCACAAAAAGTCTGGAGTTGAAATAAGTTCAAAAAAATTGAAATCCTTATGTAACAGACGAGTTTTCGTCCAAAACCCTGATACTTCGAAAGAGATTGTCCATTTTGTACACGAAGTGCATCCAGTTTTTGCCGTAACCCTCTCAACTTTTTAGCACATGCTATGTGGGTGAAATTATGATACCATGCCAACTTTCAACCATTTCAGAGTTCATTTGTGGTGCTTTTTAATTTCAGGGTCATTTAGCTCAAAACAATTCATTAAATGCATGAAAAATAGCAAATGAAGTTAGACAGGGTTGAAATTTTAGGATGTGGCTTCTAATGGTTCATATTGAATGCACAAAAAGTCTGGAGTTGAAATAAGTTTAAAAAAATTGAAATCCTTTTGTAACAGACGAGTTTTCGTCCGAAACCCTGATACTTCGAAAGAGATTGTCCATTTTGTACACGAAGTGCATCCAGTTTTTGCCGTAACCCTCTCAACTCGTTAGCACATGCTATGTGGGTGAAATTATGATACCATGCCAAGTTTCAACCATTTCAGAGTTCATTTGTGGTGCTTTTTAATTTCAGGGTCATTTAGCTCAAAACAATTCATTAAATGCATGAAAAATAGAAAATGAAGTTAGATAGGGTTGAAAGTTTAGGATGTGGCTTCTAATGGTTCATATTGAATGCACAAAAAGTCTGGAGTTGAAATAATTTTAAAAAATTGAAATCCTTTTGTAACAGACCAGTTTTCATCCGAAACCCTGATACTTCGAAAGAGATTGTCCATTTTGTACACGAAGTGCATCCAGCTTTTGCCGTAACCCTCTCAACTTTTTATCCCATGCTATGTGGGTGAAATTATGATACCATGCCAAGTTTCAACCTTTTTAGAGTTCATTTGTGGTGCTTTTTAATTTCCGGGTCATTTTGCTCAAAACAATTCATTAAATGCATAAAAAATAGCAAATGAAGTTAGATAGGGTTGAAATTTTAGGATGTGGCTTCTAATGGTTCATATTGAATGCACAAAAAGTCTGGAGTTGAAATAAGTTAAAAAAATTGAAATCCTTTGGTAACACACGAGTTTTCGTCCGAAACCCTGATACTTCGAAAGAGATTGTCCATTTTGTACACGAAGTGCATCCAGTTTTTGCCGTAACCCTCTCAACTTTTTAGCACATGCTATGTGGGTGAAATTATGATACCATGCCAAGTTTCAACCATTTCATAGTTCATTTGTGGTGCTTTTTAATTTCAGGGTCATTTAGCTCAAAACAATTCATTAAATGCATGAAAAATAGCAAATGAAGTTAGATAGGGTTGAAAGTTTAGGATGTGGCTTCTAATGGTTCATATTGAATGCACAAAAAGTTTGGAGTTGAAATAATTTTAAAAAATTGAAATCCTTTTGTAACAGACGAGTTTTCGTCCGAAACCCTGATACTTCGAAAGAGATTGTCCATTTTGTACACGAAGTGCATCCAGTTTTTGCCGTAACCCTCTCAACTTTTTAGCACATGCTATGTGGGTGAAATTATGATACCATGCCAACTTTCAACCATTTCAGAGTTCATTTTTGGTGCTTTTTAATTTCAGGGTTATTTAGCTCAAAACAATTCATTAAATGCATGAAAAATAGCAAATCAAGTTAGATAGGGTTGAAATTTTAGGATGTGGCTTCTAATGGTTCATATGGAATGCACAAAAAGTCTGGAGTTGAAATAATTTTAAAAAATTGAAATCCTTTTGTAACAGACGAGTTTTCGTCCGAAACCCTGATACTTCGAAAGAGATTGTCCATTTTGTACACGAAGTGCATCCAGTTTTTGCCGTAACCCTCTCAACTTTTTAGCACATGCTATGTGGGTGAAATTATGATACCATGCCAAGTTTCAACCATTTCAGAGTTCATTTGTGGTGCTTTTTAAATTCAGGGTCATTTAGCTCAAAACAATTCATTAAATGCATGAAAAATAGCAAATGAAGTTAGATAGGGTTGAAAGTTTAGGATGTGGCTTCTAATGGTTCATATTGAATGCACAAAAAGTCTAGAGTTGAAATAATTTTAAAAAATTGAAATCCTTTTGTAACAGACGAGTTTTCGTCCGAAACCCTGATACTTCGAAAGAGATTGTCCATTTTGTACACGAAGTGCATCCAGTTTTTTCCGTAACCCTCTCAACTGTTTAGCACATGCTATGTGGGTGAAATTATGATATACCATGCCAAGTTTCAACCATTTCCGAGTTCATTTGTGGTGCTTTTTAATTTCAGGGTCATTTAGCTGAAAACAATTCATTAAATGCATGAAAAATAGCAAATGAAGTTAGATAGGGTTGAAATTTTAGGATGTGGCTTCTAATGGTTCATATTGAATGCACAAAAAGTCTGGAGTTGAAATAATTTTAAAAAATTGAAATCCTTTTGTAACAGACGAGTTTTCGTCCGAAACCCTGATATTTCGAAAGAGATTGTCCATTTTGTACACGAAGTGCATCCAGTTTTTGCCGTAACCCTCTCAACTTTTTAGCACATGCTATGTGGGTGAAATTATGATACCATGCCAAGTTTCAACCATTTGATAGTTCATTTGTGGTGCTTTTTAATTTCAGGGTCATTTATCTCAAAACAATTCATTAAATGCATGAAAAATAGCAAATGAAGTTAGATAGGGTTGAAATTTTAGGATGTGGCTTCTAATGGTTCATATTGAATGCACAAAAATTCTGGAGTTGAAAAAAGTTAAAAAAAATTGAAATCCTTATGTAACAGACGAGTTTTCGTCCGAAACCCTGATACTTCGAAAGAGATTGTCCATTTTGTACACGAAGTGCATCCAGCTTTTGCCGTAAACCTCTCAACTTTTTATCCCATGCTATGTGGGTGAAATTATGATACCATGCCAAGTTTCAACCTTTTTAGAGTTCATTTGTGGTGCTTTTTAATTTCAGGGTCATTTAGCTCAAAACAATTCATTAAATGCATAAAAAATAGCAAATGAAGTTAGATAGGGTTGAAATTTTAGGATGTGGCTTCTGATGCTTCATATTGAATGCACAAAAAGTCTGGAGTTGAAATAAGTTAAAAAAATTGAAATCCTTTGGTAACACACGAGTTTTCGTCCGAAACCCTGATACTTCGAAAGAGATTGTCCATTTTGTACACGAAGTGCATCCAGTTTTTGCCGTAACCCTCTCAACTTTTTAGCACATGCTATGTGGGTGAAATTATGATACCATGCCAAGTTTCAACCATTTCAGAGTTCATTTGTGGTGCTTTTTAATTTCAGGGTCATTTAGCTGAAAACAATTCATTAAATGCATGAAAAATAGCAAATGAAGTTAGATAGGGTTGAAAGTTTAGGATGTGGCTTCTAATGGTTCATATTGAATGCACAAAAAGTCTGGAGTTGAAATAATATTAAAAAATTGAAATCCTTTTGTAACAGACGAGTTTTCGTCCGAAACCGTGATACTTCGAAAGAGATTGTCCATTTTGTACACGAAGTGCATCCAGTTTTTGCCGTAACCCCCTCAACTTTTTAGCACATGCTATGTGGGTGAAATTATGATACCATGCCAACTTTCAACCATTTCAGAGTTCATTTGTGGTGCTTTTTAATTTCAGGGTTATTTAGCTCAAAACAATTCATTAAATTCATGAAAAATAGCAAATGAAGTTAGATAGGGTTGAAATTTAAAGAATGTGGCTTCTAATGGTTCATATGGAATGCACAAAAAGTTTGGAGTTGAAATAAGTTTAAAAAAATTGAAATCCTTTTGTAACAGACGAGTTTTCGTCCTAAACCCTGATACTTCGAAAGAGATTGTCCATTTTGTACACGAAGTGCATCCAGTTTTTGCCGTAACCCTCTCAACTTTTTAGCACATGCTATGTGGGTGAAATTATGATACCATGCCAAGTTTCAACCATTTCAGAGTTCATTTGTGGTGCTTTTTAATTTCAGGGTCATTTAGCTCAAAACAATTCATTTAATGCATGAAAAATAGCAAATGAAGTTAGATAGGGTTGAAATTTTAGGATGTGGCTTCTAATGGTTCATATTGAATGCACAAAAAGTTTGGAGTTGAAATAAGTTAAAAAAAATTGAAATCCTTTTGTAACAGACGAGTTTTCGTCCTAAACCCTGATACTTCGAAAGAGATTGTCCATTTTGTACACGAAGTGCATCCAGTTTTTGCCGTAACCCTCTCAACTTTTTAGCACATGCTATGTGGGTGAAATTATGATACCATGCCAACTTTCAACCATTTCAGAGTTCATTTGTGGTGCTTTTTAATTTCAGGGTCATTTAGCTCAAAACAATTCATTAAATGCATGAAAAATAGCAAATGAAGTTAGATAGGGTTGAAATTTTAGGATGTGGCTTCTAATGGTTCATATTGAATGCACAAAAAGTTTGGAGTTGAAATAAGTTAAAAAAAATTGAAATCCTTTTGTAACAGACGAGTTTTCGTCCTAAACCCTGATACTTCGAAAGAGATTGTCCATTTTGTACACGAAGTGCATCCAGTTTTTGCCGTAACCCTCTCAACTTTTTAGCACATGCTATGTGGGTGAAATTATGATACCATGCCAACTTTCAACCATTTCAGAGTTCATTTGTGGTGCTTTTTAATTTCAGGGTCATTTAGCTCAAAACAATTCATTAAATGCATAAAAAATAGCAAATGAAGTTAGATAGGGTTGAAATTTTAGGATGTGGCTTCTAATGGTTCATATTGAATGCACAAAAAGTCTGGAGTTGAAATAATTTTAAAAAATTGAAATCCTTTTGAAACAGACGAGTTTTCGTCCGAAACCCTGATACTTCGAAAGAGATTGTCCATTTTGTACACGAAGTGCATCCAGTTTTTGCCGTAACCCTCTCAACTTTTTATCCCATGCTATGTGGGTGAAATTATGATACCATGCCAAGTTTCAACCTTTTCCGAGTTCATTTGTGGTGCTTTTTAATTTCAGGGTCATTTAGCTCAAAACAATTCATTAAATGCATGAAAAATAGCAAATGAAGTTAGATAGGGTTGAAATTTTAGGATGTGGCTTCTAATGGTTCATATTGAATGCACAAAAAGTCTGGAGTTGAAATAATTTTAAAAAATTGAAATCCTTTTGTAACAGACGAGTTTTCGTCCGAAACCCTGATACTTCGAAAGAGATTGTCCATTTTGTACACGAAGTGCATCCAGTTTTTGCCGTAACCCTCTCAACTTTTTAGCACATGCTATGTGGGTGAAATTATGATACCATGCCAAGTTTCAACCATTTCAGAGTTCATTTGTCGTGCTTTTTAATTTCAGGGTCGTTTAGCTCAAAACAATTCATTAAATGCATGAAAAATAGCAAATGAAGTTAGATAGGGTTGAAATTTTAGGATGTGGCTTCTAATGGTTCATATTGAATGCACAAAAAGTCTGGAGTTGAAATAAGTTCAAAAAAATTGAAATCCTTATGTAACAGACGAGTTTTCGTCCAAAACCCTGATACTTCGAAAGAGATTGTCCATTTTGTACACGAAGTGCATCCAGTTTTTGCCGTAACCCTCTCAACTTTTTAGCACATGCTATGTGGGTGAAATTATGATACCATGCCAACTTTCAACCGTTTCAGAGTTCATTTGTGGTGCTTTTTAATTTCAGGGTCATTTAGCTCAAAACAATTCATTAAATGCATGAAAAATAGCAAATGAAGTTAGATAGGGTTGAAATTTTAGGATGTGGCTTCTAATGGTTCATATTGAATGCACAAAAAGTCTGGAGTTGAAATAAGTTCAAAAAAATTGAAATCCTTATGTAACAGACGAGTTTTCGTCCGAAACCCTGATACTTCGAAAGAGATTGTCCATTTTGTACACGAAGTGCATCCAGTTTTTGCCGTAACCCTCTCAACTTTTTAGCACATGCTATGTGGGTGAAATTATGATACCATGCCAAGTTTCAACCTTTTCCGAGTTCATTTGTGGTGCTTTTTAATTTCAGGGTCATTTAGCTCAAAACAATTCATTAAATGCATGAAAAATAGCAAATGAAGTTAGATAGGGTTGAAATTTTCGGATGTGGCTTCTAATGGTTCATATTGAAGGCACAAAAAGTTTGGAGTTGAAATAAGTTAAAAAAAATTGAAATCCTTTTGTAACAGACGAGTTTTCGTCCTAAACCCTGATACTTCGAAAGAGATTGTCCATTTTGTACACGAAGTGCATCCAGTTTTTGCCGTAACCTTCTCAACTTTTTAGCACATGCTATGTGGGTGAAATTATGATACCATGCCAAGTTTCAACCATTTCAGAGTTCATTTGTGGTGCTTTTTAATTTCAGGGTCATTTAGCTCAAAACAATTCATTAAATGCATGAAAAATAGCAAATGAAGTTAGACCGGGTCGAAATTTTAGGATGTGGCTTCTAATGGTTCATATTGAATGCACAAAAAGTCTGGAGTTGATATAAGTTTAAAAAAATTGAAATCCTTTTGTAACAGACGAGTTTTCGTCCGAAACCCTGATACTTCGAAAGAGATTGCCCATTTTGTACACGAAGTGCATCCAGTTTTTGCCGTAACCCTCTCAACTTTTTAGCACATGCTATGTGGGTGAAATTATGATACCATGCCAAGTTTCAACCATTTCAGAGTTCATTTGTCGTGCTTTTTAATTTCAGGGTCGTTTAGCTCAAAACAATTCATTAAATGCATGAAAAATAGCAAATAAAGTTAGATAGGGTTGAAATTTTAGGATGTGGCTTCTAATGGTTCATATTGAATGCACAAAAAGTCTGGAGTTGAAATAAGTTCAAAAAAATTGAAATCCTTATGTAACAGACGAGTTTTCGTCCAAAACCCTGATACTTCGAAAGAGATTGTCCATTTTGTACACGAAGTGCATCCAGTTTTTGCCGTAACCCTCTCAACTTTTTAGCACATGCTATGTGGGTGAAATTATGATACCATGCCAACTTTCAACCATTTCAGAGTTCATTTGTGGTGCTTTTTAATTTCAGGGTCATTTAGCTCAAAACAATTCATTAAATGCATGAAAAATAGCAAATGAAGTTAGACAGGGTTGAAATTTTAGGATGTGGCTTCTAATGGTTCATATTGAATGCACAAAAAGTCTGGAGTTGAAATAAGTTTAAAAAAATTGAAATCCTTTTGTAACAGACGAGTTTTCGTCCGAAACCCTGATACTTCGAAAGAGATTGTCCATTTTGTACACGAAGTGCATCCAGTTTTTGCCGTAACCCTCTCAACTCGTTAGCACATGCTATGTGGGTGAAATTATGATACCATGCCAAGTTTCAACCATTTCAGAGTTCATTTGTGGTGCTTTTTAATTTCAGGGTCATTTAGCTCAAAACAATTCATTAAATGCATGAAAAATAGAAAATGAAGTTAGATAGGGTTGAAAGTTTAGGATGTGGCTTCTAATGGTTCATATTGAATGCACAAAAAGTCTGGAGTTGAAATAATTTTAAAAAATTGAAATCCTTTTGTAACAGACCAGTTTTCATCCGAAACCCTGATACTTCGAAAGAGATTGTCCATTTTGTACACGAAGTGCATCCAGCTTTTGCCGTAACCCTCTCAACTTTTTATCCCATGCTATGTGGGTGAAATTATGATACCATGCCAAGTTTCAACCTTTTTAGAGTTCATTTGTGGTGCTTTTTAATTTCAGGGTCATTTTGCTCAAAACAATTCATTAAATGCATAAAAAATAGCAAATGAAGTTAGATAGGGTTGAAATTTTAGGATGTGGCTTCTAATGGTTCATATTGAATGCACAAAAAGTCTGGAGTTGAAATAAGTTAAAAAAATTGAAATCCTTTGGTAACACACGAGTTTTCGTCCGAAACCCTGATACTTCGAAAGAGATTGTCCATTTTGTACACGAAGTGCATCCAGTTTTTGCCGTAACCCTCTCAACTTTTTAGCACATGCTATGTGGGTGAAATTATGATACCATGCCAAGTTTCAACCATTTCATAGTTCATTTGTGGTGCTTTTTAATTTCAGGGTCATTTAGCTCAAAACAATTCATTAAATGCATGAAAAATAGCAAATGAAGTTAGATAGGGTTGAAAGTTTAGGATGTGGCTTCTAATGGTTCATATTGAATGCACAAAAAGTTTGGAGTTGAAATAATTTTAAAAAATTGAAATCCTTTTGTAACAGACGAGTTTTCGTCCGAAACCCTGATACTTCGAAAGAGATTGTCCATTTTGTACACGAAGTGCATCCAGTTTTTGCCGTAACCCTCTCAACTTTTTAGCACATGCTATGTGGGTGAAATTATGATACCATGCCAACTTTCAACCATTTCAGAGTTCATTTTTGGTGCTTTTTAATTTCAGGGTTATTTAGCTCAAAACAATTCATTAAATGCATGAAAAATAGCAAATCAAGTTAGATAGGGTTGAAATTTTAGGATGTGGCTTCTAATGGTTCATATGGAATGCACAAAAAGTCTGGAGTTGAAATAATTTTAAAAAATTGAAATCCTTTTGTAACAGACGAGTTTTCGTCCGAAACCCTGATACTTCGAAAGAGATTGTCCATTTTGTACACGAAGTGCATCCAGTTTTTGCCGTAACCCTCTCAACTTTTTAGCACATGCTATGTGGGTGAAATTATGATATACCATGCCAAGTTTCAACCATTTCCGAGTTCATTTGTGGTGCTTTTTAATTTCAGGGTCATTTAGCTGAAAACAATTCATTAAATGCATGAAAAATAGCAAATGAAGTTAGATAGGGTTGAAATTTTAGGATGTGGCTTCTAATGGTTCATATTGAATGCACAAAAAGTCTGGAGTTGAAATAATTTTAAAAAATTGAAATCCTTTTGTAACAGACGAGTTTTCGTCCGAAACCCTGATATTTCGAAAGAGATTGTCCATTTTGTACACGAAGTGCATCCAGTTTTTGCCGTAACCCTCTCAACTTTTTAGCACATGCTATGTGGGTGAAATTATGATACCATGCCAAGTTTCAACCATTTGATAGTTCATTTGTGGTGCTTTTTAATTTCAGGGTCATTTATCTCAAAACAATTCATTAAATGCATGAAAAATAGCAAATGAAGTTAGATAGGGTTGAAATTTTAGGATGTGGCTTCTAATGGTTCATATTGAATGCACAAAAATTCTGGAGTTGAAAAAAGTTAAAAAAAATTGAAATCCTTATGTAACAGACGAGTTTTCGTCCGAAACCCTGATACTTCGAAAGAGATTGTCCATTTTGTACACGAAGTGCATCCAGCTTTTGCCGTAAACCTCTCAACTTTTTATCCCATGCTATGTGGGTGAAATTATGATACCATGCCAAGTTTCAACCTTTTTAGAGTTCATTTGTGGTGCTTTTTAATTTCAGGGTCATTTAGCTCAAAACAATTCATTAAATGCATAAAAAATAGCAAATGAAGTTAGATAGGGTTGAAATTTTAGGATGTGGCTTCTGATGCTTCATATTGAATGCACAAAAAGTCTGGAGTTGAAATAAGTTAAAAAAATTGAAATCCTTTGGTAACACACGAGTTTTCGTCCGAAACCCTGATACTTCGAAAGAGATTGTCCATTTTGTACACGAAGTGCATCCAGTTTTTGCCGTAACCCTCTCAACTTTTTAGCACATGCTATGTGGGTGAAATTATGATACCATGCCAAGTTTCAACCATTTCAGAGTTCATTTGTGGTGCTTTTTAATTTCAGGGTCATTTAGCTGAAAACAATTCATTAAATGCATGAAAAATAGCAAATGAAGTTAGATAGGGTTGAAAGTTTAGGATGTGGCTTCTAATGGTTCATATTGAATGCACAAAAAGTCTGGAGTTGAAATAATATTAAAAAATTGAAATCCTTTTGTAACAGACGAGTTTTCGTCCGAAACCGTGATACTTCGAAAGAGATTGTCCATTTTGTACACGAAGTGCATCCAGTTTTTGCCGTAACCCCCTCAACTTTTTAGCACATGCTATGTGGGTGAAATTATGATACCATGCCAACTTTCAACCATTTCAGAGTTCATTTGTGGTGCTTTTTAATTTCAGGGTTATTTAGCTCAAAACAATTCATTAAATTCATGAAAAATAGCAAATGAAGTTAGATAGGGTTGAAATTTAAAGAATGTGGCTTCTAATGGTTCATATGGAATGCACAAAAAGTTTGGAGTTGAAATAAGTTTAAAAAAATTGAAATCCTTTTGTAACAGACGAGTTTTCGTCCTAAACCCTGATACTTCGAAAGAGATTGTCCATTTTGTACACGAAGTGCATCCAGTTTTTGCCGTAACCCTCTCAACTTTTTAGCACATGCTATGTGGGTGAAATTATGATACCATGCCAAGTTTCAACCATTTCAGAGTTCATTTGTGGTGCTTTTTAATTTCAGGGTCATTTAGCTCAAAACAATTCATTTAATGCATGAAAAATAGCAAATGAAGTTAGATAGGGTTGAAATTTTAGGATGTGGCTTCTAATGGTTCATATTGAATGCACAAAAAGTTTGGAGTTGAAATAAGTTAAAAAAAATTGAAATCCTTTTGTAACAGACGAGTTTTCGTCCTAAACCCTGATACTTCGAAAGAGATTGTCCATTTTGTACACGAAGTGCATCCAGTTTTTGCCGTAACCCTCTCAACTTTTTAGCACATGCTATGTGGGTGAAATTATGATACCATGCCAACTTTCAACCATTTCAGAGTTCATTTGTGGTGCTTTTTAATTTCAGGGTCATTTAGCTCAAAACAATTCATTAAATGCATGAAAAATAGCAAATGAAGTTAGATAGGGTTGAAATTTTAGGATGTGGCTTCTAATGGTTCATATTGAATGCACAAAAAGTTTGGAGTTGAAATAAGTTAAAAAAAATTGAAATCCTTTTGTAACAGACGAGTTTTCGTCCTAAACCCTGATACTTCGAAAGAGATTGTCCATTTTGTACACGAAGTGCATCCAGTTTTTGCCGTAACCCTCTCAACTTTTTAGCACATGCTATGTGGGTGAAATTATGATACCATGCCAACTTTCAACCATTTCAGAGTTCATTTGTGGTGCTTTTTAATTTCAGGGTCATTTAGCTCAAAACAATTCATTAAATGCATAAAAAATAGCAAATGAAGTTAGATAGGGTTGAAATTTTAGGATGTGGCTTCTAATGGTTCATATTGAATGCACAAAAAGTCTGGAGTTGAAATAATTTTAAAAAATTGAAATCCTTTTGAAACAGACGAGTTTTCGTCCGAAACCCTGATACTTCGAAAGAGATTGTCCATTTTGTACACGAAGTGCATCCAGTTTTTGCCGTAACCCTCTCAACTTTTTATCCCATGCTATGTGGGTGAAATTATGATACCATGCCAAGTTTCAACCTTTTCCGAGTTCATTTGTGGTGCTTTTTAATTTCAGGGTCATTTAGCTCAAAACAATTCATTAAATGCATGAAAAATAGCAAATGAAGTTAGATAGGGTTGAAATTTTAGGATGTGGCTTCTAATGGTTCATATTGAATGCACAAAAAGTCTGGAGTTGAAATAATTTTAAAAAATTGAAATCCTTTTGTAACAGACGAGTTTTCGTCCGAAACCCTGATACTTCGAAAGAGATTGTCCATTTTGTACACGAAGTGCATCCAGTTTTTGCCGTAACCCTCTCAACTTTTTAGCACATGCTATGTGGGTGAAATTATGATACCATGCCAAGTTTCAACCATTTCAGAGTTCATTTGTCGTGCTTTTTAATTTCAGGGTCGTTTAGCTCAAAACAATTCATTAAATGCATGAAAAATAGCAAATGAAGTTAGATAGGGTTGAAATTTTAGGATGTGGCTTCTAATGGTTCATATTGAATGCACAAAAAGTCTGGAGTTGAAATAAGTTCAAAAAAATTGAAATCCTTATGTAACAGACGAGTTTTCGTCCAAAACCCTGATACTTCGAAAGAGATTGTCCATTTTGTACACGAAGTGCATCCAGTTTTTGCCGTAACCCTCTCAACTTTTTAGCACATGCTATGTGGGTGAAATTATGATACCATGCCAACTTTCAACCGTTTCAGAGTTCATTTGTGGTGCTTTTTAATTTCAGGGTCATTTAGCTCAAAACAATTCATTAAATGCATGAAAAATAGCAAATGAAGTTAGATAGGGTTGAAATTTTAGGATGTGGCTTCTAATGGTTCATATTGAATGCACAAAAAGTCTGGAGTTGAAATAAGTTCAAAAAAATTGAAATCCTTATGTAACAGACGAGTTTTCGTCCGAAACCCTGATACTTCGAAAGAGATTGTCCATTTTGTACACGAAGTGCATCCAGTTTTTGCCGTAACCCTCTCAACTTTTTAGCACATGCTATGTGGGTGAAATTATGATACCATGCCAACTTTCAACCATTTCAGAGTTCATTTGTGGTGCTTTTTAATTTCAGGGTCATTTAGCTCAAAACAATTCATTAAATGCATGAAAAATAGCAAATGAAGTTAGATAGGGTTGAAATTTTAGGATGTGGCTTCTAATGGTTCATATTGAATGCACAAAAAGTCTGGAGTTGAAATAATTTTAAAAAATTGAAATCCTTTTGTAACAGACGAGTTTTCGTCCGAAACCCTGATACTTCGAAAGAGATTGTCCATTTTGTACACGAAGTGCATCGAGCTTTTGCCGTAACCCTCTCAACTTTTTATCCCATGCTATGTGGGTGAAATTATGATACCATGCCAAGTTTCAACCTTTTCCGAGTTCATTTGTGGTGCTTTTTAATTTCAGGGTCATTTAGCTCAAAACAATTCATTAAATGCATGAAAAATAGCAAATGAAGTTAGATAGGGTTGAAATTTTAGGATGTGGCTTCTAATGGTTCATATTGAATGCACAAAAAGTCTGGAGTTGAAATAATTTTAAAAAATTGAAATCCTTTTGTAACAGACGAGTTTTCGTCCGAAACCCTGATACTTCGAAAGAGATTGTCCATTTTGTACACGAAGTGCATCCAGTTTTTGCCGTAACCCTCTCAACTTTTTAGCACATGCTATGCGGGTGAAATTATGATACCATGCCAAGTTTCAACCATTTGAGAGTTCATTTGTGGTGCTTTTTAATTTCAGGGTCATTTAGCTCAAAACAATTCATTAAATGCATGAAAAATAGCAAATGAAGTTAGATAGGGTTGAAATTATAGGATGTGGCTTCTAATGGTTGATATTGAATGCACAAAAAGTCTGGAGTTGAAATAAGTTTGAAAAAATTGAAATCATTTTATAACAGACGAGTTTTCGTCCGAAACCCTGATACTTCGAAGGAGATTGTCCATTTTGTACACGAAATGCATCCAGTTTTTGCCGTAACCCTCTCAACTTTTTAGCACATGCTATGTGGGTGAAATTATGATACCATGCCAAGTTTCAACCATTTCAGAGTTCATTTGTGGTGCTTTTTAATTTCAGGGTCGTTTAGCTCAAAACAATTCATTAAATGCATGAAAAATAGCAAATGAAGTTAGATAGGGTTGAAATTTTAGGATGTGGCATCTAATGGTTCATTTTGAATGCACAGAAAGTCTGGAGTTGAAATAATTTCAAAAAAATTGAAATCCTTTTGTAACAGACGAGTTTTCGTCCGAAACCCTGATACTTCGAAAGAGATTGTCCATTTTGTACACGAAGTGCATCCAGTTTTTGCCGTAACCCTCTCAACTTTTTAGCACATGCTATGTGGGTGAAATTATGATACCATGCCAAGTTTCAACCATTTCAGAGTTCATTTGTCGTGCTTTTTAATTTCAGGGTCGTTTAGCTCAAAACAATTCATTAAATGCAGGAAAAATAGCAAATGAAGTTAGATAGGGTTGAAATTTTAGGATGTGGCTTCTAATGGTTCATATTGAATGCACAAAAAGTCTGGAGTTGAAATAAGTTCAAAAAAATTGAAATCCTTTTGTAACAGACGAGTTTTCGTCCAAAACCCTGATACTTCGAAAGAGATTGTCCATTTTGTACACGAAGTGCATCCAGTTTTTGCCGTAACCCTCTCAACTTTTTAGCACATGCTATGTGGGTGAAATTATGATACCATGCCAACTTTCAACCGTTTCAGAGTTCATTTGTGGTGCTTTTTAATTTCAGGGTCATTTAGCTCAAAACAATTCATTAAATGCATGAAAAATAGCAAATGAAGTTAGATAGGGTTGAAATTTTAGGATGTGGCTTCTAATGGTTCATATTGAATGCACAAAAAGTCTGGAGTTGAAATAATTTTAAAAAATTGAAATCCTTTTGAAACAGACGAGTTTTCGTCCGAAACCCTGATACTTCGAAAGAGATTGTCCATTTTGTACACGAAGTGCATCCAGTTTTTGCCGTAACCCTCTCAACTTTTTAGCACATGCTATGCGGATGAAATTATGATACCATGCCAACTTTCAACCATTTCAGAGTTCATTTGTGGTGCTTTTTAATTTCAGGGTCATTTAGCTCAAAACAATTCATTAAATGCATGAAAAATAGCAAATGAAGTTAGATCGGGTCGAAATTTTAGGATGTGGCTTCTAATGGTTCATATTGAATGCACAAAAAGTCTGGAGTTGATATAAGTTTAAAAAAATTGAAATCCTTTTGTAACAGACGAGTTTTCGTCCGAAACCCTGATACTTCGAAAGAGATTGTCCATTTTGTACACGAAGTGCATCCAGTTTTTGCCGTAACCCTCTCAACTTTTTAGCACATGCTATGTGGGTGAAATTATGATACCATGCCAAGTTTCAACCATTTCAGAGTTCATTTGTCGTGCTTTTTAATTTCAGGGTCGTTTAGCTCAAAACAATTCATTAAATGCATGAAAAATAGCAAATGAAGTTAGATAGGGTTGAAATTTTAGGATGTGGCTTCTAATGGTTCATATTGAATGCACAAAAAGTCTGGAGTTGATATAAGTTTAAAAAAATTGAAATCCTTTTGTAACAGACGAGTTTTCGTCCTAAACCCTGATACTTCGAAAGAGATTGTCCATTTTGTACACGAAGTGCATCCAGTTTTTGCCGTAACCCTCTCAACTTTTTAGCACATGCTATGTGGGTGAAATTATGATACCATGCCAACTTTCAACCATTTCAGAGTTCATTTGTTTTGCTTTTTAATTTCAGGGTCATTTAGCTCAAAACAATTCATTAAATGCATGAAAAATAGCAAATGAAGTTAGATAGGGTTGAAATTTTAGGATGTGGCTTCTAATGGTTCATATTGAATGCACAAAAAGTCTGGAGTTGAAATAAGTTAAAAAAATTGAATTCCTTTTGTAACAGACGAGTTTTCGTCCGAAACCCTGATACTTCGAAAGAGATTGTCCATTTTGTACACGAAGTGCATCGAGCTTTTGCCGTAACCCTCTCAACTTTTTATCCCATGCTATGTGGGTGAAATTATGATACCATGCCAAGTTTCAACCTTTTTAGAGTTCATTTGTGGTGCTTTTTAATTTCAGGGTCATTTAGCTCAAAACAATTCATTAAATGCATGAAAAATAGCAAATGAAGTTAGATAGGGTTGAA
The DNA here is from genome assembly GCA_039707655.1 of Elymus sibiricus. NCBI lineage: Eukaryota > Viridiplantae > Streptophyta > Magnoliopsida > Poales > Poaceae > Elymus > Elymus sibiricus. The sequence continues at coordinate 243,228,772 of CM077665.1, forward strand.
ATTTTAGGATGTGGCTTCTAATGCTTCATATTAAATGCACAAAAAGTCTGGAGTTGAAATAAGTTAAAAAAATTGAAATCCTTTTGTAACACACGAGTTTTCATCCGAAACCCTGATACTTCGAAAGAGATTGTCCATTTTGTACACGAAGTGCATCCAGTTTTTTCCGTAACCCTCTCAACTTTTTAGCACATGCTATGTGGGTGAAATTATGATACCATGCCAAGTTTCAACCATTTCAGAGTTCATTTGTGGTGCTTTTTAATTTCAGGGTCATTTAGCTGAAAACAATTCATTAAATGCATGAAAAATAGCAAATGAAGTTAGATAGGGTTGAAATTTTAGGATATGGCTTCTAACGGTTCATATTGAATGCACAAAAAGTCTGGAGTTTAAATAATTTTAAAAAATTGAAATCCTTTTGTAACTGACGAGTTTTCGTCCGAAACCCTGATACTTCGAAAGAGATTGTCCATTTTGTACACGAAGTGCATCCAGTTTTTGCCGTAACCCTCTCAACTTTTTATCCCATGCTATGTGGGTGAAATTATGATACCATGCCAAGTTTCAACCTTTTCCGAGTTCATTTGTGGTGCTTTTTAATTTCAGGGTCATTTAGCTCAAAACAATTCATTAAATGCATGAAAAATAGCAAATGAAGTTAGATAGGGTTGAAATTTTAGGATGTGGCTTCTAATGGTTCATATTGAATGCACAAAAAGTCTGGAGTTGAAATAATTTTAAAAAATTGAAATCCTTTTGTAACAGACGAGTTTTCGTCCGAAACCCTGATACTTCGAAAGAGATTGTCCATTTTGTACACGAAGTGCATCCAGTTTTTGCCGTAACCCTCTCAACTTTTTAGCACATGCTATGCGGGTGAAATTATGATACCATGCCAAGTTTCAACCATTTCAGAGTTCATTTGTGGTGCTTTTTAATTTCAGGGTCATTTAGCTCAAAACAATTCATTAAATGCATGAAAAATAGCAAATGAAGTTAGATCGGGTCGAAATTTTAGGATGTGGCTTCTAATGGTTCATATTGAATGCACAAAAAGTCTGGAGTTGATATAAGTTTAAAAAAATTGAAATCCTTTTGTAACAGACGAGTTTTCGTCCGAAACCCTGATACTTCGAAAGAGATTGTCCATTTTGTACACGAAGTGCATCCAGTTTTTGCCGTAACCCTCTCAACTTTTTAGCACATGCTATGTGGGTGAAATTATGATATACCATGCCAAGTTTCAACCATTTCCGAGTTCATTTGTGGTGCTTTTTAATTTCAGGGTCATTTAGCTCAAAACAATTCATTAAATGCATGAAAAATAGCAAATGAAGTTAGATAGGGTCGAAATTTTAGGATGTGGCTTCTAATGGTTCATATTGAATGCACAAAAAGTCTGGAGTTGAAATAAGTTTAAAAAAATTGAAATCCTTTTGTAACAGACGAGTTTTCGTCCGAAACCCTGATACTTCGAAAGAGATTGTCCATTTTGTACACGAAGTGCATCCAGTTTTTGCCGTAACCCTCTCAACTCTTTAGCACATGCTATGTGGGTGAAATTATGATACCATGCCAACTTTCAACCATTTCAGAGTTCATTTGTGGTGCTTTTTAATTTCAGGGTCATTTAGCTCAAAACAATTCATTAAATGCATGAAAAATAGCAAATGAAGTTAGATAGGGTCGAAATTTTAGGATGTGGCTTCTAATGGTTCATATTGAATGCACAAAAAGTCTGGAGTTTAAATAATTTTAAAAAATTGAAATCCTTTTGTAACAGACGAGTTTTGGTCCGAAACCCTGATACTTCGAAAGAGATTGTCCATTTTGTACACGAAGTGCATCCAGTTTTTGCCGTAACCCTCTCAACTCTTTAGCACATGCTATGTGGGTGAAATTATGATACCATGCCAAGTTTCAACCATTTCAGAGTTCATTTGTGGTGCTTTTTAATTTCAGGGTCGTTTAGCTCAAAACAATTCATTAAATGCATGAAAAATAGCAAATGAAGTTAGATAGGGTTGAAATTTCAGGATGTGGCTTCTAATGGTTCATATTGAATCCGCAAAAAGTCTGGAGTTGAAATAAGTTCAAAAAAATTGAAATCCTTTTGTAACAGACGAGTTTTCGTCCGAAACCCTGATACTTCGAAAGAGATTGTACATTTTGTACACGAAGTGCATCCAGTTTTTGCCGTAACCCTCTCAACTTTTTAGAACATGCTATGTGGGTGAAATTATGATACCATGCCAACTTTAAACCATTTCAGAGTTCATTTGTGGTGCTTTTTAATTTCAGGGTCATTTAGCTCAAAACAATTCATTAAATGCATGAAAAATAGCAAATGAAGTTAGATAGGGTTGAAATTTTAGGATGTGGCTTCTAATGGTTCATATTGAATGCACAAAAAGTCTGGAGTTGAAATAAGTTAAAAAAAATTGAAATCCTTATGTAACAGACGAGTTTTCGTCCGAAACCCTGATACTTCGAAAGAGATTGTCCATTTTGTACACGAAGTGCATCCAGCTTTTGCCGTAACCCTCTCAACTTTTTATCCCATGCTATGTGGGTGAAATTATGATACCATGCCAAGTTTCAACCTTTTTAGAGTTCATTTGTGGTGCTTTTTAATTTCAAGGACATTTAGCTCAAAACAATTCATTAAATGCATGAAAAATAGCAAATGATGTTAGATAGGGTTGAAATTTTCGGATGTGGCTTCTAATGGTTCATATTGAAGGCACAAAAAGTTTGGAGTTGAAATAAGTTAAAAAAAATTGAAATCCTTTTGTAACAGACGAGTTTTCGTCCTAAACCCTGATACTTCGAAAGAGATTGTCCATTTTGTACACGAAGTGCATCCAGTTTTTGCCGTAACCTTCTCAACTTTTTAGCACATGCTATGTGGGTGAAATTATGATACCATGCCAAGTTTCAACCATTTCAGAGTTCATTTGTGGTGCTTTTTAATTTCAGGGTCATTTAGCTCAAAACAATTCATTAAATGCATGAAAAATAGCAAATGAAGTTAGACCGGGTCGAAATTTTAGGATGTGGCTTCTAATGGTTCATATTGAATGCACAAAAAGTCTGGAGTTGATATAAGTTTAAAAAAATTGAAATCCTTTTGTAACAGACGAGTTTTCGTCCGAAACCCTGATACTTCGAAAGAGATTGCCCATTTTGTACACGAAGTGCATCCAGTTTTTGCCGTAACCCTCTCAACTTTTTAGCACATGCTATGTGGGTGAAATTATGATACCATGCCAAGTTTCAACCATTTCAGAGTTCATTTGTCGTGCTTTTTAATTTCAGGGTCGTTTAGCTCAAAACAATTCATTAAATGCATGAAAAATAGCAAATAAAGTTAGATAGGGTTGAAATTTTAGGATGTGGCTTCTAATGGTTCATATTGAATGCACAAAAAGTCTGGAGTTGAAATAAGTTCAAAAAAATTGAAATCCTTATGTAAGAGACGAGTTTTCGTCCAAAACCCTGATACTTCGAAAGAGATTGTCCATTTTGTACACGAAGTGCATCCAGTTTTTGCCGTAACCCTCTCAACTTTTTAGCACATGCTATGTGGGTGAAATTATGATACCATGCCAACTTTCAACCATTTCAGAGTTCATTTGTGGTGCTTTTTAATTTCAGGGTCATTTAGCTCAAAACAATTCATTAAATGCATGAAAAATAGCAAATGAAGTTAGACAGGGTTGAAATTTTAGGATGTGGCTTCTAATGGTTCATATTGAATGCACAAAAAGTCTGGAGTTGAAATAAGTTTAAAAAAATTGAAATCCTTTTGTAACAGACGAGTTTTCGTCCGAAACCCTGATACTTCGAAAGAGATTGTCCATTTTGTACACGAAGTGCATCCAGTTTTTGCCGTAACCCTCTCAACTCGTTAGCACATGCTATGTGGGTGAAATTATGATACCATGCCAAGTTTCAACCATTTCAGAGTTCATTTGTGGTGCTTTTTAATTTCAGGGTCATTTAGCTCAAAACAATTCATTAAATGCATGAAAAATAGAAAATGAAGTTAGATAGGGTTGAAAGTTTAGGATGTGGCTTCTAATGGTTCATATTGAATGCACAAAAAGTCTGGAGTTGAAATAATTTTAAAAAATTGAAATCCTTTTGTAACAGACCAGTTTTCATCCGAAACCCTGATACTTCGAAAGAGATTGTCCATTTTGTACACGAAGTGCATCCAGTTTTTGCCGTAACCCGCTCAACTTTTTTGCACATGCTATGTGGGTGAAATTATGATACCATGCCAAGTTTCAACCATTTGATAGTTCATTTGTGGTGCTTTTTAATTTCAGGGTCATTTAGCTCAAAACAATTCATTAAATGCATGAAAAATAGGAAATGAAGTTAGATAGGGTTGAAATTTTAGGATGTGGCTTCTAATGGTTCATACTGAATGCACAAAAAGTCTGGAGTTGAAAAAAGTTAAAAAAAATTGAAATCCTTATGTAACAGACGAGCTTTCGTCCGAAACCCTGATACTTCGAAAGAGATTGTCCATTTTGTACACGAAGTGCATCCAGCTTTTGCCGTAACCCTCTCAACTTTTTATCCCATGCTATGTGGGTGAAATTATGATACCATGCCAAGTTTCAACCTTTTTAGAGTTCATTTGTGGTGCTTTTTAATTTCAGGGTCATTTTGCTCAAAACAATTCATTAAATGCATAAAAAATAGCAAATGAAGTTAGATAGGGTTGAAATTTTAGGATGTGGCTTCTAATGGTTCATATTGAATGCACAAAAAGTCTGGAGTTGAAATAAGTTAAAAAAATTGAAATCCTTTGGTAACACACGAGTTTTCGTCCGAAACCCTGATACTTCGAAAGAGATTGTCCATTTTGTACACGAAGTGCATCCAGTTTTTGCCGTAACCCTCTCAACTTTTTAGCACATGCTATGTGGGTGAAATTATGATACCATGCCAAGTTTCAACCATTTCATAGTTCATTTGTGGTGCTTTTTAATTTCAGGGTCATTTAGCTCAAAACAATTCATTAAATGCATGAAAAATAGCAAATGAAGTTAGATAGGGTTGAAAGTTTAGGATGTGGCTTCTAATGGTTCATATTGAATGCACAAAAAGTTTGGAGTTGAAATAATTTTAAAAAATTGAAATCCTTTTGTAACAGACGAGTTTTCGTCCGAAACCCTGATACTTCGAAAGAGATTGTCCATTTTGTACACGAAGTGCATCCAGTTTTTGCCGTAACCCTCTCAACTTTTTAGCACATGCTATGTGGGTGAAATTATGATACCATGCCAACTTTCAACCATTTCAGAGTTCATTTTTGGTGCTTTTTAATTTCAGGGTTATTTAGCTCAAAACAATTCATTAAATGCATGAAAAATAGCAAATCAAGTTAGATAGGGTTGAAATTTTAGGATGTGGCTTCTAATGGTTCATATGGAATGCACAAAAAGTCTGGAGTTGAAATAATTTTAAAAAATTGAAATCCTTTTGTAACAGACGAGTTTTCGTCCGAAACCCTGATACTTCGAAAGAGATTGTCCATTTTGTACACGAAGTGCATCCAGTTTTTGCCGTAACCCTCTCAACTTTTTAGCACATGCTATGTGGGTGAAATTATGATACCATGCCAAGTTTCAACCATTTCAGAGTTCATTTGTGGTGCTTTTTAAATTCAGGGTCATTTAGCTCAAAACAATTCATTAAATGCATGAAAAATAGCAAATGAAGTTAGATAGGGTTGAAAGTTTAGGATGTGGCTTCTAATGGTTCATATTGAATGCACAAAAAGTCTAGAGTTGAAATAATTTTAAAAAATTGAAATCCTTTTGTAACAGACGAGTTTTCGTCCGAAACCCTGATACTTCGAAAGAGATTGTCCATTTTGTACACGAAGTGCATCCAGTTTTTTCCGTAACCCTCTCAACTGTTTAGCACATGCTATGTGGGTGAAATTATGATATACCATGCCAAGTTTCAACCATTTCCGAGTTCATTTGTGGTGCTTTTTAATTTCAGGGTCATTTAGCTGAAAACAATTCATTAAATGCATGAAAAATAGCAAATGAAGTTAGATAGGGTTGAAATTTTAGGATGTGGCTTCTAATGGTTCATATTGAATGCACAAAAAGTCTGGAGTTGAAATAATTTTAAAAAATTGAAATCCTTTTGTAACAGACGAGTTTTCGTCCGAAACCCTGATATTTCGAAAGAGATTGTCCATTTTGTACACGAAGTGCATCCAGTTTTTGCCGTAACCCTCTCAACTTTTTAGCACATGCTATGTGGGTGAAATTATGATACCATGCCAAGTTTCAACCATTTGATAGTTCATTTGTGGTGCTTTTTAATTTCAGGGTCATTTATCTCAAAACAATTCATTAAATGCATGAAAAATAGCAAATGAAGTTAGATAGGGTTGAAATTTTAGGATGTGGCTTCTAATGGTTCATATTGAATGCACAAAAAGTCTGGAGTTGAAAAAAGTTAAAAAAAATTGAAATCCTTATGTAACAGACGAGTTTTCGTCCGAAACCCTGATACTTCGAAAGAGATTGTCCATTTTGTACACGAAGTGCATCCAGCTTTTGCCGTAAACCTCTCAACTTTTTATCCCATGCTATGTGGGTGAAATTATGATACCATGCCAAGTTTCAACCATTTCAGAGTTCATTTGTGGTGCTTTTTAATTTCAGGGTCATTTAGCTCAAAACAATTCATTAAATGCATAAAAAATAGCAAATGAAGTTAGATAGGGTTGAAATTTTAGGATGTGGCTTCTGATGCTTCATATTGAATGCACAAAAAGTCTGGAGTTGAAATAAGTTAAAAAAATTGAAATCCTTTGGTAACACACGAGTTTTCGTCCGAAACCCTGATACTTCGAAAGAGATTGTCCATTTTGTACACGAAGTGCATCCAGTTTTTGCCGTAACCCTCTCAACTTTTTAGCACATGCTATGTGGGTGAAATTATGATACCATGCCAAGTTTCAACCATTTCAGAGTTCATTTGTGGTGCTTTTTAATTTCAGGGTCATTTAGCTGAAAACAATTCATTAAATGCATGAAAAATAGCAAATGAAGTTAGATAGGGTTGAAAGTTTAGGATGTGGCTTCTAATGGTTCATATTGAATGCACAAAAAGTCTGGAGTTGAAATAATATTAAAAAATTGAAATCCTTTTGTAACAGACGAGTTTTCGTCCGAAACCGTGATACTTCGAAAGAGATTGTCCATTTTGTACACGAAGTGCATCCAGTTTTTGCCGTAACCCCCTCAACTTTTTAGCACATGCTATGTGGGTGAAATTATGATACCATGCCAACTTTCAACCATTTCAGAGTTCATTTGTGGTGCTTTTTAATTTCAGGGTTATTTAGCTCAAAACAATTCATTAAATTCATGAAAAATAGCAAATGAAGTTAGATAGGGTTGAAATTTAAAGAATGTGGCTTCTAATGGTTCATATGGAATGCACAAAAAGTTTGGAGTTGAAATAAGTTTAAAAAAATTGAAATCCTTTTGTAACAGACGAGTTTTCGTCCTAAACCCTGATACTTCGAAAGAGATTGTCCATTTTGTACACGAAGTGCATCCAGTTTTTGCCGTAACCCTCTCAACTTTTTAGCACATGCTATGTGGGTGAAATTATGATACCATGCCAAGTTTCAACCATTTCAGAGTTCATTTGTGGTGCTTTTTAATTTCAGGGTCATTTAGCTCAAAACAATTCATTTAATGCATGAAAAATAGCAAATGAAGTTAGATAGGGTTGAAATTTTAGGATGTGGCTTCTAATGGTTCATATTGAATGCACAAAAAGTTTGGAGTTGAAATAAGTTAAAAAAAATTGAAATCCTTTTGTAACAGACGAGTTTTCGTCCTAAACCCTGATACTTCGAAAGAGATTGTCCATTTTGTACACGAAGTGCATCCAGTTTTTGCCGTAACCCTCTCAACTTTTTAGCACATGCTATGTGGGTGAAATTATGATACCATGCCAACTTTCAACCATTTCAGAGTTCATTTGTGGTGCTTTTTAATTTCAGGGTCATTTAGCTCAAAACAATTCATTTAATGCATGAAAAATAGCAAATGAAGTTAGATAGGGTTGAAATTTTAGGATGTGGCTTCTAATGGTTCATATTGAATGCACAAAAAGTTTGGAGTTAAAATAAGTTAAAAAAATTTGAAATCCTTTTGTAACAGACGAGTTTTCGTCCGAAACCCTGATACTTCGAAAGAGATTGTCCATTTTGTACACGAAGTGCATTCAGTTTTTGCCGTAACCCTCTCAACTTTTTAGCACATGCTATGTGGGTGAAATTATGATACCATGCCAACTTTCAACCATTTCAGAGTTCATTTGTGGTGCTTTTTAATTTCAGGGTCATTTAGCTCAAAACAATTCATTAAATGCATGAAAAATAGCAAATGAAGTTAGATAGGGTTGAAATTTTAGGATGTGGCTTCTAATGGTTCATATTGAATGCACAAAAAGTCTGGAGTTGAAATAAGTTAAAAAAATTGAAATCTTTATGTAACAGACGAGTTTTCGTCCGAAACCCTGATACTTCGAAAGAGATTGTCCATTTTGTACACGAAGTGCATCCAGCTTTTGCCGTAACCCTCTCAACTTTTTATCCCATGCTATGTGGGAGAAATTATGATACCATGCCAAGTTTCAACCTTTTTAGAGTTCATTTGTGGTGCTTTTTAATTTCAGGGTCATTTAGCTCAAAACAATTCATTAAATGCATAAAAAATAGCAAATGAAGTTAGATAGGGTTGAAATTTTAGGATGTGGCTTCTAATGCTTCATATTGAATGCACAAAAAGTCTGGAGTTGAAATAAGTTAAAAAAATTGAAATCCTTTGGTAACACACGAGTTTTCGTCCGAAACCCTGATACTTCGAAAGAGATTGTCCATTTTGTACACGAAGTGCATCCAGTTTTTGCCGTAACCCTCTCAAGTTTTTAGCACATGCTATGTGGGTGAAATTATGATACCATGCCAAGTTTCAACCATTTCATAGTTCATTTGTGGTGCTTTTTAATTTCAGGGTCATTTAGCTCAAAACAATTCATTAAATGCATGAAAAATAGCAAATGAAGTTAGATAGGGTTGAAAGTTTAGGATGTGGCTTCTAATGGTTCATATTGAATGCACAAAAAGTCTGGAGTTGAAATAATTTTAAAAAATTGAAATCCTTTTGTAACAGACGAGTTTTCGTCCGAAACCCTGATACTTCGAAAGAGATTGTCCATTTTGTACACGAAGTGCATCCAGTTTTTGCCGTAACCCTCTCAACTTTTTAGCACATGCTATGTGGGTGAAATTATGATACCATGCCAACTTTCAACCATTTCAGAGTTCATTTGTGGTGCTTTTTAATTTCAGGGTTATTTAGCTCAAAACAATTCATTAAATGCATGAAAAATAGCAAATCAAGTTAGATAGGGTTGAAATTTTAGGATGTGGCTTCTAATGGTTCATATTGAATGCCCAAAAAGTCTGGAGTTGAAATAAGTTAAAAAAAATTGAAATCCTTTTGTAACAGACGAGATTTCGTCCTAAACCCTCATACTTCGAAAGAGATTGTCCATTTTGTACACGAAGTGCATCCAGTTTTTGCCGTAACCCTCTCAACTTTTTAGCACATGCTATGTGGGTGAAATTATGATACCATGCCAAGTTTCAACCACTTCAGAGTTCATTTGTGGTGCTTTTTAATTTCAGGGTCATTTAGCTCAAAACAATTCATTTAATGCATGAAAAATAGCAAATGAAGTTAGATAGGGTTGAAATTTTAGGATGTGGCTTCTAATGGTTCATATTGAATGCACAAAAAGTTTGGAGTTGAAATAAGTTAAAAAAAATAGAAATCCTTTTGTAACAGACGAGTTTTCGTCCTAAACCCTGATACTTCGAAAGAGATTGTCCATTTTGTACACGAAGTGCATCCAGTTTTTGCCGTAACCCTCTCAACTTTTTAGCACATGCTATGTGGGTGAAATTATGATACCATGCCAAGTTTCAATCATTTCAGAGTTCATTTGTGGTGCTTTTTAATTTCAGGGTCATTTAGCTCAAAACAATTCATTAAATGCATAAAAAATAGCAAATGAAGTTAGATAGGGTTGAAATTTTAGGATGTGGCTTCTAATGCTTCATATTGAATGCACAAAAAGTCTGGAGTTGAAATAGGTTAAAAAAATTGAAATCCTTTTGTAACACACGAGTTTTCGTCCGAAACCCTGATACTTCGAAAGAGATTGTCCGTTTTGTACACGAAGTGCATCCAGTTTTTGCCGTAACCCTCTCAACTTTTTAGCACATGCTATGTGGGTGAAATTATGATACCATGCCAAGTTCAACCATTTCAGAGTTCATTTGTGGTGCTTTTTAATTTCAGGGTCATTTAGCTCAAAACAATTCATTAAATGCATGAAAAATAGCAAATGAAGTTAGATAGGGTTGAAAGTTTAGGATGTGGCTTCTAATGGTTCATATTGAATGCACAAAAAGTCTGGAGTTGAAATAATTTTAAAAAATTGAAATCCTTTTGTAACAGACGAGTTTTCGTCCGAAACCGTGATACTTCGAAAGAGATTGTCCATTTTGTACACGAAGTGCATCCAGTTTTTTCCGTAACCCTCTCAATTGTTTAGCACATGCTATGTGGGTGAAATTATGATATACCATGCCAAGTTTCAACCATTTCCGAGTTCATTTGTGGTGCTTTTTAATTTCAGGGTCATTTAGCTGAAAACAATTCATTAAATGCATGAAAAATAGCAAATGAAGTTAGATTGGGTTGAAATTTTAGGATGTGGCTTCTAACGGTTCATATTGAATGCACAAAAAGTCTGGAGTTGAAATAGTTATAAAAAATTGAAATCCTTTTGTAACAGACGAGTTTTCGTCCGAAACCCTGATACTTCGAAAGAGATTGTCCATTTTGTACACGAAGTGCATCCAGTTTTTGCCGTAACCCTCTCAACTTTTTAGCACATGCTATGTGGGTGAAATTATGATACCATGCCAACTTTCAACCATTTCAGAGTTCATTTGTGGTGCTTTTTAATTTCAGGGTCATTTAGCTCAAAACAATTAATTAAATGCATGAAAAATAGCAAATGAAGTTAGATAGGGTTGAAATTTTAGGATGTGGCTTCTAACGGTTCATATTGAATGCACAAAAAGTCTGGAGTTGAAATAGTTAAAAAAAATTGAAATCCTTTTGTAACAGACGAGTTTTTGTCCTAAACCCTGATACTTCGAAAGAGATTGTCCATTTTGTACACGAAGTGCATCCAGTTTTTGCCGTAACCCTCTCAACTTTTTAGCACATGCTATGTGGGTGAAATTATGGTACCATGCCAAGTTTCAACCATTTCAGAGTTCATTTGTGGTGCTTTTTAATTTCAGGGTCATTTAGCTCAAAACAATTCATTAAATGCATGAAAAATAGCAAATGAAGTTAGATAGGGTTGAAATTTTAGGATGTGGCTTCTAATGGTTCATATTGAATGCACAAAAAGTCTGGAGTTGAAATAAGTTAAAAAAAATTGAAATCCTTTTGTAACAGACGAGTTTTCGTCCGAAACCCTGATATTTCGAAAGAGATTGTCCATTTTGTACACGAAGTGCATCCAGTTTTTGCCGTAACCCTCTCACCTTTTTAGCACATGCTATGTGGGTGAAATTATGATACCATGCCAAGTTTCAACCATTTGATAGTTCATTTGTGGTGCTTTTTAATTTCAGGGTCATTTAGCTCAAAACAATTCATTAAATGCATGAAAAATAGGAAATGAAGTTAGATTGGGTTGAAATTTTAGGATGTGGCTTCTAATGGTTCATATTGAATGCACAAAAAGTCTGGAGTTGAAAAAAGTTAAAAAAAATTGAAATCCTTATGTAACAGACGAGTTTTCGTCCGAAACCCTGATACTTCGAAAGAGATTGTCCATTTTGTACACGAAGTGCATCCAGCTTTTGCCGTAAACCTCTCAACTTTTTATCCCATGCTATGTGGGTGAAATTATGATACCATGCCAAGTTTCAACCTTTTTAGAGTTCATTTGTGGTGCTTTTTAATTTCAGGGTCATTTAGCTCAAAACAATTCATTAAATGCATAAAAAATAGCAAATGAAGTTAGATAGGGTTGAAATTTTAGGATGTGGCTTCTAATGCTTCATATTGAATGCACAAAAAGTCTGGAGTTGAAATAAGTTAAAAAAATTGAAATCCTTTGGTAACACACGGGTTTTCATCCGAAACCCTCATACTTCGAAAGAGATTGTCCATTTTGTAGACGGAGTGCATCCAGTTTTTGCCGTAACCCTCTCAACTTTTTAGCACATGCTATGTGGGTGAAATTATGATACCATGCCAAGTTTCAACCATTTCAGAGTTCATTTGTGGTGCTTTTTAATTTCAGGGTCATTTAGCTGAAAACAATTCATTAAATGCATGAAAAATAGCAAATGAAGTTAGATAGGGTTGAAAGTTTAGGATGTGGCTTCTAATGGTTCATATTGAGTTCACAAAAAGTCTGGAGCTGAAATAATTTTAAAAAATTGAAATCCTTTTGTAACAGACGAGTTTTCGTCCGAAACCGTGATACTTCGAAAGAGATTGTCCATTTTGTACACGAAGTGCATCCAGTTTTTGCCGTAACCCTCTCAACTTTTTAGCACATGCTATGTGGGTGAAATTATGATACCATGCCAACTTTCAACCATTTCAGAGTTCATTTGTGGTGCTTTTTAATTTCAGGGTTATCTAGCTCAAAACAATTCATTAAATGCATGAAAAATAGCAAATAAAGTTAGATAGGGTTGAAATTTAAAGAATGTGGCTTCTAATGGTTCATATGGAATGCACAAAAAGTTTGGAGTTGAAATAAGTTTAAAAAAATTGAAATCCTTTTGTAACAGACGAGTTTTCGTCCTAAACCCTGATACTTCGAAAGAGATTGTCCATTTTGTACACGAAGTGCATCCAGTTTCTGCCGTAACCCTCTCAACTTTTAAGCACATGCTAAGTGGGTGAAATTATGATACCATGCCAAGTTTCAACCATTTCAGAGTTCATTTGTGGAGCTTTTTAATTTCAGGGTCATTTAGCTCAAAACAATTCATTTAATGCATGAAAAATAGCAAATGAAGTTAGATAGGGTTGAAATTTTAGGATGTGGCTTCTAATGGTTCATATTGAATGCACAAAAAGTTTGGAGTTGAAATAAGTTAAAAAAAATTGAAATCCTTTTGTAACAGACGAGTTTTCGTCCTAAACCCTGATACTTCGAAAGAGATTGTCCATTTTGTACACGAAGTGCATCCAGTTTTTGCCGTAACCCTCTCAACTTTTTAGCACATGCTATGTGGGTGAAATTATGATACCATGCCAACTTTCAACCATTTCAGAGTTCATTTGTGGTGCTTTTTAATTTCAGGGTCATTTAGCTCAAAACAATTCATTTAATGCATGAAAAATAGCAAATGAAGTTAGATAGGGTTGAAATTTTAGGATGTGGCTTCTAATGGTTCATATTGAATGCACAAAAAGTTTGGAGTTAAAATAAGTTAAAAAAATTTGAAATCCTTTTGTAACACACGAGTTTTCGTCCGAAACCCTGATACTTCGTAGGAGATTGTCCATTTTGTACACGAAGTTCATTCAGTTTTTGCCGTAACCCTCTCAACTTTTTAGCACATGCTATGTGGGTGAAATTATGATACCATGCCAACTTTCAACCATTTCAGAGTTCATTTGTGGTGCTTTTTAATTTCAGGGTCATTTAGCTCAAAACAATTCATTTAATGCATGAAAAATAGCAAATGAAGTTAGATAGGGTTGAAATTTTAGGATGTGGCTTCTAATGGTTCATATTGAATGCACAAAAAGTTTGGAGTTAAAATAAGTTAAAAAAATTTGAAATCCTTTTGTAACACACGAGTTTTCGTCCGAAACCCTGATACTTCGTAGGAGATTGTCCATTTTGTACACGAAGTTCATTCAGTTTTTGCCGTAACCCTCTCAACTTTTTAGCACATGCTATGTGGGTGAAATTATGATACCATGCCAACTTTCAACCATTTCAGAGTTCATTTGTGGTTCTTTTTAATTTCAGGGTCATTTAGCTCAAAACAATTCATTAAATGCATGAAAAATAGCAAATGAAGTTAGATAGGGTTGAAATTTTAGGATGTGGCTTCTAATGGTTCATATTGAATGCACAAAAAGTCTGGAGTTGAAATAAGTTAAAAAAATTGAAATCCTTATGTAACAGACGAGTTTTCGTCCGAAACCCTGATACTTCGAAAGAGATTGTCCATTTTGTACACGAAGTGCATCCAGCTTTTGCCGTAACCCTCTCAACTTTTTATCCCATGCTATGTGGGTGAAATTATGATACCATGCCAAGTTTCAACCTTTTTAGAGTTCATTTGTGGTGCTTTTTAATTTCAGGGTCATTTAGCTCAAAACAATTCATTAAATGCATAAAAAATAGCAAATGAAGTTAGATAGGGTTGAAATTTTAGGATGTGGCTTCTAATGGTTCATATTGAATGCACAAAAAGTCTGGAGTTGAAATAAGTTAAAAAATTGAAATCCTTTTGTAACACACGAGTTTTCATCCGAAACCCTGATACTTCGAAAGAGATTGTCCATTTTGTACACGAAGTGCATCCAGTTTTTGCCGTAACCCTCTCAACTTTTTAGCACATGCTATGTGGGTGAAATTATGATACCATGCCAAGTTTCAACCATTTCAGAGTTCATTTGTGGTGCTTTTTAATTTCAGGGTCATTTAGCTGAAAACAATTCATTAAATGCATGAAAAATAGCAAATGAAGTTAGATAGGGTTGAAAGTTTAGGATGTGGCTTCTAATGGTTCATATTGAATGCACAAAAAGTCTGGAGTTGAAATAATTTTAAAAAATTGAAATCCTTTTGTAACAGACGAGTTTTCGTCCGAAACCCTGATACTTCGAAAGAGATTGTCCATTTTGTACACGAAGTGCATCCAGTTTTTTCCGTAACCCTCTCAACTTTTTAGCACATGATATGCGGGTGAAATTATGATATACCATGCCAAGTTTCAACCATTTCCGAGTTCATATGTGGTGCTTTTTAATTTCAGGGTCATTTAGCTGAAAACAATTCATTAAATGCATGAAAAATAGCAAATGAAGTTAGATAGGGTTGAAATTTTAGGATGTGGCTTCTAATGGTTCATATTGAATGCACAAAAAGTCTGGAGTTGAAATAAGTTAAAAAAAATTGAAATCCTTTTGTAACAGACGAGTTTTCGTCCGAAACCCTGATATTTCGAAAGAGATTGTCCATTTTGTACACGAAGTGCATCCAGTTTTTGCCGTAACCCTCTCACCTTTTTAGCACATGCTATGTGGGTGAAATTATGATACCATGCCAAGTTTCAACCATTTGATAGTTCATTTGTGGTGCTTTTTAATTTCAGGGTCATTTAGCTCAAAACAATTCATTAAATGCATGAAAAATAGGAAATGAAGTTAGATTGGGTTGAAATTTTAGGATGTGGCTTCTAATGGTTCATATTGAATGCACAAAAAGTCTGGAGTTGAAAAAAGTTAAAAAAAATTGAAATCCTTATGTAACAGACGAGTTTTCGTCCGAAACCCTGATACTTCGAAAGAGATTGTCCATTTTGTACACGAAGTGCATCCAGCTTTTGCCGTAAACCTCTCAACTTTTTATCCCATGCTATGTGGGTGAAATTATGATACCATGCCAAGTTTCAACCTTTTTAGAGTTCATTTGTGGTGCTTTTTAATTTCAGGGTCATTTAGCTCAAAACAATTCATTAAATGCATAAAAAATAGCAAATGAAGTTAGATAGGGTTGAAATTTTAGGATGTGGCTTCTAATGCTTCATATTGAATGCACAAAAAGTCTGGAGTTGAAATAAGTTAAAAAAATTGAAATCCTTTGGTAACACACGGGTTTTCATCCGAAACCCTCATACTTCGAAAGAGATTGTCCATTTTGTAGACGGAGTGCATCCAGTTTTTGCCGTAACCCTCTCAACTTTTTAGCACATGCTATGTGGGTGAAATTATGATACCATGCCAAGTTTCAACCATTTCAGAGTTCATTTGTGGTGCTTTTTAATTTCAGGGTCATTTAGCTGAAAACAATTCATTAAATGCATGAAAAATAGCAAATGAAGTTAGATAGGGTTGAAAGTTTAGGATGTGGCTTCTAATGGTTCATATTGAGTTCACAAAAAGTCTGGAGCTGAAATAATTTTAAAAAATTGAAATCCTTTTGTAACAGACGAGTTTTCGTCCGAAACCGTGATACTTCGAAAGAGATTGTCCATTTTGTACACGAAGTGCATCCAGTTTTTGCCGTAACCCTCTCAACTTTTTAGCACATGCTATGTGGGTGAAATTATGATACCATGCCAACTTTCAACCATTTCAGAGTTCATTTGTGGTGCTTTTTAATTTCAGGGTTATCTAGCTCAAAACAATTCATTAAATGCATGAAAAATAGCAAATAAAGTTAGATAGGGTTGAAATTTAAAGAATGTGGCTTCTAATGGTTCATATGGAATGCACAAAAAGTTTGGAGTTGAAATAAGTTTAAAAAAATTGAAATCCTTTTGTAACAGACGAGTTTTCGTCCTAAACCCTGATACTTCGAAAGAGATTGTCCATTTTGTACACGAAGTGCATCCAGTTTCTGCCGTAACCCTCTCAACTTTTAAGCACATGCTAAGTGGGTGAAATTATGATACCATGCCAAGTTTCAACCATTTCAGAGTTCATTTGTGGAGCTTTTTAATTTCAGGGTCATTTAGCTCAAAACAATTCATTTAATGCATGAAAAATAGCAAATGAAGTTAGATAGGGTTGAAATTTTAGGATGTGGCTTCTAATGGTTCATATTGAATGCACAAAAAGTTTGGAGTTGAAATAAGTTAAAAAAAATTGAAATCCTTTTGTAACAGACGAGTTTTCGTCCTAAACCCTGATACTTCGAAAGAGATTGTCCATTTTGTACACGAAGTGCATCCAGTTTTTGCCGTAACCCTCTCAACTTTTTAGCACATGCTATGTGGGTGAAATTATGATACCATGCCAACTTTCAACCATTTCAGAGTTCATTTGTGGTGCTTTTTAATTTCAGGGTCATTTAGCTCAAAACAATTCATTTAATGCATGAAAAATAGCAAATGAAGTTAGATAGGGTTGAAATTTTAGGATGTGGCTTCTAATGGTTCATATTGAATGCACAAAAAGTTTGGAGTTAAAATAAGTTAAAAAAATTTGAAATCCTTTTGTAACACACGAGTTTTCGTCCGAAACCCTGATACTTCGTAGGAGATTGTCCATTTTGTACACGAAGTTCATTCAGTTTTTGCCGTAACCCTCTCAACTTTTTAGCACATGCTATGTGGGTGAAATTATGATACCATGCCAACTTTCAACCATTTCAGAGTTCATTTGTGGTGCTTTTTAATTTCAGGGTCATTTAGCTCAAAACAATTCATTTAATGCATGAAAAATAGCAAATGAAGTTAGATAGGGTTGAAATTTTAGGATGTGGCTTCTAATGGTTCATATTGAATGCACAAAAAGTTTGGAGTTAAAATAAGTTAAAAAAATTTGAAATCCTTTTGTAACACACGAGTTTTCGTCCGAAACCCTGATACTTCGTAGGAGATTGTCCATTTTGTACACGAAGTTCATTCAGTTTTTGCCGTAACCCTCTCAACTTTTTAGCACATGCTATGTGGGTGAAATTATGATACCATGCCAACTTTCAACCATTTCAGAGTTCATTTGTGGTTCTTTTTAATTTCAGGGTCATTTAGCTCAAAACAATTCATTAAATGCATGAAAAATAGCAAATGAAGTTAGATAGGGTTGAAATTTTAGGATGTGGCTTCTAATGGTTCATATTGAATGCACAAAAAGTCTGGAGTTGAAATAAGTTAAAAAAATTGAAA
The DNA here is from genome assembly GCA_039707655.1 of Elymus sibiricus. Lineage (NCBI taxonomy): Eukaryota > Viridiplantae > Streptophyta > Magnoliopsida > Poales > Poaceae > Elymus > Elymus sibiricus. Next base: position 243,246,800 of record CM077665.1, read on the forward strand.
TCCTTATGTAACAGACGAGTTTTCGTCCGAAACCCTGATACTTCGAAAGAGATTGTCCATTTTGTACACGAAGTGCATCCAGCTTTTGCCGTAACCCTCTCAACTTTTTATCCCATGCTATGTGGGTGAAATTATGATACCATGCCAAGTTTCAACCTTTTTAGAGTTCATTTGTGGTGCTTTTTAATTTCAGGGTCATTTAGCTCAAAACAATTCATTAAATGCATAAAAAATAGCAAATGAAGTTAGATAGGGTTGAAATTTTAGGATGTGGCTTCTAATGGTTCATATTGAATGCACAAAAAGTCTGGAGTTGAAATAAGTTAAAAAATTGAAATCCTTTTGTAACACACGAGTTTTCATCCGAAACCCTGATACTTCGAAAGAGATTGTCCATTTTGTACACGAAGTGCATCCAGTTTTTGCCGTAACCCTCTCAACTTTTTAGCACATGCTATGTGGGTGAAATTATGATACCATGCCAAGTTTCAACCATTTCAGAGTTCATTTGTGGTGCTTTTTAATTTCAGGGTCATTTAGCTGAAAACAATTCATTAAATGCATGAAAAATAGCAAATGAAGTTAGATAGGGTTGAAAGTTTAGGATGTGGCTTCTAATGGTTCATATTGAATGCACAAAAAGTCTGGAGTTGAAATAATTTTAAAAAATTGAAATCCTTTTGTAACAGACGAGTTTTCGTCCGAAACCCTGATACTTCGAAAGAGATTGTCCATTTTGTACACGAAGTGCATCCAGTTTTTTCCGTAACCCTCTCAACTTTTTAGCACATGATATGCGGGTGAAATTATGATATACCATGCCAAGTTTCAACCATTTCCGAGTTCATATGTGGTGCTTTTTAATTTCAGGGTCATTTAGCTGAAAACAATTCATTAAATGCATGAAAAATAGCAAATGAAGTTAGATAGGGTTGAAATTTTAGGATGTGGCTTCTAATGGTTCATATTGAATGCACAAAAAGTCTGGAGTTGAAATAATTTTAAAAAATGGAAATCCTTTTGTAACAGACGAGTTTTCGTCCGAAACCCTGATACTTCGAAAGAGATTGTCCATTTTGTACACGAAGTGCATCCAGTTTTTGCCGTAACCCTCTCAACTTTTTAGCACATTCTATGCGGGTGAAATTATGATACCATGCCAAGTTTCAACCATTTCAGAGTTCATTTGTGGTGCTTTTTAATTTCAGGGTCATTTAGCTCAAAACAATTCATTAAATGCATGAAAAATAGCAAATGAAGTTAGATAGGGTCGAAATTTTAGGATGTGGCTTCTAATGGTTCATATTGAATGCACAAAAAGTCTAGAGTTGAAATAACTTTAAAAAAATTGAAATCCTTTTATAACAGACGAGTTTTCGTCCGAAACCCTGATACTTCGAAAGAGATTGTCCATTTTGTACACGAAGTGCATCCAGTTTTTGCCGTAACCCTGTCAACTTTTTAGCACATGCTATGTGGGTGAAATTATGATACCATGCCAAGTTTCAACCATTTCAGAGTTCATTTGTGGTGCTTTTTAATTTCAGGGTCGTTTAGCTCAAAACAATTCATTAAATGCATGAAAAATAGCAAATGAAGTTAGATAGGGTTGAAATTTTAGGATGTGGCTTCTAATGGTTCATATTGAATGCACAAAAAGTCTGGAGTTGAAATAATTTCAAAAAAATTGAAATCCTTTTGTAACAGACGAGTTTTCGTCCGAAACCCTGATACTTCGAAAGAGATTGTCCATTTTGTACACGAAGTGCATCCAGTTTTTGCCGTAACCCTCTCAACTTTTTAGCACATGCTATGTGGGTGAAATTATGATACCATGCCAACTTTCAACCATTTCAGAGTTCATTTGTGGTGCTTTTTAATTTCAGGGTCATTTAGCTCAAAACAATTCATTAAATGCATGAAAAATAGCAAATGAAGTTAGATAGGGTTGAAATTTTAGGATGTGGCTTCTAATGGTTCATATTGAATGCACAAAAAGTCTGGAGTTGAAATAAGTTAAAAAAATTGAAATCCTTATGTAACAGACGAGTTTTCGTCCGAAACCCTGATACTTCGAAAGAGATTGTCCATTTTGTACACGAAGTGCATCCAGCTTTTGCCGTAACCCACTCAACTTTTTATCCCATGCTATGTGGGTGAAATTATGATACCATGCCAAGTTTCAACCTTTTTAGAGTTCATTTGTGGTGCTTTTTAATTTCAGGGTCATTTAGCTCAAAACAATTCATTAAATGCATAAAAAATAGCAAATGAAGTTAGATAGGTTTGAAATTTTAGGATGTGGCTTCTAATGCTTCATATTGAATGCACAAAAAGTCTGGAGTTGAAATAAGTTAAAAAAATTGAAATCCTTTGTAACACACGAGTTTTCATCCGAAACCCTGATACTTCGAAAGAGATTGTCCATTTTGTACACGAAGTGCATCCAGTTTTTGCCGTAACCCTCTCAACTTTTTAGCACATGCTATGTGGGTGAAATTATGATACCATGCCAACTTTCAACCATTTCAGAGTTCATTTGTGGTGCTTTTTAATTTCAGGGTCATTTAGCTCAAAACAATTCATTAAATGCATAAAAAATAGCAAATGAAGTTAGATAGGGTTGAAATTTTAGGATGTGGCTTCTAATGGTTCATATTGAATGCACAAAAAGTCTGGAGTTGAAATAAGTTAAAAAAATTGAAATCCTTATGTAACAGACGAGTTTTCGTCCGAAACCCTGATACTTCGAAAGAGATTGTCCATTTTGTACACGAAGTGCATCCAGCTTTTGCCGTAACCCACTCAACTTTTTATCCCATGCTATGTGGGTGAAATTATGATACCATGCCAAGTTTCAACCTTTTTAGAGTTCATTTGTGGTGCTTTTTAATTTCAGGGTCATTTAGCTCAAAACAATTCATTAAATGCATAAAAAATAGCAAATGAAGTTAGATAGGGTTGAAATTTTAGGATGTGGCTTCTAATGGTTCATATTGAATGCACAAAAAGTCTGGAGTTGAAATAAGTTAAAAAATTGAAATCCTTTTGTAACACACGAGTTTTCATCCGAAACCCTGATACTTCGAAAGAGATTGTCCATTTTGTACACGAAGTGCATCCAGTTTTTGCCGTAACCCTCTCAACTTTTTAGCACATGCTATGTGGGTGAAATTATGATACCATGCCAAGTTTCAACCATTTCAGAGTTCATTTGTGGTGCTTTTTAATTTCAGGGTCATTTAGCTGAAAACAATTCATTAAATGCATGAAAAATAGCAAATGAAGTTAGATAGGGTTGAAAGTTTAGGATGTGGCTTCTAATGGTTCATATTGAATGCACAAAAAGTCTGGAGTTGAAATAATTTTAAAAAATTGAAATCCTTTTGTAACAGACGAGTTTTCGTCCGAAACCCTGATACTTCGAAAGAGATTGTCCATTTTGTACACGAAGTGCATCCAGTTTTTTCCGTAACCCTCTCAACTTTTTAGCACATGATATGCGGGTGAAATTATGATATACCATGCCAAGTTTCAACCATTTCCGAGTTCATTTGTGGTGCTTTTTAATTTCAGGGTCATTTAGCTGAAAACAATTCATTAAATGCATGAAAAATAGCAAATGAAGTTAGATAGGGTTGAAATTTTAGGATGTGGCTTCTAATGGTTCATATTGAATGCACAAAAAGTCTGGAGTTGAAATAATTTTAAAAAATTGAAATCCTTTTGTAACAGACGAGTTTTCTTCCGAAACCCTGATACTTCGAAAGAGATTGTCCATTTTGTACACGAAGTGCATCCAGTTTTTGCCGTAACCCTCTCAACTTTTTAGCACATGCTATGTGGGTGAAATTATGATACCATGCCAAGTTTCAACCATTTCCGAGTTCATTTGTGGTGCTTTTTAATTTCAGGGTCATTTAGCTGAAAACAATTCATTAAATGCATGAAAAATAGCAAATGAAGTTAGATAGGGTTGAAATTTTAGGATGTGGCTTCTAATGGTTCATATTGAATGCACAAAAAGTCTGGAGTTGAAATAATTTTAAAAAATTGAAATCCTTTTGTAACAGACGAGTTTTTGTCCGAAACCCTGATACTTCGAAAGAGATTGTCCATTTTGTACACGAAGTGCATCCAGTTTTTGCCGTAACCCTCTCAACTTTTTAGCACATGCTATGTGGGTGAAATTATGATACCATGCCAAGTTTCAACCATTTCAGAGTTCATTTGTGGTGCTTTCTAATTTCAGGGTCGTTTAGCTCAAAACAATTCATTAAATGCATAAAAAATAGCAAATGAAGTTAGATAGGGTTGAAATTTTAGGATGTGGCTTCTAATGCTTCATATTGAATGCACAAAAAGTCTGGAGTTGAAATAAGTTAAAAAAATTGAAATCCTTTGGTAACACACGAGTTTTCGTCCGAAACCCTGATACTTCGAAAGAGATTGTCCATTTTGTACACGAAGTGCATCCAGTTTTTGCCGTAACCCTCTCACCTTTTTAGCACATGCTATGTGGGTGAAATTATGATACCATGCCAAGTTTCAATCATTTCAGAGTTCATTTGTGGTGCTTTTTAATTTCAGGGTCATTTAGCTCAAAACAATTCATTAAATGCATGAAAAATAGCAAATGAAAGTAGATAGGGTTGAAATTTTAGGATGTGGCTTCAAATGGTTCATATTGAATGCACAAAAAGTCTGGAGTTGAAATAATTTTAAAAAATTGAAATCCTTTTGTAACAGACGAGTTTTCGTCCGAAACCCTGATACTTCGAAAGAGATTGTCCATTTTGTACACGAAGTGCATCCAGTTTTTTCCGTAACCCTCTCAACTGTTTAGCACATGCTATGTGGGTGAAATTATGATATACCATGCCAACTTTCAGCCATTTCAGAGTTCATTTGTGGTGCTTTTTAATTTCAGGGTTGTTTAGCTCAAAACAATTCATTAAATGCATGAAAAATAGCAAATGAAGTTAGATAGGGTTGAAATTTTAGGATGTGGCTTCAAATGGTTCATATGGAATGCACAAAAAGTTTGGAGTTGAAATAAGTTTAAAAAAATTGAAATCCTTTTGTAACAGACGAGTTTTCGTCCTAAACCCTCATACTTCGAAAGAGTTTGTCCATTTTGTACACGAAGTGCTTCCAGTTTTTGCCGTAACCCTCTCAACTTTTTAGCACATGCTATGTGGGTGAAATTATGATACCATGCCAAGTTTCAACCATTTCAGAGTTCATTTGTGGTGCTTTTTAATTTCAGGGTCATTTAGCTCAAAACAATTCATTTAATGCATGAAAAATAGCAAATGAAGTTAGATAGGGTTGAAATTTTAGGATGTGGCTTCTAATAGTTCATATTGAATGCACAAAAAGTTTGGAGTTGAAATAAGTTAAAAAAAATTGAAATCCTTTTGTAACAGACGAGTTTTCGTCCTAAACCCTGATACTTCGAAAGAGATTGTCTATTTTGTACACGAAGTGCATCCGGTTTTTTGCTGTAACCCTCTCAACTTTTTAGCACATGCTATGTGGGTGAAATTATGATACCATGCCAAGTTGCAACCATTTCAGAGTTCATTTGTGGTGCTTTTTAATTTCAGGGTCATTTAGGTCAAAACAATTCATTAAATGCATAAAAAATAGCAACTGAAGTTAGATAGGGTTGAAATTTTAGGATGTGGCTTCTAATGCTTCATATTGAATGCACAAAAAGTCTGGAGTTGAAATAAGTTAAAAAAATTGAAATCCTTTTGTAACACACGAGTTTTCGTCCGAAACCCTGATACTTCGAAAGAGATTGTCCATTTTGTACACGAAGTGCATCCAGTTTTTGCCGTAACCCTCTCAACTTTTTAGCACATGCTATGTGGGTGAAATTATGATACCATGCCAAGTTTCAACCATTTCAGAGTTCATTTGTGGTGCTTTTTAATTTCAGGGTCATTTAGCTCAAAACAATTCATTAAATGCATGAAAAATAGCAAATGAAGTTAGATAGGGTTGAAAGTTTAGGATGTGGCTTCTAATGGTTCATATCGAATGCACAAAAAGTCTGGAGTTGAAATAATTTTAAAAAATTGAAATCCTTTTGTAACAGACGAGTTTTCGTCTGAAACCCTGATACTTCGAAAGAGATTGTCCATTTTGTACACGAAGTGCATCCAGTTTTTTCCGTAACCCTCTCAACTGTTTAGCACATGCTATGTGGGTGAAATTATGATATACCATGCCAAGTTTCAACCATTTCCGAGTTCATTTGTGGTGATTTTTAATTTCAGGGTCATTTAGCTGAAAACAATTCATTAAATGCATGAAAAATAGCAAATGAAGTTAGATAGGGTTGAAATTTTAGGATGTGGCTTCTAATGGTTCATATTGAATGCACAAAAAGTCTGGAGTTGAAATAATTTTAAAAAATTGAAATCCTTTTGTAACAGACGAGTTTTCGTCCGAAACCCTGATATTTCGAAAGAGATTGTCCATTTTGTACACGAAGTGCATCCAGTTTTTTCCGTAACCCTCTCAACTTTTTAGCACATGCTATGTGGGTGAAATTATGATACCATGCCAAGTTTCAACCATTTGATAGTTCATTTGTGGTGCTTTTTAATTTCAGGGTCATTTAGCTGAAAACAATTCATTAAATGCATGAAAAATAGCAAATGAAGTTAGATAGGGTTGAAATTTTAGGATGTGGCTTCTAATGGTTCATATTGAATGCACAAAAAGTCTGGAGTTGAAATAAGTTTAAAAAAATTGAAATCCTTATGTAACAGACGAGTTTTCGTCCGAAACCCTGATACTTCGAAAGAGATTGTCCATTTTGTACACGAAGTGCATCCAGCTTTTGCCGTAAACCTCTCAACTTTTTATCCCATGCTATGTGGGTGAAATTATGATACCATGCCAAGTTTCAACCTTTTTAGAGTTCATTTGTGGTGCTTTTTAATTTCAGGGTCATTTAGCTCAAAATAATTCATTAAATGCATGAAAAATAGGAAATGAAGTTAGATAGGGTTGAAAGTTTAGGATGTGGCTTCTAATGGTTCATATTGAATGCACAAAAAGTCTGGAGTTGAAATAATTTTAAAAAATTGAAATCCTTTTGTAACAGACGAGTTTTCGTCCGAAACCCTGATACTTCGAAAGAGATTGTCCATTTTGTACACGAAGTGCATCCAGCTTTTGCCGTAACCCTCTCAACTTTTTATCCCATGCTATGTGGGTGAAATTATGATACCATGCCAAGTTTCAACCTTTTTAGAGTTCATTTGTGGTGCTTTTTAATTTCAGGGTCATTTAGCTCAAAACAATTCATTAAATGCATAAAAAATAGCAGATGAAGTTAGATAGGGTTGAAATTTTAGGATGTGGCTTCTAATGCTTCATATTGAATGCACAAAAAGTCTGGAGTTGAAATAAGTTAAAAAAATTGAAATCCTTTTGTAACACACGAGTTTTCATCCGAAACCCTGATACTTCGAAAGAGATTGTCCATTTTGTACACGAAGTGCATCCAGTTTTTGCCGTAACCCTCTCAACTTTTTAGCACATGCTATGTGGGTGAAATTATGATACCATGCCAAGTTTCAACCATTTCAGAGTTCATTTGTGGTGCTTTTTAATTTCAGGGTCATTTAGCTGAAAACAATTCATTAAATGCATGAAAAATAGCAAATGAAGTTAGATAGGGTTGAAAGTTTAGGATGTGGCTTCTAATGGTTCATATTGAATGCACAAAAAGTCTGGAGTTGAAATAATTTTAAAAAATTGAAATCCTTTTGTAAAAGACGAGTTTTCGTCCGAAACCCTGATACTTCGAAAGAGATTGTCCATTTTGTACACGAAGTGCATCCAGTTTTTTCCCTAACCCTCTCAACTTTTTAGCACATGCTATGTGGGTGAAATTATGATATACCATGCCAAGTTTCAACCATTTCCGAGTTCATTTGTGGTGCTTTTTAATTTCAGGGTCATTTAGCTGAAAACAATTCATCAAATGCATGAAAAATAGCATATGAAGTTAGATAGGGTCGAAATTTTAGGATGTGGCTTCTAATGGTTCATATTGAATGCACAAAAAGTCTGGAGTTGAAATAAGTTTAAAAAAATTGAAATCCTTTTGTAACAGACGAGTTTTCGTCCGAAACCCTGATACTTCGAAAGAGATTGTCCATTTTGTACACGAAGTGCATCCAGTTTTTGCCGTAACCCTCTCAACTTTTTATCACATGCTGTGTGGGTGAAATTATGATACCATGCCAAGTTTCAACCATTTCAGAGTTCATTTGTGGTGCTTTTTAATTTCAGGGTCGTTTAGCTCAAAACAATTCATTAAATGCATGAAAAATAGCAAATGAAGTTAGATAGGGTTGAAATTTTAGGATGTGGCTTCTAATGGTTCATATTGAATGCACAAAAAGTCTGGAGTTGAAATAAGTTCAAAAAAATTGAAATCCTTTTGTAACAGACGAGTTTTCGTCCGAAACCCTGATACTTCGAAAGAGATTGTCCATTTTGTACACGAAGTGCATCCAGTTTTTGCCGTAACCCTCTCAACTTTTTAGCACATGCTATGTGGGTGAAATTATGATACCATGCCAACTTTCAACCATTTCAGAGTTCATTTGTGGTGCTTTTTAATTTCAGGGTCATTTAGCTCAAAACAATTCATTAAATGCATGAAAAATAGCAAATGAAGTTAGATAGGGTTGAAATTTTAGGATGTGGCTTCTAATGGTTCATATTGAATGCACAAAAAGTCTGGAGTTGAAATAAGTTAAAAAAAATTGAAATCCTTTTGTAACAGACGAGTTTTCGTCCGAAACCCTCATACTTCGAAAGAGATTGTCCATTTTGTACACGAAGTGCATCCAGCTTTTGCCGTTACCCTCTCAACTTTTTATCCCATGCTATATGGGTGAAATTATGATACCATGCCAAGTTTCAACCTTTTTAGAGTTCATTCGTGGTGCTTTTTAATTTCAAGGTCATTTAGCTCAAAACAATTCATTAAATGCATGAAAAATAGCAAATGATGTTAGATAGGGTTGAAATTTTCGGATGTGGCTTCTAATGGTTCATATTGAATGCACAAAAAGTTTGGAGTTGAAATAAGTTAAAAAAAATTGAAATCCTTTTGTAACAGACGAGTTTTCGTCCTAAACCCTCATACTTCGAAAGAGATTGTCCATTTTGTACACGAAGTGCATCCAGTTTTTGCCGTAACCCTCTCAACTTTTTAGCACATGCTATGTGGGTGAAATTAGGATACCATGCCAAGTTTCAACCATTTCAGAGTTCATTTGTGGTGCTTTTTAATTTCAGGGTCATTTAGCTCAAAACAATTCATTTAATGCATGAAAAATAGCAAATGAAGTTAGATAGGGTTGAAATTTTAGGATGTGGCTTCTAATGGTTCATATTGAATGCACAAAAAGTTTGGAGTTGAAATAAGTTAAAAAAATTTGAAATCCTTTTGTAACAGACGAGTTTTCGTCCTAAACCCTGATACTTCGAAAGAGATTGTCCATTTTGTACACGAAGTGCATCCAGTTTTTGCCGTAACCCTCTCAACTTTTTAGCACATGCTATGTGGGTGAAATTATGATACCATGCCAACTTTCAACCATTTCAGAGTTCATTTGTGGCGCTTTTTAATTTCAGGGTCATTTAGCTCAAAACAATTCATTTAATGCATGAAAAATAGCAAATGAAGTTAGATAGGGTTGAAATTTTAGGATGTGGCTTCTAATGGTTCATATTGAAAGCACAAAAAGTTTGGAGTTAAAATAAGTGAAAAAAATTTGAAATCCTTTTGTAACAGACGAGTTTTCGTCCGAAACCCTGATACTTCGAAAGAGATTGTCCATTTTGTACACGAAGTGCATTCAGTTTTTGCCGTAACCCTCTCAACTTTTTATCCCATGCTATGTGGGTGAAATTATGATACCAAGCCAAGTTTCAACCATTTCAGAGTTCATTTGTGGTGCTTTTTAATTTCAGGGTCATTTAGCTCAAAACAATTCATTAAATGCATGAAAAATAGCAAATGAAGTTAGATAGGGTTGAAATTTTAGGATGTGGCTTCTAATGGTTCATATTGAATGCACAAAAAGTCTGGAGTTGAAATAAGTTAAAAAAATTGAAATCCTTTTGTAACACTCGAGTTTTCATCCGAAACCCTGATACTTCGAAAGAGATTGTCCATTTTGTACACGAAGTGCATCCAGTTTTTGCCGTAACCCTCTCAACTTTTTAGCACATGCTATGTGGGTGAAATTATGATACCATGCCAAGTTTCAACCATTTCAGAGTTCATTTGTGGTGCTTTTTAATTTCAGGGTCATTTAGCTGAAAACAATTCATTAAATGCATGAAAAATAGCAAATGAAGTTAGATAGGGTTGAAAGTTTAGGATGTGGCTTCTAATGGCTCATATTGAATGCACAAAAAGTCTGGTGTTGAAATAATTTTAAAAAATTGAAATCCTTTTGTAACAGACGAGTTTTCGTCCGAAACCCTGATACTTCGAAAGAGATTGTCCATTTTGTACACGAAGTGCATCCAGTTTTTTCCGTAACCCTCTCAACTTTTTAGCACATGCTATGTGGGTGAAATTATGATATACCATGCCAAGTTTCAACCATTTCCGAGTTCATTTGTGGTGCTTTTTAATTTCAGGGTCATTTAGCTGAAAATAATTAATTAAATGCATGAAAAATAGCAAATGAAGTTAGATAGGGTTGAAATTTTAGGATGTGGCTTCTAATGGTTCATATTGAATGCACAAAAAGTCTGGAGTTGAAATAATTTTAAAAAATTGAAATCCTTTTGTAACAGACGAGTTTTCATCCGAAACCCTGATACTTCGAAAGAGATTGTCCATTTTGTACACGAAGTGCATCCAGTTTTTGCCGTAACCCTCTCAACTTTTTAGCACATGCTATGTGGGTGAAATTATGATACCATGCAAGTTTCAACCATTTCCGAGTTCATTTGTGGTGCTTTTTAATTTCAGGGTCATTTAGCTGAAAACAATTCATTAAATGCAAGAAAAATAGCAAATGAAGTTAGATAGGGTTGAAATTTTAGGATGTGGCTTCTAATGGTTCATATTGAATGCACAAAAATTCTGGAGTTGAAATAATTTTAAAAATTTGAAATCCTTTTGTAACACACGAGTTTTCGTCCGAAACCCTGATACTTCGAAAGAGATTGTCCATTTTGTACACGAATTGCATCCAGTTTTTGCCGTAACCCTCTCAACTTTTTAGCACATGCTATGCGGGTGAAATTATGATACCATGCCAAGTTTCAACCATTTCAGAGTTCATTTGTGGTGCTTTTTAATTTCAAGGTCATTTAGCTCAAAACAATTCATTAAATGCATGAAAAATAGCAAATGAAGTTAGATAGGGTCGAAATTTTAGGATGTGGCTTCTAATGGTTCATATTGAATGCACAAAAAGTCTGGAGTTGAAATAAGTTTAAAAAAATTGAAATCCTTTTATAACAGACGAGTTTTCGTCCGAAACCCTGATACTTCGAAAGAGATTGTCCATTTTGTACACGAAGTGCATCCAGTTTTTGCCGTAACCCTCTCAACTTTTTAGCACATGCTATGTGGGTGAAATTATGATACCGTGCCAAGTTTCAACCATTTCAGAGTTCATTTGTGGTGCTTTTTAATTTCAGGGTCGTTTAGCTCAAAACAATTCATTAAATGCATGAAAAATAGCAAATGAAGTTAGATAGGGTTGAAATTTTAGGATGTGGCTTCTAATGGTTCATATTGAATGCACAAAAATTCTGGAGTTGAAATAATTTCAAAAAAATTGAAATTCTTTTGTAACAGACGAGTTTTCGTCCGAAACCCTGATACTTCGAAAGAGATTGTCCATTTTGTACACGAAGTGCATCCAGCTTTTGCCGTAAACCTCTCAACTTTTTATCCCATGCTATGTGGGTGAAATTATGATACCATGCCAAGTTTCAACCTTTTTAGAGTTCATTTGTGGTGCTTTTTAATTTCAGGGTCATTTAGCTCAAAATAATTCATTAAATGCATGAAAAATAGGAAATGAAGTTAGATAGGGTTGAAAGTTTAGGATGTGGCTTCTAATGGTTCATATTGAATGCACAAAAAGTCTGGAGTTGAAATAATTTTAAAAAATTGAAATCCTTTTGTAACAGACGAGTTTTCGTCCGAAACCCTGATACTTCGAAAGAGATTGTCCATTTTGTACACGAAGTGCATCCAGCTTTTGCCGTAACCCTCTCAACTTTTTATCCCATGCTATGTGGGTGAAATTATGATACCATGCCAAGTTTCAACCTTTTTAGAGTTCATTTGTGGTGCTTTTTAATTTCAGGGTCATTTAGCTCAAAACAATTCATTAAATGCATAAAAAATAGCAAATGAAGTTAGATAGGGTTGAAATTTTAGGATGTGGCTTCTAATGCTTCATATTGAATGCACAAAAAGTCTGGAGTTCAAATAAGTTAAAAAAATTGAAATCCTTTTGTAACACACGAGTTTTCATCCGAAACCCTGATACTTCGAAAGAGATTGTCCATTTTGTACACGAAGTGCATCCAGTTTTTGCCGTAACCCTCTCAACTTTTTAGCACATGCTATGTGGGTGAAATTATGATACCATGCCAAGTTTCAACCATTTCAGAGTTCATTTGTGGTGCTTTTTAATTTCAGGGTCATTTAGCTGAAAACAATTCATTAAATGCATGAAAAATAGCAAATGAAGTTAGATAGGGTTGAAAGTTTAGGATGTGGCTTCTAATGGTTCATATTGAATGCACAAAAAGTCTGGAGTTGAAATAATTTTAAAAAATTGAAATCCTTTTGTAAAAGACGAGTTTTCGTCCGAAACCCTGATACTTCGAAAGAGATTGTCCATTTTGTACACGAAGTGCATCCAGTTTTTTCCCTAACCCTCTCAACTTTTTAGCACATGCTATGTGGGTGAAATTATGATATACCATGCCAAGTTTCAACCATTTCCGAGTTCATTTGTGGTGCTTTTAAATTTCAGGGTCATTTAGCTGAAAACAATTCATCAAATGCATGAAAAATAGCATATGAAGTTAGATAGGGTCGAAATTTTAGGATGTGGCTTCTAATGGTTCATATTGAATGCACAAAAAGTCTGGAGTTGAAATAAGTTTAAAAAAATTGAAATCCTTTTGTAACAGACGAGTTTTCGTCCGAAACCCTGATACTTCGAAAGAGATTGTCCATTTTGTACACGAAGTGCATCCAGTTTTTGCCGTAACCCTCTCAACTTTTTATCACATGCTGTGTGGGTGAAATTATGATACCATGCCAAGTTTCAACCATTTCAGAGTTCATTTGTGGTGCTTTTTAATTTCAGGGTCGTTTAGCTCAAAACAATTCATTAAATGCATGAAAAATAGCAAATGAAGTTAGATAGGGTTGAAATTTTAGGATGTGGCTTCTAATGGTTCATATTGAATGCACAAAAAGTCTGGAGTTGAAATAAGTTCAAAAAAATTGAAATCCTTTTGTAACAGACGAGTTTTCGTCCGAAACCCTGATACTTCGAAAGAGATTGTCCATTTTGTACACGAAGTGCATCCAGTTTTTGCCGTAACCCTCTCAACTTTTTAGCACATGCTATGTGGGTGAAATTATGATACCATGCCAACTTTCAACCATTTCAGAGTTCATTTGTGGTGCTTTTTAATTTCAGGGTCATTTAGCTCAAAACAATTCATTAAATGCATGAAAAATAGCAAATGAAGTTAGATAGGGTTGAAATTTTAGGATGTGGCTTCTAATGGTTCATATTGAATGCACAAAAAGTCTGGAGTTGAAATAAGTTAAAAAAAATTGAAATCCTTTTGTAACAGACGAGTTTTCGTCCGAAACCCTCATACTTCGAAAGAGATTGTCCATTTTGTACACGAAGTGCATCCAGCTTTTGCCGTAACCCTCTCAACTTTTTATCCCATGCTATATGGGTGAAATTATGATACCATGCCAAGTTTCAACCTTTTTAGAGTTCATTCGTGGTGCTTTTTAATTTCAAGGTCATTTAGCTCAAAACAATTCATTAAATGCATGAAAAATAGCAAATGATGTTAGATAGGGTTGAAATTTTCGGATGTGGCTTCTAATGGTTCATATTGAATGCACAAAAAGTTTGGAGTTGAAATAAGTTAAAAAAAATTGAAATCCTTTTGTAACAGACGAGTTTTCGTCCTAAACCCTCATACTTCGAAAGAGATTGTCCATTTTGTACACGAAGTGCATCCAGTTTTTGCCGTAACCCTCTCAACTTTTTAGCACATGCTATGTGGGTGAAATTAGGATACCATGCCAAGTTTCAACCATTTCAGAGTTCATTTGTGGTGCTTTTTAATTTCAGGGTCATTTAGCTCAAAACAATTCATTTAATGCATGAAAAATAGCAAATGAAGTTAGATAGGGTTGAAATTTTAGGATGTGGCTTCTAATGGTTCATATTGAATGCACAAAAAGTTTGGAGTTGAAATAAGTTAAAAAAATTTGAAATCCTTTTGTAACAGACGAGTTTTCGTCCTAAACCCTGATACTTCGAAAGAGATTGTCCATTTTGTACACGAAGTGCATCCAGTTTTTGCCGTAACCCTCTCAACTTTTTAGCACATGCTATGTGGGTGAAATTATGATACCATGCCAACTTTCAACCATTTCAGAGTTCATTTGTGGCGCTTTTTAATTTCAGGGTCATTTAGCTCAAAACAATTCATTTAATGCATGAAAAATAGCAAATGAAGTTAGATAGGGTTGAAATTTTAGGATGTGGCTTCTAATGGTTCATATTGAAAGCACAAAAAGTTTGGAGTTAAAATAAGTGAAAAAAATTTGAAATCCTTTTGTAACAGACGAGTTTTCGTCCGAAACCCTGATACTTCGAAAGAGATTGTCCATTTTGTACACGAAGTGCATTCAGTTTTTGCCGTAACCCTCTCAACTTTTTATCCCATGCTATGTGGGTGAAATTATGATACCATGCCAAGTTTCAACCATTTCAGAGTTCATTTGTGGTGCTTTTTAATTTCAGGGTCATTTAGCTCAAAACAATTCATTAAATGCATGAAAAATAGCAAATGAAGTTAGATAGGGTTGAAATTTTAGGATGTGGCTTCTAATGGTTCATATTGAATGCACAAAAAGTCTGGAGTTGAAATAAGTTAAAAAAATTGAAATCCTTTTGTAACACTCGAGTTTTCATCCGAAACCCTGATACTTCGAAAGAGATTGTCCATTTTGTACACGAAGTGCATCCAGTTTTTGCCGTAACCCTCTCAACTTTTTAGCACATGCTATGTGGGTGAAATTATGATACCATGCCAAGTTTCAACCATTTCAGAGTTCATTTGTGGTGCTTTTTAATTTCAGGGTCATTTAGCTGAAAACAATTCATTAAATGCATGAAAAATAGCAAATGAAGTTAGATAGGGTTGAAAGTTTAGGATGTGGCTTCTAATGGCTCATATTGAATGCACAAAAAGTCTGGTGTTGAAATAATTTTAAAAAATTGAAATCCTTTTGTAACAGACGAGTTTTCGTCCGAAACCCTGATACTTCGAAAGAGATTGTCCATTTTGTACACGAAGTGCATCCAGTTTTTTCCGTAACCCTCTCAACTTTTTAGCACATGCTATGTGGGTGAAATTATGATATACCATGCCAAGTTTCAACCATTTCCGAGTTCATTTGTGGTGCTTTTTAATTTCAGGGTCATTTAGCTGAAAATAATTAATTAAATGCATGAAAAATAGCAAATGAAGTTAGATAGGGTTGAAATTTTAGGATGTGGCTTCTAATGGTTCATATTGAATGCACAAAAAGTCTGGAGTTGAAATAATTTTAAAAAATTGAAATCCTTTTGTAACAGACGAGTTTTCATCCGAAACCCTGATACTTCGAAAGAGATTGTCCATTTTGTACACGAAGTGCATCCAGTTTTTGCCGTAACCCTCTCAACTTTTTAGCACATGCTATGTGGGTGAAATTATGATACCATGCAAGTTTCAACCATTTCCGAGTTCATTTGTGGTGCTTTTTAATTTCAGGGTCATTTAGCTGAAAACAATTCATTAAATGCAAGAAAAATAGCAAATGAAGTTAGATAGGGTTGAAATTTTAGGATGTGGCTTCTAATGGTTCATAATGAATGCACAAAAATTCTGGAGTTGAAATAATTTTAAAAATTTGAAATCCTTTTGTAACACACGAGTTTTCGTCCGAAACCCTGATACTTCGAAAGAGATTGTCCATTTTGTACACGAATTGCATCCAGTTTTTGCCGTAACCCTCTCAACTTTTTAGCACATGCTATGCGGGTGAAATTATGATACCATGCCAAGTTTCAACCATTTCAGAGTTCATTTGTGGTGCTTTTTAATTTCAAGGTCATTTAGCTCAAAACAATTCATTAAATGCATGAAAAATAGCAAATGAAGTTAGATAGGGTCGAAATTTTAGGATGTGGCTTCTAATGGTTCATATTGAATGCACAAAAAGTCTGGAGTTGAAATAAGTTTAAAAAAATTGAAATCCTCTTATAACAGACGAGTTTTCGTCCGAAACCCTGATACTTCGAAAGAGATTGTCCATTTTGTACACGAAGTGCATCCAGTTTTTGCCGTAACCCTCTCAACTTTTTAGCACATGCTATGTGGGTGAAATTATGATACCGTGCCAAGTTTCAACCATTTCAGAGTTCATTTGTGGTGCTTTTTAATTTCAGGGTCGTTTAGCTCAAAACAATTCATTAAATGCATGAAAAATAGCAAATGAAGTTAGATAGGGTTGAAATTTTAGGATGTGGCTTCTAATGGTTCATATTGAATGCACAAAAAGTTTGGAGTTGAAATAATTTCAAAAAAATTGAAATTCTTTTGTAACAGACGAGTTTTCGTCCGAAACCCTGATACTTCGAAAGAGATTGTCCATTTTGTACACGAAGTGCATCCAGTTTTTGCCGTAACCCTCTCAACTTTTTAGCACATGCTATGTGGGTGAAATTATGATACCATGCCAACTTTCAACCATTTCAGAGTTCATTTGTGGTGCTTTTTAATTTCAGGGTCATTTAGCTCAAAACAATTCATTAAATGCATGAAAAATAGCAAATGAAGTTAGATAGGGTTGAAATTTTAGGATGTGGCTTCTAATGGTTCATATTGAATGCACAAAAAGTCTGGAGTTGAAATAATTTTAAAAAATTGAAATCCTTTTGTAAAAGACGAGTTTTCGTCCGAAACCCTGATACTTCGAAAGAGATTGTCCATTTTGTACACGAAGTGCATCCAGTTTTTTCCCTAACCCTCTCAACTTTTTAGCACATGCTATGTGGGTGAAATTATGATATACCATGCCAAGTTTCAACCATTTCCGAGTTCATTTGTGGTGCTTTTTAATTTCAGGGTCATTTAGCTGAAAAAAATTCATCAAATGCATGAAAAATAGCAAATGAAGTTAGATAGGGTTGAAATTTTAGGATGTGGCTTCTAATGGTTCATATTGAATGCACAAAAAGTCTGGTGTTGAAATAAGTTAAAAAAATTGAAATCCTTATGTAACAGACGAGTTTTCGTCCGAAACCCTGATACTTCGAAAGAGATTGTCCATTTTGTACACGAAGTGCATCCAGCTTTTGCCGTAACCCTCTCAACTTTTTATCCCATGCTATGTGGGTGAAATTATGATACCATGCCAAGTTTCAACCTTTTTAGAGTTCATTTGTGGTGCTTTTTAATTTCAGGGTCATTTAGCTCAAAACAATTCATTAAATGCATAAAAAATAGCAAATGAAGTTAGATAGGGTTGAAATTTTAGGATGTGGCTTCTAATGGTTCATATTGAATGCACAAAAAGTCTGGAGTTGAAATAAGTTAAAAAAATTGAAATCCTTTTGTAACACTCGAGTTTTCATCCGAAACCCTGATACTTCGAAAGAGATTGTCCATTTTGTACACGAAGTGCATCCAGTTTTTGCCGTAACCCTCTCAACTTTTTAGCACATGCTATGTGGGTGAAATTATGATACCATGCCAAGTTTCAACCATTTCAGAGTTCATTTGTGGTGCTTTTTAATTTCAGGGTCATTTAGCTGAAAACAATTCATTAAATGCATGAGAAATAGCAAATGAAGTTAGATAGGGTTGAAAGTTTAGGATGTGGCTTCTAATGGCTCATATTGAATGCACAAAAAGTCTGGTGTTGAAATAATTTTAAAAAATTGAAATCCTTTTGTAACAGACGAGTTTTCGTCCGAAACCCTGATACTTCGAAAGAGATTGTCCATTTTGTACACGAAGTGCATCCAGTTTTTTCCGTAACCCTCTCAACTTTTTAGCACATGCTATGTGGGTGAAATTATGATATACCATGCCAAGTTTCAACCATTTCCGAGTTCATTTGTGGTGCTTTTTAATTTCAGGGTCATTTAGCTGAAAACAATTAATTAAATGCATGAAAAATAGCAAATGAAGTTAGATAGGGTTGAAATTTTAGGATGTGGCTTCTAATGGTTCATATTGAATGCACAAAAAGTCTGGAGTTGAAATAATTTTAAAAAATTGAAATCCTTTTGTAACAGACGAGTTTTCATCCGAAACCCTGATACTTCGAAAGAGATTGTCCATTTTGTACACGAAGTGCATCCAGTTTTTGCCGTAACCCTCTCAACTTTTTAGCACATGCTATGTGGGTGAAATTATGATACCATGCCAAGTTTCAACCATTTCCGAGTTCATTTGTGGTGCTTTTTAATTTCAGGGTCATTTAGCTGAAAACAATTCATTAAATGCAAGAAAAATAGCAAATGAAGTTAGATAGGGTTGAAATTTTAGGATGTGGCTTCTAATGGTTCATATTGAATGCACAAAAAGTCTGGAGTTGAAATAATTTTAAAAATTTGAAATCCTTTTGTAACAGACGAGTTTTCGTCCGAAACCCTGATACTTCGAAAGAGATTGTCCATTTTGTACACGAATTGCATCCAGTTTTTGCCGTAACCCTCTCAACTTTTTAGCACATGCTATGCGGGTGAAATTATGATACCATGCCAAGTTTCAACCATTTCAGAGTTCATTTGTGGTGCTTTTTAATTTCAAGGTCATTTAGCTCAAAACAATTCATTAAATGCATGAAAAATAGCAAATGAAGTTAGATAGGGTCGAAATTTTAGGATGTGGCTTCTAATGGTTCATATTGAATGCACAAAAAGTCTGGAGTTGAAATAAGTTTAAAAAAATTGAAATCCTTTTATAACAGACGAGTTTTCGTCCGAAACCCTGATACTTCGAAAGAGATTGTCCATTTTGTACACGAAGTGCATCCAGTTTTTGCCGTAACCCTCTCAACTTTTTAGCACATGCTATGTGGGTGAAATTATGATACCGTGCCAAGTTTCAACCATTTCAGAGTTCATTTGTGGTGCTTTTTAATTTCAGGGTCGTTTAGCTCAAAACAATTCATTAAATGCATGAAAAATAGCAAATGAAGTTAGATAGGGTTGAAATTTTAGGATGTGGCTTCTAATGGTTCATATTGAATGCACAAAAAGTCTGGAGTTGAAATAATTTCAAAAAAATTGAAATTCTTTTGTAACAGACGAGTTTTCGTCCGAAACCCTGATACTTCGAAAGAGATTGTCCATTTTGTACACGAAGTGCATCCAGTTTTTGCCGTAACCCTCTCAACTTTTTAGCACATGCTATGTGGGTGAAATTATGATACCATGCCAACTTTCAACCATTTCAGAGTTCATTTGTGGTGCTTTTTAATTTCAGGGTCATTTTGCTCAAAACAATTCATTAAATGCATGAAAAATAGCAAATGAAGTTAGATAGGGTTGAAATTTTAGGATGTGGCTTCTAATGGTTCATATTGAATGCACAAAAAGTCTGGAGTTGAAATAAGTTAAAAAAATTGAAATCCTTATGTAACAGACGAGTTTTCGTCCGAAACCCTAATACTTCGAAAGAGATTGTCCATTTTGTACACGAAGTGCATCCAGCTTTTGCCGTAACCCTCTCAACTTTTTATCCCATGCTATGTGGGTGAAATTATGATACCATGCCAAGTTTCAACCTTTTTAGAGTTCAGTTGTGGTGCTTTTTAATTTCAGGGTCATTTAGCTCAAAACAATTCATTAAATGCATAAAAAATAGCAAATGAAGTTAGATAGGGTTGAAATTTTAGGATGTGGCTTCTAATGCTTCATATTGAATGCACAAAAAGTCTGGAGTTGAAATAAGTTAAAAAAATTGAAATCCTTTTGTAACACACGAGTTTTCATCCGAAACCCTGATACTTCGAAAGAGATTGTCCATTTTGTACACGAAGTGCATCCAGTTTTTGCCGTAACCCTCTCAACTTTTTAGCACATGCTATGTGGGTGAAATTATGATACCATGCCAAGTTTCAACCATTTCAGAGTTCATTTGTGGTGCTTTTTAATTTCAGGGTCATTTAGCTGAAAACAATTCATTAAATGCATGAAAAATAGCAAATGAAGTTAGATAGGGTTGAAAGTTTAGGATGTGGCTTCTAATGGTTCATATTGAATGCACAAAAAGTCTGGAGTTGAAATAATTTTAAAAAATTGAAATCCTTTTGTAAAAGACGAGTTTTCGTCCGAAACCCTGATACTTCGAAAGAGATTGTCCATTTTGTACACGAAGTGCATCCAGTTTTTTCCCTAACCCTCTCAACTTTTTAGCACATGCTATGTGGGTGAAATTATGATATACCATGCCAAGTTTCAACCATTTCCGAGTTCATTTGTGGTGCTTTTTAATTTCAGGGTCATTTAGCTGAAAACAATTCATCAAATGCATGAAAAATAGCAAATGAAGTTAGATAGGGTTGAAATTTTAGGATGTGGCTTCTAATGGTTCATATTGAATGCACAAAAAGTCTGGTGTTGAAATAAGTTAAAAAAATTGAAATCCTTATGTAACAGACGAGTTTTCGTCCGAAACCCTGATACTTCGAAAGAGATTGTCCATTTTGTACACGAAGTGCATCCAGCTTTTGCCGTAACCCTCTCAACTTTTTATCCCATGCTATGTGGGTGAAATTATGATACCATGCCAAGTTTCAACCTTTTTAGAGTTCATTTGTGGTGCTTTTTAATTTCAGGGTCATTTAGCTCAAAACAATTCATTAAATGCATAAAAAATAGCAAATGAAGTTAGATAGGGTTGAAATTTTAGGATGTGGCTTCTAATGGTTCATATTGAATGCACAAAAAGTCTGGAGTTGAAATAAGTTAAAAAAATTGAAATCCTTTTGTAACACTCGAGTTTTCATCCGAAACCCTGATACTTCGAAAGAGATTGTCCATTTTGTACACGAAGTGCATCCAGTTTTTGCCGTAACCCTCTCAACTTTTTAGCACATGCTATGTGGGTGAAATTATGATACCATGCCAAGTTTCAACCATTTCAGAGTTCATTTGTGGTGCTTTTTAATTTCAGGGTCATTTAGCTGAAAACAATTCATTAAATGCATGAGAAATAGCAAATGAAGTTAGATAGGGTTGAAAGTTTAGGATGTGGCTTCTAATGGCTCATATTGAATGCACAAAAAGTCTGGTGTTGAAATAATTTTAAAAAATTGAAATCCTTTTGTAACAGACGAGTTTTCGTCCGAAACCCTGATACTTCGAAAGAGATTGTCCATTTTGTACACGAAGTGCATCCAAATTTTTCCGTAACCCTCTCAACTTTTTAGCACATGCTATGTGGGTGAAATTATGATATACCATGCCAAGTTTCAACCATTTCCGAGTTCATTTGTGGTGCTTTTTAATTTCAGGGTCATTTAGCTGAAAACAATTAATTAAATGCATGAAAAATAGCAAATGAAGTTAGATAGGGTTGAAATTTTAGGATGTGGCTTCTAATGGTTCATATTGAATGCACAAAAAGTCTGGAGTTGAAATAATTTTAAAAAATTGAAATCCTTTTGTAACAGACGAGTTTTCATCCGAAACCCTGATACTTCGAAAGAGATTGTCCATTTTGTACACGAAGTGCATCCAGTTTTTGCCGTAACCCTCTCAACTTTTTAGCACATGCTATGTGGGTGAAATTATGATACCATGCCAAGTTTCAACCATTTCCGAGTTCATTTGTGGTGCTTTTTAATTTCAGGGTCATTTAGCTGAAAACAATTCATTAAATGCAAGAAAAATAGCAAATGAAGTTAGATAGGGTTGAAATTTTAGGATGTGGCTTCTAATGGTTCATATTGAATGCACAAAAAGTCTGGAGTTGAAATAATTTTAAAAATTTGAAATCCTTTTGTAACAGACGAGTTTTCGTCCGAAACCCTGATACTTCGAAAGAGATTGTCCATTTTGTACACGAATTGCATCCAGTTTTTGCCGTAACCCTCTCAACTTTTTAGCACATGCTATGCGGGTGAAATTATGATACCATGCCAAGTTTCAACCATTTCAGAGTTCATTTGTGGTGCTTTTTAATTTCAAGGTCATTTAGCTCAAAACAATTCATTAAATGCATGAAAAATAGCAAATGAAGTTAGATAGGGTCGAAATTTTAGGATGTGGCTTCTAATGGTTCATATTGAATGCACAAAAAGTCTGGAGTTGAAATAAGTTTAAAAAAATTGAAATCCTTTTATAACAGACGAGTTTTCGTCCGAAACCCTGATACTTCGAAAGAGATTGTCCATTTTGTACACGAAGTGCATCCAGTTTTTGCCGTAACCCTCTCAACTTTTTAGCACATGCTATGTGGGTGAAATTATGATACCGTGCCAAGTTTCAACCATTTCAGAGTTCATTTGTGGTGCTTTTTAATTTCAGGGTCGTTTAGCTCAAAACAATTCATTAAATGCATGAAAAATAGCAAATGAAGTTACATAGGGTTGAAATTTTAGGATGTGGCTTCTAATGGTTCATATTGAATGCACAAAAAGTCTGGAGTTGAAATAATTTCAAAAAAATTGAAATCCTTTTGTAACAGACGAGTTTTCGTCCGAAACCCTGATACTTCGAAAGAGATTGTCCATTTTGTACACGAAGTGCATCCAGTTTTTGCCGTAACCCTCTCAACTTTTTAGCACATGCTATGTGGGTGAAATTATGATACCATGCCAACTTTCAACCATTTCAGAGTTCATTTGTGGTGCTTTTTAATTTCAGGGTCATTTAGCTCAAAACAATTCATTAAATGCATGAAAAATAGCAAATGAAGTTAGATAGGGTTGAAATTTTAGGATGTGGCTTCTAATGGTTCATATTGAATGCACAAAAAGTCTGGAGTTGAAATAAGTTAAAAAAATTGAAATCCTTATGTAACAGACGAGTTTTCGTCCGAAACCCTGATACTTCGAAAGAGATTGTCCATTTTGTACACGAAGTGCATCCAGCTTTTGCCGTAACCCTCTCAACTTTTTATCCCATGCTATGTGGGTGAAATTATGATACCATGCCAAGTTTCAACCTTTTTAGAGTTCATTTGTGGTGCTTTTTAATTTCAGGGTCATTTAGCTCAAAACAATTCATTAAATGCATAAAAAATAGCAAATGAAGTTAGATAGGGTTGAAATTTTAGGATGTGGCTTCTAATGCTTCATATTGAATGCACAAAAAGTCTGGAGTTGAAATAAGTTAAAAAAATTGAAATCCTTTTGTAACACACGAGTTTTCATCCGAAACCCTGATACTTCGAAAGAGATTGTCCATTTTGTACACGAAGTGCATCCAGTTTTTGCCGTAACCCTCTCAACTTTTTAGCACATGCTATGTGGGTGAAATTATGATACCATGCCAAGTTTCAACCATTTCAGAGTTCATTTGTGGTGCTTTTTAATTTCAGGGTCATTTAGCTGAAAACAATTCATTAAATGCATGAAAAATAGCAAATGAAGTTAGATAGGGTTGAAAGTTTAGGATATGGCTTCTAATGGTTCATATTGAATGTACAAAAAGTCTGGAGATGAAATAATTTTAAAAAATTGAAATCCTTTTGTAAAAGACGAGTTTTCGTCCGAAACCCTGATACTTCGAAAGAGATTGTCCATTTTGTACACGAAGTGCATCCAGTTTTTTCCCTAACCCTCTCAACTTTTTAGCACATGCTATGTGGGTGAAATTATGATATACCATGCCAAGTTTCAACCATTTCCGAGTTCATTTGTGGTGCTTTTTAATTTCAGGGTCATTTAGCTGAAAACAATTCATCAAATGCATGAAAAATAGCAAATGAAGTTAGATAGGGTTGAAATTTTAGGATGTGGCTTCTAATGGTTCATATTGAATGCACAAAAAGTCTGGTGTTGAAATAATTTTAAAAAATTGAAATCCTTTTGTAACAGACGAGTTTTCGTCCGAAACCCTGATACTTCGAAAGAGATTGTCCATTTTGTACACGAAGTGCATCCAGTTTTTGCAGTAACCCTCTCAACTTTTTAGCACATGCTATGCGGGTGAAATTATGATACCATGCCAACTTTCAACCATTTCAGAGTTCATTTGTGGTGCTTTTTAATTTCAGGGTCATTTAGCTCAAAACAATTCATTAAATGCATGAAAAATAGAAAATGAAGTTAGATAGGGTCAAAATTTTAGGATGTGGCTTCTAATGGTTCATATTGAATGCACAAAAAGTCTGGAGTTGAAATAAGTTTAAAAAAATTGAAATCCTTTTGTAACAGACGAGTTTTCGTCCGAAACCCTGATACTTCGAAAGAGATTGTCCATTTTGTACACGAAGTGCATCCAGTTTTTGCCGTAACCCTCTCAACTTTTTAGCACATGCTATGTGGGTGTAATTATGATACCATGCCAAGTTTCAACCATTTCATAGTTCATTTGTGGTGCTTTTTAATTTCACGATCGTTTAGCTCAAAACAATTCATTAAATGCATGAAAAATAGCAAATGAAGTTAGATAGGGTTGAAATTTTAGGATGTGGCTTATAATGGTTCATATTGAATGCACAAAAAGTCTGGAGTTGAAATAAGTTCAAAAAAATTGAAATCCTTATGTAACAGACGAGTTTTCGTCCGAAACCCTAATACTTCGAAAGAGATTGTCCATTTTGTACACGAAGTGCATCGAGCTTTTGCCGTAACCCTCTCAACTTTTTATCCCATGCTATGTGGGTGAAATTATGATACCATGCCAAGTTTCAACCTTTTTAGAGTTCATTTGTGGTGCTTTTTAATTTCAGGGTCATTTAGCTCAAAACAATTCATTAAATGCATAAAAAATAGCAAATGAAGTTAGATAGGGTTGAAATTTTAGGATGTGGCTTCTAATGCTTCATATTGAATGCACAAAAAGTCTGGAGTTGGAATAAGTTAAAAAAATTGAAATCCTTTTGTAACACACGAGTTTTCATCCGAAACCCTGATACTTCGAAAGAGATTGTCCATTTTGTACACGAAGTGCATCCAGTTTTTGCCGTAACCCTCTCAACTTTTTAGCACATGCTATGTGGGTGAAATTATGATACCATGCCAAGTTTCAACCATTTCAGAGTTCATTTGTGGTGCTTTTTAATTTCAGGGTCATTTAGCTGAAAACAATTCATTAAATGCATGAAAAATAGCAAATGAAGTTAGATAGGGTTGAAAGTTTAGGATGTGGCTTCTAATGGTTCATATTGAATGCACAAAAAGTCTGGAGTTGAAATAATTTTAAAAAATTGAAATCCTTTTGTAACAGACGAGTTTTCGTCCGAAACCCTGATACTTCGAAAGAGATTGTCCATTTTGTACACGAAGTGCATCCAGTTTTTGCCGTAACCCTCTCAACTTTTTAGCACATGCTATGTGGGTGAAATTATGATATACCATGCCAAGTTTCAACCATTTCCGAGTTCATTTGTGGTGCTTTTTAATTTCAGGGTCATTTAGCTGAAAACAATTCATTAAATGCATGAAAAATAGCAAATGAAGTTAGATAGGGTTGAAATTTTAGGATGTGGCTTCTAATGGTTCATATTGAATGCACAAAAAGTCTGGAGTTTAAATAATTTTAAAAAATTGAA
The DNA here is from genome assembly GCA_039707655.1 of Elymus sibiricus. NCBI lineage: Eukaryota > Viridiplantae > Streptophyta > Magnoliopsida > Poales > Poaceae > Elymus > Elymus sibiricus. The sequence continues at coordinate 243,272,876 of CM077665.1, forward strand.
ATCCTTTTGTAACAGACGAGTTTTCGTCCGAAACCCTGATACTTCGAAAGAGATTGTCCATTTTGTACACGAAGTGCATCCAGTTTTTGCCGTAACCCTCTCAACTTTTTAGCACATGCTATGGGGGTGAAATTATGATACCATGCCAACTTTCAACCATTTCAGAGTTCATTTGTGGTGCTTTTTAATTTCAGGGTCATTTAGCTCAAAACAATTCATTAAATGCATGAAAAATAGCAAATGAAGTTAGATAGGGTCGAAATTTTAGGATGTGGCTTCTAATGGTTCATATTGAATGCACAAAAAGTCTGGAGTTGAAATAAGTTTAAAAAAATTGAAATCCTTTTGTAACAGACGAGTTTTCGTCCGAAACCCTGATACTTCGAAAGAGATTGTCCATTTTGTACACGAAGTGCATCCAGTTTTTGCCGTAACCCTCTCAACTTTTTAGCACATGCTATGTGGGTGAAATTATTATACCATGCCAAGTTTCAACCATTTCAGAGTTCATTTGTGGTGCTTTTTAATTTCAGGGTCGTTTAGCTCAAAACAATTCATTAAATGCATAAAAAATAGCAAATGAAGTTAGATAGGGTTGAAATTTTAGGATGTGGCTTCTAATGCTTCATATTGAATGCACAAAAAGTCTGGAGTTGAAATAAGTTAAAAAAATTGAAATCCTTTGGTAACACACGAGTTTTTGTCCGAAACCCTGATACTTCGAAAGAGATTGTCCATTTTGTCCACGAAGTGCATCCAGTTTTTGCCGTAACCCTCTCAACATTTTAGCACATGCTATGTGGGTGAAATTATGATACCATGCCAAGTTTCAACCATTTCAGAGTTCATTTGTGGTGCTTTTTAATTTCAGGGTCATTTAGCTCAAAACAATTCATTAAATGCATGAAAAATAGCAAATGAAGTTAGATAGGGTTGAAAGTTTAGGATGTGGCTTCTAATGGTTCATATTGAATGCACAAAAAGTCTGGAGTTGAAATAATTTTAAAAAATTGAAATCCTTTTGTAACAGACGAGTTTTCGTCCGAAACCGTGATACTTCGAAAGAGATTGTCCATTTTGTACACGAAGTGCATCCAGTTTTTTCCGTAACCCTCTCAACTGTTTAGCACATGCTATGTGGGTGAAATTATGATATACCATGCCAACTTTCAACCATTTCAGAGTTCATTTGTGGTGCTTTTTAATTTCAGGGTTATTTAGCTCAAAACAATTTATTAAATGCATGAAAAATAGCAAATGAAGTTAGATAGGGTTGAAATTTTAGGATGTGGCTTCTAATGGTTCATATGGAATGCACAAAAAGTTTGGAGTTGAAATAAGTTTAAAAAAATTGAAATCCTTTTGTAACACACGAGTTTTCGTCCTAAACCCTCATACTTCGAAAGAGATTGTCCATTTTGTACACGAAGTGCATGCAGTTTTTGCCGTAACCCTCTCAACTTTTTAGCACATGATATGTGGGTGAAATTATGATACCATGCCAAGTTTCAACCATTTCAGAGTTCATTTGTGGTGCTTTTTAATTTCAGGGTCATTTAGCTCAAAACAATTCATTTAATGCATGAAAAATAGCAAATGAAGTTAGATAGGGTTGAAATTTTAGGATGTGGCTTCTAATGGTTCATATTGAATGCACAAAAAGTTTGGAGTTGAAATAAGTTAAAAAAAATTGAAATCCTTTTGTAACAGACGAGTTTTCGTCCTAAACCCTGATACTTCGAAAGAGATTGTCCATTTTGTACACGAAGTGCATCCAGTTTTTGCCGTAACCCTCTCAACTTTTTAGCACATGCTATGTGGGTGAAATTATGATACCATGCCAAGTTTCAACCATTTCAGAGTTCATTTGTGGTGCTTTTTAATTTCAGGGTCATTTAGGTCAAAACAATTCATTAAATGCATAAAAAATAGCAACTGAACTTAGATAGGGTTGAAATTTTAGGATGTGGCTTCTAATGCTTCACATTGAATGCACAAAAAGTTTGGAGTTGAAATAAGTTAAAAAAATTGAAATCCTTTTGTAACACACGAGTTTTCGTCCGAAACCCTGATACTTCGAAAGAGATTGTCCGTTTTGTACACGAAGTGCATCCAGTTTTTGCCGTAACCCTCTCAACTTTTTAGCACATGCTATGTGGGTGAAATTATGATACCATGCCAACTTTCAACCATTTCAGAGTTCATTTGTGGTGCTTTTTAATTTCAGGGTCATTTAGCTCAAAACAATTCATTAAATGCATGAAAAATAGCAAATTAAGTTAGATAGGGTTGAAAGTTTAGGATGTGGCTTCTAATGGTTCATATTGAATGCACAAAAAGTCTGGAGTTGAAATAATTTTGAAAAATTGAAATCCTTTTGTAACAGACGAGTTTTCGTCCGAAACCCTGATACTTCTAAAGAGATTGTCCATTTTGTACACGAAGTGCATCCAGTTTTTTCCGTAACCCTCTCAACTGTTTAGCACATGCTATGTGGGTGAAATTATGATATACCATGCCAAGTTTCAACCATTTCCGAGTTCATTTGTGGTGCTTTTTAATTTCAGGGTCATTTAGCTGAAAAAAATTCATTAAATGCATGAAAAATAGCAAATGAAGTTAGATAGGGTTGAAATTTTAGGATGTGGCTTCTAATGGTTCATATTAAATGCACAAAAAGTCTGGAGTTGAAATAATTTTAAAAAATTGAAATCCTTTTGTAACACACGAGTTTTCGTCCGAAACCCTGATACTTCGAAAAAGATTGTCCATTTTGTACACGAAGTGCATCCAGTTTTTTCCGTAACCCTCTCAACTGTTTAGCACATGCTATGTGGGTGAAATTATGATTTACCATGCCAACTTTCAACCATTTCCGAGTTCATTTGTGGTGCTTTTTAATTTCAGGGTCATTTAGCTGAAAACAATTCATTAAATGCATGAAAAATAGCAAATGAAGTTAGATAGGGTCGAAATTTTCGGATGTGGCTTCTAATGGTTCATATTGAATGCACAAAAAGTCTGGAGTTGAAATAAGTTTAAAAAAATTGAAATCCTTTTGTAACAGACGAGTTTTCGTCCGAAACCCTGATACTTCGAAAGAGATTGTCCATTTTGTACACGAAGTGCATCCAGTTTTTGCCGTAACCTTCTCAACTTTTTAGCACATGCTATGTGGGTGAAATTATGATACCATGCCAAGTTTCAACCATTTCAGAGTTCATTTGTGGTGCTTTTTAATTTCAGGGTCATTTAGCTCAAAACAATTCATTAAATGCATGAAAAATAGCAAATGAAGTTAGATAGGGTTGAAATTTTAGGATGTGGCTTCTAATGGTTCATATTGAATGCCCAAAAAGTCTGGAGTTGAAATAAGTTAAAAAAAATTGAAATCCTTTTGTAACAGACGAGTTTTCGTCCGAAACCCTGATATTTCGAAAGAGATTGTCCATTTTGTACACGAAGTGCATCCAGTTTTTGCCGTAACCCTCTCAACTTTTTAGCACATGCTATGTGGGTGAAATTATGATACCATGCCAAGTTTCAACCATTTGATAGTTAATTTGTGGTGCTTTTTAATTTCAGGGTCATTTAGCTCAAAACAATTCATTAAATGCATGAAAAATAGGAAATGAAGTTAGATAGGGTTGAAATTTTAGGATGTGGCTTCTAATGGTTCATACTGAATGCACAAAAAGTCTGGAGTTGAAAAAAGTTAAAAAAATTTGAAATCCTTATGCAACAGACGAGCTTTCGTCCGAAACCCTGATACTTCGAAAGAGATTGTCCATTTTGTACACGAAGTGCATCCAGCTTTTGCCGTAACCCTCTCAACTTTTTATCCCATGCTATGTGGGTGAAATTATGATACCATGCCAAGTTTCAACCTTTTTAGAGTTCGTTTGTGGTGCTTTTTAATTTCAGGGTCATTTAGCTCAAAACAATTCATTAAATGCATAAAAAATAGCAAATGAAGTTAGATAGGGTTGAAATTTTAGGATGTAGCTTCTAATGCTTCATATTGAATGCACAAAAAGTCGGGAGTTGAAATAATTTGAAAAAATTGAAATCCTTTTGTAACAGACGAGTTTTCGTCCGAAACCCTGATACTTCGAAAGAGATTGTCCATTTTGTACACGAAGTGCATCCAGTTTTTGCCGTAACCCTCTCAACTTTTTATCACATGCTATGTGGGTGAAATTATGATACCATGCCAACTTTCAACCATTTCAGAGTTCATTTGTGGTGCTTTTTAATTTCAGGGTTATTTAGCTCAAAACAATTCATTAAATGCATGAAAAATAGCAAATCAAGTTAGATAGGGTTGAAATTTTAGGATGTGGCTTCTAATGGTTCATATGGAATGCACAAAAAGTTTGGAGTTGAAATAAGTTTAAAAAAATTGAAATCCTTTTGTAACAGACGAGTTTTCGTCCGAAACCCTGATACTTCGAAAGAGATTGTCCATTTTGTACACGAAGTGCATCCAGTTTTTGCCGTAACCCTCTCAACTTTTTAGCACATCCTATGTGGGTGAAATTATGATACCATGCCAAGTTTCAACCATTTCAGAGTTCATTTGTGGTGCTTTTTAATTTCAGGGTCATTTAGCTCAAAACAATTCATTTAATGCATGAAAAATAGCAAATGAAGTTAGATAGGGTTGAAATTTTAGGATGTGGCTTCTAATGGTTCATATTGAATGCACAAAAAGTTTGGAGTTGAAATAAGTTAAAAAAATAGAAATCCTTTTGTAACAGACGAGTTTTCGTCCTAAACCCTGATACTTCGAAAGAGATTGTCCATTTTGTACACGAAGTGCATCCAGTTTTTGCCGTAACCCTCTCAACTTTTTAGCACATGCTATGTGGGTGAAATTATGATACCATGCCAAGTTTCAACAATTTCAGAGTTCATTTGTGGTGCTTTTTAATTTCAGGGTCATTTAGCTCAAAACAATTCATTAAATGCATGAAAAATAGCAAATGAAGTTAGATAGGGTTGAAATTTTAGGATGTGGCTTCTAATGGTTCATATTGAATGCACAAAAAGTCTGGAGTTGAAATAAGTTTAAAAAAATTGAAATCCTTTTGTAACAGACGAGTTTTCGTCCGAAACCCTGATACTTCGAAAGAGATTGTCCATTTTGTACACGAAGTGCATCCAGCTTTTGCCGTAACCCTCTCAACTTTTTATCCCATGCTATGTGGGCGAAATTATGATACCATGCCAAGTTTCAACCTTTTTAGAGTTCATTTGTGGTGCTTTTTAATTTCAGGGTCATTTAGCTCAAAACAATTCATTAAATGCATAACAAATAGCAAATGAAGTTAGATAGGGTTGAAATTTTAGGATGTGGCTTCTAATGCTTCATATTGAATGCACAAAAAGTCTGGAGTTGAAATAAGTTAAAAAAATTGAAATCCTTTTGTAACACACGAGTTTTCATCCGAAACCCTGATACTTCGAAAGAGATTGTCCATTTTGTACACGAAGTGCATCCAGTGTTTGCCGTAACCCTCTCAACTTTTTAGCACATGCTATGTGGGTGAAATTATGATACCATGCCAAGTTTCAACCATTTCAGAGTTCATTTGTGGTGCTTTTTAATTTCAGGGTCATTTAGCTGAAAACAATTCATTAAATGCATGAAAAATAGCAAATGAAGTTAGATAGGGTTGAAAGTTTAGGATGTGGCTTCTAATGGTTCATATTGAATGCACAAAAAGTCTGGAGTTGAAATAATTTTAAAAAATTGAAATCCTTTTGTAAAAGACGAGTTTTCGTCCGAAACCCTGATACTTCGAAAGAGATTGTCCATTTTGTACACGAAGTGCATCCAGTTTTTTCCCTAACCCTCTCAACTTTTTAGCACATGCTATGTGGGTGAAATTATGATATACCATGCCAAGTTTCAACCATTTCCGAGTTCATTTGTGGTGCTTTTTAATTTCAGGGTCATTTAGCTGAAAACAATTCATTAAATGCATGAAAAATAGCAAATAAGTTAGATAGGGTTGAAATTTTAGGATGTGGCTTCTAATGGTTCATATTGAATGCACAAAAAGTCTGGAGTTGAAATAATTTTAAAAAATTGAAATCCTTTTGTAACAGACGAGTTTTCGTCCGAAACCCTGATACTTCGAAAGAGATTGTCCATTTTGTACACGAAGTGCATCCATTTTTTGCCGTAACCCTCTCAACTTTTTAGCACATGCTATGCGGGTGAAATTATGATACCATGCCAACTTTCAACCATTTCAGAGTTCATTTGTGGTGCTTTTTAATTTCAGGGTCATTTAGCTCAAAACAATTCATTAAATGCATGAAAAATAGCAAATGAAGTTAGATAGGGTCGAAATTTTAGGATGTGGCTTCTAATGGTTCATATTGAATGCACAAAAAGTCTGGAGTTGAAATAAGTTTAAAAAAATTGAAATCCTTTTGTAACAGACGAGTTTTCGTCCGAAACCCTGATACTTCGAAAGAGATTGTCCATTTTGTACACGAAGTGCATCCAGTTTTTGCCGTAACCCTCTCAACTTTTTAGCACATGCTATGTGGGTGTAATTATGATACCATGCCAAGTTTCAACCATTTCATAGTTCATTTGTGGTGCTTTTTAATTTCACGATCGTTTAGCTCAAAAGAATTCATTAAATGCATGAAAAATAGCAAATGAAGTTAGATAGGGTTGAAATTTTAGGATGTGGCTTCTAATGGTTCATATTGAATGCACAAAAAGTCTGGAGTTTAAATAATTTTAAAAAATTGAAATCCTTTTGTAACAGACGAGTTTTCGTCCGAAACCCTGATACTTCGAAAGAGATTGTCCATTTTGTACACGAAGTGCATCCTGTTTTTGCCGTAACCCTCTCAACTTTTTAGCACATGCTATGTGGGTGAAATTATGATACCATGCCAACTTTCAACCATTTCAGAGTTCATTTGTGGTGCTTTTTAATTTCAGGATCATTTAGCTCAAAACAATTCATTAAATGCATGAAAAATAGCAAATGAAGTTAGATAGGGTCGAAATTTTAGGATGTGGCTTCTAATGGTTCATATTGAATGCACAAAAAGTCTGGAGTTGAAATAAGTTTAAAAAAATTGAAATCCTTTTGTAACAGACGAGTTTTCGTCCGAAACCCTGATACTTCGAAAGAGATTGTCCATTTTGTACACGAAGTGTATCCAGTTTTTGCCGTAACCCTCTCAACTTTTTAGCACATGCTATGTGGGTGAAATTATGATACCATGCCAAGTTTCAACCATTTCAGAGTTCATTTGTGGTGCTTTTTAATTTCAGGGTCGTTTAGCTCAAAACAATTCATTAAATGCATAAAAAATAGCAAATGAAGTTAGATAGGGTTGAAATTTTAGGATGTGGCTTCTAATGCTTCATATTGAATGCACAAAAAGTCTGGAGTTGAAATAAGTTAAAAAAATTGAAATCCTTTGGTAACACACGAGTTTTCGTCCGAAACCCTGATACTTCGAAAGAGATTGTCCATTTTGTCCACGAAGTGCATCCAGTTTTTGCCGTAACCCTCTCAACTTTTTAGCACATGCTATGTGGGTGAAATTATGATACCATGCCAAGTTTCAACCATTCCATAGTTCATTTGTGGTGCTTTTTAATTTCAGGGTCATTTAGCTCAAAACAATTCATTAAATGCATGAAAAATAGCAAATGAAGTTAGATAGGGTCGAAATTTTAGGATGTGGCTTCTAATGGTTCATATTGAATGCACAAAAAGTCTGGAGTTGAAATAAGTTTAAAAAAATTGAAATCCTTTTGTAACAGACGAGTTTTCGTCCGAAACCCTGATACTTCGAAAGAGATTGTCCATTTTGTACACGAAGTGCATCCAGTTTTTGCCGTAACCCTCTCAACTTTTTAGCACATGCTATGTGGGTGTAATTATGATACCATGCCAAGTTTCAACCATTTCATAGTTCATTTGTGGTGCTTTTTAATTTCACGATCGTTTAGCTCAAAACAATTCATTAAATGCATGAAAAATAGCAAATGAAGTTAGATAGGGTTGAAATTTTAGGATGTGGCTTCTAATGGTTCATATTGAATGCACAAAAAGTCTGGAGTTTAAATAATTTTAAAAAATTGAAATCCTTTTGTAACAGACGAGTTTTCGTCCGAAACCCTGATACTTCGAAAGAGATTGTCCATTTTGTACACGAAGTGCATCCTGTTTTTGCCGTAACCCTCTCAACTTTTTAGCACATGCTATGTGGGTGAAATTATGATACCATGCCAACTTTCAACCATTTCAGAGTTCATTTGTGGTGCTTTTTAATTTCAGGATCATTTAGCTCAAAACAATTCATTAAATGCATGAAAAATAGCAAATGAAGTTAGATAGGGTCGAAATTTTAGGATGTGGCTTCTAATGGTTCATATTGAATGCACAAAAAGTCTGGAGTTGAAATAAGTTTAAAAAAATTGAAATCCTTTTGTAACAGACGAGTTTTCGTCCGAAACCCTGATACTTCGAAAGAGATTGTCCATTTTGTACACGAAGTGTATCCAGTTTTTGCCGTAACCCTCTCAACTTTTTAGCACATGCTATGTGGGTGAAATTATGATACCATGCCAAGTTTCAACCATTTCAGAGTTCATTTGTGGTGCTTTTTAATTTCAGGGTCGTTTAGCTCAAAACAATTCATTAAATGCATAAAAAATAGCAAATGAAGTTAGATAGGGTTGAAATTTTAGGATGTGGCTTCTAATGCTTCATATTGAATGCACAAAAAGTCTGGAGTTGAAATAAGTTAAAAAAATTGAAATCCTTTGGTAACACACGAGTTTTCGTCCGAAACCCTGATACTTCGAAAGAGATTGTCCATTTTGTCCACGAAGTGCATCCAGTTTTTGCCGTAACCCTCTCAACTTTTTAGCACATGCTATGTGGGTGAAATTATGATACCATGCCAAGTTTCAACCATTCCATAGTTCATTTGTGGTGCTTTTTAATTTCAGGGTCATTTAGCTCAAAACAATTCATTAAATGCATGAAAAATAGCAAATGAAGTTAGATAGGGTTGAAAGTTTAGGATGTGGCTTCTAATGGTTCATATTGAATGCACAAAAAGTCTGGAGTTGAAATAATTTTAAAAAATTGAAATCCTTTTGTAACAGACGAGTTTTCGTACGAAACCCTGATACTTCGAAAGAGATTGTCCATTTTGTACACGAAGTGCATCCAGTTTTTTCCGTAACCCTCTCAACTGTTTAGCACATGCTATGTGGGTGAAATTATGATATACCATGCCAACTTTCAACCATTTCAGTGTTCATTTGTGGTGCTTTTTAATTTCAGGGTTATTTAGCTCAAAACAATTCATTAAATGCATGAAAAATAGCAAATGAAGTTAGATAGGGTTGAAATTTTAGGATGTGTCTTCTAATGGTTCATATGGAATGCACAAAAAGTTTGGAGTTGAAATAAGTTTAAAAAAATTGAATTCCTTTTGTAACAGACGAGTTTTCGTCCTAAACCCTCATACTTCGAAAGAGATTGTCCATTTTGTACACGAAGTGCATCCAGTTTTTGCCGTAACCCTCTCAACTTTTTAGCACATGATATGTGGGTGAAATTATGATACCATGCCAAGTTTCAACCATTTCAGAGTTCATTTGTGGTGCTTTTTAATTTCAGTGTCATTTAGCTCAAATCAATTCATTTAATGCATGAAAAATAGCAAATGAAGTTAGATAGGGTTGAAATTTTAGGATGTGGCTTCTAATGGTTCATATTGAATGCACAAAAAGTTTGGAGTTGAAATAAGTTAAAAAAAATTAAAATCCTTTTGTAACAGACGAGTTTTCGTCCTAAACCCTGATACTTCGAAAGAGATTGTCCATTTTGTACACGAAGTGCATCCAGTTTTTGCCGTAACCCTCTCAACTTTTTAGCACATGCTATGTGGGTGAAATTATGATACCATGCCAAGTTTCAACCATTTCAGAGTTCATTTGTGGTGCTTTTTAATTTCAGGGTCATTTAGGTCAAAACAATTCATTAAATGCATAAAAAATAGCAACTGAAGTTAGATAGGGTTGAAATTTTAGGATGTGGCTTCTAATGCTTCATATTGAATGCACAAAAACTTTGGAGTTGAAATAAGTTAAAAAAAATGAAATCCTTTTGTAACACACGAGTTTTCGTCCGAAACCCTGATACTTCGAAAGAGATTGTCCGTTTTGTACACGAAGTGCATCCAGTTTTTGCCGTAACCCTCTCAACTTTTTAGCACATGCTATGTGGGTGAAATTATGATACCATGCCAAGTTTCAACCATTTCAGAGTTCATTTGTGGTGCTTTTTAATTTCAGGGTCATTTAGCTCAAAACAATTCATTAAATGCATGAAAAATAGCAAATGAAGTTAGATAGGGTTGAAAGTTTAGGATGTGGCTTCTAATGGTTCATATTGAATGCACAAAAAGTCTGGAGTTGAAATAATTTTGAAAAATTGAAATCCTTTTGTAACAGACGAGTTTTCGTACGAAACCCTGATACTTCAAAAGAGATTGTCCATTTTGTACACGAAGTGCATCCAGTTTTTTCCGTAACCCTCTCAACTGTTTAGCACATGCTATGTGGGTGAAATTATGATATACCATGCCAAGTTTCAACCATTTCAGAGTTCATTTGTGGTGCTTTTTAATTTCAGGGTTATTTAGCTCAAAACAATTCATTAAATGCATGAAAAATAGCAAATGAAGTTAGATAGGGTTGAAATTTTAGGATGTGGCTTCTAATGGTTCATATGGAATGCACAAAAAGTTTGGAGTTGAAATAAGTTTAAAAAAATTGAAATCCTTTTGTAACAGACGAGTTTTCGTCCTAAACCCTCATACTTCGAAAGAGATTGTCCATTTTGTACACGAAGTGCATCCAGTTTTTGCCGTAACCCTCTCAACTTTTTAGCACATGCTATGTGGGTGAAATTATGATACCATGCCAAGTTTCAACCATTCCATAGTTCATTTGTGGTGCTTTTTAATTTCAGGGTCATTTAGCTCAAAACAATTCATTAAATGCATGAAAAATAGCAAATGAAGTTAGATAGGGTTGAAAGTTTAGGATGTGGCTTCTAATGGTTCATATTGAATGCACAAAAAGTCTGGAGTTGAAATAATTTTAAAAAATTGAAATCCTTTTGTAACAGACGAGTTTTCGTACGAAACCCTGATACTTCGAAAGAGATTGTCCATTTTGTACACGAAGTGCATCCAGTTTTTTCCGTAACCCTCTCAACTGTTTAGCACATGCTATGTGGGTGAAATTATGATATACCATGCCAACTTTCAACCATTTCAGAGTTCATTTGTGGTGCTTTTTAATTTCAGGGTTATTTAGCTCAAAACAATTCATTAAATGCATGAAAAATAGCAAATGAAGTTAGATAGGGTTGAAATTTTAGGATGTGGCTTCTAATGGTTCATATGGAATGCACAAAAAGTTTGGAGTTGAAATAAGTTTAAAAAAATTGAAATCCTTTTGTAACAGACGAGTTTTCGTCCTAAACCCTCATACTTCGAAAGAGATTGTCCATTTTGTACACGAAGTGCATCCAGTTTTTGCCGTAACCCTCTCAACTTTTTAGCACATGATATGTGGGTGAAATTATGATACCATGCCAAGTTTCAACCATTTCAGAGTTCATTTGTGGTGCTTTTTAATTTCAGGGTCATTTAGCTCAAAACAATTCATTTAATGCATGAAAAATAGCAAATGAAGTTAGATAGGGTTGAAATTTTAGGATGTGGCTTCTAATGGTTCATATTGAATGCACAAAAAGTTTGGAGTTGAAATAAGTTAAAAAAAATTAAAATCCTTTTGTAACAGACGAGTTTTCGTCCTAAACCCTGATACTTCGAAAGAGATTGTCCATTTTGTACACGAAGTGCATCCAGTTTTTGCCGTAACCCTCTCAACTTTTTAGCACATGCTATGTGGGTGAAATTATGATACCATGCCAAGTTTCAACCATTTCAGAGTTCATTTGTGGTGCTTTTTAATTTCAGGGTCATTTAGGTCAAAACAATTCATTAAATGCATAAAAATTAGCAACTGAAGTTAGATAGGGTTGAAATTTTAGGATGTGGCTTCTAATGCTTCATATTGAATGCACAAAAACTTTGGAGTTGAAATAAGTTAAAAAAAATGAAATCCTTTTGTAACACACGAGTTTTCGTCCGAAACCCTGATACTTCGAAAGAGATTGTCCGTTTTGTACACGAAGTGCATCCAGTTTTTGCCGTAACCCTCTCAACTTTTTAGCACATGCTATGTGGGTGAAATTATGATACCATGCCAAGTTTCAACCATTTCAGAGTTCATTTGTGGTGCTTTTTAATTTCAGGGTCATTTAGCTCAAAACAATTCATTAAATGAATGAAAAATAGCAAATGAAGTTAGATAGGGTTGAAAGTTTAGGATGTGGCTTCTAATGGTTCATATTGAATGCACAAAAAGTCTGGAGTTGAAATAATTTTGAAAAATTGAAATCCTTTTGTAACAGACGAGTTTTCGTACGAAACCCTGATACTTCAAAGAGATTGTCCATTTTGTACACGAAGTGCATCCAGTTTTTTCCGTAACCCTCTCAACTGTTTAGCACATGCTATGTGGGTGAAATTATGATATACCATGCCAACTTTCAACCATTTCAGAGTTCATTTGTGGTGCTTTTTAATTTCAGGGTTATTTAGCTCAAAACAATTCATTAAATGCATGAAAAATAGCAAATGAAGTTAGATAGGGTTGAAATTTTAGGATGTGGCTTCTAATGGTTCATATGGAATGCACAAAAAGTTTGGAGTTGAAATAAGTTTAAAAAAATTGAAATCCTTTTGTAACAGACGAGTTTTCGTCCTAAACCCTCATACTTCGAAAGAGATTGTCCATTTTGTACACGAAGTGCATCCAGTTTTTGCCGTAACCCTCTCAACTTTTTAGCACATGATATGTGGGTGAAATTATGATACCATGCCAAGTTTCAACCATTTCAGAGTTCATTTGTGGTGCTTTTTAATTTCAGGGTCATTTAGCTCAAAACAATTCATTTAATGCATGAAAAATAGCAAATGAAGTTAGATAGGGTTGAAATTTTAGGATGTGGCTTCTAATGGTTCATATTGAATGCACAAAAAGTTTGGAGTTGAAATAAGTTAAAAAAAATTAAAATCCTTTTGTAACAGACGAGTTTTCGTCCTAAACCCTGATACTTCGAAAGAGATTGTCCATTTTGTACACGAAGTGCATCCAGTTTTTGCCGTAACCCTCTCAACTTTTTAGCACATGCTATGTGGGTGAAATTATGATACCATGCCAAGTTTCAACCATTTCAGAGTTCATTTGTGGTGCTTTTTAATTTCAGGGTCATTTAGGTCAAAACAATTCATTAAATGCATAAAAAATAGCAACTGAAGTTAGATAGGGTTGAAATTTTAGGATGTGGCTTCTAATGCTTCATATTGAATGCACAAAAACTTTGGAGTTGAAATAAGTTAAAAAAATTGAAATCCTTTTGTAACACACGAGTTTTCGTCCGAAACCCTGATACTTCGAAAGAGATTGTCCGTTTTGTACACGAAGTGCATCCAGTTTTTGCCGTAACCCTCTCAACTTTTTAGCACATGCTATGTGGGTGAAATTATGATACCATGCCAAGTTTCAACCATTTCAGAGTTCATTGGTGGTGCTTTTTAATTTCAGGGTCATTTAGCTCAAAACAATTCATTAAATGCATGAAAAATAGCAAATGAAGTTAGATAGGGTTGAAAGTTTAGGATGTGGCTTCTAATGCTTCATATTGAATGCACAAAAAGTCTGGAGTTGAAATAAGTTAAAAAAATTGAAATCCTTTTGTAACACACGAGTTTTCGTCCGAAACCCTGATACTTCTAAAGAGATTGTCCAGTTTGTACACGAAGTGCATCCAGTTTTTTCCGTAACCCTCTCAACTGTTTAGCACATGCTATGTGGGTGAAATTATGATATACCATGCCAAGTTTCAACCATTTCCGAGTTCATTTGTGGTGCTTTTTAATTTCGGGGTCATTTAGCTGAAAACAATTCATTAAATGCATGAAAAATAGCAAATGAAGTTAGATAGGGTTGAAATTTTAGGATGTGGTTTCTAATGGTTCATATTGAATGCAAAAAAAGTCTGGAGTTGAAATAATTTTAAAAAATTGAAATCCTTTTGTAACAGACGAGTTTTCGTCCGAAACCCTGATACTTCGAAAGACATTGTCCATTTTGTACACGAAGTGCATCCAGTTTTTTCCGTAACCCTCTCAACTGTTTAGCACATGCTATGTGGGTGAAATTATGATATACCATGCCAAGTTTCAACCATTTCCGAGTTCATTTGTGGTGCTTTTTAATTTCAGGGTCATTTAGCTGAAAACAATTCATTAAATGCATGAAAAATAGCAAATGAAGTTAGATAGGGTCGAAATTTTCGGATGTGGCTTCTAATGGTTCATATTGAATGCACAAAAAGTCTGGAGTTGAAATAAGTTTAAAAAAATTGAAATCCTTTTGTAACAGACGAGTTTTCGTCCGAAACCCTGATACTTCGAAAGAGATTGTCCATTTTGTACACGAAGTGCATCCAGTTTTTGCCCTAACCTTCTCAACTTTTTAGCACATGCTATGTGGGTGAAATTATGATACCATGCCAAGTTTCAACCATTTCAGAGTTCATTTGTGGTGCTTTTTAATTTCAGGGTCATTTAGCTCAAAACAATTCATTAAATGCATGAAAAATAGCAAATGAAGTTAGATAGGGTTGAAATTTTAGGATGTGGCTTCTAATGGTTCATATTGAATGCCCAAAAAGTCTGGAGTTGAAATAAGTTAAAAAAAATTGAAATCCTTTTGTAACAGACGAGTTTTCGTCCGAAACCCTGATATTTCGAAAGAGATTGTCCATTTTGTACACGAAGTGCATCGAGCTTTTGCCGTAACCCTCTCAAATTTTTATCCCATGCTATGTGGGTGAAATTATGATACCATGCCAAGTTTCAACCTTTTTAGAGTTCATTTGTGGTGCTTTTTAATTTCAGGGTCATTTAGCTCAAAACAATTCATTAAATGCATAAAAAATAGCAAATGAAGTTAGATAGGGTTGAAATTTTAGGATGTGGCTTCTAATGCTTCATATTGAATGCACAAAAAGTCTGGAGTTGAAATAAGTTAAAAAAATTGAAATCCTTTTGTAACACACGAGTTTTCA
Organism: Elymus sibiricus; assembly: GCA_039707655.1. Taxonomy (NCBI): domain Eukaryota; kingdom Viridiplantae; phylum Streptophyta; class Magnoliopsida; order Poales; family Poaceae; genus Elymus; species Elymus sibiricus. The sequence goes on from CM077665.1 coordinate 243,288,151, forward strand.
TCCGAAACCCTGATACTTCGAAAGAGATTGTCCATTTTGTACACGAAGTGCATCCAGTTCTTGCCGTAACCCTCTCAACTTTTTAGCACATGCTATGTGGGTGAAATTATGATACCATGCCAAGTTTCAACCAGTTCCGAGTTCATTTGTGGTGCTTTTTAATTTCAGGGTCATTTAGCTGAAAATAATTCATTAAATGCATGAAAAATAGCAAATGAAGTTAGATAGGGTTGAAATTTTAGGATGTGGCTTCTAATGGTTCATATTGAATGCACAAAAAGTATGGAGTTGAAATAATTTTGAAAAATTGAAATCCTTTTGTAACAGACGAGTTTTCGTCCGAAACCCTGATACTTCTAAAGAGATTGTCCATTTTGTACACGAAGTGCATCCAGTTTTTTCCGTAACCCTCTCAACTGTTTAGCACATGCTATGTGGGTGAAATTATGATATACCATGCCAAGTTTCAACCATTTCCGAGTTCATTTGTGGTGCTTTTTAATTTCAGGGTCATTTAGCTGAAAACAATTCATTAAATACATGAAAAATAGCAAATGAAGTTAGATAGGGTTGAAATTTTAGGATGTGGCTTCTAATGGTTCATATTGAATGCACAAAAAGTCTGGAGTTGAAATAATTTTAAAAAATTGAAATCCTTTTGTAACAGACGAGTTTTCGTCCGAAACCCTGATACTTCGAAAGAGATTGTCCATTTTGTACACGAAGTGCATCCAGTTTTTTCCGTAACCCTCTCAACTGTTTAGCACATGCTATGTGGGTGAAATTATGATATACGATGCCAACTTTCAACCATTTCAGAGTTCATTTGTGGTGCTTTTTAATTTCAGGGTTATTTAGCTCAAAACAATTCATTAAATGCATGAAAAATAGCAAATGAAGTTAGATAGGGTTGAAATTTTAGGATGTGGCTTCTAATGGTTCATATGGAATGCACAAAAAGTTTGGAGTTGAAATAAGTTTAAAAAAATTGAAATCCTTTTGTAACAGACGAGTTTTCGTCCTAAACCCTCATACTTCGAAAGAGTTTGTCCATTTTGTACACGAAGTGCATCCAGTTTTTGCCGTAACCCTCTCAACTTTTTAGCACATGCTATGTGGGTGAAATTATGATACCATGCCAAGTTTCAACCATTTCAGAGTTCATTTGTGGTGCTTTTTAATTTCAGGGTCATTTAGCTCAAAACAATTCATTTAATGCATGAAAAATAGCAAATGAAGTTAGATAGGGTTGAAATTTTAGGATGTGGCTTCTAATGGTTCATATTGAATGCACAAAAAGTTTGGAGTTGAAATAATTTTAAAAAATTGAAATCCTTTTGTAACAGACGAGTTTTCATCCGAAACCCTGATACTTCGAAAGAGATTGTCCATTTTGTACACGAAGTGCATCCAGTTTTTGCCGTAACCCTCTCAACTTTTTAGCACATGCTATGTGGGTGAAATTATGATACCATGCCAAGTTTCAACCATTTCAGAGTTCATTTGTGGTGCTTTTTAATTTCAGGGTCATTTAGCTCAAAACAATTCATTAAATGCATGAAAAATAGCAAATGAAGTTAGATATGGTTGAAAGTTTAGGATGTGGCTTCTAATGGTTCATATTGAATGCACAAAAAGTCTGGAGTTGAAATAATTTTAAAAAATTGAAATCCTTTTGTAACAGACGAGTTTTCGTCCGAAACCCTGATACTTCGAAAGAGATTGTCCATTTTGTACACGAAGTGCATCCAGTTTTTTCCGTAACCCTCTCAACTGTTTAGCACATGCTATGTGGGTGAAATTATGATATACCATGCCAAGTTTCTGTTGGAAATATGCCCTAGAGGCAATAATAAATTGGTTATTATTATATTTCCTTGTTCATGATAATCGTTTATTATCCATGCTATAATTGTATTGATTGGAAACTCAAATACATGTGTGGGTACATAGACAACACTGTGTCCCTAGTAAGCCTCTAGTTGACTAGCTCGTTGATCAAAGATGGTTAAGGTTTCCTAGCCATTGACATGAGATGTCATTTGATAACGGGATCACATCATTAGGAGAATGATGTGATGGACAAGACCCAAACTACGAACGTAGCATATGATCGTGTTAGTTTATTGCTATTGTTTTCTGCATGTCAAGTATCTGTTCCTATGACCATGAGATCATGCAACTCACTGACACCGGAGGAATACCTTGTGTGTATCAAACGTCGCAACGTAACTGGGTGACTATAAAGGTGCTCTACAGGTATCTCCGAGGGTGTCTGTTGGGTTGGCATGGATCAAGACTGGGATTTGTTACTCCGTATGACGGAGAGGTATCTCAGGGCCCACTCGGTAATACAACATCACATTGAGCCTTGCAAGCAAAGTGACTAAAGAGTTAGCCACAGGATCTTGTATTACGGAACGAGTAAAGAGACTTGCCGGTAACGAGATTGAACTAGGTATAGAGATACCGACGATCGAATCTCGGGCAAGTAACATACCGAAGAACAAAGGGAACAGCATACGGGATTAACTGAATCCTTGACATAGAGGTTCGACCGATAAAGATCTTCGTAGAATATGTAGGAGCCAATATGGGCATCCAGGTCCCGCTATTGGTTATTGGCCGTAGAGGTGTCTCGGTCATGTCTACATAGTTCTCGAACCCGCAGGGTCTACACACTTAACGTTTGGTGACGATTAGTATAATTGAGTTATTATGTTGGTGACCGAAAGTTGTTCGGAGTCCCGGATAAGATCCCGGACATGACGAGGATCTCCGGAATAGTCCGGAGGTAAAGATTGATATATGTGATAATAGTGTTTTGATCTCCGGAAGAGTTCCGAAGTTCACCGGAAGGGGTTCCGGATGTTTACCGAAGTGTTCGGGTGCAGCAACACTTTATATGGGCCAAAGGGATAAAGCCCACGAGGTATTGGAAAGTGCAAAAGTAGTTTTGCTGCCGCGTAAGCGGTACTACCGCTTGGTGAAGCGGTACTACCGCCCGAGCGGTACTACCGCTTGTGTGAAGCGGTACTACCGCCCAAGCGGTACTACCGCTTGTGTGAAGCGGTACTACCGCTTGTGCGCGGCTGTGCACGATTCGGCAGGGATCCGAGTTGGACTCTTTCCCTGCGGGCCAAACCGACCTTGTGCGGGTAAAACCGACCTGGAGGAGGCTTTTACTCCAAGTTTAGACCCCAAGGCTCAACATATAAATAGAGGGGCAGGGCTAGCACACGGGACACATCAGGATTTCCCAAGCCGTGTGCCGGCAACCCTAGCCCTCTAGTTCCTCCGTCATAATCTCCGTAGTGCTTGGCGAAGCCCTGCAGAGATTGTTCCTCACCACCATCACCACGCCGTCGTGCTGCTGGAACTCAACCACTACTTCACCATCGCTCGCTGGATCGAGGAGGTGAAGGCGTCATCAAGCCGTACGTGTGTTGAACGCGGAGGCGCCGTCCGTTCGGCGCTAGCTCGTGATCGGATCGAGGGACGACTTGCGATTTGGATCGCGGAGACGTTCGACTACATCAACCGCGTTTCTTAAACGCTTCCGCTTAGCGATCTACAAGGGTATGTAGATTCACTCTCCCTCTCGTAGATGCTCATCACCATGGATAGATCTTGTGTGTGCGTAGGAAAATTTTTGTTTCCCATGCAACGTTCCCCAACAGTGGCATCATGAGCCAGGTCTATGCGTAGATGAGATCTCGAGTAGAACACAAACGAGTTGTGGGCGTGGGTGTATACATATTGCTTGCCGTTACTAGTTGATATTTGATTCGGCGGTACTGTGAGATGAAGCGGCCCGGACCGACATTACGCGTACACTTACGCGAGACAGGTTCCTTCAACTAACATGTAACTTCGTTGCATAAAGATGGCTAGCGGGTGTCTGTCTCTCTCACTTTAGTTGAATCGATTTCAATGAAGAGGGTTCTTTTAGAAGATCAAAAAGCAATCACTACACCACGTTGTGGTTTTGCGTAGGTAAGAACGGTTCTTGCAAACCCGTAGCAGCCACGTAAAATTTGCAACAACAATTAGAGGACGTCTAACTTGTTTTTGCAGGGTATGTTGTGATGTGATATGGCCAATTACATGATGAGATATATGTGATGTATGAGATGATCATGTTTTGTATAGAATATCACGACTTGCATGTCGATGAGTACGGCAACTGGCAGGAGCCATAGAGTTGTCTTTAATTATTGTATGACCTGCGTGTCAATCATTAAGCGCTATGTAATGCTTTACTTTATCGCTAAACGTTAGCTATAGTCGTGGAAGCAACAGTCGGCGCGACAACCTTATGGCGACACGTTGATGGAGATCAAGATGATGGAGATCATGGTGTCATGCCGGTGACGATGGAGATCATGCCGGTGCTTTGGAGATGGAGATCAAAAGCACAAGTTCATGGCCATATCATGTCACTTATGATTTGCATGTGATGTTAATCCTTTTATGCATCTTATTTTGCTTAGGACGACGGTAGCATTATAAGGTGATCCTTCACTTAAATTTCAAGATAAATTGTGTTCTCCCCAAGTGTGCACCGTTGCGAAAGTTCGTCGTTTCGAGACACGCCGTGATGATCGGGTGTGATAGACTCTACGTTCGCATACAACGGGTGCAAGCCATGTTGCACGTGCGGAACACTCGGGTTAAACTTGACGAGCCTAGCATGTACAGACATGGCCTCGGAACACAAGAGACCGAAAGGTCGAACATGAGTCATATAGTAGATATGATCAACATGAAGATGTTCACCATTGAAACCACCTCAACTCACGTGATGATCGGACTTGAGTTGGTGGATTTGGATCATGTTACACTCGAATGACCGGAGGGATGTCAATTTGAGTGGGAGTTTTTTAAATATGATTAACTAAACTCATTATCTAAGAACAATAGTCTAAGTTGTCTTTGCTATATTTATGTTGTAGATCATGGCTCGCGCAGTAGCACCCCTGAATTTTAATGCGTTCCTAGAGAAAGCTAAGTTGAAAGATGATGGAAGTAACTTTGTGGACTGGGCCCGTAATCTAAGGATTATCCTTACGGCTTCCCAGAAGGCTTATGTCCTTGATGCACCGCTTGGTGATCCACCCGCTCCAGTTGAGTCTCTAGACGTTGTGAACGCCTGGCAGGCTCGTTCTGATGATTACTCAATAGTTCAATGTGCAATGTTGTATGGCTTAGAACCGGGACTTCAAAGACGTTTTGAACGTCATGGAGCATATGAGATGTTCCAGGAATTGAAGTTTATCTTTCAGAAGAATGCCCGGATCGAGAGATATGAGATCTCCGATAAGTTCTATGCTTGCAAGATGGAGGAGAACGGGTCTATCAGTGATCACGTGCTCAGAATGTCTGGGTACTCCACCCGTCTGGCTGAGTTAGGGATGCCCCTTCCGCCAGAGGCTATCACTGACAGAGTTCTTCAATCATTGCCACCTAGCTACAAGAGCTTCGTGTTGAACTATAACATGCACGGGATGAACAAGTCAGTCGCCGAGCTGTTTGCGATGCTGAAAGCCGCTGAGTCTGAAATTCAGAAGGAGCATCAAGTGTTGATGGTCAATAAAACCACTAGTTTCAAGAAAAATGGCAAGGGTAAGAAGGGTAACTCCAAGAAGAGTGGCAAAGCAGTTGCTCCTCTCGTGAAGAAACCCAAGGCTGGACCCAAACCAGAAACTGTGTGTTTTCATTGCAAGGGAACTGGACACTGGAAGCGGAATTGCCCCAAGTATTTGGCTGACAAGAAGGCGGCCAACAACAAACAAGGTATATATGATATACATGTTATTGATGTGTACCTTACCAACTCTCGTTGTAGTGCCTGGGTATTTGATACCGGTGCGGTTGCTCATATTTGCAACTCAAAACAGGAACTGCGGAATAGACGGAGGCTGGCAAAGGACGAAGTGACGATGCGCGTGGGAAATGGTTCCAAGGTTGATGTGATCGCCGTCGGCACGCTCGCTCTTCAATTACCGTCGGGATTAGTGATGAACCTAAATAAGTGTTATTTGGTGCCTGCGTTAAGCATGAACATTATATCTGGATCTTGTTTATTGCGAGACGGTTACTCATTTAAATCAGAGAATAATGGTTGTTCTATTTATATGAGTAATATCTTTTATGGTCATGCACCCAATGTGAGGGGTTTATTCTTATTGAATCTCGATAGTAATGATACACATGTTCATAACATTGATGCCAAAAGATGTAGAATTGATAATGATAATACCACTTTCTTGTGGCACTGCCGTTTAGGTCATATTGGCGTAAAACGCATGAGGAAGCTCCATGCTGATGGACTTTTGGAGTCACTTGATTTTGAATCACTTGACACATGTGAGCCATGCCTCATGGGCAAGATGACTAAAACGCCGTTCTCTGGAACAATGGAACGGGCAAGTGACTTATTGGAAATCGTACATACTGATGTGTGCGGTCCGATGAGTATTGAGGCGCGCGGTGGTTATCGTTACTTTCTCACCTTCACTGATGACTTAAGTAGATATGGGTATATTTACTTAATGAAACACAAGTCTGAAACATTTGAAAAGTTCAAACAATTTCAGAGTGAAGTTGAGAATCATCGTAACAAGAAGATTAAATTCCTACGATCTGATCGAAGGGGAGAATATCTGAGTTATGAGTTTGGCAGTCACTTAAGACAGTGTGGAATTGTTTCACAATTGACACCGCCTGGAACACCACAGCGTAATGGTGTGTCCGAACGTCGTAATCGAACTTTATTGGATATGGTGCGATCTATGATGTCTCTTGCCGATTTGCCACTATCGTTTTGGGGTTATGCATTAGAGACAGCTGCATTCACTTTAAATAGGGCACCATCGAAATCCGTTGAGACAACGCCATATGAACTTTGGTTTGACAAGAAGCCAAAGCTGTCGTTTCTTAAAGTTTGGGGATGTGATGCTTATGTCAAAAAGCTTCAGCCTGAAAAGCTGGAACCCAAAGCGGAGAAATGCGTCTTCATAGGATACCCAAAAGAGACAGTTGGGTATACCTTCTACCTCAGATCCGAAGGCAAAGTGTTTGTCGCTAAAAACGGAACATTTCTTGAGAAAGAGTTTCTCTCGAAAGAATTGAGTGGGAGGAAGATAGAACTTGATGAGGTTGTTGAACCTTTACTTCAACCTAAGAGTAGCGCAGCGCAGAAAGTTGTTTCTGTGGAGCCTACATTAGCTGAAGAGGAAGTTAATGATGATGATCATGAAGCTTTGGATCAAGTTGCTATCGAACCTCGTAGGTCGACAAGGACGCGTACTGCTCCTGAGTGGTACGGCAACCCTGTCTTAGAGGTCATGTTGTTAAACAACGATGAACCTACGAGCTATGGAGAAGCGATGATGGGCCCGGATTCCGAGAAGTGGTTAGAGGCCATGAAATCCGAGATGGGATCCATGTATGAAAACAAAGTATGGACTTTGGAAGTATTACCTGAAGGGCGTAAGGCCATTCAGAACAAATGGATCTTTAAGAGGAAGACGGACGCGGACGGTAATGTCACCGTCTATAAAGCTCGACTTGTGGCAAAGGGTTTTTCACAAGTTCAAGGAGTTGACTACGATGAGACCTTCTCACCCGTAGCGATGCTTAAGTCCGTCAGAATCATGTTAGCAATAGCTGCCTTTTTCGATTATGAAATTTGGCAGATGGATGTCAAAACAGCGTTCCTTAACGGTTACCTTAAGGAAGAGTTGTATATGATGCAACCAGAAGGTTTTGTCGATCCAGAGAATGCTGACAAAGTTTGCAAACTCCAGCGATCCATTTATGGACTGGTGCAAGCATCTCGGAGTTGGAATCTTCGTTTTGATGAGGTGATCAAAGCGTTCGAGTTTATACAAGTTTACGGAGAAGCTTGTATTTACAAGAAAGTGAGTGGGAGCTCTATAGCGTTTCTAATATTATATGTGGATGACATATTGCTGATTGGAAACAATATAGAAATGCTGGAAAGCGTAAAGGAATATTTGAACAAGAGTTTTTCAATGAAGGACCTAGGAGAAGCTGCTTTCATATTAGGCATCAAGATCTATAGAGATAGATCAAGACGTTTAATAGGACTTTTACAAAGCACATACCTTGATAAGATTTTGAAGAAGTTCAAAATGGATCAGTCCAAGAAGGGGTTCTTGCCTGTTTTGCAAGGTGTGAAGTTGAGTAAGACTCAATGCCCAGTGACTGCAGAAGATAGAGAAAAGATGAGTGTCATCCCCTATGCTTCAGCCATAGGCTCTATCATGTATGCAATGCTGTGCACAAGACCCGATGTCAGCCTTGCCATAAGTATGGTCGGAAGGTTTCAAAGTGATCCAGGAATGGAACACTGGACGGCGGTCAAGAATATCCTGAAGTACCTGAAAAGGACTAAGGACATGTTTCTCGTTTATGGAGGTGATCAAGAGCTCGTCGTAAAGGGTTACGTCGATGCAAGCTTTGACACTGATCCGGATGACTCTAAGTCGCAAACCGGATACGTATTTATTCTTAATGGGGGTGCGGTTAGCTGGTGCAGTTCCAAGCAAAGCGTGGTAGCAGATTCTACATGCGAAGCGGAGTACATCGCTGCCTCGGAGGCGGCGAAGGAAGGTGTCTGGATGAAGGAGTTCATGACAGATCTTGGAGTAGTGCCTAGTGCGCTTAACCCAATGACTCTGTTTTGTGATAATACTGGTGCCATTGCTCTAGCCAAGGAACCAAGATTTCACAAGAGGACCAGACACATAAAGCGACGTTTCAATTCCATCCGCGATTACATCAAGGAGGACGACATAAATATTTGCAAAGTACACACGGATCTAAATGTTGCAGATCCGATGACTAAACCTCTTCCAAGGGCTAAACATGAACAACACCAGAACTGCATGGGTGTTCGATTCATTACAATGTAAATCACATAGTGATGTGAACTAGATTATTGACTCTAGTGCAAGTGGGAGACTGTTGGAAATATGCCCTAGAGGCAATAATAAATTGGTTATTATTATATTTCCTTGTTCATGATAATCGTTTATTATCCATGCTATAATTGTATTGATTGGAAACTCAAATACATGTGTGGGTACATAGACAACACTGTGTCCCTAGTAAGCCTCTAGTTGACTAGCTCGTTGATCAAAGATGGTTAAGGTTTCCTAGCCATTGACATGAGATGTCATTTGATAACGGGATCACATCATTAGGAGAATGATGTGATGGACAAGACCCAAACTACGAACGTAGCATATGATCGTGTCAGTTTATTGCTATTGTTTTCTGCATGTCAAGTATCTGTTCCTATGACCATGAGATCATGCAACTCACTGACACCGGAGGAATACCTTGTGTGTATCAAACGTCGCAACGTAACTGGGTGACTATAAAGGTGCTCTACAGGTATCTCCGAGGGTGTCTGTTGGGTTGGCATGGATCAAGACTGGGATTTGTTACTCCGTATGATGGAGAGGTATCTCAGGGCCCACTCGGTAATACAACATCACATTGAGCCTTGCAAGCAAAGTGACTAAAGAGTTAGCCACAGGATCTTGTATTACGGAACGAGTAAAGAGACTTGCCGGTAACGAGATTGAACTAGGTATAGAGATACCGACGATCGAATCTCGGGCAAGTAACATACCGAAGAACAAAGGGAACAGCATACGGGATTAACTGAATCCTTGACATAGAGGTTCGACCGATAAAGATCTTCGTAGAATATGTAGGAGCCAATATGGGCATCCAGGTCCCGCTATTGGTTATTGGCCGTAGAGGTGTCTCGGTCATGTCTACATAGTTCTCGAACCCGCAGGGTCTACACACTTAACGTTTGGTGACGATTAGTATAATTGAGTTATTATGTTGGTGACCGAAAGTTGTTCGGAGTCCCGGATAAGATCCCGGACATGACGAGGATCTCCGGAATAGTCCGGAGGTAAAGATTGATATATGTGATAATAGTGTTTTGATCTCCGGAAGAGTTCCGAAGTTCACCGGAAGGGGTTCCGGATGTTTACCGAAGTGTTCGGGTGCAGCAACACTTTATATGGGCCAAAGGGATAAAGCCCACGAGGTATTGGAAAGTGCAAAAGTAGTTTTGCTGCCGCGTAAGCGGTACTACCGCTTGGTGAAGCGGTACTACCGCCCGAGCGGTACTACCGCTTGTGTGAAGCGGTACTACCGCCCAAGCGGTACTACCGCTTGTGTGAAGCGGTACTACCGCTTGTGCGCGGCTGTGCACGATTCGGCAGGGATCCGAGTTGGACTCTTTCCCTGCGGGCCAAACCGACCTTGTGCGGGTAAAACCGACCTGGAGGAGGCTTTTACTCCAAGTTTAGACCCCAAGGCTCAACATATAAATAGAGGGGCAGGGCTAGCACACGGGACACATCAGGATTTCCCAAGCCGTGTGCCGGCAACCCTAGCCCTCTAGTTCCTCCGTCATAATCTCCGTAGTGCTTGGCGAAGCCCTGCAGAGATTGTTCCTCACCACCATCACCACGCCGTCGTGCTGCTGGAACTCAACCACTACTTCACCATCGCTCGCTGGATCGAGGAGGTGAAGGCGTCATCAAGCCGTACGTGTGTTGAACGCGGAGGCGCCGTCCGTTCGGCGCTAGCTCGTGATCGGATCGAGGGACGACTTGCGATTTGGATCGCGGAGACGTTCGACTACATCAACCGCGTTTCTTAAACGCTTCCGCTTAGCGATCTACAAGGGTATGTAGATTCACTCTCCCTCTCGTAGATGCTCATCACCATGGATAGATCTTGTGTGTGCGTAGGAAAATTTTTGTTTCCCATGCAACGTTCCCCAACAGTTTCAACCATTTCCGACTTCATTTGTGGTGATTTTTAATTTCAGGGTCATTTAGCTGAAAACAATTCATTAAATGCATGAAAAATAGCAAATGAAGTTAGATAGGGTTGAAATTTTAGGATGTGGCTTCTAATGGTTCATATTGAATGCACAAAAAGTCTGGAGTTGAAATAATTTTAAAAAATTGAAATCCTTTTGTAACAGACGAGTTTTCGTCCGAAACCCTGATACTTCGAAAGAGATTGTCCATTTTGTACACGAAGTGCATCCAGTTTTTTCCGTAACCCTCTCAACTGTTTAGCACATGCTATGTGGGTGAAATTATGATATACCATGCCAAGTTTCAACCATTTCCGAGTTCATTTGTGGTGCTTTTTAATTTCAGGGTCATTTAGCTGAAAACAATTCATTAAATGCATGAAAAATAGCAAATGAAGTTAGATAGGGTTGAAATTTTAGGATGTGGCTTCTAATGGTTCATATTGAATGCACAAAAAGTCTGGAGTTGAAATAATTTTAAAAAATTGAAATCCTTTTGTAACAGACGAGTTTTCGTCCGAAACCCTGATACTTCGAAAGAGATTGTCCATTTTGTACACGAAGTGCATCCAGTTTTTTCCGTAACCCTCTCAACTGTTTAGCACATGCTATGTGGGTGAAATTATGATATACCATGCCAAGTTTCAACCATTTCCGAGTTCATTTGTGGTGCTTTTTAATTTCAGGGTCATTTAGCTGAAAACAATTCATTAAATGCATGAAAAATAGCAAATGAAGTTAGATAGGGTCGAAATTTTAGGATGTGGCTTCTAATGGTTCATATTGAATGCACAAAAAGTCTGGAGTTGAAATAAGTTAAAAAAAATTGAAATCCTTTTGTAACAGACGAGTTTTCGTCCGAAACCCTGATATTTCGAAAGAGATTGTCCATTTTGTACACGAAGTGCATCCAGTTTTTTCCGTAACCCTCTCAACTTTTTAGCACATGCTATGTGGGTGAAATTATGATACCATGCCAAGTTTCAACCATTTGATAGTTCATTTGTGGTGCTTTTTAATTTCAGGGTCATTTAGCTGAAAACAATTCATTAAATGCATGAAAAATAGCAAATGAAGTTAGATAGGGTTGAAATTTTAGGATGTGGCTTCTAATGGTTCATATTGAATGCACAAAAAGTCTGGAGTTGAAATAAGTTTAAAAAAATTGAAATCCTTTTGTAACAGACGAGTTTTCGTCCGAAACCCTGATACTTCGAAAGAGATTGTCCATTTTGTACACGAAGTGCATCCAGTTTTTTCCGTAACCCTCTCAACTGTTTAGCACATGCTATGTGGGTGAAATTATGATATACCATGCCAAGTTTCAACCATTTCCGAGTTCATTTGTGGTGCTTTTTAATTTCAGGGTCATTTAGCTGAAAACAATTCATTAAATGCATGAAAAATAGCAAATGAAGTTAGATAGGGTCGAAATTTTAGGATGTGGCTTCTAATGGTTCATATTGAATGCACAAAAAGTCTGGAGTTGAAATAAGTTAAAAAAAATTGAAATCCTTTTGTAACAGACGAGTTTTCGTCCGAAACCCTGATATTTCGAAAGAGATTGTCCATTTTGTACACGAAGTGCATCCAGTTTTTGCCGTAACCCTCTCAACTTTTTAGCACATGATATGTGGGTGAAATTATGATACCATGCCAAGTTTCAACCATTTCAGAGTTCATTTGTGGTGCTTTTTAATTTCAGGGTCATTTAGCTCAAAACAATTCATTTAATGCATGAAAAATAGCAATGAAGTTAGATAGGGTTGAAATTTTAGGATGTGGCTTCTAATGGTTCATATTGAATGCACAAAAAGTTTGGAGTTGAAATAAGTTAAAAAAAATTAAAATCCTTTTGTAACAGACGAGTTTTCGTCCTAAACCCTGATACTTCGAAAGAGATTGTCCATTTTGTACACGAAGTGCATCCAGTTTTTGCCGTAACCCTCTCAACTTTTTAGCACATGCTATGTGGGTGAAATTATGATACCATGCCAAGTTTCAACCATTTCAGAGTTCATTTGTGGTGCTTTTTAATTTCAGGGTCATTTAGGTCAAAACAATTCATTAAATGCATAAAAAATAGCAACTGAAGTTAGATAGGGTTGAAATTTTAGGATGTGGCTTCTAATGCTTCATATTGAATGCACAAAAACTTTGGAGTTGAAATAAGTTAAAAAAATTGAAATCCTTTTGTAACACACGAGTTTTCGTCCGAAACCCTGATACTTCGAAAGAGATTGTCCGTTTTGTACACGAAGTGCATCCAGTTTTTGCCGTAACCCTCTCAACTTTTTAGCACATGCTATGTGGGTGAAATTATGATACCATGCCAAGTTTCAACCATTTCAGAGTTCATTGGTGGTGCTTTTTAATTTCAGGGTCATTTAGCTCAAAACAATTCATTAAATGCATGAAAAATAGCAAATGAAGTTAGATAGGGTTGAAAGTTTAGGATGTGGCTTCTAATGCTTCATATTGAATGCACAAAAAGTCTGGAGTTGAAATAAGTTAAAAAAATTGAAATCCTTTTGTAACACACGAGTTTTCGTCCGAAACCCTGACACTTCTAAAGAGATTGTCCATTTTGTACACGAAGTGCATCCAGTTTTTTCCGTAACCCTCTCAACTGTTTAGCACATGCTATGTGGGTGAAATTATGATATACCATGCCAAGTTTCAACCATTTCCGAGTTCATTTGTGGTGCTTTTTAATTTCGGGGTCATTTAGGTGAAAACAATTCATTAAATGCATGAAAAATAGCAAATGAAGTTAGATAGGGTTGAAATTTTAGGATGTGGCTTCTAATGGTTCATATTGAATGCAAAAAAAGTCTGGAGTTGAAATAATTTTAAAAAATTGAAATCCTTTTGTAACAGACGAGTTTTCGTCCGAAACCCTGATACTTCGAAAGAGATTGTCCATTTTGTACACGAAGTGCATCCAGTTTTTTCCGTAACCCTCTCAACTGTTTAGCACATGCTATGTGGGTGAAATTATGATATACCATGCCAAGTTTCAACCATTTCCGAGTTCATTTGTGGTGCTTTTTAATTTCAGGGTCATTTAGCTGAAAACAATTCATTAAATGCATGAAAAATAGCAAATGAAGTTAGATAGGGTCGAAATTTTCGGATGTGGCTTCTAATAGTTCATATTGAATGCACAAAAAGTCTGGAGTTGAAATAAGTTTAAAAAAATTGAAATCCTTTTGTAACAGACGAGTTTTCGTCCGAAACCCTGATACTTCGAAAGAGATTGTCCATTTTGTACACGAAGTGCATCCAGTTTTTGCCCTAACCTTCTCAACTTTTTAGCACATGCTATGTGGGTGAAATTATGATACCATGCCAAGTTTCAACCATTTCAGAGTTCATTTGTGGTGCTTTTTAATTTCAGGGTCATTTAGCTCAAAACAATTCATTAAATGCATGAAAAATAGCAAATGAAGTTAGATAGGGTTGAAATTTTAGGATGTGGCTTCTAATGGTTCATATTGAATGCCCAAAAAGTCTGGAGTTGAAATAAGTTAAAAAAATTGAAATCCTTTTGTAACAGACGAGTTTTCGTCCGAAACCCTGATATTTCGAAAGAGATTGTCCATTTTGTACACGAAGTGCATCGAGCTTTTGCCGTAACCCTCTCAAATTTTTATCCCATGCTATGTGGGTGAAATTATGATACCATGCCAAGTTTCAACCTTTTTAGAGTTCATTTGTGGTGCTTTTTAATTTCAGGGTCATTTAGCTCAAAACAATTCATTAAATGCATAAAAAATAGCAAATGAAGTTAGATAGGGTTGAAATTTTAGGATGTGGCTTCTAATGCTTCATATTGAATGCACAAAAAGTCTGGAGTTGAAATAAGTTAAAAAAATTGAAATCCTTTTGTAACACACGAGTTTTCATCCGAAACCCTGATACTTAGAAAGAGATTGTCCATTTTGTACACGAAGTGCATCCAGTTCTTGCCGTAACCCTCTCAACTTTTTAGCACATGCTATGTGGGTGAAATTATGATACCATGCCAAGTTTCAACCAGTTCCGAGTTCATTTGTGGTGCTTTTTAATTTCAGGGTCATTTAGCTGAAAACAATTCATTAAATGCATGAAAAATAGCAAATGAAGTTAGATAGGGTTGAAATTTTAGGATGTGGCTTCTAATGGTTCATATTGAATGCACAAAAAGTCTGGAGTTGAAATAATTTTGAAAAATTGAAATCCTTTTGTAACAGGCGAGTTTTCGTCCGAAACCCTGATACTTCTAAAGAGATTGTCCATTTTGTACACGAAGTGCATCCAGTTTTTTCCGTAACCCTCTCAACTATTTAGCACATGCTATGTGGGTGAAATTATGATATACCATGCCAAGTTTCAACCATTTCCGAGTTCATTTGTGGTGCTTTTTAATTTCAGGGTCATTTAGCTGAAAACAATTCATTAAATGCATGAAAAATAGCAAATGAAGTTAGATAGGGTTGAAATTTTAGGATGTGGCTTCTAATGGTTCATATTGAATGCACAAAAAGTCTGGAGTTGAAATAATTTTAAAAAATTGAAATCCTTTTGTAACAGACGAGTTTTCGTCCGAAACCCTGATACTTCGAAAGAGATTGTCCATTTTGTACACGAAGTGCATCCAGTTTTTTCCGTAACCCTCTCAACTGTTTAGCACATGCTATGTGGGTGAAATTATGATATACCATGCCAACTTTCAACCATTTCAGAGTTCATTTGTGGTGCTTTTTAATTTCAGGGTTATTTAGCTCAAAACAATTCATTAAATGCATGAAAAATAGCAAATGAAGTTAGATAGGGTTGAAATTTTAGGATGTGGCTTCTAATGGTTCATATGGAATGCACAAAAAGTTTGGAGTTGAAATAAGTTTAAAAAAATTGAAATCCTTTTGTAACAGACGAGTTTTCGTCCTAAACCCTCATACTTCGAAAGAGTTTGTCCATTTTGTACACGAAGTGCATCCAGTTTTTGCCGTAACCCTCTCAACTTTTTAGCACATGCTATGTGGGTGAAATTATGATACCATGCCAAGTTTCAACCATTTCAGAGTTCATTTGTGGTGCTTTTTAATTTCAGGGTCATTTAGCTCAAAACAATTCATTTAATGCATGAAAAATAGCAAATGAAGTTAGATAGGGTTGAAATTTTAGGATGTGGCTTCTAATGGTTCATATTGAATGCACAAAAAGTTTGGAGTTGAAATAATT
This sequence comes from Elymus sibiricus, assembly GCA_039707655.1. NCBI lineage: Eukaryota > Viridiplantae > Streptophyta > Magnoliopsida > Poales > Poaceae > Elymus > Elymus sibiricus. The sequence continues at coordinate 243,304,262 of CM077665.1, forward strand.
TTAAAAAATTGAAATCCTTTTGTAACAGACGAGTTTTCATCCGAAACCCTGATACTTCGAAAGAGATTGTCCATTTTGTACACGAAGTGCATCCAGTTTTTGCCGTAACCCTCTCAACTTTTTAGCACATGCTATGTGGGTGAAATTATGATACCATGCCAAGTTTCAACCATTTCAGAGTTCATTTGTGGTGCTTTTTAATTTCAGGGTCATTTAGCTCAAAACAATTCATTAAATGCATGAAAAATAGCAAATGAAGTTAGATATGGTTGAAAGTTTAGGATGTGGCTTCTAATGGTTCATATTGAATGCACAAAAAGTCTGGAGTTGAAATAATTTTAAAAAATTGAAATCCTTTTGTAACAGACGAGTTTTCGTCCGAAACCCTGATACTTCGAAAGAGATTGTCCATTTTGTACACGAAGTGCATCCAGTTTTTTCCGTAACCCTCTCAACTGTTTAGCACATGCTATGTGGGTGAAATTATGATATACCATGCCAAGTTTCAACCATTTCCGAGTTCATTTGTGGTGATTTTTAATTTCAGGGTCATTTAGCTGAAAACAATTCATTAAATGCATGAAAAATAGCAAATGAAGTTAGATAGGGTTGAAATTTTAGGATGTGGCTTCTAATGGTTCATATTGAATGCACAAAAAGTCTGGAGTTGAAATAATTTTAAAAAATTGAAATCCTTTTGTAACAGACGAGTTTTCGTCCGAAACCCTGATACTTCGAAAGAGATTGTCCATTTTGTACACGAAGTGCATCCAGTTTTTTCCGTAACCCTCTCAACTGTTTAGCACATGCTATGTGGGTGAAATTATGATATACCATGCCAAGTTTCAACCATTTCCGAGTTCATTTGTGGTGCTTTTTAATTTCAGGGTCATTTAGCTGAAAACAATTCATTAAATGCATGAAAAATAGCAAATGAAGTTAGATAGGGTTGAAATTTTAGGATGTGGCTTCTAATGGTTCATATTGAATGCACAAAAAGTCTGGAGTTGAAATAATTTTAAAAAATTGAAATCCTTTTGTAACAGACGAGTTTTCGTCCGAAACCCTGATACTTCGAAAGAGATTGTCCATTTTGTACACGAAGTGCATCCAGTTTTTTCCGTAACCCTCTCAACTGTTTAGCACATGCTATGTGGGTGAAATTATGATATACCATGCCAAGTTTCAACCATTTCCGAGTTCATTTGTGGTGCTTTTTAATTTCAGGGTCATTTAGCTGAAAACAATTCATTAAATGCATGAAAAATAGCAAATGAAGTTAGATAGGGTCGAAATTTTAGGATGTGGCTTCTAATGGTTCATATTGAATGCACAAAAAGTCTGGAGTTGAAATAAGTTAAAAAAAATTGAAATCCTTTTGTAACAGACGAGTTTTCGTCCGAAACCCTGATATTTCGAAAGAGATTGTCCATTTTGTACACGAAGTGCATCCAGTTTTTGCCGTAACCCTCTCAACTTTTTAGCACATGCTATGTGGGTGAAATTATGATACCATGCCAAGTTTCAACCATTTCAGAGTTCATTTGTGGTGCTTTTTAATTTCAGGGTCATTTAGCTCAAAACAATTCATTAAATGCATGAAAAATAGCAAATGAAGTTAGATAGGGTTGAAATTTTAGGATGTGGCTTCTAATGGTTCATATTGAATGCACAAAAAGTCTGGAGTTGAAATAAGTTTAAAAAAATTGAAATCCTTATGTAACAGACGAGTTTTCGTCCGAAACCCTGATACTTCGAAAGAGATTGTCCATTTTGTACACGAAGTGCATCCAGCTTTTGCCGTAAACCTCTCAACTTTTTATCCCATGCTATGTGGGTGAAATTATGATACCATGCCAAGTTTCAACCTTTTTAGAGTTCATTTGTGGTGCTTTTTAATTTCAGGGTCATTTAGCTCAAAATAATTCATTAAATGCATGAAAAATAGGAAATGAAGTTAGATAGGGTTGAAAGTTTAGGATGTGGCTTCTAATGGTTCATATTGAATGCACAAAAAGTCTGGAGTTGAAATAATTTTAAAAAATTGAAATCCTTTTGTAACAGACGAGTTTTCGTCCGAAACCCTGATACTTCGAAAGAGATTGTCCATTTTGTACACGAAGTGCATCCAGTTTTTTCCGTAACCCTCTCAACTGTTTAGCACATGCTATGTGGGTGAAATTATGATATACCATGCCAAGTTTCAACCATTTCCGAGTTCATTTGTGGTGCTTTTTAATTTCAGGGTCATTTAGCTGAAAACAATTCATTAAATGCATGAAAAATAGCAAATGAAGTTAGATAGGGTTGAAATTTTAGGATGTGGCTTCTAATGGTTCATATTGAATGCACAAAAAGTCTGGAGTTGAAATAATTTTGAAAAATTGAAATCCTTTTGTAACAGGCGAGTTTTCGTCCGAAACCCTGATACTTCTAAAGAGATTGTCCATTTTGTACACGAAGTGCATCCAGTTTTTTCCGTAACCCTCTCAACTGTATAGCACATGCTATGTGGGTGAAATTATGATATACCATGCCAAGTTTCAACCATTTCCGAGTTCATTTGTGGTGCTTTTTAATTTCAGGGTCATTTAGCTGAAAACAATTCATTAAATGCATGAAAAATAGCAAATGAAGTTAGATAGGGTTGAAATTTTAGGATGTGGCTTCTAATGGTTCATATTGAATGCACAAAAAGTCTGGAGTTGAAATAATTTTAAAAAATTGAAATCCTTTTGTAACAGACGAGTTTTCGTCCGAAACCCTGATACTTCGAAAGAGATTGTCCATTTTGTACACGAAGTGCATCCAGTTTTTTCCGTAACCCTCTCAACTGTTTAGCACATGCTATGTGGGTGAAATTATGATATACCATGCCAACTTTCAACCATTTCAGAGTTCATTTGTGGTGCTTTTTAATTTCAGGGTTATTTAGCTCAAAACAATTCATTAAATGCATGAAAAATAGCAAATGAAGTTAGATAGGGTTGAAATTTTAGGATGTGGCTTCTAATGGTTCATATGGAATGCACAAAAAGTTTGGAGTTGAAATAAGTTTAAAAAAATTGAAATCCTTTTGTAACAGACGAGTTTTCGTCCTAAACCCTCATACTTCGAAAGAGTTTGTCCATTTTGTACACGAAGTGCATCCAGTTTTTGCCGTAACCCTCTCAACTTTTTAGCACATGCTATGTGGGTGAAATTATGATACCATGCCAAGTTTCAACCATTTCAGAGTTCATTTGTGGTGCTTTTTAATTTCAGGGTCATTTAGCTCAAAACAATTCATTTAATGCATGAAAAATAGCAAATGAAGTTAGATAGGGTTGAAATTTTAGGATGTGGCTTCTAATGGTTCATATTGAATGCACAAAAAGTTTGGAGTTGAAATAATTTTAAAAAATTGAAATCCTTTTGTAACAGACGAGTTTTCATCCGAAACCCTGATACTTCGAAAGAGATTGTCCATTTTGTACACGAAGTGCATCCAGTTTTTGCCGTAACCCTCTCAACTTTTTAGCACATGCTATGTGGGTGAAATTATGATACCATGCCAAGTTTCAACCATTTCAGAGTTCATTTGTGGTGCTTTTTAATTTCAGGGTCATTTAGCTCAAAACAATTCATTAAATGCATGAAAAATAGCAAATGAAGTTAGATATGGTTGAAAGTTTAGGATGTGGCTTCTAATGTGTCATATTGAATGCACAAAAAGTCTGGAGTTGAAATAATTTTAAAAAATTGAAATCCTTTTGTAACAGACGAGTTTTCGTCCGAAACCCTGATACTTCGAAAGAGATTGTCCATTTTGTACACGAAGTGCATCCAGTTTTTTCCGTAACCCTCTCAACTGTTTAGCACATGCTATGTGGGTGAAATTATGATATACCATGCCAAGTTTCAACCATTTCCGAGTTCATTTGTGGTGATTTTTAATTTCAGGGTCATTTAGCTGAAAACAATTCATTAAATGCATGAAAAATAGCAAATGAAGTTAGATAGGGTTGAAATTTTAGGATGTGGCTTCTAATGGTTCATATTGAATGCACAAAAAGTCTGGAGTTGAAATAATTTTAAAAAATTGAAATCCTTTTGTAACAGACGAGTTTTCGTCCGAAACCCTGATACTTCGAAAGAGATTGTCCATTTTGTACACGAAGTGCATCCAGTTTTTTCCGTAACCCTCTCAACTGTTTAGCACATGCTATGTGGGTGAAATTATGATACCATGCCAAGTTTCAACCATTTGATAGTTCATTTGTGGTGCTTTTTAATTTCAGGGTCATTTAGCTGAAAACAATTCATTAAATGCATGAAAAATAGCAAATGAAGTTAGATAGGGTTGAAATTTTAGGATGTGGCTTCTAATGGTTCATATTGAATGCACAAAAAGTCTGGAGTTGAAATAAGTTTAAAAAAATTGAAATCCTTTTGTAACAGACGAGTTTTCGTCCGAAACCCTGATACTTCGAAAGAGATTGTCCATTTTGTACACGAAGTGCATCCAGTTTTTTCCGTAACCCTCTCAACTGTTTAGCACATGCTATGTGGGTGAAATTATGATATACCATGCCAAGTTTCAACCATTTCCGAGTTCATTTGTGGTGCTTTTTAATTTCAGGGTCATTTAGCTGAAAACAATTCATTAAATGCATGAAAAATAGCAAATGAAGTTAGATAGGGTCGAAATTTTAGGATGTGGCTTCTAATGGTTCATATTGAATGCACAAAAAGTCTGGAGTTGAAATAAGTTAAAAAAAATTGAAATCCTTTTGTAACAGACGAGTTTTCGTCCGAAACCCTGATATTTCGAAAGAGATTGTCCATTTTGTACACGAAGTGCATCCAGTTTTTGCCGTAACCCTCTCAACTTTTTAGCACATGATATGTGGGTGAAATTATGATACCATGCCAAGTTTCAACCATTTCAGAGTTCATTTGTGGTGCTTTTTAATTTCAGGGTCATTTAGCTCAAAACAATTCATTTAATGCATGAAAAATAGCAATGAAGTTAGATAGGGTTGAAATTTTAGGATGTGGCTTCTAATGGTTCATATTGAATGCACAAAAAGTTTGGAGTTGAAATAAGTTAAAAAAAATTAAAATCCTTTTGTAACAGACGAGTTTTCGTCCTAAACCCTGATACTTCGAAAGAGATTGTCCATTTTGTACACGAAGTGCATCCAGTTTTTGCCGTAACCCTCTCAACTTTTTAGCACATGCTATGTGGGTGAAATTATGATATACCATGCCAAGTTTCAACCATTTCCGAGTTCATTTGTGGTGCTTTTTAATTTCAGGGTCATTTAGCTGAAAACAATTCATTAAATGCATGAAAAATAGCAAATGAAGTTAGATAGGGTTGAAATTTTAGGATGTGGCTTCTAATGGTTCATATTGAATGCACAAAAAGTCTGGAGTTGAAATAATTTTAAAAAATTGAAATCCTTTTGTAACAGACGAGTTTTCGTCCGAAACCCTGATACTTCGAAAGAGATTGTCCATTTTGTACACGAAGTGCATCCAGTTTTTTCCGTAACCCTCTCAACTGTTTAGCACATGCTATGTGGGTGAAATTATGATATACCATGCCAACTTTCAACCATTTCAGAGTTCATTTGTGGTGCTTTTTAATTTCAGGGTTATTTAGCTCAAAACAATTCATTAAATGCATGAAAAATAGCAAATGAAGTTAGATAGGGTTGAAATTTTAGGATGTGGCTTCTAATGGTTCATATGGAATGCACAAAAAGTTTGGAGTTGAAATAAGTTTAAAAAAATTGAAATCCTTTTGTAACAGACGAGTTTTCGTCCTAAACCCTCATACTTCGAAAGAGTTTGTCCATTTTGTACACGAAGTGCATCCAGTTTTTGCCGTAACCCTCTCAACTTTTTAGCACATGCTATGTGGGTGAAATTATGATACCATGCCAAGTTTCAACCATTTCAGAGTTCATTTGTGGTGCTTTTTAATTTCAGGGTCATTTAGCTCAAAACAATTCATTTAATGCATGAAAAATAGCAAATGAAGTTAGATAGGGTTGAAATTTTAGGATGTGGCTTCTAATGGTTCATATTGAATGCACAAAAAGTTTGGAGTTGAAATAATTTTAAAAAATTGAAATCCTTTTGTAACAGACGAGTTTTCATCCGAAACCCTGATACTTCGAAAGAGATTGTCCATTTTGTACACGAAGTGCATCCAGTTTTTGCCGTAACCCTCTCAACTTTTTAGCACATGCTATGTGGGTGAAATTATGATACCATGCCAAGTTTCAACCATTTCAGAGTTCATTTGTGGTGCTTTTTAATTTCAGGGTCATTTAGCTCAAAACAATTCATTAAATGCATGAAAAATAGCAAATGAAGTTAGATATGGTTGAAAGTTTAGGATGTGGCTTCTAATGTGTCATATTGAATGCACAAAAAGTCTGGAGTTGAAATAATTTTAAAAAATTGAAATCCTTTTGTAACAGACGAGTTTTCGTCCGAAACCCTGATACTTCGAAAGAGATTGTCCATTTTGTACACGAAGTGCATCCAGTTTTTTCCGTAACCCTCTCAACTGTTTAGCACATGCTATGTGGGTGAAATTATGATATACCATGCCAAGTTTCAACCATTTCCGAGTTCATTTGTGGTGATTTTTAATTTCAGGGTCATTTAGCTGAAAACAATTCATTAAATGCATGAAAAATAGCAAATGAAGTTAGATAGGGTTGAAATTTTAGGATGTGGCTTCTAATGGTTCATATTGAATGCACAAAAAGTCTGGAGTTGAAATAATTTTAAAAAATTGAAATCCTTTTGTAACAGACGAGTTTTCGTCCGAAACCCTGATACTTCGAAAGAGATTGTCCATTTTGTACACGAAGTGCATCCAGTTTTTTCCGTAACCCTCTCAACTGTTTAGCACATGCTATGTGGGTGAAATTATGATACCATGCCAAGTTTCAACCATTTGATAGTTCATTTGTGGTGCTTTTTAATTTCAGGGTCATTTAGCTGAAAACAATTCATTAAATGCATGAAAAATAGCAAATGAAGTTAGATAGGGTTGAAATTTTAGGATGTGGCTTCTAATGGTTCATATTGAATGCACAAAAAGTCTGGAGTTGAAATAAGTTTAAAAAAATTGAAATCCTTTTGTAACAGACGAGTTTTCGTCCGAAACCCTGATACTTCGAAAGAGATTGTCCATTTTGTACACGAAGTGCATCCAGTTTTTTCCGTAACCCTCTCAACTGTTTAGCACATGCTATGTGGGTGAAATTATGATATACCATGCCAAGTTTCAACCATTTCCGAGTTCATTTGTGGTGCTTTTTAATTTCAGGGTCATTTAGCTGAAAACAATTCATTAAATGCATGAAAAATAGCAAATGAAGTTAGATAGGGTCGAAATTTTAGGATGTGGCTTCTAATGGTTCATATTGAATGCACAAAAAGTCTGGAGTTGAAATAAGTTAAAAAAAATTGAAATCCTTTTGTAACAGACGAGTTTTCGTCCGAAACCCTGATATTTCGAAAGAGATTGTCCATTTTGTACACGAAGTGCATCCAGTTTTTGCCGTAACCCTCTCAACTTTTTAGCACATGATATGTGGGTGAAATTATGATACCATGCCAAGTTTCAACCATTTCAGAGTTCATTTGTGGTGCTTTTTAATTTCAGGGTCATTTAGCTCAAAACAATTCATTTAATGCATGAAAAATAGCAATGAAGTTAGATAGGGTTGAAATTTTAGGATGTGGCTTCTAATGGTTCATATTGAATGCACAAAAAGTTTGGAGTTGAAATAAGTTAAAAAAAATTAAAATCCTTTTGTAACAGACGAGTTTTCGTCCTAAACCCTGATACTTCGAAAGAGATTGTCCATTTTGTACACGAAGTGCATCCAGTTTTTGCCGTAACCCTCTCAACTTTTTAGCACATGCTATGTGGGTGAAATTATGATACCATGCCAAGTTTCAACCATTTCAGAGTTCATTTGTGGTGCTTTTTAATTTCAGGGTCATTTAGGTCAAAACAATTCATTAAATGCATAAAAAATAGCAACTGAAGTTAGATAGGGTTGAAATTTTAGGATGTGGCTTCTAATGCTTCATATTGAATGCACAAAAACTTTGGAGTTGAAATAAGTTAAAAAAATTGAAATCCTTTTGTAACACACGAGTTTTCGTCCGAAACCCTGATACTTCGAAAGAGATTGTCCGTTTTGTACACGAAGTGCATCCAGTTTTTGCCGTAACCCTCTCAACTTTCTAGCACATGCTATGTGGGTGAAATTATGATACCATGCCAAGTTTCAACCATTTCAGAGTTCATTGGTGGTGCTTTTTAATTTCAGGGTCATTTAGCTCAAAACAATTCATTAAATGCATGAAAAATAGCAAATGAAGTTAGATAGGGTTGAAAGTTTAGGATGTGGCTTCTAATGCTTCATATTGAATGCACAAAAAGTCTGGAGTTGAAATAAGTTAAAAAAATTGAAATCCTTTTGTAACACACGAGTTTTCGTCCGAAACCCTGACACTTCTAAAGAGATTGTCCATTTTGTACACGAAGTGCATCCAGTTTTTTCCGTAACCCTCTCAACTGTTTAGCACATGCTATGTGGGTGAAATTATGATATACCATGCCAAGTTTCAACCATTTCCGAGTTCATTTGTGGTGCTTTTTAATTTCGGGGTCATTTAGGTGAAAACAATTCATTAAATGCATGAAAAATAGCAAATGAAGTTAGATAGGGTTGAAATTTTAGGATGTGGCTTCTAATGGTTCATATTGAATGCAAAAAAAGTCTGGAGTTGAAATAATTTAAAAAAATTGAAATCCTTTTGTAACAGACGAGTTTTCGTCCGAAACCCTGATACTTCGAAAGAGATTGTCCATTTTGTACACGAAGTGCATCCAGTTTTTTCCGTAACCCTCTCAACTGTTTAGCACATGCTATGTGGGTGAAATTATGATATACCATGCCAAGTTTCAACCATTTCCGAGTTCATTTGTGGTGCTTTTTAATTTCAGGGTCATTTAGCTGAAAACAATTCATTAAATGCATGAAAAATAGCAAATGAAGTTAGATAGGGTCGAAATTTTCGGATGTGGCTTCTAATAGTTCATATTGAATGCACAAAAAGTCTGGAGTTGAAATAAGTTTAAAAAAATTGAAATCCTTTTGTAACAGACGAGTTTTCGTCCGAAACCCTGATACTTCGAAAGAGATTGTCCATTTTGTACACGAAGTGCATCCAGTTTTTGCCCTAACCTTCTCAACTTTTTAGCACATGCTATGTGGGTGAAATTATGATACCATGCCAAGTTTCAACCATTTCAGAGTTCATTTGTGGTGCTTTTTAATTTCAGGGTCATTTAGCTCAAAACAATTCATTAAATGCATGAAAAATAGCAAATGAAGTTAGATAGGGTTGAAATTTTAGGATGTGGCTTCTAATGGTTCATATTGAATGCCCAAAAAGTCTGGAGTTGAAATAAGTTAAAAAAATTGAAATCCTTTTGTAACAGACGAGTTTTCGTCCGAAACCCTGATATTTCGAAAGAGATTGTCCATTTTGTACACGAAGTGCATCGAGCTTTTGCCGTAACCCTCTCAAATTTTTATCCCATGCTATGTGGGTGAAATTATGATACCATGCCAAGTTTCAACCTTTTTAGAGTTCATTTGTGGTGCTTTTTAATTTCAGGGTCATTTAGCTCAAAACAATTCATTAAATGCATAAAAAATAGCAAATGAAGTTAGATAGGGTTGAAATTTTAGGATGTGGCTTCTAATGCTTCATATTGAATGCACAAAAAGTCTGGAGTTGAAATAAGTTAAAAAAATTGAAATCCTTTTGTAACACACGAGTTTTCATCCGAAACCCTGATACTTAGAAAGAGATTGTCCATTTTGTACACGAAGTGCATCCAGTTCTTGCCGTAACCCTCTCAACTTTTTAGCACATGCTATGTGGGTGAAATTATGATACCATGCCAAGTTTCAACAAGTTCCGAGTTCATTTGTGGTGCTTTTTAATTTCAGGGTCATTTAGCTGAAAACAATTCATTAAATGCATGAAAAATAGCAAATGAAGTTAGATAGGGTTGAAATTTTAGGATGTGGCTTCTAATGGTTCATATTGAATGCACAAAAAGTCTGGAGTTGAAATAATTTTGAAAAATTGAAATCCTTTTGTAACAGGCGAGTTTTCGTCCGAAACCCTGATACTTCTAAAGAGATTGTCCATTTTGTACACGAAGTGCATCCAGTTCTTTCCGTAACCCTCTCAACTGTTTAGCACATGCTATGTGGGTGAAATTATGATATACCATGCCAAGTTTCAACCATTTCCGAGTTCATTTGTGGTGCTTTTTAATTTCAGGGTCATTTAGCTGAAAACAATTCATTAAATGCATGAAAAATAGCAAATGAAGTTAGATAGGGTTGAAATTTTAGGATGTGGCTTCTAATGGTTCATATTGAATGCACAAAAAGTCTGGAGTTGAAATAATTTTAAAAAATTGAAATCCTTTTGTAACAGACGAGTTTTCGTCCGAAACCCTGATACTTCGAAAGAGATTGTCCATTTTGTACACGAAGTGCATCCAGTTTTTTCCGTAACCCTCTCAACTGTTTAGCACATGCTATGTGGGTGAAATTATGATATACCATGCCAACTTTCAACCATTTCAGAGTTCATTTGTGGTGCTTTTTAATTTCAGGGTTATTTAGCTCAAAACAATTCATTAAATGCATGAAAAATAGCAAATGAAGTTAGATAGGGTTGAAATTTTAGGATGTGGCTTCTAATGGTTCATATGGAATGCACAAAAAGTTTGGAGTTGAAATAAGTTTAAAAAAATTGAAATCCTTTTGTAACAGACGAGTTTTCGTCCTAAACCCTCATACTTCGAAAGAGTTTGTCCATTTTGTACACGAAGTGCATCCAGTTTTTGCCGTAACCCTCTCAACTTTTTAGCACATGCTATGTGGGTGAAATTATGATACCATGCCAAGTTTCAACCATTTCAGAGTTCATTTGTGGTGCTTTTTAATTTCAGGGTCATTTAGCTCAAAACAATTCATTTAATGCATGAAAAATAGCAAATGAAGTTAGATAGGGTTGAAATTTTAGGATGTGGCTTCTAATGGTTCATATTGAATGCACAAAAAGTTTGGAGTTGAAATAATTTTAAAAAATTGAAATCCTTTTGTAACAGACGAGTTTTCATCCGAAACCCTGATACTTCGAAAGAGATTGTCCATTTTGTACACGAAGTGCATCCAGTTTTTGCCGTAACCCTCTCAACTTTTTAGCACATGCTATGTGGGTGAAATTATGATACCATGCCAAGTTTCAACCATTTCAGAGTTCATTTGTGGTGCTTTTTAATTTCAGGGTCATTTAGCTCAAAACAATTCATTAAATGCATGAAAAATAGCAAATGAAGTTAGATATGGTTGAAAGTTTAGGATGTGGCTTCTAATGGTTCATATTGAATGCACAAAAAGTCTGGAGTTGAAATAATTTTAAAAAATTGAAATCCTTTTGTAACAGACGAGTTTTCGTCCGAAACCCTGATACTTCGAAAGAGATTGTCCATTTTGTACACGAAGTGCATCCAGTTTTTTCCGTAACCCTCTCAACTGTTTAGCACATGCTATGTGGGTGAAATTATGATATACCATGCCAAGTTTCAACCATTTCCGAGTTCATTTGTGGTGATTTTTAATTTCAGGGTCATTTAGCTGAAAACAATTCATTAAATGCATGAAAAATAGCAAATGAAGTTAGATAGGGTTGAAATTTTAGGATGTGGCTTCTAATGGTTCATATTGAATGCACAAAAAGTCTGGAGTTGAAATAATTTTAAAAAATTGAAATCCTTTTGTAACAGACGAGTTTTCGTCCGAAACCCTGATACTTCGAAAGAGATTGTCCATTTTGTACACGAAGTGCATCCAGTTTTTTCCGTAACCCTCTCAACTGTTTAGCACATGCTATGTGGGTGAAATTATGATATACCATGCCAAGTTTCAACCATTTCCGAGTTCATTTGTGGTGCTTTTTAATTTCAGGGTCATTTAGCTGAAAACAATTCATTAAATGCATGAAAAATAGCAAATGAAGTTAGATAGGGTTGAAATTTTAGGATGTGGCTTCTAATGGTTCATATTGAATGCACAAAAAGTCTGGAGTTGAAATAATTTTAAAAAATTGAAATCCTTTTGTAACAGACGAGTTTTCGTCCGAAACCCTGATACTTCGAAAGAGATTGTCCATTTTGTACACGAAGTGCATCCAGTTTTTTCCGTAACCCTCTCAACTGTTTAGCACATGCTATGTGGGTGAAATTATGATATACCATGCCAAGTTTCAACCATTTCCGAGTTCATTTGTGGTGCTTTTTAATTTCAGGGTCATTTAGCTGAAAACAATTCATTAAATGCATGAAAAATAGCAAATGAAGTTAGATAGGGTCGAAATTTTAGGATGTGGCTTCTAATGGTTCATATTGAATGCACAAAAAGTCTGGAGTTGAAATAAGTTAAAAAAAATTGAAATCCTTTTGTAACAGACGAGTTTTCGTCCGAAACCCTGATATTTCGAAAGAGATTGTCCATTTTGTACACGAAGTGCATCCAGTTTTTTCCGTAACCCTCTCAACTTTTTAGCACATGCTATGTGGGTGAAATTATGATACCATGCCAAGTTTCAACCATTTGATAGTTCATTTGTGGTGCTTTTTAATTTCAGGGTCATTTAGCTGAAAACAATTCATTAAATGCATGAAAAATAGCAAATGAAGTTAGATAGGGTTGAAATTTTAGGATGTGGCTTCTAATGGTTCATATTGAATGCACAAAAAGTCTGGAGTTGAAATAAGTTTAAAAAAATTGAAATCCTTATGTAACAGACGAGTTTTCGTCCGAAACCCTGATACTTCGAAAGAGATTGTCCATTTTGTACACGAAGTGCATCCAGCTTTTGCCGTAAACCTCTCAACTTTTTATCCCATGCTATGTGGGTGAAATTATGATACCATGCCAAGTTTCAACCTTTTTAGAGTTCATTTGTGGTGCTTTTTAATTTCAGGGTCATTTAGCTCAAAATAATTCATTAAATGCATGAAAAATAGGAAATGAAGTTAGATAGGGTTGAAAGTTTAGGATGTGGCTTCTAATGGTTCATATTGAATGCACAAAAAGTCTGGAGTTGAAATAATTTTAAAAAATTGAAATCCTTTTGTAACAGACGAGTTTTCGTCCGAAACCCTGATACTTCGAAAGAGATTGTCCATTTTGTACACGAAGTGCATCCAGTTTTTTCCGTAACCCTCTCAACTGTTTAGCACATGCTATGTGGGTGAAATTATGATATACCATGCCAAGTTTCAACCATTTCCGAGTTCATTTGTGGTGCTTTTTAATTTCAGGGTCATTTAGCTGAAAACAATTTATTAAATGCATGAAAAATAGCAAATGAAGTTAGATTGGGTTGAAATTTTAGGATGTGGCTTCTAATGGTTCATATGGAATGCACAAAAAGTTTGGAGTTGAAATAAGTTTAAAAAAATTGAAATCCTTTTGTAACAGACGAGTTTTCGTCCTAAACCCTCATACTTCGAAAGAGATTGTCCATTTTGTACACGAAGTGCATCCAGTTTTTGCCATAACCCTCTCAACTTTTTAGCACATGATATGTGGGTGAAATTATGATACCATGCCAAGTTTCAACCATTTCAGAGTTCATTTGTGGTGCTTTTTAATTTCAGGGTCATTTAGCTGAAAACAATTCATTAAATGCATGAAAAATAGCAAATGAAGTTAGATAGGGTTGAAAGTTTAGGATGTGGCTTCTAATGGTTCATATTGAATGCACAAAAAGTCTGGAGTTGAAATAATTTTAAAAAATTGAAATCCTTTTGTAACAGACGAGTTTTCGTCCGAAACCGTGATACTTCGAAAGAGATTGTCCATTTTGTACACGAAGTGCATCCAGTTTTTTCCGTAACCCTCTCAACTGTTTAGCACATGCTATGTGGGTGAAATTATGATATACCATGCCAAGTTTCAACCATTTCCGAGTTCATTTGTGGTGCTTTTTAATTTCAGGGTCATTTAGCTGAAAACAATTCATTAAATGCATAAAAAATAGCAAATGAAGTTAGATAGGGTTGAAATTTTAGGATGTGGCTTCTAATGCTTCATATTGAATGCACAAAAAGTCTGGAGTTGAAATAATTTTAAAAAATTGAAATCCTTTTGTAACACACGAGTTTTCGTCCGAAACCCTGATACTTCGAAAGAGATTGTCCGTTTTGTACACGAAGTGCATCCAGTTTTTGCCGTAACCCTCTCAACTTTTTAGCACATGCTATGTGGGTGAAATTATGATACCATGCCAACTTTCAACCATTTCAGAGTTCATTTGTGGTGCTTTTTAATTTCAGGGTCATTTAGCTCAAAACAATTCATTAAATGCATGAAAAATAGCAAATGAAGTTAGATAGGGTTGAAAGTTTAGGATGTGGCTTCTAATGGTTCATATTGAATGCACAAAAAGTCTGGAGTTGAAATAATTTTGAAAAATTGAAATCCTTTTGTAACAGACGAGTTTTCGTCCGAAACCCTGATACTTCTAAAGAGATTGTCCATTTTGTACACGAAGTGCATCCAGTTTTTTCCGTAACCCTCTCAACTGTTTAGCACATGCTATGTGGGTGAAATTATGATATACCATGCCAAGTTTCAACCATTTCCGAGTTCATTTGTGGTGCTTTTTAATTTCAGGGTCATTTAGCTGAAAACAATTCATTAAATGCATGAAAAATAGCAAATGAAGTTAGATAGGGTTGAAATTTTAGGATGTGGCTTCTAATGGTTCATATTAAATGCACAAAAAGTCTGGAGTTTAAATAATTTTAAAAAATTGAAATCCTTTTGTAACAGACGAGTTTTCGTCCGAAACCCTAATACTTCGAAAAAGATTGTCCATTTTGTACACGAAGTGCATCCAGTTTTTTCCGTAACCCTCTCAACTGTTTAGCACATGCTATGTGGGTGAAATTATGATATACCATGCCAACTTTCAACCATTTCCGAGTTCATTTGTGGTGCTTTTTAATTTCAGGGTCATTTAGCTGAAAACAATTCATTAAATGCATGAAAAATAGCAAATGAAGTTAGATAGGGTCGAAATTTTCGGATGTGGCTTCTAATGGTTCATATTGAATGCACAAAAAGTCTGGAGTTGAAATAAGTTTAAAAAAATTGAAATCCTTTTGTAACAGACGAGTTTTCGTCCGAAACCCTGATACTTCGAAAGAGATTGTCCATTTTGTACACGAAGTGCATCCAGTTTTTGCCGTAACCTTCTCAACTTTTTAGCACATGCTATGTGGGTGAAATTATGATACCATGCCAAGTTTCAACCATTTCAGAGTTCATTTGTGGTGCTTTTTAATTTCAGGGTCATTTAGCTGAAAACAATTCATTAAATGCATGAAAAATAGCAAATGAAGTTAGATAGGGTTGAAATTTTAGGATGTGGCTTCTAATGGTTCATATTGAATGCACAAAAAGTCTGGAGTTGAAATAATTTTAAAAAATTGAAATCCTTTTGTAACAGACGAGTTTTCGTCCGAAACCCTGATACTTCGAAAGAGATTGTCCATTTTGTACACGAAGTGCATCCAGTTTTTTCCGTAACCCTCTCAACTGTTTAGCACATGCTATGTGGGTGAAATTATGATATACCATGCCAAGTTTCAACCATTTCCGAGTTCATTTGTGGTGCTTTTTAATTTCAGGGTCATTTAGCTGAAAACAATTCATTAAATGCATAAAAAATAGCAAATGAAGTTAGATAGGGTTGAAATTTTAGGATGTGGCTTCTAATGCTTCATATTGAATGCACAAAAAGTCTGGAGTTGAAATAATTTTAAAAAATTGAAATCCTTTTGTAACACACGAGTTTTCGTCCGAAACCCTGATACTTCGAAAGAGATTGTCCGTTTTGTACACGAAGTGCATCCAGTTTTTGCCGTAACCCTCTCAACTTTTTAGCACATGCTATGTGGGTGAAATTATGATACCATGCCAACTTTCAACCATTTCAGAGTTCATTTGTGGTGCTTTTTAATTTCAGGGTCATTTAGCTCAAAACAATTCATTAAATGCATGAAAAATAGCAAATGAAGTTAGATAGGGTTGAAAGTTTAGGATGTGGCTTCTAATGGTTCATATTGAATGCACAAAAAGTCTGGAGTTGAAATAATTTTGAAAAATTGAAATCCTTTTGTAACAGACGAGTTTTCGTCCGAAACCCTGATACTTCTAAAGAGATTGTCCATTTTGTACACGAAGTGCATCCAGTTTTTTCCGTAACCCTCTCAACTGTTTAGCACATGCTATGTGGGTGAAATTATGATATACCATGCCAAGTTTCAACCATTTCCGAGTTCATTTGTGGTGCTTTTTAATTTCAGGGTCATTTAGCTGAAAACAATTCATTAAATGCATGAAAAATAGCAAATGAAGTTAGATAGGGTTGAAATTTTAGGATGTGGCTTCTAATGGTTCATATTAAATGCACAAAAAGTCTGGAGTTTAAATAATTTTAAAAAATTGAAATCCTTTTGTAACAGACGAGTTTTCGTCCGAAACCCTAATACTTCGAAAAAGATTGTCCATTTTGTACACGAAGTGCATCCAGTTTTTTCCGTAACCCTCTCAACTGTTTAGCACATGCTATGTGGGTGAAATTATGATATACCATGCCAACTTTCAACCATTTCCGAGTTCATTTGTGGTGCTTTTTAATTTCAGGGTCATTTAGCTGAAAACAATTCATTAAATGCATGAAAAATAGCAAATGAAGTTAGATAGGGTCGAAATTTTCGGATGTGGCTTCTAATGGTTCATATTGAATGCACAAAAAGTCTGGAGTTGAAATAAGTTTAAAAAAATTGAAATCCTTTTGTAACAGACGAGTTTTCGTCCGAAACCCTGATACTTCGAAAGAGATTGTCCATTTTGTACACGAAGTGCATCCAGTTTTTGCCGTAACCTTCTCAACTTTTTAGCACATGCTATGTGGGTGAAATTATGATACCATGCCAAGTTTCAACCATTTCAGAGTTCATTTGTGGTGCTTTTTAATTTCAGGGTCATTTAGCTGAAAACAATTCATTAAATGCATGAAAAATAGCAAATGAAGTTAGATAGGGTTGAAATTTTAGGATGTGGCTTCTAATGGTTCATATTGAATGCACAAAAAGTCTGGAGTTGAAATAATTTTAAAAAATTGAAATCCTTTTGTAACAGACGAGTTTTCGTCCGAAACCCTGATACTTCGAAAGAGATTGTCCATTTTGTACACGAAGTGCATCCAGTTTTTTCCGTAACCCTCTCAACTGTTTAGCACATGCTATGTGGGTGAAATTATGATATACCATGCCAAGTTTCAACCATTTCCGAGTTCATTTGTGGTGCTTTTTAATTTCAGGGTCATTTAGCTGAAAACAATTCATTAAATGCATGAAAAATAGCAAATGAAGTTAGATAGGGTTGAAATTTTAGGATGTGGCTTCTAATGGTTCATATTGAATGCACAAAAAGTCTGGAGTTGAAATAATTTTAAAAAATTGAAATCCTTTTGTAACAGACGAGTTTTCGTCCGAAACCCTGATACTTCGAAAGAGATTGTCCATTTTGTACACGAAGTGCATCCAGTTTTTTCCGTAACCCTCTCAACTGTTTAGCACATGCTATGTGGGTGAAATTATGATATACCATGCCAAGTTTCAACCATTTCCGAGTTCATTTGTGGTGCTTTTTAATTTCAGGGTCATTTAGCTGAAAACAATTCATTAAATGCATGAAAAATAGCAAATGAAGTTAGATAGGGTCGAAATTTTAGGATGTGGCTTCTAATGGTTCATATTGAATGCACAAAAAGTCTGGAGTTGAAATAAGTTAAAAAAAATTGAAATCCTTTTGTAACAGACGAGTTTTCGTCCGAAACCCTGATATTTCGAAAGAGATTGTCCATTTTGTACACGAAGTGCATCCAGTTTTTTCCGTAACCCTCTCAACTTTTTAGCACATGCTATGTGGGTGAAATTATGATACCATGCCAAGTTTCAACCATTTGATAGTTCATTTGTGGTGCTTTTTAATTTCAGGGTCATTTAGCTGAAAACAATTCATTAAATGCATGAAAAATAGCAAATGAAGTTAGATAGGGTTGAAATTTTAGGATGTGGCTTCTAATGGTTCATATTGAATGCACAAAAAGTCTGGAGTTGAAATAAGTTTAAAAAAATTGAAATCCTTATGTAACAGACGAGTTTTCGTCCGAAACCCTGATACTTCGAAAGAGATTGTCCATTTTGTACACGAAGTGCATCCAGCTTTTGCCGTAAACCTCTCAACTTTTTATCCCATGCTATGTGGGTGAAATTATGATACCATGCCAAGTTTCAACCTTTTTAGAGTTCATTTGTGGTGCTTTTTAATTTCAGGGTCATTTAGCTCAAAATAATTCATTAAATGCATGAAAAATAGGAAATGAAGTTAGATAGGGTTGAAAGTTTAGGATGTGGCTTCTAATGGTTCATATTGAATGCACAAAAAGTCTGGAGTTGAAATAATTTTAAAAAATTGAAATCCTTTTGTAACAGACGAGTTTTCGTCCGAAACCCTGATACTTCGAAAGAGATTGTCCATTTTGTACACGAAGTGCATCCAGTTTTTTCCGTAACCCTCTCAACTGTTTAGCACATGCTATGTGGGTGAAATTATGATATACCATGCCAAGTTTCAACCATTTCCGAGTTCATTTGTGGTGCTTTTTAATTTCAGGGTCATTTAACTGAAAACAATTTATTAAATGCATGAAAAATAGCAAATGAAGTTAGATTGGGTTGAAATTTTAGGATGTGGCTTCTAATGGTTCATATGGAATGCACAAAAAGTTTGGAGTTGAAATAAGTTTAAAAAAATTGAAATCCTTTTGTAACAGACGAGTTTTCGTCCTAAACCCTCATACTTCGAAAGAGATTGTCCATTTTGTACACGAAGTGCATCCAGTTTTTGCCATAACCCTCTCAACTTTTTAGCACATGATATGTGGGTGAAATTATGATACCATGCCAAGTTTCAACCATTTCAGAGTTCATTTGTGGTGCTTTTTAATTTCAGGGTCATTTAGCTGAAAACAATTCATTAAATGCATGAAAAATAGCAAATGAAGTTAGATAGGGTTGAAAGTTTAGGATGTGGCTTCTAATGGTTCATATTGAATGCACAAAAAGTCTGGAGTTGAAATAATTTTAAAAAATTGAAATCCTTTTGTAACAGACGAGTTTTCGTCCGAAACCGTGATACTTCGAAAGAGATTGTCCATTTTGTACACGAAGTGCATCCAGTTTTTTCCGTAACCCTCTCAACTGTTTAGCACATGCTATGTGGGTGAAATTATGATATACCATGCCAAGTTTCAACCATTTCCGAGTTCATTTGTGGTGCTTTTTAATTTCAGGGTCATTTAGCTGAAAACAATTCATTAAATGCATAAAAAATAGCAAATGAAGTTAGATAGGGTTGAAATTTTAGGATGTGGCTTCTAATGCTTCATATTGAATGCACAAAAAGTCTGGAGTTGAAATAATTTTAAAAAATTGAAATCCTTTTGTAACACACGAGTTTTCGTCCGAAACCCTGATACTTCGAAAGAGATTGTCCGTTTTGTACACGAAGTGCATCCAGTTTTTGCCGTAACCCTCTCAACTTTTTAGCACATGCTATGTGGGTGAAATTATGATACCATGCCAACTTTCAACCATTTCAGAGTTCATTTGTGGTGCTTTTTAATTTCAGGGTCATTTAGCTCAAAACAATTCATTAAATGCATGAAAAATAGCAAATGAAGTTAGATAGGGTTGAAAGTTTAGGATGTGGCTTCTAATGGTTCATATTGAATGCACAAAAAGTCTGGAGTTGAAATAATTTTGAAAAATTGAAATCCTTTTGTAACAGACGAGTTTTCGTCCGAAACCCTGATACTTCTAAAGAGATTGTCCATTTTGTACACGAAGTGCATCCAGTTTTTTCCGTAACCCTCTCAACTGTT
Source organism: Elymus sibiricus (assembly GCA_039707655.1). Classification (NCBI taxonomy): domain Eukaryota; kingdom Viridiplantae; phylum Streptophyta; class Magnoliopsida; order Poales; family Poaceae; genus Elymus; species Elymus sibiricus. Next base: position 243,324,404 of record CM077665.1, read on the forward strand.
TAGCACATGCTATGTGGGTGAAATTATGATATACCATGCCAAGTTTCAACCATTTCCGAGTTCATTTGTGGTGCTTTTTAATTTCAGGGTCATTTAGCTGAAAACAATTCATTAAATGCATGAAAAATAGCAAATGAAGTTAGATAGGGTTGAAATTTTAGGATGTGGCTTCTAATGGTTCATATTAAATGCACAAAAAGTCTGGAGTTTAAATAATTTTAAAAAATTGAAATCCTTTTGTAACAGACGAGTTTTCGTCCGAAACCCTAATACTTCGAAAAAGATTGTCCATTTTGTACACGAAGTGCATCCAGTTTTTTCCGTAACCCTCTCAACTGTTTAGCACATGCTATGTGGGTGAAATTATGATATACCATGCCAACTTTCAACCATTTCCGAGTTCATTTGTGGTGCTTTTTAATTTCAGGGTCATTTAGCTGAAAACAATTCATTAAATGCATGAAAAATAGCAAATGAAGTTAGATAGGGTCGAAATTTTCGGATGTGGCTTCTAATGGTTCATATTGAATGCACAAAAAGTCTGGAGTTGAAATAAGTTTAAAAAAATTGAAATCCTTTTGTAACAGACGAGTTTTCGTCCGAAACCCTGATACTTCGAAAGAGATTGTCCATTTTGTACACGAAGTGCATCCAGTTTTTGCCGTAACCTTCTCAACTTTTTAGCACATGCTATGTGGGTGAAATTATGATACCATGCCAAGTTTCAACCATTTCAGAGTTCATTTGTGGTGCTTTTTAATTTCAGGGTCATTTAGCTCAAAACAATTCATTAAATGCATGAAAAATAGCAAATGAAATTAGATAGGGTTGAAATTTTAGGATGTCGCTTCTAATGGTTCATATTGAATGCCCAAAAAGTCTGGAGTTGAAATAAGTTAAAAAAAATTGAAATCCTTTTGTAACAGACGAGTTTTCATCCGAAACCCTGATATTTCGAAAGAGATTGTCCATTTTGTACACGAAGTGCATCCAGTTTTTGCCGTAACCCTCTCAACTTTTTAGCACATGCTATGTGGGTGAAATTATGATACCATGCCAAGTTTCAACCATTTGATAGTTAATTTGTGGTGCTTTTTAATTTCAGGGTCATTTAGCTCAAAACAATTCATTAAATGCATGAAAAATAGGAAATGAAGTTAGATAGGGTTGAAATTTTAGGATGTGGCTTCTAATGGTTCATACTGAATGCACAAAAAGTCTGGAGTTGAAAAAAGTTAAAAAAAATTGAAATCCTTATGCAACAGACGAGCTTTCGTCCGAAACCCTGATACTTCGAAAGAGATTGTCCATTTTGTACACGAAGTGCATCCAGCTTTTGCCGTAACCCTCTCAACTTTTTATCCCATGCTATGTGGGTGAAATTATGATACCATGCCAAGGTTCAACCTTTTTAGAGTTCGTTTGTGGTGCTTTTTAATTTCAGGGTCATTTAGCTCAAAACAATTCATTAAATGCATAAAAAATAGCAAATGAAGTTAGATAGGGTTGAAATTTTAGGATGTGGCTTCTAATGCTTCATATTGAATGCACAAAAAGTCTGGAGTTGAAATAAGTTAAAAAAATGGAAATCCTTTGGTAACACACGAGTTTTCGTCCGAAACCCTGATACTTCGAAATAGATTGTCCATTTTGTACACGAAGTGCATCCAGTTTTTGCCGTAACCCTCTCAACTTTTTAGCACATGCTATGTGGGTGAAATTATGATACCATGCCAAGTTTCAACCATTTCATAGTTCATTTGTGGTGCTTTTTAATTTCAGGGTCATTTAGCTCAAAACAATTCATTAAATGCATGAAAAATAGCAAATGAAGTTAGATAGGGTTGAAAGTTTAGGATGTGGCTTCTAATGGTTCATATTGAATGCACAAAAAGTCTGGAGTTGAAATAATTTTAAAAAATTGAAATCCTTTTGTAACAGACGAGTTTTCGTCCGAAACCCTGATACTTCGAAAGAGATTGTCCATTTTGTACACGAAGTGCATCCAGTTTTTTCCGTAACCCTCTCAACTGTTTAGCACATGCTATGTGGGTGAAATTATGATATACCATGCCAAGTTTCAACCATTTCCGAGTTCATTTGTGGTGCTTTTTAATTTCAGGGTCATTTAGCTGAAAACAATTCATTAAATGCATGAAAAATAGCAAATGAAGTTAGATAGGGTTGAAATTTTAGGATGTGGCTTCTAATGGTTCATATTGAATGCACAAAAAGTCTGGAGTTGAAATAATTTTAAAAAATTGAAATCCTTTTGTAACAGACGAGTTTTCGTCCGAAACCCTGATACTTCGAAAGAGATTGTCCATTTTGTACACGAAGTGCATCCAGTTTTTGCCGTAACCCTCTCAACTTTTTAGCACATGCTATGCGGGTGAAATTATGATACCATGAAAAGTTTCAACCATTTCAGAGTTCATTTGTGGTGCTTTTTAATTTCAGGGTCATTTAGCTCAAAACAATTCATTAAATGCATGAAAAATAGCAAATGAAGTTAGATAGGGTCAAAATTTTAGGATGTGGCTTCTAATGGTTCATATTGAATGCACAAAAAGTCTGGAGTTGAAATAAGTTTAAAAAAATTGAAATCCTTTTGTAACAGACGAGTTTTCGTCCGAAACCCCGATACTTCGAAAGAGATTGTCCATTTTGTACACGAAGTGCATCCAGTTTTTGCCGTAACCCTCTCAACTTTTTAGCACATGCTATGTGGGTGTAATTATGATACCATGCCAAGTTTCAACCATTTCATAGTTCATTTGTGGTGCTTTTTAATTTCACGATCGTTTAGCTCAAAACAATTCATTAAATGCATGAAAAATAGCAAATGAAGTTAGATAGGGTTGAAATTTTAGGATGTGGTTTCTAATGGTTCATATTTAATGCACAAAAAGTCTGGAGTTGAAATAAGTTCAAAAAAATTGAAATCCTTTTGTAACAGACGAGTTTTCGTCCGAAACCCTGATACTTCGAAAGAGATTGTCCATTTTGTACACGAAGTGCATCCAGTTTTTGCCGTAACCCTCTCAACTTTTTAGCACATGCTATGTGGGTGAAATTATGATACCATGCCAAGTTTCAACCATTTCATAGTTCATTTGTGGTGCTTTTTAATTTCAGGGTCATTTAGCTCAAAACAATTCATTAAATGCATGAAAAATAGGAAATGAAGTTAGATAGGGTTGAAATTTTAGGATGTGGCTTCTAATGGTTCATACTGAATGCACAAAAAGTCTGGAGTTGAAAAAAGTTAAAAAAAATTGAAATCCTTATGCAACAGACGAGCTTTCGTCCGAAACCCTGATACTTCGAAAGAGATTGTCCATTTTGTACACGAAGTGCATCCAGCTTTTGCCGTAACCCTCTCAACTTTTTATCCCATGCTATGTGGGTGAAATTATGATACCATGCCAAGGTTCAACCTTTTTAGAGTTCGTTTGTGGTGCTTTTTAATTTCAGGGTCATTTAGCTCAAAACAATTCATTAAATGCATAAAAAATAGCAAATGAAGTTAGATAGGGTTGAAATTTTAGGATGTGGCTTCTAATGCTTCATATTGAATGCACAAAAAGTCTGGAGTTGAAATAAGTTAAAAAAATTGAAATCCTTTGGTAACACACGAGTTTTCGTCCGAAACCCTGATACTTCGAAAGAGATTGTCCATTTTGTACACGAAGTGCATCCAGTTTTTGCCGTAACCCTCTCAACTTTTTAGCACATGCTATGTGGGTGAAATTATGATACCATGCCAAGTTTCAACCATTTCATAGTTCATTTGTGGTGCTTTTTAATTTCAGGGTCATTTAGCTCAAAACAATTCATTAAATGCATGAAAAATAGCAAATGAAGTTAGATAGGGTTGAAAGTTTAGGATGTGGCTTCTAATGGTTCATATTGAATGCACAAAAAGTCTGGAGTTGAAATAATTTTAAAAAATTGAAATCCTTTTGTAACAGACGAGTTTTCGTCCGAAACCCTGATACTTCGAAAGAGATTGTCCATTTTGTACACGAAGTGCATCCAGTTTTTTCCGTAACCCTCTCAACTGTTTAGCACATGCTATGTGGGTGAAATTATGATATACCATGCCAAGTTTCAACCATTTCCGAGTTCATTTGTGGTGCTTTTTAATTTCAGGGTCATTTAGCTGAAAACAATTCATTAAATGCATGAAAAATAGCAAATGAAGTTAGATAGGGTTGAAATTTTAGGATGTGGCTTCTAATGGTTCATATTGAATGCACAAAAAGTCTGGAGTTGAAATAATTTTAAAAAATTGAAATCCTTTTGTAACAGACGAGTTTTCGTCCGAAACCCTGATACTTCGAAAGAGATTGTCCATTTTGTACACGAAGTGCATCCAGTTTTTGCCGTAACCCTCTCAACTTTTTAGCACATGCTATGCGGGTGAAATTATGATACCATGCCAACTTTCAACCATTTCAGAGTTCATTTGTGGTGCTTTTTAATTTCAGGGTCATTTAGCTCAAAACAATTCATTAAATGCATGAAAAATAGCAAATGAAGTTAGATAGGGTCGAAATTTTAGGATGTGGCTTCTAATGGTTCATATTGAATGCACAAAAAGTCTGGAGTTGAAATAAGTTTAAAAAAATTGAAATCCTTTTGTAACAGACGAGTTTTCGTCCGAAACCCTGATACTTCGAAAGAGATTGTCCATTTTGTACACGAAGTGCATCCAGTTTTTTCCGTAACCCTCTCAACTTTTTAGCACATGCTATGTGGGTGTAATTATGATACCATGCCAAGTTTCAACCATTTCATAGTTCATTTGTGGTGCTTTTTAATTTCACGATCGTTTAGCTCAAAACAATTCATTAAATGCATGAAAAATAGCAAATGAAGTTAGATAGGGTTGAAATTTTAGGATGTGGCTTCTAATGGTTCATATTGAATGCACAAAAAGTCTGGAGTTGAAATAAGTTCAAAAAAATTGAAATCCTTTTGTAACAGACGAGTTTTCGTCCGAAACCCTGATACTTCGAAAGAGATTGTCCATTTTGTACACGAAGTGCATCCAGTTTTTGCCGTAACCCTCTCAACTTTTTAGCACATGCTATGTGGGTGAAATTATGATACCATGCCAAGTTTCAACCATTTCAGAGTTCATTTGTGGTGCTTTTTAATTTCAGGGTCATTTAGCCCAAAACAATTCATTAAATGCATGAAAAATAGCAAATGAAGTTAGATAGGGTTGAAATTTTAGGATGTGGCTTCTAATGGTTCATATTGAATGCACAAAAAGTCTGGAGTTGAAATAAGTTAAAAAAATTGAAATCCTTATGTAACAGACGAGTTTTCGTCCGAAACCCTGATACTTCGAAAGAGATTGTCCATTTTGTACACGAAGTGCATCGAGCTTTTGCCGTAACCCTCTCAACTTTTTATCCCATGCTATGTGGGTGAAATTATGATACCATGCCAAGTTTCAACCTTTTTAGAGTTCATTTGTGGTGCTTTTTAATTTCAGGGTCATTTAGCTCAAAACAATTCATTAAATGCATAAAAAATAGGAAATGAAGTTAGATAGGGTTGAAATTTTAGGATGTGGCTTCTAATGCTTCATATTGAATGCACAAAAAGTCTGGAGTTGAAATAAGTTAAAAAAATTGAAATCCTTTTGTAACACACGAGTTTTCATCCGAAACCCTGATACTTCGAAAGAGATTGTCCATTTTGTACACGAAGTGCATCCAGTTTTTGCCGTAACCTTCTCAACTTTTTAGCACATGCTATGTGGGTGAAATTATGATACCATGCCAAGTTTCAACCATTTCCGAGTTCATTTGTGGTGCTTTTTAATTTCAGGGTTATTTAGCTCAAAACAATTCATTAAATGCATGAAAAATAGCAAATGAAGTTTTATAGGGTTGAAAGTTTAGGATGTGGCTTCTAATGGTTCATATTGAATGCACAAAAAGTCTGGAGTTGAAATAATTTTAAAAAATTGAAATCCTTTTGTAACAGACGAGTTTTCGTCCGAAACCCTGATACTTCGAAAGAGATTGTCCATTTTGTACACGAAGTGCATCCAGTTTTTTCCGTAACCCTCTCAACTGTTTAGCACATGCTATGTGGGTGAAATTATGATATACCATGCCAAGTTTCAACCATTTCCGAGTTCATTTGTGGTGCTTTTTAATTTCAGGGTCATTTAGCTGAAAACAATTCATTAAATGCATGAAAAATAGCAAATGAAGTTAGATAGGGTCGAAATTTTCGGATGTGGCTTCTAATGGTTCATATTGAATGCACAAAAAGTCTGGAGTTGAAATAAGTTTAAAAAAATTGAAATCCTTTTGTAACAGACGAGTTTTCGTCCGAAACCCTGATACTTCGAAAGAGATTGTCCATTTTGTACACGAAGTGCATCCAGTTTTTGCCCTAACCTTCTCAACTTTTTAGCACATGCTATGTGGGTGAAATTATGATACCATGCCAAGTTTCAACCATTTCAGAGTTCATTTGTGGTGCTTTTTAATTTCAGGGTCATTTAGCTCAAAACAATTCATTAAATGCATGAAAAATAGCAAATGAAGTTAGATAGGGTTGAAATTTTAGGATGTGGCTTCTAATGGTTCATATTGAATGCCCAAAAAGTCTGGAGTTGAAATAAGTTAAAAAAAACTGAAATCCTTTTGTAACAGACGAGTTTTCGTCCGAAACCCTGATATTTCGAAAGAGATTGTCCATTTTGTACACGAAGTGCATCGAGCTTTTGCCGTAACCCTCTCAAATTTTTATCCCATGCTATGTGGGTGAAATTATGATACCATGCCAAGTTTCAACCTTTTTAGAGTTCATTTGTGGTGCTTTTTAATTTCAGGGTCATTTAGCTCAAAACAATTCATTAAATGCATAAAAAATAGCAAATGAAGTTAGATAGGGTTGAAATTTTAGGATGTGGCTTCTAATGCTTCATATTGAATGCACAAAAAGTCTGGAGTTGAAATAAGTTAAAAAAATTGAAATCCTTTTGTAACACACGAGTTTTCATCCGAAACCCTGATACTTCGAAAGAGATTGTCCATTTTGTACACGAAGTGCATCCAGTTCTTGCCGTAACCCTCTCAACTTTTTAGCACATGCTATGTGGGTGAAATTATGATACCATGCCAAGTTTCAACCATTTCCGAGTTCATTTGTGGTGCTTTTTAATTTCAGGGTCATTTAGCTGAAAACAATTCATTAAATGCATGAAAAATAGCAAATGAAGTTAGATAGGGTTGAAATTTTAGGATGTGGCTTCTAATGGTTCATATTGAATGCACAAAAAGTCTGGAGTTGAAATAATTTTAAAAAATTGAAATCCTTTTGTAACAGACGAGTTTTCGTCCGAAACCCTGATACTTCGAAAGAGATTGTCCATTTTGTACACGAAGTGCATCCAGTTTTTGCCGTAACCCTCTCAACTTTTTAGCACATGCTATGCGGGTGAAATTATGATACCATGCCAACTTTCAACCATTTCAGAGTTCATTTGTGGTGCTTTTTAATTTCAGGGTCATTTAGCTCAAAACAATTCATTAAATGCATGAAAAATAGCAAATGAAGTTAGATAGGGTCGAAATTTTAGGATGTGGCTTCTAATGGTTCATATTGAATGCACAAAAAGTCTGGAGTTGAAATAAGTTTAAAAAAAATGAAATCCTTTTGTAACAGACGAGTTTTCGTCCGAAACCCTGATACTTCGAAAGAGATTGTCCATTTTGTACACGAAGTGCATCCAGTTTTTGCCGTAACCCTCTCAACTTTTTAGCACATGCTATGTGGGTGTAATTATGATACCATGCCAAGTTTCAACCATTTCATAGTTCATTTGTGGTGCTTTTTAATTTCACGATCGTTTAGCTCAAAACAATTCATTAAATGCATGAAAAATAGCAAATGAAGTTAGATAGGGTTGAAATTTTAGGATGTGGCTTCTAATGGTTCATATTGAATGCACAAAAAGTCTGGAGTTGAAATAAGTTCAAAAAAATTGAAATCCTTTTGTAACAGACGAGTTTTCGTCCGAAACCCTGATACTTCGAAAGAGATTGTCCATTTTGTACACGAAGTGCATCCAGTTTTTGCTGTAACCCTCTCAACTTTTTAGCACATGCTATGTGGGTGAAATTATGATACCATGCCAAGTTTCAACCATTTCAGAGTTCATTTGTGGTGCTTTTTAATTTCAGGGTCATTTAGCCCAAAACAATTCATTAAATGCATGAAAAATAGCAAATGAAGTTAGATAGGGTTGAAATTTTAGGATGTGGCTTCTAATGGTTCATATTGAATGCACAAAAAGTCTGGAGTTGAAATAAGTTAAAAAAATTGAAATCCTTATGTAACAGACGAGTTTTCGTCCGAAACCCTGATACTTCGAAAGAGATTGTCCATTTTGTACACGAAGTGCATCGAGCTTTTGCCGTAACCCTCTCAACTTTTTATCCCATGCTATGTGGGTGAAATTATGATACCATGCCAAGTTTCAACCTTTTTAGAGTTCATTTGTGGTGCTTTTTAATTTCAGGGTCATTTAGCTCAAAACAATTCATTAAATGCATAAAAAATAGGAAATGAAGTTAGATAGGGTTGAAATTTTAGGATGTGGCTTCTAATGCTTCATATTGAATGCACAAAAAGTCTGGAGTTGAAATAAGTTAAAAAAATTGAAATCCTTTTGTAACACACGAGTTTTCATCCGAAACCCTGATACTTCGAAAGAGATTGTCCATTTTGTACACGAAGTGCATCCAGTTTTTGCCGTAACCTTCTCAACTTTTTAGCACATGCTATGTGGGTGAAATTATGATACCATGCCAAGTTTCAACCATTTCCGAGTTCATTTGTGGTGCTTTTTAATTTCAGGGTTATTTAGCTCAAAACAATTCATTAAATGCATGAAAAATAGCAAATGAAGTTTTATAGGGTTGAAAGTTTAGGATGTGGCTTCTAATGGTTCATATTGAATGCACAAAAAGTCTGGAGTTGAAATAATTTTAAAAAATTGAAATCCTTTTGTAACAGACGAGTTTTCGTCCGAAACCCTGATACTTCGAAAGAGATTGTCCATTTTGTACACGAAGTGCATCCAGTTTTTTCCGTAACCCTCTCAACTGTTTAGCACATGCTATGTGGGTGAAATTATGATATACCATGCCAAGTTTCAACCATTTCCGAGTTCATTTGTGGTGCTTTTTAATTTCAGGGTCATTTAGCTGAAAACAATTCATTAAATGCATGAAAAATAGCAAATGAAGTTAGATAGGGTCGAAATTTTCGGATGTGGCTTCTAATGGTTCATATTGAATGCACAAAAAGTCTGGAGTTGAAATAAGTTTAAAAAAATTGAAATCCTTTTGTAACAGACGAGTTTTCGTCCGAAACCCTGATACTTCGAAAGAGATTGTCCATTTTGTACACGAAGTGCATCCAGTTTTTGCCCTAACCTTCTCAACTTTTTAGCACATGCTATGTGGGTGAAATTATGATACCATGCCAAGTTTCAACCATTTCAGAGTTCATTTGTGGTGCTTTTTAATTTCAGGGTCATTTAGCTCAAAACAATTCATTAAATGCATGAAAAATAGCAAATGAAGTTAGATAGGGTTGAAATTTTAGGATGTGGCTTCTAATGGTTCATATTGAATGCCCAAAAAGTCTGGTGTTGAAATAAGTTAAAAAAAACTGAAATCCTTTTGTAACAGACGAGTTTTCGTCCGAAACCCTGATATTTCGAAAGAGATTGTCCATTTTGTACACGAAGTGCATCGAGCTTTTGCCGTAACCCTCTCAAATTTTTATCCCATGCTATGTGGGTGAAATTATGATACCATGCCAAGTTTCAACCTTTTTAGAGTTCATTTGTGGTGCTTTTTAATTTCAGGGTCATTTAGCTCAAAACAATTCATTAAATGCATAAAAAATAGCAAATGAAGTTAGATAGGGTTGAAATTTTAGGATGTGGCTTCTAATGCTTCATATTGAATGCACAAAAAGTCTGGAGTTGAAATAAGTTAAAAAAATTGAAATCCTTTTGTAACACACGAGTTTTCATCCGAAACCCTGATACTTCGAAAGAGATTGTCCATTTTGTACACGAAGTGCATCCAGTTCTTGCCGTAACCCTCTCAACTTTTTAGCACATGCTATGTGGGTGAAATTATGATACCATGCCAAGTTTCAACCATTTCCGAGTTCATTTGTGGTGCTTTTTAATTTCAGGGTCATTTAGCTGAAAACAATTCATTAAATGCATGAAAAATAGCAAATGAAGTTAGATAGGGTTGAAATTTTAGGATGTGGCTTCTAATGGTTCATATTGAATGCACAAAAAGTCTGGAGTTGAAATAATTTTGAAAAATTGAAATCCTTTTGTAACAGACGAGTTTTCGTCCGAAACCCTGATACTTCTAAAGAGATTGTCCATTTTGTACACGAAGTGCATCCAGTTTTTTCCGTAACCCTCTCAACTGTTTAGCACATGCTATGTGGGTGAAATTATGATATACCATGCCAAGTTTCAACCATTTCCGAGTTCATTTGTGGTGCTTTTTAATTTCAGGGTCATTTAGCTGAAAACAATTCATTAAATGCATGAAAAATAGCAAATGAAGTTAGATAGGGTTGAAATTTTAGGATGTGGCTTCTAATGGTTCATATTGAATGCACAAAAAGTCTGGAGTTGAAATAATTTTAAAAAATTGAAATCCTTATGTAACAGACGAGTTTTCGTCCTAAACCCTCATACTTCGAAAGAGTTTGTCCATTTTGTACACGAAGTGCATCCAGTTTTTGCCGTAACCCTCTCAACTTTTTAGCACATTCTATGTGGGTGAAATTATGATACCATGCCAAGTTTCAACCATTTCAGAGTTCATTTGTGGTGCTTTTTAATTTCAGGGTCATTTAGCTCAAAACAATTCATTTAATGCATGAAAAATAGCAAATGAAGTTAGATAGGGTTGAAATTTTAGGATGTGGCTTCTAATGGTTCATATTGAATGCACAAAAAGTTTGGAGTTGAAATAAGTTAAAAAAAATTGAAATCCTTTTGTAACAGACGAGTTTTCGTCCTAAACCCTGATACTTCGAAAGAGATTGTCCATTTTGTACACGAAGTGCATCCAGTTTTTGCCGTAACCCTCTCAACTTTTTAGCACATGCTATGTGGGTGAAATTATGATACCATGCCAAGTTTCAACCATTTCAGAGTTCATTTGTGGTGCTTTTTAATTTCAGGGTCATTTAGGTCAAAACAATTCATTAAATGCATAAAAAATAGCAACTGAAGTTAGATAGGGTTGAAATTTTAGGATGTGGCTTCTAATGCTTCATATTGAATGCACAAAAAGTCTGGAGTTGAAATAAGTTAAAAAAATTGAAATCCTTTTGTAACACACGAGTTTTCGTCCGAAACCCTGATACTTCGAAAGAGATTGTCCATTTTGTACACGAAGTGCATCCAGTTTTTGCCGTAACCCTCTCAACTTTTTAGCACATGCTATGTGGGTGAAATTATGATACCATGCCAAGTTTCAACCATTTCAGAGTTCATTTGTGGTGCTTTTTAATTTCAGGGTCATTTAGCTCAAAAGAATTCATTAAATGCATGAAAAATAGCAAATGAAGTTAGATATGGTTGAAAGTTTAGGATGTGGCTTCTAATGGTTCATATTGAATGCACAAAAAGTCTGGAGTTGAAATAATTTTAAAAAATTGAAATCCTTTTGTAACAGACGAGTTTTCGTCCGAAACCCTGATACTTCGAAAGAGATTGTCCATTTTGTACACGAAGTGCATCCAGTTTTTTCCGTAACCCTCTCAACTGTTTAGCACATGCTATGTGGGTGAAATTATGATATACCATGCCAAGTTTCAACCATTTCCGAGTTCATTTGTGGTGCTTTTTAATTTCAGGGTCATTTAGCTGAAAACAATTCATTAAATGCATGAAAAATAGCAAATGAAGTTAGATAGGGTCGAAATTTTCGGATGTGGCTTCTAATGGTTCATATTGAATGCACAAAAAGTCTGGAGTTGAAATAAGTTTAAAAAAATTGAAATCCTTTTGTAACAGACGAGTTTTCGTCCGAAACCCTGATACTTCGAAAGAGATTGTCCATTTTGTACACGAAGTGCATCCAGTTTTTGCCCTAACCTTCTCAACTTTTTAGCACATGCTATGTGGGTGAAATTATGATACCATGCCAAGTTTCAACCATTTCAGAGTTCATTTGTGGTGCTTTTTAATTTCAGGGTCATTTAGCTCAAAACAATTCATTAAATGCATGAAAAATAGCAAATGAAGTTAGATAGGGTTGAAATTTTAGGATGTGGCTTCTAATGGTTCATATTGAATGCCCAAAAAGTCTGGAGTTGAAATAAGTTAAAAAAAATTGAAATCCTTTTGTAACAGACGAGTTTTCGTCCTAAACCCTGATACTTCGAAAGAGATTGTCCATTTTGTACACGAAGTGCATCCAGTTTTTGCCGTAACCCTCTCAACTTTTTAGCACATGCTATGTGGGTGAAATTATGATACCATGCCAAGTTTCAACCATTTCAGAGTTCATTTGTGGTGCTTTTTAATTTCAGGGTCATTTAGCTCAAAAGAATTCATTAAATGCATGAAAAATAGCAAATGAAGTTAGATATGGTTGAAAGTTTAGGATGTGGCTTCTAATGGTTCATATTGAATGCACAAAAAGTCTGGAGTTGAAATAATTTTAAAAAATTGAAATCCTTTTGTAACAGACGAGTTTTCGTCCGAAACCCTGATACTTCGAAAGAGATTGTCCATTTTGTACACGAAGTGCATCCAGTTTTTTCCGTAACCCTCTCAACTGTTTAGCACATGCTATGTGGGTGAAATTATGATATACCATGCCAAGTTTCAACCATTTCCGAGTTCATTTGTGGTGCTTTTTAATTTCAGGGTCATTTAGCTGAAAACAATTCATTAAATGCATGAAAAATAGCAAATGAAGTTAGATAGGGTCGAAATTTTCGGATGTGGCTTCTAATGGTTCATATTGAATGCACAAAAAGTCTGGAGTTGAAATAAGTTTAAAAAAATTGAAATCCTTTTGTAACAGACGAGTTTTCGTCCGAAACCCTGATACTTCGAAAGAGATTGTCCATTTTGTACACGAAGTGCATCCAGTTTTTGCCCTAACCTTCTCAACTTTTTAGCACATGCTATGTGGGTGAAATTATGATACCATGCCAAGTTTCAACCATTTCAGAGTTCATTTGTGGTGCTTTTTAATTTCAGGGTCATTTAGCTCAAAACAATTCATTAAATGCATGAAAAATAGCAAATGAAGTTAGATAGGGTTGAAATTTTAGGATGTGGCTTCTAATGGTTCATATTGAATGCCCAAAAAGTCTGGAGTTGAAATAAGTTAAAAAAAACTGAAATCCTTTTGTAACAGACGAGTTTTCGTCCGAAACCCTGATATTTAGAAAGAGATTGTCCATTTTGTACACGAAGTGCATCGAGCTTTTGCCGTAACCCTCTCAAATTTTTATCCCATGCTATGTGGGTGAAATTATGATACCATGCCAAGTTTCAACCTTTTTAGAGTTCATTTGTGGTGCTTTTTAATTTCAGGGTCATTTAGCTCAAAACAATTCATTAAATGCATAAAAAATAGCAAATGAAGTTAGATAGGGTTGAAATTTTAGGATGTGGCTTCTAATGCTTCATATTGAATGCACAAAAAGTCTGGAGTTGAAATAAGTTAAAAAAATTGAAATCCTTTTGTAACACACGAGTTTTCATCCGAAACCCTGATACTTCGAAAGAGATTGTCCATTTTGTACACGAAGTGCATCCAGTTCTTGCCGTAACCCTCTCAACTTTTTAGCACATGCTATGTGGGTGAAATTATGATACCATGCCAAGTTTCAACCATTTCCGAGTTCATTTGTGGTGCTTTTTAATTTCAGGGTCATTTAGCTGAAAACAATTCATTAAATGCATGAAAAATAGCAAATGAAGTTAGATAGGGTTGAAATTTTAGGATGTGGCTTCTAATGGTTCATATTGAATGCACAAAAAGTCTGGAGTTGAAATAATTTTGAAAAATTGAAATCCTTTTGTAACAGACGAGTTTTCGTCCGAAACCCTGATACTTCTAAAGAGATTGTCCATTTTGTACACGAAGTGCATCCAGTTTTTTCCGTAACCCTCTCAACTGTTTAGCACATGCTATGTGGGTGAAATTATGATATACCATGCCAAGTTTCAACCATTTCAGAGTTCATTTGTGGTGCTTTTTAATTTCAGGGTCATTTAGCTCAAAACAATTCATTTAATGCATGAAAAATAGCAAATGAAGTTAGATAGGGTTGAAATTTTAGGATGTGGCTTCTAATGGTTCATATTGAATGCACAAAAAGTTTGGAGTTGAAATAAGTTAAAAAAAATTGAAATCCTTTTGTAACAGACGAGTTTTCGTCCTAAACCCTGATACTTCGAAAGAGATTGTCCATTTTGTACACGAAGTGCATCCAGTTTTTGCCGTAACCCTCTCAACTTTTTAGCACATGCTATGTGGGTGAAATTATGATACCATGCCAAGTTTCAACCATTTCAGAGTTCATTTGTGGTGCTTTTTAATTTCAGGGTCATTTAGCTCAAAACAATTCATTTAATGCATGAAAAATAGCAAATGAAGTTAGATAGGGTTGAAATTTTAGGATGTGGCTTCTAATGCTTCATATTGAATGCACAAAAAGTCTGGAGTTGAAATAAGTTAAAAAAATTGAAATCCTTTTGTAACACACGAGTTTTCGTCCGAAACCCTGATACTTCGAAAGAGATTGTCCATTTTGTACACGAAGTGCATCCAGTTTTTGCCGTAACCCTCTCAACTTTTTAGCACATGCTATGTGGGTGAAATTATGATACCATGCCAAGTTTCAACCATTTCAGAGTTCATTTGTGGTGCTTTTTAATTTCAGGGTCATTTAGCTCAAAAGAATTCATTAAATGCATGAAAAATAGCAAATGAAGTTAGATATGGTTGAAAGTTTAGGATGTGGCTTCTAATGGTTCATATTGAATGCACAAAAAGTCTGGAGTTGAAATAATTTTAAAAAATTGAAATCCTTTTGTAACAGACGAGTTTTCGTCCGAAACCCTGATACTTCGAAAGAGATTGTCCATTTTGTACACGAAGTGCATCCAGTTTTTGCCGTAACCCTCTCAACTTTTTAGCACATGCTATGTGGGTGTAATTATGATACCATGCCAAGTTTCAACCATTTCATAGTTCATTTGTGGTGCTTTTTAATTTCACGATCGTTTAGCTCAAAACAATTCATTAAATGCATGAAAAATAGCAAATGAAGTTAGATAGGGTTGAAATTTTAGGATGTGGCTTCTAATGGTTCATATTGAATGCACAAAAAGTCTGGAGTTGAAATAAGTTCAAAAAAATTGAAATCCTTTTGTAACAGACGAGTTTTCGTCCGAAACCCTGATACTTCGAAAGAGATTGTCCATTTTGTACACGAAGTGCATCCAGTTTTTGCCGTAACCCTCTCAACTTTTTAGCACATGCTATGTGGGTGAAATTATTATACCATGCCAAGTTTCAACCATTTCAGAGTTCATTTGTGGTGCTTTTTAATTTCAGGGTCATTTAGCCCAAAACAATTCATTAAATGCATGAAAAATAGCAAATGAAGTTAGATAGGGTTGAAATTTTAGGATGTGGCTTCTAATGGTTCATATTGAATGCACAAAAAGTCTGGAGTTGAAATAAGTTAAAAAAATTGAAATCCTTATGTAACAGACGAGTTTTCGTCCGAAACCCTGATACTTCGAAAGAGATTGTCCATTTTGTACACGAAGTGCATCGAGCTTTTGCCGTAACCCTCTCAACTTTTTATCCCATGCTATGTGGGTGAAATTATGATACCATGCCAAGTTTCAACCTTTTTAGAGTTCATTTGTGGTGCTTTTTAATTTCAGGGTCATTTAGCTCAAAACAATTCATTAAATGCATAAAAAATAGGAAATGAAGTTAGATAGGGTTGAAATTTTAGGATGTGGCTTCTAATGCTTCATATTGAATGCACAAAAAGTCTGGAGTTGAAATAAGTTAAAAAAATTGAAATCCTTTTGTAACACACGAGTTTTCATCCGAAACCCTGATACTTCGAAAGAGATTGTCCATTTTGTACACGAAGTGCATCCAGTTTTTGCCGTAACCTTCTCAACTTTTTAGCACATGCTATGTGGGTGAAATTATGATACCATGCCAAGTTTCAACCATTTCCGAGTTCATTTGTGGTGCTTTTTAATTTCAGGGTTATTTAGCTCAAAACAATTCATTAAATGCATGAAAAATAGCAAATGAAGTTTTATAGGGTTGAAAGTTTAGGATGTGGCTTCTAATGGTTCATATTGAATGCACAAAAAGTCTGGAGTTGAAATAATTTTAAAAAATTGAAATCCTTTTGTAACAGACGAGTTTTCGTCCGAAACCCTGATACTTCGAAAGAGATTGTCCATTTTGTACACGAAGTGCATCCAGTTTTTTCCGTAACCCTCTCAACTGTTTAGCACATGCTATGTGGGTGAAATTATGATATACCATGCCAAGTTTCAACCATTTCCGAGTTCATTTGTGGTGCTTTTTAATTTCAGGGTCATTTAGCTGAAAACAATTCATTAAATGCATGAAAAATAGCAAATGAAGTTAGATAGGGTCGAAATTTTCGGATGTGGCTTCTAATGGTTCATATTGAATGCACAAAAAGTCTGGAGTTGAAATAAGTTTAAAAAAATTGAAATCCTTTTGTAACAGACGAGTTTTCGTCCGAAACCCTGATACTTCGAAAGAGATTGTCCATTTTGTACACGAAGTGCATCCAGTTTTTGCCCTAACCTTCTCAACTTTTTAGCACATGCTATGTGGGTGAAATTATGATACCATGCCAAGTTTCAACCATTTCAGAGTTCATTTGTGGTGCTTTTTAATTTCAGGGTCATTTAGCTCAAAACAATTCATTAAATGCATGAAAAATAGCAAATGAAGTTAGATAGGGTTGAAATTTTAGGATGTGGCTTCTAATGGTTCATATTGAATGCCCAAAAAGTCTGGAGTTGAAATAAGTTAAAAAAAACTGAAATCCTTTTGTAACAGACGAGTTTTCGTCCGAAACCCTGATATTTCGAAAGAGATTGTCCATTTTGTACACGAAGTGCATCGAGCTTTTGCCGTAACCCTCTCAAATTTTTATCCCATGCTATGTGGGTGAAATTATGATACCATGCCAAGTTTCAACCTTTTTAGAGTTCATTTGTGGTGCTTTTTAATTTCAGGGTCATTTAGCTCAAAACAATTCATTAAATGCATAAAAAATAGCAAATGAAGTTAGATAGGGTTGAAATTTTAGGATGTGGCTTCTAATGCTTCATATTGAATGCACAAAAAGTCTGGAGTTGAAATAAGTTAAAAAAATTGAAATCCTTTTGTAACACACGAGTTTTCATCCGAAACCCTGATACTTCGAAAGAGATTGTCCATTTTGTACACGAAGTGCATCCAGTTCTTGCCGTAACCCTCTCAACTTTTTAGCACATGCTATGTGGGTGAAATTATGATACCATGCCAAGTTTCAACCATTTCCGAGTTCATTTGTGGTGCTTTTTAATTTCAGGGTCATTTAGCTGAAAACAATTCATTAAATGCATGAAAAATAGCAAATGAAGTTAGATAGGGTTGAAATTTTAGGATGTGGCTTCTAATGGTTCATATTGAATGCACAAAAAGTCTGGAGTTGAAATAATTTTGAAAAATTGAAATCCTTTTGTAACAGACGAGTTTTCGTCCGAAACCCTGATACTTCTAAAGAGATTGTCCATTTTGTACACGAAGTGCATCCAGTTTTTTCCGTAACCCTCTCAACTGTTTAGCACATGCTATGTGG
Organism: Elymus sibiricus; assembly: GCA_039707655.1. Taxonomy (NCBI): domain Eukaryota; kingdom Viridiplantae; phylum Streptophyta; class Magnoliopsida; order Poales; family Poaceae; genus Elymus; species Elymus sibiricus. The sequence continues at coordinate 243,342,380 of CM077665.1, forward strand.
GTGAAATTATGATATACCATGCCAAGTTTCAACCATTTCCGAGTTCATTTGTGGTGCTTTTTAATTTCAGGGTCATTTAGCTGAAAACAATTCATTAAATGCATGAAAAATAGCAAATGAAGTTAGATAGGGTTGAAATTTTAGGATGTGGCTTCTAATGGTTCATATTGAATGCACAAAAAGTCTGGAGTTGAAATAATTTTAAAAAATTGAAATCCTTATGTAACAGACGAGTTTTCGTCCTAAACCCTCATACTTCGAAAGAGTTTGTCCATTTTGTACACGAAGTGCATCCAGTTTTTGCCGTAACCCTCTCAACTTTTTAGCACATTCTATGTGGGTGAAATTATGATACCATGCCAAGTTTCAACCATTTCAGAGTTCATTTGTGGTGCTTTTTAATTTCAGGGTCATTTAGCTCAAAACAATTCATTTAATGCATGAAAAATAGCAAATGAAGTTAGATAGGGTTGAAATTTTAGGATGTGGCTTCTAATGGTTCATATTGAATGCACAAAAAGTTTGGAGTTGAAATAAGTTAAAAAAAATTGAAATCCTTTTGTAACAGACGACTTTTCGTCCTAAACCCTGATACTTCGAAAGAGATTGTCCATTTTGTACACGAAGTGCATCCAGTTTTTGCCGTAACCCTCTCAACTTTTTAGCACATGCTATGTGGGTGAAATTATGATACCATGCCAAGTTTCAACCATTTCAGAGTTCATTTGTGGTGCTTTTTAATTTCAGGGTCATTTAGGTCAAAACAATTCATTAAATGCATAAAAAATAGCAACTGAAGTTAGATAGGGTTGAAATTTTAGGATGTGGCTTCTAATGCTTCATATTGAATGCACAAAAAGTCTGGAGTTGAAATAAGTTAAAAAAATTGAAATCCTTTTGTAACACACGAGTTTTCGTCCGAAACCCTGATACTTCGAAAGAGATTGTCCATTTTGTACACGAAGTGCATCCAGTTTTTGCCGTAACCCTCTCAACTTTTTAGCACATGCTATGTGGGTGAAATTATGATACCATGCCAAGTTTCAACCATTTCAGAGTTCATTTGTGGTGCTTTTTAATTTCAGGGTCATTTAGCTCAAAAGAATTCATTAAATGCATGAAAAATAGCAAATGAAGTTAGATATGGTTGAAAGTTTAGGATGTGGCTTCTAATGGTTCATATTGAATGCACAAAAAGTCTGGAGTTGAAATAATTTTAAAAAATTGAAATCCTTTTGTAACAGACGAGTTTTCGTCCGAAACCCTGATACTTCGAAAGAGATTGTCCATTTTGTACACGAAGTGCATCCAGTTTTTTCCGTAACCCTCTCAACTGTTTAGCACATGCTATGTGGGTGAAATTATGATATACCATGCCAAGTTTCAACCATTTCCGAGTTCATTTGTGGTGCTTTTTAATTTCAGGGTCATTTAGCTGAAAACAATTCATTAAATGCATGAAAAATAGCAAATGAAGTTAGATAGGGTCGAAATTTTCGGATGTGGCTTCTAATGGTTCATATTGAATGCACAAAAAGTCTGGAGTTGAAATAAGTTTAAAAAAATTGAAATCCTTTTGTAACAGACGAGTTTTCGTCCGAAACCCTGATACTTCGAAAGAGATTGTCCATTTTGTACACGAAGTGCATCCAGTTTTTGCCCTAACCTTCTCAACTTTTTAGCACATGCTATGTGGGTGAAATTATGATACCATGCCAAGTTTCAACCATTTCAGAGTTCATTTGTGGTGCTTTTTAATTTCAGGGTCATTTAGCTCAAAACAATTCATTAAATGCATGAAAAATAGCAAATGAAGTTAGATAGGGTTGAAATTTTAGGATGTGGCTTCTAATGGTTCATATTGAATGCCCAAAAAGTCTGGAGTTGAAATAAGTTAAAAAAAACTGAAATCCTTTTGTAACAGACGAGTTTTCGTCCGAAACCCTGATATTTCGAAAGAGATTGTCCATTTTGTACACGAAGTGCATCGAGCTTTTGCCGTAACCCTCTCAAATTTTTATCCCATGCTATGTGGGTGAAATTATGATACCATGCCAAGTTTCAACCTTTTTAGAGTTCATTTGTGGTGCTTTTTAATTTCAGGGTCATTTAGCTCAAAACAATTCATTAAATGCATAAAAAATAGCAAATGAAGTTAGATAGGGTTGAAATTTTAGGATGTGGCTTCTAATGCTTCATATTGAATGCACAAAAAGTCTGGAGTTGAAATAAGTTAAAAAAATTGAAATCCTTTTGTAACACACGAGTTTTCATCCGAAACCCTGATACTTCGAAAGAGATTGTCCATTTTGTACACGAAGTGCATCCAGTTCTTGCCGTAACCCTCTCAACTTTTTAGCACATGCTATGTGGGTGAAATTATGATACCATGCCAAGTTTCAACCATTTCCGAGTTCATTTGTGGTGCTTTTTAATTTCAGGGTCATTTAGCTGAAAACAATTCATTAAATGCATGAAAAATAGCAAATGAAGTTAGATAGGGTTGAAATTTTAGGATGTGGCTTCTAATGGTTCATATTGAATGCACAAAAAGTCTGGAGTTGAAATAATTTTGAAAAATTGAAATCCTTTTGTAACAGACGAGTTTTCGTCCGAAACCCTGATACTTCTAAAGAGATTGTCCATTTTGTACACGAAGTGCATCCAGTTTTTTCCGTAACCCTCTCAACTGTTTAGCACATGCTATGTGGGTGAAATTATGATATACCATGCCAAGTTTCAACCATTTCCGAGTTCATTTGTGGTGCTTTTTAATTTCAGGGTCATTTAGCTGAAAACAATTCATTAAATGCATGAAAAATAGCAAATGAAGTTAGATAGGGTTGAAATTTTAGGATGTGGCTTCTAATGGTTCATATTGAATGCACAAAAAGTCTGGAGTTGAAATAATTTTAAAAAATTGAAATCCTTATGTAACAGACGAGTTTTCGTCCTAAACCCTCATACTTCGAAAGAGTTTGTCCATTTTGTACACGAAGTGCATCCAGTTTTTGCCGTAACCCTCTCAACTTTTTAGCACATTCTATGTGGGTGAAATTATGATACCATGCCAAGTTTCAACCATTTCAGAGTTCATTTGTGGTGCTTTTTAATTTCAGGGTCATTTAGCTCAAAACAATTCATTTAATGCATGAAAAATAGCAAATGAAGTTAGATAGGGTTGAAATTTTAGGATGTGGCTTCTAATGGTTCATATTGAATGCACAAAAAGTTTGGAGTTGAAATAAGTTAAAAAAAATTGAAATCCTTTTGTAACAGACGAGTTTTCGTCCTAAACCCTGATACTTCGAAAGAGATTGTCCATTTTGTACACGAAGTGCATCCAGTTTTTGCCGTAACCCTCTCAACTTTTTAGCACATGCTATGTGGGTGAAATTATGATACCATGCCAAGTTTCAACCATTTCAGAGTTCATTTGTGGTGCTTTTTAATTTCAGGGTCATTTAGGTCAAAACAATTCATTAAATGCATAAAAAATAGCAAATGAAGTTAGATAGGGTTGAAATTTTAGGATGTGGCTTCTAATGCTTCATATTGAATGCACAAAAAGTCTGGAGTTGAAATAAGTTAAAAAAATTGAAATCCTTTTGTAACACACGAGTTTTCGTCCGAAACCCTGATACTTCGAAAGAGATTGTCCATTTTGTACACGAAGTGCATCCAGTTTTTGCCGTAACCCTCTCAACTTTTTAGCACATGCTATGTGGGTGAAATTATGATACCATGCCAAGTTTCAACCATTTCAGAGTTCATTTGTGGTGCTTTTTAATTTCAGGGTCATTTAGCTCAAAAGAATTCATTAAATGCATGAAAAATAGCAAATGAAGTTAGATATGGTTGAAAGTTTAGGATGTGGCTTCTAATGGTTCATATTGAATGCACAAAAAGTCTGGAGTTGAAATAATTTTGAAAAATTGAAATCCTTTTGTAACAGACGAGTTTTCGTCCGAAACCCTGATACTTCGAAAGAGATTGTCCATTTTGTACACGAAGTGCATCCAGTTTTTTCCGTAACCCTCTCAACTGTTTAGCACATGCTATGTGGGTGAAATTATGATATACCATGCCAAGTTTCAACCATTTCCGAGTTCATTTGTGGTGATTTTTAATTTCAGGGTCATTTAGCTGAAAACAATTCATTAAATGCATGAAAAATAGCAAATGAAGTTAGATAGGGTTGAAATTTTAGGATGTGGCTTCTAATGGTTCATATTGAATGCACAAAAAGTCTGGAGTTGAAATAATTTTAAAAAATTGAAATCCTTTTGTAACAGACGAGTTTTCGTCCGAAACCCTGATACTTCGAAAGAGATTGTCCATTTTGTACACGAAGTGCATCCAGTTTTTTCCGTAACCCTCTCAACTGTTTAGCACATGCTATGTGGGTGAAATTATGATATACCATGCCAAGTTTCAACCATTTTCGAGTTCATTTGTGGTGCTTTTTAATTTCAGGGTCATTTAGCTGAAAACAATTCATTAAATGCATGAAAAATAGCAAATGAAGTTAGATAGGGTTGAAATTTTAGGATGTGGCTTCTAATGGTTCATATTGAATGCACAAAAAGTCTGGAGTTGAAATAATTTTAAAAAATTGAAATCCTTTTGTAACAGACGAGTTTTCGTCCGAAACCCTGATACTTCGAAAGAGATTGTCCATTTTGTACACGAAGTGCATCCAGTTTTTTCCGTAACCCTCTCAACTGTTTAGCACATGCTATGTGGGTGAAATTATGATATACCATGCCAAGTTTCAACCATTTTCGAGTTCATTTGTGGTGCTTTTTAATTTCAGGGTCACTTAGCTGAAAACAATTCATTAAATGCATGAAAAATAGCAAATGAAGTTAGATAGGGTCGGAATTTTAGGATGTGGCTTCTAATGGTTCATATTGAATGCACAAAAAGTCTGGAGTTGAAATAAGTTAAAAAAAATTGAAATCCTTTTGTAACAGACGAGTTTTCGTCCGAAACCCTGATATTTCGAAAGAGATTGTCCATTTTGTACACGAAGTGCATCCAGTTTTTTCCGTAACCCTCTCAACTTTTTAGCACATGCTATGTGGGTGAAATTATGATACCATGCCAAGTTTCAACCATTTGATAGTTCATTTGTGGTGCTTTTTAATTTCAGGGTCATTTAGCTGAAAACAATTCATTAAATGCATGAAAAATAGCAAATGAAGATAGATAGGGTTGAAATTTTAGGATGTGGCTTCTAATGGTTCATATTGAATGCACAAAAAGTCTGGAGTTGAAATAAGTTTAAAAAAATTGAAATCCTTATGTAACAGACGAGTTTTCGTCCGAAACCCTGATACTTCGAAAGAGATTGTCCATTTTGTACACGAAGTGCATCCAGCTTTTGTCGTAAACCTCTCAACTTTTTATCCCATGCTATGTGGGTGAAATTATGATACCATGCCAAGTTTCAACCTTTTTAGAGTTCATTTGTGGTGCTTTTTAATTTCAGGGTCATTTAGCTCAAAATAATTCATTAAATGCATGAAAAATAGGAAATGAAGTTAGATAGGGTTGAAAGTTTAGGATGTGGCTTCTAATGGTTCATATTGAATGCACAAAAAGTCTGGAGTTGAAATAATTTTAAAAAATTGAAATCCTTTTGTAACAGACGAGTTTTCGTCCGAAACCCTGATACTTCGAAAGAGATTGTCCATTTTGTACACGAAGTGCATCCAGTTTTTTCCGTAACCCTCTCAACTGTTTAGCACATGCTATGTGGGTGAAATTATGATATACCATGCCAAGTTTCAACCATTTCCGAGTTCATTTGTGGTGCTTTTTAATTTCAGGGTCATTTAGCTGAAAACAATTCATTAAATGCATGAAAAATAGCAAATGAAGTTAGATAGGGTTGAAATTTTAGGATGTGGCTTCTAATGGTTCATATTGAATGCACAAAAAGTCTGGAGTTGAAATAATTTTAAAAAATTGAAATCCTTTTGTAACAGACGAGTTTTCGTCCGAAACCCTGATACTTCGAAAGAAATTGTCCATTTTGTACACGAAGTGCATCCAGTTTTTTCCGTAACCCTCTCAACTGTTTAGCACATGCTATGTGGGTGAAATTATGATATACCATGCCAAGTTTCAACCATTTCCGAGTTCATTTGTGGTGCTTTTTAATTTCAGGGTCATTTAGCTGAAAACAATTCATTAAATGCATGAAAAATATGAAGTTAGATAGGGTCGAAATTTTAGGATGTGGCTTCTAATGGTTCATATTGAATGCACAAAAAGTCTGGAGTTGAAATAAGTTAAAAAAAATTGAAATCCTTTTGTAACAGACGAGTTTTCGTCCGAAACCCTGATATTTCGAAAGAGATTGTCCATTTTGTACACGAAGTGCATCCAGTTTTTTCCGTAACCCTCTCAACTTTTTAGCACATGCTATGTGGGTGAAATTATGATACCATGCCAAGTTTCAACCATTTGATAGTTCATTTGTGGTGCTTTTTAATTTCAGGGTCATTTAGCTGAAAACAATTCATTAAATGCATGAAAAATAGCAAATGAAGTTAGATAGGGTTGAAATTTTAGGATGTGGCTTCTAATGGTTCATATTGAATGCACAAAAAGTCTGGAGTTGAAATAAGTTTAAAAAAATTGAAATCCTTATGTAACAGACGAGTTTTCGTCCGAAACCCTGATACTTCGAAAGAGATTGTCCATTTTGTACACGAAGTGCATCCAGCTTTTGCCGTAAACCTCTCAACTTTTTATCCCATGCTATGTGGGTGAAATTATGATACCATGCCAAGTTTCAACCTTTTTAGAGTTCATTTGTGGTGCTTTTTAATTTCAGGGTCATTTAGCTCAAAATAATTCATTAAATGCATGAAAAATAGGAAATGAAGTTAGATAGGGTTGAAAGTTTAGGATGTGGCTTCTAATGGTTCATATTGAATGCACAAATAGTCTGGAGTTGAAATAATTTTAAAAAATTGAAATCCTTTTGTAACAGACGAGTTTTCGTCCGAAACCCTGATACTTCGAAAGAGATTGTCCATTTTGTACACGAAGTGCATCCAGTTTTTGCCGTAACCCTCTCAACTTTTTAGCACATGCTATGTGGGTGAAATTATGATACCATGCCAAGTTTCAACCATTTCATTTGTGGTGCTTTTTAATTTCAGGGTCATTTAGCTCAAAACAATTCATTTAATGCATGAAAAATAGCAAATGAAGTTAGATAGGGTTGAAATTTTAGGATGTGGCTTCTAATGGTTCATATTGAATGCACAAAAAGTTTGGAGTTGAAATAAGTTAAAAAAAATTGAAATCCTTTTGTAACAGACGAGTTTTCGTCCTAAACCCTGATACTTCGAAAGAGATTATCCATTTTGTACACGAAGTGCATCCAGTTTTTGCCGTAACCCTCTCAACTTTTTAGCACATGCTATGTGGGTGAAATTATGATACCATGCCAAGTTTCAACCATTTCAGAGTTCATTTGTGGTGCTTTTTAATTTCAGGGTCATTTAGGTCAAAACAATTCATTAAATGCATAAAAAATAACAACTGAAGTTAGATAGGGTTGAAATTTTAGGATGTGGCTTCTAATGCTTCATATTGAATGCACAAAAAGTCTGGAGTTGAAATAAGTTAAAAAAATTGAAATCCTTTTGTAACACACGAGTTTTCGTCCGAAACCCTGATACTTCGAAAGATATTGTCCATTTTGTACACGAAGTGCATCCAGTTTTTGCCGTAACCCTCTCAACTTTTTAGCACATGCTATGTGGGTGAAATTATGATACCATGCCAAGTTTCAACCATTTCAGAGTTCATTTGTGGTGCTTTTTAATTTCAGGGTCATTTAGCTCAAAACAATTCATTAAATGCATGAAAAATAGCAAATGAAGTTAGATAGGGTTGAAAGTTTAGGATGTGGCTTCTAATGGTTCATATTGAATGCACAAAAAGTCGGGAGTTGAAATAATTTTAAAAAATTGAAATCCTTTTGTAACAGACGAGTTTTCGTCCGAAACCCTGATACTTCGAAAGAGATTGTCCATTTTGTACACGAAGTGCATCCAGTTTTTTCCGTAACCCTCTCAACTGTTTAGCACATGCTATGTGGGTGAAATTATGATATACCATGCCAAGTTTCAACCATTTCCGAGTTCATTTGTGGTGATTTTTAATTTCAGGGTCATTTAGCTGAAAACAATTCATTAAATGCATGAAAAATAGCAAATGAAGTTAGATAGGGTTGAAATTTTAGGATGTGGCTTCTAATGGTTCATATTGAATGCACAAAAAGTCTGTAGTTGAAATAATTTTAAAAAATTGAAATCCTTTTGTAACAGACGAGTTTTCGTCCGAAACCCTGATACTTCGAAAGAGATTGTCTATTTTGTACACGAAGTGCATCCAGTTTTTTCCGTAACCCTCTCAACTGTTTAGCACATGCTATGTGGGTGAAATTATGATATACCATGCCAAGTTTCAACCATTTCCGAGTTCATTTGTGGTGCTTTTTAATTTCAGGGTCATTTAGGTGAAAACAATTCATTAAATGCATGAAAAATAGCAAATGAAGTTAGATAGGGTTGAAATTTTAGGATGTGGCTTCTAATGGTTCATATTGAATGCACAAAAAGTCTGGAGTTGAAATAATTTTAAAAAATTGAAATCCTTTTGTAACAGACGAGTTTTCGTCCGAAACCCTGATACTTCGAAAGAGATTGTCCATTTTGTACACGAAGTGCATCCAGTTTTTTCCGTAACCCTCTCAACTGTTTAGCACATGCTATGTGGGTGAAATTATGATATACCATGCCAAGTTTCAACCATTTCCGAGTTCATTTGTGGTGCTTTTTAATTTCAGGGTCATTTAGCTGAAAACAATTCATTAAATGCATGAAAAATAGCAAATGAAGTTAGATAGGGTCGAAATTTTAGGATGTGGCTTCTAATGGTTCATATTGAATGCACAAAAAGTCTGGAGTTGAAATAAGTTAAAAAAAATTGAAATCCTTTTGTAACAGACGAGTTTTCGTCCGAAACCCTGATATTTCGAAAGAGATTGTCCATTTTGTACACGAAGTGCATCCAGTTTTTTCCGTAACCCTCTCAACTTTTTAGCACATGCTATGTGGGTGAAATTATGATACTATGCCAAGTTTCAACCATTTGATAGTTCATTTGTGGTGCTTTTTAATTTCAGGGTCATTTAGCTGAAAACAATTCATTAAATGCATGAAAAATAGCAAATGAAGTTAGATAGGGTTGAAATTTTAGGATGTGGCTTCTAATGGTTCATATTGAATGCACAAAAAGTCTGGAGTTGAAATAAGTTTAAAAAAATTGAAATCCTTATGTAACAGACGAGTTTTCGTCCGAAACCCTGATACTTCGAAAGAGATTGTCCATTTTGTACACGAAGTGCATCCAGCTTTTGCCGTAAACCTCTCAACTTTTTATCCCACGCTATGTGGGTGAAATTATGATACCATGCCAAGTTTCAACCTTTTTAGAGTTCATTTGTGGTGCTTTTTAATTTCAGGGTCATTTAGCTCAAAATAATTCATTAAATGCATGAAAAATAGGAAATGAAGTTAGATAGGGTTGAAAGTTTAGGATGTGGCTTCTAATGGTTCATATTGAATGCACAAAAAGTCTGGAGTTGAAATAATTTTAAAAAATTGAAATCCTTTTGTAACAGACGAGTTTTCGTCCGAAACCCTGATACTTCGAAAGAGATTGTCCATTTTGTACACGAAGTGCATCCAGTTTTTTCCGTAACCCTCTCAACTGTTTAGCACATGCTATGTGGGTGAAATTATGATATACCATGCCAAGTTTCAACCATTTCCGAGTTCATTTGTGGTGCTTTTTAATTTCAGGGTCATTTAGCTGAAAACAATTCATTAAATGCATGAAAAATAGCAAATGAAGTTAGATAGGGTTGAAATTTTAGGATGTGGCTTCTAATGGTTCATATTGAATGCACAAAAAGTCTGGAGTTGAAATAATTTTAAAAAATTGAAATCCTTTTGTAACAGACGAGTTTTCGTCCGAAACCCTGATACTTCGAAAGAGATTGTCCATTTTGTACACGAAGTGCGTCCAGTTTTTTCCGTAACCCTCTCAACTGTTTAGCACATGCTATGTGGGTGAAATTATGATATACCATGCCAAGTTTCAACCATTTCCGAGTTCATTTGTGGTGCTTTTTAATTTCAGGGTCATTTAGCTGAAAACAATTCATGAAATGCATGAAAAATAGCAAATGAAGTTAGATAGGGTTGAAATTTTAGGATGTGGCTTCTAATGGTTCATATTGAATGCACAAAAAGTCTGGAGTTGAAATAATTTTAAAAAATTGAAATCCTTTTGTAACAGACGAGTTTTCGTCCGAAACCCTGATACTTCGAAAGAGATTGTCCATTTTGTACACGAAGTGCATCCAGTTTTTTCCGTAACCCTCTCAACTGTTTAGCACATGCTATGTGGGTGAAATTATGATATACCATGCCAAGTTTCAACCATTTCCGAGTTCATTTGTGGTGATTTTTAATTTCAGGGTCATTTAGCTGAAAACAATTCATTAAATGCATGAAAAATAGCAAATGAAGTTAGATAGGGTTGAAATTTTAGGATGTGGCTTCTAATGGTTCATATTGAATGCACAAAAAGTCTGGAGTTGAAATAATTTTAAAAAATTGAAATCCTTTTGTAACAGACGAGTTTTCGTCCGAAACCCTGATACTTCGAAAGAGATTGTCTATTTTGTACACGAAGTGCATCCAGTTTTTTCCGTAACCCTCTCAACTGTTTAGCACATGCTATGTGGGTGAAATTATGATATACCATGCCAAGTTTCAACCATTTCCGAGTTCATTTGTGGTGCTTTTTAATTTCAGGGTCATTTAGCTGAAAACAATTCATTAAATGCATGAAAAATAGCAAATGAAGTTAGATAGGGTTGAAATTTCAGGATGTGGCTTCTAATGGTTCATATTGAATGCACAAAAAGTCTGGAGTTGAAATAAGTTTAAAAAAATTGAAATCCTTATGTAACAGACGAGTTTTCGTCCGAAACCCTGATACTTCGAAAGAGATTGTCCATTTTGTACACGAAGTGCATCCAGCTTTTGCCGTAAACCTCTCAACTTTTTATCCCATGCTATGTGGGTGAAATTATGATACCATGCCAAGTTTCAACCTTTTTAGAGTTCATTTGTGGTGCTTTTTAATTTCAGGGTCATTTAGCTCAAAATAATTCATTAAATGCATGAAAAATAGGAAATGAAGTTAGATAGGGTTGAAAGTTTAGGATGTGGCTTCTAATGGTTCATATTGAATGCACAAATAGTCTGGAGTTGAAATAATTTTAAAAAATTGAAATCCTTTTGTAACACACGAGTTTTCGTCCGAAACCCTGATACTTCGAAAGAGATTGTCCATTTTGTACACGAAGTGCATCCAGTTTTTGCCGTAACCCTCTCAACTTTTTAGCACATGCTATGTGGGTGAAATTATGATACCATGCCAAGTTTCAACCATTTCATTTGTGGTGCTTTTTAATTTCAGGGTCATTTAGCTCAAAACAATTCATTTAATGCATGAAAAATAGCAAATGAAGTTAGATAGGGTTGAAATTTTAGGATGTGGCTTCTAATGGTTCATATTGAATGCACAAAAAGTTTGGAGTTGAAATAAGTTAAAAAAATTGAAATCCTTTTGTAACAGACGAGTTTTCGTCCTAAACCCTGATACTTCGAAAGAGATTGTCCATTTTGTACACGAAGTGCATCCAGTTTTTTCCGTAACCCTCTCAACTGTTTAGCACATGCTATGTGGGTGAAATTATGATATACCATGCCAAGTTTCAACCATTTCCGAGTTCATTTGTGGTGATTTTTAATTTCAGGGTCATTTAGCTGAAAACAATTCATTAAATGCATGAAAAATAGCAAATGAAGTTAGATAGGGTTGAAATTTTAGGATGTGGCTTCTAATGGTTCATATTGAATGCACAAAAAGTCTGTAGTTGAAATAATTTTAAAAAATTGAAATCCTTTTGTAACAGACGAGTTTTCGTCCGAAACCCTGATACTTCGAAAGAGATTGTCTATTTTGTACACGAAGTGCATCCAGTTTTTTCCGTAACCCTCTCAACTGTTTAGCACATGCTATGTGGGTGAAATTATGATATACCATGCCAAGTTTCAACCATTTCCGAGTTCATTTGTGGTGCTTTTTAATTTCAGGGTCATTTAGGTGAAAACAATTCATTAAATGCATGAAAAATAGCAAATGAAGTTAGATAGGGTTGAAATTTTAGGATGTGGCTTCTAATGGTTCATATTGAATGCACAAAAAGTCTGGAGTTGAAATAATTTTAAAAAATTGAAATCCTTTTGTAACAGACGAGTTTTCGTCCGAAACCCTGATACTTCGAAAGAGATTGTCCATTTTGTACACGAAGTGCATCCAGTTTTTTCCGTAACCCTCTCAACTGTTTAGCACATGCTATGTGGGTGAAATTATGATATACCATGCCAAGTTTCAACCATTTCCGAGTTCATTTGTGGTGCTTTTTAATTTCAGGGTCATTTAGCTGAAAACAATTCATTAAATGCATGAAAAATAGCAAATGAAGTTAGATAGGGTCGAAATTTTAGGATGTGGCTTCTAATGGTTCATATTGAATGCACAAAAAGTCTGGAGTTGAAATAAGTTAAAAAAAATTGAAATCCTTTTGTAACAGACGAGTTTTCGTCCGAAACCCTGATATTTCGAAAGAGATTGTCCATTTTGTACACGAAGTGCATCCAGTTTTTTCCGTAACCCTCTCAACTTTTTAGCACATGCTATGTGGGTGAAATTATGATACTATGCCAAGTTTCAACCATTTGATAGTTCATTTGTGGTGCTTTTTAATTTCAGGGTCATTTAGCTGAAAACAATTCATTAAATGCATGAAAAATAGCAAATGAAGTTAGATAGGGTTGAAATTTTAGGATGTGGCTTCTAATGGTTCATATTGAATGCACAAAAAGTCTGGAGTTGAAATAAGTTTAAAAAAATTGAAATCCTTATGTAACAGACGAGTTTTCGTCCGAAACCCTGATACTTCGAAAGAGATTGTCCATTTTGTACACGAAGTGCATCCAGCTTTTGCCGTAAACCTCTCAACTTTTTATCCCACGCTATGTGGGTGAAATTATGATACCATGCCAAGTTTCAACCTTTTTAGAGTTCATTTGTGGTGCTTTTTAATTTCAGGGTCATTTAGCTCAAAATAATTCATTAAATGCATGAAAAATAGGAAATGAAGTTAGATAGGGTTGAAAGTTTAGGATGTGGCTTCTAATGGTTCATATTGAATGCACAAAAAGTCTGGAGTTGAAATAATTTTAAAAAATTGAAATCCTTTTGTAACAGACGAGTTTTCGTCCGAAACCCTGATACTTCGAAAGAGATTGTCCATTTTGTACACGAAGTGCATCCAGTTTTTTCCGTAACCCTCTCAACTGTTTAGCACATGCTATGTGGGTGAAATTATGATATACCATGCCAAGTTTCAACCATTTCCGAGTTCATTTGTGGTGCTTTTTAATTTCAGGGTCATTTAGCTGAAAACAATTCATTAAATGCATGAAAAATAGCAAATGAAGTTAGATAGGGTTGAAATTTTAGGATGTGGCTTCTAATGGTTCATATTGAATGCACAAAAAGTCTGGAGTTGAAATAATTTTAAAAAATTGAAATCCTTTTGTAACAGACGAGTTTTCGTCCGAAACCCTGATACTTCGAAAGAGATTGTCCATTTTGTACACGAAGTGCGTCCATTTTTTTCCGTAACCCTCTCAACTGTTTAGCACATGCTATGTGGGTGAAATTATGATATACCATGCCAAGTTTCAACCATTTCCGAGTTCATTTGTGGTGCTTTTTAATTTCAGGGTCATTTAGCTGAAAACAATTCATGAAATGCATGAAAAATAGCAAATGAAGTTAGATAGGGTTGAAATTTTAGGATGTGGCTTCTAATGGTTCATATTGAATGCACAAAAAGTCTGGAGTTGAAATAATTTTAAAAAATTGAAATCCTTTTGTAACAGACGAGTTTTCGTCCGAAACCCTGATACTTCGAAAGAGATTGTCCATTTTGTACACGAAGTGCATCCAGTTTTTTCCGTAACCCTCTCAACTGTTTAGCACATGCTATGTGGGTGAAATTATGATATACCATGCCAAGTTTCAACCATTTCCGAGTTCATTTGTGGTGATTTTTAATTTCAGGGTCATTTAGCTGAAAACAATTCATTAAATGCATGAAAAATAGCAAATGAAGTTAGATAGGGTTGAAATTTTAGGATGTGGCTTCTAATGGTTCATATTGAATGCACAAAAAGTCTGGAGTTGAAATAATTTTAAAAAATTGAAATCCTTTTGTAACAGACGAGTTTTCGTCCGAAACCCTGATACTTCGAAAGAGATTGTCTATTTTGTACACGAAGTGCATCCAGTTTTTTCCGTAACCCTCTCAACTGTTTAGCACATGCTATGTGGGTGAAATTATGATATACCATGCCAAGTTTCAACCATTTCCGAGTTCATTTGTGGTGCTTTTTAATTTCAGGGTCATTTAGCTGAAAACAATTCATTAAATGCATGAAAAATAGCAAATGAAGTTAGATAGGGTTGAAATTTCAGGATGTGGCTTCTAATGGTTCATATTGAATGCACAAAAAGTCTGGAGTTGAAATAAGTTTAAAAAAATTGAAATCCTTATGTAACAGACGAGTTTTCGTCCGAAACCCTGATACTTCGAAAGAGATTGTCCATTTTGTACACGAAGTGCATCCAGCTTTTGCCGTAAACCTCTCAACTTTTTATCCCATGCTATGTGGGTGAAATTATGATACCATGCCAAGTTTCAACCTTTTTAGAGTTCATTTGTGGTGCTTTTTAATTTCAGGGTCATTTAGCTCAAAATAATTCATTAAATGCATGAAAAATAGGAAATGAAGTTAGATAGGGTTGAAAGTTTAGGATGTGGCTTCTAATGGTTCATATTGAATGCACAAATAGTCTGGAGTTGAAATAATTTTAAAAAATTGAAATCCTTTTGTAACACACGAGTTTTCGTCCGAAACCCTGATACTTCGAAAGAGATTGTCCATTTTGTACACGAAGTGCATCCAGTTTTTGCCGTAACCCTCTCAACTTTTTAGCACATGCTATGTGGGTGAAATTATGATACCATGCCAAGTTTCAACCATTTCATTTGTGGTGCTTTTTAATTTCAGGGTCATTTAGCTCAAAACAATTCATTTAATGCATGAAAAATAGCAAATGAAGTTAGATAGGGTTGAAATTTTAGGATGTGGCTTCTAATGGTTCATATTGAATGCACAAAAAGTTTGGAGTTGAAATAAGTTAAAAAAATTGAAATCCTTTTGTAACAGACGAGTTTTCGTCCTAAACCCTGATACTTCGAAAGAGATTGTCCATTTTGTACACGAAGTGCATCCAGTTTTTGCCGTAACCCTCTCAACTTTTTAGCACATGCTATGTGGGTGAAATTATGATACCATGCCAAGTTTCAACCATTTCAGAGTTCATTTGTGGTGCTTTTTAATTTCAGGGTCATTTAGGTCAAAACAATTCATTAAATGCATAAAAAATAACAACTGAAGTTAGATAGGGTTGAAATTTTAGGATGTGGCTTCTAATGCTTCATATTGAATGCACAAAAAGTCTGGAGTTGAAATAAGTTAAAAAAATTGAAATCCTTTTGTAACACACGAGTTTTCGTCCGAAACCCTGATACTTCGAAAGATATTGTCCATTTTGTACACGAAGTGCATCCAGTTTTTGCCGTAACTCTCTCAACTTTTTAGCACATGCTATGTGGGTGAAATTATGATACCATGCCAAGTTTCAACCATTTCAGAGTTCATTTGTGGTGCTTTTTAATTTCAGGGTCATTTAGCTCAAAACAATTCATTAAATGCATGAAAAATAGCAAATGAAGTTAGATAGGGTTGAAAGTTTAGGATGTGGCTTCTAATGGTTCATATTGAATGCACAAAAAGTCTGGAGTTGAAATAATTTTAAAAAATTGAAATCCTTTTGTAACAGACGAGTTTTCGTCCGATACCCTGATACTTCGAAAGAGATTGTCCATTTTGTACACGAAGTGCATCCAGTTTTTTCCGTAACCCTCTCAACTGTTTAGCACATGCTATGTGGGTGAAATTATGATATACCATGCCAAGTTTCAACCATTTCCGAGTTCATTTGTGGTGATTTTTAATTTCAGGGTCATTTAGCTGAAAACAATTCATTAAATGCATGAAAAATAGCAAATGAAGTTAGATAGGGTTGAAATTTTAGGATGTGGCTTCTAATGGTTCATATTGAATGCACAAAAAGTCTGGAGTTGAAATAATTTTAAAAAATTGAAATCCTTTTGTAACAGACGAGTTTTCGTCCGAAACCCTGATACTTCGAAAGAGATTGTCTATTTTGTACACGAAGTGCATCCAGTTTTTTCCGTAACCCTCTCAACTGTTTAGCACATGCTATGTGGGTGAAATTATGATATACCATGCCAAGTTTCAACCATTTCCGAGTTCATTTGTGGAGCTTTTTAATTTCAGGGTCATTTAGCTGAAAACAATTCATTAAATGCATGAAAAATAGCAAATGAAGTTAGATAGGGTTGAAATTTTAGGATGTGGCTTCTAATGGTTCATATTGAATGCACAAAAAGTCTGGAGTTGAAATAATTTTAAAAAATTGAAATCCTTTTGTAACAGACGAGTTTTCGTCCGAAACCCTGATACTTCGAAAGAGATTGTCCATTTTGTACACGAAATGCATCCAGTTTTTTCCGTAACCCTCTCAACTGTTTAGCACATGCTATGTGGGTGAAATTATGATATACCATGCCAAGTTTCAACCATTTCCGAGTTCATTTGTGGTGCTTTTTAATTTCAGGGTCATTTAGCTGAAAACAATTCATTAAATGCATGAAAAATAGCAAATGAAGTTAGATAGGGTCGAAATTTTAGGATGTGGCTTCTAATGGTTCATATTGAATGCACAAAAAGTCTGGAGTTGAAATAAGTTAAAAAAAATTGAAATCCTTTTGTAACAGACGAGTTTTCGTCCGAAACCCTGATATTTCGAAAGAGATTGTCCATTTTGTACACGAAGTGCATCCAGTTTTTTCCGTAACCCTCTCAACTTTTTAGCACATGCTATGTGGGTGAAATTATGATACTATGCCAAGTTTCAACCATTTGATAGTTCATTTGTGGTGCTTTTTAATTTCAGGGTCATTTAGCTGAAAACAATTCATTAAATGCATGAAAAATAGCAAATGAAGTTAGATAGGGTTGAAATTTTAGGATGTGGCTTCTAATGGTTCATATTGAATGCACAAAAAGTCTGGAGTTGAAATAATTTTAAAAAATTGAAATCCTTTTGTAACAGACGAGTTTTCGTCCGAAACCCTGATACTTCGAAAGAGATTGTCCATTTTGTACACGAAGTGCGTCCAGTTTTTTCCGTAACCCTCTCAACTGTTTAGCACATGCTATGTGGGTGAAATTATGATATACCATGCCAAGTTTCAACCATTTCCGAGTTCATTTGTGGTGCTTTTTAATTTCAGGGTCATTTAGCTGAAAACAATTCATTAAATGCATGAAAAATAGCAAATGAAGTTAGATAGGGTTGAAATTTTAGGATGTGGCTTCTAATGGTTCATATTGAATGCACAAAAAGTCTGGAGTTGAAATAATTTTAAAAAATTGAAATCCTTTTGTAACAGACGAGTTTTCGTCCGAAACCCTGATACTTCGAAAGAGATTGTCCATTTTGTACACGAAGTGCATCCAGTTTTTTCCGTAACCCTCTCAACTGTTTAGCACATGCTATGTGGGTGAAATTATGATATACCATGCCAAGTTTCAACCATTTCCGAGTTCATTTGTGGTGCTTTTTAATTTCAGGGTCATTTAGCTGAAAACAATTCATTAAATGCATGAAAAATAGCAAATGAAGTTAGATAGGGTCGAAATTTTAGGATGTGGCTTCTAATGGTTCATATTGAATGCACAAAAAGTCTGGAGTTGAAATAAGTTAAAAAAAATTGAAATCCTTTTGTAACAGACGAGTTTTCGTCCGAAACCCTGATATTTCGAAAGAGATTGTCCATTTTGTACACGAAGTGCATCCAGTTTTTTCCGTAACCCTCTCAACTTTTTAGCACATGCTATGTGGGTGAAATTATGATACTATGCCAAGTTTCAACCATTTGATAGTTCATTTGTGGTGCTTTTTAATTTCAGGGTCATTTAGCTGAAAACAATTCATTAAATGCATGAAAAATAGCAAATGAAGTTAGATAGGGTTGAAATTTTAGGATGTGGCTTCTAATGGTTCATATTGAATGCACAAAAAGTCTGGAGTTGAAATAAGTTTAAAAAAATTGAAATCCTTATGTAACAGACGAGTTTTCGTCCGAAACCCTGATACTTCGAAAGAGATTGTCCATTTTGTACACGAAGTGCATCCAGCTTTTGCCGTAAACCTCTCAACTTTTTATCCCACGCTATGTGGGTGAAATTATGATACCATGCCAAGTTTCAACCTTTTTAGAGTTCATTTGTGGTGCTTTTTAATTTCAGGGTCATTTAGCTCAAAATAATTCATTAAATGCATGAAAAATAGGAAATGAAGTTAGATAGGGTTGAAAGTTTAGGATGTGGCTTCTAATGGTTCATATTGAATGCACAAAAAGTCTGGAGTTGAAATAATTTTAAAAAATTGAAATCCTTTTGTAACAGACGAGTTTTCGTCCGAAACCCTGATACTTCGAAAGAGATTGTCCATTTTGTACACGAAGTGCATCCAGTTTTTTCCGTAACCCTCTCAACTGTTTAGCACATGCTATGTGGGTGAAATTATGATATACCATGCCAAGTTTCAACCATTTCCGAGTTCATTTGTGGTGCTTTTTAATTTCAGGGTCATTTAGCTGAAAACAATTCATTAAATGCATGAAAAATAGCAAATGAAGTTAGATAGGGTTGAAATTTTAGGATGTGGCTTCTAATGGTTCATATTGAATGCACAAAAAGTCTGGAGTTGAAATAATTTTAAAAAATTGAAATCCTTTTGTAACAGACGAGTTTTCGTCCGAAACCCTGATACTTCGAAAGAGATTGTCCATTTTGTACACGAAGTGCGTCCAGTTTTTTCCGTAACCCTCTCAACTGTTTAGCACATGCTATGTGGGTGAAATTATGATATACCATGCCAAGTTTCAACCATTTCCGAGTTCATTTGTGGTGCTTTTTAATTTCAGGGTCATTTAGCTGAAAACAATTCATGAAATGCATGAAAAATAGCAAATGAAGTTAGATAGGGTTGAAATTTTAGGATGTGGCTTCTAATGGTTCATATTGAATGCACAAAAAGTCTGGAGTTGAAATAATTTTAAAAAATTGAAATCCTTTTGTAACAGACGAGTTTTCGTCCGAAACCCTGATACTTCGAAAGAGATTGTCCATTTTGTACACGAAGTGCATCCAGTTTTTTCCGTAACCCTCTCAACTGTTTAGCACATGCTATGTGGGTGAAATTATGATATACCATGCCAAGTTTCAACCATTTCCGAGTTCATTTGTGGTGATTTTTAATTTCAGGGTCATTTAGCTGAAAACAATTCATTAAATGCATGAAAAATAGCAAATGAAGTTAGATAGGGTTGAAATTTTAGGATGTGGCTTCTAATGGTTCATATTGAATGCACAAAAAGTCTGGAGTTGAAATAATTTTAAAAAATTGAAATCCTTTTGTAACAGACGAGTTTTCGTCCGAAACCCTGATACTTCGAAAGAGATTGTCTATTTTGTACACGAAGTGCATCCAGTTTTTTCCGTAACCCTCTCAACTGTTTAGCACATGCTATGTGGGTGAAATTATGATATACCATGCCAAGTTTCAACCATTTCCGAGTTCATTTGTGGTGCTTTTTAATTTCAGGGTCATTTAGCTGAAAACAATTCATTAAATGCATGAAAAATAGCAAATGAAGTTAGATAGGGTTGAAATTTCAGGATGTGGCTTCTAATGGTTCATATTGAATGCACAAAAAGTCTGGAGTTGAAATAAGTTTAAAAAAATTGAAATCCTTATGTAACAGACGAGTTTTCGTCCGAAACCCTGATACTTCGAAAGAGATTGTCCATTTTGTACACGAAGTGCATCCAGCTTTTGCCGTAAACCTCTCAACTTTTTATCCCATGCTATGTGGGTGAAATTATGATACCATGCCAAGTTTCAACCTTTTTAGAGTTCATTTGTGGTGCTTTTTAATTTCAGGGTCATTTAGCTCAAAATAATTCATTAAATGCATGAAAAATAGGAAATGAAGTTAGATAGGGTTGAAAGTTTAGGATGTGGCTTCTAATGGTTCATATTGAATGCACAAATAGTCTGGAGTTGAAATAATTTTAAAAAATTGAAATCCTTTTGTAACACACGAGTTTTCGTCCGAAACCCTGATACTTCGAAAGAGATTGTCCATTTTGTACACGAAGTGCATCCAGTTTTTGCCGTAACCCTCTCAACTTTTTAGCACATGCTATGTGGGTGAAATTATGATACCATGCCAAGTTTCAACCATTTCATTTGTGGTGCTTTTTAATTTCAGGGTCATTTAGCTCAAAACAATTCATTTAATGCATGAAAAATAGCAAATGAAGTTAGATAGGGTTGAAATTTTAGGATGTGGCTTCTAATGGTTCATATTGAATGCACAAAAAGTTTGGAGTTGAAATAAGTTAAAAAAAATTGAAATCCTTTTGTAACAGACGAGTTTTCGTCCGAAACCCTGATACTTCGAAAGATATTGTCCATTTTGTACACGAAGTGCATCCAGTTTTTGCCGTAACCCTCTCAACTTTTTAGCACATGCTATGTGGGTGAAATTATGATACCATGCCAAGTTTCAACCATTTCAGAGTTCATTTGTGGTGCTTTTTAATTTCAGGGTCATTTAGGTCAAAACAATTCATTAAATGCATAAAAAATAACAACTGAAGTTAGATAGGGTTGAAATTTTAGGATGTGGCTTCTAATGCTTCATATTGAATGCACAAAAAGTCTGGAGTTGAAATAAGTTAAAAAAATTGAAATCCTTTTGTAACACACGAGTTTTCGTCCGAAACCCTGATACTTCGAAAGATATTGTCCATTTTGTACACGAAGTGCATCCAGTTTTTGCCGTAACCCTCTCAACTTTTTAGCACATGCTATGTGGGTGAAATTATGATACCATGCCAAGTTTCAACCATTTCAGAGTTCATTTGTGGTGCTTTTTAATTTCAGGGTCATTTAGCTGAAAACAATTCATTAAATGCATGAAAAATAGCAAATGAAGTTAGATAGGGTTGAAATTTTAGGATGTGGCTTCTAATGGTTCATATTGAATGCACAAAAAGTCTGGAGTTGAAATAATTTTAAAAAATTGAAATCCTTTTGTAACAGACGAGTTTTCGTCCGATACCCTGATACTTCGAAAGAGATTGTCCATTTTGTACACGAAGTGCATCCAGTTTTTTCCGTAACCCTCTCAACTGTTTAGCACATGCTATGTGGGTGAAATTATGATATACCATGCCAAGTTTCAACCATTTCCGAGTTCATTTGTGGTGATTTTTAATTTCAGGGTCATTTAGCTGAAAACAATTCATTAAATGCATGAAAAATAGCAAATGAAGTTAGATAGGGTTGAAATTTTAGGATGTGGCTTCTAATGGTTCATATTGAATGCACAAAAAGTCTGGAGTTGAAATAATTTTAAAAAATTGAAATCCTTTTGTAACAGACGAGTTTTCGTCCGAAACCCTGATACTTCGAAAGAGATTGTCTATTTTGTACACGAAGTGCATCCAGTTTTTTCCGTAACCCTCTCAACTGTTTAGCACATGCTATGTGGGTGAAATTATGATATACCATGCCAAGTTTCAACCATTTCCGAGTTCATTTGTGGAGCTTTTTAATTTCAGGGTCATTTAGCTGAAAACAATTCATTAAATGCATGAAAAATAGCAAATGAAGTTAGATAGGGTTGAAATTTTAGGATGTGGCTTCTAATGGTTCATATTGAATGCACAAAAAGTCTGGAGTTGAAATAATTTTAAAAAATTGAAATCCTTTTGTAACAGACGAGTTTTCGTCCGAAACCCTGATACTTCGAAAGAGATTGTCCATTTTGTACACGAAATGCATCCAGTTTTTTCCGTAACCCTCTCAACTGTTTAGCACATGCTATGTGGGTGAAATTATGATATACCATGCCAAGTTTCAACCATTTCCGAGTTCATTTGTGGTGCTTTTTAATTTCAGGGTCATTTAGCTGAAAACAATTCATTAAATGCATGAAAAATAGCAAATGAAGTTAGATAGGGTCGAAATTTTAGGATGTGGCTTCTAATGGTTCATATTGAATGCACAAAAAGTCTGGAGTTGAAATAAGTTAAAAAAAATTGAAATCCTTTTGTAACAGACGAGTTTTCGTCCGAAACCCTGATATTTCGAAAGAGATTGTCCATTTTGTACACGAAGTGCATCCAGTTTTTTCCGTAACCCTCTCAACTTTTTAGCACATGCTATGTGGGTGAAATTATGATACTATGCCAAGTTTCAACCATTTGATAGTTCATTTGTGGTGCTTTTTAATTTCAGGGTCATTTAGCTGAAAACAATTCATTAAATGCATGAAAAATAGCAAATGAAGTTAGATAGGGTTGAAATTTTAGGATGTGGCTTCTAATGGTTCATATTGAATGCACAAAAAGTCTGGAGTTGAAATAATTTTAAAAAATTGAAATCCTTTTGTAACAGACGAGTTTTCGTCCGAAACCCTGATACTTCGAAAGAGATTGTCCATTTTGTACACGAAGTGCGTCCAGTTTTTTCCGTAACCCTCTCAACTGTTTAGCACATGCTATGTGGGTGAAATTATGATATACCATGCCAAGTTTCAACCATTTCCGAGTTCATTTGTGGTGCTTTTTAATTTCAGGGTCATTTAGCTGAAAACAATTCATTAAATGCATGAAAAATAGCAAATGAAGTTAGATAGGGTTGAAATTTTAGGATGTGGCTTCTAATGGTTCATATTGAATGCACAAAAAGTCTGGAGTTGAAATAATTTTAAAAAATTGAAATCCTTTTGTAACAGACGAGTTTTCGTCCGAAACCCTGATACTTCGAAAGAGATTGTCCATTTTGTACACGAAGTGCATCCAGTTTTTTCCGTAACCCTCTCAACTGTTTAGCACATGCTATGTGGGTGAAATTATGATATACCATGCCAAGTTTCAACCATTTCCGAGTTCATTTGTGGTGATTTTTAATTTCAGGGTCATTTAGCTGAAAACAATTCATTAAATGCATGAAAAATAGCAAATGAAGTTAGATAGGGTTGAAATTTTAGGATGTGGCTTCTAATGGTTCATATTGAATGCACAAAAAGTCTGGAGTTGAAATAATTTTAAAAAATTGAAATCCTTTTGTAACAGACGAGTTTTCGTCCGAAACCCTGATACTTCGAAAGAGATTGTCTATTTTGTACACGAAGTGCATCCAGTTTTTTCCGTAACCCTCTCAACTGTTTAGCACATGCTATGTGGGTGAAATTATGATATACCATGCCAAGTTTCAACCATTTCCGAGTTCATTTGTGGTGCTTTTTAATTTCAGGGTCATTTAGCTGAAAACAATTCATTAAATGCATGAAAAATAGCAAATGAAGTTAGATAGGGTTGAAATTTTAGGATGTGGCTTCTAATGGTTCATATTGAATGCACAAAAAGTCTGGAGTTGAAATAAGTTTAAAAAAATTGAAATCCTTATGTAACAGACGAGTTTTCGTCCGAAACCCTGATACTTCGAAAGAGATTGTCCATTTTGTACACGAAGTGCATCCAGCTTTTGCCGTAAACCTCTCAACTTTTTATCCCATGCTATGTGGGTGAAATTATGATACCATGCCAAGTTTCAACCTTTTTAGAGTTCATTTGTGGTGCTTTTTAATTTCAGGGTCATTTAGCTCAAAATAATTCATTAAATGCATGAAAAATAGGAAATGAAGTTAGATAGGGTTGAAAGTTTAGGATGTGGCTTCTAATGGTTCATATTGAATGCACAAATAGTCTGGAGTTGAAATAATTTTAAAAAATTGAAATCCTTTTGTAACACACGAGTTTTCGTCCGAAACCCTGATACTTCGAAAGAGATTGTCCATTTTGTACACGAAGTGCATCCAGTTTTTGCCGTAACCCTCTCAACTTTTTAGCACATGCTATGTGGGTGAAATTATGATACCATGCCAAGTTTCAACCATTTCATTTGTGGTGCTTTTTAATTTCAGGGTCATTTAGCTCAAAACAATTCATTTAATGCATGAAAAATAGCAAATGAAGTTAGATAGGGTTGAAATTTTAGGATGTGGCTTCTAATGGTTCATATTGAATGCACAAAAAGTTTGGAGTTGAAATAAGTTAAAAAAATTGAAATCCTTTTGTAACAGACGAGTTTTCGTCCTAAACCCTGATACTTCGAAAGAGATTGTCCATTTTGTACACGAAGTGCATCCAGTTTTTGCCGTAACCCTCTCAACTTTTTAGCACATGCTATGTGGGTGAAATTATGATACCATGCCAAGTTTCAACCATTTCAGAGTTCATTTGTGGTGCTTTTTAATTTCAGGGTCATTTAGGTCAAAACAATTCATTAAATGCATAAAAAATAACAACTGAAGTTAGATAGGGTTGAAATTTTAGGATGTGGCTTCTAATGCTTCATATTGAATGCACAAAAAGTCTGGAGTTGAAATAAGTTAAAAAAAATTGAAATCCTTTTGTAACACACGAGTTTTCGTCCGAAACCCTGATACTTCGAAAGATATTGTCCATTTTGTACACGAAGTGCATCCAGTTTTTGCCGTAACCCTCTCAACTTTTTAGCACATGCTATGTGGGTGAAATTATGATACCATGCCAAGTTTCAACCATTTCAGAGTTCATTTGTGGTGCTTTTTAATTTCAGGGTCATTTAGCTCAAAACAATTCATTAAATGCATGAAAAATAGCAAATGAAGTTAGATAGGGTTGAAAGTTTAGGATGTGGCTTCTAATGGTTCATATTGAATGCACAAAAAGTCTGGAGTTGAAATAATTTTAAAAAATTGAAATCCTTTTGTAACAGACGAGTTTTCGTCCGATACCCTGATACTTCGAAAGAGATTGTCCATTTTGTACACGAAGTGCATCCAGTTTTTTCCGTAACCCTCTCAACTGTTTAGCACATGCTATGTGGGTGAAATTATGATATACCATGCCAAGTTTCAACCATTTCCGAGTTCATTTGTGGTGATTTTTAATTTCAGGGTCATTTAGCTGAAAACAATTCATTAAATGCATGAAAAATAGCAAATGAAGTTAGATAGGGTTGAAATTTTAGGATGTGGCTTCTAATGGTTCATATTGAATGCACAAAAAGTCTGGAGTTGAAATAATTTTAAAAAATTGAAATCCTTTTGTAACAGACGAGTTTTCGTCCGAAACCCTGATACTTCGAAAGAGATTGTCTATTTTGTACACGAAGTGCATCCAGTTTTTTCCGTAACCCTCTCAACTGTTTAGCACATGCTATGTGGGTGAAATTATGATATACCATGCCAAGTTTCAACCATTTCCGAGTTCATTTGTGGAGCTTTTTAATTTCAGGGTCATTTAGCTGAAAACAATTCATTAAATGCATGAAAAATAGCAAATGAAGTTAGATAGGGTTGAAATTTTAGGATGTGGCTTCTAATGGTTCATATTGAATGCACAAAAAGTCTGGAGTTGAAATAATTTTAAAAAATTGAAATCCTTTTGTAACAGACGAGTTTTCGTCCGAAACCCTGATACTTCGAAAGAGATTGTCCATTTTGTACACGAAGTGCATCCAGTTTTTTCCGTAACCCTCTCAACTGTTTAGCACATGCAATGTGGGTGAAATTATGATATACCATGCCAAGTTTCAACCATTTCCGAGTTCATTTGTGGTGATTTTTAATTTCAGGGTCATTTAGCTGAAAACAATTCATTAAATGCATGAAAAATAGCAAATGAAGTTAGATAGGGTTGAAATTTTAGGATGTGGCTTCTAATGGTTCATATTGAATGCACAAAAAGTCTGGAGTTGAAATAATTTTAAAAAATTGAAATCCTTTTGTAACAGACGAGTTTTCGTCCGAAACCCTGATACTTCGAAAGAGATTGTCTATTTTGTACACGAAGTGCATCCAGTTTTTTCCGTAACCCTCTCAACTGTTTAGCACATGCTATGTGGGTGAAATTATGATATACCATGCCAAGTTTCAACCATTTCCGAGTTCATTTGTGGTGCTTTTTAATTTCAGGGTCATTTAGCTGAAAACAATTCATTAAATGCATGAAAAATAGCAAATGAAGTTAGATAGGGTTGAAATTTTAGGATGTGGCTTCTAATGGTTCATATTGAATGCACAAAAAGTCTGGAGTTGAAATAAGTTTAAAAAAATTGAAATCCTTATGTAACAGACGAGTTTTCGTCCGAAACCCTGATACTTCGAAAGAGATTGTCCATTTTGTACACGAAGTGCATCCAGCTTTTGCCGTAAACCTCTCAACTTTTTATCCCATGCTATGTGGGTGAAATTATGATACCATGCCAAGTTTCAACCTTTTTAGAGTTCATTTGTGGTGCTTTTTAATTTCAGGGTCATTTAGCTCAAAATAATTCATTAAATGCATGAAAAATAGGAAATGAAGTTAGATAGGGTTGAAAGTTTAGGATGTGGCTTCTAATGGTTCATATTGAATGCACAAATAGTCTGGAGTTGAAATAATTTTAAAAAATTGAAATCCTTTTGTAACAGACGAGTTTTCGTCCGAAACCCTGATACTTCGAAAGAGATTGTCCATTTTGTACACGAAGTGCATCCAGTTTTTTCCGTAACCCTCTCAACTGTTTAGCACATGCTATGTGGGTGAAATTATGATATACCATGCCAAGTTTCAACCATTTCCGAGTTCATTTGTGGAGCTTTTTAATTTCAGGGTCATTTAGCTGAAAACAATTCATTAAATGCATGAAAAATAGCAAATGAAGTTAGATAGGGTTGAAATTTTAGGATGTGGCTTCTAATGGTTCATATTGAATGCACAAAAAGTCTGGAGTTGAAATAATTTTAAAAAATTGAAATCCTTTTGTAACAGACGAGTTTTCGTCCGAAACCCTGATACTTCGAAAGAGATTGTCCATTTTGTACACGAAGTGCATCCAGTTTTTTCCGTAACCCTCTCAACTGTTTAGCACATGCTATGTGGGTGAAATTATGATATACGATGCCAAGTTTCAACCATTTCCGAGTTCATTTGTGGTGATTTTTAATTTCAGGGTCATTTAGCTGAAAACAATTCATTAAATGCATGAAAAATAGCAAATGAAGTTAGATAGGGTTGAAATTTTAGGATGTGGCTTCTAATGGTTCATATTGAATGCACAAAAAGTCTGGAGTTGAAATAATTTTAAAAAATTGAAATCCTTTTGTAACAGACGAGTTTTCGTCCGAAACCCTGATACTTCGAAAGAGATTGTCTATTTTGTACACGAAGTGCATCCAGTTTTTTCCGTAACCCTCTCAACTGTTTAGCACATGCTATGTGGGTGAAATTATGATATACCATGCCAAGTTTCAACCATTTCCGAGTTCATTTGTGGTGCTTTTTAATTTCAGGGTCATTTAGCTGAAAACAATTCATTAAATGCATGAAAAATAGCAAATGAAGTTAGATAGGGTTGAAATTTTAGGATGTGGCTTCTAATGGTTCATATTGAATGCACAAAAAGTCTGGAGTTGAAATAATTTTAAAAAATTGAAATCCTTTTGTAACAGACGAGTTTTCGTCCGAAACCCTGATACTTCGAAAGAGATTGTCCATTTTGTACACGAAGTGCATCCAGCTTTTGCCGTAAACCTCTCAACTTTTTATCCCATGCTATGTCGGTGAAATTATGATACCATGCCAAGTTTCAACCTTTTTAGAGTTCATTTGTGGTGCTTTTTAATTTCAGGGTCATTTAGCTCAAAATAATTCATTAAATGCATGAAAAATAGGAAATGAAGTTAGATAGGGTTGAAAGTTTAGGATGTGGCTTCTAATGGTTCATATTGAATGCACAAATAGTCTGGAGTTGAAATAATTTTAAAAAATTGAAATCCTTTTGTAACACACGAGTTTTCGTCCGAAACCCTGATACTTCGAAAGAGATTGTCCATTTTGTACACGAAGTGCATCCAGTTTTTGCCGTAACCCTCTCAACTTTTTAGCACATGCTATGTGGGTGAAATTATGATACCATGCCAAGTTTCAACCATTTCATTTGTGGTGCTTTTTAATTTCAGGGTCATTTAGCTCAAAACAATTCATTTAATGCATGAAAAATAGCAAATGAAGTTAGACAGGGTTGAAATTTTAGGATGTGGCTTCTAATGGTTCATATTGAATGCACAAAAAGTTTGGAGTTGAAATAAGTTAAAAAAATTGAAATCCTTTTGTAACAGACGAGTTTTCGTCCTAAACCCTGATACTTCGAAAGAGATTGTCCATTTTGTACACGAAGTGCATCCAGTTTTTGCCGTAACCCTCTCAACTTTTTAGCACATGCTATGTGGGTGAAATTATGATACCATGCCAAGTTTCAACCATTTCAGAGTTCATTTGTGGTGCTTTTTAATTTCAGGGTCATTTAGGTCAAAACAATTCATTAAATGCATAAAAAATAACAACTGAAGTTAGATAGGGTTGAAATTTTAGGATGTGGCTTCTAATGCTTCATATTGAATGCACAAAAAGTCTGGAGTTGAAATAAGTTAAAAAAAATTGAAATCCTTTTGTAACACACGAGTTTTCGTCCGAAACCCTGATACTTCGAAAGATATTGTCCATTTTGTACACGAAGTGCATCCAGTTTTTGCCGTAACCCTCTCAACTTTTTAGCACATGCTATGTGGGTGAAATTATGATACCATGCCAAGTTTCAACCATTTCAGAGTTCATTTGTGGTGCTTTTTAATTTCAGGGTCATTTAGCTCAAAACAATTCATTAAATGCATGAAAAATAGCAAATGAAGTTAGATAGGGTTGAAAGTTTAGGATGTGGCTTCTAATGGTTCATATTGAATGCACAAAAAGTCTGGAGTTGAAATAATTTTAAAAAATTGAAATCCTTTTGTAACAGACGAGTTTTCGTCCGATACCCTGATACTTCGAAAGAGATTGTCCATTTTGTACACGAAGTGCATCCAGTTTTTTCCGTAACCCTCTCAACTGTTTAGCACATGCTATGTGGGTGAAATTATGATATACCATGCCAAGTTTCAACCATTTCCGAGTTCATTTGTGGTGATTTTTAATTTCAGGGTCATTTAGCTGAAAACAATTCATTAAATGCATGAAAAATAGCAAATGAAGTTAGATAGGGTTGAAATTTTAGGATGTGGCTTCTAATGGTTCATATTGAATGCACAAAAAGTCTGGAGTTGAAATAATTTTAAAAAATTGAAATCCTTTTGTAACAGACGAGTTTTCGTCCGAAACCCTGATACTTCGAAAGAGATTGTCTATTTTGTACACGAAGTGCATCCAGTTTTTTCCGTAACCCTCTCAACTGTTTAGCACATGCTATGTGGGTGAAATTATGATATACCATGCCAAGTTTCAACCATTTCCGAGTTCATTTGTGGTGCTTTTTAATTTCAGGGTCATTTAGCTGAAAACAATTCATTAAATGCATGAAAAATAGCAAATGAAGTTAGATAGGGTTGAAATTTTAGGATGTGGCTTCTAATGGTTCATATTGAATGCACAAAAAGTCTGGAGTTGAAATAATTTTAAAAAATTGAAATCCTTTTGTAACAGACGAGTTTTCGTCCGAAACCCTGATACTTCGAAAGAGATTGTCCATTTTGTACACGAAATGCATCCAGTTTTTTCCGTAACCCTCTCAACTGTTTAGCACATGCTATGTGGGTGAAATTATGATATACCATGCCAAGTTTCAACCATTTCCGAGTTCATTTGTGGTGCTTTTTAATTTCATGGTCATTTAGCTGAAAACAATTCATTAAATGCATGAAAAATAGCAAATGAAGTTAGATAGGGTCGAAATTTTAGGATGTGGCTTCTAATGGTTCATATTGAATGCACAAAAAGTCTGGAGTTGAAATAAGTTAAAAAAAATTGAAATCCTTTTGTAACAGACGAGTTTTCGTCCGAAACCCTGATATTTCGAAAGAGATTGTCCATTTTGTACACGAAGTGCATCCAGTTTTTTCCGTAACCCTCTCAACTTTTTAGCACATGCTATGTGGGTGAAATTATGATACTATGCCAAGTTTCAACCATTTGATAGTTCATTTGTGGTGCTTTTTAATTTCAGGGTCATTTAGCTGAAAACAATTCATTAAATGCATGAAAAATAGCAAATGAAGTTAGATAGGGTTGAAATTTTAGGATGTGGCTTCTAATGGTTCATATTGAATGCACAAAAAGTCTGGAGTTGAAATAAGTTTAAAAAAATTGAAATCCTTATGTAACAGACGAGTTTTCGTCCGAAACCCTGATACTTCGAAAGAGATTGTCCATTTTGTACACGAAGTGCATCCAGCTTTTGCCGTAAACCTCTCAACTTTTTATCCCACGCTATGTGGGTGAAATTATGATACCATGCCAAGTTTCAACCTTTTTAGAGTTCATTTGTGGTGCTTTTTAATTTCAGGGTCATTTAGCTCAAAATAATTCATTAAATGCATGAAAAATAGGAAATGAAGTTAGATAGGGTTGAAAGTTTAGGATGTGGCTTCTAATGGTTCATATTGAATGCACAAAAAGTCTGGAGTTGAAATAATTTTAAAAAATTGAAATCCTTTTGTAACAGACGAGTTTTCGTCCGAAACCCTGATACTTCGAAAGAGATTGTCCATTTTGTACACGAAGTGCATCCAGTTTTTTCCGTAACCCTCTCAACTGTTTAGCACATGCTATGTGGGTGAAATTATGATATACCATGCCAAGTTTCAACCATTTCCGAGTTCATTTGTGGTGCTTTTTAATTTCAGGGTCATTTAGCTGAAAACAATTCATTAAATGCATGAAAAATAGCAAATGAAGTTAGATAGGGTTGAAATTTTAGGATGTGGCTTCTAATGGTTCATATTGAATGCACAAAAAGTCTGGAGTTGAAATAATTTTAAAAAATTGAAATCCTTTTGTAACAGACGAGTTTTCGTCCGAAACCCTGATACTTCGAAAGAGATTGTCCATTTTGTACACGAAATGCATCCAGTTTTTTCCGTAACCCTCTCAACTGTTTAGCACATGCTATGTGGGTGAAATTATGATATACCATGCCAAGTTTCAACCATTTCCGAGTTCATTTGTGGTGCTTTTTAATTTCAGGGTCATTTAGCTGAAAACAATTCATTAAATGCATGAAAAATAGCAAATGAAGTTAGATAGGGTCGAAATTTTAGGATGTGGCTTCTAATGGTTCATATTGAATGCACAAAAAGTCTGGAGTTGAAATAAGTTAAAAAAAATTGAAATCCTTTTGTAACAGACGAGTTTTCGTCCGAAACCCTGATATTTCGAAAGAGATTGTCCATTTTGTACACGAAGTGCATCCAGTTTTTTCCGTAACCCTCTCAACTTTTTAGCACATGCTATGTGGGTGAAATTATGATACCATGCCAAGTTTCAACCATTTGATAGTTCATTTGTGGTGCTTTTTAATTTCAGGGTCATTTAGCTGAAAACAATTCATTAAATGCATGAAAAATAGCAAATGAAGTTAGATAGGGTTGAAATTTTAGGATGTGGCTTCTAATGGTTCATATTGAATGCACAAAAAGTCTGGAGTTGAAATAAGTTTAAAAAAATTGAAATCCTTATGTAACAGACGAGTTTTCGTCCGAAACCCTGATACTTCGAAAGAGATTGTCCATTTTGTACACGAAGTGCATCCAGCTTTTGCCGTAAACCTCTCAACTTTTTATCCCATGCTATGTGGGTGAAATTATGATACCATGCCAAGTTTCAACCTTTTTAGAGTTCAGTTGTGGTGCTTTTTAATTTCAGGGTCATTTACCTCAAAATAATTCATTAAATGCATGAAAAATAGGAAATGAAGTTAGATAGGGTTGAAAGTTTAGGATGTGGCTTCTAATGGTTCATATTGAATGCACAAATAGTCTGGAGTTGAAATAATTTTAAAAAATTGAAATCCTTTTGTAACAGACGAGTTTTCGTCCGAAACCCTGATACTTCGAAAGAGATTGTCCATTTTGTACACGAAGTGCATCCAGTTTTTGCCGTAACCCTCTCAACTTTTTAGCACATGCTATGTGGGTGAAATTATGATACCATGCCAAGTTTCAACCATTTCATTTGTGGTGCTTTTTAATTTCAGGGTCATTTAGCTCAAAACAATTCATTTAATGCATGAAAAATAGCAAATGAAGTTAGATAGGGTTGAAATTTTAGGATGTGGCTTCTAATGGTTCATATTGAATGCACAAAAAGTTTGGAGTTGAAATAAGTTAAAAAAAATTGAAATCCTTTTGTAACAGACGAGTTTTCGTCCTAAACCCTGATACTTCGAAAGAGATTGTCCATTTTGTACACGAAGTGCATCCAGTTTTTGCCGTAACCCTCTCAACTTTTTAGCACATGCTATGTGGGTGAAATTATGATACCATGCCAAGTTTCAACCATTTCAGAGTTCATTTGTGGTGCTTTTTAATTTCAGGGTCATTTAGGTCAAAACAATTCATTAAATGCATAAAAAATAACAACTGAAGTTAGATAGGGTTGAAATTTTAGGATGTGGCTTCTAATGCTTCATATTGAATGCACAAAAAGTCTGGAGTTGAAATAAGTTAAAAAAATTGAAATCCTTTTGTAACACATGAGTTTTCGTCCGAAACCCTGATACTTCGAAAGATATTGTCCATTTTGTACACGAAGTGCATCCAGTTTTTGCCGTAACCCTCTCAACTTTTTAGCACATGCTATGTGGGTGAAATTATGATACCATGCCAAGTTTCAACCATTTCAGAGTTCATTTGTGGTGCTTTTTAATTTCAGGGTCATTTAGCTCAAAACAATTCATTAAATGCATGAAAAATAGCAAATGAAGTTAGATAGGGTTGAAAGTTTAGGATGTGGCTTCTAATGGTTCATATTGAATGCACAAAAAGTCTGGAGTTGAAATAATTTTAAAAAATTGAAATCCTTTTGTAACAGACGAGTTTTCGTCCGAAACCCTGATACTTCGAAAGAGATTGTCCATTTTGTACACGAAGTGCATCCAGTTTTTTCCGTAACCCTCTCAACTGTTTAGCACATGCTATGTGGGTGAAATTATGATATACCATGCCAAGTTTCAACCATTTCCGAGTTCATTTGTGGTGATTTTTAATTTCAGGGTCATTTAGCTGAAAACAATTCATTAAATGCATGAAAAATAGCAAATGAAGTTAGATAGGGTTGAAATTTTAGGATGTGGCTTCTAATGGTTCATATTGAATGCACAAAAAGTCTGGAGTTGAAATAATTTTAAAAAATTGAAATCCTTTTGTAACAGACCAGTTTTCGTCCGAAACCCTGATACTTCGAAAGAGATTGTCTATTTTGTACACGAAGTGCATCCAGTTTTTTCCGTAACCCTCTCAACTGTTTAGCACATGCTATGTGGGTGAAATTATGATATACCATGCCAAGTTTCAACCATTTCCGAGTTCATTTGTGGTGCTTTTTAATTTCAGGGTCATTTAGCTGAAAACAATTCATTAAATGCATGAAAAATAGCAAATGAAGTTAGATAGGGTTGAAATTTTAGGATGTGGCTTCTAATGGTTCATATTGAATGCACAAAAAGTCTGGAGTTGAAATAATTTTAAAAAATTGAAATCCTTTTGTAACAGACGAGTTTTCGTCCGAAACCCTGATACTTCGAAAGAGATTGTCCATTTTGTACACGAAGTGCATCCAGTTTTTTCCGTAACCCTCTCAACTGTTTAGCACATGCTATGTGGGTGAAATTATGATATACCATGCCAAGTTTCAACCATTTCCGAGTTCATTTGTGGTGCTTTTTAATTTCAGGGTCATTTAGCTGAAAACAATTCATTAAATGCATGAAAAATAGCAAATGAAGTTAGATAGGGTCAAAATTTTAGGATGTGGCTTCTAATGGTTCATATTGAATGCACAAAAAGTCTGGAGTTGAAATAAGTTAAAAAAAATTGAAATCCTTTTGTAACAGACGAGTTTTCGTCCGAAACCCTGATATTTCGAAAGAGATTGTCCATTTTGTACACGAAGTGCATCCAGTTTTTTCCGTAACCCTCTCAACTTTTTAGCACATGCTATGTGGGTGAAATTATGATACTATGGCAAGTTTGAACCATTTGATAGTTCATTTGTGGTGCTTTTTAATTTCAGGGTCATTTAGCTGAAAACAATTCATTAAATGCATGAAAAATAGCAAATGAAGTTAGATAGGGTTGAAATTTTAGGATGTGGCTTCTAATGGTTCATATTGAATGCACAAAAAGTCTGGAGTTGAAATAAGTTTAAAAAAATTGAAATCCTTATGTAACAGACGAGTTTTCGTCCGAAACCCTGATACTTCGAAAGAGATTGTCCATTTTGTACATGAAGTGCATCCAGCTTTTGCCGTAAACCTCTCAACTTTTTATCCCACGCTATGTGGGTGAAATTATGATACCATGCCAAGTTTCAACCTTTTTAGAGTTCATTTGTGGTGCTTTTTAATTTCAGGGTCATTTAGCTCAAAATAATTCATTAAATGCATGAAAAATAGGAAATGAAGTTAGATAGGGTTGAAAGTTTAGGATGTGGCTTCTAATGGTTCATATTGAATGCACAAAAAGTCTGGAGTTGAAATAATTTTAAAAAATTGAAATCCTTTTGTAACAGACGAGTTTTCGTCCGAAACCCTGATACTTCGAAAGAGATTGTCCATTTTGTACACGAAGTGCATCCAGTTTTTTCCGTAACCCTCTCAACTGTTTAGCACATGCTATGTGGGTGAAATTATGATATACCATGCCAAGTTTCAACCATTTCCGAGTTCATTTGTGGTGCTTTTTAATTTCAGGGTCATTTAGCTGAAAACAATTCATTAAATGCATGAAAAATAGCAAATGAAGTTAGATAGGGTTGAAATTTTAGGATGTGGCTTCTAATGGTTCATATTGAATGCACAAAAAGTCTGGAGTTGAAATAATTTTAAAAAATTGAAATCCTTTTGTAACAGACGAGTTTTCGTCCGAAACCCTCATACTTCGAAAGAGATTGTCCATTTTGTACACGAAGTGCATCCAGTTTTTTCCGTAACCCTCTCAACTGTTTAGCACATGCTATGTGGGTGAAATTATGATATACCATGCCAAGTTTCAACCATTTCCGAGTTCATTTGTGGTGCTTTTTAATTTCAGGGTCATTTAGCTGAAAACAATTCATTAAATGCATGAAAAATAGCAAATGAAGTTAGATAGGGTTGAAATTTTAGGATGTGGCTTCTAATGGTTCATATTGAATGCACAAAAAGTCTGGAGTTGAAATAATTTTAAAAAATTGAAATCCTTTTGTAACAGACGAGTTTTCGTCCGAAACCCTGATACTTCGAAAGAGATTGTCCATTTTGTACACGAAGTGCATCCAGTTTTTTCCGTAACCCTCTCAACTGTTTAGCACATGCTATGTGGGTGAAATTATGATATACCATGCCAAGTTTCAACCATTTCCGAGTTCATTTGTGGTGATTTTTAATTTCAGGGTCATTTAGCTGAAAACAATTCATTAAATGCATGAAAAATAGCAAATGAAGTTAGATAGGGTTGAAATTTTAGGATGTGGCTTCTAATGGTTCATATTGAATGCACAAAAAGTCTGGAGTTGAAATAATTTTAAAAAATTGAAATCCTTTTGTAACAGACGAGTTTTCGTCCGAAACCCTGATACTTCGAAAGAGATTGTCTATTTTGTACACGAAGTGCATCCAGTTTTTTCCGTAACCCTCTCAACTGTTTAGCACATGCTATGTGGGTGAAATTATGATATACCATGCCAAGTTTCAACCATTTCCGAGTTCATTTGTGGTGCTTTTTAATTTCAGGGTCATTTAGCTGAAAACAATTCATTAAATGCATGAAAAATAGCAAATGAAGTTAGATATGGTTGAAATTTTAGGATGTGGCTTCTAATGGTTCATATTGAATGCACAAAAAGTCTGGAGTTGAAATAAGTTTAAAAAAATTGAAATCCTTATGTAACAGACGAGTTTTCGTCCGAAACCCTGATACTTCGAAAGAGATTGTCCATTTTGTACACGAAGTGCATCCAGCTTTTGCCGTAAACCTCTCAACTTTTTATCCCATGCTATGTGGGTGAAATTATGATACCATGCCAAGTTTCAACCTTTTTAGAGTTCATTTGTGGTGCTTTTTAATTTCAGGGTCATTTAGCTCAAAAAAATTCATTAAATGCATGAAAAATAGGAAATGAAGTTAGATAGGGTTGAAAGTTTAGGATGTGGCTTCTAATGGTTCATATTGAATGCACAAATAGTCTGGAGTTGAAATAATTTTAAAAAATTGAAATCCTTTTGTAACACACGAGTTTTCGTCCGAAACCCTGATACTTCGAAAGAGATTGTCCATTTTGTACACGAAGTGCATCCAGTTTTTGCCGTAACCCTCTCAACTTTTTAGCACATGCTATGTGGGTGAAATTATGATACCATGCCAAGTTTCAACCATTTCATTTGTGGTGCTTTTTAATTTCAGGGTCATTTAGCTCAAAACAATTCATTTAATGCATGAAAAATAGCAAATGAAGTTAGATAGGGTTGAAATTTTAGGATGTGGCTTCTAATGGTTCATATTGAATGCACAAAAAGTTTGGAGTTGAAATAAGTTAAAAAAAATTGAAATCCTTTTGTAACAGACGAGTTTTCGTCCTAAACCCTGATACTTCGAAAGAGATTGTCCATTTTGTACACGAAGTGCATCCAGTTTTTGCCGTAACCCTCTCAACTTTTTAGCACATGCTATGTGGGTGAAATTATGATACCATGCCAAGTTTCAACCATTTCAGAGTTCATTTGTGGTGCTTTTTAATTTCAGGGTCATTTAGGTCAAAACAATTCATTAAATGCATAAAAAATAACAACTGAAGTTAGATAGGGTTGAAATTTTAGGATGTGGCTTCTAATGCTTCATATTGAATGCACAAAAAGTCTGGAGTTGAAATAAGTTAAAAAAATTGAAATCCTTTTGTAACACACGAGTTTTCGTCCGAAACCCTGATACTTCGAAAGATATTGTCCATTTTGTACACGAAGTGCATCCAGTTTTTGCCGTAACCCTCTCAACTTTTTAGCACATGCTATGTGGGTGAAATTATGATACCATGCCAAGTTTCAACCATTTCAGAGTTCATTTGTGGTGCTTTTTAATTTCAGGGTCATTTAGCTCAAAACAATTCATTAAATGCATGAAAAATAGCAAATGAAGTTAGATAGGGTTGAAAGTTTAGGATGTGGCTTCTAATGGTTCATATTGAATGCACAAAAAGTCTGGAGTTGAAATAATTTTAAAAAATTGAAATCCTTTTGTAACAGACGAGTTTTCGTCCGAAACCCTGATACTTCGAAAGAGATTGTCCATTTTGTACACGAAGTGCGTCCAGTTTTTTCCGTAACCCTCTCAACTGTTTAGCACATGCTATGTGGGTGAAATTATGATATACCATGCCAAGTTTCAACCATTTCCGAGTTCATTTGTGGTGATTTTTAATTTCAGGGTCATTTAGCTGAAAACAATTCATTAAATGCATGAAAAATAGCAAATGAAGTTAGATAGGGTTGAAATTTTAGGATGTGGCTTCTAATGGTTCATATTGAATGCACAAAAAGTCTGGAGTTGAAATAATTTTAAAAAATTGAAATCCTTTTGTAACAGACGAGTTTTCGTCCGAAACCCTGATACTTCGAAAGAGATTGTCTATTTTGTACACGAAGTGCATCCAGTTTTTTCCGTAACCCTCTCAACTGTTTAGCACATGCTATGTGGGTGAAATTATGATATACCATGCCAAGTTTCAACCATATCCGAGTTCATTTGTGGTGCTTTTTAATTTCAGGGTCATTTAGCTGAAAACAATTCATTAAATGCATGAAAAATAGCAAATGAAGTTAGATAGGGTTGAAATTTTAGGATGTGGCTTCTAATGGTTCATATTGAATGCACAAAAAGTCTGGAGTTGAAATAATTTTAAAAAATTGAAATCCTTTTGTAACAGACGAGTTTTCGTCCGAAACCCTGATACTTCGAAAGAGATTGTCCATTTTGTACACGAAATGCATCCAGTTTTTTCCGTAACCCTCTCAACTGTTTAGCACATGCTATGTGGGTGAAATTATGATATACCATGCCAAGTTTCAACCATTTCCGAGTTCATTTGTGGTGCTTTTTAATTTCAGGGTCATTTAGCTGAAAACAATTCATTAAATGCATGAAAAATAGCAAATGAAGTTAGATAGGGTCGAAATTTTAGGATGTGGCTTCTAATGGTTCATATTGAATGCACAAAAAGTCTGGAGTTGAAATAAGTTAAAAAAAATTGAAATCCTTTTGTAACAGACGAGTTTTCGTCCGAAACCCTGATATTTCGAAAGAGATTGTCCATTTTGTACACGAAGTGCATCCAGTTTTTTCCGTAACCCTCTCAACTTTTTAGCACATGCTATGTGGGTGAAATTATGATACTATGCCAAGTTTCAACCATTTGATAGTTCATTTGTGGTGCTTTTTAATTTCAGGGTCATTTAGCTGAAAACAATTCATTAAATGCATGAAAAATAGCAAATGAAGTTAGATAGGGTTGAAATTTTAGGATGTGGCTTCTAATGGTTCATATTGAATGCACAAAAAGTCTGGAGTTGAAATAAGTTTAAAAAAATTGAAATCCTTATGTAACAGACGAGTTTTCGTCCGAAACCCTGATACTTCGAAAGAGATTGTCCATTTTGTACACGAAGTGCATCCAGCTTTTGCCGTAAACCTCTCAACTTTTTATCCCACGCTATGTGGGTGAAATTATGATACCATGCCAAGTTTCAACCTTTTTAGAGTTCATTTGTGGTGCTTTTTAATTTCAGGGTCATTTAGCTCAAAATAATTCATTAAATGCATGAAAAATAGGAAATGAAGTTAGATAGGGTTGAAAGTTTAGGATGTGGCTTCTAATGGTTCATATTGAATGCACAAAAAGTCTGGAGTTGAAATAATTTTAAAAAATTGAAATCCTTTTGTAACAGACGAGTTTTCGTCCGAAACCCTGATACTTCGAAAGAGATTGTCCATTTTGTACACGAAGTGCATCCAGTTTTTTCCGTAACCCTCTCAACTGTTTAGCACATGCTATGTGGGTGAAATTATGATATACCATGCCAAGTTTCAACCATTTCCGAGTTCATTTGTGGTGCTTTTTAATTTCAGGGTCATTTAGCTGAAAACAATTCATTAAATGCATGAAAAATAGCAAATGAAGTTAGATAGGGTTGAAATTTTAGGATGTGGCTTCTAATGGTTCATATTGAATGCACAAAAAGTCTGGAGTTGAAATAATTTTAAAAAATTGAAATCCTTTTGTAACAGACGAGTTTTCGTCCGAAACCCTGATACTTCGAAAGAGATTGTCCATTTTGTACACGAAGTGCATCCAGTTTTTTCCGTAACCCTCTCAACTGTTTAGCACATGCTATGTGGGTGAAATTATGATATACCATGCCAAGTTTCAACCATTTCCGAGTTCATTTGCGGTGCTTTTTAATTTCAGGGTCATTTAGCTGAAAACAATTCATTAAATGCATGAAAAATATGAAGTTAGATAGGGTCGAAATTTTAGGATGTGGCTTCTAATGGTTCATATTGAATGCACAAAAAGTCTGGAGTTGAAATAAGTTTAAAAAAATTGAAATCCTTTTGTAACAGACGAGTTTTCGTCCGAAACCCTGATACTTCGAAAGAGATTGTCCATTTTGTACACGAAGTGCATCCAGTTTTTGCCGTAACCCTCTCAACTTTTTAGCACATGCTATGTGGGTGAAATTATGATACCATGCCAAGGTTCAACCATTTCAGAGTTCATTTGTCGTGCTTTTTAATTTCAGGGTCGTTTAGCTCAAAACAATTCATTAAATGCATGAAAAATAGCAAATGAAGTTAGATAGGGTTGAAATTTTAGGATGTGGCTTCTAATAGTTCATATTGAATGCACAAAAAGTCTGGAGTTGAAATATGTTCAAAAAAATTGAAATCCTTTTGTAACAGACGAGTTTTCGTCCGAAACCCTGATATTTCGAAAGAGATTGTCCATTTTGTACACGAAGTGCATCCAGTTTTTTCCGTAACCCTCTCAACTTTTTAGCACATGCTATGTGGGTGAAATTATGATACTATGCCAAGTTTCAACCATTTGATAGTTCATTTGTGGTGCTTTTTAATTTCAGGGTCATTTAGCTGAAAACAATTCATTAAATGCATGAAAAATAGCAAATGAAGTTAGATAGGGTTGAAATTTTAGGATGTGGCTTCTAATGGTTCATATTGAATGCACAAAAAGTCTGGAGTTGAAATAAGTTTAAAAAAATTGAAATCCTTATGTAACAGACGAGTTTTCGTCCGAAACCCTGATACTTCGAAAGAGATTGTCCATTTTGTACACGAAGTGCATCCAGCTTTTGCCGTAAACCTCTCAACTTTTTATCCCACGCTATGTGGGTGAAATTATGATACCATGCCAAGTTTCAACCTTTTTAGAGTTCATTTGTGGTGCTTTTTAATTTCAGGGTCATTTAGCTCAAAATAATTCATTAAATGCATGAAAAATAGGAAATGAAGTTAGATAGGGTTGAAAGTTTAGGATGTGGCTTCTAATGGTTCATATTGAATGCACAAAAAGTCTGGAGTTGAAATAATTTTAAAAAATTGAAATCCTTTTGTAACAGACGAGTTTTCGTCCGAAACCCTGATACTTCGAAAGAGATTGTCCATTTTGTACACGAAGTGCATCCAGTTTTTTCCGTAACCCTCTCAACTGTTTAGCACATGCTATGTGGGTGAAATTATGATATACCATGCCAAGTTTCAACCATTTCCGAGTTCATTTGTGGTGCTTTTTAATTTCAGGGTCATTTAGCTGAAAACAATTCATTAAATGCATGAAAAATAGCAAATGAAGTTAGATAGGGTTGAAATTTTAGGATGTGGCTTCTAATGGTTCATATTGAATGCACAAAAAGTCTGGAGTTGAAATAATTTTAAAAAATTGAAATCCTTTTGTAACAGACGAGTTTTCGTCCGAAACCCTGATACTTCGAAAGAGATTGTCCATTTTGTACACGAAATGCATCCAGTTTTTTCCGTAACCCTCTCAACTGTTTAGCACATGCTATGTGGGTGAAATTATGATATACCATGCCAAGTTTCAACCATTTCCGAGTTCATTTGTGGTGCTTTTTAATTTCAGGGTCATTTAGCTGAAAACAATTCATTAAATGCATGAAAAATAGCAAATGAAGTTAGATAGGGTCGAAATTTTAGGATGTGGCTTCTAATGGTTCATATTGAATGCACAAAAAGTCTGGAGTTGAAATAAGTTAAAAAAAATTGAAATCCTTTTGTAACAGACGAGTTTTCGTCCGAAACCCTGATATTTCGAAAGAGATTGTCCATTTTGTACACGAAGTGCATCCAGTTTTTTCCGTAACCCTCTCAACTTTTTAGCACATGCTATGTGGGTGAAATTATGATACCATGCCAAGTTTCAACCATTTGATAGTTCATTTGTGGTGCTTTTTAATTTCAGGGTCATTTAGCTGAAAACAATTCATTAAATGCATGAAAAATAGCAAATGAAGTTAGATAGGGTTGAAATTTTAGGATGTGGCTTCTAATGGTTCATATTGAATGCACAAAAAGTCTGGAGTTGAAATAAGTTTAAAAAAATTGAAATCCTTATGTAACAGACGAGTTTTCGTCCGAAACCCTGATACTTCGAAAGAGATTGTCCATTTTGTACACGAAGTGCATCCAGCTTTTGCCGTAAACCTCTCAACTTTTTATCCCATGCTATGTGGGTGAAATTATGATACCATGCCAAGTTTCAACCTTTTTAGAGTTCAGTTGTGGTGCTTTTTAATTTCAGGGTCATTTACCTCAAAATAATTCATTAAATGCATGAAAAATAGGAAATGAAGTTAGATAGGGTTGAAAGTTTAGGATGTGGCTTCTAATGGTTCATATTGAATGCACAAATAGTCTGGAGTTGAAATAATTTTAAAAAATTGAAATCCTTTTGTAACAGACGAGTTTTCGTCCGAAACCCTGATACTTCGAAAGAGATTGTCCATTTTGTACACGAAGTGCATCCAGTTTTTGCCGTAACCCTCTCAACTTTTTAGCACATGCTATGTGGGTGAAATTATGATACCATGCCAAGTTTCAACCATTTCATTTGTGGTGCTTTTTAATTTCAGGGTCATTTAGCTCAAAACAATTCATTTAATGCATGAAAAATAGCAAATGAAGTTAGATAGGGTTGAAATTTTAGGATGTGGCTTCTAATGGTTCATATTGAATGCACAAAAAGTTTGGAGTTGAAATAAGTTAAAAAAAATTGAAATCCTTTTGTAACAGACGAGTTTTCGTCCTAAACCCTGATACTTCGAAAGAGATTGTCCATTTTGTACACGAAGTGCATCCAGTTTTTGCCGTAACCCTCTCAACTTTTTAGCACATGCTATGTGGGTGAAATTATGATACCATGCCAAGTTTCAACCATTTCAGAGTTCATTTGTGGTGCTTTTTAATTTCAGGGTCATTTAGGTCAAAACAATTCATTAAATGCATAAAAAATAACAACTGAAGTTAGATAGGGTTGAAATTTTAGGATGTGGCTTCTAATGCTTCATATTGAATGCACAAAAAGTCTGGAGTTGAAATAAGTTAAAAAAATTGAAATCCTTTTGTAACACATGAGTTTTCGTCCGAAACCCTGATACTTCGAAAGATATTGTCCATTTTGTACACGAAGTGCATCCAGTTTTTGCCGTAACCCTCTCAACTTTTTAGCACATGCTATGTGGGTGAAATTATGATACCATGCCAAGTTTCAACCATTTCAGAGTTCATTTGTGGTGCTTTTTAATTTCAGGGTCATTTAGCTCAAAACAATTCATTAAATGCATGAAAAATAGCAAATGAAGTTAGATAGGGTTGAAAGTTTAGGATGTGGCTT
The DNA here is from genome assembly GCA_039707655.1 of Elymus sibiricus. Lineage (NCBI taxonomy): Eukaryota > Viridiplantae > Streptophyta > Magnoliopsida > Poales > Poaceae > Elymus > Elymus sibiricus. Next base: position 243,385,891 of record CM077665.1, read on the forward strand.
CTAATGGTTCATATTGAATGCACAAAAAGTCTGGAGTTGAAATAATTTTAAAAAATTGAAATCCTTTTGTAACAGACGAGTTTTCGTCCGAAACCCTGATACTTCGAAAGAGATTGTCCATTTTGTACACGAAGTGCATCCAGTTTTTTCCGTAACCCTCTCAACTGTTTAGCACATGCTATGTGGGTGAAATTATGATATACCATGCCAAGTTTCAACCATTTCCGAGTTCATTTGTGGTGATTTTTAATTTCAGGGTCATTTAGCTGAAAACAATTCATTAAATGCATGAAAAATAGCAAATGAAGTTAGATAGGGTTGAAATTTTAGGATGTGGCTTCTAATGGTTCATATTGAATGCACAAAAAGTCTGGAGTTGAAATAATTTTAAAAAATTGAAATCCTTTTGTAACAGACCAGTTTTCGTCCGAAACCCTGATACTTCGAAAGAGATTGTCTATTTTGTACACGAAGTGCATCCAGTTTTTTCCGTAACCCTCTCAACTGTTTAGCACATGCTATGTGGGTGAAATTATGATATACCATGCCAAGTTTCAACCATTTCCGAGTTCATTTGTGGTGCTTTTTAATTTCAGGGTCATTTAGCTGAAAACAATTCATTAAATGCATGAAAAATAGCAAATGAAGTTAGATAGGGTTGAAATTTTAGGATGTGGCTTCTAATGGTTCATATTGAATGCACAAAAAGTCTGGAGTTGAAATAATTTTAAAAAATTGAAATCCTTTTGTAACAGACGAGTTTTCGTCCGAAACCCTGATACTTCGAAAGAGATTGTCCATTTTGTACACGAAGTGCATCCAGTTTTTTCCGTAACCCTCTCAACTGTTTAGCACATGCTATGTGGGTGAAATTATGATATACCATGCCAAGTTTCAACCATTTCCGAGTTCATTTGTGGTGCTTTTTAATTTCAGGGTCATTTAGCTGAAAACAATTCATTAAATGCATGAAAAATAGCAAATGAAGTTAGATAGGGTCAAAATTTTAGGATGTGGCTTCTAATGGTTCATATTGAATGCACAAAAAGTCTGGAGTTGAAATAAGTTAAAAAAAATTGAAATCCTTTTGTAACAGACGAGTTTTCGTCCGAAACCCTGATATTTCGAAAGAGATTGTCCATTTTGTACACGAAGTGCATCCAGTTTTTTCCGTAACCCTCTCAACTTTTTAGCACATGCTATGTGGGTGAAATTATGATACTATGGCAAGTTTGAACCATTTGATAGTTCATTTGTGGTGCTTTTTAATTTCAGGGTCATTTAGCTGAAAACAATTCATTAAATGCATGAAAAATAGCAAATGAAGTTAGATAGGGTTGAAATTTTAGGATGTGGCTTCTAATGGTTCATATTGAATGCACAAAAAGTCTGGAGTTGAAATAAGTTTAAAAAAATTGAAATCCTTATGTAACAGACGAGTTTTCGTCCGAAACCCTGATACTTCGAAAGAGATTGTCCATTTTGTACATGAAGTGCATCCAGCTTTTGCCGTAAACCTCTCAACTTTTTATCCCACGCTATGTGGGTGAAATTATGATACCATGCCAAGTTTCAACCTTTTTAGAGTTCATTTGTGGTGCTTTTTAATTTCAGGGTCATTTAGCTCAAAATAATTCATTAAATGCATGAAAAATAGGAAATGAAGTTAGATAGGGTTGAAAGTTTAGGATGTGGCTTCTAATGGTTCATATTGAATGCACAAAAAGTCTGGAGTTGAAATAATTTTAAAAAATTGAAATCCTTTTGTAACAGACGAGTTTTCGTCCGAAACCCTGATACTTCGAAAGAGATTGTCCATTTTGTACACGAAGTGCATCCAGTTTTTTCCGTAACCCTCTCAACTGTTTAGCACATGCTATGTGGGTGAAATTATGATATACCATGCCAAGTTTCAACCATTTCCGAGTTCATTTGTGGTGCTTTTTAATTTCAGGGTCATTTAGCTGAAAACAATTCATTAAATGCATGAAAAATAGCAAATGAAGTTAGATAGGGTTGAAATTTTAGGATGTGGCTTCTAATGGTTCATATTGAATGCACAAAAAGTCTGGAGTTGAAATAATTTTAAAAAATTGAAATCCTTTTGTAACAGACGAGTTTTCGTCCGAAACCCTCATACTTCGAAAGAGATTGTCCATTTTGTACACGAAGTGCATCCAGTTTTTTCCGTAACCCTCTCAACTGTTTAGCACATGCTATGTGGGTGAAATTATGATATACCATGCCAAGTTTCAACCATTTCCGAGTTCATTTGTGGTGCTTTTTAATTTCAGGGTCATTTAGCTGAAAACAATTCATTAAATGCATGAAAAATAGCAAATGAAGTTAGATAGGGTTGAAATTTTAGGATGTGGCTTCTAATGGTTCATATTGAATGCACAAAAAGTCTGGAGTTGAAATAATTTTAAAAAATTGAAATCCTTTTGTAACAGACGAGTTTTCGTCCGAAACCCTGATACTTCGAAAGAGATTGTCCATTTTGTACACGAAGTGCATCCAGTTTTTTCCGTAACCCTCTCAACTGTTTAGCACATGCTATGTGGGTGAAATTATGATATACCATGCCAAGTTTCAACCATTTCCGAGTTCATTTGTGGTGATTTTTAATTTCAGGGTCATTTAGCTGAAAACAATTCATTAAATGCATGAAAAATAGCAAATGAAGTTAGATAGGGTTGAAATTTTAGGATGTGGCTTCTAATGGTTCATATTGAATGCACAAAAAGTCTGGAGTTGAAATAATTTTAAAAAATTGAAATCCTTTTGTAACAGACGAGTTTTCGTCCGAAACCCTGATACTTCGAAAGAGATTGTCTATTTTGTACACGAAGTGCATCCAGTTTTTTCCGTAACCCTCTCAACTGTTTAGCACATGCTATGTGGGTGAAATTATGATATACCATGCCAAGTTTCAACCATTTCCGAGTTCATTTGTGGTGCTTTTTAATTTCAGGGTCATTTAGCTGAAAACAATTCATTAAATGCATGAAAAATAGCAAATGAAGTTAGATATGGTTGAAATTTTAGGATGTGGCTTCTAATGGTTCATATTGAATGCACAAAAAGTCTGGAGTTGAAATAAGTTTAAAAAAATTGAAATCCTTATGTAACAGACGAGTTTTCGTCCGAAACCCTGATACTTCGAAAGAGATTGTCCATTTTGTACACGAAGTGCATCCAGCTTTTGCCGTAAACCTCTCAACTTTTTATCCCATGCTATGTGGGTGAAATTATGATACCATGCCAAGTTTCAACCTTTTTAGAGTTCATTTGTGGTGCTTTTTAATTTCAGGGTCATTTAGCTCAAAAAAATTCATTAAATGCATGAAAAATAGGAAATGAAGTTAGATAGGGTTGAAAGTTTAGGATGTGGCTTCTAATGGTTCATATTGAATGCACAAATAGTCTGGAGTTGAAATAATTTTAAAAAATTGAAATCCTTTTGTAACACACGAGTTTTCGTCCGAAACCCTGATACTTCGAAAGAGATTGTCCATTTTGTACACGAAGTGCATCCAGTTTTTGCCGTAACCCTCTCAACTTTTTAGCACATGCTATGTGGGTGAAATTATGATACCATGCCAAGTTTCAACCATTTCATTTGTGGTGCTTTTTAATTTCAGGGTCATTTAGCTCAAAACAATTCATTTAATGCATGAAAAATAGCAAATGAAGTTAGATAGGGTTGAAATTTTAGGATGTGGCTTCTAATGGTTCATATTGAATGCACAAAAAGTTTGGAGTTGAAATAAGTTAAAAAAAATTGAAATCCTTTTGTAACAGACGAGTTTTCGTCCTAAACCCTGATACTTCGAAAGAGATTGTCCATTTTGTACACGAAGTGCATCCAGTTTTTGCCGTAACCCTCTCAACTTTTTAGCACATGCTATGTGGGTGAAATTATGATACCATGCCAAGTTTCAACCATTTCAGAGTTCATTTGTGGTGCTTTTTAATTTCAGGGTCATTTAGGTCAAAACAATTCATTAAATGCATAAAAAATAACAACTGAAGTTAGATAGGGTTGAAATTTTAGGATGTGGCTTCTAATGCTTCATATTGAATGCACAAAAAGTCTGGAGTTGAAATAAGTTAAAAAAATTGAAATCCTTTTGTAACACACGAGTTTTCGTCCGAAACCCTGATACTTCGAAAGATATTGTCCATTTTGTACACGAAGTGCATCCAGTTTTTGCCGTAACCCTCTCAACTTTTTAGCACATGCTATGTGGGTGAAATTATGATACCATGCCAAGTTTCAACCATTTCAGAGTTCATTTGTGGTGCTTTTTAATTTCAGGGTCATTTAGCTCAAAACAATTCATTAAATGCGTGAAAAATAGCAAATGAAGTTAGATAGGGTTGAAAGTTTAGGATGTGGCTTCTAATGGTTCATATTGAATGCACAAAAAGTCTGGAGTTGAAATAATTTTAAAAAATTGAAATCCTTTTGTAACAGACGAGTTTTCGTCCGAAACCCTGATACTTCGAAAGAGATTGTCCATTTTGTACACGAAGTGCGTCCAGTTTTTTCCGTAACCCTCTCAACTGTTTAGCACATGCTATGTGGGTGAAATTATGATATACCATGCCAAGTTTCAACCATTTCCGAGTTCATTTGTGGTGATTTTTAATTTCAGGGTCATTTAGCTGAAAACAATTCATTAAATGCATGAAAAATAGCAAATGAAGTTAGATAGGGTTGAAATTTTAGGATGTGGCTTCTAATGGTTCATATTGAATGCACAAAAAGTCTGGAGTTGAAATAATTTTAAAAAATTGAAATCCTTTTGTAACAGACGAGTTTTCGTCCGAAACCCTGATACTTCGAAAGAGATTGTCTATTTTGTACACGAAGTGCATCCAGTTTTTTCCGTAACCCTCTCAACTGTTTAGCACATGCTATGTGGGTGAAATTATGATATACCATGCCAAGTTTCAACCATATCCGAGTTCATTTGTGGTGCTTTTTAATTTCAGGGTCATTTAGCTGAAAACAATTCATTAAATGCATGAAAAATAGCAAATGAAGTTAGATAGGGTTGAAATTTTAGGATGTGGCTTCTAATGGTTCATATTGAATGCACAAAAAGTCTGGAGTTGAAATAATTTTAAAAAATTGAAATCCTTTTGTAACAGACGAGTTTTCGTCCGAAACCCTGATACTTCGAAAGAGATTGTCCATTTTGTACACGAAATGCATCCAGTTTTTTCCGTAACCCTCTCAACTGTTTAGCACATGCTATGTGGGTGAAATTATGATATACCATGCCAAGTTTCAACCATTTCCGAGTTCATTTGTGGTGCTTTTTAATTTCAGGGTCATTTAGCTGAAAACAATTCATTAAATGCATGAAAAATAGCAAATGAAGTTAGATAGGGTCGAAATTTTAGGATGTGGCTTCTAATGGTTCATATTGAATGCACAAAAAGTCTGGAGTTGAAATAAGTTAAAAAAAATTGAAATCCTTTTGTAACAGACGAGTTTTCGTCCGAAACCCTGATATTTCGAAAGAGATTGTCCATTTTGTACACGAAGTGCATCCAGTTTTTTCCGTAACCCTCTCAACTTTTTAGCACATGCTATGTGGGTGAAATTATGATACTATGCCAAGTTTCAACCATTTGATAGTTCATTTGTGGTGCTTTTTAATTTCAGGGTCATTTAGCTGAAAACAATTCATTAAATGCATGAAAAATAGCAAATGAAGTTAGATAGGGTTGAAATTTTAGGATGTGGCTTCTAATGGTTCATATTGAATGCACAAAAAGTCTGGAGTTGAAATAAGTTTAAAAAAATTGAAATCCTTATGTAACAGACGAGTTTTCGTCCGAAACCCTGATACTTCGAAAGAGATTGTCCATTTTGTACACGAAGTGCATCCAGCTTTTGCCGTAAACCTCTCAACTTTTTATCCCACGCTATGTGGGTGAAATTATGATACCATGCCAAGTTTCAACCTTTTTAGAGTTCATTTGTGGTGCTTTTTAATTTCAGGGTCATTTAGCTCAAAATAATTCATTAAATGCATGAAAAATAGGAAATGAAGTTAGATAGGGTTGAAAGTTTAGGATGTGGCTTCTAATGGTTCATATTGAATGCACAAAAAGTCTGGAGTTGAAATAATTTTAAAAAATTGAAATCCTTTTGTAACAGACGAGTTTTCGTCCGAAACCCTGATACTTCGAAAGAGATTGTCCATTTTGTACACGAAGTGCATCCAGTTTTTTCCGTAACCCTCTCAACTGTTTAGCACATGCTATGTGGGTGAAATTATGATATACCATGCCAAGTTTCAACCATTTCCGAGTTCATTTGTGGTGCTTTTTAATTTCAGGGTCATTTAGCTGAAAACAATTCATTAAATGCATGAAAAATAGCAAATGAAGTTAGATAGGGTTGAAATTTTAGGATGTGGCTTCTAATGGTTCATATTGAATGCACAAAAAGTCTGGAGTTGAAATAATTTTAAAAAATTGAAATCCTTTTGTAACAGACGAGTTTTCGTCCGAAACCCTGATACTTCGAAAGAGATTGTCCATTTTGTACACGAAGTGCATCCAATTTTTTCCGTAACCCTCTCAACTGTTTAGCACATGCTATGTGGGTGAAATTATGATATACCATGCCAAGTTTCAACCATTTCCGAGTTCATTTGCGGTGCTTTTTAATTTCAGGGTCATTTAGCTGAAAACAATTCATTAAATGCATGAAAAATATGAAGTTAGATAGGGTCGAAATTTTAGGATGTGGCTTCTAATGGTTCATATTGAATGCACAAAAAGTCTGGAGTTGAAATAAGTTTAAAAAAATTGAAATCCTTTTGTAACAGACGAGTTTTCGTCCGAAACCCTGATACTTCGAAAGAGATTGTCCATTTTGTACACGAAGTGCATCCAGTTTTTGCCGTAACCCTCTCAACTTTTTAGCACATGCTATGTGGGTGAAATTATGATACCATGCCAAGGTTCAACCATTTCAGAGTTCATTTGTCGTGCTTTTTAATTTCAGGGTCGTTTAGCTCAAAACAATTCATTAAATGCATGAAAAATAGCAAATGAAGTTAGATAGGGTTGAAATTTTAGGATGTGGCTTCTAATAGTTCATATTGAATGCACAAAAAGTCTGGAGTTGAAATATGTTCAAAAAAATTGAAATCCTTTTGTAACAGACGAGTTTTCGTCCGAAACCCTGATATTTCGAAAGAGATTGTCCATTTTGTACACGAAGTGCATCCAGTTTTTTCCGTAACCCTCTCAACTTTTTAGCACATGCTATGTGGGTGAAATTATGATACTATGCCAAGTTTCAACCATTTGATAGTTCATTTGTGGTGCTTTTTAATTTCAGGGTCATTTAGCTGAAAACAATTCATTAAATGCATGAAAAATAGCAAATGAAGTTAGATAGGGTTGAAATTTTAGGATGTGGCTTCTAATGGTTCATATTGAATGCACAAAAAGTCTGGAGTTGAAATAAGTTTAAAAAAATTGAAATCCTTATGTAACAGACGAGTTTTCGTCCGAAACCCTGATACTTCGAAAGAGATTGTCCATTTTGTACACGAAGTGCATCCAGCTTTTGCCGTAAACCTCTCAACTTTTTATCCCACGCTATGTGGGTGAAATTATGATACCATGCCAAGTTTCAACCTTTTTAGAGTTCATTTGTGGTGCTTTTTAATTTCAGGGTCATTTAGCTCAAAATAATTCATTAAATGCATGAAAAATAGGAAATGAAGTTAGATAGGGTTGAAAGTTTAGGATGTGGCTTCTAATGGTTCATATTGAATGCACAAAAAGTCTGGAGTTGAAATAATTTTAAAAAATTGAAATCCTTTTGTAACAGACGAGTTTTCGTCCGAAACCCTGATACTTCGAAAGAGATTGTCCATTTTGTACACGAAGTGCATCCAGTTTTTTCCGTAACCCTCTCAACTGTTTAGCACATGCTATGTGGGTGAAATTATGATATACCATGCCAAGTTTCAACCATTTCCGAGTTCATTTGTGGTGCTTTTTAATTTCAGGGTCATTTAGCTGAAAACAATTCATTAAATGCATGAAAAATAGCAAATGAAGTTAGATAGGGTTGAAATTTTAGGATGTGGCTTCTAATGGTTCATATTGAATGCACAAAAAGTCTGGAGTTGAAATCATTTTAAAAAATTGAAATCCTTTTGTAACAGACGAGTTTTCGTCCGAAACCCTGATACTTCGAAAGAGATTGTCCATTTTGTACACGAAGTGCATCCAGTTTTTTCCGTAACCCTCTCAACTGTTTAGCACATGCTATGTGGGTGAAATTATGATATACCATGCCAAGTTTCAACCATTTCCGAGTTCATTTGCGGTGCTTTTTAATTTCAGGGTCATTTAGCTGAAAACAATTCATTAAATGCATGAAAAATATGAAGTTAGATAGGGTCGAAATTTTAGGATGTGGCTTCTAATGGTTCATATTGAATGCACAAAAAGTCTGGAGTTGAAATAAGTTTAAAAAAATTGAAATCCTTTTGTAACAGACGAGTTTTCGTCCGAAACCCTGATACTTCGAAAGAGATTGTCCATTTTGTACACGAAGTGCATCCAGTTTTTTCCGTAACCCTCTCAACTGTTTAGCACATGCTATGTGGGTGAAATTATGATATACCATGCCAAGTTTCAACCATTTCCGAGTTCATTTGTGGTGATTTTTAATTTCAGGGTCATTTAGCTGAAAACAATTCATTAAATGCATGAAAAATAGCAAATGAAGTTAGATAGGGTTGAAATTTTAGGATGTGGCTTCTAATGGTTCATATTGAATGCACAAAAAGTCTGGAGTTGAAATAATTTTAAAAAATTGAAATCCTTTTGTAACAGACGAGTTTTCGTCCGAAACCCTGATACTTCGAAAGAGATTGTCCATTTTGTACACGAAGTGCATCCAGTTTTTTCCGTAACCCTCTCAACTGTTTAGCACATGCTATGTGGGTGAAATTATGATATACCATGCCAAGTTTCAACCATTTTCGAGTTCATTTGTGGTGCTTTTTAATTTCACGGTCATTTAGCTGAAAACAATTCATTAAATGCATGAAAAATAGCAAATGAAGTTAGATAGGGTTGAAATTTTAGGATGTGGCTTCTAATGGTTCATATTGAATGCACAAAAAGTCTGGAGTTGAAATAATTTTAAAAAATTGAAATCCTTTTGTAACAGACGAGTTTTCGTCCGAAACCCTGATACTTCGAAAGAGATTGTCCATTTTGTACACGAAGTGCATCCAGTTTTTTCCGTAACCCTCTCAACTGTTTAGCACATGCTATGTGGGTGAAATTATGATATACCATGCCAAGTTTCAACCATTTTCGTGTTCATTTGTGGTGCTTTTTAATTTCAGGGTCACTTAGCTGAAAACAATTCATTAAATGCATGAAAAATAGCAAATGAAGTTAGATAGGGTCGGAATTTTAGGATGTGGCTTCTAATGGTTCATATTGAATGCACAAAAAGTCTGGAGTTGAAATAAGTTAAAAAAAATTGAAATCCTTTTGTAACAGACGAGTTTTCGTCCGAAACCCTGATATTTCGAAAGAGATTGTCCATTTTGTACACGAAGTGCATCCAGTTTTTTCCGTAACCCTCTCAACTTTTTAGCACATGCTATGTGGGTGAAATTATGATACCATGCCAAGTTTCAACCATTTGATAGTTCATTTGTGGTGCTTTTTAATTTCAGGGTCATTTAGCTGAAAACAATTCATTAAATGCATGAAAAATAGCAAATGAAGATAGATAGGGTTGAAATTTTAGGATGTGGCTTCTAATGGTTCATATTGAATGCACAAAAAGTCTGGAGTTGAAATAAGTTTAAAAAAATTGAAATCCTTATGTAACAGACGAGTTTTCGTCCGAAACCCTGATACTTCGAAAGAGATTGTCCATTTTGTACACGAAGTGCATCCAGCTTTTGCCGTAAACCTCTCAACTTTTTATCCCATGCTATGTGGGTGAAATTATGATACCATGCCAAGTTTCAACCTTTTTAGAGTTCATTTGTGGTGCTTTTTAATTTCAGGGTCATTTAGCTCAAAATAATTCATTAAATGCATGAAAAATAGGAAATGAAGTTAGATAGGGTTGAAAGTTTAGGATGTGGCTTCTAATGGTTCATATTGAATGCACAAAAAGTCTGGAGTTGAAATAATTTTAAAAAATTGAAATCCTTTTGTAACAGACGAGTTTTCGTCCGAAACCCTGATACTTCGAAAGAGATTGTCTATTTTGTACACGAAGTGCATCCAGTTTTTTCCGTAACCCTCTCAACTGTTTAGCACATGCTATGTGGGTGAAATTATGATATACCATGCCAAGTTTCAACCATATCCGAGTTCATTTGTGGTGCTTTTTAATTTCAGGGTCATTTAGCTGAAAACAATTCATTAAATGCATGAAAAATAGCAAATGAAGTTAGATAGGGTTGAAATTTTAGGATGTGGCTTCTAATGGTTCATATTGAATGCACAAAAAGTCTGGAGTTGAAATAAGTTTAAAAAAATTGAAATCCTTATGTAACAGACGAGTTTTCGTCCGAAACCCTGATACTTCGAAAGAGATTGTCCATTTTGTACACGAAGTGCATCCAGCTTTTGCCGTAAACCTCTCAACTTTTTATCCCACGCTATGTGGGTGAAATTATGATACCATGCCAAGTTTCAACCTTTTTAGAGTTCATTTGTGGTGCTTTTTAATTTCAGGGTCATTTAGCTCAAAATAATTCATTAAATGCATGAAAAATAGGAAATGAAGTTAGATAGGGTTGAAAGTTTAGGATGTGGCTTCTAATGGTTCATATTGAATGCACAAAAAGTCTGGAGTTGAAATAATTTTAAAAAATTGAAATCCTTTTGTAACAGACGAGTTTTCGTCCGAAACCCTGATACTTCGAAAGAGATTGTCCATTTTGTACACGAAGTGCATCCAGTTTTTTCCGTAACCCTCTCAACTGTTTAGCACATGCTATGTGGGTGAAATTATGATATACCATGCCAAGTTTCAACCATTTCCGAGTTCATTTGTGGTGCTTTTTAATTTCAGGGTCATTTAGCTGAAAACAATTCATTAAATGCATGAAAAATAGCAAATGAAGTTAGATAGGGTTGAAATTTTAGGATGTGGCTTCTAATGGTTCATATTGAATGCACAAAAAGTCTGGAGTTGAAATCATTTTAAAAAATTGAAATCCTTTTGTAACAGACGAGTTTTCGTCCGAAACCCTGATACTTCGAAAGAGATTGTCCATTTTGTACACGAAGTGCATCCAGTTTTTTCCGTAACCCTCTCAACTGTTTAGCACATGCTATGTGGGTGAAATTATGATATACCATGCCAAGTTTCAACCATTTCCGAGTTCATTTGCGGTGCTTTTTAATTTCAGGGTCATTTAGCTGAAAACAATTCATTAAATGCATGAAAAATATGAAGTTAGATAGGGTCGAAATTTTAGGATGTGGCTTCTAATGGTTCATATTGAATGCACAAAAAGTCTGGAGTTGAAATAAGTTTAAAAAAATTGAAATCCTTTTGTAACAGACGAGTTTTCGTCCGAAACCCTGATACTTCGAAAGAGATTGTCCATTTTGTACACGAAGTGCATCCAGTTTTTTCCGTAACCCTCTCAACTGTTTAGCACATGCTATGTGGGTGAAATTATGATATACCATGCCAAGTTTCAACCATTTCCGAGTTCATTTGTGGTGATTTTTAATTTCAGGGTCATTTAGCTGAAAACAATTCATTAAATGCATGAAAAATAGCAAATGAAGTTAGATAGGGTTGAAATTTTAGGATGTGGCTTCTAATGGTTCATATTGAATGCACAAAAAGTCTGGAGTTGAAATAATTTTAAAAAATTGAAATCCTTTTGTAACAGACGAGTTTTCGTCCGAAACCCTGATACTTCGAAAGAGATTGTCCATTTTGTACACGAAGTGCATCCAGTTTTTTCCGTAACCCTCTCAACTGTTTAGCACATGCTATGTGGGTGAAATTATGATATACCATGCCAAGTTTCAACCATTTTCGAGTTCATTTGTGGTGCTTTTTAATTTCACGGTCATTTAGCTGAAAACAATTCATTAAATGCATGAAAAATAGCAAATGAAGTTAGATAGGGTTGAAATTTTAGGATGTGGCTTCTAATGGTTCATATTGAATGCACAAAAAGTCTGGAGTTGAAATAATTTTAAAAAATTGAAATCCTTTTGTAACAGACGAGTTTTCGTCCGAAACCCTGATACTTCGAAAGAGATTGTCCATTTTGTACACGAAGTGCATCCAGTTTTTTCCGTAACCCTCTCAACTGTTTAGCACATGCTATGTGGGTGAAATTATGATATACCATGCCAAGTTTCAACCATTTTCGTGTTCATTTGTGGTGCTTTTTAATTTCAGGGTCACTTAGCTGAAAACAATTCATTAAATGCATGAAAAATAGCAAATGAAGTTAGATAGGGTCGGAATTTTAGGATGTGGCTTCTAATGGTTCATATTGAATGCACAAAAAGTCTGGAGTTGAAATAAGTTAAAAAAAATTGAAATCCTTTTGTAACAGACGAGTTTTCGTCCGAAACCCTGATATTTCGAAAGAGATTGTCCATTTTGTACACGAAGTGCATCCAGTTTTTTCCGTAACCCTCTCAACTTTTTAGCACATGCTATGTGGGTGAAATTATGATACCATGCCAAGTTTCAACCATTTGATAGTTCATTTGTGGTGCTTTTTAATTTCAGGGTCATTTAGCTGAAAACAATTCATTAAATGCATGAAAAATAGCAAATGAAGATAGATAGGGTTGAAATTTTAGGATGTGGCTTCTAATGGTTCATATTGAATGCACAAAAAGTCTGGAGTTGAAATAAGTTTAAAAAAATTGAAATCCTTATGTAACAGACGAGTTTTCGTCCGAAACCCTGATACTTCGAAAGAGATTGTCCATTTTGTACACGAAGTGCATCCAGCTTTTGCCGTAAACCTCTCAACTTTTTATCCCATGCTATGTGGGTGAAATTATGATACCATGCCAAGTTTCAACCTTTTTAGAGTTCATTTGTGGTGCTTTTTAATTTCAGGGTCATTTAGCTCAAAATAATTCATTAAATGCATGAAAAATAGGAAATGAAGTTAGATAGGGTTGAAATTTTAGGATGTGGCTTCTAATGGTTCATATTGAATGCACAAAAAGTCTGGAGTTGAAATAATTTTAAAAAATTGAAATCCTTTTGTAACAGACGAGTTTTCGTCCGAAACCCTGATACTTCGAAAGAGATTGTCTATTTTGTACACGAAGTGCATCCAGTTTTTTCCGTAACCCTCTCAACTGTTTAGCACATGCTATGTGGGTGAAATTATGATATACCATGCCAAGTTTCAACCATATCCGAGTTCATTTGTGGTGCTTTTTAATTTCAGGGTCATTTAGCTGAAAACAATTCATTAAATGCATGAAAAATAGCAAATGAAGTTAGATAGGGTTGAAATTTTAGGATGTGGCTTCTAATGGTTCATATTGAATGCACAAAAAGTCTGGAGTTGAAATAATTTTAAAAAATTGAAATCCTTTTGTAACAGACGAGTTTTCGTCCGAAACCCTGATACTTCGAAAGAGATTGTCCATTTTGTACACGAAATGCATCCAGTTTTTTCCGTAACCCTCTCAACTGTTTAGCACATGCTATGTGGGTGAAATTATGATATACCATGCCAAGTTTCAACCATTTCCGAGTTCATTTGTGGTGCTTTTTAATTTCAGGGTCATTTAGCTGAAAACAATTCATTAAATGCATGAAAAATAGCAAATGAAGTTAGATAGGGTCGAAATTTTAGGATGTGGCTTCTAATGGTTCATATTGAATGCACAAAAAGTCTGGAGTTGAAATAAGTTAAAAAAAATTGAAATCCTTTTGTAACAGACGAGTTTTCGTCCGAAACCCTGATATTTCGAAAGAGATTGTCCATTTTGTACACGAAGTGCATCCAGTTTTTTCCGTAACCCTCTCAACTTTTTAGCACATGCTATGTGGGTGAAATTATGATACTATGCCAAGTTTCAACCATTTGATAGTTCATTTGTGGTGCTTTTTAATTTCAGGGTCATTTAGCTGAAAACAATTCATTAAATGCATGAAAAATAGCAAATGAAGTTAGATAGGGTTGAAATTTTAGGATGTGGCTTCTAATGGTTCATATTGAATGCACAAAAAGTCTGGAGTTGAAATAAGTTTAAAAAAATTGAAATCCTTATGTAACAGACGAGTTTTCGTCCGAAACCCTGATACTTCGAAAGAGATTGTCCATTTTGTACACGAAGTGCATCCAGCTTTTGCCGTAAACCTCTCAACTTTTTATCCCACGCTATGTGGGTGAAATTATGATACCATGCCAAGTTTCAACCTTTTTAGAGTTCATTTGTGGTGCTTTTTAATTTCAGGGTCATTTAGCTCAAAATAATTCATTAAATGCATGAAAAATAGGAAATGAAGTTAGATAGGGTTGAAAGTTTAGGATGTGGCTTCTAATGGTTCATATTGAATGCACAAAAAGTCTGGAGTTGAAATAATTTTAAAAAATTGAAATCCTTTTGTAACAGACGAGTTTTCGTCCGAAACCCTGATACTTCGAAAGAGATTGTCCATTTTGTACACGAAGTGCATCCAGTTTTTTCCGTAACCCTCTCAACTGTTTAGCACATGCTATGTGGGTGAAATTATGATATACCATGCCAAGTTTCAACCATTTCCGAGTTCATTTGTGGTGCTTTTTAATTTCAGGGTCATTTAGCTGAAAACAATTCATTAAATGCATGAAAAATAGCAAATGAAGTTAGATAGGGTTGAAATTTTAGGATGTGGCTTCTAATGGTTCATATTGAATGCACAAAAAGTCTGGAGTTGAAATAATTTTAAAAAATTGAAATCCTTTTGTAACAGACGAGTTTTCGTCCGAAACACTGATACTTCGAAAGAGATTGTCCATTTTGTACACGAAGTGCATCCAGTTTTTTCCGTAACCCTCTCAACTGTTTAGCACATGCTATGTGGGTGAAATTATGATATACCATGCCAAGTTTCAACCATTTCCGAGTTCATTTGCGGTGCTTTTTAATTTCAGGGTCATTTAGCTGAAAACAATTCATTAAATGCATGAAAAATATGAAGTTAGATAGGGTCGAAATTTTAGGATGTGGCTTCTAATGGTTCATATTGAATGCACAAAAAGTCTGGAGTTGAAATAAGTTTAAAAAAATTGAAATCCTTTTGTAACAGACGAGTTTTCGTCCGAAACCCTGATACTTCGAAAGAGATTGTCCATTTTGTACACGAAGTGCATCCAGTTTTTGCCGTAACCCTCTCAACTTTTTAGCACATGCTATGTGGGTGAAATTATGATACCATGCCAAGGTTCAACCATTTCAGAGTTCATTTGTCGTGCTTTTTAATTTCAGGGTCGTTTAGCTCAAAACAATTCATTAAATGCATGAAAAATAGCAAATGAAGTTAGATAGGGTTGAAATTTTAGGATGTGGCTTCTAATAGTTCATATTGAATGCACAAAAAGTCTGGAGTTGAAATATGTTCAAAAAAATTGAAATCCTTTTGTAACAGACGAGTTTTCGTCCGAAACCCTGATATTTCGAAAGAGATTGTCCATTTTGTACACGAAGTGCATCCAGTTTTTTCCGTAACCCTCTCAACTTTTTAGCACATGCTATGTGGGTGAAATTATGATACTATGCCAAGTTTCAACCATTTGATAGTTCATTTGTGGTGCTTTTTAATTTCAGGGTCATTTAGCTGAAAACAATTCATTAAATGCATGAAAAATAGCAAATGAAGTTAGATAGGGTTGAAATTTTAGGATGTGGCTTCTAATGGTTCATATTGAATGCACAAAAAGTCTGGAGTTGAAATAAGTTTAAAAAAATTGAAATCCTTATGTAACAGACGAGTTTTCGTCCGAAACCCTGATACTTCGAAAGAGATTGTCCATTTTGTACACGAAGTGCATCCAGCTTTTGCCGTAAACCTCTCAACTTTTTATCCCACGCTATGTGGGTGAAATTATGATACCATGCCAAGTTTCAACCTTTTTAGAGTTCATTTGTGGTGCTTTTTAATTTCAGGGTCATTTAGCTCAAAATAATTCATTAAATGCATGAAAAATAGGAAATGAAGTTAGATAGGGTTGAAAGTTTAGGATGTGGCTTCTAATGGTTCATATTGAATGCACAAAAAGTCTGGAGTTGAAATAATTTTAAAAAATTGAAATCCTTTTGTAACAGACGAGTTTTCGTCCGAAACCCTGATACTTCGAAAGAGATTGTCCATTTTGTACACGAAGTGCATCCAGTTTTTTCCGTAACCCTCTCAACTTTTTAGCACATGCTATGTGGGTGAAATTATGATATACCATGCCAAGTTTCAACCATTTCCGAGTTCATTTGTGGTGCTTTTTAATTTCAGGGTCATTTAGCTGAAAACAATTCATTAAATGCATGAAAAATAGCAAATGAAGTTAGATAGGGTTGAAATTTTAGGATGTGGCTTCTAATGGTTCATATTGAATGCACAAAAAGTCTGGAGTTGAAATCATTTTAAAAAATTGAAATCCTTTTGTAACAGACGAGTTTTCGTCCGAAACCCTGATACTTCGAAAGAGATTGTCCATTTTGTACACGAAGTGCATCCAGTTTTTTCCGTAACCCTCTCAACTGTTTAGCACATGCTATGTGGGTGAAATTATGATATACCATGCCAAGTTTCAACCATTTCCGAGTTCATTTGCGGTGCTTTTTAATTTCAGGGTCATTTAGCTGAAAACAATTCATTAAATGCATGAAAAATATGAAGTTAGATAGGGTCGAAATTTTAGGATGTGGCTTCTAATGGTTCATATTGAATGCACAAAAAGTCTGGAGTTGAAATAAGTTTAAAAAAATTGAAATCCTTTTGTAACAGACGAGTTTTCGTCCGAAACCCTGATACTTCGAAAGAGATTGTCCATTTTGTACACGAAGTGCATCCAGTTTTTTCCGTAACCCTCTCAACTGTTTAGCACATGCTATGTGGGTGAAATTATGATATACCATGCCAAGTTTCAACCATTTCCGAGTTCATTTGTGGTGATTTTTAATTTCAGGGTCATTTAGCTGAAAACAATTCATTAAATGCATGAAAAATAGCAAATGAAGTTAGATAGGGTTGAAATTTTAGGATGTGGCTTCTAATGGTTCATATTGAATGCACAAAAAGTCTGGAGTTGAAATAATTTTAAAAAATTGAAATCCTTTTGTAACAGACGAGTTTTCGTCCGAAACCCTGATACTTCGAAAGAGATTGTCCATTTTGTACACGAAGTGCATCCAGTTTTTTCCGTAACCCTCTCAACTGTTTAGCACATGCTATGTGGGTGAAATTATGATATACCATGCCAAGTTTCAACCATTTTCGAGTTCATTTGTGGTGCTTTTTAATTTCACGGTCATTTAGCTGAAAACAATTCATTAAATGCATGAAAAATAGCAAATGAAGTTAGATAGGGTTGAAATTTTAGGATGTGGCTTCTAATGGTTCATATTGAATGCACAAAAAGTCTGGAGTTGAAATAATTTTAAAAAATTGAAATCCTTTTGTAACAGACGAGTTTTCGTCCGAAACCCTGATACTTCGAAAGAGATTGTCCATTTTGTACACGAAGTGCATCCAGTTTTTTCCGTAACCCTCTCAACTGTTTAGCACATGCTATGTGGGTGAAATTATGATATACCATGCCAAGTTTCAACCATTTTCGTGTTCATTTGTGGTGCTTTTTAATTTCAGGGTCACTTAGCTGAAAACAATTCATTAAATGCATGAAAAATAGCAAATGAAGTTAGATAGGGTCGGAATTTTAGGATGTGGCTTCTAATGGTTCATATTGAATGCACAAAAAGTCTGGAGTTGAAATAAGTTAAAAAAAATTGAAATCCTTTTGTAACAGACGAGTTTTCGTCCGAAACCCTGATATTTCGAAAGAGATTGTCCATTTTGTACACGAAGTGCATCCAGTTTTTTCCGTAACCCTCTCAACTTTTTAGCACATGCTATGTGGGTGAAATTATGATACCATGCCAAGTTTCAACCATTTGATAGTTCATTTGTGGTGCTTTTTAATTTCAGGGTCATTTAGCTGAAAACAATTCATTAAATGCATGAAAAATAGCAAATGAAGTTAGATAGGGTTGAAATTTTAGGATGTGGCTTCTAATGGTTCATATTGAATGCACAAAAAGTCTGGAGTTGAAATAAGTTTAAAAAAATTGAAATCCTTATGTAACAGACGAGTTTTCGTCCGAAACCCTGATACTTCGAAAGAGATTGTCCATTTTGTACACGAAGTGCATCCAGCTTTTGCCGTAAACCTCTCAACTTTTTATCCCATGCTATGTGGGTGAAATTATGATACCATGCCAAGTTTCAACCTTTTTAGAGTTCATTTGTGGTGCTTTTTAATTTCAGGGTCATTTAGCTCAAAATAATTCATTAAATGCATGAAAAATAGGAAATGAAGTTAGATAGGGTTGAAATTTTAGGATGTGGCTTCTAATGGTTCATATTGAATGCACAAAAAGTCTGGAGTTGAAATAATTTTAAAAAATTGAAATCCTTTTGTAACAGACGAGTTTTCGTCCGAAACCCTGATACTTCGAAAGAGATTGTCCATTTTGTACACGAAGTGCATCCAATTTTTTCCGTAACCCTCTCAACTGTTTAGCACATGCTATGTGGGTGAAATTATGATATACCATGCCAAGTTTCAACCATTTCCGAGTTCATTTGTGGTGCTTTTTAATTTCAGGGTCATTTAGCTGAAAACAATTCATTAAATGCATGAAAAATAGCAAATGAAGTTAGATAGGGTTGAAATTTTAGGATGTGGCTTCTAATGGTTCATATTGAATGCACAAAAAGTCTGGAGTTGAAATAATTTTAAAAAATTGAAATCCTTTTGTAACAGACGAGTTTTCGTCCGAAACCCTGATACTTCGAAAGAAATTGTCCATTTTGTACACGAAGTGCATCCAGTTTTTTCCGTAACCCTCTCAACTGTTTAGCACATGCTATGTGGGTGAAATTATGATATACCATGCCAAGTTTCAACCATTTCCGAGTTCATTTGTGGTGCTTTTTAATTTCAGGGTCATTTAGCTGAAAACAATTCATTAAATGCATGAAAAATATGAAGTTAGATAGGGTCGAAATTTTAGGATGTGGCTTCTAATGGTTCATATTGAATGCACAAAAAGTCTGGAGTTGAAATAAGTTAAAAAAAATTGAAATCCTTTTGTAACAGACGAGTTTTCGTCCGAAACCCTGATATTTCGAAAGAGATTGTCCATTTTGTACACGAAGTGCATCCAGTTTTTTCCGTAACCCTCTCAACTTTTTAGCACATGCTATGTGGGTGAAATTATGATACCATGCCAAGTTTCAACCATTTGATAGTTCATTTGTGGTGCTTTTTAATTTCAGGGTCATTTAGCTGAAAACAATTCATTAAATGCATGAAAAATAGCAAATGAAGTTAGATAGGGTTGAAATTTTAGGATGTGGCTTCTAATGGTTCATATTGAATGCACAAAAAGTCTGGAGTTGAAATAAGTTTAAAAAAATTGAAATCCTTATGTAACAGACGAGTTTTCGTCCGAAACCCTGATACTTCGAAAGAGATTGTCCATTTTGTACACGAAGTGCATCCAGCTTTTGCCGTAAACCTCTCAACTTTTTATCCCATGCTATGTGGGTGAAATTATGATACCATGCCAAGTTTCAACCTTTTTAGAGTTCATTTGTGGTGCTTTTTAATTTCAGGGTCATTTAGCTCAAAATAATTCATTAAATGCATGAAAAATAGGAAATGAAGTTAGATAGGGTTGAAAGTTTAGGATGTGGCTTCTAATGGTTCATATTGAATGCACAAATAGTCTGGAGTTGAAATAATTTTAAAAAATTGAAATCCTTTTGTAACAGACGAGTTTTCGTCCGAAACCCTGATACTTCAAAAGAGATTGTCCATTTTGTACACGAAGTGCATCCAGTTTTTGCCGTAACCCTCTCAACTTTTTAGCACATGCTATGTGGGTGAAATTATGATACCATGCCAAGTTTCAACCATTTCATTTGTGGTGCTTTTTAATTTCAGGGTCATTTAGCTCAAAACAATTCATTTAATGCATGAAAAATAGCAAATGAAGTTAGATAGGGTTGAAATTTTAGGATGTGGCTTCTAATGGTTCATATTGAATGCACAAAAAGTTTGGAGTTGAAATAAGTTAAAAAAAATTGAAATCCTTTTGTAACAGACGAGTTTTCGTCCTAAACCCTGATACTTCGAAAGAGATTGTCCATTTTGTACACGAAGTGCATCCAGTTTTTGCCGTAACCCTCTCAACTTTTTAGCACATGCTATGTGGGTGAAATTATGATACCATGCCAAGTTTCAACCATTTCAGAGTTCATTTGTGGTGCTTTTTAATTTCAGGGTCATTTAGGTCAAAACAATTCATTAAATGCATAAAAAATAACAACTGAAGTTAGATAGGGTTGAAATTTTAGGATGTGGCTTCTAATGCGTCATATTGAATGCACAAAAAGTCTGGAGTTGAAATAAGTTAAAAAAATTGAAATCCTTTTGTAACACACGAGTTTTCGTCCGAAACCCTGATACTTCGAAAGATATTGTCCATTTTGTACACGAAGTGCATCCAGTTTTTGCCGTAACCCTCTCAACTTTTTAGCACATGCTATGTGGGTGAAATTATGATACCATGCCAAGTTTCAACCATTTCAGAGTTCATTTGTGGTGCTTTTTAATTTCAGGGTCATTTAGCTCAAAACAATTCATTAAATGCATGAAAAATAGCAAATGAAGTTAGATAGGGTTGAAAGTTTAGGATGTGGCTTCTAATGGTTCATATTGAATGCACAAAAAGTCGGGAGTTGAAATAATTTTAAAAAATTGAAATCCTTTTGTAACAGACGAGTTTTCGTCCGAAACCCTGATACTTCGAAAGAGATTGTCCATTTTGTACACGAAGTGCATCCAGTTTTTTCCGTAACCCTCTCAACTGTTTAGCACATGCTATGTGGGTGAAATTATGATATACCATGCCAAGTTTCAACCATTTCCGAGTTCATTTGTGGTGATTTTTAATTTCAGGGTCATTTAGCTGAAAACAATTCATTAAATGCATGAAAAATAGCAAATGAAGTTAGATAGGGTTGAAATTTTAGGATGTGGCTTCTAATGGTTCATATTGAATGCACAAAAAGTCTGTAGTTGAAATAATTTTAAAAAATTGAAATCCTTTTGTAACAGACGAGTTTTCGTCCGAAACCCTGATACTTCGAAAGAGATTGTCTATTTTGTACACGAAGTGCATCCAGTTTTTTCCGTAACCCTCTCAACTGTTTAGCACATGCTATGTGGGTGAAATTATGATATACCATGCCAAGTTTCAACCATTTCCGAGTTCATTTGTGGTGCTTTTTAATTTCAGGGTCATTTAGGTGAAAACAATTCATTAAATGCATGAAAAATAGCAAATGAAGTTAGATAGGGTTGAAATTTTAGGATGTGGCTTCTAATGGTTCATATTGAATGCACAAAAAGTCTGGAGTTGAAATAATTTTAAAAAATTGAAATCCTTTTGTAACAGACGAGTTTTCGTCCGAAACCCTGATACTTCGAAAGAGATTGTCCATTTTGTACACGAAGTGCATCCAGTTTTTTCCGTAACCCTCTCAACTGTTTAGCACATGCTATGTGGGTGAAATTATGATATACCATGCCAAGTTTCAACCATTTCCGAGTTCATTTGTGGTGCTTTTTAATTTCAGGGTCATTTAGCTGAAAACAATTCATTAAATGCATGAAAAATAGCAAATGAAGTTAGATAGGGTCGAAATTTTAGGATGTGGCTTCTAATGGTTCATATTGAATGCACAAAAAGTCTGGAGTTGAAATAAGTTAAAAAAAATTGAAATCCTTTTGTAACAGACGAGTTTTCGTCCGAAACCCTGAATTTCGAAAGAGATTGTCCATTTTGTACACGAAGTGCATCCAGTTTTTTCCGTAACCCTCTCAACTTTTTAGCACATGCTATGTGGGTGAAATTATGATACTATGCCAAGTTTCAACCATTTGATAGTTCATTTGTGGTGCTTTTTAATTTCAGGGTCATTTAGCTGAAAACAATTCATTAAATGCATGAAAAATAGCAAATGAAGTTAGATAGGGTTGAAATTTTAGGATGTGGCTTCTAATGGTTCATATTGAATGCACAAAAAGTCTGGAGTTGAAATAAGTTTAAAAAAATTGAAATCCTTATGTAACAGACGAGTTTTCGTCCGAAACCCTGATACTTCGAAAGAGATTGTCCATTTTGTACACGAAGTGCATCCAGCTTTTGCCGTAAACCTCTCAACTTTTTATCCCACGCTATGTGGGTGAAATTATGATACCATGCCAAGTTTCAACCTTTTTAGAGTTCATTTGTGGTGCTTTTTAATTTCAGGGTCATTTAGCTCAAAATAATTCATTAAATGCATGAAAAATAGGAAATGAAGTTAGATAGGGTTGAAAGTTTAGGATGTGGCTTCTAATGGTTCATATTGAATGCACAAAAAGTCTGGAGTTGAAATAATTTTAAAAAATTGAAATCCTTTTGTAACAGACGAGTTTTCGTCCGAAACCCTGATACTTCGAAAGAGATTGTCCATTTTGTACACGAAGTGCATCCAGTTTTTTCCGTAACCCTCTCAACTGTTTAGCACATGCTATGTGGGTGAAATTATGATATACCATGCCAAGTTTCAACCATTTCCGAGTTCATTTGTGGTGCTTTTTAATTTCAGGGTCATTTAGGTGAAAACAATTCATTAAATGCATGAAAAATAGCAAATGAAGTTAGATAGGGTTGAAATTTTAGGATGTGGCTTCTAATGGTTCATATTGAATGCACAAAAAGTCTGGAGTTGAAATAATTTTAAAAAATTGAAATCCTTTTGTAACAGACGAGTTTTCGTCCGAAACCCTGATACTTCGAAAGAGATTGTCCATTTTGTACACGAAGTGCATCCAGTTTTTTCCGTAACCCTCTCAACTGTTTAGCACATGCTATGTGGGTGAAATTATGATATACCATGCCAAGTTTCAACCATTTCCGAGTTCATTTGTGGTGCTTTTTAATTTCAGGGTCATTTAGCTGAAAACAATTCAGTAAATGCATGAAAAATAGCAAATGAAGTTAGATAGGGTCGAAATTTTAGGATGTGGCTTCTAATGGTTCATATTGAATGCACAAAAAGTCTGGAGTTGAAATAAGTTAAAAAAAATTGAAATCCTTTTGTAACAGACGAGTTTTCGTCCGAAACCCTGATATTTCGAAAGAGATTGTCCATTTTGTACACGAAGTGCATCCAGTTTTTTCCGTAACCCTCTCAACTTTTTAGCACATGCTATGTGGGTGAAATTATGATACTATGCCAAGTTTCAACCATTTGATAGTTCATTTGTGGTGCTTTTTAATTTCAGGGTCATTTAGCTGAAAACAATTCATTAAATGCATGAAAAATAGCAAATGAAGTTAGATAGGGTTGAAATTTTAGGATGTGCCTTCTAATGGTTCATATTGAATGCACAAAAAGTCTGGAGTTGAAATAAGTTTAAAAAAATTGAAATCCTTATGTAACAGACGAGTTTTCGTCCGAAACCCTGATACTTCGAAAGAGATTGTCCATTTTGTACACGAAGTGCATCCAGCTTTTGCCGTAAACCTCTCTACTTTTTATCCCACGCTATGTGGGTGAAATTATGATACCATGCCAAGTTTCAACCTTTTTAGAGTTCATTTGTGGTGCTTTTTAATTTCAGGGTCATTTAGCTCAAAATAATTCATTAAATGCATGAAAAATAGGAAATGAAGTTAGATAGGGTTGAAAGTTTAGGATGTGGCTTCTAATGGTTCATATTGAATGCACAAAAAGTCTGGAGTTGAAATAATTTTAAAAAATTGAAATCCTTTTGTAACAGACGAGTTTTCGTCCGAAACCCTGATACTTCGAAAGAGATTGTCCATTTTGTACACGAAGTGCATCCAGTTTTTTCCGTAACCCTCTCAACTGTTTAGCACATGCTATGTGGGTGAAATTATGATATACCATGCCAAGTTTCAACCATTTCCGAGTTCATTTGTGGTGCTTTTTAATTTCAGGGTCATTTAGCTGAAAACAATTCATTAAATGCATGAAAAATAGCAAATGAAGTTAGATAGGGTTGAAATTTTAGGATGTGGCTTCTAATGGTTCATATTGAATGCACAAAAAGTCTGGAGTTGAAATAATTTTAAAAAATTGAAATCCTTTTGTAACAGACGAGTTTTCGTCCGAAACCCTGATACTTCGAAAGAGATTGTCCATTTTGTACACGAAGTGCATCCAGTTTTTTCCGTAACCCTCTCAACTGTTTAGCACATGCTATGTGGGTGAAATTATGATATACCATGCCAAGTTTCAACCATTTCCGAGTTCATTTGTGGTGCTTTTTAATTTCAGGGTCATTTAGCTGAAAACAATTCATTAAATGCATGAAAAATAGCAAATGAAGTTAGATAGGGTTGAAATTTTAGGATGTGGCTTCTAATGGTTCATATTGAATGCACAAAAAGTCTGGAGTTGAAATAATTTTAAAAAATTGAAATCCTTTTGTAACAGACGAGTTTTCGTCCGAAACCCTGATACTTCGAAAGAGATTGTCCATTTTGTACACGAAGTGCATCCAGTTTTTTCCGTAACCCTCTCAACTGTTTAGCACATGCTATGTGGGTGAAATTATGATATACCATGCCAAGTTTCAACCATTTCCGAGTTCATTTGTGGTGATTTTTAATTTCAGGGTCATTTAGCTGAAAACAATTCATTAAATGCATGAAAAATAGCAAATGAAGTTAGATAGGGTTGAAATTTTAGGATGTGGCTTCTAATGGTTCATATTGAATGCACAAAAAGTCTGGAGTTGAAATAATTTTAAAAAATTGAAATCCTTTTGTAACAGACGAGTTTTCGTCCGAAACCCTGATACTTCGAAAGAGATTGTCTATTTTGTACACGAAGTGCATCCAGTTTTTTCCGTAACCCTCTCAACTGTTTAGCACATGCTATGTGGGTGAAATTATGATATACCATGCCAAGTTTCAACCATTTCCGAGTTCATTTGTGGTGCTTTTTAATTTCAGGGTCATTTAGCTGAAAACAATTCATTAAATGCATGAAAAATAGCAAATGAAGTTAGATAGGGTTGAAATTTTAGGATGTGGCTTCTAATGGTTCATATTGAATGCACAAAAAGTCTGGAGTTGAAATAAGTTTAAAAAAATTGAAATCCTTATGTAACAGACGAGTTTTCGTCCGAAACCCTGATACTTCGAAAGAGATTGTCCATTTTGTACACGAAGTGCATCCAGCTTTTGCCGTAAACCTCTCAACTTTTTATCCCATGCTATGTGGGTGAAATTATGATACCATGCCAAGTTTCAACCTTTTTAGAGTTCATTTGTGGTGCTTTTTAATTTCAGGGTCATTTAGCTCAAAATAATTCATTAAATGCATGAAAAATAGGAAATGAAGTTAGATAGGGTTGAAAGTTTAGGATGTGGCTTCTAATGGTTCATATTGAATGCACAAATAGTCTGGAGTTGAAATAATTTTAAAAAATTGAAATCCTTTTGTAACACACGAGTTTTCGTCCGAAACCCTGATACTTCGAAAGAGATTGTCCATTTTGTACACGAAGTGCATCCAGTTTTTGCCGTAACCCTCTCAACTTTTTAGCACATGCTATGTGGGTGAAATTATGATACCATGCCAAGTTTCAACCATTTCATTTGTGGTGCTTTTTAATTTCAGGGTCATTTAGCTCAAAACAATTCATTTAATGCATGAAAAATAGCAAATGAAGTTAGATAGGGTTGAAATTTTAGGATGTGGCTTCTAATGGTTCATATTGAATGCACAAAAAGTTTGGAGTTGAAATAAGTTAAAAAAATTGAAATCCTTTTGTAACAGACGAGTTTTCGTCCTAAACCCTGATACTTCGAAAGAGATTGTCCATTTTGTACACGAAGTGCATCCAGTTTTTGCCGTAACCCTCTCAACTTTTTAGCACATGCTATGTGGGTGAAATTATGATACCATGCCAAGTTTCAACCATTTCAGAGTTCATTTGTGGTGCTTTTTAATTTCAGGGTCATTTAGGTCAAAACAATTCATTAAATGCATAAAAAATAACAACTGAAGTTAGATAGGGTTGAAATTTTAGGATGTGGCTTCTAATGCTTCATATTGAATGCACAAAAAGTCTGGAGTTGAAATAAGTTAAAAAAATTGAAATCCTTTTGTAACACACGAGTTTTCGTCCGAAACCCTGATACTTCGAAAGATATTGTCCATTTTGTACACGAAGTGCATCCAGTTTTTGCCGTAACCCTCTCAACTTTTTAGCACATGCTATGTGGGTGAAATTATGATACCATGCCAAGTTTCAACCATTTCAGAGTTCATTTGTGGTGCTTTTTAATTTCAGGGTCATTTAGCTCAAAACAATTCATTAAATGCATGAAAAATAGCAAATGAAGTTAGATAGGGTTGAAAGTTTAGGATGTGGCTTCTAATGGTTCATATTGAATGCACAAAAAGTCTGGAGTTGAAATAATTTTAAAAAATTGAAATCCTTTTGTAACAGACGAGTTTTCGTCCGAAACCCTGATACTTCGAAAGAGATTGTCCATTTTGTACACGAAGTGCATCCAGTTTTTTCCGTAACCCTCTCAACTGTTTAGCACATGCTATATGGGTGAAATTATGATATACCATGCCAAGTTTCAACCATTTCCGAGTTCATTTGTGGTGATTTTTAATTTCAGGGTCATTTAGCTGAAAACAATTCATTAAATGCATGAAAAATAGCAAATGAAGTTAGATAGGGTTGAAATTTTAGGATGTGGCTTCTAATGGTTCATATTGAATGCACAAAAAGTCTGGAGTTGAAATAATTTTAAAAAATTGAAATCCTTTTGTAACAGACGAGTTTTCGTCCGAAACCCTGATACTTCGAAAGAGATTGTCTATTTTGTACACGAAGTGCATCCAGTTTTTTCCGTAACCCTCTCAACTGTTTAGCACATGCTATGTGGGTGAAATTATGATATACCATGCCAAGTTTCAACCATTTCCGAGTTCATTTGTGGAGCTTTTTAATTTCAGGGTCATTTAGCTGAAAACAATTCATTAAATGCATGAAAAATAGCAAATGAAGTTAGATAGGGTTGAAATTTTAGGATGTGGCTTCTAATGGTTCATATTGAATGCACAAAAAGTCTGGAGTTGAAATAATTTTAAAAAATTGAAATCCTTTTGTAACAGACGAGTTTTCGTCCGAAACCCTGATACTTCGAAAGAGATTGTCCATTTTGTACACGAAATGCATCCAGTTTTTTCCGTAACCCTCTCAACTGTTTAGCACATGCTATGTGGGTGAAATTATGATATACCATGCCAAGTTTCAACCATTTCCGAGTTCATTTGTGGTGCTTTTTAATTTCAGGGTCATTTAGCTGAAAACAATTCATTAAATGCATGAAAAATAGCAAATGAAGTTAGATAGGGTCGAAATTTTAGGATGTGGCTTCTAATGGTTCATATTGAATGCACAAAAAGTCTGGAGTTGAAATAAGTTAAAAAAAATTGAAATCCTTTTGTAACAGACGAGTTTTCGTCCGAAACCCTGATATTTCGAAAGAGATTGTCCATTTTGTACACGAAGTGCATCCAGTTTTTTCCGTAACCCTCTCAACTTTTTAACACATGCTATGTGGGTGAAATTATGATACTATGCCAAGTTTCAACCATTTGATAGTTCATTTGTGGTGCTTTTTAATTTCAGGGTCATTTAGCTGAAAACAATTCATTAAATGCATGAAAAATAGCAAATGAAGTTAGATAGGGTTGAAATTTTAGGATGTGGCTTCTAATGGTTCATATTGAATGCACAAAAAGTCTGGAGTTGAAATAAGTTTAAAAAAATTGAAATCCTTATGTAACAGACGAGTTTTCGTCCGAAACCCTGATACTTCGAAAGAGATTGTCCATTTTGTACACGAAGTGCATCCAGCTTTTGCCGTAAACCTCTCAACTTTTTATCCCACGCTATGTGGGTGAAATTATGATACCATGCCAAGTTTCAACCTTTTTAGAGTTCATTTGTGGTGCTTTTTAATTTCAGGGTCATTTAGCTCAAAATAATTCATTAAATGCATGAAAAATAGGAAATGAAGTTAGATAGGGTTGAAAGTTTAGGATGTGGCTTCTAATGGTTCATATTGAATGCACAAAAAGTCTGGAGTTGAAATAATTTTAAAAAATTGAAATCCTTTTGTAACAGACGAGTTTTCGTCCGAAACCCTGATACTTCGAAAGAGATTGTCCATTTTGTACACGAAGTGCATCCAGTTTTTTCCGTAACCCTCTCAACTGTTTAGCACATGCTATGTGGGTGAAATTATGATATACCATGCCAAGTTTCAACCATTTCCGAGTTCATTTGTGGTGCTTTTTAATTTCAGGGTCATTTAGCTGAAAACAATTCATTAAATGCATGAAAAATAGCAAATGAAGTTAGATAGGGTTGAAATTTTAGGATGTGGCTTCTAATGGTTCATATTGAATGCACAAAAAGTCTGGAGTTGAAATAATTTTAAAAAATTGAAATCCTTTTGTAACAGACGAGTTTTCGTCCGAAACCCTGATACTTCGAAAGAGATTGTCCATTTTGTACACGAAATGCATCCAGTTTTTTCCGTAACCCTCTCAACTGTTTAGCACATGCTATGTGGGTGAAATTATGATATACCATGCCAAGTTTCAACCATTTCCGAGTTCATTTGTGGTGCTTTTTAATTTCATGGTCATTTAGCTGAAAACAATTCATTAAATGCATGAAAAATAGCAAATGAAGTTAGATAGGGTCGAAATTTTAGGATGTGGCTTCTAATGGTTCATATTGAATGCACAAAAAGTCTGGAGTTGAAATAAGTTAAAAAAAATTGAAATCCTTTTGTAACAGACGAGTTTTCGTCCGAAACCCTGATATTTCGAAAGAGATTGTCCATTTTGTACACGAAGTGCATCCAGTTTTTTCCGTAACCCTCTCAACTTTTTAGCACATGCTATGTGGGTGAAATTATGATACCATGCCAAGTTTCAACCATTTGATAGTTCATTTGTGGTGCTTTTTAATTTCAGGGTCATTTAGCTGAAAACAATTCATTAAATGCATGAAAAATAGCAAATGAAGTTAGATAGGGTTGAAATTTTAGGATGTGGCTTCTAATGGTTCATATTGAATGCACAAAAAGTCTGGAGTTGAAATAAGTTTAAAAAAATTGAAATCCTTATGTAACAGACGAGTTTTCGTCCGAAACCCTGATACTTCGAAAGAGATTGTCCATTTTGTACACGAAGTGCATCCAGCTTTTGCCGTAAACCTCTCAACTTTTTATCCCATGCTATGTGGGTGAAATTATGATACCATGCCAAGTTTCAACCTTTTTAGAGTTCATTTGTGGTGCTTTTTAATTTCAGGGTCATTTAGCTCAAAATAATTCATTAAATGCATGAAAAATAGGAAATGAAGTTAGATAGGGTTGAAAGTTTAGGATGTGGCTTCTAATGGTTCATATTGAATGCACAAATAGTCTGGAGTTGAAATAATTTTAAAAAATTGAAATCCTTTTGTAACAGACGAGTTTTCGTCCGAAACCCTGATACTTCGAAAGAGATTGTCCATTTTGTACACGAAGTGCATCCAGTTTTTGCCGTAACCCTCTCAACTTTTTAGCACATGCTATGTGGGTGAAATTATGATACCATGCCAAGTTTCAACCATTTCATTTGTGGTGCTTTTTAATTTCAGGGTCATTTAGCTCAAAACAATTCATTTAATGCATGAAAAATAGCAAATGAAGTTAGATAGGGTTGAAATTTTAGGATGTGGCTTCTAATGGTTCATATTGAATGCACAAAAAGTTTGGAGTTGAAATAAGTTAAAAAAAATTGAAATCCTTTTGTAACAGACGAGTTTTCGTCCTAAACCCTGATACTTCGAAAGAGATTGTCCATTTTGTACACGAAGTGCATCCAGTTTTTGCCGTAACCCTCTCAACTTTTTAGCACATGCTATGTGGGTGAAATTATGATACCATGCCAAGTTTCAACCATTTCAGAGTTCATTTGTGGTGCTTTTTAATTTCAGGGTCATTTAGGTCAAAACAATTCATTAAATGCATAAAAAATAACAACTGAAGTTAGATAGGGTTGAAATTTTAGGATGTGGCTTCTAATGCTTCATATTGAATGCACAAAAAGTCTGGAGTTGAAATAAGTTAAAAAAATTGAAATCCTTTTGTAACACACGAGTTTTCGTCCGAAACCCTGATACTTCGAAAGATATTGTCCATTTTGTACACGAAGTGCATCCAGTTTTTGCCGTAACCCTCTCAACTTTTTAGCACATGCTATGTGGGTGAAATTATGATACCATGCCAAGTTTCAACCATTTCAGAGTTCATTTGTGGTGCTTTTTAATTTCAGGGTCATTTAGCTCAAAACAATTCATTAAATGCATGAAAAATAGCAAATGAAGTTAGATAGGGTTGAAAGTTTAGGATGTGGCTTCTAATGGTTCATATTGAATGCACAAAAAGTCTGGAGTTGAAATAATTTTAAAAAATTGAAATCCTTTTGTAACAGACGAGTTTTCGTCCGAAACCCTGATACTTCGAAAGAGATTGTCCATTTTGTACACGAAGTGCATCCAGTTTTTTCCGTAACCCTCTCAACTGTTTAGCACATGCTATGTGGGTGAAATTATGATATACCATGCCAAGTTTCAACCATTTCCGAGTTCATTTGTGGTGATTTTTAATTTCAGGGTCATTTAGCTGAAAACAATTCATTAAATGCATGAAAAATAGCAAATGAAGTTAGATAGGGTTGAAATTTTAGGATGTGGCTTCTAATGGTTCATATTGAATGCACAAAAAGTCTGGAGTTGAAATAATTTTAAAAAATTGAAATCCTTTTGTAACAGACGAGTTTTCGTCCGAAACCCTGATACTTCGAAAGAGATTGTCTATTTTGTACACGAAGTGCATCCAGTTTTTTCCGTAACCCTCTCAACTGTTTAGCACATGCTATGTGGGTGAAATTATGATATACCATGCCAAGTTTCAACCATTTCCGAGTTCATTTGTGGAGCTTTTTAATTTCAGGGTCATTTAGCTGAAAACAATTCATTAAATGCATGAAAAATAGCAAATGAAGTTAGATAGGGTTGAAATTTTAGGATGTGGCTTCTAATGGTTCATATTGAATGCACAAAAAGTCTGGAGTTGAAATAATTTTAAAAAATTGAAATCCTTTTGTAACAGACGAGTTTTCGTCCGAAACCCTGATACTTCGAAAGAGATTGTCCATTTTGTACACGAAATGCATCCAGTTTTTTCCGTAACCCTCTCAACTGTTTAGCACATGCTATGTGGGTGAAATTATGATATACCATGCCAAGTTTCAACCATTTCCGAGTTCATTTGTGGTGCTTTTTAATTTCAGGGTCATTTAGCTGAAAACAATTCATTAAATGCATGAAAAATAGCAAATGAAGTTAGATAGGGTCGAAATTTTAGGATGTGGCTTCTAATGGTTCATATTGAATGCACAAAAAGTCTGGAGTTGAAATAAGTTAAAAAAAATTGAAATCCTTTTGTAACAGACGAGTTTTCGTCCGAAACCCTGATATTTCGAAAGAGATTGTCCATTTTGTACACGAAGTGCATCCAGTTTTTTCCGTAACCCTCTCAACTTTTTAACACATGCTATGTGGGTGAAATTATGATACTATGCCAAGTTTCAACCATTTGATAGTTCATTTGTGGTGCTTTTTAATTTCAGGGTCATTTAGCTGAAAACAATTCATTAAATGCATGAAAAATAGCAAATGAAGTTAGATAGGGTTGAAATTTTAGGATGTGGCTTCTAATGGTTCATATTGAATGCACAAAAAGTCTGGAGTTGAAATAAGTTTAAAAAAATTGAAATCCTTATGTAACAGACGAGTTTTCGTCCGAAACCCTGATACTTCGAAAGAGATTGTCCATTTTGTACACGAAGTGCATCCAGCTTTTGCCGTAAACCTCTCAACTTTTTATCCCACGCTATGTGGGTGAAATTATGATACCATGCCAAGTTTCAACCTTTTTAGAGTTCATTTGTGGTGCTTTTTAATTTCAGGGTCATTTAGCTCAAAATAATTCATTAAATGCATGAAAAATAGGAAATGAAGTTAGATAGGGTTGAAAGTTTAGGATGTGGCTTCTAATGGTTCATATTGAATGCACAAAAAGTCTGGAGTTGAAATAATTTTAAAAAATTGAAATCCTTTTGTAACAGACGAGTTTTCGTCCGAAACCCTGATACTTCGAAAGAGATTGTCCATTTTGTACACGAAGTGCATCCAGTTTTTTCCGTAACCCTCTCAACTGTTTAGCACATGCTATGTGGGTGAAATTATGATATACCATGCCAAGTTTCAACCATTTCCGAGTTCATTTGTGGTGCTTTTTAATTTCAGGGTCATTTAGCTGAAAACAATTCATTAAATGCATGAAAAATAGCAAATGAAGTTAGATAGGGTTGAAATTTTAGGATGTGGCTTCTAATGGTTCATATTGAATGCACAAAAAGTCTGGAGTTGAAATAATTTTAAAAAATTGAAATCCTTTTGTAACAGACGAGTTTTCGTCCGAAACCCTGATACTTCGAAAGAGATTGTCCATTTTGTACACGAAATGCATCCAGTTTTTTCCGTAACCCTCTCAACTGTTTAGCACATGCTATGTGGGTGAAATTATGATATACCATGCCAAGTTTCAACCATTTCCGAGTTCATTTGTGGTGCTTTTTAATTTCATGGTCATTTAGCTGAAAACAATTCATTAAATGCATGAAAAATAGCAAATGAAGTTAGATAGGGTCGAAATTTTAGGATGTGGCTTCTAATGGTTCATATTGAATGCACAAAAAGTCTGGAGTTGAAATAAGTTAAAAAAAATTGAAATCCTTTTGTAACAGACGAGTTTTCGTCCGAAACCCTGATATTTCGAAAGAGATTGTCCATTTTGTACACGAAGTGCATCCAGTTTTTTCCGTAACCCTCTCAACTTTTTAGCACATGCTATGTGGGTGAAATTATGATACCATGCCAAGTTTCAACCATTTGATAGTTCATTTGTGGTGCTTTTTAATTTCAGGGTCATTTAGCTGAAAACAATTCATTAAATGCATGAAAAATAGCAAATGAAGTTAGATAGGGTTGAAATTTTAGGATGTGGCTTCTAATGGTTCATATTGAATGCACAAAAAGTCTGGAGTTGAAATAAGTTTAAAAAAATTGAAATCCTTATGTAACAGACGAGTTTTCGTCCGAAACCCTGATACTTCGAAAGAGATTGTCCATTTTGTACACGAAGTGCATCCAGCTTTTGCCGTAAACCTCTCAACTTTTTATCCCATGCTATGTGGGTGAAATTATGATACCATGCCAAGTTTCAACCTTTTTAGAGTTCATTTGTGGTGCTTTTTAATTTCAGGGTCATTTAGCTCAAAATAATTCATTAAATGCATGAAAAATAGGAAATGAAGTTAGATAGGGTTGAAAGTTTAGGATGTGGCTTCTAATGGTTCATATTGAATGCACAAATAGTCTGGAGTTGAAATAATTTTAAAAAATTGAAATCCTTTTGTAACAGACGAGTTTTCGTCCGAAACCCTGATACTTCGAAAGAGATTGTCCATTTTGTACACGAAGTGCATCCAGTTTTTGCCGTAACCCTCTCAACTTTTTAGCACATGCTATGTGGGTGAAATTATGATACCATGCCAAGTTTCAACCATTTCATTTGTGGTGCTTTTTAATTTCAGGGTCATTTAGCTCAAGACAATTCATTTAATGCATGAAAAATAGCAAATGAAGTTAGATAGGGTTGAAATTTTAGGATGTGGCTTCTAATGGTTCATATTGAATGCACAAAAAGTTTGGAGTTGAAATAAGTTAAAAAAAATTGAAATCCTTTTGTAACAGACGAGTTTTCGTCCTAAACCCTGATACTTCGAAAGAGATTGTCCATTTTGTACACGAAGTGCATCCAGTTTTTGCCGTAACCCTCTCAACTTTTTAGCACATGCTATGTGGGTGAAATTATGATACCATGCCAAGTTTCAACCATTTCAGAGTTCATTTGTGGTGCTTTTTAATTTCAGGGTCATTTAGGTCAAAACAATTCATTAAATGCATAAAAAATAACAACTGAAGTTAGATAGGGTTGAAATTTTAGGATGTGGCTTCTAATGCTTCATATTGAATGCACAAAAAGTCTGGAGTTGAAATAAGTTAAAAAAATTGAAATCCTTTTGTAACACACGAGTTTTCGTCCGAAACCCTGATACTTCGAAAGATATTGTCCATTTTGTACACGAAGTGCATCCAGTTTTTGCCGTAACCCTCTCAACTTTTTAGCACATGCTATGTGGGTGAAATTATGATACCATGCCAAGTTTCAACCATTTCAGAGTTCATTTGTGGTGCTTTTTAATTTCAGGGTCATTTAGCTCAAAACAATTCATTAAATGCATGAAAAATAGCAAATGAAGTTAGATAGGGTTGAAAGTTTAGGATGTGGCTTCTAATGGTTCATATTGAATGCACAAAAAGTCTGGAGTTGAAATAATTTTAAAAAATTGAAATCCTTTTGTAACAGACGAGTTTTCGTCCGAAACCCTGATACTTCGAAAGAGATTGTCCATTTTGTACACGAAGTGCATCCAGTTTTTTCCGTAACCCTCTCAACTGTTTAGCACATGCTATGTGGGTGAAATTATGATATACCATGCCAAGTTTCAACCATTTCCGAGTTCATTTGTGGTGATTTTTAATTTCAGGGTCATTTAGCTGAAAACAATTCATTAAATGCATGAAAAATAGCAAATGAAGTTAGATAGGGTTGAAATTTTAGGATGTGGCTTCTAATGGTTCATATTGAATGCACAAAAAGTCTGGAGTTGAAATAATTTTAAAAAATTGAAATCCTTTTGTAACAGACCAGTTTTCGTCCGAAACCCTGATACTTCGAAAGAGATTGTCTATTTTGTACACGAAGTGCATCCAGTTTTTTCCGTAACCCTCTCAACTGTTTAGCACATGCTATGTGGGTGAAATTATGATATACCATGCCAAGTTTCAACCATTTCCGAGTTCATTTGTGGTGCTTTTTAATTTCAGGGTCATTTAGCTGAAAACAATTCATTAAATGCATGAAAAATAGCAAATGAAGTTAGATAGGGTTGAAATTTTAGGATGTGGCTTCTAATGGTTCATATTGAATGCACAAAAAGTCTGGAGTTGAAATAATTTTAAAAAATTGAAATCCTTTTGTAACAGACGAGTTTTCGTCCGAAACCCTGATACTTCGAAAGAGATTGTCCATTTTGTACACGAAGTGCATCCAGTTTTTTCCGTAACCCTCTCAACTGTTTAGCACATGCTATGTGGGTGAAATTATGATATACCATGCCAAGTTTCAACCATTTCCGAGTTCATTTGTGGTGATTTTTAATTTCAGGGTCATTTAGCTGAAAACAATTCATTAAATGCATGAAAAATAGCAAATGAAGTTAGATAGGGTTGAAATTTTAGGATGTGGCTTCTAATGGTTCATATTGAATGCACAAAAAGTCTGGAGTTGAAATAATTTTAAAAAATTGAAATCCTTTTGTAACAGACCAGTTTTCGTCCGAAACCCTGATACTTCGAAAGAGATTGTCTATTTTGTACACGAAGTGCATCCAGTTTTTTCCGTAACCCTCTCAACTGTTTAGCACATGCTATGTGGGTGAAATTATGATATACCATGCCAAGTTTCAACCATTTCCGAGTTCATTTGTGGTGCTTTTTAATTTCAGGGTCATTTAGCTGAAAACAATTCATTAAATGCATGAAAAATAGCAAATGAAGTTAGATAGGGTTGAAATTTTAGGATGTGGCTTCTAATGGTTCATATTGAATGCACAAAAAGTCTGGAGTTGAAATAATTTTAAAAAATTGAAATCCTTTTGTAACAGACGAGTTTTCGTCCGAAACCCTGATACTTCGAAAGAGATTGTCCATTTTGTACACGAAGTGCATCCAGTTTTTTCCGTAACCCTCTCAACTGTTTAGCACATGCTATGTGGGTGAAATTATGATATACCATGCCAAGTTTCAACCATTTCCGAGTTCATTTGTGGTGCTTTTTAATTTCAGGGTCATTTAGCTGAAAACAATTCATTAAATGCATGAAAAATAGCAAATGAAGTTAGATAGGGTCAAAATTTTAGGATGTGGCTTCTAATGGTTCATATTGAATGCACAAAAAGTCTGGAGTTGAAATAAGTTAAAAAAAATTGAAATCCTTTTGTAACAGACGAGTTTTCGTCCGAAACCCTGATATTTCGAAAGAGATTGTCCATTTTGTACACGAAGTGCATCCAGTTTTTTCCGTAACCCTCTCAACTTTTTAGCACATGCTATGTGGGTGAAATTATGATACTATGCCAAGTTTCAACCATTTGATAGTTCATTTGTGGTGCTTTTTAATTTCAGGGTCATTTAGCTGAAAACAATTCATTAAATGCATGAAAAATAGCAAATGAAGTTAGATAGGGTTGAAATTTTAGGATGTGGCTTCTAATGGTTCATATTGAATGCACAAAAAGTCTGGAGTTGAAATAAGTTTAAAAAAAATGAAATCCTTATGTAACAGACGAGTTTTCGTCCGAAACCCTGATACTTCGAAAGAGATTGTCCATTTTGTACATGAAGTGCATCCAGCTTTTGCCGTAAACCTCTCAACTTTTTATCCCACGCTATGTGGGTGAAATTATGATACCATGCCAAGTTTCAACCTTTTTAGAGTTCATTTGTGGTGCTTTTTAATTTCAAGGTCATTTAGCTCAAAATAATTCATTAAATGCATGAAAAATAGGAAATGAAGTTAGATAGGGTTGAAAGTTTAGGATGTGGCTTCTAATGGTTCATATTGAATGCACAAAAAGTCTGGAGTTGAAATAATTTTAAAAAATTGAAATCGTTTTGTAACAGACGAGTTTTCGTCCGAAACCCTGATACTTCGAAAGAGATTGTCCATTTTGTACACGAAGTGCATCCAGTTTTTTCCGTAACCCTCTCAACTGTTTAGCACATGCTATGTGGGTGAAATTATGATATACCATGCCAAGTTTCAACCATTTCCGAGTTCATTTGTGGTGCTTTTTAATTTCAGGGTCATTTAGCTGAAAACAATTCATTAAATGCATGAAAAATAGCAAATGAAGTTAGATAGGGTTGAAATTTTAGGATGTGGCTTCTAATGGTTCATATTGAATGCACAAAAAGTCTGGAGTTGAAATAATTTTAAAAAATTGAAATCCTTTTGTAACAGACGAGTTTTCGTCCGAAACCCTCATACTTCGAAAGAGATTGTCCATTTTGTACACGAAGTGCATCCAGTTTTTTCCGTAACCCTCTCAACTGTTTAGCACATGCTATGTGGGTGAAATTATGATATACCATGCCAAGTTTCAACCATTTCCGAGTTCATTTGTGGTGCTTTTTAATTTCAGGGTCATTTAGCTGAAAACAATTCATTAAATGCATGAAAAATAGCAAATGAAGTTAGATAGGGTTGAAATTTTAGGATGTGGCTTCTAATGGTTCATATTGAATGCACAAAAAGTCTGGAGTTGAAATAATTTTAAAAAATTGAAATCCTTTTGTAACAGACGAGTTTTCGTCCGAAACCCTGATACTTCGAAAGAGATTGTCCATTTTGTACACGAAGTGCATCCAGTTTTTTCCGTAACCCTCTCAACTGTTTAGCACATGCTATGTGGGTGAAATTATGATATACCATGCCAAGTTTCAACCATTTCCGAGTTCATTTGTGGTGATTTTTAATTTCAGGGTCATTTAGCTGAAAACAATTCATTAAATGCATGAAAAATAGCAAATGAAGTTAGATAGGGTTGAAATTTTAGGATGTGGCTTCTAATGGTTCATATTGAATGCACAAAAAGTCTGGAGTTGAAATAATTTTAAAAAATTGAAATCCTTATGTAACAGACGAGTTTTCGTCCGAAACCCTGATACTTCGAAAGAGATTGTCCATTTTGTACACGAAGTGCATCCAGCTTTTGCCGTAAACCTCTCAACTTTTTATCCCATGCTATGTGGGTGAAATTATGATACCATGCCAAGTTTCAACCTTTTTAGAGTTCATTTGTGGTGCTTTTTAATTTCAGGGTCATTTAGCTCAAAAAAATTCATTAAATGCATGAAAAATAGGAAATGAAGTTAGATAGGGTTGAAAGTTTAGGATGTGGCTTCTAATGGTTCATATTGAATGCACAAATAGTCTGGAGTTGAAATAATTTTAAAAAATTGAAATCCTTTTGTAACACACGAGTTTTCGTCCGAAACCCTGATACTTCGAAAGAGATTGTCCATTTTGTACACGAAGTGCATCCAGTTTTTGCCGTAACCCTCTCAACTTTTTAGCACATGCTATGTGGGTGAAATTATGATACCATGCCAAGTTTCAACCATTTCATTTGTGGTGCTTTTTAATTTCAGGGTCATTTAGCTCAAAACAATTCATTTAATGCATGAAAAATAGCAAATGAAGTTAGATAGGGTTGAAATTTTAGGATGTGGCTTCTAATGGTTCATATTGAATGCACAAAAAGTTTGGAGTTGAAATAAGTTAAAAAAAATTGAAATCCTTTTGTAACAGACGAGTTTTCGTCCTAAACCCTGATACTTCGAAAGAGATTGTCCATTTTGTACACGAAGTGCATCCAGTTTTTGCCGTAACCCTCTCAACTTTTTAGCACATGCTATGTGGGTGAAATTATGATACCATGCCAAGTTTCAACCATTTCAGAGTTCATTTGTGGTGCTTTTTAATTTCAGGGTCATTTAGGTCAAAACAATTCATTAAATGCATAAAAAATAACAACTGAAGTTAGATAGGGTTGAAATTTTAGGATGTGGCTTCTAATGCTTCATATTGAATGCACAAAAAGTCTGGAGTTGAAATAAGTTAAAAAAATTGAAATCCTTTTCTAACACACGAGTTTTCGTCCGAAACCCTGATACTTCGAAAGATATTGTCCATTTTGTACACGAAGTGCATCCAGTTTTTGCCGTAACCCTCTCAACTTTTTAGCACATGCTATGTGGGTGAAATTATGATACCATGCCAAGTTTCAACCATTTCAGAGTTCATTTGTGGTGCTTTTTAATTTCAGGGTCATTTAGCTCAAAACAATTCATTAAATGCATGAAAAATAGCAAATGAAGTTAGATAGGGTTGAAAGTTTAGGATGTGGCTTCTAATGGTTCATATTGAATGCACAAAAAGTTTGGAGTTGAAATAATTTTAAAAAATTGAAATCCTTTTGTAACAGACGAGTTTTCGTCCGAAACCCTGATACTTCGAAAGAGATTGTCCATTTTGTACACGAAGTGCGTCCAGTTTTTTCCGTAACCCTCTCAACTGTTTAGCACATGCTATGTGGGTGAAATTATGATATACCATGCCAAGTTTCAACCATTTCCGAGTTCATTTGTGGTGATTTTTAATTTCAGGGTCATTTAGCTGAAAACAATTCATTAAATGCATGAAAAATAGCAAATGAAGTTAGATAGGGTTGAAATTTTAGGATGTGTCTTCTAATGGTTCATATTGAATGCACAAAAAGTCTGGAGTTGAAATAATTTTAAAAAATTGAAATCCTTTTGTAACAGACGAGTTTTCGTCCGAAACCCTGATACTTCGAAAGAGATTGTCCATTTTGTACACGAAGTGCATCCAGTTTTTTCCGTAACCCTCTCAACTGTTTAGCACATGCTATGTGGGTGAAATTATGATATACCATGCCAAGTTTCAACCATTTCCGAGTTCATTTGCGGTGCTTTTTAATTTCAGGGTCATTTAGCTGAAAACAATTCATTAAATGCATGAAAAATATGAAGTTAGATAGGGTCGAAATTTTAGGATGTGGCTTCTAATGGTTCATATTGAATGCACAAAAAGTCTGGAGTTGAAATAAGTTTAAAAAAATTGAAATCCTTTTGTAACAGACGAGTTTTCGTCCGAAACCCTGATACTTCGAAAGAGATTGTCCATTTTGTACACGAAGTGCATCCAGTTTTTGCCGTAACCCTCTCAACTTTTTAGCACATGCTATGTGGGTGAAATTATGATACCATGCCAAGTTTCAACCATTTCAGAGTTCATTTGTCGTGCTTTTTAATTTCAGGGTCGTTTAGCTCAAAACAATTCATTAAATGCATGAAAAATAGCAAATGAAGTTAGATAGGGTTGAAATTTTAGGATGTGGCTTCTAATGGTTCATATTGAATGCACAAAAAGTCTGGAGTTGAAATATGTTCAAAAAAATTGAAATCCTTTTGTAACAGACGAGTTTTCGTCCGAAACCCTGATATTTCGAAAGAGATTGTCCATTTTGTACACGAAGTGCATCCAGTTTTTTCCGTAACCCTCTCAACTTTTTAGCACATGCTATGTGGGTGAAATTATGATACTATGCCAAGTTTCAACCATTTGATAGTTCATTTGTGGTGCTTTTTAATTTCAGGGTCATTTAGCTGAAAACAATTCATTAAATGCATGAAAAATAGCAAATGAAGTTAGATAGGGTTGAAATTTTAGGATGTGGCTTCTAATGGTTCATATTGAATGCACAAAAAGTCTGGAG
This sequence comes from Elymus sibiricus, assembly GCA_039707655.1. NCBI lineage: Eukaryota > Viridiplantae > Streptophyta > Magnoliopsida > Poales > Poaceae > Elymus > Elymus sibiricus. Next base: position 243,426,920 of record CM077665.1, read on the forward strand.
TTGAAATAAGTTTAACAAAATTGAAATCCTTATGTAACAGACGAGTTTTCGTCCGAAACCCTGATACTTCGAAAGAGATTGTCCATTTTGTACACGAAGTGCATCCAGCTTTTGCCGTAAACCTCTCAACTTTTTATCCCACGCTATGTGGGTGAAATTATGATACCATGCCAAGTTTCAACCTTTTTAGAGTTCATTTGTGGTGCTTTTTAATTTCAGGGTCATTTAGCTCAAAATAATTCATTAAATGCATGAAAAATAGGAAATGAAGTTAGATAGGGTTGAAAGTTTAGGATGTGGCTTCTAATGGTTCATATTGAATGCACAAAAAGTCTGGAGTTGAAATAATTTTAAAAAATTGAAATCCTTTTGTAACAGACGAGTTTTCGTCCGAAACCCTGATACTTCGAAAGAGATTGTCCATTTTGTACACGAAGTGCATCCAGTTTTTTCCGTAACCCTCTCAACTGTTTAGCACATGCTATGTGGGTGAAATTATGATATACCATGCCAAGTTTCAACCATTTCCGAGTTCATTTGTGGTGCTTTTTAATTTCAGGGTCATTTAGCTGAAAACAATTCATTAAATGCATGAAAAATAGCAAATGAAGTTAGATAGGGTTGAAATTTTAGGATGTGGCTTCTAATGGTTCATATTGAATGCACAAAAAGTCTGGAGTTGAAATAATTTTAAAAAATTGAAATCCTTTTGTAACAGACGAGTTTTCGTCCGAAACCCTGATACTTCGAAAGAGATTGTCCATTTTGTACACGAAGTGCATCCAGTTTTTTCCGTAACCCTCTCAACTGTTTAGCACATGCTATGTGGGTGAAATTATGATATACCATGCCAAGTTTCAACCATTTCCGAGTTCATTTGCGGTGCTTTTTAATTTCAGGGTCATTTAGCTGAAAACAATTCATTAAATGCATGAAAAATATGAAGTTAGATAGGGTCGAAATTTTAGGATGTGGCTTCTAATGGTTCATATTGAATGCACAAAAAGTCTGGAGTTGAAATAAGTTTAAAAAAATTGAAATCCTTTTGTAACAGACGAGTTTTCGTCCGAAACCCTGATACTTCGAAAGAGATTGTCCATTTTGTACACGAAGTGCATCCAGCTTTTGCCGTAAACCTCTCAACTTTTTATCCCACGCTATGTGGGTGAAATTATGATACCATGCCAAGTTTCAACCTTTTTAGAGTTCATTTGTGGTGCTTTTTAATTTCAGGGTCATTTAGCTCAAAATAATTCATTAAATGCATGAAAAATAGGAAATGAAGTTAGATAGGGTTGAAAGTTTAGGATGTGGCTTCTAATGGTTCATATTGAATGCACAAAAAGTCTGGAGTTGAAATAATTTTAAAAAATTGAAATCCTTTTGTAACAGACGAGTTTTCGTCCGAAACCCTGATACTTCGAAAGAGATTGTCCATTTTGTACACGAAGTGCATCCAGTTTTTTCCGTAACCCTCTCAACTGTTTAGCACATGCTATGTGGGTGAAATTATGATATACCATGCCAAGTTTCAACCATTTCCGAGTTCATTTGTGGTGCTTTTTAATTTCAGGGTCATTTAGCTGAAAACAATTCATTAAATGCATGAAAAATAGCAAATGAAGTTAGATAGGGTTGAAATTTTAGGATGTGGCTTCTAATGGTTCATATTGAATGCACAAAAAGTCTGGAGTTCAAATAATTTTAAAAAATTGAAATCCTTTTGTAACAGACGAGTTTTCGTCCGAAACCCTGATACTTCGAAAGAGATTGTCCATTTTGTACACGAAGTGCATCCAGTTTTTTCCGTAACCCTCTCAACTGTTTAGCACATGCTATGTGGGTGAAATTATGATATACCATGCCAAGTTTCAACCATTTCCGAGTTCATTTGCGGTGCTTTTTAATTTCAGGGTCATTTAGCTGAAAACAATTCATTAAATGCATGAAAAATATGAAGTTAGATAGGGTCGAAATTTTAGGATGTGGCTTCTAATGGTTCATATTGAATGCACAAAAAGTCTGGAGTTGAAATAAGTTTAAAAAAATTGAAATCCTTTTGTAACAGACGAGTTTTCGTCCGAAACCCTGATACTTCGAAAGAGATTGTCCATTTTGTACACGAAGTGCATCCAGTTTTTGCCGTAACCCTCTCAACTTTTTAGCACATGCTATGTGGGTGAAATTATGATACCATGCCAAGTTTCAACCATTTCAGAGTTCATTTGTCGTGCTTTTTAATTTCAGGGTCGTTTAGCTCAAAACAATTCATTAAATGCATGAAAAATAGCAAATGAAGTTAGATAGGGTTGAAATTTTAGGATGTGGCTTCTAATGGTTCATATTGAATGCACAAAAAGTCTGGAGTTGAAATATGTTCAAAAAAATTGAAATCCTTTTGTAACAGACGAGTTTTCGTCCAAAACCCTGATACTTCGAAAGAGATTGTCCATTTTGTACACGAAGTGCATCCAGATTTTGCCGTAAACCTCTCAACTTTTTATCCCATGCTATGTGGGTGAAATTATGATACCATGCCAAGTTTCAACCTTTTTAGAGTTCATTTGTGGTGCTTTTTAATTTCAGGGTCATTTAGCTCAAAACAATTCATTAAATGCATGAAAAATAGCAAATGAAGTTAGATAGGGTTGAAAGTTTAGGATGTGGCTTCTAATGGTTCATATTGAATGCACAAAAAGTCTGGAGTTGAAATAATTTTAAAAAATTGAAATCCTTTTGTAACAGACGAGTTTTCGTCCGAAACCCTGATACTTCGAAAGAGATTGTCCATTTTGTACACGAAGTGCATCCAGTTTTTTCCGTAACCCTCTCAACTGTTTAGCACATGCTATGTGGGTGAAATTATGATATACCATGCCAAATTTCAACCATTTCCGAGTTCATTTGTGGTGCTTTTTAATTTCAGGGTCATTTAGCTGAAAACAATTCATTAAATGCATGAAAAATAGCAAATGAAGTTAGATAGGGTCGAAATTATAGGATGTGGCTTCTAATGGTTCATATTGAATGCACAAAAAGTCTGGAGTTGAAATAAGTTAAAAAAAATTGAAATCCTTTTGTAACAGACGAGTTTTCGTCCGAAACCCTGATATTTCGAAAGAGATTGTCCATTTTGTACACGAAGTGCATCCAGTTTTTTCCGTAACCCTCTCAACTTTTTAGCACATGCTATGTGGGTGAAATTATGATACCATGCCAAGTTTCAACCATTTGATAGTTCATTTGTGGTGCTTTTTAATTTCAGGGTCATTTAGCTGAAAACAATTCATTAAATGCATGAAAAATAGCAAATGAAGTTAGATAGGGTTGAAATTTTAGGATGTGGCTTCTAATGGTTCATATTGAATGCACAAAAAGTCTGGAGTTGAAATAAGTTTAAAAAAATTGAAATACTTATGTAACAGACGAGTTTTCGTCCGAAACCCTGATACTTCGAAAGAGATTGTCCATTTTGTACACGAAGTGCATCCAGCTTTTTCCGTAAACCTCTCAACTTTTTATCCCACGCTATGTGGGTGAAATTATGATACCATGCCAAGTTTCAACCTTTTTAGAGTTCATTTGTGGTGCTTTTTAATTTCAGGGTCATTTAGCTCAAAACAATTCATTAAATGCATGAAAAATAGCAAATGAAGTTAGATAGGGTTGAAAGTTTAGGATGTGGCTTCTAATGGTTCATATTGAATGCACAAAAAGTCTGGAGTTGAAATAATTTTAAAAAATTGAAATCCTTTTGTAACAGACGAGTTTTCGTCCGAAACCCTGATACTTCGAAAGAGATTGTCCATTTTGTACACGAAGTGCGTCCAGTTTTTTCCGTAACCCTCTCAACTGTTTAGCACATGCTATGTGGGTGAAATTATGATATACCATGCCAAGTTTCAACCATTTCCGAGTTCATTTGTGGTGATTTTTAATTTCAGGGTCATTTAGCTGAAAACAATTCATTAAATGCATGAAAAATAGCAAATGAAGTTAGATAGGGTTGAAATTTTAGGATGTGGCTTCTAATGGTTCATATTGAATGCACAAAAAGTCTGGAGTTGAAATAATTTTAAAAAATTGAAATCCTTTTGTAACAGACGAGTTTTCGTCCGAAACCCTGATACTTCGAAAGAGATTGTCTATTTTGTACACGAAGTGCATCCAGTTTTTTCCGTAACCCTCTCAACTGTTTAGCACATGCTATGTGGGTGAAATTATGATATACCATGCCAAGTTTCAACCATTTCCGAGTTCATTTGTGGTGCTTTTTAATTTCAGGGTCATTTAGCTGAAAACAATTCATTAAATGCATGAAAAATAGCAAATGAAGTTAGATAGGGTTGAAATTTTAGGATGTGGCTTCTAATGGTTCATATTGAATGCACAAAAAGTCTGGAGTTGAAATAATTTTAAAAAATTGAAATCCTTTTGTAACAGACGAGTTTTCGTCCGAAACCCTGATACTTCGAAAGAGATTGTCCATTTTGTACACGAAATGCATCCAGTTTTTTCCGTAACCCTCTCAACTGTTTAGCACATGCTATGTGGGTGAAATTATGATATACCATGCCAAGTTTCAACCATTTCCGAGTTCATTTGTGGTGCTTTTTAATTTCAGGGTCATTTAGCTGAAAACAATTCATTAAATGCATGAAAAATAGCAAATGAAGTTAGATAGGGTCGAAATTTTAGGATGTGGCTTCTAATGGTTCATATTGAATGCACAAAAAGTCTGGAGTTGAAATAAGTTTAAAAAAAATGAAATCCTTATGTAACAGACGAGTTTTCGTCCGAAACCCTGATACTTCGAAAGAGATTGTCCATTTTGTACACGAAGTGCATCCAGCTTTTGCCGTAAACCTCTCAACTTTTTATCCCACGCTATGTGGGTGAAATTATGATACCATGCCAAGTTTCAACCTTTTTAGAGTTCATTTGTGGTGCTTTTTAATTTCAGGGTCATTTAGCTCAAAATAATTCATTAAATGCATGAAAAATAGGAAATGAAGTTAGATAGGGTTGAAAGTTTAGGATGTGGCTTCTAATGGTTCATATTGAATGCACAAAAAGTCTGGAGTTGAAATAATTTTAAAAAATTGAAATCCTTTTGTAACAGACGAGTTTTCGTCCGAAACCCTGATACTTCGAAAGAGATTGTCCATTTTGTACACGAAGTGCATCCAGTTTTTTCCGTAACCCTCTCAACTGTTTAGCACATGCTATGTGGGTGAAATTATGATATACCATGCCAAGTTTCAACCATTTCCGAGTTCATTTGTGGTGCTTTTTAATTTCAGGGTCATTTAGCTGAAAACAATTCATTAAATGCATGAAAAATAGCAAATGAAGTTAGATAGGGTTGAAATTTTAGGATGTGGCTTCTAATGGTTCATATTGAATGCACAAAAAGTCTGGAGTTGAAATAATTTTAAAAAATTGAAATCCTTTTGTAACAGACGAGTTTTCGTCCGAAACCCTGATACTTCCAAAGAGATTGTCCATTTTGTACACGAAGTGCATCCAGCTTTTGCCGTAAACCTCTCAACTTTTTATCCCACGCTATGTGGGTGAAATTATGATACCATGCCAAGTTTCAACCATTTCAGAGTTCATTTGTGGTGCTTTTTAATTTCAGGGTCATTTAGCTCAAAACAATTCATTAAATGCATGAAAAATAGCAAATGAAGTTAGATAGGGTTGAAAGTTTAGGATGTGGCTTCTAATGGTTCATATTGAATGCACAAAAAGTCTGGAGTTGAAATAATTTTAAAAAATTGAAATCCTTTTGTAACAGACGAGTTTTCGTCCGAAACCCTGATACTTCGAAAGAGATTGTCCATTTTGTACACGAAGTGCGTCCAGTTTTTTCCGTAACCCTCTCAACTGTTTAGCACATGCTATGTGGGTGAAATTATGATATACCATGCCAAGTTTCAACCATTTCCGAGTTCATTTGTGGTGATTTTTAATTTCAGGGTCATTTAGCTGAAAACAATTCATTAAATGCATGAAAAATAGCAAATGAAGTTAGATAGGGTTGAAATTTTAGGATGTGGCTTCTAATGGTTCATATTGAATGCACAAAAAGTCTGGAGTTGAAATAATTTTAAAAAATTGAAATCCTTTTGTAACAGACGAGTTTTCGTCCGAAACCCTGATACTTCGAAAGAGATTGTCTATTTTGTACACGAAGTGCATCCAGTTTTTTCCGTAACCCTCTCAACTGTTTAGCACATGCTATGTGGGTGAAATTATGATATACCATGCCAAGTTTCAACCATTTCCGAGTTCATTTGTGGTGCTTTTTAATTTCAGGGTCATTTAGCTGAAAACAATTCATTAAATGCATGAAAAATAGCAAATGAAGTTAGATAGGGTTGAAATTTTAGGATGTGGCTTCTAATGGTTCATATTGAATGCACAAAAAGTCTGGAGTTGAAATAATTTTAAAAAATTGAAATCCTTTTGTAACAGACGAGTTTTCGTCCGAAACCCTGATACTTCGAAAGAGATTGTCCATTTTGTACACGAAATGCATCCAGTTTTTTCCGTAACCCTCTCAACTGTTTAGCACATGCTATGTGGGTGAAATTATGATATACCCTGCCAAGTTTCAACCATTTCCGAGTTCATTTGTGGTGCTTTTTAATTTCAGGGTCATTTAGCTGAAAACAATTCATTAAATGCATGAAAAATAGCAAATGAAGTTAGATAGGGTTGAAATTTTAGGATGTGGCTTCTAATGGTTCATATTGAATGCACAAAAAGTCTGGAGTTGAAATAATTTTAAAAAATTGAAATCCTTTTGTAACAGACGAGTTTTCGTCCGAAACCCTGATACTTCGAAAGAGATTGTCCATTTTGTACACGAAGTGCATCCAGCTTTTGCCGTAAACCTCTCAACTTTTTATCCCACGCTATGTGGGTGAAATTATGATACCATGCCAAGTTTCAACCATTTCAGAGTTCATTTGTGGTGCTTTTTAATTTCAGGGTCATTTAGCTCAAAACAATTCATTAAATGCATGAAAAATAGCAAATGAAGTTAGATAGGGTTGAAAGTTTAGGATGTGGCTTCTAATGGTTCATATTGAATGCACAAAAAGTCTGGAGTTGAAATAATTTTAAAAAATTGAAATCCTTTTGTAACAGACGAGTTTTCGTCCGAAACCCTGATACTTCGAAAGAGATTGTCCATTTTGTACACGAAGTGCATCCAGTTTTTTCCGTAACCCTCTCAACTGTTTAGCACATGCTATGTGGGTGAAATTATGATATACCATGCCAAATTTCAACCATTTCCGAGTTCATTTGTGGTGCTTTTTAATTTCAGGGTCATTTAGCTGAAAACAATTCATTAAATGCATGAAAAATAGCAAATGAAGTTAGATAGGGTTGAAATTTTAGGATGTGGCTTCTAATGGTTCATATTGAATGCACAAAAAGTCTGGAGTTGAAATAATTTTAAAAAATTGAAATCCTTTTGTAACAGACGAGTTTTCGTCCGAAACCCTGATACTTCGAAAGAGATTGTCTATTTTGTACACGAAGTGCATCCAGTTTTTTCCGTAACCCTCTCAACTGTTTAGCACATGCTATGTGGGTGAAATTATGATATACCATGCCAAGTTTCAACCATTTCCGAGTTCATTTGTGGTGCTTTTTAATTTCAGGGTCATTTAGCTGAAAACAATTCATTAAATGCATGAAAAATAGCAAATGAAGTTAGATAGGGTTGAAATTTTAGGATGTGGCTTCTAATGGTTCATATTGAATGCACAAAAAGTCTGGAGTTGAAATAATTTTAAAAAATTGAAATCCTTTTGTAACAGACGAGTTTTCGTCCGAAACCCTGATACTTCGAAAGAGATTGTCCATTTTGTACACGAAGTGCGTCCAGTTTTTTCCGTAACCCTCTCAACTGTTTAGCACATGCTATGTGGGTGAAATTATGATATACCATGCCAAGTTTCAACCATTTCCGAGTTCATTTGTGGTGATTTTTAATTTCAGGGTCATTTAGCTGAAAACAATTCATTAAATGCATGAAAAATAGCAAATGAAGTTAGATAGGGTTGAAATTTTAGGATGTGGCTTCTAATGGTTCATATTGAATGCACAAAAAGTCTGGAGTTGAAATAATTTTAAAAAATTGAAATCCTTTTGTAACAGACGAGTTTTCGTCCGAAACCCTGATACTTCGAAAGAGATTGTCTATTTTGTACACGAAGTGCATCCAGTTTTTTCCGTAACCCTCTCAACTGTTTAGCACATGCTATGTGGGTGAAATTATGATATACCATGCCAAGTTTCAACCATTTCCGAGTTCATTTGTGGTGCTTTTTAATTTCAGGGTCATTTAGCTGAAAACAATTCATTAAATGCATGAAAAATAGCAAATGAAGTTAGATAGGGTTGAAATTTTAGGATGTGGCTTCTAATGGTTCATATTGAATGCACAAAAAGTCTGGAGTTGAAATAATTTTAAAAAATTGAAATCCTTTTGTAACAGACGAGTTTTCGTCCGAAACCCTGATACTTCGAAAGAGATTGTCCATTTTGTACACGAAATGCATCCAGTTTTTTCCGTAACCCTCTCAACTGTTTAGCACATGCTATGTGGGTGAAATTATGATATACCATGCCAAGTTTCAACCATTTCCGAGTTCATTTGTGGTGCTTTTTAATTTCAGGGTCATTTAGCTGAAAACAATTCATTAAATGCATGAAAAATAGCAAATGAAGTTAGATAGGGTCGAAATTTTAGGATGTGGCTTCTAATGGTTCATATTGAATGCACAAAAAGTCTGGAGTTGAAATAAGTTAAAAAAAATTGAAATCCTTTTGTAACAGACGAGTTTTCGTCCGAAACCCTGATATTTTGAAAGAGATTGTCCATTTTGTACACGAAGTGCATCCAGTTTTTTCCGTAACCCTCTCAACTTTTTAGCACATGCTATGTGGGTGAAATTATGATACTATGCCAAGTTTCAACCATTTGATAGTTCATTTGTGGTGCTTTTTAATTTCAGGGTCATTTAGCTGAAAACAATTCATTAAATGCATGAAAAATAGCAAATGAAGTTAGATAGGGTTGAAATTTTAGGATGTGGCTTCTAATGGTTCATATTGAATGCACAAAAAGTCTGGAGTTGAAATAAGTTTAAAAAAATTGAAATCCTTATGTAACAGACGAGTTTTCGTCCGAAACCCTGATACTTCGAAAGAGATTGTCCATTTTGTACACGAAGTGCATCCAGCTTTTGCCGTAAACCTCTCAACTTTTTATCCCACGCTATGTGGGTGAAATTATGATACCATGCCAAGTTTCAACCTTTTTAGAGTTCATTTGTGGTGCTTTTTAATTTCAGGGTCATTTAGCTCAAAATAATTCATTAAATGCATGAAAAATAGGAAATGAAGTTAGATAGGGTTGAAAGTTTAGGATGTGGCTTCTAATGGTTCATATTGAATGCACAAAAAGTCTGGAGTTGAAATAATTTTAAAAAATTGAAATCCTTTTGTAACAGACGAGTTTTCGTCCGAAACCCTGATACTTCGAAAGAGATTGTCCATTTTGTACACGAAGTGCATCCAGTTTTTTCCGTAACCCTCTCAACTGTTTAGCACATGCTATGTGGGTGAAATTATGATATACCATGCCAAGTTTCAACCATTTCCGAGTTCATTTGTGGTGCTTTTTAATTTCAGGGTCATTTAGCTGAAAACAATTCATTAAATGCATGAAAAATAGCAAATGAAGTTAGATAGGGTTGAAATTTTAGGATGTGGCTTCTAATGGTTCATATTGAATGCACAAAAAGTCTGGAGTTGAAATAATTTTAAAAAATTGAAATCCTTTTGTAACAGACGACTTTTCGTCCGAAACCCTGATACTTCGAAAGAGATTGTCCATTTTGTACACGAAGTGCATCCAGTTTTTTCCGTAACCCTCTCAACTGTTTAGCACATGCTATGTGGGTGAAATTATGATATACCATGCCAAGTTTCAACCATTTCCGAGTTCATTTGCGGTGCTTTTTAATTTCAGGGTCATTTAGCTGAAAACAATTCATTAAATGCATGAAAAATATGAAGTTAGATAGGGTCGAAATTTTAGGATGTGGCTTCTAATGGTTCATATTGAATGCACAAAAAGTCTGGAGTTGAAATAAGTTTAAAAAAATTGAAATCCTTTTGTAACAGACGAGTTTTCGTCCGAAACCCTGATACTTCGAAAGAGATTGTCCATTTTGTACACGAAGTGCATCCAGTTTTTGCCGTAACCCTCTCAACTTTTTAGCACATGCTATGTGGGTGAAATTATGATACCATGCCAAGTTTCAACCATTTCAGAGTTCATTTGTCGTGCTTTTTAATTTCAGGGTCGTTTAGCTCAAAACAATTCATTAAATGCATGAAAAATAGCAAATGAAGTTAGATAGGGTTGAAATTTTAGGATGTGGCTTCTAATGGTTCATATTGAATGCACAAAAAGTCTGGAGTTGAAATATGTTCAAAAAAATTGAAATCCTTTTGTAACAGACGAGTTTTCGTCCGAAACCCTGATATTTCGAAAGAGATTGTCCATTTTGTACACGAAGTGCATCCAGTTTTTTCCGTAACCCTCTCAACTTTTTAGCACATGCTATGTGGGTGAAATTATGATACTATGCCAAGTTTCAACCATTTGATAGTTCATTTGTGGTGCTTTTTAATTTCAGGGTCATTTAGCTGAAAACAATTCATTAAATGCATGAAAAATAGCAAATGAAGTTAGATAGGGTTGAAATTTTAGGATGTGGCTTCTAATGGTTCATATTGAATGCACAAAAAGTCTGGAGTTGAAATAAGTTTAAAAAAATTGAAATCCTTATGTAACAGACGAGTTTTCGTCCGAAACCCTGATACTTCGAAAGAGATTGTCCATTTTGTACACGAAGTGCATCCAGCTTTTGCCGTAAACCTCTCAACTTTTTATCCCACGCTATGTGGGTGAAATTATGATACCATGCCAAGTTTCAACCTTTTTAGAGTTCATTTGTGGTGCTTTTTAATTTCAGGGTCATTTAGCTCAAAATAATTCATTAAATGCATGAAAAATAGGAAATGAAGTTAGATAGGGTTGAAAGTTTAGGATGTGGCTTCTAATGGTTCATATTGAATGCACAAAAAGTCTGGAGTTGAAATAATTTTAAAAAATTGAAATCCTTTTGTAACAGACGAGTTTTCGTCCGAAACCCTGATACTTCGAAAGAGATTGTCCATTTTGTACACGAAGTGCATCCAGTTTTTTCCGTAACCCTCTCAACTGTTTAGCACATGCTATGTGGGTGAAATTATGATATACCATGCCAAGTTTCAACCATTTCCGAGTTCATTTGTGGTGCTTTTTAATTTCATGGTCATTTAGCTGAAAACAATTCATTAAATGCATGAAAAATAGCAAATGAAGTTAGATAGGGTTGAAATTTTAGGATGTGGCTTCTAATGGTTCATATTGAATGCACAAAAAGTCTGGAGTTGAAATAATTTTAAAAAATTGAAATCCTTTTGTAACAGACGAGTTTTCGTCCGAAACCCTGATACTTCGAAAGAGATTGTCCATTTTGTACACGAAGTGCATCCAGTTTTTTCCGTAACCCTCTCAACTGTTTAGCACATGCTATGTGGGTGAAATTATGATATACCATGCCAAGTTTCAACCATTTCCGAGTTCATTTGCGGTGCTTTTTAATTTCAGGGTCATTTAGCTGAAAACAATTCATTAAATGCATGAAAAATATGAAGTTAGATAGGGTCGAAATTTTAGGATGTGGCTTCTAATGGTTCATATTGAATGCACAAAAAGTCTGGAGTTGAAATAAGTTTAAAAAAATTGAAATCCTTTTGTAACAGACGAGTTTTCGTCCGAAACCCTGATACTTCGAAAGAGATTGTCCATTTTGTACACGAAGTGCATCCAGTTTTTTCCGTAACCCTCTCAACTTTTTAGCACATGCTATGTGGGTGAAATTATGATACCATGCCAAGTTTCAACCATTTCAGAGTTCATTTGTCGTGCTTTTTAATTTCAGGGTCGTTTAGCTCAAAACAATTCATTAAATGCATGAAAAATAGCAAATGAAGTTAGATAGGGTTGAAATTTTAGGATGTGGCTTCTAATGGTTCATATTGAATGCACAAAAAGTCTGGAGTTGAAATATGTTCAAAAAAATTGAAATCCTTTTGTAACAGACGAGTTTTCGTCCAAAACCCTGATACTTCGAAAGAGATTGTCCATTTTGTACACGAAGTGCATCCAGATTTTGCCGTAAACCTCTCAACTTTTTATCCCATGCTATGTGGGTGAAATTATGATACCATGCCAAGTTTCAACCTTTTTAGAGTTCATTTGTGGTGCTTTTTAATTTCAGGGTCATTTAGCTCAAAACAATTCATTAAATGCATGAAAAATAGCAAATGAAGTTAGATAGGGTTGAAAGTTTAGGATGTGGCTTCTAATGGTTCATATTGAATGCACAAAAAGTCTGGAGTTGAAATAATTTTAAAAAATTGAAATCCTTTTGTAACAGACGAGTTTTCGTCCGAAACCCTGATACTTCGAAAGAGATTGTCCATTTTGTACACGAAGTGCATCCAGTTTTTTCCGTAACCCTCTCAACTGTTTAGCACATGCTATGTGGGTGAAATTATGATATACCATGCCAAATTTCAACCATTTCCGAGTTCATTTGTGGTGCTTTTTAATTTCAGGGTCATTTAGCTGAAAACAATTCATTAAATGCATGAAAAATAGCAAATGAAGTTAGATAGGGTCGAAATTTTAGGATGTGGCTTCTAATGGTTCATATTGAATGCACAAAAAGTCTGGAGTTGAAATAAGTTAAAAAAAATTGAAATCCTTTTGTAACAGACGAGTTTTCGTCCGAAACCCTGATATTTCGAAAGAGATTGTCCATTTTGTACACGAAGTGCATCCAGTTTTTTCCGTAACCCTCTCAACTTTTTAGCACATGCTATGTGGGTGAAATTATGATACCATGCCAAGTTTCAACCATTTGATAGTTCATTTGTGGTGCTTTTTAATTTCAGGGTCATTTAGCTGAAAACAATTCATTAAATGCATGAAAAATAGCAAATGAAGTTAGATAGGGTTGAAATTTTAGGATGTGGCTTCTAATGGTTCATATTGAATGCACAAAAAGTCTGGAGTTGAAATAAGTTTAAAAAAATTGAAATACTTATGTAACAGACGAGTTTTCGTCCGAAACCCTGATACTTCGAAAGAGATTGTCCATTTTGTACACGAAGTGCATCCAGCTTTTGCCGTAAACCTCTCAACTTTTTATCCCACGCTATGTGGGTGAAATTATGATACCATGCCAAGTTTCAACCTTTTTAGAGTTCATTTGTGGTGCTTTTTAATTTCAGGGTCATTTAGCTCAAAATAATTCATTAAATGCATGAAAAATAGGAAATGAAGTTAGATAGGGTTGAAAGTTTAGGATGTGGCTTCTAATGGTTCATATTGAATGCACAAAAAGTCTGGAGTTGAAATAATTTTAAAAAATTGAAATCCTTTTGTAACAGACGAGTTTTCGTCCGAAACCCTGATACTTCGAAAGAGATTGTCCATTTTGTACACGAAGTGCATCCAGTTTTTCCCGTAACCCTCTCAACTGTTTAGCACATGCTATGTGGGTGAAATTATGATATACCATGCCAAGTTTCAACCATTTCCGAGTTCATTTGTGGTGCTTTTTAATTTCAGGGTCATTTAGCTGAAAACAATTCATTAAATGCATGAAAAATAGCAAATGAAGTTAGATAGGGTTGAAATTTTAGGATGTGGCTTCTAATGGTTCATATTGAATGCACATAAAGTCTGGAGTTGAAATAATTTTAAAAAATTGAAATCCTTTTGTAACAGACGAGTTTTCGTCCGAAACCCTGATACTTCGAAAGAGATTGTCCATTTTGTACACGAAGTGCATCCAGTTTTTTCCGTAACCCTCTCAACTGTTTAGCACATGCTATGTGGGTGAAATTATGATATACCATGCCAAGTTTCAACCATTTCCGAGTTCATTTGTGGTGCTTTTTAATTTCAGGGTCATTTAGCTGAAAACAATTCATTAAATGCATGAAAAATATGAAGTTAGATAGGGTCGAAATTTTAGGATGTGGCTTCTAATGGTTCATATTGAATGCACAAAAAGTCTGGAGTTGAAATAAGTTTAAAAAAATTGAAATCCTTATGTAACAGACGAGTTTTCGTCCGAAACCCTGATACTTCGAAAGAGATTGTCCATTTTGTACACGAAGTGCATCCAGCTTTTGCCGTAAACCTCTCAACTTTTTATCCCATGCTATGTGGGTGAAATTATGATACCATGCAAAGTTTCAACCTTTTTAGAGTTCATTTGTGGTGCTTTTTAATTTCAGGGTCATTTAGCTCAAAATAATTCATTAAATGCATGAAAAATAGGAAATGAAGTTAGATAGGGTTGAAAGTTTAGGATGTGGCTTCTAATGGTTCATATTGAATGCACAAAAAGTCTGGAGTTGAAATAATTTTAAAAAATTGAAATCCTTTTGTAACAGACGAGTTTTCGTCCGAAACCCTGATACTTCGAAAGAGATTGTCCATTTTGTACACGAAGTGCATCCAGTTTTTGCCGTAACCCTCTCAACTTTTTAGCACATGCTATGTGGGTGAAATTATGATACCATGCCAAGTTTCAACCATTTCAGAGTTCATTTGTGGTGCTTTTTAATTTCAGGGTCATTTAGCTCAAAACAATTCATTTAATGCATGAAAAATAGCAAATGAAGTTAGATAGGGTTGAAATTTTAGGATGTGGCTTCTAATGGTTCATATTGAATGCACAAAAAGTTTGGAGTTGAAATAAGTTAAAAAAATTGAAATCCTTTTGTAACAGACGAGTTTTCGTCCTAAACCCTGATACTTCGAAAGAGATTGTCCATTTTGTACACGAAGTGCATCCAGTTTTTGCCGTAACCCTCTCAACTTTTTAGCACATGCTATGTGGGTGAAATTATGATACCATGCCAAGTTTCAACCATTTCAGAGTTCATTTGTGGTGCTTTTTAATTTCAGGGTCATTTAGGTCAAAACAATTCATTAAATGCATAAAAAATAGCAACTGAAGTTAGATAGGGTTGAAATTTTAGGATGTGGCTTCTAATGCTTCATATTGAATGCACAAAAAGTTTGGAGTTGAAATAAGTTAAAAAAATTGAAATCCTTTTGTAACAGACGAGTTTTCGTCCTAAACCCTGATACTTCGAAAGAGATTGTCCATTTTGTACACGAAGTGCATCCAGTTTTTGCCGTAACCCTCTCAACTTTTTAGCACATGCTATGTGGGTGAAATTATGATACCATGCCAAGTTTCAACCATTTCAGAGTTCATTTGTGGTGCTTTCTAATTTCAGGGTCATTTAGCTCAAAACAATTCATTAAATGCATGAAAAATAGCAAATGAAGTTAGATAGGGTTGAAAGTTTAGGATGTGGCTTCTAATGGTTCATATTGAATGCACAAAAAGTCTGGAGTTGAAATAATTTTAAAAAATTGAAATCCTTTTGTAACAGACGAGTTTTCGTCCGAAACCCTGATACTTCGAAAGAGATTGTCCATTTTGTACACGAAGTGCATCCAGTTTTTTCCGTAACCCTCTCAACTGTTTAGCACATGCTATGTGGGTGAAATTATGATATACCATGCCAAGTTTCAACCATTTCCGAGTTCATTTGTGGTGATTTTTAATTTCAGGGTCATTTAGCTGAAAACAATTCATTAAATGCATGAAAAATAGCAAATGAAGTTAGATAGGGTTGAAATTTTAGGATGTGGCTTCTAATGGTTCATATTGAATGCACAAAAAGTCTGGAGTTGAAATAATTTTAAAAAATTGAAATCCTTTTGTAACAGACGAGTTTTCGTCCGAAACCCTGATACTTCGAAAGAGATTGTCCATTTTGTACACGAAGTGCATCCAGTTTTTTCCGTAACCCTCTCAACTGTTTAGCACATGCTATGTGGGTGAAATTATGATATACCATGCCAAGTTTCAACCATTTCCGAGTTCATTTGTGGTGCTTTTTAATTTCAGGGTCATTTAGCTGAAAACAATTCATTAAATGCATGAAAAATAGCAAATGAAGTTAGATAGGGTTGAAATTTTAGGATGTGGCTTCTAATGGTTCATATTGAATGCACAAAAAGTCTGGAGTTGAAATAATTTTAAAAAATTGAAATCCTTTTGTAACAGACGAGTTTTCGTCCGAAACCCTGATACTTCGAAAGAGATTGTCCATTTTGTACACGAAGTGCATCCAGTTTTTTCCGTAACCCTCTCAACTGTTTAGCACATGCTATGTGGGTGAAATTATGATATACCATGCCAAGTTTCAACCATTTCCGAGTTCATTTGTTGTGCTTTTTAATTTCAGGGTCATTTAGCTGAAAACAATTCATTAAATGCATGAAAAATAGCAAATGAAGTTAGATAGGGTCGAAATTTTAGGATGTGGCTTCTAATGGTTCATATTGAATGCACAAAAAGTCTGGAGTTGAAATAAGTTAAAAAAAATTGAAATCCTTTTGTAACAGACGAGTTTTCGTCCGAAACCCTGATATTTCGAAAGAGATTGTCCATTTTGTACACGAAGTGCATCCAGTTTTTTCCGTAACCCTCTCAACTTTTTAGCACATGCTATGTGGGTGAAATTATGATACCATGCCAAGTTTCAACCATTTGATAGTTCATTTGTGGTGCTTTTTAATTTCAGGGTCATTTAGCTGAAAACAATTCATTAAATGCATGAAAAATAGCAAATGAAGTTAGATAGGGTTGAAATTTTAGGATGTGGCTTCTAATGGTTCATATTGAATGCACAAAAAGTCTGGAGTTGAAATAAGTTTAAAAAAATTGAAATCCTTATGTAACAGACGAGTTTTCGTCCGAAACCCTGATACTTCGAAAGAGATTGTCCATTTTGTACACGAAGTGCATCCAGCTTTTGCCGTAAACCTCTCAACTTTTTATCCCATGCTATGTGGGTGAAATTATGATACCATGCCAAGTTTCAACCTTTTTAGAGTTCATTTGTGGTGCTTTTTAATTTCAGGGTCATTTAGCTCAAAATAATTCATTAAATGCATGAAAAATAGGAAATGAAGTTAGATAGGGTTGAAAGTTTAGGATGTGGCTTCTAATGGTTCATATTGAATGCACAAAAAGTCTGGAGTTGAAATAATTTTAAAAAATTGAAATCCTTTTGTAACAGACGAGTTTTCGTCCGAAACCCTGATACTTCGAAAGAGATTGTCCATTTTGTACACGAAGTGCATCCAGTTTTTTCCGTAACCCTCTCAACTGTTTAGCACATGCTATGTGGGTGAAATTATGATATACCATGCCAAGTTTCAACCATTTCCGAGTTCATTTGTGGTGCTTTTTAATTTCAGGGTCATTTAGCTGAAAACAATTCATTAAATGCATGAAAAATAGCAAATGAAGTTAGATAGGGTTGAAATTTTAGGATGTGGCTTCTAATGGTTCATATTGAATGCACAAAAAGTCTGGAGTTGAAATAATTTTAAAAAATTGAAATCCTTTTGTAACAGACGAGTTTTCGTCCGAAACCCTGATACTTCGAAAGAGATTGTCCATTTTGTACACGAAGTGCATCCAGCTTTTGCCGTAAACCTCTCAACTTTTTATCCCATGCTATGTGGGTGAAATTATGATACCATGCCAAGTTTCAACCTTTTTAGAGTTCATTTGTGGTGCTTTTTAATT
This sequence comes from Elymus sibiricus, assembly GCA_039707655.1. Taxonomy (NCBI): domain Eukaryota; kingdom Viridiplantae; phylum Streptophyta; class Magnoliopsida; order Poales; family Poaceae; genus Elymus; species Elymus sibiricus. The sequence goes on from CM077665.1 coordinate 243,444,760, forward strand.
TCAGGGTCATTTAGCTCAAAATAATTCATTAAATGCATGAAAAATAGGAAATGAAGTTAGATAGGGTTGAAAGTTTAGGATGTGGCTTCTAATGGTTCATATTGAATGCACAAAAAGTCTGGAGTTGAAATAATTTTAAAAAATTGAAATCCTTTTGTAACAGACGAGTTTTCGTCCGAAACCCTGATACTTCGAAAGAGATTGTCCATTTTGTACACGAAGTGCATCCAGTTTTTTCCGTAACCCTCTCAACTGTTTAGCACATGCTATGTGGGTGAAATTATGATATACCATGCCAAGTTTCAACCATTTCCGAGTTCATTTGTGGTGCTTTTTAATTTTAGGGTCATTTAGCTGAAAACAATTCATTAAATGCATGAAAAATAGCAAATGAAGTTAGATAGGGTTGAAATTTTAGGATGTGGCTTCTAATGGTTCATATTGAATGCACAAAAAGTCTGGAGTTGAAATAATTTTAAAAAATTGAAATCCTTTTGTAACAGACGAGTTTTCGTCCGAAACCCTGATACTTCGAAAGAGATTGTCCATTTTGTACACGAAGTGCATCCAGTTTTTTCCGTAACCCTCTCAACTGTTTAGCACATGCTATATGGGTGAAATTATGATATACCATGCCAAGTTTCAACCATTTCCGAGTTCATTTGTGGTGCTTTTTAATTTCAGGGTCATTTAGCTGAAAACAATTCATTAAATGCATGAAAAATATGAAGTTAGATAGGGTCGAAATTTTAGGATGTGGCTTCTAATGGTTCATATTGAATGCACAAAAAGTCTGGAGTTGAAATAAGTTTAAAAAAATTGAAATCCTTTTGTAACAGACGAGTTTTCGTCCGAAACCCTGATACTTCGAAAGAGATTGTCCATTTTGTACACGAAGTGCATCCAGTTTTTGCCGTAACCCTCTCAACTTTTTAGCACATGCTATGTGGGTGAAATTATGATACCATGCCAAGTTTCAACCATTTCAGAGTTCATTTGTCGTGCTTTTTAATTTCAGGGTCGTTTAGCTCAAAACAATTCATTAAATGCATGAAAAATAGCAAATGAAGTTAGATAGGGTTGAAATTTTAGGATGTGGCTTCTAATGGTTCATATTGAATGCACAAAAAGTTTGTAGTTGAAATAAGTTAAAAAAAATTGAAATCCTTTTGTAACAGACGAGTTTTCGTCCTAAACCCTGATACTTCGAAAGAGATTGTCCATTTTGTACACGAAGTGCATCGAGCTTTTGCCGTAACCCTCTCAAATTTTTATCCCATGCTATGTGGGTGAAATTATGATACCATGCCAAGTTTCAACCATTTCAGAGTTCATTTGTGGTGCTTTTTAATTTCAGGGTCATTTAGCTCAAAACAATTCATTAAATGCATGAAAAATAGCAAATGAAGTTAGATAGGGTTGAAATTTTAGGATGTGGCTTCTAATGGTTCATATTGAATGCACAAAAAGTCTGGAGTTGAAATAAGTTAAAAAAATTGAAATCCTTTTGTAACAGACGAGTTTTCGTCCGAAACCCTGATATTTCGAAAGAGATTGTCCATTTTGTACACGAAGTGCATCCAGTTTTTGCCGTAACCCTCTCAACTTTTTAGCACATGCTATGTGGGTGAAATTATGATACTATGCCAAGTTTCAACCATTTGATAGTTCATTTGTGGTGCTTTTTAATTTCAGGGTCATTTAGCTCAAAACAATTCATTAAATGCATGAAAAATAGGAAATGAAGTTAGATAGGGTTGAAATTTTAGGATGTGGCTTCTAATGGTTCATATTGAATGCACAAAAAGTCTGGAGTTGAAAAAAGTTAAAAAAAATTGAAATCCTTATGTAACAGACGAGTTTTCGTCCGAAACCCTGATACTTCGAAAGAGATTGTCCATTTTGTACACGAAGTGCATCCAGCTTTTGCCGTAAACCTCTCAACTTTTTATCCCATGCTATGTGGGTGAAATTATGATACCATGCCAAGTTTCAACCTTTTTAGAGTTCATTTGTGGTGCTTTTTAATTTCAGGGTCATTTAGCTCAAAACAATTCATTAAATGCATAAAAAATAGCAAATGAAGTTAGATAGGGTTGAAATTTTAGGATGTGGCTTCTAATGCTTCATATTGAATGCACAAAAAGTCTGGAGTTGAAATAAGTTAAAAAAATTGAAATCCTTTGGTAACACACGAGTTTTCGTCCGAAACCCTGATACTTCGAAAGAGATTGTCCATTTTGTACACGAAGTGCATCCAGTTTTTGCCGTAACCCTCTCAACTTTTTAGCACATGCTATGTGGGTGAAATTATGATACCATGCCAAGTTTCAACCATTTCAGAGTTAATTTGTGGTGCTTTTTAATTTCAGGGTCATTTAGCTCAAAACAATTCATTAAATGCATGAAAAATAGCAAATGAAGTTAGATAGGGTTGAAAGTTTAGGATGTGGCTTCTAATGGTTCATATTGAATGCACAAAAAGTCTGGAGTTGAAATAATTTAAAAAATTGAAATCCTTTTGTAACAGACGAGTTTTCGTCCGAAAACGTGATACTTCGAAAGAGATTGTCCATTTTGTACACGAAGTGCATCCAGTTTTTGCCGTAACCCTCTCAACTTTTTAGCACATGCTATGTGGGTGAAATTATGATACCATGCCAACTTTCAACCATTTCAGAGTTCATTTGTGGTGCTTTTTAATTTCAGGGTTATTTAGCTCAAAACAATTCATTAAATGCATGAAAAATAGCGAATGAAGTTAGATAGGGTTGAAATTTAAAGAATGTGGCTTCTAATGGTTCATATGGAATGCACAAAAAGTTTGGAGTTGAAATAAGTTTAAAAAAATTGAAATCCTTTAGTAACAGACGAGTTTTCGTCCTAAACCCTGATACTTCGAAAGAGATTGTCCATTTTGTACACGAAGTGCATCCAGTTTTTGCCGTAACCCTCTCAACTTTTTAGCACATGCTATGTGGGTGAAATTATGATACCATGCCAAGTTTCAACCATTTCAGAGTTCATTTGTGGTGCTTTTTAATTTCTGGGTCATTTAGCTCAAAACAATTCATTAAATGCATGAAAAATAGGAAATGAAGTTAGATAGGGTTGAAATTTTAGGATGTGGCTTCTAATGCTTCATATTGAATGCACAAAAAGTCTGGAGTTGAAATAAGTTTAAAAAAATTGAAATCCTTTTGTAACAGATGAGTTTTCGTCCTAAACCCTGATACTTCGAAAGAGATTGTCCATTTTGTATACGAAGTGCATCCAGTTTTTGCCGTAACCCTCTCAACTTTTTAGCACATGCTATGTGGGTGACATTATGATACCATGCCAACTTTCAACCATTTCAGAGTTCATTTGTGGTGCTTTTTAATTTCAGGGTCATTTAGCTCAAAACAATTCATTAAATGCATGAAAAATAGCAAATGAAGTTAGATAGGGTCGAAATTTTAGGATGTGGCTTCTAATGGTTCATATTGAATGCACAAAAAGTTTGGAGTTGAAATAAGTTAAAAAAATTTGAAATCCTTTTGTAACAGACGAGTTTTCGTCCTAAACACTGATACTTCGAAAGAGATTGTCCATTTTGTACACGAAGTGCATCCAGTTTTTGCCGTAACCCTCTCAACTTTTTAGCACATGCTATGTGGGTGAAATTATGGTACCATGCCAAGTTTCAACCATTTCAGAGTTCATTTGTGGTGCTTTTCAATTTCAGGGTCATTTAGCTCAAAACAATTCATTAAATGCATGAAAAATAGCAAATGAAGTTAGATAGGGTTGAAATTTTAGGATGTGGCTTCTAATGGTTCATATTGAATGCACAAAAAGTCTGGAGTTGAAATAAGTTAAAGCAAATTGAAATCCTTTTGTAACAGACGAGTTTTCGTCCGAAACCCTGATATTTCGAAAGAGATTGTCCATTTTGTACACGAAGTGCATCCAGTTTTTGCCGTAACCCTCTCAACTTTTTAGCACATGCTATGTGGGTGAAATTATGATACCATGCCAAGTTTCAACCATTTGATAGTTCATTTGTGGTGCTTTTTAATTTCAGGGTCATTTAGCTCAAAACAATTCATTAAATGCATGAAAAATAGCAAATGAAGTTAGATAGGGTTGAAATTTTAGGATGTGGCTTCTAATGGTTCATATTGAATGCACAAAAAGTCTGGAGTTGAAAAAAGTTAAAAAAAATTGAAATCCTTATGTAACAGACGAGTTTTCGTCCGAAACCCTGATACTTGGAAAGAGATTGTCCATTTTGTACACGAAGTGCATCCAGCTTTTGCCGTAAACCTCTCAACTTTTTATCCCATGCTATGTGGGTGAAATTATGATACCATGCCAAGTTTCAACCTTTTTAGAGTTCATTTGTGGTGCTTTTTAATTTCAGGGTCATTTAGCTCAAAACAATTCATTAAATGCATAAAAAATAGCAAATGAAGTTAGATAGGGTTGAAATTTTAGGATGTGGCTTCTAATGCATCATATTGAATGCACAAAAAGTCTGGAGTTGAAATAAGTTAAAAAAATTGAAATCCTTTGGTAACACACGAGTTTTCGTCCGAAACCCTGATACTTCGAAAGAGATTGTCCATTTTGTACACGAAGTGCATCCAGTTTTTGCCGTAACCCTCTCAACTTTTTAGCACATGCTATGTGGGTGAAATTATGATACCATGCCAAGTTTCAACCATTTCAGAGTTCATTTGTGGTGCTTTTTAATTTCAGGGTCATTTAGCTGAAAACAATTCATTAAATGCATGAAAAATAGCAAATGAAGTTAGATAGGGTTGAAAGTTTAGGATGTGGCTTCTAATGGTTCATATTGAATGCACAAAAAGTCTGGAGTTGAAATAATTTTAAAAAATTGAAATCCTTTTGTAACAGACGAGTTTTCGTCCGAAACCGTGATACTTCGAAAGAGATTGTCCATTTTGTACACGAAGTGCATCCAGTTTTTGCCGTAACCCTCTCAACTTTTTAGCACATGCTATGTGGGTGAAATTATGATACCATGCCAACTTTCAACCATTTCAGAGTTCATTTGTGGTGCTTTTTAATTTCAGGGTTATTTAGCTCAAAACAATTCATTAAATGCATGAAAAATAGCAAATGAAGTTAGATAGGGTTGAAATTTAAAGAATGTGGCTTCTAATGGTTCATATGGAATGCACAAAAAGTTTGGAGTTGAAATAAGTTTAAAAAAATTGAAATCCTTTAGTAACAGACGAGTTTTCGTCCTAAACCCTGATACTTCGAAAGAGATTGTCCATTTTGTACACGAAGTGCATCCAGTTTTTGCCGTAACCCTCTCAACTTTTTAGCACATGCTATGTGGGTGAAATTATGATACCATGCCAAGTTTCAACCATTTCAGAGTTCATTTGTGGTGCTTTTTAATTTCTGGGTCATTTAGCTCAAAACAATTCATTAAATGCATGAAAAATAGGAAATGAAGTTAGATAGGGTTGAAATTTTAGGATGTGGCTTCTAATGCTTCATATTGAATGCACAAAAATTCTGGAGTTGAAATAAGTTTAAAAAAATTGAAATCCTTTTGTAACAGATGAGTTTTCGTCCTAAACCCTGATACTTCGAAAGAGATTGTCCATTTTGTATACGAAGTGCATCCAGTTTTTGCCGTAACCCTCTCAACTTTTTAGCACATGCTATGTGGGTGAAATTATGATACCATGCCAACTTTCAACCATTTCAGAGTTCATTTAGCTCAAAACAATTCATTAAATGCATGAAAAATAGCAAATGAAGTTAGATAGGGTCGAAATTTTAGGATGTGGCTTCTAATGGTTCATATTGAATGCACAAAAAGTTTGGAGTTGAAATAAGTTAAAAAAATTTGAAATCCTTTTGTAACAGACGAGTTTTCGTCCTAAACACTGATACTTCGAAAGAGATTGTCCATTTTGTACCCGAAGTGCATCCAGTTTTTGCCGTAACCCTCTCAACTTTTTAGCACATGCTATGTGGGTGAAATTATGGTACCATGCCAAGTTTCAACCATTTCAGAGTTCATTTGTGGTGCTTTTTAATTTCAGGGTCATTTAGCTCAAAACAATTCATTAAATGCATGAAAAATAGCAAATGAAGTTAGATAGGGTTGAAATTTTAGGATGTGGCTTCTAATGGTTCATATTGAATGCACAAAAAGTCTGGAGTTGAAATAAGTTAAAGCAAATTGAAATCCTTTTGTAACAGACGAGTTTTCGTCCGAAACCCTGATATTTCGAAAGAGATTGTCCATTTTGTACACGAAGTGCATCCAGTTTTTGCCGTAACCCTCTCAACTTTTTAGCACATGCTATGTGGGTGAAATTATGATACCATGCCAAGTTTCAACCATTTGATAGTTCATTTGTGGTGCTTTTTAATTTCAGGGTCATTTAGCTCAAAACAATTCATTAAATGCATGAAAAATAGCAAATGAAGTTAGATAGGGTTGAAATTTTAGGATGTGGCTTCTAATGGTTCATATTGAATGCACAAAAAGTCTGGAGTTGAAAAAAGTTAAAAAAAATTGAAATCCTTATGTAACAGACGAGTTTTCGTCCGAAACCCTGATACTTGGAAAGAGATTGTCCATTTTGTACACGAAGTGCATCCAGCTTTTGCCGTAAACCTCTCAACTTTTTATCCCATGCTATGTGGGTGAAATTATGATACCATGCCAAGTTTCAACCTTTTTAGAGTTCATTTGTGGTGCTTTTTAATTTCAGGGTCATTTAGCTCAAAACAATTCATTAAATGCATAAAAAATAGCAAATGAAGTTAGATAGGGTTGAAATTTTAGGATGTGGCTTCTAATGCATCATATTGAATGCACAAAAAGTCTGGAGTTGAAATAAGTTAAAAAAATTGAAATCCTTTGGTAACACACGAGTTTTCGTCCGAAACCCTGATACTTCGAAAGAGATTGTCCATTTTGTACACGAAGTGCATCCAGTTTTTGCCGTAACCCTCTCAACTTTTTAGCACATGCTATGTGGGTGAAATTATGATACCATGCCAAGTTTCAACCATTTCAGAGTTCATTTGTGGTGCTTTTTAATTTCAGGGTCATTTAGCTGAAAACAATTCATTAAATGCATGAAAAATAGCAAATGAAGTTAGATAGGGTTGAAAGTTTAGGATGTGGCTTCTAATGGTTCATATTGAATGCACAAAAAGTCTGGAGTTGAAATAATTTTAAAAAATTGAAATCCTTTTGTAACAGACGAGTTTTCGTCCGAAACCGTGATACTTCGAAAGAGATTGTCCATTTTGTACACGAAGTGCATCCAGTTTTTGCCGTAACCCTCTCAACTTTTTAGCACATGCTATGTGGGTGAAATTATGATACCATGCCAACTTTCAACCATTTCAGAGTTCATTTGTGGTGCTTTTTAATTTCAGGGTTATTTAGCTCAAAACAATTCATTAAATGCATGAAAAATAGCAAATGAAGTTAGATAGGGTGGAAATTTAAAGAATGTGGCTTCTAATGGTTCATATGGAATGCACAAAAAGTTTGGAGTTGAAATAAGTTTAAAAAAATTGAAATCCTTTTGTAACACACGAGTTTTCGTCCTAAACCCTGATACTTCGAAAGAGATTGTCCATTTTGTACACGAAGTGCATCCAGTTTTTGCCGTAACCCTCTCAACTTTTTAGCACATGCTATGTGGGTGAAATTATGATACCATGCCAAGTTTCAACCATTTCAGAGTTCATTTGTGGTGCTTTTTAATTTCAGGGTCATTTAGCTCAAAACAATTCATTTAATGCATGAAAAATAGCAAATGAAGTTAGATAGGGTTGAAATTTTAGGATGTGGCTTCTAATGGTTCATACTGAATGCACAAAAGGTTTGGAGTTGAAATAAGTTAAAAAAATTGAAATCCTTTTGTAACAGACGAGTTTTCGTCCTAAACCCTGATACTTCGAAAGAGATTGTCCATTTTGTACACGAAGTGCATCCAGTTTTTGCCGTAACCCTCTCAACTTTTTAGCACATGCTATGTGGGTGAAATTATGATACCATGCCAAGTTTCAACCATTTCAGAGTTCATTTGTGGTGCTTTTTAATTTCTGGGTCATTTAGCTCAAAACAATTCATTAAATGCATGAAAAATAGGAAATGAAGTTAGATAGGGTTGAAATTTTAGGATGTGGCTTCTAATGCTTCATATTGAATGCACAAAAATTCTGGAGTTGAAATAAGTTTAAAAAAATTGAAATCCTTTTGTAACAGATGAGTTTTCGTCCTAAACCCTGATACTTCGAAAGAGATTGTCCATTTTGTATACGAAGTGCATCCAGTTTTTGCCGTAACCCTCTCAACTTTTTAGCACATGCTATGTGGGTGAAATTATGATACCATGCCAACTTTCAACCATTTCAGAGTTCATTTAGCTCAAAACAATTCATTAAATGCATGAAAAATAGCAAATGAAGTTAGATAGGGTCGAAATTTTAGGATGTGGCTTCTAATGGTTCATATTGAATGCACAAAAAGTTTGGAGTTGAAATAAGTTAAAAAAATTTGAAATCCTTTTGTAACAGACGAGTTTTCGTCCTAAACACTGATACTTCGAAAGAGATTGTCCATTTTGTACCCGAAGTGCATCCAGTTTTTGCCGTAACCCTCTCAACTTTTTAGCACATGCTATGTGGGTGAAATTATGGTACCATGCCAAGTTTCAACCATTTCAGAGTTCATTTGTGGTGCTTTTTAATTTCAGGGTCATTTAGCTCAAAACAATTCATTAAATGCATGAAAAATAGCAAATGAAGTTAGATAGGGTTGAAATTTTAGGATGTGGCTTCTAATGGTTCATATTGAATGCACAAAAAGTCTGGAGTTGAAATAAGTTAAAGCAAATTGAAATCCTTTTGTAACAGACGAGTTTTCGTCCGAAACCCTGATATTTCGAAAGAGATTGTCCATTTTGTACACGAAGTGCATCCAGTTTTTGCCGTAACCCTCTCAACTTTTTAGCACATGCTATGTGGGTGAAATTATGATACCATGCCAAGTTTCAACCATTTGATAGTTCATTTGTGGTGCTTTTTAATTTCAGGGTCATTTAGCTCAAAACAATTCATTAAATGCATGAAAAATAGCAAATGAAGTTAGATAGGGTTGAAATTTTAGGATGTGGCTTCTAATGGTTCATATTGAATGCACAAAAAGTCTGGAGTTGAAAAAAGTTAAAAAAAATTGAAATCCTTATGTAACAGACGAGTTTTCGTCCGAAACCCTGATACTTGGAAAGAGATTGTCCATTTTGTACACGAAGTGCATCCAGCTTTTGCCGTAAACCTCTCAACTTTTTATCCCATGCTATGTGGGTGAAATTATGATACCATGCCAAGTTTCAACCTTTTTAGAGTTCATTTGTGGTGCTTTTTAATTTCAGGGTCATTTAGCTCAAAACAATTCATTAAATGCATAAAAAATAGCAAATGAAGTTAGATAGGGTTGAAATTTTAGGATGTGGCTTCTAATGCATCATATTGAATGCACAAAAAGTCTGGAGTTGAAATAAGTTAAAAAAATTGAAATCCTTTGGTAACACACGAGTTTTCGTCCGAAACCCTGATACTTCGAAAGAGATTGTCCATTTTGTACACGAAGTGCATCCAGTTTTTGCCGTAACCCTCTCAACTTTTTAGCACATGCTATGTGGGTGAAATTATGATACCATGCCAAGTTTCAACCATTTCAGAGTTCATTTGTGGTGCTTTTTAATTTCAGGGTCATTTAGCTGAAAACAATTCATTAAATGCATGAAAAATAGCAAATGAAGTTAGATAGGGTTGAAAGTTTAGGATGTGGCTTCTAATGGTTCATATTGAATGCACAAAAAGTCTGGAGTTGAAATAATTTTAAAAAATTGAAATCCTTTTGTAACAGACGAGTTTTCGTCCGAAACCGTGATACTTCGAAAGAGATTGTCCATTTTGTACACGAAGTGCATCCAGTTTTTGCCGTAACCCTCTCAACTTTTTAGCACATGCTATGTGGGTGAAATTATGATACCATGCCAACTTTCAACCATTTCAGAGTTCATTTGTGGTGCTTTTTAATTTCAGGGTTATTTAGCTCAAAACAATTCATTAAATGCATGAAAAATAGCAAATGAAGTTAGATAGGGTTGAAATTTAAAGAATGTGGCTTCTAATGGTTCATATGGAATGCACAAAAAGTTTGGAGTTGAAATAAGTTTAAAAAAATTGAAATCCTTTTGTAACACACGAGTTTTCGTCCTAAACCCTGATACTTCGAAAGAGATTGTCCATTTTGTACACGAAGTGCATCCAGTTTTTGCCGTAACCCTCTCAACTTTTTAGCACATGCTATGTGGGTGAAATTATGATACCATGCCAAGTTTCAACCATTTCAGAGTTCATTTGTGGTGCTTTTTAATTTCAGGGTCATTTAGCTCAAAACAATTCATTTAATGCATGAAAAATAGCAAATGAAGTTAGATAGGGTTGAAATTTTAGGATGTGGCTTCTAATGGTTCATACTGAATGCACAAAAGGTTTGGAGTTGAAATAAGTTAAAAAAATTGAAATCCTTTTGTAACAGACGAGTTTTCGTCCTAAACCCTGATACTTCGAAAGAGATTGTCCATTTTGTACACGAAGTGCATCCAGTTTTTGCCGTAACCCTCTCAACTTTTTAGCACATGCTATGTGGGTGAAATTATGATACCATGCCAAGTTTCAACCATTTCAGAGTTAATTTGTGGTGCTTTTTAATTTCAGGGTCATTTAGCTCAAAACAATTCATTAAATGCATGAAAAATAGCAAATGAAGTTAGATAGGGTTGAAAGTTTAGGATGTGGCTTCTAATGGTTCATATTGAATGCACAAAAAGTCTGGAGTTGAAATAATTTTAAAAAATTGAAATCCTTTTGTAACAGACGAGTTTTCGTCCGAAACCGTGATACTTCGAAAGAGATTGTCCATTTTGTACACGAAGTGCATCCAGTTTTTGCCGTAACCCTCTCAACTTTTTAGCACATGCTATGTGGGTGAAATTATGATACCATGCCAACTTTCAACCATTTCAGAGTTCATTTGTGGTGCTTTTTAATTTCAGGGTTATTTAGCTCAAAACAATTCATTAAATGCATGAAAAATAGCGAATGAAGTTAGATAGGGTTGAAATTTAAAGAATGTGGCTTCTAATGGTTCATATGGAATGCACAAAAAGTTTGGAGTTGAAATAAGTTTAAAAAAATTGAAATCCTTTAGTAACAGACGAGTTTTCGTCCTAAACCCTGATACTTCGAAAGAGATTGTCCATTTTGTACACGAAGTGCATCCAGTTTTTGCCGTAACCCTCTCAACTTTTTAGCACATGCTATGTGGGTGAAATTATGATACCATGCCAAGTTTCAACCATTTCAGAGTTCATTTGTGGTGCTTTTTAATTTCTGGGTCATTTAGCTCAAAACAATTCATTAAATGCATGAAAAATAGGAAATGAAGTTAGATAGGGTTGAAATTTTAGGATGTGGCTTCTAATGCTTCATATTGAATGCACAAAAAGTCTGGAGTTGAAATAAGTTTAAAAAAATTGAAATCCTTTTGTAACAGATGAGTTTTCGTCCTAAACCCTGATACTTCGAAAGAGATTGTCCATTTTGTATACGAAGTGCATCCAGTTTTTGCCGTAACCCTCTCAACTTTTTAGCACATGCTATGTGGGTGAAATTATGATACCATGCCAACTTTCAACCATTTCAGAGTTCATTTGTGGTGCTTTTTAATTTCAGGGTCATTTAGCTCAAAACAATTCATTAAATGCATGAAAAATAGCAAATGAAGTTAGATAGGGTCGAAATTTTAGGATGTGGCTTCTAATGGTTCATATTGAATATACAAAAAGTTTGGAGTTGAAATAAGTTAAAAAAAATTGAAATCCTTTTGTAACAGACGAGTTTTCGTCCTAAACACTGATACTTCGAAAGAGATTGTCCATTTTGTACACGAAGTGCATCCAGTTTTTGCCGTAACCCTCTCAACTTTTTAGCACATGCTATGTGGGTGAAATTATGGTACCATGCCAAGTTTCAACCATTTCAGAGTTCATTTGTGGTGCTTTTTAATTTCAGGGTCATTTAGCTCAAAACAATTCATTAAATGCATGAAAAATAGCAAATGAAGTTAGATAGGGTTGAAATTTTAGGATGTGGCTTCTAATGGTTCATATTGAATGCACAAAAAGTCTGGAGTTGAAATAAGTTAAAGCAAATTGAAATCCTTTTGTAACTGACGAGTTTTCGTCCGAAACCCTGATATTTCGAAAGAGATTGTCCATTTTGTACACGAAGTGCATCCAGTTTTTGCCGTAACCCTCTCAACTTTTTAGCACATGCTATGTGGGTGAAATTATGATACCATGCCAAGTTTCAACCATTTGATAGTTCATTTGTGGTGCTTTTTAATTTCAGGGTCATTTAGCTCAAAACAATTCATTAAATGCATGAAAAATAGCAAATGAAGTTAGATAGGGTTGAAATTTTAGGATGTGGCTTCTAATGGTTCATATTGAATGCACAAAAATTCTGGAGTTGAAAAAAGTTAAAAAAAATTGAAATCCTTATGTAACAGACGAGTTTTCGTCCGAAACCCTGATACTTGGAAAGAGATTGTCCATTTTGTACACGAAGTGCATCCAGCTTTTGCCGTAAACCTCTCAACTTTTTATCCCATGCTATGTGGGTGAAATTATGATACCATGCCAAGTTTCAACCTTTTTAGAGTTCATTTGTGGTGCTTTTTAATTTCAGGGTCATTTAGCTCAAAACAATTCATTAAATGCATAAAAAATAGCAAATGAAGTTAGATAGGGTTGAAATTTTAGGATGTGGCTTCTAATGCATCATATTGAATGCACAAAAAGTCTGGAGTTGAAATAAGTTAAAAAAATTGAAATCCTTTGGTAACACACGAGTTTTCGTCCGAAACCCTGATACTTCGAAAGAGATTGTCCATTTTGTACACGAAGTGCATCCAGTTTTTGCCGTAACCCTCTCAACTTTTTAGCACATGCTATGTGGGTGAAATTATGATACCATGCCAAGTTTCAACCATTTCAGAGTTCATTTGTGGTGCTTTTTAATTTCAGGGTCATTTAGCTGAAAACAATTCATTAAATGCATGAAAAATAGCAAATGAAGTTAGATAGGGTTGAAAGTTTAGGATGTGGCTTCTAATGGTTCATATTGAATGCACAAAAAGTCTGGAGTTGAAATAATTTTAAAAAATTGAAATCCTTTTGTAACAGACGAGTTTTCGTCCGAAACCGTGATACTTCGAAAGAGATTGTCCATTTTGTACACGAAGTGCATCCAGTTTTTGCCGTAACCCTCTCAACTTTTTAGCACATGCTATGTGGGTGAAATTATGATACCATGCCAACTTTCAACCATTTCAGAGTTCATTTGTGGTGCTTTTTAATTTCAGGGTTATTTAGCTCAAAACAATTCATTAAATGCATGAAAAATAGCAAATGAAGTTAGATAGGGTTGAAATTTAAAGAATGTGGCTTCTAATGGTTCATATGGAATGCACAAAAAGTTTGGAGTTGAAATAAGTTTAAAAAAATTGAAATCCTTTTGTAACACACGAGTTTTCGTCCTAAACCCTGATACTTCGAAAGAGATTGTCCATTTTGTACACGAAGTGCATCCAGTTTTTGCCGTAACCCTCTCAACTTTTTAGCACATGCTATGTGGGTGAAATTATGATACCATGCCAAGTTTCAACCATTTCAGAGTTCATTTGTGGTGCTTTTTAATTTCAGGGTCATTTAGCTCAAAACAATTCATTTAATGCATGAAAAATAGCAAATGAAGTTAGATAGGGTTGAAATTTTAGGATGTGGCTTCTAATGGTTCATACTGAATGCACAAAAGGTTTGGAGTTGAAATAAGTTAAAAAAATTGAAATCCTTTTGTAACAGACGAGTTTTCGTCCTAAACCCTGATACTTCGAAAGAGATTGTCCATTTTGTACACGAAGTGCATCCAGTTTTTGCCGTAACCCTCTCACCTTTTTAGCACATGCTATGTGGGTGAAATTATGATACCATGCCAACTTTCAACCATTTCAGAGTTCATTTGTGGTGCTTTTTAATTTCATGGTCATTTAGCTCAAAACAATTAATTTAATGCATGAAAAATAGCAAATGAAGTTAGATAGGGTTGAAATTTTAGGATGTGGCTTCTAATGGTTCATATTGAATGCACAAAAAGTTTGGAGTTGAAATAAGTTAAAAAAAATTGAAATCCTTTTGTAACAGACGAGTTTTCGTCCGAAACCCTGATACTTCGAAAGAGATTGTCCATTTTGTACACGAAGTGCATCCAGCTTTTGCCGTAAACCTCTCAACTTTTTATCCCATGCTATGTGGGTGAAATTATGATACCATGCCAAGTTTCAACCTTTTTAGAGTTCATTTGTGGTGCTTTTTAATTTCAGGGTCATTTAGCTCAAAATAATTCATTAAATGCATGAAAAATAGTAAATGAAGTTAGATAGGGTTGAAAGTTTAGGATGTGGCTTCTAATGGTTCATATTGAATGCACAAAAAGTCTGGAGTTGAAATAATTTTAAAAAATTGAAATCCTTTTGTAACAGACGAGTTTTCGTCCGAAACCCGGATACTTCGAAAGAGATTGTCCATTTTGTACACGAAGTGCATCCAGTTTTTGCCGTAACCCTCTCAACTTTTTAGCACATGCTATGTGGGTGAAATTATGATACCATGCCAAGTTTCAACCATTTCAGAGTTCATTTGTGGTGCTTTTTAATTTCAGGGTCATTTAGCTCAAAACAATTCATTTAATGCATGAAAAATAGCAAATGAAGTTAGATAGGGTTGAAATTTTAGGATGTGGCTTCTAATGGTTCATATTGAATTCACAAAAAGTTTGGAGTTGAAATAAGTTAAAAAAAATTGAAATCCTTTTGTAACAGACGAGTTTTCGTCCTAAACCCTCATACTTCGAAAGAGATTGTCCATTTTGTACACGAAGTGCATCCAGTTTTTGCCGTAACCCTCTCAACTTTTTAGCACATGCTATGTGGGTGAAATTATGATACCATGCCAAGTTTCAACCATTTCAGAGTTCATTTGTGGTGCTTTTTAATTTCAGGGTCATTTAGGTCAAAACAATTCATTAAATGCATAAAAAATAGCAACTGAAGTTAGATAGGGTTGAAATTTTAGGATGTGGCTTCTAATGCTTCATATTGAATGCACAAAAAGTCTGGAGTTGAAATAAGTTAAAAAAATTGAAATCCTTTTGTAACACACGAGTTTTCGTCCGAAACCCTGATACTTCGAAAGAGATTGTCCATTTTGTACACGAAGTGCATCCAGTTTTTGCCGTAACCCTCTCAACTTTTTAGCACATGCTATGTGGGTGAAATTATGATACCATGCCAAGTTTCAACCATTTCAGAGTTCATTTGTGGTGCTTTTTAATTTCAGGGTCATTTAGCTCAAAACAATTCATTAAATGCATGAAAAATAGCAAATGAAGTTAGATAGGGTTGAAAGTTTAGTATGTGGCTTCTAATGGTTCATATTGAATGCACAAAAAGTCTGGAGTTGAAATAATTTTAAAAAATTGAAATCCTTTTGTAACAGACGAGTTTTCGTCCGAAACCCTGATACTTCGAAAGAGATTGTCCATTTTGTACACGAAGTGCATCCAGTTTTTTCCGTAACCCTCTCAACTGTTTAGCACATGCTATGTGGGTGAAATTATGATATACCATGCCAAGTTTCAACCATTTCCGAGTTCATTTGTGGTGATTTTTAATTTCAGGGTCATTTAGCTGAAAACAATTCATTAAATGCATGAAAAAGAGCAAATGAAGTTAGATAGGGTTGAAATTTTAGGTTGTGGCTTCTAATGGTTCATATTGAATGCACAAAAAGTCTGGAGTTGAAATAATTTTAAAAAATTGAAATCCTTTTGTAACAGACGAGTTTTCGTCCGAAACCCTGATACTTCGAAAGAGATTGTCCATTTTGTACACGAAGTGCATCCAATTTTTTCCGTAACCCTCTCAACTGTTTAGCACATGCTATGTGGGTGAAATTATGATATACCATGCCAAGTTTCAACCATTTCCGAGTTCATTTGTGGTGCTTTTTAATTTCAGGGTCATTTAGCTGAAAACAATTCATTAAATGCATGAAAAATAGCAAATGAAGTTAGATAGGGTTGAAATTTTAGGATGTGTCTTCTAATGGTTCATATTGAATGCACAAAAAGTCTGGAGTTGAAATAATTTTAAAAAATTGAAATCCTTTTGTAACAGACGAGTTTTCGTCCGAAACCCTGATACTTCGAAAGAGATTGTCCATTTTGTACACGAAGTGCATCCAGTTTTTTCCGTAACCCTCTCAACTGTTTAGCACATGCTATGTGGGTTAAATTATGATATACCATGCCAAGTTTCAACCATTTCCGAGTTCATTTGTGGTGCTTTTTAATTTCAGGGTCATTTAGCTGAAAACAATTCATTAAATGCATGAAAAATAGCAAATGAAGTTAGATAGGGTCGAAATTTTAGGATGTGGCTTCTAATGGTTCATATTGAATGCACAAAAAGTCTGGAGTTGAAATAAGTTAAAAAAAATTGAAATCCTTTTGTAACAGACGAGTTTTCGTTCGAAACCCTGATATTTCGAAAGAGATTGTCCATTTTGTACACGAAGTGCATCCAGTTTTTTCCGTAACCCTCTCAACTTTTTAGCACATGCTATGTGGGTGAAATTATGATACCATGCCAAGTTTCAACCATTTGATAGTTCATTTGTGGTGCTTTTTAATTTCAGGGTCATTTAGCTGAAAACAATTCATTAAATGCATGAAAAATAGCAAATGAAGTTAGATAGGGTTGAAATTTTAGGATGTGGCTTCTAATGGTTCATATTGAATGCACAAAAAGTCTGGAGTTGAAATAAGTTAAAAAAAATTGAAATCCTTATGTAACAGACGAGTTTTCGTCCGAAACCCTGATACTTCGAAAGAGATTGTCCATTTTGTACACGAAGTGCATCCAGCTTTTGCCGTAAACCTCTCAACTTTTTATCCCATGCTATGTGGGTGAAATTATGATACCATGCCAAGTTTCAACCTTTTTAGAGTTCATTTGTGGTGCTTTTTAATTTCAGGGTCATTTAGCTGAAAACAATTCATTAAATGCATGAAAAATAGCAAATGAAGTTAGATAGGGTTGAAAGTTTAGGATGTGGCTTCTAATGGTTCATATTGAATGCACAAAAAGTCTGGAGTTGAAATAATTTTAAAAAATTGAAATCCTTTTGTAACAGACGAGTTTTCGTCCGAAACCCTGATACTTCGAAAGAGATTGTCCATTTTGTACACGAAGTGCATCCAGTTTTTTCCGTAACCCTCTCAACTGTTTAGCACATGCTATGTGGGTGAAATTATGATATACCATGCCAAGTTTCAACCATTTCCGAGTTCATTTGTGGTGATTTTTAATTTCAGGGTCATTTAGCTGAAAACAATTCATTAAATGCATGAAAAAGAGCAAATGAAGTTAGATAGGGTTGAAATTTTAGGTTGTGGCTTCTAATGGTTCATATTGAATGCACAAAAAGTCTGGAGTTGAAATAATTTTAAAAAATTGAAATCCTTTTGTAACAGACGAGTTTTCGTCCGAAACCCTGATACTTCGAAAGAGATTGTCCATTTTGTACACGAAGTGCATCCAATTTTTTCCGTAACCCTCTCAACTGTTTAGCACATGCTATGTGGGTGAAATTATGATATACCATGCCAAGTTTCAACCATTTCCGAGTTCATTTGTGGTGCTTTTTAATTTCAGGGTCATTTAGCTGAAAACAATTCATTAAATGCATGAAAAATAGCAAATGAAGTTAGATAGGGTTGAAATTTTAGGATGTGGCTTCTAATGGTTCATATTGAATGCACAAAAAGTCTGGAGTTGAAATAATTTTAAAAAATTGAAATCCTTTTGTAACAGACGAGTTTTCGTCCGAAACCCTGATACTTCGAAAGAGATTGTCCATTTTGTACACGAAGTGCATCCAGTTTTTTCCGTAACCCTCTCAACTGTTTAGCACATGCTATGTGGGTTAAATTATGATATACCATGCCAAGTTTCAACCATTTCCGAGTTCATTTGTGGTGCTTTTTAATTTCAGGGTCATTTAGCTGAAAACAATTCATTAAATGCATGAAAAATAGCAAATGAAGTTAGATAGGGTCGAAATTTTAGGATGTGGCTTCTAATGGTTCATATTGAATGCACAAAAAGTCTGGAGTTGAAATAAGTTAAAAAAAATTGAAATCCTTTTGTAACAGACGAGTTTTCGTTCGAAACCCTGATATTTCGAAAGAGATTGTCCATTTTGTACACGAAGTGCATCCAGTTTTTTCCGTAACCCTCTCAACTTTTTAGCACATGCTATGTGGGTGAAATTATGATACCATGCCAAGTTTCAACCATTTGATAGTTCATTTGTGGTGCTTTTTAATTTCAGGGTCATTTAGCTGAAAACAATTCATTAAATGCATGAAAAATAGCAAATGAAGTTAGATAGGGTTGAAATTTTAGGATGTGGCTTCTAATGGTTCATATTGAATGCACAAAAAGTCTGGAGTTGAAATAAGTTAAAAAAAATTGAAATCCTTATGTAACAGACGAGTTTTCGTCCGAAACCCTGATACTTCGAAAGAGATTGTCCATTTTGTACACGAAGTGCATCCAGCTTTTGCCGTAAACCTCTCAACTTTTTATCCCATGCTATGTGGGTGAAATTATGATACCATGCCAAGTTTCAACCTTTTTAGAGTTCATTTGTGGTGCTTTTTAATTTCAGGGTCATTTAGCTGAAAACAATTCATTAAATGCATGAAAAATAGCAAATGAAGTTAGATAGGGTTGAAAGTTTAGGATGTGGCTTCTAATGGTTCATATTGAATGCACAAAAAGTCTGGAGTTGAAATAATTTTAAAAAATTGAAATCCTTTTGTAACAGACGAGTTTTCGTCCGAAACCCTGATACTTCGAAAGAGATTGTCCATTTTGTACACGAAGTGCATCCAGCTTTTGCCGTAAACCTCTCAACTTTTTATCCCATGCTATGTGGGTGAAATTATGATACCATGCCAAGTTTCAACCTTTTTAGAGTTCATTTGTGGTGCTTTTTAATTTCAGGGTCATTTAGCTCAAAATAATTCATTAAATGCATGAAAAATAGGAAATGAAGTTAGATAGGGTTGAAAGTTTAGGATGTGGCTTCTAATGGTTCATATTGAATGCACAAAAAGTCTGGAGTTGAAATAATTTTAAAAAATTGAAATCCTTTTGTAACAGACGAGTTTTCGTCCGAAACCCTGATACTTCGAAAGAGATTGTCCATTTTGTACACGAAGTGCATCCAGTTTTTGCCGTAACCCTCTCAACTTTTTAGCACATGCTATGTGGGTGAAATTATGATACCATGCCAAGTTTCAACCATTTCAGAGTTCATTTGTGGTGCTTTTTAATTTCAGGGTCATTTAGCTCAAAACAATTCATTTAATGCATGAAAAATAGCAAATGAAGTTAGATAGGGTTGAAATTTTAGGATGTGGCTTCTAATGGTTCATATTGAATGCACAAAAAGTTTGGAGTTGAAATAAGTTAAAAAAAATTGAAATCCTTTTGTAACAGACGAGTTTTCGTCCTAAACCCTCATACTTCGAAAGAGATTGTCCATTTTGTACACGAAGTGCATCCAGTTTTTGCCGTAACCCTCTCAACTTTTTAGCACATGCTATGTGGGTGAAATTATGATACCATGCCAAGTTTCAACCATTTCAGAGTTCATTTGTGGTGCTTTTTAATTTCAGGGTCATTTTGGTCAAAACAATTCATTAAATGCATAAAAAATAGCAACTGAAGTTAGATAGGGTTGAAATTTTAGGATGTGGCTTCTAATGCTTCATATTGAATGCACAAAAAGTCTGGAGTTGAAATAAGTTAAAAAAATTGAAATCCTTTTGTAACACACGAGTTTTCGTCCGAAACCCTGATACTTCGAAAGAGATTGTCCATTTTGTACACGAAGTGCATCCAGTTTTTGCCGTAACCCTCTCAACTTTTTAGCACATGCTATGTGGGTGAAATTATGATACCATGCCAAGTTTCAACAATTTCAGAGTTCATTTGTGGTGCTTTCTAATTTCAGGGTCATTTAGCTCAAAACAATTCATTAAATGCATGAAAAATAGCAAATGAAGTTAGATAGGGTTGAAAGTTTAGGATGTGGCTTCTAATGGTTCATATTGAATGCACAAAAAGTCTGGAGTTGAAATAATTTTAAAAAATTGAAATCCTTTTGTAACAGACGAGTTTTCGTCCGAAACCCTGATACTTCGAAAGAGATTGTCCATTTTGTACACGAAGTGCATCCAGTTTTTTCCGTAACCCTCTCAACTGTTTAGCACATGCTATGTGGGTGAAATTATGATATACCATGCCAAGTTTCAACCATTTCCGAGTTCATTTGTGGTGATTTTTAATTTCAGGGTCATTTAGCTGAAAACAATTCATTAAATGCATGAAAAAGAGCAAATGAAGTTAGATAGGGTTGAAATTTTAGGATGTGGCTTCTAATGGTTCATATTGAATGCACAAAAAGTCTGGAGTTGAAATAATTTTAAAAAATTGAAATCCTTTTGTAACAGACGAGTTTTCGTCCGAAACCCTGATACTTCGAAAGAGATTGTCCATTTTGTACACGAAGTGCATCCAGTTTTTTCCGTAACCCTCTCAACTGTTTAGCACATGCTATGTGGGTGAAATTATGATATACCATGCCAAGTTTCAACCATTTCCGAGTTCATTTGTGGTGCTTTTTAATTTCAGGGTCATTTAGCTGAAAACAATTCATTAAATGCATGAAAAATAGCAAATGAAGTTAGATAGGGTTGAAATTTTAGGATGTGGCTTCTAATGGTTCATATTGAATGCACAAAAAGTCTGGAGTTGAAATAATTTTAAAAAATTGAAATCCTTTTGTAACAGACGAGTTTTCGTCCGAAACCCTGATACTTCGAAAGAGATTGTCCATTTTGTACACGAAGTGCATCCAGTTTTTTCCGTAACCCTCTCAACTGTTTAGCACATGCTATGTGGGTTAAATTATGATATACCATGCCAAGTTTCAACCATTTCCGAGTTCATTTGTGGTGCTTTTTAATTTCAGGGTCATTTAGCTGAAAACAATTCATTAAATGCATGAAAAATAGCAAATGAAGTTAGATAGGGTCGAAATTTTAGGATGTGGCTTCTAATGGTTCATATTGAATGCACAAAAAGTCTGGAGTTGAAATAAGTTAAAAAAAATTGAAATCCTTTTGTAACAGACGAGTTTTCGTTCGAAACCCTGATATTTCGAAAGAGATTGTCCATTTTGTACACGAAGTGCATCCAGTTTTTTCCGTAACCCTCTCAACTTTTTAGCACATGCTATGTGGGTGAAATTATGATACCATGCCAAGTTTCAACCATTTGATAGTTCATTTGTGGTGCTTTTTAATTTCAGGGTCATTTAGCTGAAAACAATTCATTAAATGCATGAAAAATAGCAAATGAAGTTAGATAGGGTTCAAATTTTAGGATGTGGCTTCTAATGGTTCATATTGAATGCACAAAAAGTCTGGAGTTGAAATAAGTTTAAAAAAATTGAAATCCTTATGTAACAGACGAGTTTTCGTCCGAAACCCTGATACTTCGAAAGAGATTGTCCATTTTGTACACGAAGTGCATCCAGCTTTTGCCGTAAACCTCTCAACTTTTTATCCCATGCTATGTGGGTGAAATTATGATACCATGCCAAGTTTCAACCTTTTTAGAGTTCATTTGTGGTGCTTTTTAATTTCAGGGTCATTTTGCTCAAAATAATTCATTAAATGCATGAAAAATAGGAAATGAAGTTAGATAGGGTTGAAAGTTTAGGATGTGGCTTCTAATGGTTCATATTGAATGCACAAAAAGTCTGGAGTTGAAATAATTTTAAAAAATTGAAATCCTTTTGTAACAGACGAGTTTTCGTCCGAAACCCTGATACTTCGAAAGAGATTGTCCATTTTGTACACGAAGTGCATCCAGTTTTTGCCTTAACCCTCTCAACTTTTTAGCACATGCTATGTGGGTGAAATTATGATACCATGCCAAGTTTCAACCATTTCAGAGTTCATTTGTGGTGCTTTTTAATTTCAGGGTCATTTAGCTCAAAACAATTCATTTAATGCATGAAAAATAGCAAATGAAGTTAGATAGGGTTGAAATTTTAGGATGTGGCTTCTAATGGTTCATATTGAATGCACAAAAAGTTTGGAGTTGAAATAAGTTAAAAAAAATTGAAATCCTTTTGTAACAGACGAGTTTTCGTCCTAAACCCTGATACTTCGAAAGAGATTGTCCATTTTGTACACGAAGTGCATCCAGTTTTTTCCGTAACCCTCTCAACTTTTTAGCACATGCTATGTGGGTGAAATTATGATACCATGCCAAGTTTCAACCATTTCAGAGTTCATTTGTGGTGCTTTTTAATTTCAGGGTCATTTTGGTCAAAACAATTCATTAAATGCATAAAAAATAGCAACTGAAGTTAGATAGGGTTGAAATTTTAGGATGTGGCTTCTAATGGTTCATATTGAATGCACAAAAAGTCTGGAGTTGAAATAAGTTAAAAAAATTGAAATCCTTTTGTAACACACGAGTTTTCGTCCGAAACCCTGATACTTCGAAAGAGATTGTCCATTTTGTACACGAAGTGCATCCAGTTTTTGCCGTAACCCTCTCAACTTTTTAGCACATGCTATGTGGGTGAAATTATGATACCATGCCAAGTTTCAACCATTTCAGAGTTCATTTGTGGTGCTTTTTAATTTCAGGGTCATTTAGCTCAAAACAATTCATTAAATGCATGAAAAATAGCAAATGAAGTTAGATAGGGTTGAAAGTTTAGGATGTGGCTTCTAATGGTTCATATTGAATGCACAAAAAGTCTGGAGTTGAAATAATTTTATAAAATTGAAATCCTTTTGTAACAGACGAGTTTTCGTCCGAAACCCTGATACTTCGAAAGAGATTGTCCATTTTGTACACGAAGTGCATCCAGTTTTTTCCGTAACCCTCTCAACTGTTTAGCACATGCTATGTGGGTGAAATTATGATATACCATGCTAAGTTTCAACCATTTCCGAGTTCATTTGTGGTGCTTTTTCATTTCAGGGTCATTTAGCTGAAAACAATTCATTAAATGCATGAAAAATAGCAAATGAAGTTAGATAGGGTTGAAATTTTAGGATGTGGCTTCTAATGGTTCATATTGAATGCACAAAAAGTCTGGAGTTGAAATAATTTTAAAAAATTGAAATCCTTTTGTAACAGACGAGTTTTCGTCCGAAACCCTGATACTTCGAAAGAGATTGTCCATTTTGTATACGAAGTGCATCCAGTTTTTGCCGTAACCCTCTCAACTTTTTAGCACATGCTATGTGGGTGAAATTATGATACCATGCCAAGTTTCAACCATTTCAGAGTTCATTTGTCATGCTTTTTAATTTCAGGGTCGTTTAGCTCAAAACAATTCATTAAATGCATGAAAAATAGCAAATGAAGTTAGATAGGGTTGAAATTTTAGGATGTGGCTTCTAATGGTTCATATTGAATGCACAAAAAGTCTGGAGTTGAAATATGTTCAAAAAAATTGAAATCCTTTTGTAACAGACGAGTTTTCGTCCAAAACCCTGATACTTCGAAAGAGATTGTCCATTTTGTACACGAAGTGCATCCAGTTTTTGCCGTAACCCTCTCAACGTTTTAGCACATGCTATGTGGGTGAAATTATGATACCATGCCAACTTTCAACCATTTCAGAGTTCATTTGTGGTGCTTTTTAATTTCAGGGTCATTTAGCTCAAAACAATTCATGAAATGCATGAAAAATAGCAAATGAAGTTAGATAGGGTTGAAATTTTAGGATGTGGCTTCTAATGGTTCATATTGAATGCACAAAAAGTTTGGAGTTGAAATAAGATAAAAAAAATTGAAATCCTTTTGTAACAGACGAGTTTTCGTCCTAAACCCTGATACTTCGAAAGAGATTGTCCATTTTGTACACGAAGTGCATCGAGCTTTTGCCGTAACCCTCTCAAATTTTTATCCCATGCTATGTGGGTGAAATTATGATACCATGCCAAGTTTCAACCATTTCAGAGTTCATTTGTGGTGCTTTTTAATTTCAGGGTCATTTAGCTCAAAACAATTCATTAAATGCATGAAAAATAGCAAATGAAGTTAGATAGGGTTGAAAGTTTAGGATGTGGCTTCTAATGGTTCATATTGAATGCACAAAAAGTCTGGAGTTGAAATAATTTTATAAAATTGAAATCCTTTTGTAACAGACGAGTTTTCGTCCGAAACCCTGATACTTCGAAAGAGATTGTCCATTTTGTACACGAAGTGCATCCAGTTTTTTCCGTAACCCTCTCAACTGTTTAGCACATGCTATGTGGGTGAAATTATGATATACCATGCTAAGTTTCAACCATTTCCGAGTTCATTTGTGGTGCTTTTTCATTTCAGGGTCATTTAGCTGAAAACAATTCATTAAATGCATGAAAAATAGCAAATGAAGTTAGATAGGGTTGAAATTTTAGGATGTGGCTTCTAATGGTTCATATTGAATGCACAAAAAGTCTGGAGTTGAAATAATTTTAAAAAATTGAAATCCTTTTGTAACAGACGAGTTTTCGTCCGAAACCCTGATACTTCGAAAGAGATTGTCCATTTTGTATACGAAGTGCATCCAGTTTTTGCCGTAACCCTCTCAACTTTTTAGCACATGCTATGTGGGTGAAATTATGATACCATGCCAAGTTTCAACCATTTCAGAGTTCATTTGTCATGCTTTTTAATTTCAGGGTCGTTTAGCTCAAAACAATTCATTAAATGCATGAAAAATAGCAAATGAAGTTAGATAGGGTTGAAATTTTAGGATGTGGCTTCTAATGGTTCATATTGAATGCACAAAAAGTCTGGAGTTGAAATATGTTCAAAAAAATTGAAATCCTTTTGTAACAGACGAGTTTTCGTCCAAAACCCTGATACTTCGAAAGAGATTGTCCATTTTGTACACGAAGTGCATCCAGTTTTTGCCGTAACCCTCTCAACGTTTTAGCACATGCTATGTGGGTGAAATTATGATACCATGCCAACTTTCAACCATTTCAGAGTTCATTTGTGGTGCTTTTTAATTTCAGGGTCATTTAGCTCAAAACAATTCATGAAATGCATGAAAAATAGCAAATGAAGTTAGATAGGGTTGAAATTTTAGGATGTGGCTTCTAATGGTTCATATTGAATGCACAAAAAGTTTGGAGTTGAAATAAGATAAAAAAAATTGAAATCCTTTTGTAACAGACGAGTTTTCGTCCTAAACCCTGATACTTCGAAAGAGATTGTCCATTTTGTACACGAAGTGCATCGAGCTTTTGCCGTAACCCTCTCAAATTTTTATCCCATGCTATGTGGGTGAAATTATGATACCATGCCAAGTTTCAACCATTTCAGAGTTCATTTGTGGTGCTTTTTAATTTCAGGGTCATTTAGCTCAAAACAATTCATTAAATGCATGAAAAATAGCAAATGAAGTTAGATAGGGTTGAAATTTTAGGATGTGGCTTCTAATGGTTCATATTGAATGCACAAAAAGTCTGGAGTTGAAATAAGTTAAAAAAATTGAAATCCTTTTGTAACAGACGAGTTTTCGTCCGAAACCCTGATATTTCGAAAGAGATTGTCCATTTTGTACACGAAGTGCATCCAGTTTTTGCCGTAACCCTCTCAACTTTTTAGCACATGCTATGTGGGTGAAATTATGATACCATGCCAAGTTTCAACCATTTGATAGTTCATTTGTGGTGCTTTTTAATTTCAGGGTCATTTAGCTCAAAACAATTCATTAAATGCATGAAAAATAGGAAATGAAGTTAGATAGGGTTGAAATTTTAGGATGTGGCTTCTAATGGTTCATATTGAATGCACAAAAAGTCTGGAGTTGAAAAAAGTTAAAAAAAATTGAAATCCTTATGTAACAGACGAGTTTTCGTCCGAAACCCTGATACTTCGAAAGAGATTGTCCATTTTGTACACGAAGTGCATCCAGCTTTTGCCGTAAACCTCTCAACTTTTTATCCCATGCTATGTGGGTGAAATTATGATACCATGCCAAGTTTCAACCTTTTTAGAGTTCATTTGTGGTGCTTTTTAATTTCAGGGTCATTTAGCTCAAAACAATTCATTAAATGCATAAAAAATAGCAAATGAAGTTAGATAGGGTTGAAATTTTAGGATGTGGCTTCTAATGCTTCAT
Organism: Elymus sibiricus; assembly: GCA_039707655.1. Taxonomy (NCBI): domain Eukaryota; kingdom Viridiplantae; phylum Streptophyta; class Magnoliopsida; order Poales; family Poaceae; genus Elymus; species Elymus sibiricus. The sequence continues at coordinate 243,471,234 of CM077665.1, forward strand.
ATTGAATGCACAAAAAGTCTGGAGTTGAAATAAGTTAAAAAAATTGAAATCCTTTGGGTGACACACGAGTTTTCGTCCGAAACCCTGATACTTCGAAAGAGATTGTCCATTTTGTACACGAAGTGCATCCAGTTTTTGCCGTAACCCTCTCAACTTTTTAGCACATGCTATGTGGGTGAAATTATGATACCATGCCAAGTTTCAACCATTTCAGAGTTCATTTGTGGTGCTTTTTAATTTCAGGGTCATTTAGGTCAAAACAATTCATTAAATGCATAAAAAATAACAACTGAAGTTAGATAGGGTTGAAATTTTAGGATGTGGCTTCTAATGCTTCATATTGAATGCACAAAAAGTCTGGAGTTGAAATAAGTTAAAAAAATTGAAATCCTTTTGTAACACACGAGTTTTCGTCCGAAACCCTGATACTTCGAAAGATATTGTCCATTTTGTACACGAAGTGCATCCAGTTTTTGCCGTAACCCTCTCAACTTTTTAGCACATGCTATGTGGGTGAAATTATGATACCATGCCAAGTTTCAACCATTTCAGAGTTCATTTGTGGTGCTTTTTAATTTCAGGGTCATTTAGCTCAAAACAATTCATTAAATGCATGAAAAATAGCAAATGAAGTTAGATAGGGTTGAAAGTTTAGGATGTGGCTTCTAATGGTTCATATTGAATGCACAAAAAGTCTGGAGTTGAAATAATTTTAAAAAATTGAAATCCTTTTGTAACAGACGAGTTTTCGTCCGAAACCCTGATACTTCGAAAGAGATTGTCCATTTTGTACACGAAGTGCATCCAGTTTTTTCCGTAACCCTCTCAACTGTTTAGCACATGCTATGTGGGTGAAATTATGATATACCATGCCAAGTTTCAACCATTTCCGAGTTCATTTGTGGTGATTTTTAATTTCAGGGTCATTTAGCTGAAAACAGTTCATTAAATGCATGAAAAATAGCAAATGAAGTTAGATAGGGTTGAAATTTTAGGATGTGGCTTCTAATGGTTCATATTGAATGCACAAAAAGTCTGGAGTTGAAATAATTTTAGAAAATTGAAATCCTTTTGTAACAGACGAGTTTTCGTCCGAAACCCTGATACTTCGAAAGAGATTGTCTATTTTGTACACGAAGTGCATCCAGTTTTTTCCGTAAATCTCTCAACTGTTTAGCACATGCTATGTGGGTGAAATTATGATATACCATGCCAAGTTTCAACCATTTCCGAGTTCATTTGTGGTGCTTTTTAATTTCAGGGTCATTTAGCTGAAAACAATTCATTAAATGCATGAAAAATAGCAAATGAAGTTAGATAGGGTTGAAATTTTAGGATGTGGCTTCTAATGGTTCATATTGAATGCACAAAAAGTCTGGAGTTGAAATAATTTTAAAAAATTGAAATCCTTTTGTAACAGACGAGTTTTCGTCCGAAACCCTGATACTTCGAAAGAGATTGTCCATTTTGTACACGAAGTGCATCCAGCTTTTGCCGTAAACCTCTCAACTTTTTATCCCATGCTATGTGGGTGAAATTATGATACCATGCCAAGTTTCAACCTTTTTAGAGTTCATTTGTGGTGCTTTTTAATTTCAGGGTCATTTAGCTCAAAACAATTCATTAAATGCATAAAAAATAGCAAATGAAGTTAGATAGGGTTGAAATTTTAGGATGTGGCTTCTAATGCTTCATATTGAATGCACAAAAAGTCTGGAGTTGAAATAAGTTAAAAAAAATTGAAATCCTTTTGTAACAGACGAGTTTTCGTCCTAAACCCTGATACTTCGAAAGAGATTGTCCATTTTGTACACGAAGTGCATCCAGTTTTTGCCGTAACCCTCTCAACTTTTTAGCACATGCTATGTGGGTGAAATTATGATACCATGCCAAGTTTCAACCATTTCAGAGTTCATTTGTGGTGCTTTTTAATTTCAGGGTCATTTTGGTCAAAACAATTCATTAAATGCATAAAAAATAGCAACTGAAGTTAGATAGGGTTGAAATTTTAGGATGTGGCTTCTAATGCTTCATATTGAATGCACAAAAAGTCTGGAGTTGAAATAAGTTAAAAAAATTGAAATCCTTTTGTAACACACGAGTTTTCGTCCGAAACCCTGATACTTCGAAAGAGATTGTCCATTTTGTACACGAAGTGCATCCAGTTTTTGCCGTAACCCTCTCAACTTTTTAGCACATGCTATGTGGGTGAAATTATGATACCATGCCAAGTTTCAACCATTTCAGAGTTCATTTGTGGTGCTTTTTAATTTCAGGGTCATTTAGCTCAAAACAATTCATTAAATGCATGAAAAATAGCAAATGAAGTTAGATAGGGTTGAAAGTTTAGGATGTGGCTTCTAATGGTTCATATTGAATGCACAAAAAGTCTGGAGTTGAAATAATTTTAAAAAATTGAAATCCTTTTGTAACAGACGAGTTTTCGTCCGAAACCCTGATACTTCGAAAGAGATTGTCCATTTTGTACACGAAGTGCATCCAGTTTTTTCCGTAACCCTCTCAACTGTTTAGCACATGCTATGTGGGTGAAATTATGATATACCATGCTAAGTTTCAACCATTTCCGAGTTCATTTGTGGTGCTTTTTCATTTCAGGGTCATTTAGCTGAAAACAATTCATTAAATGCATGAAAAATAGCAAATGAAGTTAGATAGGGTTGAAATTTTAGGATGTGGCTTCTAATGGTTCATATTGAATGCACAAAAAGTCTGGAGTTGAAATAATTTTAAAAAATTGAAATCCTTTTGTAACAGACGAGTTTTCGTCCGAAACCCTGATACTTCGAAAGAGATTGTCCATTTTGTACACGAAGTGCATCCAGTTTTTGCCGTAACCCTCTCAACTTTTTAGCACATGCTATGTGGGTGAAATTATGATACCATGCCAAGTTTCAACCATTTCAGAGTTCATTTGTCGTGCTTTTTAATTTCAGGGTCGTTTAGCTCAAAACAATTCATTAAATGCATGAAAAATAGCAAATGAAGTTAGATAGGGTTGAAATTTTAGGATGTGGCTTCTAATGGTTCATATTGAATGCACAAAAAGTCTGGAGTTGAAATATGTTCAAAAAAATTGAAATCCTTTTGTAACAGACGAGTTTTCGTCCAAAACCCTGATACTTCGAAAGAGATTGTCCATTTTGTACACGAAGTGCATCCAGTTTTTGCCGTAACCCTCTCAACGTTTTAGCACATGCTATGTGGGTGAAATTATGATACCATGCCAACTTTCAACCATTTCAGAGTTCATTTGTGGTGCTTTTTAATTTCAGGGTCATTTAGCTCAAAACAATTCATGAAATGCATGAAAAATAGCAAATGAAGTTAGATAGGGTTGAAATTTTAGGATGTGGATCCTAATGGTTCATATTGAATGCACAAAAAGTTTGGAGTTGAAATAAGATAAAAAAAATTGAAATCCTTTTGTAACAGACGAGTTTTCGTCCTAAACCCTGATACTTCGAAAGAGATTGTCCATTTTGTACACGAAGTGCATCGAGCTTTTGCCGTAACCCTCTCAAATTTTTATCCCATGCTATGTGGGTGAAATTATGATACCATGCCAAGTTTCAACCATTTCAGAGTTCATTTGTGGTGCTTTTTAATTTCAGGGTCATTTAGCTGAAAACAATTCATTAAATGCATAAAAAATAGCAAATGAAGTTAGATAGGGTTGAAATTTTAGGATGTGGCTTCTAATGCTTCATATTGAATGCACAAAAAGTCTGGAGTTGAAATAAGTTAAAAAAAATTGAAATCCTTTTGTAACAGACGAGTTTTCGTCCTAAACCCTGATACTTCGAAAGAGATTGTCCATTTTGTACACGAAGTGCATCCAGTTTTTGCCGTAACCCTCTCAACTTTTTAGCACATGCTATGTGGGTGAAATTATGATACCATGCCAAGTTTCAACCATTTCAGAGTTCATTTGTGGTGCTTTTTAATTTCAGGGTCATTTTGGTCAAAACAATTCATTAAATGCATAAAAAATAGCAACTGAAGTTAGATAGGGTTGAAATTTTAGGATGTGGCTTCTAATGCTTCATATTGAATGCACAAAAAGTCTGGAGTTGAAATAAGTTAAAAAAATTGAAATCCTTTTGTAACACACGAGTTTTCGTCCGAAACCCTGATACTTCGAAAGAGATTGTCCATTTTGTACACGAAGTGCATCCAGTTTTTGCCGTAACCCTCTCAACTTTTTAGCACATGCTATGTGGGTGAAATTATGATACCATGCCAAGTTTCAACCATTTCAGAGTTCATTTGTGGTGCTTTTTAATTTCAGGGTCATTTAGCTCAAAACAATTCATTAAATGCATGAAAAATAGCAAATGAAGTTAGATAGGGTTGAAAGTTTAGGATGTGGCTTCTAATGGTTCATATTGAATGCACAAAAAGTCTGGAGTTGAAATAATTTTAAAAAATTGAAATCCTTTTGTAACAGACGAGTTTTCGTCCGAAACCCTGATACTTCGAAAGAGATTGTCCATTTTGTACACGAAGTGCATCCAGTTTTTTCCGTAACCCTCTCAACTGTTTAGCACATGCTATGTGGGTGAAATTATGATATACCATGCTAAGTTTCAACCATTTCCGAGTTCATTTGTGGTGCTTTTTCATTTCAGGGTCATTTAGCTGAAAACAATTCATTAAATGCATGAAAAATAGCAAATGAAGTTAGATAGGGTTGAAATTTTAGGATGTGGCTTCTAATGGTTCATATTGAATGCACAAAAAGTCTGGAGTTGAAATAATTTTAAAAAATTGAAATCCTTTTGTAACAGACGAGTTTTCGTCCGAAACCCTGATACTTCGAAAGAGATTGTCCATTTTGTACACGAAGTGCATCCAGTTTTTGCCGTAACCCTCTCAACTTTTTAGCACATGCTATGTGGGTGAAATTATGATACCATGCCAAGTTTCAACCATTTCAGAGTTCATTTGTCGTGCTTTTTAATTTCAGGGTCGTTTAGCTCAAAACAATTCATTAAATGCATGAAAAATAGCAAATGAAGTTAGATAGGGTTGAAATTTTAGGATGTGGCTTCTAATGGTTCATATTGAATGCACAAAAAGTCTGGAGTTGAAATATGTTCAAAAAAATTGAAATCCTTTTGTAACAGACGAGTTTTCGTCCAAAACCCTGATACTTCGAAAGAGATTGTCCATTTTGTACACGAAGTGCATCCAGTTTTTGCCGTAACCCTCTCAACGTTTTAGCACATGCTATGTGGGTGAAATTATGATACCATGCCAACTTTCAACCATTTCAGAGTTCATTTGTGGTGCTTTTTAATTTCAGGGTCATTTAGCTCAAAACAATTCATGAAATGCATGAAAAATAGCAAATGAAGTTAGATAGGGTTGAAATTTTAGGATGTGGATCCTAATGGTTCATATTGAATGCACAAAAAGTTTGGAGTTGAAATAAGATAAAAAAAATTGAAATCCTTTTGTAACAGACGAGTTTTCGTCCTAAACCCTGATACTTCGAAAGATATTGTCCATTTTGTACACGAAGTGCATCCAGTTTTTGCCGTAACCCTCTCAACTTTTTAGCACAAGCTATGTGGGTGAAATTATGATACCATGCCAAGTTTCAACCATTTGATAGTTCATTTGTGGTGCTTTTTAATTTCAGGGTCATTTAGCTCAAAACAATTCATTAAATGCATGAAAAATAGGAAATGAAGTTAGATAGGGTTGAAATTTTAGGATGTGGCTTCTAATGGTTCATATTGAATGCACAAAAAGTCTGGAGTTGAAAAAAGTTAAAAAAAATTGAAATCCTTATGTAACAGACGAGTTTTCGTCCGAAACCCTGATACTTCGAAAGAGATTGTCCATTTTGTACACGAAGTGCATCCAGCTTTTGCCGTAAACCTCTCAACTTTTTATCCCATGCTATGTGGGTGAAATTATGATACCATGCCAAGTTTCAACCTTTTTAGAGTTCATTTGTGGTGCTTTTTAATTTCAGGGTCATTTAGCTCAAAACAATTCATTAAATGCATAAAAAATAGCAAATGAAGTTAGATAGGGTCGAAATTTTAGGATGTGGCTTCTAATGCTTCATATTGAATGCACAAAAAGTCTGGAGTTGAAATAAGTTAAAAAAATTGAAATCCTTTGGTAACACACGAGTTTTCGTCCGAAACCCTGATACTTCGAAAGAGATTGTCCATTTTGTACACGAAGTGCATCCAGTTTTTGCCGTAACCCTCTCAACTTTTTAGCACATGCTATGTGGGTGAAATTATGATACCATGCCAAGTTTCAACCATTTCAGAGTTCATTTGTGGTGCTTTTTAATTTCAGGGTCATTTAGGTCAAAACAATTCATTAAATGCATAAAAAATAACAACTGAAGTTAGATAGGGTTGAAATTTTAGGATGTGGCTTCTAATGCTTCATATTGAATGCACAAAAAGTCTGGAGTTGAAATAAGTTAAAAAAATTGAAATCCTTTTGTAACACACGAGTTTTCGTCCGAAACCCTGATACTTCGAAAGATATTGTCCATTTTGTACACGAAGTGCATCCAGTTTTTGCCGTAACCCTCTCAACTTTTTAGCACATGCTATGTGGGTGAAATTATGATACCATGCCAAGTTTCAACCATTTCAGAGTTCATTTGTGGTGCTTTTTAATTTCAGGGTCATTTAGCTCAAAACAATTCATTAAATGCATGAAAAATAGCAAATGAAGTTAGATAGGGTTGAAAGTTTAGGATGTGGCTTCTAATGGTTCATATTGAATGCACAAAAAGTCTGGAGTTGAAATAATTTTAAAAAATTGAAATCCTTTTGTAACAGACGAGTTTTCGTCCGAAACCCTGATACTTCGAAAGAGATTGTCCATTTTGTACACGAAGTGCATCCAGTTTTTTCCGTAACCCTCTCAACTGTTTAGCACATGCTATGTGGGTGAAATTATGATATACCATGCCAAGTTTCAACCATTTCCGAGTTCATTTGTGGTGATTTTTAATTTCAGGGTCATTTAGCTGAAAACAATTCATTAAATGCATGAAAAATAGCAAATGAAGTTAGATAGGGTTGAAATTTTAGGATGTGGCTTCTAATGGTTCATATTGAATGCACAAAAAGTCTGGAGTTGAAATAATTTTAAAAAATTGAAATCCTTTTGTAACAGACGAGTTTTCGTCCGAAACCCTGATACTTCGAAAGAGATTGTCTATTTTGTACACGAAGTGCATCCAGTTTTTTCCGTAACCCTCTCAACTGTTTAGCACATGCTATGTGGGTGAAATTATGATATACCATGCCAAGTTTCAACCATTTCCGAGTTCATTTGTGGTGATTTTTAATTTCAGGGTCATTTAGCTGAAAACAATTCATTAAATGCATGAAAAATAGCAAATGAAGTTAGATAGGGTTGAAATTTTAGGATGTGGCTTCTAATGGTTCATATTGAATGCACAAAAAGTCTGGAGTTGAAATAATTTTAAAAAATTGAAATCCTTTTGTAACACACGAGTTTTCGTCCGAAACCCTGATACTTCGAAAGAGATTGTCCATTTTGTACACGAAGTGCATCCAGTTTTTTCCGTAACCCTCTCAACTGTTTAGCACATGCTATGTGGGTGAAATTATGATATACCATGCCAAGTTTCAACCATTTCAGAGTTCATTTGTGGTGCTTTTTAATTTCAGGGTCATTTAGCTCAAAACAATTCATTAAATGCATGAAAAATAGCAAATGAAGTTAGATAGGGTTGAAATTTTAGGATGTGGCTTCTAATGCTTCATATTGAATGCACAAAAAGTCTGGAGTTGAAATAAGTTAAAAAAATTGAAATCCTTTTGTAACAGACGAGTTTTCGTCCGAAACCCTGATATTTCGAAAGAGATTGTCCATTTTGTACACGAAGTGCATCCAGTTTTTGCCGTAACCCTCTCAACTTTTTAGCACAAGCTATGTGGGTGAAATTATGATACCATGCCAAGTTTCAACCATTTGATAGTTCATTTGTGGTGCTTTTTAATTTCAGGGTCATTTAGCTCAAAACAATTCATTAAATGCATGAAAAATAGGAAATGAAGTTAGATAGGGTTGAAATTTTAGGATGTGGCTTCTAATGGTTCATATTGAATGCACAAAAAGTCTGGAGTTGAAAAAAGTTAAAAAAAATTGAAATCCTTATGTAACAGACGAGTTTTCGTCCGAAACCCTGATACTTCGAAAGAGATTGTCCATTTTGTACACGAAGTGCATCCAGCTTTTGCCGTAAACCTCTCAACTTTTTATCCCATGCTATGTGGGTGAAATTATGATACCATGCCAAGTTTCAACCTTTTTAGAGTTCATTTGTGGTGCTTTTTAATTTCAGGGTCATTTAGCTCAAAACAATTCATTAAATGCATAAAAAATAGCAAATGAAGTTAGATAGGGTCGAAATTTTAGGATGTGGCTTCTAATGCTTCATATTGAATGCACAAAAAGTCTGGAGTTGAAATAAGTTAAAAAAATTGAAATCCTTTGGTAACACACGAGTTTTCGTCCGAAACCCTGATACTTCGAAAGAGATTGTCCATTTTGTACACGAAGTGCATCCAGTTTTTGCCGTAACCCTCTCAACTTTTTAGCACATGCTATGTGGGTGAAATTATGATACCATGCCAAGTTTCAACCATTTCAGAGTTCATTTGTGGTGCTTTTTAATTTCAGGGTCATTTAGGTCAAAACAATTCATTAAATGCATAAAAAATAACAACTGAAGTTAGATAGGGTTGAAATTTTAGGATGTGGCTTCTAATGCTTCATATTGAATGCACAAAAAGTCTGGAGTTGAAATAAGTTAAAAAAATTGAAATCCTTTTGTAACACACGAGTTTTCGTCCGAAACCCTGATACTTCGAAAGATATTGTCCATTTTGTACACGAAGTGCATCCAGTTTTTGCCGTAACCCTCTCAACTTTTTAGCACATGCTATGTGGGTGAAATTATGATACCATGCCAAGTTTCAACCATTTCAGAGTTCATTTGTGGTGCTTTTTAATTTCAGGGTCATTTAGCTCAAAACAATTCATTAAATGCATGAAAAATAGCAAATGAAGTTAGATAGGGTTGAAAGTTTAGGATGTGGCTTCTAATGGTTCATATTGAATGCACAAAAAGTCAGGAGTTGAAATAATTTTAAAAAATTGAAATCCTTTTGTAATAGACGAGTTTTCGTCCGAAACCCTGATACTTCGAAAGAGATTGTCCATTTTGTACACGAAGTGCATCCAGTTTTTTCCGTAACCCTCTCAACTGTTTAGCACATGCTATGTGGGTGAAATTATGATATACCATGCCAAGTTTCAACCATTTCCGAGTTCATTTGTGGTGATTTTTAATTTCAGGGTCATTTAGCTGAAAACAATTCATTAAATGCATGAAAAATAGCAAATGAAGTTAGATAGGGTTGAAATTTTAGGATGTGGCTTCTAATGGTTCATATTGAATGCACAAAAAGTCTGGAGTTGAAATAATTTTAAAAAATTGAAATCCTTTTGTAACAGACGAGTTTTCGTCCGAAACCCTGATACTTCGAAAGAGATTGTCTATTTTGTACACGAAGTGCATCCAGTTTTTTCCGTAACCCTCTCAACTGTTTAGCACATGCTATGTGGGTGAAATTATGATATACCATGCCAAGTTTCAACCATTTCCGAGTTCATTTGTGGTGCTTTTTAATTTCAGGGTCATTTAGCTGAAAACAATTCATTAAATGCATGAAAAATAGCAAATGAAGTTAGATAGGGTTGAAATTTTAGGATGTGGCTTCTAATGGTTCATATTGAATGCACAAAAAGTCTGGAGTTGAAATAATTTTAAAAAATTGAAATCCTTTTGTAACACACGAGTTTTCGTCCGAAACCCTGATACTTCGAAAGAGATTGTCCATTTTGTACACGAAGTGCATCCAGTTTTTTCCGTAACCCTCTCAACTGTTTAGCACATGCTATGTGGGTGAAATTATGATATACCATGCCAAGTTTCAACCATTTCCGAGTTCATTTGTGGTGCTTTTTAATTTCAGGGTCATTTAGCTGAAAACAATTCATTAAATGCATGAAAAATAGCAAATGAAGTTAGATAGGGTCGAAATTTTAGGATGTGGCTTCTAATGGTTCATATTGAATGCACAAAAAGTCTGGAGTTGAAATAAGTTAAAAAAAATTGAAATCCTTTTGTAACAGACGAGTTTTCATCCGAAACCCTGATATTTCGAAAGAGATTGTCCATTTTGTACACGAAGTGCATCCAGTTTTTTCCGTAACCCTCTCAACTTTTTAGCACATGCTATGTGGGTGAAATTATGATACTATGCCAAGTTTCAACCATTTGATAGTTCATTTGTGGTGCTTTTTAATTTCAGGGTCATTTAGCTGAAAACAATTCATTAAATGCATGAAAAATAGCAAATGAAGTTAGATAGGGTTGAAATTTTAGGATGTGGCTTCTAATGGTTCATATTGAATGCACAAAAAGTCTGGAGTTGAAATAAGTTTAAAAAAATTAAAATCCTTATGTAACAGACGAGTTTTCGTCCGAAACCCTGATACTTCGAAAGAGATTGTCCATTTTGTACACGAAGTGCATCCAGCTTTTGCCGTAAACCTCTCAACTTTTTATCCCACGCTATGTGGGTGAAATTATGATACCATGCCAAGTTTCAACCTTTTTAGATTTCATTTGTGGTGCTTTTTAATTTCAGGGTCATTTAGCTCAAAATAATTCATTAAATGCATGAAAAATAGGAAATGAAGTAAGATAGGGTTGAAAGTTTAGGATGTGGCTTCTAATGGTTCATATTGAATGCACAAAAAGTCTGGAGTTGAAATAATTTTAAAAAATTGAAATCCTTTTGTAACAGACGAGTTTTCGTCCGAAACCCTGATACTTCGAAAGAGATTGTCCATTTTGTACACGAAGTGCATCCAGTTTTTTCCGTAACCCTCTCAACTGTTTAGCACATGCTATGTGGGTGAAATTATGATATACCATGCCAAGTTTCAACCATTTCCGAGTTCATTTGTGGTGCTTTTTAATTTCAGGGTCATTTAGCTGAAAACAATTCATTAAATGCATGAAAAATAGCAAATGAAGTTAGATAGGGTTGAAATTTTAGGATGTGGCTTCTAATGGTTCATATTGAATGCACAAAAAGTCTGGAGTTGAAATAATTTTAAAAAATTGAAATCCTTTTGTAACAGACGAGTTTTCGTCCGAAACCCTGATACTTCGAAAGAGATTGTCCATTTTGTACACGAAGTGCATCCAGTTTTTTCCGTAACCCTCTCAACTGTTTAGCACATGCTATGTGGGTGAAATTATGATATACCATGCCAAGTTTCAACCATTTCCGAGTTCATTTGTGGTGCTTTTTAATTTATGGGTCATTTAGCTGAAAACAATTCATTAAATGCATGAAAAATAGCAAATGAAGTTAGATAGGGTTGAAATTTTAGGATGTGGCTTCTAATGGTTCATATTGAATGCACAAAAAGTCTGGAGTTGAAATAATTTTAAAAAATTGAAATCCTTTTGTAACAGACGAGTTTTCGTCCGAAACCCTGATACTTCGAAAGAGATTGTCCATTTTGTACACGAAGTGCATCCAGTTTTTTCCGTAACCCTCTCAACTGTTTAGCACATGCTATGTGGGTGAAATTATGATATACCATGCCAAGTTTCAACCATTTCCGAGTTCATTTGTGGTGATTTTTAATTTCAGGGTCATTTAGCTGAAAACAATTCATTAAATGCATGAAAAATAGCAAATGAAGTTAGATAGGGTTGAAATTTTAGGATGTGGTTCTAATGGTTCATATTGAATGCACAAAAAGTCTGGAGTTGAAATAATTTTAAAAAATTGAAATCCTTTTGTAACAGACGAGTTTGCGTTCGAAACCCTGATACTTCGAAAGAGATTGTCTATTTTGTACACGAAGTGCATCCAGTTTTTTCCGTAACCCTCTCAACTGTTTAGCACATGCTATGTGGGTGAAATTATGATATACCATGCCAAGTTTCAACCATTTCCGAGTTCATTTGTGGTGCTTTTTAATTTCAGGGTCATTTAGCTGAAAACAATTCATTAAATGCATGAAAAATAGCAAATGAAGTTAGATAGGGTTGAAATTTTAGGATGTGGCTTCTAATGGTTCATATTGAATGCACAAAAAGTCTGGAGTTGAAATAAGTTTAAAAAAATTGAAATCCTTATGTAACAGACGAGTTTTCGTCCGAAACCCTGATACTTCGAAAGAGATTGTCCATTTTGTACACGAAGTGCATCCAGCTTTTGCCGTAAACCTCTCAACTTTTTATCCCATGCTATGTGGGTGAAATTATGATACCATGCCAAGTTTCAACCTTTTTAGAGTTCATTTGTGGTGCTTTTTAATTTCAGGGTCATTTAGCTCAAAATAATTCATTAAATGCATGAAAAATAGGAAATGAAGTTAGATAGGGTTGAAAGTTTAGGATGTGGCTTCTAATGGTTCATATTGAATGCACAAATAGTCTGGAGTTGAAATAATTTTAAAAAATTGAAATCCTTTTGTAACACACGAGTTTTCGTCCGAAACCCTGATACTTCGAAAGAGATTGTCCATTTTGTACACGAAGTGCATCCAGTTTTTGCCGTAACCCTCTCAACTTTTTAGCACATGCTATGTGGGTGAAATTATGATACCATGCCAAGTTTCAACCATTTCATTTGTGGTGCTTTTTAATTTCAGGGTCATTTAGCTCAAAACAATTCATTTAATGCATGAAAAATAGCAAATGAAGTTAGATAGGGTTGAAATTTTAGGATGTGGCTTCTAATGGTTCATATTGAATGCACAAAAAGTTTGGAGTTGAAATAAGTTAAAAAAAATTGAAATCCTTTTGTAACAGACGAGTTTTCGTCCTAAACCCTGATACTTCGAAAGAGATTGTCCATTTTGTACACGAAGTGCATCCAGTTTTTGCCGTAACCCTCTCAACTTTTTAGCACATGCTATGTGGGTGAAATTATGATACCATGCCAAGTTTCAACCATTTCAGAGTTCATTTGTGGTGCTTTTTAATTTCAGGGTCATTTAGGTCAAAACAATTCATTAAATGCATAAAAAATAACAACTGAAGTTAGACAGGGTTGAAATTTTAGGATGTGGCTTCTAATGCTTCATATTGAATGCACAAAAAGTCTGGAGTTGAAATAAGTTAAAAAAATTGAAATCCTTTTGTAACACACGAGTTTTCGTCCGAAACCCTGATACTTCGAAAGATATTGTCCATTTTGTACACGAAGTGCATCCAGTTTTTGCCGTAACCCTCTCAACTTTTTAGCACATGCTATGTGGGTGAAATTATGATACCATGCCAACTTTCAACCATTTCAGAGTTCATTTATGGTGCTTTTTAATTTCAGGGTCATTTAGCTCAAAACAATTCATTAAATGCATGAAAAATAGCAAATGAAGTTAGATAGGGTTGAAAGTTTAGGATGTGGCTTCTAATGGTTCATATTGAATGCACAAAAAGTCTGGAGTTGAAATAATTTTAAAAAATTGAAATCCTTTTGTAACAGACGAGTTTTCGTCCGAAACCCTGATACTTCGAAAGAGATTGTCCATTTTGTACACGAAGTGCATCCAGTTTTTTCCGTAACCCTCTCAACTGTTTAGCACATGCTATGTGGGTGAAATTATGATATACCATGCCAAGTTTCAACCATTTCCGAGTTCATTTGTGGTGATTTTTAATTTCAGGGTCATTTAGCTGAAAACAATTCATTAAATGCATGAAAAATAGCAAATGAAGTTAGATAGGGTTGAAATTTTAGGATGTGGCTTCTAATGGTTCATATTGAATGCACAAAAAGTCTGGAGTTGAAATAATTTTAAAAAATTGAAATCCTTTTGTAACAGACGAGTTTTCGTCCGAAACCCTGATACTTCGAAAGAGATTGTCTATTTTGTACACGAAGTGCATCCAGTTTTTTCCGTAACCCTCTCAACTGTTTAGCACATGCTATGTGGGTGAAATTATGATATACCATGCCAAGTTTCAACCATTTCCGAGTTCATTTGTGGTGCTTTTTAATTTCAGGGTCATTTAGCTGAAAACAATTCATTAAATGCATGAAAAATAGCAAATGAAGTTAGATAGGGTTGAAATTTTAGGATGTGGCTTCTAATGGTTCATATTGAATGCACAAAAAGTCTGGAGTTGAAATAATTTTAAAAAATTGAAATCCTTTTGTAACAGACGAGTTTTCGTCCGAAACCCTGATACTTCGAAAGAGATTGTCCATTTTGTACACGAAATGCATCCAGTTTTTTCCGTAACCCTCTCAACTGTTTAGCACATGCTATGTGGGTGAAATTATGATATACCACGCCAAGTTTCAACCATTTCCGAGTTCATTTGTGGTGCTTTTTAATTTCAGGGTCATTTAGCTGAAAACAATTCATTAAATGCATGAAAAATAGCAAATGAAGTTAGATAGGGTCGAAATTTTAGGATGTGGCTTCTAATGGTTCATATTGAATGCACAAAAAGTCTGGAGTTGAAATAAGTTAAAAAAAATTGAAATCCTTTTGTAACAGACGAGTTTTCGTCCGAAACCCTGATACTTCGAAAGAGATTGTCCATTTTGTACACGAAGTGCATCCAGTTTTTTCCGTAACCCTCTCAACTGTTTAGCACATGCTATGTGGGTGAAATTATGATATACCATGCCAAATTTCAACCATTTCCGAGTTCATTTGTGGTGCTTTTTAATTTCAGGGTCATTTAGCTGAAAACAATTCATTAAATGCATGAAAAATAGCAAATGAAGTTAGATAGGGTCGAAATTTTAGGATGTGGCTTCTAATGGTTCATATTGAATGCACAAAAAGTCTGGAGTTGAAATAAGTTAAAAAAAATTGAAATCCTTTTGTAACAGACGAGTTTTCGTCCGAAACCCTGATATTTCGAAAGAGATTGTCCATTTTGTACACGAAGTGCATCCAGTTTTTTCCGTAACCCTCTCAACTTTTTAGCACATGCTATGTGGGTGAAATTATGATACCATGCCAAGTTTCAACCATTTGATAGTTCATTTGTGGTGCTTTTTAATTTCAGGGTCATTTAGCTGAAAACAATTCATTAAATGCATGAAAAATAGCAAATGAAGTTAGATAGGGTTGAAATTTTAGGATGTGGCTTCTAATGGTTCATATTGAATGCACAAAAAGTCTGGAGTTGAAATAAGTTTAAAAAAATTGAAATCCTTATGTAACAGACGAGTTTTCGTCCGAAACCCTGATACTTCGAAAGAGATTGTCCATTTTGTACACGAAGTGCATCCAGCTTTTGCCGTAAACCTCTCAACTTTTTATCCCACGCTATGTGGGTGAAATTATGATACCATGCCAAGTTTCAACCTTTTTAGAGTTCATTTGTGGTGCTTTTTAATTTCAGGGTCATTTAGCTCAAAATAATTCATTAAATGCATGAAAAATAGGAAATGAAGTTAGATAGGGTTGAAAGTTTAGGATGTGGCTTCTAATGGTTCATATTGAATGCACAAAAAGTCTGGAGTTGAAATAATTTTAAAAAATTGAAATCCTTTTGTAACAGACGAGTTTTCGTCCGAAACCCTGATACTTCGAAAGAGATTGTCCATTTTGTACACGAAGTGCATCCAGTTTTTTCCGTAACCCTCTCAACTATTTAGCACATGCTATGTGGGTGAAATTATGATATACCATGCCAAGTTTCAACCATTTCCGAGTTCATTTGTGGTGCTTTTTAATTTCAGGGTCATTTAGCTGAAAACAATTCATTAAATGCATGAAAAATAGCAAATGAAGTTAGATAGGGTTGAAATTTTAGGATGTGGCTTCTAATGGTTCATATTGAATGCACAAAAAGTCTGGAGTTGAAATAATTTTAAAAAATTGAAATCCTTTTGTAACAGACGAGTTTTCGTCCGAAACCCTGATACTTCGAAAGAGATTGTCCATTTTGTACACGAAGTGCATCCAGTTTTTTCCGTAACCCTCTCAACTGTTTAGCACATGCTATGTGGGTGAAATTATGATATACCATGCCAAGTTTCAACCATTTCCGAGTTCATTTGTGGTGCTTTTTAATTTCAGGGTCATTTAGCTGAAAACAATTCATTAAATTCATGAAAAATATGAAGTTAGATAGGGTCGAAATTTTAGGATGTGGCTTCTAATGGTTCATATTGAATGCACAAAAAGTCTGGAGTTGAAATAAGTTTAAAAAAATTGAAATCCTTTTGTAACAGACGAGTTTTCGTCCGAAACCCTGATACTTCGAAAGAGATTGTCCATTTTGTACACGAAGTGCATCCAGTTTTTGCCGTAACCCTCTCAACTTTTTAGCACATGCTATGTGGGTGAAATTATGATACCATGCCAAGTTTCCACCATTTCAGAGTTCATTTGTCGTGCTTTTTAATTTCAGGGTCGTTTAGCTCAAAACAATTCATTAAATGCATGAAAAATAGCAAATGAAGTTAGATAGGGTTGAAATTTTAGGATGTGGCTTCTAATGGTTCATATTGAATGCACAAAAAGTCTGGAGTTGAAATATGTTCAAAAAAATTGAAATCCTTTTGTAACAGACGAGTTTTCGTCCAAAACCCTGATACTTCGAAAGAGATTGTCCATTTTGTACACGAAGTGCATCCAGATTTTGCCGTAAACCTCTCAACTTTTTATCCCATGCTATGTGGGTGAAATTATGATACCATGCCAAGTTTCAACCTTTTTAGAGTTCATTTGTGGTGCTTTTTAATTTCAGGGTCATTTAGCTCAAAACAATTCATTAAATGCAAGAAAAATAGCAAATGAAGTTAGATAGGGTTGAAAGTTTAGGATGTGGCTTCTAATGGTTCATATTGAATGCACAAAAAGTCTGGAGTTGAAATAATTTTAAAAAATTGAAATCCTTTTGTAACAGACGAGTTTTCGTCCGAAACCCTGATACTTCGAAAGAGATTGTCCATTTTGTACACGAAGTGCATCCAGTTTTTTCCGTAACCCTCTCAACTGTTTAGCACATGCTATGTGGGTGAAATTATGATATACCATGCCAAATTTCAACCATTTCCGAGTTCATTTGTGGTGCTTTTTAATTTCAGGGTCATTTAGCTGAAAACAATTCATTAAATGCATGAAAAATAGCAAATGAAGTTAGATAGGGTCGAAATTTTAGGATGTGGCTTCTAATGGTTCATATTGAATGCACAAAAAGTCTGGAGTTGAAATAAGTTAAAAAAAATTGAAATCCTTTTGTAACAGACGAGTTTTCGTCCGAAACCCTGATATTTCGAAAGAGATTGTCCATTTTGTACACGAAGTGCATCCAGTTTTTTCCGTAACCCTCTCAACTTTTTAGCACATGCTATGTGGGTGAAATTATGATACCATGCCAAGTTTCAACCATTTGATAGTTCATTTGTGGTGCTTTTTAATTTCAGGGTCATTTAGCTGAAAACAATTCATTAAATGCATGAAAAATAGCAAATGAAGTTAGATAGGGTTGAAATTTTAGGATGTGGCTTCTAATGGTTCATATTGAATGCACAAAAAGTCTGGAGTTGAAATAAGTTTAAAAAAATTGAAATCCTTATGTAACAGACGAGTTTTCGTCCGAAACCCTGATACTTCGAAAGAGATTGTCCATTTTGTACACGAAGTGCATCCAGCTTTTGCCGTAAACCTCTCAACTTTTTATCCCACGCTATGTGGGTGAAATTATGATACCATGCCAAGTTTCAACCTTTTTAGAGTTCATTTGTGGTGCTTTTTAATTTCAGGGTCATTTAGCTCAAAATAATTCATTAAATGCATGAAAAATAGGAAATGAAGTTAGATAGGGTTGAAAGTTTAGGATGTGGCTTCTAATGGTTCATATTGAATGCACAAAAAGTCTGGAGTTGAAATAATTTTAAAAAATTGAAATCCTTTTGTAACAGACGAGTTTTCGTCCGAAACCCTGATACTTCGAAAGAGATTGTCCATTTTGTACACGAAGTGCATCCAGTTTTTCCCGTAACCCTCTCAACTGTTTAGCACATGCTATGTGGGTGAAATTATGATATACCATGCCAAGTTTCAACCATTTCCGAGTTCATTTGTGGTGCTTTTTAATTTCAGGGTCATTTAGCTGAAAACAATTCATTAAATGCATGAAAAATAGCAAATGAAGTTAGATAGGGTTGAAATTTTAGGATGTGGCTTCTAATGGTTCATATTGAATGCACATAAAGTCTGGAGTTGAAATAATTTTAAAAAATTGAAATCCTTTTGTAACAGACGAGTTTTCGTCCGAAACCCTGATACTTCGAAAGAGATTGTCCATTTTGTACACGAAGTGCATCCAGTTTTTTCCGTAACCCTCTCAACTGTTTAGCACATGCTATGTGGGTGAAATTATGATATACCATGCCAAGTTTCAACCATTTCCGAGTTCATTTGTGGTGCTTTTTAATTTCAGGGTCATTTAGCTGAAAACAATTCATTAAATGCATGAAAAATATGAAGTTAGATAGGGTCGAAATTTTAGGATGTGGCTTCTAATGGTTCATATTGAATGCACAAAAAGTCTGGAGTTGAAATAAGTTTAAAAAAATTGAAATCCTTTTGTAACAGACGAGTTTTCGTCCGAAACCCTGATACTTCGAAAGAGATTGTCCATTTTGTACACGAAGTGCATCCAGTTTTTGCCGTAACCCTCTCAACTTTTTAGCACATGCTATGTGGGTGAAATTATGATACCATGCCAAGTTTCAACCATTTCAGAGTTCATTTGTCGTGCTTTTTAATTTCAGGGTCGTTTAGCTCAAAACAATTCATTAAATGCATGAAAAATAGTAAATGAAGTTAGATAGGCTTGAAATTTTAGGATGTGGCTTCTAATGGTTCATATTGAATGCACAAAAAGTCTGGAGTTGAAATATGTTCAAAAAAATTGAAATCCTTTTGTAACAGACGAGTTTTCGTCCAAAACCCTGATACTTCGAAAGAGATTGTCCATTTTGTACACGAAGTGCATCCAGTTTTTGCCGTAACCCTCTCAACTTTTTAGCACATGCTATGTGGGTGAAATTATGATACCATGCCAACTTTCAACCATTTCAGAGTTCATTTGTGGTGCTTTTTAATTTCAGGGTCATTTAGCTCAAAACAATTCATGAAATGCATGAAAAATAGCAAATGAAGTTAGATAGGGTTGAAATTTTAGGATGTGGCTTGTAATGGTTCATATTGAATGCACAAAAAGTTTGGAGTTGAAATAATTTTAAAAAATTGAAATCCTTTTGTAACAGACGAGTTTTCGTCCGAAACCCTGATACTTCGAAAGAGATTGTCCATTTTGTACACGAAGTGCATCCAGTTTTTTCCGTAACCCTCTCAACTGTTTAGCACATGCTATGTGGGTGAAATTATGATATACCATGCCAAGTTTCAACCATTTCCGAGTTCATTTGTGGTGCTTTTTAATTTCAGGGTCATTTAGCTGAAAACAATTCATTAAATGCATGAAAAATATGAAGTTAGATAGGGTCGAAATTTTAGGATGTGGCTTCTAATGGTTCATATTGAATGCACAAAAAGTCTGGAGTTGAAATAAGTTAAAAAAAATTGAAATCCTTTTGTAACAGACGAGTTTTCGTCCGAAACCCTGATATTTCGAAAGAGATTGTCCATTTTGTACACGAAGTGCATCCAGTTTTTTCTGTAACCCTCTCAACTTTTTAGCACATGCTATGTGGGTGAAATTATGATACCATGCCAAGTTTCAACCATTTGATAGTTCATTTGTGGTGCTTTTTAATTTCAGGGTCATTTAGCTGAAAACAATTCATTAAATGCATGAAAAATAGCAAATGAAGTTAGATAGGGTTGAAATTTTAGGATGTGGCTTCTAATGGTTCATATTGAATGCACAAAAAGTCTGGAGTTGAAATAAGTTTAAAAAAATTGAAATCCTTATGTAACAGACGAGTTTTCGTCCGAAACCCTGATACTTCGAAAGAGATTGTCCATTTTGTACACGAAGTGCATCCAGCTTTTGCCGTAAACCTCTCAACTTTTTATCCCATGCTATGTGGGTGAAATTATGATACCATGCCAAGTTTCAACCTTTTTAGAGTTCATTTGTGGTGCTTTTTAATTTCAGGGTCATTTAGCTCAAAATAATTCATTAAATGCATGAAAAATAGGAAATGAAGTTAGATAGGGTTGAAAGTTTAGGATGTGGCTTCTAATGGTTCATATTGAATGCACAAAAAGTCTGGAGTTGAAATAATTTTAAAAAATTGAAATCCTTTTGTAACAGACGAGTTTTCGTCCGAAACCCTGATACTTCGAAAGAGATTGTCCATTTTGTACACGAAGTGCATCCAGTTTTTGCCGTAACCCTCTCAACTTTTTAGCACATGCTATGTGGGTGAAATTATGATACCATGCCAAGTTTCAACCATTTCAGAGTTCATTTGTGGTGCTTTTTAATTTCAGGGTCATTTAGCTCAAAACAATTCATTTAATGCATGAAAAATAGCAAATGAAGTTAGATAGGGTTGAAATTTTAGGATGTGGCTTCTAATGGTTCATATTGAATGCACAAAAAGTTTGGAGTTGAAATAAGTTAAAAAAATTGAAATCCTTTTGTAACAGACGAGTTTTCGTCCTAAACCCTGATACTTCGAAAGAGATTGTCCATTTTGTACACGAAGTGCATCCAGTTTTTGCCGTAACCCTCTCAACTTTTTAGCACATGCTATGTGGGTGAAATTATGATACCATGCCAAGTTTCAACCATTTCAGAGTTCATTTGTGGTGCTTTTTAATTTCAGGGTCATTTAGGTCAAAACAATTCATTAAATGCATAAAAAATAGCAACTGAAGTTAGATAGGGTTGAAATTTTAGGATGTGGCTTCTAATGCTTCATATTGAATGCACAAAAAGTTTGGAGTTGAAATAAGTTAAAAAAATTGAAATCCTTTTGTAACAGACGAGTTTTCGTCCTAAACCCTGATACTTCGAAAGAGATTGTCCATTTTGTACACGAAGTGCATCCAGTTTTTGCCGTAACCCTCTCAACTTTTTAGCACATGCTATGTGGGTGAAATTATGATACCATGCCAAGTTTCAACCATTTCAGAGTTCATTTGTGGTGCTTTCTAATTTCAGGGTCATTTAGCTCAAAACAATTCATTAAATGCATGAAAAATAGCAAATGAAGTTAGATAGGGTTGAAAGTTTAGGATGTGGCTTCTAATGGTTCATATTGAATGCACAAAAAGTCTGGAGTTGAAATAATTTTAAAAAATTGAAATCCTTTTGTAACAGACGAGTTTTCGTCCGAAACCCTGATACTTCGAAAGAGATTGTCCATTTTGTACACGAAGTGCATCCAGTTTTTTCCGTAACCCTCTCAACTGTTTAGCACATGCTATGTGGGTGAAATTATGATATACCATGCCAAGTTTCAACCATTTCCGAGTTCATTTGTGGTGATTTTTAATTTCAGGGTCATTTAGCTGAAAACAATTCATTAAATGCATGAAAAATAGCAAATGAAGTTAGATAGGGTTGAAATTTTAGGATGTGGCTTCTAATGGTTCATATTGAATGCACAAAAAGTCTGGAGTTGAAATAATTTTAAAAAATTGAAATCCTTTTGTAACAGACGAGTTTTCGTCCGAAACCCTGATACTTCGAAAGAGATTGTCCATTTTGTACACGAAGTGCATCCAATTTTTTCCGTAACCCTCTCAACTGTTTAGCACATGCTATGTGGGTGAAATTATGATATACCATGCCAAGTTTCAACCATTTCCGAGTTCATTTGTGGTGCTTTTTAATTTCAGGGTCATTTAGCTGAAAACAATTCATTAAATGCATGAAAAATAGCAAATGAAGTTAGATAGGGTTGAAATTTTAGGATGTGGCTTCTAATGGTTCATATTGAATGCACAAAAAGTCTGGAGTTGAAATAATTTTAAAAAATTGAAATCCTTTTGTAACAGACGAGTTTTCGTCCGAAACCCTGATACTTCGAAAGAGATTGTCCATTTTGTACACGAAGTGCATCCAGTTTTTTCCGTAACCCTCTCAACTGTTTAGCACATGCTATGTGGGTGAAATTATGATATACCATGCCAAGTTTCAACCATTTCCGAGTTCATTTGTGGTGCTTTTTAATTTCAGGGTCATTTAGCTGAAAACAATTCATTAAATGCATGAAAAATAGCAAATGAAGTTAGATAGGGTCGAAATTTTAGGATGTGGCTTCTAATGGTTCATATTGAATGCACAAAAAGTCTGGAGTTGAAATAAGTTAAAAAAAATTGAAATCCTTTTGTAACAGACGAGTTTTCGTCCGAAACCCTGATATTTCGAAAGAGATTGTCCATTTTGTACACGAAGTGCATCCAGTTTTTTCCGTAACCCTCTCAACTTTTTAGCACATGCTATGTGGGTGAAATTATGATACCATGCCAAGTTTCAACCATTTGATAGTTCGTTTGTGGTGCTTTTTAATTTCAGGGTCATTTAGCTGAAAACAATTCATTAAATGCATGAAAAATAGCAAATGAAGTTAGATAGGGTTGAAATTTTAGGATGTGGCTTCTAATGGTTCATATTGAATGCACAAAAAGTCTGGAGTTGAAATAAGTTTAAAAAAATTGAAATCCTTATGTAACAGACGAGTTTTCGTCCGAAACCCTGATACTTCGAAAGAGATTGTCCATTTTGTACACGAAGTGCATCCAGCTTTTGCCGTAAACCTCTCAACTTTTTATCCCATGCTATGTGGGTGAAATTATGATACCATGCCAAGTTTCAACCTTTTTAGAGTTCATTTGTGGTGCTTTTTAATTTCAGGGTCATTTAGCTCAAAATAATTCATTAAATGCATGAAAAATAGGAAATGAAGTTAGATAGGGTTGAAAGTTTAGGATGTGGATTCTAATGGTTCATATTGAATGCACAAAAAGTCTGGAGTTGAAATAATTTTAAAAAATTGAAATCCTTTTGTAACAGACGAGTTTTCGTCCGAAACCCTGATACTTCGAAAGAGATTGTCCATTTTGTACACGAAGTGCATCCAGTTTTTTCCGTAACCCTCTCAACTGTTTAGCACATGCTATGTGGGTGAAATTATGATATACCATGCCAAGTTTCAACCATTTCCGAGTTCATTTGTGGTGCTTTTTAATTTCAGGGTCATTTAGCTGAAAACAATTCATTAAATGCATGAAAAATAGCAAATGAAGTTAGATAGGGTTGAAATTTTAGGATGTGGCTTCTAATGGTTCATATTGAATGCACAAAAAGTCTGGAGTTGAAATAATTTTAAAAAATTGAAATCCTTTTGTAACAGACGAGTTTTCGTCCGAAACCCTGATACTTCGAAAGAGATTGTCCATTTTGTACACGAAGTGCATCCAGTTTTTGCCGTAACCCTATAAACTTTTTAGCACATGCTATGTGGGTGAAATTATGATACCATGCCAACTTTCAACCATTTCAGAGTTCATTTGTGGTGCTTTTTAATTTCAGGGTCATTTAGCTCAAAACAATTCATTAAATGCATGAAAAATAGCAAATGAAGTTAGATAGGGTTGAAATTTTAGGATGTGGCTTCTAATGGTTCATATTGAATGCACAAAAAGTCTGGAGTTGAAATAAGTTTAAAAAAATTGAAATCCTTTTGTAACAGACGAGTTTTCGTCCGAAACCCTGATACTTCGAAAGAGATTGTCCATTTTGTACACGAAGTGCATCCAGTTTTTGCCGTAACCCTCTCAACTTTTTAGCACATGCTATGTGGGTGAAATTATGATACCATGCCAAGTTTCAACCATTTCAGAGTTCATTTGTCGTGCTTTTTAATTTCAGGGTCGTTTAGCTCAAAACAATTCATTAAATGCATGAAAAATAGCAAATGAAGTTAGATAGGGTTGAAATTTTAGGATGTGGCTTCTAATGGTTCATATTGAATGCACAAAAAGTTTGGAGTTGAAATAAGTTAAAAAAAATTGAAATCCTTTTGTAACAGACGAGTTTTCGTCCTAAACCCTGATACTTCGAAAGAGATTGTCCATTTTGTACACGAAGTGCATCGAGTTTTGCCGTAACCCTCTCAAATTTTTATCCCATGCTATGTGGGTGAAATTATGATACCATGCCAAGTTTCAACCATTTCAGAGTTCATTTGTGGTGCTTTTTAATTTCAGGGTCATTTAGCTCAAAACAATTCATTAAATGCATGAAAAATAGCAAATGAAGTTAGATAGGGTTGAAATTTTAGGATGTGGCTTCTAATGGTTCATATTGAATGCACAAAAAGTCTGGAGTTGAAATAAGTTAAAAAAATTGAAATCCTTTTGTAACAGACGAGTTTTCGTCCGAAACCCTGATATTTCGAAAGAGATTGTCCATTTTGTACACGAAGTGCATCCAGTTTTTGCCGTAACCCTCTCAACTTTTTAGCACATGCTATGTGGGTGAAATTATGATACTATGCCAAGTTTCAACCATTTGATAGTTCATTTGTGGTGCTTTTTAATTTCAGGGTCATTTAGCTCAAAACAATTCATTAAATGCATGAAAAATAGGAAATGAAGTTAGATAGGGTTGAAATTTTAGGATGTGGCTTCTAATGGTTCATATTGAATGCACAAAAAGTCTGGAGTTGAAAAAAGTTAAAAAAAATTGAAATCCTTATGTAACAGACGAGTTTTCGTCCGAAACCCTGATACTTCGAAAGAGATTGTCCATTTTGTACACGAAGTGCATCCAGTTTTTGCCGTAACCCTCTCAACTTTTTAGCACATGCTATGTGGGTGAAATTATGATACCATGCCAAGTTTCAACCATTTCAGAGTTCATTTGTCGTGCTTTTTAATTTCAGGGTCGTTTAGCTCAAAACAATTCATTAAATGCATGAAAAATAGCAAATGAAGTTAGATAGGGTTGAAATTTTAGGATGTGGCTTCTAATGGTTCATATTGAATGCACAAAAAGTTTGGAGTTGAAATAAGTTAAAAAAAATTGAAATCCTTTTGTAACAGACGAGTTTTCGTCCTAAACCCTGATACTTCGAAAGAGATTGTCCATTTTGTACACGAAGTGCATCGAGCTTTTGCCGTAAACCTCTCAACTTTTTAGCACATGCTATGTGGGTGAAATTATGGTACCATGCCAAGTTTCAACCATTTCAGAGTTCATTTGTGGTGCTTTTTAATTTCAGGGTCATTTAGCTCAAAACAATTCATTAAATGCATGAAAAATAGCAAATGAAGTTAGATAGGGTTGAAATTTTAGGATGTGGCTTCTAATGGTTCATATTGAATGCACAAAAAGTCTGGAGTTGAAATAAGTTAAAACAAATTGAAATCCTTTTGTAACAGACGAGTTTTCGTCCGAAACCCTGATATTTCGAAAGAGATTGTCCATTTTGTACACGAAGTGCATCCAGTTTTTGCCGTAACCCTCTCAACTTTTTAGCACATGCTATGTGGGTGAAATTATGATACCATGCCAAGTTTCAACCATTTGATAGTTCATTTGTGGTGCTTTTTAATTTCAGGGTCATTTAGCTCAAAACAATTCATTAAATGCATGAAAAATAGCAAATGAAGTTAGATAGGGTTGAAATTTTAGGATGTGGCTTCTAATGGTTCATATTGAATGCACAAAAAGTCTGGAGTTGAAAAAAGTTAAAAAAAATTGAAATCCTTATGTAACAGACGAGTTTTCGTCCGAAACCCTGATACTTGGAAAGAGATTGTCCATTTTGTACACGAAGTGCATCCAGCTTTTGCCGTAAACCTCTCAACTTTTTATCCCATGCTATGTAGGTGAAATTATGATACCATGCCAAGTTTCAACCTTTTTAGAGTTCATTTGTGGTGCTTTTTAATTTCAGGGTCATTTAGCTCAAAACAATTCATTAAATGCATAAAAAATAGCAAATGAAGTTAGATAGGGTTGAAATTTTAGGATGTGGCTTCTAATGCATCATATTGAATGCACAAAAAGTCTGGAGTTGAAATAAGTTAAAAAAATTGAAATCCTTTGGTAACACACGAGTTTTCGTCCGAAACCCTGATACTTCGAAAGAGATTGTCCATTTTGTACACGAAGTGCATCCAGTTTTTGCCGTAACCCTCTCAACTTTTTAGCACATGCTATGTGGGTGAAATTATGATACCATGCCAAGTTTCAACCATTTCAGAGTTCATTTGTGGTGCTTTTTAATTTCAGGGTCATTTAGCTGAAAACAATTCATTAAATGCATGAAAAATAGGAAATGAAGTTAGATAGGGTTGAAAGTTTAGGATGTGGCTTCTAATGGTTCATATTGAATGCACAAAAAGTCTGGAGTTGAAATAATTTTAAAAAATTGAAATCCTTTTGTAACAGACGAGTTTTCGTCCGAAACCGTGATACTTCGAAAGAGATTGTCCATTTTGTACACGAAGTGCATCCAGTTTTTGCCGTAACCCTCTCAACTTTTTAGCACATGCTATGTGGGTGAAATTATGATACCATGCCAACTTTCAACCATTTCAGAGTTCATTTGTGGTGCTTTTTAATTTCAGGGTTATTTAGCTCAAAACAATTCATTAAATGCATGAAAAATAGCAAATGAAGTTAGATAGGGTTGAAATTTAAAGAATGTGGCTTCTAATGGTTCATATGGAATGCACAAAAAGTTTGGAGTTGAAATAAGTTTAAAAAAATTGAAATCCTTTTGTAACAGACGAGTTTTCGTCCTAAACCCTGATACTTCGAAAGAGATTGTCCATTTTGTACACGAAGTGCATCCAGTTTTTGCCGTAACCCTCTCAACTTTTTAGCACATGCTATGTGGGTGAAATTATGATACCATGCCAAGTTTCAACCATTTCAGAGTTCATTTGTGGTGCTTTTTAATTTCAGGGTCATTTAGCTCAAAACAATTCATTTAATGCATGAAAAATAGCAAATGAAGTTAGATAGGGTTGAAATTTTAGGATGTGGCTTCTAATGGTTCATACTGAATGCACAAAAAGTTTGGAGTTGAAATAAGTTAAAAAAATTGAAATCCTTTTGTAACAGACGAGTTTTCGTCCTAAACCCTGATACTTCGAAAGAGATTGTCCATTTTGTACACGAAGTGCATCCAGTTTTTGCCGTAACCCTCTCACCTTTTTAGCACATGCTATGTGGGTGAAATTATGATACCATGCCAAGTTTCAACCATTTGATAGTTCATTTGTGGTGCTTTTTAATTTCAGGGTCATTTAGCTCAAAACAATTCATTAAATGCATGAAAAATAGCAAATGAAGTTAGATAGGGTTGAAATTTTAGGATGTGGCTTCTAATGGTTCATATTGAATGCACAAAAAGTTTGGAGTTGAAATAATTTAAAAAAAATTGAAATCCTTTTGTAACAGACGAGTTTTCGTCCGAAACCCTGATACTTCGAAAGAGATTGTCCATTTTGTACACGAAGTGCATCCAGCTTTTGCCGTAAACCTCTCAACTTTTTATCCCATGCTATGTGGGTGAAATTATGATACCATGCCAAGTTTCAACCTTTTTAGAGTTCATTTGTGGTGCTTTTTAATTTCAGGGTCATTTAGCTCAAAATAATTCATTAAATGCATGAAAAATAGGAAATGAAGTTAGATAGGGTTGAAAGTTTAGGATGTGGCTTCTAATGGTTCATATTGAATGCACAAAAAGTCTGGAGTTGAAATAATTTTAAAAAATTGAAATCCTTTTGTAACACACGAGTTTTCGTCCGAAACCCTGATACTTCGAAAGAGATTGTCCATTTTGTACACGAAGTGCATCCAGTTTTTGCCGTAACCCTCTCAACTTTTTAGCACATGCTATGTGGGTGAAATTATGATACCATGCCAAGTTTCAACCATTTCAGAGTTCATTTGTGGTGCTTTTTAATTTCAGGGTCATTTAGCTGAAAACAATTCATTAAATGCATGAAAAATAGCAAATGAAGTTAGATAGGGTTGAAAGTTTAGGATGTGGCTTCTAATGGTTCATATTGAATGCACAAAAAGTCTGGAGTTGAAATAATTTTAAAAAATTGAAATCCTTTTGTAACAGACGAGTTTTCGTCCGAAACCGTGATACTTCGAAAGAGATTGTCCATTTTGTACACGAAGTGCATCCAGTTTTTGCCGTAACCCTCTCAACTTTTTAGCACATGCTATGTGGGTGAAATTATGATACCATGCCAACTTTCAACCATTTCAGAGTTCATTTGTGGTGCTTTTTAATTTCAGGGTTATTTAGCTCAAAACAATTCATTAAATGCATGAAAAATAGCAAATGAAGTTAGATAGGGTTGAAATTTAAAGAATGTGGCTTCTAATGGTTCATATGGAATGCACAAAAAGTTTGGAGTTGAAATAAGTTTAAAAAAATTGAAATCCTTTTGTAACACACGAGTTTTCGTCCTAAACCCTGATACTTCGAAAGAGATTGTCCATTTTGTACACGAAGTGCATCCAGTTTTTGCCGTAACCCTCTCAACTTTTTAGCACATGCTATGTGGGTGAAATTATGATACCATGCCAAGTTTCAACCATTTCAGAGTTCATTTGTGGTGCTTTTTAATTTCAGGGTCATTTAGCTCAAAACAATTCATTTAATGCATGAAAAATAGCAAATGAAGTTAGATAGGGTTGAAATTTTAGGATGTGGCTTCTAATGGTTCATACTGAATGCACAAAAAGTTTGGAGTTGAAATAAGTTAAAAAAATTGAAATCCTTTTGTAACAGACGAGTTTTCGTCCTAAACCCTGATACTTCGAAAGAGATTGTCCATTTTGTACACGAAGTGCATCCAGTTTTTGCCGTAACCCTCTCACCTTTTTAGCACATGCTATGTGGGTGAAATTATGATACCATGCCAACTTTCAACCATTTCAGAGTTCATTTGTGGTGCTTTTTAATTTCAGGGTCATTTAGCTCAAAACAATTCATTTAATGCATGAAAAATAGCAAATGAAGTTAGATAGGGTTGAAATTTTAGGATGTGGCTTCTAATGGTTCATATTGAATGCACAAAAAGTTTGGAGTTGAAATAATTTAAAAAAAATTGAAATCCTTTTGTAACAGACGAGTTTTCGTCCGAAACCCTGATACTTCGAAAGAGATTGTCCATTTTGTACACGAAGTGCATCCAGCTTTTGCCGTAAACCTCTCAACTTTTTATCCCATGCTATGTGGGTGAAATTATGATACCATGCCAAGTTTCAACCTTTTTAGAGTTCATTTGTGGTGCTTTTTAATTTCAGGGTCATTTAGCTCAAAATAATTCATTAAATGCATGAAAAATAGGAAATGAAGTTAGATAGGGTTGAAAGTTTAGGATGTGGCTTCTAATGGTTCATATTGAATGCACAAAAAGTCTGGAGTTGAAATAATTTTAAAAAATTGAAATCCTTTTGTAACAGACGAGTTTTCGTCCGAAACCCTGATACTTCGAAAGAGATTGTCCATTTTGTACACGAAGTGCATCCAGTTTTTGCCGTAACCCTCTCAACTTTTTAGCACATGCTATGTGGGTGAAATTATGATACCATGCCAAGTTTCAACCATTTCAGAGTTCATTTGTGGTGCTTTTTAATTTCAGGGTCATTTAGCTCAAAACAATTCATTTAATGCATGAAAAATAGCAAATGAAGTTAGATAGGGTTGAAATTTTAGGATGTGGCTTATAATGGTTCATATTGAATGCACAAAAAGTTTGGAGTTGAAATAAGTTAAAAAAAATTGAAATCCTTTTGTAACAGACGAGTTTTCGTCCTAAACCCTGATACTTCGAAAGAGATTGTCCATTTTGTACACGAAGTGCATCCAGTTTTTGCCGTAACCCTCTCAACTTTTTAGCACATGCTATGTGGGTGAAATTATGATACCATGCCAAGTTTCAACCATTTCAGAGTTCATTTGTGGTGCTTTTTAATTTCAGGGTCATTTAGGTCAAAACAATTCATTAAATGCATAAAAAATAGCAACTGAAGTTAGAAAGGGTTGAAATTTTAGGATGTGGCTTCTAATGCTTCATATTGAATGCACAAAAAGTCTGGAGTTGAAATAAGTTAAAAAAATTGAAATCCTTTTGTAACACACGAGTTTTCGTCCGAAACCCTGATACTTCGAAAGAGATTGTCCATTTTGTACACGAAGTGCATCCAGTTTTTGCCGTAACCCTCTCAACTTTTTAGCACATGCTATGTGGGTGAAATTATGATACCATGCCAAGTTTCAACCATTTCAGAGTTCATTTGTGGTGCTTTTTAATTTCAGGGTCATTTAGCTCAAAACAATTCATTAAATGCATGAAAAATAGCAAATGAAGTTAGATAGGGTTGAAAGTTTAGGATGTGGCTTCTAATGGTTCATATTGAATGCACAAAAAGTCTGGAGTTGAAATAATTTTAAAAAATTGAAATCCTTTTGTAACAGACGAGTTTTCGTCCGAAACCCTGATACTTCGAAAGAGATTGTCCATTTTCTACACGAAGTGCATCCAGTTTTTTCCGTAACCCTCTCAACTGTTTAGCACATGCTATGTGGGTGAAATTATGATATACCATGCCAAGTTTCAACCATTTCCGAGTTCATTTGTGGTGATTTTTAATTTCAGGGTCATTTAGCTGAAAACAATTCATTAAATGCATGAAAAAGAGCAAATGAAGTTAGATAGGGTTGAAATTTTAGGATGTGGCTTCTAATGGTTCATATTGAATGCACAAAAAGTCTGGAGTTGAAATAATTTCAAAAAAATTGAAATCCTTTTGTAACAGACGAGTTTTCGTCCGAAACCCTGATACTTCGAAAGAGATTGTCCATTTTGTACACGAAGTGCATCCAGTTTTTTCCGTAACCCTCTCAACTGTTTAGCACATGCTATGTGGGTGAAATTATGATATACCATGCCAAGTTTCAACCATTTCCGAGTTCATTTGTGGTGCTTTTTAATTTCAGGGTCATTTAGCTGAAAACAATTCATTAAATGCATGAAAAATAGCAAATGAAGTTAGATAGGGTTGAAATTTTAGGATGTGGCTTCTAATGGTTCATATTGAATGCACAAAAAGTCTGGAGTTGAAAAAAGTTAAAAAAAATTGAAATCCTTATGTAACAGACGAGTTTTCGTCCGAAACCCTGATACTTCGAAAGAGATTGTCCATTTTGTACACGAAGTGCATCCCGCTTTTGCCGTAACCCTCTCAACTTTTTAGCACATGCTATGTGGGTGAAATTATGATACCATGCCAAGTTTCAACCATTTCAGAGTTCATTTGTGGTGCTTTTTAATTTCAGGGTCATTTAGCTCAAAACAATTCATTTAATGCATGAAAAATAGCAAATGAAGTTAGATAGGGTTGAAATTTTAGGATGTGGCTTCTAATGGTTCATATTGAATGCACAAAAAGTTTGGAGTTGAAATAAGTTAAAAAAAATTGAAATCCTTTTGTAACAGACGAGTTTTCGTCCTAAACCCTGATACTTCGAAAGAGATTGTCCATTTTGTACACGAAGTGCATCCAGTTTTTGCCGTAACCCTCTCAACTTTTTAGCACATGCTATGTGGGTGAAATTATGATACCATGCCAAGTTTCAACCATTTCAGAGTTCATTTGTGGTGCTTTTTAATTTCAGGGTCATTTAGGTCAAAACAATTCATTAAATGCATAAAAAATAGCAACTGAAGTTAGATAGGGTTGAAATTTTAGGATGTGGCTTCTAATGCTTCATATTGAATGCACAAAAAGTCTGGAGTTGAAATAAGTTAAAAAAATTGAAATCCTTTTGTAACACACGAGTTTTCGTCCGAAACACTGATACTTCGAAAGAGATTGTCCATTTTGTACACGAAGTGCATCCAGTTTTTGCCGTAACCCTCTCAACTTTTTAGCACATGCTATGTGGGTGAAATTATGATACCATGCCAAGTTTCAACCATTTCAGAGTTCATTTGTGGTGCTTTTTAATTTCAGGGTCATTTAGCTCAAAACAATTCATTAAATGCATGAAAAATAGCAAATGAAGTTAGATAGGGTTGAAAGTTTAGGATGTGGCTTCTAATGGTTCATATTGAATGCACAAAAAGTCTGGAGTTGAAATAATTTTAAAAAATTGAAATCCTTTTGTAACAGACGAGTTTTCGTCCGAAACCCTGATACTTCGAAAGAGATTGTCCATTTTGTACACGAAGTGCATCCAGTTTTTTCCGTAACCCTCTCAACTGTTTAGCACATGCTATGTGGGTGAAATTATGATATACCATGCCAAGTTTCAACCATTTCCGAGTTCATTTGTGGTGATTTTTAATTTCAGGGTCATTTAGCTGAAAACAATTCATTAAATGCATGAAAAAGAGCAAATGAAGTTAGATAGGGTTGAAATTTTAGGATGTGGCTTCTAATGGTTCATATTGAATGCACAAAAAGTCTGGAGTTGAAATAATTTTAAAAAATTGAAATCCTTTTGTAACAGACGAGTTTTCGTCCGAAACCCTGATACTTCGAAAGAGATTGTCCATTTTGTACACGAAGTGCATCCAGTTTTTTCCGTAACCCTCTCAACTGTTTAGCACATGCTATGTGGGTGAAATTATGATATACCATGCCAAGTTTCAACCATTTCCGAGTTCATTTGTGGTGCTTTTTAATTTCAGGGTCATTTAGCTGAAAACAATTCATTAAATGCATGAAAAATAGCAAATGAAGTTAGATAGGGTTGAAATTTTAGGATGTGGCTTCTAATGGTTCATATTGAATGCACAAAAAGTCTGGAGTTGAAATAATTTTAAAAAATTGAAATCCTTTTGTAACAGACGAGTTTTCGTCCGAAACCCTGATACTTCGAAAGAGATTGTCCATTTTGTACACGAAGTGCATCCAGTTTTTTCCGTAACCCTCTCAACTGTTTAGCACATGCTATGTGGGTTAAATTATGATATACCATGCCAAGTTTCAACCATTTCCGAGTTCATTTGTGGTGCTTTTTAATTTCAGGGTCATTTAGCTGAAAACAATTCATTAAATGCATGAAAAATAGCAAATGAAGTTAGATAGGGTCGAAATTTTAGGATGTGGCTTCTAATGGTTCATATTGAATGCACAAAAAGTCTGGAGTTGAAATAAGTTAAAAAAAATTGAAATCCTTTTGTAACAGACGAGTTTTCGTTCGAAACCCTGATATTTCGAAAGAGATTGTCCATTTTGTACACGAAGTGCATCCAGTTTTTTCCGTAACCCTCTCAACTTTTTAGCACATGCTATGTGGGTGAAATTATGATACCATGCCAAGTTTCAACCATTTGATAGTTCATTTGTGGTGCTTTTTAATTTCAGGATCATTTAGCTGAAAACAATTCATTAAATGCATGAAAAATAGCAAATGAAGTTAGATAGGGTTGAAATTTTAGGATGTGGCTTCTAATGGTTCATATTGAATGCACAAAAAGTCTGGAGTTGAAATAAGTTTAAAAAAATTGAAATCCTTATGTAACAGACGAGTTTTCGTCCGAAACCCTGATACTTCGAAAGAGATTGTCCATTTTGTACACGAAGTGCATCCAGCTTTTGCCGTAAACCTCTCAACTTTTTATCCCATGCTATGTGGGTGAAATTATGATACCATGCCAAGTTTCAACCTTTTTAGAGTTCATTTGTGGTGCTTTTTAATTTCAGGGTCATTTAGCTCAAAATAATTCATTAAATGCATGAAAAATAGGAAATGAAGTTAGATAGGGTTGAAAGTTTAGGATGTGGCTTCTAATGGTTCATATTGAATGCACAAAAAGTCTGGAGTTGAAATAATTTTAAAAAATTGAAATCCTTTTGTAACAGACGAGTTTTCGTCCGAAACCCTGATACTTCGAAAGAGATTGTCCATTTTGTACACGAAGTGCATCCAGTTTTTTCCGTAACCCTCTCAACTGTTTAGCACATGCTATGTGGGTGAAATTATGATATACCATGCCAAGTTTCAACCATTTCCGAGTTCATTTGTGGTGCTTTTTAATTTCAGGGTCATTTAGCTGAAAACAATTCATTAAATGCATGAAAAATAGCAAATGAAGTTAGATAGGGTTGAAATTTTAGGATGTGGCTTCTAATGGTTCATATTGAATGCACAAAAAGTCTGGAGTTGAAATAATTTTAAAAAATTGAAATCCTTTTGTAACAGACGAGTTTTCGTCCGAAACCCTGATACTTCGAAAGAGATTGTCCATTTTGTACACGAAGTGCATCCAGTTTTTGCCGTAACCCTCTCAACTTTTTAGCACATGCTATGTGGGTGAAATTATGATACCATGCCAAGTTTCAACCATTTCAGAGTTCATTTGTCGTGCTTTTTAATTTCAGGGTCGTTTAGCTCAAAACAATTCATTAAATGCATGAAAAATAGCAAATGAAGTTAGATAGGGTTGAAATTTTAGGATGTGGCTTCTAATGGTTCATATTGAATGCACAAAAAGTCTGGAGTTGAAATATGTTCAAAAAAATTGAAATCCTTTTGTAACAGACGAGTTTTCGTCCAAAACCCTGATACTTCGAAAGAGATTGTCCATTTTGTACACGAAGTGCATCCAGTTTTTGCCGTAACCCTCTCAACGTTTTAGCACATGCTATGTGGGTGAAATTATGATACCATGCCAACTTTCAACCATTTCAGAGTTCATTTGTGGTGCTTTTTAATTTCAGGGTCATTTAGCTCAAAACAATTCATGAAATGCATGAAAAATAGCAAATGAAGTTAGATAGGGTTGAAATTTTAGGATGTGGCTTCTAATGGTTCCTATTGAATGCACAAAAAGTTTGGAGTTGAAATAAGATAAAAAAAATTGAAATCCTTTTGTAACAGACGAGTTTTCGTCCTAAACCCTGATACTTCGAAAGAGATTGTCCATTTTGTACACGAAGTGCATCGAGCTTTTGCCGTAACCCTCTCAAATTTTTATCCCATGCTATGTGGGTGAAATTATGATACCATGCCAAGTTTCAACCATTTCAGAGTTCATTTGTGGTGCTTTTTAATTTCAGGGTCATTTAGCTCAAAACAATTCATCAAATGCATGAAAAATAGCAAATGAAGTTAGATAGGGTTGAAATTTTAGGATGTGGCTTCTAATGGTTCATATTGAATGCAC
Source organism: Elymus sibiricus (assembly GCA_039707655.1). Lineage (NCBI taxonomy): Eukaryota > Viridiplantae > Streptophyta > Magnoliopsida > Poales > Poaceae > Elymus > Elymus sibiricus. The sequence continues at coordinate 243,506,487 of CM077665.1, forward strand.
AAAAAGTCTGGAGTTGAAATAAGTTAAAAAAATTGAAATCCTTTTGTAACAGACGAGTTTTCGTCCGAAACCCTGATATTTCGAAAGAGATTGTCCATTTTGTACACGAAGTGCATCCAGTTTTTGCCGTAACCCTCTCAACTTTTTAGCACATGCTATGTGGGTGAAATTACGATACCATGCCAAGTTTCAACCATTTGATAGTTCATTTGTGGTGCTTTTTAATTTCAGGGTCATTTAGCTCAAAACAATTCATTAAATGCATGAAAAATAGGAAATGGAGTTAGATAGGGTTGAAATTTTAGGATGTGGCTTCTAATGGTTCATATTGAATGCACAAAAAGTCTGGAGTTGAAAAAAGTTAAAAAAAATTGAAATCCTTATGTAACAGACGAGTTTTCGTCCGAAACCCTGATACTTCGAAAGAGATTGTCCATTTTGTACACGAAGTGCATCCAGCTTTTGCCGTAAACCTCTCAACTTTTTATCCCATGCTATGTGGGTGAAATTATGATACCATGCCAAGTTTCAACCTTTTTAGAGTTCATTTGTGGTGCTTTTTAATTTCAGGGTCATTTAGCTCAAAACAATTCATTAAATGCATAAAAAATAGCAAATGAAGTTAGATAGGGTTGAAATTTTAGGATGTGGCTTCTAATGCTTCATATTGAATGCACAAAAAGTCTGGAGTTGAAATAAGTTAAAAAAATTGAAATCCTTTGGTAACACACGAGTTTTCGTCCGAAACCCTGATACTTCGAAAGAGATTATCCATTTTGTACACGAAGTGCATCCAATTTTTGCCGTAACCTCTCAACTTTTTAGCACATGCTATGTGGGTGAAATTATGATACCATGCCAAGTTTCAACCATTTCAGAGTTCATTTGTGGTGCTTTTTAATTTCAGGGTCATTTAGCTCAAAACAATTCATTAAATGCATGAAAAATAGCAAATGAAGTTAGATAGGGTTGAAAGTTTAGGATGTGGCTTCTAATGGTTCATATTGAATGCACAAAAAGTCTGGAGTTGAAATAATTTAAAAAATTGAAATCCTTTTGTAACAGACGAGTTTTCGTCCTAAACCCTGATACTTCGAAAGAGATTGTCCATTTTGTACACGAAGTGCATCCAGTTTTTGCCGTAACCCTCTCAAATTTTTAGCACATGCTATGTGGGTGAAATTATGATACCATGCCAACTTTCAACCATTTCAGAGTTCATTTGTGGTGCTTTTTAATTTCAGGGTTATTTAGCTCAAAACAATTCATTAAATGCATGAAAAATAGCGAATGAAGTTAGATAGGGTTGAAATTTAAAGAATGTGGCTTCTAATGGTTCATATGGAATGCACAAAAAGTTTGGAGTTGAAATAAGTTTAAAAAAATTGAAATCCTTTTGTAACAGACGAGTTTTCGTCCTAAACACTGATACTTCGAAAGAGATTGTCCATTTTGTACACGAAGTGCATCCAGTTTTTGCCGTAACCCTCTCAACTTTTTAGCACATGCTATTTGGGTGAAATTATGGTACCATGCCAAGTTTCAACCATTTCAGAGTTCATTTGTGGTGCTTTTTAATTTCAGGGTCATTTAGCTCAAAACAATTCATTAAATGCATGAAAAATAGCAAATGAAGTTAGATAGGGTTGAAATTTTAGGATGTGGCTTCTAATGGTTCATATTGAATGCACAAAAAGTCTGGAGTTGAAATAAGTTAAAACAAATTGAAATCCTTTTGTAACAGACGAGTTTTCGTCCGAAACCCTGATATTTCGAAAGAGATTGTCCATTTTGTACACGAAGTGCATCCAGTTTTTGCCGTAACCCTCTCAACTTTTTAGCACATGCTATGTGGGTGAAATTATGATACCATGCCAAGTTTCAACCATTTGATAGTTCATTTGTGGTGCTTTTTAATTTCAGGGTCATTTAGCTCAAAACAATTCATTAAATGCATGAAAAATAGCAAATGAAGTTAGATAGGGTTGAAATTTTAGGATGTGGCTTCTAATGGTTCATATTGAATGCACAAAAAGTCTGGAGTTGAAAAAAGTTAAAAAAAATTGAAATCCTTATGTAACAGACGAGTTTTCGTCCGAAACCCTGATACTTGGAAAGAGATTGTCCATTTTGTACACGAAGTGCATCCAGCTTTTGCCGTAAACCTCTCAACTTTTTATCCCATGCTATGTAGGTGAAATTATGATACCATGCCAAGTTTCAACCTTTTTAGAGTTCATTTGTGGTGCTTTTTAATTTCAGGGTCATTTAGCTCAAAACAATTCATTAAATGCATAAAAAATAGCAAATGAAGTTAGATAGGGTTGAAATTTTAGGATGTGGCTTCTAATGCATCATATTGAATGCACAAAAAGTCTGGAGTTGAAATAAGTTAAAAAAATTGAAATCCTTTGGTAACACACGAGTTTTCGTCCGAAACCCTGATACTTCGAAAGAGATTGTCCATTTTGTACACGAAGTGCATCCAGTTTTTGCCGTAACCCTCTCAACTTTTTAGCACATGCTATGTGGGTGAAATTATGATACCATGCCAAGTTTCAACCATTTCAGAGTTCATTTGTGGTGCTTTTTAATTTCAGGGTCATTTAGCTGAAAACAATTCATTAAATGCATGAAAAATAGCAAATGAAGTTAGATAGGGTTGAAAGTTTAGGATGTGGCTTCTAATGGTTCATATTGAATGCACAAAAAGTCTGGAGTTGAAATAATTTTAAAAAATTGAAATCCTTTTGTAACAGACGAGTTTTCGTCCGAAACCGTGATACTTCGAAAGAGATTGTCCATTTTGAACACGAAGTGCATCCAGTTTTTGCCGTAACCCTCTCAACTTTTTAGCACATGCTATGTGGGTGAAATTATGATACCATGCCAACTTTCAACCATTTCAGAGTTCATTTGTGGTGCTTTTTAATTTCAGGGTTATTTAGCTCAAAACAATTCATTAAATGCATGAAAAATAGCAAATGAAGTTAGATAGGGTTGAAATTTAAAGAATGTGGCTTCTAATGGTTCATATGGAATGCACAAAAAGTTTGGAGTTGAAATAAGTTTAAAAAAATTGAAATCCTTTTGTAACACACGAGTTTTCGTCCTAAACCCTGATACTTCGAAAGAGATTGTCCATTTTGTACACGAAGTGCATCCAGTTTTTGCCGTAACCCTCTCAACTTTTTAGCACATGCTATGTGGGTGAAATTATGATACCATGCCAAGTTTCAACCATTTCAGAGTTCATTTGTGGTGCTTTTTAATTTCAGGGTCATTTAGCTCAAAACAATTCATTTAATGCATGAAAAATAGCAAATGAAGTTAGATAGGGTTGAAATTTTAGGATGTGGCTTCTAATGGTTCATACTGAATGCACAAAAAGTTTGGAGTTGAAATAAGTTAAAAAAATTGAAATCCTTTTGTAACAGACGAGTTTTCGTCCTAAACCCTGATACTTCGAAAGAGATTGTCCATTTTGTACACGAAGTGCATCCAGTTTTTGCCGTAACCCTCTCACCTTTTTAGCACATGCTATGTGGGTGAAATTATGATACCATGCCAACTTTCAACCATTTCAGAGTTCATTTGTGGTGCTTTTTAATTTCAGGGTCATTTAGCTCAAAACAATTCATTTAATGCATGAAAAATAGCAAATGAAGTTAGATAGGGTTGAAATTTTAGGATGTGGCTTCTAATGGTTCATATTGAATGCACAAAAAGTTTGGAGTTGAAATAAGTTAAAAAAAATTGAAATCCTTTTGTAACAGACGAGTTTTCGTCCGAAACCCTGATACTTCGAAAGAGATTGTCCATTTTGTACACGAAGTGCATCCAGCTTTTGCCGTAAACCTCTCAACTTTTTATCCCATGCTATGTGGGTGAAATTATGATACCATGCCAAGTTTCAACCTTTTTAGAGTTCATTTGTGGTGCTTTTTAATTTCAGGGTCATTTAGCTCAAAATAATTCATTAAATGCATGAAAAATAGGAAATGAAGTTAGATAGGGTTGAAAGTTTAGGATGTGGCTTCTAATGGTTCATATTGAATGCACAAAAAGTCTGGAGTTGAAATAATTTTAAAAAATTGAAATCCTTTTGTAACAGACGAGTTTTCGTCCGAAACCCTGATACTTCGAAAGAGATTGTCCATTTTGTACACGAAGTGCATCCAGTTTTTGCCGTAACCCTCTCAACTTTTTAGCACATGCTATGTGGGTGAAATTATGATACCATGCCAAGTTTCAACCATTTCAGAGTTCATTTGTGGTGCTTTTTAATTTCAGGGTCATTTAGCTCAAAACAATTCATTTAATGCATGAAAAATAGCAAATGAAGTTAGATAGGGTTGAAATTTTAGGATGTGGCTTCTAATGGTTCATATTGAATGCACAAAAAGTTTGGAGTTGAAATAAGTTAAAAAAAATTGAAATCCTTTTGTAACAGACGAGTTTTCGTCCTAAACCCTGATACTTCGAAAGAGATTGTCCATTTTGTACACGAAGTGCATCCAGTTTTTGCCGTAACCCTCTCAACTTTTTAGCACATGCTATGTGGGTGAAATTATGATACCATGCCAAGTTTCAACCATTTCAGAGTTCATTTGTGGTGCTTTTTAATTTCAGGGTCATTTAGGTCAAAACAATTCATTAAATGCATAAAAAATAGCAACTGAAGTTAGAAAGGGTTGAAATTTTAGGATGTGGCTTCTAATGCTTCATATTGAATGCACAAAAAGTCTGGAGTTGAAATAAGTTAAAAAAATTGAAATCCTTTTGTAACACACGAGTTTTCGTCCGAAATCCTGATACTTCGAAAGAGATTGTCCATTTTGTACACGAAGTGCATCCAGTTTTTGCCGTAACCCTCTCAACTTTTTAGCACATGCTATGTGGGTGAAATTATGATACCATGCCAAGTTTCAACCATTTCAGAGTTCATTTGTGGTGCTTTTTAATTTCAGGGTCATTTAGCTCAAAACAATTCATTAAATGCATGAAAAATAGCAAATGAAGTTAGATAGGGTTGAAAGTTTAGGATGTGGCTTCTAATGGTTCATATTGAATGCACAAAAAGTCTGGAGTTGAAATAATTTAAAAAATTGAAATCCTTTTGTAACAGACGAGTTTTCGTCCTAAACCCTGATACTTCGAAAGAGATTGTCCATTTTGTACACGAAGTGCATCCAGTTTTTGCCGTAACCCTCTCAAATTTTTAGCACATGCTATGTGGGTGAAATTATGATACCATGCCAACTTTCAACCATTTCAGAGTTCATTTGTGGTGCTTTTTAATTTCAGGGTTATTTAGCTCAAAACAATTCATTAAATGCATGAAAAATAGCGAATGAAGTTAGATAGGGTTGAAATTTAAAGAATGTGGCTTCTAATGGTTCATATGGAATGCACAAAAAGTTTGGAGTTGAAATAAGTTTAAAAAAATTGAAATCCTTTTGTAACAGACGAGTTTTCGTCCTAAACACTGATACTTCGAAAGAGATTGTCCATTTTGTACACGAAGTGCATCCAGTTTTTGCCGTAACCCTCTCAACTTTTTAGCACATGCTATTTGGGTGAAATTATGGTACCATGCCAAGTTTCAACCATTTCAGAGTTCATTTGTGGTGCTTTTTAATTTCAGGGTCATTTAGCTCAAAACAATTCATTAAATGCATGAAAAATAGCAAATGAAGTTAGATAGGGTTGAAATTTTAGGATGTGGCTTCTAATGGTTCATATTGAATGCACAAAAAGTCTGGAGTTGAAATAAGTTAAAACAAATTGAAATCCTTTTGTAACAGACGAGTTTTCGTCCGAAACCCTGATATTTCGAAAGAGATTGTCCATTTTGTACACGAAGTGCATCCAGTTTTTGCCGTAACCCTCTCAACTTTTTAGCACATGCTATGTGGGTGAAATTATGATACCATGCCAAGTTTCAACCATTTGATAGTTCATTTGTGGTGCTTTTTAATTTCAGGGTCATTTAGCTCAAAACAATTCATTAAATGCATGAAAAATAGCAAATGAAGTTAGATAGGGTTGAAATTTTAGGATGTGGCTTCTAATGGTTCATATTGAATGCACAAAAAGTCTGGAGTTGAAAAAAGTTAAAAAAAATTGAAATCCTTATGTAACAGACGAGTTTTCGTCCGAAACCCTGATACTTGGAAAGAGATTGTCCATTTTGTACACGAAGTGCATCCAGCTTTTGCCGTAAACCTCTCAACTTTTTATCCCATGCTATGTAGGTGAAATTATGATACCATGCCAAGTTTCAACCTTTTTAGAGTTCATTTGTGGTCCTTTTTAATTTCAGGGTCATTTAGCTCAAAACAATTCATTAAATGCATAAAAAATAGCAAATGAAGTTAGATAGGGTTGAAATTTTAGGATGTGGCTTCTAATGCATCATATTGAATGCACAAAAAGTCTGGAGTTGAAATAAGTTAAAAAAATTGAAATCCTTTGGTAACACACGAGTTTTCGTCCGAAACCCTGATACTTCGAAAGAGATTGTCCATTTTGTACACGAAGTGCATCCAGTTTTTGCCGTAACCCTCTCAACTTTTTAGCACATGCTATGTGGGTGAAATTATGATACCATGCCAAGTTTCAACCATTTCAGAGTTCATTTGTGGTGCTTTTTAATTTCAGGGTCATTTAGCTGAAAACAATTCATTAAATGCATGAAAAATAGCAAATGAAGTTAGATAGGGTTGAAAGTTTAGGATGTGGCTTCTAATGGTTCATATTGAATGCACAAAAAGTCTGGAGTTGAAATAATTTTAAAAAATTGAAATCCTTTTGTAACAGACGAGTTTTCGTCCGAAACCGTGATACTTCGAAAGAGATTGTCCATTTTGAACACGAAGTGCATCCAGTTTTTGCCGTAACCCTCTCAACTTTTTAGCACATGCTATGTGGGTGAAATTATGATACCATGCCAACTTTCAACCATTTCAGAGTTCATTTGTGGTGCTTTTTAATTTCAGGGTTATTTAGCTCAAAACAATTCATTAAATGCATGAAAAATAGCAAATGAAGTTAGATAGGGTTGAAATTTAAAGAATGTGGCTTCTAATGGTTCATATGGAATGCACAAAAAGTTTGGAGTTGAAATAAGTTTAAAAAAATTGAAATCCTTTTGTAACACACGAGTTTTCGTCCTAAACCCTGATACTTCGAAAGAGATTGTCCATTTTGTACACGAAGTGCATCCAGTTTTTGCCGTAACCCTCTCAACTTTTTAGCACATGCTATGTGGGTGAAATTATGATACCATGCCAAGTTTCAACCATTTCAGAGTTCATTTGTGGTGCTTTTTAATTTCAGGGTCATTTAGCTCAAAACAATTCATTTAATGCATGAAAAATAGCAAATGAAGTTAGATAGGGTTGAAATTTTAGGATGTGGCTTCTAATGGTTCATACTGAATGCACAAAAAGTTTGGAGTTGAAATAAGTTAAAAAAATTGAAATCCTTTTGTAACAGACGAGTTTTCGTCCTAAACCCTGATACTTCGAAAGAGATTGTCCATTTTGTACACGAAGTGCATCCAGTTTTTGCCGTAACCCTCTCACCTTTTTAGCACATGCTATGTGGGTGAAATTATGATACCATGCCAACTTTCAACCATTTCAGAGTTCATTTGTGGTGCTTTTTAATTTCAGGGTCATTTAGCTCAAAACAATTCATTTAATGCATGAAAAATAGCAAATGAAGTTAGATAGGGTTGAAATTTTAGGATGTGGCTTCTAATGGTTCATATTGAATGCACAAAAAGTTTGGAGTTGAAATAAGTTAAAAAAAATTGAAATCCTTTTGTAACAGACGAGTTTTCGTCCGAAACCCTGATACTTCGAAAGAGATTGTCCATTTTGTACACGAAGTGCATCCAGCTTTTGCCGTAAACCTCTCAACTTTTTATCCCATGCTATGTGGGTGAAATTATGATACCATGCCAAGTTTCAACCTTTTTAGAGTTCATTTGTGGTGCTTTTTAATTTCAGGGTCATTTAGCTCAAAATAATTCATTAAATGCATGAAAAATAGGAAATGAAGTTAGATAGGGTTGAAAGTTTAGGATGTGGCTTCTAATGGTTCATATTGAATGCACAAAAAGTCTGGAGTTGAAATAATTTTAAAAAATTGAAATCCTTTTGTAACAGACGAGTTTTCGTCCGAAACCCTGATACTTCGAAAGAGATTGTCCATTTTGTACACGAAGTGCATCCAGTTTTTGCCGTAACCCTCTCAACTTTTTAGCACATGCTATGTGGGTGAAATTATGATACCATGCCAAGTTTCAACCATTTCAGAGTTCATTTGTGGTGCTTTTTAATTTCAGGGTCATTTAGCTCAAAACAATTCATTTAATGCATGAAAAATAGCAAATGAAGTTAGATAGGGTTGAAATTTTAGGATGTGGCTTCTAATGGTTCATATTGAATGCACAAAAAGTTTGGAGTTGAAATAAGTTAAAAAAAATTGAAATCCTTTTGTAACAGACGAGTTTTCGTCCTAAACCCTGATACTTCGAAAGAGATTGTCCATTTTGTACACGAAGTGCATCCAGTTTTTGCCGTAACCCTCTCAACTTTTTAGCACATGCTATGTGGGTGAAATTATGATACCATGCCAAGTTTCAACCATTTCAGAGTTCATTTGTGGTGCTTTTTAATTTCAGGGTCATTTAGGTCAAAACAATTCATTAAATGCATAAAAAATAGCAACTGAAGTTAGAAAGGGTTGAAATTTTAGGATGTGGCTTCTAATGCTTCATATTGAATGCACAAAAAGTCTGGAGTTGAAATAAGTTAAAAAAATTGAAATCCTTTTGTAACACACGAGTTTTCGTCCGAAATCCTGATACTTCGAAAGAGATTGTCCATTTTGTACACGAAGTGCATCCAGTTTTTGCCGTAACCCTCTCAACTTTTTAGCACATGCTATGTGGGTGAAATTATGATACCATGCCAAGTTTCAACCATTTCAGAGTTCATTTGTGGTGCTTTTTAATTTCAGGGTCATTTAGCTCAAAACAATTCATTAAATGCATGAAAAATAGCAAATGAAGTTAGATAGGGTTGAAAGTTTAGGATGTGGCTTCTAATGGTTCATATTGAATGCACAAAAAGTCTGGAGTTGAAATAATTTTAAAAAATTGAAATCCTTTTGTAACAGACGAGTTTTCGTCCGAAACCCTGATACTTCGAAAGAGATTGTCCATTTTGTACACGAAGTGCATCCAGTTTTTTCCGTAACCCTCTCAACTGTTTAGCACATGCTATGTGGGTGAAATTATGATATACCATGCCAAGTTTCAACCATTTCCGAGTTCATTTGTGGTGATTTTTAATTTCAGGGTCATTTAGCTGAAAACAATTCATTAAATGCATGAAAAAGAGCAAATGAAGTTAGATAGGGTTGAAATTTTAGGATGTGGCTTCTAATGGTTCATATTGAATGCACAAAAAGTCTGGAGTTGAAATAATTTTAAAAAATTGAAATCCTTTTGTAACAGACGAGTTTTCGTCCGAAACCCTGATACTTCGAAAGAGATTGTCCATTTTGTACACGAAGTGCATCCAGTTTTTTCCGTAACCCTCTCAACTGTTTAGCACATGCTATGTGGGTGAAATTATGATATACCATGCCAAGTTTCAACCATTTCCGAGTTCATTTGTGGTGCTTTTTAATTTCAGGGTCATTTAGCTGAAAACAATTCATTAAATGCATGAAAAATAGCAAATGAAGTTAGATAGGGTTGAAATTTTAGGATGTGGCTTCTAATGGTTCATATTGAATGCACAAAAAGTCTGGAGTTGAAAAAAGTTAAAAAAAATTGAAATCCTTATGTAACAGACGAGTTTTCGTCCGAAACCCTGATACTTCGAAAGAGATTGTCCATTTTGTACACGAAGTGCATCCCGCTTTTGCCGTAACCCTCTCAACTTTTTAGCACATGCTATGTGGGTGAAATTATGATACCATGCCAAGTTTCAACCATTTCAGAGTTCATTTGTGGTGCTTTTTAATTTCAGGGTCATTTAGCTCAAAACAATTCATTTAATGCATGAAAAATAGCAAATGAAGTTAGATAGGGTTGAAATTTTAGGATGTGGCTTCTAATGGTTCATATTGAATGCACAAAAAGTTTGGAGTTGAAATAAGTTAAAAAAAATTGAAATCCTTTTGTAACAGACGAGTTTTCGTCCTAAACCCTGATACTTCGAAAGAGATTGTCCATTTTGTACACGAAGTGCATCCAGTTTTTGCCGTAACCCTCTCAACTTTTTAGCACATGCTATGTGGGTGAAATTATGATACCATGCCAAGTTTCAACCATTTCAGAGTTCATTTGTGGTGCTTTTTAATTTCAGGGTCATTTAGGTCAAAACAATTCATTAAATGCATAAAAAATAGCAACTGAAGTTAGATAGGGTTGAAATTTTAGGATGTGGCTTCTAATGCTTCATATTGAATGCACAAAAAGTCTGGAGTTGAAATAAGTTAAAAAAATTGAAATCCTTTTGTAACACACGAGTTTTCGTCCGAAACCCTGATACTTCGAAAGAGATTGTCCATTTTGTACACGAAGTGCATCCAGTTTTTGCCGTAACCCTCTCAACTTTTTAGCACATGCTATGTGGGTGAAATTATGATACCATGCCAAGTTTCAACCATTTCAGAGTTCATTTGTGGTGCTTTTTAATTTCAGGGTCATTTAGCTCAAAACAATTCATTAAATGCATGAAAAATAGCAAATGAAGTTAGATAGGGTTGAAAGTTTAGGATGTGGCTTCTAATGGTTCATATTGAATGCACAAAAAGTCTGGAGTTGAAATAATTTTAAAAAATTGAAATCCTTTTGTAACAGACGAGTTTTCGTCCGAAACCCTGATACTTCGAAAGAGATTGTCCATTTTGTACACGAAGTGCATCCAGTTTTTTCCGTAACCCTCTCAACTGTTTAGCACATGCTATGTGGGTGAAATTATGATATACCATGCCAAGTTTCAACCATTTCCGAGTTCATTTGTGGTGATTTTTAATTTCAGGGTCATTTAGCTGAAAACAATTCATTAAATGCATGAAAAAGAGCAAATGAAGTTAGATAGGGTTGAAATTTTAGGATGTGGCTTCTAATGGTTCATATTGAATGCACAAAAAGTCTGGAGTTGAAATAATTTTAAAAAATTGAAATCCTTTTGTAACAGACGAGTTTTCGTCCGAAACCCTGATACTTCGAAAGAGATTGTCCATTTTGTACACGAAGTGCATCCAGTTTTTTCCGTAACCCTCTCAACTGTTTAGCACATGCTATGTGGGTGAAATTATGATATACCATGCCAAGTTTCAACCATTTCCGAGTTCATTTGTGGTGCTTTTTAATTTCAGGGTCATTTAGCTGAAAACAATTCATTAAATGCATGAAAAATAGCAAATGAAGTTAGATAGGGTTGAAATTTTAGGATGTGGCTTCTAATGGTTCATATTGAATGCACAAAAAGTCTGGAGTTGAAATAATTTTAAAAAATTGAAATCCTTTTGTAACAGACGAGTTTTCGTCCGAAACCCTGATACTTCGAAAGAGATTGTCCATTTTGTACACGAAGTGCATCCAGTTTTTTCCGTAACCCTCTCAACTGTTTAGCACATGCTATGTGGGTTAAATTATGATATACCATGCCAAGTTTCAACCATTTCCGAGTTCATTTGTGGTGCTTTTTAATTTCAGGGTCATTTAGCTGAAAACAATTCATTAAATGCATGAAAAATAGCAAATGAAGTTAGATAGGGTCGAAATTTTAGGATGTGGCTTCTAATGGTTCATATTGAATGCACAAAAAGTCTGGAGTTGAAATAAGTTAAAAAAAATTGAAATCCTTTTGTAACAGACGAGTTTTCGTTCGAAACCCTGATATTTCGAAAGAGATTGTCCATTTTGTACACGAAGTGCATCCAGTTTTTTCCGTAACCCTCTCAACTTTTTAGCACATGCTATGTGGGTGAAATTATGATACCATGCCAAGTTTCAACCATTTGATAGTTCATTTGTGGTGCTTTTTAATTTCAGGATCATTTAGCTGAAAACAATTCATTAAATGCATGAAAAATAGCAAATGAAGTTAGATAGGGTTGAAATTTTAGGATGTGGCTTCTAATGGTTCATATTGAATGCACAAAAAGTCTGGAGTTGAAATAAGTTTAAAAAAATTGAAATCCTTATGTAACAGACGAGTTTTCGTCCGAAACCCTGATACTTCGAAAGAGATTGTCCATTTTGTACACGAAGTGCATCCAGCTTTTGCCGTAAACCTCTCAACTTTTTATCCCATGCTATGTGGGTGAAATTATGATACCATGCCAAGTTTCAACCTTTTTAGAGTTCATTTGTGGTGCTTTTTAATTTCAGGGTCATTTAGCTCAAAATAATTCATTAAATGCATGAAAAATAGGAAATGAAGTTAGATAGGGTTGAAAGTTTAGGATGTGGCTTCTAATGGTTCATATTGAATGCACAAAAAGTCTGGAGTTGAAATAATTTTAAAAAATTGAAATCCTTTTGTAACAGACGAGTTTTCGTCCGAAACCCTGATACTTCGAAAGAGATTGTCCATTTTGTACACGAAGTGCATCCAGTTTTTTCCGTAACCCTCTCAACTGTTTAGCACATGCTATGTGGGTGAAATTATGATATACCATGCCAAGTTTCAACCATTTCCGAGTTCATTTGTGGTGCTTTTTAATTTCAGGGTCATTTAGCTGAAAACAATTCATTAAATGCATGAAAAATAGCAAATGAAGTTAGATAGGGTTGAAATTTTAGGATGTGGCTTCTAATGGTTCATATTGAATGCACAAAAAGTCTGGAGTTGAAATAATTTTAAAAAATTGAAATCCTTTTGTAACAGACGAGTTTTCGTCCGAAACCCTGATACTTCGAAAGAGATTGTCCATTTTGTACACGAAGTGCATCCAGTTTTTGCCGTAACCCTCTCAACTTTTTAGCACATGCTATGTGGGTGAAATTATGATACCATGCCAAGTTTCAACCATTTCAGAGTTCATTTGTCGTGCTTTTTAATTTCAGGGTCGTTTAGCTCAAAACAATTCATTAAATGCATGAAAAATAGCAAATGAAGTTAGATAGGGTTGAAATTTTAGGATGTGGCTTCTAATGGTTCATATTGAATGCACAAAAAGTCTGGAGTTGAAATATGTTCAAAAAAATTGAAATCCTTTTGTAACAGACGAGTTTTCGTCCAAAACCCTGATACTTCGAAAGAGATTGTCCATTTTGTACACGAAGTGCATCCAGTTTTTGCCGTAACCCTCTCAACTTTTTAGCACATGCTATGTGGGTGAAATTATGATACCATGCCAAGTTTCAACCATTTGATAGTTCATTTGTGGTGCTTTTTAATTTCAGGGTCATTTAGCTCAAAACAATTCATTAAATGCATGAAAAATAGGAAATGGAGTTAGATAGGGTTGAAATTTTAGGATGTGGCTTCTAATGGTTCATATTGAATGCACAAAAAGTCTGGAGTTGAAAAAAGTTAAAAAAAATTGAAATCCTTATGTAACAGACGAGTTTTCGTCCGAAACCCTGATACTTCGAAAGAGATTGTCCATTTTGTACACGAAGTGCATCCAGCTTTTGCCGTAAACCTCTCAACTTTTTATCCCATGCTATGTGGGTGAAATTATGATACCATGCCAAGTTTCAACCTTTTTAGAGTTCATTTGTGGTGCTTTTTAATTTCAGGGTCATTTAGCTCAAAACAATTCATTAAATGCATAAAAAATAGCAAATGAAGTTAGATAGGGTTGAAATTTTAGGATGTGGCTTCTAATGCTTCATATTGAATGCACAAAAAGTCTGGAGTTGAAATAAGTTAAAAAAATTGAAATCCTTTGGTAACACACGAGTTTTCGTCCGAAACCCTGATACTTCGAAAGAGATTGTCCATTTTGTACACGAAGTGCATCCAATTTTTGCCGTAACCTCTCAACTTTTTAGCACATGCTATGTGGGTGAAATTATGATACCATGCCAAGTTTCAACCATTTCAGAGTTCATTTGTGGTGCTTTTTAATTTCAGGGTCATTTAGCTCAAAACAATTCATTAAATGCATGAAAAATAGCAAATGAAGTTAGATAGGGTTGAAAGTTTAGGATGTGGCTTCTAATGGTTCATATTGAATGCACAAAAAGTCTGGAGTTGAAATAATTTAAAAAATTGAAATCCTTTTGTAACAGACGAGTTTTCGTCCTAAACCCTGATACTTCGAAAGAGATTGTCCATTTTGTACACGAAGTGCATCCAGTTTTTGCCGTAACCCTCTCAAATTTTTAGCACATGCTATGTGGGTGAAATTATGATACCATGCCAACTTTCAACCATTTCAGAGTTCATTTGTGGTGCTTTTTAATTTCAGGGTTATTTAGCTCAAAACAATTCATTAAATGCATGAAAAATAGCGAATGAAGTTAGATAGGGTTGAAATTTAAAGAATGTGGCTTCTAATGGTTCATATGGAATGCACAAAAAGTTTGGAGTTGAAATAAGTTTAAAAAAATTGAAATCCTTTTGTAACAGACGAGTTTTCGTCCTAAACCCTGATACTTCGAAAGAGATTGTCCATTTTGTACACGAAGTGCATCCAGTTTTTGCCGTAACCCTCTCAACTTTTTAGCACATGCTATGTGGGTGAAAATATGATACCTTGCCAAGTTTCAACCATTTCAGAGTTCATTTGTGGTGCTTTTTAATTTCTGGGTCATTTAGCTCAAAACAATTCATTAAATGCATGAAAAATAGGAAATGAAGTTAGATAGGGTTGAAATTTTAGGATGTGGCTTCTAATGCTTCATATTGAATGCACAAAAAGTCTGGAGTTGAAATAAGTTAAAAAAATTTGAAATCCTTTTGTAACAGACGAGTTTTCGTCCTAAACCCTGATACTTCGAAAGAGATTGTCCATTTTGTATACGAAGTGCATCCAGTTTTTGCCGTAACCCTCTCAACTTTTTAGCACATGCTATGTGGGTGAAATTATGATACCATGCCAACTTTCAACCATTTCAGAGTTCATTTGTGGTGCTTTTTAATTTCAGGGTCATTTAGCTCAAAACAATTCATTAAATGCATGAAAAATAGCAAATGAAGTTAGATAGGGTCGAAATTTTAGGATGTGGCTTCTAATGGTTCATATTTAATGCACAAAAAGTTTGGAGTTGAAATAAGTTAAAAAAATTTGAAATCCTTTTGTAAGAGACGAGTTTTCGTCCTAAACCCTGATACTTCGAAAGAGATTGTCCATTTTGTACACGAAGTGCATCCAGTTTTTGCCGTAACCCTCTCAACTTTTTAGCACATGCTATGTGGGTGAAATTATGGTACCATGCCAAGTTTCAACCATTTCAGAGTTCATTTGTGGTGCTTTTTAATTTCAGGGTCATTTAGCTCAAAACAATTCATTAAATGCATGAAAAATAGCAAATGAAGTTAGATAGGGTTGAAATTTTAGGATGTGGCTTCTAATGGTTCATATTGAATGCACAAAAAGTCTGGAGTTGAAATAAGTTAAAACAAATTGAAATCCTTTTGTAACAGACGAGTTTTCGTCCGAAACCCTGATATTTCGAAAGAGATTGTCCATTTTGTACACGAAGTGCATCCAGTTTTTGCCGTAACCCTCTCAACTTTTTAGCACATGCTATGTGGGTGAAATTATGATACCATGCCAAGTTTCAACCATTTGATAGTTCATTTGTGGTGCTTTTTAATTTCAGGGTCATTTAGCTCAAAACAATTCATTAAATGCATGAAAAATAGGAAATGAAGTTAGATAGGGTTGAAATTTTAGGATGTGGCTTCTAATGGTTCATATTGAATGCACAAAAAGTCTGGAGTTGAAAAAAGTTAAAAAAAATTGAAATCCTTATGTAACAGACGAGTTTTCTTCCGAAACCCTGATACTTCGAAAGAGATTGTCCATTTTGTACACGAAGTGCATCCAGCTTTTGCCGTAAACCTCTCAACTTTTTATCCCATGCTATGTGGGTGAAATTATGATACCATGCCAAGTTTCAACCTTTTTAGAGTTCATTTGTGGTGCTTTTTAATTTCATGGTCATTTAGCTCAAAACAATTCATTAAATGCATAAAAAATAGCAAATGAAGTTAGATAGGGTTGAAATTTTAGGACGTGGCTTCTAATGCTTCATATTGAATGCACAAAAAGTCTGGAGTTGAAATAAGTTAAAAAAATTGAAATCCTTTGGTAACACACGAGTTTTCGTCCGAAACCCTGATACTTCGAAAGAGATTGTCCATTTTGTACACGAAGTGCATCCAGTTTTTGCCGTAACCTCTCAACTTTTTAGCACATGCTATGTGGGTGAAATTATGATACCATGCCAAGTTTCAACCATTTCAGAGTTCATTTGTGGTGCTTTTTAATTTCAGGGTCATTTAGCTCAAAACAATTCATTAAATGCATGAAAAATAGCAAATGAAGTTAGATAGGGTTGAAAGTTTAGGATGTGGCTTCTAATGGTTCATATTGAATGCACAAAAAGTCTGGAGTTGAAATAATTTAAAAAATTGAAATCCTTTTGTAACAGACGAGTTTTCGTCCGAAAACGTGATACTTCGAAAGAGATTGTCCATTTTGTACACGAAGTGCATCCAGTTTTTGCCGTAACCCTCTCAACTTTTTAGCACATGCTATGTGGGTGAAATTATGATACCATGCCAACTTTCAACCATTTCAGAGTTCATTTGTGGTGCTTTTTAATTTCAGGGTTATTTAGCTCAAAACAATTCATTAAATGCATGAAAAATAGCGAATGAAGTTAGATAGGGTTGAAATTTAAAGAATGTGGCTTCTAATGGTTCATATGGAATGCACAAAAAGTTTGGAGTTGAAATAAGTTTAAAAAAATTGAAATCCTTTTGTAACAGACGAGTTTTCGTCCTAAACCCTGATACTTCGAAAGAGATTGTCCATTTTGTACACGAAGTGCATCCAGTTTTTGCCGTAACCCTCTCAACTTTTTAGCACATGCTATGTTGGTGAAATTATGATACCATGCCAAGTTTCAACCATTTCAGAGTTCATTTGTGGTGCTTTTTAATTTCTGGGTCATTTAGCTCAAAACAATTCATTAAATGCATGAAAAATAGGAAATGAAGTTAGATAGGGTTGAAATTTTAGGATGTGGCTTCTAATGCTTCATATTGAATGCACAAAAAGTCTGGAGTTGAAATAAGTTAAAAAAAATTGAAATCCTTTTGTAACAGACGAGTTTTCGTCCTAAACCCTGATACTTCGAAAGAGATTGTCCATTTTGTATACGAAGTGCATCCAGTTTTTGCCGTAACCCTCTCAACTTTCTAGCACATGCTATGTGGGTGAAATTATGATACCATGCCAACTTTCAACCATTTCAGAGTTCATTTGTGGTGCTTTTTAATTTCAGGGTCATTTAGCTCAAAACAATTCATTAAATGCATGAAAAATAGGAAATGGAGTTAGATAGGGTTGAAATTTTAGGATGTGGCTTCTAATGGTTCATATTGAATGCACAAAAAGTCTGGAGTTGAAAAAAGTTAAAAAAAATTGAAATCCTTATGTAACAGACGAGTTTTCGTCCGAAACCCTGATACTTCGAAAGAGATTGTCCATTTTGTACACGAAGTGCATCCAGCTTTTGCCGTAACCCTCTCAACTTTTTATCCCATGCTATGTGGGTGAAATTATGATACCATGCCAAGTTTCAACCTTTTTAGAGTTCATTTGTGGTGCTTTTTAATTTCAGGGTCATTTAGCTCAAAACAATTCATTAAATGCATAAAAAATAGCAAATGAAGTTAGATAGGGTTGAAATTTTAGGATGTGGCTTCTAATGCTTCATATTGAATGCACAAAAAGTCTGGAGTTGAAATAAGTTAAAAAAATTGAAATCCTTTGGTAACACACGAGTTTTCGTCCGAAACCCTGATACTTCGAAAGAGATTGTCCATTTTGTACACGAAGTGCATCCAATTTTTGCCGTAACCTCTCAACTTTTTAGCACATGCTATGTGGGTGAAATTATGATACCATGCCAAGTTTCAACCATTTCAGAGTTCATTTGTGGTGCTTTTTAATTTCAGGGTCATTTAGCTCAAAACAATTCATTAAATGCATGAAAAATAGCAAATGAAGTTAGATAGGGTTGAAAGTTTAGGATGTGGCTTCTAATGGTTCATATTGAATGCACAAAAAGTCTGGAGTTGAAATAATTTAAAAAATTGAAATCCTTTTGTAACAGACGAGTTTTCGTCCTAAACCCTGATACTTCGAAAGAGATTGTCCATTTTGTACACGAAGTGCATCCAGTTTTTGCCGTAACCCTCTCAAATTTTTAGCACATGCTATGTGGGTGAAATTATGATACCATGCCAACTTTCAACCATTTCAGAGTTCATTTGTGGTGCTTTTTAATTTCAGGGTTATTTAGCTCAAAACAATTCATTAAATGCATGAAAAATAGCGAATGAAGTTAGATAGGGTTGAAATTTAAAGAATGTGGCTTCTAATGGTTCATATGGAATGCACAAAAAGTTTGGAGTTGAAATAAGTTTAAAAAAATTGAAATCCTTTTGTAACAGACGAGTTTTCGTCCTAAACCCTGATACTTCGAAAGAGATTGTCCATTTTGTACACGAAGTGCATCCAGTTTTTGCCGTAACCCTCTCAACTTTTTAGCACATGCTATGTGGGTGAAATTATGATACCTTGCCAAGTTTCAACCATTTCAGAGTTCATTTGTGGTGCTTTTTAATTTCTGGGTCATTTAGCTCAAAACAATTCATTAAATGCATGAAAAATAGGAAATGAAGTTAGATAGGGTTGAAATTTTAGGATGTGGCTTCTAATGCTTCATATTGAATGCACAAAAAGTCTGGAGTTGAAATAAGTTAAAAAAATTTGAAATCCTTTTGTAACAGACGAGTTTTCGTCCTAAACCCTGATACTTCGAAAGAGATTGTCCATTTTGTATACGAAGTGCATCCAGTTTTTGCCGTAACCCTCTCAACTTTTTAGCACATGCTATGTGGGTGAAATTATGATACCATGCCAACTTTCAACCATTTCAGAGTTCATTTGTGGTGCTTTTTAATTTCAGGGTCATTTAGCTCAAAACAATTCATTAAATGCATGAAAAATAGCAAATGAAGTTAGATAGGGTCGAAATTTTAGGATGTGGCTTCTAATGGTTCATATTTAATGCACAAAAAGTTTGGAGTTGAAATAAGTTAAAAAAATTTGAAATCCTTTTGTAAGAGACGAGTTTTCGTCCTAAACCCTGATACTTCGAAAGAGATTGTCCATTTTGTACACGAAGTGCATCCAGTTTTTGCCGTAACCCTCTCAACTTTTTAGCACATGCTATGTGGGTGAAATTATGGTACCATGCCAAGTTTCAACCATTTCAGAGTTCATTTGTGGTGCTTTTTAATTTCAGGGTCATTTAGCTCAAAACAATTCATTAAATGCATGAAAAATAGCAAATGAAGTTAGATAGGGTTGAAATTTTAGGATGTGGCTTCTAATGGTTCATATTGAATGCACAAAAAGTCTGGAGTTGAAATAAGTTAAAACAAATTGAAATCCTTTTGTAACAGACGAGTTTTCGTCCGAAACCCTGATATTTCGAAAGAGATTGTCCATTTTGTACACGAAGTGCATCCAGTTTTTGCCGTAACCCTCTCAACTTTTTAGCACATGCTATGTGGGTGAAATTATGATACCATGCCAAGTTTCAACCATTTGATAGTTCATTTGTGGTGCTTTTTAATTTCAGGGTCATTTAGCTCAAAACAATTCATTAAATGCATGAAAAATAGGAAATGAAGTTAGATAGGGTTGAAATTTTAGGATGTGGCTTCTAATGGTTCATATTGAATGCACAAAAAGTCTGGAGTTGAAAAAAGTTAAAAAAAATTGAAATCCTTATGTAACAGACGAGTTTTCTTCCGAAACCCTGATACTTCGAAAGAGATTGTCCATTTTGTACACGAAGTGCATCCAGCTTTTGCCGTAAACCTCTCAACTTTTTATCCCATGCTATGTGGGTGAAATTATGATACCATGCCAAGTTTCAACCATTTCAGAGTTCATTTGTGGTGCTTTTTAATTTCAGGGTCATTTAGCTCAAAACAATTCATTAAATGCATGAAAAATAGCAAATGAAGTTAGATAGGGTTGAAAGTTTAGGATGTGGCTTCTAATGGTTCATATTGAATGCACAAAAAGTCTGGAGTTGAAATAATTTAAAAAATTGAAATCCTTTTGTAACAGACGAGTTTTCGTCCGAAAACGTGATACTTCGAAAGAGATTGTCCATTTTGTACACGAAGTGCATCCAGTTTTTGCCGTAACCCTCTCAACTTTTTAGCACATGCTATGTGGGTGAAATTATGATACCATGCCAACTTTCAACCATTTCAGAGTTCATTTGTGGTGCTTTTTAATTTCAGGGTTATTTAGCTCAAAACAATTCATTAAATGCATGAAAAATAGCGAATGAAGTTAGATAGGGTTGAAATTTAAAGAATGTGGCTTCTAATGGTTCATATGGAATGCACAAAAAGTTTGGAGTTGAAATAAGTTTAAAAAAATTGAAATCCTTTTGTAACAGACGAGTTTTCGTCCTAAACCCTGATACTTCGAAAGAGATTGTCCATTTTGTACACGAAGTGCATCCAGTTTTTGCCGTAACCCTCTCAACTTTTTAGCACATGCTATGTTGGTGAAATTATGATACCATGCCAAGTTTCAACCATTTCAGAGTTCATTTGTGGTGCTTTTTAATTTCTGGGTCATTTAGCTCAAAACAATTCATTAAATGCATGAAAAATAGGAAATGAAGTTAGATAGGGTTGAAATTTTAGGATGTGGCTTCTAATGCTTCATATTGAATGCACAAAAAGTCTGGAGTTGAAATAAGTTAAAAAAAATTGAAATCCTTTTGTAACAGACGAGTTTTCGTCCTAAACCCTGATACTTCGAAAGAGATTGTCCATTTTGTATACGAAGTGCATCCAGTTTTTGCCGTAACCCTCTCAACTTTCTAGCACATGCTATGTGGGTGAAATTATGATACCATGCCAACTTTCAACCATTTCAGAGTTCATTTGTGGTGCTTTTTAATTTCAGGGTCATTTAGCTCAAAACAATTCATTAAATGCATGAAAAATAGCAAATGAAGTTAGATAGGGTCGAAATTTTAGGATGTGGCTGTAATGGTTCATATTGAATGCACAAAAAGTTTGGAGTTGAAATAAGTTAAAAAAATTTGAAATCCTTTTGTAACAGACGAGTTTTCGTCCTAAACCCTGATACTTCGAAAGAGATTGTCCATTTTGTACACGAAGTGCATCCAGTTTTTGCCGTAACCCTCTCAACTTTTTAGCACATGCTATGTGGGTGAAATTATGGTACCATGCCAAGTTTCAACCATTTCAGAGTTCATTTGTGGTGCTTTTTAATTTCATGGTCATTTAGCTCAAAACAATTCATTAAATGCATGAAAAATAGCAAATGAAGTTAGATAGGGTTGAAATTTTAGGATGTGGCTTCTAATGGTTCATATTGAATGCACAAAAAGTCTGGAGTTGAAATAAGTTAAAACAAATTGAAATCCTTTTGTAACAGACGAGTTTTCGTCCGAAACCCTGATATTTCGAAAGAGATTGTCCATTTTGTACACGAAGTGCATCCAGTTTTTGCCGTAACCCTCTCAACTTTTTAGCACATGCTATGTGGGTGAAATTATGATACCATGCCAAGTTTCAACCATTTGATAGGTCATTTGTGGTGCTTTTTAATTTCAGGGTCATTTAGCTCAAAACAATTCATTAAATGCATGAAAAATAGCAAATGAAGTTAGATAGGGTTGAAATTTTAGGATGTGGCTTCTAATGGTTCATATTGAATGCACAAAAAGTCTGGAGTTGAAAAAAGTTAAAAAAAATTGAAATCCTTATGTAACAGACGAGTTTTCGTCCGAAACCCTGATACTTCGAAAGAGATTGTCCATTTTGTACACGAAGTGCATCCAGCTTTTGCCGTAAACCTCTCAACTTTTTATCCCATGCTATGTGGGTGAAATTATGATACCATGCCAAGTTTCAACCATTTCAGAGTTCATTTGTGGTGCTTTTTAATTTCAGGGTCATTTAGCTCAAAACAATTCATTAAATGCATAAAAAATAGCAAATGAAGTTAGATAGGGTTGAAATTTTAGGATGTGGCTTCTAATGCTTCATATTGAATGCACAAAAAGTCTGGAGTTGAAATAAGTTAAAAAAATTGAAATCCTTTGGTAACACACGAGTTTTCGTCCGAAACCCTGATACTTCGAAAGAGATTGTCCATTTTGTACACGAAGTGCATCCAGTTTTTGCCGTAACCCTCTCAACTTTTTAGCACATGCTATGTGGGTGAAATTATGATACCATGCCAAGTTTCAACCATTTCAGAGTTCATTTGTGGTGCTTTTTAATTTCAGGGTCATTTAGCTGAAAACAATTCATTAAATGCATGAAAAATAGCAAATGAAGTTAGATAGGGTTGAAAGTTTAGGATGTGGCTTCTAATGGTTCATATTGAATGCACAAAAAGTCTGGAGTTGAAATAATTTTAAAAAATTGAAATCCTTTTGTAACAGACGAGTTTTCGTCCGAAACCGTGATACTTCGAAAGAGATTGTCCATTTTGTACACGAAGTGCATCCAGTTTTTGCCGTAACCCTCTCAACTTTTTAGCACATGCTATGTGGGTGAAATTATGATACCATGCCAACTTTCAACCATTCCAGAGTTCATTTGTGGTGCTTTTTAATTTCAGGGTTATTTAGCTCAAAACAATTCATTAAATGCATGAAAAATAGCAAATGAAGTTAGATAGGGTTGAAATTTAAAGAATGTGGCTTCTAATGGTTCATATGGAATGCACAAAAAGTTTGGAGTTGAAATAAGTTTAAAAAAATTGAAATCCTTTTGTAACACACGAGTTTTCGTCCTAAACCCTGATACTTCGAAAGAGATTGTCCAT
This sequence comes from Elymus sibiricus, assembly GCA_039707655.1. NCBI lineage: Eukaryota > Viridiplantae > Streptophyta > Magnoliopsida > Poales > Poaceae > Elymus > Elymus sibiricus. The sequence goes on from CM077665.1 coordinate 243,529,617, forward strand.
TTTGTACACGAAGTGCATCCAGTTTTTGCCGTAACCCTCTCAACTTTTTAGCACATGCTATGTGGGTGAAATTATGATACCATGCCAAGTTTCAACCATTTCAGAGTTCATTTGTGGTGCTTTTTAATTTCAGGGTCATTTAGCTCAAAACAATTCATTTAATGCATGAAAAATAGCAAATGAAGTTAGATAGGGTTGAAATTTTAGGATGTGGCTTCTAATGGTTCATACTGAATGCACAAAAAGTTTGGAGTTGAAATAAGTTAAAAAAATTGAAATCCTTTTGTAACAGACGAGTTTTCGTCCTAAACCCTGATACTTCGAAAGAGATTGTCCATTTTGTACACGAAGTGCATCCAGTTTTTGCCGTAACCCTCTCAACTTTTTAGCACATGCTATGTGGGTGAAATTATGATACCATGCCAAGTTTCAACCATTTCAGAGTTCATTTGTGGTGCTTTTTAATTTCAGGGTCATTTAGCTCAAAACAATTCATTTAATGCATGAAAAATAGCAAATGAAGTTAGATAGGGTTGAAATTTTAGGATGTGGCTTCTAATGGTTCATACTGAATGCACAAAAAGTTTGGAGTTGAAATAAGTTAAAAAAATTGAAATCCTTTTGTAACAGACGAGTTTTCGTCCTAAACCCTGATACTTCGAAAGAGATTGTCCATTTTGTACACGAAGTGCATCCAGTTTTTGCCGTAACCCTCTCACCTTTTTAGCACATGCTATGTGGGTGAAATTATGATACCATGCCAACTTTCAACCATTTCAGAGTTCATTTGTGGTGCTTTTTAATTTCAGGGTCATTTAGCTCAAAACAATTCATTTAATGCATGAAAAATAGCAAATGAAGTTAGATAGGGTTGAAATTTTAGGATGTGGATTCTAATGGTTCATATTGAATGCACAAAAAGTTTGGAGTTAAAATAAGTTAAAAAAATTTGAAATCCTTTTGTAACAGACGAGTTTTCGTCCGAAACCGTGATACTTCGAAAGAGATTGTCCATTTTGTACACGAAGTGCATTCAGTTTTTGCCGTAACCCTCTCAACTTTTTAGCACATGCTATGTGGGTGAAATTATGATACCATGCCAACTTTCAACCATTTCAGAGTTCATTTGTGGTGCTTTTTAATTTCAGGGTCATTTAGCTCAAAACAATTCATTAAATGCATGAAAAATAGCAAATGAAGTTAGATAGGGTTGAAATTTTAGGATGTGGCTTCTAATGGTTCATATTGAATGCACAATAAGTCTGGAGTTAAAATAAGTTAAAAAAATTGAAATCCTTATGTAACAGACGAGTTTTCGTCCGAAACCCTGATACTTCGAAAGAGATTGTCCATTTTGTACACGAAGTGCATTCAGCTTTTGCCGTAACCCTCTCAACTTTTTATCCCATGCTATGTGGGTGAAATTATGATACCATGCCAAGTTTCAACCTTTTTAGAGTTCATTTGTGGTGCTTTTTAATTTCAGGGTCATTTAGCTCAAAACAATTCATTAAATGCATAAAAAATAGCAAATGAAGTTAGATAGGGTTGAAATTTTAGGATGTGGCTTCTAATGCTTCATTTTGAATGCACAAAAAGTCTGGAGTTGAAATAAGTTAAAAAAATTGAAATCCTTTGGTAACACATGAGTTTTCGTCCGAAACCCTGATACTTCGAAAGAGATTGTCCATTTTGTACACGAAGTGCATCCAGTTTTTGCCGTAACCCTTTCAACTTTTTAGCACATGCTATGTGGGTGAAATTATGATACCATGCCAAGTTTCAACCATTTCATAGTTCATTTGTGGTGCTTTTTAATTTCAGGGTCATTTAGCTCAAAACAATTCATTAAATGCATGAAAAATAGCAAATGAAGTTAGACAGGGTTGAAAGTTTAGGATGTGGCTTCTAATGGTTCATATTGAATGCACAAAAAGTCTGGAGTTGAAATAATTTTAAAAAATTGAAATCCTTTTGTAACAGACGAGTTTTCGTCCGAAACCCTGATACTTCGAAAGAGATTGTCCATTTTGTACACGAAGTGCATCCAGTTTTTGCCGTAACCCTCTCAACTTTTTAGCACATGCTATGTGGGTGAAATTATGATACCATGCAAACTTTCAACCATTTCAGAGTTCATTTGTGGTGCTTTTTAATTTCAGGGTTATTTAGCTCAAAACAATTCATTAAATGCATGAAAAATAGCAAATCAAGTTAGATAGGGTTGAAATTTTAGGATGTGGCTTCTAATGGTTCATATGGAATGCACAAAAAGTTTGGAGTTGAAATAAGTTCAAAAAAATTGAAATCCTTTTGTAACAGACGAGTTTTCGTCCTAAACCCTCATACTTCGAAAGAGATTGTCCATTTTGTACACGAAGTGCATCCAGTTTTTTCCGTAACCCTCTCAACTTTTTAGCACATGCTATGTGGGTGAAATTATGATACCATGCGAAGTTTCAACCATTTCAGAGTTCATTTGTGGTGCTTTTTAATTTCAGGGTCATTTAGCTCAAAACAATTCATTTAATGCATGAAAAATAGCAAATTAAGTTAGATAGGGTTGAAATTTTAGGATGTGGCTTCTAATGGTTCATATTGAATGCACAAAAAGTTTGGAGTTGAAATAAGTTAAAAAAAATAGAAATCCTTTTGTAACAGACGAGTTTTCGTCCTAAACCCTGATACATCAAAAGAGATTGTCCATTTTGTACACGAAGTGCATCCAGTTTTTGCCGTAACCCTCTCAACTTTTTAGCACATGCTATGTGGGTGAAATTATGCCATGCCAGGTTTCAACCATTTCAGAGTTCATTTGTGGTGCTTTTTAATTTCAGGGTCATTTAGCTCAAAACAATTCATTAAATGCATAAAAAATAGCAAATGAAGTTAGAAAGGGTTGAAATTTTAGGATGTGGCTTCTAATGCTTCATATTGAATGCACAAAAAGTCTGGAGTTGAAATAAGTTAAAAAAATTGAAATCCTTTTTTAACACACGAGTTTTCGTCCAAAACCCTGATACTTCGAAAGAGATTGTCCGTTTTGTACACGAAGTGCATCCAGTTTTTGCCGTAACCCTCTCAACTTTTTAGCACATGCTATGTGGGTGAAATTATGATACCATGCCAAGTTTCAACCATTTCAGAGTTCATTTGTGGTGCTTTTTAATTTCAGGGTCATTTAGCTCAAAACAATTCATTAAATGCATGAAAAATAGCAAATGAAGTTAGATAGGGTTGAAAGTTTAGGATGTGGCTTCTAATGGTTCATATTGAATGCACAAAAATTCTGGAGTTGAAATAATTTTAAAAAATTGAAATCCTTTTGTAACACACGAGTTTTCGTCCGAAACCCTGATACTTCGAAAGAGATTGTCCATTTTGTACACGAAGTGCATCCAGTTTTTTCCGTAACCCTCTCAACTGTTTAGCACATGCTATGTGGGTGAAATTATGATATACCATGCCAAGTTTCAACCATTTCCGAGTTCATTTGTGGTGCTTTTTAATTTCAGGGTCATTTAGCTGAAAACAATTCATTAAATGCATGAAAAATAGCAAATGAAGTTAGATAGGGTTGAAATTTTAGGATGTGGCTTCTAATGGTTCATATTGAATGCACAAAAAGTCTGGAGTTGAAATAATTTTAAAAAATTGAAATCCTTTTGTAACAGACGAGTTTTCGTCCGAAACCCTGATACTTCGAAAGAGATTGTCCATTTTGTACACGAAGTGCATCCAGTTTTTGCCGTAACCCTCTCAACTTTTTAGCACATGCTATGTGGGTGAAATTATGATACCATGCCAACTTTCAACCATTTCAGAGTTCATTTGTGGTGCTTTTTAATTTCAGGGTCATTTAGCTCAAAACAATTCATTAAATGCATGAAAAATAGCAAATGAAGTTAGATAGGGTTGAAATTTTAGGATGTGGCTTCTAATGGTTCATATTGAATGCACAAAAAGTCTGGAGTTGAAATAAGTTAAAAAAAATTGAAATCCTTTTGTAACAGACGAGTTTTCGTCCGAAACCCTGATATTTCGAAAGAGATTGTCCATTTTGTACACGAAGTGCATCCAGTTTTTGCCGTAACCCTCTCAAATTTTTAGCACTTGCTATGTGGGTGAAATTATGATACCATGCCAAGTTTCAACCATTTGATAGTTCATTTGTGGTGCTTTTTAATTTCAGGGTCATTTAGCTCAAAACAATTCATTAAATGCATGAAAAATAGGAAATGAAGTTAGATAGGGTTGAAATTTTAGGATGTGGCTTCTAATGGTTCATATTGAATGCACAAAAAGTCTGGAGTTGAAAAAAGTTAAAAAAAATTGAAATCCTTATGTAACAGACGAGTTTTCGTCCGAAACCCTGATACTTCGAAAGAGATTGTCCATTTTGTACACGAAGTGCATCCAGCTTTTGCCGTAAACCTCTCAACTTTTTATCCCATGCTATGTGGGTGAAATTATGATACCATGCCAAGTTTCAACCTTTTTAGAGTTCATTTGTGGTGCTTTTTAATTTCAGGGTCATTTAGCTCAAAACAATTCATTAAATGCATAAAAAATAGCAAATGAAGTTAGATAGGGTTGAAATTTTAGGATGTGGCTTCTAATGCTTCATATTGAATGCACAAAAAGTCTGGAGTTGAAATAAGTTAAAAAAATTGAAATCCTTTGGTAACACACGAGTTTTCGTCCGAAACCCTGATACTTCGAAAGAGATTGTCCATTTTGTACACGAAGTGCATCCAGTTTTTGCCGTAACCCTCTCAACTTTTTAGCACATGCTATGTGGGTGAAATTATGATACCATGCCAAGTTTCAACCATTTCAGAGTTCATTTGTGGTGCTTTTTAATTTCAGGGTCATTTAGCTGAAAACAATTCATTAAATGCATGAAAAATAGCAAATGAAGTTAGATAGGGTTGAAAGTTTAGGATGTGGCTTCTAATGGTTCATATTGAATGCACAAAAAGTCTGGAGTTGAAATAATTTTAAAAAATTGAAATCCTTTTGTAACAGACGAGTTTTCGTCCGAAACCGTGATACTTCGAAAGAGATTGTCCATTTTGTACACGAAGTGCATCCAGTTTTTGCCGTAACCCTCTCAACTTTTTAGCACATGCTATGTGGGTGAAATTATGATACCATGCCAACTTTCAACCATTTCAGAGTTCATTTGTGGTGCTTTTTAATTTCAGTGTTATTTAGCTCAAAACAATTCATTAAATGCATGAAAAATAGCAAATGAAGTTAGATAGGGTTGAAATTTAAAGAATGTGGCTTCTAATGGTTCATATGGAATGCACAAAAAGTTTGGAGTTGAAATAAGTTTAAAAAAATTGAAGTCCTTTTGTAACAGACCAGTTTTTGTCCTAAACCCTGATACTTCGAAAGAGATTGTCCATTTTGTACACGAAGTGCATCCAGTTTTTGCCGTAACCCTCTCAACTTTTTAGCACATGCTATGTGGGTGAAATTATGATACCATGCCAAGTTTCAACCATTTCAGAGTTCATTTGTGGTGCTTTTTAATTTCAGGGTCATTTAGCTCAAAACAATTCATTAAATGCATGAAAAATAGGAAATGAAGTTAGATAGGGTTGAAATTTTAGGATGTGGCTTCTAATGCTTCATATTGAATGCACAAAAAGTCTGGAGTTGAAATAAGTTAAAAAAAATTGAAATCCTTTTGTAACAGACGAGTTTTCGTCCTAAACCCTGATACTTCGAAAGAGATTGTCCATTTTGTATACGAAGTGCATCCAGTTTTTGCCGTAACCCTCTCAACTTTTTAGCACATGCTATGTGGGTGAAATTATGATACCATGCCAACTTTCAACCATTTCAGAGTTCATTTGTGGTGCTTTTTAATTTCAGGGTCATTTAGCTCAAAACAATTCATTAAATGCATGAAAAATAGCAAATGAAGTTAGATAGGGTCGAAATTTTAGGATGTGGCTTCTAATGGTTCATATTGAATGCACAAAAAGTTTGGAGTTGAAATAAGTTAAAAAATTTTGAAATCCTTTTGTAAGAGACGAGTTTTCGTCCTAAACCCTGATACTTCGAAAGAGATTGTCCATTTTGTACACGAAGTGCATCCAGTTTTTGCCGTAACCCTCTCAACTTTTTAGCACATGCTATGTGGGTGAAATTATGGTACCATCCCAAGTTTCAACCATTTCAGAGTTCATTTGTGGTGCTTTTTAATTTCAGGGTCATTTAGCTCAAAACAATTCATTAAATGCATGAAAAATAGCAAATGAAGTTAGATAGGGCTGAAATTTTAGGATGTGGCTTCTAATGGTTCATATTGAATGCACAAAAAGTCTGGAGTTGAAATAAGTTAAAAAAAATTGATATCCTTTTGTAACAGACGAGTTTTCGTCCGAAACCCTGATATTTCGAAAGAGATTGTCCATTTTGTACACGAAGTGCATCCAGTTTTTGCCGTAACCCTCTGAACTTTTTAGCACATGCTATGTGGGTGAAATTATGAAACCATGCCAAGTTTCAACCATTTGATAGTTCATTTGTGGTGCTTTTTAATTTCAGGGTCATTTAGCTCAAAACAATTCATTAAATGCATGAAAAATAGCAAATGAAGTTAGATAGGGTTGAAATTTTAGGATGTGGCTTCTAATGGTTCATATTGAATGCACAAAAAGTCTGGAGTTGAAAAAAGTTAAAAAAATTGAAATCCTTATGTAACAGACGAGTTTTCGTCCGAAACCCTGATACTTCGAAAGAGATTGTCCATTTTGTACACGAAGTGCATCCATCTTTTGCCGTAACCCTCTCAACTTTTTATCCCATGCTATGTGGGTGAAATTATGATACCATGCCAAGTTTCAACCTTTTTAGAGTTCATTTGTGGTGCTTTTTAATTTCAGGGTCATTTAGCTCAAAACAATTCATTAAATGCATAAAAAATAGGAAATGAAGTTAGATAGGGTTGAAATTTTAGGATGTGGCTTCTAATGCTTCATATTGAATGCACAAAAAGTCTGGAGTTGAAATAAGTTAAAAAAATTGAAATCCTTTGGTAACAGACGAGTTTTCGTCCGAAACCCTGATACTTCGAAAGAGATTGTCCATTTTGTACACGAAGTGCATCCAGTTTTTGCCGTAACCCTCTCAACTTTTTAGCACATGCTATGTGGGTGAAATTATGATACCATGCCAAGTTTCAAATATTTCAGAGTTCATTTGTGGTGCTTTTTAATTTCAGGGTCATTTAGCTGAAAACAATTCATTAAATGCATGAAAAATAGGAAATGAAGTTAGATAGGGTTGAAAGTTTAGGATGTGGCTTCTAATGGTTCATATTGAATGCACAAAAAGTCTGGAGTTGAAATAATTTTAAAAAATTGAAATCCTTTTGTAACAGACGAGTTTTCGTCCGAAACCGTGATACTTCGAAAGAGATTGTCCATTTTGTACACGAAGTGCATCCAGTTTTTGCCCTAACCCTCTCAACTTTTTAGCACATGCTATGTGGGTGAAATTATGATACCATGCCAACTTTCAACCATTTCAGAGTTCATTTGTGGTGCTTTTTAATTTCAGGGTTATTTAGCTCAAAACAATTCATTAAATGCATGAAAAATAGCAAATGACGTTAGATAGGGTTGAAATTTAAAGAATGTGGCTTCTAATGGTTCATATGGAATGCACAAAAAGTTTGGACTTGAAATAAGTTTAAAAAAATTGAAATCCTTTTGTAACAGACGAGTTTTCGTCCTAAACCCTGATACTTCGAAAGAGATTGTCCATTTTGTACACGAAGTGCATCCAGTTTTTGCCGTAACCCTCTCAACTTTTTAGCACATGCTATGTGGGTGAAATTATGATACCATGCCAAGTTTCAACCATTTCAGAGTTCATTTGTGGTGCTTTTTAATTTCAGGGTCATTTAGCTCAAAACAATTCATTAAATGCATGAAAAATAGGAAATGAAGTTAGATAGGGTTGAAATTTTAGGATGTGGCTTCTAATGGTTCATATTGAATGCAGAAAAAGTCTGGAGTTGAAATAAGTTAAAAAAATTGAAATCCTTTTGTAACAGACGAGTTTTCGTCCTAAACCCTGATACTTCGAAAGAGATTGTCCATTTTGTATACGAAGTGCATCCAGTTTTTGCCGTAACCCTCTCAACTTTTTAGCACATGCTATGTGGGTGAAATTATGATACCATGCCAACTTTCAACCATTTCAGAGTTCATTTGTGGTGCTTTTTAATTTCAGGGTCATTTAGCTCAAAACAATTCATTAAATGCATGAAAAATAGCAAATGAAGTTAGATAGGGTCCAAATTTTAGGATGTGGCTTCTAATGGTTCATATTGAATGCACAAAAAGTTTGGAGTTGAAATAAGTTAAAAAAATTTGAAATCCTTTTGTAACAGACGAGTTTTCGTCCTAAACCCTGATACTTCGAAAGAGATTGTCCATTTTGTACACGAAGTGCATCCAGTTTTTGCCGTAACCCTCTCAACTTTTTAGCACATGCTATGTGGGTGAAATTATGGTACCATCCCAAGTTTCAACCATTTCAGAGTTCATTTGTGGTGCTTTTTAATTTCAGGGTCATTTAGCTCAAAACAATTCATTAAATGCATGAAAAATAGCAAATGAAGTTAGATAGGGTTGAAATTTTAGGATGTGGCTTCTAATGGTTCATATTGAATGCAGAAAAAGTCTGGAGTTGAAATAAGTTAAAAAAAATTGAAATCCTTTTGTAACAGACGAGTTTTCGTCCGAAACCCTGATATTTCGAAAGAGATTGTCCATTTTGTACACGAAGTGCATCCAGTTTTTGCCGTAACCCTCTCAACTTTTTAGCACATGCTATGTGGGTGAAATTATGATACCATGCCAAGTTTCAACCATTTGATAGTTCATTTGTGGTGCTTTTTAATTTCAGGGTCATTTAGCTCAAAACAATTCATTAAATGCATGAAAAATAGCAAATGAAGTTAGATAGGGTTGAAATTTTAGGATGTGGCTTCTAATGGTTCATATTGAATGCACAAAAAGTCTGGAGTTCAAAAAAGTTAAAAAAATTGAAATCCTTATGTAACAGACGAGTTTTCGTCCGAAACCCTGATACTTCGAAAGAGATTGTCCATTTTGTACACGAAGTGCATCCAGCTTTTGCCGTAACCCTCTCAACTTTTTATCCCATGCTATGTGGGTGAAATTATGATACCATGCCAAGTTTCAACCTTTTTAGAGTTCATTTGTGGTGCTTTTTAATTTCAGGGTCATTTAGCTCGAAACAATTCATTAAATGCATAAAAAATAGCAAATGAAGTTAGATAGGGTTGAAATTTTAGGATGTGGCTTCTAATGCTTCATATTGAATGCACAAAAAGTCTGGAGTTGAAATAAGTTAAAAAAATTGAAATCCTTTGGTAACACACGAGTTTTCGTCCGAAACCCTGATACTTCGAAAGAGATTGTCCGTTTTGTACACGAAGTGCATCCAGTTTTTGCCGTAACCCTCTCAACTTTTTAGCACATGCTATGTGGGTGAAATTATGATACCATGCCAAGTTTCAACCATTTCAGAGTTCATTTGTGGTGCTTTTTAATTTCAGGGTCATTTAGCTGAAAACAATTCATTAAATGCATGAAAAATAGCAAATGAAGTTAGATAGGGTTGAAAGTTTAGGATGTGGCTTCTAATGGTTCATATTGAATGCACAAAAGTCTGTAGTTGAAATAATTTTAAAAAATTGAAATCCTTTTGTAACAGACGAGTTTTCGTCCGAAACCGTGATACTTCGAAAGAGATTGTCCATTTTGTACACGAAGTGCATCCAGTTTTTGCCGTAACCCTCTCAACTTTTGAGCACATGCTATGTGGGTGAAATTATGATACCATGCCAACTTTCAACCATTTCAGAGTTCATTTGTGGTGCTTTTTAATTTCAGGGTTATTTAGCTCAAAACAATTCATTAAATGCATGAAAAATAGCAAATGAAGTTAGATAGGGTTGAAATTTAAAGAATGTGGCTTCTAATGGTTCATATGGAATGCACAAAAAGTTTGGAGTTGAAATAAGTTCAAAAAAAATTGAAATCCTTTTGTAACAGACGAGTTTTCGTCCTAAACCCTGATACTTCGAAAGAGATTGTCCATTTTGTACACGAAGTGCATCCAGTTTTTGCCGTAACCCTCTCAACTTTTTAGCACATGCTATGTGGGTGAAATTATGATACCATGCCAAGTTTCAACCATTTCAGAGTTCATTTGTGGTGCTTTTTAATTTCAGGGTCATTTAGCTCAAAACAATTCATTAAATGCATGAAAAATAGGAAATGAAGTTAGATAGGGTTGAAATTTTAGGATGTGGCTTCTAATGCTTCATATTGAATGCACAAAAAGACTGTAGTTGAAATAAGTTAAAAAAAATTGAAATCCTTTTGTAACAAACGATTTTTCGTCCTAAACCCTGATACTTCGAAAGAGATTGTCCATTTTGTATACGAAGTGCATCCAGTTTTTGCCGTAACCCTCTCAACTTTTTAGCACATGCTATGTGGGTGAAATTATGATACCATGCCAACTTTCAACCATTTCAGAGTTCATTTGTGGTGCTTTTTAATTTCAGGGTCATTTAGCTCAAAACAATTCATTAAATGCATGAAAAATAGCAAATGAAGTTAGATAGGGTCGAAATTTTAGGATGTGGCTTCTAATGGTTCATATTGAATGCACAAAAAGTTTGGAGTTGAAATAAGTTAAAAAAATTTGAAATCCTTTTGTAACAGACGAGTTTTCGTCCAAAACCCTGATACTTCGAAAGAGATTGTCCGTTTTGTACACGAAGTGCATCCAGTTTTTGCCGTAACCCTCTCAACTTTTTAGCACATGCTATGTGGGTGAAATTATGATACCATGCCAAGTTTCAACCATTTCAGAGTTCATTTGTGGTGCTTTTTAATTTCAGGGTCATTTAGCTCAAAACAATTCATTAAATGCATGAAAAATAGCAAATGAAGTTAGATAGGGTTGAAAGTTTAGGATGTGGCTTCTAATGGTTCATATTGAATGCACAAAAATTCTGGAGTTGAAATAATTTTAAAAAATTGAAATCCTTTTGTAACACACGAGTTTTCGTCCGAAACCCTGATACTTCGAAAGAGATTGTCCATTTTGTACACGAAGTGCATCCAGTTTTTTCCGTAACCCTCTCAACTGTTTAGCACATGCTATGTGGGTGAAATTATGATATACCATGCCAAGTTTCAACCATTTCCGAGTTCATTTGTGGTGCTTTTTAATTTCAGGGTCATTTAGCTGAAAACAATTCATTAAATGCATGAAAAATAGCAAATGAAGTTAGATAGGGTTGAAATTTTAGGATGTGGCTTCTAATGGTTCATATTGAATGCACAAAAAGTCTGGAGTTGAAATAATTTTAAAAAATTGAAATCCTTTTGTAACAGACGAGTTTTCGTCCGAAACCCTGATACTTCGAAAGAGATTGTCCATTTTGTACACGAAGTGCATCCAGTTTTTGCCGTAACCCTCTCAACTTTTTAGCACATGCTATGTGGGTGAAATTATGATACCATGCCAACTTTCAACCATTTCAGAGTTCATTTGTGGTGCTTTTTAATTTCAGGGTCATTTAGCTCAAAACAATTCATTAAATGCATGAAAAATAGCAAATGAAGTTAGATAGGGTCGAAATTTTAGGATGTGGCTTCTAATGGTTCATATTGAATGCACAAAAAGTTTGGAGTTGAAATAAGTTAAAAAAAATTGAAATCCTTTTGTAACAGACGAGTTTTCATCCTAAACCCTGATACTTCGAAAGAGATTGTCCATTTTGTACACGAAGTGCATCCAGTTTTTGCCGTAACCCTCTCAACTTTTTAGCACATGCTATGTGTGTGAAATTATGGTACCATGCCAAGTTTCAACCATTTCATAGTTCATTTGTGGTGTTTTTAATTTCAGGGTCATTTAGCTCAAAACAATTCATTAAATGCATGAAAAATAGCAAATGAAGTTAGATAGGGTTGAAATTTTAGGATGTGGCTTCTAATGGTTCATATTGAATGCACAAAAAGTCTGGAGTTGAAATAAGTTAAAAAAAATTGAAATCCTTTTGTAACAGACGAGTTTTCGTCCGAAACCCTGATATTTCGAAAGAGATTGTCCATTTTGTACACGAAGTGCATCCAGTTTTTGCCGTAACCCTCTCAAATTTTTAGCACTTGCTATGTGGGTGAAATTATGATACCATGCCAAGTTTCAACCATTTGATAGTTCATTTGTGGTGCTTTTTAATTTCAGGGTCATTTAGCTCAAAACAATTCATTAAATGCATGAAAAATAGGAAATGAAGTTAGATAGGGTTGAAATTTTAGGATGTGGCTTCTAATGGTTCATATTGAATGCACAAAAAGTCTGGAGTTGAAAAAAGTTAAAAAAAATTGAAATCCTTATGTAACAGACGAGTTTTCGTCCGAAACCCTGATACTTCGAAAGAGATTGTCCATTTTGTACACGAAGTGCATCCAGCTTTTGCCGTAAACCTCTCAACTTTTTATCCCATGCTATGTGGGTGAAATTATGATACCATGCCAAGTTTCAACCTTTTTAGAGTTCATTTGTGGTGCTTTTTAATTTCAGGGTCATTTAGCTCAAAACAATTCATTAAATGCATAAAAAATAGCAAATGAAGTTAGATAGGGTTGAAATTTTAGGATGTGGCTTCTAATGCTTCATATTGAATGCACAAAAAGTCTGGAGTTGAAATAAGTTAAAAAAATTGAAATCCTTTGGTAACACACGAGTTTTCGTCCGAAACCCTGATACTTCGAAAGAGATTGTCCATTTTGTACACGAAGTGCATCCAGTTTTTGCCGTAACCCTCTCAACTTTTTAGCACATGCTATGTGGGTGAAATTATGATACCATGCCAAGTTTCAACCATTTCAGAGTTCATTTGTGGTGCTTTTTAATTTCAGGGTCATTTAGCTGAAAACAATTCATTAAATGCATGAAAAATAGCAAATGAAGTTAGATAGGGTTGAAAGTTTAGGATGTGGCTTCTAATGGTTCATATTGAATGCACAAAAAGTCTGGAGTTGAAATAATTTTAAAAAATTGAAATCCTTTTGTAACAGACGAGTTTTCGTCCGAAACCGTGATACTTCGAAAGAGATTGTCCATTTTGTACACGAAGTGCATCCAGTTTTTGCCGTAACCCTCTCAACTTTTTAGCACATGCTATGTGGGTGAAATTATGATACCATGCCAACTTTCAACCATTTCAGAGTTCATTTGTGGTGCTTTTTAATTTCAGTGTTATTTAGCTCAAAACAATTCATTAAATGCATGAAAAATAGCAAATGAAGTTAGATAGGGTTGAAATTTAAAGAATGTGGCTTCTAATGGTTCATATGGAATGCACAAAAAGTTTGGAGTTGAAATAAGTTTAAAAAAATTGAAGTCCTTTTGTAACAGACCAGTTTTTGTCCTAAACCCTGATACTTCGAAAGAGATTGTCCATTTTGTACACGAAGTGCATCCAGTTTTTGCCGTAACCCTCTCAACTTTTTAGCACATGCTATGTGGGTGAAATTATGATACCATGCCAAGTTTCAACCATTTCAGAGTTCATTTGTGGTGCTTTTTAATTTCAGGGTCATTTAGCTCAAAACAATTCATTAAATGCATGAAAAATAGGAAATGAAGTTAGATAGGGTTGAAATTTTAGGATGTGGCTTCTAATGCTTCATATTGAATGCACAAAAAGTCTGGAGTTGAAATAAGTTAAAAAAAATTGAAATCCTTTTGTAACAGACGAGTTTTCGTCCTAAACCCTGATACTTCGAAAGAGATTGTCCATTTTGTATACGAAGTGCATCCAGTTTTTGCCGTAACCCTCTCAACTTTTTAGCACATGCTATGTGGGTGAAATTATGATACCATGCCAACTTTCAACCATTTCAGAGTTCATTTGTGGTGCTTTTTAATTTCAGGGTCATTTAGCTCAAAACAATTCATTAAATGCATGAAAAATAGCAAATGAAGTTAGATAGGGTCGAAATTTTAGGATGTGGCTTCTAATGGTTCATATTGAATGCACAAAAAGTTTGGAGTTGAAATAAGTTAAAAAATTTTGAAATCCTTTTGTAAGAGACGAGTTTTCGTCCTAAACCCTGATACTTCGAAAGAGATTGTCCATTTTGTACACGAAGTGCATCCAGTTTTTGCCGTAACCCTCTCAACTTTTTAGCACATGCTATGTGGGTGAAATTATGGTACCATCCCAAGTTTCAACCATTTCAGAGTTCATTTGTGGTGCTTTTTAATTTCAGGGTCATTTAGCTCAAAACAATTCATTAAATGCATGAAAAATAGCAAATGAAGTTAGATAGGGCTGAAATTTTAGGATGTGGCTTCTAATGGTTCATATTGAATGCACAAAAAGTCTGGAGTTGAAATAAGTTAAAAAAAATTGATATCCTTTTGTAACAGACGAGTTTTCGTCCGAAACCCTGATATTTCGAAAGAGATTGTCCATTTTGTACACGAAGTGCATCCAGTTTTTGCCGTAACCCTCTCAACTTTTTAGCACATGCTATGTGGGTGAAATTATGAAACCATGCCAAGTTTCAACCATTTGATAGTTCATTTGTGGTGCTTTTTAATTTCAGGGTCATTTAGCTCAAAACAATTCATTAAATGCATGAAAAATAGCAAATGAAGTTAGATAGGGTTGAAATTTTAGGATGTGGCTTCTAATGGTTCATATTGAATGCACAAAAAGTCTGGAGTTGAAAAAAGTTAAAAAAATTGAAATCCTTATGTAACAGACGAGTTTTCGTCCGAAACCCTGATACTTCGAAAGAGATTGTCCATTTTGTACACGAAGTGCATCCAGCTTTTGCCGTAACCCTCTCAACTTTTTATCCCATGCTATGTGGGTGAAATTATGATACCATGCCAAGTTTCAACCTTTTTAGAGTTCATTTGTGGTGCTTTTTAATTTCAGGGTCATTTAGCTCAAAACAATTCATTAAATGCATAAAAAATAGGAAATGAAGTTAGATAGGGTTGAAATTTTAGGATGTGGCTTCTAATGCTTCATATTGAATGCACAAAAAGTCTGGAGTTGAAATAAGTTAAAAAAATTGAAATCCTTTGGTAACACACGAGTTTTCGTCCGAAACCCTGATACTTCGAAAGAGATTGTCCATTTTGTACACGAAGTGCATCCAGTTTTTGCCGTAACCCTCTCAACTTTTTAGCACATGCTATGTGGGTGAAATTATGATACCATGCCAAGTTTCAAATATTTCAGAGTTCATTTGTGGTGCTTTTTAATTTCAGGGTCATTTAGCTGAAAACAATTCATTAAATGCATGAAAAATAGCAAATGAAGTTAGATAGGGTTGAAAGTTTAGGATGTGGCTTCTAATGGTTCATATTGAATGCACAAAAAGTCTGGAGTTGAAATAATTTTAAAAAATTGAAATCCTTTTGTAACAGACGAGTTTTCGTCCGAAACCGTGATACTTCGAAAGAGATTGTCCATTTTGTACACGAAGTGCATCCAGTTTTTGCCCTAACCCTCTCAACTTTTTAGCACATGCTATGTGGGTGAAATTATGATACCATGCCAACTTTCAACCATTTCAGAGTTCATTTGTGGTGCTTTTTAATTTCAGGGTTATTTAGCTCAAAACAATTCATTAAATGCATGAAAAATAGCAAATGACGTTAGATAGGGTTGAAATTTAAAGAATGTGGCTTCTAATGGTTCATATGGAATGCACAAAAAGTTTGGACTTGAAATAAGTTTAAAAAAATTGAAATCCTTTTGTAACAGACGAGTTTTCGTCCTAAACCCTGATACTTCGAAAGAGATTGTCCATTTTGTACACGAAGTGCATCCAGTTTTTGCCGTAACCCTCTCAACTTTTTAGCACATGCTATGTGGGTGAAATTATGATACCATGCCAAGTTTCAACCATTTCAGAGTTCATTTGTGGTGCTTTTTAATTTCAGGGTCATTTAGCTCAAAACAATTCATTAAATGCATGAAAAATAGGAAATGAAGTTAGATAGGGTTGAAATTTTAGGATGTGGCTTCTAATGCTTCATATTGAATGCACAAAAAGTCTGGAGTTGAAATAAGTTAAAAAAAATTGAAATCCTTTTGTAACAGACGAGTTTTCGTCCTAAACCCTGATACTTCGAAAGAGATTGTCCATTTTGTATACGAAGTGCATCCAGTTTTTGCCGTAACCCTCTCAACTTTTTAGCACATGCTATGTGGGTGAAATTATGATACCATGCCAACTTTCAACCATTTCAGAGTTCATTTGTGGTGCTTTTTAATTTCAGGGTCATTTAGCTCAAAACAATTCATTAAATGCATGAAAAATAGCAAATGAAGTTAGATAGGGTCCAAATTTTAGGATGTGGCTTCTAATGGTTCATATTGAATGCACAAAAAGTTTGGAGTTGAAATAAGTTAAAAAAATTTGAAATCCTTTTGTAACAGACGAGTTTTCGTCCTAAACCCTGATACTTCGAAAGAGATTGTCCATTTTGTACACGAAGTGCATCCAGTTTTTGCCGTAACCCTCTCAACTTTTTAGCACATGCTATGTGGGTGAAATTATGGTACCATCCCAAGTTTCAACCATTTCAGAGTTCATTTGTGGTGCTTTTTAATTTCAGGGTCATTTAGCTCAAAACAATTCATTAAATGCATGAAAAATAGCAAATGAAGTTAGATAGGGTTGAAATTTTAGGATGTGGCTTCTAATGGTTCATATTGAATGCAGAAAAAGTCTGGAGTTGAAATAAGTTAAAAAAAATTGAAATCCTTTTGTAACAGACGAGTTTTCGTCCGAAACCCTGATATTTCGAAAGAGATTGTCCATTTTGTACACGAAGTGCATCCAGTTTTTGCCGTAACCCTCTCAACTTTTTAGCACATGCTATGTGGGTGAAATTATGATACCATGCCAAGTTTCAACCATTTGATAGTTCATTTGTGGTGCTTTTTAATTTCAGGGTCATTTAGCTCAAAACAATTCATTAAATGCATGAAAAATAGCAAATGAAGTTAGATAGGGTTGAAATTTTAGGATGTGGCTTCTAATGGTTCATATTGAATGCACAAAAAGTCTGGAGTTGAAAAAAGTTAAAAAAATTGAAATCCTTATGTAACAGACGAGTTTTCGTCCGAAACCCTGATACTTCGAAAGAGATTGTCCATTTTGTACACGAAGTGCATCCAGCTTTTGCCGTAACCCTCTCAACTTTTTATCCCATGCTATGTGGGTGAAATTATGATACCATGCCAAGTTTCAACCTTTTTAGAGTTCATTTGTGGTGCTTTTTAATTTCAGGGTCATTTAGCTCAAAACAATTCATTAAATGCATAAAAAATAGGAAATGAAGTTAGATAGGGTTGAAATTTTAGGATGTGGCTTCTAATGCTTCATATTGAATGCACAAAAAGTCTGGAGTTGAAATAAGTTAAAAAAATTGAAATCCTTTGGTAACACACGAGTATTCGTCCGAAACCCTGATACTTCGAAAGAGATTGTCCATTTTGTACACGAAGTGCATCCAATTTTTGCCGTAACCCTCTCAACTTTTTAGCACATGCTATGTGGGTGAAATTATGATACCATGCCAAGTTTCAAATATTTCAGAGTTCATTTGTGGTGCTTTTTAATTTCAGGGTCATTTAGCTGAAAACAATTCATTAAATGCATGAAAAATAGCAAATGAAGTTAGATAGGGTTGAAAGTTTAGGATGTGGCTTCTAATGGTTCATATTGAATGCACAAAAAGTCTGGAGTTGAAATAATTTTAAAAAATTGAAATCCTTTTGTAACAGACGAGTTTTCGTCCGAAACCGTGATACTTCGAAAGAGATTGTCCATTTTGTACACGAAGTGCATCCAGTTTTTGCCCTAACCCTCTCAACTTTTTAGCACATGCTATGTGGGTGAAATTATGATACCATGCCAACTTTCAACCATTTCAGAGTTCATTTGTGGTGCTTTTTAATTTCAGGGTTATTTAGCTCAAAACAATTCATTAAATGCATGAAAAATAGCAAATGACGTTAGATAGGGTTGAAATTTAAAGAATGTGGCTTCTAATGGTTCATATGGAATGCACAAAAAGTTTGGACTTGAAATAAGTTTAAAAAAATTGAAATCCTTTTGTAACAGACGAGTTTTCGTCCTAAACCCTGATACTTCGAAAGAGATTGTCCATTTTGTACACGAAGTGCATCCAGTTTTTGCCGTAACCCTCTCAACTTTTTAGCACATGCTATGTGGGTGAAATTATGATACCATGCCAAGTTTCAAATATTTCAGAGTTCATTTGTGGTGCTTTTTAATTTCAGGGTCATTTAGCTGAAAACAATTCATTAAATGCATGAAAAATAGGAAATGAAGTTAGATAGGGTTGAAAGTTTAGGATGTGGCTTCTAATGGTTCATATTGAATGCACAAAAAGTCTGGAGTTGAAATAATTTTAAAAAATTGAAATCCTTTTGTAACAGACGAGTTTTCGTCCTAAACCCTGATACTTCGAAAGAGATTGTCCATTTTGTACACGAAGTGCATCCAGTTTTTGCCCTAACCCTCTCAACTTTTTAGCACATGCTATGTGGGTGAAATTATGATACCATGCCAACTTTCAACCATTTCAGAGTTCATTTGTGGTGCTTTTTAATTTCAGGGTTATTTAGCTCAAAACAATTCATTAAATGCATGAAAAATAGCAAATGACGTTAGATAGGGTTGAAATTTAAAGAATGTGGCTTCTAATGGTTCATATGGAATGCACAAAAAGTTTGGACTTGAAATAAGTTTAAAAAAATTGAAATCCTTTTGTAACAGACGAGTTTTCGTCCTAAACCCTGATACTTCGAAAGAGATTGTCCATTTTGTACACGAAGTGCATCCAGTTTTTGCCGTAACCCTCTCAACTTTTTAGCACATGCTATGTGGGTGAAATTATGATACCATGCCAAGTTTCAACCATTTCAGAGTTCATTTGTGGTGCTTTTTAATTTCAGGGTCATTTAGCTCAAAACAATTCATTAAATGCATGAAAAATAGGAAATGAAGTTAGATAGGGTTGAAATTTTAGGATGTGGCTTCTAATGGTTCATATTGAATGCAGAAAAAGTCTGGAGTTGAAATAAGTTAAAAAAAATTGAAATCCTTTTGTAACAGACGAGTTTTCGTCCTAAACCCTGATACTTCGAAAGAGATTGTCCATTTTGTATACGAAGTGCATCCAGTTTTTGCCGTAACCCTCTCAACTTTTTAGCACATGCTATGTGGGTGAAATTATGATACCATGCCAACTTTCAACCATTTCAGAGTTCATTTGTGGTGCTTTTTAATTTCAGGGTCATTTAGCTCAAAACAATTCATTAAATGCATGAAAAATAGCAAATGAAGTTAGATAGGGTCCAAATTTTAGGATGTGGCTTCTAATGGTTCATATTGAATGCACAAAAAGTTTGGAGTTGAAATAAGTTAAAAAAATTTGAAATCCTTTTGTAACAGACGAGTTTTCGTCCTAAACCCTGATACTTCGAAAGAGATTGTCCATTTTGTACACGAAGTGCATCCAGTTTTTGCCGTAACCCTCTCAACTTTTTAGCACATGCTATGTGGGTGAAATTATGGTACCATCCCAAGTTTCAACCATTTCAGAGTTCATTTGTGGTGCTTTTTAATTTCAGGGTCATTTAGCTCAAAACAATTCATTAAATGCATGAAAAATAGCAAATGAAGTTAGATAGGGTTGAAATTTTAGGATGTGGCTTCTAATGGTTCATATTGAATGCAGAAAAAGTCTGGAGTTGAAATAAGTTAAAAAAAATTGAAATCCTTTTGTAACAGACGAGTTTTCGTCCGAAACCCTGATATTTCGAAAGAGATTGTCCATTTTGTACACGAAGTGCATCCAGTTTTTGCCGTAACCCTCTCAACTTTTTAGCACATGCTATGTGGGTGAAATTATGATACCATGCCAAGTTTCAACCATTTGATAGTTCATTTGTGGTGCTTTTTAATTTCAGGGTCATTTAGCTCAAAACAATTCATTAAATGCATGAAAAATAGCAAATGAAGTTAGATAGGGTTGAAATTTTAGGATGTGGCTTCTAATGGTTCATATTGAATGCACAAAAAGTCTGGAGTTGAAAAAAGTTAAAAAAATTGAAATCCTTATGTAACAGACGAGTTTTCGTCCGAAACCCTGATACTTCGAAAGAGATTGTCCATTTTGTACACGAAGTGCATCCAGCTTTTGCCGTAACCCTCTCAACTTTTTATCCCATGCTATGTGGGTGAAATTATGATACCATGCCAAGTTTCAACCTTTTTAGAGTTCATTTGTGGTGCTTTTTAATTTCAGGGTCATTTAGCTCGAAACAATTCATTAAATGCATAAAAAATAGCAAATGAAGTTAGATAGGGTTGAAATTTTAGGATGTGGCTTCTAATGCTTCATATTGAATGCACAAAAAGTCTGGAGTTGAAATAAGTTAAAAAAATTGAAATCCTTTGGTAACACACGAGTTTTCGTCCGAAACCCTGATACTTCGAAAGAGATTGTCCGTTTTGTACACGAAGTGCATCCAGTTTTTGCCGTAACCCTCTCAACTTTTTAGCACATGCTATGTGGGTGAAATTATGATACCATGCCAAGTTTCAACCATTTCAGAGTTCATTTGTGGTGCTTTTTAATTTCAGGGTCATTTAGCTGAAAACAATTCATTAAATGCATGAAAAATAGCAAATGAAGTTAGATAGGGTTGAAAGTTTAGGATGTGGCTTCTAATGGTTCATATTGAATGCACAAAAGTCTGTAGTTGAAATAATTTTAAAAAATTGAAATCCTTTTGTAACAGACGAGTTTTCGTCCGAAACCGTGATACTTCGAAAGAGATTGTCCATTTTGTACACGAAGTGCATCCAGTTTTTGCCGTAACCCTCTCAACTTTTGAGCACATGCTATGTGGGTGAAATTATGATACCATGCCAACTTTCAACCATTTCAGAGTTCATTTGTGGTGCTTTTTAATTTCAGGGTTATTTAGCTCAAAACAATTCATTAAATGCATGAAAAATAGCAAATGAAGTTAGATAGGGTTGAAATTTAAAGAATGTGGCTTCTAATGGTTCATATGGAATGCACAAAAAGTTTGGAGTTGAAATAAGTTCAAAAAAAATTGAAATCCTTTTGTAACAGACGAGTTTTCGTCCTAAACCCTGATACTTCGAAAGAGATTGTCCATTTTGTACACGAAGTGCATCCAGTTTTTGCCGTAACCCTCTCAACTTTTTAGCACATGCTATGTGGGTGAAATTATGATACCATGCCAAGTTTCAACCATTTCAGAGTTCATTTGTGGTGCTTTTTAATTTCAGGGTCATTTAGCTCAAAACAATTCATTAAATGCATGAAAAATAGGAAATGAAGTTAGATAGGGTTGAAATTTTAGGATGTGGCTTCTAATGCTTCATATTGAATGCACAAAAAGACTGGAGTTGAAATAAGTTAAAAAAAATTGAAATCCTTTTGTAACAAACGATTTTTCGTCCTAAACCCTGATACTTCGAAAGAGATTGTCCATTTTGTATACGAAGTGCATCCAGTTTTTGCCGTAACCCTCTCAACTTTTTAGCACATGCTATGTGGGTGAAATTATGATACCATGCCAACTTTCAACCATTTCAGAGTTCATTTGTGGTGCTTTTTAATTTCAGGGTCATTTAGCTCAAAACAATTCATTAAATGCATGAAAAATAGCAAATGAAGTTAGATAGGGTCGAAATTTTAGGATGTGGCTTCTAATGGTTCATATTGAATGCACAAAAAGTTTGGAGTTGAAATAAGTTAAAAAAATTTGAAATCCTTTTGTAACAGACGAGTTTTCGTCCTAAACCCTGATACTTCGAAAGAGATTGTCCATTTTGTACACGAAGTGCATCCAGTTTTTGCCGTAACCCTCTCAACTTTTTAGCACATGCTATGTGGGTGAAATTATGGTACCATCCCAAGTTTCAACCATTTCAGAGTTCATTTGTGGTGCTTTTTAATTTCTGGGTCATTTAGCTCAAAACAATTCATTAAATGCATGAAAAATAGCAAATGAAGTTAGATAGGGTTGAAATTTTAGGATGTGGCTTCTAATGGTTCATATTGAATGCACAAAAAGTCTGGAGTTGAAATAAGTTAAAAAAAATTGAAATCCTTTTGTAACAGACGAGTTTTCGTCCGAAACCCTGATATTTCGAAAGAGATTGTCCATTTTGTACACGAAGTGCATCCAGTTTTTGCCGTAACCCTCTCAACTTTTTAGCACATGCTATGTGGGTGAAATTATGATACCATGCCAAGTTTCAACCATTTGATAGTTCATTTGTGGTGCTTTTTAATTTCAGGGTCATTTAGCTCAAAACAATTCATTAAATGCATGAAAAATAGCAAATGAAGTTAGATAGGGTTGAAATTTTAGGATGTGGCTTCTAATGGTTCATATTGAATGCACAAAAAGTCTGGAATTGAAAAAAGTTAAAAAAATTGAAATCCTTATGTAACAGACGAGTTTTCGTCCGAAACCCTGATACTTCGAAAGAGATTGTCCATTTTGTACACGAAGTGCATCCAGCTTTTGCCGTAACCCTCTCAACTTTTTATCCCATGCTATGTGGGTGAAATTATGATACCGTGCCAAGTTTCAACCTTTTTAGAGTTCATTTGTGGTGCTTTTTAATTTCAGGGTCATTTAGCTCAAAACAATTCATTAAATGCATAAAAAATAGCAAATGAAGTTAGATAGGGTTGAAATTTTAGGATGTGGCTTCTAATGCTTCATATTGAATGCACAAAAAGTCTGGAGTTGAAATAAGTTAAAAAAATTGAAATCCTTTGGTAACACACGAGTTTTCGTCCGAAACCCTGATACTTCGAAAGAGATTGTCCATTTTGTACACGAAGTGCATCCAGTTTTTGCCGTAACCCTCTCAACTTTTTAGCACATGCTATGTGGGTGAAATTATGATACCATGCCAAGTTTCAACCATTTCAGAGTTCATTTGTGGTGCTTTTTAATTTCAGGGTCATTTAGCTGAAAACAATTCATTAAATGCATGAAAAATAGCAAATGAAGTTAGATAGGGTTGAAAGTTTAGGATGTGGCTTCTAATGGTTCATATTGAATGCACAAAAAGTCTGGAGTTGAAATAATTTTAAAAAATTGAAATCCTTTTGTAACAGACGAGTTTTCGTCCGAAACCGTGATACTTCGAAAGAGATTGTCCATTTTATACACGAAGTGCATCCAGTTTTTGCCGTAACCCTCTAAACTTTTTAGCACATGCTATGTGGGTGAAATTATGATACCATGCCAACTTTCAACCATTTCAGAGTTCATTTGTGGTGCTTTTTAATTTCAGGGTTATTTAGCTCAAAACAATTCATTAAATGCATGAAAAATAGCAAATGAAGTTAGATAGGGTTGAAATTTAAAGAATGTGGCTTCTAATGGTTCATATGGAATGCACAAAAAGTTTGGAGTTGAAATAAGTTAAAAAAATTTGAAATCCTTTTGTAACAGACGAGTTTTCGTCCTAAACCCTGATACTTCGAAAGAGATTGTCCATTTTGTACACGAAGTGCATCCAGTTTTTTCCGTAACCCTCTCAACTTTTTAGCACATGCTATGTGGGTGAAATTATGATACCATGCCAACTTTCAACCATTTCAGAGTTCATTTGTGGTGCTTTTTAATTTCAGGGTCATTTAGCTCAAAACAATTCATTTAATGCATGAAAAATAGCAAATGAAGTTAGATAGGGTTGAAATTTTAGGATGTGGCTTCTAATGGTTCATATTGAATGCACAAAAAGTTTGGAGTTAAAATAAGTTAAAAAAATTTGAAATCCTTTTGTAACAGACGAGTTTTCGTCCGAAACCCTGATACTTCGAAAGAGATTGTCCATTTTGTACACGAAGTGCATTCAGTTTTTGCCGTAACCCTCTCAACTTTTTAGCACATGCTATGTGGGTGAAATTATGATATACCATGCCAAGTTTCAACCATTTCCGAGTTCATTTGTGGTGCTTTTTAACTTCAGGGTCATTTAGCTGAAAACAATTCATTAAATGCATGAAAAATAGCAAATGAAGTTAGATAGGGTTGAAATTTTAGGATGTGGCTTCTAATGGTTCATATTGAATGCACAAAAAGTCTGGAGTTGAAATAAGTTAAAAAAATTGAAATCCTTATGTAACAGACGAGTTTTCGTCCGAAACGGTGATACTTCGAAAGAGATTGTCCATTTTGTACACGAAGTGCATCCAGTTTTTGCCGTAACCCTCTCAACTTTTTAGCACATGCTATGTGGGTGAAATTATGATACCATGCCAAGTTTCAACCATTTCAGAGTTCATTTGTGGTGCTTTTTAATTTCAGGGTCATTTAGGTCAAAACAATTCATTAAATGCATAAAAAATAGCAACTGAAGTTAGATAGGGTTGAAATTTTAGGATGTGGCTTCTAATGCTTCATATTGAATGCACAAAAAGTCTGGAGTTGAAATAAGTTAAAAAAATTGTAATCCTTTTGTAACACACGAGTTTTCGTCCGAAACCCTGATACTTCGAAAGAGATTGTCCGTTTTGTACACGAAGTGCATCCAGTTTTTGCCGTAACCCTCTCAACTTTTTAGCACATGCTATGTGGGTGAAATTATGATACCATGCCAAGTTTCAACCATTTCAGAGTTCATTTGTGGTGCTTTTTAATTTCAGGGTCATTTAGCTCAAAACAATTCATTAAATGCATGAAAAATAGCAAATGAAGTTAGATAGGGTTGAAAGTTTAGGATGTGGCTTCTAATGGTTCATATTGAATGCACAAAAAGTCTGGAGTTGAAATAATTTTAAAAAATTGAAATCCTTTTGTAACAGACGAGTTTTCGTCCGAAACCCTGATACTTCGAAAGAGATTGTCCATTTTGTACACGAAGTGCATCCAGTTTTTTCCGTAACCCTCTCAACTGTTTAGCACATGCTATGTGGGTGAAATTATGATATATCATGCCAAGTTTCAACCATTTCCGAGTTCATTTGTGGTGCTTTTTAATTTCAGGGTCATTTAGCTGAAAACAATTCATTAAATGCATGAAAAATAGCAAATGAAGTTAGATAGGGTTGAAATTTTAGGATGTGGCTTCTAATGGTTCATATTGAATGCACAAAAAGTCTGGAGTTGAAATAATTTTAAAAAATTGAAATCCTTTTGTAACAGACGAGTTTTCGTCCGAAACCCTTATACTTCGAAAGAGATTGTCCATTTTGTACACGAAGTGCATCCAGTTTTTTCCGTAACCCTCTCAACTGTTTAGCACATGCTATGTGGGTGAAATTATGATATACCATGCCAAGTTTCAACCATTTCCGAGTTCATTTGTGGTGCTTTTTAACTTCAGGGTCATTTAGCTGAAAACAATTCATTAAATGCATGAAAAATAGCAAATGAAGTTAGATAGGGTTGAAATTTTAGGATGTGGCTTCTAATGGTTCATATTGAATGCACAAAAAGTCTGGAGTTGAAAAATTTTTAAAAAATTGAAATCCTTTTGTAACAGACGAGTTTTCGTGCGAAACCCTGATACTTCGAAAGAGATTGTCCATTTTGTACACAAAGTGCATCCAGTTTTTTCCGTAACCCTCTCAACTGTTTAGCACATGCTATGTGGGTGAAATTATGATATACCATGCCAAGTTTCAACCATTTCCGAGTTCATTTGTGGTGCTTTTTAATTTCAGGGTCATTTAGCTGAAAACAATTCATTAAATGCATGAAAAATAGCAAATGAAGTTAGATAGGGTCGAAATTTTAGGATGTGGCTTCTAATGGTTCATATTGAATGCACAAAAAGTCTGGAGTTGAAATAAGTTAAAAAAATTGAAATCCTTTTGTAACAGACGAGTTTTCGTCCGAAACCCTGATATTTCGAAAGAGATTGTCAATTTTGTACACGAAGTGCATCCAGTTTTTTCCGTAACCCTCTCAACTTTTTAGCACATGCTATGTGGGTGAAATTATGATACCATGCCAAGTTTCAACCATTTGATAGTTCATTTGTGGTGCTTTTTAATTTCAGGGTCATTTAGCTGAAAACAATTCAATAAATGCATGAAAAATAGCAAATGAAGTTAGATAGGGTTGAAATTTTAGGATGTGGCTTCTAATGGTTCATATTGAATGCACAAAAAGTCTGGAGTTGAAATAAGTTTAAAAAAATTGAAATCCTTATGTAACAGACGAGTTTTCGTCCGAAACCCTGATACTTCGAAAGAGATTGTCCATTTTGTACACGAAGTGCATCCAGATTTTGCCGTAAACCTCTCAACTTTTTATCCCATGCTATGTGGGTGAAATTATGATACCATGCCAAGTTTCAACCTTTTTAGAGTTCATTTGTGGTGCTTTTTAATTTCAGGGTCATTTAGCTCAAAACAATTCATTAAATGCATGAAAAATAGCAAATGAAGTTAGATAGGGTTGAAAGTTTAGGATGTGGCTTCTAATGGTTCATATTGAATGCACAAAAAGTCTGGAGTTGAAATAATTTTAAAAAATTGAAATCCTTTTGTAACAGACGAGTTTTCGTCCGAAACCCTGATACTTCGAAAGAGATTGTCCATTTTGTACACGAAGTGCATCCAGTTTTTTCCGTAACCCTCTCAACTGTTTAGCACATGCTATGTGGGTGAAATTATGATATACCATGCCAAGTTTCAACCATTTCCGAGTTCATTTGTGGTGCTTTTTAATTTCAGGGTCATTTAGCTGAAAACAATTCATTAAATGCATGAGAAATAGCAAATGAAGTTAGATAGGGTTGAAATTTTAGGATGTGGCTTCTAATGGTTCATATTGAATGCACAAAAAGTCTGGAGTTGAAATAATTTTAAAAAATTGAAATCCTTTTGTAACAGACGAGTTTTCGTCCGAAACCCTGATACTTCGAAAGAGATTGTCCATTTTGTACACGAAGTGCATCCAGTTTTTTCCGTAACCCTCTCAACTGTTTAGCACATGCTATGTGGGTGAAATTATGATATACCATGCCAAGTTTCAACCATTTCCGAGTTCATTTGTGGTGCTTTTTAATTTCAGGGTCATTTAGCTGAAAACAATTCATTAAATGCATGAAAAATAGCAAATGAAGTTAGATAGGGTTGAAATTTTAGGATGTGGCTTCTAATGGTTCATATTGAATGCACAAAAAGTTTGGAGTTGAAATAATTTTAAAAAATTGAAATCCTTTTGTAACAGACGAGTTTTCGTGCGAAACCCTGATACTTCGAAAGAGATTGTCCATTTTGTACACAAAGTGCATCCAGTTTTTTCCGTAACCCTCTCAACTGTTTAGCACATGCTATGTGGGTGAAATTATGATATACCATGCCAAGTTTCAACCATTTCCGAGTTCATTTGTGGTGCTTTTTAATTTCAGGGTCATTTAGCTGAAAACAATTCATTAAATGCATGAAAAATAGCAAATGAAGTTAGATAGGGTCGAAATTTTAGGATGTGGCTTCTAATGGTTCATATTGAATGCACAAAAAGTCTGGAGTTGAAATAAGTTAAAAAAAATTGAAATCCTTTTGTAACAGACGAGTTTTCATCCGAAACCATGATATTTCGAAAGAGATTGTCCATTTTGTACACGAAGTGCATCCAGTTTTTTCCGTAACCCTCTCAACTTTTTAGCACATGCTATGTGGGTGAAATTATGATACCATGCCAAGTTTCAACCATTTGATAGTTCATTTGTGGTGCTTTTTAATTTCAGGGTCATTTAGCTGAAAACAATTCAATAAATGCATGAAAAATAGCAAATGAAGTTAGATAGGGTTGAAATTTTAGGATGTGGCTTCTAATGGTTCATATTGAATGCACAAAAAGTCTGGAGTTGAAATAAGTTTAAAAAAATTGAAATCCTTATGTAACAGACGAGTTTTCGTCCGAAACCCTGATACTTCGAAAGAGATTGTCCATTTTGTACACGAAGTGCATCCAGCTTTTGCCGTAAACCTCTCAACTTTTTATCCCATGCTATGTGGGTGAAATTATGATACCATGCCAAGTTTCAACCTTTTTAGAGTTCATTTGTGGTGCTTTTTAATTTCAGGGTCATTTAGCTCAAAACAATTCATTAAATGCATGAAAAATAGGAAATGAAGTTAGATAGGGTTGAAAGTTTAGGATGTGGCTTCTAATGGTTCATATTGAATGCACAAAAAGTCTGGAGTTGAAATAATTTTAAAAAATTGAAATCCTTTTGTAACAGACGAGTTTTCGTCCGAAACCCTGATACTTCGAAAGAGATTGTCCATTTTGTACACGAAGTGCATCCAGTTTTTTCCGTAACCCTCTCAACTGTTTATCACATGCTATGTGGGTGAAATTATGATATACCATGCCAAGTTTCAACCATTTCCGAGTTCATTTGTGGTGCTTTTTAATTTCAGGGTCATTTAGCTGAAAACAATTCATTAAATGCATGAAAAATAGCAAATGAAGTTAGATAGGGTTGAAATTTTAGGATGTGGCTTCTAATGGTTCATATTGAATGCACAAAAAGTCTGGAGTTGAAATAATTTTAAAAAATTGAAATCCTTTTGTAACAGACGAGTTTTCGTCCGAAACCCTGATACTTCGAAAGAGATTGTCCATTTTGTACACGAAGTGCATCCAGTTTTTTCCGTAACCCTCTCAACTGTTTAGCACATGCTATGTGGGTGAAATTATGATATACCATGCCAAGTTTCAACCATTTCCGAGTTCATTTGTGGTGCTTTTTAATTTCAGGGTCATTTAGTTGAAAACAATTCATTAAATGCATGAAAAATAGCAAATGAAGTTAGATAGGGTCGAAATTTTAGTATGTGGCTTCTAATGGTTCATATTGAATGCACAAAAAGTCTGGAGTTGAAATAAGTTTAAAAAAATTGAAATCCTTTTGTAACAGACGAGTTTTCGTCCTAAACCCTGATACTTCGAAAGAGATTGTCCATTTTGTACAAGAAGTGCATCCAGTTTTTGCCGTAACCCTCTCAACTTTTTAGCACATGCTATGTGGGTGAAATTATGATACCATGCCAAGTTTCAACCATTTCAGAGTTCATTTGTGGTGCTTTTTAATTTCAGGGTCGTTTAGCTCAAAACAATTCATTAAATGCATGAAAAATAGCAAATGAAGTTAGATAGGGTTGAAATTTTAGGATGTGGCTTCTAATGGTTCATATTGAATGCACAAAAAGTCTGGAGTTGAAATAAGTTCAAAAAAATTGAAATCCTTTTGTAACAGACGAGTTTTCGTCCAAAACCCTCATACTTCGAAAGAGATTGTCCATTTTGTACACGAAGTGCATCCAGTTTTTGCCGTAACCCTCTCAACTTTTTAGCACATGCTATGTGGGTGAAATTATGATACCATGCCAACTTTCAACCATTTCAGAGTTCATTTGTGGTGCTTTTTAATTTCAGGGTCATTTAGCTCAAAACAATTCATTAAATGCATGAAAAATAGCAAATGAAGTTAGATAGGGTTGAAATTTTAGGATGTGGCTTCTAATGGTTCATATTGAATGCACAAAAAGTCTGGAGTTGAAATAAGTTAAAAAAATTGAAATCCTTATGTAACAGACGAGTTTTCGTCCGAAACCCTGATACTTCGAAAGAGATTGTCCATTTTGTACACGAAGTGCATCGAGCTTTTGCCGTAACCCTCTCAACTTTTTATCCCATGCTATGTGGGTGAAATTATGATACCATGCCAAGTTTCAACCTTTTTAGAGTTCATTTGTGGTGCTTTTTAATTTCAGGGTCATTTAGCTCAAAACAATTCATTAAATGCATAAAAAATAGCTAATGAAGTTAGATAGGGTTGAAATTTTAGGATGTGGCTTCTAATGCTTCATATTGAATGCACAAAAAGTCTGGAGTTGAAATAAGTTAAAAAAATTGAAATCCTTTTGTAACACACGAGTTTTCATCCGAAACCCTGATACTTCGAAAGAGATTGTCCATTTTGTACACGAAGTGCATCCAGTTTTTGCCGTAACCCTCTCAACTTTTTAGCACATGCTATGTGGGTGAAATTATGATACCATGCCAAGTTTCAACCATTTCAGAGTTCATTTGTGGTGCTTTTAAATTTCAGGGTCATTTAGCTGAAAACAATTCATTAAATGCATGAAAAATAGCAAATGAAGTTAGATAGGGTTGAAAGTTTAGGATGTGGCTTCTAATGGTTCATATTGAATGCACAAAAAGTCTGGAGTTGAAATAATTTTAAAAAATTGAAATCCTTTTGTAACAGACGAGTTTTCGTCCGAAACCCTGATACTTCGAAAGAGATTGTCCATTTTGTACACGAAGTGCATCCAGTTTTTTCCGTAACCCTCTCAACTTTTTAGCACATGCTATGTGGGTGAAATTATGATATACCATGCCAAGTTTCAACCATTTCCGAGTTCATTTGTGGTGCTTTTTAATTTCAGGGTCATTTAGCTGAAAACAATTCATTAAATGCATGAAAAATAGCAAATGAAGTTAGATAGGGTTGAAATTTTAGGATGTGGCTTCTAATGGTTCATATTGAATGCACAAAAAGTCTGGAGTTTAAATAATTTTAAAAAATTGAAATCCTTTTGTAACACACGAGTTTTCGTCCGAAACCCTGATACTTCGAAAGAGATTGTCCATTTTGTACACGAAGTACATCCAGTTTTTGCCGTAACCCTCTCAACTTTTTAGCACATGCTATGTGGGTGAAATTATGATACCATGCCAACTTTCAACCATTTCAGAGTTCATTTGTGGTGCTTTTTAATTTCAGGGTCATTTAGCTCAAAACAATTCATTAAATGCATGAAAAATAGCAAATGAAGTTAGATAGGGTCGAAATTTTAGCATGTGGCTTCTAATGGTTCATATTGAATGCACAAAAAGTCTGGAGTTGAAATAAGTTTAAAAAAATTGAAATCCTGTTGTAACAGACGAGTTTTCGTCCGAAACCCTGATACTTCGAAAGAGATTGTCCATTTTGTACACGAAGTGCATCCAGTTTTTGCCGTAACCCTCTCAACTTTTTAGCACATGCTATGTGGGTGAAATTATGATACCATGCCAAGTTTCAACCATTTCAGAGTTCATTTGTGGTGCTTTTTAATTTCAAGGTCATTTAGCTCAAAACAATTCATTAAATGCATGAAAAATAGCAAATGATGTTAGATAGGGTTGAAATTTTCGGATGTGGCTTCTAATGGTTCATATTTAATGCACAAAAAGTTTGGAGTTGAAATAAGTTAAAAAAAATTGAAATCCTTTTGTAACAGACGAGTTTTCGTCCTAAACCCTGATACTTCGAAAGAGATTGTCAATTTTGTACACGAAGTGCATCCAGTTTTTGCCGTAACCTTCTCAACTTTTTATCCCATGCTATGTGGGTGAAATTATGATACCATGCCAAGTTTCAACCTTTTTAGAGTTCATTTGTGGTGCTTTTTAATTTCAGGGTCGTTTAGCTCAAAACAATTCATTAAATGCATGAAAAATAGCAAATGAAGTTAGATAGGGTTGAAATTTTAGGATGTGGCTTCTAATTGGTCATATTGAATGCATAAAAAGTCTGGAGTTGAAATAAGTTCAAAAAAATTGAAATCCTTTTGTAACAGACGAGTTTCGTCCTAAACCCTGATACTTCGAAAGAGATTGTCCATTTTGTACACGAAGTGGATCCAGTTTTTGCCGTAACCCTCTCAACTTTTTAGCACATGCTATGTGGGTGAAATTATGATACCATGCCAAGTTTCAACCATTTCAGAGTTCATTTGTGGTGCTTTTTAATTTCAGGGTCGTTTAGCTCAAAACAATTCATTAAATGCATGAAAAATACTAAATGAAGTTAGATAGGGTTGAAATTTTAGATTGTGGCTTCTAATGGTTCATATTGAATGCACAAAAAGTCTGGAGTTGAAATAAGTTCAAAAAAATTGAAATCCTTTTGTAACAGACGAGTTTTCGTCCAAAACCCTCATACTTCGAAATAGATTGTCCATTTTGTACACGAAGTGCATCCAGTTTTTGCCGTAACCCTCTCAACTTTTTAGCACATGCTATGTGGGTGAAATTATGATACCATGCCAACTTTCAACAATTTCAGAGTTCATTTGTGGTGCTTTTTAATTTCAGGGTCATTTAGCTCAAAACAATTCAGTAAATGCATGAAAAATAGCAAATGAAGTTAGATAGGGTTGAAATTTTAGGATGTGGCTTCTAATGGTTCATATTGAATGCACAAAAAGTCTGGAGTTGAAATAAGTTAAAAAAATTGAAATCCTTATATAACAGACGAGTTTTCGTCCGAAACCCTGATACTTCGAAAGAGATTGTCCATTTTGTACACGAAGTGCATCGAGCTTTTGCCGTAACCCTCTCAACTTTTTATCCCATGCTATGTGGGTGAAATGATGATACCATGCCAAGTTTCAACCTTTTTAGAGTTCATTTGTGGTGCTTTTTAATTTCAGGGTCATTTAGCTCAAAACAATTCATTAAATGCATAAAAAATAGCAAATCAAGTTAGATAGGGTTGAAATTTTTGGATGTGGCTTCTAATGCTTCATATTGAATGCACAAAAAGTCTGGAGTTGAAATAAGTTAAAAAAATTGAAATCCTTTTGTAACACACGAGTTTTCATCCGAAACCCTGATACTTCGAAAGATATTGTCCATTTTGTACACGAAGTGCATCCAGTTTTTGCCGTAACCCTCTCAACTTTTTAGCACATGCTATGTGGGTGAAATTATGATACCATGCCAAGTTTCAACCATTTCAGAGTTCATTTGTGGTGCTTTTTAATTTCAGGGTCATTTAGCTGAAAACAATTCATTAAATGCATGAAAAATAGCAAATGAAGTTAGATAGGGTTGAAAGTTTAGGATGTGGCTTCTAATGGTTCATATTGAATGCACAAAAAGTCTGGAGTTGAAATAATTTTAAAAAATTGAAATCCTTTTGTAACAGACGAGTTTTCGTCCGAAACCCTGATACTTCGAAAGAGATTGTCCATTTTGTACACGAAGTGCATCCAGTTTTTTCCGTAACCCTCTCAACTGTTTAGCACATGCTATGTGGGTGAAATTATGATATACCATGCCAAGTTTCAACCATTTCCGAGTTCATTTGTGGTGCTTTTTAATTTCAGGGTCATTTAGCTGAAAACAATTCATTAAATGCATGAAAAATAGCAAATGAAGTTAGATAGGGTTGAAATTTTAGGATGTGGCTTCTAATGGTTCATATTGAATGCACAAAAAGTCTGGAGTTTAAATAATTTTAAAAAATTGAAATCCTTTTGTAACAGACGAGTTTCTGTCCGAAACCCTGATACTTCGAAAGAGATTGTCCATTTTGTACACGAAGTGCATCCAGTTTTTGCCGTAACCCTCTCAACTTTTTAGCACATGCTATGTGGGTGAAATTATGATACCATGCCAACTTTCAACCATTTCAGAGTTCATTTGTGGTGCTTTTTAATTTCAGGGTCATTTAGCTCAAAACAATTCATTAAATACATGAAAAATAGCAAATGAAGTTAGATAGGGTCGAAATTTTAGGATGTGGCTTCTAATGGTTCATATTGAATGCACCAAAAGTCTGGAGTTGAAATAAGTTTAAAAAAATTGAAATCCTGTTGTAACAGACGAGTTTTCGTCCGAAACCCTGATACTTCGAAAGAGATTGTCCATTTTGTACACGAAGTGCATCCAGTTTTTGTCGTAACCCTCTCAACTTTTTAGCACATGCTATGTGGGTGAAATTATGATACCATGCCAAGTTTCAACCATTTCAGAGTTCATTTGTGGTGCTTTTTAATTTCAAGGTCATTTAGCTCAAAACAATTCATTAAATGCATGAAAAATAGCAAATGATGTTAGATAGGGTTGAAATTTTCGGATGTGGCTTCTAATGGTTCATATTGAATGCACAAAAAGTTTGGAGTTGGAATAAGTGAAAAAAAATTGAAATCCTTTTGTAACAGACGAGTTTTCGTCCTAAACCCTGATACTTCGAAAGAGATTGTCCATTTTGTACACGAAGTGCATCCAGTTTTTGCCGTAACCTTCTCAACTTTTTATCCCATGCTATGTGGGTGAAATTATGATACCATGCCAAGTTTCAACCTTTTTAGAGTTCATTTGTGGTGCTTTTTAATTTCAGGGTCGTTTAGCTCAAAACAATTCATTAAATGCATGAAAAATAGCAAATGAAGTTAGATAGGGTTGAAATTTTAGGATGTGGCTTCTAATTGGTCATATTGAATGCACAAAAAGTCTGGAGTTGAAATAAGTTCAAAAAAATTGAAATCCTTTTGTAACACACGAGTTTTCGTCCGAAACCCTGATACTTCGAAAGAGATTGTCCATTTTGTACACGAAGTGCATCCAGTTTTTGCCGTAACCCTCTCAACTTTTTAGCACATGCTATGTGGGTGAAATTATGATACCATGCCAACTTTCAACCATTTCAGAGTTCATTTGTGGTGCTTTTTAATTTCAGGGTCATTTAGCTCAAAACAATTCATTTAATGCATGAAAAATAGCAAATGAAGTTAGATAGGGTTGAAATTTTAGGATGTGGCTTCTAATGGTTCATATTGAATGCACAAAAAGTCTGGAGTTGAAAAAAGTTAAAAAAAATTGAAATCCTTATGTAACAGACGAGTTTTCGTCCGAAACCCTGATACTTCGAAAGAGATTGTCCATTTTGTACACGAAGTGCATCCAGCTTTTGCCGTAAACCTCTCAACTTTTTATACCATGCTATGTGGGTGAAATTATGATACCATGCCAAGTTTCAACGTTTTTAGAGTTCATTTGTGGTGCTTTTTAATTTCAAGGTCATTTAGCTCAAAACAATTTATTAAATGCATGAAAAATAGCAAATGATGTTAGATAGGGTTGAAATTTTCGGATGTGGCTTCTAATGGTTCATATTGAATGCACAAAAAGTTTGGAGTTGAAATAAGTTAAAAAAAATAGAAATCCTTTTGTAACAGACGAGTTTTCGTCCTAAACCCTGATACTTCGAAAGAGATTGTCCATTTTGTACACGAAGTGCATCCAGTTTTTGCCGTAACCCTCTCAACTTTTTAGCACATGCTATGTGGGTGAAATTATGATACCATGCCAAGTTTCAACCATTTCAGAGTTCATTTGTGGTACTTTTTAATTTCAGGGTTATTTAGCTCAAAACAATTCATTAAATGCATGAAAAATAGCAAATCAAGTTAGATAGGGTTGAAATTTTAGGATGTGGCTTCTAATGGTTCATATGGAATGCACAAAAAGTTTGGAGTTGAAATAAGTTTAAAAAAATTGAAATCCTTTTGTAACACACGAGTTTTCGTCCTAAACCCTCATACTTCGAAAGAGATTGTCCATTTTGTACACGAAGTGCATCCAGTTTTTTCCGTAACCCTCTCAACTGTTTAGCACATGCTATGTGGGTGAAATTATGATATACCATGCCAAGTTTCAACCATTTCCGAGTTCATTTGTGGTGCTTTTTAATTTCAGGGTCATTTAGCTGAAAACAATTCATTAAATGCATGAAAAATAGCAAATGAAGTTAGATAGGGTTGAAATTTTAGGATGTGGCTTCTAATGGTTCATATGGAATGCACAAAAACTTTGGAGTTGAAATAAGTTTAAAAAAATTGAAATCCTTTTGTAACACACGAGTTTTCGTCCTAAACCCTCATACTTCGAAAGAGATTGTCCATTTTGTACACGAAGTGCATCCAGTTTTTGCCGTAACCCTCTCAACTTTTTAGCACATGCTATGTGGGTGAAATTATGATACCATGCCAAGTTTCAACCATTTCAGAGTTCATTTGTGGTGCTTTTTAATTTCAGGGTCATTTAGCTCAAAACAATTCATTTAATGCCTGAAAAATAGCAAATGAAGTTAGATAGGGTTGAAATTTTAGGATGTGGCTTCTAATGGTTCATATTGAATGCACAAAAAGTTTGGAGTTGAAATAAGTTAAAAAAAAATAGAAATCCTTTTGTAACAGACGAGTTTTCGTCCTAAACCCTGATACTTCGAAAGAGATTGTCCATTTTGTACACGAAGTGCATCCAGTTTTTGCCGTAACCCTCTCAACTTTTTAGCACATGCTATGTGGGTGAAATTATGATACCATGCCAAGTTTCAACCATTTCAGAGTTCATTTGTGGTACTTTTTAATTTCAGGGTTATTTAGCTCAAAACAATTCATTAAATGCATGAAAAATAGCAAATCAAGTTAGATAGGGTTGAAATTTTAGGATGTGGCTTCTAATGGTTCATATGGAATGCACAAAAAGTTTGGAGTTGAAATAAGTTTAAAAAAATTGAAATCCTTTTGTAACACACGAGTTTTCGTCCTAAACCCTCATACTTCGAAAGAGATTGTCCATTTTGTACACGAAGTGCATCCAGTTTTTTCCGTAACCCTCTCAACTGTTTAGCACATGCTATGTGGGTGAAATTATGATATACCATGCCAAGTTTCAACCATTTCCGAGTTCATTTGTGGTGCTTTTTAATTTCAGGGTCATTTAGCTCAAAACAATTCATTAAATGCATGAAAAATAGCAAATGAAGTTAGATAGGGTTGAAAGTTTAGGATGTGGCTTCTAATGGTTCATATTGAATGCACAAAAAGTCTGGAGTTGAAATAATTTTAAAAAATTGAAATCCTTTTGTAACAGACGAGTTTTCGTCCGAAACCGTGATACTTCGAAAGAGATTGTCCATTTTGTACACGAAGTGCATCCAGTTTTTGCCGTAACCCTCTCAACTTTTTAGCACATGCTATGTGGGTGAAATTATGATACCATGCCAACTTTCAACCATTTCAGAGTTCATTTGTGGTGCTTTTTAATTTCAGGGTTATTTAGCTCAAAACAATTCATTAAATGCATGAAAAATAGCAAATGAAGTTAGATAGGGTTGAAATTTAAAGAATGTGGCTTCTAATGGTTCATATGGAATGCACAAAAAGTTTGGAGTTGAAATAAGTTTAAAAAAATTGAAATCCTTTTGTAACAGACGAGTTTTCGTCCGAAACCCTGATACTTCGAAAGAGATTGTCCATTTTGTACACGAAGTGCATCCAGTTTTTGCCGTAACCCTCTCAACTTTTTAGCACATTCTATGTGAGTGAAATTATGATACCATGCCAACTTTCAACCATTTCAGAGTTCATTTGTGGTGCTTTTTAATTTCAGGGTCATTTAGCTCAAAACAATTCATTAAATGCATGAAAAATAGCAAATGAAGTTAGATAGGGTCGAAATTTTAGGATGTGGCTTCTAATGGTTCATATTGAATGCACAAAAAGTTTGGAGTTGAAATAAGTTAAAAAAAATTGAAATCCTTTTGTAAGAGACGAGTTTTCGTCCTAAACCCTGATACTTCGAAAGAGATTGTCCATTTTGTACACGAAGTGCATCCAGTTTTTGCCGTAACCCTCTCAACTTTTTAGCACATGCTATGTGGGTGAAATTATGGTACCATGCCAAGTTTCAAACATTTCAGAGTTCATTTGTGGTGCTTTTTAATTTCAGGGTCATTTAGCTCAAAACAATTCATTAAATGCATGAAAAATAGCAAATGAAGTTAGATAGGGTTGAAATTTTAGGATGTGGCTTCTAATGTTTCATATTGAATGCACAAAAAGTCTGGAGTTGAAATAAGTTAAAAAAAATTGAAATCCTTTTGTAACAGACGAGTTTTCGTCCGAAACCCTGATATTTCGAAAGAGATTGTCCATTTTGTACACGAAGTGCATCCAGTTTTTGCCGTAACCCTCTCAACTTTTTAGCACATGCTATGTGGGTGAAATTATGAAACCATGCCAAGTTTCAACCATTTCCGAGTTCATTTGTGGTGCTTTTTAATTTCAGGGTCATTTAGCTGAAAACAATTCATTAAATGCATGAAAAATAGCAAATGAAGTTAGATAGGGTTGAAATTTTAGGATGTGGCTTCTAATGGTTCATATTGAATGCACAAAAAGTCTGGAGTTGAAAAAAGTTAAAAAAAATTGAAATCCTTATGTAACAGACGAGTTTTCGTCCGAAACCCTGATACTTCGGAAGAGATTGTCCATTTTGTACACGAAGTGCATCCAGCTTTTGCCGTAAACCTCTCAACTTTTTATCCCATGCTATGTGGGTGAAATTATGATACCATGCCAAGTTTCAACCTTTTTAGAGTTCATTTGTGGTGCTTTTTAATTTCAGGGTCATTTAGCTCAAAACAATTCATTAAATGCATAAAAAATAGCAAATGAAGTTAGATAGGGTTGAAATTTAAGGATGTGGCTTCTAATGCTTCATATTGAATGCACAAAAAGTCTGGAGTTGAAATAAGTTAAAAAAATTGAAATCCTTTGGTAACACACGAGTTTTCGTCCGAAACCCTGATACTTCGAAAGAGATTGTCCATTTTGTACACGAAGTGCATCCAGTTTTTGCCGTAACCCTCTCAACTTTTTAGCACATGCTATGTGGGTGAAATTATGATACCATGCCAAGTTTCAACCATTTCAGAGTTCATTTGTGGTGCTTTTTAATTTCAGGGTCATTGAGCTCAAAACAATTCATTAAATGCATGAAAAATAGCAAATGAAGTTAGATAGGGTTGAAAGTTTAGGATGTGGCTTCTAGTGGTTCATATTGAATGCACAAAAAGTCTGGAGTTGAAATAATTTTAAAAAATTGAAATCCTTTTGGAACAGACGAGTTTTCGTCCGAAACCGTGATACTTCGAAAGAGATTGTCCATTTTGTACACGAAGTGCATGCAGTTTTTGCCGTAACCCTCTCAACTTTTTAGCACATGCTATGTGGGTGAAATTATGATACCATGCCAACTTTCAACCATTTCAGAGTTCATTTGTGGTGCTTTTTAATTTCAGGGTTATTTAGCTCAAAACAATTCATTAAATGCATGAAAAATAGCAAATGAAGTTAGATAGGGTTGAAATTTAAAGGATGTGGCTTCTAATGGTTCATATGGAATGCACAAAAAGTTTGGAGTTGAAATAAGTTTAAAAAAATTGAAATCCTTTTGTAACACACGAGTTTTCGTCCTAAACCCTCATACTTCGAAAGAGATTGTCCATTTTGTACACGAAGTGCATCCAGTTTTTGCCGTAACCCTCTCAACTTTTTAGTACATGCTATGTGGGTGAAATTATGATACCATGCCAACTTTCAACCATTTCAGAGTTCATTTGTGGTGCTTTTTAATTTCAGGGTCATTTAGCTCAAAACAATTCATTAAATGCATGAAAAATAGCAAATGAAGTTAGATAGGGTCGAAATTTTAGGATGTGGCTTCTAATGGTTCATATTGAATGCACAAAAAGTTTGGAGTTGAAATAAGTTAAAAAAAATTGAAATCCTTTTGTAACAGACGAGTTTTCGTCCTAAACCCTCATACTTCGAAAGAGATTGTCCATTTTGTACACGAAGTGCATCCAGTTTTTGCCGTAACCCTCTCAACTTTTTAGCACATGCTATGTGGGTGAAATTATGGTACCATGCCAAGTTTCAAACATTTCAGAGTTCATTTGTGGTGCTTTTTAATTTCAGGGTCATTTAGCTCAAAACAATTAATTAAATGCATGAAAAATAGCAAATGAAGTTAGATAGGGTTGAAATTTTAGGATGTGGCTTCTAATGGTTCATATTGAATGCACAAAAAGTCTGGAGTTGAAATAAGTTAAAAAAAATTGAAATCCTTTTGTAACAGACGAGTTTTCGTCCGAAACCCTGATATTTCGAAAGAGATTGTCCATTTTGTACACGAAGTGCATCCAGTTTTTGCCGTAACCCTCTCAACTTTTTAGCACATGCTATGTGGGTGAAATTATGATACCATGCCAAGTTTCAACCATTTCCGAGTTCATTTGTGGTGCTTTTTAATTTCAGGGTCATTTAGCTGAAAACAATTCATTAAATGCATGAAAAATAGCAAATGAAGTTAGATAGGGTTGAAATTTTAGGATGTGGCTTCTAATGGTTCATATTGAATGCACAAAAAGTCTGGAGTTGAAAAAAGTTAAAAAAAATTGAAATCCTTATGTAACAGACGAGTTTTCGTCCTAAACCCTCATACTTCGGAAGAGATTGTCCATTTTGTACACGAAGTGCATCCAGCTTTTGCCGTAAACCTCTCAACTTTTTATCCCATGCTATGTGGGTGAAATTATGATACCATGCCAAGTTTCAACCTTTTTAGAGTTCATTTGTGGTGCTTTTTAATTTCAGGGTCATTTAGCTCAAAACAATTCATTAAATGCATAAAAAATAGCAAATGAAGTTAGATAGGGTTGAAATTTAAGGATGTGGCTTCTAATGCTTCATATTGAATGCACAAAAAGTCTGGAGTTGAAATAAGTTAAAAAAATTGAAATCCTTTGGTAACACACGAGTTTTCGTCCGAAACCCTGATACTTCGAAAGAGATTGTCCATTTTGTACACAAAGTGCATCCAGTTTTTGCCGTAACCCTCTCAACTTTTTAGCACATGCTATGTGGGTGAAATTATGATACCATGCCAAGTTTCAACCATTTCAGAGTTCATTTGTGGTGCTTTTTAATTTCAGGGTCATTTAGCTCAAAACAATTCATTAAATGCATGAAAAATAGCAAATGAAGTTAGATAGGGTTGAAAGTTTAGGATGTGGCTTCTAGTGGTTCATATTGAATGCACAAAAAGTCTGGAGTTGAAATAATTTTAAAAAATTGAAATCCTTTTGTAACAGACGAGTTTTCGTCCGAAACCGTGATACTTCGAAAGAGATTGTCCATTTTGTACACGAAGTGCATCCAGTTTTTGCCGTAACCCTCTCAACTTTTTAGCACATGCTATGTGGGTGAAATTATGATACCATGCCAACTTTCAACCATTTCAGAGTTCATTTGTGGTGCTTTTTAATTTCAGGGTTATTTAGCTCAAAACAATTCATTAAATGCATGAAAAATAGCAAATGAAGTTAGATAGGGTTGAAATTTAAAGAATGTGGCTTCTAATGGTTCATATGGAATGCACAAAAAGTTTGGAGTTGAAATAAGTTTAAAAAAATTGAAATCCTTTTGTAACAGACGAGTTTTCGTCCGAAACCCTGATACTTCGAAAGAGATTGTCCATTTTGTACACGAAGTGCATCCAGTTTTTGCCGTAACCCTCTCAACTTTTTAGTACATGCTATGTGGGTGAAATTATGATACCATGCCAACTTTCAACCATTTCAGAGTTCATTTGTGGTGCTTTTTAATTTCAGGGTCATTTAGCTCAAAACAATTCATTAAATGCATGAAAAATAGCAAATGAAGTTAGATAGGGTCGAAATTTTAGGATGTGGCTTCTAATGGTTCATATTGAATGCACAAAAAGTTTGGAGTTGAAATAAGTTTAAAAAAATTGAAATCCTTTTGTAACAGACGAGTTTTCGTCCTAAACCCTGATACTTCGAAAGAGATTGTCCATTTTGTACACGAAGTGCATCCAGTTTTTGCCGTAACCCTCTCAACTTTTTAGCACATGCTATGTGGGTGAAATTATGGTACCATGCCAAGTTTCAAACATTTCAGAGTTCATTTGTGGTGCTTTTTAATTTCAGGGTCATTTAGCTCAAAACAATTCATTAAATGCATGAAAAATAGCAAATGAAGTTAGATAGGGTTGAAATTTTAGGATGTGGCTTCTAATGGTTCATATTGATTGCACAAAAAGTCTGGAGTTGAAATAAGTTAAAAAAAATTGAAATCCTTTTGTAACAGACGAGTTTTCGTCCGAAACCCTGATATTTCGAAAGAGATTGTCCATTTTGTACACGAAGTGCATCCAGTTTTTGCCGTAACCCTCTCAACTTTTTAGCACATGCTATGTGGGTGAAATTATGATACCATGCCAAGTTTCAACCATTTCAGAGTTCATTTGTGGTGCTTTTTAATTTCAGGGTCATTTAGCTCAAAACAATTCATTAAATGCATGAAAAATAGCAAATGAAGTTAGATAGGGTTGAAAGTTTAGGATGTGGCTTCTAATGGTTCATATGGAATGCACAAAAAGTCTGGAGTTGAAATAATTTTAAAAAATTGAAATCCTTTTGTAACAGACGAGTTTTCGTCCGAAACCGTGATACTTCGAAAGAGATTGTCCATTTTGTACACGAAGTGCATCCAGTTTTTGCCGTAACCCTCTCAACTTTTTAGCACATGCTATGTGGGTGAAATTATGATACCATGCCAACTTTCAACCATTTCAGAGTTCATTTGTGGTGCTTTTTAATTTCAGGGTTATTTAGCTCAAAACAATTCATTAAATGCATGAAAAATAGCAAATGAAGTTAGATAGGGTTGAAATTTAAAGAATGTGGCTTCTAATGGTTCATATGGAATGCACAAAAAGTTTGGAGTTGAAATAAGTTTAAAAAAATTGAAATCCTTTTGTAACAGACGAGTTTTCGTCCTAAACCCTGATACTTCGAAAGAGATTGTCCATTTTGTACACGAAGTGCATCCAGTTTTTGCCGTAACCCTCTCAACTTTTTAGCACATGCTATGTGGGTGAAATTATGATACCATGCCAAGTTTCAACCATTTCAGAGTTCATTTGTGGTGCTTTTTAATTTCAGGGTCATTTAGCTCAAAACAATTCATTAAATGCATGAAAAATAGCAAATGAAGTTAGATAGGGTTGAAAGTTTAGGATGTGGCTTCTAATG
Source organism: Elymus sibiricus (assembly GCA_039707655.1). NCBI lineage: Eukaryota > Viridiplantae > Streptophyta > Magnoliopsida > Poales > Poaceae > Elymus > Elymus sibiricus. The sequence goes on from CM077665.1 coordinate 243,572,534, forward strand.
GTTCATATGGAATGCACAAAAAGTCTGGAGTTGAAATAATTTTAAAAAATTGAAATCCTTTTGTAACAGACGAGTTTTCGTCCGAAACCGTGATACTTCGAAAGAGATTGTCCATTTTGTACACGAAGTGCATCCAGTTTTTGCCGTAACCCTCTCAACTTTTTAGCACATGCTATGTGGGTGAAATTATGATACCATGCCAACTTTCAACCATTTCAGAGTTCATTTGTGGTGCTTTTTAATTTCAGGGTTATTTAGCTCAAAACAATTCATTAAATGCATGAAAAATAGCAAATGAAGTTAGATAGGGTTGAAATTTAAAGAATGTGGCTTCTAATGGTTCATATGGAATGCACAAAAAGTTTGGAGTTGAAATAAGTTTAAAAAAATTGAAATCCTTTTGTAACAGACGAGTTTTCGTCCGAAACCCTGATACTTCGAAAGAGATTGTCCATTTTGTACACGAAGTGCATCCAGTTTTTGCCGTAACCCTCTCAACTTTTTAGCACATGCTATGTGGGTGAAATTATGATACCATGCCAAGTTTCAACCATTTCAGAGTTCATTTGTGGTGCTTTTTAATTTCAGGGTCATTTAGCTCGAAACAATTCATTAAATGCATGAAAAATAGGAAATGAAGTTAGATAGGGTTGAAATTTTAGGATGTGGCTTCTAATGCTTCATATTGAATGCACAAAAAGTCTGGAGTTGAAATAAGTTAAAAAAACTTGAAATCCTTTTGTAACAGACGAGTTTTCGTCCTAAACCCTGATACTTCGAAAGAGATTGTCCATTTTGTATACGAAGTGCATCCAGTTTTTGCCGTAACCCTCTCAACTTTTTAGCACATGCTATGTGGGTGAAATTATGGTACCATGCCAAGTTTCAACCATTTCAGAGTTCATTTGTGGTGCTTTTTAATTTCAGGGTCATTTAACTCAAAACAATTCATTAAATGCATGAAAAATAGCAAATGAAGTTAGATAGGGTTGAAATTTTAGGATGTGGCTTCTAATGGTTCATATTGAATGCACAAAAAGTCTGGAGTTGAAATAAGTTAAAAAAAATTGAAATCCTTTTGTAACAGACGAGTTTTCGTCCGAAACCCTGATATTTCGAAAGAGATTGTCCATTTTGTACACGAAGTGCATCCAGTTTTTGCCGTAACCCTCTCAACTTTTTAGCACATGCTATGTGGGTGAAATTATGATACCATGCCAAGTTTCAACCATTTGATAGTTCATTTGTGGTGCTTTTTAATTTCAGGGTCATTTAGCTCAAAACAATTCATTAAATGCATGAAAAATAGCAAATGAAGTTAGATAGGGTTGAAATTTTAGGATGTGGCTTCTAATGGTTCATATTGAATGCACAAAAAGTCTGGAGTTGAAAAAAGTTAAAAAAAATTGAAATCCTTATGTAATAGACGAGTTTTCGTCCGAAACCCTGATACTTCGAAAGAGATTGTCCATTTTGTACACGAAGTGCATCCAGCTTTTGCCGTAAACCTCTCAACTTTTTATCCCATGCTATGTGGGTGAAATTATGATACCATGCCAAGTTTCAACCTTTTTAGAGTTCATTTGTGGTGCTTTTTAATTTCAGGGTCATTTAGCTCAAAACAATTCATTAAATGCATAAAAAATAGCAAATGAAGTTAGATAGGGTTGAAATTTTAGGATGTGGCTTCTAATGATTCATATTGAATGCACAAAAAGTCTGGAGTTGAAATAAGTTAAAAAGATTGAAATCCTTTGGTAACACACGAGTTTTCGTCCGAAACCGTGATACTTCGAAAGAGATTGTCCATTTTGTACACGAAGTGCATCCAGTTTTTGCCGTAACCCTCTCAACTTTTTAGCACATGCTATGTGGGTGAAATTATGATACCATGCCAAGTTTCAACCATTTCAGAGTTCATTTGTGGTGCTTTTTAATTTCAGGGTCATTTAGCTGAAAACAATTCATTAAATGCATGAAAAATAGCAAATGAAGTTAGATAGGGTTGAAAGTTTAGGATGTGGCTTCTAATGGTTCATATTGAATGCACAAAAAGTCTGGAGTTGAAATAATTTTAAAAAATTGAAATCCTTTTGTAACAGACGAGTTTTCGTCCGAAACCGTGATACTTCGAAAGAGATTGTCCATTTTGTACACGAAGTGCATCCAGTTTTTGCCGTAACCCTCTCAACTTTTTAGCACATGCTATGTGGGTGAAATTATGATACCATGCCAACTTTCAACCATTTTAGAGTTCATTTGTGGTGCTTTTTAATTTCAGGGTTATTTAGCTCAAAACAATTCATTAAATGCATGAAAAATAGCAAATGAAGTTAGATAGGGTTGAAATTTAAAGAATGTGGTTTCTAATGGTTCATATGGAATGCACAAAAAGTTTGGAGTTGAAATAAGTTTAAAAAAATTGAAATCCTTTTGTAACAGACGAGTTTTCGTCCTAAACCCTGATACTTCGAAAGAGATTGTCCATTTTGTACACGAAGTGCATCCAGTTTTTGCCGTAACCCTCTCAACTTTTTAGCACATGCTATGTGGGTGAAATTATGATACCATGCCAAGTTTCAACCATTTCCGAGGTCATTTGTGGTGCTTTTTAATTTCAGGGTCATTTAGCTCAAAACAATTCATTAAATGCATGAAAAATAGCAAATGAAGTTAGATAGGGTTGAAATTTTAGGATGTGGCTTCTAATGGTTCATATTGAATGCACAAAAAGTCTGGAGTTGAAAAAAGTTAAAAAAAATTGAAATCCTTATGTAACAGACGAGTTTTCGTCCGAAACCCTGATACTTCGGAAGAGATTGTCCATTTTGTACACGAAGTGCATCCAGCTTTTGCCGTAAACCTCTCAACTTTTTATCCCATGCTATGTGGGTGAAATTATGATACCATGCCAAGTTTCAACCTTTTTAGAGTTCATTTGTGGTGCTTTTTAATTTCAGGGTCATTTAGCTCAAAACAATTCATTAAATGCATAAAAAATAGCAAATGAAGTTAGATAGGGTTGAAATTTAAGGATGTGGCTTCTAATGCTTCATATTGAATGCACAAAAAGTCTGGAGTTGAAATAAGTTAAAAAAATTGAAATCCTTTGGTAACACACGAGTTTTCGTCCGAAACCCTGATACTTCGAAAGAGATTGTCCATTTTGTACACGAAGTGCATCCAGTTTTTGCCGTAACCCTCTCAACTTTTTAGCACATGCTATGTGGGTGAAATTATGATACCATGCCAAGTTTCAACCATTTCAGAGTTCATTTGTGGTGCTTTTTAATTTCAGGGTCATTTAGCTCAAAACAATTCATTAAATGCATGAAAAATAGCAAATGAAGTTAGATAGGGTTGAAAGTTTAGGATGTGGCTTCTAATGGTTCATATTGAATGCACAAAAAGTCTGGAGTTGAAATAATTTTAAAAAATTGAAATCCTTTTGTAACAGACGAGTTTTCGTCCGAAACCGTGATACTTCGAAAGAGATTGTCCATTTTGTACACGAAGTGCATCCAGTTTTTGCCGTAACCCTCTCAACTTTTTAGCACATGCTATGTGGGTGAAATTATGATACCATGCCAACTTTCAACCATTTCAGAGTTCATTTGTGGTGCTTTTTAATTTCAGGGTTATTTAGCTCAAAACAATTCATTAAATGCATGAAAAATAGCAAATGAAGTTAGATAGGGTTGAAATTTAAAGAATGTGGTTTCTAATGGTTCATATGGAATGCACAAAAAGTTTGGAGTTGAAATAATTTTAAAAAAATTGAAATCCTTTTGTAACAGACGAGTTTTCGTCCTAAACCCTGATACTTCGAAAGAGATTGTCCATTTTGTACACGAAGTGCATCCAGTTTTTGCCGTAACCCTCTCAACTTTTTAGCACATGCTATGTGGTTGAAATTATGATACCATGCCAAGTTTCAACCATTTCCGAGTTCATTTGTGGTGCTTTTTAATTTCATGGTCATTTAGCTGAAAACAATTCATTAAATGCATGAAAAATAGCAAATGAAGTTAGATAGGGTTGAAATTTTAGGATGTGGCTTCTAATGGTTCATATTGAATGCACAAAAAGTCTGGAGTTGAAAAAAGTTAAAAAAAATTGAAATCCTTATGTAATAGACGAGTTTTCGTCCGAAACCCTGATACTTCGAAAGAGATTGTCCATTTTGTACACGAAGTGCATCCAGCTTTTGCCGTAAACCTCTCAACTTTTTATCCCATGCTATGTGGGTGAAATTATGATACCATGCCAAGTTTCAACCTTTTTAGAGTTCATTTGTGGTGCTTTTTAATTTCAGGGTCATTTAGCTCAAAACAATTCATTAAATGCATAAAAAATAGCAAATGAAGTTAGATAGGGTTGAAATTTAAGGATGTGGCTTCTAATGCTTCATATTGAATGCACAAAAAGTCTGGAGTTGAAATAAGTTAAAAAATTGAAATCCTTTGGTAACAGACGAGTTTTCGTCCGAAACCCTGATACTTCGAAAGAGATTGTCCATTTTGTACACGAAGTGCATCCGGTTTTTGCCGTAACCCTCTCAACTTTTTAGCACATGCTATGTGGGTGAAATTATGATACCATGCCAAGTTCAACCATTTCAGAGTTCATTTGTGGTGCTTTTTAATTTCAGGGTCATTTAGCTGAAAACAATTCATTAAATGCATGAAAAATAGCAAATGAAGTTAGATAGGGTTGAAAGTTTAGGATGTGGCTTCTAATGGTTCATATTGAATGCACAAAAAGTCTGGAGTTGAAATAATTTTAAAAAATTGAAATCCTTTTGTAACAGACGAGTGTTCGTCCGAAACCGTGATACTTCGAAAGAGATTGTCCATTTTGTACACGAAGTGCATCCAGTTTTTGCCGTAACCCTCTCAACTTTTTAGCACATGCTATGTGGGTGAAATTATGATACCATGCCAACTTTCAACCATTTCAGAGTTCATTTGTGGTGCTTTTTAATTTCAGGGTTATTTAGCTCAAAACAATTCATTAAATGCATGAAAAATAGCAAATGAAGTTAGATAGGGTTGAAATTTAAAGAATGTGGCTTCTAATGGTTCATATGGAATGCACAAAAAGTTTGGAGTTGAAATAAGTTTAAAAAAATTGAAATCCTTTTGTAACAGACGAGTTTTCGTCCGAAACCCTGATACTTCGAAAGAGATTGTCCATTTTGTACACGAAGTGCATCCAGTTTTTGCCGTAACCCTCTCAACTTTTTAGCACATGCTATGTGGGTGAAATTATGATACCATGCCTAGTTTCAACCATTTCAGAGTTCATTTGTGGTGCTTTTTAATTTCAGGGTCATTTAGCTCAAAACAATTCATTAAATGCATGAAAAATAGGAAATGAAGTTAGATAGGGTTGAAGTTTTAGGATGTGGCTTCTAATGCTTCATATTGAATGCACAAAAAGTCTGGAGTTGAAATAAGTTTAAAAAAATTGAAATCCTTTTGTAACAGACGAGTTTTCGTCCTAAACCCTGATACTTCGAAAGAGATTGTCCATTTTGTATACGAAGTGCATCCAGTTTTTGCCGTAACCCTCTCAACTTTTTAGCACATGCTATGTGGGTGAAATTATGATACCATGCCAACTTTCAACCATTTCAGAGTTCATTTGTGGTGCTTTTTAATTTCAGGGTCATTTAGCTCAAAACAATTCATTAAATGCATGAAAAATAGCAAATGAAGTTAGATAGGGTCGAAATTTTAGGATGTGGCTTCTAATGGTTCATATTGAATGCACAAAAAGTTTGGAGTTGAAATAAGTTAAAAAAAATTGAAATCCTTTTGTAACAGACGAGTTTTCGTCCTAAACCCTCATACTTCGAAAGAGATTGTCCATTTTGTACACGAAGTGCATCCAGTTTTTGCCGTAACCCTCTCAACTTTTTAGCACATGCTATGTGGGTGAAATTATGGTACCATGCCAAGTTTCAAACATTTCAGAGTTCATTTGTGGTGCTTTTTAATTTCAGGGTCATTTAGCTCAAAACAATTAATTAAATGCATGAAAAATAGCAAATGAAGTTAGATAGGGTTGAAATTTTAGGATGTGGCTTCTAATGGTTCATATTGAATGCACAAAAAGTCTGGAGTTGAAATAAGTTAAAAAAAATTGAAATCCTTTTGTAACAGACGAGTTTTCGTCCGAAACCCTGATATTTCGAAAGAGATTGTCCATTTTGTACACGAAGTGCATCCAGTTTTTGCCGTAACCCTCTCAACTTTTTAGCACATGCTATGTGGGTGAAATTATGATACCATGCCAAGTTTCAACCATTTGATAGTTCATTTGTGGTGCTTTTTAATTTCAGGGTCATTTAGCTCAAAACAATTCATTAAATGCATGAAAAATAGCAAATGAAGTTAGATAGGGTTGAAATTTTAGGATGTGGCTTCTAATGGTTCATATTGAATGCACAAAAAGTCTGGAGTTGAAAAAAGTTAAAAAAAATTGAAATCCTTATGTAATAGACGAGTTTTCGTCCGAAACCCTGATACTTCGAAAGAGATTGTCCATTTTGTACACGAAGTGCATCCAGCTTTTGCCGTAAACCTCTCAACTTTTTATCCCATGCTATGTGGGTGAAATTATGATACCATGCCAAGTTTCAACCTTTTTAGAGTTCATTTGTGGTGCTTTTTAATTTCAGGGTCATTTAGCTCAAAACAATTCATTAAATGCATAAAAAATAGCAAATGAAGTTAGATAGGGTCGAAATTTTAGGATGTGGCTTCTAATGCTTCATATTGAATGCACAAAAAGTCTGGAGTTGAAATAAGTTAAAAAAATTGAAATCCTTTGGTAACAGACGAGTTTTCGTCCGAAACCCTGATACTTCGAAAGAGATTGTCCATTTTGTACACGAAGTGCATCCGGTTTTTGCCGTAACCCTCTCAACTTTTTAGCACATGCTATGTGGGTGAAATTATGATACCATGCCAAGTTTCAACCATTTCAGAGTTCATTTGTGGTGCTTTTTAATTTCAGGGTCATTTAGCTGAAAACAATTCATTAAATGCATGAAAAATAGCAAATGAAGTTAGATAGGGTTGAAAGTTTAGGATGTGGCTTCTAATGGTTCATATTGAATGCACAAAAAGTCTGGAGTTGAAATAATTTTAAAAAATCAAAATCCTTTTGTAACAGACGAGTTTTCGTCCGAAACCGTGATACTTCGAAAGAGATTGTCCATTTTGTACACGAAGTGCATCCAGTTTTTGCCGTAACCCTCTCAACTTTTTAGCACATGCTATGTGGGTGAAATTATGATACCATGCCAACTTTCAACCATTTCAGAGTTCATTTGTGGTGCTTTTTAATTTCAGGGTTATTTAGCTCAAAACAATTCATTAAATGCATGAAAAATAGCAAATGAAGTTAGATAGGGTTGAAATTTAAAGAATGTGGCTTCTAATGGTTCATATGGAATGCACAAAAAGTTTGGAGTTGAAATAAGTTTTAAAAAATTGAAATCCTTTTGTAACAGACGAGTTTTCGTCCTAAACCCTGATACTTCGAAAGAGATTGTCCATTTTGTACACGAAGTGCATCCAGTTTTTGCCGTAACCCTCTCAACTTTTTAGCACATGCTATGTGGGTGAAATTATGATACCATGCCAAGTTTCAACCATTTCAGAGTTCATTTGTGGTGCTTTTTAATTTCAGGGTCATTTAGCTCAAAACAATTCATTAAATGCATGAAAAATAGGAAATGAAGTTAGATAGGGTTGAAATTTTAGGATGTGGCTTCTAATGCTTCATATTGAATGCACAAAAAGTCTGGAGTTGAAATAAGTTAAAAAAAATTGAAATCCTTTTGTAACAGACGAGTTTTCGTCCTAAACCCTGATACTTCGAAAGAGATTGTCCATTTTGTATACGAAGTGCATCCAGTTTTTGCCGTAACCCTCTCAACTTTTTAGCACATGCTATGTGGGTGAAATTATGATACCATGCCAACTTTCAACCATTTCAGAGTTCATTTGTGGTGCTTTTTAATTTCAGGGTCATTTAGCTCAAAACAATTCATTAAATGCATGAAAAATAGCAAATATAGTTAGATAGGGTCGAAATTTTAGGATGTGGCTTCTAATGGTTCATATTGAATGCACAAAAAGTTTGGAGTTGAAATAATTTTTAAAAAATTGAAATCCTTTTGTAACAGACGAGTTTTCGTCCTAAACCCTGATACTTCGAAAGAGATTGTCCATTTTGTACACGAAGTGCATCCAGTTTTTGCCGTAACCCTCTCAACTTTTTAGCACATGCTATGTGGGTGAAATTATGATACCATGCCAAGTTTCAACCATTTCAGAGTTCATTTGTGGTGCTTTTTAATTTCAGGGTCATTTAGCTCAAAACAATTCATTAAATGCATGAAAAATAGGAAATGAAGTTAGATAGGGTTGAAATTTTAGGATGTGGCTTCTAATGCTTCATATTGAATGCACAAAAAGTCTGGAGTTGAAATAAGTTAAAAAAAATTGAAATCCTTTTGTAACAGACGAGTTTTCGTCCTAAACCCTGATACTTCGAAAGAGATTGTCCATTTTGTATACGAAGTGCATCCAGTTTTTGCCGTAACCCTCTCAACTTTTTAGCACATGCTATGTGGGTGAAATTATGATACCATGCCAACTTTCAACCATTTCAGAGTTCATTTGTGGTGCTTTTTAATTTCAGGGTCATTTAGCTCAAAACAATTCATTAAATGCATGAAAAATAGCAAATGAAGTTAGATAGGGTTGAAATTTTAGGATGTGGCTTCTAATGGTTCATATTGAATGCACAAAAAGTCTGGAGTTGAAATAAGTTAAAAAAAATTGAAATCCTTTTGTAACAGACGAGTTTTCGTCCGAAACCCTGATATTTCGAAAGAGATTGTCCATTTTGTACACGAAGTGCATCCAGTTTTTGCCGTAACCCTCTCAACTTTTTAGCACATGCTATGTGGGTGAAATTATGATACCATGCCAAGTTTCAACCATTTGATAGTTCATTTGTGGTGCTTTTTAATTTCAGGGTCATTGTGCTCAAAACAATTCATTAAATGCATGAAAAATAGCAAATGAAGTTAGATAGGGTTGAAATTTTAGGATGTGGCTTCTAATGGTTCATATTGAATGCACAAAAAGTCTGGAGTTGAAAAAAGTTAAAAAAAATTGAAATCCTTATGTAATAGACGAGTTTTCGTCCGAAACCCTGATACTTCGAAAGAGATTGTCCATTTTGTACACGAAGTGCATCCAGCTTTTGCCGTAAACCTCTCAACTTTTTATCCCATGCTATGTGGGTGAAATTATGATACCATGCCAAGTTTCAACCTTTTTAGAGTTCATTTGTGGTGCTTTTTAATTTCAGGGTCATTTAGCTCAAAACAATTCATTAAATGCATAAAAAATAGCAAATGAAGTTAGATAGGGTTGAAATTTTAGGATGTGGCTTATAATGCTTCATATTGAATGCACAAAAAGTCTGGAGTTGAAATAAGTTAAAAAAAATTGAAATCCTTTTGTAACAGACGAGTTTTCGTCCTAAACCCTGATACTTCGAAAGAGATTGTCCATTTTGTATACGAAGTGCATCCAGTTTTTGCCGTAACCCTCTCAACTTTTTAGCACATGCTATGTGGGTGAAATTATGATACCATGCCAACTTTCAACCATTTCAGAGTTCATTTGTGGTGCTTTTTAGTTTCAGGGTCATTTAGCTCAAAACAATTCATTAAATGCATGAAAAATAGCAAATGAAGTTAGATAGGGTCGAAATTTTAGGATGTGGCTTCTAATGGTTCATATTGAATGCACAAAAAGTTTGGAGTTGAAATAAGTTAAAAAATTTTGAAATCCTTTTGTAAGAGACGAGTTTTCGTCATAAACCCTGATACTTCGAAAGAGATTGTCCATTTTGTACACGAAGTGCATCCAGTTTTTGCCGTAACCCTCTCAACTTTTTAGCACATGCTATGTGGGTGAAATTATGATACCATGCCAAGTTTCAACCATTTCAGAGTTCATTTGTGGTGCTTTTTAATTTCAGGGTCATTTAGCTCAAAACAATTCATTAAATGCATGAAAAATAGGAAATGAAGTTAGATAGGGTTGAAATTTTAGGATGTGGCTTCTAATGCTTCATATTGAATGCACAAAAAGTCTGGAGTTGAAATAAGTTAAAAAAAATTGAAATCCTTTTGTAACAGACGAGTTTTCGTCCTAAACCCTGATACTTCGAAAGAGATTGTCCATTTTGTATACGAAGTGCATCCAGTTTTTGCCGTAACCCTCTCAACTTTTTAGCACATGCTATGTGGGTGAAATTATGATACCATGCCAACTTTCAACCATTTCAGAGTTCATTTGTGGTGCTTTTTAATTTCAGGGTCATTTAGCTCAAAACAATTCATTAAATGCATGAAAAATAGCAAATGAAGTTAGATAGGGTCGAAATTTTAGGATGTGGCTTCTAATGGTTCATATTGAATGCACAAAAAGTTTGGAGTTGAAATAAGTTAAAAAAAATTGAAATCCTTTTGTAACAGACGAGTTTTCGTCCTAAACCCTGATACTTCGAAAGAGATTGTCCATTTTGTACACGAAGTGCATCCAGTTTTTGCCGTAACCCTCTCAACTTTTTAGCACATGCTATGTGGGTGAAATTATGGTACCATGCCAAGTTTCAACCATTTCAGAGTTCATTTGTTGTGCTTTTTAATTTCAGGGTCATTTAGCTCAAAACAATTCATTAAATGCATGAAAAATAGCAAATGAAGTTAGATAGGGTTGAAATTTTAGGATGTGGCTTCTAATGGTTCATATTGAATGCACAAAAAGTCTGGAGTTGAAATAAGTTAAAAAAAAATTGAAATCCTTTTGTAACAGACGAGTTTTCGTCCGAAACCCTGATATTTCGAAAGAGATTGTCCATTTTGTACACGAAGTGCATCCAGTTTTTGCCGTAACCCTCTCAACTTTTTTGAACATGCTATGTGGGTGAAATTATGATACCATGCCAAGTTTCAACCATTTGATAGTTCATTTGTGGTGCTTTTTAATTTCAGGGTCATTTAGCTCAAAACAATTCATTAAATGCATGAAAAATAGCAAATGAAGTTAGATAGGGTTGAAATTTTAGGATGTGGATTCTAATGGTTCATATTGAATGCACAAAAAGTCTGGAGTTGAAAAAAGTTAAAAAAAATTGAAATCCTTATGTAATAGACGAGTTTTCGTCCGAAACCCTGATACTTCGAAAGAGATTGTCCATTTTGTACACGAAGTGCATCCAGCTTTTGCCGTAAACCTCTCAACTTTTTATCCCATGCTATGTGGGTGAAATTATGATACCATGCCAAGTTTCAACCTTTTTAGAGTTCATTTGTGGTGCTTTTTAATTTCAGGGTCATTTAGCTCAAAACAATTCATTAAATGCATAAAAAATAGCAAATGAAGTTAGATAGGGTTGAAATTTTAGGATGTGGCTTCTAATGCTTCATATTGAATGCACAAAAAGTCTGGAGTTGAAATAAGTTAAAAAAAATTGAAATCCTTTTGTAACAGACGAGTTTTCGTCCTAAACCCTGATACTTCGAAAGAGATTGTCCATTTTGTATACGAAGTGCATCCAGTTTTTGCCGTAACCCTCTCAACTTTTTAGCACATGCTATGTGGGTGAAATTATGATACCATGCCAACTTTCAACCATTTCAGAGTTCATTTGTGGTGCTTTTTAGTTTCAGGGTCATTTAGCTCAAAACAATTCATTAAATGCATGAAAAATAGCAAATGAAGTTAGATAGGGTCGAAATTTTAGGATGTGGCTTCTAATGGTTCATATTGAATGCACAAAAAGTTTGGAGTTGAAATAAGTTAAAAAAATTTGAAATCCTTTTGTAAGAGACGAGTTTTCGTCATAAACCCTGATACTTCGAAAGAGATTGTCCATTTTGTACACGAAGTGCATCCAGTTTTTGCCGTAACCCTCTCAACTTTTTAGCACATGCTATGTGGGTGAAATTATGATACCATGCCAACTTTGAACCATTTCAGAGTTCATTTGTGGTGCTTTTTAATTTCAGGGTTATTTAGCTCAAAACAATTCATTAAATGCATGAAAAATAGCAAATGAAGTTAGATAGGGTTGAAATTTAAAGAATGTGGCTTCTAATGGTTCATATGGAATGCACAAAAAGTTTGGAGTTGAAATAAGTTTAAAAAAATTGAAATCCTTTTGTAACAGACGAGTTTTCGTCCTAAACCCTGATACTTCGAAAGAGATTGTCCATTTTGTACACGAAGTGCATCCAGTTTTTGCCGTAACCCTCTCAACTTTTTAGCACATGCTATGTGGGTGAAATTATGATACCATGCCAAGTTTCAACCATTTCAGAGTTCATTTGTGGTGCTTTTTAATTTCAGGGTCATTTAGCTCAAAACAATTCATTAAATGCATGAAAAATAGGAAATGAAGTTAGATAGGGTTGCAATTTTAGGATGTGGCTTCTAATGCTTCATATTGAATGCACAAAAAGTCTGGAGTTGAAATAAGTTAAAAAAAATTGAAATCCTTTTGTAACAGACGAGTTTTCGTCCGAAACCCTGATATTTCGAAAGAGATTGTCCATTTTGTACACGAAGTGCATCCAGTTTTTGCCGTAACCCTCTCAACTTTTTAGAACATGCTATGTGGGTGAAATTATGATACCATGCCAAGTTTCAACCATTTGATAGTTCATTTGTGGTGCTTTTTAATTTCAGGGTCATTTAGCTCAAAACAATTCATTAAATGCATGAAAAATAGCAAATGAAGTTAGATAGGGTTGAAATTTTAGGATGTGGATTCTAATGGTTCATATTGAATGCACAAAAAGTCTGGAGTTGAAAAAAGTTAAAAAAAATTGAAATCCTTATGTAATAGACGAGTTTTCGTCCGAAACCCTGATACTTCGAAAGAGATTGTCCATTTTGTACACGAAGTGCATCCAGCTTTTGCCGTAAACCTCTCAACTTTTTATCCCATGCTATGTGGGTGAAATTATGATACCATGCCAAGTTTCAACCTTTTTAGAGTTCATTTGTGGTGCTTTTTAATTTCAGGGTCATTTAGCTCAAAACAATTCATTAAATGCATAAAAAATAGCAAATGAAGTTAGATAGGGTTGAAATTTTAGGATGTGGCTTCTAATGCTTCATATTGAATGCACAAAAAGTCTGGAGTTGAAATAAGTTAAAAAAAATTGAAATCCTTTTGTAACAGACGAGTTTTCGTCCTAAACCCTGATACTTCGAAAGAGATTGTCCATTTTGTATACGAAGTGCATCCAGTTTTTGCCGTAACCCTCTCAACTTTTTAGCACATGCTATGTGGGTGAAATTATGATACCATGCCAACTTTCAACCATTTCAGAGTTCATTTGTGGTGCTTTTTAGTTTCAGGGTCATTTAGCTCAAAACAATTCATTAAATGCATGAAAAATAGCAAATGAAGTTAGATAGGGTCGAAATTTTAGGATGTGGCTTCTAATGGTTCATATTGAATGCACAAAAAGTTTGGAGTTGAAATAAGTTAAAAAAATTTGAAATCCTTTTGTAAGAGACGAGTTTTCGTCATAAACCCTGATACTTCGAAAGAGATTGTCCATTTTGTACACGAAGTGCATCCAGTTTTTGCCGTAACCCTCTCAACTTTTTAGCACATGCTATGTGGGTGAAATTATGATACCATGCCAACTTTGAACCATTTCAGAGTTCATTTGTGGTGCTTTTTAATTTCAGGGTTATTTAGCTCAAAACAATTCATTAAATGCATGAAAAATAGCAAATGAAGTTAGATAGGGTTGAAATTTAAAGAATGTGGCTTCTAATGGTTCATATGGAATGCACAAAAAGTTTGGAGTTGAAATAAGTTTAAAAAAATTGAAATCCTTTTGTAACAGACGAGTTTTCGTCCTAAACCCTGATACTTCGAAAGAGATTGTCCATTTTGTACACGAAGTGCATCCAGTTTTTGCCGTAACCCTCTCAACTTTTTAGCACATGCTATGTGGGTGAAATTATGATACCATGCCAAGTTTCAACCATTTCAGAGTTCATTTGTGGTGCTTTTTAATTTCAGGGTCATTTAGCTCAAAACAATTCATTAAATGCATGAAAAATAGGAAATGAAGTTAGATAGGGTTGAAATTTTAGGATGTGGCTTCTAATGCTTCATATTGAATGCACAAAAAGTCTGGAGTTGAAATAAGTTAAAAAAAAATTGAAATCCTTTTGTAACAGACGAGTTTTCGTCCTAAACCCTGATACTTCGAAAGAGATTGTCCATTTTGTATACGAAGTGCATCCAGTTTTTGCCGTAACCCTCTCAACTTTTTAGCACATGCTATGTGGGTGAAATTATGATACCATGCCAACTTTCAACCATTTCAGAGTTCATTTGTGGTGCTTTTTAATTTCAGGGTCATTTAGCTCAAAACAATTCATTAAATGCATGAAAAATAGCAAATGAAGTTAGATAGGGTCGAAATTTTAGGATGTGGCTTCTAATGGTTCATATTGAATGCACAAAAAGTTTGGAGTTGAAATAAGTTAAAAAAAATTGAAATCCTTTTGTAACAGACGAGTTTTCGTCCTAAACCCTGATACTTCGAAAGAGATTGTCCATTTTGTACACGAAGTGCATCCAGTTTTTGCCGTAACCCTCTCAACTTTTTAGCACATGCTATGTGGGTGAAATTATGGTACCATGCCAAGTTTCAACCATTTCAGAGTTCATTTGTGGTGCTTTTTAATTTCAGGGTCATTTAGCTCAAAACAATTCATTAAATGCATGAAAAATAGCAAATGAAGTTAGATAGGGTTGAAATTTTAGGATGTGGCTTCTAATGGTTCATATTGAATGCACAAAAAGTCTGGAGTTGAAATAAGTTAAAAAAAAATTGAAATCCTTTTGTAACAGACGAGTTTTCGTCCGAAACCCTGATATTTCGAAAGAGATTGTCCATTTTGTACACGAAGTGCATCCAGTTTTTGCCGTAACCCTCTCAACTTTTTAGAACATGCTATG
Source organism: Elymus sibiricus (assembly GCA_039707655.1). Classification (NCBI taxonomy): domain Eukaryota; kingdom Viridiplantae; phylum Streptophyta; class Magnoliopsida; order Poales; family Poaceae; genus Elymus; species Elymus sibiricus. The sequence continues at coordinate 243,587,627 of CM077665.1, forward strand.
TGGGTGAAATTATGATACCATGCCAAGTTTCAACCATTTGATAGTTCATTTGTGGTGCTTTTTAATTTCAGGGTCATTTAGCTCAAAACAATTCATTAAATGCATGAAAAATAGCAAATGAAGTTAGATAGGGTTGAAATTTTAGGATGTGGATTCTAATGGTTCATATTGAATGCACAAAAAGTCTGGAGTTGAAAAAAGTTAAAAAAAATTGAAATCCTTATGTAATAGACGAGTTTTCGTCCGAAACCCTGATACTTCGAAAGAGATTGTCCATTTTGTACACGAAGTGCATCCAGCTTTTGCCGTAAACCTCTCAACTTTTTATCCCATGCTATGTGGGTGAAATTATGATACCATGCCAAGTTTCAACCTTTTTAGAGTTCATTTGTGGTGCTTTTTAATTTCAGGGTCATTTAGCTCAAAACAATTCATTAAATGCATAAAAAATAGCAAATGAAGTTAGATAGGGTTGAAATTTTAGGATGTGGCTTCTAATGCTTCATATTGAATGCACAAAAAGTCTGGAGTTGAAATAAGTTAAAAAAAATTGAAATCCTTTTGTAACAGACGAGTTTTCGTCCTAAACCCTGATACTTCGAAAGAGATTGTCCATTTTGTATACGAAGTGCATCCAGTTTTTGCCGTAACCCTCTCAACTTTTTAGCACATGCTATGTGGGTGAAATTATGATACCATGCCAACTTTCAACCATTTCAGAGTTCATTTGTGGTGCTTTTTAGTTTCAGGGTCATTTAGCTCAAAACAATTCATTAAATGCATGAAAAATAGCAAATGAAGTTAGATAGGGTCGAAATTTTAGGATGTGGCTTCTAATGGTTCATATTGAATGCACAAAAAGTTTGGAGTTGAAATAAGTTAAAAAAATTTGAAATCCTTTTGTAACAGACGAGTTTTCGTCATAAACCCTGATACTTCGAAAGAGATTGTCCATTTTGTACACGAAGTGCATCCAGTTTTTGCCGTAACCCTCTCAACTTTTTAGCACATGCTATGTGGGTGAAATTTTGGTACCATGCCAAGTTTCAACCATTTCAGAGTTCATTTGTGGTGCTTTTTAATTTCAGTATCATTTAGCTCAAAACAATTCATTAAATGCATGAAAAATAGCAAATGAAGTTAGATAGGGTTGAAATTTTAGGATGTGGCTTCTAATGGTTCATATTGAATGCACAAAAAGTCTGGAGTTGAAATAAGTTAAAAAAAATTGAAATCCTTTTGTAACAGACGAGTTTTCGTCCGAAACCCTGATATTTCGAAAGAGATTGTCCATTTTGTACACGAAGTGCATCCAGTTTTTGCCGTAACCCTCTCAACTTTTTAGCACATGCTATGTGGGTGAAATTATGATACCATGCCAAGTTTCAACCATTTCATAGTTCATTTGTGGTGCTTTTTAATTTCAGGGTCATTTAGCTCAAAACAATTCATTAAATGCATGAAAAATAGCAAATGAAGTTAGATAGGGTTAAAATTTTAGGATGTGGCTTCTAATGGTTCATATTGAATGCACAAAAAGTCTGGAGTTGAAAAAAGTTAAAAAAAATTGAAATCCTTATGTAATAGACGAGTTTTCGTCCGAAACCCTGATATTTCGAAAGAGATTGTCCATTTTGTACACGAAGTGCATCCAGCTTTTGCCGTAAACCTCTCAACTTTTTATCCCATGCTATGTGGGTGAAATTATGATACCATGCCAAGTTTCAACCTTTTTAGAGTTCATTTGTGGTGCTTTTTAATTTCAGGGTCATTTAGCTCAACACAATTCATTAAATGCATAAAAAATAGCAAATGAAGTTAGATAGGGTTGAAATTTTAGGATGTGGCTTCTAATGCTTCATATTGAATGCACAAAAAGTCTGGAGTTGAAATAAGTTTAAAAAAATTGAAATCCTTTTGTAACAGACGAGTTTTCGTCCGAAACCGTGATACTTCGAAAGAGATTGTCCATTTTGTACACGAAGTGCATCCAGTTTTTGCCGTAACCCTCTCAACTTTTTAGCACATGCTATGTGGGTGAAATTATGATACCATGCCAACTTTCAACCATTTCAGAGTTCATTTGTGGTGCTTTTTAATTTCAGGGTTATTTAGCTCAAAACAATTCATTAAATGCATGAAAAATAGCAAATGAAGTTAGATAGGGTTGAAATTTAAAGAATGTGGCTTCTAATGGTTCATATGGAATGCACAAAATGTTTGGAGTTGAAATAAGTTTAAAAAAATTGAAATCCTTTTGTAACAGACGAGTTTTCGTCCTAAACCCTGATACTTCGAAAGAGATTGTCCATTTTGTACACGAAGTGCATCCAGTTTTTTCCGTAACCCTCTCAACTTTTTAGCACATGCTATGTGGGTGAAATTATGATACCATGCCAAGTTTCAACCATTTCAGAGTTCATTTGTGGTGCTTTTTAATTTCAGGGTCATTTAGCTCAAAACAATTCATTAAATGCATGAAATATAGGAAATGAAGTTAGATAGGGTTGAAATTTTAGGATGTGGCTTCTAATGCTTCATATTGAATGCACAAAAAGTCTGGAGTTGAAATAAGTTAAAAAAAATTGAAATCCTTTTGTAACAGACGAGTTTTCGTCCTAAACCCTGATACTTCGAAAGAGATTGTCCATTTTGTATACGAAGTGCATCCAGTTTTTGCCGTAACCCTCTCAACTTTTTAGCACATGCTATGTGGGTGAAATTATGATACCATGCCAACTTTCAACCATTTCAGAGTTCATTTGTGGTGCTTTTTAATTTCAGGGTCATTTAGCTCAAAACAATTCATTAAATGCATGAAAAATAGCAAATGAAGTTAGATAGGGTCGAAATTTTAGGATGTGGCTTCTAATGGTTCATATTGAATGCACAAAAAGTTTGGAGTTGAAATAAGTTAAAAAAATTTGAAATCCTTTTGTAACAGACGAGTTTTCGTCCTAAACCCTGATACTTCGAAAGAGATTGTCCATTTTGTACACGAAGTGCATGCAGTTTTTGCCGTAACCCTCTCAACTTTTTAGCACATGCTATGTGGGTGAAATTATGGTACCATGCCAAGTTTCAACCATTTCAGAGTTCATTTGTGGTGCTTTTTAATTTCAGGGTCATTTAGCTCAAAACAATTCATTAAATGCATGAAAAATAGCAAATGAAGTTAGATAGGGTTGAAATTTTAGGATGTGGCTTCTAATGGTTCATATTGAATGCACAAAAAGTCTGGAGTTGAAATAAGTTAAAAAAAAATCAAATCCTTTTGTAACAGACGAGTTTTCGTCCGAAACCCTGATATTTCGAAAGAGATTGTCCATTTTGTACACGAAGTGCATCCAGTTTTTGCCGTAACCCTCTCAAATTTTTAGCACATGCTATGTGGGTGAAATTATGATACCATGCCAAGTTTCAACCATTTGATAGTTCATTTGTGGTGCTTTTTAATTTCAGGGTCATTTAGCTCAAAACAATTCATTAAATGCATGAAAAATAGCAAATGAAGTTAGATAGGGTTGAAATTTTAGGATGTGGCTTCTAATGGTTCATATTGAATGCACGAAAAGTCTGGAGTTGAAAAAAGTTAAAAAAAATTGAAATCCTTATGTAATAGACGAGTTTTCGTCCGAAACCCTGATACTTCGAAAGAGATTGTCCATTTTGTACACGAAGTGCATCCAGCTTTTGCCGTAAACCTCTCAACTTTTTATCCCATGCTATGTGGGTGAAATTATGATACCATGCCAAGTTTCAACCTTTTTAGAGTTCATTTGTGGTGCTTTTTAATTTCAGGGTCATTTAGCTCAAAACAATTCATTAAATGCATAAAAAATAGCAAATGAAGTTAGATAGGGTTGAAATTTTAGGATGTGGCTTCTAATGCTTCATATTGAATGCACAAAAAGTCTGGAGTTGAAATAAGTTAAAAAAATTGAAATCCTTTGGTAACAGACGAGTTTTCGTCCGAAACCCTGATACTTCGAAAGAGATTGTCCATTTTGTACACGAAGTGCATCCAGTTTTTGCCGTAACCCTCTCAACTTTTTAGCACATGCTATGTGGGTGAAATTATGATACCATGCCAAGTTTCAACCATTTCAGAGTTCATTTGTGGTGATTTTTAATTTCAGGGTCATTTAGGTGAAAACAATTCATTAAATGCATGAAAAATAGCAAATGAAGTTAGATAGGGTTGAAAGTTTAGGATGTGGCTTCTAATGGTTCATATTGAATGCACAAAAAGTCTGGAGTTGAAATAATTTTAAAAAATTGAAATCCTTTTGTAACAGACGAGTTTTCGTCCGAAACCGTGATACTTCGAAAGAGATTGTCCATTTTGTACACGAAGTGCATCCAGTTTTAGCCGTAACCCTCTCAACTTTTTAGCACATGCTATGTGGGTGAAATTATGATACCATGCCAACTTTCAACCATTTCAGAGTTCATTTGTGGTGCTTTTTAATTTCAGGGTTATTTAGCTCAACACAATTCATTAAATGCATGAAAAATAGCAAATGAAGTTAGATAGGGTTGAAATTTAAAGAATGTGGCTTCTAATGGTTCATATGGAATGCACAAAAAGTTTGGAGTTGAAATAAGTTTAAAAAAATTGAAATCCTTTTGTAACAGACGAGTTTTCGTCCTAAACCCTGATACTTCGAAAGAGATTGTCCATTTTGTACACGAAGTGCATCCAGTTTTTGCCGTAACCCTCTCAACTTTTTAGCACATGCTATGTGGGTGAAATTATGATACCATGCCAAGTTTCAACCATTTCAGAGTTCATTTGTGGTGCTTTTTAATTTCAGGGTCATTTAGCTCAAAACAATTCATTAAATGCATGAAAAATAGGAAATGAAGTTAGATAGGGTTGAAATTTTAGGATGTGGCTTCTAATGCTTCATATTGAATGCACAAAAAAGTCTGGAGTTGAAATAAGTTAAAAAAAATTGAAATCCTTTTGTAACAGACGAGTTTTCGTCCTAAACCCTGATACTTCGAAAGAGATTGTCCATTTTGTATACGAAGTGCATCCAGTTTTTGCCGTAACCCTCTCAACTTTTTAGCACATGCTATGTGGGTGAAATTAAGATACCATGCCAACTTTCAACCATTTCAGAGTTCATTTGTGGTGCTTTTTAATTTCAGGGTCATTTAGCTCAAAACAATTCATTAAATGCATGAAAAATAGCAAATGAAGTTAGATAGGGTCGAAATTTTAGGATGTGGCTTCTAATGGTTCATATTGAATGCACAAAAAGTTTGGAGTTGAAATAAGTTAAAAAATTTTGAAATCCTTTTGTAACAGACGAGTTTTCGTCCTAAACCCTGATACTTCGAAAGAGATTGTCCATTTTGTACACGAAGTGCATCCAGTTTTTGCCGTAACCCTCTCAACTTTTTAGCACATGCTATGTGGGTGAAATTATGGTACCATGCCAAGTTTCAACCATTTCAGAGTTCATTTGTGGTGCTTTTTAATTTCAGGGTCATTTAGCTCAAAACAATTCATTAAATGCATGAAAAATAGCAAATGAAGTTAGATAGGGTTGAAATTTTAGGATGTGGCTTCTAATGGTTCATATTGAATGCACAAAAAGTCTGGAGTTGAAATAAGTTAAAAAAATTGAAATCCTTTTGTAACAGACGAGTTTTCGTCCGAAACCCTGATATTTCGAAAGAGATTGTCCATTTTGTACACGAAGTGCATCCAGTTTTTGCCGTAACCCTCTCAACTTTTTAGCACATGCTATGTGGGTGAAATTATGATACCATGCCAAGTTTCAACCATTTGATAGTTCATTTGTGGTGCTTTTTAATTTCAGGGTCATTTAGCTCAAAACAATTCATTAAATGCATGAAAAATAGCAAATGAAGTTAGATAGGGTTGAAATTTTAGGATGTGGCTTCTAATGGTTCATATTGAATGCACAAAAAGTCTGGAGTTGAAAAAAGTTAAAAAAATTTGAAATCCTTATGTAATAGACGAGTTTTCGTCCGAAACCCTGATACTTCGAAAGAGATTGTCCATTTTGTACACGAAGTGCATCCAGCTTTTGCCGTAAACCTCTCAACTTTTTATCCCATGCTATGTGGGTGAAATTATGATACCATGCCAAGTTTCAACCTTTTTAGAGTTCATTTGTGGTGCTTTTTAATTTCAGGGTCATTTAGCTCAAAACAATTCATTAAATGCATAAAAAATAGCAAATGAAGTTAGATAGGGTTGAAATTTTAGGATGTGGCTTCTAATGCTTCATATTGAATGCACAAAGAGTCTGGAGTTGAAATAAGTTAAAAAAATTGAAATCCTTTGGTAACAGACGAGTTTTCGTCCGAAACTCTGATACTTCGAAAGAGATTGTCCATTTTGTACACGAAGTGCATCCAGTTTTTGCCATAACCCTCTCAACTTTTTAGCACATGCTATGTGGGTGAAATTATGATACCATGCCAAGTTTCAACCATTTCAGAGTTCATTTGTGGTGCTTTTTAATTTCAGGGTCATTTAGCTGAAAACAATTCATTAAATGCATGAAAAATAGCAAATGAAGTTAGATAGGGTTGAAAGTTTAGGATGTGGCTTCTAATGGTTCATATTGAATGCACAAACAGTCTGGAGTTGAAATAATTTTAAAAAATTGAAATCCTTTTGTAACAGACGAGTTTTCGTCCGAAACCGTGATACTTCGAAAGAGATTGTCCATTTTGTACACGAAGTGCATCCAGTTTTTGCCGTAACCCTCTCAACTTTTTAGCACATGCTATGTGGGTGAAATTATGATACCATGCCAACTTTCAACCATTTCAGAGTTCATTTGTGGTGCTTTTTAATTTCAGGGTTATTTAGCTCAAAACAATTCATTAAATTCATGAAAAATAGCAAATGAAGTTAGATAGGGTTGAAATTTAAAGAATGTGGCTTCTAATGGTTCATATGGAATGCACAAAAAGTTTGGAGTTGAAATAAGTTTAAAAAAATTGAAATCCTTTTGTAACAGAGGAGTTTTCGTCCTAAACCCTGATACTTCGAAAGAGATTGTCCATTTTGTACACGAAGTGCATCCAGTTTTTGCCGTAACCCTCTCAACTTTTTAGCACATGCTATGTGGGTGAAATTATGATACCATGCCAAGTTTCAACCATTTCAGAGTTCATTTGTGGTGCTTTTTAATTTCAGGGTCATTTAGCTCAAAACAATTCATTAAATGCATGAAAAATAGGAAATGAAGTTAGATAGGGTTGAAATTTTAGGATGTGGCTTCTAATGCTTCATATTGAATGCACAAAAAGTCTGGAGTTGAAATAAGTTAAAAAAATTGAAATCCTTTTGTAACAGACGAGTTTTCGTCCTAAACCCTGATACTTCGAAAGAGATTGTCCATTTTGTATACGAAGTGCATCCAGTTTTTGCCGTAACCCTCTCAACTTTTTAGCACATGCTATGTGGGTGAAATTATGATACCATGCCAACTTTCAACCATTTCAGAGTTCATTTGTGGTGCTTTTTAATTTCAGGGTCATTTAGCTCAAAACAATTCATTAAATGCATGAAAAATAGCAAATGAAGTTAGATAGGGTCGAAATTTCAGGATGTGGCTTCTAATGGTTCATATTGAATGCACAAAAAGTTTGGAGTTGAAATAAGTTAAAAAAAATTGAAATCCTTTTGTAACAGACGAGTTTTCGTCCTAAACCCTGATACTTCGAAAGAGATTGTCCATTTTGTACACGAAGTGCATCCAGTTTTTGCCGTAACCCTCTCAACTTTTTAGCACATGCTATGTGGGTGAAATTATGGTACCATGCCAAGTTTCAACCATTTCAGAGTTCATTTGTGGTGCTTTTTAATTTCAGGGTCATTTAGCTCAAAACAATTCATTAAATGCATGAAAAATAGCAAATGAAGTTAGATAGGGTTGAAATTTTAGGATGTGGCTTCTAATGGTTCATATTGAATGCACAAAAAGTCTGGAGTTGAAATAAGTTAAAAAAAATTGAAATCCTTTTGTAACAGACGAGTTTTCGTCCGAAACCCTGATATTTCGAAAGAGATTGTCCATTTTGTACACGAAGTGCATCCAGTTTTTGCCGTAACCCTCTCAACTTTTTAGCACATGCTATGTGGGTGAAATTATGATACCATGCCAAGTTTCAACCATTTGATAGTTCATTTGTGGTGCTTTTTAATTTCAGGGTCATTTAGCTCAAAACAATTCATTAAATGCATGAAAAATAGCAAATGAAGTTAGATAGGGTTGAAATTTTAGGATGTGGCTTCTAATGGTTCATATTGAATGCACGAAAAGTCTGGAGTTGAAAAAAGTTAAAAAAAATTGAAATCCTTATGTAATAGACGAGTTTTCGTCCGAAACCCTGATACTTCGAAAGAGATTGTCCATTTTGTACACGAAGTGCATCCAGCTTTTGCCGTAAACCTCTCAACTTTTTATCCCATGCTATGTGGGTGAAATTATGATACCATGCCAAGTTTCAACCTTTTTAGAGTTCATTTGTGGTGGTTTTTAATTTCAGGGTCATTTAGCTCAAAACAATTTATTAAATGCATAAAAAATAGCAAATGAAGTTAGATACGGTTGAAATTTTAGGATGTGGCTTCTAATGCTTCATATTGAATGCACAAAAAGTCTGGAGTTGAAATAAGTTAAAAAAATTGAAATCCTTTGGTAACAGACGAGTTTTCGTCCGAAACCCTGATACTTCGAAAGAGATTGTCCATTTTGTACACGAAGTGCATCCAGTTTTTGCCGTAACCCTCTCAACTTTTTAGCACATGCTATGTGGGTGAAATTATGATACCATGCCAACTTTCAACCATTTGATAGTTCATTTGTGGTGCTTTTTAATTTCAGGGTCATTTAGCTCAAAACAATTCATTAAATGCATGAAAAATAGCAAATGAAGTTAGATAGGGTTGAAATTTTAGGATGTGGCTTCTAATGGTTCATATTGAATGCACAAAAAGTCTGGAGTTGAAAAAAGTTAAAAAAATTTGCAATCCTTATGTAATAGACGAGTTTTCGTCCGAAACCCTGATACTTCGAAAGAGATTGTCCATTTTGTACACGAAGTGCATCCAGCTTTTGCCGTAAACCTCTCAACTTTTTATCCCATGCTATGTGGGTGAAATTATGATACCATGCCAAGTTTCAACCTTTTTAGAGTTCATTTGTGGTGCTTTTTAATTTCAGGGTCATTTAGCTCAAAACAATTCATTAAATGCATAAAAAATAGCAAATGAAGTTAGATAGGGTTGAAATTTTAGGATGTGGCTTCTAATGCTTCATATTGAATGCACAAAAAGTCTAGAGTTGAAATAAGTTAAAAAAATTGAAATCCTTTGGTAACAGACGAGTTTTCGTCCGAAACTCTGATACTTCGAAAGAGATTGTCCATTTTGTACACGAAGTGCATCCAGTTTTTGCCATAACCCTCTCAACTTTTTAGCACATGCTATGTGGGTGAAATTATGATACCATGCCAAGTTTCAACCATCTCAGAGTTCATTTGTGGTGCTTTTTAATTTCAGGGTCATTTAGCTGAAAACAATTCATTAAATGCATGAAAAATAGCAAATGAAGTTAGATAGGGTTGAAAGTTTAGGATGTGGCTTCTAATGGTTCATATTGAATGCACAAACAGTCTGGAGTTGAAATAATTTTAAAAAATTGAAATCCTTTTGTAACAGACGAGTTTTCGTCCGAAACCGTGATACTTCGAAAGAGATTGTCCATTTTGTACACGAAGTGCATCCAGTTTTTGCCGTAACCCTCTCAACTTTTTAGCACATGCTATGTGGGTGAAATTATGATACCATGCAAACTTTCAACCATTTCAGAGTTCATTTGTGGTGCTTTTTAATTTCAGGGTTATTTAGCTCAAAACAATTCATTAAATGCATGAAAAATAGCAAATGAAGTTAGATAGGGTTGAAATTTAAAGAATGTGGCTTCTAATGGTTCATATGGAATGCACAAAAAGTTTGGAGTTGAAATAAGTTTAAAAAAATTGAAATCCTTTTGTAACAGACGAGTTTTCGTCCTAAACCCTGATACTTCGAAAGAGATTGTCCATTTTGTACACGAAGTGCATCCAGTTTTTGCCGTAACCCTCTCAACTTTTTAGCACATGCTATGTGGGTGAAATTATGATACCATGCCAAGTTTCAACCATTTCAGAGTTCATTTGTGGTGCTTTTTAATTTCAGGGTCATTTAGCTCAAAACAATTCATTAAATGCATGAAAAATAGGAAATGAAGTTAGATAGGGTTGAAATTTTAGGATGTGGCTTCTAATGCTTCATATTGAATGCACAAAAAGTCTGGAGTTGAAATTAGTTAAAAAAATTGAAATCCTTTTGTAACAGACGAGTTTTCGTCCTAAACCCTGATACTTCGAAAGAGATTGTCCATTTTGTATACGAAGTGCATCCAGTTTTTGCCGTAACCCTCTCAACTTTTTAGCACATGCTATGTGGGTGAAATTATGATACCATGCCAACTTTCAACCATTTCAGAGTTCATTTGTGGTGCTTTTTAATTTCAGGGTCATTTAGCTCAAAACAATTCATTAAATGCATGAAAAATAGCAAATGAAGTTAGATAGGGTCGAAATTTCAGGATGTGGCTTCTAATGGTTCATATTGAATGCACAAAAAGTTTGGAGTTGAAATAAGTTAAAAAAATTTGAAATCCTTTTGTAACAGACGAGTTTTCGTCCTAAACCCTGATACTTCGAAAGAGATTGTCCATTTTGTACACGAAGTGCATCCAGTTTTTGCCGTAACCCTCTCAACTTTTTAGCACATGCTATGTGGGTGAAATTATGGTACCATGCCAAGTTTCAACCATTTCAGAGTTCATTTGTGGTGCTTTTTAATTTCAGGGTCATTTAGCTCAAAACAATTCATTAAATGCATGAAAAATAGCAAATGAAGTTAGATAGGGTTGAAATTTTAGGATGTGGCTTCTAATGGTTCATATTGAATGCACAAAAAGTCTGGAGTTGAAATAAGTTAAAAAAAATTGAAATCCTTTTGTAACAGACGAGTTTTCGTCCGAAACCCTGATATTTCGAAAGAGATTGTCCATTTTGTACACGAAGTGCATCCAGTTTTTGCCGTAACCCTCTCAACTTTTTAGCACATGCTATGTGGGTGAAATTATGATACCATGCCAAGTTTCAACCATTTGATAGTTCATTTGTGGTGCTTTTTAATTTCAGGGTCATTTAGCTCAAAACAATTCATTAAATGCATGAAAAATAGCAAATGAAGTTAGATAGGGTTGAAATTTGAGGATGTGGCTTCTAATGGTTCATATTGAATGCACGAAAAGTCTGGAGTTGAAAAAAGTTAAAAAAAATTGAAATCCTTATGTAATAGACGAGTTTTCGTCCGAAACCCTGATACTTCGAAAGAGATTGTCCATTTTGTACACGAAGTGCATCCAGCTTTTGCCGTAAACCTCTCAACTTTTTATCCCATGCTATGTGGGTGAAATTATGATACCATGCCAAGTTTCAACCTTTTTAGAGTTCATTTGTGGTGGTTTTTAATTTCAGGGTCATTTAGCTCAAAACAATTTATTAAATGCATAAAAAATAGCAAATGAAGTTAGATACGGTTGAAATTTTAGGATGTGGCTTCTAATGCTTCATATTGAATGCACAAAAAGTCTGGAGTTGAAATAAGTTAAAAAAATTGAAATCCTTTGGTAACAGACGAGTTTTCGTCCGAAACCCTGATACTTCGAAAGAGATTGTCCATTTTGTACACGAAGTGCATCCAGTTTTTGCCGTAACCCTCTCAACTTTTTAGCACATGCTATGTGGGTGAAATTATGATACCATGCCAACTTTCAACCATTTGATAGTTCATTTGTGGTGCTTTTTAATTTCAGGGTCATTTAGCTCAAAACAATTCATTAAATGCATGAAAAATAGCAAATGAAGTTAGATAGGGTTGAAATTTTAGGATGTGGCTTCTAATGGTTCATATTGAATGCACAAAAAGTCTGGAGTTGAAAAAAGTTAAAAAATTTTGCAATCCTTATGTAATAGACGAGTTTTCGTCCGAAACCCTGATACTTCGAAAGAGATTGTCCATTTTGTACACGAAGTGCATCCAGCTTTTGCCGTAAACCTCTCAACTTTTTATCCCATGCTATGTGGGTGAAATTATGATACCATGCCAAGTTTCAACCTTTTTAGAGTTCATTTGTGGTGCTTTTTAATTTCAGGGTCATTTAGCTCAAAACAATTCATTAAATGCATAAAAAATAGCAAATGAAGTTAGATAGGGTTGAAATTTTAGGATGTGGCTTCTAATGCTTCATATTGAATGCACAAAAAGTCTGGAGTTGAAATAAGTTAAAAAAATTGAAATCCTTTGGTAACAGACGAGTTTTCGTCCGAAACTCTGATACTTCGAAAGAGATTGTCCATTTTGTACACGAAGTGCATCCAGTTTTTGCCATAACCCTCTCAACTTTTTAGCACATGCTATGTGGGTGAAATTATGATACCATGCCAAGTTTCAACCATTTCAGAGTTCATTTGTGGTGCTTTTTAATTTCAGGGTCATTTAGCTGAAAACAATTCATTAAATGCATGAAAAATAGCAAATGAAGTTAGATAGGGTTGAAAGTTTAGGATGTGGCTTCTAATGGTTCATATTGAATGCACAAACAGTCTGGAGTTGAAATAATTTTAAAAAATTGAAATCCTTTTGTAACAGACGAGTTTTCGTCCGAAACCGTGATACTTCGAAAGAGATTGTCCATTTTGTAAACGAAGTGCATCCAGTTTTTGCCGTAACCCTCTCAACTTTTTAGCACATGCTATGTGGGTGAAATTATGATACCATGCCAACTTTCAACCATTTCAGAGTTCATTTGTGGTGCTTTTTAATTTCAGGGTTATTTAGCTCAAAACAATTCATTAAATGCATGAAAAATAGCAAATGAAGTTAGATAGGGTTGAAATTTAAAGAATGTGGCTTCTAATGGTTCATATGGAATGCACAAAAAGTTTGGAGTTGAAATAAGTTTAAAAAAATTGAAATCCTTTTGTAACAGACGAGTTTTCGTCCTAAACCCTGATACTTCGAAAGAGATTGTCCATTTTGTACACGAAGTGCATCCAGTTTTTGCCGTAACCCTCTCAACTTTTTAGCACATGCTATGTGGGTGAAATTATGATACCATGCCAAGTTTCAACCATTTCAGAGTTCATTTGTGGTGCTTTTTAATTTCAGGGTCATTTAGCTCAAAACAATTCATTAAATGCATGAAAAATAGGAAATGAAGTTAGATAGGGTTGAAATTTTAGTATGTGGCTTCTAATGCTTCATATTGAATGCACAAAAAGTCTGGAGTTGAAATAAGTTAAAAAAAATTGAAATCCTTTTGTAACAGACGAGTTTTCGTCCTAAACCCTGATACTTCGAAAGAGATTGTCCATTTTGTATACGAAGTGCATCCAGTTTTTGCCGTAACCCTCTCAACTTTTTAGCACATGCTATGTGGGTGAAATTATGATACCATGCCAACTTTCAACCATTTCAGAGTTCATTTGTGGTGCTTTTTAATTTCAGGGTCATTTAGCTCAAAACAATTCATTAAATGCATGAAAAATAGCAAATGAAGTTAGATAGGGTCGAAATTTCAGGATGTGGCTTCTAATGGTTCATATTGAATGCACAAAAAGTTTGGAGTTGAAATAAGTTAAAAAAATTTGAAATCCTTTTGTAACAGACGAGTTTTCGTCCTAAACCCTGATACTTCGAAAGAGATTGTCCATTTTGTACACGAAGTGCATCCAGTTTTTGCCGTAACCCTCTCAACTTTTTAGCACATGCTATGTGGGTGAAATTATGGTACCGTGCCAAGTTTCAACCATTTCAGAGTTCATTTGTGGTGCTTTTTAATTTCAGGGTCATTTAGCTCAAAACAATTCATTAAATGCATGAAAAATAGCAAATGAAGTTAGATAGGGTTGAAATTTTAGGATGTGGCTTCTAATGGTTCATATTGAATGCACAAAAAGTCTGGAGTTGAAATAAGTTAAAAAAAATTGAAATCCTTTTGTAACAGACGAGTTTTCGTCCGAAACCCTGATATTTCGAAAGAGATTGTCCATTTTGTACACGAAGTGCATCCAGTTTTTGCCGTAACCCTCTCAACTTTTTAGCACATGCTATGTGGGTGAAATTATGATACCATGCCAAGTTTCAACCATTTGATAGTTCATTTGTGGTGCTTTTTAATTTCAGGGTCATTTAGCTCAAAACAATTCATTAAATGCATGAAAAATAGCAAATGAAGTTAGATAGGGTTGAAATTTTAGGATGTGGCTTCTAATGGTTCATATTGAATGCACGAAAAGTCTGGAGTTGAAAAAAGTTAAAAAAATTTGAAATCCTTATGTAATAGACGAGTTTTCGTCCGAAACCCTGATACTTCGAAAGAGATTGTCCATTTTGTACACGAAGTGCATCCAGCTTTTGCCGTAAACCTCTCAACTTTTTATCCCATGCTACGTGGGTGAAATTATGATACCATGCCAAGTTTCAACCTTTTTAGAGTTCATTTGTGGTGGTTTTTAATTTCAGGGTCATTTAGCTCAAAACAATTTATTAAATGCATAAAAAATAGCAAATGAAGTTAGATACGGTTGAAATTTTAGGATGTGGCTTCTAATGCTTCATATTGAATGCACAAAAAGTCTGGAGTTGAAATAAGTTAAAAAAATTGAAATCCTTTGGTAACAGACGAGTTTTCGTCCGAAACCCTGATACTTCGAAAGAGATTGTCCATTTTGTACACGAAGTGCATCCAGTTTTTGCCGTAACCCTCTCAACTTTTTAGCACATGCTATGTGGGTGAAATTATGATACCATGCCAAGTTTCAACCATTTCAGAGTTCATTTGTGGTGCTTTTTAATTTCAGGGTCATTTAGCTGAAAACAATTCATTAAATGCATGAAAAATAGCAAATGAAGTTAGATAGGGTTGAAAGTTTAGGATGTGGCTTCTAATGGTTCATATTGAATGCACAAAAAGTCTGGAGTTGAAATAATTTTAAAAAATTGAAATCCTTTTGTAACAGACGAGTTTTCGTCCGAAACCGTGATACTTCGAAAGAGATTGTCCATTTTGTACACGAAGTGCATCCAGTTTTTGCCGTAACCCTCTCAACTTTTTAGCACATGCTATGTGGGTGAAATTATGATACCATGCCAACTTTCAACCATTTCAGAGTTCATTTGTAGTGCTTTTTAATTTCAGGGTCATTTAGCTCAAAACAATTCATTAAATGCATGAAAAATAGCAAATGAAGTTAGATAGGGTTGAAATTTTAGGATGTGGCTTCTAATGGTTCATATTGAATGCACAAAAAGTCTGGAGTTGAAATAAGTTAAAAAAAATTGAAATCCTTATGTAACAGACGAGTTTTCGTCCGAAACCCTGATACTTCGAAAGAGATTGTCCATTTTGTACACGAAGTGCATCCAGATTTTGCCGTAACCCTCTCAACTTTTTATCCCATGCTATGTGGGTGAAATTATGATACCATGCCAAGTTTCAACCTTTTTAGAGTTCATTTGTGGTGCTTTTTAATTTCAGGGTCATTTAGCTCAAAACAATTCATTAAATGCATAAAAAATAGCAAATGAAGTTAGATAGGGTTGAAATTTTAGGATGTGGCTTCTAATGCTTCATATTGAATGCACAAAAAGTCTGGAGTTGAAATAAGTTAAAAAAATTGAAATCCTTTGGTAACACACGAGTTTTCGTCCGAAACCCTGATACTTCAAAAGAGATTGTCCATTTTGTACACGAAGTGCATCCAGTTTTTGCCGTAACCCTCTCAACTTTTTAGCACATGCTATGTGGGTGAAATTATGATACCATGCCAAGTTTCAACCATTTCATAGT
This sequence comes from Elymus sibiricus, assembly GCA_039707655.1. Classification (NCBI taxonomy): domain Eukaryota; kingdom Viridiplantae; phylum Streptophyta; class Magnoliopsida; order Poales; family Poaceae; genus Elymus; species Elymus sibiricus. The sequence continues at coordinate 243,603,595 of CM077665.1, forward strand.
TCATTTGTGGTGCTTTTTAATTTCAGGGTCATTTAGCTCAAAACAATTCATTAAATGCATGAAAAATAGCAAATGAAGTTAGATAGGGTTGAAAGTTTAGGATGTGGCTTCTAATGGTTCGTATTGAATGCACAAAAAGTCTGGAGTTGAAATAATTTTAAAAAATTGAAATCCTTTTGTAACAGACGAGTTTTCGTCCGAAACCCTAATACTTCGAAAGAGATTGTCCATTTTGTACACGAAGTGCATCCAGTTTTTGCCGTAACCCTCTCAACTTTTTAGCACATGCTATGTGGGTGAAATTATGATACCATGCCAAGTTTCAACCATTTCAGAGTTCATTTGTGGTGCTTTTTAATTTCAGGGTCATTTAGCTCAAAACAATTCATTTAATGCCTGAAAAATAGCAAATGAAGTTAGATAGGGTTGAAATTTTAGGATGTGGCTTCTAATGGTTCATATTGAATGCACAAAAAGTTTGGAGTTAAAATAAGTTAAAAAAATAGAAATCCTTTTGTAACAGACGAGTTTTCGTCCTAAACCCTGATACTTCGAAAGAGATTGTCCATTTTGTACACGAAGTGCATCCAGTTTTTGCCGTAACCCTCTCAACTTTTTAGCACATGCTATGTGGGTGAAATTATGATACCATGCCAAGTTTCAACCATTTCAGAGTTCATTTGTGGTGCTTTTTAATTTCAGATTCATTTAGCTGAAAACAATTCATTAAATGCATGAAAAATAGCAAATGAAGTTAGATAGGGTTGAAAGTTTAGGATGTGGCTTCTAATGGTTCATATTGAATGCACAAAAAGTCTGGAGTTGAAATAATTTGAAAAAATTGAAATCCTTTTGTAACAGACGAGTTTTGTCCGAAACCGTGATACTTCGAAAGAGATTGTCCATTTTGTACACGAAGTGCATCCAGTTTTTGCCGTAACCCTCTCAACTTTTTAGCACATGCTATGTGGGTGAAATTATGATACCATGCCAACTTTCAACCATTTTAGAGTTCATTTGTGGTGCTTTTTAATTTCAGGGTTATTTAGCTCAAAACAATTCATTAAATGCATGAAAAATAGCAAATGAAGTTAGATAGGGTTGAAATTTAAAGAATGTGGCTTCTAATGGTTCATATGGAATGCACAAAAAGTTTGGAGTTGAAATAAGTTTAAAAAAATTGAAATCCTTTTGTAACAGACGAGTTTTCGTCCTAAACCCTGATACTTCGAAAGAGATTGTCCATTTTGTACACGAAGTGCATCCAGTTTTTGCCGTAACCCTCTAAACTTTTTAGCACATGCTATGTGGGTGAAATTATGATACCATGCCAAGTTTCAACCATTTCAGAGTTCATTTGTGGTGCTTTTTAATTTCAGGGTCATTTAGCTCAAAACAATTCATTAAATGCATGAAAAAGAGGAAATGAAGTTAGATAGGGTTGAAATTTTAGGATGTGGCTTCTAATGCTTCATATTGAATGCACAAAAAGTCTGGAGTTGAAATAAGTTAAAAAAAATGAAATCCTTTTGTAACAGACGAGTTTTCGTCCTAAACCCTGATACTTCGAAAGAGATTGTCCATTTTGTATACGAAGTGCTTCCAGTTTTTGCCGTAACCCTCTCAACTTTTTAGCACATGCTATGTGGGTGAAATTATGATACCATGCCAACTTTCAACCATTTCAGAGTTCATTTGTGGTGCTTTTTAATTTCAGGGTCATTTAGCTCAAAACAATTCATTAAATGCATGAAAAATAGCAAATGAAGTTAGATAGGGTCGAAATTTTAGGATGTGGCTTCTAATGGTTCATATTGAATGCACAAAAAGTTTGGAGTTGAAATAAGTTAAAAAAAATTGAAATCCTTTTGTAACAGACGAGTTTTCGTCCTAAACCCTGATACTTCGAAAGAGATTGTCCATTTTGTACACGAAGTGCATCCAGTTTTTGCCGTAACCCTCTCAACTTTTTAGCACATGCTATGTGGGTGAAATTATGGTACCATGCCAAGTTTCAACCATTTCAGAGTTCATTTGTGGTGCTTTTTAATTTCAGGGTCATTTAGCTCAAAACAATTCATTAAATGCATGAAAAATAGCAAATGAAGTTAGATAGGGTTGAAATTTTAGGATGTGGCTTCTAATGGTTCATATTGAATGCACAAAAAGTCTGGAGTTGAAATAAGTTAAAAAAAATTGAAATCCTTTTGTAACAGACGAGTTTTCGTCCGAAACCCTGATATTTCGAAAGAGATTGTCCATTTTGTACACGAAGTGCATCCAGTTTTTGCCGTAACCCTCTCAACTTTTTAGCACATGCTATGTGGGTGAAATTATGATACCATGCCAAGTTTCAACCATTTGATAGTTCATTTGTGGTGCTTTTTAATTTCAGGGTCATTTAGTTCAAAACAATTCATTAAATGCATGAAAAATAGGAAATGAAGTTAGATAGGGTTGAAATTTTAGGATGTGGCTTCTAATGGTTCATATTGAATGCACAAAAAGTCTGGAGTTGAAATAAGTTAAAAAAAATTGAAATCCTTTTGTAACAGACGAGTTTTCGTCCGAAACCCTGATATTTCGAAAGAGATTGTCCATTTTGTACACGAAGTGCATCCAGTTTTTGCCGTAACCCTCTCAACTTTTTAGCACATGCTATGTGGGTGAAATTATGATACCATGCCAAGTTTCAACCATTTGATAGTTCATTTGTGGTGCTTTTTAATTTCAGGGTCATTTAGCTCAAAACAATTCATTAAATGCATGAAAAATAGCAAATGAAGTTAGATAGGGTTGAAATTTTAGGATGTGGCTTCTAATGGTTCATATTGAATGCACGAAAAGTCTGGAGTTGAAAAAAGTTAAAAAAAATTGAAATCCTTTTGTAACAGACGAGTTTTCGTCCTAAACCCTGATACTTCGAAAGAGATTGTCCATTTTGTACACGAAGTGCATCCAGTTTTTGCCGTAACCCTCTCAACTTTTTAGCACATGCTATGTGGGTGAAATTATGATACCATGCCAAGTTTCAACCATTTCAGAGTTCATTTGTGGTGCTTTTTAATTTCAGGGTCATTTAGCTCAAAACAATTCATTTAATGCATGAAAAATAGCAAATGAAGTTAGATAGGGTTGAAATTTTAGGATGTGGCTTCTAATGGTTCATATTGAATGCACAAAAAGTTTGGAGTTAAAATAAGTTAAAAAAATAGAAATCCTTTTGTAACAGACGAGTTTTCGTCCTAAACCCTGATACTTCGAAAGAGATTGTCCATTTTGTACACGAAGTGCATCCAGTTTTTGCCGTAACCCTCTCAACTTTTTAGCACATGCTATATGGGTGAAATTATGATACCATGCCAAGTTTCAACCATTTGATAGTTCATTTGTGGTGCTTTTTAATTTCAGGGTCATTTAGCTGAAAACAATTCATTAAATGCATGAAAAATAGCAAATGAAGTTAGATAGGGTTGAAAGTTTAGGATGTGGCTTCTAATGGTTCATATTGAATGCACAAAAAGTCTGGAGTTGAAATAATTTGAAAAAATTGAAATCCTTTTGTAACAGACGAGTTTTGTCCGAAACCGTGATACTTCGAAAGAGATTGTCCATTTTGTACACGAAGTGCATCCAGTTTTTGCCGTAACCCTCTCAACTTTTTAGCACATGCTATGTGGGTGAAATTATGATACCATGCCAACTTTCAACCATTTTAGAGTTCATTTGTGGTGCTTTTTAATTTCAGGGTTATTTAGCTCAAAACAATTCATTAAATGCATGAAAAATAGCAAATGAAGTTAGATAGGGTTGAAATTTAAAGAATGTGGCTTCTAATGGTTCATATGGAATGCACAAAAAGTTTGGAGTTGAAATAAGTTTAAAAAAATTGAAATCCTTTTGTAACAGACGAGTTTTCGTCCTAAACCCTGATACTTCGAAAGAGATTGTCCATTTTGTACACGAAGTGCATCCAGTTTTTGCCGTAACCCTCTCAACTTTTTAGCACATGCTATGTGGGTGAAATTATGATACCATGCCAAGTTTCAACCATTTCAGAGTTCATTTGTGGTGCTTTTTAATTTCAGGGTCATTTAGCTCAAAACAATTCATTAAATGCATGAAAAATAGGAAATGAAGTTAGATAGGGTTGAAATTTTAGGATGTGGCTTCTAATGGTTCATATTGAATGCACAAAAAGTCTGGAGTTGAAATAAGTTAAAAAAAATGAAATCCTTTTGTAACAGACGAGTTTTCGTCCTAAACCCTGATACTTCGAAAGAGATTGTCCATTTTGTATACGAAGTGCTTCCAGTTTTTGCCGTAACCCTCTCAACTTTTTAGCACATGCTATGTGGGTGAAATTATGATACCATGCCAACTTTCAACCATTTCAGAGTTCATTTGTGGTGCTTTTTAATTTCAGGGTCATTTAGCTCAAAACAATTCATTAAATGCATGAAAAATAGCAAATGAAGTTAGATAGGGTCGAAATTTTAGGATGTGGCTTCTAATGGTTCATATTGAATGCACAAAAAGTTTGGAGTTGAAATAAGTTAAAAAAATTTGAAATCCTTTTGTAACAGACGAGTTTTCGTCCTAAACCCTGATACTTCGAAAGAGATTGTCCATTTTGTACACGAAGTGCATCCAGTTTTTGCCGTAACCCTCTCAACTTTTTAGCACATGCTATGTGGGTGAAATTATGGTACCATGCCAAGTTTCAACCATTTCAGAGTTCATTTGTGGTGCTTTTTAATTTCAGGGTCATTTAGCTCAAAACAATTCATTAAATGCATGAAAAAAAGCAAATGAAGTTAGATTGGGTTGAAATTTTAGGATGTGGCTTCTAATGGTTCATATTGAATGCACAAAAAGTCTGGAGTTGAAATAAGTTAAAAAAAATTGAAATCCTTTTGTAACAGACGAGTTTTCGTCCGAAACCCTGATATTTCGAAAGAGATTGTCCATTTTGTACACGAAGTGCATCCAGTTTTTGCCGTAACCCTCTCAACTTTTTAGCACATGCTATGTGGGTGAAATTATGATACCATGCCAAGTTTCAACCATTTGATAGTTCATTTGTGGTGCTTTTTAATTTCAGGGTCATTTAGCTCAAAACAATTCATTAAATGCATGAAAAATAGCAAATGAAGTTAGATAGGGTTGAAATTTTAGGATGTGGCTTCTAATGGTTCATATTGAATGCACGAAAAGTCTGGAGTTGAAAAAAGTTAAAAAAAAATTGAAATCCTTTTGTAACAGACGAGTTTTCGTCCTAAACCCTGATACTTCGAAAGAGATTGTCCATTTTGTACACGAAGTGCATCCAGTTTTTGCCGTAACCCTCTCAACTTTTTAGCACATGCTATGTGGGTGAAATTATGATACCATGCCAAGTTTCAACCATTTCAGAGTTCATTTGTGGTGCTTTTTAATTTCAGGGTCATTTAGCTGAAAACAATTCATTTAATGCATGAAAAATAGCAAATGAAGTTAGATAGGGTTGAAAGTTTAGGATGTGGCTTCTAATGGTTCATATTGAATGCACAAAAAGTTTGGAGTTAAAATAAGTTAAAAAAATAGAAATCCTTTTGTAACAGACGAGTTTTCGTCCTAAACCCTGATACTTCGAAAGAGATTGTCCATTTTGTACACGAAGTGCATCCAGTTTTTGCCGTAAACCCTCTCAACTTTTTAGCACATGCTATGTGGGTGAAATTATGATACCATGCCAAGTTTCAACCATTTCAGAGTTCATTTGTGGTGCTTTTTAATTTCAGGGTCATTTAGCTGAAAACAATTCATTAAATGCATGAAAAATAGCAAATGAAGTTAGATAGGGTTGAAAGTTTAGGATGTGGCTTCTAATGGTTCATATTGAATGCACAAAAAGTCTGGAGTTGAAATAATTTGAAAAAATTGAAATCCTTTTGTAACAGACGAGTTTTGTCCGAAACCGTGATACTTCGAAAGAGATTGTCCATTTTGTACATGAAGTGCATCCAGTTTTTGCCGTAACCCTCTCAACTTTTTAGCACATGCTATGTGGGTGAAATTATGATACCATGCCAACTTTCAACCATTTTAGAGTTCATTTGTGGTGCTTTTTAATTTCAGGGTCATTTAGCTCAAAACAATTCATTAAATGCATGAAAAATAGCAAATGAAGTTAGATAGGGTTGAAATTTAAAGAATGTGGCTTCTAATGGTTCATATGGAATGCACAAAAAGTCTGGAGTTGAAATAAGTTTAAAAAAATTGAAATCCTTTTGTAACAGACGAGTTTTCGTCCTAAACCCTGATACTTCGAAAGAGATTGTCCATTTTGTACACGAAGTGCATCCAGTTTTTGCCGTAACCCTCTCAACTTTTTAGCACATGCTATGTGGGTGAAATTATGATACCATGCCAACTTTCAACCATTTCAGAGTTCATTTGTGGTGCTTTTTAATTTCAGGGTCATTTAGCTCAAAACAATTCATTAAATGCATGAAAAATAGCAAATGAAGTTAGATAGGGTCGAAATTTTAGGATGTGGCTTCTAATGCTTCATATTGAATGCACAAAAAGTCTGGAGTTGAAATAAGTTAAAAAAAATGAAATCCTTTTGTAACAGACGAGTTTTCGTCCTAAACCCTGATACTTCGAAAGAGATTGTCCATTTTGTATACGAAGTGCTTCCAGTTTTTGCCGTAACCCTCTCAACTTTTTAGCACATGCTATGTGGGTGAAATTATGATACCATGCCAACTTTCAACCATTTCAGAGTTCATTTGTGGTGCTTTTTAATTTCAGGGTCATTTAGCTCAAAACAATTCATTAAATGCATGAAAAATAGCAAATGAAGTTAGATAGGGTCGAAATTTTAGGATGTGGCTTCTAATGGTTCATATTGAATGCACAAAAAGTTTGGAGTTGAAATAAGTTAAAAAAAATTGAAATCCTTTTGTAACAGACGAGTTTTCGTCCTAAACCCTGATACTTCGAAAGAGATTGTCCATTTTGTACACGAAGTGCATCCAGTTTTTGCCGTAACCCTCTCAACTTTTTAGCACATGCTATGTGGGTGAAATTATGGTACCATGCCAAGTTTCAACCATTTCAGAGTTCATTTGTGGTGCTTTTTAATTTCAGGGTCATTTAGCTCAAAACAATTCATTAAATGCATGAAAAATAGCAAATGAAGTTAGATAGGGTTGAAATTTTAGGATGTGGCTTCTAATGGTTCATATTGAATGCACAAAAAGTCTGGAGTTGAAATAAGTTAAAAAAAATTGAAATCCTTTTGTAACAGACGAGTTTTCGTCCGAAACCCTGATATTTCGAAAGAGATTGTCCATTTTGTACACGAAGTGCATCCAGTTTTTGCCGTAACCCTCTCAACTTTTTAGCACATCCTATGTGGGTGAAATTATGATACCATGCCAAGTTTCAACCATTTGATAGTTCATTTGTGGTGCTTTTTAATTTCAGGGTCATTTAGCTCAAAACAATTCATTAAATGCATGAAAAATAGCAAATGAAGTTAGATAGGGTTGAAATTTTAGGATGTGGCTTCTAATGGTTCATATTGAATGCACGAAAAGTCTGGAGTTGAAAAAAGTTAAAAAAAATTGAAATCCTTTTGTAACAGACGAGTTTTCGTCCTAAACCCTGATACTTCGAAAGAGATTGTCCATTTTGTACTCGAAGTGCATCCAGTTTTTGCCGTAACCCTCTCAACTTTTTAGCACATGCTATGTGGGTGAAATTATGATACCATGCCAAGTTTCAACCATTTCAGAGTTCATTTGTGGTGCTTTTTAATTTCAGGGTCATTTAGCTGAAAACAATTCATTAAATGCATGAAAAATAGCAAATGAAGTTAGATAGGGTTGAAAGTTTAGGATGTGGCTTCTAATGGTTCATATTGAATGCACGAAAAGTCTGGAGTTGAAAAAAGTTAAAAAAAATTGAAATCCTTTTGTAACAGACGAGTTTTCGTCCTAAACCCTGATACTTCGAAAGAGATTGTCCATTTTGTACTCGAAGTGCATCCAGTTTTTGCCGTAACCCTCTCAACTTTTTAGCACATGCTATGTGGGTGAAATTATGATACCATGCCAAGTTTCAACCATTTCAGAGTTCATTTGTGGTGCTTTTTAATTTCAGGGTCATTTAGCTGAAAACAATTCATTAAATGCATGAAAAATAACAAATGAAGTTAGATAGGGTTGAAAGTTTAGGATGTGGCTTCTAATGGTTCATATTGAATGCACAAAAAGTCTGGAGTTGAAATAATTTGAAAAAATTGAAATCCTTTTGTAACAGACGAGTTTTCGTCCGAAACCATGATACTTCGAAAGAGATTGTCCATTTTGTTCACGAAGTGCATCCAGATTTTGCCGTAACCCTCTCAACTTTTTAGCACATGCTATGTGGGTGAAATTATGATACCATGCCAACTTTCAACCATTTTAGAGTTCATTTGTTGGGCTTTTTAATTTCAGGGTTATTTAGCTCAAAACAATTCATTAAATGCATGAAAAATAGCAAATGAAGTTAGATAGGGTTGAAATTTAAAGAATGTGGCTTCTAATGGTTCATATGGAATGCACAAAAAGTTTGGAGTTGAAATAAGTTTAAAAAAATTGAAATCCTTTTGTAACAGACGAGTTTTCGTCCTAAACCCTGATACTTCGAAAGAGATTGTCCATTTTGTACACGAAGTGCATCCAGTTTTTGCCGTAACCCTCTCAACTTTTTAGCACATGCTATGTGGGTGAAATTATGATACCATGCCAAGTTTCAACCATTTCAGAGTTCATTTGTGGTGCTTTTTAATTTCAGGGTCATTTAGCTCAAAACAATTCATTAAATGCATGAAAAATAGGAAATGAAGTTAGATAGGGTTGAAATTTTAGGATGTGGCTTCTAATGCTTCATATTGAATGCACAAAAAGTCTGGAGTTGAAATAAGTTAAAAAAAAATGAAATCCTTTTGTAACAGACGAGTTTTCGTCCTAAACCCTGATACTTCGAAAGAGATTGTCCATTTTGTATACGAAGTGCATCCAGTTTTTGCCGTAACCCTCTCAACTTTTTAGCACATGCTATGTGGGTGAAATTATGATACCATGCCAACTTTCAACCATTTCAGAGTTCATTTGTGGTGCTTTTTAATTTCAGGGTCATTTAGCTCAAAACAATTCATTAAATGCATGAAAAATAGCAAATGAAGTTAGATAGGGTCGAAATTTTAGGATGTGGCTTCTAATGGTTCATATTGAATGCACAAAAAGTTTGGAGTTGAAATAAGTTCAAAAAAATTGAAATCCTTTTGTAACAGACGAGTTTTCGTCCTAAACCCTGATACTTCGAAAGAGATTGTCCATTTTGTACACGAAGTGCATCCAGTTTTTGCCGTAACCCTCTCAACTTTTTAGCACATGCTATGTGGGTGAAATTATGGTACCATGCCAAGTTTCAACCATTTCAGAGTTCATTTGTGGTGCTTTTTAATTTCAGGGTCATTTAGCTCAAAACAATTCATTAAATGCATGAAAAATAGCAAATGAAGTTAGATAGGGTTGAAATTTTAGGATGTGGCTTCTAATGGTTCATATTGAATGCACAAAAAGTCTGGAGTTGAAATAAGTTAAAAAAATTTGAAATCCTTTTGTAACAGACGAGTTTTCGTCCGAAACCCTGATATTTCGAAAGAGATTGTCCATTTTGTACACGAAGTGCATCCAGTTTTTGCCGTAACCCTCTCAACTTTTTAGCACATGCTATGTGGGTGAAATTATGATACCATGCCAAGTTTCAACCATTTGATAGTTCATTTGTGGTGCTTTTTAATTTCAGCGTCATTTAGCTCAAAACAATTCATTAAATGCATGAAAAATAGCAAATGAAGTTAGATAGGGTTGAAATTTTAGGATGTGGCTTCTAATGGTTCATATTGAATGCACGAAAAGTCTGGAGTTGAAAAAAGTTAAAAAAAATTGAAATCCTTATGTAATAGACGAGTTTTCGTCCGAAACCCTGATACTTCGAAAGAGATTGTCCATTTTGTACACGAAGTGCATCCAGCTTTTGCCGTAAACCTCTCAACTTTTTATCCCATGCTATGTGGGTGAAATTATGATACCATGCCAAGTTTCAACCTTTTTAGAGTTCATTTGTGGTGCTTTTTAATTTCAGGGTCATTTAGCTCAAAACAATTCATTAAATGCATGAAAAATAGCAAATGAAGTTAGATAGGGTTGAAAGTTTAGGATGTGGCTTCTAATGGTTCATATTGAATGCACAAAAAGTCTGGAGTTGAAATAATTTGAAAAAATTGAAATCCTTTTGTAACAGACGAGTTTTCGTCCGAAACCGTGATACTTCGAAAGAGATTGTCCATTTTGTACACGAAGTGCATCCAGTTTTTGCCATAACCCTCTCAACTTTTTAGCACATGCTATGTGGGTGAAATTATGGTACCATGCCAAGTTTCAACCATTTCAGAGTTCATTTGTGGTGCTTTTTAATTTCAGGGTCATTTAGCTCAAAACAATTCATTAAATGCATGAAAAATAGCAAATGAAGTTAGATAGGGTTGAAATTTTAGGATGTGGCTTCTAATGGTTCATATTGAATGCACAAAAAGTCTGGAGTTGAAAAAAGTTAAAAAAAATTGAAATCCTTATGTAATAGACGAGTTTTCGTCCGAAACCCTGATACTTCGAAAGAGATTGTCCATTTTGTACACGAAGTGCATCCACATTTTGCCGTAAACCTCTCAACTTTTTATCCCATGCTATGTGGGTGAAATTATGATACCATGCCAAGTTTCAACCTTTTTAGAGTTCATTTGTGGTGCTTTTTAATTTCAGGGTCATTTAGCTCAAAACAATTCATTAAATGCATAAAAAATAGCAAATGAAGTTAGATAGGGTTGAAATTTTAGGATGTGGCTTATAATGCTTCATATTGAATGCACAAAAAGTCTGGAGTTGAAATAAGTTAAAAAAAATTGAAATCCTTTTGTAACAGACGAGTTTTCGTCCTAAACCCTGATACTTCGAAAGAGATTGTCCATTTTGTATACGAAGTGCATCCAGTTTTTGCCGTAACCCTCTCAACTTTTTAGCACATGCTATGTGGGTGAAATTATGATACCATGCCAACTTTCAACCATTTCAGAGTTCATTTGTGGTGCTTTTTAGTTTCAGGGTCATTTAGCTCAAAACAATTCATTAAATGCATGAAAAATAGCAAATGAAGTTAGATAGGGTCGAAATTTTAGGATGTGGCTTCTAATGGTTCATATTGAATGCACAAAAAGTTTGGAGTTGAAATAAGTTAAAAAAATTGAAATCCTTTTGTAACAGACGAGTTTTCGTCCTAAACCCTGATACTTCGAAAGAGATTGTCCATTTTGTACACGAAGTGCATCCAGTTTTTGCCGTAACCCTCTCAACTTTTTAGCACATGCTATGTGGGTGAAATTATGGTACCATGCCAAGTTTCAACCATTTCAGAGTTCATTTGTGGTGCTTTTTAATTTCAGGGTCATTTAGCTCAAAACAATTCATTAAATGCATGAAAAATAGCAAATGAAGTTAGATAGGGTTGAAATTTTAGGATGTGGCTTCTAATGGTTCATATTGAATGCACAAAAAGTCTGGAGTTGAAATAAGTTAAAAAAAATTGAAATCCTTTTGTAACAGACGAGTTTTCGTCCGAAACCCTGATATTTCGAAAGAGATTGTCCATTTTGTACACGAAGTGCATCCAGTTTTTGCCGTAACCCTCTCAACTTTTTAGCACATGCTATGTGGGTGAAATTATGATACCATGCGAAGTTTCAACCATTTGATAGTTCATTTGTGGTGCTTTTTAATTTCAGGGTCATTTAGTGCAAAACAATTCATTAAATGCATGAAAAATAGCAAATGAAGTTAGATAGGGTTGAAATTTTAGGATGTGGCTTCTAATGGTTCATATTGAATGCACGAAAAGTCTGGAGTTGAAAAAAGTTAAAAAAAATTGAAATCCTTTTGTAACAGACGAGTTTTCGTCCTAAACCCTGATACTTCGAAAGAGATTGTCCATTTTGTACACGAAGTGCATCCAGTTTTTGCCGTAACCCTCTCAACTTTTTAGCACATGCTATGTGGGTGAAATTATGATACCATGCCAAGTTTCAACCATTTCAGAGTTCATTTGTGGTGCTTTTTAATTTCAGGGTCATTTAGCTGAAAACAATTCATTAAATGCATGAAAAATAGCAAATGAAGTTAGATAGGGTTGAAAGTTTAGGATGTGGCTTCTAATGGTTCATATTGAATGCACAAAAAGTCTGGAGTTGAAATAATTTGAAAAAATTGAAATCCTTTTGTAACAGACGAGTTTTCGTCCGAAACCATGATACTTCGAAAGAGATTGTCCATTTTGTTCACGAAGTGCATCCAGTTTTTGCCGTAACCCTCTCAACTTTTTAGCACATGCTATGTGGGTGAAATTATGATACCATGCCAACTTTCAACCATTTTAGAGTTCATTTGTGGTGCTTTTTAATTTCAGGGTTATTTAGCTCAAAACAATTCATTAAATGCATGAAAAATAGCAAATGAAGTTAGATAGGGTTGAAATTTAAAGAATGTGGCTTCTAATGGTTCATATGGAATGCACAAAAAGTTTGGAGTTGAAATAAGTTTAAAAAAATTGAAATCCTTTTGTAACAGACGAGTTTTCGTCCTAAACCCTGATACTTCGAAAGAGATTGTCCATTTTGTACACGAAGTGCATCCAGTTTTTGCCGTAACCCTCTCAACTTTTTAGCACATGCTATGTGGGTGAAATTATGATACCATGCCATGTTTCAACCATTTCAGAGTTCATTTGTGGTGCTTTTTAATTTCAGGGTCATTTAGCTCAAAACAATTCATTAAATGCATGAAAAATAGGAAATGAAGTTAGATAGGGTTGAAATTTTAGGATGTGGCTTCTAATGCTTCATATTGAATGCACAAAAAGTCTGGAGTTGAAATAAGTTAAAAAAAATGAAATCCTTTTGTAACAGACGAGTTTTCGTCCTAAACCCTGATACTTCGAAAGAGATTGTCCATTTTGTATACGAAGTGCATCCAGTTTTTGCCGTAACCCTCTCAACTTTTTAGCACATGCTATGTGGGTGAAATTATGATACCATGCCAACTTTCAACCATTTCAGAGTTCATTTGTGGTGCTTTTTAATTTCAGGGTCATTTAGCTCAAAACAATTCATTAAATGCATGAAAAATAGCAAATGAAGTTAGATAGGGTCGAAATTTTAGGATGTGGCTTCTAATGGTTCATATTGAATGCACAAAAAGTTTGGAGTTGAAATAAGTTAAAAAAAATTGAAATCCTTTTGTAACAGACGAGTTTTCGTCCTAAACCCTGATACTTCGAAAGAGATTGTCCATTTTGTACACGAAGTGCATCCAGTTTTTGCCGTAACCCTCTCAACTTTTTAGCACATGCTATGTGGGTGAAATTATGGTACCATGCCAAGTTTCAACCATTTCAGAGTTCATTTGTGGTGCTTTTTAATTTCAGGGTCATTTAGCTCAAAACAATTCATTAAATGCATGAAAAATAGCAAATGAAGTTAGATAGGGTTGAAATTTTAGGATGTGGCTTCTAATGGTTCATATTGAATGCACAAAAAGTCTGGAGTTGAAATAAGTTAAAAAAATTTGAAATCCTTTTGTAACAGACGAGTTTTCGTCCGAAACCCTGATATTTCGAAAGAGATTGTCCATTTTGTACACGAAGTGCATCCAGTTTTTGCCGTAACCCTCTCAACTTTTTAGCACATGCTATGTGGGTGAAATTATGATACCATGCCAAGTTTCAACCATTTGATAGTTCATTTGTGGTGCTTTTTAATTTCAGCGTCATTTAGCTCAAAACAATTCATTAAATGCATGAAAAATAGCAAATGAAGTTAGATAGGGTTGAAATTTTAGGATGTGGCTTCTAATGGTTCATATTGAATGCACGAAAAGTCTGGAGTTGAAAAAAGTTAAAAAAAAATGAAATCCTTATGTAATAGACGAGTTTTCGTCCGAAACCCTGATACTTCGAAAGAGATTGTCCATTTTGTACACGAAGTGCATCCAGCTTTTGCCGTAAACCTCTCAACTTTTTATCCCATGCTATGTGGGTGAAATTATGATACCATGCCAAGTTTCAACCTTTTTAGAGTTCATTTGTGGTGCTTTTTAATTTCAGGGTCATTTAGCTCAAAACAATTCATTAAATGCATAAAAAAGAGCAAATGAAGTTAGATAGGGTTGAAATTTTAGGATGTGGTTTCTAATGCTTCATATTGAATGCACAAAAAGTTTGGAGTTAAAATAAGTTAAAAAAAATAGAAATCCTTTGGTAACAGACGAGTTTTCGTCCTAAACCCTGATACTTCGAAAGAGATTGTCCATTTTGTACACGAAGTGCATCCAGTTTTTGCCGTAACCCTCTCAACTTTTTAGCACATGCTATGTGGGTGAAATTATGATACCTTGCCAAGTTTCAACCATTTCAGAGTTCATTTGTGGTGCTTTTTAATTTCAGGGTCATTTAGCTGAAAACAATTCATTAAATGCATGAAAAATAGCAAATGAAGTTAGATAGGGTTGAAAGTTTAGGATGTGGCTTCTAATGGTTCATATTGAATGCACAAAAAGTCTGGAGTTGAAATAATTTGAAAAAATTGAAATCCTTTTGTAACAGACGAGTTTTCGTCCGAAACCGTGATACTTCGAAAGAGATTGTCCATTTTGTACACGAAGTGCATCCAGTTTTTGCCGTAACCCTCTCAACTTTTTAGCACATGCTATGTGGGTGAAATTATGATACCATGCCAACTTTCAACCATTTTAGAGTTCATTTGTGGTGCTTTTTTAATTTCAGGGTTATTTAGCTCAAAACAATTCATTAAATGCATGAAAAATAGCAAATGAAGTTAGATAGGGTTGAAATTTAAAGAATGTGGCTTCTAATGGTTCATATGGAATGCACAAAAAGTTTGGAGTTGAAATAAGTTTAAAAAAATTGAAATCCTTTTGTAACAGACGAGTTTTCGTCCTAAACCCTGATACGTCGAAAGAGATTGTCCATTTTGTACACGAAGTGCATCCAGTTTTTGCCGTAACCCTCTCAACTTTTTAGCACATGCTATGTGGGTGAAATTATGATACCATGCCAAGTTTCAACCATTTCAGAGTTCATTTGTGGTGCTTTTTAATTTCAGGGTCATTTAGCTCAAAACAATTCATTAAATGCATGAAAAATAGGAAATGAAGTTAGATAGGGTTGAAATTTTAGGATGTGGCTTCTAATGGTTCATATTGAATGCACAAAAAGTCTGGAGTTGAAATAAGTTAAAAAAAATTGAAATCCTTTTGTAACAGACGAGTTTTCGTCCGAAACCCTGATATTTCGAAAGAGATTGTCCATTTTGTACACGAAGTGCATCCAGTTTTTGCCGTAACCCTCTCAACTTTTTAGCACATGCTATGTGGGTGAAATTATGATACCATGCCAAGTTTCAACCATTTGATAGTTCATTTGTGGTGCTTTTTAATTTCAGGGTCATTTAGCTCAAAACAATTCATTAAATGCATGAAAAATAGCAAATGAAGTTAGATAGGGTTGAAATTTTAGGATGTGGCTTCTAATGGTTCATATTGAATGCACGAAAAGTCTGGAGTTGAAAAAAGTTAAAAAAAATTGAAATCCTTATGTAATAGACGAGTTTTCGTCCGAAACCCTGATACTTCGAAAGAGATTGTCCATTTTGTACACGAAGTGCATCCAACTTTTGCCGTAAACCTCTCAACTTTTTATCCCATGCTATGTGGGTGAAATTATGATACCATGCCAAGTTTCAACCTTTTTAGAGTTCATTTGTGGTGCTTTTTAATTTCAGGGTCATTTAGCTCAAAACAATTCATTAAATGCATAAAAAAGAGCAAATGAAGTTAGATAGGGTTGAAATTTTAGGATGTGGCTTCTAATGCTTCATATTGAATGCACAAAAAGTCTGGAGTTGAAATAAGTTAAAAAAATTGAAATCCTTTGGTAACACACGAGTTTTCGTCCGAAACCCTGATACTTCGAAAGAGATTGTCCATTTTGTACACGAACTGCATCCAGTTTTTGCCGTAACCCTCTCAACTTTTTAGCACATGCTATGTGGGTGAAATTATGATACCATGCCAAGTTTCAACCATTTCAGAGTTCATTTGTGGTGCTTTTTAATTTCAGGGTCATTTAGCTGAAAACAATTCATTAAATGCATGAAAAATAGCAAATGAAGTTAGATAGGGTTGAAAGTTTAGGATGTGGCTTCTAATGGTTCATATTGAATGCACAAAAAGTCTGGAGTTGAAATAATTTTAAAAAATTGAAATCCTTTTGTAACAGACGAGTTTTCGTCCGAAACCGTGATACTTCGAAAGAGATTGTCCATTTTGTACACGAAGTGCATCCAGTTTTTGCCGTAACCCTCTCAACTTTTTAGCACATGCTATGTGGGTGAAATTATGATACCATGCCAACTTTCAACCATTTCAGAGTTCATTTGTGGTGCTTTTTAATTTCAGGGTTATTTAGCTCAAAACAATTCATTAAATGCATGAAAAATAGCAAATGAAGTTAGATAGGGTTGAAATTTAAAGAATGTGGCTTCTAATGGTTCATATGGAATGCACAAAAAGTTTGGAGTTGAAATAAGTTTAAAAAAATTGAAATCCTTTTGTAACAGACGAGTTTTCGTCCTAAACCCTGATACTTCGAAAGAGATTGTCCATTTTGTACACGAAGTGCATCCAGTTTTTGCCGTAACCCTCTCAACTTTTTAGCACATGCTATGTGGGTGAAATTATGATACCATGCCAAGTTTCAACCATTTCAGAGTTCATTTGTGGTGCTTTTTAATTTCAGGGTCATTTAGCTCAAAACAATTCATTTAATGCATGAAAAATAGCAAATGAAGTTAGATAGGGTTGAAATTTTAGGATGTGGCTTCTAATGGTTCATATTGAATGCACAAAAAGTTTGGAGTTGAAATAAGTTAAAAAAATTTGAAATCCTTTTGTAACAGACGAGTTTTCGTCCTAAACCCTGATATTTCGAAAGAGATTGTCCATTTTGTACACGAAGTGCATCCAGTTTTTGCCGTAACCCTCTCAACTTTTTAGCACATGCTATGTGGGTGAAATTATGATACCATGCCAACTATCAACCATTTCAGAGTTCATTTGTGGTGCTTTTTAATTTCAGGGTCATTTAGCTCAAAACAATTCATTAAATGCATGAAAAATAGCAAATGAAGTTAGATAGGGTTGAAATTTTAGGATGTGGCTTCTAATGGTTCATATTGAATGCACAAAAAGTTTGGAGTTAAAATAAGTTAAAAAAAATAGAAATCCTTTTGTAACAGACGAGTTTTCGTCCTAAACCCTGATACTTCGAAAGAGATTGTCCATTTTGTACACGAAGTGCATCCAGTTTTTGCCGTAACCCTCTCAACTTTTTAGCACATGCTATGTGGGTGAAATTATGATACCATGCCAACTTTCAACCATTTCAGAGTTCATTTGTGGTGCTTTTTAATTTCAGGGTCATTTAGCTCGAAACAATTCATTTAATGCATGAAAAATAGCAAATGAAGTTAGATAGGGTTGAAATTTTAGGATGTGGCTTCTAATGGTTCATATTGAATGCACAAAAAGTTTGGAGTTAAAATAAGTTAAAAAAAATTGAAATCCTTTTGTAACAGACGAGTTATCGTCCGAAACCCTGATACTTCGAAAGAGATTGTCCATTTTGTACACGAAGTGCATTCAGTTTTTGCCGTAACCCTCTCAACTTTTTAGCACATGCTATGTGGGTGAAATTATGATACCATGCCAACTTTCAACCATTTCAGAGTTCATTTGTGGTGCTTTTTAATTTCAGGGTCATTTAGCTCAAAACAATTCATTAAATGCATGAAAAATAGCAAATGAAGTTAGATAGGGTTGAAATTTTAGGATGTGGCTTCTAATGGTTCATATTGAATGCACAAAAAGTCTGGAGTTGAAATAAGTTAAAAAAATTGAAATCCTTATGTAACAGACGAGTTTTCGTCCGAAACCCTGATACTTCGAAAGAGGTTGTCCATTTTGTACACGAAGTGCATCCAGCTTTTGCCGTAAAGCTCTCAACTTTTTATCCCATGCTATGTGGGTGAAATTATGATACCATGCCAAGTTTCAACCTTTTTAGAGTTCATTTGTGGTGCTTTTTAATTTCAGGGTCATTTAGCTCAAAACAATTCATTAAATGCATAAAAAATAGCAAATGAAGTTAGATAGGGTTGAAATTTTAGGATGTGGCTTCTAATGTTTCATATTGAATGCACAAAAAGTCTGGAGTTGAAATAAGTTAAAAAAATTGAAATCCTTTGGTAACACACGAGTTTTCGTCCGAAACCGTGATACTTCAAAAGAGATTGTCCATTTTGTACACGAAGTGCATCCAGTTTTTGCCGTAACCCTCTCAACTTTTTAGCACATGCTATGTGGGTGAAATTATGATACCATGCCAAGTTTCAACCATTTCATACTTCATTTGTGGTGCTTTTTAATTTCAGGGTCATTTAGCTCAAAACAATTCATTAAATGCATGAAAAATAGCAAATGAAGTTAGATAGGGTTGAAAGTTTAGGATGTGGCTTCTAATGGTTCGTATTGAATGCACAAAAAGTCTGGAGTTGAAATAATTTTAAAAAATTGAAATCCTTTTGTAACAGACGAGTTTTCGTCCGAAACCCTGATACTTCGAAAGAGATTGTCCATTTTGTACAGGAAGTGCATCCAGTTTTTGCCGTAACCCTCTCAACTTTTTAGCACATGCTATGTGGGTGAAATTATGATACCATGCCAACTTTCAACCATTTCAGAGTTCATTTGTGGTGCTTTTTAATTTCAGGGTTATTTAGCTCAAAACAATTCATTAAATGCATGAAAAATAGCAAATCAAGTTAGATAGGGTTGAAATTTTAGGATGTGGCTTCTAATGGTTCATATGGAATGCACAAAAAGTTTGGAGTTGAAATAAGTTTAAAAAAATTGAAATCCTTTTGTAACAGACGAGTTTTCGTCCTAAACCCTCATACTTCGAAAGAGATTGTCCATTTTGTACACGAAGTGCATCCAGTTTTTGCCGTAACCCTCTCAACTTTTTAGCACATGCTATGTGGGTGAAATTATGATACCATGCCAAGTTTCAACCATTTCAGAGTTCATTTGTGGTGCTTTTTAATTTCAGGGTCATTTAGCTCAAAACAATTCATTTAATGCATGAAAAATAGCAAATGAAGTTAGATAGGGTTGAAATTTTAGGATGTGGCTTCTAATGGTTCATATTGAATGCACAAAAAGTTTGGAGTTAAAATAAGTTAAAAAAAATAGAAATCCTTTTGTAACAGACGAGTTTTCGTCCTAAACCCTGATACTTCGAAAGAGATTGTCCATTTTGTACACGAAGTGCATCCAGTTTTTGCCGTAACCCTCTCAACTTTTTAGCACATGCTATGTGGGTGAAATTATGATACCATGCCAAGTTTCAACCATTTCAGAGTTCATTTGTGGTGCTTTTTAATTTCAGGGTCATTTAGCTGAAAACAATTCATTAAATGCATGAAAAATAGCAAATGAAGTTAGATAGGGTTGAAAGTTTAGGATGTGGCTTCTAATGGTTCATATTGAATGCACAAAAAGTCTGGAGTTGAAATAATTTGAAAAAATTGAAATCCTTTTGTAACAGACGAGTTTTCGTCCGAAACCGTGATACTTCGAAAGAGATTGTCCATTTTGTACACGAAGTGCATCCAGTTTTTGCCGTAACCCTCTCAACTTTTTAGCACATGCTATGTGGGTGAAATTATGATACCATGCCAACTTTCAACCATTTTAGAGTTCATTTGTGGTGCTTTTTAATTTCAGGGTTATTTAGCTCAAAACAATTCATTAAATGCATGAAAAATAGCAAATGAAGTTAGATAGGGTTGAAATTTAAAGAATGTGGCTTCTAATGGTTCATATGGAATGCACAAAAAGTTTGGAGTTGAAATAAGTTTAAAAAAATTGAAATCCTTTTGTAACAGACGAGTTTTCGTCCTAAACCCTGATACTTCGAAAGAGATTGTCCATTTTGTACACGAAGTGCATCCAGTTTTTGCCGTAACCCTCTCCACTTTTTAGCACATGCTATGTGGGTGAAATTATGATACCATGCCAAGTTTCAACCATTTCAGAGTTCATTTGTGGTGCTTTTTAATTTCAGGGTCATTTAGCTCAAAACAATTCATTAAATGCATGAAAAATAGGAAATGAAGTTAGATAGGGTTGAAATTTTAGGATGTGGCTTCTAATGGTTCATATTGAATGCACAAAAAGTTTGGAGTTAAAATAAGTTAAAAAAAATAGAAATCCTTTTGTAACAGACGAGTTTTCGTCCTAAACCCTGATACTTCGAAAGAGATTGTCCATTTTGTACACGAAGTGCATCCAGTTTTTGCCGTAACCCTCTCAACTTTTTAGCACATGCTATGTGGGTGAAATTATGATACCATGCCAACTTTCAACCATTTCAGAGTTCATTTGTGGTGCTTTTTAATTTCAGGGTCATTTAGCTCAAAACAATTCATTAAATGCATGAAAAATAGCAAATGAAGTTAGATAGGGTCGAAATTTTAGGATGTGGCTTCTAATGGTTCATATTGAATGCACAAAAAGTTTGGAGTTGAAATAAGTTAAAAAAAATTGAAATCCTTTTGTAACAGACGAGTTTTCGTCCTAAACCCTGATACTTCGAAAGAGATTGTCCATTTTGTACACGAAGTGCATCCAGTTTTTGCCGTAACCCTCTCAACTTTTTAGCACATGCTATGTGGGTGAAATTATGGTACCATGCCAAGTTTCAACCATTTCAGAGTTCATTTGTGGTGCTTTTTAATTTCAGGGTCATTTAGCTCAAAACAATTCATTAAATGCATGAAAAATAGCAAATGAAGTTAGATAGGGTTGAAATTTTAGGATGTGGCTTCTAATGGTTCATATTGAATGCACAAAAAGTCTGGAGTTGAAATAAGTTAAAAAAAATTGAAATCCTTTTGTAACAGACGACTTTTCGTCCGAAACCCTGATATTTCGAAAGAGATTGTCCATTTTGTACACGAAGTGCATCCAGTTTTTGCCGTAACCCTCTCAACTTTTTAGCACATGCTATGTGGGTGAAATTATGATACCATGCCAAGTTTCAACCATTTGATAGTTCATTTGTGGTGCTTTTTAATTTCAGGGTCATTTAGCTCAAAACAATTCATTAAATGCATGAAAAATAGCAAATGAAGTTAGATAGGGTTGAAATTTTAGGATGTGGCTTCTAATGGTTCATATTGAATGCACAAAAAGTCTGGAGTTGAAATAATTTGAAAAAATTGAAATCCTTTTGTAACAGACGAGTTTTCGTCCGAAACCGTGATACTTCGAAAGAGATTGTCCATTTTGTACACGAAGTGCATCCAGTTTTTGCCGTAACCCTCTCAACTTTTTAGCACATGCTATGTGGGTGAAATTATGATACCATGCCAACTTTCAACCATTTTAGAGTTCATTTGTGGTGCTTTTTAATTTCAGGGTTATTTAGCTCAAAACAATTCATTAAATGCATGAAAAATAGCAAATGAAGTTAGATAGGGTTGAAATTTAAAGAATGTGGCTTCTAATGGTTCGTATTGAATGCACAATAAGTCTGGAGTTGAAATAATTTTAAAAAATTGAAATCCTTTTGTAACAGACGAGTTTTCGTCCGAAACCCTGATACTTCGAAAGAGATTGTCCATTTTGTACACGAAGTGCATCCAGTTTTTGCCGTAACCCTCTCAACTTTTTAGCACATGCTATGTGGGTGAAATTATGATACCATGCCAAGTTTCAACCATTTCAGAGTTCATTTGTGGTGCTTTTTAATTTCAGGGTCATTTAGCTGAAAACAATTCATTAAATGCATGAAAAATAGCAAATGAAGTTAGATAGGGTTGAAAGTTTAGGATGTGGCTTCTAATGGTTCATATTGAATGCACAAAAAGTCTGGAGTTGAAATAATTTTAAAAAATTGAAATCCTTTTGTAACAGACGAGTTTTCGTCCGAAACCGTGATACTTCGAAAGAGATTGTCCATTTTGTACACGAAGTGCATCCAGTTTTTGCCGTAACCCTCTCAACTTTTTAGCACATGCTATGTGGGTGAAATTATGATACCATGCCAACTTTCAACCATTTCAGAGTTCATTTGTGGTGCTTTTTAATTTCAGGGTTATTTAGCTCAAAACAATTCATTAAATGCATGAAAAATAGCAAATGAAGTTAGATAGGGTTGAAATTTAAAGAATGTGGCTTCTAATGGTTCATATGGAATGCACAAAAAGTTTGGAGTTGAAATAAGTTTAAAAAAATTGAAATCCTTTTGTAACACACGAGTTTTCGTCCTAAACCCTGATACTTCGAAAGAGATTGTCCATTTTGTACACGAAGTGCATCCAGTTTTTGCCGTAACCCTCTCAACTTTTTAGCACATGCTATGTGGGTGAAATTATGATACCATGCCAAGTTTCAACCATTTCAGAGTTCATTTGTGGTGCTTTTTAATTTCAGGGTCATTTAGCTCAAAACAATTCATTAAATGCATGAAAAATAGCAAATGAAGTTAGATAGGGTTGAAATTTTAGGATGTGGCTTCTAATGGTTCATATTGAATGCACAAAAAGTCTGGAGTTCAAATAAGTTAAAAAAATTTGAAATCCTTTTGTAACAGACGAGTTTTCGTCCGAAACCCTGATATTTCGAAATAGATTGTCCATTTTGTACACGAAGTGCATCCAGTTTTTGCCGTAACCCTCTCAACTTTTTAGCACATGCTATGTGGGTGAAATTATGATACCATGCCAAGTTTCAACCATTTGATAGTTCATTTGTGGTGCTTTTTAATTTCAGGGTCATTTAGCTCAAAACAATTCATTAAATGCATGAAAAATAGCAAATGAAGTTAGATAGGGTTGAAATTTTAGGATGTGGCTTCTAATGGTTCATATTGAATGCACGAAAAGTCTGGAGTTGAAAAAAGTTAAAAAAAATTGAAATCCTTATGTAATAGACGAGTTTTCGTCCGAAACCCTGATACTTCGAAAGAGATTGTCCATTTTGTACACGAAGTGCATCCAGCTTTTGCCGTAAACCTCTCAACTTTTTATCCCATGCTATGTGGGTGAAATTATGATACCATGCCAAGTTTCAACCTTTTTAGAGTTCATTTGTGGTGGTTTTTAATTTCAGGGTCATTTAGCTCAAAACAATTCATTAAATGCATAAAAAAGAGCAAATGAAGTTAGATAGGGTTGAAATTTTAGGATGTGGCTTCTAATGCTTCATATTGAATGCACAAAAAGTCTGGAGTTGAAATAAGTTGAAAAAATTGAAATCCTTTGGTAACACACGAGTTTTCGTCCGAAACCCTGATACTTCGAAAGAGATTGTCCATTTTGTACACGAAGTGCATCCAGTTTTTGCCGTAACCCTCTCAACTTTTTAGCACATGCTATGTGGGTGAAATTATGATACCATGCCAAGTTTCAACCATTTCAGAGTTCATTTGTGGTGCTTTTTAATTTCAGGGTCATTTAGCTGAAAACAATTCATTAAATGCATGAAAAATAGCAAATGAAGTTAGATAGGGTTGAAAGTTTAGGATGTGGCTTCTAATGGTTCATATTGAATGCACAAAAAGTCTGGAGTTGAAATAATTTTAAAAAATTGAAATCCTTTTGTAACAGACGAGTTTTCGTCCGAAACCGAGATACTTCGAAAGAGATTGTCCATTTTGTACACGAAGTGCATCCAGTTTTTGCCGTAACCCTCTCAACTTTTTAGCACATGCTATGTGGGTGAAATTATGATACCATGCCAACTTTCAACCATTTTAGAGTTCATTTGTGGTGCTTTTTAATTTCAGGGTTATTTAGCTCAAAACAATTCATTAAATGCATGAAAAATAGCAAATGAAGTTAGATAGGGTTGAAATTTAAAGAATGTGGCTTCTAATGGTTCGTATTGAATGCACAAAAAGTCTGGAGTTGAAATAATTTTAAAAAATTGAAATCCTTTTGTAACAGACGAGTTTTCGTCCGAAACCCTGATACTTCGAAAGAGATTGTCCATTTTGTACACGAAGTGCATCCAGTTTTTGCCGTAACCCTCTCAACTTTTTAGCACATGCTATGTGGGTGAAATTATGATACCATGCCAAGTTTCAACCATTTCAGAGTTCATTTGTGGTGCTTTTTAATTTCAGGGTCATTTAGCTGAAAACAATTCATTAAATGCATGAAAAATAGCAAATGAAGTTAGATAGGGTTGAAAGTTTAGGATGTGGCTTCTAATGGTTCATATTGAATGCACAAAAAGTCTGGAGTTGAAATAATTTTAAAAAATTGAAATCCTTTTGTAACAGACGAGTTTTCGTCCGAAACCGTGATACTTCGAAAGAGATTGTCCATTTTGTACACGAAGTGCATCCAGTTTTTGCCGTAACCCTCTCAACTTTTTAGCACATGCTATGTGGGTGAAATTATGATACCATGCCAACTTTCAACCATTTCAGAGTTCATTTGTGGTGCTTTTTAATTTCAGGGTTATTTAGCTCAAAACAATTCATTAAATGCATGAAAAATAGCAAATGAAGTTAGATAGGGTTGAAATTTAAAGAATGTGGCTTCTAATGGTTCATATGGAATGCACAAAAAGTTTGGAGTTGAAATAAGTTTAAAAAAATTGAAATCCTTTTGTAACAGACGAGTTTTCGTCCTAAACCCTGATACTTCGAAAGAGATTGTCCATTTTGTACACGAAGTGCATCCAGTTTTTGCCGTAACCCTCTCAACTTTTTAGCACATGCTATGTGGGTGAAATTATGATACCATGCCAAGTTTCAACCATTTGATAGTTCATTTGTGGTGCTTTTTAATTTCAGGGTCATTTAGCTCAAAACAATTCATTAAATGCATGAAAAATAGCAAATGAAGTTAGATAGGGTTGAAATTTTAGGATGTGGCTTCTAATGGTTCATATTGAATGCACAAAAAGTCTGGAGTTGAAATAATTTGAAAAAATTGAAATCCTTTTGTAACAGACGAGTTTTCGTCCGAAACCGTGATACTTCGAAAGAGATTGTCCATTTTGTACACGAAGTGCATCCAGTTTTTGCCGTAACCCTCTCAACTTTTTAGCACATGCTATGTGGGTGAAATTATGATACCATGCCAACTTTCAACCATTTTAGAGTTCATTTGTGGTGCTTTTTAATTTCAGGGTTATTTAGCTCAAAACAATTCATTAAATGCATGAAAAATAGCAAATGAAGTTAGATAGGGTTGAAATTTAAAGAATGTGGCTTCTAATGGTTCGTATTGAATGCACAAAAAGTCTGGAGTTGAAATAATTTTAAAAAATTGAAATCCTTTTGTAACAGACGAGTTTTCGTCCGAAACCCTGATACTTCGAAAGAGATTGTCCATTTTGTACACGAAGTGCATCCAGTTTTTGCCGTAACCCTCTCAACTTTTTAGCACATGCTATGTGGGTGAAATTATGATACCATGCCAAGTTTCAACCATTTCAGAGTTCATTTGTGGTGCTTTTTAATTTCAGGGTCATTTAGCTGAAAACAATTCATTAAATGCATGAAAAATAGCAAATGAAGTTAGATAGGGTTGAAAGTTTAGGATGTGGCTTCTAATGGTTCATATTGAATGCACAAAAAGTCTGGAGTTGAAATAATTTTAAAAAATTGAAATCCTTTTGTAACAGACGAGTTTTCGTCCGAAACCGTGATACTTCGAAAGAGATTGTCCATTTTGTACACGAAGTGCATCCAGTTTTTGCCGTAACCCTCTCAACTTTTTAGCACATGCTATGTGGGTGAAATTATGATACCATGCCAACTTTCAACCATTTCAGAGTTCATTTGTGGTGCTTTTTAATTTCAGGGTTATTTAGCTCAAAACAATTCATTAAATGCATGAAAAATAGCAAATGAAGTTAGATAGGGTTGAAATTTAAAGAATGTGGCTTCTAATGGTTCATATGGAATGCACAAAAAGTTTGGAGTTGAAATAAGTTTAAAAAAATTGAAATCCTTTTGTAACAGACGAGTTTTCGTCCTAAACCCTGATACTTCGAAAGAGATTGTCCATTTTGTACACGAAGTGCATCCAGTTTTTGCCGTAACCCTCTCAACTTTTTAGCACATGCTATGTGGGTGAAATTATGATACCATGCCAAGTTTCAACCATTTCAGAGTTCATTTGTGGTGCTTTTTAATTTCAGGGTCATTTAGCTCAAAACAATTCATTAAATGCATGAAAAATAGCAAATGAAGTTAGATAGGGTTGAAATTTTAGGATGTGGCTTCTAATGGTTCATATTGAATGCACAAAAAGTCTGGAGTTCAAATAAGTTAAAAAAATTTGAAATCCTTTTGTAACAGACGAGTTTTCGTCCGAAACCCTGATATTTCGAAATAGATTGTCCATTTTGTACACGAAGTGCATCCAGTTTTTGCCGTAACCCTCTCAACTTTTTAGCACATGCTATGTGGGTGAAATTATGATACCATGCCAAGTTTCAACCATTTGATAGTTCATTTGTGGTGCTTTTTAATTTCAGGGTCATTTAGCTCAAAACAATTCATTAAATGCATGAAAAATAGCAAATGAAGTTAGATAGGGTTGAAATTTTAGGATGTGGCTTCTAATGGTTCATATTGAATGCACGAAAAGTCTGGAGTTGAAAAAAGTTAAAAAAAATTGAAATCCTTATGTAATAGACGAGTTTTCGTCCGAAACCCTGATACTTCGAAAGAGATTGTCCATTTTGTACACGAAGTGCATCCAGCTTTTGCCGTAAACCTCTCAACTTTTTATCCCATGCTATGTGGGTGAAATTATGATACCATGCCAAGTTTCAACCTTTTTAGAGTTCATTTGTGGTGGTTTTTAATTTCAGGGTCATTTAGCTCAAAACAATTCATTAAATGCATAAAAAAGAGCAAATGAAGTTAGATAGGGTTGAAATTTTAGGATGTGGCTTCTAATGCTTCATATTGAATGCACAAAAAGTCTGGAGTTGAAATAAGTTGAAAAAATTGAAATCCTTTGGTAACACACGAGTTTTCGTCCGAAACCCTGATACTTCGAAAGAGATTGTCCATTTTGTACACGAAGTGCATCCAGTTTTTGCCGTAACCCTCTCAACTTTTTAGCACATGCTATGTGGGTGAAATTATGATACCATGCCAAGTTTCAACCATTTCAGAGTTCATTTGTGGTGCTTTTTAATTTCAGGGTCATTTAGCTGAAAACAATTCATTAAATGCATGAAAAATAGCAAATGAAGTTAGATAGGGTTGAAAGTTTAGGATGTGGCTTCTAATGGTTCATATTGAATGCACAAAAAGTCTGGAGTTGAAATAATTTTAAAAAATTGAAATCCTTTTGTAACAGACGAGTTTTCGTCCGAAACCGTGATACTTCGAAAGAGATTGTCCATTTTGTACACGAAGTGCATCCAGTTTTTGCCGTAACCCTCTCAACTTTTTAGCACATGCTATGTGGGTGAAATTATGATACCATGCCAACTTTCAACCATTTCAGAGTTCATTTGTGGTGCTTTTTAATTTCAGGGTTATTTAGCTCAAAACAATTCATTAAATGCATGAAAAATAGCAAATGAAGTTAGATAGGGTTGAAATTTAAAGAATGTGGCTTCTAATGGTTCATATGGAATGCACAAAAAGTTTGGAGTTGAAATAAGTTTAAAAAAATTGAAATCCTTTTGTAACAGACGAGTTTTCGTCCTAATCCCTGATACTTCGAAAGAGATTGTCCATTTTGTACACGAAGTGCATCCAGTTTTTGCCGTAACCCTCTCAACTTTTTAGCACATGCTATGTGGGTGAAATTATGATACCATGCCAAGTTTCAACCATTTCAGAGTTCATTTGTGGTGCTTTTTAATTTCAGGGTCATTTAGCTCAAAACAATTCATTTAATGCTTGAAAAATAGCAAATGAAGTTAGATAGGGTTGAAATTTTAGGATGTGGCTTCTAATGGTTCATATTGAATGCACAAAAAGTTTGGAGTTGAAATAAGTTAAAAAAATTTGAAATCCTTTTGTAACAGACGAGTTTTCGTCCTAAACCCTGATACTTCGAAAGAGATTGTCCATTTTGTACACGAAGTGCATCCAGTTTTTGCCGTAACCCTCTCAACTTTTTAGCACATGCTATGTGGGTGAAATTATGATACCATGCCAACTTTCAACCATTTCAGAGTTCATTTGTGGTGCTTTTTAATTTCAGGGTCATTTAGCTCAAAACAATTCATTTAATGCATGAAAACTAGCAAATAAAGTTAGATAGGGTTGAAATTTTAGGATGTGGCTTCTAATGGTTCGTATTGAATGCACAAAAAGTTTGGAGTTAAAATAAGTTTAAAAAAATAGAAATCCTTTTGTAACAGACGAGTTTTCGTCCTAAACCCTGATACTTCGAAAGAGATTGTCCATTTTGTACACGAAGTGCATCCAGTTTTTGCCGTAACCCTCTCAACTTTTTAGCACATGCTATGTGGGTGAAATTATGATACCATGCCAACTTTCAACCATTTCAGAGTTCATTTGTGGTGCTTTTTAATTTCAGGGTCATTTAGCTCAAAACAATTCATTTAATGCATGAAAAATAGCAAATGAAGTTAGATAGGGTTGAAATTTTAGGATGTGGCTTCTAATGGTTCATATTGAATGCACAAAAAGTTTGGAGTTAAAATAAGTTAAAAAAATTTGAAATCCTTTTGTAACAGACGAGTTTTCGTCCGAAACCCTGATACTTCGAAAGAGATTGTCCATTTTGTACACGAAGTGCATTCAGTTTTTGCCGTAACCCTCTCAACTTTTTAGCACATGCTATGTGGGTGAAATTATGATACCATGCCAACTTTCAACCATTTCAGAGTTCATTTGTGGTGCTTTTTAATTTCAGGGTCATTTAGCTCAAAACAATTCATTAAATGCATGAAAAATAGCAAATGAAGTTAGATAGGGTCGAAATTTTAGGATGTGGCTTCTAATGGTTCATATTGAATGCACAAAAAGTCTGGAGTTGAAATAAGTTAAAAAAAATTGAAATCCTTTTGTAACAGACGAGTTTTCGTCCTAAACCCTGATACTTCGAAAGAGATTGTCCATTTTGTACACGAAGTGCATCCAGCTTTTGCCGTAACCCTCTCAACTTTTTATCCCATGCTATGTGGGTGAAATTATGATACCATGCCAAGTTTCAACCTTTTTAGAGTTCATTTGTGGTGCTTTTTAATTTCAGGGTCATTTAGCTCAAAACAATTCATTAAATGCATAAAAAATAGCAAATGAAGTTAGATAGGGTTGAAATTTTAGGATGTGGCTTCTAATGCTTCATATTGAATGCACAAAAAGTCTGGAGTTGAAATAAGTTAAAAAAATTGAAATCCTTTGGTAACACACGAGTTTTCGTCCGAAACCCTGATACTTCGAAAGAGATTGTCCATTTTGTACACGAAGTGCATCCAGTTTTTGCCGTAACCCTCTCAACTTTTTAGCACATGCTATGTGGGTGAAATTATGATACCATGCCAAGTTTCAACCATTTCATAGTTCATTTGTGGTGCTTTTTAATTTCAGGGTCATTTAGCTGAAAACAATTCATTAAATGCATGAAAAATAGCAAATGAAGTTAGATAGGGTTGAAAGTTTAGGATGTGGCTTCTAATGGTTCATATTGAATGCACGAAAAGTCTGGAGTTGAAATAATTTTAAAAAATTGAAATCCTTTTGTAACAGACGAGTTTTCGTCCGAAACCGTGATACTTCGAAAGAGATTGTCCATTTTGTACACGAAGTGCATCCAGTTTTTGCCGTAACCCTCTCAACTTTTTAGCACATGCTATGTGGGTGAAATTATGATACCATGCCAACTTTCAACCATTTCAGAGTTCATTTGTGGTGTTTTTTAATTTCAGGGTCATTTAGCTCAAAACAATTCATTAAATGCATGAAAAATAGCAAATGAAGTTAGATAGGGTTGAAATTTAAAGAATGTGGCTTCTAATGGTTCATATGGAATGCACAAAAAGTCTGGAGTTGAAATAAGTTTAAAAAAATTGAAATCCTTTTGTAACAGACGAGTTTTCGTCCTAAACCCTGATACTTCGAAAGAGATTGTCCATTTTGTACACGAAGTGCATCCAGTTTTTGCCGTAACCCTCTCAACTTTTTAGCACATGCTATGTGGGTGAAATTATGATACCATGCCAAGTTTCAACCATTTCAGAGTTCATTTGTGGTGCTTTTTAATTTCAGGGTCATTTAGCTCAAAACAATTCATTTAATGCATGAAAAATAGCAAATGAAGTTAGATAGGGTTGAAATTTTAGGATGTGGCTTCTAATGGTTCATATTGAATGCACAAAAAGTTTGGAGTTGAAATAAGTTAAAAAAATTTGAAATCCTTTTGTAACAGACGAGTTTTTGTCCTAAACCCTGATACTTCGAAAGAGATTGTCCATTTTGTACACGAAGTGCATCCAGTTTTTGCCGTAACCCTCTCAACTTTTTAGCACATGCTATGTGGGTGAAATTATGATACCATGCCAAGTTTCAACCATTTCAGAGTTCATTTGTGGTGCTTTTTAATTTCAGGGTCATTTAGCTGAAAACAATTCATTAAATGCATGAAAAATAGCAAATGAAGTTAGATAGGGTTGAAAGTTTAGGATGTGGCTTCTAATGGTTCATATTGAATGCACAAAAAGTCTGGAGTTGAAATAATTTTAAAAAATTGAAATCCTTTTGTAACAGACGAGTTTTCGTCCGAAACCGTGATACTTCGAAAGAGATTGTCCATTTTGTACACGAAGTGCATCCAGTTTTTGCCGTAACCCTCTCAACTTTTTAGCACATGCTATGTGGGTGAAATTATGATACCATGCCAACTTTCAACCATTTCAGAGTTCATTTGTGGTGCTTTTTAATTTCAGGGTTATTTAGCTCAAAACAATTCATTAAATGGATGAAAAATAGCAAATGAAGTTAGATAGGGTTGAAATTTAAAGAATGTGGCTTCTAATGGTTCATATGGAATGCACAAAAAGTTTGGAGTTGAAATAAGTTTAAAAAAATTGAAATCCTTTTGTAACAGACGAGTTTTCGTCCTAAACCCTGATACTTCGAAAGAGATTGTCCATTTTGTACACGAAGTGCATCCAGTTTTTGCCGTAACCCTCTCAACTTTTTAGCACATGCTATGTGGGTGAAATTATGATACCATGCCAAGTTTCAACCATTTCAGAGTTCATTTGTGGTGCTTTTTAATTTCAGGGTCATTTAGCTCAAAACAATTCATTTAATGCATGAAAAATAGCAAATGAAGTTAGATAGGGTTGAAATTTTAGGATGTGGCTTCTAATGGTTCATATTGAATGCACAAAAAGTCTGGAGTTGAAATAAGTTAAAAAAATTTGAAATCCTTTTGTAACAGACGAGTTTTCGTCCTAAACCCTGATACTTCGAAAGAGATTGTCCATTTTGTACACGAAGTGCATCCAGTTTTTGCCGTAACCCTCTCAACTTTTTAGCACATGCTATGTGGGTGAAATTATGATACCATGCCAAGTTTCAACCATTTCAGAGTTCATTTGTGGTGCTTTTTAATTTCAGGGTCATTTAGCTGAAAACAATTCATTAAATGCATGAAAAATAGCAAATGAAGTTAGATAGGGTTGAAAGTTTAGGATGTGGCTTCTAATGGTTCATATTGAATGCACAAAAAGTCTGGAGTTGAAATAATTTTAAAAAATTGAAATCCTTTTGTAACAGACGAGTTTTCGTCCGAAACCGTGATACTTCGAAAGAGATTGTCCATTTTGTACACGAAGTGCATCCAGTTTTTGCCGTAACCCTCTCAACTTTTTAGCACATGCTATGTGGGTGAAATTATGATACCATGCCAAGTTTCAACCATTTCAGAGTTCATTTGTGGTGCTTTTTAATTTCAGGGTCATTTAGCTCAAAACAATTCATTTAATGCATGAAAAATAGCAAATGAAGTTAGATAGGGTTGAAATTTTAGGATGTGGCTTCTAATGGTTCATATTGAATGCACAAAAAGTTTGGAGTTGAAATAAGTTAAAAAAAATTGAAATCCTTTTGTAACAGACGAGTTTTCGTCCTAAACCCTGATACTTCGAAAGAGATTGTCCATTTTGTACACGAAGTGCATCCAGTTTTTGCCGTAACCCTCTCAACTTTTTAGCACATGCTATGTGGGTGAAATTATGATACCATGCCAACTTTCAACCATTTCAGAGTTCATTTGTGGTGCTTTTTAATTTCAGGGTCATTTAGCTGAAAACAATTCATTAAATGCATGAAAAATAGCAAATGAAGTTAGATAGGGTTGAAATTTAAAGAATGTGGCTTCTAATGGTTCATATGGAATGCACAAAAAGTTTGGAGTTGAAATAAGTTTAAAAAAATTGAAATCCTTTTGTAACAGACGAGTTTTCGTCCTAAACCCTGATACTTCGAAAGAGATTGTCCATTTTGTACACGAAGTGCATCCAGTTTTTGCCGTAACCCTCTCAACTTTTTAGCACATGCTATGTGGGTGAAATTATGATACCATGCCAAGTTTCAACCATTTCAGAGTTCATTTGTGGTGCTTTTTAATTTCAGGGTCATTTAGCTCAAAACAATTCATTTAATGCATGAAAAATAGCAAATGAAGTTAGATAGGGTTGAAATTTTAGGATGTGGCTTCTAATGGTTCATATTGAATGCACAAAAAGTCTGGAGTTGAAATAAGTTAAAAAAATTTGAAATCCTTTTGTAACAGACGAGTTTTCGTCCTAAACCCTGATACTTCGAAAGAGATTGTCCATTTTGTACACGAAGTGCATCCAGTTTTTGCCGTAACCCTCTCAACTTTTTAGCACATGCTATGTGGGTGAAATTATGATACCATGCCAACTTTCAACCATTTCAGAGTTCATTTGTGGTGCTTTTTAATTTCAGGGTCATTTAGCTGAAAACAATTCATTAAATGCATGAAAAATAGCAAATGAAGTTAGATAGGGTTGAAAGTTTAGGATGTGGCTTCTAATGGTTCATATTGAATGCACAAAAAGTCTGGAGTTGAAATAATTTTAAAAAATTGAAATCCTTTTGTAACAGACGAGTTTTCGTCCGAAACCGTGATACTTCGAAAGAGATTGTCCATTTTGTACACGAAGTGCATCCAGTTTTTGCCGTAACCCTCTCAACTTTTTAGCACATGCTATGTGGGTGAAATTATGATACCATGCCAAGTTTCAACCATTTCAGAGTTCATTTGTGGTGCTTTTTAATTTCAGGGTCATTTAGCTCAAAACAATTCATTTAATGCATGAAAAATAGCAAATGAAGTTAGATAGGGTTGAAATTTTAGGATGTGGCTTCTAATGGTTCATATTGAATGCACAAAAAGTTTGGAGTTGAAATAAGTTAAAAAAATTTGAAATCCTTTTGTAACAGACGAGTTTTCGTCCTAAACCCTGATACTTCGAAAGAGATTGTCCATTTTGTACACGAAGTGCATCCAGTTTTTGCCGTAACCCTCTCAACTTTTTAGCACATGCTATGTGGGTGAAATTATGATACCATGCCAACTTTCAACCATTTCAGAGTTCATTTGTGGTGCTTTTTAATTTCAGGGTTATTTAGCTCAAAACAATTCATTAAATGCATGAAAAATAGCAAATGAAGTTAGATAGGGTTGAAATTTAAAGAATGTGGCTTCTAATGGTTCATATGGAATGCACAAAAAGTTTGGAGTTGAAATAAGTTTAAAAAAATTGAAATCCTTTTGTAACAGACGAGTTTTCGTCCTAAACCCTGATACTTCGAAAGAGATTGTCCATTTTGTACACGAAGTGCATCCAGTTTTTGCCGTAACCCTCTCAACTTTTTAGCACATGCTATGTGGGTGAAATTATGATACCATGCCAAGTTTCAACCATTTCAGAGTTCATTTGTGGTGCTTTTTAATTTCAGGGTCATTTAGCTCAAAACAATTCATTTAATGCATGAAAAATAGCAAATGAAGTTAGATAGGGTTGAAATTTTAGGATGTGGCTTCTAATGGTTCATATTGAATGCACAAAAAGTTTGGAGTTGAAATAAGTTAAAAAAATTTGAAATCCTTTTGTAACAGACGAGTTTTTGTCCTAAACCCTGATACTTCGAAAGAGATTGTCCATTTTGTACACGAAGTGCATCCAGTTTTTGCCGTAACCCTCTCAACTTTTTAGCACATGCTATGTGGGTGAAATTATGATACCATGCCAAGTTTCAACCATTTCAGAGTTCATTTGTGGTGCTTTTTAATTTCAGGGTCATTTAGCTGAAAACAATTCATTAAATGCATGAAAAATAGCAAATGAAGTTAGATAGGGTTGAAAGTTTAGGATGTGGCTTCTAATGGTTCATATTGAATGCACAAAAAGTCTGGAGTTGAAATAATTTTAAAAAATTGAAATCCTTTTGTAACAGACGAGTTTTCGTCCGAAACCGTGATACTTCGAAAGAGATTGTCCATTTTGTACACGAAGTGCATCCAGTTTTTGCCGTAACCCTCTCAACTTTTTAGCACATGCTATGTGGGTGAAATTATGATACCATGCCAAGTTTCAACCATTTCAGAGTTCATTTGTGGTGCTTTTTAATTTCAGGGTCATTTAGCTCAAAACAATTCATTTAATGCATGAAAAATAGCAAATGAAGTTAGATAGGGTTGAAATTTTAGGATGTGGCTTCTAATGGTTCATATTGAATGCACAAAAAGTTTGGAGTTGAAATAAGTTTAAAAAATTTGAAATCCTTTTGTAACAGACGAGTTTTCGTCCTAAACCCTGATACTTCGAAAGAGATTGTCCATTTTGTACACGAAGTGCATCCAGTTTTTGCCGTAACCCTCTCAACTTTTTAGCACATGCTATGTGGGTGAAATTATGATACCATGCCAACTTTCAACCATTTCAGAGTTCATTTGTGGTGCTTTTTAATTTCAGGGTCATTTAGCTCAAAACAATTCATTTAATGCATGAAAACTAGCAAATGAAGTTAGATAGGGTTGAAATTTTAGGATGTGGCTTCTAATGGTTCATATTGAATGCACAAAAAGTTTGGAGTTAAAATAAGTTAAAAAAAATAGAAATCCTTTTGTAACAGACGAGTTTTCGTCCTAAACCCTGATACTTCGAAAGAGATTGTCCATTTTGTACACGAAGTGCATCCAGTTTTTGCCGTAACCCTCTCAACTTTTTAGCACATGCTATGTGGGTGAAATTATGATACCAGGCCAACTTTCAACCATTTCAGAGTTCATTTGTGGTGCTTTTTAATTTCAGGGTCATTTAGCTCAAAACAATTCATTTAATGCTTGAAAAATAGCAAATGAAGTTAGATAGGGTTGAAATTTTAGGATGTGGCTTCTAATGGTTCATAATGAATGCACAAAAAGTTTGGAGTTAAAATAAGTTAAAAAAATTTGAAATCCTTTTGTAACAGACGAGTTTTCGTCCGAAACCCTGATACTTCGAAAGAGATTGTCCATTTTGTACACGAAGTGCATCCAGTTTTTGCCGTAACCCTCTCAACTTTTTAGCACATGCTATGTGGGTGAAATTATGATACCATGCCAACTTTCAACCATTTCAGAGTTCATTTGTGGTGATTTTTAATTTCAGGGTCATTTAGCTCAAAACAATTCATTAAATGCATGAAAAATAGCAAATGAAGTTAGATAGGGTCGAAATTTTAGGATGTGGCTTCTAATGGTTCATATTGAATGCACAAAAAGTCTGGAGTTGAAATAAGTTAAAAAAAATTGAAATCCTTTTGTAACAGACGAGTTTTCGTCCTAAACCCTGATACTTCGAAAGAGATTGTCCATTTTGTACACGAAGTGCATCCAGCTTTTGCCGTAACCCTCTCAACTTTTTATCCCATGCTATGTGGGTGAAATTATGATACCATGCCAAGTTTCAACCTTTTTAGAGTTCATTTGTTGTGCTTTTTAATTTCAGGGTCATTTAGCTCAAAACAATTCATTAAATGCATAAAAAATAGCAAATGAAGTTAGATAGGGTTGAAATTTTAGGATGTGGCTTCTAATGCTTCATATTGAATGCACAAAAAGTCTGGAGTTGAAATAAGTGAAAAAAATTGAAATCCTTTGGTAACACACGAGTTTTCGTCCGAAACCCTGATACTTCAAAAGAGATTGTCCATTTTGTACACGAAGTGCATCCAGTTTTTGCCGTAACCCTCTCAACTTTTTAGCACATGCTATGTGGGTGAAATTATGATACCATGCCAAGTTTCAACCATTTCAGAGTTCATTTGTGGTGTTTTTTAATTTCAGGGTCATTTAGCTCAAAACAATTCATTAAATGCATGAAAAATAGCAAATGAAGTTAGATAGGGTTGAAATTTAAAGAATGTGGCTTCTAATGGTTCATATGGAATGCACAAAAAGTCTGGAGTTGAAATAAGTTTAAAAAAATTGAAATCCTTTTGTAACAGACGAGTTTTCGTCCTAAACCCTGATACTTCGAAAGAGATTGTCCATTTTGTACACGAAGTGCATCCAGTTTTTGCCGTAACCCTCTCAACTTTTTAGCACATGCTATGTGGGTGAAATTATGATACCATGCCAAGTTTCAACCATTTCAGAGTTCATTTGTGGTGCTTTTTAATTTCAGGGTCATTTAGCTCAAAACAATTCATTTAATGCATGAAAAATAGCAAATGAAGTTAGATAGGGTTGAAATTTTAGGATGTGGCTTCTAATGGTTCATATTGAATGCACAAAAAGTTTGGAGTTGAAATAAGTTAAAAAAATTTGAAATCCTTTTGTAACAGACGAGTTTTTGTCCTAAACCCTGATACTTCGAAAGAGATTGTCCATTTTGTACACGAAGTGCATCCAGTTTTTGCCGTAACCCTCTCAACTTTTTAGCACATGCTATGTGGGTGAAATTATGATACCATGCCAAGTTTCAACCATTTCAGAGTTCATTTGTGGTGCTTTTTAATTTCAGGGTCATTTAGCTGAAAACAATTCATTAAATGCATGAAAAATAGCAAATGAAGTTAGATAGGGTTGAAAGTTTAGGATGTGGCTTCTAATGGTTCATATTGAATGCACAAAAAGTCTGGAGTTGAAATAATTTTAAAAAATTGAAATCCTTTTGTAACAGACGAGTTTTCGTCCGAAACCGTGATACTTCGAAAGAGATTGTCCATTTTGTACACGAAGTGCATCCAGTTTTTGCCGTAACCCTCTCAACTTTTTAGCACATGCTATGTGGGTGAAATTATGATACCATGCCAACTTTCAACCATTTCAGAGTTCATTTGTGGTGCTTTTTAATTTCAGGGTTATTTAGCTCAAAACAATTCATTAAATGGATGAAAAATAGCAAATGAAGTTAGATAGGGTTGAAATTTAAAGAATGTGGCTTCTAATGGTTCATATGGAATGCACAAAAAGTTTGGAGTTGAAATAAGTTTAAAAAAATTGAAATCCTTTTGTAACAGACGAGTTTTCGTCCTAAACCCTGATACTTCGAAAGAGATTGTCCATTTTGTACACGAAGTGCATCCAGTTTTTGCCGTAACCCTCTCAACTTTTTAGCACATGCTATGTGGGTGAAATTATGATACCATGCCAAGTTTCAACCATTTCAGAGTTCATTTGTGGTGCTTTTTAATTTCAGGGTCATTTAGCTCAAAACAATTCATTTAATGCATGAAAAATAGCAAATGAAGTTAGATAGGGTTGAAATTTTAGGATGTGGCTTCTAATGGTTCATATTGAATGCACAAAAAGTTTGGAGTTGAAATAAGTTAAAAAAAATTGAAATCCTTTTGTAACAGACGAGTTTTCGTCCTAAACCCTGATACTTCGAAAGAGATTGTCCATTTTGTACACGAAGTGCATCCAGTTTTTGCCGTAACCCTCTCAACTTTTTAGCACATGCTATGTGGGTGAAATTATGATACCATGCCAACTTTCAACCATTTCAGAGTTCATTTGTGGTGCTTTTTAATTTCAGGGTCATTTAGCTCAAAACAATTCATTTAATGCATGAAAACTAGCAAATGAAGTTAGATAGGGTTGAAATTTTAGGATGTGGCTTCTAATGGTTCATATTGAATGCACAAAAAGTTTGGAGTTAAAATAAGTTAAAAAAAATAGAAATCCTTTTGTAACAGACGAGTTTTCGTCCTAAACCCTGATACTTCGAAAGAGATTGTCCATTTTGTACACGAAGTGCATCCAGTTTTTGCCGTAACCCTCTCAACTTTTTAGCACATGCTATGTGGGTGAAATTATGATACCAGGCCAACTTTCAACCATTTCAGAGTTCATTTGTGGTGCTTTTTAATTTCAGGGTC
This sequence comes from Elymus sibiricus, assembly GCA_039707655.1. Lineage (NCBI taxonomy): Eukaryota > Viridiplantae > Streptophyta > Magnoliopsida > Poales > Poaceae > Elymus > Elymus sibiricus. The sequence goes on from CM077665.1 coordinate 243,642,250, forward strand.
ATTTAGCTCAAAACAATTCATTTAATGCTTGAAAAATAGCAAATGAAGTTAGATAGGGTTGAAATTTTAGGATGTGGCTTCTAATGGTTCATAATGAATGCACAAAAAGTTTGGAGTTAAAATAAGTTAAAAAAATTTGAAATCCTTTTGTAACAGACGAGTTTTCGTCCGAAACCCTGATACTTCGAAAGAGATTGTCCATTTTGTACACGAAGTGCATCCAGTTTTTGCCGTAACCCTCTCAACTTTTTAGCACATGCTATGTGGGTGAAATTATGATACCATGCCAACTTTCAACCATTTCAGAGTTCATTTGTGGTGATTTTTAATTTCAGGGTCATTTAGCTCAAAACAATTCATTAAATGCATGAAAAATAGCAAATGAAGTTAGATAGGGTCGAAATTTTAGGATGTGGCTTCTAATGGTTCATATTGAATGCACAAAAAGTCTGGAGTTGAAATAAGTTAAAAAAAATTGAAATCCTTTTGTAACAGACGAGTTTTCGTCCTAAACCCTGATACTTCGAAAGAGATTGTCCATTTTGTACACGAAGTGCATCCAGCTTTTGCCGTAACCCTCTCAACTTTTTATCCCATGCTATGTGGGTGAAATTATGATACCATGCCAAGTTTCAACCTTTTTAGAGTTCATTTGTTGTGCTTTTTAATTTCAGGGTCATTTAGCTCAAAACAATTCATTAAATGCATAAAAAATAGCAAATGAAGTTAGATAGGGTTGAAATTTTAGGATGTGGCTTCTAATGCTTCATATTGAATGCACAAAAAGTCTGGAGTTGAAATAAGTGAAAAAAATTGAAATCCTTTGGTAACACACGAGTTTTCGTCCGAAACCCTGATACTTCAAAAGAGATTGTCCATTTTGTACACGAAGTGCATCCAGTTTTTGCCGTAACCCTCTCAACTTTTTAGCACATGCTATGTGGGTGAAATTATGATACCATGCCAAGTTTCAACCATTTCAGAGTTCATTTGTGGTGTTTTTTAATTTCAGGGTCATTTAGCTCAAAACAATTCATTAAATGCATGAAAAATAGCAAATGAAGTTAGATAGGGTTGAAATTTAAAGAATGTGGCTTCTAATGGTTCATATGGAATGCACAAAAAGTCTGGAGTTGAAATAAGTTTAAAAAAATTGAAATCCTTTTGTAACAGACGAGTTTTCGTCCTAAACCCTGATACTTCGAAAGAGATTGTCCATTTTGTACACGAAGTGCATCCAGTTTTTGCCGTAACCCTCTCAACTTTTTAGCACATGCTATGTGGGTGAAATTATGATACCATGCCAAGTTTCAACCATTTCAGAGTTCATTTGTGGTGCTTTTTAATTTCAGGGTCATTTAGCTCAAAACAATTCATTTAATGCATGAAAAATAGCAAATGAAGTTAGATAGGGTTGAAATTTTAGGATGTGGCTTCTAATGGTTCATATTGAATGCACAAAAAGTTTGGAGTTGAAATAAGTTAAAAAAATTTGAAATCCTTTTGTAACAGACGAGTTTTTGTCCTAAACCCTGATACTTCGAAAGAGATTGTCCATTTTGTACACGAAGTGCATCCAGTTTTTGCCGTAACCCTCTCAACTTTTTAGCACATGCTATGTGGGTGAAATTATGATACCATGCCAAGTTTCAACCATTTCAGAGTTCATTTGTGGTGCTTTTTAATTTCAGGGTCATTTAGCTGAAAACAATTCATTAAATGCATGAAAAATAGCAAATGAAGTTAGATAGGGTTGAAAGTTTAGGATGTGGCTTCTAATGGTTCATATTGAATGCACAAAAAGTCTGGAGTTGAAATAATTTTAAAAAATTGAAATCCTTTTGTAACAGACGAGTTTTCGTCCGAAACCGTGATACTTCGAAAGAGATTGTCCATTTTGTACACGAAGTGCATCCAGTTTTTGCCGTAACCCTCTCAACTTTTTAGCACATGCTATGTGGGTGAAATTATGATACCATGCCAACTTTCAACCATTTCAGAGTTCATTTGTGGTGCTTTTTAATTTCAGGGTTATTTAGCTCAAAACAATTCATTAAATGGATGAAAAATAGCAAATGAAGTTAGATAGGGTTGAAATTTAAAGAATGTGGCTTCTAATGGTTCATATGGAATGCACAAAAAGTTTGGAGTTGAAATAAGTTTAAAAAAATTGAAATCCTTTTGTAACAGACGAGTTTTCGTCCTAAACCCTGATACTTCGAAAGAGATTGTCCATTTTGTACACGAAGTGCATCCAGTTTTTGCCGTAACCCTCTCAACTTTTTAGCACATGCTATGTGGGTGAAATTATGATACCATGCCAAGTTTCAACCATTTCAGAGTTCATTTGTGGTGCTTTTTAATTTCAGGGTCATTTAGCTCAAAACAATTCATTTAATGCATGAAAAATAGCAAATGAAGTTAGATAGGGTTGAAATTTTAGGATGTGGCTTCTAATGGTTCATATTGAATGCACAAAAAGTCTGGAGTTGAAATAAGTTAAAAAAAATTGAAATCCTTTTGTAACAGACGAGTTTTCGTCCTAAACCCTGATACTTCGAAAGAGATTGTCCATTTTGTACACGAAGTGCATCCAGTTTTTGCCGTAACCCTCTCAACTTTTTAGCACATGCTATGTGGGTGAAATTATGATACCATGCCAACTTTCAACCATTTCAGAGTTCATTTGTGGTGCTTTTTAATTTCAGGGTCATTTAGCTGAAAACAATTCATTAAATGCATGAAAAATAGCAAATGAAGTTAGATAGGGTTGAAAGTTTAGGATGTGGCTTCTAATGGTTCATATTGAATGCACAAAAAGTCTGGAGTTGAAATAATTTTAAAAAATTGAAATCCTTTTGTAACAGACGAGTTTTCGTCCGAAACCGTGATACTTCGAAAGAGATTGTCCATTTTGTACACGAAGTGCATCCAGTTTTTGCCGTAACCCTCTCAACTTTTTAGCACATGCTATGTGGGTGAAATTATGATACCATGCCAAGTTTCAACCATTTCAGAGTTCATTTGTGGTGCTTTTTAATTTCAGGGTCATTTAGCTCAAAACAATTCATTTAATGCATGAAAAATAGCAAATGAAGTTAGATAGGGTTGAAATTTTAGGATGTGGCTTCTAATGGTTCATATTGAATGCACAAAAAGTTTGGAGTTGAAATAAGTTAAAAAAAATTGAAATCCTTTTGTAACAGACGAGTTTTCGTCCTAAACCCTGATACTTCGAAAGAGATTGTCCATTTTGTACACGAAGTGCATCCAGTTTTTGCCGTAACCCTCTCAACTTTTTAGCACATGCTATGTGGGTGAAATTATGATACCATGCCAACTTTCAACCATTTCAGAGTTCATTTGTGGTGCTTTTTAATTTCAGGGTTATTTAGCTCAAAACAATTCATTAAATGCATGAAAAATAGCAAATGAAGTTAGATAGGGTTGAAATTTAAAGAATGTGGCTTCTAATGGTTCATATGGAATGCACAAAAAGTTTGGAGTTGAAATAAGTTTAAAAAAATTGAAATCCTTTTGTAACAGACGAGTTTTCGTCCTAAACCCTGATACTTCGAAAGAGATTGTCCATTTTGTACACGAAGTGCATCCAGTTTTTGCCGTAACCCTCTCAACTTTTTAGCACATGCTATGTGGGTGAAATTATGATACCATGCCAAGTTTCAACCATTTCAGAGTTCATTTGTGGTGCTTTTTAATTTCAGGGTCATTTAGCTCAAAACAATTCATTTAATGCATGAAAAATAGCAAATGAAGTTAGATAGGGTTGAAATTTTAGGATGTGGCTTCTAATGGTTCATATTGAATGCACAAAAAGTTTGGAGTTGAAATAAGTTAAAAAAATTTGAAATCCTTTTGTAACAGACGAGTTTTTGTCCTAAACCCTGATACTTCGAAAGAGATTGTCCATTTTGTACACGAAGTGCATCCAATTTTTGCCGTAACCCTCTCAACTTTTTAGCACATGCTATGTGGGTGAAATTATGATACCATGCCAAGTTTCAACCATTTCAGAGTTCATTTGTGGTGCTTTTTAATTTCAGGGTCATTTAGCTGAAAACAATTCATTAAATGCATGAAAAATAGCAAATGAAGTTAGATAGGGTTGAAAGTTTAGGATGTGGCTTCTAATGGTTCATATTGAATGCACAAAAAGTCTGGAGTTGAAATAATTTTAAAAAATTGAAATCCTTTTGTAACAGACGAGTTTTCGTCCGAAACCGTGATACTTCGAAAGAGATTGTCCATTTTGTACACGAAGTGCATCCAGTTTTTGCCGTAACCCTCTCAACTTTTTAGCACATGCTATGTGGGTGAAATTATGATACCATGCCAAGTTTCAACCATTTCAGAGTTCATTTGTGGTGCTTTTTAATTTCAGGGTCATTTAGCTCAAAACAATTCATTTAATGCATGAAAAATAGCAAATGAAGTTAGATAGGGTTGAAATTTTAGGATGTGGCTTCTAATGGTTCATATTGAATGCACAAAAAGTTTGGAGTTGAAATAAGTTTAAAAAATTTGAAATCCTTTTGTAACAGACGAGTTTTCGTCCTAAACCCTGATACTTCGAAAGAGATTGTCCATTTTGTACACGAAGTGCATCCAGTTTTTGCCGTAACCCTCTCAACTTTTTAGCACATGCTATGTGGGTGAAATTATGATACCATGCCAACTTTCAACCATTTCAGAGTTCATTTGTGGTGCTTTTTAATTTCAGGGTCATTTAGCTCAAAACAATTCATTTAATGCATGAAAACTAGCAAATGAAGTTAGATAGGGTTGAAATTTTAGGATGTGGCTTCTAATGGTTCATATTGAATGCACAAAAAGTTTGGAGTTAAAATAAGTTAAAAAAAATAGAAATCCTTTTGTAACAGACGAGTTTTCGTCCTAAACCCTGATACTTCGAAAGAGATTGTCCATTTTGTACACGAAGTGCATCCAGTTTTTGCCGTAACCCTCTCAACTTTTTAGCACATGCTATGTGGGTGAAATTATGATACCAGGCCAACTTTCAACCATTTCAGAGTTCATTTGTGGTGCTTTTTAATTTCAGGGTCATTTAGCTCAAAACAATTCATTTAATGCTTGAAAAATAGCAAATGAAGTTAGATAGGGTTGAAATTTTAGGATGTGGCTTCTAATGGTTCATAATGAATGCACAAAAAGTTTGGAGTTAAAATAAGTTAAAAAAAATTGAAATCCTTTTGTAACAGACGAGTTTTCGTCCGAAACCCTGATACTTCGAAAGAGATTGTCCATTTTGTACACGAAGTGCATCCAGTTTTTGCCGTAACCCTCTCAACTTTTTAGCACATGCTATGTGGGTGAAATTATGATACCATGCCAACTTTCAACCATTTCAGAGTTCATTTGTGGTGATTTTTAATTTCAGGGTCATTTAGCTCAAAACAATTCATTAAATGCATGAAAAATAGCAAATGAAGTTAGATAGGGTCGAAATTTTAGGATGTGGCTTCTAATGGTTCATATTGAATGCACAAAAAGTCTGGAGTTGAAATAAGTTAAAAAAAATTGAAATCCTTTTGTAACAGACGAGTTTTCGTCCTAAACCCTGATACTTCGAAAGAGATTGTCCATTTTGTACACGAAGTGCATCCAGCTTTTGCCGTAACCCTCTCAACTTTTTATCCCATGCTATGTGGGTGAAATTATGATACCATGCCAAGTTTCAACCTTTTTAGAGTTCATTTGTTGTGCTTTTTAATTTCAGGGTCATTTAGCTCAAAACAATTCATTAAATGCATAAAAAATAGCAAATGAAGTTAGATAGGGTTGAAATTTTAGGATGTGGCTTCTAATGCTTCATATTGAATGCACAAAAAGTCTGGAGTTGAAATAAGTTAAAAAAATTGAAATCCTTTGGTAACACACGAGTTTTCGTCCGAAACCCTGATACTTCAAAAGAGATTGTCCATTTTGTACACGAAGTGCATCCAGTTTTTGCCGTAACCCTCTCAACTTTTTAGCACATGCTATGTGGGTGAAATTATGATACCATGCCAAGTTTCAACCATTTCATAGTTCATTTGTGGTGCTTTTTAATTTCAGGGTCATTTAGCTCAAAACAATTCATTAAATGCATGAAAAATAGCAAATGAAGTTAGATAGGGTTGAAATTTTAGGATGTGGCTTCTAATGGTTCATATTGAATGCACGAAAAGTCTGGAGTTGAAAAAAGTTAAAAAAAATTGAAATCCTTATGTAATACACGAGTTTTCGTCCGAAACCCTGATACTTCGAAAGAGATTGTCCATTTTGTACACGAAGTGCATCCTGCTTTTGCCGTAAACCTCTCAACTTTTTATCCCATGCTATGTGGGTGAAATTATGATACCATGCCAAGTTTCAACCTTTTTAGAGTTCATTTGTGGTGCTTTTTAATTTCAGGGTCATTTAGCTCAAAACAATTCATTAAATGCATAAAAAAGAGCAAATGAAGTTAGATAGGGTTGAAATTTTAGGATGTGGCTTCTAATGCTTCATATTGAATGCACAAAAAGTCTGGAGTTGAAATAAGTTAAAAAAATTGAAATCCTTTGGTAACACACGAGTTTTCGTCCGAAACCCTGATACTTCGAAAGAGATTGTCCATTTTGTACACAAAGTGCATCCAGTTTTTGCCGTAACCCTCTCAACTTTTTAGCACATGCTATGTGGGTGAAATTATGATACCATGCCAAGTTTCAACCATTTCAGAGTTCATTTGTGGTGCTTTTTAATTTCAGGGTCATTTAGCTGAAAACAATTCATTAAATGCATGAAAAATAGCAAATGAAGTTAGATAGGGTTGAAAGTTTAGGATGTGGCTTCTAATGGTTCATATTGAATGCACAAAAAGTCTGGAGTTGAAATAATTTTAAAAAATTGAAATCCTTTTGTAACAGACGAGTTTTCGTCCGAAACCGTGATACTTCGAAAGAGATTGTCCATTTTGTACACTAAGTGCATCCAGTTTTTGCCGTAACCCTCTCAACTTTTTAGCACATGCTATGTGGGTGAAATTATGATACCATGCCAGCTTTCAACCATTTCAGAGTTCATTTGTGGTGCGTTTTAATTTCAGGGTCGTTTAGCTCAAAACAATTCATTAAATGCATAAAAAATAGCAAATGAAGTTAGATAGGGTTGAAATTTTAGGATGTGGCTTCTAATGCTTCATATTGAATGCACAAAAAGTCTGGAGTTGAAATAAGTTTAAAAAATTGAAATCCTTTGGTAACACACGAGTTTTCGTCCGAAACCCTGATACTTCGAAAGAGATTGTCCATTTTGTACACGAAGTGCATCCAGTTTTTGCCGTAACCCTCTCAACTTTTTAGCACATGCTATGTGGGTGAAATTATGATACCATGCCAAGTTTCAACCATTTCAGAGTTCATTTGTGGTGCTTTTTAATTTCAGGGTCGTTTAGCTCAAAACAATTCATTAAATGCATAAAAAATAGCAAATGAAGTTAGATAGGGTTGAAATTTTAGGATGTGGCTTCTAATGCTTCATATTGAATGCACAAAAAGTCTGGAGTTGAAATAAGTTTAAAAAATTGAAATCCTTTGGTAACACACGAGTTTTCGTCCGAAACCCTGATACTTCGAAAGAGATTGTCCATTTTGTACACGAAGTGCATCCAGTTTTTGCCGTAACCCTCTCAACTTTTTAGCACATGCTATGTGGGTGAAATTATGATACCATGCCAAGTTTCAACCATTTCAGAGTTCATTTGTGGTGCTTTTTAATTTCAGGGTCATTTAGCTCAAAACAATTCATTAAATGCATGAAAAATAGCAAATGAAGTTAGATAGGGTTGAAAGTTTAGGATGTGGCTTCTAATGGTTCATATTGAATGCACAAAAAGTCTGGAGTTGAAATAATTTTAAAAAATTGAAATCCTTTTGTAACAGACGAGTTTTCGTCCGAAACCGTGATACTTCGAAAGAGATTGTCCATTTTGTACACGAAGTGCATCCAGTTTTTGCCGTAACCCTCTCAACTTTTTAGCACATGCTATGTGGGTGAAATTATGATACCATGCCAACTTTCAACCATTTCAGAGTTCATTTGTGGTGCTTTTTAATTTCAGGGTTATTTAGCTCAAAACAATTCATTAAATGCATGAAAAATAGCAAATGAAGTTAGATAGGGTTGAAATTTAAAGAATGTGGCTTCTAATGGTTCATATGGAATGCACAAAAAGTTTGGAGTTGAAATAAGTTTAAAAAAATTGAAATCCTTTTGTAACAGACGAGTTTTCGTCCTAAACCCTGATACTTCGAAAGAGATTGTCCATTTTGTACACGAAGTGCATCCAGTTTTTGCCGTAACCCTCTCAACTTTTTAGCACATGCTATGTGGGTGAAATTATGATACCATGCCAAGTTTCAACCATTTCAGAGTTCATTTGTGGTGCTTTTTAATTTCAGGGTCATTTAGCTCAAAACAATTCATTAAATGCATGAAAAATAGCAAATGAAGTTAGATAGGGTTGAAATTTTAGGATGTGGCTTCTAATGGTTCATATTGAATGCACAAAAAGTTTGGAGTTGAAATAAGTTAAAAAAAATTGAAATCCTTTTGTAACAGACGAGTTTTCGTCCGAAACCCTGATACTTCGAAAGAGATTGTCCATTTTGTACACGAAGTGCATCCAGTTTTTGCCGTAACCCTCTCAACTTTTTAGCACATGCTATGTGGGTGAAATTATGATACCATGCCAACTTTCAACCATTTGATAGTTCATTTGTGGTGCTTTTTAATTTCAGGGTTATTTAGCTCAAAACAATTCATTAAATGCATGAAAAATAGCAAATGAAGTTAGATAGGGTTGAAATTTTAGGATGTGGCTTCTAATGCTTCATATTGAATGCACAAAAAGTCTGGAGTTGAAATAAGTTAAAAAAATTGAAATCCTTTGGTAACACACGAGTTTTCGTCCTAAACCCTGATACTTCGAAAGAGATTGTCCATTTTGTACACGAAGTGCATCCAGTTTTTGCCGTAACCCTCTCAACTTTTTAGCACATGCTATGTGGGTGAAATTATGATACCATGCCAAGTTTCAACCATTTCAGAGTTATTTGTGGTGCTTTTTAATTTCAGGGTTATTTAGCTCAAAACAATTCATTAAATGCATGAAAAATAGCAAATGAAGTTAGATAGGGTTGAAATTTAAAGAATGTGGCTTCTAATGGTTCATATGGAATGCACAAAAAGTTTGGAGTTGAAATAAGTTTAAAAAAATTGAAATCCTTTTGTAACAGACGAGTTTTCGTCCTAAACCCTCATACTTCGAAAGAGATTGTCCATTTTGTACACGAAGTGCATCCAGTTTTTGCCGTAACCCTCTCAACTTTTTAGCACATGCTATGTGGGTGAAATTATGATACCATGCCAAGTTTCAACCATTTCAGAGTTCATTTGTGGTGCTTTTTAATTTCAGGGTCATTTAGCTCAAAACAATTCATTAAATGCATGAAAAATAGCAAATGAAGTTAGATAGGGTTGAAATTTTAGGATGTGGCTTCTAATGGTTCATATTGAATGCACAAAAAGTTTGGAGTTGAAATAAGTTAAAAAAAATTGAAATCCTTTTGTAACAGACGAGTTTTCGTCCGAAACCCTGATACTTCGAAAGAGATTGTCCATTTTGTACACGAAGTGCATCCAGTTTTTGCCGTAACCCTCTCAACTTTTTAGCACATGCTATGTGGGTGAAATTATGATACCATGCCAACTTTCAACCATTTGATAGTTCATTTGTGGTGCTTTTTAATTTCAGGGTTATTTAGCTCAAAACAATTCATTAAATGCATGAAAAATAGCAAATGAAGTTAGATAGGGTTGAAATTTTAGGATGTGGCTTCTAATGCTTCATATTGAATGCACAAAAAGTCTGGAGTTGAAATAAGTTAAAAAAATTGAAATCCTTTGGTAACACACGAGTTTTCGTCCTAAACCCTGATACTTCGAAAGAGATTGTCCATTTTGTACACGAAGTGCATCCAGTTTTTGCCGTAACCCTCTCAACTTTTTAGCACATGCTATGTGGGTGAAATTATGATACCATGCCAAGTTTCAACCATTTCAGAGTTATTTGTGGTGCTTTTTAATTTCAGGGTTATTTAGCTCAAAACAATTCATTAAATGCATGAAAAATAGCAAATGAAGTTAGATAGGGTTGAAATTTAAAGAATGTGGCTTCTAATGGTTCATATGGAATGCACAAAAAGTTTGGAGTTGAAATAAGTTTAAAAAAATTGAAATCCTTTTGTAACAGACGAGTTTTCGTCCTAAACCCTCATACTTCGAAAGAGATTGTCCATTTTGTACACGAAGTGCATCCAGTTTTTGCCGTAACCCTCTCAACTTTTTAGCACATGCTATGTGGGTGAAATTATGATACCATGCCAAGTTTCAACCATTTCAGAGTTCATTTGTGGTGCTTTTTAATTTCAGGGTCATTTAGCTCAAAACAATTCATTTAATGCATGAAAAATAGCAAATGAAGTTAGATAGGGTTGAAATTTTAGGATGTGGCTTCTAATGGTTCATATTGAATGCACAAAAAGTTTGGAGTTAAAACAAGTTAAAAAAAATAGAAATCCTTTTGTAACAGACGAGTTTTCGCCCTAAACCCTGATACTTCGAAAGAGATTGTCCATTTTGTACACGAAGTGCATCCAGTTTTTGCCGTAACCCTCTCAACTTTTTAGCACATGCTATGTGGGTGAAATTATGATACCATGCCAAGTTTCAACCATTTCAGAGTTCATTTGTGGTGCTTTTTAATTTCAGGGTCATTTAGCTCAAAACAATTCATTAAATGCATAAAAAATAGCAAATGAAGTTAGATAGGGTTGAAATTTTAGGATGTGGCTTCTAATGCTTCATATTGAATGCACAAAAAGTCTGGAGTTGAAATAAGTTAAAAAAATTGAAATCCTTTTGTAACACACGAATTTTCGTCCGAAACCCTGATACTTCGAAAGAGATTGTCCGTTTTGTACACGAAGTGCATCCAGTTTTTGCCGTAACCCTCTCAACTTTTTAGCACATGCTATGTGGGTGAAATTATGATACCATGCCAAGTTTCAACCATTTCAGAGTTCATTTGTGGTGCTTTTTAATTTCAGGGTCATTTAGCTCGAAACAATTCATTAAATGCATGAAAAATAGCAAATGAAGTTAGATAGGGTTGAAAGTTTAGGATGTGGCTTCTAATGGTTCATATTGAATGCACAAAAAGTCTGGAGTTGAAATAATTTTAAAAAATTGAAATCCTTTTGTAACAGACGAGTTTTCGTCCGAAACCCTGATACTTCGAAAGAGATTGTCCATTTTGTACACGAAGTGCATCCAGTTTTTTCCGTAACCCTCTCAACTGTTTAGCACATGCTATGTGGGTGAAATTATGATATACCATGCCAAGTTTCAACCATTTCCGAGTTCATTTGTGGTGCTTTTTAATTTCAGGGTCATTTAGCTGAAAACAATTCATTAAATGCATGAAAAATAGCAAATGAAGTTAGATAGGGTTGAAATTTTAGGATGTGGCTTCTAATGGTTCATATTGAATGCACAAAAAGTCTGGAGTTGAAATAATTTTAAAAAATTGAAATCCTTTTGTAACAGACGAGTTTTCGTCCGAAACCCTGATACTTCGAAAGAGATTGTCCATTTTGTACACGAAGTGCATCCAGTTTTTGCCGTAACCCTCTGAACTTTTTAGCACATGCTATGTGGGTGAAATTATGATACCATGCCAACTTTCAACCATTTCAGAGTTCATTTGTGGTGCTTTTTACTTTCAGGGTCATTTAGCTCAAAACAATTCATTAAATGCATGAAAAATAGCAAATGAAGTTAGATAGGGTCGAAATTTTAGGATGTGGCTTCTAATGGTTCATATTGAATGCACAAAAAGTTTGGAGTTGAAATAAGTTAAAAAAAATTGAAATCCTTTTGTAACAGACGAGTTTTCGTCCTAAACCCTGATACTTCGAAAGAGATTGTCCATTTTGTACACGAAGTGCATCCAGTTTTTGCCGTAACCCTCTCAACTTTTTAGCACATGCTATGTGGGTTAAATTATGATACCATGCCAACTTTCAACCATTTCAGAGTTCATTTGTGGTGCTTTTTAATTTCAGGGTCATTTAGCTCAAAACAATTCATTAAATGCATGAAAAATAGCAAATGAAGTTAGATAGGGTCGAAATTTTAGGATGTGGCTTCTAATGGTTCATATTGAATGCACAAAAAGTTTGGAGTTGAAATAAGTTAAAAAAAATTGAAATCCTTTTGTAACAGACGAGTTTTCGTCCTAAACCCTGATACTTCGAAAGAGATTGTCCATTTTGTACACGAAGTGCATCCAGTTTTTGCCGTAACCCTCTCAACTTTTTAGCACATGCTATGTGGGTGAAATTATGATACCATGCCAAGTTTCAACCATTTCAGAGTTCATTTGTGGTGCTTTTTAATTTCAGGGTCATTTAGCTCAAAACAATTCATTAAATGCATAAAAAATAGCAAATGAAGTTAGATAGGGTTGAAATTTTAGGATGTGGCTTCTAATGCTTCATATTGAATGCACAAAAAGTCTGGAGTTGAAATAAGTTAAAAAAATTGAAATCCTTTTGTAACACACGAATTTTCGTCCGAAACCCTGATACTTCGAAAGAGATTGTCCGTTTTGTACACGAAGTGCATCCAGTTTTTGCCGTAACCCTCTCAACTTTTTAGCACATGCTATGTGGGTGAAATTATGATACCATGCCAAGTTTCAACCATTTCAGAGTTCATTTGTGGTGCTTTTTAATTTCAGGGTCATTTAGCTCGAAACAATTCATTAAATGCATGAAAAATAGCAAATGAAGTTAGATAGGGTTGAAAGTTTAGGATGTGGCTTCTAATGGTTCATATTGAATGCACAAAAAGTCTGGAGTTGAAATAATTTTAAAAAATTGAAATCCTTTTGTAACAGACGAGTTTTCGTCCGAAACCCTGATACTTCGAAAGAGATTGTCCATTTTGTACACGAAGTGCATCCAGTTTTTTCCGTAACCCTCTCAACTGTTTAGCACATGCTATGTGGGTGAAATTATGATATACCATGCCAAGTTTCAACCATTTCCGAGTTCATTTGTGGTGCTTTTTAATTTCAGGGTCATTTAGCTGAAAACAATTCATTAAATGCATGAAAAATAGCAAATGAAGTTAGATAGGGTTGAAATTTTAGGATGTGGCTTCTAATGGTTCATATTGAATGCACAAAAAGTCTGGAGTTGAAATAATTTTAAAAAATTGAAATCCTTTTGTAACAGACGAGTTTTCGTCCGAAACCCTGATACTTCGAAAGAGATTGTCCATTTTGTACACGAAGTGCATCCAGTTTTTGCCGTAACCCTCTGAACTTTTTAGCACATGCTATGTGGGTGAAATTATGATACCATGCCAACTTTCAACCATTTCAGAGTTCATTTGTGGTGCTTTTTACTTTCAGGGTCATTTAGCTCAAAACAATTCATTAAATGCATGAAAAATAGCAAATGAAGTTAGATAGGGTCGAAATTTTAGGATGTGGCTTCTAATGGTTCATATTGAATGCACAAAAAGTTTGGAGTTGAAATAAGTTAAAAAAAATTGAAATCCTTTTGTAACAGACGAGTTTTCGTCCTAAACCCTGATACTTCGAAAGAGATTGTCCATTTTGTACACGAAGTGCATCCAGTTTTTGCCGTAACCCTCTCAACTTTTTAGCACATGCTATGTGGGTTAAATTATGATACCATGCCAACTTTCAACCATTTCAGAGTTCATTTGTGGTGCTTTTTAATTTCAGGGTCATTTAGCTCAAAACAATTCATTAAATGCATGAAAAATAGCAAATGAAGTTAGATAGGGTCGAAATTTTAGGATGTGGCTTCTAATGGTTCATATTGAATGCACAAAAAGTTTGGAGTTGAAATAAGTTAAAAAAAATTGAAATCCTTTTGTAACAGACGAGTTTTCGTCCTAAACCCTGATACTTCGAAAGAGATTGTCCATTTTGTACACGAAGTGCATCCAGTTTTTGCCGTAACCCTCTCAACTTTTTAGCACATGCTATGTGGGTGAAATTATGGTACCATGCCAAGTTTCAACCATTTCAGAGTTCATTTGTGGTGCTTTTTAATTTCAGGGTCATTTAGCTCAAAACAATTCATTAAATGCATGAAAAATAGCAAATGAAGTTAGATAGGGTTGAAATTTTAGGATGTGGCTTCTAATGGTTCATATTGAATGCACAAAAAGTCTGGAGTTGAAATAAGTTAAAAAAAATTGAAATCCTTTTGTAACAGACGAGTTTTCGTCCGAAACCCTGATATTTCGAAAGAGATTGTCCATTTTGTACACGAAGTGCATCCAGTTTTTGCCGTAACCCTCTCAACTTTTTAGCACATGCTATGTGGGTGAAATTATGATACCATGCCAAGTTTCAACCATTTCAGAGTTCATTTGTGGTGCTTTTTAATTTCAGGGTCATTTAGCTCAAAACAATTCATTAAATGCATAAAAAATAGCAAATGAAGTTAGATAGGGTTGAAATTTTAGGATGTGGCTTCTAATGCTTCATATTGAATGCACAAAAAGTCTGGAGTTGAAATAAGTTAAAAAAATTGAAATCCTTTGGTAACACACGAGTTTTCGTCCGAAACCCTGATACTTCAAAAGAGATTGTCCATTTTGTACACGAAGTGCATCCAGTTTTTGCCGTAACCCTCTCAACTTTTTAGCACATGCTATGTGGGTGAAATTATGATACCATGCCAAGTTTCAACCATTTCATAGTTCATTTGTGGTGCTTTTTAATTTCAGGGTCATTTAGCTCAAAACAATTCATTAAATGCATGAAAAATAGCAAATGAAGTTAGATAGGGTTGAAATTTTAGGATGTGGCTTCTAATGGTTCATATTGAATGCACGAAAAGTCTGGAGTTGAAAAAAGTTAAAAAAAAATGAAATCCTTATGTAATACACGAGTTTTCGTCCGAAACCCTGATACTTCGAAAGAGATTGTCCATTTTGTACACGAAGTGCATCCTGCTTTTGCCGTAAACCTCTCAACTTTTTATCCCATGCTATGTGGGTGAAATTATGATACCATGCCAAGTTTCAACCTTTTTAGAGTTCATTTGTGGTGCTTTTTAATTTCAGGGTCATTTAGCTCAAAACAATTCATTAAATGCATAAAAAAGAGCAAATGAAGTTAGATAGGGTTGAAATTTTAGGATGTGGCTTCTAATGCTTCATATTGAATGCACAAAAAGTCTGGAGTTGAAATAAGTTAAAAAAATTGAAATCCTTTGGTAACACACGAGTTTTCGTCCGAAACCCTGATACTTCGAAAGAGATTGTCCATTTTGTACACAAAGTGCATCCAGTTTTTGCCGTAACCCTCTCAACTTTTTAGCACATGCTATGTGGGTGAAATTATGATACCATGCCAAGTTTCAACCATTTCAGAGTTCATTTGTGGTGCTTTTTAATTTCAGGGTCATTTAGCTGAAAACAATTCATTAAATGCATGAAAAATAGCAAATGAAGTTAGATAGGGTTGAAAGTTTAGGATGTGGCTTCTAATGGTTCATATTGAATGCACAAAAAGTCTGGAGTTGAAATAATTTTAAAAAATTGAAATCCTTTTGTAACAGACGAGTTTTCGTCCGAAACCGTGATACTTCGAAAGAGATTGTCCATTTTGTACACTAAGTGCATCCAGTTTTTGCCGTAACCCTCTCAACTTTTTAGCACATGCTATGTGGGTGAAATTATGATACCATGCCAGCTTTCAACCATTTCAGAGTTCATTTGTGGTGCGTTTTAATTTCAGGGTCGTTTAGCTCAAAACAATTCATTAAATGCATAAAAAATAGCAAATGAAGTTAGATAGGGTTGAAATTTTAGGATGTGGCTTCTAATGCTTCATATTGAATGCACAAAAAGTCTGGAGTTGAAATAAGTTTAAAAAATTGAAATCCTTTGGTAACACACGAGTTTTCGTCCGAAACCCTGATACTTCGAAAGAGATTGTCCATTTTGTACACGAAGTGCATCCAGTTTTTGCCGTAACCCTCTCAACTTTTTAGCACATGCTATGTGGGTGAAATTATGATACCATGCCAAGTTTCAACCATTTCAGAGTTCATTTGTGGTGCTTTTTAATTTCAGGGTCGTTTAGCTCAAAACAATTCATTAAATGCATAAAAAATAGCAAATGAAGTTAGATAGGGTTGAAATTTTAGGATGTGGCTTCTAATGCTTCATATTGAATGCACAAAAAGTCTGGAGTTGAAATAAGTTTAAAAAATTGAAATCCTTTGGTAACACACGAGTTTTCGTCCGAAACCCTGATACTTCGAAAGAGATTGTCCATTTTGTACACGAAGTGCATCCAGTTTTTGCTGTAACCCTCTCAACTTTTTAGCACATGCTATGTGGGTGAAATTATGATACCATGCCAAGTTTCAACCATTTCAGAGTTCATTTGTGGTGCTTTTTAATTTCAGGGTCATTTAGCTCAAAACAATTCATTAAATGCATGAAAAATAGCAAATGAAGTTAGATAGGGTTGAAAGTTTAGGATGTGGCTTCTAATGGTTCATATTGAATGCACAAAAAGTCTGGAGTTGAAATAATTTTAAAAAATTGAAATCCTTTTGTAACAGACGAGTTTTCGTCCGAAACCGTGATACTTCGAAAGAGATTGTCCATTTTGTACACGAAGTGCATCCAGTTTTTGCCGTAACCCTCTCAACTTTTTAGCACATGCTATGTGGGTGAAATTATGATACCATGCCAACTTTCAACCATTTCAGAGTTCATTTGTGGTGCTTTTTAATTTCAGGGTTATTTAGCTCAAAACAATTCATTAAATGCATGAAAAATAGCAAATGAAGTTAGATAGGGTTGAAATTTAAAGAATGTGGCTTCTAATGGTTCATATGGAATGCACAAAAAGTTTGGAGTTGAAATAAGTTTAAAAAAATTGAAATCCTTTTGTAACAGACGAGTTTTCGTCCTAAACCCTGATACTTCGAAAGAGATTGTCCATTTTGTACACGAAGTGCATCCAGTTTTTGCCGTAACCCTCTCAACTTTTTAGCACATGCTATGTGGGTGAAATTATGATACCATGCCAAGTTTCAACCATTTCAGAGTTCATTTGTGGTGCTTTTTAATTTCAGGGTCATTTAGCTCAAAACAATTCATTAAATGCATGAAAAATAGCAAATGAAGTTAGATAGGGTTGAAATTTTAGGATGTGGCTTCTAATGGTTCATATTGAATGCACAAAAAGTTTGGAGTTGAAATAAGTTAAAAAAAATTGAAATCCTTTTGTAACAGACGAGTTTTCGTCCGAAACCCTGATACTTCGAAAGAGATTGTCCATTTTGTACACGAAGTGCATCCAGTTTTTGCCGTAACCCTCTCAACTTTTTAGCACATGCTATGTGGGTGAAATTATGATACCATGCCAACTTTCAACCATTTGATAGTTCATTTGTGGTGCTTTTTAATTTCAGGGTTATTTAGCTCAAAACAATTCATTAAATGCATGAAAAATAGCAAATGAAGTTAGATAGGGTTGAAATTTTAGGATGTGGCTTCTAATGCTTCATATTGAATGCACAAAAAGTCTGGAGTTGAAATAAGTTAAAAAAATTGAAATCCTTTGGTAACACACGAGTTTTCGTCCTAAACCCTGATACTTCGAAAGAGATTGTCCATTTTGTACACGAAGTGCATCCAATTTTTGCCGTAACCCTCTCAACTTTTTAGCACATGCTATGTGGGTGAAATTATGATACCATGCCAAGTTTCAACCATTTCAGAGTTATTTGTGGTGCTTTTTAATTTCAGGGTTATTTAGCTCAAAACAATTCATTAAATGCATGAAAAATAGCAAATGAAGTTAGATAGGGTTGAAATTTAAAGAATGTGGCTTCTAATGGTTCATATGGAATGCACAAAAAGTTTGGAGTTGAAATAAGTTTAAAAAAATTGAAATCCTTTTGTAACAGACGAGTTTTCGTCCTAAACCCTCATACTTCGAAAGAGATTGTCCATTTTGTACACGAAGTGCATCCAGTTTTTGCCGTAACCCTCTCAACTTTTTAGCACATGCTATGTGGGTGAAATTATGATACCATGCCAAGTTTCAACCATTTCAGAGTTCATTTGTGGTGCTTTTTAATTTCAGGGTCATTTAGCTCAAAACAATTCATTAAATGCATGAAAAATAGCAAATGAAGTTAGATAGGGTTGAAATTTTAGGATGTGGCTTCTAATGGTTCATATTGAATGCACAAAAAGTTTGGAGTTGAAATAAGTTAAAAAAAATTGAAATCCTTTTGTAACAGACGAGTTTTCGTCCGAAACCCTGATACTTCGAAAGAGATTGTCCATTTTGTACACGAAGTGCATCCAGTTTTTGCCGTAACCCTCTCAACTTTTTAGCACATGCTATGTGGGTGAAATTATGATACCATGCCAACTTTCAACCATTTGATAGTTCATTTGTGGTGCTTTTTAATTTCAGGGTTATTTAGCTCAAAACAATTCATTAAATGCATGAAAAATAGCAAATGAAGTTAGATAGGGTTGAAATTTTAGGATGTGGCTTCTAATGCTTCATATTGAATGCACAAAAAGTCTGGAGTTGAAATAAGTTAAAAAAATTGAAATCCTTTGGTAACACACGAGTTTTCGTCCTAAACCCTGATACTTCGAAAGAGATTGTCCATTTTGTACACGAAGTGCATCCAGTTTTTGCCGTAACCCTCTCAACTTTTTAGCACATGCTATGTGGGTGAAATTATGATACCATGCCAAGTTTCAACCATTTCAGAGTTATTTGTGGTGCTTTTTAATTTCAGGGTTATTTAGCTCAAAACAATTCATTAAATGCATGAAAAATAGCAAATGAAGTTAGATAGGGTTGAAATTTAAAGAATGTGGCTTCTAATGGTTCATATGGAATGCACAAAAAGTTTGGAGTTGAAATAAGTTTAAAAAAATTGAAATCCTTTTGTAACAGACGAGTTTTCGTCCTAAACCCTCATACTTCGAAAGAGATTGTCCATTTTGTACACGAAGTGCATCCAGTTTTTGCCGTAACCCTCTCAACTTTTTAGCACATGCTATGTGGGTGAAATTATGATACCATGCCAAGTTTCAACCATTTCAGAGTTCATTTGTGGTGCTTTTTAATTTCAGGGTCATTTAGCTCAAAACAATTCATTTAATGCATGAAAAATAGCAAATGAAGTTAGATAGGGTTGAAATTTTAGGATGTGGCTTCTAATGGTTCATATTGAATGCACAAAAAGTTTGGAGTTAAAATAAGTTAAAAAAAATAGAAATCCTTTTGTAACAGACGAGTTTTCGCCCTAAACCCTGATACTTCGAAAGAGATTGTCCATTTTGTACACGAAGTGCATCCAGTTTTTGCCGTAACCCTCTCAACTTTTTAGCACATGCTATGTGGGTGAAATTATGATACCATGCCAAGTTTCAACCATTTCAGAGTTCATTTGTGGTGCTTTTTAATTTCAGGGTCATTTAGCTCAAAACAATTCATTAAATGCATAAAAAATAGCAAATGAAGTTAGATAGGGTTGAAATTTTAGGATGTGGCTTCTAATGCTTCATATTGAATGCACAAAAAGTCTGGAGTTGAAATAAGTTAAAAAAATTGAAATCCTTTTGTAACACACGAATTTTCGTCCGAAACCCTGATACTTCGAAAGAGATTGTCCGTTTTGTACACGAAGTGCATCCAGTTTTTGCCGTAACCCTCTCAACTTTTTAGCACATGCTATGTGGGTGAAATTATGATACCATGCCAAGTTTCAACCATTTCAGAGTTCATTTGTGGTGCTTTTTAATTTCAGGGTCATTTAGCTCGAAACAATTCATTAAATGCATGAAAAATAGCAAATGAAGTTAGATAGGGTTGAAAGTTTAGGATGTGGCTTCTAATGGTTCATATTGAATGCACAAAAAGTCTGGAGTTGAAATAATTTTAAAAAATTGAAATCCTTTTGTAACAGACGAGTTTTCGTCCGAAACCCTGATACTTCGAAAGAGATTGTCCATTTTGTACACGAAGTGCATCCAGTTTTTTCCGTAACCCTCTCAACTGTTTAGCACATGCTATGTGGGTGAAATTATGATATACCATGCCAAGTTTCAACCATTTCCGAGTTCATTTGTGGTGCTTTTTAATTTCAGGGTCATTTAGCTGAAAACAATTCATTAAATGCATGAAAAATAGCAAATGAAGTTAGATAGGGTTGAAATTTTAGGATGTGGCTTCTAATGGTTCATATTGAATGCACAAAAAGTCTGGAGTTGAAATAATTTTAAAAAATTGAAATCCTTTTGTAACAGACGAGTTTTCGTCCGAAACCCTGATACTTCGAAAGAGATTGTCCATTTTGTACACGAAGTGCATCCAGTTTTTGCCGTAACCCTCTGAACTTTTTAGCACATGCTATGTGGGTGAAATTATGATACCATGCCAACTTTCAACCATTTCAGAGTTCATTTGTGGTGCTTTTTACTTTCAGGGTCATTTAGCTCAAAACAATTCATTAAATGCATGAAAAATAGCAAATGAAGTTAGATAGGGTCGAAATTTTAGGATGTGGCTTCTAATGGTTCATATTGAATGCACAAAAAGTTTGGAGTTGAAATAAGTTAAAAAAAATTGAAATCCTTTTGTAACAGACGAGTTTTCGTCCTAAACCCTGATACTTCGAAAGAGATTGTCCATTTTGTACACGAAGTGCATCCAGTTTTTGCCGTAACCCTCTCAACTTTTTAGCACATGCTATGTGGGTTAAATTATGATACCATGCCAACTTTCAACCATTTCAGAGTTCATTTGTGGTGCTTTTTAATTTCAGGGTCATTTAGCTCAAAACAATTCATTAAATGCATGAAAAATAGCAAATGAAGTTAGATAGGGTCGAAATTTTAGGATGTGGCTTCTAATGGTTCATATTGAATGCACAAAAAGTTTGGAGTTGAAATAAGTTAAAAAAAATTGAAATCCTTTTGTAACAGACGAGTTTTCGTCCTAAACCCTGATACTTCGAAAGAGATTGTCCATTTTGTACACGAAGTGCATCCAGTTTTTGCCGTAACCCTCTCAACTTTTTAGCACATGCTATGTGGGTGAAATTATGATACCATGCCAAGTTTCAACCATTTCAGAGTTCATTTGTGGTGCTTTTTAATTTCAGGGTCATTTAGCTCAAAACAATTCATTAAATGCATAAAAAATAGCAAATGAAGTTAGATAGGGTTGAAATTTTAGGATGTGGCTTCTAATGCTTCATATTGAATGCACAAAAAGTCTGGAGTTGAAATAAGTTAAAAAAATTGAAATCCTTTTGTAACACACGAATTTTCGTCCGAAACCCTGATACTTCGAAAGAGATTGTCCGTTTTGTACACGAAGTGCATCCAGTTTTTGCCGTAACCCTCTCAACTTTTTAGCACATGCTATGTGGGTGAAATTATGATACCATGCCAAGTTTCAACCATTTCAGAGTTCATTTGTGGTGCTTTTTAATTTCAGGGTCATTTAGCTCGAAACAATTCATTAAATGCATGAAAAATAGCAAATGAAGTTAGATAGGGTTGAAAGTTTAGGATGTGGCTTCTAATGGTTCATATTGAATGCACAAAAAGTCTGGAGTTGAAATAATTTTAAAAAATTGAAATCCTTTTGTAACAGACGAGTTTTCGTCCGAAACCCTGATACTTCGAAAGAGATTGTCCATTTTGTACACGAAGTGCATCCAGTTTTTTCCGTAACCCTCTCAACTGTTTAGCACATGCTATGTGGGTGAAATTATGATATACCATGCCAAGTTTCAACCATTTCCGAGTTCATTTGTGGTGCTTTTTAATTTCAGGGTCATTTAGCTGAAAACAATTCATTAAATGCATGAAAAATAGCAAATGAAGTTAGATAGGGTTGAAATTTTAGGATGTGGCTTCTAATGGTTCATATTGAATGCACAAAAAGTCTGGAGTTGAAATAATTTTAAAAAATTGAAATCCTTTTGTAACAGACGAGTTTTCGTCCGAAACCCTGATACTTCGAAAGAGATTGTCCATTTTGTACACGAAGTGCATCCAGTTTTTGCCGTAACCCTCTGAACTTTTTAGCACATGCTATGTGGGTGAAATTATGATACCATGCCAACTTTCAACCATTTCAGAGTTCATTTGTGGTGCTTTTTACTTTCAGGGTCATTTAGCTCAAAACAATTCATTAAATGCATGAAAAATAGCAAATGAAGTTAGATAGGGTCGAAATTTTAGGATGTGGCTTCTAATGGTTCATATTGAATGCACAAAAAGTTTGGAGTTGAAATAAGTTAAAAAAAATTGAAATCCTTTTGTAACAGACGAGTTTTCGTCCTAAACCCTGATACTTCGAAAGAGATTGTCCATTTTGTACACGAAGTGCATCCAGTTTTTGCCGTAACCCTCTCAACTTTTTAGCACATGCTATGTGGGTTAAATTATGATACCATGCCAACTTTCAACCATTTCAGAGTTCATTTGTGGTGCTTTTTAATTTCAGGGTCATTTAGCTCAAAACAATTCATTAAATGCATGAAAAATAGCAAATGAAGTTAGATAGGGTCGAAATTTTAGGATGTGGCTTCTAATGGTTCATATTGAATGCACAAAAAGTTTGGAGTTGAAATAAGTTAAAAAAATTGAAATCCTTTTGTAACAGACGAGTTTTCGTCCTAAACCCTGATACTTCGAAAGAGATTGTCCATTTTGTACACGAAGTGCATCCAGTTTTTGCCGTAACCCTCTCAACTTTTTAGCACATGCTATGTGGGTGAAATTATGGTACCATGCCAAGTTTCAACCATTTCAGAGTTCATTTGTGGTGCTTTTTAATTTCAGGGTCATTTAGCTCAAAACAATTCATTAAATGCATGAAAAATAGCAAATGAAGTTAGATAGGGTTGAAATTTTAGGATGTGGCTTCTAATGGTTCATATTGAATGCACAAAAAGTCTGGAGTTGAAATAAGTTAAAAAAAATTGAAATCCTTTTGTAACAGACGAGTTTTCGTCCGAAACCCTGATATTTCGAAAGAGATTGTCCATTTTGTACACGAAGTGCATCCAGTTTTTGCCGTAACCCTCTCAAATTTTTAGCACATGCTATGTGGGTGAAATTATGATACCATGCCAAGTTTCAACCATTTGATAGTTCATTTGTGGTGCTTTTTAATTTCAGGGTCATTTAGCTCAAAACAATTCATTAAATGCATGAAAAATAGGAAATGAAGTTAGATAGTGTTGAAATTTTAGGATGTGGCTTCTAATGGTTCATATTGAATGCACAAAAAGTCTGGAGTTGAAAAAAGTTAAAAAAAATTGAAATCCTTATGTAACAGACGAGTTTTCGTCCGAAACCCTGATACTTCGAAAGAGATTGTCCATTTTGTACACGAAGTGCATCCAGCTTTTGCCGTAAACCTCTCAACTTTTTATCCCATGCTATGTGGGTGAAATTATGATACCATGCCAAGTTTCAACCTTTTTAGAGTTCATTTGTGGTGCTTTTTAATTTCAGGGTCATTTAGCTCAAAACAATTCATTAAATGCATAAAAAATAGCAAATGAAGTTAGATAGGGTTGAAATTTTAGGATGTGGCTTCTGATGCTTCATATTGAATGCACAAAAAGTCTGGAGTTGAAATAAGTTAAAAAAATTGAAATCCTTTGGTAACACACGAGTTTTCGTCCGAAACCCTGATACTTCGAAAGAGATTGTCCATTTTGTACACGAAGTGCATCCAGTTTTTTCCGTAACCCTCTCAACTTTTTAGCACATGCTATGTGGGTGAAATTATGATACCATGCCAAGTTTCAACCATTTCAGAGTTCATTTGTGGTGCTTTTTAATTTCAGGGTCATTTAGCTCAAAACAATTCATTAAATGCATGAAAAATAGCAAATGAAGTTAGATAGGGTTGAAAGTTTAGGATGTGGCTTCTAATGGTTCATATTGAATGCACAAAAAGTCTGGAGTTGAAATAATTTTAAAAAATTGAAATCCTTTTGTAACAGACGAGTTTTCGTCCGAAACCGTGATACTTCGAAAGAGATTGTCCATTTTGTACACGATGTGCATCCAGTTTTTGCCGTAACCCTCTCAACTTTTTATCCCATGCTATGTGGGTGAAATTATGATACCATGCCAACTTTCAACCATTTCAGAGTTCATTTGTGGTGCTTTTTAATTTCAGGGTTATTTAGCTCAAAACAATTCATTAAATGCATGAAAAATAGCAAATGAAGTTAGATAGGGTTGAAATTTAAAGAATGTGGCTTCTAATGGTTCATATGGAATGCACAAAAAGTTTGGAGTTGAAATAAGTTTAAAAAAATTGAAATCCTTTTGTAACAGACGAGTTTTCGTCCTAAACACTGATACTTCGAAAGAGATTGTCCATTTTGTACACGAAGTGCATCCAGTTTTTGCCGTAACCCTCTCAACTTTTTAGCACATGCTATGTGGGTGAAATTATGATACCATGCCAAGTTTCAACCATTTCAGAGTTCATTTGTGGTGCTTTTTAATTTCAGGGTCATTTAGCTCAAAACAATTCATTAAATGCATGAAAAATAGGAAATGAAGTTAGATAGGGTTGAAATTTTAGCATGTGGCTTCTAATGCTTCATATTGAATGCACAAAAAGTCTGGAGTTGAAATAAGTTAAAAAAATTGAAATCCTTTTGTAACAGACGAGTTTTAGTCCTAAACCCTGATACTTCGAAAGAGATTGTCCATTTTGTATATGAAGTGCATCCAGTTTTTGCCGTAACCCTCTCAACTTTTTAGCACATGCTATGTGGGTGAAATTATGATACCATGCCAACTTTCAACCATTTCAGAGTTCATTTGTGGTGCTTTTTAATTTCAGGGTCATTTAGCTCAAAACAATTCATTAAATGCATGAAAAATAGCAAATGAAGTTAGATAGGGTCGAAATTTTAGGATGTGGCTTCTAATGGTTCATATTGAATGCACAAAAAGTTTGGAGTTGAAATAAGTTAAAAAAATTGAAATCCTTTTGTAACAGACGAGTTTTCGTCCTAAACCCTGATACTTCGAAAGAGATTGTCCATTTTGTACACGAAGTGCATCCAGTTTTTGCCGTAACCCTCTCAACTTTTTAGCACATGCTATGTGGGTGAAATTATGGTACCATGCCAAGTTTCAACCATTTCAGAGTTCATTTGTGGTGCTTTTTAATTTCAGGGTCATTTAGCTCAAAACAATTCATTAAATGCATGAAAAATAGCAAATGAAGTTAGATAGGGTTGAAATTTTAGGATGTGGCTTCTAATGGTTCATATTGAATGCACAAAAAGTCTGGAGTTGAAATAAGTTAAAAAAAATTGAAATCCTTTTGTAACAGACGAGTTTTCGTCCGAAACCCTGATATTTCGAAAGAGATTGTCCATTTTGTACACGAAGTGCATCCAGTTTTTGCCGTAACCCTCTCAACTTTTTAGCACATGCTATGTGGGTGAAATTATGATACCATGCCAAGTTTCAACCATTTCAGAGTTCAGTTGTGGTGCTTTTTAATTTCAGGGTCATTTAGCTCAAAACAATTCATTAAATGCATGAAAAATAGCAAATGAAGTTAGATAGGGTTGAAATTTTAGGATGTGGCTTCTAATGGTTCATATTGAATGCACAAAAAGTCTGGAGTTGAAATAAGTTAAAAAAAATTGAAATCCTTTTGTAACAGACGAGTTTTCGTCCGATCCCCTGATATTTCGAAAGAGATTGTCCATTTTGTACACGAAGTGCATCCAGTTTTTGCCGTAACCCTCTCAACTTTTTAGCACATGCTATGTGGGTGAAATTATGATACCATGCCAAGTTTCAACCATTTCAGAGTTCAGTTGTGGTGCTTTTTAATTTCAGGGTCATTTAGCTCAAAACAATTCATTAAATGCATGAAAAATAGCAAATGAAGTTAGATAGGGTTGAAATTTTAGGATGTGGCTTCTAATGGTTCATATTGAATGCACAAAAAGTCTGGAGTTGAAAAAAGTTAAAAAAAATTGAAATCCTTATATAATAGACGAGTTTTCGTCCGAAACCCTGATACTTCGAAAGAGATTGTCCATTTTGTACACGAAGTGCATCCAGCTTTTGCCGTAAACCTCTCAACTTTTTATCCCATGCTATGTGGGTGAAATTATGATACCATGCCAAGTTTCAACCTTTTTAGAGTTCATTTGTGGTGCTTTTTAATTTCAGGGTCATTTAGCTCAAAACAATTCATTAAATGCATAAAAAATAGCAAATGAAGTTAGATAGGGTTGAAATTTTAGGATGTGGCTTATAATGCTTCATATTGAATGCACAAAAAGTCTGGAGCTGAAATAAGTTAAAAAATTGAAATCCTTTGGTAACACACGAGTTTTCGTCCGAAACCCTGATACTAAGAAAGAGATTGTCCATTTTGTACACGAAGTGCATCCAGTTTTTGCCGTAACCCTCTCAACTTTTTAGCACATGCTATGTGGGTGAAATTATGATACCATGCCAAGTTTCAACCATTTCAGAGTTCATTTGTGGTGCTTTTTAATTTCAGGGTCATTTAGCTCAAAACAATTCATTAAATGCATGAAAAATAGCAAATGAAGTTAGATAGGGTTGAAAGTTTAGGATGTGGCTTCTAATGGTTCATATTGAATGCACAAAAAGTTTGGAGTTGAAATAAGTTAAAAAAAATTGAAATCCTTTTGTAACAGACGAGTTTTCGTCCTAAACCCTGATACTTCGAAAGAGATTGTCCATTTTGTACACGAAGTGCATCCAGTTTTTGCCGTAACCCTCTCAACTTTTTAGCACATGCTATGTGGGTTAAATTATGATACCATGCCAACTTTCAACCATTTCAGAGTTCATTTGTGGTGCTTTTTAATTTCAGGGTCATTTAGCTCAAAACAATTCATTAAATGCATGAAAAATAGCAAATGAAGTTAGATAGGGTCGAAATTTTAGGATGTGGCTTCTAATGGTTCATATTGAATGCACAAAAAGTTTGGAGTTGAAATAAGTTAAAAAAAATTGAAATCCTTTTGTAACAGACGAGTTTTCGTCCTAAACCCTGATACTTCGAAAGAGATTGTCCATTTTGTACGCGAAGTGCATCCAGTTTTTGCCGTAACCCTCTCAACTTTTTATCACATGCTATGTGGGTGAAATTATGGTACCATGCCAAGTTTCAACCATTTCAGAGTTCATTTGTGGTGCTTTTCAATTTCAGGGTCATTTAGCTCAAAACAATTCATTAAATGCATGAAAAATAGCAAATGAAGTTAGATAGGGTTGAAATTTTAGGATGTGGCTTCTAATGGTTCATATTGAATGCACAAAAAGTCTGGAGTTGAAATAAGTTAAAAAAAATTGAAATCCTTTTGTAACAGACGAGTTTTCGTCCGAAACCCTGATATTTCGAAAGAGATTGTCCATTTTGTACAAAAAGTGCATCCAGTTTTTGCCGTAACCCTCTCAAATTTTTAGCACATGCTATGTGGGTGAAATTATGATACCATGCCAAGTTTCAACCATTTGATAGTTCATTTGTGGTGCTTTTTAATTTCAGGGTCATTTAGCTCAAAACAATTCATTAAATGCATGAAAAATAGGAAATGAAGTTAGATAGTGTTGAAATTTTAGGATGTGGCTTCTAATGGTTCATATTGAATGCACAAAAAGTCTGGAGTTGAAAAAAGTTAAAAAAAATTGAAATCCTTATGTAACAGACGAGTTTTCGTCCGAAACCCTGATACTTCGAAAGAGATTGTCCATTTTGTACACGAAGTGCATCCAGCTTTTGCCGTAAACCTCTCAACTTTTTATCCCATGCTATGTGGGTGAAATTATGATACCATGCCAAGTTTCAACCTTTTTAGAGTTCATTTGTGGTGCTTTTTAATTTCAGGGTCATTTAGCTCAAAACAATTCATTAAATGCATAAAAAATAGCAAATGAAGTTAGATAGGGTTGAAATTTTAGGATGTGGCTTCTAATGCTTCATATTGAATGCACAAAAAGTCTGGAGTTGAAATAAGTTAAAAAAATTGAAATCCTTTGGTAACACACGAGTTTTCGTCCGAAACCCTGATACTTCGAAAGAGATTGTCCATTTTGTACACGAAGTGCATCCAGTTTTTTCCGTAACCCTCTCAACTTTTTAGCACATGCTATGTGGGTGAAATTATGATACCATGCCAAGTTTCAACCATTTCAGAGTTCATTTGTGGTGCTTTTTAATTTCAGGGTCATTTAGCTCAAAACAATTCATTAAATGCATGAAAAATAGCAAATGAAGTTAGATAGGGTTGAAAGTTTAGGATGTGGCATCTAATGGTTCATATTGAATGCACAAAAAGTCTGGAGTTGAAATAATTTTAAAAAATTGAAATCCTTTTGTAACAGACGAGTTTTCGTCCGAAACCGTGATACTTCGAAAGAGATTGTCCATTTTGTACACGAAGTGCATCCAGTTTTTGCCGTAACCCTCTCAACTTTTTATCCCATGCTATGTGGGTGAAATTATGATACCATGCCAACTTTCAACCATTTCAGAGTTCATTTGTGGTGCTTTTTAATTTCAGGGTTATTTAGCTCAAAACAATTCATTAAATGCATGAAAAATAGCAAATGAAGTTAGATAGGGTTGAAATTTAAAGAATGTGGCTTCTAATGGTTCATATGGAATGCACAAAAAGTTTGGAGTTGAAATAAGTTTAAAAAAATTGAAATCCTTTTGTAACAGACGAGTTTTCGTCCTAAACACTGATACTTCGAAAGAGATTGTCCATTTTGTACACGAAGTGCATCCAGTTTTTGCCGTAACCCTCTCAACTTTTTAGCACATGCTATGTGGGTGAAATTATGATACCATGCCAAGTTTCAACCATTTCAGAGTTCATTTGTGGTGCTTTTTAATTTCAGGGTCATTTAGCTCAAAACAATTCATTAAATGCATGAAAAATAGGAAATGAAGTTAGATAGGGTTGAAATTTTAGCATGTGGCTTCTAATGCTTCATATTGAATGCACAAAAAGTCTGGAGTTGAAATAAGTTAAAAAAATTGAAATCCTTTTGTAACAGACGAGTTTTCGTCCTAAACCCTGATACTTCGAAAGAGATTGTCCATTTTGTATACGAAGTGCATCCAGTTTTTGCCGTAACCCTCTCAACTTTTTAGCACATGCTATGTGGGTGAAATTATGATACCATGCCAACTTTCAACCATTTCAGAGTTCATTTGTGGTGCTTTTTAATTTCAGGGTCATTTAGCTCAAAACAATTCATTAAATGCATGAAAAATAGCAAATGAAGTTAGATAGGGTCGAAATTTTAGGATGTGGCTTCTAATGGTTCATATTGAATGCACAAAAAGTTTGGAGTTGAAATAAGTTAAAAAAAATTGAAATCCTTTTGTAACAGACGAGTTTTCGTCCTAAACCCTGATACTTCGAAAGAGATTGTCCATTTTGTACACGAAGTGCATCCAGTTTTTGCCGTAACCCTCTCAACTTTTTAGCACATGCTATGTGGGTGAAATTATGGTACCATGCCAAGTTTCAACCATTTCAGAGTTCATTTGTGGTGCTTTTTAATTTCAGGGTCATTTAGCTCAAAACAATTCATTAAATGCATGAAAAATAGCAAATGAAGTTAGATAGGGTTGAAATTTTAGGATGTGGCTTCTAATGGTTCATATTGAATGCACAAAAAGTCTGGAGTTGAAATAAGTTAAAAAAAATTGAAATCCTTTTGTAACAGACGAGTTTTCGTCCGAAACCCTGATATTTCGAAAGAGATTGTCCATTTTGTACACGAAGTGCATCCAGTTTTTGCCGTAACCCTCTCAACTTTTTAGCACATGCTATGTGGGTGAAATTATGATACCATGCCAAGTTTCAACCATTTCAGAGTTCAGTTGTGGTGCTTTTTAATTTCAGGGTCATTTAGCTCAAAACAATTCATTAAATGCATGAAAAATAGCAAATGAAGTTAGATAGGGTCGAAATTTTAGGATGTGGCTTCTAATGGTTCATATTGAATGCACAAAAAGTCTGGAGTTGAAAAAAGTTAAAAAAAATTGAAATCCTAATGTAATAGACGAGTTTTCGTCCGAAACCCTGATACTTCGAAAGAGATTGTCCATTTTGTACACGAAGTGCATCCAGCTTTTGCCGTAAACCTCTCAACTTTTTATCCCATGCTATGTGGGTGAAATTATGATACCATGCCAAGTTTCAACCTTTTTAGAGTTCATTTGTGGTGCTTTTTAATTTCAGGGTCATTTAGCTCAAAACAATTCATTAAATGCATAAAAAATAGCAAATGAAGTTAGATAGGGTTGAAATTTTAGGATGTGGCTTCTAATGCTTCATATTGAATGCACAAAAAGTCTGGAGCTGAAATAAGTTAAAAAATTGAAATCCTTTGGTAACACACGAGTTTTCGTCCGAAACCCTGATACTAAGAAAGAGATTGTCCATTTTGTACACGAAGTGCATCCAGTTTTTGCCGTAACCCTCTCAACTTTTTAGCACATGCTATGTGGGTGAAATTATGATACCATGCCAAGTTTCAACCATTTCAGAGTTCATTTGTGGTGCTTTTTAATTTCAGGGTCATTTAGCTCAAAACAATTCATTAAATGCATGAAAAATAGCAAATGAAGTTAGATAGGGTTGAAAGTTTAGGATGTGGCTTCTAATGGTTCATATTTAATGCACAAAAAGTTTGGAGTTGAAATAAGTTAAAAAAAATTGAAATCCTTTTGTAACAGACGAGTTTTCGTCCTAAACCCTGATACTTCGAAAGAGATTGTCCATTTTGTACACGAAGTGCATCCAGTTTTTGCCGTAACCCTCTCAACTTTTTAGCACATGCTATGTGGGTTAAATTATGATACCATGCCAACTTTCAACCATTTCAGAGTTCATTTGTGGTGCTTTTTAATTTCAGGGTCATTTAGCTCAAAACAATTCATTAAATGCATGAAAAATAGCAAATGAAGTTAGATAGGGTCGAAATTTTAGGATGTGGCTTCTAATGGTTCATATTGAATGCACAAAAAGTTTGGAGTTGAAATAAGTTAAAAAAAATTGAAATCCTTTTGTAACAGACGAGTTTTCGTCCTAAACCCTGATACTTCGAAAGAGATTGTCCATTTTGTACACGAAGTGCATCCAGTTTTTGCCGTAACCCTCTCAACTTTTTAGCACATGCTATGTGGGTGAAATTATGGTACCATGCCAAGTTTCAACCATTTCAGAGTTCATTTGTGGTGCTTTTCAATTTCAGGGTCATTTAGCTCAAAACAATTCATTAAATGCATGAAAAATAGCAAATGAAGTTAGATAGGGTTGAAATTTTAGGATGTGGCTTCTAATGGTTCATATTGAATGCACAAAAAGTCTGGAGTTGAAATAAGTTAAAAAAAATTGAAATCCTTTTGTAACAGACGAGTTTTCGTCCGAAACCCTGATATTTCGAAAGAGATTGTCCATTTTGTACACGAAGTGCATCCAGTTTTTGCCGTAACCCTCTCAAATTTTTAGCACATGCTATGTGCGTGAAATTATGATACCATGCCAAGTTTCAACCATTTGATAGTTCATTTGTGGTGCTTTTTAATTTCAGGGTCATTTAGCTCAAAACAATTCATTAAATGCATGAAAAATAGGAAATGAAGTTAGATAGTGTTGAAATTTTAGGATGTGGCTTCTAATGGTTCATATTGAATGCACAAAAAGTCTGGAGTTGAAAAAAGTTAAAAAAAATTGAAATCCTTATGTAACAGACGAGTTTTCGTCCGAAACCCTGATACTTCGAAAGAGATTGTCCATTTTGTACACGAAGTGCATCCAGCTTTTGCCGTAAACCTCTCAACTTTTTATCCCATGCTATGTGGGTGAAATTATGATACCATGCCAAGTTTCAACCTTTTTAGAGTTCATTTGTGGTGCTTTTTAATTTCAGGGTCATTTAGCTCAAAACAATTCATTAAATGCATAAAAAATAGCAAATGAAGTTAGATAGGGTTGAAATTTTAGGATGTGGCTTCTAATGCTTCATATTGAATGCACAAAAAGTCTGGAGTTGAAATAAGTTAAAAAAATTGAAATCCTTTGGTAACACACGAGTTTTCGTCCGAAACCCTGATACTTCGGAAGAGATTGTCCATTTTGTACACGAAGTGCATCCAGTTTTTTCCGTAACCCTCTCAACTTTTTTGCACATGCTATGTGGGTGAAATTATGATACCATGCCAAGTTTCAACCATTTCAGAGTTCATTTGTGGTGCTTTTTAATTTCAGGGTCATTTAGCTCAAAACAATTCATTAAATGCATGAAAAATAGCAAATGAAGTTAGATAGGGTTGAAAGTTTAGGATGTGGCTTCTAATGGTTCATATTGAATGCACAAAAAGTCTGGAGTTGAAATAATTTTAAAAAATTGAAATCCTTTTGTAACAGACGAGTTTTCGTCCGAAACCGTGATACTTCGAAAGAGATTGTCCATTTTGTACACGAAGTGCATCCAGTTTTTGCCGTAACCCTCTCAACTTTTTATCCCATGCTATGTGGGTGAAATTATGATACCATGCCAACTTTCAACCATTTCAGAGTTCATTTGTGGTGCTTTTTAATTTCAGGGTTATTTAGCTCAAAACAATTCATTAAATGCATGAAAAATAGCAAATGAAGTTAGATAGGGTTGAAATTTAAAGAATGTGGCTTCTAATGGTTCATATGGAATGCACAAAAAGTTTGGAGTTGAAATAAGTTTAAAAAAATTGAAATCCTTTTGTAACAGACGAGTTTTCGTCCTAAACACTGATACTTCGAAAGAGATTGTCCATTTTGTACACGAAGTGCATCCAGTTTTTGCCGTAACCCTCTCAACTTTTTAGCACATGCTATGTGCGTGAAATTATGATACCATGCCAAGTTTCAACCATTTCAGAGTTCATTTGTGGTGCTTTTTAATTTCAGGGTCATTTAGCTCAAAACAATTCATTAAATGCATGAAAAATAGGAAATGAAGTTAGATAGGGTTGAAAGTTTAGGATGTGGCTTCTAATGGTTCATATTGAATGCACAAAAAGTCTGGAGTTGAAATAATTTTAAAAAATTGAAATCCTTTTGTAACAGACGAGTTTTCGTCCGAAACCGTGATACTTCGAAAGAGATTGTCCATTTTGTACACGAAGTGCATCCAGTTTTTGCCGTAACCCTCTCAACTTTTTAGCACATGCTATGTGGGTGAAATTATGATACCATGCCAAGTTTCAACCATTTCAGAGTTCATTTGTGGTGCTTTTTAATTTCAGGGTCATTTAGCTCAAAACAATTCATTAAATGCATGAAAAATAGGAAATGAAGTTAGATAGGGTTGAAATTTTAGCATGTGGCTTCTAATGCTTCATATTGAATGCACAAAAAGTCTGGAGTTGAAATAAGTTAAAAAAATTGAAATCCTTTTGTAACAGACGAGTTTTCGTCCTAAACCCTGATACTTCGAAAGAGATTGTCCATTTTGTATACGAAGTGCATCCAGTTTTTGCCGTAACCCTCTCAACTTTTTAGCACATGCTATGTGGGTGAAATTATGATACCATGCCAACTTTCAACCATTTCAGAGTTCATTTGTGGTGCTTTTTAATTTCAGGGTCATTTAGCTCAAAACAATTCATTAAATGCATGAAAAATAGCAAATGAAGTTAGATAGGGTCGAAATTTTAGGATGTGGCTTCTAATGGTTCATATTGAATGCACAAAAAGTTTGGAGTTGAAATAAGTTAAAAAAAATTGAAATCCTTTTGTAACAGACGAGTTTTCGTCCTAAACCCTGATACTTCGAAAGAGATTGTCCATTTTGTACACGAAGTGCATCCAGTTTTTGCCGTAACCCTCTCAACTTTTTAGCACATGCTATGTGGGTGAAATTATGGTACCATGCCAAGTTTCAACCATTTCAGAGTTCATTTGTGGTGCTTTTTAATTTCAGGGTCATTTAGCTCAAAACAATTCATTAAATGCATGAAAAATAGCAAATGAAGTTAGATAGGGTTGAAATTTTAGGATGTGGCTTCTAATGGTTCATATTGAATGCACAAAAAGTCTGGAGTTGAAATAAGTTAAAAAAAATTGAAATCCTTTTGTAACAGACGAGTTTTCGTCCGAAACCCTGATATTTCGAAAGAGATTGTCCATTTTGTACACGAAGTGCATCCAGTTTTTGCCGTAACCCTCTCAACTTTTTAGCACATGCTATGTGGGTGAAATTATGATACCATGCCAAGTTTCAACCATTTGATAGTTCATTTGTGGTGCTTTTTAAATTCAGGGTCATTTAGCTCAAAACAATTCATTAAATGCATGAAAAA
The DNA here is from genome assembly GCA_039707655.1 of Elymus sibiricus. NCBI lineage: Eukaryota > Viridiplantae > Streptophyta > Magnoliopsida > Poales > Poaceae > Elymus > Elymus sibiricus. The sequence continues at coordinate 243,676,832 of CM077665.1, forward strand.
TAGCAAATGAAGTTAGATAGGGTTGAAATTTTAGGATGTGGCTTCTAATGGTTCATATTGAATGCACAAAAAGTCTGGAGTTGAAAAAAGTTAAAAAAAATTGAAATCCTTATGTAATAGACGAGTTTTCGTCCGAAACCCTGATACTTCGAAAGAGATTGTCCATTTTGTACACGAAGTGCATCCAGCTTTTGCCGTAAACCTCTCAACTTTTTATCCCATGCTATGTGGGTGAAATTATGATACCATGCCAAGTTTCAACCTTTTTAGAGTTCATTTGTGGTGCTTTTTAATTTTAGGGTCATTTAGCTCAAAACAATTCATTAAATGCATAAAAAATAGCAAATGAAGTTAGATAGGGTTGAAATTTTAGGATGTGGCTTCTAATGCTTCATATTGAATGCACAAAAAGTCTGGAGCTGAAATAAGTTAAAAAATTGAAATCCTTTGGTAACACACGAGTTTTCGTCCGAAACCCTGATACTTCGAAAGAGATTGTCCATTTTGTACACGAAGTGCATCCAGTTTTTGCCGTAACCCTCTCAACTTTTTAGCACATGCTATGTGGGTGAAATTATGATACCATGCCAAGTTTCAACCATTTCAGAGTTCATTTGTGGTGCTTTTTAATTTCAGGGTCATTTAGCTGAAAACAATTCATTAAATGCATGAAAAATAGCAAATGAAGTTAGATAGGGTTGAAAGTTTAGGATGTGGCTTCTAATGGTTCATATTGAATGCACAAAAAGTCTGGAGTTGAAATAATTTTAAAAAATTGAAATCCTTTTGTAACAGACGAGTTTTCGTCCGAAACCGTGATACTTCGAAAGAGATTGTCCATTTTGTACACGAAGTGCTTCCAATTTTTGCCGTAACCCTCTCAACTTTTTAGCACATGCTATGTGGGTGAAATTATGATACCATGCCAACTTTCAACCATTTCAGAGTTCATTTGTGGTGCTTTTTAATTTCAGGGTTATTTAGCTCAAAACAATTCATTAAATGCATGAAAAATAGCAAATGAAGTTAGATAGGGTTGAAATTTAAAGAATGTGGCTTCTAATGGTTCATATGGAATGCACAAAAAGTTTGGAGTTGAAATAAGTTTAAAAAATTGAAATCCTTTTGTAACAAACGAGTTTTCGTCCTAAACCCTGATACTTCGAAAGAGATTGTCCATTTTGTACACGAAGTGCATCCAGTTTTTGCCGTAACCCTCTCAACTTTTTAGCACATGCTATGTGGGTGAAATTATGATACCATGCCAAGTTTCAACCATTTCAGAGTTCATTTGTGGTGCTTTTTAATTTCAGGGTCATTTAGCTCAAAACAATTCATTTAATGCATGAAAAATAGCAAATGAAGTTAGATAGGGTTGAAATTTTAGGATGTGGCTTCTAACGGTTCATATTGAATGCACAAAAAGTTTGGAGCTGAAATAAGTTAAAAAATTGAAATCCTTTGGTAACACACGAGTTTTCGTCCGAAACCCTGATACCATGCCAAGTTTCAACCATTTCAGAGTTCAGTTGTGGTGCTTTTTAATTTCAGGGTCATTTAGCTCAAAACAATTCATTAAATGCATGAAAAATAGCAAATGAAGTTAGATAGGGTCGAAATTTTAGGATGTGGCTTCTAATGGTTCATATTGAATGCACAAAAAGTCTGGAGTTGAAAAAAGTTAAAAAAAATTGAAATCCTAATGTAATAGACGAGTTTTCGTCCGAAACCCTGATACTTCGAAAGAGATTGTCCATTTTGTACACGAAGTGCATCCAGCTTTTGCCGTAAACCTCTCAACTTTTTATCCCATGCTATGTGGGTGAAATTATGATACCATGCCAAGTTTCAACCTTTTTAGAGTTCATTTGTGGTGCTTTTTAATTTCAGGGTCATTTAGCTCAAAACAATTCATTAAATGCATAAAAAATAGCAAATGAAGTTAGATAGGGTTGAAAGTTTAGGATGTGGCTTCTAATGGTTCATATTGAATGCACAAAAAGTCTGGAGTTGAAATAATTTTAAAAAATTGAAATCCTTTTGTAACAGACGAGTTTTCGTCCGAAACCGTGATACTTCGAAAGAGATTGTCCATTTTGTACACGAAGTGCATCCAGTTTTTGCCGTAACCCTCTCAACTTTTTATCCCATGCTATGTGGGTGAAATTATGATACCATGCCAACTTTCAACCATTTCAGAGTTCATTTGTGGTGCTTTTTAATTTCAGGGTTATTTAGCTCAAAACAATTCATTAAATGCATGAAAAATAGCAAATGAAGTTAGATAGGGTTGAAATTTAAAGAATGTGGCTTCTAATGGTTCATATGGAATGCACAAAAAGTTTGGAGTTGAAATAAGTTTAAAAAAATTGAAATCCTTTGGTAACACACGAGTTTTCGTCCGAAACCCTGATACTTCGAAAGAGATTGTCCATTTTGTACACGAAGTGCATCCAGTTTTTTCCGTAACCCTCTCAACTTTTTAGCACATGCTATGTGGGTGAAATTATGATACCATGCCAAGTTTCAACCATTTCAGAGTTCATTTGTGGTGCTTTTTAATTTCAGGGTCATTTAGCTCAAAACAATTCATTAAATGCATGAAAAATAGCAAATGAAGTTAGATAGGGTTGAAAGTTTAGGATGTGGCATCTAATGGTTCATATTGAATGCACAAAAAGTCTGGAGTTGAAATAATTTTAAAAAATTGAAATCCTTTTGTAACAGACGAGTTTTCGTCCGAAACCGTGATACTTCGAAAGAGATTGTCCATTTTGTACACGAAGTGCATCCAGTTTTTGCCGTAACCCTCTCAACTTTTTATCCCATGCTATGTGGGTGAAATTATGATACCATGCCAACTTTCAACCATTTCAGAGTTCATTTGTGGTGCTTTTTAATTTCAGGGTTATTTAGCTCAAAACAATTCATTAAATGCATGAAAAATAGCAAATGAAGTTAGATAGGGTTGAAATTTAAAGAATGTGGCTTCTAATGGTTCATATGGAATGCACAAAAAGTTTGGAGTTGAAATAAGTTTAAAAAAATTGAAATCCTTTTGTAACAGACGAGTTTTCGTCCTAAACACTGATACTTCGAAAGAGATTGTCCATTTTGTACACGAAGTGCATCCAGTTTTTGCCGTAACCCTCTCAACTTTTTAGCACATGCTATGTGGGTGAAATTATGATACCATGCCAAGTTTCAACCATTTCAGAGTTCATTTGTGGTGCTTTTTAATTTCAGGGTCATTTAGCTCAAAACAATTCATTAAATGCATGAAAAATAGGAAATGAAGTTAGATAGGGTTGAAATTTTAGCATGTGGCTTCTAATGCTTCATATTGAATGCACAAAAAGTCTGGAGTTGAAATAAGTTAAAAAAATTGAAATCCTTTTGTAACAGACGAGTTTTCGTCCTAAACCCTGATACTTCGAAAGAGATTGTCCATTTTGTATACGAAGTGCATCCAGTTTTTGCCGTAACCCTCTCAACTTTTTAGCACATGCTATGTGGGTGAAATTATGATACCATGCCAACTTTCAACCATTTCAGAGTTCATTTGTGGTGCTTTTTAATTTCAGGGTCATTTAGCTCAAAACAATTCATTAAATGCATGAAAAATAGCAAATGAAGTTAGATAGGGTCGAAATTTTAGGATGTGGCTTCTAATGGTTCATATTGAATGCACAAAAAGTTTGGAGTTGAAATAAGTTAAAAAAAATTGAAATCCTTTTGTAACAGACGAGTTTTCGTCCTAAACCCTGATACTTCGAAAGAGATTGTCCATTTTGTACACGAAGTGCATCCAGTTTTTGCCGTAACCCTCTCAACTTTTTAGCACATGCTATGTGGGTGAAATTATGGTACCATGCCAAGTTTCAACCATTTCAGAGTTCATTTGTGGTGCTTTTTAATTTCAGGGTCATTTAGCTCAAAACAATTCATTAAATGCATGAAAAATAGCAAATGAAGTTAGATAGGGTTGAAATTTTAGGATGTGGCTTCTAATGGTTCATATTGAATGCACAAAAAGTCTGGAGTTGAAATAAGTTAAAAAAAATTGAAATCCTTTTGTAACAGACGAGTTTTCGTCCGAAACCCTGATATTTCGAAAGAGATTGTCCATTTTGTACACGAAGTGCATCCAGTTTTTGCCGTAACCCTCTCAACTTTTTAGCACATGCTATGTGGGTGAAATTATGATACCATGCCAAGTTTCAACCATTTCAGAGTTCAGTTGTGGTGCTTTTTAATTTCAGGGTCATTTAGCTCAAAACAATTCATTAAATGCATGAAAAATAGCAAATGAAGTTAGATAGGGTCGAAATTTTAGGATGTGGCTTCTAATGGTTCATATTGAATGCACAAAAAGTCTGGAGTTGAAAAAAGTTAAAAAAAATTGAAATCCTAATGTAATAGACGAGTTTTCGTCCGAAACCCTGATACTTCGAAAGAGATTGTCCATTTTGTACACGAAGTGCATCCAGCTTTTGCCGTAAACCTCTCAACTTTTTATCCCATGCTATGTGGGTGAAATTATGATACCATGCCAAGTTTCAACCTTTTTAGAGTTCATTTGTGGTGCTTTTTAATTTCAGGGTCATTTAGCTCAAAACAATTCATTAAATGCATAAAAAATAGCAAATGAAGTTAGATAGGGTTGAAATTTTAGGATGTGGCTTCTAATGCTTCATATTGAATGCACAAAAAGTCTGGAGCTGAAATAAGTTAAAAAATTGAAATCCTTTGGTAACACACGAGTTTTCGTCCGAAACCCTGATACTAAGAAAGAGATTGTCCATTTTGTACACGAAGTGCATCCAGTTTTTGCCGTAACCCTCTCAACTTTTTAGCACATGCTATGTGGGTGAAATTATGATACCATGCCAAGTTTCAACCATTTCAGAGTTCATTTGTGGTGCTTTTTAATTTCAGGGTCATTTAGCTCAAAACAATTCATTAAATGCATGAAAAATAGCAAATGAAGTTAGATAGGGTTGAAAGTTTAGGATGTGGCTTCTAATGGTTCATATTTAATGCACAAAAAGTTTGGAGTTGAAATAAGTTAAAAAAAATTGAAATCCTTTTGTAACAGACGAGTTTTCGTCCTAAACCCTGATACTTCGAAAGAGATTGTCCATTTTGTACACGAAGTGCATCCAGTTTTTGCCGTAACCCTCTCAACTTTTTAGCACATGCTATGTGGGTTAAATTATGATACCATGCCAACTTTCAACCATTTCAGAGTTCATTTGTGGTGCTTTTTAATTTCAGGGTCATTTAGCTCAAAACAATTCATTAAATGCATGAAAAATAGCAAATGAAGTTAGATAGGGTCGAAATTTTAGGATGTGGCTTCTAATGGTTCATATTGAATGCACAAAAAGTTTGGAGTTGAAATAAGTTAAAAAAAATTGAAATCCTTTTGTAACAGACGAGTTTTCGTCCTAAACCCTGATACTTCGAAAGAGATTGTCCATTTTGTACACGAAGTGCATCCAGTTTTTGCCGTAACCCTCTCAACTTTTTAGCACATGCTATGTGGGTGAAATTATGGTACCATGCCAAGTTTCAACCATTTCAGAGTTCATTTGTGGTGCTTTTCAATTTCAGGGTCATTTAGCTCAAAACAATTCATTAAATGCATGAAAAATAGCAAATGAAGTTAGATAGGGTTGAAATTTTAGGATGTGGCTTCTAATGGTTCATATTGAATGCACAAAAAGTCTGGAGTTGAAATAAGTTAAAAAAAATTGAAATCCTTTTGTAACAGACGAGTTTTCGTCCGAAACCCTGATATTTCGAAAGAGATTGTCCATTTTGTACACGAAGTGCATCCAGTTTTTGCCGTAACCCTCTCAAATTTTTAGCACATGCTATGTGCGTGAAATTATGATACCATGCCAAGTTTCAACCATTTGATAGTTCATTTGTGGTGCTTTTTAATTTCAGGGTCATTTAGCTCAAAACAATTCATTAAATGCATGAAAAATAGGAAATGAAGTTAGATAGTGTTGAAATTTTAGGATGTGGCTTCTAATGGTTCATATTGAATGCACAAAAAGTCTGGAGTTGAAAAAAGTTAAAAAAAATTGAAATCCTTATGTAACAGACGAGTTTTCGTCCGAAACCCTGATACTTCGAAAGAGATTGTCCATTTTGTACACGAAGTGCATCCAGCTTTTGCCGTAAACCTCTCAACTTTTTATCCCATGCTATGTGGGTGAAATTATGATACCATGCCAAGTTTCAACCTTTTTAGAGTTCATTTGTGGTGCTTTTTAATTTCAGGGTCATTTAGCTCAAAACAATTCATTAAATGCATAAAAAATAGCAAATGAAGTTAGATAGGGTTGAAATTTTAGGATGTGGCTTCTAATGCTTCATATTGAATGCACAAAAAGTCTGGAGTTGAAATAAGTTAAAAAAATTGAAATCCTTTGGTAACACACGAGTTTTCGTCCGAAACCCTGATACTTCGGAAGAGATTGTCCATTTTGTACACGAAGTGCATCCAGTTTTTTCCGTAACCCTCTCAACTTTTTTGCACATGCTATGTGGGTGAAATTATGATACCATGCCAAGTTTCAACCATTTCAGAGTTCATTTGTGGTGCTTTTTAATTTCAGGGTCATTTAGCTCAAAACAATTCATTAAATGCATGAAAAATAGCAAATGAAGTTAGATAGGGTTGAAAGTTTAGGATGTGGCTTCTAATGGTTCATATTGAATGCACAAAAAGTCTGGAGTTGAAATAATTTTAAAAAATTGAAATCCTTTTGTAACAGACGAGTTTTCGTCCGAAACCGTGATACTTCGAAAGAGATTGTCCATTTTGTACACGAAGTGCATCCAGTTTTTGCCGTAACCCTCTCAACTTTTTATCCCATGCTATGTGGGTGAAATTATGATACCATGCCAACTTTCAACCATTTCAGAGTTCATTTGTGGTGCTTTTTAATTTCAGGGTTATTTAGCTCAAAACAATTCATTAAATGCATGAAAAATAGCAAATGAAGTTAGATAGGGTTGAAATTTAAAGAATGTGGCTTCTAATGGTTCATATGGAATGCACAAAAAGTTTGGAGTTGAAATAAGTTTAAAAAAATTGAAATCCTTTTGTAACAGACGAGTTTTCGTCCTAAACACTGATACTTCGAAAGAGATTGTCCATTTTGTACACGAAGTGCATCCAGTTTTTGCCGTAACCCTCTCAACTTTTTAGCACATGCTATGTGCGTGAAATTATGATACCATGCCAAGTTTCAACCATTTCAGAGTTCATTTGTGGTGCTTTTTAATTTCAGGGTCATTTAGCTCAAAACAATTCATTAAATGCATGAAAAATAGGAAATGAAGTTAGATAGGGTTGAAAGTTTAGGATGTGGCTTCTAATGGTTCATATTGAATGCACAAAAAGTCTGGAGTTGAAATAATTTTAAAAAATTGAAATCCTTTTGTAACAGACGAGTTTTCGTCCGAAACCGTGATACTTCGAAAGAGATTGTCCATTTTGTACACGAAGTGCATCCAGTTTTTGCCGTAACCCTCTCAACTTTTTATCCCATGCTATGTGGGTGAAATTATGATACCATGCCAACTTTCAACCATTTCAGAGTTCATTTGTGGTGCTTTTTAATTTCAGGGTTATTTAGCTCAAAACAATTCATTAAATGCATGAAAAATAGCAAATGAAGTTAGATAGGGTTGAAATTTAAAGAATGTGGCTTCTAATGGTTCATATGGAATGCACAAAAAGTTTGGAGTTGAAATAAGTTTAAAAAAATTGAAATCCTTTTGTAACAGACGAGTTTTCGTCCTAAACACTGATACTTCGAAAGAGATTGTCCATTTTGTACACGAAGTGCATCCAGTTTTTGCCGTAACCCTCTCAACTTTTTAGCACATGCTATGTGGGTGAAATTATGATACCATGCCAAGTTTCAACCATTTCAGAGTTCATTTGTGGTGCTTTTTAATTTCAGGGTCATTTAGCTCAAAACAATTCATTAAATGCATGAAAAATAGGAAATGAAGTTAGATAGGGTTGAAATTTTAGCATGTGGCTTCTAATGCTTCATATTGAATGCACAAAAAGTCTGGAGTTGAAATAAGTTAAAAAAATTGAAATCCTTTTGTAACAGACGAGTTTTCGTCCTAAACCCTGATACTTCGAAAGAGATTGTCCATTTTGTATACGAAGTGCATCCAGTTTTTGCCGTAACCCTCTCAACTTTTTAGCACATGCTATGTGGGTGAAATTATGATACCATGCCAACTTTCAACCATTTCAGAGTTCATTTGTGGTGCTTTTTAATTTCAGGGTCATTTAGCTCAAAACAATTCATTAAATGCATGAAAAATAGCAAATGAAGTTAGATAGGGTCGAAATTTTAGGATGTGGCTTCTAATGGTTCATATTGAATGCACAAAAAGTTTGGAGTTGAAATAAGTTAAAAAAAATTGAAATCCTTTTGTAACAGACGAGTTTTCGTCCTAAACCCTGATACTTCGAAAGAGATTGTCCATTTTGTACACGAAGTGCATCCAGTTTTTGCCGTAACCCTCTCAACTTTTTAGCACATGCTATGTGGGTGAAATTATGGTACCATGCCAAGTTTCAACCATTTCAGAGTTCATTTGTGGTGCTTTTTAATTTCAGGGTCATTTAGCTCAAAACAATTCATTAAATGCATGAAAAATAGCAAATGAAGTTAGATAGGGTTGAAATTTTAGGATGTGGCTTCTAATGGTTCATATTGAATGCACAAAAAGTCTGGAGTTGAAATAAGTTAAAAAAAATTGAAATCCTTTTGTAACAGACGAGTTTTCGTCCGAAACCCTGATATTTCGAAAGAGATTGTCCATTTTGTACACGAAGTGCATCCAGTTTTTGCCGTAACCCTCTCAACTTTTTAGCACATGCTATGTGGGTGAAATTATGATACCATGCCTAGTTTCAACCATTTCAGAGTTCAGTTGTGGTGCTTTTTAATTTCAGGGTCATTTAGCTCAAAACAATTCATTAAATGCATGAAAAATAGCAAATGAAGTTAGATAGGGTCGAAATTTTAGGATGTGGCTTCTAATGGTTCATATTGAATGCACAAAAAGTCTGGAGTTGAAAAAAGTTAAAAAAAATTGAAATCCTAATGTAATAGACGAGTTTTCGTCCGAAACCCTGATACTTCGAAAGAGATTGTCCATTTTGTACACGAAGTGCATCCAGTTTTTGCCGTAACCCTCTCAACTTTTTAGCACATGCTATGTGGGTGAAATTATGATACCATGCCAAGTTTCAACCATTTCAGAGTTCATTTGTGGTGCTTTTTAATTTCAGGGTCATTTAGCTGAAAACAATTCATTAAATGCATGAAAAATAGCAAATGAAGTTAGATAGGGTTGAAAGTTTAGGATGTGGCTTCTAATGGTTCATATTGAATGCACAAAAAGTCTGGAGTTGAAATAATTTTAAAAAATTGAAATCCTTTTGTAACAGACGAGTTTTCGTCCGAAACCGTGATACTTCGAAAGAGATTGTCCATTTTGTACACGAAGTGCTTCCAATTTTTGCCGTAACCCTCTCAACTTTTTAGCACATGCTATGTGGGTGAAATTATGATACCATGCCAACTTTCAACCATTTCAGAGTTCATTTGTGGTGCTTTTTAATTTCAGGGTTATTTAGCTCAAAACAATTCATTAAATGCATGAAAAATAGCAAATGAAGTTAGATAGGGTTGAAATTTAAAGAATGTGGCTTCTAATGGTTCATATGGAATGCACAAAAAGTTTGGAGTTGAAATAAGTTTAAAAAATTGAAATCCTTTTGTAACAAACGAGTTTTCGTCCTAAACCCTGATACTTCGAAAGAGATTGTCCATTTTGTACACGAAGTGCATCCAGTTTTTGCCGTAACCCTCTCAACTTTTTAGCACATGCTATGTGGGTGAAATTATGATACCATGCCAAGTTTCAACCATTTCAGAGTTCATTTGTGGTGCTTTTTAATTTCAGGGTCATTTAGCTCAAAACAATTCATTTAATGCATGAAAAATAGCAAATGAAGTTAGATAGGGTTGAAATTTTAGGATGTGGCTTCTAACGGTTCATATTGAATGCACAAAAAGTTTGGAGTTGAAATAAGTTAAAAAAATTTGAAATCCTTTTGTAACAGACGAGTTTTCGTCCTAAACCCTGATACTTCGAAAGAGATTGTCCATTTTGTACACGAAGTGCATCCAGTTTTTGCCGTAACCCTCTCAACTTTTTAGCACATGCTATGTGGGTGAAATTATGATACCATGCCAACTTTCAACCATTTCAGAGTTCATTTGTGGTGCTTTTTAATTTCAGGGTCATTTAGCTCAAAACAATTCATTTAATGCATGAAAAATAGCAAATGAAGTTAGATAGGGTTGAAAGTTTAGGATGTGGCTTCTAATGGTTCATATTTAATGCACAAAAAGTTTGGAGTTGAAATAAGTTAAAAAAAATTGAAATCCTTTTGTAACAGACGAGTTTTCGTCCTAAACCCTGATACTTCGAAAGAGATTGTCCATTTTGTACACGAAGTGCATCCAGTTTTTGCCGTAACCCTCTCAACTTTTTAGCACATGCTATGTGGGTTAAATTATGATACCATGCCAACTTTCAACCATTTCAGAGTTCATTTGTGGTGCTTTTTAATTTCAGGGTCATTTAGCTCAAAACAATTCATTAAATGCATGAAAAATAGCAAATGAAGTTAGATAGGGTCGAAATTTTAGGATGTGGCTTCTAATGGTTCATATTGAATGCACAAAAAGTTTGGAGTTGAAATAAGTTAAAAAAAATTGAAATCCTTTTGTAACAGACGAGTTTTCGTCCTAAACCCTGATACTTCGAAAGAGATTGTCCATTTTGTACACGAAGTGCATCCAGTTTTTGCCGTAACCCTCTCAACTTTTTAGCACATGCTATGTGGGTGAAATTATGGTACCATGCCAAGTTTCAACCATTTCAGAGTTCATTTGTGGTGCTTTTCAATTTCAGGGTCATTTAGCTCAAAACAATTCATTAAATGCATGAAAAATAGCAAATGAAGTTAGATAGGGTTGAAATTTTAGGATGTGGCTTCTAATGGTTCATATTGAATGCACAAAAAGTCTGGAGTTGAAATAAGTTAAAAAAAATTGAAATCCTTTTGTAACAGACGAGTTTTCGTCCGAAACCCTGATATTTCGAAAGAGATTGTCCATTTTGTACACGAAGTGCATCCAGTTTTTGCCGTAACCCTCTCAAATTTTTAGCACATGCTATGTGCGTGAAATTATGATACCATGCCAAGTTTCAACCATTTGATAGTTCATTTGTGGTGCTTTTTAATTTCAGGGTCATTTAGCTCAAAACAATTCATTAAATGCATGAAAAATAGGAAATGAAGTTAGATAGTGTTGAAATTTTAGGATGTGGCTTCTAATGGTTCATATTGAATGCACAAAAAGTCTGGAGTTGAAAAAAGTTAAAAAAAATTGAAATCCTTATGTAACAGACGAGTTTTCGTCCGAAACCCTGATACTTCGAAAGAGATTGTCCATTTTGTACACGAAGTGCATCCAGCTTTTGCCGTAAACCTCTCAACTTTTTATCCCATGCTATGTGGGTGAAATTATGATACCATGCCAAGTTTCAACCTTTTTAGAGTTCATTTGTGGTGCTTTTTAATTTCAGGGTCATTTAGCTCAAAACAATTCATTAAATGCATAAAAAATAGCAAATGAAGTTAGATAGGGTTGAAATTTTAGGATGTGGCTTCTAATGCTTCATATTGAATGCACAAAAAGTCTGGAGTTGAAATAAGTTAAAAAAATTGAAATCCTTTGGTAACACACGAGTTTTCGTCCGAAACCCTGATACTTCGGAAGAGATTGTCCATTTTGTACACGAAGTGCATCCAGTTTTTTCCGTAACCCTCTCAACTTTTTAGCACATGCTATGTGGGTGAAATTATGATACCATGCCAAGTTTCAACCATTTCAGAGTTCATTTGTGGTGCTTTTTAATTTCAGGGTCATTTAGCTCAAAACAATTCATTAAATGCATGAAAAATAGCAAATGAAGTTAGATAGGGTTGAAAGTTTAGGATGTGGCTTCTAATGGTTCATATTGAATGCACAAAAAGTCTGGAGTTGAAATAATTTTAAAAAATTGAAATCCTTTTGTAACAGACGAGTTTTCGTCCGAAACCGTGATACTTCGAAAGAGATTGTCCATTTTGTACACGAAGTGCATCCAGTTTTTGCCGTAACCCTCTCAACTTTTTATCCCATGCTATGTGGGTGAAATTATGATACCATGCCAACTTTCAACCATTTCAGAGTTCATTTGTGGTGCTTTTTAATTTCAGGGTTATTTAGCTCAAAACAATTCATTAAATGCATGAAAAATAGCAAATGAAGTTAGATAGGGTTGAAATTTAAAGAATGTGGCTTCTAATGGTTCATATGGAATGCACAAAAAGTTTGGAGTTGAAATAAGTTTAAAAAAATTGAAATCCTTTTGTAACAGACGAGTTTTCGTCCTAAACACTGATACTTCGAAAGAGATTGTCCATTTTGTACACGAAGTGCATCCAGTTTTTGCCGTAACCCTCTCAACTTTTTAGCACATGCTATGTGCGTGAAATTATGATACCATGCCAAGTTTCAACCATTTCAGAGTTCATTTGTGGTGCTTTTTAATTTCAGGGTCATTTAGCTCAAAACAATTCATTAAATGCATGAAAAATAGGAAATGAAGTTAGATAGGGTTGAAAGTTTAGGATGTGGCTTCTAATGGTTCATATTGAATGCACAAAAAGTCTGGAGTTGAAATAATTTTAAAAAATTGAAATCCTTTTGTAACAGACGAGTTTTCGTCCGAAACCGTGATACTTCGAAAGAGATTGTCCATTTTGTACACGAAGTGCATCCAGTTTTTGCCGTAACCCTCTCAACTTTTTAGCACATGCTATGTGGGTGAAATTATGATACCATGCCAAGTTTCAACCATTTCAGAGTTCATTTGTGGTGCTTTTTAATTTCAGGGTCATTTAGCTCAAAACAATTCATTAAATGCATGAAAAATAGGAAATGAAGTTAGATAGGGTTGAAATTTTAGCATGTGGCTTCTAATGCTTCATATTGAATGCACAAAAAGTCTGGAGTTGAAATAAGTTAAAAAAATTGAAATCCTTTTGTAACAGACGAGTTTTCGTCCTAAACCCTGATACTTCGAAAGAGATTGTCCATTTTGTATACGAAGTGCATCCAGTTTTTGCCGTAACCCTCTCAACTTTTTAGCACATGCTATGTGGGTGAAATTATGATACCATGCCAACTTTCAACCATTTCAGAGTTCATTTGTGGTGCTTTTTAATTTCAGGGTCATTTAGCTCAAAACAATTCATTAAATGCATGAAAAATAGCAAATGAAGTTAGATAGGGTCGAAATTTTAGGATGTGGCTTCTAATGGTTCATATTGAATGCACAAAAAGTTTGGAGTTGAAATAAGTTAAAAAAAATTGAAATCCTTTTGTAACAGACGAGTTTTCGTCCTAAACCCTGATACTTCGAAAGAGATTGTCCATTTTGTACACGAAGTGCATCCAGTTTTTGCCGTAACCCTCTCAACTTTTTAGCACATGCTATGTGGGTGAAATTATGGTACCATGCCAAGTTTCAACCATTTCAGAGTTCATTTGTGGTGCTTTTTAATTTCAGGGTCATTTAGCTCAAAACAATTCATTAAATGCATGAAAAATAGCAAATGAAGTTAGATAGGGTTGAAATTTTAGGATGTGGCTTCTAATGGTTCATATTGAATGCACAAAAAGTCTGGAGTTGAAATAAGTTAAAAAAAAATTGAAATCCTTTTGTAACAGACGAGTTTTCGTCCGAAACCCTGATATTTCGAAAGAGATTGTCCATTTTGTACACGAAGTGCATCCAGTTTTTGCCGTAACCCTCTCAACTTTTTAGCACATGCTATGTGGGTGAAATTATGATACCATGCCAAGTTTCAACCATTTGATAGTTCATTTGTGGTGCTTTTTAATTTCAGGGTCATTTAGCTCAAAACAATTCATTAAATGCATGAAAAATAGCAAATGAAGTTAGATAGGGTTGAAATTTTAGGATGTGGCTTCTAATGGTTCATATTGAATGCACAAAAAGTCTGGAGTTGAAAAAAGTTAAAAAAAATTGAAATCCTTATGTAATAGACAAGTTTTCGTCCGAAACCCTGATACTTCGAAAGAGATTGTCCATTTTGTACACGAAGTGCATCCAGCTTTTGCCGTAAACCTCTCAACTTTTTATCCCATGCTATGTGGGTGAAATTATGATACCATGCCAAGTTTCAACCTTTTTAGAGTTCATTTGTGGTGCTTTTTAATTTTAGGGTCATTTAGCTCAAAACAATTCATTAAATGCATAAAAAATAGCAAATGAAGTTAGATAGGGTTGAAATTTTAGGATGTGGCTTCTAATGCTTCATATTGAATGCACAAAAAGTCTGGAGCTGAAATAAGTTAAAAAATTGAAATCCTTTGGTAACACACGAGTTTTCGTCCGAAACCCTGATACTTCGAAAGAGATTGTCCATTTTGTACACGAAGTGCATCCAGTTTTTGCCGTAACCCTCTCAACTTTTTAGCACATGCTATGTGGGTGAAATTATGATACCATGCCAAGTTTCAACCATTTCAGAGTTCATTTGTGGTGCTTTTTAATTTCAGGGTCATTTAGCTGAAAACAATTCATTAAATGCATGAAAAATAGCAAATGAAGTTAGATAGGGTTGAAAGTTTAGGATGTGGCTTCTAATGGTTCATATTGAATGCACAAAAAGTCTGGAGTTGAAATAATTTTAAAAAATTGAAATCCTTTTGTAACAGACGAGTTTTCGTCCGAAACCGTGATACTTCGAAAGAGATTGTCCATTTTGTACACGAAGTGCTTCCAATTTTTGCCGTAACCCTCTCAACTTTTTAGCACATGCTATGTGGGTGAAATTATGATACCATGCCAACTTTCAACCATTTCAGAGTTCATTTGTGGTGCTTTTTAATTTCAGGGTTATTTAGCTCAAAACAATTCATTAAATGCATGAAAAATAGCAAATGAAGTTAGATAGGGTTGAAATTTAAAGAATGTGGCTTCTAATGGTTCATATGGAATGCACAAAAAGTTTGGAGTTGAAATAAGTTTAAAAAATTGAAATCCTTTTGTAACAAACGAGTTTTCGTCCTAAACCCTGATACTTCGAAAGAGATTGTCCATTTTGTACACGAAGTGCATCCAGTTTTTGCCGTAACCCTCTCAACTTTTTAGCACATGCTATGTGGGTGAAATTATGATACCATGCCAAGTTTCAACCATTTCAGAGTTCATTTGTGGTGCTTTTTAATTTCAGGGTCATTTAGCTCAAAACAATTCATTTAATGCATGAAAAATAGCAAATGAAGTTAGATAGGGTTGAAATTTTAGGATGTGGCTTCTAACGGTTCATATTGAATGCACAAAAAGTTTGGAGTTGAAATAAGTTAAAAAAATTTGAAATCCTTTTGTAACAGACGAGTTTTCGTCCTAAACCCTGATACTTCGAAAGAGATTGTCCATTTTGTACACGAAGTGCATCCAGTTTTTGCCGTAACCCTCTCAACTTTTTAGCACATGCTATGTGGGTGAAATTATGATACCATGCCAACTTTCAACCATTTCAGAGTTCATTTGTGGTGCTTTTTAATTTCAGGGTCATTTAGCTCAAAACAATTCATTTAATGCATGAAAAATAGCAAATGAAGTTAGATAGGGTTGAAATTTTAGGATGTGGCTTCTAATGGTTCATATTGAATGCACAAAAAGTTTGGAGTTAAAATAAGTTAAAAAAATTTGAAATCCTTTTGTAACAGACGAGTTTTCGTCCGAAACCCTGATACTTCGAAAGAGATTGTCCATTTTGTACACGAAGTGCATTCAGTTTTTGCCGTAACCCTCTCAACTTTTTAGCACATGCTATGTGGGTGAAATTATGATACCATGCCAACTTTCAACCATTTCAAAGTTCATTTGTGGTGCTTTTTAATTTCAGGGTCATTTAGCTCAAAACAATTCATTAAATGCATGAAAAATAGCAAATGAAGTTAGATAGGGTTGAAATTTTAGGATGTGGCTTCTAATGGTTCATATTGAATGCACAAAAAGTCTGGAGTTCAAATAAGTTAAAAAAATTGAAATCCTTATGTAACAGATGAGTTTTCGTCCGAAACCGTGATACTTCGAAAGAGATTGTCCATTTTGTACACGAAGTGCATCCAGCTTTTGCCGTAACCCTCTCAACTTTTTATCCCATGCTATGTGGGTGAAATTATGATACCATGCCAAGTTTCAACCTTTTTAGAGTTCATTTGTGGTGCTTTTTAATTTCAGGGTCATTTAGCTCAAAACAATTCATTAAATGCATAAAAAATAGCAAATGAAGTTAGATAGGGTTGAAAATTTAGGATGTGGCTTCTAATGGTTCATATTTAATGCACAAAAAGTCTGGAGTTGAAATAAGTTAAAAAAATTGAAATCCTTTTGTAACACACGAGTTTTCATCCGAAACCCTGATACTTCGAAAGAGATTGTCCATTTTGTACACGAAGTGCATCCAGTTTTTGCAGTAACCCTCTCAACTTTTTAGCACATGCTATGTGGGTGAAATTATGATACCATGCCAAGTTTCAACCATTTCAGAGTTCATTTGTGGTGCTTTTTAATTTCAGGGTCATTTAGCTGAAAACAATTCATTAAATGCATGAAAAATAGCAAATGAAGTTAGATAGGGTTGAAAGTTTAGGATGTGGCTTCTAATGGTTCATATTGAATGCACAAAAAGTCTGGAGTTGAAATAATTTTAAAAAATTGAAATCCTTTTGTAACAGACGAGTTTTCGTCCGAAACCCTGATACTTCGAAAGAGATTGTCCATTTTGTACACGAAGTGCATCCAGTTTTTTCCGTAACCCTCTCAACTTTTTAGCACATGCTGTGTGGGTGAAATTATGATATACCATGCCAAGTTTCAACCATTTCCGAGTTCTTTTGTGGTGCTTTTTAATTTCAGGGTCATTTAGCTGAAAACAATTCATTAAATGCATGAAAAATAGCAAATGAAGTTAGATAGGGTTGAAATTTTAGGATGTGGCTTCTAATGGTTCATATTGAATGCACAAAAAGTCTGGAGTTGAAAAAAGTTAAAAAAATTGAAATCCTTATGTAACAGACGAGTTTTCGTCCGAAACCCTGATACTTCGAAAGAGATTGTCCATTTTGTACACGAAGTGCATCCAGCTTTTGCCGTAAACCTCTCAACTTTTTATCCCATGCTATGTGGGTGAAATTATGATACCATGCCAAGTTTCAACCTTTTTAGAGTTCATTTGTGGTGCTTTTTAATTTCAGGGTCATTTAGCTCAAAACAATTCATTAAATGCATAAAAAATAGCAAATGAAGTTAGATAGGGTTGAAATTTTAGGATGTGGCTTCTAATGCTTCATATTGAATGCACAAAAAGTCTGGAGTTGAAATAAGTTAAAAAAATTGAAATCCTTTGGTAACACACGAGTTTTCGTCCGAAACCCTGATACTTCGAAAGAGATTGTCCATTTTGTACACGAAGTGCATCCAGTTTTTTCCGTAACCCTCTCAACTTTTTAGCACATGCTATGTGGGTGCAATTATGATACCATGCCAAGTTTCAACCATTTCAGAGTTCATTTGTGGTGCTTTTTAATTTCAGGGTCATTTAGCTCAAAACAATTCATTAAATGCATGAAAAATAGCAAATGAAGTTAGATAGGGTTGAAAGTTTAGGATGTGGCTTCTAATGGTTCATATTGAATGCACAAAAAGTCTGTAGTTGAAATAATTTTAAAAAATTGAAATCCTTTTGTAACAGACGAGTTTTCGTCCGAAACCGTGATACTTCGAAAGAGATTGTCCATTTTGTACACGAAGTGCATCCAGTTTTTGCCGTAACCCTCTCAACTTTTTATCCCATGCTATGTGGGTGAAATTATGATACCATGCCAACTTTCAACCATTTCAGAGTTCATTTGTGGTGCTTTTTAATTTCAGGGTTATTTAGCTCAAAACAATTCATTAAATGCATGAAAAATAGGAAATGAAGTTAGATAGGGTTGAAATTTAAAGAATGTGGCTTCTAATGGTTCATATGGAATGCACAAAAAGTTTGGAGTTGAAATAAGTTTAAAAAAATTGAAATCCTTTTGTAACAGACGAGTTTTCGTCCGAAACCCTGATACTTCGAAAGAGATTGTTCATTTTGTACACGAAGTGCATCCAGTTTTTGCCGTAACCCTCTCAACTTTTTAGCACATGCAATGTGGGTGAAATTATGATACCATGCCAAGTTTCAACCATTTCAGAGTTCATTTGTGGTGCTTTTTAATTTCAGGGTCATTTAGCTCAAAACAATTCATTAAATGCATGAAAAATAGGAAATGAAGTTAGATAGGGTTGAAATTTTAGGATGTGGCTTCTAATGCTTCATATTGAATGCACAAAAAGTCTGGAGTTGAAATAAGTTAAAAAAAATTGAAATCCTTTTGTAACAGACGAGTTTTCGTCCTAAACCCTGATACTTCGAAAGAGATTGTCCATTTTGTAGACGAAGTGCATCCAGTTTTTGCCGTAACCCTCTCAACTTTTTAGCACATGCTATGTGGGTGAAATTATGATACCATGCCAACTTTCAACCATTTCAGAGTTCATTTGTGGTGCTTTTTAATTTCAGGGTCATTTAGCTCAAAACAATTCATTAAATGCATGAAAAATAGGAAATGAAGTTAGATAGGGTTGAAATTTTAGGATGTGGCTTCTAATGGTTCATATGGAATGCACAAAAAGTTTGGAGTTGAAATAAGTTTAAAAAAATTGAAATCCTTTTGTAACAGACGAGTTTTCGTCCTAAACCGTCATACTTTGAAAGAGATTGTCCATTTTGTACACGAAGTGCATCCAGTTTTTGCCGTAACCCTCTCAACTTTTTAGCACATGCTATGTGGGTGAAATTATGATACCATGCCAAGTTTCAACCATTTCAGAGTTCATTTGTGGTGCTTTTTAATTTCAGGGTCATTTAGCTCAAAACAATTCATTTAATGCATGAAAAATAGCAAATGAAGTTAGATAGGGTTGAAATTTTAGGATGTGGCTTCTAATGGTTCATATGGAATGCACAAAAAGTTTGGAGTTGAAATAAGTTAAAAAAAATTGAAATCCTTTTGTAACAGACGAGTTTTTGTCCGAAACCCTGATATTTCGAAAGAGATTGTCCATTTTGTACACGAAGTGCATCCAGTTTTTGCCGTAACCCTCTCAACTTTTTAGCACATGCTATGTGGGTGAAATTATGATACCATGCCAAGTTTCAACCATTTCAGAGTTCATTTGTGGTGCTTTTTAATTTCAGGGTCATTTAGCTCAAAACAATTCATTAAATGCATAAAAAATAGCAAATGAAGTTAGATAGGGTTGAAATTTTAGGATGTGGCTTCTAATGCTTCATATTGAATGCACAAAAACTCTGGAGTTGAAATAAGTTCAAAAAAATTGAAATCCTTTTGTAACAGACGAGTTTTCGTCCGAAACCCTGATACTTCGAAAGAGATTGTCCGTTTTGTACACGAAGTGCATCCAGTTTTTGCCGTAACCCTCTCAACTTTTTATCCCATGCTATGTGGGTGAAATTATGATACCATGCCAAGTTTCAACCATTTTAGAGTTCATTTGTGGTGCTTTTTAATTTCAGGGTCATTTAGCTCAAAACAATTCATTAAATGCATGAAAAATAGCAAATGAAGTTAGATAGGGTTGAAAGTTTAGGATGTGGCTTCTAATGGTTCATATTGAATGCACAAAAAGTTTTAGTTGAAATAAGTTAAAAAAAATTGAAATCCTTTTGTAACAGACGAGTTTTCGTCCGAAACCCTGATATTTCGAAAGAGATTGTCCATTTTGTACACGAAGTGCATCCAGTTTTTGCCGTAACCCTCTCAACTTTTTAGCACATGCTATGTGGGTGAAATTATGATACCATGCCAAGTTTCAACCATTTGATAGTTAATTTGTGGTGCTTTTTAATTTCAGGGTCATTTAGCTCAAAACAATTAATTAAATGCATGAAAAATAGCAAATGAAGTTAGATAGGGTTGAAATTTTAGGATGTGGCTTCTAATGGTTCATATTGAATGCACAAAAAGTCTGGAGTTGAAAAAAGTTAAAAAAAATTGAAATCCTTATGTAACAGACGAGTTTTCGTCCGAAACCCTGATACTTCGAAAGAGATTGTCCATTTTGTACACGAAGTGCATCCAGCTTTTGCCGTAAACCTCTCAACTTTTTATCCCATGCTATGTGGGTGAAATTATGATACCATGCCAAGTTTCAACCTTTTTAGAGTTCATTTGTGGTGCTTTTTAATTTCAGGGTCATTTAGCAGAAAACAATTCATTAAATGCATGAAAAATAGCAAATGAAGTTAGATAGGGTTGAAATTTTAGGATGTGGCTTCTAATGGTTCATATTGAATGCACAAAAAGTCTGGAGTTGAAAAAAGTTAAAAAAATTGAAATCCTTATGTAACAGACGAGTTTTCGTCCGAAACCCTGATACTTCGAAAGAGATTGTCCATTTTGTACAAGAAGTGCATCCAGCTTTTGCCGTAAACCTCTCAACTTTTTATCCCATGCTATGTGGGTGAAATTATGATACCATGCCAAGTTTCAACCTTTTTAGAGTTCATTTGTGGTGCTTTTTAATTTCAGGGTCATTTAGCTCAAAACAATTCATTAAATGCATAAAAAATAGCAAATGAAGTTAGATAGGGTTGAAATTTTAGGATGTGGCTTCTAATGCTTCATATTGAATGCACAAAAAGTCTGGAGTTGAAATAAGTTAAAAAAATTGAAATCCTTTGGTAACACACGAGTTTTCGTCCGAAACCCTGATACTTCGAAAGAGATTGTCCATTTTGTACACGAAGTGCATCCAGTTTTTTCCGTAACCCTCTCAACTTTTTAGCACATGCTATGTGGGTGCAATTATGATACCATGCCAAGTTTCAACCATTTCAGAGTTCATTTGTGGTGCTTTTTAATTTCAGGGTCATTTAGCTCAAAACAATTCATTAAATGCATGAAAAATAGCAAATGAAGTTAGATAGGGTTGAAAGTTTAGGATGTGGCTTCTAATGGTTCATATTGAATGCACAAAAAGTCTGTAGTTGAAATAATTTTAAAAAATTGAAATCCTTTTGTAACAGACGAGTTTTCGTCCGAAACCGTGATACTTCGAAAGAGATTGTCCATTTTGTACACGAAGTGCATCCAGTTTTTGCCGTAACCCTCCCAACTTTTTATCCCATGCTATGTGGGTGAAATTATGATACCATGCCAACTTTCAACCATTTCAGAGTTCATTTGTGGTGCTTTTTAATTTCAGGGTTATTTAGCTCAAAACAATTCATTAAATGCATGAAAAATAGCAAATGAAGTTAGATAGGGTTGAAATTTAAAGAATGTGGCTTCTAATGGTTCATATGGAATGCACAGAAAGTTTGGAGTTCAAATAAGTTTAAAAAAATTGAAATCCTTTTATAACAGACGAGTTTTCGTCCTAAACCCTGATACTTCGAAAGAGATTGTCCATTTTGTACAAGAAGTGCATCCAGTTTTTGCCGTAACCCTCTCAAGTTTTCAGCACATGCTATGTGGGTGAAATTACGATACCATGCCAAGTTTCAACCATTTCAGAGTTCATTTGTGGTGCTTTTTAATTTCAGGGTCATTTAGCTCAAAACAATTCATTTAATGCATGAAAAATAGCAAATGAAGTTAGATAGGGTTGAAATTTTAGGATGTGGCTTCTAATGGTTCATATTGAATGCACAAAAAGTTTGGAGTTGAAATAAGTTAAAAAAATTTGAAATCCTTTTGTAACAGACGAGTTTTCGTCCTAAACCCTGATACTTCGAAAGAGATTGTCCATTTTGTACACGAAGTGCATCCAGTTTTTGCCGTAACCCTCTCAACTTTTTAGCACATGCTATGTGGGTGAAATTATGATACCATGCCAACTTTCAACCATTTCAGAGTTCATTTGTGGTGCTTTTTAATTTCAGGGTCATTTAGCTCAAAACAATTCATTTAATGCATGAAAAATAGCAAATGAAGTTAGATAGGGTTGAAATTTTAGGATGTGGCTTCTAATGGTTCATATTGAATGCACAAAAAGTTTGGAGTTAAAATAAGTTAAAAAAATTTGAAATCCTTTTGTAACAGACGAGTTTTCGTCCGAAACCCTGATACTTCGAAAGAGATTGTCCATTTTGTACACGAAGTGCATTCAGTTTTTGCCGTAACCCTCTCAACTTTTTATCCCATGCTATGTGGGTGAAATTATGATACCATGCCAAGTTTCAACCTTTTTAGAGTTCATTTGTGGTGCTTTTTAATTTCAGGGTCATTTAGCTCAAAACAATTCATTAAATGCATAAAAAATAGCAAATGAAGTTAGATAGGGTTGAAATTTTAGGATGTGGCTTCTAATGCTTCATATTGAATGCACAAAAAGTCTGGAGTTGAAATAAGTTAAAAAAATTGAAATCCTTTGGTAACACACGAGTTTTCGTCCGAAACCCTGATACTTCGAAAGAGATTGTCCATTTTGTACACGAAGTGCATCCAGTTTTTGCCGTAACCCTCTCAACTTTTTAGCACATGCTATGTGGGTGAAATTATGATACCATGCCAAGTTTCAACCATTTCATAGTTCATTTGTGGTGCTTTTTAATTTCAGGGTCATTTAGCTCAAAACAATTCATTAAATGCATGAAAAATAGCAAATGAAGTTAGATAGGGTTGAAAGTTTAGGATGTGGCTTCTAATGGTTCATATTGAATGCACAAAAAGTCTGGAGTTGAAATAATTTTAAAAAATTGAAATCCTTTTGTAACAGACGAGTTTTCGTCCGAAACCGTGATACTTCGAAAGAGATTGTCCATTTTGTACACGAAGTGCATCCAGTTTTTGCCGTAACCCTCTCAACTTTTTAGCACATGCTATGTGGGTGAAATTATGATACCATGCCAACTTTCAACCATTTCAGAGTTCATTTGTGGTGCTTTTTAATTTCAGGGTTATTTAGCTCAAAACAATTCATTAAATGCATGAAAAATAGCAAATGAAGTTAGATAGGGTTGAAATTTAAAGAATGTGGCTTCTAATGGTTCATATGGAATGCACAAAAAGTTTGGAGTTGAAATAAGTTTAAAAAAACTGAAATCCTTTTGTAACAGACGAGTTTTCGTCCTAAACCCTGATATTTCGAAAGAGATTGTCCATTTTGTACAAGAAGTGCATCCAGTTTTTGCCGTAACCCTCTCAACTTTTTAGCACATGCTATGTGGGTGAAATTACGATACCATGCCAAGTTTCAACCATTTCAGAGTTCATTTGTGGTGCTTTTTAATTTCAGGGTCATTTAGCTCAAAACAATTCATTTAATGCATGAAAAATAGCAAATGAAGTTAGATAGGGTTGAAATTTTAGGATGTGGCTTCTAATGGTTCATATTGAATGCACAAAAAGTTTGGAGTTGAAATAAGTTAAAAAAAATTGAAATCCTTTTGTAACAGACGAGTTTTCGTCCTAAACCCTGATACTTCGAAAGAGATTGTCCATTTTGTACACGAAGTGCATCCAGTTTTTGCCGTAACCCTCTCAACTTTTTAGCACATGCTATGTGGGTGAAATTATGATACCATGCCAACTTTCAACCATTTCAGAGTTCATTTGTGGTGCTTTTTAATTTCAGGGTCATTTAGCTCAAAACAATTCATTTAATGCATGAAAAATAGCAAATGAAGTTAGATAGGGTTGAAATTTTAGGATGTGGCTTCTAATGGTTCATATTGAATGGACAAAAAGTTTGGAGTTAAAATAAGTTAAAAAAATTTGAAATCCTTTTGTAACAGACGAGTTTTCGTCCGAAACCCTGATACTTCGAAAGAGATTGTCCATTTTGTACCCGAAGTGCATTCAGTTTTTGCCGTAACCCTCTCAACTTTTTAGCACATGCTATGTGGGTGAAATTATGATACCATGCCAACTTTCAACCATTTCAGAGTTCATTTGTGGTGCTTTTTAATTTCAGGGTCATTTAGCTCAAAACAATTCATTAAATGCATGAAAAATAGCAAATGAAGTTAGATAGGGTTGAAATTTTAGGATGTGGCTTCTAATGGTTCATATTGAATGCACAAAAAGTCTGGAGTTGAAATAAGTTAAAAAAATTGAAATCCTTATGTAACAGACGAGTTTTCGTCCGAAACCCTGATACTTCGAAAGAGATTGTCCATTTTGTACACGAAGTGCATCCAGCTTTTGCCGTAACCCTCTCAACTTTTTATCCCATGCTATGTGGGTGAAATTATGATACCATGCCAAGTTTCAACCTTTTTAGAGTTCATTTGTGGTGCTTTTTAATTTCAGGGTCATTTAGCTCAAAACAATTCATTAAATGCATAAAAAATAGCAAATGAAGTTAGATAGGGTTGAAATTTTAGGATGTGGCTTCTAATGCTTCATATTGAATGCACAAAAAGTCTGGAGTTGAAATAAGTTAAAAAAATTGAAATCCTTTGGTAACACACGAGTTTTCGTCCGAAACCCTGATACTTCGAAAGAGATTGTCCATTTTGTACACGAAGTGCATCCAGTTTTTGCCGTAACCCTCTCAACTTTTTAGCACATGCTATGTGGGTGAAATTATGATACCATGCCAAGTTTCAACCATTTCATAGTTCATTTGTGGTGCTTTTTAATTTCAGGGTCATTTAGCTCAAAACAATTCATTAAATGCATGAAAAATAGCAAATGAAGTTAGATAGGGTTGAAAGTTTAGGATGTGGCTTCTAATGGTTCATATTGAATGCACAAAAAGTCTGGAGTTGAAATAATTTTAAAAAATTGAAATGCTTTTGTAACAGACGAGTTTTCGTCCGAAACCGTGATACTTCGAAAGAGATTGTCCATTTTGTACACGAAGTGCATCCAGTTTTTGCCGTAACCCTCTCAACTTTTTAGCACATGCTATGTGGGTGAAATTATGATACCATGCCAACTTTCAACCATTTCAGAGTTCATTTGTGGTGCTTTTTAATTTCAGGGTTATTTAGCTCAAAACAATTCATTAAATGCATGAAAAATAGCAAATGAAGTTAGATAGGGTTGAAATTTAAAGAATGTGGCTTCTAATGGTTCATATGGAATGCACAAAAAGTTTGGAGATGAAATAAGTTTAAAAAAATTGAAATCCTTTTGTAACAGACGAGTTTTCGTCCTAAACCCTGATACTTCGAAAGAGATTGTCCATTTTGTACAAGAAGTGCATCCAGTTTTTGCCGTAACCCTCTCAACTTTTTAGCACATGCTATGTGGGTGAAATTACGATACCATGCCAAGTTTCAACCATTTCAGAGTTCATTTGTGGTGCTTTTTAATTTCAGGGTCATTTAGCTCAAAACAATTCATTTAATGCATGAAAAATAGCAAATGAAGTTAGATAGGGTTGAAATTTTAGGATGTGGCTTCTAATGGTTCATATTGAATGCACAAAAAGTTTGGAGTTGAAATAAGTTAAAAAAAATTGAAATCCTTTTGTAACAGACGAGTTTTCGTCCTAAACCCTGATACTTCGAAAGAGATTGTCCATTTTGTACACGAAGTGCATCCAGTTTTTGCCGTAACCCTCTCAACTTTTTAGCACATGCTATGTGGGTGAAATTATGATACCATGCCAAGTTTCAACCATTTCAGAGTTCATTTGTGGTGCTTTTTAATTTCAGGGTCATTTAGCTCAAAACAATTCATTTAATGCATGAAAAATAGCAAATGAAGTTAGATAGGGTTGAAATTTTAGGATGTGGCTTCTAATGGTTCATATTGAATGCACAAAAATTTTGGAGTTGAAATAAGTTAAAAAAAATAGAAATCCTTTTGTAACAGACGAGTTTTCGTCCTAAACCCTGATACTTCGAAAGAGATTGATCATTTTGTACACGAAGTGCATCCAGTTTTTGCCGTAACCCTCTCAACTTTTTAGCACATGCTATGTGGGTGAAATTATGATACCATGCCAAGTTTCAACCATTTCAGAGTTCATTTGTGGTGCTTTTTAATTTCAGGGTCATTTAGCTCAAAACAATTCATTAAATGCATAAAAAATAGCAAATGAAGTTAGATAGGGTTGAAATTTTAGGATGTGGCTTCTAATGGTTCATATTGAATGCACAAAAAGTTTGGAGTTAAAATAAGTTAAAAAAATTTGAAATCCTTTTGTAACAGACGAGTTTTCGTCCGAAACCCTGATACTTCGAAAGAGATTGTCCATTTTGTACACGAAGTGCATTCGGTTTTTGCCGTAACCCTCTCAACTTTTTAGCACATGCTATGTGGGTGAAATTATGATACCATGCCAACTTTCAACCATTTCAGAGTTCATTTGTGGTGCTTTTTAATTTCAGGGTCATTTAGCTCAAAACAATTCATTAAATGCATGAAAAATAGCAAATGAAGTTAGATAGGGTTGAAATTTTAGGATGTGGCTTCTAATGGTTCATATTGAATGCACAAAAAGTCTGGAGTTGAAATAAGTTAAAAAAATTGAAATCCTTTTGTAACAGACGAGTTTTCGTCCTAAACCCTGATACTTCGAAAGAGATTGTCCATTTTGTACACGAAGTGCATCCAGCTTTTGCCGTAACCCTCTCAACTTTTTATCCCATGCTATGTGGGTGAAATTATGATACCATGCCAAGTTTCAACCTTTTTAGAGTTCATTTGTGGTGCTTTTTAATTTCAGGGTCATTTAGCTCAAAACAATTCATTAAATGCATAAAAAATAGCAAATGAAGTTAGATAGGGTTGAAATTTTAGGATGTGGCTTCTAATGCTTTATATTGAATGCACAAAAAGTCTGGAGTTGAAATAAGTTAAAAAAATTGAAATCCTTTGGTAACACACGAGTTTTCGTCTGAAACCCTGATACTTCGAAAGAGATTGTCTATTTTGTACACGAAGTGCATCCAGTTTTTGCCGTAACCCTCTCAACTTTTTAGCACATGCTATGTGGGTGAAATTATGATACCATGCCAAGTTTCAACCATTTCATAGTTCATTTGTGGTGCTTTTTAATTTCAGGGTCATTTAGCTCAAAACAATTCATTAAATGCATGAAAAATAGCAAATGAAGTTAGATAGGGTTGAAAGTTTAGGATGTGGCTTCTAATGGTTCATATTGAATGCACAAAAAGTCTGGAGTTGAAATAATTTTAAAAAATTGAAATCCTTTTGTAACAGACGAGTTTTCGTCCGAAACCGTGATACTTCGAAAGAGATTGTCCATTTTGTACACGAAGTGCATCCAGCTTTTGCCGTAACCCTCTCAACTTTTTAGCACATGCTATGTGGGTGAAATTATGATACCATGCCAACTTTCAACCATTTCAGATTTCATTTGTGGTGCTTTTTAATTTCAGGGTTATTTAGCTCAAAACAATTCATTAAATGCATGAAAAATAGCAAATGAAGTTAGATAGGGTTGAAATTTAAGAATGTGGCTTCTAATGGTTCATATGGAATGCACAAAAAGTTTGGAGTCGAAATAAGTTTAAAAAAATTGAAATCCTTTTGTAACAGACGAGTTTTCGTCCTAAACCCTGATACTTCGAAAGAGATTGTCCATTTTGTACAAGAAGTGCATCCAGTTTTTGCCGTAACCCTCTCAACTTTTTAGCACATGCTATGTGGGTGAAATTACGATACCATGCCAAGTTTCAACCATTTCAGAGTTCATTTGTGGTGCTTTTTAATTTCAGGGTCATTTAGCTCAAAACAATTCATTTAATGCATGAAAAATAGCAAATGAAGTTAGATAGGGTTGAAATTTTAGGATGTGGCTTCTAATGGTTCATATTGAATGCACAAAAAGTTTGGAGTTGAAATAAGTTAAAAAAATTTGAAATCCTTTTGTAACAGACGAGTTTTCGTCCTAAACCCTGATACTTCGAAAGAGATTGTCCATTTTGTACACGAAGTGCATCCAGTTTTTGCCGTAACCCTCTCAACTTTTTAGCACATGCTATGTGGGTGAAATTATGATACCATGCCAAGTTTCAACCATTTCAGAGTTCATTTGTGGTGCTTTTTAATTTCAGGGTCATTTAGCTCAAAACAATTCATTTAATGCATGAAAAATAGCAAATGAAGTTAGATAGGGTTGAAATTTTAGGATGTGGCTTCTAATGGTTCATATTGAATGCACAAAAAGTTTGGAGTTGAAATAAGTTAAAAAAAATAGAAATCCTTTTGTAACAGACGAGTTTTCGTCCTATACCCTGATACTTCGAAAGAGATTGATCATTTTGTACACGAAGTGCATCCAGTTTTTGCCGTAACCCTCTCAACTTTTTAGCACATGCTATGTGGGTGAAATTATGATACCATGCCAAGTTTCAACCATTTCAGAGTTCATTTGTGGTGCTTTTTAATTTCAGGGTCATTTAGCTCAAAACAATTCATTAAATGCATGAAAAATAGCAAATGAAGTTAGATAGGGTTGAAATTTTAGGATGTGGCTTCTAATGGTTCATATTGAATGCACAAAAAGTTTGGAGTTAAAATAAGTTAAAAAAATTTGAAATCCTTTTGTAACAGACGAGTTTTCGTCCGAAACCCTGATACTTCGAAAGAGATTGTCCATTTTGTACACGAAGTGCATTCGGTTTTTGCCGTAACCCTCTCAACTTTTTAGCACATGCTATGTGGGTGAAATTATGATACCATGCCAACTTTCAACCATTTCAGAGTTCATTTGTGGTGCTTTTTAATTTCAGGGTCATTTAGCTCAAAACAATTCATTAAATGCATGAAAAATAGCAAATGAAGTTAGATAGGGTTGAAATTTTAGGATGTGGCTTCTAATGGTTCATATTGAATGCACAAAAAGTCTGGAGTTGAAATAAGTTAAAAAAATTGAAATCCTTTTGTAACAGACGAGTTTTCGTCCTAAACCCTGATACTTCGAAAGAGATTGTCCATTTTGTACACGAAGTGCATCCAGCTTTTGCCGTAACCCTCTCAACTTTTTATCCCATGCTATGTGGGTGAAATTATGATACCATGCCAAGTTTCAACCTTTTTAGAGTTCATTTGTGGTGCTTTTTAATTTCAGGGTCATTTAGCTCAAAACAATTCATTAAATGCATAAAAAATAGCAAATGAAGTTAGATAGGGTTGAAATTTTAGGATGTGGCTTCTAATGCTTCATATTGAATGCACAAAAAGTCTGGAGTTGAAATAAGTTAAAAAAATTGAAATCCTTTGGTAACACACGAGTTTTCGTCCGAAACCCTGATACTTCGAAAGAGATTGTCCATTTTGTACACGAAGTGCATCCAGTTTTTGCCGTAACCCTCTCAACTTTTTAGCACATGCTATGTGGGTGAAATTATGATACCATGCCAAGTTTCAACCATTTCATAGTTCATTTGTGGTGCTTTTTAATTTCAGGGTCATTTAGCTCAAAACAATTCATTAAATGCATGAAAAATAGCAAATGAAGTTAGATAGGGTTGAAAGTTTAGGATGTGGCTTCTAATGGTTCATATTGAATGCACAAAAAGTCTGGAGTTGAAATAATTTAAAAAAATTGAAATCCTTTTGTAACAGACGAGTTTTCGTCCTAAACCCTGATACTTCGAAAGAGATTGTCCATTTTGTACAAGAAGTGCATCCAGTTTTTGCCGTAACCCTCTCAACTTTTTAGCACATGCTATGTGGGTGAAATTACGATACCATGCCAAGTTTCAACCATTTCAGAGTTCATTTGTGGTGCTTTTTAATTTCAGGGTCATTTAGCTCAAAACAATTCATTTAATGCATGAAAAATAGCAAATGAAGTTAGATAGGGTTGAAATTTTAGGATGTGGCTTCTAATGGTTCATATTGAATGCACAAAAAGTTTGGAGTTGAAATAAGTTAAAAAAATTTGAAATCCTTTTGTAACAGACGAGTTTTCGTCCTAAACCCTGATACTTCGAAAGAGATTGTCCATTTTGTACACGAAGTGCATCCAGTTTTTGCCGTAACCCTCTCAACTTTTTAGCACATGCTATGTGGGTGAAATTATGATACCATGCCAAGTTTCAACCATTTCAGAGTTCATTTGTGGTGCTTTTTAATTTCAGGGTCATTTAGCTCAAAACAATTCATTTAATGCATGAAAAATAGCAAATGAAGTTAGATAGGGTTGAAATTTTAGGATGTGGCTTCTAATGGTTCATATTGAATGCACAAAAATTTTGGAGTTGAAATAAGTTAAAAAAAATAGAAATCCTTTTGTAACAGACGAGTTTTCGTCCTAAACCCTGATACTTCGAAAGAGATTGATCATTTTGTACACGAAGTGCATCCAGTTTTTGCCGTAACCCTCTCAACTTTTTAGCACATGCTATGTGGGTGAAATTATGATACCATGCCAAGTTTCAACCATTTCAGAGTTCATTTGTGGTGCTTTTTAATTTCAGGGTCATTTAGCTCAAAACAATTCATTAAATGCATAAAAAATAGCAAATGAAGTTAGATAGGGTTGAAATTTTAGGATGTGGCTTCTAATGGTTCATATTGAATGCACAAAAAGTTTGGAGTTAAAATAAGTTAAAAAAATTTGAAATCCTTTTGTAACAGACGAGTTTTTTTCCGAAACCCTGATACTTCGAAAGAGATTGTCCATTTTGTACACGAAGTGCATTCGGTTTTTGCCGTAACCCTGTCAACTTTTTAGCACATGCTATGTGGGTGAAATTATGATACCATGCCAACTTTCAACCATTTCAGAGTTCATTTGTGGTGCTTTTTAATTTCAGGGTCATTTAGCTCAAAACAATTCATTAAATGCATGAAAAATAGCAAATGAAGTTAGATAGGGTTGAAATTTTAGGATGTGGCTTCTAATGGTTCATATTGAATGCACAAAAAGTCTGGAGTTGAAATAAGTTAAAAAAATTGAAATCCTTATGTAACAGACGAGTTTTCGTCCGAAACCCTGATACTTCGAAAGAGATTGTCCATTTTGTACACGAAGTGCATCCAGCTTTTGCCGTAACCCTCTCAACTTTTTATCCCATGCTATGTGGGTGAAATTATGATACCATGCCAAGTTTCAACCTTTTTAGAGTTCATTTGTGGTGCTTTTTAATTTCAGGGTCATTTAGCTCAAAACAATTCATTAAATGCATAAAAAATAGCAAATGAAGTTAGATAGGGTTGAAATTTTAGGATGTGGCTTCTAATGCTTTATATTGAATGCACAAAAAGTCTGGAGTTGAAATAAGTTAAAAAAATTGAAATCCTTTGGTAACACACGAGTTTTCGTCCGAAACCCTGATACTTCGAAAGAGATTGTCTATTTTGTACACGAAGTGCATCCAGTTTTTGCCGTAACCCTCTCAACTTTTTAGCACATGCTATGTGGGTGAAATTATGATACCATGCCAAGTTTCAACCATTTCATAGTTCATTTATGGTGCTTTTTAATTTCAGGGTCATTTAGCTCAAAACAATTCATTAAATGCATGAAAAATAGCAAATGAAGTTAGATAGGGTTGAAAGTTTAGGATGTGGCTTCTAATGGTTCATATTGAATGCACAAAAAGTCTGGAGTTGAAATAATTTTAAAAAATTGAAATCCTTTTGTAACAGACGAGTTTTCGTCCGAAACCGTGATACTTCGAAAGAGATTGTCCATTTTGTACACGAAGTGCATCCAGCTTTTGCCGTAACCCTCTCAACTTTTTAGCACATGCTATGTGGGTGAAATTATGATACCATGCCAACTTTCAACCATTTCAGAGTTCATTTGTGGTGCTTTTTAATTTCAGGGTTATTTAGCTCAAAACAATTCATTAAATGCATGAAAAATAGCAAATGAAGTTAGATAGGGTTGAAATTTAAAGAATGTGGCTTCTAATGGTTCATATGGAATGCACAAAAAGTTTGGAGATGAAATAAGTTTAAAAAAATTGAAATCCTTTTGTAACAGACGAGTTTTCGTCCTAAACCCTGATACTTCGAAAGAGATTGTCCATTTTGTACAAGAAGTGCATCCAGTTTTTGCCGTAACCCTCTCAACTTTTTAGCACATGCTATGTGGGTGAAATTACGATACCATGCCAAGTTTCAACCATTTCAGAGTTCATTTGTGGTGCTTTTTAATTTCAGGGTCATTTAGCTCAAAACAATTCATTTAATGCATGAAAAATAGCAAATGAAGTTAGATAGGGTTGAAATTTTAGGATGTGGCTTCTAATGGTTCATATTGAATGCACAAAAAGTTTGGAGTTGAAATAAGTTAAAAAAATTTGAAATCCTTTTGTAACAGACGAGTTTTCGTCCTAAACCCTGATACTTCGAAAGAGATTGTCCATTTTGTACACGAAGTGCATCCAGTTTTTGCCGTAACCCTCTCAACTTTTTAGCACATGCTATGTGGGTGAAATTATGATACCATGCCAAGTTTCAACCATTTCAGAGTTCATTTGTGGTGCTTTTTAATTTCAGGGTCATTTAGCTCAAAACAATTCATTTAATGCATGAAAAATAGCAAATGAAGTTAGATAGGGTTGAAATTTTAGGATGTGGCTTCTAATGGTTCATATTGAATGCACAAAAATTTTGGAGTTGAAATAAGTTAAAAAAAATAGAAATCCTTTTGTAACAGACGAGTTTTCGTCCTAAACCCTGATACTTCGAAAGAGATTGATCATTTTGTACACGAAGTGCATCCAGTTTTTGCCGTAACCCTCTCAACTTTTTAGCACATGCTATGTGGGTGAAATTATGATACCATGCCAAGTTTCAACCATTTCAGAGTTCATTTGTGGTGCTTTTTAATTTCAGGGTCATTTAGCTCAAAACAATTCATTAAATGCATAAAAAATAGCAAATGAAGTTAGATAGGGTTGAAATTTTAGGATGTGGCTTCTAATGGTTCATATTGAATGCACAAAAAGTTTGGAGTTAAAATAAGTTAAAAAAATTTGAAATCCTTTTGTAACAGACGAGTTTTTTTCCGAAACCCTGATACTTCGAAAGAGATTGTCCATTTTGTACACGAAGTGCATTCGGTTTTTGCCGTAACCCTGTCAACTTTTTAGCACATGCTATGTGGGTGAAATTATGATACCATGCCAACTTTCAACCATTTCAGAGTTCATTTGTGGTGCTTTTTAATTTCAGGGTCATTTAGCTCAAAACAATTCATTAAATGCATGAAAAATAGCAAATGAAGTTAGATAGGGTTGAAATTTTAGGATGTGGCTTCTAATGGTTCATATTGAATGCACAAAAAGTCTGGAGTTGAAATAAGTTAAAAAAATTGAAATCCTTATGTAACAGACGAGTTTTCGTCCGAAACCCTGATACTTCGAAAGAGATTGTCCATTTTGTACACGAAGTGCATCCAGCTTTTGCCGTAACCCTCTCAACTTTTTATCCCATGCTATGTGGGTGAAATTATGATACCATGCCAAGTTTCAACCTTTTTAGAGTTCATTTGTGGTGCTTTTTAATTTCAGGGTCATTTAGCTCAAAACAATTCATTAAATGCATAAAAAATAGCAAATGAAGTTAGATAGGGTTGAAATTTTAGGATGTGGCTTCTAATGCTTTATATTGAATGCACAAAAAGTCTGGAGTTGAAATAAGTTAAAAAAATTGAAATCCTTTGGTAACACACGAGTTTTCGTCCGAAACCCTGATACTTCGAAAGAGATTGTCTATTTTGTACACGAAGTGCATCCAGTTTTTGCCGTAACCCTCTCAACTTTTTAGCACATGCTATGTGGGTGAAATTATGATACCATGCCAAGTTTCAACCATTTCATAGTTCATTTGTGGTGCTTTTTAATTTCAGGGTCATTTAGCTCAAAACAATTCATTAAATGCATGAAAAATAGCAAATGAAGTTAGATAGGGTTGAAAGTTTAGGATGTGGCTTCTAATGGTTCATATTGAATGCACAAAAAGTCTGGAGTTGAAATAATTTTAAAAAATTGAAATCCTTTTGTAACAGACGAGTTTTCGTCCGAAACCGTGATACTTCGAAAGAGATTGTCCATTTTGTACACGAAGTGCATCCAGCTTTTGCCGTAACCCTCTCAACTTTTTAGCACATGCTATGTGGGTGAAATTATGATACCATGCCAACTTTCAACCATTTCAGATTTCATTTGTGGTGCTTTTTAATTTCAGGGTTATTTAGCTCAAAACAATTCATTAAATGCATGAAAAATAGCAAATGAAGTTAGATAGGGTTGAAATTTAAGAATGTGGCTTCTAATGGTTCATATGGAATGCACAAAAAGTTTGGAGTCGAAATAAGTTTAAAAAAATTGAAATCCTTTTGTAACAGACGAGTTTTCGTCCTAAACCCTGATACTTCGAAAGAGATTGTCCATTTTGTACAAGAAGTGCATCCAGTTTTTGCCGTAACCCTCTCAACTTTTTAGCACATGCTATGTGGGTGAAATTACGATACCATGCCAAGTTTCAACCATTTCAGAGTTCATTTGTGGTGCTTTTTAATTTCAGGGTCATTTAGCTCAAAACAATTCATTTAATGCATGAAAAATAGCAAATGAAGTTAGATAGGGTTGAAATTTTAGGATGTGGCTTCTAATGGTTCATATTGAATGCACAAAAAGTTTGGAGTTGAAATAAGTTAAAAAAATTTGAAATCCTTTTGTAACAGACGAGTTTTCGTCCTAAACCCTGATACTTCGAAAGAGATTGTCCATTTTGTACACGAAGTGCATCCAGTTTTTGCCGTAACCCTCTCAACTTTTTAGCACATGCTATGTGGGTGAAATTATGATACCATGCCAAGTTTCAACCATTTCAGAGTTCATTTGTGGTGCTTTTTAATTTCAGGGTCATTTAGCTCAAAACAATTCATTTAATGCATGAAAAATAGCAAATGAAGTTAGATAGGGTTGAAATTTTAGGATGTGGCTTCTAATGGTTCATATTGAATGCACAAAAAGTTTGGAGTTGAAATAAGTTAAAAAAAATAGAAATCCTTTTGTAACAGACGAGTTTTCGTCCTATACCCTGATACTTCGAAAGAGATTGATCATTTTGTACACGAAGTGCATCCAGTTTTTGCCGTAACCCTCTCAACTTTTTAGCACATGCTATGTGGGTGAAATTATGATACCATGCCAAGTTTCAACCATTTCAGAGTTCATTTGTGGTGCTTTTTAATTTCAGGGTCATTTAGCTCAAAACAATTCATTAAATGCATGAAAAATAGCAAATGAAGTTAGATAGGGTTGAAATTTTAGGATGTGGCTTCTAATGGTTCATATTGAATGCACAAAAAGTTTGGAGTTAAAATAAGTTAAAAAAATTTGAAATCCTTTTGTAACAGACGAGTTTTCGTCCGAAACCCTGATACTTCGAAAGAGATTGTCCATTTTGTACACGAAGTGCATTCGGTTTTTGCCGTAACCCTCTCAACTTTTTAGCACATGCTATGTGGGTGAAATTATGATACCATGCCAACTTTCAACCATTTCAGAGTTCATTTGTGGTGCTTTTTAATTTCAGGGTCATTTAGCTCAAAACAATTCATTAAATGCATGAAAAATAGCAAATGAAGTTAGATAGGGTTGAAATTTTAGGATGTGGCTTCTAATGGTTCATATTGAATGCACAAAAAGTCTGGAGTTGAAATAAGTTAAAAAAATTGAAATCCTTATGTAACAGACGAGTTTTCGTCCGAAACCCTGATACTTCGAAAGAGATTGTCCATTTTGTACACGAAGTGCATCCAGCTTTTGCCGTAACCCTCTCAACTTTTTATCCCATGCTATGTGGGTGAAATTATGATACCATGCCAAGTTTCAACCTTTTTAGAGTTCATTTGTGGTGCTTTTTAATTTCAGGGTCATTTAGCTCAAAACAATTCATTAAATGCATAAAAAATAGCAAATGAAGTTAGATAGGGTTGAAATTTTAGGATGTGGCTTCTAATGCTTCATATTGAATGCACAAAAAGTCTGGAGTTGAAATAAGTTAAAAAAATTGAAATCCTTTGGTAACACACGAGTTTTCGTCCGAAACCCTGATACTTCGAAAGAGATTGTCCATTTTGTACACGAAGTGCATCCAGTTTTTGCCGTAACCCTCTCAACTTTTTAGCACATGCTATGTGGGTGAAATTATGATACCATGCCAAGTTTCAACCATTTCATAGTTCATTTGTGGTGCTTTTTAATTTCAGGGTCATTTAGCTCAAAACAATTCATTAAATGCATGAAAAATAGCAAATGAAGTTAGATAGGGTTGAAAGTTTAGGATGTGGCTTCTAATGGTTCATATTGAATGCACAAAAAGTCTGGAGTTGAAATAATTTTAAAAAATTGAAATCCTTTTGTAACAGACGAGTTTTCGTCCGAAACCGTGATACTTCGAAAGAGATTGTCCATTTTGTACACGAAGTGCATCCAGCTTTTGCCGTAACCCTCTCAACTTTTTAGCACATGCTATGTGGGTGAAATTATGATACCATGCCAACTTTCAACCATTTCAGATTTCATTTGTGGTGCTTTTTAATTTCAGGGTTATTTAGCTCAAAACAATTCATTAAATGCATGAAAAATAGCAAATGAAGTTAGATAGGGTTGAAATTTAAAGAATGTGGCTTCTAATGGTTCATATGGAATGCACAAAAAGTTTGGAGTCGAAAGAAGTTTAAAAAAATTGAAATCCTTTTGTAACAGACGAGTTTTCGTCCTAAACCCTGATACTTCGAAAGAGATTGTCCATTTTGTACAAGAAGTGCATCCAGTTTTTGCCGTAACCCTCTCAACTTTTTAGCACATGCTATGTGGGTGAAATTACGATACCATGCCAAGTTTCAACCATTTCAGAGTTCATTTGTGGTGCTTTTTAATTTCAGGGTCATTTAGCTCAAAACAATTCATTTAATGCATGAAAAATAGCAAATGAAGTTAGATAGGGTTGAAATTTTAGGATGTGGCTTCTAATGGTTCATATTGAATGCACAAAAAGTTTGGAGTTGAAATAAGTTAAAAAAATTTGAAATCCTTTTGTAAGAGACGAGTTTTCGTCCTAAACCCAGATACTTCGAAAGAGATTGTCCATTTTGTACACGAAGTGCATCCAGTTTTTGCCGTAACCCTCTCAACTTTTTATCACATGCTATGTGGGTGAAATTATGATACCATGCCAAGTTTCAACCATTTCAGAGTTCATTTGTGGTGCTTTTTAATTTCAGGGTCATTTAGCTCAAAACAATTCATTTAATGCATGAAAAATAGCAAATGAAGTTAGATAGGGTTGAAATTTTAGGATGTGGCTTCTAATGGTTCATATTGAATGCACAAAAAGTTTGGAGTTGAAATAAGTTAAAAAAAATAGAAATCCTTTTGTAACAGACGAGTTTTCGTCCTAAACCCTGATACTTCGAAAGAGATTGATCATTTTGTACACGAAGTGCATCCAGTTTTTGCCGTAACCCTCTCAACTTTTTAGCACATGCTATGTGGGTGAAATTATGATACCATGCCAAGTTTCAACCATTTCAGAGTTCATTTGTGGTGCTTTTTAATTTCAGGGTCATTTAGCTCAAAACAATTCATTAAATGCATAAAAAATAGCAAATGAAGTTAGATAGGGTTGAAATTTTAGGATGTGGCTTCTAATGGTTCATATTGAATGCACAAAAAGTTTGTAGTTAAAATAAGTTAAAAAAATTTGAAATCCTTTTGTAACAGACGAGTTTTCGTCCGAAACCCTGATACTTCGAAAGAGATTGTCCATTTTGTACACGAAGTGCATTCGGTTTTTGCCGTAACCCTCTCAACTTTTTAGCACATGCTATGTGGGTGAAATTATGATACCATGCCAACTTTCAACCATTTCAGAGTTCATTTGTGGTGCTTTTTAATTTCAGGGTCATTTAGCTCAAAACAATTCATTAAATGCATGAAAAATAGCAAATGAAGTTAGATAGGGTTGAAATTTTAGGATGTGGCTTCTAATGGTTCATATTGAATGCACAAAAAGTCTGGAGTTGAAATAAGTTAAAAAAATTGAAATCCTTATGTAACAGACGAGTTTTCGTCCGAAACCCTGATACTTCGAAAGAGATTGTCCATTTTGTACACGAAGTGCATCCAGCTTTTGCCGTAACCCTCTCAACTTTTTATCCCATGCTATGTGGGTGAAATTATGATACCATGCCAAGTTTCAACCTTTTTAGAGTTCATTTGTGGTGCTTTTTAATTTCAGGGTCATTTAGCTCAAAACAATTCATTAAATGCATAAAAAATAGCAAATGAAGTTAGATAGGGTTGAAATTTTAGGATGTGGCTTCTAATGCTTCATATTGAATGCACAAAAAGTCTGGAGTTGAAATAAGTTAAAAAAATTGAAATCCTTTGGTAACACACGAGTTTTCGTCCGAAACCCTGATACTTCGAAAGAGATTGTCCATTTTGTACACGAAGTGCATCCAGTTTTTGCCGTAACCCTCTCAACTTTTTAGCACATGCTATGTGGGTGAAATTATGATACCATGCCAAGTTTCAACCATTTCATAGTTCATTTGTGGTGCTTTTTAATTTCAGGGTCATTTAGCTCAAAACAATTCATTAAATGCATGAAAAATAGCAAATGAAGTTAGATAGGGTTGAAAGTTTAGGATGTGGCTTCTAATGGTTCATATTGAATGCACAAAAAGTCTGGAGTTGAAATAATTTTAAAAAATTGAAATCCTTTTGTAACAGACGAGTTTTCGTCCGAAACCGTGATACTTCGAAAGAGATTGTCCATTTTGTACACGAAGTGCATCCAGCTTTTGCCGTAACCCTCTCAACTTTTTAGCACATGCTATGTGGGTGAAATTATGATACCATGCCAACTTTCAACCATTTCAGATTTCATTTGTGGTGCTTTTTAATTTCAGGGTTATTTAGCTCAAAACAATTCATTAAATGCATGAAAAATAGCAAATGAAGTTAGATAGGGTTGAAATTTAAAGAATGTGGCTTCTAATGGTTCATATGGAATGCACAAAAAGTTTGGAGTCGAAAGAAGTTTAAAAAAATTGAAATCCTTTTGTAACAGACGAGTTTTCGTCCTAAACCCTGATACTTCGAAAGAGATTGTCCATTTTGTACAAGAAGTGCATCCAGTTTTTGCCGTAACCCTCTCAACTTTTTAGCACATGCTATGTGGGTGAAATTACGATACCATGCCAAGTTTCAACCATTTCAGAGTTCATTTGTGGTGCTTTTTAATTTCAGGGTCATTTAGCTCAAAACAATTCATTTAATGCTTGAAAAATAGCAAATGAAGTTAGATAGGGTTGAAATTTTAGGATGTGGCTTCTAATGGTTCATATTGAATGCACAAAAAGTTTGGAGTTGAAATAAGTTAAAAAAATTTGAAATCCTTTTGTAACAGACGAGTTTTCGTCCTAAACCCAGATACTTCGAAAGAGATTGTCCATTTTGTACACGAAGTGCATCCAGTTTTTGCCGTAACCCTCTCAACTTTTTAGCACATGCTATGTGGGTGAAATTATGATACCATGCCAAGTTTCAACCATTTCAGAGTTCATTTGTGGTGCTTTTTAATTTCAGGGTCATTTAGCTCAAAACAATTCATTTAATGCATGAAAAATAGCAAATGAAGTTAGATAGGGTTGAAATTTTAGGATGTGGCTTCTAATGGTTCATATTGAATGCACAAAAAGTTTGGAGTTGAAATAAGTTAAAAAAAATAGAAATCCTTTTGTAACAGACGAGTTTTCGTCCTAAACCCTGATACTTCGAAAGAGATTGATCATTTTGTACACGAAGTGCATCCAGTTTTTGCCGTAACCCTCTCAACTTTTTAGCACATGCTATGTGGGTGAAATTATGATACCATGCCAAGTTTCAACCATTTCAGAGTTCATTTGTGGTGCTTTTTAATTTCAGGGTCATTTAGCTCAAAACAATTCATTAAATGCATAAAAAATAGCAAATGAAGTTAGATTGGGTTGAAATTTTAGGATGTGGCTTCTAATGGTTCATATTGAATGCACAAAAAGTTTGTAGTTAAAATAAGTTAAAAAAATTTGAAATCCTTTTGTAACAGACGAGTTTTCGTCCGAAACCCTGATACTTCGAAAGAGATTGTCCATTTTGTACACGAAGTGCATTCGGTTTTTGCCGTACCCCTCTCAACTTTTTAGCACATGCTATGTGGGTGAAATTATGATACCATGCCAACTTTCAACCATTTCAGAGTTCATTTGTGGTGCTTTTTAATTTCAGGGTCATTTAGCTCAAAACAATTCATTAAATGCATGAAAAATAGCAAATGAAGTTAGATAGGGTTGAAATTTTAGGATGTGGCTTCTAATGGTTCATATTGAATGCACAAAAAGTCTGGAGTTGAAATAAGTTAAAAAAATTGAAATCCTTATGTAACAGACGAGTTTTCGTCCGAAACCCTGATACTTCGAAAGAGATTGTCCATTTTGTACACGAAGTGCATCCAGCTTTTGCCGTAACCCTCTCAACTTTTTATCCCATGCTATGTGGGTGAAATTATGATACCATGCCAAGTTTCAACCTTTTTAGAGTTCATTTGTGGTGCTTTTTAATTTCAGGGTCATTTAGCTCAAAACAATTCATTTAATGCATGAAAAATAGCAAATGAAGTTAGATAGGGTTGAAATTTTAGGATGTGGCTTCTAATGGTTCATATTGAATGCACAAAAAGTTTGGAGTTGAAATAAGTTAAAAAAATTTGAAATCCTTTTGTAAGAGACGAGTTTTCGTCCTAAACCCAGATACTTCGAAAGAGATTGTCCATTTTGTACACGAAGTGCATCCAGTTTTTGCCGTAACCCTCTCAACTTTTTATCACATGCTATGTGGGTGAAATTATGATACCATGCCAAGTTTCAACCATTTCAGAGTTCATTTGTGGTGCTTTTTAATTTCAGGGTCATTTAGCTCAAAACAATTCATTTAATGCATGAAAAATAGCAAATGAAGTTAGATAGGGTTGAAATTTTAGGATGTGGCTTCTAATGGTTCATATTGAATGCACAAAAAGTTTGGAGTTGAAATAAGTTAAAAAAAATAGAAATCCTTTTGTAACAGACGAGTTTTCGTCCTAAACCCTGATACTTCGAAAGAGATTGATCATTTTGTACACGAAGTGCATCCAGTTTTTGCCGTAACCCTCTCAACTTTTTAGCACATGCTATGTGGG
This sequence comes from Elymus sibiricus, assembly GCA_039707655.1. Lineage (NCBI taxonomy): Eukaryota > Viridiplantae > Streptophyta > Magnoliopsida > Poales > Poaceae > Elymus > Elymus sibiricus. Next base: position 243,718,282 of record CM077665.1, read on the forward strand.
TGAAATTATGATACCATGCCAAGTTTCAACCATTTCAGAGTTCATTTGTGGTGCTTTTTAATTTCAGGGTCATTTAGCTCAAAACAATTCATTAAATGCATAAAAAATAGCAAATGAAGTTAGATAGGGTTGAAATTTTAGGATGTGGCTTCTAATGGTTCATATTGAATGCACAAAAAGTTTGTAGTTAAAATAAGTTAAAAAAATTTGAAATCCTTTTGTAACAGACGAGTTTTCGTCCGAAACCCTGATACTTCGAAAGTGATTGTCCATTTTGTACACGAAGTGCATTCGGTTTTTGCCGTAACCCTCTCAACTTTTTAGCACATGCTATGTGGGTGAAATTATGATACCATGCCAACTTTCAACCATTTCAGAGTTCATTTGTGGTGCTTTTTAATTTCAGGGTCATTTAGCTCAAAACAATTCATTAAATGCATGAAAAATAGCAAATGAAGTTAGATAGGGTTGAAATTTTAGGATGTGGCTTCTAATGGTTCATATTGAATGCACAAAAAGTCTGGAGTTGAAATAAGTTAAAAAAATTGAAATCCTTATGTAACAGACGAGTTTTCGTCCGAAACCCTGATACTTCGAAAGAGATTGTCCATTTTGTACACGAAGTGCATCCAGCTTTTGCCGTAACCCTCTCAACTTTTTATCCCATGCTATGTGGGTGAAATTATGATACCATGCCAAGTTTCAACCTTTTTAGAGTTCATTTGTGGTGCTTTTTAATTTCAGGGTCATTTAGCTCAAAACAATTCATTAAATGCATAAAAAATAGCAAATGAAGTTAGATAGGGTTGAAATTTTAGGATGTGGCTTCTAATGCTTCATATTGAATGCACAAAAAGTCTGGAGTTGAAATAAGTTAAAAAAATTGAAATCCTTTGGTAACACACGAGTTTTTGTCCGAAACCCTGATACTTCGAAAGAGATTGTCCATTTTGTACACGAAGTGCATCCAGTTTTTGCCGTAACCCTCTCAACTTTTTAGCACATGCTATGTGGGTGAAATTATGATACCATGCCAAGTTTCAACCATTTCATAGTTCATTTGTGGTGCTTTTTAATTTCAGGGTCATTTAGCTCAAAACAATTCATTAAATGCATGAAAAATAGCAAATGAAGTTAGATAGGGTTGAAAGTTTAGGATGTGGCTTCTAATGGTTCATATTGAATGCACAAAAAGTCTGGAGTTGAAATAATTTTAAAAAATTGAAATCCTTTTGTAACAGACGAGTTTTCGTCCGAAACCGTGATACTTCGAAAGAGATTGTCCATTTTGTACACGAAGTGCATCCAGCTTTTGCCGTAACCCTCTCAACTTTTTAGCACATGCTATGTGGGTGAAATTATGATACCATGCCAACTTTCAACCATTTCAGATTTCATTTGTGGTGCTTTTTAATTTCAGGGTTATTTAGCTCAAAACAATTCATTAAATGCATGAAAAATAGCAAATGAAGTTAGATAGGGTTGAAATTTAAAGAATGTGGCTTCTAATGGTTCATATGGAATGCACAAAAAGTTTGGAGTCGAAAGAAGTTTAAAAAAATTGAAATCCTTTTGTAACAGACGAGTTTTCGTCCTAAACCCTGATACTTCGAAAGAGATTGTCCATTTTGTACAAGAAGTGCATCCAGTTTTTGCCGTAACCCTCTCAACTTTTTAGCACATGCTATGTGGGTGAAATTACGATACCATGCCAAGTTTCAACCATTTCAGAGTTCATTTGTGGTGCTTTTTAATTTCAGGGTCATTTAGCTCAAAACAATTCATTTAATGCTTGAAAAATAGCAAATGAAGTTAGATAGGGTTGAAATTTTAGGATGTGGCTTCTAATGGTTCATATTGAATGCACAAAAAGTTTGGAGTTGAAATAAGTTAAAAAAATTTGAAATCCTTTTGTAACAGACGAGTTTTCGTCCTAAACCCAGATACTTCGAAAGAGATTGTCCATTTTGTACACGAAGTGCATCCAGTTTTTGCCGTAACCCTCTCAACTTTTTAGCACATGCTATGTGGGTGAAATTATGATACCATGCCAAGTTTCAACCATTTCAGAGTTCATTTGTGGTGCTTTTTAATTTCAGGGTCATTTAGCTCAAAACAATTCATTTAATGCATGAAAAATAGCAAATGAAGTTAGATAGGGTTGAAATTTTAGGATGTGGCTTCTAATGGTTCATATTGAATGCACAAAAAGTTTGGAGTTGAAATAAGTTAAAAAAAATAGAAATCCTTTTGTAACAGACGAGTTTTCGTCCTAAACCCTGATACTTCGAAAGAGATTGATCATTTTGTACACGAAGTGCATCCAGTTTTTGCCGTAACCCTCTCAACTTTTTAGCACATGCTATGTGGGTGAAATTATGATACCATGCCAAGTTTCAACCATTTCAGAGTTCATTTGTGGTGCTTTTTAATTTCAGGGTCATTTAGCTCAAAACAATTCATTAAATGCATAAAAAATAGCAAATGAAGTTAGATTGGGTTGAAATTTTAGGATGTGGCTTCTAATGGTTCATATTGAATGCACAAAAAGTTTGTAGTTAAAATAAGTTAAAAAAATTTGAAATCCTTTTGTAACAGACGAGTTTTCGTCCGAAACCCTGATACTTCGAAAGAGATTGTCCATTTTGTACACGAAGTGCATTCGGTTTTTGCCGTACCCCTCTCAACTTTTTAGCACATGCTATGTGGGTGAAATTATGATACCATGCCAACTTTCAACCATTTCAGAGTTCATTTGTGGTGCTTTTTAATTTCAGGGTCATTTAGCTCAAAACAATTCATTAAATGCATGAAAAATAGCAAATGAAGTTAGATAGGGTTGAAATTTTAGGATGTGGCTTCTAATGGTTCATATTGAATGCACAAAAAGTCTGGAGTTGAAATAAGTTAAAAAAATTGAAATCCTTATGTAACAGACGAGTTTTCGTCCGAAACCCTGATACTTCGAAAGAGATTGTCCATTTTGTACACGAAGTGCATCCAGCTTTTGCCGTAACCCTCTCAACTTTTTATCCCATGCTATGTGGGTGAAATTATGATACCATGCCAAGTTTCAACCTTTTTAGAGTTCATTTGTGGTGCTTTTTAATTTCAGGGTCATTTAGCTCAAAACAATTCATTAAATGCATAAAAAATAGCAAATGAAGTTAGATAGGGTTGAAATTTTAGGATGTGGCTTCTAATGCTTCATATTGAATGCACAAAAAGTCTGGAGTTGAAATAAGTTAAAAAAATTGAAATCCTTTGGTAACACACGAGTTTTCGTCCGAAACCCTGATACTTCGAAAGAGATTGTCCATTTTGTACACGAAGTGCATCCAGTTTTTGCCGTAACCCTCTCAACTTTTTAGCACATGCTATGTGGGTGAAATTATGATACCATGCCAAGTTTCAACCATTTCATAGTTCATTTGTGGTGCTTTTTAATTTCAGGGTCATTTAGCTCAAAACAATTCATTAAATGCATGAAAAATAGCAAATGAAGTTAGATAGGGTTGAAAGTTTAGGATGTGGCTTCTAATGGTTCATATTGAATGCACAAAAAGTCTGGAGTTGAAATAATTTTAAAAATTTGAAATCCTTTTGTAACAGAAGAGTTTTCGTCCGAAACCGTGATACTTCGAAAGAGATTGTCCATTTTGTACACGAAGTGCATCCAGCTTTTGCCGTAACCCTCTCAAATTTTTAGCACATGCTATGTGGGTGAAATTATGATACCATGCCAACTTTCAACCATTTCAGATTTCATTTGTGGTGCTTTTTAATTTCAGGGTTATTTAGCTCAAAACAATTCATTAAATGCATGAAAAATAGCAAATGAAGTTAGATAGGGTTGAAATTTAAAGAATGTGGCTTCTAATGGTTCATATGGAATGCACAAAAAGTTTGGAGTCGAAATAAGTTTAAAAAAATTGAAATCCTTTTGTAACAGACGAGTTTTCGTCCTAAACCCTGATACTTCGAAAGAGATTGTCCATTTTGTACAAGAAGTGCATCCAGTTTTTGCCGTAACCCTCTCAACTTTTTAGCACATGCTATGTGGGTGAAATTACGATACCATGCCAAGTTTCAACCATTTCAGAGTTCATTTGTGGTGCTTTTTAATTTCAGGGTCATTTAGCTCAAAACAATTCATTTAATGCATGAAAAATAGCAAATGAAGTTAGATAGGGTTGAAATTTTAGGATGTGGCTTCTAATGGTTCATATTGAATGCACAAAAAGTCTGGAGTTGAAATAATTTTAAAAAATTGAAATCCTTTTGTAACAGACGAGTTTTCGTCCGAAACCGTGATACTTCGAAAGAGATTGTCCATTTTGTACACGAAGTGCATCCAGCTTTTGCCGTAACCCTCTCAACTTTTTAGCACATGCTATGTGGGTGAAATTATGATACCATGCCAACTTTCAACCATTTCAGATTTCATTTGTGGTGCTTTTTAATTTCAGGGTTATTTAGCTCAAAACAATTCATTAAATGCATGAAAAATAGCAAATGAAGTTAGATAGGGTCGAAATTTTAGGATGTGGCTTCTAATGGTTCATATTGAATGCACAAAAAGTTTTGAGTTGAAATAAGTTAAAAAAAATTGAAATCCTTTTGTAACAGACGAGTTTTCGTCCTAAACCCAGATACTTCGAAAGAGATTGTCCATTTTGTACACGAAGTGCATCCAGTTTTTGCCGTAACCCTCTCAACTTTTTAGCACATGCTATGTGGGTGAAATTATGATACCATGCCAACTTTCAACCATTTCAGAGTTCATTTGTGGTGCTTTTTAATTTCAGGGTCATTTAGCTCAAAACAATTCATTTAATGCATGAAAAATAGCAAATGAAGTTAGATAGGGTTGAAATTTTAGGATGTGGCTTCTAATGGTTCATATTGAATGCACAAAAAGTTTGGAGTTAAAATAAGTTAAAAAAATTTGAAATCCTTTTGTAACAGACGAGTTTTCGTCCGAAACCCTGATACTTCGAAAGAGATTGTCCATTTTGTACACGAAGTGCATTCAGTTTTTGCCGTAACCCTCTCAACTTTTTAGCACATGCTATGTGGGTGAAATTATGATACCATGCCAACTTTCAACCATTTCCGAGTTCATTTGTGGTGCTTTTTAATTTCAGGGTCATTTAGCTCAAAACAATTCATTAAATGCATGAAAAATAGCAAATGAAGTTAGATAGGGTTGAAATTTTAGGATGTGGCTTCTAATGGTTCATATTGAATGCACAAAAAGTCTGGAGTTGAAATAAGTTAAAAAAATTGAAATCCTTATGTAACAGACGAGTTTTCGTCCGAAACCCTGATACTTCGAAAGAGATTGTCCATTTTGTACACGAAGTGCATCCAGCTTTTGCCGTAACCCTCTCAACTTTTTATCCCATGCTATGTGGGTGAAATTATGATACCATGCCAAGTTTCAACCTTTTTAGAGTTCATTTGTGGTGCTTTTTAATTTCAGGGTCATTTAGCTCAAAACAATTCATTAAATGCATAAAAAATAGCAAATGAAGTTAGATAGGGTTAAAATTTTAGGATGTGGCTTCTAATGCTTCATATTGAATGCACAAAAAGTCTGGAGTTGAAATAAGTTAAAAAAATTGAAATCCTTTGGTAACACACGAGTTTTCGTCCGAAACCCTGATACTTCGAAAGAGATTGTCCATTTTGTACACGAAGTGCATCCAGTTTTTGCCGTAACCCTCTCAACTTTTTAGCACATGCTATGTGGGTGAAATTATGATACCATGCCAAGTTTCAACCATTTCATAGTTCATTTGTGGTGCTTTTTAATTTCAGGGTCATTTAGCTCAAAACAATTCATTAAATGCATGAAAAATAGCAAATGAAGTTAGATAGGGTTGAAAGTTTAGGATGTGGCTTCTAATGGTTCATATTGAATGCACAAAAAGTCTGGAGTTGAAATAATTTTAAAAAATTGAAATCCTTTTGTAACAGACGAGTTTTCGTCCGAAACCCTGATACTTCGAAAGAGATTGTCCATTTTGTACACGAAGTGCATCCAGTTTTTGCCGTAACCCTCTCAAATTTTTAGCACATGCTATGTGGGTGAAATTATGATACCATGCCAACTTTCAACCATTTCAGAGTTCATTTGTGGTGCTTTTTAATTTCAGGGTTATTTAGCTCAAAACAATTCATTAAATGCATGAAAAATAGCAAATCAAGTTAGATAGGGTTGAAATTTTAGGATGTGGCTTCTAATGGTTCATATGGAATGCACAAAAAGTTTGGAGTTGAACTAAGTTTAAAAAAATTGAAATCCTTTTGTAACAGACGAGTTTTCGTCCTAAACCCTCATACTTCGAAACAGATTGTCCATTTTGTACACGAAGTGCATCCAGTTTTTGCCGTAACCCTCTCAACTTTTTAGCACATGCTATGTGGGTGAAATTATGATACCATGCCAAGTTTCAACCATTTCCGAGTTCATTTGTGGTGCTTTTTAATTTCAGGGTCATTTAGCTCAAAACAATTCATTTAATGCATGAAAAATAGCAAATGAAGTTAGATAGGGTTGAAATTTTAGGATGTGGCTTCTAATGGTTCATATTGAATGCACAAAAAGTTTGGAGTTGAAATAAGTTAAAAAAATAGAAATCCTTTTGTAACAGACGAGTTTTCGTCCTAAACCTTAATACTTCGAAAGAGATTGTCCATTTTGTACACGAAGTGCATTCAGTTTTTGCCGTAACCCTCTCAACTTTTTAGCACATGCTATGTGGGTGAAATTATGATACCATGCCAACTTTCAACCATTTCAGAGTTCATTTGTGGTGCTTTTTAATTTCAGGGTCATTTAGCTCAAAACAATTCATTAAATGCATGAAAAATAGCAAATGAAGTTAGATAGGGTTGAAATTTTACGATGTGGCTTCTAATGGTTCATATTGAATGCACAAAAAGTCTGGAGTTGAAATAAGTTAAAAAAATTGAAATCCTTATGTAACAGACGAGTTTTCGTCCGAAACCCTGATACTTCGAAAGAGATTGTCCATTTTGTACACGAAGTGCATCCAGCTTTTGCCGTAACCCTCTCAACTTTTTATCCCATGCTATGTGGGTGAAATTATGATACCATGCCAAGTTTCAACCTTTTTAGAGTTCATTTGTGGTGCTTTTTAATTTCAGGGTCATTTAGCTCAAAACAATTCATTAAATGCATAAAAAATAGCAAATGAAGTTAGATAGGGTTAAAATTTTAGGATGTGGCTTCTAATGCTTCATATTGAATGCACAAAAAGTCTGGAGTTGAAATAAGTTAAAAAAATTGAAATCCTTTGGTAACACACGAGTTTTCGTCCGAAACCCTGATACTTCGAAAGAGATTGTCCATTTTGTACACGAAGTGCATCCAGTTTTTGCCGTAACCCTCTCAACTTTTTAGCACATGCTATGTGGGTGAAATTATGATACCATGCCAAGTTTCAACCATTTCATAGTTCATTTGTGGTGCTTTTTAATTTCAGGGTCATTTAGCTCAAAACAATTCATTAAATGCATGAAAAATAGCAAATGAAGTTAGATAGGGTTGAAAGTTTAGGATGTGGCTTCTAATGGTTCATATTGAATGCACAAAAAGTCTGGAGTTGAAATAATTTTAAAAAATTGAAATCCTTTTGTAACAGACGAGTTTTCGTCCGAAACCCTGATACTTCGAAAGAGATTGTCCATTTTGTACACGAAGTGCATCCAGTTTTTGCCGTAACCCTCTCAACTTTTTAGCACATGCTATGTGGGTGAAATTATGATACCATGCCAACTTTCAACCATTTCAGAGTTCATTTGTGGTGCATTTTAATTTCAGGGTTATTTAGCTCAAAACAATTCATTAAATGCATGAAAAATAGCAAATCAAGTTAGATAGGGTTGAAATTTTAGGATGTGGCTTCTAATGGTTCATATGGAATGCACAAAAAGTTTGGAGTTGAAATAAGTTTAAAAAAATTGAAATCCTTTTGTAACAGACGAGTTTTCGTCCTAAACCCTCATACTTTGAAACAGATTGTCCATTTTGTACACGAAGTGCATCCAGTTTTTGCCGTAACCCTCTCAACTTTTTAGCACATGCTATGTGGGTGAAATTATGATACCATGCCAAGTTTCAACCATTTCAGAGTTCATTTGTGGTGCTTTTTAATTTCAGGGTCATTTAGCTCAAAACAATTCATTTAATGCATGAAAAATAGCAAATGAAGTTAGATAGGGTTGAAATTTTAGGATGTGGCTTCTAATGGTTCATATTGAATGCACAAAAAGTTTGGAGTTGAAATAAGTTAAAAAAAATAGAAATCCTTTTGTAACAGACGAGTTTTCGTCCTAAACCCTGATACTTCGAAAGAGATTGTCCATTTTGTACACGAAGTGCATCCAATTTTTGCCGTAACCCTCTCAACTTTTTAGCACATGCTATGTGGGTGAAATTATGATACCATGCCAAGTTTCAACCATTTCAGAGTTCATTTGTGGTGCTTTTTAATTTCAGGGTCATTTAGCTCAAAACAATTCATTAAATGCATAAAAAATAGCAAATGAAGTTAGATAGGGTTGAAATTTTAGGATGTGGCTTCTAATGGTTCATATTGAATGCACAAAAAGTTTGGAGTTAAAATAAGTTAAAAAAATTTGAAATCCTTTTGTAACAGACGAGTTTTCGTCCGAAACCCTGATACTTCGAAAGAGATTGTCCATTTTGTACACGAAGTGCATTCGGTTTTTGCCGTAACCCTCTCAACTTTTTAGCACATGCTATGTGGGTGAAATGATGATACCATGCCAACTTTCAACCATTTCAGAGTTCATTTGTGGTGCTTTTTAATTTCAGGGTCATTTAGCTCAAAACAATTCATTAAATGCATGAAAAATAGCAAATGAAGTTAGATAGGGTTGAAATTTTAGGATGTGGCTTCTAATGGTTCATATTGAATGCACAAAAAGTCTGGAGTTGAAATAAGTTAAAAAAATTGAAATCCTTATGTAACAGACGAGTTTTCGTCCGAAACCCTGATACTTCGAAAGAGATTGTCCATTTTGTACACGAAGTGCATCCAGCTTTTGCCGTAACCCTCTCAACTTTTTATCCCATGCTATGTGGGTGAAATTATGATACCATGCCAAGTTTCAACCTTTTTAGAGTTCATTTGTGGTGCTTTTTAATTTCAGGGTCATTTAGCTCAAAACAATTCATTAAATGCATAAAAAATAGCAAATGAAGTTAGATAGGGTTAAAATTTTAGGATGTGGCTTCTAATGCTTCATATTGAATGCACAAAAAGTCTGGAGTTGAAATAAGTTAAAAAAATTGAAATCCTTTGGTAACACACGAGTTTTCGTCCGAAACCCTGATACTTCGAAAGAGATTGTCCATTTTGTACACGAAGTGCATCCAGTTTTTGCCGTAACCCTCTCAACTTTTTAGCACATGCTATGTGGGTGAAATTATGATACCATGCCAAGTTTCAACCATTTCATAGTTCATTTGTGGTGCTTTTTAATTTCAGGGTCATTTAGCTCAAAACAATTCATTAAATGCATGAAAAATAGCAAATGAAGTTAGATAGGGTTGAAAGTTTAGGATGTGGCTTCTAATGGTTCATATTGAATGCACAAAAAGTCTGGAGTTGAAATAATTTTAAAAAATTGAAATCCTTTTGTAACAGACGAGTTTTCGTCCGAAACCCTGATACTTCGAAAGAGATTGTCCATTTTGTACACGAAGTGCATCCAGTTTTTGCCGTAACCCTCTCAACTTTTTAGCACATGCTATGTGGGTGAAATTATGATACCATGCCAACTTTCAACCATTTCAGAGTTCATTTGTGGTGCATTTTAATTTCAGGGTTATTTAGCTCAAAACAATTCATTAAATGCATGAAAAATAGCAAATCAAGTTAGATAGGGTTGAAATTTTAGGATGTGGCTTCTAATGGTTCATATGGAATGCACAAAAAGTTTGGAGTTGAAATAAGTTTAAAAAAATTGAAATCCTTTTGTAACAGACGAGTTTTCGTCCTAAACCCTCATACTTCGAAACAGATTGTCCATTTTGTACACGAAGTGCATCCAGTTTTTGCCGTAACCCTCTCAACTTTTTAGCACATGCTATGTGGGTGAAATTATGATACCATGCCAAGTTTCAACCATTTCAGAGTTCATTTGTGGTGCTTTTTAATTTCAGGGTCATTTAGCTCAAAACAATTCATTTAATGCATGAAAAATAGCAAATGAAGTTAGATAGGGTTGAAATTTTAGGATGTGGCTTCTAATGGTTCATATTGAATGCACAAAAAGTCTGGAGTTGAAATAATTTTAAAAAATTGAAATCCTTTTGTAACAGACGAGTTTTCGTCCGAAACCGTGATACTTCGAAAGAGATTGTCCATTTTGTACACGAAGTGCATCCAGCTTTTGCCGTAACCCTCTCAACTTTTTAGCACATGCTATGTGGGTGAAATTATGATACCATGCCAACTTTCAACCATTTCAGATTTCATTTGTGGTGCTTTTTAATTTCAGGGTTATTTAGCTCAAAACAATTCATTAAATGCATGAAAAATAGCAAATGAAGTTAGATAGGGTCGAAATTTTAGGATGTGGCTTCTAATGGTTCATATTGAATGCACAAAAAGTTTTGAGTTGAAATAAGTTAAAAAAAATTGAAATCCTTTTGTAACAGACGAGTTTTCGTCCTAAACCCAGATACTTCGAAAGAGATTGTCCATTTTGTACACGAAGTGCATCCAGTTTTTGCCGTAACCCTCTCAACTTTTTAGCACATGCTATGTGGGTGAAATTATGATACCATGCCAACTTTCAACCATTTCAGAGTTCATTTGTGGTGCTTTTTAATTTCAGGGTCATTTAGCTCAAAACAATTCATTTAATGCATGAAAAATAGCAAATGAAGTTAGATAGGGTTGAAATTTTAGGATGTGGCTTCTAATGGTTCATATTGAATGCACAAAAAGTTTGGAGTTAAAATAAGTTAAAAAAATTTGAAATCCTTTTGTAACAGACGAGTTTTCGTCCGAAACCCTGATACTTCGAAAGAGATTGTCCATTTTGTACACGAAGTGCATTCAGTTTTTGCCGTAACCCTCTCAACTTTTTAGCACATGCTATGTGGGTGAAATTATGATACCATGCCAACTTTCAACCATTTCCGAGTTCATTTGTGGTGCTTTTTAATTTCAGGGTCATTTAGCTCAAAACAATTCATTAAATGCATGAAAAATAGCAAATGAAGTTAGATAGGGTTGAAATTTTAGGATGTGGCTTCTAATGGTTCATATTGAATGCACAAAAAGTCTGGAGTTGAAATAAGTTAAAAAAATTGAAATCCTTATGTAACAGACGAGTTTTCGTCCGAAACCCTGATACTTCGAAAGAGATTGTCCATTTTGTACACGAAGTGCATCCAGCTTTTGCCGTAACCCTCTCAACTTTTTATCCCATGCTATGTGGGTGAAATTATGATACCATGCCAAGTTTCAACCTTTTTAGAGTTCATTTGTGGTGCTTTTTAATTTCAGGGTCATTTAGCTCAAAACAATTCATTAAATGCATAAAAAATAGCAAATGAAGTTAGATAGGGTTAAAATTTTAGGATGTGGCTTCTAATGCTTCATATTGAATGCACAAAAAGTCTGGAGTTGAAATAAGTTAAAAAAATTGAAATCCTTTGGTAACACACGAGTTTTCGTCCGAAACCCTGATACTTCGAAAGAGATTGTCCATTTTGTACACGAAGTGCATCCAGTTTTTGCCGTAACCCTCTCAACTTTTTAGCACATGCTATGTGGGTGAAATTATGATACCATGCCAAGTTTCAACCATTTCATAGTTCATTTGTGGTGCTTTTTAATTTCAGGGTCATTTAGCTCAAAACAATTCATTAAATGCATGAAAAATAGCAAATGAAGTTAGATAGGGTTGAAAGTTTAGGATGTGGCTTCTAATGGTTCATATTGAATGCACAAAAAGTCTGGAGTTGAAATAATTTTAAAAAATTGAAATCCTTTTGTAACAGACGAGTTTTCGTCCGAAACCCTGATACTTCGAAAGAGATTGTCCATTTTGTACACGAAGTGCATCCAGTTTTTGCCGTAACCCTCTCAAATTTTTAGCACATGCTATGTGGGTGAAATTATGATACCATGCCAACTTTCAACCATTTCAGAGTTCATTTGTGGTGCTTTTTAATTTCAGGGTTATTTAGCTCAAAACAATTCATTAAATGCATGAAAAATAGCAAATCAAGTTAGATAGGGTTGAAATTTTAGGATGTGGCTTCTAATGGTTCATATGGAATGCACAAAAAGTTTGGAGTTGAACTAAGTTTAAAAAAATTGAAATCCTTTTGTAACAGACGAGTTTTCGTCCTAAACCCTCATACTTCGAAACAGATTGTCCATTTTGTACACGAAGTGCATCCAGTTTTTGCCGTAACCCTCTCAACTTTTTAGCACATGCTATGTGGGTGAAATTATGATACCATGCCAAGTTTCAACCATTTCCGAGTTCATTTGTGGTGCTTTTTAATTTCAGGGTCATTTAGCTCAAAACAATTCATTTAATGCATGAAAAATAGCAAATGAAGTTAGATAGGGTTGAAATTTTAGGATGTGGCTTCTAATGGTTCATATTGAATGCACAAAAAGTTTGGAGTTGAAATAAGTTAAAAAAATAGAAATCCTTTTGTAACAGACGAGTTTTCGTCCTAAACCTTAATACTTCGAAAGAGATTGTCCATTTTGTACACGAAGTGCATTCAGTTTTTGCCGTAACCCTCTCAACTTTTTAGCACATGCTATGTGGGTGAAATTATGATACCATGCCAACTTTCAACCATTTCAGAGTTCATTTGTGGTGCTTTTTAATTTCAGGGTCATTTAGCTCAAAACAATTCATTAAATGCATGAAAAATAGCAAATGAAGTTAGATAGGGTTGAAATTTTACGATGTGGCTTCTAATGGTTCATATTGAATGCACAAAAAGTCTGGAGTTGAAATAAGTTAAAAAAATTGAAATCCTTATGTAACAGACGAGTTTTCGTCCGAAACCCTGATACTTCGAAAGAGATTGTCCATTTTGTACACGAAGTGCATCCAGCTTTTGCCGTAACCCTCTCAACTTTTTATCCCATGCTATGTGGGTGAAATTATGATACCATGCCAAGTTTCAACCTTTTTAGAGTTCATTTGTGGTGCTTTTTAATTTCAGGGTCATTTAGCTCAAAACAATTCATTAAATGCATAAAAAATAGCAAATGAAGTTAGATAGGGTTAAAATTTTAGGATGTGGCTTCTAATGCTTCATATTGAATGCACAAAAAGTCTGGAGTTGAAATAAGTTAAAAAAATTGAAATCCTTTGGTAACACACGAGTTTTCGTCCGAAACCCTGATACTTCGAAAGAGATTGTCCATTTTGTACACGAAGTGCATCCAGTTTTTGCCGTAACCCTCTCAACTTTTTAGCACATGCTATGTGGGTGAAATTATGATACCATGCCAAGTTTCAACCATTTCATAGTTCATTTGTGGTGCTTTTTAATTTCAGGGTCATTTAGCTCAAAACAATTCATTAAATGCATGAAAAATAGCAAATGAAGTTAGATAGGGTTGAAAGTTTAGGATGTGGCTTCTAATGGTTCATATTGAATGCACAAAAAGTCTGGAGTTGAAATAATTTTAAAAAATTGAAATCCTTTTGTAACAGACGAGTTTTCGTCCGAAACCCTGATACTTCGAAAGAGATTGTCCATTTTGTACACGAAGTGCATCCAGTTTTTGCCGTAACCCTCTCAACTTTTTAGCACATGCTATGTGGGTGAAATTATGATACCATGCCAACTTTCAACCATTTCAGAGTTCATTTGTGGTGCATTTTAATTTCAGGGTTATTTAGCTCAAAACAATTCATTAAATGCATGAAAAATAGCAAATCAAGTTAGATAGGGTTGAAATTTTAGGATGTGGCTTCTAATGGTTCATATGGAATGCACAAAAAGTTTGGAGTTGAAATAAGTTTAAAAAAATTGAAATCCTTTTGTAACAGACGAGTTTTCGTCCTAAACCCTCATACTTTGAAACAGATTGTCCATTTTGTACACGAAGTGCATCCAGTTTTTGCCGTAACCCTCTCAACTTTTTAGCACATGCTATGTGGGTGAAATTATGATACCATGCCAAGTTTCAACCATTTCAGAGTTCATTTGTGGTGCTTTTTAATTTCAGGGTCATTTAGCTCAAAACAATTCATTTAATGCATGAAAAATAGCAAATGAAGTTAGATAGGGTTGAAATTTTAGGATGTGGCTTCTAATGGTTCATATTGAATGCACAAAAAGTTTGGAGTTGAAATAAGTTAAAAAAAATAGAAATCCTTTTGTAACAGACGAGTTTTCGTCCTAAACCCTGATACTTCGAAAGAGATTGTCCATTTTGTACACGAAGTGCATCCAATTTTTGCCGTAACCCTCTCAACTTTTTAGCACATGCTATGTGGGTGAAATTATGATACCATGCCAAGTTTCAACCATTTCAGAGTTCATTTGTGGTGCTTTTTAATTTCAGGGTCATTTAGCTCAAAACAATTCATTAAATGCATAAAAAATAGCAAATGAAGTTAGATAGGGTTGAAATTTTAGGATGTGGCTTCTAATGGTTCATATTGAATGCACAAAAAGTTTGGAGTTAAAATAAGTTAAAAAAATTTGAAATCCTTTTGTAACAGACGAGTTTTCGTCCGAAACCCTGATACTTCGAAAGAGATTGTCCATTTTGTACACGAAGTGCATTCGGTTTTTGCCGTAACCCTCTCAACTTTTTAGCACATGCTATGTGGGTGAAATGATGATACCATGCCAACTTTCAACCATTTCAGAGTTCATTTGTGGTGCTTTTTAATTTCAGGGTCATTTAGCTCAAAACAATTCATTAAATGCATGAAAAATAGCAAATGAAGTTAGATAGGGTTGAAATTTTAGGATGTGGCTTCTAATGGTTCATATTGAATGCACAAAAAGTCTGGAGTTGAAATAAGTTAAAAAAATTGAAATCCTTATGTAACAGACGAGTTTTCGTCCGAAACCCTGATACTTCGAAAGAGATTGTCCATTTTGTACACGAAGTGCATCCAGCTTTTGCCGTAACCCTCTCAACTTTTTATCCCATGCTATGTGGGTGAAATTATGATACCATGCCAAGTTTCAACCTTTTTAGAGTTCATTTGTGGTGCTTTTTAATTTCAGGGTCATTTAGCTCAAAACAATTCATTAAATGCATAAAAAATAGCAAATGAAGTTAGATAGGGTTAAAATTTTAGGATGTGGCTTCTAATGCTTCATATTGAATGCACAAAAAGTCTGGAGTTGAAATAAGTTAAAAAAATTGAAATCCTTTGGTAACACACGAGTTTTCGTCCGAAACCCTGATACTTCGAAAGAGATTGTCCATTTTGTACACGAAGTGCATCCAGTTTTTGCCGTAACCCTCTCAACTTTTTAGCACATGCTATGTGGGTGAAATTATGATACCATGCCAAGTTTCAACCATTTCATAGTTCATTTGTGGTGCTTTTTAATTTCAGGGTCATTTAGCTCAAAACAATTCATTAAATGCATGAAAAATAGCAAATGAAGTTAGATAGGGTTGAAAGTTTAGGATGTGGCTTCTAATGGTTCATATTGAATGCACAAAAAGTCTGGAGTTGAAATAATTTTAAAAAATTGAAATCCTTTTGTAACAGACGAGTTTTCGTCCGAAACCCTGATACTTCGAAAGAGATTGTCCATTTTGTACACGAAGTGCATCCAGTTTTTGCCGTAACCCTCTCAACTTTTTAGCACATGCTATGTGGGTGAAATTATGATACCATGCCAACTTTCAACCATTTCAGAGTTCATTTGTGGTGCATTTTAATTTCAGGGTTATTTAGCTCAAAACAATTCATTAAATGCATGAAAAATAGCAAATCAAGTTAGATAGGGTTGAAATTTTAGGATGTGGCTTCTAATGGTTCATATGGAATGCACAAAAAGTTTGGAGTTGAAATAAGTTTAAAAAAATTGAAATCCTTTTGTAACAGACGAGTTTTCGTCCTAAACCCTCATACTTCGAAACAGATTGTCCATTTTGTACACGAAGTGCATCCAGTTTTTGCCGTAACCCTCTCAACTTTTTAGCACATGCTATGTGGGTGAAATTATGATACCATGCCAAGTTTCAACCATTTCAGAGTTCATTTGTGGTGCTTTTTAATTTCAGGGTCATTTAGCTCAAAACAATTCATTTAATGCATGAAAAATAGCAAATGAAGTTAGATAGGGTTGAAATTTTAGGATGTGGCTTCTAATGGTTCATATTGAATGCACAAAAAGTTTGGAGTTGAAATAAGTTAAAAAAAATAGAAATCCTTTTGTAACAGACGAGTTTTCGTCCTAAACCCTGATACTTCGAAAGAGATTGTCCATTTTGTACACGAAGTGCATCCAGTTTTTGCCGTAACCCTCTCAACTTTTTAGCACATGCTATGTGGGTGAAATTATGATACCATGCCAAGTTTCAACCATTTCAGAGTTCATTTGTGGTGCTTTTTAATTTCAGGGTCATTTAGCTCAAAACAATTCATTAAATGCATAAAAAATAGCAAATGAAGTTAGATAGGGTTGAAATTTTAGGATGTGGCTTCTAATGGTTCATATTGAATGCACAAAAAGTTTGGAGTTAAAATAAGTTAAAAAAATTTGAAATCCTTTTGTAACAGACGAGTTTTCGTCCGAAACCCTGATACTTCGAAAGAGATTGTCCATTTTGTACACGAAGTGCATTCGGTTTTTGCCGTAACCCTCTCAACTTTTTAGCACATGCTATGTGGGTGAAATGATGATACCATGCCAACTTTCAACCATTTCAGAGTTCATTTGTGGTGCTTTTTAATTTCAGGGTCATTTAGCTCAAAACAATTCATTAAATGCATGAAAAATAGCAAATGAAGTTAGATAGGGTTGAAATTTTAGGATGTGGCTTCTAATGGTTCATATTGAATGCACAAAAAGTCTGGAGTTGAAATAAGTTAAAAAAATTGAAATCCTTATGTAACAGACGAGTTTTCGTCCGAAACCCTGATACTTCGAAAGAGATTGTCCATTTTGTACACGAAGTGCATCCAGCTTTTGCCGTAACCCTCTCAACTTTTTATCCCATGCTATGTGGGTGAAATTATGATACCATGCCAAGTTTCAACCTTTTTAGAGTTCATTTGTGGTGCTTTTTAATTTCAGGGTCATTTAGCTCAAAACAATTCATTAAATGCATAAAAAATAGCAAATGAAGTTAGATAGCGTTGAAATTTTAGGATGTGGCTTCTAATGCTTCATATTGAATGCACAAAAAGTCTGGAGTTGAAATAAGTTAAAAAAATTGAAATCCTTTGGTAACACACGAGTTTTCGTCCGAAACCCTGATACTTCGAAAGAGATTGTCCATTTTGTACACGAAGTGCATCCAGTTTTTGCCGTAACCCTCTCAACTTTTTAGCACATGCTATGTGGGTGAAATTATGATACCATGCCAACTTTCAACCATTTCAGAGTTCATTTGTGGTGCTTTTTAATTTCAGGGTTATTTAGCTCAAAACAATTCATTAAATGCATAAAAAATAGCAAATGAAGTTAGATAGGGTTGAAATTTTAGGATGTGGCTTCTAGTGCTTCATATTGAATGCACAAAAAGTCTGGAGTTGAAATAAGTTAAAAAAATTGAAATCCTTTTGTAACACACGAGTTTTCGTCCGAAACCCTGATACTTCGAAAGAGATTGTCCGTTTTGTACACGAAGTGCATCCAGTTTTTGCCGTAACCCTCTCAACTTTTTAGCACATGCTATGTGGGTGAAATTATGATACCATGCCAAGTTTCAACCATTT
The DNA here is from genome assembly GCA_039707655.1 of Elymus sibiricus. Classification (NCBI taxonomy): domain Eukaryota; kingdom Viridiplantae; phylum Streptophyta; class Magnoliopsida; order Poales; family Poaceae; genus Elymus; species Elymus sibiricus. Next base: position 243,736,255 of record CM077665.1, read on the forward strand.
CAGAGTTCATTTGTGGTGCTTTTTAATTTCAGGGTCATTTAGCTCAAAACAATTCATTAAATGCATGAAAAATAGCAAATGAAGTTAGATAGGGTTGAAAGTTTAGGATGTGGCTTCTAATGGTTCATATTGAATGCACAAAAAGTCTGGAGTTGAAATAATTTTAAAAAATTGAAATCCTTTTGTAACAGACGAGTTTTCGTCAGAAACCCTGATACTTCGAAAGAGATTGTCCATTTTGTACACGAAGTGCATCCAGTTTTTTCCGTAACCCTCTCAACTGTTTAGCACATGCTATGTGGGTGAAATTATGATATACCATGCCAAGTTTCAACCATTTCCGAGTTCATTTGTGGTGCTTTTTAATTTCAGGGTCATTTAGCTGAAAACAATTCATTAAATGCACGAAAAATAGCAAATGAAGTTAGATAGGGTTGAAATTTTAGGATGTGGCTTCTAATGGTTCATATTGAATGCACAAAAAGTCTGGAGTTGAAATAATTTTAAAAAATTGAAATCCTTTTGTAACAGACGAGTTTTCGTCCGAAACCCTGATACTTCGAAAGAGATTGTCCATTTTGTACAGGAAGTGCATCCAGTTTTTGCCGTAACCCTCTCAACTTTTTAGCACATGCTATGTGGGTGAAATTATGATACCATGCCAACTTTCAACCATTTCAGAGTTCATTTGTGGTGCTTTTTAATTTCAGGGTCATTTAGCTGAAAACAATTCATTAAATGCATGAAAAATAGCAAATGAAGTTAGATAGGGTCGAAATTTTAGGATGTGGCTTCTAATGGTTCATATGGAATGCACAAAAAGTTTTGAGTTGAAATAAGTTAAAAAAAATTGAAATCCTTTTGTAACAGACGAGTTTTCGTCCTAAACCCTGATACTTCGAAAGAGATTGTCCATTTTGTACACGAAGTGCATCCAGTTTTTGCCGTAACCCTCTCAACTTTTTAGCACATGCTATGTGGGTGAAATTATGGTACCATGCCAAGTTTCAACCATTTCATAGTTCATTTGTGGTGCTTTTTAATTTCAGGGTCATTTAGCTCAAAACAATTCATTTAATGCATGAAAAATAGCAAATGAAGTTAGATAGGGTTGAAATTTTAGGATGTGGCTTCTAATGGTTCATATTGAATGCACAAAAAGTTTGGAGTTGAAATAAGTTAAAAAAAATAGAAATCCTTTTGTAACAGACGAGTTTTCGTCCTAAACCCTGATACTTCGAAAGAGATTGTCCATTTTGTACACGAAGTGCATCCAGTTTTTGCCGTAACCCTCTCAACTTTTTAGCACATGCTATGTGGGTGAAATTATGATACCATGCCAAGTTTCAACCATTTCAGAGTTCATTTGTGGTGCTTTTTAATATCAGGGTCATTTAGCTCAAAACAATTCATTAAATGCATAAAAAATAGCAAATGAAGTTAGATAGGGTTGAAATTTTAGGATGTGGCTTCTAATGCTTCATATTGAATGCACAAAAATTCTGGAGTTGAAATAAGTTAAAAAAATTGAAATCCTTTTGTAACACACGAGTTTTCGTCCGAAACCTTGATACTTCGAAAGAGATTGTCCGTTTTGTACACGAAGTGCATCCAGTTTTTGCCGTAACCCTCTCAACTTTTTAGCACATGCTATGTGGGGGGAATTATGATACCATGCCAAGTTTCAACCATTTCAGAGTTCATTTGTGGTGCTTTTTAATTTCAGGGACATTTAGCTCAAAATAATTCATTAAATGCATGAAAAATAGCAAATGAAGTTAGATAGGGTTGAAAGTTTAGGATGTGGCTTCTAATGGTTCATATTGAATGCACAAAAAGTCTGGAGTTGAAATAATTTTAAAAAATTGAAATCCTTTTGTAACAGACGAGTTTTCGTCCGAAACCCTGATACTTCGAAAGAGATTGTCCATTTTGTACACGAAGTGCATCCAGTTTTTTCCGTAACCCTCTCAACTGTTTAGCACATGCTATGTGGGTGAAATTATGATATACCATGCCAAGTTTCAACCATTTCCGAGTTCATTTGTGGTGCTTTTTAATTTCAGGGTCATTTAGCTGAAAACAATTCATTAAATGCATGAAAAATAGCAAATGAAGTTAGATAGGGTTGAAATTTTAGGATGTGGCTTCTAATGGTTCATATTGAATGCACAAAAAGTCTGGAGTTGAAATAATTTTAAAAAATTGAAATCCTTTTGTAACAGACGAGTTTTCGTCCGAAACCCTGATACTTCGAAAGAGATTGTCCATTTTGTACAGGAAGTGCATCCAGTTTTTGCCGTAACCCTCTCAACTTTTTAGCACATGCTATGTGGGTGAAATTATGTTACCATGCCAACTTTCAACCATTTCAGAGTTCATTTGTGGTGCTTTTTAATTTCAGGGTCATTTAGCTCAAAACAATTCTTTAAATGCATGAAAAATAGCAAATGAAGTTAGATAGGGTCGAAATTTTAGGATGTGGCTTCTAATGGTTCATATTGAATGCACAAAACGTTTGGAGTTGAAATAAGTTAAAAAAAATTGAAATCCTTTTGTAACAGACGAGTTTTCGTCCTAAACCCTGATACTTCGAAAGAGATTGTCCATTTTGTACACGAAGTGCATCCAGTTTTTTCCGTAACCCTCTCAACTGTTTAGCACATGCTATGTGGGTGAAATTATGGTACCATGCCAAGTTTCAACCATTTCAGAGTTCATTTGTGGTGCTTTTTAATTTCAGGGTCATTTAGCTCAAAACAATTCATTAAATGCATGAAAAATAGCAAATGAAGTTAGATAGGGTTGAAATTTTAGGATGTGGCTTCTAATGGTTCATATTGAATGCACAAAAAGTCTGGCGTTGAAATAAGTTAAAAAAAATTGAAATCCTTTTGTAACAGACGAGTTTTCGTCCGAAACCCTGATATTTCGAAAGAGATTGTCCATTTTGTACACGAAGTGCATCCAGTTTTTGCCGTAACCCTCTCAACTTTTTAGCACATGCTATGTGGGTGAAATTATGATACCATGCCAAGTTTCAACCATTTGATAGTTCATTTGTGGTGCTTTTTAATTTCAGGGTCATTTAGCTCAAAACAATTCATTAAATGCATGAAAAATAGGAAATGAAGTTAGATAGGGTTGAAATTTTAGGATGTGGCTTCTAATGGTTCATATTGAATGCACAAAAAGTCTGGAGTTGAAAAAAGTTAAAAAAAAATTGAAATCCTTATGTAACAGACGAGTTTTCGTCCGAAACCCTGATACTTCGAAAGAGATTGTCCATTTTGTACACGAAGTGCATCCAGCTTTTGCCGTAAACCTCTCAACTTTTTATCCCATGCTATGTGGGTGAAATTATGATACCATGCCAAGTTTCAACCTTTTTAGAGTTCATTTGTGGTGCTTTTTAATTTAAGGGTCATTTAGCTCAAAACAATTCATTAAATGCATAAAAAATAGCAAATGAAGTTAGATAGGGTTGAAATTTTAGGATGTGGCTTCTAATGCTTCATATTGAAAGCACAAAAAGTCTGGAGTTGAAATAAGTTAAAAAAATTGAAATCCTTTGGTAACACACGAGTTTTCGTCCGAAACCCTGATACTTCGAAAGAGATTGTCCATTTTGTACACGAAGTGCATCCAGTTTTTGCCGTAACCCTCTCAACTTTTTAGCACATGCTATGTGGGTGAAATTATGATACCATGCCAAGTTTCAACCATTTCAGAGTTCATTTGTGGTGCTTTTTAATTTCAGGGTCATTTAGCTCAAAACAATTCATTAAATGCATGAAAAATAGCAAATGAAGTTAGATAGGGTTGAAAGTTTAGGATGTGGCTTCTAATGGTTCATATTGAATGCACAAAAAGTCTGGAGTTGAAATAATTTTAAAAAATTGAAATCCTTTTGTAACAGAAGAGTTTTCGTCCGAAACCCTGATACTTCGAAAGAGATTGTCCATTTTGTACACGAAGTGCATCCAGTTTTTGCCGTAACCCTCTCAACTTTTTAGCACATGCTATGTGGGTGAAATTATGATACCATGCCAACTTTCAACCATTTCAGAGTTCATTTGTGGTGCTTTTTAATTTTAGGGTCATTTAGCTGAAAACAATTCATTAAATGCATGAAAAATAGCAAATGAAGTTAGATAGGGTCGAAATTTTAGGATGTGGCTTCTAATGGTTCATATTGAATGCACAAAAAGTTTTGAGTTGAAATAAGTTAAAAAAAATTGAAATCCTTTTGTAACAGACGAGTTTTCGTCCTAAACCCTGATACTTCGAAAGAGATTGTCCATTTTGTACACGAAGTGCATCCAGTTTTTGCCGTAACCCTCTCAACTTTTTAGCACATGCTATGTGGGTGAAATTATGGTACCATGCCAAGTTTCAACCATTTCATAGTTCATTTGTGGTGCTTTTTAATTTCAGGGTCATTTAGCTCAAAACAATTCATTAAATGCATGAAAAATAGCAAATGAAGTTAGATAGGGTTGAAATTTTAGGATGTGGCTTCTAATGGTTCATATTGAATGCACAAAAAGTCTGGAGTTGAAATAAGTTAAAAAAAATTGAAATCCTTTTGTAACAGACGAGTTTTCGTCCTAAACCCTGATATTTCGAAAGAGATTGTCCATTTTGTACACGAAGTGCATCCAGTTTTTGCCGTAACCCTCTCAACTTTTTAGCACATGCTATGTGGGTGAAATTAAGATACCATGCCAAGTTTCAACCATTTGATAGTTCATTTGTGGTGCTTTTTAATTTCAGGGTCATTTAGCTCAAAACAATTCATTAAATGCATGAAAAATAGCAAATGAAGTTAGATAGGGTTGAAATTTTAGGATGTGGCTTCTAATGGTTCATATTGAATGCACAAAAAGTTTGGAGTTGAAAAAAGTTAAAAAAAATTGAAATCCTTATGTAACAGACGAGTTTTCGTCCGAAACCCTGATACTTCGAAAGAGATTGTCCATTTTGTACACGAAGTGCATCCAGTTTTTGCCGTAAACCTCTCAACTTTTTATCCCATGCTATGTGGGTGAAATTATGATACCATGCCAAGTTTCAACCTTTTTAGAGTTCATTTGTGGTGCTTTTTAATTTCAGGGTCATTTAGCTCAAAACAATTCATTAAATGCATAAAAAATAGCAAATGAAGTTAGATAGGGTTGAAATTTTAGGATGTGGCTTCTAATGCTTCATATTGAATGCACAAAAAGTCTGGAGTTGAAATAAGTTAAAAAAATTGAAATCCTTTGGTAACAGACGAGTTTTCGTCCGAAACCCTGATACTTCGAAAGAGATTGTCCATTTTGTACACGAAGTGCATCCAGTTTTTGCCGTAACCCTCTCAACTTTTTAGCACATGCTATGTGGGTGAAATTATGATACCATGCCAAGTTTCAACCATTTCAGAGTTCATTTGTGGTGCTTTTTAATTTCAGGGTTATTTAGCTCAAAACAATTCATTAAATGCATAAAAAATAGCAAATGAAGTTAGATAGGGTTGAAATTTTAGGATGTGGCTTCTAGTGCTTCATATTGAATGCACAAAAAGTCTGGAGTTGAAATAAGTTAAAAAAATTGAAATCCTTTTGTAACACACGAGTTTTCGTCCGAAACCCTGATACTTCGAAAGAGATTGTCCGTTTTGTACACGAAGTGCATCCAGTTTTTGCCGTAACCCTCTCAATTTTTTAGCACATGCTATGCGGGTGAAATTATGATACCATGCGAAGTTTCAACCATTTCAGAGTTCATTTGTGGTGCTTTTTAATTTCAGGGTCATTTAGCTCAAAACAATTCATTAAATGCATGAAAAATAACAAATGAAGTTAGATAGGGTTGAAAGTTTAGGATGTGGCTTCTAATGGTTCATATTGAATGCACAAAAAGTCTGGAGTTGAAATAATTTTAAAAAATTGAAATCCTTTTGTAACAGAAGAGTTTTCGTCCGAAACCCTGATACTTCGAAAGAGATTGTCCATTTTGTACACGAAGTGCATCCAGTTTTTTCCGTAACCCTCTCAACTGTTTAGCACATGCTATGTGGGTGAAATTATGATATACCATGCCAAGTTTCAACCATTTCCGAGTTCATTTGTGGTGCTTTTTAATTTCAGGGTCATTTAGCTGAAAACAATTCATTAAATGCATGAAAAATAGCAAATGAAGTTAGATAGGGTTGAAATTTTAGGATGTGGCTTCTAATGGTTCATATTGAATGCACAAAAAGTCTGGAGTTGAAATAATTTTAAAAAATTGAAATCCTTTTGTAACAGACGAGTTTTCGTCCGAAACCCTGATACTTCGAAAGAGATTGTCCATTTTGTACACGAAGTGCATCCAGTTTTTGCCGTAACCCTCTCAACTTTTTAGCACATGCTATGTGGGTGAAATTATGATACCATGCCAACTTTCAACCATTTCAGAGTTCATTTGTGGTGCTTTTTAATTTCAGGATCATTTAGCTGAAAACAATTCATTAAATGCATGAAAAATAGCAAATGAAGTTAGATAGGGTCGAAATTTTAGGATGTGGCTTCTAATGGTTCATATTGAATGCACAAAAAGTTTTGAGTTGAAATAAGTTAAAAAAAATTGAAATCCTTTTGTAACAGACGAGTTTTCGTCCTAAACCCTGATACTTCGAAAGAGATTGTCCATTTTGTACACGAAGTGCATCCAGTTTTTGCCGTAACCCTCTCAACTTTTTAGCACATGCTATGTGGGTGAAATTATGGTACCATGCCAAGTTTCAACCATTTCATAGTTCATTTGTGGTGCTTTTTAATTTCAGGGTCATTTAGCTCAAAACAATTCATTAAATGCATGAAAAATAGCAAATGAAGTTAGATAGGGTTGAAATTTTAGGATGTGGCTTCTAATGGTTCATATTGAATGCACAAAAAGTCTGGAGTTGAAAAAAGTTAAAAAAAATTGAAATCCTTATGTAACAGACGAGTTTTCGTCCGAAACCCTGATACTTCGAAAGAGATTGTCCATTTTGTACACGAAGTGCATCCAGCTTTTGCCGTAAACCTCTCAACTTTTTATCCCATGCTATGTGGGTGAAATTATGATACCATGCCAAGTTTCAACCTTTTTAGAGTTCATTTGTGGTGCTTTTTAATTTTAGGGTCATTTAGCTCAAAACAATTCATTAAATGCATAAAAAATAGCAAATGAAGTTAGATAGGGTTGAAATTTTAGGATGTGGCTTCTAATGCTTCATATTGAATGCACAAAAAGTCTGGAGTTGAAATAAGTTAAAAAAATTGAAATCCTTTGGTAACACACGAGTTTTCGTCCGAAACCCTGATACTTCGAAAGAGATTGTCCATTTTGTACACGAAGTGCATCCAGTTTTTGCCGTAACCCTCTCAACTTTTTAGCACATGCTATGTGGGTGAAATTATGATACCATGCCAAGTTTCAACCATTTCAGAGTTCATTTGTGGTGCTTTTTAATTTCAGGGTTATTTAGCTCAAAACAATTCATTAAATGCATAAAAAATAGCAAATGAAGTTAGATAGGGTTGAAATTTTAGGATGTGGCTTCTAGTGCTTCATATTGAATGCACAAAAAGTCTGGAGTTGAAATAAGTTAAAAAAATTGAAATCCTTTTGTAACACACGAGTTTTCGTCCGAAACCCTGATACTTCGAAAGAGATTGTCCGTTTTGTACACGAAGTGCATCCAGTTTTTGCCGTAACCCTCTCAACTTTTTAGCACATGCTATGTGGGTGAAATTATGATACCATGCCAAGTTTCAACCATTTCAGAGTTCATTTGTGGTGCTTTTTAATTTCAGGGTCATTTAGCTCAAAACAATTCATTAAATGCATGAAAAATAGCATATGAAGTTAGATAGGGTTGAAAGTTTAGGATGTGGCTTCTAATGGTTCATATTGAATGCACAAAAAGTCTGGAGTTGAAATAATTTTAAAAAATTGAAATCCTTTTGTAACAGACGAGTTTTCGTCCGAAACCCTGATACTTCGAAAGAGATTGTCCATTTTGTACACGAAGTGCATCCAGTTTTTGCCGTAACCCTCTCAACTTTTTAGCACATGCTATGTGGGTGAAATTATGATACCATGCCAACTTTCAACCATTTCAGAGTTCATTTGTGGTGCTTTTTAATTTCAGGGTCATTTAGCTGAAAACAATTCATTAAATGCATGAAAAATAGCAAATGAAGTTAGATAGGGTCGAAATTTTAGGATGTGGCTTCTAATGGTTCATATTGAATGCACAAAAAGTTTTGAGTTGAAATAAGTTAAAAAAAATTGAAATCCTTTTGTAACAGACGAGTTTTCGTCCTAAACCCTGATACTTCGAAAGAGATTGTCCATTTTGTACACGAAGTGCATCCAGTTTTTGCCGTAACCCTCTCAACTTTTTAGCACATGCTATGTGGGTGAAATTATGGTACCATGCCAAGTTTCAACCATTTCATAGTTCATTTGTGGTGCTTTTTAATTTCAGGGTCATTTAGCTCAAAACAATTCATTAAATGCATGAAAAATAGCAAATGAAGTTAGATAGGGTTGAAATTTTAGGATGTGGCTTCTAATGGTTCATATTGAATCCACAAAAAGTCTGGAGTTGAAATAAGTTAAAAAATTTTGAAATCCTTATGTAACAGACGAGTTTTCGTTCGAAACCCTGATACTTCGAAAGAGATTGTCCATTTTGTACACGAAGTGCATCCAGCTTTTGCCGTAAACCTCTCAACTTTTTATCCCATGCTATGTGGGTGAAATTATGATACCATGCCAAGTTTCAACCTTTTTAGAGTTCATTTGTGGTGCTTTTTAATTTCAGGGTCATTTAGCTCAAAACAATTCATTAAATGCATAAAAAATAGCAAATGAAGTTAGATAGGGTTGAAATTTTAGGATGTGGCTTCTAGTGCTTCATATTGAATGCACAAAAAGTCTGGAGTTGAAATAAGTTAAAAAAATTGAAATCCTTTTGTAACACACGAGTTTTCGTCCGAAACCCTGATACTTCGAAAGAGATTGTCCGTTTTGTACACGAAGTGCATCCAGTTTTTGCCGTAACCCTCTCAACTTTTTAGCACATGCTATGTGGGTGAAATTATGATACCATGCCAAGTTTCAACCATTTCAGAGTTCATTTGTGGTGCTTTTTAATTTCAGGGTCATTTAGCTCAAAACAATTCATTAAATGCATGAAAAATAGCAAATGAAGTTAGATAGGGTTGAAAGTTTAGGATGTGGCTTCTAATGGTTCATATTGAATGCACAAAAAGTCTGGAGTTGAAATAATTTTAAAAAATTGAAATCCTTTTGTAACAGACGAGTTTTCGTCCGAAACCCTGATACTTCGAAAGAGATTGTCCATTTTGTACACGAAGTGCATCCAGTTTTTTCCGTAACCCTCTCAACTGTTTAGCACATGCTATGTGGGTGAAATTATGATATACCATGCCAAGTTTCAACCATTTCCGAGTTCATTTGTGGTGCTTTTTAATTTCAGGGTCATTTAGCTGAAAACAATTCATTAAATGCATGAAAAATAGCAAATGAAGTTAGATAGGGTTGAAATTTTAGGATGTGGCTTCTAATGGTTCATATTGAATGCACAAAAAGTCTGGAGTTGAAATAATTTTAAAAAATTGAAATCCTTTTGTAACAGACGAGTTTTCGTCCGAAACCCTGATACTTCGAAAGAGATTGTCCATTTTGTACACGAAGTGCATCCAGTTTTTGCCGTAACCCTCTCAACTTTTTAGCACATGCTATGTGGGTGAAATTATGATACCATGCCAACTTTCAACCATTTCAGAGTTCATTTGTGGTGCTTTTTAATTTCAGGGTCATTTAGCTGAAAACAATTCATTAAATGCATGAAAAATAGCAAATGAAGTTAGATAGGGTCGAAATTTTAGGATGTGGCTTCTAATGGTTCATATGGAATGCACAAAAAGTTTTGAGTTGAAATAAGTTAAAAAAAATTGAAATCCTTTTGTAACAAACGAGTTTTCGTCCTAAACCCTGATACTTCGAAAGAGATTGTCCATTTTGTACACGAAGTGCATCCAGTTTTTGCCGTAACCCTCTCAACTTTTTAGCACATGCTATGTGGGTGAAATTATGGTACCATGCCAAGTTTCAACCATTTCATAGTTCATTTGTGGTGCTTTTTAATTTCAGGGTCATTTAGCTCAAAACAATTCATTTAATGCATGAAAAATAGCAAATGAAGTTAGATAGGGTTGAAATTTTAGGATGTGGCTTCTAATGGTTCATATTGAATGCACAAAAAGTTTGGAGTTGAAATAAGTTAAAAAAAATAGAAATCCTTTGGTAACAGACGAGTTTTCGTCCTAAACCCTCATACTTCGAAAGAGATTGTCCATTTTGTACACGAAGTGCATCCAGTTTTTGCCGTAACCCTCTCAACTTTTTAGCACATGCTATGTGGGTGAAATTATGATACCATGCCAAGTTTCAACCATTTCAGAGTTCATTTGTGGTGCTTTTTAATTTCAGGGTCATTTAGCTCAAAACAATTCATTAAATGCATAAAAAATAGCAAATGAAGTTAGATAGGGTTGAAATTTTAGGATGTGGCTTCTAATGCTTCATATTGAATGCACAAAAAGTCTGGAGTTGAAATAAGTTAAAAAAATTGAAATCCTTTTGTAACACACGAGTTTTCGTCCGAAACCCTGATACTTCGAAAGAGATTGTCCGTTTTGTACACGAAGTGCATCCAGTTTTTTCCGTAACCCTCTCAACTTTTTAGCACATGCTATGTGGGGGAAATTATGATACCATGCCAAGTTTCAACCATTTCAGAGTTCATTTGTGGTGCTTTTTAATTTCAGGGACATTTAGCTCAAAACAATTCATTAAATGCATGAAAAATAGCAAATGAAGTTAGATAGGGTTGAAAGTTTAGGATGTGGCTTCTAATGGTTCATATTGAATGCACAAAAAGTCTGGAGTTGAAATAATTTTAAAAAATTGAAATCCTTTTGTAACAGACGAGTTTTCGTCCGAAACCCTGATACTTCGAAAGAGATTGTCCATTTTGTACACGAAGTGCATCCAGTTTTTTCCGTAACCCTCTCAACTGTTTAGCACATGCTATGTGGGTGAAATTATGATATACCATGCCAAGTTTCAACCATTTCCGAGTTCATTTGTGGTGCTTTTTAATTTCAGGGTCATTTAGCTGAAAACAATTCATTAAATGCATGAAAAATAGCAAATGAAGTTAGATAGGGTTGAAATTTTAGTATGTGGCTTCTAATGGTTCATATTGAATGCACAAAAAGTCTGGAGTTGAAATAATTTTAAAAAATTGAAATCCTTTTGTAACAGACGAGTTTTCGTCCGAAACCCTGATACTTCGAAAGAGATTGTCCATTTTGTACAGGAAGTGCATCCAGTTTTTGCCGTAACCCTCTCAACTTTTTAGCACATGCTATGTGGGTGAAATTATGTTACCATGCCAACTTTCAACCATTTCAGAGTTCATTTGTGGTGCTTTTTAATTTCAGGGTCATTTAGCTCAAAACAATTCATTAAATGCATGAAAAATAGCAAATGAAGTTAGATAGGGTCGAAATTTTAGGATGTGGCTTCTAATGGTTCATATTGAATGCACAAAACGTTTGGAGTTGAAATAAGTTAAAAAAATTGAAATCCTTTTGTAACAGACGAGTTTTCGTCCTAAACCCTGATACTTCGAAAGAGATTGTCCATTTTGTACACGAAGTGCATCCAGTTTTTTCCGTAACCCTCTCAACTGTTTAGCACATGCTATGTGGGTGAAATTATGGTACCATGCCAAGTTTCAACCATTTCAGAGTTCATTTGTGGTGCTTTTTAATTTCAGGGTCATTTAGCTCAAAACAATTCATTAAATGCATGAAAAATAGCAAATGAAGTTAGATAGGGTTGAAATTTTAGGATGTGGCTTCTAATGGTTCATATTGAATGCACAAAAAGTCTGGCGTTGAAATAAGTTAAAAAAAATTGAAATCCTTTTGTAACAGACGAGTTTTCGTCCGAAACCCTGATATTTCGAAAGAGATTGTCCATTTTGTACACGAAGTGCATCCAGTTTTTGCCGTAACCCTCTCAACTTTTTAGCACATGCTATGTGGGTGAAATTATGATACCATGCCAAGTTTCAACCATTTGATAGTTCATTTGTGGTGCTTTTTAATTTCAGGGTCATTTAGCTCAAAACAATTCATTAAATGCATGAAAAATAGGAAATGAAGTTAGATAGGGTTGAAATTTTAGGATGTGGCTTCTAATGGTTCATATTGAATGCACAAAAAGTCTGGAGTTGAAAAAAGTTAAAAAAAAATTGAAATCCTTATGTAACAGACGAAACCCTGATATTTCGAAAGAGATTGTCCATTTTGTACACGAAGTGCATCCAGCTTTTGCCGTAAACCTCTCAACTTTTTATCCCATGCTATGTGGGTGAAATTATGATACCATGCCAAGTTTCAACCTTTTTAGAGTTCATTTGTGGTGCTTTTTAATTTAAGGGTCATTTAGCTCAAAACAATTCATTAAATGCATAAAAAATAGCAAATGAAGTTAGATAGGGTTGAAATTTTAGGATGTGGCTTCTAATGCTTCATATTGAAAGCACAAAAAGTCTGGAGTTGAAATAAGTTAAAAAAATTGAAATCCTTTGGTAACACACGAGTTTTCGTCCGAAACCCTGATACTTCGAAAGAGATTGTCCATTTTGTACACGAAGTGCATCCAGTTTTTGCCGTAACCCTCTCAACTTTTTAGCACATGCTATGTGGGTGAAATTATGATACCATGCCAAGTTTCAACCATTTCAGAGTTCATTTGTGGTGCTTTTTAATTTCAGGGTCATTTAGCTCAAAACAATTCATTAAATGCATGAAAATAGCAAATGAAGTTAGATAGGGTTGAAAGTTTAGGATGTGGCTTCTAATGGTTCATATTGAATGCACAAAAAGTCTGGAGTTGAAATAATTTTAAAAAATTGAAATCCTTTTGTAACAGAAGAGTTTTCGTCCGAAACCCTGATACTTCGAAAGAGATTGTCCATTTTGTACACGAAGTGCATCCAGTTTTTTCCGTAACCCTCTCAACTGTTTAGCACATGCTATGTGGGTGAAATTATGATATACCATGCCAAGTTTCAACCATTTCCGAGTTCATTTGTGGTGCTTTTTAATTTCAGGGTCATTTAGCTGAAAACAATTCATTAAATGCATGAAAACTAGCAAATGAAGTTAGATAGGGTTGAAATTTTAGGATGTGGCTTCTAATGGTTCATATTGAATGCACAAAAAGTCTGGAGTTGAAATAATTTTAAAAAATTGAAATCCTTTTGTAACAGACGAGTTTTCGTCCGAAACCCTGATACTTCGAAAGAGATTGTCCATTTTGTACACGAAGTGCATCCAGTTTTTGCCGTAACCCTCTCAACTTTTTAGCACATGCTATGTGGGTGAAATTATGATACCATGCCAACTTTCAACCATTTCAGAGTTCATTTGTGGTGCTTTTTAATTTCAGGGTCATTTAGCTGAAAACAATTCATTAAATGCATGAAAAATAGCAAATGAAGTTAGATAGGGTCGAAATTTTAGGATGTGGCTTCTAATGGTTCATATTGAATGCACAAAAAGTTTTGAGTTGAAATAAGTTAAAAAAAATTGAAATCCTTTTGTAACAGACGAGTTTTCGTCCTAAACCCTGATACTTCGAAAGAGATTGTCCATTTTGTACACGAAGTGCATCCAGTTTTTGCCGTAACCCTCTCAACTTTTTAGCACATGCTATGTGGGTGAAATTATGGTACCATGCCAAGTTTCAACCATTTCATAGTTCATTTGTGGTGCTTTTTAATTTCAGGGTCATTTAGCTCAAAACAATTCATTAAATGCATGAAAAATTGCAAATGAAGTTAGATAGGGTTGAAATTTTAGGATGTGGCTTCTAATGGTTCATATTGAATGCACAAAAAGTCTGGAGTTGAAATAAGTTAAAAAAAATTGAAATCCTTTTGTAACAGACGAGTTTTCGTCCTAAACCCTGATATTTCGAAAGAGATTGTCCATTTTGTACACGAAGTGCATCCAGTTTTTGCCGTAACCCTCTCAATTTTTTAGCACATGCTATGCGGGTGAAATTATGATACCATGCGAAGTTTCAACCATTTCAGAGTTCATTTGTGGTGCTTTTTAATTTCAGGGTCATTTAGCTCAAAACAATTCATTAAATGCATGAAAAATAACAAATGAAGTTAGATAGGGTTGAAAGTTTAGGATGTGGCTTCTAATGGTTCATATTGAATGCACAAAAAGTCTGGAGTTGAAATAATTTTAAAAAATTGAAATCCTTTTGTAACAGAAGAGTTTTCGTCCGAAACCCTGATACTTCGAAAGAGATTGTCCATTTTGTACACGAAGTGCATCCAGTTTTTTCCGTAACCCTCTCAACTGTTTAGCACATGCTATGTGGGTGAAATTATGATATACCATGCCAAGTTTCAACCATTTCCGAGTTCATTTGTGGTGCTTTTTAATTTCAGGGTCATTTAGCTGAAAACAATTCATTAAATGCATGAAAAATAGCAAATGAAGTTAGATAGGGTTGAAATTTTAGGATGTGGCTTCTAATGGTTCATATTGAATGCACAAAAAGTCTGGAGTTGAAATAATTTTAAAAAATTGAAATCCTTTTGTAACAGACGAGTTTTCGTCCGAAACCCTGATACTTCGAAAGAGATTGTCCATTTTGTACACGAAGTGCATCCAGTTTTTGCCGTAACCCTCTCAACTTTTTAGCACATGCTATGTGGGTGAAATTATGATACCATGCCAACTTTCAACCATTTCAGAGTTCATTTGTGGTGCTTTTTAATTTCAGGATCATTTAGCTGAAAACAATTCATTAAATGCATGAAAAATAGCAAATGAAGTTAGATAGGGTCGAAATTTTAGGATGTGGCTTCTAATGGTTCATATTGAATGCACAAAAAGTTTTGAGTTGAAATAAGTTAAAAAAAATTGAAATCCTTTTGTAACAGACGAGTTTTCGTCCTAAACCCTGATACTTCGAAAGAGATTGTCCATTTTGTACACGAAGTGCATCCAGTTTTTGCCGTAACCCTCTCAACTTTTTAGCACATGCTATGTGGGTGAAATTATGGTACCATGCCAAGTTTCAACCATTTCATAGTTCATTTGTGGTGCTTTTTAATTTCAGGGTCATTTAGCTCAAAACAATTCATTAAATGCATGAAAAATAGCAAATGAAGTTAGATAGGGTTGAAATTTTAGGATGTGGCTTCTAATGGTTCATATTGAATGCACAAAAAGTCTGGAGTTGAAATAAGTTAAAAAAAATTGAAATCCTTTTGTAACAGACGAGTTTTCGTCCGAAACCCTGATATTTCGAAAGAGCTTGTCCATTTTGTACACGAAGTGCATCCAGTTTTTGCCGTAACCCTCTCAACTTTTTAGCACATGCTATGTGGGTGAAATTAAGATACCATGCCAAGTTTCAACCATTTGATAGTTCATTTGTGGTGCTTTTTAATTTCAGGGTCATTTAGCTCAAAACAATTCATTAAATGCATGAAAAATAGGAAATGAAGTTAGATAGGGTTGAAATTTTAGGATGTGGCTTCTAATGGTTCATATTGAATGCACAAAAAGTCTGGAGTTGAAAAAAGTTAAAAAAAATTGAAATCCTTATGTAACAGACGAGTTTTCGTCCGAAACCCTGATACTTCGAAAGAGATTGTCCATTTTGTACACGAAGTGCATCCAGCTTTTGCCGTAAACCTCTCAACTTTTTATCCCATGCTATGTGGGTGAAATTATGATACCATGCCAAGTTTCAACCTTTTTAGAGTTCATTTGTGGTGCTTTTTAATTTTAGGGTCATTTAGCTCAAAACAATTCATTAAATGCATAAAAAATAGCAAATGAAGTTAGATAGGGTTGAAATTTTAGGATGTGGCTTCTAATGCTTCATATTGAATGCACAAAAAGTCTGGAGTTGAAATAAGTTAAAAAAATTGAAATCCTTTGGTAACACACGAGTTTTCGTCCGAAACCCTGATACTTCGAAAGAGATTGTCCATTTTGTACACGAAGTGCATCCAGTTTTTGCCGTAACCCTCTCAACTTTTTAGCACATGCTATGTGGGTGAAATTATGATACCATGCCAAGTTTCAACCATTTCAGAGTTCATTTGTGGTGCTTTTTAATTTCAGGGTTATTTAGCTCAAAACAATTCATTAAATGCATAAAAAATAGCAAATGAAGTTAGATAGGGTTGAAATTTTAGGATGTGGCTTCTAGTGCTTCATATTGAATGCACAAAAAGTCTGGAGTTGAAATAAGTTAAAAAAATTGAAATCCTTTTGTAACACACGAGTTTTCGTCCGAAACCCTGATACTTCGAAAGAGATTGTCCGTTTTGTACACGAAGTGCATCCAGTTTTTGCCGTAACCCTCTCAACTTTTTAGCACATGCTATGTGGGTGAAATTATGATACCATGCCAAGTTTCAACCATTTCAGAGTTCATTTGTGGTGCTTTTTAATTTCAGGGTCATTTAGCTCAAAACAATTCATTAAATGCATGAAAAATAGCAAATGAAGTTAGATAGGGTTGAAAGTTTAGGATGTGGCTTCTAATGGTTCATATTGAATGCACAAAAAGTCTGGAGTTGAAATAATTTTAAAAAATTGAAATCCTTTTGTAACAGACGAGTTTTCGTCCGAAACCCTGATACTTCGAAAGAGATTGTCCATTTTGTACACGAAGTGCATCCAGTTTTTGCCGTAACCCTCTCAACTTTTTAGCACATGCTATGTGGGTGAAATTATGATACCATGCCAACTTTCAACCATTTCAGAGTTCATTTGTGGTGCTTTTTAATTTCAGGGTCATTTAGCTGAAAACAATTCATTAAATGCATGAAAAATAGCAAATGAAGTTAGATAGGGTCGAAATTTTAGGATGTGGCTTCTAATGGTTCATATTGAATGCACAAAAAGTTTTGAGTTGAAATAAGTTAAAAAAAATTGAAATCCTTTTGTAACAGACGAGTTTTCGTCCTAAACCCTGATACTTCGAAAGAGATTGTCCATTTTGTACACGAAGTGCATCCAGTTTTTGCCGTAACCCTCTCAACTTTTTAGCACATGCTATGTGGGTGAAATTATGGTACCATGCCAAGTTTCAACCATTTCATAGTTCATTTGTGGTGCTTTTTAATTTCAGGGTCATTTAGCTCAAAACAATTCATTAAATGCATGAAAAATAGCAAATGAAGTTAGATAGGGTTGAAATTTTAGGATGTGGCTTCTAATGGTTCATATTGAATCCACAAAAAGTCTGGAGTTGAAATAAGTTAAAAAATTTTGAAATCCTTATGTAACAGACGAGTTTTCGTTCGAAACCCTGATACTTCGAAAGAGATTGTCCATTTTGTACACGAAGTGCATCCAGCTTTTGCCGTAAACCTCTCAACTTTTTATCCCATGCTATGTGGGTGAAATTATGATACCATGCCAAGTTTCAACCTTTTTAGAGTTCATTTGTGGTGCTTTTTAATTTCAGGGTCATTTAGCTCAAAACAATTCATTAAATGCATAAAAAATAGCAAATGAAGTTAGATAGGGTTGAAATTTTAGGATGTGGCTTCTAGTGCTTCATATTGAATGCACAAAAAGTCTGGAGTTGAAATAAGTTAAAAAAATTGAAATCCTTTTGTAACACACGAGTTTTCGTCCGAAACCCTGATACTTCGAAAGAGATTGTCCGTTTTGTACACGAAGTGCATCCAGTTTTTGCCGTAACCCTCTCAACTTTTTAGCACATGCTATGTGGGTGAAATTATGATACCATGCCAAGTTTCAACCATTTCAGAGTTCATTTGTGGTGCTTTTTAATTTCAGGGTCATTTAGCTCAAAACAATTCATTAAATGCATGAAAAATAGCAAATGAAGTTAGATAGGGTTGAAAGTTTAGGATGTGGCTTCTAATGGTTCATATTGAATGCACAAAAAGTCTGGAGTTGAAATAATTTTAAAAAATTGAAATCCTTTTGTAACAGACGAGTTTTCGTCCGAAACCCTGATACTTCGAAAGAGATTGTCCATTTTGTACACGAAGTGCATCCAGTTTTTTCCGTAACCCTCTCAACTGTTTAGCACATGCTATGTGGGTGAAATTATGATATACCATGCCAAGTTTCAACCATTTCCGAGTTCATTTGTGGTGCTTTTTAATTTCAGGGTCATTTAGCTGAAAACAATTCATTAAATGCATGAAAAATAGCAAATGAAGTTAGATAGGGTTGAAATTTTAGGATGTGGCTTCTAATGGTTCATATTGAATGCACAAAAAGTCTGGAGTTGAAATAATTTTAAAAAATTGAAATCCTTTTGTAACAGACGAGTTTTCGTCCGAAACCCTGATACTTCGAAAGAGATTGTCCATTTTGTACACGAAGTGCATCCAGTTTTTGCCGTAACCCTCTCAACTTTTTAGCACATGCTATGTGGGTGAAATTATGATACCATGCCAACTTTCAACCATTTCAGAGTTCATTTGTGGTGCTTTTTAATTTCAGGGTCATTTAGCTGAAAACAATTCATTAAATGCATGAAAAATAGCAAATGAAGTTAGATAGGGTCGAAATTTTAGGATGTGGCTTCTAATGGTTCATATGGAATGCACAAAAAGTTTTGAGTTGAAATAAGTTAAAAAAAATTGAAATCCTTTTGTAACAAACGAGTTTTCGTCCTAAACCCTGATACTTCGAAAGAGATTGTCCATTTTGTACACGAAGTGCATCCAGTTTTTGCCGTAACCCTCTCAACTTTTTAGCACATGCTATGTGGGTGAAATTATGGTACCATGCCAAGTTTCAACCATTTCATAGTTCATTTGTGGTGCTTTTTAATTTCAGGGTCATTTAGCTCAAAACAATTCATTTAATGCATGAAAAATAGCAAATGAAGTTAGATAGGGTTGAAATTTTAGGATGTGGCTTCTAATGGTTCATATTGAATGCACAAAAAGTTTGGAGTTGAAATAAGTTAAAAAAAATAGAAATCCTTTGGTAACAGACGAGTTTTCGTCCTAAACCCTCATACTTCGAAAGAGATTGTCCATTTTGTACACGAAGTGCATCCAGTTTTTGCCGTAACCCTCTCAACTTTTTAGCACATGCTATGTGGGTGAAATTATGATACCATGCCAAGTTTCAACCATTTCAGAGTTCATTTGTGGTGCTTTTTAATTTCAGGGTCATTTAGCTCAAAACAATTCATTAAATGCATAAAAAATAGCAAATGAAGTTAGATAGGGTTGAAATTTTAGGATGTGGCTTCTAATGCTTCATATTGAATGCACAAAAAGTCTGGAGTTGAAATAAGTTAAAAAAATTGAAATCCTTTTGTAACACACGAGTTTTCGTCCGAAACCCTGATACTTCGAAAGAGATTGTCCGTTTTGTACACGAAGTGCATCCAGTTTTTTCCGTAACCCTCTCAACTTTTTAGCACATGCTATGTGGGGGAAATTATGATACCATGCCAAGTTTCAACCATTTCAGAGTTCATTTGTGGTGCTTTTTAATTTCAGGGACATTTAGCTCAAAACAATTCATTAAATGCATGAAAAATAGCAAATGAAGTTAGATAGGGTTGAAAGTTTAGGATGTGGCTTCTAATGGTTCATATTGAATGCACAAAAAGTCTGGAGTTGAAATAATTTTAAAAAATTGAAATCCTTTTGTAACAGACGAGTTTTCGTCCGAAACCCTGATACTTCGAAAGAGATTGTCCATTTTGTACACGAAGTGCATCCAGTTTTTTCCGTAACCCTCTCAACTGTTTAGCACATGCTATGTGGGTGAAATTATGATATACCATGCCAAGTTTCAACCATTTCCGAGTTCATTTGTGGTGCTTTTTAATTTCAGGGTCATTTAGCTGAAAACAATTCATTAAATGCATGAAAAATAGCAAATGAAGTTAGATAGGGTTGAAATTTTAGTATGTGGCTTCTAATGGTTCATATTGAATGCACAAAAAGTCTGGAGTTGAAATAATTTTAAAAAATTGAAATCCTTTTGTAACAGACGAGTTTTCGTCCGAAACCCTGATACTTCGAAAGAGATTGTCCATTTTGTACAGGAAGTGCATCCAGTTTTTGCCGTAACCCTCTCAACTTTTTAGCACATGCTATGTGGGTGAAATTATGTTACCATGCCAACTTTCAACCATTTCAGAGTTCATTTGTGGTGCTTTTTAATTTCAGGGTCATTTAGCTCAAAACAATTCATTAAATGCATGAAAAATAGCAAATGAAGTTAGATAGGGTCGAAATTTTAGGATGTGGCTTCTAATGGTTCATATTGAATGCACAAAACGTTTGGAGTTGAAATAAGTTAAAAAAATTGAAATCCTTTTGTAACAGACGAGTTTTCGTCCTAAACCCTGATACTTCGAAAGAGATTGTCCATTTTGTACACGAAGTGCATCCAGTTTTTTCCGTAACCCTCTCAACTGTTTAGCACATGCTATGTGGGTGAAATTATGGTACCATGCCAAGTTTCAACCATTTCAGAGTTCATTTGTGGTGCTTTTTAATTTCAGGGTCATTTAGCTCAAAACAATTCATTAAATGCATGAAAAATAGCAAATGAAGTTAGATAGGGTTGAAATTTTAGGATGTGGCTTCTAATGGTTCATATTGAATGCACAAAAAGTCTGGCGTTGAAATAAGTTAAAAAAAATTGAAATCCTTTTGTAACAGACGAGTTTTCGTCCGAAACCCTGATATTTCGAAAGAGATTGTCCATTTTGTACACGAAGTGCATCCAGTTTTTGCCGTAACCCTCTCAACTTTTTAGCACATGCTATGTGGGTGAAATTATGATACCATGCCAAGTTTCAACCATTTGATAGTTCATTTGTGGTGCTTTTTAATTTCAGGGTCATTTAGCTCAAAACAATTCATTAAATGCATGAAAAATAGGAAATGAAGTTAGATAGGGTTGAAATTTTAGGATGTGGCTTCTAATGGTTCATATTGAATGCACAAAAAGTCTGGAGTTGAAAAAAGTTAAAAAAAAATTGAAATCCTTATGTAACAGACGAAACCCTGATATTTCGAAAGAGATTGTCCATTTTGTACACGAAGTGCATCCAGCTTTTGCCGTAAACCTCTCAACTTTTTATCCCATGCTATGTGGGTGAAATTATGATACCATGCCAAGTTTCAACCTTTTTAGAGTTCATTTGTGGTGCTTTTTAATTTAAGGGTCATTTAGCTCAAAACAATTCATTAAATGCATAAAAAATAGCAAATGAAGTTAGATAGGGTTGAAATTTTAGGATGTGGCTTCTAATGCTTCATATTGAAAGCACAAAAAGTCTGGAGTTGAAATAAGTTAAAAAAATTGAAATCCTTTGGTAACACACGAGTTTTCGTCCGAAACCCTGATACTTCGAAAGAGATTGTCCATTTTGTACACGAAGTGAATCCAGTTTTTGCCGTAACCCTCTCAACTTTTTAGCACATGCTATGTGGGTGAAATTATGATACCATGCCAAGTTTCAACCATTTCAGAGTTCATTTGTGGTGCTTTTTAATTTCAGGGTCATTTAGCTCAAAACAATTCATTAAATGCATGAAAATAGCAAATGAAGTTAGATAGGGTTGAAAGTTTAGGATGTGGCTTCTAATGGTTCATATTGAATGCACAAAAAGTCTGGAGTTGAAATAATTTTAAAAAATTGAAATCCTTTTGTAACAGAAGAGTTTTCGTCCGAAACCCTGATACTTCGAAAGAGATTGTCCATTTTGTACACGAAGTGCATCCAGTTTTTTCCGTAACCCTCTCAACTGTTTAGCACATGCTATGTGGGTGAAATTATGATATACCATGCCAAGTTTCAACCATTTCCGAGTTCATTTGTGGTGCTTTTTAATTTCAGGGTCATTTAGCTGAAAACAATTCATTAAATGCATGAAAACTAGCAAATGAAGTTAGATAGGGTTGAAATTTTAGGATGTGGCTTCTAATGGTTCATATTGAATGCACAAAAAGTCTGGAGTTGAAATAATTTTAAAAAATTGAAATCCTTTTGTAACAGACGAGTTTTCGTCCGAAACCCTGATACTTCGAAAGAGATTGTCCATTTTGTACACGAAGTGCATCCAGTTTTTGCCGTAACCCTCTCAACTTTTTAGCACATGCTATGTGGGTGAAATTATGATACCATGCCAACTTTCAACCATTTCAGAGTTCATTTGTGGTGCTTTTTAATTTCAGGGTCATTTAGCTGAAAACAATTCATTAAATGCATGAAAAATAGCAAATGAAGTTAGATAGGGTCGAAATTTTAGGATGTGGCTTCTAATGGTTCATATTGAATGCACAAAAAGTTTTGAGTTGAAATAAGTTAAAAAAAATTGAAATCCTTTTGTAACAGACGAGTTTTCGTCCTAAACCCTGATACTTCGAAAGAGATTGTCCATTTTGTACACGAAGTGCATCCAGTTTTTGCCGTAACCCTCTCAACTTTTTAGCACATGCTATGTGGGTGAAATTATGGTACCATGCCAAGTTTCAACCATTTCATAGTTCATTTGTGGTGCTTTTTAATTTCAGGGTCATTTAGCTCAAAACAATTCATTAAATGCATGAAAAATTGCAAATGAAGTTAGATAGGGTTGAAATTTTAGGATGTGGCTTCTAATGGTTCATATTGAATGCACAAAAAGTCTGGAGTTGAAATAAGTTAAAAAAAATTGAAATCCTTTTGTAACAGACGAGTTTTCGTCCTAAACCCTGATATTTCGAAAGAGATTGTCCATTTTGTACACGAAGTGCATCCAGTTTTTGCCGTAACCCTCTCAACTTTTTAGCACATGCTATGTGGGTGAAATTAAGATACCATGCCAAGTTTCAACCATTTGATAGTTCATTTGTGGTGCTTTTTAATTTCAGGGTCATTTAGCTCAAAACAATTCATTAAATGCATGAAAAATAGCAAATGAAGTTAGATAGGGTTGAAATATTAGGATGTGGCTTCTAATGGTTCATATTGAATGCACAAAAAGTCTGGAGTTGAAAAAAGTTAAAAAAAATTGAAATCCTTATGTAACAGACGAGTTTTCGTCCGAAACCCTGATACTTCGAAAGAGATTGTCCATTTTGTACACGAAGTGCATCCAGTTTTTGCCGTAACCCTCTCAACTTTTTAGCACATGCTATGTGGGTGAAATTAAGATACCATGCCAAGTTTCAACCATTTGATAGTTCATTTGTGGTGCTTTTTAATTTCAGGGTCATTTAGCTCAAAACAATTCATTAAATGCATAAAAAATAGCAAATGAAGTTAGATAGGGTTGAAATTTTAGGATGTGGCTTCTAATGCTTCATATTGAATGCACAAAAAGTCTGGAGTTGAAATAAGTTAAAAAAATTGAAATCCTTTGGTAACAGACGAGTTTTCGTCCGAAACCCTGATACTTCGAAAGAGATTGTCCATTTTGTACACGAAGTGCATCCAGTTTTTGCCGTAACCCTCTCAACTTTTTAGCACATGCTATGTGGGTGAAATTATGATACCATGCCAAGTTTCAACCATTTCAGAGTTCATTTGTGGTGCTTTTTAATTTCAGGGTTATTTAGCTCAAAACAATTCATTAAATGCATAAAAATAGCAAATGAAGTTAGATAGGGTCGAAATTTTAGGATGTGGCTTCTAATGGTTCATATTGAATGCACAAAAAGTTTTGAGTTGAAATAAGTTAAAAAAAATTGAAATCCTTTTGTAACAGACGAGTTTTCGTCCTAAACCCTGATACTTCGAAAGAGATTGTCCATTTTGTACACGAAGTGCATCCAGTTTTTGCCGTAACCCTCTCAACTTTTTAGCACATGCTATGTGGGTGAAATTATGGTACCATGCCAAGTTTCAACCATTTCATAGTTCATTTGTGGTGCTTTTTAATTTCAGGGTCATTTAGCTCAAAACAATTCATTAAATGCATGAAAAATAGCAAATGAAGTTAGATAGGGTTGAAAGTTTAGGATGTGGCTTCTAATGGTTCATATTGAATGCACAAAAAGTCTGGAGTTGAAATAATTTTAAAAAATTGAAATCCTTTTGTAACAGAAGAGTTTTCGTCCGAAACCCTGATACTTCGAAAGAGATTGTCCATTTTGTACACGAAGTGCATCCAGTTTTTTCCGTAACCCTCTCAACTGTTTAGCACATGCTATGTGGGTGAAATTATGATATACCATGCCAAGTTTCAACCATTTCAGAGTTCATTTGTGGTGCTTTTTAATTTCAGGGTCATTTAGCTGAAAACAATTCATTAAATGCATGAAAAATAGCAAATGAAGTTAGATAGGGTTGAAATTTTAGGATGTGGCTTCTAATGGTTCATATTGAATGCACAAAAAGTCTGGAGTTGAAATAATTTTAAAAAATTGAAATCCTTTTGTAACAGACGAGTTTTCGTCCGAAACCCTGATACTTCGAAAGAGATTGTCCATTTTGTACACGAAGTGCATCCAGTTTTTGCCGTAACCCTCTCAACTTTTTAGCACATGCTATGTGGGTGAAATTATGATACCATGCCAACTTTCAACCATTTCAGAGTTCATTTGTGGTGCTTTTTAATTTCAGGGTCATTTAGCTGAAAACAATTCATTAAATGCATGAAAAATAGCAAATGAAGTTAGATAGGGTCGAAATTTTAGGATGTGGCTTCTAATGGTTCATATTGAATGCACAAAAAGTTTTGAGTTGAAATAAGTTAAAAAAAATTGAAATCCTTTTGTAACAGACGAGTTTTCGTCCTAAACCCTGATACTTCGAAAGAGATTGTCCATTTTGTACACGAAGTGCATCCAGTTTTTGCCGTAACCCTCTCAACTTTTTAGCACATGCTATGTGGGTGAAATTATGGTACCATGCCAAGTTTCAACCATTTCATAGTTCATTTGTGGTGCTTTTTAATTTCAGGGTCATTTAGCTCAAAACAATTCATTAAATGCATGAAAAATTGCAAATGAAGTTAGATAGGGTTGAAATTTTAGGATGTGGCTTCTAATGGTTCATATTGAATGCACAAAAAGTCTGGAGTTGAAATAAGTTAAAAAAAATTGAAATCCTTTTGTAACAGACGAGTTTTCGTCCTAAACCCTGATATTTCGAAAGAGATTGTCCATTTTGTACACGAAGTGCATCCAGTTTTTGCCGTAACCCTCTCAACTTTTTAGCACATGCTATGTGGGTGAAATTAAGATACCATGCCAAATTTCAACCATTTGATAGTTCATTTGTGGTGCTTTTTAATTTCAGGGTCATTTAGCTCAAAACAATTCATTAAATGCATGAAAAATAGCAAATGAAGTTAGATAGGGTTGAAATTTTAGGATGTGGCTTCTAATGGTTCATATTGAATGCACAAAAAGTCTGGAGTTGAAAAAAGTTAAAAAAAATTGAAATCCTTATGTAACAGACGAGTTTTCGTCCGAAACCCTGATACTTCGAAAGAGATTGTCCATTTTGTACACGAAGTGCATCCAGTTTTTGCCGTAAACCTCTCAACTTTTTATCCCATGCTATGTGGGTGAAATTATGATACCATGCCAAGTTTCAACCTTTTTAGAGTTCATTTGTGGTGCTTTTTAATTTCAGGGTCATTTAGCTCAAAACAATTCATTAAATGCATAAAAAATAGCAAATGAAGTTAGATAGGGTTGAAATTTTAGGATGTGGCTTCTAATGCTTCATATTGAATGCACAAAAAGTCTGGAGTTGAAATAAGTTAAAAAAATTGAAATCCTTTGGTAACAGACGAGTTTTCGTCCGAAACCCTGATACTTCGAAAGAGATTGTCCATTTTGTACACGAAGTGCATCCAGTTTTTGCCGTAACCCTCTCAACTTTTTAGCACATGCTATGTGGGTGAAATTATGATACCATGCCAAGTTTCAACCATTTCAGAGTTCATTTGTGGTGCTTTTTAATTTCAGGGTTATTTAGCTCAAAACAATTCATTAAATGCATAAAAAATAGCAAATGAAGTTAGATAGGGTTGAAATTTTAGGATGTGGCTTCTAGTGCTTCATATTGAATGCACAAAAAGTCTGGAGTTGAAATAAGTTAAAAAAATTGAAATCCTTTTGTAACACACGAGTTTTCGTCCGAAACCCTGATACTTCGAAAGAGATTGTCCGTTTTGTACACGAAGTGCATCCAGTTTTTGCCGTAACCCTCTCAACTTTTTAGCACATGCTATGCGGGTGAAATTATGATACCATGCGAAGGTTCAACCATTTCAGAGTTCATTTGTGGTGCTTTTTAATTTCAGGGTCATTTAGCTCAAAACAATTCATTAAATGCATGAAAAATAACAAATGAAGTTAGATAGGGTTGAAAGTTTAGGATGTGGCTTCTAATGGTTCATATTGAATGCACAAAAAGTCTGGAGTTGAAAAAATTTTAAAAAATTGAAATCCTTTTGTAACAGAAGAGTTTTCGTCCGAAACCCTGATACTTCGAAAGAGATTGTCCATTTTGTACACGAAGTGCATCCAGTTTTTTCCGTAACCCTCTCAACTGTTTAGCACATGCTATGTGGGTGAAATTATGATATACCATGCCAAGTTTCAACCATTTCCGAGTTCATTTGTGGTGCTTTTTAATTTCAGGGTCATTTAGCTGAAAACAATTCATTAAATGCATGAAAAATAGCAAATGAAGTTAGATAGGGTTGAAATTTTAGGATGTGGCTTCTAATGGTTCATATTGAATGCACAAAAAGTCTGGAGTTGAAATAATTTTAAAAAATTTAAATCCTTTTGTAACAGACGAGTTTTCGTCCGAAACCCTGATACTTCGAAAGAGATTGTCCATTTTGTACACGAAGTGCATCCAGTTTTTGCCGTAACCCTCTCAACTTTTTAGCACATGCTATGTGGGTGAAATTATGATACCATGCCAACTTTCAACCATTTCAGAGTTCATTTGTGGTGCTTTTTAATTTCAGGGTCATTTAGCTGAAAACAATTCATTAAATGCATGAAAAATAGCAAATGAAGTTAGATAGGGTCGAAATTTTAGGATGTGGCTTCTAATGGTTCATATTGAATGCACAAAAAGTGTTGAGTTGAAATAAGTTAAAAAAAATTGAAATCCTTTTGTAACAGACGAGTTTTCGTCCTAAACCCTGATACTTCGAAAGAGATTGTCCATTTTGTACACGAAGTGCATCCAGTTTTTGCCGTAACCCTCTCAACTTTTTAGCACATGCTATGTGGGTGAAATTATGGTACCATGCCAAGTTTCAACCATTTCATAGTTCATTTGTGGTGCTTTTTAATTTCAGGGTCATTTAGCTCAAAACAATTCATTAAATGCATGAAAAATAGCAAATGAAGTTAGATAGGGTTGAAATTTTAGGATGTGGCTGCTAATGGTTCATATTGAATGCACAAAAAGTCTGGAGTTGAAATAAGTTAAAAAAAATTGAAATCCTTTTGTAACAGACGAGTTTTCGTCTGAAACCCTGATATTTCGAAAGAGCTTGTCCATTTTGTACACGAAGTGCATCCAGTTTTTGCCGTAACCCTCTCAACTTTTTAGCACATGCTATGTGGGTGAAATTAAGATACCATGCCAAGTTTCAACCATTTGATAGTTCATTTGTGGTGCTTTTTAATTTCAGGGTCATTTAGCTCAAAACAATTCATTAAATGCATGAAAAATAGGAAATGAAGTTAGATAGGGTTGAAATTTTAGGATGTGGCTTATAATGGTTCATATTGAATGCACAAAAAGTCTGGAGTTGAAAAAAGTTAAAAAAAATTGAAATCCTTATGTAACAGACGAGTTTTCGTCCGAAACCCTGATACTTCGAAAGAGATTGTCCATTTTGTACACGAAGTGCATCCAGCTTTTGCCGTAAACCTCTCAACTTTTTATCCCATGCTATGTGGGTGAAATTATGATACCATGCCAAGTTTCAACCTTTTTAGAGTTCATTTGTGGTGCTTTTTAATTTTAGGGTCATTTAGCTCAAAACAATTCATTAAATGCATAAAAAATAGCAAATGTAGTTAGATAGGGTTGAAATTTTAGGATGTGGCTTCTAATGCTTCATATTGAATGCACAAAAAGTCTGGAGTTGAAATAAGTTAAAAAAATTGAAATCCTTTGGTAACACACGAGTTTTCGTCCGAAACCCTGATACTTCGAAAGAGATTGTCCATTTTGTACACGAAGTGCATCCAGTTTTTGCCGTAACCCTCTCAACTTTTTAGCACATGCTATGTGGGTGAAATTATGATACCATGCCAAGTTTCAACCATTTCAGAGTTCATTTGTGGTGCTTTTTAATTTCAGGGTTATTTAGCTCAAAACAATTCATTAAATGCATAAAAAATAGCAAATGAAGTTAGATAGGGTTGAAATTTTAGGATGTGGCTTCTAGTGCTTCATATTGAATGCACAAAAAGTCTGGAGTTGAAATAAGTTAAAAAAATTGAAATCCTTTTGTAACACACGAGTTTTCGTCCGAAAACCTGATACTTCGAAAGAGATTGTCCGTTTTGTACACGAAGTGCATCCAGTTTTTGCCGTAACCCTCTCAACTTTTTAGCACATGCTATGTGGGTGAAATTATGATACCATGCCAAGTTTCAACCATTTCAGAGTTCATTTGTGGTGCTTTTTAATTTCAGGGTCATTTAGCTCAAAACAATTCATTAAATGCATGAAAAATAGCAAATGAAGTTAGATAGGGTTGAAAGTTTAGGATGTGGCTTCTAATGGTTCATATTGAATGCACAAAAAGTCTGGAGTTGAAATAATTTTAAAAAATTGAAATCCTTTTGTAACAGACGAGTTTTCGTCCGAAACCCTGATACTTCGAAAGAGATTGTCCATTTTGTACACGAAGTGCATCCAGTTTTTGCCGTAACCCTCTCAACTTTTTAGCACATGCTATGTGGGTGAAATTATGATACCATGCCAACTTTCAACCATTTCAGAGTTCATTTGTGGTGCTTTTTAATTTCAGGGTCATTTAGCTGAAAACAATTCATTAAATGCATGAAAAATAGCAAATGAAGTTAGATAGGGTCGAAATTTTAGGATGTGGCTTCTAATGGTTCATATTGAATGCACAAAAAGTTTTGAGTTGAAATAAGTTAAAAAAAATTGAAATCCTTTTGTAACAGACGAGTTTTCGTCCTAAACCCTGATACTTCGAAAGAGATTGTCCATTTTGTACACGAAGTGCATCCAGTTTTTGCCGTAACCCTCTCAACTTTTTAGCACATGCTATGTGGGTGAAATTATGGTACCATGCCAAGTTTCAACCATTTCATAGTTCATTTGTGGTGCTTTTTAATTTCAGGGTCATTTAGCTCAAAACAATTCATTAAATGCATGAAAAATAGCAAATGAAGTTAGATAGGGTTGAAATTTTAGGATGTGGCTGCTAATGGTTCATATTGAATGCACAAAAAGTATGGAGTTGAAATAAGTTAAAAAAAATTGAAATCCTTTTGTAACAGACGAGTTTTCGTCCGAAACCCTGATATTTCGAAAGAGCTTGTCCATTTTGTACACGAAGTGCATCCAGTTTTTGCCGTAACCCTCTCAACTTTTTAGCACATGCTATGTGGGTGAAATTAAGATACCATGCCAAGTTTCAACCATTTGATAGTTCATTTGTGGTGCTTTTTAATTTCAGGGTCATTTAGCTCAAAACAATTCATTAAATGCATGAAAAATAGGAAATGAAGTTAGATAGGGTTGAAATTTTAGGATGTGGCTTATAATGGTTCATATTGAATGCACAAAAAGTCTGGAGTTGAAAAAAGTTAAAAAAAATTGAAATCCTTATGTAACAGACGAGTTTTCGTCCGAAACCCTGATACTTCGAAAGAGATTGTCCATTTTGTACGCGAAGTGCATCCAGCTTTTGCCGTAAACCTCTCAACTTTTTATCCCATGCTATGTGGGTGAAATTATGATACCATGCCAAGTTTCAACCTTTTTAGAGTTCATTTGTGGTGCTTTTTAATTTTAGGGTCATTTAGCTCAAAACAATTCATTAAATGCATAAAAAATAGCAAATGAAGTTAGATAGGGTTGAAATTTTAGGATGTGGCTTCTAATGCTTCATATTGAATGCACAAAAAGTCTGGAGTTGAAATAAGTTAAAAAAATTGAAATCCTTTGGTAACACACGAGTTTTCGTCCGAAACCCTGATACTTCGAAAGAGATTGTCCATTTTGTACACGAAGTGCATCCAGTTTTTGCCGTAACCCTCTCAACTTTTTAGCACATGCTATGTGGGTGAAATTATGATACCATGCCAAGTTTCAACCATTTCAGAGTTCATTTGTGGTGCTTTTTAATTTCAGGGTTATTTAGCTCAAAACAATTCATTAAATGCATAAAAAATAGCAAATGAAGTTAGATAGGGTTGAAATTTTAGGATGTGGCTTCTAGTGCTTCATATTGAATGCACAAAAAGTCTGGAGTTGAAATAAGTTAAAAAAATTGAAATCCTTTTGTAACACACGAGTTTTCGTCCGAAACCCTGATACTTCGAAAGAGATTGTCCGTTTTGTACACGAAGTGCATCCAGTTTTTGCCGTAACCCTCTCAACTTTTTAGCACATGCTATGTGGGTGAAATTATGATACCATGCCAAGTTTCAACCATTTCAGAGTTCATTTGTGGTGCTTTTTAATTTCAGGGTCATTTAGCTCAAAACAATTCATTAAATGCATGAAAAATAGCAAATGAAGTTAGATAGGGTTGAAAGTTTAGGATGTGGCTTCTAATGGTTCATATTGAATGCACAAAAAGTCTGGAGTTGAAATAATTTTAAAAAATTGAAATCCTTTTGTAACAGACGAGTTTTCGTCCGAAACCCTGATACTTCGAAAGAGATTGTCCATTTTGTACACGAAGTGCATCCAGTTTTTGCCGTAACCCTCTCAACTTTTTAGCACATGCTATGTGGGTGAAATTATGATACCATGCCAACTTTCAACCATTTCAGAGTTCATTTGTGGTGCTTTTTAATTTCAGGGTCATTTAGCTGAAAACAATTCATTAAATGCATGAAAAATAGCAAATGAAGTTAGATAGGGTCGAAATTTTAGGATGTGGCTTCTAATGGTTCATATTGAATGCACAAAAAGTTTTGAGTTGAAATAAGTTTAAAAAAATTGAAATCCTTTTGTAACAGACGAGTTTTCGTCCTAAACCCTGATACTTCGAAAGAGATTGTCCATTTTGTACACGAAGTGCATCCAGTTTTTGCCGTAACCCTCTCAACTTTTTAGCACATGCTATGTGGGTGAAATTATGGTACCATGCCAAGTTTCAACCATTTCATAGTTCATTTGTGGTGCTTTTTAATTTCAGGGTCATTTAGCTCAAAACAATTCATTAAATGCATGAAAAATAGCAAATGAAGTTAGATAGGGTTGAAATTTTAGGATGTGGCTTCTAATGGTTCATATTGAATGCACAAAAAGTCTGGAGTTGAAATAAGTTAAAAAAAATTGAAATCCTTATGTAACAGACGAGTTTTCGTTCGAAACCCTGATACTTCGAAAGAGATTGTCCATTTTGTACACGAAGTGCATCCAGCTTTTGCCGTAAACCTCTCAACTTTTTATCCCATGCTATGTGGGTGAAATTATGATACCATGCCAAGTTTCAACCTTTTTAGAGTTCATTTGTGGTGCTTTTTAATTTCAGGGTCATTTAGCTCAAAACAATTCATTAAATGCATAAAAAATAGCAAATGAAGTTAGATATGGTTGAAATTTTAGGATGTGGCTTCTAATGCTTCATATTGAATGCACAAAAAGTCTGGAGTTGAAATAAGTTAAAAAAATTGAAATCCTTTGGTAACACACGAGTTTTCGTCCGAAACCCTGATACTTCGAAAGAGATTGTCCGTTTTGTACACGAAGTGCATCCAGTTTTTGCCGTAACCCTCTCAACTTTTTAGCACATGCTATGTGGGTGAAATTATGATACCATGCCAAGTTTCAACCATTTCAGAGTTCATTTGTGGTGCTTTTTAATTTCAGGGTCATTTAGCTCAAAACAATTCATTAAATGCATGAAAAATAGCAAATGAAGTTAGATAGGGTTGAAAGTTTAGGATGTGGCTTCTAATGGTTCATATTGAATGCACAAAAAGTCTGGAGTTGAAATAATTTTAAAAAATTGAAATCCTTTTGTAACAGACGAGTTTTCGTCCGAAACCCTGATACTTCGAAAGAGATTGTCCATTTTGTACACGAAGTGCATCCAGTTTTTGCCGTAACCCTCTCAACTTTTTAGCACATGCTATGTGGGTGAAATTATGATACCATGCCAACTTTCAACCATTTCAGAGTTCATTTGTGGTGCTTTTTAATTTCAGGGTCATTTAGCTGAAAACAATTCATTAAATGCATGAAAAATAGCAAATGAAGTTAGATAGGGTCGAAATTTTAGGATGTGGCTTCTAATGGTTCATATTGAATGCACAAAAAGTTTTGAGTTGAAATAAGTTAAAAAAAATTGAAATCCTTTTGTAACAGACGAGTTTTCGTCCTAAACCCTGATATTTCGAAAGAGATTGTCCATTTTGTACACGAAGTGCATCCAGTTTTTGCCGTAACCCTCTCAACTTTTTAGCACATGCTATGTGGGTGAAATTATGATACCATGCCAAGTTTCAACCATTTCAGAGTTCATTTGTGGTGCTTTTTAATTTCAGGGTTATTTAGCTCAAAACAATTCATTAAATGCATAAAAAATAGCAAATGAAGTTAGATAGGGTTGAAATTTTAGGATGTGGATTCTAGTGCTTCATATTGAATGCACAAAAAGTCTGGAGTTGAAATAAGTTAAAAAAATTGAAATCCTTTTGTAACACACGAGTTTTCGTCCGAAACCCTGATACTTCGAAAGAGATTGTCCGTTTTGTACACGAAGTGCATCCAGTTTTTGCCGTAACCCTCTCAACTTTTTAGCACATGCTATGTGGGTGAAATTATGATACCATGCCAAGTTTCAACCATTTCAGAGTTCATTTGTGGTGCTTTTTAATTTCAGGGTCATTTAGCTCAAAACAATTCATTAAATGCATGAAAAATAGCAAATGAAGTTAGATAGGGTTGAAAGTTTAGGATGTGGCTTCTAATGGTTCATATTGAATGCACAAAAAGTCTGGAGTTGAAATAATTTTAAAAAATTGAAATCCTTTTGTAACAGACGAGTTTTCGTCCGAAACCCTGATACTTCGAAAGAGATTGTCCATTTTGTACACGAAGTGCATCCAGTTTTTTCCGTAACCCTCTCAACTGTTTAGCACATGCTATGTGGGTGAAATTATGATATACCATGCCAAGTTTCAACCATTTTCGAGTTCATTTGTGGTGCTTTTTAATTTCAGGGTCATTTAGCTGAAAACAATTCATTAAATGCATGAAAAATAGCAAATGAAGTTAGATAGGGTTGAAATTTTAAGATGTGGCTTCTAATGGTTCATATTGAATGCACAAAAAGTCTGGAGTTGAAATAATTTTAAAAAATTGAAATCCTTTTGTAACAGACGAGTTTTCGTCCGAAACCCTGATACTTCGAAAGAGATTGTCCATTTTGTACACGAAGTGCATCCAGTTTTTGCCGTAACCCTCTCAACTTTGTAGCACATGCTATGTGGGTGAAATTATGGTACCATGCCAAGTTTCAACCATTTCATAGTTCATTTGTGGTGCTTTTTAATTTCAGGGTCATTTAGCTCAAAACAATTCATTAAATGCATGAAAAATAGCAAATGAAGTTAGATAGGGTTGAAATTTTAGGATGTGGCTTCTAATGGTTCATATTGAATGCACAAAAAGTCTGGAGTTGAAATAAGTTAAAAAAAATTGAAATCCTTTTGTAACAGACGAGTTTTCGTCCGAAACCCTGATATTTCGAAAGAGATTGTCCATTTTGTACACGAAGTGCATCCAGTTTTTTCCGTAACCCTCTCAACTTTTTAGCACATGCTATGTGGGTGAAATTAAGATACCATGCCAAGTTTCAACCATTTGATAGTTCATTTGTGGTGCTTTTTAATTTCAGGGTCATTTAGCTCAAAACAATTCATTAAATGCATGAAAAATAGGAAATGAAGTTAGATAGGGTTGAAATTTTAGGATGTGGCTTCTAATGGTTCATATTGAATGCACAAAAAGTCTGGAGTTGAAAAAAGTTAAAAAAAATTGAAATCCTTATGTAACAGACGAGTTTTCGTCCGAAACCCTGATACTTCGAAAGAGATTGTCCATTTTGTACACGAAGTGCATCCAGCTTTTGCCGTAAACCTCTCAACTTTTTATCCCATGCTATGTGGGTGAAATTATGATACCATGCCAAGTTTCAACCTTTTTAGAGTTCATTTGTGGTGCTTTTTAATTTCAGGGTCATTTAGCTCAAAACAATTCATTAAATGCATAAAAAATAGCAAATGAAGTTAGATAGGGTTGAAATTTTAGGATGTGGCTTCTAATGCTTCATATTGAATGCACAAAAAGTCTGGAGTTGAAATAAGTTAAAAAAATTGAAATCCTTTGGTAACACACGAGTTTTCGTCCGAAACCCTGATACTTCGAAAGAGATTGTCCATTTTGTACACGAAGTGCATCCAGTTTTTGCCGTAACCCTCTCAACTTTTTAGCACATGCTATGTGGGTGAAATTATGATACCATGCCAAGTTTCAACCATTTCAGAGTTCATTTGTGGTGCTTTTTAATTTCAGGGTTATTTAGCTCAAAACAATTCATTAAATGCATAAAAAATAGCAAATGAAGTTAGATAGGGTTGAAATTTTAGGATGTGGCTTCTAGTGCTTCATATTGAATGCACAAAAAGTCTGGAGTTGAAATAAGTTAAAAAAATTGAAATCCTTTTGTAACACACGAGTTTTCGTCCGAAACCCTGATACTTCGAAAGAGATTGTCCGTTTTGTACACGAAGTGCATCCAGTTTTTGCCGTAACCCTCTCAACTTTTTAGCACATGCTATGTGGGTGAAATTATGATACCATGCCAAGTTTCAACCATTTCAGAGTTCATTTGTGGTGCTTTTTAATTTCAGGGTCATTTAGCTCAAAACAATTCATTAAATGCATGAAAAATAGCAAATGAAGTTAGATAGGGTTGAAAGTTTAGGATGTGGCTTCTAATGGTTCATATTGAATGCACAAAAAGTCTGGAGTTGAAATAAATTAAAAAATTGAAATCCTTTTGTAACAGACGAGTTTTCGTCCGAAACCGTGATACTTCGAAAGAGATTGTCCATTTTGTACACGAAGTGCATCCAGTTTTTTCCGTAACCCTCTCAACTGTTTAGCACATGCTATGTGGGTGAAATTATGATATACCATGCCAAGTTTCAACCATTTCCGAGTTCATTTGTGGTGCTTTTTAATTTCAGGGTCATTTAGCTGAAAACAATTCATTAAATGCATGAAAAATAGCAAATGAAGTTAGATAGGGTTGAAATTTTAGGATGTGGCTTCTAATGGTTCATATTGAATGCACAAAAAGTCTGAAGTTGAAATAATTTTAAAAAATTGAAATCCTTTTGTAACAGACGAGTTTTCGTCCGAAACCCTGATACTTCGAAAGAGATTGTCCATTTTGTACACGAAGTGCATCCAGTTTTTGCCGTAACCCTATAAACTTTTTAGCACATGCTATGTGGGTGAAATTATGATACCATGCCAACTTTCAACCATTTCAGAGTTCATTTGTGGTGCTTTTTAATTTCAGGGTCATTTAGCTCAATACAATTCATTAAATGCATGAAAAATAGCAAATGAAGTTAGATAGGGTCGAAATTTTAGGATGTGGCTTCTAATGGTTCATATTGAATGCACAAAAAGTTTGGAGTTGAAATAAGTTAAAAAAAATTGAAATCCTTTTGTAACAGACGAGTTTTCGTCCTAAACCCTGATACTTCGAAAGAGATTGTCCATTTTGTACACGAAGTGCATCCAGTTTTTGCCGTAACCCTCTCAACTTTTTAGCACATGCTATGTGGGTGAAATTATGGTACCATGCCAAGTTTCAACCATTTCATAGTTCATTTGTGGTGCTTTTTAATTTCAGGGTCATTTAGCTCAAAACAATTCATTAAATGCATGAAAAATAGCAAATGAAGTTAGATAGGGTTGAAATTTTAGGATGTGGCTTCTAATGGTTCATATTGAATGCACAAAAAGTCTGGAGTTGAAATAAGTTAAAAAAAATTGAAATCCTTTTGTAACAGACGAGTTTTCGTCCGAAACCCTGATATTTCGAAAGAGATTGTCCATTTTGTACACGAAGTGCATCCAGTTTTTGCCGTAACCCTCTCAACTTTTTAGCACATGCTATGTGGGTGAAATTAAGATACCATGCCAAGTTTCAACCATTTTATAGTTCATTTGTGGTGCTTTTTAATTTCAGGGTCATTTAGCTCAAAACAATTCATTAAATGCATGAAAAATCGGAAATGAAGTTAGATAGGGTTGAAATTTTAGGATGTGGCTTCTAATGGTTCATATTGAATGCACAAAAAGTCTGGAGTTGAAAAAAGTTAAAAAAAATTGAAATCCTTATGTAACAGACGAGTTTTCGTCCGAAACCCTGATACTTCGAAAGAGAATGTCCATTTTGTACACGAAGTGCATCCAGCTTTTGCCGTAAACCTCTCAACTTTTTATCCCATGCTATGTGGGTGAAGTTATGATACCATGCCAAGTTTCAACCTTTTTAGAGTTCATTTGTGGTGCTTTTTAATTTCTGGGTCATTTAGCTCAAAACAATTCATTAAATGCATAAAAAATAGCAAATGAAGTTAGATAGGGTTGAAATTTTAGGATGTGGCTTCTAATGCTTCATATTGAATGCACAAAAAGTCTGGAGTTGAAATAAGTTAAAAAAATTGAAATCCTTTGGTAACACACGAGTTTTCGTCCGAAACCCTGATACTTCGAAAGAGATTGTCCATTTTGTACACGAAGTGCATCCAGTTTTTGCCGTAACCCTCTCAACTTTTTAGCACATGCTATGTGGGTGAAATTATGATACCATGCCAAGTTTCAACCATATCAGAGTTCATTTGTGGTGCTTTTTAATTTCAGGGTTATTTAGCTCAAAACAATTCATTAAATGCATAAAAAATAGCAAATGAAGTTAGATAGGGTTGAAATTTTAGGATGTGGCTTCTAGTGCTTCGTATTGAATGCACAAAAAGTCTGGAGTTGAAATAAGTTAAAAAAATTGAAATCCTTTTGTAACACACGAGTTTTCGTCCGAAACCCTGATACTTCGAAAGAGATTGTCCGTTTTGTACACGAAGTGCATCCAGTTTTTTCCGTAACCCTCTCAACTGTTTAGCACATGCTATGTGGGTGAAATTATGATATACCATGCCAAGTTTCAACCATTTTCGAGTTCATTTGTGGTGCTTTTTAATTTCAGGGTCATTTAGCTGAAAACAATTCATTAAATGCATGAAAAATAGCAAATGAAGTTAGATAGGGTTGAAATTTTAAGATGTGGCTTCTAATGGTTCATATTGAATGCACAAAAAGTCTGGAGTTGAAATAATTTTAAAAAATTGAAATCCTTTTGTAACAGACGAGTTTTCGTCCGAAACCCTGATACTTCGAAAGAGATTGTCCATTTTGTACACGAAGTGCATCCAGTTTTTGCCGTAACCCTCTCAACTTTGTAGCACATGCTATGTGGGTGAAATTATGGTACCATGCCAAGTTTCAACCATTTCATAGTTCATTTGTGGTGCTTTTTAATTTCAGGGTCATTTAGCTCAAAACAATTCATTAAATGCATGAAAAATAGCAAATGAAGTTAGATAGGGTTGAAATTTTAGGATGTGGCTTCTAATGGTTCATATTGAATGCACAAAAAGTCTGGAGTTGAAATAAGTTAAAAAAAATTGAAATCCTTTTGTAACAGACGAGTTTTCGTCCGAAACCCTGATATTTCGAAAGAGATTGTCCATTTTGTACACGAAGTGCATCCAGTTTTTGCCGTAACCCTCTCAACTTTTTAGCACATGCTATGTGGGTGAAATTAAGATACCATGCCAAGTTTCAACCATTTGATAGTTCATTTGTGGTGCTTTTTAATTTCAGGGTCATTTAGCTCAAAACAATTCATTAAATGCATGAAAAATAGGAAATGAAGTTAGATAGGGTTGAAATTTTAGGATGTGGCTTCTAATGGTTCATATTGAATGCACAAAAAGTCTGGAGTTGAAAAAAGTTAAAAAAAATTGAAATCCTTATGTAACAGACGAGTTTTCGTCCGAAACCCTGATACTTCGAAAGAGATTGTCCATTTTGTACACGAAGTGCATCCAGCTTTTGCCGTAAACCTCTCAACTTTTTATCCCATGCTATGTGGGTGAAATTATGATACCATGCCAAGTTTCAACCTTTTTAGAGTTCATTT
Source organism: Elymus sibiricus (assembly GCA_039707655.1). Taxonomy (NCBI): domain Eukaryota; kingdom Viridiplantae; phylum Streptophyta; class Magnoliopsida; order Poales; family Poaceae; genus Elymus; species Elymus sibiricus. Next base: position 243,774,854 of record CM077665.1, read on the forward strand.
GTGGTGCTTTTTAATTTCAGGGTCATTTAGCTCAAAACAATTCATTAAATGCATAAAAAATAGCAAATGAAGTTAGATAGGGTTGAAATTTTAGGATGTGGCTTCTAATGCTTCATATTGAATGCACAAAAAGTCTGGAGTTGAAATAAGTTAAAAAAATTGAAATCCTTTGGTAACACACGAGTTTTCGTCCGAAACCCTGATACTTCGAAAGAGATTGTCCATTTTGTACACGAAGTGCATCCAGTTTTTGCCGTAACCCTCTCAACTTTTTAGCACATGCTATGTGGGTGAAATTATGATACCATGCCAAGTTTCAACCATTTCAGAGTTCATTTGTGGTGCTTTTTAATTTCAGGGTTATTTAGCTCAAAACAATTCATTAAATGCATAAAAAATAGCAAATGAAGTTAGATAGGGTTGAAATTTTAGGATGTGGCTTCTAGTGCTTCATATTGAATGCACAAAAAGTCTGGAGTTGAAATAAGTTAAAAAAATTGAAATCCTTTTGTAACACACGAGTTTTCGTCCGAAACCCTGATACTTCGAAAGAGATTGTCCGTTTTGTACACGAAGTGCATCCAGTTTTTGCCGTAACCCTCTCAACTTTTTAGCACATGCTATGTGGGTGAAATTATGATACCATGCCAAGTTTCAACCATTTCAGAGTTCATTTGTGGTGCTTTTTAATTTCAGGGTCATTTAGCTCAAAACAATTCATTAAATGCATGAAAAATAGCAAATGAAGTTAGATAGGGTTGAAAGTTTAGGATGTGGCTTCTAATGGTTCATATTGAATGCACAAAAAGTCTGGAGTTGAAATAATTTTAAAAAATTGAAATCCTTTTGTAACAGACGAGTTTTCGTCCGAAACCGTGATACTTCGAAAGAGATTGTCCATTTTGTACACGAATTGCATCCAGTTTTTTCCGTAACCCTCTCAACTGTTTAGCACATGCTATGTGGGTGAAATTATGATATACCATGCCAAGTTTCAACCATTTCCGAGTTCATTTGTGGTGCTTTTTAATTTCCGGGTCATTTAGCTGAAAACAATTCATTAAATGCATGAAAAATAGCAAATGAAGTTAGATAGGGTTGAAATTTTAGGATGTGGCTTCTAATGGTTCATATTGAATGCACAAAAAGTCTGAAGTTGAAATAATTTTAAAAAATTGAAATCCTTTTGTAACAGACGAGTTTTCGTCCGAAACCCTGATACTACGAAAGAGATTGTCCATTTTGTACACGAAGTGCATCCAGTTTTTGCCGTAACCCTATAAACTTTTTAGCACATGCTATGTGGGTGAAATTATGATACCATGCCAACTTTCAACCATTTCAGAGTTCATTTGTGGTGCTTTTTAATTTCAGGGTCATTTAGCTCAATACAATTCATTAAATGCATGAAAAATAGCAAATGAAGTTAGATAGGGTCGAAATTTTAGGATGTGGCTTCTAATGGTTCATATTGAATGCACAAAAAGTTTGGAGTTGAAATAAGTTAAAAAAAATTGAAATCCTTTTGTAACAGACGAGTTTTCGTCCTAAACCCTGATACTTCGAAAGAGATTGTCCATTTTGTACACGAAGTGCATCCAGTTTTTGCCGTAACCCTCTCAACTTTTTAGCACATGCTATGTGGGTGAAATTATGGTACCATGCCAAGTTTCAACCATTTCATAGTTCATTTGTGGTGCTTTTTAATTTCAGGGTCATTTAGCTCAAAACAATTCATTAAATGCATGAAAAATAGCAAATGAAGTTAGATAGGGTTGAAATTTTAGGATGTGGCTTCTAATGGTTCATATTGAATGCACAAAAAGTCTGGAGTTGAAATAAGTTAAAAAAAATTGAAATCCTTTTGTAACAGACGAGTTTTCGTCCGAAACCCTGATATTTCGAAAGAGATTGTCCATTTTGTACACGAAGTGCATCCAGTTTTTGCCGTAACCCTCTCAACTTTTTAGCACATGCTATGTGGGTGAAATTAAGATACCATGCCAAGTTTCAACCATTTTATAGTTCATTTGTGGTGCTTTTTAATTTCAGGGTCATTTAGCTCAAAACAATTCATTAAATGCATGAAAAATCGGAAATGAAGTTAGATAGGGTTGAAATTTTAGGATGTGGCTTCTAATGGTTCATATTGAATGCACAAAAAGTCTGGAGTTGAAAAAAGTTAAAAAAAATTGAAATCCTTATGTAACAGACGAGTTTTCGTCCGAAACCCTGATACTTCGAAAGAGAATGTCCATTTTGTACACGAAGTGCATCCAGCTTTTGCCGTAAACCTCTCAACTTTTTATCCCATGCTATGTGGGTGAAGTTATGATACCATGCCAAGTTTCAACCTTTTTAGAGTTCATTTGTGGTGCTTTTTAATTTCTGGGTCATTTAGCTCAAAACAATTCATTAAATGCATAAAAAATAGCAAATGAAGTTAGATAGGGTTGAAATTTTAGGATGTGGCTTCTAATGCTTCATATTGAATGCACAAAAAGTCTGGAGTTGAAATAAGTTAAAAAAATTGAAATCCTTTGGTAACACACGAGTTTTCGTCCGAAACCCTGATACTTCGAAAGAGATTGTCCATTTTGTACACGAAGTGCATCCAGTTTTTGCCGTAACCCTCTCAACTTTTTAGCACATGCTATGTGGGTGAAATTATGATACCATGCCAAGTTTCAACCATATCAGAGTTCATTTGTGGTGCTTTTTAATTTCAGGGTTATTTAGCTCAAAACAATTCATTAAATGCATAAAAAATAGCAAATGAAGTTAGATAGGGTTGAAATTTTAGGATGTGGCTTCTAGTGCTTCGTATTGAATGCACAAAAAGTCTGGAGTTGAAATAAGTTAAAAAAATTGAAATCCTTTTGTAACACACGAGTTTTCGTCCGAAACCCTGATACTTCGAAAGAGATTGTCCGTTTTGTACACGAAGTGCATCCAGTTTTTTCCGTAACCCTCTCAACTGTTTAGCACATGCTATGTGGGTGAAATTATGATATACCATGCCAAGTTTCAACCATTTTCGAGTTCATTTGTGGTGCTTTTTAATTTCAGGGTCATTTAGCTGAAAACAATTCATTAAATGCATGAAAAATAGCAAATGAAGTTAGATAGGGTTGAAATTTTAAGATGTGGCTTCTAATGGTTCATATTGAATGCACAAAAAGTCTGGAGTTGAAATAATTTTAAAAAATTGAAATCCTTTTGTAACAGACGAGTTTTCGTCCGAAACCCTGATACTTCGAAAGAGATTGTCCATTTTGTACACGAAGTGCATCCAGTTTTTGCCGTAACCCTCTCAACTTTGTAGCACATGCTATGTGGGTGAAATTATGGTACCATGCCAAGTTTCAACCATTTCATAGTTCATTTGTGGTGCTTTTTAATTTCAGGGTCATTTAGCTCAAAACAATTCATTAAATGCATGAAAAATAGCAAATGAAGTTAGATAGGGTTGAAATTTTAGGATGTGGCTTCTAATGGTTCATATTGAATGCACAAAAAGTCTGGAGTTGAAATAAGTTAAAAAAAATTGAAATCCTTTTGTAACAGACGAGTTTTCGTCCGAAACCCTGATATTTCGAAAGAGATTGTCCATTTTGTACACGAAGTGCATCCAGTTTTTGCCGTAACCCTCTCAACTTTTTAGCACATGCTATGTGGGTGAAATTAAGATACCATGCCAAGTTTCAACCATTTGATAGTTCATTTGTGGTGCTTTTTAATTTCAGGGTCATTTAGCTCAAAACAATTCATTAAATGCATGAAAAATAGGAAATGAAGTTAGATAGGGTTGAAATTTTAGGATGTGGCTTCTAATGGTTCATATTGAATGCACAAAAAGTCTGGAGTTGAAAAAAGTTAAAAAAAATTGAAATCCTTATGTAACAGACGAGTTTTCGTCCGAAACCCTGATACTTCGAAAGAGATTGTCCATTTTGTACACGAAGTGCATCCAGCTTTTGCCGTAAACCTCTCAACTTTTTATCCCATGCTATGTGGGTGAAATTATGATACCATGCCAAGTTTCAACCTTTTTAGAGTTCATTTGTGGTGCTTTTTAATTTCAGGGTCATTTAGCTCAAAACAATTCATTAAATGCATAAAAAATAGCAAATGAAGTTAGATAGGGTTGAAATTTTAGGATGTGGCTTCTAATGCTTCATATTGAATGCACAAAAAGTCTGGAGTTGAAATAAGTTAAAAAAATTGAAATCCTTTGGTAACACACGAGTTTTCGTCCGAAACCCTGATACTTCGAAAGAGATTGTCCATTTTGTACACGAAGTGCATCCAGTTTTTGCCGTAACCCTCTCAACTTTTTAGCACATGCTATGTGGGTGAAATTATGATACCATGCCAAGTTTCAACCATTTCAGAGTTCATTTGTGGTGCTTTTTAATTTCAGGGTTATTTAGCTCAAAACAATTCATTAAATGCATAAAAAATAGCAAATGAAGTTAGATAGGGTTGAAATTTTAGGATGTGGCTTCTAGTGCTTCATATTGAATGCACAAAAAGTCTGGAGTTGAAATAAGTTAAAAAAATTGAAATCCTTTTGTAACACACGAGTTTTCGTCCGAAACCCTGATACTTCGAAAGAGATTGTCCGTTTTGTACACGAAGTGCATCCAGTTTTTGCCGTAACCCTCTCAACTTTTTAGCACATGCTATGTGGGTGAAATTATGATACCATGCCAAGTTTCAACCATTTCAGAGTTCATTTGTGGTGCTTTTTAATTTCAGGGTCATTTAGCTCAAAACAATTCATTAAATGCATGAAAAATAGCAAATGAAGTTAGATAGGGTTGAAAGTTTAGGATGTGGCTTCTAATGGTTCATATTGAATGCACAAAAAGTCTGGAGTTGAAATAATTTTAAAAAATTGAAATCCTTTTGTAACAGACGAGTTTTCGTCCGAAACCGTGATACTTCGAAAGAGATTGTCCATTTTGTACACGAATTGCATCCAGTTTTTTCCGTAACCCTCTCAACTGTTTAGCACATGCTATGTGGGTGAAATTATGATATACCATGCCAAGTTTCAACCATTTCCGAGTTCATTTGTGGTGCTTTTTAATTTCCGGGTCATTTAGCTGAAAACAATTCATTAAATGCATGAAAAATAGCAAATGAAGTTAGATAGGGTTGAAATTTTAGGATGTGGCTTCTAATGGTTCATATTGAATGCACAAAAAGTCTGAAGTTGAAATAATTTTAAAAAATTGAAATCCTTTTGTAACAGACGAGTTTTCGTCCGAAACCCTGATACTACGAAAGAGATTGTCCATTTTGTACACGAAGTGCATCCAGTTTTTGCCGTAACCCTATAAACTTTTTAGCACATGCTATGTGGGTGAAATTATGATACCATGCCAACTTTCAACCATTTCAGAGTTCATTTGTGGTGCTTTTTAATTTCAGGGTCATTTAGCTCAATACAATTCATTAAATGCATGAAAAATAGCAAATGAAGTTAGATAGGGTCGAAATTTTAGGATGTGGCTTCTAATGGTTCATATTGAATGCACAAAAAGTTTGTAGTTGAAATAAGTTAAAAAAAATTGAAATCCTTTTGTAACAGACGAGTTTTCGTCTTAAACCCTGATACTTCGAAAGAGATTGTCCATTTTGTACACGAAGTGCATCCAGTTTTTGCCGTAACCCTCTCAACTTTTTAGCACATGCTATGTGGGTGAAATTATGGTACCATGCCAAGTTTCAACCATTTCATAGTTCATTTGTGGTGCTTTTTAATTTCAGGGTCATTTAGCTCAAAACAATTCATTAAATGCATGAAAAATAGCAAATGAAGTTAGATAGGGTTGAAATTTTAGGATGTGGCTTCTAATGGTTCATATTGAATGCACAAAAAGTCTGGAGTTGAAATAAGTTAAAAAAAATTGAAATCCTTTTGTAACAGACGAGTTTTCGTCCGAAACCCTGATATTTCGAAAGAGATTGTCCATTTTGTACACGAAGTGCATCCAGTTTTTGCCGTAACCCTCTCAACTTTTTAGCACATGCTATGTGGGTGAAATTAAGATACCATGCCAAGTTTCAACCATTTGATAGTTCATTTGTGGTGCTTTTTAATTTCAGGGTCATTTAGCTCAAAACAATTCATTAAATGCATGAAAAATCGGAAATGAAGTTAGATAGGGTTGAAATTTTAGGATGTGGCTTCTAATGGTTCATATTGAATGCACAAAAAGTCTGGAGTTGAAAAAAGTTAAAAAAAATTGAAATCCTTATGTAACAGACGAGTTTTCGTCCGAAACCCTGATACTTCGAAAGAGATTGTCCATTTTGTACACGAAGTGCATCCAGCTTTTGCCGTAAACCTCTCAACTTTTTATCCCATGCTATGTGGGTGAAGTTATGATACCATGCCAAGTTTCAACCTTTTTAGAGTTCATTTGTGGTGCTTTTTAATTTCTGGGTCATTTAGCTCAAAACAATTCATTAAATGCATAAAAAATAGCAAATGAAGTTAGATAGGGTTGAAATTTTAGGATGTGGCTTCTAATGCTTCATATTGAATGCACAAAAAGTCTGGAGTTGAAATAAGTTAAAAAAATTGAAATCCTTTGGTAACACACGAGTTTTCGTCCGAAACCCTGATACTTCGAAAGAGATTGTCCATTTTGTACACGAAGTGCATCCAGTTTTTGCCGTAACCCTCTCAACTTTTTAGCACATGCTATGTGGGTGAAATTATGATACCATGCCAAGTTTCAACCATTTCAGAGTTCATTTGTGGTGCTTTTTAATTTCAGGGTTATTTAGCTCAAAACAATTCATTAAATGCATAAAAAATAGCAAATGAAGTTAGATAGGGTTGAAATTTTAGGATGTGGCTTCTAGTGCTTCATATTGAATGCACAAAAAGTCTGGAGTTGAAATAAGTTAAAAAAATTGAAATCCTTTTGTAACACACGAGTTTTCGTCCGAAACCCTGATACTTCGAAAGAGATTGTCCGTTTTGTACACGAAGTGCATCCAGTTTTTGCCGTAACCCTCTCAACTTTTTAGCACATGCTATGTGGGTGAAATTATGATACCATGCCAAGTTTTAACCATTTCAGAGTTCATTTGTGGTGCTTTTTAATTTCAGGGTCATTTAGCTCAAAACAATTCATTAAATGCATGAAAAATAGCAAATGAAGTTAGATAGGGTTGAAAGTTTAGGATGTGGCTTCTAATGGTTCATATTGAATGCACAAAAAGTCTGGAGTTGAAATAATTTTAAAAAATTGAAATCCTTTTGTAACAGACGAGTTTTCGTCCGAAACCCTGATACTTCGAAAGAGATTGTCCATTTTGTACACGAAGTGCATCCAGTTTTTTCCGTAACCCTCTCAACTGTTTAGCACATGCTATGTGGGTGAAATTATGATATACCATGCCAAGTTTCAACCATTTCCGAGTTCATTTGTGGTGCTTTTTAATTTCAGGGTCATTTAGCTGAAAACAATTCATTAAATGCATGAAAAATAGCAAATGAAGTTAGATAGGGTTGAAATTTTAGGATGTGGCTTCTAATGGTTCATATTGAATGCACAAAAAGTCTGGAGTTGAAATAATTTAAAAAATTGAAATCCTTTTGTAACAGACGAGTTTTCGTCCGAAACCCTGATACTTCGAAAGAGATTGTCCATTTTGTACACGAAGTGCATCCAGTTTTTGCCGTAACCCTCTCAACTTTTTAGCACATGCTATGTGGGTGAAATTATGATACCATGCCAACTTTCAACCATTTCAGAGTTCATTTGTGGTGCTTTTTAATTTCAGGGTCATTTAGCTGAAAACAATTCATTAAATGCATGAAAAATAGCAAATGAAGTTAGATAGGGTCGAAATTTTAGGATGTGGCTTCTAATGGTTCATATTGAATGCACAAAAAGTTTTGAGTTGAAATAAGTTAAAAAAAATTGAAATCATTTTGTAACAGACGAGTTTTCGTCCTAAACCCTGATACTTCGAAAGAGATTGTCCATTTTGTACACGAAGTGCATCCAGTTTTTGCCGTAACCCTCTCAACTTTTTAGCACATGCTATGTGGGTGAAATTATGGTACCATGCCAAGTTTCAACCATTTCATAGTTCATTTGTGGTGCTTTTGAATTTCAGGGTCATTTAGCTCAAAACAATTCATTAAATGCATGAAAATAGCAAATGAAGTTAGATAGGGTTGAAATTTTAGGATGTGGCTTCTAATGGTTCATATTGAATGCACAAAAAGTCTGGAGTTGAAATAAGTTAAAAAAAATTGAAATCCTTTTGTAACAGACGAGTTTTCGTCCGAAACCCTGATATTTCGAAAGAGATTGTCCATTTTGTACACGAAGTGCATCCAGTTTTTGCCGTAACCCTCTCAACTTTTTAGCACATGCTATGTGGGTGAAATTAAGATACCATGCCAAGTTTCAACCATTTGATAGTTCATTTGTGGTGCTTTTTAATTTCAGGGTCATTTAGCTCAAAACAATTCATTAAATGCATGAAAAATAGGAAATGAAGTTAGATAGGGTTGAAATTTTAGGATGTGGCTTCTAATGGTTCATATTGAATGCACAAAAAGTCTGGAGTTGAAAAAAGTTAAAAAAAATTGAAATCCTTATGTAACAGACGAGTTTTCGTCCGAAACCCTAATACTTCGAAAGAGATTGTCCATTTTGTACACGAAGTGCATCCAGCTTTTGCCGTAAACCTCTCAACTTTTTATCCCATGCTATGTGGGTGAAATTATGATACCATGCCAAGTTTCAACCTTTTTAGAGTTCATTTGTGGTGCTTTTTAATTTCAGGGTCATTTAGCTCAAAACAATTCATTAAATGCATAAAAAATAGCAAATGAAGTTAGATAGGGTTGAAATTTTAGGATGTGGCTTCTAATGCTTCATATTGAATGCACAAAAAGTCTGGAGTTGAACTAAGTTAAAAAAATTGAAATCCTTTGGTAACACACGAGTTTTCGTCCGAAACCCTGATACTTCGAAAGAGATTGTCCATTTTGTACACGAAGTGCATCCAGTTTTTGCCGTAACCCTCTCAACTTTTTAGCACATGCTATGTGGGTCAAATTATGATACCATGCCAAGTTTCAACCATTTCAGAGTTCATTTGTGGTGCTTTTTAATTTCAGGGTCATTTAGCTCAAAACAATTCATTAAATGCATAAAAAATAGCAAATGAAGTTAGATAGGGTTGAAATTTTAGGATGTGGCTTCTAGTGCTTCATATTGAATGCACAAAAAGTCTGGAGTTGAAATAAGTTAAAAAAATTGAAATCCTTTTGTAACACACGAGTTTTCGTCCGAAACCCTGATACTTCGAAAGAGATTGTCCGTTTTGTACACGAAGTGCATCCAGTTTTTGCCGTAACCCTCTCAACTTTTTAGCACATGCTATGTGGGTGAAATTATGATACCATGCCAAGTTTCAACCATTTCAGAGTTCATTTGTGGTGCTTTTTAATTTCAGGGTCATTTAGCTCAAAACAATTCATTAAATGCATGAAAAATAGCAAATGAAGTTAGATAGGGTTGAAAGTTTAGGATGTGGCTTCTAATGGTTCATATTGAATGCACAAAAACTCTGGAGTTGAAATAATTTTAAAAAATTGAAATCCTTTTGTAACAGACGAGTTTTCGTCCGAAACCCTGATACTTCGAAAGAGATTGTCCATTTTGTACACGAAGTGCATCCAGTTTTTTCCGTAACCCTCTCAACTGTTTAGCACATGCTATGTGGGTGAAATTATGATATACCATGCCAAGTTTCAACCATTTCCGAGTTCATTTGTGGTGCTTTTTAATTTCAGGGTCATCTAGCTGAAAACAATTCATTAAATGCATGAAAAATAGCAAATGAAGTTAGATAGGGTTGAAATTTTAGGATGTGGCTTCTAATGGTTCATATTGAATGCACAAAAAGTCTGGAGTTGAAATAATTTTAAAAAATTGAAATCCTTTTGTAACAGACGAGTTTTCGTCCGAAACCCTGATACTTCGAAAGAGATTGTCCATTTTGTACACGAAGTGCATCCAGTTTTTGCCGTAACCCTATAAACTTTTTAGCACATGCTATGTGGGTGAAATTATGATACCATGCCAACTTTCAACCATTTCAGAGTTCATTTGTGGTGCTTTTTAATTTCAGGGTCATTTAGCTCAAAACAATTCATTAAATGCATGAAAAATAGCAAATGAAGTTAGATAGGGTCGAAATTTTAGGATGTGGCTTCTAATGGTTCATATTGAATGCACAAAAAGTTTGGAGTTGAAATAAGTTAAAAAAAATTGAAATCCTTTTGTAACAGACGAGTTTTCGTCCTAAACCCTGATACTTCGAAAGAGATTGTCCATTTTGTACACGAAGTGCATCCAGTTTTTGCCGTAACCCTCTCAACTTTTTAGCACATGCTATGTGGGTGAAATTATGGTACCATGCCAAGTTTCAACCATTTCATAGTTCATTTGTGGTGCTTTTTAATTTCAGGGTCATTTAGCTCAAAACAATTCATTAAATGCATGAAAAATAGCAAATGAAGTTAGATAGGGTTGAAATTTTAGGATGTGGCTTCTAATGGTTCATATTGAATGCACAAAAAGTCTGGAGTTGAAATAAGTTAAAAAAAATTGAAATCCTTTTGTAACAAACGAGTTTTCGTCCGAAACCCTGATATTTCGAAAGAGATTGTCCATTTTGTACACGAAGTGCATCCAGTTTTTGCCGTAACCCTCTCAACTTTTTAGCACATGCTATGTGGGTGAAATTAAGATACCATGCCAAGTTTCAACCATTTGATAGTTCATTTGTGGTTCTTTTTAATTTCAGGGTCATTTAGCTCAAAACAATTCATTAAATGCATGAAAAATAGGAAATGAAGTTAGATAGGGTTGAAATTTTAGGATGTGGCTTCTAATGGTTCATATTGAATGCACAAAAAGTCTGGAGTTGAAAAAAGTTAAAAAAAATTGAAATCCTTATGTAACACACGAGTTTTCGTCCGAAACCCTGATACTTCGAAAGAGATTGTCCATTTTGTACACGAAGTGCATCCTGCTTTTGCCGTAAACCTCTCAACTTTTTATCCCATGCTATGTGGGTGAAATTATGATACCATGCCAAGTTTCAACCTTTTTAGAGTTCATTTGTGGTGCTTTTTAATTTCAGGGTCATTTAGCTCAAAACAATTCATTAAATGCATAAAAAATAGCAAATGAAGTTAGATAGGGTAGAAATTTTAGGATGTGGCTTCTAATGCTTCATATTGAATGCACAAAAAGTCTGGAGTTGAAATAAGTTAAAAAAATTGAAATCCTTTGGTAACACACGAGTTTTCGTCCGAAACCCTGATACTTCGAAAGAGATTGTCCATTTTGTACACGAAGTGCATCCAGTTTTTGCCGTAACCATCTCAACTTTTTAGCACATGCTATGTGGGTGAAATTATGATACCATGCCAAGTTTCAACCATTTCAGAGTTCATTTGTGGTGCTTTTTAATTTCAGGGTTATTTAGCTCAAAACAATTCATTAAATGCATAAAAAATAGCAAATGAAGTTAGATAGGGTTGAAATTTTAGGATGTGGCTTCTAGTGCTTCATATTGAATGCACAAAAAGTCCGGAGTTGAAATAAGTTAAAAAAATTGAAATCCTTTTGTAACACACGAGTTTTCGTCTGAAACCCTGATACTTCGAAAGAGATTGTCCGTTTTGCACACGAAGTGCATCCAGTTTTTGCCGTAACCCTCTCAACTTTTTAGCACATGCTATGTGGGTGAAATTATGATACCATGCCAAGTTTCAACCATTTCAGAGTTCATTTGTGGTGCTTTTTAATTTCAGGGTCATTTAGCTCAAAACAATTCATTAAATGCATGAAAAATAGCAAATGAACTTAGATAGGGTTGAAAGTTTAGGATGTGGCTTCTAATGGTTCATATTGAATGCACAAAAAGTCTGGAGTTGAAATAATTTTAAAAAATTGAAATCCTTTTGTAACAGACGAGTTTTCGTCCGAAGCCCTGATACTTCGAAAGAGATTGTCCATTTTGTACACGAAGTGCATCCAGTTTTTTCCGTAACCCTCTCAACTGTTTAGCACATGCTATGTGGGTGAAATTATGATATACGATGCCAAGTTTCAACCATTTCCGAGTTCATTTGTGGTGCTTTTTAATTTCAGGGTCATTTAGCTGAAAACAATTCATTAAATGCATGAAAAATAGCAAATGAAGTTAGATAGGGTTGAAATTTTAGGATGTGGCTTCTAATGTTTCATATTGAATGCACAAAAAGTCTGGAGTTGAAATAATTTTAAAAAATTGAAATCCTTTTGTAACAGACGAGTTTTCGTCCGAAACCCTGATACTTCGAAAGAGATTGTCCATTTTGTACACGAAGTGCATCCAGTTTTTGCCGTAACCCTATCAACTTTTTAGCACATGCTATGTGGGTGAAATTATGATACCATGCCAACTTTCAACCATTTCAGAGTTCATTTGTGGTGCTTTTTAATTTCAGGGTCATTTAGCTCAAAACAATTCATTAAATGCATGAAAAATAGCAAATGAAGTTAGATAGGGTCGAAATTTTAGGATGTGGCTTCTAATGGTTCATATTGAATGCACAAAAAGTTTGGAGTTGAAATAAGTTAAAAAAAATTGAAATCCTTTTGTAACAGACGAGTTTTCGTCCTAAACCCTGATACTTCGAAAGAGATTGTCCATTTTGTACACGAAGTGCATCCAGTTTTTGCCGTAACCCTCTCAACTTTTTAGCACATGCTATGTGGGTGAAATTATGGTACCATGCCAAGTTTCAACCATTTCATAGTTCATTTGTGGTGCTTTTTAATTTCAGGGTCATTTAGCTCAAAACAATTCATTAAATGCATGAAAAATAGCAAATGAAGTTAGATAGGGTTGAAATTTTAGGATGTGGCTTCTAATGGTTCATATTGAATGCACAAAAAGTCTGGAGTTGAAATAAGTTAAAAAAATTGAAATCCTTTTGTAACAGACGAGTTTTCGTCCGAAACCCTGATATTTCGAAAGAGATTGTCCATTTTGTACACGAAGTGCATCCAGTTTTTGCCGTAACCCTCTCAACTTTTTAGCACATGCTATGTGGGTGAAATTATGATACCATGCCAAGTTTCAACCATTTGATAGTTCATTTGTGGTGCTTTTTAATTTCAGGGTCATTTAGCTCAAAACAATTCATTAAATGCATGAAAAATAGGATATGAAGTTAGATAGGGTAGAAATTTTAGGATGTGGCTTATAATGGTTCATATTGAATGCACAAAAAGTCTGGAGTTGAAAAAAGTTAAAAAAAATTGAAATCCTTATGTAACAGACGAGTTTTCGTCCGAAACCCTGATACTTCGAAAGAGATTGTCCATTTTGTACACGAAGTGCATCCAGCTTTTGCCGTAAACCTCTCAACTTTTTATACCATGCTATGTGGGTGAAATTATGACACCATGCCAAGTTTCAACCTTTTTAGAGTTCATTTGTGGTGCTTTTTAATTTCAAGGTCATTTAGCTCAAAACAATTCATTAAATGCATAAAAAATAGCAAATGAAGTTAGATAGGGTTGAAATTTTAGGATGTGGCTTCTAATGCTTCATATTGAATGCACAAAAAGTCTGGAGTTGAAATAAGTTAAAAAAATTGAAATCCTTTGGTAACACACGAGTTTTCGTCCGAAACCCTGATACTTCGAAAGAGATTGTCCATTTTGTACACGAAGTGCATCCAGTTTTTTCCGTAACCCTCTCAACTTTTTAGCACATGCTATGTGGGTGAAATTATGATACCATGCCAAGTTTCAACCATTTCAGAGTTCATTTGTGGTGCTTTTTAATTTCAGGGTCATTTATCTCAAAACAATTCATTAAATGCATAAAAAATAGCAAATGAAGTTAGATAGGGTTGAAATTTTAGGATGTGGCTTCTAATGCTTCATATTGAATGCAGAAAAAGTCTGGAGTTGAAATAAGTTAAAAAAATTGAAATCCTTTTGTAACACACGAGTTTTCGTCCGAAACCCTGATACTTCGAAAGAGATTGTCCGTTTTGTACACGAAGTGCATCCAGTTTTTGCCGTAACCCTCTCAACTTTTTAGCACATGCTATGTGGGTGAAATTATGATACCATGCCAAGTTTCAACCATTTCAGAGTTCATTTGTGGTTCTTTTTAATTTCAGGGTCATTTAGCTCAAAACAATTCATTAAATGCATGAAAAATAGCTAATGAAGTTAGATAGGGTTGAAAGTTTAGGATGGGGCTTCTAATGGTTCATATTGAATGCACAAAAAGTCTGGAGTTGAAATAATTTTAAAAAATTGAAATCCTTTTGTAACAGACGAGTTTTCGTCCGAAACCCTGATACTTCGAAAGAGATTGTCCATTTTGTACACGAAGTGCATCCAGTTTTTTCCGTAACCCTCTCAACTGTTTAGCACATGCTATGTGGGTGAAATTATGATATACCATGCCAAGTTTCAACCATTTCCGAGTTCATTTGTGGTGCTTTTTAATTTCAGGGTCATCTAGCTGAAAACAATTCATTAAATGCATGAAAAATAGCAAATGAAGTTAGATAGGGTTGAAATTTTAGGATGTGGCTTCTAATGGTTCATATTGAATGCACAAAAAGTCTGGAGTTGAAATAATTTTAAAAAATTGAAATCCTTTTGTAACAGACGAGTTTTCGTCCGAAACCCTGATACTTCGAAAGAGATTGTCCATTTTGTACACGAAGTGCATCCAGTTTTTGCCGTAACCCTATAAACTTTTTAGCACATGCTATGTGGGTGAAATTATGATACCATGCCAACTTTCAACCATTTCAGAGTTCATTTGTGGTGCTTTTTAATTTCAGGGTCATTTAGCTCAAAACAATTCATTAAATGCATGAAAAATAGCAAATGAAGTTAGATAGGGTCGAAATTTTAGGATGTGGCTTCTAATGGTTCATATTGAATGCACAAAAAGTTTGGAGTTGAAATAAGTTAAAAAAAATTGAAATCCTTTTGTAACAGACGAGTTTTCGTCCTAAACCCTGATACTTCGAAAGAGATTGTCCATTTTGTACACGAAGTGCATCCAGTTTTTGCCGTAACCCTCTCAACTTTTTAGCACATGCTATGTGGGTGAAATTATGGTACCATGCCAAGTTTCAACCATTTCATAGTTCATTTGTGGTGCTTTTTAATTTCAGGGTCATTTAGCTCAAAACAATTCATTAAATGCATGAAAAATAGCAAATGAAGTTAGATAGGGTTGAAATTTTAGGATGTGGCTTCTAATGGTTCATATTGAATGCACAAAAAGTCTGGAGTTGAAATAAGTTAAAAAAATTGAAATCCTTTTTTAACAGACGAGTTTTCGTCCGAAACCCTGATATTTCGAAAGAGATTGTCCATTTTGTACACGAAGTGCATCCAGTTTTTGCCGTAACCCTCTCAACTTTTTAGCACATGCTATGTGGGTGAAATTATGATACCATGCCAAGTTTCAACCATTTCATAGTTCATTTGTGGTGCTTTTTAATTTCAGGGTCATTTAGCTCAAAACAATTCATTAAATGCATGAAAAATAGGATATGAAGTTAGATAGGGTAGAAATTTTAGGATGTGGCTTATAATGGTTCATATTGAATGCACAAAAAGTCTGGAGTTGAAAAAAGTTAAAAAAAATTGAAATCCTTATGTAACAGACGAGTTTTCGTCCGAAACCCTGATACTTCGAAAGAGATTGTCCATTTTGTACACGAAGTGCATCCAGCTTTTGCCGTAAACCTCTCAACTTTTTATCCCATGCTATGTGGGTGAAATTATGACACCATGCCAAGTTTCAACCTTTTTAGAGTTCATTTGTGGTGCTTTTTAATTTCAAGGTCATTTAGCTCAAAACAATTCATTAAATGCATAAAAAATAGCAAATGAAGTTAGATAGGGTTGAAATTTTAGGATGTGGCTTCTAATGCTTCATATTGAATGCACAAAAAGTCTGGAGTTGAAATAAGTTAAAAAAATTGAAATCCTTTGGTAACACACGAGTTTTCGTCCGAAACCCTGATACTTCGAAAGAGATTGTCCATTTTGTACACGAAGTGCATCCAGTTTTTTCCGTAACCCTCTCAACTTTTTAGCACATGCTATGTGGGTGAAATTATGATACCATGCCAAGTTTCAACCATTTCAGAGTTCATTTGTGGTGCTTTTTAATTTCAGGGTCATTTAGCTCAAAACAATTCATTAAATGCATAAAAAATAGCAAATGAAGTTAGATAGGGTTGAAATTTTAGGATGTGGCTTCTAATGGTTCATATTGAATGCACAAAAAGTCTGGAGTTGAAATAATTTTAAAAAATTGAAATCCTTTTGTAACAGACGAGTTTTCGTCCGAAACCCTGATACTTCGAAAGAGATTGTCCATTTTGTACACGAAGTGCATCCAGTTTTTGCCGTAACCCTATCAACTTTTTAGCACATGCTATGTGGGTGAAATTATGATACCATGCCAACTTTCAACCATTTCAGAGTTCATTTGTGGTGCTTTTTAATTTCAGGGTCATTTAGCTCAAAACAATTCATTAAATGCATGAAAAATAGCAAATGAAGTTAGATAGGGTCGAAATTTTAGGATGTGGCTTCTAATGGTTCATATTGAATGCACAAAAAGTTTGGAGTTGAAATAAGTTAAAAAAAATTGAAATCCTTTTGTAACAGACGAGTTTTCGTCCTAAACCCTGATACTTCGAAAGAGATTATCCATTTTGTACACGAAGTGCATCCAGTTTTTGCCGTAACCCTCTCAACTTTTTAGCACATGCTATGTGGGTGAAATTATGGTACCATGCCAAGTTTCAACCATTTCATAGTTCATTTGTGGTGCTTTTTAATTTCAGGGTCATTTAGCTCAAAACAATTCATTAAATGCATGAAAAATAGCAAATGAAGTTAGATAGGGTTGAAATTTTAGGATGTGGCTTCTAATGGTTCATATTGAATGCACAAAAAGTCTGGAGTTGAAATAAGTTAAAAAAATTGAAATCCTTTTTTAACAGACGAGTTTTCGTCCGAAACCCTGATATTTCGAAAGAGATTGTCCATTTTGTACACGAAGTGCATCCAGTTTTTGCCGTAACCCTCTCAACTTTTTAGCACATGCTATGTGGGTGAAATTATGATACCATGCCAAGTTTCAACCATTTGATAGTTCATTTGTGGTGCTTTTTAATTTCAGGGTCATTTAGCTCAAAACAATTCATTAAATGCATGAAAAATAGGATATGAAGTTAGATAGGGTAGAAATTTTAGGATGTGGCTTATAATGGTTCATATTGAATGCACAAAAAGTCTGGAGTTGAAAAAAGTTAAAAAAAATTGAAATCCTTATGTAACAGACGAGTTTTCGTCCGAAACCCTGATACTTCGAAAGAGATTGTCCATTTTGTACACGAAGTGCATCCAGCTTTTGCCGTAAACCTCTCAACTTTTTATACCATGCTATGTGGGTGAAATTATGACACCATGCCAAGTTTCAACCTTTTTAGAGTTCATTTGTGGTGCTTTTTAATTTCAAGGTCATTTAGCTCAAAACAATTCATTAAATGCATAAAAAATAGCAAATGAAGTTAGATAGGGTTGAAATTTTAGGATGTGGCTTCTAATGCTTCATATTGAATGCACAAAAAGTCTGGAGTTGAAATAAGTTAAAAAAATTGAAATCCTTTGGTAACACACGAGTTTTCGTCCGAAACCCTGATACTTCGAAAGAGATTGTCCATTTTGTACACGAAGTGCATCCAGTTTTTTCCGTAACCCTCTCAACTTTTTAGCACATGCTATGTGGGTGAAATTATGATACCATGCCAAGTTTCAACCATTTCAGAGTTCATTTGTGGTGCTTTTTAATTTCAGGGTCATTTAGCTCAAAACAATTCATTAAATGCATAAAAAATAGCAAATGAAGTTAGATAGGGTTGAAATTTTAGGATGTGGCTTCTAATGCTTCATATTGAATGCACAAAAAGTCTGGAGTTGAAATAAGTTAAAAAAATTGAAATCCTTTTGTAACACACGAGTTTTCGTCCGAAACCCTGATACTTCGAAAGAGATTGTCCGTTTTGTACACGAAGTGCATCCAGTTTTTGCCGTAACCCTCTCAACTTTTTAGCACATGCTATGTGGGTGAAATTATGATACCATGCCAAGTTTCAACCATTTCAGAGTTCATTTGTGGTTCTTTTTAATTTCAGGGTCATTTAGCTCAAAACAATTCATTAAATGCATGAAAAATAGCTAATGAAGTTAGATAGGGTTGAAAGTTTAGGATGGGGCTTCTAATGGTTCATATTGAATGCACAAAAAGTCTGGAGTTGAAATAATTTTAAAAAATTGAAATCCTTTTGTAACAGACGAGTTTTCGTCCGAAACCCTGATACTTCGAAAGAGATTGTCCATTTTGTACACGAAGTGCATCCAGTTTTTTCCGTAACCCTCTCAACTGTTTAGCACATGCTATGTGGGTGAAATTATGATATACCATGCCAAGTTTCAACCATTTCCGAGTTCATTTGTGGTGCTTTTTAATTTCAGGGTCATCTAGCTGAAAACAATTCATTAAATGCATGAAAAATAGCAAATGAAGTTAGATAGGGTTGAAATTTTAGGATGTGGCTTCTAATGGTTCATATTGAATGCACAAAAAGTCTGGAGTTGAAATAATTTTAAAAAATTGAAATCCTTTTGTAACAGACGAGTTTTCGTCCGAAACCCTGATACTTCGAAAGAGATTGTCCATTTTGTACACGAAGTGCATCCAGTTTTTGCCGTAACCCTATAAACTTTTTAGCACATGCTATGTGGGTGAAATTATGATACCATGCCAACTTTCAACCATTTCAGAGTTCATTTGTGGTGCTTTTTAATTTCAGGGTCATTTAGCTCAAAACAATTCATTAAATGCATGAAAAATAGCAAATGAAGTTAGATAGGGTCGAAATTTTAGGATGTGGCTTCTAATGGTTCATATTGAATGCACAAAAAGTTTGGAGTTGAAATAAGTTAAAAAAAATTGAAATCCTTTTGTAACAGACGAGTTTTCGTCCTAAACCCTGATACTTCGAAAGAGATTGTCCATTTTGTACACGAAGTGCATCCAGTTTTTGCCGTAACCCTCTCAACTTTTTAGCACATGCTATGTGGGTGAAATTATGGTACCATGCCAAGTTTCAACCATTTCATAGTTCATTTGTGGTGCTTTTTAATTTCAGGGTCATTTAGCTCAAAACAATTCATTAAATGCATGAAAAATAGCAAATGAAGTTAGATAGGGTTGAAATTTTAGGATGTGGCTTCTAATGGTTCATATTGAATGCACAAAAAGTCTGGAGTTGAAATAAGTTAAAAAAATTGAAATCCTTTTTTAACAGACGAGTTTTCGTCCGAAACCCTGA
This sequence comes from Elymus sibiricus, assembly GCA_039707655.1. Classification (NCBI taxonomy): domain Eukaryota; kingdom Viridiplantae; phylum Streptophyta; class Magnoliopsida; order Poales; family Poaceae; genus Elymus; species Elymus sibiricus. Next base: position 243,794,358 of record CM077665.1, read on the forward strand.
TATTTCGAAAGAGATTGTCCATTTTGTACACGAAGTGCATCCAGTTTTTGCCGTAACCCTCTCAACTTTTTAGCACATGCTATGTGGGTGAAATTATGATACCATGCCAAGTTTCAACCATTTGATAGTTCATTTGTGGTGCTTTTTAATTTCAGGGTCATTTAGCTCAAAACAATTCATTAAATGCATGAAAAATAGGATATGAAGTTAGATAGGGTAGAAATTTTAGGATGTGGCTTATAATGGTTCATATTGAATGCACAAAAAGTCTGGAGTTGAAAAAAGTTAAAAAAAATTGAAATCCTTATGTAACAGACGAGTTTTCGTCCGAAACCCTGATACTTCGAAAGAGATTGTCCATTTTGTACACGAAGTGCATCCAGCTTTTGCCGTAAACCTCTCAACTTTTTATCCCATGCTATGTGGGTGAAATTATGACACCATGCCAAGTTTCAACCTTTTTAGAGTTCATTTGTGGTGCTTTTTAATTTCAAGGTCATTTAGCTCAAAACAATTCATTAAATGCATAAAAAATAGCAAATGAAGTTAGATAGGGTTGAAATTTTAGGATGTGGCTTCTAATGCTTCATATTGAATGCACAAAAAGTCTGGAGTTGAAATAAGTTAAAAAAATTGAAATCCTTTGGTAACACACGAGTTTTCGTCCGAAACCCTGATACTTCGAAAGAGATTGTCCATTTTGTACACGAAGTGCATCCAGTTTTTTCCGTAACCCTCTCAACTTTTTAGCACATGCTATGTGGGTGAAATTATGATACCATGCCAAGTTTCAACCATTTCAGAGTTCATTTGTGGTGCTTTTTAATTTCAGGGTCATTTAGCTCAAAACAATTCATTAAATGCATAAAAAATAGCAAATGAAGTTAGATAGGGTTGAAATTTTAGGATGTGGCTTCTAATGGTTCATATTGAATGCACAAAAAGTCTGGAGTTGAAATAATTTTAAAAAATTGAAATCCTTTTGTAACAGACGAGTTTTCGTCCGAAACCCTGATACTTCGAAAGAGATTGTCCATTTTGTACACGAAGTGCATCCAGTTTTTGCCGTAACCCTATCAACTTTTTAGCACATGCTATGTGGGTGAAATTATGATACCATGCCAACTTTCAACCATTTCAGAGTTCATTTGTGGTGCTTTTTAATTTCAGGGTCATTTAGCTCAAAACAATTCATTAAATGCATGAAAAATAGCAAATGAAGTTAGATAGGGTCGAAATTTTAGGATGTGGCTTCTAATGGTTCATATTGAATGCACAAAAAGTTTGGAGTTGAAATAAGTTAAAAAAAATTGAAATCCTTTTGTAACAGACGAGTTTTCGTCCTAAACCCTGATACTTCGAAAGAGATTGTCCATTTTGTACACGAAGTGCATCCAGTTTTTGCCGTAACCCTCTCAACTTTTTAGCACATGCTATGTGGGTGAAATTATGGTACCATGCCAAGTTTCAACCATTTCATAGTTCATTTGTGGTGCTTTTTAATTTCAGGGTCATTTAGCTCAAAACAATTCATTAAATGCATGAAAAATAGCAAATGAAGTTAGATAGGGTTGAAATTTTAGGATGTGGCTTCTAATGGTTCATATTGAATGCACAAAAAGTCTGGAGTTGAAATAAGTTAAAAAAATTGAAATCCTTTTTTAACAGACGAGTTTTCGTCCGAAACCCTGATATTTCGAAAGAGATTGTCCATTTTGTACACGAAGTGCATCCAGTTTTTGCCGTAACCCTCTCAACTTTTTAGCACATGCTATGTGGGTGAAATTATGATACCATGCCAAGTTTCAACCATTTGATAGTTCATTTGTGGTGCTTTTTAATTTCAGGGTCATTTAGCTCAAAACAATTCATTAAATGCATGAAAAATAGGATATGAAGTTAGATAGGGTAGAAATTTTAGGATGTGGCTTATAATGGTTCATATTGAATGCACAAAAAGTCTGGAGTTGAAAAAAGTTAAAAAAAATTGAAATCCTTATGTAACAGACGAGTTTTCGTCCGAAACCCTGATACTTCGAAAGAGATTGTCCATTTTGTACACGAAGTGCATCCAGCTTTTGCCGTAAACCTCTCAACTTTTTATACCATGCTATGTGGGTGAAATTATGACACCATGCCAAGTTTCAACCTTTTTAGAGTTCATTTGTGGTGCTTTTTAATTTCAAGGTCATTTAGCTCAAAACAATTCATTAAATGCATAAAAAATAGCAAATGAAGTTAGATAGGGTTGAAATTTTAGGATGTGGCTTCTAATGCTTCATATTGAATGCACAAAAAGTCTGGAGTTGAAATAAGTTAAAAAAATTGAAATCCTTTGGTAACACACGAGTTTTCGTCCGAAACCCTGATACTTCGAAAGAGATTGTCCATTTTGTACACGAAGTGCATCCAGTTTTTTCCGTAACCCTCTCAACTTTTTAGCACATGCTATGTGGGTGAAATTATGATACCATGCCAAGTTTCAACCATTTCAGAGTTCATTTGTGGTGCTTTTTAATTTCAGGGTCATTTAGCTCAAAACAATTCATTAAATGCATAAAAAATAGCAAATGAAGTTAGATAGGGTTGAAATTTTAGGATGTGGCTTCTAATGCTTCATATTGAATGCACAAAAAGTCTGGAGTTGAAATAAGTTAAAAAAATTGAAATCCTTTTGTAACACACGAGTTTTCGTCCGAAACCCTGATACTTCGAAAGAGATTGTCCGTTTTGTACACGAAGTGCATCCAGTTTTTGCCGTAACCCTCTCAACTTTTTAGCACATGCTATGTGGGTGAAATTATGATACCATGCCAAGTTTCAACCATTTCAGAGTTCATTTGTGGTTCTTTTTAATTTCAGGGTCATTTAGCTCAAAACAATTCATTAAATGCATGAAAAATAGCTAATGAAGTTAGATAGGGTTGAAAGTTTAGGATGGGGCTTCTAATGGTTCATATTGAATGCACAAAAAGTCTGGAGTTGAAATAATTTTAAAAAATTGAAATCCTTTTGTAACAGACGAGTTTTCGTCCGAAACCCTGATACTTCGAAAGAGATTGTCCATTTTGTACACGAAGTGCATCCAGTTTTTTCCGTAACCCTCTCAACTGTTTAGCACATGCTATGTGGGTGAAATTATGATATACCATGCCAAGTTTCAACCATTTCCGAGTTCATTTGTGGTGCTTTTTAATTTCAGGGTCATCTAGCTGAAAACAATTCATTAAATGCATGAAAAATAGCAAATGAAGTTAGATAGGGTTGAAATTTTAGGATGTGGCTTCTAATGGTTCATATTGAATGCACAAAAAGTCTGGAGTTGAAATAATTTTAAAAAATTGAAATCCTTTTGTAACAGACGAGTTTTCGTCCGAAACCCTGATACTTCGAAAGAGATTGTCCATTTTGTACACGAAGTGCATCCAGTTTTTGCCGTAACCCTATAAACTTTTTAGCACATGCTATGTGGGTGAAATTATGATACCATGCCAACTTTCAACCATTTCAGAGTTCATTTGTGGTGCTTTTTAATTTCAGGGTCATTTAGCTCAAAACAATTCATTAAATGCATGAAAAATAGCAAATGAAGTTAGATAGGGTCGAAATTTTAGGATGTGGCTTCTAATGGTTCATATTGAATGCACAAAAAGTTTGGAGTTGAAATAAGTTAAAAAAAATTGAAATCCTTTTGTAACAGACGAGTTTTCGTCCTAAACCCTGATACTTCGAAAGAGATTGTCCATTTTGTACACGAAGTGCATCCAGTTTTTGCCGTAACCCTCTCAACTTTTTAGCACATGCTATGTGGGTGAAATTATGGTACCATGCCAAGTTTCAACCATTTCATAGTTCATTTGTGGTGCTTTTTAATTTCAGGGTCATTTAGCTCAAAACAATTCATTAAATGCATGAAAAATAGCAAATGAAGTTAGATAGGGTTGAAATTTTAGGATGTGGCTTCTAATGGTTCATATTGAATGCACAAAAAGTCTGGAGTTGAAATAAGTTAAAAAAATTGAAATCCTTTTTTAACAGACGAGTTTTCGTCCGAAACCCTGATATTTCGAAAGAGATTGTCCATTTTGTACACGAAGTGCATCCAGTTTTTGCCGTAACCCTCTCAACTTTTTAGCACATGCTATGTGGGTGAAATTATGATACCATGCCAAGTTTCAACCATTTGATAGTTCATTTGTGGTGCTTTTTAATTTCAGGGTCATTTAGCTCAAAACAATTCATTAAATGCATGAAAAATAGGATATGAAGTTAGATAGGGTAGAAATTTTAGGATGTGGCTTATAATGGTTCATATTGAATGCACAAAAAGTCTGGAGTTGAAAAAAGTTAAAAAAAATTGAAATCCTTATGTAACAGACGAGTTTTCGTCCGAAACCCTGATACTTCGAAAGAGATTGTCCATTTTGTACACGAAGTGCATCCAGCTTTTGCCGTAAACCTCTCAACTTTTTATCCCATGCTATGTGGGTGAAATTATGACACCATGCCAAGTTTCAACCTTTTTAGAGTTCATTTGTGGTGCTTTTTAATTTCAAGGTCATTTAGCTCAAAACAATTCATTAAATGCATAAAAAATAGCAAATGAAGTTAGATAGGGTTGAAATTTTAGGATGTGGCTTCTAATGCTTCATATTGAATGCACAAAAAGTCTGGAGTTGAAATAAGTTAAAAAAATTGAAATCCTTTGGTAACACACGAGTTTTCGTCCGAAACCCTGATACTTCGAAAGAGATTGTCCATTTTGTACACGAAGTGCATCCAGTTTTTTCCGTAACCCTCTCAACTTTTTAGCACATGCTATGTGGGTGAAATTATGATACCATGCCAAGTTTCAACCATTTCAGAGTTCATTTGTGGTGCTTTTTAATTTCAGGGTCATTTAGCTCAAAACAATTCATTAAATGCATAAAAAATAGCAAATGAAGTTAGATAGGGTTGAAATTTTAGGATGTGGCTTCTAATGGTTCATATTGAATGCACAAAAAGTCTGGAGTTGAAATAATTTTAAAAAATTGAAATCCTTTTGTAACAGACGAGTTTTCGTCCGAAACCCTGATACTTCGAAAGAGATTGTCCATTTTGTACACGAAGTGCATCCAGTTTTTGCCGTAACCCTATCAACTTTTTAGCACATGCTATGTGGGTGAAATTATGATACCATGCCAACTTTCAACCATTTCAGAGTTCATTTGTGGTGCTTTTTAATTTCAGGGTCATTTAGCTCAAAACAATTCATTAAATGCATGAAAAATAGCAAATGAAGTTAGATAGGGTCGAAATTTTAGGATGTGGCTTCTAATGGTTCATATTGAATGCACAAAAAGTTTGGAGTTGAAATAAGTTAAAAAAAATTGAAATCCTTTTGTAACAGACGAGTTTTCGTCCTAAACCCTGATACTTCGAAAGAGATTGTCCATTTTGTACACGAAGTGCATCCAGTTTTTGCCGTAACCCTCTCAACTTTTTAGCACATGCTATGTGGGTGAAATTATGGTACCATGCCAAGTTTCAACCATTTCATAGTTCATTTGTGGTGCTTTTTAATTTCAGGGTCATTTAGCTCAAAACAATTCATTAAATGCATGAAAAATAGCAAATGAAGTTAGATAGGGTTGAAATTTTAGGATGTGGCTTCTAATGGTTCATATTGAATGCACAAAAAGTCTGGAGTTGAAATAAGTTAAAAAAATTGAAATCCTTTTTTAACAGACGAGTTTTCGTCCGAAACCCTGATATTTCGAAAGAGATTGTCCATTTTGTACACGAAGTGCATCCAGTTTTTGCCGTAACCCTCTCAACTTTTTAGCACATGCTATGTGGGTGAAATTATGATACCATGCCAAGTTTCAACCATTTGATAGTTCATTTGTGGTGCTTTTTAATTTCAGGGTCATTTAGCTCAAAACAATTCATTAAATGCATGAAAAATAGGATATGAAGTTAGATAGGGTAGAAATTTTAGGATGTGGCTTATAATGGTTCATATTGAATGCACAAAAAGTCTGGAGTTGAAAAAAGTTAAAAAAAATTGAAATCCTTATGTAACAGACGAGTTTTCGTCCGAAACCCTGATACTTCGAAAGAGATTGTCCATTTTGTACACGAAGTGCATCCAGCTTTTGCCGTAAACCTCTCAACTTTTTATCCCATGCTATGTGGGTGAAATTATGACACCATGCCAAGTTTCAACCTTTTTAGAGTTCATTTGTGGTGCTTTTTAATTTCAAGGTCATTTAGCTCAAAACAATTCATTAAATGCATAAAAAATAGCAAATGAAGTTAGATAGGGTTGAAATTTTAGGATGTGGCTTCTAATGCTTCATATTGAATGCACAAAAAGTCTGGAGTTGAAATAAGTTAAAAAAATTGAAATCCTTTGGTAACACACGAGTTTTCGTCCGAAACCCTGATACTTCGAAAGAGATTGTCCATTTTGTACACGAAGTGCATCCAGTTTTTTCCGTAACCCTCTCAACTTTTTAGCACATGCTATGTGGGTGAAATTATGATACCATGCCAAGTTTCAACCATTTCAGAGTTCATTTGTGGTGCTTTTTAATTTCAGGGTCATTTAGCTCAAAACAATTCATTAAATGCATAAAAAATAGCAAATGAAGTTAGATAGGGTTGAAATTTTAGGATGTGGCTTCTAATGGTTCATATTGAATGCACAAAAAGTCTGGAGTTGAAATAATTTTAAAAAATTGAAATCCTTTTGTAACAGACGAGTTTTCGTCCGAAACCCTGATACTTCGAAAGAGATTGTCCATTTTGTACACGAAGTGCATCCAGTTTTTGCCGTAACCCTATCAACTTTTTAGCACATGCTATGTGGGTGAAATTATGATACCATGCCAACTTTCAACCATTTCAGAGTTCATTTGTGGTGCTTTTTAATTTCAGGGTCATTTAGCTCAAAACAATTCATTAAATGCATGAAAAATAGCAAATGAAGTTAGATAGGGTCGAAATTTTAGGATGTGGCTTCTAATGGTTCATATTGAATGCACAAAAAGTTTGGAGTTGAAATAAGTTAAAAAAAATTGAAATCCTTTTGTAACAGACGAGTTTTCGTCCTAAACCCTGATACTTCGAAAGAGATTGTCCATTTTGTACACGAAGTGCATCCAGTTTTTGCCGTAACCCTCTCAACTTTTTAGCACATGCTATGTGGGTGAAATTATGGTACCATGCCAAGTTTCAACCATTTCATAGTTCATTTGTGGTGCTTTTTAATTTCAGGGTCATTTAGCTCAAAACAATTCATTAAATGCATGAAAAATAGCAAATGAAGTTAGATAGGGTTGAAATTTTAGGATGTGGCTTCTAATGGTTCATATTGAATGCACAAAAAGTCTGGAGTTGAAATAAGTTAAAAAAATTGAAATCCTTTTTTAACAGACGAGTTTTCGTCCGAAACCCTGATATTTCGAAAGAGATTGTCCATTTTGTACACGAAGTGCATCCAGTTTTTGCCGTAACCCTCTCAACTTTTTAGCACATGCTATGTGGGTGAAATTATGATACCATGCCAAGTTTCAACCATTTGATAGTTCATTTGTGGTGCTTTTTAATTTCAGGGTCATTTAGCTCAAAACAATTCATTAAATGCATGAAAAATAGGATATGAAGTTAGATAGGGTAGAAATTTTAGGATGTGGCTTATAATGGTTCATATTGAATGCACAAAAAGTCTGGAGTTGAAAAAAGTTAAAAAAAATTGAAATCCTTATGTAACAGACGAGTTTTCGTCCGAAACCCTGATACTTCGAAAGAGATTGTCCATTTTGTACACGAAGTGCATCCAGCTTTTGCCGTAAACCTCTCAACTTTTTATCCCATGCTATGTGGGTGAAATTATGACACCATGCCAAGTTTCAACCTTTTTAGAGTTCATTTGTGGTGCTTTTTAATTTCAAGGTCATTTAGCTCAAAACAATTCATTAAATGCATAAAAAATAGCAAATGAAGTTAGATAGGGTTGAAATTTTAGGATGTGGCTTCTAATGCTTCATATTGAATGCACAAAAAGTCTGGAGTTGAAATAAGTTAAAAAAATTGAAATCCTTTGGTAACACACGAGTTTTCGTCCGAAACCCTGATACTTCGAAAGAGATTGTCCATTTTGTACACGAAGTGCATCCAGTTTTTTCCGTAACCCTCTCAACTTTTTAGCACATGCTATGTGGGTGAAATTATGATACCATGCCAAGTTTCAACCATTTCAGAGTTCATTTGTGGTGCTTTTTAATTTCAGGGTCATTTAGCTCAAAACAATTCATTAAATGCATAAAAAATAGCAAATGAAGTTAGATAGGGTTGAAATTTTAGGATGTGGCTTCTAATGCTTCATATTGAATGCAGAAAAAGTCTGGAGTTGAAATAAGTTAAAAAAATTGAAATCCTTTTGTAACACACGAGTTTTCGTCCGAAACCCTGATACTTCGAAAGAGATTGTCCGTTTTGTACACGAAGTGCATCCAGTTTTTGCCGTAACCCTCTCAACTTTTTAGCACATGCTATGTGGGTGAAATTATGATACCATGCCAAGTTTCAACCATTTCAGAGTTCATTTGTGGTTCTTTTTAATTTCAGGGTCATTTAGCTCAAAACAATTCATTAAATGCATGAAAAATAGCTAATGAAGTTAGATAGGGTTGAAAGTTTAGGATGGGGCTTCTAATGGTTCATATTGAATGCACAAAAAGTCTGGAGTTGAAATAATTTTAAAAAATTGAAATCCTTTTGTAACAGACGAGTTTTCGTCCGAAACCCTGATACTTCGAAAGAGATTGTCCATTTTGTACACGAAGTGCATCCAGTTTTTTCCGTAACCCTCTCAACTGTTTAGCACATGCTATGTGGGTGAAATTATGATATACCATGCCAAGTTTCAACCATTTCCGAGTTCATTTGTGGTGCTTTTTAATTTCAGGGTCATCTAGCTGAAAACAATTCATTAAATGCATGAAAAATAGCAAATGAAGTTAGATAGGGTTGAAATTTTAGGATGTGGCTTCTAATGGTTCATATTGAATGCACAAAAAGTCTGGAGTTGAAATAATTTTAAAAAATTGAAATCCTTTTGTAACAGACGAGTTTTCGTCCGAAACCCTGATACTTCGAAAGAGATTGTCCATTTTGTACACGAAGTGCATCCAGTTTTTGCCGTAACCCTATAAACTTTTTAGCACATGCTATGTGGGTGAAATTATGATACCATGCCAACTTTCAACCATTTCAGAGTTCATTTGTGGTGCTTTTTAATTTCAGGGTCATTTAGCTCAAAACAATTCATTAAATGCATGAAAAATAGCAAATGAAGTTAGATAGGGTCGAAATTTTAGGATGTGGCTTCTAATGGTTCATATTGAATGCACAAAAAGTTTGGAGTTGAAATAAGTTAAAAAAAATTGAAATCCTTTTGTAACAGACGAGTTTTCGTCCTAAACCCTGATACTTCGAAAGAGATTGTCCATTTTGTACACGAAGTGCATCCAGTTTTTGCCGTAACCCTCTCAACTTTTTAGCACATGCTATGTGGGTGAAATTATGGTACCATGCCAAGTTTCAACCATTTCATAGTTCATTTGTGGTGCTTTTTAATTTCAGGGTCATTTAGCTCAAAACAATTCATTAAATGCATGAAAAATAGCAAATGAAGTTAGATAGGGTTGAAATTTTAGGATGTGGCTTCTAATGGTTCATATTGAATGCACAAAAAGTCTGGAGTTGAAATAAGTTAAAAAAAATTGAAATCCTTTTGTAACAGACGAGTTTTCGTCCGAAACCCTGATATTTCGAAAGAGATTGTCCATTTTGTACACGAAGTGCATCCAGTTTTTGCCGTAACCCTCTCAACTTTTTAGCACATGCTATGTGGGTGAAATTAAGATACCATGCCAAGTTTCAACCATTTGATAGTTCATTTGTGGTGCTTTTTAATTTCAGGGTCATTTAGCTCAAAACAATTCATTAAATGCATGAAAAATAGGAAATGAAGTTAGATAGGGTTGAAATTTTAGGATGTGGCTTCTAATGGTTCATATTGAATGCACAAAAAGTCTGGAGTTGAAAAAAGTTAAAAAAAATTGAAATCCTTATGTAACACACGAGTTTTCGTCCGAAACCCTGATACTTCGAAAGAGATTGTCCATTTTGTACACGAAGTGCATCCAGCTTTTGCCGTAAACCTCTCAACTTTTTATCCCATGCTATGTGGGTGAAATTATGATACCATGCCAAGTTTCAACCTTTTTAGAGTTCATTTGTGGTGCTTTTTAATTTCAGGGTCATTTAGCTCAAAACAATTCATTAAATGCATAAAAAATAGCAAATGAAGTTAGATAGGGTAGAAATTTTAGGATGTGGCTTCTAATGCTTCATATTGAATGCACAAAAAGTCTGGAGTTGAAATAAGTTAAAAAAATTGAAATCCTTTGGTAACACACGAGTTTTCGTCCGAAACCCTGATACTTCGAAAGAGATTGTCCATTTTGTACACGAAGTGCATCCAGTTTTTGCCGTAACCCTCTCAACTTTTTAGCACATGCTATGTGGGTGAAATTATGATACCATGCCAAGTTTCAACCATTTCAGAGTTCATTTGTGGTGCTTTTTAATTTCAGGGTTATTTAGCTCAAAACAATTCATTAAATGCATAAAAAATAGCAAATGAAGTTAGATAGGGTTGAAATTTTAGGATGTGGCTTCTAGTGCTTCATATTGAATGCACAAAAAGTCCGGAGTTGAAATAAGTTAAAAAAATTGAAATCCTTTTGTAACACACGAGTTTTCGTCTGAAACCCTGATACTTCGAAAGAGATTGTCCGTTTTGCACACGAAGTGCATCCAGTTTTTGCCGTAACCCTCTCAACTTTTTAGCACATGCTATGTGGGTGAAATTATGATACCATGCCAAGTTTCAACCATTTCAGAGTTCATTTGTGGTGCTTTTTAATTTCAGGGTCATTTAGCTCAAAACAATTCATTAAATGCATGAAAAATAGCAAATGAAGTTAGATAGGGTTGAAAGTTTAGGATGTGGCTTCTAATGGTTCATATTGAATGCACAAAAAGTCTGGAGTTGAAATAATTTTAAAAAATTGAAATCCTTTTGTAACAGACGAGTTTTCGTCCGAAGCCCTGATACTTCGAAAGAGATTGTCCATTTTGTACACGAAGTGCATCCAGTTTTTTCCGTAACCCTCTCAACTGTTTAGCACATGCTATGTGGGTGAAATTATGATATACCATGCCAAGTTTCAACCATTTCCGAGTTCATTTGTGGTGCTTTTTAATTTCAGGGTCATTTAGCTGAAAACAATTCATTAAATGCATGAAAAATAGCAAATGAAGTTAGATAGGGTTGAAATTTTAGGATGTGGCTTCTAATGGTTCATATTGAATGCACAAAAAGTCTGGAGTTGAAATAATTTTAAAAAATTGAAATCCTTTTGTAACAGACGAGTTTTCGTCCGAAACCCTGATACTTCGAAAGAGATTGTCCATTTTGTACACGAAGTGCATCCAGTTTTTGCCGTAACCCTATCAACTTTTTAGCACATGCTATGTGGGTGAAATTATGATACCATGCCAACTTTCAACCATTTCAGAGTTCATTTGTGGTGCTTTTTAATTTCAGGGTCATTTAGCTCAAAACAATTCATTAAATGCATGAAAAATAGCAAATGAAGTTAGATAGGGTCGAAATTTTAGGATGTGGCTTCTAATGGTTCATATTGAATGCACAAAAAGTTTGGAGTTGAAATAAGTTAAAAAAAATTGAAATCCTTTTGTAACAGACGAGTTTTCGTCCTAAACCCTGATACTTCGAAAGAGATTGTCCATTTTGTACACGAAGTGCATCCAGTTTTTGCCGTAACCCTCTCAACTTTTTAGCACATGCTATGTGGGTGAAATTATGGTACCATGCCAAGTTTCAACCATTTCATAGTTCATTTGTGGTGCTTTTTAATTTCAGGGTCATTTAGCTCAAAACAATTCATTAAATGCATGAAAAATAGCAAATGAAGTTAGATAGGGTTGAAATTTTAGGATGTGGCTTCTAATGGTTCATATTGAATGCACAAAAAGTCTGGAGTTGAAATAAGTTAAAAAAATTGAAATCCTTTTGTAACAGACGAGTTTTCGTCCGAAACCCTGATATTTCGAAAGAGATTGTCCATTTTGTACACGAAGTGCATCCAGTTTTTGCCGTAACCCTCTCAACTTTTTAGCACATGCTATGTGGGTGAAATTATGATACCATGCCAAGTTTCAACCATTTGATAGTTCATTTGTGGTGCTTTTTAATTTCAGGGTCATTTAGCTCAAAACAATTCATTAAATGCATGAAAAATAGGATATGAAGTTAGATAGGGTAGAAATTTTAGGATGTGGCTTATAATGGTTCATATTGAATGCACAAAAAGTCTGGAGTTGAAAAAAGTTAAAAAAAATTGAAATCCTTATGTAACAGACGAGTTTTCGTCCGAAACCCTGATACTTCGAAAGAGATTGTCCATTTTGTACACGAAGTGCATCCAGCTTTTGCCGTAAACCTCTCAACTTTTTATCCCATGCTATGTGGGTGAAATTATGACACCATGCCAAGTTTCAACCTTTTTAGAGTTCATTTGTGGTGCTTTTTAATTTCAAGGTCATTTAGCTCAAAACAATTCATTAAATGCATAAAAAATAGCAAATGAAGTTAGATAGGGTTGAAATTTTAGGATGTGGCTTCTAATGCTTCATATTGAATGCACAAAAAGTCTGGAGTTGAAATAAGTTAAAAAAATTGAAATCCTTTGGTAACACACGAGTTTTCGTCCGAAACCCTGATACTTCGAAAGAGATTGTCCATTTTGTACACGAAGTGCATCCAGTTTTTTCCGTAACCCTCTCAACTTTTTAGCACATGCTATGTGGGTGAAATTATGATACCATGCCAAGTTTCAACCATTTCAGAGTTCATTTGTGGTGCTTTTTAATTTCAGGGTCATTTAGCTCAAAACAATTCATTAAATGCATGAAAAATAGCAAATGAAGTTAGATAGGGTTGAAAGTTTAGGATGTGGCTTCTAATGGTTCATATTGAATGCACAAAAAGTCTGGAGTTGAAATAATTTTAAAAAATTGAAATCCTTTTGTAACAGACGAGTTTTCGTCCGAAGCCCTGATACTTCGAAAGAGATTGTCCATTTTGTACACGAAGTGCATCCAGTTTTTTCCGTAACCCTCTCAACTGTTTAGCACATGCTATGTGGGTGAAATTATGATATACCATGCCAAGTTTCAACCATTTCCGAGTTCATTTGTGGTGCTTTTTAATTTCAGGGTCATTTAGCTGAAAACAATTCATTAAATGCATGAAAAATAGCAAATGAAGTTAGATAGGGTTGAAATTTTAGGATGTGGCTTCTAATGGTTCATATTGAATGCACAAAAAGTCTGGAGTTGAAATAATTTTAAAAAATTGAAATCCTTTTGTAACAGACGAGTTTTCGTCCGAAACCCTGATACTTCGAAAGAGATTGTCCATTTTGTACACGAAGTGCATCCAGTTTTTGCCGTAACCCTATCAACTTTTTAGCACATGCTATGTGGGTGAAATTATGATACCATGCCAACTTTCAACCATTTCAGAGTTCATTTGTGGTGCTTTTTAATTTCAGGGTCATTTAGCTCAAAACAATTCATTAAATGCATGAAAAATAGCAAATGAAGTTAGATAGGGTCGAAATTTTAGGATGTGGCTTCTAATGGTTCATATTGAATGCACAAAAAGTTTGGAGTTGAAATAAGTTAAAAAAAATTGAAATCCTTTTGTAACAGACGAGTTTTCGTCCTAAACCCTGATACTTCGAAAGAGATTGTCCATTTTGTACACGAAGTGCATCCAGTTTTTGCCGTAACCCTCTCAACTTTTTAGCACATGCTATGTGGGTGAAATTATGGTACCATGCCAAGTTTCAACCATTTCATAGTTCATTTGTGGTGCTTTTTAATTTCAGGGTCATTTAGCTCAAAACAATTCATTAAATGCATGAAAAATAGCAAATGAAGTTAGATAGGGTTGAAATTTTAGGATGTGGCTTCTAATGGTTCATATTGAATGCACAAAAAGTCTGGAGTTGAAATAAGTTAAAAAAATTGAAATCCTTTTGTAACAGACGAGTTTTCGTCCGAAACCCTGATATTTCGAAAGAGATTGTCCATTTTGTACACGAAGTGCATCCAGTTTTTGCCGTAACCCTCTCAACTTTTTAGCACATGCTATGTGGGTGAAATTATGATACCATGCCAAGTTTCAACCATTTGATAGTTCATTTGTGGTGCTTTTTAATTTCAGGGTCATTTAGCTCAAAACAATTCATTAAATGCATGAAAAATAGGATATGAAGTTAGATAGGGTAGAAATTTTAGGATGTGGCTTATAATGGTTCATATTGAATGCACAAAAAGTCTGGAGTTGAAAAAAGTTAAAAAAAATTGAAATCCTTATGTAACAGACGAGTTTTCGTCCGAAACCCTGATACTTCGAAAGAGATTGTCCATTTTGTACACGAAGTGCATCCAGCTTTTGCCGTAAACCTCTCAACTTTTTATCCCATGCTATGTGGGTGAAATTATGACACCATGCCAAGTTTCAACCTTTTTAGAGTTCATTTGTGGTGCTTTTTAATTTCAAGGTCATTTAGCTCAAAACAATTCATTAAATGCATAAAAAATAGCAAATGAAGTTAGATAGGGTTGAAATTTTAGGATGTGGCTTCTAATGCTTCATATTGAATGCACAAAAAGTCTGGAGTTGAAATAAGTTAAAAAAATTGAAATCCTTTGGTAACACACGAGTTTTCGTCCGAAACCCTGATACTTCGAAAGAGATTGTCCATTTTGTACACGAAGTGCATCCAGTTTTTTCCGTAACCCTCTCAACTTTTTAGCACATGCTATGTGGGTGAAATTATGATACCATGCCAAGTTTCAACCATTTCAGAGTTCATTTGTGGTGCTTTTTAATTTCAGGGTCATTTAGCTCAAAACAATTCATTAAATGCATAAAAAATAGCAAATGAAGTTAGATAGGGTTGAAATTTTAGGATGTGGCTTCTAATGCTTCATATTGAATGCAGAAAAAGTCTGGAGTTGAAATAAGTTAAAAAAATTGAAATCCTTTTGTAACACACGAGTTTTCGTCCGAAACCCTGATACTTCGAAAGAGATTGTCCGTTTTGTACACGAAGTGCATCCAGTTTTTGCCGTAACCCTCTCAACTTTTTAGCACATGCTATGTGGGTGAAATTATGATACCATGCCAAGTTTCAACCATTTCAGAGTTCATTTGTGGTTCTTTTTAATTTCAGGGTCATTTAGCTCAAAACAATTCATTAAATGCATGAAAAATAGCTAATGAAGTTAGATAGGGTTGAAAGTTTAGGATGGGGCTTCTAATGGTTCATATTGAATGCACAAAAAGTCTGGAGTTGAAATAATTTTAAAAAATTGAAATCCTTTTGTAACAGACGAGTTTTCGTCCGAAACCCTGATACTTCGAAAGAGATTGTCCATTTTGTACACGAAGTGCATCCAGTTTTTTCCGTAACCCTCTCAACTGTTTAGCACATGCTATGTGGGTGAAATTATGATATACCATGCCAAGTTTCAACCATTTCCGAGTTCATTTGTGGTGCTTTTTAATTTCAGGGTCATTTAGCTGAAAACAATTCATTAAATGCATGAAAAATAGCAAATGAAGTTAGATAGGGTTGAAGTTTTAGGATGTGGCTTCTAATGGTTCATATTGAATGCACAAAAAGTCTGGAGTTGAAATAATTTTAAAAAATTGAAATCCTTTTGTAACAGACGAGTTTTCGTCAGAAACCCTGATACTTCGAAAGAGATTGTCCATTTTGTACACGAAGTGCATCCAGTTTTTGCCGTAACCCTCTCAACTTTTTAGCACATGCTATGTGGGTGAAATTATGATACCATGCCAACTTTCAACCATTTCAGAGTTCATTTGTGGTGCTTTTTAATTTCAGGGTCATTTAGCTCAAAACAATTCATTAAATGCATGAAAAATAGCAAATGAAGTTAGATAGGGTCGAAATTTTAGGATGTGGCTTCTAATGGTTCATATTGAATGCACAAAAAGTTTGGAGTTGAAATAAGTTAAAAAAAATTGAAATCCTTTTGTAACAGACGAGTTTTCGTCCTAAACCCTGATACTTCGAAAGAGATTGTCCATTTTGTACACGAAGTGCATCCAGTTTTTGCCGTAACCCTCTCAACTTTTTAGCACATGCTATGTGGGTGAAATTATGGTACCATGCCAAGTTTCAACCATTTCAGAGTTCATTTGTGGTGCTTTTTAATTTCAGGGTCATTGAGCTCAAAACAATTCATTAAATGCATGAAAAATAGCAAATGAAGTTAGATAGGGTTGAAATTTTAGGATGTGGCTTCTAATGGTTCATATTGAATGCACAAAAAGTCTGGAGTTGAAATAAGTTAAAAAAATTGAAATCCTTTTGTAACAGACGAGTTTTCGTCCGAAACCCTGATATTTCGAAAGAGATTGTCCATTTTGTACACGAAGTGCATCCAGTTTTTGCCGTAACCCTCTCAACTTTTTATCACATGCTATGTGGGTGAAATTATGATACCATGCCAAGTTTCAACCATTTGATAGTTCATTTGTGGTGCTTTTTAATTTCAGGGTCAGTTAGCTCAAAACAATTCATTAAATGCATGAAAAATAGTAAATGAAGTTAGATAGGGTTGAAATTTTAGGATGTGGCTTCTAATGGTTCATATTGAATGCACAAAAAGTCTGGAGTTGAAAAAAGTTAAAAAAAATTGAAATCCTTATGTAACAGACGAGTTTTCGTCCGAAACCCTGATACTTCGAAAGAGATTGTCCATTTTGTACACGAAGTGCATCCAGCTTTTGCCGTAAACCTCTCAACTTTTTATCCCATGCTATGTGGGTGAAATTATGATACCATGCCAAGTTTCAACCTCTTTAGAGTTCATTTGTGGTGCTTTTTAATTTCAGGGTCATTTAGCTCAAAACAATTCATTAAATGCATAAAAAATAGCAAATGAAGTTAGATAGGGTTGAAATTTTAGGATGTGGCTTCTAATGCTTCATATTGAATGCACAAAAAGTCTGGAGTTGAAATAAGTTAAAAAAATTGAAATCCTTTGGTAACACACGAGTTTTCGTCCGAAACCCTGATACTTCGAAAGAGATTGTCCATTTTGTACACGAAGTGCATCCAGTTTTTCCCGTAACCCTCTCAACTTTTTAGCACATGCTATGTGGGTGAAATTATGATACCATGCCAAGTTTCAACCATTTCAGAGTTCATTTGTGGTGCTTTTTAATTTCAGGGTCATTTAGCTCAAAACAATTCATTAAATGCATGAAAAATAGGAAATGAAGTTAGATAGGGTTGAAATTTTAGGATGTGGCTTCTAATGCTTCATATTGAATGCACAAAAAGTCTGGAGTTGAAATAAGTTTAAAAAAATTGAAATCCTTATGTAACAGACGAGTTTTCGTCCGAAACCCTGATACTTCGAAAGAGATTGTCCATTTTGTACACGAAGTGCATCCAGTTTTTGCCGTAACCCTCTCAACTTTTTAGCACATGCTATGTGGGTGAAATTATGATACCATGCCAACTTTCAACCATTTCAGAGTTCATTTGTGGTGCTTTTTAATTTCAGGGTTATTTAGCTCAAAACAATTCATTAAATGCATGAAAAATAGCAAATGAAGTTAGATAGGGTTGAAATTTAAAGAATGTGGCTTCTAATGGTTCATATGGAATGCACAAAAAGTTTGGAGTTGAAATAAGTTTAAAGAAATTGAAATCCTTTTGTAACAGACGAGTTTTCGTCCTAAACCCTGATACTTCGAAAGAGATTGTCCATTTTGTACACGAAGTGCATCCAGTTTTTGCCGTAACCCTCTCAACTGTTTAGCACATGCTATGTGGGTGAAATTATGATATACCATGCCAAGTTTCAACCATTTCCGAGTTCATTTGTGGTGCTTTTTAATTTCAGGGTCATTTAGCTGAAAACAATTCATTAAATGCATGAAAAATAGCAAATGAAGTTAGATAGGGTTGAAATTTTAGGATGTGGCTTCTAATGGTTCATATTGAATGCACAAAAAGTCTGGAGTTGAAATAATTTTAAAAAATTGAAATCCTTTTGTAACAGATGAGTTTTCGTCAGAAACCCTAATACTTCGAAAGAGATTGTCCATTTTGTATACGAAGTGCATCCAGTTTTTGCCGTAACCCTCTCAACTTTTTAGCACATGCTATGTGGGTGAAATTATGATACCATGCCAACTTTCAACCATTTCAGAGTTCATTTGTGGTGCTTTTTAATTTCAGGGTCATTTAGCTCAAAACAATTCATTAAATGCATGAAAAATAGCAAATGAAGTTAGATAGGGTCAAAATTTTAGGATGTGGCTTCTAATGGTTCATATTGAATGCACAAAAAGTTTGGAGTTGAAATAAGTTAAAAAAATTTGAAATCCTTTTGTAACAGACGAGTTTTCGTCCTAAACCCTGATACTTCGAAAGAGATTGTCCATTTTGTACACGAAGTGCATCCAGTTTTTGCCGTAACCCTCTCAACTTTTTAGCACATGCTATGTGGGTGAAATTATGGTACCATGCCAAGTTTCAACCATTTCATAGTTCATTTGTGGTGCTTTTTAATTTCAGGGTCATTTAGCTCAAAACAATTCATTAAATGCATGAAAAATAGCAAATGAAGTTAGATAGGGTCAAAATTTTAGGATGTGGCTTCTAATGGTTCATATTGAATGCACAAAAAGTCTGGAGTTGAAATAAGTTAAAAAAAATTGAAATCCTTTTGTAACAGACGAGTTTTCGTCCGAAACCCTGATATTTCGAAAGAGATTGTTCATTTTGTACACGAAGTGCATCCAGTTTTTGCCGTAACCCTCTCAACTTTTTAGCACATGCTATGTGGGTGAAATTATGATACCATGCCAAGTTTCAACCATTTGATAGTTCATTTGTGGTGCTTTTTAATTTCAGGGTCAGTTAGCTCTAAACAATTCATTAAATGCATGAAAAATAGTAAATGAAGTTAGATAGGGTTGAAATTTTAGGATGTGGCTTCTAATGGTTCATATTGAATGCACAAAAAGTCTGGAGTTGAAAAAAGTTAAAAAAAATTGAAATCCTTATGTAACAGACGAGTTTTCGTCCGAAACCCTGATACTTCGAAAGAGATTGTCCATTTTGTACACGAAGTGCATCCAGCTTTTGCCGTAAACCTCTCAACTTTTTATCCCATGCTATGTGGGTGAAATTATGATACCATGCCAAGTTTCAACCTTTTTAGAGTTCATTTGTGGTGCTTTTTAATTTCAGGGTCATTTAGCTCAAAACAATTCATTAAATGCATAAAAAATAGCAAATGAAGTTAGATAGGGTTGAAATTTTAGGATGTGGCTTCTAATGGTTCATATTGAATGCACAAAAAGTCTGGAGTTGAAAAAAGTTAAAAAAAATTGAAATCCTTATGTAACAGACGAGTTTTCGTCCGAAACCCTGATACTTCGAAAGAGATTGTCCATTTTGTACACGAAGTGCATCCAGCTTTTGCCGTAAACCTCTCAACTTTTTATCCCATGCTATGTGGGTGAAATTATGATACCATGCCAAGTTTCAACCTCTTTAGAGTTCATTTGTGGTGCTTTTTAATTTCAGGGTCATTTAGCTCAAAACAATTCATTAAATGCATAAAAAATAGCAAATGAAGTTAGATAGGGTTGAAATTTTAGGATGTGGCTTCTAATGCTTCATATTGAATGCACAAAAAGTCTGGAGTTGAAATAAGTTAAAAAAATTGAAATCCTTTGGTAACACACGAGTTTTCGTCCGAAACCCTGATACTTCGAAAGAGATTGTCCATTTTGTACACGAAGTGCATACCGTTTTTGCCGTAACCCTCTCAACTTTTTAGCACATGCTATGTGGGTGAAATTATGATACCATGCCAAGTTTCAACCATTTCAGAGTTCATTTGTGGTGCTTTTTAATTTCAGGGTCATTTAGCTCAAAACAATTCATTAAATGCACGAAAAATAGGAAATGAAGTTAGATAGGGTTGAAATTTTAGGATGTGGCTTCTAATGCTTCATATTGAATGCACAAAAAGTCTGGAGTTGAAATAAGTTAAAAAAAATTGAAATCCTTATGTAACAGACGAGTTTTCGTCCGAAACCCTGATACTTCGAAAGAGATTGTCCATTTTGTACACGAAGTGCATCCAGTTTTTGCCGTAACCCTCTCAACTTTTTAGCACATGCTATGTGGGTGAAATTATGATACCATGCCAACTTTCAACCATTTCAGAGTTCATTTGTGGTGCTTTTTAATTTCAGGGTTATTTAGCTCAAAACAATTCATTAAATGCATGAAAAATAGCAAATGAAGTTAGATAGGGTTGAAATTTAAAGAATGTGGCTTCTAATGGTTCATATGGAATGCACAAAAAGTTTGGAGTTGAAATAAGTTTAAAGAAATTGAAATCCTTTTCTAACAGACGAGTTTTCGTCCTAAACCCTGATACTTCGAAAGAGATTGTCCATTTTGTACACGAAGTGCATCCAGTTTTTGCCGTAACCCTCTCAACTGTTTAGCACATGCTATGTGGGTGAAATTATGATATACCATGCCAAGTTTCAACCATTTCCGAGTTCATTTGTGGTGCTTTTTAATTTCAGGGTCATTTAGCTGAAAACAATTCATTAAATGCATGAAAAATAGCAAATGAAGTTAGATAGGGTTGAAATTTTAGGATGTGGCTTCTAATGGTTCATATTGAATGCACAAAAAGTCTGGAGTTGAAATAATTTTAAAAAATTGAAATCCTTTTGTAACAGACGAGTTTTCGTCAGAAACCCTGATACTTCGAAAGAGATTGTCCATTTTGTACACGAAGTGCATCCAGTTTTTGCCGTAACCCTCTCAACTTTTTAGCACATGCTATGTGGGTGAAATTATGATACCATGCCAACTTTCAACCATTTCAGAGTTCATTTGTGGTGCTTTTTAATTTCAGGGTCATTTAGCTCAAAACAATTCATTAAATGCATGAAAAATAGCAAATGAAGTTAGATAGGGTCAAAATTTTAGGATGTGGCTTCTAATGGTTCATATTGAATGCACAAAAAGTTTGGAGTTGAAATAAGTTAAAAAAATTTGAAATCCTTTTGTAACAGACGAGTTTTCGTCCTAAACCCTGATACTTCGAAAGAGATTGTCCATTTTGTACACGAAGTGCATCCAGTTTTTGCCGTAACCCTCTCAACTTTTTAGCACATGCTATGTGGGTGAAATTATGGTACCATGCCAAGTTTCAACCATTTCATAGTTCATTTGTGGTGCTTTTTAATTTCAGGGTCATTTAGCTCAAAACAATTCATTAAATGCATGAAAAATAGCAAATGAAGTTAGATAGGGTTGAAATTTTAGGATGTGGCTTCTAATGGTTCATATTGAATGCACAAAAAGTCTGGAGTTGAAATAAGTTAAAAAAAATTGAAATCCTTTTGTAACAGACGAGTTTTCGTCCGAAACCCTGATATTTCGAAAGAGATTGTTCATTTTGTACACGAAGTGCATCCAGTTTTTGCCGTAACCCTCTCAACTTTTTAGCACATGCTATGTGGGTGAAATTATGATACCATGCCAAGTTTCAACCATTTGATAGTTCATTTGTGGTGCTTTTTAATTTCAGGGTCAGTTAGCTCAAAACAATTCATTAAATGCATGAAAAATAGTAAATGAAGTTAGATAGGGTTGAAATTTTAGGATGTGGCTTCTAATGGTTCATAATGAATGCACAAAAAGTATGGAGTTGAAAAAAGTTAAAAAAAATTGAAATCCTTATGTAACAGACGAGTTTTCGTCCGAAACCCTGATACTTCGAAAGAGATTGTCCATTTTGTACACGAAGTGCATCCAGCTTTTGCCGTAAACCTCTCAACTTTTTATCCCATGCTATGTGGGTGAAATTATGATACCATGCCAAGTTTCAACCTTTTTAGAGTTCATTTGTGGTGCTTTTTAATTTCAGGGTCATTTAGCTCAAAACAATTCATTAAATGCATAAAAAATAGCAAATGAAGTTAGATAGGGTTGAAATTTTAGGATGTGGCTTCTAATGCTTCATATTTAATGCACAAAAAGTCTGGAGTTGAAATAAGTTAAAAAAATTGAAATCCTTTGGTAACACACGAGTTTTCGTCCGAAACCCTGATACTTCGAAAGAGATTGTCCATTTTGTACACGAAGTGCATCCAGTTTTTGCCGTAACCCTCTCAACTTTTTAGCACATGCTATGTGGGTGAAATTATGATACCATGCCAAGTTTCAACCATTTCAGAGTTCATTTGTGGTGCTTTTTAATTTCAGGGTCATTTAGCTCAAAACAATTCATTAAATGCATGAAAAATAGGAAATGAAGTTAGATAGGGTTGAAATTTTAGGATGTGGCTTCTAATGCTTCATATTGAATGCACAAAAAGTCTGGAGTTGAAATAAGTTAAAAAAAAATTGAAATCCTTATGTAACAGACGAGTTTTCGTCCGAAACCCTGATACTTCGAAAGAGATTGTCCATTTTGTACACGAAGTGCATCCAGTTTTTGCCGTAACCCTCTCAACTTTTTAGCACATGCTATGTGGGTGAAATTATGATACCATGCCAACTTTCAACCATTTCAGAGTTCATTTGTGGTGCTTTTTAATTTCAGGGTTATTTAGCTCAAAACAATTCATTAAATGCATGAAAAATAGCAAATGAAGTTAGATAGGGTTGAAATTTAAAGAATGTGGCTTCTAATGGTTCATATGGAATGCACAAAAAGTTTGGAGTTGAAATAAGTTTAAAGAAATTGAAATCCTTATGTAACAGACGAGTTTTCGTCCGAAACCCTGATACTTCGAAAGAGATTGTCCATTTTGTACACGAAGTGCATCCAGTTTTTGCCGTAACCCTCTCAACTTTTTAGCACATGCTATGTGGGTGAAATTATGGTACCATGCCAAGTTTCAACCATTTCATAGTTCATTTGTGGTGCTTTTTAATTTCAGGGTCATTTAGCTCAAAACAATTCATTAAATGCATGAAAAATAGCAAATGAAGTTAGATAGGGTTGAAATTTTAGGATGTGGCTTCTAATGGTTCATATTGAATGCACAAAAAGTCTGGAGTTGAAATAAGTTAAAAAAAATTGAAATCCTTTTGTAACAGACGAGTTTTCGTCCGAAACCCTGATATTTCGAAAGAGATTGTTCATTTTGTACACGAAGTGCATCCAGTTTTTGCCGTAACCCTCTCAACTTTTTAGCACATGCTATGTGGGTGAAATTATGATACCATGCCAAGTTTCAACCATTTGATAGTTCATTTGTGGTGCTTTTTAATTTCAGGGTCAGTTAGCTCAAAACAATTCATTAAATGCATGAAAAATAGTAAATGAAGTTAGATAGGGTTGAAATTTTAGGATGTGGCTTCTAATGGTTCATAATGAATGCACAAAAAGTATGGAGTTGAAAAAAGTTAAAAAAAATTGAAATCCTTATGTAACAGACGAGTTTTCGTCCGAAACCCTGATACTTCGAAAGAGATTGTCCATTTTGTACACGAAGTGCATCCAGCTTTTGCCGTAAACCTCTCAACTTTTTATCCCATGCTATGTGGGTGAAATTATGATACCATGCCAAGTTTCAACCTTTTTAGAGTTCATTTGTGGTGCTTTTTAATTTCAGGGTCATTTAGCTCAAAACAATTCATTAAATGCATAAAAAATAGCAAATGAAGTTACATAGGGTTGAAATTTTAGGATGTGGCTTCTAATGCTTCATATTTAATGCACAAAAAGTCTGGAGTTGAAATAAGTTAAAAAAATTGAAATCCTTTGGTAACACACGAGTTTTCGTCCGAAACCCTGATACTTCGAAAGAGATTGTCCATTTTGTACACGAAGTGCATCCAGTTTTTGCCGTAACCCTCTCAACTTTTTAGCACATGCTATGTGGGTGAAATTATGATACCATGCCAAGTTTCAACCATTTCAGAGTTCATTTGTGGTGCTTTTTAATTTCAGGGTCATTTAGCTCAAAACAATTCATTAAATGCATGAAAAATAGGAAATGAAGTTAGATAGGGTTGAAATTTTAGGATGTGGCTTCTAATGCTTCATATTGAATGCACAAAAAGTCTGGACTTGAAATAAGTTAAAAAAAATTGAAATCCTTATGTAACAGACGAGTTTTCGTCCGAAACCCTGATACTTCGAAAGAGATTGTCCATTTTGTACACGAAGTGCATCCAGTTTTTGCCGTAACCCTCTCAACTTTTTAGCACATGCTATGTGGGTGAAATTATGATACCATGCCAACTTTCAACCATTTCAGAGTTCATTTGTGGTGCTTTTTAATTTCAGGGTTATTTAGCTCAAAACAATTCATTAAATGCATGAAAAATAGCAAATGAAGTTAGATAGGGTTGAAATTTAAAGAATGTGGCTTCTAATGGTTCATATGGAATGCTCAAAAAGTTTGGAGTTGAAATAAGTTTAAAGAAATTGAAATCCTTTTGTAACAGACGAGTTTTCGTCCTAAACCCTGATACTTCAAAAGAGATTGTCCATTTTGTACACGAAGTGCATCCAGTTTTTGCCGTAACCCTCTCAACTTTTTAGCACATGCTATGTGGGTGAAATTATGATACCATGCCAAGTTTCAACCAATTCAGAGTTCATTTGTGGTGCTTTTTAATTTCAGGGTCATTTAGCTCAAAACAATTCATTAAATGCATGAAAAATAGGAAATGAAGTTAGATAGGGTTGAAATTTTAGGATGTGGCTTCTAATGCTTCATATTGAATGCATAAAAAGTCTGGAGTTGAAATAAGTTAAAAAAAATTGAAATCCTTTTGTAACAGACGAGTTTTCGTCCTAAACCCTGATACTTCGAAAGAGATTGTCCATTTTGTATACGAAGTGCATCCAGTTTTTTCCGTAACCCTCTCAACTTTTTAGCACATGCTATGTGGGTGAAATTATGATACCATGCCAACTTTCAACCATTTCAGAGTTCATTTGTGGTGCTTTTTAATTTCAGGGTCATTTAGCTCAAAACAATTCATTAAATGCATGAAAAATAGCAAATGAAGTTAGATAGGGTCGAAATTTTAGGATGTGGCTTCTAATGGTTCATATTGAATGCACAAAAAGTTTGGAGTTGAAATAAGTTAAAAAAATTTGAAATCATTTTGTAACAGACGAGTTTTCGTCCTAAACCCTGATACTTCGAAAGAGATTGTCCATTTTGTACACGAAGTGCATCCAGTTTTTGCCGTAACCCTCTCAACTTTTTAGCACATGCTATGTGGGTGAAATTATGGTACCATGCCAAGTTTCAACCATTTCAGAGTTCATTTGTGGTGCTTTTTAATTTCAGGGTCATTTAGCTCAAAACAATTCATTAAATGCATGAAAAATAGCAAATGAAGTTAGATAGGGTTGAAATTTTAGGATGTGGCTTCTAATGGTTCATATTGAATGCACAAAAAGTCTGCAGTTGAAATAAGTTAAAAAAAATTGAAATCCTTTTGTAACAGACGAGTTTTCGTCCGAAACCCTGATATTTCGAAAGAGATTGTCCATTTTGTACACGAAGTGCATCCAGTTTTTGCCGTAACCCTCTCAACTTTTTAGCACATGCTATGTGGGTGAAATTATGATACCATGCCAAGTTTCAACCATTTCAGAGTTCATTTGTGGTTCTTTTTAATTTCAGGGTCATTTAGCTCAAAACAATTCATTAAATGCATGAAAAATAGCAAATGAAGTTAGATAGGGTTGAAAGTTTAGGATGTGGCTTCTAATGGTTCATATTGAATGCACAAAAAGTCTGGAGTTGAAATAATTTTAAAAAATTGAAATCCTTTTGTAACAGACGAGTTTTCGTCCGAAACCCTGATACTTCGAAAGAGATTGTCCATTTTGTACACGAAGTGCATCCAGTTTTTTCCGTAACCCTCTCAACTGTTTAGCACATGCTATGTGGGTGAAATTATGATATACCATGCCAAGTTTCAACCATTTCCGAGTTCATTTGTGGTGCTTTTTAATTTCAGGGTCATTTAGCTGAAAACAATTCATTAAATGCATGAAAAATAGCAAATGAAGTTAGATAGGGTTGAAATTTTAGGATGTGGCTTCTAATGGTTCATATTGAATGCACAAAAAGTCTGGAGTTGAAATAATTTTAAAAAATTGAAATCCTTTTGTAACAGACGAGTTTTCGTCAGAAACCCTGATACTTCGAAAGAGATTGTCCATTTTGTACACGAAGTGCATCCAGTTTTTGCCGTAACCCTCTCAACTTTTTAGCACATGCTATGTGGGTGAAATTATGATACCATGCCAACTTTCAACCATTTCAGAGTTCATTTGTGGTGCTTTTTAATTTCAGGGTCATTTAGCTCAAAACAATTCATTAAATGCATGAAAAATAGCAAATGAAGTTAGATAGGGTCGAAATTTTAGGATGTGGCTTCTAATGGTTCATATTGAATGCACAAAAAGTTTGGAGTTGAAATAAGTTAAAAAAAATTGAAATCCTTTTGTAACAGACGAGTTTTCGTCCTAAACCCTGATACTTCGAAAGAGATTGTCCATTTTGTACACGAAGTGCATCCAGTTTTTGCCGTAACCCTCTCAACTTTTTAGCACATGCTATGTGGGTGAAATTATGGTACCATGCCAAGTTTCAACCATTTCATAGTTCATTTGTGGTGCTTTTTAATTTCAGGGTCATTTAGCTCAAAACAATTCATTAAATGCATGAAAAATAGCAAATGAAGTTAGATAGGGTTGAAATTTTAGGATGTGGCTTCTAATGGTTCATATTGAATGCACAAAAAGTCTGGAGTTGAAATAAGTTAAAAAAAATTGAAATCCTTTTGTAACAGACGAGTTTTCGTCCGAAACCCTGATATTTCGAAAGAGATTGTTCATTTTGTACACGAAGTGCATCTAGTTTTTGCCGTAACCCTCTCAACTTTTTAGCACATGCTATGTGGGTGAAATTATGATACCATGCCAAGTTTCAACCATTTGATAGTTCATTTGTGGTGCTTTTTAATTTCAGGGTCAGTTAGCTCAAAACAATTCATTAAATGCATGAAAAATAGTAAATGAAGTTAGATAGGGTTGAAATTTTAGGATGTGGCTTCTAATGGTTCATATTGAATGCACAAAAAGTCTGGAGTTGAAAAAAGTTAAAAAAATTTGAAATCCTTATGTAACAGACGAGTTTTCGTCCGAAACCCTGATACTTCGAAAGAGATTGTCCATTTTGTACACGAAGTGCATCCAGCTTTTTCCGTAAACCTCTCAACTTTTTATCCCATGCTATGTGGGTGAAATTATGATACCATGCCAAGTTTCAACCTTTTTAGAGTTCATTTGTGGTGCTTTTTAATTTCAGGGTCATTTAGCTCAAAACAATTCATTAAATGCATAAAAAATAGCAAATGAAGTTAGATAGGGTTGAAATTTTAGGATGTGGCTTCTAATGCTTCATATTGAATGCACAAAAAGTCTGGAGTTGAAATAAGTTAAAAAAATTGAAATCCTTTGGTAACACACGAGTTTTCGTCCGAAACCCTGATACTTCGAAAGAGATTGTCCATTTTGTACACGAAGTGCATCCAGTTTTTGCCGTAACCCTCTCACCTTTTTAGCACATGCTATGTGGGTGAAATTATGATACCATGCCAAGTTTCAACCATTTCAGAGTTCATTTGTGGTGCTTTTTAATTTCAGGGTCATTTAGCTCAAAACAATTCATTAAATGCATGAAAAATAGGAAATGAAGTTAGATAGGGTTGAAATTTTAGGATGTGGCTTCTAATGCTTCATATCGAATGCACAAAAAGTCTGGAGTTGAAATAAGTTAAAAAAAATTGAAATCCTTATGTAACAGACGAGTTTTCGTCCGAAACCCTGATACTTCGAAAGAGATTGTCCATTTTGTACACGAAGTGCATCTAGTTTTTGCCGTAACCCTCTCAACTTTTTAGCACATGCTATGTGGGTGAAATTATGATACCATGCCAAGTTTCAACCATTTTAGAGTTCATTTGTGGTGCTTTTTAATTTCAGGGTCATTTAGCTCAAAACAATTCATTAAATGCATGAAAAATAGTAAATGAAGTTAGATAGGGTTGAAATTTTAGGATGTGGCTTCTAATGGTTCATATTGAATGCACAAAAAGTCTGGAGTTGAAAAAAGTTAAAAAAATTTGAAATCCTTATGTAACAGACGAGTTTTCGTCCGAAACCCTGATACTTCGAAAGAGATTGTCCATTTTGTACACGAAGTGCATCCAGCTTTTTCCGTAAACCTCTCAACTTTTTATCCCATGCTATGTGGGTGAAATTATGATACCATGCCAACTTTCAACCATTTCAGAGTTCATTTGTGGTGCTTTTTAATTTCAGGGTCATTTAGCTCAAAACAATTCATTAAATGCATAAAAAATAGCAAATGAAGTTAGATAGGGTTGAAATTTTAGGATGTGGCTTCTAATGGTTCATATTGAATGCACAAAAAGTCTGGAGTTGAAATAAGTTAAAAAAATTGAAATCCTTTGGTAACACACGAGTTTTCGTCCGAAACCCTGATACTTCGAAAGAGATTGTCCATTTTGTACACGAAGTGCATCCAGTTTTTGCCGTAACCCTCTCACCTTTTTAGCACATGCTATGTGGGTGAAATTATGATACCATGCCAAGTTTCAACCATTTCAGAGTTCATTTGTGGTGCTTTTTAATTTCAGGGTCATTTAGCTCAAAACAATTCATTAAATGCATGAAAAATAGGAAATGAAGTTAGATAGGGTTGAAATTTTAGGATGTGGCTTCTAATGCTTCATATCGAATGCACAAAAAGTCTGGAGTTGAAATAAGTTAAAAAAAATTGAAATCCTTATGTAACAGACGAGTTTTCGTCCGAAACCCTGATACTTCGAAAGAGATTGTCCATTTTGTACACGAAGTGCATCCAGTTTTTGCCGTAACCCTCTCAACATTTTAGCACATGCTATGTGGGTGAAATTATGATACCATGCCAAGTTTCAACCATTTCAGAGTTCATTTGTGGTGCTTTTTAATTTCAGGGTCATTTAGCTCAAAACAATTCATTAAATGCATGAAAAATAGCAAATGAAGTTAGATAGGGTTGAAATTTTAGGATGTGGCTTCTAATGGTTCATATTGAATGCACAAAAAGTTTGGAGTTAAAATAAGTTAAAAAAATTTGAAATCCTTATGTAACAGACGAGTTTTCGTCCGAAACCCTGATACTTCGAAAGAGATTGTCCATTTTGTACACGAAGTGCATTCGGTTTTTGCCGTAACCCTCTCAACTTTTTAGCACATGCTATGTGGGTGAAATTATGATACCATGCCAACTTTCAACCATTTCAGAGTTCATTTGTGGTGCTTTTTAATTTCAGGGTCATTTAGCTCAAAACAATTCATTAAATGCATGAAAAATAGCAAATGAAGTTAGATAGGGTTGAAATTTAAATAATGTGGCTTCTAATGGTTCATATTGAATGCACAAAAAGTCTGGAGTTGAAATAAGTTAAAAAAAATTGAAATCCTTTTGTAACAGACGAGTTTTCGTCCGAAACCCTGATATTTCGAAAGAGATTGTCCATTTTGTACACGAAGTGCATCCAGTTTTTGCCGTAACCCTCTCAACTTTTTAGCACATGCTATGTGGGTGAAATTATGATACCATGCCAAGTTTCAACCAATTCAGAGTTCATTTGTGGTGCTTTTTAATTTCAGGGTCATTTAGCTCAAAACAATTCATTAAATGCATGAAAAATAGCAAATGAAGTTAGATAGGGTTGAAATTTTAGGATGTGGCTTCTAATGGTTCATATTGAATGCACAAAAAGTCTGGAGTTGAAAAAAGTTAACAAAAATTGAAATCCTTATGTAACAGACGAGTTTTCGTCCGAAACCCTGATACTTCGAAAAGATTGTCCATTTTGTACACGAACTGCATCCAGCTTTTGCCGTAAACCTCTCAACTTTTTATCCCATTCTATGTGGGTAAAATTATGATACCATGCCAACTTTCAACCATTTCAGAGTTCATTTGTGGTGCTTTTTAATTTCAGGGTCATTTAGCTCAAAACAATTCATTAAATGCATGAAAAATAGCAAATGAAGTTAGATAGGGTCGAAATTTTAGGATGTGGCTTCTAATGGTTCATATTGAATGCACAAAAAGTTTGGAGTTGAAATAAGTTAAAAAAATTTGAAATCATTTTGTAACAGACGAGTTTTCGTCCTAAACCCTGATACTTCGAAAGAGATTGTCCATTTTGTACACGAAGTGCATCCAGTTTTTGCCGTAACCCTCTCAACTTTTTAGCACATGCTATGTGGGTGAAATTATGGTACCATGCCAAGTTTCAACCATTTCAGAGTTCATTTGTGGTGCTTTTTAATTTCAGGGTCATTTAGCTCAAAACAATTCATTAAATGCATGAAAAATAGCAAATGAAGTTAGATAGGGTTGAAATTTTAGGATGTGGCTTCTAATGGTTCATATTGAATGCACAAAAAGTCTGGAGTTGAAATAAGTTAAAAAAAATTGAAATCCTTTTGTAACAGACGAGTTTTCGTCCGAAACCCTGATATTTCGAAAGAGATTGTCCATTTTGTACACGAAGTGCATCCAGTTTTTGCCGTAACCCTCTCAACTTTTTAGCACATGCTATGTGGGTGAAATTATGATACCATGCTAAGTTTCAACCATTTGATAGTTCATTTGTGGTGCTTTTTAATTTCAGGGTCATTTAGCTCAAAACAATTCATTAAATGCATGAAAAATAGCAAATGAAGTTAGATAGGGTTGAAATTTTAGGATGTGGCTTCTAATGGTTCATATTGAATGCACAAAAAGTCTGGAGTTGAAAAAAGTTAACAAAAATTGAAATCCTTATGTAACAGACGAGTTTTCGTCCGAAACCCTGATACTTCGAAAGAGATTGTCCATTTTGTACACGAACTGCATCCAGCTTTTGCCGTAAACCTCTCAACTTTTTATCCCATTCTATGTGGGTGAAATTATGATACCATGCCAAGTTTCAACCTTTTTAGAGATCATTTGTGGTGCTTTTTAATTTCAGGGTCATTTAGCTCAAAACAATTCATTAAATGCATAAAAAATAGCAAATGAAGTTAGATAGGGTTGAAATTTTAGGATGTGGCTTCTAATGCTTCATATTGAATGCACAAAAAGTCTGGAGTTGAAATAAGTTAAAAAAATTGAAATCCTTTGGTAACACACGAGTTTTCATCCGAAACCCTCATACTTCGAAAGAGATTGTCCATTTTGTACACGAAGTGCATCCAGTTTTTGCCGTAACCCTCTCAACTTTTTAGCACATGCTATGTGGGTGAAATTATGATACCATGCCAAGTTTCAACCATTTCAGAGTTCATTTGTGGTGCTTTTTAATTTCAGGGTCATTTAGCTGAAAACAATTCATTAAATGCATGAAAAATAGCAAATGAAGTTAGATAGGGTTGAAAGTTTAGGATGTGGCTTCTAATGGTTCATATTGAATGCACAAAAAGTCTGGAGTTGAAATAATTTTAAAAAATTGAAATCCTTTTGTAACAGACGAGTTTTCGTCCGAAACCGTGATACTTCGAAAGAGATTGTCCATTTTGTACACGAAGTGCATCCAGTTTTTGCCGTAACCCTCTTAACTTTTTAGCACATGCTTTGTGGGTGAAATTATGATACCATGCCAACTTTCAACCATTTCAGAGTTCATTTGTGGTGCTTTTTAATTTCAGGGTTATTTAGCTCAAAACAATTCATTAAATGCATGAAAAATAGCAAATGAAGTTAGATAGGGTTGAAATTTAAATAATGTGGCTTCTAATGGTTCATATGGAATGCACAAAAAGTTTGGAGTTGAAATAAGTTTAAAAAAATTGAAATCCTTTTGTAACAGACGAGTTTTCGTCCTAAACCCTGATACTTCGAAAGAGATTTCCATTTTGTACACGAAGTGCATCCAGTTTTTGCCGTAACCCTCTCAACTTTTTAGCACATGCTATGTGGGTGAAATTATGATACCATGCCAAGTTTCAACCATTTCAGAGTTCATTTATGGTGCTTTTTAATTTCAGGGTCATTTAGCTCAAAACAATTCATTTAATGCATGAAAAATAGCAAATGAAGTTAGATAGGGTTGAAATTTTAGGATGTGGCTTCTAATGGTTCATATTGAATGCACAAAAAGTTTGGAGTTGAAATAAGTTAAAAAAATTTGAAATCCTTTTGTAACAGACGAGTTTTCGTCCTAAACCCTGATACTTCGAAAGAGATTGTCCATTTTGTACACGAAGTGCATCCAGTTTTTGCCGTAACCGTCTCAACTTTTTAGCACATGCTATGTGGGTGAAATTATGATACCATGCCAACTTTCAACCATTTCAGAGTTCATTTATGGTGCTTTTTAATTTCAGGGTCATTTAGCTCAAAACAATTCATTAAATGCATAAAAAATAGCAAATGAAGTTAGATAGGGTTGAAATTTTAGGATGTGGCTTCTAATGCTTCATATTGAATGCACAAAAAGTCTGGAGTTGAAATAAGTTAAAAAAATTGAAATCCTTTGGTAACACACGAGTTTTCATCCGAAACCCACATACTTCGAAAGAGATTGTCCATTTTGTACACGAAGTGCATCCAGTTTTTGCCGTAACCCTCTCAACCTTTTAGCACATGCTATGTGGGTGAAATTATGATACCATGCCAAGTTTCAACCATTTCAGAGTTCATTTGTGGTGCTTTTTAATTTCAGGGTCATTTAGCTGAAAACAATTCATTAAATGCATGAAAAATAGCAAATGAAGTTAGATAGGGTTGAAAGTTTAGGATGTGGCTTCTAATGGTTCATATTGAATGCACAAAAAGTCTGGAGTTGAAATAATTTTAAAAAATTGAAATCCTTTTGTAACAGACGAGTTTTCGTCCGAAACCGTGATACTTCGAAAGAGATTGTCCATTTTGTACACGAAGTGCATCCAGTTTTTGCCGTAACCCTCTTAACTTTTTAGCACATGCTTTGTGGGTGAAATTATGATACCATGCCAACTTTCAACCATTTCAGAGTTCATTTGTGGTGCTTTTTAATTTCAGGGTTATTTAGCTCAAAACAATTCATTAAATGCATGAAAAATAGCAAATGAAGTTAGATAGGGTTGAAATTTAAATAATGTGGCTTCTAATGGTTCATATGGAATGCACAAAAAGTTTGGAGTTGAAATAAGTTTAAAAAAATTGAAATCCTTTTGTAACAGACGAGTTTTCGTCCTAAACCCTGATACTTCGAAAGAGATTGTCCATTTTGTACACGAAGTGCATCCAGTTTTTGCCGTAACCCTCTCAACTTTTTAGCACATGCTATGTGGGTGAAATTATGATACCATGCCAAGTTTCAACCATTTCAGAGTTCATTTATGGTGCTTTTTAATTTCAGGGTCATTTAGCTCAAAACAATTCATTTAATGCATGAAAAATAGCAAATGAAGTTAGATAGGGTTGAAATTTTAGGATGTGGCTTCTAATGGTTCATATTGAATGCACAAAAAGTTTGGAGTTGAAATAAGTTAAAAAAATTTGAAATCCTTTTGTAACAGACGAGTTTTCGTCCTAAACCTTGATACTTCGAAAGAGATTGTCCATTTTGTACACGAAGTGCATCCAGTTTTTGCCGTAACCCTCTCAACTTTTTAGCACATGCTATGTGGGTGAAATTATGATACCATGCCAACTTTCAACCATTTCAGAGTTCATTTGTGGTGCTTTTTAATTTCAGGGTCATTTAGCTCAAAACAATTCATTTAATGCACGAAAAATAGCAAATGAAGTTAGATAGGGTTGAAATTTTAGGATGTGGCTTCTAATGGTTCATATTGAATGCACAAAAAGTTTGGAGTTAAAATAAGTTAAAAAATTTTGAAATCCTTTTGTAACAGACGAGTTTTCGTCCGAAACCCTGATACTTCGAAAGAGATTGTCCATTTTGTACACGAAGTGCATTCAGTTTTTCCCGTAACCCTCTCAACTTTTTAGCACATGCTATGTGGGTGAAATTATGATACCATGCCAACTTTCAACCATTTCAGAGTTCATTTGTGGTGCTTTTTAATTTCATGGTCATTTAGCTCAAAACAATTCATTAAATGCATGAAAAATAGCAAATGAAGTTAGATAGGGTTGAAATTTTAGGATGTGGCTTCTAATGGTTCATATTGAATGCACAAAAAGTCTGGAGTTGAAATAAGTTAAAAAAATTGAAATCCTTATGTAACAGACGAGTTTTCGTCCGAAACCCTGATACTTCGAAAGAGATTGTCCGTTTTGTACACGAAGTGCATCCAGCTTTTGCCGTAACCCTCTCAACTTTTTATCCCATGCTATGTGGGTGAAATTATGATACCATGCCAAGTTTCAACCTTTTTAGAGTTCATTTGTGGTGCTTTTTAATTTCAGGGTCATTTAGCTCAAAACAATTCATTAAATGCATAAAAAATAGCAAATGAAGTTAGATAGGGTTGAAATTTTAGGATGTGGCTTCTAATGGTTCATATTGAATGCACAAAAAGTCTGGAGTTGAAATAAGTTAAAAAAATTGAAATCCTTTTGTAACACACGAGTTTTCATCCGAAACCCTGATACTTCGAAAGAGATTGTCCATTTTGTACACGAAGTGCATCCAGTTTTTGCAGTAACCCTCTCAACTTTTTAGCACATGCTATGTGGGTGAAATTATGATACCATGCCAAGTTTCAACCATTTCAGAGTTCATTTGTGGTGCTTTTTAATTTCAGGGTCATTTAGCTTAAAACAATTCATTAAATGCATGAAAAATAGCAAATGAAGTTAGATAGGGTTGAAAGTTTAGGATGTGGCTTCTAATGGTTCATATTGAATGCACAAAAAGTCTGGAGTTGAAATAATTTTAAAAAATTGAAATCCTTTTGTAACAGACGAGTTTTCGTCCGAAACCCTGATACTTCGAAAGAGATTGTCCATTTTGTTCACGAAGTGCATCCAATTTTTTCCGTAACCCTCTCAACTTTTTAGCACATGCTATGTGGGTGAAATTATGATATACCATGCCAAGTTTCAACCATTTCCGAGTTCATTTGTGGTGCTTTTTAATTTCAGGGTCATTTAGCTGAAAACAATTCATTAAATGCATGAAAAATAGCAAATGAAGTTAGATAGGGTTGAAATTTTAGGATGTGGCTTCTAATGGTTCATATTGATTGCACAAAAAGTCTGGAGTTGAAATAATTTTAAAAAATTGAAATCCTTTTGTAACACACGAGTTTTCGTCCGAAACCCTGATACTTCGAAAGAGATTGTCCATTTTGTACACGAAGTGCATCCAGTTTTTGCCGTAACCCTCTCAACTTTTTAGCACATGCTATGTGGGTGAAATTATGATACCATGCCAAGTTTCAACCATTTCCGAGTTCATTTGTGGTGCTTTTTAATTTCAGGGTCATTTAGCTGAAAACAATTCATTAAATGCATGAAAAATAGCAAATGAAGTTAGATAGGGTTGAAATTTTAGGATGTGGCTTCTAATGGTTCATATTGAATGCACAAAAAGTCTGGAGTTGAAATAATTTTAAAATTTTAAAATCCTTTTGTAACAGACGAGTTTTCGTCCGAAACCCTGATACTTCGAAAGAGATTGTCCATTTTGTACACGAAGTGCATCCAGTTTTTGCCGTAACCCTCTCAACTTTTTAGCACATGCTATGCGGGTGAAATTATGATACCATGCCAAGTTTCAACCATTTCAGAGTTCATTTGTGGTGCTTTTTAATTTCAGGGTCATTTAGCTCAAAACAATTCATTTAATGCATGAAAAATAGCAAATGAAGTTAGATAGGGTTGAAATTTTAGGATGTGGCTTCTAATGGTTCATATTGAATGCACAAAAAGTCTGGAGTTGAAATAATTTTAAAAAATTGAAATCCTTTTGTAACAGACGAGTTTTCGTCCGAAACCCTGATACTTCGAAAGAGATTGTCCATTTTGTACACGAAGTGCATCCAGTTTTTGCCGTAACCCTCTCAACATTTTAGCACATGCTATGTGGGTGAAATTATGATACCATGCCAACTTTCAACCATTTCAGAGTTCATTTGTGGTGCTTTTTAATTTCAGGGTCATTTAGCTCAAAACAATTCATTAAATGCATGAAAAATAGCAAATGAAGTTAGAAAGGGTCGAAATTTTAGGATATGGCTTCTAATGGTTCATATTGAATGCACAAAAAGTCTGGAGTTGAAATAAGTTTAAAAAAATTGAAATCCTTTTGTAACAGACGAGTTTTCGTCTGAAACCCTGATACTTCTAAAGAGATTGTCCATTTTGTACACGAAGTGCATCCTGTTTTTGCCATAACCCTCTCAACTTTTTAGCACATGCTATGTGGGTGAAATTATGATACCATGCCAAGTTTCAACCATTTCAGAGTTCATTTGTGGTGCTTTTTAATTTCAGTGTCGTTTAGCTCAAAACAATTCATTAAATGCATAAAAAATAGCAAATGAAGTTAGATAGGGTTGAAATTTTAGGATGTGGCTTCTAATGCTTCATATTGAATGCACAAAAAGTCTGTAGTTGAAATAAGTTAAAAAAATTGAAATCCTTTGGTAACACACGAGTTTTCGTCCGAAACCCTGATACTTCGAAAGAGATTGTCCATTTTGTACACCAAGTGCATCCAGTTTTTGCCGTAACCCTCTCAACTTTTTAGCACATGCTATGTGGGTGAAATTATGATACCATGCCAAGTTTCAACCATTTCAGAGTTCATTTGTGGTGCTTTTTAATTTCAGGGTCATTTAGCTCAAAACAATTCATTAAATGCATGAAAAATAGCAAATGAAGTTAGATAGGGTTGAAAGTTTAGGATGTGGCTTATAATGGTTCATATTGAATGCACAAAAAGTCTGGAGTTGAAATAATTTTAAGAAATTGAAATCCTTTTGTAACACACGAGTTTTCGTCCGAAACCCTCATACTTCGAAAGAGATTGTCCAGTTTGTACACGAAGTGCATCCAGTTTTTTCCGTAACCCTCTCAACTTTTTAGCACATGCTATGTGGGTGAAATTATGATATACCATGCCAAGTTTCAACCATTTCCGAGTTCATTTGTGGTGCTTTTTAATTTCAGGGTCATTTAGCTGAAAACAATTCATTAAATGCATGAAAAATAGCAAATGAAGTTAGATAGGGTTGAAATTTTAGGATGTGGCTTCTAATGGTTCATATTGAATGCACAAAAAGTCTGTAGTTTAAATAATTTTAAAAAATTGAAATCCTTTTGTAACAGACGAGTTTTCGTCCGAAACCCGGATACTTCGAAAGAGATTGTCCATTTTGTACACGAAGTGCATCCAGTTTTTGCCGTAACCCTCTCAACTTTTTAGCACATGCTATGTGGTTGAAATTATGATACCATGCCAACTTTCAACCATTTCAGAGTTCATTTGTGGTGCTTTTTAATTTCAGGGTCATTTAGCTCAAAACAATTCATTAAATGCATGAAAAATAGCAAATGAAGTTAGATAGGGTCGAAATTTTAGGATGTGGCTTCTAATGGTTCGTATTGAATGCACAAAAAGTCTGGAGTTGAAATAAGTTTAAGAAAATTGAAATCCTTTTGTAACAGACGAGTTTCGTCCGAAACCCTGATACTTCGAAAGAGATTGTCCATTTTGTACACGAAGTGCATCCAGTTTTTGCCGTAACCCTCTCAACTTTTTAGCACATGCTATGTGGGTGAAATTATGATACCATGCCAAGTTTCAACCATTTCAGAGTTCATTTGTGGTGCTTTTTAATTTCAGGGTCGTTTAGCTCAAAACAATTCATTAAATGCATAAAAAATAGCAATTGAAGTTAGATAGGGTTGAAATTTTAGGATGTGGCTTCTAATGCTTCATATTGAATGCACAAAAAGTCTGGAGTTGAAATAAGTTTAAAAAATTGAAATCCTTTGGTAACACACGAGTTTTCGTCCGAAACCCTGATACTTCGAAAGAGATTGTCCATTTTGTACACGAAGTGCATCCAGTTTTTGCCGTAACCCTCTCAACTTTTTAGCACATGCTATGTGGGTGAAATTATGATACCATGCCAAGTTTCAACCATTTCAGAGTTCATTTGTGGTGCTTTTTAATTTCAGGGTCATTTAGCTCAAAACAATTCATTAAATGCATGAAAAATAGCAAATGAAGTTAGATAGGGTTGAAAGTTTAGGATGTGGCTTCTAATGGTTCATATTGAATGCACAAAAAGTCTGGAGTTGAAATAATTTTAAAAAATTGAAATCCTTTTGTAACAGACGAGTTTTCGTCCGAAACCCTGATACTTCGAAAGAGATTGTCCATTTTGTACACGAAGTGCATCCAGTTTTTTCCGTAACCCTCTCAACTGTTTAGCACATGCTATGTGGGTGAAATTATGATATACCATGCCAACTT
The DNA here is from genome assembly GCA_039707655.1 of Elymus sibiricus. Lineage (NCBI taxonomy): Eukaryota > Viridiplantae > Streptophyta > Magnoliopsida > Poales > Poaceae > Elymus > Elymus sibiricus. The sequence continues at coordinate 243,833,087 of CM077665.1, forward strand.
TCAACCATTTCAGAGTTCATTTGTGGTGCTTTTTAATTTCAGGGTTATTTAGCTCAAAACAATTCATTAAGTGCATGAAAAATAGCAAATGAAGTTAGATAGGGTTGAAATTTTAGGATTTGGCTTCTAATGGTTCATATGGAATGCACAAAAAGTTTGGAGTTGAAATAAGTTTAAAAAAATTGAAATCCTTTTGTAACAGACGAGTTTTCGTCCTAAACCCTCATACTTCGAAAGAGATTGTCCATTTTGTACACGAAGTGCATCCAGTTTTTGCCGTAACCCTCTCAACTTTTTAGCACATGCTAGGTGGGTGAAATTATGATACCATGCCAAGTTTCAACCATTTCAGAGTTCATTTGTGGTGCTTTTTAATTTCAGGGTCATTTAGCTCAAAACAATTCATTTAATGCATGAAAAATAGCAAATGAAGTTAGATAGGGTTGAAATTTTAGGATGTGGCTTCTAATGGTTCATATTGAATGCACAAAAAGTTTGGAGTTGAAATAAGTTAAAAAAAATTGAAATCCTTTTGTAACAGACGAGTTTTCGTCCTAAACCCTGATACTTCGAAAGAGATTGTCCATTTTGTACACGAAGTGCATCCAGTTTTTGCCGTAACCCTCTCAACTTTTTAGCACATGCTATGTGGGTGAAATTATGATACCATGCCAAGTTTCAACCATTTCAGAGTTCATTTGTGGTGCATTTTAATTTCAGGGTCATTTAGGTCAAAACAATTCATTAAATGCATAAAAAATAGCAACTGAAGTTAGATAGGGTTGAAATTTTAGGATGTGGCTTCTAATGCTTCATATTGAATGCACAAAAAGTCTGGAGTTGAAATAAGTTAAAAAAATTGAAATCCTTTTGTAACACACGAGTTTTCGTCCGAAACCCTGATACTTCGAAAGAAATTGTCCGTTTTGTACACGAAGTGCATCCAGTTTTTGCCGTAACCCTCTCAACTTTTTAGCACATGCTATGTGGGTGAAATTATGATACCATGCCAAGTTTCAACCATTTCAGAGTTCATTTGTGGTGCTTTTTAATTTCAGGGTCATTTAGCTCAAAACAATTCATTAAATGCATGAAAAATAGCAAATGAAGTTAGATAGGGTTGAAAGTTTAGGATGTGGCTTCTAATGGTTCATATTGAATGCACAAAAAGTCTGGAGTTGAAATAATTTTAAAAAATTGAAATCCTTTTGTAACAGACGAGTTTTCGTCCGAAACCCTGATACTTCGAAAGAGATTGTCCATTTTGTACACGAAGTGCATCCAGTTTTTTCCGTAACCCTCTCAACTGTTTAGCACATGCTATGTGGGTGAAATTATGATATACCATGCCAAGTTTCAACCATTTCCGTGTTCATTTGTGGTGCTTTTTAATTTCAGGGTCATTTAGCTGAAAACAATTCATTAAATGCATGAAAATTAGCAAATGAAGTTAGATAGGGTTGAAATTTTAGGATGTGGCTTCTAATGGTTCATATTGAATGCACAAAAAGTCTGGAGTTGAAATAATTTTAAAAAATTGAAATCCTTTTGTAACAGACGAGTTTTCGTCCGTAACCCTGATACTTCGAAAGAGATTGTCCATTTTGTACACGAAGTGCATCCAGTTTTTTCCGTAACCCTCTCAACTGTTTAGCACATGCTATGTGGGTGAAATTATGATATACCATGCCAAGTTTCAACCATTTCCGAGTTCATTTGTGGTGCTTTTTAATTTCAGGGTCATTTAGCTGAAAACAATTCATTAAATGCATGAAAAATAGCAAATGAAGTTAGATAGGGTTGAAATTTTAGGATGTGGCTTCTAATGGTTCATATTGAATGCACAAAAAGTCTGGAGTTGAAATAATTTTAAACAATTGAAATCCTTTTGTAACACACGAGTTTTCGTCTGAAACCGTGATACTTCGAAAGAGATTGTCCATTTTGTACACGAAGTGCATCCAGCTTTTTCCGTAACCCTCTCAACTTTTTAGCACATGCTATGTGGGTGAAATTATGATACCATGCCAAGTTTCAACCATTTGATAGTTCATTTGTGGTGCTTTTTAATTTCAGGGTCATTTAGCTGAAAACAATTCATTAAATGCATGAAAAATAGCAAATGAAGTTAGATAGGGTTGAAATTTTAGGATGTGGCTTCTAATGGTTCATATTGAATGCACAAAAAGTCTGGAGTTGAAATAAGTTTAAAAAAATTGAAATCCTTATGTAACAGACGAGTTTTCGTCCGAAACCCTGATACTTCGAAAGAGATTGTCCATTTTGTACACGAAGTGCATCCAGCTTTTTCCGTAAACCTCTCAACTTTTTATCCCATGTTATGTGGGTGAAATTATGATACCATGCCAAGTTTCAACCTTTTTAGAGTTCATTTGTGGTCCTTTTTAATTTCAGGGTCATTTAGCTCAAAACAATTCATTAAATGCATGAAAAATAGGAAATGAAGTTAGATAGGGTTGAAATATTAGGATGTGGCTTCTAATGCTTCATATTGAATGCACAAAAAGTCTGGAGTTGAAATAAGTTAAAAAAATTGAAATCCTTTGGTAACACACGAGTTTTCGTCCGAAACCCTGATACTTCGAAAGAGATTGTCCATTTTGTACACGAAGTGCATCCAGTTTTTGCCGTAACCCTCTCAACTTTTTAGCACATGCTATGTGGGTGAAATTATGATACCATGCCAAGTTTCAACCTTTTTAGAGTTCATTTGTGGTGCTTTTTAATTTTAGGGTCATTTAGCTCAAAACAATTCATTAAATGCATGAAAAATAGCAAATGAAGTTAGATAGGGTTGAAAGTTTAGGATGTGGCTTCTAATGGTTCATATTGAATGCACAAAAAGTCTGACGTTGAAATAATTTTAAAAAATTGAAATCCTTTTGTAACAGACGAGTTTTCGTCCGAAACCGTGATACTTCGAAAGAGATTGTCCATTTTGTACACGAAGTGCATCCAGTTTTTGCCGTAACCCTCTCAACTTTTTAGCACATGCTATGTGGGTGAAATTATGATACCATGCCAACTTTCAACCATTTCAGAGTTCATTTGTGGTGCTTTTTAATTTCAGGGTTATTTAGCTCAAAACAATTCATTAAATGCATGAAAAATAGCAAATGAAGTTAGATAGGGTTGAAATTTAAAGAATGTGGTTTCTAATGGTTCATATGGAATGCACAAAAAGTTTGGAGTTGAAATAAGTTTAAAAAAATTGAAATCCTTTTGTAACAGACGAGTTTTCGTCCTAAACCCTGATACTTCGAAAGAGATTGTCCATTTTGTACACGAAGTGCATCCAGTTTTTGCCGTAACCATCTCAACTTTTTAGCACATGCTATGTGGGTGAAATTATGATACCATGCCAACTTTCAACCATTTCAGAGTTCATTTGTGGTGCTTTTTAATTTCAGGGTCATTTAGCTCAAAACAATTCATTAAATGCATGAAAAATAGCAAATGAAGTTAGATAGGGTTGAAATTTTAGGATGTGGCTTCTAATGGTTCATATTGAATGCACAAAAAGTCTGGAGTTGAAATAAGTTAAAAAAATTGAAATCCTTTTGTAACAGACGAGTTTTCGTCCGAAACCCTGATATTTCGAAAGAGATTGTCCATTTTGTACACGAAGTGCATCCAGTTTTTGCCGTAACCCTCTCAACTTTTTAGCACATGCTATGTGGGTGAAATTATGATACCATGCCAAGTTTCAACCATTTGATAGTTCATTTGTGGTGCTTTTTAATTTCAGGGTCATTTAGCTCAAAACAATTCATTAAATGCATGAAAAATAGGAAATGAAGTTAGATAGGGTTGAAATTTTAGGATGTGGCTTCTAATGGTTCATATTGAATGCACAAAAAGTCTGGAGTTGAAAAAAGTTAAAAAAAATTGAAATCCTTATGTAACAGACGAGTTTTCGTCCGAAACCCTGATACTTCGAAAGAGATTGTCCATTTTGTACACGAAGTGCATCCAGCTTTTGCCGTAAACCTCTCAACTTTTTATCCCATGCTATGTGGGTGAAATTATGATACCATGCCAAGTTTCAACCTTTTTAGAGTTCATTTGTGGTGCTTTTTAATTTCAGGGTCATTTAGCTCAAAACAATTCATTAAATGCATAAAAAATAGAAAATGAAGTTAGATAGGGTTGAAATTTTAGGATGTGGCTTCTAATGCTTCATATTGAATGCACAAAAAGTCTGGAGTTGAAATAAGTTAAAAAAATTGAAATCCTTTGGTAACACACGAGTTTTCGTCCGAAACCCTGATACTTCGAAAGAGATTGTCCATTTTGTACACGAAGTGCATCCAGTTTTTGCCATAACCCTCTCAACTTTTTAGCACATGCTATGTGGGTGAAATTATGATACCATGCCAAGTTTCAACCATTTCAGAGTTCATTTTTGGTGCTTTTTAATTTCAGGGACATTTAGCTCAAAACAATTCATTAAATGCATGAAAAATAGCAAATGAAGTTAGATAGGGTTGAAAGTTTAGGATGTGGCTTCTAATGGTTCATATTGAATGCACAAAAAGTCTGGAGTTGAAATAATTTTAAAAAATTGAAATCCTTTTGTAACAGACGAGTTTTCGTCCGAAACCGTGATACTTCGAAAGAGATTGTCCATTTTGTACACGAAGTGCATCCAGTTTTTGCCGTAACCCTCTCAACTTTTTAGCACATGCTATGTGGGTGAAATTATGATACCATGCCAACTTTCAACCATTTCAGAGTTCATTTGTGGTGCTTTTTAATTTCAGGGTTATTTAGCTCAAAACAATTCATTAAATGCATGAAAAATAGCAAATGAAGTTAGATAGGGTTGAAATTTAATGAATGTGGCTTCTAATGGTTCATATGGAATGCACAAAAAGTTTCCAGTTGAAATAAGTTTAAAAAAATTGAAATCCTTTTGTAACAGACGAGTTTTCGTCCTAAACCCTGATACTTCGAAAGAGATTGTCCATTTTGTACACGAAGTGCATCCAGTTTTTGCCGTAACCCTCTAAACTTTTTAGCACATGCTATGTGGGTGAAATTATGATACCATGCCAAGTTTCAACCATTTCAGAGTTCATTTGTGGTGCTTTTTAATTTCAGGGTCATTTAGCTCAAAACAATTCATTAAATGCATGAAAAATAGGAAATGAAGTTAGATAGGGTTGAAATTTTAGGATGTGGCTTCTAATGGTTCATATTGAATGCACAAAAAGTCTGGAGTTGAAATAAGTTAAAAAAAATTGAAATCCTTTTGTAACAGACGAGTTTTCGTCCGAAACCCTGATATTTCGAAAGAGATTGTCCATTTTGTACACGAAGTGCATCCAGTTTTTGCCGTAACCCTCTCAACTTTTTAGCACATGCTATGTGGGTGAAATTATGATACCATACCAACTTTCAACCATTTCAGAGTTCATTTGTGGTGCTTTTTAATTTCAGGGTTATCTAGCTCAAAACAATTCATTAATTGCATGAAAAATAGCAAATGAAGTTAGATAGGGTTGAAATTTTAGGATGTGGCTTCTAATGGTTCATATTGAATGCACAAAAAGTTTGGAGTTGAAGAAAGTTAAAAAAAATTGAAATCCTTATGTAACAGACGAGTTTTCGTCCGAAACCCTGATACTTCGAAAGAGATTGTCCATTTTGTACACGAAGTGCATCCAGTTTTTGCCGTAACCCTCTCAACTTTTTAGCACATGCTATGTGGGTGAAATTATGATACCATGCCAAGTTTCAACCTTTTTAGAGTTCATTTGTGGTGCTTTTTAATTTCAGGGTCATTTAGCTCAAAACAATTCATTAAATGCATGAAAAATAGCAAATGAAGTTAGATAGGGTTGAAATTTAATGAATGTGGCTTCTAATGGTTCATATGGAATGCACAAAAAGTTTGGAGTTGAAATAAGTTTAAAAAAATTGAAATCCTTTTGTAACAAACGAGTTTTCGTCCTAAACCCTGATACTTCGAAAGAGATTGTCCATTTTGTACACGAAGTGCATCCAATTTTTGCCGTAACCCTCTCAACTTTTTAGCACATGCTATGTGGGTGAAATTATGATACCATGCCAAGTTTCAACCATTTCAGAGTTCAGTTGTGCTGCTTTTTAATTTCAGGGTCATTTAGCTCAAAACAATTCATTAAATGCATGAAAAATAGGAAATGAAGTTAGATAGGGTTGAAATTTTAGGATGTGGCTTCTAATGCTTCATATTGAATGCACAAAAAGTCTGGAGTTGAAATAAGTTAAAAAAAATTGAAATCCTTATGTAACAGACGAGTTTTCGTCCGAAACCCTGATACTTCGAAAGAGATTGTCCATTTTGTACACGAAGTGCATCCAGTTTTTGCCGTAACCCTCTCAACTTTTTAGCACATGCTATGTGGGTGAAATTATGATACCATGCCAAGTTTCAACCATTTCAGAGTTCATTTGTGGTGCTTTTTAATTTCAGGGTCATTTAGCTCAAAACAATTCATTAAATGCATGAAAAATAGCAAATGAAGTTAGATAGGGTTGAAAGTTTAGGATGTGGATTTTAATGGTTCATATTGAATGCACAAAAAGTCTGGAGTTGAAATAATTTTAAAAAATTGAAATCCTTTTGTAACACACGAGTTTTCGTCCGAAACCCTGATACTTCGAAAGAGATTGTCCATTTTGTACACGAAGTGCATCCAGTTTTTGCCGTAACCCTCTCAACTTTTTAGCACATGCTATGTGGGTGAAATTATGATACCATACCAACTTTCAACCATTTCAGAGTTCATTTGTGGTGCTTTTTAATTTCAGGGTTATCTAGCTCAAAACAATTCATTAATTGCATGAAAAATAGCAAATGAAGTTAGATAGGGTTGAAATTTAATGAATGTGGCTTCTAATGGTTCATATGGAATGCACAAAAAGTTTGGAGTTGAAATAAGTTTAAAAAAATTGAAATCCTTTTGTAACAGACGAGTTTTCGTCCTAAACCCTGATACTTCGAAAGAGATTGTCCATTTTGTACACGAAGTGCATGCAGTTTTTGCCGTAACCCTCTCAACTTTTTAGCACATGCTATGTGGGTGAAATTATGATACCATGCCAAGTTTCAACCATTTCAGAGTTCATTTGTGGTGCTTTTTAATTTCACGGTCATTTAGCTCAAAACAATTCATTAAATGCATGAAAAATAGGAAATGAAGTTAGATAGGGTTGAAATTTTAGGATGTGGCTTCTAATGCTTCATATTGAATGCACAAAAAGTCTGGAGTTGAAATAAGTTAAAAAAATTGAAATCCTTTTGTAACAGACGAGTTTTCGTCCTAAACCCTGATACTTCGAAAGAGATTGTCCATTTTGTATACGAAGTGCATCCAGTTTTTGCCGTAACCCTCTCAACTTTTTAGCACATGCTATGTGGGTGAAATTATGATACCATGCCAACTTTCAACCATTTCAGAGTTCATTTGTGATGCTTTTTAATTTCAGGGTCATTTAGCTCAAAACAATTCATTAAATGCATGAAAAATAGCAAATGAAGTTAGATAGGGTCGAAATTTTAGGATGTGGCTTCTAATGGTTCATATTGAATGCACAAAAAGTTTGGAGTTGAAATAAGTTAAAAAAATTTGAAATCCTTTTGTAACAGACGAGTTTTCGTCCTAAACCCTGATACTTCGAAAGAGATTGTCCATTTTGTACACGAAGTGCATCCAGTTTTTGCCGTAACCCTCTCAACTTTTTAGCACGTGCTATGTGGGTGAAATTATGATACCAAGCCAAGTTTCAACCATTTCAGAGTTCATTTGTGGTGCTTTTTAATTTCAGGGTCATTTAGCTCAAAACAATTCATTAAATGCATGAAAAATAGCAAATGAAGTTAGATATGGTTGAAAGTTTAGGATGTGGCTTTTAATGGTTCATATTGAATGCACAAAAAGTCTGGAGTTGAAATAATTTTAAAAAATTGAAATCCTTTTGTAACAGACGAGTTTTCGTCCGAAACCCTGATACTTCGAAAGAGATTGTCCATTTTGTAAGTGCATCCAGTTTTTGCCGTAACCCTCTCAACTTTTTAACACATGCTATGTGGGTGAAATTATGATACCATGCCAACTTTCAACCATTTCAGAGTTCATTTGGGTGCTTTTTAATTTCAGGGTTATCTAGCTGAAAACAATTCATTAAATGCATGAAAAATAGCAAATGAAGTTAGATAGGGTTGAAATTTAATGAATGTGGCTTCTAATGGTTCATATGGAATGCACAAAAAGTTTGGAGTTGAAATAAGTTTAAAAAAATTGAAATCCTTTTGTAACAGACGAGTTTTCGTCCTAAACCCTGATACTTCGAAAGAGATTGTCCATTTTGTACACGAAGTGCATCCAGTTTTTGCCGTAACCCTCTCAACTTTTTAGCACATGCTATGTGGGTGAAATTATGATACCATGCCAAGTTTCAACCATTTCAGAGTTCATTTGTGGTGCTTTTTAATTTCAGGGTCATTTAGCTCAAAACAATTCATTAAATGCATGAAAAATAGGAAATGAAGTTAGATAGGGTTGAAATTTTAGGATGTGGCTTCTAATGCTTCATATTGAATGCACAAAAAGTCTGGAGTTGAAATAAGTTAAAAAAAATTGAAATCCTTTTGTAACAGACGAGTTTTCGTCCTAAACCCTGATACTTCGAAAGAGATTGTCCATTTTGTATACGAAGTGCATCCAGTTTTTGCCGTAACCCTCTCAACTTTTTAGCACATGCTATGTGGGTGAAATTATGATACCATGCCAACTTTCAACCATTTCAGAGTTCATTTGTGATGCTTTTTAATTTCAGGGTCATTTAGCTCAAAACAATTCATTAAATGCATGAAAAATAGCAAATGAAGTTAGATAGGGTCGAAATTTTAGGATGTGGCTTCTAATGGTTCATATTGAATGCACAAAAAGTTAGGAGTTGAAATAAGTTAAAAAATTTTGAAATCCTTTTGTAACAGACGAGTTTTCGTCCTAAACCCTGATACTTCGAAAGAGATTGTCCATTTTGTACACGAAGTGCATCCAGTTTTTGCCGTAACCCTCTCAACTTTTTAGCACATGCTATGTGGGTGAAATTATGGTACCATGCCAAGTTTCAACCATTTCAGAGTTCATTTGTGGTGCTTTTTAATTTCAGGGTCATTTAGCTCAAAACAATTCATTAAATGCATGAAAAATAGCAAATGAAGTTAGATAGGGTTAAAATTTTAGGATGTGGCTTCTAATGGTTCATATTGAATGCACAAAAAGTCTGGAGTTGAAATAAGTTTAAAAAAATTGAAATCCTTTTGTAACAGACGAGTTTTCGTCCGAAACCCTGATATTTCGGAAGAGATTGTCCATTTTGTACACGAAGTGCATCCAGTTTTTGCCGTAACCCTCTCAACTTTTCAGCACATGCTATGTGGGTGAAATTATGATACCATGCCAAGTTTCAACCATTTGATAGTTCATTTGTGGTGCTTTTTAATTTCAGGGTCATTTAGCTCAAAACAATTCATTAAATGCATGAAAAATAGCAAATGAAGTTAGATAGGGTTGAAATTTAAAGAATGTGGCTTCTAATGGTTCATATGGAATGCACAAAAAGTTTGGAGTTGAAATAAGTTTAAAAAAATTGAAATCCTTTTGTAACAAACGAGTTTTCGTCCTAAACCCTGATACTTCGAAAGAGATTGTCCATTTTGTACACGAAGTGCATCCAGTTTTTGCCGTAACCCTCTCAACTTTTTAGCACATGCTATGTGGGTGAAATTATGGTACCATGCCAAGTTTCAACCATTTCAGAGTTCATTTGTGGTGCTTTTTAATTTCAGGGTCATTTAGCTCAAAACAATTCATTAAATGCATGAAAAATAGCAAATGAAGTTAGATAGGGTTGAAATTTTAGGATGTGACTTCTAATGGTTCATATTGAATGCACAAAAAGTCTGGAGTTGAAATAAGTTAAAAAAAATTGAAATCCTTTTGTAACAGACGAGTTTTCGTCCGAAACCCTGATATTTCGAAAGAGATTGTCCATTTTGTACACGAAGTGCATCCAGTTTTTGCCGTAACCCTCTCAACTTTTTAGCACATGCTTTGTGGGTGAAATTATGATACCATGCCAAGTTTCAACCATTTGATAGTTCATTTGTGGTGCTTTTTAATTTTAGGGTCATTTAGCTCAAAACAATTCATTAAATGCATAAAAAATAGCAAATGAAGTTAGATAGGGTTGAAATTTTAGGATGTGGCTTCTAATGCTTCATATTGAATGCACAAAAAGTCTGGAGTTGAAATAAGTTAAAAAAATTGAAATCCTTTGGTAACACACGAGTTTTCGTCCGAAACCCTGATACTTCGAAAGAGATTGTCCATTTTGTACACGAAGTGCATCCAGTTTTTGCCGTAACCCTCTCAACTTTTTAGCACATGCTATGTGGGTGAAATTATGATACCATGCCAAGTTTCAACCATTTCATAGTTCATTTGTGGTGCTTTTTAATTTCAGGGTCATTTAGCTCAAAACAATTCATTAAATGCATGAAAAATAGCAAATGAAGTTAGATAGGGTTGAAAGTTTAGGATGTGGCTTCTAATGGTTCATATTGAATGCACAAAAAGTCTGGAGTTGAAATAATTTTAAAAAATTCAAATCCTTTTGTAACAGACGAGTTTTCGTCCGAAACCCTGATACTTCGAAAGAGATTGTCCATTTTGTACACGAAGTGCATCCAGTTTTTGCCGTAACCCTCTCAACTTTTTAGCACATGCTATGTGGGTGAAATTATGATACCATGCCAAGTTTCAACCATTTCAGAGTTCATTTGTGGTGCTTTTTAATTTCAGGGTCATTTAGGTCAAAACAATTCATTAAATGCATAAAAAATAGCAACTGAAGTTAGATAGGGTTGAAATTTTAGGATGTGGCTTCTAATGCTTCATATTGAATGCACAAAAAGTCTGGAGTTGAAATAAGTTAAAAAAATTGAAATCCTTTTGTAACACACGAGTTTTTGTCCGAAACCCTGATACTTCGAAAGAGATTGTCCGTTTTGTACACGAAGTGCATCCAGTTTTTGCCGTAACCCTCTCAACTTTTTAGCACATGCTATGTGGGTGAAATTATGATACCATGCCAAGTTTCAACCATTTCATAGTTCATTTGTGGTGCTTTTTAATTTCAGGGTCATTTAGCTCAAAACAATTCATTTAATGCATGAAAAATAGCAAATGAAGTTAGATAGGGTTGAAATTTTAGGATGTGGCTTCTAATGGTTCATATTGAATGCACAAAAACTTTGGAGTTGAAAAAAGTTAAAAAAAATTGAAATCATTTTGTAACAGACGAGTTTTCGTCCGAAACCCTGATACTTCGAAAGAGATTGTCCATTTTGTACACGAAGTGCATCCAGTTTTGCCGTAACCCTCTCAACTTTTTAGCACATGCTATGTGGGTTAAATTATGGTACCATGCCAAGTTTCAACCATTTCAGAGTTCATTTGTGGTGCTTTTTAATTTCAGGGTCATTTAGCTCAAAACAATTCATTAAATGCATGAAAAATAGCAAATGAAGTTAGATAGGGTTGAAATTTTAGGATGTGGCTTCTAATGGTTCATATTGAATGCACAAAAAGTCTGGAGTTGAAATAAGTTAAAAAAAATTGAAATCCTTTTGTAACAGACGAGTTTTCGTCCGAAACCCTGATATTTCGAAAGAGATTGTCCATTTTGTACACGAAGTGGATCCAGTTTTTGCCGTAACCCTCTCAACTTTTTAGCACATGCTATGTGGGTGAAATTATGATACCATGCCAAGTTTCAACCATTTGATAGTTCATTTGTGGTGCTTTTTAATTTCAGGGTCATTTAGCTCAAAACAATTCATTAAATGCATGAAAAATAGGAAATGAAGTTAGATAGGGTTGAAATTTTAGGATGTGGCTTCTAATGCTTCATATTGAATGCACAAAAAGTCTGGAGTTGAAATAAGTTAAAAAAATTGAAATCCTTTGGTAACAGACGAGTTTTCGTCCGAAACCCTGATACTTCGAAAGAGATTGTCCATTTTGTACACGAAGTGCATCCAGTTTTTGCCGTAACCCTCTCAACTTTTTAGCACATGCTATGTGGGTGAAATTATGATACCATGCCAAGTTTCAACCATTTCATAGTTCATTTGTGGTGCTTTTTAATTTCAGGGTCATTTAGCTCAAAACAATTCATTAAATGCATGAAAAATAGCAAATGAAGTTAGATAGGGTTGAAAGTTTAGGATGTGGCTTCTAATGGTTCATATTGAATGCACAAAAAGTCTGGAGTTGAAATAATTTTAAAAAATTCAAATCCTTTTGTAACAGACGAGTTTTCGTCCGAAACCCTGATACTTCGAAAGAGATTGTCCATTTTGTACACGAAGTGCATCCAGTTTTTGCCGTAACCCTCTCAACTTTTTAGCACATGCTATGTGGGTGAAATTATGATACCATGCCAAGTTTCAACCATTTCAGAGTTCATTTGTGGTGCTTTTTAATTTCAGGGTCATTTAGGTCAAAACAATTCATTAAATGCATAAAAAATAGCAACTGAAGTTAGATAGGGTTGAAATTTTAGGATGTGGCTTCTAATGCTTCATATTGAATGCACAAAAAGTCTGGAGTTGAAATAAGTTAAAAAAATTGAAATCCTTTTGTAACACACGAGTTTTTGTCCGAAACCCTGATACTTCGAAAGAGATTGTCCGTTTTGTACACGAAGTGCATCCAGTTTTTGCCGTAACCCTCTCAACTTTTTAGCACATGCTATGTGGGTGAAATTATGATACCATGCCAAGTTTCAACCATTTCATAGTTCATTTGTGGTGCTTTTTAATTTCAGGGTCATTTAGCTCAAAACAATTCATTTAATGCATGAAAAATAGCAAATGAAGTTAGATAGGGTTGAAATTTTAGGATGTGGCTTCTAATGGTTCATATTGAATGCACAAAAACTTTGGAGTTGAAAAAAGTTAAAAAAAATTGAAATCATTTTGTAACAGACGAGTTTTCGTCCGAAACCCTGATACTTCGAAAGAGATTGTCCATTTTGTACACGAAGTGCATCCAGTTTTGCCGTAACCCTCTCAACTTTTTAGCACATGCTATGTGGGTTAAATTATGGTACCATGCCAAGTTTCAACCATTTCAGAGTTCATTTGTGGTGCTTTTTAATTTCAGGGTCATTTAGCTCAAAACAATTCATTAAATGCATGAAAAATAGCAAATGAAGTTAGATAGGGTTGAAATTTTAGGATGTGGCTTCTAATGGTTCATATTGAATGCACAAAAAGTCTGGAGTTGAAATAAGTTAAAAAAAATTGAAATCCTTTTGTAACAGACGAGTTTTCGTCCGAAACCCTGATATTTCGAAAGAGATTGTCCATTTTGTACACGAAGTGGATCCAGTTTTTGCCGTAACCCTCTCAACTTTTTAGCACATGCTATGTGGGTGAAATTATGATACCATGCCAAGTTTCAACCATTTGATAGTTCATTTGTGGTGCTTTTTAATTTCAGGGTCATTTAGCTCAAAACAATTCATTAAATGCATGAAAAATAGGAAATGAAGTTAGATAGGGTTGAAATTTTAGGATGTGGCTTCTAATGCTTCATATTGAATGCACAAAAAGTCTGGAGTTGAAATAAGTTAAAAAAATTGAAATCCTTTGGTAACAGACGAGTTTTCGTCCGAAACCCTGATACTTCGAAAGAGATTGTCCATTTTGTACACGAAGTGCATCCAGTTTTTGCCGTAACCCTCTCAACTTTTTAGCACATGCTATGTGGGTGAAATTATGATACCATGCCAAGTTTCAACCATTTCATAGTTCATTTGTGGTGCTTTTTAATTTCAGGGTCATTTAGCTCAAAACAATTCATTAAATGCATGAAAAATAGCAAATGAAGTTAGATAGGGTTGAAAGTTTAGGATGTGGCTTCTAATGGTTCATATTGAATGCACAAAAAGTCTGGAGTTGAAATAATTTTAAAAAATTCAAATCCTTTTGTAACAGACGAGTTTTCGTCCGAAACCCTGATACTTCGAAAGAGATTGTCCATTTTGTACACGAAGTGCATCCAGTTTTTGCCGTAACCCTCTCAACTTTTTAGCACATGCTATGTGGGTGAAATTATGATACCATGCCAAGTTTCAACCATTTCAGAGTTCATTTGTGGTGCTTTTTAATTTCAGGGTCATTTAGGTCAAAACAATTCATTAAATGCATAAAAAATAGCAACTGAAGTTAGATAGGGTTGAAATTTTAGGATGTGGCTTCTAATGCTTCATATTGAATGCACAATTAGTCTGGAGTTGAAATAAGTTAAAAAAATTGAAATCCTTTTGTAACACACGAGTTTTTGTCCGAAACCCTGATACTTCGAAAGAGATTGTCCGTTTTGTACACGAAGTGCATCCAGTTTTTGCCGTAACCCTCTCAACTTTTTAGCACATGCTATGTGGGTGAAATTATGATACCATGCCAAGTTTCAACCATTTCATAGTTCATTTGTGGTGCTTTTTAATTTCAGGGTCATTTAGCTCAAAACAATTCATTTAATGCATGAAAAATAGCAAATGAAGTTAGATAGGGTTGAAATTTTAGGATGTGGCTTCTAATGGTTCATATTGAATGCACAAAAACTTTGGAGTTGAAAAAAGTTAAAAAAAATTGAAATCATTTTGTAACAGACGAGTTTTCGTCCGAAACCCTGATACTTCGAAAGAGATTGTCCATTTTGTACACGAAGTGCATCCAGTTTTGCCGTAACCCTCTCAACTTTTTAGCACATGCTATGTGGGTTAAATTATGGTACCATGCCAAGTTTCAACCATTTCAGAGTTCATTTGTGGTGCTTTTTAATTTCAGGGTCATTTAGCTCAAAACAATTCATTAAATGCATGAAAAACAGCAAATGAAGTTAGATAGGGTTGAAATTTTAGGATGTGGCTTCTAATGGTTCATATTGAATGCACAAAAAGTCTGGAGTTGAAATAAGTTAAAAAAAATTGAAATCCTTTTGTAACAGACGAGTTTTCGTCCGAAACCCTGATATTTCGAAAGAGATTGTCCATTTTGTACACGAAGTGGATCCAGTTTTTGCCGTAACCCTCTCAACTTTTTAGCACATGCTATGTGGGTGAAATTATGATACCATGCCAAGTTTCAACCATTTGATAGTTCATTTGTGGTGCTTTTTAATTTCAGGGTCATTTAGCTCAAAACAATTCATTAAATGCATGAAAAATAGGAAATGAAGTTAGATAGGGTTGAAATTTTAGGATGTGGCTTCTAATGCTTCATATTGAATGCACAAAAAGTCTGGAGTTGAAATAAGTTAAAAAAATTGAAATCCTTTGGTAACAGACGAGTTTTCGTCCGAAACCCTGATACTTCGAAAGAGATTGTCCATTTTGTACACGAAGTGCATCCAGTTTTTGCCGTAACCCTCTCAACTTTTTAGCACATGCTATGTGGGTGAAATTATGATACCATGCCAAGTTTCAACCATTTCATAGTTCATTTGTGGTGCTTTTTAATTTCAGGGTCATTTAGCTCAAAACAATTCATTAAATGCATGAAAAATAGCAAATGAAGTTAGATAGGGTTGAAAGTTTAGGATGTGGCTTCTAATGGTTCATATTGAATGCACAAAAAGTCTGGAGTTGAAATAATTTTAAAAAATTGAAATCCTTTTGTAACAGACGAGTTTTCGTCCGAAACCCTGATACTTCGAAAGAGATTGTCCATTTTGTACACGAAGTGCATCCAGTTTTTGCCGTAACCCTCTCAACTTTTTAGCACATGCTATGTGGGTGAAATTATGATACCATGCCAAGTTTCAACCATTTCAGAGTTCATTTGTGGTGCTTTTTAATTTCAGGGTCATTTAGGTCAAAACAATTCATTAAATGCATGAAAAATAGCAACTGAAGTTAGATAGGGTTGAAATTTTAGGATGTGGCTTCTAATGCTTCATATTGAATGCACAAAAAGTCTGGAGTTGAAATAAGTTAAAAAAATTGAAATCCTTTTGTAACACACGAGTTTTTGTCCGAAACCCTGATACTTCGAAAGAGATTGTCCGTTTTGTACACGAAGTGCATCCAGTTTTTGCCGTAACCCTCTCAACTTTTTAGCACATGCTATGTGGGTGAAATTATGATACCATGCCAAGTTTCAACCATTTCAGAGTTCATTTGTGGTGCTTTTTAATTTCAGGGTCATTTAGCTCAAAACAATTCATTTAATGCATGAAAAATAGCAAATGAAGTTAGATAGGGTTGAAATTTTAGGATGTGGCTTCTAATGGTTCATATTGAATGCACAAAAACTTTGGAGTTGAAAAAAGTTAAAAAAAATTGAAATCATTTTGTAACAGACGAGTTTTCGTCCGAAACCCTGATACTTCGAAAGAGATTGTCCATTTTGTACACGAAGTGCATCCAGTTTTTGCCGTAACCCTCTCAACTTTTTAGCACATGCTATGTGGGTGAAATTATGGTACCATGCCAAGTTTCAACCATTTCAGAGTTCATTTGTGGTGCTTTTTAATTTCAGGGTCATTTAGCTCAAAACAATTCATTAAATGCATGAAAAATAGCAAATGAAGTTACATAGGGTTGAAATTTTAGGATGTGGCTTCTAATGGTTCATATTGAATGCACAAAAAGTCTGGAGTTGAAAAAAGTTAAAAAAAATTGAAATCCTTAGGTAACAGACGAGTTTTCGTCCGAAACCCTGATACTTCGAAAGAGATTGTCCATTTTGTACACGAAGTGCATCCAGCTTTTGCCGTAACCCTCTCAACTTTTTATCCCATGATATGTGGGTGAAATTATGATACCATGCCAAGTTTCAACCTTTTTAGAGTTCATTTGTGGTGCTTTTTAATTTCAGGGTCATTTAGCTCAAAACAATTCATTAAATGCATGAAAAATAGGAAATGAAGTTAGATAGGGTTGAAATTTTAGGATGTGGCTTCTAATGCTTCATATTGAATGCACAAAAAGTCTGGAGTTGAAAAAAGTTAAAAAAAATTGAAATCCTTATGTAACAGACGAGTTTTCGTCCGAAACCCTGATACTTCGAAAGAGATTGTCCATTTTCTACCCGAAGTGCATCCAGCTTTTGCCGTAACCCTCTCAACTTTTTAGCACATGCTATGTGGGTGAAATTATGATACCATGCCAACTTTCAACCATTTCAGAATTCATTTGTGGTGCTTTTTAATTTCAGGGTCATTTAGCTCAAAACAATTCATTAAATGCATGAAAAATAGCAAATGAAGTTAGATAGGGTTGAAATTTTAGTATGTGGCTTCTAATGGTTCATATTGAATGCACAAAAAGTCTGGAGTTAAAAAAAGTTAAATTTTTTTGAAATCCTTATGTAACAGACGAGTTTTCGTCCGAAACCCTGATACTTCGAAAGAGATTGTCCATTTTGTACACGAAGTGCATCCAGCTTTTGCCGTAACCCTCTCAAATTTTTAGCACATGCTATGTGGGTGAAATTATGATACCATGCCAAGTTTCAACCTTTTTAGAGTTCATTTGTGGTGCTTTTTAATTTCAGGGTCATTTAGCTCAAAACAATTCATTTAATGCATGAAAAATAGGAAATGAAGTTAGATAGGGTTGAAATTTTAGGATGTGGCTTCTAATGCTTCATATTGAATGCACAAAAAGTCTGGAGTTGAAATAAGTTAAAAAAAATTGAAATCCTTTTGTAACACACGAGTTTTCGTCCTAAACCCTGATACTTCAAAAGAGATTGTCCATTCTGTACACGAAGTGCATCCAGTGTTTGCCGTAACCCTCTCAACTTTTTAGCACATGCTATGTGGGTGAAATTATGGTACCATGCCAAGTTTCAACCATTTCAGAGTTCATTTGTGGTGCTTTTTAATTTCAGGGTCATTTAGCTCAAAACAATTCATTAAATGCATGAAAAATAGCAAATGAAGTTAGATAGGGTTGAAATTTTAGGATGTGGCTTCTAATGGTTCATATTGAATGCACAAAAAGTCTGGAGTTGAAATAAGTTAAAAAAAATTGAAATCCTTTTGTAACAGACGAGTTTTCGTCCGAAACCCTGATATTTCGAAAGAGATTGTCCATTTTGTACACGAAGTGGATCCAGTTTTTGCCGTAACCCTCTCAACTTTTTAGCACATGCTATGTGGGTGAAATTATGATACCATGCCAAGTTTCAACCATTTGATAGTTCATTTGTGGTGCTTTTTAATTTCAGGGTCATTTAGCTCAAAACAATTCATTAAATGCATGAAAAATAGCAAATAAAGTTAGATAGGGTTGAAATTTTAGGATGTGGCTTCTAATGGTTCATATTGAATGCACAAAAAGTCTGGAGTTGAAAAAAGTTAAAAAAAATTGAAATCCTTATGTAACAGACGAGTTTTCGTCCGAAACCCTGATACTTCGAAAGAGATTGTCCATTTTGTACACGAAGTGCATCCAGCTTTTGCCGTAACCCTCTCAACATTTTAGCACATGCTATGTGGGTGAAATTATGATACCATGCCAACTTTCAACCATTTCAGAGTTCATTTGTGGTGCTTTTTAATTTCAGGGTCATTTAGCTCAAAACAATTCATTAAATGCATGAAAAATAGCAAATGAAGTTAGATAGGGTTGAAATTTTAGGATGTGGCTTCTAATGGTTCATATTGAATGCACAAAAAGTCTGGAGTTGAAAAAAGTTAAAAAAAATTGAAATCCTTATGTAACAGACGAGTTTTCGTCCGAAAACCTGATACTTCGAAAGAGATTGTCCATTTTGTACACGAAGTGCATCCAGCTTTTGCCGTAACCCTCTCAACTTTTTATCCCATGATATGTGGGTGAAATTATGATACCATGCCAAGTTTCCACCTTTTTAGAGTTCATTTGTGGTGCTTTTTAATTTCAGGGTCATTTAGCTCAAAACAATTCATTAAATGCGTGAAAAATAGGAAATGAAGTTAGATAGGGTTGCAATTTTAGGATGTGGCTTCTAATGCTTCATATTGAATGCACAAAAAGTCTGGAGTTGAAAAAAGTTAAAAAAAATTGAAATCCTTATGTAACAGACGAGTTTTCGTCCGAAACCCTGATACTTCGAAAGAGATTGTCCATTTTGTACCCGAAGTGCATCCAGCTTTTTCCGTAACCCTCTCAACTTTTTAGCACATGCTATGTGGGTGAAATTATGATACCATGCCAACTTTCAACCATTTCAGAGTTCATTTGTGGTGCTTTTTAATTTCAGGGTCATTTAGCTCAAAACAATTCATTAAATGCATGAAAAATAGCAAATGAAGTTAGATAGGGTTGAAATTTTAGTATGTGGCTTCTAATGGTTCATATTGAATGCACAAAAAGTCTGGAGTTGAAAAAAGTTAATTTTTTTTGAAATCCTTATGTAACAGACGAGTTTTCGTCTGAAACCCTGATACTTCGAAAGAGATTGTCCATTTTGTACACGAAGTGCATCCAGCTTTTGCCGTAACCCTCTCAACTTTTTAGCACATGCTATGTGGGTGAAATTATGATACCATGCCAAGTTTCAACCTTTTTAGAGTTCATTTGTGGTGCTTTTTAATTTCAGGGTCATTTAGCTCAAAACAATTCATTTAATGCATGAAAAATAGGAAATGAAGTTAGATATGGTTGAAATTTTAGTATGTGGCTTCTAATGCTTCATATTGAATGCACAAAAAGTCTGGAGTTGAAATAAGTTAAAAAAAATTGAAATCCTTTTGTAACACACGAGTTTTCGTCCTAAACCCTGATACTTCGAAAGAGATTGTCCATTTTGTACACGAAGTGCATCCAGTTTTTGCCGTAACCCTCTCAACTTTTTAGCACATGCTATTTGGGTGAAATTATGGTACCATGCCAAGTTTCAACCATTTCAGAGTTCATTTGTGGTGCTTTTTAATTTCAGGGTCATTTAGCTCAAAACAATTCATTAAATGCATGAAAAATAGCAAATGAAGTTAGATAGGGTTGAAATTTTAGGATGTGGCTTCTAATGGTTCATATTGAATGCACAAAAAGACTGGAGTTGAAATAAGTTAAAAAAAATTGAAATCCTTTTGTAACAGACGAGTTTTCGTCCGAAACCCTGATATTTTGAAAGAGATTGTCCATTTTGTACACGAAGTGCATCCAGTTTTTGCCGTAACCCTCTCAACTTTTTAGCACATGCTATGTGGGTGAAATTATGATACCATGCCAAGTTTCAACCATTTGATAGTTCATTTGTGGTGCTTTTTAATTTCAGGGTCATTTAGCTCAAAACAATTCATTAAATGCATGAAAAATAGCAAATAAAGTTAGATAGGGTTGAAATTTTAGGATGTGGCTTCTAATGGTTCATATTGAATGCACAAAAAGTCTGGAGTTGAAAAAAGTTAAAAAAAATTGAAATCCTTATGTAACAGACGAGTTTTCGTCCGAAACCCTGATACTTCGAAAGAGATTGTCCATTTTGTACACGAAGTGCATCCAGCTTTTGCCGTAACCCTCTCAACTTTTTAGCACATGCTATGTTTGTGAAATTATGATACCATGCCAACTTTCAACCATTTCAGAGTTCATTTGTGGTGCTTTTTAATTTCAGGGTCATTTAGCTCAAAACAATTCATTAAATGCATGAAAAATAGCAAATGAAGTTAGATAGGGTTGAAATTTTAGGATGTGGCTTCTAATGGTTCATATTGAATGCACAAAAAGTCTGGAGTTGAAAAAAGTTAAAAAAAATTGAAATCCTTATGTAACAGACGAGTTTTCGTCCGAAACCCTGATACTTCGAAAGAGATTGTCCATTTTGTACACGAAGTGCATCCAGCTTTTGCCGTAACCCTCTCAACTTTTTATCCCATGATATGTGGGTGAAATTATGATACCATGCCAAGTTTCAACCTTTTTAGAGTTCATTTGTGGTGCTTTTTAATTTCAGGGTCATTTAGCTCAAAACAATTCATTAAATGCATGAAAAATAGGAAATGAAGTTAGATAGGGTTGAAATTTTAGGATGTGGCTTCTAATGGTTCATATTGAATGCACAAAAAGTCTGGAGTTGAAAAAAGTTAAAAAAAATTGAAATCCTTATGTAACAGACGAGTTTTCGTCCGAAACCCTGATACTTCGAAAGAGATTGTCCAATTTGTACCCGAAGTGCATCCAGCTTTTGCCGTAACCCTCTCAACTTTTTAGCACATGCTATGTGGGTGAAATTATGATACCATGCCAACTTTCAACCATTTCAGAGTTCATTTGTGGTGCTTTTTAATTTCAGGGTCATTTAGCTCAAAACAATTCATTAAATGCATGAAAAATAGCAAATGAAGTTAGATAGGGTTGAAATTTTAGTATATGGCTTCTAATGGTTCATATTGAATGCACAAAAATTCTGGAGTTGAAAAAAGTTAAATTTTTTTGAAATCCTTATGTAACAGACGAGTTTTTGTCCGAAACCCTGATACTTCGAAAGAGATTGTCCATTTTGTACACGAAGTGCATCCAGCTTTTGCCGTAACCCTCTCAACTTTTTAGCATATGCTATGTGGGTGAAATTATGATACCATGCCATGTTTCAACCTTTTTAGAGTTCATTTGTGGTGCTTTTTAATTTCAGGGTCATTTAGCTCAAAACAATTCATTTAATGCATGAAAAATAGGAAATGAAGTTAGATAGGGTTGAAATTTTAGGATGTGGCTTCTAATGCTTCATATTGAATGCACAAAAAGTCTGGAGTTGAAATAAGTTAAAAAAAATTGAAATCCTTTTGTAACACACGAGTTTTCGTCCTAAACCCTGATACTTCGAAAGAGATTGTCCATTTTGTACACGAAGTGCATCCAGTTTTTGCCGTAACCCTCTCAACTTTTTCGCACATGCTATGTGGGTGAAATTATGGTACCATGCCAAGTTTCAACCATTTAAGAGTTCATTTGTGGTGCTTTTTAATTTCAGGGTCATTTAGCTCAAAACAATTCATTAAATGCATGAAAAATAGCAAATGAAGTTAGATAGGGTTGAAATTTTAGGATGTGGCTTATAATGGTTCATATTGAATGCACAAAAAGTCTGGAGTTGAAATAAGTTAAAAAAAATTGAAATCCTTTTGTAACAGACGAGTTTTCGTCCGAAATCCTGATATTTCGAAAGGGATTGTCCATTTTGTACACGAAGTGCATCCAGTGTTTGCCGTAACCCTCTCAACTTTTTAGCACATGCTATGTGGGTGAAATTATGATACCATGCCAAGTTTCAACCATTTGATAGTTCATTTGTGGTGCTTTTTAATTTCAGGGTCATTTAGCTCAAAACAATTCATTAAATGCATGAAAAATAGGAAATGAAGTTAGATAGGGTTGAAATTTTAGGATGTGGCTTCTAATGCTCCATATTGAATGCACAAAAAGTCTGGAGTTGAAATAATTTAAAAAAATTGAAATCCTTTTGTAACAGACGAGTTTTCGTCCGAAACCGTGATACTTCGAAAGAGATTGTCCATTTTGTACACGAAGTGCATCCAGTTTTTGCCGTAACCCTCTCAACTTTTTAGCACATGCTATGTGGGTGAAATTATGATACCATGCCAACTTTCAACCATTTCAGAGTTCATTTGTGGTGCTTTTTAATTTCAGGGTTATTTAGCTCAAAACAATTCATTAAATGCATGAAAAATAGCAAATGAAGTTAGATAGGGTTGAAATTTAATGAATGTGGCTTCTAATGGTTCATATGGAATGCACAAAAAGTTTGGAGTTGAAATAAGTTTAAAAAAATTGAAATCCTTTTGTAACAGACGAGTTTTCGTCCTAAACCCTGATACTTCGAAAGAGATTGTCCATTTTGTACACGAAGTGCATCCAGTTTTTGCCGTAACCCTCTCAACTTTTTAGCACATGCTATGTGGGTGAAATTATGATACCATGCCAAGTTTCAACCATTTCAGAGTTCATTTGTGGTGCTTTTTAATTTCAGGGTCATTTAGCTCAAAACAATTCATTAAATGCATGAAAAATAGGAAATGAAGTTAGATAGGGTTGAAATTTTAGGATGTGGCTTCTAATGCTTCATATTGACTGCACAAAAAGTCTGGAGTTGAAATAAGTTAAAAAAAATTGAAATCCTTTTGTAACACACGAGTTTTCGTCCTAAACCCTTATACTTCGAAAGAGATTGTCCATTTTGTACACGAAGTGCATCCAGTTTTTGCCGTAACCCTCTCAACTTTTTAGCACATGCTATGTGGGTGAAATTATGGTACCATGCCAAGTTTCAACCATTTCAGAGTTCATTTGTGGTGCTTTTTAATTTCAGGGTCATTTAGCTCAAAACAATTCATTAAATGCATGAAAAATAGCAAATGAAGTTAGATAGGGTTGAAATTTTAGGATGTGGCTTCTAATGGTTCATATTGAATGCACAAAAAGTCTGGAGTTGAAATAAGTTAAAAAAAATTGAAATCCTTTTGTAACAGACGAGTTTTCGTCCGAAACCCTGATATTTCGAAAGAGATTGTCCATTTTGTACACGAAGTGCATCCAGTTTTTGCCGTAACCCTCTCAACTTTTTAGCACATGCTATGTGGGTGAAATTATGATACCATGCCAAGTTTCAACCATTTGATAGTTCATTTGTGGTGCTTTTTAATTTCAGGGTCATTTAGCTCAAAACAATTCATTAAATGCATGAAAAATAGGAAATGAAGTTAGATAGGGTTGAAATTTTAGGATGTGGCTTCTAATGCTCCATATTGAATGCACAAAAAGTCTGGAGTTGAAATAATTTTAAAAAATTGAAATCCTTTTGTAACAGACGAGTTTTCGTCCGAAACCGTGATACTTCGAAAGAGATTGTCCATTTTGTACACGAAGTGCATCCAGCTTTTGCCGTAACCCTCTCAACTTTTTAGCACATGCTATGTGGGTGAAATTATGATACCATGCCAACTTTCAACCATTTCAGAGTTCATTTGTGATGCTTTTTAATTTCAGGGTCATTTAGCTCAAAACAATTCATTAAATGCATGAAAAATAGCAAATGAAGTTAGATAGGGTCGAAATTTTAGGATGTGGCTTCTAATGGTTCATATTGAATGCACAAAAAGTTTGGAGTTGAAATAAGTTTAAAAAAATTGAAATCCTTTTGTAACAGACGAGTTTTCGTCCTAAACCCTGATACTTCGAAAGAGATTGTCCATTTTGTACACGAAGTGCTTCTAGTTTTTGCCGTAACCCTCTCAACTTTTTAGCACATGCTATGTGGGTGAAATTATGGTACCATGCCAAGTTTCAACCATTTCAGAATTCATGTGTGGTGCTTTTTAATTTCAGGGTCATTTAGCTCAAAACAATTCATTAAATGCATGAAAAATAGCAAATGAAGTTAGATAGGGTTGAAATTTTAGGATGTGGCTTCTAATGCTTCATATTGAATGCACAAAAAGTCTGGAGTTGAAATAAGTTAAAAAAAATTGAAATCCTTTTGTAACAGACGAGTTTTCGTCCGAAACCCTGATACTTCGAAAGAGATTGTCCATTTTGTATACGAAGTGCATCCAGTTTTTGCCGTAACCCTCTCAACTTTTTAGCACATGTTATGTGGGTGAAATTATGATACCATGCCAACTTTCAACCATTTCAGAGTTCATTTGTGGTGCTTTTTAATTTCAGGGTCATTTAGCTCAAAACAATTCATTAAATGCATGAAAAATAGGAAATGAAGTTAGATAGGGTCGAAATTTTAGGATGTGGCTTCTAATGGTTCATATGGAATGCACAAAAAGTTTGGAGTTGAAATAAGTTTAAAAAAATTGAAATCCTTTTGTAACAGACGAGTTTTCGTCCTAAACCCTGATACTTCGAAAGAGATTGTCCATTTTGTACACGAAGTGCATCCAGTTTTTGCCGTAACCCTCTCAACTTTTTAGCACATGCTATGTGGGTGAAATTATGATACCATGCCAAGTTTCAACCATTTCAGAGTTCATTTGTGGTGCTTTTTAATTTCAGGGTCATTTAGCTCAAAACAATTCATTAAATGCATGAAAAATAGGAAATGAAGTTAGATAGGGTTGAAATTTTAGGATGTGGCTTCTAATGCTTCATATTGAATGCACAAAAAGTCTGGAGTTGAAAAAAGTTAAAAAAAATTGAAATCCTTATGTAACAGACGAGTTTTCGTCCGAAACCCTGATACTTCGAAAGAGATTGTCCATTTTGTACACGAAGTGCATCCAGCTTTTGCCGTAACCCTCTCAACTTTTTAGCACATGCTATGTGGGTGAAATTATGATACCATGCCAACTTTCAACCATTTCAGAGTTCATTTGTGGTGCTTTTTAATTTCAGGGTCATTTAGCTCAAAACAATTCATTAAATGCATGAAAAATAGCAAATGAAGTTAGATAGGGTTGAAATTTTAGGATGTGGCTTCTAATGGTTCATATTGAATGCACAAAAAGTCTGGAGTTGAAAAAAGTTAAAAAAAATTGAAATCCTTTTGTAACAGACGAGTTTTCGTCCGAAACCCTGATATTTCGAAAGAGATTGTCCATTTTGTACACGAAGTGCATCCAGCTTTTGCCGTAACCCTCTCAACTTTTTAGCACATGCTATGTGGGTGAAATTATGATACCATGCCAAGTTTCAACCTTTTTAGAGTTCATTTGTGGTGCTTTTTAATTTCAGGGTCATTTAGCTCAAAACAATTCATTTAATGCATGAAAAATAGGAAATGAAGTTAGATAGGGTTGAAATTTAAGGATGTGGCTTCTAATGCTTCATATTGAATACACAAAAAGTCTGGAGTTGAAATAAGTTAAAAAAAATTGAAATCCTTTTGTAACACACGAGTTTTCGTCCTAAACCCTGATACTTCGAAAGAGATTGTCCATTTTGTACACGAAGTGCATCCAGTTTTTGCCGTAACCCTCTCAACTTTTTAGCACATGCTATGTGGGTGAAATTATGGTACCATGCCAAGTTTCAACCATTTCAGAGTTCATTTGTGGTGCTTTTTAATTTCAGGGTCATTTAGCTCAAAACAATTCATTAAATGCATGAAAAATAGCAAATAAAGTTAGATAGGGTTGAAATTTTAGGATGTGTCTTCTAATGGTTCATATTGAATGCACAAAAAGTCTGGAGTTGAAATAAGTTAAAAAAAATTGAAATCCTTTTGTAACAGACGAGTTTTCGTCCGAAACCCTGATATTTCGAAAGAGATTGTCCATTTTGTACACGAAGTGCATCCAGTTTTTGCCGTAACCCTCTCAACTTTTTAGCACATGCTATGTGGGTGAAATTATGATACCATGCCAAGTTTCAACCATTTGATAGTTCATTTGTGGTGCTTTTTAATTTCAGGGTCATTTAGCTCAAAACAATTCATTAAATGCATGAAAAATAGGAAATGAAGTTAGATAGGGTTGAAATTTTAGGATGTGGCTTCTAATGGTTCATATTGAATGCACAAAAAGTCTGGAGTTGAAATAAGTTAAAAAAAATTGAAATCCTTTTGTAACAGACGAGTTTTCGTCCGAAATCCTGATATTTCGAAAGAGATTGTCCATTTTGTACACGAAGTGCATCCAGTGTTTGCCGTAACCCTCTCAACTTTTTAGCACATGCTATGTGGGTGAAATTATGATACCATGCCAAGTTTCAACCATTTGATAGTTCATTTGTGGTGCTTTTTAATTTCAGGGTCATTTAGCTCAAAACAATTCATTTAATGCATGAAAAATAGGAAATGAAGTTAGATATGGTTGAAATTTTAGTATGTGGCTTCTAATGCTTCATATTGAATGCACAAAAAGTCTGGAGTTGAAATAAGTTAAAAAAAATTGAAATCCTTTTGTAACACACGAGTTTTCGTCCTAAACCCTGATACTTCGAAAGAGATTGTCCATTTTGTACACGAAGTGCATCCAGTTTTTGCCGTAACCCTCTCAACTTTTTAGCACATGCTATGTGGGTGAAATTATGATACCATGCCAAGTTTCAACCATTTCAGAGTTCATTTGTGATGCTTTTTAATTTCAGGGTCATTTAGCTCAAAACAATTCATTAAATGCATGAAAAAAAGCAAATGAAGTTAGATAGGGTCGAAATTTTAGGATGTGGCTTCTAATGGTTCATATTGAATGCACAAAAAGTTTGGAGTTGAAATAAGTTTAAAAAAATTGAAATCCTTTTGTAACAGACGAGTTTTCGTCCTAAACCCTGATACTTCGAAAGAGATTGTCCATTTTGTACACGAAGTGCATCTAGTTTTTGCCGTAACCCTCTCAACTTTTTAGCACATGCTATGTGGGTGAAATTATGGTACCATGCCAAGTTTCAACCATTTCAGAGTTCATGTGTGGTGCTTTTTAATTTCAGGGTCATTTAGCTCAAAACAATTCATTAAATGCATGAAAAATAGCAAATGAAGTTAGATAGGGTTGAAATTTTAGGATGTGGCTTCTAATGCTTCATATTGAATGCACAAAAAGTCTGGAGTTGAAATAAGTTAAAAAAAATTGAAATCCTTTTGTAACAGACGAGTTTTCGTCCGAAACCCTTATACTTCGAAAGAGATTGTCCATTTTGTATACGAAGTGCATCCAGTTTTTGCCGTAACCCTCTCAACTTTTTAGCACATGCTATGTGGGTGAAATTATGATACCATGCCAACTTTCAACCATTTCAGAGTTCATTTGTGGTGCTTTTTAATTTCAGGGTCATTTAGCTCAAAACAATTCATTAAATGCATGAAAAATAGGAAATGAAGTTAGATAGGGTCGAAATTTTAGGATGTGGCTTCTAATGGTTCATATGGAATGCACAAAAAGTTTGGAGTTGAAATAAGTTTAAAAAAATTGAAATCCTTTTGTAACAGACGAGTTTTCGTCCTAAACCCTGATACTTCGAAAGAGATTGTCCATTTTGTACACGAAGTGCATCCAGTTTTTGCCGTAACCCTCTCAACTTTTTAGCACATGCTATGTGGGTGAAATTATGATACCATGCCAAGTTTCAACCATTTCAGAGTTCATTTGTGGTGCTTTTTAATTTCAGGGTCATTTAGCTCAAAACAATTCATTAAATGCATGAAAAATAGCAAATGAAGTTAGATAGGGTTGAAATTTTAGGATGTGGCTTCTAATGCTTCATATTGAATGCACAAAAAGTCTGGAGTTGAAATAAGTTAAAAAAAATTGAAATCCTTTTGTAACAGACGAGTTTTCGTCCGAAACCCTGATATTTCGAAAGAGATTGTCCATTTTGTACACGAAGTGCATCCAGTTTTTGCCGTAACCCTCTCAACTTTTTAGCACATGCTATGTGGGTGAAATTATGATACCATGCCAAGTTTCAACCATTTGATAGTTCATTTGTGGTGCTTTTTAATTTCAGGGTTATTTAGCTCAAAACAATTCATTAAATGCATGAAAAATAGGAAATGAAGTTAGATAGGGTTGAAATTTTAGGATGTGGCTTCTAATGCTCCATATTGAATGCACAAAAAGTCTGGAGTTGAAATACTTTAAAAAAATTGAAATCCTTTTGTAACAGACGAGTTTTCGTCCGAAACCGTGATACTTCGAAAGAGATTGTCCATTTTGTACACGAAGTGCATCCAGTTTTTGCCGTAACCCTCTCAACTTTTTAGCACATGCTATGTGGGTGAAATTATGATACCATGCCAACTTTCAACGATTTCAGAGTTCATTTGTGATGCTTTTTAATTTCAGGGTCATTTAGCTCAAAACAATTCATTAAATGCATGAAAAAAAGCAAATGAAGTTAGATAGGGTCGAAATTTTAGGATGTGGCTTCTAATGGTTCATATTGAATGCACAAAAAGTCTGGAGTTGATATAAGTTTAAAAAAATTGAAATCCTTTTGTAACAGACGAGTTTTCGTCCGAAACCCTGATACTTCGAAAGAGATTGTCCATTTTGTACACGAAGTGCATCTAGTTTTTGCCGTAACCCTCTCAACTTTTTAGCACATGCTATGTGGGTGAAATTATGGTACCATGCCAAGTTTCAACCATTTCAGAGTTCATGTGTGGTGCTTTTTAATTTCAGGGTCATTTAGCTCAAAACAATTCATTAAATGCATGAAAAATAGCAAATGAAGTTAGATAGGGTTGAAATTTTAGGATGTGGCTTCTAATGCTTCATATTGAATGCACAAAAAGTCTGTAGTTGAAATAAGTTAAAAAAAATTGAAATCCTTTTGTAACAGACGAGTTTTCGTCCGAAACCCTTATACTTCGAAAGAGATTGTCCATTTTGTATACGAAGTGCATCCAGTTTTTGCCGTAACCCTCTCAACTTTTTAGCACATGCTATGTGGGTGAAATTATGATACCATGCCAACTTTCAACCATTTCAGAGTTCATTTGTGGTGCTTTTTAATTTCAGGGTCATTTAGCTCAAAACAATTCATTAAATGCATGAAAAATAGGAAATGAAGTTAGATAGGGTCGAAATTTTAGGATGTGGCTTCTAATGGTTCATATGGAATGCACAAAAAGTTTGGAGTTGAAATAAGTTTAAAAAAATTGAAATCCTTTTGTAACAGACGAGTTTTCGTCCTAAACCCTGATACTTCGAAAGAGATTGTCCATTTTGTACACGAAGTGCATCCAGTTTTTGCCGTAACCCTCTCAACTTTTTAGCACATGCTATGTGGGTGAAATTATGATACCATGCCAAGTTTCAACCATTTCAGAGTTCATTTGTGGTGCTTTTTAATTTCAGGGTCATTTAGCTCAAAACAATTCATTAAATGCATGAAAAATAGCAAATGAAGTTAGATAGGGTTGAAATTTTAGGATGTGGCTTCTAATGCTTCATATTGAATGCACAAAAAGTCTGGAGTTGAAATAAGTTTAAAAAAATTGAAATCCTTTTGTAACACACGAGTTTTCGTCCTAAACCCTGATACTTCGAAAGAGATTGTCCATTTTGTACACGAAGTGCATCCAGTTTTTGCCGTAACCCTCTCAACTTTTTAGCACATGCTATGTGGGTGAAATTATGGTACCATGCCAAGTTTCAACCATTTCAGAGTTCATTTGTGGTGCTTTTTAATTTCAGGGTCATTTAGCTCAAAACAATTCATTAAATGCATGAAAAATAGCAAATGAAGTTAGATAGGGTTGAAATTTTAGGATGTGGCTTCTAATGGTTCATATTGAATGCACAAAAAGTCTGGAGTTGAAATAAGTTAAAAAAAATTGAAATCCTTTTGTAACAGACGAGTTTTCGTCCGAAACCCTGATATTTCGAAAGAGATTGTCCATTTTGTACACGAAGTGCATCCAGTTTTTGCCGTAACCCTCTCAACTTTTTAGCACATGCTATGTGGGTGAAATTATGATACCATGCCAAGTTTCAACCATTTGATAGTTCATTTGTGGTGCTTTTTAATTTCAGGGTTATTTAGCTCAAAACAATTCATTAAATGCATGAAAAATAGGAAATGAAGTTAGATAGGGTTGAAATTTTAGGATGTGGCTTCTAATGCTCCATATTGAATGCACAAAAAGTCTGGAGTTGAAATACTTTAAAAAAATTGAAATCCTTTTGTAACAGACGAGTTTTCGTCCGAAACCGTGATACTTCGAAAGAGATTGTCCATTTTGTACACGAAGTGCATCCAGTTTTTGCCGTAACCCTCTCAACTTTTTAGCACATGCTATGTGGGTGAAATTATGATACCATGCCAACTTTCAACGATTTCAGAGTTCATTTGTGATGCTTTTTAATTTCAGGGTCATTTAGCTCAAAACAATTCATTAAATGCATGAAAAAAAGCAAATGAAGTTAGATAGGGTCGAAATTTTAGGATGTGGCTTCTAATGGTTCATATTGAATGCACAAAAAGTTTGGAGTTGAAATAAGTTTAAAAAAATTGAAATCCTTTTGTAACAGACGAGTTTTCGTCCTAAACCCTGATACTTCGAAAGAGATTGTCCATTTTGTACACGAAGTGCATCTAGTTTTTGCCGTAACCCTCTCAACTTTTTAGCACATGCTATGTGGGTGAAATTATGGTACCATGCCAAGTTTCAACCATTTCAGAGTTCATGTGTGGTGCTTTTTAATTTCAGGGTCATTTAGCTCAAAACAATTCATTAAATGCATGAAAAATAGCAAATGAAGTTAGATAGGGTTGAAATTTTAGGATGTGGCTTCTAATGCTTCATATTGAATGCACAAAAAGTCTGGAGTTGAAATAAGTTAAAAAAAATTGAAATCCTTTTGTAACAGACGAGTTTTCGTCCGAAACCCTTATACTTCGAAAGAGATTGTCCATTTTGTATACGAAGTGCATCCAGTTTTTGCCGTAACCCTCTCAACTTTTTAGCACATGCTATGTGGGTGAAATTATGATACCATGCCAACTTTCAACCATTTCAGAGTTCATTTGTGGTGCTTTTTAATTTCAGGGTCATTTAGCTCAAAACAATTCATTAAATGCATGAAAAATAGGAAATGAAGTTAGATAGGGTCGAAATTTTAGGATGTGGCTTCTAATGGTTCATATGGAATGCACAAAAAGTTTGGAGTTGAAATAAGTTTAAAAAAATTGAAATCCTTTTGTAACAGACGAGTTTTCGTCCTAAACCCTGATACTTCGAAAGAGATTGTCCATTTTGTACACGAAGTGCATCCAGTTTTTGCCGTAACCCTCTCAACTTTTTAGCACATGCTATGTGGGTGAAATTATGATACCATGCCAAGTTTCAACCATTTCAGAGTTCATTTGTGGTGCTTTTTAATTTCAGGGTCATTTAGCTCAAAACAATTCATTAAATGCATGAAAAATAGCAAATGAAGTTAGATAGGGTTGAAATTTTAGGATGTGGCTTCTAATGGTTCATATTGAATGCACAAAAAGTCTGGAGTTGAAATAATTTTAAAAAATTGAAATCCTTTTGTAACAGACGAGTTTTCGTCCGAAACCGTGATACTTCGAAAGAGATTGTCCATTTTGTACACGAAGTGCATCCAGTTTTTGCCGTAACCCTCTCAACTTTTTAGCACATGCTATGTGGGTGAAATTATGATACCATGCCAACTTTCAACGATTTCAGAGTTCATTTGTGATGCTTTTTAATTTCAGGGTCATTTAGCTCAAAACAATTCATTAAATGCATGAAAAAAAGCAAATGAAGTTAGATAGGGTCGAAATTTTAGGATGTGGCTTCTAATGGTTCATATTGAATGCACAAAAAGTTTGGAGTTGAAATAAGTTTAAAAAAATTGAAATCCTTTTGTAACAGACGAGTTTTCGTCCTAAACCCTGATACTTCGAAAGAGATTGTCCATTTTGTACACGAAGTGCATCTAGTTTTTGCCGTAACCCTCTCAACTTTTTAGCACATGCTATGTGGGTGAAATTATGGTACCATGCCAAGTTTCAACCATTTCAGAGTTCATGTGTGGTGCTTTTTAATTTCAGGGTCATTTAGCTCAAAACAATTCATTAAATGCATGAAAAATAGCAAATGAAGTTAGATAGGGTTGAAATTTTAGGATGTGGCTTCTAATGCTTCATATTGAATGCACAAAAAGTCTGGAGTTGAAATAAGTTAAAAAAAATTGAAATCCTTTTGTAACAGACGAGTTTTCGTCCGAAACCCTTATACTTCGAAAGAGATTGTCCATTTTGTATACGAAGTGCATCCAGTTTTTGCCGTAACCCTCTCAACTTTTTAGCACATGCTATGTGGGTGAAATTATGATACCATGCCAACTTTCAACCATTTCAGAGTTCATTTGTGGTGCTTTTTAATTTCAGGGTCATTTAGCTCAAAACAATTCATTAAATGCATGAAAAATAGGAAATGAAGTTAGATAGGGTCGAAATTTTAGGATGTGGCTTCTAATGGTTCATATGGAATGCACAAAAAGTTTGGAGTTGAAATAAGTTTAAAAAAATTGAAATCCTTTTGTAACAGACGAGTTTTCGTCCTAAACCCTGATACTTCGAAAGAGATTGTCCATTTTGTACACGAAGTGCATCCAGTTTTTGCCGTAACCCTCTCAACTTTTTAGCACATGCTATGTGGGTGAAATTATGATACCATGCCAAGTTTCAACCATTTCAGAGTTCATTTGTGGTGCTTTTTAATTTCAGGGTCATTTAGCTCAAAACAATTCATTAAATGCATGAAAAATAGCAAATGAAGTTAGATAGGGTTGAAATTTTAGGATGTGGCTTCTAATGCTTCATATTGAATGCACAAAAAGTCTGGAGTTGAAATAAGTTAAAAAAAATTGAAATCCTTTTGTAACAGACGAGTTTTCGTCCGAAACCCTGATATTTCGAAAGAGATTGTCCATTTTGTACACGAAGTGCATCCAGTTTTTGCCGTAACCCTCTCAACTTTTTAGCACATGCTATGTGGGTGAAATTATGATACCATGCCAAGTTTCAACCATTAGATAGTTCATTTGTGGTGCTTTTTAATTTCAGGGTTATTTAGCTCAAAACAATTCATTAAATGCATGAAAAATAGGAAATGAAGTTAGATAGGGTTGAAATTTTAGGATGTGGCTTCTAATGCTCCATATTGAATGCACAAAAAGTCTGGAGTTGAAATACTTTAAAAAAATTGAAATCCTTTTGTAACAGACGAGTTTTCGTCCGAAACCGTGATACTTCGAAAGAGATTGTCCATTTTGTACACGAAGTGCATCCAGTTTTTGCCGTAACCCTCTCAACTTTTTAGCACATGCTATGTGGGTGAAATTATGATACCATGCCAACTTTCAACGATTTCAGAGTTCATTTGTGATGCTTTTTAATTTCAGGGTCATTTAGCTCAAAACAATTCATTAAATGCATGAAAAAAAGCAAATGAAGTTAGATAGGGTCGAAATTTTAGGATGTGGCTTCTAATGGTTCATATTGAATGCACAAAAAGTTTGGAGTTGAAATAAGTTTAAAAAAATTGAAATCCTTTTGTAACAGACGAGTTTTCGTCCTAAACCCTGATACTTCGAAAGAGATTGTCCATTTTGTACACGAAGTGCATCTAGTTTTTGCCGTAACCCTCTCAACTTTTTAGCACATGCTATGTGGGTGAAATTATGGTACCATGCCAAGTTTCAACCATTTCAGAGTTCATGTGTGGTGCTTTTTAATTTCAGGGTCATTTAGCTCAAAACAATTCATTAAATGCATGAAAAATAGCAAATGAAGTTAGATAGGGTTGAAATTTTAGGATGTGGCTTCTAATGCTTCATATTGAATGCACAAAAAGTCTGGAGTTGAAATAAGTTAAAAAAAATTGAAATCCTTTTGTAACAGACGAGTTTTCGTCCGAAACCCTTATACTTCGAAAGAGATTGTCCATTTTGTATACGAAGTGCATCCAGTTTTTGCCGTAACCCTCTCAACTTTTTAGCACATGCTATGTGGGTGAAATTATGATACCATGCCAACTTTCAACCATTTCAGAGTTCATTTGTGGTGCTTTTTAATTTCAGGGTCATTTAGCTCAAAACAATTCATTAAATGCATGAAAAATAGGAAATGAAGTTAGATAGGGTCGAAATTTTAGGATGTGGCTTCTAATGGTTCATATGGAATGCACAAAAAGTTTGGAGTTGAAATAAGTTTAAAAAAATTGAAATCCTTTTGTAACAGACGAGTTTTCGTCCTAAACCCTGATACTTCGAAAGAGATTGTCTATTTTGTACACGAAGTGCATCCAGTTTTTGCCGTAACCCTCTCAACTTTTTAGCACATGCTATGTGGGTGAAATTATGATACCATGCCAAGTTTCAACCATTTCAGAGTTCATTTGTGGTGCTTTTTAATTTCAGGGTCATTTAGCTCAAAACAATTCATTAAATGCATGAAAAATAGGAAATGAAGTTAGATAGGGTTGAAATTTTAGGATGTGGCTTCTAATGCTTCATATTGAATGCACAAAAAGTATGGAGTTGAAAAAAGTTAAAAAAAATTGAAATCCTTATGTAACAGACGAGTTTTCGTCCGAAACCCTGATACTTCGAAAGAGATTGTCCATTTTGTACACGAAGTGCATCCAGCTTTTGCCGTAACCCTCTCAACTTTTTAGCACATGCTATGTGGGTGAAATTATGATACCATGCCAACTTTCAACCATTTCAGAGTTCATTTGTGGTGCTTTTTAATTTCAGGGTCATTTAGCTCAAAACAATTCATTAAATGCATGAAAAATAGCAAATGAAGTTAGATAGGGTTGAAATTTTAGGATGTGGCTTCTAATGGTTCATATTGAATGCACAAAAAGTCTGGAGTTGAAATAAGTTAAAAAAAATTGAAATCCTTTTGTAACAGACGAGTTTTCGTCCGAAACCCTGATATTTCGAAAGAGATTGTCCATTTTGTACACGAAGTGCATCCAGCTTTTGCCGTAACCCTCTCAACTTTTTAGCACATGCTATGTGGGTGAAATTATGATACCATGCCAAGTTTCAACCTTTTTAGAGTTCATTTGTGGTGCTTTTTAATTTCAGGGTCATTTAGCTCAAAACAATTCATTTAATGCATGAAAAATAGGAAATGAAGTTAGATAGGGTTGAAATTTTAGGATGTGGCTTCTAATGCTTCATATTGAATACACAAAAAGTCTGGAGTTTAAATAAGTTAAAAAAATTGAAATCCTTTTGTAACACACGAGTTTTCGTCCTAAACCCTGATACTTCGAAAGAGATTGTCCATTTTGTACACGAAGTGCATCCAGTTTTTGCCGTAACCCTCTCAACTTTTTAGCACATGCTATGTGGGTGAAATTATGGTACCATGCCAAGTTTCAACCATTTCAGAGTTCATTTGTGGTGCTTTTTAATTTCAGGGTCATTTAGCTCAAAACAATTCATTAAATGCATGAAAAATAGCAAATGAAGTTAGATAGGGTTGAAATTTTAGGATGTGGCTTCTAATGGTTCATATTGAATGCACAAAAAGTCTGGAGTTGAAATAAGTTAAAAAAAATTGAAATCCTTTTGTAACAGACGAGTTTTCGTCCGAAACCCTGATATTTCGAAAGAGATTGTCCATTTTGTACACGAAGTGCATCCAGTTTTTGCCGTAACCCTCTCAACTTTTTAGCACATGCTATGTGGGTGAAATTATGATACCATGCCAAGTTTCAACCATTTGATAGTTCATTTGTGGTGCTTTTTAATTTCAGGGTCATTTAGCTCAAAACAATTCATTAAATGCATGAAAAATAGGAAATGAAGTTAGATAGGGTTGAAATTTTAGGATGTGGCTTCTAATGCTCCATATTGAATGCACAAAAAGTCTGGAGTTGAAATAATTTTAAAAAATTGAAATCCTTTTGTAACAGACGAGTTTTCGTCCGAAACCGTGATACTTCAAAAGAGATTGTCCATTTTGTACACGAAGTGCATCCAGTTTTTGCCGTAACCCGATCAACTTTTTAGCACATTCTATGTGGGTGAAATTATGATACCATGCCAACTTTCAACCATTTCAGAGTTCATTTGTGGTGCTTTTTAATTTCAGGGTTATTTAGCTCAAAACAATTCATTAAATGCATGAAAAATAGCAAATGAAGTTAGATAGGGTTGAAATTTAATGAATGTGGCTTCTAATGGTTCATATGGAATGCACAAAAAGTCTGGAGTTGAAATAATTTTAAAAAATTGAAATCCTTTTGTAATAGACGAGTTTTCGTCCGAAACCGTGATACTTCAAAAGAGATTGTCCATTTTGTACACGAAGTGCATCCAGTTTTTGCCGTAACCCGATCAACTTTTTAGCACATGCTATGTGGGTGAAATTATGATACCATGCCAACTTTCAACCATTTCAGAGTTCATTTGTGGTGCTTTTTAATTTCAGGGTTATTTAGCTCAAAACAATTCATTAAATGCATGAAAAATAGCAAATGAAGTTAGATAGGGTTGAAATTTAATGAATGTGGCTTATAATGGTTCATATGGAATGCACAAAAAGTTTGGAGTTGAAATAAGTTTAAAAAAATTGAAATCCTTTTGTAACAGACGAGTTTTCGTCCTAAACCCTGATACTTCGAAAGAGATTGTGCATTTTGTACACGAAGTGCATCCAGTTTTTGCCGTAACCCTCTCAACTTTTTAGCACATGCTATGTGGGTGAAATTATGATACCATGCCAAGTTTCAACCATTTCAGAGTTCATTTGTGGTGCTTTTTAATTTCAGGGTCATTTAGCTCAAAACAATTCATTAAATGCATGAAAAATAGGAAATGAAGTTAGATAGGGTTGAAATTTTAGGATGTGGCTTCTAATGCTTCATATTGAATGCACAAAAAGTCTGGAGTTGAAATAAGTTAAAAAAAATTGAAATCCTTTTGTAACAGACGAGTTTTCGTCCGAAACCCTGATACTTCGAAAGAGATTGTCCATTTTGTATACGAAGTGCATCCAGTTTTTGCCGTAACCCTCTCAACTTTTTAGCCCATGCTATGTGGGTGAAATTATGATACCATGCCAACTTTCAACCATTTCAGAGTTCATTTGTGATGCTTTTTAATTTCAGGGTCATTTAGCTCAAAACAATTCATTAAATGCATGAAAAATAGCAAATGAAGTTAGATAGGGTCAAAATTTTAGGATGTGGCTTCTAATGGTTCATATTGAATGCACAAAAAGTTTGGAGTTGAAATAAGTTTAAAAAAATTGAAATCCTTTTGTAACAGACGAGTTTTCGTCCTAAACCCTGATACTTCGAAAGAGATTGTCCATTTTGTACACGAAGTGCATCTAGTTTTTGCCGTAACCCTCTCAACTTTTTAGCACATGCTATGTGGGTGAAATTATGGTACCATGCCAAGTATCAACCATTTCAGAGTTCATTTGTGGTGCTTTTTAATTTCAGGGTCATTTAGCTCAAAACAATTCATTAAATGCATGAAAAATAGCAAATGAAGTTAGATAGGGTTGAAATTTTAGGATGTGGCTTCTAATGCTTCATATTGAATGCACAAAAAGTCTGGAGTTGAAATAAGTTAAAAAAAATTGAAATCCTTTTGTAACAGACGAGTTTTCGTCCGAAACCCTTATACTTCGAAAGAGATTGTCCATTTTGTATACGAAGTGCATCCAGTTTTTGCCGTAACCCTCTCAACTTTTTAGCACATGCTATGTGGGTGAAATTATGATACCATGCCAACTTTCAACCATTTCAGAGTTCATTTGTGGTGCTTTTTAATTTCAGGGTCATTTAGCTCAAAACAATTCATTAAATGCATGAAAAATAGGAAATGAAGTTAGATAGGGTCGAAATTTTAGGATGTGGCTTCTAATGGTTCATATGGAATGCACAAAAATTTTGGAGTTGAAATAAGTTTAAAAAAATTGAAATCCTTTTGTAACAGACGAGTTTTCGTCCTAAACCCTGATACTTCGAAAGAGATTGTCTATTTTGTACACGAAGTGCATCCAGTTTTTGCCGTAACCCTCTCAACTTTTTAGCACATGCTATGTGGGTGAAATTATGATACCATGCCAAGTTTCAACCATTTCAGAGTTCATTTGTGGTGCTTTTTAATTTCAGGGTCATTTAGCTCAAAACAATTCATTAAATGCATGAAAAATAGGAAATGAAGTTAGATAGGGTTGAAATTTTAGGATGTGGCTTCTAATGCTTCATATTGAATGCACAAAAAGTATGGAGTTGAAAAAAGTTAAAAAAAATTGAAATCCTTATGTAACAGACGAGTTTTCGTCCGAAACCCTGATACTTCGAAAGAGATTGTCCATTTTGTACACGAAGTGCATCCAGCTTTTGCCGTAACCCTCTCAACTTTTTAGCACATGCTATGTGGGTGAAATTATGATACCATGCCAACTTTCAACCATTTCAGAGTTCATTTGTGGTGCTTTTTAATTTCAGGGTCATTTAGCTCATAACAATTCATTAAATGCATGAAAAATAGCAAATGAAGTTAGATAGGGTTGAAATTTTAGGATGTGGCTTCTAATGGTTCATATTGAATGCACAAAAAGTCTGGAGTTGAAATAAGTTAAAAAAAATTGAAATCCTTTTGTAACAGACGAGTTTTCGTCCGAAACCCTGATATTTCGAAAGAGATTGTCCATTTTGTACACGAAGTGCATCCAGCTTTTGCCGTAACCCTCTCAACTTTTTAGCACATGCTATGTGGGTGAAATTATGATACCATGCCAAGTTTCAACCTTTTTAGAGTTCATTTGTGGTGCTTTTTAATTTCAGGGTCATTTAGCTCAAAACAATTCATTTAATGCATGAAAAATAGGAAATGAAGTTAGATAGGGTTGAAATTTTAGGATGTGGCTTCTAATGCTTCATATTGAATACACAAAAAGTCTGGAGTTTAAATAAGTTAAAAAAAATTGAAATCCTTTTGTAACACACGAGTTTTCGTCCTAAACCCTGATACTTCGAAAGAGATTGTCCATTTTGTACACGAAGTGCATCCAGTTTTTGCCGTAACCCTCTCAACTTTTTAGCACATGCTATGTGGGTGAAATTATGGTACCATGCCAAGTTTCAACCATTTCAGAGTTCATTTGTGGTGCTTTTTAATTTCAGGGTCATTTAGCTCAAAACAATTCATTAAATGCATGAAAAATAGCAAATGAAGTTAGATAGGGTTGAAATTTTAGGATGTGGCTTCTAATGGTTCATATTGAATGCACAAAAAGTCTGGAGTTGAAATAAGTTAAAAAAAATTGAAATCCTTTTGTAACAGACGAGTTTTCGTCCGAAACCCTGATATTTCGAAAGAGATTGTCCATTTTGTACACGAAGTGCATCCAGTTTTTGCCGTAACCCTCTCAACTTTTTAGCACATGCTATGTGGGTGAAATTATGATACCATGCCAAGTTTCAACCATTTGATAGTTCATTTGTGGTGCTTTTTAATTTCAGGGTCATTTAGCTCAAAACAATTCATTAAATGCATGAAAAATAGGAAATGAAGTTAGATAGGGTTGAAATTTTAGGATGTGGCTTCTAATGCTCCATATTGAATGCACAAAAAGTCTGGAGTTGAAATAATTTTAAAAAATTGAAATCCTTTTGTAACAGACGAGTTTTCGTCCGAAACCGTGATACTTCAAAAGAGATTGTCCATTTTGTACACGAAGTGCATCCAGTTTTTGCCGTAACCCTATCAACTTTTTAGCACATGCTATGTGGGTGAAATTATGATACCATGCCAACTTTCAACCATTTCAGAGTTCATTTGTGGTGCTTTTTAATTTCAGGGTTATTTAGCTCAAAACAATTCATTAAATGCATGAAAAATAGCAAATGAAGTTAGATAGGGTTGAAATTTAATGAATGTGGCTTCTAATGGTTCATATGGAATGCACAAAAAGTTTGGAGTTGAAATAAGTTTAAAAAAATTGAAATCCTTTTGTAACAGACGAGTTTTCGTCCTAAACCCTGATACTTCGAAAGAGATTGTGCATTTTGTACACGAAGTGCATCCAGTTTTTGCCGTAACCCTCTCAACTTTTTAGCACATGCTATGTGGGTGAAATTATGATACCATGCCAAGTTTCAACCATTTCAGAGTTCATTTGTGGTGCTTTTTAATTTCAGGGTCATTTAGCTCAAAACAATTCATTAAATGCATGAAAAATAGGAAATGAAGTTAGATAGGGTTGAAATTTTAGGATGTGGCTTCTAATGCTTCATATTGAATGCACAAAAAGTCTGGAGTTGAAATAAGTTAAAAAAAATTGAAATCCTTCTGTAACAGACGAGTTTTCGTCCGAAACCCTGATACTTCGAAAGAGATTGTCCATTTTGTATACGAAGTGCATCCAGTTTTTGCCGTAACCCTCTCAACTTTTTAGCACATGCTATGTGGGTGAAATTATGATACCATGCCAACTTTCAACCATTTCAGAGTTCATTTGTGATGCTTTTTAATTTCAGGGTCATTTAGCTCAAAACAATTCATTAAATGCATGAAAAATAGCAAATGAAGTTAGATAGGGTCGAAATTTTAGGATGTGGCTTCTAATGGTTCATATTGAATGCACAAAAAGTTTGGAGTTGAAATAAGTTTAAAAAAATTGAAATCCTTTTGTAACAGACGAGTTTTCGTCCTAAACCCTGATACTTCGAAAGAGATTGTCCATTTTGTACACGAAGTGCATCTAGTTTTTGCCGTAACCCTCTCAACTTTTTAGCACATGCTATGTGGGTGAAATTATGGTACCATGCCAAGTATCAACCATTTCAGAGTTCATTTGTGGTGCTTTTTAATTTCAGGGTCATTTAGCTCAAAACAATTCATTAAATGCATGAAAAATAGCAAATGAAGTTAGATAGGGTTGAAATTTTAGGATGTGGCTTCTAATGCTTCATATTGAATGCACAAAAAGTCTGGAGTTGAAATAAGTTAAAAAAAATTGAAATCCTTTTGTAACAGACGAGTTTTCGTCCGAAACCCTGATACTTCGAAAGAGATTGTCCATTTTGTATACGAAGTGCATCCAGTTTTTGCCGTGACCCTCTCAACTTTTTAGCACATGCTATGTGGGTGAAATTATGATACCATGCCAACTTTCAACCATTTCAGAGTTAATTTGTCGTGCTTTTTAATTTCAGGGTCATTTAGCTCAAAACAATTCATTAAATGCATGAAAAATAGGAAATGAAGTTAGATAGGGTCGAAATTTTAGGATGTGGCTTCTAATGGTTCATATGGAATGCACAAAAAGTTTGGAGTTGAAATAAGTTTAAAAAAATTGAAATCCTTTTGTAACAGACGAGTTTTCGTCCTAAACCCTGATACTTCGAAAGAGATTGTCCATTTTGTACACGAAGTGCATCCAGTTTTTGCCGTAACCCTCTCAACTTTTTAGCACATGCTATGTGGGTGAAATTATGATACCATGCCAAGTTTCAACCATTTCAGAGTTCATTTGTGGTGCTTTTTAATTTCAGGGTCATTTAGCTCAAAACAATTCATTAAATGCATGAAAAATAGGAAATGAAGTTAGATAGGGTTGAAATTTCAGGATGTGGCTTCTAATGCTTCATATTGAATGCACAAAAAGTCTGGAGTTGAAATAAGTTAAAAAAAATTGAAATCCTTTTGTAACACACGAGTTTTCGTCCTAAACCCTGATACTTCGAAAGAGATTGTCCATTTTGTACACGAAGTGCATCCAGTTTTTGCCGTAACCCTCTCAACTTTTTAGCACATGCTATGTGGGTGAAATTATGGTACCATGCCAAGTTTCAACCATTTCAGAGTTCATTTGTGGTGCTTTTTAATTTCAGGGTCATTTTGCTCAAAACAATTCATTAAATGCATGAAAAATAGGAAATGAAGTTAGATAGGGTTGAAATTTAAGGATGTGGCTTCTAATGCTCCATATTGAATGCACAAAAAGTCTGGAGTTGAAATAATTTTAAAAAATTGAAATCCTTTTGTAACAGACGAGTTTTCGTCCGAAACCGTGATACTTCGAAAGAGATTGTCCATTTTGTACACGAAGTGCATCCAGTTTTTGCCGTAACCCTCTCAACTTTTTAGCACATGCTATGTGGGTGAAATTATGATACCATGCCAACTTTCAACCATTTCAGAGTTCATTTGTGGTGCTTTTTAATTTCAGGGTTATTTAGCTCAAAACAATTCATTAAATGCATGAAAAATAGCAAATGAAGTTAGATAGGGTTGAAATTTAATGAATGTGGCTTCTAATGGTTCATATGGAATGCACAAAAAGTTTGGAGTTGAAATAAGTTTAAAAAAATTGAAATCCTTTTGTAACAGACGAGTTTTCGTCCTAAACCCTGATACTTCGAAAGAGATTGTGCATTTTGTACACGAAGTGCATCCAGTTTTTGCCGTAACCCTCTCAACTTTTTAGCACATGCTATGTGGGTGAAATTATGATACCATGCCAAGTTTCAACCATTTCAGAGTTCATTTGTGGTGCTTTTTAATTTCAGGGTCATTTAGCTCAAAACAATTCATTAAATGCATGAAAAATAGGAAATGAAGTTAGATAGGGTTGAAATTTTAGGATGTGGCTTCTAATGCTTCATATTGAATGCACAAAAAGTCTGGAGTTGAAATAAGTTAAAAAAAATTGAAATCCTTTTGTAACAGACGAGTTTTCGTCCGAAACCCTGATACTTCGAAACAGATTGTCCATTTTGTATACGAAGTGCATCCAGTTTTTGCCGTAACCCTCTCAACTTTTTAGCACATGCTATGTGGGTGAAATTATGATACCATGCCAACTTTCAACCATTTCAGAGTTCATTTGTGATGCTTTTTAATTTCAGGGTCATTTAGCTCAAAACAATTCATTAAATGCATGAAAAATAGCAAATGAAGTTA
This sequence comes from Elymus sibiricus, assembly GCA_039707655.1. Taxonomy (NCBI): domain Eukaryota; kingdom Viridiplantae; phylum Streptophyta; class Magnoliopsida; order Poales; family Poaceae; genus Elymus; species Elymus sibiricus. The sequence goes on from CM077665.1 coordinate 243,876,547, forward strand.
GATAGGGTCGAAATTTTAGGATGTGGCTTCTAATGGTTCATATTGAATGCACAAAAAGTTTGGAGTTGAAATAAGTTTAAAAAAATTGAAATCCTTTTGTAACAGACGAGTTTTCGTCCTAAACCCTGATACTTCGAAAGAGATTGTCCATTTTGTACACGAAGTGCATCTAGTTTTTGCCGTAACCCTCTCAACTTTTTAGCACATGCTATGTGGGTGAAATTATGGTACCATGCCAAGTTTCAACCATTTCAGAGTTCATTTGTGGTGCTTTTTAATTTCAGGGTCATTTAGCTCAAAACAATTCATTAAATGCATGAAAAATAGCAAATGAAGTTAGATAGGGTTGAAATTTTAGGATGTGGCTTCTAATGCTTCATATTGAATGCACAAAAAGTCTGGAGTTGAAATAAGTTAAAAAAAATTGAAATCCTTTTGTAACAGACGAGTTTTCGTCCGAAACCCTGATACTTCGAAAGAGATTGTCCATTTTGTATACGAAGTGCATCCAGTTTTTGCCGTAACCCTCTCAACTTTTTAGCACATGCTATGTGGGTGAAATTATGATACCATGCCAACTTTCAACCATTTCAGAGTTCATTTGTGATGCTTTTTAATTTCAGGGTCATTTAGCTCAAAACAATTCATTAAATGCATGAAAAATAGGAAATGAAGTTAGATAGGGTTGAAATTTAAGGATGTGGCTTCTAATGCTCCATATTGAATGCACAAAAAGTCTGGAGTTGAAATAATTTTAAAAAATTGAAATCCTTTTGTAACAGACGAGTTTTCGTCCGAAACCGTGATACTTCGAAAGAGATTGTCCATTTTGTACACGAAGTGCATCCAGTTTTTGCCGTAACCCTCTCAACTTTTTAGCACATGCTATGTGGGTGAAATTATGATACCATGCCAACTTTCAACCATTTCAGAGTTCATTTGTGGTGCTTTTTAATTTCAGGGTTATTTAGCTCAAAACAATTCATTAAATGCATGAAAAATAGCAAATGAAGTTAGATAGGGTTGAAATTTAATGAATGTGGCTTCTAATGGTTCATATGGAATGCACAAAAAGTTTGGAGTTGAAATAAGTTTAAAAAAATTGAAATCCTTTTGTAACAGACGAGTTTTCGTCCTAAACCCTGATACTTCGAAAGAGATTGTGCATTTTGTACACGAAGTGCATCCAGTTTTTGCCGTAACCCTCTCAACTTTTTAGCACATGCTATGTGGGTGAAATTATGATACCATGCCAAGTTTCAACCATTTCAGAGTTCATTTGTGGTGCTTTTTAATTTCAGGGTCATTTAGCTCAAAACAATTCATTAAATGCATGAAAAATAGGAAATGAAGTTAGATAGGGTTGAAATTTTAGGATGTGGCTTCTAATGCTTCATATTGAATGCACAAAAAGTCTGGAGTTGAAATAAGTTAAAAAAAATTGAAATCCTTTTGTAACAGACGAGTTTTCGTCCGAAACCCTGATACTTCGAAACAGATTGTCCATTTTGTATACGAAGTGCATCCAGTTTTTGCCGTAACCCTCTCAACTTTTTAGCACATGCTATGTGGGTGAAATTATGATACCATGCCAACTTTCAACCATTTCAGAGTTCATTTGTGATGCTTTTTAATTTCAGGGTCATTTAGCTCAAAACAATTCATTAAATGCATGAAAAATAGCAAATGAAGTTAGATAGGGTCGAAATTTTAGGATGTGGCTTCTAATGGTTCATATTGAATGCACAAAAAGTTTGGAGTTGAAATAAGTTTAAAAAAATTGAAATCCTTTTGTAACAGACGAGTTTTCGTCCTAAACCCTGATACTTCGAAAGAGATTGTCCATTTTGTACACGAAGTGCATCTAGTTTTTGCCGTAACCCTCTCAACTTTTTAGCACATGCTATGTGGGTGAAATTATGGTACCATGCCAAGTTTCAACCATTTCAGAGTTCATTTGTGGTGCTTTTTAATTTCAGGGTCATTTAGCTCAAAACAATTCATTAAATGCATGAAAAATAGCAAATGAAGTTAGATAGGGTTGAAATTTTAGGATGTGGCTTCTAATGCTTCATATTGAATGCACAAAAAGTCTGGAGTTGAAATAAGTTAAAAAAAATTGAAATCCTTTTGTAACAGACGAGTTTTCGTCCGAAACCCTGATACTTCGAAAGAGATTGTCCATTTTGTATACGAAGTGCATCCAGTTTTTGCCGTAACCCTCTCAACTTTTTAGCACATGCTATGTGGGTGAAATTATGATACCATGCCAACTTTCAACCATTTCAGAGTTCATTTGTCGTGCTTTTTAATTTCAGGGTCATTTAGCTCAAAACAATTCATTAAATGCATGAAAAATAGGAAATGAAGTTAGATAGGGTCGAAATTTTAGGATGTGGCTTCTAATGGTTCATATTTAATGCACAAAAAGTTTGGAGTTGAAATAAGTTTAAAAAAATTGAAATCCTTTTGTAACAGACGAGTTTTCGTCCTAAACCCTGATACTTCGAAAGAGATTGTCCATTTTGTACACGAAGTGCATCCAGTTTTTGCCGTAACCCTCTCAACTTTTTAGCACATGCTATGTGGGTGAAATTATGATACCATGCCAAGTTTCAACCATTTCAGAGTTCATTTGTGGTGCTTTTTAATTTCAGGGTCATTTAGCTCAAAACAATTCATTAAATGCATGAAAAATAGGAAATGAAGTTAGATAGGGTTGAAATTTCAGGATGTGGCTTCTAATGCTTCATATTGAATGCACAAAAAGTCTGGAGTTGAAATAAGTTAAAAAAAATTGAAATCCTTTTGTAACACACGAGTTTTCGTCCTAAACCCTGATACTTCGAAAGAGATTGTCCATTTTGTACACGAAGTGCATCCAGTTTTTGCCGTAACCCTCTCAACTTTTTAGCACATGCTATGTGGGTGAAATTATGGTACCATGCCAAGTTTCAACCATTTCAGAGTTCATTTGTGGTGCTTTTTAATTTCAGGGTCATTTTGCTCAAAACAATTCATTAAATGCATGAAAAATAGGAAATGAAGTTAGATAGGGTTGAAATTTAAGGATGTGGCTTCTAATGCTCCATATTGAATGCACAAAAAGTCTGGAGTTGAAATAATTTTAAAAAATTGAAATCCTTTTGTAACAGACGAGTTTTCGTCCGAAACCGTGATACTTCGAAAGAGATTGTCCATTTTGTACACGAAGTGCATCCAGTTTTTGCCGTAACCCTCTCAACTTTTTAGCACATGCTATGTGGGTGAAATTATGATACCATGCCAACTTTCAACCATTTCAGAGTTCATTTGTGGTGCTTTTTAATTTCAGGGTTATTTAGCTCAAAACAATTCATTAAATGCATGAAAAATAGCAAATGAAGTTAGATAGGGTTGAAATTTAATGAATGTGGCTTCTAATGGTTCATATGGAATGCACAAAAAGTTTGGAGTTGAAATAAGTTTAAAAAAATTGAAATCCTTTTGTAACAGACGAGTTTTCGTCCTAAACCCTGATACTTCGAAAGAGATTGTCCATTTTGTACACGAAGTGCGTCCAGTTTTTGCCGTAACCCTCTCAACTTTTTAGCACATGCTATGTGGGTGAAATTATGATACCATGCCAAGTTTCAACCATTTCAGAGTTCATTTGTGGTGCTTTTTAATTTCAGGGTCATTTAGCTCAAAACAATTCATTAAATGCATGAAAAATAGGAAATGAAGTTAGATAGGGTTGAAATTTTAGGATGTGGCTTCTAATGCTTCATATTGAATGCACAAAAAGTCTGGAGATGAAATAAGTTAAAAAAAATTGAAATCCTTTTGTAACAGACGAGTTTTCGTCCGAAACCCTGATACTTCGAAAGAGATTGTCCATTTTGTATACGAAGTGCATCCAGTTTTTGCCGTAACCCTCTCAAATTTTTAGCACATGCTATGTGGGTGAAATTATGATACCATGCCAACTTTCAACCATTTCAGAGTTCATTTGTGATGCTTTTTAATTTCAGGGTCATTTAGCTCAAAACAATTCATTAAATGCATGAAAAATAGCAAATGAAGTTAGATAGGGTCGAAATTTTAGGATGTGGCTTCTAATGGTTCATATTGAATGCACAAAAAGTTTGGAGTTGAAATAAGTTTAAAAAAATTGAAATCCTTTTGTAACAAACGAGTTTTCGTCCTAAACCCTGATACTTCGAAAGAGATTGTCCATTTTGTACACGAAGTGCATCTAGTCTTTGCCGTAACCCTCTCAACTTTTTAGCACATGCTATGTGGGTGAAATTATGGTACCATGCCAAGTTTCAACCATTTCAGAGTTCATTTGTCGTGCTTTTTAATTTCAGGGTCATTTAGCTCAAAACAATTCATTAAATGCATGAAAAATAGGAAATGAAGTTAGATAGGGTCGAAATTTTAGGATGTGGCTTCTAATGGTTCATATGGAATGCACAAAAAGTTTGGAGTTGAAATAAGTTTAAAAAAATTGAAATCCTTTTGTAACAGACGAGTTTTCGTCCTAAACCCTGATACTTCGAAAGAGATTGTCCATTTTGTACACGAAGTGCATCCAGTTTTTGCCATAACCCTCTCAAATTTTTAGCACATGCTATGTGGGTGAAATTATGATACCATGCCAAGTTTCAACCATTTCAGAGTTCATTTGTGGTGCTTTTTAATTTCAGGGTCATTTAGCTCAAAACAATTCATTAAATGCATGAAAAATAGGAAATGAAGTTAGATAGGGTTGAAATTTCAGGATGTGGCTTCTAATGCTTCATATTGAATGCACAAAAAGTCTGGAGTTGAAATAAGTTAAAAAAAATTGAAATCCTTTTGTAACACACGAGTTTTCGTCCTAAACCCTGATACTTCGAAAGAGATTGTCCATTTTGTACACGAAGTGCATCCAGTTTTTGCCGTAACCCTCTCAACTTTTTAGCACATGCTATGTGGGTGAAATTATGGTACCATGCCAAGTTTCAACCATTTCAGAGTTCATTTGTGGTGCTTTTTAATTTCAGGGTCATTTTGCTCAAAACAATTCATTAAATGCATGAAAAATAGGAAATGAAGTTAGATAGGGTTGAAATTTTTGGATGTGGCTTCTAATGCTCCATATTGAATGCACAAAAAGTCTGGAGTTGAAATAATTTTAAAAAATTGAAATCCTTTTGTAACAGACGAGTTTTCGTCCGAAACCGTGATACTTCGAAAGAGATTGTCCATTTTGTACACGAAGTGCATCCAGTTTTTGCCGTAACCCTCTCAACTTTTTAGCACATGCTATGTGGGTGAAATTATGATACCATGCCAACTTTCAACCATTTCAGAGTTCATTTGTGGTGCTTTTTAATTTCAGGGTTATTTAGCTCAAAACAATTCATTAAATGCATGAAAAATAGCAAATGAAGTTAGATAGGGTTGAAATTTAATGAATGTGGCTTCTAATGGTTCATATGGAATGCACAAAAAGTTTGGAGTTGAAATAAGTTTAAAAAAATTGAAATCCTTTTGTAACAGACGAGTTTTCGTCCTAAACCCTGATACTTCGAAAGAGATTGTCCATTTTGTACACGAAGTGCATCCAGTTTTTGCCGTAACCCTCTCAACTTTTTAGCACATGCTATGTGGGTGAAATTATGATACCATGCCAAGTTTCAACCATTTCAGAGTTCATTTGTGGTGCTTTTTAATTTCAGGGTCATTTAGCTCAAAACAATTCATTAAATGCATGAAAAATAGGAAATGAAGTTAGATAGGGTTGAAATTTTAGGATGTGGCTTCTAATGCTTCATATTGAATGCACAAAAAGTCTGGAGATGAAATAAGTTAAAAAAAATTGAAATCCTTTTGTATCAGACGAGTTTTCGTCCGAAACCCTGATACTTCGAAAGAGATTGTCCATTTTGTATACGAAGTGCATCCAGTTTTTGCCGTAACCCTCTCAAATTTTTAGCACATGCTATGTGGGTGAAATTATGATACCATGCCAACTTTCAACCATTTCAGAGTTCATTTGTGATCCTTTTTAATTTCAGGGTCATTTAGCTCAAAACAATTCATTAAATGCATGAAAAATAGCAAATGAAGTTAGATAGGGTCGAAATTTTAGGATGTGGCTTCTAATGGTTCATATTGAATGCACAAAAAGTTTGGAGTTGAAATAAGTTTAAAAAAATTGAAATCCTTTTGTAACAGACGAGTTTTCGTCCTAAACCCTGATACTTCGAAAGAGATTGTCCATTTTGTACACGAAGTGCATCTAGTTTTTGCCGTAACCCTCTCAACTTTTTAGCACATGCTATGTGGGTGAAATTATGGTACCATGCCAAGTTTCAACCATTTCAGAGTTCATTTGTGGTGCTTTTTAATTTCAGGGTCATTTAGCTCAAAACAATTCATTAAATGCATGAAAAATAGCAAATGAAGTTAGATAGGGTTGAAATTTTAGGATGTGGCTTCTAATGCTTCATATTGAATGCACAAAAAGTCTGGAGTTGAAATAAGTTAAAAAAAATTGAAATCCTTTTGTAACAGACGAGTTTTCGTCCGAAACCCTGATACTTCGAAAGAGATTGTCCATTTTGTATACGAAGTGCATCCAGTTTTTGCCGTAACCCTCTCAACTTTTTAGCACATGCTATGTGGGTGAAATTATGATACCATGCCAACTTTCAACCATTTCAGAGTTCATTTGTGGTGCTTTTTAATTTCAGGGTCATTTAGCTCAAAACAATTCATTAAATGCATGAAAAATAGGAAATGAAGTTAGATGGGGTCGAAATTTTAGGATGTGGCTTCTAATGGTTCATATGGAATGCACAAAAAGTTTGGAGTTGAAATAAGTTTAAAAAAATTGAAATCCTTTTGTAACAGACGAGTTTTCGTCCTAAACCCTGATACTTCGAAAGAGATTGTCCATTTTGTACACGAAGTGCATCCAGGTTTTGCCGTAACCCTCTCAACTTTTTAGCACATGCTATGTGGGTGAAATTATGATACCATGCCAAGTTTCAACCATTTCAGAGTTCATTTGTGGTGCTTTTTAATTTCAGGGTCATTTAGCTCAAAACAATTCATTAAATGCATGAAAAATAGGAAATGAAGTTAGATAGGGTTGAAATTTTAGGATGTGGCTTCTAATGCTTCATATTGAATGCACAAAAAGTCTGGAGTTGAAATAAGTTAAAAAAATTGAAATCCTTTTGTAACACACGAGTTTTCGTCCTAAACCCTGATACTTCGAAAGAGATTGTCCATTTTGTACACGAAGTGCATCCAGTTTTTGCCGTAACCCTCTCAACTTTTTAGCACATGCTATGTGGGTGAAATTATGGTACCATGCCAAGTTTCAACCATTTCAGAGTTCATTTGTGGTGCTTTTTAATTTCAGGGTCATTTAGCTCAAAACAATTCATTAAATGCATGAAAAATAGCAAATGAAGTTAGATAGGGTTGAAATTTTAGGATGTGGCTTCTAATGGTTCATATTGAATGCACAAAAAGTCTGGAGTTGAAATAAGTTAAAAAAATTTGAAATCCTTTTGTAACAGACGAGTTTTCGTCCGAAACCCTGATATTTCGAAAGAGATTGTCCATTTTGTACACGAAGTGCATCCAGTTTTTGCCGTAACCCTCTCAACTTTTTAGCACATGCTATGTGGGTGAAATTATGATACCATGCCAAGTTTCAACCATTTGATAGTTCATTTGTGGTGCTTTTTAATTTCAGGGTCATTTAGCTCAAAACAATTCATTAAATGCATGAAAAATAGGAAATGAAGTTAGATAGGGTTGAAATTTTAGGATGTGGCTTCTAATGCTCCATATTGAATGCACAAAAAGTCTGGAGTTGAAATAATTTTAAAAAATTGAAATCCTTTTGTAACAGACGAGTTTTCGTCCGAAACCGTGATACTTCGAAAGAGATTGTCCATTTTGTACACGAAGTGCATCCAGTTTTTGCCGTAACCCTCTCAACTTTTTAGCACATGCTATGTGGGTGAAATTATGATACCATGCCAACTTTCAACCATTTCAGAGTTCATTTGTGGTGCTTTTTAATTTCAGGGTTATTTAGCTCAAAACAATTCATTAAATGCATGAAAAATAGCAAATGAAGTTAGATAGGGTTGAAATTTAATGAATGTGGCTTCTAATGGTTCATATGGAATGCACAAAAAGTTTGGAGTTGAAATAAGTTTAAAAAAATTGAAATCCTTTTGTAACAGACGAGTTTTCGTCCTAAACCCTGATACTTCGAAAGAGATTGTCATTTTGTACACGAAGTGCATCCAGTTTTTGCCGTAACCCTCTCAACTTTTTAGCACATGCTATGTGGGTGAAATTATGATACCATGCCAAGTTTCAACCATTTCAGAGTTCATTTGTGGTGCTTTTTAATTTCAGGGTCATTTAGCTCAAAACAATTCATTAAATGCATGAAAAATAGGAAATGAAGTTAGATAGGGTTGAAATTTTAGGATGTGGCTTCTAATGCTTCATATTGAATGCACAAAAAGTCTGGAGTTGAAATAAGTTAAAAAAAATTGAAATCCTTTTGTAACAGACGAGTTTTCGTCCGAAACCCTGATACTTCGAAAGAGATTGTCCATTTTGTATACGAAGTGCATCCAGTTTTTGCCGTAACCCTCTCAACTTTTTAGCACATGCTATGTGGGTGAAATTATGATACCATGCCAACTTTCAACCATTTCAGAGTTCATTTGTGATGCTTTTTAATTTCAGGGTCATTTAGCTCAAAACAATTCATTAAATGCATGAAAAATAGCAAATGAAGTTAGATAGGGTCGAAATTTTAGGATGTGGCTTCTAATGGTTCATATTGAATGCACAAAAAGTCTGGAGTTGAAATAAGTTAAAAAAAATTGAAATCCTATTGTAACAGACGAGTTTTCGTCCTAAACCCTGATACTTCGAAAGAGATTGTCCATTTTGTACACGAAGTGCATCTAGTTTTTGCCGTAACCGTCTCAACTTTTTAGCACATGCTATGTGGGTGAAATTATGGTACCATGCCAAGTTTCAACCATTTCAGAGTTCATTTGTGGTGCTTTTTAATTTCAGGGTCATTTAGCTCAAAACAATTCATTAAATGCATGAAAAATAGCAAATGAAGTTAGATAGGGTTGAAATTCTAGGATGTGGCTTCTAATGCTTCATATTGAATGCACAAAAAGTCTGGAGTTGAAATAAGTTAAAAAAAATTGAAATCCTTTTGTAACAGACGAGTTTTCGTCCGAAACCCTGATACTTCGAAAGTGATTGTCCATTTTGTACACGTAGTGCATCCAGCTTTTGCCGTAACCCTCTCAACTTTTTAGCACATGCTATGTGGGTGAAATTATGATACCATGCCAACTTTCAACCATTTCAGAGTTCATTTGTGGTGCTTTTTAATTTCAGGGTCATTTAGCTCAAAACAATTCATTAAATGCATGAAAAATAGCAAATGAAGTTAGATAGGGTCGAAATTTTAGGATGTGGCTTCTAATGGTTCATATGGAATGCACAAAAAGTCTGGAGTTGAAAAAAGTTAAAAAAAATTGAAATCCTTATGTAACAGACGAGTTTTCGTCCGAAACCCTGATACTTCGAAAGAGATTGTCCATTTTGTACACGAAGTGCATCCAGCTTTTGCCGTAACCCTCTCAACTTTTTATCCCATGCTATGTGGGTGAAATTATGATACCATGCCAAGTTTCAACCTTTTTAGAGTTCATTTGTGGTGCTTTTTAATTTCAGGGTCATTTAGCTCAAAACAATTCATTAAATGCATGAAAAATAGGAAATGAAGTTAGATAGGGTTGAAATTTTAGGATGTGGCTTCTAATGCTTCATATTGAATGCACAAAAAGTCTGGAGTTGAAATAAGTTAAAAAAAATTGAAATCCTTTTGTAACAGACGAGTTTTCGTCCGAAACCCTGATACTTCGAAAGAGATTGTCCATTTTGTATACGAAGTGCATCTAGTTTTTGCCGTAACCGTCTCAACTTTTTAGCACATGCTATGTGGGTGAAATTATGGTACCATGCCAAGTTTCAACCATTTCAGAGTTCATTTGTGGTGCTTTTTAATTTCAGGGTCATTTAGCTCAAAACAATTCATTAAATGCATGAAAAATAGGAAATGAAGTTAGATAGGGTTGAAATTTTAGGATGTGGCTTCTAATGCTTCATATTGAATGCACAAAAAGTTTGGAGTTGAAATAAGTTAAAAAAAATTGAAATCCTTTTGTAACAGACGAGTTTTCGTCCGAAACCGTGATACTTCGAAAGAGATTGTCCATTTTGTACACGAAGTGCATCCAGCTTTTGCCGTAACCCTCTCAACTTTTTAGCACATGCTATGTGGGTGAAATTATGATACCATGCCAAGTTTCAACCATTTCAGAGTTCATTTGTGGTGCTTTTTAATTTCAGGGTCATTTAGCTCAAAACAATTCATTAAATGCATGAAAAATAGGAAATGAAGTTAGATAGGGTTGAAATTTTAGGATGTGGCTTCTAATGCTTCATATTGAATGCACAAAAAGTCTGGAGTTGAAATAAGTTAAAAAAAATTGAAATCCTTTTGTAACACACGAGTTTTCGTCCTAAACCCTGATACTTCGAAAGAGATTGTCCATTTTGTACACGAAGTGCATCCAGTTTTTGCCGTAACCCTCTCAACTTTTTAGCACATGCTATGTGGGTGAAATTATGGTACCATGCCAAGTTTCAACCATTTCAGAGTTCATTTGTGGTGCTTTTTAATTTCAGGGTCATTTAGCTCAAAACAATTCATTAAATGCATGAAAAATAGCAAATGAAGTTAGATAGGGTTGAAATTTTAGGATGTGGCTTCTAATGGTTCATATTGAATGCACAAAAAGTCTGGAGTTGAAATAAGTTAAAAAAATTTGAAATCCTTTTGTAACAGACGAGTTTTCGTCCGAAACCCTGATATTTCGAAAGAGATTGTCCATTTTGTACACGAAGTGCATCCAGTTTTTGCCGTAACCCTCTCAACTTTTTAGCACATGCTATGTGGGTGAAATTATGATACCATGCCAAGTTTCAACCATTTGATAGTTCATTTGTGGTGCTTTTTAATTTCAGGGTCATTTAGCTCAAAACAATTCATTAAATGCATGAAAAATAGGAAATGAAGTTAGATAGGGTTGAAATTTTAGGATGTGGCTTCTAATGCTCCATATTGAATGCACAAAAAGTCTGGAGTTGAAATAATTTTAAAAAATTGAAATCCTTTTGTAACAGACGAGTTTTCGTCCGAAACCGTGATACTTCGAAAGAGATTGTCCATTTTGTACACGAAGTGCATCCAGTTTTTGCCGTAACCCTCTCAACTTTTTAGCACATGCTATGTGGGTGAAATTATGATACCATGCCAACTTTCAACCATTTCAGAGTTCATTTGTGGTGCTTTTTAATTTCAGGGTTATTTAGCTCAAAACAATTCATTAAATGCATGAAAAATAGCAAATGAAGTTAGATAGGGTTGAAATTTAATGAATGTGGCTTCTAATGGTTCATATGGAATGCACAAAAAGTTTGGAGTTGAAATAAGTTTAAAAAAATTGAAATCCTTTTGTAACAGACGAGTTTTCGTCCTAAACCCTGATACTTCGAAAGAGATTGTCCATTTTGTACACGAAGTGCATCCAGTTTTTGCCGTAACCCTCTCAACTTTTTAGCACATGCTATGTGGGTGAAATTATGATACCATGCCAAGTTTCAACCATTTCAGAGTTCATTTGTGGTGCTTTTTAATTTCAGGGTCATTTAGCTCAAAACAATTCATTAAATGCATGAAAAATAGGAAATGAAGTTAGATAGGGTTGAAATTTTAGGATGTGGCTTCTAATGCTTCATATTGAATGCACAAAAAGTCTGGAGTTGAAATAAGTTAAAAAAAATTGAAATCCTTTTGTAACAGACGAGTTTTCGTCCTAAACCCTGATACTTCGAAAGAGATTGTCCATTTTGTATACGAAGTGCATCCAGTTTTTGCCGTAACCCTCTCAACTTTTTAGCACATGCTATGTGGGTGAAATTATGATACCATGCCAACTTTCAACCATTTCAGAGTTCATTTGTGATGCTTTTTAATTTCAGGGTCATTTAGCTCAAAACAATTCATTAAATGCATGAAAAATAGCAAATGAAGTTAGATAGGGTCGAAATTTTAGGATGTGGCTTCTAATGGTTCATATTGAATGCACAAAAAGTCTGGAGTTGAAATAAGTTAAAAAAAATTGAAATCCTATTGTAACAGACGAGTTTTCGTCCTAAACCCTGATACTTCGAAAGAGATTGTCCATTTTGTACACGAAGTGCATCTAGTTTTTGCCGTAACCGTCTCAACTTTTTAGCACATGCTATGTGGGTGAAATTATGGTACCATGCCAAGTTTCAACCATTTCAGAGTTCATTTGTGGTGCTTTTTAATTTCAGGGTCATTTAGCTCAAAACAATTCATTAAATGCATGAAAAATAGCAAATGAAGTTAGATAGGGTTGAAATTCTAGGATGTGGCTTATAATGCTTCATATTGAATGCACAAAAAGTCTGGAGTTGAAATAAGTTAAAAAAAATTGAAATCCTTTTGTAATAGACGAGTTTTCGTCCGAAACCCTGATACTTCGAAAGTGATTGTCCATTTTGTACACGTAGTGCATCCAGCTTTTGCCGTAACCCTCTCAACTTTTTAGCACATGCTATGTGGGTGAAATTATGATACCATGCCAACTTTCAACCATTTCAGAGTTCATTTGTGGTGCTTTTTAATTTCAGGGTCATTTAGCTCAAAACAATTCATTAAATGCATGAAAAATAGCAAATGAAGTTAGATAGGGTCGAAATTTTAGGATGTGGCTTCTAATGGTTCATATGGAATGCACAAAAAGTCTGGAGTTGAAAAAAGTTAAAAAAAATTGAAATCCTTATGTAACAGACGAGTTTTCGTCCGAAACCCTGATACTTCGAAAGAGATTGTCCATTTTGTACACGAAGTGCATCCAGCTTTTGCCGTAACCCTCTCAACTTTTTATCCCATGCTATGTGGGTGAAATTATGATACCATGCCAAGTTTCAACCTTTTTAGAGTTCATTTGTGGTGCTTTTTAATTTCAGGGTCATTTAGCTCAAAACAATTCATTAAATGCATGAAAAATAGGAAATGAAGTTAGATAGGGTTGAAATTTTAGGATGTGGCTTCTAATGCTTCATATTGAATGCACAAAAAGTCTGGAGTTGAAATAAGTTAAAAAAAATTGAAATCCTTTTGTAACAGACGAGTTTTCGTCCGAAACCCTGATACTTCGAAAGAGATTGTCTATTTTGTATACGAAGTGCATCCAGTTTTTGCCGTAACCCTCTCAACTTTTTAGCACATGCTATGTGGGTGAAATTATGATACCATGCCAACTTTCAACCATTTCAGAGTTCATTTGTGATGCTTTTTAATTTCAGGGTCATTTAGCTCAAAACAATTCATTAAATGCATGAAAAATAGGAAATGAAGTTAGATAGGGTTGAAATTTTAGGATGTGGCTTCTAATGCTCCATATTGAATGCACAAAAAGTCTGGAGTTGAAATAATTTGAAAAAATTGAAATCCTTTTGTAACAGACGAGTTTTCGTCCGAAACCGTGATACTTCGAAAGAGATTGTCCATTTTGTACACGAAGTGCATCCAGCTTTTGCCGTAACCCTCTCAACTTTTTAGCACATGCTATGTGGGTGAAATTATGATACCATGCCAACTTTCAACCATTTCAGAGTTCATTTGTGGTGCTTTTTAATTTCAGGGTCATTTAGCTCAAAACAATTCATTAAATGCATGAAAAATAGGAAATGAAGTTAGATAGGGTTGAAATTTTAGGATGTGGCTTCTAATGCTTCATATTGAATGCACAAAAAGTCTGGAGTTGAAATAAGTTAAAAAAAATTGAAATCCTTTTGTAACAGACGAGTTTTCGTCCTAAACCCTGATACTTCGAAAGAGATTGTCCATTTTGTACACGAAGTGCATCCAGTTTTTGCCGTAACCCTCTCAACTTTTTAGCACATGCTATGTGGGTGAAATTATGGTACCATGCCAAGTTTCAACCATTTCAGAGTTCATTTGTGGTGCTTTTTAATTTCAGGGTCATTTAGCTCAAAACAATTCATTAAATGCATGAAAAATAGCAAATGAAGTTAGATAGGGTTGAAATTTTAGGATGTGGCTTCTAATGGTTCATATTGAATGCACAAAAAGTCTGGAGTTGAAATAAGTTAAAAAAATTTGAAATCCTTTTGTAACAGACGAGTTTTCGTCCGAAACCCTGATATTTCGAAAGAGATTGTCCATTTTGTACACGAAGTGCATCCAGTTTTTGCCGTAACCCTCTCAACTTTTTAGCACATGCTATGTGGGTGAAAATTATGGTACCATGCCAAGTTTCAACCATTTGATAGTTCATTTGTGGTGCTTTTTAATTTCAGGGTCATTTAGCTCAAAACAATTCATTAAATGCATGAAAAATAGGAAATGAAGTTAGATAGGGTTGAAATTTTAGGATGTGGCTTCTAATGCTCCATATTGAATGCACAAAAAGTCTGGAGTTGAAATAATTTTAAAAAATTGAAATCCTTTTGTAACAGACGAGTTTTCGTCCGAAACCGTGATACTTCGAAAGAGATTGTCCATTTTGTACACGAAGTGCATCCAGTTTTTGCCGTAACCCTCTCAACTTTTTAGCACATGCTATGTGGGTGAAATTATGATACCATGCCAACTTTCAACCATTTCAGAGTTCATTTGTGGTGCTTTTTAATTTCAGGGTTATTTAGCTCAAAACAATTCATTAAATGCATGAAAAATAGCAAATGAAGTTAGATAGGGTTGAAATTTAATGAATGTGGCTTCTAATGGTTCATATGGAATGCACAAAAAGTTTGGAGTTGAAATAAGTTTAAAAAAATTGAAATCCTTTTGTAACAGACGAGTTTTCGTCCTAAACCCTGATACTTCGAAAGAGATTGTCCATTTTGTACACGAAGTGCATCCAGTTTTTGCCGTAACCCTCTCAACTTTTTAGCACATGCTATGTGGGTGAAATTATGATACCATGCCAAGTTTCAACCATTTCAGAGTTCATTTGTGGTGCTTTTTAATTTCAGGGTCATTTAGCTCAAAACAATTCATTAAATGCATGAAAAATAGGAAATGAAGTTAGATAGGGTTGAAATTTTAGGATGTGGATTCTAATGCTTCATATTGAATGCACAAAAAGTCTGGAGTTGAAATAAGTTAAAAAAAATTGAAATCCTTTTGTAACAGACGAGTTTTCGTCCTAAACCCTGATACTTCGAAAGAGATTGTCCATTTTGTATACGAAGTGCATCCAGTTTTTGCCGTAACCCTCTCAACTTTTTAGCACATGCTATGTGGGTGAAATTATGATACCATGCCAACTTTCAACCATTTCAGAGTTCATTTGTGATGCTTTTTAATTTCAGGGTCATTTAGCTCAAAACAATTCATTAAATGCATGAAAAATAGCAAATGAAGTTAGATAGGGTCGAAATTTTAGGATGTGGCTTCTAATGGTTCATATTGAATGCACAAAAAGTCTGGAGTTGAAATAAGTTAAAAAAAATTGAAATCCTATTGTAACAGACGAGTTTTCGTCCTAAACCCTGATACTTCGAAAGAGATTGTCCATTTTGTACACGAAGTGCATCTAGTTTTTGCCGTAACCCTCTCAACTTTTTAGCACATGCTATGTGGGTGAAATTATGGTACCATGCCAAGTTTCAACCATTTCAGAGTTCATTTGTGGTGCTTTTTAATTTCAGGGTCATTTAGCTCAAAACAATTCATTAAATGCATGAAAAATAGCAAATGAAGTTAGATAGGGTTGAAATTCTAGGATGTGGCTTCTAATGCTTCATATTGAATGCACAAAAAGTCTGGAGTTGAAATAAGTTAAAAAAAATTGAAATCCTTTTGTAACAGACGAGTTTTCGTCCGAAACCCTGATACTTCGAAAGAGATTGTCCATTTTGTACACGTAGTGCATCCAGCTTTTGCCGTAACCCTCTCAACTTTTTAGCACATGCTATGTGGGTGAAATTATGATACCATGCCAACTTTCAACCATTTCAGAGTTCATTTGTGGTGCTTTTTAATTTCAGGGTCATTTAGCTCAAAACAATTCATTAAATGCATGAAAAATAGCAAATGAAGTTAGATAGGGTCGAAATTTTAGGATGTGGCTTCTAATGGTTCATATGGAATGCACAAAAAGTCTGGAGTTGAAAAAAGTTAAAAAAAATTGAAATCCTTATGTAACAGACGAGTTTTCGTCCGAAACCCTGATACTTCGAAAGAGATTGTCCATTTTGTACACGAAGTGCATCCAGCTTTTGCCGTAACCCTCTCACCTTTTTATCCCATGCTATGTGGGTGAAATTATGATACCATGCCAAGTTTCAACCTTTTTAGAGTTCATTTGTGGTGCTTTTTAATTTCAGGGTCATTTAGCTCAAAACAATTCATTAAATGCATGAAAAATAGGAAATGAAGTTAGATAGGGTTGAAATTTTAGGATGTGGCTGCTAATGCTTCATATTGAATGCACAAAAAGTCTGGAGTTGAAATAAGTTACAAAAAATTGAAATCCTTTTGTAACAGACGAGTTTTCGTCCGAAACCCTGATACTTCGAAAGAGATTGTCCATTTTGTATACGAAGTGCATCCAGTTTTTGCCGTAACCCTCTCAACTTTTTAGCACATGCTATGTGGGTGAAATTATGATACCATGCCAACTTTCAACCATTTCAGAGTTCATTTGTGATGCTTTTTAATTTCAGGGTCATTTAGCTCAAAACAATTCATTAAATGCATGAAAAATAGGAAATGAAGTTAGATAGGGTTGAAATTTTAGGATGTGGCTTCTAATGCTCCATATTGAATGCACAAAATGTCTGGAGTTGAAATAATTTTAAAAAATTGAAATCCTTTTGTAACAGACGAGTTTTCGTCCGAAACCGTGATACTTCGAAAGAGATTGTCCATTTTGTACACGAAGTGCATCCAGCTTTTGCCGTAACCCTCTCAACTTTTTAGCACATGCTATGTGGGTGAAATTATGATACCATGCCAACTTTCAACCATTTCAGAGTTCATTTGTGGTGCTTTTTAATTTCAGGGTCATTTAGCTCAAAACAATTCATTAAATGCATGAAAAATAGGAAATGAAGTTAGATAGGGTCGAAATTTTAGGATGTGGCTTCTAATGGTTCATATGGAATGCACAAAAAGTTTGGAGTTGAAATAAGTTTAAAAAAATTGAAATCCTTTTGTAACAGACGAGTTTTCGTCCTAAACTCTGATACTTCGGAAGAGATTGTCCATTTTGTACACGAAGTGCATCCAGTTTTTGCCGTAACCCTCTCAACTTTTTAGCACATGCTATGTGGGTGAAATTATGATACCATGCCAAGTTTCAACCATTTCAGAGTTCATTTGTGGTGCTTTTTAATTTCAGGGTCATTTAGCTCAAAACAATTCATTAAATGCACGAAAAATAGGAAATGAAGTTAGATAGGGTTGAAATTTTAGGATGTGGCTTCTAATGCTTCATATTGAATGCACAAAAAGTCTGGAGTTGAAATAAGTTAAAAAAAATTGAAATCCTTTTGTAACACACGAGTTTTCGTCCTAAACCCTGATACTTCGAAAGAGATTGTCCATTTTGTACACGAAGTGCATCCAGTTTTTGCCGTAACCCTCTCAACTTTTTAGCACATGCTATGTGGGTGAAATTATGGTACCATGCCAAGTTTCAACCATTTCAGAGTTCATTTGTGGTGCTTTTTAATTTCAGGGTCATTTAGCTCAAAACAATTCATTAAATGCATGAAAAATAGCAAATGAAGTTAGATAGGGTTGAAATTTTAGGATGTGGCTTCTAATGGTTCATATTGAATGCACAAAAAGTCTGGAGTTGAAATAAGTTAAAAAAAATTGAAATCCTTTTGTAACAGACGAGTTTTCGTCCGAAACCCTGATATTTCGAAAGAGATTGTCCATTTTGTACACGAAGTGCATCCAGTTTTTGCCGTAACCCTCTCAACTTTTTAGCACATGCTATGTGGGTGAAATTATGATACCATGCCAAGTTTCAACCATTTGATAGTTCATTTGTGGTGCTTTTTAATTTCAGGGTCATTTAGCTCAAAACAATTCATTAAATGCATGAAAAATAGGAAATGAAGTTAGATAGGGTTGAAATTTTAGGATGTGGCTTCTAATGCTCCATATTGAATGCACAAAAAGTCTGGAGTTGAAATAATTTTAAAAAATTGAAATCCTTTTGTAACAGACGAGTTTTCGTCCGAAACCGTGATACTTCGAAAGAGATTGTCCATTTTGTACACGAAGTGCATCCAGTTTTTGCCGTAACCCTCTCAACTTTTTAGCACATGCTATGTGGGTGAAATTATGATACCATGCCAACTTTCAACCATTTCAGAGTTCATTTGTGGTGCTTTTTAATTTCAGGGTCATTTAGCTCAAAACAATTCATTAAATGCATGAAAAATAGCAAATGAAGTTAGATAGGGTTGAAATTTAATGAATGTGGCTTCTAATGGTTCATATGGAATGCACAAAAAGTTTGGAGTTGAAATAAGTTTAAAAAAATTGAAATCCTTTTGTAACAGACGAGTTTTCGTCCTAAACCCTGATACTTCGAAAGAGATTGTCCATTTTGTACACGAAGTGCATCCAGTTTTTGCCGTAACCCTCTCAACTTTTTAGCACATGCTATGTGGGTGAAATTATGATACCATGCCAAGTTTCAACCATTTCAGAGTTCATTTGTGGTGCTTTTTAATTTCAGGGTCATTTAGCTCAAAACAATTCATTAAATGCATGACAAATAGGAAATGAAGTTAGATAGGGTTGAAATTTTAGGATGTGGCTTCTAATGCTTCATATTGAATGCACAAAAAGTCTGGAGTTGAAATAAGTTAAAAAAAATTGAAATCCTTTTGTAACAGACGAGTTTTCGTCCTAAACCCTCATACTTCGAAAGAGATTGTCCATTTTGTATACGAAGTGCATCCAGTTTTTGCCGTAACCCTCTCAACTTTTTAGCACATGCTATGTGGGTGAAATTATGATACCATGCCAACTTTCAACCATTTCAGAGTTCATTTGTGATGCTTTTTAATTTCAGGGTCATTTAGCTCAAAACAATTCATTAAATGCATGAAAAATAGCAAATGAAGTTAGATAGGGTCGAAATTTTAGGATGTGGCTTCTAATGGTTCATATTGAATGCACAAAAAGTCTGGAGTTGAAATAAGTTAAAAAAAATTGAAATCCTATTGTAACAGACGAGTTTTCGTCCTAAACCCTGATACTTCGAAAGAGATTGTCCATTTTGTACACGAAGTGCATCTAGTTTTTGCCGTAACCCTCTCAACTTTTTAGCACATGCTATGTGGGTGAAATTATGGTACCATGCCAAGTTTCAACCATTTCAGAGTTCATTTGTGGTGCTTTTTAATTTCAGGGTCATTTAGCTCAAAACAATTCATTAAATGCATGAAAAATAGCAAATGAAGTTAGATAGGGTTGAAATTCTAGGATGTGGCTTCTAATGCTTCATATTGAATGCACAAAAAGTCTGGAGTTGAAATAAGTTAAAAAAAATTGAAATCCTTTTGTAACAGACGAGTTTTCGTCCGAAACCCTGATACTTCGAAAGAGATTGTCCATTTTGTACACGTAGTGCATCCAGCTTTTGCCGTAACCCTCTCAACTTTTTAGCACATGCTATGTGGGTGAAATTATGATACCATGCCAACTTTCAACCATTTCAGAGTTCATTTGTGGTGCTTTTTAATTTCAGGGTCATTTAGCTCAAAACAATTCATTAAATGCATGAAAAATAGCAAATGAAGTTAGATAGGGTCGAAATTTTAGGATGTGGCTTCTAATGGTTCATATGGAATGCACAAAAAGTCTGGAGTTGAAAAAAGTTAAAAAAAATTGAAATCCTTATGTAACAGACGAGTTTTCGTCCGAAACCCTGATACTTCGAAAGAGATTGTCCATTTTGTACACGAAGTGCATCCAGCTTTTGCCGTAACCCTCTCACCTTTTTATCCCATGCTATGTGGGTGAAATTATGATACCATGCCAAGTTTCAACCTTTTTAGAGTTCATTTGTGGTGCTTTTTAATTTCAGGGTCATTTAGCTCAAAACAATTCATTAAATGCATGAAAAATAGGAAATGAAGTTAGATAGGGTTGAAATTTTAGGATGTGGCTGCTAATGCTTCATATTGAATGCACAAAAAGTCTGGAGTTGAAATAAGTTACAAAAAATTGAAATCCTTTTGTAACAGACGAGTTTTCGTCCGAAACCCTGATACTTCGAAAGAGATTGTCCATTTTGTATACGAAGTGCATCCAGTTTTTGCCGTAACCCTCTCAACTTTTTAGCACATGCTATGTGGGTGAAATTATGATACCATGCCAACTTTCAACCATTTCAGAGTTCATTTGTGATGCTTTTTAATTTCAGGGTCATTTAGCTCAAAACAATTCATTAAATGCATGAAAAATAGGAAATGAAGTTAGATAGGGTTGAAATTTTAGGATGTGGCTTCTAATGCTCCATATTGAATGCACAAAATGTCTGGAGTTGAAATAATTTTAAAAAATTGAAATCCTTTTGTAACAGACGAGTTTTCGTCCGAAACCGTGATACTTCGAAAGAGATTGTCCATTTTGTACACGAAGTGCATCCAGCTTTTGCCGTAACCCTCTCAACTTTTTAGCACATGCTATGTGGGTGAAATTATGATACCATGCCAACTTTCAACCATTTCAGAGTTCATTTGTGGTGCTTTTTAATTTCAGGGTCATTTAGCTCAAAACAATTCATTAAATGCATGAAAAATAGGAAATGAAGTTAGATAGGGTCGAAATTTTAGGATGTGGCTTCTAATGGTTCATATGGAATGCACAAAAAGTTTGGAGTTGAAATAAGTTTAAAAAAATTGAAATCCTTTTGTAACAGACGAGTTTTCGTCCTAAACTCTGATACTTCGGAAGAGATTGTCCATTTTGTACACGAAGTGCATCCAGTTTTTGCCGTAACCCTCTCAACTTTTTAGCACATGCTATGTGGGTGAAATTATGATACCATGCCAAGTTTCAACCATTTCAGAGTTCATTTGTGGTGCTTTTTAATTTCAGGGTCATTTAGCTCAAAACAATTCATTAAATGCACGAAAAATAGGAAATGAAGTTAGATAGGGTTGAAATTTTAGGATGTGGCTTCTAATGCTTCATATTGAATGCACAAAAAGTCTGGAGTTGAAATAAGTTAAAAAAAATTGAAATCCTTTTGTAACACACGAGTTTTCGTCCTAAACCCTGATACTTCGAAAGAGATTGTCCATTTTGTACACGAAGTGCATCCAGTTTTTGCCGTAACCCTCTCAACTTTTTAGCACATGCTATGTGGGTGAAATTATGGTACCATGCCAAGTTTCAACCATTTCAGAGTTCATTTGTGGTGCTTTTTAATTTCAGGGTCATTTAGCTCAAAACAATTCATTAAATGCATGAAAAATAGCAAATGAAGTTAGATAGGGTTGAAATTTTAGGATGTGGCTTCTAATGGTTCATATTGAATGCACAAAAAGTCTGGAGTTGAAATAAGTTAAAAAAAATTGAAATCCTTTTGTAACAGACGAGTTTTCGTCCGAAACCCTGATATTTCGAAAGAGATTGTCCATTTTGTACACGAAGTGCATCCAGTTTTTGCCGTAACCCTCTCAACTTTTTAGCACATGCTATGTGGGTGAAATTATGATACCATGCCAAGTTTCAACCATTTGATAGTTCATTTGTGGTGCTTTTTAATTTCAGGGTCATTTAGCTCAAAACAATTCATTAAATGCATGAAAAATAGGAAATGAAGTTAGATAGGGTTGAAATTTTAGGATGTGGCTTCTAATGCTCCATATTGAATGCACAAAAAGTCTGGAGTTGAAATAATTTTAAAAAATTGAAATCCTTTTGTAACAGACGAGTTTTCGTCCGAAACCGTGATACTTCGAAAGAGATTGTCCATTTTGTACACGAAGTGCATCCAGTTTTTGCCGTAACCCTCTCAACTTTTTAGCACATGCTATGTGGGTGAAATTATGATACCATGCCAACTTTCAACCATTTCAGAGTTCATTTGTGGTGCTTTTTAATTTCAGGGTCATTTAGCTCAAAACAATTCATTAAATGCATGAAAAATAGCAAATGAAGTTAGATAGGGTTGAAATTTACTGAATGTGGCTTCTAATGGTTCATATGGAATGCACAAAAAGTTTGGAGTTGAAATAAGTTTAAAAAAATTGAAATCCTTTTGTAACAGACGAGTTTTCGTCCTAAACCCTGATACTTCGAAAGAGATTGTCCATTTTGTACACGAAGTGCATCCAGTTTTTGCCGTAACCCTCTCAACTTTTTAGCACATGCTATGTGGGTGAAATTATGATACCATGCCAAGTTTCAACCATTTCAGAGTTCATTTGTGGTGCTTTTTAATTTCAGGGTCATTTAGCTCAAAACAATTCATTAAATGCATGACAAATAGGAAATGAAGTTAGATAGGGTTGAAATTTTAGGATGTGGCTTCTAATGCTTCATATTGAATGCACAAAAAGTCTGGAGTTGAAATAAGTTAAAAAAAATTGAAATCCTTTTGTAACAGACGAGTTTTCGTCCTAAACCCTCATACTTCGAAAGAGATTGTCCATTTTGTATACGAAGTGCATCCAGTTTTTGCCGTAACCCTCTCAACTTTTTAGCACATGCTATGTGGGTGAAATTATGATACCATGCCAACTTTCAACCATTTCAGAGTTCATTTGTGATGCTTTTTAATTTCAGGGTCATTTAGCTCAAAACAATTCATTAAATGCATGAAAAATAGCAAATGAAGTTAGATAGGGTCGAAATTTTAGGATGTGGCTTCTAATAGTTCATATTGAATGCACAAAAAGTTTGGAGTTCAAATAAGTTAAAAAAATTGAAATCCTTTTGTAACAGACGAGTTTTCGTCCTAAACCCTGATACTTCGAAAGAGATTGTCCATTTTGTACACGAAGTGCATCTAGTTTTTGCCGTAACCCTCTCAACTTTTTAGCACATGCTATGTGGGTGAAATTATGGTACCATGCCAAGTTTCAACCATTTCAGAGTTCATTTGTGGTGCTTTTTAATTTCAGGGTCATTTAGCTCAAAACAATTCATTAAATGCATGAAAAATAGCAAATGAAGTTAGATAGGGTTGAAATTTTAGGATGTGGCTTCTAATGCTTCATATTGAATGCACAAAAAGTCTGGAGTTGAAATAACTTAAAAAAAATTGAAATCCTTTTGTAACAGACGAGTTTTCGTCCGAAACCCTGATACTTCGAAAGAGATTGTCCATTTTGTATACGAAGTGCATCCAGTTTTTGCCGTAACCCTCTCAACTTTTTAGCACATGCTATGTGGGTGAAATTATGATACCATGCCAACTTTCAACCATTTCAGAGTTCATTTGTGATGCTTTTTAATTTCAGGGTCATTTAGCTCAAAACAATTCATTAAATGCATGAAAAATAGCAAATGAAGTTAGATAGGGTCGAAATTTTAGGATGTGGCTTCTAATAGTTCATATTGAATGCACAAAAAGTTTGGAGTTCAAATAAGTTAAAAAAATTGAAATCCTTTTGTAACGGACGAGTTTTCGTCCTAAACCCTGATACTTCGAAAGAGATTGTCCATTTTGTACACGAAGTGCATCTAGTTTTTGCCGTAACCCTCTCAACTTTTTAGCACATGCTATGTGGGTGAAATTATGGTACCATGCCAAGTTTCAACCATTTCAGAGTTCATTTGTGGTGCTTTTTAATTTCAGGGTCATTTAGCTCAAAACAATTCATTAAATGCATGAAAAATAGCAAATGAAGTTAGATAGGGTTGAAATTTTAGGATGTGGCTTCTAATGCTTCATATTGAATGCACAAAAAGTCTGGAGTTGAAATAAGTTAAAAAAATTTGAAATCCTTTTGTAACAGACGAGTTTTCGTCCGAAACCCTGATACTTCGAAAGAGATTGTCCATTTTGTATACGAAGTGCATCCAGTTTTTGCCGTAACCCTCTCAACTTTTTAGCACATGCTATGTGGGTGAAATTATGATACCATGCCAACTTTCAACCATTTCAGAGTTCATTTGTGATGCTTTTTAATTTCAGGGTCATTTAGCTCAAAACAATTCATTATATGCATGAAAAATAGCAAATGAAGTTAGATAGGGTTGAAATTCTAGGATGTGGCTTCTAATGGTTCATATTGAATGCACAAAAAGTCTGGAGTTGAAAAAAGTTAAAAAAAATTGAAATCCTTATGTAACAGACGAGTTTTCGTCCGAAACCTTGATACTTCGAAAGAGATTGTCCATTTTGTACACGAAGTGCATCCAGTTTTTGCCGTAACCCTCTCAACTTTTTAGCACATGCTATGTGGGTGAAATTATGATACCATGCCAAGTTTCAACCATTTCATAGTTCATTTGTGGTGCTTTTTAATTTCAGGGTCATTTAGCTCAAAACAATTCATTAAATGCATGAAAAATAGCAAATGAAGTTAGATAGGGTTGAAAGTATAGGATGTGGCTTCTAATGGTTCATATTGAATGCACAAAAAGTCTGGAGTTGAAATAATTTTAAAAAATTGAAATCCTTTTGTAACAGACGAGTTTTCGTCCGAAACCCTGATACTTCGAAAGAGATTGTCCATTTTGTACACGAAGTGCATCCAGTTTTTTCCGTAACCCTCTCAACTTTTTAGCACATGCTATGTGGGTGAAATTATGATACCATGCCAAGTTTCAACCATTTCAGAGTTCATTTGTGGTGCTTTTTAATTTCAGGGTCATTTAGGTCAAAACAATTCATTAAATGCATAAAAAATAGCAACTGAAGTTAGATAGGGTTGAAATTTTAGGATGTGGCTTCTAATGCTTCATATTGAATGCACAAAAAGTCTGGAGTTGAAATAAGTTAAAAAAATTGAAATCCTTTTGTAACACACGAGTTTTCGTCCGAAACCCTGATACTTCGAAAGAGATTGTCCGTTTTGTACACGAAGTGCATCCAGTTTTTGCCGTAACCCTCTCAACTTTTTAGCACATGCTATGTGGGTGAAATTATGATACCATGCCAAGTTTCAACCATTTGATAGTTCATTTGTGGTGCTTTTTAATTTCAGGGTCATTTAGCTCAAAACAATTCATTAAATGCATGAAAAATAGGAAATGAAGTTAGATAGGGTTGAAATTCTAGGATGTGGCTTCTAATGGTTCATATTGAATGCACAAAAAGTCTGGAGTTGAAAAAAGTTAAAAAAAATTGAAATCCTTATGTAACAGACGAGTTTTCGTCCGAAACCCTGATACTTCGAAAGAGATTGTCCATTTTGTACACGAAGTGCATCCAGCTTTTGCCGTAACCCTCTCAACTTTTTAGCACATGCTATGTGGGTGAAATTATGATACTATGCCAACTTTCAACCATTTCAGAGTTCATTTGTGGTGCTTTTTAATTTCAGGGTCATTTAGCTCAAAACAATTCATTAAATGCATGAAAAATAGCAAATGAAGTTAGATAGGGTTGAAATTTTAGGATGTGGCTTCTAATGGTTCATATTGAATGCACAAAAAGTCTGGAGTTGAAAAAAGTTAAAAAAAATTGAAATCCTTATGTAACAGACGAGTTTTCGTCCGAAACCCTGATACATCGAAAGAGATTGTCCATTTTGTACACGAAGTGCATCCAGCTTTTGCCGTAACCCTCTCAAATTTTTATCCCATGCTATGTGGGTGAAATTATGATACCATGCCAAGTTTCAACCTTTTTAGAGTTCATTTGTGATGCTTTTTAATTTCAGGGTCATTTAGCTCAAAACAATTCATTAAATGCATGAAAAATAGGAAATGAAGTTAGATAGGGTTGAAATTTTAGGATGTGGCTTCTAATGCTTCATATTGAATGCACAAAAAGTCTGGAGTTGAAATAAGTTAAAAAAAATTGAAATCCTTTTGTAACAGACGAGTTTTCGTCCGAAACCCTGATACTTCGAAAGAGATTGTCCATTTTGTATACGAAGTGCATCCAGTTTTTGCCGTAACCCTCTCAACTTTTTAGCACATGCTATGTGGGTGAAATATGATACCATGCCAACTTTCAACCATTTCAGAGTTCATTTGTGATGCTTTTTAATTTCAGGGTCATTTAGCTCAAAACAATTCATTAAATGCATGAAAAATAGCAAATGAAGATAGATAGGGTTGAAATTTTAGGATGTGGCTTCTAATGGTTCATATTGAATGCACAAAAAGTCTGGAGTTGAAAAAAATTAAAAAAAATTGAAATCCTTATGTAACAGACGAGTTTTCGTCCGAAACCCTGATACTTCGAAAGAGATTGTCCATTTTGTACACGAAGTGCATCCAGCTTTTGCCGTAACCCTCTCAACTTTTTAGCACATGCTATGTGGGTGAAATTATGATACCATGCCAACTTTCAACCATTTCAGAGTTCATTTGTGGTGCTTTTTAATTTCAGGGTCATTTAGCTCAAAACAATTCATTAAATGCATGAAAAATAGCAAATGAAGTTAGATAGGGTTGAAATTTTAGGATGTGGCTTCTAATGCTTCATATTGAATGCACAAAAAGTCTGGAGTTGAAAAAAGTTAAAAAAATTGAAATCCTTATGTAACAGACGAGTTTTCGTCCGAAACCCTGATACTTCGAAAGAGATTGTCCATTTTGTACACGAAGTGCATCCAGTTTTTGCCGTAAACCTCTCAACTTTTTATCCCATGCTATGTGGGTGAAATTATGATACCATGCCAAGTTTCAACCATTTCATAGTTCATTTGTGGTGCTTTTTAATTTCAGGGTCATTTAGCTCAAAACAATTCATTAAATGCATGAAAAATAGCAAATGAAGTTAGATAGGGTTGAAAGTTTAGGATGTGGCTTCTAATGGTTCATATTGAATGCACAAAAAGTCTGGAGTTGAAAAAAGTTAAAAAAAATTGAAATCCTTATGTAACAGACGAGTTTTCGTCCGAAACCCTGATACTTCGAAAGAGATTGTCCATTTTGTACACGAAGTGCATCCAGCTTTTGCCGTAACCCTCTCAACTTTTTAGCACATGCTATGTGGGTGAAATTATGGTACCATGCCAAGTTTCAACCATTTCAGAGTTCATTTGTGGTGCTTTTTAATTTCAGGGTCATTTAGCTCAAAATAATTCATTAAATGCATGAAAAATAGCAAATGAAGTTAGATAGGGTTAAATTTTAGGATGTGGCTTCTAATGGTTCATATTGAATGCACAAAAAGTCTGGAGTTGAAATAAGTTAAAAAAAATTGAAATCCTTTTGTAACAGACGAGTTTTCGTCCGAAACCCTGATATTTCGAAAGAGATTGTCCATTTTGTACACGAAGTGCATCCAGATTTTGCCGTAACCCTCTCAACTTTTTAGCACATGCTATGTGGGTGAAATTATGATACCATGCCAAGTTTCAACCATTTGATAGTTCATTTGTGGTGCTTTTTAATTTCAGGGTCATTTAGCTCAAAACAATTCATTAAATGCATGAAAAATAGCAAATGAAGTTAGATAGGGTTGAAATTTTAGGATGTGGCTTCTAATGCTTCATATTGAATGCACAAAAAGTCTGGTGTTGAAAAAAGTTAAAAAAATTGAAATACTTATGTAACAGACGAGTTTTCGTCCGAAACCCTGATACTTCGAAAGAGATTGTCCATTTTGTACACGAAGTACATCCAGCATTTGCGGTAACCCTCTCAACTTTTTAGCACATGCTATGTGGGTGAAATTATGATACCATGCCAAGTTTCAACCATTTCATAGTTCATTTGTGGTGCTTTTTAATTTCAGGGTCATTTAGCTCAAAACAATTCATTAAATGCATGAAAAATAGCAAATGAAGTTAGATAGGGTTGAAAGTTTAGGATGTGGCTTCTAATGGTTCATATTGAATGCACAAAAAGTCTGGAGTTGAAAAAAGTTAAAAAAAATTGAAATCCTTATGTAACAGACGAGTTTTCGTCCGAAACCCTGATACTTCGAAAGAGATTGTCCATTTTGTACACGAAGTGCATCCAGCTTTTGCCGTAACCCTCTAAACTTTTTAGCACATGCTATGTGGGTGAAATTATGATACCATGCCAAGTTTCAACCATTTCAGAGTTCATTTGTGGTGCTTTTTAATTTCAGGGTCATTTAGCTCAAAACAATTCATTAAATGCATGAAAAATAGAAAATGAAGTTAGATAGGGTTAAATTTTAGGATGTGGCTTCTAATGGTTCATATTGAATGCACAAAAAGTCTGGAGTTGAAATAAGTTAAAAAAAATTGAAATCCTTTTGTAACAGACGAGTTTTCGTCCGAAACCCTGATATTTCGAAAGAGATTGTCCATTTTGTACACGAAGTGCATCCAGATTTTGCCGTAACCCTCTCAACTTTTTAGCACATGCTATGTGGGTGAAATTATGATACCATGCCAAGTTTCAACCATTTGATAGTTCATTTGTGGTGCTTTTTAATTTCAGGGTCATTTAGCTCAAAACATTCATTAAATGCATGAAAAATAGCAAATGAAGTTAGATAGGGTTGAAATTTTAGGATGTGGCTTCTAATGCTTCATATTGAATGCACAAAAAGTCTGGAGTTGAAAAAAGTTAAAAAAATTGAAATCCTTATGTAACAGACGAGTTTTCGTCCGAAACCCTGATACTTCGAAAGAGATTGTCCATTTTGTACACGAAGTACATCCAGCATTTGCCGTAACCCTCTCAACTTTTTAGCACATGCTATGTGGGTGAAATTATGATACCATGCCAAGTTTCAACCATTTCATAGTTCATTTGTGGTGCTTTTTAATTTCAGGGTCATTTAGCTCAAAACAATTCATTAAATGCATGAAAAATAGCAAATGAAGTTAGATAGGGTTGAAAGTTTAGGATGTGGCTTCTAATGGTTCATATTGAATGCACAAAAAGTCTGGAGTTGAAAAAAGTTAAAAAAAATTGAAATCCTTATGTAACAGACGAGTTTTCGTCCGAAACCCTGATACTTCGAAAGAGATTGTCCATTTTGTACACGACGTGCATCCAGCTTTTGCCGTAACCCTCTAAACTTTTTAGCACATGCTATGTGGGTGAAATTATGATACCATGCCAAGTTTCAACCATTTCAGAGTTCATTTGTGGTGCTTTTTAATTTCAGGGTCATTTAGGACAAAACAATTCATTAAATGCATAAAAAATAGCAAATGAAGTTAGATAGGGTTGAAATTTTAGGATGTGGCTTCTAATGCTTCATATTGAATGCACAAAAAGTCTGGAGTTGAAATAAGTTAAAAAAATTGAAATCCTTTTGTAACACACGAGTTTTCGTCCGAAACCCTGATACTTCGAAAGAGATTGTCCATTTTCTACACGAAGTACATCCAGCATTTGCGGTAACCCTCTCAACTTTTTAGCACATGCTATGTGGGTGAAATTATGATACCATGCCAAGTTTCAACCATTTCATAGTTCATTTGTGGTGCTTTTTAATTTCAGGGTCATTTAGCTCAAAACAATTCATTAAATGCATGAAAAATAGCAAATGAAGTTAGATAGGGTTGAAAGTTTAGGATGTGGCTTCTAATGGTTCATATTGAATGCACAAAAAGTCTGGAGTTGAAAAAAGTTAAAAAAAATTGAAATCCTTATGTAACAGACGAGTTTTCGTCCGAAACCCTGATACTTCGAAAGAGATTGTCCATTTTGTACACGAAGTGCATCCAGCTTTTGCCGTAACCCTCTAAACTTTTTAGCACATGCTATGTGGGTGAAATTATGATACCATGCCAAGTTTCAACCATTTCAGAGTTCATTTGTGGTGCTTTTTAATTTCAGGGTCATTTAGCTCAAAACAATTCATTAAATGCATGAAAAATAGAAAATGAAGTTAGATAGGGTTAAATTTTAGGATGTGGCTTCTAATGGTTCATATTGAATGCACAAAAAGTCTGGAGTTGAAATAAGTTAAAAAAAATTGAAATCCTTTTGTAACAGACGAGTTTTCGTCCGAAACCCTGATATTTCGAAAGAGATTGTCCATTTTGTACACGAAGTGCATCCAGATTTTGCCGTAACCCTCTCAACTTTTTAGCACATGCTATGTGGGTGAAATTATGATACCATGCCAAGTTTCAACCATTTGATAGTTCATTTGTGGTGCTTTTTAATTTCAGGGTCATTTAGCTCAAAACAATTCATTAAATGCATGAAAAATAGCAAATGAAGTTAGATAGGGTTGAAATTTTAGGATGTGGCTTCTAATGCTTCATATTGAATGCACAAAAAGTCTGGAGTTCAAAAAAGTTAAAAAAATTGAAATCCTTATGTAACAGACGAGTTTTCGTCCGAAACCCTGATACTTCGAAAGAGATTGTCCATTTTGTACACGAAGTACATCCAGCATTTGCCGTAACCCTCTCAACTTTTTAGCACATGCTATGTGGGTGAAATTATGATACCATGCCAAGTTTCAACCATTTCATAGTTCATTTGTGGTGCTTTTTAATTTCAGGGTCATTTAGCTCAAAACAATTCATTAAATGCATGAAAAATAGCAAATGAAGTTAGATAGGGTTGAAAGTTTAGGATGTGGCTTCTAATGGTTCATATTGAATGCACAAAAAGTCTGGAGTTGAAAAAAGTTAAAAAAAATTGAAATCCTTATGTAACAGACGAGTTTTCGTCCGAAACCCTGATACTTCGAAAGAGATTGTCCATTTTGTACACGAAGTGCATCCAGCTTTTGCCGTAACCCTCTAAACTTTTTAGCACATGCTATGTGGGTGAAATTATGATACCATGCCAAGTTTCAACCATTTCAGAGTTCATTTGTGGTGCTTTTTAATTTCAGGGTCATTTAGGACAAAACAATTCATTAAATGCATAAAAAATAGCAAATGAAGTTAGATAGGGTTGAAATTTTAGGATGTGGCTTCTAATGCTTCATATTGAATGCACAAAAAGTCTGGAGTTGAAATAAGTTAAAAAAATTGAAATCCTTTTGTAACACACGAGTTTTCGTCCGAAACCCTGATACTTCGAAAGAGATTGTCCGTTTTGTACACGAAGTGCATCCAGTTTTTGCCGTAACCCTCTCAACTTTTTAGCACATGCTATGTGGGTGAAATTATGATACCATGCCAAGTTTCAACCATTTGATAGTTCATTTGTGGTGCTTTTTAATTTCAGGGTCATTTAGCTCAAAACAATTCATTAAATGCATGAAAAATAGGAAATGAAGTTAGATAGGGTTGAAATTCTAGGATGTGGCTTCTAATGGTTCATATTGAATGCACAAAAAGTCTGGAGTTGAAAAAAGTTAAAAAAAATTGAAATCCTTATGTAACAGACGAGTTTTCGTCCGAAACCCTGATACTTGGAAAGAGATTGCGCATTTTGTACACGAAGTGCATCCAGCTTTTGCCGTAACCCTCTAAACTTTTTAGCACATGCTATGTGGGTGAAATTATGATACCATGCCAACTTTCAACCATTTCAGAGTTCATTTGTGGTGCTTTTTAATTTCAGGGTCATTTAGCTCAAAACAATTCATTAAATGCATGAAAAATAGAAAATGAAGTTAGATAGGGTTAAATTTTAGGATGTGGCTTCTAATGGTTCATATTGAATGCACAAAAAGTCTGGAGTTGAAATAAGTTAAAAAAAATTGAAATCCTTTTGTAACAGACGAGTTTTCGTCCGAAACCCTGATATTTCGAAAGAGATTGTCCATTTTGTACACGAAGTGCATCCAGATTTTGCCGTAACCCTCTCAACTTTTTAGCACATGCTATGTGGGTGAAATTATGATACCATGCCAAGTTTCAACTATTTGATAGTTCATTTGTGGTGCTTTTTAATTTCAGGGTCATTTAGCTCAAAACAATTCATTAAATGCATGAAAAATAGGAAATGAAGTTAGATAGGGTTGAAATTTTAGGATGTGGCTTCTAATGCTTCATATTGAATGCACAAAAAGTCTGGAGTTGAAAAAAGTTAAAAAAATTGAAATCCTTATGTAACAGACGAGTTTTCGTCCGAAAGCCTGATACTTCGAAAGAGATTGTCCATTTTGTACACGAAGTACATCCAGCATTTGCCGTAACCCTCTCAACTTTTTAGCACATGCTATGTGGGTGAAATTATGATACCATGCCAAGTTTCAACCATTTCATAGTTCATTTGTGGTGCTTTTTAATTTCAGGGTCATTTAGCTCAAAACAATTCATTAAATGCATGAAAAATAGCAAATGAAGTTAGATAGGGTTGAAAGTTTAGGATGTGGCTTCTAATGGTTCATATTGAATGCACAAAAAGTCTGGAGTTGAAAAAAGTTAAAAAAAATTGAAATCCTTATGTAACAGACGAGTTTTCGTCCGAAACCCTGATACTTCGAAAGAGATTGTCCATTTTGTACACGAAGTGCATCCAGCTTTTGCCGTAACCCTCTAAACTTTTTAGCACATGCTATGTGGGTGAAATTATGATACCATGCCAAGTTTCAACCATTTCAGAGTTCATTTGTGGTGCTTTTTAATTTCAGGGTCATTTAGGACAAAACAATTCATTAAATGCATAAAAAATAGCAAATGAAGTTAGATAGGGTTGAAATTTTAGGATGTGGCTTCTAATGCTTCATATTGAATGCACAAAAAGTCTGGAGTTGAAATAAGTTAAAAAAATTGAAATCCTTTTGTAACACACGAGTTTTCGTCCGAAACCCTGATACTTCGAAAGAGATTGTCCGTTTTGTACACGAAGTGCATCCAGTTTTTGCCGTAACCCTCTCAACTTTTTAGCACATGCTATGTGGGTGAAATTATGATACCATGCCAAGTTTCAACCATTTGATAGTTCATTTGTGGTGCTTTTTAATTTCAGGGTCATTTAGCTCAAAACAATTCATTAAATGCATGAAAAATAGGAAATGAAGTTAGATAGGGTTGAAATTCTAGGATGTGGCTTCTAATGGTTCATATTGAATGCACAAAAAGTCTGGAGTTGAAAAAAGTTAAAAAAAATTGAAATCCTTATGTAACAGACGAGTTTTCGTCCGAAACCCTGATACTTGGAAAGAGATTGCGCATTTTGTACACGAAGTGCATCCAGCTTTTGCCGTAACCCTCTCAACTTTTTAGCACATGCTATGTGGGTGAAATTATGATACCATGCCAACTTTCAACCATTTCAGAGTTCATTTGTGGTGCTTTTTAATTTCAGGGTCATTTAGCTCAAAACAATTCATTAAATGCATGAAAAATAGCAAATGAAGTTAGATAGGGTTGAAATTTTAGGATGTGGCTTCTAATGGTTCATATTGAATGCACAAAAAGTCTGGAGTTGAAAAAAGTTAAAAAAAATTGAAATCCTTATGTAACAGACGAGTTTTCGTCCGAAACCCTGATACTTCGAAAGAGATTGTCCATTTTGTACACGAAGTGCATCCAGCTTTTGCCGTAACCCTCTCAACTTTTTAGCACATGCTATGTGGGTGAAATTATGATACCATGCCAACTTTCAACCATTTCAGAGTTCATTTGTGGTGCTTTTTAATTTCAGGGTCATTTAGCTCAAAACAATTCATTAAATGCATGAAAAATAGCAAATGAAGTTAGATAGGGTTGAAATTTTAGGATGTGGCTTCTAATGCTTCATATTGAATGCACAAAAAGTCTGGAGTTGAAAAAAGTTAAAAAAATTGAAATCCTTATGTAACAGACGAGTTTTCGTCCGAAACCCTGATACTTCGAAAGAGATTGTCCATTTTGTACACGAAGTACATCCAGCATTTGCCGTAACCCTCTCAACTTTTTAGCACATGCTATGTGGGTGAAATTATGATACCATGCCAAGTTTCAACCATTTCATAGTTCATTTGTGGTGCTTTTTAATTTCAGGGTCATTTAGCTCAAAACAATTCATTAAATGCATGAAAAATAGCAAATGAAGTTAGATAGGGTTGAAAGTTTAGGATGTGGCTTCTAATGGTTCATATTGAATGCACAAAAAGTCTGGAGTTGAAAAAAGTTAAAAAAAATTGAAATCCTTATGTAACAGACGAGTTTTCGTCCGAAACCCTGATACTTCGAAAGAGATTGTCCATTTTGTACACGAAGTGCATCCAGCTTTTGCCGTAACCCTCTCAACTTTTTAGCACATGCTATGTGGGTGAAATTATGGTACCATGCCAAGTTTCAACCATTTCAGAGTTCATTTGTGGTGCTTTTTAATTTCAGGGTCATTTAGCTCAAAACAATTCATTAAATGCATGAAAAATAGCAAATGAAGTTAGATAGGGTTAAATTTTAGGATGTGGCTTCTAATGGTTCATATTGAATGCACAAAAAGTCTGGAGTTGAAATAAGTTAAAAAAAATTGAAATCCTTTTGTAACAGACGAGTTTTCGTCCGAAACCCTGATATTTCGAAAGAGATTGTCCATTTTGTACACGAAGTGCATCCAGATTTTGCCGTAACCCTCTCAACTTTTTAGCACATGCTATGTGGGTGAAATTATGATACCATGCCAAGTTTCAACCATTTGATAGTTCATTTGTGGTGCTTTTTAATTTCAGGGTCATTTAGCTCAAAACAATTCATTAAATGCATGAAAAATAGCAAATGAAGTTAGATAGGGTTGAAATTTTAGGATGTGGCTTCTAATGCTTCATATTGAATGCACAAAAAGTCTGGTGTTGAAAAAAGTTAAAAAAATTGAAATACTTATGTAACAGACGAGTTTTCGTCCGAAACCCTGATACTTCGAAAGAGATTGTCCATTTTGTACACGAAGTACATCCAGCATTTGCGGTAACCCTCTCAACTTTTTAGCACATGCTATGTGGGTGAAATTATGATACCATGCCAAGTTTCAACCATTTCATAGTTCATTTGTGGTGCTTTTTAATTTCAGGGTCATTTAGCTCAAAACAATTCATTAAATGCATGAAAAATAGCAAATGAAGTTAGATAGGGTTGAAAGTTTAGGATGTGGCTTCTAATGGTTCATATTGAATGCACAAAAAGTCTGGAGTTGAAAAAAGTTAAAAAAAATTGAAATCCTTATGTAACAGACGAGTTTTCGTCCGAAACCCTGATACTTCGAAAGAGATTGTCCATTTTGTACACGAAGTGCATCCAGCTTTTGCCGTAACCCTCTAAACTTTTTAGCACATGCTATGTGGGTGAAATTATGATACCATGCCAAGTTTCAACCATTTCAGAGTTCATTTGTGGTGCTTTTTAATTTCAGGGTCATTTAGCTCAAAACAATTCATTAAATGCATGAAAAATAGAAAATGAAGTTAGATAGGGTTAAATTTTAGGATGTGGCTTCTAATGGTTCATATTGAATGCACAAAAAGTCTGGAGTTGAAATAAGTTAAAAAAAATTGAAATCCTTTTGTAACAGACGAGTTTTCGTCCGAAACCCTGATATTTCGAAAGAGATTGTCCATTTTGTACACGAAGTGCATCCAGATTTTGCCGTAACCCTCTCAACTTTTTAGCACATGCTATGTGGGTGAAATTATGATACCATGCCAAGTTTCAACCATTTGATAGTTCATTTGTG
The DNA here is from genome assembly GCA_039707655.1 of Elymus sibiricus. Taxonomy (NCBI): domain Eukaryota; kingdom Viridiplantae; phylum Streptophyta; class Magnoliopsida; order Poales; family Poaceae; genus Elymus; species Elymus sibiricus. The sequence continues at coordinate 243,912,383 of CM077665.1, forward strand.
GTGCTTTTTAATTTCAGGGTCATTTAGCTCAAAACATTCATTAAATGCATGAAAAATAGCAAATGAAGTTAGATAGGGTTGAAATTTTAGGATGTGGCTTCTAATGCTTCATATTGAATGCACAAAAAGTCTGGAGTTGAAAAAAGTTAAAAAAATTGAAATCCTTATGTAACAGACGAGTTTTCGTCCGAAACCCTGATACTTCGAAAGAGATTGTCCATTTTGTACACGAAGTACATCCAGCATTTGCCGTAACCCTCTCAACTTTTTAGCACATGCTATGTGGGTGAAATTATGATACCATGCCAAGTTTCAACCATTTCATAGTTCATTTGTGGTGCTTTTTAATTTCAGGGTCATTTAGCTCAAAACAATTCATTAAATGCATGAAAAATAGCAAATGAAGTTAGATAGGGTTGAAAGTTTAGGATGTGGCTTCTAATGGTTCATATTGAATGCACAAAAAGTCTGGAGTTGAAAAAAGTTAAAAAAAATTGAAATCCTTATGTAACAGACGAGTTTTCGTCCGAAACCCTGATACTTCGAAAGAGATTGTCCATTTTGTACACGACGTGCATCCAGCTTTTGCCGTAACCCTCTAAACTTTTTAGCACATGCTATGTGGGTGAAATTATGATACCATGCCAAGTTTCAACCATTTCAGAGTTCATTTGTGGTGCTTTTTAATTTCAGGGTCATTTAGGACAAAACAATTCATTAAATGCATAAAAAATAGCAAATGAAGTTAGATAGGGTTGAAATTTTAGGATGTGGCTTCTAATGCTTCATATTGAATGCACAAAAAGTCTGGAGTTGAAATAAGTTAAAAAAATTGAAATCCTTTTGTAACACACGAGTTTTCGTCCGAAACCCTGATACTTCGAAAGAGATTGTCCATTTTCTACACGAAGTACATCCAGCATTTGCGGTAACCCTCTCAACTTTTTAGCACATGCTATGTGGGTGAAATTATGATACCATGCCAAGTTTCAACCATTTCATAGTTCATTTGTGGTGCTTTTTAATTTCAGGGTCATTTAGCTCAAAACAATTCATTAAATGCATGAAAAATAGCAAATGAAGTTAGATAGGGTTGAAAGTTTAGGATGTGGCTTCTAATGGTTCATATTGAATGCACAAAAAGTCTGGAGTTGAAAAAAGTTAAAAAAAATTGAAATCCTTATGTAACAGACGAGTTTTCGTCCGAAACCCTGATACTTCGAAAGAGATTGTCCATTTTGTACACGAAGTGCATCCAGCTTTTGCCGTAACCCTCTAAACTTTTTAGCACATGCTATGTGGGTGAAATTATGATACCATGCCAAGTTTCAACCATTTCAGAGTTCATTTGTGGTGCTTTTTAATTTCAGGGTCATTTAGCTCAAAACAATTCATTAAATGCATGAAAAATAGAAAATGAAGTTAGATAGGGTTAAATTTTAGGATGTGGCTTCTAATGGTTCATATTGAATGCACAAAAAGTCTGGAGTTGAAATAAGTTAAAAAAAATTGAAATCCTTTTGTAACAGACGAGTTTTCGTCCGAAACCCTGATATTTCGAAAGAGATTGTCCATTTTGTACACGAAGTGCATCCAGATTTTGCCGTAACCCTCTCAACTTTTTAGCACATGCTATGTGGGTGAAATTATGATACCATGCCAAGTTTCAACCATTTGATAGTTCATTTGTGGTGCTTTTTAATTTCAGGGTCATTTAGCTCAAAACAATTCATTAAATGCATGAAAAATAGCAAATGAAGTTAGATAGGGTTGAAATTTTAGGATGTGGCTTCTAATGCTTCATATTGAATGCACAAAAAGTCTGGAGTTCAAAAAAGTTAAAAAAATTGAAATCCTTATGTAACAGACGAGTTTTCGTCCGAAACCCTGATACTTCGAAAGAGATTGTCCATTTTGTACACGAAGTACATCCAGCATTTGCCGTAACCCTCTCAACTTTTTAGCACATGCTATGTGGGTGAAATTATGATACCATGCCAAGTTTCAACCATTTCATAGTTCATTTGTGGTGCTTTTTAATTTCAGGGTCATTTAGCTCAAAACAATTCATTAAATGCATGAAAAATAGCAAATGAAGTTAGATAGGGTTGAAAGTTTAGGATGTGGCTTCTAATGGTTCATATTGAATGCACAAAAAGTCTGGAGTTGAAAAAAGTTAAAAAAAATTGAAATCCTTATGTAACAGACGAGTTTTCGTCCGAAACCCTGATACTTCGAAAGAGATTGTCCATTTTGTACACGAAGTGCATCCAGCTTTTGCCGTAACCCTCTAAACTTTTTAGCACATGCTATGTGGGTGAAATTATGATACCATGCCAAGTTTCAACCATTTCAGAGTTCATTTGTGGTGCTTTTTAATTTCAGGGTCATTTAGGACAAAACAATTCATTAAATGCATAAAAAATAGCAAATGAAGTTAGATAGGGTTGAAATTTTAGGATGTGGCTTCTAATGCTTCATATTGAATGCACAAAAAGTCTGGAGTTGAAATAAGTTAAAAAAATTGAAATCCTTTTGTAACACACGAGTTTTCGTCCGAAACCCTGATACTTCGAAAGAGATTGTCCGTTTTGTACACGAAGTGCATCCAGTTTTTGCCGTAACCCTCTCAACTTTTTAGCACATGCTATGTGGGTGAAATTATGATACCATGCCAAGTTTCAACCATTTGATAGTTCATTTGTGGTGCTTTTTAATTTCAGGGTCATTTAGCTCAAAACAATTCATTAAATGCATGAAAAATAGGAAATGAAGTTAGATAGGGTTGAAATTCTAGGATGTGGCTTCTAATGGTTCATATTGAATGCACAAAAAGTCTGGAGTTGAAAAAAGTTAAAAAAAATTGAAATCCTTATGTAACAGACGAGTTTTCGTCCGAAACCCTGATACTTGGAAAGAGATTGCGCATTTTGTACACGAAGTGCATCCAGCTTTTGCCGTAACCCTCTAAACTTTTTAGCACATGCTATGTGGGTGAAATTATGATACCATGCCAACTTTCAACCATTTCAGAGTTCATTTGTGGTGCTTTTTAATTTCAGGGTCATTTAGCTCAAAACAATTCATTAAATGCATGAAAAATAGAAAATGAAGTTAGATAGGGTTAAATTTTAGGATGTGGCTTCTAATGGTTCATATTGAATGCACAAAAAGTCTGGAGTTGAAATAAGTTAAAAAAAATTGAAATCCTTTTGTAACAGACGAGTTTTCGTCCGAAACCCTGATATTTCGAAAGAGATTGTCCATTTTGTACACGAAGTGCATCCAGATTTTGCCGTAACCCTCTCAACTTTTTAGCACATGCTATGTGGGTGAAATTATGATACCATGCCAAGTTTCAACTATTTGATAGTTCATTTGTGGTGCTTTTTAATTTCAGGGTCATTTAGCTCAAAACAATTCATTAAATGCATGAAAAATAGGAAATGAAGTTAGATAGGGTTGAAATTTTAGGATGTGGCTTCTAATGCTTCATATTGAATGCACAAAAAGTCTGGAGTTGAAAAAAGTTAAAAAAATTGAAATCCTTATGTAACAGACGAGTTTTCGTCCGAAAGCCTGATACTTCGAAAGAGATTGTCCATTTTGTACACGAAGTACATCCAGCATTTGCCGTAACCCTCTCAACTTTTTAGCACATGCTATGTGGGTGAAATTATGATACCATGCCAAGTTTCAACCATTTCATAGTTCATTTGTGGTGCTTTTTAATTTCAGGGTCATTTAGCTCAAAACAATTCATTAAATGCATGAAAAATAGCAAATGAAGTTAGATAGGGTTGAAAGTTTAGGATGTGGCTTCTAATGGTTCATATTGAATGCACAAAAAGTCTGGAGTTGAAAAAAGTTAAAAAAAATTGAAATCCTTATGTAACAGACGAGTTTTCGTCCGAAACCCTGATACTTCGAAAGAGATTGTCCATTTTGTACACGAAGTGCATCCAGCTTTTGCCGTAACCCTCTAAACTTTTTAGCACATGCTATGTGGGTGAAATTATGATACCATGCCAAGTTTCAACCATTTCAGAGTTCATTTGTGGTGCTTTTTAATTTCAGGGTCATTTAGGACAAAACAATTCATTAAATGCATAAAAAATAGCAAATGAAGTTAGATAGGGTTGAAATTTTAGGATGTGGCTTCTAATGCTTCATATTGAATGCACAAAAAGTCTGGAGTTGAAATAAGTTAAAAAAATTGAAATCCTTTTGTAACACACGAGTTTTCGTCCGAAACCCTGATACTTCGAAAGAGATTGTCCGTTTTGTACACGAAGTGCATCCAGTTTTTGCCGTAACCCTCTCAACTTTTTAGCACATGCTATGTGGGTGAAATTATGATACCATGCCAAGTTTCAACCATTTGATAGTTCATTTGTGGTGCTTTTTAATTTCAGGGTCATTTAGCTCAAAACAATTCATTAAATGCATGAAAAATAGGAAATGAAGTTAGATAGGGTTGAAATTCTAGGATGTGGCTTCTAATGGTTCATATTGAATGCACAAAAAGTCTGGAGTTGAAAAAAGTTAAAAAAAATTGAAATCCTTATGTAACAGACGAGTTTTCGTCCGAAACCCTGATACTTGGAAAGAGATTGCGCATTTTGTACACGAAGTGCATCCAGCTTTTGCCGTAACCCTCTCAACTTTTTAGCACATGCTATGTGGGTGAAATTATGATACCATGCCAACTTTCAACCATTTCAGAGTTCATTTGTGGTGCTTTTTAATTTCAGGGTCATTTAGCTCAAAACAATTCATTAAATGCATGAAAAATAGCAAATGAAGTTAGATAGGGTTGAAATTTTAGGATGTGGCTTCTAATGGTTCATATTGAATGCACAAAAAGTCTGGAGTTGAAAAAAGTTAAAAAAAATTGAAATCCTTATGTAACAGACGAGTTTTCGTCCGAAACCCTGATACTTCGAAAGAGATTGTCCATTTTGTACACGAAGTGCATCCAGCTTTTGCCGTAACCCTCTCAACTTTTTATCCCATGCTATGTGGGTGAAATTATGATACCATGCCAAGTTTCAACCTTTTTAGAGTTCATTTGTGGTGCTTTTTAATTTCAGGGTCATTTAGCTCAAAACAATTCATTAAATGCATGAAAAATAGGAAATGAAGTTAGATAGGGTTGAAATTTTAGGATGTGGCTTCTAATGCTTCATATTGAATGCACAAAAAGTCTGGAGTTGAAATAAGTTAAAAAAAATTGAAATCCTTTTGTAACAGACGAGTTTTCGTCCGAAACCCTGATACTTCGAAAGAGATTGTCCATTTTGTATACGAAGTGCATCCAGTTTTTGCCGTAATCCTCTCAACTTTTTAGCACATGCTATGTGGGTGAAATTATGATACCATGCCAACTTTCAACCATTTCAGAGTTCATTTGTGATGCTTTTTAATTTCAGGGTCATTTAGCTCAAAACAATTCATTAAATGCATGAAAAATAGCAAATGAAGTTAGATAGGGTTGAAATTTTAGGATGTGGCTTCTAAAGGTTCATATTGAATGCACAAAAAGTCTGGAGTTGAAAAAAGTTAAAAAAAATTGAAATCCTTATGTAACAGACGAGTTTTCGTCCGAAACCCTGATACTTCGAAAGAGATTGTCCATTTTGTACACGAAGTGCATCCAGCTTTTGCCGTAACCCTCTCAACTTTTTAGCACATGCTATGTGGGTGAAATTATGGTACCATGCCAAGTTTCAACCATTTCAGAGTTCATTTGTGGTGCTTTTTAATTTCAGGGTCATTTAGCTCAAAACAATTCATTAAATGCATGAAAAATAGCAAATGAAGTTAGATAGGGTTGAAATTTTAGGATGTGGCTTGTAATGGTTCATATTGAATGCACAAAAAGTCTGGAGTTGAAATAAGTTAAAAAAAATTGAAATCCTTTTGTAACAGACGAGTTTTCATCCGAAACCCTGATATTTCGAAAGAGATTGTCCATTTTGTACACGAAGTGCATCCAGATTTTGCCGTAACCCTCTCAACTTTTTAGCACATGCTATGTGGGTGAAATTATGATACCATGCCAAGTTTCAACCATTTCAGAGTTCATTTGTGGTGCTTTTTAATTTCAGGGTCATTTAGGTCAAAACAATTCATTAAATGCATAAAAAATAGCAACTGAAGTTAGATAGGGTTGAAATTTTAGGATGTGGCTTCTAATGCTTCATATTGAATGCACAAAAAGTCTGGAGTTGAAATAAGTTAAAAAAATTGAAATCCTTTTGTAACACACGAGTTTTCGTCCGAAACCCTGATACTTCGAAAGAGATTGTCCGTTTTGTACACGAAGTGCATCCAGTTTTTGCCGTAACCCTCTCAACTTTTTAGCACATGCTATGTGGGTGAAATTATGATACCATGCCAAGTTTCAACCATTTGATAGTTCATTTGTGGTGCTTTTTAATTTCAGGGTCATTTAGCTCAAAACAATTCATTAAATGCATGAAAAATAGGAAATGAAGTTAGATAGGGTTGAAATTCTAGGATGTGGCTTCTAATGGTTCATATTGAATGCACAAAAAGTCTGGAGTTGAAAAAAGTTAAAAAAAATTGAAATCCTTATGTAACAGACGAGTTTTCGTCCGAAACCCTGATACTTCGAAAGAGATTGTGCATTTTGTACACGAAGTGTATCCAGCTTTTGCCGTAACCCTCTCAACTTTTTAGCACATGCTATGTGGGTGAAATTATGATACCATGCCAACTTTCAACCATTTCAGAGTTCATTTGTGGTGCTTTTTAATTTCAGGGTCATTTAGCTCAAAACAATTCATTAAATGCATGAAAAATAGCAAATGAAGTTAGATAGGGTTGAAATTTTAGGATGTGGCTTCTAATGGTTCATATTGAATGCACAAAAAGTCTGGAGTTGAAAAAAGTTAAAAAAAATTGAAATCCTTATGTAACAGACGAGTTTTCGTCCGAAACCCTGATACTTCGAAAGAGATTGTCCATTTTGTACACGAAGTGCATCCAGCTTTTGCCGTAACCCTCTAAACTTTTTAGCACATGCTATGTGGGTGAAATTATGATACCATGCCAAGTTTCAACCATTTCAGAGTTCATTTGTGGTGCTTTTTAATTTCAGGGTCATTTAGCTCAAAACAATTCATTAAATGCATGAAAAATAGAAAATGAAGTTAGATAGGGTTAAATTTTAGGATGTGGCTTCTAATGGTTCATATTGAATGCACAAAAAGTCTGGAGTTGAAATAAGTTAAAAAAAATTGAAATCCTTTTGTAACAGACGAGTTTTCGTCCGAAACCCTGATATTTCGAAAGAGATTGTCCATTTTGTACACGAAGTGCATCCAGATTTTGCCGTAACCCTCTCAACTTTTTAGCACATGCTATGTGGGTGAAATTATGATACCATGCCAAGTTTCAACCATTTGATAGTTCATTTGTGGTGCTTTTTAATTTCAGGGTCATTTAGCTCAAAACAATTCATTAAATGCATGAAAAATAGCAAATGAAGTTAGATAGGGTTGAAATTTTAGGATGTGGCTTCTAATGCTTCATATTGAATGCACAAAAAGTCTGGAGTTCAAAAAAGTTAAAAAAATTGAAATCCTTATGTAACAGACGAGTTTTCGTCCGAAACCCTGATACTTCGAAAGAGATTGTCCATTTTGTACACGAAGTACATCCAGCATTTGCCGTAACCCTCTCAACTTTTTAGCACATGCTATGTGGGTGAAATTATGATACCATGCCAAGTTTCAACCATTTCATAGTTCATTTGTGGTGCTTTTTAATTTCAGGGTCATTTAGCTCAAAACAATTCATTAAATGCATGAAAAATAGCAAATGAAGTTAGATAGGGTTGAAAGTTTAGGATGTGGCTTCTAATGGTTCATATTGAATGCACAAAAAGTCTGGAGTTGAAAAAAGTTAAAAAAAATTGAAATCCTTATGTAACAGACGAGTTTTCGTCCGAAACCCTGATACTTCGAAAGAGATTGTCCATTTTGTACACGAAGTGCATCCAGCTTTTGCCGTAACCCTCTAAACTTTTTAGCACATGCTATGTGGGTGAAATTATGATACCATGCCAAGTTTCAACCATTTCAGAGTTCATTTGTGGTGCTTTTTAATTTCAGGGTCATTTAGGACAAAACAATTCATTAAATGCATAAAAAATAGCAAATGAAGTTAGATAGGGTTGAAATTTTAGGATGTGGCTTCTAATGCTTCATATTGAATGCACAAAAAGTCTGGAGTTGAAATAAGTTAAAAAAATTGAAATCCTTTTGTAACACACGAGTTTTCGTCCGAAACCCTGATACTTCGAAAGAGATTGTCCGTTTTGTACACGAAGTGCATCCAGTTTTTGCCGTAACCCTCTCAACTTTTTAGCACATGCTATGTGGGTGAAATTATGATACCATGCCAAGTTTCAACCATTTGATAGTTCATTTGTGGTGCTTTTTAATTTCAGGGTCATTTAGCTCAAAACAATTCATTAAATGCATGAAAAATAGGAAATGAAGTTAGATAGGGTTGAAATTCTAGGATGTGGCTTCTAATGGTTCATATTGAATGCACAAAAAGTCTGGAGTTGAAAAAAGTTAAAAAAAATTGAAATCCTTATGTAACAGACGAGTTTTCGTCCGAAACCCTGATACTTGGAAAGAGATTGCGCATTTTGTACACGAAGTGCATCCAGCTTTTGCCGTAACCCTCTAAACTTTTTAGCACATGCTATGTGGGTGAAATTATGATACCATGCCAACTTTCAACCATTTCAGAGTTCATTTGTGGTGCTTTTTAATTTCAGGGTCATTTAGCTCAAAACAATTCATTAAATGCATGAAAAATAGAAAATGAAGTTAGATAGGGTTAAATTTTAGGATGTGGCTTCTAATGGTTCATATTGAATGCACAAAAAGTCTGGAGTTGAAATAAGTTAAAAAAAATTGAAATCCTTTTGTAACAGACGAGTTTTCGTCCGAAACCCTGATATTTCGAAAGAGATTGTCCATTTTGTACACGAAGTGCATCCAGATTTTGCCGTAACCCTCTCAACTTTTTAGCACATGCTATGTGGGTGAAATTATGATACCATGCCAAGTTTCAACTATTTGATAGTTCATTTGTGGTGCTTTTTAATTTCAGGGTCATTTAGCTCAAAACAATTCATTAAATGCATGAAAAATAGGAAATGAAGTTAGATAGGGTTGAAATTTTAGGATGTGGCTTCTAATGCTTCATATTGAATGCACAAAAAGTCTGGAGTTGAAAAAAGTTAAAAAAATTGAAATCCTTATGTAACAGACGAGTTTTCGTCCGAAAGCCTGATACTTCGAAAGAGATTGTCCATTTTGTACACGAAGTACATCCAGCATTTGCCGTAACCCTCTCAACTTTTTAGCACATGCTATGTGGGTGAAATTATGATACCATGCCAAGTTTCAACCATTTCATAGTTCATTTGTGGTGCTTTTTAATTTCAGGGTCATTTAGCTCAAAACAATTCATTAAATGCATGAAAAATAGCAAATGAAGTTAGATAGGGTTGAAAGTTTAGGATGTGGCTTCTAATGGTTCATATTGAATGCACAAAAAGTCTGGAGTTGAAAAAAGTTAAAAAAAATTGAAATCCTTATGTAACAGACGAGTTTTCGTCCGAAACCCTGATACTTCGAAAGAGATTGTCCATTTTGTACACGAAGTGCATCCAGCTTTTGCCGTAACCCTCTAAACTTTTTAGCACATGCTATGTGGGTGAAATTATGATACCATGCCAAGTTTCAACCATTTCAGAGTTCATTTGTGGTGCTTTTTAATTTCAGGGTCATTTAGGACAAAACAATTCATTAAATGCATAAAAAATAGCAAATGAAGTTAGATAGGGTTGAAATTTTAGGATGTGGCTTCTAATGCTTCATATTGAATGCACAAAAAGTCTGGAGTTGAAATAAGTTAAAAAAATTGAAATCCTTTTGTAACACACGAGTTTTCGTCCGAAACCCTGATACTTCGAAAGAGATTGTCCGTTTTGTACACGAAGTGCATCCAGTTTTTGCCGTAACCCTCTCAACTTTTTAGCACATGCTATGTGGGTGAAATTATGATACCATGCCAAGTTTCAACCATTTGATAGTTCATTTGTGGTGCTTTTTAATTTCAGGGTCATTTAGCTCAAAACAATTCATTAAATGCATGAAAAATAGGAAATGAAGTTAGATAGGGTTGAAATTCTAGGATGTGGCTTCTAATGGTTCATATTGAATGCACAAAAAGTCTGGAGTTGAAAAAAGTTAAAAAAAATTGAAATCCTTATGTAACAGACGAGTTTTCGTCCGAAACCCTGATACTTGGAAAGAGATTGCGCATTTTGTACACGAAGTGCATCCAGCTTTTGCCGTAACCCTCTCAACTTTTTAGCACATGCTATGTGGGTGAAATTATGATACCATGCCAACTTTCAACCATTTCAGAGTTCATTTGTGGTGCTTTTTAATTTCAGGGTCATTTAGCTCAAAACAATTCATTAAATGCATGAAAAATAGCAAATGAAGTTAGATAGGGTTGAAATTTTAGGATGTGGCTTCTAATGGTTCATATTGAATGCACAAAAAGTCTGGAGTTGAAAAAAGTTAAAAAAAATTGAAATCCTTATGTAACAGACGAGTTTTCGTCCGAAACCCTGATACTTCGAAAGAGATTGTCCATTTTGTACACGAAGTGCATCCAGCTTTTGCCGTAACCCTCTCAACTTTTTATCCCATGCTATGTGGGTGAAATTATGATACCATGCCAAGTTTCAACCTTTTTAGAGTTCATTTGTGGTGCTTTTTAATTTCAGGGTCATTTAGCTCAAAACAATTCATTAAATGCATGAAAAATAGGAAATGAAGTTAGATAGGGTTGAAATTTTAGGATGTGGCTTCTAATGCTTCATATTGAATGCACAAAAAGTCTGGAGTTGAAATAAGTTAAAAAAAATTGAAATCCTTTTGTAACAGACGAGTTTTCGTCCGAAACCCTGATACTTCGAAAGAGATTGTCCATTTTGTATACGAAGTGCATCCAGTTTTTGCCGTAATCCTCTCAACTTTTTAGCACATGCTATGTGGGTGAAATTATGATAGCATGCCAACTTTCAACCATTTCAGAGTTCATTTGTGATGCTTTTTAATTTCAGGGTCATTTAGCTCAAAACAATTCATTAAATGCATGAAAAATAGCAAATGAAGTTAGATAGGGTTGAAATTTTAGGATGTGGCTTCTAAAGGTTCATATTGAATGCACAAAAAGTCTGGAGTTGAAAAAAGTTAAAAAAAATTGAAATCCTTATGTAACAGACGAGTTTTCGTCCGAAACCCTGATACTTCGAAAGAGATTGTCCATTTTGTACACGAAGTGCATCCAGCTTTTGCCGTAACCCTCTCAACTTTTTAGCACATGCTATGTGGGTGAAATTATGGTACCATGCCAAGTTTCAACCATTTCAGAGTTCATTTGTGGTGCTTTTTAATTTCAGGGTCATTTAGCTCAAAACAATTCATTAAATGCATGAAAAATAGCAAATGAAGTTAGATAGGGTTGAAATTTTAGGATGTGGCTTGTAATGGTTCATATTGAATGCACAAAAAGTCTGGAGTTGAAATAAGTTAAAAAAAATTGAAATCCTTTTGTAACAGACGAGTTTTCATCCGAAACCCTGATATTTCGAAAGAGATTGTCCATTTTGTACACGAAGTGCATCCAGATTTTGCCGTAACCCTCTCAACTTTTTAGCACATGCTATGTGGGTGAAATTATGATACCATGCCAAGTTTCAACCATTTCAGAGTTCATTTGTGGTGCTTTTTAATTTCAGGGTCATTTAGGTCAAAACAATTCATTAAATGCATAAAAAATAGCAACTGAAGTTAGATAGGGTTGAAATTTTAGGATGTGGCTTCTAATGCTTCATATTGAATGCACAAAAAGTCTGGAGTTGAAATAAGTTAAAAAAATTGAAATCCTTTTGTAACACACGAGTTTTCGTCCGAAACCCTGATACTTCGAAAGAGATTGTCCGTTTTGTACACGAAGTGCATCCAGTTTTTGCCGTAACCCTCTCAACTTTTTAGCACATGCTATGTGGGTGAAATTATGATACCATGCCAAGTTTCAACCATTTGATAGTTCATTTGTGGTGCTTTTTAATTTCAGGGTCATTTAGCTCAAAACAATTCATTAAATGCATGAAAAATAGGAAATGAAGTTAGATAGGGTTGAAATTCTAGGATGTGGCTTCTAATGGTTCATATTGAATGCACAAAAAGTCTGGAGTTGAAAAAAGTTAAAAAAAATTGAAATCCTTATGTAACAGACGAGTTTTCGTCCGAAACCCTGATACTTCGAAAGAGATTGTGCATTTTGTACACGAAGTGTATCCAGCTTTTGCCGTAACCCTCTCAACTTTTTAGCACATGCTATGTGGGTGAAATTATGATACCATGCCAACTTTCAACCATTTCAGAGTTCATTTGTGGTGCTTTTTAATTTCAGGGTCATTTAGCTCAAAACAATTCATTAAATGCATGAAAAATAGCAAATGAAGTTAGATAGGGTTGAAATTTTAGGATGTGGCTTCTAATGGTTCATATTGAATGCACAAAAAGTCTGGAGTTGAAAAAAGTTAAAAAAAATTGAAATCCTTATGTAACAGACGAGTTTTCGTCCGAAACCCTGATACTTCGAAAGAGATTGTCCATTTTGTACACGAAGTGCATCCAGCTTTTGCCGTAACCCTCTCAACTTTTTATCCCATGCTATGTGGGTGAAATTATGATACCATGCCAAGTTTCAACCTTTTTAGAGTTCATTTGTGGTGCTTTTTAATTTCAGGGTCATTTAGCTCAAAACAATTCATTAAATGCATGAAAAATAGGAAATGAAGTTAGATAGGGTTGAAATTTTAGGATGTGGCTTCTAATGCTTCATATTGAATGCACAAAAAGTCTGGAGTTGAAATAAGTTAAAAAAAATTGAAATCCTTTTGTAACAGACGAGTTTTCGTCCGAAACCCTGATACTTCGAAAGAGATTGTCCATTTTGTATACGAAGTGCATCCAGTTTTTGCCGTAACCCTCTCAACTTTTTAGCACATGCTATGTGGGTGAAATTATGATACCATGCCAACTTTCAACCATTTCAGAGTTCATTTGTGATGCTTTTTAATTTCAGGGTCATTTAGCTCAAAACAATTCATTAAATGCATGAAAAATAGCAAATGAAGTTAGATAGGGTTGAAATTTTAGGATGTGGCTTCTAATGGTTCATATTGAATGCACAAAAAGTCTGGAGTTGAAAAAAGTTAAAAAAAATTGAAATCCTTATGTAACAGACGAGTTTTCGTCCGAAACCCTGATACTTCGAAAGAGATTGTCCATTTTGTACACGAAGTGCATCCAGCTTTTGCCGTAACCCTCTCAACTTTTTAGCACATGCTATGTGGGTGAAATTACGGTACCATGCCAAGTTTCAACCATTTCAGAGTTCATTTGTGGTGCTTTTTAATTTCAGGGTCATTTAGCTCAAAATAATTCATTAAATGCATGAAAAATAGCAAATGAAGTTAGATAGGGTTTAAAGTTTAGGATGTGGCTTCTAATGGTTCATATTGAATGCACAAAAAGTCTGGAGTTGAAATAAGTTAAAAAAAAGTGAAATCCTTTTGTAACAGACGAGTTTTCGTCCGAAACCCTGATATTTCGAAAGAGATTGTCCATTTTGTACACGAAGTGCATCCAGCTTTTGCCGTAACCCTCTCAACTTTTTATCCCATGCTATGTGGGTGAAATTATGATACCATGCCAAGTTTCAACCTTTTTAGAGTTCATTTGTGGTGCTTTTTAATTTCAGGGTCATTTAGCTCAAAACAATTCATTAAATGCATGAAAAATAGGAAATGAAGTTAGATAGGGTTGAAATTTTAGGATGTGGCTTCTAATACTTCATATTGAATGCACAAAAAGTCTGGAGTTGAAATAAGTTAAAAAAAATTGAAATCCTTTTGTAACAGACGAGTTTTCGTCCGAAACCCTGATACTTCGAAAGAGATTGTCCGTTTTGTACACGAAGTGCATCCAGTTTTTGCCGTAACCCTCTCAACTTTTTAGCACATGCTATGTGGGTGAAATTATGATACCATGCCAAGTTTCAACCATTTGATAGTTCATTTGTGGTGCTTTTTAATTTCAGGGTCATTTAGCTCAAAACAATTCATTAAATGCATGAAAAATAGGAAATGAAGTTAGATAGGGTTGAAATTCTAGGATGTGGCTTCTAATGGTTCATATTGAATGCACAAAAAGTCTGGAGTTGAAAAAAGTTAAAAAAATTGAAATCCTTATGTAACAGACGAGTTTTCGTCCGAAACCCTGATACTTCGAAAGAGATTGTGCATTTTGTACACGAAGTGCATCCAGCTTTTGCCGTAACCCTCTCAACTTTTTAGCACATGCTATGTGGGTGAAATTATGATACCATGCCAACTTTCAACCATTTCAGAGTTCATTTGTGGTGCTTTTTAATTTCAGGGTCATTTAGCTCAAAACAATTCATTAAATGCATGAAAAATAGCAAATGAAGTTAGATAGGGTTGAAATTTTAGGATGTGGCTTCTAATGGTTCATATTGAATGCACAAAAAGTCTGGAGTTGAAAAAAGTTAAAAAAAATTGAAATCCTTATGTAACAGACGAGTTTTCGTCCGAAACCCTGATACTTCGAAAGAGATTGTGCATTTTGTACACGAAGTGCATCCAGTTTTTGCCGTAACCCTCTCAACTTTTTAGCACATGCTATGTGGGAGAAATTTAATACCATGCCAACTTTCAACCATTTCAGAGTTCATTTGTGATGCTTTTTAATTTCAGGGTCATTTAGCTCAAAACAATTCATTAAATGCATGAAAAATAGCAAATGAAGTTAGATAGGGTTGAAATTTTAGGATGTGGCTTCTAATGGTTCATATTGAATGCACAAAAAGTCTGGAGTTGAAAAAAGTTCAAAAAAATTGAAATCCTTATGTAACAGAAGAGTTTTCGTCCGAAACCCTGATACTTCGAAAGAGATTGTCCATTTTGTACACGAAGTGCATCCAGTTTTTGCCGTAACCCTCTCAACTTTTTAGCACATGCTATGTGGGTGAATTTATGATACCATGCCAAGTTTCAACCATTTCATAGTTCATTTGTGGTGCTTTTTAATTTCAGGGTCATTTAGCTCAAAACAATTCATTAAATGCATGAAAAATAGCAAATGAAGTTAGATAGGGTTGAAATTTTAGGATGTGGCTTCTAATGGTTCATATTGAATGCACAAAAAGTCTGGAGTTGAAATAATTTTAAAAAATTGAAATCCTTTTGTAACAGACGAGTTTTCGTCCGAAACCCTGATACTTCGAAAGAGATTGTCCATTTTGTACACGAAGTGCATCCAGTTTTTGCCGTAACCCTCTCAACTTTTTAGCACATGCTATGTGGGTGAAATTATGATACCATGCCAAGTTTCAACCATTTCAGAGTTCATTTGTGGTGCTTTTTAATTTCAGGGTCATTTAGGTCAAAACAATTCATTAAATGCATAAAAAATAGCAACTGAAGTTAGATAGGGTTGAAATTTTAGGATGTGGATTGTAATGCTTCATATTGAATGCACAAAAAGTCTGGAGTTGAAATAAGTTAAAAAAATTGAAATCCTTTTGTAACACACGAGTTTTCGTCCGAAACCCTAATACTTCGAAAGAGATTGTCCGTTTTGTACACGAAGTGCATCCAGTTTTTGCCGTAACCCTCTCAACTTTTTAGCACATGCTATGTGGGTGAAATTATGATACCATGCCAAGTTTCAACCATTTGATAGTTCATTTGTGGTGCTTTTTAATTTCAGGGTCATTTAGCTCAAAACAATTCATTAAATGCATGAAAAATAGGAAATGAAGTTAGATAGGGTTGAAATTCTAGGATGTGGATTATAATGGTTCATATTGAATGCACAAAAAGTCTGGAGTTGAAAAAAGTTAAAAAAAATTGAAATCCTTATGTAACAGACGAGTTTTCGTGCGAAACCCTGATACTTCGAAAGAGATTGTCCATTTTGTACACGAAGTGCATCCAGCTTTTGCCGTAACCCTCTCAACTTTTTAGCACATGCTATGTTGGTGAAATTATGATACCATGCCAACTTTCAACCATTTCAGAGTTCATTTGTGGTGCTTTTTAATTTCAGGGTCATTTAGCTCAAAACAATTGATTAAATGCATGAAAAATAGCAAATGAAGTTAGATAGGGTTGAAATTTTAGGATGTGGCTTCTAATGGTTCATATTGAGTGCACAAAAAGTCTGGAGTTGAAAAAAGTTAAAAAAAATTGAAATCCTTATGTAACAGACGAGTTTTCGTCCGAAACCCTGATACTTCGAAAGAGATTGTCCATTTTGTACACGAAGTGCATCCAGCTTTTGCCGTAACCCTCTCAACTTTTTATCCCATGCTATGTGGGTGAAATTATGATACCATGCCAAGTTTCAACCTTTTTAGAGTTCATTTGTGGTGCTTTTTAATTTCAGGGTCATTTAGCTCAAAACAATTCATTAAATGCATGAAAAATAGGAAATGAAGTTAGATAGGGTTGAAATTTTAGGATGTGGCTTCTAATGCTTCATATTGAATGCACAAAAAGTCTGGAGTTGAAATAAGTTAAAAAAAATTGAAATCCTTTTGTAACAGACGAGTTTTCGTCCGAAACCCTGATACTTCGAAAGAGATTGTCCATTTTGTATACGAAGTGCATCCAGTTTTTGCCGTAACCCTCTCAACTTTTTAGCACATGCTATGTGGGTGAAATTATGATACCATGCCAACTTTCAACCATTTCAGAGTTCATTTGTGATGCTTTTTAATTTCAGGGTCATTTAGCTCAAAACAATTCATTAAATGCATGAAAAATAGCAAATGAAGTTAGATAGGGTTGAAATTTGAGGATGTGGCTTCTAATGGTTCATATTGAATGCACAAAAAGTCTGGAGTTGAAAAAAGTTAAAAAAAATTGAAATCCTTATGTAACAGACGAGTTTTCGTCCGAAACCCTGATACTTCGAAAGAGATTGTCCATTTTGTACACGAAGTGCATCCAGCTTTTGCCGTAACCCTCTCAACTTTTTAGCACATGCTATGTGGGTGAAATTATGGTACCATGCCAAGTTTCAACCATTTCAGAGTTCATTTGTGGTGCTTTTTAATTTCAGGGTCATTTAGCTCAAAACAATTCATTAAATGTATGAAAAATAGCAAATGAAGTTAGATAGGGTTGAAATTTTAGGATGTGGCTTCTAATGGTTCATATTGAATGCACAAAAAGTCTGGAGTTGAAATAAGTTAAAAAAAATTGAAATCCTTTTGTAACAGACGAGTTTTCGTCCGAAACCCTGATATTTCGAAAGAGATTGTCCATTTTGTACACGAAGTGCATCCAGATTTTGCCGTAACCCTCTCAACTTTTTAGCACATGCTATGTGGGTGAAATTATGATACCATGCCAAGTTTCAACCATTTGATAGTTCATTTGTGGTGCTTTTTAATTTCAGGGTCATTTAGCTCAAAACAATTCATTAAATGCATGAAAAATAGCAAATGAAGTTAGATAGGGTTGAAATTTAAAGAATGTGGCTTCTAATGGTTCATATGGAATGCACAAAAAGTTTGGAGTTGAAATAAGTTTAAAAAAATTGAAATCCTTTTGTAACAGACGAGTTTTCGTCTTAAACCCTGATACTTCGAAAGAGATTGTCCATTTTGTACACGAAGTGCATCCAGTTTTTGCCGTAACCCTCACAACTTTTTAGCACATGCTATGTATGTGAAATTATGGTACCATGCAAAGTTTCAACCATTTCAGAGTTCATTTGTGGTGCTTTTTAATTTCAGGGTCATTTAGCTCAAAACAATTCATTAAATGCATGAAAAATAGCAAATGAAGTTAGATAGGGTTGAAATTTTAGGATGTGGCTTCTAATGGTTCATATTGAATGCACAAAAAGTCTGGAGTTGAAATAAGTTAAAAAAAATTGAAATCCATTTGTAACAGACGAGTTTTCGTCCGAAACCCTGATATTTCGAAAGAGATTGTCCATTTTGTACACGAAGTGCATCCAGTTTTTGCCGTAACCCTCTCAACTTTTTAGCACATGCTATGTGGGTGAAATTATGATACCATGCCAAGTTTCAACCATTTGATAGTTCATTTGTGGTGCATTTTAATTTCAGGGTCATTTAGCTCAAAACAATTCATTAAATGCATAAAAAATAGCAAATGAAGTGAGATAGGGTTGAAATTTTAGGATGTGGCTTCTAATGCTTCATATTGAATGCACAAAAAGTCTGGAGTTGAAATAAGTTTAAAAAAATTGAAATCCTTTTGTAACAGACGAGTTTTCGTCCGAAACCCTGATACTTCGAAAGAGATTGTCCATTTTGTACACGAAGTGCATCCAGTTTTTGCCGTAACCCTCACAACTTTTTAGCACATGCTATGTGGGTGAAATTATGGTACCATGCCAAGTTTCAACCATTTCAGAGTTCATTTGTGGTGCTTTTTAATTTCAGGGTCATTTAGCTCAAAACAATTCATTAAATGCATGAAAAATAGCAAATGAAGTTAGATAGGGTTGAAAGTTTAGGATGTGGCTTCTAATGGTTCATATTGAATGCACAAAAAGTCTGGAGTTGAAATAATTTTAAAAAATTGAAATCCTTTTGTAACAGACGAGTTTTCGTCCGAAACCTTGATACTTCGAAAGAGATTGTCCATTTTGTACACGAAGTGCATCCAGTTTTTGACGTAACCCTCTCAACTTTTTAGCACATGCTATGTGGGTGAAATTATGATACCATGCCAAGTTTCAACCATTTGATAGTTCATTTGTGGTGCTTTTTAATTTCAGGGTCATTTAGGTCAAAACAATTCATTAAATGCATAAAAAATAGCAACTGAAGTTAGATAGGGTTGAAATTTTAGGATGTGGCTTCTAATGCTTCATATTGAATGCACAAAAAGTCTGGAGTTGAAATAAGTTAAAAAAATTGAAATCCTTTTGTAACACACGAGTTTTCGTCCGAAACCCTGATACTTCGAAAGGGATTGTCCGTTTTGTACACGAAGTGCATCCAGTTTTTGCCGTAACCCTCTCAACTTTTTAGCACATGCTATGTGGGTGAAATTATGATACCATGCCAAGTTTCAACCATTTCATAGTTCATTTGTGGTGCTTTTTAATTTCAGGGTCGTTTAGCTCAAAACAATTCATTAAATGCTTGAAAAATAGCAAATGAAGTTAGATAGGGTTGAAATTTTAGGATGTGGCTTCTAATGCTTCATATTGAATGCACAAAAAGTCTGGAGTTGAAATAATTTCAAAAAAATTGAAATCCTTTTGTAACAGACGAGTTTTCGTCCGAAACCCTGATACTTCGAAAGAGATTGTCCATTTTGTACACGAAGTGCATCCAGTTTTTGCCGTAACCCTCTCAACTTTTTACCACATGCTATGTGGGTGAAATTATGATACCATGCCAACTTTCAACCATTTCAGAGTTCATTTGTGGTGCTTTTTAATTTCAGGGTCATTTAGCTCAAAACAATTCATTAAATGCATGAAAAATAGCAAATGAAGTTAGATAGGGTTGAAATTTTAGGATGTGGCTTCTAATGGTTCATATTGAATGCACAAAAAGTCTGGAGTTGAAATAAGTTAAAAAAATTGAAATCCTTATGTAACAGACGAGTTTTCGTCCGAAACCCTGATACTTCGAAAGAGATTGTCCATTTTGTACACGAAGTGCATCCAGCTTTTGCCGAAACCCTCTCAACTTTTTATCCCATGCTATGTGGCTGAAATTATGATACCATGCCAGGTTTCAACCATTTCAGAGTTCATTTGTGGTGCTTTTTAATTTCAGGGTCATTTAGGTCAAAACAGTTCATTAAATGCATAAAAAATAGCAACTGAAGTTAGATAGGGTTGAAATTTTAGGATGTGGCTTCTAATGCTTCATATTGAATGCACAAAAAGTCTGGAGTAGAAATAAGTTAAAAAAATTGAAATCCTTTTGTAACACACGAGTTTTCATCCGAAACCCTGATACTTCGAAAGAGATTGTCCATTTTGTACACGAAGTGCATCCAGTTTTTGCCGTAACCCTCTCAACTTTTTAGCACATGCTATGTGGGTGAAATTATGATACCATGCCAAGTTTCAACCATTTCAGAGTTCATTTGTGGTGCTTTTTAATTTCAGGGTCATTTAGGTCAAAACAATTCATTAAATGCATAAAAAATAGCAACTGAAGTTAGATAGGGTTGAAATTTTAGGATGTGGCTTCTAATGCTTCATATTGAATGCACAAAAAGTCTGGAGTTGAAATAAGTTAAAAAAAATTGAAATCCTTATGTAACAAACGAATTTCGTCCGAAACCCTGATACTTCGAAAGAGATTGTCCATTTTGTACACGAAGTGCATCCAGCTTTTGCCGTAACCCTCTCAACTTTTTATCCCATGCTATGTGGGTGAAATTATGATACCATGCCAAGTTTCAACCATTTCAGAGTTCATTTGTGGTGCTTTTTAATTTCAGGGTCATTTAGGTCAAAACAATTCATTAAATGCATAAAAAATAGCAATTGAAGTTAGATAGGGTTGAAATTTTAGGATGTGGCTTCTAATGCTTCATATTGAATGCACAAAAAGTCTGGAGTTGAAATAAGTTTAAAAAAATTGAAATCCTTTTGTAACAGACGAGTTTTCGTCCTAAACCCTGATACTTCGAAAGAGATTGTCCATTTTTTACACGAAGTGCATCCAGTTTTTGCCGTAACCCTCTCAACTTTTTAGCACATGCTATGTGGGTGAAATTATGATACCATGCCAAGTTTCAACCATTTCCGAGTTCATTTGTGGTGCTTTTTAATTTCAGGGTCATTTAGGTGAAAACAATTCATTAAATGCATGAAAAATAGCAAATGAAGTTAGATAGGGTTGAAATTTTAGGATGTGGCTTCTAATGGTTCATATTGAATGCACAAAAAGTTTGGCGTTGAAATAAGTTAAAAAAAATTGAAATCCTTTTGTAACAGACGAGTTTTCGTCCGAAACCCTGATATTTCGAAAGAGATTGTCCATTTTGTACACGAAGTGCATCCAGTTTTTGCCGTAACCCTCTCAACTTTTTAGCACATGCTATGTGGGTGAAATTATGATACCATTCCAAGTTTCAACCATTTGATAGTTCATTTGTGGTGCTTTTTAATTTCAGGGTCATTTAGCTCAAAACAATTCATTAAATGCATAAAAAATAGCAAATGAAGTTAGATAGGGTTGAAATTTTAGGATGTGGCTTCTAATGCTTCATATTGAATGCACAAAAAGTCTGGAGTTGAAATAAGTTTAAAAAAATTGAAATCATTTTGTAACAGACGAGTTTTCGTCCGAAACCCTGATACTTCGAAAGAGATTGTCCATTTTGTACACGAAGTGCATCCAGTTTTTGCCGTAACCCTCTCAACTTTTTAGCACATGCTATGTGGGTGAAATTATGGTACCATGCCAAGTTTCAACCATTTCAGAGTTCATTTGTGGTGCTTTTTAATTTCAGGGTCATTTAGCTCAAAACAATTCATTAAATGCATGAAAAATAGCAAATGAAGTTAGATAGGGTTGAAAGTTTAGGATGTGGCTTCTAATGGTTCATATTGAATGCACAAAAAGTCTGGAGTTGAAATAATTTTAAAAAATTGAAATCCTTTTGTAAGAGACGAGTTTTCGTCCGAAACCCTGATACTTCGAAAGAGATTGTCCATTTTGTACACGAAGTGCATCCAGTTTTTGCCGTAACCCTCTCAACTTTTTAGCACATGCTATGTGGGTGAAATTATGATACCATGCCAAGTTTCAACCATTTGATAGTTCATTTGTGGTGCTTTTTAATTTCAGGGTCATTTAGGTCAAAACAATTCATTAAATGCATAAAAAATAGCAACTGAAGTTAGATAGGGTTGAAATTTTAGGATGTGGCTTCTAATGCTTCATATTGAATGCACAAAAAGTTTGGAGTTGAAATAAGTTAAAAAAATTGAAATCCTTTTGTAACACATGAGTTTTCGTCCGAAACCCTGATACTTCGAAAGAGATTGTCCGTTTTGTACACGAAGTGCATCCAGTTTTTGCCCTAACCCTCTCAACTTTTTAGCACATGCTATGTGGGTGAAATTATGATACCATGCCAAGTTTCAACCATTTCATAGTTCATTTGTGGTGCTTTTTAATTTCAGGGTCATTTAGCTCAAAACAATTCATTAAATGCATGAAAAATAGCAAATGAAGTTAGATAGGGTTGAAATTTTAGGATGTGGCTTCTAATGGTTCATATTGAATGCACAAAAAGTCTGGAGTTGAAATAAGTTAAAAAAATTGAAATCCTTATGTAACAGACGAGTTTTCGTCCGAAACCCTGATACTTCGAAAGAGATTGTCCATTTTGTACACGAAGTGCATCCAGATTTTGCCGTAACCCTCTCAACTTTTTATCCCATGCTATGTGGGTGAAATTATGATACCATGCCAAGTTTCAACCATTTCAGAGTTCATTTGTGGTGCTTTTTAATTTCAGGGTCATTTAGGTCAAAACAATTCATTAAATGCATAAAAAATAGCAACTGAAGTTAGATAGGGTTGAAATTTTAGGATGTGGCTTCTAATGCTTCATATTGAATGCACAAAAAGTCTGGAGTTGAAATAAGTTAAAAAAATTGAAATCCTTTTGTAACACACGAGTTTTCATCCGAAACCCTGATACTTCGAAAGAGATTGTCCATTTTGTACACGAAGTGCATCCAGTTTTTGCCGTAACCCTCTCAACTTTTTAGCACATGCTATGTGGGTGAAATTATGATACCATGCCAAGTTTCAACCATTTCAGAGTTCATTTGTGGTGCTTTTTAATTTCAGGGTCATTTAGGTCAAAACAATTCATTAAATGCATAAAAAATAGCAACTGAAGTTAGATAGGGTTGAAATTTTAGGATGTGGCTTCTAATGGTTCATATTGAATGCACAAAAAGTCTGGAGTTGAAATAAGTTAAAAAAATTGAAATCCTTTTGTAACACACGAGTTTTCGTCCGAAACCCTGATACTTCGAAAGAGATTGTCCGTTTTGTACACGAAGTGCATCCAGTTTTTGCCGTAACCCTCTCAACTTTTTAGCACATGCTATGTGGGTGAAATTATGATACCATGCCAAGTTTCAACCATTTCAGAGTTCATTTGTGGTGCTTTTTAATTTCAGGGTCATTTAGCTCAAAACAATTCATTAAATGCATGAAAAATAGCAAATGAAGTTAGATAGGGTTGAAAGTTTAGGATGTGGCTTCTAATGGTTCATATTGAATGCACAAAAAGTCTGGAGTTGAAATAATTTTAAAAAATTGAAATCCTTTTGTAACAGACGAGTTTTCGTCCGAAACCCTGATACTTCGAAAGAGATTGTCCATTTTGTACACGAAGTTCATCCAGTTTTTTCCGTAACCCTCTCAACTGTTTAGCACATGCTATGTGGGTGAAATTATGATATACCATGCCAAGTTTCAACCATTTCCGAGTTCATTTGTGGTGCTTTTTAATTTCAGGGTCATTTAGCTGAAAACAATTCATTAAATGCATGAAAAATAGCAAATGAAGTTAGATAGGGTTGAAATTTTAGGATGTGGCTTCTAATGGTTCATATTGAATGCACAAAAAGTTTGGAGTTGAAATAAGTTAAAAAAAATTGAAATCCTTTTGTAACAGACGAGTTTTCGTCCTAAACCCTGATACTTCGAAAGAGATTGTCCATTTTGTACACGAAGTGCATCCAGTTTTTGCCGTAACCCTCTCAACTTTTTAGCACATGCTATGTGGGTGAAATTATGATACCATGCCAACTTTCAACCATTTCAGAGTTCATTTGTGGTGCTTTTTAATTTCAGGGTTCTTTAGCTCAAAACAATTCATTAAATGCATGAAAAATAGCAAATTAAGTTAGATAGGGTTGAAATTTTAGGATGTGGTTCTAATGGTTCATATGGAATGCAAAAAAGTTTGGAGTTGAAATAAGTTTAAAAAAATTGAAATCCTTTTGTAACACACGAGTTTTCGTCCTAAACCCTGATACTTCGAAATTGATTGTCCATTTTGTACACGAAGTGCATCCAGTTTTTGCCGTAACCCTCTCAACTTTTTAGCACATGCTATGTGGGTGAAATTATGATACCATGCCAAGTTTCAACCATTTCAGAGTTCATTTGTGGTGCTTTTTAATTTCAGGGTCATTTAGCTCAAAACAATTCATTAAATGCATGAAAAATAGCAAATGAAGTTAGATAGGGTTGAAATTTTAGGATGTGGCTTCTAATGGTTCATATTGAATGCACAAAACGTTTGGAGTTGAAATAAGTTAAAAAAAATTGAAATCCTTTTGTAACAGACGAGTTTTCGTCCGAAACCCTGATACTTCGAAAGAGATTGTCCGTTTTGTACACGAAGTGCATCCAGTTTTTGCCGTAACCCTCTCAACTTTTTAGCACATGCTATGTGGGTGAAATTATGATACCATGCCAAGTTTCAACCATTTGATAGTTCATTTGTGGTGCTTTTTAATTTCAGGGTCATTTAGCTCAAAACAATTCATTAAATGCATGAAAAATAGCAAATGAAGTTAGATAGGGTTGAAATTTTAGGATGTGGCTTCCAATGGTTCATATTGAATGCACAAAAAGTCTGGAGTTGAAATAAGATAAAAAAATTGAAATCCTTATGTAACAGACGAGTTTTCGTCCGAAACCGTGATACTTCGAAAGAGATTGTCCATTTTGTACACGAAGTGCATCCAGTTTTTGCCGTAACCCTCTCAACTTTTTAGCACATGCTATGTGGGTGAAATTATGATACCATGCCAAGTTTCAACCATTTCAGAGTTCATTTGTGGTGCTTTTTAATTTCAGGGTCATTTAGCTCAAAACAATTCATTTAATGCATGAAAAATAGCAAATGAAGTTAGATAGGGTTGAAATTTTAGGATGTGGCTTCTAATGGTTCATATTGAATGCACAAAAACTTTGGAGTTGAAAAAAGTTAAAAAAAATTGAAATCATTTTCTAACAGACGAGTTTTCGTCCGACACCCTGATACTTCGAAATAGATTGTCCGTTTTGTACACGAAGTCCATCCAGTTTTTTCCGTAACCCGCTCAACTTTTTAGCACATGCTATGTGGGTGAAATTATGGTACCATGCCAAGTTTCAACCATTTCAGAGTTCATTTGTGGTGCTTTTTAATTTCAGGGTCATTTAGCTCAAAACAATTCATTAAATGCATGAAAAATAGCAAATGAAGTTAGATAGGGTTGAAATTTTAGGATGTGGCTTCTAATGGTTCATATTGAATGCACAAAAAGTCTGGAGTTGAAATAAGTTTAAAAAAATTGAAATCCTTTTGTAACAGACGAGTTTTCGTCCGAAACCCTGATATTTCGAAAGAGATTGTCCATTTTGTACACGAAGTGCATCCAGTTTTTGCCGTAACCCTCTCAACTTTTTAGGACATGCTATGTGGGTGAAATTATGATACCATGCCAAGTTTCAACCATTTGATAGTTCATTTGTGGTGCTTTTTAATTTCAGGGTCATTTAGCTCAAAACAATTCATTAAATGCATGAAAAATAGGAAATGAAGTTAGATAGGGTTGAAATTTTAGGATGTGGCTTCTAATGGTTCATATTGAATGCACAAAAAGTCTGGAGTTGAAAAAAGTTAAAAAAAATTGAAATCCTTATGTAACAGACGAGTTTTCGTCCGAAACCCTGATACTTCGAAAGAGTTTGTCCATTTTGTACACGAAGTGCTTCCAGCTTTTGCCGTAACCCTCTCAACTTTTTAGCACATGCTATGTGGGTGAAATTATGATACCATGCCAACTTTCAACCATTTCAGAGTTCATTTGTGGTGCTTTTTAATTTCAGGGTCATTTAGCTCAAAACAATTCATTAAATGCATGAAAAATAGGAAATGAAGTTAGATAGGGTTGAAATTTTAGGATGTGGCTTCTAATGGTTCATATTGAATGCACAAAAACTTTGGAGTTGAAAAAAGTTAAAAAAAATTGAAATCCTTATGTAACAGACGAGTTTTCGTCCGAAACCCTGATACTTCGAAAGAGATTGTCCATTTTGTACACGAAGTGCATCCAGTTTTTGCCGTAACCCTCTCAACTTTTTAGCACATGCTATGTGGGTGAAATTATGGTACCATGCCAAGTTTCAACCATTTCAGAGTTCATTTGTGGTGCTTTTTAATTTCAGGGTCATTTAGCTCAAAACAATTCATTAAATGCATGAAAAATAGCAAATGAAGTTAGATAGGGTTGAAAGTTTAGGATGTGGATTCTAATGGTTCATATTGAATGCACAAAAAGTCTGGAGTTGAAATAATTTTAAAAAATTGAAATCCTTTTGTAACAGACGAGTTTTCGTCCGAAACCCTGATACTTCGAAAGAGATTGTCCATTTTGTACACGAAGTGCATCCAGTTTTTGCCGTAACCCTCTCAACTTTTTAGCACATGCTATGTGGGTGAAATTATGATACCATGCCAAGTTTCAACCATTTGATAGTTCATTTGTGGTGCTTTTTAATTTCAGGGTCATTTAGGTCAAAACAATTCATTAAATGCATAAAAAATAGCAACTGAAGTTAGATAGGGTTGAAATTTTAGGATGTGGCTTCTAATGCTTCATATTGAATGCACAAAAAGTCTGGAGTTGAAATAAGTTAAAAAAATTGAAATCCTTTTGTAACACATGAGTTTTCGTCCGAAACCCTGATACTTCGAAAGAGATTGTCCGTTTTGTACACGAAGTGCATCCAGTTTTTGCCCTAACCCTCTCAACTTTTTAGCACATGCTATGTGGGTGAAATTATGATACCATGCCAAGTTTCAACCATTTCATAGTTCATTTGTGGTGCTTTTTAATTTCAGGGTCATTTAGGTCAAAACAATTCATTAAATGCATGAAAAATAGCAAATGAAGTTAGATAGGGTTGAAATTTTAGGATGTGGCTTCTAATGGTTCATATTGAATGCACAAACAGTCTGGAGTTGAAATAAGTTAAAAAAATTGAAATCCTTATGTAACAGACGAGTTTTCGTCCGAAACCCTGATACTTCGAAAGAGATTGTCCATTTTGTACACGAAGTGCATCCAGATTTTGCCGTAACCCTCTCAACTTTTTATCCCATGCTATGTGGGTGAAATTATGATACCATGCCAAGTTTCAACCATTTCAGAGTTCATTTGTGGTGCTTTTTAATTTCAGGGTCATTTAGGTCAAAACAATTCATTAAATGCATAAAAAATAGCAACTGAAGTTAGATAGGGTTGAAATTTTAGGATGTGGCTTCTAATGCTTCATATTGAATGCACAAAAAGTCTGGAGTTGAAATAAGTTAAAAAAATTGAAATCCTTTTGTAACACACGAGTTTTCATCCGAAACCCTGATACTTCGAAAGAGATTGTCCATTTTGTACACGAAGTGCATCCAGTTTTTGCCGTAACCCTCTCAACTTTTTATCACATGCTATGTGGGTGAAATTATGATACCATGCCAAGTTTCAACCATTTCAGAGTTCATTTGTGGTGCTTTTTAATTTCAGGGTCATTTAGGTCAAAACAATTCATTAAATGCATAAAAAATAGCAACTGAAGTTAGATAGGGTTGAAATTTTAGGATGTGGCTTCTAATGCTTCATATTGAATGCACAAAAAGTCTGGAGTTGAAATAAGTTAAAAAAATTGAAATCCTTTTGTAACACACGAGTTTTCGTCCGAAACCCTGATACTTCGAAAGAGATTGTCCGTTTTGTACACGAAGTGCATCCAGTTTTTGCCGTAACCCTCTCAACTTTTTAGCACATGCTATGTGGGTGAAATTATGATACCATGCCAAGTTTCAACCATTTCAGAGTTCATTTGTGGTGCTTTTTAATTTCAGGGTCATTTAGCTCAAAACAATTCATTAAATGCATGAAAAATAGCAAATGAAGTTAGATAGGGTTGAAAGTTTAGGATGTGGCTTCTAATGGTTCATATTGAATGCACAAAAAGTCTGGAGTTGAAATAATTTTAAAAAATTGAAATCCTTTTGTAACAGACGAGTTTTCGTCCGAAACCCTGATACTTCGAAAGAGATTGTCCATTTTGTACACGAAGTGCATCCAGTTTTTTCCGTAACCCTCTCAACTGTTTAGCACATGCTATGTGGGTGAAATTATGATATACCATGCCAAGTTTCAACCATTTCCGAGTTCATTTGTGGTGCTTTTTAATTTCAGGGTCATTTAGCTGAAAACAATTCATTAAATGCATGAAAAATAGCAAATGAAGTTAGATAGGGTTGAAATTTTAGGATGTGGCTTCTAATGGTTCATATTGAATGCACAAAAAGTTTGGAGTTGAAATAAGTTAAAAAAAATTGAAATCCTTTTGTAACAGACGAGTTTTCGTCCTAAACCCTGATACTTCGAAAGAGATTGTCCATTTTGTACACGAAGTGCATCCAGTTTTTGCCGTAACCCTCTCAACTTTTTAGCACATGCTATGTGGGTGAAATTATGATACCATGCCAACTTTCAACCATTTCAGAGTTCATTTGTGGTGCTTTTTAATTTCAGGGTTCTTTAGCTCAAAACAATTCATTAAATGCATGAAAAATAGCAAATTAAGTTAGATAGGGTTGAAATTTTAGGATGTGGTTCTAATGGTTCATATGGAATGCAAAAAAGTTTGGAGTTGAAATAAGTTTAAAAAAATTGAAATCCTTTTGTAACAGACGAGTTTTCGTCCTAAACCCTGATACTTCGAAAGAGATTGTCCATTTTGTACACGAAGTGCATCCAGTTTTTTCCGTAACCCTCTCAACTATTTAGCACATGCTATGTGGGTGAAATTATGATATACCATGCCAAGTTTCAACCATTTCCGAGTTCATTTGTGGTGCTTTTTAATTTCAGGGTCATTTAGCTGAAAACAATTCATTAAATGCATGAAAAATAGCAAATGAAGTTAGATAGGGTTGAAATTTTAGGATGTGGCTTCTAATGGTTCATATTGAATGCACAAAAAGTTTGGAGTTGAAATAAGTTAAAAAAAATTGAAATCCTTTTGTAACAGACGAGTTTTCGTCCTAAACCCTGATACTTCGAAAGAGATTGTCCATTTTGTACACGAAGTGCATCCAGTTTTTGCCGTAACCCTCTCAACTTTTTAGCACATGCTATGTGGGTGAAATTATGATACCATGCCAACTTTCAACCATTTCAGAGTTCATTTGTGGTGCTTTTTAATTTCAGGGTTCTTTAGCTCAAAACAATTCATTAAATGCATGAAAAATAGCAAATTAAGTTAGATAGGGTTGAAATTTTAGGATGTGGTTCTAATGGTTCATATGGAATGCAAAAAAGTTTGGAGTTGAAATAAGTTTAAAAAAATTGAAATCCTTTTGTAACAGACGAGTTTTCGTCCTAAACCCTGATACTTCGAAAGAGATTGTCCATTTTGTACACGAAGTGCATCCAGTTTTTGCCGTAACCCTCTCAACTTTTTAGCACATGCTATGTGGGTGAAATTATGGTACCATGCCAAGTTTCAACCATTTCAGAGTTCATTTGTGGTGCTTTTTAATTTCAGGGTCATTTAGCTCAAAACAATTCATTAAATGCATGAAAAATAGCAAATGAAGTTAGATAGGGTTGAAATTTTAGGATGTGGCTTCTAATGGTTCATATTGAATGCACAAAAAGTTTGGAGTTGAAATAAGTTAAAAAAAATTGAAATCCTTTTGTAACAGACGAGTTTTCGTCCGAAACCCTGATATTTCGAAAGAGATTGTCCATTTTGTACACGAAGTGCATCCAGTTTTTGCCGTAACCCTCTCAACTTTTTAGCACATGCTATGTGGGTGAAATTATGATACCATGCCAAGTTTCAACCATTTCATAGTTCATTTGTGGTGCTTTTTAATTTCAGGGTCATTTAGCTCAAAACAATTCATTAAATGCATGAAAAATAGCAAATGAAGTTAGATAGGGTTGAAATTTTAGGATGTGGCTTCTAATGCTTCATATTGAATGCACAAAAAGTCTGGAGTTGAAATAAGTTAAAAAAATTGAAATCCTTTTGTAACACACGAGTTTTCGTCCGAAACCCTGATACTTCGAAAGAGATTGTCCATTTTGTACACGAAGTGCATCCAGATTTTGCCGTAACCCTCTCAACTTTTTATCCCATGCTATGTGGGTGAAATTATGATACCATGCCAAGTTTCAACCATTTCAGAGTTCATTTGTGGTGCTTTTTAATTTCAGGGTCATTTAGGTCAAAACAATTCATTAAATGCATAAAAAATAGCAACTGAAGTTAGATAGGGTTGAAATTTTAGGATGTGGCTTCTAATGCTTCATATTGAATGCACAAAAAGTCTGGAGTTGAAATAAGTTAAAAAAATTGAAATCCTTTTGTAACACATGAGTTTTCGTCCGAAACCCTGATACTTCGAAAGAGATTGTCCGTTTTGTACACGAAGTGCATCCAGTTTTTGCCGTAACCCTCTCAACTTTTTATCCCATGCTATGTGGGTGAAATTATGATACCATGCCAAGTTTCAACCATTTCAGAGTTCATTTGTGGTGCTTTTTAATTTCAGGGTCATTTAGGTCAAAACAATTCATTAAATGCATAAAAAATAGCAACTGAAGTTAGATAGGGTTCAAATTTTAGGATGTGGCTTCTAATGCTTCATATTGAATGCACAAAAAGTCTGGAGTTGAAATAAGTTAAAAAAATTGAAATCCTTTTGTAACACATGAGTTTTCGTCCGAAACCCTGATACTTCGAAAGAGATTGTCCGTTTTGTACACGAAGTGCATCCAGTTTTTGCCGTAACCCTCTCAACTTTTTATCCCATGCTATGTGGGTGAAATTATGATACCATGCCAAGTTTCAACCATTTCAGTGTTCATTTGTGGTGCTTTTTAATTTCAGGGTCATTTAGGTCAAAACAATTCATTAAATGCATAAAAAATAGCAACTGAAGTTAGATAGGGTTGAAATTTTAGGATGTGGCCTCTAATGCTTCATATTGAATGCACAAAAAGTCTGGAGTTGAAATAAGTTAAAAAAATTGAAATCCTTTTGTAACACACGAGTTTTCATCCGAAACCCTGATACTTCGAAAGAGATTGTCCATTTTGTACACGAAGTGCATCCAGTTTTTGCCGTAACCCTCTCAACTTTTTAGCACATGCTATGTGGGTGAAATTATGATACCATGCCAAGTTTCAACCATTTCAGAGTTCATTTGTGGTGCTTTTTAATTTCAGGGTCATTTAGGTCAAAACAATTCATTAAATGCATAAAAAATAGCAACTGAAGTTAGATAGGGTTGAAATTTTAGGATGTGGCTTCTAATGCTTCATATTGAATGCACAAAAAGTCTGGAGTTGAAATAAGTTAAAAAAATTGAAATCCTTTTGTAACACACGAGTTTTCGTCCGAAACCCTGATACTTCGAAAGAGATTGTCCGTTTTGTACACGAAGTGCATCCAGTTTTTGCCGTAACCCTCTCAACTTTTTAGCACATGCTATGTGGGTGAAATTATGATACCATGCCAAGTTTCAACCATTTCAGAGTTCATTTGTGGTGCTTTTTAATTTCAGGGTCATTTAGCTCAAAACAATTCATTAAATGCATGAAAAATAGCAAATGAAGTTAGATAGGGTTGAAAGTTTAGGATGTGGCTTCTAATGGTTCATATTGAATGCACAAAAAGTCTGGAGTTGAAATAATTTTAAAAAATTGAAATCCTTTTGTAACAGACGAGTTTCCGTCCGAAACCCTGATACTTCGAAAGAGATTGTCCATTTTGTACACGAAGTGCATCCAGTTTTTTCCGTAACCCTCTCAACTGTTTAGCACATGCTATGTGGGTGAAATTATGATATACCATGCCAAGTTTCAACCATTTCCGAGTTCATTTGTGGTGCTTTTTAATTTCAGGGTCATTTAGCTGAAAACAATTCATTAAATGCATGAAAAATAGCAAATGAAGTTAGATAGGGTTGAAATTTTAGGATGTGGCTTCTAATGGTTCATATTGAATGCACAAAAAGTCTGGAGTTGAAAAAAGTTAAAAAAAATTGAAATCCTTATGTAACAGACGAGTTTTCGTCCGAAACCCTGATACTTCGAAAGAGATTGTCCATTTTGTACACGAAGTGCATCCAGCTTTTGCCGTAACCCTCTCAACTTTTTAGCACATGCTATGTGGGTGAAATTACGGTACCATGCCAAGTTTCAACCATTTCAGAGTTCATTTGTGGTGCTTTTTAATTTCAGGGTCATTTAGCTCAAAATAATTCATTAAATGCATGAAAAATAGCAAATGAAGTTAGATAGGGTTTAAAGTTTAGGATGTGGCTTCTAATGGTTCATATTGAATGCACAAAAAGTCTGGAGTTGAAATAAGTTAAAAAAAAGTGAAATCCTTTTGTAACAGACGAGTTTTCGTCCGAAACCCTGATATTTCGAAAGAGATTGTCCATTTTGTACACGAAGTGCATCCAGCTTTTGCCGTAACCCTCTCAACTTTTTATCCCATGCTATGTGGGTGAAATTATGATACCATGCCAAGTTTCAACCTTTTTAGAGTTCATTTGTGGTGCTTTTTAATTTCAGGGTCATTTAGCTCAAAACAATTCATTAAATGCATGAAAAATAGGAAATGAAGTTAGATAGGGTTGAAATTTTAGGATGTGGCTTCTAATACTTCATATTGAATGCACAAAAAGTCTGGAGTTGAAATAAGTTAAAAAAAATTGAAATCCTTTTGTAACAGACGAGTTTTCGTCCGAAACCCTGATACTTCGAAAGAGATTGTCCGTTTTGTACACGAAGTGCATCCAGTTTTTGCCGTAACCCTCTCAACTTTTTAGCACATGCTATGTGGGTGAAATTATGATACCATGCCAAGTTTCAACCATTTGATAGTTCATTTGTGGTGCTTTTTAATTTCAGGGTCATTTAGCTCAAAACAATTCATTAAATGCATGAAAAATAGGAAATGAAGTTAGATAGGGTTGAAATTCTAGGATGTGGCTTCTAATGGTTCATATTGAATGCACAAAAAGTCTGGAGTTGAAAAAAGTTAAAAAAATTGAAATCCTTATGTAACAGACGAGTTTTCGTCCGAAACCCTGATACTTCGAAAGAGATTGTGCATTTTGTACACGAAGTGCATCCAGCTTTTGCCGTAACCCTCTCAACTTTTTAGCACATGCTATGTGGGTGAAATTATGATACCATGCCAACTTTCAACCATTTCAGAGTTCATTTGTGGTGCTTTTTAATTTCAGGGTCATTTAGCTCAAAACAATTCATTAAATGCATGAAAAATAGCAAATGAAGTTAGATAGGGTTGAAATTTTAGGATGTGGCTTCTAATGGTTCATATTGAATGCACAAAAAGTCTGGAGTTGAAAAAAGTTAAAAAAAATTGAAATCCTTATGTAACAGACGAGTTTTCGTCCGAAACCCTGATACTTCGAAAGAGATTGTCCATTTTGTACACGAAGTGCATCCAGCTTTTGCCGTAACCCTCTCAACTTTTTATCCCATGCTATGTGGGTGAAATTATGATACCATGCCAAGTTTCAACCTTTTTAGAGTTCATTTGTGGTGCTTTTTAATTTCAGGGTCATTTTGCTCAAAACAATTCATTAAATGCATGAAAAATAGGAAATGAAGTTAGATAGGGTTGATATTTTAGGATGTGGCTTCTAATGCTTCATATTGAATGCACAAAAAGTCTGGAGTTGAAATAAGTTAAAAAAAATTGAAATCCTTTTGTAACAGACGAGTTTTCGTCCGAAACCCTGATACTTCGAAAGAGATTGTCCATTTTGTATACAAAGTGCATCCAGTTTTTGCCGTAACCCTCTCAACTTTTTAGCACATGCTATGTGGGAGAAATTTAATACCATGCCAACTTTCAACCATTTCAGAGTTCATTTGTGATGCTTTTTAATTTCAGGGTCATTTAGCTCAAAACAATTCATTAAATGCATGAAAAATAGCAAATGAAGTTAGATAGGGTTGAAATTTTAGGATGTGGCTTCTAATGGTTCATATTGAATGCACAAAAAGTCTGGAGTTGAAAAAAGTTCAAAAAAATTGAAATCCTTATGTAACAGAAGAGTTTTCGTCCGAAACCCTGATACTTCGAAAGAGATTGTCCATTTTGTACACGAAGTGCATCCAGTTTTTGCCGTAACCCTCTCAACTTTTTAGCACATGCTATGTGGGTGAATTTATGATACCATGCCAAGTTTCAACCATTTCATAGTTCATTTGTGGTGCTTTTTAATTTCAGGGTCATTTAGCTCAAAACAATTCATTAAATGCATGAAAAATAGCAAATGAAGTTAGATAGGGTTGAAATTTTAGGATGTGGCTTCTAATGGTTCATATTGAATGCACAAAAAGTCTGGAGTTGAAATAATTTTAAAAAATTGAAATCCTTTTGTAACAGACGAGTTTTCGTCCGAAACCCTGATACTTCGAAAGAGATTGTCCATTTTGTACACGAAGTGCATCCAGTTTTTGCCGTAACCCTCTCAACTTTTTAGCACATGCTATGTGGGTGAAATTATGATACCATGCCAAGTTTCAACCATTTCAGAGTTCATTTGTGGTGCTTTTTAATTTCAGGGTCATTTAGGTCAAAACAATTCATTAAATGCATAAAAAATAGCAACTGAAGTTAGATAGGGTTGAAATTTTAGGATGTGGATTCTAATGCTTCATATTGAATGCACAAAAAGTCTGGAGTTGAAATAAGTTAAAAAAATTGAAATCCTTTTGTAACACACGAGTTTTCGTCCGAAACCCTAATACTTCGAAAGAGATTGTCCGTTTTGTACACGAAGTGCATCCAGTTTTTGCCGTAACCCTCTCAACTTTTTAGCACATGCTATGTGGGTGAAATTATGATACCATGCCAAGTTTCAACCATTTGATAGTTCATTTGTGGTGCTTTTTAATTTCAGGGTCATTTAGCTCAAAACAATTCATTAAATGCATGAAAAATAGGAAATGAAGTTAGATAGGGTTGAAATTCTAGGATGTGGCTTATAATGGTTCATATTGAATGCACAAAAAGTCTGGAGTTGAAAAAAGTTAAAAAAAATTGAAATCCTTATGTAACAGACGAGTTTTCGTGCGAAACCCTGATACTTCGAAAGAGATTGTCCATTTTGTACACGAAGTGCATCCAGCTTTTGCCGTAACCCTCTCAACTTTTTAGCACATGCTATGTTGGTGAAATTATGATACCATGCCAACTTTCAACCATTTCAGAGTTCATTTGTGGTGCTTTTTAATTTCAGGGTCATTTAGCTCAAAACAATTGATTAAATGCATGAAAAATAGCAAATGAAGTTAGATAGGGTTGAAATTTTATGATGTGGCTTCTAATGGTTCATATTGAATGCACAAAAAGTCTGGAGTTGAAAAAAGTTAAAAAAAATTGAAATCCTTATGTAACAGACGAGTTTTCGTCCGAAACCCTGATACTTCGAAAGAGATTGTCCATTTTGTACACGAAGTGCATCCAGCTTTTGCCGTAACCCTCTCAACTTTTTATCCCATGCTATGTGGGTGAAATTATGATACCATGCCAAGTTTCAACCTTTTTAGAGTTCATTTGTGGTGCTTTTTAATTTCAGGGTCATTTAGCTCAAAACAATTCATTAAATGCATGAAAAATAGGAAATGAAGTTAGATAGGGTTGAAATTTTAGGATGTGGCTTCTAATGCTTCATATTGAATGCACAAAAAGTCTGGAGTTGAAATAAGTTAAAAAAAATTGAAATCCTTTTGTAACAGACGAGTTTTCGTCCGAAACCCTGATACTTCGAAAGAGATTGTCCATTTTGTATACGAAGTGCATCCAGTTTTTGCCGTAACCCTCTCAACTTTTTAGCACATGCTATGTGGGTGAAATTATGATACCATGCCAACTTTCAACCATTTCAGAGTTCATTTGTGATGCTTTTTAATTTCAGGGTCATTTAGCTCAAAACAATTCATTAAATGCATGAAAAATAGCAAATGAAGTTAGATAGGGTTGAAATTTGAGGATGTGGCTTCTAATGGTTCATATTGAATGCACAAAAAGTCTGGAGTTGAAAAAAGTTAAAAATTTTTGAAATCCTTATGTAACAGACGAGTTTTCGTCCGAAACCCTGATACTTCGAAAGAGATTGTCCATTTTGTACACGAAGTGCATCCAGCTTTTGCCGTAACCCTCTCAACTTTTTAGCACATGCTATGTGGGTGAAATTATGGTACCATGCCAAGTTTCAACCATTTCAGAGTTCATTTGTGGTGCTTTTTAATTTCAGGGTCATTTAGCTCAAAACAATTCATTAAATGCATGAAAAATAGCAAATGAAGTTAGATAGGGTTGAAATTTTAGGATGTGGCTTCTAATGGTTCATATTGAATGCACAAAAAGTCTGGAGTTGAAATAAGTTAAAAAAAATTGAAATCCTTTTGTAACAGACGAGTTTTCGTCCGAAACCCTGATATTTCGAAAGAGATTGTCCATTTTGTACACGAAGTGCATCCAGATTTTGCCGTAACCCTCTCAACTTTTTAGCACATGCTATGTGGGTGAAATTATGATACCATGCCAAGTTTCAACCATTTGATAGTTCATTTGTGGTGCTTTTTAATTTCAGGGTCATTTAGCTCAAAACAATTCATTAAATGCATGAAAAATAGCAAATGAAGTTAGATAGGGTTGAAATTTAAAGAATGTGGCTTCTAATGGTTCATATGGAATGCACAAAAAGTTTGGAGTTGAAATAAGTTTAAAAAAATTGAAATCCTTTTGTAACAGACGAGTTTTCGTCTTAAACCCTGATACTTCGAAAGAGATTGTCCATTTTGTACACGAAGTGCATCCAGTTTTTGCCGTAACCCTCACAACTTTTTAGCACATGCTATGTATGTGAAATTATGGTACCATGCAAAGTTTCAACCATTTCAGAGTTCATTTGTGGTGCTTTTTAATTTCAGGGTCATTTAGCTCAAAACAATTCATTAAATGCATGAAAAATAGCAAATGAAGTTAGATAGGGTTGAAATTTTAGGATGTGGCTTCTAATGGTTCATATTGAATGCACAAAAAGTCTGGAGTTGAAATAAGTTAAAAAAAATTGAAATCCATTTGTAACAGACGAGTTTTCGTCCGAAACCCTGATATTTCGAAAGAGATTGTCCATTTTGTACACGAAGTGCATCCAGTTTTTGCCGTAACCCTCTCAACTTTTTAGCACATGCTATGTGGGTGAAATTATGATACCATGCCAAGTTTCAACCATTTGATAGTTCATTTGTGGTGCTTTTTAATTTCAGGGTCATTTAGCTCAAAACAATTCATTAAATGCATAAAAAATAGCAAATGAAGTGAGATAGGGTTGAAATTTTAGGATGTGGCTTCTAATGCTTCATATTGAATGCACAAAAAGTCTGGAGTTGAAATAAGTTTAAAAAAATTGAAATCCTTTTGTAACAGACGAGTTTTCGTCCGAAACCCTGATACTTCGAAAGAGATTGTCCATTTTGTACACGAAGTGCATCCAGTTTTTGCCGTAACCCTCACAACTTTTTAGCACATGCTATGTGGGTGAAATTATGGTACCATGCCAAGTTTCAACCATTTCAGAGTTCATTTGTGGTGCTTTTTAATTTCAGGGTCATTTAGCTCAAAACAATTCATTAAATGCATGAAAAATAGCAAATGAAGTTAGATAGGGTTGAAAGTTTAGGATGTGGCTTCTAATGGTTCATATTGAATGCACAAAAAGTCTGGAGTTGAAATAATTTTAAAAAATTGAAATCCTTTTGTAACAGACGAGTTTTCGTCCGAAACCTTGATACTTCGAAAGAGATTGTCAATTTTGTACACGAAGTGCATCCAGTTTTTGACGTAACCCTCTCAACTTTTTAGCACATGCTATGTGGGTGAAATTATGATACCATGCCAAGTTTCAACCATTTGATAGTTCATTTGTGGTGCTTTTTAATTTCAGGGTCATTTAGGTCAAAACAATTCATTAAATGCATAAAAAATAGCAACTGAAGTTAGATAGGGTTGAAATTTTAGGATGTGGCTTCTAATGCTTCATATTGAATGCACAAAAAGTCTGGAGTTGAAATAAGCTAAAAAAATTGAAATCCTTTTGTAACACACGAGTTTTCGTCCGAAACCCTGATACTTCGAAAGGGATTATCCGTTTTGTACACGAAGTGCATCCAGTTTTTGCCGTAACCCTCTCAACTTTTTAGCACATGCTATGTGGGTGAAATTATGATACCATGCCAAGTTTCAACCATTTCATAGTTCATTTGTGGTGCTTTTTAATTTCAGGGTCGTTTAGCTCAAAACAATTCATTAAATGCTTGAAAAATAGCAAATGAAGTTAGATAGGGTTGAAATTTTAGGATGTGGCTTCTAATGCTTCATATTGAATGCACAAAAAGTCTGGAGTTGAAATAATTTCAAAAAAATTGAAATCCTTTTGTAACAGACGAGTTTTCGTCCGAAACCCTGATACTTCGAAAGAGATTGTCCATTTTGTACACGAAGTGCATCCAGTTTTTGCCGTAACCCTCTCAACTTTTTACCACATGCTATGTGGGTGAAATTATGATACCATGCCAACTTTCAACCATTTCAGAGTTCATTTGTGGTGCTTTTTAATTTCAGGGTCATTTAGCTCAAAACAATTCATTAAATGCATGAAAAATAGCAAATGAAGTTAGATAGGGTTGAAATTTTAGGATGTGGCTTCTAATGGTTCATATTGAATGCACAAAAAGTCTGGAGTTGAAATAAGTTAAAAAAATTGAAATCCTTATGTAACAGACGAGTTTTCGTCCGAAACCCTGATACTTCGAAAGAGATTGTCCATTTTGTACACGAAGTGCATCCAGCTTTTGCCGTAACCCTCTCAACTTTTTATCCCATGCTATGTGGCTGAAATTATGATACCATGCCAGGTTTCAACCATTTCAGAGTTCATTTGTGGTGCTTTTTAATTTCAGGGTCATTTAGGTCAAAACAATTCATTAAATGCATAAAAAATAGCAACTGAAGTTAGATAGGGTTGAAATTTTAGGATGTGGCTTCTAATGCTTCATATTGAATGCACAAAAAGTCTGGAGTAGAAATAAGTTAAAAAAATTGAAATCCTTTTGTAACACACGAGTTTTCATCCGAAACCCTGATACTTCGAAAGAGATTGTCCATTTTGTACACGAAGTGCATCCAGTTTTTGCCGTAACCCTCTCAACTTTTTAGCACATGCTATGTGGGTGAAATTATGATACCATGCCAAGTTTCAACCATTTCAGAGTTCATTTGTGGTGCTTTTTAATTTCAGGGTCATTTAGGTCAAAACAATTCATTAAATGCATAAAAAATAGCAACTGAAGTTAGATAGGGTTGAAATTTTAGGATGTGGCTTCTAATGCTTCATATTGAATGCACAAAAAGTCTGGAGTTGAAATAAGTTAAAAAAAATTGAAATCCTTATGTAACAAACGAATTTTCGTCCGAAACCCTGATACTTCGAAAGAGATTGTCCATTTTGTACACGAAGTGCATCCAGCTTTTGCCGTAACCCTCTCAACTTTTTATCCCATGCTATGTGGGTGAAATTATGATACCATGCCAAGTTTCAACCATTTCAGAGTTCATTTGTGGTGCTTTTTAATTTCAGGGTCATTTAGGTCAAAACAATTCATTAAATGCATAAAAAATAGCAATTGAAGTTAGATAGGGTTGAAATTTTAGGATGTGGCTTCTAATGCTTCATATTGAATGCACAAAAAGTCTGGGGTTGAAATAAGTTTAAAAAAATTGAAATCCTTTTGTAACAGACGAGTTTTCGTCCTAAACCCTGATACTTCGAAAGAGATTGTCCATTTTTTACACGAAGTGCATCCAGTTTTTGCCGTAACCCTCTCAACTTTTTAGCACATGCTATGTGGGTGAAATTATGATACCATGCCAAGTTTCAACCATTTCCGAGTTCATTTGTGGTGCTTTTTAATTTCAGGGTCATTTAGGTGAAAACAATTCATTAAATGCATGAAAAATAGCAAATGAAGTTAGATAGGGTTGAAATTTTAGGATGTGGCTTCTAATGGTTCATATTGAATGCACAAAAAGTTTGGCGTTGAAATAAGTTAAAAAAAATTGAAATCCTTTTGTAACAGACGAGTTTTCGTCCGAAACCCTGATATTTCGAAAGAGATTGTCCATTTTGTACACGAAGTGCATCCAGTTTTTGCCGTAACCCTCTCAACTTTTTAGCACATGCTATGTGGGTGAAATTATGATACCATTCCAAGTTTCAACCATTTGATAGTTCATTTGTGGTGCTTTTTAATTTCAGGGTCATTTAGCTCAAAACAATTCATTAAATGCATAAAAAATAGCAAATGAAGTTAGATAGGGTTGAAATTTTAGGATGTGGCTTCTAATGCTTCATATTGAATGCACAAAAAGTCTGGAGTTGAAATAAGTTTAAAAAAATTGAAATCATTTTGTAACAGACGAGTTTTCGTCCGAAACCCTGATACTTCGAAAGAGATTGTCCATTTTGTACACGAAGTGCATCCAGTTTTTGCCGTAACCCTCTCAACTTTTTAGCACATGCTATGTGGGTGAAATTATGGTACCATGCCAAGTTTCAACCATTTCAGAGTTCATTTGTGGTGCTTTTTAATTTCAGGGTCATTTAGCTCAAAACAATTCATTAAATGCATGAAAAATAGCAAATGAAGTTAGATAGGGTTGAAAGTTTAGGATGTGGCTTCTAATGGTTCATATTGAATGCACAAAAAGTCTGGAGTTGAAATAATTTTAAAAAATTGAAATCCTTTTGTAAGAGACGAGTTTTCGTCCGAAACCCTGATACTTCGAAAGAGATTGTCCATTTTGTACACGAAGTGCATCCAGTTTTTGCCGTAACCCTCTCAACTTTTTAGCACATGCTATGTGGGTGAAATTATGATACCATGCCAAGTTTCAACCATTTGATAGTTCATTTGTGGTGCTTTTTAATTTCAGGGTCATTTAGGTCAAAACAATTCATTAAATGCATAAAAAATAGCAACTGAAGTTAGATAGG
This sequence comes from Elymus sibiricus, assembly GCA_039707655.1. Taxonomy (NCBI): domain Eukaryota; kingdom Viridiplantae; phylum Streptophyta; class Magnoliopsida; order Poales; family Poaceae; genus Elymus; species Elymus sibiricus. Next base: position 243,953,769 of record CM077665.1, read on the forward strand.
GTTGAAATTTTAGGATGTGGCTTCTAATGCTTCATATTGAATGCACAAAAAGTCTGGAGTTGAAATAAGTTAAAAAAATTGAAATCCTTTTGTAACACATGAGTTTTCGTCCGAAACCCTGATACTTCGAAAGAGATTGTCCGTTTTGTACACGAAGTGCATCCAGTTTTTGCCCTAACCCTCTCAACTTTTTAGCACATGCTATGTGGGTGAAATTATGATACCATGCCAAGTTTCAACCATTTCATAGTTCATTTGTGGTGCTTTTTAATTTCAGGGTCATTTAGCTCAAAACAATTCATTAAATGCATGAAAAATAGCAAATGAAGTTAGATAGGGTTGAAATTTTAGGATGTGGCTTCTAATGGTTCATATTGAATGCACAAAAAGTCTGGAGTTGAAATAAGTTAAAAAAATTGAAATCCTTATGTAACAGACGAGTTTTCGTCCGAAACCCTGATACTTCGAAAGAGATTGTCCATTTTGTACACGAAGTGCATCCAGATTTTGCCGTAACCCTCTCAACTTTTTATCCCATGCTATGTGGGTGAAATTATGATACCATGCCAAGTTTCAACCATTTCAGAGTTCATTTGTGGTGCTTTTTAATTTCAGGGTCATTTAGGTCAAAACAATTCATTAAATGCATAAAAAATAGCAACTGAAGTTAGATAGGGTTGAAATTTTAGGATGTGGCTTCTAATGCTTCATATTGAATGCACAAAAAGTCTGGAGTTGAAATAAGTTAAAAAAATTGAAATCCTTTTGTAACACACGAGTTTTCATCCGAAACCCTGATACTTCGAAAGAGATTGTCCATTTTGTACACGAAGTGCATCCAGTTTTTGCCGTAACCCTCTCAACTTTTTAGCACATGCTATGTGGGTGAAATTATGATACCATGCCAAGTTTCAACCATTTCAGAGTTCATTTGTGGTGCTTTTTAATTTCAGGGTCATTTAGGTCAAAACAATTCATTAAATGCATAAAAAATAGCAACTGAAGTTAGATAGGGTTGAAATTTTAGGATGTGGCTTCTAATGCTTCATATTGAATGCACAAAAAGTCTGGAGTTGAAATAAGTTAAAAAAATTGAAATCCTTTTGTAACACACGAGTTTTCGTCCGAAACCCTGATACTTCGAAAGAGATTGTCCGTTTTGTACACGAAGTGCATCCAGTTTTTGCCGTAACCCTCTCAACTTTTTAGCACATGCTATGTGGGTGAAATTATGATACCATGCCAAGTTTCAACCATTTCAGAGTTCATTTGTGGTGCTTTTTAATTTCAGGGTCATTTAGCTCAAAACAATTCATTAAATGCATGAAAAATAGCAAATGAAGTTAGATAGGGTTGAAAGTTTAGGATGTGGCTTCTAATGGTTCATATTGAATGCACAAAAAGTCTGGAGTTGAAATAATTTTAAAAAATTGAAATCCTTTTGTAACAGACGAGTTTTCGTCCGAAACCCTGATACTTCGAAAGAGATTGTCCATTTTGTACACGAAGTTCATCCAGTTTTTTCCGTAACCCTCTCAACTCTTTAGCACATGCTATGTGGGTGAAATTATGATATACCATGCCAAGTTTCAACCATTTCCGAGTTCATTTGTGGTGCTTTTTAATTTCAGGGTCATTTAGCTGAAAACAATTCATTAAATGCATGAAAAATAGCAAATGAAGTTAGATAGGGTTGAAATTTTAGGATGTGGCTTCTAATGGTTCATATTGAATGCACAAAAAGTTTGGAGTTGAAATAAGTTAAAAAAAATTGAAATCCTTTTGTAACAGACGAGTTTTCGTCCTAAACCCTGATACTTCGAAAGAGATTGTCCATTTTGTACACGAAGTGCATCCAGTTTTTGCCGTAACCCTCTCAACTTTTTAGCACATGCTATGTGGGTGAAATTATGATACCATGCCAACTTTCAACCATTTCAGAGTTCATTTGTGGTGCTTTTTAATTTCAGGGTTCTTTAGCTCAAAACAATTCATTAAATGCATGAAAAATAGCAAATTAAGTTAGATAGGGTTGAAATTTTAGGATGTGGTTCTAATGGTTCATATGGAATGCAAAAAAGTTTGGAGTTGAAATAAGTTTAAAAAAATTGAAATCCTTTTGTAACACACGAGTTTTCGTCCTAAACCCTGATACTTCGAAATTGATTGTCCATTTTGTACACGAAGTGCATCCAGTTTTTGCCGTAACCCTCTCAACTTTTTAGCACATGCTATGTGGGTGAAATTATGATACCATGCCAAGTTTCAACCATTTCAGAGTTCATTTGTGGTGCTTTTTAATTTCAGGGTCATTTAGCTCAAAACAATTCATTAAATGCATGAAAAATAGCAAATGAAGTTAGATAGGGTTGAAATTTTAGGATGTGGCTTCTAATGGTTCATATTGAATGCACAAAACGTTTGGAGTTGAAATAAGTTAAAAAAAATTGAAATCCTTTTGTAACAGACGAGTTTTCGTCCGAAACCCTGATACTTCGAAAGAGATTGTCCGTTTTGTACACGAAGTGCATCCAGTTTTTGCCGTAACCCTCTCAACTTTTTAGCACATGCTATGTGGGTGAAATTATGATACCATGCCAAGTTTCAACCATTTGATAGTTCATTTGTGGTGCTTTTTAATTTCAGGGTCATTTAGCTCAAAACAATTCATTAAATGCATGAAAAATAGCAAATGAAGTTAGATAGGGTTGAAATTTTAGGATGTGGCTTCTAATGGTTCATATTGAATGCACAAAAAGTCTGGAGTTGAAATAAGTTAAAAAAATTGAAATCCTTATGTAACAGACGAGTTTTCGTCCGAAACCGTGATACTTCGAAAGAGATTGTCCATTTTGTACACGAAGTGCATCCAGTTTTTGCCGTAACCCTCTCAACTTTTTAGCACATGCTATGTGGGTGAAATTATGATACCATGCCAAGTTTCAACCATTTCAGAGTTCATTTGTGGTGCTTTTTAATTTCAGGGTCATTTAGCTCAAAACAATTCATTTAATGCATGAAAAATAGCAAATGAAGTTAGATAGGGTTGAAATTTTAGGATGTGGCTTCTAATGGTTCATATTGAATGCACAAAAACTTTGGAGTTGAAAAAAGTTAGAAAAAATTGAAATCATTTTCTAACAGACGAGTTTTCGTCCGACACCCTGATACTTCGAAATAGATTGTCCGTTTTGTACACGAAGTCCATCCAGTTTTTTCCGTAACCCGCTCAACTTTTTAGCACATGCTATGTGGGTGAAATTATGGTACCATGCCAAGTTTCAACCATTTCAGAGTTCATTTGTGGTGCTTTTTAATTTCAGGGTCATTTAGCTCAAAACAATTCATTAAATGCATGAAAAATAGCAAATGAAGTTAGATAGGGTTGAAATTTTAGGATGTGGCTTCTAATGGTTCATATTGAATGCACAAAAAGTCTGGAGTTGAAATAAGTTTAAAAAAATTGAAATCCTTTTGTAACAGACGAGTTTTCGTCCGAAACCCTGATATTTCGAAAGAGATTGTCCATTTTGTACACGAAGTGCATCCAGTTTTTGCCGTAACCCTCTCAACTTTTTAGCACATGCTATGTGGGTGAAATTATGATACCATGCCAAGTTTCAACCATTTGATAGTTCATTTGTGGTGCTTTTTAATTTCAGGGTCATTTAGCTCAAAACAATTCATTAAATGCATGAAAAATAGGAAATGAAGTTAGATAGGGTTGAAATTTTAGGATGTGGCTTCTAATGGTTCATATTGAATGCACAAAAAGTCTGGAGTTGAAAAAAGTTAAAAAAAATTGAAATCCTTATGTAACAGACGAGTTTTCGTCCGAAACCCTGATACTTCGAAAGAGTTTGTCCATTTTGTACACGAAGTGCTTCCAGCTTTTGCCGTAACCCTCTCAACTTTTTAGCACATGCTATGTGGGTGAAATTATGATACCATGCCAACTTTCAACCATTTCAGAGTTCATTTGTGGTGCTTTTTAATTTCAGGGTCATTTAGCTCAAAACAATTCATTAAATGCATGAAAAATAGGAAATGAAGTTAGATAGGGTTGAAATTTTAGGATGTGGCTTCTAATGGTTCATATTGAATGCACAAAAACTTTGGAGTTGAAAAAAGTTAAAAAAAATTGAAATCCTTATGTAACAGACGAGTTTTCGTCCGAAACCCTGATACTTCGAAAGAGATTGTCCATTTTGTACACGAAGTGCATCCAGTTTTTGCCGTAACCCTCTCAACTTTTTAGCACATGCTATGTGGGTGAAATTATGGTACCATGCCAAGTTTCAACCATTTCAGAGTTCATTTGTGGTGCTTTTTAATTTCAGGGTCATTTAGCTCAAAACAATTCATTAAATGCATGAAAAATAGCAAATGAAGTTAGATAGGGTTGAAAGTTTAGGATGTGGATTCTAATGGTTCATATTGAATGCACAAAAAGTCTGGAGTTGAAATAATTTTAAAAAATTGAAATCCTTTTGTAACAGACGAGTTTTCGTCCGAAACCCTGATACTTCGAAAGAGATTGTCCATTTTGTACACGAAGTGCATCCAGTTTTTGCCGTAACCCTCTCAACTTTTTAGCACATGCTATGTGGGTGAAATTATGATACCATGCCAAGTTTCAACCATTTGATAGTTCATTTGTGGTGCTTTTTAATTTCAGGGTCATTTAGGTCAAAACAATTCATTAAATGCATAAAAAATAGCAACTGAAGTTAGATAGGGTTGAAATTTTAGGATGTGCTTCTAATGCTTCATATTGAATGCACAAAAAGTCTGGAGTTGAAATAAGTTAAAAAAATTGAAATCCTTTTGTAACACATGAGTTTTCGTCCGAAACCCTGATACTTCGAAAGAGATTGTCCGTTTTGTACACGAAGTGCATCCAGTTTTTGCCCTAACCCTCTCAACTTTTTAGCACATGCTATGTGGGTGAAATTATGATACCATGCCAAGTTTCAACCATTTCATAGTTCATTTGTGGTGCTTTTTAATTTCAGGGTCATTTAGGTCAAAACAATTCATTAAATGCATGAAAAATAGCAAATGAAGTTAGATAGGGTTGAAATTTTAGGATGTGGCTTCTAATGGTTCATATTGAATGCACAAAAAGTCTGGAGTTGAAATAAGTTAAAAAAATTGAAATCCTTATGTAACAGACGAGTTTTCGTCCGAAACCCTGATACTTCGAAAGAGATTGTCCATTTTGTACACGAAGTGCATCCAGATTTTGCCGTAACCCTCTCAACTTTTTATCCCATGCTATGTGGGTGAAATTATGATACCATGCCAAGTTTCAACCATTTCAGAGTTCATTTGTGGTGCTTTTTAATTTCAGGGTCATTTAGGTCAAAACAATTCATTAAATGCATAAAAAATAGCAACTGAAGTTAGATAGGGTTGAAATTTTAGGATGTGGCTTCTAATGCTTCATATTGAATGCACAAAAAGTCTGGAGTTGAAATAAGTTAAAAAAATTGAAATCCTTTTGTAACACACGAGTTTTCATCCGAAACCCTGATACTTCGAAAGAGATTGTCCATTTTGTACACGAAGTGCATCCAGTTTTTGCCGTAACCCTCTCAACTTTTTATCACATGCTATGTGGGTGAAATTATGATACCATGCCAAGTTTCAACCATTTCAGAGTTCATTTGTGGTGCTTTTTAATTTCAGGGTCATTTAGGTCAAAACAATTCATTAAATGCATAAAAAATAGCAACTGAAGTTAGATAGGGTTGAAATTTTAGGATGTGGCTTCTAATGCTTCATATTGAATGCACAAAAAGTCTGGAGTTGAAATAAGTTAAAAAAATTGAAATCCTTTTGTAACACACGAGTTTTCGTCCGAAACCCTGATACTTCGAAAGAGATTGTCCGTTTTGTACACGAAGTGCATCCAGTTTTTGCCGTAACCCTCTCAACTTTTTAGCACATGCTATGTGGGTGAAATTATGATACCATGCCAAGTTTCAACCATTTCAGAGTTCATTTGTGGTGCTTTTTAATTTCAGGGTCATTTAGCTCAAAACAATTCATTAAATGCATGAAAAATAGCAAATGAAGTTAGATAGGGTTGAAAGTTTAGGATGTGGCTTCTAATGGTTCATATTGAATGCACAAAAAGTCTGGAGTTGAAATAATTTTAAAAAATTGAAATCCTTTTGTAACAGACGAGTTTTCGTCCGAAACCCTGATACTTCGAAAGAGATTGTCCATTTTGTACACGAAGTGCATCCAGTTTTTTCCGTAACCCTCTCAACTGTTTAGCACATGCTATGTGGGTGAAATTATGATATACCATGCCAAGTTTCAACCATTTCCGAGTTCATTTGTGGTGCTTTTTAATTTCAGGGTCATTTAGCTGAAAACAATTCATTAAATGCATGAAAAATAGCAAATGAAGTTAGATAGGGTTGAAATTTTAGGATGTGGCTTCTAATGGTTCATATTGAATGCACAAAAAGTCTGGAGTTGAAATAAGTTAAAAAAATTGAAATCCTTTTGTAACACACGAGTTTTCGTCCGAAACCCTGATACTTCGAAAGAGATTGTCCGTTTTGTACACGAAGTGCATCCAGTTTTTGCCGTAACCCTCTCAACTTTTTAGCACATGCTATGTGGGTGAAATTATGATACCATGCCAAGTTTCAACCATTTCAGAGTTCATTTGTGGTGCTTTTTAATTTCAGGGTCATTTAGCTCAAAACAATTCATTAAATGCATGAAAAATAGCAAATGAAGTTAGATAGGGTTGAAAGTTTAGGATGTGGCTTCTAATGGTTCATATTGAATGCACGAAAAGTCTGGAGTTGAAATAATTTTAAAAAATTGAAATCCTTTTGTAACAGACGAGTTTCCGTCCGAAACCCTGATACTTCGAAAGAGATTGTCCATTTTGTACACGAAGTGCATCCAGTTTTTTCCGTAACCCTCTCAACTGTTTAGCACATGCTATGTGGGTGAAATTATGATATACCATGCCAAGTTTCAACCATTTCCGAGTTCATTTGTGGTGCTTTTTAATTTCAGGGTCATTTAGCTGAAAACAATTCATTAAATGCATGAAAAATAGCAAATGAAGTTAGATAGGGTTGAAATTTTAGGATGTGGCTTCTAATGGTTCATATTGAATGCACAAAAAGTCTGGAGTTGAAATAAGTTAAAAAAATTGAAATCCTTTTGTAACACACGAGTTTTCATCCGAAACCCTGATACTTCGAAAGAGATTGTCCATTTTGTACACGAAGTGCATCCAGTTTTTGCCGTAACCCTCTCAACTTTTTAGCACATGCTATGTGGGTGAAATTATGATACCATGCCAAGTTTCAACCATTTCAGAGTTCATTTGTGGTGCTTTTTAATTTCAGGGTCATTTAGGTCAAAACAATTCATTAAATGCATAAAAAATAGCAACTGAAGTTAGATAGGGTTGAAATTTTAGGATGTGGCTTCTAATGCTTCATATTGAATGCACAAAAAGTCTGGAGTTGAAATAAGTTAAAAAAATTGAAATCCTTTTGTAACACACGAGTTTTCGTCCGAAACCCTGATACTTCGAAAGAGATTGTCCGTTTTGTACACGAAGTGCATCCAGTTTTTGCCGTAACCCTCTCAACTTTTTAGCACATGCTATGTGGGTGAAATTATGATACCATGCCAAGTTTCAACCATTTCAGAGTTCATTTGTGGTGCTTTTTAATTTCAGGGTCATTTAGCTCAAAACAATTCATTAAATGCATGAAAAATAGCAAATGAAGTTAGATAGGGTTGAAAGTTTAGGATGTGGCTTCTAATGGTTCATATTGAATGCACAAAAAGTCTGGAGTTGAAATAATTTTAAAAAATTGAAATCCTTTTGTAACAGACGAGTTTCCGTCCGAAACCCTGATACTTCGAAAGAGATTGTCCATTTTGTACACGAAGTGCATCCAGTTTTTTCCGTAACCCTCTCAACTGTTTAGCACATGCTATGTGGGTGAAATTATGATATACCATGCCAAGTTTCAACCATTTCCGAGTTCATTTGTGGTGCTTTTTAATTTCAGGGTCATTTAGCTGAAAACAATTCATTAAATGCATGAAAAATAGCAAATGAAGTTAGATAGGGTTGAAATTTTAGGATGTGGCTTATAATGGTTCATATTGAATGCACAAAAAGTTTGGAGTTGAAATAAGTTAAAAAAAATTGAAATCCTTTTGTAACAGACGAGTTTTCGTCCTAAACCCTGATACTTCGAAAGAGATTGTCCATTTTGTACACGAAGTGCATCCAGTTTTTGCCGTAACCCTCTCAACTTTTTAGCACATGCTATGTGGGTGAAATTATGATACCATGCCAACTTTCAACCATATCAGAGTTCATTTGTGGTGCTTTTTAATTTCAGGGTTCTTTAGCTCAAAACAATTCATTAAATGCATGAAAAATAGCAAATGAAGTTAGATAGGGTTGAAATTTTAGGATGTGGCTTCTAATGGTTCATATGGAATGCAAAAAAGTTTGGAGTTGAAATAAGTTTAAAAAAATTGAAATCCTTTTGTAACAGACGAGTTTTCGTCCTAAACCCTGATACTTCGAAAGAGATTGTCCATTTTGTACACGAAGTGCATCCAGTTTTTGCCGTAACCCTCTCAACTTTTTAGCACAAGCTATGTGGGTGAAATTATGATACCATGCCAAGTTTCAACCATTTCAGAGTTCATTTGTGGTGCTTTTTAATTTCAGGGTCATTTAGCTCAAAACAATTCATTTAATGCATGAAAAATAGCAAATGAAGTTAGATAGGGTTGAAATTTTAGGATGTGGCTTCTAATGGTTCATATTGAATGCACAAAAAGTCTGGAGTTGAAATAATTTTAAAAAATTGAAATCCTTTTGTAACACACGAGTTTTCGTCCGAAACCGTGATACTTCGAAAGAGATTGTCCATTTTGTACACGAAGTGCATCCAGTTTTTGCCGTAACCCTCTCAACTTTTTAGCACATGCTATGTGGGTGAAATTATGATACCATGCCAAGTTTCAACCATTTCAGAGTTCATTTGTGGTGCTTTTTAATTTCAGGGTCATTTAGCTCAAAACAATTCATTTAATGCATGAAAAATAGCAAATGAAGTTAGATAGGGTTGAAATTTTAGGATGTGGCTTCTAATGGTTCATATTGAATGCACAAAAACTTTGGAGTTGAAAAAAGTTAAAAAAAATTGAAATCATTTTCTAACAGACGAGTTTTCGTCCGAAACCCTGATACTTCGAAAGAGATTGTCCATTTTGTACACGAAGTGCATCCAGTTTTTGCCGTAACCCTCTCAACTTTTTAGCACATGCTATGTGGGTGAAATTATGGTACCATGCCAAGTTTCAACCATTTCAGAGTTCATTTGTGGTGCTTTTTAATTTCAGGGTCATTTAGCTCAAAACAATTCATTAAATGCATGAAAAATAGCAAATGAAGTTAGATAGGGTTGAAATTTGAGGATGTGGCTTCTAATGGTTCATATTGAATGCACAAAAAGTCTGGAGTTGAAATAAGTTAAAAAAAATTGAAATCCTTTTGTAACAGACGAGTTTTCGTCCGAAACCCTGATATTTCGAAAGAGATTGTCCATTTTGTACACGAAGTGCATCCAGTTTTTGCCGTAACCCTCTCAACTTTTTATCCCATGCTATGTGGGTGAAATTATGATACCATGCCAAGTTTCAACCTTTTTAGAGTTCATTTGTGGTGCTTTTTAATTTCAGGGTCATTTAGCTCAAAACAATTCATTAAATGCATGAAAAATAGCAAATGAAGTTAGATAGGGTTGAAATTTTAGGATGTGGCTTCTAATGGTTCATATTGAATGCACAAAAAGTCTGGAGTTGAAATAAGTTAAAAAAAATTGAAATCCTTTTGTAACAGACGAGTTTTCGTCCGAAACCCTGATATTTCGAAAGAGATTGTCCATTTTGTACACGAAGTGCATCCAGTTTTTGCCGTAACCCTCTCAACTTTTTAGCACATGCTATGTGGGTGAAATTATGATACCATGCCAAGTTTCAACCATTTGATAGTTCATTTGTGGTGCTTTTTAATTTCAGGGTCATTTAGCTCAAAACAATTCATTAAATGCATGAAAAATAGGAAATGAAGTTAGATAGGGTTGAAATTTTAGGATGTGGCTTCTAATGGTTCATATTGAATGCACAAAAAGTCTGGAGTTGAAAAAAGTTAAAAAAAATTGAAATCCTTATGTAACAGACGAGTTTTCGTCCGAAACCCTGATACTTCGAAAGAGATTGTCCATTTTGTACACGAAGTGCATCCAGCTTTTGCCGTAACCCTCTCAACTTTTTAGCACATGCTATGTGGGTGAAATTATGATACCATGCCAACTTTCAACCATTTCAGAGTTCATTTGTGGTGCTTTTTAATTTCAGGGTCATTTAGCTCAAAACAATTCATTAAATGCATGAAAAATAGCAAATAAAGTTAGATAGGCTTGAAATTTTAGGATGTGGCTTCTAATGGTTCATATTGAATGCACAAAAAGTCTGGAGTTGAAAAAAGTTAAAAAAAATTGAAATCCTTATGTAACAGACGAGTTTTCGTCCGAAACCCTGATATTTCGAAAGAGATTGTCCATTTTGTACACGAAGTGCATCCAGTTTTTGCCGTAACCCTCTCAACTTTTTAGCACATTCTATGTGGGTGAAATTATGATACCATGCCAAGTTTCAACCATTTGATAGTTCATTTGTGGTGCTTTTTAATTTCAGGGTCATTTAGCTCAAAACAATTCATTAAATGCATGAAAAATAGGAAATGAAGTTAGATAGGGTTGAAATTTTAGGATGTGGCTTCTAATGCTTCATATTGAATGCACAAAAAGTCTGGAGTTGAAATAAGTTAAAAAAAATTGAAATCCTTATGTAACAGACGAGTTTTCGTCCGAAACCCTGATACTTCGAAAGAGATTGTCCATTTTGTACACGAAGTGCATCCAGCTTTTGCCGTAACCCTCTCAACTTTTTAGCACATGCTATGTGGGTGAAATTATGATACCATGCCAACTTTCAACCATTTCAGAGTTCATTTGTGGTGCTTTTTAATTTCAGGGTCATTTAGCTCAAAACAATTCATTAAATGCATGAAAAATAGCAAATAAAGTTAGATAGGCTTGAAATTTTAGGATGTGGCTTCTAATGGTTCATATTGAATGCACAAAAAGTCTGGAGTTGAAAAAAGTTAAAAAAATTGAAATCCTTATGTAACAGACGAGTTTTCATCTGAAACCCTGATACTTCGAAAAAGATTGTCCATTTTGTACACGAAGTGCATCCAGCTTTTGCCGTAACCCTCTCAACTTTTTATCCCATGCTATGTGGGTGAAATTATGATACCATGCCAAGTTTCAACCTTTTTAGAGTTCATTTGTGGTGCTTTTTAATTTCAGGGTCATTTAGCTCAAAACAATTCATTAAATGCATGAAAAATAGGAAATGAAGTTAGATAGGGTTGAAATTTTAGGATGTGGCTTCTAATGCTTCATATTGAATGCACAAAAAGTCTGGAGTTGAAATAAGTTAAAAAAAATTGAAATCCTTTTGTAACAGACGAGTTTTCGTCCTAAACCCTGATACTTCGAAAGAGATTGTCCATTTTGTATACGAAGTGCATCCAGTTTTTGCCGTAACCCTCTCAACTTTTTAGCACATGCTATGTGGGTGAAATTATGATACCATGCCAACTTTCAACCATTTCAGAGTTCATTTGTGGTGCTTTTTAATTTCAGGGTTATTTAGCTCAAAACAATTCATTAAATGCATGAAAAATAGCAAATGAAGTTAGATAGGGTTGAAATTTTAGGATGTGGCTTCTAATGGTTCATATGGAATCCACAAAAAGTTTGGAGTTGAAATAAGTTTAAAAAAATTGAAATCCTTTTGTAACAGATGAGTTTTCGTCCAAAACCCTGATACTTCCAAAGAGATTGTCCATTTTGTATACGAAGTGCATCTAGTTTTTGCTGTAACCCTCTCAACATTTTAGAACATTCTATGTGGGTGAAATTATGATACCATGCCAACTTTCAACCATTTCAGAGTTCATTTGTGGTGCTTTTTAATTTCAGGGTTATTTAGCTCAAAACAATTCATTAAATGCATGAAAAATAGCAAATGAAGTTAGATATGGTTGAAATTTTAGGATGTGGCTTCTAATGGTTCATATGGAATGCACAAAAAGTTTGGAGTTGAAATAAGTTTAAAAAAATTGAAATCCTTTTGTAACAGACGAGTTTTCGTCCTAAACCCTGATACTTCGAAAGAGATTGTCCATTTTGTACACGAAGTGCATCCATTTTTTGCCGTAACCCTCTCAACTTTTTAGCACATGCTATGTGGGTGAAATTATGATACCATGCCAAGTTTCAACCATTTCAGAGTTCATTTGTGGTGCTTTTTAATTTCAGGGTCATTTAGCTCAAAACAATTCATTTAATGCATGAAAAATAGCAAATGAAGTTAGATAGGGTTGAAATTTTAGGATGTGGCTTCTAATGGTTCATATTGAATGCACAAAAAGTTTGGAGTTGAAAAAAGTTAAAAAAAATTGAAATCCTTTTGTAACAGACGAGTTTTCGTCCGAAACCCTGATACTTCGAAAGAGATTGTCCATTTTGTACACGAAGTGCATCCAGTTTTTACCGTAACCCTCTCAACTTTTTAGCACATGCTATGTGGGTGAAATTATGATACCATGCCAAGTTTCAACCATTTCAGAGTTCATTTGTGGTGCTTTTTAATTTCAGGGTCATTTAGGTCAAAACAATTCATTAAATGCATGAAAAATAGCAAATGAAGTTAGATAGGGTTGAAATTTTATGATGTGGCTTCTAATGGTTCATATTGAATGCACAAAAAGTTTGGAGTTGAAATAAGTTAAAAAAAATTGAAATCCTTTTGTAACAGACGAGTTTTCGTCCGAAACCCGGATATTTCGAAAGAGATTGTCCATTTTGTACACGAAGTGCATCCAGTTTTTGCCGTAACCCTCTCAACTTTTTAGCACATGCTATGTGGGTGAAATTATGGTACCATGCCAAGTTTCAACCATTTCAGAGTTCATTTGTGGTGCTTTTTAATTTCAGGGTCATTTAGCTCAAAACAATTCATTAAATGCATGAAAAATAGCAAATGAAGTTAGATAGGGTTGAAATTTGAGGATGTGGCTTCTAATGGTTCATATTGAATGCACAAAAAGTCTGGAGTTGAAATAAGTTAAAAAAAATTGAAATCCTTTTGTAACAGACGAGTTTTCGTCCGAAACCCTGATATTTCGAAAGAGATTGTCCATTTTGTACACGAAGTGCATCCAGTTTTTGCCGTAACCCTCTCAACTTTTTATCCCATGCTATGTGGGTGAAATTATGATACCATGCCAAGTTTCAACCTTTTTAGAGTTCATTTGTGGTGCTTTTTAATTTCAGGGTCATTTAGCTCAAAACAATTCATTAAATGCATGAAAAATAGCAAATGAAGTTAGATAGGGTTGAAATTTTAGGATGTGGCTTCTAATGGTTCATATTGAATGCACAAAAAGTCTGGAGTTGAAATAAGTTAAAAAAAATTGAAATCCTTTTGTAACAGACGAGTTTTCGTCCGAAACCCTGATATTTCGAAAGAGATTGTCCATTTTGTACACGAAGTGCATCCAGTTTTTGCCGTAACCCTCTCAACTTTTTAGCACATGCTATGTGGGTGAAATTATGATACCATGCCAAGTTTCAACCATTTGATAGTTCATTTGTGGTGCTTTTTAATTTCAGGGTCATTTAGCTCAAAACAATTCATTAAATGCATGAAAAATAGGAAATGAAGTTAGATAGGGTTGAAATTTTAGGATGTGGCTTCTAATGGTTCATATTGAATGCACAAAAAGTCTGGAGTTGAAAAAAGTTAAAAAAAATTGAAATCCTTATGTAACAGACGAGTTTTCGTCCGAAACCCTGATACTTCGAAAGAGATTGTCCATTTTGTACACGAAGTGCATCCAGCTTTTGCCGTAACCCTCTCAACTTTTTAGCACATGCTATGTGGGTGAAATTATGATACCATGCCAACTTTCAACCATTTCAGAGTTCATTTGTGGTGCTTTTTAATTTCAGGGTCATTTAGCTCAAAACAATTCATTAAATGCATGAAAAATAGCAAATAAAGTTAGATAGGCTTGAAATTTTAGGATGTGGCTTCTAATGGTTCATATTGAATGCACAAAAAGTCTGGAGTTGAAAAAAGTTAAAAAAAATTGAAATCCTTATGTAACAGACGAGTTTTCGTCCGAAACCCTGATATTTCGAAAGAGATTGTCCATTTTGTACACGAAGTGCATCCAGTTTTTGCCGTAACCCTCTCAACTTTTTAGCACATTCTATGTGGGTGAAATTATGATACCATGCCAAGTTTCAACCATTTGATAGTTCATTTGTGGTGCTTTTTAATTTCAGGGTCATTTAGCTCAAAACAATTCATTAAATGCATGAAAAATAGGAAATGAAGTTAGATAGGGTTGAAATTTTAGGATGTGGCTTCTAATGCTTCATATTGAATGCACAAAAAGTCTGGAGTTGAAATAAGTTAAAAAAAATTGAAATCCTTATGTAACAGACGAGTTTTCGTCCGAAACCCTGATACTTCGAAAGAGATTGTCCATTTTGTACACGAAGTGCATCCAGCTTTTGCCGTAACCCTCTCAACTTTTTAGCACATGCTATGTGGGTGAAATTATGATACCATGCCAACTTTCAACCATTTCAGAGTTCATTTGTGGTGCTTTTTAATTTCAGGGTCATTTAGCTCAAAACAATTCATTAAATGCATGAAAAATAGCAAATAAAGTTAGATAGGCTTGAAATTTTAGGATGTGGCTTCTAATGGTTCATATTGAATGCACAAAAAGTCTGGAGTTGAAAAAAGTTAAAAAAAATTGAAATCCTTATGTAACAGACGAGTTTTCATCTGAAACCCTGATACTTCGAAAAAGATTGTCCATTTTGTACACGAAGTGCATCCAGCTTTTGCCGTAACCCTCTCAACTTTTTATCCCATGCTATGTGGGTGAAATTATGATACCATGCCAAGTTTCAACCTTTTTAGAGTTCATTTGTGGTGCTTTTTAATTTCAGGGTCATTTAGCTCAAAACAATTCATTAAATGCATGAAAAATAGGAAATGAAGTTAGATAGGGTTGAAATTTTAGGATGTGGCTTCTAATGCTTCATATTGAATGCACAAAAAGTCTGGAGTTGAAATAAGTTAAAAAAAATTGAAATCCTTTTGTAACAGACGAGTTTTCGTCCTAAACCCTGATACTTCGAAAGAGATTGTCCATTTTGTATACGAAGTGCATCCAGTTTTTGCCGTAACCCTCTCAACTTTTTAGCACATGCTATGTGGGTGAAATTATGATACCATGCCAACTTTCAACCATTTCAGAGTTCATTTGTGGTGCTTTTTAATTTCAGGGTTATTTAGCTCAAAACAATTCATTAAATGCATGAAAAATAGCAAATGAAGTTAGATAGGGTTGAAATTTTAGGATGTGGCTTCTAATGGTTCATATGGAATCCACAAAAAGTTTGGAGTTGAAATAAGTTTAAAAAAATTGAAATCCTTTTGTAACAGATGAGTTTTCGTCCAAAACCCTGATACTTCCAAAGAGATTGTCCATTTTGTATACGAAGTGCATCTAGTTTTTGCTGTAACCCTCTCAACATTTTAGAACATTCTATGTGGGTGAAATTATGATACCATGCCAACTTTCAACCATTTCAGAGTTCATTTGTGGTGCTTTTTAATTTCAGGGTTATTTAGCTCAAAACAATTCATTAAATGCATGAAAAATAGCAAATGAAGTTAGATATGGTTGAAATTTTAGGATGTGGCTTCTAATGGTTCATATGGAATGCACAAAAAGTTTGGAGTTGAAATAAGTTTAAAAAAATTGAAATCCTTTTGTAACAGACGAGTTTTCGTCCTAAACCCTGATACTTCGAAAGAGATTGTCCATTTTGTACACGAAGTGCATCCAGTTTTTGCCGTAACCCTCTCAACTTTTTAGCACATGCTATGTGGGTGAAATTATGATACCATGCCAAGTTTCAACCATTTCAGAGTTCATTTGTGGTGCTTTTTAATTTCAGGGTCATTTAGCTCAAAACAATTCATTTAATGCATGAAAAATAGCAAATGAAGTTAGATAGGGTTGAAATTTTAGGATGTGGCTTCTAATGGTTCATATTGAATGCACAAAAAGTTTGGAGTTGAAAAAAGTTAAAAAAAATTGAAATCCTTTTGTAACAGACGAGTTTTCGTCCGAAACCCTGATACTTCGAAAGAGATTGTCCATTTTGTACACGAAGTGCATCCAGTTTTTACCGTAACCCTCTCAACTTTTTAGCACATGCTATGTGGGTGAAATTATGATACCATGCCAAGTTTCAACCATTTCAGAGTTCATTTGTGGTGCTTTTTAATTTCAGGGTCATTTAGGTCAAAACAATTCATTAAATGCATGAAAAATAGCAAATGAAGTTAGATAGGGTTGAAATTTTATGATGTGGCTTCTAATGGTTCATATTGAATGCACAAAAAGTTTGGAGTTGAAATAAGTTAAAAAAAATTGAAATCCTTTTGTAACAGACGAGTTTTCGTCCTAAACCCTGATACTTCGAAAGAGATTGTCCATTTTGTACACGAAGTGCATCCAGTTTTTGCCGTAACCCTCTCAACTTTTTAGCACATGCTATGTGGGTGAAATTATGATACCATGCCAACTTTCAACCATTTCAGAGTTCATTTGTGGTGCTTTTTAATTTCAGGGTTATTTAGCTCAAAACAATTCATTAAATGCATGAAAAATAGAAAATGAAGTTAGATAGGGTTGAAATTTTAGGATGTGGCTTCTAATGGTTCATATGGAATGCACCAAAAGTTTGGAGTTGAAATAAGTTTAAAAAAATTGAAATCCTTTTGTAACAGACGAGTTTTCGTCCTAAACCCTGATACTTCGAAAGAGATTGTCCATTTTGTACACGAAGTGCATCCAGTTTTTGCCGTAACCCTCTCAACTTTTTAGCACATGCTATGTGGGTGAAATTATGATACCATGCCAACTTTCAACCATTTCAGATTTCATTTGTGGTGCTTTTTAATTTCAGGGTCATTTAGCTCAAAACAATTCATTAAATGCATGAAAAATAGGAAATGAAGTTAGATAGGGTTGAAATTTTAGGATGTGGCTTCTAATGGTTCATATTGAATGCACAAAAAGTCTGGAGTTGAAATAATTTTAAAAAATTGAAATCCTTTTGTAACAGACGAGTTTTCGTCCGAAACCGTGATACTTCGAAAGAGATTGTCCATTTTGTACACGAAGTGCATCCAGTTTTTGCCGTAACCCTCTCAACTTTTTAGCACATGCTATGTGGGTGAAATTATGATACCATGCCAAGTTTCAACCATTTCAGAGTTCATTTGTGGTGCTTTTTAATTTCAGGGTCATTTAGCTCAAAACAATTCATTTAATGCATGAAAAATAGCAAATGAAGTTAGATAGGGTTGAAATTTTAGGATGTGGCTTCTAATGGTTCATATTGAATGCACAAAAACTTTGGAGTTGAAAAAAGTTAAAAAAAATTGAAATCATTTTCTAACAGACGAGTTTTCGTCCGAAACCCTGATACTTCGAAAGAGATTGTCCATTTTGTACACGAAGTGCATCCAGTTTTTGCCGTAACCCTCTCAACTTTTTAGCACATGCTATGTGGGTGAAATTATGGTACCATGCCAAGTTTCAACCATTTCAGAGTTCATTTGTGGTGCTTTTTAATTTCAGGGTCATTTAGCTCAAAACAATTCATTAAATGCATGAAAAATAGGAAATGAAGTTAGATAGGGTTGAAATTTTAGGATGTGGCTTCTAATGCTTCATATTGAATGCACAAAAAGTCTGGAGTTGAAATAAGTTAAAAAAAATTGAAATCCTTTTGTAACAGACGAGTTTTCGTCCTAAACCCTGATACTTCGAAAGAGATTGTCCATTTTGTATACGAAGTGCATCCAGTTTTTGCCGTAACCCTCTCAACTTTTTAGCACATGCTATGTGGGTGAAATTATGATACCATGCCAACTTTCAACCATTTCAGAGTTCATTTGTGGTGCTTTTTAATTTCAGGGTTATTTAGCTCAAAACAATTCATTAAATGCATGAAAAATAGCAAATGAAGTTAGATAGGGTTGAAATTTTAGGATGTGGCTTCTAATGGTTCATATGGAATCCACAAAAAGTTTGGAGTTGAAATAAGTTTAAAAAAACTGAAATCCTTTTGTAACAGACGAGTTTTCGTCCAAAACCCTGATACTTCGAAAGAGATTGTCCATTTTGTATACGAAGTGCATCTAGTTTTTGCTGTAACCCTCTCAACATTTTAGAACATTCTATGTGGGTGAAATTTTGATACCATGCCAACTTTCAACCATTTCAGAGTTCATTTGTGGTGCTTTTTAATTTCAGGGTTATTTAGCTCAAAACAATTCATTAAATGCATGAAAAATAGCAAATGAAGTTAGATATGGTTGAAATTTTAGGATGTGGCTTCTAATGGTTCATATGGAATGCACAAAAAGTTTGGAGTTGAAATAAGTTTAAAAAAATTGAAATCCTTTTGTAACAGACGAGTTTTCGTCCTAAACCCTGATACTTCGAAAGAGATTGTCCATTTTGTACACGAAGTGCATCCAGTTTTTGCCGTAACCCTCTCAACTTTTTAGCACATGCTATGTGGGTGAAATTATGATACCATGCCAAGTTTCAACCATTTCAGAGTTCATTTGTGGTGCTTTTTAATTTCAGGGTCATTTAGCTCAAAACAATTCATTTAATGCATGAAAAATAGCAAATGAAGTTAGATAGGGTTGAAATTTTAGGATGTGGCTTCTAATGGTTCATATTGAATGCACAAAAAGTTTGGAGTTGAAAAAAGTTAAAAAAAATTGAAATCCTTTTGTAACAGACGAGTTTTCGTCCGAAACCCTGATACTTCGAAAGAGATTGTCCATTTTGTACACGAAGTGCATCCAGTTTTTACCGTAACCCTCTCAACTTTTTAGCACATGCTATGTGGGTGAAATTATGATACCATGCCAAGTTTCAACCATTTCAGAGTTCATTTGTGGTGCTTTTTAATTTCAGGGTCATTTAGCTCAAAACAATTCATTAAATGCATGAAAAATAGCAAATGAAGTTAGATAGGGTTGAAATTTTATGATGTGGCTTCTAATGGTTCATATTGAATGCACAAAAAGTTTGGAGTTGAAATAAGTTAAAAAAAATTGAAATCCTTTTGTAACAGACGAGTTTTCGTCCTAAACCCTGATACTTCGAAAGAGATTGTCCATTTTGTACACGAAGTGCATCCAGTTTTTGCCGTAACCCTCTCAACTTTTTAGCACATGCTATGTGGGTGAAATTATGATACCATGCCAACTTTCAACCATTTCAGAGTTCATTTGTGGTGCTTTTTAATTTCAGGGTTATTTAGCTCAAAACAATTCATTAAATGCATGAAAAATAGCAAATGAAGTTAGATAGGGTTGAAATTTTAGGATGTGGCTTCTAATGGTTCATATGGAATGCACCAAAAGTTTGGAGTTGAAATAAGTTTAAAAAAATTGAAATCCTTTTGTAACAGACGAGTTTTCGTCCTAAACCCTGATACTTCGAAAGAGATTGTCCATTTTGTACACGAAGTGCATCCAGTTTTTGCCGTAACCCTCTCAACTTTTTAGCACATGCTATGTGGGTGAAATTATGATACCATGCCAACTTTCAACCATTTCAGAGTTCATTTGTGGTGCTTTTTAATTTCAGGGTCATTTAGCTCAAAACAATTCATTAAATGCATGAAAAATAGCAAATGAAGTTAGATAGGGTTGAAATTTTAGGATGTGGCTTCTAATGGTTCATATTGAATGCACAAAAAGTCTGGAGTTGAAATAATTTTAAAAAATTGAAATCCTTTTGTAACAGACGAGTTTTCGTCCGAAACCGTGATACTTCGAAAGAGATTGTCCATTTTGTACACGAAGTGCATCCAGTTTTTGCCGTAACCCTCTCAACTTTTTAGCACATGCTATGTGGGTGAAATTATGATACCATGCCAAGTTTCAACCATTTCAGAGTTCATTTGTGGTGCTTTTTAATTTCAGGGTCATTTAGCTCAAAACAATTCATTTAATGCATGAAAAATAGCAAATGAAGTTAGATAGGGTTGAAATTTTAGGATGTGGCTTCTAATGGTTCATATTGAATGCACAAAAACTTTGGAGTTGAAAAAAGTTAAAAAAAATTGAAATCATTTTCTAACAGACGAGTTTTCGTCCGAAACCCTGATACTTCGAAAGAGATTGTCCATTTTGTACACGAAGTGCATCCAGTTTTTGCCGTAACCCTCTCAACTTTTTAGCACATGCTATGTGGGTGAAATTATGGTACCATGCCAAGTTTCAACCATTTCAGAGTTCATTTGTGGTGCTTTTTAATTTCAGGGCATTTAGCTCAAAACAATTCATTAAATGCATGAAAAATAGCAAATGAAGTTAGATAGGGTTGAAATTTTATGATGTGGCTTCTAATGGTTCATATTGAATGCACAAAAAGTCTGGAGTTGAAATAAGTTTAAAAAAATTGAAATCCTTTTGTAACAGACGAGTTTTCGTCCGAAACCCGGATATTTCGAAAGAGATTGTCCATTTTGTACACGAAGTGCATCCAGTTTTTGCCGTAACCCTCTCAACTTTTTAGCACATGCTATGTGGGTGAAATTATGATACCATGCCAAGTTTCAACCATTTGATAGTTCATTTGTGGTGCTTTTTAATTTCAGGGTCATTTAGCTCAAAACAATTCATTAAATGCATGAAAAATAGGAAATGAAGTTAGATAGGGTTTAAATTTTAGGATGTGGCTTCTAATGGTTCATATTGAATGCACAAAAACTTTGGAGTTGAAAAAAGTGAAAAAAAATTGAAATCATTTTCTAACAGACGAGTTTTCGTCCGAAACCCTGATACTTCGAAAGAGATTGTCCATTTTGTACACGAAGTGCATCCAGTTTTTGCCGTAACCCTCTCAACTTTTTAGCACATGCTATGTGGGTGAAATTATGGTACCATGCCAAGTTTCAACCATTTCAGAGTTCATTTGTGGTGCTTTTTAATTTCAGGGTCATTTAGCTCAAAACAATTCATTAAATGCATGAAAAATAGCAAATGAAGTTAGATAGGGTTGAAATTTTAGGATGTGGCTTCTAATGGTTCATATTGAATGCACAAAAAGTCTGGAGTTGAAATAAGTTAAAAAAATTGAAATCCTTTTGTAACAGACGAGTTTTCGTCCGAAACCCTGATATTTCGAAAGAGATTGTCCATTTTGTACACGAAGTGCATCCAGTTTTTGCCGTAACCCTCTCAACTTTTTAGCACATGCTATGTGGGTGAAATTATGATACCATGCCAAGTTTCAACCATTTGATAGTTCATTTGTGGTGCCTTTTAATTTCAGGGTCATTTAGCTCAAAACAATTCATTAAATGCATGAAAAATAGGAAATGAAGTTAGATAGGGTTGAAATTTTAGGATGTGGCTTCTAATGGTTCATATTGAATGCACAAAAAGTCTGGAGTAGAAAAAAGTTAAAAAAAATTGAAATCCTTATGTAACAGACGAGTTTTCGTCCGAAACCCTGATACTTCGAAAGAGATTGTCCATTTTGTACACGAAGTGCATCCAGCTTTTGCCGTAACCCTCTCAACTTTTTAGCACATGCTATGTGCGTGAAATTATGATACCATGCCAACTTTCAACCATTTCAGAGTTCATTTGTGGTGCTTTTTAATTTCAGGGTCATTTAGCTCAAAACAATTCATTAAATGCATGAAAAATAGAAAATGAAGTTAGATAGGGTTGAAATTTTAGGATGTGGCTTCTAATGGTTCATATTGAATGCACAAAAAGTCTGGAGTTGAAAAAAGTTAAAAAAAATTGAAATACTTATGTAACAGACGAGTTTTCGTCCGAAACCCTGATACTTCGAAAGAGATTGTCCATTTTGTACACGAAGTGCATCCAGCTTTTGCCGTAACCCTCTCAACTTTTTATCCCATGCTATGTGGGTGAAATTATGATACCATGCCAAGTTTCAACCTTTTTAGAGTTCATTTGTGGTGCTTTTTAATTTCAGGGTCATTTAGCTCAAAACAATTCATTAAATACATGAAAAATAGCAAATAAAGTTAGATAGGGTTGAAATTTTAGGATGTGGCTTCTAATGGTTCATATTGAATGCACAAAAACTTTGGAGTTGAAAAAAGTTAAAAAAAATTGAAATCCTTATGTAACAGACGAGTTTTCGTCCGAAACCCTGATACTTCGAAAGAGATTGTTCATTTTGTACACGAAGTGCATCCAAATTTTGCCGTAACCCTCTCAACTTTTTATCCCATGCTATGTGGGTGAAATTATGATACCATGCCAAGTTTCAACCTTTTTAGAGTTCATTTGTGGTGCTTTTTAATTTCAGGGTCATTTAGCTCAAAACAATTCATTAAATGCATGAAAAATAGCAAATGAAGTTAGATAGGGTTGAAATTTTAGGATGTGGCTTCTAATGGTTCATATTGAATGCACAAAAAGTCTGGAGTTGAAATAAGTTAAAAAATATTGAAATCCTTTTGTAACAGACGAGTTTTCGTCCGAAACCCTGATATTTCGAAAGAGATTGTCCATTTTGTACACGAAGTGCATCCAGTTTTTGCCGTAACCCTCTCAACTTTTTAGCACATGCTATGTGGGTGAAATTATGATACCATGCCAAGTTTCAACCATTTGATAGTTCATTTGTGGTGCTTTTTAATTTCAGGGTCATTTAGCTCAAAACAATTCATTAAATGCATGAAAAATAGGAAATGAAGTTAGATAGGGTTGAAATTTTAGGATGTGGCTTCTAATGGTTCATATTGAATGCACAAAAAGTCTGGAGTTGAAAAAAGTTAAAAAAAATTGAAATCATTTTCTAACAGACGAGTTTTCGTCCGAAACCCTGATACTTCGAAAGAGATTGTCCATTTTGTACACGAAGTGCATCCAGTTTTTGCCGTAACCCTCTCAACTTTTTAGCACATGCTATGTGGGTGAAATTATGGTACCATGCCAAGTTTCAACCATTTCAGAGTTCATTTGTGGTGCTTTTTAATTTCAGGGTCATTTAGCTCAAAACAATTCATTAAATGCATGAAAAATAGGAAATGAAGTTAGATAGGGTTGAAATTTTAGGATGTGGCTTCTAATGCTTCATATTGAATGCACAAAAAGTCTGGAGTTGAAATAAGTTAAAAAAAATTGAAATCCTTTTGTAACAGACGAGTTTTCGTCCTAAACCCTGATACTTCGAAAGAGATTGTCCATTTTGTATACGAAGTGCATCCAGTTTTTGCCGTAACCCTCTCAACTTTTTAGCACATGCTATGTGGGTGAAATTATGATACCATGCCAACTTTCAACCATTTCAGAGTTCATTTGTGGTGCTTTTTAATTTCAGGGTTATTTAGCTCAAAACAATTCATTAAATGCATGAAAAATAGCAAATGAAGTTAGATAGGGTTGAAATTTTAGGATGTGGCTTCTAATGGTTCATATGGAATCCACAAAAAGTTTGGAGTTGAAATAAGTTTAAAAAAATTGAAATCCTTTTGTAACAGACGAGTTTTCGTCCAAAACCCTGATACTTCGAAAGAGATTGTCCATTTTGTATACGAACTGCATCTAGTTTTTGCTGTAACCCTCTCAACATTTTAGAACATTCTATGTGGGTGAAATTTTGATACCATGCCAACTTTCAACCATTTCAGAGTTCATTTGTGGTGCTTTTTAATTTCAGGGTTATTTAGCTCAAAACAATTCATTAAATGCATGAAAAATAGCAAATGAAGTTAGATATGGTTGAAATTTTAGGATGTGGCTTCTAATGGTTCATATGGAATGCACAAAAAGTTTGGAGTTGAAATAAGTTTAAAAAAATTGAAATCCTTTTGTAACAGACGAGTTTTCGTCCTAAACCCTGATACTTCGAAAGAGATTGTCCATTTTGTACACGAAGTGCATCCAGTTTTTGCCGTAACCCTCTCAACTTTTTAGCACATGCTATGTGGGTGAAATTATGATACCATGCCAAGTTTCAACCATTTCAGAGTTCATTTGTGGTGCTTTTTAATTTCAGGGTCATTTAGCTCAAAACAATTCATTTAATGCATGAAAAATAGCAAATGAAGTTAGATAGGGTTGAAATTTTAGGATGTGGCTTCTAATGGTTCATATTGAATGCACAAAAAGTTTGGAGTTGAAAAAAGTTAAAAAAAATTGAAATCCTTTTGTAACAGACGAGTTTTCGTCCGAAACCCTGATACTTCGAAAGAGATTGTCCATTTTGTACACGAAGTGCATCCAGTTTTTACCGTAACCCTCTCAACTTTTTAGCACATGCTATGTGGGTGAAATTATGATACCATGCCAAGTTTCAACCATTTCAGAGTTCATTTGTGGTGCTTTTTAATTTCAGGGTCATTTAGGTCAAAACAATTCATTAAATGCATGAAAAATAGCAAATGAAGTTAGATAGGGTTGAAATTTTATGATGTGGCTTCTAATGGTTCATATTGAATGCACAAAAAGTTTGGAGTTGAAATAAGTTAAAAAAAATTGAAATCCTTTTGTAACAGACGAGTTTTCGTCCTAAACCCTGATACTTCGAAAGAGATTGTCCATTTTGTACACGAAGTGCATCCAGTTTTTGCCGTAACCCTCTCAACTTTTTAGCACATGCTATGTGGGTGAAATTATGATACCATGCCAACTTTCAACCATTTCAGAGTTCATTTGTGGTGCTTTTTAATTTCAGGGTTATTTAGCTCAAAACAATTCATTAAATGCATGAAAAATAGCAAATGAAGTTAGATAGGGTTGAAATTTTATGATGTGGCTTCTAATGGTTCATATTGAATGCACCAAAAGTTTGGAGTTGAAATAAGTTAAAAAAAATTGAAATCCTTTTGTAACAGATGAGTTTTCGTCCTAAACCCTGATACTTCGAAAGAGATTGTCCATTTTGTACACGAAGTGCATCCAGTTTTTGCCGTAACCCTCTCAACTTTTTAGCACATGCTATGTGGGTGAAATTATGATACCATGCCAACTTTCAACCATTTCAGAGTTCATTTGTGGTGCTTTTTAATTTCAGGGTCATTTAGCTCAAAACAATTCATTAAATGCATGAAAAATAGCAAATGAAGTTAGATAGGGTTGAAATTTTAGGATGTGGCTTCTAATGGTTCATATTGAATGCACAAAAAGTCTGGAGTTGAAATAATTTTAAAAAATTGAAATCCTTTTGTAACAGACGAGTTTTCGTCCGAAACCGTGATACTTCGAAAGAGATTGTCCATTTTGTACACGAAGTGCATCCAGTTTTTGCCGTAACCCTCTCAACTTTTTAGCACATGCTATGTGGGTGAAATTATGATACCATGCCAACTTTCAACCATTTCAGAGTTCATTTGTGGTGCTTTTTAATTTCAGGGTCATTTAGCTCAAAACAATTCATTAAATGCATGAAAAATAGCAAATGAAGTTAGATAGGGTTGAAATTTTAGGATGTGGCTTCTAATGGTTCATATTGAATGCACAAAAAGTCTGGAGTTGAAATAATTTTAAAAAATTGAAATCCTTTTGTAACAGACGAGTTTTCGTCCGAAACCGTGATACTTCGAAAGAGATTGTCCATTTTGTACACGAAGTGCATCCAGTTTTTGCCGTAACCCTCTCAACTTTTTAGCACATGCTATGTGGGTGAAATTATGATACCATGCCAAGTTTCAACCATTTCAGAGTTCATTTGTGGTGCTTTTTAATTTCAGGGTCATTTAGCTCAAAACAATTCATTTAATGCATGAAAAATAGCAAATGAAGTTAGATAGGGTTGAAATTTTAGGATGTGGCTTCTAATGGTTCATATTGAATGCACAAAAACTTTGGAGTTGAAAAAAGTTAAAAAAAATTGAAATCATTTTCTAACAGACGAGTTTTCGTCCGAAACCCTGATACTTCGAAAGAGATTGTCCATTTTGTACACGAAGTGCATCCAGTTTTTGCCGTAACCCTCTCAACTTTTTAGCACATGCTATGTGGGTGAAATTATGGTACCATGCCAAGTTTCAACCATTTCAGAGTTCATTTGTGGTGCTTTTTAATTTCAGGGCATTTAGCTCAAAACAATTCATTAAATGCATGAAAAATAGCAAATGAAGTTAGATAGGGTTGAAATTTTATGATGTGGCTTCTAATGGTTCATATTGAATGCACAAAAAGTCTGGAGTTGAAATAAGTTTAAAAAAATTGAAATCCTTTTGTAACAGACGAGTTTTCGTCCGAAACCCGGATATTTCGAAAGAGATTGTCCATTTTGTACACGAAGTGCATCCAGTTTTTGCCGTAACCCTCTCAACTTTTTAGCACATGCTATGTGGGTGAAATTATGATACCATGCCAAGTTTCAACCATTTGATAGTTCATTTGTGGTGCTTTTTAATTTCAGGGTCATTTAGCTCAAAACAATTCATTAAATGCATGAAAAATAGGAAATGAAGTTAGATAGGGTTTAAATTTTAGGATGTGGCTTCTAATGGTTCATATTGAATGCACAAAAACTTTGGAGTTGAAAAAAGTGAAAAAAAATTGAAATCATTTTCTAACAGACGAGTTTTCGTCCGAAACCCTGATACTTCGAAAGAGATTGTCCATTTTGTACACGAAGTGCATCCAGTTTTTGCCGTAACCCTCTCAACTTTTTAGCACATGCTATGTGGGTGAAATTATGGTACCATGCCAAGTTTCAACCATTTCAGAGTTCATTTGTGGTGCTTTTTAATTTCAGGGTCATTTAGCTCAAAACAATTCATTAAATGCATGAAAAATAGCAAATGAAGTTAGATAGGGTTGAAATTTTAGGATGTGGCTTCTAATGGTTCATATTGAATGCACAAAAAGTCTGGAGTTGAAATAAGTTAAAAAAATTGAAATCCTTTTGTAACAGACGAGTTTTCGTCCGAAACCCTGATATTTCGAAAGAGATTGTCCATTTTGTACACGAAGTGCATCCAGTTTTTGCCGTAACCCTCTCAACTTTTTAGCACATGCTATGTGGGTGAAATTATGATACCATGCCAAGTTTCAACCATTTGATAGTTCATTTGTGGTGCCTTTTAATTTCAGGGTCATTTAGCTCAAAACAATTCATTAAATGCATGAAAAATAGGAAATGAAGTTAGATAGGGTTGAAATTTTAGGATGTGGCTTCTAATGGTTCATATTGAATGCACAAAAAGTTTGGAGTTGAAAAAAGTTAAAAAAAATTGAAATCCTTTTGTAACAGACGAGTTTTCGTCCGAAACCCTGATACTTCGAAAGAGATTGTCCATTTTGTACACGAAGTGCATCCAGTTTTTACCGTAACCCTCTCAACTTTTTAGCACATGCTATGTGGGTGAAATTATGATACCATGCCAAGTTTCAACCATTTCAGAGTTCATTTGTGGTGCTTTTTAATTTCAGGGTCATTTAGGTCAAAACAATTCATTAAATGCATGAAAAATAGCAAATGAAGTTAGATAGGGTTGAAATTTTATGATGTGGCTTCTAATGGTTCATATTGAATGCACAAAAAGTTTGGAGTTGAAATAAGTTAAAAAAAATTGAAATCCTTTTGTAACAGACGAGTTTTCGTCCTAAACCCTGATACTTCGAAAGAGATTGTCCATTTTGTACACGAAGTGCATCCAGTTTTTGCCGTAACCCTCTCAACTTTTTAGCACATGCTATGTGGGTGAAATTATGATACCATGCCAACTTTCAACCATTTCAGAGTTCATTTGTGGTGCTTTTTAATTTCAGGGTTATTTAGCTCAAAACAATTCATTAAATGCATGAAAAATAGCAAATGAAGTTAGATAGGGTTGAAATTTTATGATGTGGCTTCTAATGGTTCATATTGAATGCACCAAAAGTTTGGAGTTGAAATAAGTTAAAAAAAATTGAAATCCTTTTGTAACAGATGAGTTTTCGTCCTAAACCCTGATACTTCGAAAGAGATTGTCCATTTTGTACACGAAGTGCATCCAGTTTTTGCCGTAACCCTCTCAACTTTTTAGCACATGCTATGTGGGTGAAATTATGATACCATGCCAACTTTCAACCATTTCAGAGTTCATTTGTGGTGCTTTTTAATTTCAGGGTCATTTAGCTCAAAACAATTCATTAAATGCATGAAAAATAGCAAATGAAGTTAGATAGGGTTGAAATTTTAGGATGTGGCTTCTAATGGTTCATATTGAATGCACAAAAAGTCTGGAGTTGAAATAATTTTAAAAAATTGAAATCCTTTTGTAACAGACGAGTTTTCGTCCGAAACCGTGATACTTCGAAAGAGATTGTCCATTTTGTACACGAAGTGCATCCAGTTTTTGCCGTAACCCTCTCAACTTTTTAGCACATGCTATGTGGGTGAAATTATGATACCATGCCAACTTTCAACCATTTCAGAGTTCATTTGTGGTGCTTTTTAATTTCAGGGTCATTTAGCTCAAAACAATTCATTAAATGCATGAAAAATAGCAAATGAAGTTAGATAGGGTTGAAATTTTAGGATGTGGCTTCTAATGGTTCATATTGAATGCACAAAAAGTCTGGAGTTGAAATAATTTTAAAAAATTGAAATCCTTTTGTAACAGACGAGTTTTCGTCCGAAACCGTGATACTTCGAAAGAGATTGTCCATTTTGTACACGAAGTGCATCCAGTTTTTGCCGTAACCCTCTCAACTTTTTAGCACATGCTATGTGGGTGAAATTATGATACCATGCCAAGTTTCAACCATTTCAGAGTTCATTTGTGGTGCTTTTTAATTTCAGGGTCATTTAGCTCAAAACAATTCATTTAATGCATGAAAAATAGCAAATGAAGTTAGATAGGGTTGAAATTTTAGGATGTGGCTTCTAATGGTTCATATTGAATGCACAAAAACTTTGGAGTTGAAAAAAGTTAAAAAAAATTGAAATCATTTTCTAACAGACGAGTTTTCGTCCGAAACCCTGATACTTCGAAAGAGATTGTCCATTTTGTACACGAAGTGCATCCAGTTTTTGCCGTAACCCTCTCAACTTTTTAGCACATGCTATGTGGGTGAAATTATGGTACCATGCCAAGTTTCAACCATTTCAGAGTTCATTTGTGGTGCTTTTTAATTTCAGGGCATTTAGCTCAAAACAATTCATTAAATGCATGAAAAATAGCAAATGAAGTTAGATAGGGTTGAAATTTTATGATGTGGCTTCTAATGGTTCATATTGAATGCACAAAAAGTCTGGAGTTGAAATAAGTTTAAAAAAATTGAAATCCTTTTGTAACAGACGAGTTTTCGTCCGAAACCCGGATATTTCGAAAGAGATTGTCCATTTTGTACACGAAGTGCATCCAGTTTTTGCCGTAACCCTCTCAACTTTTTAGCACATGCTATGTGGGTGAAATTATGATACCATGCCAAGTTTCAACCATTTGATAGTTCATTTGTGGTGCTTTTTAATTTCAGGGTCATTTAGCTCAAAACAATTCATTAAATGCATGAAAAATAGGAAATGAAGTTAGATAGGGTTTAAATTTTAGGATGTGGCTTCTAATGGTTCATATTGAATGCACAAAAACTTTGGAGTTGAAAAAAGTGAAAAAAAATTGAAATCATTTTCTAACAGACGAGTTTTCGTCCGAAACCCTGATACTTCGAAAGAGATTGTCCATTTTGTACACGAAGTGCATCCAGTTTTTGCCGTAACCCTCTCAACTTTTTAGCACATGCTATGTGGGTGAAATTATGGTACCATGCCAAGTTTCAACCATTTCAGAGTTCATTTGTGGTGCTTTTTAATTTCAGGGTCATTTAGCTCAAAACAATTCATTAAATGCATGAAAAATAGCAAATGAAGTTAGATAGGGTTGAAATTTTAGGATGTGGCTTCTAATGGTTCATATTGAATGCACAAAAAGTCTGGAGTTGAAATAAGTTAAAAAAATTGAAATCCTTTTGTAACAGACGAGTTTTCGTCCGAAACCCTGATATTTCGAAAGAGATTGTCCATTTTGTACACGAAGTGCATCCAGTTTTTGCCGTAACCCTCTCAACTTTTTAGCACATGCTATGTGGGTGAAATTATGATACCATGCCAAGTTTCAACCATTTGATAGTTCATTTGTGGTGCCTTTTAATTTCAGGGTCATTTAGCTCAAAACAATTCATTAAATGCATGAAAAATAGGAAATGAAGTTAGATAGGGTTGAAATTTTAGGATGTGGCTTCTAATGGTTCATATTGAATGCACAAAAAGTCTGGAGTAGAAAAAAGTTAAAAAAAATTGAAATCCTTATGTAACAGACGAGTTTTCGTCCGAAACCCTGATACTTCGAAAGAGATTGTCCATTTTGTACACGAAGTGCATCCAGCTTTTGCCGTAACCCTCTCAACTTTTTAGCACATGCTATGTGCGTGAAATTATGATACCATGCCAACTTTCAACCATTTCAGAGTTCATTTGTGGTGCTTTTTAATTTCAGGGTCATTTAGCTCAAAACAATTCATTAAATGCATGAAAAATAGAAAATGAAGTTAGATAGGGTTGAAATTTTAGGATGTGGCTTCTAATGGTTCATATTGAATGCACAAAAAGTCTGGAGTTGAAAAAAGTTAAAAAAAATTGAAATACTTATGTAACAGACGAGTTTTCGTCCGAAACCCTGATACTTCGAAAGAGATTGTCCATTTTGTACACGAAGTGCATCCAGCTTTTGCCGTAACCCTCTCAACTTTTTATCCCATGCTATGTGGGTGAAATTATGATACCATGCCAAGTTTCAACCTTTTTAGAGTTCATTTGTGGTGCTTTTTAATTTCAGGGTCATTTAGCTCAAAACAATTCATTAAATACATGAAAAATAGCAAATAAAGTTAGATAGGGTTGAAATTTTAGGATGTGGCTTCTAATGGTTCATATTGAATGCACAAAAACTTTGGAGTTGAAAAAAGTTAAAAAAAATTGAAATCCTTATGTAACAGACGAGTTTTCGTCCGAAACCCTGATACTTCGAAAGAGATTGTTCATTTTGTACACGAAGTGCATCCAAATTTTGCCGTAACCCTCTCAACTTTTTATCCCATGCTATGTGGGTGAAATTATGATACCATGCCAAGTTTCAACCTTTTTAGAGTTCATTTGTGGTGCTTTTTAATTTCAGGGTCATTTAGCTCAAAACAATTCATTAAATGCATGAAAAATAGCAAATGAAGTTAGATAGGGTTGAAATTTTAGGATGTGGCTTCTAATGGTTCATATTGAATGCACAAAAAGTCTGGAGTTGAAATAAGTTAAAAAATATTGAAATCCTTTTGTAACAGACGAGTTTTCGTCCGAAACCCTGATATTTCGAAAGAGATTGTCCATTTTGTACACGAAGTGCATCCAGTTTTTGCCGTAACCCTCTCAACTTTTTAGCACATGCTATGTGGGTGAAATTATGATACCATGCCAAGTTTCAACCATTTGATAGTTCATTTGTGGTGCTTTTTAATTTCAGGGTCATTTAGCTCAAAACAATTCATTAAATGCATGAAAAATAGGAAATGAAGTTAGATAGGGTTGAAATTTTAGGATGTGGCTTCTAATGGTTCATATTGAATGCACAAAAAGTCTGGAGTTGAAAAAAGTTAAAAAAAATTGAAATCATTTTCTAACAGACGAGTTTTCGTCCGAAACCCTGATACTTCGAAAGAGATTGTCCATTTTGTACACGAAGTGCATCCAGTTTTTGCCGTAACCCTCTCAACTTTTTAGCACATGCTATGTGGGTGAAATTATGGTACCATGCCAAGTTTCAACCATTTCAGAGTTCATTTGTGGTGCTTTTTAATTTCAGGGTCATTTAGCTCAAAACAATTCATTAAATGCATGAAAAATAGCAAATGAAGTTAGATAGGGTTGAAATTTTAGGATGTGGCTTCTAATGGTTCATATTGAATGCACAAAAAGTCTGGAGTTGAAATAAGTTAAAAAAATTGAAATCCTTTTGTAACAGACGAGTTTTCGTCCGAAACCCTGATATTTCGAAAGAGATTGTCCATTTTGTACACGAAGTGCATCCAGTTTTTGCCGTAACCCTCTCAACTTTTTAGCACATGCTATGTGGGTGAAATTATGATACCATGCCAAGTTTCAACCATTTGATAGTTCATTTGTGGTGCCTTTTAATTTCAGGGTCATTTAGCTCAAAACAATTCATTAAATGCATGAAAAATAGCAAATGAAGTTAGATAGGGTTGAAATTTTAGGATGTGGCTTCTAATGGTTCATATTGAATGCACAAAAAGTCTGGAGTAGAAAAAAGTTAAAAAAAATTGAAATCCTTATGTAACAGACGAGTTTTCGTCCGAAACCCTGATACTTCGAAAGAGATTGTCCATTTTGTACACGAAGTGCATCCAGCTTTTGCCGTAACCCTCTCAACTTTTTAGCACATGCTATGTGCGTGAAATTATGATACCATGCCAACTTTCAACCATTTCAGAGTTCATTTGTGGTGCTTTTTAATTTCAGGGTCATTTAGCTCAAAACAATTCATTAAATGCATGAAAAATAGAAAATGAAGTTAGATAGGGTTGAAATTTTAGGATGTGGCTTCTAATGGTTCATATTGAATGCACAAAAAGTCTGGAGTTGAAAAAAGTTAAAAAAAATTGAAATACTTATGTAACAGACGAGTTTTCGTCCGAAACCCTGATACTTCGAAAGAGATTGTCCATTTTGTACACGAAGTGCATCCAGCTTTTGCCGTAACCCTCTCAACTTTTTATCCCATGCTATGTGGGTGAAATTATGATACCATGCCAACTTTCAACCATTTCAGAGTTCATTTGTGGTGCTTTTTAATTTCAGGGTCATTTAGCTCAAAACAATTCATTAAATACATGAAAAATAGCAAATAAAGTTAGATAGGGTTGAAATTTTAGGATGTGGCTTCTAATGGTTCATATTGAATGCACAAAAACTTTGGAGTTGAAAAAAGTTAAAAAAAATTGAAATCCTTATGTAACAGACGAGTTTTCGTCCGAAACCCTGATACTTCGAAAGAGATTGTTCATTTTGTACACGAAGTGCATCCAAATTTTGCCGTAACCCTCTCAACTTTTTATCCCATGCTATGTGGGTGAAATTATGATACCATGCCAAGTTTCAACCTTTTTAGAGTTCATTTGTGGTGCTTTTTAATTTCAGGGTCATTTAGCTCAAAACAATTCATTAAATGCATGAAAAATAGCAAATGAAGTTAGATAGGGTTGAAATTTTAGGATGTGGCTTCTAATGGTTCATATTGAATGCACAAAAAGTCTGGAGTTGAAATAAGTTAAAAAATATTGAAATCCTTTTGTAACAGACGAGTTTTCGTCCGAAACCCTGATATTTCGAAAGAGATTGTCCATTTTGTACACGAAGTGCATCCAGTTTTTGCCGTAACCCTCTCAACTTTTTAGCACATGCTATGTGGGTGAAATTATGATACCATGCCAAGTTTCAACCATTTGATAGTTCATTTGTGGTGCTTTTTAATTTCAGGGTCATTTAGCTCAAAACAATTCATTAAATGCATGAAAAATAGGAAATGAAGTTAGATAGGGTTGAAATTTTAGGATGTGGCTTCTAATGGTTCATATTGAATGCACAAAAAGTCTGGAGTTGAAAAAAGTTAAAAAAAATTGAAATCCTTATGTAACAGACGAGTTTTCGTCCGAAACCCTGATACTTCGAAAGAGATTGTCCATTTTGTACACGAAGTGCATCCAGCTTTTGCCGTAACCCTCTCAACTTTTTAGCACATGCTATGTGGGTGAAATTATGATACCATGCCAACTTTCAACCATTTCAGAGTTCATTTGTGGTGCTTTTTAATTTCAGGGTCATTTAGCTCAAAACAATTCATTAAATGCATGAAAAATAGCAAATAAAGTTAGATAGGCTTGAAATTTTAGGATGTGGCTTCTAATGGTTCATATTGAATGCACAAAAAGTCTGGAGTTGAAATAAGTTAAAAAAAATTGAAATCCTTATGTAACAGACGAGTTTTCGTCCTAAACCCTGATACTTCGAAAGAGATTGTCCATTTTGTACACGAAGTGCATCCAGCTTTTGCCGTAACCCTCTCAACTTTTTGTCCCATGCTATGTGGGTGAAATTATGATACCATGCCAAGTTTCAACCTTTTTAGAGTTCATTTGTGGTGCTTTTTAATTTCAGGGTCATTTAGCTCAAAACAATTCATTAAATGCATGAAAAATAGCAAATGAAGTTAGATAGGGTTGAAATTTTAGGATGTGGCTTCTAATGCTTCATATTGAATGCACAAAAAGTCTGGAGTTGAAATAAGTTTAAAAAAATTGAAATCCTTTTGTAACAGACGAGTTTTCGTCCTAAACCCTGATACTTCGAAAGAGATTGTCCATTTTGTATACGAAGTGCATCCAGTTTTTGCCGTAACCCTCTCAACTTTTTAGCACATGCTATGTGGGTGAAATTATGATACCATGCCAACTTTAAACCATTTCAGAGTTCATTTGTGGTGCTTTTTAATTTCAGGGTTATTTAGCTCAAAACAATTCATTAAATGCATGAAAAATAGCAAATGAAGTTAGATAGGGTTGAAATTTTAGGATGTGGCTTCTAATGGTTCATATGGAGTGCACAAAAAGTTTGGAGTTGAAATAAGTTTAAAAAAATTGAAATCCTTTTGTAACAGACGAGTTTTCGTCCGAAACCCTGATACTTCGAAAGAGATTGTCCATTTTGTACACGAAGTGCATCCAGTTTTTGCCGTAACCCTCTCAACTTTTTAGCACATGCTATGTGGGTGAAATTATGATACCATGCCAACTTTCAACCATTTCAGAGTTCATTTGTGGTGCTTTTTAATTTCAGGGTCATTTAGGTCAAAACAATTCATTAAATGCATGAAAAATAGCAAATGAAGTTAGATAGGGTTGAAATTTTAGGATGTGGCTTCTAATGGTTCATATGGAATGCACCAAAAGTTTGGAGTTGAAATAAGTTAAACAAAATTGAAATCCTTTTGTAACAGACGAGTTTTCGTCCTAAACCCTGATACTTCGAAAGAGATTGTCCATTTTGTACACGAAGTGCATCCAGTTTTTGCCGTAACCCTCTCAACTTTTTAGCACATGCTATGTGGGTGAAATTATGATACCATGCCAAGTTTCAACCATTTCAGAGTTCATTTGTGGTGCTTTTTAATTTCAGGGTCATTTAGCTCAAAACAATACATTAAATGCATGAAAAATAGGAAATGAAGTTAGATAGGGTTGAAATTTTAGGATGTGGCTTCTAATGGTTCATATTGAATGCACAAAAAGTCTGGAGTTGAAATAATTTTAAAAAATTGAAATCCTTTTGTAACAGACGAGTTTTCGTCCGAAACCGTGATACTTCGAAAGAGATTGTCCATTTTGTACACGAAGTGCATCCAGTTTTTGCCATAACCCTCTCAACTTTTTAGCACATGCTATGTGGGTGAAATTATGATACCATGCCAAGTTTCAACCATTTCAGAGTTCATTTGTGGTGCTTTTTAATTTCAGGGTCATTTAGCTCAAAACAATTCATTTAATGCATGAAAAATAGCAAATGAAGTTAGATAGGGTTGAAATTTTAGGATGTGGCTTCTAATGGTTCATATTGAATGCACAAAAACTTTGGAGTTGAAAAAAGTTAAAAAAAATTGAAATCATTTTCTAACAGACGAGTTTTCGTCCGAAACCCTGATACTTCGAAAGAGATTGTCCATTTTGTACACGAAGTGCATCCAGTTTTTGCCGTAACCCTCTCAACTTTTTAGCACATGCTATGTGGGTGAAATTATGGTACCATGCCAAGTTTCAACCATGTCAGAGTTCATTTGTGGTGCTTTTTAATTTCAGGGTCATTTAGCTCAAAACAATTAATTAAATGCATGAAAAATAGCAAATGAAGTTAGATAGGGTTGAAATTTTAGGATGTGGCTTCTAATGGTTCATATTGAATGCACAAAAAGTCTGGAGTTGAAATAAGTTTAAAAAAATTGAAATCCTTTTGTAACAGACGAGTTTTCGTCCGAAACCCGGATATTTCGAAAGAGATTGTCCATTTTGTACACGAAGTGCATCCAGTTTTTGCCGTAACCCTCTCAACTTTTTAGCACATGCTATGTGGGTGAAATTATGGTACCATGCCAAGTTTCAACCATTTCAGAGTTCATTTGTGGTGCTTTTTAATTTCAGGGTCATTTAGCTCAAAACAATTCATTAAATGCATGAAAAATAGGAAATGAAGTTAGATAGGGTTTAAATTTTAGGATGTGGCTTCTAATGGTTCATATTGAATGCACAAAAAGTCTGGAGTTGAAATAAGTTTAAAAAAATTGAAATCCTTTTGTAACAGACGAGTTTTCGTCCGAAACCCGGATATTTCGAAAGAGATTGTCCATTTTGTACACGAAGTGCATCCAGTTTTTGCCGTAACCCTCTCAACTTTTTAGCACATGCTATGTGGGTGAAATTATGATACCATGCCAAGTTTCAACCATTTGATAGTTCATTTGTGGTGCTTTTTAATTTCAGGGTCATTTAGTTCAAAACAATTCATTAAATGCATGAAAAATAGGAAATGAAGTTAGATAGGGTTTAAATTTTAGGATGTGGCTTCTAATGGTTCATATTGAATGCACAAAAACTTTGGAGTTGAAAAAAGTGAAAAAAAATTGAAATCATTTTCTAACAGACGAGTTTTCGTCCGAAACCCTGATACTTCGAAAGAGATTGTCCATTTTGTACACGAAGTGCATCCAGTTTTTGCCGTAACCCTCTCAACTTTTTAGCACATGCTATGTGGGTGAAATTATGGTACCATGCCAAGTTTCAACCATTTCAGAGTTCATTTGTGGTGCTTTTTAATTTCAGGGTCATTTAGCTCAAAACAATTCATTAAATGCATGAAAAATAGGAAATGAAGTTAGATAGGGTTGAAATTTTAGGATGTGGCTTCTAATGGATCATATTGAATGCACAAAAAGTCTGGAGTTGAAATAAGTTAAAAAATTTGAAATCTTTTGTAACAGACGAGTTTTCGTCCGAAACCCTGATATTTCGAAAGAGATTGTCCATTTTGTACACGAAGTGCATCCAGTTTTTGCCGTAACCCTCTCAACTTTTTAGCACATGCTATGTGGGTGAAATTATGATACCATGCCAAGTTTCAACCATTTGATAGTTCATTTGTGGTGCCTTTTAATTTCAGGGTCATTTAGCTCAAAACAATTCATTAAATGCATGAAAAATAGGAAATGAAGTTAGATAGGGTTGAAATTTTAGGATGTGGCTTCTAATGGTTCATATTGAATGCACAAAAAGTCTGGAGTAGAAAAAAGTTAAAAAAAATTGAAATCCTTATGTAACAGACGAGTTTTCGTCCGAAACCCTGATACTTCGAAAGAGATTGTCCATTTTGTACACGAAGTGCATCCAGCTTTTGCCGTAACCCTCTCAACTTTTTAGCACATGCTATGTGCGTGAAATTATGATACCATGCCAAATTTCAACCATTTTAGAGTTCATTTGTGGTGCTTTTTAATTTCAGGGTCATTTAGCTCAAAACAATTCATTAAATGCATGAAAAATAGAAAATGAAGTTAGATAGGGTTGAAATTTTAGGATGTGGCTTCTAATGGTTCATATTGAATGCACAAAAAGTCTGGAGTTGAAAAAAGTTAAAAAAAATTGAAATCCTTATGTAACAGACGAGTTTTCGTCCGAAACCCTGATACTTCGAAAGAGATTGTCCATTTTGTACACGAAGTGCATCCAGCTTTTGCCGTAACCCTCTCAACTTTTTATCCCATGCTATGTGGGTGAAATTATGATACCATGCCAAGTTTCAACCTTTTTAGAGTTCATTTGTGGTGCTTTTTAATTTCAGGGTCATTTAGCTCAAAACAATTCATTAAATGCATGAAAAATATGAAATGAAGTTAGATAGGGTTGAAATTTTAGGATGTGGCTTCTAATGCTTCATATTGAATGCACAAAAGTCTGGAGTTGAAATAAGTTAAAAAAAATTGAAATCCTTTTGTAACAGACGTGTTTTCGTCCTAAACCCTGATACTTCGAAAGAGATTGTCCATTTTGTATACGAAGTGCATCCAGTTTTTGCCGTAACCCTCTCAACTTTTTAGCACATGCTATGTGGGTGAAATTATGATACCATGCCAACTTTCAACCATTTCAGAGTTCATTTGTGGTGCTTTTTAATTTCAGGGTTATTTAGCTCAAAACAATTCATTAAATGCATGAAAAATAGCAAATGAAGTTAGATAGGGTTGAAATTTTAGGATGTGGCTTCTAATGGTTCATATGGAATGCTCAAAAAGTTTGGTGTTGAAATAAGTTTAAAAAAATTGAAATCCTTTTGTAACAGACGAGTTTTCGTCCTAAACCCTGATACTTCGAAAGAGATTGTCCATTTTGTATACGAAGTGCATCCAGTTTTTGCCGTAACCCTCTCAACTTTTTAGCACATGCTATGTGGGTGAAATTATGATACCATGCCAAGTTTCAACCATTTGATAGTTCATTTGTGGTGCCTTTTAATTTCAGGGTCATTTAGCTCAAAACAATTCATTAAATGCATGAAAAATAGGAAATGAAGTTAGATAGGGTTGAAATTTTAGGATGTGGCTTCTAATGGTTCATATTGAATGCACAAAAAGTCTGGAGTAGAAAAAAGTTAAAAAAAATTGAAATCCTTATGTAACAGACGAGTTTTCGTCCGAAACCCTGATACTTCGAAAGAGATTGTCCATTTTGTACACGAAGTGCATCCAGCTTTTGCCGTAACCCTCTCAACTTTTTAGCACATGCTATGTGCGTGAAATTATGATACCATGCCAACTTTCAACCATTTCAGAGTTCATTTGTGGTGCTTTTTAATTTCAGGGTCATTTAGCTCAAAACAATTCATTAAATGCATGAAAAATAGAAAATGAAGTTAGATAGGGTTGAAATTTTAGGATGTGGCTTCTAATGCTTCATATTGAATGCACAAAAAGTCTGGAGTTGAAAAAAGTTAAAAAAATTGAAATCCTTATGTAACAGACGAGTTTTCGTCCGAAACCCTGATACTTCGAAAGAGATTGTCCATTTTGTACACGAAGTGCATCCAGCTTTTGCCGTAACCCTCTCAACTTTTTATCCCATGCTATGTGGGTGAAATTATGATACCATGCCAAGTTTCAACCTTTTGAGAGTTCATTTGTGGTGCTTTTTAATTTCAGGGTCATTTAGCTCAAAACAATTCATTAAATGCATGAAAAATAGCAAATGAAGTTAGATAGGGTTGAAATTTTAGGATGTGGCTTCTAATGCTTCATATTGAATGCACAAAAAGTCTGGAGTTGAAATAAGTTAAAAAAAATTGAAATCCTTTTGTAACAGACGTGTTTTCGTCCTAAACCCTGATACTTCGAAAGAGATTGTCCATTTTGTATACGAAGTGCATCCAGTTTTTTTCGTAACCCTCTCAACTTTTTAGCACATGCTATGTGGGTGAAATTATGATACCATGCCAACTTTCAACCATTTCAGAGTTCATTTGTGGTGCTTTTTAATTTCAGGGTTATTTAGCTCAAAACAATTCATTAAATGCATGAAAAATAGCAAATGAAGTTAGATAGGGTTG
This sequence comes from Elymus sibiricus, assembly GCA_039707655.1. Lineage (NCBI taxonomy): Eukaryota > Viridiplantae > Streptophyta > Magnoliopsida > Poales > Poaceae > Elymus > Elymus sibiricus. Next base: position 243,993,742 of record CM077665.1, read on the forward strand.
AAATTTTAGGATGTGGCTTCTAATGGTTCATATGGAATGCTCAAAAAGTTTGGTGTTGAAATAAGTTTAAAAAAATTGAAATCCTTTTGTAACAGACGAGTTTTCGTCCTAAACCCTGATACTTCGAAAGAGATTGTCCATTTTGTACACGAAGTGCATCCAGTTTTTGCCGTAACCCTCTCAACTTTTTAGCACATGCTATGTGGGTGAAATTATGGTACCATGCCAAGTTTCAACCATTTCAGAGTTCATTTGTGGTGCTTCTGAATTTCAGGGTCATTTAGCTCAAAACAATTCATTAAATGCATGAAAAATAGCAAATGAAGTTAGATAGGGTTGAAATTTTAGGATGTGGCTTCTAATGGTTCATATTGAATGCACAAAAAGTCTGGAGTTGAAATAAGTTAAAAAAAATTGAAATCCTTTTGTAACAGACGAGTTTTCGTCCTAAACCCTGATATTTCGAAAGAGATTGTCCATTTTGTACACGAAGTGCATCCAGTTTTTGCCGTAACCCTCTCAACTTTTTAGCACATGCTATGTGGGTGAAATTATGATACCATGCCAAGTTTCAACCATTTCAGAGTTCATTTGTGGTGCTTCTGAATTTCAGGGTCATTTAGCTCAAAACAATTCATTAAATGCATGAAAAATAGCAAATGAAGTTAGATAGGGTTGAAATTTTAGGATGTGGCTTCCAATGGTTCATATTGAATGCACAAAAAGTCTGGAGTTGAAAAAAGTTAAAAAAAATTGAAATCCTTTTGTAACAGACGAGTTTTCGTCCGAAACCGTGATACTTCGAAAGAGATTGTCCATTTTGTACACGAAGTGCATCCAGTTTTTTCCGTAACCCTCTCAACTTTTTAGCACATGCTATGTGGGTGAAATTATGATACCATGCCAACTTTCAACCATTTCAGAGTTCATTTGTGGTGCTTTTTAATTTCAGGGTTATTTAGCTCAAAACAATTCATTAAATGCATGAAAAATAGCAAATGAAGTTAGATAGGGTTGAAATTTAAAGAATGTGGCTTCTAATGGTTCATATGGAATGCACAAAAAGTTTGGAGTTGAAATAAGTTTAAAAAAATTGAAATCCTTTTGTAACAGACGAGTTTTCGTTCTAAACCCTGATACTTCGAAAGAGATTGTCCATTTTGTACACGAAGTGCATCCAGTTTTTGCTGTAACCCTCTCAACTTTTCAGCACATGCTATGTGGGTGAAATTATGATACCATGCCAAGTTTCAACCATTTCAGAGTTCATTTGCGGTGCTTTTTAATTTCAGGGTCATTTAGCTCAAAACAATTCATTTAATGCATGAAAAATAGCAAATGAAGTTAGATAGGGTTGAAATTTTAGGATGTGGCTTCTAATGGTTCATATTGAATGCACAAAAAGTTTGGAGTAGAAATAAGTTAAAAAAATTTGAAATCCTTTTGTAACAGACGAGTTTTCGTCCTAAACCCTGATACTTCGAAAGAGATTGTCCATTTTGTACACGAAGTGCATCTTGTTTTTTCCGTAACCCTCTCAACTTTTTAGCACATGCTATGTGGGTGAAATTATGAAACCATGCCAACTTTCAACCATTTCAGAGTTCATTTGTGGTGCTTTTTAATTTCAGGGTCATTTAGCTCAAAACAATTCATTTAATGCATGAAAAATAGCAAATGAAGTTAGATAGGGTTGAAATTTTAGGATGTGGCTTCTAATGGTTCATATTGAATGCACAAAAAGTTTGGAGTTAAAATAAGTTAAAAAAATTTGAAATCCTTTTGTAACAGACGAGTTTTCGTTCGAAACCCTGATACTTCGAAAGAGATTGTCCATTTTGTACACGAAGTGCATTCAGTTTTTGCCGTAACCCTCTCAACTTTTTAGCACATGCTATGTGGGTGAAATAATGATACCATGCCAACTTTCAACCATTTCAGAGTTCATTTGTGGTGCTTTTTAATTTCAGGGTTATTTAGCTCAAAACAATTCATTAAATGCATGAAAAATAGCAAATGAAGTTAGATAGGGTTGAAGTTTTAGGATGTGGCTTCTAATGGTTCATATGGAATGCACAAAAAGTTTGGAGTTGAAATAAGTTTAAAAAAATTGAAATCCTTTTGTAACAGACGAGTTTTCGTCCTAAACCCTGATACTTCGAAAGAGATTGTCCATTTTGTACACGAAGTGCATCCAGTTTTTGCCGTAACCCTCTCAACTTTTTAGCACATGCTATGTGGGTGAAATTATGATACCATGCCAAGTTTCAACCATTTCAGAGTTCATTTGTGGTGCTTTTTAATTTCAGGGTCATTTAGCTCAAAACAATTCATTAAATGCATGAAAAATAGCAAATGAAGTTAGATAGGGTTGAAATTTTAGGATGTGGCTTCTAATGGTTCATATTGAATGCACAAAAAGTCTGGAGTTGAAATAAGTTAAAAAAAATTGAAATCCTTTTGTAACAGACGAGTTTTCGTCCGAAACCCTGATATTTCGAAAGAGATTGTCCATTTTGTACACGAAGTGCATCCAGTTTTTGCCGTAACCCTCTCAACTTTTTAGCACATGCTATGTGGGTGAAATTATGATACCATGCCAAGTTTCAACCATTTGATAGTTCATTTGTGGTGCTTTTTAATTTCAGGGTCATTTAGCTCAAAACAATTCATTAAATGCATGAAAAATAGGAAATGAAGTTAGATAGGGTTGAAATTTTAGGATGTGGCTTCTAATGGTACATATTTAATGCACAAAAAGTCTGGAGTTGAAAAAAGTTAAAAAAAATTGAAATCCTTATGTAACAGACGAGTTTTCGTCCGAAACCCTGATACTTCGAAAGAGATTGTCCATTTTGTACACAAAGTGCATCCAGCTTTTGCCGTAACCCTCTCAACTTTTTATCCCATGCTATGTGGGTGAAATTATGATACCATGCCAAGTTTCAACCTTTTTAGAGTTCATTTGTGGTGCTTTTTAATTTCGGGGTCATTTAGCTCAAAACAATTCATTAAATGCATAAAAAATAGCAAATGAAGTTAGATAGGGTTGAAATTTTAGGATGTGGCTTCTAATGCTTCATATTGAATGCACAAAAAGTCTGGAGTTGAAATAAGTTAAAAAAATTGAAATCCTTTGGTAACACACGAGTTTTCGTCCGAAACCCTGATACTTCGAAAGAGATTGTCCATTTTTTACACGAAGTGCATCCAGTTTTTGCCGTAACCCTCTCAACTTTTTAGCACATGCTATGTGGGTGAAATTATGATACCATGCCAAGTTTCAACCATTTCATAGTTCATTTGTGGTGCTTTTTAATTTCAGGGTTATTTAGCTGAAAACAATTCATTAAATGCATGAAAAATAGCAAATGAAGTTAGATAGGGTTGAAAGTTTAGGATGTGGCTTCTAATGGTTCATATTGAATGCACAAAAAGTTTGGAGTTGAAATAATTTTAAAAAATTGAAATCCTTTTGTAACAGACGAGTTTTCGTCCGAAACCCTGATACTTCGAAAGAGATTGTCCATTTTGTACACGAAGTGCATCCAGTTTTTGCCGTAACCCTCTCAAAATTTTAGCACATGCTATGTGGGTGAAATTATGATACCATGCCAGCTTTCAACCATTTCAGAGTTCATTTGTGGTGCTTTTTAATTTCAGGGTTATTTAGCTCAAAACAATTCATTAAATGCATGAAAAATAGCAAATGAAGTTAGATAGGGTTGAAATTTTGGGATGTGGCTTCTAATGGTTCATAAGGAATGCACAAAAAGTTTGGAGTTGAAATAAGTTAAAAAAAATTGAAATCCTTTTGTAACAGACGAGTTTTCGTCCGAAACCCTGATATTTCGAAAGAGATTGTCCATTTTGTACACGAAGTGCATCCAGTTTTTGCCGTAACCCTCTCAACTTTTTAGCACATGCTATGTGGGTGAAATTATGATACCATGCCAAGTTTCAACCATTTGATAGTTCATTTGTGGTGCTTTTTAATTTCAGGGTCATTTAGCTCAAAACAATTCATTAAATGCATGAAAAATAGCAAATGAAGTTAGATAGGTTTGAAATTTTAGGATGTGGCTTCCAATGGTTCATATTGAATGCACAAAAAGTCTGGAGTTGAAAAAAGTTAAAAAAAATTGAAATCCTTATGTAACAGACGAGTTTTCGTCCGAAACCCTGATACTTCGAAAGAGATTGTCCATTTTGTACACGAAATGCTTCCAGCTTTTGCCGTAACCCTCTCAACTTTTTATCCAATGCTATGTGGGTGAAATTATGATACCATGCCAAGTTTCAACCTTTTTAGAGTTCATTTGTGGTGCTTTTTAATTTCAGGGTCATTTAGCTCAAAACAATTCATTAAATGCATAAAAAATAGCAAATGAAGTTAGATAGGGTTGAAATTTTAGGATGTGGCTTCTAATGCTTCATATTGAATGCACAAAAAGTCTGGAGTTGAAATAAGTTAAAAAATTGAAATCCTTTGGTAACATACGAGTTTTCGTTCGAAACCCTGATACTTCAAAAGAGATTGTCCATTTTGTACACGAAGTGCATCCAGTTTTTGCCGTAACCCTCTCAACTTTTTAGCACATGCTATGTGGGTGAAATTATGATACCATGCCAAGTTTCAACCATTTCAGAGTTCATTTGTGGTGCTTTTTAATTTCAGGGTCATTTAGCTGAAAACAATTCATTAAATGCATGAAAAATAGCAAATGAAGTTAGATAGGGTTGAAAGTTTAGGATGTGGCTTCTAATGGTTCATATTGAATGCACAAAAAGTCTGGAGTTGAAATAATTTTAAAAAATTGAAATCCTTTTGTAACAGACGAGTTTTCGTCCGAAACCGTGATACTTCGAAAGAGATTGTCCATTTTGTACACGAAGTGCATCCAGTTTTTGCCGTAACCCTCTCAACTTTTTAGCACATGCTATGTGGGTGAAATTATGATACCATGCCAACTTTCAACCATTTCAGAGTTCATTTGTGGTGCTTTTTAATTTCAGGGTTATTTAGCTCAAAACAATTCATTAAATGCATGAAAAATAGCAAATGAAGTTAGATAGGGTTGAAATGTAAAGAATGTGGCTTCTAATGGTTCATATGGAATGCACAAAAAGTTTGGAGTTGAAATAAGTTTAAAAAAATTGAAATCCTTTTGTAACAGACGAGTTTTCGTCCTAAACCCTGATACTTCGAAAGAGATTGTCCATTTTGTACACGAAGTGCATCCAGTTTTTGCCGTAAACCTCTCAACTTTTTAGCACATGCTATGTGGGTTGAAATTATGATACCATGCCAAGTTTCAACCATTTCAGAGTTCATTTGTGGTGCTTTTTAATTTCAGGGTCATTTAGCTCAAAACAATTCATTTAATGCATGAAAAATAGCAAATGAAGTTAGATAGGGTTGAAATTTTAGGATGTGGCTTCTAATGGTTCATATTGAATGCACAAAAAGTTTGGAGTTGAAATAAGTTAAAAAAATTTGAAATCCTTTTGTAACAGACGAGTTTTCGTCCTAAACCCAGATACTTCGAAAGAGATTGTCCATTTTGTACACGAAGTGCATCCAGTTTTTGCCGTAACCCTCTCAACTTTTTAGCACAAGCTATGTGGGTGAAATTATGATACCATGCCAACTTTCAACCATTTCAGAGTTCATTTGTGGTGCTTTTTAATTTCAGGGTCATTTAGCTCAAAACAATTCATTTAATGCATGAAAAATAGCAAATGAAGTTAGATAGGGTTGAAATTTTAGGATGTGGCTTCTAATGGTTCATATTGAATGCACAAAAAGTTTGGAGTTAAAATAAGTTAAAAAAATTTGAAATCCTTTTGTAACAGACGAGTTTTCGTCCGAAACCCTGATACTTCGAAAGAGATTGTCCATTTTGTACACGAAGTGCATTCAGTTTTTGCCGTAACCCTCTCAACTTTTTAGCACATGCTATGTGGGTGAAATTATGATACCATGCCAACTTTCAACCATTTCAGAGTTCATTTGTGGTGCTTTTTAATTTCAGGGTCATTTAGCTCAAAACAATTCATTAAATGCATGAAAAATAGCAAATGAAGTTAGATAGGGTTGAAATTTTATGATGTGGCTTCTAATGGTTCATATTGAATGCACAAAAATTCTGGAGTTGAAATAAGTTAAAAAAATTGAAATCCTTATGTAACAGACGAGTTTTCGTCCGAAACCCTGATACTTCGAAAGAGATTGTCCATTTTGTACACGAAGGGCATCCAGCTTTTGCCGTAACCCTCTCAACTTTTTATCCCATGCTATGTGGGTGAAATTATGATACCATGCCAAGTTTCAACCTTTTTAGAGTTCATTTGTGGTGCTTTTTAATTTCAGGGTCGTTTAGCTCAAAACAATTCATTAAATGCATAAAAAATAGCAAATGAAGTTAGATAGGGTTGAAATTTTAGGATGTGGCTTCTAATGCTTCATATTGAATGCACAAAAAGTCTGGAGTTGAAATAAGTTAAAAAAATTGAAATCCTTTGGTAACACACGAGTTTTCGTCCGAAACCCTGATACTTCGAAAGAGATTGTCCATTTTTTACACGAAGTGCATCCAGTTTTTGCCGTAACCCTCTCAACTTTTTAGCACATGCTATGTGGGTGAAATTATGATACCATGCCAAGTTTCAACCATTTCATAGTTCATTTGTGGTGCTTTTTAATTTCAGGGTCATTTAGCTCAAAACAATTCATTAAATGCATGAAAAATAGCAAATGAAGTTAGATAGGGTTGAAAGTTTAGGATGTGGCTACTAATGGTTCATATTGAATGCACAAAAAGTCTGGAGTTGAAATAATTTTAAAAAATTGAAATCCTTTTGTAACAGACGAGTTTTCGTCCGAAACCCTGATACTTCGAAAGAGATTGTCCATTTTGTACCCGAAGTGCATCCAGTTTTTGCCGTAACCCTCTCAACTTTTTAGCACATGCTATGTGGGTGAAATTATGATACCATGCCAACTTTCAACCATTTCAGAGTTCATTTGTGGTGCTTTTTAATTTCAGGGTTATTTAGCTCAAAACAATTCATTAAATGCATTAAAAATAGCAAATCAAGTTAGATAGGGTTGAAATTTTAGGATGTTGCTTCTAATGGTTCATATGGAATGCACAAAAAGTTTGGAGTTGAAATAAGTTTAAAAAAATTGAAATCCTTTTGTAACAGACGAGTTTTCGTCCTAAACCCTCATACTTCGAAAGAGATTGTCCATTTTGTACACGAAGTGCATCCAGTTTTTGCCGTAACCCTCTCAACTTTTTAGCACATGCTATGTGGGTGAAATTATGATACCATGCCAAGTTTCAACCATTTCAGAGTTCATTTGTGGTGCTTTTTAATTTCAGGGTCATTTAGCTCAAAACAATTCATTTAATGCATGAAAAATAGCAAATGAAGTTAGATAGGGTTGAAATTTTAGGATGTGGCTTCTAATGATTCATATTGAATGCACAAAAAGTTTGGAGTTGAAATAAGTTAAAAAAAATAGAAATCCTTTTGTAACAGACGAGTTTTCGTCCTAAACCCTGATACTTCGAAAGAGATTGTCCATTTTGTACACGAAGTGCATCCAGTTTTTGCCGTAACCCTCTCAACTTTTTAGCACATGCTATGTGGTTGAAATTATGATACCATGCCAAGTTTCAACCATTTCAGAGTTCATTTGTGGTGCTTTTTAATTTCAGGGTCATTTAGCTCAAAACAATTCATTAAATGCATAAAAAATAGCAAATGAAGTTAGATAGGGTTGAAATTTTAGGATGTGGCTTCTAATGCTTCATATTGAATGCAAAAAAAGTCTGGAGTTGAAATAAGTTAAAAAAATTGAAATCCTTTTGTAACACACGAGTTTTCGTCCGAAACCCTGATACTTCGAAAGAGATTGTCCGTTTTGTACACGAAGTGCATCCAGTTTTTGCCGTAACCCTCTCAACTGTTTAGCACATGCTATGTGGGTGAAATTATGATATACCATGCCAAGTTTCAACCATTTCCGAGTTCATTTGTGGTGCTTTTTAATTTCAGGGTCATTTAGCTGAAAACAATTCATTAAATGCATGAAAAATAGCAAATGAAGTTAGATAGGGTTGAAATTTTAGGATGTGGCTTCTAATGGTTCATATTGAATGCACAAAAAGTCTGGAGTTGAAATAATTTTAAAAAATTGAAATCCTTTTGTAACAGACGAGTTTTCGTCCGAAACCCTGATACTTCGAAAGAGATTGTCCATTTTGTACACGAAGTCCATCCAGTTTTTGCCGTAACCCTCTCAACTTTTTAGCACATGCTATGTGGGTGAAATTATGATACCATGCCAACTTTCAACCATTTCAGAGTTCATTTGTGGTGCTTTTTAATTTCAGGGTCATTTAGCTCAAAACAATTCATTAAATGCATGAAAAATAGCAAATGAAGTTAGATAGGGTCGAAATTTTAGGATGTGGCTTCTAATGGTTCATATTGAATGCACAAAAAGTTTGGAGTTGAAATAAGTTAAAAAAAATTGAAATCCTTTTGTAACAGACGAGTTTTCGTCCTAAACCCTGATACTTCGAAAGAAATTGTCCATTTTGTACACGAAGTGCATCCAGTTTTTGCCGTAACCCTCTCAACTTTTTAGCACATGCTATGTGGGTGAAATTATGATACCATGCCAACTTTCAACCATTTCAGAGATCATTTGTGGTGCTTTTTAATTTCAGGGTCATTTAGCTCAAAACAATTCATTAAATGCATAAAAAATAGCAAATGAAGTTAGATAGGGTTGAAATTTTAGGATGTGGCTTCTAATGCTTCATATTGAATGCACAAAAAGTCTGGAGTTGAAAAAAGTTAAAATTTTTTGAAATCCTTATGTAACAGACGAGTTTTCGTCCGAAACCCTGATACTTCGAAAGAGATTGTCCATTTTGTACACGAAGTGCATCCAGCTTTTGCCGTAAACCTCTCAACTTTTTATCCCATGCTATGTGGGTGAAATTATGATACCATGCCAAGTTTCAACCTTTTTAGAGTTCATTTGTGGTGCTTTTTAATTTCAGGGTCATTTAGCTCAAAACAATTCATTAAATGCATAAAAAATAGCAAATGAAGTTAGATAGGGTTGAAATTTTAGGATGTGGCTTCTAATGCTTCATATTGAATGCACAAAAAGTCTGGAGTTGAAAAAAGTTAAAAAAAATTGAAATCCTTATGTAACAGACGAGTTTTCGTCCGAAACCCTGATACTTCGAAAGAGATTGTCCATTTTGTACACGAAGTGCATCCAGCTTTTGCCGTAAACCTCTCAACTTTTTATCCCATGCTATGTGGGTGAAATTATGATACCATGCCAAGTTTCAACCTTTTTAGAGTTCATTTGTGGTGCTTTTTAATTTCAGGGTCAGTTAGCTCAAAACAATTCATTAAATGCATAAAAAATAGCAAATGAAGTTAGATAGGGTTGAAATTTTAGGATGTGGCTTCTAATGGTTCATATTGAATGCACAAAAAGTCTGGAGTTGAAATAAGTTAAAAAAAATTGAAATCCTTATGTAACAGACGAGTTTTCGTCCGAAACCCTGATACTTCGAAAGAGATTGTCCATTGTGTACACGAAGTGCATCCAGCTTTTGCCGTAAACCTCTCAACTTTTTATCCCATGCTATGTGGGTGAAATTATGATACCATGCCAAGTTTCAACCTTTTTAGAGTTCATTTGTGGTGCTTTTTAATTTCAGGGTCATTTAGCTCAAAACAATTCATTAAATGCATAAAAAATAGCAAATGAAGTTAGATAGGGTTGAAATTTTAGGATGTGGCTTCTAATGCTTCATATTGAATGCACAAAAAGTCTGGAGTTGAAATAAGTTAAAAAAATTGAAATCCTTTGGTAACACACGAGTTTTCGTCCAAAACCCTGATACTTCGAAAGAGATTGTCCATTTTGTACACGAAGTGCATCCAGTTTTTGCCGTAACCCTCTCAACTTTTTAGCACATGCTATGTGGGTGAAATTATGATACCATGCCAAGTTTCAACCATTTCAGAGTTCATTTGTGATGCTTTTTAATTTCAGGGTCATTTAGCTCAAAACAATTCATTAAATGCATGAAAAATATTAAATGAAGTTAGATAGGGTTGAAAGTTTAGGATGTGGATTCCAATGGTTCATATTGAATGCACAAAAAGTCTGGAGTTGAAATAATTTTAAAAAATTGAAATCCTTTTGTAACAGACGAGTTTTCGTCCGAAACCGTGATACTTCGAAAGAGATTGTCCATTTTGTACACGAAGTGCATCCAGTTTTTTCCGTAACCCTCTCAACTTTTTAGCACATGCTATGTGGGTGAAATTATGATACCATGCCAACTTTCAACCATTTCAGAGTTCATTTGTGGTGCTTTTTAATTTCAGGGTTATTTAGCTCAAAACAATTCATTAAATGCATGAAAAATAGCAAATGAAGTTAGATAGGGTTGAAATTTAAAGAATGTGGCTTCTAATGGTTCATATGGAATGCACAAAAAGTTTGGAGTTGAAATAAGTTTAAAAAAATTGAAATCCTTTTGTAACAGACGAGTTTTCGTTCTAAACCCTGATACTTCGAAAGAGATTGTCCATTTTGTACACGAAGTGCATCCAGTTTTTGCTGTAACCCTCTCAACTTTTCAGCACATGCTATGTGGGTGAAATTATGATACCATGCCAACTTTCAACCATTTCAGAGTTCATTTGTGGTGCTTTTTAATTTCAGGGTTATTTAGCTCAAAACAATTCATTAAATGCATGAAAAATAGCAAATGAAGTTAGATAGGGTTGAAATTTAAAGAATGTGGCTTCTAATGGTTCATATGGAATGCACAAAAAGTTTGGAGTTGAAATAAGTTTAAAAAAATTGAAATCCTTTTGTAACAGACGAGTTTTCGTTCTAAACCCTGATACTTCGAAAGAGATTGTCCATTTTGTACACGAAGTGCATCCAGTTTTTGCTGTAACCCTCTCAACTTTTCAGCACATGCTATGTGGTTGAAATTATGATACCATGCCAAGTTTCAACCATTTCAGAGTTCATTTGTGGTGCTTTTTAATTTCAGGGTCATTTAGCTCAAAACAATTCATTAAATGCATAAAAAATAGCAAATGAAGTTAGATAGGGTTGAAATTTTAGGATGTGGCTTCTAATGCTTCATATTGAATGCAAAAAAAGTCTGGAGTTGAAATAAGTTAAAAAAATTGAAATCCTTTTGTAACACACGAGTTTTCGTCCGAAACCCTGATACTTCGAAAGAGATTGTCCGTTTTGTACACGAAGTGCATCCAGTTTTTGCCGTAACCCTCTCAACTGTTTAGCACATGCTATGTGGGTGAAATTATGATATACCATGCCAAGTTTCAACCATTTCCGAGTTCATTTGTGGTGCTTTTTAATTTCAGGGTCATTTAGCTGAAAACAATTCATTAAATGCATGAAAAATAGCAAATGAAGTTAGATAGGGTTGAAATTTTAGGATGTGGCTTCTAATGGTTCATATTGAATGCACAAAAAGTCTGGAGTTGAAATAATTTTAAAAAATTGAAATCCTTTTGTAACAGACGAGTTTTCGTCCGAAACCCTGATACTTCGAAAGAGATTGTCCATTTTGTACACGAAGTCCATCCAGTTTTTGCCGTAACCCTCTCAACTTTTTAGCACATGCTATGTGGGTGAAATTATGATACCATGCCAACTTTCAACCATTTCAGAGTTCATTTGTGGTGCTTTTTAATTTCAGGGTCATTTAGCTCAAAACAATTCATTAAATGCATGAAAAATAGCAAATGAAGTTAGATAGGGTCGAAATTTTAGGATGTGGCTTCTAATGGTTCATATTGAATGCACAAAAAGTTTGGAGTTGAAATAAGTTAAAAAAAATTGAAATCCTTTTGTAACAGACGAGTTTTCGTCCTAAACCCTGATACTTCGAAAGAGATTGTCCATTTTGTACACGAAGTGCATCCAGTTTTTGCCGTAACCCTCTCAACTTTTTAGCACATGCTATGTGGGTGAAATTATGATACCATGCCAACTTTCAACCATTTCAGAGATCATTTGTGGTGCTTTTTAATTTCAGGGTCATTTAGCTCAAAACAATTCATTAAATGCATAAAAAATAGCAAATGAAGTTAGATAGGGTTGAAATTTTAGGATGTGGCTTCTAATGCTTCATATTGAATGCACAAAAAGTCTGGAGTTGAAAAAAGTTAAAATTTTTTGAAATCCTTATGTAACAGACGAGTTTTCGTCCGAAACCCTGATACTTCGAAAGAGATTGTCCATTTTGTACACGAAGTGCATCCAGCTTTTGCCGTAAACCTCTCAACTTTTTATCCCATGCTATGTGGGTGAAATTATGATACCATGCCAAGTTTCAACCTTTTTAGAGTTCATTTGTGGTGCTTTTTAATTTCAGGGTCATTTAGCTCAAAACAATTCATTAAATGCATAAAAAATAGCAAATGAAGTTAGATAGGGTTGAAATTTTAGGATGTGGCTTCTAATGCTTCATATTGAATGCACAAAAAGTCTGGAGTTGAAAAAAGTTAAAAAAAATTGAAATCCTTATGTAACAGACGAGTTTTCGTCCGAAACCCTGATACTTCGAAAGAGATTGTCCATTTTGTACACGAAGTGCATCCAGCTTTTGCCGTAAACCTCTCAACTTTTTATCCCATGCTATGTGGGTGAAATTATGATACCATGCCAAGTTTCAACCTTTTTAGAGTTCATTTGTGGTGCTTTTTAATTTCAGGGTCAGTTAGCTCAAAACAATTCATTAAATGCATAAAAAATAGCAAATGAAGTTAGATAGGGTTGAAATTTTAGGATGTGGCTTCTAATGGTTCATATTGAATGCACAAAAAGTCTGGAGTTGAAATAAGTTAAAAAAAATTGAAATCCTTATGTAACAGACGAGTTTTCGTCCGAAACCCTGATACTTCGAAAGAGATTGTCCATTGTGTACACGAAGTGCATCCAGCTTTTGCCGTAAACCTCTCAACTTTTTATCCCATGCTATGTGGGTGAAATTATGATACCATGCCAAGTTTCAACCTTTTTAGAGTTCATTTGTGGTGCTTTTTAATTTCAGGGTCATTTAGCTCAAAACAATTCATTAAATGCATAAAAAATAGCAAATGAAGTTAGATAGGGTTGAAATTTTAGGATGTGGCTTCTAATGCTTCATATTGAATGCACAAAAAGTCTGGAGTTGAAATAAGTTAAAAAAATTGAAATCCTTTGGTAACACACGAGTTTTCGTCCAAAACCCTGATACTTCGAAAGAGATTGTCCATTTTGTACACGAAGTGCATCCAGTTTTTGCCGTGACCCTCTCAACTTTTTAGCACATGCTATGTGGGTGAAATTATGATACCATGCCAAGTTTCAACCATTTCAGAGTTCATTTGTGATGCTTTTTAATTTCAGGGTCATTTAGCTCAAAACAATTCATTAAATGCATGAAAAATATTAAATGAAGTTAGATAGGGTTGAAAGTTTAGGATGTGGATTCCAATGGTTCATATTGAATGCACAAAAAGTCCGGAGTTGAAATAATTTTAAAAAATTGAAATCCTTTTGTAACAGACGAGTTTTCGTCCGAAACCGTGATACTTCGAAAGAGATTGTCCATTTTGTACACGAAGTGCATCCAGTTTTTTCCGTAACCCTCTCAACTTTTTAGCACATGCTATGTGGGTGAAATTATGATACCATGCCAACTTTCAACCATTTCAGAGTTCATTTGTGGTGCTTTTTAATTTCAGGGTTATTTAGCTCAAAACAATTCATTAAATGCATGAAAAATAGCAAATGAAGTTAGATAGGGTTGAAATTTAAAGAATGTGGCTTCTAATGGTTCATATGGAATGCACAAAAAGTTTGGAGTTGAAATAAGTTTAAAAAAATTGAAATCCTTTTGTAACAGACGAGTTTTCGTTCTAAACCCTGATACTTCGAAAGAGATTGTCCATTTTGTACACGAAGTGCATCCAGTTTTTGCTGTAACCCTCTCAACTTTTCAGCACATGCTATGTGGGTGAAATTATGATACCATGCCAAGTTTCAACCATTTCAGAGTTCATTTGCGGTGCTTTTTAATTTCAGGGTCATTTAGCTCAAAACAATTCATTTAATGCATGAAAAATAGCAAATGAAGTTAGATAGGGTTGAAATTTTAGGATGTGGCTTCTAATGGTTCATATTGAATGCACAAAAAGTTTGGAGTAGAAATAAGTTAAAAAAATTTGAAATCCTTTTGTAACAGACGAGTTTTCGTCCTAAACCCTGATACTTCGAAAGAGATTGTCCATTTTGTACACGAAGTGCATCCTGTTTTTTCCGTAACCCTCTCAACTTTTTAGCACATGCTATGTGGGTGAAATTATGAAACCATGCCAACTTTCAACCATTTCAGAGTTCATTTGTGGTGCTTTTTAATTTCAGGGTCATTTAGCTCAAAACAATTCATTTAATGCATGAAAAATAGCAAATGAAGTTAGATAGGGTTGAAATTTTAGGATGTGGCTTCTAATGGTTCATATTGAATGCACAAAAAGTTTGGAGTTAAAATAAGTTAAAAAAATTTGAAATCCTTTTGTAACAGACGAGTTTTCGTCCGAAACCCTGATACTTCGAAAGAGATTGTCCATTTTGTACACGAAGTGCATTCAGTTTTTGCCGTAACCCTCTCAACTTTTTAGCACATGCTATGTGGGTGAAATAATGATACCATGCCAACTTTCAACCATTTCAGAGTTCATTTGTGGTGCTTTTTAATTTCAGGGTTATTTAGCTCAAAACAATTCATTAAATGCATGAAAAATAGCAAATGAAGTTAGATAGGGTTGAAGTTTTAGGATGTGGCTTCTAATGGTTCATATGGAATGCACAAAAAGTTTGGAGTTGAAATAAGTTTAAAAAAATTGAAATCCTTTTGTAACAGACGAGTTTTCGTCCTAAACCCTGATACTTCGAAAGAGATTGTCCATTTTGTACACGAAGTGCATCCAGTTTTTGCCGTAACCCTCTCAACTTTTTAGCACATGCTATGTGGGTGAAATTATGATACCATGCCAAGTTTCAACCATTTCAGAGTTCATTTGTGGTGCTTTTTAATTTCAGGGTCATTTAGCTCAAAACAATTCATTAAATGCATGAAAAATAGCAAATGAAGTTAGATAGGGTTGAAATTTTAGGATGTGGCTTCTAATGGTTCATATTGAATGCACAAAAAGTCTGGAGTTGAAATAAGTTAAAAAAAATTGAAATCCTTTTGTAACAGACGAGTTTTCGTCCGAAACCCTGATATTTCGAAAGAGATTGTCCATTTTGTACACGAAGTGCATCCAGTTTTTGCCGTAACCCTCTCAACTTTTTAGCACATGCTATGTGGGTGAAATTATGATACCATGCCAAGTTTCAACCATTTGATAGTTCATTTGTGGTGCTTTTTAATTTCAGGGTCATTTAGCTCAAAACAATTCATTAAATGCATGAAAAATAGGAAATGAAGTTAGATAGGGTTGAAATTTTAGGATGTGGCTTCTAATGGTACATATTTAATGCACAAAAAGTCTGGAGTTGAAAAAAGTTAAAAAAAATTGAAATCCTTATGTAACAGACGAGTTTTCGTCCGAAACCCTGATACTTCGAAAGAGATTGTCCATTTTGTACACAAAGTGCATCCAGCTTTTGCCGTAACCCTCTCAACTTTTTATCCCATGCTATGTGGGTGAAATTATGATACCATGCCAAGTTTCAACCTTTTTAGAGTTCATTTGTGGTGCTTTTTAATTTCGGGGTCATTTAGCTCAAAACAATTCATTAAATGCATAAAAAATAGCAAATGAAGTTAGATAGGGTTGAAATTTTAGGATGTGGCTTCTAATGCTTCATATTGAATGCACAAAAAGTCTGGAGTTGAAATAAGTTAAAAAAATTGAAATCCTTTGGTAACACACGAGTTTTCGTCCGAAACCCTGATACTTCGAAAGAGATTGTCCATTTTTTACACGAAGTGCATCCAGTTTTTGTCGTAACCCTCTCAACTTTTTAGCACATGCTATGTGGGTGAAATTATGATACCATGCCAAGTTTCAACCATTTCATAGTTCATTTGTGGTGCTTTTTAATTTCAGGGTTATTTAGCTGAAAACAATTCATTAAATGCATGAAAAATAGCAAATGAAGTTAGATAGGGTTGAAAGTTTAGGATGTGGCTTCTAATGGTTCATATTGAATGCACAAAAAGTCTGGAGTTGAAATAATTTTAAAAAATTGAAATCCTTTTGTAACAGACGAGTTTTCGTCCGAAACCCTGATACTTCGAAAGAGATTGTCCATTTTGTACACGAAGTGCATCCAGTTTTTGCCGTAACCCTCTCAAAATTTTAGCACATGCTATGTGGGTGAAATTATGATACCATGCCAGCTTTCAACCATTTCAGAGTTCATTTGTGGTGCTTTTTAATTTCAGGGTTATTTAGCTCAAAACAATTCATTAAATGCATGAAAAATAGCAAATGAAGTTAGATAGGGTTGAAATTTTGGGATGTGGCTTCTAATGGTTCATAAGGAATGCACAAAAAGTTTGGAGTTGAAATAAGTTAAAAAAAATTGAAATCCTTTTGTAACAGACGAGTTTTCGTCCGAAACCCTGATATTTCGAAAGAGATTGTCCATTTTGTACACGAAGTGCATCCAGTTTTTGCCGTAACCCTCTCAACTTTTTAGCACATGCTATGTGGGTGAAATTATGATACCATGCCAAGTTTCAACCATTTGATAGTTCATTTGTGGTGCTTTTTAATTTCAGGGTCATTTAGCTCAAAACAATTCATTAAATGCATGAAAAATAGCAAATGAAGTTAGATAGGTTTGAAATTTTAGGATGTGGCTTCCAATGGTTCATATTGAATGCACAAAAAGTCTGGAGTTGAAAAAAGTTAAAAAAAATTGAAATCCTTATGTAACAGACGAGTTTTCGTCCGAAACCCTGATACTTCGAAAGAGATTGTCCATTTTGTACACGAAATGCTTCCAGCTTTTGCCGTAACCCTCTCAACTTTTTATCCAATGCTATGTGGGTGAAATTATGATACCATGCCAAGTTTCAACCTTTTTAGAGTTCATTTGTGGTGCTTTTTAATTTCAGGGTCATTTAGCTCAAAACAATTCATTAAATGCATAAAAAATAGCAAATGAAGTTAGATAGGGTTGAAATTTTAGGATGTGGCTTCTAATGCTTCATATTGAATGCACAAAAAGTCTGGAGTTGAAATAAGTTAAAAAATTGAAATCCTTTGGTAACACACGAGTTTTCGTTCGAAACCCTGATACTTCAAAAGAGATTGTCCATTTTGTACACGAAGTGCATCCAGTTTTTGCCGTAACCCTCTCAACTTTTTAGCACATGCTATGTGGGTGAAATTATGATACCATGCCAAGTTTCAACCATTTCAGAGTTCATTTGTGGTGCTTTTTAATTTCAGGGTCATTTAGCTGAAAACAATTCATTAAATGCATGAAAAATAGCAAATGAAGTTAGATAGGGTTGAAAGTTTAGGATGTGGCTTCTAATGGTTCATATTGAATGCACAAAAAGTCTGGAGTTGAAATAATTTTAAAAAATTGAAATCCTTTTGTAACAGACGAGTTTTCGTCCGAAACCGTGATACTTCGAAAGAGATTGTCCATTTTGTACACGAAGTGCATCCAGTTTTTGCCGTAACCCTCTCAACTTTTTAGCACATGCTATGTGGGTGAAATTATGATACCATGCCAACTTTCAACCATTTCAGAGTTCATTTGTGGTGCTTTTTAATTTCAGGGTTATTTAGCTCAAAACAATTCATTAAATGCATGAAAAATAGCAAATGAAGTTAGATAGGGTTGAAATGTAAAGAATGTGGCTTCTAATGGTTCATATGGAATGCACAAAAAGTTTGGAGTTGAAATTAGTTTAAAAAAATTGAAATCCTTTTGTAACAGACGAGTTTTCGTCCTAAACCCTGATACTTCGAAAGAGATTGTCCATTTTGTACACGAAGTGCATCCAGTTTTTGCCGTAAACCTCTCAACTTTTTAGCACATGCTATGTGGGATGAAATTATGATACCATGCCAAGTTTCAACCATTTCAGAGTTCATTTGTGGTGCTTTTTAATTTCAGGGTCATTTAGCTCAAAACAATTCATTTAATGCATGAAAAATAGCAAATGAAGTTAGATAGGGTTGAAATTTTAGGATGTGGCTTCTAATGGTTCATATTGAATGCACAAAAAGTTTGGAGTTGAAATAAGTTAAAAAAATTTGAAATCCTTTTGTAACAGACGAGTTTTCGTCCTAAACCCAGATACTTCGAAAGAGATTGTCCATTTTGTACACGAAGTGCATCCAGTTTTTGCCGTAACCCTCTCAACTTTTTAGCACAAGCTATGTGGGTGAAATTATGATACCATGCCAACTTTCAACCATTTCAGAGTTCATTTGTGGTGCTTTTTAATTTCAGGGTCATTTAGCTCAAAACAATTCATTTAATGCATGAAAAATAGCAAATGAAGTTAGATAGGGTTGAAATTTTAGGATGTGGCTTCTAATGGTTCATATTGAATGCACAAAAAGTTTGGAGTTAAAATAAGTTAAAAAAATTTGAAATCCTTTTGTAACAGACGAGTTTTCGTCCGAAACCCTGATACTTCGAAAGAGATTGTCCATTTTGTACATGAAGTGCATTCAGTTTTTGCCGTAACCCTCTCAACTTTTTAGCACATGCTATGTGGGTGAAATTATGATACCATGCCAACTTTCAACCATTTCAGAGTTCATTTGTGGTGCTTTTTAATTTCAGGGTCATTTAGCTCAAAACAATTCATTAAATGCATGAAAAATAGCAAATGAAGTTAGATAGGGTTGAAATTTTATGATGTGGCTTCTAATGGTTCATATTGAATGCACAAAAATTCTGGAGTTGAAATAAGTTAAAAAAATTGAAATCCTTATGTAACAGACGAGTTTTCGTCCGAAACCCTGATACTTCGAAAGAGATTGTCCATTTTGTACACGAAGGGCATCCAGCTTTTGCCGTAACCCTCTCAACTTTTTATCCCATGCTATGTGGGTGAAATTATGATACCATGCCAAGTTTCAACCTTTTTAGAGTTCATTTGTGGTGCTTTTTAATTTCAGGGTCGTTTAGCTCAAAACAATTCATTAAATGCATAAAAAATAGCAAATGAAGTTAGATAGGGTTGAAATTTTAGGATGTGGCTTCTAATGCTTCATATTGAATGCACAAAAAGTCTGGAGTTGAAATAAGTTAAAAAAATTGAAATCCTTTGGTAACACACGAGTTTTCGTCCGAAACCCTGATACTTCGAAAGAGATTGTCCATTTTTTACACGAAGTGCATCCAGTTTTTGCCGTAACCCTCTCAACTTTTTAGCACATGCTATGTGGGTGAAATTATGATACCATGCCAAGTTTCAACCATTTCATAGTTCATTTGTGGTGCTTTTTAATTTCAGGGTCATTTAGCTCAAAACAATTCATTAAATGCATGAAAAATAGCAAATGAAGTTAGATAGGGTTGAAAGTTTAGGATGTGGCTACTAATGGTTCATATTGAATGCACAAAAAGTCTGGAGTTGAAATAATTTTAAAAAATTGAAATCCTTTTGTAACAGACGAGTTTTCGTCCGAAACCCTGATACTTCGAAAGAGATTGTCCATTTTGTACCCGAAGTGCATCCAGTTTTTGCCGTAACCCTCTCAACTTTTTAGCACATGCTATGTGGGTGAAATTATGATACCATGCCAACTTTCAACCATTTCAGAGTTCATTTGTGGTGCTTTTTAATTTCAGGGTTATTTAGCTCAAAACAATTCATTAAATGCATTAAAAATAGCAAATCAAGTTAGATAGGGTTGAAATTTTAGGATGTTGCTTCTAATGGTTCATATGGAATGCACAAAAAGTTTGGAGTTGAAATAAGTTTAAAAAAATTGAAATCCTTTTGTAACAGACGAGTTTTCGTCCTAAACCCTCATACTTCGAAAGAGATTGTCCATTTTGTACACGAAGTGCATCCAGTTTTTGCCGTAACCCTCTCAACTTTTTAGCACATGCTATGTGGGTGAAATTATGATACCATGCCAAGTTTCAACCATTTCAGAGTTCATTTGTGGTGCTTTTTAATTTCAGGGTCATTTAGCTCAAAACAATTCATTTAATGCATGAAAAATAGCAAATGAAGTTAGATAGGGTTGAAATTTTAGGATGTGGCTTCTAATGATTCATATTGAATGCACAAAAAGTTTGGAGTTGAAATAAGTTAAAAAAAATAGAAATCCTTTTGTAACAGACGAGTTTTCGTCCTAAACCCTGATACTTCGAAAGAGATTGTCCATTTTGTACACGAAGTGCATCCAGTTTTTGCCGTAACCCTCTCAACTTTTTAGCACATGCTATGTGGTTGAAATTATGATACCATGCCAAGTTTCAACCATTTCAGAGTTCATTTGTGGTGCTTTTTAATTTCAGGGTCATTTAGCTCAAAACAATTCATTAAATGCATAAAAAATAGCAAATGAAGTTAGATAGGGTTGAAATTTTAGGATGTGGCTTCTAATGCTTCATATTGAATGCAAAAAAAGTCTGGAGTTGAAATAAGTTAAAAAAATTGAAATCCTTTTGTAACACACGAGTTTTCGTCCGAAACCCTGATACTTCGAAAGAGATTGTCCGTTTTGTACACGAAGTGCATCCAGTTTTTGCCGTAACCCTCTCAACTGTTTAGCACATGCTATGTGGGTGAAATTATGATATACCATGCCAAGTTTCAACCATTTCCGAGTTCATTTGTGGTGCTTTTTAATTTCAGGGTCATTTAGCTGAAAACAATTCATTAAATGCATGAAAAATAGCAAATGAAGTTAGATAGGGTTGAAATTTTAGGATGTGGCTTCTAATGGTTCATATTGAATGCACAAAAAGTCTGGAGTTGAAATAATTTTAAAAAATTGAAATCCTTTTGTAACAGACGAGTTTTCGTCCGAAACCCTGATACTTCGAAAGAGATTGTCCATTTTGTACACGAAGTCCATCCAGTTTTTGCCGTAACCCTCTCAACTTTTTAGCACATGCTATGTGGGTGAAATTATGATACCATGCCAACTTTCAACCATTTCAGAGTTCATTTGTGGTGCTTTTTAATTTCAGGGTCATTTAGCTCAAAACAATTCATTAAATGCATGAAAAATAGCAAATGAAGTTAGATAGGGTCGAAATTTTAGGATGTGGCTTCTAATGGTTCATATTGAATGCACAAAAAGTTTGGAGTTGAAATAAGTTAAAAAAAATTGAAATCCTTTTGTAACAGACGAGTTTTCGTCCTAAACCCTGATACTTCGAAAGAGATTGTCCATTTTGTACACGAAGTGCATCCAGTTTTTGCCGTAACCCTCTCAACTTTTTAGCACATGCTATGTGGGTGAAATTATGATACCATGCCAACTTTCAACCATTTCAGAGATCATTTGTGGTGCTTTTTAATTTCAGGGTCATTTAGCTCAAAACAATTCATTAAATGCATAAAAAATAGCAAATGAAGTTAGATAGGGTTGAAATTTTAGGATGTGGCTTCTAATGCTTCATATTGAATGCACAAAAAGTCTGGAGTTGAAAAAAGTTAAAAATTTTTGAAATCCTTATGTAACAGACGAGTTTTCGTCCGAAACCCTGATACTTCGAAAGAGATTGTCCATTTTGTACACGAAGTGCATCCAGCTTTTGCCGTAAACCTCTCAACTTTTTATCCCATGCTATGTGGGTGAAATTATGATACCATGCCAAGTTTCAACCTTTTTAGAGTTCATTTGTGGTGCTTTTTAATTTCAGGGTCATTTAGCTCAAAACAATTCATTAAATGCATAAAAAATAGCAAATGAAGTTAGATAGGGTTGAAATTTTAGGATGTGGCTTCTAATGCTTCATATTGAATGCACAAAAAGTCTGGAGTTGAAAAAAGTTAAAAAAAATTGAAATCCTTATGTAACAGACGAGTTTTCGTCCGAAACCCTGATACTTCGAAAGAGATTGTCCATTTTGTACACGAAGTGCATCCAGCTTTTGCCGTAAACCTCTCAACTTTTTATCCCATGCTATGTGGGTGAAATTATGATACCATGCCAAGTTTCAACCTTTTTAGAGTTCATTTGTGGTGCTTTTTAATTTCAGGGTCAGTTAGCTCAAAACAATTCATTAAATGCATAAAAAATAGCAAATGAAGTTAGATAGGGTTGAAATTTTAGGATGTGGCTTCTAATGGTTCATATTGAATGCACAAAAAGTCTGGAGTTGAAATAAGTTAAAAAAAATTGAAATCCTTATGTAACAGACGAGTTTTCGTCCGAAACCCTGATACTTCGAAAGAGATTGTCCATTGTGTACACGAAGTGCATCCAGCTTTTGCCGTAAACCTCTCAACTTTTTATCCCATGCTATGTGGGTGAAATTATGATACCATGCCAAGTTTCAACCTTTTTAGAGTTCATTTGTGGTGCTTTTTAATTTCAGGGTCATTTAGCTCAAAACAATTCATTAAATGCATAAAAAATAGCAAATGAAGTTAGATAGGGTTGAAATTTTAGGATGTGGCTTCTAATGCTTCATATTGAATGCACAAAAAGTCTGGAGTTGAAATAAGTTAAAAAAATTGAAATCCTTTGGTAACACACGAGTTTTCGTCCAAAACCCTGATACTTCGAAAGAGATTGTCCATTTTGTACACGAAGTGCATCCAGTTTTTGCCGTAACCCTCTCAACTTTTTAGCACATGCTATGTGGGTGAAATTATGATACCATGCCAAGTTTCAACCATTTCAGAGTTCATTTGTGATGCTTTTTAATTTCAGGGTCATTTAGCTCAAAACAATTCATTAAATGCATGAAAAATATTAAATGAAGTTAGATAGGGTTGAAAGTTTAGGATGTGGATTCTAATGGTTCATATTGAATGCACAAAAAGTCTGGAGTTGAAATAATTTTAAAAAATTGAAATCCTTTTGTAACAGACGAGTTTTCGTCCGAAACCGTGATACTTCGAAAGAGATTGTCCATTTTGTACACGAAGTGCATCCAGTTTTTGCCGTAACCCTCTCAACTTTTTAGCACATGCTATGTGGGTGAAATTATGATACCATGCCAACTTTCAACCATTTCAGAGTTCATTTGTGGTGCTTTTTAATTTCAGGGTTATTTAGCTCAAAACAATTCATTAAATGCATGAAAAATAGCAAATGAAGTTAGATAGGGTTGAAATTTAAAGAATCTGGCTTCTAATGGTTCATATGGAATGCACAAAAAGTTTGGAGTTGAAATAAGTTAAAAAAAATTGAAATCCTTTTGTAACAGACGTGTTTTCGTCCTAAACCCTGATACTTCGAAAGAGATTGTCCATTTTGTACACGAAGTGCATCCAGTTTTTGCCGTAACCCTCTCAACTTTTTAGCACATGCTATGTGGGTGAAATTATGATACCATGCCAACTTTCAACCATTTCAGAGTTCATTTGTGGTGCTTTTTAATTTCAGGGTTATTTAGCTCAAAACAATTCATTAAATGCATGAAAAATAGCAAATGAAGTTAGATAGGGTTGAAAGTTTAGGATGTGGCTTCTAATGGTTCATATTGAATGCACAAAAAGTCTGGAGTTGAAATAATTTTAAAAAATTGAAATCCTTTTGTAACAGACGAGTTTTCGTCCGAAACCCTGATACTTCGAAAGAGATTGTCCATTTTGTACACGAAGTGCATCCAGTTTTTTCCGTAACCCTCTCAACTGTTTAGCACATGCTATGTGGGTGAAATTATGATATACCATGCCAAGTTTCAACCATTTCCGAGTTCATTTGTGGTGCTTTTTAATTTCAGGGTCATTTAGCTGAAAACAATTCATTAAATGCATGAAAAATAGCAAATGAAGTTAGATAGGGTTGAAATTTTAGGATGTGGCTTCTAATGGTTCATATTGAATGCACAAAAAGTCTGGAGTTGAAATAATTTTAAAAAATTGAAATCCTTTTGTAACAGACGAGTTTTCGTCCGAAACCCTGATACTTCGAAAGAGATTGTCCATTTTGTACACGAAGTCCATCCAGTTTTTGCCGTAACCCTCTCAACTTTTTAGCACATGCTATGTGGGTGAAATTATGATACCATGCCAACTTTCAACCATTTCAGAGTTCATTTGTGGTGCTTTTTAATTTCAGGGTCATTTAGCTCAAAACAATTCATTAAATGCATGAAAAATAGCAAATGAAGTTAGATAGGGTCGAAATTTTAGGATGTGGCTTCTAATGGTTCATATTGAATGCACAAAAAGTTTGGAGTTGAAATAAGTTAAAAAAAATTGAAATCCTTTTGTAACAGACGAGTTTTCGTCCTAAACCCTGATACTTCGAAAGAGATTGTCCATTTTGTACACGAAGTGCATCCAGTTTTTGCCGTAACCCTCTCAACTTTTTAGCACATGCTATGTGGGTGAAATTATGATACCATGCCAACTTTCAACCATTTCAGAGATCATTTGTGGTGCTTTTTAATTTCAGGGTCATTTAGCTCAAAACAATTCATTAAATGCATAAAAAATAGCAAATGAAGTTAGATAGGGTTGAAATTTTAGGATGTGGCTTCTAATGCTTCATATTGAATGCACAAAAAGTCTGGAGTTGAAAAAAGTTAAAATTTTTTGAAATCCTTATGTAACAGACGAGTTTTCGTCCGAAACCCTGATACTTCGAAAGAGATTGTCCATTTTGTACACGAAGTGCATCCAGCTTTTGCCGTAAACCTCTCAACTTTTTATCCCATGCTATGTGGGTGAAATTATGATACCATGCCAAGTTTCAACCTTTTTAGAGTTCATTTGTGGTGCTTTTTAATTTCAGGGTCATTTAGCTCAAAACAATTCATTAAATGCATAAAAAATAGCAAATGAAGTTAGATAGGGTTGAAATTTTAGGATGTGGCTTCTAATGCTTCATATTGAATGCACAAAAAGTCTGGAGTTGAAAAAAGTTAAAAAAAATTGAAATCCTTATGTAACAGACGAGTTTTCGTCCGAAACCCTGATACTTCGAAAGAGATTGTCCATTTTGTACACGAAGTGCATCCAGCTTTTGCCGTAAACCTCTCAACTTTTTATCCCATGCTATGTGGGTGAAATTATGATACCATGCCAAGTTTCAACCTTTTTAGAGTTCATTTGTGGTGCTTTTTAATTTCAGGGTCAGTTAGCTCAAAACAATTCATTAAATGCATAAAAAATAGCAAATGAAGTTAGATAGGGTTGAAATTTTAGGATGTGGCTTCTAATGGTTCATATTGAATGCACAAAAAGTCTGGAGTTGAAATAAGTTAAAAAAAATTGAAATCCTTATGTAACAGACGAGTTTTCGTCCGAAACCCTGATACTTCGAAAGAGATTGTCCATTGTGTACACGAAGTGCATCCAGCTTTTGCCGTAAACCTCTCAACTTTTTATCCCATGCTATGTGGGTGAAATTATGATACCATGCCAAGTTTCAACCTTTTTAGAGTTCATTTGTGGTGCTTTTTAATTTCAGGGTCATTTAGCTCAAAACAATTCATTAAATGCATAAAAAATAGCAAATGAAGTTAGATAGGGTTGAAATTTTAGGATGTGGCTTCTAATGCTTCATATTGAATGCACAAAAAGTCTGGAGTTGAAATAAGTTAAAAAAATTGAAATCCTTTGGTAACACACGAGTTTTCGTCCAAAACCCTGATACTTCGAAAGAGATTGTCCATTTTGTACACGAAGTGCATCCAGTTTTTGCCGTAACCCTCTCAACTTTTTAGCACATGCTATGTGGGTGAAATTATGATACCATGCCAAGTTTCAACCATTTCAGAGTTCATTTGTGATGCTTTTTAATTTCAGGGTCATTTAGCTCAAAACAATTCATTAAATGCATGAAAAATATTAAATGAAGTTAGATAGGGTTGAAAGTTTAGGATGTGGATTCTAATGGTTCATATTGAATGCACAAAAAGTCTGGAGTTGAAATAATTTTAAAAAATTGAAATCCTTTTGTAACAGACGAGTTTTCGTCCGAAACCGTGATACTTCGAAAGAGATTGTCCATTTTGTACACGAAGTGCATCCAGTTTTTGCCGTAACCCTCTCAACTTTTTAGCACATGCTATGTGGGTGAAATTATGATACCATGCCAACTTTCAACCATTTCAGAGTTCATTTGTGGTGCTTTTTAATTTCAGGGTTATTTAGCTCAAAACAATTCATTAAATGCATGAAAAATAGCAAATGAAGTTAGATAGGGTTGAAATTTAAAGAATCTGGCTTGTAATGGTTCATATGGAATGCACAAAAAGTTTGGAGTTGAAATAAGTTAAAAAAAATTGAAATCCTTTTGTAACAGACGTGTTTTCGTCCTAAACCCTGATACTTCGAAAGAGATTGTCCATTTTGTACACGAAGTGCATCCAGTTTTTGCCGTAACCCTCTCAACTTTTTAGCACATGCTATGTGGGTGAAATTATGATACCATGCCAACTTTCAACCATTTCAGAGTTCATTTGTGGTGCTTTTTAATTTCAGGGTCATTTAGCTCAAAACAATTCATTAAATGCATGAAAAATAGGAAATGAAGTTAGATAGGGTTGAAATTTTAGGATGTGGCTTCTAATGGTTCATATTGAATGCACAAAAAGTTTGGAGTTGAAATAAGTTAAAAAATTTTGAAATCCTTTTGTAACAGACGAGTTTTCGTCCTAAACCCTGATACTTCGAAAGAGATTGTCCATTTTGTACACGAAGTGCATCCAGTTTTTGCCGTAACCCTCTCAACTTTTTAGCACATGCTATGTGGGTGAAATTATGATACCATGCCAACTTTCAACCATTTCAGAGTTCATTTGTGGTGCTTTTTAATTTCAGGGTCATTTAGCTCAAAACAATTCATTTAATGCATGAAAAATAGCAAATGAAGTTAGATAGGGTTGAAATTTTAGGATGTGGCTTCTAATGGTTCATATTGAATGCACAAAAAGTTTGGAGTTAAAATAATTTAAAAAAATTTGAAATCCTTTTGTAACAGACGAGTTTTCGTCCGAAACCCTGATACTTCGAAAGAGATTGTCCATTTTGTACACGAAGTGCATTCAGTTTTTGCCGTAACCCTCTCAACTTTTTAGCACATGCTATGTGGGTGAAATTATGATACCATGCCAACTTTCAACCATTTCAGAGTTCATTTGTGGTGCTTTTTAATTTCAGGGTCATTTAGCTCAAAACAATTCATTAAATGCATGAAAAATAGCAAATGAAGTTAGATAGGGTTGAAATTTTAGGATGTGGCTTCTAATGGTTCATATTGAATGCACAAAAAGTCTGGAGTTGAAATAAGTTAAAAAAATTGAAATCCTTATGTAATAGACGAGTTTTCGTCCGAAACCCTGATACTTCGAAAGAGATTGTCCATTTTGTACACGAAGTGCATCCAGCTTTTGCCGTAACCCTCTCAACTTTTTATCCCATGCTATGTGGGTGAAATTATGATACCATGCCAAGTTTCAACCTTTTTAGAGTTCATTTGTGGTGCTTTTTAATTTCAGGGTCATTTAGCTCAAAACAATTCATTAAATGCATAAAAAATAGCAAATGAAGTTAGATAGGGTTGAAATTTTAGGATGTGGCTTCTAATGCTTCATATTGAATGCACAAAAAGTCTGGAGTTGAAATAAGTTAAAAAAATTGAAATCCTTTGGTAACACACGAGTTTTCGTCCGAAACCCTGATACTTCGAAAGAGATTGTCCATTTTTTACACGAAGTGCATCCAGTTTTTGCCGTAACCCTCTCAACTTTTTAGCACATGCTATGTGGGTGAAATTATGATACCATGCCAAGTTTCAACCATTTCATAGTTCATTTGTGGTGCTTTTTAATTTCAGGGTCATTTAGCTCAAAACAATTCATTAAATGCATGAAAAATAGCAAATGAAGTTAGATAGGGTTGAAAGTTTAGGATGTGGCTTCTAATGGTTCATATTGAATGCACAAAAAGTCTGGATTTGAAATAATTTTAAAAAATTGAAATCCTTTTGTAACAGACGAGTTTTCGTCCGAAACCCTGATACTTCGAAAGAGATTGTCCATTTTGTACACGAAGTGCATCCAGTTTTTGCCGTAACCCTCTCAACTTTTTAGCACATGCTATGTGGGTGAAATTATGATACCATGCCAACTTTCAACCATTTCATAGTTCATTTGTGGTGCTTTTTAATTTCAGGGTTATTTAGCTCAAAACAATTCATTAAATGCATGAAAAATAGCAAATCAAGTTAGATAGGGTTGAAATTTTAGGATGTGGCTTCTAATGGTTCATATGGAATGCACAAAAAGTTTGGAGTTGAAATAAGTTTAAAAAAATTGAAATCCTTTTGTAACAGACGAGTTTTTGTCCTAAACCCTCATACTTCGAAAGAGATTGTCCATTTTGTACACGAAGTGCATCCAGTTTTTACCGTAACCCTCTCAACTTTTTAGCACATGCTATGTGGGTGAAATTATGATACCATGCCAAGTTTCAACCATTTCAGAGTTCATTTGTGGTGCTTTTTAATTTCAGGGTCATTTAGCTCAAAACAATTCATTTAATGCATGAAAAATAGCAAATGAAGTTAGATAGGGTTGAAATTTTAGGATGTGGCTTCTAATGGTTCATATTGAATGCACAAAAAGTTTGGAGTTGAAATAAGTTAAAAAAAATAGAAATCCTTTTGTAACAGACGAGTTTTCGTCCGAAACCCTGATACTTCGAAAGAGATTGTCCATTTTGTACACGAAGTGCATCCAGTTTTTTCCGTAACCCTCTCAACTTTTTAGCACATGCTATGTGGGTGAAATTATGATACCATGCCAAGTTTCAACCATTTCAGAGTTCATTTGTGGTGCTTTTTAATTTCAGGGTCATTTAGCTCAAAACAATTCATTAAATGCATGAAAAATAGCAAATGAAGTTAGATAGGGTTGAAAGTTTAGGATGTGGCTTCTAATGGTTCATATTGAATGCACAAAAAGTCTGGAGTTGAAATAATTTTAAAAAATTGAAATCCTTTTGTAACAGACGAGTTTTCGTCCGAAACCCTGATACTTCGAAAGAGATTGTCCATTTTGTACACAAAGTGCATCCAGTTTTTTCCGTAACCCTCTCAACTGTTTAGCACATGCTATGTGGGTGAAATTATGATATACCATGCCAAGTTTCAACCATTTCCGAGTTCATTTGTGGTGCTTTTTAATTTCAGGGTCATTTAGCTGAAAACAATTCATTAAATGCATGAAAAATAGCAAATGAAGTTAGATAGGGTTGAAATTTTCGGATGTGCCTTCTAATGGTTCATATTGAATGCACAAAAAGTCTGGAGTTGAAATAATTTTAAAAAATGGAAATCCTTTTGTAACAGACGAGTTTTCGTCCGAAACCCTGATACTTCGAAAGAGATTGTCCATTTTGTACACGAAGTGCATCCAGTTTTTGCCGTAACCCTCTCAACTTTTTAGCACATGCTATGTGGGTGAAATTATGATACCATGCCAACTTTCAACCATTTCAAAGTTCATTTGTGGTGCTTTTTAATTTCAGGATCATTTAGCTCAAAACAATTCATTAAATGCATGAAAAATAGCAAATGAAGTTAGATAGGGTCGAAATTTTAGGATGTGGCTTCTAATGGTTCATATTGAATGCACAAAAAGTTTGGAGTTCAAATAAGTTAAAAAAATTGAAATCCTTTTGTAACAGACGAGTTTTCGTCCTAAACCCTGATACTTCGAAAGAGATTGTCCATTTTGTACACGAAGTGCATCCAGTTTTTGCCGTAACCCTCTCAACTTTTTAGCACATGCTATGTGGGTGAAATTATGATACCATGCCAAGTTTCAACCATTTCAGAGTTCATTTGTGGTGCTTTTCAATTTCAGGGTCATTTAGCTCAAAACAATTCATTAAATGCATAAAAAATAGCAAATGAAGTTAGATAGGGTTGAAATTTTAGGATGTGGCTTCTAATGCTTCATATTGAATGCACAAAAAGTCTGGAGTTGAAATAAGTTAAAAAAAATTGAAATCCTTTTGTAACACACG
This sequence comes from Elymus sibiricus, assembly GCA_039707655.1. Classification (NCBI taxonomy): domain Eukaryota; kingdom Viridiplantae; phylum Streptophyta; class Magnoliopsida; order Poales; family Poaceae; genus Elymus; species Elymus sibiricus. The sequence goes on from CM077665.1 coordinate 244,023,993, forward strand.
AGTTTTCGTCCGAAACCCTGATACTTCGAAAGAGATTGTCCGTTTTGTACACGAAGTGCATCCAGTTTTTGCCGTAACCCTCTCAACTTTTTAGCACATGCTATGTGGGTGAAATTATGATACCATGCCAAGTTTCAACCATTTCAGAGTTCATTTGTGGTGCTTTTTAATTTCAGGGTCATTTAGCTCAAAACAATTCATTAAATGCATGAAAAATAGCAAATGAAGTTAGATAGGGTTGAAAGTTTAGGATGTGGCTTCTAATGGTTCATATTGAATGCACAAAAAGTCTGGAGTTGAAATAATTTTAAAAAATTGAAATCCTTTTGTAACAGACGAGTTTTCGTCCGAAACCCTGATACTTCGAAAGAGATTGTCCATTTTGTACACGAAGTGCATCCAGTTTTTTCCGTAACCCTCTCAACTGTTTAGCACATGCTATGTGGGTGAAATTATGATATACCATGCCAAGTTTCAACCATTTCCGAGTTCATTTGTGGTGCTTTTTTATTTCAGGGTCATTTAGCTGAAAACAATTCATTAAATGCATGAAAAATAGCAAATGAAGTTAGATAGGGTTGAAATTTTAGGATGTGGCTTCTAATGGTTCATATTGAATGCACAAAAAGTCTGGAGTTGAAATAATTTTAAAAAATTGAAATCCTTTTGTAACAGACGAGTTTTCGTCCGAAACCCTGATACTTCGAAAGAGATTGTCCATTTTGTACACGAAGTGCATCCAGTTTTTGCCGTAACCCTCTCAACTTTTTAGCACATGCTATGTGGGTGAAATTATGATACCATGCCAACTTTCAACCATTTCAGACTTCATTTGTGGTGCTTTTTAATTTCAGGGTCATTTAGCTCAAAACAATTCATTAAATGCATGAAAAATAGCAAATGAAGTTAGATAGGGTCGAAATTTTAGGATGTGGCTTCTAATGGTTCATATTGAATGCACAAAAAGTTTGGAGTTGAAATAAGTTAAAAAAAATTGAAATCCTTTTGTAACAGACGAGTTTTCGTCCTAACCCTGATACTTCGAAAGAGATTGTCCATTTTGTACACGAAGTGCATCCAGTTTTTGCCGTAACCCTCTCAACTTTTTAGCACATGCTATGTGGGTGAAATTATGGTACCATGCCAAGTTTCAACCATTTCCGAGTTCATTTGTGGTGCTTTTTAATTTCAGGGTCATTTAGCTTAAAACAATTCATTAAATGCATGAAAAATAGCAAATGAAGTTAGATAGGGTTGAAATTTTAGGATGTGGCTTCTAATGGTTCATATTGAATGCACAAAAAGTCTGGAGTTGAAATAAGTTAAAAAAAATTGAAATCCTTTTGTAACAGACGAGTTTTCGTTCGAAACCCTGATACTTCGAAAGAGATTGTCCGTTTTGTACACGAAGTGCATCCAGTTTTTGCCGTAACCCTCTCAACTTTTTAGCACATGCTATGTGGGTGAAATTATGATACCATGCCAAGTTTCAACCATTTCAGAGTTCATTTGTGGTGCTTTTTAATTTCAGGGTCATTTAGCTCAAAACAATTCATTAAATGCATGAAAAATAGCAAATGAAGTTAGATAGGGTTGAAAGTTTAGGATGTGGCTTCTAATGGTTCATATTGAATGCACAAAAAGTCTGGAGTTGAAATAATTTTAAAAAATTGAAATCCTTTTGTAACAGACGAGTTTTCGTCCGAAACCCTGATACTTCGAAAGAGATTGTCCGTTTTGTACACGAAGTGCATCCAGTTTTTGCCGTAACCCTCTCAACTTTTTAGCACATGCTATGTGGGTGAAATTATGATACCATGCCAAGTTTCAACCATTTCAGAGTTCATTTGTGGTGCTTTTTAATTTCAGGGTCATTTAGCTCAAAACAATTCATTAAATGCATGAAAAATAGCAAATGAAGTTAGATAGGGTTGAAAGTTTAGGATGTGGCTTCTAATGGTTCATATTGAATGCACAAAAAGTCTGGAGTTGAAATAATTTTAAAAAATTGAAATCCTTTTGTAACAGACGAGTTTTCGTCCGAAACCCTGATACTTCGAAAGAGATTGTCCATTTTGTACACGAAGTGCATCCAGTTTTTTCCGTAACCCTCTCAACTGTTTAGCACATGCTATGTGGGTGAAATTATGATATACCATGCCAAGTTTCAACCATTTCCGAGTTCATTTGTGGTGCTTTTTAATTTCAGGGTCATTTAGCTGAAAACAATTCATTAAATGCATGAAAAATAGCAAATGAAGTTAGATAGGGTTGAAATTTTAGGATGTGGCTTCTAATGGTTCATATTGAATGCACAAAAAGTCTGGAGTTGAAATAATTTTAAAAAATTGAAATCCTTTTGTAACAGACGAGTTTTCGTCCGAAACCCTGATACTTCGAAAGAGATTGTCCATTTTGTACACGAAGTGCATCCAGTTTTTGCCGTAACCCTCTCAACTTTTTAGCACATGCTATGTGGGTGAAATTATGATACCATGCCAACTTTCAACCATTTCAGACTTCATTTGTGGTGCTTTTTAATTTCAGGGTCATTTAGCTCAAAACAATTCATTAAATGCATGAAAAATAGCAAATGAAGTTAGATAGGGTCGAAATTTTAGGATGTGGCTTCTAATGGTTCATATTGAATGCACAAAAAGTTTGGAGTTGAAATAAGTTAAAAAAAATTGAAATCCTTTTGTAACAGACGAGTTTTCGTCCTAAACCCTGATACTTCGAAAGAGATTGTCCATTTTGTACACGAAGTGCATCCAGTTTTTGCCGTAACCCTCTCAACTTTTTAGCACATGCTATGTGGGTGAAATTATGGTACCATGCCAAGTTTCAACCATTTCCGAGTTCATTTGTGGTGCTTTTTAATTTCAGGGTCTTAAAACAATTCATTAAATGCATGAAAAATAGCAAATGAAGTTAGATAGGGTTGAAATTTTAGGATGTGGCTTCTAATGGTTCATATTGAATGCACAAAAAGTCTGGAGTTGAAATAAGTTAAAAAAAATTGAAATCCTTTTGTAACAGACGAGTTTTCGTTCGAAACCCTGATACTTCGAAAGAGATTGTCCGTTTTGTACACGAAGTGCATCCAGTTTTTGCCGTAACCATCTCAACTTTTTAGCACATGCTATGTGGGTGAAATTATGATACCATGCCAAGTTTCAACCATTTCAGAGTTCATTTGTGGTGCTTTTTAATTTCAGGGTCATTTAGCTCAAAACAATTCATTAAATGCATGAAAAATAGCAAATGAAGTTAGATAGGGTTGAAAGTTTAGGATGTGGCTTCTAATGGTTCATATTGAATGCACAAAAAGTCTGGAGTTGAAATAATTTTAAAAAATTGAAATCCTTTTGTAACAGACGAGTTTTCGTCCGAAACCCTGATACTTCGAAAGAGATTGTCCGTTTTGTACACGAAGTGCATCCAGTTTTTGCCGTAACCCTCTCAACTTTTTTGCACATGCTATGTGGGTGAAATTATGATACCATGCCAAGTTTCAACCATTTCAGAGTTCATTTGTGGTGCTTTTTAATTTCAGGGTCATTTAGCTCAAAACAATTCAATAAATGCATGAAAAATAGCAAATGAAGTTAGATAGGGTCGAAATTTTAGGATGTGGCTTCTAATGGTTCATATTGAATGCACAAAAAGTTTGGAGTTGAAATAAGTTAAAAAAAATTGAAATCCTTTTGTAACAGACGAGTTTTCGTCCTAAACCCTGATACTTCGAAAGAGATTGTCCATTTTGTACACGAAGTGCATCCAGTTTTTGCCGTAACCCTCTCAACTTTTTAGCACATGCTATGTGGGTGAAATTATGGTACCATGCCAAGTTTCAACCATTTCCGAGTTCATTTGTGGTGCTTTTTAATTTCAGGGTCATTTAGCTTAAAACAATTCATTAAATGCATGAAAAATAGCAAATGAAGTTAGATAGGGTTGAAATTTTAGGATGTGGCTTCTAATGGTTCATATTGAATGCACAAAAAGTCTGGAGTTGAAATAAGTTAAAAAAAATTGAAATCCTTTTGTAACAGACGAGTTTTCGTTCGAAACCCTGATACTTCGAAAGAGATTGTCCGTTTTGTACACGAAGTGCATCCAGTTTTTGCCGTAACCCTCTCAACTTTTTAGCACATGCTATGTGGGTGAAATTATGATACCATGCCAAGTTTCAACCATTTCAGAGTTCATTTGTGGTGCTTTTTAATTTCAGGGTCATTTAGCTCAAAACAATTCATTAAATGCATGAAAAATAGCAAATGAAGTTAGATAGGGTTGAAAGTTTAGGATGTGGCTTCTAATGGTTCATATTGAATGCACAAAAAGTCTGGAGTTGAAATAATTTTAAAAAATTGAAATCCTTTTGTAACAGACGAGTTTTCGTCCGAAACCCTGATACTTCGAAAGAGATTGTCCGTTTTGTACACGAAGTGCATCCAGTTTTTGCCGTAACCCTCTCAACTTTTTAGCACATGCTATGTGGGTGAAATTATGATACCATGCCAAGTTTCAACCATTTCAGAGTTCATTTGTGGTGCTTTTTAATTTCAGGGTCATTTAGCTCAAAACAATTCATTAAATGCATGAAAAATAGCAAATGAAGTTAGATAGGGTTGAAAGTTTAGGATGTGGCTTCTAATGGTTCATATTGAATGCACAAAAAGTCTGGAGTTGAAATAATTTTAAAAAATTGAAATCCTTTTGTAACAGACGAGTTTTCGTCCGAAACCCTGATACTTCGAAAGAGATTGTCCATTTTGTACACGAAGTGCATCCAGTTTTTTCCGTAACCCTCTCAACTGTTTAGCACATGCTATGTGGGTGAAATTATGATATACCATGCCAAGTTTCAACCATTTCCGAGTTCATTTGTGGTGCTTTTTAATTTCAGGGTCATTTAGCTGAAAACAATTCATTAAATGCATGAAAAATAGCAAATGAAGTTAGATAGGGTTGAAATTTTAGGATGTGGCTTCTAATGGTTCATATTGAATGCACAAAAAGTCTGGAGTTGAAATAATTTTAAAAAATTGAAATCCTTTTGTAACAGACGAGTTTTCGTCCGAAACCCTGATACTTCGAAAGAGATTGTCCATTTTGTACACGAAGTGCATCCAGTTTTTGCCGTAACCCTCTCAACTTTTTAGCACATGCTATGTGGGTGAAATTATGATACCATGCCAACTTTCAACCATTTCAGACTTCATTTGTGGTGCTTTTTAATTTCAGGGTCATTTAGCTCAAAACAATTCATTAAATGCATGAAAAATAGCAAATGAAGTTAGATAGGGTCGAAATTTTAGGATGTGGCTTCTAATGGTTCATATTGAATGCACAAAAAGTTTGGAGTTGAAATAAGTTAAAAAAAATTGAAATCCTTTTGTAACAGACGAGTTTTCGTCCTAAACCCTGATACTTCGAAAGAGATTGTCCATTTTGTACACGAAGTGCATCCAGTTTTTGCCGTAACCCTCTCAACTTTTTAGCACATGCTATGTGGGTGAAATTATGGTACCATGCCAAGTTTCAACCAGTTCCGAGTTCATTTGTGGTGCTTTTTAATTTCAGGGTCATTTAGCTTAAAACAATTCATTAAATGCATGAAAAATAGCAAATGAAGTTATATAGGGTTGAAATTTTAGGATGTGGCTTCTAATGGTTCATATTGAATGCACAAAAAGTCTGGAGTTGAAATAAGTTAAAAAAAATTGAAATCCTTTTGTAACAGACGAGTTTTCGTTCGAAACCCTGATACTTCGAAAGAGATTGTCCGTTTTGTACACGAAGTGCATCCAGTTTTTGCCGTAACCCTCTCAACTTTTTAGCACATGCTATGTGGGTGAAATTATGATACCATGCCAAGTTTCAACCATTTCAGAGTTCATTTGTGGTGCTTTTTAATTTCAGGGTCATTTAGCTCAAAACAATTCATTAAATGCATGAAAAATAGCAAATGAAGTTAGATAGGGTTGAAAGTTTAGGATGTGGCTTCTAATGGTTCATATTGAATGCACAAAAAGTCTGGAGTTGAAATAATTTTAAAAAATTGAAATCCTTTTGTAACAGACGAGTTTTCGTCCGAAACCCTGATACTTCGAAAGAGATTGTCCATTTTGTACACGAAGTGCATCCAGTTTTTTCCGTAACCCTCTCAACTGTTTAGCACATGCTATGTGGGTGAAATTATGATATACCATGCCAAGTTTCAACCATTTCCGAGTTCATTTGTGGTGCTGTTTTATTTCAGGGTCATTTAGCTGAAAACAATTCATTAAATGCATGAAAAATAGCAAATGAAGTTAGATAGGGTTGAAATTTTAGGATGTGGCTTCTAATGGTTCATATTGAATGCACAAAAAGTCTGGAGTTGAAATAATTTTAAAAAATTGAAATCCTTTTGTAACAGACGAGTTTTCGTCCGAAACCCTGATACTTCGAAAGAGATTGTCCATTTTGTACACGAAGTGCATCCAGTTTTTGCCGTAACCCTCTCAACTTTTTAGCACATGCTATGTGGGTGAAATTATGATACCATGCCAACTTTCAACCATTTCAGACTTCATTTGTGGTGCTTTTTAATTTCAGGGTCATTTAGCTCAAAACAATTCATTAAATGCATGAAAAATAGCAAATGAAGTTAGATAGGGTCGAAATTTTAGGATGTGGCTTCTAATGGTTCATATTGAATGCACAAAAAGTTTGGAGTTGAAATAAGTTAAAAAAAATTGAAATCCTTTTGTAACAGACGAGTTTTCGTCCTAACCCTGATACTTCGAAAGAGATTGTCCATTTTGTACACGAAGTGCATCCAGTTTTTGCCGTAACCCTCTCAACCTTTTAGCACATGCTATGTGGGTGAAATTATGGTACCATGCCAAGTTTCAACCATTTCCGAGTTCATTTGTGGTGCTTTTTAATTTCAGGGTCATTTAGCTTAAAACAATTCATTAAATGCATGAAAAATAGCAAATGAAGTTAGATAGGGTTGAAATTTTAGGATGTGGCTTCTAATGGTTCATATTGAATGCACAAAAAGTCTGGAGTTGAAATAAGTTAAAAAAAATTGAAATCCTTTTGTAACAGACGAGTTTTCGTTCGAAACCCTGATACTTCGAAAGAGATTGTCCGTTTTGTACACGAAGTGCATCCAGTTTTTGCCGTAACCCTCTCAACTTTTTAGCACATGCTATGTGGGTGAAATTATGATACCATGCCAAGTTTCAACCATTTCAGAGTTCATTTGTGGTGCTTTTTAATTTCAGGGTCATTTAGCTCAAAACAATTCATTAAATGCATGAAAAATAGCAAATGAAGTTAGATAGGGTTGAAAGTTTAGGATGTGGCTTCTAATGGTTCATATTGAATGCACAAAAAGTCTGGAGTTGAAATAATTTTAAAAAATTGAAATCCTTTTGTAACAGACGAGTTTTCGTCCGAAACCCTGATACTTCGAAAGAGATTGTCCGTTTTGTACACGAAGTGCATCCAGTTTTTGCCGTAACCCTCTCAACTTTTTAGCACATGCTATGTGGGTGAAATTATGATACCATGCCAAGTTTCAACCATTTCAGAGTTCATTTGTGGTGCTTTTTAATTTCAGGGTCATTTAGCTCAAAACAATTCATTAAATGCATGAAAAATAGCAAATGAAGTTAGATAGGGTTGAAAGTTTAGGATGTGGCTTCTAATGGTTCATATTGAATGCACAAAAAGTCTGGAGTTGAAATAATTTTAAAAAATTGAAATCCTTTTGTAACAGACGAGTTTTCGTCCGAAACCCTGATACTTCGAAAGAGATTGTCCATTTTGTACACGAAGTGCATCCAGTTTTTTCCGTAACCCTCTCAACTGTTTAGCACATGCTATGTGGGTGAAATTATGATATACCATGCCAAGTTTCAACCATTTCCGAGTTCATTTGTGGTGCTTTTTAATTTCAGGGTCATTTAGCTGAAAACAATTCATTAAATGCATGAAAAATAGCAAATGAAGTTAGATAGGGTTGAAATTTTAGGATGTGGCTTCTAATGGTTCATATTGAATGCACAAAAAGTCTGGAGTTGAAATAATTTTAAAAAATTGAAATCCTTTTGTAACAGACGAGTTTTCGTCCGAAACCCTGATACTTCGAAAGAGATTGTCCATTTTGTACACGAAGTGCATCCAGTTTTTGCCGTAACCCTCTCAACTTTTTAGCACATGCTATGTGGGTGAAATTATGATACCATGCCAACTTTCAACCATTTCAGACTTCATTTGTGGTGCTTTTTAATTTCAGGGTCATTTAGCTCAAAACAATTCATTAAATGCATGAAAAATAGCAAATGAAGTTAGATAGGGTCGAAATTTTAGGATGTGGCTTCTAATGGTTCATATTGAATGCACAAAAAGTTTGGAGTTGAAATAAGTTAAAAAAAATTGAAATCCTTTTGTAACAGACGAGTTTTCGTCCTAAACCCTGATACTTCGAAAGAGATTGTCCATTTTGTACACGAAGTGCATCCAGTTTTTGCCGTAACCCTCTCAACTTTTTAGCACATGCTATGTGGGTGAAATTATGGTACCATGCCAAGTTTCAACCATTTCCGAGTTCATTTGTGGTGCTTTTTAATTTCAGGGTCTTAAAACAATTCATTAAATGCATGAAAAATAGCAAATGAAGTTAGATAGGGTTGAAATTTTAGGATGTGGCTTCTAATGGTTCATATTGAATGCACAAAAAGTCTGGAGTTGAAATAAGTTAAAAAAAATTGAAATCCTTTTGTAACAGACGAGTTTTCGTTCGAAACCCTGATACTTCGAAAGAGATTGTCCGTTTTGTACACGAAGTGCATCCAGTTTTTGCCGTAACCATCTCAACTTTTTAGCACATGCTATGTGGGTGAAATTATGATACCATGCCAAGTTTCAACCATTTCAGAGTTCATTTGTGGTGCTTTTTAATTTCAGGGTCATTTAGCTCAAAACAATTCATTAAATGCATGAAAAATAGCAAATGAAGTTAGATAGGGTTGAAAGTTTAGGATGTGGCTTCTAATGGTTCATATTGAATGCACAAAAAGTCTGGAGTTGAAATAATTTTAAAAAATTGAAATCCTTTTGTAACAGACGAGTTTTCGTCCGAAACCCTGATACTTCGAAAGAGATTGTCCGTTTTGTACACGAAGTGCATCCAGTTTTTGCCGTAACCCTCTCAACTTTTTTGCACATGCTATGTGGGTGAAATTATGATACCATGCCAAGTTTCAACCATTTCAGAGTTCATTTGTGGTGCTTTTTAATTTCAGGGTCATTTAGCTCAAAACAATTCATTAAATGCATGAAAAATAGCAAATGAAGTTAGATAGGGTCGAAATTTTAGGATGTGGCTTCTAATGGTTCATATTGAATGCACAAAAAGTTTGGAGTTGAAATAAGTTAAAAAAAATTGAAATCCTTTTGTAACAGACGAGTTTTCGTCCTAAACCCTGATACTTCGAAAGAGATTGTCCATTTTGTACACGAAGTGCATCCAGTTTTTGCCGTAACCCTCTCAACTTTTTAGCACATGCTATGTGGGTGAAATTATGGTACCATGCCAAGTTTCAACCATTTCCGAGTTCATTTGTGGTGCTTTTTAATTTCAGGGTCATTTAGCTTAAAACAATTCATTAAATGCATGAAAAATAGCAAATGAAGTTAGATAGGGTTGAAATTTTAGGATGTGGCTTCTAATGGTTCATATTGAATGCACAAAAAGTCTGGAGTTGAAATAAGTTAAAAAAAATTGAAATCCTTTTGTAACAGACGAGTTTTCGTTCGAAACCCTGATACTTCGAAAGAGATTGTCCGTTTTGTACACGAAGTGCATCCAGTTTTTGCCGTAACCCTCTCAACTTTTTAGCACATGCTATGTGGGTGAAATTATGATACCATGCCAAGTTTCAACCATTTCAGAGTTCATTTGTGGTGCTTTTTAATTTCAGGGTCATTTAGCTCAAAACAATTCATTAAATGCATGAAAAATAGCAAATGAAGTTAGATAGGGTTGAAAGTTTAGGATGTGGCTTCTAATGGTTCATATTGAATGCACAAAAAGTCTGGAGTTGAAATAATTTTAAAAAATTGAAATCCTTTTGTAACAGACGAGTTTTCGTCCGAAACCCTGATACTTCGAAAGAGATTGTCCGTTTTGTACACGAAGTGCATCCAGTTTTTGCCGTAACCCTCTCAACTTTTTAGCACATGCTATGTGGGTGAAATTATGATACCATGCCAAGTTTCAACCATTTCAGAGTTCATTTGTGGTGCTTTTTAATTTCAGGGTCATTTAGCTCAAAACAATTCATTAAATGCATGAAAAATAGCAAATGAAGTTAGATAGGGTTGAAAGTTTAGGATGTGGCTTCTAATGGTTCATATTGAATGCACAAAAAGTCTGGAGTTGAAATAATTTTAAAAAATTGAAATCCTTTTGTAACAGACGAGTTTTCGTCCGAAACCCTGATACTTCGAAAGAGATTGTCCATTTTGTACACGAAGTGCATCCAGTTTTTTCCGTAACCCTCTCAACTGTTTAGCACATGCTATGTGGGTGAAATTATGATATACCATGCCAAGTTTCAACCATTTCCGAGTTCATTTGTGGTGCTTTTTAATTTCAGGGTCATTTAGCTGAAAACAATTCATTAAATGCATGAAAAATAGCAAATGAAGTTAGATAGGGTTGAAATTTTAGGATGTGGCTTCTAATGGTTCATATTGAATGCACAAAAAGTCTGGAGTTGAAATAATTTTAAAAAATTGAAATCCTTTTGTAACAGACGAGTTTTCGTCCGAAACCCTGATACTTCGAAAGAGATTGTCCATTTTGTACACGAAGTGCATCCAGTTTTTGCCGTAACCCTCTCAACTTTTTAGCACATGCTATGTGGGTGAAATTATGATACCATGCCAACTTTCAACCATTTCAGACTTCATTTGTGGTGCTTTTTAATTTCAGGGTCATTTAGCTCAAAACAATTCATTAAATGCATGAAAAATAGCAAATGAAGTTAGATAGGGTCGAAATTTTAGGATGTGGCTTCTAATGGTTCATATTGAATGCACAAAAAGTTTGGAGTTGAAATAAGTTAAAAAAAATTGAAATCCTTTTGTAACAGACGAGTTTTCGTCCTAAACCCTGATACTTCGAAAGAGATTGTCCATTTTGTACACGAAGTGCATCCAGTTTTTGCCGTAACCCTCTCAACTTTTTAGCACATGCTATGTGGGTGAAATTATGGTACCATGCCAAGTTTCAACCAGTTCCGAGTTCATTTGTGGTGCTTTTTAATTTCAGGGTCATTTAGCTTAAAACAATTCATTAAATGCATGAAAAATAGCAAATGAAGTTATATAGGGTTGAAATTTTAGGATGTGGCTTCTAATGGTTCATATTGAATGCACAAAAAGTCTGGAGTTGAAATAAGTTAAAAAAAATTGAAATCCTTTTGTAACAGACGAGTTTTCGTTCGAAACCCTGATACTTCGAAAGAGATTGTCCGTTTTGTACACGAAGTGCATCCAGTTTTTGCCGTAACCCTCTCAACTTTTTAGCACATGCTATGTGGGTGAAATTATGATACCATGCCAAGTTTCAACCATTTCAGAGTTCATTTGTGGTGCTTTTTAATTTCAGGGTCATTTAGCTCAAAACAATTCATTAAATGCATGAAAAATAGCAAATGAAGTTAGATAGGGTTGAAAGTTTAGGATGTGGCTTCTAATGGTTCATATTGAATGCACAAAAAGTCTGGAGTTGAAATAATTTTAAAAAATTGAAATCCTTTTGTAACAGACGAGTTTTCGTCCGAAACCCTGATACTTCGAAAGAGATTGTCCGTTTTGTACACGAAGTGCATCCAGTTTTTGCCGTAACCCTCTCAACTTTTTTGCACATGCTATGTGGGTGAAATTATGATACCATGCCAAGTTTCAACCATTTCAGAGTTCATTTGTGGTGCTTTTTAATTTCAGGGTCATTTAGCTCAAAACAATTCATTAAATGCATGAAAAATAGCAAATGAAGTTAGATAGGGTTGAAATTTTAGGATGTGGCTTCTAATGGTTCATATTGAATGCACAAAAAGTCTGGAGTTGAAATAATTTTAAAAAATTGAAATCCTTTTGTAACAGACGAGTTTTCGTCCGAAACCCTGATACTTCGAAAGAGATTGTCCATTTTGTACACGAAGTGCATCCAGTTTTTGCCGTAACCCTCTCAACTTTTTAGCACATGCTATGTGGGTGAAATTATGATACCATGCCAACTTTCAACCATTTCAAAGTTCATTTGTGGTGCTTTTTAATTTCAGGATCATTTAGCTCAAAACAATTCATTAAATGCATGAAAAATAGCAAATGAAGTTAGATAGGGTCGAAACTTTAGGATGTGGCTTCTAATGGTTCATATTGAATGCACAAAAAGTTTGGAGTTGAAATAAGTTAAAAAAAATTGAAATCCTTTTGTAACAGACGAGTTTTCGTCCTAAACCCTGATACTTCGAAAGAGATTGTCCATTTTGTACACGAAGTGCATCCAGTTTTTGCCGTAACCCTCTCAACTTTTTAGCACATGCTATGTGGGTGAAATTATGATACCATGCCAAGTTTCAACCATTTCAGAGTTCATTTGTGGTGCTTTTTAATTTCAGGGTCATTTAGCTCAAAACAATTCATTAAATGCATAAAAAATAGCAAATGAAGTTAGATAGGGTTGAAATTTTAGGATGTGGCTTCTAATGCTTCATATTGAATGCACAAAAAGTCTGGAGTTGAAATAAGTTAAAAAAATTGAAATCCTTTTGTAACACACGAGTTTTCGTCCGAAACCCTGATACTTCGAAAGAGATTGTCCGTTTTGTACACGAAGTGCATACAGTTTTTGCCGTAACCCTCTCAACTTTTTAGCACATGCTATGTGGGTGAAATTATGATACCATGCCAAGTTTCAACCATTTCAGAGTTCATTTGTGGTGCTTTTTAATTTCAGGGTCATTTAGCTCAAAACAATTCATTAAATGCATGAAAAATAGCAAATGAAGTTAGATAGGGTTGAAAGTTTAGGATGTGGCTTCTAATGGTTCATATTGAATGCACAAAAAGTCTGGAGTTGAAATAATTTTAAAAAATTGAAATCCTTTTGTAACAGACGAGTTTTCGTCCGAAACCCTGATACTTCGAAAGAGATTGTCCATTTTGTACACGAAGTGCATCCAGTTTTTTCCGTAACCCTCTCAACTGTTTAGCACATGCTATGTGGGTGAAATTATGATACCATGCCAACTTTCAACCATTTCCGACTTCATTTGTGGTGCTTTTTAATTTCAGGGTCATTTAGCTCAAAACAATTCATTAAATGCATGAAAAATAGCAAATGAAGTTAGATAGGGTTGAAATTTTAGGATGTGGCTTCTAATGGTTCATATTGAATGCACAAAAAGTCTGGAGTTGAAATAATTTTAAAAAATTGAAATCCTTTTGTAACAGACGAGTTTTCGTCCGAAACCCTGATACTTCGAAAGAGATTGTCCATTTTGTACACGAAGTGCATCCAGTTTTTGCCGTAACCCTCTCAACTTTTTAGCACATGCTATGTGGGTGAAATTATGATACCATGCCAACTTTCAACCATTTCAGACTTCATTTGTGGTGCTTTTTAATTTCAGGGTCATTTAGCTCAAAACAATTCATTAAATGCATGAAAAATAGCAAATGAAGTTAGATAGGGTCGAAATTTTAGGATGTGGCTTCTAATGGTTCATATTGAATGCACAAAAAGTTTGGAGTTGAAATAAGTTAAAAAAAATTGAAATCCTTTTGTAACAGACGAGTTTTCGTCCTAAACCCTGATACTTCGAAAGAGATTGTCCATTTTGTACACGAAGTGCATCCAGTTTTTGCCGTAACCCTCTCAACTTTTTAGCACATGCTATGTGGGTGAAATTATGGTACCATGCCAAGTTTCAACCAGTTCCGAGTTCATTTGTGGTGCTTTTTAATTTCAGGGTCATTTAGCTTAAAACAATTCATTAAATGCATGAAAAATAGCAAATGAAGTTAGATAGGGTTGAAATTTTAGGATGTGGCTTCTAATGGTTCATATTGAATGCACAAAAAGTCTGGAGTTGAAATAAGTTAAAAAAAATTGAAATCCTTTTGTAACAGACGAGTTTTCGTTCGAAACCCTGATACTTCGAAAGAGATTGTCCGTTTTGTACACGAAGTGCATCCAGTTTTTGCCGTAACCCTCTCAACTTTTTAGCACATGCTATGTGGGTGAAATTATGATACCATGCCAAGTTTCAACCATTTCAGAGTTCATTTGTGGTGCTTTTTAATTTCAGGGTCATTTAGCTCAAAACAATTCATTAAATGCATGAAAAATAGCAAATGAAGTTAGATAGGGTTGAAAGTTTAGGATGTGGCTTCTAATGGTTCATATTGAATGCACAAAAAGTCTGGAGTTGAAATAATTTTAAAAAATTGAAATCCTTTTGTAACAGACGAGTTTTCGTCCGAAACCCTGATACTTCGAAAGAGATTGTCCGTTTTGTACACGAAGTGCATCCAGTTTTTGCCGTAACCCTCTCAACTTTTTTGCACATGCTATGTGGGTGAAATTATGATACCATGCCAAGTTTCAACCATTTCAGAGTTCATTTGTGGTGCTTTTTAATTTCAGGGTCATTTAGCTCAAAACAATTCATTAAATGCATGAAAAATAGCAAATGAAGTTAGATAGGGTTGAAATTTTAGGATGTGGCTTCTAATGGTTCATATTGAATGCACAAAAAGTCTGGAGTTGAAATAATTTTAAAAAATTGAAATCCTTTTGTAACAGACGAGTTTTCGTCCGAAACCCTGATACTTCGAAAGAGATTGTCCATTTTGTACACGAAGTGCATCCAGTTTTTGCCGTAACCCTCTCAACTTTTTAGCACATGCTATGTGGGTGAAATTATGATACCATGCCAACTTTCAACCATTTCAAAGTTCATTTGTGGTGCTTTTTAATTTCAGGATCATTTAGCTCAAAACAATTCATTAAATGCATGAAAAATAGCAAATGAAGTTAGATAGGGTCGAAATTTTAGGATGTGGCTTCTAATGGTTCATATTGAATGCACAAAAAGTTTGGAGTTGAAATAAGTTAAAAAAAATTGAAATCCTTTTGTAACAGACGAGTTTTCGTCCTAAACCCTGATACTTCGAAAGAGATTGTCCATTTTGTACACGAAGTGCATCCAGTTTTTGCCGTAACCCTCTCAACTTTTTAGCACATGCTATGTGGGTGAAATTATGATACCATGCCAAGTTTCAACCATTTCAGAGTTCATTTGTGGTGCTTTTTAATTTCAGGGTCATTTAGCTCAAAACAATTCATTAAATGCATAAAAAATAGCAAATGAAGTTAGATAGGGTTGAAATTTTAGGATGTGGCTTCTAATGCTTCATATTGAATGCACAAAAAGTCTGGAGTTGAAATAAGTTAAAAAAAATTGAAATCCTTTTGTAACACACGAGTTTTCGTCCGAAACCCTGATACTTCGAAAGAGATTGTCCGTTTTGTACACGAAGTGCATACAGTTTTTGCCGTAACCCTCTCAACTTTTTAGCACATGCTATGTGGGTGAAATTATGATACCATGCCAAGTTTCAACCATTTCAGAGTTCATTTGTGGTGCTTTTTAATTTCAGGGTCATTTAGCTCAAAACAATTCATTAAATGCATGAAAAATAGCAAATGAAGTTAGATAGGGTTGAAAGTTTAGGATGTGGCTTCTAATGGTTCATATTGAATGCACAAAAAGTCTGGAGTTGAAATAATTTTAAAAAATTGAAATCCTTTTGTAACAGACGAGTTTTCGTCCGAAACCCTGATACTTCGAAAGAGATTGTCCATTTTGTACACGAAGTGCATCCAGTTTTTTCCGTAACCCTCTCAACTGTTTAGCACATGCTATGTGGGTGAAATTATGATATACCATGCCAAGTTTCAACCATTTCCGAGTTCATTTGTGGTGCTTTTTAATTTCAGGGTCATTTAGCTGAAAACAATTCATTAAATGCATGAAAAATAGCAAATGAAGTTAGATAGGGTTCAAATTTTAGGATGTGGCTTCTAATGGTTCATATTGAATGCACAAAAAGTCTGGAGTTGAGAAAATTTTAAAAAATTGAAATCCTTTTGTAACAGACGAGTTTTCGTCCGAAACCCTGATACTTCGAAAGAGATTGTCCATTTTGTACACGAAGTGCATCCAGTTTTTGCCGTAACCCTCTCAACTTTTTAGCACATGCTATGTGGGTGAAATTATGATACCATGCCAACTTTCAACCATTTCAGACTTCATTTCTGGTGCTTTTTAATTTCAGGGTCATTTAGCTCAAAACAATTCATTAAATGCATGAAAAATAGCAAATGAAGTTAGATAGGGTCGAAATTTTAGGATGTGGCTTCTAATGGTTCATATTGAATGCACAAAAAGTTTGGAGTTGAAATAACTTAAAAAAAATTGAAATCCTTTTGTAACAGACGAGTTTTCGTCCTAAACCCTGATACTTCGAAAGGGATTGTCCATTTTGTACACGAAGTGCATCCAGTTTTTGCCGTAACCCTCTCAAATTTTTAGCACATGCTATGTGGGTGAAATTATGGTACCATGCCAAGTTTCAACCATTTCAGAGTTCATTTGTGGTGCTTTTTAATTTCAGGGTCATTTAGCTTAAAACAATTCATTAAATGCATGAAAAATAGCAAATGAAGTTAGATAGGGTTGAAATTTTAGGATGTCGCTTCTAATGGTTCATATTGAATGCACAAAAAGTCTGGATTTGAAATAATTTTAAAAAATTGAAATCCTTTTGTAACAGACGAGTTTTCGTCCGAAACCCTGATACTTCGAAAGAGATTGTCCATTTTGTACACGAAGTGCATCCAGTTTTTGCCGTAACCCTCTCAACTTTTTAGCACATGCTATGTGGGTGAAATTATGATACCATGCCAACTTTCAACCATTTCATAGTTCATTTGTGGTGCTTTTTAATTTCAGGGTTATTTAGCTCAAAACAATTCATTAAATGCATGAAAAATAGCAAATCAAGTTAGATAGGGTTGAAATTTTAGGATGTGGCTTCTAATGGTTCATATGGAATGCACAAAAATTTGGAGTTGAAATAAGTTTAAAAAAATTGAAATCCTTTTGTAACAGACGAGTTTTCGTCCTAAACCCTCATACTTCGAAAGAGATTGTCCATTTTGTACACGAAGTGCATCCAGTTTTTGCCGTAACCCTCTCAACTTTTTAGCACATGCTATGTGGGTGAAATTATGATACCATGCCAAGTTTCAACCATTTCAGAGTTCATTTGTGGTGCTTTTTAATTTCAGGGTCATTTAGCTCAAAACAATTCATTTAATGCATGAAAAATAGCAAATGAAGTTAGATAGGGTTGAAATTTTAGGATGTGGCTTCTAATGGTTCATATTGAATGCACAAAAAGTTTGGAGTTGAAATAAGTTAAAAAAAATAGAAATCCTTTTGTAACAGACGAGTTTTCGTCCTAAACCCTGATACTTCGAAAGAGATTGTCCATTTTGTACACGAAGTGCATCCAGTTTTTGCCGTAACCCTCTCAACTTTTTAGCACATGCTATGTGGGTGAAATTATGATACCATGCCAAGTTTCAACCATTTCAGACTTCATTTGTGGTGCTTTTTAATTTCAGGGTCATTTAGCTCAAAACAATTCATTAAATGCATAAAAAATAGCAAATGAAGTTAGATAGGGTTGAAATTTTAGGATGTGGCTTCTAATGCTTCATATTGAATGCACAAAAAGTCTGGAGTTGAAATAAGTTAAAAAAATTGAAATCCTTTTGTAACACACGAGTTTTCGTCCGAAACCCTGATACTTCGAAAGAGATTGTCCGTTTTGTACACGAAGTGCATCCAGTTTTTGCCGTAACCCTCTCAACTTTTTAGCACATGCTATTTGGGTGATATTATGATACCATGCCAAGTTTCAACCATTTCAGAGTTCATTTGTGGTGCTTTTTAATTTCAGGGTCATTTAGCTCAAAACAATTCATTAAATGCATGAAAAATAGCAAATGAAGTTAGATAGGGTTGAAAGTTTAGGATGTGGCTTCTAATGGTTCATATTGAATGCACAAAAAGTCTGGAGTTGAAATAATTTTAAAAAATTGCAATCCTTTTGTAACAGACGAGTTTTCGTCCGAAACCCTGATACTTCGAAAGAGATTGTCCATTTTGTACACGAAGTGCATCCAGTTTTTTCCGTAACCCTCTCAACTGTTTAGCACATGCTATGTGGGTGAAATTATGATATACCATGCCAAGTTTCAACCATTTCCGAGTTCATTTGTGGTGCTTTTTAATTTCAGGGTCCTTTAGCTGAAAACAATTCATTAAATGCATGAAAAATAGCAAATGAAGTTAGATAGGGTTGAAATTTTAGGATGTGGCTTCTAATGGTTCATATTGAATGCACAAAAAGTCTGGAGTTGAAATAAGTTAAAAAAAATTGAAATCCTTTTGTAACAGACGAGTTTTCGTTCGAAACCCTGATACTTCGAAAGAGATTGTCCGTTTTGTACACGAAGTGCATCCAGTTTTTGCCGTAACCCTCTCAACTTTTTAGCACATGCTATGTGGGTGAAATTATGATACCATGCCAAGTTTCAACCATTTCAGAGTTCATTTGTGGTGCTTTTTAATTTCAGGGTCATTTAGCTCAAAAAAATTCATTAAATGCATGAAAAATAGCAAATGAAGTTAGATAGGGTTGAAAGTTTAGGATGTGGCTTCTAATGGTTCATATTGAATGCACAAAAAGTCTGGAGTTGAAATAATTTTAAAAAATTGAAATCCTTTTGTAACAGACGAGTTTTCGTCCGAAACCCTGATACTTCGAAAGAGATTGTCCGTTTTGTACACGAAGTGCATCCAGTTTTTGCCGTAACCCTCTCAACTTTTTAGCACATGCTACGTGGGTGAAATTATGATACCATGCCAAGTTTCAACCATTTCAGAGTTCATTTGTGGTGCTTTTTAATTTCAGGGTCATTTAGCTCAAAACAATTCATTAAATGCATGAAAAATAGGAAATGAAGTTAGATAGGGTTGAAAGTTTAGAATGTGGCTTCTAATGGTTCATATTGAATGCACAAAAAGTCTGGAGTTGAAATAATTTTAAAAAATTGAAATCCTTTTGTAACAGACGAGTTTTCGTCCGAAACCCTGATACTTCGAAAGAGATTGTCCATTTTGTACACGAAGTGCATCCAGTTTTTTCCGTAACCCTCTCAACTGTTTAGCACATGCTATGTGGGTGAAATTATGATATACCATGCCAAGTTTCAACCATTTCCGAGTTCATTTGTGGTGCTTTTTAATTTCAGGGTCATTTAGCTGAAAACAATTCATTAAATGCATGAAAAATAGCAAATGAAGTTAGATAGGGTTGAAATTTTAGGATGTGGCTTCTAATGGTTCATATTGAATGCACAAAAAGTCTGGAGTTGAAATAATTTTAAAAAATTGAAATCCTTTTGTAACAGACGAGTTTTCGTCCGAAACCCTGATACTTCGAAAGAGATTGTCCATTTTGTACACGAAGTGCATCCAGTTTTTGCCGTAACCCTCTCAACTTTTTAGCACATGCTATGTGGGTGAAATTATGATACCATGCCAACTTTCAACCATTTCAGACTTCATTTGTGGTGCTTTTTAATTTCAGGGTCATTTAGCTCAAAACAATTCATTAAATGCATGAAAAATAGCAAATGAAGTTAGATAGGGTCGAAATTTTAGGATGTGGCTTCTAATGGTTCATATTGAATGCACAAAAAGTTTGGAGTTGAAATAAGTTAAAAAAAATTGAAATCCTTTTGTAACAGACGAGTTTTCGTCCTAAACCCTGATACTTCGAAAGAGATTGTCCATTTTGTACACGAAGTGCATCCAGTTTTTGCCGTAACCCTCTCAACTTTTTAGCACATGCTATGTGGGTGAAATTATGGTACCATGCCAAGTTTCAACCATTTCCGAGTTCATTTGTGGTGCTTTTTAATTTCAGGGTCATTTAGCTTAAAACAATTCATTAAATGCATGAAAAATAGCAAATGAAGTTAGATTGGGTTGAAATTTTAGGATGTGGCTTCTAATGGTTCATATTGAATGCACAAAAAGTCTGGAGTTGAAATAAGTTAAAAAAAATTGAAATCCTTTTGTAACAGACGAGTTTTCGTTCGAAACCCTGATACTTCGAAAGAGATTGTCCGTTTTGTACACGAAGTGCATCCAGTTTTTGCCGTAACCCTCTCAACTTTTTAGCACATGCTATGTGGGTGAAATTATGATACCATGCCAAGTTTCAACCATTTCAGAGTTCATTTGTGGTGCTTTTTAATTTCAGGGTCATTTAGCTCAAAACAATTCATTAAATGCATGAAAAATAGCAAATGAAGTTAGATAGGGTTGAAAGTTTAGGATGTGGCTTCTAATGGTTCATATTGAATGCACAAAAAGTCTGGAGTTGAAATAATTTTAAAAAATTGAAATCCTTTTGTAACAGACGAGTTTTCATCCGAAACCCTGATACTTCGAAAGAGATTGTCCGTTTTGTACACGAAGTGCATCCAGTTTTTGCCGTAACCCTCTCAACTTTTTAGCACATGCTATGTGGGTGAAATTATGATACCATGCCAAGTTTCAACCATTTCAGAGTTCATTTGTGGTGCTTTTTAATTTCAGGGTCATTTAGCTCAAAACAATTCATTAAATGCATGAAAAATAGCAAATGAAGTTAGATAGGGTTGAAAGTTTAGGATGTGGCTTCTAATGGTTCATATTGAATGCACAAAAAGTCTGGAGTTGAAATAATTTTAAAAAATTGAAATCCTTTTGTAACAGACGAGTTTTCGTCCGAAACCCTGATACTTCGAAAGAGATTGTCCATTTTGTACACGAAGTGCATCCAGTTTTTTCCGTAACCCTCTCAACTGTTTAGCACATGCTATGTGGGTGAAATTATGATATACCATGCCAAGTTTCAACCATTTCCGAGTTCATTTGTGGTGCTTTTTAATTTCAGGGTCATTTAGCTGAAAACAATTCATTAAATGCATGAAAAATAGCAAATGAAGTTAGATAGGGTTCAAATTTTAGGATGTGGCTTCTAATGGTTCATATTGAATGCACAAAAAGTCTGGAGTTGAGAAAATTTTAAAAAATTGAAATCCTTTTGTAACAGACGAGTTTTCGTCCGAAACCCTGATACTTCGAAAGAGATTGTCCATTTTGTACACGAAGTGCATCCAGTTTTTGCCGTAACCCTCTCAACTTTTTAGCACATGCTATGTGGGTGAAATTATGATACCATGCCAACTTTCAACCATTTCAGACTTCATTTCTGGTGCTTTTTAATTTCAGGGTCATTTAGCTCAAAACAATTCATTAAATGCATGAAAAATAGCAAATGAAGTTAGATAGGGTCGAAATTTTAGGATGTGGCTTCTAATGGTTCATATTGAATGCACAAAAAGTTTGGAGTTGAAATAACTTAAAAAAAATTGAAATCCTTTTGTAACAGACGAGTTTTCGTCCTAAACCCTGATACTTCGAAAGAGATTGTCCATTTTGTACACGAAGTGCATCCAGTTTTTGCCGTAACCCTCTCAACTTTTTAGCACATGCTATGTGGGTGAAATTATGGTACCATACCAAGTTTCAACCATTTCCGAGTTCATTTGTGGTGCTTTTTAATTTCAGGGTCATTTAGCTTAAAACAATTCATTAAATGCATGAAAAATAGCAAATGAAGTTAGATAGGGTTGAAATTTTAGGATGTGGCTTCTAATGGTTCATATTGAATGCACAAAAAGTCTGGAGTTGAAATAAGTTAAAAAAAATTGAAATCCTTTTGTAACAGACGAGTTTTCGTTCGAAACCCTGATACTTCGAAAGAGATTGTCCGTTTTGTACACGAAGTGCATCCAGTTTTTGCCGTAACCCTCTCAACTTTTTAGCACATGCTATGTGGGTGAAATTATGATACCATGCCAACTTTCAACCATTTCATAGTTCATTTGTGGTGCTTTTTAATTTCAGGGTTATTTAGCTCAAAACAATTCATTAAATGCATGAAAAATAGCAAATCAAGTTAGATAGGGTTGAAATTTTAGGATGTGGCTTCTAATGGTTCATATGGAATGCACAAAAATTTGGAGTTGAAATAAGTTTAAAAAAATTGAAATCCTTTTGTAACAGACGAGTTTTCGTCCTAAACCCTCATACTTCGAAAGAGATTGTCCATTTTGTACACGAAGTGCATCCAGTTTTTGCCGTAACCCTCTCAACTTTTTAGCACATGCTATGTGGGTGAAATTATGATACCATGCCAAGTTTCAACCATTTCAGAGTTCATTTGTGGTGCTTTTTAATTTCAGGGTCATTTAGCTCAAAACAATTCATTTAATGCATGAAAAATAGCAAATGAAGTTAGATAGGGTTGAAATTTTAGGATGTGGCTTCTAATGGTTCATATTGAATGCACAAAAAGTTTGGAGTTGAAATAAGTTAAAAAAAATAGAAATCCTTTTGTAACAGACGAGTTTTCGTCCTAAACCCTGATACTTCGAAAGAGATTGTCCATTTTGTACACGAAGTGCATCCAGTTTTTGCCGTAACCCTCTCAACTTTTTAGCACATGCTATGTGGGTGAAATTATGATACCATGCCAAGTTTCAACCATTTCAGACTTCATTTGTGGTGCTTTTTAATTTCAGGGTCATTTAGCTCAAAACAATTCATTAAATGCATAAAAAATAGCAAATGAAGTTAGATAGGGTTGAAATTTTAGGATGTGGCTTCTAATGCTTCATATTGAATGCACAAAAAGTCTGGAGTTGAAATAAGTTAAAAAAATTGAAATCCTTTTGTAACACACGAGTTTTCGTCCGAAACCCTGATACTTCGAAAGAGATTGTCCGTTTTGTACACGAAGTGCATCCAGTTTTTGCCGTAACCCTCTCAACTTTTTAGCACATGCTATTTGGGTGAAATTATGATACCATGCCAAGTTTCAACCATTTCAGAGTTCATTTGTGGTGCTTTTTAATTTCAGGGTCATTTAGCTCAAAACAATTCATTAAATGCATGAAAAATAGCAAATGAAGTTAGATAGGGTTGAAAGTTTAGGATGTGGCTTCTAATGGTTCATATTGAATGCACAAAAAGTCTGGAGTTGAAATAATTTTAAAAAATTGCAATCCTTTTGTAACAGACGAGTTTTCGTCCGAAACCCTGATACTTCGAAAGAGATTGTCCATTTTGTACACGAAGTGCATCCAGTTTTTTCCGTAACCCTCTCAACTGTTTAGCACATGCTATGTGGGTGAAATTATGATATACCATGCCAAGTTTCAACCATTTCCGAGTTCATTTGTGGTGCTTTTTAATTTCAGGGTCCTTTAGCTGAAAACAATTCATTAAATGCATGAAAAATAGCAAATGAAGTTAGATAGGGTTGAAATTTTAGGATGTGGCTTCTAATGGTTCATATTGAATGCACAAAAAGTCTGGAGTTGAAATAAGTTAAAAAAAATTGAAATCCTTTTGTAACAGACGAGTTTTCGTTCGAAACCCTGATACTTCGAAAGAGATTGTCCGTTTTGTACACGAAGTGCATCCAGTTTTTGCCGTAACCCTCTCAACTTTTTAGCACATGCTATGTGGGTGAAATTATGATACCATGCCAAGTTTCAACCATTTCAGAGTTCATTTGTGGTGCTTTTTAATTTCAGGGTCATTTAGCTCAAAAAAATTCATTAAATGCATGAAAAATATCAAATGAAGTTAGATAGGGTTGAAAGTTTAGGATGTGGCTTCTAATGGTTCATATTGAATGCACAAAAAGTCTGGAGTTGAAATAATTTTAAAAAATTGAAATCCTTTTGTAACAGACGAGTTTTCGTCCGAAACCCTGATACTTCGAAAGAGATTGTCCGTTTTGTACACGAAGTGCATCCAGTTTTTGCCGTAACCCTCTCAACTTTTTAGCACATGCTATGTGGGTGAAATTATGATACCATGCCAAGTTTCAACCATTTCAGAGTTCATTTGTGGTGCTTTTTAATTTCAGGGTCATTTAGCTCAAAACAATTCATTAAATGCATGAAAAATAGCAAATGAAGTTAGACAGGGTTGAAAGTTTAGAATGTGGCTTCTAATGGTTCATATTGAATGCACAAAAAGTCTGGAGTTGAAATAATTTTAAAAAATTGAAATCCTTTTGTAACAGACGAGTTTTCGTCCGAAACCCTGATACTTCGAAAGAGATTGTCCATTTTGTACACGAAGTGCATCCAGTTTTTTCCGTAACCCTCTCAACTGTTTAGCACATGCTATGTGGGTGAAATTATGATATACCATGCCAAGTTTCAACCATTTCCGAGTTCATTTGTGGTGCTTTTTAATTTCAGGGTCATTTAGCTGAAAACAATTCATTAAATGCATGAAAAATAGCAAATGAAGTTAGATAGGGTTGAAATTTTAGGATGTGGCTTCTAATGGTTCATATTGAATGCACAAAAAGTCTGGAGTTGAAATAATTTTAAAAAATTGAAATCCTTTTGTAACAGACGAGTTTTCGTCCGAAACCCTGATACTTCGAAAGAGATTGTCCATTTTGTACACGAAGTGCATCCAGTTTTTTCCGTAACCCTCTCAACTTTTTAGCACATGCTATGTGGGTGAAATTATGATACCATGCCAACTTTCAACCATTTCAGACTTCATTTGTGGTGCTTTTTAATTTCAGGGTCATTTAGCTCAAAACAATTCATTAAATGCATGAAAAATAGCAAATGAAGTTAGATAGGGTCGAAATTTTAGGATGTGGCTTCTAATGGTTCATATTGAATGCACAAAAAGTTTGGAGTTGAAATAAGTTAAAAAAAATTGAAATCCTTTTGTAACAGACGAGTTTTCGTCCTAAACCCTGATACTTCGAAAGAGATTGTCCATTTTGTACACGAAGTGCATCCAGTTTTTGCCGTAACCCTCTCAACTTTTTAGCACATGCTATGTGGGTGAAATTATGGTACCATGCCAAGTTTCAACCATTTCCGAGTTCATTTGTGGTGCTTTTTAATTTCAGGGTCATTTAGCTTAAAACAATTCATTAAATGCATGAAAAATAGCAAATGAAGTTAGATTGGGTTGAAATTTTAGGATGTGGCTTCTAATGGTTCATATTGAATGCACAAAAAGTCTGGAGTTGAAATAAGTTAAAAAAAATTGAAATCCTTTTGTAACAGACGAGTTTTCGTTCGAAACCCTGATACTTCGAAAGAGATTGTCCGTTTTGTACACGAAGTGCATCCAGTTTTTGCCGTAACCCTCTCAACTTTTTAGCACATGCTATGTGGGTGAAATTATGATACCATGCCAAGTTTCAACCATTTCAGAGTTCATTTGTGGTGCTTTTTAATTTCAGGGTCATTTAGCTCAAAACAATTCATTAAATGCATGAAAAATAGCAAATGAAGTTAGATAGGGTTGAAAGTTTAGGATGTGGCTTCTAATGGTTCATATTGAATGCACAAAAAGCCTGGAGTTGAAATAATTTTAAAAAATTGAAATCCTTTTGTAACAGACGAGTTTTCATCCGAAACCCTGATACTTCGAAAGAGATTGTCCGTTTTGTACACGAAGTGCATCCAGTTTTTGCCGTAACCCTCTCAACTTTTTAGCACATGCTATGTGGGTGAAATTATGATACCATGCCAAGTTTCAACCATTTCAGAGTTCATTTGTGGTGCTTTTTAATTTCAGGGTCATTTAGCTCAAAACAATTCATTAAATGCATGAAAAATAGCAAATGAAGTTAGATAGGGTTGAAAGTTTAGGATGTGGCTTCTAATGGTTCATATTGAATGCACAAAAAGTCTGGAGTTGAAATAATTTTAAAAAATTGAAATCCTTTTGTAACAGACGAGTTTTCGTCCGAAACCCTAATACTTCGAAAGAGATTGTCCATTTTGTACACGAAGTGCATCCAGTTTTTTCCGTAACCCTCTCAACTGTTTAGCACATGCTATGTGGGTGAAATTATGATATACCATGCCAAGTTTCAACCATTTCCGAGTTCATTTGTGGTGCTTTTTAATTTCAGGGTCATTTAGCTGAAAACAATTCATTAAATGCATGAAAAATAGCAAATGAAGTTAGATAGGGTTGAAATTTTAGGATGTGGCTTCTAATGGTTCATATTGAATGCACAAAAAGTCTGGAGTTGAGAAAATTTTAAAAAATTGAAATCCTTTTGTAACAGACGAGTTTTCGTCCGAAACCCTGATACTTCGAAAGAGATTGTCCATTTTGTACACGAAGTGCATCCAGTTTTTGCCGTAACCCTCTCAACTTTTTAGCACATGCTATGTGGGTGAAATTATGATACCATGCCAACTTTCAACCATTTCAGACTTCATTTGTGGTGCTTTTTAATTTCAGGGTCATTTAGCTCAAAACAATTCATTAAATGCATGAAAAATAGCAAATGAAGTTAGATAGGGTCGAAATTTTAGGATGTGGCTTCTAATGGTTCATATTGAATGCACAAAAAGTTTGGAGTTGAAATAAGTTAAAAAAAATTGAAATCCTTTTGTAACACACGAGTTTTCGTCCTAAACCCTGATACTTCGAAAGAGATTGTCCATTTTGTACACGAAGTGCATCCAGTTTTTGCCGTAACCCTCTCAACTTTTTAGCACATGCTATGTGGGTGAAATTATGGTACCATACCAAGTTTCAACCATTTCCGAGTTCATTTGTGGTGCTTTTTAATTTCAGGGTCATTTAGCTTAAAACAATTCATTAAATGCATGAAAAATAGCAAATGAAGTTAGATAGGGTTGAAATTTTAGGATGTGGCTTCTAATGGTTCATATTGAATGCACAAAAAGTCTGGAGTTGAAATAAGTTAAAAAAAATTGAAATCCTTTTGTAACAGACGAGTTTTCGTTCGAAACCCTGATACTTCGAAAGAGATTGTCCGTTTTGTACACGAAGTGCATCCAGTTTTTGCCGTAACCCTCTCAACTTTTTAGCACATGCTATGTGGGTGAAATTATGATACCATGCCAACTTTCAACCATTTCAGACTTCATTTGTGGTGCTTTTTAATTTCAGGGTCATTTAGCTCAAAACAATTCATTAAATGCATGAAAAATAGCAAATGAAGTTAGATAGGGTTGAAAGTTTAGGATGTGGCTTCTAATGGTTCATATTGAATGCACAAAAAGTCTGGAGTTGAAATAATTTTAAAAAATTGAAATCCTTTTGTAACAGACGAGTTTTCGTCCGAAACCCTGATACTTCGAAAGAGATTGTCCGTTTTGTACACGAAGTGCATCCAGTTTTTGCCGTAACCCTCTCAACTTTTTAGCACATGCTATGTGAGTGAAATTATGATACCATGCCAAGTTTCAACCATTTCAGAGTTCATTTGTGGTGCTTTTTAATTTCAGGGTCATTTAGCTCAAAACAATTCATTAAATGCATGAAAAATAGCAAATGAAGTTAGATAGGGTTGAAATTTTAGGATGTGGCTTCTAATGGTTCATATTGAATGCACAAAAAGTCTGGAGTTGAAATAATTTTAAAAAATTGAAATCCTTTTGTAACAGACGAGTTTTCGTCCGAAACCCTGATACTTCGAAAGAGATTGTCCATTTTGTACACGAAGTGCATCCAGTTTTTGCCGTAACCCTCTCAACTTTTTAGCACATGCTATGTGGGTGAAATTATGATACCATGCCAACTTTCAACCATTTCAAAGTTCATTTGTGGTGCTTTTTAATTTCAGGATCATTTAGCTCAAAACAATTCATTAAATGCATGAAAAATAGCAAATGAAGTTAGATAGGGTCGAAATTTTAGGATGTGGCTTCTAATGGTTCATATTGAATGCACAAAAAGTTTGGAGTTGAAATAAGTTAAAAAAAATTGAAATCCTTTTGTAACAGACGAGTTTTCGTCCTAAACCCTGATACTTCGAAAGAGATTGTCCATTTTGTACACGAAGTGCATCCAGTTTTTGCCGTAACCCTCTCAACTTTTTAGCACATGCTATGTGGGTGAAATTATGGTACCATACCAAGTTTCAACCATTTCCGAGTTCATTTGTGGTGCTTTTTAATTTCAGGGTCATTTAGCTTAAAACAATTCATTAAATGCATGAAAAATAGCAAATGAAGTTAGATAGGGTTGAAATTTTAGGATGTGGCTTCTAATGGTTCATATTGAATGCACAAAAAGTCTGGAGTTGAAATAAGTTAAAAAAAATTGAAATCCTTTTGTAACAGACGAGTTTTCGTTCGAAACCCTGATACTTCGAAAGAGATTGTCCGTTTTGTACACGAAGTGCATCCAGTTTTTGCCGTAACCCTCTCAACTTTTTAGCACATGCTATGTGGGTGAAATTATGATACCATGCCAACTTTCAACCATTTCAGACTTCATTTGTGGTGCTTTTTAATTTCAGGGTCATTTAGCTCAAAACAATTCATTAAATGCATGAAAAATAGCAAATGAAGTTAGATAGGGTTGAAAGTTTAGGATGTGGCTTCTAATGGTTCATATTGAATGCACAAAAAGTCTGGAGTTGAAATAATTTTAAAAAATTGAAATCCTTTTGTAACAGACGAGTTTTCGTCCGAAACCCTGATACTTCGAAAGAGATTGTCCGTTTTGTACACGAAGTGCATCCAGTTTTTGCCGTATACCTCTCAACTTTTTAGCACATGCTATGTGAGTGAAATTATGATACCATGCCAAGTTTCAACCATTTCAGAGTTCATTTGTGGTGCTTTTTAATTTCAGGGTCATTTAGCTCAAAACAATTCATTAAATGCATGAAAAATAGCAAATGAAGTTAGATAGGGTTGAAATTTTAGGATGTGGCTTCTAATGGTTCATATTGAATGCACAAAAAGTCTGGAGTTGAAATAATTTTAAAAAATTGAAATCCTTTTGTAACAGACGAGTTTTCGTCCGAAACCCTGATACTTCGAAAGAGATTGTCCATTTTGTACACGAAGTGCATCCAGTTTTTGCCGTAACCCTCTCAACTTTTTAGCACATGCTATGTGGGTGAAATTATGATACCATGCCAACTTTCAACCATTTCAAAGTTCATTTGTGGTGCTTTTTAATTTCAGGATCATTTAGCTCAAAACAATTCATTAAATGCATGAAAAATAGCAAATGAAGTTAGATAGGGTCGAAATTTTAGGATGTGGCTTCTAATGGTTCATATTGAATGCACAAAAAGTTTGGAGTTGAAATAAGTTAAAAAAAATTGAAATCCTTTTGTAACAGACGAGTTTTCGTCCTAAACCCTGATACTTCGAAAGAGATTGTCCATTTTGTACACGAAGTGCATCCAGTTTTTGCCGTAACCCTCTCAACTTTTTATCACATGCTATGTGGGTGAAATTATGATACCATGCCAAGTTTCAACCATTTCAGAGTTCATTTGTGGTGCTTTTTAATTTCAGGGTCATTTAGCTCAAAACAATTCATTAAATGCATAAAAAATAGCAAATGAAGTTAGATAGGGTTGAAATTTTAGGATGTGGCTTCTAATGCTTCATATTGAATGCACAAAAAGTCTGGAGTTGAAATAAGTTAAAAAAAATTGAAATCCTTTTGTAACACACGAGTTTTCGTCCGAAACCCTGATACTTCGAAAGAGATTGTCCGTTTTGTACACGAAGTGCATACAGTTTTTGCCGTAACCCTCTCAACTTTTTAGCACATGCTATGTGGGTGAAATTATGATACCATGCCAAGTTTCAACCATTTCAGAGTTCATTTGTGGTGCTTTTTAATTTCAGGGTCATTTAGCTCAAAACAATTCATTAAATGCATGAAAAATAGCAAATGAAGTTAGATAGGGTTGAAAGTTTAGGATGTGGCTTCTAATGGTTCATATTGAATGCACAAAAAGTCTGGAGTTGAAATAATTTTAAAAAATTGAAATCCTTTTGTAACAGACGAGTTTTCGTCCGAAACCCTGATACTTCGAAAGAGATTGTCCATTTTGTACACGAAGTGCATCCAGTTTTTTCCGTAACCCTCTCAACTGTTTAGCACATGCTATGTGGGTGAAATTATGATATACCATGCCAAGTTTCAACCATTTCCGAGTTCATTTGTGGTGCTTTTTAATTTCAGGGTCATTTAGCTGAAAACAATTCATTAAATGCATGAAAAATAGCTAATGAAGTTAGATAGGGTTCAAATTTTAGGATGTGGCTTCTAATGGTTCATATTGAATGCACAAAAAGTCTGGAGTTGAAATAATTTTAAAAAATTGAAATCCTTTTGTAACAGACGAGTTTTCGTCCGAAACCCTGATACTTCGAAAGAGATTGTCCATTTTGTACACGAAGTGCATCCAGTTTTTGCCGTAACCCTCTCAACTTTTTAGCACATGCTATGTGGGTGAAATTATGATACCATGCCAACTTTCAACCATTTCAGACTTCATTTGTGGTGCTTTTTAATTTCAGGGTCATTTAGCTCAAAACAATTCATTAAATGCATGAAAAATAGCAAATGAAGTTAGATAGGGTCGAAATTTTAGGATGTGGCTTCTAATGGTTCATATTGAATGCACAAAAAGTTTGGAGTTGAAATAAGTTTAAAAAAATTGAAATCCTTTTGTAACAGACGAGTTTTCGTCCTAAACCCTGATACTTCGAAAGAGATTGTCCATTTTGTACACGAAGTGCATCCAGTTTTTGCCGTAACCCTCTCAACTTTTTAGCACATGCTATGTGGGTGAAATTATGGTACCATGCCAAGTTTCAACCATTTCAGAGTTCATTTGTGGTGCTTTTTAATTTCAGGGTCATTTAGCTTAAAACAATTCATTAAATGCATGAAAAATAGCAAATGAAGTTAGATAGGGTTGAAATTTTAGGATGTGGCTTCTAATGGTTCATATTGAATGCACAAAAAGTCTGGATTTGAAATAATTTTAAAAAATTGAAATCCTTTTGTAACAGACGAGTTTTCGTCCGAAACCCTGATACTTCGAAAGAGATTGTCCATTTTGTACACGAAGTGCATCCAGTTTTTGCCGTAACCCTCTCAACTTTTTAGCACATGCTATGTGGGTGAAAGTATGATACCATGCCAACTTTCAACCATTTCATAGTTCATTTGTGGTGCTTTTTAATTTCAGGGTTATTTAGCTCAAAACAATTCATTAAATGCATGAAAAATAGCAAATCAAGTTAGATAGGGTTGAAATTTTAGGATGTGGCTTCTAATGGTTCATATGGAATGCACAAAAAGTTTGGAGTTGAAATAAGTTTAAAAAAAATTGAAATCCTTTTGTAACAGACGAGTTTTCGTCCTAAACCCTCATACTTCGAAAGAGATTGTCCATTTTGTACACGAAGTGCATCCAGTTTTTGCCGTAACCCTCTCAACTTTTTAGCACATGCTATGTGGGTGAAATTATGATACCATGCCAAGTTTCAACCATTTCAGAGTTCATTTGTGGTGCTTTTTAATTTCAGGGTCATTTAGCTCAAAACAATTCATTTAATGCATGAAAAATAGCAAATGAAGTTAGATAGGGTTGAAATTTTAGGATGTGGCTTCTAATGGTTCATATTGAATGCACAAAAAGTTTGGAGTTGAAATAAGTTAAAAAAAATAGAAATCCTTTTGTAACAGACGAGTTTTCGTCCTAAACCCTGATACTTCGAAAGAGATTGTCCATTTTGTACACGAAGTGCATCCAGTTTTTGCCGTAACCCTCTCAACTTTTTAGCACATGCTATGTGGGTGAAATTATGATACCATGCCAAGTTTCAACCATTTCAGAGTTCATTTGTGGTGCTTTTTAATTTCAGGGTTATTTAGTTCAAAACAATTCATTAAATGCATAAAAAATAGCAAATGAAGTTAGATAGGGTTGAAATTTTAGGATGTGGCTTCTAATGCTTCATATTTAATGCACAAAAAGTCTGGAGTTGAAATAAGTTAAAAAAATTGAAATCCTTTTGTAACACACGAGTTTTCGTCCGAAACCCTGATACTTCGAAAGAGATTGTCCGTTTTGTACACGAAGTGCATCCAGTTTTTGCCGTAACCCTCTCAACTTTTTAGCACATGCTATTTGGGTGAAATTATGATACCATGCCAAGTTTCAACCATTTCAGAGTTCATTTGTGGTGCTTTTTAATTTCAGGGTCATTTAGCTCAAAACAATTCATTAAATGCATGAAAAATAGCAAATGAAGTTAGATAGGGTTGAAAGTTTAGGATGTGGCTTCTAATGGTTCATATTGAATGCACAAAAAGTCTGGAGTTGAAATAATTTTAAAAAATTGAAATCCTTTTGTAACAGACGAGTTTTCGTCCGAAACCCTGATACTTCGAAAGAGATTGTCCATTTTGTACACGAAGTGCATCCAGTTTTTTCCGTAACCCTCTCAACTGTTTAGCACATGCTATGTGGGTGAAATTATGATATACCATGCCAAGTTTCAACCATTTCCGAGTTCATTTGTGGTGCTTTTTAATTTCAGGGTCATTTAGCTGAAAACAATTCATTAAATGCATGAAAAATAGCAAATGAAGTTAGATAGGGTTGAAATTTTAGGATGTGGCTTCTAATGGTTCATATTGAATGCACAAAAAGTCTGGAGTTGAAATAATTTTAAAAAATTGAAATCCTTTTGTAACAGACGAGTTTTCGTCCGAAACCCTGATACTTCGAAAGAGATTGTCCATTTTGTACACGAAGTGCATCCAGTTTTTGCCGTAACCCTCTCAACTTTTTAGCACATGCTATGTGGGTGAAATTATGATACCATGCCAACTTTCAACCATTTCAGACTTCATTTGTGGTGCTTTTTAATTTCAGGGTCATTTAGCTCAAAACAATTCATTAAATGCATGAAAAATAGCAAATGAAGTTAGATAGGGTCGAAATTTTAGGATGTGGCTTCTAATGGTTCATATTGAATGCACAAAAAGTTTGGAGTTGAAATAAGTTAAAAAAAATTGAAATCCTTTTGTAACAGACGAGTTTTCGTCCTAAACCCTGATACTTCGAAAGAGATTGTCCATTTTGTACACGAAGTGCATCCAGTTTTTGCCGTAACCCTCTCAACTTTTTAGCACATGCTATGTGGGTGAAATTATGATACCATGCCAAGTTTCAACCATTTCAGAGTTCATTTGTGGTGCTTTTTAATTTCAGGGTCATTTAGCTCAAAACAATTCATTAAATGCATAAAAAATAGCAAATGAAGTTAGATAGGGTTGAAATTTTAGGATGTGGCTTCTAATGCTTCATATTGAATGCACAAAAAGTCTGGAGTTGAAATAAGTTAAAAAAATTGAAATCTTTTTGTAACACACGAGTTTTCGTCCGAAACCCTGATACTTCGAAAGAGATTGTCCGTTTTGTACACGAAGTGCATCCAGTTTTTGCCGTAACCCTCTCAACTTTTTAGCACATGCTATGTGGGTGAAATTATGATACCATGCCAAGTTTCAACCATTTCATAGTTCATTTGTGGTGCTTTTTAATTTCAGGGTCATTTAGCTCAAAACAATTCATTAAATGCATGAAAAATAGCAAATGAAGTTAGATAGGGTTGAAAGTTTAGGATGTGGCTTCTAATGGTTCATATTGAATGCACAAAAAGTCTAGAGTTGAAATAATTTTAAAAAATTGAAATCCTTTTGTAACAGACGAGTTTTCGTCCGAAACCCTGATACTTCGAAAGAGATTGTCCATTTTGTACACGAAGTGCATCCAGTTTTTTCCGTAACCCTCTCAACTGTTTAGCACATGCTATGTGGGTGAAATTATGATATACCATGCCAAGTTTCAACCATTTCCGAGTTCATTTGTGGTGCTTTTTAATTTCAGGGTCATTTAGCTGAAAACAATTCATTAAATGCATGAAAAATAGCAAATGAAGTTAGATAGGGTTGAAATTTTAGGATGTGGCTTCTAATGGTTCATATTGAATGCACAAAAAGTCTGGAGTTGAAATAATTTTAAAAAATTGAAATCCTTTTGTAACAGACGAGTTTTCGTCCGAAACCCTGATACTTCGAAAGAGATTGTCCATTTTGTACACGAAGTGCATCCAGTTTTTGCCGTAACCCTCTCAACTTTTTAGCACATGCTATGTGGGTGAAATTATGATACCATGCCAACTTTCAACCATTTCAGAGTTCATTTGTGGTGCTTTTTAATTTCAGGGTCATTTAGCTCAAAACAATTCATTAAATGCATGAAAAATAGCAAATGAAGTTAGATAGGGTCGAAATTTTAGGATGTGGCTTCTAATGGTTCATATTGAATGCACAAAAAGTTTGGAGTTGAAATAAGTTAAAAAAAATTGAAATCCTTTTGTAACAGACGAGTTTTCGTCCTAAACCCTGATACTTCGAAAGAGATTGTCCATTTTGTACACGAAGTGCATCCAGTTTTTGCCGTAACCCTCTCAACTTTTTAGCACATGCTATGTGGGTGAAATTATGATACCATGCCAAGTTTCAACCATTTCAGAGTTCATTTGTGGTGCTTTTTAATTTCAGGGTCATTTAGCTCAAAACAATTCATTAAATGCATAAAAAATAGCAAATGAAGTTAGATAGGGTTGAAATTTTTGGATGTGGCTTCTAATGCTTCATATTGAATGCACAAAAAGTCTGAAGTTGAAATAAGTTAAAAAAATTGAAATCCTTTTGTAACACACGAGTTTTCGTCCGAAACCCTGATACTTCGAAAGAGATTGTCCGTTTTGTACACGAAGTGCATCCAGTTTTTGCCGTAACCCTCTCAACTTTTTAGCACATGCTATGTGGGTGAAATTATGATACCATGCCAAGTTTCAACCATTTCAGAGTTCATTTGTGGTGCTTTTTAATTTCAGGGTCATTTAGCTCAAAACAATTCATTAAATGCATGAAAAATAGCAAATGAAGTTAGATAGGGTTGAAAGTTTAGGATGTGGCTTCTAATGGTTCATATTGAATGCACAAAAGGTCTGGAGTTGAAATAATTTAAAAAAATTGAAATCCTTTTGTAACAGACGAGTTTTCGTCCGAAACCCTGATACTTCGAAAGAGATTGTCCATTTTGTACACGAAGTGCATCCAGTTTTTTCCGTAACCCTCTCAACTGTTTAGCACATGCTATGTGGGTGAAATTATGATATACCATGCCAAGTTTCAACCATTTCCGAGTTCATTTTTGGTGCTTTTTAATTTCAGGGTCATTTAGCTGAAAACAATTCATTAAATGCATGAAAAATAGCAAATGAAGTTAGACAGGGTTGAAATTTTAGGATATGGCTTCTAATGGTTCATATTGAATGCACAAAAAGTCTGGAGTTGAAATAATTTTAAAAAATTGAAATCCTTTTGTAACAGACGAGTTTTCGTCCGAAACCCTGATACTTCGAAAGAGATTGTCCATTTTGTAC
The DNA here is from genome assembly GCA_039707655.1 of Elymus sibiricus. Lineage (NCBI taxonomy): Eukaryota > Viridiplantae > Streptophyta > Magnoliopsida > Poales > Poaceae > Elymus > Elymus sibiricus. Next base: position 244,059,595 of record CM077665.1, read on the forward strand.
ACGAAGTGCATCCAGTTTTTGCCGTAACCCTCTCAACTTTTTAGCACATGCTATGTGGGTGAAATTATGATACCATGCCAACTTTCAACCATTTCAGAGTTCATTTGTGGTGCTTTTTAATTTCAGGGTCATTTAGCTCAAAACAATTCATTAAATGCATGAAAAATAGCAAATGAAGTTAGATAGGGTAAAATTTTAGGATGTGGCTTCTAATGGTTCATATTGAATGCACAAAAAGTTTGGAGTTGAAATAAGTTAAAAAAAATTGAAATCCTTTTGTAACAGACGAGTTTTCGTCCTAAACCTTGATACTTCGAAAGAGATTGTCCATTTTGTACACGAAGTGCATCCAGTTTTTGCCGTAACCCTCTCAACTTTTTAGCACATGCTATGTGGGTGAAATTATGATACCATGCCAAGTTTCAACCATTTCAGAGTTCATTTGTGGTGCTTTTTAATTTCAGGGTCATTTAGCTCAAAACAATTCATTAAATGCATAAAAAATAGCAAATGAAGTTAGATAGGGTTGAAATTTTAGGATGTGGCTTCTAATGCTTCATATTGAATGCACAAAAAGTCTGGAGTTGAAATAAGTTAAAAAAATTGAAATCCTTTTGTAACACACGAGTTTTCGTCCGAAACCCTGATACTTCGAAAGAGATTGTCCGTTTTGTACACGAAGTGCATCCAGTTTTTGCCGTAACCCTCTCAACTTTTTAGCACATGCTATGTGGGTGAAATTATGATACCATGCCAAGTTTCAACCATTTCAGAGTTCATTTGTGGTGCTTTTTAATTTCAGGGTCATTTAGCTCAAAACAATTCATTAAATGCATGAAAAATAGCAAATGAAGTTAGATAGGGTTGAAAGTTTAGGATGTGGCTTCTAATGGTTCATATTGAATGCACAAAAAGTCTGGAGTTGAAATAATTTTAAAAAATTGAAATCCTTTTGTAACAGACGAGTTTTCGTCCGAAACCCTGATACTTCGAAAGAGATTGTCCATTTTGTACACGAAGTGCATCCAGTTTTTTCCGTAACCCTCTCAACTGTTTAGCACATGCTATGTGGGTGAAATTATGATATACCATGCCAAGTTTCAACCATTTCCGAGTTCATTTGTGGTGCTTTTTAATTTCAGGGTCATTTAGCTGAAAACAATTCATTAAATGCATGAAAAATAGCAAATGAAGTTAGATAGGGTTCAAATTTTAGGATGTGGCTTCTAATGGTTCATATTGAATGCACAAAAAGTCTGGAGTTGAAATAATTTTAAAAAATTGAAATCCTTTTGTAACAGACGAGTTTTCGTCCGAAACCCTGATACTTCGAAAGAGATTGTCCATTTTGTACACGAAGTGCATCCAGTTTTTGCCGTAACCCTCTCAACTTTTTAGCACATGCTATGTGGGTGAAATTATGATACCATGCCAACTTTCAACCATTTCAGACTTCATTTGTGGTGCTTTTTAATTTCAGGGTCATTTAGCTCAAAACAATTCATTAAATGCATGAAAAATAGCAAATGAAGTTAGATAGGGTCGAAATTTTAGGATGTGGCTTCTAATGGTTCATATTGAATGCACAAAAAGTTTGGAGTTGAAATAAGTTAAAAAAAATTGAAATCGTTTTGTAACAGACGAGTTTTCGTCCTAAACCCTGATACTTCGAAAGAGATTGTCCATTTTGTACACGAAGTGCATCCAGTTTTTGCCGTAACCCTCTCAACTTTTTAGCACATGCTATGTGGGTGAAATTATGGTACCATGCCAAGTTTCAACCATTTCAGAGTTCATTTGTGGTGCTTTTTAATTTCAGGGTCATTTAGCTTAAAACAATTCATTAAATGCATGAAAAATAGCAAATGAAGTTAGATAGGGTTGAAATTTTAGGATGTGGCTTCTAATGGTTCATATTGAATGCACAAAAAGTCTGGAGTTGAAATAAGTTAAAAAAAATTGAAATCCTTTTGTAACAGACGAGTTTTCGTCCGAAACCCTGATATTTCGAAAGAGATTGTCCATTTTGTACACGAAGTGCATCCAGTTTTTGCCGTAACCCTATGAACTTTTTAGCACATGCTATGTGGGTGAAATTATGATACCATGCCAAGTTTCAACCATTTGATAGTTCATTTGTGGTGCTTTTTAATTTCAGGGTCATTTAGCTCAAAACAATTCATTAAATGCATGAAAAATAGGAAATGAAGTTAGATAGGGTTGAAATTTTAGGATGTGGCTTCTAATGGTTCATATTGAATGCACAAAAAGTCTGGAGTTGAAAAAAGTTAAAAAAAATTGAAATCCTTATGTAACAGACGAGTTTTCGTCCGAAACCCTGATACTTCGAAAGAGATTGTCCATTTTGTACACGAAGTGCATCCAGCTTTTGCCGTAAACCTCTCAACTTTTTATCCCATGCTATGTGGGTGAAATTATGATACCATGCCAAGTTTCAACCATTTCAGAGTTCATTTGTGGTGCTTTTTAATTTCAGGGTCATTTAGCTGAAAACAATTCATTAAATGCATGAAAAATAGCAAATGAAGTTAGATAGGGTTGAAAGTTTAGGATGTGGATTCTAATGGTTCATATTGAATGCACAAAAAGTCTGGAGTTGAAATAATTTTAAAAAATTGAAATCCTTTTGTAACAGACGAGTTTTCGTCCGAAACCGTGATACTTCGAAAGAGATTGTCCATTTTGTACACGAAGTGCATCCAGTTTTTGCCGTAACCCTCTCAACTTTTTAGCACATGCTATGTGGGTGAAATTATGATACCATGCCAACTTTCAACCATTTCAGAGTTCATTTGTGGTGCTTTTTAATTTCAGGGTCATTTAGCTCAAAACAATTCATTAAATGCATGAAAAATAGCAAATGAAGTTAGATAGGGTTGAAATTTAAAGAATGTGGCTTCTAATGGTTCATATGGAATGCACAAAAAGTTTGGAGTTGAAATAATTTTAAAAAATTGAAATCCTTTTGTAACAGACGAGTTTTCGTCCGAAACCGTGATACTTCGAAAGAGATTGTCCATTTTGTACACGAAGTGCATCCAGTTTTTGCCGTAACCCTCTCAACTTTTTATCACATGCTATGTGGGTGAAATTATGATACCATGCCAACTTTCAACCATTTCAGAGTTTATTTGTGGTGCTTTTTAATTTCAGGGTCATTTAGCTCAAAACAATTCATTAAATGCATGAAAAATAGCAAATGAAGTTAGATAGGGTTGAAATTTTAGGATGTGGCTTCTAATGGTTCATATGGAATGCACAAAAAGTTTGGAGTTGAAATAAGTTTAAAAAAATTGAAATCCTTTTGTAACAGACGAGTTTTCGTCCTAAACCCTGATACTTCGAAAGAGATTGTCCATTTTGTACACGAAGTGCATCCAGTTTTTGCCGTAACCCTCTCAACTTTTTAGCACATGCTATGTGGGTGAAATTATGATACCATGCCAAGTTTCAACCATTTCAGAGTTCATTTGTGGTGCTTTTTAATTTCAGGGTCATTTAGCTCAAAACAATTCATTAAATGCATGAAAAATAGCAAATGAAGTTAGATAGGGTCGAAATTTTAGGATGTGGCTTCTAATGCTTCATATTGAATGCACAAAAAGTCTGGAGTTGAAATAAGTTAAAAAAAATTGAAATCCTTTTGTAACAGACGAGTTTTCGTCCTATACCCTGATACTTCGAAAGAGATTGTCCATTTTGTATACGAAGTGCATCCAGTTTTTGCCGTAACCCTCTCAACTTTTTAGCACATGCTATGTGGGTGAAATTATGATACCATGCCAACTTTCAACCATTTCAGAGTTCATTTGTGGTGCTTTTTAATTTCAGGGTCATTTAGCTCAAAACAATTCATTAAATGCATGAAAAATAGCAAATGAAGTTAGATAGGGTTGAAATTTTAGGATGTGGCTTCTAATGGTTCATATTGAATGCACAAAAAGTCTGGAGTTGAAATAAGTTAAAAAAATTTGAAATCCTTTTGTAACAGACGAGTTTTCGTCCTAAACCGTGATACTTCGAAAGAGATTGTCCATTTTGTACACGAAGTGGATCCAGTTTTTGCCGTAACCCTCTCAACTTTTTAGCACATGCTATGTGGGTGAAATTATGGTACCATGCCAAGTTTCAACCATTTCAAAGTTCATTTGTGGTGCTTTTTAATTTCAGGGTCATTTAGCTCAAAACAATTCATTAAATGCATGAAAAATAGCAAATGAAGTTAGATAGGGTTGAAATTTTAGGATGTGGCTTCTAATGGTTCATATTGAATGCACAAAAAGTCTGGAGTTGAAATAAGTTAAAAAAAATTGAAATCCTTTTGTAACAGACGAGTTTTCGTCCGAAACCCTGATATTTCGAAAGAGATTGTCCATTTTGTACACGAAGTGCATCCAGTTTTTGCCGTAACCCTCTCAACTTTTTAGCACATGCTATGTGGGTGAAATTATGATACCATGCCAAGTTTCAACCATTTGATAGTTCATTTGTGGTGCTTTTTAATTTCAGGGTCATTTAGCTCAAAACAATTCATTAAATGCATGAAAAATAGCAAATGAAGTTAGATAGGGTTTAAATTTTAGGAGGTGGCTTCTAATGGTTCATATTGAATGCACAAAAAGTCTGGAGTTGAAAAAAGTTCAAAAAATTGAAATCCTTATGTAACAGACGAGTTTTCGTCCGAAACCGTGATACTTCGAAAGAGATTGTCCATTTTGTACACGAAGTGCATCCAGCTTTTGCCGTAAGCCTCTCAACTTTTTATCCCATGCTATGTGGGTGAAATTATGATACCATGCCAACTTTCAACCTTTTCAGAGTTCATTTGTGGTGCTTTTTAATTTCAGGGTCATTTAGCTCAAAACAATTCATTAAATGCATGAAAAATAGCAAATGAAGTTAGATAGGGTTGAAAGTTTAGGATGTGGCTTCTAATGGTTCATATTGAATGCACAAAAAGTCTGGAGTTGAAATAATTTTAAAAAATTGAAATCCTTTGGTAACACACGAGTTTTCGTCCGAAACCCTGATACTTCGAAAGAGATTGTCCATTTTGTACACGAAGTGCATCCAGTTTTTGCCGTAACCCTCTCAACTTTTTAGCACATGCTATGTGGGTGAAATTATGATACCATGCCAACTTTCAACCATTTCAGAGTTCATTTGTGGTGCTTTTTAATTTCAGGGTTATTTAGCTCAAAACAATTCATTAAATGCATGAAAAATAGCAAATGAAGTTAGATAGGGTTGAATTTTAAAGAATGTGGCTTCTAATGCTTCATATTGAATCCACAAAAAGTCTGGAGTTGAAATAAGTTAAAAAAAATTGAAATCCTTTTGTAACAGACGAGTTTTCGTCCTAAACCCTGATACTTCGAAAGAGATTGTCCATTTTGTACACGAAGTGCATCCAGTTTCGGCCGTAACCCTCTCAACTTTTTAGCACATGCTATGTGGGTGAAATTATGATACCATGCCAACTTTCAACCATTTCAGAGTTCATTTGTGGTGCTTTTTAATTTCAGGGTCATTTAGCTCAAAACAATTCATTAAATGCATGAAAAATAGCAAATGAAGTTAGATAGGGTCGAAATTTTAGGATGTGGCTTCTAATGGTTCATATTGAATCCACAAAAAGTTTGGAGTTGAAATAAGTTAAAAAAAATTGAAATCCTTTTGTAACAGACGAGTTTTCGTCCTAAACCCTGATACTTCGAAAGAGATTGTCCATTTTGTACACGAAGTGCATCCAGTTTTTGCCGTAACCCTCTCAACTTTTTAGCACATGCTATGTGGGTGAAATTATGGTACCATGCCAAGTTTCAACCATTTCAGAGTTCATTTGTGGTGCTTTTTAATTTCAGGGTCATTTAGCTTAAAACAATTCATTAAATGCATGAAAAATAGCAAATGAAGTTAGATAGGGTTGAAATTTTAGGATGTGGCTTCTAATGGTTCATATTGAATGCACAAAAAGTCTGGATTTGAAATAATTTTAAAAAATTGAAATCCTTTTGTAACAGACGAGTTTTCGTCCGAAACCCTGATACTTCGAAAGAGATTGTCCATTTTGTACACGAAGTGCATCCAGTTTTTGCCGTAACCCTCTCAACTTTTTAGCACATGCTATGTGGGTGAAATTATGATACCATGCCAACTTTCAACCATTTCATAGTTCATTTGTGGTGCTTTTTAATTTCAGGGTTATTTAGCTCAAAACAATTCATTAAATGCATGAAAAATAGCAAATCAAGTTAGATAGGGTTGAAATCTTAGGATGTGGCTTCTAATGGTTCATATGGAATGCACAAAAAGTTTGGAGTTGAAATAAGTTTAAAAAAATTGAAATCCTTTTGTAACAGACGAGTTTTCGTCCTAAACCCTCATACTTCGAAAGAGATTGTCCATTTTGTACACGAAGTGCATCCAGTTTTTGCCGTAACCCTCTCAACTTTTTATCACATGCTATGTGGGTGAAATTATGATACCATGCCAAGTTTCAACCATTTCAGAGTTCATTTGTGGTGCTTTTTAATTTTAGGGTCATTTAGCTCAAAACAATTCATTTAATGCATGAAAAATAGCAAATGAAGTTAGATAGGGTTGAAATTTTAGGATGTGGCTTCTAATGGTTCATATTGAATGCACAAAAAGTTTGGAGTTGAAATAAGTTAAAAAAAATAGAAATCCTTTTGTAACAGACGAGTTTTCGTCCTAAACCCTGATACTTCGAAAGAGATTGTCCATTTTGTACACGAAGTGCATCCAGTTTTTGCCGTAACCCTCTCAACTTTTTAGCACATGCTATGTGGGTGAAATTATGATACCATGCCAAGTTTCAACCATTTCAGAGTTCATTTGTGGTGCTTTTTAATTTCAGGGTTATTTAGCTCAAAACAATTCATTAAATGCATAAAAAATAGCAAATGAAGTTAGATAGGGTTGAAATTTTAGGATGTGGCTTCTAATGCTTCATATTTAATGCACAAAAAGTCTGGAGTTGAAATAAGTTAAAAAAATTGAAATCCTTTTGTAACACACGAGTTTTCGTCCGAAACCCTGATACTTCGAAAGAGATTGTCCATTTTGTACACGAAGTGCATCCAGTTTTTGCCGTAACCCTCTCAACTTTTTAGCACATGCTATTTGGGTGAAATTATGATACCATGCCAAGTTTCAACCATTTCAGAGTTCATTTGTGGTGCTTTTTAATTTCAGGGTCATTTAGCTCAAAACAATTCATTAAATGCATGAAAAATAGCAAATGAAGTTAGATAGGGTTGAAAGTTTAGGATGTGGCTTCTAATGGTTCATATTGAATGCACAAAAAGTCTGGAGTTGAAATAATTTTAAAAAATTGAAATCCTTTTGTAACAGACGAGTTTTCGTCCGAAACCCTGATACTTCGAAAGAGATTGTCCATTTTGTACACGAAGTGCATCCAGTTTTTTCCGTAACCCTCTCAACTGTTTAGCACATGCTATGTGGGTGAAATTATGATATACCATGCCAAGTTTCAACCATTTCCGAGTTCATTTGTGGTGCTTTTTAATTTCAGGGTCATTTAGCTGAAAACAATTCATTAAATGCATGAAAAATAGCAAATGAAGTTAGATAGGGTTGAAATTTTAGGATGTGGCTTCTAATGGTTCATATTGAATGCACAAAAAGTCTGGAGTTGAAATAATTTTAAAAAATTGAAATCCTTTTGTAACAGACGAGTTTTCGTCCGAAACCCTGATACTTCGAAAGAGATTGTCCATTTTGTACACGAAGTGCTTCCAGTTTTTGCCGTAACCCTCTCAACTTTTTAGCACATGCTATGTGGGTGAAATTATGATACCATGCCAACTTTCAACCATTTCAGAATTCATTTGTGGTGCTTTTTAATTTCAGGGTCATTTAGCTCAAAACAATTCATTAAATGCATGAAAAATAGCAAATGAAGTTAGATAGGGTCGAAATTTTAGGATGTGGCTTCTAATGGTTCATATTGAATGCACAAAAAGTTTGGAGTTGAAATAAGTTAAAAAAAATTGAAATCCTTTTGTAACAGACGAGTTTTCGGCCTAAACCCTGATACTTCGAAAGAGATTGTCCATTTTGTACACGAAGTGCATCCAGTTTTTGCCGTAACCCTCTCAACTTTTTAGCACATGCTATGTGGGTGAAATTATGATACCATGCCAAGTTTCAACCATTTCAGAGTTCATTTGTGGTGCTTTTTAATTTCAGGGTCATTTAGCTCAAAACAATTCATTAAATGCATAAAAAATAGCAAATGAAGTTAGATAGGGTTGAAATTTTAGGATGTGGCTTCTAATGCTTCATATTGAATGCACAAAAAGTCTGGAGTTGAAATAAGTTAAAAAAAATTGAAATCTTTTTGTAACACACGAGTTTTCGTCCGAAACCCTGATACTTCGAAAGAGATTGTCCGTTTTGTACACGAAGTGCATCCAGTTTTTGCCGTAACCCTCTCAACTTTTTAGCACATGCTATGTGGGTGAAATTATGATACCATGCCAAGTTTCAACCATTTCAGAGTTCATTTGTGGTGCTTTTTAATTTCAGGGTCATTTAGCTCAAAACAATTCATTAAATGCATGAAAAATAGCAAATGAAGTTAGATAGGGTTGAAAGTTTAGGATGTGGCTTCTAATGGTTCATATTGAATGCACAAAAAGTCTAGAGTTGAAATAATTTTAAAAAATTGAAATCCTTTTGTAACAGACGAGTTTTCGTCCGAAACCCTGATACTTCGAAAGAGATTGTCCATTTTGTACACGAAGTGCATCCAGTTTTTTCCGTAACCCTCTCAACTGTTTAGCACATGCTATGTGGGTGAAATTATGATATACCATGCCAAGTTTCAACCATTTCCGAGTTCATTTGTGGTGCTTTTTAATTTCAGGGTCATTTAGCTGAAAACAATTCATTAAATGCATGAAAAATAGCAAATGAAGTTAGATAGGGTTGAAATTTTAGGATGTGGCTTCTAATGGTTCATATTGAATGCACAAAAAGTCTGGAGTTGAAATAATTTTAAAAAATTGAAATCCTTTTGTAACAGACGAGTTTTCGTCCGAAACCCTGATACTTCGAAAGAGATTGTCCATTTTGTACACGAAGTGCATCCAGTTTTTGCCGTAACCCTCTCAACTTTTTAGCACATGCTATGTGGGTGAAATTATGATACCATGCCAACTTTCAACCATTTCAGAGTTCATTTGTGGTGCTTTTTAATTTCAGGGTCATTTAGCTCAAAACAATTCATTAAATGCATGAAAAATAGCAAATGAAGTTAGATAGGGTCGAAATTTTAGGATGTGGCTTCTAATGGTTCATATTGAATGCACAAAAAGTTTGGAGTTGAAATAAGTTAAAAAAAATTGAAATCCTTTTGTAACAGACGAGTTTTCGTCCTAAACCCTGATACTTCGAAAGAGATTGTCCATTTTGTACACGAAGTGCATCCAGTTTTTGCCGTAACCCTCTCAACTTTTTAGCACATGCTATGTGGGTGAAATTATGATACCATGCCAAGTTTCAACCATTTCAGAGTTCATTTGTGGTGCTTTTTAATTTCAGGGTCATTTAGCTCAAAACAATTCATTAAATGCATAAAAAATAGCAAATGAAGTTAGATAGGGTTGAAATTTTAGGATGTGGCTTCTAATGCTTCATATTGAATGCACAAAAAGTCTGGAGTTGAAATAAGTTAAAAAAATTGAAATCCTTTTGTAACACACGAGTTTTCGTCCGAAACCCTGATACTTCGAAAGAGATTGTCCGTTTTGTACACGAAGTGCATCCAGTTTTTGCCGTAACCCTCTCAACTTTTTAGCACATGCTATGTGGGTGAAATTATGATACCATGCCAAGTTTCAACCATTTCAGAGTTCATTTGTGGTGCTTTTTAATTTCAGGGTCATTTAGCTCAAAACAATTCATTAAATGCATGAAAAATAGCAAATGAAGTTAGATGGGGTTGAAAGTTTAGGATGTGGCTTCTAATGGTTCATATTGAATGCACAAAAGGTCTGGAGTTGAAATAATTTTAAAAAATTGAAATCCTTTTGTAACAGACGAGTTTTCGTCCGAAACCCTGATACTTCGAAAGAGATTGTCCATTTTGTACACGAAGTGCATCCAGTTTTTTCCGTAACCCTCTCAACTGTTTAGCACATGCTATGTGGGTGAAATTATGATATACCATGCCAAGTTTCAACCATTTCCGAGTTCATTTGTGGTGCTTTTTAATTTCAGGGTCATTTAGCTGAAAACAATTCATTAAATGCATGAAAAATAGCAAATGAAGTTAGACAGGGTTGAAATTTTAGGATGTGGCTTCTAATGGTTCATATTGAATGCACAAAAAGTCTGGAGTTGAAATAATTTTAAAAAATTGAAATCCTTTTGTAACAGACGAGTTTTCGTCCGAAACCCTGATATTTCGAAAGAGATTGTCCATTTTGTACACGAAGTGCATCCAGTTTTTGCCGTAACCCTCTCAACTTTTTAGCACATGCTATGTGGGTGAAATTATGATACCATGCCAACTTTCAACCATTTCAGAGTTCATTTGTGGTGCTTTTTAATTTCAGGGTCATTTAGCTCAAAACAATTCATTAAATGCATGAAAAATAGCAAATGAAGTTAGATAGGGTCGAAATTTTAGGATGTGGCTTCTAATGGTTCATATTGAATGCACAAAAAGTTTGGAGTTGAAATAAGTTAAAAAAAATTGAAATCCTTTTGTAACAGACGAGTTTTCGTCCTAAACCCTGATACTTCGAAAGAGATTGTCCATTTTGTACACGAAGTGCATCCAGTTTTTGCCGTAACCCTCTCAACTTTTTAGCACATGCTATGTGGGTGAAATTATGATACCATGACAAGTTTCAACCATTTCAGAGTTCATTTGTGGTGCTTTTTAATTTCAGGGTCATTTAGCTCAAAACAATTCATTAAATGCATAAAAAATAGCAAATGAAGTTAGATAGGGTTGAAATTTTAGGATGTGGCTTCTAATGCTTCATATTGAATGCACAAAAAGTCTGGAGTTGAAATAAGTTAAAAAAATTGAAATCCTTTTGTAACACACGAGTTTTCGTCCGAAACCCTGATACTTCGAAAGAGATTGTCCGTTTTGTACACGAAGTGCATCCAGTTTTTGCCGTAACCCTCTCAACTTTTTAGCACATGCTATGTGGGTGAAATTATGATACCATGCCAAGTTTCAACCATTTCAGAGTTCATTTGTGGTGCTTTTTAATTTCAGGGTCATTTAGCTCAAAACAATTCATTAAATGCATGAAAAATAGCAAATGAAGTTAGATAGGGTTGAAAGTTTAGGATGTGGCTTCTAATGGTTCATATTGAATGCACAAAAAGTCTGGAGTTGAAATAATTTTAAAAAATTGAAATCCTTTTGTAACAGACGAGTTTTCGTCCGAAACCCTGATACTTCGAAAGAGATTGTCCATTTTGTACACGAAGTGCATCCAGTTTTTTCCGTAACCCTCTCAACTGTTTAGCACATGCTATGTGGGTGAAATTATGATATACCATGCCAAGTTTCAACCATTTCCGAGTTCATTTGTGGTGCTTTTTAATTTCAGGGTCATTTAGCTGAAAACAATTCATTAAATGCATGAAAAATAGCAAATGAAGTTAGATAGGGTTCAAATTTTAGGATGTGGCTTCTAATGGTTCATATTGAATGCACAAAAAGTCTGGAGTTGAAATAATTTTAAAAAATTGAAATCCTTTTGTAACAGACGAGTTTTCGTCCGAAACCCTGATACTTCGAAAGAGATTGTCCATTTTGTACACGAAGTGCATCCAGTTTTTGCCGTAACCCTCTCAACTTTTTAGCACATGCTATGTGGGTGAAATTATGATACCATGCCAACTTTCAACCATTTCAGACTTCATTTGTGGTGCTTTTTAATTTCAGGGTCATTTAGCTCAAAACAATTCATTAAATGCATGAAAAATAGCAAATGAAGTTAGATAGGGTCGAAATTTTAGGATGTGGCTTCTAATGGTTCATATTGAATGCACAAAAAGTTTGGAGTTGAAATAAGTTAAAAAAAATTGAAATCCTTTTGTAACAGACGAGTTTTCGTCCTAAACCCTGATACTTCGAAAGAGATTGTCCATTTTGTACACGAAGTGCATCCAGTTTTTGCCGTAACCCTCTCAACTTTTTAGCACATGCTATGTGGGTGAAATTATGGTACCATGCCAAGTTTCAACCATTTCAGAGTTCATTTGTGGTGCTTTTTAATTTCAGGGTCATTTAGCTTAAAACAATTCATTAAATGCATGAAAAATAGCAAATGAAGTTAGATAGGGTTGAAATTTTAGGATGTGGCTTCTAATGGTTCATATTGAATGCACAAAAAGTCTGGAGTTGAAATAAGTTAAAAAAAATTGAAATCCTTTTGTAACAGACGAGTTTTCGTCCGAAACCCTGATATTTCGAAAGAGATTGTCCATTTTGTACACGAAGTGCATCCAGTTTTTGCCGTAACCCTATCAACTTTTTAGCACATACTATGTGGGTGAAATTATGATACCATGCCAAGTTTCAACCATTTGATAGTTCATTTGTGGTGCTTTTTAATTTCAGGGTCATTTAGCTCAAAACAATTCATTAAATGCATGAAAAATAGGAAATGAAGTTAGATAGGGTTGAAATTTTAGGATGTGGCTTCTAATGGTTCATATTGAATGCACAAAAAGTCTGGAGTTGAAAAAAGTTAAAAAAAATTGAAATCCTTATGTAACAGACGAGTTTTCGTCCGAAACCCTGATACTTCGAAAGAGATTGTCCATTTTGTACACGAAGTGCATCCAGCTTTTGCCGTAAACCTCTCAACTTTTTATCCCATGCTATGTGGGTGAAATTATGATACCATGCCAAGTTTCAACCATTTCAGAGTTCATTTGTTGTGCTTTTTAATTTCAGGGTCATTTAGCTCAAAACAATTCATTAAATGCATGAAAAATAGCAAATGAAGTTAGATAGGGTTGAAAGTTTAGGATGTGGATTCTAATGGTTCATATTGAATGCACAAAAAGTCTGGAGTTGAAATAATTTTAAAAAATTAAAATCCTTTTGTAACAGACGAGTTTTCGTCCGAAACCGTGATACTTCGAAAGAGATTGTCCATTTTGTACGCGAAGTGCATCCAGTTTTTGCCGTAACGCTCTCAACTTTTTAGCACATGCTATGTGGGTGAAATTATGATACCATGCCAACTTTCAACCATTTCAGAGTTCATTTGTGGTGCTTTTTAATTTCAGGGTCATTTAGCTCAAAACAATTCATTAAATGCATGAAAAATAGCAAATGAAGTTAGATAGGGTTGAAATTTAAAGAATGTGGCTTCTAATGGTTCATATGGAATGCACAAAAAGTTTGGAGTTGAAATAATTTTAAAAAATTGAAATCCTTTTGTAACAGACGAGTTTTCGTCCGAAACCGTGATACTTCGAAAGAGATTGTCCATTTTGTACACGAAGTGCATCCAGTTTTTGCCGTAACCCTCTCAACTTTTTAGCACATGCTATGTGGGTGAAATTATGATACCATGCCAACTTTCAACCATTTCAGAGTTTATTTGTGGTGCTTTTTAATTTCAGGGTCATTTAGCTCAAAACAATTCATTAAATGCATGAAAAATAGCAAATGAAGTTAGATAGGGTTGAAATTTTAGGATGTCGCTTCTAATGGTTCATATGGAATGCACAAAAAGTTTGGAGTTGAAATAAGTTTAAAAAAATTGAAATCCTTTTGTAACAGACGAGTTTTCGTCCTAAACCCTGATACTTCGAAAGAGATTGTCCATTTTGTACACGAAGTGCATCCAGTTTTTGCCGTAACCCTCTCAACTTTTTAGCACATGCTATGTGGGTGAAATTATGATACCATGCCAACTTTCAACCATTTCAGAGTTCATTTGTGGTGCTTTTTAATTTCAGGGTCATTTAGCTCAAAACAATTCATTAAATGCATGAAAAATAGCAAATGAAGTTAGATAGGGTCGAAATTTTAGGATGTGGCTTCTAATGGTTCATATTGAATGCACAAAAAGTCTGGAGTTGAAATAAGTTAAAAAAATTTGAAATCCTTTTGTAACAGACGAGTTTTCGTCCTAAACCGTGATACTTCGAAAGAGATTGTCCATTTTGTACACGAAGTGGATCCAGTTTTTGCCGTAACCCTCTCAACTTTTTAGCACATGCTATGTGGGTGAAATTATGGTACCATGCCAAGTTTCAACCATTTCAAAGTTCATTTGTGATGCTTTTTAATTTCAGGGTCATTTAGCTCAAAACAATTCATTAAATGCATGAAAAATAGCAAATGAAGTTAGATAGGGTTGAAATTTTAGGATGTGGCTTCTAATGGTTCATATTGAATGCACAAAAAGTCTGGAGTTGAAATAAGTTAAAAAAAATTGAAATCCTTTTGTAACAGACGAGTTTTCGTCCGAAACCCTGATATTTCGAAAGAGATTGTCCATTTTGTACACGAAGTGCATCCAGTTTTTGCCGTAACCCTCTCAACTTTTTAGCACATGCTATGTGGGTGAAATTATGATACCATGCCAAGTTTCAACCATTTGATAGTTCATTTGTGGTGCTTTTTAATTTCAGGGTCATTTAGCTCAAAACAATTCATTAAATGCATGAAAAATAGCAAATGAAGTTAGATAGGGTTTAAATTTTAGGAGGTGGCTTCTAATGGTTCATATTGAATGCACAAAAAGTCTGGAGTTGAAAAAAGTTAAAAAAAATTGAAATCCTTATGTAACAGACGAGTTTTCGTCCGAAACCGTGATACTTCGAAAGAGATTGTCCATTTTGTACACGAAGTGCATCCAGCTTTTGCCGTAAGCCTCTCAACTTTTTATCCCATGCTATGTGGGTGAAATTATGATACCATGCCAACTTTCAACCTTTTCAGAGTTCATTTGTGGTGCTTTTTAATTTCAGGGTCATTTAGCTCAAAACAATTCATTAAATGCATGAAAAATAGCAAATGAAGTTAGATAGGGTTGAAAGTTTAGGATGTGGCTTCTAATGGTTCATATTGAATGCACAAAAAGTCTGGAGTTGAAATAATTTTAAAAAATTGAAATCCTTTGGTAACACACGAGTTTTCGTCCGAAACCCTGATACTTCGAAAGAGATTGTCCATTTTGTACACGAAGTGCATCCAGTTTTTGCCGTAACCCTCTAAACTTTTTAGCACATGCTATGTGGGTGAAATTATGATACCATGCCAACTTTCAACCATTTCAGAGTTCATTTGTGGTGCTTTTTAATTTCAGGGTTATTTAGCTCAAAACAATTCATTAAATGCATGAAAAATAGCAAATGAAGTTAGATAGGGTTGAAATTTAAAGAATGTGGCTTCTAATGCTTCATATTGAACCCACAAAAAGTCTGGAGTTGAAATAAGTTAAAAAAAATTGAAATCCTTTTGTAACAGACGAGTTTTCGTCCTAAACCCTGATACTTCGAAAGAGATTGTCCATTTTGTACACGAAGTGCATCCAGTTTCGGCCGTAACCCTCTCAACTTTTTAGCACATGCTATGTGGGTGAAATTATGATACCATGCCAACTTTCAACCATTTCAGAGTTCATTTGTGGTGCTTTTTAATTTCAGGGTCATTTAGCTCAAAACAATTCATTAAACGCATGAAAAATAGCAAATGAAGTTAGATAGGGTCGAAATTTTAGGATGTGGCTTCTAATGGTTCATATTGAATCCACAAAAAGTCTGGAGTTGAAATAAGTTAAAAAAAATTGAAATCCTTTTGTAACAGACGAGTTTTCGTCCTAAACCCTGATACTTCGAAAGAGATTGTCCATTTTGTATACGAAGTGCATCCAGTTTTTGCCGTAACCCTCTCAACTTTTTAGCACATGCTATGTGGGTGAAATTATGATACCATGCCAAGTTTCAACCATTTCAGAGTTCATTTGTGGTGCTTTTTAATTTCAGGGTCATTTAGCTCAAAACAATTCATTAAATGCATGAAAAATAGCAAATGAAGTTAGATAGGGTCGAAATTTTAGGATGTGGCTTCTAATGGTTCATATTGAATGCACAAAAAGTCTGGAGTTGAAATAATTTTAAAAAATTGAAATCCTTTTGTAACAGACGAGTTTTCGTCCGAAACCCTGATACTTCGAAAGAGATTGTCCATTTTGTACACGAAATGCATCCAGTTTTTGCCGTAACCCTCTCAACTCTTTAGCACATGCTATGTGGGTGAAATTATGATACCATGCCAACTTTCAACCATTTCAGAGTTCATTTGTGGTGCTTTTTAATTTCAGGGTTATTTAGCTCAAAACAATTCATTAAATGCATGAAAAATAGCAAATGAAGTTAGATAGGGTTGAAAGTTTAGGATGTGGCTTCTAATGGTTCATATTGAATCCACAAAAAGTCTGGAGTTGAAATAAGTTAAAAAAAATTGAAATCCTTTTGTAACAGACGAGTTTTCGTCCGAAACCCTGATACTTCGAAAGAGATTGTCCATTTTGTACACGAAGTGCATCCAGTTTCGGCCGTATCCCTCTCAACTTTTTAGCACATGCTATGTAGGTGAAATTATGATACCATGCCAACTTTCAACCATTTCAGAGTTCATTTGTGGTGCTTTTTAATTTCAGGGTCATTTAGCTCAAAACAATTCATTAAATGCATGAAAAATAGCAAATGAAGTTAGATAGGGTCGAAATTTTAGGATGTGGCTTCTAATGGTTCATATTGAATCCACAAAAAGTCTGGAGTTGAAATAAGTTAAAAAAAATTGAAATCCTTTTGTAACAGACGAGTTTTCGTCCTAAACCCTGATACTTCGAAAGAGATTGTCCATTTTGTATACGAAGTGCATCCAGTTTTTGCCGTAACCCTCTCAACTTTTTAGCACATGCTATGTGGGTGAAATTATGATACCATGCCAAGTTTCAACCATTTCAGAGTTCATTTGTGGTGCTTTTTAATTTCAGGGTAATTTAGCTCAAAACAATTCATTAAATGCATGAAAAATAGCAAATGAAGTTAGATAGGGTCGAAATTTTAGGATGTGGCTTCTAATGGTTCATATTGAATGCACAAAAAGTTTGGAGTTGAAATAAGTTAAAAAAATTTGAAATCCTTTTGTAACAGACGAGTTTTCGTCTTAAACCCTGATACTTCGAAAGAGATTGTCCATTTTGTACACGAAGTGGATCCAGTTTTTGCCGTAACCCTCTCAACTTTTTAGCACATGCTATGTGGGTGAAATTATGGTACCATGCCAAGTTTCAACCATTTCAAAGTTCATTTGTGGTGCTTTTTAATTTCAGGGTCATTTACCTCAAAACAATTCATTAAATGCATGAAAAATAGCAAATGAAGTTAGATAGGGTTGAAATTTTAGGATGTGGCTTCTAATGGTTCATATTGAATGCACAAAAAGTCTGGAGTTGAAATAAGTTAAAAAAAATTGAAATCCTTTTGTAACAAACGAGTTTTCGTCCGAAACCCTGATATTTCGAAAGAGATTGTCCATTTTGTACACGAAGTGCATCCAGTTTTTGCCGTAACCCTCTCAACTTTTTAGCACATGCTATGTGGGTGAAATTATGATACCATGCCAACTTTCAACCATTTCAGAGTTCATTTGTGGTGCTTTTTAATTTCAGGGTCATTTAGCTGAAAACAATTCATTAAATGCATGAAAAATAGGAAATGAAGTTAGATAGGGTTGAAATTTTAGGATGTGGCTTCTAATGCTTCATATTGAATGCACAAAAAGTCTGGAGTTGAAATAATTTTAAAAAATTGAAATCCTTTTGTAACAGACGAGTTTTCGTCCGAAACCGTGATACTTCGAAAGAGATTGTCCATTTTGTACACGAAATGCATCCAGTTTTTGCCGTAACCCTCTCAACTCTTTAGCACATGCTATGTGGGTGAAATTATGATACCATGCCAACTTTCAACCATTTCAGAGTTCATTTGTGGTGCTTTTTAATTTCAGGGTTATTTAGCTCAAAACAATTCATTAAATGCATGAAAAATAGCAAATGAAGTTAGATAGGGTTGAAAGTTTAGGATGTGGCTTCTAATGGTTCATATTGAATGCACAAAAAGTCTGTAGTTGAAATAATTTTAAAAAATTGAAATCCTTTTGTAACAGACGAGTTTTCGTCCGAAACCGTGATACTTCGAAAGAGATTGTCCATTTTGTACACGAAGTGCATCCAGTTTTTGCCGTAACCCTCTCAACTTTTTAGCACATGCTATGTGGGTGAAATTATGGTACCATGCCAAGTTTCAACCATTTCAAAGTTCATTTGTGGTGCTTTTTAATTTCAGGGTCATTTAGCTCAAAACAATTCATTAAATGCATGAAAAATAGCAAATGAAGTTAGATAGGGTTGAAATTTTAGGATGTGGCTTCTAATGGTTCATATTGAATGCACAAAAAGTCTGGAGTTGAAATAAGTTAAAAAAAATTGAAATCCTTTTGTAACAGACGAGTTTTCGTCCGAAACCCTGATATTTCGAAAGAGATTGTCCATTTTGTACACGAAGTGCATCCAGTTTTTGCCGTAACCCTCTCAACTTTTTAGCACATGCTATGTGGGTGAAATTATGATACCATGCCAAGTTTCAACCATTTGATAGTTCATTTGTGGTGCTTTTTAATTTCAGGGTCATTTAGCTCAAAACAATTCATTAAATGCATGAAAAATAGCAAATGAAGTTAGATAGGGTTTAAATTTTAGGAGGTGGCTTCTAATGGTTCATATTGAATGCACAAAAAGTCTGGAGTTGAAAAAAGTTAAAAAAATTTGAAATCCTTATGTAACAGACGAGTTTTCGTCCGAAACCGTGATACTTCGAAAGAGATTGTCCATTTTGTACACGAAGTGCATCCAGCTTTTGCCGTAAGCCTCTCAACTTTTTATCCCATGCTATGTGGGTGAAATTATGATACCATGCCAACTTTCAACCTTTTCAGAGTTCATTTGTGGTGCTTTTTAATTTCAGGGTCATTTAGCTCAAAACAATTCATTAAATGCATGAAAAATAGCAAATGAAGTTAGATAGGGTTGAAAGTTTAGGATGTGGCTTCTAATGGTTCATATTGAATGCACAAAAAGTCTGGAGTTGAAATAATTTTAAAAAATTGAAATCCTTTGGTAACACACGAGTTTTCGTCCGAAACCCTGATACTTCGAAAGAGATTGTCCATTTTGTACACGAAGTGCATCCAGTTTTTGCCGTAACCCTCTAAACTTTTAGCACATGCTATGTGGGTGAAATTATGATACCATGCCAACTTTCAACCATTTCAGAGTTCATTTGTGGTGCTTTTTAATTTCAGGGTTATTTAGCTCAAAACAATTCATTAAATGCATGAAAAATAGCAAATGAAGTTAGATAGGGTTGAAATTTAAAGAATGTGGCTTCTAATGCTTCATATTGAATCCACAAAAAGTCTGGAGTTGAAATAAGTTAAAAAAAATTGAAATCCTTTTGTAACAGACGAGTTTTCGTCCTAAACCCTGATACTTCGAAAGAGATTGTCCATTTTGTACACGAAGTGCATCCAGTTTCGGCCGTAACCCTCTCAACTTTTTAGCACATGCTATGTGGGTGAAATTATGATACCATGCCAACTTTCAACCATTTCAGAGTTCATTTGTGGTGCTTTTTAATTTCAGGGTCATTTAGCTCAAAACAATTCATTAAATGCATGAAAAATAGCAAATGAAGTTAGATAGGGTCGAAATTTTAGGATGTGGCTTCTAATGGTTCATATTGAATGCACAAAAAGTTTGGAGTTGAAATAAGTTAAAAAAATTTGAAATCCTTTTGTAACAGACGAGTTTTCGTCTTAAACCCTGATACTTCGAAAGAGATTGTCCATTTTGTACACGAAGTGGATCCAGTTTTTGCCGTAACCCTCTCAACTTTTTAGCACATGCTATGTGGGTGAAATTATGGTACCATGCCAAGTTTCAACCATTTCAAAGTTCATTTGTGGTGCTTTTTAATTTCAGGGTCATTTACCTCAAAACAATTCATTAAATGCATGAAAAATAGCAAATGAAGTTAGATAGGGTTGAAATTTTAGGATGTGGCTTCTAATGGTTCATATTGAATGCACAAAAAGTCTGGAGTTGAAATAAGTTAAAAAAAATTGAAATCCTTTTGTAACAGACGAGTTTTCGTCCGAAACCCTGATATTTCGAAAGAGATTGTCCATTTTGTACACGAAGTGCATCCAGTTTTTGCCGTAACCCTCTCAACTTTTTAGCACATGCTATGTGGGTGAAATTATGATACCATGCCAACTTTCAACCATTTCAGAGTTCATTTGTGGTGCTTTTTAATTTCAGGGTCATTTAGCTGAAAACAATTCATTAAATGCATGAAAAATAGGAAATGAAGTTAGATAGGGTTGAAATTTTAGGATGTGGCTTCTAATGCTTCATATTGAATGCACAAAAAGTCTAGAGTTGAAATAATTTTAAAAAATTGAAATCCTTTTGTAACAGACGAGTTTTCGTCCGAAACCCTGATACTTCGAAAGAGATTGTCCATTTTGTACACGAAGTGCATCCAGCTTTTGCCGTAAGCCTCTCAACTTTTTATCCCATGCTATGTGGGTGAAATTATGATACCATGCCAACTTTCAACCTTTTCAGAGTTCATTTGTGGTGCTTTTTAATTTCAGGGTCATTTAGCTCAAAACAATTCATTAAATGCATGAAAAATAGCAAATGAAGTTAGATAGGGTTGAAAGTTTAGGATGTGGCTTCTAATGGTTCATATTGAATGCACAAAAAGTCTGGAGTTGAAATAATTTTAAAAAATTGAAATCCTTTGGTAACACACGAGTTTTCGTCCGAAACCCTGATACTTCGAAAGAGATTGTCCATTTTGTACACGAAGTGCATCCAGTTTTTGCCGTAACCCTCTAAACTTTTAGCACATGCTATGTGGGTGAAATTATGATACCATGCCAACTTTCAACCATTTCAGAGTTCATTTGTGGTGCTTTTTAATTTCAGGGTTATTTAGCTCAAAACAATTCATTAAATGCATGAAAAATAGCAAATGAAGTTAGATAGGGTTGAAATTTAAAGAATGTGGCTTCTAATGCTTCATATTGAATCCACAAAAAGTCTGGAGTTGAAATAAGTTAAAAAAAATTGAAATCCTTTTGTAACAGACGAGTTTTCGTCCTAAACCCTGATACTTCGAAAGAGATTGTCCATTTTGTACACGAAGTGCATCCAGTTTCGGCCGTAACCCTCTCAACTTTTTAGCACATGCTATGTGGGTGAAATTATGATACCATGCCAACTTTCAACCATTTCAGAGTTCATTTGTGGTGCTTTTTAATTTCAGGGTCATTTAGCTCAAAACAATTCATTAAATGCATGAAAAATAGCAAATGAAGTTAGATAGGGTCGAAATTTTAGGATGTGGCTTCTAATGGTTCATATTGAATCCACAAAAAGTCTGGAGTTGAAATAAGTTAAAAAAAATTGAAATCCTTTTGTAACAGACGAGTTTTCGTCCTAAACCCTGATACTTCGAAAGAGATTGTCCATTTTGTATACGAAGTGCATCCAGTTTTTGCCGTAACCCTCTCAACTTTTTAGCACATGCTATGTGGGTGAAATTATGATACCATGCCAAGTTTCAACCATTTCAGAGTTCATTTGTGGTGCTTTTTAATTTCAGGGTCATTTAGCTCAAAACAATTCATTAAATGCATGAAAAATAGCAAATGAAGTTAGATAGGGTCGAAATTTTAGGATGTGGCTTCTAATGGTTCATATTGAATGCACAAAAAGTCTGGAGTTGAAATAATTTTAAAAAATTGAAATCCTTTTGTAACAGACGAGTTTTCGTCCGAAACCGTGATACTTCGAAAGAGATTGTCCATTTTGTACACGAAATGCATCCAGTTTTTGCCGTAACCCTCTCAACTCTTTAGCACATGCTATGTGGGTGAAATTATGATACCATGCCAACTTTCAACCATTTCTGAGTTCATTTGTGGTGCTTTTTAATTTCAGGGTTATTTAGCTCAAAACAATTCATTAAATGCATGAAAAATAGCAAATGAAGTTAGATAGGGTTGAAAGTTTAGGATGTGGCTTCTAATGGTTCATATTGAATCCACAAAAAGTCTGGAGTTGAAATAAGTTAAAAAAAATTGAAATCCTTTTGTAAGAGACGAGTTTTCGTCCTAAACCCTGATACTTCGAAAGAGATTGTCCATTTTGTACACGAAGTGCATCCAGTTTCGGCCGTAACCCTCTCAACTTTTTAGCACATGCTATGTAGGTGAAATTATGATACCATGCCAACTTTCAACCATTTCAGAGTTCATTTGTGGTGCTTTTTAATTTCAGGGTCATTTAGCTCAAAACAATTCATTAAATGCATGAAAAATAGCAAATGAAGTTAGATAGGGTCGAAATTTTAGGATGTGGCTTCTAATGGTTCATATTGAATCCACAAAAAGTCTGGAGTTGAAATAAGTTAAAAAAAATTGAAATCCTTTTGTAACAGACGAGTTTTCGTCCTAAACCCTGATACTTCGAAAGAGATTGTCCATTTTGTATACGAAGTGCATCCAGTTTTTGCCGTAACCCTCTCAACTTTTTAGCACATGCTATGTGGGTGAAATTATGATACCATGCCAAGTTTCAACCATTTCAGAGTTCATTTGTGGTGCTTTTTAATTTCAGGGTCATTTAGCTCAAAACAATTCATTAAATGCATGAAAAATAGCAAATGAAGTTAGATAGGGTCGAAATTTTAGGATGTGGCTTCTAATGGTTCATATTGAATGCACAAAAAGTTTGGAGTTGAAATAAGTTAAAAAAATTTGAAATCCTTTTGTAACAGACGAGTTTTCGTCCTAAACCCTGATACTTCGAAAGAGATTGTCCATTTTGTACACGAAGTGGATCCAGTTTTTGCCGTAACCCTCTCAACTTTTTAGCACATGCTATGTGGGTGAAATTATGGTACCATGCCAAGTTTCAACCATTTCAAAGTTCATTTGTGGTGCTTTTTAATTTCAGGGTCATTTACCTCAAAACAATTCATTAAATGCATGAAAAATAGCAAATGAAGTTAGATAGGGTTGAAATTTTAGGATGTGGCTTCTAATGGTTCATATTGAATGCACAAAAAGTCTGGAGTTGAAATAAGTTAAAAAAAATTGAAATCCTTTTGTAACAGACGAGTTTTCGTCCGAAACCCTGATATTTCGAAAGAGATTGTCCATTTTGTACACGAAGTGCATCCAGTTTTTGCCGTAACCCTCTCAACTTTTTAGCACATGCTATGTGGGTGAAATTATGATACCATGCCAACTTTCAACCATTTCAGAGTTCATTTGTGGTGCTTTTTAATTTCAGGGTCATTTAGCTGAAAACAATTCATTAAATGCATGAAAAATAGGAAATGAAGTTAGATAGGGTTGAAATTTTAGGATGTGGCTTCTAATGCTTCATATTGAATGCACAAAAAGTCTGGAGTTGAAATAATTTTAAAAAATTGAAATCCTTTTGTAACAGACGAGTTTTCGTCCGAAACCGTGATACTTCGAAAGAGATTGTCCATTTTGTACACGAAATGCATCCAGTTTTTGCCGTAACCCTCTCAACTCTTTAGCACATGCTATGTGGGTGAAATTATGATACCATGCCAACTTTCAACCATTTCAGAGTTCATTTGTGGTGCTTTTTAATTTCAGGGTTATTTAGCTCAAAACAATTCATCAAATGCATGAAAAATAGCAAATGAAGTTAGATAGGGTTGAAAGTTTAGGATGTGGCTTCTAATGGTTCATATTGAATGCACAAAAAGTCTGTAGTTGAAATAATTTTAAAAAATTGAAATCCTTTTGTAACAGACGAGTTTTCGTCCGAAACCGTGATACTTCGAAAGAGATTGTCCATTTTGTACACGAAGTGCATTCAGTTTTTGCCGTAACCCTCTCAACTTTTTAGCACATGCTATGTGGGTGAAATTATGATACCATGCCAACTTTCAACCATTTCAGAGTTCATTTGTGGTGCTTTTTAATTTCAGGGTTATTTAGCTCAAAACAATTCATTAAATGCATGAAAAATAGCAAATGAAGTTAGATAGGGTTGAAATTTTAGGATGTGGCTTCTAATGGTTCATATGGAATGCACAAAAAGTTTGGAGTTGAAATAAGTTTAAAAAAATTGAAATCCTTTTGTAACAGACGAGTTTTCGTCCTAAACCCTGATACTTCGAAAGAGATTGTCCATTTTGTACACGAAGTGCATCCAGTTTCGGCCGTAACCCTCTCAACTTTTTAGCACATGCTATGTGGGTGAAATTATGATACCATGCCAAGTTTCAACCATTTCAGAGTTCATTTGTGGTGCTTTTTAATTTCAGGGTCATTTAGCTCAAAACAATTCATTAAATGCATGAAAAATAGGAAATGAAGTTAGATAGGGTTGAAATTTTAGGATGTGGCTTCTAATGCTTCATATTGAATGCACAAAAAGTCTGGAGTTGAAATAAGTTAAAAAAAATTGAAATCCTTTTGTAACAGACGAGTTTTCGTCCTAAACCCTGATACTTCGAAAGAGATTGTCCATTTTGTACACGAAGTGCATCCAGTTTTTGCCGTAACCCTCTCAACTTTTTAGCACATGCTATGTGGGTGAAATTATGATACCATGCCAACTTTCAACCATTTCAGAGTTCATTTGTGGTGCTTTTTAATTTCAGGGTCATTTAGCTCAAAACAATTCATTTAATGCATGAAAAATAGCAAATGAAGTTAGATACGGTTGAAATTTTAGGATGTCGCTTCTAATGGTTCATATTGAATGCACAAAAAGTCTGGAGTTGAAATAAGTTAAAAAAAATTGAAATCCTTTTGTAACAGACGAGTTTTCCTCCTAAACCCTGATACTTCGAAAGAGATTGTCCATTTTGTACACGAAGTGCATCCAGTTTTTGCCGTAACCCTCTCAACTTTTTAGCACATGCTATGTGGGTGAAATTATGGTACCATGCCAAGTTTCAACCATTTCATAGTTCATTTGTGGTGCTTTTTAATTTCAGGGTCATTTAGCTCAAAACAATTCATTAAATGCATGAAAAATAGCAAATGAAGTTAGATAGGGTTGAAATTTTAGGATGTGGCTTCTAATGGTTCATATTGAATGCACAAAAAGTCTGGAGTTGAAATAATTTTAAAAAATTGAAATCCTTTTGTAACAGACGAGTTTTCGTCCGAAACCCTGATACTTCGAAAGAGATTGTCCATTTTGTATACGAAGTGCATCCAGTTTTTGCCGTAACCCTCTCAACTTTTTAGCACATGCTATGTGGGTGAAATTATGATACCATGCCAAGTTTCAACCATTTCAGAGTTCATTTGTGGTCCTTTTTAATTTCAGGGTCATTTAGCTCAAAACAATTCATTAAATGCATGAAAAATAGCAAATGAAGTTAGATAGGGTCGAAATTTTAGGATGTGGCTTCTAATGGTTCATATTGAATGCACAAAAAGTCTGGAGTTGAAATAAGTTAAAAAAAATTGAAATCCTTTTGTAACAGACGAGTTTTCGTCCTAAACCCTGATACTTCGAAAGAGATTGTCCATTTTGTACACGAAATGCATCCAGTTTTTGCCGTAACCCTCTCAACTTTTTAGCACATGCTATGTGGGTGAAATTATGGTACCATGCCAAGTTTCAACCATTTGATAGTTCATTTGTGGTGCTTTTTAATTTCAGGGTCATGTAGCTCAAAACAATTCATTAAATGCATGAAAAATAGCAAATGAAGTTAGATAGGGTTGAAATTTTAGGATGTGGCTTCTAATGGTTCATATTGAATGCACAAAAAGTCTGGAGTTGAAATAAGTTAAAAAAAATTGAAATCCTTTTGTAACAGACGAGTTTTCGTCCGAAACCCTCATATTTCGAAAGAGATTGTCCATTTTGTACACGAAGTGCATCCAGTTTTTGCCGTAACCCTCTCAACTTTTTAGCACATGCTATGTGGGTGAAATTATGATACCATGCCAAGTTTCAACCATTTGATAGTTCATTTGTGGTGCTTTTTAATTTCAGGGTCATGTAGCTCAAAATAATTCATTAAATGCATGAAAAATAGCAAATGAAGTTAGATAGGGTTGAAATTTTAGGATGTGGCTTCTAATGGTTCATATTGAATGCACAAAAAGTCTGGAGTTGAAAAAAGTTAAAAAAATTGAAATCCTTTGGTAACACACGAGTTTTCGTCCGAAACCCTGATACTTCGAAAGAGATTGTCCATTTTGTACACGAAGTGCATCCAGTTTTTGCCGTAACCCTCTCAACTTTTTAGCACATGCTATGTGGGTGAAATTATGATACCATGCCAACTTTCAACCATTTCAGAGTTCATTTGTGGTGCTTTTTAATTTCAGGGTCATTTAGCTGAAAACAATTCATTAAATGCATGAAAAATAGCAAATGAAGTTAGATAGGGTTGAAAGTTTAGGATGTGGCTTCTAATGCTTCATATTGAATGCACAAAAAGTCTGGAGTTGAAATAATTTTAAAAAATTGAAATTCTTTTGTAACAGACGAGTTTTCGTCCGAAACCGTGATACTTCGAAAGAGATTGTCCATTTTGTACACGAAGTGCATCCAGTTTTTGCCGTAACCCTCTCAAATTTTTAGCACATGCTATGTGGGTGAAATTATGATACCATGCCAACTTTCAACCATTTCAGAGTTCATTTGTGGTGCTTTTTAATTTCAGGGTCATTTAGCTCAAAACAATTCATTAAATGCATGAAAAATAGCAAATGAAGTTAGATAGGGTTGAAATTTAAAGAATGTGGCTTCTAATGGTTCATATGGAATGCACAAAAAGTTTGGAGTTGAAATAAGTTTAAAAAAATTGAAATCCTTTTGTAACAGACGAGTTTTCGTCCTAAACCCTGATACTTCGAAAGAGATTGTTCATTTTGTACACGAAGTGCATCCAGTTTTTGCCGTAACCCTCTCAACTTTTTAGCACGTGCTATGTGGGTGAAATTATGATACCATGCCAAGTTTCAACCATTTCAGAGTTCATTTGTGGTGCTTTTTAATTTCAGGGTCATTTAGCTCAAAACAATTCATTTAATGCATGAAAAATAGCAAATAAAGTTAGATAGGGTTGAAATTTTAGGATGTCGCTTCTAATGGTTCATATTGAATGCACAAAAAGTTTGGAGTTGAAATAAGTTAAAAAAATTTGAAATCCTTTTGTAACAGACGAGTTTTCGTCCTAAACCCTGATACTTCGAAAGAGATTGTCCATTTTGTACACGAAGTGCATCCAGTTTTTGCCGTAACCCTCTCAACTTTTTAGCACATGCTATGTGGGTGAAATTATGATACCATGCCAACTTTCAACCATTTCAGAGTTCATTTGTGGTGCTTTTTAATTTCAGGGTCATTTAGCTCAAAACAATTCATTTAATGCATGAAAAATAGCAAATGAAGTTAGATACGGTTGAAATTTTAGGATGTCGCTTCTAATGGTTCATATTGAATGCACAAAAAGTTTGGAGTTAAAATAAGTTAAAAAAATTTGAAATCCTTTTGTAACAGACGAGTTTTCGTCCGAAACCCTGATACTTCGAAAGAGATTGTCCATTTTGTACACGAAGTGCATTCAGTTTTTGCCGTAACCCTCTCAACTTTTTAGCACATGCTATGTGGGTGAAATTATGATACCATGCCAACTTTCAACCATTTCAGAGTTCATTTGTGGTGCTTTTTAATTTCAGGGTCATTTAGCTCAAAACAATTCATTTAATGCATGAAAAATAGCAAATGAAGTTAGATACGGTTGAAATTTTAGGATGTGGCTTCTAATGGTTCATATTGAATGCACAAAAAGTTTGGAGTTAAAATAAGTTAAAAAAATTTGAAATCCTTATGTAACAGACGAGTTTTCGTCCGAAACCCTGATACTTCGAAAGAGATTGTCCATTTTGTACACGAAGTGCATCCAGCTTTTGCCGTAACCCTCTCAACTTTTTATCCCATGCTATGTGGGTGAAATTATGATACCATGCCAAGTTTCAACCTTTTTAGAGTTCATTTGTGGTGCTTTTTAATTTCAGGGTCATTTAGCTCAAAACAATTCATTAAATGCATAAAAAATAGCAAATGAAGTTAGATAGGGTTGAAATTTTAGGATGTGGCTTCTAATGGTTCATATTGAATGCACAAAAAGTCTGGAGTTGAAATAAGTTAAAAAAATTGAAATCCTTATGTAACAGACGAGTTTTCGTCCGAAACCCTGATACTTCGAAAGAGATTGTCCATTTTGTACATGAAGTGCATCCAGTTTTTGCAGTAACCCTCTCAACTTTTTAGCACATACTATGTGGGTGAAATTATGATACCATGCCAAGTTTCAACCATTTCAGAGTTCATTTGTGGTGCTTTTTAATTTCAGGGTCATTTAGCTGAAAACAATTCATTAAATGCATGAAAAATAGCAAATGAAGTTAGATAGGGTTGAAATTTTAGGATGTGGCTTCTAATGGTTCATATTGAATGCACAAAAAGTCTGGAGTTGAAATAAGTTAAAAAAATTGAAATCCTTTTGTAACACACGAGTTTTCATCCGAAACCCTGATACTTCGAAAGAGATTGTCCATTTTGTACACGAAGTGCATCCAGTTTTTGCAGTAACCCTCTCAACTTTTTAGCACATGCTATGTGGGTGAAATTATGATACCATGCCAAGTTTCAACCATTTCAGGGTTCATTTGTGGTGCTTTTTAATTTCAGGGTCATTTAGCTGAAAACAATTCATTAAATGCATGAAAAATAGCAAATGAAGTTAGATAGGGTTGAAAGTTTAGGATGTGGCTTCTAATGGTTCATATTGAATGCACAAAAAGTCTGGAGTTGAAATAATTTTAAAAAATTGAAATCCTTTTGTAACAGACGAGTTTTCGTCCGAAACCGTGATACTTCGAAAGAGATTGTCCATTTTGTACACGAAGTGCATCCAGTTTTTGCCGTAACCCTCTCAACTTTTTAGCACATGCTATGTGGGTGAAATTATGATACCATGCCAACTTTCAACCATTTCAGAGTTCATTTGTGGTGCTTTTTAATTTCAGGGTTATTTAGCTCAAAACAATTCATTAAATGCATGAAAAATAGCAAATGAAGTTAGATAGGGTTGAAATTTAAAGAATGTGGCTTCTAATGGTTCATATGGAATGCACAAAAAGTTTGGAGTTGAAATAAGTTTAAAAAAATTGAAATCCTTTTGTAACAGACGAGTTTTCGTCCTAAACCCTGATACTTCGAAAGAGATTGTCCATTTTGTACACGAAGTGCATCCAGTTTTTGCCGTAACCCTCTCAACTTTTTAGCACGTGCTATGTGGGTGAAATTATGATACCATGCCAAGTTTCAACCATTTCAGAGTTCATTTGTGGTGCTTTTTAATTTCAGGGTCATTTAGCTCAAAACAATTCATTTAATGCATGAAAAATAGCAAATGAAGTTAGATAGGGTTGAAATTTTAGGATGTCGCTTCTAATGGTTCATATTGAATGCACAAAAAGTTTGGAGTTGAAATAAGTTAAAAAAAATTGAAATCCTTTTGTAACAGACGAGTTTTCGTCCTAAACCCTGATACTTCGAAAGAGATTGTCCATTTTGTACACGAAGTGCATCCAGTTTTTGCCGTAACCCTCTCAACTTTTGAGCACATGCTATGTGGGTGCAATTATGATACCATGCCAACTTTCAACCATTTCAGAGTTCATTTGTGGTGCTTTTTAATTTCAGGGTCATTTAGCTCAAAACAATTCATTTAATGCATGAAAAATAGCAAATGAAGTTAGATACGGTTGAAATTTTAGGATGTGGCTTCTAATGGTTCATATTGAATGCACAAAAAGTTTGGAGTTAAAATAAGTTAAAAAAATTTGAAATCCTTTTGTAACAGACGAGTTTTCGTCCGAAACCCTGATACTTCGAAAGAGATTGTCCATTTTGTACACGAAGTGCATTCAGTTTTTGCCGTAACCCTCTCAACTTTTTAGCACATGCTATGTGGGTGAAATTATGATACCATGCCAACTTTCAACCATTTCAGAGTTCATTTGTGGTGCCTTTTAATTTCAGGGTCATTTAGCTCAAAACAATTCATTAAATGCATGAAAAATAGCAAATGAAGTTAGATAGGGTTGAAATTTTGGGATGTGGCTTCTAATGGTTCATATTGAATGCACAAAAAGTCTGGAGTTGAAATAAGTTAAAAAAATTGAAATCCTTATGTAACAGACGAGTTTTCGTCCGAAACCCTGATACTTCGAAAGAGATTGTCCATTTTGTACACGAAGTGCATCCAGCTTTTGCCGTAACCCTCTCAACTTTTTATCCCATGCTATGTGGGTGAAATTATGATACCATGCCAAGTTTCAACCTTTTTAGAGTTAATTTGTGGTGCTTTTTAATTTCAGGGTCATTTAGCTCAAAACAATTCATTAAATGCATAAAAAATAGCAAATGAAGTTAGATAGGGTTGAAATTTTAGGATGTGGCTTCTAATGGTTCATATTGAATGCACAAAAAGTCTGGAGTTGAAATAAGTTAAAAAAATTGAAATCCTTTTGTAACACACGAGTTTTCATCCGAAACCCTGATACTTCGAAAGAGATTGTCCATTTTGTACACGAAGTGCATCCAGTTTTTGCAATAACCCTCTCAACTTTTTAGCACATGCTATGTGGGTGAAATTATGATACCATGCCAAGTTTCAACCATTTCAGAGTTCATTTGTGGTGCTTTTTAATTTCAGGGTCATTTAGCTGAAAACAATTCATTATATGCATGAAAAATAGCAAATGAAGTTAGATAGGGTTGAAAGTTTAGGATGTGGCTTCTAATGGTTCATATTGAATGCACAAAAAGTCTGGAGTTGAAATAATTTTAAAAAATTGAAATCCTTTTGTAACAGACGAGTTTTCATCCGAAACCCTGATACTTCGAAAGAGATTGTCCATTTTGTACACGAAGTGCATCCAGTTTTTTCCGTAACCCTCTCAACTTTTTAGCACATGCTATGTGGGTGAAATTATGATATACCATGCCAAGTTTCAACCATTTCCGAGTTCATTTGTGGTGCTTTTTAATTTCAGGGTCATTTAGCTGAAAACAATTCATTAAATGCATGAAAAATAGCAAATGAAGTTAGATAGGGTTGAAATTTTAGGATGTGGCTTCTAATGGTTCATATTGAATGCACAAAAAGTCTGGAGTTGAAATAATTTTAAAAAATTGAAATCCTTTTGTAACAGACGAGTTTTCGTCCGAAACCCTGATACTTCGAAAGAGATTGTCCATTTTGTACACGAAGTGCATCCAGTTTTTGCCGTAACCCTCTCAACTTTTTAGCACATGCTATGTGGGTGAAATTATGATACCATGCCAATTTTCAACCATTTCCGAGTTCATTTGTGGTGCTTTTTAATTTCAGGGTCATTTAGCTGAAAACAATTCATTAAATGCAGGAAAAATAGCAAATGAAGTTAGATAGGGTTGAAATTTTAGGATGTGGCTTCTAATGGTTCATATTGAATGCACAAAAAGTCTGGAGTTGAAATAATTTTAAAAAATTGAAATCCTTTTGTAACAGACGAGTTTTCGTCCGAAACCCTGATACTTCGAAAGAGATTGTCCATTTTGTACACGAAGTGCATCCAGTTTTTGCCGTAACCCTCTCAACTTTTTAGCACATGCTATGCGGGTGAAATTATGATACCATGCCAAGTTTCAGCCATTTCAGAGTTCATTTGTGGTGCTTTTTAATTTCAGGGTCATTTAGCTCAAAACAATTCATTAAATGCATGAAAAATAGCAAATGAAGTTAGATAGGGTCGAAATTTTAGGATGTGGCTTCTAATTGTTCATATTGAATGCACAAAAAGTCTGGAGTTGAAATAAGTTTAAAAAAATTGAAATCCTTTTATAACAGACGAGTTTTCGTCCGAAACCCTGATACTTCGAAAGAGATTGTCCATTTTGTACACGAAGTGCATCCAGTTTTTGCCGTAACCCTCTCAACTTTTTAGCACATGCTATGTGGGTGAAATTATGATACCATGCCAAGTTTCAACCGTTTCAGAGTTCATTTGTGGTGCTTTTTAATTTCAGGGTCGTTTAGCTCAAAACAATTCATTAAATGCATGAAAAATAACAAATGAAGTTAGATAGGGTTGAAATTTTAGGATGTGGCTTCTAATGGTTCATATTGAATGCACAAAAAGTCTGGAGTTGAAATAATTTCAAAAAAATTGAAATCCTTTTGTAACAGACGAGTTTTCGTCCGAAACCCTGATACTTCGAAAGAGATTGTCCATTTTGTACACGAAGTGCATCCAGTTTTTGCCGTAACCCTCTCAACTTTTTAGCACATGCTATGTGGGTGAAATTATGATACCATGCCAACTTTCAACCATTTCAGAGTTCATTTGTGGTGCTTTTTAATTTCAGGGTCATTTAGCTCAAAACAATTCATTAAATGCATGAAAAATAGCAAATGAAGTTAGATAGGGTTGAAATTTTAGGATGTGTCTTCTAATGGTTCATATTGAATGCACAAAAAGTCTGGAGTTGAAATAAGTTAAAAAAATTGAAATCCTTATGTAACAGACGAGTTTTCGTCCGAAACCTTGATACTTCGAAAGAGATTGTCCATTGTGTACACGAAGTGCATCCAGCTTTTGCCGTAACCCTCTCAACTTTTTATCCCATGCTATGTGGGTGAAATTATGATACCATGCCAAGTTTCAACCTTTTTAGAGTTCATTTGTGGTGCTTTTTAATTTCAGGGTCATTTAGCTGAAAACAATTCATTAAATGCATAAAAAATAGCAAATGAAGTTAGATAGGGTTGAAATTTTAGGATGTGGCTTCTAATGCTTCATATTGAATGCACAAAAAGTCTGGAGTTGAAATAAGTTAAAAAAATTGAAATCCTTTTGTAACACACAAGTTTTCATCCGAAACCCTGATACTTCGAAAGAGATTGTCCATTTTGTACACGAAGTGCATCCAGTTTTTGCCGTAACCCTCTCAACTTTTTAGCACATGCTATGTGGGTGAAATTATGATACCATGCCAAGTTTCAACCATTTCAGAGTTCATTTGTGGTGCCTTTTAATTTCAGGGTCATTTAGCTGAAAACAATTCATTAAATGCATGAAAAATAGCAAATGAAGTTAGATAGGGTTGAAAGTCTAGGATGTGGCTTCTAATGGTTCATATTGAATGCACAAAAAGTCTGGAGTTGAAATAATTTTAAAAAATTGAAATCCTTTTGTAACAGACGAGTTTTCGTCCGAAACCCTGATACTTCGAAAGAGATTGTCCATTTTGTACACGAAGTGCATCCAGTTTTTTCCGTAACCCTCTCAACTTTTTAGCACATGCTATGTGGGTGAAATTATGATATACCATGCCAAGTTTCAACCATTTCCGAGTTCATTTGTGGTGCTTTTTAATTTCAGGGTCATTTAGCTGAAAACAATTCATTAAATGCATGAAAAATAGCAAATGAAGTTAGATAGGGTTGAAATTTTAGGATGTGGCTTCTAATGGTTCATATTGAATGCACAAAAAGTCTGGAGTTGAAACAATTTTAAAAAATTGAAATCCTTTTGTAACAGACGAGTTTTCGTCCGAAACCCTGATACTTCGAAAGAGATTGTCCATTTTGTACACGAAGTGCATCCAGTTTTTGGCGTAACCCTCTCAACTTTTTAGCACATGCTATGTGGGTGAAATTATGATACCATGCCAAGTTTCAACCATTTCCGAGTTCATTTGTGGTGCTTTTTAATTTCAGGGTCATTTAGCTGATAACAATTCATTAAATGCATGAAAAATAGCAAATGAAGTTAGATAGGGTTGAAATTTTAGGATGTGGCTTCTAATGGTTCATATTGAATGCACAAAAAGTTTGGAGTTAAAATAAGTTAAAAAAAATTGAAATCCTTTTGTAACAGACGAGTTTTCGTCCGAAACCCTGATACTTCGAAAGAGATTGTCCATTTTGTACACGAAGTGCATTCAGTTTTTGCCGTAACCCTCTCAACTTTTTAGCACATGCTATGTGGGTGAAATTATGATACCATGCCAACTTTCAACCATTTCAGAGTTCATTTGTGGTGCTTTTTAATTTCAGGGTCATTTAGCTCAAAACATTTCATTTAATGCATGAAAAATAGCAAATGAAGTTAGATACGGTTGAAATTTTAGGATGTGGCTTCTAATGGTTCATATTGAATGCACAAAAAGTTTGGAGTTAAAATAAGTTAAAAAAATTTGAAATCCTTATGTAACAGACGAGTTTTCGTCCGAAACCCTGATACTTCGAAAGAGATTGTCCATTTTGTACACGAAGTGCATCCAGCTTTTGCCGTAACCCTCTCAACTTTTTAGCACGTGCTATGTGGGTGAAATTATGATACCATGCCAAGTTTCAACCTTTTTAGAGTTCATTTGTGGTGCTTTTTAATTTCAGGGTCATTTAGCTCAAAACAATTCATTTAATGCATGAAAAATAGCAAATGAAGTTAGATAGGGTTGAAATTTTAGGATGTGGCTTCTAATGGTTCATATTGAATGCACAAAAAGTCTGGAGTTGAAATAAGTTAAAAAAATTGAAATCCTTATGTAACAGACGAGTTTTCGTCCGAAACCCTGATACTTCGAAAGAGATTGTCCATTTTGTACATGAAGTGCATCCAGTTTTTGCAGTAACCCTCTCAACTTTTTAGCACATGCTATGTGGGTGAAATTATGATACCATGCCAAGTTTCAACCATTTCAGAGTTCATTTGTGGTGCTTTTTAATTTCAGGGTCATTTAGCTGAAAACAATTCATTAAATGCATGAAAAATAGCAAATGAAGTTAGATAGGGTTGAAATTTTAGGATGTGGCTTCTAATGGTTCATATTGAATGCACAAAAAGTCTGGAGTTGAAATAAGTTAAAAAAATTGAAATCCTTTTGTAACACACGAGTTTTCATCCGAAACCCTGATACTTCGAAAGAGATTGTCCATTTTGTACACGAAGTGCATCCAGTTTTTGCAGTAACCCTCTCAACTTTTTAGCACATGCTATGTGGGTGAAATTATGATACCATGCCAAGTTTCAACCATTTCAGAGTTCATTTGTGGTGCTTTTTAATTTCAGGGTCATTTAGCTGAAAACAATTCATTAAATGCATGAAAAATAGCAAATGAAGTTAGATAGGGTTGAAAGTTTAGGATGTGGCTTCTAATGGTTCATATTGAATGCACAAAAAGTCTGGAGTTGAAATAATTTTAAAAAATTGAAATCCTTATGTAACAGACGAGTTTTCGTCCGAAACCCTGATACTTCGAAAGAGATTGTCCATTTTGTACATGAAGTGCATCCAGTTTTTGCAGTAACCCTCTCAACTTTTTAGCACATGCTATGTGGGTGAAATTATGATACCATGCCAAGTTTCAACCATTTCAGAGTTCATTTGTGGTGCTTTTTAATTTCAGGGTCATTTAGCTGAAAACAATTCATTAAATGCATGAAAAATAGCAAATGAAGTTAGATAGGGTTGAAATTTTAGGATGTGGCTTCTAATGGTTCATATTGAATGCACAAAAAGTCTGGAGTTGAAATAAGTTAAAAAAATTGAAATCCTTTTGTAACACACGAGTTTTCATCCGAAACCCTGATACTTCGAAAGAGATTGTCCATTTTGTACACGAAGTGCATCCAGTTTTTTCCGTAACCCTCTCAACTTTTTAGCACATGCTATGTGGGTGAAATTATGATACCATGCCAAGTTTCAACCATTTCAGAGTTCATTTGTGGTGCTTTTTAATTTCAGGGTCATTTAGCTGAAAACAATTCATTAAATGCATGAAAAATAGCAAATGAAGTTAGATAGGGTTGAAAGTTTAGGATGTGGCTTCTAATGGTTCATATGGAATGCACAAAAAGTTTGGAGTTGAAATAAGTTTAAAAAAATTGAAATCCTTTTGTAACAGACGAGTTTTCGTCCTAAACCCTGATACTTCGAAAGAGATTGTCCATTTTGTACACGAAGTGCATCCAGTTTTTGCCGTAACCCTCTCAACTTTTTAGCACGTGCTATTTGGGTGAAATTATGATACCATGCCAAGTTTCAACCATTTCAGAGTTCATTTGTGGTGCTTTTTAATTTCAGGGTCATTTAGCTCAAAACAATTCATTTAATGCATGAAAAATAGCAAATGAAGTTAGATAGGGTTGAAATTTTAGGATGTCGCTTCTAATGGTTCATATTGAATGCACAAAAAGTTTGGAGTTGAAATAAGTTAAAAAAATTTGAAATCCTTTTGTAACAGACGAGTTTTCGTCCTAAACCCTGATACTTCGAAAGAGATTGTCCATTTTGTACACGAAGTGCATCCAGTTTTTGCCGTAACCCTCTCAACTTTTGAGCACATGCTATGTGGGTGCAATTATGATACCATGCCAACTTTCAACCATTTCAGAGTTCATTTGTGGTGCTTTTTAATTTCAGGGTCATTTAGCTCAAAACAATTCATTTAATGCATGAAAAATAGCAAATGAAGTTAGATACGGTTGAAATTTTAGGATGTGGCTTCTAATGGTTCATATTGAATGCACAAAAAGTTTGGAGTTAAAATAAGTTAAAAAAATTTGAAATCCTTTTGTAACAGACGAGTTTTCGTCCGAAACCCTGATACTTCGAAAGAGATTGTCCATTTTGTACACGAAGTGCATTCAGTTCTTGCCGTAACCCTCTCAACTTTTTAGCACATGCTATGTGGGTGAAATTATGATACCATGCCAACTTTCAACCATTTCAGAGTTCATTTGTGGTGCTTTTTAATTTCAGGGTCATTTAGCTCAAAACAATTCATTAAATGCATGAAAAATAGCAAATGAAGTTAGATAGGGTTGAAATTTTGGGATGTGGCTTCTAATGGTTCATATTGAATGCACAAAAAGTCTGGAGTTGAAATAAGTTAAAAAAATTGAAATCCTTATGTAACAGACGAGTTTTCGTCCGAAACCCTGATACTTCGAAAGAGATTGTCCATTTTGTACACGAAGTGCATCCAGCTTTTGCCGTAACCCTCTCAACTTTTTATCCCATGCTATGTGGGTGAAATTATGATACCATGCCAAGTTTCAACCTTTTTAGAGTTCATTTGTGGTGCTTTTTAATTTCAGGGTCATTTAGCTCAAAACAATTCATTAAATGCATAAAAAATAGCAAATGAAGTTAGATAGGGTTGAAATTTTAGGATGTGGCTTCTAATGGTTCATATTGAATGCACAAAAAGTCTGGAGTTGAAATAAGTTAAAAAAATTGAAATCCTTTTGTA
The DNA here is from genome assembly GCA_039707655.1 of Elymus sibiricus. Classification (NCBI taxonomy): domain Eukaryota; kingdom Viridiplantae; phylum Streptophyta; class Magnoliopsida; order Poales; family Poaceae; genus Elymus; species Elymus sibiricus. Next base: position 244,097,134 of record CM077665.1, read on the forward strand.
ACACACGAGTTTTCATCCGAAACCCTGATACTTCGAAAGAGATTGTCCATTTTGTACACGAAGTGCATCCAGTTTTTGCCGTAACCCTCTCAACTTTTTAGCACATGCTATGTGGGTGAAATTATGATACCATGCCAACTTTCAACCATTTCAGAGTTCATTTGTGGTGCTTTTTAATTTCAGGGTCATTTAGCTCAAAACAATTCATTAAATGCATGAAAAATAGCAAATGAAGTTAGATAGGGTTGAAATTTTAGGATGTGTCTTCTAATGGTTCATATTGAATGCACAAAAAGTCTGGAGTTGAAATAAGTTAAAAAAATTGAAATCCTTATGTAACAGACGAGTTTTCGTCCGAAACCTTGATACTTCGAAAGAGATTGTCCATTGTGTACACGAAGTGCATCCAGATTTTGCCGTAACCCTCTCAACTTTTTATCCCATGCTATGTGGGTGAAATTATGATACCATGCCAAGTTTCAACCTTTTTAGAGTTCATTTGTGGTGCTTTTTAATTTCAGGGTCATTTAGCTGAAAACAATTCATTAAATGCATAAAAAATAGCAAATGAAGTTAGATAGGGTTGAAATTTTAGGATGTGGCTTCTAATGCTTCATATTGAATGCACAAAAAGTCTGGAGTTGAAATAAGTTAAAAAAATTGAAATCCTTTTGTAACACACAAGTTTTCATCCGAAACCCTGATACTTCGAAAGAGATTGTCCATTTTGTACACGAAGTGCATCCAGTTTTTGCCGTAACCCTCTCAACTTTTTAGCACATGCTATGTGGGTGAAATTATGATACCATGCCAAGTTTCAACCATTTCAGAGTTCATTTGTGGTGCTTTTTAATTTCAGGGTCATTTAGCTGAAAACAATTCATTAAATGCATGAAAAATAGCAAATGAAGTTAGATAGGGTTGAAAGTCTAGGATGTGGCTTCTAATGGTTCATATTGAATGCACAAAAAGTCTGGAGTTGAAATAATTTTAAAAAATTGAAATCCTTTTGTAACAGACGAGTTTTCGTCCGAAACCCTGATACTTCGAAAGAGATTGTCCATTTTGTACACGAAGTGCATCCAGTTTTTTCCGTAACCCTCTCAACTTTTTAGCACATGCTATGTGGGTGAAATTATGATATACCATGCCAAGTTTCAACCATTTCCGAGTTCATTTGTGGTGCTTTTTAATTTCAGGGTCATTTAGCTGATAACAATTCATTAAATGCATGAAAAATAGCAAATGAAGTTAGATAGGGTTGAAATTTTAGGATGTGGCTTCTAATGGTTCATATTGAATGCACAAAAAGTTTGGAGTTAAAATAAGTTAAAAAAATTTGAAATCCTTTTGTAACAGACGAGTTTTCGTCCGAAACCCTGATACTTCGAAAGAGATTGTCCATTTTGTACACGAAGTGCATTCAGTTTTTGCCGTAACCCTCTCAACTTTTTAGCACATGCTATGTGGGTGAAATTATGATACCATGCCAACTTTCAACCATTTCAGAGTTCATTTGTGGTGCTTTTTAATTTCAGGGTCATTTAGCTCAAAACATTTCATTTAATGCATGAAAAATAGCAAATGAAGTTAGATACGGTTGAAATTTTAGGATGTGGCTTCTAATGGTTCATATTGAATGCACAAAAAGTTTGGAGTTAAAATAAGTTAAAAAAATTTGAAATCCTTATGTAACAGACGAGTTTTCGTCCGAAACCCTGATACTTCGAAAGAGATTGTCCATTTTGTACACGAAGTGCATCCAGCTTTTGCCGTAACCCTCTCAACTTTTTAGCACGTGCTATGTGGGTTAAATTATGATACCATGCCAAGTTTCAACCTTTTTAGAGTTCATTTGTGGTGCTTTTTAATTTCAGGGTCATTTAGCTCAAAACAATTCATTTAATGCATGAAAAATAGCAAATGAAGTTAGATAGGGTTGAAATTTTAGGATGTGGCTTCTAATGGTTCATATTGAATGCACAAAAAGTCTGGAGTTGAAATAAGTTAAAAAAATTGAAATCCTTATGTAACAGACGAGTTTTCGTCCGAAACCCTGATACTTCGAAAGAGATTGTCCATTTTGTACATGAAGTGCATCCAGTTTTTGCAGTAACCCTCTCAACTTTTTAGCACATGCTATGTGTGTGAAATTATGATACCATGCCAAGTTTCAACCATTTCAGAGTTCATTTGTGGTGCTTTTTAATTTCAGGGTCATTTAGCTGAAAACAATTCATTAAATGCATGAAAAATAGCAAATGAAGTTAGATAGGGTTGAAATTTTAGGATGTGGCTTCTAATGGTTCATATTGAATGCACAAAAAGTCTGGAGTTGAAATAAGTTAAAAAAATTGAAATCCTTTTGTAACACACGAGTTTTCATCCGAAACCCTGATACTTCGAAAGAGATTGTCCATTTTGTACACGAAGTGCATCCAGTTTTTGCAGTAACCCTCTCAACTTTTTAGCACATGCTATGTGGGTGAAATTATGATACCATGCCAAGTTTCAACCATTTCAGAGTTCATTTGTGGTGCTTTTTAATTTCAGGGTCATTTAGCTGAAAACAATTCATTAAATGCATGAAAAATAGCAAATGAAGTTAGATAGGGTTGAAAGTTTAGGATGTGGCTTCTAATGGTTCATATTGAATGCACAAAAAGTCTGGAGTTGAAATAATTTTAAAAAATTGAAATCCTTATGTAACAGACGAGTTTTCGTCCGAAACCCTGATACTTCGAAAGAGATTGTCCATTTTGTACATGAAGTGCATCCAGTTTTTGCAGTAACCCTCTCAACTTTTTAGCACATGCTATGTGGGTGAAATTATGATACCATGCCAAGTTTCAACCATTTCAGAGTTCATTTGTGGTGCTTTTTAATTTCAGGGTCATTTAGCTGAAAACAATTCATTAAATGCATGAAAAATAGCAAATGAAGTTAGATAGGGTTGAAATTTTAGGATGTGGCTTCTAATGGTTCATATTGAATGCACAAAAAGTCTGGAGTTGAAATAAGTTAAAAAAATTGAAATCCTTTTGTAACACACGAGTTTTCATCCGAAACCCTGATACTTCGAAAGAGATTGTCCATTTTGTACACGAAGTGCATCCAGTTTTTGCCGTAACCCTCTCAACTTTTTAGCACATGCTATGTGGGTGAAATTATGATACCATGCCAAGTTTCAACCATTTCAGAGTTCATTTGTGGTGCTTTTTAATTTCAGGGTCATTTAGCTGAAAACAATTCATTAAATGCATGAAAAATAGCAAATGAAGTTAGATAGGGTTGAAAGTTTAGGATGTGGCTTCTAATGGTTCATATGGAATGCACAAAAAGTTTGGAGTTGAAATAAGTTTAAAAAAATTGAAATCCTTTTGTAACAGACGAGTTTTCGTCCTAAACCCTGATACTTCGAAAGAGATTGTCCATTTTGTACACGAAGTGCATCCAGTTTTTGCCGTAACCCTCTCAACTTTTTAGCACGTGCTATTTGGGTGAAATTATGATACCATGCCAAGTTTCAACCATTTCAGAGTTCATTTGTGGTGCTTTTTAATTTCAGGGTCATTTAGCTCAAAACAATTCATTTAATGCATGAAAAATAGCAAATGAAGTTAGATAGGGTTGAAATTTTAGGATGTCGCTTCTAATGGTTCATATTGAATGCACAAAAAGTTTGGAGTTGAAATAAGTTAAAAAAATTTGAAATCCTTTTGTAACAGACGAGTTTTCGTCCTAAACCCTGATACTTCGAAAGAGATTGTCCATTTTGTACACGAAGTGCATCCAGTTTTTGCCGTAACCCTCTCAACTTTTGAGCACATGCTATGTGGGTGCAATTATGATACCATGCCAACTTTCAACCATTTCAGAGTTCATTTGTGGTGCTTTTTAATTTCAGGGTCATTTAGCTCAAAACAATTCATTTAATGCATGAAAAATAGCAAATGAAGTTAGATACGGTTGAAATTTTAGGATGTGGCTTCTAATGGTTCATATTGAATGCACAAAAAGTTTGGAGTTAAAATAAGTTAAAAAAATTTGAAATCCTTTTGTAACAGACGAGTTTTCGTCCGAAACCCTGATACTTCGAAAGAGATTGTCCATTTTGTACACGAAGTGCATTCAGTTCTTGCCGTAACCCTCTCAACTTTTTAGCACATGCTATGTGGGTGAAATTATGATACCATGCCAACTTTCAACCATTTCAGAGTTCATTTGTGGTGCTTTTTAATTTCAGGGTCATTTAGCTCAAAACAATTCATTAAATGCATGAAAAATAGCAAATGAAGTTAGATAGGGTTGAAATTTTGGGATGTGGCTTCTAATGGTTCATATTGAATGCACAAAAAGTCTGGAGTTGAAATAAGTTAAAAAAATTGAAATCCTTATGTAACAGACGAGTTTTCGTCCGAAACCCTGATACTTCGAAAGAGATTGTCCATTTTGTACACGAAGTGCATCCAGCTTTTGCCGTAACCCTCTCAACTTTTTATCCCATGCTATGTGGGTGAAATTATGATACCATGCCAAGTTTCAACCTTTTTAGAGTTCATTTGTGGTGCTTTTTAATTTCAGGGTCATTTAGCTCAAAACAATTCATTAAATGCATAAAAAATAGCAAATGAAGTTAGATAGGGTTGAAATTTTAGGATGTGGCTTCTAATGGTTCATATTGAATGCACAAAAAGTCTGGAGTTGAAATAAGTTAAAAAAATTGAAATCCTTTTGTAACACACGAGTTTTCATCCGAAACCCTGATACTTCGAAAGAGATTGTCCATTTTGTACACGAAGTGCATCCAGTTTTTGCAATAACCCTCTCAACTTTTTAGCACATGCTATGTGGGTGAAATTATGATACCATGCCAAGTTTCAACCATTTCAGAGTTCATTTGTGGTGCTTTTTAATTTCAGGGTCATTTAGCTGAAAACAATTCATTAAATGCATGAAAAATAGCAAATGAAGTTAGATAGGGTTGAAAGTTTAGGATGTGGCTTCTAATGGTTCATATTGAATGCACAAAAAGTCTGGAGTTGAAATAATTTTAAAAAATTGAAATCCTTTTGTAACAGACGAGTTTTCATCCGAAACCCTGATACTTCGAAAGAGATTGTCCATTTTGTACACGAAGTGCATCCAGTTTTTTCCGTAACCCTCTCAACTTTTTAGCACATGCTATGTGGGTGAAATTATGATATACCATGCCAAGTTTCAACCATTTCCGAGTTCATTTGTGGTGCTTTTTAATTTCAGGGTCATTTAGCTGAAAACAATTCATTAAATGCATGAAAAATAGCAAATGAAGTTAGATAGGGTTGAAATTTTAGGATGTGGCTTCTAATGGTTCATATTGAATGCACAAAAAGTCTGGAGTTGAAATAATTTTAAAAAATTGAAATCCTTTTGTAACAGACGAGTTTTCGTCCGAAACCCTAATACTTCGAAAGAGATTGTCCATTTTGTACACGAAGTGCATCCGGTTTTTGCCGTAACCCTCTCAACTTTTTAGCACATGCTATGTGGGTGAAATTATGATACCATGCCAATTTTCAACCATTTCCGAGTTCATTTGTGGTGCTTTTTAATTTCAGGGTCATTTAGCTGAAAACAATTCATTAAATGCAGGAAAAATAGCAAATGAAGTTAGATAGGGTTGAAATTTTAGGATGTGGCTTCTAATGGTTCATATTGAATGCACAAAAAGTCTGGAGTTGAAATAATTTTAAAAAATTGAAATCCTTTTGTAACAGACGAGTTTTCGTCCGAAACCCTGATACTTCGAAAGAGATTGTCCATTTTGTACACGAAGTGCATCCAGTTTTTGCCGTAACCCTCTCAACTTTTTAGCACATGCTATGCGGGTGAAATTATGATACCATGCCAAGTTTCAGCCATTTCAGAGTTCATTTGTGGTGCTTTTTAATTTCAGGGTCATTTAGCTCAAAACAATTCATTAAATGCATGAAAAATAGCAAATGAAGTTAGATAGGGTCGAAATTTTAGGATGTGGCTTCTAATTGTTCATATTGAATGCACAAAAAGTCTGGAGTTGAAATAAGTTTAAAAAAATTGAAATCCTTTTATAACAGACGAGTTTTCGTCCGAAACCCTGATACTTCGAAAGAGATTGTCCATTTTGTACACGAAGTGCATCCAGTTTTTGCCGTAACCCTCTCAACTTTTTAGCACATGCTATGTGGGTGAAATTATGATACCATGCCAAGTTTCAACCGTTTCAGAGTTCATTTGTGGTGCTTTTTAATTTCAGGGTCGTTTAGCTCAAAACAATTCATTAAATGCATGAAAAATAACAAATGAAGTTAGATAGGGTTGAAATTTTAGGATGTGGCTTCTAATGGTTCATATTGAATGCACAAAAAGTCTGGAGTTGAAATAATTTCAAAAAAATTGAAATCCTTTTGTAACAGACGAGTTTTCGTCCGAAACCCTGATACTTCGAAAGAGATTGTCCATTTTGTACACGAAGTGCATCCAGTTTTTGCCGTAACCCTCTCAACTTTTTAGCACATGCTATGTGGGTGAAATTATGATACCATGCCAACTTTCAACCATTTCAGAGTTCATTTGTGGTGCTTTTTAATTTCAGGGTCATTTAGCTCAAAACAATTCATTAAATGCATGAAAAATAGCAAATGAAGTTAGATAGGGTTGAAATTTTAGGATGTGTCTTCTAATGGTTCATATTTAATGCACAAAAAGTCTGGAGTTGAAATAAGTTAAAAAAATTGAAATCCTTATGTAACAGACGAGTTTTCGTCCGAAACCTTGATACTTCGAAAGAGATTGTCCATTGTGTACACGAAGTGCATCCAGCTTTTGCCGTAACCCTCTCAACTTTTTATCCCATGCTATGTGGGTGAAATTATGATACCATGCCAAGTTTCAACCTTTTTAGAGTTCATTTGTGGTGCTTTTTAATTTCAGGGTCATTTAGCTGAAAACAATTCATTAAATGCATAAAAAATAGCAAATGAAGTTAGATAGGGTTGAAATTTTAGGATGTGGCTTCTAATGCTTCATATTGAATGCACAAAAAGTCTGGAGTTGAAATAAGTTAAAAAAATTGAAATCCTTTTGTAACACACAAGTTTTCATCCGAAACCCTGATACTTCGAAAGAGATTGTCCATTTTGTACACGAAGTGCATCCAGTTTTTGCCGTAACCCTCTCAACTTTTTAGCACATGCTATGTGGGTGAAATTATGATACCATGCCAAGTTTCAACCATTTCAGAGTTCATTTGTGGTGCTTTTTAATTTCAGGGTCATTTAGCTGAAAACAATTCATTAAATGCATGAAAAATAGCAAATGAAGTTAGATAGGGTTGAAAGTCTAGGATGTGGCTTCTAATGGTTCATATTGAATGCACAAAAAGTCTGGAGTTGAAATAATTTTAAAAAATTGAAATCCCTTTGTAACAAACGAGTTTTCGTCCGAAACCCTGATACTTCGAAAGAGATTGTCCATTTTGTACACGAAGTGCATCCAACTTTTTCCGTAACCCTCTCAACTTTTTAGCACATGCTATGTGGGTGAAATTATGATATACCATGCCATGTTTCAACCATTTCCGAGTTCATTTGTGGTGCTTTTTAATTTCAGGGTCATTTAGCTGAAAACAATTCATTAAATGCATGAAAAATAGCAAATGAAGTTAGATAGGGTTGAAATTTTAGGATGTGGCTTCTAATGGTTCATATTGAATGCACAAAAAGTCTGGAGTTGAAATAATTTTAAAAAATTGAAATCCTTTTGTAACAGACGAGTTTTCGTCCGAAACCCTGATACTTCGAAAGAGATTGTCCATTTTGTACACGAAGTGCATCCAGTTTTTGCCGTAACCCTCTCAACTTTTTAGCACATGCTATGTGGGTGAAATTATGATACCATGCCAAGTTTCAACCATTTCCGAGTTCATTTGTGGTGCTTTTTAATTTCAGGGTCATTTAGCTGATAACAATTCATTAAATGCATGAAAAATAGCAAATGAAGTTAGATAGGGTTGAAATTTTAGGATGTGGCTTCTAATGGTTCGTATTGAATGCACAAAAAGTCTGGAGTTGAAATAATTTTAAAAATTTGAAATCCTTTTGTAACAGACGAGTTTTCGTCCGAAACCCTGATACTTCGAAAGAGATTGTCCATTTTGTACACGAAGTGCATCCAGTTTTTGCCGTAACCCTCTGAACTTTTTAGCACATGCTATGCGGGTGAAATTATGATACCATGCCAAGTTTCAACCATTTTAGAGTTCATTTGTGGTGCTTTTTAATTTCAGGGTCATTTAGCTCAAAACAATTCATTAAATGCATGAAAAATAGCAAATGAAGTTAGATAGGGTTGAAATTTTAGGATGTGGCTTCTAATGGTTCATATTGAATGCACAAAAAGTCTGGAGTTGAAATAAGTTTAAAAAAATTGAAATCCTTTTGTAACAGACGAGTTTTCGTCCTAAACCCTGATACTTCGAAAGAGATTGTCCATTTTGTACACGAAGTGCATCCAGTTTTTGCCGTAACCCTCTCAACTTTTTAGCACGTGCTATGTGGGTGAAATTATGATACCATGCCAAGTTTCAACCATTTCAGAGTTCATTTGTGGTGCTTTTTAATTTCAGGGTCATTTAGCTCAAAACAATTCATTTAATGCATGAAAAATAGCAAATGAAGTTAGATAGGGTTGAAATTTTAGGATGTCGCTTCTAATGGTTCATATTGAATGCACAAAAAGTTTGGAGTTGAAATAAGTTAAAAAAATTTGAAATCCTTTTGTAACAGACGAGTTTTCGTCCTAAACCCTGATACTTCGAAAGAGATTGTCCATTTTGTACACGAAGTGCATCCAGTTTTTGCCGTAACCCTCTCAACTTTTGAGCACATGCTATGTGGGTGCAATTATGATACCATGCCAACTTTCAACCATTTCAGAGTTCATTTGTGGTGCTTTTTAATTTCAGGGTCATTTAGCTCAAAACAATTCATTTAATGCATGAAAAATAGCAAATGAAGTTAGATACGGTTGAAATTTTAGGATGTGGCTTCTAATGGTTCATATTGAATGCACAAAAAGTTTGGAGTTAAAATAAGTTAAAAAAATTTGAAATCCTTTTGTAACAGACGAGTTTTCGTCCGAAACCCTGATACTTCGAAAGAGATTGTCCATTTTGTACACGAAGTGCATTCAGTTCTTGCCGTAACCCTCTCAACTTTTTAGCACATGCTATGTGGGTGAAATTATGATACCATGCCAACTTTCAACCATTTCAGAGTTCATTTGTGGTGCTTTTTAATTTCAGGGTCATTTAGCTCAAAACAATTCATTAAATGCATGAAAAATAGCAAATGAAGTTAGATAGGGTTGAAATTTTGGGATGTGGCTTCTAATGGTTCATATTGAATGCACAAAAAGTCTGGAGTTGAAATAAGTTAAAAAAATTGAAATCCTTATGTAACAGACGAGTTTTCGTCCGAAACCCTGATACTTCGAAAGAGATTGTCCATTTTGTACACGAAGTGCATCCAGCTTTTGCCGTAACCCTCTCAACTTTTTATCCCATGCTATGTGGGTGAAATTATGATACCATGCCAAGTTTCAACCTTTTTAGAGTTCATTTGTGGTGCTTTTTAATTTCAGGGTCATTTAGCTCAAAACAATTCATTAAATGCATAAAAAATAGCAAATGAAGTTAGATAGGGTTGAAATTTTAGGATGTGGCTTCTAATGGTTCATATTGAATGCACAAAAAGTCTGGAGTTGAAATAAGTTAAAAAAATTGAAATCCTTTTGTAACACACGAGTTTTCATCCGAAACCCTGATACTTCGAAAGAGATTGTCCATTTTGTACACGAAGTGCATCCAGTTTTTGCAATAACCCTCTCAACTTTTTAGCACATGCTATGTGGGTGAAATTATGATACCATGCCAAGTTTCAACCATTTCAGAGTTCATTTGTGGTGCTTTTTAATTTCAGGGTCATTTAGCTGAAAACAATTCATTAAATGCATGAAAAATAGCAAATGAAGTTAGATAGGGTTGAAAGTTTAGGATGTGGCTTCTAATGGTTCATATTGAATGCACAAAAAGTCTGGAGTTGAAATAATTTTAAAAAATTGAAATCCTTTTGTAACAGACGAGTTTTCATCCGAAACCCTGATACTTCGAAAGAGATTGTCCATTTTGTACACGAAGTGCATCCAGTTTTTTCCGTAACCCTCTCAACTTTTTAGCACATGCTATGTGGGTGAAATTATGATATACCATGCCAAGTTTCAACCATTTCCGAGTTCATTTGTGGTGCTTTTTAATTTCAGGGTCATTTAGCTGAAAACAATTCATTAAATGCATGAAAAATAGCAAATGAAGTTAGATAGGGTTGAAATTTTAGGATGTGGCTTCTAATGGTTCATATTGAATGCACAAAAAGTCTGGAGTTGAAATAATTTTAAAAAATTGAAATCCTTTTGTAACAGACGAGTTTTCGTCCGAAACCCTAATACTTCGAAAGAGATTGTCCATTTTGTACACGAAGTGCATCCGGTTTTTGCCGTAACCCTCTCAACTTTTTAGCACATGCTATGTGGGTGAAATTATGATACCATGCCAATTTTCAACCATTTCCGAGTTCATTTGTGGTGCTTTTTAATTTCAGGGTCATTTAGCTGAAAACAATTCATTAAATGCAGGAAAAATAGCAAATGAAGTTAGATAGGGTTGAAATTTTAGGATGTGGCTTCTAATGGTTCATATTGAATGCACAAAAAGTCTGGAGTTGAAATAATTTTAAAAAATTGAAATCCTTTTGTAACAGACGAGTTTTCGTCCGAAACCCTGATACTTCGAAAGAGATTGTCCATTTTGTACACGAAGTGCATCCAGTTTTTGCCGTAACCCTCTCAACTTTTTAGCACATGCTATGCGGGTGAAATTATGATACCATGCCAAGTTTCAGCCATTTCAGAGTTCATTTGTGGTGCTTTTTAATTTCAGGGTCATTTAGCTCAAAACAATTCATTAAATGCATGAAAAATAGCAAATGAAGTTAGATAGGGTCGAAATTTTAGGATGTGGCTTCTAATTGTTCATATTGAATGCACAAAAAGTCTGGAGTTGAAATAAGTTTAAAAAAATTGAAATCCTTTTATAACAGACGAGTTTTCGTCCGAAACCCTGATACTTCGAAAGAGATTGTCCATTTTGTACACGAAGTGCATCCAGTTTTTGCCGTAACCCTCTCAACTTTTTAGCACATGCTATGTGGGTGAAATTATGATACCATGCCAAGTTTCAACCGTTTCAGAGTTCATTTGTGGTGCTTTTTAATTTCAGGGTCGTTTAGCTCAAAACAATTCATTAAATGCATGAAAAATAACAAATGAAGTTAGATAGGGTTGAAATTTTAGGATGTGGCTTCTAATGGTTCATATTGAATGCACAAAAAGTCTGGAGTTGAAATAATTTCAAAAAAATTGAAATCCTTTTGTAACAGACGAGTTTTCGTCCGAAACCCTGATACTTCGAAAGAGATTGTCCATTTTGTACACGAAGTGCATCCAGTTTTTGCCGTAACCCTCTCAACTTTTTAGCACATGCTATGTGGGTGAAATTATGATACCATGCCAACTTTCAACCATTTCAGAGTTCATTTGTGGTGCTTTTTAATTTCAGGGTCATTTAGCTCAAAACAATTCATTAAATGCATGAAAAATAGCAAATGAAGTTAGATAGGGTTGAAATTTTAGGATGTGTCTTCTAATGGTTCATATTTAATGCACAAAAATTCTGGAGTTGAAATAAGTTAAAAAAATTGAAATCCTTATGTAACAGACGAGTTTTCGTCCGAAACCTTGATACTTCGAAAGAGATTGTCCATTGTGTACACGAAGTGCATCCAGCTTTTGCCGTAACCCTCTCAACTTTTTATCCCATGCTATGTGGGTGAAATTATGATACCATGCCAAGTTTCAACCTTTTTAGAGTTCATTTGTGGTGCTTTTTAATTTCAGGGTCATTTAGCTGAAAACAATTCATTAAATGCATAAAAAATAGCAAATGAAGTTAGATAGGGTTGAAATTTTAGGATGTGGCTTCTAATGCTTCATATTGAATGCACAAAAAGTCTGGAGTTGAAATAAGTTAAAAAAATTGAAATCCTTTTGTAACACACAAGTTTTCATCCGAAACCCTGATACTTCGAAAGAGATTGTCCATTTTGTACACGAAGTGCATCCAGTTTTTGCCGTAACCCTCTCAACTTTTTAGCACATGCTATGTGGGTGAAATTATGATACCATGCCAAGTTTCAACCATTTCAGAGTTCATTTGTGGTGCTTTTTAATTTCAGGGTCATTTAGCTGAAAACAATTCATTAAATGCATGAAAAATAGCAAATGAAGTTAGATAGGGTTGAAAGTCTAGGATGTGGCTTCTAATGGTTCATATTGAATGCACAAAAAGTCTGGAGTTGAAATAATTTTAAAAAATTGAAATCCCTTTGTAACAAACGAGTTTTCGTCCGAAACCCTGATACTTCGAAAGAGATTGTCCATTTTGTACACGAAGTGCATCCAACTTTTTCCGTAACCCTCTCAACTTTTTAGCACATGCTATGTGGGTGAAATTATGATATACCATGCCATGTTTCAACCATTTCCGAGTTCATTTGTGGTGCTTTTTAATTTCAGGGTCATTTAGCTGAAAACAATTCATTAAATGCATGAAAAATAGCAAATGAAGTTAGATAGGGTTGAAATTTTAGGATGTGGCTTCTAATGGTTCATATTGAATGCACAAAAAGTCTGGAGTTGAAATAATTTTAAAAAATTGAAATCCTTTTGTAACAGACGAGTTTTCGTCCGAAACCCTGATACTTCGAAAGAGATTGTCCATTTTGTACACGAAGTGCATCCAGTTTTTGCCGTAACCCTCTCAACTTTTTAGCACATGCTATGTGGGTGAAATTATGATACCATGCCAAGTTTCAACCATTTCCGAGTTCATTTGTGGTGCTTTTTAATTTCAGGGTCATTTAGCTGATAACAATTCATTAAATGCATGAAAAATAGCAAATGAAGTTAGATAGGGTTGAAATTTTAGGATGTGGCTTCTAATGGTTCGTATTGAATGCACAAAAAGTCTGGAGTTGAAATAATTTTAAAAATTTGAAATCCTTTTGTAACAGACGAGTTTTCGTCCGAAACCCTGATACTTCGAAAGAGATTGTCCATTTTGTACACGAAGTGCATCCAGTTTTTGCCGTAACCCTCTGAACTTTTTAGCACATGCTATGCGGGTGAAATTATGATACCATGCCAAGTTTCAACCATTTTAGAGTTCATTTGTGGTGCTTTTTAATTTCAGGGTCATTTAGCTCAAAACAATTCATTAAATGCATGAAAAATAGCAAATGAAGTTAGATAGGGTTGAAATTTTAGGATGTGGCTTCTAATGGTTCATATTGAATGCACAAAAAGTCTGGAGTTGAAATAAGTTTAAAAAAATTGAAATCCTTTTGTAACAGACGAGTTTTCGTCCTAAACCCTGATACTTCGAAAGAGATTGTCCATTTTGTACACGAAGTGCATCCAGTTTTTGCCGTAACCCTCTCAACTTTTTAGCACGTGCTATGTGGGTGAAATTATGATACCATGCCAAGTTTCAACCATTTCAGAGTTCATTTGTGGTGCTTTTTAATTTCAGGGTCATTTAGCTCAAAACAATTCATTTAATGCATGAAAAATAGCAAATGAAGTTAGATAGGGTTGAAATTTTAGGATGTCGCTTCTAATGGTTCATATTGAATGCACAAAAAGTTTGGAGTTGAAATAAGTTGAAAAAATTTGAAATCCTTTTGTAACAGACGAGTTTTCGTCCTAAACCCTGATACTTCGAAAGAGATTGTCCATTTTGTACACGAAGTGCATCCAGTTTTTGCCGTAACCCTCTCAACTGTTTAGCACATGCTATGTGGGTGCAATTATGATACCATGCCAACTTTCAACCATTTCAGAGTTCATTTGTGGTGCTTTTTAATTTCAGGGTCATTTAGCTCAAAACAATTCATTTAATGCATGAAAAATAGCAAATGAAGTTAGATACGGTTGAAATTTTAGGATGTGGCTTCTAATGGTTCATATTGAATGCACAAAAAGTTTGGAGTTAAAATAAGTTAAAAAAAATTGAAATCCTTTTGTAACAGACGAGTTTTCGTCCGAAACCCTGATACTTCGAAAGAGATTGTCCATTTTGTACACGAAGTGCATTCAGTTTTTGCCGTAACCCTCTCAACTTTTTAGCACATGCTATGTGGGTGAAATTATGATACCATGCCAACTTTCAACCATTTCAGAGTTCATTTGTGGTGCTTTTTAATTTCAGGGTCATTTAGCTCAAAACAATTCATTAAATGCATGAAAAATAGCAAATGAAGTTAGATAGGGTTGAAATTTTGGGATGTGGCTTCTAATGGTTCATATTGAATGCACAAAAAGTCTGGAGTTGAAATAAGTTAAAAAAATTGAAATCCTTATGTAACAGACGAGTTTTCGTCCGAAACCCTGATACTTCGAAAGAGATTGTCCATTTTGTACACGAAGTGCATCCAGCTTTTGCCGTAACCCTCTCAACTTTTTATCCCATGCTATGTGGGTGAAATTATGATACCATGCCAAGTTTCAACCTTTTTAGAGTTCATTTGTGGTTTAATTTCAGGGTCATTTAGCTCAAAACAATTCATTAAATGCATAAAAAATAGCAAATGAAGTTAGATAGGGTTGAAATTTTAGGATGTGGCTTCTAATGGTTCATATTGAATGCACAAAAAGTCTGGAGTTGAAATAAGTTAAAAAAATTGAAATCCTTTTGTAACACACGAGTTTTCATCCGAAACCCTGATACTTCGAAAGAGATTGTCCATTTTGTACACGAAGTGCATCCAGTTTTTGCAATAACCCTCTCAACTTTTTAGCACATGCTATGTGGGTGAAATTATGATACCATGCCAAGTTTCAACCATTTCAGAGTTCATTTGTGGTGCTTTTTAATTTCAGGGTCATTTAGCTGAAAACAATTCATTAAATGCATGAAAAATAGCAAATGAAGTTAGATAGGGTTGAAAGTTTAGGATGTGGCTTCTAATGGTTCATATTGAATGCACAAAAAGTCTGGAGTTGAAATAATTTTAAAAAATTGAAATCCTTTTGTAACAGACGAGTTTTCGTCCGAAACCCTGATACTTCGAAAGAGATTGTCCATTTTGTACACGAAGTGCATCCAGTTTTTTCCGTAACCCTCTCAACTTTTTAGCACATGCTATGTGGGTGAAATTATGATATACCATGCCAAGTTTCAACCATTTCCGAGTTCATTTGTGGTGCTTTTTAATTTCAGGGTCATTTAGCTGAAAACAATTCATTAAATGCATGAAAAATAGCAAATGAAGTTAGATAGGGTTGAAATTTTAGGATTTGGCTTCTAATGGTTCATATTGAATGCACAAAAAGTCTGGAGTTGAAATAATTTTAAAAAATTGAAATCCTTTTGTAACAGACGAGTTTTCGTCCGAAACCCTGATACTTCGAAAGAGATTGTCCATTTTGTACACGAAGTCCATCCAGTTTTTGCCGTAACCCTCTCAACTTTTTAGCACATGCTATGTGGGTGAAATTATGATACCATGCCAATTTTCAACCATTTCCGAGTTCATTTGTGGTGCTTTTTAATTTCAGGGTCATTTAGCTGAAAACAATTCATTAAATGCATGAAAAATAGCAAATGAAGTTAGATAGGGTTGAAATTTTAGGATGTGGCTTCTAATGGTTCATATTGAATGCACAAAAAGTCTGGAGTTGAAATAATTTTAAAAAATTGAAATCCTTTTGTAACAGACGAGTTTTCGTCCGAAACCCTGATACTTCGAAAGAGATTGTCCATTTTGTACACGAAGTGCATCCAGTTTTTGCCGTAACCCTCTCAACTTTTTAGCACATGCTATGCGGGTGAAATTATGATACCATGCCAAGTTTCAGCCATTTCAGAGTTCATTTGTGGTGCTTTTTAATTTCAGGGTCATTTAGCTGAAAACAATTCATTAAATGCATGAAAAATAGCAAATGAAGTTAGATAGGGTCGAAATTTTAGGATGTGGCTTCTAATGGTTCATATTGAATGCACAAAAAGTCTGGAGTTGAAATAAATTTAAAAAAATTGAAATCCTTTTATAACAGACGAGTTTTCGTCCGAAACCCTGATACTTCGAAAGAGATTGTCCATTTTGTACACGAAGTGCATCCAGTTTTTGCCGTAACCCTCTCAACTTTTTAGCACATGCTATGTGGGTGAAATTATGATACCATGCCAAGTTTCAACCGTTTCAGAGTTCATTTGTGGTGCTTTTTAATTTCAGGGTCGTTTAGCTCAAAACAATTCATTAAATGCATGAAAAATAACAAATGAAGTTAGATAGGGTTGAAATTTTAGGATGTGGCTTCTAATGGTTCATATTGAATGCACAAAAAGTCTGGAGTTGAAATAATTTCAAAAAAATTGAAATCCTTTTGTAACAGACGAGTTTTCGTCCGAAACCCTGATACTTCAAAAGAGATTGTCCATTTTGTACACGAAGTGCATCCAGTTTTTGCCGTAACCCTCTCAACTTTTTAGCACATGCTATGTGGGTGAAATTATGATATACCATGCCAACTTTCAACCATTTCAGAGTTCATTTGTGGTTCTTTTTAATTTCAGGGTCATTTAGCTCAAAACAATTCATTAAATGCATGAAAAATAGCAAATGAAGTTAGATAGGGTTGAAATTTTAGGATGTGGCTTCTAATGGTTCATATTGAATGCACAAAAAGTCTGGAGTTGAAATAAGTGAAAAAAATTCAAATCCTTATGTAACAGACGAGTTTTCGTCCGAAACCTTGATACTTCGAAAGAGATTGTCCATTTTGTACACGAAGTGCATCCAGCTTTTGCCGTAACCCTCTCAACTTTTTATCCCATGCTATGTGGGTGAAATTATGATACCATGCCAAGTTTCAACCTTTTTAGAGTTCATTTGTGGTGCTTTTTAATTTCAGGGTCATTTAGCTGAAAACAATTCATTAAATGCATAAAAAATAGCAAATGAAGTTAGATAGGGTTGAAATTTTAGGATGTGGCTTCTAATGCTTCATATTGAATGCACAAAAAGTCTGGAGTTGAAATAAGTTAAAAAAATTGAAATCCTTTTGTAACACACAAGTTTTCATCCGAAACCCTGATACTTCGAAAGAGATTGTCCATTTTGTACACGAAGTGCATCCAGTTTTTGCCGTAACCCTCTCAACTTTTTAGCACATGCTATGTGGGTGAAATTATGATACCATGCCAAGTTTCAACCATTTCAGAGTTCATTTGTGGTGCTTTTTAATTTCAGGGTCATTTAGCTCAAAACAATTCATTAAATGCATGAAAAATAGCAAATGAAGTTAGATAGGGTTGAAAGTCTAGGATGTGGCTTCTAATGGTTCATATTGAATGCACAAAAAGTCTGGAGTTGAAATAATTTTAAAAAATTGAAATCCTTTTGTAACAGACGAGTTTTCGTCCGAAACCCTGATACTTCGAAAGAGATTGTCCATTTTGTACACGAAGTGCATCCAGTTTTTTCCGTAACCCTCTCAACTTTTTAGCAGATGCTATGTGGGTGAAATTATGATATACCATGCCAAGTTTCAACCATTTCCGAGTTCATTTGTGGTGCTTTTTAATTTCAGGGTCATTTAGCTGAAAACAATTCATTAAATGCATGAAAAATAGCAAATGAAGTTAGATAGGGTTGAAATTTTAGGATGTGGCTTCTAATGGTTCATATTGAATGCACAAAAAGTCTGGAGTTGAAATAATTTTAAAAAATTGAAATCCTTTTGTAAAAAACGAGTTTTCGTCCGAAACCCTGATACTTCGAAAGAGATTGTCCATTTTGTACACGAAGTGCATCCAGTTTTTGCCGTAACCCTCTCAACTTTTTAGCACATGCTATGTGGGTGAAATTACGATACCATGCCAAGTTTCAACCATTTCCGAGTTCATTTGTGGTGCTTTTTAATTTCAGGGTCATTTAGCTGATAACAATTCATTAAATGCATGAAAAATAGCAAATGAAGTTAGATAGGGTTGAAATTTTAGGATGTGGCTTTAATGGTTCGTATTGAATGCCCAAAAAGTCTGGAGTTGAAATAATTTTAAAAATTTGAAATCCTTTTGTAACAGACGAGTTTTCGTCCGAAACCCTGATACTTCGAAAGAGATTGTCCATTTTGTACACGAAGTGCATCCAGTTTTTGCCGTAACCCTCTGAACTTTTTAGCACATGCTATGCGGGTGAAATTATGATACCATGCCAAGTTTCAACCATTTCAGAGTTCATTTGTGGTGCTTTTTAATTTCAGGGTCATTTAGCTCAAAACAATTCATTAAATGCATGAAAAATAGCAAATGAAGTTAGATAGGGTCGAAATTTTAGGATGTGGCTTCTAATGGTTCATATTGAATGCACAAAAAGTCTGGAGTTGAAATAAGTTTAAAAAAATTGAAATCCTTTTATAACAGATGAGTTTTCGTCCGAAACCCTGATACTTCGAAAGAGATTGTCCATTTTGTACACGAAGTGCATCCAGTTTTTGCCGTAACCCTCTCAACTTTTTAGCACATTCTATGTGGGAGAAATTATGATACCATGCCAAGTTTCAACCATTTCAGAGTTCATTTGTGGTGCTTTTTAATTTCAGGGTCGTTTAGCTCAAAACAATTCATTAAATGCATGAAAAATAACAAATGAAGTTAGATAGGGTTGAAATTTTAGGATGTGTCTTCTAATGGTTCATATTGAATGCACAAAAAGTCTGGAGTTGAAATAAGTTAAAAAAATTGAAATCCTTATGTAACAGACGAGTTTTCGTCCGAAACCCTGATACTTCGAAAGAGATTGTCCATTTTGTACACGAAGTGCATCCAGTTTTTGCAGTAACCCTCTCAACTTTTTAGCACATGCTATGTGGGTGAAATTATGATACCATGCCAAGTTTCAACCATTTCAGAGTTCATTTGTGGTGCTTTTTAATTTCAGGGTCATTTAGCTGAAAACAATTCATTAAATGCATGAAAAATAGCAAATGAAGTTAGATAGGGTTGAAATTTTAGGATGTGGCTTCTAATGGTTCATATTGAATGCACAAAAAGTCTGGAGTTGAAATAAGTTAAAAAAATTGAAATCCTTTTGTAACACACGAGTTTTCATCCGAAACCCTGATACTTCGAAAGAGATTGTCCATTTTGTACACGAAGTGCATTCAGTTTTTGCCGTAACCCTCTCAACTTTTTAGCACATGCTATGTGGGTGAAATTATGATACCATGCCAAGTTTCAACCATTTCAGAGTTCATTTGTGGTGCTTTTTAATTTCTGGGTCGTTTAGCTCAAAACAATTCATTAAATGCATGAAAAATAGCAAATGAAGTTAGATAGGGTTGAAATTTTAGGATGTGGTTTCTAATGGTTCATATTGAATGCACAAAAAGCCTGGAGTTGAAATAATTTCAAAAAAATTGAAATCCTTTTGTAACAGACGAGTTTTCGTCTGAAACCCTGATACTTCGAAAGAGATTGTCCATTTTGTACACGAAGTGCATCAAGTTTTTGCCGTAACCCTCTCAACTTTTTAGCACATGCTATGTGGGTGAAATTATGATACCATGCCAACTTTCAACCATTTCAGAGTTCATTTGTGGTGCTTTTTAATTTCTGGGTCATTTAGCTCAAAACAATTCATTAAATGCATGAAAAATAGCAAATGAAGTTAGATAGGGTTGAAATTTTAGGATGTGGCTTCTAATGGTTCATATTGAATGCACAAAAAGTCTGGAGTTGAAATAAGTTAAAAAAATTGAAATCCTTATGTAACAGACGAGTTTTCGTCCGAAACCCTGATACTTCGAAAGAGATTGTCCATTTTGTACACGAAGTGCATCCAGCTTTTGCCGTAACCCTCTCAACTTTTTATCCCATGCTATGTGGGTGAAATTATGATACCATGCCAAGTTTCAACCTTTTTAGAGTTCATTTGTGGTGCTTTTTAATTTCAGGGTCATTTAGCTCAAAACAATTCATTAAATGCATAAAAAATAGCAAATGAAGTTAGATAGGGTCGAAATTTTAGGATGTGGCTTCTAATGGTTCATATTGAATGCACAAAAAGTCTGGAGTTGAAATAAGTTTAAAAAAATTGAAATCCTTTTATAACAGACGAGTTTTCGTCCTAAACCCTGATACTTCGAAAGAGATTGTCCATTTTGTACACGAAGTGCATCCAGTTTTTGCCGTAACCCTCTCAACTTTTTAGCACATGCTATGTGGGTGAAATTATGATACCATGCCAACTTTCAACCGTTTCAGAGTTCATTTGTGGTGCTTTTTAATTTCAGGGTCATTTAGCTCAAAACAATTCATTTAATGCATGAAAAATAGCAAATGAAGTTAGATACGGTTGAAATTTTAGGATGTGGCTTCTAATGGTTCATATTGAATGCACAAAAAGTTTGGAGTTAAAATAAGTTAAAAAAATTTGAAATCCTTTTGTAACAGACGAGTTTTCGTCCGAAACCCTGATACTTCGAAAGAGATTGTCCATTTTGTACACGAAGTGCATTCAGTTTTTGCCGTAACCCTCTCAACTTTTTAGCACATGCTATGTGGGTGAAATTATGATACCATGCCAACTTTCAACCATTTCAGAGTTCATTTGTGGTTCTTTTTAATTTCAGGGTCATTTAGCTCAAAACAATTCATTAAATGCATGAAAAATAGCAAATGAAGTTAGATAGGGTTGAAATTTTGGGATGTGGCTTCTAATGGTTCATATTGAATGCACAAAAAGTCTGGAGTTGAAATAAGTTAAAAAAATTGAAATCCTTATGTAACAGACGAGTTTTCGTCCGAAACCCTGATACTTCGAAAGAGATTGTCCATTTTGTACACGAAGTGCATCCAGCTTTTGCCGTAACCCTCTCAACTTTTTATCCCATGCTATGTGGGTGAAATTATGATACCATGCCAAGTTTCAACCGTTTTAGAGTTCATTTGTGGTGCTTTTTAATTTCAGGGTCATTTAGCTCAAAACAATTCATTAAATGCATAAAAAATAGCAAATGAAGTTAGATAGGGTTGAAATTTTAGGATGTGGCTTCTAATGGTTCATATTGAATGCACAAAAAGTCTGGAGTTGAAATAAGTTAAAAAAATTGAAATCCTTTTGTAACACACGAGTTTTCATCCGAAACCCTGATACTTCGAAAGAGATTGTCCATTTTGTACACGAAGTGCATCCAGTTTTTGCAATAACCCTCTCAACTTTTTAGCACATGCTATGTGGGTGAAATTATGATACCATGCCAAGTTTCAACCATTTCAGAGTTCATTTGTGGTGCTTTTTAATTTCAGGGTCATTTAGCTGAAAACAATTCATTAAATGCATGAAAAATAGCAAATGAAGTTAGATAGGGTTGAAAGTTTAGGATGTGGCTTCTAATGGTTCATATTGAATGCACAAAAAGTCTGGAGTTGAAATAATTTTAAAAAATTGAAATCCTTTTGTAACAGACGAGTTTTCGTCCGAAACCCTGATACTTCGAAAGAGATTGTCCATTTTGTACACGAAGTGCATCCAGTTTTTTCCGTAACCCTCTCAACTTTTTAGCACATGCTATGTGGGTGAAATTATGATATACCATGCCAAGTTTCAACCATTTCCGAGTTCATTTGTGGTGCTTTTTAATTTCAGGGTCATTTAGCTGAAAACAATTCATTAAATGCATGAAAAATAGCAAATGAAGTTAGATAGGGTTGAAAGTTTAGGATGTGGCTTCTAATGGTTCATATTGAATGCACAAAAAGTCTGGAGTTGAAATAATTTTAAAAAATTGAAATCCTTTTGTAACAGACGAGTTTTCGTCCGAAACCCTGATACTTCGAAAGAGATTGTCCATTTTGTACACGAAGTGCATCCAGTTTTTTCCGTAACCCTCTCAACTTTTTAGCACATGCTATGTGGGTGAAATTATGATATACCATGCCAAGTTTCAACCATTTCAGAGTTCATTTGTGGTGCTTTTTAATTTCAGGGTCATTTAGCTGAAAACAATTCATTAAATGCATGAAAAATAGCAAATGAAGTTAGATAGGGTTGAAATTTTAGGATGTGGCTTCTAATGGTTCATATTGAATGCACAAAAAGTCTGGAGTTGAAATAATTTTAAAAATTTGAAATCCTTTTGTAACAGACGAGTTTTCGTCCGAAACCCTGATACTTCGAAAGAGATTGTCCATTTTGTACACGAAGTGCATCCAGTTTTTGCCGTAACCCTCTCAACTTTTTAGCACATGCTATGTGGGTGAAATTATGATACCATGCCAATTTTCAACCATTTCCGAGTTCATTTGTGGTGCTTTTTAATTTCAGGGTCATTTAGCTGAAAACAATTCATTAAATGCATGAAAAATAGCAAATGAAGTTAGATAGGGTTGAAATTTTAGGATGTGGCTTCTAATGGTTCATATTGAATGCACAAAAAGTCTGGAGTTGAAATAATTTTAAAAAATTGAAATCCTTTTGTAACAGACGAGTTTTCGTCCGAAACCCTGATACTTCGAAAGAGATTGTCCATTTTGTACACGAAGTGCATCCAGTTTTTGCCGTAACCCTCTCAACTTTTTAGCACATGCTATGCGGGTGAAATTATGATACCATGCCAAGTTTCAGCCATTTCAGAGTTCATTTGTGGTGCTTTTTAATTCCAGGGTCATTTACCTCAAAACAATTCATTAAATGCATGAAAAATAGCAAATGAAGTTAGATAGGGTTGAAATTTTAGGATGTGGCTTCTAATGGTTCATATTGAATGCACAAAAAGTCTGGAGTTGAAATAAGTTAAAAAAATTGAAATCCTTTTGTAACACACGAGTTTTCATCCGAAACCCTGATACTTCGAAAGAGATTGTCCATTTTGTACACGAAGTGCATTCAGTTTTTGCCGTAACCCTCTCAACTTTTTAGCACATGCTATGTGGGTGAAATTATGATACCATGCCAAGTTTCAACCATTTCAGAGTTCATTTGTGGTGCTTTTTAATTTCAGGGTCGTTTAGCTCAAAACAATTCATTAAATGCATGAAAAATAGCAAATGAAGTTAGATAGGGTTGAAATTTTAGGATGTGGTTTCTAATGGTTCATATTGAATGCACAAAAAGCCTGGAGTTGAAATAATTTCAAAAAAATTGAAATCCTTTTGTAACAGACGAGTTTTCGTCTGAAACCCTGATACTTCGAAAGAGATTGTCCATTTTGTACACGAAGTGCATCAAGTTTTTGCCGTAACCCTCTCAACTTTTTAGCACATGCTATGTGGGTGAAATTATGATACCATGCCAACTTTCAACCATTTCAGAGTTCATTTGTGGTGCTTTTTAATTTCTGGGTCATTTAGCTCAAAACAATTCATTAAATGCATGAAAAATAGCAAATGAAGTTAGATAGGGTTGAAATTTTAGGATGTGGCTTCTAATGGTTCATATTGAATGCACAAAAAGTCTGGAGTTGAAATAAGTTAAAAAAATTGAAATCCTTATGTAACAGACGAGTTTTCGTCCGAAACCCTGATACTTCGAAAGAGATTGTCCATTTTGTACACGAAGTGCATCCAGCTTTTGCCGTAACCCTCTCAACTTTTTATCCCATGCTATGTGGGTGAAATTATGATACCATGCCAAGTTTCAACCTTTTTAGAGTTCATTTGTGGTGCTTTTTAATTTCAGGGTCATTTAGCTCAAAACAATTCATTAAATGCATGAAAAATAGCAAATGAAGTTACATAGGGTCGAAA
The DNA here is from genome assembly GCA_039707655.1 of Elymus sibiricus. Classification (NCBI taxonomy): domain Eukaryota; kingdom Viridiplantae; phylum Streptophyta; class Magnoliopsida; order Poales; family Poaceae; genus Elymus; species Elymus sibiricus. The sequence goes on from CM077665.1 coordinate 244,121,081, forward strand.
TTTTAGGATGTGGCTTCTAATGGTTCATATTGAATGCACAAAAAGTCTGGAGTTGAAATAAGTTTAAAAAAATTGAAATCCTTTTATAACAGACAAGTTTTCGTCCTAAACCCTGATACTTCGAAAGAGATTGTCTATTTTGTACACGAAGTGCATCCAGTTTTTGCCGTAACCCTCTCAACTTTTTAGCACATGCTATGTGGGTGAAATTATGATACCATGCCAACTTTCAACCGTTTCAGAGTTCATTTGTGGTGCTTTTTAATTTCAGGGTCATTTAGCTCAAAACAATTCATTTAATGCATGAAAAATAGCAAATGAAGTTAGATACGGTTGAAATTTTAGGATGTGGCTTCTAATGGTTCATATTGAATGCACAAAAAGTTTGGAGTTAAAATAAGTTAAAAAAATTTGAAATCCTTTTGTAACAGACGAGTTTTCGTCCGAAACCCTGATACTTCGAAAGAGATTGTCCATTTTGTACACGAAGTGCATTCAGTTTTTGCCGTAACCCTCTCAACTTTTTAGCACATGCTATGTGGGTGAAATTATGATACCATGCCAACTTTCAACCATTTCAGAGTTCATTTGTGGTTCTTTTTAATTTCAGGGTCATTTAGCTCAAAACAATTCATTAAATGCATGAAAAATAGCAAATGAAGTTAGATAGGGTTGAAATTTTGGGATGTGGCTTCTAATGGTTCATATTGAATGCACAAAAAGTCTGGAGTTGAAATAAGTTAAAAAAATTGAAATCCTTATGTAACAGACGAGTTTTCGTCCGAAACCCTGATACTTCGAAAGAGATTGTCCATTTTGTACACGAAGTGCATCCAGCTTTTGCCGTAACCCTCTCAACTTTTTATCCCATGCTATGTGGGTGAAATTATGATACCATGCCAAGTTTCAACCGTTTTAGAGTTCATTTGTGGTGCTTTTTAATTTCAGGGTCATTTAGCTCAAAACAATTCATTAAATGCATAAAAAATAGCAAATGAAGTTAGATAGGGTTGAAATTTTAGGATGTGGCTTCTAATGGTTCATATTGAATGCACAAAAAGTCTGGAGTTGAAATAAGTTAAAAAAATTGAAATCCTTTTGTAACACACGAGTTTTCATCCGAAACCCTGATACTTCGAAAGAGATTGTCCATTTTGTACACGAAGTGCATCCAGTTTTTGCAATAACCCTCTCAACTTTTTAGCACATGCTATGTGGGTGAAATTATGATACCATGCCAAGTTTCAACCATTTCAGAGTTCATTTGTGGTGCTTTTTAATTTCAGGGTCATTTAGCTGAAAACAATTCATTAAATGCATGAAAAATAGCAAATGAAGTTAGATAGGGTTGAAAGTTTAGGATGTGGCTTCTAATGGTTCATATTGAATGCACAAAAAGTCTGGAGTTGAAATAATTTTAAAAAATTGAAATCCTTTTGTAACAGACGAGTTTTCGTCCGAAACCCTGATACTTCGAAAGAGATTGTCCATTTTGTACACGAAGTGCATCCAGTTTTTTCCGTAACCCTCTCAACTTTTTAGCACATGCTATGTGGGTGAAATTATGATATACCATGCCAAGTTTCAACCATTTCCGAGTTCATTTGTGGTGCTTTTTAATTTCAGGGTCATTTAGCTGAAAACAATTCATTAAATGCATGAAAAATAGCAAATGAAGTTAGATAGGGTTGAAAGTTTAGGATGTGGCTTCTAATGGTTCATATTGAATGCACAAAAAGTCTGGAGTTGAAATAATTTTAAAAAATTGAAATCCTTTTGTAACAGACGAGTTTTCGTCCGAAACCCTGATACTTCGAAAGAGATTGTCCATTTTGTACACGAAGTGCATCCAGTTTTTTCCGTAACCCTCTCAACTTTTTAGCACATGCTATGTGGGTGAAATTATGATATACCATGCCAAGTTTCAACCATTTCAGAGTTCATTTGTGGTGCTTTTTAATTTCAGGGTCATTTAGCTGAAAACAATTCATTAAATGCATGAAAAATAGCAAATGAAGTTAGATAGGGTTGAAATTTTAGGATGTGGCTTCTAATGGTTCATATTGAATGCACAAAAAGTCTGGAGTTGAAATAATTTTAAAAATTTGAAATCCTTTTGTAACAGACGAGTTTTCGTCCGAAACCCTGATACTTCGAAAGAGATTGTCCATTTTGTACACGAAGTGCATCCAGTTTTTGCCGTAACCCTCTCAACTTTTTAGCACATGCTATGTGGGTGAAATTATGATACCATGCCAATTTTCAACCATTTCCGAGTTCATTTGTGGTGCTTTTTAATTTCAGGGTCATTTAACTGAAAACAATTCATTAAATGCATGAAAAATAGCAAATGAAGTTAGATAGGGTTGAAATTTTAGGATGTGGCTTCTAATGGTTCATATTGAATGCACAAAAAGTTTGGTGTTGAAATAATTTTAAAAAATTGAAATCCTTTTGTAACAGACGAGTTTTCGTCCGAAACCCTGATACTTCGAAAGAGATTGTCCATTTTGTACACGAAGTGCATCCAGTTTTTTCCGTAACCCTCTCAACTTTTTAGCACATGCTATGCGGGTGAAATTATGATACCATGCCAAGTTTCAGCCATTTCAGAGTTCATTTGTGGTGCTTTTTAATTCCAGGGTCATTTAGCTCAAAACAATTCATTAAATGCATGAAAAATAGCAAATGAAGTTAGATAGGGTCGAAATTTTAGGATGTGGCTTCTAATGGTTCATATTGAATGCACAAAAAGTCTGGAGTTGAAATAAGTTTAAAAAAATTGAAATCCTTTTATAACAGACGAGTTTTCGTCCGAAACCCTGATACTTCGAAAGAGATTGTCCATTTTGTACACGAAGTGCATCCAGTTTTTGCCGTAACCCTCTCAACTTTTTAGCACATGCTATGTGAGTGAAATTATGATACCATGCCAAGTTTCAACCGTTTCAGAGTTCATTTGTGGTGCTTTTTAATTTCAGGGTCGTTTAGCTCAAAACAATTCATTAAATGCATGAAAAATAACAAATGAAGTTAGATAGGGTTGAAATTTTAGGATGTGGCTTCTAATGGTTCATATTGAATGCACAAAAAGTCTGGAGTTGAAATAATTTCAAAAAAATTGAAATCCTTTTGTAACAGACGAGTTTTCGTCCGAAACCCTGATACTTCGAAAGAGATTGTCCATTTTGTACACGAAGTGCATCCAGTTTTTTCCGTAACCCTCTCAACTTTTTAGCACATGCTATGTGGGTGAAATTATGATATACCATGCCAAGTTTCAACCATTTCAGAGTTCATTTGTGGTGCTTTTTAATTTCAGGGTCATTTAGCTGAAAACAATTCATTAAATGCATGAAAAATAGCAAATGAAGTTAGATAGGGTTGAAATTTTAGGATGTGGCTTCTAATGGTTCATATTGAATGCACAAAAAGTCTGGAGTTGAAATAATTTTAAAAATTTGAAATCCTTTTGTAACAGACGAGTTTTCGTCCGAAACCCTGATACTTCGAAAGAGATTGTCCATTTTGTACACGAAGTGCATCCAGTTTTTGCCGTAACCCTCTCAACTTTTTAGCACATGCTATGTGGGTGAAATTATGATACCATGCCAATTTTCAACCATTTCCGAGTTCATTTGTGGTGCTTTTTAATTTCAGGGTCATTTAACTGAAAACAATTCATTAAATGCATGAAAAATAGCAAATGAAGTTAGATAGGGTTGAAATTTTAGGATGTGGCTTCTAATGGTTCATATTGAATGCACAAAAAGTTTGGTGTTGAAATAATTTTAAAAAATTGAAATCCTTTTGTAACAGACGAGTTTTCGTCCGAAACCCTGATACTTCGAAAGAGATTGTCCATTTTGTACACGAAGTGCATCCAGTTTTTGCCGTAACCCTCTCAACTTTTTAGCACATGCTATGCGGGTGAAATTATGATACCATGCCAAGTTTCAGCCATTTCAGAGTTCATTTGTGGTGCTTTTTAATTCCAGGGTCATTTAGCTCAAAACAATTCATTAAATGCATGAAAAATAGCAAATGAAGTTAGATAGGGTCGAAATTTTAGGATGTGGCTTCTAATGGTTCATATTGAATGCACAAAAAGTCTGGAGTTGAAATAAGTTTAAAAAAATTGAAATCCTTTTATAACAGACGAGTTTTCGTCCGAAACCCTGATACTTCGAAAGAGATTGTCCATTTTGTACACGAAGTGCATCCAGTTTTTGCCGTAACCCTCTCAACTTTTTAGCACATGCTATGTGAGTGAAATTATGATACCATGCCAAGTTTCAACCGTTTCAGAGTTCATTTGTGGTGCTTTTTAATTTCAGGGTCGTTTAGCTCAAAACAATTCATTAAATGCATGAAAAATAACAAATGAAGTTAGATAGGGTTGAAATTTTAGGATGTGGCTTCTAATGGTTCATATTGAATGCACAAAAAGTCTGGAGTTGAAATAATTTCAAAAAAATTGAAATCCTTTTGTAACAGACGAGTTTTCGTCCGAAACCCTGATACTTCGAAAGAGATTGTCCATTTTGTACACGAAGTGCATCCAGTTTTTGCCGTAACCCTCTCAACTTTTTAGCACATGCTATGTGGGTGAAATTATGATACCATTCCAACTTTCAACCATTTCAGAGTTCATTTGTGGTGCTTTTTAATTTCAGGGTCATTTAGCTCAAAACAATTCATTAAATGCATGAAAAATAGCAAATGAAGTTAGATAGGGTTGAAATTTTAGGATGTGGCTTCTAATGGTTCATATTGAATGCACAAAAAGTCTGGAGTTGAAATAATTTTAAAAAATTGAAATCCTTTTGTAACAGACGAGTTTTCGTCCGAAACCCTGATACTTCGAAAGAGATTGTCCATTTTGTACACGAAGTGCATCCAGTTTTTGCCGTAACCCTCTCAACTTTTTAGCACATACTATGTGGGTGAAATTATGATATACCATGCCAAGTTTCAACCATTTCCGAGTTCATTTGTGGTGCTTTTTAATTTCAGGGTCATTTAGCTGAAAACAATTCATTAAATGCATGAAAAATAGCAAATGAAGTTAGATAGGGTTGAAATTTTAGGATGTGGCTTCTAATGGTTCATATTGAATGCACAAAAAGTCTGGAGTTGAAATAATTTTAAAAATTTGAAATCCTTTTGTAACAGACGAGTTTTCGTCCGAAACCCTGATACTTCGAAAGAGATTGTCCATTTTGTACACGAAGTGCATCCAGTTTTTGCCGTAACCCTCTCAACTTTTTAGCACATGCTATGTGGGTGAAATTATGATACCATGCCAAGTTTCAACCATTTCAGAGTTCATTTGTGGTGCTTTTTAATTTCACGGTCGTTTAGCTCAAAACAATTCATTAAATGCATGAAAAATAGCAAATGAAGTTAGATAGGGTTGAAATTTTAGGATGTGACTTCTAATGGTTCATATTCAATGCACAAAAAGTCTGGAGTTGAAATAAGTTCAAAAAAATTGAAATCCTTTTGTAACAGACGAGTTTTGGTCCGAAACCCTGATACTTCGAAAGAGATTGTCCATTTTGTACACGAAGTGCATCCAGTTTTTGCCGTAACCCTCTCAACTTTTTAGCACATACTATGTGGGTGAAATTATGATACCATGCCAAGTTTCAACCTTTTTAGAGTTCATTTGTGGTGCTTTTTAATTTCAGGGTCATTTAGCTGAAAACAATTCATTAAATGCATAAAAAATAGCAAATGAAGTTAGATAGGGTTGAAATTTTAGGATGTGGCTTCTAATGCTTCATATTGAATGCACAAAAAGTCTGGAGTTGAAATAAGTTAAAAAAAATTGAAATCCTTTTGTAACACACAAGTTTTCATCCCAAACCCTGATACTTCGAAAGAGATTGTCCATTTTGTACACGAAGTGCATCCAGTTTTTGCCGTAACCCTCTCAACTTTTTAGCACATGCTATGTGGGTGAAATTATGATACCATGCCAAGTTTCAACCATTTCAGAGTTCATTTGTGGTGCTTTTTAATTTCAGGGTCATTTAGCTGAAAACAATTCATTAAATGCATGAAAAATAGCAAATGAAGTTAGATAGGGTTGAAAGTCTAGGATGTGGCTTCTAATGGTTCATATTGAATGCACAAAAAGTCTGGAGTTGAAATAATTTTAAAAAATTGAAATCCTTTTGTAACAGACGAGTTTTCGTCCGAAACCCTGATACTTCGAAAGAGATTGTCCATTTTGTACACGAAGTGCATCCAGTTTTTTCCGTAACCCTCTCAACTTTTTAGCACATGCTATGTGGGTGAAATTATGATATACCATGCCAAGTTTCAACCATTTCCGAGTTCATTTGTGGTGCTTTTTAATTTCAGGGTCATTTAGCTGAAAACAATTCATTAAATGCATGAAAAATAGCAAATGAAGTTAGATAGGGTTGAAATTTTAGGATGTGGCTTCTAATGGTTCATATTGAATGCACAAAAAGTCTGGAGTTGAAATAATTTTAAAAAATTGAAATCCTTTTGTAACAGACGAGTTTTCGTCCGAAACCCTGATACTTCGAAAGAGATTGTCCATTTTGTACACGAAGTGCATCCCGTTTTTGCCGTAACCCTCTCAACTTTTTAGCACATGCTATGTGGGTGAAATTATGATACCATGCCAAGTTTCAACCATTTCCGAGTTCATTTGTGGTGCTTTTTAATTTCAGGGTCATTTAGCTGATAACAATTCATTAAATGCATGAAAAATAGCAAATGAAGTTAGATAGGGTTGAAATTTTAGGATGTGGCTTCTAATGGTTCGTATTGAATGCACAAAAAGTCTGGAGTTGAAATAATTTTAAAAATTTGAAATCCTTTTGTAACAGACGAGTTTTCGTCCGAAACCCTGATACTTCGAAAGAGATTGTCCATTTTGTACACGAAGTGCATCCAGTTTTTGCCGTAACCCTCTGAACTTTTTAGCACATTCTATGCGGGTGAAATTATGATACCATGCCAAGTTTCAACCATTTCAGAGTTCATTTGTGGTGCTTTTTAATTTCAGGGTCATTTAGCTCAAAACAATTCATTAAATGCATGAAAAATAGCAAATGAAGTTAGATAGGGTCGAAATTTTAGGATGTGGCTTCTAATGGTTCATATTGAATGCACAAAAAGTCTGGAGTTGAAATAAGTTTAAAAAAATTGAAATCCTTTTATAACAGACGAGTTTTCGTCCGAAACCCTGATACTTCGAAAGAGATTGTCCATTTTGTACACGAAGTGCATTCAGTTTTTGCCGTAACCCTCTCAACTTTTTAGCACATGCTATGTGGGTGAAATTATGATACCATGCCAAGTTTCAACCATTTCAGAGTTCATTTGTGGTGCTTTTTAATTTCAGGGTCGTTTAGCTCAAAACAATTCATTAAATGCATGAAAAATAGCAAATGAAGTTAGATAGGGTTGAAATTTTAGGATGTGGTTTCTAATGGTTCATATTGAATGCACAAAAAGCCTGGAGTTGAAATAATTTCAAAAAAATTGAAATCCTTTTGTAACAGACGAGTTTTCGTCCGAAACCCTGATACTTCGAAAGAGATTGTCCATTTTGTACACGAAGTGCATCAAGTTTTTGCCGTAACCCTCTCAACTTTTTAGCACATGCTATGTGGGTGAAATTATGATACCATGCCAACTTTCAACCATTTCAGAGTTCATTTGTGGTGCTTTTTAATTTCAGGGTCATTTAGCTCAAAACAATTCATTAAATGCATGAAAAATAGCAAATGAAGTTAGATAGGGTTGAAATTTTAGGATGTGGCTTCTAATGGTTCATATTGAATGCACAAAAAGTCTGGAGTTGAAATAAGTTAAAAAAATTGAAATCCTTATGTAACAGACGAGTTTTCGTCCGAAACCCTGATACTTCGAAAGAGATTGTCCATTTTGTACACGAAGTGCATCCAGCTTTTGCCGTAACCCTCTCAACTTTTTATCCCATGCTATGTGGGTGAAATTATGATACCATGCCAAGTTTCAACCTTTTTAGAGTTCATTTGTGGTGCTTTTTAATTTCAGGGTCATTTAGCTGAAAACAATTCATTAAATGCATAAAAAATAGCAAATGAAGTTAGATAGGGTTGAAATTTTAGGATGTGGCTTCTAATGCTTCATATTGAATGCACAAAAAGTCTGGAGTTGAAATAAGTTAAAAAAATTGAAATCCTTTTGTAACACACGAGTTTTCATCCAAAACCCTGATACTTCGAAAGAGATTGTCCATTTTGTACACGAAGTGCATCCAGTTTTTTCCGTAACCCTCTCAACTTTTTAGCACATGCTATGTGGGTGAAATTATGATACCATGCCAAGTTTCAACCATTTCAGAGTTCATTTGTGGTGCTTTTTAATTTCAGGGTCATTTAGCTGAAAACAATTCATTAAATGTATGAAAAATAGCAAATGAAGTTAGATAGGGTTGAAAGTTTAGGATGTGGCTTCTAATGGTTCATATTGAATGCACAAAAAGTCTGGAGTTGAAATAATTTTAAAAAATTGAAATCCTTTTGTAACAGACGAGTTTTCGTCCGAAACCCTGATACTTCGAAAGAGATTGTCCATTTTGTACACGAAGTGCATCCAGTTTTTTCCGTAACCCTCTCAACTTTTTAGCACATGCTATGTGGGTGAAATTATGATATACCATGCCAAGTTTCAACCATTTCCGAGTTCATTTGTGGTGCTTTTTAATTTCAGGGTCATTTTGCTGAAAACAATTCATTAAATGCATGAAAAATAGCAAATGAAGTTAGATAGGGTTGAAATTTTAGGATGTGGCTTCTAATGGTTCATATTGAATGCACAAAAAGTCTGGAGTTGAAATAATTTTAAAAAATTGAAATCCTTTTGTAACAGACGAGTTTTCGTCCGAAACCCTGATACTTCGAAAGAGATTGTCCATTTTGTACACGAAGTGCATCCAGTTTTTGCCGTAACCCTCTCAACTTTTTAGCACATGCTATGCGGGTGAAATTATGATACCATGCCAAGTTTCAACCATTTCAGAGTTCATTTGTGGTGCTTTTTAATTTCAGGGTCATTTAGCTCAAAACAATTCATTAAATGCATGAAAAATAGCAAATGAAGTTAGATAGGGTCGAAATTTTAGGATGTGGCTTCTAATGGTTCATATTGAATGCACAAAAAGTCTGGAGTTGAAATAAGTTTAAAAAAATTGAAATCCTTTTATAACAGACGAGTTTTCGTCCGAAACCCTGATACTTCGAAAGAGATTGTCCATTTTGTACACGAAGTGCATCCAGTTTTTGCCGTAACCCTCTCAACTTTTTAGCACATGCTATGTGGGAGAAATTATGATACCATGCCAAGTTTCAACCATTTCAGAGTCCATTTGTGGTGCTTTTTAATTTCAGGGTCGTTTAGCTCAAAACAATTCATTAAATGCATGAAAAATAGCAAATGAAGTTAGATAGGGTTGAAATTTTAGGATGTGGCTTCTAATGGTTCATATTGAATGCACAAAAAGCCTGGAGTTGAAATAATTTCAAAAAAATTGAAATCCTTTTGTAACAGACGAGTTTTCGTCCGAAACCCTGATACTTCGAAAGAGATTGTCCATTTTGTACACGAAGTGCATCCAGTTTTTGCCGTAACCCTCTCAACTTTTTAGCACATGCTATGTGGGTGAAATTATGATACCATGCCAACTTTCAACCATTTCAGAGTTCATTTGTGGTGCTTTTTAATTTCAGGGTCATTTAGCTCAAAACAATTCATTAAATGCATGAAAAATAGCAAATGAAGTTAGATAGGGTTGAAATTTTAGGATGTGGCTTCTAATGGTTCATATTGAATGCACAAAAAGTCTGGAGTTGAAATAAGTTAAAAAAATTGAAATCCTTATGTAACAGACGGGTTTTCGTCCGAAACCCTGATACTTCGAAAGAGATTGTCCATTTTGTACACGAAGTGCATCCAGCTTTTGCCGTAACCCTCTCAACTTTTTATCCCATGCTATGTGGGTGAAATTATGATACCATGCCAAGTTTCAACCTTTTTAGAGTTCATATGTGGTGCTTTTTAATTTCAGGGTCATTTAGCTGAAAACAATTCATTAAATGCATAAAAAATAGCAAATGAAGTTAGATAGGGTTGAAATTTTAGGATGTGGCTTCTAAAGCTTCATATTGAATGCACAAAAAGTCTGGAGTTGAAATAAGTTAAAAAAATTGAAATCCTTTTGTAACACACGAGTTTTCATCCGAAACCCTGATACTTCGAAAGAGATTGTCCATTTTGTACACGAAGTGCATCCAGTTTTTGCCGTAACCCTCTCAACTTTTTAGCACATGCTATGTGGGTGAAATTATGATACCATGCCAAGTTTCAACCATTTCAGAGTTCATTTGTGGTGCTTTTTAATTTCAGGGTCATTTAGCTGAAAAAAATTCATTAAATGCATGAAAAATAGCAAATGAAGTTAGATAGGGTTGAAAGTTTAGGATGTGGCTTCTAATGGTTCATATTGAATGCACAAAAAGTCTGGAGTTGAAATAATTTTAAAAAATTGAAATCCTTTTGTAACAGACGAGTTTTCGTCCGAAACCCTGATACTTCGAAAGAGATTGTCCATTTTGTACACGAAGTGCATCCAGTTTTTTCCGTAACCCTCTCAACTTTTTAGCACATGCTATGTGGGTGAAATTATGATATACCATGCCAAGTTTCAACCATTTCCGAGTTCATTTGTGGTGCTTTTTAATTTCAGCGTCATTTAGCTGAAAACAATTCATTAAATGCATGAAAAATAGCAAATGAAGTTAGATAGGGTTGAAATTTTAGGAAGTGGCTTCTAATGGTTCATATTGAATGCACAAAAAGTCTGGAGTTGAAATAATTTTAAAAAATTGAAATCCTTTTGTAACAGACGAGTTTTCGTCCGAAACCCTGATACTTCGAAAGAGATTGTCCATTTTGTACACGAAGTGGATCCAGTTTTTGCCGTAACCCTCTCAACTTTTTAGCACATGCTATGTGGGTGAAATTACGATACCATGCCAACTTTCAACCATTTCAGAGTTCATTTGTGGTGCTTTTTAATTTCAGGGTCATTTAGCTCAAAACAATTCATTAAATGCATGAAAAATAGCAAATGAAGTTAGATAGGGTCGAAATTTTAGGATGTGGCTTCTAATGGTTCATATTGAATGCACAAAAAGTCTGGAGTTGAAATAAGTTTAAAAAAATTGAAATCCTTTTGTAACAGACGAGTTTTCGTCCGAAACCCAGATACTTCGAAAGAGATTGTCCATTTTGTACACGAAGTGCATCAAGTTTTTGCCGTAACCCTCTCAACTTTTTAGCACATGCTATGTGGGTGAAATTATGATACCATGCCAACTTTCAACCATTTCAGAGTTCATTTGTGGTGCTTTTTAATTTCTGGGTCATTTAGCTCAAAACAATTCATTAAATGCATGAAAAATAGCAAATGAAGTTAGATAGGGTTGAAATTTTAGGATGTGGCTTCTAACGGTTCATATTGAATGCACAAAAAGTCTGGAGTTGAAATAATTTTAAAAAATTGAAATCCTTTTGTAACAGACGAGTTTTCGTCCGAAACCCTGATACTTCGAAAGAGATTGTCCATTTTGTACACGAAGTGCATCCAGTTTTTGCCGTAACCCTCTCAACTTTTTAGCACATGCTATGTGGGTGAAATTATGATATACCATGCCAAGTTTCAACCATTTCCGAGTTCATTTGTGGTGCTTTTTAATTTCAGGGTCATTTAGCTGAAAACAATTCATTAAATGCATGAAAAATAGCAAATGAAGTTAGATAGGGTTGAAATTTTAGGATGTGGCTTCTAATGGTTCATATTGAATGCACAAAAAGTCTGGAGTTTAAATAATTTTAAAAAATTGAAATCCTTTTGTAACAGACGAATTTTCGTCGAAACCCTGATACTTCGAAAGAGATTGTCCATTTTGTACACGAAGTGCATCCAGTTTTTGCCGTAACCCTCTCAACTTTTTAGCACATGCTATGTGGGTGAAATTATGACACCATGCCAAGTTTCAACCATTTCAGAGTTCATTTGTGGTGCTTTTTAATTTCACGGTCGTTTAGCTCAAAACAATTCATTAAATGCATGAAAAATAGCAAATGAAGTTAGATAGGGTTGAAATTTTAGGATGTGACTTCTAATGGTTCATATTCAATGCACAAAAAGTCTGGAGTTGAAATAAGTTCAAAAAAATTGAAATCCTTTTGTAACAGACGAGTTTTCATCCGAAACCCTGATACTTCGAAAGAGATTGTCCATTTTGTACACGAAGTGCATCCAGTTTTTGCCGTAACCCTCTCAACTTTTTAGCACATACTATGTGGGTGTAATTATGATACCATGCCAACTTTCAACCATTTCAGAGTTCATTTGTGGTGCTTTTTAATTTCATGGTCATTTAGCTCAAAACAATTCATTAAATGCATGAAAAATAGCAAATGAAGTTAGATAGGGTTGAAATTTTAGGATGTGGCTTCTAATGGTTCATATTGAATGCACAAAAAGTCTGGAGTTGAAATAATTTCAAAAAAATTGAAATCCTTTTGTAACAGACGAGTTTTCGTCCGAAACCCTGATACTTCGAAAGAGATTGTCCATTTTGTACACGAAGTGCATCCAGTTTTTGCCGTAACCCTCTCAACTTTTTAGCACATGCTATGTGGGTGAAATTATGATACCATGCCAACTTTCAACCATTTCAGAGTTCATTTGTGGTGCTTTTTAATTTCAGGGTCATTTAGATCAAAACAATTCATTAAATGCATGAAAAATAGCAAATGAAGTTAGATAGGGTTGAAATTTTAGGATGTGGCTTCTAATGGTTCATATTGAATGCACAAAAAGTCTGGAGTTGAAATAAGTTAAAAAATTGAAATCCTTATGTAACAGACGAGTTTTCGTCCGAAACCCTGATACTTCGAAAGAGATTGTCCATTTTGTACACGAAGTGCATCCAGCTTTTGCCGTAACCCTCTCAACTTTTTATCCCATGCTATGTGGGTGAAATTATGATACCATGCCAAGTTTCAACCTTTTTAGAGTTCATTTGTGGTGCTTTTTAATTTCAGGGTCATTTAGCTCAAAACAATTCATTAAATGCATAAAAAATAGCAAATGAAGTTAGATAGGGTTGAAATTTTAGGATGTGGCTTCTAATGCTTCATATTGAATGCACAAAAAGTCTGGAGTTGAAATAATTTTAAAAAATTGAAATCCTTTTGTAACACACGAGTTTTCATCCGAAACCCTGATACTTCGAAAGAGATTGTCCATTTTGTACACGAAGTGCATCCAGTTTTTGCCGTAACCCTCTCAACTTTTTAGCACATGCTATGTGGGTGAAATTATGATACCATGCCAAGTTTCAACCATTTCAGAGTTCATTTGTGGTGCTTTTTAATTTAAGGGTCATTTAGCTGAAAACAATTCATTAAATGCATGAAAAATAGCAAATGAAGTTAGATAGGGTTGAAAGTTTAGGATGTGGCTTCTAATGGTTCATATTGAATGCACAAAAAGTCTGGAGTTGAAATAATTTTAAAAAATTGAAATCCTTTTGTAACAGACGAGTTTTCGTCCGAAACCCAGATACTTCGAAAGAGATTGTCCATTTTGTACACGAAGTGCATCCAGTTTTTGCCGTAACCCTCTCAACTTTTTAGCACATGCTATGTGGGTGAAATTATGATACCATGCCAAGTTTCAACCATTTCAGAGTTCATTTGTGGTGCTTTTTAATTTCACGGTCGTTTAGCTCAAAACAATTCATTAAATGCATGAAAAATAGCAAATGAAGTTAGATAGGGTTGAAATTTTAGGATGTGGCTTCTAATGGTTCATATTCAATGCACAAAAAGTCTGGAGTTGAAATAAGTTCAAAAAAATTGAAATCCTTTTGTAACAGACGAGTTTTCGTCCGAAACCCTGATACTTCGAAAGAGATTGTCCATTTTGTACACGAAGTGCATCCAGTTTTTGCCGTAACCCTCTCAACTTTTTAGCACATACTATGTGGGTGTAATTATGATACCATGCCAACTTTCAACTATTTCAGAGTTCATTTGTGGTGCTTTTTAATTTCAGGGTCATTTAGCTCAAAACAATTCATTAAATGCATGAAAAATAGCAAATGAAGTTAGATAGGGTTGAAATTTTAGGATGTGGCTTCTAATGGTTTATATTGAATGCACAAAAAGTCTGGAGTTGAAATAATTTCAAAAAAATTGAAATCCTTTTGTAACAGACGAGTTTTCGTCCGAAACCCTGATACTTCGAAAGAGATTGTCCATTTTGTACACGAAGTGCATCCAGTTTTTGCCGTAACCCTCTCAACTTTTTAGCACATGCTATGTGGGTGAAATTATGATACCATGCCAACTTTCAACCATTTCAGAGTTCATTTGTGGTGCTTTTTAATTTCAGGGTCATTTAGCTCAAAACAATTCATTAAATGCATGAAAAATAGCAAATGAAGTTAGATAGGGTTGAAATTTTAGGATGTGGCTTCTAATGGTTCATATTGAATGCACAAAAAGTCTGGAGTTGAAATAAGTTAAAAAAATTGAAATCCTTATGTAACAGACAAGTTTTCGTCCGAAACCCTGATACTTCGAAAGAGATTGTCCATTTTGTACACGAAGTGCATCCAGCTTTTGCCGTAACCCTCTCAACTTTTTATCCCATGCTATGTGGGTGAAATTATGATACCATGCCAAGTTTCAACCTTTTTAGAGTTCATTTGTGGTGCTTTTTAATTTCAGGGTCATTTAGCTCAAAACAATTCATTAAATGCATAAAAAATAGCAAATGAAGTTAGATAGGGTTGAAATTTTAGGATGTGGCTTCTAATGATTCATATTGAATGCACAAAAAGTCTGGAGTTGAAATAAGTTAAAAAAATTGAAATCCTTTTGTAACACACGAGTTTTCATCCGAAACCCTGATACTTCGAAAGAGATTGTCCATTTTGTACACGAAGTGCATCCAGTTTTTGCCGTAACCCTCTCAACTTTTTAGCACATGCTATGTGGGTGAAATTATGATACCATGCCAAGTTTCAACCATTTCAGAGTTCATTTGTGGTGCTTTTTAATTTCAGGGTCATTTAGCTGAAAACAATTCATTAAATGCATGAAAAATAGCAAATGAAGTTAGATAGGGTTGAAAGTTTAGGATGTGGCTTCTAATGGTTCATATTGAATGCACAAAAAGTCTGGAGTTGAAATAATTTTAAAAAATTGAAATCCTTTTGTAACAGACGAGTTTTCGTCCGAAACCCAGATACTTCGAAAGAGATTGTCCATTTTGTACACGAAGTGCATCCAGTTTTTGCCGTAACCCTCTCAACTTTTTAGCACATGCTATGTGGGTGAAATTATGATACCATGCCAAGTTTCAACCATTTCAGAGTTCATTTGTGGTGCTTTTTAATTTCACGGTCGTTTAGCTCAAAACAATTCATTAAATGCATGAAAAATAGCAAATGAAGTTAGATAGGGTTGAAATTTTAGGATGTGGCTTCTAATGGTTCATATTCAATGCACAAAAAGTCTGGAGTTGAAATAAGTTCAAAAAAATTGAAATCCTTTTGTAACAGACGAGTTTTCGTCCGAAACCCTGATACTTCGAAAGAGATTGTCCATTTTGTACACGAAGTGCATCCAGTTTTTGCCGTAACCCTCTCAACTTTTTAGCACATACTATGTGGGTGTAATTATGATACCATGCCAACTTTCAACCATTTCAGAGTTCATTTGTGGTGCTTTTTAATTTCAGGGTCATTTAGCTCAAAACAATTCATTAAATGCATGAAAAATAGCAAATGAAGTTAGATAGGGTTGAAATTTTAGGATGTGGCTTCTAATGGTTTATATTGAATGCACAAAAAGTCTGGAGTTGAAATAATTTCAAAAAAATTGAAATCCTTTTGTAACAGACGAGTTTTCGTCCGAAACCCTGATACTTCGAAAGAGATTGTCCATTTTGTACACGAAGTGCATCCAGTTTTTGCCGTAACCCTCTCAACTTTTTAGCACATGCTATGTGGGTGAAATTATGATACCATGCCAACTTTCAACCATTTCAGAGTTCATTTGTGGTGCTTTTTAATTTCAGGGTCATTTAGCTCAAAACAATTCATTAAATGCATGAAAAATAGCAAATGAAGTTAGATAGGGTTGAAATTTTAGGATGTGGCTTCTAATGGTTCATATTGAATGCACAAAAAGTCTGGAGTTGAAATAAGTTAAAAAAATTGAAATCCTTATGTAACAGACAAGTTTTCGTCCGAAACCCTGATACTTCGAAAGAGATTGTCCATTTTGTACACGAAGTGCATCCAGCTTTTGCCGTAACCCTCTCAACTTTTTATCCCATGCTATGTGGGTGAAATTATGATACCATGCCAAGTTTCAACCTTTTTAGAGTTCATTTGTGGTGCTTTTTAATTTCAGGGTCATTTAGCTCAAAACAATTCTTTAAATGCATAAAAAATAGCAAATGAAGTTAGATAGGGTTGAAATTTTAGGATGTGGCTTCTAATGATTCATATTGAATGCACAAAAAGTCTGGAGTTGAAATAAGTTAAAAAAATTGAAATCCTTTTGTAACACACGAGTTTTCATCCGAAACCCTGATACTTCGAAAGAGATTGTCCATTTTGTACACGAAGTGCATCAAGTTTTTGCCGTAACCCTCTCAACTTTTTAGCACATGCTATGTGGGTGAAATTATGATACCATGCCAAGTTTCAACCATTTCAGAGTTCATTTGTGGTGCTTTTTAATTTCAGGGTCATTTAGCTGAAAACAATTCATTAAATGCATGAAAAATAGCAAATGAAGTTAGATAGGGTTGAAAGTTTAGGATATGGCTTCTAATGGTTCATATTGAATGCACAAAAAGTCTGGAGTTGAAATAATTTTAAAAAATTGAAATCCTTTTGTAACAGACGAGTTTTCGTCCTAAACCCTGATACTTCGAAAGAGATTGTCCATTTTGTACACGAAGTGCATCCAGTTTTTGCCGTAACCCTCTCAACTTTTTAGCACATGCTATGTGGGTGAAATTATGATACCATGCCAACTTTCAACCATTTCAGAGTTCATTTGTGGTGCTTTTTAATTTCAGGGTCATTTAGCTCAAAACAATTCATTAAATGCATGAAAAATAGCAAATGAAGTTAGATAGGGTTGAAATTTTAGGATGTGGCTTCTAATGGTTCATATTGAATGCACAAAAAGTCTGGAGTTGAAATAAGTTAAAAAAATTGAAATCCTTATGTAAGAGACGAGTTTTCGTCCGAAACCCTGATACTTCGAAAGTGATTGTCCATTTTGTACACGAAGTGCATCGAGCTTTTGCCGTAACCCTCTCAACTTTTTATCCCATGCTATGTGGGTGAAATTATGATACCATGCCAAGTTTCAACCTTTTTAGAGTTCATTTGTGGTGCTTTTTAATTTCAGGGTCATTTAGCTCAAAACAATTCATTAAATGCATAAAAAATAGCAAATGAAGTTAGATAGGGTTGAAATTTTAGGATGTGGCTTCTAATGATTCATATTGAATGCACAAAAAGTCTGGAGTTGAAATAAGTTAAAAAAATTGAAATCCTTATGTAACAGACGAGTTTTCGTCCGAAACCCTGATACTTCGAAAGTGATTGTCCATTTTGTACACGAAGTGCATCGAGCTTTTGCCGTAACCCTCTCAACTTTTTATCCCATGCTATGTGGGTGAAATTATGATACCATGCCAAGTTTCAACCTTTTTAGAGTTCATTTGTGGTGCTTTTTAATTTCAGGGTCATTTAGCTCAAAACAATTCATTAAATGCATAAAAAATAGCAAATGAAGTTAGATAGGGTTGAAATTTTAGGATGTGGCTTCTAATGCTTCATATTGAATGCACAAAAAGTCTGGAGTTGAAATAAGTTAAAAAAATTGAAATCCTTTTGTAACACACGAGTTTTCATCCGAAACCCTGATACTTCGAAAGAGATTGTCCATTTTGTACACGAAGTGCATCCAGTTTTTGCCGTAACCCTCTCAACTTTTTAGCACATGCTATGTGGGTGAAATTATGATACCATGCCAAGTTTCAACCATTTCAGAGTTCATTTGTGGTGCTTTTTAATTTCAGGGTCATTTAGCTGAAAACAATTCATTAAATGCATGAAAAATAGCAAATGAAGTTAGATAGGGTTGAAAGTTTAGGATGTGGCTTCTAATGGTTCATATTGAATGCACAAAAAGTCTGGAGTTGAAATAATTTTAAAAAATTGAAATCCTTTTGTAACAGACGAGTTTTCGTCCGAAACCCTGATACTTCGAAAGAGATTGTCCATTTTGTACACGAAGTGCATCCAGTTTTTTCCGTAACCCTCTCAACTTTTTAGCACATGCTATGTGGGTGAAATTATGATATACCATTCCAAGTTTCAACCATTTCCGAGTTCATTTGTGGTGCTTTTTAATTTCAGGGTCATTTAGCTCAAAACAATTCATTAAATGCATGAAAAATAGCAAATGAAGTTAGATAGGGTTGAAATTTTAGGATGTGGCTTCTAATGGTTCATATTGAATGCACAAAAAGTCTGGAGTTTAAATAATTTAAAAAAATTGAAATCCTTTTGTAACAGACGAATTTTTGTCGAAACCCTGATACTTCGAAAGAGATTGTCCATTTTGTACACGAAGTGCATCCAGTTTTTGCCGTAACCCTCTCAACTTTTTAGCACATGCTATGTGGGTGAAATTATGATACCATGCCAACTTTCAACCATTTCAGAGTTCATTTGTGGTGCTTTTTAATTTCAGGGTCATTTAGCTCAAAACAATTCATTAAATGCATGAAAAATAGCAAATGAAGTTAGATACGGTCGAAATTTTAGGATGTGGCTTCTAATGGTTCATATTGAATGCACAAAAAGTCTGGAGTTGAAATAAGTTTAAAAAAATTGAAATCCTTTTTTAACAGACGAGTTTTCGTCCGAAACCCTGATACTTCGAAAGAGATTGTCCATTTTGTACACGAAGTGCATCCAGTTTTTGCCGTAACCCTCTCAACTTTTTAGCACATGCTATGTGGGTGTAATTATGATACCATGCCAAGTTTCAACCTTTTTAGAGTTCATTTGTGGTGCTTTTTAATTTCGGGGTCATTTAGCTCAAAACAATTCATTAAATGCATAAAAAATAGCAAATGAAGTTAGATAGGGTTGAAATTTTAGGATGTGGCTTCTAATGCTTCATATTGAATGCACAAAAAGTCTGGAGTTGAAATAAGTTAAAAAAATTGAAATCCTTTGGTAACACACGAGTTTTCGTCCGAAACCCTGATACTTCGAAAGAGATTGTCCATTTTGTACACGAAGTGCATCCAGTTTTTGCCGTAACCCTCTCAACTTTTTAGCACATGCTATGTGGATGAAATTATGATACCATGCCAAGTTTCAACCATTTCAGAGTTCATTTTTGGTGCTTTTTAATTTCAGGGTCATTTAGCTCAAAACAATTCATTTAATGCATGAAAAATAGCAAATGAAGTTAGATAGGGTTGAAATTTTAGGATGTGGCTTCTAATGCTTCATATTGAATGCCCAAAAAGTCTGGAGTTGAAATAAGTTAAAAAAAATTGAAATCCTTTTGTAACAGACGAGTTTTCGTCCGAAACCCTGATATTTCGAAAGAGATTGTCCATTTTGTACACGAAGTGCATCCAGTTTTTGCCGTAACCCTCTCAACTTTTTAGCACATGCTATGTGGGTGAAATTATGATACCATGCCAAGTTTCAACCATTTGATAGTTCATTTGTGGTGCTTTTTAATTTCAGGGTCATTTAGCTCAAAACAATTCATTAAATGCATGAAAAATAGGAAATGAAGTTAGATAGGGTTGAAATTTTAGGATGTGGCTTCTAATGGTTCATATTGAATGCACAAAAAGTCTGGAGTTGAAAAAAGTTAAAAAAAATTGAAATCCTTATGTAACAGACGAGTTTTCGTCCGAAACCCTGATACTTCGAAAGAGATTGTCCATTTTGTACACGAAGTGCATCCAGCTTTTGCCGTAACCCTCTCAACTTTTTAGCACATGCTATGTGGGTGAAATTATGATACCATGCCAACTTTCAACCATTTCAGAGTTCATTTGTGGTGCTTTTTAATTTCAGGGTCATTTAGCTCAAAACAATTCATTAAATGCATGAAAAATAGCAAATGAAGTTAGATAGGGTTGAAATTTTAGGATGTGGCTTCTAATGGTTCATATTGAATGCACAAAAAGTCTGGAGTTGAAATAAGTTAAAAAAATTGAAATCCTTTTGTAACAGACGAGTTTTCGTCCGATCCCCTGATATTTCGAAAGAGATTGTCCATTTTGTACATGAAGTGCATCCAGTTTTTGTCGTAACCCTCTCAACTTTTTAGCACATGCTATGTGGGTGAAATTATGATACCATGCCAAGTTTCAACCATTTGATAGTTCATTTGTGGTGCTTTTTAATTTCAGGGTCATTTGGCTCAAAACAATTCATTAAATGCATGAAAAATAGGAAATGAAGTTAGATAGGGTTTAAATTTTAGGATGTGGCTTCCAATGGTTCATATTGAATGCACAAAAAGTCTGGAGTTGAAAAAATTTAAAAAAAATTGAAATCCTTATGTAACAGACGAGTTTTCGTCCGAAACCCTGATACTTCGAAAGAGATTGTCCATTTTGTACACGAAGTGCTTCCAGCTTTTGCCGTAACCCTCTCAACTTTTTATCCCATGCTATGTGGGTTAAATTATGATACCATGCCAAGTTTCAACCTTTTTAGAGTTCATTTGTGGTGCTTTTTAATTTCAGGGTCATTTAGCTCAAAACAATTCATTAAATGCATAAAAAATAGCAAATGAAGTTAGATAGGGTTGAAATTTTGGGATGTGGCTTCTAATGCTTCATATTGAATGCACAAAAAGTCTGGAGTTGAAATAAGTTAAAAAAATTGAAATCCTTTGGTAACACACGAGTTTTCGTCCGAAACCCTGATACTTCGAAAGAGATTGTCCATTTTGTACACGAAGTGCAACCAGTTTTTGCCGTAACCCTCTCAACTTTTTAGCACATGCTATGTGGGTGAAATTATGATACCATGCCAAGTTTCAACCATTTCAGAGTTCATTTGTGGTGCTTTTTAATTTCAGGGTCATTTAGCTCAAAACAATTCATTAAATGCATGAAAAATAGCAAATGAAGTTAGATAGGGTTGAAAGTTTAGGATGTGGCTTCTAATGGTTCATATTGAATGCACAAAAAGTCTGGAGTCGAAATAATTTGAAAAAATTGAAATCCTTTTGTAACAGACGAGTTTTCGTCCGAAACCGTGATACTTCGAAAGAGATTGTCCATTTTGTACACGAAGTGCATCCAGTTTTTGCCGTAACCCTCTCAACTTTTTAGCACATGCTATGTGGGTGAAATTATGATACCATGCCAACTTTCAACCATTTCAGAGTTCATTTGTGGTGCTTTTTAATTTCAGGGTTATTTAGCTCAAAACAATTCATTAAATGCATGAAAAATAGCAAATGAAGTTAGATAGGGTTGAAATTTAAAGAATGTGGCTTCTAATGGTTCATATGGAATGCACAAAAAGTTTGGAGTTGAAATAAGTTTAAAAAAATTGAAATCCTTTTGTAACAGACGAGTTTTCGTCCTAAACCCTGATACTTCGAAAGAGATTGTCCATTTTGTACACGAAGTGCATCTAGTTTTTGCCGTAACCCTCTCAACTTTTCAGCACATGCTATGTGGGTGAAATTATGATACCATGCCAAGTTTCAACCATTTCAGAGTTCATTTGCGGTGCTTTTTAATTTCAGGGTCATTTAGCTCAAAACAATTCATTTAATGCATGAAAAATAGCAAATGAAGTTAGATAGGGTTGAAATTTTAGGATGTGGCTTCTAATGGTTCATATTGAATGCACAAAAAGTTTGGAGTTGAAATAAGTTAAAAAAAATTGAAATCCTTTTGTACCAGACGAGTTTTCGTCCTAAACCCTGAAACTTCGAAAGAGATTGTCCATTTTGTACACGAAGTGCATCCTGTTTTTGCCGTAACCCTCTCAACTTTTTAGCACATGCTATGTGGGTGAAATTATGATACCATGCCAACTTTCAACCATTTCAGAGTTCATTTGTGGTGCTTTTTAATTTCAGGGTCATTTAGCTCAAAACAATTCATTTAATGCATGAAAAATAGCAAATGAAGTTAGATAGGGTTGAAATTTTAGGATGTGGCTTCTAATGGTTCATATTGAATGCACAAGAAGTTTGGAGTTAAAATAAGTTAAAAAAATTTGAAATCCTTTTGTAACAGACGAGTTTTCGTCCGAAACCCTGATACTTCGAAAGAGATTGTCCATTTTGTACACGAAGTGCATTCAGTTTTTGCCGTAACCCTCTCAACTTTTTAGCACATGCTATGTGGGTGAAATTATGATACCATGCCAACTTTCAACCATTTCAGAGTTCATTTGTGGTGCCTTTTAATTTCAGGGTTATTTAGCTCAAAACAATTCATTAAATGCATGAAAAATAGCAAATGAAGTTAGAGAGGGTTGAAATTTTAGGATGTGGCTTCTAATGGTTCATATGGAATGCACAAAAAGTTTGGAGTTGAAATAAGTTTAAAAAAATTGAAATCCTTGTGTAACAGACGAGTTTTCGTCCTAAACCCTGATACTTCGAAAGAGATTGTCCATTTTGTACACGAAGTGCATCCAGTTTTTGCCGTAACCCTCTCAACTTTTTAGCACATGCTATGTGGGTGAAATTATGATACCATGCCAAGTTTCAACCATTTCAGAGTTCATTTGTGGTGCTTTTTAATTTCAGGGTCATTTAGCTCAAAACAATTCATTAAATGCATGAAAAATAGCAAATGAAGTTAGATAGGGTTGAAATTTTAGGATGTGGCTTCTAATGGTTCATATTGAATGCACAAAAAGTCTGGAGTTGAAATAAGTTAAAAAAAATTGAAATCCTTTTGTAACAGACGAGTTTTCGTCCGAAACCCTGATATTTCGAAAGAGATTGTCCATTTTGTACACGAAGTGCATCCAGTTTTTGCCGTAACCCTCTCAAATTTTTAGCACATGCTATGTGGGTGAAATTATGATACCATGCCAAGTTTCAACCATTTGATAGTTCATTTGTGGTGCTTTTTAATTTCAGGGTCATTTAGCTCAAAACAATTCATTAAATGCATGAAAAATAGGAAAGGAAGTTAGATAGGGTTGAAATTTTAGGATGTGGCTTCTAATGGTTCATATTGAATGCACAAAAAGTCTGGAGTTGAAATAAGTTTAAAAAAATTGAAATCCTTATGTAACAGACGAGTTTTCGTCCGAAACCCTGATACTTCGAAAGAGATTGTCCATTTTGTACACGAAGTGCATCCAGCTTTTGCCGTAACCCTCTCAACTTTTTATCCCATGCTATGTGGGTGAAATTATGATACCATGCCAAGTTTCAACCTTTTTAGAGTTCATTTGTGGTGCTTTTTAATTTCGGGGTCATTTAGCTCAAAACAATTCATTAAATGCATAAAAAATAGCAAATGAAGTTAGATAGGGTTGAAATTTTAGGATGTGGCTTCTAATGCTTCATATTGAATGCACAAAAAGTCTGGAGTTGAAATAAGTTAAAAAAATTGAAATCCTTTGGTAACACACGAGTTTTCGTCCGAAACCCTGATACTTCGAAAGAGATTGTCCATTTTGTACACGAAGTGCATCCAGTTTTTGCCGTAACCCTCTCAACTTTTTAGCACATGCTATGTGGGTGAAATTATGATACCATGCCAAGTTTCAACCATTTGATAGTTCATTTGTGGTGCTTTTTAATTTCAGGGTCATTTAGCTGAAAACAATTCATTAAATGCATGAAAAATAGCAAATGAAGTTAGATAGGGTTGAAATTTAAAGAATGTGGCTTCTAATGGTTCATATTGAATGCACAAAAAGTCTGGAGTTGAAATAAGTTCAAAAAAATTGAAATCCTTTTGTAACAGTCGAGTTTTCGTCCGAAACCCTGATACTTCGAAAGAGATTGTCCATTTTGTACACGAAGTGCATCCAGTGTTTGCCGTAACCCTCTCAACTTTTTAGCACATGCTATGTGGGTGAAATTATGATACCATGCCAAGTTTCAACCATTTCAGAGTTCATTTGTGGTGCTTTTTAATTTCAGGGTCATTTAGCTCAAAACAATTCATTTAATGCATGAAAAATAGCAAATGAAGTTAGATAGGGTTGAAATTTTAGGATGTGGCTTCTAATGGTTCATATTGAATGCACAAAAAGTTTGGAGTTGAAATAAGTTAAAAAAATTTGAAATCCTTTTGTAACAGACGAGTTTTCGTCCTAAACCCTGATACTTCGAAAGAGATCGTCCATTTTGTACACGAAGTGCATCCAGTTTTTGCCGTAACCCTCTCAAATTTTTAGCACATGCTATGTGGGTGAAATTATGATATACCATGCCAAGTTTCAACCATTTCCGAGTTCATTTGTGGTGCTTTTTAATTTCAGGGTCATTTAGCTGAAAACAATTCATTAAATGCATGAAAAATAGCAAATGAAGTTAGATAGGGTTGAAATTTTAGGATGTGGCTTCTAATGGTTCATATTGAATGCACAAAAAGTCTGGAGTTGAAATAATTTTAAAAAATTGAAATCCTTTTGTAACAGACGAGTTTTCGTCCGAAACCCTGATACTTCGAAAGAGATTGTCCATTTTGTACACGAAGTGCATCCAGTTTTTGCCGTAACCCTCTCAACTTTTTAGCACATGCTATGCGGGTGAAATTATGATACCATGCCAACTTTCAACCATTTCAGAGTTCATTTGTGGTGCTTTTTAATTTCAGGGTCGTTTAGCTGAAAACAATTCATTAAATGCATGAAAAATAGCAAATGAAGTTAGATAGGGTCGAAATTTTAGGATGTGGCTTCTAATGGTTCATATTGAATGCACAAAAAGTCTGGAGTTGAAATAAGTTTAAAAAAATTGAAATCCTTTTGTAACAGACGAGTTTTCGTCCGAAACCCTGATACTTCGAAAGAGATTGTCCATTTTGTACACGAAGTGCATCCAGTTTTTGCCGTAACCCTCTCAACTTTTTATCCCATGCTATGTGGGTGAAATTATGATACCATGCCAAGTTTCAACCTTTTTAGAGTTCATTTGTGGTGCTTTTTAATTTCAGGGTCATTTAGCTCAAAACAATTCATTAAATGCATGAAAAATAGGAAATGAAGTTAGATAGGGTTGAAATTTTAGGATGTGGCTTCTAATGCTTCATATTGAATGCACAAAAAGTCTGGAGTTGAAATAAGTTAAAAAAATTTGAAATCCTTTTGTAACAAACGAGTTTTCGTCCGAAACCCTGATACTTCGAAAGAGATTGCCCATTTTGTACACGAAGTGCATTCAGTTTTTGCCGTAACCCTCTCAACTTTTTAGCACATGCTATGTGGGTGAAATTATGATACCATGCCAACTTTCAACCATTTCAGAGTTCATTTGTGGTGCTTTTTAATTTCAGTGTTATTTAGCTCAAAACAATTCATTAAATGCATGAAAAATAGCAAATGAAGTTAGATAGGGTTGAAATTTTAGGATGTGGCTTCTAATGGTTCATATGGAATGCACAAAAAGTTTGGAGTTGAAATAAGTTTAAAAAAATTGAAATCCTTTTGTAACAGACGAGTTTTCGTCCTAAACCCTGATACTTCGAAAGAGATTGTCCATTTTGTACACGAAGTGCATCCAGCTTTTGCCGTAACCCTCTCAACTTTTTAGCACATGCTATGTGGGTGAAATTATCATACCATGCCAAGTTTCAACCATTTGATAGTTCATTTGTGGTGCTTTTTAATTTCAGGGTCATTTAGCTCAAAACAATTCATTAAATGCACGAAAAATAGGAAATGAAGTTAGATAGGGTTGAAATTTTAGGATGTGGCTTCTAATGGTTCATATTGAATGCACAAAAAGTCTGGAGTTGAAATAAGTTAAAAAAAATTGAAATCCTTTTGTAACAGACGAGTTTTCGTCCGAAACCCTGATATTTCGAAAGAGATTGTCCATTTTGTACACGAAGTGCATCCAGTTTTTGCCGTAACCGTCTCAACTTTTTAGCACATGCTATGTGGGTGAAATTATCATACCATGCCAAGTTTCAACCATTTGATAGTTCATTTGTGGTGCTTTTTAATTTCAGGGTCATTTAGCTCAAAACAATTCATTAAATGCACGAAAAATAGGAAATGAAGTTAGATAGGGTTGAAATTTTAGGATGTGGCTTCTAATGGTTCATATTGAATGCACAAAAAGTCTGGAGTTGAAAAAAGTTCAAAAAAAATTGAAATCCTTATGTTACAGACGAGTTTTCGTCCGAAACCTTGATACTTCGAAAGAGATTGTCCATTTTGTACACGAAGTGCATCCAGCTTTTGCCGTAACCCTCTCAACTTTTTATCCCATGCTATGTGGGTGAAATTATGATACCATGCCAAGTTTCAACCTTTTTAGAGTTCATTTGTGGTGCTTTTTAATTTCAGGGTCATTTAGCTGAAAACAATTCATTAAATGCATAAAAAATAGCAAATGAAGTTAGATAGGGTTGAAATTTTAGGATGTGGCTTCTAATGCTTCATATTGAATGCACAAAAAGTCTGGAGTTGAAATAAGTTAAAAAAATTGAAATCCTTTTGTAACACACAAGTTTTCATCCGAAACCCTGATACTTCGAAAGAGATTGTCCATTTTGTACACGAAGTGCATCCAGTTTTTGCCGTAACCCTCTCAAATTTTTAGCACATGCTATGTGGGTGAAATTATGATATACCATGCCAAGTTTCAACCATTTCCGAGTTCATTTGTGGTGCTTTTTAATTTCAGGGTCATTTAGCTGAAAACAATTCATTAAATGCATGAAAAATAGCAAATGAAGTTAGATAGGGTTGAAATTTTAGGATGTGGCTTCTAATGGTTCATATTGAATGCACAAAAAGTCTGGAGTTGAAATAATTTTAAAAAATTGAAATCCTTTTGTAACAGACGAGTTTTCGTCCGAAACCCTGATACTTCGAAAGAGATTGTCCATTTTGTACACGAAGTGCATCCAGTTTTTGCCGTAACCCTCTCAACTTTTTAGCACATGCTATGCGGGTGAAATTATGATACCATGCCAACTTTCAACCATTTCAGAGTTCATTTGTGGTGCTTTTTAATTTCAGGGTCGTTTAGCTGAAAACAATTCATTAAATGCATGAAAAATAGCAAATGAAGTTAGATAGGGTCGAAATTTTAGGATGTGGCTTCTAATGGTTCATATTGAATGCACAAAAAGTCTGGAGTTGAAATAAGTTTAAAAAAATTGAAATCCTTTTGTAACAGACGAGTTTTCGTCCGAAACCCTGATACTTCGAAAGAGATTGTCCATTTTGTACACGAAGTGCATCCAGTTTTTGCCGTAACCCTCTCAACTTTTTATCCCATGCTATGTGGGTGAAATTATGATACCATGCCAAGTTTCAACCTTTTTAGAGTTCATTTGTGGTGCTTTTTAATTTCAGGGTCATTTAGCTCAAAACAATTCATTAAATGCATGAAAAATAGGAAATGAAGTTAGATAGGGTTGACATTTTAGGATGTGGCTTCTAATGCTTCATATTGAATGCACAAAAAGTCTGGAGTTGAAATAAGTTAAAAAAAATTGAAATCCTTTTGTAACAAACGAGTTTTCGTCCGAAACCCTGATACTTCGAAAGAGATTGCCCATTTTGTACACGAAGTGCATTCAGTTTTTGCCGTAACCCTCTCAACTTTTTAGCACATGCTATGTGGGTGAAATTATGATACCATGCCAACTTTCAACCATTTCAGAGTTCATTTGTGGTGCTTTTTAATTTCAGTGTTATTTAGCTCAAAACAATTCATTAAATGCATGAAAAATAGCAAATGAAGTTAGATAGGGTTGAAATTTTAGGATGTGGCTTCTAATGGTTCATATGGAATGCACAAAAAGTTTGGAGTTGAAATAAGTTTAAAAAAATTGAAATCCTTTTGTAACAGACGAGTTTTCGTCCTAAACCCTGATACTTCGAAAGAGATTGTCCATTTTGTACACGAAGTGCATCCAGCTTTTGCCGTAACCCTCTCAACTTTTTAGCACATGCTATGTGGGTGAAATTATCATACCATGCCAAGTTTCAACCATTTGATAGTTCATTTGTGGTGCTTTTTAATTTCAGGGTCATTTAGCTCAAAACAATTCATTAAATGCACGAAAAATAGGAAATGAAGTTAGATAGGGTTGAAATTTTAGGATGTGGCTTCTAATGGTTCATATTGAATGCACAAAAAGTCTGGAGTTGAAATAAGTTAAAAAAAATTGAAATCCTTTTGTGACAGACGAGTTTTCGTCCGAAACCCTGATATTTCGAAAGAGATTGTCCATTTTGTACACGAAGTGCATCCAGTTTTTGCCGTAACCGTCTCAACTTTTTAGCACATGCTATGTGGGTGAAATTATCATACCATGCCAAGTTTCAACCATTTGATAGTTCATTTGTGGTGCTTTTTAATTTCAGGGTCATTTAGCTCAAAACAATTCATTAAATGCACGAAAAATAGGAAATGAAGTTAGATAGGGTTGAAATTTTAGGATGTGGCTTCTAATGGTTCATATTGAATGCACAAAAAGTCTGGAGTTGAAAAAAGTTCAAAAAAAATTGAAATCCTTATGTAACAGACGAGTTTTCGTCCGAAACCCTGATACTTCGAAAGAGATTGTCCATTTTGTACACGAAGTGCATCCAGCTTTTGCCGTAACCCTCTCAACTATTTAGCACATGCTATGTGGGTGAAATTATGATACCATGCCAACTTTCAACCATTTCAGAGTTCATTTGTGGTGCTTTTTAATTTCAAGGTCATTTAGCTCAAAACAATTCATTAAATGCATGAAAAATAGCAAATGACGTTAGATAGTGTTGAAATTTTAGGATGTGGCTTCTAATGGTTCATATTGAATGCACAAAAATTCTGGAGTTGAAATAAGTTCAAAAAAATTGAAATCCTTTTGTAACACACGAGTTTTCGTCCTAAACCCTGATATTTCAAAGAGATTGTCCATTTTGTACACGAAGTGCATCCAATTTTTGCCGTAACCCTCTCAACTTTTTAGCACATGCTATGTGGGTGAAATTATGAAACCATGCCAACTTTAAACCATTTCAGAGTTCATTTGTGGTGCTTTTTAATTTCAGGGTCATTTAGCTCAAAACAATTCATTAAATGCACGAAAAATAGGAAATGAAGTTAGATAGGGTTGAAATTTTAGGATGTGGCTTCTAATGGTTCATATTGAATGCACAAAAAGTCTGGAGTTGAAAAAAGTTCAAAAAAAATTGAAATCCTTATGTAACAGACGAGTTTTCGTCCGAAACCCTGATACTTCGAAAGAGATTGTCCATTTTGTACACGAAGTGCATCCAGCTTTTGCCGTAACCCTCTCAACTTTTTAGCACATGCTATGTGGGTGAAATTATGATACCATGCCAACTTTTAACCATTTCAGAGTTCATTTGTGGTGCTTTTTAATTTCAGGGTCATTTAGCTCAAAACAATTCATTAAATGCATGAAAAATAGCAAATGACGTTAGATAGGGTTGAAATTTTAGGATGTGGCTTCTAATGGTTCATATTGAATGCACAAAAATTCTGGAGTTGAAATAAGTTCAAAAAAATTGAAATCCTTTTGTAACACACGAGTTTTCGTCCTAAACCCTGATATTTCGAAAGAGATTGTCCATTTTGTACACGAAGTGCATCCAATTTTTTCCATAACCCTCTCAACTTTTTAGCACATGCTATGTGGGTGAAATTATGATACCATGCCAAGTTTCAACCATTTCAGAGTTCATTTGTGGTGCTTTTTAATTTCAGGGTCATTTAGCTCAAAACAATTCATTAAATGCATGAAAAATAGCAAATGAAGTTAGATAGGGTTGAAATTTTAGGATGTGGCTTCTAATGGTTCATATTGAATGCACAAAAAGTCTGGAGTTGAAATAAGTTAAAAAAAATTGAAATCCTTTTGTAACAGACGAGTTTTCGTCCGAAACCCTGATATTTCGAAAGAGATTGTCCATTTTGTACACGAAGTGCATCCAGTTTTTGCCGTAACCCTCTCAACTTTTTAGCACATGCTATGTGGGTGAAATTATCATACCATGCCAAGTTTCAACCATTTGATAGTTCATTTGTGGTGCTTTTTAATTTCAGGGTCATTTAGCTCAAAACAATTCATTAAATGCACGAAAAATAGGAAATGAAGTTAGATAGGGTTGAAATTTTAGGATGTGGCTTCTAATGGTTCATATTGAATGCACAAAAAGTCTGGAGTTGAAATAAGTTAAAAAAAATTGAAATCCTTTTGTAACAGACGAGTTTTCGTCCGAAACCCTGATATTTCGAAAGAGATTGTCCATTTTGTACACGAAGTGCATCCAATTTTTGCCGTAACCCTCTCAACTTTTTAGCACATGCTATGTGGGTGAAATTATGATACCATGCCAAGTTTCAACCATTTCAGAGTTCATTTGTGGTGCTTTTTAATTTCAGGGTCATTTAGCTCAAAACAATTCATTAAATGCATGAAAAATAGCAAATGAAGTTAGATAGGGTTGAAATTTTAGGATGTGGCTTCTAATAGTTCATATTGAATGCACAAAAAGTCTGGAGTTGAAATAAGTTAAAAAAAATTGAAATCCTTTTGTAACACACGAGTTTTCGTCCTAAACCCTGATATTTCGAAAGAGATTGTCCATTTTGTACACGAAGTGCATCCAATTTTTGCCGTAACCCTCTCAACTTTTTAGCACATGCTATGTGGGTGAAATTATGATACCATGCCAACTTTCAACCATTTCAGAGTTCATTTGTGGTGCTTTTTAATTTCAGGGTCATTTAGCTCAAAACAATTCATTAAATGCATGAAAAATAGCAAATGAAGTTAGATTGGGTTGAAATTTTAGTATGTGGCTTCCAATGGTTCATATTGAATGCAAAAAAAGTCTGGAGTTGAAAAAAGTTAAAAAAAATTGAAATCCTTATGTAACAGACGAGTTTTCGTCCTAAACCCTGATATTTCGAAAGAGATTGTCCATTTTGTACACGAAGTGCATCCAATTTTTGCCGTAACCCTCTCAACTTTTTAGCACATGCTATGTGGTGAAATTATGATACCATGCCAACTTTCAACCATTTCAGAGTTCATTTGTGGTGCTTTTTAATTTCAGGGTCATTTAGCTCAAAACAATTCATTAAATGCATGAAAAATAGCAAATGAAGTTAGATAGGGTTGAAATTTTAGGATGTGGCTTCCAATGGTTCATATTGAATGCACAAAAAGTCTGGAGTTGAAAAAAGTTAAAAAAAATTGAAATCCTTATGTAACAGACGAGTTTTCGTCCGAAACCCTGATACTTCGAAAGAGATTGTCCATTTTGTACACGAAGTGCTTCCAGCTTTTGCCGTAACCCTCTCAACTTTTTATCCCATGCTATGTGGGTTAAATTATGATACCATGCCAAGTTTCAACCTTTTTAGAGTTCATTTGTGGTGCTTTTTAATTTCAGGGTCATTTAGCTCAAAACAATTCATTAAATGCATAAAAAATAGCAAATGAAGTTAGATAGGGTTGAAATTTTAGGATGTGGCTTCTAATGCTTCATATTGAATGCACAAAAAGTCTGGAGTTGAAATAAGTTAAAAAAATTGAAATCCTTTGGTAACACACGAGTTTTCGTCCGAAACCCTGATACTTCGAAAGAGATTGTCCATTTTGTACACTAAGTGCAACCAGTTTTTGCCGTAACCCTCTCAACTTTTTAGCACATGCTATGTGGGTGAAATTATGATACCATGCCAAGTTTCAACCATTTCAGAGTTCATTTGTGGTGCTTTTTAATTTCAGGGTCATTTAGCTCAAAACAATTCATTAAATGCATGAAAAATAGCAAATGAAGTTAGATAGGGTTGAAAGTTTAGGATGTGGCTTCTAATGGTTCATATTGAATTCACAAAAAGTCTGGAGTTGAAATAATTTTAAAAAATTGAAATCCTTTTGTAACAGACGAGTTTTCGTCCGAAACCGTGATACTTGGAAAGAGATTGTCCATTTTGTACACGAAGTGCATCCAGCTTTTGCCGTAACCCTCTCAACTTTTTAGCACATGCTATGTGGGTGAAATTATGATACCATGCCAACTTTCAACCATTTCAGAGTTCATTTGTGGTGCTTTTTAATTTCAGGGTCATTTAGCTCAAAACAATTCATTAAATGCATGAAAAATAGCAAATGACGTTAGATAGGGTTGAAATTTTAGGATGTGGCTTCTAATGGTTCATATTGAATGCACAAAAATTCTGGAGTTGAAATAAGTTCAAAAAAATTGAAATCCTTTTGTAACACACGAGTTTTCGTCCTAAACCCTGATATTTCGAAAGAGATTGTCCATTTTGTACACGAAGTGCATCCAATTTTTGCCATAACCCTCTCAACTTTTTAGCACATGCTATGTGGGTGAAATTATGATACCATGCCAAGTTTCAACCATTTCAGAGTTCATTTGTGGTGCTTTTTAATTTCAGGGTCATTTAGCTCAAAACAATTCATTAAATGCATGAAAAATAGCAAATGAAGTTAGATAGGGTTGAAATTTTAGGATGTGGCTTCTAATGGTTCATATTGAATGCACAAAAAGTCTGGAGTTGAAATAAGTTAAAAAAAATTGAAATCCTTTTGTAACAGACGAGTTTTCGTCCGAAACCCTGATATTTCGAAAGAGATTGTCCATTTTGTACACGAAGTGCATCCAGTTTTTGCCGTAACCCTCTCAACTTTTTAGCACATGCTATGTGGGTGAAATTATCATACCATGCCAAGTTTCAACCATTTGATAGTTCATTTGTGGTGCTTTTTAATTTCAGGATCATTTAGCTCAAAACAATTCATTAAATGCACGAAAAATAGGAAATGAAGTTAGATAGGGTTGAAATTTTAGGATGTGGCTTCTAATGGTTCATATTGAATGCACAAAAAGTCTGGAGTTGAAATAAGTTAAAAAAAATTGAAATCCTTTTGTAACAGACGAGTTTTCGTCCGAAACCCTGATATTTCGAAAGAGATTGTCCATTTTGTACACGAAGTGCATCCAGTTTTTGCCGTAACCCTCTCAACTTTTTAGCACATGCTATTTGGGTGAAATTATCATACCATGCCAAGTTTCAACCATTTGATAGTTCATTTGTGGTGCTTTTTAATTTCAGGGTCATTTAGCTCAAAACAATTCATTAAATGCACGAAAAATAGGAAATGAAGTTAGATAGGGTTGAAATTTTAGGATGTGGCTTCTAATGGTTCATATTGAATGCACAAAAAGTCTTGAGTTGAAATAAGTTAAAAAAAATTGAAATCCTTTTGTAACAGACGAGTTTTCGTCCGAAACCCTGATATTTCGAAAGAGATTGTCCATTTTGTACACGAAGTGCATCCAATTTTTGCCGCAACCCTCTCAACTTTTTAGCACATGCTATGTGGGTGAAATTATGATACCATGCCAAGTTTCAACCATTTCAGAGTTCATTTGTGGTGCTTTTTAATTTCAGGGTCATTTAGCTCAAAACAATTCATTAAATGCATGAAAAATAGCAAATGAAGTTAGATAGGGTTGAAATTTTAGGATGTGGCTTCCAATGGTTCATATTGAATGCACAAAAAGTCTGGAGTTGAAAAAAGTTAAAAAAAATTGAAATCCTTATGTAACAGACGAGTTTTCGTCCGAAACCCTGATACTTCGAAAGAGATTGTCCATTTTGTACACGAAGTGCTTCCAGCTTTTGCCGTAACCCTCTCAACTTTTTATCCCATGCTATGTGGGTTAAATTATGATACCATGCCAAGTTTCAACCTTTTTAGAGTTCATTTGTGGTGCTTTTTAATTTCAGGGTCATTTAGCTCAAAACAATTCATTAAATGCATAAAAAATAGCAAATGAAGTTAGATAGGGTTGAAATTTTAGGATGTGGCTTCTAATGCTTCATATTGAATGCACAAAAAGTCTGGAGTTGAAATAAGTTAAAAAAATTGAAATCCTTTGGTAACACACGAGTTTTCGTCCGAAACCCTGATACTTCGAAAGAGATTGTCCATTTTGTACACTAAGTGCAACCAGTTTTTGCCGTAACCCTCTCAACTTTTTAGCACATGCTATGTGGGTGAAATTATGATACCATGCCAAGTTTCAACCATTTCAGAGTTCATTTGTGGTGCTTTTTAATTTCAGGGTCATTTAGCTCAAAACAATTCATTAAATGCATGAAAAATAGCAAATGAAGTTAGATAAGGTTGAAAGTTTAGGATGTGGCTTCTAATGGTTCATATTGAATGCACAAAAAGTCTGGAGTTGAAATAATTTTAAAAAATTGAAATCCTTTTGTAACAGACGAGTTTTCGTCCGAAACCGTGATACTTCGAAAGAGATTGTCCATTTTGTACACGAAGTGCATCCAGTTTTTGCCGTAACCCTCTCAACTTTTTAGCACATGCTATGTGGGTGAAATTATGATACCATGCCAACTTTCAACCATTTCAGAGTTCATTTGTGGTGCTTCTTAATTTCAGGGTTATTTAGCTCAAAACAATCCATTAAATGCATGAAAAATAGCAAATGAAGTTAGATAGGGTTGAAATTTAAAGAATGTGGCTTCTAATGGTTCATATGGAATGCACAAAAAGTTTGGAGTTGAAATAAGTTTAAAAAAATTGAAATCCTTTTGTAACAGACGAGTTTTCGTCCTAAACCCTGATACTTCGAAAGAGATTGTCCATTTTGTACACGAAGTGCATCCAGTTTTTGCCGTAACCCTCTCAACTTTTCAGCACATGCTATGTGGGTGAAATTATGATACCATGCCAAGTTTCAACCATTTCAGAGTTCATTTGCGG
The DNA here is from genome assembly GCA_039707655.1 of Elymus sibiricus. NCBI lineage: Eukaryota > Viridiplantae > Streptophyta > Magnoliopsida > Poales > Poaceae > Elymus > Elymus sibiricus. The sequence goes on from CM077665.1 coordinate 244,156,227, forward strand.
TGCTTTTTAATTTCAGGGTCATTTAGCTCAAAACAACTCATTTAATGCATGAAAAATAGCAAATGAAGTTAGATAGGGTTCAAATTTTAGGATGTGGCTTCTAATGGTTCATATTGAATGCACAAAAAGTTTGGAGTTGAAATAAGTTAAAAAAATTTGAAATCCTTTTGTAACAGACGAGTTTTCGTCCTAAACCCTGATACTTCGAAAGAGATTGTCCATTTTGTACACGAAGTGCATCCAGTTTTTGCCGTAACCCTCTCAACTTTTTAGCACATGCTATGTGGGTGAAATTATGATACCATGCCAACTTTCAACCATTTCAGAGTTCATTTGTGGTGCTTTTTAATTTCAGGGTCATTTAGCTCAAAACAATTCATTTAATGCATGAAAAATAGCAAATGAAGTTAGATAGGGTTGAAATTTTAGGATGTGGCTTCTAATGGTTCATATTGAATGCACAAAAAGTTTGGAGTTGAAATAAGTTAAAAAAATTGAAATCCTTTTGTAACAGACGAGTTTTCGTCCTAAACCCTGATACTTCGAAAGAGATTGTCCATTTTGTACACGAAGTGCATCCAGTTTTTGCCGTAACCCTCTCAACTTTTTAGCACATGCTATGTGGGCTAAATTATGATACCATGCCAACTTTCAACCATTTCAGAGTTCATTTGTGGTGCTTTTTAATTTCAGGGTCATTTAGCTCAAAACAATTCATTTAATGCATGAAAAATAGCAAATGAAGATAGATAGGGTTGAAATTTTAGGATGTGGCTTCTAATGGTTCATATGGAATGCACAAAAAGTTTGGAGTTGAAATAAGTTTAAAAAAATTGAAATCTTTTTGTAACAGACGAGTTTTCGTCCTAAACCCTGATACTTCGAAAGAGATTGTCCATTTTGTACACGAAGTGCATCCAGTTTTTGCCGTAACCCTCTCAACTTTTCAGCACATGCTATGTGGGTGAAATTATGATACCATGCCAAGTTTCAACCATTTCAGAGTTCATTTGCGGTGCTTTTTAATTTCAGGGTCATTTAGCTCAAAACAACTCATTTAATGCATGAAAAATAGCAAATGAAGTTAGATAGGGTTGAAATTTTAGGATGTGGCTTCTAATGGTTCATATTGAATGCACAAAAAGTTTGGAGTTGAAATAAGTTAAAAAAATTTGAAATCCTTTTGTAACAGACGAGTTTTCGTCCTAAACCCTGATACTTCGAAAGAGATTGTCCATTTTGTACACGAAGTGCATCCTGTTTTTGCCGTAACCCTCTCAACTTTTTAGCACATGCTATGTGGGTGAAATTATGATACCATGCCAACTTTCAACCATTTCAGAGTTCATTTGTGGTGCTTTTTAATTTCAGGGTCATTTAGCTCAAAACAATTCATTTAATGCATGAAAAATAGCAAATGAAGTTAGATAGGGTTGAAATTTTAGGATGTGGCTTCTAATGGTTCATATTGAATGCACAAAAAGTTTGGAGTTAAAAGAAGTTAAAAAAATTTGAAATCCTTTTGTAACAGACGAGTTTTCGTCCGAAACACTGATACTTCGAAAGAGATTGTCCATTTTGTACACGAAGTGCATTCAGTTTTTGCCGTAACCCTCTCAACTTTTTAGCACATGCTATGTGGGTGAAATTATGATACCATGCCAACTTTCAACCATTTCAGAGTTCATTTGTGGTGCTTTTTAATTTAAGGGTTATTTAGCTCAAAACAATTCATTAAATGCATGAAAAATAGCAAATGAAGTTAGATAAGGTTGAAAGTTTAGGATGTGGCTTCTAATGGTTCATATTGAATGCACAAAAAGTCTGGAGTTGAAATAATTTTAAAAAATTGAAATCCTTTTGTAACAGACGAGTTTTCGTCCGAAACCGTGATACTTCGAAAGAGATTGTCCATTTTGTACACGAAGTGCATCCAGTTTTTGCCGTAACCCTCTCAACTTTTTAGCACATGCTATGTGGGTGAAATTATGATACCATGCCAACTTTCAACCATTTCAGAGTTCATTTGTGGTGCTTCTTAATTTCAGGGTTATTTAGCTCAAAACAATCCATTAAATGCATGAAAAATAGCAAATGAAGTTAGATAGGGTTGAAATTTAAAGAATGTGGCTTCTAATGGTTCATATGGAATGCACAAAAAGTTTGGAGTTGAAATAAGTTTAAAAAAATTGAAATCCTTTTGTAACAGACGAGTTTTCGTCCTAAACCCTGATACTTCGAAAGAGATTGTCCATTTTGTACACGAAGTGCATCCAGTTTTTGCCGTAACCCTCTCAACTTTTCAGCACATGCTATGTGGGTGAAATTATGATACCATGCCAAGTTTCAACCATTTCAGAGTTCATTTGCGGTGCTTTTTAATTTCAGGGTCATTTAGCTCAAAACAACTCATTTAATGCATGAAAAATAGCAAATGAAGTTAGATAGGGTTCAAATTTTAGGATGTGGCTTCTAATGGTTCATATTGAATGCACAAAAAGTTTGGAGTTGAAATAAGTTAAAAAAATTTGAAATCCTTTTGTAACAGACGAGTTTTCGTCCTAAACCCTGATACTTCGAAAGAGATTGTCCATTTTGTACACGAAGTGCATCCAGTTTTTGCCGTAACCCTCTCAACTTTTTAGCACATGCTATGTGGGTGAAATTATGATACCATGCCAACTTTCAACCATTTCAGAGTTCATTTGTGGTGCTTTTTAATTTCAGGGTCATTTAGCTCAAAACAATTCATTTAATGCATGAAAAATAGCAAATGAAGTTAGATAGGGTTGAAATTTTAGGATGTGGCTTCTAATGGTTCATATTGAATGCACAAAAAGTTTGGAGTTGAAATAAGTTAAAAAAATTGAAATCCTTTTGTAACAGACGAGTTTTCGTCCTAAACCCTGATACTTCGAAAGAGATTGTCCATTTTGTACACGAAGTGCATCCAGTTTTTGCCGTAACCCTCTCAACTTTTTAGCACATGCTATGTGGGCTAAATTATGATACCATGCCAACTTTCAACCATTTCAGAGTTCATTTGTGGTGCTTTTTAATTTCAGGGTCATTTAGCTCAAAACAATTCATTTAATGCATGAAAAATAGCAAATGAAGATAGATAGGGTTGAAATTTTAGGATGTGGCTTCTAATGGTTCATATGGAATGCACAAAAAGTTTGGAGTTGAAATAAGTTTAAAAAAATTGAAATCTTTTTGTAACAGACGAGTTTTCGTCCTAAACCCTGATACTTCGAAAGAGATTGTCCATTTTGTACACGAAGTGCATCCAGTTTTTGCCGTAACCCTCTCAACTTTTCAGCACATGCTATGTGGGTGAAATTATGATACCATGCCAAGTTTCAACCATTTCAGAGTTCATTTGCGGTGCTTTTTAATTTCAGGGTCATTTAGCTCAAAACAACTCATTTAATGCATGAAAAATAGCAAATGAAGTTAGATAGGGTTGAAATTTTAGGATGTGGCTTCTAATGGTTCATATTGAATGCACAAAAAGTTTGGAGTTGAAATAAGTTAAAAAAATTTGAAATCCTTTTGTAACAGACGAGTTTTCGTCCTAAACCCTGATACTTCGAAAGAGATTGTCCATTTTGTACACGAAGTGCATCCTGTTTTTGCCGTAACCCTCTCAACTTTTTAGCACATGCTATGTGGGTGAAATTATGATACCATGCCAACTTTCAACCATTTCAGAGTTCATTTGTGGTGCTTTTTAATTTCAGGGTCATTTAGCTCAAAACAATTCATTTAATGCATGAAAAATAGCAAATGAAGTTAGATAGGGTTGAAATTTTAGGATGTGGCTTCTAATGGTTCATATTGAATGCACAAAAAGTTTGGAGTTAAAAGAAGTTAAAAAAATTTGAAATCCTTTTGTAACAGACGAGTTTTCGTCCGAAACACTGATACTTCGAAAGAGATTGTCCATTTTGTACACGAAGTGCATTCAGTTTTTGCCGTAACCCTCTCAACTTTTTAGCACATGCTATGTGGGTGAAATTATGATACCATGCCAACTTTCAACCATTTCAGAGTTCATTTGTGGTGCTTTTTAATTTAAGGGTTATTTAGCTCAAAACAATTCATTAAATGCATGAAAAATAGCAAATGAAGTTAGATAGGGTTGAAATTTTAGGATGTGGCTTCTAATGGTTCATATGGAACGCACAAAAAGTTTGGAGTTGAAATAAGTTTAAAAAAATTGAAATCCTTTTGTAACAGACGAGTTTTCGTCCTAAACCCTGATACTTCGAAAGAGATTGTCCATTTTGTACACGAAGTGCATCCAGTTTTTGCCGTAACCCTCTCAACTTTTTAGCACATGCTATGTGGGTGAAATTATGATACCATGCCAAGTTTCAACCATTTCAGAGTTCATTTGTGGTGCTTTTTAATTTCAGGGTCATTTAGGTCAAAACAATTCATTAAATGCATGAAAAATAGCAAATGAAGTTAGATAGGGTTGAAATTTTAGGATGTGGCTTCTAATGGTTCATATTGAATGCACAAAAAGTCTGGAGTTGAAATAAGTTAAAAAAAATTGAAATCCTTTTGTAACAGACGAGTTTTCGTCCGAAACCCTGATACTTCGAAAGAGATTGTCCATTTTGTACACGAAGTGCATCCAGTTTTTGCCGTAACCCTCTCAACTTTTTAGCACATGCTATGTGGGTGAAATTATCATACCATGCCAAGTTTCAACCATTTGATTGTTCATTTGTGGTGCTTTTTAATTTCAGGGTCATTTAGCTCAAAACAATTCATTAAATGCATGAAAAATAGGAAATGAAGTTAGATAGGGTTGAAATTTTAGGATGTGGCTTCTAATGGTTCATATTGAATGCACAAAAAGTCTGGAGTTGAAAAAATTTAAAAAAAATTGAAATCGTTATGTAACAGACGAGTTTTCGTCCGAAACCCTGATACTTCGAAAGAGATTGTCCATTTTGTACACGAAGTGCATCCAGCTTTTGCCGTAACCCTCTCAACTTTTTATCCCATGCTATGTGGGTGAAATTATGATACCATGCCAAGTTTCAACCTTTTTAGAGTTCATTTGTGGTGCTTTTTAATTTCGGGGTCATTTAGCTCAAAACAATTCATTAAATGCATAAAAAATAGCAAATGAAGTTAGATAGGGTTGAAATTTTAGGATGTGGCTTCTAATGCTTCATATTGAATGCACAAAAAGTCTGGAGTTGAAATAAGTTAAAAAAATTGAAATCCTTTGGTAACACACGAGTTTTCGTCCGAAACCCTGATACTTCGAAAGAGATTGTCCATTTTGTACACGAAGTGCATCCAGTTTTTGCCGTAACCCTCTCAACTTTTTAGCACAGGCTATGTGGGTGAAATTATGATACCATGCCAAGTTTCAACCATTTCAGAGTTCATTTGTGGTGCTTTTTAATTTCAGGGTCATTTATCTCAAAACAATTCATTAAATGCATGAAAAATAGCAAATGAAGTTAGATAGGGTTGAAATTTTAGGATGTGGCTTCTAATGGTTCATATTGAATGCACAAAAATTCTGGAGTTGAAATAAGTTAAAAAAAATTGAAATCCTTTTGTAACAGACGAGTTTTCGTCCGATCCCCTGATATTTCGAAAGAGATTGTCCATTTTGTACACGAAGTGCATCCAGTTTTTGCCGTAACCCTCTCAACTTTTTAGCACATGCTATGTGGCTGAAATTATGATACCATGCCAAGTTTCAACCATTTGATAGTTCATTTGTGGTGCTTTTTAATTTCAGGGTCATTTAGCTCAAAACAATTCATTAAATGCATGAAAAATAGGAAATGAAGTTAGATAGGGTTGAAATTTTAGGATGTGGCTTCCAATGGTTCATATTGAATGCACAAAAAGTCTGGAGTTGAAAAAAGTTAAAAAAAATTGAAATCCTTATGTAACAGACGAGTTTTCGTCCGAAACCCTGATACTTCGAAAGAGATTGTCCATTTTGTACACGAAGTGCTTCCAGCTTTTGCCGTAACCCTCTCAACTTTTTATCCCATGCTATGTGGGTTAAATTATGATACCATGCCAAGTTTCAACCTTTTTAGAGTTCATTTGTGGTGCTTTTTAATTTCAGGGTCATTTAGCTCAAAACAATTCATTAAATGCATAAAAAATAGCAAATGAAGTTAGATAGGGTTGAAATTTTAGGATGTGGCTTCTAATGCTTCATATTGAATGCACAAAAAGTCTGGAGTTGAAATAAGTTAAAAAAATTGAAATCCTTTGGTAACACATTAGTTTTCGTCCGAAACCCTGATACTTCGAAAGAGATTGTCCATTTTGTACACTAAGTGCAACCAGTTTTTGCCGTAACCCTCTCAACTTTTTAGCACATGCTATGTGGGTGAAATTATGATACCATGCCAAGTTTCAACCATTTCAGAGTTCATTTGTGGTGCTTTTTAATTTCAGGGTCATTTAGCTCAAAACAATTCATTAAATGCATGAAAAATAGCAAATGAAGTTAGATAGGGTTGAAAGTTTAGGATGTGGCTTCTAATGGTTCATATTGAATGCACAAAAAGTCTGGAGCTGAAATAATTTTAAAAAATTGAAATCCTTTTGTAACAGACGAGTTTTCGTCCGAAACCGTGATACTTCGAAAGAGATTGTCCATTTTGTACACGAAGTGCATCCAGTTTTTGCCGTAACCCTCTCAACTTTTTAGCACATGCTATGTGGGTGAAATTATGATACCATGCCAACTTTCAACCATTTCAGAGTTCATTTGTGGTGCTTTTTAATTTCAGGGTTATTTAGCTCAAAACATTTCATTAAATGCATGAAAAATAGCAAATGAAGTTAGATAGGGTTGAAATTTAAAGAATGTGGCTTCTAATGGTTCATATGGAATGCACAAAAAGTTTGGAGTTGAAATAAGTTTAAAAAAATTGAAATCCTTTTGTAACAGACGAGTTTTCGTCCTAAACCCTGATACTTCGAAAGAGATTGTCCATTTTGTACACGAAGTGCATCCAGTTTTTGCCGTAACCCTCTCAACTTTTTATCCCATGCTATGTGGGTGAAATTATGATACCATGCCAAGTTTCAACCTTTTTAGAGTTCATTTGTGGTGCTTTTTAATTTCGGGGTCATTTAGCTGAAAACAATTCATTAAATGCATAAAAAATAGCAAATGAAGTTAGATAGGGTTGAAATTTTAGGATGTGGCTTCTAATGCTTCATATTGAATGCACAAAAAGTCTGGAGTTGAAATAAGTTAAAAAAATTGAAATCCTTTGGTAACACACGAGTTTTCGTCCGAAACCCTGATACTTCGAAAGAGATTGTCCATTTTGTACACGAAGTGCATCCAGTTTTTGCCGTAACCCTCTCAACTTTTTAGCACAGGCTATGTGGGTGAAATTATGATACCATGCCAAGTTTCAACCATTTCAGAGTTCATTTGTGGTGCTTTTTAATTTCAGGGTCATTTATCTCAAAACAATTCATTAAATGCATGAAAAATAGCAAATGAAGTTAGATAGGGTTGAAATTTTAGGATGTGGCTTCTAATGGTTCATATTGAATGCACAAAAATTCTGGAGTTGAAATAAGTTAAAAAAAATTGAAATCCTTTTGTAACAGACGAGTTTTCGTCCGATCCCCTGATATTTCGAAAGAGATTGTCCATTTTGTACACGAAGTGCATCCAGTTTTTGCCGTAACCCTCTCAACTTTTTAGCACATGCTATGTGGCTGAAATTATGATACCATGCCAAGTTTCAACCATTTGATAGTTCATTTGTGGTGCTTTTTAATTTCAGGGTCATTTAGCTCAAAACAATTCATTAAATGCATGAAAAATAGGAAATGAAGTTAGATAGGGTTGAAATTTTAGGATGTTACTTCCAATGGTTCATATTGAATGCACAAAAAGTCTGGAGTTGAAAAAAGTTAAAAAAAATTGAAATCCTTATGTAACAGACGAGTTTTCGTCCGAAACCCTGATACTTCGAAAGAGATTGTCCATTTTGTACACGAAGTGCTTCCAGCTTTTGCCGTAACCCTCTCAACTTTTTATCCCATGCTATGTGGGTTAAATTATGATACCATGCCAAGTTTCAACCATTTCAGAGTTCATTTGTGGTGCTTTTTAATTTCAGGGTCATTTAGCTCAAAACAATTCATTAAATGCATGAAAAATAGCAAATGAAGTTAGATAGGGTTGAAATTTTAGGATGTGGCTTCTAATGGTTCATATTGAATGCACAAAAATTCTGGAGTTGAAATAAGTTAAAAAAAATTGAAATCCTTATGTAACAGACGAGTTTTCGTCCGAAACCCTGATACTTCGAAAGAGATTGTCCATTTTGTACACGAAGTGCTTCCAGCTTTTGCCGTAACCCTCTCAACTTTTTATCCCATGCTATGTGGGTTAAATTATGATACCATGCCAAGTTTCAACCATTTCAGAGTTCATTTGTGGTGCTTTTTAATTTCAGGGTCATTTAGCTCAAAACAATTCATTAAATGCATGAAAAATAGCAAATGAAGTTAGATAGGGTTGAAATTTTAGGATGTGGCTTCTAATGGTTCATATTGAATGCACAAAAATTCTGGAGTTGAAATAAGTTAAAAAAAATTGAAATCCTTTTGTAACAGACGAGTTTTCGTCCGATCCCCTGATATTTCGAAAGAGATTGTCCATTTTGTACACGAAGTGCATCCAGTTTTTGCCGTAACCCTCTCAACTTTTTAGCACATGCTATGTGGCTGAAATTATGATACCATGCCAAGTTTCAACCATTTGATAGTTCATTTGTCGTGCTTTTTAATTTCAGGGTCATTTAGCTCAAAACAATTCATTAAATGCATGAAAAATAGGAAATGAAGTTAGATAGGGTTGAAATTTTAGGATGTGGCTTCCAATGGTTCATATTGAATGCACAAAAAGTCTGGAGTTGAAAAAAGTTAAAAAAAATTGAAATCCTTATGTAACAGACGAGTTTTCGTCCGAAACCCTGATACTTCGAAAGAGATTGTCCATTTTGTACACGAAGTGCATCCAGTTTTTGCCGTAACCCTCTCAACTTTTTATCCCATGCTATGTGGGTGAAATTATGATACCATGCCAAGTTTCAACCTTTTTAGAGTTCATTTGTGGTGCTTTTTAATTTCGGGGTCATTTAGCTCAAAACAATTCATTAAATGCATAAAAAATAGCAAATGAAGTTAGATAGGGTTGAAATTTTAGGATGTGGCTTCTAATGCTTCATATTGAATGCACAAAAAGTCTGGAGTTGAAATAAGTTAAAAAAATTGAAATCCTTTGGTAACACACGAGTTTTCGTCCGAAACCCTGATACTTCGAAAGAGATTGTCCATTTTGTACACGAAGTGCATCCAGTTTTTGCCGTAACCCTCTCAACTTTTTAGCACAGGCTATGTGGGTGAAATTATGATACCATGCCAAGTTTCAACCATTTCAGAGTTCATTTGTGGTGCTTTTTAATTTCAGGGTCATTTATCTCAAAACAATTCATTAAATGCATGAAAAATAGCAAATGAAGTTAGATAGGGTTGAAATTTTAGGATGTGGCTTCTAATGGTTCATATTGAATGCACAAAAATTCTGGAGTTGAAATAAGTTAAAAAAAATTGAAATCCTTTTGTAACAGACGAGTTTTCGTCCGATCCCCTGATATTTCGAAAGAGATTGTCCATTTTGTACACGAAGTGCATCCAGTTTTTGCCGTAACCCTCTCAACTTTTTAGCACATGCTATGTGGCTGAAATTATGATACCATGCCAAGTTTCAACCATTTGATAGTTCATTTGTGGTGCTTTTTAATTTCAGGGTCATTTAGCTCAAAACAATTCATTAAATGCATGAAAAATAGGAAATGAAGTTAGATAGGGTTGAAATTTTAGGATGTGGCTTCCAATGGTTCATATTGAATGCACAAAAAGTCTGGAGTTGAAAAAAGTTAAAAAAAATTGAAATCCTTATGTAACAGACGAGTTTTCGTCCGAAACCCTGATACTTCGAAAGAGATTGTCCATTTTGTACACGAAGTGCTTCCAGCTTTTGCCGTAACCCTCTCAACTTTTTATCCCATGCTATGTGGGTTAAATTATGATACCATGCCAAGTTTCAACCTTTTTAGAGTTCATTTGTGGTGCTTTTTAATTTCAGGGTCATTTAGCTCAAAACAATTCATTAAATGCATAAAAAATAGCAAATGAAGTTAGATAGGGTTGAAATTTTAGGATGTGGCTTCTAATGCTTCATATTGAATGCACAAAAAGTCTGGAGTTGAAATAAGTTAAAAAAATTGAAATCCTGTGGTAACACATTAGTTTTCGTCCGAAACCCTGATACTTCGAAAGAGATTGTCCATTTTGTACACTAAGTGCAACCAGTTTTTGCCGTAACCCTCTCAACTTTTTAGCACATGCTATGTGGGTGAAATTATGATACCATGCCAAGTTTCAACCATTTCAGAGTTCATTTGTGGTGCTTTTTAATTTCAGGGTCATTTAGCTCAAAACAATTCATTAAATGCATGAAAAATAGCAAATGAAGTTAGATAGGGTTGAAAGTTTAGGATGTGGCTTCTAATGGTTCATATTGAATGCACAAAAAGTCTGGAGCTGAAATAATTTTAAAAAATTGAAATCCTTTTGTAACAGACGAGTTTTCGTCCGAAACCGTGATACTTCGAAAGAGATTGTCCATTTTGTACACGAAGTGCATCCAGTTTTTGCCGTAACCCTCTCAACTTTTTAGCACATGCTATGTGGGTGAAATTATGATACCATGCCAACTTTCAACCATTTCAGAGTTCATTTGTGGTGCTTTTTAATTTCAGGGTTATTTAGCTCAAAACATTTCATTAAATGCATGAAAAATAGCAAATGAAGTTAGATAGGGTTGAAATTTAAAGAATGTGGCTTCTAATGGTTCATATGGAATGCACAAAAAGTTTGGAGTTGAAATAAGTTTAAAAAAATTGAAATCCTTTTGTAACAGACGAGTTTTCGTCCTAAACCCTGATACTTCGAAAGAGATTGTCCATTTTGTACACGAAGTGCATCCAGTTTTTGCCGTAACCCTCTCAACTTTTCAGCACATGCTATGTGGGTGAAATTATGATACCATGCCAAGTTTCAACCATTTCAGAGTTCATTTGCGGTGCTTTTTAATTTCAGGGTCATTTAGCTCAAAACAACTCATTTAATGCATGAAAAATAGCAAATGAAGTTAGATAGGGTTGAAATTTTAGGATGTGGCTTCTAATGGTTCATATTGAATGCACAAAAAGTTTGGAGTTGAAATAAGTGAAAAAAAATTGAAATCCTTTTGTAACAGACGAGTTTTCGTCCTAAACCCTGATACTTCGAAAGAGATTGTCCATTTTGTACACGAAGTGCATCCAGTTTTTGCCGTAACCCTCTCAACTTTTTAGCACATGCTATGTGGGTGAAATTATGATACCATGCCAACTTTCAACCATTTCAGAGTTCATTTGTGGTGCTTTTTAATTTCAGGGTCATTTAGCTCAAAACAATTCATTTAATGCATGAAAAATAGCAAATGAAGTTAGATAGGGTTGAAATTTTAGGATGTGGCTTCTAATGGTTCATATTGAATGCACAAAAAGTTTGGAGTTGAAATAAGTTAAAAAAAATTGAAATCCTTTTGTAACAGACGAGTTTTCGTCCTAAACCCTGATACTTCGAAAGAGATTGTCCATTTTGTACACGAAGTGCATCCAGTTTTTGCCGTAACCCTCTCAACTTTTTAGCACATGCTATGTGGGTGAAATTATGATACCATGCCAACTTTCAACCATTTCAGAGTTCATTTGTGGTGCTTTTTAATTTCAGGGTCATTTAGCTCAAAACAATTCATTTAATGCATGAAAAATAGCAAATGAAGTTAGATAGGGTTGAAATTTTAGGATGTGGCTTCTAATGGTTCATATGGAATGCACAAAAAGTTTGGAGTTGAAATAAGTTTAAAAAAATTGAAATCCTTTTGTAACAGACGAGTTTTCGTCCTAAACCCTGATACTTCGAAAGAGATTGTCCATTTTGTACACGAAGTGCATCCAGTTTTTGCCGTAACCCTCTCAACTTTTCAGCACATGCTATGTGGGTGAAATTATGATACCATGCCAAGTTTCAACCATTTCAGAGTTCATTTGTGGTGCTTTTTAATTTCAGGGTTATTTAGCTCAAAACAATTCATTAAATGCATGAAAAATAGCAAATGAAGTTAGATAGGGTTGAAATTTTAGGATGTGGCTTCTAATGGTTCATATGGAATGCACAAAAAGTTTGGAGTTGAAATAAGTTTAAAAAAATTGAAATCCTTTTGTAACAGACGAGTTTTCGTCCTAAACCCTGATACTTCGAAAGAGATTGTCCATTTTGTACACGAAGTGCATCCAGTTTTTGCCGTAACCCTCTCAACTTTTTAGCACATGCTATGTGGGTGAAATTATGATACCATGCCAAGTTTGAACCATTTCAGAGTTCATTTGTGGTGCTTTTTAATTTCAGGGTCATTTAGGTCAAAACAATTCATTAAATGCATGAAAAATAGCAAATGAAGTTAGATAGGGTTGAAATTTTAGGATGTGGCTTCTAATGGTTCATATTGAATGCACAAAAAGTCTGGAGTTGAAATAAGTTAAAAAAAATTGAAATCCTTTTGTAACAGACGAGTTTTCGTCCGAAACCCTGATATTTCGAAAGAGATTGTCCATTTTGTACACGAAGTGCATCCAGTTTTTGCCGTAACCCTCTCAACTTTTTTAGCACATGCTATGTGGGTGAAATTATCATACCATGCCAAGTTTCAACCATTTGATTGTTCATTTGTGGTGCTTTTTAATTTCAGGGTCATTTAGCTCAAAACAATTCATTAAATGCATGAAAAATAGGAAATGAAGTTAGATAGGGTTGAAATTTTAGGATGTGGCTTCTAATGGTTCATATTGAATGCACAAAAAGTCTGGAGTTGAAAAAAGTTAAAAAAAATTGAAATCCTTATGTAACAGACGAGTTTTCGTCCGAAACCCTGATACTTCGAAAGAGATTGTCCATTTTGTACACGAAGTGCATCCAGCTTTTGCCGTAACCCTCTCAACTTTTTATCCCATGCTATGTGGGTGAAATTATGATACCATGCCAAGTTTCAACCTTTTTAGAGTTCATTTGTGGTGCTTTTTAATTTCGGGGTCATTTAGCTCAAAACAATTCATTAAATGCATAAAAAATAGCAAATGAAGTTAGATAGGGTTGAAATTTTAGGATGTGGCTTCTAATGCTTCATATTGAATGCACAAAAAGTCTGGAGTTGAAATAAGTTAAAAAAATTGAAATCCTTTGGTAACACACGAGTTTTCGTCCGAAACCCTGATACTTCGAAAGAGATTGTCCATTTTGTACACGAAGTGCATCCAGTTTTTGCCGTAACCCTCTCAACTTTTTAGCACATGCTATGTGGGTGAAATTATGATACCATGCCAAGTTTCAACCATTTCAGAGTTCATTTGTGGTGCTTTTTAATTTCAGGGTCATTTATCTCAAAACAATTCATTAAATGCATGAAAAATAGCAAATGAAGTTAGATAGGGTTGAAATTTTAGGATGTGGCTTCTAATGGTTCATATTGAATGCACAAAAATTCTGGAGTTGAAATGAGTTAAAAAAAAATTGAAATCCTTTTGTAACAGACGAGTTTTCGTCCGATCCCCTGATATTTCGAAAGAGATTGTCCATTTTGTACACGAAGTGCATCCAGTTTTTGCCGTAACCCTCTCAACTTTTTAGCACATGCTATGTGGGTGAAATTATGATACCATGCCAAGTTTCAACCATTTGATAGTTCATTTGTGGTGCTTTTTAATTTCAGGGTCATTTAGCTCAAAACAATTCATTAAATGCATGAAAAATAGGAAATGAAGTTAGATAGGGTTGAAATTTTAGGATGTGGCTTCCAATGGTTCATATTGAATGCACAAAAAGTCTGGAGTTGAAAAAAGTTAAAAAAAATTGAAATCCTTTTGTAACAGACGAGTTTTCGTCCTAAACCCTGATACTTCGAAAGAGATTGTCCATTTTGTACACGAAGTGCATTCAGTTTTTGCCGTAACCCTCTCAACTTTTTAGCACATGCTATGTGGGTGAAATTATGATACCATGCCAACTTTCAACCATTTCAGAGTTCATTTGTGGTGCTTTTTAATTTCAGGGTTATTTAGCTCAAAACAATTCATTAAATGCATGAAAAATAGCAAATGAAGTTAGATAGGGTTGAAATTTTAGGATGTGGCTTCTAATGGTTCATATGGAATGCACAAAAAGTTTGGAGTTGAAATAAGTTTAAAAAAATTGAAATCCTTTTGTAACAGACGAGTTTTCGTCCTAAACCCTGATACTTCGAAAGAGATTGTCCATTTTGTACACGAAGTGCATCCAGTTTTTGCCGTAACCCTCTCAACTTTTTAGCACATGCTATGTGGGTGAAATTATGATACCATGCCAAGTTTCAACCATTTCAGAGTTCATTTGTGGTGCTTTTTAATTTCAGGGTCATTTAGGTCAAAACAATTCATTAAATGCATGAAAAATAGCAAATGAAGTTAGATAGGGTTGAAATTTTAGGATGTGGCTTCTAATGGTTCATATTGAATGCACAAAAAGTCTGGAGTTGAAATAAGTTAAAAAAAATTGAAATCCTTTTGTAACAGACGAGTTTTCGTCCGAAACCCTGATATTTCGAAAGAGATTGTCCATTTTGTACACGAAGTGCATCCAGTTTTTGCCGTAACCCTCTCAACTTTTTAGCACATGCTATGTGGGTGAAATTATCATACCATGCCAAGTTTCAACCATTTGATTGTTCATTTGTGGTGCTTTTTAATTTCAGGGTCATTTAGCTCAAAACAATTCATTAAATGCATGAAAAATAGGAAATGAAGTTAGATAGGGTTGAAATTTTAGGATGTGGCTTCTAATGGTTCATATTGAATGCACAAAAAGTCTGGAGTTGAAAAAAGTTAAAAAAAATTGAAATCCTTATGTAACAGACGAGTTTTCGTCCGAAACCCTGATACTTCGAAAGAGATTGTCCATTTTGTACACGAAGTGCATCCAGCTTTTGCCGTAACCCTCTCAACTTTTTATCCCATGCTATGTGGGTGAAATTATGATACCATGCCAAGTTTCAACCTTTTTAGAGTTCATTTGTGGTGCTTTTTAATTTCGGGGTCATTTAGCTCAAAACAATTCATTAAATGCATAAAAAATAGCAAATGAAGTTAGATAGGGTTGAAATTTTAGGATGTGGCTTCTAATGCTTCATATTGAATGCACAAAAAGTCTGGAGTTGAAATAAGTTAAAAAAATTGAAATCCTTTGGTAACACACGAGTTTTCGTCCGAAACCCTGATACTTCGAAAGAGATTGTCCATTTTGTACACGAAGTGCATCCAGTTTTTGCCGTAACCCTCTCAACTTTTTAGCACATGCTATGTGGGTGAAATTATGATACCATGCCAAGTTTCAACCATTTCAGAGTTCATTTGTGGTGCTTTTTAATTTCAGGGTCATTTATCTCAAAACAATTCATTAAATGCATGAAAAATAGCAAATGAAGTTAGATAGGGTTGAAATTTTAGGATGTGGCTTCTAATGGTTCATATTTAATGCACAAAAATTCTGGAGTTGAAATGAGTTAAAAAAAATTGAAATCCTTTTGTAACAGACGAGTTTTCGTCCGATCCCCTGATATTTCGAAAGAGATTGTCCATTTTGTACACGAAGTGCATCCAGTTTTTGCCGTAACCCTCTCAACTTTTTAGCACATGCTATGTGGGTGAAATTATGATACCATGCCAAGTTTCAACCATTTGATAGTTCATTTGTGGTGCTTTTTAATTTCAGGGTCATTTAGCTCAAAACAATTCATTAAATGCATGAAAAATAGGAAATGAAGTTAGATAGGGTTGAAATTTTAGGATGTGGCTTCCAATGGTTCATATTGAATGCACAAAAAGTCTGGAGTTGAAAAAAGTTAAAAAAAATTGAAATCCTTTTGTAACAGACGAGTTTTCGTCCTAAACCCTGATACTTCGAAAGAGATTGTCCATTTTGTACACGAAGTGCATTCAGTTTTTGCCGTAACCCTCTCAACTTTTTAGCACATGCTATGTGGGTGAAATTATGATACCATGCCAACTTTCAACCATTTCAGAGTTCATTTGTGGTGCTTTTTAATTTCAGGGTTATTTAGCTCAAAACAATTCATTAAATGCATGAAAAATAGCAAATGAAGTTAGATAGGGTTGAAATTTTAGGATGTGGCTTCTAATGGTTCATATGGAATGCACAAAAAGTCTGGAGTTGAAATAAGTTAAAAAAATTGAAATCCTTTGGTAACACACGAGTTTTCGTCCGAAACCCTGATACTTCGAAAGAGATTGTCCATTTTGTACACTAAGTGCAACCAGTTTTTGCCGTAACCCTCTCAACTTTTTACCACATGCTATGTGGGTGAAATTATGATACCATGCCAAGTTTCAACCATTTCAGAGTTCATTTGTGGTGCTTTTTAATTTCAGGGTCATTTAGGTCAAAACAATTCATTAAATGCATGAAAAATAGCAAATGAAGTTAGATAGGGTTGAAAGTTTAGGATGTGGCTTCTAATGTTTCATATTGAATGCACAAAAAGTCTGGAGTTGAAATAAGTTAAAAAAAATTGAAATCCTTTTGTAACAGACGAGTTTTCGTCCGAAACCCTGATATTTCGAAAGAGATTGTCCATTTTGTACACGAAGTGCATCCAGTTTTTTCCGTAACCCTCTCAACTTTTTAGCACATGCTATGTGGGTGAAATTATCATACCATGCCAAGTTTCAACCATTTGATTGTTCATTTGTGGTGCTTTTTAATTTCAGGGTCATTTAGCTCAAAACAATTCATTAAATGCATGAAAAATAGGAAATGAAGTTAGATAGGGTTGAAATTTTAGGATGTGGCTTCTAATGGTTCATATTGAATGCACAAAAAGTCTGGAGTTGAAAAAAGTTAAAAAAAATTGAAATCCTTATGTAACAGACGAGTTTTCGTCCGAAACCCTGATACTTCGAAAGAGATTGTCCATTTTGTACACGAAGTGCATCCAGCTTTTGCCGTAACCCTCTCAACTTTTTATCCCATGCTATGTGGGTGAAATTATGATACCATGCCAAGTTTCAACCTTTTTAGAGTTCATTTGTGGTGCTTTTTAATTTCGGGGTCATTTAGCTCAAAACAATTCATTAAATGCATAAAAAATAGCAAATGAAGTTAGATAGGGTTGAAATTTTAGGATGTGGCTTCTAATGCTTCATATTGAATGCACAAAAAGTCTGGAGTTGAAATAAGTTAAAAAAATTGAAATCCTTTGGTAACACACGAGTTTTCGTCCGAAACCCTGATACTTCGAAAGAGATTGTCCATTTTGTACACGAAGTGCATCCAGTTTTTGCCGTAACCCTCTCAACTTTTTAGCACATGCTATGTGGGTGAAATTATGATACCATGCCAAGTTTCAACCATTTCAGAGTTCATTTGTGGTGCTTTTTAATTTCAGGGTCATTTAGCTCAAAACAATTCATTAAATGCATGAAAAATAGGAAATGAAGTTAGATAGGGTTGAAATTTTAGGATGTGGCTTCCAATGGTTCATATTGAATGCACAAAAAGTCTGGAGTTGAAATAAGTTAAAAAAAATTGAAATCCTTTTGTAACAGACGAGTTTTCGTCCTAAACCCTGATACTTCGAAAGAGATTGTCCATTTTGTACACGAAGTGCATTCAGTTTTTGCCGTAACCCTCTCAACTTTTTAGCACATGCTATGTGGGTGAAATTATGATACCATGCCAACTTTCAACCATTTCAGAGTTCATTTGTGGTGCTTTTTAATTTCAGGGTTATTTAGCTCAAAACAATTCATTAAATGCATGAAAAATAGCAAATGAAGTTAGATAGGGTTGAAATTTTAGGATGTGGCTTCTAATGGTTCATATGGAATGCACAAAAAGTTTGAAGTTGAAATAAGTTTAAAAAAATTGAAATCCTTTTGTAACAGACGAGTTTTCGTCCTAAACCCTGATACTTCGAAAGAGATTGTCCATTTTGTACACGAAGTGCATCCAGTTTTTGCCGTAACCCTCTCAACTTTTTAGCACATGCTATGTGGGTGAAATTATGATACCATGCCAAGTTTCAACCATTTCAGAGTTCATTTGTGGTGCTTTTTAATTTCAGGGTCATTTAGGTCAAAACAATTCATTAAATGCATGAAAAATAGCAAATGAAGTTAGATAGGGTTGAAATTTTAGGATGTGGCTTCTAATGGTTCATATTGAATGCACAAAAAGTCTGGAGTTGAAATAAGTTAAAAAAAATTGAAATCCTTTTGTAACAAACGAGTTTTCGTCCGAAACCCTGATATTTCGAAAGAGATTGTCCATTTTGTACACGAAGTGCATCCAGTTTTTGCCGTAACCCTCTCAACTTTTTAGCACATGCTATGTGGGTGAAATTATCATACCATGCCAAGTTTCAACCATTTGATTGTTCATTTGTGGTGCTTTTTAATTTCAGGGTCATTTAGCTCAAAACAATTCATTAAATGCATGAAAAATAGGAAATGAAGTTAGATAGGGTTGAAATTTTAGGATGTGGCTTCTAATGGTTCATATTGAATGCACAAAAAGTCTGGAGTTGAAAAAAGTTAAAAAAAATTGAAATCCTTATGTAACAGACGAGTTTTCGTCCGAAACCCTGATACTTCGAAAGAGATTGTCCATTTTGTACACGAAGTGCATCCAGCTTTTGCCGTAACACTGTCAACTTTTTATCCCATGCTATGTGGGTGAAATTATGATACCATGCCAAGTTTCAACCTTTTTAGAGTTCATTTGTGGTGCTTTTTAATTTCGGGGTCATTTAGCTCAAAACAATTCATTAAATGCATAAAAAATAGCAAATGAAGTTAGATAGGGTTGAAATTTTAGGATGTGGCTTCTAATGCTTCATATTGAATGCACAAAAAGTCTGGAGTTGAAATAAGTTAAAAAAATTGAAATCCTTTGGTAACACACGAGTTTTCGTCCGAAACCCTGATACTTCGAAAGAGATTGTCCATTTTGTACACGAAGTGCATCAAGTTTTTGCCGTAACCCTCTCAACTTTTTAGCACATGCTATGTGGGTGAAATTATGATACCATGCCAAGTTTCAACCATTTCAGAGTTCATTTGTGGTGCTTTTTAATTTCAGGGTCATTTATCTCAAAACAATTCATTAAATGCATGAAAAATAGCAAATGAAGTTAGATAGGGTTGAAATTTTAGGATGTGGCTTCTAATGGTTCATATTGAATGCACAAAAATTCTGGAGTTGAAATAAGTTAAAAAAAATTGAAATCCTTTTGTAACAGACGAGTTTTCGTCCGATCCCCTGATATTTCGAAAGAGATTGTCCATTTTGTACACGAAGTGCATCCAGTTTTTGCCGTAACCCTCTCAACTTTTTAGCACATGCTATGTGGCTGAAATTATGATACCATGCCAAGTTTCAACCATTTGATAGTTCATTTGTGGTGCTTTTTAATTTCAGGGTCATTTAGCTCAAAACAATTCATTAAATGCATGAAAAATAGGAAATGAAGTTAGATAGGGTTGAAATTTTAGGATGTGGCTTCCAATGGTTCATATTGAATGCACAAAAAGTCTGGAGTTGAAAAAAGTTAAAAAAAATTGAAATCTGTATGTAACAGACGAGTTTTCGTCCGAAACCCTGATACTTCGAAAGAGATTGTCCATTTTGTACACGAAGTGCTTCCAGCTTTTGCCGTAACCCTCTCAACTTTTTATCCCATGCTATGTGGGTTAAATTATGATACCATGCCAAGTTTCAACCTTTTTAGAGTTCATTTGTGGTGCTTTTTAATTTCAGGGTCATTTAGCTCAAAACAATTCATTAAATGCATAAAAAATAGCAAATGAAGTTAGATAGGGTTGAAATTTTAGGATGTGGCTTCTAATGCTTCATATTGAATGCACAAAAAGTCTGGAGTTGAAATAAGTTAAAAAAATTGAAATCCTTTGGTAACACACGAGTTTTCGTCCGAAACCCTGATACTTCGAAAGAGATTGTCCATTTTGTACACTAAGTGCAACCAGTTTTTGCCGTAACCCTCTCAACTTTTTAGCACATGCTATGTGGGTGAAATTATGATACCATGCCAAGTTTCAACCATTTCAGAGTTCATTTGTGGTGCTTTTTAATTTCAGGGTCATTTAGCTCAAAACAATTCATTAAATGCATGAAAAATAGCAAATGAAGTTAGATAGGGTTGAAAGTTTAGGATGTGGCTTCTAATGGTTCATATTGAATGCACAAAAAGTCTGGAGTTGAAATAATTTTAAAAAATTGAAATCCTTTTGTAACAGACGAGTTTTCGTCCGAAACCGTGATACTTCGAAAGAGATTGTCCATTTTGTACACGAAGTGCATCCAGTTTTTCCCGTAACCCTCTCAACTTTTTAGCACATGCTATGTGGGTGAAATTATGATACCATGCCAACTTTCAACCATTTCAGAGTTCATTTGTGGTGCTTTTTAATTTCAGGGTTATTTAGCTCAAAACATTTCATTAAATGCATGAAAAATAGCAAATGAAGTTAGATAGGGTTGAAATTTAAAGAATGTGGCTTCTAATGGTTCATATGGAATGCACAAAAAGTTTGGAGTTGAAATAAGTTTAAAAAAATTGAAATCCTTTTGTAACAGACGAGTTTTCGTCCTAAACCCTGATACTTCGAAAGAGATTGTCCATTTTGTACACGAAGTGCATCCAGTTTTTGCCGTAACCCTCTCAACTTTTCAGCACAAGCTATGTGGGTGAAATTATGATACCATGCCAAGTTTCAACCATTTCAGAGTTCATTTGCGGTGCTTTTTAATTTCAGGGTCATTTAGCTCAAAACAACTCATTTAATGCATGAAAAATAGCAAATGAAGTTAGATAGGGTTGAAATTTTAGGATGTGGCTTCTAATGGTTCATATTGAATGCACAAAAAGTTTGGAGTTGAAATAAGTTAAAAAAAATTGAAATCCTTTTGTAACAGACGAGTTTTCGTCCTAAACCCTGATACTTCGAAAGAGATTGTCCATTTTGTACACGAAGTGCATCCAGTTTTTGCCGTAACCCTCTCAACTTTTTAGCACATGCTATGTGGGTGAAATTATGATACCATGCCAACTTTCAACCATTTCAGAGTTCATTTGTGGTGCTTTTTAATTTCAGGGTCATTTAGCTCAAAACAATTCATTAAATGCATGAAAAATAGCAAATGAAGTTAGATAGGGTTGAAAGTTTAGGATGTGGCTTCTAATGGTTCATATTGAATGCACAAAAAGTCTGGAGTTGAAATAATTTTAAAAAATTGAAATCCTTTTGTAACAGACGAGTTTTCGTCCGAAACCGTGATACTTCGAAAGAGATTGTCCATTTTGTACACGAAGTGCATCCAGTTTTTGCCGTAACCCTCTCAACTTTTTAGCACATGCTATGTGGGTGAAATTATGATACCATGCCAACTTTCAACCATTTCAGAGTTCATTTGTGGTGCTTTTTAATTTCAGGGTTATTTAGCTCAAAACAATTCATTTAATGCATGAAAAATAGCTAATGAAGTTAGATAGGGTTGAAATTTTAGGATGTGGCTTCTAATGGTTCATATGGAATGCACAAAAAGTTTGAAGTTGAAATAAGTTTAAAAAAATTGAAATCCTTTTGTAACAGACGAGTTTTCGTCCTAAACCCTGATACTTCGAAAGAGATTGTCCATTTTGTACACGAAGTGCATCCAGTTTTTGCCGTAACCCTCTCAACTTTTCAGCACATGCTATGTGGGTGAAATTATGATACCATGCCAAGTTTCAACCATTTCAGAGTTCATTTGCGGTGCTTTTTAATTTCAGGGTCATTTAGCTCAAAACAACTCATTTAATGCATGAAAAATAGCAAATGAAGTTAGATAGGGTTGAAATTTTAGGATGTGGCTTCTAATGGTTCATATTGAATGCACAAAAAGTTTGGAGTTGAAATAAGTTAAAAAAAATTGAAATCCTTTTGTAACAGACGAGTTTTCGTCCGAAACCCTGATATTTCGAAAGAGATTGTCCATTTTGTACACGAAGTGCATCCAGTTTTTGCCGTAACCCTCTCAACTTTTTAGCACATGCTATGTGGGTGAAATTATCATACCATGCCAAGTTTCAACCATTTGATTGTTCATTTGTGGTGCTTTTTAATTTCAGGGTCATTTAGCTCAAAACAATTCATTAAATGCATGAAAAATAGGAAATGAAGTTAGATAGGGTTGAAATTTTAGGATGTGGCTTCTAATGGTTCATATTGAATGCACAAAAAGTCTGGAGTTGAAAAAAGTTAAAAAAAATTGAAATCCTTTTGTAACAGACGAGTTTTCGTCCTAAACCCTGATACTTCGAAAGAGATTGTCCATTTTGTACACGAAGTGCATCCAGTTTTTGCCGTAACCCTCTCAACCTTTTAGCACATGCTATGTGGGTGAAATTATGATACCATGCCAACTTTCAACCATTTCAGAGTTCATTTGTGGTGCTTTTTAATTTCAGGGTCATTTAGCTCAAAACAATTCATTTAATGCATGAAAAATAGCTAATGAAGTTAGATAGGGTTGAAATTTTAGGATGTGGCTTATAATGGTTCATATGGAATGCACAAAAAGTTTGGAGTTGAAATAAGTTTAAAAAAATTGAAATCCTTTTGTAACAGACGAGTTTTCGTCCTAAACCCTGATACTTCGAAAGAGATTGTCCATTTTGTACACGAAGTGCATCCAGTTTTTGCCGTAACACTCTCAACTTTTCAGCACATGCTATGTGGGTGAAATTATGATACCATGCCAAGTTTCAACCATTTCAGAGTTCATTTGCGGTGCTTTTTAATTTCAGGGTCATTTAGCTCAAAACAACTCATTTAATGCATGAAAAATAGCAAATGAAGTTAGATAGGTTTGAAATTTTAGGATGTGGCTTCTAATGGTTCATATTGAATGCACAAAAAGTTTGGAGTTGAAATAAGTTAAAAAAATTTGAAATCCTTTTGTAACAGACGAGTTTTCGTCCTAAACCCTGATACTTCGAAAGAGATTGTCCATTTTGTACACGAAGTGCATCCTGTTTTTGCCGTAACCCTCTCAACTTTTTAGCACATGCTATGTGGGTGAAATTATGATACCATGCCAACTTTCAACCATTTCAGAGTTCATTTGTGGTGCTTTTTAATTTCAGGGTCATTTAGCTCAAAACAATTCATTTAATGCATGAAAAATAGCAAATGAAGTTAGATAGGGTTGAAATTTTAGGATGTGGCTTCTAATGGTTCATATTGAATGCACAAAAAGTCTGGAGTTAAAAGAAGTTAAAAAAATTTGAAATCCTTTTGTAACAGACGAGTTTTCGTCCGAAACCCTGATACTTCGAAAGAGATTGTCCATTTTGTACACGAAGTGCATTCAGTTTTTGCCGTAACCCTCTCAACTTTTTAGCACATGCTATGTGGGTGAAATTATGATACCATGCCAACTTTCAACCATTTCAGAGTTCATTTGTGGTGCTTTTTAATTTCAGGGTTATTTAGCTCAAAACAATTCATTAAATGCATGAAAAATAGCAAATGAAGTTAGATAGGGTTGAAATTTTAGGATGTGGCTTCTAATGGTTCATATGGAATGCACAAAAAGTTTGGAGTTGAAATAAGTTTAAAAAAATTGAAATCCTTTTGTAACAGACGAGTTTTCGTCCTAAACCCTGATACTTCGAAAGAGATTGTCCATTTTGTACACGAAGTGCATCCAGTTTTTGCCGTAACCCTCTCAACTTTTCAGCACATGCTATGTGGGTGAAATTATGATACCATGCCAAGTTTCAACCATTTCAGAGTTCATTTGTGGTGCTTTTTAATTTCAGGGTCATTTAGGTCAAAACAATTCATTAAATGCATGAAAAATAGCAAATGAAGTTAGATAGGGTTGAAATTTTAGGATGTGGCTTCTAATGGTTCATATTGAATGCACAAAAAGTCTGGAGTTGAAATAAGTTAAAAAAAATTGAAATCCTTTTGTAACAGACGAGTTTTCGTCCGAAACCCTGATATTTCGAAAGAGATTGTCCATTTTGTACACGAAGTGCATCCAGTTTTTGCCGTAACCCTCTCAACTTTTTAGCACATGCTATGTGGGTGAAATTATCATACCATGCCAAGTTTCAACCATTTGATTGTTCATTTGTGGTGCTTTTTAATTTCAGGGTCATTTAGCTCAAAACAATTCATTAAATGCATGAAAAATAGGAAATGAAGTTAGATAGGGTTGAAATTTTAGGATGTGGCTTCTAATGGTTCATATTGAATGCACAAAAAGTCTGGAGTTGAAAAAAGTTAAAAAAAATTGAAATCCTTATGTAACAGACGAGTTTTCGTCCGAAACCCTGATACTTCGAAAGAGATTGTCCATTTTGTACACGAAGTGCATCCAGCTTTTGCCGTAACCCTCTCAACTTTTTATCCCATGCTATGTGGGTGAAATTATGATACCATGCCAAGTTTCAACCTTTTTAGAGTTCATTTGTGGTGCTTTTTAATTTCGGGGTCATTTAGCTCAAAACAATTCATTAAATGCATGAAAAATAGCAAATGAAGTTAGATAGGGTTGAAATTTTAGGATGTGGCTTCTAATGCTTCATATTGAATGCACAAAAAGTCTGGAGTTGAAATAAGTTAAAAAAATTGAAATCCTTTGGTAACACACGAGTTTTCGTCCGAAACCCTGATACTTCGAAAGAGATTGTCCATTTTGTACACGAAGTGCATCCAGTTTTTGCCGTAACCCTCTCAACTTTTTAGCACATGCTATGTGGGTGAAATTATGATACCATGCCAAGTTTCAACCATTTCAGAGTTCATTTGTGGTGCTTTTTAATTTCAGGGTCATTTATCTCAAAACAATTCATTAAATGCATGAAAAATAGCAAATGAAGTTAGATAGGGTTGAAATTTTAGGATGTGGCTTCTAATGGTTCATATGGAATGCACAAAAATTCTGGAGTTGAAATGAGTTAAAAAAAATTGAAATCCTTTTGTAACAGACGAGTTTTCGTCCTAAACCCTGATACTTCGAAAGAGATTGTCCATTTTGTACACGAAGTGCATCCAGTTTTTGCCGTAACCCTCTCAACTTTTTATCACATGCTATGTGGGTGAAATTATGATACCATGCCAAGTTTCAACCATTTCAGAGTTCATTTGTGGTGCTTTTTAATTTCAGGGTCATTTAGCTCAAAACAATTCATTAAATGCATGAAAAATAGGAAATGAAGTTAGATAGGGTTGAAATTTTAGGATGTGGCTTCTAATGGTTCATATTGAATGCACAAAAAGTCTGGAGTTGAAATAAGTTAAAAAAAATTGAAATCCTTTTGTAACAGACGAGTTTTCGTCCGAAACCCTGATATTTCGAAAGAGATTGTCCATTTTGTACACGAAGTGCATCCAGTTTTTGCCGTAACCCTCTCAACTTTTTAGCACATGCTATGTGGGTGAAATTATCATACCATGCCAAGTTTCAACCATTTGATTGTTCATTTGTGGTGCTTTTTAATTTCAGGGTCATTTAGCTCAAAACAATTCATTAAATGCATGAAAAATAGGAAATGAAGTTAGATAGGGTTGAAATTTTAGGATGTGGCTTCTAATGGTTCATATTGAATGCACAAAAAGTCTGGAGTTGAAAAAAGTTAAAAAAAATTGAAATCCTTATGTAACAGACGAGTTTTCGTCCGAAACCCTGATACTTCGAAAGAGATTGTCCATTTTGTACACGAAGTGCATCCAGCTTTTGCCGTAACCCTCTCAACTTTTTATCCCATGCTATGTGGGTGAAATTATGATACCATGCCAAGTTTCAACCTTTTTAGAGTTCATTTGTGGTGCTTTTTAATTTCGGGGTCATTTAGCTCAAAACAATTCATTAAATGCATAAAAAATAGCAAATGAAGTTAGATAGGGTTGAAATTTTAGGATGTGGCTTCTAATGCTTCATATTGAATGCACAAAAAGTCTGGAGTTGAAATAAGTTAAAAAAATTGAAATCCTTTGGTAACACACGAGTTTTCGTCCGAAACCCTGATACTTCGAAAGAGATTGTCCATTTTGTACACTAAGTGCAACCAGTTTTTGCCGTAACCCTCTCAACTTTTTAGCACATGCTATGTGGGTGAAATTATGATACCATGCCAAGTTTCAACCATTTCAGAGTTCATTTGTGGTGCTTTTTAATTTCAGGGTCATTTAGGTCAAAACAATTCATTAAATGCATGAAAAATAGCAAATGAAGTTAGATAGGGTTGAAAGTTTAGGATGTGGCTTCTAATGTTTCATATTGAATGCACAAAAAGTCTGGAGTTGAAATAAGTTAAAAAAAATTGAAATCCTTTTGTAACAGACGAGTTTTCGTCCGAAACCCTGATATTTCGAAAGAGATTGTCCATTTTGTACACGAAGTGCATCCAGTTTTTTCCGTAACCCTCTCAACTTTTTAGCACATGCTATGTGGGTGAAATTATCATACCATGCCAAGTTTCAACCATTTGATTGTTCATTTGTGGTGCTTTTTAATTTCAGGGTCATTTAGCTCAAAACAATTCATTAAATGCATGAAAAATAGGAAATGAAGTTAGATAGGGTTGAAATTTTAGGATGTGGCTTCTAATGGTTCATATTGAATGCACAAAAAGTCTGGAGTTGAAAAAAGTTAAAAAAAATTGAAATCCTTATGTAACAGACGAGTTTTCGTCCGAAACCCTGATACTTCGAAAGAGATTGTCCATTTTGTACACGAAGTGCATCCAGCTTTTGCCGTAACCCTCTCAACTTTTTATCCCATGCTATGTGGGTGAAATTATGATACCATGCCAAGTTTCAACCTTTTTAGAGTTCATTTGTGGTGCTTTTTAATTTCGGGGTCATTTAGCTCAAAACAATTCATTAAATGCATAAAAAATAGCAAATGAAGTTAGATAGGGTTGAAATTTTAGGATGTGGCTTCTAATGCTTCATATTGAATGCACAAAAAGTCTGGAGTTGAAATAAGTTAAAAAAATTGAAATCCTTTGGTAACACACGAGTTTTCGTCCGAAACCCTGATACTTCGAAAGAGATTGTCCATTTTGTACACGAAGTGCATCCAGTTTTTGCCGTAACCCTCTCAACTTTTTAGCACATGCTATGTGGGTGAAATTATGATACCATGCCAAGTTTCAACCATTTGATAGTTCATTTGTGGTGCTTTTTAATTTCAGGGTCATTTAGCTCAAAACAATTCATTAAATGCATGAAAAATAGGAAATGAAGTTAGATAGGGTTGAAATTTTAGGATGTGGCTTCCAATGGTTCATATTGAATGCACAAAAAGTCTGGAGTTCAAAAAAGTTAAAAAAAATTGAAATCCTTTTGTAACAGACGAGTTTTCGTCCTAAACCCTGATACTTCGAAAGAGATTGTCCATTTTGTACACGAAGTGCATTCAGTTTTTGCCGTAACCCTCTCAACTTTTTAGCACATGCTATGTGGGTGAAATTATGATACCATGCCAACTTTCAACCATTTCAGAGTTCATTTGTGGTGCTTTTTAATTTCAGGGTTATTTAGCTCAAAACAATTCATTAAATGCATGAAAAATAGCAAATGAAGTTAGATAGGGTTGAAATTTTAGGATGTGGCTTCTAATGGTTCATATGGAATGCACAAAAAGTTTGAAGTTGAAATAAGTTTAAAAAAATTGAAATCCTTTTGTAACAGACGAGTTTTCGTCCTAAACCCTGATACTTCGAAAGAGATTGTCCATTTTGTACACGAAGTGCATCCAGTTTTTGCCGTAACCCTCTCAACTTTTTAGCACATGCTATGTGGGTGAAATTATGATACCATGCCAAGTTTCAACCATTTCAGAGTTCATTTGTGGTGCTTTTTAATTTCAGGGTCATTTAGGTCAAAACAATTCATTAAATGCATGAAAAATAGCAAATGAAGTTAGATAGGGTTGAAATTTTAGGATGTGGCTTCTAATGGTTCATATTGAATGCACAAAAAGTCTGGAGTTGAAATAAGTTAAAAAAAATTGAAATCCTTTTGTAACAAACGAGTTTTCGTCCGAAACCCTGATATTTCGAAAGAGATTGTCCATTTTGTACACGAAGTGCATCCAGTTTTTGCCGTAACCCTCTCAACTTTTTAGCACATGCTATGTGGGTGAAATTATCATACCATGCCAAGTTTCAACCATTTGATTGTTCATTTGTGGTGCTTTTTAATTTCAGGGTCATTTAGCTCAAAACAATTCATTAAATGCATGAAAAATAGGAAATGAAGTTAGATAGGGTTGAAATTTTAGGATGTGGCTTCTAATGGTTCATATTGAATGCACAAAAAGTCTGGAGTTGAAAAAAGTTAAAAAAAATTGAAATCCTTATGTAACAGACGAGTTTTCGTCCGAAACCCTGATACTTCGAAAGAGATTGTCCATTTTGTACACGAAGTGCATCCAGCTTTTGCCGTAACCCTCTCAACTTTTTATCCCATGCTATGTGGGTGAAATTATGATACCATGCCAAGTTTCAACTTTTTTAGAGTTCATTTGTGGTGCTTTTTAATTTCGGGGTCATTTAGCTCAAAACAATTCATTAAATGCATAAAAAATAGCAAATGAAGTTAGATAGGGTTGAAATTTTAGGATGTGGCTTCTAATGCTTCATATTGAATGCACAAAAAGTCTGGAGTTGAAATAAGTTAAAAAAATTGAAATCCTTTGGTAACACACGAGTTTTCGTCCGAAACCCTGATACTTCGAAAGAGATTGTCCATTTTGTACACGAAGTGCATCCAGTTTTTGCCGTAACCCTCTCAACTTTTTAGCACATGCTATGTGGGTGAAATTATGATACCATGCCAACTTTCAACCATTTCAGAGTTCATTTGTGGTGCTTTTTAATTTCAGGGTCATTTATCTCAAAACAATTCATTAAATGCATGAAAAATAGCAAATGAAGTTAGATAGGGTTGAAATTTTCGGATGTGGCTTCTAATGGTTCATATTGAATGCACAAAAATTCTGGAGTTGAAATGAGTTAAAAAAAATTGAAATCCTTTTGTAACAGACGAGTTTTCGTCCGATCCCCTGATATTTCGAAAGAGATTGTCCATTTTGTACACGAAGTGCATCCAGTTTTTGCCGTAACCCTCTCAACTTTTTAGCACATGCTATGTGGGTGAAATTATGATACCATGCCAAGTTTCAACCATTTGATAGTTCATTTGTGGTGCTTTTTAATTTCAGGGTCATTTAGCTCAAAACAATTCATTAAATGCATGAAAAATAGGAAATGAAGTTAGATAGGGTTGAAATTTTAGGATGTGGCTTCCAATGGTTCATATTGAATGCACAAAAAGTCTGGAGTTGAAAAAAGTTAAAAAAAATTGAAATCCTTTTGTAACAGACGAGTTTTCGTCCTAAACCCTGATACTTCGAAAGAGATTGTCCATTTTGTACACGAAGTGCATTCAGTTTTTGCCGTAACCCTCTCAACTTTTTAGCACATGCTATGTGGGTGAAATTATGATACCATGCCAACTTTCAACCATTTCAGAGTTCATTTGTGGTGCTTTTTAATTTCAGGGTTATTTAGCTCAAAACAATTCATTAAATGCATGAAAAATAGCAAATGAAGTTAGATAGGGTTGAAATTTTAGGATGTGGCTTCTAATGGTTCATATGGAATGCACAAAAAGTCTGGAGTTGAAATAAGTTAAAAAAATTGAAATCCTTTGGTAACACACGAGTTTTCGTCCGAAACCCTGATACTTCGAAAGAGATTGTCCATTTTGTACACTAAGTGCAACCAGTTTTTGCCGTAACCCTCTCAACTTTTTAGCACATGCTATGTGGGTGAAATTATGATACCATGCCAAGTTTCAACCATTTCAGAGTTCATTTGTGGTGCTTTTTAATTTCAGGGTCATTTAGGTCAAAACAATTCATTAAATGCATGAAAAATAGCAAATGAAGTTAGATAGGGTTGAAAGTTTAGGATGTGGCTTCTAATGGTTCATATTGAATGCACAAAAAGTCTGGAGTTGAAATAAGTTAAAAAAAATTGAAATCCTTTTGTAACAGACGAGTTTTCGTCCGAAACCCTGATATTTCGAAAGAGATTGTCCATTTTGTACGCGAAGTGCATCCAGTTTTTGCCGTAACCCTCTCAACTTTTTAGCACATGCTATGTGGGTGAAATTATCATACCATGCCAAGTTTCAACCATTTGATTGTTCATTTGTGGTGCTTTTTAATTTCAGGGTCATTTAGCTCAAAACAATTCATTAAATGCATGAAAAATAGGAAATGAAGTTAGATAGGGTTGAAATTTTAGGATGTGGCTTCTAATGGTTCATATTGAATGCACAAAAAGTCTGGAGTTGAAAAAAGTTAAAAAAAATTGAAATCCTTATGTAACAGACGAGTTTTCGTCCGAAACCCTGATACTTCGAAAGAGATTGTCCATTTTGTACACGAAGTGCATCCAGCTTTTGCCGTAACCCTCTCAACTTTTTATCCCATGCTATGTGGGTGAAATTATGATACCATGCCAAGTTTCAACCTTTTTAGAGTTCATTTGTGGTGCTTTTTAATTTCGGGGTCATTTAGCTCAAAACAATTCATTAAATGCATAAAAAATAGCAAATGAAGTTAGATAGGGTTGAAATTTTAGGATGTGGCTTCTAATGCTTCATATTGAATGCACAAAAAGTCTGGAGTTGAAATAAGTTAAAAAAATTGAAATCCTTTGGTAACACACGAGTTTTCGTCCGAAACCCTGATACTTCGAAAGAGATTGTCCATTTTGTACACGAAGTGCATCCAGTTTTTGCCGTAACCCTCTCAACTTTTTAGCACATGCTATGTGGGTGAAATTATGATACCATGCCAAGTTTCAACCATTTCAGAGTTCATTTGTGGTGCTTTTTAATTTCAGGGTCATTTATCTCAAAACAATTCATTAAATGCATGAAAAATAGCAAATGAAGTTAGATAGGGTTGAAATTTTAGGATGTGGCTTCTAATGGTTCATATTGAATGCAGAAAAATTCTGGAGTTGAAATAAGTTAAAAAAAATTGAAATCCTTTTGTAACAGACGAGTTTTCGTCCGATCCCCTGATATTTCGAAAGAGATTGTCCATTTTGTACACGAAGTGCATCCAGTTTTTGCCGTAACCCTCTCAACTTTTTAGCACATGCTATGTGGCTGAAATTATGATACCATGCCAAGTTTCAACCATTTGATAGTTCATTTGTGGTGCTTTTTAATTTCAGGGTCATTTAGCTCAAAACAATTCATTAAATGCATGAAAAATAGGAAATGAAGTTAGATAGGGTTGAAATTTTAGGATGTGGCTTCCAATGGTTCATATTGAATGCACAAAAAGTCTGGAGTTGAAAAAAGTTAAAAAAAATTGAAATCTGTATGTAACAGACGAGTTTTCGTCCGAAACCCTGATACTTCGAAAGAGATTGTCCATTTTGTACACGAAGTGCATCCAGCTTTTGCCGTAAACCTCTCAACTTTTTATCCCATGCTATGTGGGTGAAATTATGATACCATGCCAAGTTTCAACCTTTTTAGAGTTCATTTGTGGTGCTTTTTAATTTCAGGGTCATTTAGCTCAAAACAATTCATTAAATGCATAAAAAATAGCAAATGAAGTTAGATAGGGTTGAAATTTTAGGATGTGGCTTCTAATGCTTCATATTGAATGCACAAAAAGTCTGGAGTTGAAATAAGTTAAAAAAATTGAAATCCTTTGGTAACACACGAGTTTTCGTCCGAAACCCTGATACTTCGAAAGAGATTGTCCATTTTGTACACTAAGTGCAACCAGTTTTTGCCGTAACCCTCTCAACTTTTTAGCACATGCTATGTGGGTGAAATTATGATACCATGCCAAGTTTCAACCATTTCAGAGTTCATTTGTGGTGCTTTTTAATTTCAGGGTCATTTAGCTCAAAACAATTCATTAAATGCATGAAAAATAGCAAATGAAGTTAGATAGGGTTGAAAGTTTAGGATGTGGCTTCTAATGGTTCATATTGAATGCACAAAAAGTCTGGAGTTGAAATAATTTTAAAAAATTGAAATCCTTTTGTAACAGACGAGTTTTCGTCCGAAACCGTGATACTTCGAAAGAGATTGTCCATTTTGTACACGAAGTGCATCCAGTTTTTCCCGTAACCCTCTCAACTTTTTAGCACATGCTATGTGGGTGAAATTATGATACCATGCCAACTTTCAACCATTTCAGAGTTCATTTGTGGTGCTTTTTAATTTCAGGGTTATTTAGCTCAAAACATTTCATTAAATGCATGAAAAATAGCAAATGAAGTTAGATAGGGTTGAAATTTAAAGAATGTGGCTTCTAATGGTTCATATGGAATGCACAAAAAGTTTGGAGTTGAAATAAGTTTAAAAAAATTGAAATCCTTTTGTAACAGACGAGTTTTCGTCCTAAACCCTGATACTTCGAAAGAGATTGTCCATTTTGTACACGAAGTGCATCCAGTTTTTGCCGTAACCCTCTCAACTTTTCAGCACAAGCTATGTGGGTGAAATTATGATACCATGCCAAGTTTCAACCATTTCAGAGTTCATTTGCGGTGCTTTTTAATTTCAGGGTCATTTAGCTCAAAACAACTCATTTAATGCATGAAAAATAGCAAATGAAGTTAGATAGGGTTGAAATTTTAGGATGTGGCTTCTAATGGTTCATATTGAATGCACAAAAAGTTTGGAGTTGAAATAAGTTAAAAAAAATTGAAATCCTTTTGTAACAGACGAGTTTTCGTCCTAAACCCTGATACTTCGAAAGAGATTGTCCATTTTGTACACGAAGTGCATCCAGTTTTTGCCGTAACCCTCTCAACTTTTTAGCACATGCTATGTGGGTGAAATTATGATACCATGCCAACTTTCAACCATTTCAGAGTTCATTTGTGGTGCTTTTTAATTTCAGGGTCATTTAGCTCAAAACAATTCATTAAATGCATGAAAAATAGCAAATGAAGTTAGATAGGGTTGAAAGTTTAGGATGTGGCTTCTAATGGTTCATATTGAATGCACAAAAAGTCTGGAGTTGAAATAATTTTAAAAAATTGAAATCCTTTTGTAACAGACGAGTTTTCGTCCGAAACCGTGATACTTCGAAAGAGATTGTCCATTTTGTACACGAAGTGCATCCAGTTTTTGCCGTAACCCTCTCAACTTTTTAGCACATGCTATGTGGGTGAAATTATGATACCATGCCAACTTTCAACCATTTCAGAGTTCATTTGTGGTGCTTTTTAATTTCAGGGTTATTTAGCTCAAAACAATTCATTTAATGCATGAAAAATAGCTAATGAAGTTAGATAGGGTTGAAATTTTAGGATGTGGCTTCTAATGGTTCATATGGAATGCACAAAAAGTTTGAAGTTGAAATAAGTTTAAAAAAATTGAAATCCTTTTGTAACAGACGAGTTTTCGTCCTAAACCCTGATACTTCGAAAGAGATTGTCCATTTTGTACACGAAGTGCATCCAGTTTTTGCCGTAACCCTCTCAACTTTTCAGCACATGCTATGTGGGTGAAATTATGATACCATGCCAAGTTTCAACCATTTCAGAGTTCATTTGCGGTGCTTTTTAATTTCAGGGTCATTTAGCTCAAAACAACTCATTTAATGCATGAAAAATAGCAAATGAAGTTAGATAGGGTTGAAATTTTAGGATGTGGCTTCTAATGGTTCATATTGAATGCACAAAAAGTTTGGAGTTGAAATAAGTTAAAAAAAATTGAAATCCTTTTGTAACAGACGAGTTTTCGTCCGAAACCCTGATATTTCGAAAGAGATTGTCCATTTTGTACACGAAGTGCATCCAGTTTTTGCCGTAACCCTCTCAACTTTTTAGCACATGCTATGTGGGTGAAATTATCATACCATGCCAAGTTTCAACCATTTGATTGTTCATTTGTGGTGCTTTTTAATTTCAGGGTCATTTAGCTCAAAACAATTCATTAAATGCATGAAAAATAGGAAATGAAGTTAGATAGGGTTGAAATTTTAGGATGTGGCTTCTAATGGTTCATATTGAATGCACAAAAAGTCTGGAGTTGAAAAAAGTTAAAAAAAATTGAAATCCTTTTGTAACAGACGAGTTTTCGTCCTAAACCCTGATACTTCGAAAGAGATTGTCCATTTTGTACACGAAGTGCATCCAGTTTTTGCCGTAACCCTCTCAACCTTTTAGCACATGCTATGTGGGTGAAATTATGATACCATGCCAACTTTCAACCATTTCAGAGTTCATTTGTGGTGCTTTTTAATTTCAGGGTCATTTAGCTCAAAACAATTCATTTAATGCATGAAAAATAGCTAATGAAGTTAGATAGGGTTGAAATTTTAGGATGTGGCTTATAATGGTTCATATGGAATGCACAAAAAGTTTGGAGTTGAAATAAGTTTAAAAAAATTGAAATCCTTTTGTAACAGACGAGTTTTCGTCCTAAACCCTGATACTTCGAAAGAGATTGTCCATTTTGTACACGAAGTGCATCCAGTTTTTGCCGTAACCCTCTCAACTTTTCAGCACATGCTATGTGGGTGAAATTATGATACCATGCCAAGTTTCAACCATTTCAGAGTTCATTTGCGGTACTTTTTAATTTCAGGGTCATTTAGCTCAAAACAACTCATTTAATGCATGAAAAATAGCAAATGAAGTTAGATAGGGTTGAAATTTTAGGATGTGGCTTCTAATGGTTCATATTGAATGCACAAAATTTTTGGAGTTGAAATAAGTTAAAAAAATTTGAAATCCTTTTGTAACAGACGAGTTTTCGTCCTAAACCCTGATACTTCGAAAGAGATTGTCCATTTTGTACACGAAGTGCATCCTGTTTTTGCCGTAACCCTCTCAACTTTTTAGCACATGCTATGTGGGTGAAATTATGATACCATGCCAACTTTCAACCATTTCAGAGTTCATTTGTGGTGCTTTTTAATTTCAGGGTCATTTAGCTCAAAACAATTCATTTAATGCATGAAAAATAGCAAATGAAGTTAGATAGGGTTGAAATTTTAGGATGTGGCTTCTAATGGTTCATATTGAATGCACAAAAAGTCTGGAGTTAAAAGAAGTTAAAAAAAATTGAAATCCTTTTGTAACAGACGAGTTTTCGTCCGAAACCCTGATACTTCGAAAGAGATTGTCCATTTTGTACACGAAGTGCATTCAGTTTTTGCCGTAACCCTCTCAACTTTTTAGCACATGCTATGTGGGTGAAATTATGATACCATGCCAACTTTCAACCATTTCAGAGTTCATTTGTGGTGCTTTTTAATTTCAGGGTTATTTAGCTCAAAACAATTCATTAAATGCATGAAAAATAGCAAATGAAGTTAGATAGGGTTGAAATTTTAGGATGTGGCTTCTAATGGTTCATATGGAATGCACAAAAAGTTTGGAGTTGAAATAAGTTTAAAAAAATTGAAATCCTTTTGTAACAGACGAGTTTTCGTCCTAAACCCTGATACTTCGAAAGAGATTGTCCATTTTTTACACGAAGTGCATCCAGTTTTTGCCGTAACCCTCTCAACTTTTTAGCACATGCTATGTGGGTGAAATTATGATACCATGCCAAGTTTCAACCATTTCAGAGTTCATTTGTGGTGCTTTTTAATTTCAGGGTCATTTAGGTCAAAACAATTCATTAAATGCATGAAAAATAGCAAATGAAGTTAGATAGGGTTGAAATTTTAGGATGTGGCTTCTAATGGTTCATATTGAATGCACAAAAAGTCTGGAGTTGAAATAAGTTAAAAAAAATTGAAATCCTTTTGTAACAGACGAGTTTTCGTCCGAAACCCTGATATTTCGAAAGAGATTGTCCATTTTGTACACGAAGTGCATCCAGTTTTTGCCGTAACCCTCTCAACTTTTTAGCACATGCTATGTGGGTGAAATTATCATACCATGCCAAGTTTCAACCATTTGATTGTTCATTTGTGGTGCTTTTTAATTTCAGGGTCATTTAGCTCAAAACAATTCATTAAATGCATGAAAAATAGGAAATGAAGTTAGATAGGGTTGAAATTTTAGGATGTGGCTTCTAATGGTTCATATTGAATGCACAAAAAGTCTGGAGTTGAAAAAAGTTAAAAAAAATTGAAATCCTTATGTAACAGACGAGTTTTCGTCCGAAACCCTGATACTTCGAAAGAGATTGTCCATTTTGTACACGAAGTGCATCCAGCTTTTGCCGTAACCCTCTCAACTTTTTATCCCATGCTATGTGGGTGAAATTATGATACCATGCCAAGTTTCAACCTTTTTAGAGTTCATTTGTGGTGCTTTTTAATTTCGGGGTCATTTAGCTCAAAACAATTCATTAAATGCATGAAAAATAGCAAATGAAGTTAGATAGGGTTGAAATTTTAGGATGTGGCTTCTAATGCTTCATATTGAATGCACAAAAAGTCTGGAGTTGAAATAAGTTAAAAAAATTGAAATCCTTTGGTAACACACGAGTTTTCGTCCGAAACCCTGATACTTCGAAAGAGATTGTCCATTTTGTACACGAAGTGCATCCAGTTTTTGCCGTAACCCTCTCAACTTTTTAGCACATGCTATGTGGGTGAAATTATGATACCATGCCAAGTTTCAACCATTTCAGAGTTCATTTGTGGTGCTTTTTAATTTCAGGGTCATTTATCTCAAAACAATTCATTAAATGCATGAAAAATAGCAAATGAAGTTAGATAGGGTTGAAATTTTAGGATGTGGCTTCTAATGGTTCATATGGAATGCACAAAAAGTTTGGAGTTGAAATAAGTTTAAAAAAATTGAAATCCTTTTGTAACAGACGAGTTTTCGTCCTAAACCCTGATACTTCGAAAGAGATTGTCCATTTTGTACACGAAGTGCATCCAGTTTTTGCCGTAACCCTCTCAACTTTTTAGCACATGCTATGTGGGTGAAATTATGATACCATGCCAAGTTTCAACCATTTCAGAGTTCATTTGTGGTGCTTTTTAATTTCAGGGTCATTTAGGTCAAAACAATTCATTAAATGCATGAAAAATAGCAAATGAAGTTAGATAGGGTTGAAATTTTAGGATGTGGCTTCTAATGGTTCATATTGAATGCACAAAAAGTCTGGAGTTGAAATAAGTTAAAAAAAATTGAAATCCTTTTGTAACAGACGAGTTTTCGTCCGAAACCCTGATATTTCGAAAGAGATTGTCCATTTTGTACACGAAGTGCATCCAGTTTTTGCCGTAACCCTCTCAACTTTTTAGCACGTGCTATGTGGGTGAAATTATCATACCATGCCAAGTTTCAACCATTTGATTGTTCATTTGTGGTGCTTTTTAATTTCAGGGTCATTTAGCTCAAAATAATTCATTAAATGCATGAAAAATAGGAAATGAAGTTAGATAGGGTTGAAATTTTAGGATGTGGCTTCTAATGGTTCATATTGAATGCACAAAAAGTCTGGAGTTGAAAAAAGTTAAAAAAAATTGAAATCCTTATGTAACAGACGAGTTTTCGTCCGAAACCCTTATACTTCGAAAGAGATTGTCCATTTTGTACACGAAGTGCATCCAGCTTTTGCCGTAACCCTCTCAACTTTTTATCCCATGCTATGTGGGTGAAATTATGATACCATGCCAAGTTTCAACCTTTTTAGAGTTCATTTGTGGTGCTTTTTAATTTCGGGGTCATTTAGCTCAAAACAATTCATTAAATGCATAAAAAATAGCAAATGAAGTTAGATAGGGTTGAAATTTTAGGATGTGGCTTCTAATGCTTCATATTGAATGCACAAAAAGTCTGGAGTTGAAATAAGTTAAAAAAATTGAAATCCTTTGGTAACACACGAGTTTTCGTCCGAAACCCTGATACTTCGAAAGAGATTGTCCATTTTGTACACGAAGTGCATCCAGTTTTTGCCGTAACCCTCTCAACTTTTTAGCACATGCTATGTGGGTGAAATTATGATACCATGCCAAGTTTCAACCATTTCAGAGTTCATTTGTGGTGCTTTTTAATTTCAGGGTCATTTATCTCAAAACAATTCATTAAATGCATAAAAAATAGCAAATGAAGTTAGATAGGGTTGAAATTTTAGGATGTGGCTTCTAATGGTTCATATTGAATGCACAAAAATTTTGGAGTTGAAATGAGTTAAAAAAAATTGAAATCCTTTTGTAACAGACGAGTTTTCGTCCGATCCCCTGATATTTCGAAAGAGATTGTCCATTTTGTACACGAAGTGCATCCAGTTTTTGCCGTAACCCTCTCAACTTTTTAGCACATGCTATGTGGGTGAAATTATGATACCATGCCAAGTTTCAACCATTTGATAGTTCATTTGTGGTGCTTTTTAATTTCAGGGTCATTTAGCTCAAAACAATTCATTAAATGCATGAAAAATAGGAAATGAAGTTAGATAGGGTTGAAATTTTAGGATGTGGCTTCCAATGGTTCATATTGAATGCACAAAAAGTCTGGAGTTGAAAAAAGTTAATAAAAATTGAAATCCTTTTGTAACAGACGAGTTTTCGTCCTAAACCCTGATACTTCGAAAGAGATTGTCCATTTTGTACACGAAGTGCATTCAGTTTTTGCCGTAACCCTCTCAACTTTTTAGCACATGCTATGTGGGTGAAATTATGATACCATGCCAACTTTCAACCATTTCAGAGTTCATTTGTGGTGCTTTTTAATTTCAGGGTCATTTAGCTCAAAACAATTCATTAAATGCATGAAAAATAGCAAATGAAGTTAGATAGGGTTGAAATTTTAGGATGTGGCTTCTAATGGTTCATATGGAATGCACAAAAAGTCTGGAGTTGAAATAAGTTAAAAAAATTGAAATCCTTTGGTAACACACGAGTTTTCGTCCGAAACCCTGATACTTCGAAAGAGATTGTCCATTTTGTACACTAAGTGCAACCAGTTTTTGCCGTAACCCTCTCAACTTTTTAGCACATGCTATGTGGGTGAAATTATGATACCATGCCAAGTTTCAACCATTTCAGAGTTCATTTGTGGTGCTTTTTAATTTCAGGGTCATTTAGGTCAAAACAATTCATTAAATGCATGAAAAATAGCAAATGAAGTTAGATAGGGTTGAAAGTTTAGGATGTGGCTTCTAATGGTTCATATTGAATGCACAAAAAGTCTGGAGTTGAAATAAGTTAAAAAAAATTGAAATCCTTTTGTAACAGACGAGTTTTCGTCCGAAACCCTGATATTTCGAAAGAGATTGTCCATTTTGTACACGAAGTGCATCCAGTTTTTGCCGTAACCCTCTCAACTTTTTAGCACATGCTATGTGGGTGAAATTATCATACCATGCCAAGTTTCAACCATTTGATTGTTCATTTGTGGTGCTTTTTAATTTCAGGGTCATTTAGCTCAAAACAATTCATTAAATGCATGAAAAATAGGAAATGAAGTTAGATAGGGTTGAAATTTTAGGATGTGGCTTCTAATGGTTCATATTGAATGCACAAAAAGTCTGGAGTTGAAAAAAGTTAAAAAAAATTGAAATCCTTATGTAACAGACGAGTTTTCGTCCGAAACCCTGATACTTCGAAAGAGATTGTCCATTTTGTACACGAAGTGCATCCAGCTTTTGCCGTAACCCTCTCAACTTTTTATCCCATGCTATGTGGGTGAAATTATGATACCATGCCAAGTTTCAACCTTTTTAGAGTTCATTTGTGGTGCTTTTTAATTTCGGGGTCATTTAGCTCAAAACAATTCATTAAATGCATAAAAAATAGCAAATGAAGTTAGATGGGGTTGAAATTTTAGGATGTGGCTTCTAATGCTTCATATTGAATGCACAAAAATTCTGGAGTTGAAATAAGTTAAAAAAATTGAAATCCTTTGGTAACACACGAGTTTTCGTCCTAAACCCTGATACTTCGAAAGAGATTGTCCATTTTGTACACGAAGTGCATCCAGTTTTTGCCGTAACCCTCTCAACTTTTTAGCACATGCTATGTGGGTGAAATTATGATACCATGCCAACTTTCAACCATTTCAGAGTTCATTTGTGGTGCTTTTTAATTTCAGGGTCATTTAGCTCAAAACAATTCATTTAATGCATGAAAAATAGCTAATGAAGTTAGATAGGGTTGAAATTTTAGGATGTGGCTTCTAATGCTTCATATTGAATGCACAAAAAGTCTGGAGTTGAAAAAAGTTAAAAAAAATTGAAATCCTTATGTAACAGACGAGTTTTCGTCCGAAACCCTGATACTTCGAAAGAGATTGTCCATTTTGTACACGAAGTGCATCCAGCTTTTGCCGTAACCCTCTCAACTTTTTATCCCATGCTATGTGGGTGAAATTATGATACCATGCCAAGTTTCAACCTTTTTAGAGTTCATTTGTGGTGCTTTTTAATTTCGGTGTCATTTAGCTCAAAACAACTCATTTAATGCATGAAAAATAGCAAATGAAGTTAGATAGGGTTGAAATTTTAGGATGTGGCTTCTAATGCTTCATATTGAATGCACAAAAAGTTTGGAGTTGAAATAAGTTAAAATAAATTGAAATCCTTTGGTAACACACGAGTTTTCGTCCTAAACCCTGATACTTCGAAAGAGATTGTCCATTTTGTACACGAAGTGCATCCTGTTTTTGCCGTAACCCTCTCAACTTTTTAGCACCTGCTATGTGGGTGAAATTATGATACCATGCCAAGTTTCAACCTTTTTAGAGTTCATTTGTGGTGCTTTTTAATTTCGGGGTCATTTAGCTCAAAACAATTCATTAAATGCATAAAAAATAGCAAATGAAGTTAGATAGGGTTGAAATTTTAGGATGTGGCTTCTAATGCTTCATATTGAATGCACAAAAAGTCTGGAGTTGAAATAAGTTAAAAAAATTGAAATCCTTTGGTAACACACGAGTTTTCGTCCGAAACCCTGATACTTCGAAAGAGATTGTCCATTTTGTACACGAAGTGCATCCAGTTTTTGCCGTAACCCTCTCAACTTTTTAGCACATGCTATGTGGGTGAAATTATGATACCATGCCAAGTTTCAACCATTTCAGAGTTCATTTGTGGTGCTTTTTAATTTCAGGGTCATTTATCTCAAAACAATTCATTAAATGCATGAAAAATAGCAAATGAAGTTAGATAGGGTTGAAATTTTAGGATGTGGCTTCTAATGGTTCATATTGAATGCACAAAAATTTTGGAGTTGAAATGAGTTAAAAAAAATTGAAATCCTTTTGTAACAGACGAGTTTTCGTCCGATCCCCTGATATTTCGAAAGAGATTGTCCATTTTGTACACGAAGTGCATCCAGTTTTTGCCGTAACCCTCTCAACTTTTTAGCACATGCTATGTGGGTGAAATTATGA
Organism: Elymus sibiricus; assembly: GCA_039707655.1. Lineage (NCBI taxonomy): Eukaryota > Viridiplantae > Streptophyta > Magnoliopsida > Poales > Poaceae > Elymus > Elymus sibiricus. The sequence goes on from CM077665.1 coordinate 244,197,859, forward strand.
TACCATGCCAAGTTTCAACCATTTGATAGTTCATTTGTGGTGCTTTTTAATTTCAGGGTCATTTAGCTCAAAACAATTCATTAAATGCATGAAAAATAGGAAATGAAGTTAGATAGGGTTGAAATTTTAGGATGTGGCTTCCAATGGTTCATATTGAATGCACAAAAAGTCTGGAGTTGAAAAAAGTTAATAAAAATTGAAATCCTTTTGTAACAGACGAGTTTTCGTCCTAAACCCTGATACTTCGAAAGAGATTGTCCATTTTGTACACGAAGTGCATTCAGTTTTTGCCGTAACCCTCTCAACTTTTTAGCACATGCTATGTGGGTGAAATTATGATACCATGCCAACTTTCAACCATTTCAGAGTTCATTTGTGGTGCTTTTTAATTTCAGGGTCATTTAGCTCAAAACAATTCATTAAATGCATGAAAAATAGCAAATGAAGTTAGATAGGGTTGAAATTTTAGGATGTGGCTTCTAATGGTTCATATGGAATGCACAAAAAGTCTGGAGTTGAAATAAGTTAAAAAAATTGAAATCCTTTGGTAACACACGAGTTTTCGTCCGAAACCCTGATACTTCGAAAGAGATTGTCCATTTTGTACACTAAGTGCAACCAGTTTTTGCCGTAACCCTCTCAACTTTTTAGCACATGCTATGTGGGTGAAATTATGATACCATGCCAAGTTTCAACCATTTCAGAGTTCATTTGTGGTGCTTTTTAATTTCAGGGTCATTTAGGTCAAAACAATTCATTAAATGCATGAAAAATAGCAAATGAAGTTAGATAGGGTCGAAAGTTTAGGATGTGGCTTCTAATGGTTCATATTGAATGCACAAAAAGTCTGGAGTTGAAATAAGTTAAAAAAAATTGAAATCCTTTTGTAACAGACGAGTTTTCGTCCGAAACCCTGATATTTCGAAAGAGATTGTCCATTTTGTACACGAAGTGCATCCAGTTTTTGCCGTAACCCTCTCAACTTTTTAGCACATGCTATGTGGGTGAAATTATCATACCATGCCAAGTTTCAACCATTTGATTGTTCATTTGTGGTGCTTTTTAATTTCAGGGTCATTTAGCTCAAAACAATTCATTAAATGCATGAAAAATAGGAAATGAAGTTAGATAGGGTTGGAATTTTAGGATGTGGCTTCTAATGGTTCATATTGAATGCACAAAAAGTCTGGAGTTGAAAAAAGTTAAAAAAAATTGAAATCCTTATGTAACAGACGAGTTTTCGTCCGAAACCCTGATACTTCGAAAGAGATTGTCCATTTTGTACACGAAGTGCATCCAGCTTTTGCCGTAACCCTCTCAACTTTTTATCCCATGCTATGTGGGTGAAATTATGATACCATGCCAAGTTTCAACCTTTTTAGAGTTCATTTGTGGTGCTTTTTAATTTCGGGGTCATTTAGCTCAAAACAATTCATTAAATGCATAAAAAATAGCAAATGAAGTTAGATGGGGTTGAAATTTTAGGATGTGGCTTCTAATGCTTCATATTGAATGCACAAAAAGTCTGGAGTTGAAATAAGTTAAAAAAATTGAAATCCTTTGGTAACACACGAGTTTTCGTCCTAAACCCTGATACTTCGAAAGAGATTGTCCATTTTGTACACGAAGTGCATCCAGTTTTTGCCGTAACCCTCTCAACTTTTTAGCACATGCTATGTGGGTGAAATTATGATACCATGCCAACTTTCAACCATTTCAGAGTTCATTTGTGGTGCTTTTTAATTTCAGGGTCATTTAGCTCAAAACAATTCATTTAATGCATGAAAAATAGCTAATGAAGTTAGATAGGGTTGAAATTTTAGGATGTGGCTTCTAATGCTTCATATTGAATGCACAAAAAGTCTGGAGTTGAAAAAAGTTAAAAAAAATTGAAATCCTTATGTAACAGACGAGTTTTCGTCCGAAACCCTGATACTTCGAAAGAGATTGTCCATTTTGTACACGAAGTGCATCCAGCTTTTGCCGTAACCCTCTCAACTTTTTATCCCATGCTATGTGGGTGAAATTATGATACCATGCCAAGTTTCAACCTTTTTAGAGTTCATTTGTGGTGCTTTTTAATTTCGGTGTCATTTAGCTCAAAACAATTCATTAAATGCATAAAAAATAGCAAATGAAGTTAGATAGGGTTGAAATTTTAGGATGTGGCTTCTAATGCTTCATATTGAATGCACAAAAAGTCTGGAGTTGAAATAAGTTAAAAAAATTGAAATCCTTTGGTAACACACGAGTTTTCGTCCTAAACCCTGATACTTCGAAAGAGATTGTCCATTTTGTACACGAAGTGCATCCAGTTTTTGCCGTAACCCTCTCAACTTTTTAGCACATGCTATGTGGGTGAAATTATGATACCATGCCAACTTTCAACCATTTCAGAGTTCATTTGTGGTGCTTTTTAATTTCAGGGTCATTTAGCTCAAAACAATTCATTTAATGCATGAAAAATAGCTAATGAAGTTAGATAGGGTTGAAATTTTAGGATGTGGCTTATAATGGTTCATATGGAATGCACAAAAAGTTTGGAGTTGAAATAAGTTTAAAAAAATTAAAATCCTTTTGTAACAGACGAGTTTTCGTCCTAAACCCTGATACTTCGAAAGAGATTGTCCATTTTGTACACGAAGTGCATCCAGTTTTTGCCGTAACCCTCTCAACTTTTCAGCACATGCTATGTGGGTGAAATTATGATACCATGCCAAGTTTCAACCATTTCAGAGTTCATTTGCGGTGCTTTTTAATTTCAGGGTCATTTAGCTCAAAACAACTCATTTAATGCATGAAAAATAGCAAATGAAGTTAGATAGGGTTGAAATTTTAGGATGTGGCTTCTAATGGTTCATATTGAATGCACAAAAAGTTTGGAGTTGAAATAAGTTAAAAAAATTTGAAATCCTTTTGTAACAGACGAGTTTTCGTCCTAAACCCTGATACTTCGAAAGAGATTGTCCATTTTGTACACGAAGTGCATCCTGTTTTTGCCGCAACCCTCTCAACTTTTTAGCACATGCTATGTGGGTGAAATTATGATACCATGCCAAGTTTCAACCTTTTTAGAGTTCATTTGTGGTGCTTTTTAATTTCGGGGTCATTTAGCTCAAAACAATTCATTAAATGCATAAAAAATAGCAAATGAAGTTAGATAGGGTTGAAATTTTAGGATGTGGCTTCTAATGCTTCATATTGAATGCACAAAAAGTCTGGAGTTGAAATAAGTTAAAAAAATTGAAATCCTTTGGTAACACACGAGTTTTCGTCCGAAACCCTGATACTTCGAAAGAGATTGTCCATTTTGTACACGAAGTGCATCCAGTTTTTGCCGTAACCCTCTCAACTTTTTAGCACATGCTATGTGGGTGAAATTATGATACCATGCCAAGTTTCAACCATTTCAGAGTTCATTTGTGGTGCTTTTTAATTTCAGGGTCATTTATCTCAAAACAATTCATTAAATGCATGAAAAATAGCAAATGAAGTTAGATAGGGTTGAAATTTTAGGATGTGGCTTCTAATGGTTCATATTGAATGCACAAAAATTTTGGAGTTGAAATGAGTTAAAAAAAATTGAAATCCTTTTGTAACAGAAGAGTTTTCGTCCGATCCCCTGATATTTCGAAAGAGATTGTCCATTTTGTACACGAAGTGCATCCAGTTTTTGCCGTAACCCTCTCAACTTTTTAGCACATGCTATGTGGGTGAAATTATGATACCATGCCAAGTTTCAACCATTTGATAGTTCATTTGTGGTGCTTTTTAATTTCAGGGTCATTTAGCTCAAAACAATTCATTAAATGCATGAAAAATAGGAAATGAAGTTAGATAGGGTTGAAATTTTAGGATGTGGCTTCCAATGGTTCATATTGAATGCACAAAAAGTCTGGAGTTGAAAAAAGTTAATAAAAATTGAAATCCTTTTGTAACAGACGAGTTTTCGTCCTAAACCCTGATACTTCGAAAGAGATTGTCCATTTTGTACACGAAGTGCATTCAGTTTTTGCCGTAACCCTCTCAACTTTTTAGCACATGCTATGTGGGTGAAATTATGATACCATGCCAACTTTCAACCATTTCAGAGTTCATTTGTGGTGCTTTTTAATTTCAGGGTTATTTAGCTCAAAACATTTCATTAAATGCATGAAAAATAGCAAATGAAGTTAGATAGGGTTGAAATTTAAAGAATGTGGCTTCTAATGGTTCATATGGAATGCACAAAAAGTTTGGAGTTGAAATAAGTTTAAAAAAATTGAAATCCTTTTGTAACAGACGAGTTTTCGTCCTAAACCCTGATACTTCGAAAGAGATTGTCCATTTTGTACACGAAGTGCATCCAGTTTTTGCCGTAACCCTCTCAACTTTTCAGCACAAGCTATGTGGGTGAAATTATGATACCATGCCAAGTTTCAACCATTTCAGAGTTCATTTGCGGTGCTTTTTAATTTCAGGGTCATTTAGCTCAAAACAACTCATTTAATGCATGAAAAATAGCAAATGAAGTTAGATAGGGTTGAAATTTTAGGATGTGGCTTCTAATGGTTCATATTGAATGCACAAAAAGTTTGGAGTTGAAATAAGTTAAAAAAAATTGAAATCCTTTTGTAACAGACGAGTTTTCGTCCTAAACCCTGATACTTCGAAAGAGATTGTCCATTTTGTACACGAAGTGCATCCAGTTTTTGCCGTAACCCTCTCAACTTTTTAGCACATGCTATGTGGGTGAAATTATGATACCATGCCAACTTTCAACCATTTCAGAGTTCATTTGTGGTGCTTTTTAATTTCAGGGTCATTTAGCTCAAAACAATTCATTAAATGCATGAAAAATAGCAAATGAAGTTAGATAGGGTTGAAAGTTTAGGATGTGGCTTCTAATGGTTCATATTGAATGCACAAAAAGTCTGGAGTTGAAATAATTTTAAAAAATTGAAATCCTTTTGTAACAGACGAGTTTTCGTCCGAAACCGTGATACTTCGAAAGAGATTGTCCATTTTGTACACGAAGTGCATCCAGTTTTTGCCGTAACCCTCTCAACTTTTTAGCACATGCTATGTGGGTGAAATTATGATACCATGCCAACTTTCAACCATTTCAGAGTTCATTTGTGGTGCTTTTTAATTTCAGGGTTATTTAGCTCAAAACAATTCATTTAATGCATGAAAAATAGCTAATGAAGTTAGATAGGGTTGAAATTTTAGGATGTGGCTTCTAATGGTTCATATGGAATGCACAAAAAGTTTGAAGTTGAAATAAGTTTAAAAAAATTGAAATCCTTTTGTAACAGACGAGTTTTCGTCCTAAACCCTGATACTTCGAAAGAGATTGTCCATTTTGTACACGAAGTGCATCCAGTTTTTGCCGTAACCCTCTCAACTTTTCAGCACATGCTATGTGGGTGAAATTATGATACCATGCCAAGTTTCAACCATTTCAGAGTTCATTTGCGGTGCTTTTTAATTTCAGGGTCATTTAGCTCAAAACAACTCATTTAATGCATGAAAAATAGCAAATGAAGTTAGATAGGGTTGAAATTTTAGGATGTGGCTTCTAATGGTTCATATTGAATGCACAAAAAGTTTGGAGTTGAAATAAGTTAAAAAAAATTGAAATCCTTTTGTAACAGACGAGTTTTCGTCCGAAACCCTGATATTTCGAAAGAGATTGTCCATTTTGTACACGAAGTGCATCCAGTTTTTGCCGTAACCCTCTCAACTTTTTAGCACATGCTATGTGGGTGAAATTATCATACCATGCCAAGTTTCAACCATTTGATTGTTCATTTGTGGTGCTTTTTAATTTCAGGGTCATTTAGCTCAAAACAATTCATTAAATGCATGAAAAATAGGAAATGAAGTTAGATAGGGTTGAAATTTTAGGATGTGGCTTCTAATGGTTCATATTGAATGCACAAAAAGTCTGGAGTTGAAAAAAGTTAAAAAAAATTGAAATCCTTTTGTAACAGACGAGTTTTCGTCCTAAACCCTGATACTTCGAAAGAGATTGTCCATTTTGTACACGAAGTGCATCCAGTTTTTGCCGTAACCCTCTCAACCTTTTAGCACATGCTATGTGGGTGAAATTATGATACCATGCCAACTTTCAACCATTTCAGAGTTCATTTGTGGTGCTTTTTAATTTCAGGGTCATTTAGCTCAAAACAATTCATTTAATGCATGAAAAATAGCTAATGAAGTTAGATAGGGTTGAAATTTTAGGATGTGGCTTATAATGGTTCATATGGAATGCACAAAAAGTTTGGAGTTGAAATAAGTTTAAAAAAATTGAAATCCTTTTGTAACAGACGAGTTTTCGTCCTAAACCCTGATACTTCGAAAGAGATTGTCCATTTTGTACACGAAGTGCATCCAGTTTTTGCCGTAACCCTCTCAACTTTTCAGCACATGCTATGTGGGTGAAATTATGATACCATGCCAAGTTTCAACCATTTCAGAGTTCATTTGCGGTACTTTTTAATTTCAGGGTCATTTAGCTCAAAACAACTCATTTAATGCATGAAAAATAGCAAATGAAGTTAGATAGGGTTGAAATTTTAGGATGTGGCTTCTAATGGTTCATATTGAATGCACAAAATTTTTGGAGTTGAAATAAGTTAAAAAAATTTGAAATCCTTTTGTAACAGACGAGTTTTCGTCCTAAACCCTGATACTTCGAAAGAGATTGTCCATTTTGTACACGAAGTGCATCCTGTTTTTGCCGTAACCCTCTCAACTTTTTAGCACATGCTATGTGGGTGAAATTATGATACCATGCCAACTTTCAACCATTTCAGAGTTCATTTGTGGTGCTTTTTAATTTCAGGGTCATTTAGCTCAAAACAATTCATTTAATGCATGAAAAATAGCAAATGAAGTTAGATAGGGTTGAAATTTTAGGATGTGGCTTCTAATGGTTCATATTGAATGCACAAAAAGTCTGGAGTTAAAAGAAGTTAAAAAAATTTGAAATCCTTTTGTAACAGACGAGTTTTCGTCCGAAACCCTGATACTTCGAAAGAGATTGTCCATTTTGTACACGAAGTGCATTCAGTTTTTGCCGTAACCCTCTCAACTTTTTAGCACATGCTATGTGGGTGAAATTATGATACCATGCCAACTTTCAACCATTTCAGAGTTCATTTGTGGTGCTTTTTAATTTCAGGGTTATTTAGCTCAAAACAATTCATTAAATGCATGAAAAATAGCAAATGAAGTTAGATAGGGTTGAAATTTTAGGATGTGGCTTCTAATGGTTCATATGGAATGCACAAAAAGTTTGGAGTTGAAATAAGTTTAAAAAAATTGAAATCCTTTTGTAACAGACGAGTTTTCGTCCTAAACCCTGATACTTCGAAAGAGATTGTCCATTTTTTACACGAAGTGCATCCAGTTTTTGCCGTAACCCTCTCAACTTTTTAGCACATGCTATGTGGGTGAAATTATGATACCATGCCAAGTTTCAACCATTTCAGAGTTCATTTGTGGTGCTTTTTAATTTCAGGGTCATTTAGGTCAAAACAATTCATTAAATGCATGAAAAATAGCAAATGAAGTTAGATAGGGTTGAAATTTTAGGATGTGGCTTCTAATGGTTCATATTGAATGCACAAAAAGTCTGGAGTTGAAATAAGTTAAAAAAAATTGAAATCCTTTTGTAAGAGACGAGTTTTCGTCCGAAACCCTGATATTTCGAAAGAGATTGTCCATTTTGTACACGAAGTGCATCCAGTTTTTGCCGTAACCCTCTCAACTTTTTAGCACATGCTATGTGGGTGAAATTATCATACCATGCCAAGTTTCAACCATTTGATTGTTCATTTGTGGTGCTTTTTAATTTCAGGGTCATTTAGCTCAAAACAATTCATTAAATGCATGAAAAATAGGAAATGAAGTTAGATAGGGTTGAAATTTTAGGATGTGGCTTCTAATGGTTCATATTGAATGCACAAAAAGTCTGGAGTTGAAAAAAGTTAAAAAAAATTGAAATCCTTATGTAACAGACGAGTTTTCGTCCGAAACCCTGATACTTCGAAAGAGATTGTCCATTTTGTACACGAAGTGCATCCAGCTTTTGCCGTAACCCTCTCAACTTTTTATCCCATGCTATGTGGGTGAAATTATGATACCATGCCAAGTTTCAACCTTTTTAGAGTTCATTTGTGGTGCTTTTTAATTTCGGGGTCATTTAGCTCAAAACAATTCATTAAATGCATGAAAAATAGCAAATGAAGTTAGATAGGGTTGAAATTTTAGGATGTGGCTTCTAATGCTTCATATTGAATGCACAAAAAGTCTGGAGTTGAAATAAGTTAAAAAAATTGAAATCCTTTGGTAACACACGAGTTTTCGTCCGAAACCCTGATACTTCGAAAGAGATTGTCCATTTTGTACACGAAGTGCATCCAGTTTTTGCCGTAACCCTCTCAACTTTTTAGCACATGCTATGTGGGTGAAATTATGATACCATGCCAAGTTTCAACCATTTCAGAGTTCATTTGTGGTGCTTTTTAATTTCAGGGTCATTTATCTCAAAACAATTCATTAAATGCATGAAAAATAGCAAATGAAGTTAGATAGGGTTGAAATTTTAGGATGTGGCTTCTAATGGTTCATATGGAATGCACAAAAAGTTTGGAGTTGAAATAAGTTTAAAAAAATTGAAATCCTTTTGTAACAGACGAGTTTTCGTCCTAAACCCTGATACTTCGAAAGAGATTGTCCATTTTGTACACGAAGTGCATCCAGTTTTTGCCGTAACCCTCTCAACTTTTTAGCACATGCTATGTGGGTGAAATTATGATACCATGCCAAGTTTCAACCATTTCAGAGTTCATTTGTGGTGCTTTTTAATTTCAGGGTCATTTAGGTCAAAACAATTCATTAAATGCATGAAAAATAGCAAATGAAGTTAGATAGGGTTGAAATTTTAGGATGTGGCTTCTAATGGTTCATATTGAATGCACAAAAAGTCTGGAGTTGAAATAAGTTAAAAAAAATTGAAATCCTTTTGTAACAGACGAGTTTTCGTCCGAAACCCTGATATTTCGAAAGAGATTGTCCATTTTGTACACGAAGTGCATCCAGTTTTTGCCGTAACCCTCTCAACTTTTTAGCACGTGCTATGTGGGTGAAATTATCATACCATGCCAAGTTTCAACCATTTGATTGTTCATTTGTGGTGCTTTTTAATTTCAGGGTCATTTAGCTCAAAATAATTCATTAAATGCATGAAAAATAGGAAATGAAGTTAGATAGGGTTGAAATTTTAGGATGTGGCTTCTAATGGTTCATATTGAATGCACAAAAAGTCTGGAGTTGAAAAAAGTTAAAAAAAATTGAAATCCTTATGTAACAGACGAGTTTTCGTCCGAAACCCTGATACTTCGAAAGAGATTGTCCATTTTGTACACGAAGTGCATCCAGCTTTTGCCGTAACCCTCTCAACTTTTTATCCCATGCTATGTGGGTGAAATTATGATACCATGCCAAGTTTCAACCTTTTTAGAGTTCATTTGTGGTGCTTTTTAATTTCGGGGTCATTTAGCTCAAAACAATTCATTAAATGCATAAAAAATAGCAAATGAAGTTAGATAGGGTTGAAATTTTAGGATGTCGCTTCTAATGCTTCATATTGAATGCACAAAAAGTCTGGAGTTGAAATAAGTTAAAAAAATTGAAATCCTTTGGTAACACACGAGTTTTCGTCCGAAACCCTGATACTTCGAAAGAGATTGTCCATTTTGTACACGAAGTGCATCCAGTTTTTGCCGTAACCCTCTCAACTTTTTAGCACATGCTATGTGGGTGAAATTATGATACCATGCCAAGTTTCAACCATTTCAGAGTTCATTTGTGGTGCTTTTTAATTTCAGGGTCATTTATCTCAAAACAATTCATTAAATGCATGAAAAATAGCAAATGAAGTTAGATAGGGTTGAAATTTTAGGATGTGGCTTCTAATGGTTCATATTGAATGCACAAAAATTTTGGAGTTGAAATGAGTTAAAAAAAATTGAAATCCTTTTGTAACAGACGAGTTTTCGTCCGATCCCCTGATATTTCGAAAGAGATTGTCCATTTTGTACACGAAGTGCATCCAGTTTTTGCCGTAACCCTCTCAACTTTTTAGCACATGCTATGTGGGTGAAATTATGATACCATGCCAAGTTTCAACCATTTGATAGTTCATTTGTGGTGCTTTTTAATTTCAGGGTCATTTAGCTCAAAACAATTCATTAAATGCATGAAAAATAGGAAATGAAGTTAGATAGGGTTGAAATTTTAGGATGTGGCTTCCAATGGTTCATATTGAATGCACAAAAAGTCTGGAGTTGAAAAAAGTTAATAAAAATTGAAATCCTTTTGTAACAGACGAGTTTTCGTCCTAAACCCTGATACTTCGAAAGAGATTGTCCATTTTGTACACGAAGTGCATTCAGTTTTTGCCGTAACCCTCTCAACTTTTTAGCACATGCTATGTGGGTGAAATTATGATACCATGCCAACTTTCAACCATTTCAGAGTTCATTTGTGGTGCTTTTTAATTTCAGGGTCATTTAGCTCAAAACAATTCATTAAATGCATGAAAAATAGCAAATGAAGTTAGATAGGGTTGAAATTTTAGGATGTGGCTTCTAATGGTTCATATGGAATGCACAAAAAGTCTGGAGTTGAAATAAGTTAAAAAAATTGAAATCCTTTGGTAACACACGAGTTTTCGTCCGAAACCCTGATACTTCGAAAGAGATTGTCCATTTTGTACACTAAGTGCAACCAGTTTTTGCCGTAACCCTCTCAACTTTTTAGCACATGCTATGTGGGTGAAATTATGATACCATGCCAAGTTTCAACCATTTCAGAGTTCATTTGTGGTGCTTTTTAATTTCAGGGTCATTTAGGTCAAAACAATTCATTAAATGCATGAAAAATAGCAAATGAAGTTAGATAGGGTTGAAAGTTTAGGATGTGGCTTCTAATGGTTCATATTGAATGCACAAAAAGTCTGGAGTTGAAATAAGTTAAAAAAAATTGAAATCCTTTTGTAATAGACGAGTTTTCGTCCGAAACCCTGATATTTCGAAAGAGATTGTCCATTTTGTACACGAAGTGCATCCAGTTTTTGCCGTAACCCTCTCTACTTTTTAGCACATGCTATGTGGGTGAAATTATCATACCATGCCAAGTTTCAACCATTTGATTGTTCATTTGTGGTGCTTTTTAATTTCAGGGTCATTTAGCTCAAAACAATTCATTAAATGCATGAAAAATAGGAAATGAAGTTAGATAGGGTTGAAATTTTAGGATGTGGCTTCTAATGGTTCATATTGAATGCACAAAAAGTCTGGAGTTGAAAAAAGTTAAAAAAATTTGAAATCCTTATGTAACAGACGAGTTTTCGTCCGAAACCCTGATACTTCGAAAGAGATTGTCCATTTTGTACACGAAGTGCATCCATCTTTTGCCGTAACCCTCTCAACTTTTTATCCCATGCTATGTGGGTGAAATTATGATACCATGCCAAGTTTCAACCTTTTTAGAGTTCATTTGTGGTGCTTTTTAATTTCGGGGTCATTTAGCTCAAAACAATTCATTAAATGCATAAAAAATAGCAAATGAAGTTAGATAGGGTTGAAATTTTAGGATGTGGCTTCTAATGCTTCATATTGAATGCACAAAAAGTCTGGAGTTGAAATAAGTTAAAAAAATTGAAATCCTTTGGTAACACACGAGTTTTCGTCCTAAACCCTGATACTTCGAAAGAGATTGTCCATTTTGTACACGAAGTGCATCCAGTTTTTGCCGTAACCCTCTCAACTTTTTAGCACATGCTATGTGGGTGAAATTATGATACCATGCCAACTTTCAACCATTTCAGAGTTCATTTGTGGTGCTTTTTAATTTCAGGGTCATTTAGCTCAAAACAATTCATTTAATGCATGAAAAATAGCTAATGAAGTTAGATAGGGTTGAAATTTTAGGATGTGGCTTATAATGGTTCATATGGAATGCACAAAAAGTTTGGAGTTGAAATAAGTTTAAAAAAATTGAAATCCTTTTGTAACAGACGAGTTTTCGTCCTAAACCCTGATACTTCGAAAGAGATTGTCCATTTTGTACACGAAGTGCATCCAGTTTTTGCCGTAACCCTCTCAACTTTTCAGCACATGCTATGTGGGTGAAATTATGATACCATGCCAAGTTTCAACCATTTCAGAGTTCATTTGCGGTGCTTTTTAATTTCAGGGTCATTTAGCTCAAAACAACTCATTTAATGCATGAAAAATAGCAAATGAAGTTAGATAGGGTTGAAATTTTAGGATGTGGCTTCTAATGGTTCATATTGAATGCACAAAAAGTTTGGAGTTGAAATAAGTTAAAAAAATTTGAAATCCTTTTGTAACAGACGAGTTTTCGTCCTAAACCCTGATACTTCGAAAGAGATTGTCCATTTTGTACACGAAGTGCATCCTGTTTTTGCCGTAACCCTCTCAACTTTTTAGCACCTGCTATGTGGGTGAAATTATGATACCATGCCAAGTTTCAACCTTTTTAGAGTTCATTTGTGGTGCTTTTTAATTTCGGGGTCATTTAGCTCAAAACAATTCATTAAATGCATAAAAAATAGCAAATGAAGTTAGATAGGGTTGAAATTTTAGGATGTGGCTTCTAATGCTTCATATTGAATGCACAAAAAGTCTGGAGTTGAAATAAGTTAAAAAAATTGAAATCCTTTGGTAACACACGAGTTTTCGTCCGAAACCCTGATACTTCGAAAGAGATTGTCCATTTTGTACACGAAGTGCATCCAGTTTTTGCCGTAACCCTCTCAACTTTTTAGCACATGCTATGTGGGTGAAATTATGATACCATGCCAAGTTTCAACCATTTCAGAGTTCATTTGTGGTGCTTTTTAATTTCAGGGTCATTTATCTCAAAACAATTCATTAAATGCATGAAAAATAGCAAATGAAGTTAGATAGGGTTGAAATTTTAGGATGTGGCTTCTAATGGTTCATATTGAATGCACAAAAATTTTGGAGTTGAAATGAGTTAAAAAAAATTGAAATCCTTTTGTAACAGACGAGTTTTCGTCCGATCCCCTGATATTTCGAAAGAGATTGTCCATTTTGTACACGAAGTGCATCCAGTTTTTGCCGTAACCCTCTCAACTTTTTAGCACATGCTATGTGGGTGAAATTATGATACCATGCCAAGTTTCAACCATTTGATAGTTCATTTGTGGTGCTTTTTAATTTCAGGGTCATTTAGCTCAAAACAATTCATTAAATGCATGAAAAATAGGAAATGAAGTTAGATAGGGTTGAAATTTTAGGATGTGGCTTCCAATGGTTCATATTGAATGCACAAAAAGTCTGGAGTTGAAAAAAGTTAATAAAAATTGAAATCCTTTTGTAACAGACGAGTTTTCGTCCTAAACCCTGATACTTCGAAAGAGATTGTCCATTTTGTACACGAAGTGCATTCAGTTTTTGCCGTAACCCTCTCAACTTTTTAGCACATGCTATGTGGGTGAAATTATGATACCATGCCAACTTTCAACCATTTCAGAGTTCATTTGTGGTGCTTTTTAATTTCAGGGTCATTTAGCTCAAAACAATTCATTAAATGCATGAAAAATAGCAAATGAAGTTAGATAGGGTTGAAATTTTAGGATGTGGCTTCTAATGGTTCATATGGAATGCACAAAAAGTCTGGAGTTGAAATAAGTTAAAAAAATTGAAATCCTTTGGTAACACACGAGTTTTCGTCCGAAACCCTGATACTTCGAAAGAGATTGTCCATTTTGTACACTAAGTGCAACCAGTTTTTGCCGTAACCCTCTCAACTTTTTAGCACATGCTATGTGGGTGAAATTATGATACCATGCCAAGTTTCAACCATTTCAGAGTTCATTTGTGGTGCTTTTTAATTTCAGGGTCATTTAGGTCAAAACAATTCATTAAATGCATGAAAAATAGCAAATGAAGTTAGATAGGGTTGAAAGTTTAGGATGTGGCTTCTAGTGGTTCATATTGAATGCACAAAAAGTCTGGAGTTGAAATAAGTTAAAAAAAATTGAAATCCTTTTGTAACAGACGAGTTTTCGTCCGAAACCCTGATATTTCGAAAGAGATTGTCCATTTTGTACACGAAGTGCATCCAGTTTTTGCCGTAACCCTCTCAACTTTTTAGCACATGCTATGTGGGTGAAATTATCATACCATGCCAAGTTTCAACCATTTGATTGTTCATTTGTGGTGCTTTTTAATTTCAGGGTCATTTAGCTCAAAACAATTCATTAAATGCATGAAAAATAGGAAATGAAGTTAGATAGGGTTGAAATTTTAGGATGTGGCTTCTAATGGTTCATATTGAATGCACAAAAAGTCTGGAGTTGAAAAAAGTTAAAAAAAATTGAAATCCTTATGTAACAGACGAGTTTTCGTCCGAAACCCTGATACTTCGAAAGAGATTGTCCATTTTGTACACGAAGTGCATCCAGCTTTTGCCGTAACCCGCTCAACTTTTTATCCCATGCTATGTGGGTGAAATTATGATACCATGCCAAGTTTCAACCTTTTTAGAGTTCATTTGTGGTGCTTTTTAATTTCGGGGTCATTTAGCTCAAAACAATTCATTAAATGCATAAAAAATAGCAAATGAAGTTAGATGGGGTTGAAATTTTAGGATGTGGCTTCTAATGCTTCATATTGAATGCACAAAAAGTCTGGAGTTGAAATAAGTTAAAAAAATTGAAATCCTTTGGTAACACACGAGTTTTCGTCCTAAACCCTGATACTTCGAAAGAGATTGTCCATTTTGTACACGAAGTGCATCCAGTTTTTGCCGTAACCCTCTCAACTTTTTAGCACATGCTATGTGGGTGAAATTATGATACCATGCCAACTTTCAACCATTTCAGAGTTCATTTGTGGTGCTTTTTAATTTCAGGGTCATTTAGCTCAAAACAATTCATTAAATGCATAAAAAATAGCAAATGAAGTTAGATAGGGTTGAAATTTTAGGATGTGGCTTCTAATGCTTCATATTGAATGCACAAAAAGTCTGGAGTTGAAATAAGTTAAAAAAATTGAAATCCTTTGGTAACACACGAGTTTTCGTCCTAAACCCTGATACTTCGAAAGAGATTGTCCATTTTGTACACGAAGTGCATCCAGTTTTTGCCGTAACCCTCTCAACTTTTCAGCACATGCTATGTGGGTGAAATTATGATACCATGCCAAGTTTCAACCATTTCAGAGTACATTTGCGGTGCTTTTTAATTTCAGGGTCATTTAGCTCAAAACAACTCATTTAATGCATGAAAAATAGCAAATGAAGTTAGATAGGGTTGAAATTTTAGGATGTGGCTTCTAATGCTTCATATTGAATGCACAAAAAGTTTGGAGTTGAAATAAGTTAAAAAAATTTGAAATCCTTTTGTAACACACGAGTTTTCGTCCTAAACCCTGATACTTCGAAAGAGATTGTCCATTTTGTACACGAAGTGCATCCTGTTTTTGCCGTAACCCTCTCAACTTTTTAGCACCTGCTATGTGGGTGAAATTATGATACCATGCCAAGTTTCAACCTTTTTAGAGTTCATTTGTGGTGCTTTTTAATTTCGGGGTCATTTAGCTCAAAACAATTCATTAAATGCATAAAAAATAGCAAATGAAGTTAGATAGGGTTGAAATTTTAGGATGTGGCTTCTAATGCTTCATATTGAATGCACAAAAAGTCTGGAGTTGAAATAAGTTAAAAAAATTGAAATCCTTTGGTAACACACGAGTTTTCGTCCGAAACCCTGATACTTCGAAAGAGATTGTCCATTTTGTACACGAAGTGCATCCAGTTTTTGCCGTAACCCTCTCAACTTTTTAGCACATGCTATGTGGGTGAAATTATGATACCATGCCAAGTTTCAACCATTTCAGAGTTCATTTGTGGTGCTTTTTAATTTCAGGGTCATTTATCTCAAAACAATTCATTAAATGCATGAAAAATAGCAAATGAAGTTAGATAGGGTTGAAATTTTAGGATGTGGCTTCTAATGGTTCATATTGAATGCACAAAAATTTTGGAGTTGAAATGAGTTAAAAAAAATTGAAATCCTTTTGTAACAGACGAGTTTTCGTCCGATCCCCTGATATTTCGAAAGAGATTGTCCATTTTGTACACGAAGTGCATCCAGTTTTTGCCGTAACCCTCTCAACTTTTTAGCACATGCTATGTGGGTGAAATTATGATACCATGCCAAGTTTCAACCATTTGATAGTTCATTTGTGGTGCTTTTTAATTTCAGGGTCATTTAGCTCAAAACAATTCATTAAATGCATGAAAAATAGGAAATGAAGTTAGATAGGGTTGAAATTTTAGGATGTGGCTTCCAACGGTTCATATTGAATGCACAAAAAGTCTGGAGTTGAAAAAAGTTAATAAAAATTGAAATCCTTTTGTAACAGACGAGTTTTCGTCCTAAACCCTGATACTTCGAAAGAGATTGTCCATTTTGTACACGAAGTGCATTCAGTTTTTGCCGTAACCCTCTCAACTTTTTAGCACATGCTATGTGGGTGAAATTATGATACCATGCCAACTTTCAACCATTTCAGAGTTCATTTGTGGTGCTTTTTAATTTCAGGGTCATTTAGCTCAAAACAATTCATTAAATGCATGAAAAATAGCAAATGAAGTTAGATAGGGTTGAAATTTTAGGATGTGGCTTCTAATGGTTCATATGGAATGCACAAAAAGTCTGGAGTTGAAATAAGTTAAAAAAATTGAAATCCTTTGGTAACACACGAGTTTTCGTCCGAAACCCTGATACTTCGAAAGAGATTGTCCATTTTGTACACTAAGTGCAACCAGTTTTTGCCGTAACCCTCTCAACTTTTTAGCACATGCTATGTGGGTGAAATTATGATACCATGCCAAGTTTCAACCATTTCAGAGTTCATTTGTGGTGCTTTTTAATTTCAGGGTCATTTAGGTCAAAACAATTCATTAAATGCATGAAAAATAGCAAATGAAGTTAGATAGGGTTGAAAGTTTAGGATGTGGCTTCTAATGGTTCATATTGAATGCACAAAAAGTCTGGAGTTGAAATAAGTTAAAAAAAATTGAAATCCTTTTGTAACAGACGAGTTTTCGTCCGAAACCCTGATATTTCGAAAGAGATTGTCCATTTTGTACACGAAGTGCATCCAGTTTTTGCCGTAACCCTCTCAACTTTTTAGCACATGCTATGTGGGTGAAATTATCATACCATGCCAAGTTTCAACCATTTGATTGTTCATTTGTGGTGCTTTTTAATTTCAGGGTCATTTAGCTCAAAACAATTCATTAAATGCATGAAAAATAGGAAATGAAGTTAGATAGGGTTGGAATTTTAGGATGTGGCTTCTAATGGTTCATATTGAATGCACAAAAAGTCTGGAGTTGAAAAAAGTTAAAAAAAATTGAAATCCTTATGTAACAGACGAGTTTTCGTCCGAAACCCTGATACTTCGAAAGAGATTGTCCATTTTGTACACGAAGTGCATCCAGCTTTTGCCGTAACCCTCTCAACTTTTTATCCCATGCTATGTGGGTGAAATTATGATACCATGCCAAGTTTCAACCTTTTTAGAGTTCATTTGTGGTGCTTTTTAATTTCGGGGTCATTTAGCTCAAAACAATTCATTAAATGCATAAAAAATAGCAAATGAAGTTAGATGGGGTTGAAATTTTAGGATGTGGCTTCTAATGCTTCATATTGAATGCACAAAAAGTCTGGAGTTGAAATAAGTTAAAAAAATTGAAATCCTTTGGTAACACACGAGTTTTCGTCCTAAACCCTGATACTTCGAAAGAGATTGTCCATTTTGTACACGAAGTGCATCCAGTTTTTGCCGTAACCCTCTCAACTTTTTAGCACATGCTATGTGGGTGAAATTATGATACCATGCCAACTTTCAACCATTTCAGAGTTCATTTGTGGTGCTTTTTAATTTCAGGGTCATTTAGCTCAAAACAATTCATTTAATGCATGAAAAATAGCTAATGAAGTTAGATAGGGTTGAAATTTTAGGATGTGGCTTCTAATGCTTCATATTGAATGCACAAAAAGTCTGGAGTTGAAAAAAGTTAAAAAAAATTGAAATCCTTATGTAACAGACGAGTTTTCGTCCGAAACCCTGATACTTCGAAAGAGATTGTCCATTTTGTACACGAAGTGCATCCAGCTTTTGCCGTAACCCTCTCAACTTTTTATCCCATGCTATGTGGGTGAAATTATGATACCATGCCAAGTTTCAACCTTTTTAGAGTTCATTTGTGGTGCTTTTTAATTTCGGTGTCATTTAGCTCAAAACAATTCATTAAATGCATAAAAAATAGCAAATGAAGTTAGATAGGGTTGAAATTTTAGGATGTGGCTTCTAATGCTTCATATTGAATGCACAAAAAGTCTGGAGTTGAAATAAGTTAAAAAAATTGAAATCCTTTGGTAACACACGAGTTTTCGTCCTAAACCCTGATACTTCGAAAGAGATTGTCCATTTTGTACACGAAGTGCATCCAGTTTTTGCCGTAACCCTCTCAACTTTTTAGCACATGCTATGTGGGTGAAATTATGATACCATGCCAACTTTCAACCATTTCAGAGTTCATTTGTGGTGCTTTTTAATTTCAGGGTCATTTAGCTCAAAACAATTCATTTAATGCATGAAAAATAGCTAATGAAGTTAGATAGGGTTGAAATTTTAGGATGTGGCTTATAATGGTTCATATGGAATGCACAAAAAGTTTGGAGTTGAAATAAGTTTAAAAAAATTGAAATCCTTTTGTAACAGACGAGTTTTCGTCCTAAACCCCGATACTTCGAAAGAGATTGTCCATTTTGTACACGAAGTGCATCCAGTTTTTGCCGTAACCCTCTCAACTTTTCAGCACATGCTATGTGGGTGAAATTATGATACCATGCCAAGTTTCAACCATTTCAGAGTTCATTTGCGGTGCTTTTTAATTTCAGGGTCATTTAGCTCAAAACAACTCATTTAATGCATGAAAAATAGCAAATGAAGTTAGATAGGGTTGAAATTTTAGGATGTGGCTTCTAATGGTTCATATTGAATGCACAAAAAGTTTGGAGTTGAAATAAGTTAAAAAAATTTGAAATCCTTTTGTAACAGACGAGTTTTCGTCCTAAACCCTGATACTTCGAAAGAGATTGTCCATTTTGTACACGAAGTGCATCCTGTTTTTGCCGTAACCCTCTCAACTTTTTAGCACATGCTATGTGGGTGAAATTATGATACCATGCCAAGTTTCAACCTTTTTAGAGTTCATTTGTGGTGCTTTTTAATTTCGGGGTCATTTAGCTCAAAACAATTCATTAAATGCATAAAAAATAGCAAATGAAGTTAGATAGGGTTGAAATTTTAGGATGTGGCTTCTAATGCTTCATATTGAATGCACAAAAAGTCTGGAGTTGAAATAAGTTAAAAAAATTGAAATCCTTTGGTAACACACGAGTTTTCGTCCGAAACCCTGATACTTCGAAAGAGATTGTCCATTTTGTACACGAAGTGCATCCAGTTTTTGCCGTAACCCTCTCAACTTTTTAGCACATGCTATGTGGGTGAAATTATGATACCATGCCAAGTTTCAACCATTTCAGAGTTCATTTGTGGTGCTTTTTAATTTCAGGGTCATTTATCTCAAAACAATTCATTAAATGCATGAAAAATAGCAAATGAAGTTAGATAGGGTTGAAATTTTAGGATGTGGCTTCTAATGGTTCATATTGAATGCACAAAAATTTTGGAGTTGAAATGAGTTAAAAAAAATTGAAATCCTTTTGTAACAGACGAGTTTTCGTCCGATCCCCTGATATTTCGAAAGAGATTGTCCATTTTGTACACGAAGTGCATCCAGTTTTTGCCGTAACCCTCTCAACTTTTTAGCACATGCTATGTGGGTGAAATTATGATACCATGCCAAGTTTCAACCATTTGATAGTTCATTTGTGGTGCTTTTTAATTTCAGGGTCATTTAGCTCAAAACAATTCATTAAATGCATGAAAAATAGGAAATGAAGTTAGATAGGGTTGAAATTTTAGGATGTGGCTTCCAATGGTTCATATTGAATGCACAAAAAGTCTGGAGTTGAAAAAAGTTAATAAAAATTGAAATCCTTTTGTAACAGACGAGTTTTCGTCCTAAACCCTGATACTTCGAAAGAGATTGTCCATTTTGTACACGAAGTGCATTCAGTTTTTGCCGTAACCCTCTCAACTTTTTAGCACATGCTATGTGGGTGAAATTATGATACCATGCCAACTTTCAACCATTTCAGAGTTCATTTGTGGTGCTTTTTAATTTCAGGGTCATTTAGCTCAAAACAATTCATTAAATGCATGAAAAATAGCAAATGAAGTTAGATAGGGTTGAAATTTTAGGATGTGGCTTCTAATGGTTCATATGGAATGCACAAAAAGTCTGGAGTTGAAATAAGTTAAAAAAATTGAAATCCTTTGGTAACACACGAGTTTTCGTCCGAAACCCTGATACTTCGAAAGAGATTGTCCATTTTGTACACTAAGTGCAACCAGTTTTTGCCGTAACCCTCTCAACTTTTTAGCACATGCTATGTGGGTGAAATTATGATACCATGCCAAGTTTCAACCATTTCAGAGTTCATTTGTGGTGCTTTTTAATTTCAGGGTCATTTAGGTCAAAACAATTCATTAAATGCATGAAAAATAGCAAATGAAGTTAGATAGGGTTGAAAGTTTAGGATGTGGCTTCTAATGGTTCATATTGAATGCACAAAAAGTCTGGAGTTGAAATAAGTTAAAAAAAATTGAAATCCTTTTGTAACAGACGAGTTTTCGTCCGAAACCCTGATATTTCGAAAGAGATTGTCCATTTTGTACACGAAGTGCATCCAGTTTTTGCCGTAACCCTCTCAACTTTTTAGCACATGCTATGTGGGTGAAATTATCATACCATGCCAAGTTTCAACCATTTGATTGTTCATTTGTGGTGCTTTTTAATTTCAGGGTCATTTAGCTCAAAACAATTCATTAAATGCATGAAAAATAGGAAATGAAGTTAGATAGGGTTGAAATTTTAGGATGTGGCTTCTAATGGTTCATATTGAATGCACAAAAAGTCTGGAGTTGAAAAAAGTTAAAAAAAATTGAAATCCTTATGTAACAGACGAGTTTTCGTCCGAAACCCTGATACTTCGAAAGAGATTGTCCATTTTGTACACGAAGTGCATCCAGCTTTTGCCGTAACCCTCTCAACTTTTTATCCCATGCCAAGTTTCAACCTTTTTAGAGTTCATTTGTGGTGCTTTTTAATTTCGGGGTCATTTAGCTCAAAACAATTCATTAAATGCATAAAAAATAGCAAATGAAGTTAGATAGGGTTGAAATTTTAGGATGTGGCTTCTAATGCTTCATATTGAATGCACAAAAAGTCTGGAGTTGAAATAAGTTAAAAAAATTGAAATCCTTTGGTAACACACGAGTTTTCGTCCTAAACCCTGATACTTCGAAAGAGATTGTCCATTTTGTACACGAAGTGCATCCAGTTTTTGCCGTAACCCTCTCAACTTTTTAGCACATGCTATGTGGGTGAAATTATGATACCATGCCAACTTTCAACCATTTCAGAGTTCATTTGTGGTGCTTTTTAATTTCAGGGTCATTTAGCTCAAAACAATTCATTTAATGCATGAAAAATAGCTAATGAAGTTAGATAGGGTTGAAATTTTAGGATGTGGCTTATAATGGTTCATATGGAATGCACAAAAAGTTTGGAGTTGAAATAAGTTTAAAAAAATTGAAATCCTTTTGTAACAGACGAGTTTTCGTCCTAAACCCTGATACTTCGAAAGAGATTGTCCATTTTGTACACGAAGTGCATCCAGTTTTTGCCGTAACCCTCTCAACTTTTCAGCACATGCTATGTGGGTGAAATTATGATACCATGCCAAGTTTCAACCATTTCAGAGTTCATTTGCAGTGCTTTTTAATTTCAGGGTCATTTAGCTCAAAACAACTCATTTAATGCATGAAAAATAGCAAATGAAGTTAGATAGGGTTGAAATTTTAGGATGTGGCTTCTAATGGTTCATATTGAATGCACAAAAAGTTTGGAGTTGAAATAAGTTAAAAAAATTTGAAATCCTTTTGTAACAGACGAGTTTTCGTCCTAAACCCTGATACTTCGAAAGAGATTGTCCATTTTGTACACGAAGTGCATCCTGTTTTTGCCGTAACCCTCTCAACTTTTTAGCACATGCTATGTGGGTGAAATTATGATACCATGCCAACTTTCAACCATTTCAGAGTTCATTTGTGGTGCTTTTTAATTTCAGGGTCATTTAGCTCAAAACAATTCATTTAATGCATGAAAAATAGCAAATGAAGTTAGATAGGGTTGAAATTTTAGGATGTGGCTTCTAATGGTTCATATTGAATGCACAAAAAGTCTGGAGTTAAAAGAAGTTAAAAAAATTTGAAATCCTTTTGTAACAGACGAGTTTTCGTCCGAAACCCTGATACTTCGAAAGAGATTGTCCATTTTGTACACGAAGTGCATTCAGTTTTTGCCGTAACCCTCTCAACTTTTTAGCGCATGCTATGTGGGTGAAATTATGATACCATGCCAACTTTCAACCATTTCAGAGTTCATTTGTGGTGCTTTTTAATTTCAGGGTTATTTAGCTCAAAACAATTCATTAAATGCATGAAAAATAGCAAATGAAGTTAGATAGGGTTGAAATTTTAGGATGTGGCTTCTAATGGTTCATATGGAATGCACAAAAAGTTTGGAGTTGAAATAAGTTTAAAAAAATTGAAATCCTTTTGTAACAGACGAGTTTTCGTCCTAAACCCTGATACTTCGAAAGAGATTGTCCATTTTGTACACGAAGTGCATCCAGTTTTTGCCGTAACCCTCTCAACTTTTTAGCACATGCTATGTGGGTGAAATTATGATACCATGCCAAGTTTCAACCATTTCAGAGTTCATTTGTGGTGCTTTTTAATTTCAGGGTCATTTAGGTCAAAACAATTCATTAAATGCATGAAAAATAGCAAATGAAGTTAGATAGGGTTGAAATTTTAGGATGTGGCTTCTAATGGTTCATATTGAATGCACAAAAAGTCTGGAGTTGAAATAAGTTAAAAAAAATTGAAATATTTTTGTAACAGACGAGTTTTCGTCCGAAACCCTGATATTTCGAAAGAGATTGTCCATTTTGTACACGAAGTGCATCCAGTTTTTGCCGTAACCCTCTCAACTTTTTAGCACATGCTATGTGGGTGAAATTATCATACCATGCCAAGTTTCAACCATTTGATTGTTCATTTGTGGTGCTTTTTAATTTCAGGGTCATTTAGCTCAAAACAATTCATTAAATGCATGAAAAATAGGAAATGAAGTTAGATAGGGTTGAAATTTTAGGATGTGGCTTCTAATGGTTCATATTGAATGCACAAAAAGTCTGGAGTTGAAAAAAGTTAAAAAAAATTGAAATCCTTATGTAACAGACGAGTTTTCGTCCGAAACCCTGATACTTCGAAAGAGATTGTCCATTTTGTACACGAAGTGCATCCAGCTTTTGCCGTAACCCTCTCAACTTTTTATCCCATGCTATGTGGGTGAAATTATGATACCATGCCAAGTTTCAACCTTTTTAGAGTTCATTTGTGGTGCTTTTTAATTTCGGGGTCATTTAGCTCAAAACAATTCATTAAATGCATGAAAAATAGCAAATGAAGTTAGATAGGGTTGAAATTTTAGGATGTGGCTTCTAATGCTTCATATTGAATGCACAAAAAGTCTGGAGTTGAAATAAGTTAAAAAAATTGAAATCCTTTGGTAACACACGAGTTTTCGTCCTAAACCCTGATACTTCGAAAGAGATTGTCCATTTTGTACACGAAGTGCATCCAGTTTTTGCCGTAACCCTCTCAACTTTTTAGCACATGCTATGTGGGTGAAATTATGATACCATGCCAACTTTCAACCATTTCAGAGTTCATTTGTGGTGCTTTTTAATTTCAGGGTCATTTAGCTCAAAACAATTCATTTAATGCATGAAAAATAGCTAATGAAGTTAGATAGGGTTGAAATTTTAGGATGTGGCTTATAATGGTTCATATGGAATGCACAAAAAGTTTGGAGTTGAAATAAGTTTAAAAAAATTGAAATCCTTTTGTAACAGACGAGTTTTCGTCCTAAACCCTGATACTTCGAAAGAGATTGTCCATTTTGTACACGAAGTGCATCCAGTTTTTGCCGTAACCCTCTCAACTTTTCAGCACATGCTATGTGGGTGAAATTATGATACCATGCCAAGTTTCAACCATTTCAGAGTTCATTTGCGGTGCTTTTTAATTTCAGGGTCATTTAGCTCAAAACAACTCATTTAATGCATGAAAAATAGCAAATGAAGTTAGATAGGGTTGAAATTTTAGGATGTGGCTTCTAATGGTTCATATTGAATGCACAAAAAGTTTGGAGTTGAAATAAGTTAAAAAAATTTGAAATCCTTTTGTAACAGACGAGTTTTCGTCCTAAACCCTGATACTTCGAAAGAGATTGTCCATTTTGTACACGAAGTGCATCCTGTTTTTGCCGTAACCCTCTCAACTTTTTAGCACATGCTATGTGGGTGAAATTATGATACCATGCCAACTTTCAACCATTTCAGAGTTCATTTGTGGTGCTTTTTAATTTCAGGGTCATTTAGCTCAAAACAATTCATTTAATGCATGAAAAATAGCAAATGAAGTTAGATAGGGTTGAAATTTTAGGATGTGGCTTCTAATGGTTCATATTGAATGCACAAAAAGTCTGGAGTTAAAAGAAGTTAAAAAAATTTGAAATCCTTTTGTAACAGACGAGTTTTCGTCCGAAACCCTGATACTTCGAAAGAGATTGTCCATTTTGTACACGAAGTGCATTCAGTTTTTGCCGTAACCCTCACAACTTTTTAGCACAATGTATGTGGGTGAAATTATGATACCATGCCAACTTTCAACCATTTCAGAGTTCATTTGTGGTGCTTTTTAATTTCAGGGTTATTTAGCTCGAAACAATTCATTAAATGCATGAAAAATAGCAAATGAAGTTAGATAGGGTTGAAATTTTAGGATGTGGCTTCTAATGGTTCATATGGAATGCACAAAAAGTTTGGAGTTGAAATAAGTTTAAAAAAATTGAAATCCTTTTGTAACAGACGAGTTTTCGTCCTAAACCCTGATACTTCGAAAGAGATTGTCCATTTTGTACACGAAGTGCATCCAGTTTTTGCCGTAACCCTCTCAACTTTTTAGCACATGCTATGTGGGTGAAATTATGATACCATGCCAAGTTTCAACCATTTCAGAGTTCATTTGTGGTGCTTTTTAATTTCAGGGTCATTTAGGTCAAAACAATTCATTAAATGCATGAAAAATAGCAAATGAAGTTAGATAGGGTTGAAATTTTAGGATGTGGCTTCTAATGGTTCATATTGAATGCACAAAAAGTCTGGAGTTGAAATAAGTTAAAAAAATTGAAATATTTTTGTAACAGACGAGTTTTCGTCCGAAACCCTGATATTTCGAAAGAGATTGTCCATTTTGTACACGAAGTGCATCCAGTTTTTGCCGTAACCCTCTCAACTTTTTAGCACATGCTATGTGGGTGAAATTATCATACCATGCCAAGTTTCAACCATTTGATTGTTCATTTGTGGTGCTTTTTAATTTCAGGGTCATTTAGCTCAAAACAATTCATTAAATGCATGAAAAATAGGAAATGAAGTTAGATAGGGTTGAAATTTTAGGATGTGGCTTCTAATGGTTCATATTGAATGCACAAAAAGTCTGGAGTTGAAAAAAGTTAAAAAAAATTGAAATCCTTATGTAACAGACGAGTTTTCGTCCGAAACCCTGATACTTCGAAAGAGATTGTCCATTTTGTACACGAAGTGCATCCAGCTTTTGCCGTAACCCTCTCAACTTTTTATCCCATGCTATGTGGGTGAAATTATGATACCATGCCAAGTTTCAACCTTTTTAGAGTTCATTTGTGGTGCTTTTTAATTTCGGGGTCATTTAGCTCAAAACAATTCATTAAATGCATGAAAAATAGCAAATGAAGTTAGATAGGGTTGAAATTTTAGGATGTGGCTTCTAATGCTTCATATTGAATGCACAAAAAGTCTGGAGTTGAAATAAGTTAAAAAAATTGAAATCCTTTGGTAACACACGAGTTTTCGTCCGAAACCCTGATACTTCGAAAGAGATTGTCCATTTTGTACACGAAGTGCATCTAGTTTTTGCCGTAACCCTCTCAACTTTTTAGCACATGCTATGTGGGTGAAATTATGATACCATGCCAAGTTTCAACCATTTCAGAGTTCATTTGTGGTGCTTTTTAATTTCAGGGTCATTTATCTCAAAACAATTCATTAAATGCATGAAAAATAGCAAATGAAGTTAGATAGGGTTGAAATTTTAGGATGTGGCTTCTAATGGTTCATATGGAATGCACAAAAAGTTTGGAGTTGAAATAAGTTCAAAAAAATTGAAATCCTTTTGTAACAGACGAGTTTTCGTCCTAAACCCTGATACTTCGAAAGAGATTGTCCATTTTGTACACGAAGTGCATCCAGTTTTTGCCGTAACCCTCTCAACTTTTTAGCACATGCTATGTGGGTGAAATTATGATACCATGCCAAGTTTCAACCATTTCAGAGTTCATTTGTGGTGCTTTTTAATTTCAGGGTCATTTAGGTCAAAACAATTCATTAAATGCATGAAAAATAGCAAATGAAGTTAGATAGGGTTGAAATTTTAGGATGTGGCTTCTAATGGTTCATATTGAATGCACAAAAAGTCTGGAGTTGAAATAAGTTAAAAAAAATTGAAATCCTTTTGTAACAGACGAGTTTTCGTCCGAAACCCTGATATTTCGAAAGAGATTGTCCATTTTGTACACGAAGTGCATCCAGTTTTTGCCGTAACCCTCTCAACTTTTTAGCACATGCTATGTGGGTGAAATTATCATACCATGCCAAGTTTCAACCATTTGATTGTTCATTTGTGGTGCTTTTTAATTTCAGGGTCATTTAGCTCAAAACAATTCATTAAATGCATGAAAAATAGGAAATGAAGTTAGATAGGGTTGAAATTTTAGGATGTGGCTTCTAATGGTTCATATTGAATGCACAAAAAGTCTGGAGTTGAAAAAAGTTAAAAAAAATTGAAATCCTTATGTAACAGACGAGTTTTCGTCCGAAACCCTGATACTTCGAAAGAGATTGTCCATTTTGTACACGAAGTGCATCCAGCTTTTGCCGTAACCCTCTCAACTTTTTATCCCATGCTATGTGGGTGAAATTATGATACCATGCCAAGTTTCAACCTTTTTAGAGTTCATTTGTGGTGCTTTTTAATTTCGGGGTCATTTAGCTCAAAACAATTCATTAAATGCATAAAAAATAGCAAATGAAGTTAGATAGGGTTGAAATTTTAGGATGTGGCTTCTAATGCTTCATATTGAATGCACAAAAAGTCTGGAGTTGAAATAAGTTAAAAAAATTGAAATCCTTTGGTAACACACGAGTTTTCGTCCTAAACCCTGATACTTCGAAAGAGATTGTCCATTTTGTACACGAAGTGCATCCAGTTTTTGCCGTAACCCTCTCAACTTTTTAGCACATGCTATGTGGGTGAAATTATGATACCATGCCAACTTTCAACCATTTCAGAGTTCATTTGTGGTGCTTTTTAATTTCAGGGTCATTTAGCTCAAAACAATTCATTTAATGCATGAAAAATAGCTAATGAAGTTAGATAGGGTTGAAATTTTAGGATGTGGCTTATAATGGTTCATATGGAATGCACAAAAAGTTTGGAGTTGAAATAAGTTTAAAAAAATTGAAATCCTTTTGTAACAGACGAGTTTTCGTCCTAAACCCTGATACTTCGAAAGAGATTGTCCATTTTGTACACGAAGTGCATCCAGTTTTTGCCGTAACCCTCTCAACTTTTCAGCACATGCTATGTGGGTGAAATTATGATACCATGCCAAGTTTCAACCATTTCAGAGTTCATTTGCGGTGCTTTTTAATTTCAGGGTCATTTAGCTCAAAACAACTCATTTAATGCATGAAAAATAGCAAATGAAGTTAGATAGGGTTGAAATTTTAGGATGTGGCTTCTAATGGTTCATATTGAATGCACAAAAAGTTTGGAGTTGAAATAAGTTAAAAAAATTTGAAATCCTTTTGTAACAGACGAGTTTTCGTCCTAAACCCTGATACTTCGAAAGAGATTGTCCATTTTGTACACGAAGTGCATCCTGTTTTTGCCGTAACCCTCTCAACTTTTTAGCACATGCTATGTGGGTGAAATTATGATACCATGCCAACTTTCAACCATTTCAGAGTTCATTTGTGGTGCTTTTTAATTTCAGGGTCATTTAGCTCAAAACAATTCATTTAATGCATGAAAAATAGCAAATGAAGTTAGATAGGGTTGAAATTTTAGGATGTGGCTTCTAATGGTTCATATTGAATGCACAAAAAGTCTGGAGTTAAAAGAAGTTAAAAAAATTTGAAATCCTTTTGTAACAGACGAGTTTTCGTCCGAAACCCTGATACTTCGAAAGAGATTGTCCATTTTGTACACGAAGTGCATTCAGTTTTTGCCGTAACCCTCTCAACTTTTTAGCACATGCTATGTGGGTGAAATTATGATACCATGCCAACTTTCAACCATTTCAGAGTTCATTTGTGGTGCTTTTTAATTTCAGGGTTATTTAGCTCAAAACAATTCATTAAATGCATGAAAAATAGCAAATGAAGTTAGATAGGGTTGAAATTTTAGGATGTGGCTTCTAATGGTTCATATGGAATGCACAAAAAGTTTGGAGTTGAAATAAGTTTAAAAAAATTGAAATCCTTTTGTAACAGACGAGTTTTCGTCCTAAACCCTGATACTTCGAAAGAGATTGTCCATTTTGTACACGAAGTGCATCCAGTTTTTGCCGTAACCCTCTCAACTTTTTAGCACATGCTATGTGGGTGAAATTATGATACCATGCCAAGTTTCAACCATTTCAGAGTTCATTTGTGGTGCTTTTTAATTTCAGGGTCATTTAGGTCAAAACAATTCATTAAATGCATGAAAAATAGCAAATGAAGTTAGATAGGGTTGAAATTTTAGGATGTGGCTTCTAATGGTTCATATTGAATGCACAAAAAGTCTGGAGTTGAAATAAGTTAAAAAAAATTGAAATATTTTTGTAACAGACGAGTTTTCGTCCGAAACCCTGATATTTCGAAAGAGATTGTCCATTTTGTACACGAAGTGCATCCAGTTTTTGCCGTAACCCTCTCAACTTTTTAGCACATGCTATGTGGGTGAAATTATCATACCATGCCAAGTTTCAACCATTTGATTGTTCATTTGTGGTGCTTTTTAATTTCAGGGTCATTTAGCTCAAAACAATTCATTAAATGCATGAAAAATAGGAAATGAAGTTAGATAGGGTTGAAATTTTAGGATGTGGCTTCTAATGGTTCATATTGAATGCACAAAAAGTCTGGAGTTGAAAAAAGTTAAAAAAAATTGAAATCCTTATGTAACAGACGAGTTTTCGTCCGAAACCCTGATACTTCGAAAGAGATTGTCCATTTTGTACACGAAGTGCATCCAGCTTTTGCCGTAACCCTCTCAACTTTTTATCCCATGCTATGTGGGTGAAATTATGATACCATGCCAAGTTTCAACCTTTTTAGAGTTCATTTGTGGTGCTTTTTAATTTCGGGGTCATTTAGCTCAAAACAATTCATTAAATGCATAAAAAATAGCAAATGAAGTTAGATAGGGTTGAAATTTTAGGATGTGGCTTCTAATGCTTCATATTGAATGCACAAAAAGTCTGGAGTTGAAATAAGTTAAAAAAATTGAAATCCTTTGGTAACACACGAGTTTTCGTCCGAAACCCTGATACTTCGAAAGAGATTGTCCATTTTGTACACGAAGTGCATCCAGTTTTTGCCGTAACCCTCTCAACTTTTTAGCACATGCTATGTGGGTGAAATTATGATACCATGCCAAGTTTCAACCATTTCAGAGTTCATTTGTGGTGCTTTTTAATTTCAGGGTCATTTATCTCAAAACAATTCATTAAATGCATGAAAAATAGCAAATGAAGTTAGATAGGGTTGAAATTTTAGGATGTGGCTTCTAATGGTTCATATGGAATGCACAAAAAGTTTGGAGTTGAAATAAGTTTAAAAAAATTGAAATCCTTTTGTAACAGACGAGTTTTCGTCCTAAACCCTGATACTTCGAAAGAGATTGTCCATTTTGTACACGAAGTGCATCCAGTTTTTGCCGTAACCCTCTCAACTTTTTAGCACATGCTATGTGGGTGAAATTATGATACCATGCCAAGTTTCAACCATTTCAGAGTTCATTTGTGGTGCTTTTTAATTTCAGGGTCATTTAGGTCAAAACAATTCATTAAATGCATGAAAAATAGCAAATGAAGTTAGATAGGGTTGAAATTTTAGGATGTGGCTTCTAATGGTTCATATTGAATGCACAAAAAGTCTGGAGTTGAAATAAGTTAAAAAAAATTGAAATCCTTTTGTAACAGACGAGTTTTCGTCCGAAACCCTGATATTTCGAAAGAGATTGTCCATTTTGTACACGAAGTGCATCCAGTTTTTGCCGTAACCCTCTCAACTTTTTAGCACATGCTATGTGGGTGAAATTATGATACCATGCCAAGTTTCAACCATTTCAGAGTTCATTTGTGGTGCTTTTTAATTTCAGGGTCATTTAGGTCAAAACAATTCATTAAATGCATGAAAAATAGCAAATGAAGTTAGATAGGGTTGAAATTTTAGGATGTGGCTTCTAATGGTTCATATTGAATGCACAAAAAGTCTGGAGTTGAAATAAGTTAAAAAAAATTGAAATCCTTTTGTAACAGACGAGTTTTCGTCCGAAACCCTGATATTTCGAAAGAGATTGTCCATTTTGTACACGAAGTGCATCCAGTTTTTGCCGTAACCCTCTCAACTTTTTAGCACATGCTATGTGGGTGAAATTATCATACCATGCCAAGTTTCAACCATTTGATTGTTCATTTGTGGTGCTTTTTAATTTCAGGGTCATTTAGCTCAAAACAATTCATTAAATGCATGAAAAATAGGAAATGAAGTTAGATAGGGTTGAAATTTTAGGATGTGGCTTCTAATGGTTCATATTGAATGCACAAAAAGTCTGGAGTTGAAAAAAGTTAAAAAAAATTGAAATCCTTATGTAACAGACGAGTTTTCGTCCGAAACCCTGATACTTCGAAAGAGATTGTCCATTTTGTACACGAAGTGCATCCAGCTTTTGCCGTAACCCTCTCAACTTTTTATCCCATGCTATGTGGGTGAAATTATGATACCATGCCAAGTTTCTGTTGGGGAACGTTGCATGGGAAACAAAAATTTTCCTACGCACACATAAGATCTATCCATGGTGATGAGCATCTACGAGAGGGAGAGTGAATCTACATACCCTTGTAGATCGCTAAGCGGAAGCGTTAATAAACGCGGTTGATGTAGTCGAACGTCTTCGCGATCCAAATCGCCGAGCGTCCCGCGATCCAATCACGATCCTTCCGATCTAGTGCCGAACGGACGGCACCTCCGCGTTCAACACACGTACGGCTTGATGACGCCTTCACCTCCTCGATCCAGCGAGCGATGGTGAAGTAGTGGTTGAGTTCCAGCAGCACGACGGCGTGGTGATGGTGGTGAGGAACAATCTCTGCAGGGCTTCGCCAAGCGCTACGGAGATTATGACGGAGGAACTAGAGGGTTAGGGTTGCCGCACACGGCTTGGGGAAATCTTGATGTGTCCCGTGTGCTAGCCCTGCCCCTCTATTTATATGTTGAGCCTTGGGGTCTAAACTTGGAGTAAAAGCCTCCTCTAGGTCGGTTTTGCCCGCACAAGGTCGGTTTGGCCCGCAGGGAAAGAGTCCAACTCGGATCCCTGCCGAACCGTGCACAGCCGCACACAAGCGGTAGTACCGCTTGGGCGGTAGTACCGCTTCACACAAGCGGTAGTACCGCTCGGGCGGTAGTACCGCTTCACACAAGCGGTAGTACCGCTCGGGCGGTAGTACCGCTTCACACAAGCGGTAGTACCGCTTACGCGGCAGCAAAACTACTTTTGCGCTTTCCAATACCTCGTGGGCTTTATCCCTTTGGCCCATATAAAGTGTTGCTGCACCCGAACACTTCGGTAAACATCCGGAACCCATTCCGGTGAACTCTGGAACTCTTCCGGAGATCGAAACACTATTATCACATATATCAATCTTTACCTCCGGACTCTTCCGGAGATCCTCGTCATGTCCGGGATCTTATCCGGGACTCCGAACAACTTTCGGTCACCAACATAATAACTCAATTATACTAATCGTCACCAAACGTTAAGTGTGTAGACCCTGCGGGTTCGAGAACTATGTAGACATGACCGAGACACCTCTACGGCCAATAACCAATAGCGGGACCTGGATGCCCATATTGGCTCCTAC
The DNA here is from genome assembly GCA_039707655.1 of Elymus sibiricus. Classification (NCBI taxonomy): domain Eukaryota; kingdom Viridiplantae; phylum Streptophyta; class Magnoliopsida; order Poales; family Poaceae; genus Elymus; species Elymus sibiricus. The sequence goes on from CM077665.1 coordinate 244,230,475, forward strand.
ATATTCTACGAAGATCTTTATCGGTCGAACCTCTATGTCAAGGATTCAGTTAATCCCGTATGCTGTTCCCTTTGTTCTTCGGTATGTTACTTGCCCGAGATTCGATCGTCGGTATCACTATACCTAGTTCAATCTCGTTACCGGCAAGTCTCTTTACTCGTTCCGTAATACAAGATCTCGTGGCTAACACTTTAGTCACATTGCTTGCAAGGCTCAATGTGATGTTGTATTACCGAGTGGGCCCTGAGATACCTCTCCGTCACACGGAGTAACAAATCCCAGTCTTGATCCATGCCAACCCAACAGACACCCTCGGAGATACCTGTAGAGCACCTTTATAGTCACCCAGTTACGTTGCGACGTTTGATACACACAAGGTATTCCTCCGGTGTCAGTGAGTTGCATGATCTCATGGTCAAAGGAACAGATACTTGACATGCAGAAAACAATAGCAATAAACTGACACGATCAAATGCTACGTTTACAGTTTGGGTCTTGTCCATCACATCATTCTCCTAATGATGTGATCCCGTTATCAAATGACATCTCATGTCCATGGCTAGGAAACCTTAACCATCTTTGATCAACAAGCTAGTCAACTAGAGGCTTACTAGGGACACAGTGTTGTCTATGTACCCACACATGTATTTGAGTTTCCAATCAATACAATTATAGCATGGATAATAAACAATTATCATTAACAAGGAAATATAATAATAACCAATTTATTATTGCCTCTAGGGCATATTTCCAACAGTCTCCCACTTGCACTAGAGTCAATAATCTAGTTCACATCACTATGTGATTTACATTCTAATGAATCGAACACCCATGCAGTTCTGGTGTTGTTCATGTTTAGCCTTTGGAAGAGGTTTAGTCATCGGATCTGCAACATTTAGATCCGTGTGTACTTTGCAAATATTTATGTCGTCCTCCTTGATGTAATCGCGGATGGAATTGAAACGTCGCTTTATGTGTCTGGTCCTCTTGTGAAATCTTAGTTCCTTGGCTAGAGCAATGGCACCAGTATTATCACAAAACAGAGTCATTGGGTTAAGTGCACTAGGCACTACTCCAAGATCTGTCATGAACTCCTTCATCCAGACACCTTCCTTCGCCGCCTCCGAGGCAGCGATGTACTCCGCTTCGCATGTAGAATCTGCTACCACGCTTTGCTTGGAACTGCACCAGCTAACCGCACCCCCATTAAGAATAAATACGTATCCGGTTTGCGACTTAGAGTCATCCGGATCAGTGTCAAAGCTTGCATCGACGTAACCCTTTACGACGAGCTCTTGATCACCTCCATAAACGAGAAACATGTCCTTAGTCCTTTTCAGGTATTTCAGGATATTCTTGACCGCCGTCCAGTGTTCCATTCCTGGATCACTTTGAAACCTTCTGACCATACTTATGGCAAGGCTGACATCGGGTCTTGTGCACAGCATTGCATACATGATAGAGCCTATGGCCGAAGCATAGGGGATGACACTCATCTTTTCTCTATCTTCTGCAGTCACTGGGCATTGAGTCTTACTCAACTTCACACCTTGTAAAACAGGCAAGAACCCCTTCTTGGACTGATCCATTTTGAACTTCTTCAAAATCTTATCAAGGTATGTGCTTTGTGAAAGTCCTATTAAGCGTCTTGATCTATCTCTATAGATCTTTATGCCTAATATGAAAGCAGCTTCTCCTAGGTCCTTCATTGAAAAACTCTTGTTCAAATATTCCTTTACGCTTTCCATCATTTCTATATTGTTTCCAATCAGCAATATGTCATCCACATATAATATTAGAAACGCTATAGAGCTCCCACTCACTTTCTTGTAAATACAAGCTTCTCCGTAAACTTGTATAAACTCGAACGCTTTGATCACTTCATCAAAGCGAAGATTCCAACTCCGAGATGCTTGCACCAGTCCATAAATGGATCGCTGGAGTTTGCAAACTTTGTCAGCATTCTCTGGATCGACAAAACCTTCTGGCTGCATCATATACAACTCTTCCTTAAGGTAACCGTTAAGGAACGCTGTTTTGACATCCATCTGCCAAATTTCATAATCGAAAAAGGCAGCTATTGCTAACATGATTCTGACGGACTTAAGCATCGCTACGGGTGAGAAGGTCTCATCGTAGTCAACTCCTTGAACTTGTGAAAAACCCTTTGCCACAAGTCGAGCTTTATAGACGGTGACATTACCGTCCGCGTCCGTCTTCCTCTTAAAGATCCATTTGTTCTGAATGGCCTTACGCCCTTCAGGTAATACTTCCAAAGTCCATACTTTGTTTTCATACATGGATCCCATCTCGGATTTCATGGCCTCTAACCACTTCTCGGAATCCGGGCCCATCATCGCTTCTCCATAGCTCGTAGGTTCATCGTTGTTTAACAACATGACCTCTAAGACAGGGTTGCCGTACCACTCAGGAGTAGTACGCGTCCTTGTCGACCTACGAGGTTCGATAGCAACTTGATCCAAAGCTTCATGATCATCATCATTAACTTCCTCTTCAGCTAATGTAGGCTCCACAGAAACAACTTTCTGCGCTGCGCTACTCTCAGGTTGAAGTAAAGGTTCAATAACCTCATCAAGTTCTATCTTCCTCCCACTCAATTCTTTCGAGAGAAACTCTTTCTCAAGAAATGTTCCGTTTTTAGCGACAAACATTTTGCCTTCGGATCTGAGATAGAAGGTATACCCAACTGTCTCTTTTGGGTATCCTATGAAGATGCATTTCTCCGCTTTGGGTTCCAGCTTTTCAGGCTGAAGCTTTTTGACATAAGCATCACATCCCCAAACTTTAAGAAACGACAGCTTTGGCTTCTTGCCAAACCAAAGTTCATATGGCGTCGTCTCAACGGATTTCGATGGTGCCCTATTTAAAGTGAATGCGGCTGTCTCTAATGCATAACCCCAAAACGATAGTGGCAAATCGGCAAGAGACATCATAGATCGCACCATATCTAATAAGGTTCGATTACGACGTTCGGACACACCATTACGCTGTGGTGTTCCAGGCGGTGTCAATTGTGAAACAATTCCACACTGTCTTAAGTGACTGCCAAACTCATAACTCAGATATTCTCCTCCTCGATCAGATCGTAGGAATTTAATCTTCTTGTTACGATGATTCTCAACTTCACTCTGAAATTGTTTGAACTTTTCAAATGTTTCAGACTTGTGTTTCATTAAGTAAATATACCCATATCTACTTAAGTCATCAGTGAAGGTGAGAAAGTAACGATTACCACCGCGCGCCTCAATACTCATTGGACCGCACACATCAGTATGTATGATTTCCAATAAGTCACTTGCCCGTTCCATTATTCCAGAGAACGGCGTTTTAGTCATCTTGCCCATGAGGCATGGCTCACATGTGTCAAGTGATTCAAAATCAAGTGACTCCAAAAGTCCATCAGCATGGAGCTTCCTCATGCGTTTTACGCCAATATGACCTAAACGGCAGTGCCACAAGAAAGTGGTATTATCATTATCAATTCTACATCTTTTGGCATCAATGTTATGAACATGTGTATTATTACTATCGAGATTCAATAAGAATAAACCCCTCACATTGGGTGCATGACCATAAAAGATATTACTCATATAAATAGAACAACTATTATTCTCTGATTTAAATGAGTAACCGTCTCGCAATAAACAAGATCCAGATATAATGTTCATGCTTAACGCAGGCACCAAATAACACTTATTTAGGTTCATCACTAATCCCGACGGTAATCGAAGAGCGAGCGTGCCGACGGCGATCACATCAACCTTGGAACCATTTCCCACGCGCATCGTCACTTCGTCCTTTGCCAGCCTCCGTCTATTCCGCAGTTCCTGTTTTGAGTTGCAAATATGAGCAACCGCACCGGTATCAAATACCCAGGCACTACAACGAGAGTTGGTAAGGTACACATCAATAACATGTATATCATATATACCTTGTTTGTTGTTGGCCGCCTTCTTGTCAGCCAAATACTTGGGGCAGTTCCGCTTCCAGTGTCCAGTTCCCTTGCAATGAAAACACTCAGTTTCTGGTTTGGGTCCAGCCTTGGGTTTCTTCACGAGAGGAGCAACTGCTTTGCCACTCTTCTTAGAGTTACCCTTCTTACCCTTGCCATTTTTCTTGAAACTAGTGGTTTTATTGACCATCAACACTTGATGCTCCTTCTGAATTTCAGACTCAGCGACTTTCAGTATCGCAAACAGCTCGGCGACTGACTTGTTCATCCCGTGCATGTTATAGTTCAACACGAAGCTCTTGTAGCTAGGCGGCAATGATTGAAGAACTCTGTCAGTGATAGCCTCTGGCGGAAGGGGCATCCCTAACTCAGCCAGACGGGTGGAGTACCCAGACATTCTGAGCACGTGATCACTGATAGACCCGTTCTCCTCCATCTTGCAAGCATAGAACTTATCGGAGATCTCATATCTCTCGATCCGGGCATTCTTCTGAAAGATAAACTTCAACTCCTGGAACATCTCATATGCTCCATGACGTTCAAAACGTCTTTGAAGTCCCGGTTCTAAGCCATACAACATTGCACATTGAACTATTGAGTAATCATCAGAACGAGCCTGCCAGGCGTTCACAACGTCTAGAGACTCAACTGGAGCGGGTGGATCACCAAGCGGTGCATCAAGGACATAAGCCTTCTGGGAAGCCGTAAGGATAATCCTTAGATTACGGGCCCAGTCCACAAAGTTACTTCCATCATCTTTCAACTTAGCTTTCTCTAGGAACGCATTAAAATTCAGGGGTGCTACTGCGCGAGCCATGATCTACAACATAAATATAGCAAAGACAACTTAGACTATTGTTCTTAGATAATGAGTTTAGTTAATCATATTTTAAAAAACTCCCACTCAAATTGACATCCCTCCGATCATTCGAGTGTAACATGATCCAAATCCACCAACTCAAGTCCGATCATCACGTGAGTTGAGGTGGTTTCAATGGTGAACATCTTCATGTTGATCATATCTACTATATGACTCATGTTCGACCTTTCGGTCTCTTGTGTTCCGAGGCCATGTCTGTACATGCTAGGCTCGTCAAGTTTAACCCGAGTGTTCCGCACGTGTAACATGGCTTACACCCGTTGTATGCGAACGTAGAGTCTATCACACCCGATCGTCACGGCGTGTCTCGAAACGACGAACTTTCGCAACGGTGCACACTTGGGGAGAACACAATTTTATCTTGAAATTTAAGTGAGGGATCACCTTATAATGCTACCGTCGTCCTAAGCAAAATAAGATGCATAAAAGGATTAACATCACATGCAAATCATAAGTGACATGATATGGCCATGAACTTGTGCTTTTGATCTCCATCTCCAAAGCACCGGCATGATCTCCATCGTCACCGGCATGACACCATGATCTCCATCATCTTGATCTCCATCAACGTGTCGCCATAAGGTTGTCGCGCCGACTGTTGCTTCCACGACTATTGCTAACGTTTAGCGATAAAGTAAAGCATTACATAGCGCTTAATGATTGACACGCAGGTCATACAATAATTAAAGACAACTCTATGGCTCCTGCCAGTTGCCATATTCATCGACATGCAAGTCGTGATATTCTATACAACACATGATCATCTCATACATCACATATATCTCATCATGTAATTGGCCATATCACATCACAACATACCCTGCAAAAACAAGTTAGACGTCCTCTAATTGTTGTTGCAAATTTTACGTGGCTGCTATGGGTTTGCAAGAACCGTTCTTACCTACGCAAAACCACAACGTGGTGTAGTGATTGCTTTTTGATCTTCTAAAAGAACCCTCTTCATTGAAATCGATTCAACTAAAGTGAGAGAGACAGACACCCGCTAGCCATCTTTATGCAACGAAGTTACATGTTAGTTGAAGGAACCTGTCTCGCGTAAGTGTACGCGTAATGTCGGTCCGGGCCGCTTCATCTCACAGTACCGCCGAATCAAATATCAACTAGTAACGGCAAGCAATATGTATACACCCACGCCCACAACTCGTTTGTGTTCTACTCGAGATCTCATCTACGCATAGACCTAGCTCTGATACCACTGTTGGGGAACGTTGCATGGGAAACAAAAATTTTCCTACGCACACATAAGATCTATCCATGGTGATGAGCATCTACGAGAGGGAGAGTGAATCTACATACCCTTGTAGATCGCTAAGCGGAAGCGTTAATAAACGCGGTTGATGTAGTCGAACGTCTTCGCGATCCAAATCGCCGAGCGTCCCGCGATCCAATCACGATCCTTCCGATCTAGTGCCGAACGGACGGCACCTCCGCGTTCAACACACGTACGGCTTGATGACGCCTTCACCTCCTCGATCCAGCGAGCGATGGTGAAGTAGTGGTTGAGTTCCAGCAGCACGACGGCGTGGTGATGGTGGTGAGGAACAATCTCTGCAGGGCTTCGCCAAGCGCTACGGAGATTATGACGGAGGAACTAGAGGGTTAGGGTTGCCGCACACGGCTTGGGGAAATCTTGATGTGTCCCGTGTGCTAGCCCTGCCCCTCTATTTATATGTTGAGCCTTGGGGTCTAAACTTGGAGTAAAAGCCTCCTCTAGGTCGGTTTTGCCCGCACAAGGTCGGTTTGGCCCGCAGGGAAAGAGTCCAACTCGGATCCCTGCCGAACCGTGCACAGCCGCACACAAGCGGTAGTACCGCTTCACACAAGCGGTAGTACCGCTTGGGCGGTAGTACCGCTTCACACAAGCGGTAGTACCGCTCGGGCGGTAGTACCGCTTCACACAAGCGGTAGTACCGCTTACGCGGCAGCAAAACTACTTTTGCGCTTTCCAATACCTCGTGGGCTTTATCCCTTTGGCCCATATAAAGTGTTGCTGCACCCGAACACTTCGGTAAACATCCGGAACCCATTCCGGTGAACTCTGGAACTCTTCCGGAGATCGAAACACTATTATCACATATATCAATCTTTACCTCCGGACTCTTCCGGAGATCCTCGTCATGTCCGGGATCTTATCCGGGACTCCGAACAACTTTCGGTCACCAACATAATAACTCAATTATACTAATCGTCACCAAACGTTAAGTGTGTAGACCCTGCGGGTTCGAGAACTATGTAGACATGACCGAGACACCTCTACGGCCAATAACCAATAGCGGGACCTGGATGCCCATATTGGCTCCTACATATTCTACGAAGATCTTTATCGGTCGAACCTCTATGTCAAGGATTCAGTTAATCCCGTATGCTGTTCCCTTTGTTCTTCGGTATGTTACTTGCCCGAGATTCGATCGTCGGTATCACTATACCTAGTTCAATCTCGTTACCGGCAAGTCTCTTTACTCGTTCCGTAATACAAGATCTCGTGGCTAACACTTTAGTCACATTGCTTGCAAGGCTCAATGTGATGTTGTATTACCGAGTGGGCCCTGAGATACCTCTCCGTCACACGGAGTAACAAATCCCAGTCTTGATCCATGCCAACCCAACAGACACCCTCGGAGATACCTGTAGAGCACCTTTATAGTCACCCAGTTACGTTGCGACGTTTGATACACACAAGGTATTCCTCCGGTGTCAGTGAGTTGCATGATCTCATGGTCAAAGGAACAGATACTTGACATGCAGAAAACAATAGCAATAAACTGACACGATCAAATGCTACGTTTACAGTTTGGGTCTTGTCCATCACATCATTCTCCTAATGATGTGATCCCGTTATCAAATGACATCTCATGTCCATGGCTAGGAAACCTTAACCATCTTTGATCAACAAGCTAGTCAACTAGAGGCTTACTAGGGACACAGTGTTGTCCATGTACCCACACATGTATTTGAGTTTCCAATCAATACAATTATAGCATGGATAATAAACAATTATCATTAACAAGGAAATAGAATAATAACCAATTTATTATTGCCTCTAGGGCATATTTCCAACAGTTTCAACCTTTTTAGAGTTCATTTGTGGTGCTTTTTAATTTCGGGGTCATTTAGCTCAAAACAATTCATTAAATGCATAAAAAATAGCAAATGAAGTTAGATAGGGTTGAAATTTTAGGATGTGGCTTCTAATGCTTCATATTGAATGCACAAAAAGTCTGGAGTTGAAATAAGTTAAAAAAATTGAAATCCTTTGGTAACACACGAGTTTTCGTCCGAAACCCTGATACTTCGAAAGAGATTGTCCATTTTGTACACGAAGTGCATCCAGTTTTTGCCGTAACCCTCTCAACTTTTTAGCACATGCTATGTGGGTGAAATTATGATACCATGCCAAGTTTCAACCATTTCAGAGTTCATTTGTGGTGCTTTTTAATTTCAGGGTCATTTATCTCAAAACAATTCATTAAATGCATGAAAAATAGCAAATGAAGTTAGATAGGGTTGAAATTTTAGGATGTGGCTTCTAATGGTTCATATTGAATGCACAAAAATTTTGGAGTTGAAATGAGTTAAAAAAAATTGAAATCCTTTTGTAACAGACGAGTTTTCGTCCGATCCCCTGATATTTCGAAAGAGATTGTCCATTTTGTACACGAAGTGCATCCAGTTTTTGCCGTAACCCTCTCAACTTTTTAGCACATGCTATGTGGGTGAAATTATGATACCATGCCAAGTTTCAACCATTTGATAGTTCATTTGTGGTGCTTTTTAATTTCAGGGTCATTTAGCTCAAAACAATTCATTAAATGCATGAAAAATAGGAAATGAAGTTAGATAGGGTTGAAATTTTAGGATGTGGCTTCCAATGGTTCATATTGAATGCACAAAAAGTCTGGAGTTGAAAAAAGTTAATAAAAATTGAAATCCTTTTGTAACAGACGAGTTTTCGTCCTAAACCCTGATACTTCGAAAGAGATTGTCCATTTTGTACACGAAGTGCATTCAGTTTTTGCCGTAACCCTCTCAACTTTTTAGCACATGCTATGTGGGTGAAATTATGATACCATGCCAACTTTCAACCATTTCAGAGTTCATTTGTGGTGCTTTTTAATTTCAGGCTTATTTAGCTCAAAACAATTCATTAAATGCATGAAAAATAGCAAATGAAGTTAGATAGGGTTGAAATTTTAGGATGTGGCTTCTAATGGTTCATATGGAATGCACAAAAAGTCTGGAGTTGAAATAAGTTAAAAAAATTGAAATCCTTTGGTAACACACGAGTTTTCGTCCGAAACCCTGATACTTCGAAAGAGATTGTCCATTTTGTACACTAAGTGCAACCAGTTTTTGCCGTAACCCTCTCAACTTTTTAGCACATGCTATGTGGGTGAAATTATGATACCATGCCAAGTTTCAACCATTTCAGAGTTCATTTGTGGTGCTTTTTAATTTCAGGGTCATTTAGGTCAAAACAATTCATTAAATGCATGAAAAATAGCAAATGAAGTTAGATAGGGTTGAAAGTTTAGGATGTGGCTTCTAATGGTTCATATTGAATGCACAAAAAGTCTGGAGTTGAAATAAGTTAAAAAAAATTGAAATCCTTTTGTAACAGACGAGTTTTCGTCCGAAACCCTGATATTTCGAAAGAGATTGTCCATTTTGTACACGAAGTGCATCCAATTTTTGCCGTAACCCTCTCAACTTTTTAGCACATGCTATGTGGGTGAAATTATCATACCATGCCAAGTTTCAACCATTTGATTGTTCATTTGTGGTGCTTTTTAATTTCAGGGTCATTTAGCTCAAAACAATTCATTAAATGCATGAAAAATAGGAAATGAAGTTAGATAGGGTTGAAATTTTAGGATGTGGCTTCTAATGGTTCATATTGAATGCACAAAAAGTCTGGAGTTGAAAAAAGTTAAAAAAAATTGAAATCCTTATGTAACAGACGAGTTTTCGTCCGAAACCCTTATACTTCGAAAGAGATTGTCCATTTTGTACACGAAGTGCATCCAGCTTTTGCCGTAACCCTCTCAACTTTTTATCCCATGCTATGTGGGTGAAATTATGATACCATGCCAAGTTTCAACCTTTTTAGAGTTCATTTGTGGTGCTTTTTAATTTCGGGGTCATTTAGCTCAAAACAATTCATTAAATGCATAAAAAATAGCAAATGAAGTTAGATAGGGTTGAAATTTTAGGATGTGGCTTCTAATGCTTCATATTGAATGCACAAAAAGTCTGGAGTTGAAATAAGTTAAAAAAATTGAAATCCTTTGGTAACACACGAGTTTTCGTCCGAAACCTTGATACTTCGAAAGAGATTGTCCATTTTGTACACGAAGTGCATCCAGTTTTTGCCGTAACCCTCTCAACTTTTTAGCACATGCTATGTGGGTGAAATTATGATACCATGCCAAGTTTCAACCATTTCAGAGTTCATTTGTGGTGCTTTTTAATTTCAGGGTCATTTATCTCAAAACAATTCATTAAATGCATGAAAAATAGGAAATGAAGTTAGATAGGGTTGAAATTTTAGGATGTGGCTTCTAATGGTTCATATTGAATGCACAAAAATTCTGGAGTTGAAATAAGTTAAAAAAAATTGAAATCCTTTTGTAACAGACGAGTTTTCGTCCGATCCCCTGATATTTCGAAAGAGATTGTCCATTTTGTACACGAAGTGCATCCAGTTTTTGCCGTAACCCTCTCAACTTTTTAGCACATGCTATGTGGCTGAAATTATGATACCATGCCAAGTTTCAACCATTTGATAGTTCATTTGTGGTGCTTTTTAATTTCAGGGTCATTTAGCTCAAAACAATTCATTTAATGCATGAAAAATAGCAAATGAAGTTAGATAGGGTTGAAATTTTAGGATGTGGCTTCTAATGGTTCATATTGAATGCACAAAAAGTCTGGAGTTAAAAGAAGTTAAAAAAAATTGAAATCCTTATGTAACAGACGAGTTTTCGTCCGAAACCCTGATACTTCGAAAGAGATTGTCCATTTTGTACACGAAGTGCTTCCAGCTTTTGCCGTAACCCTCTCAACTTTTTATCCCATGCTATGTGGGTTAAATTATGATACCATGCCAAGTTTCAACCTTTTTAGAGTTCATTTGTGGTGCTTTTTAATTTCAGGGTCATTTAGCTCAAAACAATTCATTAAATGCATAAAAAATAGCAAATGAAGTTAGATAGGGTTGAAATTTTAGGATGTGGCTTCTAATGCTTCATATTGAATGCACAAAAAGTCTGGAGTTGAAATAAGTTTAAAAAAATTGAAATCCTTTTGTAACAGACGAGTTTTCGTCCTAAACCCTGATACTTCGAAAGAGATTGTCCATTTTGTACACGAAGTGCATCCAGTTTTTGCCGTAACCCTCTCAACTTTTCAGCACATGCTATGTGGGTGAAATTATGATACCATGCCAAGTTTCAACCATTTCAGAGTTCATTTGCGGTGCTTTTTAATTTCAGGGTCATTTAGCTCAAAACAACTCATTTAATGCATGAAAAATAGCAAATGAAGTTAGATAGGGTTGAAATTTTAGGATGTGGCTTCTAATGGTTCATATTGAATGCACAAAAAGTTTGGAGTTGAAATAAGTTAAAAAAAATTGAAATCCTTTTGTAACAGACGAGTTTTCGTCCGAAACCCTGATATTTCGAAAGAGATTGTCCATTTTGTACACGAAGTGCATCCAGTTTTTGCCGTAACCCTCTCAACTTTTTAGCACATGCTATGTGGGTGAAATTATCATACCATGCCAAGTTTCAACCATTTGATTGTTCATTTGTGGTGCTTTTTAATTTCAGGGTCATTTAGCTCAAAACAATTCATTAAATGCATGAAAAATAGGAAATGAAGTTAGATAGGGTTGAAATTTTAGGATGTGGCTTCTAATGGTTCATATTGAATACACAAAAAGTCTGGAGTTGAAAAAAGTTAAAAAAAATTGAAATCCTTTTGTAACAGGCGAGTTTTCGTCCTAAACCCTGATACTTCGAAAGAGATTGTCCATTTTGTACACGAAGTGCATCCAGTTTTTGCCGTAACCCTCTCAACTTTTTAGCACATGCTATGTGGGTGAAATTATGATACCATGCCAACTTTCAACCATTTCAGAGTTCATTTGTGGTGCTTTTTAATTTCAGGGTCATTTAGCTCAAAACAATTCATTTAATGCATGAAAAATAGCTAATGAAGTTAGATAGGGTTGAAATTTTAGGATGTGGCTTATAATGGTTCATATGGAATGCACAAAAAGTTTGGAGTTGAAATAAGTTTAAAAAAATTGAAATCCTTTTGTAACAGACGAGTTTTCGTCCTAAACCCTGATACTTCGAAAGAGATTGTCCATTTTGTACACGAAGTGCATCCAGTTTTTGCCGTAACCCTCTCAACTTTTCAGCACATGCTATGTGGGTGAAATTATGATACCATGCCAAGTTTCAACCATTTCAGAGTTCATTTGCGGTGCTTTTTAATTTCAGGGTCATTTAGCTCAAAACAACTCATTTAATGCATGAAAAATAGCAAATGAAGTTAGATAGGGTTGAAATTTTAGGATGTGGCTTCTAATGGTTCATATTGAATGCACAAAAAGTTTGGAGTTGAAATAAGTTAAAAAAATTTGAAATCCTTTTGTAACAGACGAGTTTTCGTCCTAAACCCTGATACTTCGAAAGAGATTGTCCATTTTGTACACGAAGTGCATCCTGTTTTTGCCGTAACCCTCTCAACTTTTTAGCACATGCTATGTGGGTGAAATTATGATACCATGCCAACTTTCAACCATTTCAGAGTTCATTTGTGGTGCTTTTTAATTTCAGGGTCATTTAGCTCAAAACAATTCATTTAATGCATGAAAAATAGCAAATGAAGTTAGATAGGGTTGAAATTTTAGGATGTGGCTTCTAATGGTTCATATTGAATGCACAAAAAGTCTGGAGTTAAAAGAAGTTAAAAAAAATTGAAATCCTTTTGTAACAGACGAGTTTTCGTCCGAAACCCTGATACTTCGAAAGAGATTGTCCATTTTGTACACGAAGTGCATTCAGTTTTTGCCGTAACCCTCTCAACTTTTTAGCACATGCTATGTGGGTGAAATTATGATACCATGCCAACTTTCAACCATTTCAGAGTTCATTTGTGGTGCTTTTTAATTTCAGGGTTATTTAGCTCAAAACAATTCATTAAATGCATGAAAAATAGCAAATGAAGTTAGATAGGGTTGAAATTTTAGGATGTGGCTTCTAATGGTTCATATGGAATGCACAAAAAGTTTGGAGTTGAAATAAGTTTAAAAAAATTGAAATCCTTTTGTAACAGACGAGTTTTCGTCCTAAACCCTGATACTTCGAAAGAGATTGTCCATTTTGTACACGAAGAGCATCCAGTTTTTGCCGTAACCCTCTCAACTTTTTAGCACATGCTATGTGGGTGAAATTATGATACCATGCCAAGTTTCAACCATTTCAGAGTTCATTTGTGGTGCTTTTTAATTTCAAGGTCATTTAGGTCAAAACAATTCATTAAATGCATGAAAAATAGCAAATGAAGTTAGATAGGGTTGAAATTTTAGGATGTGGCTTCTAATGGTTCATATTGAATGCACAAAAAGTCTGGAGTTGAAGTAAGTTAAAAAAAATTGAAATCCTTTTGTAACAGACGAGTTTTCGTCCGAAACCCTGATATTTCAAAAGAGATTGTCCATTTTGTACACGAAGTGCATCCAGTTTTTGCCGTAACCCTCTCAACTTTTTAGCACATGCTATGTGGGTGAAATTATCATACCATGCCAAGTTTCAACCATTTGATTGTTCATTTGTGGTGCTTTTTAATTTCAGGGTCATTTAGCTCAAAACAATTCATTAAATGCATGAAAAATAGGAAATGAAGTTAGATAGGGTTGAAATTTTAGGATGTGGCTTCTAATGGTTCATATTGAATGCACAAAAAGTCTGGAGTTGAAAAAAGTTAAAAAAAATTGAAATCCTTATGTAACAGACGAGTTTTCGTCCGAAACCCTGATACTTCGAAAGAGATTGTCCATTTTGTACACGAAGTGCATCCAGCTTTTGCCGTAACCCTCTCAACTTTTTATCCCATGCTATGTGGGTGAAATTATGATACCATGCCAAGTTTCAACCTTTTTAGAGTTCATTTGTGGTGCTTTTTAATTTCGGGGTCATTTAGCTCAAAACAATTCATTAAATGCATGAAAAATAGCAAATGAAGTTAGATAGGGTTGAAATTTTAGGATGTGGCTTCTAATGCTTCATATTGAATGCACAAAAAGTCTGGAGTTGAAATAAGTTAAAAAAATTGAAATCCTTTGGTAACACACGAGTTTTCGTCCGAAACCCTGATACTTCGAAAGAGATTGTCCATTTTGTACACGAAGTGCATCCAGTTTTTGCCGTAACCCTCTCAACTTTTTAGCACATGCTATGTGGGTGAAATTATGATACCATGCCAAGTTTCAACCATTTCAGAGTTCATTTGTGGTGCTTTTTAATTTCAGGGTCATTTATCTCAAAACAATTCATTAAATGCATGAAAAATAGCAAATGAAGTTAGATAGGGTTGAAATTTTAGGATGTGGCTTCTAATGGTTCATATTGAATGCACAAAAATTCTGGAGTTGAAATAAGTTAAAAAAAATTGAAATCCTTTTGTAACAGACGAGTTTTCGTCCGATCCCCTGATATTTCGAAAGAGATTGTCCATTTTGTACACGAATTGCATCCAGTTTTTCCCGTAACCCTCTCAACTTTTTAGCACATGCTATGTGGGTGAAATTATGATACCATGCCAAGTTTCAACCATTTGATAGTTCATTTGTGGTGCTTTTTAATTTCAGGGTCATTTAGCTCAGAACAATTCATTAAATGCATGAAAAATAGGAAATGAAGTTAGATAGGGTTGAAATTTTAGGATGTGGATTCCAATGGTTCATATTGAATGCACAAAAAGTCTGGAGTTGAAAAAAGTTAAAAAAAATTGAAATCCTTATGTAACAGACGAGTTTTCGTCCGAAACCCTGATACTTCGAAAGAGATTGTCCATTTTGTACACGAAGTGCTTCCAGCTTTTGCCGTAACCCTCTCAACTTTTTATCCCATGCTATGTGGGTTAAATTATGATACCATGCCAAGTTTCAACCTTTTTAGAGTTCATTTGTGGTGCTTTTTAATTTTAGGGTCATTTAGCTCAAAACAATTCATTAAATGCATGAAAAATAGCAAATGAAGTTAGATAGGGTTGAAATTTTAGGATGTGGCTTCTAATGCTTCATATTGAATGCACAAAAAGTCTGGAGTTGAAATAAGTTAAAAAAATTGAAATCCTTTGGTAACACACGAGTTTTCGTCCGAAACCCTGATACTTCGAAAGAGATTGTCCATTTTGTACACTAAGTGCAACCAGTTTTTGCCTTAACCCTCTCAACTTTTTAGCACATGCTATGTGGGTGAAATTATGATACCATGCCAAGTTTCAACCATTTCAGAGTTCATTTGTGGTGCTTTTTAATTTCAGGGTCATTTAGCTCAAAACAATTCATTAAATGCATGAAAAATAGCAAATGAAGTTAGATAGGGTTGAAAGTTTAGGATGTGGCTTCTAATGGTTCATATTGAATGCACAAAAAGTCTGGAGTTGAAATAATTTTAAAAAATTGAAATCCTTTTGTAACAGACGAGTTTTCGTCCGAAACCGTGATACTTCGAAAGAGATTGTCCATTTTGTACACGAAGTGCATCCAGTTTTTGCCGTAACCCTCTCAACTTTTTAGCACATCCTATGTGGGTGAAATTATGATACCATGCCAACTTTCAACCATTTCAGAGTTCATTTGTGGTGCTTTTTAATTTCAGGGTTATTTAGCTCAAAACATTTCATTAAATGCATGAAAAATAGCAAATGAAGTTAGATAGGGTTGAAATTTAAAGAATGTGGCTTCTAATGGTTCATATGGAATGCACAAAAAGTTTGGAGTTGAAATAAGTTTAAAAAAATTGAAATCCTTTTGTAACAGACGAGTTTTCGTCCTAAACCCTGATACTTCGAAAGAGATTGTCCATTTTGTACACGAAGTGCATCCAGTTTTTGCCGTAACCCTCTCAACTTTTCAGCACATGCTATGTGGGTGAAATTATGATACCATGCCAAGTTTCAACCATTTCAGAGTTCATTTGCGGTGCTTTTTAATTTCAGGGTCATTTAGCTCAAAACAACTCATTTAATGCATGAAAAATAGCAAATGAAGTTAGATAGGGTTGAAATTTTAGGATGTGGCTTCTAATGGTTCATATTGAATGCACAAAAAGTTTGGAGTTGAAATAAGTTAAAAAAATTTGAAATCCTTTTGTAACAGACGAGTTTTCGTCCTAAACCCTGATACTTCGAAAGAGATTGTCCATTTTGTACACGAAGTGCATCCAGTTTTTGCCGTAACCCTCTCAACTTTTTAGCACATGCTATGTGGGTGAAATTATGATACCATGCCAACTTTCAACCATTTCAGAGTTCATTTGTGGTGCTTTTTAATTTCAGGGTCATTTAGCTCAAAACAATTCATTTAATGCATGAAAAATAGCAAATGAAGTTAGATAGGGTTGAAATTTTAGGATGTGGCTTCTAATGGTTCATATGGAATGCACAAAAAGTTTGGAGTTGAAATAAGTTTAAAAAAATTGAAATCCTTTTGTAACAGACGAGTTTTCGTCCTAAACCCTGATACTTCGAAAGAGATTGTCCATTTTGTACACGAAGTGCATCCAGTTTTTGCCGTAACCCTCTCAACTTTTCAGCACATGCTATGTGGGTGAAATTATGATACCATGCCAAGTTTCAACTATTTCAGAGTTCATTTGCGGTGCTTTTTAATTTCAGGGTCATTTAGCTCAAAACAACTCATTTAATGCATGAAAAATAGCAAATGAAGTTAGATAGGGTTGAAATTTTAGGATGTGGCTTCTAATGGTTCATATCTAATGCACAAAAAGTTTGGAGTTGAAATAAGTTTAAAAAATTGAAATCCTTTTGTAACAGACGAGTTTTCGTCCGAAACCCTGATACTTCGAAAGAGATTGTCCATTTTGTACACGAAGTGCATCCAGTTTTTGCCGTAACCCTCTCAACTTTTTAGCACATGCTATGTGGGTGAAATTATGATACCATGCCAACTTTCAACCATTTCAGAGTTCATTTGTGGTGCTTTTTAATTTCAGGGTCATTTAGCTCAAAACAATTCATTTAATGCATGAAAAATAGCAAATGAAGTTAGATAGGGTTGAAATTTTAGGATGTGGCTTCTAATGGTTCATATTGAATGCACAAAAAGTCTGGAGTTGAAAAAAGTTAAAAAAATTTGAAATCCTTTTGTAACAGACGAGTTTTCGTCCTAAACCCTGATACTTCGAAAGAGATTGTCCATTTTGTACACGAAGTGCATCCAGTTTTTGCCGTAACCCTCTCAACTTTTTAGCACATGCTATGTGGGTGAAATTATGATACCATGCCAAGTTTCAACCATTTCAGAGTTCATTTGTGGTGCTTTTTAATTTCAGGGTCATTTAGCTCAAAACAATTCATTTAATGCATGAAAAATAGCAAATGAAGTTAGATAGGGTTGAAATTTTAGGATGTGGCTTCTAATGCTTCATATGGAATGCACAAAAAGTCTGGAGTTGAAATAAGTTAAAAAAATTGAAATCCTTTGGTAACACACGAGTTTTCGTCCGAAACCCTGATACTTCGAAAGAGATTGTCCATTTTTTACACGAAGTGCATCCAGTTTTTGCCGTAACCCTCTCAACTTTTTAGCACATGCTATGTGGGTGAAATTATGATACCATGCCAAGTTTCAACCATTTCAGAGTTCATTTGCGGTGCTTTTTAATTTCAGGGTCATTTATCTCAAAACAATTCATTAAATGCATGAAAAATAGCAAATGAAGTTAGATAGGGTTGAAAGTTTAGGATGTGGCTTCTAATGGTTCATATTGAATGCACAAAAAGTCTGGAGTTGAAATAATTTTAAAAAATTGAAATCATTTTGTAACAGACGAGTTTTCGTCCGAAACCCTGATACTTCGAAAGAGATTGTCCATTTTGTACACGAAGTGCATCCAGTTTTTGCCGTAACCCTCTCAACTTTTTAGCACATGCTATGTGGGTGAAATTATGATACCATGCCAACTTTCAACCATTTCAGAGTTCATTTGTGGTGCTTTTTAATTTCAGGGTCATTTAGCTCAAAACAATTCATTTAATGCATGAAAAATAGCAAATGAAGTTAGATAGGGTTGAAATTTTGGGATGTGGCTTCTAATGGTTCATATGGAATGCACAAAAAGTTTGGAGTTGAAATAAGTTAAAAAAAATTGAAATCCTTTTGTAACAGACGAGTTTTCGTCCGAAACCCTGATATTTCGAAAGAGATTGTCCATTTTGTACACGAAGTGCATCCAGTTTTTGCCGTAACCCTCTCAACTTTTCAGCACATGCTATGTGGGTGAAATTATGATACCATGCCAAGTTTCAACCATTTCAGAGTTCATTTGCGGTGCTTTTTAATTTCAGGGTCATTTAGCTCAAAACAATTCATTTAATGCATGAAAAATAGCAAATGAAGTTAGATAGGGTTGAAATTTTCGGATGCGGCTTCTAATGGTTCATATTGAATGCACAAAAAGTTTGGAGTTGAAATAAGTTAAAAAAAATTGAAATCCTTTTGTAACAGACGAGTTTTCGTCCGAAACCCTGATATTTCGAAAGAGATTGTCCATTTTGTACACGAAGTGCATCCAGTTTTTGCCGTAACCCTCTCAACTTTTTAGCACATGCTATGTGGGTGAAATTATGATACCATGCCAAGTTTCAACCATTTGATAGTTCATTTGTGGTGCTTTTTAATTTCAGGGTCATTTAGCTCAAAACAATTCATTAAATGCATGAAAAATAGGAAATGAAGTTAGATAGGGTTGAAATTTTAGGATGTGGCTTCCAATGGTTCATATTGAATGCACAAAAAGTCTGGAGTTGAAAAAAGTTAAAAAAAATTGAAATCCTTATGTAACAGACGAGTTTCGTCCGAAACCCTGATACTTCGAAAGAGATTGTCCATTTTGTACACGAAGTGGTTCCAGCTTTTGCCGTAACCCTCTCAACTTTTTATCCCATGCTATGTGGGTGAAATTATGATACCATGCCAAGTTTCAACCTTTTTAGAGTTCATTTGTGGTGCTTTTTAATTTTAGGGTCATTTAGCTCAAAACAATTCATTAAATGCATAAAAAATAGCAAATGAAGTTAGATAGGGTTGAAATTTTAGGATGTGGCTTCTAATGCTTCATATTGAAAGCACAAAAAGTCTGGAGTTGAAATAAGTTAAAAAAATTGAAATCCTTTGGTAACACACGAGTTTTCGTCCGAAACCCTGATACTTCGAAAGAGATTGTCCATTTTGTACACGAAGTGCATCCAGTTTTTGCCGTAACCCTCTCAACTTTTTAGCACATGCTATGTGGGTGAAGTTATGATACCATGCCAAGTTTCAACCATTTCAGAGTTCATTTGTGGTGCTTTTTAATTTCAGGGTCATTTAGCTGAAAACAATTCATTAAATGCATGAAAAATAGCAAATGAAGTTAGATAGGGTTGAAAGTTTAGGATGTGGCTTCTAATAGTTCATATTGAATGCACAAAAAGTCTGGAGTTGAAATAATTTTAAAAAATTGAAATCCTTTTGTAACAGACGAGTTTTCGTCCGAAACCGTGATACTTCGAAAGAGATTGTCCATTTTGTACACGAAGTGCATCCAGTTTTTGTCGTAACCCTCTCAACTTTTTAGCACATGCTATGTGGGTGAAATTATGATACCATGCCAACTTTCAACCATTTCAGAGTTCATTTGTGGTGCTTTTTAATTTCAGGGTTATTTAGCTCAAAACAATTCATTAAATGCATGAAAAATAGCAAATGAAGTTAGATAGGGTTGAAATTTAAAGAATGTGGCTTCTAATGGTTCATATGGAATGCACAAAAAGTTTGGAGTTGAAATAAGTTTAAAAAAATTGAAATCCTTTTGTAACAGACGAGTTTTCGTCCTAAACCCTGATACTTCGAAAGAGATTGTCCATTTTGTACACGAAGTGCATCCAGTTTTTGCCGTAACCCTCTCAACTTTTTAGCACATGCTATGTGGGTGAAATTATGATACCATGCCAAGTTTCAACCATTTCAGAGTTCATTTGTGGTGCTTTTTAATTTCAGGGTCATTTAGCTCAAAACAATTCATTTAATGCATGAAAAATAGCAAATGAAGTTAGATAGGGTTGAAATTTTAGGATGTGGCTTCTAATGGTTCATATTGAATGCACAAAAAGTTTGGAGTTGAAATAAGTTAAAAAAATTGAAATCCTTTTGTAACAGACGAGTTTTCGTCCTAAACCCTGATACTTCGAAAGAGATTGTCCATTTTGTACACGAAGTGCATCCAATTTTTGCCGTAACCCTCTCAACTTTTTAGCACATGCTATGTGGGTGAAATTATGATACCATGCCAAGTTTCAACCATTTCAGAGTTCATTTGTGGTGCTTTTTAATTTCAGGGTCATTTAGCTCAAAACAATTCATTAAATGCATGAAAAATAGCAAATGAAGTTAGATAGGGTTGAAATTTTAGGATGTGGCTTCTAATGGTTCATATTGAATGCACAAAAAGTCTGGAGTTGAAATAAGTTAAAAAAAATTGAAATCCTTTTGTAACAGACGAGTTTTCGTCCGAAACCCTGATATTTCGAAAGAGATTGTCCATTTTGTACACGAAGTGCATCCAGTTTTTGCCGTAACCCTCTCAACTTTTTAGCACATGCTATGTGGGTGAAATTATCATACCATGCCAAGTTTCAACCATTTGATAGTTCATTTTCAGGGTCATTTAGCTCAAAACAATTCATTAAATGCACGAAAAATAGGAAATGAAGTTAGATAGGGTTGAAATTTTAGGATGTGGCTTCTAATGGTTCATATTGAATGCACAAAAAGTCTGGAGTTGAAAAAAGTTAAAAAAAATTGAAATCCTTATGTAACAGACGAGTTTTCGTCCGAAACCCTGATACTTCGAAAGAGATTGTCCATTTTGTACACGAAGTGCATCCAGCTTTTGCCGTAACCCTCTCAACTTTTTAGCACATGCTATGTGGGTGAAATTATGATACCATGCCAACTTTCAACCATTTCAGAGTTCATTTGTGGTGCTTTTTAATTTCAGGGTCATTTAGCTCAAAACAATTCATTAAATGCATGAAAAATAGCAAATGAAGTTAGATAGGGTTGAAATTTTAGGATGTGGCTTCTAATGGTTCATATTGAATGCACAAAAATTCTGGAGTTGAAATAAGTTAAAAAAAATTGAAATCCTTTTGTAACAGACGAGTTTTCGTCCGATCCCCTGATATTTCGAAAGAGATTGTCCATTTTGTACACGAAGTGCATCCAGTTTTTGCCGTAACCCTCTCAACTTTTTAGCACATGCTATGTGGGTGAAATTATGATACCATGCCAAGTTTCAACCATTTGATAGTTCATTTGTGGTGCTTTTTAATATCAGGGTCATTTAGCTCAAAACAATTCATTAAATGCATGAAAAATAGGAAATGAAGTTAGATAGGGTTGAAATTTCAGGATGTGGCTTCCAATGGTTCATATTGAATGCACAAAAAGTCTGGAGTTGAAAAAAGTTAAAAAAAATTGAAATCCTTATGTAACAGACGAGTTTTCGTCCGAAACCCTGATACTTCGAAAGAGATTGTCCATTTTGTACACGAAGTGCTTCCAGCTTTTGCCGTAACCCTCTCAACTTTTTATCCCATTCTATGTGGGTTAAATTATGATACCATGCCAAGTTTCAACCTTTTTAGAGTTCATTTGTGGTGCTTTTTAATTTCAGGGTCATTTAGCTCAAAACAATTCATTAAATGCATAAAAAATAGCAAATGAAGTTAGATAGGGTTGAAATTTTAGGATGTGGCTTCTAATGCTTCATATTGAATGCACAAAAAGTCTGGAGTTGAAATAAGTTTAAAAAATTGAAATCCTTTGGTAACACACGAGTTTTCGTCCGAAACCCTGATACTTCGAAAGAGATTGTCCATTTTGTACACTAAGTGCAACCAGTTTTTGCCGTAACCCTCTCAACTTTTTAGCACATGCTATGTGGGTGAAATTATGATACCATGCCAAGTTTCAACCATTTCAGAGTTCATTTGTGGTGCTTTTTAATTTCAGGGTCATTTAGCTCAAAACAATTCATTAAATGCATGAAAAATAGCAAATGAAGTTAGATAGGGTTGAAAGTTTAGGATGTGGCTTCTAATGGTTCATATTGAATGCACAAAAAGTCTGGAGTTGAAATAATTTTAAAAAATTGAAATCCTTTTGTAACAGACGAGTTTTCGTCCGAAACCGTGATACTTCGAAAGAGATTGTCCATTTTGTACACGAAGTGCATCCATTTTTTGCCGTAACCCTCTCAACTTTTTAGCACATGCTATGTGGGTGAAATTATGATACCATGCCAACTTTCAACCATTTCAGAGTTCATTTGTGGTGCTTTTTAATTTCAGGGTTATTTAGCTCAAAACATTTCATTAAATGCATGAAAAATAGCAAATGAAGTTAGATAGGGTTGAAATTTAAAGAATGTGGCTTCTAATGGTTAATATGGAATGCACAAAAAGTTTGGAGTTGAAATAAGTTTAAAAAAATTGAAATCCTTTTGTAACAGACGAGTTTTCGTCCTAAACCCTGATACTTCGAAAGAGATTGTCCATTTTGTACACGAAGTGCATCCAGTTTTTGCCGTAACCCTCTCAACTTTTTAGCACATGCTATGTGGGTGAAATTATGATACCATGCCAAGTTTCAACCATTTCAGAGTTCATTTGTGGTGCTTTTTAATTTCAGGGTCATTTAGCTCAAAACAATTCATTTAATGCATGAAAAATAGCAAATGAAGTTAGATAGGGTTGAAATTTTAGGATGTGGCTTCTAATGGTTCATATTGAATGCACAAAAAGTTTGGAGTTGAAATAAGTTAAAAAAATTGAAATCCTTTTGTAACAGACGAGTTTTCGTCCTAAACCCTGATACTTCGAAAGAGATTGTCCATTTTGTACACGAAGTGCATCCAATTTTTGCCGTAACCCTCTCAACTTTTTAGCACATGCTATGTGGGTGAAATTATGATACCATGCCAAGTTTCAACCATTTCAGAGTTCATTTGTGGTGCTTTTTAATTTCAGGGTCATTTAGCTCAAAACAATTCATTAAATGCATGAAAAATAGCAAATGAAGTTAGATAGGGTTGAAATTTTAGGATGTGGCTTCTAATGGTTCATATTGAATGCACAAAAAGTCTGGAGTTGAAATAAGTTAAAAAAAATTGAAATCCTTTTGTAACAGACGAGTTTTCGTCCGAAACCCTGATATTTCGAAAGAGATTGTCCATTTTGTACACGAAGTGCATCCAGTTTTTGCCGTAACCCTCTCAACTTTTTAGCACATGCTATGTGGGTGAAATTATCATACCATGCCAAGTTTCAACCATTTGATAGTTCATTTTCAGGGTCATTTAGCTCAAAACAATTCATTAAATGCACGAAAAATAGGAAATGAAGTTAGATAGGGTTGAAATTTTAGGATGTGGCTTCTAATGGTTCATATTGAATGCACAAAAAGTCTGGAGTTGAAAAAAGTTAAAAAAAATTGAAATCCTTATGTAACAGACGAGTTTTCGTCCGAAACCCTGATACTTCGAAAGAGATTGTCCATTTTGTACACGAAGTGCATCCAGCTTTTGCCGTAACCCTCTCAACTTTTTAGCACATGCTATGTGGGTGAAATTATGATACCATGCCAACTTTCAACCATTTCAGAGTTCATTTGTGGTGCTTTTTAATTTCAGGGTCATTTAGCTCAAAACAATTCATTAAATGCATGAAAAATAGCAAATGAAGTTAGATAGGGTTGAAATTTTAGGATGTGGCTTCTAATGGTTCATATTGAATGCACAAAAATTCTGGAGTTGAAATAAGTTAAAAAAAATTGAAATCCTTTTGTAACAGACGAGTTTTCGTCCGATCCCCTGATATTTCGAAAGAGATTGTCCATTTTGTACACGAAGTGCATCCAGTTTTTGCCGTAACCCTCTCAACTTTTTAGCACATGCTATGTGGGTGAAATTATGATACCATGCCAAGTTTCAACCATTTGATAGTTCATTTGTGGTGCTTTTTAATATCAGGGTCATTTAGCTCAAAACAATTCATTAAATGCATGAAAAATAGGAAATGAAGTTAGATAGGGTTGAAATTTCAGGATGTGGCTTCCAATGGTTCATATTGAATGCACAAAAAGTCTGGAGTTGAAAAAAGTTAAAAAAAATTGAAATCCTTATGTAACAGACGAGTTTTCGTCCGAAACCCTGATACTTCGAAAGAGATTGTCCATTTTGTACACGAAGTGCTTCCAGCTTTTGCCGTAACCCTCTCAACTTTTTATCCCATTCTATGTGGGTTAAATTATGATACCATGCCAAGTTTCAACCTTTTTAGAGTTCATTTGTGGTGCTTTTTAATTTCAGGGTCATTTAGCTCAAAACAATTCATTAAATGCATAAAAAATAGCAAATGAAGTTAGATAGGGTTGAAATTTTAGGATGTGGCTTCTAATGCTTCATATTGAATGCACAAAAAGTCTGGAGTTGAAATAAGTTTAAAAAATTGAAATCCTTTGGTAACACACGAGTTTTCGTCCGAAACCCTGATACTTCGAAAGAGATTGTCCATTTTGTACACTAAGTGCAACCAGTTTTTGCCGTAACCCTCTCAACTTTTTAGCACATGCTATGTGGGTGAAATTATGATACCATGCCAAGTTTCAACCATTTCAGAGTTCATTTGTGGTGCTTTTTAATTTCAGGGTCATTTAGCTCAAAACAATTCATTAAATGCATGAAAAATAGCAAATGAAGTTAGATAGGGTTGAAAGTTTAGGATGTGGCTTCTAATGGTTCATATTGAATGCACAAAAAGTCTGGAGTTGAAATAATTTTAAAAAATTGAAATCCTTTTGTAACAGACGAGTTTTCGTCCGAAACCGTGATACTTCGAAAGAGATTGTCCATTTTGTACACGAAGTGCATCCATTTTTTGCCGTAACCCTCTCAACTTTTTAGCACATGCTATGTGGGTGAAATTATGATACCATGCCAACTTTCAACCATTTCAGAGTTCATTTGTGGTGCTTTTTAATTTCAGGGTTATTTAGCTCAAAACATTTCATTAAATGCATGAAAAATAGCAAATGAAGTTAGATAGGGTTGAAATTTAAAGAATGTGGCTTCTAATGGTTAATATGGAATGCACAAAAAGTTTGGAGTTGAAATAAGTTTAAAAAAATTGAAATCCTTTTGTAACAGACGAGTTTTCGTCCTAAACCCTGATACTTCGAAAGAGATTGTCCATTTTGTACACGAAGTGCATCCAGTTTTTGCCGTAACCCTCTCAACTTTTTAGCACATGCTATGTGGGTGAAATTATGATACCATGCCAAGTTTCAACCATTTCAGAGTTCATTTGTGGTGCTTTTTAATTTCAGGGTCATTTAGCTCAAAACAATTCATTTAATGCATGAAAAATAGCAAATGAAGTTAGATAGGGTTGAAATTTTAGGATGTGGCTTCTAATGGTTCATATTGAATGCACAAAAAGTTTGGAGTTGAAATAAGTTAAAAAAATTGAAATCCTTTTGTAACAGACGAGTTTTCGTCCTAAACCCTGATACTTCGAAAGAGATTGTCCATTTTGTACACGAAGTGCATCCAATTTTTGTCGTAACCCTCTCAACTTTTTAGCACATGCTATGTGGGTGAAATTATGATACCATGCCAAGTTTCAACCATTTCAGAGTTCATTTGTGGTGCTTTTTAATTTCAGGGTCATTTAGCTCAAAACAATTCATTAAATGCATGAAAAATAGCAAATGAAGTTAGATAGGGTTGAAATTTTAGGATGTGGCTTGTAATGGTTCATATTGAATGCACAAAAAGTCTGGAGTTGAAATAAGTTAAAAAAAATTGAAATCCTTTTGTAACAGACGAGTTTTCGTCCGAAACCCTGATATTTCGAAAGAGATTGTCCATTTTGTACACGAAGTGCATCCAGTTTTTGCCGTAACCCTCTCAACTTTTTAGCACATGCTATGTGGGTGAAATTATCATACCATGCCAAGTTTCAACCATTTGATAGTTCATTTTCAGGGTCATTTAGCTCAAAACAATTCATTAAATGCACGAAAAATAGGAAATGAAGTTAGATAGGGTTGAAATTTTAGGATGTGGCTTCTAATGGTTCATATTGAACGCACAAAAAGTTTGGAGTTGAAAAAAGTTAAAAAAAATTGAAATCCTTATGTAACAGACGAGTTTTCGTCCGAAACCCTGATACTTCGAAAGAGATTGTCCATTTTGTACACGAAGTGCATCCAGCTTTTGCCGTAACCCTCTCAACTTTTTAGCACATGCTATGTGGGTGAAATTATGATACCATGCCAACTTTCAACCATTTCAGAGTTCATTTGTGGTGCTTTTTAATTTCAGGGTCATTTAGCTCAAAACAATTCATTAAATGCATGAAAAATAGCAAATGAAGTTAGATAGGGTTGAAATTTTAGGATGTGGCTTCTAATGGTTCATATTGAATGCACAAAAATTCTGGAGTTGAAATAAGTTAAAAAAAATTGAAATCCTTTTGTAACAGACGAGTTTTCGTCCGATCCCCTGATATTTCGAAAGAGATTGTCCATTTTGTACACGAAGTGCATCCAGTTTTTGCCGTAACCCTCTCAACTTTTTAGCACATGCTATGTGGGTGAAATTATGATACCATGCCAAGTTTCAACCATTTGATAGTTCATTTGTGGTGCTTTTTAATTTCAGGGTCATTTAGCTCAAAACAATTCATTAAATGCATGAAAAATAGGAAATGAAGTTAGATAGGGTTGAAATTTTAGGATGTGGCTTCCAATGGTTCATATTAAATGCACAAAAAGTCTGGAGTTGAAAAAAGTTAAAAAAAATTGAAATCCTTATGTAACAGACGAGTTTTCGTCCGAAACCCTGATACTTCGAAAGAGATTGTCCATTTTGTACACGAAGTGCTTCCAGCTTTTGCCGTAACCCTCTCAACTTTTTATCCCATGCTATGTGGGTTAAATTATGATACCATGCCAAGTTTCAACCTTTTTAGAGTTCATTTGTGGTGCTTTTTAATTTCAGGGTCATTTAGCTCAAAACAATTCATTAAATGCATAAAAAATAGCAAATGAAGTTAGATAGGGTTGAAATTTTAGGATGTGGCTTCTAATGCTTCATATTGAATGCACAAAAAGTCTGGAGTTGAAATAAGTTTAAAAAATTGAAATCCTTTGGTAACACACGAGTTTTCGTCCGAAACCCTGATACTTCGAAAGAAATTGTCCATTTTGTACACTAAGTGCAACCAGTTTTTGCCGTAACCCTCTCAACTTTTTAGCACATGCTATGTGGGTGAAATTATGATACCATGCCAAGTTTCAAGCATTTCAGAGTTCATTTGTGGTGCTTTTTAATTTCAGGGTCATTTAGCTCAAAACAATTCATTAAATGCATGAAAAATAGCAAATGAAGTTAGATAGGGTTGAAAGTTTAGGATGTGGCTTCTAATGGTTCATATTGAATGCACAAAAAGTCTGGAGTTGAAATAATTTTAAAAAATTGAAATCCTTTTGTAACAGACGAGTTTTCGTCCGAAACCGTGATACTTCGAAAGAGATTGTCCATTTTGTACACGAAGTGCATCCAGTTTTTGCCGTAACCCTCTCAACTTTTTAGCACATGCTATGTGGGTGAAATTATGATACCATGCCAACTTTCAACCATTTCAGAGTTCATTTGTGGTGCTTTTTAATTTCAGGGTTATTTAGCTCAAAACATTTCATTAAATGCATGAAAAATAGCAAATGAAGTTAGATAGGGTTGAAATTTAAAGAATGTGGCTTCTAATGGTTAATATGGAATGCACAAAAAGTTTGGAGTTGAAATAAGTTTAAAAAAATTGAAATCCTTTTGTAACAGACGAGTTTTCGTCCTAAACCCTGATACTTCGAAAGAGATTGTCCATTTTGTACACGAAGTGCATCCAGTTTTTGCCGTAACCCTCTCAACTTTTCAGCACATGCTATGTGGGTGAAATTATGATACCATGCCAAGTTTCAACCATTTCAGAGTTCATTTGCGGTGCTTTTTAATTTCAGGGTCATTTAGCTCAAAACAACTCATTTAATGCATGAAAAATAGCAAATGAAGTTAGATAGGGTTGAAATTTTAGGATGTGGCTTCTAATGGTTCATATTGAATGCACAAAAAGTTTGGAGTTGAACTAAGTTAAAAAAATTTGAAATCCTTTTGTAACAGACGAGTTTTCGTCCTAAACCCTGATACTTCGAAAGAGATTGTCCATTTTGTACACGAAGTGCATCCAGTTTTTGCCGTAACCCTCTCTACTTTTTAGCACATGCTATGTGGGTGAAATTATGATACCATGCCAACTTTCAACCATTTCAGAGTTCATTTGTGGTGCTTTTTAATTTCAGGGTCATTTAGCTCAAAACAATTCATTTAATGCATGAAAAATAGCAAATGAAGTTAGATAGGGTTGAAATTTTAGGATGTGGCTTCTAATGGTTCATATTGAATGCACAAAAAGTTTGGAGTTGAAATAAGTTAAAAAAAATTGAAATCCTTTTGTAACAGACGAGTTTTCGTCCTAAACCCTGATACTTCGAAAGAGATTGTCCATTTTGTACACGAAGTGCATCCAGTTTTTGCCGTAACCCTCTCAACTTTTTAGCACATGCTATGTGGGTGAAATTATGATACCATGCCAACTTTCAACCATTTCAGAGTTCATTTGTGGTGCTTTTTAATTTCAGGGTCATTTAGCTCAAAACAATTCATTTAATGCATGAAAAATAGCAAATGAAGTTAGATAGGGTTGAAATTTTAGGATGTGGCTTCTAATGGTTCATATGGAATGCACAAAAAGTTTGGAGTTGAAATAAGTTTAAAAAAATTGAAATCCTTTTGTAACAGACGAGTTTTCGTCCTAAACCCTGATACTTCGAAAGAGATTGTCCATTTTGTACACGAAGTGCATCCAGTTTTTGCCGTAACCCTCTCAACTTTTCAGCACATGCTATGTGGGTGAAATTATGATACCATGCCAAGTTTCAACCATTTCAGAGTTCATTTGCGGTGCTTTTTAATTTCAGGGTCATTTAGCTCAAAACAACTCATTTAATGCATGAAAAATAGCAAATGAAGTTAGATAGGGTTGAAATTTTAGGATGTGGCTTCTAATGGTTCATATTGAATGCACAAAAAGTTTGGAGTTGAAATAAGTTAAAAAAATTTGAAATCCTTTTGTAACAGACGAGTTTTCGTCCTAAACCCTGATACTTCGAAAGAGATTGTCCATTTTGTACACGAAGTGCATCCAGCTTTTGCCGTAACCCTCTCAACTTTTTATCCCATGCTATGTGGGTTAAATTATGATACCATGCCAAGTTTCAACCTTTTTAGAGTTCATTTGTGGTGCTTTTTAATTTCAGGGTCATTTAGCTCAAAACAATTCATTAAATGCATAAAAAATAGCAAATGAAGTTAGATAGGGTTGAAATTTTAGGATGTGGCTTCTAATGCTTCATATTGAATGCACAAAAAGTCTGGAGTTGAAATAAGTTTAAAAAATTGAAATCCTTTGGTAACACACGAGTTTTCGTCCGAAACCCTGATACTTCGAAAGAAATTGTCCATTTTGTACACTAAGTGCAACCAGTTTTTGCCGTAACCCTCTCAACTTTTTAGCACATGCTATGTGGGTGAAATTATGATACCATGCCAAGTTTCAAGCATTTCAGAGTTCATTTGTGGTGCTTTTTAATTTCAGGGTCATTTAGCTCAAAACAATTCATTAAATGCATGAAAAATAGCAAATGAAGTTAGATAGGGTTGAAAGTTTAGGATGTGGCTTCTAATGGTTCATATTGAATGCACAAAAAGTCTGGAGTTGAAATAATTTTAAAAAATTGAAATCCTTTTGTAACAGACGAGTTTTCGTCCGAAACCGTGATACTTCGAAAGAGATTGTCCATTTTGTACACGAAGTGCATCCAGTTTTTGCCGTAACCCTCTCAACTTTTTAGCACATGCTATGTGGGTGAAATTATGATACCATGCCAACTTTCAACCATTTCAGAGTTCATTTGTGGTGCTTTTTAATTTCAGGGTTATTTAGCTCAAAACATTTCATTAAATGCATGAAAAATAGCAAATGAAGTTAGATAGGGTTGAAATTTAAAGAATGTGGCTTCTAATGGTTAATATGGAATGCACAAAAAGTTTGGAGTTGAAATAAGTTTAAAAAAATTGAAATCCTTTTGTAACAGACGAGTTTTCGTCCTAAACCCTGATACTTCGAAAGAGATTGTCCATTTTGTACACGAAGTGCATCCAGTTTTTGCCGTAACCCTCTCAACTTTTCAGCACATGCTATGTGGGTGAAATTATGATACCATGCCAAGTTTCAACCATTTCAGAGTTCATTTGCGGTGCTTTTTAATTTCAGGGTCATTTAGCTCAAAACAACTCATTTAATGCATGAAAAATAGCAAATGAAGTTAGATAGGGTTGAAATTTTAGGATGTGGCTTCTAATGGTTCATATTGAATGCACAAAAAGTTTGGAGTTGAACTAAGTTAAAAAAATTTGAAATCCTTTTGTAACAGACGAGTTTTCGTCCTAAACCCTGATACTTCGAAAGAGATTGTCCATTTTGTACACGAAGTGCATCCAGTTTTTGCCGTAACCCTCTCTACTTTTTAGCACATGCTATGTGGGTGAAATTATGATACCATGCCAACTTTCAACCATTTCAGAGTTCATTTGTGGTGCTTTTTAATTTCAGGGTCATTTAGCTCAAAACAATTCATTTAATGCATGAAAAATAGCAAATGAAGTTAGATAGGGTTGAAATTTTAGGATGTGGCTTCTAATGGTTCATATTGAATGCACAAAAAGTTTGGAGTTGAAATAAGTTAAAAAAAATTGAAATCCTTTTGTAACAGACGAGTTTTCGTCCTAAACCCTGATACTTCGAAAGAGATTGTCCATTTTGTACACGAAGTGCATCCAGTTTTTGCCGTAACCCTCTCAACTTTTTAGCACATGCTATGTGGGTGAAATTATGATACCATGCCAACTTTCAACCATTTCAGAGTTCATTTGTGGTGCTTTTTAATTTCAGGGTCATTTAGCTCAAAACAATTCATTTAATGCATGAAAAATAGCAAATGAAGTTAGATAGGGTTGAAATTTTAGGATGTGGCTTCTAATGGTTCATATGGAATGCACAAAAAGTTTGGAGTTGAAATAAGTTTAAAAAAATTGAAATCCTTTTGTAACAGACGAGTTTTCGTCCTAAACCCTGATACTTCGAAAGAGATTGTCCATTTTGTACACGAAGTGCATCCAGTTTTTGCCGTAACCCTCTCAACTTTTCAGCACATGCTATGTGGGTGAAATTATGATACCATGCCAAGTTTCAACCATTTCAGAGTTCATTTGCGGTGCTTTTTAATTTCAGGGTCATTTAGCTCAAAACAACTCATTTAATGCATGAAAAATAGCAAATGAAGTTAGATAGGGTTGAAATTTTAGGATGTGGCTTCTAATGGTTCATATTGAATGCACAAAAAGTTTGGAGTTGAAATAAGTTAAAAAAATTTGAAATCCTTTTGTAACAGACGAGTTTTCGTCCTAAACCCTGATACTTCGAAAGAGATTGTCCATTTTGTACACGAAGTGCATCCTATTTTTGCCGCAACCCTCTCAACTTTTTAGCACATGCTATGTGGGTGAAATTATGATACCATGCCAACTTTCAACCATTTCAGAGTTCATTTGTGGTGCTTTTTAATTTCAAGGTCATTTAGCTCAAAACAATTCATTTAATGCATGAAAAATAGCAAATGAAGTTAGATAGGGTTGAAATTTTAGGATGTGGCTTCTAATGGTTCATATTGAATGCACAAAAAGTTTGGAGTTAAAAGAAGTTAAAAAAAATTGAAATCCTTTTGTAACAGACGAGTTTTCGTCCGAAACCCTGATACTTCGAAAGAGATTGTCCATTTTGTACACGAAGTGCATTCAGTTTTTGCCGTAACCCTCTCAACTTTTTAGCACATGCTATGTGGGTGAAATTATGATACCATGCCAACTTTCAACCATTTCAGAGTTCATTTGTGGTGCTTTTTAATTTCAGGGTTATTTAGCTCAAAACAATTCATTAAATGCATGAAAAATAGCAAATGAAGTTAGATAGGGTTGAAATTTTAGGATGTGGCTTCTAATGGTTCATATGGAATGCACAAAAAGTTTGGAGTTGAAATAAGTTAAAAAAATTTGAAATCCTTTTGTAACAGACAAGTTTTCGTCCTAAACCCTGATACTTCGAAAGAGATTGTCCATTTTGTACACGAAGTGCATCCAGTTTTTGCCGTAACCCTCTCAACTTTTTAGCACATGCTATGTGGGTGAAATTATGATACCATGCCAAGTTTCAACCATTTCAGAGTTCATTTGTGGTGCTTTTTAATTTCAGGGTCATTTAGCTCAAAACAATTCATTTAATGCATGAAAAATAGCAAATGAAGTTAGATAGGGTTGAAATTTTAGGATGTGGCTTCTAATGGTTCATATTGAATGCACAAAAAGTTTGGAGTTGAAATAAGTTAAAAAAATTGAAATCCTTTTGTAACAGACGAGTTTTCGTCCTGAACCCTGATACTTCGAAAGAGATTGTCCATTTTGTACACGAAGTGCATCCAGTTTTTGCCGTAACCCTCTCAACTTTTTAGCACATGCTATGTGGGTGAAATTATGATACCATGCCAAGTTTCAACCATTTCAGAGTTCATTTGCGGTGCTTTTTAATTTCAGGGTCATTTAGCTCAAAACAACTCATTTAATGCATGAAAAATAGCAAATGATGTTAGATAGGGTTGAAATTTTTGGATGTGGCTTCTAATGGTTCATATCTAATGCACAAAAAGTTTGGAGTTGAAATAAGTTTAAAAAATTGAAATCCTTTTGTAACAGACGAGTTTTCGTCCGAAACCCTGATACTTCGAAAGAGATTGTCCATTTTGTACACGAAGTGCATCCAGTTTTTGCCGTAACCCTCTCAACTTTTTAGCACATGCTATGTGGGTGAAATTATGATACCATGCCAACTTTCAACCATTTCAGAGTTCATTTGTGGTGCTTTTTAATTTCAGGGTCATTTAGCTCAAAACAATTCATTTAATGCATGAAAAATAGCAAATGAAGTTAGATAGGGTTGAAATTTTAGGATGTGGCTTCTAATGGTTCATATGGAATGCACAAAAAGTTTGGAGTTGAAATAAGTTTAAAAAAATAGAAATCCTTTTGTAACAGACGAGTTTTCGTCCTAAACCCTGATACTTCGAAAGAGATTGTCCATTTTGTACACGAAGTGCATCCAGTTTTTGCCGTAACCCTCTCAACTTTTCAGCACATGCTATGTGGGTGAAATTATGATACCATGCCAAGTTTCAACCATTTCAGAGTTCATTTGCGGTGCTTTTTAATTTCAGGGTCATTTAGCTCAAAACAACTCATTTAATGCATGAAAAATAGCAAATGAAGTTAGATAGGGTTGAAATTTTAGGATGTGGCTTCTAATGGTTCATATTGAATGCACAAAAAGTTTGGAGTTGAAATAAGTTAAAAAAAAATTGAAATCCTTTTGTAACAGACGAGTTTTCGTCCTAAACCCTGATACTTCGAAAGAGATTGTCCATTTTGTACACGAAGTGCATCCAGTTTTTGCCGTAACCCTCTCAACTTTTTAGCACATGCTATGTGGGTGAAATTATGATACCATGCCAACTTTCAACCATTTCAGAGTTCATTTGTGGTGCTTTTTAATTTCAGGGTCATTTAGCTCAAAACAATTCATTTAATGCATGAAAAATAGCAAATGAAGTTAGATAGGGTTGAAATTTTAGGATGTGGCTTCTAATGGTTCATATTGAATGCACAAAAAGTTTGGAGTTAAAAGAAGTTAAAAAAATTTGAAATCCTTTTGTAACAGACGAGTTTTCGTCCGAAACCCTGATACTTCGAAAGAGATTGTCCATTTTGTACACGAAGTGCATTCAGTTTTTGCCGTAACCCTCTCAACTTTTTAGCACATGCTATGTGGGTGAAATTATGATACCATGCCAACTTTCAACCATTTCAGAGTTCATTTGTGGTGCTTTTTAATTTCAGGGTTATTTAGCTCAAAACAATTCATTAAATGCATGAAAAATAGCAAATGAAGTTAGATAGGGTTGAAATTTTAGGATGTGGCTTCTAATGGTTCATATGGAATGCACAAAAAGTTTGGAGTTGAAATAAGTTAAAAAAATTTGAAATCCTTTTGTAACAGACGAGTTTTCGTCCTAAACCCTGATACTTCGAAAGAGATTGTCCATTTTGTACACGAAGTGCATCCAGTTTTTGCCGTAACCCTCTCAACTTTTTAGCACATGCTATGTGGGTGAAATTATGATACCATGCCAAGTTTCAACCATTTCAGAGTTCATTTGTGGTGCTTTTTAATTTCAGGGTCATTTAGCTCAAAACAATTCATTTAATGCATGAAAAATAGCAAATGAAGTTAGATAGGGTTGAAATTTTAGGATGTGGCTTCTAATGGTTCATATTGAATGCACAAAAAGTTTGGAGTTGAAATAAGTTAAAAAATTTTGAAATCCTTTTGTAACAGACGAGTTTTCGTCCTAAACCCTGATACTTCGAAAGAGATTGTCCATTTTGTACACGAAGTGCATCCAGTTTTTGCCGTAACCCTCTCAACTTTTTAGCACATGCTATGTGGGTGAAATTATGATACCATGCCAACTTTCAACCATTTCAGAGTTCATTTGTGGTGCTTTTTAATTTCAGGGTCATTTAGCTCAAAACAATTCATTTAATGCATAAAAAATAGCAAATGAAGTTAGATAGGGTTGAAATTTTAGGATGTGGCTTCTAATGGTTCATATGGAATGCAAAAAAAGTTTGGAGTTGAAATAAGTTTAAAAAAATTGAAATCCTTTTGTAACAGACGAGTTTTCGTCCTAAACCCTGATACTTCGAAAGAGATTGTCCATTTTGTACACGAAGTGCATCCAGTTTTTGCCGTAACCCTCTCAACTTTTCAGCACATGCTATGTGGGTGAAATTATGATACCATGCCAAGTTTCAACCATTTCAGAGTTCATTTGCGGTGCTTTTTAATTTCAGGGTCATTTAGCTCAAAACAACTCATTTAATGCATGAAAAATAGCAAATGAAGTTAGATAGGGTTGAAATTTTAGGATGTGGCTTCTAATGGTTCATATTGAATGCACAAAAAGTTTGGAGTTGAAATAAGTTAAAAAAAATTGAAATCCTTTTGTAACAGACGAGTTTTCGTCCTAAACCCTGATACTTCGAAAGAGATTGTCCATTTTGTACACGAAGTGCATCCAGTTTTTGCCGTAACCCTCTCAACTTTTTAGCACATGCTATGTGGGTGAAATTATGATACCATGCCAACTTTCAACCATTTCAGAGTTCATTTGTGGTGCTTTTTAATTTCAGGGTCATTTAGCTCAAAACAATTCATTTAATGCATGAAAAATAGCAAATGAAGTTAGATAGGGTTGAAATTTTAGGATGTGGCTTCTAATGGTTCATATTGAATGCACAAAAAGTTTGGAGTTAAAAGAAGTTAAAAAAATTTGAAATCCTTTTGTAACAGACGAGTTTTCGTCCGAAACCCTGATACTTCGAAAGAGATTGTCCATTTTGTACACGAAGTGCATTCAGTTTTTGCCGTAACCCTCTCAAATTTTTAGCACATGCTATGTGGGTGAAATTATGATACCATGCCAACTTTCAACCATTTCAGAGTTCATTTGTGGTGCTTTTTAATTTCAGGGTTATTTAGCTCAAAACAATTCATTAAATGCATGAAAAATAGCAAATGAAGTTAGATAGGGTTGAAATTTTAGGATGTGGCTTCTAATGGTTCATATGGAATGCACAAAAAGTTTGGAGTTGAAATAAGTTAAAAAATTTGAAATCCTTTTGTAACAGACGAGTTTTCGTCCTAAACCCTGATACTTCGAAAGAGATTGTCCATTTTGTACACGAAGTGCATCCAGTTTTTGCCGTAACCCTCTCAACTTTTTATCACATGCTATGTGGGTGAAATTATGATTCCATGCCAAGTTTCAACCATTTCAGAGTTCATTTGTGGTGCTTTTTAATTTCAGGGTCATTTAGCTCAAAACAATTCATTTAATGCATGAAAAATAGCAAATGAAGTTAGATAGGGTTGAAATTTTAGGATGTGGCTTCTAATGGTTCATATTGAATGCACAAAAAGTTTGGAGTTGAAATAAGTTAAAAAAAATTGAAATCCTTTTGTAACAGACGAGTTTTCGTCCTAAACCCTGATACTTCGAAAGAGATTGTCCATTTTGTACACGAAGTGCATCCAGTTTTTGCCGTAACCCTCTCAACTTTTTAGCACATGCTATGTGGGTGAAATTATGATACCATGCCAACTTTCAACCATTTCAGAGTTCATTTGTGGTGCTTTTTAATTTCAGGGTCATTTAGCTCAAAACAATTCATTTAATGCATGAAAAATAGCAAATGAAGTTAGATAGGGTTGAAATTTTAGGATGTAGCTTCTAATGGTTCATATGGAATGCACAAAAAGTTTGGAGTTGAAATAAGTTTAAAAAAATTGAAATCCTTTTGTAACAGACGAGTTTTCGTCCTAAACCCTGATACTTCGAAAGAGATTGTCCATTTTGTACACGAAGTGCATCCAGTTTTTGCCGTAACCCTCTCAACTTTTCAGCACATGCTATGTGGGTGAAATTATGATACCATGCCAAGTTTCAACCATTTCAGAGTTCATTTGCGGTGCTTTTTAATTTCAGGGTCATTTAGCTCAAAACAACTCATTTAATGCATGAAAAATAGCAAATGAAGTTAGATAGGGTTGAAATTTTAGGATGTGGCTTCTAATGGTTCATATTGAATGCACAAAAAGTTTGGAGTTGAAATAAGTTAAAAAAATTTGAAATCCTTTTGTAACAGACGAGTTTTCGTCCTAAACCCTGATACTTCGAAAGAGATTGTCCATTTTGTACACGAAGTGCATCCAGTTTTTGCCGTAACCCTCTCAACTTTTTAGCACATGCTATGTGGGTGAAATTATGATACCATGCCAACTTTCAACCATTTCAGAGTTCATTTGTGGTGCTTTTTAATTTCAGGGTCATTTAGCTCAAAACAATTCATTTAATGCATGAAAAATAGCAAATGAAGTTAGATAGGGTTGAAATTTTAGGATGTGGCTTCTAATGGTTCATATTAAATGCACAAAAAGTTTGGAGTTAAAAGAAGTTAAAAAAATTTGAAATCCTTTTGTAACAGACGAGTTTTCGTCCGAAACCCTGATACTTCGAAAGAGATTGTCCATTTTGTACACGAAGTGCATTCAGTTTTTGCCGTAACCCTCTCAACTTTTTAGCACATGCTATGTGGGTGAAATTATGATACCATGCCAACTTTCAACCATTTCAGAGTTCATTTGTGGTGCTTTTTAATTTCAGGGTTATTTAGCTCAAAACAATTCATTAAATGCATGAAAAATAGCAAATGAAGTTAGATAGGGTTGAAATTTTAGGATGTGGCTTCTAATGGTTCATATGGAATGCACAAAAAGTTTGGAGTTGAAATAAGTTAAAAAATTTGAAATCCTTTTGTAACAGACGAGTTTTCGTCCTAAACCCTGATACTTCGAAAGAGATTGTCCATTTTGTACACGAAGTGCATCCAGTTTTTGCCGTAACCCTCTCAACTTTTTAGCACATGCTATGTGGGTGAAATTATGATTCCATGCCAAGTTTCAACCATTTCAGAGTTCATTTGTGGTGCTTTTTAATTTCAGGGTCATTTAGCTCAAAACAATTCATTTAATGCATGAAAAATAGCAAATGAAGTTAGATAGGGTTGAAATTTTAGGATGTGGCTTCTAATGGTTCATATTGAATGCACAAAAAGTTTGGAGTTAAAAGAAGTTAAAAAAATTTGAAATCCTTTTGTAACAGACGAGTTTTCGTCCGAAACCCTGATACTTCGAAAGAGATTGTCCATTTTGTACACGAAGTGCATTCAGTTTTTGCCGTAACCCTCTCAACTTTTTAGCACATGCTATGTGGGTGAAATTATGATACCATGCCAACTTTCAACCATTTCAGAGTTCATTTGTGGTGCTTTTTAATTTCAGGGTTATTTAGCTCAAAACAATTCATTAAATGCATGAAAAATAGCAAATGAAGTTAGATAGGGTTGAAATTTTAGGATGTGGCTTCTAATGGTTCATATGGAATGCACAAAAAGTTTGGAGTTGAAATAAGTTAAAAAAATTTGAAATCCTTTTGTAACAGACGAGTTTTCGTCCTAAACCCTGATACTTCGAAAGAGATTGTCCATTTTGTACACGAAGTGCATCCAGTTTTTGCCGTAACCCTCTCAACTTTTTAGCACATGCTATGTGGGTGAAATTATGATACCATGCCAAGTTTCAACCATTTCAGAGTTCATTTGTGGTGCTTTTTAATTTCAGGGTCATTTAGCTCAAAACAATTCATTTAATGCATGAAAAATAGCAAATGAAGTTAGATAGGGTTGAAATTTTAGGATGTGGCTTCTAATGGTTCATATTGAATGCACAAAAAGTTTGGAGTTGAAATAAGTTAAAAAAATTTGAAATCCTTTTGTAACAGACGAGTTTTCGTCCTAAACCCTGATACTTCGAAAGAGATTGTCCATTTTGTACACGAAGTGCATCCAGTTTTTGCCGTAACCCTCTCAACTTTTTAGCACATGCTATGTGGGTGAAATTATGATACCATGCCAACTTTCAACCATTTCAGAGTTCATTTGTGGTGCTTTTTAATTTCAGGGTCATTTAGCTCAAAACAATTCATTTAATGCATAAAAAATAGCAAATGAAGTTAGATAGGGTTGAAATTTTAGGATGTGGCTTCTAATGGTTCATATGGAATGCAAAAAAAGTTTGGAGTTGAAATAAGTTTAAAAAAATTGAAATCCTTTTGTAACAGACGAGTTTTCGTCCTAAACCCTGATACTTCGAAAGAGATTGTCCATTTTGTACACGAAGTGCATCCAGTTTTTGCCGTAACCCTCTCAACTTTTCAGCACATGCTATGTGGGTGAAATTATGATACCATGCCAAGTTTCAACCATTTCAGAGTTCATTTGCGGTGCTTTTTAATTTCAGGGTCATTTAGCTCAAAACAACTCATTTAATGCATGAAAAATAGCAAATGAAGTTAGATAGGGTTGAAATTTTAGGATGTGGCTTCTAATGGTTCATATTGAATGCACAAAAAGTTTGGAGTTGAAATAAGTTAAAAAAAAATTGAAATCCTTTTGTAACAGACGAGTTTTCGTCCTAAACCCTGATACTTCGAAAGAGATTGTCCATTTTGTACACGAAGTGCATCCAGTTTTTGCCGTAACCCTCTCAACTTTTTAGCACATGCTATGTGGGTGAAATTATGATACCATGCCAACTTTCAACCATTTCAGAGTTCATTTGTGGTGCTTTTTAATTTCAGGGTCATTTAGCTCAAAACAATTCATTTAATGCATGAAAAATAGCAAATGAAGTTAGATAGGGTTGAAATTTTAGGATGTGGCTTCTATTGGTTCATATTGAATGCACAAAAAGTTTGGAGTTAAAAGAAGTTAAAAAAATTTGAAATCCTTTTGTAACAGACGAGTTTTCGTCCGAAACCCTGATACTTCGAAAGAGATTGTCCATTTTGTACACGAAGTGCATTCAGTTTTTGCCGTAACCCTCTCAACTTTTTAGCACATGCTATGTGGGTGAAATTATGATACCATGCCAACTTTCAACCATTTCAGAGTTCATTTGTGGTGCTTTTTAATTTCAGGGTTATTTAGCTCAAAACAATTCATTAAATGCATGAAAAATAGCAAATGAAGTTAGATAGGGTTGAAATTTTAGGATGTGGCTTCTAATGGTTCATATGGAATGCACAAAAAGTTTGGAGTTGAAATAAGTTAAAAAAATTTGAAATCCTTTTGTAACAGACGAGTTTTCGTCCTAAACCCTGATACTTCGAAAGAGATTGTCCATTTTGTACACGAAGTGCATCCAGTTTTTGCCGTAACCCTCTCAACTTTTTAGCACATGCTATGTGGGTGAAATTATGATACCCTGCCAAGTTTCAACCATTTCAGAGTTCATTTGTGGTGCTTTTTAATTTCAGGGTCATTTAGCTCAAAACAATTCATTTAATGCATGAAAAATAGCAAATGAAGTTAGATAGGGTTGAAATTTTAGGATGTGGCTTCTAATGGTTCATATTGAATGCACAAAAAGTTTGGAGTTGAAATAAGTTAAAAAAATTTGAAATCCTTTTGTAACAGACGAGTTTTCGTCCTAAACCCTGATACTTCGAAAGAGATTGTCCATTTTGTACACGAAGTGCATCCAGTTTTTGCCGTAACCCTCTCAACTTTTTAGCACATGCTATGTGGGTGAAATTATGATACCATGCCAACTTTCAACCATTTCAGAGTTCATTTGTGGTGCTTTTTAATTTCAGGGTCATTTAGCTCAAAACAATTCATTTAATGCATAAAAAATAGCAAATGAAGTTAGATAGGGTTGAAATTTTAGGATGTGGCTTCTAATGGTTCATATGGAATGCAAAAAAAGTTTGGAGTTGAAATAAGTTTAAAAAAATTGAAATCCTTTTGTAACAGACGAGTTTTCGTCCTAAACCCTGATACTTCGAAAGAGATTGTCCATTTTGTACACGAAGTGCATCCAGTTTTTGCCGTAACCCTCTCAACTTTTCAGCACATGCTATGTGGGTGAAATTATGATACCATGCCAAGTTTCAACCATTTCAGA
The DNA here is from genome assembly GCA_039707655.1 of Elymus sibiricus. Classification (NCBI taxonomy): domain Eukaryota; kingdom Viridiplantae; phylum Streptophyta; class Magnoliopsida; order Poales; family Poaceae; genus Elymus; species Elymus sibiricus. The sequence goes on from CM077665.1 coordinate 244,271,580, forward strand.
GTTCATTTGCGGTGCTTTTTAATTTCAGGGTCATTTAGCTCAAAACAACTCATTTAATGCATGAAAAATAGCAAATGAAGTTAGATAGGGTTGAAATTTTAGGATGTGGCTTCTAATGGTTCATATTGAATGCACAAAAAGTTTGGAGTTGAAATAAGTTAAAAAAATTTGAAATCCTTTTGTAACAGACGAGTTTTCGTCCTAAACCCTGATACTTCGAAAGAGATTGTCCATTTTGTACACGAAGTGCATCCAGTTTTTGCCGTAACCCTCTCAACTTTTTAGCACATGCTATGTGGGTGAAATTATGATACCATGCCAACTTTCAACCATTTCAGAGTTCATTTGTGGTGCTTTTTAATTTCAGGGTCATTTAGCTCAAAACAATTCATTTAATGCATGAAAAATAGCAAATGAAGTTAGATAGGGTTGAAATTTTAGGATGTGGCTTCTAATGGTTCATATTGAATGCACAAAAAGTTTGGAGTTAAAAGAAGTTAAAAAAATTTGAAATCCTTTTGTAACAGACGAGTTTTCGTCCGAAACCCTGATACTTCGAAAGAGATTGTCCATTTTGTACACGAAGTGCATTCAGTTTTTGCCGTAACCCTCTCAACTTTTTAGCACATGCTATGTGGGTGAAATTATGATACCATGCCAACTTTCAACCATTTCAGAGTTCATTTGTGGTGCTTTTTAATTTCAGGGTTATTTAGCTCAAAACAATTCATTAAATGCATGAAAAATAGCAAATGAAGTTAGATAGGGTTGAAATTTTAGGATGTGGCTTCTAATGGTTCATATGGAATGCACAAAAAGTTTGGAGTTGAAATAAGTTAAAAAATTTGAAATCCTTTTGTAACAGACGAGTTTTCGTCCTAAACCCTGATACTTCGAAAGAGATTGTCCATTTTGTACACGAAGTGCATCCAGTTTTTGCCGTAACCCTCTCAACTTTTTAGCACATGCTATGTGGGTGAAATTATGATTCCATGCCAAGTTTCAACCATTTCAGAGTTCATTTGTGGTGCTTTTTAATTTCAGGGTCATTTAGCTCAAAACAATTCATTTAATGCATGAAAAATAGCAAATGAAGTTAGATAGGGTTGAAATTTTAGGATGTGGCTTCTAATGGTTCATATTGAATGCACAAAAAGTTTGGAGTTGAAATAAGTTAAAAAAATTTGAAATCCTTTTGTAACAGACGAGTTTTCGTCCTAAACCCTGATACTTCGAAAGAGATTGTCCATTTTGTACACGAAGTGCATCCAGTTTTTGCCGTAACCCTCTCAACTTTTTAGCACATGCTATGTGGGTGAAATTATGATACCATGCCAACTTTCAACCATTTCAGAGTTCATTTGTGGTGCTTTTTAATTTCAGGGTCATTTAGCTCAAAACAATTCATTTAATGCATGAAAAATAGCAAATGAAGTTAGATAGGGTTGAAATTTTAGGATGTAGCTTCTAATGGTTCATATGGAATGCACAAAAAGTTTGGAGTTGAAATAAGTTTAAAAAAATTGAAATCCTTTTGTAACAGACGAGTTTTCGTCCTAAACCCTGATACTTCGAAAGAGATTGTCCATTTTGTACACGAAGTGCATCCAGTTTTTGCCGTAACCCTCTCAACTTTTCAGCACATGCTATGTGGGTGAAATTATGATACCATGCCAAGTTTCAACCATTTCAGAGTTCATTTGCGGTGCTTTTTAATTTCAGGGTCATTTAGCTCAAAACAACTCATTTAATGCATGAAAAATAGCAAATGAAGTTAGATAGGGTTGAAATTTTAGGATGTGGCTTCTAATGGTTCATATTGAATGCACAAAAAGTTTGGAGTTGAAATAAGTTAAAAAAATTTGAAATCCTTTTGTAACAGACGAGTTTTCGTCCTAAACCCTGATACTTCGAAAGAGATTGTCCATTTTGTACACGAAGTGCATCCAGTTTTTGCCGTAACCCTCTCAACTTTTTAGCACATGCTATGTGGGTGAAATTATGATACCATGCCAACTTTCAACCATTTCAGAGTTCATTTGTGGTGCTTTTTAATTTCAGGGTCATTTAGCTCAAAACAATTCATTTAATGCATGAAAAATAGCAAATGAAGTTAGATAGGGTTGAAATTTTAGGATGTGGCTTCTAATGGTTCATATTGAATGCACAAAAAGTTTGGAGTTAAAAGAAGTTAAAAAAATTTGAAATCCTTTTGTAACAGACGAGTTTTCGTCCGAAACCCTGATACTTCGAAAGAGATTGTCCATTTTGTACACGAAGTGCATTCAGTTTTTGCCGTAACCCTCTCAACTTTTTAGCACATGCTATGTGGGTGAAATTATGATACCATGCCAACTTTCAACCATTTCAGAGTTCATTTGCGGTGCTTTTTAATTTCAGGGTTATTTAGCTCAAAACAATTCATTAAATGCATGAAAAATAGCAAATGAAGTTAGATAGGGTTGAAATTTTAGGATGTGGCTTCTAATGGTTCATATGGAATGCACAAAAAGTTTGGAGTTGAAATAAGTTAAAAAATTTGAAATCCTTTTGTAACAGACGAGTTTTCGTCCTAAACCCTGATACTTCGAAAGAGATTGTCCATTTTGTACACGAAGTGCATCCAGTTTTTGCCGTAACCCTCTCAACTTTTTAGCACATGCTATGTGGGTGAAATTATGATTCCATGCCAAGTTTCAACCATTTCAGAGTTCATTTGTGGTGCTTTTTAATTTCAGGGTCATTTAGCTCAAAACAATTCATTTAATGCATGAAAAATAGCAAATGAAGTTAGATAGGGTTGAAATTTTAGGATGTGGCTTCTAATGGTTCATATTGAATGCACAAAAAGTTTGGAGTTAAAAGAAGTTAAAAAAATTTGAAATCCTTTTGTAACAGACGAGTTTTCGTCCGAAACCCTGATACTTCGAAAGAGATTGTCCATTTTGTACACGAAGTGCATTCAGTTTTTGCCGTAACCCTCTCAACTTTTTAGCACATGCTATGTGGGTGAAATTATGATACCATGCCAACTTTCAACCATTTCAGAGTTCATTTGTGGTGCTTTTTAATTTCAGGGTTATTTAGCTCAAAACAATTCATTAAATGCATGAAAAATAGCAAATGAAGTTAGATAGGGTTGAAATTTTAGGATGTGGCTTCTAATGGTTCATATGGAATGCACAAAAAGTTTGGAGTTGAAATAAGTTAAAAAAATTTGAAATCCTTTTGTAACAGACGAGTTTTCGTCCTAAACCCTGATACTTCGAAAGAGATTGTCCATTTTGTACACGAAGTGCATCCAGTTTTTGCCGTAACCCTCTCAACTTTTTAGCACATGCTATGTGGGTGAAATTATGATACCATGCCAAGTTTCAACCATTTCAGAGTTCATTTGTGGTGCTTTTTAATTTCAGGGTCATTTAGCTCAAAACAATTCATTTAATGCATGAAAAATAGCAAATGAAGTTAGATAGGGTTGAAATTTTAGGATGTGGCTTCTAATGGTTCATATTGAATGCACAAAAAGTTTGGAGTTGAAATAAGTTAAAAAAATTTGAAATCCTTTTGTAACAGACGAGTTTTCGTCCTAAACCCTGATACTTCGAAAGAGATTGTCCATTTTGTACACGAAGTGCATCCAGTTTTTGCCGTAACCCTCTCAACTTTTTAGCACATGCTATGTGGGTGAAATTATGATACCATGCCAACTTTCAACCATTTCAGAGTTCATTTGTGGTGCTTTTTAATTTCAGGGTCATTTAGCTCAAAACAATTCATTTAATGCATAAAAAATAGCAAATGAAGTTAGATAGGGTTGAAATTTTAGGATGTGGCTTCTAATGGTTCATATGGAATGCAAAAAAAGTTTGGAGTTGAAATAAGTTTAAAAAAATTGAAATCCTTTTGTAACAGACGAGTTTTCGTCCTAAACCCTGATACTTCGAAAGAGATTGTCCATTTTGTACACGAAGTGCATCCAGTTTTTGCCGTAACCCTCTCAACTTTTCAGCACATGCTATGTGGGTGAAATTATGATACCATGCCAAGTTTCAACCATTTCAGAGTTCATTTGCGGTGCTTTTTAATTTCAGGGTCATTTAGCTCAAAACAACTCATTTAATGCATGAAAAATAGCAAATGAAGTTAGATAGGGTTGAAATTTTAGGATGTGGCTTCTAATGGTTCATATTGAATGCACAAAAAGTTTGGAGTTGAAATAAGTTAAAAAAATTTGAAATCCTTTTGTAACAGACGAGTTTTCGTCCTAAACCCTGATACTTCGAAAGAGATTGTCCATTTTGTACACGAAGTGCATCCAGTTTTTGCCGTAACCCTCTCAACTTTTTAGCACATGCTATGTGGGTGAAATTATGATACCATGCCAACTTTCAACCATTTCAGAGTTCATTTGTGGTGCTTTTTAATTTCAGGGTCATTTAGCTCAAAACAATTCATTTAATGCATGAAAAATAGCAAATGAAGTTAGATAGGGTTGAAATTTTAGGATGTGGCTTCTAATGGTTCATATTGAATGCACAAAAAGTTTGGAGTTAAAAGAAGTTAAAAAAATTTGAAATCCTTTTGTAACAGACGAGTTTTCGTCCGAAACCCTGATACTTCGAAAGAGATTGTCCATTTTGTACACGAAGTGCATTCAGTTTTTGCCGTAACCCTCTCAACTTTTTAGCACATGCTATGTGGGTGAAATTATGATACCATGCCAACTTTCAACCATTTCAGAGTTCATTTGTGGTGCTTTTTAATTTCAGGGTTATTTAGCTCAAAACAATTCATTAAATGCATGAAAAATAGCAAATGAAGTTAGATAGGGTTGAAATTTTAGGATGTGGCTTCTAATGGTTCATATGGAATGCACAAAAAGTTTGGAGTTGAAATAAGTTAAAAAATTTTTAAATCCTTTTGTAACAGACGAGTTTTCGTCCTAAACCCTGATACTTCGAAAGAGATTGTCCATTTTGTACACGAAGTGCATCCAGTTTTTGCCGTAACCCTCTCAACTTTTTAGCACATGCTATGTGGGTGAAATTATGATTCCATGCCAAGTTTCAACCATTTCAGAGTTCATTTGTGGTGCTTTTTAATTTCAGGGTCATTTAGCTCAAAACAATTCATTTAATGCATGAAAAATAGCAAATGAAGTTAGATAGGGTTGAAATTTTAGGATGTGGCTTCTAATGGTTCATATTGAATGCACAAAAAGTTTGGAGTTAAAAGAAGTTAAAAAAATTTGAAATCCTTTTGTAACAGACGAGTTTTCGTCCGAAACCCTGATACTTCGAAAGAGATTGTCCATTTTGTACACGAAGTGCATTCAGTTTTTGCCGTAACCCTCTCAACTTTTTAGCACATGCTATGTGGGTGAAATTATGATACCATGCCAACTTTCAACCATTTCAGAGTTCATTTGTGGTGCTTTTTAATTTCAGGGTTATTTAGCTCAAAACAATTCATTAAATGCATGAAAAATAGCAAATGAAGTTAGATAGGGTTGAAATTTTAGGATGTGGCTTCTAATGGTTCATATGGAATGCACAAAAAGTTTGGAGTTGAAATAAGTTAAAAAAAATTGAAATCCTTTTGTAACAGACGAGTTTTCGTCCTAAACCCTGATACTTCGAAAGAGATTGTCCATTTTGTACACGAAGTGCATCCAGTTTTTGCCGTAACCCTCTCAACTTTTTAGCACATGCTATGTGGGTGAAATTATGATACCATGCCAAGTTTCAACCATTTCAGAGTTCATTTGTGGTGCTTTTTAATTTCAGGGTCATTTAGCTCAAAACAATTCATTTAATGCATGAAAAATAGCAAATGAAGTTAGATAGGGTTGAAATTTTAGGATGTGGCTTCTAATGGTTCATATTGAATGCACAAAAAGTTTGGAGTTGAAATAAGTTAAAAAAATTTGAAATCCTTTTGTAACAGACGAGTTTTCGTCCTAAACCCTGATACTTCGAAAGAGATTGTCCATTTTGTACACGAAGTGCATCCAGTTTTTGCCGTAACCCTCTCAACTTTTTAGCACATGCTATGTGGGTGAAATTATGATACCATGCCAACTTTCAACCATTTCAGAGTTCATTTGTGGTGCTTTTTAATTTCAGGGTCATTTAGCTCAAAACAATTCATTTAATGCATGAAAAATAGCAAATGAAGTTAGATAGGGTTGAAATTTTAGGATGTGGCTTCTAATGGTTCATATGGAATGCAAAAAAAGTTTGGAGTTGAAATAAGTTTAAAAAAATTGAAATCCTTTTGTAACAGACGAGTTTTCGTCCTAAACCCTGATACTTCGAAAGAGATTGTCCATTTTGTACACGAAGTGCATCCAGTTTTTGCCGTAACCCTCTCAACTTTTCAGCACATGCTATGTGGGTGAAATTATGATACCATGCCAACTTTCAACCATTTCAGAGTTCATTTGCGGTGCTTTTTAATTTCAGGGTCATTTAGCTCAAAACAACTCATTTAATGCATGAAAAATAGCAAATGAAGTTAGATAGGGTTGAAATTTTAGGATGTGGCTTCTAATGGTTCATATTGAATGCACAAAAAGTTTGGAGTTGAAATAAGTTAAAAAAATTTGAAATCCTTTTGTAACAGACGAGTTTTCGTCCTAAACCCTGATACTTCGAAAGAGATTGTCCATTTTGTACACGAAGTGCATCCAGTTTTTGCCGTAACCCTCTCAACTTTTTAGCACATGCTATGTGGGTGAAATTATGATACCATGCCAACTTTCAACCATTTCAGAGTTCATTTGTGGTGCTTTTTAATTTCAGGGTTATTTAGCTCAAAACAATTCATTAAATGCATGAAAAATAGCAAATGAAGTTAGATAGGGTTGAAATTTTAGGATGTGGCTTCTAATGGTTCATATGGAATGCACAAAAAGTTTGGAGTTGAAATAAGTTAAAAAAATTTGAAATCCTTTTGTAACAGACGAGTTTTCGTCCTAAACCCTGATACTTCGAAAGAGATTGTCCATTTTGTACACGAAGTGCATCCAGTTTTTGCCGTAACCCTCTCAACTTTTTAGCACATGCTATGTGGGTGAAATTATGATACCATGCCAAGTTTCAACCATTTCAGAGTTCATTTGTGGTGCTTTTTAATTTCAGGGTCATTTAGCTCAAAACAATTCATTTAATGCATGAAAAATAGCAAATGAAGTTAGATAGGGTTGAAATTTTAGGATGTGGCTTCTAATGGTTCATATTGAATGCACAAAAAGTTTGGAGTTGAAATAAGTTAAAAAAATTTGAAATCCTTTTGTAACAGACGAGTTTTCGTCCTAAACCCTGATACTTCGAAAGAGATTGTCCATTTTGTACACGAAGTGCATCCAGTTTTTGCCGTAACCCTCTCAACTTTTTAGCACATGCTATGTGGGTGAAATTATGATACCATGCCAACTTTCAACCATTTCAGAGTTCATTTGTGGTGCTTTTTAATTTCAGGGTCATTTAGCTCAAAACAATTCATTTAATGCATAAAAAATAGCAAATGAAGTTAGATAGGGTTGAAATTTTAGGATGTGGCTTCTAATGGTTCATATGGAATGCAAAAAAAGTTTGGAGTTGAAATAAGTTTAAAAAAATTGAAATCCTTTTGTAACAGACGAGTTTTCGTCCTAAACCCTGATACTTCGAAAGAGATTGTCCATTTTGTACACGAAGTGCATCCAGTTTTTGCCGTAACCCTCTCAACTTTTCAGCACATGCTATGTGGGTGAAATTATGATACCATGCCAAGTTTCAACCATTTCAGAGTTCATTTGCGGTGCTTTTTAATTTCAGGGTCATTTAGCTCAAAACAACTCATTTAATGCATGAAAAATAGCAAATGAAGTTAGATAGGGTTGAAATTTTAGGATGTGGCTTCTAATGGTTCATATTGAATGCACAAAAAGTTTGGAGTTGAAATAAGTTAAAAAAATTTGAAATCCTTTTGTAACAGACGAGTTTTCGTCCTAAACCCTGATACTTCGAAAGAGATTGTCCATTTTGTACACGAAGTGCATCCAGTTTTTGCCGTAACCCTCTCAACTTTTTAGCACATGCTATGTGGGTGAAATTATGATACCATGCCAACTTTCAACCATTTCAGAGTTCATTTGTGGTGCTTTTTAATTTCAGGGTCATTTAGCTCAAAACAATTCATTTAATGCATGAAAAATAGCAAATGAAGTTAGATAGGGTTGAAATTTTAGGATGTGGCTTCTAATGGTTCATATTGAATGCACAAAAAGTTTGGAGTTAAAAGAAGTTAAAAAAATTTGAAATCCTTTTGTAACAGACGAGTTTTCGTCCGAAACCCTGATACTTCGAAAGAGATTGTCCATTTTGTACACGAAGTGCATTCAGTTTTTGCCGTAACCCTCTCAACTTTTTAGCACATGCTATGTGGGTGAAATTATGATACCATGCCAACTTTCAACCATTTCAGAGTTCATTTGTGGTGCTTTTTAATTTCAGGGTTATTTAGCTCAAAACAATTCATTAAATGCATGAAAAATAGCAAATGAAGTTAGATAGGGTTGAAATTTTAGGATGTGGCTTCTAATGGTTCATATGGAATGCACAAAAAGTTTGGAGTTGAAATAAGTTAAAAAAATTTGAAATCCTTTTGTAACAGACGAGTTTTCGTCCTAAACCCTGATACTTCGAAAGAGATTGTCCATTTTGTACACGAAGTGCATCCAGTTTTTGCCGTAACCCTCTCAACTTTTTAGCACATGCTATGTGGGTGAAATTATGATACCATGCCAAGTTTCAACCATTTCAGAGTTCATTTGTGGTGCTTTTTAATTTCAGGGTCATTTAGCTCAAAACAATTCATTTAATGCATGAAAAATAGCAAATGAAGTTAGATAGGGTTGAAATTTTAGGATGTGGCTTCTAATGGTTCATATTGAATGCACAAAAAGTTTGGAGTTGAAATAAGTTAAAAAAATTTGAAATCCTTTTGTAACAGACGAGTTTTCGTCCTAAACCCTGATACTTCGAAAGAGATTGTCCATTTTGTACACGAAGTGCATCCAGTTTTTGCCGTAACCCTCTCAACTTTTTAGCACATGCTATGTGGGTGAAATTATGATACCATGCCAACTTTCAACCATTTCAGAGTTCATTTGTGGTGCTTTTTAATTTCAGGGTCATTTAGCTCAAAACAATTCATTTAATGCATAAAAAATAGCAAATGAAGTTAGATAGGGTTGAAATTTTAGGATGTGGCTTCTAATGGTTCATATGGAATGCAAAAAAAGTTTGGAGTTGAAATAAGTTTAAAAAAATTGAAATCCTTTTGTAACAGACGAGTTTTCGTCCTAAACCCTGATACTTCGAAAGAGATTGTCCATTTTGTACACGAAGTGCATCCAGTTTTTGCCGTAACCCTCTCAACTTTTCAGCACATGCTATGTGGGTGAAATTATGATACCATGCCAAGTTTCAACCATTTCAGAGTTCATTTGCGGTGCTTTTTAATTTCAGGGTCATTTAGCTCAAAACAACTCATTTAATGCATGAAAAATAGCAAATGAAGTTAGATAGGGTTGAAATTTTAGGATGTGGCTTCTAATGGTTCATATTGAATGCACAAAAAGTTTGGAGTTGAAATAAGTTAAAAAAATTTGAAATCCTTTTGTAACAGACGAGTTTTCGTCCTAAACCCTGATACTTCGAAAGAGATTGTCCATTTTGTACACGAAGTGCATCCAGTTTTTGCCGTAACCCTCTCAACTTTTTAGCACATGCTATGTGGGTGAAATTATGATACCATGCCAACTTTCAACCATTTCAGAGTTCATTTGTGGTGCTTTTTAATTTCAGGGTCATTTAGCTCAAAACAATTCATTTAATGCATGAAAAATAGCAAATGAAGTTAGATAGGGTTGAAATTTTAGGATGTGGCTTCTAATGGTTCATATTGAATGCACAAAAAGTTTGGAGTTAAAAGAAGTTAAAAAAATTTGAAATCCTTTTGTAACAGACGAGTTTTCGTCCGAAACCCTGATACTTCGAAAGAGATTGTCCATTTTGTACACGAAGTGCATTCAGTTTTTGCCGTAACCCTCTCAACTTTTTAGCACATGCTATGTGGGTGAAATTATGATACCATGCCAACTTTCAACCATTTCAGAGTTCATTTGTGGTGCTTTTTAATTTCAGGGTTATTTAGCTCAAAACAATTCATTAAATGCATGAAAAATAGCAAATGAAGTTAGATAGGGTTGAAATTTTAGGATGTGGCTTCTAATGGTTCATATGGAATGCACAAAAAGTTTGGAGTTGAAATAAGTTAAAAAATTTGAAATCCTTTTGTAACAGACGAGTTTTCGTCCTAAACCCTGATACTTCGAAAGAGATTGTCCATTTTGTACACGAAGTGCATCCAGTTTTTGCCGTAACCCTCTCAACTTTTTAGCACATGCTATGTGGGTGAAATTATGATTCCATGCCAAGTTTCAACCATTTCAGAGTTCATTTGTGGTGCTTTTTAATTTCAGGGTCATTTAGCTCAAAACAATTCATTTAATGCATGAAAAATAGCAAATGAAGTTAGATAGGGTTGAAATTTTAGGATGTGGCTTCTAATGGTTCATATTGAATGCACAAAAAGTTTGGAGTTGAAATAAGTTAAAAAAATTTGAAATCCTTTTGTAACAGACGAGTTTTCGTCCTAAACCCTGATACTTCGAAAGAGATTGTCCATTTTGTACACGAAGTGCATCCAGTTTTAGCCGTAACCCTCTCAACTTTTTAGCACATGCTATGTGGGTGAAATTATGATACCATGCCAACTTTCAACCATTTCAGAGTTCATTTGTGGTGCTTTTTAATTTCAGGGTCATTTAGCTCAAAACAATTCATTTAATGCATGAAAAATAGCAAATGAAGTTAGATAGGGTTGAAATTTTAGGATGTAGCTTCTAATGGTTCATATGGAATGCACAAAAAGTTTGGAGTTGAAATAAGTTTAAAAAAATTGAAATCCTTTTGTAACAGACGAGTTTTCGTCCTAAACCCTGATACTTCGAAAGAGATTGTCCATTTTGTACACGAAGTGCATCCAGTTTTTGCCGTAACCCTCTCAACTTTTCAGCACATGCTATGTGGGTGAAATTATGATACCATGCCAAGTTTCAACCATTTCAGAGTTCATTTGCGGTGCTTTTTAATTTCAGGGTCATTTAGCTCAAAACAACTCATTTAATGCATGAAAAATAGCAAATGAAGTTAGATAGGGTTGAAATTTTAGGATGTGGCTTCTAATGGTTCATATTGAATGCACAAAAAGTTTGGAGTTGAAATAAGTTAAAAAAATTTGAAATCCTTTTGTAACAGACGAGTTTTCGTCCTAAACCCTGATACTTCGAAAGAGATTGTCCATTTTGTACACGAAGTGCATCCAGTTTTTGCCGTAACCCTCTCAACTTTTTAGCACATGCTATGTGGGTGAAATTATGATACCATGCCAACTTTCAACCATTTCAGAGTTCATTTGTGGTGCTTTTTAATTTCAGGGTCATTTAGCTCAAAACAATTCATTTAATGCATGAAAAATAGCAAATGAAGTTAGATAGGGTTGAAATTTTAGGATGTGGCTTCTAATGGTTCATATTGAATGCACAAAAAGTTTGGAGTTAAAAGAAGTTAAAAAAATTTGAAATCCTTTTGTAACAGACGAGTTTTCGTCCGAAACCCTGATACTTCGAAAGAGATTGTCCATTTTGTACACGAAGTGCATTCAGTTTTTGCCGTAACCCTCTCAACTTTTCAGCACATGCTATGTGGGTGAAATTATGATACCATGCCAAGTTTCAACCATTTCAGAGTTCATTTGCGGTGCTTTTTAATTTCAGGGTCATTTAGCTCAAAACAACTCATTTAATGCATGAAAAATAGCAAATGAAGTTAGATAGGGTTGAAATTTTAGGATGTGGCTTCTAATGGTTCATATTGAATGCACAAAAAGTTTGGAGTTGAAATAAGTTAAAAAAATTTGAAATCCTTTTGTAACAGACGAGTTTTCGTCCTAAACCCTGATACTTCGAAAGAGATTGTCCATTTTGTACACGAAGTGCATCCAGTTTTTGCCGTAACCCTCTCAACTTTTTAGCACATGCTATGTGGGTGAAATTATGATACCATGCCAACTTTCAACCATTTCAGAGTTCATTTGTGGTGCTTTTTAATTTCAGGGTCATTTAGCTCAAAACAATTCATTTAATGCATGAAAAATAGCAAATGAAGTTAGATAGGGTTGAAATTTTAGGATGTGGCTTCTAATGGTTCATATTGAATGCACAAAAAGTTTGGAGTTGAAAGAAGTTAAAAAAATTTGAAATCCTTTTGTAACAGACGAGTTTTCGTCCGAAACCCTGATACTTCGAAAGAGATTGTCCATTTTGTACACGAAGTGCATTCAGTTTTTGCCGTAACCCTCTCAACTTTTTAGCACATGCTATGTGGGTGAAATTATGATACCATGCCAACTTTCAACCATTTCAGAGTTCATTTGTGGTGCTTTTTAATTTCAGGGTTATTTAGCTCAAAACAATTCATTAAATGCATGAAAAATAGCAAATGAAGTTAGATAGGGTTGAAATTTTAGGATGTAGCTTCTAATGGTTCATATGGAATACACAAAAAGTTTGGAGTTGAAATAAGTTTAAAAAAATTGAAATCCTTTTGTAACAGACGAGTTTTCGTCCTAAACCCTGATACTTCGAAAGAGATTGTCCATTTTGTACACGAAGTGCATCCAGTTTTTGCCGTAACCCTCTCAACTTTTCAGCACATGCTATGTGGGTGAAATTATGATACCATGCCAAGTTTCAACCATTTCAGAGTTCATTTGCGGTGCTTTTTAATTTCAGGGTCATTTAGCTCAAAACAACTCATTTAATGCATGAAAAATAGCAAATGAAGTTAGATAGGGTTGAAATTTTAGGATGTGGCTTCTAATGGTTCATATTGAATGCACAAAAAGTTTGGAGTTGAAATAAGTTAAAAAAATTTGAAATCCTTTTGTAACAGACGAGTTTTCGTCCTAAACCCTGATACTTCGAAAGAGATTGTCCATTTTGTACACGAAGTGCATCCTGTTTTTGCCGTAACCCTCTCAACTTTTTAGCACATGCTATGTGGGTGAAATTATGATACCATGCCAACTTTCAACCATTTCAGAGTTCATTTGTGGTGCTTTTTAATTTCAGGGTCATTTAGCTCAAAACAATTCATTTAATGCATGAAAAATAGCAAATGAAGTTAGATAGGGTTGAAATTTTAGGATGTGGCTTCTAATGGTTCATATTGAATGCACAAAAAGTTTGGAGTTAAAAGAAGTTAAAAAAATTTGAAATCCTTTTGTAACAGACGAGTTTTCGTCCGAAACCCTGATACTTCGAAAGAGATTGTCCATTTTGTACACGAAGTGCATCCAGTTTTTGCCGTAACCCTCTCAACTTTTCAGCACATGCTATGTGGGTGAAATTATGATACCATGCCAAGTTTCAACCATTTCAGAGTTCATTTGTGGTGCTTTTTAATTTCAGGGTTATTTAGCTCAAAATAATTCATTAAATGCATGAAAAATAGCAAGTGAAGTTAGATAGGGTTGAAATTTTAGGATGTGGCTTCTAATGGTTCATATGGAATGCACAAAAAGTTTGGAGTTGAAATAAGTTTAAAAAAATTGAAATCCTTTTGTAACAGACGAGTTTTCGTCCTAAACCCTGATACTTCGAAAGAGATTGTCCATTTTGTACACGAAGTGCATCCAGTTTTTGCCGTAACCCTCTCAACTTTTTAGCACATGCTATGTGGGTTAAATTATGATACCATGCCAAGTTTCAACCATTTCAGAGTTCATTTGTTGTGCTTTTTAATTTCAGAGTCATTTAGGTCAAAACAATTCAATAAATGCATGAAAAATAGCAAATGAAGTTAGATAGGGTTGAAATTTTAGGATGTGGCTTCTAATGGTTCATATTGAATGCACAAAAAGTCTGGAGTTGAAATAAGTTAAAAAAAATTGAAATCCTTTTGTAACAGACGAGTTTTCGTCCGAAACCCTGATATTTCGAAAGAGATTGTCCATTTTGTACACGAAGTGCATCCAGTTTTTGCCGTAACCCTCTCAACTTTTTAGCACATGCTATGTGGGTGAAATTATCATACCATGCCAAGTTTCAACCATTTGATTGTTCATTTGTGGTGCTTTTTAATTTCAGGGTCATTTAGCTCAAAACAATTCATTAAATGCATGAAAAATAGGAAATGAAGTTAGATAGGGTTGAAATTTTAGGATGTGGCTTCTAATGGTTCATATTGAATGCACAAAAAGTCTGGAGTTGAAAAAAGTTAAAAAAAATTGAAATCCTTATGTAACAGACGAGTTTTCGTCCGAAACCCTGATACTTCGAAAGAGATTGTCCATTTTGTACACGAAGTGCATCCAGCTTTTGCCGTAACCCTCTCAACTTTTTATCCCATGCTATGTGGGTGAAATTATGATACCATGCCAAGTTTCAACCTTTTTAGAGTTCATTTGTGGTGCTTTTTAATTTCGGGGTCATTTAGCTCAAAACAATTCATTAAATGCATAAAAAATAGCAAATGAAGTTAGATAGGGTTGAAATTTTAGGATGTGGCTTCTAATGCTTCATATTGAATGCACAAAAAGTCTGGAGTTGAAATAAGTTAAAAAAATTGAAATCCTTTGGTAACACACGAGTTTTCGTCCGAAACCCTCATACTTCGAAAGAGATTGTCCATTTTGTACACGAAGTGCATCCAGTTTTTGCCGTAACCCTCTCAACTTTTTAGCACATGCTATGTGGGTGAAATTATGATACCATGCCAAGTTTCAACCATTTCAGAGTTCATTTGTGGTGCTTTTTAATTTCAGGGTCATTTATCTCAAAACAATTCATTAAATGCATGAAAAATAGCAAATGAAGTTAGATAGGGTTGAAAGTTTAGGATGTGGCTTCTAATGGTTCATATTGAATGCACAAAAAGTCTGGAGTTGAAATAATTTTAAAAAATTGAAATCATTTTGTAACAGACGAGTTTTCGTCCGAAACCCTGATACTTCGAAAGAGATTGTCCATTTTGTACACGAAGTGCATCCAGTTTTTGCCGTAACCCTCTCAACTTTTTAGCACATGCTATGTGGGTGAAATTATGATACCATGCCAACTTTCAACCATTTCAGAGTTCATTTGTGGTGCTTTTTAATTTCAGGGTCATTTAGCTCAAAACAATTCATTTAATGCATGAAAAATAGCAAATGAAGTTAGATAGGGTTGAAATTTTAGGATGTGGCTTCTAATGGTTCATATGGAATGCACAAAAAGTTTGGAGTTGAAATAAGTTTAAAAAAATAGAAATCCTTTTGTAACAGACGAGTTTTCGTCCTAAACCCTGATACTTCGAAAGAGATTGTCCATTTTGTACACGAAGTGCATCCAGTTTTTGCCGTAACCCTCTCAACTTTTCAGCACATGCTATGTGGGTGAAATTATGATACCATGCCAAGTTTCAACCATTTCAGAGTTCATTTGCGGTGCTTTTTAATTTCAGGGTCATTTAGCTCAAAACAACTCATTTAATGCATGAAAAATAGCAAATGAAGTTAGATAGGGTTGAAATTTTAGGATGTGGCTTCTAATGGTTCATATTGAATGCACAAAAAGTTTGGAGTTGAAATAAGTTAAAAAAAAATTGAAATCCTTTTGTAACAGACGAGTTTTCGTCCTAAACCCTGATACTTCGAAAGAGATTGTCCATTTTGTACACGAAGTGCTTCCAGCTTTTGCCGTAACCCTCTCAACTTTTTATCCCATGCTATGTGGGTGAAATTATGATACCATGCCAAGTTTCAACCTTTTTAGAGTTCATTTGTGGTGCTTTTTAATTTCAGGGTCATTTAGCTCAAAACAATTCATTAAATGCATAAAAAATAGCAAATGAAGTTAGATAGGGTTGAAATTTTAGGATGTGGCTTCTAATGCTTCATATTGAATGCACAAAAAGTCTGGAGTTGAAATAAGTTAAAAAAATTGAAATCCTTTGGTAACACACGAGTTTTCGTCCGAAACCCTGATACTTCGAAAGAGATTGTCCATTTTGTACACGAAGTGCATCCAGTTTTTGCCGTAACCCTCTCAACTTTTTAGCACATGCTATGTGGGTGAAATTATGATACCATGCCAAGTTTCAACCATTTCAGAGTTCATTTGTGGTGCTTTTTAATTTCAGGGTCATTTAGCTGAAAACAATTCATTAAATGCATGAAAAATAGCAAATGAAGTTAGATAGGGTTGAAAGTTTAGGATGTGGCTTCTAATAGTTCATATTGAATGCACAAAAAGTCTGGAGTTGAAATAATTTGAAAAAATTGAAATCCTTTTGTAACAGACGAGTTTTCGTCCGAAACCGTGATACTTCGAAAGAGATTGTCCATTTTGTACACGAAGTGCATCCAGTTTTTGCCGTAACCCTCTCAACTTTTTAGCACATGCTATGTGGGTGAAATTATGATACCATGCCAACTTTCAACCATTTCAGAGTTCATTTCTGGTGCTTTTTAATTTCAGGGTTATTTAGCTCAAAACAATTCATTAAATGCATGAAAAATAGCAAATGAAGTTAGATAGGGTTGAAATTTAAAGAATGTGGCTTCTAATGGTTCATATGGAATGCACAAAAAGTTTGGAGTTGAAATAAGTTTAAAAAAATTGAAATCCTTTTGTAACAGACGAGTTTTCGTCCTAAACCCTGATACTTCGAAAGAGATTGTCCATTTTGTACACGAAGTGCATCCAGTTTTTGCCGTAACCCTCTCAACTTTTTATCACATGCTATGTGGGTGAAATTATGATACCATGCCAAGTTTCAACCATTTCAGAGTTCATTTGTGGTGCTTTTTAATTTCAGGGTCATTTAGCTCAAAACAATTCATTTAATGCATGAAAAATAGCAAATGAAGTTAGATAGGGTTGAAATTTTAGGATGTGGCTTCTAATGGTTCATATTGAATGCACAAAAAGTCTGGAGTTGAAATAAGTTAAAAAAATTGAAATCCTTTTGTAACAGACGAGTTTTCGTCCGAAACCCTGATATTTCGAAAGAGATTGTCCATTTTGTACACGAAGTGCATCCAGTTTTTGCCGTAACCCTCTCAACTTTTTTGCACATGCTATGTGGGTGAAATTATCATACCATGCCAAGTTTCAACCATTTGATTGTTCATTTGTGGTGCTTTTTAATTTCAGGGTCATTTAGCTCAAAACAATTCATTAAATGCATGAAAAATAGGAAGTGAAGTTAGATAGGGTTGAAATTTTAGGATGTGGCTTCTAATGGTTCATATTGAATGCACAAAAAGTCTGGAGTTGAAAAAAGTTAAAAAAAATTGAAATCCTTATGTAACAGACGAGTTTTCGTCCGAAACCCTGATACTTCGAAAGAGATTGTCCATTTTGTACACGAAGTGCATCCAGCTTTTGCCATAACCCTCTCAACTTTTTATCCCATGCTATGTGGGTGAAATTATGATACCATGCCAAGTTTCAACCTTTTTAGAGTTCATTTGTGGTGCTTTTTAATTTCGGGGTCATTTAGCTCAAAACAATTCATTAAATGCATAAAAAATAGTAAATGAAGTTAGATAGGGTTGAAATTTTAGGATGTGGCTTCTAATGCTTCATATTGAATGCCCAAAAAGTCTGGAGTTGAAATAAGTTAAAAAAATTGAAATCCTTTGGTAACACACGAGTTTTCGTCCGAAAACCTGATACTTCGAAAGAGATTGTCCATTTTGTACACGAAGTGCATCCAGTTTTTGCCGTAACCCTCTCAACTTTTTAGCACATGCTATGTGGGTGAAATTATGATACCATGCCAAGTTTCAACCATTTCAGAGTTCATTTGTGGTGCTTTTTAATTTCAGGGTCATTTATCTCAAAACAATTCATTAAATGCATGAAAAATAGCAAATGAAGTTAAATAGGGTTGAAAGTTTAGGATGTGGCTTCTAATGGTTCATATTGAATGCACAAAAAGTCTGGAGTTGAAATAATTTTAAAAAATTGAAATCATTTTGTAACAGACGAGTTTTCGTCCGAAACCCTGATACTTCGAAAGAGATTGTCCATTTTGTACACGAAGTGCATCCAGTTTTTGCCGTAACCCTCTCAACTTTTTAGCACATGCTATGTGGGTGAAATTATGATACCATGCCAACTTTCAACCATTTCAGAGTTCATTTGTGGTGCTTTTTAATTTCAGGGTTATTTAGCTCAAAACAATTCATTAAATGCATGAAAAATAGCAAATGAAGTTAGATAGGGTTGAAATTTTGGGATGTGGCTTCTAATGGTTCATATTGAATGCACAAAAAGTTTGGTGTTGAAATAAGTTAAAAAAAATTGAAATCCTTTTGTAACAGACGAGTTTTCGTCCTAAACCCTGATATTTCGAAAGAGATTGTCCATTTTGTACACGAAGTGCATCCAGTTTTTGCCGTAACCCTCTCAACTTTTTATCACATGCTATGTGGGTGAAATTATGATACCATGCCAAGTTTCAACCATTTGATAGTTCATTTGTGGTGCTTTTTAATTTCAGGGTCATTTAGCTCAAAACAATTCATTAAATGCATGAAAAATAGCAAATGAAGTTAGATAGGGTTGAAATTTTAGGATGTGGCTTCCAATGGTTCATATTGAATGCACAAAAAGTCTGGAGTTGAAAAAAGTTAAAAAAAATTGAAATCCTTATGTAACAGACGAGTTTTCGTCCGAAACCCTGATACTTCGAAAGAGATTGTCCATTTTGTACACGAAGTGCATCCAGTTTTTGCCGTAACCCTCTCAACTTTTTTGCACATGCTATGTGGGTGAAATTATCATACCATGCCAAGTTTCAACCATTTGATTGTTCATTTGTGGTGCTTTTTAATTTCAGGGTCATTTAGCTCAAAACAATTCATTAAATGCATGAAAAATAGGAAATGAAGTTAGATAGGGTTGAAATTTTAGGATGTGGCTTCTAATGGTTCATATTGAATGCACAAAAAGTCTGGAGTTGAAAAAAGTTAAAAAAAATTGAAATCCTTATGTAACAGACGAGTTTTCGTCCGAAACCGTGATACTTCGAAAGAGATTGTCCATTTTGTACACGAAGTGCATCCAGCTTTTGCCGTACCCCTCTCAACTTTTTATCCCATGCTATGTGGGTGAAATTATGATACCATGCCAAGTTTCAACCTTTTTAGAGTTCATTTGTGGTGCTTTTTAATTTCGGGGTCATTTAGCTCAAAACAATTCATTAAATGCATAAAAAATAGCAAATGAAGTTAGATAGGGTTGAAATTTTAGGATGTGGCTTCTAATGCTTCATATTGAATGCACAAAAAGTCTGGAGTTGAAATAAGTTAAAAAAATTGAAATCCTTTGGTAACACACGAGTTTTCGTCCGAAACCCTGATACTTCGAAAGAGATTGTCCATTTTGTACACGAAGTGCATCCAGTTTTTGCCGTAACCCTCTCAACTTTTTAGCACATGCTATGTGGGTGAAATTATGATACCATGCCAACTTTCAACCATTTCAGAGTTCATTTGTGGTGCTTTTTAATTTCAGGGTTATTTAGCTCAAAACAATTCATTAAATGCATGAAAAATAGCAAATGAAGTTAGATAGGGTTGAAATTTAAAGAATGTGGCTTCTAATGGTTCATATGGAATGCACAAAAAGTTTGGAGTTGAAATAAGTTTAAAAAAATTGAAATCCTTTTGTAACAGACGAGTTTTCGTCCTAAACCCTGATACTTCGAAAGAGATTGTCCATTTTGTACACGAAGTGCATCCAGTTTTTGCCGTAACCCTCTCAACTTTTTATCACATGCTATGTGGGTGAAATTATGATACCATGCCAAGTTTCAACCATTTCAGAGTTCATTTGTGGTGCTTTTTAATTTCAGGGTCATTTAGCTCAAAACAATTCATTTAATGCATGAAAAATAGCAAATGAAGTTAGATAGGGTTGAAATTTTAGGATGTGGATTCTAATGGTTCATATTGAATGCACAAAAAGTCTGGAGTTGAAATAAGTTAAAAAAATTGAAATCCTTTTGTAACAGACGAGTTTTCGTCCGAAACCCTGATATTTCGAAAGAGATTGTCCATTTTGTACACGAAGTGCATCCAGTTTTTGCCGTAACCCTCTCAACTTTTTTGCACATGCTATGTGGGTGAAATTATCATACCATGCCAAGTTTCAACCATTTGATAGTTCATTTGTGGTGCTTTTTAATTTCAGGGTCATTTAGCTCAAAACAATTCATTAAATGCATGAAAAATAGGAAGTGAAGTTAGATAGGGTTGAAATTTTAGGATGTGGCTTCTAATGGTTCATATTGAATGCACAAAAAGTCTGGAGTTGAAAAAAGTTAAAAAAAATTGAAATCCTTATGTAACAGACGAGTTTTCGTCCGAAACCCTGATACTTCGAAAGAGATTGTCCATTTTGTACACGAAGTGCATCCAGCTTTTGCCATAACCCTCTCAACTTTTTATCCCATGCTATGTGGGTGAAATTATGATACCATACCAAGTTTCAACCTTTTTAGAGTTCATTTGTGGTGCTTTTTAATTTCGGGGTCATTTAGCTCAAAACAATTCATTAAATGCATAAAAAATAGTAAATGAAGTTAGATAGGGTTGAAATTTTAGGATGTGGCTTCTAATGCTTCATATTGAATGCACAAAAAGTCTGGAGTTGAAATAAGTAAAAAAAATTGAAATCCTTTGGTAACAGACGAGTTTTCGTCCGAAACCCTGATACTTCGAAAGAGATTGTCCATTTTGTACACGAAGTGCATCCAGTTTTTGCCGTAACCCTCTCAACTTTTTATCCCATGCTATGTGGGTGAAATTATGATACCATGCCAAGTTTCAACCTTTTTAGAGTTCATTTGTGGTGCTTTTTAATTTCAGGGTCATTTAGCTGAAAACAATTCATTAAATGCATGAAAAATAGCAAATGAAGTTAGATAGGGTTGAAAGTTTAGGATCTGGCTTCTAATAGTTCATATTGAATGCACAAAAAGTCTGGAGTTGAAATAATTTTAAAAAATTGAAATCCTTTTGTAACAGACGAGTTTTCGTCCGAAACCCTGATACTTCGAAAGAGATTGTCCATTTTGTACACGAAGTGCATCCAGTTTTTGCCGTAACCCTCTCAACTTTTTAGCACATGCTATGTGGGTGAGATTATGATACCATGCCAACTTTCAACCATTTCAGAGTTCATTTGGGGTGCTTTTTAATTTCAGGGTTATTTAGCTCAAAACAATTCATTAAATGCATGAAAAATAGCAAATGAAGTTAGATAGGGTTGAAATTTAAAGAATGTGGCTTCTAATGGTTCATATGGAATGCACAAAAAGTTTGGAGTTGAAATAAGTTTAAAAAAATTGAAATCCTTTTGTAACAGACGAGTTTTCGTCCTAAACCCTGATACTTCGAAAGAGATTGTCCATTTTGTACACGAAGTGCATCCAGTTTTTGCCGTAACCCTCTCAACTTTTTATCACATGCTATGTGGGTGAAATTATGATACCATGCCAAGTTTCAACCATTTCAGAGTTCATTTGTGGTGCTTTTTAATTTCAGGGTCATTTAGCTCAAAACAATTCATTTAATGCATGAAAAATAGCAAATGAAGTTAGATAGGGTTGAAATTTTAGGATGTGGCTTCTAATGGTTCATATTGAATGCACAAAAAGTCTGGAGTTGAAATAAGTTAAAAAAATTGAAATCCTTTTGTAACAGACGAGTTTTCGTCCGAAACCCTGATATTTCGAAAGAGATTGTCCATTTTGTACACGAAGTGCATCCAGTTTTTGCCGTAACCCTCTCAACTTTTTTGCACATGCTATGTGGGTGAAATTATCATACCATGCCAAGTTTCAACCATTTGATTGTTCATTTGTGGTGCTTTTTAATTTCAGGGTCATTTAGCTCAAAACAATTCATTAAATGCATGAAAAATAGGAAATGAAGTTAGATAGGGTTGAAATTTTAGGATGTGCCTTCTAATGGTTCATATTGAATGCACAAAAAGTCTGGAGTTGAAAAAAGTTAAAAAAAATTGAAATCCTTATGTAACAGACGAGTTTTCGTCCGAAACCCTGATACTTCGAAAGAGATTGTCCATTTTGTACACGAAGTGCATCCAGCTTTTGCCGTACCCCTCACAACTTTTTATCCCATGCTATGTGGGTGAAATTATGATACCATGCCAAGTTTCAACCTTTTTAGAGTTCATTTGTGGTGCTTTTTAATTTCGGGGTCATTTAGCTCAAAACAATTCATTAAATGCATAAAAAATAGCAAATGAAGTTAGATAGGGTTGAAATTTTAGGATGTGGCTTCTAATGCTTCATATTGAATGCACAAAAAGTCTGGAGTTGAAATAAGTTAAAAAAATTGAAATCCTTTGGTAACACACGAGTTTTCGTCCGAAACCCTGATACTTCGAAAGAGATTGTCCATTTTGTACACGAAGTGCATCCAGTTTTTGCCGTAACCCTCTCAACTTTTTAGCACATGCTATGTGGGTGAAATTATGATACCATGCCAAGTTTCAACCATTTCAGAGTTCATTTGTGGTGCTTTTTAATTTCAGGGTCATTTAGCTGAAAACAATTCATTAAATGCATGAAAAATAGCAAATGAAGTTAGATAGGGTTGAAAGTTTAGGATCTGGCTTCTAATAGTTCATATTGAATGCACAAAAAGTCTGGAGTTGAAATAATTTTAAAAAATTGAAATCCTTTTGTAACAGACGAGTTTTCGTCCGAAACCGTGATACTTCGAAAGAGATTGTCCATTTTGTACACGAAGTGCATCCAGTTTTTGCCGTAACCCTCTCAAATTTTTAGCACATGCTATGTGGGTGAAATTATGATACCATGCCAACTTTCAACCATTTCAGAGTTCATTTGTGGTGCTTTTTAATTTCAGGGTTATTTAGCTCAAAACAATTCATTAAATGCATGAAAAATAGCAAATGAAGTTAGATAGGGTTGAAATTTTGGGATGTGGCTTCTAATGGTTCATATGGAATGCACAAAAAGTTTGGAGTTGAAATAAGTTAAAAAAAATTGAAATCCTTTTGTAACAGACGAGTTTTCGTCCGAAACCCTGATATTTCGAAAGAGATTGTCCATTTTGTACACGAAGTGCATCCAGTTTTTGCCGTAACCCTCTCAACTTTTTAGCACATGCTATGTGGGTGAAATTATGATACCATGCCAAGTTTCAACCATTTGATAGTTCATTTGTGGTGCTTTTTAATTTCAGGGTCATTTAGCTCAAAACAATTCATTTAATGCATGAAAAATAGGAAATGAAGTTAGATAGGGTTGAAATTTTAGGATGTGGCTTCCAATGGTTCATATTGAATGCACAAAAAGTCTGGAGTTGAAAAAAGTTAAAAAAAAATGAAATCCTTATGTAACAGACGAGTTTTCGTCCGAAACCCTGATACTTCGAAAGAGATTGTCCATTTTGTACACGAAGTGCTTCCAGCTTTTGCCGTAACCCTCTCAACTTTTTATCCCATGCTATGTGGGTGAAATTATGATACCATGCCAAGTTTCAACCTTTTTAGAGTTCATTTGTGGTGCTTTTTAATTTCAGGGTCATTTAGCTCAAAACAATTCATTAAATGCATAAAAAATAGCAAATGAAGTTAGATAGGGTTGAAATTTTAGGATGTGGCTTCTAATGCTTCATATTGAATGCACAAAAAGTCTGGAGTTGAAATAAGTTAAAAAAATTGAAATCCTTTGGTAACACACGAGTTTTCGTCCGAAACCCTGATACTTCGAAAGAGATTGTCCATTTTGTACACGAAGTGCATCCAGTTTTTGCCGTACCCCTCACAACTTTTTAGCACATGCTATGTGGGTGAAATTATGATACCATGCCAAGTTTCAACCTTTTTAGAGTTCATTTGTGGTGCTTTTTAATTTCAGGGTCATTTAGCTGAAAACAATTCATTAAATGCATGAAAAATAGCAAATGAAGTTAGATAGGGTTGAAATTTTAGGATGTGGCTTCTAATAGTTCATATTGAATGCACAAAAAGTCTGGAGTTGAAATAATTTGAAAAAATTGAAATCCTTTTGTAACAGACGAGTTTTCGTCCGAAACCGTGATACTTCGAAAGAGATTGTCCATTTTGTACACGAAGTGCATCCAGTTTTTGCTGTAACCCTCTCAACTTTTTAGCACATGCTATGTGGGTGAAATTATGATACCATGCCAACTTTCAACCATTTCAGAGTTCATTTGTGGTGCTTTTTAATTTCAGGGTTATTTAGCTCAAAACAATTCATTAAATGCATGAAAAATAGCAAATGAAGTTAGATAGGGTTGAAATTTAAAGAATGTGGCTTCTAATGGTTCATATGGAATGCACAAAAAGTTTGGAGTTGAAATAAGTTTAAAAAAATTGAAATCCTTTTGTAACAGACGAGTTTTCGTCCTAAACCCTGATACTTCGAAAGAGATTGTCCATTTTGTACACGAAGTGCATCCAGTTTTTGCCGTAACCCTCTCAACTTTTTAGCACATGCTATGTGGGTGAAATTATGATACCATGCCAAGTTTCAACCATTTCAGAGTTCATTTGTGGTGCTTTTTAATTTCAGGGTCATTTAGCTGAAAACAATTCATTAAATGCATGAAAAATAGCAAATGAAGTTAGATAGGGTTGAAAGTTTAGGATGTGGCTTCTAATAGTTCATATTGAATGCACAAAAAGTCTGGAGTTGAAATAATTTGAAAAAATTGAAATCCTTTTGTAACAGACGAGTTTTCGTCCGAAACCGTGATACTTCGAAAGAGATTGTCCATTTTGTACACGAAGTGCATCCAGTTTTTGCCGTAACCCTCTCAACTTTTTAGCACATGCTATGTGGGTGAAATTATGATACCATGCCAACTTTCAACCATTTCAGAGTTCATTTGTGGTGCTTTTTAATTTCAGGGTTATTTAGCTCAAAACAATTCATTAAATGCATGAAAAATAGCAAATGAAGTTAGATAGGGTTGAAATTTAAAGAATGTGGCTTCTAATGGTTCATATGGAATGCACAAAAAGTTTGGAGTTGAAATAAGTTTTAAAAAATTGAAATCCTTTTGTAACAGACGAGTTTTCGTCCTAAACCCTGATACTTCGAAAGAGATTGTCCATTTTGTACACGAAGTGCATCCAGTTTTTGCCGTAACCCTCTCAACTTTTTATCACATGCTATGTGGGTGAAATTATGATACCATGCCAAGTTTCAACCATTTCAGAGTTCATTTGTGGTGCTTTTTAATTTCAGGGTCATTTAGCTCAAAACAATTCATTTAATGCATGAAAAATAGCAAATGAAGTTAGATAGGGTTGAAATTTTAGGATGTGGCTTCTAATGGTTCATATTGAATGCACAAAAAGTCTGGAGTTGAAATAAGTTAAAAAAATTGAAATCCTTTTGTAACAGACGAGTTTTCGTCCGAAACCCTGATATTTCGAAAGAGATTGTCCATTTTGTACACGAAGTGCATCCAGTTTTTGCCGTAACCCTCTCAACTTTTTTGCACATGCTATGTGGGTGAAATTATCATACCATGCCAAGTTTCAACCATTTGATTGTTCATTTGTGGTGCTTTTTAATTTCAGGGTCATTTAGCTCAAAACAATTCATTAAATGCATGAAAAATAGGAAGTGAAGTTAGATAGGGTTGAAATTTTAGGATGTGGCTTCTAATGGTTCATATTGAATGCACAAAAAGTCTGGAGTTGAAAAAAGTTAAAAAAAATTGAAATCCTTATGTAACAGACGAGTTTTCGTCCGAAACCCTGATACTTCGAAAGAGATTGTCCATTTTGTACACGAAGTGCATCCAGCTTTTGCCATAACCCTCTCAACTTTTTATCCCATGCTATGTGGGTGAAATTATGATACCATGCCAAGTTTCAACCTTTTTAGAGTTCATTTGTGGTGCTTTTTAATTTCGGGGTCATTTAGCTCAAAACAATTCATTAAATGCATAAAACATAGTAAATGAAGTTAGATAGGGTTGAAATTTTAGGATGTGGCTTCTAATGCTTCATATTGAATGCACAAAAAGTCTGGAGTTGAAATAAGTTAAAAAAATTGAAATCCTTTGGTAACACACGAGTTTTCGTCCGAAACCCTGATACTTCAAAAGAGATTGTCCATTTTGTACACGAAGTGCATCCAGTTTTTGCCGTAACCCTCTCAACTTTTTAGCACATGCTATGTGGGTGAAATTATGATACCATGCCAAGTTTCAACCATTTCAGAGTTCATTTGTGGTGCTTTTTAATTTCAGGGTCATTTATCTCAAAACAATTCATTAAATGCATGAAAAATAGCAAATGAAGTTAAATAGGGTTGAAAGTTTAGGATGTGGCTTCTAATGGTTCATATTGAATGCACAAAAAGTCTGGAGTTGAAATAATTTTAAAAAATTGAAATCATTTTGTAACAGACGAGTTTTCGTCCGAAACCCTGATACTTCGAAAGAGATTGTCCATTTTGTACACGAAGTGCATCCAGTTTTTGCCGTAACCCTCTCAACTTTTTAGCACATGCTATGTGGGTGAAATTATGATACCATGCCAACTTTCAACCATTTCAGAGTTCATTTGTGGTGCTTTTTAATTTCAGGGTTATTTAGCTCAAAACAATTCATTAAATGCATGAAAAATAGCAAATGAAGTTAGATAGGGTTGAAATTTTGGGATGTGGCTTCTAATGGTTCATATGGAATGCACAAAAAGTTTGGTGTTGAAATAAGTTAAAAAAAATTGAAATCCTTTTGTAACAGACGAGTTTTCGTCCGAAACCCTGATATTTCGAAAGAGATTGTCCATTTTGTACACGAAGTGCATCCAGTTTTTGCCGTAACCCTCTCAACTTTTTAGCACATGCTATGTGGGTGAAATTATGATACCATTCCAAGTTTCAACCATTTGATAGTTCATTTGTGGTGCTTTTTAATTTCAGGGTCATTTAGCTCAAAACAATTCATTAAATGCATGAAAAATAGGAAATGAAGTTAGATAGGGTTGAAATTTTAGGATGTGGCTTCCAATGGTTCATATTGAATGCACAAAAAGTCTGGAGTTGAAAAAAGTTAAAAAAAATTGAAATCCTTATGTAACAGACGAGTTTTCGTCCGAAACCCTGATACTTCGAAAGAGATTGTCCATTTTGTACATGAAGTGCTTCCAGCTTTTGCCGTAACCCTCTCAACTTTTTATCCCATGCTATGTGGGTGAAATTATGATACCATGCCAAGTCTCAACCTTTTTAGAGTTCATTTGTGGTGCTTTTTAATTTCAGGGTCATTTAGCTCAAAACAATTCATTAAATGCATAAAAAATAGCAAATGAAGTTAGATAGGGTTGAAATTTTAGGATGTGGCTTCTAATGCTTCATATTGAATGCACAAAAAGTCTGGAGTTGAAATAAGTTAAAAAAATTGAAATCCTTTGGTAACACACGAGTTTTCGTCCGAAACCCTGATACTTCGAAAGAGATTGTCCATTTTGTACACGAAGTGCATCCAGTTTTTGCCGTAACCCTCTCAACTTTTTAGCACATGCTATGTGGGTGAAATTATGATACCATGCCAAGTTTCAACCATTTCAGAGTTCATTTGTGGTGCTTTTTAATTTCAGGGTCATTTAGCTGAAAACAATTCATTAAATGCATGAAAAATAGCAAATGAAGTTAGATAGGGTTGAAAGTTTAGGATCTGGCTTCTAATAGTTCATATTGAATGCACAAAAAGTCTGGAGTTGAAATAATTTTAAAAAATTGAAATCCTTTTGTAACAGACGAGTTTTCGTCCGAAACCGTGATACTTCGAAAGAGATTGTCCATTTTGTACACGAAGTGCATCCAGTTTTTGCCGTAACCCTCTCAAATTTTTAGCACATGCTATGTGGGTGAAATTATGATACCATGCCAACTTTCAACCATTTCAGAGTTCATTTGTGGTGCTTTTTAATTTCAGGGTTATTTAGCTCAAAACAATTCATTAAATGCATGAAAAATAGGAAATGAAGTTAGATAGGGTTGAAATTTAAAGAATGTGGCTTCTAATGGTTCATATGGAATGCACAAAAAGTTTGGAGTTGAAATAAGTTTAAAAAAATTGAAATCCTTTTGTAACAGACGAGTTTTCGTCCTAAACCCTGATACTTCGAAAGAGATTGTCCATTTTGTACACGAAGTGCATCCAGTTTTTGCCGTAACCCTCTCAACTTTTTAGCACATGCTATGTGGGTGAAATTATGATACCATGCCAAGTTTCAACCATTTCAGAGTTCATTTGTGGTGCTTTTTAATTTCAGGGTCATTTAGCTCAAAACAATTCATTTAATGCATGAAAAATAGCAAATGAAGTTAGATAGGGTTGAAATTTTAGGATGTGGCTTCTAATGGTTCATATTGAATGCACAAAAAGTCTGGAGTTGAAATAAGTTAAAAAAATTGAAATCCTTTTGTAACAGACGAGTTTTCGTCCGAAACCCTGATATTTCGAAAGAGATTGTCCATTTTGTACACGAAGTGCATCCAGTTTTTGCCGTAACCCTCTCAACTTTTTTGCACATGCTATGTGGGTGAAATTATCATACCATGCCAAGTTTCAACCATTTGATTGTTCATTTGTGGTGCTTTTTAATTTCAGGGTCATTTAGCTCAAAACAATTCATTAAATGCATGAAAAATAGGAAATGAAGTTAGATAGGGTTGAAATTTTAGGATGTGGCTTCTAATGGTTCATATTGAATGCACAAAAAGTCTGGAGTTGAAAAAAGTTAAAAAAAATTGAAATCCTTATGTAACAGACGAGTTTTCGTCCGAAACCCTGATACTTCGAAAGAGATTGTCCATTTTGTACACGAAGTGCATCCAGCTTTTGCCGTACCCCTCTCAACTTTTTATCCCATGCTATGTGGGTGAAATTATGATACCATGCCAAGTTTCAACCTTTTTAGAGTTCATTTGTGGTGCTTTTTAATTTCGGGGTCATTTAGCTCAAAACAATTCATTAAATGCATAAAAAATAGCAAATGAAGTTAGATAGGGTTGAAATTTTAGGATGTGGCTTCTAATGCTTCATATTGAATGCACAAAAAGTCTGGAGTTGAAATAAGTTAAAAAAATTGAAATCCTTTGGTAACACACGAGTTTTCGTCCGAAACCCTGATACTTCGAAAGAGATTGTCCATTTTGTACACGAAGTGCATCCAGTTTTTGCCGTAACCCTCTCAACTTTTTAGCACATGCTATGTGGGTGAAATTATGATACCATGCCAAGTTTCAACCATTTCAGAGTTCATTTGTGGTGCTTTTTAATTTCAGGGTCATTTATCTCAAAACAATTCATTAAATGCATGAAAAATAGCAAATGAAGTTAGATAGGGTTGAAAGTTTAGGATGTGGCTTCTAATGGTTCATATTGAATGCACAAAAAGTCTGGAGTTGAAATAATTTTAAAAAATTGAAATCATTTTGTAACAGACGAGTTTTCCTCCGAAACCCTGATACTTCGAAAGAGATTGTCCATTTTGTACACGAAGTGCATCCAGTTTTTGCCGTAACCCTCTCAACTTTTTAGCACATGCTATGTGGGTGAAATTATGATACCATGCCAACTTTCAACCATTTCAGAGTTCATTTGTGGTGCTTTTTAATTTCAGGGTTATTTAGCTCAAAACAATTCATTAAATGCATGAAAAATAGCAAATGAAGTTAGATAGGGTTGAAATTTTGGGATGTGGCTTCTAATGGTTCATATGGAATGCACAAAAAGTTTGGAGTTGAAATAAGTTAAAAAAAATTGAAATCCTTTTGTAACAGACGAGTTTTCGTCCGAAACCCTGATATTTCGAAAGAGATTGTCCATTTTGTACACGAAGTGCATCCAGTTTTTGCCGTAACCCTCTCAACTTTTTAGCACATGCTATGTGGGTGAAATTATGATACCATGCCAAGTTTCAACCATTTGATAGTTCATTTGTGGTGCTTTTTAATTTCAGGGTCATTTAGCTCAAAACAATTCATTAAATGCATGAAAAATAGGAAATGAAGTTAGATAGGGTTGAAATTTTAGGATGTGGCTTCCAATGGTTCATATTGAATGCACAAAAAGTCTGGAGTTGAAAAAAGTTAAAAAAAAAATGAAATCCTTATGTAACAGACGAGTTTTCGTCCGAAACCCTGATACTTCGAAAGAGATTGTCCATTTTGTACACGAAGTGCTTCCAGCTTTTGCCGTAACCCTCTCAACTTTTTATCCCATGCTATGTGGGTGAAATTATGATACCATGCCAAGTTTCAACCTTTTTAGAGTTCATTTGTGGTGCTTTTTAATTTCAGGGTCATTTAGCTCAAAACAATTCATTAAATGCATAAAAAATAGCAAATGAAGTTAGATAGGGTTGAAATTTTAGGATGTGGCTTCTAATGCTTCATATTGAATGCACAAAAAGTCTGGAGTTGAAATAAGTTAAAAAAATTGAAATCCTTTGGTAACACACGAGTTTTCGTCCGAAACCCTGATACTTCGAAAGAGATTGTCCATTTTGTACACGAAGTGCATCCAGTTTTTGCCGTAACCCTCTCAACTTTTTAGCACATGCTATGTGGCTGAAATTATGATACCATGCCAAGTTTCAACCATTTCAGAGTTCATTTGTGGTGCTTTTTAATTTCAGGGTCATTTAGCTGAAAACAATTCATTAAATGCATGAAAAATAGCAAATGAAGTTAGATAGGGTTGAAAGTTTAGGATGTGGCTTCCAATAGTTCATATTGAATGCACAAAAAGTCTGGAGTTGAAATAATTTGAAAAAATTGAAATCCTTTTGTAACAGACGAGTTTTCGTCCGAAACCGTGATACTTCGAAAGAGATTGTCCATTTTGTACACGAAGTGCATCCAGTTTTTGCCGTAACCCTCTCAACTTTTCAGCACATGCTATGTGGGTGAAATTATGATACCATGCCAACTTTCAACCATTTCAGAGTTCATTTGTGGTGCTTTTTAATTTCAGGGTTATTTAGCTCAAAACAATTCATTAAATGCATGAAAAATAGCAAATGAAGTTAGATAGGGTTGAAATTTAAAGAATGTGGCTTCTAATGGTTCATATGGAATGCACAAAAAGTTTGGAGTTGAAATAAGTTTAAAAAAATTGAAATCCTTTTGTAACAGACGAGTTTTCGTCCTAAACCCTGATACTTCGAAAGAGATTGTCCATTTTGTACACGAAGTGCATCCAGTTTTTGCCGTAACCCTCTCAACTTTTTAGCACATGCTATGTGGGTGAAATTATGATACCATGCCAAGTTTCAACCATTTCAGAGTTCATTTGTGGTGCTTTTTAATTTCAGGGTCATTTAGCTCAAAACAATTCATTTAATGCATGAAAAATAGCAAATGAAGTTAGATAGGGTTGAAATTTTAGGATGTGGCTTCTAATGGTTCATATTGAATGCACAAAAAGTTTGGAGTTGAAATAAGTTAAAAAAAATTGAAATCCTTTTGTAACAGACGAGTTTTCGTCCTAAACCCTGATACTTCGAAAGAGATTGTCCATTTTGTACACGAAGTGCATCCAGTTTTTGCCGTAACCCTCTCAACTTTTTAGCACATGCTATGTGGGTGAAATTATGATACCATGCCAACTTTCAACCATTTCAGAGTTCATTTGTGGTGCTTTTTAATTTCAGGGTCATTTAGCTCAAAACAATTCATTTAATGCATGAAAAATAGCAAATGAAGTTAGATAGGGTTGAAATTTTAGGATGTGGCTTCTAATGGTTCATATTGAATGCACAAAAAGTTTGGAGTTAAAATAAGTTAAAAAAATTTGAAATCCTTTTGTAACAGACGAGTTTTCGTCCGAAACCCTGATACTTCAAAAGAGATTGTCCATTTTGTACACGAAGTGCATTCAGTTTTTGCCGTAAACCTCTCAACTTTTTAGCACATGCTATGTGGGTGAAATTATAATACCATGCCAACTTTCAACCATTTCAGAGTTCATTTGTGGTGCTTTTTAATTTCAGGGTCATTTAGCTCAAAACAATTCATTAAATGCATGAAAAATAGCAAATGAAGTTAGATAGGGTTGAAATTTTAGGATGTGGCTTCCAATGGTTCATATTGAATGCACAAAAAGTCTGGAGTTGAAAAAAGTTAAAAAAAATTGAAATCCTTATGTAACAGACGAGTTTTCGTCCGAAACCCTGATACTTCGAAAGAGATTGTCCATTTTGTACACGAAGTGCTTCCAGCTTTTGCCGTAACCCTCTCAACTTTTTATCCCATGCTATGTGGGTTAAATTATGATACCATGCCAAGTTTCAACCTTTTTAGAGTTCATTTGTGGTGCTTTTTAATTTCAGGGTCATTTAGCTCAAAACAATTCATTAAATGCATAAAAAATAGCAAATGAAGTTAGATAGGGTTGAAATTTTAGGATGTGGCTTCTAATGCTTCATATTGAATGCACAAAAAGTCTGTAGTTGAAATAAGTTTAAAAAATTGAAATCCTTTGGTAACACACGAGTTTTCGTCCGAAACCCTGATACTTCGAAAGAGATTGTCCATTTTGTACACGAAGTGCAACCAGTTTTTGCCGTAACCCTCTCAACTTTTTAGCACATGCTATGTGGGTGAAATTATGATACCATGCCAAGTTTCAACCATTTCAGAGTTCATTTGTGGTGCTTTTTAATTTCAGGGTCATTTAGCTCAAAACAATTCATTAAATGCATGAAAAATAGCAAATGAAGTTAGATAGGGTTGAAAGTTTAGGATGTGGCTTCTAATGGTTCATATTGAATGCACAAAAAGTCTGGAGTTGAAATAATTTTAAAAAATTGAAATCCTTTTGTAACAAACGAGTTTTCGTCCGAAACCGTGATACTTCGAAAGAGATTGTCCATTTTGTACACGAAGTGCATCCAGTTTTTGCCGTAACCCTCTCAACTTTTTAGCACATGCTATGTGGGTGAAATTATGATACCATGCCAAGTTTCAACCATTTCAGAGTTCATTTGTGGTGCTTTTTAATTTCAGGGTCATTTAGCTGAAAACAATTCATTAAATGCATGAAAAATAGCAAATGAAGTTAGATAGGGTTGAAAGTTTAGGATGTGGCTTCTAATGGTTCATATTGAATGCACAAAAAGTCTGGAGTTGAAATAATTTTAAAAAATTGAAATCCTTTTGTAACAGACGAGTTTTCGTCCGAAACCGTGATACTTCGAAAGAGATTGTCCATTTTGTACACGAAGTGCATCCAGTTTTTGCCGTAACCCTCTCAACTTTTTAGCACATGCTATGTGGGTGAAATTATGATACCATGCCAACTTTCAACCATTTCAGAGTTCATTTGTGGTGCTTTTTAATTTCAGGGTTATTTAGCTCAAAACAATTCATTAAATGCATGAAAAATAGCAAATGAAGTTAGATAGGGTTGAAATTTAAAGAATGTGGCTTCTAATGGTTCATATGGAATGCACAAAAAGGTTGGAGTTGAAATAAGTTTAAAAAAATTGAAATCCTTTTGTAACAGACGAGTTTTCGTCCTAAACCCTGATACTTCGAAAGAGATTGTCCATTTTGTACACGAAGTGCATCCAGTTTTTGCCGTAACCCTCTCAACTTTTTAGCACATGCTATGTGGGTGAAATTATGATACCATGCCAAGTTTCAACCATTTCAGAGTTCATTTGTGGTGCTTTTTAATTTCAGGGTCATTTAGCTCAAAACAATTCATTAAATGCATAAAAAATAGCAAATGAAGTTAGATAGGGTTGAAATTTTAGGATGTGGCTTCTAATGCTTGATATTGAATGCACAAAAAGTCTGGAGTTGAAATAAGTTAAAAAAATTGAAATCCTTAGGTAACACACGAGTTTTCGTCCGAAACCCTGATACTTCGAAAGAGATTGTCCATTTTGTACACGAAGTGCAACCAGTTTTTGCCGTAACCCTCTCAACTTTTTAGCACATGCTATGTGGGTGAAATTATGATACCATGCAATGTTTCAACCATTTCAGAGTTCATTTGTGGTGCTTTTTAATTTCAGGGTCATTTAGCTCAAAACAATTCATTAAATGCATGAAAAATAGCAAATGAAGTTAGATAGGGTTGAAAGTTTAGGATGTGGCTTCTAATGGTTCATATTGAATGCACAAAAAGTCTGGAGTTGAAATAATTTTAAAAAATTGAAATCCTTTTGTAACAAACGAGTTTTCGTCCGAAACCGTGATACTTCGAAAGAGATTGTCCATTTTGTACACGAAGTGCATCCAGTTTTTGCCGTAACCCTCTCAACTTTTTAGCACATGCTATGTGGGTGAAATTATGATACCATGCCAACTTTCAACCATTTCAGAGTTCATTTGTGGTGCTTTTTAATTTCAGGGTTATTTAGCTCAAAACAATTCATTAAATGCATGAAAAATAGCAAATGAAGTTAGATAGGGTTGAAATTTAAAGAATGTGGCTTCTAATGGTTCATATGGAATGCACAAAAAGTTTGGAGTTGAAATAAGTTTAAAAAAATTGAAATCCTTTTGTAACAGACGAGTTTTCGTCCTAAACCCTGATACTTCGAAAGAGATTGTCCATTTTGTACACGAAGTGCATCCAGTTTTTGCCGTAACCCTCTCAACTTTTCAGCACATGCTATGTGGGTGAAATTATGATACCATGCCAAGTTTCAACCATTTCAGAGTTCATTTGCGGTGCTTTTTAATTTCAGGGTCATTTAGCTCAAAACAATTCATTTAATGCATGAAAAATAGCAAATGAAGTTAGATAGGGTTAAAATTTTAGGATGTGGCTTCTAATGGTTCATATTGAATGCACAAAAAGTTTGGAGTTGAAATAAGTTAAAAAAAATTGAAATCCTTTTGTAACAGACGAGTTTTCGTCCTAAACCCTGATACTTCGAAAGAGATTGTCCATTTTGTACACGAAGTGCATCCTGTTTTTGCCGTAACCCTCTCAACTTTTTAGCACATGCTATGTGGGTGAAATTATGATACCATGCCAACTTTCAACCATTTCAGAGTTCATTTGTGGTGCTTTTTAATTTCAGGGTCATTTAGCTCAAAACAATTCATTTAATGCATGAAAAATAGCAAATGAAGTTAGATAGGGTTGAAATTTTAGGATTTGGCTTCTAATGGTTCATATTGAATGCACAAAAGTTTGGAGTTAAAATAAGTTAAAAAAATTTGAAATCCTTTTGTAAGAGACGAGTTTTCGTTCGAAACCCTGATACTTCGAAAGAGATTGTCCATTTTGTACACGAAGTGCATTCAGTTTTTGCCGTAACCCTCTCAACTTTTTAGCACATGCTATGTGGGTGAAATTATGATACCATGCCAACTTTCAACCATTTCAGAGTTCATTTGTGGTGCTTTTTAATTTCAGGGTTATTTAGCTCAAAACAATTCATTAAATGCATGAAAAATAGCAAATGAAGTTAGATAGGGTTGAAATTTTAGGATGTGGCTTCTAATGGTTCATATGGAATGCACAAAAAGTTTGGAGTTGAAATAAGTTTAAAAAAATTGAAATCCTTTTGTAACAGACGAGTTTTCGTCCTAAACCCTGATACTTCGAAAGAGATTGTCCATTTTGTACACGAAGTGCATCCAGTTTTTGCCGTAACCCTCTCAACTTTTTAGCACATGCTATGTGGGTGAAATTATGATACCATGCCAAGTTTCAACCATTTCAGAGTTCATTTGTGGTGCTTTTTAATTTCAGGGTCATTTAGCTCAAAACAATTCATTAAATGCATGAAAAATAGCAAATGAAGTTAGATAGGGTTGAAAGTTTAGGATGTGGCTTCTAATGGTTCATATTGAATGCACAAAAAGTCTGGAGTTGAAATAATTTTAAAAAATTGAAATCCTTTTGTAACAGACGAGTTTTCGTCCGAAACCGTGATACTTCGAAAGAGATTGTCCATTTTGTACACGAAGTGCATCCAGTTTTTGCCGTAACCCTCTCAACTTTTTAGCACATGCTATGTGGGTGAAATTATGATACCATGCCAAGTTTCAACCATTTCAGAGTTCATTTGTGGTGCTTTTTAATTTCAGGGTCATTTAGCTGAAAACAATTCATTAAATGCATGAAAAATAGCAAATGAAGTTAGATAGGGTTGAAAGTTTAGGATGTGGCTTCTAATGGTTCATATTGAATGCACAAAAAGTCTGGAGTTGAAATAATTTTAAAAAATTGAAATCCTTTTGTAACAGACGAGTTTTCGTCCGAAACCGTGATACTTCGAAAGAGATTGTCCATTTTGTACACGAAGTGCATCCAGTTTTTGCCGTAACCCTCTCAACTTTTTAGCACATGCTATGTGGGTGAAATTATGATACCATGCCAACTTTCAACCATTTCAGAGTTCATTTGTGGTGCTTTTTAATTTCAGGGTTATTTAGCTCAAAACAATTCATTAAATGCATGAAAAATAGCAAATGAAGTTAGATAGGGTTGAAATTTAAAGAATGTGGCTTCTAATGGTTCATATGGAATGCACAAAAAGGTTGGAGTTGAAATAAGTTTAAAAAAATTGAAATCCTTTTGTAACAGACGAGTTTTCGTCCTAAACCCTGATACTTCGAAAGAGATTGTCCATTTTGTACACGAAGTGCATCCAGTTTTTGCCGTAACCCTCTCAACTTTTTAGCACATGCTATGTAGGTGAAATTATGATACCATGCCAAGTTTCAACCATTTCAGAGTTCATTTGTGGTGCTTTTTAATTTCAGGGTCATTTAGCTCAAAACAATTCATTAAATGCATAAAAAATAGCAAATGAAGTTAGATAGGGTTGAAATTTTAGGATGTGGCTTCTAATGCTTCATATTGAATGCACAAAAAGTCTGGAGTTGAAATAAGTTAAAAAAATTGAAATCCTTAGGTAACACACGAGTTTTCGTCCGAAACCCTGATACTTCGAAAGAGATTGTCCATTTTGTACACGAAGTGCAACCAGTTTTTGCCGTAACCCTCTCAACTTTTTAGCACATGCTATGTGGGTGAAATTATGATACCATGCAATGTTTCAACCATTTCAGAGTTCATTTGTGGTGCTTTTTAATTTCAGGGTCATTTAGCTCAAAACAATTCATTAAATGCATGAAAAATAGCAAATGAAGTTAGATAGGGTTGAAAGTTTAGGATGTGGCTTCTAATGGTTCATATTGAATGCACAAAAAGTCTCGAGTTGAAATAATTTTAAAAAATTGAAATCCTTTTGTAACAAACGAGTTTTCGTCCGAAACCGTGATACTTCGAAAGAGATTGTCCATTTTGTACACGAAGTGCATCCAGTTTTTGCCGTAACCCTCTCAACTTTTTAGCACATGCTATGTGGGTGAAATTATGATACCATGCCAACTTTCAACCATTTCAGAGTTCATTTGTGGTGCTTTTTAATTTCAGGGTTATTTAGCTCAAAACAATTCATTAAATGCATGAAAAATAGCAAATGAAGTTAGATAGGGTTGAAATTTAAAGAATGTGGATTCTAATGGTTCATATGGAATGCACAAAAAGTTTGGAGTTGAAATAAGTTTAAAAAAATTGAAATCCTTTTGTAACAGACGAGTTTTCGTCCTAAACCCTGATACTTCGAAAGAGATTGTCCATTTTGTACACGAAGTGCATCCAGTTTTTGCCGTAAACCTCTCAACTTTTCAGCACATGCTATGTGGGTGAAATTATGATACCATGCCAAGTTTCAACCATTTCAGAGTTCATTTGCGGTGCTTTTTAATTTCAGGGTCATTTAGCTCAAAACAATTCATTTAATGCATGAAAAATAGCAAATGAAGTTAGATAGGGTTGAAATTTTAGGATGTGGCTTCTAATGGTTCATATTGAATGCACAAAAAGTTTGGAGTTGAAATAAGTTTAAAAAATTTGAAATCCTTTTGTAACAGACGAGTTTTCGTCCTAAACCCTGATACTTCGAAAGAGATTGTCCATTTTGTACACGAAGTGCATCCTGTTTTTGCCGTAACCCTCTCAACTTTTTAGCACATGCTATGTGGGTGAAATTATGATACCATGCCAACTTTCAACCATTTCAGAGTTCATTTGTGGTGCTTTTTAATTTCAGGGTCATTTAGCTCAAAACAATTCATTTAATGCATGAAAAATAGCAAATGAAGTTAGATAGGGTTGAAATTTTAGGATTTGGCTTCTAATGGTTCATATTGAATGCACAAAAAGTTTGGAGTTAAAATAAGTTAAAAAAATTTGAAATCCTTTTGTAACAGACGAGTTTTCGTTCGAAACCCTGATACTTCGAAAGAGATTGTCCATTTTGTACACGAAGTGCATTCAGTTTTTGCCGTAACCCTCTCAACTTTTTAGCACATGCTATGTGGGTGAAATTATGATACCATGCCAACTTTCAACCATTTCAGAGTTCATTTGTGGTGCTTTTTAATTTCAGGGTTATTTAGCTCAAAACAATTCATTAAATGCATGAAAAATAGCAAATGAAGTTAGAAAGGGTTGAAATTTAAAGAATGTGGCTTCTAATGGTTCATATGGAATGCACAAAAAGTTTGGAGTTGAAATAAGTTTAAAAAAATTGAAATCCTTTTGTAACAGACGAGTTTTCGTCCTAAACCCTGATACTTCGAAAGAGATTGTCCATTTTGTACACGAAGTGCATCCTGTTTTTGCCGTAACCCTCTCAACTTTTTAGCACATGCTATGTGGGTGAAATTATGATACCATGCCAACTTTCAACCATTTCAGAGTTCATTTGTGGTGCTTTTTAATTTCAGGGTCATTTAGCTCAAAACAATTCATTTAACGCATGAAAAATAGCAAATGAAGTTAGATAGGGTTGAAATTTTAGGATTTGGCTTCTAATGGTTCATATTGAATGCACAAAAAGTTTGGAGTTAAAATAAGTTAAAAAAATTTGAAATCCTTTTGTAACAGACGAGTTTTCGTTCGAAACCCTGATACTTCGAAAGAGATTGTCCATTTTGTACACGAAGTGCATTCAGTTTTTGCCGTAACCCTCTCAACTTTTTAGCACATGCTATGTGGGTGAAATTATGATACCATGCCAACTTTCAACCATTTCAGAGTTCATTTGTGGTGCTTTTTAATTTCAGGGTTATTTAGCTCAAAACAATTCATTAAATGCATGAAAAATAGCAAATGAAGTTAGATAGGGTTGAAATTTAAAGAATGTGGCTTCTAATGGTTCATATGGAATGCACAAAAAGTTTGGAGTTGAAATAAGTTTAAAAAATTTGAAATCCTTTTGTAACAGACGAGTTTTCGTCCGAAACCCTGATACTTCGAAAGAGATTGTCCATTTTGTACACGAAGTGCATTCAGTTTTTGCCGTAACCCTCTCAACTTTTTAGCACATGCTATGTGGGTGAAATTATGATACCATGCCAACTTTCAACCATTTCAGAGTTCATTTGTGGTGCTTTTTAATTTCAGGGTTATTTAGCTCAAAACAATTCATTAAATGCATGAAAAATAGCAAATGAAGTTAGATAGGGTTGAAATTTTAGGATGTGGCTTCTAATGGTTCATATGGAATGCACAAAAAGTTTGGAGTTGAAATAAGTTTAAAAAAATTGAAATCCTTTTGTAACAGACGAGTTTTCGTCCTAAACCCTGATACTTCGAAAGAGATTGTCCATTTTGTACACGAAGTGCATCCAGTTTTTGTCGTAACCCTCTCAACTTTTTAGCACATGCTATGTGGGTGAAATTATGATACCATGCCAAGTTTCAACCATTTCAGAGTTCATTTGTGGTGCTTTTTAATTTCAGGGTCATTTAGCTCAAAACAATTCATTAAATGCATGAAAAATAGCAAATGATGTTAGATAGGGTTGAAAGTTTAGGATGTGGCTTCTAATGGTTCATATTGAATGCACAAAAAGTCTGGAGTTGAAATAATTTTAAAAAATTGAAATCCTTTTGTAACAGACGAGTTTTCGTCCGAAACCGTGATACTTCGAAAGAGATTGTCCATTTTGTACACGAAGTGCATCCAGTTTTTGCCGTAACCCTCTCAACTTTTTAGCACATGCTATGTGGGTGAAATTATGATACCATGCCAAGTTTCAACCATTTCAGAGTTCATTTGTGGTGCTTTTTAATTTCAGGGTCATTTAGCTGAAAACAATTCATTAAATGCATGAAAAATAGCAAATGAAGTTAGATAGGGTTGAAAGTTTAGGATGTGGCTTCTAATGGTTCATATTGAATGCACAAAAAGTCTGGAGTTGAAATAATTTTAAAAAATTGAAATCCTTTTGTAACAGACGAGTTTTCGTCCGAAACCGTGATACTTCGAAAGAGATTGTCCATTTTGTACACGAAGTGCATCCAGTTTTTGCCGTAACCCTCTCAACTTTCTAGCACATGCTATGTGGGTGAAATTATGATACCATGCCAACTTTCAACCATTTCAGAGTTCATTTGTGGTGCTTTTTAATTTCAGGGTTATTTAGCTCAAAACAATTCATTAAATGCATGAAAAATAGCAAATGAAGTTAGATAGGGTTGAAATTTAAAGAATGTGGCTTCTAATGGTTCATATGGAATGCACAAAAAGGTTGGAGTTGAAATAAGTTTAAAAAAATTGAAATCCTTTTGTAACAGACGAGTTTTCGTCCTAAACCCTGATACTTCGAAAGAGATTGTCCATTTTGTACACGAAGTGCATCCAGTTTTTGCCGTAACCCTCTCAACTTTTTAGCACATGCTATGTGGGTGAAATTATGATACCATGCCAAGTTTCAACCATTTCAGAGTTCATTTGTGGTGCTTTTTAATTTCAGGGTCATTTAGCTCAAAACAATTCATTAAATGCATAAAAAATAGCAAATGAAGTTAGATAGGGTTGAAAGTTTAGGATGTGGCTTCTAATGGTTCATATTGAATGCACAAAAAGTCTGGAGTTGAAATAATTTTAAAAAATTGAAATCCTTTTGTAACAGACGAGTTTTCGTCCGAAACCGTGATACTTCGAAAGAGATTGTCCATTTTGTACACGAAGTGCATCCAGTTTTTGCCGTAACCCTCTCAACTTTTTAGCACATGCTATGTGGGTGAAATTATGATACCATGCCAAGTTTCAACCATTTCAGAGTTCATTTGTGGTGCTTTTTAATTTCAGGGTCATTTAGCTGAAAACAATTAATTAAATGCATGAAAAATAGCAAATGAAGTTAGATAGGGTTGAAAGTTTAGGATGTGGCTTCTAATGGTTCATATTGAATGCACAAAAAGTCTGGAGTTGAAATAATTTTAAAAAATTGAAATCCTTTTGTAACAGACGAGTTTTCGTCCGAAACTGTGATACTTCGAAAGAGATTGTCCATTTTGTACACGAAGTGCATCCAGTTTTTGCCGTAATCCTCTCAACTTTTTAGCACATGCTATGTGGGTGAAATTATGATACCATGCCAACTTTCAACCATTTCAGAGTTCATTTGTGGTGCTTTTTAATTTCAGGGTTATTTAGCTCAAAACAATTCATTAAATGCATGAAAAATAGCAAATGAAGTTAGAAAGGGTTGAAATTTAAAGAATGTGGCTTCTAATGGTTCATATGGAATGCACAAAAAGTTTGGAGTTGAAATAAGTTTAAAAAAATTGAAATCCTTTTGTAACAGACGAGTTTTCGTCCTAAACCCTGATACTTCGAAAGAGATTGTCCATTTTGTACACGAAGTGCATCCTGTTTTTGCCGTAACCCTCTCAACTTTTTAGCACATGCTATGTGGGTGAAATTATGATACCATGCCAACTTTCAACCATTTCAGAGTTCATTTGTGGTGCTTTTTAATTTCAGGGTCATTTAGCTCAAAACAATTCATTTAACGCATGAAAAATAGCAAATGAAGTTAGATAGGGTTGAAATTTTAGGATTTGGCTTCTAATGGTTCATATTGAATGCACAAAAAGTTTGGAGTTAAAATAAGTTAAAAAAATTTGAAATCCTTTTGTAACAGACGAGTTTTCGTTCGAAACCCTGATACTTCGAAAGAGATTGTCCATTTTGTACACGAAGTGCATTCAGTTTTTGCCGTAACCCTCTCAACTTTTTAGCACATGCTATGTGGGTGAAATTATGATACCATGCCAACTTTCAACCATTTCAGAGTTCATTTGTGGTGCTTTTTAATTTCAGGGTTATTTAGCTCAAAACAATTCATTAAATGCATGAAAAATAGCAAATGAAGTTAGATAGGGTTGAAATTTAAAGAAGGTGGCTTCTAATGGTTCATATGGAA
This sequence comes from Elymus sibiricus, assembly GCA_039707655.1. Taxonomy (NCBI): domain Eukaryota; kingdom Viridiplantae; phylum Streptophyta; class Magnoliopsida; order Poales; family Poaceae; genus Elymus; species Elymus sibiricus. The sequence continues at coordinate 244,314,059 of CM077665.1, forward strand.
TGCACAAAAAGTTTGGAGTTGAAATAAGTTTAAAAAATTTGAAATCCTTTTGTAACAGACGAGTTTTCGTCCGAAACCCTGATACTTCGAAAGAGATTGTCCATTTTGTACACGAAGTGCATTCAGTTTTTGCCGTAACCCTCTCAACTTTTTAGCACATGCTATGTGGGTGAAATTATGATACCATGCCAACTTTCAACCATTTCAGAGTTCATTTGTGGTGCTTTTTAATTTCTGGGTTATTTAGCTCAAAACAATTCATTAAATGCATGAAAAATAGCAAATGAAGTTAGATAGGGTTGAAATTTTAGGATGTGGCTTCTAATGGTTCATATGGAATGCACAAAAAGTTTGGAGTTGAAATAAGTTTAAAAAAATTGAAATCCTTTTGTAACAGACGAGTTTTCGTCCTAAACCCTGATACTTCGAAAGAGATTGTCCATTTTGTACACGAAGTGCATCCAGTTTTTGCCGTAACCCTCTCAACTTTTTAGCACATGCTATGTGGGTGAAATTATGATACCATGCCAAGTTTCAACCATTTCAGAGTTCATTTGTGGTGCTTTTTAATTTCAGGGTCATTTAGCTCAAAACAATTCATTAAATGCATGAAAAATAGCAAATGAAGTTAGATAGGGTTGAAAGTTTAGGATGTGGCTTCTAATGGTTCATATTGAATGCACAAAAAGTCTGGAGTTGAAATAATTTTAAAAAATTGAAATCCTTTTGTAACAGACGAGTTTTCGTCCGAAACCGTGATACTTCGAAAGAGATTGTCCATTTTGTACACGAAGTGCATCCAGTTTTTGCCGTAACCCTCTCAACTTTTTAGCACATGCTATGTGGGTGAAATTATGATACCATGCCAAGTTTCAACCATTTCAGAGTTCATTTGTGGTGCTTTTTAATTTCAGGGTCATTTAGCTGAAAACAATTCATTAAATGCATGAAAAATAGCAAATGAAGTTAGATAGGGTTGAAAGTTTAGGATGTGGCTTCTAATGGTTCATATTGAATGCACAAAAAGTCTGGAGTTGAAATAATTTTAAAAAATTGAAATCCTTTTGTAACAGACGAGTTTTCGTCCGAAACCGTGATACTTCGAAAGAGATTGTCCATTTTGTACACGAAGTGCATCCAGTTTTTGCCGTAACCCTCTCAACTTTCTAGCACATGCTATGTGGGTGAAATTATGATACCATGCCAACTTTCAACCATTTCAGAGTTCATTTGTGGTGCTTTTTAATTTCAGGGTTATTTAGCTCAAAACAATTCATTAAATGCATGAAAAATAGCAAATGAAGTTAGATAGGGTTGAAATTTAAAGAATGTGGCTTCTAATGGTTCATATGGAATGCACAAAAAGGTTGGAGTTGAAATAAGTTTAAAAAAATTGAAATCCTTTTGTAACAGACGAGTTTTCGTCCAAAACCCTGATACTTCGAAAGAGATTGTCCATTTTGTACACGAAGTGCATCCAGTTTTTGCCGTAACCCTCTCAACTTTTTAGCACATGCTATGTGGGTGAAATTATGATACCATGCCAAGTTTCAACCATTTCAGAGTTCATTTGTGGTGCTTTTTAATTTCATGGTCATTTAGCTCAAAACAATTCATTAAATGCATAAAAAATAGCAAATGAAGTTAGATAGGGTTGAAAGTTTAGGATGTGGCTTCTAATGGTTCATATTGAATGCACAAAAAGTCTGGAGTTGAAATAATTTTAAAAAATTGAAATCCTTTTGTAACAGACGAGTTTTCGTCCGAAACCGTGATACTTCGAAAGAGATTGTCCATTTTGTACACGAAGTGCATCCAGTTTTTGCCGTAACCCTCTCAACTTTTTAGCACATGCTATGTGGGTGAAATTATGATACCATGCCAAGTTTCAACCATTTCAGAGTTCATTTGTGGTGCTTTTTAATTTCAGGGTCATTTAGCTGAAAACAATTAATTAAATGCATGAAAAATAGCAAATGAAGTTAGATAGGGTTGAAAGTTTAGGATGTGGCTTCTAATGGTTCATATTGAATGCACAAAAAGTCTGGAGTTGAAATTATTTTAAAAAATTGAAATCCTTTTGTAACAGACGAGTTTTCGTCCGAAACTGTGATACTTCGAAAGAGATTGTCCATTTTGTACACGAAGTGCATCCAGTTTTTGCCGTAATCCTCTCAACTTTTTAGCACATGCTATGTGGGTGAAATTATGATACCATGCCAACTTTCAACCATTTCAGAGTTCATTTGTGGTGCTTTTTAATTTCAGGGTTATTTAGCTCAAAACAATTCATTAAATGCATGAAAAATAGCAAATGAAGTTAGAAAGGGTTGAAATTTAAAGAATGTGGCTTCTAATGGTTCATATGGAATGCACAAAAAGTTTGGAGTTGAAATAAGTTTAAAAAAATTGAAATCCTTTTGTAACAGACGAGTTTTCGTCCTAAACCCTGATACTTCGAAAGAGATTGTCCATTTTGTACACGAAGTGCATCCTGTTTTTGCCGTAACCCTCTCAACTTTTTAGCACATGCTATGTGGGTGAAATTATGATACCATGCCAACTTTCAACCATTTCAGAGTTCATTTGTGGTGCTTTTTAATTTCAGGGTCATTTAGCTCAAAACAATTCATTTAATGCATGAAAAATAGCAAATGAAGTTAGATAGGGTTGAAATTTTAGGATTTGGCTTCTAATGGTTCATATTGAATGCACAAAAAGTTTGGAGTTAAAATAAGTTAAAAAAATTTGAAATCCTTTTGTAACAGACGAGTTTTCGTCCGAAACCCTGATACTTCGAAAGAGATTGTCCATTTTGTACACGAAGTGCATTCAGTTTTTGCCGTAACCCTCTCAACTTTTTAGCACATGCTATGTGGGTGAAATTATGATACCATGCCAACTTTCAACCATTTCAGAGTTCATTTGTGGTGCTTTTTAATTTCAGGGTCATTTAGCTCAAAACAATTCATTTAATGCATGAAAAATAGCAAATGAAGTTAGATAGGGTTTAAATTTAAAGAATGTGGCTTCTAATGGTTCATATGGAATGCACAAAAAGTTTGGAGTTGAAATAAGTTTAAAAAATTTGAAATCCTTTTGTAACAGACGAGTTTTCGTCCGAAACCCTGATACTTCGAAAGAGATTGTCCATTTTGTACATGAAGTGCATTCAGTTTTTGCCGTAACCCTCTCAACTTTTTAGCACATGCTATGTGGGTGAAATTATGATACCATGCCAACTTTCAACCATTTCAGAGTTCATTTGTGGTGCTTTTTAATTTCACGGTTATTTAGCTCAAACCAATTCATTAAATGCATGAAAAATAGCAAATGAAGTTAGATAGGGTTGAAATTTTAGGATGTGGCTTCTAATGGTTCATATGGAATGCACAAAAAGTTTGGAGTTGAAATAAGTTTAAAAAAATTGAAATCCTTTTGTAACAGACGAGTTTTCGTCCTAAACCCTGATACTTCGAAAGAGATTGTCCATTTTGTACACGAAGTGCATCCAGTTTTTGCCGTAACCCTCTCAACTTTTTAGCACATGCTATGTGGGTGAAATTATGATACCATGCCAAGTTTCAACCATTTCAGAGTTCATTTGTGGTGCTTTTTAATTTCAGGGTCATTTAGCTCAAAACAATTCATTAAATGCATGAAAAATAGCAAATGAAGTTAGATAGGGTTGAAAGTTTAGGATGTGGCTTCTAATGGTTCATATTGAATGCACAAAAAGTCTGGAGTTGAAATAATTTTAAAAAATTGAAATCCTTTTGTAACAGACGAGTTTTCGTCCGAAACCGTGATACTTCGAAAGAGATTGTCCATTTTGTACACGAAGTGCATCCAGTTTTTGCCGTAACCCTCTCAACTTTTTAGCACATGCTATGTGGGTGAAATTATGATACCATGCCAACTTTCAACCATTTCAGAGTTCATTTGTGGTGCTTTTTAATTTCAGGGTTATTTAGCTCAAAACAATTCATTAAATGCATGAAAAATAGCAAATGAAGTTAGATAGGGTTGAAATTTAAAGAATGTGGCTTCTAATGGTTCATATGGAATGCACAAAAAGGTTGGAGTTGAAATAAGTTTAAAAAAATTGAAATCCTTTTGTAACAGACGAGTTTTCGTCCTAAACCCTGATACTTCGAAAGAGATTGTCCATTTTGTACACGAAGTGCATCCAGTTTTTGCCGTAACCCTCTCAACTTTTTAGCACATGCTATGTGGGTGAAATTATGATACCATGCCAAGTTTCAACCATTTCAGAGTTCATTTGTGGTGCTTTTTAATTTCAGGGTCATTTAGCTCAAAACAATTCATTAAATGCATAAAAAATAGCAAATGAAGTTAGATAGGGTTGAAATTTCAGGATGTGGCTTCTAATGCTTCATATTGAATGCACAAAAAGTCTGGAGTTGAAATAAGTTAAAAAAATTGAAATCCGTAGGTAACACACGAGTTTTCGTCCGAAACACTGATACTTCGAAAGAGATTGTCCATTTTGTACACGAAGTGCAACCAGTTTTTGCCGTAACCCTCTCAACTTTTTAGCACATGCTATGTGGGTGAAATTATGATACCATGCAATGTTTCAACTATTTCAGAGTTCATTTGTGGTGCTTTTTAATTTCAGGGTCATTTAGCTCAAAACAATTCATTAAATGCATGAAAAATAGCAAATGAAGTTAGATAGGGTTGAAAGTTTAGGATGTGGCTTCTAATGGTTCATATTGAATGCACAAAAAGTCTGGAGTTGAAATAATTTTAAAAAATTGAAATCCTTTTGTAACAAACGAGTTTTCGTCCGAAACCGTGATACTTCGAAAGAGATTGTCCATTTTGTACAGGAAGTGCATCCAGTTTTTGCCGTAACCCTCTCAACTTTTTAGCACATGCTATGTGGGTGAAATTATGATACCATGCCAACTTTCAACCATTTCAGAGTTCATTTGTGGTGCTTTTTAATTTCAGGGTTATTTAGCTCAAAACAATTCATTAAATGCATGAAAAATAGCAAATGAAGTTAGATAGGGTTGAAATTTAAAGAATGTGGCTTCTAATGGTTCATATGGAATGCACAAAAAGTTTGGAGTTGAAATAAGTTTAAAAAAATTGAAATCCTTTTGTAACAGACGAGTTTTCGTCCTAAACCCTGATACTTCGAAAGAGATTGTCCATTTTGTACACGAAGTGCATCCAGTTTTTGCCGTAACCCTCTCAACTTTTCAGCACATGCTATGTGGGTGAAATTATGATACCATGCCAAGTTTCAACCATTTCAGAGTTCATTTGCGGTGCTTTTTAATTTCAGGGTCATTTAGCTCAAAACAATTCATTTAATGCATGAAAAATAGCAAATGAAGTTAGATAGGGTTGAAATTTTAGGATGTGGCTTCTAATGGTTCATATTGAATGCACAAAAAGTTTGGAGTTGAAATAAGTTAAAAAAATTTGAAATCCTTTTGTAACAGACGAGTTTTCGTCCTAAACCCTGATACTTCGAAAGAGATTGTCCATTTTGTACACGAAGTGCATCCTGTTTTTGCCGTAACCCTCTCAACTTTTTAGCACATGCTATGTGGGTGAAATTATGATACCATGCCAACTTTCAACCATTTCAGAGTTCATTTGTGGTGCTTTTTAATTTCAGGGTCATTTAGCTCAAAACAATTCATTTAATGCATGAAAAATAGCAAATGAAGTTAGATAGGGTTGAAATTTTAGGATTTGGCTTCTAATGGTTCATATTGAATGCACAAAAAGTTTGGAGTTAAAATAAGTTAAAAAAAATTTGAAATCCTTTTGTAACAGACGAGTTTTCGTCCGAAACCCTGATACTTCGAAAGAGATTGTCCATTTTGTACACGAAGTGCATTCAGTTTTTGCCGTAACCCTCTCAACTTTTTAGCACATGCTATGTGGGTGAAATTATGATACCATGCCAACTTTCAACCATTTCAGAGTTCATTTGTGGTGCTTTTTAATTTCAGGGTTATTTAGCTCAAAACAATTCATTAAATGCATGAAAAATAGCAAATGAAGTTAGATAGGGTTGAAATTTTAGGATGTGGCTTCTAATGGTTCATATGGAATGCACAAAAAGTTTGGAGTTGAAATAAGTTTAAAAAAATTGAAATCCTTTTGTAACAGACGAGTTTTCGTCCTAAACCCTGATACTTCGAAAGAGATTGTCCATTTTGTACACGAAGTGCATCCAGTTTTTGCCGTAACCCTCTCAACTTTTTAGCACATGCTATGTGGGTGAAATTATGATACCATGCCAAGTTTCAACCATTTCAGAGTTCATTTGTGGTGCTTTTTAATTTCAGGGTCATTTAGCTCAAAACAATTCATTAAATGCATGAAAAATAGCAAATGAAGTTAGATAGGGTTGAAATTTTAGGATGTGGCTTCTAATGGTTCATATTGAATGCACAAAAAGTCTGGAGTTGAAATAAGTTAAAAAAAATTGAAATCCTTTTGTAACACACGAGTTTTCGTCCGAAACCCTGATATTTCGAAAGAGATTGTCCATTTTGTACACGAAGCGCATCCAGTTTTTGCCGTAACCCTCTCAACTTTTTAGCACATGCTATGTGGGTGAAATTATGATACCATGCCAAGTTTCAACCATTTGATAGTTCATTTGTGGTGCTTTTTAATTTCAGGGTCATTTATCTCAAAACAATTCATTAAATGCATGAAAAATAGGAAATGAAGTTAGATAGGGTTGAAATTTTAGGATGTGGCTTCTAATGGTTCATATTGAATGCACAAAAAGTCTGGAGTTGAAAAAAGTTAAAAAAAATTGAAATCCTTATGTAACAGACGAGTTTTCGTCCGAAACCCTGATACTTCGAAAGAGATTGTCCATTTTGTACACGAAGTGCATCCAGCTTTTGCCGTAACCCTCTCAACTTTTTATCCCATGCTATGTGGGTGAAATTATGATACCATGCCAAGTTTCAACCTTTTTAGAGTTCATTTGTGGTGCTTTTTAATTTCGGGGTCATTTAGCTCAAAACAATTCATTAAAAGCATAAAAAATAGCAAATGAAGTTAGATAGGGTTGAAATTTTAGGATGTGGCTTCTAATGCATCATATTGAATGCACAAAAAGTCTGGAGTTGAAATAAGTTAAAAAAATTGAAATCCTTTGGTAACACACGAGTTTTCGTCCGAAACCCTGATACTTCGAAAGAGATTGTCCATTTTGTACACGAAGTGCATCCAGTTTTTGCCGTAACCCTCTCAACTTTTTATCCCATGCTATGTGGGTTAAATTATGATACCATGCCAAGTTTCAACCTTTTTAGAGTTCATTTGTGGTGCTTTTTAATTTCAGGGTTATTTAGCTCAAAACAATTCATTAAATGCATGAAAAATAGCAAATGAAGTTAGATTGGGTTGAAATTTAAAGAATGTTGCTTCTAATGGTTCATATGGAATGCACAAAAAGTTTGGAGTTGAAATAAGTTTAAAAAAATTGAAATCCTTTTGTAACAGACGAGTTTTCGTCCTAAACCCTGATACTTCGAAAGAGATTGTCCATTTTGTACACGAAGTGCATCCAGTTTTTGCCGTAACCCTCTCAACTTTTTAGCACATGCTATGTGGGTGAAATTATGATACCATGCCAACTTTCAACCATTTCAGAGTTCATTTGTGGTGCTTTTTAATTTCAGGGTCATTTAGCTCAAAACAATTCATTTAATGCATGAAAAATAGCAAATGAAGTTAGATAGGGTTGAAATTTTAGGATTTGGCTTCTAATGGTTCATATTGAATGCACAAAAAGTTTGGAGTTAAAATAAGTTAAAAAAATTTGAAATCCTTTTGTAACAGACGAGTTTTCGTCCGAAACCCTGATACTTCGAAAGAGATTGTCCATTTTGTACACGAAGTGCATTCAGTTTTTGCCGTAACCCTCTCAACTTTTTAGCACATGCTATGTGGGTGAAATTATGATACCATGCCAACTTTCAACCATTTCAGAGTTCATTTGTGGTGCTTTTTAATTTCAGGGTTATTTAGCTCAAAACAATTCATTAAATGCATGAAAAATAGCAAATGAAGTTAGATAGGGTTGAAATTTTAGGATGTGGCTTCTAATGGTTCATATGGAATGCACAAAAAGTTTGGAGTTGAAATAAGTTTAAAAAAATTTAAATCCTTTTGTAACAGACGAGTTTTCGTCCTAAACCCTGATACTTCGAAAGAGATTGTCCATTTTGTACACGAAGTGCATCCAGTTTTTGTCGTAACCCTCTCAACTTTTTAGCACATGCTATGTGGGTGAAATTATGATACCATGCCAAGTTTCAACCATTTCAGAGTTCATTTGTGGTGCTTTTTAATTTCAGGGTTATTTAGCTCAAAACAATTCATTAAATGCATGAAAAATAGCAAATGAAGTTAGATAGGGTTGAAATTTTAGGATGTGGCTTCTAATGGTTCATATGGAATGCACAAAAAGTTTGGAGTTGAAATAAGTTTAAAAAAATTTAAATCCTTTTGTAACAGACGAGTTTTCGTCCTAAACCCTGATACTTCGAAAGAGATTGTCCATTTTGTACACGAAGTGCATCCAGTTTTTGTCGTAACCCTCTCAACTTTTTAGCACATGCTATGTGGGTGAAATTATGATACCATGCCAAGTTTCAACCATTTCAGAGTTCATTTGTGGTGCTTTTTAATTTCAGGGTTATTTAGCTCAAAACAATTCATTAAATGCATGAAAAATAGCAAATGAAGTTAGATAGGGTTGAAATTTTAGGATGTGGCTTCTAATGGTTCATATGGAATGCACAAAAAGTTTGGAGTTGAAATAAGTTTAAAAAAATTTAAATCCTTTTGTAACAGACGAGTTTTCGTCCTAAACCCTGATACTTCGAAAGAGATTGTCCATTTTGTACACGAAGTGCATCCAGTTTTTGTCGTAACCCTCTCAACTTTTTAGCACATGCTATGTGGGTGAAATTATGATACCATGCCAAGTTTCAACCATTTCAGAGTTCATTTGTGGTGCTTTTTAATTTCAGGGTCATTTAGCTCAAAACAATTCATTAAATGCATGAAAAATAGCAAATGAAGTTAGATAGGGTTGAAATTTTAGGATGTGGCTTCTAATGGTTCATATTGAATGCACAAAAAGTCTGGAGTTGAAATAAGTTAAAAAAAATTGAAATCCTTTTGTAACAGACGAGTTTTCGTCCGAAACCCTGATATTTCGAAAGAGATTGTCCATTTTGTACACGAAGTGCATCCAGTTTTTGCCGTAACCCTCTCAACTTTTTAGCACATGCTATGTGGGTGAAATTATGATACCATGCCAAGTTTCAACCATTTGATAGTTCATTTGTGGTGCTTTTTAATTTCAGGGTCATTTAGCTCAAAACAATTCATTAAATGCATGAAAAATAGGAAATGAAGTTAGATACGGTTGAAATTTTAGGATGTGGCTTCTAATGGTTCATATTGAATGCACAAAAAGTCTGGAGTTGAAAAAAGTTAAAAAAAATTGAAATCCTTATGTAACAGACGAGTTTTCGTCCGAAACCCTGATACTTCGAAAGAGATTGTCCATTTTGTACACGAAGTGCATCCAGCTTTTGCCGTAACCCTCTCAACTTTTTATCCCATGCTATGTGGGTCAAATTATGATACCATGCCAAGTTTCAACCTTTTTAGAGTTCATTTGTGGTGCTTTTTAATTTCGGGGTCATTTAGCTCAAAACAATTCATTAAAAGCATAAAAAATAGCAAATGAAGTTAGATAGGGTTGAAATTTTAGGATGTGGCTTCTAATGCATCATATTGAATGCACAAAAAGTCTGGAGTTGAAATAAGTTAAAAAAATTGAAATCCTTTGGTAACACACGAGTTTTCGTCCGAAACCCTGATACTTCGAAAGAGATTGTCCATTTTGTACACGAAGTGCATCCAGTTTTTGCCGTAAACCTCTCAACTTTTTAGCACATGCTATGTGGGTGAAATTATGATACCATGCCAACTTTCAACCATTTCAGAGTTCATTTGTGGTGCTTTTTAATTTCACGGTTATTTAGCTCAAAACAATTCATTAAATGCATGAAAAATAGCAAATAAAGTTAGATAGGGTTGAAATTTTAGTATGTGGCTTCTAATGGTTCATATGGAATGCACAAAAAGTTTGGAGTTGAAATAAGTTTAAAAAAATTGAAATCCTTTTGTAACAGACGAGTTTTCGTCCTAAACCCTGATACTTCGAAAGAGATTGTCCATTTTGTACACGAAGTGCATCCAGTTTTTGCCGTAACCCTCTCAACTTTTTAGCACATGCTATGTGGGTGAAATTATGATACCATGCCAAGTTTCAACCATTTCAGAGTTCATTTGTGGTGCTTTTTAATTTCAGGGTCATTTAGCTCAAAACAATTCATTAAATGCATGAAAAATAGCAAATGAAGTTAGATAGGGTTGAAAGTTTAGGATGTGGCTTCTAATGGTTCATATTGAATGCACAAAAAGTCTGGAGTTGAAATAATTTTAAAAAATTGAAATCCTTTTGTAACAAACGAGTTTTCGTCCGAAACCGTGATACTTCGAAAGAGATTGTCCATTTTGTACACGAAGTGCATCCAGTTTTTGCCGTAACCCTCTCAACTTTTTAGCACATGCTATGTGGGTGAAATTATGATACCATGCCAACTTTCAACCATTTCAGAGTTCATTTGTGGTGCTTTTTAATTTCAGGGTTATTTAGCTCAAAACAATTCATTAAATGCATGAAAAATAGCAAATGAAGTTAGATAGGGTTGAAATTTAAAGAATGTGGCTTCTAATGGTTCATATGGAATGCACAAAAAGGTTGGAGTTGAAATAAGTTTAAAAAAATGAAATCCTTTTGTAACAGACGAGTTTTCGTCCTAAACCCTGATACTTCGAAAGAGATTGTCCATTTTGTACACGAAGTGCATCCAGTTTTTGCCGTAACCCTCTCAACTTTTTAGCACAGGCTATGTGGGTGAAATTATGATACCATGCCAAGTTTCAACCATTTCAGAGTTCATTTGTGGTGCTTTTTAATTTCAGGGTCATTTAGCTCAAAACAATTCATTAAATGCATAAAAAATAGCAAATGAAGTTAGATAGGGTTGAAATTTTAGGATGTGGCTTCTAATGCTTCATATTGAATGCACAAAAAGTCTGGAGTTGAAATAAGTTAAAAAAATTGAAATCCTTAGGTAACACACGAGTTTTCGTCCGAAACCCTGATACTTCGAAAGAGATTGTCCATTTTGTACACGAAGTGCAACCAGTTTTTGCCGTAACCCTCTCAACTTTTTAGCACATGCTATGTGGGTGAAATTATGATACCATGCAATGTTTCAACCATTTCAGAGTTCATTTGTGGTGCTTTTTAATTTCAGGGTCATTTAGCTCAAAACAATTCATTAAATGCATGAAAAATAGCAAATGAAGTTAGATAGGGTTGAAAGTTTAGGATGTGGCTTCTAATGGTTCATATTGAATGCACAAAAAGTCTGGAGTTGAAATAATTTTAAAAAATTGAAATCCTTTTGTAACAAACGAGTTTTCGTCCGAAACCGTGATACTTCGAAAGAGATTGTCCATTTTGTACAGGAAGTGCATCCAGTTTTTGCCGTAACCCTCTCAACTTTTTAGCACATGCTATGTGGGTGAAATTATGATACCATGCCAACTTTCAACCATTTCAGAGTTCATTTGTGGTGCTTTTTAATTTCAGGGTTATTTAGCTCAAAACAATTCATTAAATGCATGAAAAATAGCAAATGAAGTTAGATAGGGTTGAAATTTAAAGAATGTGGCTTCTAATGGTTCATATGGAATGCACAAAAAGTTTGGAGTTGAAATAAGTTTAAAAAAATTGAAATCCTTTTGTAACAGACGAGTTTTCGTCCTAAACCCTGATACTTCGAAAGAGATTGTCCATTTTGTACACGAAGTGCATCCAGTTTTTGCCGTAACCCTCTCAACTTTTCAGCACATGCTATGTGGGTGAAATTATGATACCATGCCAAGTTTCAACCATTTCAGAGTTCATTTGCGGTGCTTTTTAATTTCAGGGTCATTTAGCTCAAAACAATTCATTTAATGCATGAAAAATAGCAAATGAAGTTAGATAGGGTTGAAATTTTAGGATGTGGCTTCTAATGGTTCATATTGAATGCACAAAAAGTTTGGAGTTGAAATAAGTTAAAAAAATTTGAAATCCTTTTGTAACAGACGAGTTTTCGTCCTAAACCCTGATACTTCGAAAGAGATTGTCCATTTTGTACACGAAGTGCATCCTGTTTTTGCCGTAACCCTCTCAACTTTTTAGCACATGCTATGTGGGTGAAATTATGATACCATGCCAACTTTCAACCATTTCAGAGTTCATTTGTGGTGCTTTTTAATTTCAGGGTCATTTAGCTCAAAACAATTCATTTAATGCATGAAAAATAGCAAATGAAGTTAGATAGGGTTGAAATTTTAGGATTTGGCTTCTAATGGTTCATATTGAATGCACAAAAAGTTTGGAGTTAAAATAAGTTAAAAAAATTTTGAAATCCTTTTGTACCAGACGAGTTTTCGTCCGAAACCCTGATACTTCGAAAGAGATTGTCCATTTTGTACACGAAGTGCATTCAGTTTTTGCCGTAACCCTCTCAACTTTTTAGCACATGCTATGTGGGTGAAATTATGATACCATGCCAACTTTCAACCATTTCAGAGTTCATTTGTGGTGCTTTTTAATTTCAGGGTTATTTAGCTCAAAACAATTCATTAAATGCATGAAAAATAGCAAATGAAGTTAGATAGGGTTGAAATTTTAGGATGTGGCTTCTAATGGTTCATATGGAATGCACAAAAAGTTTGGAGTTGAAATAAGTTTAAAAAAATTGAAATCCTTTTGTAACAGACGAGTTTTCGTCCTAAACCCTGATACTTCGAAAGAGATTGTCCATTTTGTACACGAAGTGCATCCAGTTTTTGCCGTAACCCTCTCAACTTTTTAGCACATGCTATGTGGGTGAAATTATGATACCATGCCAAGTTTCAACCATTTCAGAGTTCATTTGTGGTGCTTTTTAATTTCAGGGTCATTTAGCTCAAAACAATTCATTAAATGCATGAAAAATAGCAAATGAAGTTAGATAGGGTTGAAATTTTAGGATGTGGCTTCTAATGGTTCATATTGAATGCACAAAAGGTCTGGAGTTGAAATAAGTTAAAAAAAATTGAAATCCTTTTGTAACAGACGAGTTTTCGTCCGAAACCCTGATATTTCGAAAGAGATTGTCCATTTTGTACACGAAGCGCATCCAGTTTTTGCCGTAACCCTCTCAACTTTTTAGCACATGCTATGTGGGTGAAATTATGATACCATGCCAAGTTTCAACCATTTGATAGTTCATTTGTGGTGCTTTTTAATTTCAGGGTCATTTATCTCAAAACAATTCATTAAATGCATGAAAAATAGGAAATGAAGTTAGATAGGGTTGAAATTTTAGGATGTGGCTTCTAATGGTTCATATTGAATGCACAAAAAGTCTAGAGTTGAAAAAAGTTAAAAAAAATTGAAATCCTTATGTAACAGACGAGTTTTCGTCCGAAACCCTGATACTTCGAAAGAGATTGTCCATTTTGTACACGAAGTGCATCCAGCTTTTGCCGTAACCCTCTCAACTTTTTATCCCATGCTATGTGGGTGAAATTATGATACCATGCCAAGTTTCAACCTTTTTAGAGTTCATTTGTGGTGCTTTTTAATTTCGGGGTCATTTAGCTCAAAACAATTCATTAAAAGCATAAAAAATAGCAAATGAAGTTAGATAGGGTTGAAATTTTAGGATGTGGCTTCTAATGCATCATATTGAATGCACAAAAAGTCTGGAGTTGAAATAAGTTAAAAAAATTGAAATCCTTTGGTAACACACGAGTTTTCGTCCGAAACCCTGATACTTCGAAAGAGATTGTCCATTTTGTACACGAAGTGCATCCAGTTTTTGCCGTAACCCTCTCAACTTTTTAGCACATGCTATGTGGGTGAAATTATGATACCATGCCAACTTTCAACCATTTCAGAGTTCATTTGTGGTGCTTTTTAATTTCAGGGTTATTTAGCTCAAAACAATTCATTAAATGCATGAAAAATAGCAAATGAAGTTAGATAGGGTTGAAATTTAAAGAATGTGGCTTCTAATGGTTCATATGGAATGCACAAAAAGTTTGGAGTTGAAATAAGTTTAAAAAAATTGAAATCCTTTTGTAACAGACGAGTTTTCGTCCTAAACCCTGATACTTCGAAAGAGATTGTCCATTTTGTACACGAAGTGCATCCAGTTTTTGCCGTAACCCTCTCAACTTTTTAGCACATGCTATGTGGGTGAAATTATGATACCATGCCAACTTTCAACCATTTCAGAGTTCATTTGTGGTGCTTTTTAATTTCAGGGTCATTTAGCTCAAAACAATTCATTTAATGCATGAAAAATAGCAAATGAAGTTAGATAGGGTAGAAATTTTAGGATTTGGCTTCTAATGGTTCATATTGAATTCACAAAAAGTTTGGAGTTAAAATAAGTTAAAAAAATTTGAAATCCTTTTGTAACAGACGAGTTTTCGTCCGAAACCCTGATACTTCGAAAGAGATTGTCCATTTTGTACACGAAGTGCATTCAGTTTTTGCCGTAACCCTCTCAACTTTTTCGCACATGCTATGTGGGTGAAATTATGATACCATGCCAACTTTCAACCATTTCAGAGTTCATTTGTGGTGCTTTTTAATTTCAGGGTTATTTAGCTCAAAACAATTCATTAAATGCATGAAAAATAGCAAATGAAGTTAGATAGGGTTGAAATTTTAGGATGTGGCTTCTAATGGTTCATATGGAATGCACAAAAAGTTTGGAGTTGAAATAAGTTTAAAAAAATTGAAATCCTTTTGTAACAGACGAGTTTTCGTCCTAAACCCTGATACTTCGAAAGAGATTGTCCATTTTGTACACGAAGTGCATCCAGTTTTTGTCGTAACCCTCTCAACTTTTTAGCACATGCTATGTGGGTGAAATTATGATACCATGCCAAGTTTCAACCATTTCAGAGTTCATTTGTGGTGCTTTTTAATTTCAGGGTCATTTAGCTCAAAACAATTCATTAAATGCATGAAAAATAGCAAATGAAGTTAGATAGGGTTGAAATTTTAGGATGTGGCTTCTAATGGTTCATATTGAATGCACAAAAAGTCTGGAGTTGAAATAAGTTAAAAAAAATTGAAATCCTTTTGTAACAGACGAGTTTTCGTCCGAAACCCTGATATTTCGAAAGAGATTGTCCATTTTGTACACGAAGTGCATCCAGTTTTTGCCGTAACCCTCTCAACTTTTTAGCACATGCTATGTGGGTGAAATTATGATACCATGCCAAGTTTCAACCATTTGATAGTTCATTTGTGGTGCTTTTTAATTTCAGGGTCATTTATCTCAAAACAATTCATTAAATGCATGAAAAATAGGAAATGAAGTTAGATACGGTTGAAATTTTAGGATGTGGCTTCTAATGGTTCATATTGAATGCACAAAAAGTATGGAGTTGAAAAAAGTTAAAAAAAATTGAAATCCTTATGTAACAGACGAGTTTTCGTCCGAAACCCTGATACTTCGAAAGAGATTGTCCATTTTGTACACGAAGTGCATCCAGCTTTTGCCGTAACCCTCTCAACTTTTTATCCCATGCTATGTGGGTGAAATTATGATACCATGCCAAGTTTCAACCTTTTTAGAGTTCATTTGTGGTGCTTTTTAATTTCGGGGTCATTTAGCTCAAAACAATTCATTAAAAGCATAAAAAATAGCAAATGAAGTTAGATAGGGTTGAAATTTTAGGATGTGGCTTCTAATGCTTCATATTGAATGCACAAAAAGTCTGGAGTTGAAATAAGTTAAAAAAATTGAAATCCTTTGGTAACACACGAGTTTTCGTCCGAAACCCTGATACTTCGAAAGAGATTGTCCATTTTGTACACGAAGTGCATCCAGTTTTTGCCGTAACCCTCTCAACTTTTTATCCCATGCTATGTGGGTGAAATTATGATACCATGCCAAGTTTCAACCTTTTTAGAGTTCATTTGTGGTGCTTTTTAATTTCAGGGTTATTTAGCTCAAAACAATTCATTAAATGCATGAAAATTAGCAAATGAAGTTAGATAGGGTTGAAATTTAAAGAATGTGGCTTCTAATGGTTCATATGGAATGCACAAAAAGTTTGGAGTTGAAATAAGTTTAAAAAAATTGAAATCCTTTTGTAACAGACGAGTTTTCGTCCTAAACCCTGATACTTCGAAAGAGATTGTCCATTTTGTACACGAAGTGCATCCAGTTTTTGCCGTAACCCTCTCAACTTTTTAGCACATGCTATGTGGGTGAAATTATGATACCATGCCAACTTTCAACCATTTCAGAGTTCATTTGTGGTGCTTTTTAATTTCAGGGTCATTTAGCTCAAAACAATTCATTTAATGCATGAAAAATAGCAAATGAAGTTAGATAGGGTTGAAATTTTAGGATTTGGCTTCTAATGGTTCATATTGAATGCACAAAAAGTTTGGAGTTAAAATAAGTTAAAAAAATTTGAAATCCTTTTGTAACAGACGAGTTTTCGTCCGAAACCCTGATACTTCGAAAGAGATTGTCCATTTTGTACACGAAGTGCATTCAGTTTTTGCCGTAACCCTCTCAACTTTTTAGCACATGCTATGTGGGTGAAATTATGATACCATGCCAACTTTCAACCATTTCAGAGTTCATTTGTGGTGCTTTTTAATTTCAGGGTTATTTAGCTCAAAACAATTCATTAAATGCATGAAAAATAGCAAATGAAGTTAGATAGGGTTGAAATTTTAGGATGTGGCTTCTAATGGTTCATATGGAATGCACAAAAAGTTTGGAGTTGAAATAAGTTTAAAAAAATTGAAATCCTTTTGTAACAGACGAGTTTTCGTCCTAAACCCTGATACTTCGAAAGAGATTGTCCATTTTGTACACGAAGTGCATCCAGTTTTTGTCGTAACCCTCTCAACTTTTTAGCACATGCTATGTGGGTGAAATTATGATACCATGCCAAGTTTCAACCATTTCAGAGTTCATTTGTGGTGCTTTTTAATTTCAGGGTCATTTAGCTCAAAACAATTCATTAAATGCATGAAAAATAGCAAATGAAGTTAGATAGGGTTGAAATTTTAGGATGCGGCTTCTAATGGTTCATATTGAATGCACAAAAAGTCTGGAGTTGAAATAAGTTAAAAAAAATTGAAATCCTTTTGTAACAGACGAGTTTTCGTCCGAAACCCTGATATTTCGAAAGAGATTGTCCATTTTGTACACGAAGTGCATCCAGTTTTTGCCGTAACCCTCTCAACTTTTTAGCACATGCTATGTGGGTGAAATTATGATACCATGCCAAGTTTCAACCATTTGATAGTTCATTTGTGGTGCTTTTTAATTTCAGGGTCATTTATCTCAAAACAATTCATTAAATGCATGAAAAATAGGAAATGAAGTTAGATACGGTTGAAATTTTAGGATGTGGCTTCTAATGGTTCATATTGAATGCACAAAAAGTCTGGAGTTGAAAAAAGTTAAAAAAAATTGAAATCCTTATGTAACAGACGAGTTTTCGTCCGAAACCCTGATACTTCGAAAGAGATTGTCCATTTTGTACACGAAGTGCATCCAGCTTTTGCCGTAACCCTCTCAACTTTTTATCCCATGCTATGTGGGTGAAATTATGATACCATGCCAAGTTTCAACCTTTTTAGAGTTCATTTGTGGTGCTTTTTAATTTCGGGGTCATTTAGCTCAAAACAATTCATTAAAAGCATAAAAAATAGCAAATGAAGTTAGATAGGGTTGAAATTTTAGGATGTGGCTTCTAATGCTTCATATTGAATGCACAAAAAGTCTGGAGTTGAAATAAGTTAAAAAAATTGAAATCCTTTGGTAACACACGAGTTTTCGTCCGAAACCCTGATACTTCGAAAGAGATTGTCCATTTTGTACACGAAGTGCATCCAGTTTTTGCCGTAACGCTCTCAACTTTTTATCCCATGCTATGTGGGTGAAATTATGATACCATGCCAAGTTTCAACCTTTTTAGAGTTCATTTGTGGTGCTTTTTAATTTCAGGGTTATTTAGCTCAAAACAATTCATTAAATGCATGAAAAATAGCAAATGAAGTTAGATAGGGTTGAAATTTAAAGAATGTGGCTTCTAATGGTTCATATGGAATGCACAAAAAGTTTGGAGTTGAAATAAGTTTAAAAAAATTGAAATCCTTTTGTAACAGACGAGTTTTCGTCCTAAACCCTGATACTTCGAAAGAGATTGTCCATTTTGTACACGAAGTGCATCCAGTTTTTGCCGTAACCCTCTCAACTTTTTAGCACATGCTATGTGGGTGAAATTATGATACCATGCCAACTTTCAACCATTTCAGAGTTCATTTGTGGTGCTTTTTAATTTCAGGGTCATTTAGCTCAAAACAATTCATTTAATGCATGAAAAATAGCAAATGAAGTTAGATAGGGTTGAAATTTTAGGATTTGGCTTCTAATGGTTCATATTGAATGCACAAAAAGTTTGGAGTTAAAATAAGTTAAAAAATTTGAAATCCTTTTGTAACAGACGAGTTTTCGTCCGAAACCCTGATACTTCGAAAGAGATTGTCCATTTTGTACACGAAGTGCATTCAGTTTTTGCCGTAACCCTCTCAACTTTTTAGCACATGCTATGTGGGTGAAATTATGATACCATGCCAACTTTCAACCATTTTAGAGTTCATTTGTGGTGCTTTTTAATTTCAGGGTTATTTAGCTCAAAACAATTCATTAAATGCATGAAAAATAGCAAATGAAGTTAGATAGGGTTGAAATTTTAGGATGTGGCTTCTAATGGTTCATATGGAATGCACAAAAAGTTTGGAGTTGAAATAAGTTTAAAAAAATTGAAATCCTTTTGTAACAGACGAGTTTTCGTCCTAAACCCTGATACTTCGAAAGAGACTGTCCATTTTGTACACGAAGTGCATCCAGTTTTTGTCGTAACCCTCTCAACTTTTTAGCACATGCTATGTGGGTGAAATTATGATACCATGCCAAGTTTCAACCATTTCAGAGTTCATTTGTGGTGCTTTTTAATTTCAGGGTCATTTAGCTCAAAACAATTCATTAAATGCATGAAAAATAGCAAATGAAGTTAGATAGGGTTGAAATTTTAGGATGTGGCTTCTAATGGTTCATATTGAATGCACAAAAAGTCTGGAGTTGAAATAAGTTAAAAAAAATTGAAATCCTTTTGTAACAGACGAGTTTTCGTCCGAAACCCTGATATTTCGAAAGAGATTGTCCATTTTGTACACGAAGTGCATCCAGTTTTTGCCGTAACCCTCTCAACTTTTTAGCACATGCTATGTGGGTGAAATTATGATACCATGCCAAGTTTCAACCATTTGATAGTTCATTTGTGGTGCTTTTTAATTTCAGGGTCATTTATCTCAAAACAATTCATTAAATGCATGAAAAATAGGAAATGAAGTTAGATACGGTTGAAATTTTAGGATGTGGCTTCTAATGGTTCATATTGAATGCACAAAAAGTCTAGAGTTGAAAAAAGTTAAAAAAAATTGAAATCCTTATGTAACAGACGAGTTTTCGTCCGAAACCCTGATACTTCGAAAGAGATTGTCCATTTTGTACACGAAGTGCATCCAGCTTTTGCCGTAACCCTCTCAACTTTTTATCCCATGCTATGTGGGTGAAATTATGATACCATGCCAAGTTTCAACCTTTTTAGAGTTCATTTGTGGTGCTTTTTAATTTCGGGGTCATTTAGCTCAAAACAATTCATTAAAAGCATAAAAAATAGCAAATGAAGTTAGATAGGGTTGAAATTTTAGGATGTGGCTTCTAATGCATCATATTGAATGCCCAAAAAGTCTGGAGTTGAAATAAGTTAAAAAAATTGAAATCCTTTGGTAACACACGAGTTTTCGTCCGAAACCCTGATACTTCGAAAGAGATTGTCCATTTTGTACACGAAATGCATCCAGTTTTTGCCGTAACCCTCTCAACTTTTTATCCCATGCTATGTGGGTGAAATTATGATACCATGCCAAGTTTCAACCTTTTTAGAGTTCATTTGTGGTGCTTTTTAATTTCAGGGTTATTTAGCTCAAAACAATTCATTAAATGCATGAAAAATAGCAAATGAAGTTAGATAGGGTTGAAATTTAAAGAATGTGGCTTCTAATGGTTCATATGGAATGCACAAAAAGTTTGGAGTTGAAATAAGTTTAAAAAAATTGAAATCCTTTTGTAACAGACGAGTTTTCGTCCTAAACCCTGATACTTCGAAAGAGATTGTCCATTTTGTACACGAAGTGCATCCAGTTTTTGCCGTAACCCTCTCAACTTTTTAGCACATGCTATGTGGGTGAAATTATGATACCATGCCAAGTTTCAACCATTTCAGAGTTCATTTGTGGTGCTTTTTAATTTCAGGGTCATTTAGCTCAAAACAATTCATTAAATGCATGAAAAATAGCAAATGAAGTTAGATAGGGTTGAAATTTTAGGATGTGGCTTCTAATGGTTCATATTGAGTGCACAAAAAGTTTGGAGTTGAAATAAGTTAAAAAATTTTGAAATCCTTTTGTAACAGACGAGTTTTCGTCCTAAACCCTGATACTTCGAAAGAGATTGTCCATTTTGTACACGAAGTGCATCCAGTTTTTGCCGTAACCCTCTCAACTTTTTAGCACATGCTATGTGGGTGAAATTATGAAACCATGCCAACTTTCAACCATTTCAGAGTTCATTTGTGGTGCTTTTTAATTTCAGGGTCATATAGCTCAAAACAATTCATTTAATGCATGAAAAATAGCAAATGAAGTTAGATAGGGTTGAAATTTTAGGATGTGGCTTCTAATGGTTCATATTGAATGCACAAAAAGTTTGGAGTTAAAATAAGTTAAAAAAATTTGAAATCCTTTTGTAACAGACGAGTTTTCGTCCGAAACCCTGATACTTCGAAAGAGATTGTCCATTTTGTACACGAAGTGCATTCAGTTTTTGCCGTAAACCTCTCAACTTTTTAGCACATGCTATGTGGGTGAAATTATGATACCATGCCAACTTTCAACCATTTCAGAGTTCATTTGTGGTGCTTTTTAATTTCAGGGTCATTTAGCTCAAAACAATTCATTAAATGCATGAAAAATAGCAAATGAAGTTAGATAGGGTTGAAATTTTAGGATGTGGCTTCCAATGGTTCATATTGAATGCACAAAAAGTCTGGAGTTGAAAAAAGTTAAAAAAAATTGAAATCCTTATGTAACAGACGAGTTTTCGTCCGAAACCCTGATACTTCGAAAGAGATTGTCCATTTTGTACACGAAGTGCTTCCAGCTTTTGCCGTAACCCTCTCAACTTTTTATCCCATGCTATGTGGGTTAAATTATGATACCATGCCAAGTTTCAACCTTTTTAGAGTTCATTTGTGGTGCTTTTTAATTTCAGGGTCATTTAGCTCAAAACAATTCATTAAATGCATAAAAAATAGCAAATGAAGTTAGATAGGGTTTAAATTTTAGGATGTGGCTTCTAATGCTTCATATTGAATGCACAAAAAGTCTGGAGTTGAAATAAGTTAAAAAAATTGAAATCCTTTGGTAACACACGAGTTTTCGTCCGAAACCCTGATACTTCGAAAGAGATTGTCCATTTTGTACACGAAGTGCAACCAGTTTTTGCCGTAACCCTCTCAACTTTTTAGCACATGCTATGTGGGTGAAATTATGATACCATGCCAAGTTTCAACCATTTCAGAGTTCATTTGTGGTGCTTTTTAATTTCAGGGTCATTTAGCTCAAAACGATTCATTAAATGCATGAAAAATAGCAAATGAAGTTAGATAGGGTTGAAAGTTTAGGATGCGGCTTCTAATGGTTCATATTGAATGCACAAAAAGTCTGGAGTTGAAATAATTTTAAAAAATTGAAATCCTTTTGTAACAGACGAGTTTTCGTCCGAAACCGTGATACTTCGAAAGAGATTGTCCATTTTGTACACGAAGTGCATCCAGTTTTTGCCGTAACCCTCTCAACTTTTTAGCACATGCTATGTGGGTGAAATTATGATACCATGCCAACTTTCAACCATTTCAGAGTTCATTTGTGGTGCTTTTTAATTTCAGGGTTATTTAGCTCAAAACAATTCATTAAATGCATGAAAAATAGCAAATGAAGTTAGATAGGGTTGAAATTTAAAGAATGTGGCTTCTAATGGTTCATATGGAATGCACAAAAAGTTTGGAGTTGAAATAAGTTTAAAAAAATTGAAATCCTTTTGTAACAGACGAGTTTTCGTCCTAAACCCTGATACTTCGAAAGAGATTGTCCATTTTGTACACGAAGTGCATCCAGTTTTTGCTGTAACCCTCTCAACTTTTCAGCACATGCTATGTGGGTGTAACTATGATACCATGCCAAGTTTCAACCATTTCAGAGTTCATTTGCGGTGCTTTTTAATTTCAGGGTCATTTAGCTCAAAACAATTCATTTAATGCATGAAAAATAGCAAATGAAGTTAGATAGGGTTGAAATTTTAGGATGTGGCTTCTAATGGTTCATATTGAATGCACAAAAAGTTTGGAGTTGAAATAAGTTAAAAAAATTTGAAATCCTTTTGTAACAGACGAGTTTTCGTCCTAAACCCTGATACTTCGAAAGAGATTGTCCATTTTGTACACGAAGTGCATCCTGTTTTTGCCGTAACCCTCTCAACTTTTTAGCACATGCTATGTGGGTGAAATTATGATACCATGCCAACTTTCAACCATTTCAGAGTTCATTTGTGGTGCTTTTAAATTTCAGGGTCATTTAGCTCAAAACAATTCATTTAATGCATGAAAAATAGCAAATGAAGTTAGATAGGGTTGAAATTTTAGGATTTGGCTTCTAATGGTTCATATTGAATGCACAAAAAGTTTGGAGTTAAAATAAGTTAAAAAAATTTGAAATCCTTTTGTAACAGACGAGTTTTTGTCCGAAACCCTGATACTTCGAAAGAGATTGTCCATTTTGTACACGAAGTGCATTCAGTTTTTGCCGTAACCCTCTCAACTTTTTAGCACATGCTATGTGGGTGAAATTATGATACCATGCCAACTTTCAACCATTTCAGAGTTCATTTGTGGTGCTTTTTAATTTCAGGGTTATTTAGCTCAAAACAATTCATTAAATGCATGAAAAATAGCAAATGAAGTTAGATAGGGTTGAAATTTTAGGATGTGGCTTCTAATGGTTCATATGGAATGCACAAAAAGTTTGGAGTTGAAATAAGTTTAAAAAAATTGAAATCCTTTTGTAACAGACGAGTTTTCGTTCTAAACCCTGATACTTCGAAAGAGATTGTCCATTTTGTACACGAAGTGCATCCAGTTTTTGCCGTAACCCTCTCAACTTTTTAGCACATGCTATGTGGGTGAAATTATGATACCATGCCAAGTTTAAACCATTTCAGAGTTCATTTGTGGTGCTTTTTAATTTCAGGGTCATTTAGCTCAAAACAATTCATTAAATGAATGAAAAATAGCAAATGAAGTTAGATAGGGTTGAAATTTTAGGATGTGGCTTCTAATGGTTCATATTGAATGCACAAAAAGTCTGGAGTTGAAATAAGTTAAAAAAAATTGAAATCCTTTTGTAACAGACGAGTTTTCGTCCGAAACCCTGATATTTCGAAAGAGATTGTCCATTTTGTACACGAAGTGCATCCAGTTTTTGCCGTAACCCTCTCAACTTTTTAGCACATGCTATGTGGGTGAAATTATGATACCATGCCAAGTTTCAACCATTTGATAGTTCATTTGTGGTGCTTTTTAATTTCAGGGTCATTTATCTCAAAACAATTCATTAAATGCATGAAAAATAGGAAATGAAGTTAGATACGGTTGAAATTTTAGGATGTGGCTTCTAATGGTTCATATTGAATGCACAAAAAGTCTGGAGTTGAAAAAAGTTAAAAAAAATTGAAATCCTTATGTAACAGACGAGTTTTCGTCCGAAACCCTGATACTTCGAAAGAGATTGTCCATTTTGTACACGAAGTGCATCCAGCTTTTGCCGTAACCCTCTCAACTTTTTATCCCATGCTATGTGGGTGAAATTATGATACCATGCCAAGTTTCAACCTTTTTAGAGTTCATTTGTGGTGCTTTTTAATTTCGGGGTCATTTAGCTCAAAACAATTCATTAAAAGCATAAAAAATAGCAAATGAAGTTAGATAGGGTTGAAATTTTAGGATGTGGCTTCTAATGCATCATATTGAATGCCCAAAAAGTCTGGAGTTGAAATAAGTTAAAAAAATTGAAATCCTTTGGTAACACACGAGTTTTCGTCCGAAACCCTGATACTTCGAAAGAGATTGTCCATTTTGTACACGAAGTGCATCCAATTTTTGCCGTAACCCTCTCAACTTTTTATCCCATGCTATGTGGGTGAAATTATGATACCATGCCAAGTTTCAACCTTTTTAGAGTTCATTTGTGGTGCTTTTTAATTTCAGGGTTATTTAGCTCAAAACAATTCATTAAATGCATGAAAAATAGCAAATGAAGTTAGATAGGGTTGAAATTTAAAGAATGTGGCTTCTAATGGTTCATATGGAATGCACAAAAAGTTTGGAGTTGAAATAAGTTTAAAAAAATTGAAATCCTTTTGTAACAGACGAGTTTTCGTCCTAAACCCTGATACTTCGAAAGAGATTGTCCATTTTGTACACGAAGTGCATCCAGTTTTTGCCGTAACCCTCTCAACTTTTTAGCACATGCTATGTGGGTGAAATTATGATACCATGCCAAGTTTCAACCATTTCAGAGTTCATTTGTGGTGCTTTTTAATTTCAGGGTCATTTAGCTCAAAACAATTCATTAAATGCATGAAAAATAGCAAATGAAGTTAGATAGGGTTGAAATTTTAGGATGTGGCTTCTAATGGTTCATATTGAATGCACAAAAAGTTTGGAGTTGAAATAAGTTAAAAAATTTTGAAATCCTTTTGTAACAGACGAGTTTTCGTCCTAAACCCTGATACTTCGAAAGAGATTGTCCATTTTGTACACGAAGTGCATCCAGTTTTTGCCGTAACCCTCTCAACTTTTTAGCACATGCTATGTGGGTGAAATTATGAAACCATGCCAACTTTCAACCATTTCAGAGTTCATTTGTGGTGCTTTTTAATTTCAGGGTCATATAGCTCAAAACAATTCATTTAATGCATGAAAAATAGCAAATGAAGTTAGATAGGGTTGAAATTTTAGGATGTGGCTTCTAATGGTTCATATTGAATGCACAAAAAGTTTGGAGTTAAAATAAGTTAAAAAAATTTGAAATCCTTTTGTAACAGACGAGTTTTCGTCCGAAACCCTGATACTTCGAAAGAGATTGTCCATTTTGTACACGAAGTGCATTCAGTTTTTGCCGTAAACCTCTCAACTTTTTAGCACATGCTATGTGGGTGAAATTATGATACCATGCCAACTTTCAACCATTTCAGAGTTCATTTGTGGTGCTTTTTAATTTCAGGGTCATTTAGCTCAAAACAATTCATTAAATGCATGAAAAATAGCAAATGAAGTTAGATAGGGTTGAAATTTTAGGATGTGGCTTCCAATGGTTCATATTGAATGCACAAAAAGTCTGGAGTTGAAAAAAGTTTAAAAAAATTGAAATCCTTATGTAACAGACGAGTTTTCGTCCGAAACCCTGATACTTCGAAAGAGATTGTCCATTTTGTACACGAAGTGCTTCCAGCTTTTGCCGTAACCCTCTCAACTTTTTATCCCATGCTATGTGGGTTAAATTATGATACCATGCCAAGTTTCAACCTTTTTAGAGTTCATTTGTGGTGCTTTTTAATTTCAGGGTCATTTAGCTCAAAACAATTCATTAAATGCATAAAAAATAGCAAATGAAGTTAGATAGGGTTTAAATTTTAGGATGTGGCTTCTAATGCTTCATATTGAATGCACAAAAAGTCTGGAGTTGAAATAAGTTAAAAAAATTGAAATCCTTTGGTAACACACGAGTTTTCGTCCGAAACCCTGATACTTCGAAAGAGATTGTCCATTTTGTACACGAAGTGCAACCAGTTTTTGCCGTAACCCTCTCAACTTTTTAGCACATGCTATGTGGGTGAAATTATGATACCATGCCAAGTTTCAACCATTTCAGAGTTCATTTGTGGTGCTTTTTAATTTCAGGGTCATTTAGCTCAAAACGATTCATTAAATGCATGAAAAATAGCAAATGAAGTTAGATAGGGTTGAAAGTTTAGGATGCGGCTTCTAATGGTTCATATTGAATGCACAAAAAGTCTGGAGTTGAAATAATTTTAAAAAATTGAAATCCTTTTGTAACAGACGAGTTTTCGTCCGAAACCGTGATACTTCGAAAGAGATTGTCCATTTTGTACACGAAGTGCATCCAGTTTTTGCCGTAACCCTCTCAACTTTTTAGCACATGCTATGTGGGTGAAATTATGATACCATGCCAACTTTCAACCATTTCAGAGTTCATTTGTGGTGCTTTTTAATTTCAGGGTTATTTAGCTCAAAACAATTCATTAAATGCATGAAAAATAGCAAATGAAGTTAGATAGGGTTGAAATTTTAGGATGTGGCTTCTAATGGTTCATATGGAATGCACAAAAAGTTTGGAGTTGAAATAAGTTTAAAAAAATTGAAATCCTTTTGTAACAGACGAGTTTTCGTTCTAAACCCTGATACTTCGAAAGAGATTGTCCATTTTGTACACGAAGTGCATCCAGTTTTTGCCGTAACCCTCTCAACTTTTTAGCACATGCTATGTGGGTGAAATTATGATACCATGCCAAGTTTAAACCATTTCAGAGTTCATTTGTGGTGCTTTTTAATTTCAGGGTCATTTAGCTCAAAACAATTCATTAAATGAATGAAAAATAGCAAATGAAGTTAGATAGGGTTGAAATTTTAGGATGTGGCTTCTAATGGTTCATATTGAATGCACAAAAAGTCTGGAGTTGAAATAAGTTAAAAAAAATTGAAATCCTTTTGTAACAGACGAGTTTTCGTCCGAAACCCTGATATTTCGAAAGAGATTGTCCATTTTGTACACGAAGTGCATCCAGTTTTTGCCGTAACCCTCTCAACTTTTTAGCACATGCTATGTGGGTGAAATTATGATACCATGCCAAGTTTCAACCATTTGATAGTTCATTTGTGGTGCTTTTTAATTTCAGGGTCATTTATCTCAAAACAATTCATTAAATGCATGAAAAATAGGAAATGAAGTTAGATACGGTTGAAATTTTAGGATGTGGCTTCTAATGGTTCATATTGAATGCACAAAAAGTCTGGAGTTGAAAAAAGTTAAAAAAAATTGAAATCCTTATGTAACAGACGAGTTTTCGTCCGAAACCCTGATACTTCGAAAGAGATTGTCCATTTTGTACACGAAGTGCATCCAGCTTTTGCCGTAACCCTCTCAACTTTTTATCCCATGCTATGTGGGTGAAATTATGATACCATGCCAAGTTTCAACCTTTTTAGAGTTCATTTGTGGTGCTTTTTAATTTCGGGGTCATTTAGCTCAAAACAATTCATTAAAAGCATAAAAAATAGCAAATGAAGTTAGATAGGGTTGAAATTTTAGGATGTGGCTTCTAATGCATCATATTGAATGCCCAAAAAGTCTGGAGTTGAAATAAGTTAAAAAAATTGAAATCCTTTGGTAACACACGAGTTTTCGTCCGAAACCCTGATACTTCGAAAGAGATTGTCCATTTTGTACACGAAGTGCATCCAATTTTTGCCGTAACCCTCTCAACTTTTTATCCCATGCTATGTGGGTGAAATTATGATACCATGCCAAGTTTCAACCTTTTTAGAGTTCATTTGTGGTGCTTTTTAATTTCAGGGTTATTTAGCTCAAAACAATTCATTAAATGCATGAAAAATAGCAAATGAAGTTAGATAGGGTTGAAATTTAAAGAATGTGGCTTCTAATGGTTCATATGGAATGCACAAAAAGTTTGGAGTTGAAATAAGTTTAAAAAAATTGAAATCCTTTTGTAACAGACGAGTTTTCGTCCTAAACCCTGATACTTCGAAAGAGATTGTCCATTTTGTACACGAAGTGCATCCAGTTTTTGCCGTAACCCTCTCAACTTTTTAGCACATGCTATGTGGGTGAAATTATAATACCATGCCAAGTTTCAACCATTTCAGAGTTCATTTGTGGTGCTTTTTAATTTCAGGGTCATTTAGCTCAAAACAATTCATTAAATGCATGAAAAATAGCAAATGAAGTTAGATAGGGTTGAAATTTTAGGATGTGGCTTCTAATGGTTCATATTGAATGCACAAAAAGTTTGGAGTTGAAATAAGTTAAAAAATTTTGAAATCCTTTTGTAACAGACGAGTTTTCGTCCTAAACCCTGATACTTCGAAAGAGATTGTCCATTTTGTACACGAAGTGCATCCAGTTTTTGCCGTAACCCTCTCAACTTTTTAGCACATGCTATGTGGGTGAAATTATGAAACCATGCCAACTTTCAACCATTTCAGAGTTCATTTGTGGTGCTTTTTAATTTCAGGGTCATATAGCTCAAAACAATTCATTTAATGCATGAAAAATAGCAAATGAAGTTAGATAGGGTTGAAATTTTAGGATGTGGCTTCTAATGGTTCATATTGAATGCACAAAAAGTTTGGAGTTAAAATAAGTTAAAAAAATTTGAAATCCTTTTGTAACAGACGAGTTTTCGTCCGAAACCCTGATACTTCGAAAGAGATTGTCCATTTTGTACACGAAGTGCATTCAGTTTTTGCCGTAAACCTCTCAACTTTTTAGCACATGCTATGTGGGTGAAATTATGATACCATGCCAACTTTCAACCATTTCAGAGTTCATTTGTGGTGCTTTTTAATTTCAGGGTCATTTAGCTCAAAACAATTCATTAAATGCATGAAAAATAGCAAATGAAGTTAGATAGGGTTGAAATTTTAGGATGTGGCTTCCAATGGTTCATATTGAATGCACAAAAAGTCTGGAGTTGAAAAAAGTTTAAAAAAATTGAAATCCTTATGTAACAGACGAGTTTTCGTCCGAAACCCTGATACTTCGAAAGAGATTGTCCATTTTGTACACGAAGTGCTTCCAGCTTTTGCCGTAACCCTCTCAACTTTTTATCCCATGCTATGTGGGTTAAATTTTGATACCATGCCAAGTTTCAACCTTTTTAGAGTTCATTTGTGGTGCTTTTTAATTTCAGGGTCATTTAGCTCAAAACAATTCATTAAATGCATAAAAAATAGCAAATGAAGTTAGATAGGGTTTAAATTTTAGGATGTGGCTTCTAATGCTTCATATTGAATGCACAAAAAGTCTGGAGTTGAAATAAGTTAAAAAAATTGAAATCCTTTGGTAACACACGAGTTTTCGTCCGAAACCCTGATACTTCGAAAGAGATTGTCCATTTTGTACACGAAGTGCATCCAGTTTTTGCCGTAACCCTCTCAACTTTTTAGCACATGCTATGTGGGTGAAATTATGATACCATGCCAAGTTTCAACCATTTGATAGTTCATTTGTGGTGCTTTTTAATTTCAGGGTCATTTATCTCAAAACAATTCATTAAATGCATGAAAAATAGGAAATGAAGTTAGATACGGTTGAAATTTTAGGATGTGGCTTCTAATGGTTCATATTGAATGCACAAAAAGTCTGGAGTTGAAAAAAGTTAAAAAAAATTGAAATCCTTATGTAACAGACGAGTTTTCGTCCGAAACCCTGATACTTCGAAAGAGATTGTCCATTTTGTACACGAAGTGCATCCAGCTTTTGCCGTAACCCTCTCAACTTTTTATCCCATGCTATGTGGGTGAAATTATGATACCATGCCAAGTTTCAACCTTTTTAGAGTTCATTTGTGGTGCTTTTTAATTTCGGGGTCATTTAGCTCAAAACAATTCATTAAAAGCATAAAAAATAGCAAATGAAGTTAGATAGGGTTGAAATTTTAGGATGTGGCTTCTAATGCATCATATTGAATGCCCAAAAAGTCTGGAGTTGAAATAAGTTAAAAAAATTGAAATCCTTTGGTAACACACGAGTTTTCGTCCGAAACCCTGATACTTCGAAAGAGATTGTCCATTTTGTACACGAAGTGCATCCAATTTTTGCCGTAACCCTCTCAACTTTTTATCCCATGCTATGTGGGTGAAATTATGATACCATGCCAAGTTTCAACCTTTTTAGAGTTCATTTGTGGTGCTTTTTAATTTCAGGGTTATTTAGCTCAAAACAATTCATTAAATGCATGAAAAATAGCAAATGAAGTTAGATAGGGTTGAAATTTAAAGAATGTGGCTTCTAATGGTTCATATGGAATGCACAAAAAGTTTGGAGTTGAAATAAGTTTAAAAAAATTGAAATCCTTTTGTAACAGACGAGTTTTCGTCCTAAACCCTGATACTTCGAAAGAGATTGTCCATTTTGTACACGAAGTGCATCCAGTTTTTGCCGTAACCCTCTCAACTTTTTAGCACATGCTATGTGGGTGAAATTATGATACCATGCCAAGTTTCAACCATTTCAGAGTTCATTTGTGGTGCTTTTTAATTTCAGGGTCATTTAGCTCAAAACAATTCATTAAATGCATGAAAAATAGCAAATGAAGTTAGATAGGGTTGAAATTTTAGGATGTGGCTTCTAATGGTTCATATTGAATGCACAAAAAGTTTGGAGTTGAAATAAGTTAAAAAAATTTGAAATCCTTTTGTAACAGACGAGTTTTCGTCCTAAACCCTGATACTTCGAAAGAGATTGTCCATTTTGTACACGAAGTGCATCCAGTTTTTGCCGTAACCCTCTCAACTTTTTAGCACATGCTATGTGGGTGAAATTATGAAACCATGCCAACTTTCAACCATTTCAGAGTTCATTTGTGGTGCTTTTTAATTTCAGGGTCATATAGCTCAAAACAATTCATTTAATGCATGAAAAATAGCAAATGAAGTTAGATAGGGTTGAAATTTTAGGATGTGGCTTCTAATGGTTCATATTGAATGCACAAAAAGTTTGGAGTTAAAATAAGTTAAAAAAATTTGAAATCCTTTTGTAACAGACGAGTTTTCGTCCGAAACCCTGATACTTCGAAAGAGATTGTCCATTTTGTACACGAAGTGCATTCAGTTTTTGCCGTAAACCTCTCAACTTTTTAGCACATGCTATGTGGGTGAAATTATGATACCATGCCAACTTTCAACCATTTCAGAGTTCATTTGTGGTGCTTTTTAATTTCAGGGTCATTTAGCTCAAAACAATTCATTAAATGCATGAAAAATAGCAAATGAAGTTAGATAGGGTTGAAATTTTAGGATGTGGCTTCCAATGGTTCATATTGAATGCACAAAAAGTCTGGAGTTGAAAAAAGTTTAAAAAAATTGAAATCCTTATGTAACAGACGAGTTTTCGTCCGAAACCCTGATACTTCGAAAGAGATTGTCCATTTTGTACACGAAGTGCTTCCAGCTTTTGCCGTAACCCTCTCAACTTTTTATCCCATGCTATGTGGGTTAAATTATGATACCATGCCAAGTTTCAACCTTTTTAGAGTTCATTTGTGGTGCTTTTTAATTTCAGGGTCATTTAGCTCAAAACAATTCATTAAATGCATAAAAAATAGCAAATGAAGTTAGATAGGGTTTAAATTTTAGGATGTGGCTTCTAATGCTTCATATTGAATGCACAAAAAGTCTGGAGTTGAAATAAGTTAAAAAAATTGAAATCCTTTGGTAACACACGAGTTTTCGTCCGAAACCCTGATACTTCGAAAGAGATTGTCCATTTTGTACACGAAGTGCAACCAGTTTTTGCCGTAACCCTCTCAACTTTTTAGCACATGCTATGTGGGTGAAATTATGATACCATGCCAAGTTTCAACCATTTCAGAGTTCATTTGTGGTGCTTTTTAATTTCAGGGTCATTTAGCTCAAAACGATTCATTAAATGCATGAAAAATAGCAAATGAAGTTAGATAGGGTTGAAAGTTTAGGATGCGGCTTCTAATGGTTCATATTGAATGCACAAAAAGTCTGGAGTTGAAATAATTTTAAAAAATTGAAATCCTTTTGTAACAGACGAGTTTTCGTCCGAAACCGTGATACTTCGAAAGAGATTGTCCATTTTGTACACGAAGTGCATCCAGTTTTTGCCGTAACCCTCTCAACTTTTTAGCACATGCTATGTGGGTGAAATTATGATACCATGCCAACTTTCAACCATTTCAGAGTTCATTTGTGGTGCTTTTTAATTTCAGGGTTATTTAGCTCAAAACAATTCATTAAATGCATGAAAAATAGCAAATGAAGTTAGATAGGGTTGAAATTTAAAGAATGTGGCTTCTAATGGTTCATATGGAATGCACAAAAAGTTTGGAGTTGAAATAAGTTTAAAAAAATTGAAATCCTTTTGTAACAGACGAGTTTTCGTCCTAAACCCTGATACTTCGAAAGAGATTGTCCATTTTGTACACGAAGTGCATCCAGTTTTTGCTGTAACCCTCTCAACTTTTCAGCACATGCTATGTGGGTGTAACTATGATACCATGCCAAGTTTCAACCATTTCAGAGTTCATTTGCGGTGCTTTTTAATTTCAGGGTCATTTAGCTCAAAACAATTCATTTAATGCATGAAAAATAGCAAATGAAGTTAGATAGGGTTGAAATTTTAGGATGTGGCTTCTAATGGTTCATATTGAATGCACAAAAAGTTTGGAGTTGAAATAAGTTAAAAAAATTTGAAATCCTTTTGTAACAGACGAGTTTTCGTCCTAAACCCTGATACTTCGAAAGAGATTGTCCATTTTGTACACGAAGTGCATCCTGTTTTTGCCGTAACCCTCTCAACTTTTTAGCACATGCTATGTGGGTGAAATTATGATACCATGCCAACTTTCAACCATTTCAGAGTTCATTTGTGGTGCTTTTTAATTTCAGGGTCATTTAGCTCAAAACAATTCATTTAATGCATGAAAAATAGCAAATGAAGTTAGATAGGGTTGAAATTTTAGGATTTGGCTTCTAATGGTTCATATTGAATGCACAAAAAGTTTGGAGTTAAAATAAGTTAAAAAAATTTGAAATCCTTTTGTAACAGACGAGTTTTCGTCCGAAACCCTGATACTTCGAAAGAGATTGTCCATTTTGTACACGAAGTGCATTCAGTTTTTGCCGTAACCCTCTCAACTTTTTAGCACATGCTATGTGGGTGAAATTATGATACCATGCCAACTTTCAACCATTTCAGAGTTCATTTGTGGTGCTTTTTAATTTCAGGGTTATTTAGCTCAAAACAATTCATTAAATGCATGAAAAATAGCAAATGAAGTTAGATAGGGTTGAAATTTTAGGATGTGGCTTCTAATGGTTCATATGGAATGCACAAAAAGTTTGGAGTTGAAATAAGTTTAAAAAAATTGAAATCCTTTTGTAACAGACGAGTTTTCGTCCTAAACCCTGATACTTCGAAAGAGATTGTCCATTTTGTACACGAAGTGCATCCAGTTTTTGCCGTAACCCTCTCAACTTTTTAGCACATGCTATGTGGGTGAAATTATGATACCATGCCAAGTTTCAACCATTTCAGAGTTCATTTGTGGTGCTTTTTAATTTCAGGGTCATTTAGCTCAAAACAATTCATTAAATGCATGAAAAATAGCAAATGAAGTTAGATAGGGTTGAAATTTTAGGATGTGGCTTCTAATGGTTCATATTGAATGCACAAAAAGTCTGGAGTTGAAATAAGTTAAAAAAAATTGAAATCCTTTTGTAACAGACGAGTTTTCGTCCGAAACCCTGATATTTCGAAAGAGATTGTCCATTTTGTACACGAAGTGCATCCAGTTTTTGCCGTAACCCTCTCAACTTTTTAGCACATGCTATGTGGGTGAAATTATGATACCATGCCAAGTTTCAACCATTTGATAGTTCATTTGTGGTGCTTTTTAATTTCAGGGTCATTTATCTCAAAACAATTCATTAAATGCATGAAAAATAGGAAATGAAGTTAGATACGGTTGAAATTTTAGGATGTGGCTTCTAATGGTTCATATTGAATGCACAAAAAGTCTGGAGTTGAAAAAAGTTAAAAAAAATTGAAATCCTTATGTAACAGACGAGTTTTCGTCCGAAACCCTGATACTTCGAAAGAGATTGTCCATTTTGTACACGAAGTGCATCCAGCTTTTGCCGTAACCCTCTCAACTTTTTATCCCATGCTATGTGGGTGAAATTATGATACCATGCCAAGTTTCAACCTTTTTAGAGTTCATTTGTGGTGCTTTTTAATTTCGGGGTCATTTAGCTCAAAACAATTCATTAAAAGCATAAAAAATAGCAAATGAAGTTAGATAGGGTTGAAATTTTAGGATGTGGCTTCTAATGCTTCATATTGAATGCACAAAAATTCTGGAGTTGAAATAAGTTAAAAAAATTGAAATCCTTTGGTAACACACGAGTTTTCGTCCGAAACCCTGATACTTCGAAAGAGATTGTCCATTTTGTACACGAAGTGCATCCAGTTTTTGCCGTAACCCTCTCAACTTTTTATCCCATGCTATGTGGGTGAAATTATGATACCATGCCAAGTTTCAACCTTTTTAGAGTTCATTTGTGGTGCTTTTTAATTTCAGGGTTATTTAGCTCAAAACAATTCATTAAATGCATGAAAAATAGCAAATGAAGTTAGATAGGGTTGAAATTTAAAGAATGTGGCTTCTAATGGTTCATATGGAATGCACAAAAAGTTTGGAGTTGAAATAAGTTTAAAAAAATTGAAATCCTTTTGTAACAGACGAGTTTTCGTCCTAAACCCTGATACTTCGAAAGAGATTGTCCATTTTGTACACGAAGTGCATCCAGTTTTTGCCGTAACCCTCTCAACTTTTTAGCACATGCTATGTGGGTGAAATTATGATACCATGCCAAGTTTCAACCATTTCAGAGTTCATTTGTGGTGCTTTTTAATTTCAGGGTCATTTAGCTCAAAACAATTCATTAAATGCATGAAAAATAGCAAATGAAGTTAGATAGGGTTGAAATTTTAGGATGTGGCTTCTAATGGTTCATATTGAATGCACAAAAAGTCTGGAGTTGAAATAAGTTAAAAAAAATTGAAATCCTTTTGTAACAGACGAGTTTTCGTCCGAAACCCTGATATTTCGAAAGAGATTGTCCATTTTGTACACGAAGTGCATCCAGTTTTTGCCGTAACCCTCTCAACTTTTTAGCACATGCTATGTGGGTGAAATTATGATACCATGCCAAGTTTCAACCATTTGATAGATCATTTGTGGTGCTTTTTAATTTCAGGGT
Source organism: Elymus sibiricus (assembly GCA_039707655.1). Taxonomy (NCBI): domain Eukaryota; kingdom Viridiplantae; phylum Streptophyta; class Magnoliopsida; order Poales; family Poaceae; genus Elymus; species Elymus sibiricus. The sequence goes on from CM077665.1 coordinate 244,349,546, forward strand.
CATTTATCTCAAAACAATTCATTAAATGCATGAAAAATAGGAAATGAAGTTAGATACGGTTGAAATTTTAGGATGTGGCTTCTAATGGTTCATATTGAATGCACAAAAAGTCTGGAGTTGAAAAAAGTTAAAAAAAATTGAAATCCTTATGTAACAGACGAGTTTTCGTCCGAAACCCTGATACTTCGAAAGAGATTGTCCATTTTGTACACGAAGTGCATCCAGCTTTTGCCGTAACCCTCTCAACTTTTTATCCCATGCTATGTGGGTGAAATTATGATACCATGCCAAGTTTCAACCTTTTTAGAGTTCATTTGTGGTGCTTTTTAATTTCGGGGTCATTTAGCTCAAAACAATTCATTAAAAGCATAAAAAATAGCAAATGAAGTTAGATAGGGTTGAAATTTTAGGATGTGGCTTCTAATGCTTCATATTGAATGCACAAAAAGTCTGGAGTTGAAATAAGTTAAAAAAATTGAAATCCTTTGGTAACACACGAGTTTTCGTCCGAAACCCTGATACTTCGAAAGAGATTGTCCATTTTGTACACGAAGTGCATCCAGTTTTTGCCGTAACCCTCTCAACTTTTTATCCCATGCTATGTGGGTGAAATTATGATACCATGCCAAGTTTCAACCTTTTTAGAGTTCATTTGTGGTGCTTTTTAATTTCAGGGTTATTTAGCTCAAAACAATTCATTAAATGCATGAAAAATAGCAAATGAAGTTAGATAGGGTTGAAATTTAAAGAATGTGGCTTCTAATGGTTCATATGGAATGCACAAAAAGTTTGGAGTTGAAATAAGTTTAAAAAAATTGAAATCCTTTTGTAACAGACGAGTTTTCGTCCTAAACCCTGATACTTCGAAAGAGATTGTCCATTTTGTACACGAAGTGCATCCAGTTTTTGCCGTAACCCTCTCAACTTTTTAGCACATGCTATGTGGGTGAAATTATGATACCATGCCAACTTTCAACCATTTCAGAGTTCATTTGTGGTGCTTTTTAATTTCAGGGTCATTTAGCTCAAAACAATTCATTTAATGCATGAAAAATAGCAAATGAAGTTAGATAGGGTTGAAATTTTAGGATTTGGCTTCTAATGGTTCATATTGAATGCACAAAAAGTTTGGAGTTAAAATAAGTTAAAAAAATTTGAAATCCTTTTGTAACAGACGAGTTTTCGTCCGAAACCCTGATACTTCGAAAGAGATTGTCCATTTTGTACACGAAGTGCATTCAGTTTTTGCCGTAACCCTCTCAACTTTTTAGCACATGCTATGTGGGTGAAATTATGATACCATGCCAACTTTCAACCATTTCAGAGTTCATTTGTGGTGCTTTTTAATTTCAGGGTTATTTAGCTCAAAACAATTCATTAAATGCATGAAAAATAGCAAATGAAGTTAGATAGGGTTGAAATTTTAGGATGTGGCTTCTAATGGTTCATATGGAATGCACAAAAAGTTTGGAGTTGAAATAAGTTTAAAAAAATTGAAATCCTTTTGTAACAGACGAGTTTTCGTCCTAAACCCTGATACTTCGAAAGAGATTGTCCATTTTGTACACGAAGTGCATCCAGTTTTTGTCGTAACCCTCTCAACTTTTTAGCACATGCTATGTGGGTGAAATTATGATACCATGCCAAGTTTCAACCATTTCAGAGTTCATTTGTGGTGCTTTTTAATTTCAGGGTCATTTAGCTCAAAACAATTCATTAAATGCATGAAAAATAGCAAATGAAGTTAGATAGGGTTGAAATTTTAGGATGTGGCTTCTAATGGTTCATATTGAATGCACAAAAAGTCTGGAGTTGAAATAAGTTAAAAAAAATTGAAATCCTTTTGTAACAGACGAGTTTTCGTCCGAAACCCTGATATTTCGAAAGAGATTGTCCATTTTGTACACGAAGTGCATCCAGTTTTTGACGTAACCCTCTCAACTTTTTAGCACATGCTATGTGGGTGAAATTATGATACCATGCCAAGTTTCAACCATTTGATAGTTCATTTGTGGTGCTTTTTAATTTCAGGGTCATTTATCTCAAAACAATTCATTAAATGCATGAAAAATAGGAAATGAAGTTAGATACGGTTGAAATTTTAGGATGTGGCTTCTAATGGTTCATATTGAATGCACAAAAAGTCTGGAGTTGAAAAAAGTTAAAAAAAATTGAAATCCTTATGTAACAGACGAGTCTTCGTCCGAAACCCTGATACTTCGAAAGAGATTGTCCATTTTGTACACGAAGTGCATCCAGCTTTTGCCGTAACCCTCTCAACTTTTTATCCCATGCTATGTGGGTGAAATTATGATACCATGCCAAGTTTCAACCTTTTTAGAGTTCATTTGTGGTGCTTTTTAATTTCGGGGTCATTTAGCTCAAAACAATTCATTAAAAGCATAAAAAATAGCAAATGAAGTTAGATAGGGTTGAAATTTTAGGATGTGGCTTCTAATGCTTCATATTGAATGCACAAAAAGTCTGGAGTTGAAATAAGTTAAAAAAATTGAAATCCTTTGGTAACACACGAGTTTTCGTCCGAAACCCTGATACTTCGAAAGAGATTGTCCATTTTGTACACGAAGTGCATCCAGTTTTTGCCGTAACCCTCTCAACTTTTTATCCCATGCTATGTGGGTGAAATTATGATACCATGCCAAGTTTCAACCTTTTTAGAGTTCATTTGTGGTGCTTTTTAATTTCAGGGTTATTTAGCTCAAAACAATTCATTAAATGCATGAAAAATAGCAAATGAAGTTAGATAGGGTTGAAATTTAAAGAATGTGGCTTCTAATGGTTCATATGGAATGCACAAAAAGTTTGGAGTTGAAATAAGTTTAAAAAAATTGAAATCCTTTTGTAACAGACGAGTTTTCGTCCTAAACCCTGATACTTCGAAAGAGATTGTCCATTTTGTACACGAAGTGCATCCAGTTTTTGCCGTAACCCTCTCAACTTTTTAGCACATGCTATGTGGGTGAAATTATGATACCATGCCAACTTTCAACCATTTCAGAGTTCATTTGTGGTGCTTTTTAATTTCAGGGTCATTTAGCTCAAAACAATTCATTTAATGCATGAAAAATAGCAAATGAAGTTAGATAGGGTTGAAATTTTAGGATTTGGCTTCTAATGGTTCATATTGAATGCACAAAAAGTTTGGAGTTAAAATAAGTTAAAAAAATTTGAAATCCTTTTGTAACAGACGAGTTTTCGTCCGAAACCCTGATACTTCGAAAGAGATTGTCCATTTTGTACACGAAGTGCATTCAGTTTTTGCCGTAACCCTCTCAACTTTTTAGCACATGCTATGTGAGTGAAATTATGATACCATGCCAACTTTCAACCATTTCAGAGTTCATTTGTGGTGCTTTTTAATTTCAGGGTTATTTAGCTCAAAACAATTCATTAAATGCATGAAAAATAGCAAATGAAGTTAGATAGGGTTGAAATTTTAGGATGTGGCTTCTAATGGTTCATATGGAATGCACAAAAAGTTTGGAGTTGAAATAAGTTTAAAAAAATTGAAATCCTTTTGTAACAGACGAGTTTTCGTCCTAAACCCTGATTCTTCGAAAGAGATTGTCCATTTTGTACACGAAGTGCATCCAGTTTTTGTCGTAACCCTCTCAACTTTTTAGCACATGCTATGTGGGTGAAATTATGATACCATGCCATGTTTCAACCATTTCAGAGTTCATTTGTGGTGCTTTTTAATTTCAGGGTCATTTAGCTCAAAACAATTCATTAAATGCATGAAAAATAGCAAATGAAGTTAGATAGGGTTGAAATTTTAGGATGTGGCTTCTAATGGTTCATATTGAATGCACAAAAAGTCTGGAGTTGAAATAAGTTAAAAAAAATTGAAATCCTTTTGTAACAGACGAGTTTTCGTCCGAAACCCTGATATTTCGAAAGAGATTGTCCATTTTGTACACGAAGTGCATCCAGTTTTTGCCGTAACCCTCTCAACTTTTTAGCACATGCTATGTGGGTGAAATTATGATACCATGCCAAGTTTCAACCATTTGATAGTTCATTTGTGGTGCTTTTTAATTTCAGGGTCATTTATCTCAAAACAATTCATTAAATGCATGAAAAATAGGAAATGAAGTTAGATACGGTTGAAATTTTAGGATGTGGCTTCTAATGGTTCATATTGAATGCACAAAAAGTCTGGAGTTGAAAAAAGTTAAAAAAATTTGAAATCCTTATGTAACAGACGAGTTTTCGTCCGAAACCCTGATACTTCGAAAGAGATTGTCCATTTTGTACACGAAGTGCATCCAGCTTTTGCCGTAACCCTCTCAACTTTTTATCCCATGCTATGTGGGTGAAATTATGATACCATGCCAAGTTTCAACCTTTTTAGAGTTCATTTGTGGTGCTTTTTAATTTCGGGGTCATTTAGCTCAAAACAATTCATTAAAAGCATAAAAAATAGCAAATGAAGTTAGATAGGGTTGAAATTTTAGGATGTGGCTTCTAATGCTTCATATTGAATGCACAAAAAGTCTGGAGTTGAAATAAGTTAAAAAAATTGAAATCCTTTGGTAACACACGAGTTTTCGTCCGAAACCCTGATACTTCGAAAGAGATTGTCCATTTTGTACACGAAGTGCATCCAGTTTTTGCCGTAACCCTCTCAACTTTTTATCCCATGCTATGTGGGTGAAATTATGATACCATGCCAAGTTTCAACCTTTTTAGAGTTCATTTGTGGTGCTTTTTAATTTCAGGGTTATTTAGCTCAAAACAATTCATTAAATGCATGAAAAATAGCAAATGAAGTTAGATAGGGTTGAAATTTAAAGAATGTGGCTTCTAATGGTTCATATGGAATGCACAAAAAGTTTGGAGTTGAAATAAGTTTAAAAAAATTGAAATCCTTTTGTAACAGACGAGTTTTCGTCCTAAACCCTGATACTTCGAAAGAGATTGTCCATTTTGTACACGAAGTGCATCCAGTTTTTGCCGTAACCCTCTCAACTTTTTAGCACATGCTATGTGGGTGAAATTATGATACCATGCCAACTTTCAACCATTTCAGAGTTCATTTGTGGTGCTTTTTAATTTCAGGGTCATTTAGCTCAAAACAATTCATTTAATGCATGAAAAATAGCAAATGAAGTTAGATAGGGTTGAAATTTTAGGATTTGGCTTCTAATGGTTCATATTGAATGCACAAAAAGTTTGGAGTTAAAATAAGTTAAAAAAATTTGAAATCCTTTTGTAACAGACGAGTTTTCGTCCGAAACCCTGATACTTCGAAAGAGATTGTCCATTTTGTACACGAAGTGCATTCAGTTTTTGCCGTAACCCTCTCAACTTTTTAGCACATGCTATGTGGGTGAAATTATGATACCATGCCAACTTTCAACCATTTCAGAGTTCATTTGTGGTGCTTTTTAATTTCAGGGTTATTTAGCTCAAAACAATTCATTAAATGCATGAAAAATAGCAAATGAAGTTAGATACGGTTGAAATTTTAGGATGTGGCTTCTAATGGTTCATATGGAATGCACAAAAAGTTTGGAGTTGAAATAAGTTTAAAAAAATTGAAATCCTTTTGTAACAGACGAGTTTTCGTCCTAAACCCTGATACTTCGAAAGAGACTGTCCATTTTGTACACGAAGTGCATCCAGTTTTTGTCGTAACGCTCTCAACTTTTTAGCACATGCTATGTGGGTGAAATTATGATACCATGCCAAGTTTCAACCATTTCAGAGTTCATTTGTGGTGCTTTTTAATTTCAGGGTCATTTAGCTCAAAACAATTCATTAAATGCATGAAAAATAGCAAATGAAGTTAGATAGGGTTGAAATTTTAGGATGTGGCTTCTAATGGTTCATATTGAATGCACAAAAAGTCTGGAGTTGAAATAAGTTAAAAAAAATTGAAATCCTTTTGTAACAGACGAGTTTTCGTCCGAAACCCTGATATTTCGAAAGAGATTGTCCATTTTGTACACGAAGTGCATCCAGTTTTTGCCGTAACCCTCTCAACTTTTTAGCACATGCTATGTGGGTGAAATTATGATACCATGCCAAGTTTCAACCATTTGATAGTTCATTTGTGGTGCTTTTTAATTTCAGGGTCATTTATCTCAAAACAATTCATTAAATGCATGAAAAATAGGAAATGAAGTTAGATACGGTTGAAATTTTAGGATGTGGCTTCTAATGGTTCATATTGAATGCACAAAAAGTCTAGAGTTGAAAAAAGTTAAAAAAAATTGAAATCCTTATGTAACAGACGAGTTTTCGTCCGAAACCTTGATACTTCGAAAGAGATTGTCCATTTTGTACACGAAGTGCATCCAGCTTTTGCCGTAACCCTCTCAACTTTTTATCCCATGCTATGTGGGTGAAATTATGATACCATGCCAAGTTTCAACCTTTTTAGAGTTCATTTGTGGTGCTTTTTAATTTCGGGGTCATTTAGCTCAAAACAATTCATTAAAAGCATAAAAAATAGCAAATGAAGTTAGATAGGGTTGAAATTTTAGGATGTGGCTTCTAATGCATCATATTGAATGCCCAAAAAGTCTGGAGTTGAAATAAGTTAAAAAAATTGAAATCCTTTGGTAACACACGAGTTTTCGTCCGAAACCCTGATACTTCGAAAGAGATTGTCCATTTTGTACACGAAGTGCATCCAGTTTTTGCCGTAACCCTCTCAACTTTTTATCCCATGCTATGTGGGTGAAATTATGATACCATGCCAAGTTTCAACCTTTTTAGAGTTCATTTGTGGTGCTTTTTAATTTCAGGGTTATTTAGCTCAAAACAATTCATTAAATGCATGAAAAATAGCAAATGAAGTTAGATAGGGTTGAAATTTAAAGAATGTGGCTTCTAATGGTTCATATGGAATGCACAAAAAGTTTGGAGTTGAAATAAGTTTAAAAAAATTGAAATCCTTTTGTAACAGACGAGTTTTCGTCCTAAACCCTGATACTTCGAAAGAGATTGTCCATTTTGTACACGAAGTGCATCCAGTTTTTGCCGTAACCCTCTCAACTTTTTAGCACATGCTATGTGGGTGAAATTATGATACCATGCCAAGTTTCAACCATTTCAGAGTTCATTTGTGGTGCTTTTTAATTTCAGGGTCATTTAGCTCAAAACAATTCATTAAATGCATGAAAAATAGCAAATGAAGTTAGATAGGGTTGAAATTTTTGGATGTGGCTTCTAATGGTTCATATTGAATGCACAAAAAGTTTGGAGTTGAAATAAGTTAAAAAATTTTGAAATCCTTTTGTAACAGACGAGTTTTCGTCCTAAACCCTGATACTTCGAAAGAGATTGTCCATTTTGTACACGAAGTGCATCCAGTTTTTGCCGTAACCCTCTCAACTTTTTAGCACATGCTATGTGGGTGAAATTATGAAACCATGCCAACTTTCAACCATTTCAGAGTTCATTTGTGGTGCTTTTTAATTTCAGGGTCATATAGCTCAAAACAATTTATTTAATGCATGAAAAATAGCAAATGAAGTTAGATAGGGTTGAAATTTTAGGATGTGGCTTCTAATGGTTCATATTGAATGCACAAAAAGTTTGGAGTTAAAATAAGTTAAAAAAATTTGAAATCCTTTTGTAACAGACGAGTTTTCGTCCGAAACCCTGATACTTCGAAAGAGATTGTCCATTTTGTACACGAAGTGCATTCAGTTTTTGCCGTAAACCTCTCAACTTTTTAGCACATGCTATGTGGGTGAAATTATGATACCATGCCAACTTTCAACCATTTCAGAGTTCATTTGTGGTGCTTTTTAATTTCAGGGTCATTTAGCTCAAAACAATTCATTAAATGCATGAAAAATAGCAAATGAAGTTAGATAGGGTTGAAATTTTAGGATGTGGCTTCCAATGGTTCATATTGAATGCACAAAAAGTCTGGAGTTGAAAAAAGTTAAAAAAAATTGAAATCCTTATGTAACAGACGAGTTTTCGTCCGAAACCCTGATACTTCGAAAGAGATTGTCCATTTTGTACACGAAGTGCTTCCAGCTTTTGCCGTAACCCTCTCAACTTTTTATCCCATGCTATGTGGGTTAAATTATGATACCATGCCAAGTTTCAACCTTTTTAGAGTTCATTTGTGGTGCATTTTAATTTCAGGGTCATTTAGCTCAAAACAATTCATTAAATGCATAAAAAATAGCAAATGAAGTTAGATAGGGTTTAAATTTTAGGATGTGGCTTCTAATGCTTCATATTGAATGCACAAAAAGTCTGGAGTTGAAATAAGTTAAAAAAATTGAAATCCTTTGGTAACACACGAGTTTTCGTCCGAAACCCTGATACTTCGAAAGAGATTGTCCATTTTGTACACGAAGTGCAACCAGTTTTTGCCGTAACCCTCTCAACTTTTTAGCACATGCTATGTGGGTGAAATTATGATACCATGCCAAGTTTCAACCATTTCAGAGTTCATTTGTGGTGCTTTTTAATTTCAGGGTCATTTAGCTCAAAACGATTCATTAAATGCATGAAAAATAGCAAATGAAGTTAGATAGGGTTGAAAGTTTAGGATGCGGCTTCTAATGGTTCATATTGAATGCACAAAAAGTCTGGAGTTGAAATAATTTTAAAAAATTGAAATCCTTTTGTAACAGACGAGTTTTCGTCCGAAACCGTGATACTTCGAAAGAGATTGTACATTTTGTACACGAAGTGCATCCAGTTTTTGCCGTAACCCTCTCAACTTTTTAGCACATGCTATGTGGGTGAAATTATGATACCATGCCAACTTTCAACCATTTCAGAGTTCATTTGTGGTGCTTTTTAATTTCAGGGTTATTTAGCTCAAAACAATTCATTAAATGCATGAAAAATAGCAAATGAAGTTAGATAGTGTTGAAATTTAAAGAATGTGGCTTCTAATGGTTCATATGGAATGCACAAAAAGTTTGGAGTTGAAATAAGTTTAAAAAAATTGAAATCCTTTTGTAACAGACGAGTTTTCGTCCTAAACCCTGATACTTCGAAAGAGATTGTCCATTTTGTACACGAAGTGCATCCAGTTTTTGCTGTAACCCTCTCAACTTTTCAGCACATGCTATGTGGGTGTAACTATGATACCATGCCAAGTTTCAACCATTTCAGAGTTCATTTGCGGTGCTTTTTAATTTCAGGGTCATTTAGCTCAAAACAATTCATTTAATGCATGAAAAATAGCAAATGAAGTTAGATAGGGTTGAAATTTTAGGATGTGGCTTCTAATGGTTCATATTGAATGCACAAAAAGTTTGGAGTTGAAATAAGTTAAAAAAATTTGAAATCCTTTTGTAACAGACGAGTTTTCGTCCTAAACCCTGATACTTCGAAAGAGATTGTCCATTTTGTACACGAAGTGCATCCTGTTTTTGCCGTAACCCTCTCAACTTTTTAGCACATGCTATGTGGGTGAAATTATGATACCATGCCAACTTTCAACCATTTCAGAGTTCATTTGTGGTGCTTTTTAATTTCAGGGTCATTTAGCTCAAAACAATTCATTTAATGCATGAAAAATAGCAAATGAAGTTAGATAGGGTTGAAATTTTAGGATTTGGCTTCTAATGGTTCATATTGAATGCACAAAAAGTTTGGAGTTAAAATAAGTTAAAAAATTTTGAAATCCTTTTGTAACAGACGAGTTTTCGTCCGAAACCCTGATACTTCGAAAGAGATTGTCCATTTTGTACACGAAGTGCATTCAGTTTTTGCCGTAACCCTCTCAACTTTTTAGCACATGCTATGTGGGTGAAATTATGATACCATGCCAACTTTCAACCATTTCAGAGTTCATTTGTGGTGCTTTTTAATTTCAGGGTTATTTAGCTCAAAACAATTCATTAAATGCATGAAAAATAGCAAATGAAGTTAGATAGGGTTGAAATTTTAGGATGTGGCTTCTAATGGTTCATATGGAATGCACAAAAAGTTTCGAGTTGAAATAAGTTTAAAAAAATTGAAATCCTTTTGTAACAGACGAGTTTTCGTCCTAAACCCTGATACTTCGAAAGAGATTGTCCATTTTGTACACGAAGTGCATCCAGTTTTTGTCGTAACCCTCTCAACTTTTTAGCACATGCTATGTGGGTGAAATTATGATACCATGCCAAGTTTCAACCATTTCAGAGTTCATTTGTGGTGCTTTTTAATTTCAGGGTCATTTAGCTCAAAACAATTCATTAAATGCATGAAAAATAGCAAATGAAGTTAGATAGGGTTGAAATTTTAGGATGTGGCTTCTAATGGTTCATATTGAATGCACAAAAAGTCTGGAGTTGAAATAAGTTAAAAAAAATTGAAATCCTTTTGTAACAGACGAGTTTTCGTCCGAAACCCTGATATTTCGAAAGAGATTGTCCATTTTGTACACGAAGTGCATCCAGTTTTTGCCGTAACCCTCTCAACTTTTTAGCACATGCTATGTGGGTGAAATTATGATACCATGCCAAGTTTCAACCATTTGATAGTTCATTTGTGGTGCTTTTTAATTTCAGGGTCATTTATCTCAAAACAATTCATTAAATGCATGAAAAATAGGAAATGAAGTTAGATACGGTTGAAATTTTAGGATGTGGCTTCTAATGGTTCATATTGAATGCACAAAAAGTCTGGAGTTGAAAAAAGTTAAAAAAAATTGAAATCCTTATGTAACAGACGAGTTTTCGTCCGAAACCCTGATACTTCGAAAGAGATTGTCCATTTTGTACACGAAGTGCATCCAGCTTTTGCCGTAACCCTCTCAACTTTTTATCCCATGCTATGTGGGTGAAATTATGATACCATGCCAAGTTTCAACCTTTTTAGAGTTCATTTGTGGTGCTTTTTAATTTCAGGGTTATTTAGCTCAAAACAATTCATTAAATGCATGAAAAATAGCAAATGAAGTTAGATAGGGTTGAAATTTAAAGAATGTGGCTTCTAATGGTTCATATGGAATGCACAAAAAGTTTGGAGTTGAAATAAGTTTAAAAAAATTGAAATCCTTTTGTAACAGACGAGTTTTCGTCCTAAACCCTGATACTTCGAAAGAGATTGTCCATTTTGTACACGAAGTGCATCCAGTTTTTGCCGTAACCCTCTCAACTTTTTAGCACATGCTATGTGGGTGAAATTATGATACCATGCCAACTTTCAACCATTTCAGAGTTCATTTGTGGTGCTTTTTAATTTCAGGGTCATTTAGCTCAAAACAATTCATTTAATGCATGAAAAATAGCAAATGAAGTTAGATAGGGTTGAAATTTTAGGATTTGGCTTCTAATGGTTCATATTGAATGCACAAAAAGTTTGGAGTTAAAATAAGTTAAAAAAATTTGAAATCCTTTTGTAACAGACGAGTTTTCGTCCGAAACCCTAATACTTCGAAAGAGATTGTCCATTTTGTACACGAAGTGCATTCAGTTTTTGCCGTAACCCTCTCAACTTTTTAGCACATGCTATGTGGGTGAAATTATGATACCATGCCAACTTTCAACCATTTCAGAGTTCATTTGTGGTGCTTTTTAATTTCAGGGTTATTTAGCTCAAAACAATTCATTAAATGCATGAAAAATAGCAAATGAAGTTAGATAGGGTTGAAATTTTAGGATGTGGCTTCTAATGGTTCATATGGAATGCACAAAAAGTTTGGAGTTGAAATAAGTTTAAAAAAATTGAAATCCTTTTGTAACAAACGAGTTTTCGTCCTAAACCCTGATACTTCGAAAGAGATTGTCCATTTTGTACACGAAGTGCATCCAGTTTTTGTCGTAACCCTCTCAACTTTTTAGCACATGCTATGTGGGTGAAATTATGATACCATGCCAAGTTTCAACCATTTCAGAGTTCATTTGTGATGCTTTTTAATTTCAGGGTCATTTAGCTCAAAACAATTCATTAAATGCATGAAAAATAGCAAATGAAGTTAGATAGGGTTGAAATTTTAGGATGTGGCTTCTAATGGTTCATATTGAATGCACAAAAAGTCTGGAGTTGAAATAAGTTAAAAAAAATTGAAATCCTTTTGTAACAGACGAGTTTTCGTCCGAAACCCTGATATTTCGAAAGAGATTGTCCATTTTGTACACGAAGTGCATCCAGTTTTTGCCGTAACCCTCTCAACTTTTTAGCACATGCTATGTGGGTGAAATTATGATACCATGCCAAGTTTCAACCATTTGATAGTTCATTTGTGGTGCTTTTTAATTTCAGGGTCATTTATCTCAAAACAATTCATTAAATGCATGAAAAATAGGAAATGAAGTTAGATACGGTTGAAATTTTAGGATGTGGCTTCTAATGGTTCATATTGAATGCACAAAAAGTCTGGAGTTGAAAAAAGTTAAAAAAAATTGAAATCCTTATGTAACAGACGAGTTTTCGTCCGAAACCCTGATACTTCGAAAGAGATTGTCCATTTTGTACACGAAGTGCATCCAGCTTTTGCCGTAACCCTCTCAACTTTTTATCCCATGCTATGTGGGTGAAATTATGATACCATGCCAAGTTTCAACCTTTTTAGAGTTCATTTGTGGTGCTTTTTAATTTCGGGGTCATTTAGCTCAAAACAATTCATTAAAAGCATAAAAAATAGCAAATGAAGTTAGATAGGGTTGAAATTTTAGGATGTGGCTTCTAATGCTTCATATTGAATGCACAAAAAGTCTGGAGTTGAAATAAGTTAAAAAAATTGAAATCCTTTGGTAACACACGAGTTTTCGTCCGAAACCCTGATACTTCGAAAGAGATTGTCCATTTTGTACACGAAGTGCATCCAGTTTTTGCCGTAACCCTCTCAACTTTTTATCCCATGCTATGTGGGTGAAATTATGATACCATGCCAAGTTTCAACCTTTTTAGAGTTCATTTGTGGTGCTTTTTAATTTCAGGGTTATTTAGCTCAAAACAATTCATTAAATGCATGAAAAATAGCAAATGAAGTTAGATAGGGTTGAAATTTAAAGAATGTGGCTTCTAATGGTTCATATGGAATGCACAAAAAGTTTGGAGTTGAAATAAGTTTAAAAAAATTGAAATCCTTTTGTAACAGACGAGTTTTCGTCCTAAACCCTGATACTTCGAAAGAGATTGTCCATTTTGTACACGAAGTGCATCCAGTTTTTGCCGTAACCCTCTCAACTTTTTAGCACATGCTATGTGGGTGAAATTATGATACCATGCCAACTTTCAACCATTTCAGAGTTCATTTGTGGTGCTTTTTAATTTCAGGGTCATTTAGCTCAAAACAATTCATTTAATGCATGAAAAATAGCAAATGAAGTTAGATAGGGTTGAAATTTTAGGATTTGGCTTCTAATGGTTCATATTGAATGCACAAAAAGTTTGGAGTTAAAATAAGTTAAAAAAATTTGAAATCCTTTTGTAACAGACGAGTTTTCGTCCGAAACCCTGATACTTCGAAAGAGATTGTCCATTTTGTACACGAAGTGCATCCAGTTTTTGCCGTAACCCTCTCAACTTTTTAGCACATGCTATGTGGGTGAAATTATGATACCATGCCAACTTTCAACCATTTCAGAGTTCATTTGTGGTGCTTTTTAATTTCAGGGTTATTTAGCTCAAAACAATTCATTAAATGCATGAAAAATAGCAAATGAAGTTAGATACGGTTGAAATTTTAGGATGTGGCTTCTAATGGTTCATATGGAATGCACAAAAAGTTTGGAGTTGAAATAAGTTTAAAAAAATTGAAATCCTTTTGTAACAGACGAGTTTTCGTCCTAAACCCTGATACTTCGAAAGAGATTGTCCATTTTGTACACGAAGTGCATCCAGTTTTTGTCGTAACCCTCTCAACTTTTTAGCACATGCTATGTGGGTGAAATTATGATACCATGCCAAGTTTCAACCATTTCAGAGTTCATTTGTGGTGCTTTTTAATTTCAGGGTCATTTAGCTCAAAACAATTCATTAAATGCATGAAAAATAGCAAATGAAGTTAGATAGGGTTGAAATTTTAGGATGTGGCTTCTAATGGTTCATATTGAATGCACAAAAAGTCTGGAGTTGAAATAAGTTAAAAAAAATTGAAATCCTTTTGTAACAGACGAGTTTTCGTCCGAAACCCTGATATTTCGAAAGAGATTGTCCATTTTGTACACGAAGTGCATCCAGTTTTTGCCGTAACCCTCTCAACTTTTTAGCACATGCTATGTGGGTGAAATTATGATACCATGCCAAGTTTCAACCATTTGATAGTTCATTTGTGGTGCTTTTTAATTTCAGGGTCATTTATCTCAAAACAATTCATTAAATGCATGAAAAATAGGAAATGACGTTAGATACGGTTGAAATTTTAGGATGTGGCTTCTAATGGTTCATATTGAATGCACAAAAAGTCTGGAGTTGAAAAAAGTTAAAAAAAATTGAAATCCTTATGTAACAGACGAGTTTTCGTCCGAAACCCTGATACTTCGAAAGAGATTGTCCATTTTGTACACGAAGTGCATCCAGCTTTTGCCGTAACCCTCTCAACTTTTTATCCCATGCTATGTGGGTGAAATTATGATACCATGCCAAGTTTCAACCTTTTTAGAGTTCATTTGTGGTGCTTTTTAATTTCGGGGTCATTTAGCTCAAAACAATTCATTAAAAGCATAAAAAATAGCAAATGAAGTTAGATAGGGTTGAAATTTTAGGATGTGGCTTCTAATGCTTCATATTGAATGCACAAAAAGTCTGGAGTTGAAATAAGTTAAAAAAATTGAAATCCTTTGGTAACACACGAGTTTTCGTCCGAAACCCTGATACTTCGAAAGAGATTGTCCATTTTGTACACGAAGTGCATCCAGTTTTTGCCGTAACCCTCTCAACTTTTTATCCCATGCTATGTGGGTGAAATTATGATACCATGCCAAGTTTCAACCTTTTTAGAGTTCATTTGTGGTGCTTTTTAATTTCAGGGTTATTTAGCTCAAAACAATTCATTAAATGCATGAAAAATAGCAAATGAAGTTAGATAGGGTTGAAATTTAAAGAATGTGGCTTCTAATGGTTCATATGGAATGCACAAAAAGTTTGGAGTTGAAATAAGTTTAAAAAAATTGAAATCCTTTTGTAACAGACGAGTTTTCGTCCTAAACCCTGATACTTCGAAAGAGATTGTCCATTTTGTACACGAAGTGCATCCAGTTTTTGCCGTAACCCTCTCAACTTTTTAGCACATGCTATGTGGGTGAAATTATGATACCATGCCAACTTTCAACCATTTCAGAGTTCATTTGTGGTGCTTTTTAATTTCAGGGTCATTTAGCTCAAAACAATTCATTTAATGCATGAAAAATAGCAAATGAAGTTAGATAGGGTTGAAATTTTAGGATTTGGCTTCTAATGGTTCATATTGAATGCACAAAAAGTTTGGAGTTAAAATAAGTTAAAAAAATTTGAAATCCTTTTGTAACAGACGAGTTTTCGTCCGAAACCCTGATACTTCGAAAGAGATTGTCCATTTTGTACACGAAGTGCATTCAGTTTTTGCCGTAACCCTCTCAACTTTTTAGCACATGCTATGTGGGTGAAATTATGATACCATGCCAACTTTCAACCATTTCAGAGTTCATTTGTGGTGCTTTTTAATTTCAGGGTTATTTAGCTCAAAACAATTCATTAAATGCATGAAAAATAGCAAATTAAGTTAGATACGGTTGAAATTTTAGGATGTGGCTTCTAATGGTTCATATGGAATGCACAAAAAGTTTGGAGTTGAAATAAGTTTAAAAAAATTGAAATCCTTTTGTAACAGACGAGTTTTCGTCCTAAACCCTGATACTTCGAAAGAGATTGTCCATTTTGTACACGAAGTGCATCCAGTTTTTGCCGTAACCCTCTCAACTTTTTAGCACATGCTATGTGGGTGAAATTATGATACCATGCCAACTTTCAACCATTTCAGAGTTCATTTGTGGTGCTTTTTAATTTCAGGGTCATTTAGCTCAAAACAATTCATTTAATGCATGAAAAATAGCAAATGAAGTTAGATAGGGTTGAAATTTTAGGATTTGGCTTCTAATGGTTCATATTGAATGCACAAAAAGTTTGGAGTTAAAATAAGTTAAAAAAATTTGAAATCCTTTTGTAACAGACGAGTTTTCGTCCGAAACCCTGATACTTCGAAAGAGATTGTCCATTTTGTACACGAAGTGCATCCAGTTTTTGCCGTAACCCTCTCAACTTTTTAGCACATGCTATGTGGGTGAAATTATGATACCATGCCAACTTTCAACCATTTCAGAGTTCATTTGTGGTGCTTTTTAATTTCAGGGTTATTTAGCTCAAAACAATTCATTAAATGCATGAAAAATAGCAAATGAAGTTAGATACGGTTGAAATTTTAGGATGTGGCTTCTAATGGTTCATATGGAATGCACAAAAAGTTTGGAGTTGAAATAAGTTTAAAAAAATTGAAATCCTTTTGTAACAGACGAGTTTTCGTCCTAAACCCTGATACTTCGAAAGAGATTGTCCATTTTGTACACGAAGTGCATCCAGTTTTTGTCGTAACCCTCTCAACTTTTTAGCACATGCTATGTGGGTGAAATTATGATACCATGCCAAGTTTCAACCATTTCAGAGTTCATTTGTGGTGCTTTTTAATTTCAGGGTCATTTAGCTCAAAACAATTCATTAAATGCATGAAAAATAGCAAATGAAGTTAGATAGGGTTGAAATTTTAGGATGTGGCTTCTAATGGTTCATATTGAATGCACAAAAAGTCTGGAGTTGAAATAAGTTAAAAAAAATTGAAATCCTTTTGTAACAGACGAGTTTTCGTCCGAAACCCTGATATTTCGAAAGAGATTGTCCATTTTGTACACGAAGTGCATCCAGTTTTTGCCGTAACCCTCTCAACTTTTTAGCACATGCTATGTGGGTGAAATTATGATACCATGCCAAGTTTCAACCATTTGATAGTTCATTTGTGGTGCTTTTTAATTTCAGGGTCATTTATCTCAAAACAATTCATTAAATGCATGAAAAATAGGAAATGACGTTAGATACGGTTGAAATTTTAGGATGTGGCTTCTAATGGTTCATATTGAATGCACAAAAAGTCTGGAGTTGAAAAAAGTTAAAAAAAATTGAAATCCTTATGTAACAGACGAGTTTTCGTCCGAAACCCTGATACTTCGAAAGAGATTGTCCATTTTGTACACGAAGTGCATCCAGCTTTTGCCGTAACCCTCTCAACTTTTTATCCCATGCTATGTGGGTGAAATTATGATACCATGCCAAGTTTCAACCTTTTTAGAGTTCATTTGTGGTGCTTTTTAATTTCGGGGTCATTTAGCTCAAAACAATTCATTAAAAGCATAAAAAATAGCAAATGAAGTTAGATAGGGTTGAAATTTTAGGATGTGGCTTCTAATGCTTCATATTGAATGCACAAAAAGTCTGGAGTTGAAATAAGTTAAAAAAATTGAAATCCTTTGGTAACACACGAGTTTTCGTCCGAAACCCTGATACTTCGAAAGAGATTGTCCATTTTGTACACGAAGTGCATCCAGTTTTTGCCGTAACCCTCTCAACTTTTTATCCCATGCTATGTGGGTGAAATTATGATACCATGCCAAGTTTCAACCTTTTTAGAGTTCATTTGTGGTGCTTTTTAATTTCAGGGTTATTTAGCTCAAAACAATTCATTAAATGCATGAAAAATAGCAAATGAAGTTAGATAGGGTTGAAATTTAAAGAATGTGGCTTCTAATGGTTCATATGGAATGCACAAAAAGTTTGGAGTTGAAATAAGTTTAAAAAAATTGAAATCCTTTTGTAACAGACGAGTTTTCGTCCTAAACCCTGATACTTCGAAAGAGATTGTCCATTTTGTACACGAAGTGCATCCAGTTTTTGCCGTAACCCTCTCAACTTTTTAGCACATGCTATGTGGGTGAAATTATGATACCATGCCAACTTTCAACCATTTCAGAGTTCATTTGTGGTGCTTTTTAATTTCAGGGTCATTTAGCTCAAAACAATTCATTTAATGCATGAAAAATAGCAAATGAAGTTAGATAGGGTTGAAATTTTAGGATTTGGCTTCTAATGGTTCATATTGAATGCACAAAAAGTTTGGAGTTAAAATAAGTTAAAAAAATTTGAAATCCTTTTGTAACAGACGAGTTTTCGTCCGAAACCCTGATACTTCGAAAGAGATTGTCCATTTTGTACACGAAGTGCATTCAGTTTTTGCCGTAACCCTCTCAACTTTTTAGCACATGCTATGTGGGTGAAATTATGATACCATGCCAACTTTCAACCATTTCAGAGTTCATTTGTGGTGCTTTTTAATTTCAGGGTTATTTAGCTCAAAACAATTCATTAAATGCATGAAAAATAGCAAATTAAGTTAGATACGGTTGAAATTTTAGGATGTGGCTTCTAATGGTTCATATGGAATGCACAAAAAGTTTGGAGTTGAAATAAGTTTAAAAAAATTGAAATCCTTTTGTAACAGACGAGTTTTCGTCCTAAACCCTAATACTTCGAAAGAGATTGTCCATTTTGTACACGAAGTGCATCCAGTTTTTGTCGTAACCCTCTCAACTTTTTAGCACATGCTATGTGGGTGAAATTATGATACCATGCCAAGTTTCAACCATTTCAGAGTTCATTTGTGGTGCTTTTTAATTTCAGGGTCATTTAGCTCAAAACAATTCATTAAATGCATGAAAAATAGGAAATGAAGTTAGATACGGTTGAAATTTTAGGATGTGGCTTCTAATGGTTCATATTGAATGCACAAAAAGTCTGGAGTTGAAATAAGTTAAAAAAAAATTGAAATCCTTTTGTAACAGACGAGTTTTCGTCCGAAACCCTGATATTTCGAAAGAGATTGTCCATTTTGTACACGAAGTGCATCCAGTTTTTGCCGTAACCCTCTCAACTTTTTAGCACATGCTATGTGGGTGAAATTATGATACCATGCCAAGTTTCAACCATTTGATAGTTCATTTGTGGTGCTTTTTAATTTCAGGGTCATTTATCTCAAAACAATTCATTAAATGCATGAAAAATAGGAAATGACGTTAGATACGGTTGAAATTTTAGGATGTGGCTTCTAATGGTTCATATTGAATGCACAAAAAGTCTGGAGTTGAAAAAAGTTAAAAAAAATTGAAATCCTTATGTAACAGACGAGTTTTCGTCCGAAACCCTGATACTTCGAAAGAGATTGTCCATTTTGTACACGAAGTGCATCCAGCTTTTGCCGTAACCCTCTCAACTTTTTATCCCATGCTATGTGGGTGAAATTATGATACCATGCCAAGTTTCAACCTTTTTAGAGTTCATTTGTGGTGCTTTTTAATTTCGGGGTCATTTAGCTCAAAACAATTCATTAAAAGCATAAAAAATAGCAAATGAAGTTAGATAGGGTTGAAATTTTAGGATGTGGCTTCTAATGCTTCATATTGAATGCACAAAAAGTCTGGAGTTGAAATAAGTTAAAAAAATTGAAATCCTTTGGTAACACACGAGTTTTCGTCCGAAACCCTGATACTTCGAAAGAGATTGTCCATTTTGTACACGAAGTGCATCCAGTTTTTGCCGTAACCCTCTCAACTTTTTATCCCATGCTATGTGGGTGAAATTATGATACCATGCCAAGTTTCAACCTTTTTAGAGTTCATTTGTGGTGCTTTTTAATTTCAGGGTTATTTAGCTCAAAACAATTCATTAAATGCATGAAAAATAGCAAATGAAGTTAGATAGGGTTGAAATTTAAAGAATGTGGCTTCTAATGGTTCATATGGAATGCACAAAAAGTTTGGAGTTGAAATAAGTTTAAAAAAATTGAAATCCTTTTGTAACAGACGAGTTTTCGTCCTAAACCCTGATACTTCGAAAGAGATTGTCCATTTTGTACACGAAGTGCATCCAGTTTTTGCCGTAACCCTCTCAACTTTTTAGCACATGCTATGTGGGTGAAATTATGATACCATGCCAACTTTCAACCATTTCAGAGTTCATTTGTGGTGCTTTTTAATTTCAGGGTCATTTAGCTCAAAACAATTCATTTAATGCATGAAAAATAGCAAATGAAGTTAGATAGGGTTGAAATTTTAGGATTTGGCTTCTAATGGTTCATATTGAATGCACAAAAAGTTTGGAGTTAAAATAAGTTAAAAAAATTTGAAATCCTTTTGTAACAGACGAGTTTTCGTCCGAAACCCTGATACTTCGAAAGAGATTGTCCATTTTGTACACGAAGTGCATTCAGTTTTTGCCGTAACCCTCTCAACTTTTTAGCACATGCTATGTGGGTGAAATTATGATACCATGCCAACTTTCAACCATTTCAGAGTTCATTTGTGGTGCTTTTTAATTTCAGGGTTATTTAGCTCAAAACAATTCATTAAATGCATGAAAAATAGCAAATTAAGTTAGATACGGTTGAAATTTTAGGATGTGGCTTCTAATGGTTCATATGGAATGCACAAAAAGTTTGGAGTTGAAATAAGTTTAAAAAAATTGAAATCCTTTTGTAACAGACGAGTTTTCGTCCTAAACCCTAATACTTCGAAAGAGATTGTCCATTTTGTACACGAAGTGCATCCAGTTTTTGTCGTAACCCTCTCAACTTTTTAGCACATGCTATGTGGGTGAAATTATGATACCATGCCAAGTTTCAACAATTTCAGAGTTCATTTGTGGTGCTTTTTAATTTCAGGGTCATTTAGCTCAAAACAATTCATTAAATGCATGAAAAATAGGAAATGAAGTTAGATACGGTTGAAATTTTAGGATGTGGCTTCTAATGGTTCATATTGAATGCACAAAAAGTCTGGAGTTGAAATAAGTTAAAAAAAAATTGAAATCCTTTTGTAACAGACGAGTTTTCGTCCGAAACCCTGATATTTCGAAAGAGATTGTCCATTTTGTACACGAAGTGCATCCAGTTTTTGCCGTAACCCTCTCAACTTTTTAGCACATGCTATGTGGGTGAAATTATGATACCATGCCAAGTTTCAACCATTTGATAGTTCATTTGTGGTGCTTTTTAATTTCAGGGTCATTTATCTCAAAACAATTCATTAAATGCATGAAAAATAGGAAATGAAGTTAGATACGGTTGAAATTTTAGGATGTGGCTTCTAATGGTTCATATTGAATGCACAAAAAGTCTGGAGTTGAAAAAAGTTAAAAAAAATTGAAATCCTTATGTAACAGACGAGTTTTCGTCCGAAACCCTGATACTTCGAAAGAGATTGTCCATTTTGTACACGAAGTGCATCCAGCTTTTGCCGTAACCCTCTCAACTTTTTATCCCATGCTATGTGGGTGAAATTATGATACCATGCCAAGTTTCAACCTTTTTAGAGTTCATTTGTGGTGCTTTTTAATTTCGGGGTCATTTAGCTCAAAACAATTCATTAAAAGCATAAAAAATAGCAAATGAAGTTAGATAGGGTTGAAATTTTAGGATGTGGCTTCTAATGCTTCATATTGAATGCACAAAAAGTCTGGAGTTGAAATAAGTTAAAAAAATTGAAATCCTTTGGTAACACACGAGTTTTCGTCCGAAACCCTGATACTTCGAAAGAGATTGTCCATTTTGTACACGAAGTGCATCCAGTTTTTGCCGTAACCCTCTCAACTTTTTATCCCATGCTATGTGGGTGAAATTATGATACCATGCCAAGTTTCAACCTTTTTAGAGTTCATTTGTGGTGCTTTTTAATTTCAGGGTTATTTAGCTCAAAACAATTCATTAAATGCATGAAAAATAGCAAATGAAGTTAGATAGGGTTGAAATTTAAAGAATGTGGCTTCTAATGGTTCATATGGAATGCACAAAAAGTTTGGAGTTGAAATAAGTTTAAAAAAATTGAAATCCTTTTGTAACAGACGAGTTTTCGTCCTAAACCCTGATACTTCGAAAGAGATTGTCCATTTTGTACACGAAGTGCATCCAGTTTTTGCCGTAACCCTCTCAACTTTTTAGCACATGCTATGTGGGTGAAATTATGATACCATGCCAAGTTTCAACCATTTCAGAGTTCATTTGTGGTGCTTTTTAATTTCAGGGTCATTTAGCTCAAAACAATTCATTTAATGCATGAAAAATAGCAAATGAAGTTAGATAGGGTTGAAATTTTAGGATTTGGCTTCTAATGGTTCATATTGAATGCACAAAAAGTTTGGAGTTAAAATAAGTTAAAAAAATTTGAAATCCTTTTGTAACAGACGAGTTTTCGTCCGAAACCCTGATACTTCGAAAGAGATTGTCCATTTTGTACACGAAGTGCATTCAGTTTTTGCCGTAACCCTCTCAACTTTTTAGCACATGCTATGTGGGTGAAATTATGATACCATGCCAACTTTCAACCATTTCAGAGTTCATTTGTGGTGCTTTTTAATTTCAGGGTTATTTAGCTCAAAACAATTCATTAAATGCATGAAAAATAGCAAATGAAGTTAGATAGGGTTGAAATTTTAGGATGTGGCTTCTAATGGTTCATATGGAATGCACAAAAAGTTTGGAGTTGAAATAAGTTTAAAAAAATTGAAATCCTTTTGTAACAGACGAGTTTTCGTCCTAAACCCTGATACTTCGAAAGAGACTGTCCATTTTGTACACGAAGTGCATCCAGTTTTTGTCGTAACGCTCTCAACTTTTTATCACATGCTATGTGGGTGAAATTATGATACCATGCCAAGTTTCAACCATTTCAGAGTTCATTTGTGGTGCTTTTTAATTTCAGGGTCATTTAGCTCAAAACAATTCATTAAATGCATGAAAAATAGCAAATGAAGTTAGATAGGGTTGAAATTTTAGGATGTGGCTTCTAATGGTTCATATTGAATGCACAAAAAGTCTGGAGTTGAAATAAGTTAAAAAAAATTGAAATCCTTTTGTAACAGACGAGTTTTCGTCCGAAACCCTGATATTTCGAAAGAGATTGTCCATTTTGTACACGAAGTGCATCCAGTTTTTGCCGTAACCCTCTCAACTTTTTAGCACATGCTATGTGGGTGAAATTATGATACCATGCCAAGTTTCAACCATTTGATAGTTCATTTGTGGTGCTTTTTAATTTCAGGGTCATTTATCTCAAAACAATTCATTAAATGCATGAAAAATAGGAAATGAAGTTAGATACGGTTGAAATTTTAGGATGTGGCTTCTAATGGTTCATATTGAATGCACAAAAAGTCTAGAGTTGAAAAAAGTTAAAAAAAATTGAAATCCTTATGTAACAGACGAGTTTTCGTCCGAAACCTTGATACTTCGAAAGAGATTGTCCATTTTGTACACGAAGTGCATCCAGCTTTTGCCGTAACCCTCTCAACTTTTTATCACATGCTATGTGGGTGAAATTATGATACCATGCCAAGTTTCAACCTTTTTAGAGTTCATTTGTGGTGCTTTTTAATTTCGGGGTCATTTAGCTCAAAACAATTCATTAAAAGCATAAAAAATAGCAAATGAAGTTAGATAGGGTTGAAATTTTAGGATGTGGCTTCTAATGCATCATATTGAATGCCCAAAAAGTCTGGAGTTGAAATAAGTTAAAAAAATTGAAATCCTTTGGTAACACACGAGTTTTCGTCCGAAACCCTGATACTTCGAAAGAGATTGTCCATTTTGTACACGAAGTGCATCCAGTTTTTGCCGTAACCCTCTCAACTTTTTATCCCATGCTATGTGGGTGAAATTATGATACCATGCCAAGTTTCAACCTTTTTAGTGTTCATTTGTGGTGCTTTTTAATTTCAGGGTTATTTAGCTCAAAACAATTCATTAAATGCATGAAAAATAGCAAATGAAGTTAGATAGGGTTGAAATTTAAAGAATGTGGCTTCTAATGGTTCATATGGAATGCACAAAAAGTTTGGAGTTGAAATAAGTTTAAAAAAATTGAAATCCTTTTGTAACAGACGAGTTTTCGTCCTAAACCCTGATACTTCGAAAGAGATTGTCCATTTTGTACACGAAGTGCATCCAGTTTTTGCCGTAACCCTCTCAACTTTTTAGCACATGCTATGTGGGTGAAATTATGATACCATGCCAAGTTTCAACCATTTCAGAGTTCATTTGTGGTGCTTTTTAATTTCAGGGTCATTTAGCTCAAAACAATTCATTAAATGCATGAAAAATAGCAAATGAAGTTAGATAGGGTTGAAATTTTTGGATGTGGCTTCTAATGGTTCATATTGAATGCACAAAAAGTTTGGAGTTGAAATAAGTTAAAAAATTTTGAAATCCTTTTGTAACAGACGAGTTTTCGTCCTAAACCCTGATACTTCGAAAGAGATTGTCCATTTTGTACACGAAGTGCATCCAGTTTTTGCCGTAACCCTCTCAACTTTTTAGCACATGCTATGTGGGTGAAATTATGAAACCATGCCAACTTTCAACCATTTCAGAGTTCATTTGTGGTGCTTTTTAATTTCAGGGTCATATAGCTCAAAACAATTCATTTAATGCATGAAAAATAGCAAATGAAGTTAGATAGGGTTGAAATTTTAGGATGTGGCTTCTAATGGTTCATATTGAATGCACAAAAAGTTTGGAGTTAAAATAAGTTAAAAAATTTTGAAATCCTTTTGTAACAGACGAGTTTTCGTCCGAAACCCTGATACTTCGAAAGAGATTGTCCATTTTGTACACGAAGTGCATTCAGTTTTTGCCGTAAACCTCTCAACTTTTTAGCACATGCTATGTGGGTGAAATTATGATACCATGCCAACTTTCAACCATTTCAGAGTTCATTTGTGGTGCTTTTTAATTTCAGGGTTATTTAGCTCAAAACAATTCATTAAATGCATGAAAAATAGCAAATGAAGTTAGATAGGGTTGAAATTTTAGGATGTGGCTTCCAATGGTTCATATTGAATGCACAAAAAGTCTGGAGTTGAAAAAAGTTAAAAAAAAATTGAAATCCTTATGTAACAGACGAGTTTTCGTCCGAAACCCTGATACTTCGAAAGAGATTGTCCATTTTGTACACGAAGTGCTTCCAGCTTTTGCCGTAACCCTCTCAACTTTTTATCCCATGCTATGTGGGTTAAATTATGATACCATGCCAAGTTTCAACCTTTTTAGAGTTCATTTGTGGTGCTTTTTAATTTCAGGGTCATTTAGCTCAAAACAATTCATTAAATGCATAAAAAATAGCAAATGAAGTTAGATAGGGTTTAAATTTTAGGATGTGGCTTCTAATGCTTCATATTGAATGCACAAAAAGTCTGGAGTTGAAATAAGTTAAAAAAATTGAAATCCTTTGGTAACACACGAGTTTTCGTCCGAAACCCTGATACTTCGAAAGAGATTGTCCATTTTGTACACGAAGTGCAACCAGTTTTTGCCGTAACCCTCTCAACTTTTTAGCACATGCTATGTGGGTGAAATTATGATACCATGCCAAGTTTCAACCATTTCAGAGTTCATTTGTGGTGCTTTTTAATTTCAGGGTCATTTAGCTCAAAACGATTCATTAAATGCATGAAAAATAGCAAATGAAGTTAGATAGGGTTGAAAGTTTAGGATGCGGCTTCTAATGGTTCATATTGAATGCACAAAAAGTCTGGAGTTGAAATAATTTTAAAAAATTGAAATCCTTTTGTAACAGACGAGTTTTCGTCCGAAACCGTGATACTTCGAAAGAGATTGTACATTTTGTACACGAAGTGCATCCAGTTTTTGCCGTAACCCTCTCAACTTTTTAGCACATGCTATGTGGGTGAAATTATGATACCATGCCAACTTTCAACCATTTCAGAGTTCATTTGTGGTGCTTTTTAATTTCAGGGTTATTTAGCTCAAAACAATTCATTAAATGCATGAAAAATAGCAAATGAAGTTAGATAGTGTTGAAATTTAAAGAATGTGGCTTCTAATGGTTCATATGGAATGCACAAAAAGTTTGGAGTTGAAATAAGTTTAAAAAAATTGAAATCCTTTTGTAACAGACGAGTTTTCGTCCTAAACCCTGATACTTCGAAAGAGATTGTCCATTTTGTACACGAAGTGCATCCAGTTTTTGCTGTAACCCTCTCAACTTTTCAGCACATGCTATGTGGGTGTAGCTATGATACCATGCCAAGTTTCAACCATTTCAGAGTTCATTTGCGGTGCTTTTTAATTTCAGGGTCATTTAGCTCAAAACAATTCATTTAATGCATGAAAAATAGCAAATGAAGTTAGATAGGGTTGAAATTTTAGGATGTGGCTTCTAATGGTTCATATTGAATGCACAAAAAGTTTGGAGTTGAAATAAGTTAAAAAAATTTGAAATCCTTTTGTAACAGACGAGTTTTCGTCCTAAACCCTGATACTTCGAAAGAGATTGTCCATTTTGTACACGAAGTGCATCCTGTTTTTGCCGTAACCCTCTCAACTTTTTAGCACATGCTATGTGGGTGAAATTATGATACCATGCCAACTTTCAACCATTTCAGAGTTCATTTGTGGTGCTTTTTAATTTCAGGGTCATTTAGCTCAAAACAATTCATTTAATGCATGAAAAATAGCAAATGAAGTTAGATAGGGTTGAAATTTTAGGATTTGGCTTCTAATGGTTCATATTGAATGCACAAAAAGTTTGGAGTTAAAATAAGTTAAAAAAATTTGAAATCCTTTTGTAACAGACGAGTTTTCGTCCGAAACCCTGATACTTCGAAAGAGATTGTCCATTTTGTACACGAAGTGCATTCAGTTTTTGCCGTAACCCTCTCAACTTTTTAGCACATGCTATGTGGGTGAAATTATGATACCATGCCAACTTTCAACCATTTCAGAGTTCATTTGTGGTGCTTTTTAATTTCAGGGTTATTTAGCTCAAAACAATTCATTAAATGCATGAAAAATAGCAAATGAAGTTAGATAGGGTTGAAATTTTAGGATGTGGCTTCTAATGGTTCATATGGAATGCACAAAAAGTTTGGAGTTGAAATAAGTTTAAAAAAATTGAAATCCTTTTGTAACAGACGAGTTTTCGTCCTAAACCCTGATACTTCGAAAGAGATTGTCCATTTTGTACACGAAGTGCATCCAGTTTTTGCCGTAACCCTCTCAACTTTTTAGCACATGCTATGTGGGTGAACTTATGATACCATGCCAAGTTTCAACCATTTCAGAGTTCATTTGTGGTGCTTTTTAATTTCAGGGTCATTTAGCTCAAAACAATTCATTAAATGCATGAAAAATAGCAAATGAAGTTAGATAGGGTTGAAATTTTAGGATGTGGCTTCTAATGGTTCATATTGAATGCACAAAAAGTCTGGAGTTGAAATAAGTTAAAAAAAATTGAAATCCTTTTGTAACAGACGAGTTTTCGTCCGAAACCCTGATATTTCGAAAGAGATTGTCCATTTTGTACACGAAGTGCATCCAGTTTTTGCCGTAACCCTCTCAACTTTTTAGCACATGCTATGTGGGTGAAATTATGATACCATTCCAAGTTTCAACCATTTGATAGTTCATTTGTGGTGCTTTTTAATTTCAGGGTCATTTATCTCAAAACAATTCATTAAATGCATGAAAAATAGGAAATGAAGTTAGATAGGGTTGAAATTTGAGGATGTGGCTTCTAATGGTTCATATTGAATGCACAAAAAGTCTGGAGTTGAAAAAAGTTAAAAAAAATTGAAATCCTTATGTAACAGACGAGTTTTCGTCCGAAACCCTGATACTTCGAAAGAGATTGTCCATTTTGTACACGAAGTGCATCCAGCTTTTGCCGTAACCCTCTAAACTTTTTATCCCATGCTATGTGGGTGAAATTATGATACCATGCCAAGTTTCAACCTTTTTAGAGTTCATTTGTGGTGCTTTTTAATTTCGGGGTCATTTAGCTCAAAACAATTCATTAAAAGCATAAAAAATAGCAAATGAAGTTAGATAGGGTTGAAATTTTAGGATGTGGCTTCTAATGCTTCATATTGAATGCACAAAAAGTCTGGAGTTGAAATAAGTTAAAAAAATTGAAATCCTTTGGTAACACACGAGTTTTCGTCCGAAACCCTGATACTTCGAAAGAGATTGTCCATTTTGTACACGAAGTGCATCCAGTTTTTGCCGTAACCCTCTCAACTTTTAAGCACATGCTATGTGGGTGAAATTATGATACCATGCCAAGTTTCAACCATTTCAGAGTTCATTTGTGGTGCTTTTTAATTTCAGGGTCATTTAGCTCAAAACAATTCATTAAATGCATGAAAAATAGCAAATGAAGTTAGATAGGGTTGAAAGTTTAGGATGTGGCTTCTAATGGTTCATATTGAATGCACAAAAAGTCTGGAGTTGAAATAATTTTAAAAAATTGAAATCCTTTTGTAACAGACGAGTTTTCGTCCGAAACCGTGATACTTCGAAAGAGATTGTCCATTTTGTACACGAAGTGCATCCAGGTTTTGCCGTAATCCTCTCAACTTTTTAGCACATGCTATGTGGGTGAAATTATGATACCATGCCAACTTTCAACCATTTCAGAGTTCATTTGTGGTGCTTTTTAATTTCAGGGTTATTAAGCTCAAAACAATTCATTAAATGCATGAAAAATAGCAAATGAAGTTAGATAGGGTTGAAATTTAAAGAATGTGGCTTCTAATGGTTCATATGGAATGCACAAAAAGTTTGGAGTTGAAATAAGTTTAAAAAAATTGAAATCCTTTTGTAACAGACGAGTTTTCGTCCGAAACCCTGATACTTCGAAAGAGATTGTCCATTTTGTACACGAAGTGCATCCAGTTTTTGCCGTAACCCTCTCAACTTTTTAGCACATGCTATGTGGGTGAAATTATGATACCATGCCAAGTTTCAACCATTTCAGAGTTCATTTGTGGTGCTTTTTAATTTCAGGGTCATTTAGCTGAAAACAATTCATTAAATGCATGAAAAATAGCAAATGAAGTTAGATAGGGTTGAAATTTTAGGATGTGGCTTCTAATGGTTCATATTGAATGCACAAAAAGTTTGGAGTTAAAATAAGTTAAAAAAATTTGAAATCCTTTTGTAACAGACGAGTTTTCGTCCGAAACCCTGATACTTCGAAAGAGATTGTCCATTTTGTACACGAAGTGCATTCAGTTTTTGCCGTAACCCTCTCAACTTTTTAGCACATTCTATGTGGGTGAAATTATGATACCATGCCAACTTTCAACCATTTCAGAGTTCATTTGTGGTGCTTTTTAATTTCAGGGTTATTTAGCTCAAAACAATTCATTAAATGCATGAAAAATAGCAAATGATGATACCATGCCAAGTTTCAACCTTTTTAGAGTTCATTTGTGGTGCTTTTTAATTTCGGGGTCATTTAGCTCAAAACAATTCATTAAATGCATAAAAAATAGCAAATGAAGTTAGATAGGGTTGAAATTTTAGGATGTGGCTTCTAATGCTTCATATTGAATGCACAAAAAATCTGGAGTTGAAATAAGTTAAAAAAATTGAAATCCTTTGGTAACACACGAGTTTTCGTCCGAAACCCTGATACTTTGAAAGAGATTGTCCATTTTGTACACGAAGTGCATTCAGTTTTTGCCGTAACCCTCTCAACTTTTTAGCACATGCTATGTGGGTGAAATTGTGATACCATGCCAACTTTCAACCATTTCAGAGTTCATTTGTGGTGCTTTTTAATTTCAGGGTCATTTAGCTCAAAACAATTCATTAAATGCATGAAAAATAGCAAATGAAGTTAGATAGGGTTGAAAGTTTAGGATGTGGCTTCCAATGGTTCATATTGAATGCACAAAAAGTCTGGAGTTGAAAAAAGTTAAAAAAAATTGAAATCCTTATGTAACAGACGAGTTTTCGTCCGAAACCCTGATACTTCGAAAGAGATTGTCCATTTTGTACACGAAGTGCTTCCAGCTTTTGCCGTAACCCTCTCAACTTTTTATCCCATGCTATGTGGGTTAAATTATGATACCATGCCAAGTTTCAACCTTTTTAGAGTTCATTTGTGGTGCTTTTTAATTTCAGGGTCATTTAGCTCAAAACAATTCATTAAATGCATAAAAAATAGCAAATGAAGTTAGATAGGGTTGAAATTTTAGGATGTGGCTTCTAATGCTTCATATTGAATGCACAAAAAGTCTGGAGTTGAAATAAGTTAAAAAAATTGAAATCCTTTGGTAACACACGAGTTTTCGTCCGAAACCCTGATACTTCGAAAGAGATTGTCCATTTTGTACACGAAGTGCATCTAGTTTTTGCCGTAACCCTCTCAACTTTTTAGCACATGCCATGTGGGTGAAATTATGTTACCATGCCAACTTTCAACCATTTCAGAGTCCATTTGTGGTGCTTTTTAATTTCAGGGTCATTTAGCTCAAAACAATTCATTAAATGCATGAAAAATAGCAAATGAAGTTAGATAGGGTTGAAATTTTAGGATGTGTCTTCTAATGGTTCATATTGAATGCACAAAAAGTTTGGAGTTGAAATAAGTTTAAAAAAATTGAAATCCTTTTGTAACAGACGAGTTTTCGTCCGAAACCCTGATACTTCGAAAGAGATTGTCCATTTTGTAAACGAAGTGCATCCAGTTTATGCCGTAACCCTCTCAACTTTTTAGCACATGCTATGTGGGTGAAATTATGATACCATGCCAAGTTTCAACCATTTCAGAGTTCATTTGTGGTGCTTTTTAATTTCAGGGTCATTTAGCTCAAAACAATTCATTAAATGCATGAAAAATAGCAAATGAAGTTAGATAGGGTTGAAAGTTTAGGATGTGGCTTCTAATGGTTCATATTGAATGCACAAAAAGTCTGGAGTTGAAATAATTTTAAGAAATTGAAATCCTTTTGTAACAGACGAGTTTTCGTCCGAAACCGTGATACTTCGAAAGAGATTGTCCATTTTGTACACGAAGTGCATCCAGGTTTTGCCGTAACCCTCTCAACTTTTTAGCACATGCTATGTGGGTGAAATTATGATACCATGCCAACTTTCAACCATTTCAGAGTTCATTTGTGGTGCTTTTTAGTTTCAGGGTTATTTAGCTCAAAACAATTCATTAAATGCATGAAAAATAGCAAATGAAGTTAGATAGGGTTGAAATTTAAAGAATGTGGCTTCTAATGGTTCATATGGAATGCACAAAAAGTTTGGAGTTGAAATAAGTTTAAAAAAATTGAAATCCTTTTGTAACAGACGAGTTTTCGTCCTAAACCCTGATACTTCGAAAGAGATTGTCCATTTTGTACACGAAGTGCATCCAGTTTTTGCCGTAACCCTCTCAACTTTTCAGCACATGCTATGTGGGTGAAATTATGATACCATGCCAAGTTTCAACCATTTCAGAGTTCATTTGTGGTGCTTTTTAATTTCAGGGTCATTTAGCTCAAAACAATTCATTTAATGCATGAAAAATAGCAAATGAAGTTAGATAGGGTTGAAATTTTAGGATGTGGCTTCTAATGGTTCATATTCAATGCACAAAAAGTTTGGAGTTGAAATAAGTTAAAAAAAATTGAAATCCTTTTGTAACAGACGAGTTTTCGTCCTAAACCCTGATACTTCGAAAGAGATTGTCCATTTTGTACACGAAGTGCATCCTGTTTTTGCCGTAACCCTCTCAACTTTTTAGCACATGCTATGTGGGTGAAATTATGATACCATGCCAACTTTCAACCATTTCAGAGTTCATTTGTGGTGCTTTTTAATTTCAGGGTCATTTAGCTCAAAACAATTCATTTAATGCATGAAAAATAGCAAATGAAGTTAGATAGGGTTGAAATTTTAGGATGTGGCTTCTAATGGTTCATATTGAATGCACAAAAAGATTGGAGTTAAAATAAGTTAAAAAAATTTGAAATCCTTTTGTAACAGACGAGTTTTCGTCCGAAACCCTGATACTTCGAAAGAGATTGTCCATTTTGTACACGAAGTGCATTCAGTTTTTGCCGTAACCCTCTCAACTTTTTAGCACATGCTATGTGGGTGAAATTATGATACCATGCCAAGTTTCAACCATTTCAGAGTTCATTTGTGGTGCTTTTTAATTTCAGGGTTATTTAGCTCAAAACAATTCATTAAATGCATGAGAAATAGCAAATGAAGTAAGATAGGGTTGAAATTTTAGGATGTGGCTTCTAATGGTTCATATGGAATGCACAAAAAGTTTGGAGTTGAAATAAGTTTAAAAAAATTGAAATCCTTTTGTAACAGACGAGTTTTCGTCCTAAACCCTGATACTTCGAAAGAGATTGTCCATTTTGTACACGAAGTGGATCCAGTTTTTGCCGTAACCCTCTCAACTTTTTAGCACATGCTATGTGGGTGAAATTATGATACCATGCCAAGTTTCAACCATTTCAGAGTTCATTTGTGGTGCTTTTTAATTTCAGGGTCATTTAGCTCAAAACAATTCATTAAATGCATGAAAAATAGCAAATGAAGTTAGATAGGGTTGAAATTTTAGGATGTGGCTTCTAATGGTTCATATTGAATGCACAAAAAGTCTGGAGTTGAAATAAGTTAAAAAAATTGAAATCCTTTTGTAACAGACGAGTTTTCGTCCGAAACCCTGATATTTCGAAAGAGATTATCCATTTTGTACACGAAGTGCATCCAGTTTTTGCCGTAACCCTCTCAACTTTTTAGCACATGCTATGTGGGTGAAATTATGATACCATGCCAAGTTTCAACCATTTGATAGTTCATTTGTGGTGCTTTTTAATTTCAGGGTCATTTAGCTCAAAACAATTCATTAAATGCATGAAAAATAGGAAATGAAGTTAGATAGGGTTGAAATTTTAGGATGTGGCTTCCAATGGTTCATATTGAATGCACAAAAAGTCTGGAGTTGAAAAAAGTTAAAAAAAATTGAAATCCTTATGTAACAGACGAGTTTTCGTCCGAAACCCTGATACTTCGAAAGAGATTGTCCATTTTGTACACGAAGTGCATCCAGCTTTTGCCGTAACCCTCTCAACTTTTTATCCCATGCTATGTGGGTGAAATTATGATACCATGCCAAGTTTCAACCTTTTTAGAGTTCATTTGTGGTGCTTTTTAATTTCGGGGTCATTTAGCTCAAAACAATTCATTAAAAGCATAAAAAATAGCAAATGAAGTTAGATAGGGTTGAAATTTTAGGATGTGGCTTCTAATGCTTCATATTGAATGCACAAAAAGTCTGGAGTTGAAATAAGTTAAAAAAATTGAAATCCTTTGGTAACACACGAGTTTTCGTCCGAAACCCTGATACTTCGAAAGAGATTGTCCATTTTGTACACGAAGTGCATCCAGTTTTTGCCGTAACCCTCTCAACTTTTTATCCCATGCTATGTGGGTGAAATTATGATACCATGCCAAGTTTCAACCTTTTTAGAGTTCATTTGTGGTGCTTTTTAATTTCAGGGTTATTTAGCTCAAAACAATTCATTAAATGCATGAAAAATAGCAAATGAAGTTAGATAGGGTTGAAATTTAAAGAATGTGGCTTCTAATGGTTCATATGGAATGCACAAAAAGTTTTGAGTTGAAATAAGTTTAAAAAAATTGAAATCCTTTTGTAACAGACGAGTTTTCGTCCTAAACCCTGATACTTCGAAAGAGATTGTCCATTTTGTACACGAAGTGCATCCAGTTTTTGCCGTAACCCTCTCAACTTTTTAGCACATGCTATGTGGGTGAAATTATGATACCATGCCAAGTTTCAACCATTTCAGAGTTCATTTGTGGTGCTTTTTAATTTCAGGGTCATTTAGCTCAAAACAATTCATTTAATGCATGAAAAATAGCAAATGAAGTTAGATAGGGTTGAAATTTTAGGATTTGGCTTCTAATGGTTCATATTGAATGCACAAAAAGTTTGGAGTTAAAATAAGTTAAAAAAATTTGAAATCCTTTTGTAACAGACGAGTTTTCGTCCGAAACCCTGATACTTCGAAAGAGATTGTCCATTTTGTACACGAAGTGCATTCAGTTTTTGCCGTAACCCTCTCAACTTTTTAGCACATGCTATGTGGGTGAAATTATGATACCATGCCAACTTTCAACCATTTCAGAGTTCATTTGTGGTGCTTTTTAATTTCAGGGTTATTTAGCTCAAAACAATTCATTAAATGCATGAAAAATAGCAAATGAAGTTAGATAGGGTTGAAATTTTAGGATGTGGCTTCTAATGGTTCATATGGAATGCACAAAAAGTTTGGAGTTGAAATAAGTTTAAAAAAATTGAAATCCTTTTGTAACAGACGAGTTTTCGTCCTAAACCCTGATACTTCGAAAGAGACTGTCCATTTTGTACACGAAGTGCATCCAGTTTTTGTCGTAACGCTCTCAACTTTTTATCACATGCTATGTGGGTGAAATTATGATACCATGCCAAGTTTCAACCATTTCAGAGTTCATTTGTGGTGCTTTTTAATTTCAGGGTCATTTAGCTCAAAACAATTCATTAAATGCATGAAAAATAGCAAATGAAGTTAGATAGGGTTGAAATTTTAGGATGTGGCTTCTAATGGTTCATATTGAATGCACAAAAAGTCTGGAGTTGAAATAAGTTAAAAAAAATTGAAATCCTTTTGTAACAGACGAGTTTTCGTCCGAAACCCTGATATTTCGAAAGAGATTGTCCATTTTGTACACGAAGTGCATCCAGTTTTTGCCGTAACCCTCTCAACTTTTTAGCACATGCTATGTGGGTGAAATTATGATACCATGCCAAGTTTCAACCATTTGATAGTTCATTTGTGGTGCTTTTTAATTTCAGGGTCATTTATCTCAAAACAATTCATTAAATGCATGAAAAATAGGAAATGAAGTTAGATACGGTTGAAATTTTAGGATGTGGCTTCTAATGGTTCATATTGAATGCACAAAAAGTCTAGAGTTGAAAAAAGTTAAAAAAAATTGAAATCCTTATGTAACAGACGAGTTTTCGTCCGAAACCTTGATACTTCGAAAGAGATTGTCCATTTTGTACACGAAGTGCATCCAGCTTTTGCCGTAACCCTCTCAACTTTTTATCACATGCTATGTGGGTGAAATTATGATACCATGCCAAGTTTCAACCTTTTTAGAGTTCATTTGTGGTGCTTTTTAATTTCGGGGTCATTTAGCTCAAAACAATTCATTAAAAGCATAAAAAATAGCAAATGAAGTTAGATAGGGTTGAAATTTTAGGATGTGGCTTCTAATGCATCATATTGAATGCCCAAAAAGTCTGGAGTTGAAATAAGTTAAAAAAATTGAAATCCTTTGGTAACACACGAGTTTTCGTCCGAAACCCTGATACTTCGAAAGAGATTGTCCATTTTGTACACGAAGTGCATCCAGTTTTTGCCGTAACCCTCTCAACTTTTTATCCCATGCTATGTGGGTGAAATTATGATACCATGCCAAGTTTCAACCTTTTTAGAGTTCATTTGTGGTGCTTTTTAATTTCAGGGTTATTTAGCTCAAAACAATTCATTAAATGCATGAAAAATAGCAAATGAAGTTAGATAGGGTTGAAATTTAAAGAATGTGGCTTCTAATGGTTCATATGGAATGCACAAAAAGTTTGGAGTTGAAATAAGTTTAAAAAAATTGAAATCCTTTTGTAACAGACGAGTTTTCGTCCTAAACCCTGATACTTCGAAAGAGATTGTCCATTTTGTACACGAAGTGCATCCAGTTTTTGCCGTAACCCTCTCAACTTTTTAGCACATGCTATGTGGGTGAAATTATGATACCATGCCAAGTTTCAACCATTTCAGAGTTCATTTGTGGTGCTTTTTAATTTCAGGGTCATTTAGCTCAAAACAATTCATTAAATGCATGAAAAATAGCAAATGAAGTTAGATAGGGTTGAAATTTTTGGATGTGGCTTCTAATGGTTCATATTGAATGCACAAAAAGTTTGGAGTTGAAATAAGTTAAAAAATTTTGAAATCCTTTTGTAACAGACGAGTTTTCGTCCTAAACCCTGATACTTCGAAAGAGATTGTCCATTTTGTACACGAAGTGCATCCAGTTTTTGCCGTAACCCTCTCAACTTTTTAGCACATGCTATGTGGGTGAAATTATGAAACCATGCCAACTTTCAACCATTTCAGAGTTCATTTGTGGTGCTTTTTAATTTCAGGGTCATATAGCTCAAAACAATTCATTTAATGCATGAAAAATAGCAAATGAAGTTAGATAGGGTTGAAATTTTAGGATGTGGCTTCTAATGGTTCATATTGAATGCACAAAAAGTTTGGAGTTAAAATAAGTTAAAAAAATTTGAAATCCTTTTGTAACAGACGAGTTTTCGTCCGAAACCCTGATACTTCGAAAGAGATTGTCCATTTTGTACACGAAGTGCATTCAGTTTTTGCCGTAAACCTCTCAACTTTTTAGCACATGCTATGTGGGTGAAATTATGATACCATGCCAACTTTCAACCATTTCAGAGTTCATTTGTGGTGCTTTTTAATTTCAGGGTTATTTAGCTCAAAACAATTCATTAAATGCATGAAAAATAGCAAATGAAGTTAGATAGGGTTGAAATTTTAGGATGTGGCTTCCAATGGTTCATATTGAATGCACAAAAAGTCTGGAGTTGAAAAAAGTTAAAAAAAAATTGAAATCCTTATGTAACAGACGAGTTTTCGTCCGAAACCCTGATACTTCGAAAGAGATTGTCCATTTTGTACACGAAGTGCTTCCAGCTTTTGCCGTAACCCTCTCAACTTTTTATCCCATGCTATGTGGGTTAAATTATGATACCATGCCAAGTTTCAACCTTTTTAGAGTTCATTTGTGGTGCTTTTTAATTTCAGGGTCATTTAGCTCAAAACAATTCATTAAATGCATAAAAAATAGCAAATGAAGTTAGATAGGGTTTAAATTTTAGGATTTGGCTTCTAATGCTTCATATTGAATGCACAAAAAGTCTGGAGTTGAAATAAGTTAAAAAAATTGAAATCCTTTGGTAACACACGAGTTTTCGTCCGAAACCCTGATACTTCGAAAGAGATTGTCCATTTTGTACACGAAGTGCAACCAGTTTTTGCCGTAACCCTCTCAACTTTTTAGCACATGCTATGTGGGTGAAATTATGATACCATGCCAAGTTTCAACCATTTCAGAGTTCATTTGTGGTGCTTTTTAATTTCAGGGTCATTTAGCTCAAAACGATTCATTAAATGCATGAAAAATAGCAAATGAAGTTAGATAGGGTTGAAAGTTTAGGATGCGGCTTCTAATGGTTCATATTGAATGCACAAAAAGTCTGGAGTTGAAATAATTTTAAAAAATTGAAATCCTTTTGTAACAGACGAGTTTTCGTCCGAAACCGTGATACTTCGAAAGAGATTGTACATTTTGTACACGAAGTGCATCCAGTTTTTGCCGTAACCCTCTCAACTTTTTAGCACATGCTATGTGGGTGAAATTATGATACCATGCCAACTTTCAACCATTTCAGAGTTCATTTGTGGTGCTTTTTAATTTCAGGGTTATTTAGCTCAAAACAATTCATTAAATGCATGAAAAATAGCAAATGAAGTTAGATAGTGTTGAAATTTAAAGAATGTGGCTTCTAATGGTTCATATGGAATGCACAAAAAGTTTGGAGTTGAAATAAGTTTAAAAAAATTGAAATCCTTTTGTAACAGACGAGTTTTCGTCCTAAACCCTGATACTTCGAAAGAGATTGTCCATTTTGTACACGAAGTGCATCCAGTTTTTGCTGTAACCCTCTCAACTTTTCAGCACATGCTATGTGGGTGTAACTATGATACCATGCCAAGTTTCAACCATTTCAGAGTTCATTTGCGGTGCTTTTTAATTTCAGGGTCATTTAGCTCAAAACAATTCATTTAATGCATGAAAAATAGCAAATGAAGTTAGATAGGGTTGAAATTTTAGGATGTGGCTTCTAATGGTTCATATTGAATGCACAAAAAGTTTGGAGTTGAAATAAGTTAAAAAAATTTGAAATCCTTTTGTAACAGACGAGTTTTCGTCCTAAACCCTGATACTTCGAAAGAGATTGTCCATTTTGTACACGAAGTGCATCCTGTTTTTGCCGTAACCCTCTCAACTTTTTAGCACATGCTATGTGGGTGAAATTATGATACCATGCCAACTTTCAACCATTTCAGAGTTCATTTGTGGTGCTTTTTAATTTCAGGGTCATTTAGCTCAAAACAATTCATTTAATGCATGAAAAATAGCAAATGAAGTTAGATAGGGTTGAAATTTTAGGATTTGGCTTCTAATGGTTCATATTGAATGCACAAAAAGTTTGGAGTTAAAATAAGTTAAAAAAATTTGAAATCCTTTTGTAACAGACGAGTTTTCGTCCGAAACCCTGATACTTCGAAAGAGATTGTCCATTTTGTACACGAAGTGCATTCAATTTTTGCCGTAACCCTCTCAACTTTTTAGCACATGCTATGTGGGTGAAATTATGATACCATGCCAACTTTCAACCATTTCAGAGTTCATTTGTGGTGCTTTTTAATTTCAGGGTTATTTAGCTCAAAACAATTCATTAAATGCATGAAAAATAGCAAATGAAGTTAGATAGGGTTGAAATTTTAGGATGTGGCTTCTAATGGTTCATATGGAATGCACAAAAAGTTTGGAGTTGAAATAAGTTTAAAAAAATTGAAATCCTTTTGTAACAGACGAGTTTTCGTCCTAAACCCTGATACTTCGAAAGAGATTGTCCATTTTGTACACGAAGTGCATCCAGTTTTTGCCGTAACCCTCTCAACTTTTTAGCACATGCTATGTGGGTGAACTTATGATACCATGCCAAGTTTCAACCATTTCAGAGTTCATTTGTGGTGCTTTTTAATTTCAGGGTCATTTAGCTCAAAACAATTCATTAAATGCATGAAAAATAGCAAATGAAGTTAGATAGGGTTGAAATTTTAGGATGTGGCTTCTAATGGTTCATATTGAATGCACAAAAAGTCTGGAGTTGAAATAAGTTAAAAAAAATTGAAATCCTTTTGTAACAGACGAGTTTTCGTCCGAAACCCTGATATTTCGAAAGAGATTGTCCATTTTGTACACGAAGTGCATCCAGTTTTTGCCGTAACCCTCTCAACTTTTTAGCACATGCTATGTGGGTGAAATTATGATACCATTCCAAGTTTCAACCATTTGATAGTTCATTTGTGGTGCTTTTTAATTTCAGGGTCATTTATCTCAAAACAATTCATTAAATGCATGAAAAATAGGAAATGAAGTTAGATAGGGTTGAAATTTGAGGATGTGGCTTCTAATGGTTCATATTGAATGCACAAAAAGTCTGGAGTTGAAAAAAGTTAAAAAAAATTGAAATCCTTATGTAACAGACGAGTTTTCGTCCGAAACCCTGATACTTCGAAAGAGATTGTCCATTTTGTACACGAAGTGCATCCAGCTTTTGCCGTAACCCTCTAAACTTTTTATCCCATGCTATGTGGGTGAAATTATGATACCATGCCAAGTTTCAACCTTTTTAGAGTTCATTTGTGGTGCTTTTTAATTTCGGGGTCATTTAGCTCAAAACAATTCATTAAAAGCATAAAAAATAGCAAATGAAGTTAGATAGGGTTGAAATTTTAGGATGTGGCTTCTAATGCTTCATATTGAATGCACAAAAAGTCTGGAGTTGAAATAAGTTAAAAAAATTGAAATCCTTTGGTAACACACGAGTTTTCGTCCGAAACCCTGATACTTCGAAAGAGATTGTCCATTTTGTACACGAAGTGCATCCAGTTTTTGCCGTAACCCTCTCAACTTTTAAGCACATGCTATGTGGGTGAAATTATGATACCATGCCAAGTTTCAACCATTTCAGAGTTCATTTGTGGTGCTTTTTAATTTCAGGGTCATTTAGCTCAAAACAATTCATTAAATGCATGAAAAATAGCAAATGAAGTTAGATAGGGTTGAAAGTTTAGGATGTGGCTTCTAATGGTTCATATTGAATGCACAAAAAGTCTGGAGTTGAAATAATTTTAAAAAATTGAAATCCTTTTGTAACAGACGAGTTTTCGTCCGAAACCGTGATACTTCGAAAGAGATTGTCCATTTTGTACACGAAGTGCATCCAGGTTTTGCCGTAATCCTCTCAACTTTTTAGCACATGCTATGTGGGTGAAATTATGATACCATGCCAACTTTCAACCATTTCAGAGTTCATTTGTGGTGCTTTTTAATTTCAGGGTTATTAAGCTCAAAACAATTCATTAAATGCATGAAAAATAGCAAATGAAGTTAGATAGGGTTGAAATTTAAAGAATGTGGCTTCTAATGGTTCATATGGAATGCACAAAAAGTTTGGAGTTGAAATAAGTTTAAAAAAATTGAAATCCTTTTGTAACAGACGAGTTTTCGTCCGAAACCCTGATACTTCGAAAGAGATTGTCCATTTTGTACACGAAGTGCATCCAGTTTTTGCCGTAACCCTCTCAACTTTTTAGCACATGCTATGTGGGTGAAATTATGATACCATGCCAAGTTTCAACCATTTCAGAGTTCATTTGTGGTGCTTTTTAATTTCAGGGTCATTTAGCTGAAAACAATTCATTAAATGCATGAAAAATAGCAAATGAAGTTAGATAGGGTTGAAATTTTAGGATGTGGCTTCTAATGGTTCATATTGAATGCACAAAAAGTTTGGAGTTAAAATAAGTTAAAAAAATTTGAAATCCTTTTGTAACAGACGAGTTTTCGTCCGAAACCCTGATACTTCGAAAGAGATTGTCCATTTTGTACACGAAGTGCATTCAGTTTTTGCCGTAACCCTCTCAACTTTTTAGCACATTCTATGTGGGTGAAATTATGATACCATGCCAACTTTCAACCATTTCAGAGTTCATTTGTGGTGCTTTTTAATTTCAGGGTTATTTAGCTCAAAACAATTCATTAAATGCATGAAAAATAGCAAATGATGATACCATGCCAAGTTTCAACCTTTTTAGAGTTCATTTGTGGTGCTTTTTAATTTCGGGGTCATTTAGCTCAAAACAATTCATTAAATGCATAAAAAATAGCAAATGAAGTTAGATAGGGTTGAAATTTTAGGATGTGGCTTCTAATGCTTCATATTGAATGCACAAAAAATCTGGAGTTGAAATAAGTTAAAAAAATTGAAATCCTTTGGTAACACACGAGTTTTCGTCCGAAACCCTGATACTTTGAAAGAGATTGTCCATTTTGTACACGAAGTGCATTCAGTTTTTGCCGTAACCCTCTCAACTTTTTAGCACATGCTATGTGGGTGAAATTGTGATACCATGCCAACTTTCAACCATTTCAGAGTTCATTTGTGGTGCTTTTTAATTTCAGGGTCATTTAGCTCAAAACAATTCATTAAATGCATGAAAAATAGCAAATGAAGTTAGATAGGGTTGAAAGTTTAGGATGTGGCTTCCAATGGTTCATATTGAATGCACAAAAAGTCTGGAGTTGAAAAAAGTTAAAAAAAATTGAAATCCTTATGTAACAGACGAGTTTTCGTCCGAAACCATGATACTTCGAAAGAGATTGTCCATTTTGTACACGAAGTGCTTCCAGCTTTTGCCGTAACCCTCTCAACTTTTTATCCCATGCTATGTGGGTTAAATTACGATACCATGCCAAGTTTCAACCTTTTTAGAGTTCATTTGTGGTGCTTTTTAATTTCAGGGTCATTTAGCTCAAAACAATTCATTAAATGCATAAAAAATAGCAAATGAAGTTAGATAGGGTTGAAATTTTAGGATGTGGCTTCTAATG
The DNA here is from genome assembly GCA_039707655.1 of Elymus sibiricus. NCBI lineage: Eukaryota > Viridiplantae > Streptophyta > Magnoliopsida > Poales > Poaceae > Elymus > Elymus sibiricus. The sequence continues at coordinate 244,391,205 of CM077665.1, forward strand.
CTTCATATTGAATGCACAAAAAGTCTGGAGTTGAAATAAGTTAAAAAAATTGAAATCCTTTGGTAACACACGAGTTTTCGTCCGAAACCCTGATACTTCGAAAGAGATTGTCCATTTTGTACACGAAGTGCATCTAGTTTTTGCCGTAACCCTCTCAACTTTTTAGCACATGCCATGTGGGTGAAATTATGTTACCATGCCAACTTTCAACCATTTCAGAGTCCATTTGTGGTGCTTTTTAATTTCAGGGTCATTTAGCTCAAAACAATTCATTAAATGCATGAAAAATAGCAAATGAAGTTAGATAGGGTTGAAATTTTAGGATGTGTCTTCTAATGGTTCATATTGAATGCACAAAAAGTTTGGAGTTGAAATAAGTTTAAAAAAATTGAAATCCTTTTGTAACAGACGAGTTTTCGTCCGAAACCCTGATACTTCGAAAGAGATTGTCCATTTTGTAAACGAAGTGCATCCAGTTTATGCCGTAACCCTCTCAACTTTTTAGCACATGCTATGTGGGTGAAATTATGATACCATGCCAAGTTTCAACCATTTCAGAGTTCATTTGTGGTGCTTTTTAATTTCAGGGTCATTTAGCTCAAAACAATTCATTAAATGCATGAAAAATAGCAAATGAAGTTAGATAGGGTTGAAAGTTTAGGATGTGGCTTCTAATGGTTCATATTGAATGCACAAAAAGTCTGGAGTTGAAATAATTTTAAGAAATTGAAATCCTTTTGTAACAGACGAGTTTTCGTCCGAAACCGTGATACTTCGAAAGAGATTGTCCATTTTGTACACGAAGTGCATCCAGGTTTTGCCGTAACCCTCTCAACTTTTTAGCACATGCTATGTGGGTGAAATTATGATACCATGCCAACTTTCAACCATTTCAGAGTTCATTTGTGGTGCTTTTTAGTTTCAGGGTTATTTAGCTCAAAACAATTCATTAAATGCATGAAAAATAGCAAATGAAGTTAGATAGGGTTGAAATTTAAAGAATGTGGCTTCTAATGGTTCATATGGAATGCACAAAAAGTTTGGAGTTGAAATAAGTTTAAAAAAATTGAAATCCTTTTGTAACAGACGAGTTTTCGTCCTAAACCCTGATACTTCGAAAGAGATTGTCCATTTTGTACACGAAGTGCATCCAGTTTTTGCCGTAACCCTCTCAACTTTTCAGCACATGCTATGTGGGTGAAATTATGATACCATGCCAAGTTTCAACCATTTCAGAGTTCATTTGTGGTGCTTTTTAATTTCAGGGTCATTTAGCTCAAAACAATTCATTTAATGCATGAAAAATAGCAAATGAAGTTAGATAGGGTTGAAATTTTAGGATGTGGCTTCTAATGGTTCATATTCAATGCACAAAAAGTTTGGAGTTGAAATAAGTTAAAAAAAATTGAAATCCTTTTGTAACAGACGAGTTTTCGTCCTAAACCCTGATACTTCGAAAGAGATTGTCCATTTTGTACACGAAGTGCATCCTGTTTTTGCCGTAACCCTCTCAACTTTTTAGCACATGCTATGTGGGTGAAATTATGATACCATGCCAACTTTCAACCATTTCAGAGTTCATTTGTGGTGCTTTTTAATTTCAGGGTCATTTAGCTCAAAACAATTCATTTAATGCATGAAAAATAGCAAATGAAGTTAGATAGGGTTGAAATTTTAGGATGTGGCTTCTAATGGTTCATATTGAATGCACAAAAAGATTGGAGTTAAAATAAGTTAAAAAAATTTGAAATCCTTTTGTAACAGACGAGTTTTCGTCCGAAACCCTGATACTTCGAAAGAGATTGTCCATTTTGTACACGAAGTGCATTCAGTTTTTGCCGTAACCCTCTCAACTTTTTAGCACATGCTATGTGGGTGAAATTATGATACCATGCCAAGTTTCAACCATTTCAGAGTTCATTTGTGGTGCTTTTTAATTTCAGGGTTATTTAGCTCAAAACAATTCATTAAATGCATGAGAAATAGCAAATGAAGTAAGATAGGGTTGAAATTTTAGGATGTGGCTTCTAATGGTTCATATGGAATGCACAAAAAGTTTGGAGTTGAAATAAGTTTAAAAAAATTGAAATCCTTTTGTAACAGACGAGTTTTCGTCCTAAACCCTGATACTTCGAAAGAGATTGTCCATTTTGTACACGAAGTGGATCCAGTTTTTGCCGTAACCCTCTCAACTTTTTAGCACATGCTATGTGGGTGAAATTATGATACCATGCCAAGTTTCAACCATTTCAGAGTTCATTTGTGGTGCTTTTTAATTTCAGGGTCATTTAGCTCAAAACAATTCATTAAATGCATGAAAAATAGCAAATGAAGTTAGATAGGGTTGAAATTTTAGGATGTGGCTTCTAATGGTTCATATTGAATGCACAAAAAGTCTGGAGTTGAAATAAGTTAAAAAAATTGAAATCCTTTTGTAACAGACGAGTTTTCGTCCGAAACCCTGATATTTCGAAAGAGATTATCCATTTTGTACACGAAGTGCATCCAGTTTTTGCCGTAACCCTCTCAACTTTTTAGCACATGCTATGTGGGTGAAATTATGATACCATGCCAAGTTTCAACCATTTGATAGTTCATTTGTGGTGCTTTTTAATTTCAGGGTCATTTAGCTCAAAACAATTCATTAAATGCATGAAAAATAGGAAATGAAGTTAGATAGGGTTGAAATTTTAGGATGTGGCTTCCAATGGTTCATATTGAATGCACAAAAAGTCTGGAGTTGAAAAAAGTTAAAAAAAATTGAAATCCTTATGTAACAGACGAGTTTTCGTCCGAAACCCTGATACTTCGAAAGAGATTGTCCATTTTGTACACGAAGTGCATCCAGCTTTTGCCGTAACCCTCTCAACTTTTTATCCCATGCTATGTGGGTGAAATTATGATACCATGCCAAGTTTCAACCTTTTTAGAGTTCATTTGTGGTGCTTTTTAATTTCGGGGTCATTTAGCTCAAAACAATTCATTAAAAGCATAAAAAATAGCAAATGAAGTTAGATAGGGTTGAAATTTTAGGATGTGGCTTCTAATGCTTCATATTGAATGCACAAAAAGTCTGGAGTTGAAATAAGTTAAAAAAATTGAAATCCTTTGGTAACACACGAGTTTTCGTCCGAAACCCTGATACTTCGAAAGAGATTGTCCATTTTGTACACGAAGTGCATCCAGTTTTTGCCGTAACCCTCTCAACTTTTTATCCCATGCTATGTGGGTGAAATTATGATACCATGCCAAGTTTCAACCTTTTTAGAGTTCATTTGTGGTGCTTTTTAATTTCAGGGTTATTTAGCTCAAAACAATTCATTAAATGCATGAAAAATAGCAAATGAAGTTAGATAGGGTTGAAATTTAAAGAATGTGGCTTCTAATGGTTCATATGGAATGCACAAAAAGTTTGGAGTTGAAATAAGTTTAAAAAAATTGAAATCCTTTTGTAACAGACGAGTTTTCGTCCTAAACCCTGATACTTCGAAAGAGATTGTCCATTTTGTACACGAAGTGCATCCAGTTTTTGCCGTAACCCTCTCAACTTTTTAGCACATGCTATGTGGGTGAAATTATGATACCATGCCAAGTTTCAACCATTTCAGAGTTCATTTGTGGTGCTTTTTAATTTCAGGGTCATTTAGCTCAAAACAATTCATTTAATGCATGAAAAATAGCAAATGAAGTTAGATAGGGTTGAAATTTTAGGATTTGGCTTCTAATGGTTCATATTGAATGCACAAAAAGTTTGGAGTTAAAATAAGTTAAAAAATTTTGAAATCCTTTTGTAACAGACGAGTTTTCGTCCGAAACCCTGATACTTCGAAAGAGATTGTCCATTTTGTACACGAAGTGCATTCAGTTTTTGCCGTAACCCTCTCAACTTTTTAGCACATGCTATGTGGGTGAAATTATGATACCATGCCAACTTTCAACCATTTCAGAGTTCATTTGTGGTGCTTTTTAATTTCAGGGTTATTTAGCTCAAAACAATTCATTAAATGCATGAAAAATAGCAAATGAAGTTAGATAGGGTTGAAATTTTAGGATGTGGCTTCTAATGGTTCATATAGAATGCACAAAAAGTTTGGAGTTGAAATAAGTTTAAAAAAATTGAAATCCTTTTGTAACAGACGAGTTTTCGTCCTAAACCCTGATACTTCGAAAGAGACTGTCCATTTTGTACACGAAGTGCATCCAGTTTTTGTCGTAACGCTCTCAACTTTTTATCACATGCTATGTGGGTGAAATTATGATACCATGCCAAGTTTCAACCATTTCAGAGTTCATTTGTGGTGCTTTTTAATTTCAGGGTCATTTAGCTCAAAACAATTCATTAAATGCATGAAAAATAGCAAATGAAGTTAGATAGGGTTGAAATTTTAGGATGTGGCTTCTAATGGTTCATATTGAATGCACAAAAAGTCTGGAGTTGAAATAAGTTAAAAAAAATTGAAATCCTTTTGTAACAGACGAGTTTTCGTCCGAAACCCTGATATTTCGAAAGAGATTGTCCATTTTGTACACGAAGTGCATCCAGTTTTTGCCGTAACCCTCTCAACTTTTTAGCACATGCTATGTGGGTGAAATTATGATACCATGCCAAGTTTCAACCATTTGATAGTTCATTTGTGGTGCTTTTTAATTTCAGGGTCATTTATCTCAAAACAATTCATTAAATGCATGAAAAATAGGAAATGAAGTTAGATACGGTTGAAATTTTAGGATGTGGCTTCTAATGGTTCATATTGAATGCACAAAAAGTCTAGAGTTGAAAAAAGTTAAAAAAAATTGAAATCCTTATGTAACAGACGAGTTTTCGTCCGAAACCTTGATACTTCGAAAGAGATTGTCCATTTTGTACACGAAGTGCATCCAGCTTTTGCCGTAACCCTCTCAACTTTTTATCGCATGCTATGTGGGTGAAATTATGATACCATGCCAAGTTTCAACCTTTTTAGAGTTCATTTGTGGTGCTTTTTAATTTCGGGGTCATTTAGCTCAAAACAATTCATTAAAAGCATAAAAAATAGCAAATGAAGTTAGATAGGGTTGAAATTTTAGGATGTGGCTTCTAATGCATCATATTGAATGCCCAAAAAGTCTGGAGTTGAAATAAGTTAAAAAAATTGAAATCCTTTGGTAACACACGAGTTTTCGTCCGAAACCCTGATACTTCGAAAGAGATTGTCCATTTTGTACACGAAGTGCATCCAGTTTTTGCCGTAACCCTCTCAACTTTTTATCCCATGCTATGTGGGTGAAATTATGATACCATGCCAAGTTTCAACCTTTTTAGAGTTCATTTGTGGTGCTTTTTAATTTCAGGGTTATTTAGCTCAAAACAATTCATTAAATGCATGAAAAATAGCAAATGAAGTTAGATAGGGTTGAAATTTAAAGAATGTGGCTTCTAATGGTTCATATGGAATGCACAAAAAGTTTGGAGTTGAAATAAGTTTAAAAAAATTGAAATCCTTTTGTAACAGACGAGTTTTCGTCCTAAACCCTGATACTTCGAAAGAGATTGTCCATTTTGTACACGAAGTGCATCCAGTTTTTGCCGTAACCCTCTCAACTTTTTAGCACATGCTATGTGGGTGAAATTATGATACCATGCCAAGTTTCAACCATTTCAGAGTTCATTTGTGGTGCTTTTTAATTTCAGGGTCATTTAGCTCAAAACAATTCATTAAATGCATGAAAAATAGCAAATGAAGTTAGATAGGGTTGAAATTTTTGGATGTGGCTTCTAATGGTTCATATTGAATGCACAAAAAGTTTGGAGTTGAAATAAGTTAAAAAAATTTGAAATCCTTTTGTAACAGACGAGTTTTCGTCCTAAACCCTGATACTTCGAAAGAGATTGTCCATTTTGTACACGAAGTGCATCCAGTTTTTGCCGTAACCCTCTCAACTTTTTAGCACATGCTATGTGGGTGAAATTATGAAACCATGCCAACTTTCAACCATTTCAGAGTTCATTTGTGGTGCTTTTTAATTTCAGGGTCATATAGCTCAAAACAATTCATTTAATGCATGAAAAATAGCAAATGAAGTTAGATAGGGTTGAAATTTTAGGATGTGGCTTCTAATGGTTCATATTGAATGCACAAAAAGTTTGGAGTTAAAATAAGTTAAAAAAATTTGAAATCCTTTTGTAACAGACGAGTTTTCGTCCGAAACCCTGATACTTCGAAAGAGATTGTCCATTTTGTACACGAAGTGCATTCAGTTTTTGCCGTAAACCTCTCAACTTTTTAGCACGTGCTATGTGGGTGAAATTATGATACCATGCCAACTTTCAACCATTTCAGAGTTCATTTGTGGTGCTTTTTAATTTCAGGGTTATTTAGCTCAAAACAATTCATTAAATGCATGAAAAATAGCAAATGAAGTTAGATAGGGTTGAAATTTTAGGATGTGGCTTCCAATGGTTCATATTGAATGCACAAAAAGTCTGGAGTTGAAAAAAGTTAAAAAAAAATTGAAATCCTTATGTAACAGACGAGTTTTCGTCCGAAACCCTGATACTTCGAAAGAGATTGTCCATTTTGTACACGAAGTGCTTCCAGCTTTTGCCGTAACCCTCTCAACTTTTTATCCCATGCTATGTGGGTTAAATTATGATACCATGCCAAGTTTCAACCTTTTTAGAGTTCATTTGTGGTGCTTTTTAATTTCAGGGTCATTTAGCTCAAAACAATTCATTAAATGCATAAAAAATAGCAAATGAAGTTAGATAGGGTTTAAATTTTAGGATGTGGCTTCTAATGCTTCATATTGAATGCACAAAAAGTCTGGAGTTGAAATAAGTTAAAAAAATTGAAATCCTTTGGTAACACACGAGTTTTCGTCCGAAACCCTGATACTTCGAAAGAGATTGTCCATTTTGTACACGAAGTGCAACCAGTTTTTGCCGTAACCCTCTCAACTTTTTAGCACATGCTATGTGGGTGAAATTATGATACCATGCCAAGTTTCAACCATTTCAGAGTTCATTTGTGGTGCTTTTTAATTTCAGGGTCATTTAGCTCAAAACGATTCATTAAATGCATGAAAAATAGCAAATGAAGTTAGATAGGGTTGAAAGTTTAGGATGCGGCTTCTAATGGTTCATATTGAATGCACAAAAAGTCTGGAGTTGAAATAATTTTAAAAAATTGAAATCCTTTTGTAACAGACGAGTTTTCGTCCGAAACCGTGATACTTCGAAAGAGATTGTACATTTTGTACACGAAGTGCATCCAGTTTTTGCCGTAACCCTCTCAACTTTTTAGCACATGCTATGTGGGTGAAATTATGATACCATGCCAACTTTCAACCATTTCAGAGTTCATTTGTGGTGCTTTTTAATTTCAGGGTTATTTAGCTCAAAACAATTCATTAAATGCATGAAAAATAGCAAATGAAGTTAGATAGTGTTGAAATTTAAAGAATGTGGCTTCTAATGGTTCATATGGAATGCACAAAAAGTTTGGAGTTGAAATAAGTTTAAAAAAATTGAAATCCTTTTGTAACAGACGAGTTTTCGTCCTAAACCCTGATACTTCGAAAGAGATTGTCCATTTTGTACACGAAGTGCATCCAGTTTTTGCTGTAACCCTCTCAACTTTTCAGCACATGCTATGTGGGTGTAACTATGATACCATGCCAAGTTTCAACCATTTCAGAGTTCATTTGCGGTGCTTTTTAATTTCAGGGTCATTTAGCTCAAAACAATTCATTTAATGCATGAAAAATAGCAAATGAAGTTAGATAGGGTTGAAATTTTAGGATGTGGCTTCTAATGGTTCATATTGAATGCACAAAAAGTTTGGAGTTGAAATAAGTTAAAAAAATTTGAAATCCTTTTGTAACAGACGAGTTTTCGTCCTAAACCCTGATACTTCGAAAGAGATTGTCCATTTTGTACACGAAGTGCATCCTGTTTTTGCCGTAACCCTCTCAACTTTTTAGCACATGCTATGTGGGTGAAATTATGATACCATGCCAACTTTCAACCATTTCAGAGTTCATTTGTGGTGCTTTTTAATTTCAGGGTCATTTAGCTCAAAACAATTCATTTAATGCATGAAAAATAGCAAATGAAGTTAGATAGGGTTGAAATTTTAGGATTTGGCTTCTAATGGTTCATATTGAATGCACAAAAAGTTTGGAGTTAAAATAAGTTAAAAAAATTTGAAATCCTTTTGTAACAGACGAGTTTTCGTCCGAAACCCTGATACTTCGAAAGAGATTGTCCATTTTGTACACGAAGTGCATTCAGTTTTTGCCGTAACCCTCTCAACTTTTTAGCACATGCTATGTGGGTGAAATTATGATACCATGCCAACTTTCAACCATTTCAGAGTTCATTTGTGGTGCTTTTTAATTTCAGGGTTATTTAGCTCAAAACAATTCATTAAATGCATGAAAAATAGCAAATGAAGTTAGATAGGGTTGAAATTTTAGGATGTGGCTTCTAATGGTTCATATGGAATGCACAAAAAGTTTGGAGTTGAAATAAGTTTAAAAAAATTGAAATCCTTTTGTAACAGACGAGTTTTCGTCCTAAACCCTGATACTTCGAAAGAGATTGTCCATTTTGTACACGAAGTGCATCCAGTTTTTGCCGTAACCCTCTCAACTTTTTAGCACATGCTATGTGGGTGAACTTATGATACCATGCCAAGTTTCAACCATTTCAGAGTTCATTTGTGGTGCTTTTTAATTTCAGGGTCATTTAGCTCAAAACAATTCATTAAATGCATGAAAAATAGCAAATGAAGTTAGATAGGGTTGAAATTTTAGGATGTGGCTTCTAATGGTTCATATTGAATGCACAAAAAGTCTGGAGTTGAAATAAGTTAAAAAAAATTGAAATCCTTTTGTAACAGACGAGTTTTCGTCCGAAACCCTGATATTTCGAAAGAGATTGTCCATTTTGTACACGAAGTGCATCCAGTTTTTGCCGTAACCCTCTCAACTTTTTAGCACATGCTATGTGGGTGAAATTATGATACCATTCCAAGTTTCAACCATTTGATAGTTCATTTGTGGTGCTTTTTAATTTCAGGGTCATTTATCTCAAAACAATTCATTAAATGCATGAAAAATAGGAAATGAAGTTAGATAGGGTTGAAATTTGAGGATGTGGCTTCTAATGGTTCATATTGAATGCACAAAAAGTCTGGAGTTGAAAAAAGTTAAAAAAAATTGAAATCCTTATGTAACAGACGAGTTTTCGTCCGAAACCCTGATACTTCGAAAGAGATTGTCCATTTTGTACACGAAGTGCATCCAGCTTTTGCCGTAACCCTCTAAACTTTTTATCCCATGCTATGTGGGTGAAATTATGATACCATGCCAAGTTTCAACCTTTTTAGAGTTCATTTGTGGTGCTTTTTAATTTCGGGGTCATTTAGCTCAAAACAATTCATTAAAAGCATAAAAAATAGCAAATGAAGTTAGATAGGGTTGAAATTTTAGGATGTGGCTTCTAATGCTTCATATTGAATGCACAAAAAGTCTGGAGTTGAAATAAGTTAAAAAAATTGAAATCCTTTGGTAACACACGAGTTTTCGTCCGAAACCCTGATACTTCGAAAGAGATTGTCCATTTTGTACACGAAGTGCATCCAGTTTTTGCCGTAACCCTCTCAACTTTTAAGCACATGCTATGTGGGTGAAATTATGATACCATGCCAAGTTTCAACCATTTCAGAGTTCATTTGTGGTGCTTTTTAATTTCAGGGTCATTTAGCTCAAAACAATTCATTAAATGCATGAAAAATAGCAAATGAAGTTAGATAGGGTTGAAAGTTTAGGATGTGGCTTCTAATGGTTCATATTGAATGCACAAAAAGTCTGGAGTTGAAATAATTTTAAAAAATTGAAATCCTTTTGTAACAGACGAGTTTTCGTCCGAAACCGTGATACTTCGAAAGAGATTGTCCATTTTGTACACGAAGTGCATCCAGTTTTTGCTGTAACCCTCTCAACTTTTCAGCACATGCTATGTGGGTGTAACTATGATACCATGCCAAGTTTCAACCATTTCAGAGTTCATTTGTGGTGCTTTTTAATTTCAGGGTCATTTAGCTCATAACAATTCATTAAATGCATGAAAAATAGCAAATGAAGTTAGATAGGGTTGAGAGTTTAGGATGTGGCTTCTAATGGTTCATATTGAATGCACAAAAAGTCTGGAGTTGAAATAAGTTTAAAAAAATTGAAATCCTTTTGTAACAGACGAGTTTTCGTCCTAAACCCTGATACTTCGAAAGAGATTGTCCATTTTGTACACGAAGTGCATCCAGTTTTTGCTGTAACCCTCTCAACTTTTCAGCACATGCTATGTGGGTGTAACTATGATACCATGCCAAGTTTCAACCATTTCAGAGTTCATTTGCGGTGCTTTTTAATTTCAGGGTCATTTAGCTCAAAACAATTCATTTAATGCATGAAAAATAGCAAATGAAGTTAGATAGGGTTGAAATTTTAGGATGTGGCTTCTAATGGTTCATATTGAATGCACAAAAAGTTTGGAGTTGAAATAAGTTAAAAAAATTTGAAATCCTTTTGTAACAGACGAGTTTTCGTCCTAAACCCTGATACTTCGAAAGAGATTGTCCATTTTGTACACGAAGTGCATCCTGTTTTTGCCGTAACCCTCTCAACTTTTTAGCACATGCTATGTGGGTGAAATTATGATACCATGCCAACTTTCAACCATTTCAGAGTTCATTTGTGGTGCTTTTTAATTTCAGGGTCATTTAGCTCAAAACAATTCATTTAATGCATGAAAAATAGCAAATGAAGTTAGATAGGGTTGAAATTTTAGGATTTGGCTTCTAATGGTTCATATTGTATGCACAAAAAGTTTGGAGTTAAAATAAGTTAAAAAAATTTGAAATCCTTTTGTAACAGACGAGTTTTCGTCCGAAACCCTGATACTTCGAAAGAGATTGTCCATTTTGTACACGAAGTGCATTCAGTTTTTGCCGTAACCCTCTCAACTTTTTAGCACATGCTATGTGGGTGAAATTATGATACCATGCCAACTTTCAACCATTTCAGAGTTCATTTGTGGTGCTTTTTAATTTCAGGGTTATTTAGCTCAAAACAATTCATTAAATGCATGAAAAATAGCAAATGAAGTTAGATAGGGTTGAAATTTTAGGATGTGGCTTCTAATGGTTCATATGGAATGCACAAAAAGTTTGGAGTTGAAATAAGTTTAAAAAAATTGAAATCCTTTTGTAACAGACGAGTTTTCGTCCTAAACCCTGATACTTCGAAAGAGATTGTCCATTTTGTACACGAAGTGCATCCAGTTTTTGCCGTAACCCTCTCAACTTTTTAGCACATGCTATGTGGGTGAACTTATGATACCATGCCAAGTTTCAACCATTTCAGAGTTCATTTGTGGTGCTTTTTAATTTCAGGGTCATTTAGCTCAAAACAATTCATTAAATGCATGAAAAATAGCAAATGAAGTTAGATAGGGTTGAAATTTTAGGATGTGGCTTCTAATGGTTCATATTGAATGCACAAAAAGTCTGGAGTTGAAATAAGTTAAAAAAAATTGAAATCCTTTTGTAACAGACGAGTTTTCGTCCGAAACCCTGATATTTCGAAAGAGATTGTCCATTTTGTACACGAAGTGCATCCAGTTTTTGCCGTAACCCTCTCAACTTTTTAGCACATGCTATGTGGGTGAAATTATGATACCATTCCAAGTTTCAACCATTTGATAGTTCATTTGTGGTGCTTTTTAATTTCAGGGTCATTTATCTCAAAACAATTCATTAAATGCATGAAAAATAGGAAATGAAGTTAGATAGGGTTGAAATTTGAGGATGTGGCTTCTAATGGTTCATATTGAATGCACAAAAAGTCTGGAGTTGAAAAAAGTTAAAAAAAATTGAAATCCTTATGTAACAGACGAGTTTTCGTCCGAAACCCTGATACTTCGAAAGAGATTGTCCATTTTGTACACGAAGTGCATCCAGCTTTTGCCGTAACCCTCTAAACTTTTTATCCCATGCTATGTGGGTGAAATTATGATACCATGCCAAGTTTCAACCTTTTTAGAGTTCATTTGTGGTGCTTTTTAATTTCGGGGTCATTTAGCTCAAAACAATTCATTAAAAGCATAAAAAATAGCAAATGAAGTTAGATAGGGTTGAAATTTTAGGATGTGGCTTCTAATGCTTCATATTGAATGCACAAAAAGTCTGGAGTTGAAATAAGTTAAAAAAATTGAAATCCTTTGGTAACACACGAGTTTTCGTCCGAAACCCTGATACTTCGAAAGAGATTGTCCATTTTGTACACGAAGTGCATCCAGTTTTTGCCGTAACCCTCTCAACTTTTAAGCACATGCTATGTGGGTGAAATTATGATACCATGCCAAGTTTCAACCATTTCAGAGTTCATTTGTGGTGCTTTTTAATTTCAGGGTCATTTAGCTCAAAACAATTCATTAAATGCATGAAAAATAGCAAATGAAGTTAGATAGGGTTGAAAGTTTAGGATGTGGCTTCTAATGGTTCATATTGAATGCACAAAAAGTCTGGAGTTGAAATAATTTTAAAAAATTGAAATCCTTTTGTAACAGACGAGTTTTCGTCCGAAACCGTGATACTTCGAAAGAGATTGTCCATTTTGTACACGAAGTGCATCCAGGTTTTGCCGTAATCCTCTCAACTTTTTAGCACATGCTATGTGGGTGAAATTATGATACCATGCCAACTTTCAACCATTTCAGAGTTCATTTGTGGTGCTTTTTAATTTCAGGGTTATTAAGCTCAAAACAATTCATTAAATGCATGAAAAATAGCAAATGAAGTTAGATAGGGTTGAAATTTAAAGAATGTGGCTTCTAATGGTTCATATGGAATGCACAAAAAGTTTGGAGTTGAAATAAGTTTAAAAAAATTGAAATCCTTTTGTAACAGACGAGTTTTCGTCCGAAACCCTGATACTTCGAAAGAGATTGTCCATTTTGTACACGAAGTGCATCCAGTTTTTGCCGTAACCCTCTCAACTTTTTAGCACATGCTATGTGGGTGAAATTATGATACCATGCCAAGTTTCAACCATTTCAGAGTTCATTTGTGGTGCTTTTTAATTTCAGGGTCATTTAGCTGAAAACAATTCATTAAATGCATGAAAAATAGCAAATGAAGTTAGATAGGGTTGAAATTTTAGGATGTGGCTTCTAATGGTTCATATTGAATGCACAAAAAGTTTGGAGTTAAAATAAGTTAAAAAAATTTGAAATCCTTTTGTAACAGACGAGTTTTCGTCCGAAACCCTGATACTTCGAAAGAGATTGTCCATTTTGTACACGAAGTGCATTCAGTTTTTGCCGTAACCCTCTCAACTTTTTAGCACATTCTATGTGGGTGAAATTATGATACCATGCCAACTTTCAACCATTTCAGAGTTCATTTGTGGTGCTTTTTAATTTCAGGGTTATTTAGCTCAAAACAATTCATTAAATGCATGAAAAATAGCAAATGATGATACCATGCCAAGTTTCAACCTTTTTAGAGTTCATTTGTGGTGCTTTTTAATTTCGGGGTCATTTAGCTCAAAACAATTCATTAAATGCATAAAAAATAGCAAATGAAGTTAGATAGGGTTGAAATTTTAGGATGTGGCTTCTAATGCTTCATATTGAATGCACAAAAAATCTGGAGTTGAAATAAGTTAAAAAAATTGAAATCCTTTGGTAACACACGAGTTTTCGTCCGAAACCCTGATACTTTGAAAGAGATTGTCCATTTTGTACACGAAGTGCATTCAGTTTTTGCCGTAACCCTCTCAACTTTTTAGCACATGCTATGTGGGTGAAATTGTGATACCATGCCAACTTTCAACCATTTCAGAGTTCATTTGTGGTGCTTTTTAATTTCAGGGTCATTTAGCTCAAAACAATTCATTAAATGCATGAAAAATAGCAAATGAAGTTAGATAGGGTTGAAAGTTTAGGATGTGGCTTCCAATGGTTCATATTGAATGCACAAAAAGTCTGGAGTTGAAAAAAGTTAAAAAAAATTGAAATCCTTATGTAACAGACGAGTTTTCGTCCGAAACCCTGATACTTCGAAAGAGATTGTCCATTTTGTACACGAAGTGCTTCCAGCTTTTGCCGTAACCCTCTCAACTTTTTATCCCATGCTATGTGGGTTAAATTATGATACCATGCCAAGTTTCAACCTTTTTAGAGTTCATTTGTGGTGCTTTTTAATTTCAGGGTCATTTAGCTCAAAACAATTCATTAAATGCATAAAAAATAGCAAATGAAGTTAGATAGGGTTGAAATTTTAGGATGTGGCTTCTAATGCTTCATATTGAATGCACAAAAAGTCTGGAGTTGAAATAAGTTAAAAAAATTGAAATCCTTTGGTAACACACGAGTTTTCGTCCGAAACCCTGATACTTCGAAAGAGATTGTCCATTTTGTACACGAAGTGCATCTAGTTTTTGCCGTAACCCTCTCAACTTTTTAGCACATGCCATGTGGGTGAAATTATGTTACCATGCCAACTTTCAACCATTTCAGAGTCCATTTGTGGTGCTTTTTAATTTCAGGGTCATTTAGCTCAAAACAATTCATTAAATGCATGAAAAATAGCAAATGAAGTTAGATAGGGTTGAAATTTTAGGATGTGTCTTCTAATGGTTCATATTGAATGCACAAAAAGTTTGGAGTTGAAATAAGTTTAAAAAAATTGAAATCCTTTTGTAACAGACGAGTTTTCGTCCGAAACCCTGATACTTCGAAAGAGATTGTCCATTTTGTAAACGAAGTGCATCCAGTTTATGCCGTAACCCTCTCAACTTTTTAGCACATGCTATGTGGGTGAAATTATGATACCATGCCAAGTTTCAACCATTTCAGAGTTCATTTGTGGTGCTTTTTAATTTCAGGGTCATTTAGCTCAAAACAATTCATTAAATGCATGAAAAATAGCAAATGAAGTTAGATAGGGTTGAAAGTTTAGGATGTGGCTTCTAATGGTTCATATTGAATGCACAAAAAGTCTGGAGTTGAAATAATTTTATTAAATTGAAATCCTTTTGTAACAGACGAGTTTTCGTCCGAAACCGTGATACTTCGAAAGAGATTGTCCATTTTGTACACGAAGTGCATCCAGGTTTTGCCGTAACCCTCTCAACTTTTTAGCACATGCTATGTGGGTGAAATTATGATACCATGCCAACTTTCAACCATTTCAGAGTTCATTTGTGGTGCTTTTTAGTTTCAGGGTTATTTAGCTCAAAACAATTCATTAAATGCATGAAAAATAGCAAATGAAGTTAGATAGGGTTGAAATTTAAAGAATGTGGCTTCTAATGGTTCATATGGAATGCACAAAAAGTTTGGAGTTGAAATAAGTTTAAAAAAATTGAAATCCTTTTGTAACAGACGAGTTTTCGTCCTAAACCCTGATACTTCGAAAGAGATTGTCCATTTTGTACACGAAGTGCATCCAGTTTTTGCCGTAACCCTCTCAACTTTTCAGCACATGCTATGTGGGTGAAATTATGATACCATGCCAAGTTTCAACCATTTCAGAGTTCATTTGTGGTGCTTTTTAATTTCAGGGTCATTTAGCTCAAAACAATTCATTTAATGCATGAAAAATAGCAAATGAAGTTAGATAGGGTTGAAATTTAGGATGTGGCTTCTAATGGTTCATATTCAATGCACAAAAAGTTTGGAGTTGAAATAAGTTAAAAAAAATTGAAATCCTTTTGTAACAGACGAGTTTTCGTCCTAAACCCTGATACTTCGAAAGAGATTGTCCATTTTGTACACGAAGTGCATCCTGTTTTTGCCGTAACCCTCTCAACTTTTTAGCACATGCTATGTGGGTGAAATTATGATACCATGCCAACTTTCAACCATTTCAGAGTTCATTTGTGGTGCTTTTTAATTTCAGGGTCATTTAGCTCAAAACAATTCATTTAATGCATGAAAAATAGCAAATGAAGTTAGATAGGGTTGAAATTTTAGGATGTGGCTTCTAATGGTTCATATTGAATGCACAAAAAGATTGGAGTTAAAATAAGTTAAAAAAATTTGAAATCCTTTTGTAACAGACGAGTTTTCGTCCGAAACCCTGATACTTCGAAAGAGATTGTCCATTTTGTACACGAAGTGCATTCAGTTTTTGCCGTAACCCTCTCAACTTTTTAGCACATGCTATGTGGGTGAAATTATGATACCATGCCAAGTTTCAACCATTTCAGAGTTCATTTGTGGTGCTTTTTAATTTCAGGGTTATTTAGCTCAAAACAATTCATTAAATGCATGAGAAATAGCAAATGAAGTAAGATAGGGTTGAAATTTTAGGATGTGGCTTCTAATGGTTCATATGGAATGCACAAAAAGTTTGGAGTTTAAATAAGTTTAAAAAAATTGAAATCCTTTTGTAACAGACGAGTTTTCGTCCTAAACCCTGATACTTCGAAAGAGATTGTCCATTTTGTACACGAAGTGGATCCAGTTTTTGCCGTAACCCTCTCAACTTTTTAGCACATGCTATGTGGGTGAAATTATGATACCATGCCAAGTTTCAACCATTTCAGAGTTCATTTGTGGTGCTTTTTAATTTCAGGGTCATTTAGCTCAAAACAATTCATTAAATGCATGAAAAATAGCAAATGAAGTTAGATAGGGTTGAAATTTTAGGATGTGGCTTCTAATGGTTCATATTGAATGCACAAAAAGTCTGGAGTTGAAATAAGTTAAAAAAATTGAAATCCTTTTGTAACAGACGAGTTTTCGTCCGAAACCCTGATATTTCGAAAGAGATTGTCCATTTTGTAGACGAAGTGCATCCAGTTTTTGCCGTAACCCTCTCAACTTTTTAGCACATGCTATGTGGGTGAAATTATGATATACGATGCCAAGTTTCAACCATTTCCGAGTTCATTTGTGGTGCTTTTTAATTTCGGGGTCATTTAGCTCAAAACAATTCATTAAATGCATAAAAAATAGGAAATGAAATTAGATAGGGTTGAAATTTTAGGATGTGGCTTCTAATGCTTCATATTGAATGCACAAAAAGTCTGGAGTTGAAATAAGTTAAAAAAATTGAAATCCTTTGGTAACACACGAGTTTTCGTCCGAAACCCTGATACTTCGAAAGAGATTGTCCATTTTGTACACGAAGTGCATCCAGTTTTTGCCGTAACCCTCTCAACTGTTAAGCACATGCTATGTGGGTGAAATTATGATACCATGCCAAGTTTCAACCATTTCAGAGTTCATTTGTGGTGCTTTTTAATTTCAGGGTCATTTAGCTCAAAACAATTCATTAAATGCATGAAAAATAGCAAATGAAGTTAGATAGGGTTGAAAGTTTAGGATGTGGCTTCTAATGGTTCATATTGAATGCACAAAAAGTCTGGAGTTGAAATAATTTTAAAAAATTCAAATCCTTTTGTAACAGACGAGTTTTCGTCCGAAACCCTGATACTTCGAAAGAGATTAGCCATTTTGTACACGAAGTGCATCCAGCTTTTGCCGTAACCCTCTCAACTTTTTAGCACATGCTATGTGGGTGAAATTATGATACCATGCCAACTTTCAACCATTTCAGAGTTCATTTGTGGTGCTTTTTAATTTCAGGGTTATTTAGCTCAAAACAATTCATTAAATGCATGAAAAATAGCAAATGAAGTTAGATAGGGTTGAAATTTTGGGATGTGGCTTCTAATGGTTCATATGGAATGCACAAAAAGTTTGGAGTTGAAATAAGTTAAAAAAAATTTAAATCCTTTTGTAACAGACGAGTTTTCGTCCGAAACCCTGATATTTCGAAAGAGATTGTCCATTTTGTACACGAAGTGCATCCAGTTTTTGCCGTAACCCTCTCAACTTTTTAGCACATGCTATGTGGGTGAAATTATGATACCATGCCAAGTTTCAACCATTTGATAGTTCATTTGTGGTGCTTTTTAATTTCAGGGTCATTTAGCTCAAAACAATTCATTAAATGCATGAAAAATAGGAAATGAAGTTAGATAGGGTTGAAATTTTAGGATGTGGCTTCCAATGGTTCATATTGAATGCACAAAAAGTCTGGAGTTGAAAAAAGTTAAAAAAAATTGAAATCCTTATGTAACAGACGAGTTTTCGTCCGAAACCCTGATACTTCGAAAGAGATTGTCCATTTTGTACACGAAGTGCTTCCAGCTTTTGCCGTAACCCTCTCAACTTTTTATCCCATGCTATGTGGGTGAAATTATGATACCATGCCAAGTTTCAACCTTTTTAGAGTTCATTTGTGGTGCTTTTTAATTTCAGGGTCATTTAGCTCAAAACAATTCATTAAATGCATAAAAAATAGCAAATGAAGTTAGATAGGGTTGAAATTTTAGGATGTGGCTTCTAATGCTTCATATTGAATGCACAAAAAGTCTGGAGTTGAAATAAGTTAAAAAAAATAGAAATCCTTTTGTAACAGACGAGTTTTCGTCCTAAACCCTGATACTTCGAAAGAGATTGTCCATTTTGTACACGAAGTGCATCCAGTTTTTGCCGTAACCCTCTCAACTTTTTAGCACATGCTATGTGGGTGAAATTATGATACCATGCCAAGTTTCAACCATTTCAGAGTTCATTTGTGGTGCTTTTTAATTTCAGGGTCATTTAGCTGAAAACAATTAATTAAATGCATGAAAAATAGCAAATGAAGTTAGATAGGGTTGAAAGTTTAGGATGTGGCTTCTAATGGTTCATATTGAATGCACAAAAAGTCTGGAGTTGAAATAATTTTATAAAATTGAAATCCTTTTGTAACAGACGAGTTTTCGTCCGAAACCCTGATACTTCGAAACAGATTGTCCATTTTGTACACGAAGTGCATCCAGTTTTTTCCGTAACCCTCTCAACTTTTTAGCACATGCTATGTGGGTGAAATTATGATATACGATGCCAAGTTTCAACCATTTCCGAGTTCATTTGTGGTGCTTTTTAATTTCAGGGTCATTTAGCTGAAAACAATTCATTAAATGCATGAAAAATAGCAAACGAAGTTAGATAGGGTTGAAATTTTAGGATGTGGCTTCTAATGGTTCATATTGAATGCACACAAAGTCTGGAGTTGAAATAATTTTAAAAAATTGAAATCCTTTTGTAACAGACGAGTTTTCGTCCGAAACCCTGATACTTCGAAAGAGATTGTCCATTTTGTACACGAAGTGCGTCCAGTTTTTGCCGTAACCCTCTCAACTTTTTAGCACATGCTATGCGGGTGAAATTATGATACCATGCCAACTTTCAACCATTTCAGAGTTCATTTGTGGTGCTTTTTAATTTCAGGGTCATTTAGCTCAAAACAATTCATTAAATGCATGAAAAATAGCAAATGAAGTTAGATAGGGTCGAAATTTTAGGATGTGGCTTCTAATGGTTCATATTGAATGCACAAAAAGTCTGGAGTTGAAATAAGTTTAAAAAAATTGAAATCCTTTTGTAACAGACGAGTTTTCGTCCGAAACCCTGATACTTCGAAAGAGATTGTCCATTTTGTACACGAAGTGCATCCTGTTTTTGCCGTAACCCTCTCAACTTTTTAGCACATGCTATGTGGGTGAAATTATGATACCATGCCAACTTTCAACCATTTCAGAGTTCATTTGTGGTGCTTTTTAATTTCAGGGTCATTTAGCTCAAAACAATTCATTTAATGCATGAAAAATAGCAAATGAAGTTAGATAGGGTTGAAATTTTAGGATGTGGCTTCTAATGGTTCATATTGAATGCACAAAAAGATTGGAGTTAAAATAAGTTAAAAAAATTTGAAATCCTTTTGTAACAGACGAGTTTTCGTCCGAAACCCTGATACTTCGAAAGAGATTGTCCATTTTGTACACGAAGTGCATTCAGTTTTTGCCGTAACCCTCTCAACTTTTTAGCACATGCTATGTGGGTGAAATTATGATACCATGCCAAGTTTCAACCATTTCAGAGTTCATTTGTGGTGCTTTTTAATTTCAGGGTTATTTAGCTCAAAACAATTCATTAAATGCATGAGAAATAGCAAATGAAGTAAGATAGGGTTGAAATTTTAGGATGTGGCTTCTAATGGTTCATATGGAATGCACAAAAAGTTTGGAGTTTAAATAAGTTTAAAAAAATTGAAATCCTTTTGTAACAGACGAGTTTTCGTCCTAAACCCTGATACTTCGAAAGAGATTGTCCATTTTGTACACGAAGTGGATCCAGTTTTTGCCGTAACCCTCTCAACTTTTTAGCACATGCTATGTGGGTGAAATTATGATACCATGCCAAGTTTCAACCATTTCAGAGTTCATTTGTGGTGCTTTTTAATTTCAGGGTCATTTAGCTCAAAACAATTCATTAAATGCATGAAAAATAGCAAATGAAGTTAGATAGGGTTGAAATTTTAGGATGTGGCTTCTAATGGTTCATATTGAATGCACAAAAAGTCTGGAGTTGAAATAAGTTAAAAAAATTGAAATCCTTTTGTAACAGACGAGTTTTCGTCCGAAACCCTGATATTTCGAAAGAGATTGTCCATTTTGTAGACGAAGTGCATCCAGTTTTTGCCGTAACCCTCTCAACTTTTTAGCACATGCTATGTGGGTGAAATTATGATATACGATGCCAAGTTTCAACCATTTCCGAGTTCATTTGTGGTGCTTTTTAATTTCGGGGTCATTTAGCTCAAAACAATTCATTAAATGCATAAAAAATAGGAAATGAAATTAGATAGGGTTGAAATTTTAGGATGTGGCTTCTAATGCTTCATATTGAATGCACAAAAAGTCTGGAGTTGAAATAAGTTAAAAAAATTGAAATCCTTTGGTAACACACGAGTTTTCGTCCGAAACCCTGATACTTCGAAAGAGATTGTCCATTTTGTACACGAAGTGCATCCAGTTTTTGCCGTAACCCTCTCAACTGTTAAGCACATGCTATGTGGGTGAAATTATGATACCATGCCAAGTTTCAACCATTTCAGAGTTCATTTGTGGTGCTTTTTAATTTCAGGGTCATTTAGCTCAAAACAATTCATTAAATGCATGAAAAATAGCAAATGAAGTTAGATAGGGTTGAAAGTTTAGGATGTGGCTTCTAATGGTTCATATTGAATGCACAAAAAGTCTGGAGTTGAAATAATTTTAAAAAATTCAAATCCTTTTGTAACAGACGAGTTTTCGTCCGAAACCCTGATACTTCGAAAGAGATTAGCCATTTTGTACACGAAGTGCATCCAGCTTTTGCCGTAACCCTCTCAACTTTTTAGCACATGCTATGTGGGTGAAATTATGATACCATGCCAACTTTCAACCATTTCAGAGTTCATTTGTGGTGCTTTTTAATTTCAGGGTTATTTAGCTCAAAACAATTCATTAAATGCATGAAAAATAGCAAATGAAGTTAGATAGGGTTGAAATTTTGGGATGTGGCTTCTAATGGTTCATATGGAATGCACAAAAAGTTTGGAGTTGAAATAAGTTAAAAAAAATTTAAATCCTTTTGTAACAGACGAGTTTTCGTCCGAAACCCTGATATTTCGAAAGAGATTGTCCATTTTGTACACGAAGTGCATCCAGTTTTTGCCGTAACCCTCTCAACTTTTTAGCACATGCTATGTGGGTGAAATTATGATACCATGCCAAGTTTCAACCATTTGATAGTTCATTTGTGGTGCTTTTTAATTTCAGGGTCATTTAGCTCAAAACAATTCATTAAATGCATGAAAAATAGGAAATGAAGTTAGATAGGGTTGAAATTTTAGGATGTGGCTTCCAATGGTTCATATTGAATGCACAAAAAGTCTGGAGTTGAAAAAAGTTAAAAAAAATTGAAATCCTTATGTAACAGACGAGTTTTCGTCCGAAACCCTGATACTTCGAAAGAGATTGTCCATTTTGTACACGAAGTGCTTCCAGCTTTTGCCGTAACCCTCTCAACTTTTTATCCCATGCTATGTGGGTGAAATTATGATACCATGCCAAGTTTCAACCTTTTTAGAGTTCATTTGTGGTGCTTTTTAATTTCAGGGTCATTTAGCTCAAAACAATTCATTAAATGCATAAAAAATAGCAAATGAAGTTAGATAGGGTTGAAATTTTAGGATGTGGCTTCTAATGCTTCATATTGAATGCACAAAAAGTCTGGAGTTGAAATAAGTTAAAAAAAATAGAAATCCTTTTGTAACAGACGAGTTTTCGTCCTAAACCCTGATACTTCGAAAGAGATTGTCCATTTTGTACACGAAGTGCATCCAGTTTTTGCCGTAACCCTCTCAACTTTTTAGCACATGCTATGTGGGTGAAATTATGATACCATGCCAAGTTTCAACCATTTCAGAGTTCATTTGTGGTGCTTTTTAATTTCAGGGTCATTTAGCTGAAAACAATTAATTAAATGCATGAAAAATAGCAAATGAAGTTAGATAGGGTTGAAAGTTTAGGATGTGGCTTCTAATGGTTCATATTGAATGCACAAAAAGTCTGGAGTTGAAATAATTTTATAAAATTGAAATCCTTTTGTAACAGACGAGTTTTCGTCCGAAACCCTGATACTTCGAAACAGATTGTCCATTTTGTACACGAAGTGCATCCAGTTTTTTCCGTAACCCTCTCAACTTTTTAGCACATGCTATGTGGGTGAAATTATGATATACGATGCCAAGTTTCAACCATTTCCGAGTTCATTTGTGGTGCTTTTTAATTTCAGGGTCATTTAGCTGAAAACAATTCATTAAATGCATGAAAAATAGCAAACGAAGTTAGATAGGGTTGAAATTTTAGGATGTGGCTTCTAATGGTTCATATTGAATGCACACAAAGTCTGGAGTTGAAATAATTTTAAAAAATTGAAATCCTTTTGTAACAGACGAGTTTTCGTCCGAAACCCTGATACTTCGAAAGAGATTGTCCATTTTGTACACGAAGTGCGTCCAGTTTTTGCCGTAACCCTCTCAACTTTTTAGCACATGCTATGCGGGTGAAATTATGATACCATGCCAACTTTCAACCATTTCAGAGTTCATTTGTGGTGCTTTTTAATTTCAGGGTCATTTAGCTCAAAACAATTCATTAAATGCATGAAAAATAGCAAATGAAGTTAGATAGGGTCGAAATTTTAGGATGTGGCTTCTAATGGTTCATATTGAATGCACAAAAAGTCTGGAGTTGAAATAAGTTTAAAAAAATTGAAATCCTTTTGTAACAGACGAGTTTTCGTCCGAAACCCTGATACTTCGAAAGAGATTGTCCATTTTGTACACGAAGTGCATCCAGTTTTTGCCGTAACCCTCTCAACTTTTTAGCACATGCTATGTGGGTGAAATTATGATACCATGCCAAGTTTCAACCATTTCAGAGTTCATTTGTGGTGCTTTTTAATTTCACGGTCGTTTAGCTCAAAACAATTCATTAAATGCATGAAAAATAGCAAATGAAGTTAGATAGGGTTGAAATTTTAGGATGTGGCTTCTAATGGTTCATATTCAATGCACAAAAAGTCTGGAGTTGAAATAAGTTCAAAAAAATTGAAATCCTTTTGTAACAGACGAGTTTTCGTCCGAAACCCTGATACTTCGAAAGAGATTGTCCATTTTGTACACGAAGTGCATCCAGTTTTTGCCGTAACCCTCTCAACTTTTTATCACATGCTATGTGGGTGAAATTATGATACCATGCCAACTTTCAACCATTTCAGAGTTCATTTGTGGTGCTTTTTAATTTCAGGGTCATTTAGCTCAAAACAATTCATTAAATGCATGAAAAATAGCAAATGAAGTTAGATAGGGTTGAAATTTTAGGATGTGGCTTCTAATGGTTCATATTGAATGCACAAAAAGTCTGGAGTTGAAATAATTTCAAAAAAATTGAAATCCTTTTGTAACAGACGAGTTTTCGTCCGAAACCCTGATACTTCGAAAGAGATTGTCCATTTTGTACACGAAGTGCATCCAGTTTTTGCCGTAACCCTCTCAACTTTTTAGCACATGCTATGTGGGTGAAATTATGATACCATGCCAACTTTCAACCATTTCAGAGTTCATTTGTGGTGCTTTTTAATTTCAGGGTCATTTAGCTCAAAACAATTCATTAAATGCATGAAAAATAGAAAATGAAGTTAGATAGGGTTGAAATTTTAGGATGTGGCTTCTAATGGTTCATATTGAATGCACAAAAAGTCTGGAGTTGAAATAAGTTAAAAAAATTGAAATCCTTATGTAACAGACAAGTTTTCGTCCGAAACTCTGATACTTCGAAAGAGATTGTCCATTTTGTACACGAAGTGCATACAGTTTTTGCCGTAACCCTCTCAACTTTTTAGCACATACTATGTGGGTGAAATTATGATACCATGCCAAGTTTCAACCTTTTTAGAGTTCATTTGTGGTGCTTTTTAATTTCAGGGTCATTTAGCTCAAAACAATTCATTAAATGCATAAAAAATAGCAAATGAAGTTAGATAGGGTTGAAATTTTAGGATGTGGCTTCTAATGATTCATATTGAATGCACAAAAAGTCTGGAGTTGAAATAAGTTAAAAAAATTGAAATCCTTTTGTAACACACGAGTTTTCATCCGAAACCCTGATACTTCGAAAGAGATTGTCCATTTTGTACACGAAGTGCATCAAGTTTTTGCCGTAACCCTCTCAACTTTTTAGCACATGCTATGTGGGTGAAATTATGATACCATGCCAAGTTTCAACCATTTCAGAGTTCATTTGTGGTGCTTTTTAATTTCAGGGTCATTTAGCTGAAAACAATTCATTAAATGCATGAAAAATAGCAAATGAAGCTAGATAGGGTTGAAAGTTCAGGATGTGGCTTCTAATGGTTCATATTGAATGCACAAAAAGTCTGGAGTTGAAATAATTTTATAAAATTGAAATCCTTTTGTAACAGACGAGTTTTCGTCCGAAACCCTGATACTTCGAAAGAGATTGTCCATTTTGTACACGAAGTGCATCCAGTTTTTTCCGTAACCCTCTCAACTTTTTAGCACATGCTATGTGGGTGAAATTATGATATACCATGCCAAGTTTCAACCATTTCCGAGTTCATTTGTGGTGCTTTTTAATTTCAGGGTCATTTAGCTGAAAACAATTCATTAAATGCATGAAAAATAGCAAATGAAGTTAGATAGGGTTGAAATTTTAGGATGTGGCTTCTAATGGTTCATATTGAATGCACAAAAAGTCTGGAGTTGAAATAATTTTAAAAAATTGAAATCCTTTTGTAACAGACGAGTTTTCGTCCGAAACCCTGATACTTCGAAAGAGATTGTCCATTTTGTACACGAAGTGCGTCCAGTTTTTACCGTAACCCTCTCAACTTTTTAGCACATGCTATGCTGGTGAAATTATGATACCATGCCAACTTTCAACCATTTCAGAGTTCATTTGTGGTGCTTTTTAATTTCAGGGTCATTTAGCTCAAAACAATTCATTAAATGCATGAAAAATAGCAAATGAAGTTAGATAGGGTCGAAATTTTAGGATGTGGCTTCTAATGGTTCATATTGAATGCACAAAAAGTCTGGAGTTGAAATAAGTTTAAAAAATTGAAATCCTTTTGTAACAGACGAGTTTTCGTCCGAAACCCTAATACTTCGAAAGAGATTGTCCATTTTGTACACGAAGTGCATCCAGTTTTTGCCGTAACCCTCTCAACTTTTTAGCACATGGTATGTGGGTGAAATTATGATACCATGCCAAGTTTCAACCATTTCAGAGTTCATTTGTGGTGCTTTTTAATTTCACGGTCGTTTTGCTCAAAACAATTCATTAAATGCATGAAAAATAGCAAATGAAGTTAGATAGGGTTGAAAGTTTAGGATGTGGCTTCTAATGGTTCATATTGAATGCACAAAAAGTCTGGAGTTGAAATAAGTTTAAAAAAATTGAAATCCTTTTGTAACAGACGAGTTTTCGTCCGAAACCCTGATACTTCGAAAGAGATTGTCCATTTTGTACACGAAGTGCATCCAGTTTTTGCCGTAACCCTCTCAACTTTTTAGCACATGCTATGTGGGTGAAATTATGATACCATGCCAACTTTCAACCATTTCAGAGTTCATTTGTGGTGCTTTTTAATTTCAGGGTCATTTAGCTCAAAACAATTCATTAAATGCATGAAAAATAGCAAATGAAGTTAGATAGGGTTGAAATTTTAGGATGTGGCTTCTAATGGTTCATATGGAATGCACAAAAAGTCTGGAGTTGAAATAAGTTAAAAAAAATTGAAATCCTTTTGTAACAGACGAGTTTTCGTCCGAAACCCTGATATTTCGAAAGAGATTGTCCATTTTGTACACGAAGTGCATCCAGTTTTTGCCGTAACCCTCTCAACTTTTTAGCACATGCTATGTGGGTGAAATTATGATACCATGCCAAGTTTCAACCATTTCAGAGTTCATTTGTGGTGCTTTTTAATTTCAGGGTCATTTAGCTGAAAACAATTCATTAAATGCATGAAAAATAGCAAATGAAGTTAGATAGGGTTGAAAGTTTAGGATGTGGCTTCTAATGGTTCATATTGAATGCACAAAAAGTCTGGAGTTGAAATAATTTTAAAAAATTGAAATCCTTTTGTAACAGACGAGTTTTCGTCCGAAACCCTGATACTTCGAAAGAGATTGTCCATTTTGTACACGAAGTGCATCCAGTTTTTTCCGTAACCCTCTCAACTTTTTAGCACATGCTATGTGGGTGAAATTATGATATACCATGCCAAGTTTCAACCATTTCCGAGTTCATTTGTGGTGCTTTTTAATTTCAGGGTCATTTAGCTCAAAACAATTCATTAAATGCATGAAAAATAGCAAATGAAGTTAGATAGGGTTGAAATTTTAGGATGTGGCTTCTAATGGTTCATATTCAATGCACAAAAAGTCTGGAGTTGAAATAAGTTCAAAAAAATTGAAATCCTTTTGTAACAGACGAGTTTTCGTCCGAAACCCTGATACTTCGAAAGAGATTGTCCATTTTGTAAACGAAGTGCATCCAGTTTATGCCGTAACCCTCTCAACTTTTTAGCACATGCTATGTGGGTGAAATTATGATACCATGCCAACTTTCAACCATTTCAGAGTTCATTGGTGGTGCTTTTTAATTTCAGGGTCATTTAGCTCAAAACAATTCATTAAATGCATGAAAAATAGCAAATGAAGTTAGATAGGGTTGAAATTTTAGGATGTGGCTTCTAATGGTTCATATTGAATGCACAAAAAGTCTGGAGTTGAAATAATTTCAAAAAAATTGAAATCCTTTTGTAACAGACGAGTTTTCGTCCGAAACCCTGATACTTCGAAAGAGATTGTCCATTTTGTACACGAAGTGCATCCAGTTTTTGCCGTAACCCTCTCAACTTTTTAGCACATGCTATGTGGGTGAAATTATGATACCATGCCAACTTTCAACCATTTCAGAGTTCATTTGTGGTGCTTTTTAATTTCTGGGTCATTTAGCTCAAAACAATTCATTAAATGCATGAAAAATAGCAAATGAAGTTAGATAGGGTTGAAATTTTAGGATGTGGCTTCTAATGGTTCATATTGAATGCACAAAAAGTCTGGAGTTGAAATAAGTTAAAAAAATTGAAATCCTTATGTAACAGACAAGTTTTCGTCCGAAACCCTGATACTTCGAAAGAGATTGTCCATTTTGTACACGAAGTGCATCCAGTTTTTGCCGTAACCCTCTCAACTTTTTAGCACATACTATGTGGGTGAAATTATGATACCATGCCAAGTTTCAACCTTTTTAGAGTTCATTTGTGGTGCTTTTTAATTTCAGGGTCATTTAGCTCAAAACAATTCATTAAATGCATAAAAAATAGCAAATGAAGTTAGATAGGGTTGAAATTTTAGGATGTGGCTTCTAATGATTCATATTGAATGCACAAAAAGTCTGGAGTTGAAATAAGTTAAAAAAATTGAAATCCTTTTGTAACACACGAGTTTTCATCCGAAACCCTGATACTTCGAAAGAGATTGTCCATTTTGTACACGAAGTGCATCAAGTTTTTGCCGTAACCCTCTCAACTTTTTAGCACATGCTATGTGGGTGAAATTATGATACCATGCCAAGTTTCAACCATTTCAGAGTTCATTTGTGGTGCTTTTTAATTTCAGGGTCATTTAGCTGAAAACAATTCATTAAATGCATGAAAAATAGCAAATGAAGTTAGATAGGGTTGAAAGTTTAGGATGTGGCTTCTAATGGTTCATATTGAATGCACAAAAAGTCTGGAGTTGAAATAATTTTATAAAATTGAAATCCTTTTGTAACAGACGAGTTTTCGTCCGAAACCCTGATACTTCGAAAGAGATTGTCCATTTTGTACACGAAGTGCATCCAGTTTTTTCCGTAACCCTCTCAACTTTTTAGCACATGCTATGTGGGTGAAATTATGATATACCATGCCAAGTTTCAACCATTTCCGAGTTCATTTGTGGTGCTTTTTAATTTCAGGGTCATTTAGCTGAAAACAATTCATTAAATGCTTGAAAAATAGCAAATGAAGTTAGATAGGGTTGAAATTTTAGGATGTGGCTTCTAATGGTTCATATTGAATGCACAAAAAGTCTGGAGTTGAAATAATTTTAAAAAATTGAAATCCTTTTGTAACAGACGAGTTTTCGTCCGAAACCCTGATACTTCGAAAGAGATTGTCCATTTTGTACACGAAGTGCGTCCAGTTTTTGCCGTAACCCTCTCAACTTTTTAGCACATGCTATGCTGGTGAAATTATGATACCATGCCAACTTTCAACCATTTCAGAGTTCATTTGTGGTGCTTTTTAATTTCAGGGTCATTTAGCTCAAAACAATTCATTAAATGCATGAAAAATAGCAAATGAAGTTAGATAGGGTCGAAATTTTAGGATGTGGCTTCTAATGGTTCATATTGAATGCACAAAAAGTCTGGAGTTGAAATAAGTTTAAAAAAATTGAAATCCTTTTGTAACAGACGAGTTTTCGTCCGAAACCCTGATACTTCGAAAGAGATTGTCCATTTTGTACACGAAGTGCATCCAGTTTTTGCCGTAACCCTCTCAACTTTTTAGCACATGCTATGTGGGTGAAATTATGATACCATGCCAAGTTTCAACCATTTCAGAGTTCATTTGTGGTGCTTTTTAATTTCACGGTCGTTTAGCTCAAAACAATTCATTAAATGCATGAAAAATAGCAAATGAAGTTAGATAGGGTTGAAATTTTAGGATGTGGCTTCTAATGGTTCATATTCAATGCACAAAAAGTCTGGAGTTGAAATAAGTTCAAAAAAATTGAAATCCTTTTGTAACAGACGAGTTTTCGTCCGAAACCCTGATACTTCGAAAGAGATTGTCCATTTTGTACACGAAGTGCATCCAGTTTTTGCCGTAACCCTCTCAACTTTTTAGCACATGCTATGTGGGTGAAATTATGATACCATGCCAACTTTCAACCATTTCAGAGTTCATTTGTGGTGCTTTTTAATTTCAGGGTCATTTAGCTCAAAACAATTCATTAAATGCATGAAAAATAGCAAATGAAGTTAGATAGGGTTGAAATTTTAGGATGTGGCTTCTAATGGTTCATATTGAATGCACAAAAAGTCTGGAGTTGAAATAAGTTAAAAAAATTGAAATCCTTATGTAACAGACTAGTTTTCGTCCGAAACCCTGATACTTCGAAAGTGATTGTCCATTTTGTACACGAAGTGCATCGAGCTTTTGCCGTAACCCTCTCAACTTTTTATCCCATGCTATGTGGGTGAAATTATGATACCATGCCAAGTTTCAACCTTTTTAGAGTTCATTTGTGGTGCTTTTTAATTTCAGGGTCATTTAGCTCAAAACAATTCATTAAATGCATAAAAAATAGCAAATGAAGTTAGATAGGGTTGAAATTTTAGGACGTGGCTTCTAATGCTTCATATTGAATGCACAAAAAGTCTGGAGTTGAAATAAGTTAAAAAAATTGAAATCCTTTTGTAACACACGAGTTTTCATCCGAAACCCTGATACTTCGAAAGAGATTGTCCATTTTGTACACGAAGTGTATCCAGTTTTTGCCGTAACCCTCTCAACTTTTTAGCACATGCTATGTGGGTGAAATTATGATACCATGCCAAGTTTCAACCATTTCAGAGTTCATTTGTGGTGCTTTTTAATTTCAGGGTCATTTAGCTGAAAACAATTCATTAAATGCATGAAAAATAGCAAATGAAGTTAGATAGGATTGAAAGTTTAGGATGTGGCTTCTAAAGGTTCATATTGAATGCACAAAAAGTCTGGAGTTGAAATAATTTTAAAAAATTGAAATCCTTTTGTAACAGACGAGTTTTCGTCCGAAACCCTGATACTTCGAAAGAGATTGTCCATTTTGTACACGAAGTGCATCCAGTTTTTTCCGTAACCCTCTCAACTTTTTAGCACATGCTATGTGGGTGAAATTATGATATACCATGCCAAGTTTCAACCATTTCCGAGTTCATTTGTGGTGATTTTTAATTTCAGGGTCATTTAGCTCAAAACAATTCATTAAATGCATGAAAAATAGCAAATGAAGTTAGATAGGGTTGAAATTTTAGGATGTGGCTTCTAATGGTTCATATTGAATGCACAAAAAGTCTGGAGTTTAAATAATTTTAAAAAATTGAAATCCTTTTGTAACAGACGAATTTTCGTCGAAACCCTGATACTTCGAAAGAGATTGTCCATTTTGTACACGAAGTGCATCCAGTTTTTGCCGTAACCCTCTCAACTTTTTAGCACATGCTATGTGGGTGAAATTATGATACCATGCCAACTTTCAACCATTTCAGAGTTCATTTGTGGTGCTTTTTAATTTCAGGGTCATTTAGCTCAAAACAATTCATTAAATGCATGAAAAATAGCAAATGAAGTTAGATACGGTCGAAATTTTAGGATGTGGCTTCTAATGGTTCATATTGAATGCACAAAAAGTCTGGAGTTGAAATAAGTTTAAAAAAATTGAAATCCTTTTGTAACAGACGAGTTTTCGTCCGAAACCCTGATACTTCGAAAGAGATTGTCCATTTTGTACACGAAGTGCATCCAGTTTTTGCCGTAACCCTCTCAACTTTTTAGCACATGCTATGTGGGTGGAATTATGATACCATGCCAAGTTTCAACCTTTTTAGAGTTCATTTGTGGTGCTTTTTAATTTCGGGGTCATTTAGCTCAAAACAATTCATTAAATGCATAAAAAATAGCAAATGAAGTTAGATAGGGTTGAAATTTTAGGATGTGGCTTCTAATGGTTCATATTGAATGCACAAAAAGTCTGGAGTTGAAATAAGTTAAAAAAATTGAAATCCTTTTGTAACAGACGAGTTTTCGTCCGAAACCCTGATACTTCGAAAGAGATTGTCCATTTTGTACACGAAGTGCATCCAGTTTTTGCCGTAACCCTCTCAACTTTTTAGCACATGCTATGTGGGTGAAATTATGATACCATGCCAAGTTTCAACCATTTCAGAGTTCATTTGTGGTGCTTTTTAATTTCAGGGTCATTTAGCTCAAAACAATTCATTTAATGCATGAAAAATAGCAAATGAAGTTAGATAGGGTTGAAATTTTAGGATGTGGCTTCTAATGGTTCATATTGAATGCACAAAAAGTTTGGAGTTGAAATAAGTTAAAAAATTTTGAAATCCTTTTGTAACAGACGAGTTTTCGTCCTAAACCCTGATACTTCGAAAGAGATTGTCCATTTTGTAGACGAAGTGCATCCAGTTTTTGCCGTAACCCTCTCAACTTTTTAGCACATGCTATGTGGGTGAAATTATTATATACCATGCCAAGTTTCAACCATTTCCGAGTTCATTTGTGGTGCTTTTTAATTTCAGGGTCATTTAGCTGAAAACAATTCATTAAATGCATGAAAAATAGCAAATGAAGTTAGATAGGGTTGAAATTTTAGGATGTGGCTACTAATGGTTCATATTGAATGCACAAAAAGTCTGGAGTTGAAATAATTTTAAAAAATTGAAATCCTTTTGTAACAGACGAGTTTTCGTCCGAAACCCTGATATTTCGAAAGAGATTGTCCATTTTGTACACGAAGTGCATCCAGTTTTTGCCGTAACCCTCTCCACTTTTTAGCACATGCTATGCGGGTGAAATTATGATACCATGCCAACTTTCAACCATTTCAGAGTTCATTTGTGGTGCTTTTTAATTTCAGGGTCGTTTAGCTCAAAACAATTCATTAAATGCATGAAAAATAGCAAATGAAGTTAGATAGGGTCGAAATTTTAGGATGTGGCTTCTAATGGTTCATATTGAATGCACAAAAAGTCTGGAGTTGAAATAAGTTGAAAAAAATTGAAATCCTTTTGTAACAGACGAGTTTTCGTCCGAAACCCTGATACTTCGAAAGAGATTGTCCATTTTGTACACGAAGTGCATCCAGTTTTTGCCGTAACCCTCTCAACTTTTTAGCACATGCTATGTGGGTGAAATTATGATACCATGCCAAGTTTCAACCATTTCAGAGTTCATTTGTGGTGCTTTTTAATTTCACGGTCGTTTAGCTCAAAACAATTCATTAAATGCATGAAAAATAGCAAATGAAGTTAGATAGGGTTGAAATTTTAGGATGTGGCTTCTAATGGTTCATATTGAATGCACAAAAAGTCTGGAGTTGAAATAAGTTCAAAAAAATTGAAATCCTTTTGTAACAGACGAGTTTTCGTCCGAAACCCTGATACTTCGAAAGAGATTGTCCATTTTGTACACGAAGTGCATCCAGTTTTTGCCGTAACCCTCTCAACTTTTTAGCACATGCTATGTGGGTGAAATTATGATACCATGCCAACTTTCAACCATTTCAGAGTTCATTTGTGGTGCTTTTTAATTTCAGGGTCATTTAGCTCAAAACAATTCATTAAATGCATGAAAAATAGCAAATGAAGTTAGATAGGGTTGAAATTTTAGGATGTGGCTTCTAATGGTTCATATTGAATGCACAAAAAGTCTGGAGTTGAAATAAGTTTAAAAAATTGAAATCCTTATGTAACAGACGAGTTTTCGTCCGAAACCCTGATACTTCGAAAGAGATTGTCCATTTTGTACACGAAGTGCATCGAGCTTTTGCCGTAACCCTCTCAACTTTTTATCCCATGGTATGTGGGTGAAATTATGATACCATGCCAAG
Source organism: Elymus sibiricus (assembly GCA_039707655.1). NCBI lineage: Eukaryota > Viridiplantae > Streptophyta > Magnoliopsida > Poales > Poaceae > Elymus > Elymus sibiricus. The sequence continues at coordinate 244,424,384 of CM077665.1, forward strand.
TTTCAACCTTTTTAGAGTTCATTTGTGGTGCTTTTTAATTTCAGGGTCATTTAGCTCAAAACAATTCATTAAATGCATAAAAAATAGCAAATGAAGTTAGATAGTGTTGAAATTTTAGGATGTGGATTCTAATGCTTCATATTGAATGCACAAAAAGTCTGGAGTTGAAATAAGTTAAAAAAATTGAAATCCTTTTGTAACACACGAGTTTTCATCCGAAACCCTGATACTTTGAAAGAGATTGTCCATTTTGTACACGAAGTGCATCCAGTTTTTGCCGTAATCCTCTCAACTTTTTAGCACATGCTATGTGGGTGAAATTATGATACCATGCCAAGTTTCAACCATTTGATAGTTCATTTGTGGTGCTTTTTAATTTCAGGGTCATTTAGCTGAAAACAATTCATTAAATGCATGAAAAATAGCAAATGAAGTTAGATAGGGTTGAAATTTAAAGAATGTGGCTTCTAATGGTTCATATTGAATTTACAAAAAGTCTGGAGTTGAAATAAGTTCAAAAAAATTGAAATCCTTTTGTAACAGACGAGTTTTCGTCCGAAACCCTGATACTGCGAAAGAGATTGTCCATTTTGTACACGAAGTGCATCCAGTTTTTGCCGTAACCCTCTCAACTTTTTAGCACATGCTATGTGGGTGAAATTATGATACCATGCCAAGTTTCAACCATTTCAGAGTTCATTTGTGGTGCTTTTTAATTTCAGGGTCATTTAGCTCAAAACAATTCATTTAATGCATGAAAAATAGCAAATGAAGTTAGATAGGGTTGAAATTTTAGGATGTGGCTTCTAATGGTTCATATTGAATGCACAAAAAGTTTGGAGTTGAAATAAGTTAAAAAAATTTGAATTCCTTTTGTAACAGACGAGTTTTCGTCCTAAACCCTGATACTTCGAAAGAGATTGTCCATTTTGTAGACGAAGTGCATCCAGTTTTTGCCGTAACCCTCTCAACTTTTTAGCACATGCTATGTAGGTGAAATTATGATATACCATGCCAAGTTTCAACCATTTCCGAGTTCATTTGTGGTGCTTTTTAATTTCAGGGTCATTTAGCTGAAAACAATTCATTAAATGCATGAAAAATAGCAAATGAAGTTAGATAGGGTTGAAATTTTAGAATGTGGCTTCTAATGGTTCATATTGAATGCACGAAAAGTCTGGAGTTGAAATAATTTTAAAAAATTGAAATCCTTTTGTAACAGACGAGTTTTCGTCCGAAACCCTGATACTTCGAAAGAGATTGTCCATTTTGTACACGAAGTGCATCCAGTTTTTGCCGTAACCCTCTCAACTTTTTAGCACATGCTATGCGGGTGAAATTATGATACCATGCCAACTTTCAACCATTTCAGAGTTCATTTGTGGTGCTTTTTAATTTCAGGGTCGTTTAGCTCAAAACAATTCATTAAATGCATGAAAAATAGCAAATGAAGTTAGATACGGTCGAAATTTTAAGATGTGGCTTCTAATGGTTCATATTGAATGCACAAAAAGTCTGGAGTTGAAATAAGTTTAAAAAAATTGAAATCCTTTTGTAACAGACGAGTTTTCGTCCGAAACCCTGATACTTCGAAAGAGATTGTCCATTTTGTACACGAAGTGCATCCAGTTTTTGCCGTAACCCTCTCAACTTTTTAGCACATGCTATGTGGGTGAAATTATGATACCATGCCAAGTTTCAACCATTTCAGAGTTCATTTGTGGTGCTTTTTAATTTCACGGTCGTTTAGCTCAAAACAATTCATTAAATGCATGAAAAATAGCAAATGAAGTTAGATAGGGTTGAAATTTTAGGATGTGGCTTCTAATGGTTCATATTGAATGCACAAAAAGTCTGGAGTTGAAATAAGTTCAAAAAAATTGAAATCCTTTTGTAACAGACGAGTTTTCGTCCGAAACCCTGATACTTCGAAAGAGATTGTCCATTTTGTACACGAAGTGCATCCAGTTTTTGCCGTAACCCTCTCAACTTTTTAGCACATGCTATGTGGGTGAAATTATGATACCATGCCAACTTTCAACCATTTCAGAGTTCATTTGTGGTGCTTTTTAATTTCAGGGTCATTTAGCTCAAAACAATTCATTAAATGCATGAAAAATAGCAAATGAAGTTAGATAGGGTTGAAATTTTAGGATGTGGCTTCTAATGGTTCATATTGAATGCACAAAGAGTCTGGAGTTGAAATAAGTTAAAAAAATTGAAATCCTTATGTAACAGACGAGTTTTCGTCCAAAACCCTGATACTTCGAAAGAGATTGTCCATTTTGTACACGAAGTGCATCGAGCTTTTGCCGTAACCCTCTCAACTTTTTATCCCATGGTATGTGGGTGAAATTATGGTACCATGCCAAGTTTCAACCTTTTTAGAGTTCATTTGTGGTGCTTTTTAATTTCAGGGTCATTTAGCTCAAAACAATTCATTAAATGCATAAAAAATAGCAAATGAAGTTAGATAGTGTTGAAATTTTAGGATGTGGCTTCTAATGCTTCATATTGAATGCACAAAAAGTCTGGAGTTGAAATAAGTTAAAAAAATTGAAATCCTTTTGTAACACACGAGTTTTCATCCGAAACCCTGATACTTTGAAAGAGATTGTCCATTTTGTACACGAAGTGCATCCAGTTTTTGCCGTAACCCTCTCAACTTTTTAGCACATGCTATGTGGGTGAAATTATGATACCATGCCAAGTTTCAACCATTTGATAGTTCATTTGTGGTGCTTTTTAATTTCAGGGTCATTTAGCTGAAAACAATTCATTAAATGCATGAAAAATAGCAAATGAAGTTAGATAGGGTTGAAATTTAAAGAATGTGGCTTCTAATGGTTCATATTGAATGCACAAAAAGTCTGGAGTTGAAATAAGTTCAAAAAAATTGAAATCCTTTTGTAACAGACGAGTTTTCGTCCGAAACCCTGATACTTCGAAAGAGATTGTCCATTTTGTACACGAAGTGCATCCAGTTTTTGCCGTAACCCTCTCAACTTTTTAGCACATGCTATGTGGGTGAAATTATGATACCATGCCAAGTTTCAACCATTTCAGAGTTCATTTGTGGTGCTTTTTAATTTCAGGGTCATTTAGCTCAAAACAATTCATTTAATGCATGAAAAATAGCAAATGAAGTTAGATAGGGTTGAAATTTTAGGATGTGGCTTCTAATGGTTCATATTGAATGCACAATAAGTTTGGAGTTGAAATAAGTTAAAAAAATTTGAAATCCTTTTGTAACAGACGAGTTTTCGTCCTAAACCCTGATACTTCGAAAGAGATTGTCCATTTTGTACACGAAGTGCATCCAGTTTTTGCCGTAACCCTCTCAACTTTTTAGCACATGCTATGTGGGTGAAATTATGATATACCATGCCAAGTTTCAACCATTTCCGAGTTCATTTGTGGTGCTTTTTAATTTCAGGGTCATTTAGCTGAAAACAATTCATTAAATGCATGAAAAATAGCAAATGAAGTTAGATAGGGTTGAAATTTTAGGATGTGGCTTCTAATGGTTCATATTGAATGCACAAAAAGTCTGGAGTTGAAATAATTTTAAAAAATTGAAATCCTTTTGTAACAGACGAGTTTTCGTCAGAAACCCTGATACTTCGAAAGAGATTGTCCATTTTGTACACGAAGTGCATCCAGTTTTTGCCGTAACCCTCTCAACTTTTTAGCACATGCTATGCGGGTGAAATTATGATACCATGCCAACTTTCAACCATTTCAGAGTTCATTTGTGGTGCTTTTTAATTTCAGGGTCGTTTAGCTCAAAACAATTCATTAAATGCATGAAAAATAGCAAATGAAGTTAGATAGGGTCGAAATTTTAGGATGTGGCTTCTAATGGTTCATATTGAATGCACAAAAAGTCTGGAGTTGAAATAAGTTTAAAAAAATTGAAATTCTTTTGTAACAGACGAGTTTTCGTCCGAAACCCTGATACTTCGAAAGAGATTGTCCATTTTGTACACGAAGTGCATCCAGTTTTTGCCGTAACCTTCTCAACTTTTTAGCACATGCTATGTGGGTGAAATTATGATACCATGCCAAGTTTCAACCATTTCAGAGTTCATTTGTGGTGCTTTTTAATTTCACGGTCGTTTAGCTCAAAACAATTCATTAAATGCATGAAAAATAGCAAATGAAGTTAGATAGGGTTGAAATTTTAGGATGTGGCTTCTAATGGTTCATATTGAATGCACAAAAAGTTTGGAGTTGAAATAAGTTCAAAAAAATTGAAATCCTTTTGTAACAGACGAGTTTTCGTCCGAAACCCTGATACTTCGAAAGATATTGTCCATTTTGTACACGAAGTGCATCCAGTTTTTGCCGTAACCCTCTCAACTTTTTAGCACATGCTATGTGGGTGAAATTATGATACCATGCCAAGTTTCAACCATTTCAGAGTTCATTTGTGGTGCTTTTTAATTTCAGGGTCATTTAGCTCAAAACAATTCATTTAATGCAAGAAAAATAGCAAATGAAGTTAGATAGGGTTGAAATTTTAGGATGTGGCTTCTAATGGTTCATATTTAATGCACAAAAAGTTTGGAGTTGAAATAAGTTAAAAAAATTTGAAATCCTTTTGTAACAGACGAGTTTTCGTCCTAAACCCTGATACTTCGAAAGAGATTGTCCATTTTGTACACGAAGTGCATCCAGTTTTTGCCGTAACCCTCTCAACTTTTTAGCACATGCTATGTGGGTGAAATTATGATATACCATGCCAAGTTTCAACCATTTCCGAGTTCATTTGTGGTGCTTTTTAATTTCAGGGTCATTTAGCTGAAAACAATTCATTAAATGCATGAAAAATAGCAAATGAAGTTAGATAGGGTTGAAATTTTAGGATGTGGCTTCTAATGGTTCATATTGAATGCACAAAAAGTCTGGAGTTGAAATAATTTTAAAAAATTGAAATCCTTTTGTAACAGACGAGTTTTCGTCCGAAACCCTGATACTTCGAAAGAGATTGTCCATTTTGTACACGAAGTGCATCCAGTTTTTGCCGTAACCCTCTCAACTTTTTCGCACATGCTATGCGGGTGAAATTATGATACCATGCCAACTTTCAACCATTTCAGAGTTCATTTGTGGTGCTTTTTAATTTCAGGGTCGTTTAGCTCAAAACAATTCATTAAATGCATGAAAAATAGCAAATGAAGTTAGATAGGGTCCAAATTTTAGGATGTGGCTTCTAATGGTTCATATTGAATGCACAAAAAGTCTGGAGTTGAAATAAGTTTAAAAAATTGAAATCCTTTTGTAACAGACGAGTTTTCGTCCGAAACCCTGATACTTCGAAAGAGATTGTCCATTTTGTACACGAAGTGCATCCAGTTTTTGCCGTAACCCTCTCAACTTTTTAGCACATGCTATGTGGGTGAAATTATGATACCATGCCAAGTTTCAACCATTTCAGAGTTCATTTGTGGTGCTTTTTAATTTCACGGTCGTTTAGCTCAAAACAATTCATTAAATGCATGAAAAATAGCAAATGAAGTTAGATAGGGTTGAAATTTTAGGATGTGGCTTCTAATGGTTCATATTGAATGCACAAAAAGTCTGGAGTTGAAATAAGTTCAAAAAAATTGAAATCCTTTTGTAACAGACGAGTTTTCGTTCGAAACCCTGATACTTCGAAAGAGATTGTCCATTTTGTACACGAAGTGCATCCAGTTTTTGCCGTAACCCTCTCAACTTTTTAGCACATGCTATGTGGGTGAAATTATGATACCATGCCAACTTTCAACCATTTCAGAGTTCATTTGTGGTGCTTTTTAATTTCAGGGTCATTTAGCTCAAAACAATTCATTAAATGCATGAAAAATAGCAAATGAAGTTAGATAGGGTTGAAATTTTAGGATGTGGCTTCTAATGGTTCATATTGAATGCACAAAAAGTCTGGAGTTGAAATAAGTTAAAAAAATTGAAATCCTTATGTAACAGACGAGTTTTCGTCCGAAACCCTGATACTTCGAAAGAGATTGTCCATTTTGTACAAGAAGTGCATCGAGCTTTTGCCGTAACCCTCTCAACTTTTTATCCCATGGTATGTGGGTGAAATTATGATACCATGCCAAGTTTCAACCTTTTTAGAGTTCATTTGTGGTGCTTTTTAATTTCAGGGTCATTTAGCTCAAAACAATTCATTAAATGCATAAAAAATAGCAAATGAAGTTAGATAGTGTTGAAATTTTAGGATGTGGCTTCTAATACTTCATATTGAATGCACAAAAAGTCTGGAGTTGAAATAAGTTAAAAAAATTGAAATCCTTTTGTAACACACGAGTTTTCATCCGAAACCCTGATACTTCGAAAGAGATTGTCCATTTTGTACACGAAGTGCATCCAGTTTTTGCCGTAACCCTCTCAACTTTTTAGCACATGCTATGTGGGTGAAATTATGATACCATGCCAAGTTTCAACCATTTCAGAATTCATTTGTGGTGCTTTTTAATTTCAGGGTCATTTAGGTCAAAACAATTCATTAAATGCATAAAAAATAGCAACTGAAGTTAGATAGGGTTGAAATTTTAGGATGTGGATTCTAATGGTTCATATTGAATGCACAAAAAGTTTGGAGTTGAAATAAGTTAAAAAAAATAGAAATCCTTTTGTAACAGACGAGTTTTCGTCCTAAACCCTGATACTTCGAAAGAGATTGTCCATTTTGTACACGAAGTGCATCCAGTTTTTGCCGTAACCCTCTCAACTTTTTAGCACATGCTATGTGGGTGAAATTATGATACCATGCCAAGTTTCAACCATTTCAGAGTTCATTTGTGGTGCTTTTTAATTTCACGGTCGTTTAGCTCAAAACAATTCATTAAATGCATGAAAAATAGCAAATGAAGTTAGATAGGGTTGAAATTTTAGGATGTGGCTTCTAATGGTTCATATTGAATGCACAAAAAGTCTGGAGTTGAAATAAGTTAAAAAAATTGAAATCCTTTTGTAACACACGAGTTTTCGTCCGAAACCCTGATACTTCGAAAGAGATTGTCCGTTTTGTACACGAAGTGCATCCAGTTTTTGCCATAACCCTCTCAACTTTTTAGCACATGCTATGTGGGTGAAAATATGATAACTTGCCAAGTTTCAACCATTTCAGAGTTCATTTGTGGTGCTTTTTAATTTCAGGGTCATTTAGCTGAAAAAAATTCATTAAATGCATGAAAAATAGCAAATGAAGTTAGATAGGGTTGAAAGTTTAGGATGTAGCTTCTAATGGTTCATATTGAATGCACAAAAAGTCTGGAGTTGAAATAATTTTAAAAAATTGAAATCCTTTTGTAACAGACGAGTTTTCGTCCGAAACCCTGATACTTCGAAAGAGATTGTCCATTTTGTACACGAAGTGCATCCAGTTTTTGCCGTAACCCTCTCAACTTTTTAGCACATGCTATGTGGGTGAATTTATGATACCATGCCAAGTTTCAACCATTTCAGAGTTCATTTGTGGTGCTTTTTAATTTCAGGGTCATTTAGCTCAAAACAATTCATTTAATGCATGAAAAATAGCAAATGAAGTTAGATACGGTCGAAATTTTAGGATGTGGCTTCTAATGGTTCATATTGAATGCACAAAAAGTCTGGAGTTGAAATAAGTTTAAAAAAATTGAAATCCTTTTGTAACAGACGAGTTTTCGTCCGAAACCCTGATACTTCGAAAGAGATTGTCCATTTTGTACACGAAGTGCATCCAGTTTTTGCCGTAACCCTCTCAACTTTTTAGCACATGCTATGTGGGTGAAATTATGATACCATGCCAACTTTCAACCATTTCAGAGTTCATTTGTGGTGCTTTTTAAATTCAGGGTCGTTTAGCTCAAAACAATTCATTAAATGCATAAAAAATAGCAAATGAAGTTAGATAGGGTTGAAATTTTAGGATGTGGCTTCTAATGGTTCATATTGAATGCACAAAAAGTCTGGAGTTGAAATAATTTTAAAAAATTGAAATCCTTTTGTAACAGACGAGTTTTCGTCCGAAACCCTGATACTTCGAAAGAGATTGTCCATTTTGTACACGAAGTGCATCCAGTTTTTGCCGTAACCCTCTCAACTTTTTAGCACATGCTATGCGGGTGAAATTATGATACCATGCCAACTTTCAACCATTTCAGAGTTCATTTGTGGTGCTTTTTAATTTCAGGGTCGTTTAGCTCAAAACAATTCATTAAATGCATGAAAAATAGCAAATGAAGTTAGATACGGTCGAAATTTTAGGATGTGGCTTCTAATGGTTCATATTGAATGCACAAAAAGTCTGGAGTTGAAATAAGTTTAAAAAAATTGAAATCCTTTTGTAACAGACGAGTTTTCGTCCGAAACCCTGATACTTCGAAAGAGATTGTCCATTTTGTACACGAAGTGCATCCAGTTTTTGTCGTAACCCTCTCAACTTTTTAGCACATGCTATGTGGGTGAAATTATGATACCATGCCAAGTTTCAACCATTTCAGAGTTCATTTGTGGTGCTTTTTAATTTCACGGTCGTTTAGCTCAAAACAATTCATTAAATGCATGAAAAATAGCAAATGAAGTTAGATAGGGTTGAAATTTTAGGATGTGGCTTCTAATGGTTCATATTGAATGCACAAAAAGTCTGGAGTTGAAATAAGTTCAAAAAAATTGAAATCCTTTTGTAACAGACGAGTTTTCGTCCGAAACCCTGATACTTCGAAAGAGATTGTCCATTTTGTACACGAAGTGCATCCAGTTTTTGCCGTAACCCTCTCAACTTTTTAGCACATGCTATGTGGGTGAAATTATGATACCATGCCAACTTTCAACCATTTCAGAGTTCATTTGTGGTGCTTTTTAATTTCAGGGTCATTTAGCTCAAAACAATTCATTAAATGCATGAAAAATAGCAAATGAAGTTAGATAGGGTTGAAATTTTAGGATGTGGCTTCTAATGGTTCATATTGAATGCACAAAGAGTCTGGAGTTGAAATAAGTTAAAAAAATTGAAATCCTTATGTAACAGACGAGTTTTCGTCCAAAACCCTGATACTTCGAAAGAGATTGTCCATTTTGTACACGAAGTGCATCGAGCTTTTCCCGTAACCCTCTCAATTTTTATCCCATGGTATGTGGGTGAAATTATGATACCATGCCAAGTTTCAACCATTTGATAGTTCATTTGTGATGCTTTTTAATTTCAGGGTCATTTAGCTCAAAACAATTCATTAAATGCACGAAAAATAGGAAATGAAGTTAGATAGGGTTGAAATTATAGGATGTGGCTTCTAATGGTTCATATTGAATGCACAAAAAGTCTGGAGTTGAAAAAAGTTCAAAAAAAATTGAAATCCTTATGTAACAGACGAGTTTTCGTCCGAAACCCTGATACTTCGAAAGAGATTGTCCATTTTGTACACGAAGTGCATCCAGCTTTTGCCGTAACCCTCTCAACTTTTTAGCACATGCTATGTGGGTGAAATTATGATACCATGCCAAGTTTCAACCATTTCAGAGTTCATTTGTGGTGCTTTTTAATTTCAGGGTCATTTAGCTCAAAACAATTCATTTAATGCATGAAAAATAGCAAATGAAGTTAGATAGGGTTGAAATTTTAGGATGTGGCTTCTAATGGTTCATATTGAATGCACAAAAAGTTTGGAGTTGAAATAAGTTAAAAAAATTTGAAATCCTTTTGTAACAGACGAGTTTTCGTCCTAAACCCTGATACTTTGAAAGAGATTGTCCATTTTGTACACGAAGTGCATCCAGTTTTTGCCGTAACCCTCTCAACTTTTTAGCACATGCTATGTGGGTGAAATTATGATACCATGCCAAGTTTCAACCATTTGATAGTTCATTTGTGGTGCTTTTTAATTTCAGGGTCATTTAGCTGAAAACAATTCATTAAATGCATGAAAAATAGCAAATGAAGTTAGATAGGGTTGAAATTTAAAGAATGTGGCTTCTAATGGTTCATATTGAATGCACAAAAATTCTGGAGTTGAAATAAGTTCAAAAAAATTGAAATCCTTTTGTAACAGACGAGTTTTCGTCCGAAACCCTGATACTTCGAAAGAGATTGTCCATTTTGTACACGAAGTGCATCCAGTTTTTGCCGTAACCCTCTCAACTTTTTAGCACATGCTATGTGGGTGAAATTATGATACCATGCCAAGTTTCAACCATTTCAGAGTTCATTTGTGGTGCTTTTTAATTTCAGGGTCATTTAGCTCAAAACAATTCATTTAATGCATGAAAAATAGCAAATGAAGTTAGATAGGGTTGAAATTTTAGGATGTGGCTTCTAATGGTTCATATTGAATGCACAAAAAGTTTGGAGTTGAAATAAGTTAAAAAAATTTGAAATCCTTTTGTAACAGACGAGTTTTCTTCCTAAACCCTGATACTTCGAAAGAGATTGTCCATTTTGTACACGAAGTGCATCCAGTTTTTGCCGTAACCCTCTCAACTTTTTAGCACATGCTATGTGGGTGAAATTATGATATACCATGCCAAGTTTCAACCATTTCCGAGTTCATTTTTGGTGCTTTTTAATTTCAGGGTCATTTAGCTGAAAACAATTCATTTAATGCATGAAAAATAGCAAATGAAGTTAGATAGGGTTGAAATTTTAGGATGTGGCTTCTAATGGTTCATATTGAATGCACAAAAAGTTTGGAGTTGAAATAAGTTAAAAAAATTTGAATTCCTTTTGTAACAGACGAGTTTTCGTCCTAAACCCTGATACTTCGAAAGAGATTGTCCATTTTGTAGACGAAGTGCATCCAGTTTTTGCCGTAACCCTCTCAACTTTTTAGCACATGCTATGTGGGTGAAATTATGATATACCATGCCAAGTTTCAACCATTTCCGAGTTCATTTGTGGTGCTTTTTAATTTCAGGGTCATTTAGCTGAAAACAATTCATTAAATGCATGAAAAATAGCAAATGAAGTTAGATAGGGTTGAAATTTTAGGATGTGGCTTCTAATGGTTCATATTGAATGCACAAAAAGTCTGGAGTTGAAATAATTTTAAAAAATTGAAATCCTTTTGTAACAGACGAGTTTTCGTCCGAAACCGTGATACTTCGAAAGAGATTGTCCATTTTGTACACGAAGTGCATCCAGTTTTTGCCGTAACCCTCTCAACTTTTTAGCACATGCTATGTGGGTGAAATTATGATACCATGCCAAGTTTCAACCATTTCAGAGTTCATTTGTGGTGCTTTTTAATTTCACGGTCGTTTAGCTCAAAACAATTCATTAAATGCATGAAAAATAGCAAATGAAGTTAGATAGGGTTGAAATTTTAGGATGTGGCATCTAATGGTTCATATTGAATGCACAAAAAGTCTGGAGTTCAAATAAGTTCAAAAAAATTGAAATCCTTTTGTAACAGACGAGTTTTCGTCCGAAACCCTGATACTTCGAAAGATATTGTCCATTTTGTACACGAAGTGCATCCAGTTTTTGCCGTAACCCTCTCAACTTTTTAGCACATGCTATGTGGGTGAAATTACGATACCATGCCAAGTTTCAACCATTTCAGAGTTCATTTGTGGTGCTTTTTAATTTCAGGGTCATTTAGCTCAAAACAATTCATTTAATGCATGAAAAATAGCAAATGAAGTTAGATAGGGTTGAAATTTTAGGATGTGGCTTCTAATGGTTCATATTTAATGCACAAAAAGTTTGGAGTTGAAATAAGTTAAAAAAAATTGAAATCCTTTTGTAACAGACGAGTTTTCGTCCTAAACCCTGATACTTCGAAAGAGATTGTCCATTTTGTACACGAAGTGCATCCAGTTTTTGCCGTAACCCTCTCAACTTTTTAGCACATGCTATGTGGGTGAAATTATGATATACCATGCCAAGTTTCAACCATTTCCGAGTTCATTTGTGGTGCTTTTTAATTTCAGGGTCATTTAGCTGAAAACAATTCATTAAATGCATGAAAAATAGCAAATAAAGTTAGATAGGGTTGAAATTTTAGGATGTGGCTTCTAATGGTTCATATTGAATGCACAAAAAGTCTGGAGTTGAAATAATTTTAAAAAATTGAAATCCTTTTGTAACAGACGAGTTTTCGTCCGAAACCCTGATACTTCGAAAGAGATTGTCCATTTTGTACACGAAGTGCATCCAGTTTTTGCCGTAACCCTCTCAAATTTTTAGCACATGCTATGCGGGTGAAATTATGATACCATGCCAACTTTCAACCATTTCAGAGTTCATTTGTGGTGCTTTTTAATTTCAGGGTCGTTTAGCTCAAAACAATTCATTAAATGCATGAAAAATAGCAAATGAAGTTAGATAGGGTCCAAATTTTAGGATGTGGCTTCTAATGGTTCATATTGAATGCACAAAAAGTCTGGAGTTGAAATAAGTTTAAAAAAATTGAAATCCTTTTGTAACAGACGAGTTTTCGTCCGAAACCCTGATACTTCGAAAGAGATTGTCCATTTTGTACACGAAGTGCATCCAGTTTTTGCCGTAACCCTCTCAACTTTTTAGCACATGCTATGTGGGTGAAATTATGATACCATGCCAAGTTTCAACCATTTCAGAGTTCATTTGTGGTGCTTTTTAATTTCACGGTCGTTTAGCTCAAAACAATTCATTAAATGCATGAAAAATAGCAAATGAAGTTAGATAGGGTTGAAATTTTAGGATGTGGCTTCTAATGGTTCATATTGAATGCACAAAAAGTCTGGAGTTGAAATAAGTTCAAAAAAATTGAAATCCTTTTGTAACAGACGAGTTTTCGTTCGAAACCCTGATACTTCGAAAGAGATTGTCCATTTTGTACACGAAGTGCATCCAGTTTTTGCCGTAACCCTCTCAACTTTTTAGCACATGCTATGTGGGTGAAATTATGATACCATGCCAACTTTCAACCATTTCAGAGTTCATTTGTGGTGCTTTTTAATTTCAGGGTCATTTAGCTCAAAACAATTCATTAAATGCATGAAAAATAGCAAATGAAGTTAGATAGGGTTGAAATTTTAGGATGTGGCTTCTAATGGTTCATATTGAATGCACAAAAAGTCTGGAGTTGAAATAAGTTAAAAAAATTGAAATCCTTATGTAACAGACGAGTTTTCGTCCGAAACCCTGATACTTCGAAAGAGATTGTCCATTTTGTACACGAAGTGCATCGAGCTTTTGCCGTAACCCTCTCAACTTTTTATCCCATGGTATGTGGGTGAAATTATGATACCATGCCAAGTTTCAACCTTTTTAGAGTTCATTTGTGGTGCTTTTTAATTTCAGGGTCATTTAGCTCAAAACAATTCATTAAATGCATAAAAAATAGCAAATGAAGTTAGATAGTGTTGAAATTTTAGGATGTGGCTTCTAATACTTCATATTGAATGCACAAAAAGTCTGGAGTTGAAATAAGTTAAAAAAATTGAAATCCTTTTGTAACACACGAGTTTTCATCCGAAACCCTGATACTTCGAAAGAGATTGTCCATTTTGTACACGAAGTGCATCCATTTTTTGCCGTAACCCTCTCAACTTTTTAGCACATGCTATGTGGGTGAAATTATGATACCATGCCAAGTTTCAACCATTTCAGAGTTCATTTGTGGTGCTTTTTAATTTCAGGGTCATTTAGGTCAAAACAATTCATTAAATGCATAAAAAATAGCAACTGAAGTTAGATAGGGTTGAAATTTTAGGATGTGGATTCTAATGGTTCATATTGAATGCACAAAAAGTTTGGAGTTGAAATAAGTTAAAAAAAATAGAAATCCTTTTGTAACAGACGAGTTTTCGTCCTAAACCCTGATACTTCGAAAGAGATTGTCCATTTTGTACACGAAGTGCATCCAGTTTTTGCCGTAACCCTCTCAACTTTTTAGCACATGCTATGTGGGTGAAATTATGATACCATGCCAAGTTTCAACCATTTCAGAGTTCATTTGTGGTGCTTTTTAATTTCAGGGTCATTTAGGTCAAAACAATTCATTAAATGCATAAAAAATAGCAACTGAAGTTAGATAGGGTTGAAATTTTAGGATGTGGCTTCTAATGCTTCATATTGAATGCACAAAAAGTCTGTAGTTGAAATAAGTTAAAAAAATTGAAATCCTTTTGTAACACACGAGTTTTCGTCCGAAACCCTGATACTTCGAAAGAGATTGTCCGTTTTGTACACGAAGTGCATCCAGTTTTTGCCGTAACCCTCTCAACTTTTTAGCACATGCTATGTGGGTGAAATTATGATACCATGCCAAGTTTCAACCATTTCAGAGTTCATTTGTGGTGCTTTTTAATTTCAGGGTCATTTAGCTGAAAAAAATTCATTAAATGCATGAAAAATAGCAAATGAAGTTACATAGGGTTGAAAGTTTAGGATGTGGCTTCTAATGGTTCATATTGAATGCACAAAAAGTCTGGAGTTGAAATAATTTTAAAAAATTGAAATCCTTTTGTAACAGACGAGTTTTCGTCCGAAACCCTGATACTTCGAAAGAGATTGTCCATTTTGTACACGAAGTGCATCCAGTTTTTGCCGTAACCCTCTCAACTTTTTAGCACATGCTATGCGGGTGAAATTATGATACCATGCCAACTTTCAACCATTTCAGAGTTCATTTGTGGTGCTTTTTAATTTCAGGGTCGTTTAGCTCAAAACAATTCATTAAATGCATGAAAAATAGCAAATGAAGTTAGATAGGGTCCAAATTTTAGGATGTGGCTTCTAATGGTTCATATTGAATGCACAAAAAGTCTGGAGTTGAAATAAGTTTAAAAAAATTGAAATCCTTTTGTAACAGACGAGTTTTCGTCCGAAACCCTGATACTTCGAAAGAGATTGTCCATTTTGTACACGAAGTGCATCCAGTTTTTGCCGTAACCCTCTCAACTTTTTAGCACATGCTATGTGGGTGAAATTATGATACCATGCCAAGTTTCAACCATTTCAGAGTTCATTTGTGGTGCTTTTTAATTTCACGGTCGTTTAGCTCAAAACAATTCATTAAATGCATGAAAAATAGCAAATGAAGTTAGATAGGGTTGAAATTTTAGGATGTGGCTTCTAATGGTTCATATTGAATGCACAAAAAGTCTGGAGTTGAAATAAGTTCAAAAAAATTGAAATCCTTTTGTAACAGACGAGTTTTCGTTCGAAACCCTGATACTTCGAAAGAGATTGTCCATTTTGTACACGAAGTGCATCCAGTTTTTGCCGTAACCCTCTCAACTTTTTAGCACATGCTATGTGGGTGAAATTATGATACCATGCCAACTTTCAACCATTTCAGAGTTCATTTGTGGTGCTTTTTAATTTCAGGGTCATTTAGCTCAAAACAATTCATTAAATGCATGAAAAATAGCAAATGAAGTTAGATAGGGTTGAAATTTTAGGATGTGGCTTCTAATGGTTCATATTGAATGCACAAAAAGTCTGGAGTTGAAATAAGTTAAAAAAATTGAAATCCTTATGTAACAGACGAGTTTTCGTCCGAAACCCTGATACTTCGAAAGAGATTGTCCATTTTGTACACGAAGTGCATCGAGCTTTTGCCGTAACCCTCTCAACTTTTTATCCCATGGTATGTGGGTGAAATTATGATACCATGCCAAGTTTCAACCTTTTTAGAGTTCATTTGTGGTGCTTTTTAATTTCAGGGTCATTTAGCTCAAAACAATTCATTAAATGCATAAAAAATAGCAAATGAAGTTAGATAGTGTTGAAATTTTAGGATGTGGCTTCTAATACTTCATATTGAATGCACAAAAAGTCTGGAGTTGAAATAAGTTAAAAAAATTGAAATCCTTTTGTAACACACGAATTTTCATCCGAAACCCTGATACTTCGAAAGAGATTGTCCATTTTGTACACGAAGTGCATCCATTTTTTGCCGTAACCCTCTCAACTTTTTAGCACATGCTATGTGGGTGAAATTATGATACCATGCCAAGTTTCAACCATTTCAGAGTTCATTTGTGGTGCTTTTTAATTTCAGGGTCATTTAGGTCAAAACAATTCATTAAATGCATAAAAAATAGCAACTGAAGTTAGATAGGGTTGAAATTTTAGGATGTGGATTCTAATGGTTCATATTGAATGCACAAAAAGTTTGGAGTTGAAATAAGTTAAAAAAAATAGAAATCCTTTTGTAACAGACGAGTTTTCGTCCTAAACCCTGATACTTCGAAAGAGATTGTCCATTTTGTACACGAAGTGCATCCAGTTTTTGCCGTAACCCTCTCAACTTTTTAGCACATGCTATGTGGGTGAAATTATGATACCATGCCAAGTTTCAACCATTTCAGAGTTCATTTGTGGTGCTTTTTAATTTCAGGGTCATTTAGGTCAAAACAATTCATTAAATGCATAAAAAATAGCAACTGAAGTTAGATAGGGTTGAAATTTTAGGATGTGGCTTCTAATGCTTCATATTGAATGCACAAAAAGTCTGGAGTTGAAATAAGTTAAAAAAATTGAAATCCTTTTGTAACACACGAGTTTTCGTCCGAAACCCTGATACTTCGAAAGAGATTGTCCGTTTTGTACACGAAGTGCATCCAGTTTTTGCCGTAACCCTCTCAACTTTTTAGCACATGCTATGTGGGTGAAATTATGATACCATGCCAAGTTTCAACCATTTCAGAGTTCATTTGTGGTGCTTTTTAATTTCAGGGTCATTTAGCTGAAAAAAATTCATTAAATGCATGAAAAATAGCAAATGAAGTTACATAGGGTTGAAAGTTTAGGATGTGGCTTCTAATGGTTCATATTGAATGCACAAAAAGTCTGGAGTTGAAATAATTTTAAAAAATTGAAATCCTTTTGTAACAGACGAGTTTTCGTCCGAAACCCTGATACTTCGAAAGAGATTGTCCATTTTGTACACGAAGTGCATCCAGTTTTTGCCGTAACCCTCTCAACTTTTTAGCACATGCTATGCGGGTGAAATTATGATACCATGCCAACTTTCAACCATTTCAGAGTTCATTTGTGGTGCTTTTTAATTTCAGGGTCGTTTAGCTCAAAACAATTCATTAAATGCATGAAAAATAGCAAATGAAGTTAGATAGGGTCCAAATTTTAGGATGTGGCTTCTAATGGTTCATATTGAATGCACAAAAAGTCTGGAGTTGAAATAAGTTTAAAAAAATTGAAATCCTTTTGTAACAGACGAGTTTTCGTCCGAAACCCTGATACTTCGAAAGAGATTGTCCATTTTGTACACGAAGTGCATCCAGTTTTTGCCGTAACCCTCTCAACTTTTTAGCACATGCTATGTGGGTGAAATTATGATACCATGCCAAGTTTCAACCATTTCAGAGTTCATTTGTGGTGCTTTTTAATTTCACGGTCGTTTAGCTCAAAACAATTCATTAAATGCATGAAAAATAGCAAATGAAGTTAGCTAGGGTTGAAATTTTAGGATGTGGCTTCTAATGGTTCATATTGAATGCACAAAAAGTCTGGAGTTGAAATAAGTTCAAAAAAATTGAAATCCTTTTGTAACAGACGAGTTTTCGTTCGAAACCCTGATACTTCGAAAGAGATTGTCCATTTTGTACACGAAGTGCATCCAGTTTTTGCCGTAACCCTCTCAACTTTTTAGCACATGCTATGTGGGTGAAATTATGATACCATGCCAACTTTCAACCATTTCAGAGTTCATTTGTGGTGCTTTTTAATTTCAGGGTCATTTAGCTCAAAACAATTCATTAAATGCATGAAAAATAGCAAATGAAGTTAGATAGGGTTGAAATTTTAGGATGTGGCTTCTAATGGTTCATATTGAATGCACAAAAAGTCTGGAGTTGAAATAAGTTAAAAAAATTGAAATCCTTATGTAACAGACGAGTTTTCGTCCGAAACCCTGATACTTCGAAAGAGATTGTCCATTTTGTACACGAAGTGCATCGAGCTTTTGCCGTAACCCTCTCAACTTTTTATCCCATGGTATGTGGGTGAAATTATGATACCATGCCAAGTTTCAACCTTTTTAGAGTTCATTTGTGGTGCTTTTTAATTTCAGGGTCATTTAGCTCAAAACAATTCATTAAATGCATAAAAAATAGCAAATGAAGTTAGATAGTGTTGAAATTTTAGGATGTGGCTTCTAATACTTCATATTGAATGCACAAAAAGTCTGGAGTTGAAATAAGTTAAAAAATTGAAATCCTTTTGTAACACACGAGTTTTCATCCGAAACCCTGATACTTCGAAAGAGATTGTCCATTTTGTACACGAAGTGCATCCATTTTTTGCCGTAACCCTCTCAACTTTTTAGCACATGCTATGTGGGTGAAATTATGATACCATGCCAAGTTTCAACCATTTCAGAGTTCATTTGTGGTGCTTTTTAATTTCAGGGTCATTTAGGTCAAAACAATTCATTAAATGCATAAAAAATAGCAACTGAAGTTAGATAGGGTTGAAATTTTAGGATGTGGATTCTAATGGTTCATATTGAATGCACAAAAAGTTTGGAGTTGAAATAAGTTAAAAAAAATAGAAATCCTTTTGTAACAGACGAGTTTTCGTCCTAAACCCTGATACTTCGAAAGAGATTGTCCATTTTGTACACGAAGTGCATCCAGTTTTTGCCGTAACCCTCTCAACTTTTTAGCACATGCTATGTGGGTGAAATTATGATACCATGCCAAGTTTCAACCATTTCAGAGTTCATTTGTGGTGCTTTTTAATTTCAGGGTCATTTAGGTCAAAACAATTCATTAAATGCATAAAAAATAGCAACTGAAGTTAGATAGGGTTGAAATTTTAGGATGTGGCTTCTAATGCTTCATATTGAATGCACAAAAAGTCTGGAGTTGAAATAAGTTAAAAAAATTGAAATCCTTTTGTAACACACGAGTTTTCATCCGAAACCCTGATACTTCGAAAGAGATTGTCCGTTTTGTACACGAAGTGCATCCAGTTTTTGCCGTAACCCTCTCAACTTTTTAGCACATGCTATGTGGGTGAAATTATGATACCATGCCAAGTTTCAACCATTTCAGAGTTCATTTGTGGTGCTTTTTAATTTCAGGGTCATTTAGCTGAAAAAAATTCATTAAATGCATGAAAAATAGCAAATGAAGTTACATAGGGTTGAAAGTTTAGGATGTGGCTTCTAATTGTTCATATTGAATGTACAAAAAGTCTGGAGTTGAAATAATTTTAAAAAATTGAAATCCTTTTGTAACAGACGAGTTTTCGTCCGAAACCCTGATACTTCGAAAGAGATTGTCCATTTTGTACACGAAGTGCATCCAGTTTTTGCCGTAACCCTCTCAACTTTTTAGCACATGCTATGTGGGTGAAATTATGATACCATGCCAACTTTCAACCATTTCAGAGTTCATTTGTGGTGCTTTTTAATTTCAGGGTCGTTTAGCTCAAAACAATTCATTAAATGCATGAAAAATAGCAAATGAAGTTAGATAGGGTCCAAATTTTAGGATGTGGCTTCTAATGGTTCATATTGAATGCACAAAAAGTCTGGAGTTGAAATAAGTTTAAAAAAATTGAAATCCTTTTGTAACAGACGAGTTTTCGTCCGAAACCCTGATACTTCGAAAGAGATTGTCCATTTTGTACACGAAGTGCATCCAGTTTTTGCCGTAACCTTCTCAACTTTTTAGCACATGCTATGTGGGTGAAATTATGATACCATGCCAAGTTTCAACCATTTCAGAGTTCATTTGTGGTGCTTTTTAATTTCAGGGTCATTTAGCTCAAAACAATTCATTAAATGCATGAAAAATAGCAAATGAAGTTACATAGGGTTGAAAGTTTAGGATGTGGCTTCTAATGGTTCATATTGAATGCACAAAAAGTCTGGAGTTGAAATAATTTTAAAAAATTGAAATCCTTTTGTAACAGACGAGTTTTCGTCCGAAACCCTGATACTTCGAAAGAGATTGTCCATTTTGTACACGAAGTGCATCCAGTTTTTGCCGTAACCCTCTCAACTTTTTAGCACATGCTATGCGGGTGAAATTATGATACCATGCCAACTTTCAACCATTTCAGAGTTCATTTGTGGTGCTTTTTAATTTCAGGGTCGTTTAGCTCAAAACAATTCATTAAATGCATGAAAAATAGCAAATGAAGTTAGATAGGGTCCAAATTTTAGGATGTGGCTTCTAATGGTTCATATTGAATGCACAAAAAGTCTGGAGTTGAAATAAGTTTAAAAAAATTGAAATCCTTTTGTAACAGACGAGTTTTCGTCCGAAACCCTGATACTTCGAAAGAGATTGTCCATTTTGTACACGAAGTGCATCCAGTTTTTGCCGTAACCCTCTCAACTTTTTAGCACATGCTATGTGGGTGAAATTATGATACCATGCCAAGTTTCAACCATTTCAGAGTTCATTTGTGGTGCTTTTTAATTTCACGGTCGTTTAGCTCAAAACAATTCATTAAATGCATGAAAAATAGCAAATGAAGTTAGATAGGGTTGAAATTTTAGGATGTGGCTTCTAATGGTTCATATTGAATGCACAAAAAGTCTGGAGTTGAAATAAGTTCAAAAAAATTGAAATCCTTTTGTAACAGACGAGTTTTCGTTCGAAACCCTGATACTTCGAAAGAGATTGTCCATTTTGTACACGAAGTGCATCCAGTTTTTGCCGTAACCCTCTCAACTTTTTAGCACATGCTATGTGGGTGAAATTATGATACCATGCCAACTTTCAACCATTTCAGAGTTCATTTGTGGTGCTTTTTAATTTCAGGGTCATTTAGCTCAAAACAATTCATTAAATGCATGAAAAATAGCAAATGAAGTTAGATAGGGTTGAAATTTTAGGATGTGGCTTCTAATGGTTCATATTGAATGCACAAAAAGTCTGGAGTTGAAATAAGTTAAAAAAATTGAAATCCTTATGTAACAGACGAGTTTTCGTCCGAAACCCTGATACTTCGAAAGAGATTGTCCATTTTGTACACGAAGTGCATCGAGCTTTTGCCGTAACCCTCTCAACTTTTTATCCCATGGTATGTGGGTGAAATTATGATACCATGCCAAGTTTCAACCTTTTTAGAGTTCATTTGTGGTGCTTTTTAATTTCAGGGTCATTTAGCTCAAAACAATTCATTAAATGCATAAAAAATAGCAAATGAAGTTAGATAGTGTTGAAATTTTAGGATGTGGCTTCTAATACTTCATATTGAATGCACAAAAAGTCTGGAGTTGAAATAAGTTAAAAAAATTGAAATCCTTTTGTAACACACGAGTTTTCATCCGAAACCCTGATACTTCGAAAGAGATTGTCCATTTTGTACACGAAGTGCATCCATTTTTTGCCGTAACCCTCTCAACTTTTTAGCACATGCTATGTGGGTGAAATTATGATACCATGCCAAGTTTCAACCATTTCAGAGTTCATTTGTGGTGCTTTTTAATTTCAGGGTCATTTAGGTCAAAACAATTCATTAAATGCATAAAAAATAGCAACTGAAGTTAGATAGGGTTGAAATTTTAGGATGTGGATTCTAATGGTTCATATTGAATGCACAAAAAGTTTGGAGTTGAAATAAGTTAAAAAAAATAGAAATCCTTTTGTAACAGACGAGTTTTCGTCCTAAACCCTGATACTTCGAAAGAGATTGTCCATTTTGTACACGAAGTGCATCCAGTTTTTGCCGTAACCCTCTCAACTTTTTAGCACATGCTATGTGGGTGAAATTATGATACCATGCCAAGTTTCAACCATTTCAGAGTTCATTTGTGGTGCTTTTTAATTTCAGGGTCATTTAGGTCAAAACAATTCATTAAATGCATAAAAAATAGCAACTGAAGTTAGATAGGGTTGAAATTTTAGGATGTGGCTTCTAATGCTTCATATTGAATGCACAAAAAGTCTGGAGTTGAAATAAGTTAAAAAAATTGAAATCCTTTTGTAACACACGAGTTTTCATCCGAAACCCTGATACTTCGAAAGAGATTGTCCGTTTTGTACACGAAGTGCATCCAGTTTTTGCCGTAACCCTCTCAACTTTTTAGCACATGCTATGTGGGTGAAATTATGATACCATGCCAAGTTTCAACCATTTCAGAGTTCATTTGTGGTGCTTTTTAATTTCAGGGTCATTTAGCTGAAAAAAATTCATTAAATGCATGAAAAATAGCAAATGAAGTTACATAGGGTTGAAAGTTTAGGATGTGGCTTCTAATTGTTCATATTGAATGTACAAAAAGTCTGGAGTTGAAATAATTTTAAAAAATTGAAATCCTTTTGTAACAGACGAGTTTTCGTCCGAAACCCTGATACTTCGAAAGAGATTGTCCATTTTGTACACGAAGTGCATCCAGTTTTTGCCGTAACCCTCTCAACTTTTTAGCACATGCTATGTGGGTGAAATTATGATACCATGCCAACTTTCAACCATTTCAGAGTTCATTTGTGGTGCTTTTTAATTTCAGGGTCATTTAGCTCAAAACAATTCATTAAATGCATGAAAAATAGCAAATGAAGTTAGATACGGTCGAAATTTTAGGATGTGGCTTCTAATGGTTCATATTGAATGCACAAAAAGTCTGGAGTTGAAATAAGTTTAAAAAAATTGAAATCCTTTTGTAACAGACGAGTTTTCGTCCGAAACCCTGATACTTCGAAAGAGATTGTCCATTTTGTACACGAAGTGCATCCAGTTTTTGCCGTAACCCTCTCAACTTTTTAGCACATGCTATGTGGGTGAAATTATGATACCATGCCAACTTTCAACCATTTCAGAGTTCATTTGTGGTGCTTTTTAAATTCAGGGTCGTTTAGCACAAAACAATTCATTAAATGCATAAAAAATAGCAAATGAAGTTAGATAGGGTTGAAATTTTAGGATGTGGCTTCTAATGGTTCATATTGAATGCACAAAAAGTCTGGAGTTGAAATAAGTTAAAAAAATTGAAATCCTTATGTAACAGACGAGTTTTCGTCCGAAACCCTGATACTTCGAAAGAGATTGTCCATTTTGTACACGAAGTGCATCGAGCTTTTGCCGTAACCCTCTCAACTTTTTAGCACATGCTATGTGGGTGAAATTATGATACCATGCCAAGTTTCAACCTTTTTAGAGTTCATTTGTGGTGCTTTTTAATTTCAGGGTCATTTAGCTCAAAACAATTCATTAAATGCATAAAAAATAGCAAATGAAGTTAGATAGTGTTGAAATTTTAGGATGTGGCTTCTAATGCTTCATATTGAATGCACAAAAAGTCTGGAGTTGAAATAAGTTAAAAAAATTGAAATCCTTTTGTAACACACGAGTTTTCATCCGAAACCCTGATACTTCGAAAGAGATTGTCCATTTTGTACACGAAGTGCATCCAGTTTTTGCCGTAACCCTCTCAACTTTTTAGCACATGCTATGTGGGTGAAATTATGATACCATGCCAAGTGTCAACCATTTCAGAGTTCATTTGTGGTGCTTTTTAATTTCAGGGTCATTTAGCTGAAAACAATTCATTAAATGCATGAAAAATAGCAAATGAAGTTAGATAGGGTTGAAATTTTAGGATGTGGCTTCTAATGGTTCATATTGAATGCACAAAAAGTCTGGAGTTTAAATAATTTTAAAAAATTGAAATCCTTTTGTAACAGACGAGTTTTCGTCCGAAACCCTGATACTTCGAAAGAGATTGTCCATTTTGTACACGAAGTGCATCCAGTTTTTTCCGTAACCCTCTCAACTTCTTAGCACATGCTATGTGGGTGAAATTATGATATACCATGCCAAGTTTCAACCATTTCCGAGTTCATTTGTATTGCTTTTTAATTTCAGGGTCATTTAGCTGAAAACAATTCATTAAATGCATGATAAATAGCAAATGAAGTTAGATACGGTCGAAATTTTAGGATGTCGCTTCTAATGGTTCATATTGAATGCACAAAAAGTCTGGAGTTTAAATAATTTTAAAAAATTGAAATCCTTTTGTAACAGACGAGTTTTCGTCCGAAACCCTGATACTTCGAAAGAGATTGTCCATTTTGTACACGAAGTGCATCCAGTTTTTGCCGTAACCCTCTCAACTTTTTAGCACATGCTATGTGGGTGAAATTATGATACCATGCCAACTTTCAACCATTTCAGAGTTCATTTGTGGTGCTTTTTAATTTCAGGGTCATTTAGCTCAAAACAATTCATTTAATGCATGAAAAATAGCAAATGAAGTTAGATAGGGTTGAAATTTTAGGATGTGGCTTCTAATGGTTCATATTGAATGCACAAAAAGTTTGGAGTTGAAATAAGTTAAAAAAAATTGAAATCCTTTTGTAACAGACGAGTTTTCGTCCTAAACCCTGATACTTTGAAAGAGATTGTCCATTTTGTACACGAAGTGCATCCAGTTTTTGCCGTAACCCTCTCAACTTTTTAGCACATGCTATGTGGGTGAAATTGTGATACCATGCCAAGTTTCAACCATTTGATAGTTCATTTGTGGTGCTTTTTAATTTCAGGGTCATTTAGCTGAAAACAATTCATTTAATGCATGAAAAATAGCAAATGAAGTTAGATAGGGTTGAAATTTAAAGAATGTGGCTTCTAATGGTTCATATTGAATGCACAAAAAGTCTGGAGTTGAAATAAGTTCAAAAAAATTGAAATCCTTTTGTAACAGACGAGTTTTCGTCCGAAACCCTGATACTTCGAAAGAGATTGTCCATTTTGTACACGAAGTGCATCCAGTTTTTGCCGTAACCCTCTCAACTTTTTAGCACATGCTATGTGGGTGAAATTATGATACCATGCCAAGTTTCAACCATTTCAGAGTTCATTTGTGGTGCTTTTTAATTTCAGGGTCATTTAGCTCAAAACAATTCATTTAATGCATGAAAAATAGCAAATGAAGTTAGATAGGGTTGAAATTTTAGGATGTGGCTTCTAATGGTTCATATTGAATGCACAAAAAGTTTGGAGTTGAAATAAGTTAAAAAAATTTGAAATCCTTTTGTAACAGACGAGTTTTCGTCCTAAACCCTGATACTTCGAAAGAGATTGTCCATTTTGTACACGAAGTGCATCCAGTTTTTGCCGTAACCCTCTCAACTTTTTAGCACATGCTATGTGGGTGAAATTATGATATACCATGCCAAGTTTCAACCATTTCCGAGTTCATTTGTGGTGCTTTTTAATTTCAGGGTCATTTAGCTGAAAACAATTCATTTAATGCATGAAAAATAGCAAATGAAGTTAGATAGGGTTGAAATTTTAGGATGTGGCTTCTAATGGTTCATATTGAATGCACAAAAAGTTTGGAGTTGAAATAAGTTAAAAAAATTTGAATTCCTTTTGTAACAGACGAGTTTTCGTCCTAAACCCTGATACTTCGAAAGAGATTGTCCATTTTGTAGACGAAGTGCATCCAGTTTTTGCCGTAACCCTCTCAACTTTTTAGCACATGCTATGTGGGTGAAATTATGATATACCATGCCAAGTTTCAACCATTTCCGAGTTCATTTGTGGTGCTTTTTAATTTCAGGGTCATTTAGCTGAAAACAATTCATTAAATGCATGAAAAATAGCAAATGAAGTTAGATAGGGTTGAAATTTTAGGATGTGGCTTCTAATGGTTCATATTGAATGCACAAAAAGTCTGGAGTTGAAATAATTTTAAAAAATTGAAATCCTTTTGTAACAGACGAGTTTTCGTCAGAAACCCTGATACTTCGAAAGAGAATGTCCATTTTGTACACGAAGTGCATCCAGTTTTTGCCGTAACCCTCTCAACTTTTTAGCACATGCTATGCGGGTGAAATTATGATACCATGCCAACTTTCAACCATTTCAGAGTTCATTTGTGGTGCTTTTTAATTTCAGGGTCGTTTAGCTCAAAACAATTCATTAAATGCATGAAAAATAGCAAATGAAGTTAGATAGGGTCGAAATTTTAGGATGTGGCTTCTAATGGTTCATATTGAATGCACAAAAAGTCTGGAGTTGAAATAAGTTTAAAAAAATTGAAATTCTTTTGTAACAGACGAGTTTTCGTCCGAAACCCTGATACTTCGAAAGAGATTGTCCATTTTGTACACGAAGTGCATCCAGTTTTTGCCGTAACCCTCTCAACTTTTTAGCACATGCTATGTGGGTGAAATTATGATACCATGCCAAGTTTCAACCATTTCAGAGTTCATTTGTGGTGCTTTTTAATTTCACGGTCGTTTAGCTCAAAACAATTCATTAAATGCATGAAAAATAGCAAATGAAGTTAGATAGGGTTGAAATTTTAGGATGTGGCATCTAATGGTTCATATTGAATGCACAAAAAGTCTGGAGTTCAAATAAGTTCAAAAAAATTGAAATCCTTTTGTAACAGACGAGTTTTCGTCCGAAACCCTGATACTTCGAAAGATATTGTCCATTTTGTACACGAAGTGCATCCAGTTTTTGCCGTAACCCTCTCAACTTTTTAGCACATGCTATGTGGGTGAAATTATGATACCATGCCAAGTTTCAACCATTTCAGAGTTCATTTGTGGTGCTTTTTAATTTCAGGGTCATTTAGCTCAAAACAATTCATTTAATGCATGAAAAATAGCAAATGAAGTTAGATAGGGTTGAAATTTTAGGATGTGGCTTCTAATGGTTCATATTTAATGCACAAAAAGTTTGGAGTTGAAATAAGTTAAAAAAATTTGAAATCCTTTTGTAACAGACGAGTTTTCGTCCTAAACCCTGATACTTCGAAAGAGATTGTCCATTTTGTACACGAAGTGCATCCAGTTTTTGCCGTAACCCTCTCAACTTTTTAGCACATGCTATGTGGGTGAAATTATGATATACCATGCCAAGTTTCAACCATTTCCGAGTTCATTTGTGGTGCTTTTTAATTTCAGGGTCATTTAGCTGAAAACAATTCATTAAATGCATGAAAAATAGCAAATGAAGTTAGATAGGGTTGAAATTTTAGGATGTGGCTTCTAATGGTTCATATTGAATGCACAAAAAGTCTGGAGTTGAAATAATTTTAAAAAATTGAAATCCTTATGTAACAGACGAGTTTTCGTCCGAAACCCTGATACTTCGAAAGAGATTGTCCATTTTGTACACGAAGTGCATCCAGTTTTTGCCGTAACCCTCTCAACTTTTTAGCACATGCTATGCGGGTGAAATTATGATACCATGCCAACTTTCAACCATTTCAGAGTTCATTTGTGGTGCTTTTTAATTTCAGGGTCGTTTAGCTCAAAACAATTCATTAAATGCATGAAAAATAGCAAATGAAGTTAGATAGGGTCCAAATTTTAGGATGTGGCTTCTAATGGTTCATATTGAATGCACAAAAAGTCTGGAGTTGAAATAAGTTTAAAAAAATTGAAATCCTTTTGTAACAGACGAGTTTTCGTCCGAAACCCTGATACTTCGAAAGAGATTGTCCATTTTGTACACGAAGTGCATCCAGTTTTTGCCGTAACCCTCTCAACTTTTTAGCACATGCTATGTGGGTGAAATTATGATACCATGCCAAGTTTCAACCATTTCAGAGTTCATTTGTGGTGCTTTTTAATTTCACGGTCGTTTAGCTCAAAACAATTCATTAAATGCATGAAAAATAGCAAATGAAGTTAGATATTGTTGAAATTTTAGGATGTGGCTTCTAATGGTTCATATTGAATGCACAAAAAGTCTGGAGTTGAAATAAGTTCAAAAAAATTGAAATCCTATTGTAACAGACGAGTTTTCGTTCGAAACCCTGATACTTCGAAAGAGATTGTCCATTTTGTACACGAAGTGCATCCAGTTTTTGCCGTAACCCTCTCAACTTTTTAGCACATGCTATGTGGGTGAAATTATGATACCATGCCAACTTTCAACCATTTCAGAGTTCATTTGTGGTGCTTTTTAATTTCAGGTTCATTTAGCTCAAAACAATTCATTAAATGCATGAAAAATAGCAAATGAAGTTAGATAGGGTTGAAATTTTAGGATGTGGCTTCTAATGGTTCATATTGAATGCACAAAAAGTCTGGAGTTGAAATAAGTTAAAAAAATTGAAATCCTTATGTAACAGACGAGTTTTCGTCCGAAACCCTGATACTTCGAAAGAGATTGTCCATTTTGTACACGAAGTGCATCGAGCTTTTGCCGTAACCCTCTCAACTTTTTATCCCATGGTATGTGGGTGAAATTATGATACCATGCCAAGTTTCAACCTTTTTAGAGTTCATTTGTGGTGCTTTTTAATTTCAGGGTCATTTAGCTCAAAACAATTCATTAAATGCATAAAAAATAGCAAATGAAGTTAGATAGTGTTGAAATTTTAGGATGTGGCTTCTAATACTTCATATTGAATGCACAAAAAGTCTGGAGTTGAAATAAGTTAAAAAAATTGAAATCCTTTTGTAACACACGAGTTTTCATCCGAAACCCTGATACTTCGAAAGAGATTGTCCATTTTGTACACGAAGTGCATCCATTTTTTGCCGTAACCCTCTCAACTTTTTAGCACATGCTATGTGGGTGAAATTATGATACCATGCCAAGTTTCAACCATTTCAGAGTTCATTTGTGGTGCTTTTTAATTTCAGGGTCATTTAGGTCAAAACAATTCATTAAATGCATAAAAAATAGCAACTGAAGTTAGATAGGGTTGAAATTTTAGGATGTGGATTCTAATGGTTCATATTGAATGCACAAATACATTCCTCTTTCTCTTTCCTGGCCAAACTACCCATAAAAAAGAAGAGAGAGAGCGAGTTGAAATAAGTTAAAAAAAATAGAAATCCTTTTGTAACAGACGAGTTTTCGTCCTAAACCCTGATACTTCGAAAGAGATTGTCCATTTTGTACACGAAGTGCATCCAGTTTTTGCCGTAACCCTCTCAACATTTTAGCACATGCTATGTGGGTGAAATTATGATACCATGCCAAGTTTCAACCATTTCAGAGTTCATTTGTGGTGCTTTTTAATTTCAGGGTCATTTAGGTCAAAACAATTCATTAAATGCATAAAAAATAGCAACTGAAGTTAGATAGGGTTGAAATTTTAGGATGTGGCTTCTAATGCTTCATATTGAATGCACAAAAATTCTGGAGTTGAAATAAGTTAAAAAAATTGAAATCCTTTTGTAACACACGAGTTTTCGTCCGAAACCCTGATACTTCGAAAGAGATTGTCCGTTTTGTACACGAAGTGCATCCAGTTTTTGCCGTAACCCTCTCAACTTTTTAGCACATGCTATGTGGGTGAAATTATGATACCATGCCAAGTTTCAACCATTTCAGAGTTCATTTGTGGTGCTTTTTAATTTCAGGGTCATTTAGCTGAAAAAAATTCATTAAATGCATGAAAAATAGCAAATGAAGTTACATAGGGTTGAAAGTTTAGGATGTGGCTTCTAATGGTTCATATTGAATGCACAAAAAGTCTGGAGTTGAAATAATTTTAAAAAATTGAAATCCTTTTGTAACAGACGAGTTTTCGTCCGAAACCCTGATACTTCGAAAGAGATTGTCCATTTTGTACACGAAGTGCATCCAGTTTTTGCCGTAACCCTCTCAACTTTTTAGCACATGCTATGTGGGTGAAATTATGATACCATGCCAACTTTCAACCATTTCAGAGTTCATTTGTGGTGCTTTTTAATTTCAGGGTCATTTAGCTCAAAACAATTCATTAAATGCATGAAAAATAGCAAATGAAGTTAGATACGGTCGAAATTTTAGGATGTGGCTTCTAATGGTTCATATTGAATGCACAAAAAGTCTGGAGTTGAAATAAGTTTAAAAAAATTGAAATCCTTTTGTAACAGACGAGTTTTCGTCCGAAACCCTGATACTTCGAAAGAGATTGTCCATTTTGTACACGAAGTGCATCCAGTTTTTGCCGTAACCCTCTCAACTTTTTAGCACATGCTATGTGGGTGAAATTATGATACCATGCCAACTTTCAACCATTTCAGAGTTCATTTGTGGTGCTTTTTAAATTCAGGGTTGTTTAGCTCAAAACAATTCATTAAATGCATAAAAAATAGCAAATGAAGTTAGATAGGGTTGAAATTTTAGGATGTGGCTTCTAATGGTTCATATTGAATGCACAAAAAGTCTGGAGTTGAAATAAGTTAAAAAAATTGAAATCCTTATGTAACAGACGAGTTTTCGTCCGAAACCCTGATACTTCGAAAGAGATTGTCCATTTTGTACACGAAGTGCATCGAGCTTTTGCCGTAACCCTCTCAACTTTTTATCCCATGGTATGTGGGTGAAATTATGATACCATGCCAAGTTTCAACCTTTTTAGAGTTCATTTGTGGTGCTTTTTAATTTCAGGGTCATTTAGCTCAAAACAATTCATTAAATGCATAAAAAATAGCAAATGAAGTTAGATAGTGTTGAAATTTTAGGATGTGGCTTCTAATGCTTCATATTGAATGCACAAAAAGTCTGGAGTTGAAATAAGTTAAAAAAATTGAAATCCTTTTGTAACACACGAGTTTTCATCCGAAACCCTGATACTTCGAAAGAGATTGTCCATTTTGTACACGAAGTGCATCCAGTTTTTGCCGTAACCCTCTCAACTTTTTAGCACATGCTATGTGGGTGAAATTATGATACCATGCCAAGTTTCAACCATTTCAGAGTTCATTTGTGGTGCTTTTTAATTTCAGGGTCATTTAGGTGAAAAAAATTCATTAAATGCATGAAAAATAGCAAATGAAGTTAGATAGGGTTGAAAGTTTAGGATGTGGCTTCTAATGGTTCATATTGAATGCACAAAAAGTCTGGAGTTGAAATAATTTTAAAAAATTGAAATCCTTTTGTAACAGACGAGTTTTCGTCCGAAACCCTGATACTTCGAAAGAGATTGTCCATTTTGTACACGAAGTGCATCCAGTTTTTTCCGTAACCCTCTCAACTTCTTAGCACATGCTATGTGGGTGAAATTATGATATACCATGCCAAGTTTCAACCATTTCCGAGTTCATTTGTATTGCTTTTTAATTTCAGGGTCATTTAGCTGAAAACAATTCATTAAATGCATGAAAAATAGCAAATGAAGTTAGATAGGGTTGAAATTTTAGGATGTGGCTTCTAATGGTTCATATTGAATGCACAAAAAGTCTGGAGTTTAAATAATTTTAAAAAATTGAAATCCTTTTGTAACAGACGAGTTTTCGTCCGAAACCCTGATACTTCGAAAGAGATTGTCCATTTTGTACACGAAGTGCATCCAGTTTTTGCCGTAACCCTCTCAACTTTTTAGCACATGCTATGTGGGTGAAATTATGATACCATGCCAACTTTCAACCATTTCAGAGTTCATTTGCGGTGCTTTTTAATTTCAGGGTCATTTAGCTCAAAACAATTCATTAAATGCATGAAAAATAGCAAATGAAGTTAGATACGGTCGAAATTTTAGGATGTGGCTTCTAATGGTTCATATTGAATGCACAAAAAGTCTGGAGTTGAAATAAGTTTAAAAATTGAAATCCTTTTGTAACAGACGAGTTTTCGTCCGAAACCCTGATACTTCGAAAGAGATTGTCCATTTTGTACACGAAGTGCATCCAGTTTTTGCCGTAACCCTCTCAACTTTTTAGCACATGCTATGTGGGTGAAATTATGATACCATGCCAACTTTCAACCATTTCAGAGTTCATTTGTGGTGCTTTTTAATTTCAGGGTCGTTTAGCTCAAAACAATTCATTAAATGCATAAAAATAGCAAATGAAGTTAGATAGGGTTGAAAGTTTAGGATGTGGCTTCTAATGGTTCATATTGAATGCACAAAAAGTCTGGAGTTGAAATAAGTTAAAAAAATTGAAATCCTTATGTAACAGACGAGTTTTCGTCCGAAACCCTGATACTTCGAAAGAGATTGTCCATTTTGTACACGAAGTGCATCGAGCTTTTGCCGTAACCCTCTCAACTTTTTATCCCATGGTATGTGGGTGAAATTATGATACCATGCCAAGTTTCAACCTTTTTAGAGTTCATTTGTGGTGCTTTTTAATTTCAGGGTCATTTAGCTCAAAACAATTCATTAAATGCATAAAAAATAGCAAATGAAGTTAGATAGTGTTGAAATTTTAGGATGTGGCTTCTAATGCTTCATATTGAATGCACAAAAAGTCTGGAGTTGAAATAAGTTAAAAAAATTGAAATCCTTTTGTAACACACGAGTTTTCATCCGAAACCCTGATACTTCGAAAGAGATTGTCCATTTTGTACACGAAGTGCATCCAGTTTTTGCCGTAACCCTCTCAACTTTTTAGCACATGCTACGTGGGTGAAATTATGATACCATGCCAAGTTTCAACCATTTCAGAGTTCATTTGTGGTGCTTTTTAATTTCAGGGTCATTTAGCTGAAAAAAATTCATTAAATGCATGAAAAATAGCAAATGAAGTTAGATAGGGTTGAAAGTTTAGGATGTGGCTTCTAATGGTTCATATTGAATGCACAAAAAGTCTGGAGTTGAAATAATTTTAAAAAATTGAAATCCTTTTGTAACAGACGAGTTTTCGTCCGAAACCCTGATACTTCGAAAGAGATTGTCCATTTTGTACACGAAGTGCATCCAGTTTTTTCCGTAACCCTCTCAACTTCTTAGCACATGCTATGTGGGTGAAATTATGATATACCATGCCAAGTTTCAACCATTTCCGAGTTCATTTGTATTGCTTTTTAATTTCAGGGTCATTTAGCTGAAAACAATTCATTAAATGCATGAAAAATAGCAAATGAAGTTAGATAGGGTTGAAATTTTAGGATGTGGCTTCTAATGGTTCATATTGAATGCACAAAAAGTCTGGAGTTTAAATAATTTTAAAAAATTGAAATCCTTTTGTAACAGACGAGTTTTCGTCCGAAACCCTGATACTTCGAAAGAGATTGTCCATTTTGTACACGAAGTGCATCCAGTTTTTGCCGTAACCCTCTCAACTTTTTAGCACATGCTATGTGGGTGAAATTATGATACCATGCCAACTTTCAACCATTTCAGAGTTCATTTGCGGTGCTTTTTAATTTCAGGGTCATTTAGCTCAAAACAATTCATTAAATGCATGAAAAATAGCAAATGAAGTTAGATACGGTCGAAATTTTAGGATGTGGCTTCTAATGGTTCATATTGAATGCACAAAAAGTCTGGAGTTGAAATAAGTTTAAAAATTGAAATCCTTTTGTAACAGACGAGTTTTCGTCCGAAACCCTGATACTTCGAAAGAGATTGTCCATTTTGTACACGAAGTGCATCCAGTTTTTGCCGTAACCCTCTCAACTTTTTAGCACATGCTATGTGGGTGAAATTATGATACCATGCCAACTTTCAACCATTTCAGAGTTCATTTGTGGTGCTTTTTAATTTCAGGGTCGTTTAGCTCAAAACAATTCATTAAATGCATAAAAATAGCAAATGAAGTTAGATAGGGTTGAAAGTTTAGGATGTGGCTTCTAATGGTTCATATTGAATGCAAAAAAAGTCTGGAGTTGAAATAATTTTAAAAAATTGAAATCCTTTTGTAACAGACGAGTTTTCGTCCGAAACCCTGATACTTCGAAAGAGATTGTCCATTTTGTACACGAAGTGCATCCAGTTTTTGCCGTAACCCTCTCAACTTTTTAGCACATGCTATGTGGGTGAAATTATGATACCATGCCAACTTTCAACCATTTCAGAGTTCATTTGTGGTGCTTTTTAATTTCAGGGTCATTTAGCTCAAAACAATTCATTAAATGCATGAAAAATAGCAAATGAAGTTAGATACGGTCGAAATTTTAGGATGTGGCTTCTAATGGTTCATATTGAATGCACAAAAAGTCTGGAGTTGAAATAAGTTTAAAAAAATTGAAATCCTTTTGTAACAGACGAGTTTTCGTCCGAAACCCTGATACTTCGAAAGAGATTGTCCATTTTGTACACGAAGTGCATCCAGTTTTTGCCGTAACCCTCTCAACTTTTTAGCACATGCTATGTGGGTGAAATTATGATACCATGCCAACTTTCAACCATTTCAGAGTTCATTTGTGGTGCTTTTTAAATTCAGGGTCGTTTAGCTCAAAACAATTCATTAAATGCATAAAAAATAGCAAATGAAGTTAGATAGGGTTGAAATTTTAGGATGTGGCTTCTAATGGTTCATATTGAATGCACAAAAAGTCTGGAGTTGAAATAAGTTAAAAAAATTGAAATCCTTATGTAACAGACGAGTTTTCGTCCGAAACCCTGATACTTCGAAAGAGATTGTCCATTTTGTACACGAAGTGCATCGAGCTTTTGCCGTAACCCTCTCAACTTTTTATCCCATGGTATGTGGGTGAAATTATGATACCATGCCAAGTTTCAACCTTTTTAGAGTTCATTTGTGGTGCTTTTTAATTTCAGGGTCATTTAGCTCAAAACAATTCATTAAATGCATAAAAAATAGCAAATGAAGTTAGATAGTGTTGAAATTTTAGGATGTGGCTTCTAATGCTTCATATTGAATGCACAAAAAGTCTGGAGTTGAAATAAGTTAAAAAAATTGAAATCCTTTTGTAACACACGAGTTTTCATCCGAAACCCTGATACTTCGAAAGAGATTGTCCATTTTGTACACGAAGTGCATCCAGTTTTTGCCGTAACCCTCTCAACTTTTTAGCACATGCTATGTGGGTGAAATTATGATACCATGCCAAGTTTCAACCATTTCAGAGTTCATTTGTGGTGCTTTTTAATTTCAGGGTCATTTAGCTAAAAAAAATTCATTAAATGCATGAAAAATAGCAAATGAAGTTAGATAGGGTTGAAAGTTTAGGATGTGGCTTCTAATGGTTCATATTGAATGCACAAAAAGTCTGGAGTTGAAATAATTTTAAAAAATTGAAATCCTTTTGTAACAGACGAGTTTTCGTCTGAAACCCTGATACTTCGAAAGAGATTGTCCATTTTGTACACGAAGTGCATCCAGTTTTTTCCGTAACCCTCTCAACTTCTTAGCACATGCTATGTGGGTGAAATTATGATATACCATGCCAAGTTTCAACCATTTCCGAGTTCATTTGTATTGCTTTTTAATTTCAGGGTCATTTAGCTGAAAACAATTCATTAAATGCATGAAAAATAGCAAATGAAGTTAGATAGGGTTGAAATTTTAGGATGTGGCTTCTAATGGTTCATATTGAATGCACAAAAAGTCTGGAGTTTAAATAATTTTAAAAAATTGAAATCCTTTTGTAACAGACGAGTTTTCGTCCGAAACCCTGATACTTCGAAAGAGATTGTCCATTTTGTACACGAAGTGCATCCAGTTTTGGCCGTAACCCTCTCAACTTTTTAGCACATGCTATGTGGGTGAAATTATGATACCATGCCAACTTTCAACCATTTCAGAGTTCATTTGCGGTGCTTTTTAATTTCAGGGTCATTTAGCTCAAAACAATTCATTAAATGCATGAAAAATAGCAAATGAAGTTAGATACGGTCGAAATTTTAGGATGTGGCTTCTAATGGTTCATATTGAATGCACAAAAAGTCTGGAGTTGAAATAAGTTTAAAAATTGAAATCCTTTTGTAACAGACGAGTTTTCGTCCGAAACCCTGATACTTCGAAAGAGATTGTCCATTTTGTACACGAAGTGCATCCAGTTTTTGCCGTAACCCTCTCAACTTTTTAGCACATGCTATGTGGGTGAAATTATGATACCATGCCAACTTTCAACCATTTCAGAGTTCATTTGTGGTGCTTTTTAATTTCAGGGTCGTTTAGCTCAAAACAATTCATTAAATGCATAAAAATAGCAAATGAAGTTAGATAGGGTTGAAAGTTTAGGATGTGGCTTCTAATGGTTCATATTGAATGCACAAAAAGTCTGGAGTTGAAATAATTTTAAAAAATTGAAATCCTTTTGTAACAGACGAGTTTTCGTCCGAAACCCTGATACTTCGAAAGAGATTGTCCATTTTGTACACGAAGTGCATCCAGTTTTTTCCGTAACCCTCTCAACTGTTTAGCACATGCTATGTGGGTGAAATTATGATATACCATGCCAACTTTCAACCATTTCTGAGTTCATTTGTGGTGCTTTTTAATTTCAGGGTTATTTAGCTCAAAACAATTCATTAAATGCATGAAAAATAGCAAATGAAGTTAGATAGGGTTGAAATTTTAGGATGTGGCTTCTAATGGTTCATATGGAATGCACAAAAAGTTTGGAGTTGAAATAAGTTTAAAAAAATTGAAATCCTTTTGTAACAGACGAGTTTTCGTCCTAAACCCTCATACTTCGAAAGAGATTGTCCATTTTGTACACAAAGTGCATCCAGTTTTTACCGTAACCCTCTCAACTTTTTAGCACATGCTATGTGGGTGAAATTATGATACCATGCCAAGTTTCAACCATTTCAGAGTTCATTTGTGGTGCTTTTTAATTTCAGGGTCATTTAGCTCAAAACAATTCATTTAATGCATGAAAAATAGCAAATGAAGTTAGATAGGGTTGAAATTTTAGGATGTGGCTTCTAATGGTTCATATTGAATGCACAAAAAGTTTGGAGTTGAAATAAGTTAAAAAAAATAGAAATCCTTTTGTAACAGACGAGTTTTCGTCCTAAACCCTGATACTTCGAAAGAGATTGTCCATTTTGTACACGAAGTGCATCCAGTTTTTGCCGTAACCCTCTCAACTTTTTAGCACATGCTATGTGGGTGAAATTATGATACCATGCCAAGTTTCAACCATTTCAGAGTTCATTTGTGGTGCTTTTTAATTTCAGGGTCATTTAGGTCAAAACAATTCATTAAATGCATAAAAATAGCAACTGAAGTTAGATAGGGTTGAAATTTTAGGATGTGGCTTCTAATGCTTCATATTGAATGCACAAAAAGTCTGGAGTTGAAATAACTTAAAAAAATTGAAATCCTTTTGTAACACACGAGTTTTCGTCCGAAACCCTGATACTTCGAAAGAGATTGTCCGTTTTGTACACGAAGTGCATCCAGGTTTTGCCGTAACCCTCTCAACTTTTTAGCACATGCTATGTGGGTGAAATTATGATACCATGCCAAGTTTCAACCATTTCAGAGTTCATTTGTGGTGCTTTTTAATTTCAGGGTCATTTAGCTCAAAACAATTCATTAAATGCATGAAAAATAGCAAATGAAGTTAGATAGGGTTGAAAGTTTAGGATGTGGCTTCTAATGGTTCATATTGAATGCACAAAAAGTCTGGAGTTGAAATAATTTTAAAAAATTGAAATCCTTTTGTAACAGACGAGTTTTCGTCCGAAACCCTGATACTTCGAAAGAGATTGTCCATTTTGTACACGAAGTGCATCCAGTTTTTTCCGTAACCCTCTCAACTGTTTAGCACATGCTATGTGGGTGAAATTATGATATACCATGCCAAGTTTCAACCATTTCAGAGTTCATTTGTGGTGCTTTTTAATTTCAGGGTCATTTAGCTCAAAACAATTCATTAAATGCATGAAAAATAGCAAATGAAGTTAGATAGGGTTGAAATTTTAGGATGTGGCTTCTAATGGTTCATATTGAATGCACAAAAAGTCTGGACTTGAAATAAGTTTAAAAAAATTGAAATCCTTATGTAACAGACGAGTTTTCGTCCGAAACCGTGATACTTCGAAAGAGATTGTCCATTTTGTACACGAAGTGCATCCAGCTTTTGCCGTAAACCTCTCAACTTTTTATCCCATGCTATGTGGGTGAAATTATGATACCATGCCAAGTTTCAACCTTTTTAGAGTTCATTTGTGGTGCTTTTTAATTTCAGGGTCATTTAGCTCAAAACAATTCATTAAATGCATGAAAAATAGGAAATGAAGTTAGATAGGGTTGAAATTTTAGGATGTGGCTTCTAATTCTTCCTATTGAATGCACAAAAAGTCTGGAGTTGAAATAAGTTAAAAAAATTTGAAATCCTTTTGTAACAAACGAGTTTTCGTCCGAAACCCTAATACTTCGAAAGAGATTGTCCATTTTGTACACGAAGTGCATTCAGTTTTTGCCGTAACCCTCTCAACTTTTTAGCACATGCTATGTGGGTGAAATTATGATACCATGCCAACTTTCAACCATTTCAGAGTTCATTTGTGGTGCTTTTTAATTTCAGGGTTATTTAGCTCAAAACAATTCATTAAATGCATGAAAAATAGCAAATGAAGTTAGATAGGGTTGAAATTTTAGGATGTGGCTTCTAATGGTTCATATGGAATGCACAAAAAGTTTGGAGTTGAAATAAGTTTAAAAAAATTGAAATCCTTTTGTAACAGACGAGTTTTCGTCCTAAACCCTGATACTTCGAAAGAGATTGTCCATTTTGTACACGAAGTGCATCCAATTTTTGCCGTAACCCTCTCAACTTTTTAGCACATGCTATGTGGGTGAAATTATGATACCATGCCAAGTTTCAACCATTTCAGAGTTCATTTGTGGTGCTTTTTAATTTCAGGGTCATTTAGCTCAAAACAATTCATTAAATGCATGAAAAATAGCAAATGAAGTTAGATAGGGTTGAAATTTTAGGATGTGGCTTCTAATGGTTCATATTGAATTCACAAAAAGTCTGGAGTTGAAATAAGTTAAAAAAAATTGAAATCCTTTTGTAACAGACGAGTTTTCGTCCGAAACCCTGATATTTCGAAAGAGATTGTCCATTTTGTACACGAAGTGCATTCAGTTTTTGCCGTAACCCTCTCAACTTTTTAGCACATTCTATGTGGGTGAAATTATCATACCATGCCAAGTTTCAACCATTTGATAGTTCATTTGTGGTGCTTTTTAATTTCAGGGTCATTTAGCTCAAAACAATTCATTAAATGCACGAAAAATAGGAAATGAAGTTAGATAGGGTTGAAATTATAGGATGTGGCTTCTAATGGTTCATATTGAATGCACAAAAAGTCTGGAGTTGAAAAAAGTTCAAAAAAAATTGAAATCCTTATGTAACAGACGAGTTTTCGTCCGAAACCTTGATACTTCGAAAGAGATTGTCCATTTTGTACACGAAGTGCATCCAGCTTTTGCCGTAACCCTCTCAACTTTTTAGCACATGCTATGTGGGTGAAATTATGATACCATGCCAACTTTCAACCATTTCAGAGTTCATTTGTGGTGCTTTTTAATTTCAGGGTCATTTAGCTCAAAACAATATATTAAATGCATGAAAAATAGCAAATGAAGTTAGATAGGGTTGAAATTTTAGGATGTGGCTTCTAATGGTTCATATTGAATGCACAAAAATTCTGGAGTTGAAATAAGTTAAAAAAAATTGAAATCCTTTTATAACAGACGAGTTTTCGTCCGATCCCGTGATATTTCGAAAGAGATTGTCCATTTTGTACACGAAGTGCATCCAGTTTTTGCCGTAACCCTCTCAACTTTTTAGCACATGCTATGTGGGTGAAATTATGATACCATGCCAACTTTCAACCATTTCAGAGTTCATTTGTGGTGCTTTTTAATTTCAGGGTTATTTAGCTCAAAACAATTCATTAAATGCATGAAAAATAGCAAATGAAGTTAGATAGGGTTGAAATTTTAGGATGTGGCTTCTAATGGTTCATATGGAATGCACAAAAAGTTTGGAGTTGAAATAAGTTTAAAAAAATTGAAATCCTTTTGTAACAGACGAGTTTTCGTCCTAAACCCTCATACTTCGAAAGAGATTGTCCATTTTGTACACGAAGTGCATCCAGTTTTTGCCGTAACCCTCTCAACTTTTTAGCACATGCTATGTGGGTGAAATTATGATACCATGCCAAGTTTCAACCATTTCAGAGTTCATTTGTGGTGCTTTTTAATTTCAGGGTCATTTAGCTCAAAACAATTCATTTAATGCATGAAAAATAGCAAATGAAGTTAGATAGGGTTGAAATTTTAGGATGTGGCTTCTAATGGTTCATATTGAATGCACAAAAAGTTTGGAGTTGAAATAAGTTAAAAAAAATTGAAATCCTTTTGTAACAGACAAGTTTTCGTCCTAAACCCTGATACTTCGAAAGAGATTGTCCATTTTGTACACGAAGTGCATCCAGTTTTTGCCGTAACCCTCTCAACTTTTTAGCGCATTCTATGTGGGTGAAATTATGATACCATGCCAAGTTTCAACCATTTCAGAGTTCATTTGTGGTGCTTTTTAATTTCAGGGTCATTTAGGTCAAAACAATTCATTAAATGCATAAAAAATAGCAACTGAAGTTAGATAGGGTTGAAATTTTAGGATGTGGCTT
This sequence comes from Elymus sibiricus, assembly GCA_039707655.1. Taxonomy (NCBI): domain Eukaryota; kingdom Viridiplantae; phylum Streptophyta; class Magnoliopsida; order Poales; family Poaceae; genus Elymus; species Elymus sibiricus. Next base: position 244,464,529 of record CM077665.1, read on the forward strand.
CTAATGCTTCATATTGAATGCACAAAAAGTCTGGAGTTGAAATAAGTTAAAAAAATTGAAATCCTTTTGTAACACACGAGTTTTCGTCCGAAACCCTGATACTTCGAAAGAGATTGTCCGTTTTGTACACGAAGTGCATCCAGTTTTTGCCGTAACCCTCTCAACTTTTTAGCACATGCTATGTGGGTGAAATTATGATACCATGCCAAGTTTCAACCATTTCAGAGTTCATTTGTGGTGCTTTTTAATTTCAGGGTGATTTAGCTCAAAACAATTCATTAAATGCATGAAAAATAGCAAATGAAGTTAGATAGGGTTGAAAGTTTAGGATGTGGCTTCTAATGGTTCATATTGAATGCACAAAAAGTCTGGAGTTGAAATAATTTTAAAAAATTGAAATCCTTTTGTAACAGACGAGTTTTCGTCCGAAACCCTGATACTTCGAAAGAGATTGTCCATTTTGTACACGAAGTGCATCCAGTTTTTTCCGTAACCCTCTCAACTGTTTAGCACATGCTATGTGGGTGAAATTATGATATACCATGCCAAGTTTCAACCATTTCCGAGTTCATTTGTGGTGCTTTTTAATTTCAGGGTCATTTAGCTGAAAACAATTCATTAAATGCATGAAAAATAGCAAATGAAGTTAGATAGGGTTGAAATTTTAGGATGTGGCTTCTAATGGTTCATATTGAATGCACAAAAAGTCTGGAGTTGAAATAATTTTAAAAAATTGAAATCCTTTTGTAACAGACGAGTTTTCGTTCGAAACCCTGATACTTCGAAAGAGATTGTCCATTTTGTACACGAAGTGCATCCAGTTTTTTCCGTAACCCTCTCAACTGTTTAGCACATGCTATGTGGTTGAAATTATGATATACCATGCCAAGTTTCAACCATTTCCGAGTTCATTTGTGGTGCTTTTTAATTTCAGGGTCATTTAGCTGAAAACAATTCATTAAATGCATGAAAAATAGCAAATGAAGTTAGATAGGGTCGAAATTTTAGGATGTGGCTTCTAATGGTTCATATTGAATGCACAAAAAGTCTGGAGTTGAAATGAGTTAAAAAAATTGAAATCCTTTTGTAACAGACGAGTTTTCGTCCGAAACCCTGATATTTCGAAAGAGATTGTCCATTTTGTACACGAAGTGCATCCAGTTTTTTCCGTAACCCTCTCAACTTTTTAGCACATGCTATGTGGGTGAAATTATGATACCATGCCAAGTTTCAACCATTTGATAGTTCATTTGTGGTGCTTTTTAATTTCAGGGTCATTTAGCTGAAAACAATTCATTAAATGCATGAAAAATAGCAAATGAAGTTAGATAGGGTTGAAATTTTAGGATGTGGCTTCTAATGGTTCATATTGAATGCACAAAAATTCTGGAGTTGAAATAAGTTAAAAAAAAATGAAATCCTTTTATAACAGACGAGTTTTCGTCCGATCCCGTGATATTTCGAAAGAGATTGTCCATTTTGTACACGAAGTGCATCCAGTTTTTGCCGTAACCCTCTCAACTTTTTAGCACATGCTATGTGGGTGAAATTATGATACCATGCCAAGTTTCAACCATTTCAGAGTTCATTTGTGGTGCTTTTTAATTTCAGGGTCATTTAGGTCAAAACAATTCATTAAATGCATAAAAAATAGCAACTGAAGTTAGATAGGGTTGAAATTTTAGGATGTGGCTTCTAATGCTTCATATTGAATGCACAAAAAGTCTGGAGTTGAAATAAGTTAAAAAAATTGAAATCCTTTTGTAACACACGAGTTTTCGTCCGAAACCCTGATACTTCGAAAGAGATTGTCCGTTTTGTACACGAAGTGCATCCAGTTTTTGCCGTAACCCTCTCAACTTTTTAGCACATGCTATGTGGGTGAAATTATGATACCATGCCAAGTTTCAACCATTTCAGAGTTCATTTGTGGTGCTTTTTAATTTCAGGGTGATTTAGCTCAAAACAATTCATTAAATGCATGAAAAATAGCAAATGAAGTTAGATAGGGTTGAAAGTTTAGGATGTGGCTTCTAATGGTTCATATTGAATGCACAAAAAGTCTGGAGTTGAAATAATTTTAAAAAATTGAAATCCTTTTGTAACAGACGAGTTTTCGTCCGAAACCCTGATACTTCGAAAGAGATTGTCCATTTTGTACACGAAGTGCATCCAGTTTTTTCCGTAACCCTCTCAACTGTTTAGCACATGCTATGTGGGTGAAATTATGATATACCATGCCAAGTTTCAACCATTTCCGAGTTCATTTGTGGTGCTTTTTAATTTCAGGGTCATTTAGCTGAAAACAATTCATTAAATGCATGAAAAATAGCAAATGAAGTTAGATAGGGTTGAAATTTTAGGATGTGGCGTCTAATGGTTCATATTGAATGCACAAAAAGTCTGGAGTTGAAATAATTTTAAAAAATTGAAATCCTTTTGTAACAGACGAGTTTTCGTTCGAAACCCTGATACTTCGAAAGAGATTGTCCATTTTGTACACGAAGTGCATCCAGTTTTTTCCGTAACCCTCTCAACTGTTTAGCACATGCTATGTGGTTGAAATTATGATATACCATGCCAAGTTTCAACCATTTCCGAGTTCATTTGTGGTGCTTTTTAATTTCAGGGTCATTTAGCTGAAAACAATTCATTAAATGCATGAAAAATAGCAAATGAAGTTAGATAGGGTCGAAATTTTAGGATGTGGCTTCTAATGGTTCATATTGAATGCACAAAAAGTCTGGAGTTGAAATGAGTTAAAAAAATTGAAATCCTTTTGTAACAGACGAGTTTTCGTCCGAAACCCTGATATTTCGAAAGAGATTGTCCATTTTGTACACGAAGTGCATCCAGTTTTTTCCGTAACCCTCTCAACTTTTTAGCACATGCTATGTGGGTGAAATTATGATACCATGCCAAGTTTCAACCATTTGATAGTTCATTTGTGGTGCTTTTTAATTTCAGGGTCATTTAGCTGAAAACAATTCATTAAATGCATGAAAAATAGCAAATGAAGTTAGATAGGGTTGAAATTTTAGGATGTGGCTTCTAATGGTTCATATTGAATGCACAAAAAGTCTGGAGTTGAAATAAGTTTTAAAAAATTGAAATCCTTATGTAAAAGACGAGTTTTCGTCCGAAACCCTGATACTATTTTGTACACGAAGTGCATCCAGCTTTTGCCGTAAACCTCTCAACTTTTTATCCCATGCTATGTGGGTGAAATTATGATACCATGCCAAGTTTCAACCTTTTTAGAGTTCATTTGTGGTGCCTTTTAATTTGAGGGTCATTTAGCTCAAAACAATTCATTAAATGCATGAAAAATAGGAAATGAAGTTAGATAGGGTTGAAATTTTAGGATGTGGCTTCTAATGCTTCATATTGAATGCACAAAAAGTCTGAAGTTGAAATAAGTTAAAAAAATTTGAAATCCTTTTGTAACAGACGAGTTTTCGTCCGAAACCCTGATACTTCGAAAGAGATTGTCCATTTTGTACACGAAGTGCATTCAGTTTTTGCCGTAACCCTCTCAACTTTTTAGCACATGCTATGTGGGTGAAATTATGATACCATGCCAACTTTCAACCATTTCAGAGTTCATTTGTGGTGCTTTTTAATTTCAGGGTTATTTAGCTCAAAACAATTCATTAAATGCATGAAAAATAGCAAATGAAGTTAGATAGGGTTGAAATTTTAGGATGTGGCTTCTAATGGTTCATATGGAATGCACAAAAAGTTTGGAGTTGAAATAAGTTTAAAAAAATTGAAATCCTTTTGTAACAGACGAGTTTTCGTCCTAAACCCTGATACTTCGAAAGAGATTGTCCATTTTGTACACGAAGTGCATCCAATTTTTGCCGTAACCCTCTCAACTTTTTAGCACATGCTATGTGGGTGAAATTATGATACCATGCCAAGTTTCAACCATTTCAGAGTTCATTTGTGGTGCTTATTAATTTCAGGGTCATTTAGCTCAAAACTATTCATTAAATGCATGAAAAATAGCAAATGAAGTTAGATAGGGTTGAAATTTTAGGATGTGGCTTCTAATGGTTCATATTGAATGCACAAAAAGTCTGGAGTTGAAATAAGTTAAAAAAAATTGAAATCCTTTTGTAACAGACGAGTTTTCGTCCGAAACCCTGATATTTCGAAAGAGATTGTCCATTTTGTACACGAAGTGCATCCAGTTTTTGCCGTAACCCTCTCAACTTTTTAGCACATGCTATGTGGGTGAAATTATCATACCATGCCAAGTTTCAACCATTTGATAGTTCATTTGTGGTGCTTTTTAATTTCAGGGTCATTTAGCTCAAAACAATTCATTAAATGCACGAAAAATAGGAAATGAAGTTAGATAGGGTTGAAATTTTAGGATGTGGCTTCTAATGGTTCATATTGAATGCACAAAAAGTCTGGAGTTGAAAAAAGTTAAAAAAAAATGAAATCCTTATGTAACAGACGAGTTTTCGTCCGAAACCCTGATACTTCGAAAGAGATTGTCCATTTTGTACACGAAGTGCATCCAGCTTTTGCCGTAACCCTCTCAACTTTTTAGCACATGCTATGTGGGTGAAATTATGATACCATGCCAACTTTCAACCATTTCAGAGTTCATTTGTGGTGCTTTTTAATTTCAGGGTCATTTAGCTCAAAACAATTCATTAAATACATGAAAAATAGCAAATGATGTTAGATAGGGTTGAAATTTTAGGATGTGGCTTCTAATGGTTCATATTGAATGGACAAATATTCTGGAGTTGAAATAAGTTAAAAAAAATTGAAATCCTTTTGTAACAGACGAGTTTTCGTCCGATCCCCTGATATTTCGAAAGAGATTGTCCATTTTGTACACGAAGTGCATCCAGTTTTTGCCGTAACCCTCTCAACTTTTTAGCACATGCTATGTGGGTGAAATTATGATACCATGCCAAGTTTCAACCATTTGATAGTTCATTTGTGGTGCTTTTTAATTTCAGGGTCATTTAGCTCAAAACAATTCATTAAATGCATGAAAAATAGGAAATGAAGTTAGATAGGGTTTAAATTTTAGGATGTGGCTTCCAATGGTTCATATTGAATGCACAAAAAGTCTGGAGTTGAAAAAAGTTAAAAAAAATTGAAATCCTTATGTAACAGACGAGTTTTCGTCTGAAACCCTCATACTTCGAAAGAGATTGTCCATTTTGTACACGAAGTGCTTCCAGCTTTTGCCGTAACCCTCTCAACTTTTTATCCCATGCTATGTGGGTTAAATTATGATACCATGCCAAGTTTCAACCTTTTTAGAGTTCATTTGTGGTGCTTTTTAATTTCAGGGTCATTTAGCTCAAAACAATTCATTAAATGCATAAAAAATAGCAAATGAAGTTAGATAGGGTTGAAATTTTAGGATGTGGCTTCTAATGCTTCATATTGAATGCACAAAAAGTCTGGAGTTGAAATAAGTTAAAAAAATTGAAATCCTTTGGTAACACACGAGTTTTTGTCCGAAACCCTGATACTTCGAAAGAGATTGTCCATTTTGTACACTAAGTGCAACCGGTTTTTGCCGTAACCCTCTCAACTTTTTAGCACATGCTATGTGGGTGAAATTATGATACCATGCCAAGTTTCAACCATTTCAGAGTTCATTTGTGGTGCTTTTTAATTTCAGGGTCATTTAGCTCAAAACAATTCATTAAATGCATGAAAAATAGCAAATGAAGTTAGATAGGGTTGAAAGTTTAGGATGTGGCTTCTAATGGTTCATATTGAATGCACAAAAAGTCTGGAGTTGAAATAATTTTAAAAAATTGAAATCCTTTTGTAACAGACGAGTTTTCGTCCGAAACCGTGATACTTCGAAAGAGATTGTCCATTTTGTACACGAAGTGCATCCAGTTTTTGCCGTAACCCTCTCAACTTTTTAGCACATGCTATGTGGGTGAAATTATGATACCATGCCAAGTTTCAACCATTTCAGAGTTCATTTGTGGTGCTTTTTAATTTCAGGGTTATTTAGCTCAAAACAATTCATTAAATGCATGAAAAATAGCAAATGAAGTTAGATAGGGTTGAAATTTAAAGAATGTGGCTTCTAATGGTTCATATGGAATGCACAAAAAGTTTGGAGTTGAAATAAGTTAAAAAAATTTGAAATCCTTTTGTAACAGACGAGTTTTCGTCCTAAACCCTGATACTTCGAAAGAGATTGTCCATTTTGTACACGAAGTGCATCCTGTTTTTGCCGTAACCCTCTCAACTTTTTAGCACATGCTATGTGGGTGAAATTATGATACCATGCCAACTTTCAACCATTTCAGAGTTTATTTGTGGTGCTTTTTAATTTCAGGGTCATTTAGCTCAAAACAATTCATTTAATGCATGAAAAATAGCAAATGAAGTTAGATAGGGTTGAAATTTTAGGATGTGGCTTCTAATGATTCATATTGAATGCACAAAAAGTTTGGAGTTAAAAGAAGTTAAAAAAATTGAAATCCTTTTGTAACAGACGAGTTTTCGTCCGAAACCCTGATACTTCGAAAGAGATTGTCCATTTTGTACACGAAGTGCATTCAGTTTTTGCCGTAACCCTCTCAACTTTTTAGCACATGCTATGTGGGTGAAATTATGATACCATGCCAACTTTCAACCATTTCAGAGTTCATTTGTGGTGCTTTTTAATTTCAGGGTTATTTAGCTCAAAACAATTCATTAAATGCATGAAAAATAGCAAATGAAGTTAGATAGGGTTGAAATTTTAGGATGTGGCTTCTAATGGTTCATATGGAATGCACAAAAAGTTTGGAGTTGAAATAAGTTTAAAAAAATTGAAATCCTTTTGTAACAGACGAGTTTTCGTCCTAAACCTTGATACTTCGAAAGAGATTGTCCATTTTGTACACGAAGTGCATCCAGTTTTTGCCGTAACCCTCTCAACTTTTTAGCACATGCTATGTGGGTGAAATTATGATACCATGCCAAGTTTCAACCATTTCAGAGTTCATTTGTGGTGCTTTTTAATTTCAGGGTCATTTAGGTCAAAACAATTCATTAAATGCATGAAAAATAGCAAATGAAGTTAGATAGGGTTGAAATTTTAGGATGTGGCTTCTAATGGTTCATATTGAATGCACAAAAAGTATGGAGTTGAAATAAGTTAAAAAAAATTGAAATCCTTTTGTAACAGACTAGTTTTCGTCCGAAACCCTGATATTTCGAAAGAGATTGTCCATTTTGTACACGAAGTGCATCCAGTTTTTGCCGTAACCCTCTCAACTTTTTAGCACATGCTATGTGGGTGAAATTATGATACCATGCCAAGTTTCAACCATTTGATAGTTCATTTGTGGTGCTTTTTAATTTCAGGGTCATTTAGCTCAAAACAATTCATTAAATGCATGAAAAATAGCAAATGAAGTTAGATAGGGTTGAAATTTTAGGATGTGGCTTCTAATGGTTCATATGGAATGCACAAAAAGTTTGGAGTTGAAATAAGTTTAAAAAAATTGAAATCCTTTTGTAACAGACGAGTTTTCGTCCTAAACCCTCATACTTCGAAAGAGATTGTCCATTTTGTACACGAAGTGCATCCAGTTTTTGCCGTAACCCTCTCAACTTTTTAGCACATGCTATGTGGGTGAAATTATGATACCATGCCAAGTTTCAACCATTTCAGAGTTCATTTGTGGTGCTTTTTAATTTCAGGGTCATTTAGCTCAAAACAATTCATTTAATGCATGAAAAATAGCAAATGAAGTTAGATAGGGTTGAAATTTTAGGATGTGGCTTCTAATGGTTCATATTGAATGCACAAAAAGTTTGGAGTTGAAATAAGTTAAAAAAAATTGAAATCCTTTTGTAACAGACAAGTTTTCGTCCTAAACCCTGATACTTCGAAAGAGATTGTCCATTTTGTACACGAAGTGCATCCAGTTTTTGCCGTAACCCTCTCAACTTTTTAGCGCATTCTATGTGGGTGAAATTATGATACCATGCCAAGTTTCAACCATTTCAGAGTTCATTTGTGGTGCTTTTTAATTTCAGGGTCATTTAGGTCAAAACAATTCATTAAATGCATAAAAAATAGCAACTGAAGTTAGATAGGGTTGAAATTTTAGGATGTGGCTTCTAATGCTTCATATTGAATGCACAAAAAGTCTGGAGTTGAAATAAGTTAAAAAAATTGAAATCCTTTTGTAACACACGAGTTTTCGTCCGAAACCCTGATACTTCGAAAGAGATTGTCCGTTTTGTACACGAAGTGCATCCAGTTTTTGCCGTAACCCTCTCAACTTTTTAGCACATGCTATGTGGGTGAAATTATGATACCATGCCAAGTTTCAACCATTTCAGAGTTCATTTGTGGTGCTTTTTAATTTCAGGGTGATTTAGCTCAAAACAATTCATTAAATGCATGAAAAATAGCAAATGAAGTTAGATAGGGTTGAAAGTTTAGGATGTGGCTTCTAATGGTTCATATTGAATGCACAAAAAGTCTGGAGTTGAAATAATTTTAAAAAATTGAAATCCTTTTGTAACAGACGAGTTTTCGTCCGAAACCCTGATACTTCGAAAGAGATTGTCCATTTTGTACACGAAGTGCATCCAGTTTTTTCCGTAACCCTCTCAACTGTTTAGCACATGCTATGTGGGTGAAATTATGATATACCATGCCAAGTTTCAACCATTTCCGAGTTCATTTGTGGTGCTTTTTAATTTCAGGGTCATTTAGCTGAAAACAATTCATTAAATGCATGAAAAATAGCAAATGAAGTTAGATAGGGTTGAAATTTTAGGATGTGGCTTCTAATGGTTCATATTGAATGCACAAAAAGTCTGGAGTTGAAATAATTTTAAAAAATTGAAATCCTTTTGTAACAGACGAGTTTTCGTTCGAAACCCTGATACTTCGAAAGAGATTGTCCATTTTGTACACGAAGTGCATCCAGTTTTTTCCGTAACCCTCTCAACTGTTTAGCACATGCTATGTGGTTGAAATTATGATATACCATGCCAAGTTTCAACCATTTCCGAGTTCATTTGTGGTGCTTTTTAATTTCAGGGTCATTTAGCTGAAAACAATTCATTAAATGCATGAAAAATAGCAAATGAAGTTAGATAGGGTCGAAATTTTAGGATGTGGCTTCTAATGGTTCATATTGAATGCACAAAAAGTCTGGAGTTGAAATGAGTTAAAAAAATTGAAATCCTTTTGTAACAGACGAGTTTTCGTCCGAAACCCTGATATTTCGAAAGAGATTGTCCATTTTGTACACGAAGTGCATCCAGTTTTTTCCGTAACCCTCTCAACTTTTTAGCACATGCTATGTGGGTGAAATTATGATACCATGCCAAGTTTCAACCATTTGATAGTTCATTTGTGGTGCTTTTTAATTTCAGGGTCATTTAGCTGAAAACAATTCATTAAATGCATGAAAAATAGCAAATGAAGTTAGATAGGGTTGAAATTTTAGGATGTGGCTTCTAATGGTTCATATTGAATGCACAAAAATTCTGGAGTTGAAATAAGTTAAAAAAAAATGAAATCCTTTTATAACAGACGAGTTTTCGTCCGATCCCGTGATATTTCGAAAGAGATTGTCCATTTTGTACACGAAGTGCATCCAGTTTTTGCCGTAACCCTCTCAACTTTTTAGCACATGCTATGTGGGTGAAATTATGATACCATGCCAAGTTTCAACCATTTCAGAGTTCATTTGTGGTGCTTTTTAATTTCAGGGTCATTTAGCTCAAAACAATTCATTTAATGCATGAAAAATAGCAAATGAAGTTAGATAGGGTTGAAATTTTAGGATGTGGCTTCTAATGGTTCATATTGAATGCACAAAAAGTTTGGAGTTGAAATAAGTTAAAAAAAATTGAAATCCTTTTGTAACAGACAAGTTTTCGTCCTAAACCCTGATACTTCGAAAGAGATTGTCCATTTTGTACACGAAGTGCATCCAGTTTTTGCCGTAACCCTCTCAACTTTTTAGCACATGCTATGTGGGTGAAATTATGATACCATGCCAAGTTTCAACCATTTCAGAGTTCATTTGTGGTGCTTTTTAATTTCAGGGTCATTTAGGTCAAAACAATTCATTAAATGCATAAAAAATAGCAACTGAAGTTAGATAGGGTTGAAATTTTAGGATGTGGCTTCTAATGCTTCATATTGAATGCACAAAAAGTCTGGAGTTGAAATAAGTTAAAAAAATTGAAATCCTTTTGTAACACACGAGTTTTCGTCCGAAACCCTGATACTTCGAAAGAGATTGTCCGTTTTGTACACGAAGTGCATCCAGTTTTTGCCGTAACCCTCTCAACTTTTTAGCACATGCTATGTGGGTGAAATTATGATACCATGCCAAGTTTCAACCATTTCAGAGTTCATTTGTGGTGCTTTTTAATTTCAGGGTGATTTAGCTCAAAACAATTCATTAAATGCATGAAAAATAGCAAATGAAGTTAGATAGGGTTGAAAGTTTAGGATGTGGCTTCTAATGGTTCATATTGAATGCACAAAAAGTCTGGAGTTGAAATAATTTTAAAAAATTGAAATCCTTTTGTAACAGACGAGTTTTCGTCCGAAACCCTGATACTTCGAAAGAGATTGTCCATTTTGTACACGAAGTGCATCCAGTTTTTTCCGTAACCCTCTCAAATGTTTAGCACATGCTATGTGGGTGAAATTATGATATACCATGCCAAGTTTCAACCATTTCCGAGTTCATTTGTGGTGCTTTTTAATTTCAGGGTCATTTAGCTGAAAACAATTCATTAAATGCATGAAAAATAGCAAATGAAGTTAGATAGGGTTGAAATTTTAGGATGTGGCGTCTAATGGTTCATATTGAATGCACAAAAAGTCTGGAGTTGAAATAATTTTAAAAAATTGAAATCCTTTTGTAACAGACGAGTTTTCGTTCGAAACCCTGATACTTCGAAAGAGATTGTCCATTTTGTACACGAAGTGCATCCAGTTTTTTCCGTAACCCTCTCAACTGTTTAGCACATGCTATGTGGTTGAAATTATGATATACCATGCCAAGTTTCAACCATTTCCGAGTTCATTTGTGGTGCTTTTTAATTTCAGGGTCATTTAGCTGAAAACAATTCATTAAATGCATGAAAAATAGCAAATGAAGTTAGATAGGGTCGAAATTTTAGGATGTGGCTTCTAATGGTTCATATTGAATGCACAAAAAGTCTGGAGTTGAAATGAGTTAAAAAAATTGAAATCCTTTTGTAACAGACGAGTTTTCGTCCGAAACCCTGATATTTCGAAAGAGATTGTCCATTTTGTACACGAAGTGCATCCAGTTTTTTCCGTAACCCTCTCAACTTTTTAGCACATGCTATGTGGGTGAAATTATGATACCATGCCAAGTTTCAACCATTTGATAGTTCATTTGTGGTGCTTTTTAATTTCAGGGTCATTTAGCTGAAAACAATTCATTAAATGCATGAAAAATAGCAAATGAAGTTAGATAGGGTTGAAATTTTAGGATGTGGCTTCTAATGGTTCATATTGAATGCACAAAAAGTCTGGAGTTGAAATAAGTTTTAAAAAATTGAAATCCTTATGTAAAAGACGAGTTTTCGTCCGAAACCCTGATACTATTTTGTACACGAAGTGCATCCAGCTTTTGCCGTAAACCTCTCAACTTTTTATCCCATGCTATGTGGGTGAAATTATGATACCATGCCAAGTTTCAACCTTTTTAGAGTTCATTTGTGGTGCCTTTTAATTTGAGGGTCATTTAGCTCAAAACAATTCATTAAATGCATGAAAAATAGGAAATGAAGTTAGATAGGGTTGAAATTTTAGGATGTGGCTTCTAATGCTTCATATTGAATGCACAAAAAGTCTGAAGTTGAAATAAGTTAAAAAAATTTGAAATCCTTTTGTAACAGACGAGTTTTCGTCCGAAACCCTGATACTTCGAAAGAGATTGTCCATTTTGTACACGAAGTGCATTCAGTTTTTGCCGTAACCCTCTCAACTTTTTAGCACATGCTATGTGGGTGAAATTATGATACCATGCCAACTTTCAACCATTTCAGAGTTCATTTGTGGTGCTTTTTAATTTCAGGGTTATTTAGCTCAAAACAATTCATTAAATGCATGAAAAATAGCAAATGAAGTTAGATAGGGTTGAAATTTTAGGATGTGGCTTCTAATGGTTCATATGGAATGCACAAAAAGTTTGGAGTTGAAATAAGTTTAAAAAAATTGAAATCCTTTTGTAACAGACGAGTTTTCGTCCTAAACCCTGATACTTCGAAAGAGATTGTCCATTTTGTACACGAAGTGCATCCAATTTTTGCCGTAACCCTCTCAACTTTTTAGCACATGCTATGTGGGTGAAATTATGATACCATGCCAAGTTTCAACCATTTCAGAGTTCATTTGTGGTGCTTATTAATTTCAGGGTCATTTAGCTCAAAACTATTCATTAAATGCATGAAAAATAGCAAATGAAGTTAGATAGGGTTGAAATTTTAGGATGTGGCTTCTAATGGTTCATATTGAATGCACAAAAAGTCTGGAGTTGAAATAAGTTAAAAAAAATTGAAATCCTTTTGTAACAGACGAGTTTTCGTCCGAAACCCTGATATTTCGAAAGAGATTGTCCATTTTGTACACGAAGTGCATCCAGTTTTTGCCGTAACCCTCTCAACTTTTTAGCACATGCTATGTGGGTGAAATTATCATACCATGCCAAGTTTCAACCATTTGATAGTTCATTTGTGGTGCTTTTTAATTTCAGGGTCATTTAGCTCAAAACAATTCATTAAATGCACGAAAAATAGGAAATGAAGTTAGATAGGGTTGAAATTTTAGGATGTGGCTTCTAATGGTTCATATTGAATGCACAAAAAGTCTGGAGTTGAAAAAAGTTAAAAAAAAATGAAATCCTTATGTAACAGACGAGTTTTCGTCCGAAACCCTGATACTTCGAAAGAGATTGTCCATTTTGTACACGAAGTGCATCCAGCTTTTGCCGTAACCCTCTAAACTTTTTAGCACATGCTATGTGGGTGAAATTATGATACCATGCCAACTTTCAACCATTTCAGAGTTCATTTGTGGTGCTTTTTAATTTCAGGGTCATTTAGCTCAAAACAATTCATTAAATACATGAAAAATAGCAAATGATGTTAGATAGGGTTGAAATTTTAGGATGTGGCTTCTAATGGTTCATATTGAATGGACAAATATTCTGGAGTTGAAATAAGTTAAAAAAAATTGAAATCCTTTTGTAACAGACGAGTTTTCGTCCGATCCCCTGATATTTCGAAAGAGATTGTCCATTTTGTACACGAAGTGCATCCAGTTTTTGCCGTAACCCTCTCAACTTTTTAGCACATGCTATGTGGGTGAAATTATGATACCATGCCAAGTTTCAACCATTTGATAGTTCATTTGTGGTGCTTTTTAATTTCAGGGTCATTTAGCTCAAAACAATTCATTAAATGCATGAAAAATAGGAAATGAAGTTAGATAGGGTTTAAATTTTAGGATGTGGCTTCCAATGGTTCATATTGAATGCACAAAAAGTCTGGAGTTGAAAAAAGTTAAAAAAAATTGAAATCCTTATGTAACAGACGAGTTTTCGTCTGAAACCCTCATACTTCGAAAGAGATTGTCCATTTTGTACACGAAGTGCTTCCAGCTTTTGCCGTAACCCTCTCAACTTTTTATCCCATGCTATGTGGGTTAAATTATGATACCATGCCAAGTTTCAACCTTTTTAGAGTTCATTTGTGGTGCTTTTTAATTTCAGGGTCATTTAGCTCAAAACAATTCATTAAATGCATAAAAAATAGCAAATGAAGTTAGATAGGGTTGAAATTTTAGGATGTGGCTTCTAATGCTTCATATTGAATGCACAAAAAGTCTGGAGTTGAAATAAGTTAAAAAAATTGAAATCCTTTGGTAACACACGAGTTTTTGTCCGAAACCCTGATACTTCGAAAGAGATTGTCCATTTTGTACACTAAGTGCAACCGGTTTTTGCCGTAACCCTCTCAACTTTTTAGCACATGCTATGTGGGTGAAATTATGATACCATGCCAAGTTTCAACCATTTCAGAGTTCATTTGTGGTGCTTTTTAATTTCAGGGTCATTTAGCTCAAAACAATTCATTAAATGCATGAAAAATAGCAAATGAAGTTAGATAGGGTTGAAAGTTTAGGATGTGGCTTCTAATGGTTCATATTGAATGCACAAAAAGTCTGGAGTTGAAATAATTTTAAAAAATTGAAATCCTTTTGTAACAGACGAGTTTTCGTCCGAAACCGTGATACTTCGAAAGAGATTGTCCATTTTGTACACGAAGTGCATCCAGTTTTTGCCGTAACCCTCTCAACTTTTTAGCACATGCTATGTGGGTGAAATTATGATACCATGCCAAGTTTCAACCATTTCAGAGTTCATTTGTGGTGCTTTTTAATTTCAGGGTTATTTAGCTCAAAACAATTCATTAAATGCATGAAAAATAGCAAATGAAGTTAGATAGGGTTGAAATTTAAAGAATGTGGCTTCTAATGGTTCATATGGAATGCACAAAAAGTTTGGAGTTGAAATAAGTTAAAAAAATTTGAAATCCTTTTGTAACAGACGAGTTTTCGTCCTAAACCCTGATACTTCGAAAGAGATTGTCCATTTTGTACACGAAGTGCATCCTGTTTTTGCCGTAACCCTCTCAACTTTTTAGCACATGCTATGTGGGTGAAATTATGATACCATGCCAACTTTCAACCATTTCAGAGTTTATTTGTGGTGCTTTTTAATTTCAGGGTCATTTAGCTCAAAACAATTCATTTAATGCATGAAAAATAGCAAATGAAGTTAGATAGGGTTGAAATTTTAGGATGTGGCTTCTAATGATTCATATTGAATGCACAAAAAGTTTGGAGTTAAAAGAAGTTAAAAAAATTGAAATCCTTTTGTAACAGACGAGTTTTCGTCCGAAACCCTGATACTTCGAAAGAGATTGTCCATTTTGTACACGAAGTGCATTCAGTTTTTGCCGTAACCCTCTCAACTTTTTAGCACATGCTATGTGGGTGAAATTATGATACCATGCCAACTTTCAACCATTTCAGAGTTCATTTGTGGTGCTTTTTAATTTCAGGGTTATTTAGCTCAAAACAATTCATTAAATGCATGAAAAATAGCAAATGAAGTTAGATAGGGTTGAAATTTTAGGATGTGGCTTCTAATGGTTCATATGGAATGCACAAAAAGTTTGGAGTTGAAATAAGTTTAAAAAAATTGAAATCCTTTTGTAACAGACGAGTTTTCGTCCTAAACCTTGATACTTCGAAAGAGATTGTCCATTTTGTACACGAAGTGCATCCAGTTTTTGCCGTAACCCTCTCAACTTTTTAGCACATGCTATGTGGGTGAAATTATGATACCATGCCAAGTTTCAACCATTTCAGAGGTCATTTGTGGTGCTTTTTAATTTCAGGGTCATTTAGGTCAAAACAATTCATTAAATGCATGAAAAATAGCAAATGAAGTTAGATAGGGTTGAAATTTTAGGATGTGGCTTCTAATGGTTCATATTGAATGCACAAAAAGTATGGAGTTGAAATAAGTTAAAAAAAATTGAAATCCTTTTGTAACAGACTAGTTTTCGTCCGAAACCCTGATATTTCGAAAGAGATTGTCCATTTTGTACACGAAGTGCATCCAGTTTTTGCCGTAACCCTCTCAACTTTTTAGCACATGCTATGTGGGTGAAATTATGATACCATGCCAAGTTTCAACCATTTGATAGTTCATTTGTGGTGCTTTTTAATTTCAGGGTCATTTAGCTCAAAACAATTCATTAAATGCATGAAAAATAGGAAATGAAGTTAGATAGGGTTGAAATTTTAGGATGTGGCTTCTAATGGTTCATATTGAATGCACAAAAAGTCTGGAGTTGAAAAAAGTTAAAAAAAATTGAAATCCTTATGTAACAGACGAGTTTTCGTCCGAAACCCTGATACTTCGAAAGAGATTGTCCATTTTGTACACGAAGTGCATCCAGCTTTTGCCGTAACCCTCTCAACTTTTTATCCCATGCTATGTGGGTGAAATTATGATACCATGCCAAGTTTCAACCTTTTTAGAGTTCATTTGTGGTGCTTTTTAATTTCGGGGTCATTTAGCTCAAAACAATTCATTAAATGCATAAAAAATAGCAAATGAAGTTAGATAGGGTTGAAATTTTAGGATGTGGCTTCTAATGCTTCATATTGAATGCACAAAAATTCTGGAGTTGAAATAAGTTAAAAAAATTGAAATCCTTTGGTAACACACGAGTTTTCGTCCGAAACCCTGATACTTCGAAAGAGATTGTCCATTTTGTACACGAAGTGCATCCAGTTTTTGCCGTAACCCTCTCAACTTTTTAGCACATGCTATGTGGGTGAAATTATGATACCATGCCAAGTTTCAACCATTTCAGAGTTCATTTGTGGTGCTTTTTAATTTCAGGGTCATTTATCTCAAAACAATTCATTAAATGCATGAAAAATAGCAAATGAAGTTAGATAGGGTTGAAAGTTTAGGATGTGGCTTCTAATGGTTCATATTGAATGCACAAAAAGTCTGGAGTTGAAATAATTTTAAAAAATTGAAATCCTTTTGTAACAGACGAGTTTTCGTCCGAAACCCTGATACTTCGAAAGAGATTGTCCATTTTGTACACGAAGTGCATCCAGTTTTTGCCGTAACCCTCTCAACTTTTTAGCACATGCTATGTGGGTGAAATTATGATACCATGCCAACTTTCAACCATTTCAGAGTTCATTTGTGGTGCTTTTTAAATTCAGGGTTATTTAGCTCAAAACAATTCATTAAATGCATGAAAAATAGCAAATGAAGTTAGATAGGGTTGAAATTTTGGGATGTGGCTTCTAATGGTTCATATGGAATGCACAAAAAGTTTGGAGTTGAAATAAGTTAAAAAAAATTGAAATCCTTTTGTAACAGACGAGTTTTCGTCCGAAACCCTGATATTTCGAAAGAGATTGTCCATTTTGTACACGAAGTGCATCCAGTTTTTGCCGTAACCCACTCAACTTTTTAGCACATGCTATGTGGGTGAAATTATGATACCATGCCAAGTTTCAACCATTTGATAGTTCATTTGTGGTGCTTTTTAATTTCAGGGTCATTTAGCTCAAAACAATTCATTAAATGCATGAAAAATAGGAAATGAAGTTAGATAGGGTTGAAATTTTAGGATGTGGCTTCCAATGGTTCATATTGAATGCACAAAAAGTCTGGAGTTGAAAAAAGTTAAAAAAAATTGAAATCCTTATGTAACAGACGAGTTTTCGTCCGAAACCCTGATACTTCGAAAGAGATTGTCCATTTTGTACACGAAGTGCTTCCAGCTTTTGCCGTAACCCTCTCAACTTTTTATCCCATGCTATGTGGGTGAAATTATGATACCATGCCAAGTTTCAACCTTTTTAGAGTTCATTTGTGGTGCTTTTTAATTTCATGGTCATTTAGCTCAAAACAATTCATTAAATGCATAAAAATAGCAAATGAAGTTAGATAGGGTTGAAATTTTAGGATGTGGCTTCTAATGCTTCATATTGAATGCACAAAAAGTCTGGAGTTGAAATAAGTTAAAAAAATTGAAATCCTTTGGTAACACACGAGTTTTCGTCCGAAACCCTGATACTTCGAAAGAGATTGTCCATTTTGTACACGAAGTGCATCCAGTTTTTGCCGTAACCCTCTCAACTTTTTAGCACATGCTATGTGGGTGAAATTATGATACCATGCCAAGTTTCAACCATTTCAGAGTTCATTTGTGGTGCTTTTTAATTTCAGGGTCATTTAGCTGAAAACAATTCATTAAATGCATGAAAAATAGCAAATGAAGTTAGATAGGGTTGAAAGTTTAGGATGTGGCTTCTAATGGTTCATATTGAATGCACAAAAAGTCTGGAGTTGAAATAATTTTAAAAAATTGAAATCCTTTTGTAACAGACGAGTTTTCGTCCGAAACCGTGATACTTCGAAAGAGATTGTCCATTTTGTACACGAAGTGCATCCAGTTTTTGCCGTAACCCTCTCAACTTTTTAGCACATGCTATGTGGGTGAAATTATGATACCATGCCAACTTTCAACCTTTTTAGAGTTCATTTGTGGTGCTTTTTAATTTCAGGGATATTTAGCTCAAAACAATTCATTAAATGCATAAAAAATAGCAAATGAAGTTAGATAGGGTTGAAATTTTAGGATGTGGCTTCTAATGCTTCATATTGAATGCACAAAAAGTCTGGAGTTGAAATAAGTTAAAAAAATTGAAATCCTTTGGTAACACACGAGTTTTCGTCCGAAACCCTGATACTTCGAAAGAGATTGTCCATTTTGTACACGAAGTGCATCCAGTTTTTGCCGTAACCCTCTCAACTTTTTAGCACATGCTATGTGGGTGAAATTATGATACCATGCCAAGTTTCAACCATTTCAGAGTTCATTTGTGGTGCTTTTTAATTTCAGGGTCATTTAGCTGAAAACAATTCATTAAATGCATGAAAAATAGCAAATGAAGTTAGATAGGGTTGAAAGTTTAGGATGTGGCTTCTAATGGTTCATATTGAATGCACAAAAAGTCTGGAGTTGAAATAATTTTAAAAAATTGAAATCCTTTTGTAACAGACGAGTTTTCGTCCGAAACCGTGATACTTCGAAAGAGATTGTCCATTTTGTACACGAAGTGCATCCAGTTTTTGCCGTAACCCTCTCAACTTTTTAGCACATGCTATGTGGGTGAAATTATGATACCATGCCAACTTTCAACCATTTCAGAGTTCATTTGTGGTGCTTTTTAATTTCAGGGATATTTAGCTCAAAACAATTCATTAAATGCATGAAAAATAGCAAATGAAGTTAGATAGGGTTGAAATTTAAAGAATGTGGCTTCTAATGGTTCATATGGAATGCACAAAAAGTTTGGAGTTGAAATAAGTTTAAAAAAATTGAAATCCTTTTGTAACAGACGAGTTTTCGTCCTAAACCCTGATACTTCGAAAGAGATTGTCCATTTTGTACACGAAGTGCATCCAGTTTTTGCCGTAACCCTCTCAACTTTTCAGCACATGCTATGTGGGTGAAATTATGATACCATGCCAAGTTTCAACCATTTCAGAGTTCATTTGCGGTGCTTTTTAATTTCAGGGTCATTTAGCTCAAAACAACTCATTTAATGCATGAAAAATAGCAAATGAAGTTAGATAGGGTTGAAATTTTAGGATGTGGCTTCTAATGGTTCATATGGAATGCACAAAAAGTTTGGAGTTGAAATAAGTTAAAAAATTTTGAAATCCTTTTGTAACAGACGAGTTTTCGTCCTAAACCCTGATACTTCGAAAGAGATTGTCCATTTTGTACACGAAGTGCATCCTGTTTTTGCCGTAACCCTCTCAACTTTTTAGCACATGCTATGTGGGTGAAATTATGATACCATGCCAACTTTCAACCATTTCAGAGTTCATTTGTGGTGCTTTTTAATTTCAGGGTCATTTAGCTCAAAACAATTCATTTAATGCATGAAAAATAGCAAATGAAGTTAGATAGGGTTGAAATTTTAGGATGTGGCTTCTAATGGTTCATATTGAATGCACAAAAAGTTTGGAGTTAAAAGAAGGTAAAAAAATTGAAATCCTTTTGTAACAGACGAGTTTTCGTCCGAAACCCTGATACTTCGAAAGAGATTGTCCATTTTGTACACGAAGTGCATTCAGTTTTTGCCGTAACCCTCTCAACTTTTTAGCACATGCTATGTGGGTGAAATTATGATACCATGCCAACTTTCAACCATTTCAGAGTTCATTTGTGGTGCTTTTTAATTTCAGGGTCATTTAGCTCAAAACAATTCATTTAATGCATGAAAAATAGCAAATGAAGTTAGATAGGGTTGAAATTTTAGGATGTGGCTTCTAATGGTTCATATTGAATGCACAAAAAGTTTGGAGTTAAAAGAAGGTAAAAAAATTGAAATCCTTTTGTAACAGACGAGTTTTCGTCCGAAACCCTGATACTTCGAAAGAGATTGTCCATTTTGTACACGAAGTGCATTCAGTTTTTGCCGTAACCCTCTCAACTTTTTAGCACATGCTATGTGGGTGAAATTATGATACCATGCCAACTTTCAACCATTTCAGAGTTCATTTGTGGTGCTTTTTAATTTCAGGGTCATTTAGCTCAAAACAATTCATTAAATGCATGAAAAATAGGAAATGAAGTTAGATAGGGTTGAAATTTTAGGATGTGGCTTCTAATGGTTCATATGGAATGCACAAAAAGTTTGGAGTTGAAATAAGTTTAAAAAAATTGAAATCCTTTTGTAACAGACGAGTTTTCGTCCTAAACCTTGATACTTCGAAAGAGATTGTCCATTTTGTACACGAAGTGCATCCAGTTTTTGCCGTAACCCTCTCAACTTTTTAGCACATGCTATGTGGGTGAAATTATGATACCATGCCAAGTTTCAACCATTTCAGAGTTCATTTGTGGTGCTTTTTAATTTCAGGGTCATTTAGGTCAAAACAATTCATTAAATGCATGAAAAGTAGCAAATGAAGTTAGATAGGGTTGAAATTTTAGGATGTGGCTTCTAATGGTTCATATTGAATGCACAAAAAGTATGGAGTTGAAATAAGTTAAAAAAAATTGAAATCCTTTTGTAACAGACGAGTTTTCGTCCGAAACCCTGATATTTCGAAAGAGATTGTCCATTTTGTACACGAAGTGCATCCAGTTTTTGCCGTAACCCTCTCAACTTTTTAGCACATGCTATGTGGGTGAAATTATGATACCATGCCAAGTTTCAACCATTTGATAGTTCATTTGTGGTGCTTTTTAATTTCAGGGTCATTTAGCTCAAAACAATTCATTAAATGCATGAAAAATAGGAAATGAAGTTAGATAGGGTTGAAATTGTAGGATGTGGCTTCTAATGGTTCATATTGAATGCACAAAAAGTCTGGAGTTGAAAAAAGTTAAAAAAAATTGAAATCCTTATGTAACAGACGAGTTTTCGTCCGAAACCCTGATACTTCGAAAGAGATTGTCCATTTTGTACACGAAGTGCATCCAGCTTTTGCCGTAACCCTCTCAACTTTTTATCACATGCTATGTGGGTGAAATTATGATACCATGCCAAGTTTCAACCATTTTAGAGTTCATTTGTGGTGCTTTTTAATTTCGGGGTCATTTAGCTCAAAACAATTCATTAAATGCATAAAAAATAGCAAATGAAGTTAGATAGGGTTGAAATTTTAGGATGTGGCTTCTAATGCTTCATATTGAATGCACAAAAAGTCTGGAGTTGAAATAAGTTAAAAAAATTGAAATCCTTTGGTAACACACGAGTTTTCGTCCGAAACCCTGATACTTCGAAAGAGATTGTCCATTTTGTACACGAAGTGCATCCAGTTTTTGCCGTAACCCTCTCAACTTTTTAGCACATGCTATGTGGGTGAAATTATGATACCATGCCAAGTTTCAACCATTTCAGAGTTCATTTGTGGTGCTTTTTAATTTCAGGGTCATTTATCTCAAAACAATTCATTAAATGCATGAAAAATAGCAAATGAAGTTAGATAGGGTTGAAAGTTTAGGATGTGGCTTCTAATGGTTCATATTGAATGCACAAAAAGTCTGGAGTTGAAATAATTTTAAAAAATTGAAATCCTTTTGTAACAGACGAGTTTTCGTCCGAAACCCTGATACTTCGAAAGAGATTGTCCATTTTGTACACGAAGTGCATCCAGTTTTTGCCGTAACCCTCTCAACTTTTTAGCACATGCTATGTGGGTGAAATTATGATACCATGCCAACTTTCAACCATTTCAGAGTTCATTTGTGGTGCTTTTTAATTTCAGAGTTATTTAGCTCAAAACAATTCATTAAATGCATGAAAAATAGCAAATGAAGTTAGATAGGGTTGAAATTTTGGGATGTGGCTTCTAATGGTTCATATGGAATGCACAAAAAGTTTGGAGTTGAAATAAGTTAAAAAAAATTGAAATCCTTTTGTAACAGACGAGTTTTCATCCGAAACCCTGATATTTCGAAAGAGATTGTCCATTTTGTACACGAAGTGCATCCAGTTTTTGCCGTAACCCTCTCAACTTTTTAGCACATGCTATGTGGGTGAAATTATGATACCATGCCAAGTTTCAACCATTTGATAGTTCATTTGTGGTGCTTTTTAATTTCAGGGTCATTTAGCTCAAAACAATTCATTAAATGCATGAAAAATAGGAAATGAAGTTAGATAGGGTTGAAATTTTAGGATGTGGCTTCCAATGGTTCATATTGAATGCACAAAAAGTCTGGAGTTGAAAAAAGTTAAAAAAAATTGAAATCCTTATGTAACAGACGAGTTTTCGTCCGAAACCCTGATACTTCGAAAGAGATTGTCCATTTTGTACACGAAGTGCTTCCAGCTTTTGCCGTAACCCTCTCAAATTTTTATCCCATGCTATGTGGGTGAAATTATGATACCATGCCAAGTTTTAACCTTTTTAGAGTTCATTTGTGGTGCTTTTTAATTTCAGGGTCATTTAGCTCAAAACAATTCATTAAATGCATAAAAAATAGCAAATGAAGTTAGATAGGGTTGAAATTTTAGGATGTGGCTTCTAATGCTTCATATTGAATGCACAAAAAGTCTGGAGTTGAAATAAGTTAAAAAAATTGAAATCCTTTGGTAACACACGAGTTTTCGTCCGAAACCCTGATACTTCGAAAGAGATTGTCCATTTTGTACACGAAGTGCATCCAGTTTTTGCCGTAACCCTCTCAACTTTTTAGCACATGCTATGTGGGTGAAATTATGATACCATGCCAAGTTTCAACCATTTCAGAGTTCATTTGTGGTGCTTATTAATTTCAGGGTCATTTAGCTCAAAACTATTCATTAAATGCATGAAAAATAGCAAATGAAGTTAGATAGGGTTGAAATTTTAGGATGTGGCTTCTAATGGTTCATATTGAATGCACAAAAAGTCTGGAGTTGAAATAAGTTTAAAAAAATTGAAATCCTTATGTAACAGACGAGTTTTCGTCCGAAACCCTGACACTTCGAAAGAGATTGTCCATTTTGTGCACGAAGTGCATCCAGCTTTTGCCGTAAACCTCTCAACTTTTTATCCCATGCTATGTGGGTGAAATTATGATACCATGCCAAGTTTCAACCATTTGATAGTTCATTTGTGGTGCTTTTTAATTTCAGGGTCATTTAGCTCAAAACAATTCATTAAATGCATGAAAAATAGGAAATGAAGTTAGATAGGGTTGAAATTTTAGGATGTGTCTTCCAATGGTTCATATTGAATGCACAAAAAGTCTGGAGTTGAAAAAAGTTAAAAAAAATTGAAATCCTTATGTAACAGACGAGTTTTCGTCCGAAACCCTGATACTTCGAAAGAGATTGTCCATTTTGTACACGAAGTGCTTCCAGCTTTTGCCGTAACCCTCTCAACTTTTTATCCCATGCTATGTGGGTGAAATTATGATACCATGCCAAGTTTCAACCTTTTTAGAGTTCATTTGTGGTGCTTTTTAATTTCAGGGTCATTTAGCTCAAAACAATTCATTAAATGCATAAAAAATAGCAAATGAAGTTAGATAGGGTTGAAATTTTAGGATGTGGCTTCTAATGCATCATATTGAATGCCTAAAAAGTCTGGAGTTGAAATAAGTTAAAAAAATTGAAATCCTTTGGTAACACACGAGTTTTCGTCCGAAACCCTGATACTTCGAAAGAGATTGTCCATTTTGTACACGAAGTGCATCCAGTTTTTGCCGTAACCCTCTCAACTTTTTAGCACATGCTATGTGGGTGAAATTATGATACCATGCCAAGTTTCAACCATTTCAGAGTTCATTTGTGGTGCTTTTTAATTTCAGGGTCATTTAGCTGAAAACAATTCATTAAATGCATGAAAAATAGCAAATGAAGTTAGATAGGGTTGAAAGTTTAGGATGTGGCTTCTAATGGTTCATATTGAATGCACAAAAAGTCTGGAGTTGAAATAATTTTAAAAAATTGAAATCCTTTTGTAACAGACGAGTTTTCGTCTGAAACCGTGATACTTCGAAAGAGATTGTCCATTTTGTACACGAAGTGCATCCAGTTTTTGCCGTAACCCTCTCAACTTTTTAGCACATGCTATGTGGGTGAAATTATGATACCATGCCAACTTTCAACCATTTCAGAGTTCATTTGTGGTGCTTTTTAATTTCAGGGTTATTTAGCTCAAAACAATTCATTAAATGCATGAAAAATAGCAAATGAAGTTAGATAGGGTTGAAATTTAAAGAATGTGGCTTCTAATGGTTCATATGGAATGCACAAAAAGTTTGGAGTTGAAATAAGTTTAAAAAAATTGAAATCCTTTTGTAACAGACGAGTTTTCGTACTAAACACTGATACTTCGAAAGAGATTGTCCATTTTGTACACGAAGTGCATCCAGTTTTTGCCGTAGCCCTCTCAACTTTTTAGCACATGCTATGTGGGTGAAATTATGATACCATGCCAAGTTTCAACCATTTCAGAGTTCATTTGTGGTGCTTTTTAATTTCAGGGTCATTTAGCTCAAAACAATTCATTTAATGCATGAAAAATAGCAAATGAAGTTAGATAGGGTTGAAATTTTAGGATGTGGCTTCTAATGGTTCATATTGAATGCACAAAAAGTTTGGAGTTGAAATAAGTTAAAAAAAATTGAAATCCTTTTGTAACAGACGAGTTTTCGTCCGAAACCCTGATACTTCGAAAGAGATTGTCCATTTTGTACACGAAGTGCATCCAGTTTTTGCCGTAACCCTCTCAACTTTTTAGCACATGCTATGTGGGTGAAATTATGATACCATGCCAACTTTCAACCATTTCAGAGTTCATTTGTGGTGCTTTTTAATTTCAGGGTCATTTAGCTCAAAACAATTCATTTAATGCATGAAAAATAGCAAATGAAGTTAGATAGGGTTGAAATTTTAGGATGTGGCTTCTAATGGTTCATATTGAATGCACAAAACGTTTGGAGTTAAAATAAGTTAAAAAAATTTGAAATCCTTTTGTAACAGACGAGTTTTCGTCCGAAACCCTGATACTTCGAAAGAGATTGTCCATTTTGTACACGAAGTGCATTCAGTTTTTGCCGTAAACCTCTCAACTTTTTAGCACATGCTATGTGGGTGAAATTATGATACCATGCCAACTTTCAACCATTTCAGAGTTCATTTGTGGTGCTTTTTAATTTCAGGGTCATTTAGCTCAAAACAATTCATTTAATGCATGAAAAATAGCAAATGAAGTTAGATAGGGTTGAAATTTTAGGATGTGGCTTCTAATGGTTCATATTGAATGCACAAAAAGTCTGGAGTTGAAATAAGTTTAAAAAAATTGAAATCCTTATGTAACAGACGAGTTTTCGTCCGAAACCCTGATACTTCGAAAGAGATTGTCCATTTTGTGCACGAAGTGCATCCAGCTTTTGCCGTAATCCTCTCAACTTTTTATCCCATGCTATGTGGGTGAAATTATGATACCATGCCAAGTTTCAACCATTTGATAGTTCATTTGTGGTGCTTTTTAATTTCAGGGTCATTTAGCTCAAAACAATTCATTAAATGCATGAAAAATAGGAAATGAAGTTAGATAGGGTTGAAATTTTAGGATGTGTCTTCCAATGGTTCATATTGAATGCACAAAAAGTCTGGAGTTGAAAAAAGTTAAAAAAAATTGAAATCCTTATGTAACAGACGAGTTTTCGTCCGAAACCCTGATACTTCGAAAGAGATTGTCCATTTTGTACACGAAGTGCTTCCAGCTTTTGCCGTAACCCTCTCAACTTTTTATCCCATGCTATGTGGGTGAAATTATGATACCATGCCAAGTTTCAACCTTTTTAGAGTTCATTTGTGGTGCTTTTTAATTTCAGGGTCATTTAGCTGAAAACAATTCATTAAATGCATAAAAAATAGCAAATGAAGTTAGATAGGGTTGAAATTTTAGGATGTGGCTTCTAATGGTTCATATTGAATGCCCAAAAAGTCTGGAGTTGAAATAAGTTAAAAAAATTGAAATCCTTTGGTAACACACGAGTTTTCGTCCGAAACCCTGATACTTCGAAAGAGATTGTCCATTTTGTACACGAAGTGCATCCAGTTTTTGCCGTAACCCTCTCAACTTTTTAGCACATGCTATGTGGGTGAAATTATGATTCCATGCCAACTTTCAACCATTTCAGAGTTCATTTGTGGTGCTTTTTAATTTCAGGGTTATTTAGCTCAAAACAATTCATTAAATGCATGAAAAATAGCAAATGAAGTTAGATAGGGTTGAAATTTTGGGATGTGGCTTCTAATGGTTCATATGGAATGCACAAAAAGTTTGGAGTTGAAATAAGTTAAAAAAAATTGAAATCCTTTTGTAACAGACGAGTTTTCGTCCGAAACCCTGATATTTCGAAAGAGATTGTCCATTTTGTACACGAAGTGCATCCAGTTTTTGCCGTAACCCTCTCAACTTTTTAGCACATGCTATGTGGGTGAAATTATGATACCATGCCAAGTTTCAACCATTTGATAGTTCATTTGTGGTGCTTTTTAATTTCAGGGTCATTTAGCTCAAAACAATTCATTAAATGCATAAAAAATAGCAAATGAAGTTAGATAGGGTTGAAATTTTAGGATGTGGCTTCTAATGCTTCATATTGAATGCACAAAAAGTCTGGAGTTGAAATAAGTTAAAAAAATTGAAATCCTTTGGTAACACACGAGTTTTCGTCCGAAACCCTGATACTTCGAAAGAGATTGTCCATTTTGTACACGAAGTGCATCCAGTTTTTGCCGTAACCCTCTCAACTTTTTAGCACATGCTATGTGGGTGAAATTATGATACCATGCCAAGTTTCAACCATTTCAGAGTTCATTTGTGGTGCTTTTTAATTTCAGGGTCATTTAGCTGAAAACAATTCATTAAATGCATGAAAAATAGCAAATGAAGTTAGATAGGGTTGAAAGTTTAGGATGTGGCTTCTAATGGTTCATATTGAATGCACAAAAAGTCTGGAGTTGAAATAATTTTAAAAAATTGAAATCCTTTTGTAACAGACGAGTTTTCGTCCGAAACCGTGATACTTCGAAAGAGATTGTCCATTTTGTACACGAAGTGCATCCAGTTTTTGCCGTAACCCTCTCAACTTTTTAGCACATGCTATGTGGGTGAAATTATGATACCATGCCAACTTTCAACCTTTTTAGAGTTCATTTGTGGTGCTTTTTAATTTCAGGGATATTTAGCTCAAAACAATTCATTAAATGCATAAAAAATAGCAAATGAAGTTAGATAGGGTTGAAATTTTAGGATGTGGCTTCTAATGCTTCATATTGAATGCACAAAAAGTCTGGAGTTGAAATAAGTTAAAAAAATTGAAATCCTTTGGTAACACACGAGTTTTCGTCCGAAACCCTGATACTTCGAAAGAGATTGTCCATTTTGTACACGAAGTGCATCCAGTTTTTGCCGTAACCCTCTCAACTTTTTAGCACATGCTATGTGGGTGAAATTATGATACCATGCCAAGTTTCAACCATTTCAGAGTTCATTTGTGGTGCTTTTTAATTTCAGGGTCATTTAGCTGAAAACAATTCATTAAATGCATGAAAAATAGCAAATGAAGTTAGATAGGGTTGAAAGTTTAGGATGTGGCTTCTAATGGTTCATATTGAATGCACAAAAAGTCTGGAGTTGAAATAATTTTAAAAAATTGAAATCCTTTTGTAACAGACGAGTTTTCGTCCGAAACCGTGATACTTCGAAAGAGATTGTCCATTTTGTACACGAAGTGCATCCAGTTTTTGCCGTAACCCTCTCAACTTTTTAGCACATGCTATGTGGGTGAAATTATGATACCATGCCAACTTTCAACCATTTCAGAGTTCATTTGTGGTGCTTTTTAATTTCAGGGATATTTAGCTCAAAACAATTCATTAAATGCATGAAAAATAGCAAATGAAGTTAGATAGGGTTGAAATTTAAAGAATGTGGCTTCTAATGGTTCATATGGAATGCACAAAAAGTTTGGAGTTGAAATAAGTTTAAAAAAATTGAAATCCTTTTGTAACAGACGAGTTTTCGTCCTAAACCCTGATACTTCGAAAGAGATTGTCCATTTTGTACACGAAGTGCATCCAGTTTTTGCCGTAACCCTCTCAACTTTTCAGCACATGCTATGTGGGTGAAATTATGATACCATGCCAAGTTTCAACCATTTCAGAGTTCATTTGCGGTGCTTTTTAATTTCAGGGTCATTTAGCTCAAAACAACTCATTTAATGCATGAAAAATAGCAAATGAAGTTAGATAGGGTTGAAATTTTAGGATGTGGCTTCTAATGGTTCATATGGAATGCACAAAAAGTTTGGAGTTGAAATAAGTTAAAAAATTTTGAAATCCTTTTGTAACAGACGAGTTTTCGTCCTAAACCCTGATACTTCGAAAGAGATTGTCCATTTTGTACACGAAGTGCATCCTGTTTTTG
This sequence comes from Elymus sibiricus, assembly GCA_039707655.1. Taxonomy (NCBI): domain Eukaryota; kingdom Viridiplantae; phylum Streptophyta; class Magnoliopsida; order Poales; family Poaceae; genus Elymus; species Elymus sibiricus. The sequence goes on from CM077665.1 coordinate 244,493,103, forward strand.
CCGTAACCCTCTCAACTTTTTAGCACATGCTATGTGGGTGAAATTATGATACCATGCCAACTTTCAACCATTTCAGAGTTCATTTGTGGTGCTTTTTAATTTCAGGGTCATTTAGCTCAAAACAATTCATTTAATGCATGAAAAATAGCAAATGAAGTTAGATAGGGTTGAAATTTTAGGATGTGGCTTCTAATGGTTCATATTGAATGCACAAAAAGTTTGGAGTTAAAAGAAGGTAAAAAAATTGAAATCCTTTTGTAACAGACGAGTTTTCGTCCGAAACCCTGATACTTCGAAAGAGATTGTCCATTTTGTACACGAAGTGCATTCAGTTTTTGCCGTAACCCTCTCAACTTTTTAGCACATGCTATGTGGGTGAAATTATGATACCATGCCAACTTTCAACCATTTCAGAGTTCATTTGTGGTGCTTTTTAATTTCAGGGTCATTTAGCTCAAAACAATTCATTAAATGCATGAAAAATAGGAAATGAAGTTAGATAGGGTTGAAATTTTAGGATGTGGCTTCTAATGGTTCATATGGAATGCACAAAAAGTTTGGAGTTGAAATAAGTTTAAAAAAATTGAAATCCTTTTGTAACAGACGAGTTTTCGTCCTAAACCTTGATACTTCGAAAGAGATTGTCCATTTTGTACACGAAGTGCATCCAGTTTTTGCCGTAACCCTCTCAACTTTTTAGCACATGCTATGTGGGTGAAATTATGATACCATGCCAAGTTTCAACCATTTCAGAGTTCATTTGTGGTGCTTTTTAATTTCAGGGTCATTTAGGTCAAAACAATTCATTAAATGCATGAAAAGTAGCAAATGAAGTTAGATAGGGTTGAAATTTTAGGATGTGGCTTCTAATGGTTCATATTGAATGCACAAAAAGTATGGAGTTGAAATAAGTTAAAAAAAATTGAAATCCTTTTGTAACAGACGAGTTTTCGTCCGAAACCCTGATATTTCGAAAGAGATTGTCCATTTTGTACACGAAGTGCATCCAGTTTTTGCCGTAACCCTCTCAACTTTTTAGCACATGCTATGTGGGTGAAATTATGATACCATGCCAAGTTTCAACCATTTGATAGTTCATTTGTGGTGCTTTTTAATTTCAGGGTCATTTAGCTCAAAACAATTCATTAAATGCATGAAAAATAGGAAATGAAGTTAGATAGGGTTGAAATTGTAGGATGTGGCTTCTAATGGTTCATATTGAATGCACAAAAAGTCTGGAGTTGAAAAAAGTTAAAAAAAATTGAAATCCTTATGTAACAGACGAGTTTTCGTCCGAAACCCTGATACTTCGAAAGAGATTGTCCATTTTGTACACGAAGTGCATCCAGCTTTTGCCGTAACCCTCTCAACTTTTTATCACATGCTATGTGGGTGAAATTATGATACCATGCCAAGTTTCAACCATTTTAGAGTTCATTTGTGGTGCTTTTTAATTTCGGGGTCATTTAGCTCAAAACAATTCATTAAATGCATAAAAAATAGCAAATGAAGTTAGATAGGGTTGAAATTTTAGGATGTGGCTTCTAATGCTTCATATTGAATGCACAAAAAGTCTGGAGTTGAAATAAGTTAAAAAAATTGAAATCCTTTGGTAACACACGAGTTTTCGTCCGAAACCCTGATACTTCGAAAGAGATTGTCCATTTTGTACACGAAGTGCATCCAGTTTTTGCCGTAACCCTCTCAACTTTTTAGCACATGCTATGTGGGTGAAATTATGATACCATGCCAAGTTTCAACCATTTCAGAGTTCATTTGTGGTGCTTTTTAATTTCAGGGTCATTTATCTCAAAACAATTCATTAAATGCATGAAAAATAGCAAATGAAGTTAGATAGGGTTGAAAGTTTAGGATGTGGCTTCTAATGGTTCATATTGAATGCACAAAAAGTCTGGAGTTGAAATAATTTTAAAAAATTGAAATCCTTTTGTAACAGACGAGTTTTCGTCCGAAACCCTGATACTTCGAAAGAGATTGTCCATTTTGTACACGAAGTGCATCCAGTTTTTGCCGTAACCCTCTCAACTTTTTAGCACATGCTATGTGGGTGAAATTATGATACCATGCCAACTTTCAACCATTTCAGAGTTCATTTGTGGTGCTTTTTAATTTCAGAGTTATTTAGCTCAAAACAATTCATTAAATGCATGAAAAATAGCAAATGAAGTTAGATAGGGTTGAAATTTTGGGATGTGGCTTCTAATGGTTCATATGGAATGCACAAAAAGTTTGGAGTTGAAATAAGTTAAAAAAAATTGAAATCCTTTTGTAACAGACGAGTTTTCATCCGAAACCCTGATATTTCGAAAGAGATTGTCCATTTTGTACACGAAGTGCATCCAGTTTTTGCCGTAACCCTCTCAACTTTTTAGCACATGCTATGTGGGTGAAATTATGATACCATGCCAAGTTTCAACCATTTGATAGTTCATTTGTGGTGCTTTTTAATTTCAGGGTCATTTAGCTCAAAACAATTCATTAAATGCATGAAAAATAGGAAATGAAGTTAGATAGGGTTGAAATTTTAGGATGTGGCTTCCAATGGTTCATATTGAATGCACAAAAAGTCTGGAGTTGAAAAAAGTTAAAAAAAATTGAAATCCTTATGTAACAGACGAGTTTTCGTCCGAAACCCTGATACTTCGAAAGAGATTGTCCATTTTGTACACGAAGTGCTTCCAGCTTTTGCCGTAACCCTCTCAAATTTTTATCCCATGCTATGTGGGTGAAATTATGATACCATGCCAAGTTTTAACCTTTTTAGAGTTCATTTGTGGTGCTTTTTAATTTCAGGGTCATTTAGCTCAAAACAATTCATTAAATGCATAAAAAATAGCAAATGAAGTTAGATAGGGTTGAAATTTTAGGATGTGGCTTCTAATGCTTCATATTGAATGCACAAAAAGTCTGGAGTTGAAATAAGTTAAAAAAATTGAAATCCTTTGGTAACACACGAGTTTTCGTCCGAAACCCTGATACTTCGAAAGAGATTGTCCATTTTGTACACGAAGTGCATCCAGTTTTTGCCGTAACCCTCTCAACTTTTTAGCACATGCTATGTGGGTGAAATTATGATACCATGCCAAGTTTCAACCATTTCAGAGTTCATTTGTGGTGCTTATTAATTTCAGGGTCATTTAGCTCAAAACTATTCATTAAATGCATGAAAAATAGCAAATGAAGTTAGATAGGGTTGAAATTTTAGGATGTGGCTTCTAATGGTTCATATTGAATGCACAAAAAGTCTGGAGTTGAAATAAGTTTAAAAAAATTGAAATCCTTATGTAACAGACGAGTTTTCGTCCGAAACCCTGACACTTCGAAAGAGATTGTCCATTTTGTGCACGAAGTGCATCCAGCTTTTGCCGTAAACCTCTCAACTTTTTATCCCATGCTATGTGGGTGAAATTATGATACCATGCCAAGTTTCAACCATTTGATAGTTCATTTGTGGTGCTTTTTAATTTCAGGGTCATTTAGCTCAAAACAATTCATTAAATGCATGAAAAATAGGAAATGAAGTTAGATAGGGTTGAAATTTTAGGATGTGTCTTCCAATGGTTCATATTGAATGCACAAAAAGTCTGGAGTTGAAAAAAGTTAAAAAAAATTGAAATCCTTATGTAACAGACGAGTTTTCGTCCGAAACCCTGATACTTCGAAAGAGATTGTCCATTTTGTACACGAAGTGCTTCCAGCTTTTGCCGTAACCCTCTCAACTTTTTATCCCATGCTATGTGGGTGAAATTATGATACCATGCCAAGTTTCAACCTTTTTAGAGTTCATTTGTGGTGCTTTTTAATTTCAGGGTCATTTAGCTCAAAACAATTCATTAAATGCATAAAAAATAGCAAATGAAGTTAGATAGGGTTGAAATTTTAGGATGTGGCTTCTAATGCATCATATTGAATGCCTAAAAAGTCTGGAGTTGAAATAAGTTAAAAAAATTGAAATCCTTTGGTAACACACGAGTTTTCGTCCGAAACCCTGATACTTCGAAAGAGATTGTCCATTTTGTACACGAAGTGCATCCAGTTTTTGCCGTAACCCTCTCAACTTTTTAGCACATGCTATGTGGGTGAAATTATGATACCATGCCAAGTTTCAACCATTTCAGAGTTCATTTGTGGTGCTTTTTAATTTCAGGGTCATTTAGCTGAAAACAATTCATTAAATGCATGAAAAATAGCAAATGAAGTTAGATAGGGTTGAAAGTTTAGGATGTGGCTTCTAATGGTTCATATTGAATGCACAAAAAGTCTGGAGTTGAAATAATTTTAAAAAATTGAAATCCTTTTGTAACAGACGAGTTTTCGTCTGAAACCGTGATACTTCGAAAGAGATTGTCCATTTTGTACACGAAGTGCATCCAGTTTTTGCCGTAACCCTCTCAACTTTTTAGCACATGCTATGTGGGTGAAATTATGATACCATGCCAACTTTCAACCATTTCAGAGTTCATTTGTGGTGCTTTTTAATTTCAGGGTTATTTAGCTCAAAACAATTCATTAAATGCATGAAAAATAGCAAATGAAGTTAGATAGGGTTGAAATTTAAAGAATGTGGCTTCTAATGGTTCATATGGAATGCACAAAAAGTTTGGAGTTGAAATAAGTTTAAAAAAATTGAAATCCTTTTGTAACAGACGAGTTTTCGTACTAAACACTGATACTTCGAAAGAGATTGTCCATTTTGTACACGAAGTGCATCCAGTTTTTGCCGTAGCCCTCTCAACTTTTTAGCACATGCTATGTGGGTGAAATTATGATACCATGCCAAGTTTCAACCATTTCAGAGTTCATTTGTGGTGCTTTTTAATTTCAGGGTCATTTAGCTCAAAACAATTCATTTAATGCATGAAAAATAGCAAATGAAGTTAGATAGGGTTGAAATTTTAGGATGTGGCTTCTAATGGTTCATATTGAATGCACAAAAAGTTTGGAGTTGAAATAAGTTAAAAAAAATTGAAATCCTTTTGTAACAGACGAGTTTTCGTCCGAAACCCTGATACTTCGAAAGAGATTGTCCATTTTGTACACGAAGTGCATCCAGTTTTTGCCGTAACCCTCTCAACTTTTTAGCACATGCTATGTGGGTGAAATTATGATACCATGCCAACTTTCAACCATTTCAGAGTTCATTTGTGGTGCTTTTTAATTTCAGGGTCATTTAGCTCAAAACAATTCATTTAATGCATGAAAAATAGCAAATGAAGTTAGATAGGGTTGAAATTTTAGGATGTGGCTTCTAATGGTTCATATTGAATGCACAAAACGTTTGGAGTTAAAATAAGTTAAAAAAATTTGAAATCCTTTTGTAACAGACGAGTTTTCGTCCGAAACCCTGATACTTCGAAAGAGATTGTCCATTTTGTACACGAAGTGCATTCAGTTTTTGCCGTAAACCTCTCAACTTTTTAGCACATGCTATGTGGGTGAAATTATGATACCATGCCAACTTTCAACCATTTCAGAGTTCATTTGTGGTGCTTTTTAATTTCAGGGTCATTTAGCTCAAAACAATTCATTTAATGCATGAAAAATAGCAAATGAAGTTAGATAGGGTTGAAATTTTAGGATGTGGCTTCTAATGGTTCATATTGAATGCACAAAAAGTCTGGAGTTGAAATAAGTTTAAAAAAATTGAAATCCTTATGTAACAGACGAGTTTTCGTCCGAAACCCTGATACTTCGAAAGAGATTGTCCATTTTGTGCACGAAGTGCATCCAGCTTTTGCCGTAATCCTCTCAACTTTTTATCCCATGCTATGTGGGTGAAATTATGATACCATGCCAAGTTTCAACCATTTGATAGTTCATTTGTGGTGCTTTTTAATTTCAGGGTCATTTAGCTCAAAACAATTCATTAAATGCATGAAAAATAGGAAATGAAGTTAGATAGGGTTGAAATTTTAGGATGTGTCTTCCAATGGTTCATATTGAATGCACAAAAAGTCTGGAGTTGAAAAAAGTTAAAAAAAATTGAAATCCTTATGTAACAGACGAGTTTTCGTCCGAAACCCTGATACTTCGAAAGAGATTGTCCATTTTGTACACGAAGTGCTTCCAGCTTTTGCCGTAACCCTCTCAACTTTTTATCCCATGCTATGTGGGTGAAATTATGATACCATGCCAAGTTTCAACCTTTTTAGAGTTCATTTGTGGTGCTTTTTAATTTCAGGGTCATTTAGCTGAAAACAATTCATTAAATGCATAAAAAATAGCAAATGAAGTTAGATAGGGTTGAAATTTTAGGATGTGGCTTCTAATGGTTCATATTGAATGCCCAAAAAGTCTGGAGTTGAAATAAGTTAAAAAAATTGAAATCCTTTGGTAACACACGAGTTTTCGTCCGAAACCCTGATACTTCGAAAGAGATTGTCCATTTTGTACACGAAGTGCATCCAGTTTTTGCCGTAACCCTCTCAACTTTTTAGCACATGCTATGTGGGTGAAATTATGATTCCATGCCAACTTTCAACCATTTCAGAGTTCATTTGTGGTGCTTTTTAATTTCAGGGTTATTTAGCTCAAAACAATTCATTAAATGCATGAAAAATAGCAAATGAAGTTAGATAGGGTTGAAATTTTGGGATGTGGCTTCTAATGGTTCATATGGAATGCACAAAAAGTTTGGAGTTGAAATAAGTTAAAAAAAATTGAAATCCTTTTGTAACAGACGAGTTTTCGTCCGAAACCCTGATATTTCGAAAGAGATTGTCCATTTTGTACACGAAGTGCATCCAGTTTTTGCCGTAACCCTCTCAACTTTTTAGCACATGCTATGTGGGTGAAATTATGATACCATGCCAAGTTTCAACCATTTGATAGTTCATTTGTGGTGCTTTTTAATTTCAGGGTCATTTAGCTCAAAACAATTCATTAAATGCATAAAAAATAGCAAATGAAGTTAGATAGGGTTGAAATTTTAGGATGTGGCTTCTAATGCTTCATATTGAATGCACAAAAAGTCTGGAGTTGAAATAAGTTAAAAAAATTGAAATCCTTTGGTAACACACGAGTTTTCGTCCGAAACCCTGATACTTCGAAAGAGATTGTCCATTTTGTACACGAAGTGCATCCAGTTTTTGCCGTAACCCTCTCAACTTTTTAGCACATGCTATGTGGGTGAAATTATGATACCATGCCAAGTTTCAACCATTTCAGAGTTCATTTGTGGTGCTTTTTAATTTCAGGGTCATTTAGCTGAAAACAATTCATTAAATGCATGAAAAATAGCAAATGAAGTTAGATAGGGTTGAAAGTTTAGGATGTGGCTTCTAATGGTTCATATTGAATGCACAAAAAGTCTGGAGTTGAAATAATTTTAAAAAATTGAAATCCTTTTGTAACAGACGAGTTTTCGTCCGAAACCGTGATACTTCGAAAGAGATTGTCCATTTTGTACACGAAGTGCATCCAGTTTTTGCCGTAACCCTCTCAACTTTTTAGCACATGCTATGTGGGTGAAATTATGATACCATGCCAACTTTCAACCATTTCAGAGTTCATTTGTGGTGCTTTTTAATTTCAGGGATATTTAGCTCAAAACAATTCATTAAATGCATGAAAAATAGCAAATGAAGTTAGATAGGGTTGAAATTTAAAGAATGTGGCTTCTAATGGTTCATATGGAATGCACAAAAAGTTTGGAGTTGAAATAAGTTTAAAAAAATTGAAATCCTTTTGTAACAGACGAGTTTTCGTCCTAAACCCTGATACTTCGAAAGAGATTGTCCATTTTGTACACGAAGTGCATCCAGTTTTTGCCGTAACCCTCTCAACTTTTTAGCACATGCTATGTGGGTGAAATTATGATACCATGCCAAGTTTCAACCATTTCAGAGTTCATTTGCGGTGCTTTTTAATTTCAGGGTCATTTAGCTCAAAACAACTCATTTAATGCATGAAAAATAGCAAATGAAGTTAGATAGGGTTGAAATTTTAGGATGTGGCTTCTAATGGTTCATATTGAATGCACAAAAAGTTTGGAGTTGAAATAAGTTAAAAAAATTTGAAATCCTTTTGTAACAGACGAGTTTTCGTCCTAAACCCTGATACTTCGAAAGAGATTGTCCATTTTGTACACGAAGTGCATCCTGTTTTTGCCGTAACCCTCTCAACTTTTTAGCACATGCTATGTGGGTGAAATTATGATACCATGCCAACTTTCAACCATTTCAGAGTTCATTTGTGGTGCTTTTTAATTTCAGGGTCATTTAGCTCAAAACAATTCATTTAATGCATGAAAAATAGCAAATGAAGTTAGATAGGGTTGAAATTTTAGGATGTGGCTTCTAATGGTTCATATTGAATGCACAAAAAGTTTGGAGTTAAAAGAAGTTAAAAAAATTGAAATCCTTTTGTAACAGACGAGTTTTCGTCCGAAACCCTGATACTTCGAAAGAGATTGTCCATTTTGTACACGAAGTGCATTCAGTTTTTGCCGTAACCCTCTCAACTTTTTAGAACATGCTATGTGGGTGAAATTATGATACCATGCCAACTTTCAACCATTTCAGAGTTCATTTGTGGTGCTTTTTAATTTCAGGGTTATTTAGCTCAAAACAATTCATTAAATGCATGAAAAATAGCAAATGAAGTTAGATAGGGTTGAAATTTTAGGATGTGGCTTCTAATGGTTCATATGGAATGCACAAAAAGTTTGGAGTTGAAATAAGTTTAAAAAAATTGAAATCCTTTTGTAACAGACGAGTTTTCGTCCTAAACCTTGATACTTCGAAAGAGATTGTCCATTTTGTACACGAAGTGCATCTAGTTTTTGCCGTAACCCTCTCAACTTTTTAGCACATGCTATGTGGGTGAAATTATGATACCATGCCAAGTTTCAACCATTTCAGAGTTCATTTGTGGTGCTTTTTAATTTCAGGGTCATTTAGGTCAAAACAATTCATTAAATGCATGAAAAGTAGCAAATGAAGTTAGATAGGGTTGAAATTTTAGGATGTGGCTTCTAATGGTTCATATTGAATGCACAAAAAGTATGGAGTTGAAATAAGTTAAAAAAAATTGAAATCCTTTTGTAACAGACGAGTTTTCGTCCGAAACCCTGATATTTCGAAAGAGATTGTCCATTTTGTACACGAAGTGCATCCAGTTTTTGCCGTAACCCTCTCAACTTTTTAGCACATGCTATGTGGGTGAAATTATGATACCATGCCAAGTTTCAACCATTTGATAGTTCATTTGTGGTGCTTTTTAATTTCAGGGTCATTTAGCTCAAAACAATTCATTAAATGCATGAAAAATAGGAAATGAAGTTAGATAGGGTTGAAATTGTAGGATGTGGCTTCTAATGGTTCATATTGAATGCACAAAAAGTCTGGAGTTGAAAAAAGTTAAAAAAAATTGAAATCCTTATGTAACAGACGAGTTTTCGTCCGAAACCCTGATACTTCGAAAGAGATTGTCCATTTTGTACACGAAGTGCATCCAGCTTTTGCCGTAACCCTCTCAACTTTTTATCCCATGCTATGTGGGTGAAATTATGATACCATGCCAAGTTTCAACCATTTTAGAGTTCATTTGTGGTGCTTTTTAATTTCGGGGTCATTTAGCTCAAAACAATTCATTAAATGCATAAAAAATAGCAAATGAAGTTAGATAGGGTTGAAATTTTAGGATGTGGCTTCTAATGCTTCATATTGAATGCACAAAAAGTCTGGAGTTGAAATAAGTTAAAAAAATTGAAATCCTTTGGTAACACACGAGTTTTCGTCCGAAACCCTGATACTTCGAAAGAGATTGTCCATTTTGTACACGAAGTGCATCCAGTTTTTGCCGTAACCCTCTCAACTTTTTAGCACATGCTATGTGGGTGAAATTATGATACCATGCCAAGTTTCAACCATTTCAGAGTTCATTTGTGGTGCTTTTTAATTTCAGGGTCATTTATCTCAAAACAATTCATTAAATGCATGAAAAATAGCAAATGAAGTTAGATAGGGTTGAAAGTTTAGGATGTGGCTTCTAATGGTTCATATTGAATGCACAAAAAGTCTGGAGTTGAAATAATTTTAAAAAATTGAAATCCTTTTGTAACAGACGAGTTTTCGTCCGAAACCCTGATACTTCGAAAGAGATTGTCCATTTTGTACACGAAGTGCATCCAGTTTTTGCCGTAACCCTCTCAACTTTTTAGCACATGCTATGTGGGTGAAATTATGATACCATGCCAACTTTCAACCATTTCAGAGTTCATTTGTGGTGCTTTTTAATTTCAGAGTTATTTAGCTCAAAACAATTCATTAAATGCATGAAAAATAGCAAATGAAGTTAGATAGGGTTGAAATTTTGGGATGTGGCTTCTAATGGTTCATATGGAATGCACAAAAAGTTTGGAGTTGAAATAAGTTAAAAAAAATTGAAATCCTTTTGTAACAGACGAGTTTTCATCCGAAACCCTGATATTTCGAAAGAGATTGTCCATTTTGTACACGAAGTGCATCCAGTTTTTGCCGTAACCCTCTCAACTTTTTAGCACATGCTATGTGGGTGAAATTATGATACCATGCCAAGTTTCAACCATTTGATAGTTCATTTGTGGTGCTTTTTAATTTCAGGGTCATTTAGCTCAAAACAATTCATTAAATGCATGAAAAATAGGAAATGAAGTTAGATAGGGTTGAAATTTTAGGATGTGGCTTCCAATGGTTCATATTGAATGCACAAAAAGTCTGGAGTTGAAAAAAGTTAAAAAAAATTGAAATCCTTATGTAACAGACGAGTTTTCGTCCGAAACCCTGATACTTCGAAAGAGATTGTCCATTTTGTACACGAAGTGCTTCCAGCTTTTGCCGTAACCCTCTCAAATTTTTATCCCATGCTATGTGGGTGAAATTATGATACCATGCCAAGTTTTAACCTTTTTAGAGTTCATTTGTGGTGCTTTTTAATTTCAGGGTCATTTAGCTCAAAACAATTCATTAAATGCATAAAAAATAGCAAATGAAGTTAGATAGGGTTGAAATTTTAGGATGTGGCTTCTAATGCTTCATATTGAATGCACAAAAAGTCTGGAGTTGAAATAAGTTAAAAAAATTGAAATCCTTTGGTAACACACGAGTTTTCGTCCGAAACCCTGATACTTCGAAAGAGATTGTCCATTTTGTACACGAAGTGCATCCAGTTTTTGCCGTAACCCTCTCAACTTTTTAGCACATGCTATGTGGGTGAAATTATGATACCATGCCAAGTTTCAACCATTTCAGAGTTCATTTGTGGTGCTTATTAATTTCAGGGTCATTTAGCTCAAAACTATTCATTAAATGCATGAAAAATAGCAAATGAAGTTAGATAGGGTTGAAATTTTAGGATGTGGCTTCTAATGGTTCATATTGAATGCACAAAAAGTCTGGAGTTGAAATAAGTTTAAAAAAATTGAAATCCTTATGTAACAGACGAGTTTTCGTCCGAAACCCTGACACTTCGAAAGAGATTGTCCATTTTGTGCACGAAGTGCATCCAGCTTTTGCCGTAAACCTCTCAACTTTTTATCCCATGCTATGTGGGTGAAATTATGATACCATGCCAAGTTTCAACCATTTGATAGTTCATTTGTGGTGCTTTTTAATTTCAGGGTCATTTAGCTCAAAACAATTCATTAAATGCATGAAAAATAGGAAATGAAGTTAGATAGGGTTGAAATTTTAGGATGTGTCTTCCAATGGTTCATATTGAATGCACAAAAAGTCTGGAGTTGAAAAAAGTTAAAAAAAATTGAAATCCTTATGTAACAGACGAGTTTTCGTCCGAAACCCTGATACTTCGAAAGAGATTGTCCATTTTGTACACGAAGTGCTTCCAGCTTTTGCCGTAACCCTCTCAACTTTTTATCCCATGCTATGTGGGTGAAATTATGATACCATGCCAAGTTTCAACCTTTTTAGAGTTCATTTGTGGTGCTTTTTAATTTCAGGGTCATTTAGCTCAAAACAATTCATTAAATGCATAAAAAATAGCAAATGAAGTTAGATAGGGTTGAAATTTTAGGATGTGGCTTCTAATGCATCATATTGAATGCCTAAAAAGTCTGGAGTTGAAATAAGTTAAAAAAATTGAAATCCTTTGGTAACACACGAGTTTTCGTCCGAAACCCTGATACTTCGAAAGAGATTGTCCATTTTGTACACGAAGTGCATCCAGTTTTTGCCGTAACCCTCTCAACTTTTTAGCACATGCTATGTGGGTGAAATTATGATACCATGCCAAGTTTCAACCATTTCAGAGTTCATTTGTGGTGCTTTTTAATTTCAGGGTCATTTAGCTGAAAACAATTCATTAAATGCATGAAAAATAGCAAATGAAGTTAGATAGGGTTGAAAGTTTAGGATGTGGCTTCTAATGGTTCATATTGAATGCACAAAAAGTCTGGAGATGAAATAATTTTAAAAAATTGAAATCCTTTTGTAACAGACGAGTTTTCGTCTGAAACCGTGATACTTCGAAAGAGATTGTCCATTTTGTACACGAAGTGCATCCAGTTTTTGCCGTAACCCTCTCAACTTTTTAGCACATGCTATGTGGGTGAAATTATGATACCATGCCAACTTTCAACCATTTCAGAGTTCATTTGTGGTGCTTTTTAATTTCAGGGTTATTTAGCTCAAAACAATTCATTAAATGCATGAAAAATAGCAAATGAAGTTAGATAGGGTTGAAATTTAAAGAATGTGGCTTCTAATGGTTCATATGGAATGCACAAAAAGTTTGGAGTTGAAATAAGTTTAAAAAAATTGAAATCCTTTTGTAACAGACGAGTTTTCGTACTAAACACTGATACTTCGAAAGAGATTGTCCATTTTGTACACGAAGTGCATCCAGTTTTTGCCGTAGCCCTCTCAACTTTTTAGCACATGCTATGTGGGTGAAATTATGATACCATGCCAAGTTTCAACCATTTCAGAGTTCATTTGTGGTGCTTTTTAATTTCAGGGTCATTTAGCTCAAAACAATTCATTTAATGCATGAAAAATAGCAAATGAAGTTAGATAGGGTTGAAATTTTAGGATGTGGCTTCTAATGGTTCATATTGAATGCACAAAACGTTTGGAGTTAAAATAAGTTAAAAAAATTTGAAATCCTTTTGTAACAGACGAGTTTTCGTCCGAAACCCTGATACTTCGAAAGAGATTGTCCATTTTGTACACGAAGTGCATTCAGTTTTTGCCGTAAACCTCTCAACTTTTTAGCACATGCTATGTGGGTGAAATTATGATACCATGCCAACTTTCAACCATTTCAGAGTTCATTTGTGGTGCTTTTTAATTTCAGGGTCATTTAGCTCAAAACAATTCATTTAATGCATGAAAAATAGCAAATGAAGTTAGATAGGGTTGAAATTTTAGGATGTGGCTTCTAATGGTTCATATTGAATGCACAAAAAGTCTGGAGTTGAAATAAGTTTAAAAAAATTGAAATCCTTATGTAACAGACGAGTTTTCGTCCGAAACCCTGATACTTCGAAAGAGATTGTCCATTTTGTGCACGAAGTGCATCCAGCTTTTGCCGTAATCCTCTCAACTTTTTATCCCATGCTATGTGGGTGAAATTATGATACCATGCCAAGTTTCAACCATTTGATAGTTCATTTGTGGTGCTTTTTAATTTCAGGGTCATTTAGCTCAAAACAATTCATTAAATGCATGAAAAATAGGAAATGAAGTTAGATAGGGTTGAAATTTTAGGATGTGTCTTCCAATGGTTCATATTGAATGCACAAAAAGTCTGGAGTTGAAAAAAGTTAAAAAAAATTGAAATCCTTATGTAACAGACGAGTTTTCGTCCGAAACCCTGATACTTCGAAAGAGATTGTCCATTTTGTACACGAAGTGCTTCCAGCTTTTGCCGTAACCCTCTCAACTTTTTATCCCATGCTATGTGGGTGAAATTATGATACCATGCCAAGTTTCAACCTTTTTAGAGTTCATTTGTGGTGCTTTTTAATTTCAGGGTCATTTAGCTGAAAACAATTCATTAAATGCATAAAAAATAGCAAATGAAGTTAGATAGGGTTGAAATTTTAGGATGTGGCTTCTAATGGTTCATATTGAATGCCCAAAAAGTCTGGAGTTGAAATAAGTTAAAAAAATTGAAATCCTTTGGTAACACACGAGTTTTCGTCCGAAACCCTGATACTTCGAAAGAGATTGTCCATTTTGTACACGAAGTGCATCCAGTTTTTGCCGTAACCCTCTCAACTTTTTAGCACATGCTATGTGGGTGAAATTATGATTCCATGCCAACTTTCAACCATTTCAGAGTTCATTTGTGGTGCTTTTTAATTTCAGGGTTATTTAGCTCAAAACAATTCATTAAATGCATGAAAAATAGCAAATGAAGTTAGATAGGGTTGAAATTTTGGGATGTGGCTTCTAATGGTTCATATGGAATGCACAAAAAGTTTGGAGTTGAAATAAGTTAAAAAAAATTGAAATCCTTTTGTAACAGACGAGTTTTCGTCCGAAACCCTGATATTTCGAAAGAGATTGTCCATTTTGTACACGAAGTGCATCCAGTTTTTGCCGTAACCCTCTCAACTTTTTAGCACATGCTATGTGGGTGAAATTATGATACCATGCCAAGTTTCAACCATTTGATAGTTCATTTGTGGTGCTTTTTAATTTCAGGGTCATTTAGCTCAAAACAATTCATTAAATGCATAAAAAATAGCAAATGAAGTTAGATAGGGTTGAAATTTTAGGATGTGGCTTCTAATGCTTCATATTGAATGCACAAAAAGTCTGGAGTTGAAATAAGTTAAAAAAATTGAAATCCTTTGGTAACACACGAGTTTTCGTCCGAAACCCTGATACTTCGAAAGAGATTGTCCATTTTGTACACGAAGTGCATCCAGTTTTTGCCGTAACCCTCTCAACTTTTTAGCACATGCTATGTGGGTGAAATTATGATACCATGCCAAGTTTCAACCATTTCAGAGTTCATTTGTGGTGCTTTTTAATTTCAGGGTCATTTAGCTGAAAACAATTCATTAAATGCATGAAAAATAGCAAATGAAGTTAGATAGGGTTGAAAGTTTAGGATGTGGCTTCTAATGGTTCATATTGAATGCACAAAAAGTCTGGAGTTGAAATAATTTTAAAAAATTGAAATCCTTTTGTAACAGACGAGTTTTCGTCCGAAACCGTGATACTTCGAAAGAGATTGTCCATTTTGTACACGAAGTGCATCCAGTTTTTGCCGTAACCCTCTCAACTTTTTAGCACATGCTATGTGGGTGAAATTATGATACCATGCCAACTTTCAACCATTTCAGAGTTCATTTGTGGTGCTTTTTAATTTCAGGGATATTTAGCTCAAAACAATTCATTAAATGCATGAAAAATAGCAAATGAAGTTAGATAGGGTTGAAATTTAAAGAATGTGGCTTCTAATGGTTCATATGGAATGCACAAAAAGTTTGGAGTTGAAATAAGTTTAAAAAAATTGAAATCCTTTTGTAACAGACGAGTTTTCGTCCTAAACCCTGATACTTCGAAAGAGATTGTCCATTTTGTACACGAAGTGCATCCAGTTTTTGCCGTAACCCTCTCAACTTTTTAGCACATGCTATGTGGGTGAAATTATGATACCATGCCAAGTTTCAACCATTTCAGAGTTCATTTGCGGTGCTTTTTAATTTCAGGGTCATTTAGCTCAAAACAACTCATTTAATGCATGAAAAATAGCAAATGAAGTTAGATAGGGTTGAAATTTTAGGATGTGGCTTCTAATGGTTCATATTGAATGCACAAAAAGTTTGGAGTTGAAATAAGTTAAAAAATTTTGAAATCCTTTTGTAACAGACGAGTTTTCGTCCTAAACCCTGATACTTCGAAAGAGATTGTCCATTTTGTACACGAAGTGCATCCTGTTTTTGCCGTAACCCTCTCAACTTTTTAGCACATGCTATGTGGGTGAAATTATGATACCATGCCAACTTTCAACCATTTCAGAGTTCATTTGTGGTGCTTTTTAATTTCAGGGTCATTTAGCTCAAAACAATTCATTTAATGCATGAAAAATAGCAAATGAAGTTAGATAGGGTTGAAATTTTAGGATGTGGCTTCTAATGGTTCATATTGAATGCACAAAAAGTTTGGAGTTAAAAGAAGTTAAAAAAATTGAAATCCTTTTGTAACAGACGAGTTTTCGTCCGAAACCCTGATACTTCGAAAGAGATTGTCCATTTTGTACACGAAGTGCATTCAGTTTTTGCCGTAACCCTCTCAACTTTTTAGAACATGCTATGTGGGTGAAATTATGATACCATGCCAACTTTCAACCATTTCAGAGTTCATTTGTGGTGCTTTTTAATTTCAGGGTTATTTAGCTCAAAACAATTCATTAAATGCATGAAAAATAGCAAATGAAGTTAGATAGGGTTGAAATTTTAGGATGTGGCTTCTAATGGTTCATATGGAATGCACAAAAAGTTTGGAGTTGAAATAAGTTTAAAAAAATTGAAATCCTTTTGTAACAGACGAGTTTTCGTCCTAAACCTTGATACTTCGAAAGAGATTGTCCATTTTGTACACGAAGTGCATCTAGTTTTTGCCGTAACCCTCTCAACTTTTTAGCACATGCTATGTGGGTGAAATTATGATACCATGCCAAGTTTCAACCATTTCAGAGTTCATTTGTGGTGCTTTTTAATTTCAGGGTCATTTAGGTCAAAACAATTCATTAAATGCATGAAAAGTAGCAAATGAAGTTAGATAGGGTTGAAATTTTAGGATGTGGCTTCTAATGGTTCATATTGAATGCACAAAAAGTATGGAGTTGAAATAAGTTAAAAAAAATTGAAATCCTTTTGTAACAGACGAGTTTTCGTCCGAAACCCTGATATTTCGAAAGAGATTGTCCATTTTGTACACGAAGTGCATCCAGTTTTTGCCGTAACCCTCTCAACTTTTTAGCACATGCTATGTGGGTGAAATTATGATACCATGCCAAGTTTCAACCATTTGATAGTTCATTTGTGGTGCTTTTTAATTTCAGGGTCATTTAGCTCAAAACAATTCATTAAATGCATGAAAAATAGGAAATGAAGTTAGATAGGGTTGAAATTGTAGGATGTGGCTTCTAATGGTTCATATTGAATGCACAAAAAGTCTGGAGTTGAAAAAAGTTAAAAAAAATTGAAATCCTTATGTAACAGACGAGTTTTCGTCCGAAACCCTGATACTTCGAAAGAGATTGTCCATTTTGTACACGAAGTGCATCCAGCTTTTGCCGTAACCCTCTCAACTTTTTATCCCATGCTATGTGGGTGAAATTATGATACCATGCCAAGTTTCAACCATTTTAGAGTTCATTTGTGGTGCTTTTTAATTTCGGGGTCATTTAGCTCAAAACAATTCATTAAATGCATAAAAAATAGCAAATGAAGTTAGATAGGGTTGAAATTTTAGGATGTGGCTTCTAATGCTTCAAATTGAATGCACAAAAAGTCTGGAGTTGAAATAAGTTAAAAAAATTGAAATCCTTTGGTAACACACGAGTTTTCGTCCGAAACCCTGATACTTCGAAAGAGATTGTCCATTTTGTACACGAAGTGCATCCAGTTTTTGCCGTAACCCTCTCAACTTTTTAGCACATGCTATGTGGGTGAAATTATGATACCATGCCAAGTTTCAACCATTTCAGAGTTCATTTGTGGTGCTTTTTAATTTCAGGGTCATTTATCTCAAAACAATTCATTAAATGCATGAAAAATAGCAAATGAAGTTAGATAGGGTTGAAAGTTTAGGATGTGGCTTCTAATGGTTCATATTGAATGCACAAAAAGTCTGGAGTTGAAATAATTTTAAAAAATTGAAATCCTTTTGTAACAGACGAGTTTTCGTCCGAAACCCTGATACTTCGAAAGAGATTGTCCATTTTGTACACGAAGTGCATCCAGTTTTTGCCGTAACCCTCTCAACTTTTTAGCACATGCTATGTGGGTGAAATTATGATACCATGCCAACTTTCAACCATTTCAGAGTTCATTTGTGGTGCTTTTTAATTTCAGAGTTATTTAGCTCAAAACAATTCATTAAATGCATGAAAAATAGCAAATGAAGTTAGATAGGGTTGAAATTTTGGGATGTGGCTTCTAATGGTTCATATGGAATGCACAAAAAGTTTGGAGTTGAAATAAGTTAAAAAAAATTGAAATCCTTTTGTAACAGACGAGTTTTCATCCGAAACCCTGATATTTCGAAAGAGATTGTCCATTTTGTACACGAAGTGCATCCAGTTTTTGCCGTAACCCTCTCAACTTTTTAGCACATGCTATGTGGGTGAAATTATGATACCATGCCAAGTTTCAACCATTTGATAGTTCATTTGTGGTGCTTTTTAATTTCAGGGTCATTTAGCTCAAAACAATTCATTAAATGCATGAAAAATAGGAAATGAAGTTAGATAGGGTTGAAATTTTAGGATGTGGCTTCCAATGGTTCATATTGAATGCACAAAAAGTCTGGAGTTGAAAAAAGTTAAAAAAAAATTGAAATCCTTATGTAACAGACGAGTTTTCGTCCGAAACCCTGATACTTCGAAAGAGATTGTCCATTTTGTACACGAAGTGCATCCAGCTTTTGCCGTAACCCTCTCAACTTTTTATCCCATGCTATGTGGGTGAAATTATGATACCATGCCAAGTTTCAACCATTTTAGAGTTCATTTGTGGTGCTTTTTAATTTCGGGGTCATTTAGCTCAAAACAATTCATTAAATGCATAAAAAATAGCAAATGAAGTTAGATAGGGTTGAAATTTTAGGATGTGGCTTCTAATGCTTCAAATTGAATGCACAAAAAGTCTGGAGTTGAAATAAGTTAAAAAAATTGAAATCCTTTGGTAACACACGAGTTTTCGTCCGAAACCCTGATACTTCGAAAGAGATTGTCCATTTTGTACACGAAGTGCATCCAGTTTTTGCCGTAACCCTCTCAACTTTTTAGCACATGCTATGTGGGTGAAATTATGATACCATGCCAAGTTTCAACCATTTCAGAGTTCATTTGTGGTGCTTTTTAATTTCAGGGTCATTTATCTCAAAACAATTCATTAAATGCATGAAAAATAGCAAATGAAGTTAGATAGGGTTGAAAGTTTAGGATGTGGCTTCTAATGGTTCATATTGAATGCACAAAAAGTCTGGAGTTGAAATAATTTTAAAAAATTGAAATCCTTTTGTAACAGACGAGTTTTCGTCCGAAACCCTGATACTTCGAAAGAGATTGTCCATTTTGTACACGAAGTGCATCCAGTTTTTGCCGTAACCCTCTCAACTTTTTAGCACATGCTATGTGGGTGAAATTATGATACCATGCCAACTTTCAACCATTTCAGAGTTCATTTGTGGTGCTTTTTAATTTCAGAGTTATTTAGCTCAAAACAATTCATTAAATGCATGAAAAATAGCAAATGAAGTTAGATAGGGTTGAAATTTTGGGATGTGGCTTCTAATGGTTCATATGGAATGCACAAAAAGTTTGGAGTTGAAATAAGTTAAAAAAAATTGAAATCCTTTTGTAACAGACGAGTTTTCATCCGAAACCCTGATATTTCGAAAGAGATTGTCCATTTTGTACACGAAGTGCATCCAGTTTTTGCCGTAACCCTCTCAACTTTTTAGCACATGCTATGTGGGTGAAATTATGATACCATGCCAAGTTTCAACCATTTGATAGTTCATTTGTGGTGCCTTTTAATTTCAGGGTCATTTAGCTCAAAACAATTCATTAAATGCATGAAAAATAGGAAATGAAGTTAGATAGGGTTGAAATTTTAGGATGTGGCTTCCAATGGTTCATATTGAATGCACAAAAAGTCTGGAGTTGAAAAAAGTTAAAAAAAAATTGAAATCCTTATGTAACAGACGAGTTTTCGTCCGAAACCCTGATACTTCGAAAGAGATTGTCCATTTTGTACACGAAGTGCTTCCAGCTTTTGCCGTAACCCTCTCAACTTTTTATCCCATGCTATGTGGGTGAAATTATGATACCATGCCAAGTTTCAACCTTTTTAGAGTTCATTTGTGGTGCTTTTTAATTTCAAGGTCATTTAGCTCAAAACAATTCATTAAATGCATAAAAAATAGCAAATGAAGTTAGATAGGGTTGAAATTTTAGGATGTGACTTCTAATGCTTCATATTGAATGCACAAAAAGTCTGGAGTTGAAATAAGTTAAAAAAATTGAAATCCTTTGGTAACACACGAGTTTTCGTCCGAAACCCTGATACTTCGAAAGAGATTGTCCATTTTGTACACGAAGTGCATCCAATTTTTGCCGTAACCCTCTCAACTTTTTAGCACATGCTATGTGGGTGAAATTATGATACCATGCCAAGTTTCAACCATTTCAGAGTTCATTTGTGGTGCTTTTTAATTTCAGGGTCATTTAGCTAAAAACAATTCATTAAATGCATGAAAAATAGCAAATGAAGTTAGATAGGGTTGAAAGTTTAGGATGTGGCTTCTAATGGTTCATATTGAATGCACAAAAAGTTTGGAGTTGAAATAATTTTAAAAAATTGAAATCCTTTTGTAACAGACGAGTTTTCGTCCGAAACCGTGATACTTCGAAAGAGATTGTCCATTTTGTCCACGAAGTGCATCCAGTTTTTGCCGTAACCCTCTCAACTTTTTAGCACATGCTATGTGGGTGAAATTATGATACCATGCCAACTTTCAACCATTTCAGAGTTCATTTGTGGTGCTTTTTAATTTCAGGGTTATTTAGCTCAAAACAATTCATTAAATGCATGAAAAATAGCAAATGAAGTTAGATAGGGTTGAAATTTAAAGAATGTGGCTTCTAATGGTTCATATGGAATGCACAAAAAGTTTGGAGTTGAAATAAGTTTAAAAAAATTGAAATCCTTTTGTAACAGACGAGTTTTCGTCCTAAACCTTGATACTTCGAAAGAGATTGTCCATTTTGTACACGAAGTGCATCCAGTTTTTGCCGTAACCCTCTCAACTTTTTAGCACATGCTATGTGGGTGAAATTATGATACCATGCCAAGTTTCAACCATTTCAGAGTTCATTTGTGGTGCTTTTTAATTTCAGGGTCATTTAGCTCAAAACAATTCATTTAATGCATGAAAAATAGCAAATGAAGTTAGATAGGGTTGAAATTTTAGGATGTGGCTTCTAATGGTTCATATTGAATGCACAAAAAGTCTGGAGTTGAAATAAGTTTAAAAAAATTGAAATCCTTATGTAACAGACGAGTTTTCGTCCGAAACCCTGATACTTCGAAAGAGATTGTCCATTTTGTGCACGAAGTGCATCCAGCTTTTGCCGTAAACCTCTCAACTTTTTATCCCATGCTATGTGGGTGAAATTATGATACCATGCCAAGTTTCAACCATTTGATAGTTCATTTGTGGTGCTTTTTAATTTCAGGGTCATTTAGCTCAAAACAATTCATTAAATGCATGAAAAATAGGAAATGAAGTTAGATAGGGTTGAAATTTTAGGATGTGTCTTCCAATGGTTCATATTGAATGCACAAAAAGTCTGGAGTTGAAAAAAGTTAAAAAAAATTGAAATCCTTATGTAACAGACGAGTTTTCGTCCGAAACCCTGATACTTCGAAAGAGATTGTCCATTTTGTACACGAAGTGCTTCCAGCTTTTGCCGTAACCCTCTCAACTTTTTATCCCATGCTATGTGGGTGAAATTATGATACCATGCCAAGTTTCAACCTTTTTAGAGTTCATTTGTGGTGCTTTTTAATTTCAGGGTCATTTAGCTCAAAACAATTCATTAAATGCATAAAAAATAGCAAATGAAGTTAGATAGGGTTGAAATTTTAGGATGTGGCTTCTAATGCATCATATTGAATGCCCAAAAAGTCTGGAGTTGAAATAAGTTAAAAAAATTGAAATCCTTTGGTAACACACGAGTTTTCGTCCGAAACCCTGATACTTCGAAAGAGATTGTCCATTTTGTACACGAAGTGCATCCAGTTTTTGCCGTAACCCTCTCAACTTTTTAGCACATGCTATGTGGGTGAAATTATGATACCATGCCAAGTTTCAACCATTTCAGAGTTCATTTGTGGTGCTTTTTAATTTCAGGGTCATTTAGCTCAAAACAATTCATTTAATGCATGAAAAATAGCAAATGAAGTTAGATAGGGTTGAAATTTAAAGAATGTGGCTTCTAATGGTTCATATGGAATGCACAAAAAGTTTGGAGTTGAAATAAGTTTAAAAAAATTGAAATCCTTTTGTAACAGACGAGTTTTCGTACTAAACACTGATACTTCGAAAGAGATTGTCCATTTTGTACACGAAGTGCATCCAGTTTTTGCCGTAGCCCTCTCAACTTTTTAGCACATGCTATGTGGGTGAAATTATGATACCATGCCAAGTTTCAACCATTTCAGAGTTCATTTGTGGTGCTTTTTAATTTCAGGGTCATTTAGCTCAAAACAATTCATTTAATGCATGAAAAATAGCAAATGAAGTTAGATAGGGTTGAAATTTTAGGATGTGGCTTCTAATGGTTCATATTGAATGCACAAAAAGTTTGGAGTTGAAATAAGTTAAAAAAAATTGAAATCCTTTTGTAACAGACGAGTTTTCGTCCGAAACCCTGATACTTCGAAAGAGATTGTCCATTTTGTACACGAAGTGCATCCAGTTTTTGCCGTAACCCTCTCAACTTTTTAGCACATGCTATGTGGGTGAAATTATGATACCATGCCAACTTTCAACCATTTCAGAGTTCATTTGTGGTGCTTTTTAATTTCAGGGTCATTTAGCTCAAAACAATTCATTTAATGCATGAAAAATAGCAAATGAAGTTAGATAGGGTTGAAATTTTAGGATGTGGCTTCTAATGGTTCATATTGAATGCACAAAACGTTTGGAGTTAAAATAAGTTAAAAAAATTTGAAATCCTTTTGTAACAGACGAGTTTTCGTCCGAAACCCTGATACTTCGAAAGAGATTGTCCATTTTGTACACGAAGTGCATTCAGTTTTTGCCGTAAACCTCTCAACTTTTTAGCACATGCTATGTGGGTGAAATTATGATACCATGCCAACTTTCAACCATTTCAGAGTTCATTTGTGGTGCTTTTTAATTTCAGGGTCATTTAGCTCAAAACAATTCATTTAATGCATGAAAAATAGCAAATGAAGTTAGATAGGGTTGAAATTTTAGGATGTGGCTTCTAATGGTTCATATTGAATGCACAAAAAGTCTGGAGTTGAAATAAGTTTAAAAAAATTGAAATCCTTATGTAACAGACGAGTTTTCGTCCGAAACCCTGATACTTCGAAAGAGATTGTCCATTTTGTGCACGAAGTGCATCCAGCTTTTGCCGTAATCCTCTCAACTTTTTATCCCATGCTATGTGGGTGAAATTATGATACCATGCCAAGTTTCAACCATTTGATAGTTCATTTGTGGTGCTTTTTAATTTCAGGGTCATTTAGCTCAAAACAATTCATTAAATGCATGAAAAATAGGAAATGAAGTTAGATAGGGTTGAAATTTTAGGATGTGTCTTCCAATGGTTCATATTGAATGCACAAAAAGTCTGGAGTTGAAAAAAGTTAAAAAAAATTGAAATCCTTATGTAACAGACGAGTTTTCGTCCGAAACCCTGATACTTCGAAAGAGATTGTCCATTTTGTACACGAAGTGCTTCCAGCTTTTGCCGTAACCCTCTCAACTTTTTATCCCATGCTATGTGGGTGAAATTATGATACCATGCCAAGTTTCAACCTTTTTAGAGTTCATTTGTGGTGCTTTTTAATTTCAGGGTCATTTAGCTGAAAACAATTCATTAAATGCATAAAAAATAGCAAATGACGTTAGATAGGGTTGAAATTTTAGGATGTGGCTTCTAATGGTTCATATTGAATGCCCAAAAAGTCTGGAGTTGAAATAAGTTAAAAAAATTGAAATCCTTTGGTAACACACGAGTTTTCGTCCGAAACCCTGATACTTCGAAAGAGATTGTCCATTTTGTACACGAAGTGCATCCAGTTTTTGCCGTAACCCTCTCAACTTTTTAGCACATGCTATGTGGGTGAAATTATGATTCCATGCCAACTTTCAACCATTTCAGAGTTCATTTGTGGTGCTTTTTAATTTCAGGGTTATTTAGCTCAAAACAATTCATTAAATGCATGAAAAATAGCAAATGAAGTTAGATAGGGTTGAAATTTTGGGATGTGGCTTCTAATGGTTCATATGGAATGCACAAAAAGTTTGGAGTTGAAATAAGTTAAAAAAAATTGAAATCCTTTTGTAACAGACGAGTTTTCGTCCGAAACCCTGATATTTCGAAAGAGATTGTCCATTTTGTACACGAAGTGCATCCAGTTTTTGCCGTAACCCTCTCAACTTTTTAGCACATGCTATGTGGGTGAAATTATGATACCATGCCAAGTTTCAACCATTTGATAGTTCATTTGTGGTGCTTTTTAATTTCAGGGTCATTTAGCTCAAAACAATTCATTAAATGCATAAAAAATAGCAAATGAAGTTAGATAGGGTTGAAATTTTAGGATGTGGCTTCTAATGCTTCATATTGAATGCACAAAAAGTCTGGAGTTGAAATAAGTTAAAAAAATTGAAATCCTTTGGTAACACACGAGTTTTCGTCCGAAACCCTGATACTTCGAAAGAGATTGTCCATTTTGTACACGAAGTGCATCCAGTTTTTGCCGTAACCCTCTCAACTTTTTAGCACATGCTATGTGGGTGAAATTATGATACCATGCCAAGTTTCAACCATTTCAGAGTTCATTTGTGGTGCTTTTTAATTTCAGGGTCATTTAGCTGAAAACAATTCATTAAATGCATGAAAAATAGCAAATGAAGTTAGATAGGGTTGAAAGTTTAGGATGTGGCTTCTAATGGTTCATATTGAATGCACAAAAAGTCTGGAGTTGAAATAATTTTAAAAAATTGAAATCCTTTTGTAACAGACGAGTTTTCGTCCGAAACCGTGATACTTCGAAAGAGATTGTCCATTTTGTACACGAAGTGCATCCAGTTTTTGCCGTAACCCTCTCAACTTTTTAGCACATGCTATGTGGGTGAAATTATGATACCATGCCAACTTTCAACCATTTCAGAGTTCATTTGTGGTGCTTTTTAATTTCAGGGATATTTAGCTCAAAACAATTCATTAAATGCATGAAAAATAGCAAATGAAGTTAGATAGGGTTGAAATTTAAAGAATGTGGCTTCTAATGGTTCATATGGAATGCACAAAAAGTTTGGAGTTGAAATAAGTTTAAAAAAATTGAAATCCTTTTGTAACAGACGAGTTTTCGTCCTAAACCCTGATACTTCGAAAGAGATTGTCCATTTTGTACACGAAGTGCATCCAGTTTTTGCCGTAACCCTCTCAACTTTTTAGCACATGCTATGTGGGTGAAATTATGATACCATGCCAAGTTTCAACCATTTCAGAGTTCATTTGCGGTGCTTTTTAATTTCAGGGTCATTTAGCTCAAAACAACTCATTTAATGCATGAAAAATAGCAAATGAAGTTAGATAGGGTTGAAATTTTAGGATGTGGCTTCTAATGGTTCATATTGAATGCACAAAAAGTTTGGAGTTGAAATAAGTTAAAAAAATTTGAAATCCTTTTGTAACAGACGAGTTTTCGTCCTAAACCCTGATACTTCGAAAGAGATTGTCCATTTTGTACACGAAGTGCATCCTGTTTTTGCCGTAACCCTCTCAACTTTTTAGCACATGCTATGTGGGTGAAATTATGATACCATGCCAACTTTCAACCATTTCAGAGTTCATTTGTGGTGCTTTTTAATTTCAGGGTCATTTAGCTCAAAACAATTCATTTAATGCATGAAAAATAGCAAATGAAGTTAGATAGGGTTGAAATTTTAGGATGTGGCTTCTAATGGTTCATATTGAATGCACAAAAAGTTTGGAGTTAAAAGAAGTTAAAAAAATTGAAATCCTTTTGTAACAGACGAGTTTTCGTCCGAAACCCTGATACTTCGAAAGAGATTGTCCATTTTGTACACGAAGTGCATTCAGTTTTTGCCGTAACCCTCTCAACTTTTTAGAACATGCTATGTGGGTGAAATTATGATACCATGCCAACTTTCAACCATTTCAGAGTTCATTTGTGGTGCTTTTTAATTTCAGGGTTATTTAGCTCAAAACAATTCATTAAATGCATGAAAAATAGCAAATGAAGTTAGATAGGGTTGAAATTTTAGGATGTGGCTTCTAATGGTTCATATGGAATGCACAAAAAGTTTGGAGTTGAAATAAGTTTAAAAAAATTGAAATCCTTTTGTAACAGACGAGTTTTCGTCCTAAACCTTGATACTTCGAAAGAGATTGTCCATTTTGTACACGAAGTGCATCTAGTTTTTGCCGTAACCCTCTCAACTTTTTAGCACATGCTATGTGGGTGAAATTATGATACCATGCCAAGTTTCAACCATTTCAGAGTTCATTTGTGGTGCTTTTTAATTTCAGGGTCATTTAGGTCAAAACAATTCATTAAATGCATGAAAAGTAGCAAATGAAGTTAGATAGGGTTGAAATTTTAGGATGTGGCTTCTAATGGTTCATATTGAATGCACAAAAAGTATGGAGTTGAAATAAGTTAAAAAAAATTGAAATCCTTTTGTAACAGACGAGTTTTCGTCCGAAACCCTGATATTTCGAAAGAGATTGTCCATTTTGTACACGAAGTGCATCCAGTTTTTGCCGTAACCCTCTCAACTTTTTAGCACATGCTATGTGGGTGAAATTATGATACCATGCCAAGTTTCAACCATTTGATAGTTCATTTGTGGTGCTTTTTAATTTCAGGGTCATTTAGCTCAAAACAATTCATTAAATGCATGAAAAATAGGAAATGAAGTTAGATAGGGTTGAAATTGTAGGATGTGGCTTCTAATGGTTCATATTGAATGCACAAAAAGTCTGGAGTTGAAAAAAGTTAAAAAAAATTGAAATCCTTATGTAACAGACGAGTTTTCGTCCGAAACCCTGATACTTCGAAAGAGATTGTCCATTTTGTACACGAAGTGCATCCAGCTTTTGCCGTAACCCTCTCAACTTTTTATCCCATGCTATGTGGGTGAAATTATGATACCATGCCAAGTTTCAACCATTTTAGAGTTCATTTGTGGTGCTTTTTAATTTCGGGGTCATTTAGCTCAAAACAATTCATTAAATGCATAAAAAATAGCAAATGAAGTTAGATAGGGTTGAAATTTTAGGATGTGGCTTCTAATGCTTCAAATTGAATGCACAAAAAGTCTGGAGTTGAAATAAGTTAAAAAAATTGAAATCCTTTGGTAACACACGAGTTTTCGTCCGAAACCCTGATACTTCGAAAGAGATTGTCCATTTTGTACACGAAGTGCATCCAGTTTTTGCCGTAACCCTCTCAACTTTTTAGCACATGCTATGTGGGTGAAATTATGATACCATGCCAAGTTTCAACCATTTCAGAGTTCATTTGTGGTGCTTTTTAATTTCAGGGTCATTTATCTCAAAACAATTCATTAAATGCATGAAAAATAGCAAATGAAGTTAGATAGGGTTGAAAGTTTAGGATGTGGCTTCTAATGGTTCATATTGAATGCACAAAAAGTCTGGAGTTGAAATAATTTTAAAAAATTGAAATCCTTTTGTAACAGACGAGTTTTCGTCCGAAACCCTGATACTTCGAAAGAGATTGTCCATTTTGTACACGAAGTGCATCCAGTTTTTGCCGTAACCCTCTCAACTTTTTAGCACATGCTATGTGGGTGAAATTATGATACCATGCCAACTTTCAACCATTTCAGAGTTCATTTGTGGTGCTTTTTAATTTCAGAGTTATTTAGCTCAAAACAATTCATTAAATGCATGAAAAATAGCAAATGAAGTTAGATAGGGTTGAAATTTTGGGATGTGGCTTCTAATGGTTCATATGGAATGCACAAAAAGTTTGGAGTTGAAATAAGTTAAAAAAAATTGAAATCCTTTTGTAACAGACGAGTTTTCATCCGAAACCCTGATATTTCGAAAGAGATTGTCCATTTTGTACACGAAGTGCATCCAGTTTTTGCCGTAACCCTCTCAACTTTTTAGCACATGCTATGTGGGTGAAATTATGATACCATGCCAAGTTTCAACCATTTGATAGTTCATTTGTGGTGCTTTTTAATTTCAGGGTCATTTAGCTCAAAACAATTCATTAAATGCATGAAAAATAGGAAATGAAGTTAGATAGGGTTGAAATTTTAGGATGTGGCTTCCAATGGTTCATATTGAATGCACAAAAAGTCTGGAGTTGAAAAAAGTTAAAAAAAAATTGAAATCCTTATGTAACAGACGAGTTTTCGTCCGAAACCCTGATACTTCGAAAGAGATTGTCCATTTTGTACACGAAGTGCATCCAGCTTTTGCCGTAACCCTCTCAACTTTTTATCCCATGCTATGTGGGTGAAATTATGATACCATGCCAAGTTTCAACCATTTTAGAGTTCATTTGTGGTGCTTTTTAATTTCGGGGTCATTTAGCTCAAAACAATTCATTAAATGCATAAAAAATAGCAAATGAAGTTAG
The DNA here is from genome assembly GCA_039707655.1 of Elymus sibiricus. NCBI lineage: Eukaryota > Viridiplantae > Streptophyta > Magnoliopsida > Poales > Poaceae > Elymus > Elymus sibiricus. The sequence goes on from CM077665.1 coordinate 244,521,718, forward strand.
ATAGGGTTGAAATTTTAGGATGTGGCTTCTAATGCTTCAAATTGAATGCACAAAAAGTCTGGAGTTGAAATAAGTTAAAAAAATTGAAATCCTTTGGTAACACACGAGTTTTCGTCCGAAACCCTGATACTTCGAAAGAGATTGTCCATTTTGTACACGAAGTGCATCCAGTTTTTGCCGTAACCCTCTCAACTTTTTAGCACATGCTATGTGGGTGAAATTATGATACCATGCCAAGTTTCAACCATTTCAGAGTTCATTTGTGGTGCTTTTTAATTTCAGGGTCATTTATCTCAAAACAATTCATTAAATGCATGAAAAATAGCAAATGAAGTTAGATAGGGTTGAAAGTTTAGGATGTGGCTTCTAATGGTTCATATTGAATGCACAAAAAGTCTGGAGTTGAAATAATTTTAAAAAATTGAAATCCTTTTGTAACAGACGAGTTTTCGTCCGAAACCCTGATACTTCGAAAGAGATTGTCCATTTTGTACACGAAGTGCATCCAGTTTTTGCCGTAACCCTCTCAACTTTTTAGCACATGCTATGTGGGTGAAATTATGATACCATGCCAACTTTCAACCATTTCAGAGTTCATTTGTGGTGCTTTTTAATTTCAGAGTTATTTAGCTCAAAACAATTCATTAAATGCATGAAAAATAGCAAATGAAGTTAGATAGGGTTGAAATTTTGGGATGTGGCTTCTAATGGTTCATATGGAATGCACAAAAAGTTTGGAGTTGAAATAAGTTAAAAAAAATTGAAATCCTTTTGTAACAGACGAGTTTTCATCCGAAACCCTGATATTTCGAAAGAGATTGTCCATTTTGTACACGAAGTGCATCCAGTTTTTGCCGTAACCCTCTCAACTTTTTAGCACATGCTATGTGGGTGAAATTATGATACCATGCCAAGTTTCAACCATTTGATAGTTCATTTGTGGTGCTTTTTAATTTCAGGGTCATTTAGCTCAAAACAATTCATTAAATGCATGAAAAATAGGAAATGAAGTTAGATAGGGTTGAAATTTTAGGATGTGGCTTCCAATGGTTCATATTGAATGCACAAAAAGTCTGGAGTTGAAAAAAGTTAAAAAAAAATTGAAATCCTTATGTAACAGACGAGTTTTCGTCCGAAACCCTGATACTTCGAAAGAGATTGTCCATTTTGTACACGAAGTGCTTCCAGCTTTTGCCGTAACCCTCTCAACTTTTTATCCCATGCTATGTGGGTGAAATTATGATACCATGCCAAGTTTCAACCATTTTAGAGTTCATTTGTGGTGCTTTTTAATTTCGGGGTCATTTAGCTCAAAACAATTCATTAAATGCATAAAAAATAGCAAATGAAGTTAGATAGGGTTGAAATTTTAGGATGTGGCTTCTAATGCTTCAAATTGAATGCACAAAAAGTCTGGAGTTGAAATAAGTTAAAAAAATTGAAATCCTTTGGTAACACACGAGTTTTCGTCCGAAACCCTGATACTTCGAAAGAGATTGTCCATTTTGTACACGAAGTGCATCCAGTTTTTGCCGTAACCCTCTCAACTTTTTAGCACATGCTATGTGGGTGAAATTATGATACCATGCCAAGTTTCAACCATTTCAGAGTTCATTTGTGGTGCTTTTTAATTTCAGGGTCATTTATCTCAAAACAATTCATTAAATGCATGAAAAATAGCAAATGAAGTTAGATAGGGTTGAAAGTTTAGGATGTGGCTTCTAATGGTTCATATTGAATGCACAAAAAGTCTGGAGTTGAAATAATTTTAAAAAATTGAAATCCTTTTGTAACAGACGAGTTTTCGTCCGAAACCCTGATACTTCGAAAGAGATTGTCCATTTTGTACACGAAGTGCATCCAGTTTTTGCCGTAACCCTCTCAACTTTTTAGCACATGCTATGTGGGTGAAATTATGATACCATGCCAACTTTCAACCATTTCAGAGTTCATTTGTGGTGCTTTTTAATTTCAGAGTTATTTAGCTCAAAACAATTCATTAAATGCATGAAAAATAGCAAATGAAGTTAGATAGGGTTGAAATTTTGGGATGTGGCTTCTAATGGTTCATATGGAATGCACAAAAAGTTTGGAGTTGAAATAAGTTAAAAAAAATTGAAATCCTTTTGTAACAGACGAGTTTTCATCCGAAACCCTGATATTTCGAAAGAGATTGTCCATTTTGTACACGAAGTGCATCCAGTTTTTGCCGTAACCCTCTCAACTTTTTAGCACATGCTATGTGGGTGAAATTATGATACCATGCCAAGTTTCAACCATTTGATAGTTCATTTGTGGTGCTTTTTAATTTCAGGGTCATTTAGCTCAAAACAATTCATTAAATGCATGAAAAATAGGAAATGAAGTTAGATAGGGTTGAAATTTTAGGATGTGGCTTCCAATGGTTCATATTGAATGCACAAAAAGTCTGGAGTTGAAAAAAGTTAAAAAAAAATTGAAATCCTTATGTAACAGACGAGTTTTCGTCCGAAACCCTGATACTTCGAAAGAGATTGTCCATTTTGTACACGAAGTGCTTCCAGCTTTTGCCGTAACCCTCTCAACTTTTTATCCCATGCTATGTGGGTGAAATTATGATACCATGCCAAGTTTCAACCTTTTTAGAGTTCATTTGTGGTGCTTTTTAATTTCAAGGTCATTTAGCTCAAAACAATTCATTAAATGCATAAAAAATAGCAAATGAAGTTAGATAGGGTTGAAATTTTAGGATGTGGCTTCTAATGCTTCATATTGAATGCACAAAAAGTCTGGAGTTGAAATAAGTTAAAAAAATTGAAATCCTTTGGTAACACACGAGTTTTCGTCCGAAACCCTGATACTTCGAAAGAGATTGTCCATTTTGTACACGAAGTGCATCCAATTTTTGCCGTAACCCTCTCAACTTTTTAGCACATGCTATGTGGGTGAAATTATGATACCATGCCAAGTTTCAACCATTTCAGAGTTCATTTGTGGTGCTTTTTAATTTCAGGGTCATTTAGCTAAAAACAATTCATTAAATGCATGAAAAATAGCAAATGAAGTTAGATAGGGTTGAAAGTTTAGGATGTGGCTTCTAATGGTTCATATTGAATGCACAAAAAGTTTGGAGTTGAAATAATTTTAAAAAATTGAAATCCTTTTGTAACAGACGAGTTTTCGTCCGAAACCGTGATACTTCGAAAGAGATTGTCCATTTTGTCCACGAAGTGCATCCAGTTTTTGCCGTAACCCTCTCAACTTTTTAGCACATGCTATGTGGGTGAAATTATGATACCATGCCAACTTTCAACCATTTCAGAGTTCATTTGTGGTGCTTTTTAATTTCAGGGTTATTTAGCTCAAAACAATTCATTAAATGCATGAAAAATAGCAAATGAAGTTAGATAGGGTTGAAATTTAAAGAATGTGGCTTCTAATGGTTCATATGGAATGCACAAAAAGTTTGGAGTTGAAATAAGTTTAAAAAAATTGAAATCCTTTTGTAACAGACGAGTTTTCGTCCTAAACCTTGATACTTCGAAAGAGATTGTCCATTTTGTACACGAAGTGCATCCAGTTTTTGCCGTAACCCTCTCAACTTTTTAGCACATGCTATGTGGGTGAAATTATGATACCATGCCAAGTTTCAACCATTTCAGAGTTCATTTGTGGTGCTTTTTAATTTCAGGGTCATTTAGCTCAAAACAATTCATTTAATGCATGAAAAATAGCAAATGAAGTTAGATAGGGTTGAAATTTTAGGATGTGGCTTCTAATGGTTCATATTGAATGCACAAAAAGTCTGGAGTTGAAATAAGTTTAAAAAAATTGAAATCCTTATGTAACAGACGAGTTTTCGTCCGAAACCCTGATACTTCGAAAGAGATTGTCCATTTTGTGCACGAAGTGCATCCAGCTTTTGCCGTAAACCTCTCAACTTTTTATCCCATGCTATGTGGGTGAAATTATGATACCATGCCAAGTTTCAACCATTTGATAGTTCATTTGTGGTGCTTTTTAATTTCAGGGTCATTTAGCTCAAAACAATTCATTAAATGCATGAAAAATAGGAAATGAAGTTAGATAGGGTTGAAATTTTAGGATGTGTCTTCCAATGGTTCATATTGAATGCACAAAAAGTCTGGAGTTGAAAAAAGTTAAAAAAAATTGAAATCCTTATGTAACAGACGAGTTTTCGTCCGAAACCCTGATACTTCGAAAGAGATTGTCCATTTTGTACACGAAGTGCTTCCAGCTTTTGCCGTAACCCTCTCAACTTTTTATCCCATGCTATGTGGGTGAAATTATGATACCATGCCAAGTTTCAACCTTTTTAGAGTTCATTTGTGGTGCTTTTTAATTTCAGGGTCATTTAGCTCAAAACAATTCATTAAATGCATAAAAAATAGCAAATGAAGTTAGATAGGGTTGAAATTTTAGGATGTGGCTTCTAATGCATCATATTGAATGCCCAAAAAGTCTGGAGTTGAAATAAGTTAAAAAAATTGAAATCCTTTGGTAACACACGAGTTTTCGTCCGAAACCCTGATACTTCGAAAGAGATTGTCCATTTTGTACACGAAGTGCATCCAGTTTTTGCCGTAACCCTCTCAACTTTTTAGCACATGCTATGTGGGTGAAATTATGATACCATGCCAAGTTTCAACCATTTCAGAGTTCATTTGTGGTGCTTTTTAATTTCAGGGTCATTTAGCTGAAAACAATTCATTAAATGCATGAAAAATAGCAAATGAAGTTAGATAGGGTTGAAAGTTTAGGATGTGGCTTCTAATGGTTCATATTGAATGCACAAAAAGTCTGGAGTTGAAATAATTTTAAAAAATTGAAATCCTTTTGTAACAGACGAGTTTTCGTCCGAAACCGTGATACTTCGAAAGAGATTGTCCATTTTGTACACGAAGTGCATCCAGTTTTTGCCGTAACCCTCTCAACTTTTTAGCACATGCTATGTGGGTGAAATTATGATACCATGCCAACTTTCAACCATTTCAGAGTTCATTTGTGGTGCTTTTCAATTTCAGGGTTATTTAGCTCAAAACAATTCATTAAATGCATGAAAAATAGCAAATGAAGTTAGATAGGGTTGAAATTTAAAGAATGTGGCTTCTAATGGTTCATATGGAATGCACAAAAAGTTTGGAGTTGAAATAAGTTTAAAAAAATTGAAATCCTTTTGTAACAGACGAGTTTTCGTACTAAACACTGATACTTCGAAAGAGATTGTCCATTTTGTACACGAAGTGCATCCAGTTTTTGCCGTAGCCCTCTCAACTTTTTAGCACATGCTATGTGGGTGAAATTATGATACCATGCCAAGTTTCAACCATTTCAGAGTTCATTTGTGGTGCTTTTTAATTTCAGGGTCATTTAGCTCAAAACAATTCATTTAATGCATGAAAAATAGCAAATGAAGTTAGATAGGGTTGAAATTTTAGGATGTGGCTTCTAATGGTTCATATTGAATGCACAAAAAGTCTGGAGTTGAAATAAGTTTAAAAAAATTGAAATCCTTATGTAACAGACGAGTTTTCGTCCGAAACCCTGATACTTCGAAAGAGATTGTCCATTTTGTGCACGAAGTGCATCCAGCTTTTGCCGTAAACCTCTCAACTTTTTATCCCATGCTATGTGGGTGAAATTATGATACCATGCCAAGTTTCAACCATTTGATAGTTCATTTGTGGTGCTTTTTAATTTCAGGGTCATTTAACTCAAAACAATTCATTAAATGCATGAAAAATAGGAAATGAAGTTAGATAGGGTTGAAATTTTAGGATGTGTCTTCCAATGGTTCATATTGAATGCACAAAAAGTCTGGAGTTGAAAAAAGTTAAAAAAAATTGAAATCCTTATGTAACAGACGAGTTTTCGTCCGAAACCCTGATACTTCGAAAGAGATTGTCCATTTTGTACACGAAGTGCTTCCAGCTTTTGCCGTAACCTTCTCAACTTTTTATCCCATGCTATGTGGGTGAAATTATGATACCATGCCAACTTTCAACCTTTTCAGAGTTCATTTGTGGTGCTTTTTAATTTCAGGGTCATTTAGCTCAAAACAATTCATTAAATGCATAAAAAATATCAAATGAAGTTAGATAGGGTTGAAATTTTAGGATGTGGCTTCTAATGCATCATATTGAATGCCCAAAAAGTCTGGAGTTGAAATAAGTTAAAAAAATTGAAATCCTTTGGTAACACACGTGTTTTCGTCCGAAACCCTGATACTTCGAAAGAGATTGTCCATTTTGTACACGAAGTGCATCCAGTTTTTGCCGTAACCCTCTCAACTTTTTAGCACATGCTATGTGGGTGAAATTATGATACCATGCCAAGTTTCAACCATTTCAGAGTTCATTTGTGGTGCTTTTTAATTTCAGGGTCATTTAGCTGAAAACAATTCATTAAATGCATGAAAAATAGCAAATGAAGTTAGATAGGGTTGAAAGTTTAGGATGTGGCTTCTAATGGTTCATATTGAATGCACAAAAAGTCTGGAGTTGAAATAATTTTAAAAAATTGAAATCCTTTTGTAACAGACGAGTTTTCGTCTGAAACCGTGATACTTCGAAAGAGATTGTCCATTTTGTACACGAAGTTCATCCAGTTTTTGCCGTAACCCTCTCAACTTTTTAGCACATGCTATGTGGGTGAAATTATGATACCATGCCAACTTTCAACCATTTCAGAGTTCATTTGTGGAGCTTTTTAATTTCAGGGTTATTTAGCTCAAAACAATTCATTAAATGCATGAAAAATAGCAAATGAAGTTAGATAGGGTTGAAATTTAAAGAATGTGGCTTCTAATGGTTCATATGGAATGCACAAAAAGTTTGGAGTTGAAATAAGTTTAAAAAAATTGAAATCCTTTTGTAACAGACGAGTTTTCGTACTAAACACTGATACTTCGAAAGAGATTGTCCATTTTGTACACGAAGTGCATCCAGTTTTTGCCGTAGCCCTCTCAACTTTTTAGCACATTCTATGTGGGTGAAATTATGATACCATGCCAAGTTTCAACCATTTCAGAGTTCATTTGTGGTGCTTTTTAATTTCAGGGTCATTTAGCTCAAAACAATTCATTTAATGCATGAAAAATAGCAAATGAAGTTAGATAGGGTTGAAATTTTAGGATGTGGCTTCTAATGGTTCATATTGAATGCACAAAAAGTTTGGAGTTGAAATAAGTTAAAAAAAAATTGAAATCCTTTTGTAACAGACGAGTTTTCGTCCGAAACCCTGATACTTCGAAAGAGATTGTCCATTTTGTACACGAAGTGCATCCAGTTTTTGCCGTAACCCTCTCAACTTTTTAGCACATGCTATGTGGGTGAAATTATGATACCATGCCAACTTTCAACCATTTCAGAGTTCATTTGTGGTGCTTTTTAATTTCAGGGTCATTTAGCTCAAAACAATTCATTTAATGCATGAAAAATAGCAAATGAAGTTAGATAGGGTTGAAATTTTAGGATGTGGCTTCTAATGGTTCATATTGAATGCACAAAACGTTTGGAGTTAAAATAAGTTAAAAAAATTTGAAATCCTTTTGTAACAGACGAGTTTTCGTCCGAAACCCTGATACTTCGAAAGAGATTGTCCATTTTGTACACGAAGTGCATTCAGTTTTTGCCGTAAACCTCTCAACTTTTTAGCACATGCTATGTGGGTGAAATTATGATACCATGCCAACTTTCAACCATTTCAGAGTTCATTTGTGGTGCTTTTTAATTTCAGGGTCATTTAGCTCAAAACAATTCATTTAATGCATGAAAAATAGCAAATGAAGTTAGATAGGGTTGAAATTTTAGGATGTGGCTTCTAATGGTTCATATTGAATGCACAAAAAGTCTGGAGTTGAAATAAGTTTAAAAAAATTGAAATCCTTATGTAACAGACGAGTTTTCGTCCGAAACCCTGATACTTCGAAAGAGATTGTCCATTTTGTGCACGAAGTGCATCCAGCTTTTGCCGTAATCCTCTCAACTTTTTATCCCATGCTATGTGGGTGAAATTATGATACCATGCCAAGTTTCAACCATTTGATAGTTCATTTGTGGTGCTTTTTAATTTCAGGGTCATTTAGCTCAAAGCAATTCATTAAATGCATGAAAAATAGGAAATGAAGTTAGATAGGGTTGAAATTTTAGGATGTGTCTTCCAATGGTTCATATTGAATGCACAAAAAGTCTGGAGTTGAAAAAAGTTAAAAAAAATTGAAATCCTTATGTAACAGACGAGTTTTCCTCCGAAACCCTGATACTTCGAAAGAGATTGTCCATTTTGTACACGAAGTGCATCCAGCTTTTGCCATAACCCTCTCAACTTTTTATCCCATGCTATGTGGGTGAAATTATGATACCATGCCAAGTTTCAACCTTTTTAGAGTTCATTTGTGGTGCTTTTTAATTTCAGGGTCATTTAGCTCAAAACAATTCATTAAATGCATAAAAAATAGCAAATGAAGTTAGATAGGGTTGAAATTTTAGGATGTGGCTTCTAATGCTTCATATTGAATGCCCAAAAAGTCTGGAGTTGAAATAAGTTAAAAAAATTGAAATCCTTTGGTAACACACGAGTTTTCGTCCGAAACCCTGATACTTCGAAAGAGATTGTCCATTTTGTACACGAAGTGCATCCAGTTTTTGCCGTAACCCTCTCAAATTTTTAGCACATGCTATGTGGGTGAAATTATGATACCATGCCAAGTTTCAACCATTTCAGAGTTCATTTGTGGTGCTTTTTAATTTCAGGGTCATTTAGCTGAAAACAATTCATTAAATGCATGAAAAATAGCAAATGAAGTTAGATAGGGTTGAAAGTTTAGGATGTGGCTTCTAATGGTTCATATTGAATGCACAAAAAGTCTGGAGTTGAAATAATTTTAAAAAATTGAAATCCTTTTGTAACAGACGAGTTTTCGTCCGAAACCGTGATACTTCGAAAGAGATTGTCCATTTTGTACACGAAGTGCATCCAGTTTTTGCCGTAACCCTCTCAACTTTTTAGCACATGCTATGTGGGTGAAATTATGATACCATGCCAACTTTCAACCATTTCAGAGTTCATTTGTGGTGCTTTTTAATTTCAGGGTTATTTAGCTCAAAACAATTCATTAAATGCATGAAAAATAGCAAATGAAGTTAGATAGGGTTGAAATTTAAAGAATGTGGCTTCTAATGGTTCATATGGAATGCACAAAAAGTTTGGAGTTGAAATAAGTTTAAAAAAATTGAAATCCTTTTGTAACAGACGAGTTTTCGTCCTAAACCCTGATACTTCGAAAGAGATTGTCCATTTTGTACACGAAGTGCATCCAGTTTTTGCCGTAACCCTCTCAACTTTTTAGCACATGCTATGTGGGTGAAATTATGATACCATGCCAAGTTTCAACCATTTCAGAGTTCATTTGTGGTGCTTTTTAATTTCAGGGTCATTTAGCTCAAAACAATTCATTTAATGCATGAAAAATAGCAAATGAAGTTAGATAGGGTTGAAATTTTAGGATGTGGCTTCTAATGGTTCATATTGAATGCACAAAAAGTTTGGAGTTGAAATAAGTTAAAAAAAATTGAAATCCTTTTGTAACAGACGAGTTTTCGTCCTAAACCCTGATACTTCGAAAGAGATTGTCCATTTTGTACACGAAGTGCATCCAGTTTTTGCCGTAACCCTCTCAACTTTTTAGCACATGCTATGTGGGTGAAATTATGATACCATGCCAACTTTCAACCATTTCAGAGTTCATTTGTGGTGCTTTTTAATTTCAGGGTCATTTAGCTCAAAACAATTCATTTAATGCATGAAAAATAGCAAATGAAGTTAGATAGGGTTGAAATTTTAGGATGTGGCTTCTAATGGTTCATATTGAATGCACAAAAAGTTTGGAGTTAAAATAAGTTAAAAAATTTTGAAATCCTTTTGTAACAGACGAGTTTTCGTCCGAAACCCTGATACTTCGAAAGAGATTGTCCATTTTGTACACGAAGTGCATTCAGTTTTTGCCGTAAACCTCTCAACTTTTTAGCACATGCTATGTGGGTGAAATTATGATACCATGCCAACTTTCAACCATTTCAGAGTTCATTTGTGGTGCTTTTTAATTTCAGGGTCATTTAGCTCAAAACAATTCATTAAATGCATGAAAAATAGCAAATGAAGTTAGATAGGGTTGAAATTTTAGGATGTGGCTTCCAATGGTTCATATTGAATGCACAAAAAGTCTGGAGTTGAAAAAAGTTAAAAAAAATTGAAATCCTTATGTAACAGACGAGTTTTCGTCCGAAACCCTGATACTTCGAAAGAGATTGTCCATTTTGTACACGAAGTGCTTCCAGCTTTTGCCGTAACCCTCTCAACTTTTTATCGCATGCTATGTGGGTTAAATTATGATACCATGCCAAGTTTCAACCTTTTTAGAGTTCATTTGTGGTGCTTTTTAATTTCAGGGTCATTTAGCTCAAAACAATTCATTAAATGCATAAAAAATAGCAAATGAAGTTAGATAGGGTTGAAATTTTAGGATGTGGCTTCTAATGCATCATATTGAATGCACAAAAAGTCTGGAGTTGAAATAAGTTAAAAAAATTGAAATCCTTTGGTAACACACGAGTTTTCGTCCGAAACCCTGATACTTCGAAAGAGATTGTCCATTTTGTACACGAAGTGCAACCAGTTTTTGCCGTAACCCTCTCAACTTTTTAGCACATGCTATGTGGGTGAAATTATGATACCATGCCAAGTTTCAACCATTTCAGAGTTCATTTGTGGTGCTTTTTAATTTCAGGGTCATTTAGCTCAAAACAATTCATTTAATGCATGAAAAATAGCAAATGAAGTTAGATAGGGTTGAAATTTTAGGATGTGGCTTCTAATGGTTCATATTGAATGCACAAAAAGTTTGGAGTTGAAATAAGTTAAAAAAAATTGAAATCCTTTTGTAACAGACGAGTTTTCGTCCTAAACCCTGATACTTCGAAAGAGATTGTCCATTTTGTACACGAAGTGCATCCAGTTTTTGCCGTAACCCTCTCAACTTTTTAGCACATGCTATGTGGGTGAAATTATGATACCATGCCAACTTTCAACCATTTCAGAGTTCATTTGTGGTGCTTTTTAATTTCAAGGTCATTTAGCTCAAAACAATTCATTTAATGCATGAAAAATAGCAAATGAAGTTAGATAGGGTTGAAATTTTAGGATGTGGCTTCTAATGGTTCATATTGAATGCACAAAAAGTTTGGAGTTAAAATAAGTTAAAAATTTTTGAAATCCTTTTGTAACAGACGAGTTTTCGTCCGAAACCCTGATACTTCGAAAGAGATTGTCCATTTTGTACACGAAGTGCATTCAGTTTTTGCCGTAAACCTCTCAACTTTTTAGCACATGCTATGTGGGTGAAATTATGATACCATGCCAACTTTCAACCATTTCAGAGTTCATTTGTGGTGCTTTTTAATTTCAGGGTCATTTAGCTCAAAACAATTCATTAAATGCATGAAAAATAGCAAATGAAGTTAGATAGGGTTGAAATTTTAGGATGTGGCTTCCAATGGTTCATATTGAATGCACAAAAAGTCTGGAGTTGAAAAAAGTTAAAAAAAATTGAAATCCTTATGTAACAGACGAGTTTTCGTCCGAAACCCTGATACTTCGAAAGAGATTGTCCATTTTGTACACGAAGTGCTTCCAGCTTTTGCCGTAACCCTCTCAACTTTTTATCCCATGCTATGTGGGTTAAATTATGATACCATGCCAAGTTTCAACCATTTTAGAGTTCATTTGTGGTGCTTTTTAATTTCAGGGTCATTTAGCTCAAAACAATTCATTAAATGCATAAAAAATAGCAAATGAAGTTAGATAGCGTCGAAATTTTAGGATGTGGCTTCTAATGCATCATATTGAATGCACAAAAAGTCTGGAGTTGAAATAAGTTTAAAAAATTGAAATCCTTTGGTAACACACGAGTTTTCGTCCGAAACCCTGATACTTCAAAAGAGATTGTCCATTTTGTACACGAAGTGCAACCAGTTTTTGCCGTAACCCTCTCAACTTTTTAGCACATGCTATGTGGGTGAAATTATGATACCATGCCAAGTTTCAACCATTTCAGAGTTCATTTGTGGTGCTTTTTAATTTCAGGGTCATTTAGCTCAAAACAATTCATTAAATGCATGAAAAATAGCAAATGAAGTTAGATAGGGTTGAAAGTTTAGGATGTGGCTTCTAATGGTTCGTATTGAATGCACAAAAATTCTGGAGTTGAAATAATTTGAAAAAATTGAAATCCTTTTGTAACAGACGAGTTTTCGTCCGAAACCGTGATACTTCGAAAGAGATTGTCCATTTTGTACACGAAGTGCATCCAATTTTTGCCGTAACCCTCTCAACTTTTTAGCACATGCTATGTGGGTGAAATTATGATACCATGCCAAGTTTCAACCATTTCAGAGTTCATTTGTGGTGCTTTTTAATTTCAGGGTCATTTAGCTGAAAACAATTCATTAAATGCATGAAAAATAGCAAATGAAGTTAGATAGGGTTGAAAGTTTAGGATGTGGCTTCTAATGGTTCATATTGAATGCACAAAAAGTCTGGAGTTGAAATAATTTTAAAAAATTGAAATCCTTTTGTAACAGACGAGTTTTCGTCCGAAACCGTGATACTTCGAAAGAGATTGTCCATTTTGTACACGAAGTGCATCCAGTTTTTGCCGTAACCCTCTCAACTTTTTAGCACATGCTATGTGGGTGAAATTATGATACCATGCCAACTTTCAACCATTTCAGAGTTCATTTGTGGTGCTTTTTAATTTCAGGGTTATTTAGCTCAAAACAATTCATTAAATGCATGAAAAATAGCAAATGAAGTTAGATAGGGTTGAAATTTAAAGAATGTGGCTTCTAATGGTTCATATGGAATGCACAAAAAGTTTGGAGTTGAAATAAGTTTAAAAAAATTGAAATCCTTTTGTAACAGATGAGTTTTCGTCCTAAACCCTGATACTTCGAAAGAGATTGTCCATTTTGTACACGAAGTGCATCCAGTTTTTGCCGTAACCCTCTCAACTTTTTAGCACATGCTATGTGGGTGAATTTATGATACCATGCCAAGTTTCAACCATTTCAGAGTTCATTTGTGGTGCTTTTTAATTTCAGGGTCATTTAGCTCAAAACAATTCATTTAATGCATGAAAAATAGCAAATGAAGTTAGATAGGGTTGAAATTTTAGGATGTGGCTTCTAATGGTTCATATTGAATGCACAAAAAGTTTGGAGTTGAAATAAGTTAAAAAAATTTGAAATCCTTTTGTAACAGACGAGTTTTCGTCCTAAACCCTGATACATCGAAATAGATTGTCCATTTTGTACACGAAGTGCATCCAGTTTTTGCCGTAACCCTCTCAACTTTTTAGCACATGCTATGTGGGTGAAATTATGATACCATGCCAACTTTCAACCATTTCAGAGTTCATTTGTGGTGCTTTTTAATTTCAGGGTCATTTAGCTCAAAACAATTCATTAAATGCATGAAAAATAGGAAATGAAGTTAGATAGGGTTGAAATTTTAGGATGTGTCTTCCAATGGTTCATATTGAATGCACAAAAAGTCTGGAGTTGAAAAAAGTTAAAAAAAATTGAAATCCTTATGTAACAGACGAGTTTTCGTCCGAAACCCTGATACTTCGAAAGAGATTGTCCATTTTGTACACGAAGTGCTTCCAGCTTTTGCCGTAACCCTCTCAACTTTTTATCCCATGCTATGTGGGTTAAATTATGATACCATGCCAAGTTTCAACCATTTTAGAGTTCATTTGTGGTGCTTTTTAATTTCAGGGTCATTTAGCTCAAAACAATTCATTAAATGCATAAAAAATAGCAAATGAAGTTAGATAGGGTCGAAATTTTAGGATGTGGCTTCTAATGCATCATATTGAATGCACAAAAAGTCTGGAGTTGAAATAAGTTAAAAAAATTGAAATCCTTTGGTAACACACGAGTTTTCGTCCGAAACCCTGATACTTCGAAAGAGATTGTCCATTTTGTACACGAAGTGCAACCAGTTTTTGCCGTAACCCTCTCAACTTTTTAGCACATGCTATGTGGGTGAAATTATGATACCATGCCAAGTTTCAACCATTTCAGAGTTCATTTGTGGTGCTTTTTAATTTCAGGGTCATTTAGCTCAAAACAATTCATTAAATGCATGAAAAATAGCAAATGAAGTTAGATAGGGTTGAAAGTTTAGGATGTGGCTTCTAATGGTTCATATTGAATGCACAAAAATTCTGGAGTTGAAATAATTTTAAAAAATTGAAATCCTTTTGTAACAGACGAGTTTTCGTCCGAAACCGTGATACTTCGAAAGAGATTGTCCATTTTGTACACGAAGTGCATCCAATTTTTGCCGTAACCCTCTCAACTTTTTAGCACATGCTATGTGGGTGAAATTATGATACCATGCCAAGTTTCAACCATTTCAGAGTTCATTTGTGGTGCTTTTTAATTTCAGGGTCATTTAGCTGAAAACAATTCATTAAATGCATGAAAAATAGCAAATGAAGTTAGATAGGGTTGAAAGTTTAGTATGTGGCTTCTAATGGTTCATATTGAATGCACAAAAAGTCTGGAGTTGAAATAATTTTAAAAAATTGAAATCCTTTTGTAACAGACGAGTTTTCGTCCGAAACCGTGATACTTCGAAAGAGATTGTCCATTTTGTACACGAAGTGCATCCAGTTTTTGCCGTAACCCTCTCAACTTTTTAGCACATGCTATGTGGGTGAAATTATGATACCATGCCAACTTTCAACCATTTCAGAGTTCATTTGTGGTGCTTTTTAATTTCAGGGTTATTTAGCTCAAAACAATTCATTAAATGCATGAAAAATAGCAAATGAAGTTAGATAGGGTTGAAATTTAAAGAATGTGGCTTCTAATGGTTCATATGGAATGCACAAAAAGTTTGGAGTTGAAATAAGTTTAAAAAAATTGAAATCCTTTTGTAACAGATGAGTTTTCGTCCTAAACCCTGATACTTCGAAAGAGATTGTCCATTTTGTACACGAAGTGCATCCAGTTTTTGCCGTAACCCTCTCAACTTTTTAGCACATGCTATGTGGGTGAATTTATGATACCATGCCAAGTTTCAACCATTTCAGAGTTCATTTGTGGTGCTTTTTAATTTCAGGGTCATTTAGCTCAAAACAATTCATTTAATGCATGAAAAATAGCAAATGAAGTTAGATAGGGTTGAAATTTTTAGGATGTGGCTTCTAATGGTTCATATTGAATGCACAAAAAGTTTGGAGTTGAAATAAGTTAAAAAAATTTGAAATCCTTTTGTAACAGACGAGTTTTCGTCCTAAACCCTGATACTTCGAAATAGATTGTCCATTTTGTACACGAAGTGCATCCAGTTTTTGCCGTAACCCTCTCAACTTTTTAGCACATGCTATGTGGGTGAAATTATGATACCATGCCAACTTTCAACCATTTCAGAGTTCATTTGTGGTGCTTTTTAATTTCAGGGTCATTTAGCTCAAAACAATTCATTAAATGCATGAAAAATAGGAAATGAAGTTAGATAGGGTTGAAATTTTAGGATGTGTCTTCCAATGGTTCATATTGAATGCACAAAAAGTCTGGAGTTGAAAAAAGTTAAAAAAAATTGAAATCCTTATGTAACAGACGAGTTTTCGTCCGAAACCCTGATACTTCGAAAGAGATTGTCCATTTTGTACACGAAGTGCTTCCAGCTTTTGCCGTAACCCTCTCAACTTTTTATCCCATGCTATGTGGGTTAAATTATGATACCATGCCAAGTTTCAACCTTTTTAGAGTTCATTTGTGGTGCTTTTTAATTTCAGGGTCATTTAGCTCAAAACAATTCATTAAATGCATAAAAAATAGCAAATGAAGTTAGATAGGGTTGAAATTTTAGGATGTGGCTTCTAATGCATCATATTGAATGCACAAAAAGTCTGGAGTTGAAATAAGTTAAAAAAATTGAAATCCTTTGGTAACACACGAGTTTTCGTCCGAAACCCTGATACTTCGAAAGAGATTGTCCATTTTGTACACGAAGTGCAACCAGTTTTTGCCGTAACCCTCTCAACTTTTTAGCACATGCTATGTGGGTGAAATTATGATACCATGCCAAGTTTCAACCATTTCAGAGTTCATTTGTGGTGCTTTTTAATTTCAGGGTCATTTATCTCAAAACAATTCATTAAATGCATGAAAAATAGCAAATGAAGTTAGATAGGGTTGAAAGTTTAGGATGTGGCTTCTAATGGTTCATATTGAATGCACAAAAAGTCTGGAGTTGAAATAATTTTAAAAAATTGAAATCCTTTTGTAACAGACGAGTTTTCGTCCGAAACCGTGATACTTCGAAAGAGATTGTCCATTTTGTACACGAAGTGCATCCAGTTTTTGCCGTAACCCTCTCAACTTTTTAGCACATGCTATGTGGGTGAAATTATGATACCATGCCAAGTTTCAACCATTTAAGAGTTCATTTGTGGTGCTTTTTAATTTCAGGGTCATTTAGCTGAAAACAATTCATTAAATGCATGAAAAATAGCAAATGAAGTTAGATAGGGTTGAAAGTTTAGGATGTGGCTTCTAATGGTTCATATTGAATGCACAAAAAGGCTGGAGTTGAAATAATTTTAAAAAATTGAAATCCTTTTGTAACAGACGAGTTTTCGTCCGAAACCGTGATACTTCGAAAGAGATTGTCCATTTTGTACACGAAGTGCATCCAGTTTTTGCCGTAACCCTCTCAACTTTTTAGCACATGCTATGTGGGTGAAATTATGATACCATGCCAACTTTCAACCATTTCAGAGTTCATTTGTGGTGCTTTTTAATTTCAGGGTTATTTAGCTCAAAACAATTCATTAAATGCATGAAAAATAGCAAATGAAGTTAGATAGGGTTGAAATTTAAAGAATGTGGCTTCTAATGGTTCATATGGAATGCACAAAAAGTTTGGAGTTGAAATAAGTTTAAAAAAATTGAAATCCTTTTGTAACAGACGAGTTTTCGTCCTAAACCCTGATACTTCGAAAGAGATTGTCCATTTTGTACACGAAGTGCATCCAGTTTTTGCCGTAACCCTCTCAACTTTTTAGCACATGCTATGTGGGTGAAATTATGATACCATGCCAAGTTTCAACCATTTCAGAGTTCATTTGTGGTGCTTTTTAATTTCAGGGTCATTTAGCTCAAAACAATTCATTTAATGCATGAAAAATAGCAAATGAAGTTAGATAGGGTTGAAATTTTAGGATGTGGCTTCTAATGGTTCATATTGAATGCACAAAAAGTTTGGAGTTGAAATAAGTTAAAAAAATTTGAAATCCTTTTGTAACAGACGAGTTTTCGTCCTAAACCCTGATACTTCGAAAGAGATTGTCCATTTTGTACACGAAGTGCATCCAGTTTTTGCCGTAACCCTCTCAACTTTTTAGCACATGCTATGTGGGTGAAATTATGATACCATGCCAACTTTCAACCATTTCAGAGTTCATTTGTGGTGCTTTTTAATTTCAGGGTCATTTAGCTCAAAACAATTCATTTAATGCATGAAAAATAGCAAATGAAGTTAGATAGGGTTGAAATTTTAGGATGTGGCTTCTAATGGTTCATATTGAATGCACAAAAAGTTTGGAGTTAAAATAAGTTAAAAAAATTTGAAATCCTTTTGTAACAGACGAGTTTTCGTCCGAAACCCTGATACTTCGAAAGAGATTGTCCATTTTGTACACGAAGTGCATTCAGTTTTTGCCGTAAACCTCTCAACTTTTTAGCACATGCTATGTGGGTGAAATTATGATACCATGCCAACTTTCAACCATTTCAGAGTTCATTTGTGGTGCTTTTTAATTTCAGGGTCATTTAGCTCAAAACAATTCATTAAATGCATGAAAAATAGCAAATGAAGTTAGATAGGGTTGAAATTTTAGGATGTGGCTTCCAATGGTTCATATTGAATGCACAAAAAGTCTGGAGTTGAAAAAAGTTAAAAAAAATTGAAATCCTTATGTAACAGACGAGTTTTCGTCCGAAACCCTGATACTTCGAAAGAGATTGTCCATTTTGTACACGAAGTGCTTCCAGCTTTTGCCGTAACCCTCTCAACTTTTTATCCCATGCTATGTGGGTTAAATTATGATACCATGCCAAGTTTCAACCTTTTTAGAGTTCATTTGTGGTGCTTTTTAATTTCAGGGTCATTTAGCTCAAAACAATTCATTAAATGCATAAAAAATAGCAAATGAAGTTAGATAGGGTTGAAATTTTAGGATGTGGCTTCTAATGCTTCATATTGAATGCACAAAAAGTCTGGAGTTGAAATAAGTTAAAAAAATTGAAATCCTTTGGTAACACACGAGTTTTCATCCGAAACCCTGATACTTCGAAAGAGATTGTCCATTTTGTACACGAAGTGCAACCAGTTTTTGCCGTAACCCTCTCAACTTTTTAGCACATGCTATGTGGGTGAAATTATGATACCATGCAATGTTTCAACCATTTCAGAGTTCATTTGTGGTGCTTTTTAATTTCAGGGTCATTTAGCTCAAAACAATTCATTAAATGCATGAAAAATAGCAAATGAAGTTAGATAGGGTTGAAAGTTTAGGATGTGGCTTCTAATGGTTCATATTGAATGCACAAAAAGTCTGGAGTTGAAATAATTTTAAAAAATTGAAATCCTTTTGTAACAAACGAGTTTTCGTCCGAAACCGTGATACTTCGAAAGAGATTGTCCATTTTGTACACGAAGTGCATCCAGTTTTTGCCGTAACCCTCTCAACTTTTTAGCACATGCTATGTGGGTGAAATTATGATACCATGCCAAGTTTCAACCATTTCAGAGTTCATTTGTGGTGCTTTTTAATTTCAGGGTCATTTAGCTCAAAACAATTCATTTAATGCATGAAAAATAGCAAATGAAGTTAGATAGGGTTGAAATTTTAGGATGTGGCTTATAATGGTTCATATTGAATGCACAAAAAGTTTGGAGTTGAAATAAGTTAAAAAAATTTGAAATCCTTTTGTAACAAACGAGTTTTCGTCCGAAACCGTGATACTTCGAAAGAGATTGTCCATTTTGTACACGAAGTGCATCCAGTTTTTGCCGTAACCCTCTCAACTTTTTAGCACATGCTATGTGGGTGAAATTATGATACCATGCCAACTTTCAACCATTTCAGAGTTCATTTGTGGTGCTTTTTAATTTCAGGATTATTTAGCTCAAAACAATTCATTAAATGCATGAAAAATAGCAAATGAAGTTAGATAGGGTTGAAATTTAAAGAATGTGGCTTCTAATGGTTCATATGGAATGCACAAAAAGTTTGGAGTTGAAATAAGTTTAAAAAAATTGAAATCCTTTTGTAACAGACGAGTTTTCGTCCTAAACCCTGATACTTCGAAAGAGATTGTCCATTTTGTACACGAAGTGCATCCAGTTTTTGCCGTAACCCTCTCAACTTTTTAGCACATGCTATGTGGGTGAAATTATGATACCATGCCAAGTTTCAACCATTTCAGAGTTCATTTGTGGTGCTTTTTAATTTCAGGGTCATTTAGCTCAAAACAATTCATTTAATGCATGAAAAATAGCAAATGAAGTTAGATAGGGTTGAAATTTTAGGATGTGGCTTCTAATGGTTCATATTGAATGCACAAAAAGTTTGGAGTTGAAACAAGTTAAAAAAAATTGAAATCCTTTTGTAACAGACGAGTTTTCGTCCTAAACCCTGATACTTCGAAAGAGATTGTCCATTTTGTACACGAAGTGCATCCAGTTTTTGCCGTAACCCTCTCAACTTTTTAGCACATGCTATGTGGGTGAAATTATGATACCATGCCAACTTTCAACCATTTCAGAGTTCATTTGTGGTGCTTTTTAATTTCAGGGTCATTTAGCTCAAAACAATTCATTTAATGCATGAAAAATAGCAAATGAAGTTAGATAGGGTTGAAATTTTAGGATGTGGCTTCTAATGGTTCATATTGAATGCACAAAAAGTTTGGAGTTAAAATAAGTTAAAAAAATTTGAAATCCTTTTGTAACAGACGAGTTTTCGTCCGAAACCCTGATACTTCGAAAGAGATTGTCCATTTTGTACACGAAGTGCATTCAGTTTTTGCCGTAAACCTCTCAACTTTTTAGCACATGCTATGTGGGTGAAATTATGATACCATGCCAACTTTCAACCATTTCAGAGTTCATTTGTGGTGCTTTTTAATTTCAGGGTCATTTAGCTCAAAACAATTCATTAAATGCATAAAAAATAGCAAATGAAGTTAGATAGGGTTGAAAGTTTAGGATGTGGCTTCTAATGGTTCATATTGAATGCACAAAAAGTCTGGAGTTGAAATAATTTTAAAAAATTGAAATCCTTTTGTAACAGACGAGTTTTCGTCCGAAACCGTGATACTTCGGAAGAGATTGTCCATTTTGTACACGAAGTGCATCCAGTTTTTGCCGTAACCCTCTCAACTTTTTAGCACATGCTATGTGGGTGAAATTATGATACCATGCCAAGTTTCAACCATTTCAGAGTTCATTTGTGGTGCTTTTTAATTTCAGGGTCATTTAGCTGAAAACAATTCATTAAATGCATGAAAAATAGCAAATGAAGTTAGATAGGGTTGAAAGTTTAGGATGTGGCTTCTAATGGTTCATATTGAATGCACAAAAAGTCTGGAGTTGAAATAATTTTAAAAAATTGAAATCCTTTTGTAACAGACGAGTTTTCGTCCGAAACCGTGATACTTCGAAAGAGATTGTCCATTTTGTACACGAAGTGCATCCAGTTTTTGCCGTAACCCTCTCAACTTTTTAGCACATGCTATGTGGGTGAAATTATGATACCATGCCAACTTTCAACCATTTCAGAGTTCATTTGTGGTGCTTTTTAATTTCAGGGTTATTTAGCTCAAAACAATTCATTAAATGCATGAAAAATAGCAAATGAAGTTAGATAGGGTTGAAATTTAAAGAATGTGGCTTCTAATGGTTCATATGGAATGCACAAAAAGTTTGGAGTTGAAATAAGTTTAAAAAAATTGAAATCCTTTTGTAACAGATGAGTTTTCGTCCTAAACCCTGATACTTCGAAAGAGATTGTCCATTTTGTACACGAAGTGCATCCAGTTTTTGCCGTAACCCTCTCAACTTTTTAGCACATGCTATGTGGGTGAATTTATGATACCATGCCAAGTTTCAAGCATTTCAGAGTTCATTTGTGGTGCTTTTTAATTTCAGGGTCATTTAGCTCAAAACAATTCATTTAATGCATGAAAAATAGCAAATGAAGTTAGATAGGGTTGAAATTTTAGGATGTGGCTTCTAATGGTTCATATTGAATGCACAAAAAGTTTGGAGTTGAAATAAGTTAAAAAAATTTGAAATCCTTTTGTAACACACGAGTTTTCGTCCTAAACCCTGATACTTCGAAAGAGATTGTCCATTTTGTACACGAAGTGCATCCAGTTTTTGCCGTAACCCTCTCAACTTTTTATCACATGCTATGTGGGTGAAATTATGATACCATGCCAACTTTCAACCATTTCAGAGTTCATTTGTGGTGCTTTTTAATTTCAGGGTCATTTAGCTCAAAACAATTCATTAAATGCATGAAAAATAGGAAATGAAGTTAGATAGGGTTGAAATTTTAGGATGTGTCTTCCAATGGTTCATATTGAATGCACAAAAAGTCTGGAGTTGAAAAAAGTTAAAAAAAATTGAAATCCTTATGTAACAGACGAGTTTTCGTCCGAAACCCTGATACTTCGAAAGAGATTGTCCATTTTGTACACGAAGTGCTTCCAGCTTTTGCCGTAACCCTCTCAACTTTTTATCCCATGCTATGTGGGTTAAATTATGATACCATGCCAAGTTTCAACCTTTTTAGAGTTCATTTGTGGTGCTTTTTAATTTCAGGGTCATTTAGCTCAAAACAATTCATTAAATGCATAAAAAATAGCAAATGAAGTTAGATAGGGTTGAAATTTTAGGATGTGGCTTCTAATGCATCATATTGAATGCACAAAAAGTCTGGAGTTGAAATAAGTTAAAAAAATTGAAATCCTTTGGTAACACACGAGTTTTCGTCCGAAACCCTGATACTTCGAAAGAGATTGTCCATTTTGTACACGAAGTGCAACCAGTTTTTGCCGTAACCCTCTCAACTTTTTAGCACATGCTATGTGGGTGAAATTATGATACCATGCCAAGTTTCAACCATTTCAGAGTTCATTTGTGGTGCTTTTTAATTTCAGGGTCATTTATCTCAAAACAATTCATTAAATGCATGAAAAATAGCAAATGAAGTTAGATAGGGTTGAAAGTTTAGGATGTGGCTTCTAATGGTTCATATTGAATGCACAAAAAGTCTGGAGTTGAAATAATTTTAAAAAATTGAAATCCTTTTGTAACAGACGAGTTTTCGTCCGAAACCGTGATACTTCGAAAGAGATTGTCCATTTTGTACACGAAGTGCATCCAGTTTTTGCCGTAACCCTCTCAACTTTTTAGCACATGCTATGTGGGTGAAATTATGATACCATGCCAAGTTTCAACCATTTCAGAGTTCATTTGTGGTGCTTTTTAATTTCAGGGTCATTTAGCTGAAAACAATTCATCAAATGCATGAAAAATAGCAAATGAAGTTAGATAGGGTTGAAAGTTTAGGATGTGGCTTCTAATGGTTCATATTGAATGCACAAAAAGTCTGGAGTTGAAATAATTTTAAAAAATTGAAATCCTTTTGTAACAGACGAGTTTTCGTCCGAAACCGTGATACTTCGAAAGAGATTGTCCATTTTGTACACGAAGTGCATCCAGTTTTTGCCGTAACCCTCTCAACTTTTTAGCACATGCTATGTAAGTGAAATTATGATACCATGCCAACTTTCAACCATTTCAGAGTTCATTTGTGGTGCTTTTTAATTTCAGGGTTATTTAGCTCAAAACAATTCATTAAATGCATGAAA
This sequence comes from Elymus sibiricus, assembly GCA_039707655.1. Lineage (NCBI taxonomy): Eukaryota > Viridiplantae > Streptophyta > Magnoliopsida > Poales > Poaceae > Elymus > Elymus sibiricus. Next base: position 244,544,736 of record CM077665.1, read on the forward strand.
AATAGCAAATGAAGTTAGATAGGGTTGAAATTTAAAGAATGTGGCTTCTAATGGTTCATATGGAATGCACAAAAAGTTTGGAGTTGAAATAAGTTTAAAAAAATTGATATCCTTTTGTAACAGATGAGTTTTCGTCCTAAACCCTGATACTTCGAAAGAGATTGTCCATTTTGTACACGAAGTGCATCCAGTTTTTGCCGTAACCCTCTCAACTTTTTAGCACATGCTATGTGGGTGAATTTATGATACCATGCCAAGTTTCAACCATTTCAGAGTTCATTTGTGGTGCTTTTTAATTTCAGGGTCATTTAGCTCAAAACAATTCATTTAATGCATGAAAAATAGCAAATGAAGTTAGATAGGGTTGAAATTTTAGGATGTGGCTTCTAATGGTTCATATTGAATGCACAAAAAGTTTGGAGTTGAAATAAGTTAAAAAAAATTGAAATCCTTTTGTAACAGACGAGTTTTCGTCCTAAACCCTGATACTTCGAAAGAGATTGTCCATTTTGTACACGAAGTGCATCCAGTTTTTGCCGTAACCCTCTCAACTTTTTAGCACATGCTATGTGGGTGAAATTATGATACCATGCCAACTTTCAACCATTTCAGAGTTCATTTGTGGTGCTTTTTAATTTCAGGGTCATTTAGCTCAAAACAATTCATTAAATGCATGAAAAATAGGAAATGAAGTTAGATAGGGTTGAAATTTTAGGATGTGTCTTCCAATGGTTCATATTGAATGCACAAAAAGTCTGAAGTTGAAAAAAGTTAAAAAAAATTGAAATCCTTATGTAACAGACGAGTTTTCGTCCGAAACCCTGATACTTCGAAAGAGATTGTCCATTTTGTACACGAAGTGCATCCAGTTTTTGCCGTAACCCTCTCAACTTTTTAGCACATGCTATGTGGGTGAAATTATGATACCATGCCAAGTTTCAAGCATTTCATAGTTCATTTGTGGTGCTTTTTAATTTCAGGGTCATTTAGCTCAAAACAATTCATTTAATGCATGAAAAATAGCAAATGAAGTTAGATAGGGTTGAAATTTTAGGATGTGGCTTCTAATGGTTCATATTGAATGCACAAAAAGTTTGGAGTTGAAATAAGTTAAAAAAATTTGAAATCCTTTTGTAACAGACGAGTTTTCGTCCTAAACCCTGATACTTCGAAAGAGATTGTCCATTTTGTACACGAAGTGCATCCAGTTTTTGCCGTAACCCTCTCAACTTTTTAGCACATGCTATGTGGGTGAAATTATGATACCATGCCAACTTTCAACCATTTCAGAGTTCATTTGTGGTGCTTTTTAATTTCAGGGTCATTTAGCTCAAAACAATTCATTAAATGCATGAAAAATAGGAAATGAAGTTAGATAGGGTTGAAATTTTAGGATGTGTCTTCCAATGGTTCATATTGAATGCACAAAAAGTCTGGAGTTGAAAAAAGTTAAAAAAAATTGAAATCCTTATGTAACAGACGAGTTTTCGTCCGAAACCCTGATACTTCGAAAGAGATTGTCCATTTTGTACACGAAGTGCTTCCAGCTTTTGCCGTAACCCTCTCAACTTTTTATCCCATGCTATGTGGGTTAAATTATGATACCATGCCAAGTTTCAACCTTTTTAGAGTTCATTTGTGGTGCTTTTTAATTTCAGGGTCATTTAGCTCAAAACAATTCATTAAATGCATAAAAAATAGCAAATGAAGTTAGATAGGGTTGAAATTTTAGGATGTGGCTTCTAATGCATCATATTGAATGCACAAAAAGTCTGGAGTTGAAATAAGTTAAAAAAATTGAAATCCTTTGGTAACACACGAGTTTTCGTCCGAAACCCTGATACTTCGAAAGAGATTGTCCATTTTGTACACGAAGTGCAACCAGTTTTTGCCGTAACCCTCTCAACTTTTTAGCACATGCTATGTGGGTGAAATTATGATACCATGCCAAGTTTCAACCATTTCAGAGTTCATTTGTGGTGCTTTTTAATTTCAGGGTCATTTATCTCAAAACAATTCATTAAATGCATGAAAAATAGCAAATGAAGTTAGATAGGGTTGAAAGTTTAGGATGTGGCTTCTAATGGTTCATATTGAATGCACAAAAAGTCTGGAGTTGAAATAATTTTAAAAAATTGAAATCCTTTTGTAACAGACGAGTTTTCGTCCGAAACCGTGATACTTCGAAAGAGATTGTCCATTTTGTACACGAAGTGCATCCAGTTTTTGCCGTAACCCTCTCAACTTTTTAGCACATGCTATGTGGGTGAAATTATGATACCATGCCAAGTTTCAACCATTTCAGAGTTCATTTGTGGTGCTTTTTAATTTCAGGGTCATTTAGCTGAAAACAATTCATTAAATGCATGAAAAATAGCAAATGAAGTTAGATAGGGTTGAAAGGTTAGGATGTGGCTTCTAATGGTTCATATTGAATGCACAAAAAGTCTGGAGTTGAAATAATTTTAAAAAATTGAAATCCTTTTGTAACAGACGAGTTTTCGTCCGAAACCGTGATACTTCGAAAGAGATTGTCCATTTTGTACACGAAGTGCATCCAGTTTTTGCCGTAACCCTCTCAACTTTTTAGCACATGCTATGTGGGTGAAATTATGATACCATGCCAACTTTCAACCATTTCAGAGTTCATTTGTGGTGCTTTTTAATTTCAGGGTTATTTAGCTCAAAACAATTCATTAAATGCATGAAAAATAGCAAATGAAGTTAGATAGGGTTGAAATTTCAAGAATGTGGCTTCAATGGTTCATATGGAATGCACAAAAAGTTTGGAGTTGAAATAAGTTTAAAAAAATTGAAATCCTTTTGTAACAGATGAGTTTTCGTCCTAAACCCTGATACTTCGAAAGAGATTGTCCATTTTGTACACGAAGTGCATCCAGTTTTTGCCGTAACCCTCTCAACTTTTTAGCACATGCTATGTGGGTGAATTTATGATACCATGCCAAGTTTCAACCATTTCAGAGTTCATTTGTGGTGCTTTTTAATTTCAGGGTCATTTAGCTCAAAACAATTCATTTAATGCATGAAAAATAGCAAATGAAGTTAGATAGGGTTGAAATTTTAGGATGTGGCTTCTAATGGTTCATATTGAATGCACAAAAAGTTTGGAGTTGAAATAAGTTAAAAAAATTTGAAATCCTTTTGTAACAGACGAGTTTTCGTCCTAAACCCTGATACTTCGAAAGAGATTGTCCATTTTGTACACGAAGTGCATCCAGTTTTTGCCGTAACCCTCTCAACTTTTTAGCACATGCTATGTGGGTGAAATTATGATACCATGCCAACTTTCAACCATTTCAGAGTTCATTTGTGGTGCTTTTTAATTTCAGGGTCATTTAGCTCAAAACAATTCATTAAATGCATGAAAAATAGGAAATGAAGTTAGATAGGGTTGAAATTTTAGGATGTGTCTTCCAATGGTTCATATTGAATGCACAAAAAGTCTGAAGTTGAAAAAAGTTAAAAAAAATTGAAATCCTTATGTAACAGACGAGTTTTCGTCCGAAACCCTGATACTTCGAAAGAGATTGTCCATTTTGTACACGAAGTGCATCCAGTTTTTGCCGTAACCCTCTCAACTTTTTAGCACATGCTATGTGGGTGAAATTATGATACCATGCCAAGTTTCAAGCATTTCAGAGTTCATTTGTGGTGCTTTTTAATTTCAGGGTCATTTAGCTCAAAACAATTCATTTAATGCATGAAAAATAGCAAATGAAGTTAGATAGGGTTGAAATTTTAGGATGTGGCTTCTAATGGTTCATATTGAATGCACAAAAAGTTTGGAGTTGAAATAAGTTAAAAAAATTTGAAATCCTTTTGTAACAGACGAGTTTTCGTCCTAAACCCTGATACTTCGAAAGAGATTGTCCATTTTGTACACGAAGTGCATCCAGTTTTTGCCGTAACCCTCTCAACTTTTTAGCACATGCTATGTGGGTGAAATTATGATACCATGCCAACTTTCAACCATTTCAGAGTTCATTTGTGGTGCTTTTTAATTTCAGGGTCATTTAGCTCAAAACAATTCATTAAATGCATGAAAAATAGGAAATGAAGTTAGATAGGGTTGAAATTTTAGGATGTGTCTTCCAATGGTTCATATTGAATGCACAAAAAGTCTGGAGTTGAAAAAAGTTAAAAAAAATTGAAATCCTTATGTAACAGACGAGTTTTCGTCCGAAACCCTGATACTTCGAAAGAGATTGTCCATTTTGTACACGAAGTGCTTCCAGCTTTTGCCGTAACCCTCTCAACTTTTTATCCCATGCTATGTGGGTTAAATTATGATACCATGCCAAGTTTCAACCTTTTTAGAGTTCATTTGTGGTGCTTTTTAATTTCAGGGTCATTTAGCTCAAAACAATTCATTAAATGCATAAAAAATAGCAAATGAAGTTAGATAGGGTTGAAATTTTAGGATGTGGCTTCTAATGCATCATATTGAATGCACAAAAAGTCTGGAGTTGAAATAAGTTAAAAAAATTGAAATCCTTTGGTAACACACGAGTTTTCGTCCGAAACCCTGATACTTCGAAAGAGATTGTCCATTTTGTACACGAAGTGCAACCAGTTTTTGCCGTAACCCTCTCAACTTTTTAGCACATGCTATGTGGGTGAAATTATGATACCATGCCAAGTTTCAACCATTTCAGAGTTCATTTGTGGTGCTTTTTAATTTCAGGGTCATTTATCTCAAAACAATTCATTAAATGCATGAAAAATAGCAAATGAAGTTAGATAGGGTTGAAAGATTAGGATGTGGCTTCTAATGGTTCATATTGAATGCACAAAAAGTCTGGAGTTGAAATAATTTTAAAAAATTGAAATCCTTTTGTAACAGACGAGTTTTCGTCCGAAACCGTGATACTTCGAAAGAGATTGTCCATTTTGTACACGAAGTGCATCCAGTTTTTGCCGTAACCCTCTCAACTTTTTAGCACATGCTATGTGGGTGAAATTATGATACCATGCCAAGTTTCAACCATTTGAGAGTTCATTTGTGGTGCTTTTTAATTTCAGGGTCATTTAGCTGAAATCAATTCATTTAATGCATGAAAAATAGCAAATGAAGTTAGATAGGGTTGAAAGTTTAGGATGTGGCTTCTAATGGTTCATATTGAATGCACAAAAAGGCTGGAGTTGAAATAATTTTAAAAAATTGAAATCCTTTTGTAACAGACGAGTTTTCGTCCGAAACCGTGATACTTAGAAAGAGATTGTCCATTTTGTACACGAAGTGCATCCAGTTTTTACCGTAACCCTCTCAACTTTTTAGCACATGCTATGTGGGTGAAATTATGATACCATGCCAACTTTCAACCATTTCAGAGTTCATTTGTGGTGCTTTTTAATTTCAGGGTTATTTAGCTCAAAACAATTCATTAAATGCATGAAAAATAGCAAATGAAGTTAGATAGGGTTGAAATTTAAAGAATGTGGCTTCTAATGGTTCATATGGAATGCACAAAAAGTTTGGAGTTGAAATAAGTTTAAAAAAATTGAAATCCTTTTGTAACAGACGAGTTTTCGTCCTAAACCCTGATACTTCGAAAGAGATTGTCCATTTTGTACACGAAGTGCATCCAGTTTTTGCCGTAACCCTCTCAACTTTTTAGCACATGCTATGTGGGTGAAATTATGATACCATGCCAAGTTTCAACCATTTCAGAGTTCATTTGTGGTGCTTTTTAATTTCAGGGTCATTTAGCTCAAAACATTTCATTTAATGCATGAAAAATAGCAAATGAAGTTAGATAGGGTTGAAATTTTAGGATGTGGCTTCTAATGGTTCATATTGAATGCACAAAAAGTTTGGAGTTGAAATAAGTTAAAAAAATTTGAAATCCTTTTGTAACAGACGAGTTTTCGTCCTAAACCCTGATACTTCGAAAGAGATTGTCCATTTTGTACACGAAGTGCATCCAGTTTTTGCCGTAACCCTCTCAACTTTTTAGCACATGCTATGTGGGTGAAATTATGATACCATGCCAACTTTCAACCATTTCAGAGTTCATTTGTGGTGCTTTTTAATTTCAGGGTCATTTAGCTCAAAACAATTCATTTAATGCATGAAAAATAGCAAATGAAGTTAGATAGGGTTGAAATTTTAGGATGTGGCTTCTAATGGTTCATATTGAATGCACAAAAAGTTTGGAGTTAAAATAAGTTAAAAAAATTTGAAATCCTTTTGTAACAGACGAGTTTTCGTCCGAAACCCTGATACTTCGAAAGAGATTGTCCATTTTGTACACGAAGTGCATTCAGTTTTTGCCGTAAACCTCTCAACTTTTTAGCACATGCTATGTGGGTGAAATTATGATACCATGCCAACTTTCAACCATTTCAGAGTTCATTTGTGGTGCTTTTTAATTTCAGGGTCATTTAGCTCAAAACAATTCATTAAATGCATGAAAAATAGCAAATGAAGTTAGATAGGGTTGAAATTTTAGGATGTGGCTTCCAATGGTTCATATTGAATGCACAAAAAGTCTGGAGTTGAAAAAAGTTAAAAAAATTTGAAATCCTTATGTAACAGACGAGTTTTCGTCCGAAACCCTGATACTTCGAAAGAGATTGTCCATTTTGTACACGAAGTGCTTCCAGCTTTTGCCGTAACCCTCTCAACTTTTTATCCCATGCTATGTGGGTTAAATTATGATACCATGCCAAGTTTCAACCTTTTTAGAGTTCATTTGTGGTGCTTTTTAATTTCAGGGTCATTTAGCTCAAAACAATTCATTAAATGCATAAAAAATAGCAAATGAAGTTAGATAGGGTTGAAATTTTAGGATGTGGCTTCTAATGCATCATATTGAATGCAAAAAAAGTCTGGAGTTGAAATAAGTTAAAAAAATTGAAATCCTTTGGTAACACACGAGTTTTCGTCCGAAACCCTGATACTTCGAAAGAGATTGTCCATTTTGTACACGAAGTGCAACCAGTTTTTGCCGTAACCCTCTCAACTTTTTAGCACATGCTATGTGGGTGAAATTATGATACCATGCCAAGTTTCAACCATTTCAGAGTTCATTTGTGGTGCTTTTTAATTTCAGGGTCATTTGGCTCAAAACAATTCATTAAATGCATGAAAAATAGCAAATGAAGTTAGATAGGGTTGAAAGTTTAGGATGTGGCTTCTAATGGTTCATATTGAATGCACAAAAAGTCTGGAGTTGAAATAATTTTAAAAAATTGAAATCCTTTTGTAACAGACGAGTTTTCGTCCGAAACCGTGATACTTCGAAAGAGATTGTCCATTTTGTACACGAAGTGCATCCAGTTTTTGCCGTAACCCTCTCAACTTTTTAGCACATGCTATGTGGGTGAAATTATGACACCATGCCAAGTTTCAACCATTTCAGAGTTCATTTGTGGTGCTTTTTAATTTCAGGGTCATTTAGCTGAAAACAATTCATTAAATGCATGAAAAATAGCAAATGAAGTTAGATAGGGTTGAAAGTTTAGGATGTGGCTTCTAATGGTTCATATTGAATGCACAAAAAGTCTGGAGTTGAAATAATTTTAAAAAATTGAAATCCTTTTGTAACAGACGAGTTTTCGTCCGAAACCGTGATACTTCGAAAGAGATTGTCCATTTTGTACACGAAGTGCATCCAGTTTTTGCCGTAACCCTCTCAACTTTTTAGCACATGCTATGTGGGTGAAATTATGATACCATGCCAACTTTCAACCATTTCAGTGTTCATTTGTGGTGCTTTTTAATTTCAGGGTTATTTAGCTCAAAACAATTCATTAAATGCATGAAAAATAGCAAATGAAGTTAGATAGGGTTGAAATTTAAAGAATGTGGCTTCTAATGGTTCATATGGAATGCACAAAAAGTTTGGAGTTGAAATAAGTTTAAAAAAATTGAAATCCTTTTGTAACAGATGAGTTTTCGTCCTAAACCCTGATACTTCGAAAGAGATTGTCCATTTTGTACACGAAGTGCATCCAGTTTTTGCCGTAACCCTCTCAACTTTCTAGCACATGCTATGTGGGTGAATTTATGATACCATGCCAAGTTTCAACCATTTCAGAGTTCATTTGTGGTGCTTTTTAATTTCAGGGTCATTTAGCTCAAAACAATTCATTTAATGCATGAAAAATAGCAAATGAAGTTAGATAGGGTTGAAATTTTAGGATGTGGCTTCTAATGGTTCATATTGAATGCACAAAAAGTTTGGAGTTGAAATAAGTTAAAAAAATTTGAAATCCTTTTGTAACAGACGAGTTTTCGTCCTAAACCCTGATACTTCGAAAGAGATTGTCCATTTTGTACACGAAGTGCATCCAGTTTTTGCCGTAACCCTCTCAACTTTTTAGCACATGCTATGTGGGTGAAATTATGATACCATGCCAACTTTCAACCATTTCAGAGTTCATTTGTGGTGCTTTTTAATTTCAGGGTCATTTAGCTCAAAACAATTCATTAAATGCATGAAAAATAGGAAATGAAGTTAGATAGGGTTGAAATTTTAGGATGTGTCTTCCAATGGTTCATATTGAATGCACAAAAAGTCTGAAGTTGAAAAAAGTTAAAAAAAATTGAAATCCTTATGTAACAGACGAGTTTTCGTCCGAAACCCTGATACTTCGAAAGAGATTGTCCATTTTGTACACGAAGTGCTTCCAGCTTTTGCCGTAACCCTCTCAACTTTTTATCCCATGCTATGTGGGTTAAATTATGATACCATGCCAAGTTTCAACCTTTTTAGAGTTCATTTGTGGTGCTTTTTAATTTCAGGGTCATTTAGCTCAAAACAATTCATTAAATGCATAAAAAATAGCAAATGAAGTTAGATAGGGTTGAAATTTTAGGATGTGGCTTCTAATGCATCATATTGAATGCACAAAAAGTTTGGAGTTGAAATAAGTTAAAAAAATTGAAATCCTTTGGTAACACACGAGTTTTCGTCCGAAACCCTGATACTTCGAAAGAGATTGTCCATTTTGTACACGAAGTGCAACCAGTTTTTGCCGTAACCCTCTCAACTTTTTAGCACATGCTATGTGGGTGAAATTATGATACCATGCCAAGTTTCAACCATTTCAGAGTTCATTTGTGGTGCTTTTTAATTTCAGGGTCATTTATCTCAAAACAATTCATTAAATGCATGAAAAATAGCAAATGAAGTTAGATAGGGTTGAAAGTTTAGGATGTGGCTTCTAATGGTTCATATTGAATGCACAAAAAGTCTGGAGTTGAAATAATTTTAAAAAATTGAAATCCTTTTGTAACAGACGAGTTTTCGTCCGAAACCGTGATACTTCGAAAGAGATTGTCCATTTTGTACACGAAGTGCATCCAGTTTTTGCCGTAACCCTCTCAACTTTTTAGCACATGCTATGTGGGTGAAATTATGATACCATGCCAAGTTTCAACCATTTGAGAGTTCATTTGTGGTGCTTTTTAATTTCAGGGTCATTTAGCTGAAAACAATTCATTTAATGCATGAAAAATAGCAAATGAAGTTAGATAGGGTTGAAAGTTTAGGATGTGGCTTCTAATGGTTCATATTGAATGCACAAAAAGGCTGGAGTTGAAATAATTTTAAAAAATTGAAATCCTTTTGTAACAGACGAGTTTTCGTCCGAAACCGTGATACTTAGAAAGAGATTGTCCATTTTGTACACGAAGTGCATCCTGTTTTTGCCGTAACCCTCTCAACTTTTTAGCACATGCTATGTGGGTGAAATTATGATACCATGCCAACTTTCAACCATTTCAGAGTTCATTTGTGGTGCTTTTTAATTTCAGGGTTATTTAGCTCAAAACAATTCATTAAATGCATGAAAAATAGCAAATGAAGTTAGATAGGGTTGAAATTTAAAGAATGTGGCTTCTAATGGTTCATATGGAATGCACAAAAAGTTTGGAGTTGAAATAAGTTTAAAAAAATTGAAATCCTTTTGTAACAGACGAGTTTTCGTCCTAAACCCTGATACTTCGAAAGAGATTGTCCATTTTGTACACGAAGTGCATCCAGTTTTTACCGTAACCCTCTCAACTTTTTAGCACATGCTATGTGGGTGAAATTATGATACCATGCCAAGTTTCAACCATTTCAGAGTTCATTTGTGGTGCTTTTTAATTTCAGGGTCATTTAGCTCAAAACAATTCATTTAATGCATGAAAAATAGCAAATGAAGTTAGATAGGGTTGAAATTTTAGGATGTGGCTTCTAATGGTTCATATTGAATGCACAAAAAGTTTGGAGTTAAAATAAGTTAAAAAAAATTGAAATCCTTTTGTAACAGACGAGTTTTCGTCCGAAACCCTGATACTTCGAAAGAGATTGTCCATTTTGTACACGAAGTGCATTCAGTTTTTGCCGTAAACCTCTCAACTTTTTAGCACATGCTATGTGGGTGAAATTATGATACCATGCCAACTTTCAACCATTTCAGAGTTCATTTGTGGTGCTTTTTAATTTCAGGGTCATTTAGCTCAAAACAATTCATTAAATGCATGAAAAATAGCAAATGAAGTTAGATAGGGTTGAAATTTTAGGATGTGGCTTCCAATGGTTCATATTGAATGCACAAAAAGTCTGGAGTTGAAAAAAGTTAAAAAAAATTGAAATCCTTATGTAACAGACGAGTTTTCGTCCGAAACCCTGATACTTCGAAAGAGATTGTCCATTTTGTACACGAAGTGCTTCCAGCTTTTGCCGTAACCCTCTCAACTTTTTATCCCATGCTATGTGGGTTAAATTATGATACCATGCCAAGTTTCAACCATTTTAGAGTTCATTTGTGGTGCTTTTTAATTTCAGGGTCATTTAGCTCAAAACAATTCATTAAATGCATAAAAAATAGCAAATGAAGTTAGATAGGGTTGAAATTTTAGGATGTGGCTTCTAATGCTTCATATTGAATGCACAAAAAGTCTGGAGTTGAAATAAGTTAAAAAAATTGAAATCCTTTCGTAACACACGAGTTTTCGTCCGAAACCCTGATACTTCGAAAGAGATTGTCCATTTTGTACACGAAGTGCAACCAGTTTTTGCCGTAACCCTCTCAACTTTTTAGCACATGCTATGTGGGTGAAATTGTGATACCATGCAATGTTTCAACCATTTCAGAGTTCATTTGTGGTGCTTTTTAATTTCAGGGTCATTTAGCTCAAAACAATTCATTAAATGCATGAAAAATAGCAAATGAAGTTAGATAGGGTTGAAAGTTTAGGATGTGGCTTCTAATGGTTCATATTGAATGCACAAAAAGTCTGGAGTTGAAATAATTTTAAAAAATTGAAATCCTTTTGTAACAAACGAGTTTTCGTCCGAAACCGTGATACTTCGAAAGAGATTGTCCATTTTGTACACGAAGTGCATCCAGTTTTTGCCGTAACCCTCTCAACTTTTTAGCACATGCTATGTGGGTGAAATTATGATACCATGCCAACTTTCAACCATTTCAGAGTTCATTTGTGGTGCTTTTTAATTTCAGGGTTATTTAGCTCAAAACAATTCATTAAATGCATGAAAAATAGCAAATGAAGTTAGATAGGGTTGAAATTTAAAGAATGTGGCTTCTAATGGTTCATATGGAATGCACAAAAAGTTTGGAGTTGAAATAAGTTTAAAAAAATTGAAATCCTTTTGTAACAGACGAGTTTTCGTCCTAAACCCTGATACTTCGAAAGAGATTGTCCATTTTGTACACGAAGTGCATCCAGTTTTTGCCGTAACCCTCTCAACTTTTCAGCACATGCTATGTGGGTGAAATTATGATACCATGCCAAGTTTCAACCATTTCAGAGTTCATTTGCGGTGCTTTTTAATTTCAGGGTCATTTAGCTCAAAACAATTCATTTAATGCATGAAAAATAGCAAATGAAGTTAGATAGGGTTGAAATTTTAGGATGTGGCTTCTAATGGTTCATATTGAATGCACAAAAAGTTTGGAGTTGAAATAAGTTAAAAAAATTTGAAATCCTTTTGTAACAGACGAGTTTTCGTCCTAAACCCTGATACTTCGAAAGAGATTGTCCATTTTGTACACGAAGTGCATCCAGTTTTTGCCGTAACCCTCTCAACTTTTTAGCACATGCTATGTGGGTGAAATTATGATACCATGCCAACTTTCAACCATTTCAGAGTTCATTTGTGGTGCTTTTTAATTTCAGGGTCATTTAGCTCAAAACAATTCATTAAATGCATGAAAAATAGGAAATGAAGTTAGATAGGGTTGAAATTTTAGGATGTGTCTTCCAATGGTTCATATTGAATGCACAAAAAGTCTGGAGTTGAAAAAAGTTAAAAAAAATTGAAATCCTTATGTAACAGACGAGTTTTCGTCCGAAACCCTGATACTTCGAAAGAGATTGTCCATTTTGTACACGAAGTGCTTCCAGCTTTTGCCGTAACCCTCTCAACTTTTTATCCCATGCTATGTGGGTTAAATTATGATACCATGCCAAGTTTCAACCTTTTTAGAGTTCATTTGTGGTGCTTTTTAATTTCAGGGTCATTTAGCTCAAAACAATTCATTAAATGCATAAAAAATAGCAAATGAAGTTAGATAGGGTTGAAATTTTAGGATGTGGCTTCTAATGCATCATATTGAATGCACAAAAAGTCTGGAGTTGAAATAAGTTAAAAAAATTGAAATCCTTTGGTAACACACGAGTTTTCGTCCGAAACCCTGATACTTCGAAAGAGATTGTCTATTTTGTACACGAAGTGCAACCAGTTTTTGCCGTAACCCTCTCAACTTTTTAGCACATGCTATGTGGGTGAAATTATGATACCATGCCAAGTTTCAACCATTTCAGAGTTCATTTGTGGTGCTTTTTAATTTCAGGGTCATTTAGCTCAAAACAATTCATTAAATGCATGAAAAATAGCAAATGAAGTTAGATAGGGTTGAAAGTTTAGGATGTGGCTTCTAATGGTTCATATTGAATGCACAAAAAGTCTGGAGTTGAAATAATTTTAAAAAATTGAAATCCTTTTGTAACAGACGAGTTTTCGTCCGAAACCGTGATACTTCGAAAGACATTGTCCATTTTGTACACGAAGTGCATCCAGTTTTTGCCGTAACCCTCTCAACTTTTTAGCACATGCTATGTGGGTGAAATTATGATACCATGCCAAGTTTCAACCATTTCAGAGTTCATTTGTGGTGCTTTTTAATTTCAGGGTCATTTAGCTCAAAACAATTCATTAAATGCATGAAAAATAGGAAATGAAGTTAGATAGGGTTGAAATTTTAGGATGTGTCTTCCAATGGTTCATATTGAATGCACAAAAAGTCTGGAGTTGAAAAAAGTTAAAAAAAATTGAAATCCTTATGTAACAGACGAGTTTTCGTCCGAAACCCTGATACTTCGAAAGAGATTGTCCATTTTGTACACGAAGTGCTTCCAGCTTTTGCCGTAACCCTCTCAACTTTTTATCCCATGCTATGTGGGTTAAATTATGATACCATGCCAAGTTTCAACCTTTTTAGAGTTCATTTGTGGTGCTTTTTAATTTCAGGGTCATTTAGCTCAAAACAATTCATTAAATGCATAAAAAATAGCAAATGAAGTTAGATAGGGTTGAAATTTTAGGATGTGGCTTCTAATGCATCATATTGAATGCACAAAAAGTCTGGAGTTGAAATAAGTTAAAAAAAATGAAATCCTTTGGTAACACACGAGTTTTCGTCCGAAACCCTGATACTTCGAAAGAGATTGTCCATTTTGTACACGAAGTGCAACCAGTTTTTGCCGTAACCCTCTCAACTTTTTAGCACATGCTATGTGGGTGAAATTATGATACCATGCCAAGTTTCAACCATTTCAGAGTTCATTTGTGGTGCTTTTTAATTTCAGGGTCATTTATCTCAAAACAATTCATTAAATGCATGAAAAATAGCAAATGAAGTTAGATAGGGTTGAAAGTTTAGGATGTGGCTTCTAATGGTTCATATTGAATGCACAAAAAGTCTGGAGTTGAAATAATTTTAAAAAATTGAAATCCTTTTGTAACAGACGAGTTTTCGTCCGAAACCGTGATACTTCGAAAGAGATTGTCCATTTTGTACACGAAGTGCATCCAGTTTTTGCCGTAACCCTCTCAACTTTTTAGCACATGCTATGTGGGTGAAATTATGATACCATGCCAACTTTCAACCATTTCAGAGTTCATTTGTGGTGCTTTTTAATTTCAGGGTCATTTAGCTGAAAACAATTCATTTAATGCATGAAAAATAGCAAATGAAGTTAGATAGGGTTGAAAGTTTAGGATGTGGCTTCTAATGGTTCATATTGAATGCACAAAAAGGCTGGAGTTGAAATAATTTTAAAAAATTGAAATCCTTTTGTAACAGACGAGTTTTCGTCCGAAACCGTGATACTTAGAAAGAGATTGTCCATTTTGTACACGAAGTGCATCCTGTTTTTGCCGTAACCCTCTCAACTTTTTAGCACATGCTATGTGGGTGAAATTATGATACCATGCCAACTTTCAACCATTTCAGAGTTCATTTGTGGTGCTTTTTAATTTCAGGGTTATTTAGCTCAAAACAATTCATTAAATGCATGAAAAATAGCAAATGAAGTTAGATAGGGTTGAAATTTAAAGAATGTGGCTTCTAATGGTTCATATGGAATGCACAAAAAGTTTGGAGTTGAAATAAGTTTAAAAAAATTGAAATCCTTTTGTAACAGACGAGTTTTCGTCCTAAACCCTGATACTTCGAAAGAGATTGTCCATTTTGTACACGAAGTGCATCCAGTTTTTGCCGTAACCCTCTCAACTTTTTAGCACATGCTATGTGGGTGAAATTATGATACCATGCCAAGTTTCAACCATTTCAGAGTTCATTTGTGGTGCTTTTTAATTTCAGGGTCATTTAGCTCAAAACAATTCATTTAATGCATGAAAAATAGCAAATGAAGTTAGATAGGGTTGAAATTTTAGGATGTGGCTTCTAATGGTTCATATTGAATGCACAAAAAGTTTGGAGTTGAAATAAGTTAAAAAAAATTGAAATCCTTTTGTAACAGACGAGTTTTCGTCCTAAACCCTGATACTTCGAAAGAGATTGTCCATTTTGTACACGAAGTGCATCCAGTTTTTGCCGTAACCCTCTCAACTTTTTAGCACATGCTATGTGGGTGAAATTATGATACCATGCCAACTTTCAACCATTTCAGAGTTCATTTGTGGTGCTTTTTAATTTCAGGGTCATTTAGCTCAAAACAATTCATTTAATGCATGAAAAATAGCAAATGAAGTTAGATAGGGTTGAAATTTTAGGATGTGGCTTCTAATGGTTCATATTGAATGCACAAAAAGTTTGGAGTTAAAATAAGTTAAAAAAATTTGAAATCCTTTTGTAACAGACGAGTTTTCGTCCGAAACCCTGATACTTCGAAAGAGATTGTCCATTTTGTACACGAAGTGCATTCAGTTTTTGCCGTAAACCTCTCAACTTTTTAGCACATGCTATGTGGGTGAAATTATGATACCATGCCAACTTTCAACCATTTCAGAGTTCATTTGTGGTGCTTTTTAATTTCAGGGTCATTTAGCTCAAAACAATTCATTAAATGCATGAAAAATAGCAAATGAAGTTAGATAGGGTTGAAATTTTAGGATGTGGCTTCCAATGGTTCATATTGAATGCACAAAAAGTCTGGAGTTGAAAAAAGTTAAAAAAAATTGAAATCCTTATGTAACAGACGAGTTTTCGTCCGAAACCCTGATACTTCGAAAGAGATTGTCCATTTTGTACACGAAGTGCTTCCAGCTTTTGCCGTAACCCTCTCAACTTTTTATCCCATGCTATGTGGGTTAAATTATGATACCATGCCAAGTTTCAACCTTTTTAGAGTTCATTTGTGGTGCTTTTTAATTTCAGGGTCATTTAGCTCAAAACAATTCATTAAATGCATAAAAAATAGCAAATGAAGTTAGATAGGGTTGAAATTTTAGGATGTGGCTTCTAATGCTTCATATTGAATGCACAAAAAGTCTGGAGTTGAAATAAGTTAAAAAAATTGAAATCCTTTGGTAACACACGAGTTTTCGTCCGAAACCCTGATACTTCGAAAGAGATTGTCTATTTTGTACACGAAGTGCAACCAGTTTTTGCCGTAACCCTCTCAACTTTTTAGCACATGCTATGTGGGTGAAATTATGATACCATGCAATGTTTCAACCATTTCAGAGTTCATTTGTGGTGCTTTTTAATTTCAGGGTCATTTAGCTCAAAACAATTCATTAAATGCATGAAAAATAGCAAATGAAGTTAGATAGGGTTGAAAGTTTAGGATGTGGCTTCTAATGGTTCATATTGAATGCACAAAAAGTCTGGAGTTGAAATAATTTTCAAAAATTGAAATCCTTTTGTAACAAACGAGTTTTCGTCCGAAACCGTGATACTTCGAAAGAGATTGTCCATTTTGTACACGAAGTGCATCCAGTTTTTGCCGTAACCCTCTCAACTTTTTAGCACATGCTATGTGGGTGAAATTATGATACCATGCCAACTTTCAACCATTTCAGAGTTCATTTGTGGTGCTTTTTAATTTCAGGGTTATTTAGCTCAAAACAATTCATTAAATGCATGAAAAATAGCAAATGAAGTTAGATAGGGTTGAAATTTAAAGAATGTGGCTTCTAATGGTTCATATGGAATGCACAAAAAGTTTGGAGTTGAAATAAGTTTAAAAAAATTGAAATCCTTTTGTAACAGACGAGTTTTCGTCCTAAACCCTGATACTTCGAAAGAGATTGTCCATTTTGTACACGAAGTGCATCCAGTTTTTGCCGTAACCCTCTCAACTTTTCAGCACATGCTATGTGGGTGAAATTATGATACCATGCCAAGTTTCAACCATTTCAGAGTTCATTTGCGGTGCTTTTTAATTTCAGGGTCATTTAGCTCAAAACAATTCATTTAATGCATAAAAAATAGCAAATGAAGTTAGATAGGGTTGAAATTTTAGGATGTGGCTTCTAATGGTTCATATTGAATGCACAAAAAGTTTGGAGTTGAAATAAGTTAAAAAAATTTGAAATCCTTTTGTAACAGACGAGTTTTCGTCCTAAACCCTGATACTTCGAAAGAGATTGTCCATTTTGTACACGAAGTGCATCCAGTTTTTGCCGTAACCCTCTCAACTTTTTAGCACATGCTATGTGGGTGAAATTATGATACCATGCCAACTTTCAACCATTTCAGAGTTCATTTGTGGTGCTTTTTAATTTCAGGGTCATTTAGCTCAAAACAATTCATTAAATGCATGAAAAATAGGAAATGAAGTTAGATAGGGTTGAAATTTTAGGATGTGTCTTCCAATGGTTCATATTGAATGCACAAAAAGTCTGGAGTTGAAAAAAGTTAAAAAAAATTGAAATCCTTATGTAACAGACGAGTTTTCGTCCGAAACCCTGATACTTCGAAAGAGATTGTCCATTTTGTACACGAAGTGCTTCCAGCTTTTGCCGTAACCCTCTCAACTTTTTATCCCATGCTATGTGGGTTAAATTATGATACCATGCCAAGTTTCAACCTTTTTAGAGTTCATTTGTGGTGCTTTTTAATTTCAGGGTCATTTAGCTCAAAACAATTCATTAAATGCATAAAAAATAGCAAATGAAGTTAGATAGGGTTGAAATTTTAGGATGTGGCTTCTAATGCATCATATTGAATGCACAAAAAGTCTGGAGTTGAAATAAGTTAAAAAAATTGAAATCCTTTGGTAACACACGAGTTTTCGTCCGAAACCCTGATACTTCGAAAGAGATTGTCCATTTTGTACACGAAGTGCAACCAGTTTTTGCCGTAACCCTCTCAACTTTTTAGCACATGCTATGTGGGTGAAATTATGATACCATGCCAAGTTTCAACCATTTCAGAGTTCATTTGTGGTGCTTTTTAATTTCAGGGTCATTTATCTCAAAACAATTCATTAAATGCATGAAAAATAGCAAATGAAGTTAGATAGGGTTGAAAGTTTAGGATGTGGCTTCTAATGGTTCATATTGAATGCACAAAAAGTCTGGAGTTGAAATAATTTTAAAAAATTGAAATCCTTTTGTAATAGACGAGTTTTCGTCCGAAACCGTGATACTTCGAAAGAGATTGTCCATTTTGTACACGAAGTGCATCCAGTTTTTGCCGTAACCCTCTCAACTTTTTAGCACATGCTATGTGGGTGAAATTATGATACCATGCCAAGTTTCAACCATTTGAGAGTTCATTTGTGGTGCTTTTTAATTTCAGGGTCATTTAGCTGAAAACAATTCATTTAATGCATGAAAAATAGCAAATGAAGTTAGATAGGGTTGAAAGTTTAGGATGTGGCTTCTAGTGGTTCATATTGAATGCACAAAAAGGCTGGAGTTGAAATAATTTTAAAAAATTGAAATCCTTTTGTAACACACGAGTTTTCGTCCGAAACCGTGATACTTAGAAAGAGATTGTCCATTTTGTACACGAAGTGCATCCAGTTTTTGCCGTAACCCTCTCAACTTTTTAGAACATGCTATGTGGGTGAAATTATGATACCATGCCAACTTTCAACCATTTCAGAGTTCATTTGTGGTGCTTTTTAATTTCAGGGTTATTTAGCTCAAAACAATTCATTAAATGCATGAAAAATAGCAAATGAAGTTAGATAGGGTTGAAATTTAAAGAATGTGGCTTCTAATGGTTCATATGGAATGCACAAAAAGTTTGGAGTTGAAATAAGTTTAAAAAAATTGAAATCCTTTTGTAACAGACGAGTTTTCGTCCTAAACCCTGATACTTCGAAAGAGATTGTCCATTTTGTACACGAAGTGCATCCAGTTTTTGCCGTAACCCTCTCAACTTTTTAGCACATGCTATGTGGGTGAAATTATGATACCATGCCAAGTTTCAACCATTTCAGAGTTCATTTGTGGTGCTTTTTAATTTCAGGGTCATTTAGCTCAAAACAATTCATTTAATGCATGAAAAATAGCAAATGAAGTTAGATAGGGTTGAAATTTTAGGATGTGGCTTCTAATGGTTCATATTGAATGCACAAAAAGTTTGGAGTTGAAATAAGTTAAAAAAATTTGAAATCCTTTTGTAACAGACGAGTTTTCGTCCTAAACCCTGATACTTCGAAAGAGATTGTCCATTTTGTACACGAAGTGCATCCAGTTTTTGCCGTAACCCTCTCAACTTTTTAGCACATGCTATGTGGGTGAAATTATGATACCATGCCAACTTTCAACCATTTCAGAGTTCATTTGTGGTGCTTTTTAATTTCAGGGTCATTTAGCTCAAAACAATTCATTTAATGCATGAAAAATAGCAAATGAAGTTAGATAGGGTTGAAATTTTAGGATGTGGCTTCTAATGGTTCATATTGAATGCACAAAAAGTTTGGAGTTAAAATAAGTTAAAAAAAATTGAAATCCTTTTGTAACAGACGAGTTTTCGTCCGAAACCCTGATACTTCGAAAGAGATTGTCCATTTTGTACACGAAGTGCATTCAGTTTTTGCCGTAAACCTCTCAACTTTTTAGCACATGCTATGTGGGTGAAATTATGATACCATGCCAACTTTCAACCATTTCAGAGTTCATTTGTGGTGCTTTTTAATTTCAGGGTCATTTAGCTCAAAACAATTCATTAAATGCATGAAAAATAGCAAATGAAGTTAGATAGGGTTGAAATTTTAGGATGTGGCTTCCAATGGTTCATATTGAATGCACAAAAAGTCTGGAGTTGAAAAAAGTTAAAAAAAATTGAAATCCTTATGTAACAGACGAGTTTTCGTCCGAAACCCTGATACTTCGAAAGAGATTGTCCATTTTGTACACGAAGTGCTTCCAGCTTTTGCCGTAACCCTCTCAACTTTTTATCCCATGCTATGTGGGTTAAATTATGATACCATGCCAAGTTTCAACCTTTTTAGAGTTCATTTGTGGTGCTTTTTAATTTCAGGGTCATTTAGCTCAAAACAATTCATTAAATGCATAAAAAATAGCAAATGAAGTTAGATAGGGTTGAAATTTTAGGATGTGGCTTCTAATGCTTCATATTGAATGCACAAAAAGTCTGGAGTTGAAATAAGTTAAAAAAATTGAAATCCTTTGGTAACACACGAGTTTTCGTCCGAAACCCTGATACTTCGAAAGAGATTGTCTATTTTGTACACGAAGTGCAACCAGTTTTTGCCGTAACCCTCTCAACTTTTTAGCACATGCTATGTGGGTGAAATTATGATACCATGCAATGTTTCAACCATTTCAGAGTTCATTTGTGTTGCTTTTTAATTTCAGGGTCATTTAGCTCAAAACAATTCATTAAATGCATGAAAAATAGCAAATGAAGTTAGATAGGGTTGAAAGTTTAGGATGTGGCTTCTAATGGTTCATATTGAATGCACAAAAAGTCTGGAGTTGAAATAATTTTAAAAAATTGAAATCCTTTTGTAACAAACGAGTTTTCGTCCGAAACCGTGATACTTCGAAAGAGATTGTCCATTTTGTACACGAAGTGCATCCAGTTTTTGCCGTAACCCTCTCAACTTTTTAGCACATGCTATGTGGGTGAAATTATGATACCATGCCAACTTTCAACCATTTCAGAGTTCATTTGTGGTGCTTTTTAATTTCAGGGTTATTTAGCTCAAAACAATTCATTAAATGCATGAAAAATAGCAAATGAAGTTAGATAGGGTTGAAATTTAAAGAATGTGGCTTCTAATGGTTCATATGGAATGCACAAAAAGTTTGGAGTTGAAATAAGTTTAAAAAAATTGAAATCCTTTTGTAACAGACGAGTTTTCGTCCTAAACCCTGATACTTCGAAAGAGATTGTCCATTTTGTACACGAAGTGCATCCAGTTTTTGCCGTAACCCTCTCAACTTTTCAGCACATGCTATGTGGGTGAAATTATGATACCATGCCAAGTTTCAACCATTTCAGAGTTCATTTGCGGTGCTTTTTAATTTCAGGGTCATTTAGCTCAAAACAATTCATTTAATGCATGAAAAATAGCAAATGAAGTTAGATAGGGTTGAAATTTTAGGATGTGGCTTCTAATGGTTCATATTGAATGCACAAAAAGTTTGGAGTTGAAATAAGTTAAAAAAATTTGAAATCCTTTTGTAACAGACGAGTTTTCGTCCTAAACCCTGATACTTCGAAAGAGATTGTCCATTTTGTACACGAAGTGCATCCAGTTTTTGCCGTAACCCTCTCAACTTTTTAGCACATGCTATGTGGGTGAAATTATGATACCATGCCAACTTTCAACCATTTCAGAGTTCATTTGTGGTGCTTTTTAATTTCAGGGTCATTTAGCTCAAAACAATT
Organism: Elymus sibiricus; assembly: GCA_039707655.1. NCBI lineage: Eukaryota > Viridiplantae > Streptophyta > Magnoliopsida > Poales > Poaceae > Elymus > Elymus sibiricus. The sequence goes on from CM077665.1 coordinate 244,566,060, forward strand.
CATTAAATGCATGAAAAATAGGAAATGAAGTTAGATAGGGTTGAAATTTTAGGATGTGTCTTCCAATGGTTCATATTGAATGCACAAAAAGTCTGGAGTTGAAAAAAGTTAAAAAAAAATGAAATCCTTATGTAACAGACGAGTTTTCGTCCGAAACCCTGATACTTCGAAAGAGATTGTCCATTTTGTACACGAAGTGCTTCCAGCTTTTGCCGTAACCCTCTCAACTTTTTATCCCATGCTATGTGGGTTAAATTATGATACCATGCCAAGTTTCAACCTTTTTAGAGTTCATTTGTGGTGCTTTTTAATTTCAGGGTCATTTAGCTCAAAACAATTCATTAAATGCATAAAAAATAGCAAATGAAGTTAGATAGGGTTGAAATTTTAGGATGTGGCTTCTAATGCATCATATTGAATGCACAAAAAGTCTGGAGTTGAAATAAGTTAAAAAAATTGAAATCCTTTGGTAACACACGAGTTTTCGTCCGAAACCCTGATACTTCGAAAGAGATTGTCCATTTTGTACACGAAGTGCAACCAGTTTTTGCCGTAACCCTCTCAACTTTTTAGCACATGCTATGTGGGTGAAATTATGATACCATGCCAAGTTTCAACCATTTCAGAGTTCATTTGTGGTGCTTTTTAATTTCAGGGTCATTTATCTCAAAACAATTCATTAAATGCATGAAAAATAGCAAATGAAGTTAGATAGGGTTGAAAGTTTAGGATGTGGCTTCTAATGGTTCATATTGAATGCACAAAAAGTCTGGAGTTGAAATAATTTTAAAAAATTGAAATCCTTTTGTAATAGACGAGTTTTCGTCCGAAACCGTGATACTTCGAAAGAGATTGTCCATTTTGTACACGAAGTGCATCCAGTTTTTGCCGTAACCCTCTCAACTTTTTAGCACATGCTATGTGGGTGAAATTATGATACCATGCCAAGTTTCAACCATTTGAGAGTTCATTTGTGGTGCTTTTTAATTTCAGGGTCATTTAGCTGAAAACAATTCATTTAATGCATGAAAAATAGCAAATGAAGTTAGATAGGGTTGAAAGTTTAGGATGTGGCTTCTAGTGGTTCATATTGAATGCACAAAAAGGCTGGAGTTGAAATAATTTTAAAAAATTGAAATCCTTTTGTAACACACGAGTTTTCGTCCGAAACCGTGATACTTAGAAAGAGATTGTCCATTTTGTACACGAAGTGCATCCAGTTTTTGCCGTAACCCTCTCAACTTTTTAGCACATGCTATGTGGGTGAAATTATGATACCATGCCAACTTTCAACCATTTCAGAGTTCATTTGTGGTGCTTTTTAATTTCAGGGTTATTTAGCTCAAAACAATTCATTAAATGCATGAAAAATAGCAAATGAAGTTAGATAGGGTTGAAATTTAAAGAATGTGGCTTCTAATGGTTCATATGGAATGCACAAAAAGTTTGGAGTTGAAATAAGTTTAAAAAAATTGAAATCCTTTTGTAACAGACGAGTTTTCGTCCTAAACCCTGATACTTCGAAAGAGATTGTCCATTTTGTACACGAAGTGCATCCAGTTTTTGCCGTAACCCTCTCAACTTTTTAGCACATGCTATGTGGGTGAAATTATGATACCATGCCAAGTTTCAACCATTTCAGAGTTCATTTGTGGTGCTTTTTAATTTCAGGGTCATTTAGCTCAAAACAATTCATTAAATGCATAAAAAATAGCAAATGAAGTTAGATAGGGTTGAAATTTTAGGATGTGGCTTCTAATGCTTCATATTGAATGCACAAAAAGTCTGGAGTTGAAATAAGTTAAAAAAATTGAAATCCTTTGGTAACACACGAGTTTTCGTCCGAAACCCTGATACTTCGAAAGAGATTGTCTATTTTGTACACGAAGTGCAACCAGTTTTTGCCGTAACCCTCTCAACTTTTTAGCACATGCTATGTGGGTGAAATTATGATACCATGCAATGTTTCAACCATTTCAGAGTTCATTTGTGTTGCTTTTTAATTTCAGGGTCATTTAGCTCAAAACAATTCATTAAATGCATGAAAAATAGCAAATGAAGTTAGATAGGGTTGAAAGTTTAGGATGTGGCTTCTAATGGTTCATATTGAATGCACAAAAAGTCTGGAGTTGAAATAATTTTAAAAAATTGAAATCCTTTTGTAACAAACGAGTTTTCGTCCGAAACCGTGATACTTCGAAAGAGATTGTCCATTTTGTACACGAAGTGCATCCAGTTTTTGCCGTAACCCTCTCAACTTTTTAGCACATGCTATGTGGGTGAAATTATGATACCATGCCAACTTTCAACCATTTCAGAGTTCATTTGTGGTGCTTTTTAATTTCAGGGTTATTTAGCTCAAAACAATTCATTAAATGCATGAAAAATAGCAAATGAAGTTAGATAGGGTTGAAATTTAAAGAATGTGGCTTCTAATGGTTCATATGGAATGCACAAAAAGTTTGGAGTTGAAATAAGTTTAAAAAAATTGAAATCCTTTTGTAACAGACGAGTTTTCGTCCTAAACCCTGATACTTCGAAAGAGATTGTCCATTTTGTACACGAAGTGCATCCAGTTTTTGCCGTAACCCTCTCAACTTTTCAGCACATGCTATGTGGGTGAAATTATGATACCATGCCAAGTTTCAACCATTTCAGAGTTCATTTGCGGTGCTTTTTAATTTCAGGGTCATTTAGCTCAAAACAATTCATTTAATGCATGAAAAATAGCAAATGAAGTTAGATAGGGTTGAAATTTTAGGATGTGGCTTCTAATGGTTCATATTGAATGCACAAAAAGTTTGGAGTTGAAATAAGTTAAAAAAATTTGAAATCCTTTTGTAACAGACGAGTTTTCGTCCTAAACCCTGATACTTCGAAAGAGATTGTCCATTTTGTACACGAAGTGCATCCAGTTTTTGCCGTAACCCTCTCAACTTTTTAGCACATGCTATGTGGGTGAAATTATGATACCATGCCAACTTTCAACCATTTCAGAGTTCATTTGTGGTGCTTTTTAATTTCAGGGTCATTTAGCTCAAAACAATTCATTAAATGCATGAAAAATAGGAAATGAAGTTAGATAGGGTTGAAATTTTAGGATGTGTCTTCCAATGGTTCATATTGAATGCACAAAAAGTCTGGAGTTGAAAAAAGTTAAAAAAAAATGAAATCCTTATGTAACAGACGAGTTTTCGTCCGAAACCCTGATACTTCGAAAGAGATTGTCCATTTTGTACACGAAGTGCTTCCAGCTTTTGCCGTAACCCTCTCAACTTTTTATCCCATGCTATGTGGGTTAAATTATGATACCATGCCAAGTTTCAACCTTTTTAGAGTTCATTTGTGGTGCTTTTTAATTTCAGGGTCATTTAGCTCAAAACAATTCATTAAATGCATAAAAAATAGCAAATGAAGTTAGATAGGGTTGAAATTTTAGGATGTGGCTTCTAATGCATCATATTGAATGCACAAAAAGTCTGGAGTTGAAATAAGTTAAAAAAATTGAAATCCTTTGGTAACACACGAGTTTTCGTCCGAAACCCTGATACTTCGAAAGAGATTGTCCATTTTGTACACGAAGTGCAACCAGTTTTTGCCGTAACCCTCTCAACTTTTTAGCACATGCTATGTGGGTGAAATTATGATACCATGCCAAGTTTCAACCATTTCAGAGTTCATTTGTGGTGCTTTTTAATTTCAGGGTCATTTATCTCAAAACAATTCATTAAATGCATGAAAAATAGCAAATGAAGTTAGATAGGGTTGAAAGTTTAGGATGTGGCTTCTAATGGTTCATATTGAATGCACAAAAAGTCTGGAGTTGAAATAATTTTAAAAAATTGAAATCCTTTTGTAATAGACGAGTTTTCGTCCGAAACCGTGATACTTCGAAAGAGATTGTCCATTTTGTACACGAAGTGCATCCAGTTTTTGCCGTAACCCTCTCAACTTTTTAGCACATGCTATGTGGGTGAAATTATGATACCATGCCAAGTTTCAACCATTTGAGAGTTCATTTGTGGTGCTTTTTAATTTCAGGGTCATTTAGCTGAAAACAATTCATTTAATGCATGAAAAATAGCAAATGAAGTTAGATAGGGTTGAAAGTTTAGGATGTGGCTTCTAGTGGTTCATATTGAATGCACAAAAAGGCTGGAGTTGAAATAATTTTAAAAAATTGAAATCCTTTTGTAACACACGAGTTTTCGTCCGAAACCGTGATACTTAGAAAGAGATTGTCCATTTTGTACACGAAGTGCATCCAGTTTTTGCCGTAACCCTCTCAACTTTTTAGCACATGCTATGTGGGTGAAATTATGATACCATGCCAACTTTCAACCATTTCAGAGTTCATTTGTGGTGCTTTTTAATTTCAGGGTTATTTAGCTCAAAACAATTCATTAAATGCATGAAAAATAGCAAATGAAGTTAGATAGGGTTGAAATTTAAAGAATGTGGCTTCTAATGGTTCATATGGAATGCACAAAAAGTTTGGAGTTGAAATAAGTTTAAAAAAATTGAAATCCTTTTGTAACAGACGAGTTTTCGTCCTAAACCCTGATACTTCGAAAGAGATTGTCCATTTTGTACACGAAGTGCATCCAGTTTTTGCCGTAACCCTCTCAACTTTTCAGCACATGCTATGTGGGTGAAATTATGATACCATGCCAAGTTTCAACCATTTCAGAGTTCATTTGCGGTGCTTTTTAATTTCAGGGTCATTTAGCTCAAAACAATTCATTTAATGCATGAAAAATAGCAAATGAAGTTAGATAGGGTTGAAATTTTAGGATGTGGCTTCTAATGGTTCATATTGAATGCACAAAAAGTTTGGAGTTGAAATAAGTTAAAAAAATTTGAAATCCTTTTGTAACAGACGAGTTTTCGTCCTAAACCCTGATACTTCGAAAGAGATTGTCCATTTTGTACACGAAGTGCATCCAGTTTTTGCCGTAACCCTCTCAACTTTTTAGCACATGCTATGTGGGTGAAATTATGATACCATGCCAACTTTCAACCATTTCAGAGTTCATTTGTGGTGCTTTTTAATTTCAGGGTCATTTAGCTCAAAACAATTCATTAAATGCATGAAAAATAGGAAATGAAGTTAGATAGGGTTGAAATTTTAGGATGTGTCTTCCAATGGTTCATATTGAATGCACAAAAAGTCTGGAGTTGAAAAAAGTTAAAAAAAATTGAAATCCTTATGTAACAGACGAGTTTTCGTCCGAAACCCTGATACTTCGAAAGAGATTGTCCATTTTGTACACGAAGTGCTTCCAGCTTTTGCCGTAACCCTCTCAACTTTTTATCCCATGCTATGTGGGTTAAATTATGATACCATGCCAAGTTTCAACCTTTTTAGAGTTCATTTGTGGTGCTTTTTAATTTCAGGGTCATTTAGCTCAAAACAATTCATTAAATGCATAAAAAATAGCAAATGAAGTTAGATAGGGTTGAAATTTTAGGATGTGGCTTCTAATGCATCATATTGAATGCACAAAAAGTCTGGAGTTGAAATAAGTTAAAAAAATTGAAATCCTTTGGTAACACACGAGTTTTCGTCCGAAACCCTGATACTTCGAAAGAGATTGTCCATTTTGTACACCAAGTGCAACCAGTTTTTGCCGTAACCCTCTCAACTTTTTAGCACATGCTATGTGGGTGAAATTATGATACCATGCCAAGTTTCAACCATTTCAGAGTTCATTTGTGGTGCTTTTTAATTTCAGGGTCATTTATCTCAAAACAATTCATTAAATGCATGAAAAATAGCAAATGAAGTTAGATAGGGTTGAAAGTTTAGGATGTGGCTTCTAATGGTTCATAATGAATGCACAAAAAGTCTGGAGTTGAAATAATTTTAAAAAATTGAAATCCTTTTGTAATAGACGAGTTTTCGTCCGAAACCGTGATACTTCGAAAGAGATTGTCCATTTTGTACACGAAGTGCATCCAGTTTTTGCCGTAACCCTCTCAACTTTTTAGCACATGCTATGTGGGTGAAATTATGATACCATGCCAAGTTTCAACCATTTGAGAGTTCATTTGTGGTGCTTTTTAATTTCAGGGTCATTTAGCTGAAAACAATTCATTTAATGCATGAAAAATAGCAAATGAAGTTAGATAGGGTTGAAAGTTTAGGATGTGGCTTCTAGTGGTTCATATTGAATGCACAAAAAGGCTGGAGTTGAAATAATTTTAAAAAATTGAAATCCTTTTGTAACACACGAGTTTTCGTCCGAAACCGTGATACTTCGAAAGAGATTGTCCATTTTGTACACGAAGTGCATCCAGTTTTTGCCGTAACCCTCTCAACTTTTTAGCACATGCTATGTGGGTGAAATTATGATACCATGCCAACTTTCAACCATTTCAGAGTTCATTTGTGGTGCTTTTTAATTTCAGGGTTATTTAGCTCAAAACAATTCATTAAATGCATGAAAAATAGCAAATGAAGTTAGATAGGGTTGAAATTTAAAGAATGTGGCTTCTAATGGTTCATATGGAATGCACAAAAAGTTTGGAGTTGAAATAAGTTTAAAAAAATTGAAATCCTTTTGTAACAGACGAGTTTTCGTCCTAAACCCTGATACTTCGAAAGAGATTGTCCATTTTGTACACGAAGTGCATCCAGTTTTTGCCGTAACCCTCTCAACTTTTTAGCACATGCTATGTGGGTGAAATTATGATACCATGCCAAGTTTCAACCATTTCAGAGTTCATTTGTGGTGCTTTTTAATTTCAGGGTCATTTAGCTCAAAACAATTCATTTAATGCATGAAAAATAGCAAATGAAGTTAGATAGGGTTGAAATTTTAGGATGTGGCTTCTAATGGTTCATATTGAATGCACAAAAAGTTTGGAGTTGAAATAAGTTAAAAAAATTTGAAATCCTTTTGTAACAGACGAGTTTTCGTCCTAAACCCTGATACTTCGAAAGAGATTGTCCATTTTGTACACGAAGTGCATCCAGTTTTTGCCGTAACCCTCTCAACTTTTTAGCACATGCTATGTGGGTGAAATTATGATACCATGCCAACTTTCAACCATTTCAGAGTTCATTTGTGGTGCTTTTTAATTTCAGGGTCATTTAGCTCAAAACAATTCATTTAATGCATGAAAAATAGCAAATGAAGTTAGATAGGGTTGAAATTTTAGGATGTGGCTTCTAATGGTTCATATTGAATGCACAAAAAGTTTGGAGTTAAAATAAGTTAAAAAAAATTGAAATCCTTTTGTAACAGACGAGTTTTCGTCCGAAACCCTGATACTTCGAAAGAGATTGTCCATTTTGTACACGAAGTGCATTCAGTTTTTGCCGTAAACCTCTCAACTTTTTAGCACATGCTATGTGGGTGAAATTATGATACCATGCCAACTTTCAACCATTTCAGAGTTCATTTGTGGTGCTTTTTAATTTCAGGGTCATTTAGCTCAAAACAATTCATTAAATGCATGAAAAATAGCAAATGAAGTTAGATAGGGTTGAAATTTTAGGATGTGGCTTCCAATGGTTCATATTGAATGCACAAAAAGTCTGGAGTTGAAAAAAGTTAAAAAAAATTGAAATCCTTATGTAACAGACGAGTTTTCGTCCGAAACCCTGATACTTCGAAAGAGATTGTCCATTTTGTACACGAAGTGCTTCCAGCTTTTGCCGTAACCCTCTCAACTTTTTATCCCATGCTATGTGGGTTAAATTATGATACCATGCCAAGTTTCAACCTTTTTAGAGTTCATTTGTGGTGCTTTTTAATTTCAGGGTCATTTAGCTCAAAACAATTCATTAAATGCATAAAAAATAGCAAATGAAGTTAGATAGGGTTGAAATTTTAGGATGTGGCTTCTAATGCTTCATATTGAATGCACAAAAAGTCTGGAGTTGAAATAAGTTAAAAAAATTGAAATCCTTTGGTAACACACGAGTTTTCGTCCGAAACCCTGATACTTCGAAAGAGATTGTCTATTTTGTACACGAAGTGCAACCAGTTTTTGCCGTAACCCTCTCAACTTTTTAGCACATGCTATGTGGGTGAAATTATGATACCATGCAATGTTTCAACCATTTCAGAGTTCATTTGTGTTGCTTTTTAATTTCAGGGTCATTTAGCTCAAAACAATTCATTAAATGCATGAAAAATAGCAAATGAAGTTAGATAGGGTTGAAAGTTTAGGATGTGGCTTCTAATGGTTCATATTGAATGCACAAAAAGTCTGGAGTTGAAATAATTTTAAAAAATTGAAATCCTTTTGTAACAAACGAGTTTTCGTCCGAAACCGTGATACTTCGAAAGAGATTGTCCATTTTGTACACGAAGTGCATCCAGTTTTTGCCGTAACCCTCTCAACTTTTTAGCACATGCTATGTGGGTGAAATTATGATACCATGCCAACTTTCAACCATTTCAGAGTTCATTTGTGGTGCTTTTTAATTTCAGGGTTATTTAGCTCAAAACAATTCATTAAATGCATGAAAAATAGCAAATGAAGTTAGATAGGGTTGAAATTTAAAGAATGTGGCTTCTAATGGTTCATATGGAATGCACAAAAAGTTTGGAGTTGAAATAAGTTTAAAAAAATTGAAATCCTTTTGTAACAGACGAGTTTTCGTCCTAAACCCTGATACTTCGAAAGAGATTGTCCATTTTGTACACGAAGTGCATCCAGTTTTTGCCGTAACCCTCTCAACTTTTCAGCACATGCTATGTGGGTGAAATTATGATACCATGCCAAGTTTCAACCATTTCAGAGTTCATTTGCGGTGCTTTTTAATTTCAGGGTCATTTAGCTCAAAACAATTCATTTAATGCATGAAAAATAGCAAATGAAGTTAGATAGGGTTGAAATTTTAGGATGTGGCTTCTAATGGTTCATATTGAATGCACAAAAAGTTTGGAGTTGAAATAAGTTAAAAAATTTTGAAATCCTTTTGTAACAGACGAGTTTTCGTCCTAAACCCTGATACTTCGAAAGAGATTGTCCATTTTGTACACGAAGTGCATCCAGTTTTTGCCGTAACCCTCTCAACTTTTTAGCACATGCTATGTGGGTGAAATTATGATACCATGCCAACTTTCAACCATTTCAGAGTTCATTTGTGGTGCTTTTTAATTTCAGGGTCATTTAGCTCAAAACAATTCATTAAATGCATGAAAAATAGGAAATGAAGTTAGATAGGGTTGAAATTTTAGGATGTGTCTTCCAATGGTTCATATTGAATGCACAAAAAGTCTGGAGTTGAAAAAAGTTAAAAAAAATTGAAATCCTTATGTAACAGACGAGTTTTCGTCCGAAACCCTGATACTTCGAAAGAGATTGTCCATTTTGTACACGAAGTGCTTCCAGCTTTTGCCGTAACCCTCTCAACTTTTTATCCCATGCTATGTGGGTTAAATTATGATACCATGCCAAGTTTCAACCTTTTTAGAGTTCATTTGTGGTGCTTTTTAATTTCAGGGTCATTTAGCTCAAAACAATTCATTAAATGCATAAAAAATAGCAAATGAAGTTAGATAGGGTTGAAATTTTAGGATGTGGCTTCTAATGCATCATATTGAATGCACAAAAAGTCTGGAGTTGAAATAAGTTAAAAAAATTGAAATCCTTTGGTAACACACGAGTTTTCGTCCGAAACCCTGATACTTCGAAAGAGATTGTCCATTTTGTACACGAAGTGCAACCAGTTTTTGCCGTAACCCTCTCAACTTTTTAGCACATGCTATGTGGGTGAAATTATGATACCATGCCAAGTTTCAACCATTTCAGAGTTCATTTGTGGTGCTTTTTAATTTCAGGGTCATTTATCTCAAAACAATTCATTAAATGCATGAAAAATAGCAAATGAAGTTAGATAGGGTTGAAAGTTTAGGATGTGGCTTCTAATGGTTCATATTGAATGCACAAAAAGTCTGGAGTTGAAATAATTTTAAAAAATTGAAATCCTTTTGTAATAGACGAGTTTTCGTCCGAAACCGTGATACTTCGAAAGAGATTGTCCATTTTGTACACGAAGTGCATCCAGTTTTTGCCGTAACCCTCTCAACTTTTTAGCACATGCTATGTGGGTGAAATTATGATACCATGCCAAGTTTCAACCATTTGAGAGTTCATTTGTGGTGCTTTTTAATTTCAGGGTCATTTAGCTGAAAACAATTCATTTAATGCATGAAAAATAGCAAATGAAGTTAGATAGGGTTGAAAGTTTAGGATGTGGCTTCTAGTGGTTCATATTGAATGCACAAAAAGGCTGGAGTTGAAATAATTTTAAAAAATTGAAATCCTTTTGTAACACACGAGTTTTCGTCCGAAACCGTGATACTTAGAAAGAGATTGTCCATTTTGTACACGAAGTGCATCCAGTTTTTGCCGTAACCCTCTCAACTTTTTAGCACATGCTATGTGGGTGAAATTATGATACCATGCCAACTTTCAACCATTTCAGAGTTCATTTGTGGTGCTTTTTAATTTCAGGGTTATTTAGCTCAAAACAATTCATTAAATGCATGAAAAATAGCAAATGAAGTTAGATAGGGTTGAAATTTAAAGAATGTGGCTTCTAATGGTTCATATGGAATGCACAAAAAGTTTGGAGTTGAAATAAGTTTAAAAAAATTGAAATCCTTTTGTAACAGACGAGTTTTCGTCCTAAACCCTGATACTTCGAAAGAGATTGTCCATTTTGTACACGAAGTGCATCCAGTTTTTGCCGTAACCCTCTCAACTTTTTAGCACATGCTATGTGGGTGAAATTATGATACCATGCCAAGTTTCAACCATTTCAGAGTTCATTTGTGGTGCTTTTTAATTTCAGGGTCATTTAGCTCAAAACAATTCATTTAATGCATGAAAAATAGCAAATGAAGTTAGATAGGGTTGAAATTTTAGGATGTGGCTTCTAATGGTTCATATTGAATGCACAAAAAGTTTGGAGTTGAAATAAGTTAAAAAAATTTGAAATCCTTTTGTAACAGACGAGTTTTCGTCCGAAACCCTGATACTTCGAAAGAGATTGTCCATTTTGTACACGAAGTGCATTCAGTTTTTGCCGTAAACCTCTCAACTTTTTAGCACATGCTATGTGGGTGAAATTATGATACCATGCCAACTTTCAACCATTTCAGAGTTCATTTGTGGTGCTTTTTAATTTCAGGGTCATTTAGCTCAAAACAATTCATTAAATGCATGAAAAATAGCAAATGAAGTTAGATAGGGTTGAAATTTTAGGATGTGGCTTCCAATGGTTCATATTGAATGCACAAAAAGTCTGGAGTTGAAAAAAGTTAAAAAAAATTGAAATCCTTATGTAACAGACGAGTTTTCGTCCGTAACCCTGATACTTCGAAAGAGATTGTCCATTTTGTACACGAAGTGCTTCCAGCTTTTGCCGTAACCCTCTCAACTTTTTATCCCATGCTATGTGGGTTAAATTATGATACCATGCCAAGTTTCAACCTTTTTAGAGTTCATTTGTGGTGCTTTTTAATTTCAGGGTCATTTAGCTCAAAACAATTCATTAAATGCATAAAAAATAGCAAATGAAGTTAGATAGGGTTGAAATTTTAGGATGTGGCTTCTAATGCTTCATATTGAATGCACAAAAAGTCTGGAGTTGAAATAAGTTAAAAAAATTGAAATCCTTTGGTAACACACGAGTTTTCGTCCGAAACCCTGATACTTCGAAAGAGATTGTCCATTTTGTACACGAAGTGCAACCAGTTTTTGCCGTAACCCTCTCAACTTTTTAGCACATGCTATGTGGGTGAAATTATGATACCATGCAATGTTTCAACCATTTCAGAGTTCATTTGTGGTGCTTTTTAATTTCAGGGTCATTTAGCTCAAAACAATTCATTAAATGCATGAAAAATAGCAAATGAAGTTAGATAGGGTTGAAAGTTTAGGATGTGGCTTCTAATGGTTCATATTGAATGCACAAAAAGTCTGGAGTTGAAATAATTTTAAAAAATTGAAATCCTTTTGTAACAAACGAGTTTTCGTCCGAAACCGTGATACTTCGAAAGAGATTGTCCATTTTGTACACGAAGTGCATCCAGTTTTTGCCGTAACCCTCTCAACTTTTTAGCACATGCTATGTGGGTGAAATTATGATACCATGCCAACTTTCAACCATTTCAGAGTTCATTTGTGGTGCTTTTTAATTTCAGGGTTATTTAGCTCAAAACAATTCATTAAATGCATGAAAAATAGCAAATGAAGTTAGATAGGGTTGAAATTTAAAGAATGTGGCTTCTAATGGTTCATATGGAATGCACAAAAAGTTTGGAGTTGAAATAAGTTTAAAAAAATTGAAATCCTTTTGTAACAGACGAGTTTTCGTCCTAAACCCTGATACTTCGAAAGAGATTGTCCATTTTGTACACGAAGTGCATCCAGTTTTTGCCGTAACCCTCTCAACTTTTCAGCACATGCTATGTGGGTGAAATTATGATACCATGCCAAGTTTCAACCATTTCAGAGTTCATTTGCGGTGCTTTTTAATTTCAGGGTCATTTAGCTCAAAACAATTCATTTAATGCATGAAAAATAGCAAATGAAGTTAGATAGGGTTGAAATTTTAGGATGTGGCTTCTAATGGTTCATATTGAATGCACAAAAAGTTTGGAGTTGAAATAAGTTAAAAAAATTTGAAATCCTTTTGTAACAGACGAGTTTTCGTCCTAAACCCTGATACTTCGAAAGAGATTGTCCATTTTGTACACGAAGTGCATCCTGTTTTTGCCGTAACCCTCTCAACTTTTTAGCACATGCTATGTGGGTGAAATTATGATACCATGCCAACTTTCAACCATTTCAGAGTTCATTTGTGGTGCTTTTTAATTTCAGGGTCATTTAGCTCAAAACAATTCATTTAATGCATGAAAAATAGCAAATGAAGTTAGATAGGGTTGAAATTTTAGGATTTGGCTTCTAATGGTTCATATTGAATGCACAAAAAGTTTGGAGTTAAAATAAGTTAAAAAAATTTGAAATCCTTTTGTAACAGACGAGTTTTCGTCCGAAACCCTGATACTTCGAAAGAGATTGTCCATTTTGTACACGAAGTGCATTCAGTTTTTGCCGTAACCCTCTCAACTTTTTAGCACATGCTATGTGGGTGAAATTATGATACCATGCCAACTTTCAACCATTTCAGAGTTCATTTGTGGTGCTTTTTAATTTCAGGGTTATTTAGCTCCAAACAATTCATTAAATGCATGAAAAATAGCAAATGAAGTTAGATAGGGTTGAAATTTTAGGATGTGGCTTCTAATGGTTCATATGGAATGCACAAAAAGTTTGGAGTTGAAATAAGTTTAAAAAAATTGAAATCCTTTTGTAACAGACGAGTTTTCGTCCTAAACCCAGATACTTCGAAAGAGATTGTCCATTTTGTACACGAAGTGCATCCAGTTTTTGCCGTAACCCTCTCAACTTTTTAGCACATGCTATGTGGGTGAAATTATGATACCATGCCAAGTTTCAACCATTTCAGAGTTCATTTGTGGTGCTTTTTAATTTCAGGGTCATTTAGCTCAAAACAATTCATTAAATGCATGAAAAATAGCAAATGAAGTTAGATAGGGTTGAAATTTTAGGATGTGGCTTCTAATGGTTCATATTGAATGCACAAAAAGTCTGGAGTTGAAATAAGTTCAAAAAAATTGAAATCCTTTTGTAACAGACGAGTTTTCGTCCGAAACCCTGATATTTCGAAAGAGATTGTCCATTTTGTACACGAAGTGCATCCAGTTTTTGCTGTAACCCTCTCAACTTTTTAGCACATGCTATGTGGGTGAAATTATGATACCATGCCAAGTTTCAACCATTTGATAGTTCATTTGTGGTGCTTTTTAATTTCAAGGTCATTTATCTCAAAACAATTCATTAAATGCATGAAAAATAGGAAATGAAGTTAGATAGGGTTAAAATTTTAGGATGTGGCTTCTAATGGTTCATATTGAATGCACAAAAAGTCTGGAGTTGAAAAAAGTTAAAAAAAATTGAAATCCTTATGTAACAGACGAGTTTTCGTCCGAAACCCTGATACTTCGAAAGAGATTGTCCATTTTGTACACGAAGTGCATCCAGCTTTTGCCGTAACCCTCTCAACTTTTTATCCCATGCTATGTGGGTGAAATTATGATACCATGCCAAGTTTCAACCTTTTTAGAGTTCATTTGTGGTGCTTTTTAATTTCGGGGTCATTTAGCTCAAATCAATTCATTAAAAGCATAAAAAATAGCAAATGAAGTTAGATAGGGTTGAAATTTTAGGATGTGGCTTCTAATGCATCATATTGAATGCACAAAAAGTCTGGAGTTGAAATAAGTTAAAAAAATTGAAATCCTTTGGTAACACACGAGTTTTCGTCCGAAACCCTGATACTTCGAAAGAGATTGTCCATTTTGTACACGAAGTGCATCCAGTTTTTGCCGTAACCCTCTCAACTTTTTAGCACATGCTATGTGGGTGAAATTATGATACCATGCCAAGTTTCAACCATTTCAGAGTTCATTTGCGGTGCTTTTTAATTTCAGGGTCATTTAGCTCAAAACAATTCATTTAATGCATGAAAAATAGCAAATGAAGTTAGATAGGGTTGAAATTTTAGGATGTGGCTTCTAATGGTTCATATTGAATGCACAAAAAGTTTGGAGTTGAAATAAGTTAAAAAAATTTGAAATCCTTTTGTAACAGACGAGTTTTCGTCCTAAACCCTGATACTTCGAAAGAGATTGTCCATTTTGTACACGAAGTGCATCCTGTTTTTGCCGTAACCCTCTCAACTTTTTAGCACATGCTATGTGGGTGAAATTATGATACCATGCCAACTTTCAACCATTTCAGAGTTCATTTGTGGTGCTTTTTAATTTCAGGGTCATTTAGCTCAAAACAATTCATTTAATGCATGAAAAATAGCAAATGAAGTTAGATAGGGTTGAAATTTTAGGATTTGGCTTCTAATGGTTCATATTGAATGCACAAAAAGTTTGGAGTTAAAATAAGTTAAAAAAATTTGAAATCCTTTTGTAACAGACGAGTTTTCGTCCGAAACCCTGATACTTCGAAAGAGATTGTCCATTTTGTACACGAAGTGCATTCAGTTTTTGCCGTAACCCTCTCAACTTTTTAGCACATGCTATGTGGGTGAAATTATGATACCATGCCAACTTTAAACCATTTCAGAGTTCATTTGTGGTGCTTTTTAATTTCAGGGTTATTTAGCTCAAAACAATTCATTAAATGCATGAAAAATAGCAAATGAAGTTAGATAGGGTTGAAATTTTAGGATGTGGCTTCTAATGGTTCATATGGAATGCACAAAAAGTTTGGAGTTGAAATAAGTTTAAAAAAATTGAAATCCTTTTGTAACAGACGAGTTTTCGTCCTAAACCCAGATACTTCGAAAGAGATTGTCCATTTTGTACACGAAGTGCATCCAGTTTTTGCCGTAACCCTCTGAACTTTTTAGCACATGCTATGTGGGTGAAATTATGATACCATGCCAAGTTTCAACCATTTCAGAGTTCATTTGTGGTGCTTTTCAATTTCAGGGTCATTTAGCTCAAAACAATTCATTAAATGCATGAAAAATAGCAAATGAAGTTAGATAGGGTTGAAATTTTAGGATGTGGCTTCTAATGGTTCATATTGAATGCACAAAAAGTCTGGAGTTTAAATAAGTTAAAAAAAATTGAAATCCTTTTGTAACAGACGAGTTTTCGTCCGAAACCCTGATATTTCGAAAGAGATTGTCCATTTTGTACACGAAGTGCATCCAGTTTTTGCTGTAACCCTCTCAACTTTTTAGCACATGCTATGTGGGTGAAATTATGATACCATGCCAAGTTTCAACCATTTGATAGTTCATTTGTGGTGCTTTTTAATTTCAAGGTCATTTATCTCAAAACAATTCATTAAATGCATGAAAAATAGGAAATGAAGTTAGATAGGGTTAAAATTTTAGGATGTGGCTTCTAATGGTTCATATTGAATGCACAAAAAGTCTGGAGTTGAAAAAAGTTAAAAAAAATTGAAATCCTTATGTAACAGACGAGTTTTCGTCCGAAACCCTGATACTTCGAAAGAGATTGTCCATTTTGTACACGAAGTGCATCCAGCTTTTGCCGTAACCGTCTCAACTTTTTATCCCATGCTATGTGGGTGAAATTATGATACCATGCCAAGTTTCAACCTTTTTAGAGTTCATTTGTGGTGCTTTTTAATTTCGGGGTCATTTAGCTCAAAACAATTCATTAAAAGCATAAAAAATAGCAAATGAAGTTAGATAGGGTTGAAATTTTAGGATGTGGCTTCTAATGCATCATATTGAATGCACAAAAAGTCTGGAGTTGAAATAAGTTAAAAAAATTGAAATCCTTTGGTAACACACGAGTTTTCGTCCGAAACCCTGATACTTCGAAAGAGATTGTCCATTTTGTACACGAAGTGCATCCAGTTTTTGCCGTAACCCTCTCAACTTTTTATCCCATGCTATGTGGGTGAAATTATGATACCATGCCAAGTTTCAACCTTTTTAGAGTTCATTTGTGGTGCTTTTTAATTTCAGGGTTATTTAGCTCAAAACAATTCATTAAATGCATGAAAAATAGCAAATGAAGTTAGATAGGGTTGAAATTTAAAGAATGTGGCTTCTAATGGTTCATATGGAATGCACAAAAAGTTTGGAGTTGAAATAAGTTTAAAAAAATTGAAATCCTTTTGTAACAGACGAGTTTTCGTCCTAAACCCTGATACTTCGAAAGAGATTGTCCATTTTGTACACGAAGTGCATCCTGTTTTTGCCGTAACCCTCTCAACTTTTTAGCACATGCTATGTGGGTGAAATTATGATACCATGCCAAGTTTCAACCATTTCAGAGTTCATTTGTGGTGCTTTTTAATTTCAGGGTCATTTAGCTCAAAACAATTCATTTAATGCATGAAAAATAGCAAATGAAGTTAGATAGGGTTGAAATTTTAGGATGTGGCTTCTAATGGTTCATATTGAATGCACAAAAAGTTTGGAGTTGAAATAAGTTAAAAAAATTTGAAATCCTTTTGTAACAGACGAGTTTTCGTCCTAAACCCTGATACTTCGAAAGAGATTGTCCATTTTGTACACGAAGTGCATCCAGTTTTTGCCGTAACCCTCTCAACTTTTTAGCACATGCTATGTGGGTGAAATTATGATACCATGCCAACTTTCAACCATTTCAGAGTTCATTTGTGGTGCTTTTTAATTTCAGGGTCATTTAGCTCAAAACAATTCATTTAATGCATGAAAAATAGCAAATGAAGTTAGATAGGGTTGAAATTTTAGGATGTGGCTTCTAATGGTTCATATTGAATGCACAAAAAGTTTGGAGTTAAAATAAGTTAAAAAAATTTGAAATCCTTTTGTAACAGACGAGTTTTCGTCCGAAACCCTGATACTTCGAAAGAGATTGTCAATTTTGTACACGAAGTGCATTCAGTTTTTGCCGTAAACCTCTCAACTTTTTAGCACATGCTATGTGGGTGAAATTATGATACCATGCCAACTTTCAACCATTTCAGAGTTCATTTGTGGTGCTTTTTAATTTCACGGTCATTTAGCTCAAAACAATTCATTAAATGCATGAAAAATAGCAAATGAAGTTAGATAGGGTTGAAATTTTAGGATGTGGCTTCCAATGGTTCATATTGAATGCACAAAAAGTCTGGAGTTGAAAAAAGTTAAATTTTTTTGAAATCCTTATGTAACAGACGAGTTTTCGTCCGAAACCCTGATACTTCGAAAGAGATTGTCCATTTTGTACACGAAGTGCTTCCAGCTTTTGCCGTAACCCTCTCAACTTTTTATCCCATGCTATGTGGGTTAAATTATGATACCATGCCAAGTTTCAACCTTTTTAGAGTTCATTTGTGGTGCTTTTTAATTTCAGGGTCATTTAGCTCAAAACAATTCATTAAATGCATAAAAAATAGCAAATGAAGTTAGATAGGGTTGAAATTTTAGGATGTGGCTTCTAATGCTTCATATTGAATGCACAAAAAGTCTGGAGTTGAAATAAGTTAAAAAAATTGAAATCCTTTGGTAACACACGAGTTTTCGTCCGAAACCCTGATACTTCGAAAGAGATTGTCCATTTTGTACACGAAGTGCAACCAGTTTTTGCCGTAACCCTCTCAACTTTTTAGCACATGCTATGTGGGTGAAATTATGATACCATGCAATGTTTCAACCATTTCAGAGTTCATTTGTGGTGCTTTTTAATTTCAGGGTCATTTAGCTCAAAACAATTCATTAAATGCATGAAAAATAGCAAATGAAGTTAGATAGGGTTGAAAGTTTAGGATGTGGCTTCTAATGGTTCATATTGAATGCACAAAAAGTCTGGAGTTGAAATAATTTTAAAAAATTGAAATCCTTTTGTAACAAACGAGTTTTCGTCCGAAACCGTGATACTTCGAAAGAGATTGTCCATTTTGTACACGAAGTGCATCCAGTTTTTGCCGTAACCCTCTCAACTTTTTAGCACATGCTATGTGGGTGAAATTATGATACCATGCCAACTTTCAACCATTTCAGAGTTCATTTGTGGTGCTTTTTAATTTCAGGGTTATTTAGCTCAAAACAATTCATTAAATGCATGAAAAATAGCAAATGAAGTTAGATAGGGTTGAAATTTAAAGAATGTGGCTTCTAATGGTTCATATGGAATGCACAAAAAGTTTGGAGTTGAAATAAGTTTAAAAAAATTGAAATCCTTTTGTAACAGACGAGTTTTCGTCCTAAACCCTGATACTTCGAAAGAGATTGTCCATTTTGTACACGAAGTGCATCCAGTTTTTGCCGTAACCCTCTCAACTTTTCAGCACATGCTATGTTGGTGAAATTATGATACCATGCCAAGTTTCAACCATTTCAGAGTTCATTTACGGTGCTTTTTAATTTCAGGGTCATTTAGCTCAAAACAATTCATTTAATGCATGAAAAATAGCAAATGAAGTTAGATAGGGTTGAAATTTTAGGATGTGGCTTCTAATGGTTCATATTGAATGCACAAAAAGTTTGGAGTTGAAATAAGTTAAAAAAATTTGAAATCCTTTTGTAACAGACGAGTTTTCGTCCTAAACCCTGATACTTCGAAAGAGATTGTCCATTTTGTACACGAAGTGCATCCTGTTTTTGCCGTAACCCTCTCAACTTTTTAGCACATGCTATGTGGGTGAAATTATGATACCATGCCAACTTTCAACCATTTCAGAGTTCATTTGTGGTGCTTTTTAATTTCAGGGTCATTTAGCTCAAAACAATTCATTTAATGCATGAAAAATAGCAAATGAAGTTAGATAGGGTTGAAATTTTAGGATTTGGCTTCTAATGGTTCATATTGAATGCACAAAAAGTTTGGAGTTAAAATAAGTTAAAAAAATTTGAAATCCTTTTGTAACAGACGAGTTTTCGTCCGAAACCCTGATACTTCGAAAGAGATTGTCCATTTTGTACACGAAGTGCATTCAGTTTTTGCCGTAACCCTCTCAACTTTTTAGCACATGCTATGTGGGTGAAATTATGATACCATGCCAACTTTCAACCATTTCCGAGTTCATTTGTGGTGCTTTTTAATTTCAGGGTTATTTAGCTCAAAACAATTCATTAAATGCATGAAAAATAGCAAACGAAGTTAGATAGGGTTGAAATTTTAGGATGTGGCTTCTAATGGTTGATATGGAATGCACAAAAAGTTTGGAGTTGAAATAAGTTTAAAAAAATTGAAATCCTTTTGTAACAGACGAGTTTTCGTCCTAAACCCGGATACTTCGAAAGAGATTGTCCATTTTGTACACGAAGTGCATCCAGTTTTTGCCGTAACCCTCTCAACTTTTTAGCACATGCTATGTGGGTGAAATTATGATACCATGCCAACTTTCAACCATTTCATAGTTCATTTGTGGTGCTTTTTAATTTCAGGGTCATTTAGCTCAAAACAATTCATTTAATGCATGAAAAATAGCAAATGAAGTTAGATAGGGTTGAAATTTTAGGATTTGGCTTCTAATGGTTCATATTGAATGCACAAAAAGTTTGGAGTTAAAATAAGTTAAAAAAATTTGAAATCCTTTTGTAACAGACGAGTTTTCGTCCGAAACCCTGATACTTCGAAAGAGATTGTCCATTTTGTACACGAAGTGCATCCAGTTTTTGCCGTAACCCTCTCAACTTTTTAGCACATGCTATGTGGGTGAAATTATGATACCATGCAATGTTTCAACCATTTCAGAGTTCATTTGTGGTGCTTTTTAATTTCAGGGTCATTTAGCTCAAAACAATTCATTAAATGCATGAAAAATAGCAAATGAAGTTAGATAGGGTTGAAAGTTTAGGATGTGGCTTCTAATGGTTCATATTGAATGCACAAAAAGTCTGGAGTTGAAATAATTTTAAAAAATTGAAATCCTTTTGTAACAGACGAGTTTTCGTCCGAAACCGTGATACTTCGAAAGAGATTGTCCATTTTGTACACGAAGTGCATCCAGTTTTTGCCGTAACCCTCTCAACTTTTTAGCACATGCTATGTGGGTGAAATTATGATACCATGCCAACTTTCAACCATTTCAGAGTTCATTTGTGGTGCTTTTTAATTTCAGGGTCATTTAGCTCAAAACAATTCATTAAATGCATGAAAAATAGCAAATGAAGTTAGATAGGGTTGAAATTTAAAGAATGTGGCTTCTAATGGTTCATATGGAATGCACAAAAAGTTTGGAGTTGAAATAAGTTTAAAAAAATTGAAATCCTTTTGTAACAGACGAGTTTTCGTCCTAAACCCTGATACTTCGAAAGAGATTGTCCATTTTGTACACGAAGTGCATCCAGTTTTTGCCGTAACCCTCTCAACTTTTTAGCACATGCTATGTGGGTGAAATTATGATACCATGCCAACTTTCAACCATTTCAGAGTTCATTTGTGGTGCTTTTTAATTTCAGGGTCATTTAGCTCAAAACAATTCATTTAATGCATGAAAAATAGCAAATGAAGTTAGATAGGGTTGAAATTTTAGGATTTGGCTTCTAATGGTTCATATTGAATGCACAAAAAGTTTGGAGTTAAAATAAGTTAAAAAAATTTGAAATCCTTTTGTAACAGACGAGTTTTCGTCCGAAACCCTGATACTTCGAAAGAGATTGTCCATTTTGTACACGAAGTGCATCCAGTTTTTGCCGTAACCCTCTCAACTTTTTAGCACATGCTATGTGGGTGAAATTATGATACCATGCAATGTTTCAACCATTTCAGAGTTCATTTGTGGTGCTTTTTAATTTCAGGGTCATTTAGCTCAAAACAATTCATTAAATGCATGAAAAATAGCAAATGAAGTTAGATAGGGTTGAAAGTTTAGGATGTGGCTTCTAATGGTTCATATTGAATGCACAAAAAGTCTGGAGTTGAAATAATTTTAAAAAATTGAAATCCTTTTGTAACAAACGAGTTTTCGTCCGAAACCGTGATACTTCGAAAGAGATTGTCCATTTTGTACACGAAGTGCATCCAGTTTTTGCCGTAACCCTCTCAACTTTTTAGCACATGCTATGTGGGTGAAATTATGATACCATGCCAACTTTCAACCATTTCAGAGTTCATTTGTGGTGCTTTTTAATTTCAGGGTTATTTAGCTCAAAACAATTCATTAAATGCATGAAAAATAGCAAATGAAGTTAGATAGGGTTGAAATTTAAAGAATGTGGCTTCTAATGGTTCATATGGAATGCACAAAAAGTTTGGAGTTGAAATAAGTTTAAAAAAATTGAAATCCTTTTGTAACAGACGAGTTTTCGTCCTAAACCCTGATACTTCGAAAGAGATTGTCCATTTTGTACACGAAGTGCATCCAGTTTTTGCCGTAACCCTCTCAACTTTTCAGCACATGCTATGTGGGTGAAATTATGATACCATGCCAAGTTTCAACCATTTCAGAGTTCATTTACGGTGCTTTTTAATTTCAGGGTCATTTAGGTCAAAACAATTCATTTAATGCATGAAAAATAGCAAATGAAGTTAGATAGGGTTGAAATTTTAGGATGTGGCTTCTAATGGTTCATATTGAATGCACAAAAAGTTTGGAGTTGAAATAAGTTAAAAAATTTTGAAATCCTTTTGTAACAGACGAGTTTTCGTCCTAAACCCTGATACTTCGAAAGAGATTGTCCATTTTGTACACGAAGTGCATCCTGTTTTTGCCGTAACCCTCTCAACTTTTTAGCACATGCTATGTGGGTGAAATTATGATACCATGCCAACTTTCAACCATTTAAGAGTTCATTTGTGGTGCTTTTTAATTTCAGGGTCATTTAGCTCAAAACAATTCATTTAATGCATGAAAAATAGCAAATGAAGTTAGATAGGGTTGAAATTTTAGGATTTGGCTTCTAATGGTTCATATTGAATGCACAAAAAGTTTGGAGTTAAAATAAGTTAAAAAAATTTGAAATGCTTTTGTAACAGACGAGTTTTCGTCCGAAACCCTGATACTTCGAAAGAGATTGTCCATTTTGTACACGAAGTGCATTCAGTTTTTGCCGTAACCCTCTCAACTTTTTAGCACATGCTATGGGGGTGAAATTATGATACCATGCCAAGTTTCAACCATTTCAGAGTTCATTTGTGGTGCTTTTTAATTTCAGGGTCATTTAGCTCAAAACAATTCATTTAATGCATGAAAAATAGCAAATGAAGTTAGATAGGGTTGAAATTTTAGGATTTGGCTTCTAATGGTTCATATTGAATGCACAAAAAGTTTGGAGTTAAAATAATTTAAAAAAATTTGAAATCCTTTTGTAACAGACGAGTTTTCGTCCGAAACCCTGATACTTCGAAAGAGATTGTCCATTTTGTACACGAAGTGCATTCAGTTTTTGCCGTAACCCTCTCAACTTTTTAGCACATGCTATGTGGGTGAAATTATGATACCATGCCAACTTTCAACCATTTCAGAGTTCATTTGTGGTGCTTTTTAATTTCAGGGTTATTTAGCTCAAAACAATTCATTAAATGCATGAAAAATAGCAAATGAAGTTAGATAGGGTTGAAATTTTAGTATGTGTCTTCTAATGGTTCATATGGAATGCACAAAAAGTTTGGAGTTGAAATAAGTTTAAAAAAATTGAAATCCTTTTGTAACAGACGAGTTTTCGTCCTAAACCCAGATACTTCGAAAGAGATTGTCCATTTTGTACACGAAGTGCATCCAGTTTTTGCCGTAACCCTCTCAACTTTTTAGCACATGCTATGTGGGTGAAATTATGATACCATGCCAAGTTTCAACCATTTCATAGTTCATTTGTGGTGCTTTTTAATTTCAGGGTCATTTAGCTCAAAACAATTCATTAAATGCATGAAAAATAGCAAATGAAGTTAGATAGGGTTGAAAGTTTAGGATGTGGCTTCTAATGGTTCATATTGAATGCACAAAAAGTCTGGAGTTGAAATAATTTTAAAAAATTGAAATCCTTTTGTAACACACGAGTTTTCGTCCGAAACCCTGATACTTCGAAAGAGATTGTCCATTTTGTACACGAAGTGCATCCAGTTTTTGCCGTAACCCTCTCAACTTTTTAGCACATGCTATGTGGGTGAAATTATGATACCATGCCAACTTTCAACCATTTCAGAGTTCATTTGTGGTGCTTTTTAATTTCAGGGTTATTTAGCTCAAAACAATTCATTAAATGCATGAAAAATAGCAAATCAAGTTAGATAGGGTTGAAATTTTAGGATGTGGCTTCTAATGGTTCATATGGAATGCACAAAAAGTTTGGAGTTGAAATAAGTTTAAAAAAATTGAAATCCTTTTGTAACAGACGAGTTTTCGTCCTAAACCCTCATACTTCGAAAGAGATTGTCCATTTTGTACACGAAGTGCATCCAGTTTTTGCCGTAACCCTCTCAACTTTTTAGCACATGCTATGTGGGTGAAATTATGATACCATGCCAAGTTTCAACCATTTCAGAGTTCATTTGTGGTGCTTTTTAATTTCAGGGTCATTTAGCTCAAAACAATTCATTTAATGCATGAAAAATAGCAAATGAAGTTAGATAGGGTTGAAATTTTAGGATGTGGCTTCTAATGGTTCATATTGAATGCACAAAAAGTTTGGAGTTGAAATAAGTTAAAAAAATTTGAAATCCTTTTGTAACAGACGAGTTTTCGTCCTAAACCCTGATACTTCGAAAGAGATTGTCCATTTTGTACACGAAGTGCATCCAGTTTTTGCCGTAACCCTCTCAACTTTTTAGCACATGCTATGTGGGTGAAATTATGATACCATGCCAACTTTCAACCATTTCAGAGTTCATTTGTGGTGCTTTTTAATTTCAGGGTCATTTAGCTCAAAACAA
The DNA here is from genome assembly GCA_039707655.1 of Elymus sibiricus. Taxonomy (NCBI): domain Eukaryota; kingdom Viridiplantae; phylum Streptophyta; class Magnoliopsida; order Poales; family Poaceae; genus Elymus; species Elymus sibiricus. The sequence continues at coordinate 244,590,452 of CM077665.1, forward strand.
TTCATTTAATGCATGAAAAATAGCAAATGAAGTTAGATAGGGTTGAAATTTTAGGATGTGGCTTCTAATGGTTCATATTGAATGCACAAAAAGTTTGGAGTTAAAATAAGTTCAAAAAATTTGAAATCCTTTTGTAACAGACGAGTTTTCGAACGAAACCCTGATACTTCGAAAGAGATTGTCCATTTTGTACACGAAGTGCATTCAGTTTTTGCCGTAACCCTCTCAACTTTTTAGCACATGCTATGTGGGTGAAATTATGATACCATGCCAACTTTCAACCATTTCAGAGTTCATTTGTGGTGCTTTTTAATTTCAGGGTCATTTAGCTCAAAACAATTCATTAAATGCATGAAAAATAGCAAATGAAGTTAGATAGGGTTGAAATTTTAGGATGTGGCTTCTAATGGTTCATATTGAATGCACAAAAAGTCTGGAGTTGAAATAAATTGAAATCCTTATGTAACAGACGAGTTTTCGTCCGAAACCCTGATACTTCGAAAGAGATTGTCCATTTTGTACACGAAGTGCATCCAGCTTTTGCCGTAACCCTCTCAACGTTTTATCCCATGCTATGTGGGTGAAATTATGATACCATGCCAAGTTTCAACCTTTTTAGAGTTCATTTGTGGTGCTTTTTAATTTCAGGGTCATTTAGCTCAAAACAATTCATTAAATGCATAAAAAATAGCAAATGAAGTTAGATAGGGTTGAAATTTTAGGATGTGGCTTCTAATGCTTCATATTGAATGCACAAAAAGTCTGGAGTTGAAATAAGTTAAAAAAATTGAAATCCTTTGGTAACACACGAGTTTTCGTCCGAAACCCTGATACTTCGAAAGAGATTGTCCATTTTGTACACGAAGTGCATCCAGTTTTTGCCGTAACCCTCTCAACTTTTTAGCACATGCTATGTGGGTGAAATTATGATACCATGCCAACTTTCAACCATTTCAGAGTTCATTTGTGGTGCTTTTTAATTTCAGGGTCATTTAGCTCAAAACAATTCATTAAATGCATGAAAAATAGCAAATGAAGTTAGATAGGGTTGAAATTTTAGGATGTGGCTTCTAATGGTTCATATTGAATGCACAAAAAGTTTGGAGTTGAAATAAGTTAAAAAAATTTGAAATCCTTTTGTAACAGACGAGTTTTCGTCCTAAACCCTGATACTTCGAAAGAGATTGTCCATTTTGTACACGAAGTGCATCCTGTTTTTGCCGTAACCCTCTCAACTTTTTAGCACATGCTATGTGGGTGAAATTATGATACCATGCCAACTTTCAACCATTTCAGAGTTCATTTGTGGTGCTTTTTAATTTCAGGGTCATTTAGCTCAAAACAATTCATTTAATGCATGAAAAATAGCAAATGAAGTTAGATAGGGTTGAAATTTTAGGATTTGGCTTCTAATGGTTCATATTGAATGCACAAAAAGTTTGGAGTTAAAATAAGTTAAAAAAATTTGAAATCCTTTTGTAACAGACGAGTTTTCGTCCGAAACCCTGATACTTCGAAAGAGATTGTCCATTTTGTACACGAAGTGCATTCAGTTTTTGCCGTAACCCTCTCAACTTTTTAGCACATGCTATGTGGGTGAAATTATGATACCATGCCAACTTTCAACCATTTCCGAGTTCATTTGTGGTGCTTTTTAATTTCAGGGTTATTTAGCTCAAAACAATTCATTAAATGCATGAAAAATAGCAAACGAAGTTAGATAGGGTTGAAATTTTAGGATGTGGCTTCTAATGGTTGATATGGAATGCACAAAAAGTTTGGAGTTGAAATAAGTTTAAAAAAATTGAAATCCTTTTGTAACAGACGAGTTTTCGTCCTAAACCCGGATACTTCGAAAGAGATTGTCCATTTTGTACACGAAGTGCATCCAGTTTTTGCCGTAACCCTCTCAACTTTTTAGCACATGCTATGTGGGTGAAATTATGATACCATGCCAAGTTTCAACCATTTCATAGTTCATTTGTGGTGCTTTTTAATTTCAGGGTCATTTAGCTCAAAACAATTCATTAAATGCATGAAAAATAGCAAATGAAGTTAGATAGGGTTGAAAGTTTAGGATGTGGCTTCTAATGGTTCATATTGAATGCACAAAAAGTCTGGAGTTGAAATAATTTTAAAAAATTGAAATCCTTTTGTAACAGACGAGTTTTCGTCCGAAACCCTGATACTTCGAAAGAGATTGTCCATTTTGTACACGAAGTGCATCCAGTTTTTGCCGTAACCCTCTGAACTTTTTAGCACATGCTATGTGGGTGAAATTATGATACCATGCCAACTTTCAACCATTTCAGAGTTCATTTGTGGTGCTTTTTAATTTCAGGGTTATTTAGCTCAAAACAATTCATTAAATGCATGAAAAATAGCAAATCAAGTTAGATAGGGTTGAAATTTTAGGATGTGGCTTCTAATGGTTCATATGGAATGCACAAAAAGTTTGGAGTTGAAATAAGTTTAAAAAAATTGAAATCCTTTTGTAACAGACGAGTTTTCGTCCTAAACCCTCATACTTCGAAAGAGATTGTCCATTTTGTACACGAAGTGCATCCAGCTTTTGCCGTAACCCTCTCAACTTTTTAGCACATGCTATGTGGGTGAAATTATGATACCATGCCAAGTTTCAACCATTTCAGAGTTCATTTGTGGTGCTTTTTAATTTCAGGGTCATTTAGCTCAAAACAATTCATTTAATGCATGAAAAATAGCAAATGAAGTTAGATAGGGTTGAAATTTTAGGATGTGGCTTATAATGGTTCATATTGAATGCACAAAAAGTTTGGAGTTGAAATAAGTTAAAAAAATTTGAAATCCTTTTGTAACAGACGAGTTTTCGTCCTAAACCCTGATACTTCGAAAGAGATTGTCCATTTTGTACACGAAGTGCATCCAGTTTTTGCCGTAACCCTCTCAACTTTTTAGCACATGCTATGTGGGTGAAATTATGATACCATGCCAACTTTCAACCATTTCAGAGTTCATTTGTGGTGCTTTTTAATTTCAGGGTCATTTAGCTCAAAACAATTCATTTAATGCATGAAAAATAGCAAATGAAGTTAGATAGGGTTGAAATTTTAGGATTTGGCTTCTAATGGTTCATATTGAATGCACAAAAAGTTTGGAGTTAAAATAAGTTAAAAAAATTTGAAATCCTTTTGTAACAGACGAGTTTTCGTCCGAAACCCTGATACTTCGAAAGAGATTGTCCATTTTGTACACGAAGTGCATCCAGTTTTTGCCGTAACCCTCTCAACTTTTTAGCACATGCTATGTGGGTGAAATTATGATACCATGCAATGTTTCAACCATTTCAGAGTTCATTTGTGGTGCTTTTTAATTTCAGGGTCATTTAGCTCAAAACAATTCATTAAATGCATGAAAAATAGCAAATGAAGTTAGATAGGGTTGAAAGTTTAGGATGTGGCTTCTAATGGTTCATATTGAATGCACAAAAAGTCTGGAGTTGAAATAATTTTAAAAAATTGAAATCCTTTTGTAACAAACGAGTTTTCGTCCGAAACCGTGATACTTCGAAAGAGATTGTCCATTTTGTACACGAAGTGCATCCAGTTTTTGCCGTAACCCTCTCAACTTTTTAGCACATGCTATGTGGGTGAAATTATGATACCATGCCAACTTTCAACCATTTCAGAGTTCATTTGTGGTGCTTTTTAATTTCAGGGTTATTTAGCTCAAAACAATTCATTAAATGCATGAAAAATAGCAAATGAAGTTAGATAGGGTTGAAATTTAAAGAATGTGGCTTCTAATGGTTCATATGGAATGCACAAAAAGTTTGGAGTTGAAATAAGTTTAAAAAAATTGAAATCCTTTTGTAACAGACGAGTTTTCGTCCTAAACCCTGATACTTCGAAAGAGATTGTCCATTTTGTACACGAAGTGCATCCAGTTTTTGCCGTAACCCTCTCAACTTTTCAGCACATGCTATGTGGGTGAAATTATGATACCATGCCAAGTTTCAACCATTTCAGAGTTCATTTACGGTGCTTTTTAATTTCAGGGTCATTTAGGTCAAAACAATTCATTTAATGCATGAAAAATAGCAAATGAAGTTAGATAGGGTTGAAATTTTAGGATGTGGCTTCTAATGGTTCATATTGAATGCACAAAAAGTTTGGAGTTGAAATAAGTTAAAAAATTTTGAAATCCTTTTGTAACAGACGAGTTTTCGTCCTAAACCCTGATACTTCGAAAGAGATTGTCCATTTTGTACACGAAGTGCATCCTGTTTTTGCCGTAACCCTCTCAACTTTTTAGCACATGCTATGTGGGTGAAATTATGATACCATGCCAACTTTCAACCATTTAAGAGTTCATTTGTGGTGCTTTTTAATTTCAGGGTCATTTAGCTCAAAACAATTCATTTAATGCATGAAAAATAGCAAATGAAGTTAGATAGGGTTGAAATTTTAGGATTTGGCTTCTAATGGTTCATATTGAATGCACAAAAAGTTTGGAGTTAAAATAAGTTAAAAAAATTTGAAATGCTTTTGTAACAGACGAGTTTTCGTCCGAAACCCTGATACTTCGAAAGAGATTGTCCATTTTGTACACGAAGTGCATTCAGTTTTTGCCGTAACCCTCTCAACTTTTTAGCACATGCTATGGGGGTGAAATTATGATACCATGCCAAGTTTCAACCATTTCAGAGTTCATTTGTGGTGCTTTTTAATTTCAGGGTCATTTAGCTCAAAACAATTCATTTAATGCATGAAAAATAGCAAATGAAGTTAGATAGGGTTGAAATTTTAGGATTTGGCTTCTAATGGTTCATATTGAATGCACAAAAAGTTTGGAGTTAAAATAATTTAAAAAAATTTGAAATCCTTTTGTAACAGACGAGTTTTCGTCCGAAACCCTGATACTTCGAAAGAGATTGTCCATTTTGTACACGAAGTGCATTCAGTTTTTGCCGTAACCCTCTCAACTTTTTAGCACATGCTATGTGGGTGAAATTATGATACCATGCCAACTTTCAACCATTTCAGAGTTCATTTGTGGTGCTTTTTAATTTCAGGGTTATTTAGCTCAAAACAATTCATTAAATGCATGAAAAATAGCAAATGAAGTTAGATAGGGTTGAAATTTTAGTATGTGTCTTCTAATGGTTCATATGGAATGCACAAAAAGTTTGGAGTTGAAATAAGTTTAAAAAAATTGAAATCCTTTTGTAACAGACGAGTTTTCGTCCTAAACCCAGATACTTCGAAAGAGATTGTCCATTTTGTACACGAAGTGCATCCAGTTTTTGCCGTAACCCTCTCAACTTTTTAGCACATGCTATGTGGGTGAAATTATGATACCATGCCAAGTTTCAACCATTTCATAGTTCATTTGTGGTGCTTTTTAATTTCAGGGTCATTTAGCTCAAAACAATTCATTAAATGCATGAAAAATAGCAAATGAAGTTAGATAGGGTTGAAAGTTTAGGATGTGGCTTCTAATGGTTCATATTGAATGCACAAAAAGTCTGGAGTTGAAATAATTTTAAAAAATTGAAATCCTTTTGTAACACACGAGTTTTCGTCCGAAACCCTGATACTTCGAAAGAGATTGTCCATTTTGTACACGAAGTGCATCCAGTTTTTGCCGTAACCCTCTCAACTTTTTAGCACATGCTATGTGGGTGAAATTATGATACCATGCCAACTTTCAACCATTTCAGAGTTCATTTGTGGTGCTTTTTAATTTCAGGGTTATTTAGCTCAAAACAATTCATTAAATGCATGAAAAATAGCAAATCAAGTTAGATAGGGTTGAAATTTTAGGATGTGGCTTCTAATGGTTCATATGGAATGCACAAAAAGTTTGGAGTTGAAATAAGTTTAAAAAAATTGAAATCCTTTTGTAACAGACGAGTTTTCGTCCTAAACCCTCATACTTCGAAAGAGATTGTCCATTTTGTACACGAAGTGCATCCAGTTTTTGCCGTAACCCTCTCAACTTTTTAGCACATGCTATGTGGGTGAAATTATGATACCATGCCAAGTTTCAACCATTTCAGAGTTCATTTGTGGTGCTTTTTAATTTCAGGGTCATTTAGCTCAAAACAATTCATTTAATGCATGAAAAATAGCAAATGAAGTTAGATAGGGTTGAAATTTTAGGATGTGGCTTCTAATGGTTCATATTGAATGCACAAAAAGTTTGGAGTTGAAATAAGTTAAAAAAATTTGAAATCCTTTTGTAACAGACGAGTTTTCGTCCTAAACCCTGATACTTCGAAAGAGATTGTCCATTTTGTACACGAAGTGCATCCAGTTTTTGCCGTAACCCTCTCAACTTTTTAGCACATGCTATGTGGGTGAAATTATGATACCATGCCAACTTTCAACCATTTCAGAGTTCATTTGTGGTGCTTTTTAATTTCAGGGTCATTTAGCTCAAAACAATTCATTTAATGCATGAAAAATAGCAAATGAAGTTAGATAGGGTTGAAATTTTAGGATGTGGCTTCTAATGGTTCATATTGAATGCACAAAAAGTTTGGAGTTAAAATAAGTTCAAAAAATTTGAAATCCTTTTGTAACAGACGAGTTTTCGAACGAAACCCTGATACTTCGAAAGAGATTGTCCATTTTGTACACGAAGTGCATTCAGTTTTTGCCGTAACCCTCTCAACTTTTTAGCACATGCTATGTGGGTGAAATTATGATACCATGCCAACTTTCAACCATTTCAGAGTTCATTTGTGGTGCTTTTTAATTTCAGGGTCATTTAGCTCAAAACAATTCATTAAATGCATGAAAAATAGCAAATGAAGTTAGATAGGGTTGAAATTTTAGGATGTGGCTTCTAATGGTTCATATTGAATGCACAAAAAGTCTGGAGTTGAAATAAATTGAAATCCTTATGTAACAGACGAGTTTTCGTCCGAAACCCTGATACTTCGAAAGAGATTGTCCATTTTGTACACGAAGTGCATCCAGCTTTTGCCGTAACCCTCTCAACGTTTTATCCCATGCTATGTGGGTGAAATTATGATACCATGCCAAGTTTCAACCTTTTTAGAGTTCATTTGTGGTGCTTTTTAATTTCAGGGTCATTTAGCTCAAAACAATTCATTAAATGCATAAAAAATAGCAAATGAAGTTAGATAGGGTTGAAATTTTAGGATGTGGCTTCTAATGCTTCATATTGAATGCACAAAAAGTCTGGAGTTGAAATAAGTTAAAAAAATTGAAATCCTTTGGTAACACACGAGTTTTCGTCCGAAACCCTGATACTTCGAAAGAGATTGTCCATTTTGTACACGAAGTGCATCCAGTTTTTGCCGTAACCCTCTCAACTTTTTAGCACATGCTATGTGGGTGAAATTATGATACCATGCCAACTTTCAACCATTTCATAGTTCATTTGTGGTGCTTTTTAATTTCAGGGTCATTTAGCTCAAAACAATTCATTAAATGCATGAAAAATAGCAAATGAAGTTAGATAGGGTTGAAATTTTAGGATGTGGCTTCTAATGGTTCATATTGAATGCACAAAAAGTCTGGAGTTGAAATAAATTGAAATCCTTATGTAACAGACGAGTTTTCGTCCGAAACCCTGATACTTCGAAAGAGATTGTCCATTTTGTACACGAAGTGCATCCAGCTTTTGCCGTAACCCTCTCAACGTTTTATCCCATGCTATGTGGGTGAAATTATGATACCATGCCAAGTTTCAACCTTTTTAGAGTTCATTTGTGGTGCTTTTTAATTTCAGGGTCATTTAGCTCAAAACAATTCATTAAATGCATAAAAAATAGCAAATGAAGTTAGATAGGGTTGAAATTTTAGGATGTGGCTTCTAATGCTTCATATTGAATACACAAAAAGTCTGGAGTTGAAATAAGTTAAAAAAATTGAAATCCTTTGGTAACACACGAGTTTTCGTCCGAAACCCTGATACTTCGAAAGAGATTGTCCATTTTGTACACGAAGTGCATCCAGTTTTTGCCGTAACCCTCTCAACTTTTTAGCACATGCTATGTGGGTGAAATTATGATACCATGCCAAGTTTGAACCATTTCATAGTTCATTTGTGGTGCTTTTTAATTTCAGGGTCATTTAGGTCAAAACAATTCATTAAATGCATGAAAAATAGCAAATGAAGTTAGATAGGGTTGAAAGTTTAGGATGTGGCTTCTAATGGTTCATATTGAATGCACAAAAAGTCTGGAGTTGAAATAATTTTAAAAAATTGAAATCCTTTTGTAACAGACGAGTTTTCGTCCGAAACCCTGATACTTCGAAAGAGATTGTCCATTTTGTACACGAAGTGCATCCAGTTTTTGCCGTAACCCTCTCAACTTTTTAGCACATGCTATGTGGGTGAAATTATGATACCATGCCAACTTTCAACCATTTCAGAGTTCATTTGTGGTGCTTTTTAATTTCAGGGTTATTTAGCTCAAAACAATTCATTAAATGCATGAAAAATAGCAAATCAAGTTAGATAGGGTTGAAATTTTAGGATGTGGCTTCTAATGGTTCATATGGAATGCACAAAAAGTTTGGAGTTGAAATAAGTTTAAAAAAATTGAAATCCTTTTGTAACAGACGAGTTTTCGTCCGAAACCCTGATACTTCGAAAGAGATTGTCCATTTTGTACACGAAGTGCATTCAGTTTTTGCCGTAACCCTCTCAACTTTTTAGCACATGCTATGTGGGTGAAATTATGATACCATGCCAACTTTCAACCATTTCAGAGTTCATTTGTGGTGCTTTTTAATTTCAGGGTCATTTAGCTCAAAACAATTCATTAAATGCATGAAAAATAGCAAATGAAGTTAGATAGGGTTGAAATTTTAGGATGTGGCTTCTAATGGTTCATATTGAATGCACAAAAAGTCTGGAGTTGAAATAAATTGAAATCCTTATGTAACAGACGAGTTTTCGTCCGAAACCCTGATACTTCGAAAGAGATTGTCCATTTTGTACACGAAGTGCATCCAGCTTTTGCCGTAACCCTCTCAACGTTTTATCCCATGCTATGTGGGTGAAATTATGATACCATGCCAAGTTTCAACCTTTTTAGAGTTCATTTGTGGTGCTTTTTAATTTCAGGGTCATTTAGCTCAAAACAATTCATTAAATGCATAAAAAATAGCAAATGAAGTTAGATAGGGTTGAAATTTTAGGATGTGGCTTATAATGCTTCATATTGAATGCACAAAAAGTCTGGAGTTGAAATAAGTTAAAAAAATTGAAATCCTTTGGTAACACACGAGTTTTCGTCCGAAACCCTGATACTTCGAAAGAGATTGTCCATTTTGTACACGAAGTGCATCCAGTTTTTGCCGTAACCCTCTCAACTTTTTAGCACATGCTATGTGGGTGAAATTATGATACCATGCCAACTTTCAACCATTTCAGAGTTCATTTGTGGTGCTTTTTAATTTCAGGGTCATTTAGCTCAAAACAATTCATTAAATGCATGAAAAATAGCAAATGAAGTTAGATAGGGTTGAAATTTTAGGATGTGGCTTCTAATGGTTCATATTGAATGCACAAAAAGTCTGGAGTTGAAATAAATTGAAATCCTTATGTAACAGACGAGTTTTCGTCCGAAACCCTGATACTTCGAAAGAGATTGTCCATTTTGTACACGAAGTGCATCCAGCTTTTGCCGTAACCCTCTCAACGTTTTATCCCATGCTATGTGGGTGAAATTATGATACCATGCCAAGTTTCAACCTTTTTAGAGTTCATTTGTGGTGCTTTTTAATTTCAGGGTCATTTAGCTCAAAACAATTCATTAAATGCATAAAAAATAGCAAATGAAGTTAGATAGGGTTGAAATTTTAGGATGTGGCTTCTAATGCTTCATATTGAATGCACAAAAAGTCTGGAGTTGAAATAAGTTAAAAAAATTGAAATCCTTTGGTAACACACGAGTTTTCGTCCGAAACCCTGATACTTCGAAAGAGATTGTCCATTTTGTACACGAAGTGCATCCAGTTTTTGCCGTAACCCTCTCAACTTTTTAGCACATGCTATGTGGGTGAAATTATGATACCATGCCAACTTTCAACCATTTCAGAGTTCATTTGTGGTGCTTTTTAATTTCAGGGTCATTTAGCTCAAAACAATTCATTAAATGCATGAAAAATAGCAAATGAAGTTAGATAGGGTTGAAATTTTAGGATGTGGCTTCTAATGGTTCATATTGAATGCACAAAAAGTCTGGAGTTGAAATAAATTGAAATCCTTATGTAACAGACGAGTTTTCGTCCGAAACCCTGATACTTCGAAAGAGATTGTCCATTTTGTACACGAAGTGCATCCAGCTTTTGCCGTAACCCTCTCAACGTTTTATCCCATGCTATGTGGGTGAAATTATGATACCATGCCAAGTTTCAACCTTTTTAGAGTTCATTTGTGGTGCTTTTTAATTTCAGGGTCATTTAGCTCAAAACAATTCATTAAATGCATAAAAAATAGCAAATGAAGTTAGATAGGGTTGAAATTTTAGGATGTGGCTTCTAATGCTTCATATTGAATGCACAAAAAGTCTGGAGTTGAAATAAGTTAAAAAAATTGAAATCCTTTGGTAACACACGAGTTTTCGTCCGAAACCCTGATACTTCGAAAGAGATTGTCCATTTTGTACACGAAGTGCATCCAGTTTTTGCCGTAACCCTCTCAACTTTTTAGCACATGCTATGTGGGTGAAATTATGATACCATGCCAAGTTTGAACCATTTCATAGTTCATTTGTGGTGCTTTTTAATTTCAGGGTCATTTAGCTCAAAACAATTCATTAAATGCATGAAAAATAGCAAATGAAGTTAGATAGGGTTGAAAGTTTAGGATGTGGCTTCTAATGGTTCATATTGAATGCACAAAAAGTCTGGAGTTGAAATAATTTTAAAAAATTGAAATCCTTTTGTAACAGACGAGTTTTCGTCCGAAACCCTGATACTTCGAAAGAGATTGTCCATTTTGTACACGAAGTGCATCCAGTTTTTGCCGTAACCCTCTCAACTTTTTAGCACATGCTATGTGGGTGAAATTATGATACCATGCCAACTTTCAACCATTTCAGAGTTCATTTGTGGTGCTTTTTAATTTCAGGGTTATTTAGCTCAAAACAATTCATTAAATGCATGAAAAATAGCAAATCAAGTTAGATAGGGTTGAAATTTTAGGATGTGGCTTCTAATGGTTCATATGGAATGCACAAAAAGTTTGGAGTTGAAATAAGTTTAAAAAAATTGAAATCCTTTTGTAACAGACGAGTTTTCGTCCGAAACCCTGATACTTCGAAAGAGATTGTCCATTTTGTACACGAAGTGCATTCAGTTTTTGCCGTAACCCTCTCAACTTTTTAGCACATGCTATGTGGGTGAAATTATGATACCATGCCAACTTTCAACCATTTCAGAGTTCATTTGTGGTGCTTTTTAATTTCAGGGTCATTTAGCTCAAAACAATTCATTAAATGCATGAAAAATAGCAAATGAAGTTAGATAGGGTTGAAATTTTAGGATGTGGCTTATAATGGTTCATATTGAATGCACAAAAAGTTTGGAGTTGAAATAAGTTAAAAAAATTTGAAATCCTTTTGTAACAGACGAGTTTTCGTCCTAAACCCTGATACTTCGAAAGAGATTGTCCATTTTGTACACGAAGTGCATCCAGTTTTTGCCGTAACCCTCTCAACTTTTTAGCACATGCTATGTGGGTGAAATTATGATACCATGCCAACTTTCAACCATTTCAGAGTTCATTTGTGGTGCTTTTTAATTTCAGGGTCATTTAGCTCAAAACAATTCATTTAATGCATGAAAAATAGCAAATGAAGTTAGATAGGGTTGAAATTTTAGGATTTGGCTTCTAATGGTTCATATTGAATGCACAAAAAGTTTGGAGTTAAAATAAGTTAAAAAAATTTGAAATCCTTTTGTAACAGACGAGTTTTCGTCCGAAACCCTGATACTTCGAAAGAGATTGTCCATTTTGTACACGAAGTGCATCCAGTTTTTGCCGTAACCCTCTCAACTTTTTAGCACATGCTATGTGGGTGAAATTATGATACCATGCAATGTTTCAACCATTTCAGAGTTCATTTGTGGTGCTTTTTAATTTCAGGGTCATTTAGCTCAAAACAATTCATTAAATGCATGAAAAATAGCAAATGAAGTTAGATAGGGTTGAAAGTTTAGGATGTGGCTTCTAATGGTTCATATTGAATGCACAAAAAGTCTGGAGTTGAAATAATTTTAAAAAATTGAAATCCTTTTGTAACAAACGAGTTTTCGTCCGAAACCGTGATACTTCGAAAGAGATTGTCCATTTTGTACACGAAGTGCATCCAGTTTTTGCCGTAACCCTCTCAACTTTTTAGCACATGCTATGTGGGTGAAATTATGATACCATGCCAACTTTCAACCATTTCAGAGTTCATTTGTGGTGCTTTTTAATTTCAGGGTTATTTAGCTCAAAACAATTCATTAAATGCATGAAAAATAGCAAATGAAGTTAGATAGGGTTGAAATTTAAAGAATGTGGCTTCTAATGGTTCATATGGAATGCACAAAAAGTTTGGAGTTGAAATAAGTTTAAAAAAATTGAAATCCTTTTGTAACAGACGAGTTTTCGTCCTAAACCCTGATACTTCGAAAGAGATTGTCCATTTTGTACACGAAGTGCATCCAGTTTTTGCCGTAACCCTCTCAACTTTTCAGCACATGCTATGTGGGTGAAATTATGATACCATGCCAAGTTTCAACCATTTCAGAGTTCATTTACGGTGCTTTTTAATTTCAGGGTCATTTAGGTCAAAACAATTCATTTAATGCATGAAAAATAGCAAATGAAGTTAGATAGGGTTGAAATTTTAGGATGTGGCTTCTAATGGTTCATATTGAATGCACAAAAAGTTTGGAGTTGAAATAAGTTAAAAAATTTTGAAATCCTTTTGTAACAGACGAGTTTTCGTCCTAAACCCTGATACTTCGAAAGAGATTGTCCATTTTGTACACGAAGTGCATCCTGTTTTTGCCGTAACCCTCTCAACTTTTTAGCACATGCTATGTGGGTGAAATTATGATACCATGCCAAGTTTCAACCATTTCAGAGTTCATTTGTGGTGCTTTTTAATTTCAGGGTCATTTAGCTCAAAACAATTCATTTAATGCATGAAAAATAGCAAATGAAGTTAGATAGGGTTGAAATTTTAGGATTTGGCTTCTAATGGTTCATATTGAATGCACAAAAAGTTTGGAGTTAAAATAAGTTAAAAAAATTTGAAATGCTTTTGTAACAGACGAGTTTTCGTCCGAAACCCTGATACTTCGAAAGAGATTGTCCATTTTGTACACGAAGTGCATTCAGTTTTTGCCGTAACCCTCTCAACTTTTTAGCACATGCTATGTGGGTGAAATTATGATACCATGCCAAGTTTCAACCATTTCAGAGTTCATTTGTGGTGCTTTTTAATTTCAGGGTCATTTAGCTCAAAACAATTCATTTAATGCATGAAAAATAGCAAATGAAGTTAGATAGGGTTGAAATTTTAGGATTTGGCTTCTAATGGTTCATATTGAATGCACAAAAAGTTTGGAGTTAAAATAATTTAAAAAAATTTGAAATCCTTTTGTAACAGACGAGTTTTCGTCCGAAACCCTGATACTTCGAAAGAGATTGTCCATTTTGTACACGAAGTGCATTCAGTTTTTGCCGTAACCCTCTCAACTTTTTAGCACATGCTATGTGGGTGAAATTATGATACCATGCCAACTTTCAACCATTTCAGAGTTCATTTGTGGTGCTTTTTAATTTCAGGGTTATTTAGCTCAAAACAATTCATTAAATGCATGAAAAATAGCAAATGAAGTTAGATAGGGTTGAAATTTTAGTATGTGTCTTCTAATGGTTCATATGGAATGCACAAAAAGTTTGGAGTTGAAATAAGTTTAAAAAAATTGAAATCCTTTTGTAACAGACGAGTTTTCGTCCTAAACCCAGATACTTCGAAAGAGATTGTCCATTTTGTACACGAAGTGCATCCAGTTTTTGCCGTAACCCTCTCAACTTTTTAGCACATGCTATGTGGGTGAAATTATGATACCATGCCAAGTTTCAACCATTTCATAGTTCATTTGTGGTGCTTTTTAATTTCAGGGTCATTTAGCTCAAAACAATTCATTAAATGCATGAAAAATAGCAAATGAAGTTAGATAGGGTTGAAAGTTTAGGATGTGGCTTCTAATGGTTCATATTGAATGCACAAAAAGTCTGGAGTTGAAATAATTTTAAAAAATTGAAATCCTTTTGTAACACACGAGTTTTCGTCCGAAACCCTGATACTTCGAAAGAGATTGTCCATTTTGTACACGAAGTGCATCCAGTTTTTGCCGTAACCCTCTCAACTTTTTAGCACATGCTATGTGGGTGAAATTATGATACCATGCCAACTTTCAACCATTTCAGAGTTCATTTGTGGTGCTTTTTAATTTCAGGGTTATTTAGCTCAAAACAATTCATTAAATGCATGAAAAATAGCAAATCAAGTTAGATAGGGTTGAAATTTTAGGATGTGGCTTCTAATGGTTCATATGGAATGCACAAAAAGTTTGGAGTTGAAATAAGTTTAAAAAAATTGAAATCCTTTTGTAACAGACGAGTTTTCGTCCTAAACCCTCATACTTCGAAAGAGATTGTCCATTTTGTACACGAAGTTCATCCAGTTTTTGCCGTAACCCTCTCAACTTTTTAGCACATGCTATGTGGGTGAAATTATGATACCATGCCAAGTTTCAACCATTTCAGAGTTCATTTGTGGTGCTTTTTAATTTCAGGGTCATTTAGCTCAAAACAATTCATTTAATGCATGAAAAATAGCAAATGAAGTTAGATAGGGTTGAAATTTTAGGATGTGGCTTCTAATGGTTCATATTGAATGCACAAAAAGTTTGGAGTTGAAATAAGTTAAAAAAATTTGAAATCCTTTTGTAACAGACGAGTTTTCGTCCTAAACCCTGATACTTCGAAAGAGATTGTCCATTTTGTACACGAAGTGCATCCAGTTTTTGCCGTAACCCTCTCAACTTTTTAGCACATGCTATGTGGGTGAAATTATGATACCATGCCAACTTTCAACCATTTCAGAGTTCATTTGTGGTGCTTTTTAATTTCAGGGTCATTTAGCTCAAAACAATTCATTTAATGCATGAAAAATAGCAAATGAAGTTAGATAGGGTTGAAATTTTAGGATGTGGCTTCTAATGGTTCATATTGAATGCACAAAAAGTTTGGAGTTAAAATAAGTTCAAAAAATTTGAAATCCTTTTGTAACAGACGAGTTTTCGTCCGAAACCCTGATACTTCGAAAGAGATTGTCCATTTTGTACACGAAGTGCATTCAGTTTTTGCCGTAACCCTCTCAACTTTTTAGCACATGCTATGTGGGTGAAATTATGATACCATGCCAACTTTCAACCATTTCAGAGTTCATTTGTGGTGCTTTTTAATTTCAGGGTCATTTAGCTCAAAACAATTCATTAAATGCATGAAAAATAGGAAATGAAGTTAGATAGGGTTGAAATTTTAGGATGTGGCTTCTAATGGTTCATATTGAATGCACAAAAAGTCTGGAGTTGAAATAAGTTAAAAAAAATTGAAATCCTTATGTAACAGACGAGTTTTCGTCCGAAACCCTGATACTTCGAAAGAGATTGTCCATTTTGTACACGAAGTGCATTCAGTTTTTGCCGTAACCCTCTCAACTTTTTAGCACATGCTATGTGGGTGAAATTATGATACCATGCCAACTTTCAACCATTTCAGAGTTCATTTGTGGTGCTTTTTAATTTCAGGGTTATTTAGCTCAAAACAATTCATTAAATGCATGAAAAATAGCAAATGAAGTTAGATAGGGTTGAAATTTTAGTATGTGTCTTCTAATGGTTCATATGGAATGCACAAAAAGTTTGGAGTTGAAATAAGTTTAAAAAAATTGAAATCCTTTTGTAACAGACGAGTTTTCGTCCTAAACCCAGATACTTCGAAAGAGATTGTCCATTTTGTACACGAAGTGCATCCAGTTTTTGCCGTAACCCTCTCAACTTTTTAGCACATGCTATGTGGGTGAAATTATGATACCATGCCAAGTTTCAACCATTTCATAGTTCATTTGTGGTGCTTTTTAATTTCAGGGTCATTTAGCTCAAAACAATTCATTAAATGCATGAAAAATAGCAAATGAAGTTAGATAGGGTTGAAAGTTTAGGATGTGGCTTCTAATGGTTCATATTGAATGCACAAAAAGTCTGGAGTTGAAATAATTTTAAAAAATTGAAATCCTTTTGTAACACACGAGTTTTCGTCCGAAACCCTGATACTTCGAAAGAGATTGTCCATTTTGTACACGAAGTGCATCCAGTTTTTGCCGTAACCCTCTCAACTTTTTAGCACATGCTATGTGGGTGAAATTATGATACCATGCCAACTTTCAACCATTTCAGAGTTCATTTGTGGTGCTTTTTAATTTCAGGGTTATTTAGCTCAAAACAATTCATTAAATGCATGAAAAATAGCAAATCAAGTTAGATAGGGTTGAAATTTTAGGATGTGGCTTCTAATGGTTCATATGGAATGCACAAAAAGTTTGGAGTTGAAATAAGTTTAAAAAAATTGAAATCCTTTTGTAACAGACGAGTTTTCGTCCTAAACCCTCATACTTCGAAAGAGATTGTCCATTTTGTACACGAAGTTCATCCAGTTTTTGCCGTAACCCTCTCAACTTTTTAGCACATGCTATGTGGGTGAAATTATGATACCATGCCAAGTTTCAACCATTTCAGAGTTCATTTGTGGTGCTTTTTAATTTCAGGGTCATTTAGCTCAAAACAATTCATTTAATGCATGAAAAATAGCAAATGAAGTTAGATAGGGTTGAAATTTTAGGATGTGGCTTCTAATGGTTCATATTGAATGCACAAAAAGTTTGGAGTTGAAATAAGTTAAAAAAATTTGAAATCCTTTTGTAACAGACGAGTTTTCGTCCTAAACCCTGATACTTCGAAAGAGATTGTCCATTTTGTACACGAAGTGCATCCAGTTTTTGCCGTAACCCTCTCAACTTTTTAGCACATGCTATGTGGGTGAAATTATGATACCATGCCAACTTTCAACCATTTCAGAGTTCATTTGTGGTGCTTTTTAATTTCAGGGTCATTTAGCTCAAAACAATTCATTTAATGCATGAAAAATAGCAAATGAAGTTAGATAGGGTTGAAATTTTAGGATGTGGCTTCTAATGGTTCATATTGAATGCACAAAAAGTTTGGAGTTAAAATAAGTTCAAAAAATTTGAAATCCTTTTGTAACAGACGAGTTTTCGTCCGAAACCCTGATACTTCGAAAGAGATTGTCCATTTTGTACACGAAGTGCATTCAGTTTTTGCCGTAACCCTCTCAACTTTTTAGCACATGCTATGTGGGTGAAATTATGATACCATGCCAACTTTCAACCATTTCAGAGTTCATTTGTGGTGCTTTTTAATTTCAGGGTCATTTAGCTCAAAACAATTCATTAAATGCATGAAAAATAGCAAATGAAGTTAGATAGGGTTGAAATTTTAGGATGTGGCTTCTAATGGTTCATATTGAATGCACAAAAAGTCTGGAGTTGAAATAAATTGAAATCCTTATGTAACAGACGAGTTTTCGTCCGAAACCCTGATACTTCGAAAGAGATTGTCCATTTTGTACACGAAGTGCATCCAGCTTTTGCCGTAACCCTCTCAACGTTTTATCCCATGCTATGTGGGTGAAATTATGATACCATGCCAAGTTTCAACCTTTTTAGAGTTCATTTGTGGTGCTTTTTAATTTCAGGGTCATTTAGCTCAAAACAATTCATTAAATGCATAAAAAATAGCAAATGAAGTTAGATAGGGTTGAAATTTTAGGATGTGGCTTCTAATGCTTCATATTGAATGCACAAAAAGTCTGGAGTTGAAATAAGTTAAAAAAATTGAAATCCTTTGGTAACACACGAGTTTTCGTCCGAAACCCTGATACTTCGAAAGAGATTGTCCATTTTGTACACGAAGTGCATCCAGTTTTTGCCGTAACCCTCTCAACTTTTTAGCACATGCTATGTGGGTGAAATTATGATACCATGCCAACTTTCAACCATTTCAGAGTTCATTTGTGGTGCTTTTTAATTTCAGGGTCATTTAGCTCAAAACAATTCATTAAATGCATGAAAAATAGCAAATGAAGTTAGATAGGGTTGAAATTTTAGGATGTGGCTTCTAATGGTTCATATTGAATGCACAAAAAGTCTGGAGTTGAAATAAATTGAAATCCTTATGTAACAGACGAGTTTTCGTCCGAAACCCTGATACTTCGAAAGAGATTGTCCATTTTGTACACGAAGTGCATCCAGCTTTTGCCGTAACCCTCTCAACGTTTTATCCCATGCTATGTGGGTGAAATTATGATACCATGCCAAGTTTCAACCTTTTTAGAGTTCATTTGTGGTGCTTTTTAATTTCAGGGTCATTTAGCTCAAAACAATTCATTAAATGCATAAAAAATAGCAAATGAAGTTAGATAGGGTTGAAATTTTAGGATGTGGCTTCTAATGCTTCATATTGAATGCACAAAAAGTCTGGAGTTGAAATAAGTTAAAAAAATTGAAATCCTTTGGTAACACACGAGTTTTCGTCCGAAACCCTGATACTTCGAAAGAGATTGTCCATTTTGTACACGAAGTGCATCCAGTTTTTGCCGTAACCCTCTCAACTTTTTAGCACATGCTATGTGGGTGAAATTATGATACCATGCCAAGTTTGAACCATTTCATAGTTCATTTGTGGTGCTTTTTAATTTCAGGGTCATTTAGCTCAAAACAATTCATTAAATGCATGAAAAATAGCAAATGAAGTTAGATAGGGTTGAAAGTTTAGGATGTGGCTTCTAATGGTTCATATTGAATGCACAAAAAGTCTGGAGTTGAAATAATTTTAAAAAATTGAAATCCTTTTGTAACAGACGAGTTTTCGTCCGAAACCCTGATACTTCGAAAGAGATTGTCCATTTTGTACACGAAGTGCATCCAGTTTTTGCCGTAACCCTCTCAACTTTTTAGCACATGCTATGTGGGTGAAATTATGATACCATGCCAACTTTCAACCATTTCAGAGTTCATTTGTGGTGCTTTTTAATTTCAGGGTTATTTAGCTCAAAACAATTCATTAAATGCATGAAAAATAGCAAATCAAGTTAGATAGGGTTGAAATTTTAGGATGTGGCTTCTAATGGTTCATATGGAATGCACAAAAAGTTTGGAGTTGAAATAAGTTTAAAAAAATTGAAATCCTTTTGTAACAGACGAGTTTTCGTCCGAAACCCTGATACTTCGAAAGAGATTGTCCATTTTGTACACGAAGTGCATTCAGTTTTTGCCGTAACCCTCTCAACTTTTTAGCACATGCTATGTGGGTGAAATTATGATACCATGCCAACTTTCAACCATTTCAGAGTTCATTTGTGGTGCTTTTTAATTTCAGGGTCATTTAGCTCAAAACAATTCATTAAATGCATGAAAAATAGCAAATGAAGTTAGATAGGGTTGAAATTTTAGGATGTGGCTTCTAATGGTTCATATTGAATGCACAAAAAGTCTGGAGTTGAAATAAATTGAAATCCTTATGTAACAGACGAGTTTTCGTCCGAAACCCTGATACTTCGAAAGAGATTGTCCATTTTGTACACGAAGTGCATCCAGCTTTTGCCGTAACCCTCTCAACGTTTTATCCCATGCTATGTGGGTGAAATTATGATACCATGCCAAGTTTCAACCTTTTTAGAGTTCATTTGTGGTGCTTTTTAATTTCAGGGTCATTTAGCTCAAAACAATTCATTAAATGCATAAAAAATAGCAAATGAAGTTAGATAGGGTTGAAATTTTAGGATGTGGCTTATAATGCTTCATATTGAATGCACAAAAAGTCTGGAGTTGAAATAAGTTAAAAAAATTGAAATCCTTTGGTAACACACGAGTTTTCGTCCGAAACCCTGATACTTCGAAAGAGATTGTCCATTTTGTACACGAAGTGCATCCAGTTTTTGCCGTAACCCTCTCAACTTTTTAGCACATGCTATGTGGGTGAAATTATGATACCATGCCAAGTTTGAACCATTTCATAGTTCATTTGTGGTGCTTTTTAATTTCAGGGTCATTTAGCTCAAAACAATTCATTAAATGCATGAAAAATAGCAAATGAAGTTAGATAGGGTTGAAAGTTTAGGATGTGGCTTCTAATGGTTCATATTGAATGCACAAAAAGTCTGGAGTTGAAATAATTTTAAAAAATTGAAATCCTTTTGTAACACACGAGTTTTCGTCCGAAACCCTGATACTTCGAAAGAGATTGTCCATTTTGTACACGAAGTGCATCCAGTTTTTGCCGTAACCCTCTCAACTTTTTAGCACATGCTATGTGGGTGAAATTATGATACCATGCCAACTTTCAACCATTTCAGAGTTCATTTGTGGTGCTTTTTAATTTCAGGGTTATTTAGCTCAAAACAATTCATTAAATGCATGAAAAATAGCAAATCAAGTTAGATAGGGTTGAAATTTTAGGATGTGGCTTCTAATGGTTCATATGGAATGCACAAAAAGTTTGGAGTTGAAATAAGTTTAAAAAAATTGAAATCCTTTTGTAACAGACGAGTTTTCGTCCTAAACCCTGATACTTCGAAAGAGATTGTCCATTTTGTACACGAAGTGCATCCAGTTTTTGCCGTAACCCTCTCAACTTTTCAGCACATGCTATGTGGGTGAAATTATGATACCATGCCAAGTTTCAACCATTTCAGAGTTCATTTACGGTGCTTTTTAATTTCAGGGTCATTTAGGTCAAAACAATTCATTTAATGCATGAAAAATAGCAAATGAAGTTAGATAGGGTTGAAATTTTAGGATGTGGCTTCTAATGGTTCATATTGAATGCACAAAAAGTTTGGAGTTGAAATAAGTTAAAAATTTTTGAAATCCTTTTGTAACAGACGAGTTTTCGTCCTAAACCCTGATACTTCGAAAGAGATTGTCCATTTTGTACACGAAGTGCATCCTGTTTTTGCCGTAACCCTCTCAACTTTTTAGCACATGCTATGTGGGTGAAATTATGATACCATGCCAAGTTTCAACCATTTCAGAGTTCATTTGTGGTGCTTTTTAATTTCAGGGTCATTTAGCTCAAAACAATTCATTTAATGCATGAAAAATAGCAAATGAAGTTAGATAGGGTTGAAATTTTAGGATTTGGCTTCTAATGGTTCATATTGAATGCACAAAAAGTTTGGAGTTAAAATAAGTTAAAAAAAATTGAAATGCTTTTGTAACAGACGAGTTTTCGTCCGAAACCCTGATACTTCGAAAGAGATTGTCCATTTTGTACACGAAGTGCATTCAGTTTTTGCCGTAACCCTCTCAACTTTTTAGCACATGCTATGTGGGTGAAATTATGATACCATGCCAAGTTTCAACCATTTCAGAGTTCATTTGTGGTGCTTTTTAATTTCAGGGTCATTTAGCTCAAAACAATTCATTTAATGCATGAAAAATAGCAAATGAAGTTAGATAGGGTTGAAATTTTAGGATTTGGCTTCTAATGGTTCATATTGAATGCACAAAAAGTTTGGAGTTAAAATAATTTAAAAAAATTTGAAATCCTTTTGTAACAGACGAGTTTTCGTCCGAAACCCTGATACTTCGAAAGAGATTGTCCATTTTGTACACGAAGTGCATTCAGTTTTTGCCGTAACCCTCTCAACTTTTTAGCACATGCTATGTGGGTGAAATTATGATACCATGCCAACTTTCAACCATTTCAGAGTTCATTTGTGGTGCTTTTTAATTTCAGGGTTATTTAGCTCAAAACAATTCATTAAATGCATGAAAAATAGCAAATGAAGTTAGATAGGGTTGAAATTTTAGTATGTGTCTTCTAATGGTTCATATGGAATGCACAAAAAGTTTGGAGTTGAAATAAGTTTAAAAAAATTGAAATCCTTTTGTAACAGACGAGTTTTCGTCCTAAACCCAGATACTTCGAAAGAGATTGTCCATTTTGTACACGAAGTGCATCCAGTTTTTGCCGTAACCCTCTCAACTTTTTAGCACATGCTATGTGGGTGAAATTATGATACCATGCCAAGTTTCAACCATTTCATAGTTCATTTGTGGTGCTTTTTAATTTCAGGGTCATTTAGCTCAAAACAATTCATTAAATGCATGAAAAATAGCAAATGAAGTTAGATAGGGTTGAAAGTTTAGGATGTGGCTTCTAATGGTTCATATTGAATGCACAAAAAGTCTGGAGTTGAAATAATTTTAAAAAATTGAAATCCTTTTGTAACACACGAGTTTTCGTCCGAAACCCTGATACTTCGAAAGAGATTGTCCATTTTGTACACGAAGTGCATCCAGTTTTTGCCGTAACCCTCTCAACTTTTTAGCACATGCTATGTGGGTGAAATTATGATACCATGCCAACTTTCAACCATTTCAGAGTTCATTTGTGGTGCTTTTTAATTTCAGGGTTATTTAGCTCAAAACAATTCATTAAATGCATGAAAAATAGCAAATCAAGTTAGATAGGGTTGAAATTTTAGGATGTGGCTTCTAATGGTTCATATGGAATGCACAAAAAGTTTGGAGTTGAAATAAGTTTAAAAAAATTGAAATCCTTTTGTAACAGACGAGTTTTCGTCCTAAACCCTCATACTTCGAAAGAGATTGTCCATTTTGTACACGAAGTTCATCCAGTTTTTGCCGTAACCCTCTCAACTTTTTAGCACATGCTATGTGGGTGAAATTATGATACCATGCCAAGTTTCAACCATTTCAGAGTTCATTTGTGGTGCTTTTTAATTTCAGGGTCATTTAGCTCAAAACAATTCATTTAATGCATGAAAAATAGCAAATGAAGTTAGATAGGGTTGAAATTTTAGGATGTGGCTTCTAATGGTTCATATTGAATGCACAAAAAGTTTGGAGTTGAAATAAGTTAAAAAAATTTGAAATCCTTTTGTAACAGACGAGTTTTCGTCCTAAACCCTGATACTTCGAAAGAGATTGTCCATTTTGTACACGAAGTGCATCCAGTTTTTGCCGTAACCCTCTCAACTTTTTAGCACATGCTATGTGGGTGAAATTATGATACCATGCCAACTTTCAACCATTTCAGAGTTCATTTGTGGTGCTTTTTAATTTCAGGGTCATTTAGCTCAAAACAATTCATTTAATGCATGAAAAATAGCAAATGAAGTTAGATAGGGTTGAAATTTTAGGATGTGGCTTCTAATGGTTCATATTGAATGCACAAAAAGTTTGGAGTTAAAATAAGTTCAAAAAATTTGAAATCCTTTTGTAACACACGAGTTTTCGTCCGAAACCCTGATACTTCGAAAGAGATTGTCCATTTTGTACACGAAGTGCATTCAGTTTTTGCCGTAACCCTCTCAACTTTTTAGCACATGCTATGTGGGTGAAATTATGATACCATGCCAACTTTCAACCATTTCAGAGTTCATTTGTGGTGCTTTTTAATTTCAGGGTCATTTAGCTCAAAACAATTCATTAAATGCATGAAAAATAGCAAATGAAGTTAGATAGGGTTGAAATTTTAGGATGTGGCTTCTAATGGTTCATATTGAATGCACAAAAAGTCTGGAGTTGAAATAAATTGAAATCCTTATGTAACAGACGAGTTTTCGTCCGAAACCCTGATACTTCGAAAGAGATTGTCCATTTTGTACACGAAGTGCATCCAGCTTTTGCCGTAACCCTCTCAACGTTTTATCCCATGCTATGTGGGTGAAATTATGATACCATGCCAAGTTTCAACCTTTTTAGAGTTCATTTGTGGTGCTTTTTAATTTCAGGGTCATTTAGCTCAAAACAATTCATTAAATGCATAAAAAATAGCAAATGAAGTTAGATAGGGTTGAAATTTTAGGATGTGGCTTCTAATGCTTCATATTGAATGCACAAAAAGTCTGGAGTTGAAATAAGTTAAAAAAATTGAAATCCTTTGGTAACACACGAGTTTTCGTCCGAAACCCTGATACTTCGAAAGAGATTGTCCATTTTGTACACGAAGTGCATCCAGTTTTTGCCGTAACCCTCTCAACTTTTTAGCACATGCTATGTGGGTGAAATTATGATACCATGCCAACTTTCAACCATTTCAGAGTTCATTTGTGGTGCTTTTTAATTTCAGGGTCATTTAGCTCAAAACAATTCATTAAATGCATGAAAAATAGCAAATGAAGTTAGATAGGGTTGAAATTTTAGGATGTGGCTTCTAATGGTTCATATTGAATGCACAAAAAGTCTGGAGTTGAAATAAATTGAAATCCTTATGTAACAGACGAGTTTTCGTCCGAAACCCTGATACTTCGAAAGAGATTGTCCATTTTGTACACGAAGTGCATCCAGCTTTTGCCGTAACCCTCTCAACGTTTTATCCCATGCTATGTGGGTGAAATTATGATACCATGCCAAGTTTCAACCTTTTTAGAGTTCATTTGTGGTGCTTTTTAATTTCAGGGTCATTTAGCTCAAAACAATTCATTAAATGCATAAAAAATAGCAAATGAAGTTAGATAGGGTTGAAATTTTAGGATGTGGCTTCTAATGCTTCATATTGAATGCACAAAAAGTCTGGAGTTGAAATAAGTTAAAAAAATTGAAATCCTTTGGTAACACACGAGTTTTCGTCCGAAACCCTGATACTTCGAAAGAGATTGTCCATTTTGTACACGAAGTGCATCCAGTTTTTGCCGTAACCCTCTCAACTTTTTAGCACATGCTATGTGGGTGAAATTATGATACCATGCCAAGTTTGAACCATTTCATAGTTCATTTGTGGTGCTTTTTAATTTCAGGGTCATTTAGCTCAAAACAATTCATTAAATGCATGAAAAATAGCAAATGAAGTTAGATAGGGTTGAAAGTTTAGGATGTGGCTTCTAATGGTTCATATTGAATGCACAAAAAGTCTGGAGTTGAAATAATTTTAAAAAATTGAAATCCTTTTGTAACAGACGAGTTTTCGTCCGAAACCCTGATACTTCGAAAGAGATTGTCCATTTTGTACACGAAGTGCATCCAGTTTTTGCCGTAACCCTCTCAACTTTTTAGCACATGCTATGTGGGTGAAATTATGATACCATGCCAACTTTCAACCATTTCAGAGTTCATTTGTGGTGCTTTTTAATTTCAGGGTTATTTAGCTCAAAACAATTCATTAAATGCATGAAAAATAGCAAATCAAGTTAGATAGGGTTGAAATTTTAGGATGTCGCTTCTAATGGTTCATATGGAATGCACAAAAAGTTTGGAGTTGAAATAAGTTTAAAAAAATTGAAATCCTTTTGTAACAGACGAGTTTTCGTCCGAAACCCTGATACTTCGAAAGAGATTGTCCATTTTGTACACGAAGTGCATTCAGTTTTTGCCGTAACCCTCTCAACTTTTTAGCACATGCTATGTGGGTGAAATTATGATACCATGCCAACTTTCAACCATTTCAGAGTTCATTTGTGGTGCTTTTTAATTTCAGGGTCATTTAGCTCAAAACAATTCATTAAATGCATGAAAAATAGCAAATGAAGTTAGATAGGGTTGAAATTTTAGGATGTGGCTTCTAATGGTTCATATTGAATGCACAAAAAGTCTGGAGTTGAAATAAATTGAAATCCTTATGTAACAGACGAGTTTTCGTCCGAAACCCTGATACTTCGAAAGAGATTGTCCATTTTGTACACGAAGTGCATCCAGCTTTTGCCGTAACCCTCTCAACGTTTTATCCCATGCTATGTGGGTGAAATTATGATACCATGCCAAGTTTCAACCTTTTTAGAGTTCATTTGTGGTGCTTTTTAATTTCAGGGTCATTTAGCTCAAAACAATTCATTAAATGCATAAAAAATAGCAAATGAAGTTAGATAGGGTTGAAATTTTAGGATGTGGCTTATAATGCTTCATATTGAATGCACAAAAAGTCTGGAGTTGAAATAAGTTAAAAAAATTGAAATCCTTTGGTAACACACGAGTTTTCGTCCGAAACCCTGATACTTCGAAAGAGATTGTCCATTTTGTACACGAAGTGCATCCAGTTTTTGCCGTAACCCTCTCAACTTTTTAGCACATGCTATGTGGGTGAAATTATGATACCATGCCAACTTTCAACCATTTCAGAGTTCATTTGTGGTGCTTTTTAATTTCAGGGTCATTTAGCTCAAAACAATTCATTAAATGCATGAAAAATAGCAAATGAAGTTAGATAGGGTTGAAATTTTAGGATGTGGCTTCTAATGGTTCATATTGAATGCACAAAAAGTCTGGAGTTGAAATAAATTGAAATCCTTATGTAACAGACGAGTTTTCGTCCGAAACCCTGATACTTCGAAAGAGATTGTCCATTTTGTACACGAAGTGCATCCAGCTTTTGCCGTAACCCTCTCAACGTTTTATCCCATGCTATGTGGGTGAAATTATGATACCATGCCAAGTTTCAACCTTTTTAGAGTTCATTTGTGGTGCTTTTTAATTTCAGGGTCATTTAGCTCAAAACAATTCATTAAATGCATAAAAAATAGCAAATGAAGTTAGATAGGGTTGAAATTTTAGGATGTGGCTTCTAATGCTTCATATTGAATGCACAAAAAGTCTGGAGTTGAAATAAGTTAAAAAAATTGAAATCCTTTGGTAACACACGAGTTTTCGTCCGAAACCCTGATACTTCGAAAGAGATTGTCCATTTTGTACACGAAGTGCATCCAGTTTTTGCCGTAACCCTCTCAACTTTTTAGCACATGCTATGTGGGTGAAATTATGATACCATGCCAACTTTCAACCATTTCAGAGTTCATTTGTGGTGCTTTTTAATTTCAGGGTCATTTAGCTCAAAACAATTCATTAAATGCATGAAAAATAGCAAATGAAGTTAGATAGGGTTGAAATTTTAGGATGTGGCTTCTAATGGTTCATATTGAATGCACAAAAAGTCTGGAGTTGAAATAAATTGAAATCCTTATGTAACAGACGAGTTTTCGTCCGAAACCCTGATACTTCGAAAGAGATTGTCCATTTTGTACACGAAGTGCATCCAGCTTTTGCCGTAACCCTCTCAACGTTTTATCCCATGCTATGTGGGTGAAATTATGATACCATGCCAAGTTTCAACCTTTTTAGAGTTCATTTGTGGTGCTTTTTAATTTCAGGGTCATTTAGCTCAAAACAATTCATTAAATGCATAAAAAATAGCAAATGAAGTTAGATAGGGTTGAAATTTTAGGATGTGGCTTCTAATGCTTCATATTGAATGCACAAAAAGTCTGGAGTTGAAATAAGTTAAAAAAATTGAAATCCTTTGGTAACACACGAGTTTTCGTCCGAAACCCTGATACTTCGAAAGAGATTGTCCATTTTGTACACGAAGTGCATCCAGTTTTTGCCGTAACCCTCTCAACTTTTTAGCACATGCTATGTGGGTGAAATTATGATACCATGCCAAGTTTG
The DNA here is from genome assembly GCA_039707655.1 of Elymus sibiricus. NCBI lineage: Eukaryota > Viridiplantae > Streptophyta > Magnoliopsida > Poales > Poaceae > Elymus > Elymus sibiricus. The sequence continues at coordinate 244,618,026 of CM077665.1, forward strand.
AACCATTTCATAGTTCATTTGTGGTGCTTTTTAATTTCAGGGTCATTTAGCTCAAAACAATTCATTAAATGCATGAAAAATAGAAAATGAAGTTAGATAGGGTTGAAAGTTTAGGATGTGGCTTCTAATGGTTCATATTGAATGCACAAAAAGTCTGGAGTTGAAATAATTTTAAAAAATTGAAATCCTTTTGTAACAGACGAGTTTTCGTCCGAAACCCTGATACTTCGAAAGAGATTGTCCATTTTGTACACGAAGTGCATCCAGTTTTTGCCGTAACCCTCTCAACTTTTTAGCACATGCTATGTGGGTGAAATTATGATACCATGCCAACTTTCAACCATTTCAGAGTTCATTTGTGGTGCTTTTTAATTTCAGGGTTATTTAGCTCAAAACAATTCATTAAATGCATGAAAAATAGCAAATCAAGTTAGATAGGGTTGAAATTTTAGGATGTGGCTTCTAATGGTTCATATGGAATGCACAAAAAGTTTGGAGTTGAAATAAGTTTAAAAAAATTGAAATCCTTTTGTAACAGACGAGTTTTCGTCCGAAACCCTGATACTTCGAAAGAGATTGTCCATTTTGTACACGAAGTGCATTCAGTTTTTGCCGTAACCCTCTCAACTTTTTAGCACATGCTATGTGGGTGAAATTATGATACCATGCCAACTTTCAACCATTTCAGAGTTCATTTGTGGTGCTTTTTAATTTCAGGGTCATTTAGCTCAAAACAATTCATTAAATGCATGAAAAATAGCAAATGAAGTTAGATAGGGTTGAAATTTTAGGATGTGGCTTCTAATGGTTCATATTGAATGCACAAAAAGTCTGGAGTTGAAATAAATTGAAATCCTTATGTAACAGACGAGTTTTCGTCCGAAACCCTGATACTTCGAAAGAGATTGTCCATTTTGTACACGAAGTGCATCCAGCTTTTGCCGTAACCCTCTCAACGTTTTATCCCATGCTATGTGGGTGAAATTATGATACCATGCCAAGTTTCAACCTTTTTAGAGTTCATTTGTGGTGCTTTTTAATTTCAGGGTCATTTAGCTCAAAACAATTCATTAAATGCATAAAAAATAGCAAATGAAGTTAGATAGGGTTGAAATTTTAGGATGTGGCTTATAATGCTTCATATTGAATGCACAAAAAGTCTGGAGTTGAAATAAGTTAAAAAAATTGAAATCCTTTGGTAACACACGAGTTTTCGTCCGAAACCCTGATACTTCGAAAGAGATTGTCCATTTTGTACACGAAGTGCATCCAGTTTTTGCCGTAACCCTCTCAACTTTTTAGCACATGCTATGTGGGTGAAATTATGATACCATGCCAACTTTCAACCATTTCAGAGTTCATTTGTGGTGCTTTTTAATTTCAGGGTCATTTAGCTCAAAACAATTCATTAAATGCATGAAAAATAGCAAATGAAGTTAGATAGGGTTGAAATTTTAGGATGTGGCTTCTAATGGTTCATATTGAATGCACAAAAAGTCTGGAGTTGAAATAAATTGAAATCCTTATGTAACAGACGAGTTTTCGTCCGAAACCCTGATACTTCGAAAGAGATTGTCCATTTTGTACACGAAGTGCATCCAGCTTTTGCCGTAACCCTCTCAACGTTTTATCCCATGCTATGTGGGTGAAATTATGATACCATGCCAAGTTTCAACCTTTTTAGAGTTCATTTGTGGTGCTTTTTAATTTCAGGGTCATTTAGCTCAAAACAATTCATTAAATGCATAAAAAATAGCAAATGAAGTTAGATAGGGTTGAAATTTTAGGATGTGGCTTCTAATGCTTCATATTGAATGCACAAAAAGTCTGGAGTTGAAATAAGTTAAAAAAATTGAAATCCTTTGGTAACACACGAGTTTTCGTCCGAAACCCTGATACTTCGAAAGAGATTGTCCATTTTGTACACGAAGTGCATCCAGTTTTTGCCGTAACCCTCTCAACTTTTTAGCACATGCTATGTGGGTGAAATTATGATACCATGCCAACTTTCAACCATTTCAGAGTTCATTTGTGGTGCTTTTTAATTTCAGGGTCATTTAGCTCAAAACAATTCATTAAATGCATGAAAAATAGCAAATGAAGTTAGATAGGGTTGAAATTTTAGGATGTGGCTTCTAATGGTTCATATTGAATGCACAAAAAGTCTGGAGTTGAAATAAATTGAAATCCTTATGTAACAGACGAGTTTTCGTCCGAAACCCTGATACTTCGAAAGAGATTGTCCATTTTGTACACGAAGTGCATCCAGCTTTTGCCGTAACCCTCTCAACGTTTTATCCCATGCTATGTGGGTGAAATTATGATACCATGCCAAGTTTCAACCTTTTTAGAGTTCATTTGTGGTGCTTTTTAATTTCAGGGTCATTTAGCTCAAAACAATTCATTAAATGCATAAAAAATAGCAAATGAAGTTAGATAGGGTTGAAATTTTAGGATGTGGCTTCTAATGCTTCATATTGAATGCACAAAAAGTCTGGAGTTGAAATAAGTTAAAAAAATTGAAATCCTTTGGTAACACACGAGTTTTCGTCCGAAACCCTGATACTTCGAAAGAGATTGTCCATTTTGTACACGAAGTGCATCCAGTTTTTGCCGTAACCCTCTCAACTTTTTAGCACATGCTATGTGGGTGAAATTATGATACCATGCCAAGTTTGAACCATTTCATAGTTCATTTGTGGTGCTTTTTAATTTCAGGGTCATTTAGCTCAAAACAATTCATTAAATGCATGAAAAATAGCAAATGAAGTTAGATAGGGTTGAAAGTTTAGGATGTGGCTTCTAATGGTTCATATTGAATGCACAAAAAGTCTGGAGTTGAAATAATTTTAAAAAATTGAAATCCTTTTGTAACAGACGAGTTTTCGTCCGAAACCCTGATACTTCGAAAGAGATTGTCCATTTTGTACACGAAGTGCATCCAGTTTTTGCCGTAACCCTCTCAACTTTTTAGCACATGCTATGTGGGTGAAATTATGATACCATGCCAACTTTCAACCATTTCAGAGTTCATTTGTGGTGCTTTTTAATTTCAGGGTTATTTAGCTCAAAACAATTCATTAAATGCATGAAAAATAGCAAATCAAGTTAGATAGGGTTGAAATTTTAGGATGTGGCTTCTAATGGTTCATATGGAATGCACAAAAAGTTTGGAGTTGAAATAAGTTTAAAAAAATTGAAATCCTTTTGTAACAGACGAGTTTTCGTCCGAAACCCTGATACTTCGAAAGAGATTGTCCATTTTGTACACGAAGTGCATTCAGTTTTTGCCGTAACCCTCTCAACTTTTTAGCACATGCTATGTGGGTGAAATTATGATACCATGCCAACTTTCAACCATTTCAGAGTTCATTTGTGGTGCTTTTTAATTTCAGGGTCATTTAGCTCAAAACAATTCATTAAATGCATGAAAAATAGCAAATGAAGTTAGATAGGGTTGAAATTTTAGGATGTGGCTTCTAATGGTTCATATTGAATGCACAAAAAGTCTGGAGTTGAAATAAATTGAAATCCTTATGTAACAGACGAGTTTTCGTCCGAAACCCTGATACTTCGAAAGAGATTGTCCATTTTGTACACGAAGTGCATCCAGCTTTTGCCGTAACCCTCTCAACGTTTTATCCCATGCTATGTGGGTGAAATTATGATACCATGCCAAGTTTCAACCTTTTTAGAGTTCATTTGTGGTGCTTTTTAATTTCAGGGTCATTTAGCTCAAAACAATTCATTAAATGCATAAAAAATAGCAAATGAAGTTAGATAGGGTTGAAATTTTAGGATGTGGCTTATAATGCTTCATATTGAATGCACAAAAAGTCTGGAGTTGAAATAAGTTAAAAAAATTGAAATCCTTTGGTAACACACGAGTTTTCGTCCGAAACCCTGATACTTCGAAAGAGATTGTCCATTTTGTACACGAAGTGCATCCAGTTTTTGCCGTAACCCTCTCAACTTTTTAGCACATGCTATGTGGGTGAAATTATGATACCATGCCAACTTTCAACCATTTCAGAGTTCATTTGTGGTGCTTTTTAATTTCAGGGTCATTTAGCTCAAAACAATTCATTAAATGCATGAAAAATAGCAAATGAAGTTAGATAGGGTTGAAATTTTAGGATGTGGCTTCTAATGGTTCATATTGAATGCACAAAAAGTCTGGAGTTGAAATAAATTGAAATCCTTATGTAACAGACGAGTTTTCGTCCGAAACTCTGATACTTCGAAAGAGATTGTCCATTTTGTACACGAAGTGCATCCAGCTTTTGCCGTAACGCTCTCAACGTTTTATCCCATGCTATGTGGGTGAAATTATGATACCATGCCAAGTTTCAACCTTTTTAGAGTTCATTTGTGGTGCTTTTTAATTTCAGGGTCATTTAGCTCAAAACAATTCATTAAATGCATAAAAAATAGCAAATGAAGTTAGATAGGGTTGAAATTTTAGGATGTGGCTTCTAATGCTTCATATTGAATGCACAAAAAGTCTGGAGTTGAAATAAGTTAAAAAAATTGAAATCCTTTGGTAACAGACGAGTTTTCGTCCGAAACCCTCATACTTCGAAAGAGATTGTCCATTTTGTACACGAAGTGCATCCAGTTTTTGCCGTAACCCTCTCAACTTTTTAGCACATGCTATGTGGGTGAAATTATGATACCATGCCAAGTTTCAACCATTTCATAGTTCATTTGTGGTGCTTTTTAATTTCAGGGTCATTTAGCTCAAAACAATTCATTAAATGCATGAAAAATAGCAAATGAAGTTAGATAGGGTTGAAAGTTTAGGATGTGGCTTCTAATGGTTCATATTGAATGCACAAAAAGTCTGGAGTTGAAATAATTTTAAAAAATTGAAATCCTTTTGTAACAGACGAGTTTTCGTCCGAAACCCTGATACTTCGAACGAGATTGTCCATTTTGTACACGAAGTGCATCCAGTTTTTGCCGTAACCCTCTCAACTTTTTAGCACATGCTATGTGGGTGAAATTATGATACCATGCCAACTTTCAACCATTTCAGAGTTCATTTGTGGTGCTTTTTAATTTCAGGGTTATTTAGCTCAAAACAATTCATTAAATGCATGAAAAATAGCAAATCAAGTTAGATAGGGTTGAAATTTTAGGATGTGGCTTCTAATGGTTCATATGGAATGCACAAAAGTTTGGAGTTGAAATAAGTTTAAAAAAATTGAAATCCTTTTGTAACAGACGAGTTTTCGTCCGAAACCCTGATACTTCGAAAGAGATTGTCCATTTTGTACACGAAGTGCATCCAGTTTTTGCCGTAACCCTCTCAACTTTTTAGCACATGCTATGTGGGTGAAATTATGATACCATGCCAACTTTCAACCATTTCAGAGTTCATTTGTGGTGCTTTTTAATTTCAGGGTTATTTAGCTCAAAACAATTCATTAAATGCATGAAAAATAGCAAATCAAGTTAGATAGGGTTGAAATTTTAGGATGTGGCTTCTAATGGTTCATATGGAATGCACAAAAAGTTTGGAGTTGAAATAAGTTTAAAAAAATTGAAATCCTTTTGTAACAGACGAGTTTTCGTCCTAAACCCTCATACTTCGAAAGAGATTGTCCATTTTGTACACGAACTGCATCCAGTTTTTGCCGTAACCCTCTCAACTTTTTAGCACATGCTATGTGGGTGAAATTATGATACCATGCCAAGTTTCAACCATTTCAGAGTTCATTTGTGGTGCTTTTTAATTTCAGGGTCATTTAGCTCAAAACAATTCATTTAATGCATGAAAAATAGCAAATGAAGTTAGATAGGGTTGAAATTTTAGGATGTGGCTTCTAATGGTTCATATGGAATGCACAAAAAGTTTGGAGTTGAAATAAGTTTAAAAAAATTGAAATCCTTTTGTAACAGACGAGTTTTCGTCCTAAACCCTCATACTTCAAAAGAGATTGTCCATTTTGTACACGAAGTGCATCCAGTTTTTGCCGTAACCCTCTCAACTTTTTAGCACATGCTATGTGGGTGAAATTATGATACCATGCCAAGTTTCAACCATTTCAGAGTTCATTTGTGGTGCTTTTTAATTTCAGGGTCATTTAGCTCAAAACAATTCATTTAATGCATGAAAAATAGCAAATGAAGTTAGATAGGGTTGAAATTTTAGGATGTGGCTTATAATGGTTCATATTGAATGCACAAAAAGTTTGGAGTTGAAATAAGTTAAAAAAATTTGAAATCCTTTTGTAACAGACGAGTTTTCGTCCGAAACCCTGATACTTCGAAAGAGATTGTCCATTTTGTACACGAAGTGCATTCAGTTTTTGCCGTAACCCTCTCAACTTTTTAGCACATGCTATGTGGGTGAAATTATGATACCATGCCAACTTTCAACCATTTCAGAGTTCATTTGTGGTGCTTTTTAATTTCAGGGTTATTTAGCTCAAAACAATTCATTAAATGCATGAAAAATAGCAAATGAAGTTAGATAGGGTTGAAATTTTAGGATGTGGCTTCTAATGGTTCATATGGAATGCACAAAAAGTTTGGAGTTGAAATAAGTTTAAAAAAATTGAAATCCTTTTGTAACAGACGAGTTTTCGTCCTAAACCCAGATACTTCGAAAGAGATTGTCCATTTTGTACACGAAGTGCATCCAGTTTTTGCCGTAACCCTCTCAACTTTTTAGCACATGCTATGTGGGTGAAATTATGATACCATGCCAAGTTTCAACCATTTCATAGTTCATTTGTGGTGCTTTTTAATTTCAGGGTCATTTAGCTCAAAACAATTCATTAAATGCATGAAAAATAGCAAATGAAGTTAGATAGGGTTGAAAGTTTAGGATGTGGCTTCTAATGGTTCATATTGAATGCACAAAAAGTCTGGAGTTGAAATAATTTTAAAAAATTGAAATCCTTTTGTAACAGACGAGTTTTCGTCCGAAACCCTGATACTTCGAAAGAGATTGTCCATTTTGTACACGAAGTGCATCCAGTTTTTGCCGTAACCCTCTCAACTTTTTAGCACATGCTATGTGGGTGAAATTATGATACCATGCCAACTTTCAACCATTTCAGAGTTCATTTGTGGTGCTTTTTAATTTCAGGGTTATTTAGCTCAAAACAATTCATTAAATGCATGAAAAATAGCAAATCAAGTTAGATAGGGTTGAAATTTTAGGATGTGGCTTCTAATGGTTCATATGGAATGCACAAAAAGTTTGGAGTTGAAATAAGTTTAAAAAAATTGAAATCCTTTTGTAACAGACGAGTTTTCGTCCTAAACCCTCATACTTCGAAAGAGATTGTCCATTTTGTACACGAAGTGCATCCAGTTTTTGCCGTAACCCTCTCAACTTTTTAGCACATGCTATGTGGGTGAAATTATGATACCATGCCAAGTTTCAACCATTTCAGAGTTCATTTGTGGTGCTTTTTAATTTCAGGGTCATTTAGCTCAAAACAATTCATTTAATGCATGAAAAATAGCAAATGAAGTTCGATAGGGTTGAAATTTTAGGATGTGGCTTCTAATGGTTCATATTGAATGCACAAAAAGTTTGGAGTTGAAATAAGTTAAAAAAATTTGAAATCCTTTTGTAACAGACGAGTTTTCGTCCTAAACCCTGATACTTCGAAAGAGATTGTCCATTTTGTACACGAAGTGCATCCAGTTTTTGCCGTAACCCTCTCAACTTTTTAGCACATGCTATGTGGGTGAAATTATGATACCATGCCAACTTTCAACCATTTCAGAGTTCATTTGTGGTGCTTTTTAATTTCAGGGTCATTTAGCTCAAAACAATTCATTTAATGCATGAAAAATAGCAAATGAAGTTAGATAGGGTTGAAATTTTAGGATGTGGCTTCTAATGGTTCATATTGAATGCACAAAAAGTTTGGAGTTAAAATAAGTTCAAAAAATTTGAAATCCTTTTGTAACAGACGAGTTTTCGTCCGAAACCCTGATACTTCGAAAGAGATTGTCCATTTTGTACACGAAGTGCATTCAGTTTTTGCCGTAACCCTCTCAACTTTTTAGCACATGCTATGTGGGTGAAATTATGATACCATGCCAACTTTCAACCATTTCAGAGTTCATTTGTGGTGCTTTTTAATTTCAGGGTCATTTAGCTCAAAACAATTCATTAAATGCATGAAAAATAGCAAATGAAGTTAGATAGGGTTGAAATTTTAGGATGTGGCTTCTAATGGTTCATATTGAATGCACAAAAAGTCTGGAGTTGAAATAAATTGAAATCCTTATGTAACAGACGAGTTTTCGTCCGAAACCCTGATACTTCGAAAGAGATTGTCCATTTTGTACACGAAGTGCATCCAGCTTTTGCCGTAACCCTCTCAACGTTTTATCCCATGCTATGTGGGTGAAATTATGATACCATGCCAAGTTTCAACCTTTTTAGAGTTCATTTGTGGTGCTTTTTAATTTCAGGGTCATTTAGCTCAAAACAATTCATTAAATGCATAAAAAATAGCAAATGAAGTTAGATAGGGTTGAAATTTTAGGATGTGGCTTCTAATGCTTCATATTGAATGCACAAAAAGTCTGGAGTTGAAATAAGTTAAAAAAATTGAAATCCTTTGGTAACACACGAGTTTTCGTCCGAAACCCTGATACTTCGAAAGAGATTGTCCATTTTGTACACGAAGTGCATCCAGTTTTTGCCGTAACCCTCTCAACTTTTTAGCACATGCTATGTGGGTGAAATTATGATACCATGCCAAGTTTGAACCATTTCATAGTTCATTTGTGGTGCTTTTTAATTTCAGGGTCATTTAGCTCAAAACAATTCATTAAATGCATGAAAAATAGCAAATGAAGTTAGATAGGGTTGAAATTTTAGGATGTGGCTTCTAATGGTTCATATTGAATGCACAAAAAGTCTGGAGTTGAAATAAATTGAAATCCTTATGTAACAGACGAGTTTTCGTCCGAAACCCTGATACTTCGAAAGAGATTGTCCATTTTGTACACGAAGTGCATCCAGCTTTTGCCGTAACCCTCTCAACGTTTTATCCCATGCTATGTGGGTGAAATTATGATACCATGCCAAGTTTCAACCTTTTTAGAGTTCATTTGTGGTGCTTTTTAATTTCAGGGTCATTTAGCTCAAAACAATTCATTAAATGCATAAAAAATAGCAAATGAAGTTAGATAGGGTTGAAATTTTAGGATGTGGCTTCTAATGCTTCATATTGAATGCACAAAAAGTCTGGAGTTGAAATAAGTTAAAAAAATTGAAATCCTTTGGTAACACACGAGTTTTCGTCCGAAACCCTGATACTTCGAAAGAGATTGTCCATTTTGTACACGAAGTGCATCCAGTTTTTGCCGTAACCCTCTCAACTTTTTAGCACATGCTATGTGGGTGAAATTATGATACCATGCCAAGTTTGAACCATTTCATAGTTCATTTGTGGTGCTTTTTAATTTCAGGGTCATTTAGCTCAAAACAATTCATTAAATGCATGAAAAATAGCAAATGAAGTTAGATAGGGTTGAAAGTTTAGGATGTGGCTTCTAATGGTTCATATTGAATGCACAAAAAGTCTGGAGTTGAAATAATTTTAAAAAATTGAAATCCTTTTGTAACAGACGAGTTTTCGTCCGAAACCCTGATACTTCGAAAGAGATTGTCCATTTTGTACACGAAGTGCATCCAGTTTTTGCCGTAACCCTCTCAACTTTTTAGCACATGCTATGTGGGTGAAATTATGATACCATGCCAACTTTCAACCATTTCAGAGTTCATTTGTGGTGCTTTTTAATTTCAGGGTTATTTAGCTCAAAACAATTCATTAAATGCATGAAAAATAGCAAATCAAGTTAGATAGGGTTGAAATTTTAGGATGTGGCTTCTAATGGTTCATATGGAATGCACAAAAAGTTTGGAGTTGAAATAATTTTAAAAAAATTGAAATCCTTTTGTAACAGACGAGTTTTCGTCCGAAACCCTGATACTTCGAAAGAGATTGTCCATTTTGTACACGAAGTGCATTCAGTTTTTGCCGTAACCCTCTCAACTTTTTAGCACATGCTATGTGGGTGAAATTATGATACCATGCCAACTTTCAACCATTTCAGAGTTCATTTGTGGTGCTTTTTAATTTCAGGGTCATTTAGCTCAAAACAATTCATTAAATGCATGAAAAATAGCAAATGAAGTTAGATAGGGTTGAAATTTTAGGATGTGGCTTCTAATGGTTCATATTGAATGCACAAAAAGTCTGGAGTTGAAATAAATTGAAATCCTTATGTAACAGACGAGTTTTCGTCCGAAACCCTGATACTTCGAAAGAGATTGTCCATTTTGTACACGAAGTGCATCCAGCTTTTGCCGTAACCCTCTCAACGTTTTATCCCATGCTATGTGGGTGAAATTATGATACCATGCCAAGTTTCAACCTTTTTAGAGTTCATTTGTGGTGCTTTTTAATTTCAGGGTCATTTAGCTCAAAACAATTCATTAAATGCATAAAAAATAGCAAATGAAGTTAGATAGGGTTGAAATTTTAGGATGTGGCTTATAATGCTTCATATTGAATGCACAAAAAGTCTGGAGTTGAAATAAGTTAAAAAAATTGAAATCCTTTGGTAACACACGAGTTTTCGTCCGAAACCCTGATACTTCGAAAGAGATTGTCCATTTTGTACACGAAGTGCATCCAGTTTTTGCCGTAACCCTCTCAACTTTTTAGCACATGCTATGTGGGTGAAATTATGATACCATGCCAACTTTCAACCATTTCAGAGTTCATTTGTGGTGCTTTTTAATTTCAGGGTCATTTAGCTCAAAACAATTCATTAAATGCATGAAAAATAGCAAATGAAGTTAGATAGGGTTGAAATTTTAGGATGTGGCTTCTAATGGTTCATATTGAATGCACAAAAAGTCTGGAGTTGAAATAAATTGAAATCCTTATGTAACAGACGAGTTTTCGTCCGAAACTCTGATACTTCGAAAGAGATTGTCCATTTTGTACACGAAGTGCATCCAGCTTTTGCCGTAACCCTCTCAACGTTTTATCCCATGCTATGTGGGTGAAATTATGATACCATGCCAAGTTTCAACCTTTTTAGAGTTCATTTGTGGTGCTTTTTAATTTCAGGGTCATTTAGCTCAAAACAATTCATTAAATGCATAAAAAATAGCAAATGAAGTTAGATAGGGTTGAAATTTTAGGATGTGGCTTCTAATGCTTCATATTGAATGCACAAAAAGTCTGGAGTTGAAATAAGTTAAAAAAATTGAAATCCTTTGGTAACAGACGAGTTTTCGTCCGAAACCCTCATACTTCGAAAGAGATTGTCCATTTTGTACACGAAGTGCATCCAGTTTTTGCCGTAACCCTCTCAACTTTTTAGCACATGCTATGTGGGTGAAATTATGATACCATGCCAAGTTTCAACCATTTCATAGTTCATTTGTGGTGCTTTTTAATTTCAGGGTCATTTAGCTCAAAACAATTCATTAAATGCATGAAAAATAGCAAATGAAGTTAGATAGGGTTGAAAGTTTAGGATGTGGCTTCTAATGGTTCATATTGAATGCACAAAAAGTCTGGAGTTGAAATAATTTTAAAAAATTGAAATCCTTTTGTAACAGACGAGTTTTCGTCCGAAACCCTGATACTTCGAAAGAGATTGTCCATTTTGTACACGAAGTGCATCCAGTTTTTGCCGTAACCCTCTCAACTTTTTAGCACATGCTATGTGGGTGAAATTATGATACCATGCCAACTTTCAACCATTTCAGAGTTCATTTGTGGTGCTTTTTAATTTCAGGGTTATTTAGCTCAAAACAATTCATTAAATGCATGAAAAATAGCAAATCAAGTTAGATAGGGTTGAAATTTTAGGATGTGGCTTCTAATGGTTCATATGGACTGCACAAAAGTTTGGAGTTGAAATAAGTTTAAAAAAATTGAAATCCTTTTGTAACAGACGAGTTTTCGTCCGAAACCCTGATACTTCGAAAGAGATTGTCCATTTTGTACACGAAGTGCATCCAGTTTTTGCCGTAACCCTCTCAACTTTTTAGCACATGCTATGTGGGTGAAATTATGATACCATGCCAACTTTCAACCATTTCAGAGTTCATTTGTGGTGCTTTTTAATTTCAGGGTTATTTAGCTCAAAACAATTCATTAAATGCATGAAAAATAGCAAATCAAGTTAGATAGGGTTGAAATTTTAGGATGTGGCTTCTAATGGTTCATATGGAATGCACAAAAAGTTTGGAGTTGAAATAAGTTTAAAAAAATTGAAATCCTTTTGTAACAGACGAGTTTTCGTCCTAAACCCTCATACTTCGAAAGAGATTGTCCATTTTGTACACGAACTGCATCCAGTTTTTGCCGTAACCCTCTCAACTTTTTAGCACATGCTATGTGGGTGAAATTATGATACCATGCCAAGTTTCAACCATTTCAGAGTTCATTTGTGGTGCTTTTTAATTTCAGGGTCATTTAGCTCAAAACAATTCATTTAATGCATGAAAAATAGCAAATGAAGTTAGATAGGGTTGAAATTTTAGGATGTGGCTTCTAATGGTTCATATTGAATGCACAAAAAGTTTGGAGTTGAAATAAGTTAAAAAAAATAGAAATCCTTTTGTAACACACGAGTTTTCGTCCTAAACCCTGATACTTCGAAAGAGATTGTCCGTTTTGTACACGAAGTGCATCCAGTTTTTGCCGTAACCCTCTCAACTTTTTAGCACATGCTATGTGGGTGAAATTATGATACCATGCCAAGTTTCAACCATTTCAGAGTTCATTTGTGGTGCTTTTTAATTTCAGGGTCATTTAGCTCAAAACAATTCATTAAATGCATAAAAAATAGCAAATGAAGTTAGATAGGGTTGAAATTTTAGGATGTGGCTTCTAATGCTTCATATTGAATGCACAAAAAGTCTGGAGTTGAAATAAGTTAAAAAAATTGAAATCCTTTTGTAACACACGAGTTTTCGTCCGAAACCCTGATACTTCGAAAGAGATTGTCCGTTTTGTACACGAAGTGCATCCAGTTTTTGCCGTAACCCTCTCAACTTTTTAGCACATGCTATGTGGGTGAAATTATGATACCATGCCAAGTTTCAACCATTTCAGAGTTCATTTGTGGTGCTTTTTAATTTCAGGGTCATTTAGCTCAAAACAATTCATTAAATGCATGAAAAATAGCAAATGAAGTTAGATAGGGTTGAAAGTTTAGGATGTGGCTTCTAATGGTTCATATTGAATGCACAAAAAGTCTGGAGTTGAAATAATTTTAAAAATTTGAAATCCTTTTTTAACAGACGAGTTTTCGTCCGAAACCCTGATACTTCGAAAGAGATTGTCCATTTTGTACACGAAGTGCATCCAGTTTTTTCCGTAATCCTCTCAACTGTTTAGCACATGCTATGTGGGTGAAATTATGATATACCATGCCAAGTTTCAACCATTTCCGAGTTCATTTGTGGTGCTTTTTAATTTCAGGGTCATTTAGCTCAAAACAATTCATTAAATGCATGAAAAATAGCAAATGAAGTTAGATAGGGTTGAAAGTTTAGGATGTGGCTTCTAATGGTTCATATTGAATGCACAAAAAGTCTGGAGTTGAAAAAAGTTAAAAAAAATTGAAATCCTTATGTAACAGACGAGTTTTCGTCCGAAACCCTGATACTTTGAAAGAGATTGTCCATTTTGTACACGAAGTGCATCCAGCTTTTGCCGTAAACCTCTCAACTTTTTATCCCATGCTATGTGGGTGAAATTATGATACCATGCCAAGTTTCAACCTTTTTAGAGTTCATTTGTGGTGCTTTTTAATTTCAGGGTCATTTAGCTCAAAACAATTCATTAAATGCATGAAAAATAGGAAATGAAGTTAGATAGGGTTGAAATTTTAGGATGTGGCTTCGAATGGTTCATATTGAATGCACAAAAAGTCTGGGGTTGAAAAAAGTTAAAAAAAATTGAAATCCTTATGTAACAGACGAGTTTTCGTCCGAAACCCTGATACTTCGAAAGAGATTGTCCATTTTGTACACGAAGTGCATCCAGCTTTTGCCGTAAACCTCTCAACTTTTTATCCCATGCTATGTGGGTGAAATTATGATACCATGCCAAGTTTCAACCTTTTTAGAGTTCATTTGTGGTGCTTTTTAATTTCAGGGTCATTTAGCTCAAAACAATTCATTAAATGCATAAAAAATAGCAAATGAAGTTAGATAGGGTTGAAATTTTAGGATGTGGCTTCTAATGGTTCATATTGAATGCACAAAAAGTCTGGAGTTGAAATAAGTTAAAAAAATTGAAATCCTTTGGTAACACACGAGTTTTCGTCCGAAACCCTGATACTTCGAAAGAGATTGTCCATTTTGTACACGAAGTGCATGCAGTTTTTGCCGTAACCCTCTCAACTTTTTAGCACATGCTATGTGGGTGAAATTATGATACCATGCCAAGTTTCAACCATTTCAGAGTTCATTTGTGGTGCTTTTTAATTTCAGGGTCATTTAGCTCAAAACAATTCATTAAATGCTTGAAAAATAGCAAATGAAGTTAGATAGGGTTGAAAGTTTAGGATGTGGCTTCTAATGGTTCATATTGAATGCACAAAAAGTCTGGAGTTGAAATAATTTTAAAAAATTGAAATCCTTTTGTAACAGACGAGTTTTCGTTCGAAACCGTGATACTTCGAAAGAGATTGTCCATTTTGTACACGAAGTGCATCCAGTTTTTGCCGTAACCCTCTCAACTTTTTAGCACATGCTATGTGGGTGAAATTATGATACCATGCCAACTTTCAACCATTTCAGAGTTCATTTGTGGTGCTTTTTAATTTCAGGGTTATTTAGCTCAAAACAATTCATTAAATAAATGAAAAATAGCAAATGAAGTTAGATAGGGTTGAAATTTAAAGAATGTGGCTTCTAATGGTTCATATGGAATGCACAAAAAGTTTGGAGTTGAAATAAGTTTAAAAAAATTGAAATCCTTTTGTAACAGACGAGTTTTCGTCCTAAACCCTGATACTTCGAAAGAGATTGTCCATTTTGTACACGAAGTGCATCCAGTTTTTGCCGTAACCCTCTCAACTTTTTAGCACATGCTAGGTGGGTGAAATTATGATACCATGCCAAGTTTCAACCATTTCAGAGTTCATTTGTGGTGCTTTTCAATTTCAGGGTCATTTAGCTCAAAACAATTCATTAAATGCATGAAAAATAGGAAATGAAGTTAGATAGGGTTGAAATTTTAGGATGTGGCTTCTAATGGTTCATATTGAATGCACAAAAAGTCTGGAGTTGAAATAAGTTAAAAAAAATTGAAATCCTTTTGTAACAGACGAGTTTTCGTCCTAAACCCTGATACTTCGAAAGAGATTGTCCATTTTGTATACGAAGTGCATCCAGTTTTTGCCGTAACCCTCTCAACTTTTTAGCACATGCTATGTGGGTGAAATTATGATACCATGCCAACTTTCAACCATTTCAGAGTTCATTTGTGGTGCTTTTTAATTTCAGGGTCATTTAGCTCAAAACAATTCATTAAATACATGAAAAATAGCAAATGAAGTTAGATAAGGTCGAAATTTTAGGTTGTGGCTTCTAATGGTTCATATTGAATGCACAAAAAGTTTGGAGTTGAAATAAGTTAAAAAAAATTGAAATCCTTTTGTAACAGACGAGTTTTCGTCCTAAACCCTGATACTTCGAAAGAGATTGTCCATTTTGTACACGAAGTGCATCCAGTTTTTGCCGTAACCCTCTCAACTTTTTAGCACATGCTATGTGGGTGAAATTATGGTACCATGCCAAGTTTCAACCATTTCAGAGTTCATTTGTGGTGCTTTTCAATTTCAGGGTCATTTAGCTCAAAACAATTCATTAAATGCATGAAAAATAGCAAATGAAGTTAGATAGGGTTGAAATTTTAGGATGTGGCTTCTAATGGTTCATATTGAATGCACAAAAAGTCTGGAGTTGAAATAAGTTAACAAAAATTGAAATCCTTTTGTAACAGACGAGTTTTCGTCCGAAACCCTGATATTTCGAAAGAGATTGTCCATTTTGTACACGAACTGCATCCAGTTTTTGCCGTAACCCTCTCAACTTTTTAGCACATGCTATGTGGGTGAAATTATGATACCATGCCAAGTTTCAACCATTTGATAGTTCATTTGTGGTGCTTTTTAATTTCAGGGTCATTTAGCTCAAAACAATTCATTAAATGCATGAAAAATAGCAAATGAAGTTAGATAGGGTTGAAATTTTAGGATGTGGCTTCTAATGGTTCATATTGAATGCACAAAAAGTCTGGAGTTGAAAAAAGTAAAAAAAAATTGAAATCCTTATGTAACAGACGAGTTTTCGTCCGAAACTCTGATACTTCGAAAGAGATTGTCCATTTTGTACACGAAGTGCTTCCAGCTTTTGCCGTAAACCTCTCAACTTTTTATCCCATGCGATGTGGGTGAAATTATGATACCATGCCAAGTTTCAACCTTTTTAGAGTTCATTTGTGGTGCTTTTTAATTTCAGGGTCATTTAGCTCAAAACAATTCATTAAATGCATAAAAAATAGCAAATGAAGTTAGATAGGGTTGAAATTTTAGGATGTGGCTTCTAATGGTTCATATTGAATGAACAAAAAGTCTGGAGTTGAAATAAGTTTAAAAAATTGAAATCCTTTGGTAACACACGAGTTTTCGTCCGAAACCCTGATACTTCGAAAGAGATTGTCCATTTTGTACACGAAGTGCATCCAGTTTTTGCCGTAACCCTCTCAACTTTTTAGCACATGCTATGTGGGTGAAATTATGATACCATGCCAACTTTCAACCATTTCAGAGTTCATTTGTGGTGCTTTTTAATTTCAGGGTCATTTAGCTCAAAACAATTCATTAAATGCATGAAAAATAGCAAATGAAGTTAGATAGGGTTGAAAGTTTAGGATGTGGCTTCTAATGGTTCATATTGAATGCACAAAAAGTCTGGAGTTGAAATAATTTTAAAAAATTGAAATCCTTTGGTAACACACGAGTTTTCGTCCGAAACCCTGATACTTCGAAAGAGATTGTCCATTTTGTACACGAAGTGCATCCAGTTTTTGCCGTAACCATCTCAACTTTTTAGCAGATGCTATGTGGGTGAAATTATGATACCATGCCAACTTTCAACCATTTCCGAGTTCATTTGTGGTGCTTTTTAATTTCAGGGTTATTTAGCTCAAAACAATTCATTAAATGCATGAAAAATAGCAAATGAAGTTAGATAGGGTTGAAATTTAAAGAATGTGGCTTCTAATGCTTCATATGGAATGCACAAAAAGTTTGGAGTTGAAATTAGTTTAAAAAAATTGAAATCCTTTTGTAACAGACGAGTTTTCGTCCTAAACCCTGATACTTCGAAAGAGATTGTCCATTTTGTACACGAAGTGCATCCAGTTTTTGCCGTAACCCTCTCAACTTTTTAGCACATGCTATGTGGGTGAAATTATGATACCATGCCAAGTTTCAACCATTTCAGAGTTCATTTGTGGTGCTTTTTAATTTCAGGGTCATTTAGCTCAAAACAATTCATTAAATGCATGAAAAATAGGAAATGAAGTTAGATAGGGTTGAAATTTTAGGATGTGGCTTCTAATGCTTCATATTGAATGCACAAAAAGTCTGGAGTTGAAATAAGTTAAAAAAATTTAAATCCTTTTGTAACACACGAGTTTTCATCCGAAACCCTGATACTTCGAAAGAGATTGTCCATTTTGTACACGAAGTGGATCCAGTTTTTGCCGTAACCCTCTCAACTTTTTAGCACATGCTATGTGGGTGAAATTATGATACCATGCCAAGTTTCAACCATTTGATAGTTCATTTGTGGTGCTTTTTAATTTCAGGGTCATTTAGCTCAAAACAATTCATTAAATGCATGAAAAATAGCAAATGAAGTTAGATAGGGTTGAAATTTTAGGATGTGGCTTCTAATGGTTCATATTGAATGCACAAAAAGTCTGGAGTTGAAAAAAGTTAAAAAAAATTGAAATCCTTATGTAACAGACGAGTTTTCGTCCGAAACCCTGATACTTCGAAAGAGATTGTCCATTTTGTACACGAAGTGCATCCAGTTTTTGCCGTAACCCTCTCAACTTTTTATCCCATGCTATGTGGGTGAAATTATGATACCATGCCAAGTTTCAACCATTTGATAGTTCATTTGTGGTGCTTTTTAATTTCAGGGTCATTTAGCTCAAAACAATTCATTAAATGCATGAAAAATAGGAAATGAAGTTAGATAGGGTTGAAATTTTAGGATGTGGCTTCTAATGGTTCATATTGAATGCACAAAAAGTCTGGAGTTGAAAAAAGTTATAAAAAATTGAAATCCTTATGTAACAGACGAGTTTTCGTCCGAAACCCTGATACTTCGAAAGAGATTGTCCATTTTGTACACGAAGTGCATCCAGCTTTTGCCGTAAACCTCTCAACTTTTTATCCCATGCTATGTGGGTGAAATTATGATACCATGCCAAGTTTCAACCTTTTTAGAGTTCATTTGTGGTGCTTTTTAATTTCAGGGTCATTTAGCTCAAAACAATTCATTAAATGCATAAAAAATAGCAAATGAAGTTAGATAGGGTTGAAATTTTAGGATGTGGCTTCTAATGGTTCATATTGAATGCACAAAAAGTCTGGAGTTGAAATAAGTTAAACAAATTGAAATCCTTTGGTAACACACGAGTTTTCGTCCGAAACCCTGATACTTCGAAAGAGATTGTCCATTTTGTACACGAAGTGCATCCAGTTTTTGCCGTAACCCTCTCAACTTTTTAGCACATGCTATGTGGGTGAAATTATGATACCATGCCAAGTTTCAACCATTTCAGAGTTCATTTGTGGTGCTTTTTAATTTCAGGGTCATTTAGCTCAAAACAATTCATTAAATGCATGAAAAATAGCAAATGAAGTTAGATAGGGTTGAAAGTTTAGGATGTGGCTTCTAATGGTTCATATTGAATGCACAAAAAGTCTGGAGATGAAATAATTTTAAAAAATTGAAATCCTTTTGTAACAGACGAGTTTTCGTCCGAAACCGTGATACTTCGAAAGAGATTGTCCATTTTGTACACGAAGTGCATCCAGTTTTTGCCGTAACCCTCTCAACTTTTTAGCACATGCTATGTGGGTGAAATTATGATACCATGCCAACTTTCAACCATTTCAGAGTTCATTTGTGGTGCTTTTTAATTTCAGGGTCATTTAGCTCAAAACAATTCATTAAATGCATGAAAAATAGCAAATGAAGTCAGATAGGGTCGAAATTTTAGGATGTGGCTTCTAATGGTTCATATTGAATGCACAAAAAGTCTGGAGTTGAAATAAGTTAAAAAAAATTGAAATCCTTTTGTAACAGACGAGTTTTCGTCCGAAACACTGATACTTCGAAAGAGATTGTCCATTTTGTACACGAAGTGCATCCAGTTTTTGCCGTAACCCTCTCAACTTTTTAGCACATGCTATGTGGGTGAAATTATGATACCATGCCAAGTTTCAACCATTTGATAGTTCATTTGTGGTGCTTTTTAATTTCAGGGTCATTTAGCTCAAAACAATTCATTAAATGCATGAAAAATAGCAAATGAAGTTAGATAGGGTTGAAATTTTAGGATGTGGCTTCTAATGGTTCATATTGAATGCACAAAAAGTCTGGAGTTGAAAAAAGTTAAAAAAAATTGAAATCCTTATGTAACAGACGAGTTTTCGTCCGAAACCCTGATACTTCGAAAGAGATTGTCCATTTTGTACACGAAGTGCATCCAGCTTTTGCCGTAAACCTCTCAACTTTTTATCCCATGCTATGTGGGTGAAATTATGATACCATGCCAAGTTTCAACCTTTTTAGAATTCATTTGTGGTGCTTTTTAATTTCAGGGTCATTTAGCCCAAAACAATTCATTAAATGCATAAAAAATAGCAAATGAAGTTAGATAGGGTTGAAATTTTAGGATGTGGCTTCTAATGCTTTATATTGAATGCACAAAAAGTCTGGAGTTGAAATAAGTTAAAAAAATTGAAATCCTTTGGTAACACACGAGTTTTCGTCCGAAACCCTGATACTTCGAAAGAGATTGTCCATTTTGTACACGAAGTGCATCCAGTTTTTGCCGTAACCCTCTCACCTCTTTAGCACATGCTATGTGGGTGAAATTATGATACCATGCCAAGTTTCAACCATTTCAGAGTTCATTTGTGGTGCTTTTTAATTTCAGGGTCATTTAGCTCAAAACAATTCATTAAATGCATAAAAAATAGCAAATGAAGTTAGATAGGGTTGAAATTTTAGGATGTGGCTTCTAATGCTTCATATTGAATGCACAAAAAGTCTGGAGTTGAAATAAGTTAAAAAAATTGAAATCCTTTTGTAACACACGAGTTTTCGTCCGAAACCCTGATACTTCGAAAGAGATTGTCCGTTTTGTACACGAAGTGCATCCAGTTTTTGCCGTAACCCTCTCAACTTTTTAGCACATGCTATGTGGGTGAAATTATGATACCATGCCAAGTTTCAACCATTTCAGAGTTCATTTGTGGTGCTTTTTAATTTCAGGGTCATTTAGCTCAAAACAATTCATTAAATGCATGAAAAATAGCAAATGAAGTTAGATAGGGTTGAAAGTTTAGGATGTGGCTTCTAATGGTTCATATTGAATGCACAAAAAGTCTGGAGTTGAAATAATTTTAAAAATTTGAAATCCTTTTTTAACAGACGAGTTTTCGTCCGAAACCCTGATACTTCGAAAGAGATTGTCCATTTTGTACACGAAGTGCATCCAGTTTTTTCCGTAATCCTCTCAACTGTTTAGCACATGCTATGTGGGTGAAATTATGATATACCATGCCAAGTTTCAACCATTTCCGAGTTCATTTGTGGTGCTTTTTAATTTCAGGGTCATTTAGCTCAAAACAATTCATTAAATGCATGAAAAATAGCAAATGAAGTTAGATAGGGTTGAAAGTTTAGGATGTGGCTTCTAATGGTTCATATTGAATGCACAAAAAGTCTGGAGTTGAAAAAAGTTAAAAAAAATTGAAATCCTTATGTAACAGACGAGTTTTCGTCCGAAACCCTGATACTTTGAAAGAGATTGTCCATTTTGTACACGAAGTGCATCCAGCTTTTGCCGTAAACCTCTCAACTTTTTATCCCATGCTATGTGGGTGAAATTATGATACCATGCCAAGTTTCAACCTTTTTCGAGTTCATTTGTGGTGCTTTTTAATTTCAGGGTCATTTAGCTCAAAACAATTCATTAAATGCATGAAAAATAGGAAATGAAGTTAGATAGGGTTGAAATTTTAGGATGTGGCTTCGAATGGTTCATATTGAATGCACAAAAAGTCTGGGGTTGAAAAAAGTTAAAAAAAATTGAAATCCTTATGTAACAGACGAGTTTTCGTCCGAAACCCTGATACTTCGAAAGAGATTGTCCATTTTGTACACGAAGTGCATCCAGCTTTTGCCGTAAACCTCTCAACTTTTTATCCCATGCTATGTGGGTGAAATTATGATACCATGCCAAGTTTCAACCTTTTTAGAGTTCATTTGTGGTGCTTTTTAATTTCAGGGTCATTTAGCTCAAAACAATTCATTAAATGCATAAAAAATAGCAAATGAAGTTAGATAGGGTTGAAATTTTAGGATGTGGCTTCTAATGGTTCATATTGAATGCACAAAAAGTCTGGAGTTGAAATAAGTTAAAAAAATTGAAATCCTTTGGTAACACACGAGTTTTCGTCCGAAACCCTGATACTTCGAAAGAGATTGTCCATTTTGTACACGAAGTGCATCCAGTTTTTGCCGTAACCCTCTCAACTTTTTAGCACATGCTATGTGGGTGAAATTATGATACCATGCCAAGTTTCAACCATTTCAGAGTTCATTTGTGGTGCTTTTTAATTTCAGGGTCATTTAGCTCAAAACAATTCATTAAATGCTTGAAAAATAGCAAATGAAGTTAGATAGGGTTGAAAGTTTAGGATGTGGCTTCTAATGGTTCATATTGAATGCACAAAAAGTCTGGAGTTGAAATAATTTTAAAAAATTGAAATCCTTTTGTAACAGACGAGTTTTCGTTCGAAACCGTGATACTTCGAAAGAGATTGTCCATTTTGTACACGAAGTGCATCCAGTTTTTGCCGTAACCCTCTCAACTTTTTAGCACATGCTATGTGGGTGAAATTATGATACCATGCCAACTTTCAACCATTTCAGAGTTCATTTGTGGTGCTTTTTAATTTCAGGGTTATTTAGCTCAAAACAATTCATTAAATAAATGAAAAATAGCAAATGAAGTTAGATAGGGTTGAAATTTAAAGAATGTGGCTTCTAATGGTTCATATGGAATGCACAAAAAGTTTGGAGTTGAAATAAGTTTAAAAAAATTGAAATCCTTTTGTAACAGACGAGTTTTCGTCCTAAACCCTGATACTTCGAAAGAGATTGTCCATTTTGTACACGAAGTGCATCCAGTTTTTGCCGTAACCCTCTCAACTTTTTAGCACATGCTAGGTGGGTGAAATTATGATACCATGCCAAGTTTCAACCATTTCAGAGTTCATTTGTGGTGCTTTTCAATTACAGGGTCATTTAGCTCAAAACAATTCATTAAATGCATGAAAAATAGGAAATGAAGTTAGATAGGGTTGAAATTTTAGGATGTGGCTTCTAATGGTTCATATTGAATGCACAAAAAGTCTGGAGTTGAAATAAGTTAAAAAAAATTGAAATCCTTTTGTAACAGACGAGTTTTCGTCCTAAACCCTGATACTTCGAAAGAGATTGTCCATTTTGTATACGAAGTGCATCCAGTTTTTGCCGTAACCCTCTCAACTTTTTAGCACATGCTATGTGGGTGAAATTATGATACCATGCCAACTTTCAACCATTTCAGAGTTCATTTGTGGTGCTTTTTAATTTCAGGGTCATTTAGCTCAAAACAATTCATTAAATACATGAAAAATAGCAAATGAAGTTAGATAAGGTCGAAATTTTAGGTTGTGGCTTCTAATGGTTCATATTGAATGCACAAAAAGTTTGGAGTTGAAATAAGTTAAAAAAAATTGAAATCCTTTTGTAACAGACGAGTTTTCGTCCTAAACCCTGATACTTCGAAAGAGATTGTCCATTTTGTATACGAAGTGCATCCAGTTTTTGCCGTAACCCTCTCAACTTTTTAGCACATGCTATGTGGGTGAAATTATGATACCATGCCAACTTTCAACCATTTCAGAGTTCATTTGTGGTGCTTTTTAATTTCAGGGTCATTTAGCTCAAAACAATTCATTAAATGCATGAAAAATAGGAAATGAAGTTAGATAGGGTTGAAATTTTAGGATGTGGCTTCTAATGGTTCATATTGAATGCACAAAAAGTCTGGAGTTGAAATAAGTTAACAAAAATTGAAATCCTTTTGTAACAGACGAGTTTTCGTCCGAAACCCTGATATTTCGAAAGAGATTGTCCATTTTGTACACGAACTGCATCCAGTTTTTGCCGTAACCCTCTCAACTTTTTAGCACATGCTATGTGGGTGAAATTATGATACCATGCCAAGTTTCAACCATTTGATAGTTCATTTGTGGTGCTTTTTATTTTCAGGGTCATTTAGCTCAAAACAATTCATTAAATGCATGAAAAATAGCAAATGAAGTTAGATAGGGTTGAAATTTTAGGATGTGGCTTCTAATGGTTCATATTGAATGCACAAAAAGTCTGGAGTTGAAAAAAGTAAAAAAAAATTGAAATCCTTATGTAACAGACGAGTTTTCGTCCGAAACCCTGATACTTCGAAAGAGATTGTCCATTTTGTACACGAAGTGCTTCCAGCTTTTGCCGTAAACCTCTCAACTTTTTATCCCATGCTATGTGGGTGAAATTATGATACCATGCCAAGTTTCAACCTTTTTAGAGTTCATTTGTGGTGCTTTTTAATTTCAGGGTCATTTAGCTCAAAACAATTCATTAAATGCATAAAAAATAGCAAATGAAGTTAGATAGGGTTGAAATTTTAGGATGTGGCTTCTAATGGTTCATATTGAATGCACAAAAAGTCTGGAGTTGAAATAAGTTTAAAAAATTGAAATCCTTTGGTAACACACGAGTTTTCGTCCGAAACCCTGATACTTCGAAAGAGATTGTCCATTTTGTACACGAAGTGCATCCAGTTTTTGCCGTAACCCTCTCAACTTTTTAGCACATGCTATGTGGGTGAAATTATGATACCATGCCAACTTTCAACCATTTCAGAGTTCATTTGTGGTGCTTTTTAATTTCAGGGTCATTTAGCTCAAAACAATTCATTAAATGCATGAAAAATAGCAAATGAAGTTAGATAGGGTTGAAAGTTTAGGATGTGGCTTCTAATGGTTCATATTGAATGCACAAAAAGTCTGGAGTTGAAATAATTTTAAAAAATTGAAATCCTTTGGTAACACACGAGTTTTCGTCCGAAACCCTGATACTTCGAAAGAGATTGTCCATTTTGTACACGAAGTGCATCCAGTTTTTGCCGTAACCCTCTCAACTTTTTAGCACATGCTATGTGGGTGAAATTATGATACCATGCCAACTTTCAACCATTTCCGAGTTCATTTGTGGTGCTTTTTAATTTCAGGGTTATTTAGCTCAAAACAATTCATTAAATGCATGAAAAATAGCAAATGAAGTTAGATAGGGTTGAAATTTAAAGAATGTGGCTTCTAATGCTTCATATGGAATGCACAAAAAGTTTGGAGTTGAAATAAGTTTAAAAAAATTGAAATCCTTTTGTAACAGACGAGTTTTCGTCCTAAACCCTGATACTTCGAAAGAGATTGTCCATTTTGTACACGAAGTGCATCCAGTTTTTGCCGTAACCCTCTCAACTTTTTAGCACATGCTATGTGGGTGAAATTATGATACCATGCCAAGTTTCAACCATTTCAGAGTTCATTTGTGGTGCTTTTTAATTTCAGGGTCATTTAGCTCAAAACAATTCATTAAATGCATGAAAAATAGGAAATGAAGTTAGATAGGGTTGAAATTTTAGGATGTGGCTTCTAATGCTTCATATTGAATGCACAAAAAGTCTGGAGTTGAAATAAGTTAAAAAAATTTAAATCCTTTTGTAACACACGAGTTTTCATCCGAAACCCTGATACTTCGAAAGAGATTGTCCATTTTGTACACGAAGTGGATCCAGTTTTTTCCGTAACCCTCTCAACTTTTTAGCACATGCTATGTGGGTGAAATTATGATACCATGCCAAGTTTCAACCATTTGATAGTTCATTTGTGGTGCTTTTTAATTTCAGGGTCATTTAGCTCAAAACAATTCATTAAATGCATGAAAAATAGCAAATGAAGTTAGATAGGGTTGAAATTTTAGGATGTGGCTTCTAATGGTTCATATTGAATGCACAAAAAGTCTGGAGTTGAAAAAAGTTAAAAAAAATTGAAATCCTTATGTAACAGACGAGTTTTCGTCCGAAACCCTGATACTTCGAAAGAGATTGTCCATTTTGTACACGAAGTGCATCCAGTTTTTGCCGTAACCCTCTCAACTTTTTATCCCATGCTATGTGGGTGAAATTATGATACCATGCCAAGTTTCAACCATTTGATAGTTCATTTGTGGTGCTTTTTAATTTCAGGGTCATTTAGCTCAAAACAATTCATTAAATGCATGAAAAATAGGAAATGAAGTTAGATAGGGTTGAAATTTTAGGATGTGGCTTCTAATGGTTCATATTGAATGCACAAAAAGTCTGGAGTTGAAAAAAGTTAAAAAAAATTGAAATCCTTATGTAACAGACGAGTTTTCGTCCGAAACCCTGATACTTCGAAAGAGATTGTCCATTTTGTACACGAAGTGCATCCAGCTTTTGCCGTAAACCTCTCAACTTTTTATCCCATGCTATGTGGGTGAAATTATGATACCATGCCAAGTTTCAACCTTTTTAGAGTTCATTTGTGGTGCTTTTTAATTTCAGGGTCATTTAGCTCAAAACAATTCATTAAATGCATAAAAAATAGCAAATGAAGTTAGATAGGGTTGAAATTTTAGGATGTGGCTTCTAATGGTTCATATTGAATGCACAAAAAGTCTGGAGTTGAAATAAGTTAAACAAATTGAAATCCTTTGGTAACACACGAGTTTTCGTCCGAAACCCTGATACTTCGAAAGAGATTGTCCATTTTGTACACGAAGTGCATCCAGTTTTTGCCGTAACCCTCTCAACTTTTTAGCACATGCTATGTGGGTGAAATTATGATACCATGCCAAGTTTCAACCATTTCAGAGTTCATTTGTGGTGCTTTTTAATTTCAGGGTCATTTAGCTCAAAACAATTCATTAAATGCATGAAAAATAGCAAATGAAGTTAGATAGGGTTGAAAGTTTAGGATGTGGCTTCTAATGGTTCATATTGAATGCACAAAAAGTCTGGAGATGAAATAATTTTAAAAAATTGAAATCCTTTTGTAACAGACGAGTTTTCGTCCGAAACCGTGATACTTCGAAAGAGACTGTCCATTTTGTACACGAAGTGCATCCAGTTTTTGCCGTAACCCTCTCAACTTTTTAGCACATGCTATGTGGGTGAAATTATGATACCATGCCAACTTTCAACCATTTCAGAGTTCATTTGTGGTGCTTTTTAATTTCAGGGTCATTTAGCTCAAAACAATTCATTAAATGCATGAAAAATAGCAAATGAAGTCAGATAGGGTCGAAATTTTAGGATGTGGCTTCTAATGGTTCATATTGAATGCACAAAAAGTCTGGAGTTGAAATAAGTTAAAAAAAATTGAAATCCTTTTGTAACAGACGAGTTTTCGTCCGAAACACTGATACTTCGAAAGAGATTGTCCATTTTGTACACGAAGTGCATCCAGTTTTTGCCGTAACCCTCTCAACTTTTTAGCACATGCTATGTGGGTGAAATTATGATACCATGCCAAGTTTCAACCATTTGATAGTTCATTTGTGGTGCTTTTTAATTTCAGGGTCATTTAGCTCAAAACAATTCACTAAATGCATGAAAAATAGCAAATGAAGTTAGATAGGGTTGAAATTTTAGGATGTGGCTTCTAATGGTTCATATTGAATGCACAAAAAGTCTGGAGTTGAAAAAAGCTAAAAAAAATTGAAATCCTTATGTAACAGACGAGTTTTCGTCCGAAACCCTGATACTTCGAAAGAGATTGTCCATTTTGTACACGAAGTGCATCCAGCTTTTGCCGTAAACCTCTCAACTTTTTATCCCATGCTATGTGGGTGAAATTATGATACCATGCCAAGTTTCAACCTTTTTAGAATTCATTTGTGGTGCTTTTTAATTTCAGGGTCATTTAGCCCAAAACAATTCATTAAATGCATAAAAAATAGCAAATGAAGTTAGATAGGGTTGAAATTTTAGGATGTGGCTTCTAATGCTTTATATTGAATGCACAAAAAGTCTGGAGTTGAAATAAGTTAAAAAAATTGAAATCCTTTGGTAACACACGAGTTTTCGTCCGAAACCCTGATACTTCGAAAGAGATTGTCCATTTTGTACACGAAGTGCATCCAGTTTTTGCCGTAACCCTCTCACCTCTTTAGCACATGCTATGTGGGTGAAATTATGATACCATGCCAAGTTTCAACCATTTCAAAGTTCATTTGTGGTGCTTTTTAATTTCAGGGTCATTTAGCTGAAAACAATTCATTAAATGCATGAAAAATAGCAAATGAAGTTAGATAGGGTTGAAAGTTTAGGATGTGGCTTCTAATGGTTCATATTGAATGCACAAAAAGTCTAGAGTTGAAATAATTTTAAAAAATTGAAATCCTTTTGTAACAGACGAGTTTTCGTCCGAAACCGTGATACTTCGAAAGAGATTGTCCATTTTGTACACGAAGTGCATCCAGTTTTTGCCGGAACCCTCTCAACTTTTTAGCACATGCTATGTGGGTGAAATTATGATACCATGCCAACTTTCAACCATTTCAGAGTTCATTTGTGGTGCTTTTTAATTTCTGGGTTGTTTAGCTCAAAACAATTCATTAAATGCATGAAAAATAGCAAATGAAGTTAGATAGGGTTGAAATTTAAAGAATGTGGCTTCTAATGGTTCATATGGAATGCACAAAAAGTTTGGAGTTGAAATCCTTTTGTAACAGACGAGTTTTCGTCCTAAACCCTGATACTTCGAAAGAGATTGTCCATTTTGTACACGAAGTGCATCCAGTTTTTGCCGTAACCCTCTCAACTTTTTAGCACATGCTATGAGGGTGAAATTATGATACCATGCCAAGTTTCAACCATTTCAGAGTTCATTTGTGGTGCTTTTTAATTTCAGGGTCATTTAGCTCAAAACAATTCATTTAATGCATGAAAAATAGCAAATGAAGTTAGATAGGGTTGAAATTTTAGGATGTGGCTTCCAATGGTTCATATTGAATGCACAAAAATTTTGGAGTTAAAATAAGTTAAAAAAATTTGAAATCCTTTTGTAACAGACGAGTTTTCGTCCGAAACCCTGATACTTCGAAAGAGATTGTCCATTTTGTACACGAAGTGCATTCAGTTTTTGCCGTAACCCTCTCAACTCTTTAGCACATGCTATGTGGGTGAAATTATGATACCATGCCAAGTTTCAACCATTTCAGAGTTCATTTGTGGTGCTTTTTAATTTCAGGGTCATTTAGCTCAAAACAATTCATTAAATGCATGAAAAATAGCAAATGAAGTTAGATAGGGTCGAAATTTTAGGATGTGGCTTCCAATGGTTCATATTGAATGCACAAAAATTCTGGAGTTGAAATAAGTTTAAAAAAATTGAAATCCTTTTATAACAGACGAGTTTTCGTCCGAAACCCTGATACTTCGAAAGAGATTGTCCATTTTGTACACGAAGTGCATCCAGTTTTTGCCGTAACCCTCTCAACTTTTTAGCACATGCTATGTGGGTGAAATTATGATACCATGCCAAGTTTCAACCATTTCAGAGTTCATTTGTGGTGCTTTTTAATTTCAGGGTCGTTTAGCTCAAAACAATTCATTAAATGCATGAAAAATAGCAAATGAAGTTAGATAGGGTTGAAATTTTAGGATGTGGCTTCTAATGGTTCATATTGAATGCACAAAAAGTCTGGAGTTGAAATAATTTCAAAAAAATTGAAATCCTTTTGTAACAGACGAATTTTCGTCCGAAACCCTGATACTTCGAAAGAGATTGTCCATTTTGTACACGAAGTGCATCCAGTTTTTGCCGTAACCCTCTCAACTTTTTAGCACATGCTATGTTGGTGAAATTATGATACCATGCCAACCTTCAACCATTTCAGAGTTCATTTGTGGTGCTTTTTAATTTCAGGGTCATTTAGCTCAAAACAATTCATTAAATGCATGAAAAATAGCAAATGAAGTTAGATAGGGTTGAAATTTTAGGATGTGGCTTCTAATGGTTCATATTGAATGCACAAAAAGTCTGGAGTTGAAATAAACTAAAAAAATTGAAATCCTTATGTAACAGACGAGTTTTCGTCCGAAACCCTGATACTTCGAAAGAGATTGTCCATTTTGTACACGAAGTGCATCCAGCTTTTGCCGTAACCCTCTCAACTTTTTATCCCATGCTATGTGGTTGAAATTATGATACCGTGCCAAGTTTCAACCTTTTTAGAGTTCATTTGTGGTGCTTTTTAATTTCAGGGTCATTTAGCTCAAAACAATTCATTAAATGCATAAAAAATAGCAAATGAAGTTAGATAGGGTTGAAATTTTAGGATGTGGCTTCTAATGGTTCATATTGAATGCACAAAAAGTCTGGAGTTGAAATAAGTTAAAAAAATTGAAATCCTTTTGTAACACACGAGTTTTCATCCGAAACCCTGATACTTCGAAAGAGATTGTCCATTTTGTACACGAAGTGCATCCAGTTTTTGCAGTAACCCTCTCAACTTTTTAGCACATGCTATGTGGGTGAAATTATGATACCATGCCAAGTTTCAACCATTTCAGAGTTCATTTGTGGTGCTTTTTAATTTCAGGGTCATTTAGCTCAAAACAATTCATTAAATGCATGAAAAATAGCAAATGAAGTTAGATAGGGTTGAAAGTTTAGGATGTGGCTTCTAATGGTTCATATTGAATGCACAAAAAGTCTGGAGTTGAAATAATTTTAAAAAATTGAAATCCTTTTGTAACAGACGAGTTTTCGTCCGAAACCGTGATACTTCGAAAGAGATTGTCCATTTTGTACACGAAGTGCATCCAGTTTTTGCCGTAACCCTCTCAACTTTTTATCACATGCTATGTGGGTGAAATTATGATACCATGCCAACTTTCAACCATTTCAGAGTTCATTTGTGGTGCTTTTTAATTTCAGGGTTATTTAGCTCAAAACAATTCATTAAATGCATGAAAAATAGCAAATGAAGTTAGATAGGGTTGAAATTTAAATAATGTGGCTTCTAATGGTTCATATGGAATGCATAAAAAGTCTGGAGTTGAAATAAGTTTAAAAAAATTGAAATCCTTTTGTAACAGACGAGTTTTCGTCCTAAACCCTGATACTTCGAAAGAGATTGTCCATTTTGTACACGAAGTGCATCCAGTTTTTGCCGTAACCCTCTCAACTTTTTAGCACATGCTATGTGGGTGAAATTATGATACCATGCCAAGTTTCAACCATTTCAGAGTTCATTTGTGGTGCTTTTTAATTTCAGGGTCATTTAGCTCAAAACAATTCATTAAATGCATGAAAAATAGGAAATGAAGTTAGATAGGGTTGAAATTTTAGGATGTGGCTTCTAATGGTTCATATTGAATGCACAAAAAGTCTGGAGTTGAAATAAGTTAAAAAAAATTGAAATCCTTTTGTAACAAACGAGTTTTCGTCCTAAACCCTGATACTTCGAAAGAGATTGTCCATTTTGTGTACGAAGTGCATCCAGTTTTTGCCGTAACCCTCTCAACTTTTTAGCACATGCTATGTGGGTGAAATTATGATACCATGCCAAGTTTCAACCATTTCAGAGTTCATTTGTGGTGCTTTTTAATTTCAGGGTCATTTAGCTCAAAACAATTCATTAAATGCATGAAAAATAGGAAATGAAGTTAGATAGGGTTGAAATTTTAGGATGTGGCTTCTAATGGTTCATATTGAATGCACAAAAAGTCTGGAGTTGAAATAAGTTAAAAAAAATTGAAATCCTTTTGTAACAGACGAGTTTTCGTCCTAAACCCTGATACTTCGAAGGAGATTGTCCATTTTGTATACGAAGTGCATCCAGTTTTTGCCGTAACCCTCTCAACTTTTTAGCACATGCTATGTGGGTGAAATTATGATACCATGCCAACTTTCAACCATTTCAGAGTTCATTTGTGGTGCTTTTTAATTTCAGGGTCATTTAGCTCAAAACAATTCATTAAATGCATGAAAAATAGCAAATGAAGTTAGATAGGGTCGAAATTTTAGGATGTGGCTTCTAATGGTTCATATTGAATGCACAAAAAGTCTGGAGTTGAAATAAGTTAAAAAAATTTGAAATCCTTTTGTAACAGACGAGTTTTCGTCCGAAACCCTGATACTTCGAAAGAGATTGTCCATTTTGTACACGAAGTGCATCCAGTTTTTGCCGTAACCCTCTCAACTTTTTAGCACATGCTATGTGGGTGAAATTATGATACCATGCCAAGTTTCAACCATTTGATAGTTCATTTGTGGTGCTTTTTAATTTCAGGGTCATTTAGCTCAAAACAATTCATTAAATGCATGAAAAATAGCAAATGAAGTTAGATAGGGTTGAAATTTTAGGATGTGGCTTCTAATGGTTCATATTGAATGCACAAAAAGTCTGGAGTTGAAAAAAGTTAAAAAAAATTGAAATCCTTATGTAACAGACGAGTTTTCGTCCGAAACCCTGATACTTCGAAAGAGATTGTCCATTTTGTACACGAAGTGCATCCAGCTTTTGCCGTAAACCTCTCAACTTTTTATCCCATGCTATGTGGGTGAAATTATGATACCATGCCAAGTTTCAACCTTTTTAGAGTTCATTTGTGGTGCTTTTTAATTTCAGGGTCATTTAGCTCAAAACAATTCATTAAATGCATAAAAATAGCAAATGAAGTTAGATAGGGTTGAAATTTTAGGATGTGGCTTCTAATGCTTCATATTGAATGCACAAAAAGTCTGCAGTTGAAATAAGTTAAAAAAATTGAAATCCTTTGGTAACACACGAGTTTTCGTCCGAAACCCTGATACTTCGAAAGAGATTGTCCATTTTGTACACGAAGTGCATCCAGTTTTTGCCGTAACCCTCTCAACTCTTTAGCACATGCTATGTGGGTGAAATTATGATACCATGCCAAGTTTCAACCATTTCAGAGTTCATTTGTGGTGCTTTTTAATTTCAGGGTCATTTAGCTGAAAACAATTCATTAAATGCATGAAAAATAGCAAATGAAGTTAGATAGGGTTGAAATTTTAGGATGTGGCTTCTAATGGTTCATATTGAATGCACAAAAAGTCTGGAGTTGAAATAATTTTAAAAAATTGAAATCCTTTTGTAACAGACGAGTTTTCGTCCGAAACCGTGATACTTCGAAAGAGATTGTCCATTTTGTACACGAAGTGCATCCAGTTTTTGCCGTAACCCTCTCAACTTTTTAGCACATGCTATGTGGGTGAAATTATGATACCATGCCAACTTTCAACCATTTCAGAGTTCATTTGTGGTGCTTTTTAATTTCAGGGTTATTTATCTCAAAACAATTCATTAAATGCATGAAAAATAGCAAATGAAGTTAGATAGGGTTGAAATTTAAAGAATGTGGCTTCTAATGGTTCATATGGAATGCACAAAAAGTTGGAGTTGAAATCCTTTTGTAACAGACGAGTTTTCGTCCTAAACCATGATACTTCGAAAGAGATTGTCCATTTTGTACACGAAGTGCATCCAGTTTTTGCCGTAACCCTCTCAACTTTGTAGCACATGCTATGAGGGTGAAATTATGATACCATGCCAAGTTTCAACCATTTCAGAGTTCATTTGTGGTGCTTTTTAATTTCAGGGTCATTTAGCTCAAAACAATTCATTTAATGCATGAAAAATAGCAAATGAAGTTAGATAGGGTTGAAATTTTAGGATGTCGCTTCTAATGGTTCATATTGAATGCACAAAAAGTTTGGAGTTGAAATAAGTTAAAAAAATTTGAAATCCTTTTGTAACAGACGAGTTTTCGTCCTAAACCCTGATACTTCGAAAGAGATTGTCCATTTTGTACACGAAGTGCATCCAGTTTTTGCCGTAACCCTCTCAACTTTTTAGCACATGCTATGTGGCTGAAATTATGATACCATGCCAAGTTTCAACCATTTCAGAGTTCATTTGTGGTGCTTTTTAATTTCAGGGTCATTTAGCTCAAAACAATTCATTAAATGCATGAAAAATAGCAAATGAAGTTAGATAGGGTTGAAATTTTAGGATGTGGCTTATAATGGTTCATATTGAATGCACAAAAAGTCTGGAGTTGAAATAATTTTAAAAAATTGAAATCCTTTTGTAACAGACGAGTTTTCGTCCGAAACCCTGATACTTCGAAAGAGATTGTCCATTTTGTACACGAAGTGCATCCAGGTTTTGCCGTAACCCTCTAAACTTTTTAGCACATGCTATGTGGGTGAAATTATGATACCATGCCAAGTTTCAACCAATTCCGAGTTCATTTGTGGTGCTTTTTAATTTCAGGGTCATTTAGCTGAAAACAATTCATTAAATGCATGAAAAATAGCAAATGAAGTTAGATAGGGTTGAAATTTTAGGATGTGGCTTCTAATGGTTCATATTGAATGCACAAAAAGTCTGGAGTTGAAATAATTTTAAAAATTTGAAATCCTTTTGTAACAGACGAGTTTTCGTCCGAAACCCTGATACTTCGAAAGAGATTGTCCATTTTGCACACGAAGTGCATCCAGTTTTTGCCGTAACCCTCTCAACTTTTTAGCACATGCTATGCGGGTGAAATTATGATACCATGCCAAGTTTCAACCATTTCAGAGTTCATTTGTGGTGCTTTTTAATTTCAGGGTCATTTAGCTCAAAACAATTCATTAAATGCATGAAAAATAGCAAATGAAGTTAGATAGGGTCGAAATTTTAGGATGTGGCTTCTAATGGTTCATATTGAATGCACAAAAAGTCTGGAGTTGAAATAAGTTTAAAAAAATTGAAATCCTTTTATAACAGACGAGTTTTCGTCCGAAACCCTGATACTTCGAAAGAGATTGTCCATTTTGTACACGAAGTGCATCCAGTTTTTGCCGTAACCCTCTCAACTTTTTAGCACATGCTATGTGGGTGAAATTATGATACCATGCCAAGTTTCAACCATTTCAGAGTTCATTTGTGGTGCTTTTTAATTTCAGGGTCGTTTCGCTCAAAACAATTCATTAAATGCATGAAAAATAGCAAATGAAGTTAGATAGGGTTGAAATTTTAGGATGTGGCTTATAATGGTTCATATTGAATGCACAAAAAGTCTGGAGTTGAAATAATTTCAAAAAAATTGAAATCCTTTTGTAACAGACGAGTTTTCGTCCGAAACCCTGATACTTCGAAAGAGATTGTCCATTTTGTACACGAAGTGCATCCAGTTTTTGCCGTAACCCTCTCAACTTTTTAGCACATGCTATGTGGGTGAAATTATGATACCATGCCAACTTTCAACCATTTCAGAGTTCATTTGTGGTGATTTTTAATTTCAGGGTCATTTAGCTCAAAACAATTCATTAAATGCATGAAAAATAGCAAATGAAGTTAAATAGGGTTGAAATTTTAGGATGTGGCTTCTAATGGTTCATATTGAATGCACAAAAAGTCTGGAGTTGAAATAAGTTAAAAAAAATTGAAATCCTTTTGTAACACACGAGTTTTCATCCGAAACCCTGATACTTCGAAAGAGATTGTCCATTTTGTACACGAAGTGCATCCAGTTTTTGCAGTAACCCTCCTAACTTTTTAGCACATGCTATGTGGGTGAAATTATGATACCATGCCAAGTTTCAACCATTTCAGAGTTCATTTGTGGTGCTTTTTAATTTCAGGGTCATTTAGCTGAAAACAATTCATTAAATGCATGAAAAATAGCAAATGAAGTTAGATAGGGTTGAAAGTTTAGGATGTGGCTTCTAATGGTTCATATTGAATGCACAAAAAGTCTGGAGTTGAAATAATTTTAAAAAATTGAAATCCTTTTGTAACAGACGAGTTTTCGTCCGAAACCCTGATACTTCGAAAGAGATTGTCCATTTTGTACACGAAGTGCATCCAGGTTTTGCCGTAACCCTCTAAACTTTTTAGCACATGCTATGTGGGTGAAATTATGATACCATGCCAAGTTTCAACCATTTCCGAGTTCATTTGTGGTGCTTTTTAATTTCATGGTCATTTAGCTGAAAACAATTCATTAAATGCATGAAAAATAGCAAATGAAGTTAGATAGGGTTGAAATTTTAGGATGTGGCTTCTAATGGTTCATATTGAATGCACAAAAAGTCTGGAGTTGAAATAATTTTAAAAATTTGAAATCCTTTTGTAACAGACGAGTTTTCGTCTGAAACCCTGATACTTCGAAAGAGATTGTCCATTTTGTACACGAAGTGCATCCAGTTTTTGCCGTAACCCTCTCAACTTTTTAGCACATGCTATGCGGGTGAAATTATGATACCATGCCAAGTTTCAACCATTTCAGAGTTCATTTGTGGTGCTTTTTAATTTCAGGGTCATTTAGCTCAAAACAATTCATTAAATGCATGAAAAATAGCAAATGAAGTTAGATAGGGTCGAAATTTTAGGATGTGGCTTCTAATGGTTCATATTGAATGCACAAAAAGTCTGGAGTTGAAATAAGTTTAAAAAAATTGAAATCCTTTTATAACAGACGAGTTTTCGTCCGAAACCCTGATACTTCGAAAGAGATTGTCCATTTTGTACACGAAGTGCATCCAGTTTTTGCCGTAACCCTCTCAACTTTTTAGCACATGCTCTGTGGGTGAAATTATGATACCATGCCAAGTTTCAACCATTTCAGAGTTCATTTGTGGTGCTTTTTAATTTCAGGGTCGTTTAGCTCAAAACAATTCATTAAATGCATGAAAAATAGCAAATGAAGTTAGATAGGTTGAAATTTTAGGATGTGGCTTATAATGGTTCATATTGAATGCACAAAAAGTCTGGAGTTGAAATAATTTCAAAAAAATTGAAATCCTTTTGTAACAGACGAGTTTTCGTCCGAAACCCTGATACTTCGAAAGAGATTGTCCATTTTGTACACGAAGTGCATCCAGTTTTTGCCGTAACCCTCTCAACTTTTTAGCACATGCTATGTGGGTGAAATTATGATACCATGCCAACTTTCAACCATTTCAGAGTTCATTTGTGGTGCTTTTTAATTTCAGGGTCATTTAGCTCAAAATAATTAATTTAAATGCATGAAAAATAGCAAATGAAGTTAGATAGGGTTGAAATTTTAGGATGTGGCTTCTAATGGTTCATATTGAATGCACAAAAAGTCTGGAGTTGAAATAAGTTAAAAAAATTGAAATCTTTATGTAACAGACGAGTTTTCGTCCGAAACCCTGATACTTCGAAAGAGATTGTCCATTTTGTACACGAAGTGCATCCAGCTTTTGCCGTAACCCTCTCAACTTTTTAGCACATGCTATGTGGGTGAAATTATGATACCATGCCAAGTTTCAACCATTTGATAGTTCATTTGTGGTGCTTTTTAATTTCAGGGTCATTTAGCTCAAAACAATTCATTAAATGCATGAAAAATAGCAAATGAAGTTAGATAGGGTTGAAATTTTAGGATGTGGCTTCTAATGGTTCATATTGAATGCACAAAAAGTCTGGAGTTGAAAAAAGTTAAAAAAAATTGAAATCCTTATGTAACAGACGAGTTTTCGTCCGAAACCCTGATACTTCGAAAGAGATTGTCCATTTTGTACACGAAGTGCATCCAGCTTTTGCCGTAAACCTCTCAACTTTTTATCCCATGCTATGTGGGTGAAATTATGATACCATGCCAAGTTTCAACCTTTTTAGAGTTCATTTGTGGTGCTTTTTAATTTCAGGGTCATTTAGCTCAAAACAATTCATTAAATGCATAAAAAATAGCAAATGAAGTTAGATAGGGTTGAAATTTTAGGATGTGGCTTCTAATGGTTCATATTGAATGCACAAAAAGTCTGGAGTTGAAATAAGTTAAAAAAATTGAAATCCTTTGGTAACACACGAGTTTTCGTCCGAAACCCTGATACTTCGAAAGAGATTGTCCATTTTGTACACGAAGTGCATCCAGTTTTTGCCGTAACCCTCTCAACTTTTTAGCACATGCTATGTGGGTGAAATTATGATACCATGCCAAGTTTCAACCATTTCAGAGTTCATTTGTGGTGCTTTTTAATTTCAGGGTCATTTAGCTCAAAACAATTCATTAAATGCATGAAAAATAGCAAATGAAGTTAGATAGGGTTGAAAGTTTAGGATGTGGCTTCTAATGGTTCATATTGAATGCACAAAAAGTCTGGAGTTGAAATAATTTTAAAAAATTGAAATCCTTTGGTAACACACGAGTTTTCGTCCGAAACCCTGATACTTCGAAAGAGATTGTCCATTTTGTACACGAAGTGCATCCAGTTTTTGCCGTAACCCTCTCAACTTTTTAGCACATGCTATGTGGGTGAAATTATGATACCATGCCAACTTTCAACCATTTCCGAGTTCATTTGTGGTGCTTTTTAATTTCAGGGTTATTTAGCTCAAAACAATTCATTAAATGCATGAAAAATAGCAAATGAAGTTAGATAGGGTTGAAATTTAAAGAATGTGGCTTCTAATGCTTCATATGGAATGCACAAAAAGTTTGGAGTTGAAATAAGTTTAAAAAAATTGAAATCCTTTTGTAACAGACGAGTTTTCGTCCTAAACCCTGATACTTCGAAAGAGATTGTCCATTTTGTACACGAAGTGCATCCAGTTTTTGCCGTAACCCTCTCAACTTTTTAGCACATGCTATGTGGGTGAAATTATGATACCATGCCAAGTTTTAACCATTTCAGAGTTCATTTGTGGTGCTTTTTAATTTCAGGGTCATTTAGCTCAAAACAATTCATTAAATGCATGAAAAATAGGAAATGAAGTTAGATAGGGTTGAAATTTTAGGATGTGGCTTCTAATGCTTCATATTGAATGCACAAAAAGTCTGGAGTTGAAATAAGTTAAAAAAATTGAAATCCTTTTGTAACACACGAGTTTTCATCCGAAACCCTGATACTTCGAAAGAGATTGTCCATTTTGTACACGAAGTGGATCCAGTTTTTGCCGTAACCCTCTCACCTTTTTAGCACATGCTATGTGGGTGAAATTATGATACCATGCCAAGTTTCAACCATTTGATAGTTCATTTGTGGTGCTTTTTAATTTCAGGGTCATTTAGCTCAAAACAATTCATTAAATGCATGAAAAATAGCAAATGAAGTTAGATAGGGTTGAAATTTTAGGATGTGGCTTCTAATGGTTCATATTGAATGCACAAAAAGTCTGGAGTTGAAAAAAGTTAAAAAAAATTGAAATCCTTATGTAACAGACGAGTTTTCGTCCGAAACCCTGATACTTCGAAAGAGATTGTCCATTTTGTACACGAAGTGCATCCAGTTTTTGCCGTAACCCTCTCAACTTTTTATCCCATGCTATGTGGGTGAAATTATGATACCATGCCAAGTTTCAACCATTTGATAGTTCATTTGTGGTGCTTTTTAATTTCAGGGTCATTTAGCTCAAAACAATTCATTAAATGCATGAAAAATAGGAAATGAAGTTAGATAGGGTTGAAATTTTAGGATGTGGCTTCTAATGGTTCATATTGAATGCACAAAAAGTCTGGAGTTGAAAAAAGTTAAAAAAAATTGAAATCCTTATGTAACAGACGAGTTTTCGTCCGAAACCCTGATACTTCGAAAGAGATTGTCCATTTTGTACACGAAGTGCATCCAGCTTTTGCCGTAAACCTCTCAACTTTTTATCCCATGCTATGTGGGTGAAATTATGATACCATGCCAAGTTTCAACCTTTTTAGAGTTCATTTGTGGTGCTTTTTAATTTCAGGGTCATTTAGCTCAAAACAATTCATTAAATGCATAAAAAATAGCAAATGAAGTTAGATAGGGTTGAAATTTTAGGATGTGGCTTCTAATGGTTCATATTGAATGCACAAAAAGTCTGGAGTTGAAATAAGTTAAACAAATTGAAATCCTTTGCTAACACACGAGTTTTCGTCCGAAACCGTGATACTTCGAAAGAGATTGTCCATTTTGTACACGAAGTGCATCCAGTTTTTGCCGTAACCCTCTCAACTTTTTAGCACATGCTATGTGGGTGAAATTATGATACCATGCCAAGTTTCAACCATTTCAGAGTTCATTTGTGGTGCTTTTTAATTTCAGGGTCATTTAGCTCAAAACAATTCATTAAATGCATGAAAAATAGCAAATGAAGTTAGATAGGGTTGAAAGTTTAGGATGTGGCTTCTAATGGTTCATATTGAATGCACAAAAAGTCTGGAGATGAAATAATTTTAAAAAATTGAAATCCTTTTGTAACAGACGAGTTTTCGTCCGAAACCGTGATACTTCGAAAGAGATTGTCCATTTTGTACACGAAGTGCATCCAGTTTTTGCCGTAACCCTCTCAACTTTTTAGCACATGCTATGTGGGTGAAATTATGATACCATGCCAACTTTCAACCATTTCAGAGTTCATTTGTGGTGCTTTTTAATTTCAGGGTTATTTAGCTCAAAACAATTCATTAAATGCATGAAAAATAGCAAATGAAGTTAGATAGGGTTGAAATTTAAAGAATGTGGCTTCTAATGGTTCATATGGAATGCACAAAAAGTCTGGAGTTGAAATAAGTTTAAAAAAATTGAAATCCTTTTGTAACAGACGAGTTTTCGTCCTAAACCCTGATACTTCGAAAGAGATTGTCCATTTTGTACACGAAGTGCATCCAGTTTTTGCCGTAACCCTCTCAACTTTTTAGCACATGCTATGTGGGTGAAATTATGATACCATGCCAAGTTTCAACCATTTCAGAGTTCATTTGTGGTGCTTTTTAATTTCAGGGTCATTTAGCTCAAAACAATTCATTAAATGCATGAAAAATAGCAAATGAAGTCAGATAGGGTCGAAATTTTAGGATGTGGCTTCTAATGGTTCATATTGAATGCACAAAAAGTCTGGAGTTGAAATAAGTTAAAAAAATTTGAAATCCTTTTGTAACAGACGAGTTTTCGTCCGAAACCCTGATACTTCGAAAGAGATTGTCCATTTTGTACACGAAGTGCATCCAGTTTTTGCCGTAACCCTCTCAACTTTTTAGCACATGCTATGTGGGTGAAATTATGATACCATGCCAACTTTCAACCATTTCAGAGTTCATTTGTGGTGCTTTTTAATTTCAGGGTCATTTAGCTCAAAACAATTCATTAAATGCATGAAAAATAGCAAATGAAGTCAGATAGGGTCGAAATTTTAGGTTGTGGCTTCTAATGGTTCATATTGAATGCACAAAAAGTTTGGAGTTGAAATAAGTTAAAAAAAATTGAAATCCTTTTGTAACAGACGAGTTTTCGTCCTAAACCCTGATACTTCGAAAGAGATTGTCCATTTTGTACACGAAGTGCATCCAGCTTTTGCCGTAAACCTCTCAACTTTTTATCCCATGCTATGTGGGTGAAATTATGATACCATGCCAACTTTCAACCTTTTTAGAATTCATTTGTGGTGCTTTTTAATTTCAGGGTCATTTAGCTCAAAACAATTCATTAAATGCATAAAAAATAGCAAATGAAGTTAGATAGGGTTGAAATTTTAGGATGTGGCTTCTAATGCTTTATATTGAATGCACAAAAAGTCTGGAGTTGAAATAAGTTAAAAAAATTGAAATCCTTTGGTAACACACGAGTTTTCGTCCGAAACCCTGATACTTCGAAAGAGATTGTCCATTTTGTACACGAAGTGCATCCAGTTTTTGCCGTAACCCTCTCAACTCTTTAGCACATGCTATGTGGGTGAAATTATGATACCATGCCAAGTTTCAACCATTTCAGAGTTCATTTGTGGTGCTTTTTAATTTCAGGGTCATTTAGCTGAAAACAATTCATTAAATGCATGAAAAATAGCAAATGAAGTTAGATAGGGTTGAAAGTTTAGGATGTGGCTTCTAATGGTTCATATTGAATGCACAAAAAGTCTGGAGTTGAAATAATTTTAAAAAATTGAAATCCTTTTGTAACAGACGAGTTTTCGTCCGAAACCGTGATACTTCGAAAGAGATTGTCCATTTTGTACACGAAGTGCATCCAGTTTTTGCCGTAACCCTCTCAACTTTTTAGCACATGCTATGTGGGTGAAATTATGATACCATGCCAACTTTCAACCATTTCAGAGTTCATTTGTGGTGCTTTTTTATTTCAGGGTTGTTTAGCTCAAAACAATTCATTAAATGCATGAAAAATAGCAAATGAAGTTAGATAGGGTTGAAATTTAAAGAATGTGGCTTCTAATGGTTCATATGGAATGCACAAAAAGTTTGGAGTTGAAATCCTTTTGTAACAGACGAGTTTTCGTCCTAAACCCTGATACTTCGAAAGAGATTGTCCATTTTGTACACGAAGTGCATCCAGTTTTTGCCGTAACCCTCTCAACTTTTTAGCACATGCTATGAGGGTGAAATTATGATACCATGCCAAGTTTCAACCATTTCAGAGTTCATTTGTGGTGCTTTTTAATTTCAGGGTCATTTAGCTCAAAACAATTCATTTAATGCATGAAAAATAGCAAATGAAGTTAGATAGGGTTGAAATTTTAGGATGTCGCTTCTAATGGTTCATATTGAATGCACAAAAAGTTTGGAGTTGAAATAAGTTAAAAAAATTTGAAATCCTTTTGTAACAGACGAGTTTCCGTTCTAAACCCTGATACTTCGAAAGAGATTGTCCATTTTGTACACGAAGTGCATCCAGTTTTTGCCGTAACCCTCTCAACTTTTTAGCACATGCTATGTGGGTGAAATTATGATACCATGCCAACTTTCAACCATTTCAGAGTTCATTTGTGGTGCTTTTTAATTTCAGGGTCATTTAGCTCAAAATAATTCATTTAATGCATGAAAAATAGCAAATGAAGTTAGATAGGGTTGAAATTTTAGGATGTGGCTTCCAATGGTTCATATTGAATGCACAAAAATTTTGGAGTTAAAATAAGTTAAAAAAATTTGAAATCCTTTTGTAACAGACGAGTTTTCGTCCGAAACCCTGATACTTCGAAAGAGATTGTCCATTTTGTACACGAAGTGCATTCAGTTTTTGCCGTAACCCTCTCAACTCTTTAGCACATGCTATGTGGGTGAAATTATGATACCATGCCAAGTTTCAACCATTTCAGAGTTCATTTGTGGTGCTTTTTAATTTCAGGGTCATTTAGCTCAAAACAATTCATTAAATGCATGAAAAATAGCAAATGAAGTTAGATAGGGTCGAAATTTTAGGATGTGGCTTCTAATGGTTCATATTGAATGCACAAAAAGTCTGGAGTTGA
Source organism: Elymus sibiricus (assembly GCA_039707655.1). Taxonomy (NCBI): domain Eukaryota; kingdom Viridiplantae; phylum Streptophyta; class Magnoliopsida; order Poales; family Poaceae; genus Elymus; species Elymus sibiricus. The sequence goes on from CM077665.1 coordinate 244,660,711, forward strand.
AATAAGTTTAAAAAAATTGAAATCCTTTTATAACAGACGAGTTTTCGTCCGAAACCCTGATACTTCGAAAGAGATTGTCCATTTTGTACACGAAGTGCATCCAGTTTTTGCCGTAACCCTCTCAACTTTTTAGCACATGCTATGTGGGTGAAATTATGATACCATGCCAAGTTTCAACCATTTCAGAGTTCATTTGTGGTGCTTTTTAATTTCAGGGTCATTTAGCTCAAAACAATTCATTAAATGCATGAAAAATAGCAAATGAAGTTAGATAGGGTTGAAATTTTAGGATGTGGCTTCTAATGGTTCATATTGAATGCACAAAAAGTCTGGAGTTGAAATAATTTCAAAAAAATTGAAATCCTTTTGTAACAGACGAATTTTCGTCCGAAACCCTGATACTTCGAAAGAGATTGTCCATTTTGTACACGAAGTGCATCCAGTTTTTGCCGTAACCCTCTCAACTTTTTAGCACATGATATGTGGGTGAAATTATGATACCATGCCAGCCTTCAACCATTTCAGAGTTCATTTGTGGTGCTTTTTAATTTCAGGGTCATTTAGCTCAAAACAATTCATTAAATGCATGAAAAATAGCAAATGAAGTTAGATAGGGTTGAAATTTTAGGATGTGGCTTCTAATGGTTCATATTGAATGCACAAAAAGTCTGGAGTTGAAATAAGCTAAAAAAATTGAAATCCTTATGTAACAGACGAGTTTTCGTCCGAAACCCTGATACTTCGAAAGAGATTGTCCATTTTGTACACGAAGTGCATCCAGCTTTTGCCGTAACCCTCTCAACTTTTTATCCCATGCTATGTGGTTGAAATTATGATACCGTGCCAAGTTTCAACCTTTTTAGAGTTCATTTGTGGTGCTTTTTAATTTCAGGGTCATTTAGCTCAAAACAATTCATTAAATGCATAAAAAATAGCAAATGAAGTTAGATAGGGTTGAAATTTTAGGATGTGGCTTCTAATGGTTCATATTGAATGCACAAAAAGTCTGGAGTTGAAATAAGTTAAAAAAATTGAAATCCTTTTGTAACACACGAGTTTTCATCCGAAACCCTGATACTTCGAAAGAGATTGTCCATTTTGTACACGAAGTGCATCCAGTTTTTGCAGTAACCCTCTCAACTTTTTAGCACATGCTATGTGGGTGAAATTATGATACCATGCCAAGTTTCAACCATTTCAGAGTTCATTTGTGGTGCTTTTTAATTTCAGGGTCATTTAGCTCAAAACAATTCATTAAATGCATGAAAAATAGCAAATGAAGTTAGATAGGGTTGAAATTTTAGGATGTGGCTTCTAATGGTTCATATTGAATGCACAAAAAGTCTGGAGTTGAAATAAGCTAAAAAAATTGAAATCCTTATGTAACAGACGAGTTTTCGTCCGAAACCCTGATACTTCGAAAGAGATTGTCCATTTTGTACACGAAGTGCATCCAGCTTTTGCCGTAACCCTCTCAACTTTTTATCCCATGCTATGTGGTTGAAATTATGATACCGTGCCAAGTTTCAACCTTTTTAGAGTTCATTTGTGGTGCTTTTTAATTTCAGGGTCATTTAGCTCAAAACAATTCATTAAATGCATAAAAAATAGCAAATGAAGTTAGATAGGGTTGAAATTTTAGGATGTGGCTTCTAATGGTTCATATTGAATGCACAAAAAGTCTGGAGTTGAAATAATTTTAAAAAATTGAAATCCTTTTGTAACAGACGAGTTTTCGTCCGAAACCCTGATACTTCGAAAGAGATTGTCCATTTTGTACACGAAGTGCATCCAGGTTTTGCCGTAACCCTCTAAATTTTTTAGCACATGCTATGTGGGTGAAATTATGATACCATGCCAAGTTTCAACCATTTCCGAGTTCATTTGTGGTGCTTTTTAATTTCAGGGTCATTTAGCTGAAAACAATTCATTAAATGCATGAAAAATAGCAAATGAAGTTAGATAGGGTTGAGAATTTAGGATGTGGCTTCTAATGGTTCATATGGAATGCATAAAAAGTCTGGAGTTGAAATAAGTTTAAAAAAATTGAAATCCTTTTGTAACAGACGAGTTTTCGTCCTAAACCCTGATACTTCGAAAGAGATTGTCCATTTTGTACACGAAGTGCATCCAGTTTTTGCCGTAACCCTCTCAACTTTTTAGCACATGCTATGTGGGTGAAATTATGATACCATGCCAAGTTTCAACCATTTCAGAGTTCATTTGTGGTGCTTTTTAATTTCAGGGTCATTTAGCTCAAAACAATTCATTAAATGCATGAAAAATAGGAAATGAAGTTAGATAGGGTTGAAATTTTAGGATCTGGCTTCTAATGGTTCATATTGAATGCACAAAAAGTCTGGAGTTGAAATAAGTTAAAAAAAATTGAAATCCTTTTGTAACAAACGAGTTTTCGTCCTAAACCCTGATACTTCGAAAGAGATTGTCCATTTTGTGTACGAAGTGCATCCAGTTTTTGCCGTAACCCTCTCAACTTTTTAGCACATGCTATGTGGGTGAAATTAAGATACCATGCCAAGTTTCAACCATTTCAGAGTTCATTTGTGGTGCTTTTTAATTTCAGGGTCATTTAGCTCAAAACAATTCATTAAATGCATGAAAAATAGGAAATGAAGTTAGATAGGGTTGAAATTTTAGGATGTGGCTTCTAATGGTTCATATTGAATGCACAAAAAGTCTGGAGTTGAAATAAGTTAAAAAAAATTGAAATCCTTTTGTAACAGACGAGTTTTCGTCCTAAACCCTGATACTTCGAAAGAGATTGTCCATTTTGTATACGAAGTGCATCCAGTTTTTGCCGTAACCCTCTCAACTTTTTAGCACATGCTATGTGGGTGAAATTATGATACCATGCCAACTTTCAACCATTTCAGAGTTCATTTGTGGTGCTTTTTAATTTCAGGGTCATTTAGCTCAAAACAATTCATTAAATGCATGAAAAATAGCAAATGAAGTTAGATAGGGTCGAAATTTTAGGATGTGGCTTCTAATGGTTCATATTGAATGCACAAAAAGTCTGGAGTTGAAATAAGTTAAAAAAAATTGAAATCCTTTTGTAACAGACGAGTTTTCGTCCGAAACCCTGATACTTCGAAAGAGATTGTCCATTTTGTACACGAAGTGCATCCAGTTTTTGCCGTAACCCTCTCAACTTTTTAGCACATGCTATGTGGGTGAAATTATGATACCATGCCAAGTTTCAACCATTTGATAGTTCATTTGTGGTGCTTTTTAATTTCAGGGTCATTTAGCTCAAAACAATTCATTAAATGCATGAAAAATAGCAAATGAAGTTAGATAGGGTTGAAATTTTAGGATGTGGCTTCTAATGGTTCATATTGAATGCACAAAAAGTCTGGAGTTGAAAAAAGTTAAAAAAAATTGAAATCCTTATGTAACAGACGAGTTTTCGTCCGAAACCCTGATACTTCGAAAGAGATTGTCCATTTTGTACACGAAGTGCATCCAGCTTTTGCCGTAAACCTCTCAACTTTTTATCCCATGCTATGTGGGTGAAATTATGATACCATGCCAAGTTTCAACCTTTTTAGAGTTCATTTGTGGTGCTTTTTAATTTCAGGGTCATTTAGCTCAAAACAATTCATTAAATGCATAAAAAATAGCAAATGAAGTTAGATAGGGTTGAAATTTTAGGATGTGGCTTCTAATGCTTCATATTGAATGCACAAAAAGTCTGCAGTTGAAATAAGTTAAAAAAATTGAAATCCTTTGGTAACACACGAGTTTTCGTCCGAAACCCTGATACTTCGAAAGAGATTGTCCATTTTGTACACGAAGTGCATCCAGTTTTTGCCGTAACCCTCTCAACTCTTTAGCACATGCTATGTGGGTGAAATTATGATACCATGCCAAGTTTCAACCATTTCAGAGTTCATTTGTGGTGCTTTTTAATTTCAGGGTCATTTAGCTGAAAACAATTCATTAAATGCATGAAAAATAGCAAATGAAGTTAGATAGGCTTGAAAGTTTAGGATGTGGCTTCTAATGGTTCATATTGAATGCACAAAAAGTCTGGAGTTGAAATAATTTTAAAAAATTGAAATCCTTTTGTAACAGACGAGTTTTCGTCCGAAACCGTGATACTTCGAAAGAGATTGTCCATTTTGTACACGAAGTGCATCCAGTTTTTGCCGTAACCCTCTCAACTTTTTAGCACATGCTATGTGGGTGAAATTATGATACCATGCCAACTTTCAACCATTTCAGAGTTCATTTGTGGTGCTTTTTAATTTCAGGGTTATTTATCTCAAAACAATTCATTAAATGCATGAAAAATAGCAAATGAAGTTAGATAGGGTTGAAATTTAAAGAATGTGGCTTCTAATGGTTCATATGGAATGCACAAAAAGTTTGGAGTTGAAATCCTTTTGTAACAGACGAGTTTTCGTCCTAAACCCTGATACTTCGAAAGAGATTGTCCATTTTGTACACGAAGTGCATCCAGTTTTTGCCGTAACCCTCTCAACTTTTTAGCACATGCTATGGGGGTGAAATTATGATACCATGCCAAGTTTCAACCATTTCAGAGTTCATTTGTGGTGCTTTTTAATTTCAGGGTCATTTATCTCAAAACAATTCATTTAATGCATGAAAAATAGCAAATGAAGTTAGATAGGGTCGAAATTTTAGGATGTCGCTTCTAATGGTTCATATTGAATGCACAAAAAGTTTGGAGTTGAAATAAGTTAAAAAAATTTGAAATCCTTTTGTAACAGACGAGTTTTCGTCCTAAACCCTGATACTTCGAAAGAGATTGTCCATTTTGTACACGAAGTGCATCCAGTTTTTGCCGTAACCCTCTCAACTTTTTAGCACATGCTATGTGGCTGAAATTATGATACCATGCCAAGTTTCAACCATTTCAGAGTTCATTTGTGGTGCTTTTTAATTTCAGGGTCATTTAGCTCAAAACAATTCATTAAATGCATGAAAAATAGCAAATGAAGTTAGATAGGGTTGAAATTTTAGGATGTGGCTTATAATGGTTCATATTGAATGCACAAAAAGTCTGGAGTTGAAATAATTTTAAAAAATTGAAATCCTTTTGTAACAGACGAGTTTTCGTCCGAAACCCTGATACTTCGAAAGAGATTGTCCATTTTGTACACGAAGTGCATCCAGGTTTTGCCGTAACCCTCTAAACTTTTTAGCACATGCTATGTGGGTGAAATTATGATACCATGCCAAGTTTCAACCAATTCCGAGTTCATTTGTGGTGCTTTTTAATTTCAGGGTCATTTAGCTGAAAACAATTCATTAAATGCATGAAAAATAGCAAATGAAGTTAGATAGGGTTGAAATTTTAGGATGTGGCTTCTAATGGTTCATATTGAATGCACAAAAAGTCTGGAGTTGAAATAATTTTAAAAATTTGAAACCCTTTTGTAACAGACGAGTTTTCGTCCGAAACCCTGATACTTCGAAAGAGATTGTCCATTTTGTACACGAAGTGCATCCAGTTTTTGCCGTAACCCTCTCAACTTTTTAGCACATGCTATGCGGGTGAAATTATGATACCATGCCAAGTTTCAACCATTTCAGAGTTCATTTGTGGTGCTTTTTAATTTCAGGGTCATTTAGCTCAAAACAATTCATTAAATGCATGAAAAATAGCAAATGAAGTTAGATAGGGTCGAAATTTTAGGATGTGGCTTCTAATGGTTCATATTGAATGCACAAAAAGTCTGGAGTTGAAATAAGTTTAAAAAAATTGAAATCCTTTTATAACAGACGAGTTTTCGTCCGAAACCCTGATACTTCGAAAGAGATTGTCCATTTTGTACACGAAGTGCATCCAGTTTTTGCCGTAACCCTCTCAACTTTTTAGCACATGCTATGTGGGTGAAATTATGATACCATGCCAAGTTTCAACCATTTCAGAGTTCATTTGTGGTGCTTTTTAATTTCAGGGTCGTTTAGCTCAAAACAATTCATTAAATGCATGAAAAATAGCAAATGAAGTTAGATAGGGTTGAAATTTTAGGATGTGGCTTATAATGGTTCATATTGAATGCACAAAAAGTCTGGAGTTGAAATAATTTCAAAAAAATTGAAATCCTTTTGTAACAGACGAGTTTTCGTCCGAAACCCTGATACTTCGAAAGAGATTGTCCATTTTGTACACGAAGTGCATCCAGTTTTTGCCGTAACCCTCTCAACTTTTTAGCACATGCTATGTGGGTGAAATTATGATACCATGCCAACTTTCAACCATTTCAGAGTTCCTTTGTGGTGCTTTTTAATTTCAGGGTCATTTAGCTCAAAACAATTCATTAAATGCATGAAAAATAGCAAATGAAGTTAGATAGGGTTGAAATTTTAGGATGTGGCTTCTAATGGTTCATATTGAATGCACAAAAAGTCTGGAGTTGAAATAAGTTAAAAAAATTGAAATCCTTATGTAACAGACGAGTTTTCGTCCGAAACCCTGATACTTCGAAAGAGATTGTCCATTTTGTACACGAAGTGCATCCAGCTTTTGCCGTAACCCTCTCAACTTTTTATCCCATGCTATGTGGTTGAAATTATGATGCCATGCCAAGTTTCAACCTTTTTAGAGTTCATTTGTGGTGCTTTTTAATTTCAGGGTCATTTAGCTCAAAACAATTCATTAAATGCATAAAAAATAGCAAATGAAGTTAGATAGGGTTGAAATTTTAGGATGTGGCTTCTAATGGTTCATATTGAATGCACAAAAAGTCTGGAGTTGAAATAAGTTAAAAAAATTGAAATCCTTTTGTAACACACGAGTTTTCATCCGAAACCCTGATACTTCGAAAGAGATTGTCCATTTTGTACACGAAGTGCATCCAGTTTTTGCAGTAACCCTCTCAACTTTTTAGCACATGCTATGTGGGTGAAATTATGATACCATGCCAAGTTTCAACCATTTTAGAGTTCATTTGTGGTGCTTTTTAATTTCAGGGTCATTTAGCTGAAAACAATTCATTAAATGCATGAAAAATAGCAAATGAAGTTAGATAGGGTTGAAAGTTTAGGATGTGGCTTCTAATGGTTCATATTGAATGCACAAAAAGTCTGGAGTTGAAATAATTTTAAAAAATTGAAATCCTTTTGTAACAGACGAGTTTTCGTCCGAAACCCTGATACTTCGAAAGAGATTGTCCATTTTGTACACGAAGTGCATCCAGGTTTTGCCGTAACCCTCTAAACTTTTTAGCACATGCTATGTGGGTGAAATTATGATACCATGCCAAGTTTCAACCATTTCCGAGTTCATTTGTGGTGCTTTTTAATTTCAGGGTCATTTAGCTGAAAACAATTCATTAAATGCATGAAAAATAGCAAATGAAGTTAGATAGGGTTGAGAATTTAGGATGTGGCTTCTAATGGTTCATATTGAATGCACAAAAAGTCTGGAGTTGAAATAATTTTAAAAAATTGAAATCCTTTTGTAACAGACGAGTTTTCGTCCGAAACCCTGATACTTCGAAAGAGATTGTCCATTTTGTACACGAAGTGCATCCAGTTTTTGCCGTAACCCTCTCAACTTTTTAGCACATGCTATGTGGGTGAAATTATGATATACCATGCCAAGTTTCAACCATTTCAGAGTTCATTTGTGGTGCTTTTTAATTTCAGGGTCATTTAGCTCAAAACAATTCATTAAATGCATGAAAAATAGCAAATGAAGTTAGATAGGGTTGAAATTTTAGGATGTGGCTTCTAATGGTTCATATTGAATGCACAAAAAGTCTGGAGTTGAAATAATTTTAAAAAATTGAAATCCTTTTGTAACAAACGAGTTTTCGTCCGAAACCCTGATACTTCGAAAGAGATTATCCATTTTGTACACGAAGTGCATCCAGTTTTTGCCGTAACCCTCTCAACTTTTTAGCACATACTATGTCTGTGAAATTATGATACCATGCCAAGTTTCAACCATTTCCGAGTTCATTTGTGGTGCTTTTTAATTTCAGGGTCATTTAGCTGAAAACAATTCATTAAATGCATGAAAAATAGCAAATGAAGTTAGATAGGGTTGAAATTTTAGGATGTGGCTTCTAATGGTTCATATTGAATGCACAAAAAGTCTGAAGTTGAAATAATTTTAAAAATTTGAAATCCTTTTGTAACAGACGAGTTTTCGTCCGAAACCCTGATACTTCGAAAGAGATTGTCCATTTTGTACACGAAGTGCATCCAGTTTTTGCCGTAACCCTCTCAACTTTTTAGCACATGCTATGCGGGTGAAATTATGATACCATGCCAACTTTCAACCATTTCAGAGTTCATTTGTGGTGCTTTTTAATTTCAGGGTCATTTAGCTCAAAACAATTCATTAAATGCATGAAAAATAGCAAATGAAGTTAGATAGGGTTGAAAGTTTAGGATGTGGCTTCTAATGGTTCATATTGAATGCACAAAAAGTCTGGAGTTGAAATAATTTTAAAAAATTGAAATCCTTTTGTAACAGACGAGTTTTCGTCCGAAACCCTGATACTTCGAAAGAGATTGTCCATTTTGTACACGAAGTGCATCCAGTTTTTGCCGTAACCCTCTCAACTTTTTAGCACATGCTATGTGGGTGAAATTATGATACCATGCCAAGTTTCAACCATTTCAGAGTTCATTTGTGGTGCTTTTTAGTTTCAGGGTCGTTTAGCTCAAAACAATTCATTAAATGCATGAAAAATAGCAAATGAAGTTAGATAGGGTTGAAATTTTAGGATGTGGCTTCTAATGGTTCATATTGAATGCACAAAAAGTCTGGAGTTGAAATAATTTCAAAAAATTTGAAATCCTTTTGTAACAGACGAGTTTTCGTCCGAAACCCTGATACTTCGAAAGAGATTGTCCATTTTGTACACGAAGTGCATCCAGTTTTTGCCGTAACCCTCTCAACTTTTGAGCACATGCTATGTGGGTGAAATTATGATACCATGCCAACTTTCAACCATTTCAGAGTTCATTTGTGGTGCTTTTTAATTTCAGGGTCATTTAGCTCAAAACAATTCATTAAATGCATGAAAAATAGCAAATGAAGTTAGATAGGGTTGAAATTTTAGGATGTGGCTTCTAATGGTTCATATTGAATGCACAAAAAGTCTGGAGTTGAAATAAGTTAAAAAAATTGAAATCCTTATGTAACAGACGAGTTTTCGTCCGAAACCCTGATACTTCGAAAGAGATTGTCCATTTTGTACACGAAGTGCATCGAGCTTTTGCCGTAACCCTCTCAACATTTTATCCCATGCTATGTGGGTGAAATTATGATACCATGCCAAGTTTCAACCTTTTTAGAGTTCATTTGTGGTGCTTTTTAATTTCAGGGTCATTTAGCTCAAAACAATTCATTAAATGCATAAAAAATAGCAAATGAAGTTAGATAGGGTTGAAATTTTAGGATGTGGCTTCTAATGCTTCATATTGAATGCACAAAAAGTCTGGACTTGAAATAAGTTAAAAAAATTGAAATCCTTTTGTAACACACGAGTTTTCATCCGAAACCCTGATACTTCGAAAGAGATTGTCCATTTTGTACACGAAGTGCATCCAGTTTTTGCCGTAACCCTCTCAACTTTTTAGCACATGCTATGTGGGTGAAATTATGATACCATGCCAAGTTTAAACCATTTCAGAGTTCATTTGTGGTGCTTTTTAATTTCAGGGTCATTTAGCTGAAAACAATTAATTAAATGCATGAAAAATAGCAAATGAAGTTAGATAGGGTTGAAAGTTTAGGATGTGGCTTCTAATGGTTCATATTGAATGCACAAAAAGTCTGGAGTTGAAATAATTTTAAAAAATTGAAATCCTTTTGTAACAGACGAGTTTTCGTCCGAAACCCTGATACTTCGAAAGAGATTGTCCATTTTGTACACGAAGTGCATCCAGTTTTTGCCGTAACCCTCTCAACTTTTTAGCACATGCTATGCGGGTGAAATTATGATACCATGCCAACTTTCAACCATTTCAGAGTTCATTTGTGGTGCTTTTTAATTTCAGGGTCATTTAGCTCAAAACAATTCATTAAATGCATGAAAAATAGCAAATGAAGTTAGATAGGGTCGAAATTTTAGGATGTGGCTTCTAATGGTTCATATTGAATGCACAAAAAGTCTGGAGTTGAAATAAGTTTAAAAAAATTGAAATCCTTTTGTAACAGACGAGTTTTCGTCCGAAACCCTGATACTTCGAAAGAGATTGTCCATTTTGTACACGAAGTGCATCCAGTTTTTGCCGTAACCCTCTCAACTTTTTAGCACATGCTATGTGGGTGAAATTATGATACCATGCCAAGTTTCAACCATTTCAGAGTTCATTTGTGGTGCTTTTTAATTTCAGGGTCGTTTAGCTCAAAACAATTCATTAAATGCATGAAAAATAGCAAATGAAGTTAGATAGGGTTGAAATTTTAGGATGTGGCTTCTAATGGTTCATATTGAATGCACAAAAAGTATGGAGTTGAAATAAGTTCAAAAAAATTGAAATCCTTTTGTAACAGACGAGTTTTCGTCCCAAACCCTGTTACTTCGAAAGAGATTGTCCATTTTGTACACGAAGTGCATCCAGTTTTTGCCGTAACCCTCTCAACTTTTGAGCACATGCTATGTGGGTTAAATTATGATACCATGCCAACTTTCAACCATTTCAGAGTTCATTTGTGGTGCTTTTTAATTTCAGGGTCCTTTAGCTCAAAACAATTCATTAAATGCATGAAAAATAGCAAATGAAGATAGGGTTGAAATTTTAGGATGTGGCTTCTAATGGTTCATATTGAATGCACCAAAAGTCTGGAGTTGAAATAAGTTAAAAAAATTGAAATCCTTATGTAACAGACGAGTTTTCGTCCGAAACCCTGATACTTCGAAAGAGATTGTCCATTTTGTACACGAAGTGCATCGAGCTTTTGCCGTAACCCTCTCAACATTTTATCCCATGCTATGTGGGTGAAATTATGATACCATGCCAAGTTTCAACCTTTTTAGAGTTCATTTGTGGTGCTTTTTAATTTCAGGGTCATTTAGCTCAAAACAATTCATTAAATGCATAAAAAATAGCAAATGAAGTTAGATAGGGTTGAAATTTTAGGATGTGGCTTCTAATGCTTCATATTGAATGCACAAAAAGTCTGGAGTTGAAATAAGTTAAAAAAATTGAAATCCTTTTGTAACACACGAGTTTTCATCCGAAACCCTGATACTTCGAAAGAGATTGTCCATTTTGTACACGAAGTGCATCCAGTTTTTGCCGTAACCCTCTCAACTTTTTAGCACATGCTATGTGGGTGAAATTATGATACCATGCCAAGTTTCAACCATTTCAGAGTTCATTTGTGGTGCTTTTTAATTTCAGGGTCATTTAGCTGAAAACAATTCATTAAATGCATGAAAAATAGCAAATGAAGTTAGATAGGGTTGAAAGTTTAGGATGTGGCTTCTAATGGTTCATATTGAATGCACAAAAAGTCTGGAGTTGAAATAATTTTAAAAAATTGAAATCCTTTTGTAACAGACGAGTTTTCGTCCGAAACCCTGATACTTCGAAAGAGATTGTCCATTTTGTACACGAAGTGCATCCAGTTTTTTCCGTAACCCTCTCAACTTTTTAGCACATGCTATGTGGGTGAAATTATGATATACCATGCCAAGTTTCAACCATTTCCGAGTTCATTTGTGGTGCTTTTTAATTTCAGGGTCATTTAGCTGAAAACAATTCATTAAATGCATGAAAAATAGCAAATGAAGTTAGATAGGGTTGAAATTTTAGGATGTGGCTTCTAATGGTTCATATTGAATGCACAAAAAGTCTGGAGTTTAAATAATTTTAAAAAATTGAAATCCTTTTGTAACACACGAGTTTTCGTCCGAAACCCTGATACTTCGAAAGAGATTGTCCATTTTGTACACGAAGTGCATCCAGTTTTTGCCGTAACCCTCTCAACTTTTTAGCACATGCTATGTGGGTGAAATTATGATACCATGCCAAGTTTCAACCATTTCAGAGTTCATTTGTGCTGCTTTTTAATTTCAAGGTCGTTTAGCTCAAAACAAGTCATTAAATGCATAAAAAATAGCAAATGAAGTTAGATAGGGTTGAAATTTTAGGATGTGGCTTCTAATGCTTCATATTGAATGCACAAAAAGTCTGGAGTTGAAATAAGTTAAAAAAATTGAAATCCTTTGGTAACACATGAGTTTTCGTCCGAAACCCTGATACTTCGAAAGAGATTGTCCATTTTGTACACAAAGTGCATCCAGTTTTTGCCGTAACCCTCTCAACTTTTTAGCACATGCTATGTGGGTGAAATTATGATACCATGCCAAGTTTCAACCATTTCAGAGTTCATTTGTGGTGCTTTTTAATTTCAGGGTCATTTAGCTCATAACAATTCATTAAATGCATGAAAAATAGCAAATGAAGTTAGATAGGGTTGAGAGTTTAGGATGTGGCTTCTAATGGTTCATATTGAATGCACAAAAAGTCTGGAGTTGAAATAAGTTTAAAAAATTGAAATCCTTTTGTAACAGACGAGTTTTCGTCCGAAACCCTGATACTTCGAAAGAGATTGTCCATTTTGTACACGAAGTGCATCCAGTTTTTTCCGTAACACTCTCAACTGTTTAGCACATGCTATGTGGGTGAAATTATGATATACCATGCCAACTTTCAACCATTTCAGAGTTCATTTGTGGTGCTTTTTAATTTCAGGGTTATTTAGCTCAAAACAATTCATTAAATGCATGAAAAATAGCAAATGAAGTTAGATAGGGTTGAAATTTTAGGATGTGGCTTCTAATGGTTCATATGGAATGCACAAAAAGTTTGGAGTTGAAATAAGTTTAAAAAAATTGAAATCCTTTTGTAACAGACGAGTTTTCGTCCTAAACCCTGATACTTCGAAAGAGATTGTCCATTTTGTACACGAAGTGCATCTAGTTTTTGCCGTAACCGTCTCAACTTTTTAGCACATGCTATGTGGGTGAAATTATGGTACCATGCCAAGTTTCAACCATTTCAGAGTTCATTTGTGGTGCTTTTTAATTTCAGGGTCATTTAGGTCAAAACAATTCATTAAATGCATAAAAAATAGCAACAGAAGTTAGATAGGGTTGAAATTTTAGGATGTGGCTTATAATGCTTCATATTGAATGCACAAAAAGTCTGGAGTTGAAATAAGTTTAAAAAATTGAAATCCTTTTGTAACACACGAGTTTTCGTCCGAAACCCTGATACTTCGAAAGAGATTGTCCGTTTTGTACACGAAGTGCATCCAGTTTTTGCCGTAACCCTCTCAAATTTTTAGCACATGCTATGTGGGTGAAATTATGATACCATGCCAAGTTTCAACCATTTCAGAGTTCATTTGTGGTGCTTTTTAGTTTCAGGGTCATTTAGCTCAAAACAATTCATTTAATGCATGAAAAATAGCAAATGAAGTTAGATAGGGTTGAAATTTTAGGATGTGGCTTCTAATGGTTCATATTGAATGCACAAAAAGTTTGGAGTTGAAATAAGTTAAAAAAAATTGAAATCCTTTTGTAACAGACGAGTTTTCGTCCTAAACCCTGATACTTCGAAAGAGATTGTCCATTTTGTACACGAAGTGCATCCAGTTTTTGCCGTAACCCTCTCAACTTTTTAGCACATGCTATGGGGGTGAAATTATGATACCATGCCAAGTTTCAACCATTTCAGAGTTCATTTGTGGTGCTTTTTAATTTCAGGGTCATTTAGGTCAAAACAATTCATTAAATGCATAAAAAATAGCAACAGAAGTTAGATAGGGTTGAAATTTTAGGATGTGGCTTCTAATGCTTCATATTGAATGCACAAAAAGTCTGGAGTTGAAATAAGTTTAAAAAATTGAAATCCTTTTGTAACACACGAGTTTTCGTCCGAAACCCTGATACTTCGAAAGAGATTGTCCGTTTTGTACACGAAGTGCATCCAGTTTTTGCCGTAACCCTCTCAAATTTTTAGCACATGCTATGTGGGTGAAATTATGATACCATGCCAAGTTTCAACCATTTCAGAGTTCATTTGTGGTGCTTTTTAATTTCAGGGTCATTTAGCTCAAAACAATTCATTAAATGCATGAAAAATAGCAAATGAAGTTAGATAGGGTTGAAAGTTTAGGATGTGGCTTCTAATGGTTCATATTGAATGCACAAAAAGTCTGGAGTTGAAATAATTTTAAAAAATTGAAATCCTTATGTAACAGACGAGTTTTCGTCCGAAACCCTGACACTTCGAAAGAGATTGTCCATTTTGTACACGAAGTGCATCCAGCTTTTGCCGTAACCCTCTCAACTTTTTATCCCATGCTATGTGGGTGAAATTATGATACCATGCCAAGTTTCAACCTTTTTAGAGTTCATTTGTGGTGCTTTTTAATTTCAGGGTCATTTAGCTCAAAACAATTCATTAAATGCATAAAAAATAGCAAATGAAGTTAGATAGGGTTGAAATTTTAGGATGTGGCTTCTAATGCTTCATATTTAATGCACAAAAAGTCTAGAGTTGAAATAAGTTAAAAAAAATTGAAATCCTTTTGTAACACACGAGTTTTCATCCGAAACCCTGATACTTCGAAAGAGATTGTCCATTTTGTACACGAAGTGCATCCAGTTTTTGCCGTAACCCTCTCAACTTTTTAGCACATGCTATGTGGGTGAAATTATGATACCATGCCAAGTTTAAACCATTTCAGAGTTCATTTGTGGTGCTTTTTAATTTCAGGGTCATTTAGCTGAAAACAATTCATTAAATGCATGAAAAATAGCAAATGAAGTTAGATAGGGTTGAAAGTTTAGGATGTGGCTTCTAATGGTTTATATTGAATGCACAAAAAGTCTGGAGTTGAAATAATTTTAAAAAATTGAAATCCTTTTGTAACAGACGAGTTTTCGTCCGAAACCCTGATACTTCGAAAGAGATTGTCCATTTTGTACACGAAGTGCATCCAGTTTTTCCCGTAACCCTCTCAACTTTTTAGCACATGCTATGTGGGTGAAATTATGATATACCATGCCAAGTTTCAACCATTTCCGAGTTCATTTGTGGTGCTTTTTAATTTCAGGGTCATTTAGCTGAAAACAATTCATTAAATGCATGAAAAATAGCAAATGAAGTTAGATAGGGTTGAAATTTTAGGATGTGGCTTCTAATGGTTCATATTGAATGCACAAAAAGTCTGGAGTTGAAATAATTTTAAAAAATTGAAATCCTTTTGTAACAGACGAGTTTTCGTCCGAAACCCTGATACTTCGAAAGAGATTGTCCATTTTGTACACGAAGTGCATCCAGTTTTTGCCGTAACCCTCTCAACTTTTAGCACATGCTATGCGGGTGAAATTATGATACCATGCCAACTTTCAACCATTTCAGAGTTCATTTGTGGTGCTTTTTAATTTCAGGGTCATTTAGCTCAAAACAATTCATTAAATGCATGAAAAATAGCAAATGAAGTTAGATAGGGTCGAAATTTTAGGATGTGGCTTCTAATGGTTCATATTGAATGCACAAAAAGTCTGGAGTTGAAATAAGTTTAAAAAAATTGAAATCCTTTTGTAACAGACGAGTTTTCGTCCGAAACCCTGATACTTCGAAAGAGATTGTCCATTTTGTACACGAAGTGCATCCAGTTTTTGCCGTAACCCTCTCAACTTTTTAGCACATGCTATGTGGGTGAAATTATGATACCATGCCAAGTTTCAACCATTTCAGAGTTCATTTGTGGTGCTTTTTAATTTCACGGTCGTTTAGCTCAAAACAATTCATTAAATGCATGAAAAATAGCAAATGAAGTTAGATAGGGTTGAAATTTTAGGATGTGGCTTCTAATGGTTCATATTGAATGCACAAAAAGTCTGGAGTTGAAATAAGTTGAAAAAAATTGAAATCCTTTTGTAACAGACGAGTTTTCGTCCGAAACCCTGATACTTCGAAAGAGATTGTCCATTTTGTACACGAAGTGCATCCAGTTTTTGCCGTAACCCTCTCAACTTTTTAGCACATGCTATGTGGGTGAAATTATGATACCATGCCAACTTTCAACCATTTCAGAGTTCATTTGTGGTGCTTTTTAATTTCAGGGTCATTTAGCTCAAAACAATTCATTAAATGCATGAAAAATAGCAAATGAAGTTAGATAGGGTTGAAATTTTAGGATGTGGCTTCTAATGGTTCATATTGAATGCACAAAAAGTCTGGAGTTGAAATAAGTTAAAAAAATTGAAATCCTTATGTAACAGACGAGTTTTCGTCCGAAACCCTGATACTTCGAAAGAGATTGTCCATTTGTACACGAAGTGCATCGAGCTTTTGCCGTAACCCTCTCAACTTTTTATCCCATGCTATGTGGGTGAAATTATGATACCATGCCAAGTTTCAACCTTTTTAGAGTTCATTTGTGGTGCTTTTTAATTTCAGGGTCATTTAGCTCAAAACAATTCATTAAATGCATAAAAAATAGCAAATGAAGTTAGATAGGGTTGAAATTTTATGATGTGGCTTCTAATGCTTCATATTGAATGCACAAAAAGTCTGGAGTTGAAATAAGTTAAAAAAATTGAAATCCTTTTGTAACACACGAGTTTTCATCCGAAACCCTGATACTTCGAAAGAGATTGTCCATTTTGTACACGAAGTGCATCCAGTTTTTGCCGTAACCCTCTCAACTTTTTAGCACATGCTATGTGGGTGAAATTATGATACCATGCCAAGTTTCAACCATTTCAGAGTTCATTTGTGGTGCTTTTTAATTTCAGGGTCATTTAGCTGAAAACAATTCATTAAATGCATGAAAAATAGCAAATGAAGTTAGATAGGGTTGAAAGTTTAGGATGTGGCTTCTAATGGTTCATATTGAATGCACAAAAAGTCTGGAGTTGAAATAATTTTAAAAAATTGAAATCCTTTTGTAAAAGACGAGTTTTCGTCCGAAATCCTGATACTTCGAAAGAGATTGTCCATTTTGTACACGAAGTGCATCCAGTTTTTTCCGTAACCGTCTCAACTTTTTTAGCACATGCTATGTGGGTGAAATTATGATATACCATGCCAAGTTTCAACCATTTCCGAGTTCATTTGTGGTGCTTTTTAATTTCAGGGTCATTTAGCTGAAAACAATTCATTAAATGCATGAAAAATAGCAAATGAAGTTAGATAGGGTTGAAATTTTAGGATGTGGCTTCTAATGGTTCATATTGAATGCACAAAAAGTCTGGAGTTGAAATAATTTTAAAAAATTGAAATCCTTTTGTAACAGACGAGTTTTCGTCCGAAACCCTGATACTTCGAAAGAGATTGTCCATTTTGTACACGAAGTGCATCCAGTTTTTTCCGTAACCCTCTCAACTGTTTAGCACATGCTATGTGGGTGAAATTATGATATACCATGCCAAGTTTCAACCATTTCAGAGTTCATTTGTGGTGCTTTTTAATTTCAGGGTCATTTAGCTCAAAACAATTCATTAAATGCATGAAAAATAGCAAATGAAGTTAGATAGGGTTGAAATTTTAGGATGTGGCTTCTAATGGTTCATATTGAATGCACCAAAAGTCTGGAGTTGAAATAAGTTAAAAAAATTGAAATCCTTATGTAACAGACGAGTTTTCGTCCGAAACCCTGATACTTCGAAAGAGATTGTCCATTTTGTACACGAAGTGCATCGAGCTTTTGCCGTAACCCTCTCAACATTTTATCCCATGCTATGTGGGTGAAATTATGATACCATGCCAAGTTTCAACCTTTTTAGAGTTCATTTGTGGTGCTTTTTAATTTCAGGGTCATTTAGCTCAAAACAATTCATTAAATGCATAAAAAATAGCAAATGAAGTTAGATAGGGTTGAAATTTTAGGATGTGGCTTCTAATGCTTCATATTGAATGCACAAAAAGTCTGGAGTTGAAATAAGTTAAAAAAATTGAAATCCTTTTGTAACACACGAGTTTTCATCCGAAACCCTGATACTTCGAAAGAGATTGTCCATTTTGTACACGAAGTGCATCCAGTTTTTGCCGTAACCCTCTCAAATTTTTAGCACATGCTATGTGGGTGAAATTATGATACCATGCCAAGTTTCAACCATTTCAGAGTTCATTTGTGGTGCTTTTTAATTTCAGGGTCATTTAGCTGAAAACAATTCATTAAATGCATGAAAAATAGCAAATGAAGTTAGATAGGGTTGAAAGTTTAGGATGTGGCTTCTAATGGTTCATATTGAATGCACAAAAAGTCTGGAGTTGAAATAATTTTAAAAAATTGAAATCCTTTTGTAACAGACGAGTTTTCGTCCGAAACCCTGATACTTCGAAAGAGATTGTCCATTTTGTACACGAAGTGCATCCAGTTTTTTCCGTAACCCTCTCAACTTTTTAGCACATGCTATGTGGGTGAAATTATGATATACCATGTCAAGTTTCAACCATTTCCGAGTTCATTTGTGGTGCTTTTTAATTTCAGGGTCATTTAGCTGAAAACAATTCATTAAATGCATGAAAAATAGCAAATGAAGTTAGATAGGGTTGAAATTTTAGGATGTGGCTTCTAATGGTTCATATTGAATGCACAAAAAGTCTGGAGTTTAAATAATTTTAAAAAATTGAAATCCTTTTGTAACACACGAGTTTTCGTCCGAAACCCTGATACTTCGAAAGAGATTGTCCATTTTGTACACGAAGTGCATCCAGTTTTTGCCGTAACCCTCTCAACTTTTTAGCACATGCTATGTGGGTGAAATTATGATACCATGCCAAGTTTCAACCATTTCAGAGTTCATTTGTGCTGCTTTTTAATTTCAAGGTCGTTTAGCTCAAAACAAGTCATTAAATGCATAAAAAATAGCAAATGAAGTTAGATAGGGTTGAAATTTTAGGATGTGGCTTCTAATGCTTCATATTGAATGCACAAAAAGTCTGGAGTTGAAATAAGTTAAAAAAATTGAAATCCTTTGGTAACACATGAGTTTTCGTCCGAAACCCTGATACTTCGAAAGAGATTGTCCATTTTGTACACAAAGTGCATCCAGTTTTTGCCGTAACCCTCTCAACTTTTTAGCACATGCTATGTGGGTGAAATTATGATACCATGCCAAGTTTCAACCATTTCAGAGTTCATTTGTGGTGCTTTTTAATTTCAGGGTCATTTAGCTCATAACAATTCATTAAATGCATGAAAAATAGCAAATGAAGTTAGATAGGGTTGAGAGTTTAGGATGTGGCTTCTAATGGTTCATATTGAATGCACAAAAAGTCTGGAGTTGAAATAAGTTTAAAAAATTGAAATCCTTTTGTAACAGACGAGTTTTCGTCCGAAACCCTGATACTTCGAAAGAGATTGTCCATTTTGTACACGAAGTGCATCCAGTTTTTTCCGTAACACTCTCAACTGTTTAGCACATGCTATGTGGGTGAAATTATGATATACCATGCCAACTTTCAACCATTTCAGAGTTCATTTGTGGTGCTTTTTAATTTCAGGGTTATTTAGCTCAAAACAATTCATTAAATGCATGAAAAATAGCAAATGAAGTTAGATAGGGTTGAAATTTTAGGATGTGGCTTCTAATGGTTCATATGGAATGCACAAAAAGTTTGGAGTTGAAATAAGTTTAAAAAAATTGAAATCCTTTTGTAACAGACGAGTTTTCGTCCTAAACCCTGATACTTCGAAAGAGATTGTCCATTTTGTACACGAAGTGCATCCAATTTTTGCCGTAACCCTCTCAACTTTTTAGCACATGCTATGTGGGTGAAATTATGATACCATGCCAAGTTTCAACCATTTCAGAGTTCATTTGTGGTGCTTTTTAGTTTCAGGGTCATTTAGCTCAAAACAATTCATTTAATGCATGAAAAATAGCAAATGAAGTTAGATAGGGTTGAAATTTTAGGATGTGGCTTCTAATGGTTCATATTGAATGCACAAAAAGTTTGGAGTTGAAATAAGTTAAAAAAAATTGAAATCCTTTTGTAACAGACGAGTTTTCGTCCTAAACCCTGATACTTCGAAAGAGATTGTCCATTTTGTACACGAAGTGCATCCAGTTTTTGCCGTAACCCTCTCAACTTTTTAGCACATGCTATGGGGGTGAAATTATGATACCATGCCAAGTTTCAACCATTTCAGAGTTCATTTGTGGTGCTTTTTAATTTCAGGGTCATTTAGGTCAAAACAATTCATTAAATGCATAAAAAATAGCAACAGAAGTTAGATAGGGTTGAAATTTTAGGATGTGGCTTCTAATGCTTCATATTGAATGCACAAAAAGTCTGGAGTTGAAATAAGTTTAAAAAATTGAAATCCTTTTGTAACACACGAGTTTTCGTCCGAAACCCTGATACTTCGAAAGAGATTGTCCGTTTTGTACACGAAGTGCATCCAGTTTTTGCCGTAACCCTCTCAAATTTTTAGCACATGCTATGTGGGTGAAATTATGATACCATGCCAAGTTTCAACCATTTCAGAGTTCATTTGTGGTGCTTTTTAATTTCAGGGTCATTTAGCTCAAAACAATTCATTAAATGCATGAAAAATAGCAAATGAAGTTAGATAGGGTTGAAAGTTTAGGATGTGGCTTCTAATGGTTCATATTGAATGCACAAAAAGTCTGGAGTTGAAATAATTTTAAAAAATTGAAATCCTTATGTAACAGACGAGTTTTCGTCCGAAACCCTGACACTTCGAAAGAGATTGTCCATTTTGTACACGAAGTGCATCCAGCTTTTGCCGTAACCCTCTCAACTTTTTATCCCATGCTATGTGGGTGAAATTATGATACCATGCCAAGTTTCAACCTTTTTAGAGTTCATTTGTGGTGCTTTTTAATTTCAGGGTCATTTAGCTCAAAACAATTCATTAAATGCATAAAAAATAGCAAATGAAGTTAGATAGGGTTGAAATTTTAGGATGTGGCTTCTAATGCTTCATATTTAATGCACAAAAAGTCTAGAGTTGAAATAAGTTAAAAAAATTGAAATCCTTTTGTAACACACGAGTTTTCATCCGAAACCCTGATACTTCGAAAGAGATTGTCCATTTTGTACACGAAGTGCATCCAGTTTTTGCCGTAACCCTCTCAACTTTTTAGCACATGCTATGTGGGTGAAATTATGATACCATGCCAAGTTTAAACCATTTCAGAGTTCATTTGTGGTGCTTTTTAATTTCAGGGTCATTTAGCTGAAAACAATTCATTAAATGCATGAAAAATAGCAAATGAAGTTAGATAGGGTTGAAAGTTTAGGATGTGGCTTCTAATGGTTTATATTGAATGCACAAAAAGTCTGGAGTTGAAATAATTTTAAAAAATTGAAATCCTTTTGTAACAGACGAGTTTTCGTCCGAAACCCTGATACTTCGAAAGAGATTGTCCATTTTGTACACGAAGTGCATCCAGTTTTTCCCGTAACCCTCTCAACTTTTTAGCACATGCTATGTGGGTGAAATTATGATATACCATGCCAAGTTTCAACCATTTCCGAGTTCATTTGTGGTGCTTTTTAATTTCAGGGTCATTTAGCTGAAAACAATTCATTAAATGCATGAAAAATAGCAAATGAAGTTAGATAGGGTTGAAATTTTAGGATGTGGCTTCTAATGGTTCATATTGAATGCACAAAAAGTCTGGAGTTGAAATAATTTTAAAAAATTGAAATCCTTTTGTAACAGACGAGTTTTCGTCCGAAACCCTGATACTTCGAAAGAGATTGTCCATTTTGTACACGAAGTGCATCCAGTTTTTGCCGTAACCCTCTCAACTTTTAGCACATGCTATGCGGGTGAAATTATGATACCATGCCAACTTTCAACCATTTCAGAGTTCATTTGTGGTGCTTTTTAATTTCAGGGTCATTTAGCTCAAAACAATTCATTAAATGCATGAAAAATAGCAAATGAAGTTAGATAGGGTCGAAATTTTAGGATGTGGCTTCTAATGGTTCATATTGAATGCACAAAAAGTCTGGAGTTGAAATAAGTTTAAAAAAATTGAAATCCTTTTGTAACAGACGAGTTTTCGTCCGAAACCCTGATACTTCGAAAGAGATTGTCCATTTTGTACACGAAGTGCATCCAGTTTTTGCCGTAACCCTCTCAACTTTTTAGCACATGCTATGTGGGTGAAATTATGATACCATGCCAAGTTTCAACCATTTCAGAGTTCATTTGTGGTGCTTTTTAATTTCACGGTCGTTTAGCTCAAAACAATTCATTAAATGCATGAAAAATAGCAAATGAAGTTAGATAGGGTTGAAATTTTAGGATGTGGCTTCTAATGGTTCATATTGAATGCACAAAAAGTCTGGAGTTGAAATAAGTTGAAAAAAATTGAAATCCTTTTGTAACAGACGAGTTTTCGTCCGAAACCCTGATACTTCGAAAGAGATTGTCCATTTTGTACACGAAGTGCATCCAGTTTTTGCCGTAACCCTCTCAACTTTTTAGCACATGCTATGTGGGTGAAATTATGATACCATGCCAACTTTCAACCATTTCAGAGTTCATTTGTGGTGCTTTTTAATTTCAGGGTCATTTAGCTCAAAACAATTCATTAAATGCATGAAAAATAGCAAATGAAGTTAGATAGGGTTGAAATTTTAGGATGTGGCTTCTAATGGTTCATATTGAATGCACAAAAAGTCTGGAGTTGAAATAAGTTAAAAAAATTGAAATCCTTATGTAACAGACGAGTTTTCGTCCGAAACCCTGATACTTCGAAAGAGATTGTCCATTTGTACACGAAGTGCATCGAGCTTTTGCCGTAACCCTCTCAACTTTTTATCCCATGCTATGTGGGTGAAATTATGATACCATGCCAAGTTTCAACCTTTTTAGAGTTCATTTGTGGTGCTTTTTAATTTCAGGGTCATTTAGCTCAAAACAATTCATTAAATGCATAAAAAATAGCAAATGAAGTTAGATAGGGTTGAAATTTTATGATGTGGCTTCTAATGCTTCATATTGAATGCACAAAAAGTCTGGAGTTGAAATAAGTTAAAAAAATTGAAATCCTTTTGTAACACACGAGTTTTCATCCGAAACCCTGATACTTCGAAAGAGATTGTCCATTTTGTACACGAAGTGCATCCAGTTTTTGCCGTAACCCTCTCAACTTTTTAGCACATGCTATGTGGGTGAAATTATGATACCATGCCAAGTTTCAACCATTTCAGAGTTCATTTGTGGTGCTTTTTAATTTCAGGGTCATTTAGCTGAAAACAATTCATTAAATGCATGAAAAATAGCAAATGAAGTTAGATAGGGTTGAAAGTTTAGGATGTGGCTTCTAATGGTTCATATTGAATGCACAAAAAGTCTGGAGTTGAAATAATTTTAAAAAATTGAAATCCTTTTGTAAAAGACGAGTTTTCGTCCGAAATCCTGATACTTCGAAAGAGATAGTCCATTTTGTACACGAAGTGCATCCAGTTTTTTCCGTAACCGTCTCAACTTTTTTAGCACATGCTATGTGGGTGAAATTATGATATACCATGCCAAGTTTCAACCATTTCCGAGTTCATTTGTGGTGCTTTTTAATTTCAGGGTCATTTAGCTGAAAACAATTCATTAAATGCATGAAAAATAGCAAATGAAGTTAGATAGGGTTGAAATTTTAGGATGTGGCTTCTAATGGTTCATATTGAATGCACAAAAAGTCTGGAGTTGAAATAATTTTAAAAAATTGAAATCCTTTTGTAACAGACGAGTTTTCGTCCGAAACCCTGATACTTCGAAAGAGATTGTCCATTTTGTACACGAAGTGCATCCAGTTTTTTCCGTAACCCTCTCAACTGTTTAGCACATGCTATGTGGGTGAAATTATGATATACCATGCCAAGTTTCAACCATTTCAGAGTTCATTTGTGGTGCTTTTTAATTTCAGGGTCATTTAGCTCAAAACAATTCATTAAATGCATGAAAAATAGCAAATGAAGTTAGATAGGGTTGAAATTTTAGGATGTGGCTTCTAATGGTTCATATTGAATGCACAAAAAGTCTGGACTTGAAATAAGTTAAAAAAATTGAAATCCTTATGTAACAGACGAGTTTTCGTCCGAAACCCTGATACTTCGAAAGAGATTGTCCATTTGTACACGAAGTGCATCGAGCTTTTGCCGTAACCCTCTCAACTTTTTATCCCATGCTATGTGGGTGAAATTATGATACCATGCCAAGTTTCAACCTTTTTAGAGTTCATTTGTGGTGCTTTTTAATTTCAGGGTCATTTAGCTCAAAACAATTCATTAAATGCATAAAAAATAGCAAATGAAGTTAGATAGGGTTGAAATTTTATGATGTGGCTTCTAATGCTTCATATTGAATGCACAAAAAGTCTGGAGTTGAAATAAGTTAAAAAAATTGAAATCCTTTTGTAACACACGAGTTTTCATCCGAAACCCTGATACTTCGAAAGAGATTGTCCATTTTGTACACGAAGTGCATCCAGTTTTTGCCGTAACCCTCTCAACTTTTTAGCACATGCTATGTGGGTGAAATTATGATACCATGCCAAGTTTCAACCATTTCAGAGTTCATTTGTGGTGCTTTTTAATTTCAGGGTCATTTAGCTGAAAACAATTCATTAAATGCATGAAAAATAGCAAATGAAGTTAGATAGGGTTGAAAGTTTAGGATGTGGCTTCTAATGGTTCATATTGAATGCACAAAAAGTCTGGAGTTGAAATAATTTTAAAAAATTGAAATCCTTTTGTAAAAGACGAGTTTTCGTCCGAAATCCTGATACTTCGAAAGAGATTGTCCATTTTTTACACGAAGTGCATCCAGTTTTTTCCGTAACCGTCTCAACTTTTTTAGCACATGCTATGTGGGTGAAATTATGATATACCATGCCAAGTTTCAACCATTTCCGAGTTCATTTGTGGTGCTTTTTAATTTCAGGGTCATTTAGCTGAAAACAATTCATTAAATGCATGAAAAATAGCAAATGAAGTTAGATAGGGTTGAAATTTTAGGATGTGGCTTCTAATGGTTCATATTGAATGCACAAAAAGTCTGGAGTTTAAATAATTTTAAAAAATTGAAATCCTTTTGTAACAGACGAGTTTTCGTCCGAAACCCTGATACTTCGAAAGAGATTGTCCATTTTGTACACGAAGTGCATCCAGTTTTTGCCGTAACCCTCTCAACTTTTTAGCACATGCTATGTGGGTGAAATTATGATACCATGCCAACTTTCAACCATTTCAGAGTTCATTTGTGGTGCTTTTTAATTTCAGGGTCATTTAGCTCAAAACAATTCATTAAATGCATGAAAAATAGCAAATGAAGTTAGATAGGGTCGAAATTTTAGGATGTGGCTTCTAATGGTTCATATTGAATGCACAAAAAGTCTGGAGTTGAAATAAGTTTAAAAAAATTGAAATCCTTTTGTAACAGACGAGTTTTCGTCCGAAACCCTGATACTTCGAAAGAGATTGTCCATTTTGTACACGAAGTGCATCCAGTTTTTGCCGTAACCCTCTCAACTTTTTAGCACATGCTATGTGGGTGAAATTATGATACCATGCCAAGTTTCAACCATTTCAGAGTTCATTTGTGGTGCTTTTTAATTTCAGGGTCGTTTAGCTCAAAACAATTCATTAAATGCATGAAAAATAGCAAATGAAGTTAGATAGGGTTGAAAGTTTAGGATGTGGCTTCTAATGGTTCATATTGAATGCACAAAAAGTCTGGAGTTGAAATAATTTTAAAAAATTGAAATCCTTTTGTAACAGACGAGTTTTCGTCCGAAACCTTGATACTTCGAAAGAGATTGTCCATTTTGTACAGGAAGTGCATCCAGTTTTTTCCGTAACCCTCTCAACTGTTTAGCACATGCTATGTGGGTGAAATTATGATATACCATGCCAACTTTCAACCATTTCAGAGTTCATTTGTGGTGCTTTTTAATTTCAGGGTTATTTAGCTCAAAACAATTCATTAAATGCATGAAAAATAGCAAATGAAGTTAGATAGGGTTGAAATTTTAGGATGTGGCTTCTAATGGTTCATATGGAATGCACAAAAAGTTTGGAGTTGAAATAAGTTTAAAAAAATTGAAATCCTTTTGTAACAGACGAGTTTTCGTCCTAAACCCTCATACTTCGAAAGGGATTGTCCGTTTTGTACACGAAGTGCATCCAGTTTTTGCCGTAACCCTCTCAACTTTTTAGCACATGCTATGTGGGTGAAATTATGATACCATGCCAAGTTTCAACCATTTCAGAGTTCATTTGTGGTGCTTTTTAATTTCAGGGTCATTTAGCTCAAAACAATTCATTTAATGCATGAAAAATAGCAAATGAAGTTAGATAGGGTTGAAATTTTAGGATGTGGCTTCTAATGGTTCATATTGAATGCACAAAAAGTTTGGAGTTGAAATAAGTTAAACAAAATTGAAATCCTTTTGTAACAGACGAGTTTTCGTCCTAAACCCTGATACTTCGAAAGAGATTGTCCATTTTGTACACGAAGTGCATCCAGTTTTTGCCGTAACCCTCTCAACTTTTTAGCACATGCTTTGTGGGTGAAATTATGATACCATGCCAAGTTTCAACCATTTCAGAGTTCATTTGTGGTGCTTTTTAATTTCAGGGTCATTTAGCTGAAAACAATTCATTAAATGCATGAAAAATAGCAAATGAAGTTAGATAGTGTTGAAAGTTTAGGATGTGGCTTCTAATGGTTCATATTGAATGCACAAAATGTCTGGAGTTGAAATAATTTTAAAAAATTGAAATCCTTTTGTAACAGACGAGTTTTCGTCCGAAACCCTGATACTTCGAAAGAGATTGTCCATTTTGTACACGAAGTGCATCCAGTTTTTTCCGTAACCCTCTCAACTGTTTAGCACATGCTATGTGGGTGAAATTATGATATACCATGCCAAGTTTCAACCATTTCCGAGTTCATTTGTGGTGCTTTTTAATTTCAGGGTCATTTAGCTGAAAACAATTCATTAAATGCATGAAAAATAGCAAATGAAGTTAGATAGGGTTGAAATTTTAGGATGTGGCTTCTAATGGTTCATATTGAATGCACAAAAAGTCTGGAGTTGAAATAATTTTAAAAAATTGAAATCCTTTTGTAACAGACGAGTTTTCGTCCGAAACCCTGATACTTCGAAAGAGATTGTCCATTTTGTACACGAAGTGCATCCAGTTTTTTCCGTAACCCTCTCAACTGTTTAGCACATGCTATGTGGGTGAAATTATGATATACCTTGCCAAGTTTCAACCATTTCCGAGTTCATTTGTGGTGCTTTTTAATTTCAGGGTCATTTAGCTGAAAACAATTCAATAAATGCATGAAAAATAGCAAATGAAGTTAGATATGGTCGAAATTTTAGGATGTGGCTTCTAATGGTTCATATTGAATGCACAAAAAGTCTGGAGTTGAAATAAGTTAAAAAAAATTGTAATCCTTTTGTAACAGACGAGTTTTCGTCCGAAACCCTGATATTTCGAAAGAGATTGTCCATTTTGTACACGAAGTGCATCCAGTTTTTTCCGTAACCCTCTCAACATTTTAGCACATGCTATGTGGGTGAAATTATGATACCATGCCAAGTTTCAACCATTTGATAGTTCATTTGTGGTGCTTTTTAATTTCAGGGTCATTTAGCTGAAAACAATTCATTAAATGCATGAAAAATAGCAAATGAAGTTAGATAGGGTTGAAAGTTTAGGATGTGGCTTCTAATGGTTCATATTGAATGCACAAAAAGTCTGGAGTTGAAATAATTTTAAAAAATTGAAATCCTTTTGTAACAGACGAGTTTTCGTCCGAAACCCTGATACTTCGAAAGAGATTGTCCGTTTTGTACACGAAGTGCATCCAGTTTTTGCCGTAACCCTCTCAACTTTTTAGCACATGCTATGTGGGTGAAATTATGATACCATGCCAAGTTTCAACCATTTCAGAGTTCATTTGTGGTGCTTTTTAATTTCAGCGTCATTTAGCTCAGAACAATTCATTAAATGCATGAAAAATAGCAAATGAAGTTAGATAGGGTTGAAATTTTAGGATGTGGCTTCTAATGGTTCATATTGAATGCACAAAAAGTCTGGAGTTGAAATAATTTTAAAAAATTGAAATCCTTTTGTAACAGACGAGTTTTCGTCCGAAACACTGATACTTCGAAAGAGATTGTCCATTTTGTACACGAAGTGCATCCAGTTTTTTCCGTAACCCTCTCAACTGTTTAGCACATGCTATGTGGGTGAAATTATGATATACCATGCCAAGTTTCAACCATTTCCGAGTTCATTTGTGGTGCTTTTTAATTTCAGGGTCATTTAGCTGAAAACAATTCATTAAATGCATGAAAAATAGCAAATGAAGTTAGATAGGGTTGAAATTTTAGGATGTGGCTTCTAATGGTTCATATTGAATGCACAAAAAGTCTGGAGTTGAAATAATTTTAAAAAATTGAAATCCTTTTGTAACAGACGAGTTTTCGTACGAAACCCTGATACTTCGAAAGAGATTGTCCATTTTGTACACGAAGTGCATCCAGTTTTTTCCGTAACCCTCTCAACTATTTAGCACATGCTATGTGGGTGAAATTATGATATACCATGCCAAGTTTCAACCATTTCCGAGTTCATTTGTGGTGCTTTTTAATTTCAGGGTCATTTAGCTGAAAACAATTCATTAAATGCATGAAAAATAGCAAATGAAGTTAGATAGGTTTGAAATTTTAGGATGTGGCTTCTAATGGTTCATATTGAATGCACAAAAAGTCTGGAGTTGAAATAATTTTAAAAAATTGAAATCCTTTTGTAACAGACGAGTTTTCGTTCGAAACCCTGATACTTCGAAAGAGATTGTCCATTTTGTACACGAAGTGCATCCAGTTTTTTCCGTAACCCTCTCAACTGTTTAGCACATGCTATGTGGGTGAAATTATGATATACCATGCCAAGTTTCAACCATTTCCGAGTTCATTTGTGGTGCTTTTTAATTTCAGGGTCATTTAGCTGAAAACAATTCATTAAATGCATGAAAAATAGCAAATGATGTTAGATAGGGTCGAAATTTTAGGATGTGGCTTCTAATGGTTCATATTGAATTGACAAAAAGTCTGGAGTTGAAATAAGTTAAAAAAAATTGAAATCCTTTTGTAACAGACGAGTTTTCGTCCGAAACCCTGATATTTCGAAAGAGATTGTCCATTTTGTACACGAAGTGCATCCAGTTTTTTCCGTAACCCTCTCAACTTTTTAGCACATGCTATGTGGGTGAAATTATGATACCATGCCAAGTTTCAACCATTTGATAGTTCATTTGTGGTGCTTTTTAATTTCAGGGTCATTTAGCTGAAAACAATTCATTAAATGCATGAAAAATAGCAAATGAAGTTAGATAGGGTTGAAATTTTAGGATGTGGCTTCTAATGGTTCATATTGAATGCACAAAAAGTCTGGAGTTGAAATAAGTTTAAAAAAATTGAAATCCTTATGTAACAGACGAGTTTTCGTCCGAAACCCTGATACTTCGAAAGAGATTGTCCATTTTGTACACGAAGTGCATCCAGCTTTTGCCGTAAACCTCTCAACTTTTTATCCCATGCTATGTGGGTGAAATTATGATACCATGCCAAGTTTCAACCTTTTTAGAGTTCATTTGTGGTGCTTTTTAATTTCAGGGTCATTTAGCTCAAAACAATTCATTAAATGCATGAAAAATAGGAAATGAAGTTAGATAGGGTTGAAATTTTAGGATGTGGCTTCTAATGCTTCATATTGAATGCACAAAAAGTCTGGAGTTGAAATAAGTTAAAAAATTTGAAATCCTTTGGTAACACACGAGTTTTCGTCCGAAACCCTGATACTTCGAAAGAGATTGTCCATTTTGTACACGAAGTGCATCCAGTTTTTGCCGTAACCCTCTCAACTATTTAGCACATGCTATGTGGGTGAAATATGATACCATGCCAAGTTTCAACCTTTTTAGAGTTCATTTGTGGTGCTTTTTAATTTCAGGGTCATTTAGCTCAAAACAATTCATTAAATGCATGAAAAATAGCAAATGAAGTTAGATAGGGTTGAAAGTTTAGGATGTGGCTTCTAATGGTTCATATTGAATGCACAAAAAGTCTGGAGTTGAAATAATTTTAAAAAATTGAAATCCTTTTGTAACAGACGAGTTTTCGTCTGAAACCGTGATACTTCGAAAGAGATTGTCCATTTTGTACACGAAGTGCATCCAGTTTTTGCCGTAACCCTCTCAACTTTTTAGCACATGCTATGTGGGTGAAATTATGATACCATGCCAACTTTCAACCATTTCAGAGTTCATTTGTGGTGCTTTTTATTTTCAGGGTTATTTAGCTCAAAACAATTCATTAAATGCATGAAAAATAGCAAATGAAGTTAGATAGGGTTGAAATTTAAAGAATGTGGCTTCTAATGGTTCATATGGAATGCACAAAAAGTTTGGAGTTGAAATAAGTTTAAAAAAATTGAAATCCTTTTGTAACAGACGAGTTTTCGTCCGAAACACTGATACTTCGAAAGAGATTGTCCATTTTGTACACGAAGTGCATCCAGTTTTTTCCGTAACCCTCTCAACTGTTTAGCACATGCTATGTGGGTGAAATTATGATATACCATGCCAAGTTTCAACCATTTCCGAGTTCATTTGTGGTGCTTTTTAATTTCAGGGTCATTTAGCTGAAAACAATTCATTAAATGCATGAAAAATAGCAAATGAAGTTAGATAGGGTCGAAATTTTAGGATGTGGCTTCTAATGGTTCATATTGAATGCACAAAAAGTTTGGAGTTGAAATAAGTTATAAAAAATTGAAATCCTTTTGTAACAGACGAGTTTTCGTCCTAAACCCTGATACTTCGAAAGAGATTGTCCATTTTGTACACGAAGTGCATCCAGTTTTTGCCGTAACCCTCTCAACTTTTTAGCACATGCTATGTGGGTGAAATTATGGTACCATGCCAAGTTTCAACCATTTCAGAGTTCATTTGTGGTGCTTTTTAATTTCAGGGTCATTTAGCTCAAAACAATTCATTAAATGCATGAAAAATAGCAAATGAAGTTAGATAGGGTTGAAAGTTTAGGATGTGGCTTCTAATGGTTCATATTGAATGCACAAAAAGTCTGGAGTTGAAATAATTTTAAAAAATTGAAATCCTTTTGTAACAGACGAGTTTTCGTCCGAAACCCTGATACTTCGAAAGAGATTGTCCATTTTGTACACGAAGTGCATCCAGTTTTTTCCGTAACCCTCTCAACTTTTTAGCACATGCTATGTGGGTGAAATTATGATATACCATGCCAAGTTTCAACCATTTCCGAGTTCATTTGTGGTGCTTTTTAATTTCAGGGTCATTTAGCTGAAAACAATTCATTAAATGCATGAAAAATTGCAAATGAAGTTAGATAGGGTTGAAATTTTAGGATGTGGCTTCTAATGGTTCATATTGAATGCACAAAAAGTCTGGAGTTTAAATAATTTTAAAAAATTGAAAATCCTTTTGTAACAGACGAGTTTTCGTCCGAAACCCTGATATTTCGAAAGAGATTGTCCATTTTGTATACGAAGTGCATCCAGCTTTTGCCGTAACCCTCTCAACTTTTTAGCACATGCTATGTGGGTGAAATTATGATACCATGCCAACTTTCAACCATTTCAGAGTTCATTTGTGGTGCTTTTTAATTTCAGGGTCATTTAGCTCAAAACAATTCATTAAATGCATGAAAAATAGCAAATGAAGTTAGATAGGGTCGAAATTTTAGGATGTGGCTTATAATGGTTCATATTGAATGCACAAAAAGTCTGGAGTTGAAATAAGTTTAAAAAAATTGAAATCCTTTTGTAACAGACGAGTTTTCGTCCGAAACCCTGATACTTCGAAAGAGATTGTCCATTTTGTACACGAAGTGCATCCAGTTTTTGCCGTAACCCTCTCAACTTTTTAGCACATGCTATGTGGGTGAAATTATGATACCATGCCAAGTTTAAACCATTTCAGAGTTCATTTGTGGTGCTTTTTAATTTCAGGGTCATTTAGCTGAAAACAATTCATTAAATGCATGAAAAATAGCAAATGAAGTTAGATAGGGTTGAAAGTTTAGGATGTGGCTTCTAATGGTTCATATTGAATGCACAAAAAGTCTGGAGTTGAAATAATTTTAAAAAATTGAAATCCTTTTGTAACAGACGAGTTTTCGTCCGAAACCCTGATACTTCGAAAGAGATTGTCCATTTTGTACACGAAGTGCATCCAGTTTTTCCCGTAACCCTCTCAACTTTTTAGCACATGCTATGTGGGTGAAATTATGATATACCATGCCAAGTTTCAACCATTTCCGAGTTCATTTGTGGTGCTTTTTAATTTCAGGGTCATTTAGCTGAAAACAATTCATTAAATGCATGAAAAATAGCAAATGAAGTTAGATAGGGTTGAAATTTTAGGATGTGGCTTCTAATGGTTCATATTGAATGCACAAAAAGTCTGGAGTTGAAATAATTTTAAAAAATTGAAATCCTTTTGTAACAGACGAGTTTTCGTCCGAAACCCTGATACTTCGAAAGAGATTGTCCATTTTGTACACGAAGTGCATCCAGTTTTTGCCGTAACCCTCTCAACTTTTAGCACATGCTATGCGGGTGAAATTATGATACCATGCCAACTTTCAACCATTTCAGAGTTCATTTGTGGTGCTTTTTAATTTCAGGGTCATTTAGCTCAAAACAATTCATTAAATGCATGAAAAATAGCAAATGAAGTTAGATAGGGTCGAAATTTTAGGATGTGGCTTCTAATGGTTCATATTGAATGCACAAAAAGTCTGGAGTTGAAATAAGTTTAAAAAAATTGAAATCCTTTTGTAACAGACGAGTTTTCGTCCGAAACCCTGATACTTCGAAAGAGATTGTCCATTTTGTACACGAAGTGCATCCAGTTTTTGCCGTAACCCTCTCAACTTTTTAGCACATGCTATGTGGGTGAAATTATGATACCATTCCAACTTTCAACCATTTCAGAGTTCATTTGTGGTGCTTTTTAATTTCAGGGTCATTTAGCTCAAAACAATTCATTAAATGCATGAAAAATAGCAAATGAAGTTAGATAGGGTTGAAATTTTAGGATGTGGCTTCTAATGGTTCATATTGAATGCACAAAAAGTCTGGAGTTGAAATAAGTTAAAAAAATTGAAATCCTTATGTAACAGACGAGTTTTCGTCCGAAACCCTGATACTTCGAAAGAGATTGTCCATTTGTACACGAAGTGCATCGAGCTTTTGCCGTAACCCTCTCAACTTTTTATCCCATGCTATGTGGGTGAAATTATGATACCATGCCAAGTTTCAACCTTTTTAGAGTTCATTTGTGGTGCTTTTTAATTTCAGGGTCATTTAGCTCAAAACAATTCATTAAATGCATAAAAAATAGCAAATGAAGTTAGATAGGGTTGAAATTTTATGATGTGGCTTCTAATGCTTCATATTGAATGCACAAAAAGTCTGGAGTTGAAATAAGTTAAAAAAATTGAAATCCTTTTGTAACACACGAGTTTTCATCCGAAACCCTGATACTTCGAAAGAGATTGTCCATTTTGTACACGAAGTGCATCCAGTTTTTGCCGTAACCCTCTCAACTTTTTAGCACATGCTATGTGGGTGAAATTATGATACCATGCCAAGTTTCAACCATTTCCGAGTTCATTTGTGGTGCTTTTTAATTTCAGGGTCATTTAGCTGAAAACAATTCATTAAATGCATGAAAAATAGCAAATGAAGTTAGATAGGGTTGAAATTTTAGGATGTGGCTTCTAATGGTTCATATTGAATGCACAAAAAGTCTGGAGTTGAAATAATTTTAAAAAATTGAAATCCTTTTGTAACAGACGAGTTTTCGTACGAAACCCTGATACTTCGAAAGAGATTGTCCATTTTGTACACGAAGTGCATCCAGTTTTTTCCGTAACCCTCTCAACTATTTAGCACATGCTATGTGGGTGAAATTATGATATACCATGCCAAGTTTCAACCATTTCCGAGTTCATTTGTGGTGCTTTTTAATTTCAGGGTCATTTAGCTGAAAACAATTCATTAAATGCATGAAAAATAGCAAATGAAGTTAGATAGGTTTGAAATTTTAGGATGTGGCTTCTAATGGTTCATATTGAATGCACAAAAAGTCTGGAGTTGAAATAATTTTAAAAAATTGAAATCCTTTTGTAACAGACGAGTTTTCGTTCGAAACCCTGATACTTCGAAAGAGATTGTCCATTTTGTACACGAAGTGCATCCAGTTTTTTCCGTAACCCTCTCAACTGTTTAGCACATGCTATGTGGGTGAAATTATGATATACCATGCCAAGTTTCAACCATTTCCGAGTTCATTTGTGGTGCTTTTTAATTTCAGGGTCATTTAGCTGAAAACAATTCATTAAATGCATGAAAAATAGCAAATGATGTTAGATAGGGTCGAAATTTTAGGATGTGGCTTCTAATGGTTCATATTGAATTGACAAAAAGTCTGGAGTTGAAATAAGTTAAAAAAAATTGAAATCCTTTTGTAACAGACGAGTTTTCGTCCGAAACCCTGATATTTCGAAAGAGATTGTCCATTTTGTACACGAAGTGCATCCAGTTTTTTCCGTAACCCTCTCAACTTTTTAGCACATGCTATGTGGGTGAAATTATGATACCATGCCAAGTTTCAACCATTTGATAGTTCATTTGTGGTGCTTTTTAATTTCAGGGTCATTTAGCTGAAAACAATTCATTAAATGCATGAAAAATAGCAAATGAAGTTAGATAGGGTTGAAATTTTAGGATGTGGCTTCTAATGGTTCATATTGAATGCACAAAAAGTCTGGAGTTGAAATAAGTTTAAAAAAATTGAAATCCTTATGTAACAGACGAGTTTTCGTCCGAAACCCTGATACTTCGAAAGAGATTGTCCATTTTGTACACGAAGTGCATCCAGCTTTTGCCGTAAACCTCTCAACTTTTTATCCCATGCTATGTGGGTGAAATTATGATACCATGCCAAGTTTCAACCTTTTTAGAGTTCATTTGTGGTGCTTTTTAATTTCAGGGTCATTTAGCTCAAAACAATTCATTAAATGCATGAAAAATAGGAAATGAAGTTAGATAGGGTTGAAATTTTAGGATGTGGCTTCTAATGCTTCATATTGAATGCACAAAAAGTCTGGAGTTGAAATAAGTTAAAAAATTTGAAATCCTTTGGTAACACACGAGTTTTCGTCCGAAACCCTGATACTTCGAAAGAGATTGTCCATTTTGTACACGAAGTGCATCCAGTTTTTGCCGTAACCCTCTCAACTATTTAGCACATGCTATGTGGGTGAAATATGATACCATGCCAAGTTTCAACCTTTTTAGAGTTCATTTGTGGTGCTTTTTAATTTCAGGGTCATTTAGCTCAAAACAATTCATTAAATGCATGAAAAATAGCAAATGAAGTTAGATAGGGTTGAAAGTTTAGGATGTGGCTTCTAATGGTTCATATTGAATGCACAAAAAGTCTGGAGTTGAAATAATTTTAAAAAATTGAAATCCTTTTGTAACAGACGAGTTTTCGTCTGAAACCGTGATACTTCGAAAGAGATTGTCCATTTTGTACACGAAGTGCATCCAGTTTTTGCCGTAACCCTCTCAACTTTTTAGCACATGCTATGTGGGTGAAATTATGATACCATGCCAACTTTCAACCATTTCAGAGTTCATTTGTGGTGCTTTTTAATTTCAGGGTCGTTTAGCTCAAAACAATTCATTAAATGCATGAAAAATAGCAAATGAAGTTAGATAGGGTTGAAATTTAAAGAATGTGGCTTCTAATGGTTCATATGGAATGCACAAAAAGTTTGGAGTTGAAATAAGTTTAAAAAAATTGAAATCCTTTTGTAACAGACGAGTTTTCGTCCTAAACCCTGATACTTCGGAAGAGATTGTCCATTTTGTACACGAAGTGCATCCAGTTTTTGCCGTAACCCTCTCAACTTTTTAGCACATGCTATGTGGGTGAAATTATGATACCATGCCAACTTTCAACCATTTCAGAGTTCATTTGTGGTGCTTTTTAATTTCAGGGTCATTTAGCTCAAAACAATTCATTAAATGCATGAAAAATAGCAAATGAAGTTAGATAGGGTCGAAATTTTAGGATGTGGCTTCTAATGGTTCATATTGAATGCACAAAAAGTTTGGAGTTGAAATAAGTTATAAAAAATTGAAATCCTTTTGTAACAGACGAGTTTTCGTCCTAAACCCTGATACTTCGAAAGAGATTGTCCATTTTGTACACGAAGTGCATCCAGTTTTTGCCGTAACCCTCTCAACTTTTTAGCACATGCTATGTGGGTGAAATTATGGTACCATGCCAAGTTTCAACCATTTCAGAGTTCATTTGTGGTGCTTTTTAATTTCAGGGTCATTTAGCTCAAAACAATTCATTAAATGCATGAAAAATAGCAAATGAAGTTAGATAGGGTTGAAAGTTTAGGATGTGGCTTCTAATGGTTCATATTGAATGCACAAAAAGTCTGGAGTTGAAATAATTTTAAAAAATTGAAATCCTTTTGTAACAGACGAGTTTTCGTCCGAAACCCTGATACTTCGAAAGAGATTGTCCATTTTGTACACGAAGTGCATCCAGTTTTTTCCGTAACCCTCTCAACTTTTTAGCACATGCTATGTGGGTGAAATTATGATATACCATGCCAAGTTTCAACCATTTCCGAGTTCATTTGTGGTGCTTTTTAATTTCAGGGTCATTTAGCTGAAAACAATTCATTAAATGCATGAAAAATTGCAAATGAAGTTAGATAGGGTTGAAATTTTAGGATGTGGCTTCTAATGGTTCATATTGAATGCACAAAAAGTCTGGAGTTTAAATAATTTTAAAAAATTGAAAATCCTTTTGTAACAGACGAGTTTTCGTCCGAAACCCTGATATTTCGAAAGAGATTGTCCATTTTGTACACGAAGTGCATCCAGCTTTTGCCGTAACCCTCTCAACTTTTTAGCACATGCTATGTGGGTGAAATTATGATACCATGCCAACTTTCAACCATTTCAGAGTTCATTTGTGGTGCTTTTTAATTTCAGGGTCATTTAGCTCAAAACAATTCATTAAATGCATGAAAAATAGCAAATGAAGTTAGATAGGGTCGAAATTTTAGGATGTGGCTTATAATGGTTCATATTGAATGCACAAAAAGTCTGGAGTTGAAATAAGTTTAAAAAAATTGAAATCCTTTTGTAACAGACGAGTTTTCGTCCGAAACCCTGATACTTCGAAAGAGATTGTCCATTTTGTACACGAAGTGCATCCAGTTTTTGCCGTAACCCTCTCAACTTTTTAGCACATGCTATGTGGGTGAAATTATGATACCATGCCAAGTTTAAACCATTTCAGAGTTCATTTGTGGTGCTTTTTAATTTCAGGGTCATTTAGCTGAAAACAATTCATTAAATGCATGAAAAATAGCAAATGAAGTTAGATAGGGTTGAAAGTTTAGGATGTGGCTTCTAATGGTTCATATTGAATGCACAAAAAGTCTGGAGTTGAAATAATTTTAAAAAATTGAAATCCTTTTGTAACAGACGAGTTTTCGTCCGAAACCCTGATACTTCGAAAGAGATTGTCCATTTTGTACACGAAGTGCATCCAGTTTTTCCCGTAACCCTCTCAACTTTTTAGCACATGCTATGTGGGTGAAATTATGATATACCATGCCAAGTTTCAACCATTTCCGAGTTCATTTGTGGTGCTTTTTAATTTCAGGGTCATTTAGCTGAAAACAATTCATTAAATGCATGAAAAATAGCAAATGAAGTTAGATAGGGTTGAAATTTTAGGATGTGGCTTCTAATGGTTCATATTGAAAGCACAAAAAGTCTGGAGTTGAAATAATTTTAAAAAATTGAAATCCTTTTGTAACAGACGAGTTTTCGTCCGAAACCCTGATACTTCGAAAGAGATTGTCCATTTTGTACACGAAGTGCATCCAGTTTTTGCCGTAACCCTCTCAACTTTTAGCACATGCTATGCGGGTGAAATTATGATACCATGCCAACTTTCAACCATTTCAGAGTTCATTTGTGGTGCTTTTTAATTTCAGGGTCATTTAGCTCAAAACAATTCATTAAATGCATGAAAAATAGCAAATGAAGTTAGATAGGGTCGAAATTTTAGGATGTGGCTTCTAATGGTTCATATTGAATGCACAAAAAGTCTGGAGTTGAAATAAGTTTAAAAAAATTGAAATCCTTTTGTAACAGACGAGTTTTCGTCCGAAACCCTGATACTTCGAAAGAGATTGTCCATTTTGTACACGAAGTGCATCCAGTTTTTGCCGTAACCCTCTCAACTTTTTAGCACATGCTATGTGGGTGAAATTATGATACCATTCCAACTTTCAACCATTTCAGAGTTCATTTGTGGTGCTTTTTAATTTCAGGGTCATTTAGCTCAAAACAATTCATTAAATGCATGAAAAATAGCAAATGAAGTTAGATAGGGTTGAAATTTTAGGATGTGGCTTCTAATGGTTCATATTGAATGCACAAAAAGTCTGGAGTTGAAATAAGTTAAAAAAATTGAAATCCTTATGTAACAGACGAGTTTTCGTCCGAAACCCTGATACTTCGAAAGAGATTGTCCATTTGTACACGAAGTGCATCGAGCTTTTGCCGTAACCCTCTCAACTTTTTATCCCATGCTATGTGGGTGAAATTATGATACCATGCCAAGTTTCAACCTTTTTAGAGTTCATTTGTGGTGCTTTTTAATTTCAGGGTCATTTAGCTCAAAACAATTCATTAAATGCATAAAAAATAGCAAATGAAGTTAGATAGGGTTGAAATTTTATGATGTGGCTTCTAATGCTTCATATTGAATGCACAAAAAGTCTGGAGTTGAAATAAGTTAAAAAAATTGAAATCCTTTTGTAACACACGAGTTTTCATCCGAAACCCTGATACTTCGAAAGAGATTGTCCATTTTGTACACGAAGTGCATCCAGTTTTTGCCGTAACCCTCTCAACTTTTTAGCACATGCTATGTGGGTGAAATTATGATACCATGCCAAGTTTCAACCATTTCAGAGTTCATTTGTGGTGCTTTTTAATTTCAGGGTCATTTAGCTGAAAACAATTCATTAAATGCATGAAAAATAGCAAATGAAGTTAGATAGGGTTGAAAGTTTAGGATGTGGCTTCTAATGGTTCATATTGAATGCACAAAAAGTCTGGAGTTGAAATAATTTTAAAAAATTGAAATCCTTTTGTAAAAGACGAGTTTTCGTCCGAAATCCTGATACTTCGAAAGAGATTGTCCATTTTGTACACGAAGTGCATCCAGTTTTTTCCGTAACCGTCTCAACTTTTTTAGCACATGCTATGTGGGTGAAATTATGATATACCATGCCAAGTTTCAACCATTTCCGAGTTCATTTGTGGTGCTTTTTAATTTCAGGGTCATTTAGCTGAAAACAATTCATTAAATGCATGAAAATTAGCAAATGAAGTTAGATAGGGTTGAAATTTTAGGATGTGGCTTCTAATGGTTCATATTGAATGCACAAAAAGTCTGGAGTTGAAATAATTTTAAAAAATTGAAATCCTTATGTAACAGACGAGTTTTCGTCCGAAACCCTGATACTTCGAAAGAGATTGTCCATTTGTACACGAAGTGCATCGAGCTTTTGCCGTAACCCTCTCAACTTTTTATCCCATGCTATGTGGGTGAAATTATGATACCATGCCAAGTTTCAACCTTTTTAGAGTTCATTTGTGGTGCCTTTTAATTTCAGGGTCATTTAGCTCAAAACAATTCATTAAATGCATAAAAAATAGCAAATGAAGTTAGATAGGGTTGAAATTTTATGATGTGGCTTCTAATGCTTCATATTGAATGCACAAAAAGTCTGGAGTTGAAATAAGTTAAAAAAATTGAAATCCTTTTGTAACACACGAGTTTTCATCTGAAACCCTGATACTTCGAAAGAGATTGTCCATTTTGTACACGAAGTGCATCCAGTTTTTGCCGTAACCCTCTCAACTTTTTAGCACATGCTATGTGGGTGAAATTATGATACCATGCCAAGTTTCAACCATTTCAGAGTTCATTTGTGGTGCTTTTTAATTTCAGGGTCATTTAGCTGAAAACAATTCATTAAATGCATGAAAAATAGCAAATGAAGTTAGATAGGGTTGAAAGTTTAGGATGTGGCTTCTAATGGTTCATATTGAATGCACAAAAAGTCTGGAGTTGAAATAATTTTAAAAAATTGAAATCCTTTTGTAAAAGACGAGTTTTCGTCCGAAATCCTGATACTTCGAAAGAGATTGTCCATTTTGTACACGAAGTGCATCCAGTTTTTTCCGTAACCGTCTCAACTTTTTTAGCACATGCTATGTGGGTGAAATTATGATATACCATGCCAAGTTTCAACCATTTCCGAGTTCATTTGTGGTGCTTTTTAATTTCAGGGTCATTTAGCTGAAAACAATTCATTAAATGCATGAAAAATAGCAAATGAAGTTAGATAGGGTTGAAATTTTAGGATGTGGCTTCTAATGGTTCATATTGAATGCACAAAAAGTCTGGAGTTTAAATAATTTTAAAAAATTGAAATCCTTTTGTAACAGACGAGTTTTCGTCCGAAACCCTGATACTTCGAAAGAGATTGTCCATTTTGTACACGAA
Organism: Elymus sibiricus; assembly: GCA_039707655.1. Classification (NCBI taxonomy): domain Eukaryota; kingdom Viridiplantae; phylum Streptophyta; class Magnoliopsida; order Poales; family Poaceae; genus Elymus; species Elymus sibiricus. The sequence continues at coordinate 244,701,431 of CM077665.1, forward strand.
GTGCATCCAGTTTTTGCCGTAACCCTCTCAACTTTTTAGCACATGCTATGTGGGTGAAATTATGATACCATGCCAACTTTCAACCATTTCAGAGTTCATTTGTGGTGCTTTTTAATTTCAGGGTCATTTAGCTCAAAACAATTCATTAAATGCATGAAAAATAGCAAATGAAGTTAGATAGGGTCGAAATTTTAGGATGTGGCTTCTAATGGTTCATATTGAATGCACAAAAAGTCTGGAGTTGAAATAAGTTTAAAAAAATTGAAATCCTTTTGTAACAGACGAGTTTTCGTCCGAAACCCTGATACTTCGAAAGAGATTGTCCATTTTGTACACGAAGTGCATCCAGTTTTTGCCGTAACCCTCTCAACTTTTTAGCACATGCTATGTGGGTGAAATTATGATACCATGCCAAGTTTCAACCATTTCAGAGTTCATTTGTGGTGCTTTTTAATTTCAGGGTCGTTTAGCTCAAAACAATTCATTAAATGCATGAAAAATAGCAAATGAAGTTAGATAGGGTTGAAAGTTTAGGATGTGGCTTCTAATGGTTCATATTGAATGCACAAAAAGTCTGGAGTTGAAATAATTTTAAAAAATTGAAATCCTTTTGTAACAGACGAGTTTTCGTCCGAAACCCTGATACTTCGAAAGAGATTGTCCATTTTGTACACGAAGTGCATCCAGTTTTTTCCGTAACCCTCTCAACTGTTTAGCACATGCTATGTGGGTGAAATTATGATATACCATGCCAACTTTCAACCATTTCAGAGTTCATTTGTGGTGCTTTTTAATTTCAGGGTTATTTAGCTCAAAACAATTCATTAAATGCATGAAAAATAGCAAATGAAGTTAGATAGGGTTGAAATTTTAGGATGTGGCTTCTAATGGTTCATATGGAATGCACAAAAAGTTTGGAGTTGAAATAAGTTTAAAAAAATTGAAATCCTTTTGTAACAGACGAGTTTTCGTCCTAAACCCTCATACTTCGAAAGAGATTGTCCGTTTTGTACACGAAGTGCATCCAGTTTTTGCCGTAACCCTCTCAACTTTTTAGCACATGCTATGTGGGTGAAATTATGATACCATGCCAAGTTTCAACCATTTCAGAGTTCATTTGTGGTGCTTTTTAATTTCAGGGTCATTTAGCTCAAAACAATTCATTTAATGCATGAAAAATAGCAAATGAAGTTAGATAGGGTTGAAATTTTAGGATGTGGCTTCTAATGGTTCATATTGAATGCACAAAAAGTTTGGAGTTGAAATAAGTTAAAAAAAATTGAAATCCTTTTGTAACAGACGAGTTTTCGTCCTAAACCCTGATACTTCGAAAGAGATTGTCCATTTTGTACACGAAGTGCATCCAGTTTTTGCCGTAACCCTCTCAACTTTTTAGCACATGCTTTGTGGGTGAAATTATGATACCATGCCAAGTTTCAACCATTTCAGAGTTCATTTGTGGTGCTTTTTAATTTCAGGGTCATTTAGCTGAAAACAATTCATTAAATGCATGAAAAATAGCAAATGAAGTTAGATAGGGTTGAAAGTTTAGGATGTGGCTTCTAATGGTTCATATTGAATGCACAAAAAGTCTGGAGTTGAAATAATTTTAAAAAATTGAAATCCTTTTGTAAAAGACGAGTTTTCGTCCGAAATCCTGATACTTCGAAAGAGATTGTCCATTTTGTACACGAAGTGCATCCAGTTTTTTCCGTAACCGTCTCAACTTTTTTAGCACATGCTATGTGGGTGAAATTATGATATACCATGCCAAGTTTCAACCATTTCCGAGTTCATTTGTGGTGCTTTTTAATTTCAGGGTCATTTAGCTGAAAACAATTCATTAAATGCATGAAAAATAGCAAATGAAGTTAGATAGGGTTGAAATTTTAGGATGTGGCTTCTAATGGTTCATATTGAATGCACAAAAAGTCTGGAGTTTAAATAATTTTAAAAAATTGAAATCCTTTTGTAACAGACGAGTTTTCGTCCGAAACCCTGATACTTCGAAAGAGATTGTCCATTTTGTACACGAAGTGCATCCAGTTTTTGCCGTAACCCTCTCAACTTTTTAGCACATGCTATGTGGGTGAAATTATGATACCATGCCAACTTTCAACCATTTCAGAGTTCATTTGTGGTGCTTTTTAATTTCAGGGTCATTTAGCTCAAAACAATTCATTAAATGCATGAAAAATAGCAAATGAAGTTAGATAGGGTCGAAATTTTAGGATGTGGCTTCTAATGGTTCATATTGAATGCACAAAAAGTCTGGAGTTGAAATAAGTTTAAAAAAATTGAAATCCTTTTGTAACAGACGAGTTTTCGTCCGAAACCCTGATACTTCGAAAGAGATTGTCCATTTTGTACACGAAGTGCATCCAGTTTTTGCCGTAACCCTCTCAACTTTTTAGCACATGCTATGTGGGTGAAATTATGATACCATGCCAAGTTTCAACCATTTCAGAGTTCATTTGTGGTGCTTTTTAATTTCAGGGTCGTTTAGCTCAAAACAATTCATTAAATGCATGAAAAATAGCAAATGAAGTTAGATAGGGTTGAAAGTTTAGGATGTGGCTTCTAATGGTTCATATTGAATGCACAAAAAGTCTGGAGTTGAAATAATTTTAAAAAATTGAAATCCTTTTGTAACAGACGAGTTTTCGTCCGAAACCCTGATACTTCGAAAGAGATTGTCCATTTTGTACACGAAGTGCATCCAGTTTTTTCCGTAACCCTCTCAACTGTTTAGCACATGCTATGTGGGTGAAATTATGATATACCATGCCAACTTTCAACCATTTCAGAGTTCATTTGTGGTGCTTTTTAATTTCAGGGTTATTTAGCTCAAAACAATTCATTAAATGCATGAAAAATAGCAAATGAAGTTAGATAGGGTTGAAATTTTAGGATGTGGCTTCTAATGGTTCATATGGAATGCACAAAAAGTTTGGAGTTGAAATAAGTTTAAAAAAATTGAAATCCTTTTGTAACAGACGAGTTTTCGTCCTAAACCCTCATACTTCGAAAGAGATTGTCCGTTTTGTACACGAAGTGCATCCAGTTTTTGCCGTAACCCTCTCAACTTTTTAGCACATGCTATGTGGGTGAAATTATGATACCATGCCAAGTTTCAACCATTTCAGAGTTCATTTGTGGTGCTTTTTAATTTCAGGGTCATTTAGCTCAAAACAATTCATTTAATGCATGAAAAATAGCAAATGAAGTTAGATAGGGTTGAAATTTTAGGATGTGGCTTCTAATGGTTCATATTGAATGCACAAAAAGTTTGGAGTTGAAATAAGTTAAAAAAAATTGAAATCCTTTTGTAACAGACGAGTTTTCGTCCTAAACCCTGATACTTCGAAAGAGATTGTCCATTTTGTACACGAAGTGCATCCAGTTTTTGCCGTAACCCTCTCAACTTTTTAGCACATGCTTTGTGGGTGAAATTATGATACCATGCCAAGTTTCAACCATTTCAGAGTTCATTTGTGGTGCTTTTTAATTTCAGGGTCATTTAGCTGAAAACAATTCATTAAATGCATGAAAAATAGCAAATGAAGTTAGATAGTGTTGAAAGTTTAGGATGTGGCTTCTAATGGTTCATATTGAATGCACAAAATGTCTGGAGTTGAAATAATTTTAAAAAATTGAAATCCTTTTGTAACAGACGAGTTTTCGTCCGAAACCCTGATACTTCGAAAGAGATTGTCCATTTTGTACACGAAGTGCATCCAGTTTTTTCCGTAACCCTCTCAACTGTTTAGCACATGCTATGTGGGTGAAATTATGATATACCATGCCAAGTTTCAACCATTTCCGAGTTCATTTGTGGTGCTTTTTAATTTCAGGGTCATTTAGCTGAAAACAATTCATTAAATGCATGAAAAATAGCAAATGAAGTTAGATAGGGTTGAAATTTTAGGATGTGGCTTCTAATGGTTCATATTGAATGCACAAAAAGTCTGGAGTTGAAATAATTTTAAAAAATTGAAATCCTTTTGTAACAGACGAGTTTTCGTCCGAAACCCTGATACTTCGAAAGAGATTGTCCATTTTGTACACGAAGTGCATCCAGTTTTTTCCGTAACCCTCTCAACTGTTTAGCACATGCTATGTGGGTGAAATTATGATATACCTTGCCAAGTTTCAACCATTTCCGAGTTCATTTGTGGTGCTTTTTAATTTCAGGGTCATTTAGCTGAAAACAATTCATTAAATGCATGAAAAATAGCAAATGAAGTTAGATAGGGTCGAAATTTTAGGATGTGGCTTCTAATGGTTCATATTGAATGCACAAAAAGTCTGGAGTTGAAATAAGTTAAAAAAAATTGAAATCCTTTTGTAACAGACGAGTTTTCGTCCGAAACCCTGATATTTCGAAAGAGATTGTCCATTTTGTACACGAAGTGCATCCAGTTTTTTCCGTAACCCTCTCAACATTTTAGCACATGCTATGTGGGTGAAATTATGATACCATGCCAAGTTTCAACCATTTGATAGTTCATTTGTGGTGCTTTTTAATTTCAGGGTCATTTAGCTGAAAACAATTCATTAAATGCATGAAAAATAGCAAATGAAGTTAGATAGGGTTGAAAGTTTAGGATGTGGCTTCTAATGGTTCATATTGAATGCACAAAAAGTCTGGAGTTGAAATAATTTTAAAAAATTGAAATCCTTTTGTAACAGACGAGTTTTCGTCCGAAACCCTGATACTTCGAAAGAGATTGTCCGTTTTGTACACGAAGTGCATCCAGTTTTTGCCGTAACCCTCTCAACTTTTTAGCACATGCTATGTGGGTGAAATTATGATACCATGCCAAGTTTCAACCATTTCAGAGTTCATTTGTGGTGCTTTTTAATTTCAGCGTCATTTAGCTCAAAACAATTCATTAAATGCATGAAAAATAGCAAATGAAGTTAGATAGGGTTGAAATTTTAGGATGTGGCTTCTAATGGTTCATATTGAATGCACAAAAAGTCTGGAGTTGAAATAATTTTAAAAAATTGAAATCCTTTTGTAACAGACGAGTTTTCGTCCGAAACACTGATACTTCGAAAGAGATTGTCCATTTTGTACACGAAGTGCATCCAGTTTTTTCCGTAACCCTCTCAACTGTTTAGCACATGCTATGTGGGTGAAATTATGATATACCATGCCAAGTTTCAACCATTTCCGAGTTCATTTGTGGTGCTTTTTAATTTCAGGGTCATTTAGCTGAAAACAATTCATTAAATGCATGAAAAAATAGCAAATGAAGTTAGATAGGGTTGAAATTTTAGGATGTGGCTTCTAATGGTTCATATTGAATGCACAAAAAGTCTGGAGTTGAAATAATTTTAAAAAATTGAAATCCTTTTGTAACAGACGAGTTTTCGTACGAAACCCTGATACTTCGAAAGAGATTGTCCATTTTGTACACGAAGTGCATCCAGTTTTTTCCGTAACCCTCTCAACTATTTAGCACATGCTATGTGGGTGAAATTATGATATACCATGCCAAGTTTCAACCATTTCCGAGTTCATTTGTGGTGCTTTTTAATTTCAGGGTTATTTAGCTGAAAACAATTCATTAAATGCATGAAAAATAGCAAATGAAGTTAGATAGGGTTGAAATTTTATGATGTGGCTTCTAATGCTTCATATTGAATGCACAAAAAGTCTGGAGTTGAAATAAGTTAAAAAAATTGAAATCCTTTTGTAACACACGAGTTTTCATCCGAAACCCTGATACTTCGAAAGAGATTGTCCATTTTGTACACGAAGTGCATCCAGTTTTTGCCGTAACCCTCTCAACTTTTTAGCACATGCTATGTGGGTGAAATTATGATACCATGCCAAGTTTCAACCATTTCAGAGTTCATTTGTGGTGCTTTTTAATTTCAGGGTCATTTAGCTGAAAACAATTCATTAAATGCATGAAAAATAGCAAATGAAGTTAGATAGGGTTGAAAGTTTAGGATGTGGCTTCTAATGGTTCATATTGAATGCACAAAAAGTCTGGAGTTGAAATAATTTTAAAAAATTGAAATCCTTTTGTAAAAGACGAGTTTTCGTCCGAAATCCTGATACTTCGAAAGAGATTGTCCATTTTGTACACGAAGTGCATCCAGTTTTTTCCGTAACCGTCTCAACTTTTTTAGCACATGCTATGTGGGTGAAATTATGATATACCATGCCAAGTTTCAACCATTTCCGAGTTCATTTGTGGTGCTTTTTAATTTCAGGGTCATTTAGCTGAAAACAATTCATTAAATGCATGAAAATTAGCAAATGAAGTTAGATAGGGTTGAAATTTTAGGATGTGGCTTCTAATGGTTCATATTGAATGCACAAAAAGTCTGGAGTTGAAATAATTTTAAAAAATTGAAATCCTTATGTAACAGACGAGTTTTCGTCCGAAACCCTGATACTTCGAAAGAGATTGTCCATTTGTACACGAAGTGCATCGAGCTTTTTCCGTAACCCTCTCAACTTTTTATCCCATGCTATGTGGGTGAAATTATGATACCATGCCAAGTTTCAACCTTTTTAGAGTTCATTTGTGGTGCTTTTTAATTTCAGGGTCATTTAGCTCAAAACAATTCATTAAATGCATAAAAAATAGCAAATGAAGTTAGATAGGGTTGAAATTTTATGATGTGGCTTCTAATGCTTCATATTGAATGCACAAAAAGTCTGGAGTTGAAATAAGTTAAAAAAATTGAAATCCTTTTGTAACACACGAGTTTTCATCCGAAACCCTGATACTTCGAAAGAGATTGTCCATTTTGTACACGAAGTGCATCCAGTTTTTGCCGTAACCCTCTCAACTTTTTAGCACATGCTATGTGGGTGAAATTATGATACCATGCCAAGTTTCAACCATTTCAGAGTTCATTTGTGGTGCTTTTTAATTTCAGGGTCATTTAGCTGAAAACAATTCATTAAATGCATGAAAAATAGCAAATGAAGTTAGATAGGGTTGAAAGTTTAGGATGTGGCTTCTAATGGTTCATATTGAATGCACAAAAAGTCTGGAGTTGAAATAATTTTAAAAAATTGAAATCCTTTTGTAAAAGACGAGTTTTCGTCCGAAATCCTGATACTTCGAAAGAGATTGTCCATTTTGTACACGAAGTGCATCCAGTTTTTTCCGTAACCGTCTCAACTTTTTTAGCACATGCTATGTGGGTGAAATTATGATATACCATGCCAAGTTTCAACCATTTCCGAGTTCATTTGTGGTGCTTTTTAATTTCAGGGTCATTTAGCTGAAAACAATTCATTAAATGCATGAAAAATAGCAAATGAAGTTAGATAGGGTTGAAATTTTAGGATGTGGCTTCTAATGGTTCATATTGAATGCACAAAAAGTCTGGAGTTTAAATAAGTTTAAAAAATTGAAATCCTTTTGTAACAGACGAGTTTTCGTCCGAAACCCTGATACTTCGAAAGAGATTGTCCATTTTGTACACGAAGTGCATCCAGTTTTTGCCGTAACCCTCTCAACTTTTTAGCACATGCTATGTGGGTGAAATTATGATACCATGCCAACTTTCAACCATTTCAGAGTTCATTTGTGGTGCTTTTTAATTTCAGGGTCATTTAGCTCAAAACAATTCATTAAATGCATGAAAAATAGCAAATGAAGTTAGATAGGGTCGAAATTTTAGGATGTGGCTTCTAATGGTTCATATTGAATGCACAAAAAGTCTGGAGTTGAAATAAGTTTAAAAAAATTGAAATCCTTTTGTAACAGACGAGTTTTCGTCCGAAACCCTGATACTTCGAAAGAGATTGTCCATTTTGTACACGAAGTGCATCCAGTTTTTGCCGTAACCCTCTCAACTTTTTAGCACATGCTATGTGGGTGAAATTATGATACCATGCCAAGTTTCAACCATTTCAGAGTTCATTTGTGGTGCTTTTTAATTTCAGGGTCGTTTAGCTCAAAACAATTCATTAAATGCATGAAAAATAGCAAATGAAGTTAGATAGGGTTGAAAGTTTAGGATGTGGCTTCTAATGGTTCATATTGAATGCACAAAAAGTCTGGAGTTGAAATAATTTTAAAAAATTGAAATCCTTTTGTAACAGACGAGTTTTCGTCCGAAACCCTGATACTTCGAAAGAGATTGTCCATTTTGTACACGAAGTGCATCCAGTTTTTTCCGTAACCCTCTCAACTGTTTAGCACATGCTATGTGGGTGAAATTATGATATACCATGCCAACTTTCAACCATTTCAGAGTTCATTTGTGGTGCTTTTTAATTTCAGGGTTATTTAGCTCAAAACAATTCATTAAATGCATGAAAAATAGCAAATGAAGTTAGATAGGGTTGAAATTTTAGGATGTGGCTTCTAATGGTTCATATGGAATGCACAAAAAGTTTGGAGTTGAAATAAGTTTAAAAAAATTGAAATCCTTTTGTAACAGACGAGTTTTCGTCCTAAACCCTCATACTTCGAAAGAGATTGTCCGTTTTGTACACGAAGTGCATCCAGTTTTTGCCGTAACCCTCTCAACTTTTTAGCACATGCTATGTGGGTGAAATTATGATACCATGCCAAGTTTCAACCATTTCAGAGTTCATTTGTGGTGCTTTTTAATTTCAGGGTCATTTAGCTCAAAACAATTCATTTAATGCATGAAAAATAGCAAATGAAGTTAGATAGGGTTGAAATTTTAGGATGTGGCTTCTAATGGTTCATATTGAATGCACAAAAAGTTTGGAGTTGAAATAAGTTAAAAAAAATTGAAATCCTTTTGTAACAGACGAGTTTTCGTCCTAAACCCTGATACTTCGAAAGAGATTGTCCATTTTGTACACGAAGTGCATCCAGTTTTTGCCGTAACCCTCTCAACTTTTTAGCACATGCTTTGTGGGTGAAATTATGATACCATGCCAAGTTTCAACCATTTCAGAGTTCATTTGTGGTGCTTTTTAATTTCAGGGTCATTTAGCTGAAAACAATTCATTAAATGCATGAAAAATAGCAAATGATGTTAGATAGGGTTGAAAGTTTAGGATGTGGCTTCTAATGGTTCATATTGAATGCACAAAAAGTCTGGAGTTGAAATAATTTTAAAAAATTGAAATCCTTTTGTAAAAGACGAGTTTTCGTCCGAAATCCTGATACTTCGAAAGAGATTGTCCATTTTGTACACGAAGTGCATCCAGTTTTTTCCGTAACCGTCTCAACTTTTTTAGCACATGCTATGTGGGTGAAATTATGATATACCATGCCAAGTTTCAACCATTTCCGAGTTCATTTGTGGTGCTTTTTAATTTCAGGGTCATTTAGCTGAAAACAATTCATTAAATGCATGAAAAATAGCAAATGAAGTTAGATAGGGTTGAAATTTTAGGATGTGGCTTCTAATGGTTCATATTGAATGCACAAAAAGTCTGGAGTTTAAATAATTTTAAAAAATTGAAATCCTTTTGTAACAGACGAGTTTTCGTCCGAAACCCTGATACTTCGAAAGAGATTGTCCATTTTGTACACGAAGTGCATCCAGTTTTTGCCGTAACCCTCTCAACTTTTTAGCACATGCTATGTGGGTGAAATTATGATACCATGCCAACTTTCAACCATTTCAGAGTTCATTTGTGGTGCTTTTTAATTTCAGGGTCATTTAGCTCAAAACAATTCATTAAATGCATGAAAAATAGCAAATGAAGTTAGATAGGGTCGAAATTTTAGGATGTGGCTTCTAATGGTTCATATTGAATGCACAAAAAGTCTGGAGTTGAAATAAGTTTAAAAAAATTGAAATCCTTTTGTAACAGACGAGTTTTCGTCCGAAACCCTGATACTTCGAAAGAGATTGTCCATTTTGTACACGAAGTGCATCCAGTTTTTGCCGTAACCCTCTCAACTTTTTAGCACATGCTATGTGGGTGAAATTATGATACCATGCCAAGTTTCAACCATTTCAGAGTTCATTTGTGGTGCTTTTTAATTTCAGGGTCGTTTAGCTCAAAACAATTCATTAAATGCATGAAAAATAGCAAATGAAGTTAGATAGGGTTGAAAGTTTAGGATGTGGCTTCTAATGGTTCATATTGAATGCACAAAAAGTCTGGAGTTGAAATAATTTTAAAAAATTGAAATCCTTTTGTAACAGACGAGTTTTCGTCCGAAACCCTGATACTTCGAAAGAGATTGTCCATTTTGTACACGAAGTGCATCCAGTTTTTTCCGTAACCCTCTCAACTGTTTAGCACATGCTATGTGGGTGAAATTATGATATACCATGCCAACTTTCAACCATTTCAGAGTTCATTTGTGGTGCTTTTTAATTTCAGGGTTATTTAGCTCAAAACAATTCATTAAATGCATGAAAAATAGCAAATGAAGTTAGATAGGGTTGAAATTTTAGGATGTGGCTTCTAATGGTTCATATGGAATGCACAAAAAGTTTGGAGTTGAAATAAGTTTAAAAAAATTGAAATCCTTTTGTAACAGACGAGTTTTCGTCCTAAACCCTCATACTTCGAAAGAGATTGTCCGTTTTGTACACGAAGTGCATCCAGTTTTTGCCGTAACCCTCTCAACTTTTTAGCACATGCTATGTGGGTGAAATTATGATACCATGCCAAGTTTCAACCATTTCAGAGTTCATTTGTGGTGCTTTTTAATTTCAGGGTCATTTAGCTCAAAACAATTCATTTAATGCATGAAAAATAGCAAATGAAGTTAGATAGGGTTGAAATTTTAGGATGTGGCTTCTAATGGTTCATATTGAATGCACAAAAAGTTTGGAGTTGAAATAAGTTAAAAAAAATTGAAATCCTTTTGTAACAGACGAGTTTTCGTCCTAAACCCTGATACTTCGAAAGAGATTGTCCATTTTGTACACGAAGTGCATCCAGTTTTTGCCGTAACCCTCTCAACTTTTTAGCACATGCTTTGTGGGTGAAATTATGATACCATGCCAAGTTTCAACCATTTCAGAGTTCATTTGTGGTGCTTTTTAATTTCAGGGTCATTTAGCTGAAAACAATTCATTAAATGCATGAAAAATAGCAAATGAAGTTAGATAGTGTTGAAAGTTTAGGATGTGGCTTCTAATGGTTCATATTGAATGCACAAAATGTCTGGAGTTGAAATAATTTTAAAAAATTGAAATCCTTTTGTAACAGACGAGTTTTCGTCCGAAACCCTGATACTTCGAAAGAGATTGTCCATTTTGTACACGAAGTGCATCCAGTTTTTTCCGTAACCCTCTCAACTGTTTAGCACATGCTATGTGGGTGAAATTATGATATACCATGCCAAGTTTCAACCATTTCCGAGTTCATTTGTGGTGCTTTTTAATTTCAGGGTCATTTAGCTGAAAACAATTCATTAAATGCATGAAAAATAGCAAATGAAGTTAGATAGGGTTGAAATTTTAGGATGTGGCTTCTAATGGTTCATATTGAATGCACAAAAAGTCTGGAGTTGAAATAATTTTAAAAAATTGAAATCCTTTTGTAACAGACGAGTTTTCGTCCGAAACCCTGATACTTCGAAAGAGATTGTCCATTTTGTACACGAAGTGCATCCAGTTTTTTCCGTAACCCTCTCAACTGTTTAGCACATGCTATGTGGGTGAAATTATGATATACCTTGCCAAGTTTCAACCATTTCCGAGTTCATTTGTGGTGCTTTTTAATTTCAGGGTCATTTAGCTGAAAACAATTCATTAAATGCATGAAAAATAGCAAATGAAGTTAGATAGGGTCGAAATTTTAGGATGTGGCTTCTAATGGTTCATATTGAATGCACAAAAAGTCTGGAGTTGAAATAAGTTAAAAAAAATTGAAATCCTTTTGTAACAGACGAGTTTTCGTCCGAAACCCTGATATTTCGAAAGAGATTGTCCATTTTGTACACGAAGTGCATCCAGTTTTTTCCGTAACCCTCTCAACATTTTAGCACATGCTATGTGGGTGAAATTATGATACCATGCCAAGTTTCAACCATTTGATAGTTCATTTGTGGTGCTTTTTAATTTCAGGGTCATTTAGCTGAAAACAATTCATTAAATGCATGAAAAATAGCAAATGAAGTTAGATAGGGTTGAAAGTTTAGGATGTGGCTTCTAATGGTTCATATTGAATGCACAAAAAGTCTGGAGTTGAAATAATTTTAAAAAATTGAAATCCTTTTGTAACAGACGAGTTTTCGTCCGAAACCCTGATACTTCGAAAGAGATTGTCCGTTTTGTACACGAAGTGCATCCAGTTTTTGCCGTAACCCTCTCAACTTTTTAGCACATGCTATGTGGGTGAAATTATGATACCATGCCAAGTTTCAACCATTTCAGAGTTCATTTGTGGTGCTTTTTAATTTCAGCGTCATTTAGCTCAAAACAATTCATTAAATGCATGAAAAATAGCAAATGAAGTTAGATAGGGTTGAAATTTTAGGATGTGGCTTCTAATGGTTCATATTGAATGCACAAAAAGTCTGGAGTTGAAATAATTTTAAAAAATTGAAATCCTTTTGTAACAGACGAGTTTTCGTCCGAAACACTGATACTTCGAAAGAGATTGTCCATTTTGTACACGAAGTGCATCCAGTTTTTTCCGTAACCCTCTCAACTGTTTAGCACATGCTATGTGGGTGAAATTATGATATACCATGCCAAGTTTCAACCATTTCCGAGTTCATTTGTGGTGCTTTTTAATTTCAGGGTCATTTAGCTGAAAACAATTCATTAAATGCATGAAAAATAGCAAATGAAGTTAGATAGGGTTGAAATTTTAGGATGTGGCTTCTAATGGTTCATATTGAATGCACAAAAAGTCTGGAGTTGAAATAATTTTAAAAAATTGAAATCCTTTTGTAACAGACGAGTTTTCGTACGAAACCCTGATACTTCGAAAGAGATTGTCCATTTTGTACACGAAGTGCATCCAGTTTTTTCCGTAACCCTCTCAACTATTTAGCACATGCTATGTGGGTGAAATTATGATATACCATGCCAAGTTTCAACCATTTCCGAGTTCATTTGTGGTGCTTTTTAATTTCAGGGTCATTTAGCTGAAAACAATTCATTAAATGCATGAAAAATAGCAAATGAAGTTAGATAGGTTTGAAATTTTAGGATGTGGCTTCTAATGGTTCATATTGAATGCACAAAAAGTCTGGAGTTGAAATAATTTTAAAAAATTGAAATCCTTTTGTAACAGACGAGTTTTCGTTCGAAACCCTGATACTTCGAAAGAGATTGTCCATTTTGTACACGAAGTGCATCCAGTTTTTTCCGTAACCCTCTCAACTGTTTAGCACATGCTATGTGGGTGAAATTATGATATACCATGCCAAGTTTCAACCATTTCCGAGTTCATTTGTGGTGCTTTTTAATTTCAAGGTCATTTAGCTGAAAACAATTCATTAAATGCATGAAAAATAGCAAATGATGTTAGATAGGGTCGAAATTTTAGGATGTGGCTTCTAATGGTTCATATTGAATGCACAAAAAGTCTGGAGTTGAAATAAGTTAAAAAAAATTGAAATCCTTTTGTAACAGACAAGTTTTCGTCCGAAACCCTGATATTTCGAAAGAGATTGTCCATTTTGTACACGAAGTGCATCCAGTTTTTTCCGTAACCCTCTCAACTTTTTAGCACATGCTATGTGGGTGAAATTATGATACCATGCCAAGTTTCAACCATTTGATAGTTCATTTGTGGTGCTTTTTAATTTCAGGGTCATTTAGCTGAAAACAATTCATTAAATGCATGAAAAATAGCAAATGAAGTTAGATAGGGTTGAAATTTTAGGATGTGGCTTCTAATGGTTCATATTGAATGCACAAAAAGTCTGGAGTTGAAATAAGTTTAAAAAAATTGAAATCCTTATGTAACAGACGAGTTTTCGTCCGAAACCCTGATACTTCGAAAGAGATTGTCCATTTTGTACACGAAGTGCATCCAGCTTTTGCCGTAAACCTCTCAACTTTTTATCCCATGCTATGTGGGTGAAATTATGATACCATGCCAAGTTTCAACCTTTTTAGAGTTCATTTGTGGTGCTTTTTAATTTCAGGGTCATTTAGCTCAAAACAATTCATTAAATGCATGAAAAATAGGAAATGAAGTTAGATAGGGTTGAAATTTTAGGATGTGGCTTCTAATGCTTCATATTGAATGCACAAAAAGTCTGGAGTTGAAATAAGTTAAAAAAATTGAAATCCTTTGGTAACACACGAGTTTTCGTCCGAAACCCTGATACTTCGAAAGAGATTGTCCATTTTGTACACGAAGTGCATCCAGTTTTTGCCGTAACCCTCTCAACTATTTAGCACATGCTATGTGGGTGAAATTATGATACCATGCCAAGTTTCAACCTTTTTAGAGTTCATTTGTGGTGCTTTTTAATTTCAGGGTCATTTAGCTCAAAACAATTCATTAAATGCATGAAAAATAGCAAATGAAGTTAGATAGGGTTGAAAGTTTAGGATGTGGCTTCTAATGGTTCATATTGAATGCACAAAAAGTCTGGAGTTGAAATAATTTTAAAAAATTGAAATCCTTTTGTAACAGACGAGTTTTCGTCCGAAACCGTGATACTTCGAAAGAGATTGTCCATTTTGTACACGAAGTGCATCCAGTTTTTGCCGTAACCCTCTCAACTTTTTAGCACATGCTATGTGGGTGAAATTACGATACCATGCCAACTTTCAACCATTTCAGAGTTCATTTGTGGTGCTTTTTATTTTCAGGGTTATTTAGCTCAAAACAATTCATTAAATGCATGAAAAATAGCAAATGAAGTTAGATAGGGTTGAAATTTAAAGAATGTGGCTTCTAATGGTTCATATGGAATGCACAAAAAGTTTGGAGTTGAAATAAGTTTAAAAAAATTGAAATCCTTTTGTAACAGACGAGTTTTCGTCCTAAACCCTGATACTTCGGAAGAGATTGTCCATTTTGTACACGAAGTGCATCCAGTTTTTGCCGTAACCCTCTCAACTTTTTAGCACATGCTATGTGGGTGAAATTATGATACCATGCCAACTTTCAACCATTTCAGAGTTCATTTGTGGTGCTTTTTAATTTCAGGGTCATTTAGCTCAAAACAATTTATTAAATGCATGAAAAATAGCAAATGAAGTTAGATAGGGTCGAAATTTTAGGATGTGGCTTCTAATGGTTCATATTGAATGCACAAAAAGTTTGGAGTTGAAATAAGTTATAAAAAATTGAAATCCTTTTGTAACAGACGAGTTTTCGTCCTAAACCCTGATACTTCGAAAGAGATTGTCCATTTTGTACACGAAGTGCATCCAGTTTTTGCCGTAACCCTCTCAACTTTTTAGCACATGCTATGTGGGTGAAATTATGGTACCATGCCAAGTTTCAACCATTTCAGAGTTCATTTGTGGTGCTTTTTAATTTCAGGGTCATTTAGCTCAAAACAATTCATTAAATGCATGAAAAATAGCAAATGAAGTTAGATAGGGTTGAAAGTTTAGGATGTGGCTTCTAATGGTTCATATTGAATGCACAAAAAGTCTGGAGTTGAAATAATTTTAAAAAATTGAAATCCTTTTGTAACAGACGAGTTTTCGTCCGAAACCCTGATACTTCGAAAGAGATTGTCCATTTTGTACACGAAGTGCATCCAGTTTTTTCCGTAACCCTCTCAACTTTTTAGCACATGCTATGTGGGTGAAATTATGATATACCATGCCAAGTTTCAACCATTTCCGAGTTCATTTGTGGTGCTTTTTAATTTCAGGGTCATTTAGCTGAAAACAATTCATTAAATGCATGAAAAATTGCAAATGAAGTTAGATAGGGTTGAAATTTTAGGATGTGGCTTCTAATGGTTCATATTGAATGCACAAAAAGTCTGGAGTTTAAATAATTTTAAAAAATTGAAATCCTTTTGTAACAGACGAGTTTTCGTCCGAAACCATGATATTTCGAAAGAGATTGTCCATTTTGTACACGAAGTGCATCCAGCTTTTGCCGTAACCCTCTCAACTTTTTAGCACATGCTATGTGGGTGAAATTATGATACCATGCCAACTTTCAACCATTTCAGAGTTCATTTGTGGTGCTTTTTAATTTCAGGGTCATTTAGCTCAAAACAATTCATTAAATGCATGAAAAATAGCAAATGAAGTTAGATAGGGTCGAAATTTTAGGATGTGGCTTATAATGATTCATATTGAATGCACAAAAAGTCTGGAGTTGAAATAAGTTTAAAAAAATTGAAATCCTTTTGTAACAGACGAGTTTTCGTCCGAAACCCTGATACTTCGAAAGAGATTGTCCATTTTGTACACGAAGTGCATCCAGTTTTTGCCGTAACCCTCTCAACTTTTTAGCACATGCTATGTGGGTGAAATTATGATACCATGCCAAGTTTCAACCATTTCAGAGTTCATTTGTGGTGCTTTTTAATTTCACGGTCGTTTAGCTCAAAACAATTCATTAAATGCATGAAAAATAGCAAATGAAGTTAGATAGGGTTGAAATTTTAGGATGTGGCTTCTAATGGTTCATATTGAATGCACAAAAAGTCTGGAGTTGAAATAAGTTGAAAAAAATTGAAATCCTTTTGTAACAGTCGAGTTTTCGTCCGAAACCCTGATACTTCGAAAGAGATTGTCCATTTTGTACACGAAGTGCATCCAGTTTTTGCCGTAACCCTCTCAACTTTTTAGCACATGCTATGTGGGTGAAATTATGATACCATGCCAACTTTCAACCATTTCAGAGTTCATTTGTGGTGCTTTTTAATTTCAGGGTCATTTAGCTCAAAACAATTCATTAAATGCATGAAAAATAGCAAATGAAGTTAGATAGGGTTGAAATTTTAGGATGTGGCTTCTAATGGTTCATATTGAATGCACAAAAAGTCTGGAGTTGAAATAAGTTAAAAAAATTGAAATCCTTATGTAACAGACGAGTTTTTTTCCGAAACCCTGATACTTCGAAAGAGATTGTCCATTTTGTACACGAAGTGCATCCAGCTTTTGCCGTAACCCTCTCAACTTTTTAGCACATGCTATGTGGGTGAAATTATGATACCATGCCAAGTTTCAACCTTTTTAGAGTTCATTTGTGGTGCTTTTTAATTTCAGGGTCATTTAGCTCAAAACAATTCATTAAATGCATAAAAAATAGCAAATGAAGTTAGATAGGGTTGAAATTTTAGGATGTGGCTTCTAATGCTTCATATTGAATGCACAAAAAGTCTGGAGTTGAAATAAGTTAAAAAAATTGAAATCCTTTTGTAACACACGAGTTTTCATCCGAAACCCTGATACTTCGAAAGAGATTGTCCATTTTGTACACGAAGTGCATCCAGTTTTTGCCGTAACCCTCTCAACTTTTTAGCACATGCTATGTGGGTGAAATTATGATACCATGCCAAGTTTCAACCATTTCAGAGTTCATTTGTGGTGCTTTTTAATTTCAGGGTCATTTAGCTGAAAACAATTCATTAAATGCATGAAAAATAGCAAATGAAGTTAGATAGGGTTGAAAGTTTAGGATGTGGCTTCTAATGGTTCATATTGAATGCACAAAAAGTCTGGAGTTGAAATAATTTTAAAAAATTGAAATCCTTTTGTAACAGACGAGTTTTCGTCCGAAACCCTGATACTTCGAAAGAGATTGTCCATTTTGTACACGAAGTGCATCCAGTTTTTTCCGTAACCGTCTCAACTTTTTAGGACATGCTATGTGGCTGAAATTATGATATACCATGCAAAGTTTCAACCATTTCCGAGTTCATTTGTGGTGCTTTTTAATTTCAGGGTCATTTAGCTGAAAACAATTCATTAAATGCATGAAAAATAGCAAATGAAGTTAGATAGGGTTGAAATTTTAGGATGTGGCTTCTAATGGTTCATATTGAATGCACAAAAAGTCTGGAGTTTAAATAATTTTAAAAAATTGAAATCCTTTTGTAAAAGACGAGTTTTCGTCCGAAACCCTGATACTTCGAAAGAGATTGTCCATTTTGTACACGAAGTGCATCCAGTTTTTGCCGTAACCCTCTCAACTTTTTAGCACATGCTATGTGGGTGAAATTATGATACCATGCCAACTTTCAACCATTTCAGAGTTCATTTGTGGTGCTTTTTAATTTCAGGGTCATTTAGCTCAAAACAATTCATTAAATGCATGAAAAATAGCAAATGAAGTTAGATAGGGTCGAAATTTTAGGATGTGGCTTCTAATGGTTCATATTGAATGCACAAAAAGTCTGGAGTTGAAATAAGTATAAAAAAATTGAAATCCTTTTGTAACAGACGAGTTTTCGTCCGAAACCCTGATACTTCGAAAGAGATTGTCCATTTTGTACACGAAGTGCATCCAGTTTTTGCCGTAACCCTCTCAACTTTTTAGCACATGCTATGTGGGTGAAATTATGATACCATGCCAAGTTTCAACCATTTCAGAGTTCATTTGTGGTGCTTTTTAATTTCAGGGTCGTTTAGCTCAAAACAATTCATTAAATGCATGAAAAATAGCAAATGAAGTTAGATAGGGTTGAAAGTTTAGGATGTGGCTTCTAATGGTTCATATTGAATGCACAAAAAGTCTGGAGTTGAAATAATTTTAAAAAATTGAAATCCTTTTGTAACAGACGAGTTTTCGTCCGAAACCCTGATACTTCGAAAGAGATTGTCCATTTTGTACACGAAGTGCATCCAGTTTTTTCCGTAACCCTCTCAACTGTTTAACACATGCTATGTGGGTGAAATTATGATATACCATGCCAACTTTCAACCATTTCAGAGTTCATTTGTGGTGCTTTTTAATTTCAGGGTTATTTAGCTCAAAACAATTCATTAAATGCATGAAAAATAGCAAATGAAGTTAGATAGGGTTGAAATTTTAGGATGTGGCTTCTAATGGTTCATATGGAATGCACAAAAAGTTTGGAGTTGAAATAAGTTTAAAAAAATTGAAATCCTTTTGTAACAGACGAGTTTTCGTCCTAAACCCTGATACTTCGAAAGAGATTGTCCATTTTGTACACGAAGTGCATCCAGTTTTTGCCGTAACCCTCTCAACTTTTTAGCACATGCTATGTGGGTGAAATTATGATACCATGCCAAGTTTCAACCATTTCAGAGTTCATTTGTGGTGCTTTTTAATTTCAGGGTCATTTAGCTCAAAACAATTCATTTAATGCATGAAAAATAGCAAATGAAGTTAGATAGGGTTGAAATTTTAGGATGTGGCTTCTAATGGTTCATATTGAATGCACAAAAAGTTTGGAGTTGAAATAAGTTAAAAAAAATTGAAATCCTTTTGTAACAGACGAGTTTTCGTCCTAAACCCTGATACTTCGAAAGAGATTGTCCATTTTGTACACGAAGTGCATCCAGTTTTTGCCGTAACCCTCTCAACTTTTTAGCACATGCTTTGTGGGTGAAATTATTATACCATGCCAAGTTTCAACCATTTCAGAGTTCATTTGTGGTGCTTTTTAATTTCAGGGTCATTTAGCTGAAAACAATTCATTAAATGCATGAAAAATAGCAAATGAAGTTAGATAGTGTTGAAAGTTTAGGATGTGGCTTCTAATGGTTCATATTGAATGCACAAAATGTCTGGAGTTGAAATAATTTTAAAAAATTGAAATCCTTTTGTAACAGACGAGTTTTCGTCCGAAACCCTGATACTTCGAAAGAGATTGTCCATTTTGTACACGAAGTGCATCCAGTTTTTGCCGTAACCCTCTCAACTTTTTAGCACATGCTATGTGGGTGAAATTATGATACCATGCCAACTTTCAACCATTTCAGAGTTCATTTGTGGTGCTTTTTAATTTCAGGGTCATTTAGCTCAAAACAATTCATTAAATGCATGAAAAATAGCAAATGAAGTTAGATAGGGTCGAAATTTTAGGATGTGGCTTCTAATGGTTCATATTGAATGCACAAAAAGTCTGGAGTTGAAATAAGTTTAAAAAAATTGAAATCCTTTTGTAACAGACGAGTTTTCGTCCGAAACCCTGATACTTCGAAAGAGATTGTCCATTTTGTACACGAAGTGCATCCAGTTTTTTCCGTTACCCTCTCAACTGTTTAGCACATGCTATGTGGGTGAAATTATGATATACCATGCCAAGTTTCAACCATTTCCGAGTTCATTTGTGGTGCTTTTTAATTTCAGGGTCATTTAGCTAAAAACAATTCATTAAATGCATGAAAAATAGCAAATGAAGTTAGATAGGGTTGAAATTTTAGGATGTGGCTTCTAATGGTTCATATTGAATGCACAAAAAGTCTGGAGTTGAAATAATTTTAAAAAATTGAAATCCTTTTGTAACAGACGAGTTTTCGTCCGAAACCCTGATACTTCGAAAGAGATTGTCCATTTTGTACACGAAGTGCATCCAGTTTTTTCCGTAACCCTCTCAACTGTTTAGCACATGCTATGTGGGTGAAATTATGATATACCTTGCCAAGTTTCAACCATTTCCGAGTTCATTTGTGGTGCTTTTTAATTTCAGGGTCATTTAGCTGAAAACAATTCATTAAATGCATGAAAAATAGCAAATGAAGTTAGATAGGGTCGAAATTTTAGGATGTGGCTTCTAATGGTTCATATTGAATGCACAAAAAGTCTGGAGTTGAAATAAGTTAAAAAAATTGAAATCCTTTTGTAACAGACGAGTTTTCGTCCGAAACCCTGATATTTCGAAAGAGATTGTCCATTTTGTACACGAAGTGCATCCAGTTTTTTCCGTAACCCTCTCAACATTTTAGCACATGCTATGTGGGTGAAATTATGATACCATGCCAAGTTTCAACCATTTGATAGTTCATTTGTGGTGCTTTTTAATTTCAGGGTCATTTAGCTGAAAACAATTCATTAAATGCATGAAAAATAGCAAATGAAGTTAGATAGGGTTGAAAGTTTAGGATGTGGCTTCTAATGGTTGAAATAATTTTAAAAAATTGAAATCCTTTTGTAACAGACGAGTTTTCGTTCGAAACCCTGATACTTCGAAAGAGATTGTCCATTTTGTACACGAAGTGCATCCAGTTTTTTCCGTAACCCTCTCAACTTTTTAGCACATGCTATGTGGGTGAAATTATGATACCATGCCAAGTTTCAACCATTTCAGAGTTCATTTGTGGTGCTTTTTAATTTCAGCGTCATTTAGCTCAAAACAATTCATTAAATGCATGAAAAATAGCAAATGAAGTTAGATAGGGTTGAAATTTTAGGATGTGGCTTCTAATGGTTCATATTGAATGCACGAAAAGTCTGGAGTTGAAATAATTTTAAAAAATTGAAATCCTTTTGTAACAGACGAGTTTTCGTCCGAAACACTGATACTTCGAAAGAGATTGTCCATTTTGTACACGAAGTGCATCCAGTTTTTTCCGTAACCCTCTCAACTGTTTAGCACATGCTATGTGGGTGAAATTATGATATACCATGCCAAGTTTCAACCATTTCCGAGTTCATTTGTGGTGCTTTTTAATTTCAGGGTCATTTAGCTGAAAACAATTCATTAAATGCATGAAAAATAGCAAATGAAGTTAGATAGGGTTGAAATTTTAGGATGTGGCTTCTAATGGTTCATATTGAATGCACAAAAAGTCTGGAGTTGAAATAATTTTAAAAAATTGAAATCCTTTTGTAACAGACGAGTTTTCGTCCGAAACCCTGATACTTCGAAAGAGATTGTCCATTTTGTACACGAAGTGCATCCAGTTTTTTCCGTAACCCTCTCAACTGTTTAGCACATGCTATGTGGGTGAAATTATGATATACCATGCCAAGTTTCAACCATTTCCGAGTTCATTTGTGGTGCTTTTATAATTTCAGGGTCATTTAGCTCAAAACAATTCATTTAATGCATGAAAAATAGCAAATGAAGTTAGATAGGGTTGAAATTTTAGGATGTGGCTTCTAATGGTTCATATTGAATGCACAAAAAGTCTGGAGTTGAAATAAGTTAAAAAAAATTGAAATCCTTTTGTAACAGACGAGTTTTCGTCCGAAACCCTGATATTTCGAAAGAGATTGTCCATTTTGTACACGAAGTGCATCCAGTTTTTTCCGTAACCCTCTCAACATTTTAGCACATGCTATGTGGGTGAAATTATGATACCATGCCAAGTTTCAACCATTTGATAGTTCATTTGTGGTGCTTTTTAATTTCAGGGTCATTTAGCTGAAAACAATTCATTAAATGCATGAAAAATAGCAAATGAAGTTAGATAGGGTTGAAAGTTTAGGATGTGGCTTCTAATGGTTCATATTGAATGCACAAAAAGTCTGGAGTTGAAATAATTTTAAAAAATTGAAATCCTTTTGTAACAGACGAGTTTTCGTCCGAAACCCTGATACTTCGAAAGAGATTGTCCGTTTTGTACACGAAGTGCATCCAGTTTTTGCCGTAACCCTCTCAACTTTTTAGCACATGCTATGTGGGTGAAATTATGATACCATGCCAAGTTTCAACCATTTCAGAGTTCATTTGTGGTGCTTTTTAATTTCAGCGTCATTTAGCTCAAAACAATTCATTAAATGCATGAAAAATAGCAAATGAAGTTAGATAGGGTTGAAATTTTAGGATGTGGCTTCTAATGGTTCATATTGAATGCACAAAAAGTCTGGAGTTGAAATAATTTTAAAAAATTGAAATCCTTTTGTAACAGACGAGTTTTCGTCCGAAACACTGATACTTCGAAAGAGATTGTCCATTTTGTACACGAAGTGCATCCAGTTTTTTCCGTAACCCTCTCAACTGTTTAGCACATGCTATGTGGGTGAAATTATGATATACCATGCCAAGTTTCAACCATTTCCGAGTTCATTTGTGGTGCTTTTTAATTTCAGGGTCATTTAGCTGAAAACAATTCATTAAATGCATGAAAAATAGCAAATGAAGTTAGATAGGGTTGAAATTTTAGGATGTGGCTTCTAATGGTTCATATTGAATGCACAAAAAGTCTGGAGTTGAAATAATTTTAAAAAATTGAAATCCTTTTGTAACAGACGAGTTTTCGTACGAAACCCTGATACTTCGAAAGAGATTGTCCATTTTGTACACGAAGTGCATCCAGTTTTTTCCGTAACCCTCTCAACTATTTAGCACATGCTATGTGGGTGAAATTATGATATACCATGCCAAGTTTCAACCATTTCCGAGTTCATTTGTGGTGCTTTTTAATTTCAGGGTCATTTAGCTGAAAACAATTCATTAAATGCATGAAAAATAGCAAATGAAGTTAGATAGGTTTGAAATTTTAGGATGTGGCTTCTAATGGTTCATATTGAATGCACAAAAAGTCTGGAGTTGAAATAATTTTAAAAAATTGAAATCCTTTTGTAACAGACGAGTTTTCGTTCGAAACCCTGATACTTCGAAAGAGATTGTCCATTTTGTACACGAAGTGCATCCAGTTTTTTCCGTAACCCTCTCAACTGTTTAGCACATGCTATGTGGGTGAAATTATGATATACCATGCCAAGTTTCAACCATTTCCGAGTTCATTTGTGGTGCTTTTTAATTTCAGGGTCATTTAGCTGAAAACAATTCATTAAATGCATGAAAAATAGCAAATGATGTTAGATAGGGTCGAAATTTTAGGATGTGGCTTCTAATGGTTCATATTGAATGCACAAAAAGTCTGGAGTTGAAATAAGTTAAAAAAAATTGAAATCCTTTTGTAACAGACAAGTTTTCGTCCGAAACCCTGATATTTCGAAAGAGATTGTCCATTTTGTACACGAAGTGCATCCAGTTTTTTCCGTAACCCTCTCAACTTTTTAGCACATGCTATGTGGGTGAAATTATGATACCATGCCAAGTTTCAACCATTTGATAGTTCATTTGTGGTGCTTTTTAATTTCAGGGTCATTTAGCTGAAAACAATTCATTAAATGCATGAAAAATAGCAAATGAAGTTAGATAGGGTTGAAATTTTAGGATGTGGCTTCTAATGGTTCATATTGAATGCACAAAAAGTCTGGAGTTGAAATAAGTTTAAAAAAATTGAAATCCTTATGTAACAGACGAGTTTTCGTCCGAAACCCTGATACTTCGAAAGAGATTGTCCATTTTGTACACGAAGTGCATCCAGCTTTTGCCGTAAACCTCTCAACTTTTTATCCCATGCTATGTGGGTGAAATTATGATACCATGCCAAGTTTCAACCTTTTTAGAGTTCATTTGTGGTGCTTTTTAATTTCAGGGTCATTTAGCTCAAAACAATTCATTAAATGCATGAAAAATAGGAAATGAAGTTAGATAGGGTTGAAATTTTAGGATGTGGCTTCTAATGCTTCATATTGAATGCACAAAAAGTCTGGAGTTGAAATAAGTTAAAAAAATTGAAATCCTTTGGTAACACACGAGTTTTCGTCCGAAACCCTGATACTTCGAAAGAGATTGTCCATTTTGTACACGAAGTGCATCCAGTTTTTGCCGTAACCCTCTCAACTATTTAGCACATGCTATGTGGGTGAAATTATGATACCATGCCAAGTTTCAACCTTTTTAGAGTTCATTTGTGGTGCTTTTTAATTTCAGGGTCATTTAGCTCAAAACAATTCATTAAATGCATGAAAAATAGCAAATGAAGTTAGATAGGGTTGAAAGTTTAGGATGTGGCTTCTAATGGTTCATATTGAATGCACAAAAAGTCTGGAGTTGAAATAATTTTAAAAAATTGAAATCCTTTTGTAACAGACGAGTTTTCGTCCGAAACCGTGATACTTCGAAAGAGATTGTCCATTTTGTACACGAAGTGCATCCAGTTTTTGCCGTAACCCTCTCAACTTTTTAGCACATGCTATGTGGGTGAAATTATGATACCATGCCAACTTTCAACCATTTCAGAGTTCATTTGTGGTGCTTTTTATTTTCAGGGTTATTTAGCTCAAAACAATTCATTAAATGCATGAAAAATAGCAAATGAAGTTAGATAGGGTTGAAATTTAAAGAATGTGGCTTCTAATGGTTCATATGGAATGCACAAAAAGTTTGGAGTTGAAATAAGTTTAAAAAAATTGAAATCCTTTTGTAACAGACGAGTTTTCGTCCTAAACCCTGATACTTCGGAAGAGATTGTCCATTTTGTACACGAAGTGCATCCAGTTTTTGCCGTAACCCTCTCAACTTTTTAGCACATGCTATGTGGGTGAAATTATGATACCATGCCAACTTTCAACCATTTCAGAGTTCATTTGTGGTGCTTTTTAATTTCAGGGTCATTTAGCTCAAAACAATTTATTAAATGCATGAAAAATAGCAAATGAAGTTAGATAGGGTCGAAATTTTAGGATGTGGCTTCTAATGGTTCATATTGAATGCACAAAAAGTTTGGAGTTGAAATAAGTTATAAAAAATTGAAATCCTTTTGTAACAGACGAGTTTTCGTCCTAAACCCTGATACTTCGAAAGAGATTGTCCATTTTGTACACGAAGTGCATCCAGTTTTTGCCGTAACCCTCTCAACTTTTTAGCACATGCTATGTGGGTGAAATTATGGTACCATGCCAAGTTTCAACCATTTCAGAGTTCATTTGTGGTGCTTTTTAATTTCAGGGTCATTTAGCTCAAAACAATTCATTAAATGCATGAAAAATAGCAAATGAAGTTAGATAGGGTTGAAAGTTTAGGATGTGGCTTCTAATGGTTCATATTGAATGCACAAAAAGTCTGGAGTTGAAATAATTTTAAAAAATTGAAATCCTTTTGTAACAGACGAGTTTTCGTCCGAAACCCTGATACTTCGAAAGAGATTGTCCATTTTGTACACGAAGTGCATCCAGTTTTTTCCGTAACCCTCTCAACTTTTTAGCACATGCTATGTGGGTGAAATTATGATATACCATGCCAAGTTTCAACCATTTCCGAGTTCATTTGTGGTGCTTTTTAATTTCAGGGTCATTTAGCTGAAAACAATTCATTAAATGCATGAAAAATTGCAAATGAAGTTAGATAGGGTTGAAATTTTAGGATGTGGCTTCTAATGGTTCATATTGAATGCACAAAAAGTCTGGAGTTTAAATAATTTTAAAAAATTGAAATCCTTTTGTAACAGACGAGTTTTCGTCCGAAACCATGATATTTCGAAAGAGATTGTCCATTTTGTACACGAAGTGCATCCAGCTTTTGCCGTAACCCTCTCAACTTTTTAGCACATGCTATGTGGGTGAAATTATGATACCATGCCAACTTTCAACCATTTCAGAGTTCATTTGTGGTGCTTTTTAATTTCAGGGTCATTTAGCTCAAAACAATTCATTAAATGCATGAAAAATAGCAAATGAAGTTAGATAGGGTCGAAATTTTAGGATGTGGCTTATAATGATTCATATTGAATGCACAAAAAGTCTGGAGTTGAAATAAGTTTAAAAAAATTGAAATCCTTTTGTAACAGACGAGTTTTCGTCCGAAACCCTGATACTTCGAAAGAGATTGTCCATTTTGTACACGAAGTGCATCCAGTTTTTGCCGTAACCCTCTCAACTTTTTAGCACATGCTATGTGGGTGAAATTATGATACCATGCCAAGTTTCAACCATTTCAGAGTTCATTTGTGGTGCTTTTTAATTTCACGGTCGTTTAGCTCAAAACAATTCATTAAATGCATGAAAAATAGCAAATGAAGTTAGATAGGGTTGAAATTTTAGGATGTGGCTTCTAATGGTTCATATTGAATGCACAAAAAGTCTGGAGTTGAAATAAGTTGAAAAAAATTGAAATCCTTTTGTAACAGTCGAGTTTTCGTCCGAAACCCTGATACTTCGAAAGAGATTGTCCATTTTGTACACGAAGTGCATCCAGTTTTTGCCGTAACCCTCTCAACTTTTTAGCACATGCTATGTGGGTGAAATTATGATACCATGCCAACTTTCAACCATTTCAGAGTTCATTTGTGGTGCTTTTTAATTTCAGGGTCATTTAGCTCAAAACAATTCATTAAATGCATGAAAAATAGCAAATGAAGTTAGATAGGGTTGAAATTTTAGGATGTGGCTTCTAATGGTTCATATTGAATGCACAAAAAGTCTGGAGTTGAAATAAGTTAAAAAAATTGAAATCCTTATGTAACAGACGAGTTTTTTTCCGAAACCCTGATACTTCGAAAGAGATTGTCCATTTTGTACACGAAGTGCATCGAGCTTTTGCCGTAACCCTCTCAACTTTTTATCCCATGCTATGTGGGTGAAATTATGATACCATGCCAAGTTTCAACCTTTTTAGAGTTCATTTGTGGTGCTTTTTAATTTCAGGGTCATTTAGCTCAAAACAATTCATTAAATGCATAAAAAATAGCAAATGAAGTTAGATAGGGTTGAAATTTTAGGATGTGGCTTCTAATGCTTCATATTGAATGCACAAAAAGTCTGGAGTTGAAATAAGTTAAAAAAATTGAAATCCTTTTGTAACACACGAGTTTTCATCCGAAACCCTGATACTTCGAAAGAGATTGTCCATTTTGTACACGAAGTGCATCCAGTTTTTGCCGTAACCCTCTCAACTTTTTAGCACATGCTATGTGGGTGAAATTATGATACCATGCCAAGTTTCAACCATTTCAGAGTTCATTTGTGGTGCTTTTTAATTTCAGGGTCATTTAGCTGAAAACAATTCATTAAATGCATGAAAAATAGCAAATGAAGTTAGATAGGGTTGAAAGTTTAGGATGTGGCTTCTAATGGTTCATATTGAATGCACAAAAAGTCTGGAGTTGAAATAATTTTAAAAAATTGAAATCCTTTTGTAACAGACGAGTTTTCGTCCGAAACCCTGATACTTCGAAAGAGATTGTCCATTTTGTACACGAAGTGCATCCAGTTTTTTCCGTAACCGTCTCAACTTTTTAGGACATGCTATGTGGCTGAAATTATGATATACCATGCAAAGTTTCAACCATTTCCGAGTTCATTTGTGGTGCTTTTTAATTTCAGGGTCATTTAGCTGAAAACAATTCATTAAATGCATGAAAAATAGCAAATGAAGTTAGATAGGGTTGAAATTTTAGGATGTGGCTTCTAATGGTTCATATTGAATGCACAAAAAGTCTGGAGTTTAAATAATTTTAAAAAATTGAAATCCTTTTGTAAAAGACGAGTTTTCGTCCGAAACCCTGATACTTCGAAAGAGATTGTCCATTTTGTACACGAAGTGCATCCAGTTTTTGCCGTAACCCTCTCAACTTTTTAGCACATGCTATGTGGGTGAAATTATGATACCATGCCAACTTTCAACCATTTCAGAGTTCATTTGTGGTGCTTTTTAATTTCAGGGTCATTTAGCTCAAAACAATTCATTAAATGCATGAAAAATAGCAAATGAAGTTAGATAGGGTCGAAATTTTAGGATGTGGCTTCTAATGGTTCATATTGAATGCACAAAAAGTCTGGAGTTGAAATAAGTTTAAAAAAATTGAAATCCTTTTGTAACAGACGAGTTTTCGTCCGAAACCCTGATACTTCGAAAGAGATTGTCCATTTTGTACACGAAGTGCATCCAGTTTTTGCCGTAACCCTCTCAACTTTTTAGCACATGCTATGTGGGTGAAATTATGATACCATGCCAAGTTTCAACCATTTCAGAGTTCATTTGTGGTGCTTTTTAATTTCAGGGTCGTTTAGCTCAAAACAATTCATTAAATGCATGAAAAATAGCAAATGAAGTTAGATAGGGTTGAAAGTTTAGGATGTGGCTTCTAATGGTTCATATTGAATGCACAAAAAGTCTGGAGTTGAAATAATTTTAAAAAATTGAAATCCTTTTGTAACAGACGAGTTTTCGTCCGAAACCCTGATACTTCGAAAGAGATTGTCCATTTTGTACACGAAGTGCATCCAGTTTTTTCCGTAACCCTCTCAACTGTTTAACACATGCTATGTGGGTGAAATTATGATATACCATGCCAACTTTCAACCATTTCAGAGTTCATTTGTGGTGCTTTTTAATTTCAGGGTTATTTAGCTCAAAACAATTCATTAAATGCATGAAAAATAGCAAATGAAGTTAGATAGGGTTGAAATTTTAGGATGTGGCTTCTAATGGTTCATATGGAATGCACAAAAAGTTTGGAGTTGAAATAAGTTTAAAAAAATTGAAATCCTTTTGTAACAGACGAGTTTTCGTCCTAAACCCTGATACTTCGAAAGAGATTGTCCATTTTGTACACGAAGTGCATCCAGTTTTTGCCGTAACCCTCTCAACTTTTTAGCACATGCTATGTGGGTGAAATTATGATACCATGCCAAGTTTCAACCATTTCAGAGTTCATTTGTGGTGCTTTTTAATTTCAGGGTCATTTAGCTCAAAACAATTCATTTAATGCATGAAAAATAGCAAATGAAGTTAGATAGGGTTGAAATTTTAGGATGTGGCTTCTAATGGTTCATATTGAATGCACAAAAAGTTTGGAGTTGAAATAAGTTAAAAAAAATTGAAATCCTTTTGTAACAGACGAGTTTTCGTCCTAAACCCTGATACTTCGAAAGAGATTGTCCATTTTGTACACGAAGTGCATCCAGTTTTTGCCGTAACCCTCTCAACTTTTTAGCACATGCTTTGTGGGTGAAATTATTATACCATGCCAAGTTTCAACCATTTCAGAGTTCATTTGTGGTGCTTTTTAATTTCAGGGTCATTTAGCTGAAAACAATTCATTAAATGCATGAAAAATAGCAAATGAAGTTAGATAGTGTTGAAAGTTTAGGATGTGGCTTCTAATGGTTCATATTGAATGCACAAAATGTCTGGAGTTGAAATAATTTTAAAAAATTGAAATCCTTTTGTAACAGACGAGTTTTCGTCCGAAACCCTGATACTTCGAAAGAGATTGTCCATTTTGTACACGAAGTGCATCCAGTTTTTTCCGTAACCCTCTCAACTGTTTAGCACATGCTATGTGGGTGAAATTATGATATACCATGCCAAGTTTCAACCATTTCCGAGTTCATTTGTGGTGCTTTTTAATTTCAGGGTCATTTAGCTAAAAACAATTCATTAAATGCATGAAAAATAGCAAATGAAGTTAGATAGGGTTGAAATTTTAGGATGTGGCTTCTAATGGTTCATATTGAATGCACAAAAAGTCTGGAGTTGAAATAATTTTAAAAAATTGAAATCCTTTTGTAACAGACGAGTTTTCGTCCGAAACCCTGATACTTCGAAAGAGATTGTCCATTTTGTACACGAAGTGCATCCAGTTTTTTCCGTAACCCTCTCAACTGTTTAGCACATGCTATGTGGGTGAAATTATGATATACCTTGCCAAGTTTCAACCATTTCCGAGTTCATTTGTGGTGCTTTTTAATTTCAGGGTCATTTAGCTGAAAACAATTCATTAAATGCATGAAAAATAGCAAATGAAGTTAGATAGGGTCGAAATTTTAGGATGTGGCTTCTAATGGTTCATATTGAATGCACAAAAAGTCTGGAGTTGAAATAAGTTAAAAAAATTGAAATCCTTTTGTAACAGACGAGTTTTCGTCCGAAACCCTGATATTTCGAAAGAGATTGTCCATTTTGTACACGAAGTGCATCCAGTTTTTTCCGTAACCCTCTCAACATTTTAGCACATGCTATGTGGGTGAAATTATGATACCATGCCAAGTTTCAACCATTTGATAGTTCATTTGTGGTGCTTTTTAATTTCAGGGTCATTTAGCTGAAAACAATTCATTAAATGCATGAAAAATAGCAAATGAAGTTAGATAGGGTTGAAAGTTTAGGATGTGGCTTCTAATGGTTGAAATAATTTTAAAAAATTGAAATCCTTTTGTAACAGACGAGTTTTCGTTCGAAACCCTGATACTTCGAAAGAGATTGTCCATTTTGTACACGAAGTGCATCCAGTTTTTTCCGTAACCCTCTCAACTTTTTAGCACATGCTATGTGGGTGAAATTATGATACCATGCCAAGTTTCAACCATTTCAGAGTTCATTTGTGGTGCTTTTTAATTTCAGCGTCATTTAGCTCAAAACAATTCATTAAATGCATGAAAAATAGCAAATGAAGTTAGATAGGGTTGAAATTTTAGGATGTGGCTTCTAATGGTTCATATTGATTGCACGAAAAGTCTGGAGTTGAAATAATTTTAAAAAATTGAAATCCTTTTGTAACAGACGAGTTTTCGTCCGAAACACTGATACTTCGAAAGAGATTGTCCATTTTGTACACGAAGTGCATCCAGTTTTTTCCGTAACCCTCTCAACTGTTTAGCACATGCTATGTGGGTGAAATTATGATATACCATGCCAAGTTTCAACCATTTCCGAGTTCATTTGTGGTGCTTTTTAATTTCAGGGTCATTTAGCTGAAAACAATTCATTAAATGCATGAAAAATAGCAAATGAAGTTAGATAGGGTTGAAATTTTAGGATGTGGCTTCTAATGGTTCATATTGAATGCACAAAAAGTCTGGAGTTGAAATAATTTTAAAAAATTGAAATCCTTTTGTAACAGACGAGTTTTCGTCCGAAACCCTGATACTTCGAAAGAGATTGTCCATTTTGTACACGAAGTGCATCCAGTTTTTTCCGTAACCCTCTCAACTGTTTAGCACATGCTATGTGGGTGAAATTATGATATACCATGCCAAGTTTCAACCATTTCCGAGTTCATTTGTGGTGCTTTTATAATTTCAGGGTCATTTAGCTCAAAACAATTCATTTAATGCATGAAAAATAGCAAATGAAGTTAGATAGGGTTGAAATTTTAGGATGTGGCTTCTAATGGTTCATATTGAATGCACAAAAAGTTTGGAGTTAAAATAAGTTAAAAAAAATTGAAATCCTTTTGTAACAGACGAGTTTTCGTCCTAAACCCTGATACTTCGAAAGAGATTGTCCATTTTGTACACGAAGTGCATCCAGTTTTTTCCGTAACCCTCTCAACTTTTTAGCACATGCTATGTGGGTGAAATTATGATATACCATGCCAAGTTTCAACCATTTCCGAGTTCATTTGTGGTGCTTTTTAATTTCAGGGTCATTTAGCTGAAAACAATTCATTAAATGCATGAAAAATTGCAAATGAAGTTAGATAGGGTTGAAATTTTAGGATGTGGCTTCTAATGGTTCATATTGAATGCACAAAAAGTCTGGAGTTTAAATAATTTTAAAAAATTGAAATCCTTTTGTAACAGACGAGTTTTCGTCCGAAACCCTGATATTTCGAAAGAGATTGTCCATTTTGTACACGAAGTGCATCCAGCTTTTGCCGTAACCCTCTCAACTTTTTAGCACATGCTATGTGGGTGAAATTATGATACCATGCCAACTTTCAACCATTTCAGAGATTTGTGGTGCTTTTTAATTTCAGGGTCATTTAGCTCAAAACAATTCATTAAATGCATGAAAAATAGCAAATGAAGTTAGATAGGGTCGAAATTTGAGGATGTGGCTTATAATGGTTCATATTGAATGCACAAAAAGTCTGGAGTTGAAATAAGTTTAAAAAAATTGAAATCCTTTTGTAACAGACGAGTTTTCGTCCGAAACCCTGATACTTCGAAAGAGATTGTCCATTTTGTACACGAAGTGCATCCAGTTTTTGCCGTAACCCTCTCAACTTTTTAGCACATGCTATGTGGGTGAAATTATGATACCATGCCAAGTTTCAACCATTTCAGAGTTCATTTGTGGTGCTTTTTAATTTCACGGTCGTTTAGCTCAAAACAATTCATTAAATGCATGAAAAATAGCAAATGAAGTTAGATAGGGTTGAAATTTTAGGATGTGGCTTCTAATGGTTCATATTGAATGCACAAAAAGTCTGGAGTTGAAATAAGTTGAAAAAAATTGAAATCCTTTTGTAACAGTCGAGTTTTCGTCCGAAACCCTGATACTTCGAAAGAGATTGTCCATTTTGTACACGAAGTGCATC
This sequence comes from Elymus sibiricus, assembly GCA_039707655.1. Classification (NCBI taxonomy): domain Eukaryota; kingdom Viridiplantae; phylum Streptophyta; class Magnoliopsida; order Poales; family Poaceae; genus Elymus; species Elymus sibiricus. Next base: position 244,734,278 of record CM077665.1, read on the forward strand.
CAGTTTTTGCCGTAACCCTCTCAACTTTTTAGCACATGCTATGTGGGTGAAATTATGATACCATGCCAACTTTCAACCATTTCAGAGTTCATTTGTGGTGCTTTTTAATTTCAGGGTCATTTAGCTCAAAACAATTCATTAAATGCATGAAAAATAGCAAATGAAGTTAGATAGGGTTGAAATTTTAGGATGAGGCTTCTAATGGTTCATATTGAATGCACAAAAAGTCTGGAGTTGAAATAAGTTAAAAAAATTGAAATCCTTATGTAACAGACGAGTTTTCGTCCGAAACCCTGATACTTCGAAAGAGATTGTCCATTTTGTACACGAAGTGCATCGAGCTTTTTCCGTAACCCTCTCAACTTTTTATCCCATGCTATGTGGGTGAAATTATGATACCATGCCAAGTTTCAACCTTTTTAGAGTTCATTTGTGGTGCTTTTTAATTTCAGGGTCATTTAGCTCAAAACAATTCATTAAATGCATAAAAAATAGCAAATGAAGTTAGATAGGGTTGAAATTTTAGGATGTGGCTTCTAATGCTTCATATTGAATGCACAAAAAGTCTGGAGTTGAAATAAGTTAAAAAAATTGAAATCCTTTTGTAACACACGAGTTTTCATCCGAAACCCTGATACTTCGAAAGAGATTGTCCATTTTGTACACGAAGTGCATCCAGTTTTTGCCGTAACCCTCTCAACTTTTTAGCACATGCTATGTGGGTGAAATTATGATACCATGCCAAGTTTCAACCATTTCAGAGTTCATTTGTGGTGCTTTTTAATTTCAGGGTCATTTAGCTGAAAACAATTCATTAAATGCATGAAAAATAGCAAATGAAGTTAGATAGGGTTGAAAGTTTAGGATGTGGCTTCTAATGGTTCATATTGAATGCACAAAAAGTCTGGAGTTGAAATAATTTTAAAAAATTGAAATCCTTTTGTAACAGACGAGTTTTCGTCCGAAACCCTGATACTTCGAAAGAGATTGTCCATTTTGTACACGAAGTGCATCCAGTTTTTTCCGTAACCGTCTCAACTTTTTAGGACATGCTATGTGGGTGAAATTATGATATACCATGCCAAGTTTCAACCATTTCCGAGTTCATTTGTGGTGCTTTTTAATTTCAGGGTCATTTAGCTGAAAACAATTCATTAAATGCATGAAAAATAGCAAATGAAGTTAGATAGGGTTGAAATTTTAGGATGTGGCTTCTAATGGTTCATATTGAATGCACAAAAAGTCTGGAGTTTAAATAATTTTAAAAAATTGAAATCCTTTTGTAAAAGACGAGTTTTCGTCCGAAACCCTGATACTTCGAAAGAGATTGTCCATTTTGTACACGAAGTGCATCCAGTTTTTGCCGTAACCCTCTCAACTTTTTAGCACATGCTATGTGGGTGAAATTATGATACCATGCCAACTTTCAACCATTTCAGAGTTCATTTGTGGTGCTTTTTAATTTCAGGGTCATTTAGCTCAAAACAATTCATTAAATGCATGAAAAATAGCAAATGAAGTTAGATAGGGTCGAAATTTTAGGATGTGGCTTCTAATGGTTCATATTGAATGCACAAAAAGTCTGGAGTTGAAATAATTTTAAAAAATTGAAATCCTTTTGTAACAGACGAGTTTTCGTTCGAAACCCTGATACTTCGAAAGAGATTGTCCATTTTGTACACGAAGTGCATCCAGTTTTTTCCGTAACCCTCTCAACTGTTTAGCACATGCTATGTGGGTGAAATTATGATATACCATGCCAACTTTCAACCATTTCAGAGTTCATTTGTGGTGCTTTTTAATTTCAGGGTTATTTAGCTCAAAACAATTCATTAAATGCATGAAAAATAGCAAATGAAGTTAGATAGGGTTGAAATTTTAGGATGTGGCTTCTAATGGTTCATATGGAATGCACAAAAAGTTTGGAGTTGAAATAAGTTTAAAAAAATTGAAATCCTTTTGTAACAGACGAGTTTTCGTCCTAAACCCTGATACTTCGAAAGAGATTGTCCATTTTGTACACGAAGTGCATCCAGTTTTTGCCGTAACCCTCTCAACTTTTTAGCACATGCTATGTGGGTGAAATTATGATACCATGCCAAGTTTCAACCATTTCAGAGTTCATTTGTGGTGCTTTTTAATTTCAGGGTCATTTAGCTCAAAACAATTCATTTAATGCATGAAAAATAGCAAATGAAGTTAGATAGGGTTGAAATTTTAGGATGTGGCTTCTAATGGTTCATATTGAATGCACAAAAAGTTTGGAGTTGAAATAAGTTAAAAAAAATTGAAATCCTTTTGTAACAGACGAGTTTTCGTCCTAAACCCTGATACTTCGAAAGAGATTGTCCATTTTGTACACGAAGTGCATCCAGTTTTTGCCGTAACCCTCTCAACTTTTTAGCACATGCTTTGTGGGTGAAATTATTATACCATGCCAAGTTTCAACCATTTCAGAGTTCATTTGTGGTGCTTTTTAATTTCAGGGTCATTTAGCTGAAAACAATTCATTAAATGCATGAAAAATAGCAAATGAAGTTAGATAGGGTTGAAATTTTAGGATGTGGCTTCTAATGGTTCATATTGAATGCACAAAAAGTCTGGAGTTGAAATAAGTTAAAAAAATTGAAATCCTTTTGTAACAGACGAGTTTTCGTCCGAAACCCTGATATTTCGAAAGAGATTGTCCATTTTGTACACGAAGTGCATCCAGTTTTTTCCGTAACCCTCTCAACATTTTAGCACATGCTATGTGGGTGAAATTATGATACCATGCCAAGTTTCAACCATTTGATAGTTCATTTGTGGTGCTTTTTAATTTCAGGGTCATTTAGCTGAAAACAATTCATTAAATGCATGAAAAATAGCAAATGAAGTTAGATAGGGTTGAAAGTTTAGGATGTGGCTTCTAATGGTTGAAATAATTTTAAAAAATTGAAATCCTTTTGTAACAGACGAGTTTTCGTTCGAAACCCTGATACTTCGAAAGAGATTGTCCATTTTGTACACGAAGTGCATCCAGTTTTTTCCGTAACCCTCTCAACTTTTTAGCACATGCTATGTGGGTGAAATTATGATACCATGCCAAGTTTCAACCATTTCAGAGTTCATTTGTGGTGCTTTTTAATTTTAGCGTCATTTAGCTCAAAACAATTCATTAAATGCATGAAAAATAGCAAATGAAGTTAGATAGGGTTGAAATTTTAGGATGTGGCTTCTAATGGTTCATATTGAATGCACGAAAAGTCTGGAGTTGAAATAATTTTAAAAAATTGAAATCCTTTTGTAACAGACGAGTTTTCGTCCGAAACACTGATACTTCGAAAGAGATTGTCCATTTTGTACACGAAGTGCATCCAGTTTTTTCCGTAACCCTCTCAACTGTTTAGCACATGCTATGTGGGTGAAATTATGATATACCATGCCAAGTTTCAACCATTTCCGAGTTCATTTGTGGTGCTTTTTAATTTCAGGGTCATTTAGCTGAAAACAATTCATTAAATGCATGAAAAATAGCAAATGAAGTTAGATAGGGTTGAAATTTTAGGATGTGGCTTCTAATGGTTCATATTGAATGCACAAAAAGTCTGGAGTTGAAATAATTTTAAAAAATTGAAATCCTTTTGTAACAGACGAGTTTTCGTCCGAAACCCTGATACTTCGAAAGAGATTGTCCATTTTGTACACGAAGTGCATCCAGTTTTTTCCGTAACCCTCTCAACTGTTTAGCACATGCTATGTGGGTGAAATTATGATATACCATGCCAAGTTTCAACCATTTCCGAGTTCATTTGTGGTGCTTTTATAATTTCAGGGTCATTTAGCTCAAAACAATTCATTTAATGCATGAAAAATAGCAAATGAAGTTAGATAGGGTTGAAATTTTAGGATGTGGCTTCTAATGGTTCATAGTGAATGCACAAAAAGTTTGGAGTTAAAATAAGTTAAAAAAAATTGAAATCCTTTTGTAACAGACGAGTTTTCGTCCTAAACCCTGATACTTCGAAAGAGATTGTCCATTTTGTACACGAAGTGCATCCAGTTTTTGCCGTAACCCTCTCAACTTTTTAGCACATGCTTTGTGGGTGAAATTATGATACCATGCCAAGTTTCAACCATTTCAGAGTTCATTTGTGGTGCTTTTTAATTTCAGGGTCATTTAGCTGAAAACAATTCATTAAATGCATGAAAAATAGCAAATGAAGTTAGATAGTGTTGAAAGTTTAGGATGTGGCTTCTAATGGTTCATATTGAATGCACAAAATGTCTGGAGTTGAAATAATTTTAAAAAATTGAAATCCTTTTGTAACAGACGAGTTTTCGTCCGAAACCCTGATACTTCGAAAGAGATTGTCCATTTTGTACACGAAGTGCATCCAGTTTTTTCCGTAACCCTCTCAACTGTTTAGCACATGCTATGTGGGTGAAATTATGATATACCATGCCAAGTTTCAACCATTTCCGAGTTCATTTGTGGTGCTTTTTAATTTCAGGGTCATTTAGCTGAAAACAATTCATTAAATGCATGAAAAATAGCAAATGAAGTTAGATAGGGCTGAAATTTTAGGATGTGGCTTCTAATGGTTCATATTGAATGCACAAAAAGTCTGGAGTTGAAATAATTTTAAAAAATTGAAATCCTTTTGTAACAGACGAGTTTTCGTCCGAAACCCTGATACTTCGAAAGAGATTGTCCATTTTGTACACGAAGTGCATCCAGTTTTTTCCGTAACCCTCTCAACTGTTTAGCACATGCTATGTGGGTGAAATTATGATATACCTTGCCAAGTTTCAACCATTTCCGAGTTCATTTGTGGTGCTTTTTAATTTCAGGGTCATTTAGCTGAAAACAATTCATTAAATGCATGAAAAATAGCAAATGAAGTTAGATAGGGTCGAAATTTTAGGATGTGGCTTCTAATGGTTCATATTGAATGCACAAAAAGTCTGGAGTTGAAATAAGTTAAAAAAATTGAAATCCTTTTGTAACAGACGAGTTTTCGTCCGAAACCCTGATATTTCGAAAGAGATTGTCCATTTTGTACCCGAAGTGCATCCAGTTTTTTCCGTAACCCTCTCAACATTTTAGCACATGCTATGTGGGTGAAATTATGATACCATGCCAAGTTTCAACCATTTGATAGTTCATTTGTGGTGCTTTTTAATTTCAGGGTCATTTAGCTGAAAACAATTCATTAAATGCATGAAAAATAGCAAATGAAGTTAGATAGGGTTGAAAGTTTAGGATGTGGCTTCTAATGGTTGAAATAATTTTAAAAAATTGAAATCCTTTTGTAACAGACGAGTTTTCGTTCGAAACCCTGATACTTCGAAAGAGATTGTCCATTTTGTACACGAAGTGCATCAAGTTTTTTCCGTAACCCTCTCAACTTTTTAGCACATGCTATGTGGGTGAAATTATGATACCATGCCAAGTTTCAACCATTTCAGAGTTCATTTGTGGTGCTTTTTAATTTCAGCGTCATTTAGCTCAAAACAATTCATTAAATGCATGAAAAATAGCAAATGAAGTTAGATAGGGTTGAAATTTTAGGATGTGGCTTCTAATGGTTCATATTGAATGCACGAAAAGTCTGGAGTTGAAATAATTTTAAAAAATTGAAATCCTTTTGTAACAGACGAGTTTTCGTCCGAAACACTGATACTTCGAAAGAGATTGTCCATTTTGTACACGAAGTGCATCCAGTTTTTTCCGTAACCCTCTCAACTGTTTAGCACATGCTATGTGGGTGAAATTATGATATACCATGCCAAGTTTCAACCATTTCCGAGTTCATTTGTGGTGCTTTTTAATTTCAGGGTCATTTAGCTGAAAACAATTCATTAAATGCATGAAAAATAGCAAATGAAGTTAGATAGGGTTGAAATTTTAGGATGTGGCTTCTAATGGTTCATATTGAATGCACAAAAAGTCTGGAGTTGAAATAATTTTAAAAAATTGAAATCCTTTTGTAACAGACGAGTTTTCGTCCGAAACCCTGATACTTCGAAAGAGATTGTCCATTTTGTACACGAAGTGCATCCAGTTTTTTCCGTAACCCTCTCAACTGTTTAGCACATGCTATGTGGGTGAAATTATGATATACCATGCCAAGTTTCAACCATTTCCGAGTTCATTTGTGGTGCTTTTATAATTTCAGGGTCATTTAGCTCAAAACAATTCATTTAATGCATGAAAAATAGCAAATGAAGTTAGATAGGGTTGAAATTTTAGGATGTGGCTTCTAATGGTTCATATTGAATGCACAAAAAGTTTGGAGTTAAAATAAGTTAAAAAAAATTGAAATCCTTTTGTAACAGACGAGTTTTCGTCCTAAACCCTGATACTTCGAAAGAGATTGTCCATTTGGTACACGAAGTGCATCCAGTTTTTGCCGTAACCCTCTCAACTTTTTAGCACATGCTTTGTGGGTGAAATTATGATACCATGCCAAGTTTCAACCATTTCAGAGTTCATTTGTGGTGCTTTTTAATTTCAGGGTCATTTAGCTGAAAACAATTCATTAAATGCATGAAAAATAGCAAATGAAGTTAGATAGTGTTGAAAGTTTAGGATGTGGCTTCTAATGGTTCATATTGAATGCACAAAATGTCTGGAGTTGAAATAATTTTAAAAAATTGAAATCCTTTTGTAACAGACGAGTTTTCGTCCGAAACCCTGATACTTCGAAAGAGATTGTCCATTTTGTACACGAAGTGCATCCAGTTTTTTCCGTAACCCTCTCAACTGTTTAGCACATGCTATGTGGGTGAAATTATGATATACCATGCCAAGTTTCAACCATTTCCGAGTTCATTTGTGGTGCTTTTTAATTTCAGGGTCATTTAGCTGAAAACAATTCATTAAATGCATGAAAAATAGCAAATGAAGTTAGATAGGGCTGAAATTTTAGGATGTGGCTTCTAATGGTTCATATTGAATGCACAAAAAGTCTGGAGTTGAAATAATTTTAAAAAATTGAAATCCTTTTGTAACAGACGAGTTTTCGTCCGAAACCCTGATACTTCGAAAGAGATTGTCCATTTTGTACACGAAGTGCATCCAGTTTTTTCCGTAACCCTCTCAACTGTTTAGCACATGCTATGTGGGTGAAATTATGATATACCTTGCCAAGTTTCAACCATTTCCGAGTTCATTTGTGGTGCTTTTTAATTTCAGGGTTATTTAGCTCAAAACAATTCATTAAATGCATGAAAAATAGCAAATGAAGTTAGATAGGGTTGAAATTTTAGGATGTGGCTTCTAATGGTTCATATGGAATGCACAAAAAGTTTGGAGTTGAAATAAGTTTAAAAAAATTGAAATCCTTTTGTAACAGACGAGTTTTCGTCCTAAACCCTGATACTTCGAAAGAGATTGTCCATTTTGTACACGAAGTGCATCCAGTTTTTGCCGTAACCCTCTCAACTTTTTAGCACATGCTATGTGGGTGAAATTATGATACCATGCCAAGTTTCAACCATTTCAGAGTTCATTTGTGGTGCTTTTTAATTTCAGGGTCATTTAGCTCAAAACAATTCATTTAATGCATGAAAAATAGCAAATGAAGTTAGATAGGGTTGAAATTTTAGGATGTGGCTTCTAATGGTTCATATTGAATGCACAAAAAGTTTGGAGTTGAAATAAGTTAAAAAAAATTGAAATCCTTTTGTAACAGACGAGTTTTCGTCCTAAACCCTGATACTTCGAAAGGGATTGTCCATTTTGTACACGAAGTGCATCCAGTTTTTGCCGTAACCCTCTCAACTTTTTAGCACATGCTTTGTGGGTGAAATTATTATACCATGCCAAGTTTCAACCATTTCAGAGTTCATTTGTGGTGCTTTTTAATTTCAGGGTCATTTAGCTGAAAACAATTCATTAAATGCATGAAAAATAGCAAATGAAGTTAGATAGTGTTGAAAGTTTAGGATGTGGCTTCTAATGGTTCATATTGAATGCACAAAATGTCTGGAGTTGAAATAATTTTAAAAAATTGAAATCCTTTTGTAACAGACGAGTTTTCGTCCGAAACCCTGATACTTCGAAAGAGATTGTCCATTTTGTACACGAAGTGCATCCAGTTTTTTCCGTAACCCTCTCAACTGTTTAGCACATGCTATGTGGGTGAAATTATGATATACCATGCCAAGTTTCAACCATTTCCGAGTTCATTTGTGGTGCTTTTTAATTTCAGGGTCATTTAGCTGAAAACAATTCATTAAATGCATGAAAAATAGCAAATGAAGTTAGATAGGGTTGAAATTTTAGGATGTGGCTTCTAATGGTTCATATTGAATGCACAAAAAGTCTGGAGTTGAAATAATTTTAAAAAATTGAAATCCTTTTGTAACAGACGAGTTTTCGTCCGAAACCCTGATACTTCGAAAGAGATTGTCCATTTTGTACACGAAGTGCATCCAGTTTTTTCCGTAACCCTCTCAACTGTTTAGCACATGCTATGTGGGTGAAATTATGATATACCTTGCCAAGTTTCAACCATTTCCGAGTTCATTTGTGGTGCTTTTTAATTTCAGGGTCATTTAGCTGAAAACAATTCATTAAATGCATGAAAAATAGCAAATGAAGTTAGATAGGGTCGAAATTTTAGGATGTGGCTTCTAATGGTTCATATTGAATGCACAAAAAGTCTGGAGTTGAAATAAGTTAAAAAAATTGAAATCCTTTTGTAACAGACGAGTTTTCGTCCGAAACCCTGATATTTCGAAAGAGATTGTCCATTTTGTACACGAAGTGCATCCAGTTTTTTCCGTAACCCTCTCAACATTTTAGCACATGCTATGTGGGTGAAATTATGATACCATGCCAAGTTTCAACCATTTGATAGTTCATTTGTGGTGCTTTTTAATTTCAGGGTCATTTAGCTGAAAACAATTCATTAAATGCATGAAAAATAGCAAATGAAGTTAGATAGGGTTGAAAGTTTAGGATGTGGCTTCTAATGGTTGAAATAATTTTAAAAAATTGAAATCCTTTTGTAACAGACGAGTTTTCGTTCGAAACCCTGATACTTCGAAAGAGATTGTCCATTTTGTACACGAAGTGCATCCAGTTTTTTCCGTAACCCTCTCAACTTTTTAGCACATGCTATGTGGGTGAAATTATGATACCATGCCAAGTTTCAACCATTTCAGAGTTCATTTGTGGTGCTTTTTAATTTCAGCGTCATTTAGCTCAAAACAATTCATTAAATGCATGAAAAATAGCAAATGAAGTTAGATAGGGTTGAAATTTTAGGATGTGGCTTCTAATGGTTCATATTGAATGCACGAAAAGTCTGGAGTTGAAATAATTTTAAAAAATTGAAATCCTTTTGTAACAGACGAGTTTTCGTCCGAAACACTGATACTTCGAAAGAGATTGTCCATTTTGTACACGAAGTGCATCCAGTTTTTTCCGTAACCCTCTCAACTGTTTAGCACATGCTATGTGGGTGAAATTATGATATACCATGCCAAGTTTCAACCATTTCCGAGTTCATTTGTGGTGCTTTTTAATTTCAGGGTCATTTAGCTGAAAACAATTCATTAAATGCATGAAAAATAGCAAATGAAGTTAGATAGGGTTGAAATTTTAGGATGTGGCTTCTAATGGTTCATATTGAATGCACAAAAAGTCTGGAGTTGAAATAATTTTAAAAAATTGAAATCCTTTTGTAACAGACGAGTTTTCGTCCGAAACCCTGATACTTCGAAAGAGATTGTCCATTTTGTACACGAAGTGCATCCAGTTTTTTCCGTAACCCTCTCAACTGTTTAGCACATGCTATGTGGGTGAAATTATGATATACCATGCCAAGTTTCAACCATTTCCGAGTTCATTTGTGGTGCTTTTATAATTTCAGGGTCATTTAGCTCAAAACAATTCATTTAATGCATGAAAAATAGCAAATGAAGTTAGATAGGGTTGAAATTTTAGGATGTGGCTTCTAATGGTTCATATTGAATGCACAAAAAGTCTGGAGTTAAAATAAGTTTAAAAAAATTGAAATCCTTTTGTAACAGACGAGTTTTCGTCCTAAACCCTGATACTTCGAAAGAGATTGTCCATTTTGTACACGAAGTGCATCCAGTTTTTGCCGTAACCCTCTCAACTTTTTAGCACATGCTTTGTGGGTGAAATTATGATACCATGCCAAGTTTCAACCATTTCAGAGTTCATTTGTGGTGCTTTTTAATTTCAGGGTCATTTAGCTGAAAACAATTCATTAAATGCATGAAAAATAGCAAATGAAGTTAGATAGTGTTGAAAGTTTAGGATGTGGCTTCTAATGGTTCATATTGAATGCACAAAATGTCTGGAGTTGAAATAATTTTAAAAAATTGAAATCCTTTTGTAACAGACGAGTTTTCGTCCGAAACCCTGATACTTCGAAAGAGATTGTCCATTTTGTACACGAAGTGCATCCAGTTTTTTCCGTAACCCTCTCAACTGTTTAGCACATGCTATGTGGGTGAAATTATGATATACCTTGCCAAGTTTCAACCATTTCCGAGTTCATTTGTGGTGCTTTTTAATTTCAGGGTCATTTAGCTGAAAACAATTCATTAAATGCATGAAAAATAGCAAATGAAGTTAGATAGGGTCGAAATTTTAGGATGTGGCTTCTAATGGTTCATAGTGAATGCACAAAAAGTCTGGAGTTGAAATAAGTTAAAAAAATTGAAATCCTTTTGTAACAGACGAGTTTTCGTCCGAAACCCTGATATTTCGAAAGAGATTGTCCATTTTGTACACGAAGTGCATCCAGTTTTTTCCGTAACCCTCTCAACATTTTAGCACATGCTATGTGGGTGAAATTATGATACCATGCCAAGTTTCAACCATTTGATAGTTCATTTGTGGTGCTTTTTAATTTCAGGGTCATTTAGCTGAAAACAATTCATTAAATGCATGAAAAATAGCAAATGAAGTTAGATAGGGTTGAAAGTTTAGGATGTGGCTTCTAATGGTTGAAATAATTTTAAAAAATTGAAATCCTTTTGTAACAGACGAGTTTTCGTTCGAAACCCTGATACTTCGAAAGAGATTGTCCATTTTGTACACGAAGTGCATCCAGTTTTTTCCGTAACCCTCTCAACTTTTTAGCACATGCTATGTGGGTGAAATTATGATACCATGCCAAGTTTCAACCATTTCAGAGTTCATTTGTGGTGCTTTTTAATTTCAGCGTCATTTAGCTCAAAACAATTCATTAAATGCATGAAAAATAGCAAATGAAGTTAGATAGGGTTGAAATTTTAGGATGTGGCTTCTAATGGTTCATATTGAATGCACGAAAAGTCTGGAGTTGAAATAATTTTAAAAAATTGAAATCCTTTTGTAACAGACGAGTTTTCGTCCGAAACACTGATACTTCGAAAGAGATTGTCCATTTTGTACACGAAGTGCATCCAGTTTTTTCCGTAACCCTCTCAACTGTTTAGCACATGCTATGTGGGTGAAATTATGATATACCATCCCAAGTTTCAACCATTTCCGAGTTCATTTGTGGTGCTTTTTAATTTCAGGGTCATTTAGCTGAAAACAATTCATTAAATGCATGAAAAATAGCAAATGAAGTTAGATAGGGTTGAAATTTTAGGATGTGGCTTCTAATGGTTCATATTGAATGCACAAAAAGTCTGGAGTTGAAATAATTTTAAAAAATTGAAATCCTTTTGTAACAGACGAGTTTTCGTCCGAAACCCTGATACTTCGAAAGAGATTGTCCATTTTGTACACGAAGTGCATCCAGTTTTTTCCGTAACCCTCTCAACTGTTTAGCACATGCTATGTGGGTGAAATTATGATATACCATGCCAAGTTTCAACCATTTCCGAGTTCATTTGTGGTGCTTTTATAATTTCAGGGTCATTTAGCTCAAAACAATTCATTTAATGCATGAAAAATAGCAAATGAAGTTAGATAGGGTTGAAATTTTAGGATGTGGCTTCTAATGGTTCATATTGAATGCACAAAAAGTTTGGAGTTAAAATAAGTTAAAAAAAATTGAAATCATTTTGTAACAGACGAGTTTTCGTCCTAAACCCTGATACTTCGAAAGAGATTGTCCATTTTGTACACGAAGTGCATCCAGTTTTTGCCGTAACCCTCTCAACTTTTTAGCACATGCTTTGTGGGTGAAATTATGATACCATGCCAAGTTTCAACCATTTCAGAGTTCATTTGTGGTGCTTTTTAATTTCAGGGTCATTTAGCTGAAAACAATTCATTAAATGCATGAAAAATAGCAAATGAAGTTAGATAGTGTTGAAAGTTTAGGATGTGGCTTCTAATGGTTCATATTGAATGCACAAAATGTCTGGAGTTGAAATAATTTTAAAAAATTGAAATCCTTTTGTAGCAGACGAGTTTTCGTCCGAAACCCTGATACTTCGAAAGATATTGTCCATTTTGTACACGAAGTGCATCCAGTTTTTTCCGTAACCCTCTCAACTGTTTAGCACATGCTATGTGGGTGAAATTATGATATACCATGCCAAGTTTCAACCATTTCCGAGTTCATTTGTGGTGCTTTTTAATTTCAGGGTCATTTAGCTGAAAACAATTCATTAAATGCATGAAAAATAGCAAATGAAGTTAGATGGGGCTTAAATTTTAGGATGTGGCTTCTAATGGTTCATATTGAATGGACAAAAAGTCTGGAGTTGAAATAATTTTAAAAAATTGAAATCCTTTTGTAACAGACGAGTTTTCGTCCGAAACCCTGATACTTCGAAAGAGATTGTCCATTTTGTACACGAAGTGCATCCAGTTTTTTCCGTAACCCTCTCAACTGTTTAGCACATGCTATGTGGGTGAAATTATGATATACCTTGCCAAGTTTCAACCATTTCCGAGTTCATTTGTGGTGCTTTTTAATTTCAGGGTCATTTAGCTGAAAACAATTCATTAAATGCATGAAAAATAGCAAATGAAGTTAGATAGGGTCGAAATTTTAGGATGTGGCTTCTAATGGTTCATATTGAATGCACAAAAAGTCTGGAGTTGAAATAAGTTAAAAAAAATTGAAATCCTTTTGTAACAGACGAGTTTTCGTCCGAAACCCTGATATTTCGAAAGAGATTGTCCATTTTGTACACGAAGTGCATCCAGTTTTTTCCGTAACCCTCTCAACATTTTAGCACATGCTATGTGGGTGAAATTATGATACCATGCCAAGTTTCAACCATTTGATAGTTCATTTGTGGTGCTTTTTAATTTCAGGGTCATTTAGCCGAAAACAATTCATTAAATGCATGAAAAATAGCAAATGAAGTTAGATAGGGTTGAAAGTTTAGGATGTGGCTTCTAATGGTTCATATTGAATGCACAAAAAGTCTGGAGTTGAAATAATTTTAAAAAATTGAAATCCTTTTGTAACAGACGAGTTTTCGTCCGAAACCCTGATACTTCGAAAGAGATTGTCCGTTTTGTACACGAAGTGCATCCAGTTTTTGCCGTAACCCTCTCAACTTTTTAGCACATGCTATGTGGGTGAAATTATGATACCATGCCAAGTTTCAACCATTTCAGAGTTCATTTGTGGTGCTTTTTAATTTCAGCGTCATTTAGCTCAAAACAATTCATTAAATGCATGAAAAATAGCAAATGAAGTTAGATAGGGTTGAAATTTTAGGATGTGGCTTCTAATGGTTCATATTGAATGCACAAAAAGTCTGGAGTTGAAATAATTTTAAAAAATTGAAATCCTTTTGTAACAGACGAGTTTTCGTCCGAAACACTGATACTTCGAAAGAGATTGTCCATTTTGTACACGAAGTGCATCCAGTTTTTTCCGTAACCCTCTCAACTGTTTAGCACATGCTATGTGGGTGAAATTATGATATACCATGCCAAGTTTCAACCATTTCCGAGTTCATTTGTGGTGCTTTTTAATTTCAGGGTCATTTAGCTGAAAACAATTCATTAAATGCATGAAAAATAGCAAATGAAGTTAGATAGGGTTGAAATTTTAGGATGTGGCTTCTAATGGTTCATATTGAATGCACAAAAAGTCTGGAGTTGAAATAATTTTAAAAAATTGAAATCCTTTTGTAACAGACGAGTTTTCGTCCGAAACCCTGATACTTCGAAAGAGATTGTCCATTTTGTACACGAAGTGCATCCAGTTTTTTCCGTAACCCTCTCAACTGTTTAGCACATGCTATGTGGGTGAAATTATGATATACCATGCCAAGTTTCAACCATTTCCGAGTTCATTTGTGGTGCTTTTTAATTTCAGGGTCATTTAGCTGAAAACAATTCATTAAATGCATGAAAAATAGCAAATGAAGTTAGATAGGGTTGAAATTTTAGGATGTGGCTTCTAATGGTTCATATTGAATGCACAAAAAGTCTGGAGTTGAAATAATTTTAAAAAATTGAAATCCTTTTGTAACAGACGAGTTTTCGTTCGAAACCCTGATACTTCGAAAGAGATTGTCCATTTTGTACACGAAGTGCATCCAGTTTTTTCCGTAACCCTCTCAACTGTTTAGCACATGCTATGTGGGTGAAATTATGATATACCATGCCAAGTTTCAACCATTTCCGAGTTCATTTGTGGTGCTTTTTAATTTCAGGGTCATTTAGCTGAAAACAATTCATTAAATGCATGAAAAATAGCAAATGAAGTTAGATAGGGTCGAAATTTTAGGATGTGGCTTCTAATGGTTCATATTGAATGCACGAAAAGTCTGGAGTTGAAATAAGTTAAAAAAAATTGAAATCCTTTTGTAACAGACGAGTTTTCGTCCGAAACCCTGATATTTCGAAAGAGATTGTCCATTTTGTACACGAAGTGCATCCAGTTTTTTCCGTAACCCTCTCAACTTTTTAGCACATGCTATGTGGGTGAAATTATGATACCATGCCAAGTTTCAACCATTTGATAGTTCATTTGTGGTGCTTTTTAATTTCAGGGTCATTTAGCTGAAAACAATTCATTAAATGCATGAAAAATAGCAAATGAAGTTAGATAGGGTTGAAATTTTAGGATGTGGCTTCTAATGGTTCATCTTGAATGCACAAAAAGTCTGGAGTTGAAATAAGTTTAAAAAAATTGAAATCCTTATGTAACAGACGAGTTTTCGTCTGAAACCCTGATACTTCGAAAGAGATTGTCCATTTTGTACACGAAGTGCATCCAGCTTTTGCCGTAAACCTCTCAACTTTTTATCCCATGCTATGTGGGTGAAATTATGATACCATGCCAAGTTTCAACCATTTCCGAGTTCATTTGTGGTGCTTTTATAATTTCAGGGTCATTTAGCTCAAAACAATTCAGTTAATGCATGAAAAATAGCAAATGAAGTTAGATAGGGTTGAAATTTTAGGATGTGGCTTCTAATGCTTCATATTGAATGCACAAAAAGTCTGGAGTTGAAATAAGTTAAAAAAATTGAAATCCTTTGGTAACACACGAGTTTTCGTCCGAAACCCTGATACTTCGAAAGAGATTGTCCATTTTGTACACGAAGTGCATCCAGTTTTTGCCGTAACCCTCTCAACTTTTTAGCACATGCTTTGTGGGTGAAATTATGATACCATGCCAAGTTTCAACCATTTCAGAGTTCATTTGTGGTGCTTTTTAATTTCAGGGTCATTTAGCTGAAAACAATTCATTAAATGCATGAAAAATAGCAAATGAAGTTAGATAGTGTTGAAAGTTTAGGATGTGGCTTCTAATGGTTCATATTGAATGCACAAAATTTCTGGAGTTGAAATAATTTTAAAAAATTGAAATCCTTTTGTAACAGACGAGTTTTCGTCCGAAACCCTGATACTTCGAAAGAGATTGTCCATTTTGTACACGAAGTGCATCCAGTTTTTTCCGTAACCCTCTCAACTGTTTAGCACATGCTATGTCGGTGAAATTATGATATACCATGCCAAGTTTCAACCATTTCCGAGTTCATTTGTGGTGCTTTTTAATTTCAGGGTCATTTAGCTGAAAACAATTCATTAAATGCATGAAAAATAGCAAATGAAGTTAGATACGGCTGAAATTTTAGGATGTGGCTTCTAATGGTTCATATTGAATGCACAAAAAGTCTGGAGTTGAAATAATTTTAAAAAAATGAAATCCTTTTGTAACAGACGAGTTTTCGTCCGAAACCCTGATACTTCGAAAGAGATTGTCCATTTTGTACACGAAGTGCATCCAGTTTTTTCCGTAACCCTCTCAACTGTTTAGCACATGCTATGTGGGTGAAATTATGATATACCTTGCCAAGTTTCAACCATTTCCGAGTTCATTTGTGGTGCTTTTTAATTTCAGGGTCGTTTAGCTGAAAACAATTCATTAAATGCATGAAAAATAGCAAATGAAGTTAGATAGGGTCGAAATTTTAGGATGTGGCTTCTAATGGTTCATATTGAATGCACAAAAAGTCTGGAGTTGAAATAAGTTTAAAAAAATTGAAATCCTTTTGTAACAGACGAGTTTTCGTCCGAAACCCTGATATTTCGAAAGAGATTGTCCATTTTGTACACGAAGTGCATCCAGTTTTTGCCGTAACCCTCTCAACATTTTAGCACATGCTATGTGGGTGAAATTATGATACCATGCCAAGTTTCAACCATTTGATAGTTCATTTGTGGTGCTTTTTAATTTCAGGGTCATTTAGCTCAAAACAATTCATTAAATGCATGAAAAATAGCAAATGAAGTTAGATAGGGTTGAAAGTTTAGGATGTGGCTTCTAATGGTTCATATTGAATGCACAAAAAGTCTGGAGTTGAAATAATTTTAAAAAATTGAAATCCTTTTGTAACAGACGAGTTTTCGTCCGAAACCCTGATACTTCGAAAGAGATTGTCCGTTTTGTACACGAAGTGCATCCAGTTTTTTCCGTAACCCTCTCAACTTTTTAGCACATGCTATGTGGGTGAAATTATGATACCATGCCAAGTTTCAACCATTTCAGAGTTCATTTGTGGTGCTTTTTAATTTCAGCGTCATTTAGCTCAAAACAATTCATTAAATGCATGAAAAATAGCAAATGAAGTTAGATAGGGTTGAAATTTTAGGATGTGGCTTCTAATGGTTCATATTGAATGCACAAAAAGTCTGGAGTTGAAATAATTTTAAAAAATTGAAATCCTTTTGTAACAGACGAATTTTCGTCCGAAACACTGATACTTCGAAAGAGATTGTCCATTTTGTACACGAAGTGCATCCAGTTTTTTCCGTAACCCTCTCAACTGTTTAGCACATGCTATGTGGGTGAAATTATGATATACCATGCCAAGTTTCAACCATTTCCGAGTTCATTTGTGGTGCTTTTTAATTTCAGGGTCATTTAGCTGAAAACAATTCATTAAATGCATGAAAAATAGCAAATGAAGTTAGATAGGGTTGAAATTTTAGGATGTTTCTTCTAATGGTTCATATTGAATGCACAAAAAGTCTGGAGTTGAAATAATTTTAAAAAATTGAAATCCTTTTGTAACAGACGAGTTTTCGTCCGAAACCCTGATACTTCGAAAGAGATTGTCCATTTTGTACACGAAGTGCATCCAGTTTTTTCCGTAACCCTCTCAACTGTTTAGCACATGCTATGTGGGTGAAATTATGATATACCATGCCAAGTTTCTGTTGGAAATATGCCCTAGAGGCAATAATAAATTGGTTATTATTATATTTCCTTGTTCATGATAATCGTTTATTATCCATGCTATAATTGTATTGATTGGAAACTCAAATACATGTGTGGGTACATAAACAACACTGTGTCCCTAGTAAGCCTCTAGTTGACTAGCTCGTTGATCAAAGATGGTTAAGGTTTCCTAGCCATTGACATGAGATGTCATTTGATAACGGGATCACATCATTAGGAGAATGATGTGATGGACAAGACCCAAACTGTAAACGTAGCATTTGATCGTGTCAGTTTATTGCTATTGTTTTCTGCATGTCAAGTATCTGTTCCTTTGACCATGAGATCATGCAACTCACTGACACTGGAGGAATACCTTGTGTGTATCAAACGTCGCAACGTAACTGGGTGACTATAAAGGTGCTCTACAGGTATCTCCGAGGGTGTCTGTTGGGTTGGCATGGATCAAGACTGGGATTTGTTACTCTGTGTGACGGAGAGGTATCTCAGGGCCCACTCGGTAATACAACATCACAATGAGCCTTGCAAGCAATGTGACTAAAGTGTTAGCCACGAGATCTTGTATTACGGAACGAGTAAAGAGACTTGCCGGTAACGAGATTGAACTAGGTATAGTGATACCGACGATCGAATCTCGGGCAAGTAACATACCGAAGAACAAAGGGAACAGCATACGGGATTAACTGAATCCTTGACATAGAGGTTCGACCGATAAAGATCTTCGTAGAATATGTAGGAGCCAATATGGGCATCCAGGTCCCGCTATTGGTTATTGGCCGTAGAGGTGTCTCGGTCATGTCTACATAGTTCTCGAACCCGCAGGGTCTACACACTTAACGTTTGGTGACGATTAGTATAATTGAGTTATTATGTTGGTGACCGAAAGTTGTTCGGGGTCCCGGATAAGATCCCGGACATGACGAGGATCTCCGGAATAGTCCGGAGGTAAAGATTGATATATGTGATAATAGTGTTTTGATCTCCGGAAGAGTTCCGAAGTTCACCGGAAGAGGTTCCGGATGTTTACCGAAGTGTTCGGGTGCAGCAACACTTTATATGGGCCAAGGGATAAAAGCCCACGAGGTATTGGAAAGTGCAAAAGTAGTTTTGCTGCCGCGTAAGCGGTACTACCGCTTGTGTGAAGCGGTACTACCGCCCGAGCGGTACTACCGCTTGTGTGAAGCGGTACTACCGCCCAAGCGGTACTACCGCTTGTGTGAAGCGGTACTACCGCTTGTGCGCGGCTGTGCACGGTTCGGCAGGGATCCGAGTTGGACTCTTTCCCTGAGGGCCAAACCGACCTTGTGCGGGCAAAACCGACCCGGAGGAGGCTTTTACTCCAAGTTTAGACCCCAAGGCTCAACATATAAATAGAGGGGCAGGGCTAGCACACGGGACACATCAGGATTTCCCAAGCCGTGTGCCGGCAACCCTAGCCCTCTAGTTCCTCCGTCATAATCTCCGTAGTGCTTGGCGAAGCCCTGCAGAGATTGTTCCTCACCACCATCACCACGCCGTCGTGCTGCTGGAACTCAACCACTACTTCACCATCGCTCGCTGGATCGAGGAGGTGAAGGCGTCATCAAGCCGTACGTGTGTTGAACGCGGAGGTGCCGTCCGTTCGGCACTAGATCGGAAGGATCGTGATTGGATCGCGGGACGCTCGGCGATTTGGATCGCGAAGACGTTCGACTACATCAACCGCGTTTATTAACGCTTCCGCTTAGCGATCTACAAGGGTATGTAGATTCACTCTCCCTCTCGTAGATGCTCATCACCATGGATAGATCTTGTGTGTGCGTAGGAAAATTTTTGTTTCCCATGCAACGTTCCCCAACAGTGGCATCATGAGCCAGGTCTATGCGTAGATGAGATCTCGAGTAGAACACAAACGAGTTGTGGGCGTGGTTGTATACATATTGCTTGCCGTTACTAGTTGATATTTGATTCGGCGGTACTGTGAGATGAAGCGGCCCGGACCGACATTACGCGTACACTTACGCGAGACAGGTTCCTTCAACTAACATGTAACTTCGTTGCATAAAGATGGCTAGCGGGTGTCTGTCTCTCTCACTTTAGTTGAATCGATTTCAATGAAGAGGGTTCTTTTAGAAGATCAAAAAGCAATCACTACACCACGTTGTGGTTTTGCGTAGGTAAGAACGGTTCTTGCAAACCCGTAGCAGCCACGTAAAATTTGCAACAACAATTAGAGGACGTCTAACTTGTTTTTGCAGGGTATGTTGTGATGTGATATGGCCAATTACATGATGAGATATATGTGATGTATGAGATGATCATGTTTTGTATAGAATATCACGACTTGCATGTCGATGAGTACGGCAACTGGCAGGAGCCATAGAGTTGTCTTTAATTATTGTATGACTTGCGTGTCAATCATTAAGCGCTATGTAATGCTTTACTTTATCGCTAAACGTTAGCAATAGTCATGGAAGCAACAGTCGGCGCGACAACCTTATGGCGACACGTTGATGGAGATCAAGATGATGGAGATCATGGTGTCATGCCGGTGACGATGGAGATCATGCCGGTGCTTTGGAGATGGAGATCAAAAGCACAAGTTCATGGCCATATCATGTCACTTATGATTTGCATGTGATGTTAATCCTTTTATGCATCTTATTTTGCTTAGGACGACGGTAGCATTATAAGGTGATCCCTCACTTAAATTTCAAGATAAATTGTGTTCTCCCCAAGTGTGCACCGTTGCGAAAGTTCGTCGTTTCGAGACACGCCGTGATGATCGGGTGTGATAGACTCTACGTTCGCATACAACGGGTGTAAGCCATGTTACACGTGCGGAACACTCGGGTTAAACTTGACGAGCCTAGCATGTACAGACATGGCCTCGGAACACAAGAGACCGAAAGGTCGAACATGAGTCATATAGTAGATATGATCAACATGAAGATGTTCACCATTGAAACCACCTCAACTCACGTGATGATCGGACTTGAGTTGGTGGATTTGGATCATGTTACACTCGAATGATCGGAGGGATGTCAATTTGAGTGGGAGTTTTTAAGTAATATGATTAACTAAACTCATTATCTAAGAACAATAGTCTAAGTTGTCTTTGCTATATTTATGTTGTAGATCATGGCTCGCGCAGTAGCACCCCTGAATTTTAATACGTTCCTAGAGAAAGCTAAGTTGAAAGATGATGGAAGTAACTTTGTGGACTGGGCCCGTAATCTAAGGATTATCCTTACGGCTTCCCAGAAGGCTTATGTCCTTGATGCACCGCTTGGTGATCCACCCGCTCCAGTTGAGTCTCTAGACGTTGTGAACGCCTGGCAGGCTCGTTCTGATGATTACTCAATAGTTCAATGTGCAATGTTGTATGGCTTAGAACCGGGACTTCAAAGACGTTTTGAACGTCATGGAGCATATGAGATGTTCCAGGAGTTGAAGTTTATCTTTCAGAAGAATGCCCGGATCGAGAGATATGAGATCTCCGATAAATTCTATGCTTGCAAGATGGAGGAGAACGGGTCTATCAGTGATCACGTGCTCAGAATGTCTGGGTACTCCACCCGTCTGGCTGAGTTAGGGATGCCCCTTCCGCCAGAGGCTATCACTGACAGAGTTCTTCAATCATTGCCACCTAGCTACAAGAGCTTCGTGTTGAACTATAACATGCACGGGATGAACAAGTCAGTCGCCGAGCTGTTTGCGATGCTGAAAGCCGCTGAGTCTGAAATTCAGAAGGAGCATCAAGTGTTGATGGTCAATAAAACCACTAGTTTCAAGAAAAATGGCAAGGGTAAGAAGGGTAACTCCAAGAAGAGTGGCAAAGCAGTTGCTCCTCTCGTGAAGAAACCCAAGGCTGGACCCAAACCAGAAACTGTGTGTTTTCATTGCAAGGGAACTGGACACTGGAAGCGGAATTGCCCCAAGTATTTGGCTGACAAGAAGGCGGCCAACAACAAACAAGGTATATATGATATACATGTTATTGATGTGTACCTTACCAACTCTCGTTGTAGTGCCTGGGTATTTGATACCGGTGCGGTTGCTCATATTTGCAACTCAAAACAGGAACTGCGGAATAGACGGAGGCTGGCAAAGGACGAAGTGACGATGCGCGTGGGAAATGGTTCCAAGGTTGATGTGATCGCCGTCGGCACGCTCGCTCTTCGATTACCGTCGGGATTAGTGATGAACCTAAATAAGTGTTATTTGGTGCCTGCGTTAAGCATGAACATTATATCTGGATCTTGTTTATTGCGAGACGGTTACTCATTTAAATCAGAGAATAATGGTTGTTCTATTTATATGAGTAATATCTTTTATGGTCATGCACCCGATGTGAGGGGTTTATTCTTATTTAATCTCGATAGTAATGATACACATGTTCATAACATTGATGCCAAAAGATGTAGAATTGATAATGATAATACCACTTTCTTGTGGCACTGCCGTTTAGGTCATATTGGCGTAAAACGCATGAGGAAGCTCCATGCTGATGGACTTTTGGAGTCACTTGATTTTGAATCACTTGACACATGTGAGCCATGCCTCATGGGCAAGATGACTAAAACTCCGTTCTCTGGAACAATGGAACGGGCAAGTGACTTATTGGAAATCATACATACTGATGTGTGCGGTCCGATGAGCATTGAGGCGCGCGGTGGTTATCGTTACTTTCTCACCTTCACTGATGACTTAAGTAGATATGGGTATATTTACTTAATGAAACACAAGTCTGAAACATTTGAAAAGTTCAAACAATTTCAGAGTGAAGTTGAGAATCATCGTAACAAGAAGATTAAATTCCTACGATCTGATCGAGGAGGAGAATATCTGAGTTATGAGTTTGGCAGTCACTTAAGACAATGTGGAATTGTTTCACAACTAACACCGCCTGGAACACCACAGCGTAATGGTGTGTCCGAACGTCGTAATCGAACCTTATTAGATATGGTGCGATCTATGATGTCTCTTGCCGATTTGCCACTATCGTTTTGGGGTTATGCATTAGAGACAGCTGCATTCACTTTAAATAGGGCACCATCGAAATCCGTTGAGACGACGCCTTATGAACTTTGGTTTGACAAGAAGCCAAAGCTGTCGTTTCTTAAAGTTTGGGGATGTGATGCTTATGTCAAAAAGCTTCAGCCTGAAAAGCTGGAACCCAAAGCGGAGAAATGCGTCTTCATAGGATACCCAAAAGAGACAATTGGGTATACCTTCTACCTCAGATCCGAGGGCAAAGTGTTTGTCGCTAAAACGGAACATTTCTTGAGAAAGAGTTTCTCTCGAAAGAATTGAGTGGGAGGAAGATAGAACTTGATGAGGTTGTTGAACCTTTACTTCAACCTGAGAGTAGCGCAGCGCAGAAAATTGTTTCTGTGGAGCCTACATTAGCTGAAGAGGAAGTTAATGATGATGATCATGAAGCTTTGGATCAAGTTGCTATCGAACCTCGTAGGTCGACAAGGACGCGTACTGCTCCTGAGTGGTACGGCAACCCTGTCTTAGAGGTCATGTTGTTAAACAACGATGAACCTACGAGCTATGGAGAAGCGATGATGGGCCCGGATTCCGAGAAGTGGTTAGAGGCCATGAAATCCGAGATGGGATCCATGTATGAAAACAAAGTATGGACTTTGGAAGTATTACCTGAAGGGCGTAAGGCCATTCAGAACAGATGGATCTTTAAGAGGAAGACGGACGCGGACGGTAATGTCACCGTCTATAAAGCTCGACTTGTGGCAAAGGGTTTTTCACAAGTTCAAGGAGTTGACTACGATGAGACCTTCTCACCCGTAGCGATGCTTAAGTCCGTCAGAATCATGTTAGCAATAGCTGCCTTTTTTCGATTATGAAATTTGGCAGATGGATGTCAAAACAGCGTTCCTTAACGGTTACCTTAAGGAAGAGTTGTATATGATGCAACCAGAAGGTTTTGTCGATCCAGAGAATGCTGACAAAGTTTGCAAACTCCAGCGATCCATTTATGGACTGGTGCAAGCATCTCGGAGTTGGAATCTTCGTTTTGATGAGGTGATCAAAGCGTTCGAGTTTATACAAGTTTACGGAGAAGCTTGTATTTACAAGAAAGTGAGTGGGAGCTCTATAGCGTTTCTAATATTATATGTGGATGACATATTGCTGATTGGAAACAATATAGAAATGCTGGAAAGCGTAAAGGAATATTTGAACAAGAGTTTTTCAATGAAGGACCTAGGAGAAGCTGCTTTCATATTAGGCATCAAGATCTATAGAGATAGATCAAGACGCTTAATAGGACTTTCACAAAGCACATACCTTGATAAGATTTTGAAGAAGTTCAAAATGGATCAGTCCAAGAAGGGGTTCTTGCCTGTTTTGCAAGGTGTGAAGTTGAGTAAGACTCAATGCCCAGTGACTGCAGAAGATAGAGAAAAGATGAGTGTCATCCCCTATGCTTCGGCCATAGGCTCTATCATGTATGCAATGCTGTGCACAAGACCCGATGTCAGCCTTGCCATAAGTATGGTCGGAAGGTTTCAAAGTGATCCAGGAATGGAACATTGGACGGCGGTCAAGACTATCCTGAAGTACCTGAAAAGGACTAAGGACATGTTTCTCGTTTATGGAGGTGATCAAGAGCTCGTCGTAAAGGGTTACGTCGATGCAAGCTTTGACACTGATCCGGATGACTCTAAGTCGCAAACCGGATACGTATTTATTCTTAATGGGGGTGCGGTTAGCTGGTACAGTTCCAAGCAAAGCGTGGTAGCTGATTCTACATGCGAAGCGGAGTACATCGCTGCCTCGGAGGCGGCGAAGGAAGGTGTCTGAATGAAGGAGTTCATGACAGATCTTGGAGTAGTGCCTAGTGCGCTTAACCCAATGACTCTGTTTTGTGATAATACTGGTGCCATTGCTCTAGCCAAGGAACCAAGATTTCACAAGAGGACCAGACACATAAAGCGACGCTTCAATTCCATCCGCGATTACATCAAGGAGGACGACATAAATATTTGCAAAGTACACACGGATCTAAATGTTGCAGATCCGATGACTAAACCTCTTCCAAGGGCTAAACATGAACAACACCAGAACTGCATGGGTGTTCGATTCATTACAATGTAAATCACATAGTGATGTGAACTAGATTATTGACTCTAGTGCAAGTGGGAGACTGTTGGAAATATGCCCTAGAGGCAATAATAAATTGGTTATTATTATATTTCCTTGTTCATGATAATCGTTTATTATCCATGCTATAATTGTATTGATTGGAAACTCAAATACATGTGTGGGTACATAAACAACACTGTGTCCCTAGTAAGCCTCTAGTTGACTAGCTCGTTGATCAAAGATGGTTAAGGTTTCCTAGCCATTGACATGAGATGTCATTTGATAACGGGATCACATCATTAGGAGAATGATGTGATGGACAAGACCCAAACTGTAAACGTAGCATTTGATCGTGTCAGTTTATTGCTATTGTTTTCTGCATGTCAAGTATCTGTTCCTTTGACCATGAGATCATGCAACTCACTGACACTGGAGGAATACCTTGTGTGTATCAAACGTCGCAACGTAACTGGGTGACTATAAAGGTGCTCTACAGGTATCTCCGAGGGTGTCTGTTGGGTTGGCATGGATCAAGACTGGGATTTGTTACTCTGTGTGACGGAGAGGTATCTCAGGGCCCACTCGGTAATACAACATCACAATGAGCCTTGCAAGCAATGTGACTAAAGTGTTAGCCACGAGATCTTGTATTACGGAACGAGTAAAGAGACTTGCCGGTAACGAGATTGAACTAGGTATAGTGATACCGACGATCGAATCTCGGGCAAGTAACATACCGAAGAACAAAGGGAACAGCATACGGGATTAACTGAATCCTTGACATAGAGGTTCGACCGATAAAGATCTTCGTAGAATATGTAGGAGCCAATATGGGCATCCAGGTCCCGCTATTGGTTATTGGCCGTAGAGGTGTCTCGGTCATGTCTACATAGTTCTCGAACCCGCAGGGTCTACACACTTAACGTTTGGTGACGATTAGTATAATTGAGTTATTATGTTGGTGACCGAAAGTTGTTCGGGGTCCCGGATAAGATCCCGGACATGACGAGGATCTCCGGAATAGTCCGGAGGTAAAGATTGATATATGTGATAATAGTGTTTTGATCTCCGGAAGAGTTCCGAAGTTCACCGGAAGAGGTTCCGGATGTTTACCGAAGTATTCGGGTGCAGCAACACTTTATATGGGCCAAGGGATAAAAGCCCACGAGGTATTGGAAAGTGCAAAAGTAGTTTTGCTGCCGCGTAAGCGGTACTACCGCTTGTGTGAAGCGGTACTACCGCCCGAGCGGTACTACCGCTTGTGTGAAGCGGTACTACCGCCCAAGCGGTACTACCGCTTGTGTGAAGCGGTACTACCGCTTGTGCGCGGCTGTGCACAGTTCGGCAGGGATCCGAGTTGGACTCTTTCCCTGAGGGCCAAACCGACCTTGTGCGGGCAAAACCGACCCGGAGGAGGCTTTTACTCCAAGTTTAGACCCCAAGGCTCAACATATAAATAGAGGGGCAGGGCTAGCACACGGGACACATCAGGATTTCCCAAGCCGTGTGCCGGCAACCCTAGCCCTCTAGTTCCTCCGTCATAATCTCCGTAGCGCTTGGCGAAGCCCTGCAGAGATTGTTCCTCACCACCATCACCACGCCGTCGTGCTGCTGGAACTCAACCACTACTTCACCATCGCTCGCTGGATCGAGGAGGTGAAGGCGTCATCAAGCCGTACGTGTGTTGAACGCGGAGGTGCCGTCCGTTCGGCACTAGATCGGAAGGATCGTGATTGGATCGCGGGACGCTCGGCGATTTGGATCGCGAAGACGTTCGACTACATCAACCGCGTTTATTAACGCTTCCGCTTAGCGATCTACAAGGGTATGTAGATTCACTCTCCCTCTCATAGATGCTCATCACCATGGATAGATCTTGTGTGTGCGTAGGAAAATTTTTGTTTCCCATGCAACGTTCCCCAACAGTTTCAACCATTTCCGAGTTCATTTGTGGTGCTTTTTAATTTCAGGGTCATTTAGCTGAAAACAATTCATTAAATGCATGAAAAATAGCAAATGAAGTTAGATAGGGTTGAAATTTTAGGATGTGGCTTCTAATGGTTCATATTGAATGCACAAAAAGTCTGGAGTTGAAATAATTTTAAAAAATTGAAATCCTTTTGTAACAGACGAGTTTTCGTTCGAAACCCTGATACTTCGAAAGAGATTGTCCATTTTGTACACGAAGTGCATCCAGTTTTTTCCGTAACCCTCTCAACTGTTTAGCACATGCTATGTGGGTGAAATTATGATATACCATGCCAAGTTTCAACCATTTCCGAGTTCATTTGTGGTGCTTTTTAATTTCAGGGTCATTTAGCTGAAAACAATTCATTAAATGCATGAAAAATAGCAAATGAAGTTAGATAGGGTCGAAATTTTAGGATGTGGCTTCTAATGGTTCATATTGAATGCACAAAAAGTCTGGAGTTGAAATAAGTTAAAAAAAATTGAAATCCTTTTGTAACAGACGAGTTTTCGTCCGAAACCCTGATATTTCGAAAGAGATTGTCCATTTTGTACACGAAGTGCATCCAGTTTTTTCCGTAACCCTCTCAACTTTTTAGCACATGCTATGTGGGTGAAATTATGATACCATGCCAAGTTTCAACCATTTGATAGTTCATTTGTGGTGCTTTTTAATTTCAGGGTCATTTAGCTGAAAACAATTCATTAAATGCACGAAAAATAGCAAATGAAATTAGATAGGGTTGAAATTTTAGGATGTGGCTTCTAATGGTTCATCTTGAATGCACAAAAAGTCTGGAGTTGAAATAAGTTTAAAAAAATTGAAATCCTTATGTAACAGACGAGTTTTCGTCCGAAACCCTGATACTTCGAAAGAGATTGTCCATTTTGTACACGAAGTGCATCCAGCTTTTGCCGTAAACCTCTCAACTTTTTATCCCATGCTATGTGGGTGAAATTATGATACCATGCCAAGTTTCAACCTTTTTAGAGTTCATTTGTGGTGCTTTTTAATTTCAGGGTCATTTAGCTCAAAACAATTCATTAAATGCATGAAAAATAGGAAATGAAGTTAGATAGGGTTGAAATTTTAGGATGTGGCTTCTAATGCTTCATATTGAATGCACAAAAAGTCTGGAGTTGAAATAAGTTAAAAAAATTGAAATCCTATGGTAACACACGAGTTTTCGTCCGAAACCCTGATACTTCGAAAGAGATTGTCCATTTTGTACACGAAGTGCATCCAGTTTTTGCCGTAACCCTCTCAACTATTTAGCACATGCTATGTGGGTGAAATTATGATACCATGCCAAGTTTCAACCTTTTTAGAGTTCATTTGTGGTGCTTTTTAATTTCAGGGTCATTTAGCTCAAAACAATTCATTAAATGCATGAAAAATAGCAAATGAAGTTAGATAGGGTTGAAAGTTTAGGATGTGGCTTCTAATGGTTCATATTGAATGCACAAAAAGTCTGGAGTTGAAATAATTTTAAAAAATTGAAATCCTTTTGTAACAGACGAGTTTTCGTCCGAAACCGTGATACTTCGAAAGAGATTGTCCATTTTGTACACGAAGTGCATCCAGTTTTTGCCGTAACCCTCTCAACTTTTTAGCACATGCTATGTGGGTGAAATTATGATACCATGCCAACTTTCAACCATTTCAGAGTTCATTTGTGGTGCTTTTTATTTTCAGGGTTATTTAGCTCAAAACAATTCATTAAATGCATGAAAAATAGCAAATGAAGTTAGATAGGGTTGAAATTTAAAGAATGTGGCTTCTAATGGTTCATATGGAATGCACAAAAAGTTTGGAGTTGAAATAAGTTTAAAAAAATTGAAATCCTTTTGTAACAGACGAGTTTTCGTCCTAAACCCTGATACTTCGAAAGAGATTGTCCATTTTGTACACGAAGTGCATCCAGTTTTTGCCGTAACCCTCTCAACTTTTTAGCACATGCTATGTGGGTGAAATTATGATACCATGCCAACTTTCAACCATTTCAGAGTTCATTTGTGGTGCTTTTTAATTTCAGGGTCGTTTAGCTCTAAACAATTCATTAAATGCATGAAAAATAGCAAATGAAGTTAGATAGGGTCGAAATTTTAGGATGTGGCTTCTAATGGTTCATATTGAATGCACAAAAAGTTTGGAGTTGAAATAAGTTACAAAAAATTGAAATCCTTTTGTAACAGACGAGTTTTCGTCCTAAACCCTGATACTTCGAAAGAGATTGTCCATTTTGTACACGAAGTGCATCCAGTTTTTGCCGTAACCCTCTCAACTTTTTAGCACATGCTATGTGGGTGAAATTATGGTACCATGCCAAGTTTCAACCATTTCAGAGTTCATTTGTGGTGCTTTTTAATTTCAGGGTCATTTAGCTCAAAACAATTCATTAAATGCATGAAAAATAGCAAATGAAGTTAGATAGGGTTGAAAGTTTAGGATGTGGCTTCTAATGGTTCATATTGAATGCACAAAAAGTCTGGAGTTGAAATAATTTTAAAAAATTGAAATCCTTTTGTAACAGACGAGTTTTCGTCCGAAACCCTGATACTTCGAAAGAGATTGTCCATTTTGTACACGAAGTGCATCCAGTTTTTTCCGTAACCCTCTCAACTTTTTAGCACATGCTATGTGGGTGAAATTATGATATACCATGCCAAGTTTCAACCATTTCCGAGTTCATTTGTGGTGCTTTTTAATTTCAGGGTCATTTAGCTGAAAACAATTCATTAAATGCATGAAAAATAGCAAATGAAGTTAGATAGGGTTGAAATTTTAGGATGTGGCTTCTAATGGTTCATATTGAATGCACAAAAAGTCTGGAGTTTAAAGAATTTTAAAAAATTGAAATCCTTTTGTAACAGACGAGTTTTCGTCCGAAACCCTGATATTTCGAAAGAGATTGTCCATTTTGTACACGAAGTGCATCCAGCTTTTGCCGTAACCCTCTCAACTTTTTAGCACATGCTATGTGGGTGAAATTATGATACCATGCCAACTTTCAACCATTTCAGAGTTCATTTGTGGTGCTTTTTAATTTCAGGGTCATTTAGCTCAAAACAATTCATTAAATGCATGAAAAATAGCAAATGAAGTTAGATAGGGTCGAAATTTTAGGATGTGGCTTCTAATGGTTCATATTGAATGCACAAAAAGTCTGGAGTTGAAATAAGTTTAAAAAAATTGAAATCCTTTTGTAACAGACGAGTTTTCGTCCGCAACCCTGATACTTCGAAAGAGATTGTCCATTTTGTACACGAAGTGCATCCAGTTTTTGCCGTAACCCTCTCAACTTTTTAGCACATGCTATGTGGGTGAAATTATGATACCATGCCAAGTTTCAACCATTTCAGAGTTCATTTGTGGTGCTTTTTAATTTCAGGTTCGTTTAGCTCAAAACAATTCATTAAATGCATAAAAAAATAGCAAATGAAGTTAGATAGGGTTGAAATTTTAGGATGTGGCTTCTAATGCTTCATATTGAATGCACAAAAAGTTTGGAGTTGAAATAAGTTTAAAAAAATTGAAATCCTTTTGTAACAGACGAGTTTTCGTCCTAAACCTTGATACTTTGAAAGAGATTGTCCATTTTGTACACGAAGTGCATCCAGTTTTTTCCGTAACCCTCTCAACTTTTTAGCACATGCTATGTGGGTGAAATTATGATACCATGCCAAGTTTCAACCATTTCAGAGTTCATTTGTGGTGCTTTTTAATTTCAGGGTCATTTAGCTCAAAACAATTCATTAAATGCATGAAAAATAGCAAATGAAGTTAGATAGGGTTGAAAGTTTAGGATGTGGCTTCTAATGGTTCATATTGAATGCACAAAAAGTCTGGAGTTGAAATAATTTTAAAAAATTGAAATCCTTTTGTAACAGACGAGTTTTCGTCCGAAACCCTGATACTTCGAAAGAGATTGTCCATTTTGTACACGAAGTGCATCCAGTTTTTTCCGTAACCCTCTCAACTGTTTAGCACATGCTATGTGGGTGAAATTATGATATACCATGCCAACTTTCAACCATTTTAGAGTTCATTTGTGGTGCTTTTTAATTTCAGGGTTATTTAGCTCAAAACAATTCATTAAATGCATGAAAAATAGCAAATG
Organism: Elymus sibiricus; assembly: GCA_039707655.1. Classification (NCBI taxonomy): domain Eukaryota; kingdom Viridiplantae; phylum Streptophyta; class Magnoliopsida; order Poales; family Poaceae; genus Elymus; species Elymus sibiricus. The sequence continues at coordinate 244,765,086 of CM077665.1, forward strand.
AAGTTAGATAGGGTTCAAATTTTAGGATGTGGCTTCTAATGGTTCATATGGAATGCACAAAAAGTTTGAAGTTGAAATAAGTTTAAAAAAATTGAAATCCTTTTGTAACAGACGAGTTTTCGTCCGAAACCGTGATACTTCGAAAGAGATTGTCCATTTTGTACACGAAGTGCATCCAGTTTTTGCCGTAACCCTCTCAACTTTTTAGCACATGCTATGTGGGTGAAATTATGATACCATGCCAACTTTCAACCATTTCAGAGTTCATTTGTGGTGCTTTTTAATTTCAGGGTCATTTAGCTCAAAACAATTCCTTAAATGCATGAAAAATAGGAAATGAAGTTAGATAGGGTTGAAATTTTAGGATGTGGCTTCTAATGCTTCATATTGAATGCACAAAAAGTCTGGAGTTGAAATAATTTAAAAAAATTGAAATCCTTTGGTAACACACGAGTTTTCGTCCGAAACCCTGATACTTCGAAAGAGATTGTCCATTTTGTACACGAAGTGCATCCAGTTTTTTCCGTAACCCTCTCAACTATTTAGCACATTCTATGTGGGTGAAATTATGATACCATGCCAAGTTTCAACCATTTCAGAGTTCATTTGTGATGCTTTTTAATTTCAGGGTCATTTAGCTCAAAACAATTCATTAAATGCATGAAAAATAGCAAATGAAGTTAGATAGGGTCGAAATTTTAGGATGTGGCTTCTTATGGTTCATATTGAATGCACAAAAAGTTTGGAGTTGAAATAAGTTAAAAAAATTTGAAATCCTTTTGTAACAGACGAGTTTTCGTCCTAAACCCTGATATTTCGAAAGAGATTGTCCGTTTTGTACACGAAGTGCATCCAGTTTTTGCCTTAACCCTCTCAACTTTTTAGCACATGCTATGTGGGTGAAATTATGGTACCATGCCAAGTTTCAACCATTTCAGAGTTCATTTGTGGTGCTTTTTAATTTCAGGGTCATTTAGCTCAAAACAATTCATTAAATGCATGAAAAATAGCAAATGAAGTTAGATAGGGTTAAAATTTTAGGATGTGGCTTCTAATGGTTCATATTGAATGCACAAAAAGTCTGGAGTTGAAATAAGTTAAAAAAAATTGAAATCCTTTTGTAACAGACGAGTTTTCGTCCGAAACCCTGATATTTCGAAAGAGATTGTCCATTTTGTACACGAAGTGCATCCAGTTTTTGCCGTAACCCTCTCAACTTTTTAGCACATGCTATGTGGGTGAAATTATGATACCATGCCAAGTTTCAACCATTTGATAGTTCATTTGTGGTGCTTTTTAATTTCAGGGTCATTTAGCTCAAAACAATTCATTAAATGCATGAAAAATAGGAAATGAAGTTAGATAGGGTTGAAATTTTAGGATGTGGCTTCTAATGGTTCATATTGAATGCACAAAAAGTCTGGAGTTGAAATAAGTTAAAAAAATTGAAATCCTTATGTAACAAACGAGTTTTCGTCCGAAACCCTGATACTTCGAAAGAGATTGTCCATTTTGTACACGAAGTGCATCCAGCTTTTGCCGTAAACCTCTCAACTTTTTATCCCATGCTATGTGGGTGAAATTATGATACCATGCCAAGTTTCAACCTTTTTAGAGTTCATTTGTGGTGCCTTTTAATTTAAGGGTCATTTAGCTCAAAACAATTCATTAAATGCATAAAAAATAGCAAATGAAGTTAGATAGGGTTGAAATTTTAGGATGTGGCTTCTAATGCTTCATATTGAATGCACAAAAAGTCTGGAGTTGAAATAAGTTAAAAAAATTGAAATCCTTTGGTAACACACGAGTTTTCGTCCGAAACCCTGATACTTCGAAAGAGATTGTCCATTTTGTACACGAAGTGCATCCAGTTTTTGCCGTAACCCTCTCAACTTTTTAGCACATGCTATGTGGGTGAAATTATGATACCATGCCAAGTTTCAACCATTTCAGAGTTCATTTGTGGTGCTTTTTAATTTCAGGGTCATTTAGCTCAAAACAATTCATTAAATGCATGAAAAATAGCAATTGAAGTTAGATAGGGTTGACAGTTTAGGATGTGGCTTCTAATGGTTCATATTGCATGCACAAAAAGTCTGGAGTTGAAATAATTTTACAAAATTGAAATCCTTTTGTAACAGACGAGTTTTCGTCCGAAACCGTGATACTTCGAAAGAGATTGTCCATTTTGTACACGAAGTGCATCCAGTTTTTGCCGTAACCCTCTCAACTTTTTAGCACATGCTATGTGGGTGAAATTATGATACCATGCCAACTTTCAACCATTTCAGAGTTCATTTGTGGTGCTTTTTAATTTCAGGGTCATTTAGCTCAAAACAATTCATTAAATGCATGAAAAATAGGAAATGAAGTTAGATAGGGTTGAAATTTTAGGATGTGGCTTCTAATGGTTCATATTGAATGCACAAAAAGTCTGGAGTTGAAATAAGTTAAAAAAAATTGAAATCCTTTTGTAACACACGAGTTTTCGTCCGAAACCCTGATACTTCGAAAGAGATTGTCCATTTTGTACACGAAGTGCATCCAGCTTTTGCCGTAACCCTCTCAACTTTTTATCCCATGCTATGTGGGTCAAATTATGATACCATGCCAAGTTTCAACCTTTTTAGAGTTCATTTGTGGTGCTTTTTAATTTCAGGGTCATTTAGCTCAAAACAATTCATTAAATGCATAAAAAATAGCAAATGAAGTTAGATAGGGTTGAAATTTTAGGATGTGGCTTCTAATGCTTCATATTGAATGCACAAAAAGTCTGGAGTTGAAATAAGTTAAAAAAATTGAAATCCTTTTGTAACACACGAGTTTTCATCCGAAACCCTGATACTTCGAAAGAGATTGTCCATTTTGTACACGAAGTGCATCCAGTTGTTGCCGTAACCCTCTCAACTTTTTAGCAGATGCTATGTGGGTGAAATTATGATACCAGGCCAAGTTTCAACCATTTCAGAGTTCATTTGTGGTGCTTTTTAATTTCAGGGTCATTTAGGTCAAAACAATTCATTAAATGCATAAAAAATAGCAACTGAAGTTAGATAGGGTTGAAATTTTAGGATGTGGCTTCTAATGCTTCATATTGAATGCACAAAAAGTCTGGAGTTGAAATAAGTTTAAAAAATTGAAATCCTTTTGTAACACACGAGTTTTCGTCCGAAACCCTGATACTTCGAAAGAGATTGTCCGTTTTGTACACGAAGTGCATCCAGTTTTTGCCGTAACCCTCTCAACTTTTTAGCACATGCTATGTGGGTGAAATTATGGTACCATGCCAAGTTTCAACCATTTCAGAGTTCATTTGTGGTGCTTTTTAATTTCAGGGTCATTTAGCTCAAAACAATTCATTAAATGCATGAAAAATAGCAAATGAAGTTTGATAGGGTTGAAATTTTAGGATGTGGCTTCTAATGGTTCATATTGAATGCACAAAAAGTCTGGAGTTGAAATAAGTTAAAAAAATTGAAATCCTTTTGTAACACACGAGTTTTCGTCCGAAACCCTGATACTTCGAAAGAGATTGTCCATTTTGTACACGAAGTGCATCCAGCTTTTGCCGTAACCCTCTCAACTTTTTATCCCATGCTATGTGGGTCAAATTATGATACCATGCCAAGTTTCAACCTTTTTAGAGTTCATTTGTGGTGCTTTTTAATTTCAGGGTCATTTAGCTCAAAACAATTCATTAAATGCATAAAAAATAGCAAATGAAGTTAGATAGGGTTGAAATTTTAGGATGTGGCTTCTAATGCTTCATATTGAATGCACAAAAAGTCTGGAGTTGAAATAAGTTAAAAAAATTGAAATCCTTTTGTAACACACGAGTTTTCATCCGAAACCCTGATACTTCGAAAGAGATTGTCCATTTTGTACACGAAGTGCATCCAGTTGTTGCCGTAACCCTCTCAACTTTTTAGCAGATGCTATGTGGGTGAAATTATGATACCAGGCCAAGTTTCAACCATTTCAGAGTTCATTTGTGGTGCTTTTTAATTTCAGGGTCATTTAGGTCAAAACAATTCATTAAATGCATAAAAAATAGCAACTGAAGTTAGATAGGGTTGAAATTTTAGGATGTGGCTTCTAATGCTTCATATTGAATGCACAAAAAGTCTGGAGTTGAAATAAGTTTAAAAAATTGAAATCCTTTTGTAACACACGAGTTTTCGTCCGAAACCCTGATACTTCGAAAGAGATTGTCCGTTTTGTACACGAAGTGCATCCAGTTTTTGCCGTAACCCTCTCAACTTTTTAGCACATGCTATGTGGGTGAAATTATGGTACCATGCCAAGTTTCAACCATTTCAGAGTTCATTTGTGGTGCTTTTTAATTTCAGGGTCATTTAGCTCAAAACAATTCATTAAATGCATGAAAAATAGCAAATGAAGTTTGATAGGGTTGAAATTTTAGGATGTGGCTTCTAATGGTTCATATTGAATGCACAAAAAGTCTGGAGTTGAAATAAGTTAAAAAAATTGAAATCCTTTTGTAACACACGAGTTTTCGTCCGAAACCCTGATACTTCGAAAGAGATTGTCCATTTTGTACACGAAGTGCATCCAGCTTTTGCCGTAACCCTCTCAACTTTTTATCCCATGCTATGTGGGTCAAATTATGATACCATGCCAAGTTTCAACCTTTTTAGAGTTCATTTGTGGTGCTTTTTAATTTCAGGGTCATTTAGCTCAAAACAATTCATTAAATGCATAAAAAATAGCAAATGAAGTTAGATAGGGTTGAAATTTTAGGATGTGGCTTCTAATGCTTCATATTGAATGCACAAAAAGTCTGGAGTTGAAATAAGTTAAAAAAATTGAAATCCTTTTGTAACACACGAGTTTTCATCCGAAACCCTGATACTTCGAAAGAGATTGTCCATTTTGTACACGAAGTGCATCCAGTTGTTGCCGTAACCCTCTCAACTTTTTAGCAGATGCTATGTGGGTGAAATTATGATACCAGGCCAAGTTTCAACCATTTCAGAGTTCATTTGTGGTGCTTTTTAATTTCAGGGTCATTTAGGTCAAAACAATTCATTAAATGCATAAAAAATAGCAACTGAAGTTAGATAGGGTTGAAATTTTAGGATGTGGCTTCTAATGCTTCATATTGAATGCACAAAAAGTCTGGAGTTGAAATAAGTTTAAAAAATTGAAATCCTTTTGTAACACACGAGTTTTCGTCCGAAACCCTGATACTTCGAAAGAGATTGTCCGTTTTGTACACGAAGTGCATCCAGTTTTTGCCGTAACCCTCTCAACTTTTTAGCACATGCTATGTGGGTGAAATTATGATACCATGCCAAGTTTCAACCATTTCAGAGTTCATTTGTGGTGCTTTTTAATTTCAGGGTCATTTAGCTCAAAACAATTCATTAAATGCATGAAAAATAGCAAATGAAGTTAGATAGGGTTGAAAGTTTAGGATGTGGCTTCTAATGGTTCATATTGAATGCACAAAAAGTCTGGAGTTGAAATAATTTTAAAAAATTGAAATCATTTTGTAACACACGAGTTTTCGTCCGAAACCGTGATACTTCGAAAGAGATTGTCCATTTTGTACACGAAGTGCATCCAGTTTTTTCCGTAACCCTCTCAACTGTTTAGCACATGCTATGTGGGTGAAATTATGATATACCATGCCAAGTTTCAACTATTTCCGAGTTCATTTGTGGTGCTTTTTAATTTCAGGGTCATTTAGCTGAAAACAATTCATTAAATGCATGAAAAATAGCAAATGAAGTTAGATAGGGTTGAAATTTTAGGATGTGGCTTCTAATGGTTCATATTGAATGCACAAAAAGTCTGGAGTTGAAATAATTTTAAAAAATTGAAATCCTTTTGTAACAGACGAGTTTTCGTCCGAAACCCTGATACTTCGAAAGAGATTGTCCATTTTGTACACGAAGTGCATCCAGTTTTTGCCGTAACCCTCTCAACTTTTTAGCACATGCTATGTGGGTGAAATTATGATACCATGCCAACTTTCAACCATTTCAGAGTTCATCAGTGGTGCTTTTTAATTTCAGGGTTATTTAGCTCAAAACAATTCATTAAATGCATGAAAAATAGCAAATGAAGTTAGATAGGGTTGAAATTTAAAGAATGTGGCTTCTAATGGTTCATATGGAATGCACAAAAAGTTTGGAGTTGAAATAAGTTTAAAAAAATTGAAATCCTTTTGTAACAGACGAGTTTTCGTCCTAAACCCTGATACTTCGAAAGAGATTGTCCATTTTGTACACGAAGTGCATCCAGTTTTTGCCGTAACCCTCTCAACTTTTTAGCACATGCTATGTGGGTGAAATTACGATACCATGCCAAGTTTCAACCATTTCAGAGTTCATTTGTGGTGCTTTTTAATTTCAGGGACATTGAGCTCAAAACAATTCATTTAATGCATGAAAAATAGCAAATGAAGTTAGATAGGGTTGAAATTTTAGGATGTGGCTTCTAATGGTTCATATTGAATGCACAAAAAGTTTGGAGTTGAAATAAGTTAAAAAAATTGAAATCCTTTTGTAACAGACGAGTTTTCGTCCTAAACCCTGATACTTCGAAAGAGATTGTCCATTTTGTACACGAAGTGCATCCAGTTTTTGCCGTAACCCTCTCAACTTTTTAGCACATGCTATGTGGGTGAAATTATGGTACCATGCCAAGTTTCAACCATTTCAGAGTTCATTTGTGGTGCTTTTTAATTTCAGGGTCATTTAGCTCAAAACAATTCATTAAATGCATGAAAAATAGCAAATGAAGTTTGATAGGGTTGAAATTTTAGGATGTGGCTTCTAATGGTTCATATTGAATGCACAAAAAGTCTGGAGTTGAAATAAGTTAAAAAAATTGAAATCCTTTTGTAACACACGAGTTTTCGTCCGAAACCCTGATACTTCGAAAGAGATTGTCCATTTTGTACACGAAGTGCATCCAGCTTTTGCCGTAACCCTCTCAACTTTTTATCCCATGCTATGTGGGTCAAATTATGATACCATGCCAAGTTTCAACCTTTTTAGAGTTCATTTGTGGTGCTTTTTAATTTCAGGGTCATTTAGCTCAAAACAATTCATTAAATGCATAAAAAATAGCAAATGAAGTTAGATAGGGTTGAAATTTTAGGATGTGGCTTCTAATGCTTCATATTGAATGCACAAAAAGTCTGGAGTTGAAATAAGTTAAAAAAATTGAAATCCTTTTGTAACACACGAGTTTTCATCCGAAACCCTGATACTTCGAAAGAGATTGTCCATTTTGTACACGAAGTGCATCCAGTTGTTGCCGTAACCCTCTCAACTTTTTAGCAGATGCTATGTGGGTGAAATTATGATACCATGCCAAGTTTCAACCATTTCAGAGTTCATTTGTGGTGCTTTTTAATTTCAGGGTCATTTAGGTCAAAACAATTCATTAAATGCATAAAAAATAGCAACTGAAGTTAGATAGGGTTGAAATTTTAGGATGTGGCTTCTAATGCTTCATATTGAATGGACAAAAAGTCTGGAGTTGAAATAAGTTTAAAAAATTGAAATCCTTTTGTAACACACGAGTTTTCGTCCGAAACCCTGATACTTCGAAAGAGATTGTCCGTTTTGTACACGAAGTGCATCCAGTTTTTGCCGTAACCCTCTCAACTTTTTAGCACATGCTATGTGGGTGAAATTATGATACCATGCCAAGTTTCAACCATTTCAGAGTTCATTTGTGGTGCTTTTTAATTTCAGGGTCATTTAGCTCAAAACAATTCATTAAATGCATGAAAAATAGCAAATGAAGTTAGATAGGGTTGAAAGTTTAGGATGTGGCTTCTAATGGTTCATATTGAATGCACAAAAAGTCTGGAGTTGAAATAATTTTAAAAAATTGAAATCATTTTGTAACACACGAGTTTTCGTCCGAAACCGTGATACTTCGAAAGAGATTGTCCATTTTGTACACGAAGTGCATCCAGTTTTTTCCGTAACCCTCTCAACTGTTTAGCACATGCTATGTGGGTGAAATTATGATATACCATGCCAAGTTTCAACTATTTCCGAGTTCATTTGTGGTGCTTTTTAATTTCAGGGTCATTTAGCTGAAAACAATTCATTAAATGCATGAAAAATAGCAAATGAAGTTAGATAGGGTTGAAATTTTAGGATGTGGCTTCTAATGGTTCATATTGAATGCACAAAAAGTCTGGAGTTGAAATAATTTTAAAAAATTGAAATCCTTTTGTAACAGACGAGTTTTCGTCCGAAACCCTGATACTTCGAAAGAGATTGTCCATTTTGTACACGAAGTGCATCCAGTTTTTGCCGTAACCCTCTCAACTTTTTAGCACATGCTATGTGGGTGAAATTATGATACCATGCCAACTTTCAACCATTTCAGAGTTCATCAGTGGTGCTTTTTAATTTCAGGGTTATTTAGCTCAAAACAATTCATTAAATGCATGAAAAATAGCAAATGAAGTTAGATAGGGTTGAAATTTAAAGAATGTGGCTTCTAATGGTTCATATGGAATGCACAAAAAGTTTGGAGTTGAAATAAGTTTAAAAAAATTGAAATCCTTTTGTAACAGACGAGTTTTCGTCCTAAACCCTCATACTTCGAAAGAGATTGTCCATTTTGTACACGAAGTGCATCCAGTTTTTGCCGTAACCCTCTCAACTTTTTAGCACATGCTATGTGGGTGAAATTACGATACCATGCCAAGTTTCAACCATTTCAGAGTTCATTTGTGGTGCTTTTTAATTTCAGGGACATTGAGCTCAAAACAATTCATTTAATGCATGAAAAATAGCAAATGAAGTTAGATAGGGTTGAAATTTTAGGATGTGGCTTCTAATGGTTCATATTGAATGCACAAAAAGTTTGGAGTTGAAATAAGTTAAAAAAATTGAAATCCTTTTGTAACAGACGAGTTTTCGTCCTAAACCCTGATACTTCGAAAGAGATTGTCCATTTTGTACACGAAGTGCATCCAGTTTTTGCTGTAACCCTCTCAACTTTTTAGCACATGCTATGTGGGTGAAATTATGATACCATGCCAACTTTCAACCATTTCAGAGTTCATTTGTGGTGCTTTTTAATTTCAGGGTTATTTAGCTCAAAACAATTCATTAAATGCATGAAAAATAGCAAATGAAGTTAGATAGGGTTGAAATTTTAGGATGTGGCTTCTAATGGTTCATATGGAATGCACAAAAAGTTTGGAGTTGAAACAAGTTTAAAAAAATTGAAATCCTTTTGTAACAGACGAGTTTTCGTCCTAAACCCTGATACTTCGAAAGAGATTGTCCATTTTGTACACGAAGTGCATCCAGTTTTTGCCGTAACCCTCTCAACTTTTTAGCACATGCTATGTGGGTGAAATTATGATACCATGCCAAGTTTCAACCATTTCAGAGTTCATTTGTGGTGCTTTTTAATTTCAGGGTCATTTAGCTCAAAACAATTCATTTAATGCATGAAAAATAGCAAATGAAGTTAGATAGGGTTGAAATTTTAGGATGTGGCTTCTAATGGTTCATATTGAATGCACAAAAACTTTGGAGTTGAAAAAAGTTAAAAAAAATTGAAATCATTTTGTAACACAAGAGTTTTCGTCCGAAACCCTGATACTTCGAAAGAGATTGTCCATTTTGTACACGAAGTGCATCCAGTTTTTGCCGTAACCCTCTCAACTTTTTAGCACATGCTATGTGGGTGAAATTATGGTACCATGCCAAGTTTCAACCATTTCAGAGTTCATTTGTGGTGCTTTTTAATTTCAGGGTCATTTAGCTCAAAACAATTCATTAAATGCATGAAAAATAGCAAATGAAGTTAGATAGGGTTGAAATTTTAGGATGTGGCTTCTAATGGTGCATATTGAATGCACAAAAAGTCTGGAGTTGAAATAAGTTAAAAAAAATTGAAATCCTTTCGTAACAGACGAGTTTTCGTCCGAAACCCTGATATTTCGAAAGAGATTGTCCATTTTGTACACGAAGTGCATCCAGTTTTTGCCGTAACCCTCTCAACTTTTTAGCACATGCTATGTGGGTGAAATTATGAAACCATGCCAAGTTTCAACCATTCGATAGTTCATTTGTGGTGCTTTTTAATTTCAGGATCATTTAGCTCAAAACAATTCATTAAATGCATGAAAAATAGGAAATGAAGTTAGATAGGGTTGAAATTTTAGGATGTGGCTTCTAATGGTTCATATTGAATGCACAAAAAGTCTGGAGTTGAAAAAAGTTAAAAAAAAATGAAATCCTTTTGTAACAGACGAGTTTTCGTCCGAAACCCTGATACTTCGAAAGAGATTGTCCATTTTGTATACGAAGTGCATCCAGTTTTTGCCGTAACCCTCTCAACTTTTTAGCACATGCTATGTGGGTGAAATTATGATACCATGCCAACTTTCAACCATTTCAGAGTTCATTTGTGGTGCTTTTTAATTTCAGGGTTATTTAGCTCAAAACAATTCATTAAATGCATGAAAAATAGCAAATGAAGTTAGATAGGGTTGAAATTTTAGGATGTGGCTTCTAATGGTTCATATGGAATGCACAAAAAGTCTGGAGTTGAAATAAGTTTAAAAAAATTGAAATCCTTTTGTAACAGACGAGTTTTCGTCCTAAACCCTGATACTTCGAAAGAGATTGTCCATTTTGTACACGAAGTGCATCCAGTTTTTGCCGTAACCCTCTCAACTTTTTAGCACATGCTATGTGGGTGAAATTATGATACCATGCCAAGTTTCAACCATTTCAGAGTTCATTTGTGGGGCTTTTTAATTTCAGGGTCATTTAGCTCAAAACAATTCATTTAATGCATGAAAAATAGCAAATGAAGTTAGATAGGGTTGAAATTTTAGGATGTGGCTTCTAATGGTTCATATTGAATGCACAAAAAGTTTGGAGTTGAAAAAAGTTAAAAAAAATTGAAATCCTTTTGTAACAGACGAGTTTTCGTCCGAAACCCTGATACTTCGAAAGAGATTGTCCATTTTGTACACGAAGTGCATCCAGTTTTTGCCGTAACCCTCTCAACTTTTTAGCACATGCTATGTGGGTGAAATTATGGTACCATGCCAAGTTCAACCATTTCAGAGTTCATTTGTGGTGCTTTTTAATTTCAGGGTCATTTAGCTCAAAACAATTCATTAAATGCATGAAAAATAGCAAATGAAGTTAGATAGGGTTGAAATTTTAGGATGTGGCTTCTAATGGTTCATATTGAATGCACAAAAAGTCTGGAGTTGAAATAAGTTAAAAAAACTTGAAATCCTTTTGTAACAGACGAGTTTTCGTCCGAAACCCTGATATTTCGAAAGAGATTGTCCATTTTGTACACGAAGTGCATCCAGTTTTTGCCGTAACCCTCTCAACTTTTTAGCACATGCTATGTGGGTGAAATTATGATACCATGCCAAGTTTCAACCATTTGATAGTTCATTTGTGGTGCTTTTTAATTTCAGGGTCATTTAGCTCAAAACAATTCATTAAATGCATGAAAAATAGGTAATGAAGTTAGATAGGGTTGAAATTTTAGGATGTGGCTTCTAATGGTTCATATTGAATGCACAAAAAGTCTGGAGTTGAAAAAAGTTAAAAAAAATTGAAATCCTTATGTAACAGACGAGTTTTCGTCCGAAACCCTGATACTTCGAAAGAGATTGTCCATTTTGTACACGAAGTGCATCCAGCTTTTGCCGTAACCCTCTCAACTTTTTGTCCCATGCTATGTGGGTGAAATTATGATACCATGCCAAGTTTCAACCTTTTTAGAGTTCATTTGTGGTGCTTTTTAATTTCAGGGTCATTTAGCTCAAAACAATTCATTAAATGCATAAAAAATAGCAAATGAAGTTAGATAGGGTTGAAATTTTAGGATGTGGCTTCTAATGCTTCATATTGAATGCACAAAAAGTCTGGAGTTGAAATAAGTTAAAAAAATTGAAATCCTTTGGTAACACACGAGTTTTCGTCCGAAACCCTGATACTTCGAAAGAGATTGTCCATTTTGTACACGAAGTGCATCCAGTTTTTGCCGTAACCCTCTCAACTTTTTAGCACATGCTACGTGGGTGAAATTATGATACCATGCCAAGTTTCAACCATTTCAGAGTTCATTTGTGGTGCTTTTTAATTTCAGGGTCATTTAGCTCAAAACAATTCATTAAATGCATGAAAAATAGCAAATGAAGTTAGATAGGGTTGAAAGTTTAGGATGTGGCTTCTAATGGTTCATATTGAATGCACAAAAAGTCTGGAGTTGAAATAATTTTAAAAAATTGAAATCCTTTTGTAACAGACGAGTTTTCGTCCGAAACCGTGATACTTCGAAAGAGATTGTCCATTTTGTACACGAAGTGCATCCAGTTTTTGCCGTAACCCTCTCAACTTTTTAGCACATGCTATGTGGGTGAAATTATGATACCATGCCAACTTTCAACCATTTCAGAGTTCATTTGTGGTGCTTTTTAATTTCAGGGTTATTTAGCTCAAAACAATTCATTAAATGCATGAAAAATAGCAAATGAAGTTAGATAGGGTTGAAATTTAAAGAATGTGGCTTCTAATGGTTCATATGGAATGCACAAAAAGTTTGGAGTTGTAATAAGTTTAAAAAAATTGAAATCCTTTTGTAACAGACGAGTTTTCGTCCTAAACCCTGATACTTCGAAAGAGCTTGTCCATTTTGTACACGAAGTGCATCCAGTTTTTGCCGTAACCCTCTCAACTTTTCAGCACATGCTATGTGGGTGAAATTATGATACCATGCCAAGTTTCAACCATTTCAGAGTTCATTTGCGGTGCTTTTTAATTTCAGGGTCATTTAGCTCAAAACAATTCATTAAATGCATGAAAAATAGCAAATGAAGGTAGATAGGGTTGAAATTTAAAGAATGTGGCTTCTAATGGTTCATATGGAATGCACAAAAAGTTTGGAGTTGAAATAAGTTTAAAAAAATTGAAATCCTTTTGTAACAGACGAGTTTTCGTCCTAAACCCTGATACTTCGAAAGAGATTGTCCATTTTGTACACGAAGTGCATCCAGTTTTTGCCGTAACCCTCTCAACTTTTTAGCACATGCTATGTGGGTGAAATTATGATACCATGCCAACTTTCAACCATTTCATAGTTCATTTGTGGTGCTTTTTAATTTCAGGGTCATTTAGCTCAAAACAATTCATTTAATGCATGAAAAATAGCAAATGAAGTTAGATAGGGTTGAAATTTTAGGATGTGGCTTCTAATGGTTCATATTGAATGCACAAAAAGTTTGGAGTTAAAATAAGTTAAAAAAAATTGAAATCCTTTTGTAACAGACGAGTTTTCGTCCGAAACACTGATACTTCGAAAGAGATTGTCCATTTTGTACACGAAGTGCATTCAGTTTTTGCCGTAACCCTATCAACTTTTTAGCACATGCTATGTGGGTGAAATTATGATACCATGCCAACTTTCAACCATTTCAGAGTTCATTTGTGGTGCTTTTTAATTTCAGGGTTATTTAGCTCAAAACAATTCATTAAATGCATGAAAAATAGCAAATGAAGTTAGATAGGGTTGAAATTTTAGGATGTGGCTTCTAATGGTTCATATGGAATGCACAAAAAGTTTGGAGTTGAAATAAGTTTAAAAAAATTGAAATCCTTTTGTAACAGACGAGTTTTCGTCCTAAACCCTGATAGTTCGAAAGAGATTGTCCATTTTGTACACGAAGTGCATCCAGTTTTTGCCGTAACCCTCTCAACTTTTTAGCACATGCTATGTGGGTGAAATTATGATACCATGCCAAGTTTCAACCATTTCAGAGTTCATTTGTGGTGCTTTTTAATTTCAGGGTCATTTAGCTCAAAACAATTCATTAAATGCATGAAAAATAGCAAATGAAGTTAGATAGGGTTGAAATTTTAGGATGTGGCTTCTAATGGTTCATATTGAATGCACAAAAAGTCTGGAGTTTAAATAAGTTAAAAAAAATTGAAATCCTTTTGTAACAGACGAGTTTTCGTCCGAAACCCTGATATTTCGAAAGAGATTGTCCATTTTGTACACGAAGTGCATCCAGTTTTTGCCGTAACCCTCTCAACTTTTTAGCACATGCTATGTGGGTGAAATTATGATACCATGCCAAGTTTCAACCATTTGATAGTTCATTTGTGGTGCTTTTTAATTTCAGGGTCATTTAGCTCAAAACAATTCATTAAATGCATGAAAAATAGGAAATGAAGTTAGATAGGGTTGAAATTTTAGGATGTGGCTTCTAATGGTTCATATTGAATGCACAAAAAGTCTGGAGTTGAAAAAAGTTAAAAAAAATTGAAATCCTTATGTAACAGACGAGTTTTCGTCCGAAACCCTCATACTTCGAAAGAGATTGTCCATTTTGTACACGAAGTGCATCCAGCTTTTGCCGTAACCCTCTCAACTTTTTAGCACATGCTATGTGGGTGAAATTATGATACCATGCCAACTTTCAACCATTTCAGAGTCCATTTGTGGTGCTTTTTAATTTCAGGGTCATTTAGCTCAAAACAATTCATTAAATGCATGAAAAATAGCAAATGAAGTTAGATAGGGTTGAAATTTTAGGATGTGGCTTCTAATGGTTCATATGGAATGCACAAAAAGTTTGGAGTTGAAATAAGTTTAAAAAAATTGAAATCCTTTTGTAACAGACGAGTTTTCGTCCTAAACCCTGATACTTCGAAAGAGATTGTCCATTTTGTACACGAAGTGCATCCAGTTTTTGCCGTAACCCTCTCAACTTTTTAGCACATGCTATGTGGGTGAAATTATGATACCATGCCAAGTTTCAACCATTTCAGAGTTCATTTGTGGTGCTTTTTAATTTCAGGGTCATTTAGGTCAAAACAATTCATTAAATGCATAAAAAATAGCAACTGAAGTTAGATAGGGTTGAAATTTTAGGATGTGGCTTCTAATGCTTCATATTGAATGCACAAAAAGTCTGGAGTTGAAATAAGTTAAAAAAATTGAAATCCTTTTGTAACACACGAGTTTTCGTCCGAAACCCTGATACTTCGAAAGAGATTGTCCGTTTTGTACACGAAGTGCATCCAGTTTTTGCCGTAACCCTCTCAACTTTTTAGCACATGCTATGTGGGTGAAATTATGATACCATGCCAACTTTCAACCTTTTTAGAGTTCATTTGTGGTGCTTTTTAATTTCAGGGTCATTTAGCTCAAAACAATTCATTAAATGCATGAAAAATAGCAAATGAAGTTAGATAGGGTTGAAAGTTTAGGATGTGGCTTCTAATGGTTCATATTGAATGCACAAAAAGTTTGGAGTTGAAATAAGTTAAAAAAAATTGAAATCCTTTTGTAACAGACGAGTTTTCGTCCGAAACCCTGATACTTCGAAAGAGATTGTCCATTTTGTACACGAAGTGCATTCAGTTTTTGCCGTAACCCTCTCAACTTTTTAGCACATGCTATGTGGGTGAAATTATGATACCATGCCAACTTTCAAGCATTTCAGAGTTCATTTGTGGTGCTTTTTAATTTCAGGGTTATTTAGCTCAAAACAATTCATTAAATGCATGAAAAATAGCAAATGAAGTTAGATAGGGTTGAAATTTTAGGATGTGGCTTCTAATGGTTCATATGGAATGCACAAAAAGTTTGGAGTTGAAATAAGTTTAAAAAAATTGAAATCCTTTTGTAACAGACGAGTTTTCGTCCTAAACCCTGATACTTCGAAAGAGATTGTCCATTTTGTACACGAAGTGCATCCAGTTTTTGCCGTAACCCTCTCAACTTTTTAGCACATGCTATGTGGGTGAAATTATGATACCATGCCAAGTTTCAACCATTTGATAGTTCATTTGTGGTGCTTTTTAATTTCAGGGTCATTTAGCTCAAAACAATTCATTAAATGCATGAAAAATAGGTAATGAAGTTAGATAGGGTTGAAATTTTAGGATGTGGCTTCTAATGGTTCATATTGAATGCACAAAAAGTCTGGAGTTGAAAAAAGTTAAAAAAAATTGAAATCCTTATGTAACAGACGAGTTTTCGTCCGAAACCCTGATACTTCGAAAGAGATTGTCCATTTTGTACACGAAGTGCATCCAGCTTTTGCCGTAACCCTCTCAACTTTTTGTCCCATGCTATGTGGGTGAAATTATGATACCATGCCAAGTTTCAACCATTTCAGAGTTCATTTGCGGTGCTTTTTAATTTCAGGGTCATTTAGCTCAAAACAATTCATTAAATGCATGAAAAATAGGAAATGAAGTTAGATAGGGTTGAAATTTTAGGATGTGGCTTCTAATGCTTCATATTGAATGCACAAAAAGTCTGCAGTTGAAATAAGTTAAAAAAATTGAAATCCTTTGATAACACACGAGTTTTCGTCCGAAACCCTGATACTTCGAAAGAGATTGTCCATTTTGTACACGAAGTGCATCCAGTTTTTGCCGTAACCCTCTCAACTTTTTAGCACATGCTATGTGGGTGAAATTATGATACCATGCCAAGTTTCAACCATTTCAGAGTTCATTTGTGGTGCTTTTTAATTTCAGGGTCATTTAGCTCAAAACAATTCATTAAATGCATGAAAAATAGCAAATGAAGTTAGATAGGGTTGAAAGTTTAGGATGTGGCTTCTAATGGTTCATATTGAATGCACAAAAAGTCTGGAGTTGAAATAATTTTAAAAAATTGAAATCCTTTTGTAACAGACGAGTTTTCGTCCGAAACCGTGATACTTCGAAAGAGATTGTCCATTTTGTACACGAAGTGCATCCAGTTTTTGCCGTAACCCTCTCAACTTTTTAGCACATGCTATGTGGGTGAAATTATGATACCATGCCAACTTTCAACCATTTCAGAGTTCATTTGTGGTGCTTTTTAATTTCAGGGTTATTTAGCTCAAAACAATTCATTAAATGCATGAAAAATAGCAAATGAAGTTAGATAGGGTTGAAATTTAAAGAATGTGGCTTCTAATGGTTCATATGGAATGCACAAAAAGTTTGGAGTTGTAATAAGTTTAAAAAAATTGAAATCCTTTTGTAACAGACGAGTTTTCGTCCTAAACCCTGATACTTCGAAAGAGATTGTCCATTTTGTACACGAAGTGCATCCAGTTTTTGCCGTAACCCTCTCAACTTTTTAGCACATGCTATGTGGGTGAAATTATGATACCATGCCAACTTTCAACCATTTCAGAGTTCATTTGTGGTGCTTTTTAATTTCAGGGTTATTTAGCTCAAAACAATTCATTAAATGCATGAAAAATAGCAAATTAAGTTAGATAGGGTTGAAATTTTAGGATGTGGCTTCTAATGGTTCATATGGAATGCACAAAAAGTTTGGAGTTGAAATAAGTTTAAAAAAATTGAAATCCTTTTGTAACAGACGAGTTTTCGTCCTAAACCCTGATACTTCGAAAGAGATTGTCCATTTTGTACACGAAGTGCATCCAGTTTTTGCCGTAACCCTCTCAACTTTTTAGGACATGCTATGTGGGTGAAATTATGATACCATGCCAAGTTTCAACCATTTCAGAGTTCATTTGTGGTGCTTTTTAATTTCAGGGTCATTTAGGTCAAAACAATTCATTAAATGCATAAAAAATAGCAACTGAAGTTAGATAGGGTTGAAATTTTAGGATGTGGCTTCTAATGCTTCATATTGAATGCACAAAAAGTCTGGAGTTGAAATTAGTTAAAAAAATTGAAATCCTTTTGTAACACACGAGTTTTCGTCCGAAACCCTGATACTTCGAAAGAGATTGTCCGTTTTGTACACGAAGTGCATCCAGTTTTTGCCGTAACCCTCTCAACTTTTTAGCACATGCTATGTGGGTGAAATTATGATACCATGCCAACTTTCAACCATTTCAGAGTTCATTTGTGGTGCTTTTTAATTTCAGGGTTATTTAGCTCAAAACAATTCATTAAATGCATGAAAAATAGCAAATGAAGTTAGATAGGGTTGAAATTTAAAGAATGTGGCTTCTAATGGTTCATATGGAATGCACAAAAAGTTTGGAGTTGAAATAAGTTTAAAAAAATTGAAATCCTTTTGTAACAGACGAGTTTTCGTCCTAAACCCTGATACTTCGAAAGAGATTGTCCATTTTGTACACGAAGTGCATCCAGTTTTTGCCGTAACCCTCTCAACTTTTCAGCACATGCTATGTGGATGAAATTATGATACCATGCCAAGTTTCAACCATTTCAGAGTTCATTTGCGGTGCTTTTTAATTTCAGGGTCATTTAGCTCAAAACAATTCATTAAATGCATGAAAAATAGCAAATGAAGTTAGATAGGGTTGAAAGTTTAGGATGTGGCTTCTAATGGTTCATATTGAATGCACAAAAAGTTTGGAGTTGAAATAAGTTAAAAAAATTTGAAATCCTTTTGTAACAGACGAGTTTTCGTCCAAAACCCTGATACTTCGAAAGAGATTGTCCATTTTGTACACGAAGTGCATCCAGTTTTTGCCGTAACCCTCTCAACTTTTTAGCACATGCTATGTGGGTGAAATTATGATACCATGCCAACTTTCAACCATTTCAGAGTTCATTTGTGGTGCTTTTTAATTTCAGGGTCATTTAGCTCAAAACAATTCATTTAATGCATGAAAAATAGCAAATGAAGTTAGATAGGGTTGAAATTTTACGATGTGGCTTCTAATGGTTCATATTGAATGCAGAAAAAGTTTGGAGTTAAAATAAGTTAAAAAAATTTGAAATCCTTTTGTAACAGACGAGTTTTCGTCCGAAACCCTGATACTTCGAAAGAGATTGTCCATTTTGTACACGAAGTGCATTCAGTTTTTGCCGTAACCCTCTCAACTTTTTAGCACATGCTATGTGGGTGAAATTATGATACCATGCCAACTTTCAAGCATTTCAGAGTTCATTTGTGGTGCTTTTTAATTTCAGGGTTATTTAGCTCAAAACAATTCATTAAATGCATGAAAAATAGCAAATGAAGTTAGATAGGGTTGAAATTTTAGGATGTGGCTTCTAATGGTTCATATGGAATGCACAAAAAGTTTGGAGTTGAAATAAGTTTAAAAAAATTGAAATCCTTTTGTAACAGACGAGTTTTCGTCCTAAACCCTGATACTTCGAAAGAGATTGTCCATTTTGTACACGAAGTGCATCCAGTTTTTGCCGTAACCCTCTCAACTTTTTAGCACATGCTATGTGGGTGAAATTATGATACCATGCCAAGTTTCAACCATTTGATAGTTCATTTGTGGAGCTTTTTAATTTCAGGGTCATTTAGCTCAAAACAATTCATTAAATGCATGAAAAATAGGAAATGAAGTTAGATAGGGTTGAAATTTTAGGATGTGGCTTCTAATGGTTCATATTGAATGCACAAAAAGTCTGGAGTTGAAAAAAGTTAAAAAAAATTGAAATCCTTATGTAACAGACGAGTTTTCGTCCGAAACCCTGATACTTCGAAAGAGATTGTCCATTTTGTACACGAAGTGCATCCAGCTTTTGCCGTAACCCTCTCAACTTTTTATCCCATGCTATGTGGGTGAAATTATGATACCATGCCAAGTTTCAACCTTTTTAGAGTTCATTTGTGGTGCTTTTTAATTTCGGGGTCATTTAGCTCAAAACAATTCATTAAATGCATAAAAAATAGCAAATGAAGTTAGATAGGGTTAAAATTTTAGGATGTGGCTTCTAATGCTTCATATTGAATGCACAAAAAGTCTGGAGTTGAAATAAGTTAAAAAAATTGAAATCCTTATGTAACAGACGAGTTTTCGTCCGAAACCCTGATACTTCGAAAGAGATTGTCCATTTTGTACACAAAGTGCTTCCAGCTTTTGCCGTAACCCTCTCAACTTTTTATCCCATGCTATGTGGGTGAAATTATGATACCATGCCAAGTTTCAACCTTTTTAGAGTTCATTTGTGGTGCTTTTTAATTTCAGGGTCATTTAGCTCAAAATAATTCATTAAATGCATAAAAAATAGCAAATGAAGTTAGATAGGGTTGAAATTTTAGGATGTGGCTTCTAATGCTTCATATTGAATGCACAAAATGTCTGGAGTTGAAATAAGTTAAAAAAATTGAAATCCTTTGGTAACACACGAGTTTTCGTCCGAAACCCTGATACTTCGAAAGAGATTGTCCATTTTGTACACGAAGTGCAACCAGTTTTTGCCGTAACCCTCTCAACTTTTTAGCACATGCTATGTGGGTGAAATTACGATACCATGCCAAGTTTCAACCATTTCAGAGTTCATTTGTGGTGCTTTTTAATTTCAGGGTCATTTAGCTCAAAACAATACATTAAATGCATGAAAAATAGCAAATGAAGTTATATAGGGTTGAAAGTTTAGGATGTGGCTTCTAATGGTTCATATTGAATGCACAAAAAGTCTGGAGTTGAAATAATTTTAAAAAATTGAAATCCTTTTGTAACAGACGAGTTTTCGTCCGAAACCGTGATACTTCGAAAGAGATTGTCCATTTTGTACACGAAGTGCATCCAGTTTTTGCCGTAACCCTCTCAACTTTTTAGCACATGCTATGTGGGTGAAATTATGATACCATGCCAACTTTCAACCATTTCAGAGTTCATTTGTGGTGCTTTTTAATTTCAGGGTTATTTAGCTCAAAACAATTCATTAAATGCATGAAAAATAGCAAATGAAGTTAGATAGGGTTGAAATTTAAAGAATGTGGCTTCTAATGGTTCATATGGAATGCACAAAAAGTTTGGAGTTGAAATAAGTTTAAAAAAATTGAAATCCTTTTGTAACAGACGAGTTTTCGTCCTAAACCCTGATACTTCGAAAGAGATTTTCCATTTTGTACACGAAGTGCATCCAGTTTTTGCCGTAACCCTCTCAACTTTTCAGCACATGCTATGTGGGTGAAATTATGATACCATGCCAAGTTTCAACCATTTCAGAGTTCATTTGCGGTGCTTTTTAATTTCAGGGTCATTTAGCTCAAAACAATTCATTTAATGCATGAAAAATAGCAAATGAAGTTAGATAGGGTTGAAATTTTAGGATGTGGCTTCTAATGGTTCATATTGAATGCACAAAAAGTTTGGAGTTGAAATAAGTTAAAAAAATTTGAAATCCTTTTGTAACAGACGAGTTTTCGTCCTAAACCCTGATACTTCGAAAGAGATTGTCCATTTTGTACACGAAGTGCATCTAGTTTTTGCCATAACCCTCTCAACTTTTTAGCACATGCTATGTGGGTGAAATTATGATACCATGCCAACTTTCAACCATTTCAGAGTTCATTTGTGGTGCTTTTTAATTTCAGGGCCATTTAGCTCAAAACTATTCATTTAATGCATGAAAAATAGCAAATGAAGTTAGATAGGGTTGAAATTTTAGGATGTGGCTTCTAATGGTTCATATTGAATGCACAAAAATTTTGGAGTTAAAATAAGTTAAAAAAATTTGAAATCCTTTTGTAACAGACGAGTTTTCGTCCGAAACCCTGATACTTCGAAAGAGATTGTCCATTTTGTACACGAAGTGCATTCAGTTTTTGCCGTAACCCTCTCAACTTTTTAGCACATGCTATGTGGGTGAAATTATGATACCATGCCAACTTTCAACCATTTCAGAGTTCATTTGTGGTGCTTTTTAATTTCAGGGTTATTTAGCTCAAAACAATTCATTAAATGCATGAAAAATAGCAAATGAAGTTAGATAGGGTTGAAATTTTAGGATGTGGCTTCTAATGGTTCATATGGAATGCACAAAAAGTTTGGAGTTGAAATAAGTTTAAAAAAATTGAAATCCTTTTGTAACAGACGAGTTTTCGTCCTAAACCCTGATACTTTGAAAGAGATTGTCCATTTTGTACACGAAGTGCATCCAGTTTTTTCCGTAACCCTCTCAACTTTTTAGCACATGCTATGTGGGTGAAATTATGGTACCCTGCCAAGTTTCAACCATTTCAGAGTTCATTTGTGGTGCTTTTTAAATTCAGGGTCATTTAGCTCAAAACAATTCATTAAATGCATGAAAAATAGCAAATGAAGTTAGATAGGGTTGAAATTTTAGGATGTGGCTTCTAATGGTTCATATTGAATGCACAAAAAGTCTGGAGTTGAAATAAGTTAAAAAAAATTGAAATCCTTTTGTAACAGACGAGTTTTCGTCCGAAACCCTGATATTTCGAAAGAGATTGTCCATTTTGTACACGAAGTGCATCCAGTTTTTGCCGTAACCCTCTCAACTTTTTAGCACATGCTATGTGGGTGAAATTATGATACCATGCCAAGTTTCAACCATTTGATAGTTCATTTGTGGTGCTTTTTAATTTCAGGGTCATTTAGCTCAAAACAATTCATTAAATGCATGAAAAATAGGAAATGAAGTTAGATAGGGTTGAAATTTTAGGATGTGGCTTCTAATGGTTCATATTGAATGCACAAAAAGTCTGGAGTTGAAAAAAGTTAAAAAAAATTGAAATCCTTATGTAACAGACGAGTTTTCGTCCGAAACCCTGATACATCGAAAGAGATTGTTCATTTTGTACACGAAGTGCATCCAGCTTTTGCCGTAACCCTCTCAACTTTTTAGCACATGCTATGTGGGTGAAATTATGATACCATGCCAACTTTCAACCATTTCAGAGTTCATTTGTGGTGCTTTTTAATTTAAGGGTCATTTAGCTCAAAACAATTCATTAAATGCATGAAAAATAGCAAATGAAGTTAGATAGGGTTGAAATTTTAGGATGTGGCTTCTAATGGTTCATATTGAATGCACAAAAAGTCTGGAGTTGAAAAAAGTTAAAAAAAATTGAAATCCTTATGTAACAGACGAGTTTTCGTCCGAAACCCTGATACTTCGAAAGAGATTGTCCATTTTGTACACGAAGTGCATCCAGCTTTTGCCGTAACCCTCTCAACTTTTTATCCCATGCTATGTGGGTGAAATTATGATACCATGCCAAGTTTCAACCTTTTTAGAGTTCATTTGTGGTGCTTTTTAATTTCGGGGTCATTTAGCTCAAAACAATTCATTAAATGCATAAAAAATAGCAAATGAAGTTAGATAGGGTTGAAATTTTAGGATGTGGCTTCTAATGCTTCATATTGAATGCACAAAAAGTCTGGAGTTGAAATAAGTTAAAAAAATTGAAATCCTTATGTAACAGACGAGTTTTCGTCCGAAACCCTGATACTTCGAAAGAGATTGTCCATTTTGTACACAAAGTGCTTCCAGCTTTTGCCGTAACCCTCTCAACTTTTTATCCCATGCTATGTGGGTGAAATTATGATACCATGCCAAGTTTCAACCTTTTTAGAGTTCATTTGTGGTGCTTTTTAATTTCAGGGTCATTTAGCTCAAAATAATTCATTAAATGCATAAAAAATAGCAAATGAAGTTAGATAGGGTTGAAATTTTAGGATGTGGCTTCTAATGCTTCATATTGAATGCACAAAATGTCTGGAGTTGAAATAAGTTAAAAAAATTGAAATCCTTTGGTAACACACGAGTTTTCGTCCGAAACCCTGATACTTCGAAAGAGATTGTCCATTTTGTACACGAAGTGCAACCAGTTTTTGCCGTAACCCTCTCAACTTTTTAGCACATGCTATGTGGGTGAAATTACGATACCATGCCAAGTTTCAACCATTTCAGAGTTCATTTGTGGTGCTTTTTAATTTCAGGGTCATTTAGCTCAAAACAATACATTAAATGCATGAAAAATAGCAAATGAAGTTATATAGGGTTGAAAGTTTAGGATGTGGCTTCTAATGGTTCATATTGAATGCACAAAAAGTCTGGAGTTGAAATAATTTTAAAAAATTGAAATCCTTTTGTAACAGACGAGTTTTCGTCCGAAACCGTGATACTTCGAAAGAGATTGTCCATTTTGTACACGAAGTGCATCCAGTTTTTGCCGTAACCCTCTCAACTTTTTAGCACATGCTATGTGGGTGAAATTATGATACCATGCCAACTTTCAACCATTTCAGAGTTCATTTGTGGTGCTTTTTAATTTCAGGGTTATTTAGCTCAAAACAATTCATTAAATGCATGAAAAATAGCAAATGAAGTTAGATAGGGTTGAAATTTAAAGAATGTGGCTTCTAATGGTTCATATGGAATGCACAAAAAGTTTGGAGTTGAAATAAGTTTAAAAAAATTGAAATCCTTTTGTAACAGACGAGTTTTCGTCCTAAACCCTGATACTTCGAAAGAGATTGTCCATTTTGTACACGAAGTGCATCCAGTTTTTGCCGTAACCCTCTCAACTTTTCAGCACATGCTATGTGGGTGAAATTATGATACCATGCCAAGTTTCAACCATTTCAGAGTTCATTTGCGGTGCTTTTTAATTTCAGGGTCATTTAGCTCAAAACAATTCATTTAATGCATGAAAAATAGCAAATGAAGTTAGATAGGGTTGAAATTTTAGGATGTGGCTTCTAATGGTTCATATTGAATGCACAAAAAGTTTGGAGTTGAAATAAGTTAAAAAAATTTGAAATCCTTTTGTAACAGACGAGTTTTCGTCCTAAACCCTGATACTTCGAAAGAGATTGTCCATTTTGTACACGAAGTGCATCTAGTTTTTGCCGTAACCCTCTCAACTTTTTAGCACATGCTATGTGGGTGAAATTATGATACCATGCCAACTTTCAACCATTTCAGAGTTCATTTGTGGTGCTTTTTAATTTCAGGGCCATTTAGCTCAAAACTATTCATTTAATGCATGAAAAATAGCAAATGAAGTTAGATAGGGTTGAAATTTTAGGATGTGGCTTCTAATGGTTCATATTGAATGCACAAAAATTTTGGAGTTAAAATAAGTTAAAAAAATTTGAAATCCTTTTGTAACAGACGAGTTTTCGTCCGAAACCCTGATACTTCGAAAGAGATTGTCCATTTTGTACACGAAGTGCATTCAGTTTTTGCCGTAACCCTCTCAACTTTTTAGCACATGCTATGTGGGTGAAATTATGATACCATGCCAACTTTCAACCATTTCAGAGTTCATTTGTGGTGCTTTTTAATTTCAGGGTTATTTAGCTCAAAACAATTCATTAAATGCATGAAAAATAGCAAATGAAGTTAGATAGGGTTGAAATTTTAGGATGTGGCTTCTAATGGTTCATATGGAATGCACAAAAAGTTTGGAGTTGAAATAAGTTTAAAAAAATTGAAATCCTTTTGTAACAGACGAGTTTTCGTCCTAAACCCTGATACTTTGAAAGAGATTGTCCATTTTGTACACGAAGTGCATCCAGTTTTTTCCGTAACCCTCTCAACTTTTTAGCACATGCTATGTGGGTGAAATTATGGTACCATGCCAAGTTTCAACCATTTCAGAGTTCATTTGTGGTGCTTTTTAAATTCAGGGTCATTTAGCTCAAAACAATTCATTAAATGCATGAAAAATAGCAAATGAAGTTAGATAGGGTTGAAATTTTAGGATGTGGCTTCTAATGGTTCATATTGAATGCACAAAAAGTCTGGAGTTGAAATAAGTTAAAAAAAATTGAAATCCTTTTGTAACAGACGAGTTTTCGTCCGAAACCCTGATATTTCGAAAGAGATTGTCCATTTTGTACACGAAGTGCATCCAGTTTTTGCCGTAACCCTCTCAACTTTTTAGCACATGCTATGTGGGTGAAATTATGATACCATGCCAAGTTTCAACCATTTGATAGTTCATTTGTGGTGCTTTTTAATTTCAGGGTCATTTAGCTCAAAACAATTCATTAAATGCATGAAAAATAGGAAATGAAGTTAGATAGGGTTGAAATTTTAGGATGTGGCTTCTAATGGTTCATATTGAATGCACAAAAAGTCTGGAGTTGAAAAAAGTTAAAAAAAATTGAAATCCTTATGTAACAGACGAGTTTTCGTCCGAAACCCTGATACATCGAAAGAGATTGTTCATTTTGTACACGAAGTGCATCCAGCTTTTGCCGTAACCCTCTCAACTTTTTAGCACATGCTATGTGGGTGAAATTATGATACCATGCCAACTTTCAACCATTTCAGAGTTCATTTGTGGTGCTTTTTAATTTCAGGGTCATTTAGCTCAAAACAATTCATTAAATGCATGAAAAATAGCAAATGAAGTTAGATAGGGTTGAAATTTTAGGATGTGGCTTCTAATGGTTCATATTGAATGCACAAAAAGTCTGGAGTTGAAAAAAGTTAAAAAAAATTGAAATCCTTATGTAACAGACGAGTTTTCGTCCGAAACCCTGATACTTCGAAAGAGATTGTCCATTTTGTACACGAAGTGCATCCAGCTTTTGCCGTAACCCTCTCAACTTTTTATCCCATGCTATGTGGGTGAAATTATGATACCATGCCAAGTTTCAACCTTTTTAGAGTTCATTTGTGGTGCTTTTTAATTTCAGGGTCATTTAGCTCAAAACAATTCATTAAATGCATGAAAAATAGGAAATGAAGTTAGATAGGGTTGAAATTTTAGGATGTGGCTTCTAATGCTTCATATTGAATGCACAAAAAGTCTGGAATTGAAATAAGTTAATAAAATTGAAATCCTTTTGTAACAGACGAGTTTTCGTCCTAAACCCTGATACTTCGAAAGAGATTGTCCATTTTGTATACGAAGTGCATCCAGTTTTTGCCGTAACCCTCTCAACTTTTTAGCACATGCTATGTGGGTGAAATTATGATACCATGCCAACTTTCAACCATTTCAGAGTTCATTTGTGGTGCTTTTTAATTTCAGGGTTATTTAGCTCAAAACAATTCATTAAATGCATGAAAAATAGCAAATGAAGTTAGATAGGGTTGAAATTTCAGGATGTGGCTTCTAATGGTTCATATGGAATGCACAAAAAGTTTGGAGTTGAAATAAGTTTAAAAAAATTGAAATCCTTTTGTAACAGACGAGTTTTCGTCCTAAACCATGATACTTCGAAAGAGATTGTCCATTTTGTACACGAAGTGCATCCAGTTTTTGCCGTAACCCTCTCAACTTTTTAGCACATGCTATGTGGGTGAAATTATGATACCATGCCAAGTTTCAACCATTTCAGAGTTCATTTGTGGTGCTTTTTAATTTCAGGGTCATTTAGCTCAAAACAATTCATTTAATGCATGAAAAATAGCAAATGAAGTTAGATAGGGTTGAAATTTTAGGATGTGGCTTCTAATGGTTCATATTGAATGCACAAAAAGTTTGGAGTTGAAATAAGTTTAAAAAAATTGAAATCCTTTTGTAACAGACGAGTTTTCGTCCTAAACCCTGATACTTCGAAAGAGATTGTCCATTTTGTACACGAAGTGCATCCAGTTTTTGCCGTAACCCTCTCAACTTTTTAGCACATGCTATGTGGGTGAAATTATGATACCATGCCAACTTTCAACCATTTCAGAGTCCATTTGTGGTGCTTTTTAATTTCAGGGTCATTTAGCTCAAAACAATTCATTAAATGCATGAAAAATAGCAAATGAAGTTAGATAGGGTTGAAATTTTAGGATGTGGCTTCTAATGGTTCATATGGAATGCACAAAAAGTTTGGAGTTGAAATAAGTTTAAACAAATTGAAATCCTTTTGTAACAGACGAGTTTTCGTCCTAAACCATGATACTTCGAAAGAGATTGTCCATTTTGTACACGAAGTGCATCCAGTTTTTGCCGTAACCCTCTCAACTTTTTAGCACATGCTATGTGGGTGAAATTATGATACCATGCCAAGTTTCAACCATTTCAGAGTTCATTTGTGGTGCTTTTTAATTTCAGGGTCATTTAGCTCAAGACAATTCATTTAATGCATGAAAAATAGCAAATGAAGTTAGATAGGGTTGAAATTTTAGGATGTGGCTTCTAATGGTTCATATTGAATGCACAAAAAGTTTGGAGTTGAAATAAGTTTAAAAAAATTGAAATCCTTTTGTAACAGACGAGTTTTCGTCCTAAACCCTGATACTTCGAAAGAGATTGTC
Organism: Elymus sibiricus; assembly: GCA_039707655.1. NCBI lineage: Eukaryota > Viridiplantae > Streptophyta > Magnoliopsida > Poales > Poaceae > Elymus > Elymus sibiricus. The sequence continues at coordinate 244,793,015 of CM077665.1, forward strand.
CATTTTGTACACGAAGTGCATCCAGTTTTTGCCGTAACCCTCTCAACTTTTTAGCACATGCTATGTGGGTGAAATTATGATACCATGCCAACTTTCAACCATTTCAGAGTCCATTTGTGGTGCTTTTTAATTTCAGGGTCATTTAGCTCAAAACAATTCATTAAATGCATGAAAAATAGGAAATGAAGTTAGATAGGGTTGAAATTTTAGGATGTGGCTTCTAATGCTTCATATTGAATGCACAAAAAGTCTGGAATTGAAATAAGTTAAAAAAATTGAAATCCTTTTGTAACAGACGAGTTTTCGTCCTAAACCCTGATACTTCGAAAGAGATTGTCCATTTTGTATACGAAGTGCATCCAGTTTTTGCCGTAACCCTCTCAACTTTTTAGCACATGCTATGTGGGTGAAATTATGATACCATGCCAACTTTCAACCATTTCAGAGTTCATTTGTGGTGCTTTTTAATTTCAGGGTTATTTAGCTCAAAACAATTCATTAAATGCATGAAAAATAGCAAATGAAGTTAGATAGGGTTGAAATTTTAGGATGTGGCTTCTAATGGTTCATATGGAATGCACAAAAAGTTTGGAGTTGAAATAAGTTTAAAAAAATTGAAATCCTTTTGTAACAGACGAGTTTTCGTCCTAAACCATGATACTTCGAAAGAGATTGTCCATTTTGTACACGAAGTGCATCCAGTTTTTGCCGTAACCCTCTCAACTTTTTAGCACATGCTATGTGGGTGAAATTATGATACCATGCCAAGTTTCAACCATTTCAGAGTTCATTTGTGGTGCTTTTTAATTTCAGGGTCATTTAGCTCAAAACAATTCATTTAATGCATGAAAAATAGCAAATGAAGTTAGATAGGGTTGAAATTTTAGGATGTGGCTTCTAATGGTTCATATTGAATGCACAAAAAGTCTGGAGTTGAAATAAGTTTAAAAAATTGAAATCCTTTTGTAACAGACGAGTTTTCGTGTGAAACCGTGATACTTCGAAAGAGATTGTCCATTTTGTACACGAAGTGCATCCAGTTTTTGCCGTAACCCTCTCAACTTTTTAGCACATGCTATGTGGGTGAAATTATGATACCATGCCAACTTTCAACCATTTCAGAGTTCATTTGTGGTGCTTTTTAATTTCAGGGTTATTTAGCTCAAAACAATTCATTAAATGCATGAAAAATAGCAAATGAAGTTAGATAGGGTTGAAATTTAAATAATGTGGCTTCTAATGGTTCATATGGAATGCACAAAAAGTTTGGAGTTGAAATAAGTTTAAAAAAATTGAAATCCTTTTGTAACAGACGAGTTTTCGTCCTAAACCCTGATACTTCGAAAGAGATTGTCCATTTTGTACACGAAGTGCATCCAGTTTTTGCCGTAACCCTCTCAACTTTTCAGCACATGCTATGTGGATGAAATTATGATACCATGCCAAGTTTCAACCATTTCAGAGTTCATTTGCGGTGCTTTTTAATTTCAGGGTCATTTAGCTCAAAACAATTCATTTAATGCATGAAAAATAGCAAATGAAGTTAGATAGGGTTGAAATTTTAGGATGTGGCTTCTAATGGTTCATATTGAATGCACAAAAAGTTTGGAGTTGAAATAAGTTAAAAAAATTTGAAATCCTTTTGTAACAGACGAGTTTTCGTCCTAAACCCTGATACTTCGAAAGAGATTGTCCATTTTGTACACGAAGTGCATCTAGTTTTTGCCGTAACCCTCTCAACTTTTTAGCACATGCCATGTGGGTGAAATTATGATACCATGCCAACTTTCAACCATTTCAGAGTTCATTTGTGGTGCTTTTTAATTTCAGGGTCATTTAGCTCAAAACAATTCATTTAATGCATGAAAAATAGGAAATGAAGTTAGATAGGGTTGAAATTTTAGGATGTGGCTTCTAATGCTTCATATTGAATGCACAAAAAGTTTGGAGTTAAAATAAGTTAAAAAAAATTGAAATCCTTTTGTAACAGACGAGTTTTCGTCCTAAACCCTGATACTTCGAAAGAGATTGTCCATTTTGTACACGAAGTGCATCCATCTTTTGCCGTAACCCTCTCAACTTTTTATCCCATGCTATGTGGGTGAAATTATGATACCATGCCAACTTTCAACCATTTCAGAGTTCATTTGTGGTGCTTTTTAATTTCAGGGTTATTTAGCTCAAAACAATTCATTAAATGCATGAAAAATAGCAAATGAAGTTAGATAGGGTTGAAATTTTAGGATGTGGCTTCTAATGGTTCATATGGAATGCACAAAAAGTTTGGAGTTGAAATAAGTTTAAAAAAATTGAAATCCTTTTGTAACAGACGAGTTTTCGTCCTAAACCCTGATACTTCGAAAGAGATTGTCCATTTTGTACACGAAGTGCATCCAGTTTTTGCCGTAACCCTCTCAACTTTTTAGCACATGCTATGTGGGTGAAATTATGATACCATGCCAAGTTTCAACCATTTCAGAGTTCATTTGTGGTGCTTTTTAATTTCAGGGTCATTTAGCTCAAAACAATTCATTAAATGCATGAAAAATAGCAAATGAAGTTAGATAGGGTTGAAATTTTAGGATGTGGCTTCTAATGGTTCATATTGAATGCACAAAAAGTTTGGAGTTGAAATAAGTTTAAAAAAATTGAAATCCTTTTGTAACAGACGAGTTTTCGTCCTAAACCCTGATACTTCGAAATAGATTGTCCATTTTGTACACGAAGTGCATCCAGTTTTTGCCGTAACCCTCTCAACTTTTTAGCACATGCTATGTGGGTGAAATTATGATACCATGCCAACTTTCAACCATTTCAGAGTCCATTTGTGGTGCTTTTTAATTTCAGGGTCATTTAGCTCAAAACAATTCATTAAATGCATGAAAAATAGCAAATGAAGTTAGATAGGGTTGAAATTTTAGGATGTGTCTTCTAATGGTTCATATTGAATGCACAAAAAGTTTGGAGTTGAAATAAGTTTAAAAAAATTGAAATCCTTTTGTAACAGACGAGTTTTCGTCCTAAACCCCGATACTTCGAAAGAGATTGTCCATTTTGTACACGAAGTGCATCCAGTTTTTGCCGTAACCCTCTCAACTTTTTAGCACATGCTATGTGGGTGAAATTATGATACCATGCCAACTTTCAACCATTTCAGAGTCCATTTGTGGTGCTTTTTAATTTCAGGGTCATTTAGCTCAAAACAATTCATTTAATGCATGAAAAATAGCAAATGAAGTTAGATAGGGTTGAAATTTTAGGATGTGGCTTCTAATGGTTCATATTGAATGCACAAAAAGTTTGGAGTTGAAATAAGTTTAAAAAAATTGAAATCCTTTTGTAACAGACGAGTTTTCGTCCTAAACCCTGATACTTCGAAAGAGATTGTCCATTTTGTACACGAAGTGCATCCAGTTTTTGCCGTAAACCTCTCAACTTTTTAGCACATGCTATGTGGGTGAAATTATGATACCATGCCAACTTTCAACCATTTCAGAGTTCATTTGTGGTGCTTTTTAATTTCAGGGTTATTTAGCTCAAAACAATTCATTAAATGCATGAAAAATAGCAAATGAAGTTAGATAGGGTTGAAATTTAAAGAATGTGGCTTCTAATGGTTCATATGGAATGCACAAAAAGTTTGGAGTTGAAATAAGTTTAAAAAAATTGAAATCCTTTTGTAACAGACGAGTTTTCGTCCTAAACCCTGATACTTCGAAAGAGATTGTCCATTTTGTACACGAAGTGCATCCAGTTTTTGCCGTAACCCTCTCAACTTTTCAGCACATGCTATGTGGGTGAAATTATGATACCATGCCAAGTTTCAACCATTTCAGAGTTCATTTGCGGTGCTTTTTAATTTCAGGGTCATTTAGCTCAAAACAATTCATTTAATGCATGAAAAATAGCAAATGAAGTTAGATAGGGTTGAAATTTTAGGATGTGGCTTCTAATGGTTCATATTGAATGCACAAAAAGTTTGGAGTTGAAATAAGTTAAAAAAATTTGAAATCCTTTTGTAACAGACGAGTTTTCGTCCTAAACCCTGATACTTCGAAAGAGATTGTCCATTTTGTACACGAAGTGCATCTAGTTTTTGCCGTAACCCTCTCAACTTTTTAGCACATGCCATGTGGGTGAAATTATGATACCATGCCAACTTTCAACCATTTCAGAGTCCATTTGTGGTGCTTTTTAATTTCAGGGTCATTTAGCTCAAAACAATTCATTAAATGCATGAAAAATAGCAAATGAAGTTAGATAGGGTTGAAATTTTAGGATGTGTCTTCTAATGGTTCATATTGAATGCTCAAAAAGTTTGGAGTTGAAATAAGTTTAAAAAAATTGAAATCCTTTTGTAACATACGAGTTTTCGTCCTAAACCCTGATACTTCGAAAGAGATTGTCCATTTTGTACACGAAGTGCATCCAGTTTTTGCCGTAACCCTCTCAACTTTTTAGCACATGCTATGTGGGTGAAATTATGATACCATGCCAACTTTCAACCATTTCAGAGTCCATTTGTGGTGCTTTTTAATTTCAGGGTCATTTAGCTCAAAACAATTCATTAAATGCATGAAAAATAGCAAATGAAGTTAGATAGGGTTGAAATTTTAGGATGTGTCTTCTAATGGTTCATATTGAATGCACAAAAAGTTTGGAGTTGAAATAAGTTTAAAAAAATTGAAATCCTTTTGTAACAGACGAGTTTTCGTCCTAAACCCTGATACTTCGAAAGAGATTGTCCATTTTGTACACGAAGTGCATCCAGTTTTTGCCGTAACCCTCTCAACTTTTTAGCACATGCTATGTGGGTGAAATTATGATACCATGCCAACTTTCAACCATTTCAGAGTCCATTTGTGGTGCTTTTTAATTTCAGGGTCATTTAGCTCAAAACAATTCATTTAATGCATGAAAAATAGCAAATGAAGTTAGATAGGGTTGAAATTTTAGGATGTGGCTTCTAATGGTTCATATTGAATGCACAAAAAGTTTGGAGTTGAAATAAGTTTAAAAAAATTGAAATCCTTTTGTAACAGACGAGTTTTCGTCCTAAACCCTGATACTTCGAAAGAGATTGTCCATTTTGTACACGAAGTGCATCCAGTTTTTGCCGTAACCCTCTCAACTTTTTAGCACATGCTATGTGGGTGAAATTATGATACCATGCCAACTTTCAACCATTTCAGAGTCCATTTGTGGTGCTTTTTAATTTCAGGGTCATTTAGCTCAAAACAATTCATTAAATGCATGAAAAATAGGAAATGAAGTTAGATAGGGTTGAAATTTCAGGATGTGGCTTCTAATGCTTCATATTGAATGCACAAAAAGTCTGGTATTGAAATAAGTTAAAAAAATTGAAATCCTTTTGTAACAGACGAGTTTTCGTCCTAAACCCTGATACTTCGAAAGAGATTGTCCATTTTGTATACGAAGTGCATCCAGTTTTTGCCGTAACCCTCTCAACTTTTTAGCACATGCTATGTGGGTGAAATTATGATACCATGCCAACTTTCAACCATTTCAGAGTTCATTTGTGGTGCTTTTTAATTTCAGGGTTATTTAGCTCAAAACAATTCATTAAATGCATGAAAAATAGCAAATGAAGTTAGATAGGGTTGAAATTTTAGGATGTGGCTTCTAATGGTTCATATGGAATGCACAAAAAGTTTGGAGTTGAAATAAGTTTAAAAAAATTGAAATCCTTTTGTAACAGACGAGTTTTCGTCCTAAACCATGATACTTCGAAAGAGATTGTCCATTTTGTACACGAAGTGCATCCAGTTTTTGCCGTAACCCTCTCAACTTTTTAGCACATGCTATGTGGGTGAAATTATGATACCATGCCAAGTTTCAACCATTTCAGAGTTCATTTGTGGTGCTTTTTAATTTCAGGGTCATTTAGCTCAAAACAATTCATTTAATGCATGAAAAATAGCAAATGAAGTTAGATAGGGTTGAAATTTTAGGATGTGGCTTCTAATGGTTCATATTGAATGCACAAAAAGTTTGGAGTTGAAATAAGTTTAAAAAAATTGAAATCCTTTTGTAACAGACGAGTTTTCGTCCTAAACCCTGATACTTCGAAAGAGATTGTCCATTTTGTACACGAAGTGCATCCAGTTTTTGCCGTAACCCTCTCAACTTTTTAGCACATGCTATGTGGGTGAAATTATGATACCATGCCAACTTTCAACCATTTCAGAGTTCATTTGTGGTGCTTTTTAATTTCAGGGTCATTTAGGTCAAAACAATTCATTAAATAAATAAAAAATAGCAACTGAAGTTAGATAGGGTTGAAATTTTAGGATGTGGCTTCTAATGCTTCATATTGAATGCACAAAAAGTCTGGAGTTGAAATAAGTTAAAAAAATTGAAATCCTTTTGTAACACACGAGTTTTCGTCCGAAACCCTGATACTTCGAAAGAGATTGTCCGTTTTGTACACGAAGTGCATCCAGTTTTTGCCGTAACCCTCTCAACTTTTTAGCACATGCTATGTGGGTGAAATTATGATACCATGCCAACTTTCAACCATTTCAGAGTTCATTTGTGGTGCTTTTTAATTTCAGGGTTATTTAGCTCAAAACAATTCATTAAATGCATGAAAAATAGCAAATGAAGTTAGATAGGGTTGAAATTTAAAGAATGTGGCTTCTAATGGTTCATATGGAATGCACAAAAAGTTTGGAGTTGAAATAAGTTTAAAAAAATTGAAATCCTTTTGTAACAGACGAGTTTTCGTCCTAAACCCTGATACTTCGAAAGAGATTGTCCATTTTGTACACGAAGTGCATCCAGTTTTTGCCGTAACCCTCTCAACTTTTCAGCACATGCTATGTGGATGAAATTATGATACCATGCCAAGTTTCAACCATTTCAGAGTTCATTTGCGGTGCTTTTTAATTTCAGGGTCATTTAGCTCAAAACAATTCATTTAATGCATGAAAAATAGCAAATGAAGTTAGATAGGGTTGAAATTTTAGGATGTGGCTTCTAATGGTTCATATTGAATGCACAAAAAGTTTGGAGTTGAAATAAGTTAAAAAAAATTGAAATCCTTTTGTAACAGACGAGTTTTCGTCCTAAACCCTGATACTTCGAAAGAGATTGTCCATTTTGTACACGAAGTGCATCCAGTTTTTGCCGTAACCCTCTCAACTTTTTAGCACATGCTATGTGGGTGAAATTATGATACCATGCCAACTTTCAACCATTTCAGAGTTCATTTGTGGTGCTTTTTAATTTCAGGGTCATTTAGCTCAAAACAATTCATTTAGTGCATGAAAAATAGCAAATGAAGTTAGATAGGGTTGAAATTTTAGGATGTGGCTTCTAATGGTTCATATTGAATGCAGAAAAAGTTTGGAGTTAAAATAAGTTAAACAAATTTGAAATCCTTTTGTAACAGACGAGTTTTCGTCCGAAACCCTGATACTTCGAAAGAGATTGTCCATTTTGTACACGAAGTGCATTCAGTTTTTGCCGTAACCCTCTCAACTTTTTAGCACATGCTATGTGGGTGAAATTATGATACCATGCCAACTTTCAACCATTTCAGAGTTCATTTGTGGTGCTTTTTAATTTCAGGGTCATTTAGCTCAAAACAATTCATTAAATGCATGAAAAATAGCAAATGAAGTTAGATAGGGTTGAAATTTTAGGATGTGGCTTCTAATGGTTCATATGGAATGCACAAAAAGTTTGGAGTTGAAATAAGTTTAAAAAAATTGAAATCCTTTTGTAACAGACGAGTTTTCGTCCTAAACCCTGATACTTCGAAAGAGATTGTCCATTTTGTACACGAAGTGCATCCAGTTTTTGCCGTAACCCTCTCAACTTTTTAGCACATGCTATGTGGGTGAAATTATGATACCATGCCAAGTTTCAACCATTTGATAGTTCATTTGTGGTGCTTTTTAATTTCAGGGTCATTTAGCTCAAAACAATTCATTAAATGCATGAAAAATAGGAAATGAAGTTAGATAGGGTTGAAATTTTAGGATGTGGCTTCTAATGGTTCATATTGAATGCACAAAAAGTCTGGAGTTGAAAAAAGTTAAAAAAAATTGAAATCCTTATGTAACAGACGAGTTTTCGTCCGAAACCCTGATACTTCGAAAGAGATTGTCCATTTTGTACACGAAGTGCATCCAGCTTTTGCCGTAACCCCCTCAACTTTTTATCCCATGCTATGTGGGTGAAATTATGATACCATGCCAAGTTTCAACCTTTTTAGAGTTCATTTGTGGTGCTTTTTAATTTCGGGGTCATTTAGCTCAAAACAATTCATTAAATGCATAAAAAATAGCAAATGAAGTTAGATAGGGTTGAAATTTTAGGATGTGGCTTCTAATGCTTCATATTGAATGCACAAAAACTCTGGAGTTGAAATAAGTTAAAAAAATTGAAATCCTTATGTAACAGACGAGTTTTCGTCCGAAACCCTGATACTTCGAAAGAGATTGTCCATTTTGTACACGAAGTGCTTCCAGATTTTGCCGTAACCCTCTCAACTTTTTATCCCATGCTATGTGGGTGAAATTGTGATACCATGCCAAGTTTCAACCTTTTTAGAGTTCATTTGTGGTGCTTTTTAATTTCAGGGTCATTTAGCTCAAAACAATTCATTAAATGCATAAAAAATAGCAAATGAAGTTAGATGGGGTTGAAATTTTAGGATGTGGCTTCTAATGCTTCTTATTGAATGCACAAAAAGTCTGGAGTTGAAATAAGTTAAAAAAATTGAAATCCTTTTGTAACAGACGAGTTTTCGTCCGAAACCCTGATACTTCGAAAGAGATTGTCCATTTTGTACACGAAGTGCAACCAGTTTTTGCCGTAACCCTCTCAACTTTTTAGCACATGCTATGTGGGTGAAATTACGATACCATGCCAAGTTTCAACCATTTCAGAGTTCATTTGTGGTGCTTTTTAATTTCAGGGTCATTAGCTCAAAACAATTCATTAAATGCATGAAAAATAGCAAATGAAGTTATATAGGGTTGAAAGTTTAGGATGTGGCTTCTAATGGTTCATATTGAATGCACAAAAAGTCTGGAGTTGAAATAATTTTAAAAAATTGAAATCCTTTTGTAACAGACGAGTTTTCGTCCGAAACCGTGATACTTCGAAAGAGATTGTCCATTTTGTACACGAAGTGCATCCAGTTTTTGCCGTAACCCTCTCAACTTTTTATCACATGCTATGTGGGTGAAATTATGATACCATGCCAACTTTCAACCATTTCAGAGTTCATTTGTGGTGCTTTTTAATTTCAGGGTTATTTAGCTCAAAACAATTCATTAAATGCATGAAAAATAGCAAATGAAGTTAGATAGGGTTGAAATTTAAAGAATGTGGCTTCTAATGGTTCATATGGAATGCACAAAAAGTTTGGAGTTGAAATAAGTTTAAAAAAATTGAAATCCTTTTGTAACAGACGAGTTTTCGTCCTAAACCCTGATACTTCGAAAGAGATTGTCCATTTTGTACACGAAGTGCATCCAGTTTTTGCCGTAACCCTCTCAACTTTTCAGCACATGCTATGTGGGTGAAATTATGATACCATGCCAAGTTTCAACCATTTCAGAGTTCATTTGCGGTGCTTTTTAATTTCAGGGTCATTTAGCTCAAAACAATTCATTTAATGCATGAAAAATAGCAAATGAAGTTAGATAGGGTTGAAATTTTAGGATGTGGCTTCTAATGGTTCATATTGAATGCACAAAAAGTTTGGAGTTGAAATAAGTTAAAAAAAATTGAAATCCTTTTGTAACAGACGAGTTTTCGTCCTAAACCCTGATACTTCGAAAGAGATTGTCCATTTTGTACACGAAGTGCATCTAGTTTTTGCCGTAACCCTCTCAACTTTTTAGCACATGCTATGTGGGTGAAATTATGATACCATGCCAACTTTCAACCATTTCAGAGTTCATTTATGGTGCTTTTTAATTTCAGGGTCATTTAGCTCAAAACAATTCATTGAATGCATGAAAAATAGCAAATGAAGTTAGATAGGGTTGAAATTTTAGGATGTGGCTTCTAATGGTTCATATTGAATGCACAAAAAGTTTGGAGTTAAAATAAGTTAAAAAATTTTGAAATCCTTTTGTAACAGACGAGTTTTCGTCCGAAACCCTGATACTTCGAAAGAGATTGTCCATTTTGTACACGAAGTGCATTCAGTTTTTGCCGTAACCCTCTCAACTTTTTAGCACATGCTATGTGGGTGAAATTATGATACCATGCCAACTTTCAACCATTTCAGAGTTCATATGTGGTGCTTTTTAATTTCAGGGTTATTTAGCTCAAAACAATTCATTAAATGCATGAAAAATAGCAAATGAAGTTAGATAGGGTTGAAATTTTAGGATGTGGCTTCTAATGGTTCATATGGAATGCACAAAAAGTTTGGAGTTGAAATAAGTTTAAAAAAATTGAAATCCTTTTGTAACAGACGAGTTTTCGTCCTAAACCCTGATACTTTGAAAGAGATTGTCCATTTTGTACACGAAGTGCATCCAGTTTTTTACGTAACCCTCTCAACTTTTTAGCACATGCTATGTGGGTGAAATTATGGTACCATGCCAAGTTTCAACCATTTCAGAGTTCATTTGTGGTGCTTTTTAAATTCAGGGTCATTTAGCTCAAAACAATTCATTAAATGCATGAAAAATAGCAAATGAAGTTACATAGGGTTGAAATTTTAGGATGTGGCTTCTAATGGTTCATATTGAATGCACAAAAAGTCTGGAGTTGAAATAAGTTAAAAAAATTGAAATCCTTTTGTAACAGACGTGTTTTCGTCCGAAACCCTGATATTTCGAAAGAGATTGTCCATTTTGTACACGAAGTGCATCCAGTTTTTGCCGTAACCCTCTCAACTTTTTAGCACATGCTATGTGGGTGAAATTATGATACCATGCCAAGTTTCAACCATTTCATAGTTCATTTGTGGTGCTTTTTAATTTCAGGGTCATTTAGCTCAAAACAATTCATTAAATGCATGAAAAATAGGAAATGAAGTTAGATAGGGTTGAAATTTTAGGATGTGGCTTCTAATGGTTCATATTGAATGCACAAAAAGTCTGGAGTTGAAAAAAGTTAAAAAAAATTGAAATCCTTATGTAACAGACGAGTTTTCGTCCGAAACCCTGATACTTCGAAAGAGATTGTCCATTTTGTACACGAAGTGCATCCAGCTTTTGCCGTAACCCTCTCAACTTTTTAGCACATGCTATGTGGGTGAAATTATGATACCATGCCAACTTTCAACCATTTCAGAGTTCATTTGTGGTGCTTTTTAATTTCAGGGTCATTTAGCTCAAAACAATTCATTAAATGCATGAAAAATAGCAAATGAAGTTAGATAGGGTTGAAATTTTAGGATGTGGCTTCTAATGGTTCATATTGAATGCACAAAAAGTCTGGAGTTGAAAAAAGTTAAAAAAAATTGAAATCCTTATGTAACAGACGAGTTTTCGTCCGAAACCCTGATACTTCGAAAGAGATTGTCCATTTTGTACACGAAGTGCATCCAGCTTTTGCCGTAACCCTCTCAACTTTTTATCCCATGCTATGTGGGTGAAATTATGATACCATGCCAAGTTTCAACGTTTTTAGAGTTCATTTGTGGTGCTTTTTAATTTCAGGGTCATTTAGCTCAAAACAATTCATTAAATGCATGAAAAATAGGAAATGAAGTTAGATAGGGTTGAAATTTTAGGATGTGGCTTCTAATGCTTCATATTGAATGCACAAAAAGTCTGCAGTTGAAATAAGTTAAAAAAATTGAAATCCTTTTGTAACAGACGAGTTTTCGTCCTAAACCCTGATACTTCGAAAGAGATTGTCCATTTTGTATACGAAGTGCATCCAGTTTTTGCCGTAACCCTCTCAACTTTTTAGCACATGCTATGTGGGTGAAATTATGATACCATGCCAACTTTCAACCATTTCAGAGTTCATTTGTGGTGCTTTTTAATTTCAGGGTTATTTAGCTCAAAACAATTCATTAAATGCATGAAAAATAGCAAATGAAGTTAGATAGGGTTGAAATTTTAGGATGTGGCTTCTAATGGTTCATATGGAATGCACAAAAATTTTGGAGTTGAAATAAGTTTAAAAAAATTGAAATCCTTTTGTAACAGACGAGTTTTCGTCCTAAACCCTGATACTTCGAAAGAGATTGTCCATTTTGTACACGAAGTGCATCCAGTTTTTGCCGTAACCCTCTCAACTTTTTAGGACATGCTATGTGGGTGAAATTATGATACCATGCCAAGTTTCAACCATTTCAGAGTTCATTTCTGGTGCTTTTTAATTTCAGGGTCATTTAGCTCAAAACAATTCATTTAATGCATGAAAAATAGCAAATGAAGTAAGATAGGGTTGAAATTTTAGGATGTGGCTTCTAATGGTTCATATTGAATGCACAAAAAGTTTGGAGTTGAAAAAAGTTAAAAAAAATTGAAATCCTTTTGTAACAGACGAGTTTTCGTCCGAAACCCTGATACTTCGAAAGAGATTGTCCATTTTGTACACGAAGTGTATCCAGTTTTTGCCGTAACCCTCTCAACTTTTTAGCACATGCTATGTGGGTGAAATTATGGTACCATGCCAAGTTTCAACCATTTCAGAGTTCATTTGTGGTGCTTTTTAATTTCAGGGTCATTTAGCTCAAAACAATTCATTAAATGCATGAAAAATAGCAAATGAAGTTAGATAGGGTTGAAATTTTAGGATGTGGCTTCTAATGGTTCATATTGAATGCACAAAAAGTCTGGAGTTGAAATAAGTTAAAAAAAATTGAAATCCTTTTGTAACAGACGAGTTTTCGTCCCAAACCCTGATATTTCGAAAGAGATTGTCCATTTTATACACGAAGTGCATCCAGTTTTTGCCGTAACCCTCTCAACTTTTTAGCACATGCTATGTGGGTGAAATTATGATACCATGCGAAGTTTCAACCATTTGATAGTTCATTTGTGGTGCTTTTTAATTTCAGGGTCATTTAGCTCAAAACAATTCATTAAATGCATGAAAAATAGGAAATGAAGTTAGATAGGGTTGAAAGTTTAGGATGTGGCTTCTAATGGTTCATATTGAATGCACAAAAAGTCTGGAGTTGAAAAAAGTTAAAAAAAATTGAAATCCTTATGTAACAGACGAGTTTTCGTCCGAAACCCTGATACTTCGAAAGAGATTGTCCATTTTGTACACGAAGTGCATCCAGCTTTTGCCGTAACCCTCTCAACTTTTTATCCCATGCTATGTGGGTGAAATTATGATACCATGCCAAGTTTCAACCTTTTTAGAGTTCATTTGTGGTGCTTTTTAATTTCAGGGTCATTTAGCTCAAAACAATTCATTAAATGCATGAAAAATAGGAAATGAAGTTAGATAGGGTTGAAATTTTAGGATGTGGCTTCTAATGCTTCATATTGAATGCACAAAAAGTCTGGAGTTGAAATAAGTTAAAAAAATTGAAATCCTTTTGTAACAGACGAGTTTTCGTCCTAAACCCTGATACTTCGAAAGAGATTGTCCATTTTGTATACGAAGTGCATCCAATTTTTGCCGTAACCCTCTCAACTTTTTAGCACATGCTATGTGGGTGAAATTATGATACCATGCCAAGTTTCAACCATTTCAGAGTTCATTTGTGGTGCTTTTTAATTTCAGGGTTATTTAGCTCAAAACAATTCATTAAATGCATGAAAAATAGCAAATGAAGTTAGATAGGGTTGAAATTTTAGGATGTGGCTTCTAATGGTTCATATGGAATGCACAAAAAGTGTGGAGTTGAAATAAGTTTAAAAAAATGGAAATCCTTTTGTAACAGACGAGTTTTCGTCCTAAACCCTGATACTTCGAAAGAGATTGTCCATTTTGTACACGAAGTGCATCCAGTTTTTGCCGTAACCCTCTCAACTTTTTAGCACATGCTATGTGGGTGAAATTATGATACCATGCCAAGTTTCAACCATTTCAGAGTTCATTTGTGGTGCTTTTTAATTTCAGGGTCATTTAGCTCAAAACAATTCATTTAATGCATGAAAAATAGCAAATGAAGTTAGATAGGGTTGAAATTTTAGGATGTGGCTTCTAATGGTTCATATTGAATGCACAAAAAGTTTGGAGTTGAAAAAAGTTAAAAAAAATTGAAATCCTTTTGTAACAGACGAGTTTTCATCCGAAACCCTAATACTTCGAAAAAGATTGTCCATTTTGTACACGAAGTGCATCCAGTTTTTGCCGTAACCCTCTCAACTTTTTAGCACATGCTATGTGGGTGAAATTATGGTACCATGCCAAGTTTCAACCATTTCAGAGTTCATTTGTGGTGCTTTTTAATTTCAGGGTCATTTAGCTCAAAACAATTCATTAAATGCATGAAAAATAGCAAATGAAGTTAGATAGGGTTGAAATTTTAGGATGTGGCTTCTAATGGTTCATATTGAATGCACAAAAAGTCTGGAGTTGAAATAAGTTAAAAAAAATTGAAATCCTTTTGTAACAGACGAGTTTTCGTCCCAAACCCTGATATTTCGAAAGAGATTGTCCATTTTGTACACGAAGTGCATCCAGTTTTTGCCGTAACCCTCTCAACTTTTTAGCACATGCTATGTGGGTGAAATTATGATACCATGCGAAGTTTCAACCATTTGATAGTTCATTTGTTGTGCTTTTTAATTTCAGGGTCATTTAGCTCAAAACAATTCATTAAATGCATGAAAAATAGGAAATGAAGTTAGATAGGGTTGAAAGTTTAGGATGTGGCTTCTAATGGTTCATATTGAATGCACAAAAAGTCTGGAGTTGAAAAAAGTTAAAAAAAATTGAAATCCTTATGTAACAGACGAGTTTTCGTCCGAAACCCTGATACTTCGAAAGAGATTGTCCATTTTGTACACGAAGTGCATCCAGCTTTTGCCGTAACCCTCTCAACTTTTTATCCCATGCTATGTGGGTGAAATTATGATACCATGCCAAGTTTCAACCTTTTTAGAGTTCATTTGTGGTGCTTTTTAATTTCAGGGTCATTTAGCTCAAAACAATTCATTAAATGCATGAAAAATAGGAAATGAAGTTAGATAGGGTTGAAATTTTAGGATGTGGCTTCTAATGCTTCATATTGAATGCACAAAAAGTCTGGAGTTGAAATAAGTTAAAAAAATAGAAATCCTTTTGTAACAGACGAGTTTTCGTCCTAAACCCTGATACTTCGAAAGAGATTGTCCATTTTGTATACGAAGTGCATCCAGTTTTTGCCGTAACCCTCTCAACTTTTTAGCACATGCTATGTGGGTGAAATTATGATACCATGCCAAGTTTCAACCATTTCAGAGTTCATTTGTGGTGCTTTTTAATTTCAGGGTTATTTAGCTCAAAACAATTCATTAAATGCATGAAAAATAGCAAATGAAGTTAGATAGGGTTGAAATTTTAGGATGTGGCTTCTAATGGTTCATATGGAATGCACAAAAAGTTTGGAGTTGAAATAAGTTTAAAAAAATGGAAATCCTTTTGTAACAGACGAGTTTTCGTCCTAAACCCTGATACTTCGAAAGAGATTGTCCATTTTGTACACGAAGTGCATCCAGTTTTTGCCGTAACCCTCTCAACTTTTTAGCACATGCTATGTGGTTGAAATTATGATACCATGCCAAGTTTCAACCATTTCAGAGTTCATTTGTGGTGCTTTTTAATTTCAGGGTCATTTAGCTCAAAACAATTCATTAAATGCATGAAAAATAGGAAATGAAGTTAGATAGGGTTGAAATTTTAGGATGTGGCTTCTAATGGTTCATATTGAATGCACAAAAAGTTTGGAGTTGAAAAAAGTTAAAAAAAATTGAAATCCTTTTGTAACAGACGAGTTTTCGTCCGAAACCCTAATACTTCGAAAGAGATTGTCCATTTTGTACACGAAGTGCATCCAGTTTTTGCCGTAACCCTCTCAACTTTTTAGCACATGCTATGTGGGTGAAATTATGGTACCATGCCAAGTTTCAACCATTTCAGAGTTCATTTGTGGTGCTTTTTAATTTCAGGGTCATTTAGCTCAAAACAATTCATTAAATGCATGAAAAATAGCAAATGAAGTTAGATAGGGTTGAAATTTTAGGATGTGGCTTCTAATGGTTCATATTGAATGCACAAAAAGTCTGGAGTTGAAATAAGTTAAAAAAAATTGAAATCCTTTTGTAACAGACGAGTTTTCGTCCCAAACCCTGATATTTCGAAAGAGATTGTCCATTTTGTACACGAAGTGCATCCAGTTTTTGCCGTAACCCTCTCAACTTTTTAG
Source organism: Elymus sibiricus (assembly GCA_039707655.1). Taxonomy (NCBI): domain Eukaryota; kingdom Viridiplantae; phylum Streptophyta; class Magnoliopsida; order Poales; family Poaceae; genus Elymus; species Elymus sibiricus. The sequence continues at coordinate 244,809,333 of CM077665.1, forward strand.
CACATGCTATGTGGGTGAAATTATGATACCATGCGAAGTTTCAACCATTTGATAGTTCATTTGTGGTGCTTTTTAATTTCAGGGTCATTTAGCTCAAAACAATTCATTAAATGCATGAAAAATAGGAAATGAAGTTAGATAGGGTTGAAATTTTAGGATGTGGCTTCTAATGGTTCATATTGAATGCACAAAAAGTCTGGAGTTGAAAAAAGTTAAAAAAAATTGAAATCCTTATGTAACAGACGAGTTTTCGTCCGAAACCCTGATACTTCGAAAGAGATTGTCCATTTTGTACACGAAGTGCTTCCAGCTTTTGCCGTAAACCTCTCAACTTTTTATCCCATGCTATGTGGGTGAAATTATGATACCATGTCAAGTTTCAACCTTTTTAGAGTTCATTTGTGGTGCTTTTTAATTTCAGGGTCATTTAGCTCAAAACAATTCATTAAATGCATAAAAAATAGCAAATGAAGTTAGATAGGGTTGAAATTTTAGGATGTGGCTTCTAATGCTTCATATTGAATGCACAAAAAGTCTGGAGTTGAAATAAGTTAAAAAAATTGAAATCCTTTGGTAACACACGAGTTTTCGTCCGAAACCCTGATACTTCGAAAGAGATTGTCCATTTTGTACACGAAGTGCAACCAGTTTTTGCCGTAACCCTCTCAACTTTTAAGCACATGCTATGTGGGTGAAATTATGATACCATGCCAAGTTTCAACCATTTCAGAGTTCATTTGTGGTGCTTTTTAATTTCAGGGTCATTTAGCTCAAAACAATTCATTAAATGCATGAAAAATAGCAAATGAAGTTAGATAGGGTTGAAAGTTTAGGATGTGGCTTCTAATGGTTCATATTGAATGCACAAAAAGGCTGGAGTTGAAATAATTTTAAAAAATTGAAATCCTTTTGTAACAGACGAGTTTTCGTCCGAAACCGTGATACTTCGAAAGAGATTGTCCATTTTGTACACGAAGTGCATCCAGTTTTTGCCGTAACCCTCTCAACTTTTTAGCACATGCTATGTGGGTGAAATTATGATACCATGCCAACTTTCAACCATTTCAGAGTTCATTTGTGGTGCTTTTTAATTTCAGGGTTATTTAGCTCAAAACAATTCATTAAATGCATGAAAAATAGCAAATGAAGTTAGATAGGGTTGAAATTTAAAGAATGTGGCTTCTAATGGTTCATATGGAATGCACAAAAAGTTTGGAGTTGTAATAAGTTTAAAAAAATTGAAATCCTTTTGTAACAGACGAGTTTTCGTCCTAAACCCTGATACTTCGAAAGAGATTGTCCATTTCATACACGAAGTGCATCCAGTTTTTGCCGTAACCCTCTCAACTTTTCAGCACATGCTATGTGGGTGAAATTATGATACCATGCCAAGTTTCAACCATTTCAGAGTTCATTTGCGGTGCTTTTTAATTTCAGGGTCATTTAGCTCAAAACAATTCATTTAATGCATGAAAAATAGCAAATGAAGTTAGATAGGGTTGAAATTTTAGGATGTGGCTTCTAATGGTTCATATTGAATGCACAAAAAGTTTGGAGTTGAAATAAGTTAAAAAAATTTGAAATCCTTTTGTAACAGACGAGTTTTCGTCCTAAACCCTGATACTTCGAAAGAGATTGTCCATTTTGTACACGAAGTGCATCCAGTTTTTGCCGTAACCCTCTCAACTTTTTAGCACATGCTATGTGGGTGAAATTATGATACCATGCCAACTTTCAACCATTTCAGAGTTCATTTGTGGTGCTTTTTAATTTCAGGGTCATTTAGCTCAAAACAATTCATTAAATGCATTAAAAATAGCAAATGAAGTTAGATAGGGTTGAAATTTTAGGATGTGGCTTCTAATGGTTCATATTGAATGCACAAAAAGTCTGGAGTTGAAAAAAGTTAAAAAAAATTGAAATCCTTATGTAACAGACGAGTTTTCGTCCGAAACCGTGATACTTCGAAAGAGATTGTCCATTTTGTACACGAAGTGCATCCAGCTTTTGCCGTAACCCTCTCGACTTTTTAGCACATGCTATGTGGATGAAATTATGATACCATGCCAACTTTCAACCATTTCAGAGTTCATTTGTGGTGCTTTTTAATTTCAGGGTCATTTAGCTCAAAACAATTCATTAAATGCATGAAAAATAGCAAATGAAGTTAGATAGGGTTGAAATTTTAGGATGTGGCTTCTAATGGTTCATATTGAATGCACAAAAAGTCTGGAGTTGAAATAAGTTTAAAAAAATTGAAATCCTTTTGTAACAGACGAGTTTTCGTCCTAAACCCTGATACTTCGAAAGAGATTGTCCATTTTGTACACGAAGTGCATCCAGTTTTTGCCGTAACCCTCTCAACTTTTTAGCACATGCTATGTGGGTGAAATTATGATACCATGCCAACTTTCAACCATTTCAGAGTTCATTTGTGGTGCTTTTTAATTTCAGGGTCATTTAGCTCAAAACAATTCATTTAATGCATGAAAAATAGCAAATGAAGTTAGATAGGGTTGAAATTTTAGGATGTGGCTTCTAATGGTTCATATTGAATGCACAAAAAGTTTGGAGTTAAAATAAGTTAAAAAAATTTGAAATCCTTTTGTAACAGACGAGTTTTCGTCCGAAACCCTGATACTTCGAAAGAGATTGTCCATTTTGTACACGAAGTGCATTCAGTTTTTGCCGTAACCCTCTCAACTTTTTAGCACATGCTATGTGGGTGAAATTATGATACCATGCCAACTTTCAACCATTTTAGAGTTCATTTGTGGTGCTTTTTAATTTCAGGGTTATTTAGCTCAAAACAATTCATTAAATGCATGAAAAATAGCAAATGAAGTTAGATAGGGTTGAAATTTTAGGATGTGGCTTCTAATGGTTCATATGGAATGCACAAAAAGTTTGGAGTTGAAATAAGTTTAAAAAAATTGAAATCCTTTTGTAACAAACGAGTTTTCGTCCTAAACCCTGATACTTCGAAAGAGATTGTCCATTTTGTACACGAAGTGCATCCAATTTTTGCCGTAACCCTCTCAACTTTTTAGCACATGCTATGTGGGTGAAATTATGATACCATGCCAAGTTTCAACCATTTCAGAGTTCATTTGTGGTGCTTTTTAATTTCAGGGTCATTTAGCTCAAAACAATTCATTAAATGCATGAAAAATAGCAAATGAAGTTAGATAGGGTTGGAATTTTAGGATGTGGCTTCTAATGGTTCATATTGAATGCACAAAAAGTCTGGAGTTGAAATAAGTTAAAAAAAATTGAAATCCTTTTGTAACAGACGAGTTTTCGTCCCAAACCCTGATATTTCGAAAGAGATTGTCCATTTTGTACACGAAGTGCATCCAGTTTTTGCCGTAACCCTCTCAACTTTTTAGCACATGCTATGTGGGTGAAATTATGATACCATGCCAACTTTCAACCATTTCAGAGTTCATTTGTGGTGCTTTTTAATTTCAGGGTCATTTAGCTCAAAACAATTCATTAAATGCATGAAAAATAGCAAATGAAGTTATATAGGGTTGAAAGTTTAGGATGTGGCTTCTAATGGTTCATATTGAATGCACAAAAAGTCTGGAGTTGAAATAATTTTAAAAAATTGAAATCCTTTTGTAACAGACGAGTTTTCGTCCGAAACCGTGATACTTCGAAAGAGATTGTCCATTTTGTACACGAAGTGCATCCAGTTTTTGCCGTAACCCTCTCAACTTTTTATCACATGCTATGTGGGTGAAATTATGATACCATGCCAACTTTCAACCATTTCAGAGTTCATTTGTGGTGCTTTTTAATTTCAGGGTCATTTAGCTCAAAACAATTCATTAAATGCATGAAAAATAGCAAATGAAGTTAGATAGGGTTGAAATTTTAGGATGTGGCTTCTAATGGTTCATATGGAATGCACAAAAAGTTTGGAGTTGAAATAAGTTTAAAAAAATTGAAATCCTTTTGTAACAAACGAGTTTTCGTCCTAAACCCTGATACTTCGAAAGAGATTGTCCATTTTGTACACGAAGTGCATCCAATTTTTGCCGTAACCCTCTCAACTTTTTAGCACATGCTATGTGGGTGAAATTATGATACCATGCCAAGTTTCAACCATTTCAGAGTTCATTTGTGGTGCTTTTTAATTTCAGGGTCATTTAGCTCAAAACAATTCATTAAATGCATGAAAAATAGCAAATGAAGTTAGATAGGGTTGGAATTTTAGGATGTGGCTTCTAATGGTTCATATTGAATGCACAAAAAGTCTGGAGTTGAAATAAGTTAAAAAAAATTGAAATCCTTTTGTAACAGACGAGTTTTCGTCCCAAACCCTGATATTTCGAAAGAGATTGTCCATTTTGTACACGAAGTGCATCCAGTTTTTGCCGTAACCCTCTCAACTTTTTAGCACATGCTATGTGGGTGAAATTATGATACCATGCCAACTTTCAACCATTTCAGAGTTCATTTGTGGTGCTTTTTAATTTCAGGGTCATTTAGCTCAAAACAATTCATTAAATGCATGAAAAATAGCAAATGAAGTTATATAGGGTTGAAAGTTTAGGATGTGGCTTCTAATGGTTCATATTGAATGCACAAAAAGTCTGGAGTTGAAATAATTTTAAAAAATTGAAATCCTTTTGTAACAGACGAGTTTTCGTCCGAAACCGTGATACTTCGAAAGAGATTGTCCATTTTGTACACGAAGTGCATCCAGTTTTTGCCGTAACCCTCTCAACTTTTTATCACATGCTATGTGGGTGAAATTATGATACCATGCCAACTTTCAACCATTTCAGAGTTCATTTGTGGTGCTTTTTAATTTCAGGGTTATTTAGCTCAAAACAATTCATTAAATGCATAAAAAATAGCAAATATAGTTAGATAGGGTTGAAATTTTAGGATGTGGCTTCTAATGCTTCATATTGAATGCACAAAAAGTCTGGAGTTGAAATAAGTTAAAAAAATTGAAATCCTTTTGTAACAGAAGAGTTTTCGTCCGAAACCCTGATACTTCGAAAGAGATTGTCCATTTTGTACACGAAGTGCAACCAGTTTTTGCCGTAACCCTCTCAACTTTTTAGCACATGCTATGTGGGTGAAATTACGATACCATGCCAAGTTTCAACCATTTCAGAGTTCATTTGTGGTGCTTTTTAATTTCAGGGTCATTTAGCTCAAAATAATTCATTAAATGCATGAAAAATAGCAAATGAAGTTATATAGGGTTGAAAGTTTAGGATGTGGCTTCTAATGGTTCATATTGAATGCACAAAAAGTCTGGAGTTGAAATAATTTTAAAAAATTGAAATCCTTTTGTAACAGACGAGTTTTCGTCCGAAACCGTGATACTTCGAAAGAGATTGTCCATTTTGTACACGAAGTGCATCCAGTTTTTGCCGTAACCCTCTCAACTTTTTAGCACATGCTATGTGGGTGAAATTATGATACCATGCCAACTTTCAACCATTTCAGAGTTCATTTGTGGTGCTTTTTAATTTCAGGGTTATTTAGCTCAAAACAATTCATTAAATGCATGAAAAATAGCAAATGAAGTTAGATAGGGTTGAAATTTAAAGAATGTGGCTTCTAATGGTTCATATGGAATGCACAAAAAGTTAGGAGTTGAAATAAGTTTAAAAAAATTGAAATCCTTTTGTAACAGACGAGTTTTCGTCCTAAACCCTGATACTTCGAAAGAGATTGTCCATTTTGTACACGAAGTGCATCTAGTTTTTGCCGTAACCCTCTCAACTTTTTAGCACATGCTATGTGGGTGAAATTATGATACCATGCCAACTTTCAACCATTTCAGAGTTCATTTATGGTGCTTTTTAATTTCAGGGTCATTTAGCTCAAAACAATTCATTTAATGCATGAAAAATAGCAAATGAAGTTAGATAGGGTTGAAATTTTAGGATGTGGCTTCTAATGGTTCATATTGAATGCACAAAAAGTTTGGAGTTAAAATAAGTTAAAAAAATTTGAAATCCTTTTGTAACAGACGAGTTTTCGTCCGAAACCCTGATACTTCGAAAGAGATTGTCCATTTTGTACACGAAGTGCATTCAGTTTTTGCCGTAACCCTCTCAACTTTTTAGCACATGCTATGTGGGTGAAATTATGATACCATGCCAACTTTCAACCATTTCAGAGTTCATTTGTGGTGCTTTTTAATTTCAGGGTTATTTAGCTCAAAACAATTCATTAAATGCATGAAAAATAGCAAATGAAGTTAGATAGGGTTGAAATTTTAGGATGTGGCTTCTAATGGTTCATATGGAATGCACAAAAAGTTTGGAGTTGAAATAAGTTTAAAAAAATTGAAATCCTTTTGTAACAGACGAGTTTTCGTCCTAAACCCTGATACTTTGAAAGAGATTGTCCATTTTGTACACGAAGTGCATCCAGTTTTTTACGTAACCCTCTCAACTTTTTAGCACATGCTATGTGGGTGAAATTATGGTACCATGCCAAGTTTCAACCATTTCAGAGTTCATTTGAGGTGCTTTTTAAATTCAGGGTCATTTAGCTCAAAACAATTCATTAAATGCATGAAAAATAGCAAATGAAGTTACATAGGGTTGAAATTTTAGGATGTGGCTTCTAATGGTTCATATTGAATGCACAAAAAGTCTGGAGTTGAAATAAGTTAAAAAAAATTGAAATCCTTTTGTAACAGACGAGTTTTCGTCCGAAACCCTGATATTTCGAAAGAGATTGTCCATTTTGTACACGAAGTGCATCCAGTTTTTGCCGTAACCCTCTCAACTTTTTAGCACATGCTATGTGGGTGAAATTATGATACCATGCCAAGTTTCAACCATTTCATAGTTCATTTGTGGTGCTTTTTAATTTCAGGGTCATTTAGCTCAAAACAATTCATTAAATGCATGAAAAATAGGAAATGAAGTTAGATAGGGTTGAAATTTTAGGATGTGGCTTCTAATGGTTCATATTGAATGCACAAAAAGTCTGGAGTTGAAAAAAGTTAAAAAAAATTGAAATCCTTATGTAACAGACGAGTTTTCGTCCGAAACCCTGATACTTCGAAAGAGATTGTCCATTTTGTACACGAAGTGCATCTAGCTTTTGCCGTAACCCTCTCAACTTTTTAGCACATGCTATGTGGGTGAAATTATGATACCATGCCAACTTTCAACCATTTCAGAGTTCATTTGTGGTGCTTTTTAATTTCAGGGTCATTTAGCTCAAAACAATTCATTAAATGCATGAAAAATAGCAAATGAAGTTAAATAGGGTTGAAATTTTAGGATGTGGCTTCTAATGGTTCATATTGAATGCACAAAAAGTCTGGAGTTGAAAAAAGTTAAAAAAAATTGAAATCCTTATGTAACAGACGAGTTTTCGTCCGAAACCCTGATACTTCGAAAGAGATTGTCCATTTTGTACACGAAGTGCATCCAGCTTTTGCCGTAACCCTCTCAACTTTTTATCCCATGCTATGTGGGTGAAATTATGATACCATGCCAAGTTTCAACGTTTTTAGAGTTCATTTGTGGTGCTTTTTAATTTCAGGGTCATTTAGCTCAAAACAATTCATTAAATGCATGAAAAATAGGAAATGAAGTTAGATAGGGTTGAAATTTTAGGATGTGGCTTCTAATGCTTCATATTGAATGCACAAAAAGTCTGCAGTTGAAATAAGTTAAAAAAATTGAAATCCTTTTGTAACAGACGAGTTTTCGTCCTAAACCCTGATACTTCGAAAGAGATTGTCCATTTTGTATACGAAGTGCATCCAGTTTTTGCCGTAACCCTCTCAACTTTTTAGCACATGCTATGTGGGTGAAATTATGATACCATGCCAACTTTCAACCATTTCAGAGTTCATTTGTGGTGCTTTTTAATTTCAGGGTTATTTAGCTCAAAACAATTCATTAAATGCATGAAAAATAGCAAATGAAGTTAGATAGGGTTGAAATTTTAGGATGTGGCTTCTAATGGTTCATATGGAATGCACAAAAATTTTGGAGTTGAAATAAGTTTAAAAAAATTGAAATCCTTTTGTAACAGACGAGTTTTCGTCCTAAACCCTGATACTTCGAAAGAGATTGTCCATTTTGTACACGAAGTGCATCCAGTTTTTGCCGTAACCCTCTCAACTTTTTAGGACATGCTATGTGGGTGAAATTATGATACCATGCAAAGTTTCAACCATTTCAGAGTTCATTTGTGGTGCTTTTTAATTTCAGGGTCATTTAGCTCAAAACAATTCATTAAATGCATGAAAAATAGGAAATGAAGTTAGATAGGGTTGAAATTTTAGGATGTGGCTTCTAATGGTTCATATTGAATGCACAAAAAGTCTGGAGTTGAAAAAAGTTAAAAAAAATTGAAATCCTTATGTAACAGACGAGTTTTCGTCCGAAACCCTGATACTTCGAAAGAGATTGTCCATTTTGTACACGAAGTGCATCTAGCTTTTGCCGTAACCCTCTCAACTTTTTAGCACATGCTATGTGGGTGAAATTATGATACCATGCCAACTTTCAACCATTTCAGAGTTCATTTGTGGTGCTTTTTAATTTCAGGGTCATTTAGCTCAAAACAATTCATTAAATGCATGAAAAATAGCAAATGAAGTTAAATAGGGTTGAAATTTTAGGATGTGGCTTCTAATGGTTCATATTGAATGCACAAAAAGTCTGGAGTTGAAAAAAGTTAAAAAAAATTGAAATCCTTATGTAACAGACGAGTTTTCGTCCGAAACCCTGATACTTCGAAAGAGATTGTCCATTTTGTACACGAAGTGCATCCAGCTTTTGCCGTAACCCTCTCAACTTTTTATCCCATGCTATGTGGGTGAAATTATGATACCATGCCAAGTTTCAACGTTTTTAGAGTTCATTTGTGGTGCTTTTTAATTTCAGGGTCATTTAGCTCAAAACAATTCATTAAATGCATGAAAAATAGGAAATGAAGTTAGATAGGGTTGAAATTTTAGGATGTGGCTTCTAATGCTTCATATTGAATGCACAAAAAGTCTGCAGTTGAAATAAGTTAAAAAAATTGAAATCCTTTTGTAACAGACGAGTTTTCGTCCTAAACCCTGATACTTCGAAAGAGATTGTCCATTTTGTATACGAAGTGCATCCAGTTTTTGCCGTAACCCTCTCAACTTTTTAGCACATGCTATGTGGGTGAAATTATGATACCATGCCAACTTTCAACCATTTCAGAGTTCATTTGTGGTGCTTTTTAATTTCAGGGTTATTTAGCTCAAAACAATTCATTAAATGCATGAAAAATAGCAAATGAAGTTAGATAGGGTTGAAATTTTAGGATGTGGCTTCTAATGGTTCATATGGAATGCACAAAAATTTTGGAGTTGAAATAAGTTTAAAAAAATTGAAATCCTTTTGTAACAGACGAGTTTTCGTCCTAAACCCTGATACTTCGAAAGAGATTGTCCATTTTGTACACGAAGTGCATCCAGTTTTTGCCGTAACCCTCTCAACTTTTTAGGACATGCTATGTGGGTGAAATTATGATACCATGCAAAGTTTCAACCATTTCAGAGTTCATTTGTGGTGCTTTTTAATTTCAGGGTCATTTAGCTCAAAACAATTCATTTAATGCATGAAAAATAGCAAATGAAGTTAGATAGGGTTGAAATTTTAGGATGTGGCTTCTAATGGTTCATATTGAATGCATAAAAAGTCTGGAGTTGAAATAAGTTAAAAAAAATTGAAATCCTTTTGTAACAGACGAGTTTTCGTCCGAAACCCTAATATTTCGAAAGAGATTGTCCATTTTGTATACGAAGTGCATCCAGTTTTTGCCGTAACCCTCTCAACTTTTTAGCACATGCTATGTGGGTGAAATTATGATACCATGCCAACTTTCAACCATTTCAGAGTTCATTTGTGGTGCTTTTTAATTTCAGGGTTATTTAGCTCAAAACAATTCATTAAATGCATGAAAAATAGCAAATGAAGTTAGATAGGGTTGAAATTTTAGGATGTGGCTTCTAATGGTTCATATGGAATGCACAAAAATTTTGGAGTTGAAATAAGTTTAAAAAAATTGAAATCCTTTTGTAACAGACGAGTTTTCGTCCTAAACCCTGATACTTCGAAAGAGATTGTCCATTTTGTACACGAAGTGCATCCAGTTTTTGCCGTAACCCTCTCAACTTTTTAGGACATGCTATGTGGGTGAAATTATGATACCATGCCAAGTTTCAACCATTTCAGAGTTCATTTGTGGTGCTTTTTAATTTCAGGGTCATTTAGCTCAAAACAATTCATTTAATGCATGAAAAATAGCAAATGAAGTTAGATAGGGTTGAAATTTTAGGATGTGGCTTCTAATGGTTCATATTGAATGCACAAAAAGTTTGGAGTTGAAAAAAGTTAAAAAAAATTGAAATCCTTTTGTAACAGACGAGTTTTCGTCCGAAACCCTGATACTTCGAAAGAGATTGTCCATTTTGTACACGAAGTGCATCCAGTTTTTTACGTAACCCTCTCAACTTTTTAGCACATGCTATGTGGGTGAAATTATGGTACCATGCCAAGTTTCAACCATTTCAGAGTTCATTTGAGGTGCTTTTTAAATTCAGGGTCATTTAGCTCAAAACAATTCATTAAATGCATGAAAAATAGCAAATGAAGTTAAATAGGGTTGAAATTTTAGGATGTGGCTTCTAATGGTTCATATTGAATGCACAAAAAGTCTGGAGTTGAAATAAGTTAAAAAAAATTGAAATCCTTTTGTAACAGACGAGTTTTCGTCCGAAACCCTGATATTTCGAAAGAGATTGTCCATTTTGTACACGAAGTGCATCCAGTTTTTGCCGTAACCCTCTCAACTTTTTAGCACATGCTATGTGGGTGAAATTATGATACCATGCCAAGTTTCAACCATTTCATAGTTCATTTGTGGTGCTTTTTAATTTCAGGGTCATTTAGCTCAAAACAATTCATTAAATGCATGAAAAATAGGAAATGAAGTTAGATAGGGTTGAAATTTTAGGATGTGGCTTCTAATGGTTCATATTGAATGCACAAAAAGTCTGGAGTTGAAAAAAGTTAAAAAAAATTGAAATCCTTATGTAACAGACGAGTTTTCGTCCGAAACCCTGATACTTCGAAAGAGATTGTCCATTTTGTACACGAAGTGCATCTAGCTTTTGCCGTAACCCTCTCAACTTTTTAGCACATGCTATGTGGGTGAAATTATGATACCATGCCAACTTTCAACCATTTCAGAGTTCATTTGTGGTGCTTTTTAATTTCAGGGTCATTTAGCTCAAAACAATTCATTAAATGCATGAAAAATAGCAAATGAAGTTAAATAGGGTTGAAATTTTAGGATGTGGCTTCTAATGGTTCATATTGAATGCACAAAAAGTCTGGAGTTGAAAAAAGTTAAAAAAAATTGAAATCCTTATGTAACAGACGAGTTTTCGTCCGAAACCCTGATACTTCGAAAGAGATTGTCCATTTTGTACACGAAGTGCATCCAGCTTTTGCCGTAACCCTCTCAACTTTTTATCCCATGCTATGTGGGTGAAATTATGATACCATGCCAAGTTTCAACGTTTTTAGAGTTCATTTGTGGTGCTTTTTAATTTCAGGGTCATTTAGCTCAAAACAATTCATTAAATGCATGAAAAATAGGAAATGAAGTTAGATAGGGTTGAAATTTTAGGATGTGGCTTCTAATGCTTCATATTGAATGCACAAAAAGTCTGCAGTTGAAATAAGTTAAAAAAATTGAAATCCTTTTGTAACAGACGAGTTTTCGTCCTAAACCCTGATACTTCGAAAGAGATTGTCCATTTTGTATACGAAGTGCATCCAGTTTTTGCCGTAACCCTCTCAACTTTTTAGCACATGCTATGTGGGTGAAATTATGATACCATGCCAACTTTCAACCATTTCAGAGTTCATTTGTGGTGCTTTTTAATTTCAGGGTTATTTAGCTCAAAACAATTCATTAAATGCATGAAAAATAGCAAATGAAGTTAGATAGGGTTGAAATTTTAGGATGTGGCTTCTAATGGTTCATATGGAATGCACAAAAATTTTGGAGTTGAAATAAGTTTAAAAAAATTGAAATCCTTTTGTAACAGACGAGTTTTCGTCCTAAACCCTGATACTTCGAAAGAGATTGTCCATTTTGTACACGAAGTGCATCCAGTTTTTGCCGTAACCCTCTCAACTTTTTAGGACATGCTATGTGGGTGAAATTATGATACCATGCAAAGTTTCAACCATTTCAGAGTTCATTTGTGGTGCTTTTTAATTTCAGGGTCATTTAGCTCAAAACAATTCATTAAATGCATGAAAAATAGGAAATGAAGTTAGATAGGGTTGAAATTTTAGGATGTGGCTTCTAATGGTTCATATTGAATGCACAAAAAGTCTGGAGTTGAAAAAAGTTAAAAAAAATTGAAATCCTTATGTAACAGACGAGTTTTCGTCCGAAACCCTGATACTTCGAAAGAGATTGTCCATTTTGTACACGAAGTGCATCTAGCTTTTGCCGTAACCCTCTCAACTTTTTAGCACATGCTATGTGGGTGAAATTATGATACCATGCCAACTTTCAACCATTTCAGAGTTCATTTGTGGTGCTTTTTAATTTCAGGGTCATTTAGCTCAAAACAATTCATTAAATGCATGAAAAATAGCAAATGAAGTTAAATAGGGTTGAAATTTTAGGATGTGGCTTCTAATGGTTCATATTGAATGCACAAAAAGTCTGGAGTTGAAAAAAGTTAAAAAAAATTGAAATCCTTATGTAACAGACGAGTTTTCGTCCGAAACCCTGATACTTCGAAAGAGATTGTCCATTTTGTACACGAACTGCATCCAGCTTTTGCCGTAACCCTCTCAACTTTTTATCCCATGCTATGTGGGTGAAATTATGATACCATGCCAAGTTTCAACGTTTTTAGAGTTCATTTGTGGTGCTTTTTAATTTCAGGGTCATTTAGCTCAAAACAATTCATTAAATGCATGAAAAATAGGAAATGAAGTTAGATAGGGTTGAAATTTTAGGATGTGGCTTCTAATGCTTCATATTGAATGCACAAAAAGTCTGCAGTTGAAATAAGTTAAAAAAATTGAAATCCTTTTGTAACAGACGAGTTTTCGTCCTAAACCCTGATACTTCGAAAGAGATTGTCCATTTTGTATACGAAGTGCATCCAGTTTTTGCCGTAACCCTCTCAACTTTTTAGCACATGCTATGTGGGTGAAATTATGATACCATGCCAACTTTCAACCATTTCAGAGTTCATTTGTGGTGCTTTTTAATTTCAGGGTTATTTAGCTCAAAACAATTCATTAAATGCATGAAAAATAGCAAATGAAGTTAGATAGGGTTGAAATTTTAGGATGTGGCTTCTAATGGTTCATATGGAATGCACAAAAATTTTGGAGTTGAAATAAGTTTAAAAAAATTGAAATCCTTTTGTAACAGACGAGTTTTCGTCCTAAACCCTGATACTTCGAAAGAGATTGTCCATTTTGTACACGAAGTGCATCCAGTTTTTGCCGTAACCCTCTCAACTTTTTAGGACATGCTATGTGGGTGAAATTATGATACCATGCAAAGTTTCAACCATTTCAGAGTTCATTTGTGGTGCTTTTTAATTTCAGGGTCATTTAGCTCAAAACAATTCATTTAATGCATGAAAAATAGCAAATGAAGTTAGATAGGGTTGAAATTTTAGGATGTGGCTTCTAATGGTTCATATTGAATGCATAAAAAGTCTGGAGTTGAAATAAGTTAAAAAAAATTGAAATCCTTTTGTAACAGACGAGTTTTCGTCCGAAACCCTAATATTTCGAAAGAGATTGTCCATTTTGTATACGAAGTGCATCCAGTTTTTGCCGTAACCCTCTCAACTTTTTAGCACATGCTATGTGGGTGAAATTATGATACCATGCCAACTTTCAACCATTTCAGAGTTCATTTGTGGTGCTTTTTAATTTCAGGGTTATTTAGCTCAAAACAATTCATTAAATGCATGAAAAATAGCAAATGAAGTTAGATAGGGTTGAAATTTTAGGATGTGGCTTCTAATGGTTCATATGGAATGCACAAAAATTTTGGAGTTGAAATAAGTTTAAAAAAATTGAAATCCTTTTGTAACAGACGAGTTTTCGTCCTAAACCCTGATACTTCGAAAGAGATTGTCCATTTTGTACACGAAGTGCATCCAGTTTTTGCCGTAACCCTCTCAACTTTTTAGGACATGCTATGTGGGTGAAATTATGATACCATGCCAAGTTTCAACCATTTCAGAGTTCATTTGTGGTGCTTTTTAATTTCAGGGTCATTTAGCTCAAAACAATTCATTTAATGCATGAAAAATAGCAAATGAAGTTAGATAGGGTTGAAATTTTAGGATGTGGCTTCTAATGGTTCATATTGAATGCACAAAAAGTTTGGAGTTGAAAAAAGTTAAAAAAAATTGAAATCCTTTTGTAACAGACGAGTTTTCGTCCGAAACCCTGATACTTCGAAAGAGATTGTCCATTTTGTACACGAAGTGCATCCAGTTTTTGCCGTAACCCTCTCAACATTTTAGCACATGCTATGTGGGTGAAATTATGGTACCATGCCAAGTTTCAACCATTTCAGAGTTCATTTGTGGTGCTTTTTAATTTCAGGGTCATTTAGCTCAAAACAATTCATTAAATGCATGAAAAATAGCAAATGAAGTTAGATAGGGTTGAAATTTTAGGATGTGGCTTCTAATGGTTCATATTGAATGCACAAAAAGTCTGGAGTTGAAATAAGTTAAAAAAAATTGAAATCCTTTTGTAACAGACGAGTTTTCGTCCCAAACCCTGATATTTCGAAAGAGATTGTCCATTTTGTACACGAAGTGCATCCAGTTTTTGCCGTAACCCTCTCAACTTTTTAGCACATGCTATGTGGGTGAAATTATGATACCATGCAAAGTTTCAACCATTTGATAGTTCATTTGTGGTGCTTTTTAATTTCAGGGTCATTTAGCTCAAAACAATTCATTAAATGCATGAAAAATAGGAAATGAAGTTAGATAGGGTTGAAAGTTTAGGATGTGGCTTCTAATGGTTCATATTGAATGCACAAAAAGTCTGGAGTTGAAAAAAGTTAAAAAAAATTGAAATCCTTATGTAACAGACGAGTTTTCGTCCGAAACCCTGATACTTCGAAAGAGATTGTCCATTTTGTACACGAAGTGCATCCAGCTTTTCCCGTAACCCTCTCAACTTTTTATCCCATGCTATGTGGGTGAAATTATGATACCATGCCAAGTTTCAACCTTTTTAGAGTTCATTTGTGGTGCTTTTTAATTTCAGGGTCATTTAGCTCAAAACAATTCATTAAATGCATGAAAAATAGGAAATGAAGTTAGATAGGGTTGAAATTTTAGGATGTGGCTTCTAATGCTTCATATTGAATGCACAAAAAGTCTGGAGTTGAAATAAGTTAAAAAAATTGAAATCCTTTTGTAGCAGACGAGTTTTCGTCCTAAACCCTGATACTTCGAAAGAGATTGTCCAACTTTTTTGCACATGCTATGTGGGTGAAATTATGATACCATGCCAACTTTCAACCATTTCAGAGTTCATTTGTGGTGCTTTTTAATTTCAGGGTCATTTAGCTCAAAACAATTCATTTAATGCATGAAAAATAGCAAATGAAGTTAGATACCATGCCAAGCTTTTTAATTTCAGGGTCATTTAACTTTTTATCCCATGCTATGTGGGTGAAATTATGATACCATGCCAAGTTTCAACCTTTTTAGAGTTCATTTGTGGTGCTTTTTAATTTCAGGGTCATTTAGCTCAAAACAATTCATTTAATGCATGAAAAATAGCAAATGAAGTTAGATAGGGTTGAAATTTTAGGATGTGGCTTCTAATGGTTCATATTGAATGCACAAAAAGTTTGGAGTTGAAAAAAGTTAAAAAAAATTGAAATCCTTTTGTAACAGACGAGTTTTCGTCCGAAACCCTGATACTTCGAAAGAGATTGTCCATTTTGTACACGAAGTGCATCCAGTTTTTGCCGTAACCCTCTCAACATTTTAGCACATGCTATGTGGGTGAAATTATGGTACCATGCCAAGTTTCAACCATTTCAGAGTTCATTTGTGGTGCTTTTTAATTTCAGGGTCATTTAGCTCAAAACAATTCATTAAATGCATGAAAAATAGCAAATGAAGTTAGATAGGGTTGAAATTTTAGGATGTGGCTTCTAATGGTTCATATTGAATGCACAAAAAGTCTGGAGTTGAAATAAGTTAAAAAAAATTGAAATCCTTTTGTAACAGACGAGTTTTCGTCCCAAACCCTGATATTTCGAAAGAGATTGTCCATTTTGTACACGAAGTGCATCCAGTTTTTGCCGTAACCCTCTCAACTTTTTAGCACATGCTATGTGGGTGAAATTATGATACCATGCAAAGTTTCAACCATTTGATAGTTCATTTGTGGTGCTTTTTAATTTCAGGGTCATTTAGCTCAAAACAATTCATTAAATGCATGAAAAATAGGAAATGAAGTTAGATAGGGTTGAAAGTTTAGGATGTGGCTTCTAATGGTTCATATTGAATGCACAAAAAGTCTGGAGTTGAAAAAAGTTAAAAAAAATTGAAATCCTTATGTAACAGACGAGTTTTCGTCCGAAACCCTGATACTTCGAAAGAGATTGTCCATTTTGTACACGAAGTGCATCCAGCTTTTGCCGTAACCCTCTCAACTTTTTATCCCATGCTATGTGGGTGAAATTATGATACCATGCCAAGTTTCAACCTTTTTAGAGTTCATTTGTGGTGCTTTTTAATTTCAGGGTCATTTAGCTCAAAACAATTCATTAAATGCATGAAAAATAGGAAATGAAGTTAGATAGGGTTGAAATTTTAGGATGTGGCTTCTAATGCTTCATATTGAATGCACAAAAAGTCTGGAGTTGAAATAAGTTAAAAAAATTGAAATCCTTTGGTAACACACGAGTTTTCGTCCGAAACCCTGATACTTCGAAAGAGATTGTCCATTTTGTACACGAAGTGCAACCAGTTTTTGCCGTAACCCTCTCAACTTTTTAGCACATGCTATGTGGGTGAAATTATGATACCATGCCAACTTTCAACCATTTCAGAGTTCATTTGTGGTGCTTTTTAATTTCAGGGTCATTTAGCTCAAAACAATTCATTTAATGCATGAAAAATAGCAAATGAAGTTAGATAGGGTTGAAATTTTAGGATGTGGCTTCTAATGGTTCATATTGAATGCACAAAAATTTTGGAGTTGAAATAAGTTTAAAAAAATTGAAATCCTTTTGTAACAGACGAGTTTTCGTCCTAAACCCTGATACTTCGAAAGAGATTGTCCATTTTGTACACGAAGTGCATCCAGTTTTTGCCGTAACCCTCTCAACTTTTTAGGACATGCTATGTGGGTGAAATTATGATACCATGCCAAGTTTCAACCATTTCAGAGTTCATTTGTGGTGCTTTTTAATTTCAGGGTCATTTAGCTCAAAACAATTCATTTAATGCATGAAAAATAGCAAATGAAGTTAGATAGGGTTGAAATTTTAGGATGTGGCTTCTAATGCTTCATATTGAATGCACAAAAAGTCTGGAGTTGAAATAAGTTAAAAAAATTGAAATCCTTTGGTAACACACGAGTTTTCGTCCGAAACCCTGATACTTCGAAAGAGATTGTCCATTTTGTACACGAAGTGCAACCAGTTTTTGCCGTAACCCTCTCAACTTTTTAGCACATGCTATGTGGGTGAAATTATGATACCATGCCAACTTTCAACCATTTCAGAGTTCATTTGTGGTGCTTTTTAATTTCAGGGTTATTTAGCTCAAAACAATTCATTAAATGCATGAAAAATAGCAAATGAAGTTAGATAGGGTTGAAATTTTAGGATGTGGCTTCTAATGGTTCATATGGAATGCACAAAAATTTTGGAGTTGAAATAAGTTTAAAAAAATTGAAATCCTTTTGTAACAGACGAGTTTTCGTCCTAAACCCTGATACTTCGAAAGAGATTGTCCATTTTGTACACGAAGTGCATCCAGTTTTTGCCGTAACCCTCTCAACTTTTTAGGACATGCTATGTGGGTGAAATTATGATACCATGCCAAGTTTCAACCATTTCAGAGTTCATTTGTGGTGCTTTTTAATTTCAGGGTCATTTAGCTCAAAACAATTCATTTAATGCATGAAAAATAGCAAATGAAGTTAGATAGGGTTGAAATTTTAGGATGTGGCTTCTAATGGTTCATATTGAATGCACAAAAAGTTTGGAGTTGAAAAAAGTTAAAAAAAATTGAAATCCTTTTGTAACAGACGAGTTTTCGTCCGAAACCCTGATACTTCGAAAGAGATTGTCCATTTTGTACACGAAGTGCATCCAGTTTTTGCCGTAACCCTCTCAACATTTTAGAACATGCTATGTGGGTGAAATTATGGTACCATGCCAAGTTTCAACCATTTCAGAGTTCATTTGTGGTGCTTTTTAATTTCAGGGTCATTTAGCTCAAAACAATTCATTAAATGCATGAAAAATAGCAAATGAAGTTAGATAGGGTTGAAATTTTAGGATGTGGCTTCTAATGGTTCATATTGAATGCACAAAAAGTCTGGAGTTGAAATAAGTTAAAAAAAATTGAAATCCTTTTGTAACAGACGAGTTTTCGTCCCAAACCCTGATATTTCGAAAGAGATTGTCCATTTTGTACACGAAGTGCATCCAGTTTTTGCCGTAACCCTCTCAACTTTTTAGCACATGCTATGTGGGTGAAATTATGATACCATGCAAAGTTTCAACCATTTGATAGTTCATTTGTGGTGCTTTTTAATTTCAGGGTCATTTAGCTCAAAACAATTCATTAAATGCATGAAAAATAGGAAATGAAGTTAGATAGGGTTGAAAGTTTAGGATGTGGCTTCTAATGGTTCATATTGAATGCACAAAAAGTCTGGAGTTGAAAAAAGTTAAAAAAAATTGAAATCCTTATGTAACAGACGAGTTTTCGTCCGAAACCCTGATACTTCGAAAGAGATTGTCCATTTTGTACACGAAGTGCATCCAGCTTTTCCCGTAACCCTCTCAACTTTTTATCCCATGCTATGTGGGTGAAATTATGATACCATGCCAAGTTTCAACCTTTTTAGAGTTCATTTGTGGTGCTTTTTAATTTCAGGGTCATTTAGCTCAAAACAATTCATTAAATGCATGAAAAATAGGAAATGAAGTTAGATAGGGTTGAAATTTTAGGATGTGGCTTCTAATGCTTCATATTGAATGCACAAAAAGTCTGGAGTTGAAATAAGTTAAAAAAATTGAAATCCTTTTGTAGCAGACGAGTTTTCGTCCTAAACCCTGATACTTCGAAAGAGATTGTCCAACTTTTTAGCACATGCTATGTGGGTGAAATTATGATACCATGCCAACTTTCAACCATTTCAGAGTTCATTTGTGGTGCTTTTTAATTTCAGGGTCATTTAGCTCAAAACAATTCATTTAATGCATGAAAAATAGCAAATGAAGTTAGATACCATGCCAAGCTTTTTAATTTCAGGGTCATTTAACTTTTTATCCCATGCTATGTGGGTGAAATTATGATACCATGCCAAGTTTCAACCTTTTTAGAGTTCATTTGTGGTGCTTTTTAATTTCAGGGTCATTTAGCTCAAAACAATTCATTTAATGCATGAAAAATAGCAAATTAAGTTAGATAGGGTTGAAATTTTAGGATGTGGCTTCTAATGGTTCATATTGAATGCACAAAAAGTTTGGAGTTGAAAAAAGTTAAAAAAAATTGAAATCCTTTTGTAACAGACGAGTTTTCGTCCGAAACCCTGATACTTCGAAAGAGATTGTCCATTTTGTACACGAAGTGCATCCAGTTTTTGCCGTAACCCTCTCAACATTTTAGCACATGCTATGTGGGTGAAATTATGGTACCATGCCAAGTTTCAACCATTTCAGAGTTCATTTGTGGTGCTTTTTAATTTCAGGGTCATTTAGCTCAAAACAATTCATTAAATGCATGAAAAATAGCAAATGAAGTTAGATAGGGTTGAAATTTTAGGATGTGGCTTCTAATGGTTCATATTGAATGCACAAAAAGTCTGGAGTTGAAATAAGTTAAAAAAAATTGAAATCCTTTTGTAACAGACGAGTTTTCGTCCCAAACCCTGATATTTCGAAAGAGATTGTCCATTTTGTACACGAAGTGCATCCAGTTTTTGCCGTAACCCTCTCAACTTTTTAGCACATGCTATGTGGGTGAAATTATGATACCATGCAAAGTTTCAACCATTTGATAGTTCATTTGTGGTGCTTTTTAATTTCAGGGTCATTTAGCTCAAAACAATTCATTAAATGCATGAAAAATAGGAAATGAAGTTAGATAGGGTTGAAAGTTTAGGATGTGGCTTCTAATGGTTCATATTGAATGCACAAAAAGTCTGGAGTTGAAAAAAGTTAAAAAAAATTGAAATCCTTATGTAACAGACGAGTTTTCGTCCGAAACCCTGATACTTCGAAAGAGATTGTCCATTTTGTACACGAAGTGCATCCAGCTTTTGCCGTAACCCTCTCAACTTTTTATCCCATGCTATGTGGGTGAAATTATGATACCATGCCAAGTTTCAACCTTTTTAGAGTTCATTTGTGGTGCTTTTTAATTTCAGGGTCATTTAGCTCAAAACAATTCATTAAATGCATGAAAAATAGCAAATGAAGTTAGATAGGGTTGAAATTTTAGGATGTGGCTTCTAATGCTTCATATTGAATGCACAAAAAGTCTGGAGTTGAAATAAGTTAAAAAAATTGAAATCCTTTGGTAACACACGAGTTTTCGTCCGAAACCCTGATACTTCGAAAGAGATTGTCCATTTTGTACACGAAGTGCAACCAGTTTTTGCCGTAACCCTCTCAACTTTTTAGCACATGCTATGTGGGTGAAATTATGATACCATGCCAACTTTCAACCATTTCAGAGTTCATTTGTGGTGCTTTTTAATTTCAGGGTCATTTAGCTCAAAACAATTCATTTAATGCATGAAAAATAGCAAATGAAGTTAGATAGGGTTGAAATTTTAGGATGTGGCTTCTAATGGTTCATATTGAATGCACAAAAATTTTGGAGTTGAAATAAGTTTAAAAAAATTGAAATCCTTTTGTAACAGACGAGTTTTCGTCCTAAACCCTGATACTTCGAAAGAGATTGTCCATTTTGTACACGAAGTGCATCCAGTTTTTGCCGTAACCCTCTCAACTTTTTAGGACATGCTATGTGGGTGAAATTATGATACCATGCCAAGTTTCAACCATTTCAGAGTTCATTTGTGGTGCTTTTTAATTTCAGGGTCATTTAGCTCAAAACAATTCATTTAATGCATGAAAAATAGCAAATGAAGTTAGATAGGGTTGAAATTTTAGGATGTGGCTTCTAATGCTTCATATTGAATGCACAAAAAGTCTGGAGTTGAAATAAGTTAAAAAAATTGAAATCCTTTGGTAACACACGAGTTTTCGTCCGAAACCCTGATACTTCGAAAGAGATTGTCCATTTTGTACACGAAGTGCAACCAGTTTTTGCCGTAACCCTCTCAACTTTTTAGCACATGCTATGTGGGTGAAATTATGATACCATGCCAACTTTCAACCATTTCAGAGTTCATTTGTGGTGCTTTTTAATTTCAGGGTTATTTAGCTCAAAACAATTCATTAAATGCATGAAAAATAGCAAATGAAGTTAGATAGGGTTGAAATTTTAGGATGTGGCTTCTAATGGTTCATATGGAATGCACAAAAATTTTGGAGTTGAAATAAGTTTAAAAAAATTGAAATCCTTTTGTAACAGACGAGTTTTCGTCCTAAACCCTGATACTTCGAAAGAGATTGTCCATTTTGTACACGAAGTGCATCCAGTTTTTGCCGTAACCCTCTCAACTTTTTAGGACATGCTATGTGGGTGAAATTATGATACCATGCCAAGTTTCAACCATTTCAGAGTTCATTTGTGGTGCTTTTTAATTTCAGGGTCATTTAGCTCAAAACAATTCATTTAATGCATGAAAAATAGCAAATGAAGTTAGATAGGGTTGAAATTTTAGGATGTGGCTTCTAATGGTTCATATTGAATGCACAAAAAGTTTGGAGTTGAAAAAAGTTAAAAAAAATTGAAATCCTTTTGTAACAGACGAGTTTTCGTCCGAAACCCTGATACTTCGAAAGAGATTGTCCATTTTGTACACGAAGTGCATCCAGTTTTTGCCGTAACCCTCTCAACATTTTAGAACATGCTATGTGGGTGAAATTATGGTACCATGCCAAGTTTCAACCATTTCAGAGTTCATTTGTGGTGCTTTTTAATTTCAGGGTCATTTAGCTCAAAACAATTCATTAAATGCATGAAAAATAGCAAATGAAGTTAGATAGGGTTGAAATTTTAGGATGTGGCTTCTAATGGTTCATATTGAATGCACAAAAAGTCTGGAGTTGAAATAAGTTAAAAAAAATTGAAATCCTTTTGTAACACACGAGTTTTCGTCCCAAACCCTGATATTTCGAAAGAGATTGTCCATTTTGTACACGAAGTGCATCCAGTTTTTGCCGTAACCCTCTCAACTTTTTAGCACATGCTATGTGGGTGAAATTATGATACCATGCAAAGTTTCAACCATTTGATAGTTCATTTGTGGTGCTTTTTAATTTCAGGGTCATTTAGCTCAAAACAATTCATTAAATGCATGAAAAATAGGAAATGAAGTTAGATAGGGTTGAAAGTTTAGGATGTGGCTTCTAATGGTTCATATTGAATGCACAAAAAGTCTGGAGTTGAAAAAAGTTAAAAAAAATTGAAATCCTTATGTAACAGACGAGTTTTCGTCCGAAACCCTGATACTTCGAAAGAGATTGTCCATTTTGTACACGAAGTGCATCCAGCTTTTGCCGTAACCCTCTCAACTTTTTATCCCATGCTATGTGGGTGAAATTATGATACCATGCCAAGTTTCAACCTTTTTAGAGTTCATTTGTGGTGCTTTTTAATTTCAGGGTCATTTAGCTCAAAACAATTCATTAAATGCATGAAAAATAGGAAATGAAGTTAGATAGGGTTGAAATTTTAGGATGTGGCTTCTAATGGTTCATATTGAATGCACAAAAAGTCTGGAGTTGAAAAAAGTTAAAAAAAATTGAAATCCTTATGTAACAGACGAGTTTTCGTCCGAAACCCTGATACTTCGAAAGAGATTGTCCATTTTGTACACGAAGTGCATCTAGCTTTTGCCGTAACCCTCTCAACTTTTTAGCACATGCTATGTGGGTGAAATTATGATACCATGCCAACTTTCAACCATTTCAGAGTTCATTTGTGGTGCTTTTTAATTTCAGGGTCATTTAGCTCAAAACAATTCATTAAATGCATGAAAAATAGCAAATGAAGTTAAATAGGGTTGAAATTTTAGGATGTGGCTTCTAATGGTTCATATTGAATGCACAAAAAGTCTGGAGTTGAAAAAAGTTAAAAAAAATTGAAATCCTTATGTAACAGACGAGTTTTCGTCCGAAACCCTGATACTTCGAAAGAGATTGTCCATTTTGTACACGAAGTGCATCCAGCTTTTGCCGTAACCCTCTCAACTTTTTATCCCATGCTATGTGGGTGAAATTATGATACCATGCCAAGTTTCAACGTTTTTAGAGTTCATTTGTGGTGCTTTTTAATTTCAGGGTCATTTAGCTCAAAACAATTCATTAAATGCATGAAAAATAGGAAATGAAGTTAGATAGGGTTGAAATTTTAGGATGTGGCTTCTAATGCTTCATATTGAATGCACAAAAAGTCTGCAGTTGAAATAAGTTAAAAAAATTGAAATCCTTTTGTAACAGACGAGTTTTCGTCCTAAACCCTGATACTTCGAAAGAGATTGTCCATTTTGTATACGAAGTGCATCCAGTTTTTGCCGTAACCCTCTCAACTTTTTAGCACATGCTATGTGGGTGAAATTATGATACCATGCCAACTTTCAACCATTTCAGAGTTCATTTGTGGTGCTTTTTAATTTCAGGGTTATTTAGCTCAAAACAATTCATTAAATGCATGAAAAATAGCAAATGAAGTTAGATAGGGTTGAAATTTTAGGATGTGGCTTCTAATGGTTCATATGGAATGCACAAAAATTTTGGAGTTGAAATAAGTTTAAAAAAATTGAAATCCTTTTGTAACAGACGAGTTTTCGTCCTAAACCCTGATACTTCGAAAGAGATTGTCCATTTTGTACACGAAGTGCATCCAGTTTTTGCCGTAACCCTCTCAACTTTTTAGGACATGCTATGTGGGTGAAATTATGATACCATGCAAAGTTTCAACCATTTCAGAGTTCATTTGTGGTGCTTTTTAATTTCAGGGTCATTTAGCTCAAAACAATTCATTAAATGCATGAAAAATAGGAAATGAAGTTAGATAGGGTTGAAATTTTAGGATGTGGCTTCTAATGGTTCATATTGAATGCACAAAAAGTCTGGAGTTGAAAAAAGTTAAAAAAAATTGAAATCCTTATGTAACAGACGAGTTTTCGTCCGAAACCCTGATACTTCGAAAGAGATTGTCCATTTTGTACACGAAGTGCATCTAGCTTTTGCCGTAACCCTCTCAACTTTTTAGCACATGCTATGTGGGTGAAATTATGATACCATGCCAACTTTCAACCATTTCAGAGTTCATTTGTGGTGCTTTTTAATTTCAGGGTCATTTAGCTCAAAACAATTCATTAAATGCATGAAAAATAGCAAATGAAGTTAAATAGGGTTGAAATTTTAGGATGTGGCTTCTAATGGTTCATATTGAATGCACAAAAAGTCTGGAGTTGAAAAAAGTTAAAAAAAATTGAAATCCTTATGTAACAGACGAGTTTTCGTCCGAAACCCTGATACTTCGAAAGAGATTGTCCATTTTGTACACGAAGTGCATCCAGCTTTTGCCGTAACCCTCTCAACTTTTTATCCCATGCTATGTGGGTGAAATTATGATACCATGCCAAGTTTCAACGTTTTTAGAGTTCATTTGTGGTGCTTTTTAATTTCAGGGTCATTTAGCTCAAAACAATTCATTAAATGCATGAAAAATAGGAAATGAAGTTAGATAGGGTTGAAATTTTAGGATGTGGCTTCTAATGCTTCATATTGAATGCACAAAAAGTCTGCAGTTGAAATAAGTTAAAAAAATTGAAATCCTTTTGTAACAGACGAGTTTTCGTCCTAAACCCTGATACTTCGAAAGAGATTGTCCATTTTGTATACGAAGTGCATCCAGTTTTTGCCGTAACCCTCTCAACTTTTTAGCACATGCTATGTGGGTGAAATTATGATACCATGCCAACTTTCAACCATTTCAGAGTTCATTTGTGGTGCTTTTTAATTTCAGGGTTATTTAGCTCAAAACAATTCATTAAATGCATGAAAAATAGCAAATGAAGTTAGATAGGGTTGAAATTTTAGGATGTGGCTTCTAATGGTTCATATGGAATGCACAAAAATTTTGGAGTTGAAATAAGTTTAAAAAAATTGAAATCCTTTTGTAACAGACGAGTTTTCGTCCTAAACCCTGATACTTCGAAAGAGATTGTCCATTTTGTACACGAAGTGCATCCAGTTTTTGCCGTAACCCTCTCAACTTTTTAGGACATGCTATGTGGGTGAAATTATGATACCATGCAAAGTTTCAACCATTTCAGAGTTCATTTGTGGTGCTTTTTAATTTCAGGGTCATTTAGCTCAAAACAATTCATTTAATGCATGAAAAATAGCAAATGAAGTTAGATAGGGTTGAAATTTTAGGATGTGGCTTCTAATGGTTCATATTGAATGCATAAAAAGTCTGGAGTTGAAATAAGTTAAAAAAAATTGAAATCCTTTTGTAACAGACGAGTTTTCGTCCGAAACCCTAATATTTCGAAAGAGATTGTCCATTTTGTATACGAAGTGCATCCAGTTTTTGCCGTAACCCTCTCAACTTTTTAGCACATGCTATGTGGGTGAAATTATGATACCATGCCAACTTTCAACCATTTCAGAGTTCATTTGTGGTGCTTTTTAATTTCAGGGTTATTTAGCTCAAAACAATTCATTAAATGCATGAAAAATAGCAAATGAAGTTAGATAGGGTTGAAATTTTAGGATGTGGCTTCTAATGGTTCATATGGAATGCACAAAAATTTTGGAGTTGAAATAAGTTTAAAAAAATTGAAATCCTTTTGTAACAGACGAGTTTTCGTCCTAAACCCTGATACTTCGAAAGAGATTGTCCATTTTGTACACGAAGTGCATCCAGTTTTTGCCGTAACCCTCTCAACTTTTTAGGACATGCTATGTGGGTGAAATTATGATACCATGCCAAGTTTCAACCATTTCAGAGTTCATTTGTGGTGCTTTTTAATTTCAGGGTCATTTAGCTCAAAACAATTCATTTAATGCATGAAAAATAGCAAATGAAGTTAGATAGGGTTGAAATTTTAGGATGTGGCTTCTAATGGTTCATATTGAATGCACAAAAAGTTTGGAGTTGAAAAAAGTTAAAAAAAATTGAAATCCTTTTGTAACAGACGAGTTTTCGTCCGAAACCCTGATACTTCGAAAGAGATTGTCCATTTTGTACACGAAGTGCATCCAGTTTTTGCCGTAACCCTCTCAACATTTTAGCACATGCTATGTGGGTGAAATTATGGTACCATGCCAAGTTTCAACCATTTCAGAGTTCATTTGTGGTGCTTTTTAATTTCAGGGTCATTTAGCTCAAAACAATTCATTAAATGCATGAAAAATAGCAAATGAAGTTAGATAGGGTTGAAATTTTAGGATGTGGCTTCTAATGGTTCATATTGAATGCACAAAAAGTCTGGAGTTGAAATAAGTTAAAAAAAATTGAAATCCTTTTGTAACAGACGAGTTTTCGTCCCAAACCCTGATATTTCGAAAGAGATTGTCCATTTTGTACACGAAGTGCATCCAGTTTTTGCCGTAACCCTCTCAACTTTTTAGCACATGCTATGTGGGTGAAATTATGATACCATGCAAAGTTTCAACCATTTGATAGTTCATTTGTGGTGCTTTTTAATTTCAGGGTCATTTAGCTCAAAACAATTCATTAAATGCATGAAAAATAGGAAATGAAGTTAGATAGGGTTGAAAGTTTAGGATGTGGCTTCTAATGGTTCATATTGAATGCACAAAAAGTCTGGAGTTGAAAAAAGTTAAAAAAAATTGAAATCCTTATGTAACAGACGAGTTTTCGTCCGAAACCCTGATACTTCGAAAGAGATTGTCCATTTTGTACACGAAGTGCATCCAGCTTTTCCCGTAACCCTCTCAACTTTTTATCCCATGCTATGTGGGTGAAATTATGATACCATGCCAAGTTTCAACCTTTTTAGAGTTCATTTGTGGTGCTTTTTAATTTCAGGGTCATTTAGCTCAAAACAATTCATTAAATGCATGAAAAATAGGAAATGAAGTTAGATAGGGTTGAAATTTTAGGATGTGGCTTCTAATGCTTCATATTGAATGCACAAAAAGTCTGGAGTTGAAATAAGTTAAAAAAATTGAAATCCTTTTGTAGCAGACGAGTTTTCGTCCTAAACCCTGATACTTCGAAAGAGATTGTCCAACTTTTTTGCACATGCTATGTGGGTGAAATTATGATACCATGCCAACTTTCAACCATTTCAGAGTTCATTTGTGGTGCTTTTTAATTTCAGGGTCATTTAGCTCAAAACAATTCATTTAATGCATGAAAAATAGCAAATGAAGTTAGATACCATGCCAAGCTTTTTAATTTCAGGGTCATTTAACTTTTTATCCCATGCTATGTGGGTGAAATTATGATACCATGCCAAGTTTCAACCTTTTTAGAGTTCATTTGTGGTGCTTTTTAATTTCAGGGTCATTTAGCTCAAAACAATTCATTTAATGCATGAAAAATAGCAAATGAAGTTAGATAGGGTTGAAATTTTAGGATGTGGCTTCTAATGGTTCATATTGAATGCACAAAAAGTTTGGAGTTGAAAAAAGTTAAAAAAAATTGAAATCCTTTTGTAACAGACGAGTTTTCGTCCGAAACCCTGATACTTCGAAAGAGATTGTCCATTTTGTACACGAAGTGCATCCAGTTTTTGCCGTAACCCTCTCAACATTTTAGCACATGCTATGTGGGTGAAATTATGGTACCATGCCAAGTTTCAACCATTTCAGAGTTCATTTGTGGTGCTTTTTAATTTCAGGGTCATTTAGCTCAAAACAATTCATTAAATGCATGAAAAATAGCAAATGAAGTTAGATAGGGTTGAAATTTTAGGATGTGGCTTCTAATGGTTCATATTGAATGCACAAAAAGTCTGGAGTTGAAATAAGTTAAAAAAAATTGAAATCCTTTTGTAACAGACGAGTTTTCGTCCCAAACCCTGATATTTCGAAAGAGATTGTCCATTTTGTACACGAAGTGCATCCAGTTTTTGCCGTAACCCTCTCAACTTTTTAGCACATGCTATGTGGGTGAAATTATGATACCATGCAAAGTTTCAACCATTTGATAGTTCATTTGTGGTGCTTTTTAATTTCAGGGTCATTTAGCTCAAAACAATTCATTAAATGCATGAAAAATAGGAAATGAAGTTAGATAGGGTTGAAAGTTTAGGATGTGGCTTCTAATGGTTCATATTGAATGCACAAAAAGTCTGGAGTTGAAAAAAGTTAAAAAAAATTGAAATCCTTATGTAACAGACGAGTTTTCGTCCGAAACCCTGATACTTCGAAAGAGATTGTCCATTTTGTACACGAAGTGCATCCAGCTTTTGCCGTAACCCTCTCAACTTTTTATCCCATGCTATGTGGGTGAAATTATGATACCATGCCAAGTTTCAACCTTTTTAGAGTTCATTTGTGGTGCTTTTTAATTTCAGGGTCATTTAGCTCAAAACAATTCATTAAATGCATGAAAAATAGGAAATGAAGTTAGATAGGGTTGAAATTTTAGGATGTGGCTTCTAATGCTTCATATTGAATGCACAAAAAGTCTGGAGTTGAAATAAGTTAAAAAAATTGAAATCCTTTGGTAACACACGAGTTTTCGTCCGAAACCCTGATACTTCGAAAGAGATTGTCCATTTTGTACACGAAGTGCAACCAGTTTTTGCCGTAACCCTCTCAACTTTTTAGCACATGCTATGTGGGTGAAATTATGATACCATGCCAACTTTCAACCATTTCAGAGTTCATTTGTGGTGCTTTTTAATTTCAGGGTCATTTAGCTCAAAACAATTCATTTAATGCATGAAAAATAGCAAATGAAGTTAGATAGGGTTGAAATTTTAGGATGTGGCTTCTAATGGTTCATATTGAATGCACAAAAATTTTGGAGTTGAAATAAGTTTAAAAAAATTGAAATCCTTTTGTAACAGACGAGTTTTCGTCCTAAACCCTGATACTTCGAAAGAGATTGTCCATTTTGTACACGAAGTGCATCCAGTTTTTGCCGTAACCCTCTCAACTTTTTAGGACATGCTATGTGGGTGAAATTATGATACCATGCCAAGTTTCAACCATTTCAGAGTTCATTTGTGGTGCTTTTTAATTTCAGGGTCATTTAGCTCAAAACAATTCATTTAATGCATGAAAAATAGCAAATGAAGTTAGATAGGGTTGAAATTTTAGGATGTGGCTTCTAATGGTTCATATGGAATGCACAAAAATTTTGGAGTTGAAATAAGTTTAAAAAAATTGAAATCCTTTTGTAACAGACGAGTTTTCGTCCTAAACCCTGATACTTCGAAAGAGATTGTCCATTTTGTACACGAAGTGCATCCAGTTTTTGCCGTAACCCTCTCAACTTTTTAGGACATGCTATGTGGGTGAAATTATGATACCATGCCAAGTTTCAACCATTTCAGAGTTCATTTGTGGTGCTTTTTAATTTCAGGGTCATTTAGCTCAAAACAATTCATTTAATGCATGAAAAATAGCAAATGAAGTTAGATAGGGTTGAAATTTTAGGATGTGGCTTCTAATGCTTCATATTGAATGCACAAAAAGTCTGGAGTTGAAATAAGTTAAAAAAATTGAAATCCTTTGGTAACACACGAGTTTTCGTCCGAAACCCTGATACTTCGAAAGAGATTGTCCATTTTGTACACGAAGTGCAACCAGTTTTTGCCGTAACCCTCTCAACTTTTTAGCACATGCTATGTGGGTGAAATTATGATACCATGCCAACTTTCAACCATTTCAGAGTTCATTTGTGGTGCTTTTTAATTTCAGGGTTATTTAGCTCAAAACAATTCATTAAATGCATGAAAAATAGCAAATGAAGTTAGATAGGGTTGAAATTTTAGGATGTGGCTTCTAATGGTTCATATGGAATGCACAAAAATTTTGGAGTTGAAATAAGTTTAAAAAAATTGAAATCCTTTTGTAACAGACGAGTTTTCGTCCTAAACCCTGATACTTCGAAAGAGATTGTCCATTTTGTACACGAAGTGCATCCAGTTTTTGCCGTAACCCTCTCAACTTTTTAGGACATGCTATGTGGGTGAAATTATGATACCATGCCAAGTTTCAACCATTTCAGAGTTCATTTGTGGTGCTTTTTAATTTCAGGGTCATTTAGCTCAAAACAATTCATTTAATGCATGAAAAATAGCAAATGAAGTTAGATAGGGTTGAAATTTTAGGATGTGGCTTCTAATGGTTCATATTGAATGCACAAAAAGTTTGGAGTTGAAAAAAGTTAAAAAAAATTGAAATCCTTTTGTAACAGACGAGTTTTCGTCCGAAACCCTGATACTTCGAAAGAGATTGTCCATTTTGTACACGAAGTGCATCCAGTTTTTGCCGTAACCCTCTCAACATTTTAGAACATGCTATGTGGGTGAAATTATGGTACCATGCCAAGTTTCAACCATTTCAGAGTTCATTTGTGGTGCTTTTTAATTTCAGGGTCATTTAGCTCAAAACAATTCATTAAATGCATGAAAAATAGCAAATGAAGTTAGATAGGGTTGAAATTTTAGGATGTGGCTTCTAATGGTTCATATTGAATGCACAAAAAGTCTGGAGTTGAAATAAGTTAAAAAAAATTGAAATCCTTTTGTAACACACGAGTTTTCGTCCCAAACCCTGATATTTCGAAAGAGATTGTCCATTTTGTACACGAAGTGCATCCAGTTTTTGCCGTAACCCTCTCAACTTTTTAGCACATGCTATGTGGGTGAAATTATGATACCATGCAAAGTTTCAACCATTTGATAGTTCATTTGTGGTGCTTTTTAATTTCAGGGTCATTTAGCTCAAAACAATTCATTAAATGCATGAAAAATAGGAAATGAAGTTAGATAGGGTTGAAAGTTTAGGATGTGGCTTCTAATGGTTCATATTGAATGCACAAAAAGTCTGGAGTTGAAAAAAGTTAAAAAAAATTGAAATCCTTATGTAACAGACGAGTTTTCGTCCGAAACCCTGATACTTCGAAAGAGATTGTCCATTTTGTACACGAAGTGCATCCAGCTTTTGCCGTAACCCTCTCAACTTTTTATCCCATGCTATGTGGGTGAAATTATGATACCATGCCAAGTTTCAACCTTTTTAGAGTTCATTTGTGGTGCTTTTTAATTTCAGGGTCATTTAGCTCAAAACAATTCATTAAATGCATGAAAAATAGGAAATGAAGTTAGATAGGGTTGAAATTTTAGGATGTGGCTTCTAATGGTTCATATTGAATGCACAAAAAGTCTGGAGTTGAAAAAAGTTAAAAAAAATTGAAATCCTTATGTAACAGACGAGTTTTCGTCCGAAACCCTGATACTTCGAAAGAGATTGTCCATTTTGTACACGAAGTGCATCTAGCTTTTGCCGTAACCCTCTCAACTTTTTAGCACATGCTATGTGGGTGAAATTATGATACCATGCCAACTTTCAACCATTTCAGAGTTCATTTGTGGTGCTTTTTAATTTCAGGGTCATTTAGCTCAAAACAATTCATTAAATGCATGAAAAATAGCAAATGAAGTTAAATAGGGTTGAAATTTTAGGATGTGGCTTCTAATGGTTCATATTGAATGCACAAAAAGTCTGGAGTTGAAAAAAGTTAAAAAAAATTGAAATCCTTATGTAACAGACGAGTTTTCGTCCGAAACCCTGATACTTCGAAAGAGATTGTCCATTTTGTACACGAAGTGCATCCAGCTTTTGCCGTAACCCTCTCAACTTTTTATCCCATGCTATGTGGGTGAAATTATGATACCATGCCAAGTTTCAACGTTTTTAGAGTTCATTTGTGGTGCTTTTTAATTTCAGGGTCATTTAGCTCAAAACAATTCATTAAATGCATGAAAAATAGGAAATGAAGTTAGATAGGGTTGAAATTTTAGGATGTGGCTTCTAATGCTTCATATTGAATGCACAAAAAGTCTGCAGTTGAAATAAGTTAAAAAAATTGAAATCCTTTTGTAACAGACGAGTTTTCGTCCTAAACCCTGATACTTCGAAAGAGATTGTCCATTTTGTATACGAAGTGCATCCAGTTTTTGCCGTAACCCTCTCAACTTTTTAGCACATGCTATGTGGGTGAAATTATGATACCATGCCAACTTTCAACCATTTCAGAGTTCATTTGTGGTGCTTTTTAATTTCAGGGTTATTTAGCTCAAAACAATTCATTAAATGCATGAAAAATAGCAAATGAAGTTAGATAGGGTTGAAATTTTAGGATGTGGCTTCTAATGGTTCATATGGAATGCACAAAAATTTTGGAGTTGAAATAAGTTTAAAAAAATTGAAATCCTTTTGTAACAGACGAGTTTTCGTCCTAAACCCTGATACTTCGAAAGAGATTGTCCATTTTGTACACGAAGTGCATCCAGTTTTTGCCGTAACCCTCTCAACTTTTTAGGACATGCTATGTGGGTGAAATTATGATACCATGCAAAGTTTCAACCATTTCAGAGTTCATTTGTGGTGCTTTTTAATTTCAGGGTCATTTAGCTCAAAACAATTCATTAAATGCATGAAAAATAGGAAATGAAGTTAGATAGGGTTGAAATTTTAGGATGTGGCTTCTAATGGTTCATATTGAATGCACAAAAAGTCTGGAGTTGAAAAAAGTTAAAAAAAATTGAAATCCTTATGTAACAGACGAGTTTTCGTCCGAAACCCTGATACTTCGAAAGAGATTGTCCATTTTGTACACGAAGTGCATCTAGCTTTTGCCGTAACCCTCTCAACTTTTTAGCACATGCTATGTGGGTGAAATTATGATACCATGCCAACTTTCAACCATTTCAGAGTTCATTTGTGGTGCTTTTTAATTTCAGGGTCATTTAGCTCAAAACAATTCATTAAATGCATGAAAAATAGCAAATGAAGTTAAATAGGGTTGAAATTTTAGGATGTGGCTTCTAATGGTTCATATTGAATGCACAAAAAGTCTGGAGTTGAAAAAAGTTAAAAAAAATTGAAATCCTTATGTAACAGACGAGTTTTCGTCCGAAACCCTGATACTTCGAAAGAGATTGTCCATTTTGTACACGAAGTGCATCCAGCTTTTGCCGTAACCCTCTCAACTTTTTATCCCATGCTATGTGGGTGAAATTATGATACCATGCCAAGTTTCAACGTTTTTAGAGTTCATTTGTGGTGCTTTTTAATTTCAGGGTCATTTAGCTCAAAACAATTCATTAAATGCATGAAAAATAGGAAATGAAGTTAGATAGGGTTGAAATTTTAGGATGTGGCTTCTAATGCTTCATATTGAATGCACAAAAAGTCTGCAGTTGAAATAAGTTAAAAAAATTGAAATCCTTTTGTAACAGACGAGTTTTCGTCCTAAACCCTGATACTTCGAAAGAGATTGTCCATTTTGTATACGAAGTGCATCCAGTTTTTGCCGTAACCCTCTCAACTTTTTAGCACATGCTATGTGGGTGAAATTATGATACCATGCCAACTTTCAACCATTTCAGAGTTCATTTGTGGTGCTTTTTAATTTCAGGGTTATTTAGCTCAAAACAATTCATTAAATGCATGAAAAATAGCAAATGAAGTTAGATAGGGTTGAAATTTTAGGATGTGGCTTCTAATGGTTCATATGGAATGCACAAAAATTTTGGAGTTGAAATAAGTTTAAAAAAATTGAAATCCTTTTGTAACAGACGAGTTTTCGTCCTAAACCCTGATACTTCGAAAGAGATTGTCCATTTTGTACACGAAGTGCATCCAGTTTTTGCCGTAACCCTCTCAACTTTTTAGGACATGCTATGTGGGTGAAATTATGATACCATGCAAAGTTTCAACCATTTCAGAGTTCATTTGTGGTGCTTTTTAATTTCAGGGTCATTTAGCTCAAAACAATTCATTTAATGCATGAAAAATAGCAAATGAAGTTAGATAGGGTTGAAATTTTAGGATGTGGCTTCTAATGGTTCATATTGAATGCATAAAAAGTCTGGAGTTGAAATAAGTTAAAAAAAATTGAAATCCTTTTGTAACAGACGAGTTTTCGTCCGAAACCCTAATATTTCGAAAGAGATTGTCCATTTTGTATACGAAGTGCATCCAGTTTTTGCCGTAACCCTCTCAACTTTTTAGCACATGCTATGTGGGTGAAATTATGATACCATGCCAACTTTCAACCATTTCAGAGTTCATTTGTGGTGCTTTTTAATTTCAGGGTTATTTAGCTCAAAACAATTCATTAAATGCATGAAAAATAGCAAATGAAGTTAGATAGGGTTGAAATTTTAGGATGTGGCTTCTAATGGTTCATATGGAATGCACAAAAATTTTGGAGTTGAAATAAGTTTAAAAAAATTGAAATCCTTTTGTAACAGACGAGTTTTCGTCCTAAACCCTGATACTTCGAAAGAGATTGTCCATTTTGTACACGAAGTGCATCCAGTTTTTGCCGTAACCCTCTCAACTTTTTAGGACATGCTATGTGGGTGAAATTATGATACCATGCCAAGTTTCAACCATTTCAGAGTTCATTTGTGGTGCTTTTTAATTTCAGGGTCATTTAGCTCAAAACAATTCATTTAATGCATGAAAAATAGCAAATGAAGTTAGATAGGGTTGAAATTTTAGGATGTGGCTTCTAATGGTTCATATTGAATGCACAAAAAGTTTGGAGTTGAAAAAAGTTAAAAAAAATTGAAATCCTTTTGTAACAGACGAGTTTTCGTCCGAAACCCTGATACTTCGAAAGAGATTGTCCATTTTGTACACGAAGTGCATCCAGTTTTTGCCGTAACCCTCTCAACATTTTAGCACATGCTATGTGGGTGAAATTATGGTACCATGCCAAGTTTCAACCATTTCAGAGTTCATTTGTGGTGCTTTTTAATTTCAGGGTCATTTAGCTCAAAACAATTCATTAAATGCATGAAAAATAGCAAATGAAGTTAGATAGGGTTGAAATTTTAGGATGTGGCTTCTAATGGTTCATATTGAATGCACAAAAAGTCTGGAGTTGAAATAAGTTAAAAAAAATTGAAATCCTTTTGTAACAGACGAGTTTTCGTCCCAAACCCTGATATTTCGAAAGAGATTGTCCATTTTGTACACGAAGTGCATCCAGTTTTTGCCGTAACCCTCTCAACTTTTTAGCACATGCTATGTGGGTGAAATTATGATACCATGCAAAGTTTCAACCATTTGATAGTTCATTTGTGGTGCTTTTTAATTTCAGGGTCATTTAGCTCAAAACAATTCATTAAATGCATGAAAAATAGGAAATGAAGTTAGATAGGGTTGAAAGTTTAGGATGTGGCTTCTAATGGTTCATATTGAATGCACAAAAAGTCTGGAGTTGAAAAAAGTTAAAAAAAATTGAAATCCTTATGTAACAGACGAGTTTTCGTCCGAAACCCTGATACTTCGAAAGAGATTGTCCATTTTGTACACGAAGTGCATCCAGCTTTTCCCGTAACCCTCTCAACTTTTTATCCCATGCTATGTGGGTGAAATTATGATACCATGCCAAGTTTCAACCTTTTTAGAGTTCATTTGTGGTGCTTTTTAATTTCAGGGTCATTTAGCTCAAAACAATTCATTAAATGCATGAAAAATAGGAAATGAAGTTAGATAGGGTTGAAATTTTAGGATGTGGCTTCTAATGCTTCATATTGAATGCACAAAAAGTCTGGAGTTGAAATAAGTTAAAAAAATTGAAATCCTTTTGTAGCAGACGAGTTTTCGTCCTAAACCCTGATACTTCGAAAGAGATTGTCCAACTTTTTTGCACATGCTATGTGGGTGAAATTATGATACCATGCCAACTTTCAACCATTTCAGAGTTCATTTGTGGTGCTTTTTAATTTCAGGGTCATTTAGCTCAAAACAATTCATTTAATGCATGAAAAATAGCAAATGAAGTTAGATACCATGCCAAGCTTTTTAATTTCAGGGTCATTTAACTTTTTATCCCATGCTATGTGGGTGAAATTATGATACCATGCCAAGTTTCAACCTTTTTAGAGTTCATTTGTGGTGCTTTTTAATTTCAGGGTCATTTAGCTCAAAACAATTCATTTAATGCATGAAAAATAGCAAATGAAGTTAGATAGGGTTGAAATTTTAGGATGTGGCTTCTAATGGTTCATATTGAATGCACAAAAAGTTTGGAGTTGAAAAAAGTTAAAAAAAATTGAAATCCTTTTGTAACAGACGAGTTTTCGTCCGAAACCCTGATACTTCGAAAGAGATTGTCCATTTTGTACACGAAGTGCATCCAGTTTTTGCCGTAACCCTCTCAACATTTTAGCACATGCTATGTGGGTGAAATTATGGTACCATGCCAAGTTTCAACCATTTCAGAGTTCATTTGTGGTGCTTTTTAATTTCAGGGTCATTTAGCTCAAAACAATTCATTAAATGCATGAAAAATAGCAAATGAAGTTAGATAGGGTTGAAATTTTAGGATGTGGCTTCTAATGGTTCATATTGAATGCACAAAAAGTCTGGAGTTGAAATAAGTTAAAAAAAATTGAAATCCTTTTGTAACAGACGAGTTTTCGTCCCAAACCCTGATATTTCGAAAGAGATTGTCCATTTTGTACACGAAGTGCATCCAGTTTTTGCCGTAACCCTCTCAACTTTTTAGCACATGCTATGTGGGTGAAATTATGATACCATGCAAAGTTTCAACCATTTGATAGTTCATTTGTGGTGCTTTTTAATTTCAGGGTCATTTAGCTCAAAACAATTCATTAAATGCATGAAAAATAGGAAATGAAGTTAGATAGGGTTGAAAGTTTAGGATGTGGCTTCTAATGGTTCATATTGAATGCACAAAAAGTCTGGAGTTGAAAAAAGTTAAAAAAAATTGAAATCCTTATGTAACAGACGAGTTTTCGTCCGAAACCCTGATACTTCGAAAGAGATTGTCCATTTTGTACACGAAGTGCATCCAGCTTTTGCCGTAACCCTCTCAACTTTTTATCCCATGCTATGTGGGTGAAATTATGATACCATGCCAAGTTTCAACCTTTTTAGAGTTCATTTGTGGTGCTTTTTAATTTCAGGGTCATTTAGCTCAAAACAATTCATTAAATGCATGAAAAATAGGAAATGAAGTTAGATAGGGTTGAAATTTTAGGATGTGGCTTCTAATGCTTCATATTGAATGCACAAAAAGTCTGGAGTTGAAATAAGTTAAAAAAATTGAAATCCTTTGGTAACACACGAGTTTTCGTCCGAAACCCTGATACTTCGAAAGAGATTGTCCATTTTGTACACGAAGTGCAACCAGTTTTTGCCGTAACCCTCTCAACTTTTTAGCACATGCTATGTGGGTGAAATTATGATACCATGCCAACTTTCAACCATTTCAGAGTTCATTTGTGGTGCTTTTTAATTTCAGGGTCATTTAGCTCAAAACAATTCATTTAATGCATGAAAAATAGCAAATGAAGTTAGATAGGGTTGAAATTTTAGGATGTGGCTTCTAATGGTTCATATTGAATGCACAAAAATTTTGGAGTTGAAATAAGTTTAAAAAAATTGAAATCCTTTTGTAACAGACGAGTTTTCGTCCTAAACCCTGATACTTCGAAAGAGATTGTCCATTTTGTACACGAAGTGCATCCAGTTTTTGCCGTAACCCTCTCAACTTTTTAGGACATGCTATGTGGGTGAAATTATGATACCATGCCAAGTTTCAACCATTTCAGAGTTCATTTGTGGTGCTTTTTAATTTCAGGGTCATTTAGCTCAAAACAATTCATTTAATGCATGAAAAATAGCAAATGAAGTTAGATAGGGTTGAAATTTTAGGATGTGGCTTCTAATGCTTCATATTGAATGCACAAAAAGTCTGGAGTTGAAATAAGTTAAAAAAATTGAAATCCTTTGGTAACACACGAGTTTTCGTCCGAAACCCTGATACTTCGAAAGAGATTGTCCATTTTGTACACGAAGTGCAACCAGTTTTTGCCGTAACCCTCTCAACTTTTTAGCACATGCTATGTGGGTGAAATTATGATACCATGCCAACTTTCAACCATTTCAGAGTTCATTTGTGGTGCTTTTTAATTTCAGGGTTATTTAGCTCAAAACAATTCATTAAATGCATGAAAAATAGCAAATGAAGTTAGATAGGGTTGAAATTTTAGGATGTGGCTTCTAATGGTTCATATGGAATGCACAAAAATTTTGGAGTTGAAATAAGTTTAAAAAAATTGAAATCCTTTTGTAACAGACGAGTTTTCGTCCTAAACCCTGATACTTCGAAAGAGATTGTCCATTTTGTACACGAAGTGCATCCAGTTTTTGCCGTAACCCTCTCAACTTTTTAGGACATGCTATGTGGGTGAAATTATGATACCATGCCAAGTTTCAACCATTTCAGAGTTCATTTGTGGTGCTTTTTAATTTCAGGGTCATTTAGCTCAAAACAATTCATTTAATGCATGAAAAATAGCAAATGAAGTTAGATAGGGTTGAAATTTTAGGATGTGGCTTCTAATGGTTCATATTGAATGCACAAAAAGTTTGGAGTTGAAAAAAGTTAAAAAAAATTGAAATCCTTTTGTAACAGACGAGTTTTCGTCCGAAACCCTGATACTTCGAAAGAGATTGTCCATTTTGTACACGAAGTGCATCCAGTTTTTGCCGTAACCCTCTCAACATTTTAGAACATGCTATGTGGGTGAAATTATGGTACCATGCCAAGTTTCAACCATTTCAGAGTTCATTTGTGGTGCTTTTTAATTTCAGGGTCATTTAGCTCAAAACAATTCATTAAATGCATGAAAAATAGCAAATGAAGTTAGATAGGGTTGAAATTTTAGGATGTGGCTTCTAATGGTTCATATTGAATGCACAAAAAGTCTGGAGTTGAAATAAGTTAAAAAAAATTGAAATCCTTTTGTAACAGACGAGTTTTCGTCCCAAACCCTGATATTTCGAAAGAGATTGTCCATTTTGTACACGAAGTGCATCCAGTTTTTGCCGTAACCCTCTCAACTTTTTAGCACATGCTATGTGGGTGAAATTATGATACCATGCAAAGTTTCAACCATTTGATAGTTCATTTGTGGTGCTTTTTAATTTCAGGGTCATTTAGCTCAAAACAATTCATTAAATGCATGAAAAATAGGAAATGAAGTTAGATAGGGTTGAAAGTTTAGGATGTGGCTTCTAATGGTTCATATTGAATGCACAAAAAGTCTGGAGTTGAAAAAAGTTAAAAAAAATTGAAATCCTTATGTAACAGACGAGTTTTCGTCCGAAACCCTGATACTTCGAAAGAGATTGTCCATTTTGTACACGAAGTGCATCCAGCTTTTCCCGTAACCCTCTCAACTTTTTATCCCATGCTATGTGGGTGAAATTATGATACCATGCCAAGTTTCAACCTTTTTAGAGTTCATTTGTGGTGCTTTTTAATTTCAGGGTCATTTAGCTCAAAACAATTCATTAAATGCATGAAAAATAGGAAATGAAGTTAGATAGGGTTGAAATTTTAGGATGTGGCTTCTAATGCTTCATATTGAATGCACAAAAAGTCTGGAGTTGAAATAAGTTAAAAAAATTGAAATCCTTTTGTAGCAGACGAGTTTTCGTCCTAAACCCTGATACTTCGAAAGAGATTGTCCAACTTTTTAGCACATGCTATGTGGGTGAAATTATGATACCATGCCAACTTTCAACCATTTCAGAGTTCATTTGTGGTGCTTTTTAATTTCAGGGTCATTTAGCTCAAAACAATTCATTTAATGCATGAAAAATAGCAAATGAAGTTAGATACCATGCCAAGCTTTTTAATTTCAGGGTCATTTAACTTTTTATCCCATGCTATGTGGGTGAAATTATGATACCATGCCAAGTTTCAACCTTTTTAGAGTTCATTTGTGGTGCTTTTTAATTTCAGGGTCATTTAGCTCAAAACAATTCATTTAATGCATGAAAAATAGCAAATTAAGTTAGATAGGGTTGAAATTTTAGGATGTGGCTTCTAATG
This sequence comes from Elymus sibiricus, assembly GCA_039707655.1. Lineage (NCBI taxonomy): Eukaryota > Viridiplantae > Streptophyta > Magnoliopsida > Poales > Poaceae > Elymus > Elymus sibiricus. Next base: position 244,849,843 of record CM077665.1, read on the forward strand.
GTTCATATTGAATGCACAAAAAGTTTGGAGTTGAAAAAAGTTAAAAAAAATTGAAATCCTTTTGTAACAGACGAGTTTTCGTCCGAAACCCTGATACTTCGAAAGAGATTGTCCATTTTGTACACGAAGTGCATCCAGTTTTTGCCGTAACCCTCTCAACATTTTAGCACATGCTATGTGGGTGAAATTATGGTACCATGCCAAGTTTCAACCATTTCAGAGTTCATTTGTGGTGCTTTTTAATTTCAGGGTCATTTAGCTCAAAACAATTCATTAAATGCATGAAAAATAGCAAATGAAGTTAGATAGGGTTGAAATTTTAGGATGTGGCTTCTAATGGTTCATATTGAATGCACAAAAAGTCTGGAGTTGAAATAAGTTAAAAAAAATTGAAATCCTTTTGTAACAGACGAGTTTTCGTCCCAAACCCTGATATTTCGAAAGAGATTGTCCATTTTGTACACGAAGTGCATCCAGTTTTTGCCGTAACCCTCTCAACTTTTTAGCACATGCTATGTGGGTGAAATTATGATACCATGCAAAGTTTCAACCATTTGATAGTTCATTTGTGGTGCTTTTTAATTTCAGGGTCATTTAGCTCAAAACAATTCATTAAATGCATGAAAAATAGGAAATGAAGTTAGATAGGGTTGAAAGTTTAGGATGTGGCTTCTAATGGTTCATATTGAATGCACAAAAAGTCTGGAGTTGAAAAAAGTTAAAAAAAATTGAAATCCTTATGTAACAGACGAGTTTTCGTCCGAAACCCTGATACTTCGAAAGAGATTGTCCATTTTGTACACGAAGTGCATCCAGCTTTTGCCGTAACCCTCTCAACTTTTTATCCCATGCTATGTGGGTGAAATTATGATACCATGCCAAGTTTCAACCTTTTTAGAGTTCATTTGTGGTGCTTTTTAATTTCAGGGTCATTTAGCTCAAAACAATTCATTAAATGCATGAAAAATAGGAAATGAAGTTAGATAGGGTTGAAATTTTAGGATGTGGCTTCTAATGCTTCATATTGAATGCACAAAAAGTCTGGAGTTGAAATAAGTTAAAAAAATTGAAATCCTTTGGTAACACACGAGTTTTCGTCCGAAACCCTGATACTTCGAAAGAGATTGTCCATTTTGTACACGAAGTGCAACCAGTTTTTGCCGTAACCCTCTCAACTTTTTAGCACATGCTATGTGGGTGAAATTATGATACCATGCCAACTTTCAACCATTTCAGAGTTCATTTGTGGTGCTTTTTAATTTCAGGGTCATTTAGCTCAAAACAATTCATTTAATGCATGAAAAATAGCAAATGAAGTTAGATAGGGTTGAAATTTTAGGATGTGGCTTCTAATGGTTCATATTGAATGCACAAAAATTTTGGAGTTTAAATAAGTTTAAAAAAATTGAAATCCTTTTGTAACAGACGAGTTTTCGTCCTAAACCCTGATACTTCGAAAGAGATTGTCCATTTTGTACACGAAGTGCATCCAGTTTTTGCCGTAACCCTCTCAACTTTTTAGGACATGCTATGTGGGTGAAATTATGATACCATGCCAAGTTTCAACCATTTCAGAGTTCATTTGTGGTGCTTTTTAATTTCAGGGTCATTTAGCTCAAAACAATTCATTTAATGCATGAAAAATAGCAAATGAAGTTAGATAGGGTTGAAATTTTAGGATGTGGCTTCTAATGCTTCATATTGAATGCACAAAAAGTCTGGAGTTGAAATAAGTTAAAAAAATTGAAATCCTTTGGTAACACACGAGTTTTCGTCCGAAACCCTGATACTTCGAAAGAGATTGTCCATTTTGTACACGAAGTGCAACCAGTTTTTGCCGTAACCCTCTCAACTTTTTAGCACATGCTATGTGGGTGAAATTATGATACCATGCCAACTTTCAACCATTTCAGAGTTCATTTGTGGTGCTTTTTAATTTCAGGGTTATTTAGCTCAAAACAATTCATTAAATGCATGAAAAATAGCAAATGAAGTTAGATAGGGTTGAAATTTTAGGATGTGGCTTCTAATGGTTCATATGGAATGCACAAAAATTTTGGAGTTGAAATAAGTTTAAAAAAATTGAAATCCTTTTGTAACAGACGAGTTTTCGTCCTAAACCCTGATACTTCGAAAGAGATTGTCCATTTTGTACACGAAGTGCATCCAGTTTTTGCCGTAACCCTCTCAACTTTTTAGGACATGCTATGTGGGTGAAATTATGATACCATGCCAAGTTTCAACCATTTCAGAGTTCATTTGTGGTGCTTTTTAATTTCAGGGTCATTTAGCTCAAAACAATTCATTTAATGCATGAAAAATAGCAAATGAAGTTAGATAGGGTTGAAATTTTAGGATGTGGCTTCTAATGGTTCATATTGAATGCACAAAAAGTTTGGAGTTGAAAAAAGTTAAAAAAAATTGAAATCCTTTTGTAACAGACGAGTTTTCGTCCGAAACCCTGATACTTCGAAAGAGATTGTCCATTTTGTACACGAAGTGCATCCAGTTTTTGCCGTAACCCTCTCAACATTTTAGAACATGCTATGTGGGTGAAATTATGGTACCATGCCAAGTTTCAACCATTTCAGAGTTCATTTGTGGTGCTTTTTAATTTCAGGGTCATTTAGCTCAAAACAATTCATTAAATGCATGAAAAATAGCAAATGAAGTTAGATAGGGTTGAAATTTTAGGATGTGGCTTCTAATGGTTCATATTGAATGCACAAAAAGTCTGGAGTTGAAATAAGTTAAAAAAAATTGAAATCCTTTTGTAACACACGAGTTTTCGTCCCAAACCCTGATATTTCGAAAGAGATTGTCCATTTTGTACACGAAGTGCATCCAGTTTTTGCCGTAACCCTCTCAACTTTTTAGCACATGCTATGTGGGTGAAATTATGATACCATGCAAAGTTTCAACCATTTGATAGTTCATTTGTGGTGCTTTTTAATTTCAGGGTCATTTAGCTCAAAACAATTCATTAAATGCATGAAAAATAGGAAATGAAGTTAGATAGGGTTGAAAGTTTAGGATGTGGCTTCTAATGGTTCATATTGAATGCACAAAAAGTCTGGAGTTGAAAAAAGTTAAAAAAAATTGAAATCCTTATGTAACAGACGAGTTTTCGTCCGAAACCCTGATACTTCGAAAGAGATTGTCCATTTTGTACACGAAGTGCATCCAGCTTTTGCCGTAACCCTCTCAACTTTTTATCCCATGCTATGTGGGTGAAATTATGATACCATGCCAAGTTTCAACCTTTTTAGAGTTCATTTGTGGTGCTTTTTAATTTCAGGGTCATTTAGCTCAAAACAATTCATTAAATGCATGAAAAATAGGAAATGAAGTTAGATAGGGTTGAAATTTTAGGATGTGGCTTCTAATGCTTCATATTGAATGCACAAAAAGTCTGGAGTTGAAATAAGTTAAAAAAATTGAAATCCTTTTGTAGCAGACGAGTTTTCGTCCTAAACCCTGATACTTCGAAAGAGATTGTCCATTTTGTATACGAAGTGCATCCAGTTTTTGCCGTAACCCTCTCAACTTTTTAGCACATGCTATGTGGGTGAAATTATGATACCATGCCAAGTTTCAACCATTTCAGAGTTCATTTGTGGTGCTTTTTAATTTCAGGGTTATTTAGCTCAAAACAATTCATTAAATGCATGAAAAATAGCAAATGAAGTTAGATAGGGTTGAAATTTTAGGATGTGGCTTCTAATGGTTCATATGGAATGCACAAAAAGTTTGGAGTTGAAATAAGTTTAAAAAAATGGAAATCCTTTTGTAACAGACGAGTTTTCGTCCTAAACCCTGATACTTCGAAAGAGATTGTCCATTTTGTACACGAAGTGCATCCAGTTTTTGCTGTAACCCTCTCAACTTTTTAGCACATGCTATGTGGGTGAAATTATGATACCATGCCAAGTTTCAACCATTTCAGAGTTCATTTGTGGTGCTTTTTAATTTCAGGGTCATTTAGCTCAAAACAATTCATTTAATGCATGAAAAATAGCAAATGAAGTTAGATAGGGTTGAAATTTTAGGATGTGGCTTCTAATGGTTCATATTGAATGCACAAAAAGTTTGGAGTTGAAAAAAGTTAAAAAAAATTGAAATCCTTTTGTAACAGACGAGTTTTCGTCCGAAACCCTAATACTTCGAAAAAGATTGTCCATTTTGTACACGAAGTGCATCCAGTTTTTGCCGTAACCCTCTCAACTTTTTAGCACATGCTATGTGGGTGAAATTATGGTACCATGCCAAGTTTCAACCATTTCAGAGTTCATTTGTGGTGCTTTTTAATTTCAGGGTCATTTAGCTCAAAACAATTCATTAAATGCATGAAAAATAGCAAATGAAGTTAGATAGGGTTGAAATTTTAGGATGTGGCTTCTAATGGTTCATATTGAATGCACAAAAAGTCTGGAGTTGAAATAAGTTAAAAAAAATTGAAATCCTTTTGTAACACACGAGTTTTCGTCCCAAACCCTGATATTTCGAAAGAGATTGTCCATTTTGTACACGAAGTGCATCCAGTTTTTGCCGTAACCCTCTCAACTTTTTAGCACATGCTATGTGGGTGAAATTATGATACCATGCGAAGTTTCAACCATTTGATAGTTCATTTGTTGTGCTTTTTAATTTCAGGGTCATTTAGCTCAAAACAATTCATTAAATGCATGAAAAATAGGAAATGAAGTTAGATAGGGTTGAAATTTTAGGATGTGGCTTCTAATGGTTCATATTGAATGCAGAAAAAGTCTGGAGTTGAAAAAAGTTAAAAAAAATTGAAATCCTTATGTAACAGACGAGTTTTCGTCCGAAACCCTGATACTTCGAAAGAGATTGTCCATTTTGTACACGAAGTGCATCCAGCTTTTGCCGTAACCCTCTCAACTTTTTATCCCATGCTATGTGGGTGAAATTATGATACCATGCCAAGTTTCAACGTTTTTAGAGTTCATTTGTGGTGCTTTTTAATTTCAGGGTCATTTAGCTCAAAACAATTCATTAAATGCATGAAAAATAGGAAATGAAGTTAGATAGGGTTGAAATTTTAGGATGTGGCTTCTAATGCTTCATATTGAATGCACAAAAAGTCTGCAGTTGAAATAAGTTAAAAAAATTGAAATCCTTTTGTAACAGACGAGTTTTCGTCCTAAACCCTGATACTTCGAAAGAGATTGTCCATTTTGTATACGAAGTGCATCCAGTTTTTGCCGTAACCCTCTCAACTTTTAAGCACATGCTATGTGGGTGAAATTATGATACCATGCCAACTTTCAACCATTTCAGAGTTCATTTGTGGTGCTTTTTAATTTCAGGGTTATTTAGCTCAAAACAATTCATTAAATGCATGAAAAATAGCAAATGAAGTTAGATAGGGTTGAAATTTTAGGATGTGGCTTCTAATGGTTCATATGGAATGCACAAAAATTTTGGAATTGAAATAAGTTTAAAAAAATTGAAATCCTTTTGTAACAGACGAGTTTTCGTCCTAAACCCTGATACTTCGAAAGAGATTGTCCATTTTGTACACGAAGTGCATCCAGTTTTTGCCGTAACCCTCTCAACTTTTTAGGACATGCTATGTGGGTGAAATTATGATACCATGCCAAGTTTCAACCATTTCAGAGTTCATTTGTGGTGCTTTTTAATTTCAGGGTCATTTAGCTCAAAACAATTCATTTAATGCATGAAAAATAGCAAATGAAGTTAGATAGGGTTGAAATTTTAGGATGTGGCTTCTAATGGTTCATATTGAATGCACAAAAAGTTTCGAGTTGAAAAAAGTTAAAAAAAATTGAAATCCTTTTGTAACAGACGAGTTTTCGTCCGAAACCCTGATACTTCGAAAGAGATTGTCCATTTTGTACACGAAGTGCATCCAGTTTTTGCCGTAACCCTCTCAACATTTTAGCACATGCTATGTGGGTGAAATTATGGTACCATGCCAAGTTTCAACCATTTCAGAGTTCATTTGTGGTGCTTTTTAATTTCAGGGTCATTTAGCTCAAAACAATTCATTAAATGCATGAAAAATAGCAAATGAAGTTAGATAGGGTTGAAATTTTAGGATGTGGCTTCTAATGGTTCATATTGAATGCACAAAAAGTCTGGAGTTGAAATAAGTTAAAAAAAATTGAAATCCTTTTGTAACAGACGAGTTTTCGTCCCAAACCCTGATATTTCGAAAGAGATTGTCCATTTTGTACACGAAGTGCATCCAGTTTTTGCCGTAACCCTCTCAACTTTTTAGCACATGCTATGTGGGTGAAATTATGATACCATGCAAAGTTTCAACCATTTGATAGTTCATTTGTGGTGCTTTTTAATTTCAGGGTCATTTAGCTCAAAACAATTCATTAAATGCATGAAAAATAGGAAATGAAGTTAGATAGGGTTGAAAGTTTAGGATGTGGCTTCTAATGGTTCATATTGAATGCACAAAAAGTCTGGAGTTGAAAAAAGTTAAAAAAAATTGAAATCCTTATGTAACAGACGAGTTTTCGTCCGAAACCCTGATACTTCGAAAGAGATTGTCCATTTTGTACACGAAGTGCATCCAGCTTTTGCCGTAACCCTCTCAACTTTTTATCCCATGCTATGTGGGTGAAATTATGATACCATGCCAAGTTTCAACCTTTTTAGAGTTCATTTGTGGTGCTTTTTAATTTCAGGGTCATTTAGCTCAAAACAATTCATTAAATGCATGAAAAATAGGAAATGAAGTTAGATTGGGTTGAAATTTTAGGATGTGGCTTCTAATGCTTCATATTGAATGCACAAAAAGTCTGGAGTTGAAATAAGTTAAAAAAATTGAAATCCTTTTGTAGCAGACGAGTTTTCGTCCTAAACCCTGATACTTCGAAAGAGATTGTCCATTTTGTATACGAAGTGCATCCAGTTTTTGCCGTAACCCTCTCAACTTTTTAGCACATGCTATGTGGGTGAAATTATGATACCATGCCAAGTTTCAACCATTTCAGAGTTCATTTGTGGTGCTTTTTAATTTCAGGGTTATTTAGCTCAAAACAATTCATTAAATGCATGAAAAATAGCAAATGAAGTTAGATAGGGTTGAAATTTTAGGATGTGGCTTCTAATGGTTCATATGGAATGCACAAAAAGTTTGGAGTTGAAATAAGTTTAAAAAAATGGAAATCCTTTTGTAACAGACGAGTTTTCGTCCTAAACCCTGATACTTCGAAAGAGATTGTCCATTTTGTACACGAAGTGCATCCAGTTTTTGCTGTAACCCTCTCAACTTTTTAGCACATGCTATGTGGGTGAAATTATGATACCATGCCAAGTTTCAACCATTTCAGAGTTCATTTGTGGTGCTTTTTAATTTCAGGGTCATTTAGCTCAAAACAATTCATTTAATGCATGAAAAATAGCAAATGAAGTTAGATAGGGTTGAAATTTTAGGATGTGGCTTCTAATGGTTCATATTGAATGCACAAAAAGTTTGGAGTTGAAAAAAGTTAAAAAAAATTGAAATCCTTTTGTAACAGACGAGTTTTCGTCCGAAACCCTAATACTTCGAAAAAGATTGTCCATTTTGTACACGAAGTGCATCCAGTTTTTGCCGTAACCCTCTCAACTTTTTAGCACATGCTATGTGGGTGAAATTATGGTACCATGCCAAGTTTCAACCATTTCAGAGTTCATTTGTGGTGCTTTTTAATTTCAGGGTCATTTAGCTCAAAACAATTCATTAAATGCATGAAAAATAGCAAATGAAGTTAGATAGGGTTGAAATTTTAGGATGTGGCTTCTAATGGTTCATATTGAATGCACAAAAAGTCTGGAGTTGAAATAAGTTAAAAAAAATTGAAATCCTTTTGTAACAGACGAGTTTTCGTCCCAAACCCTGATATTTCGAAAGAGATTGTCCATTTTGTACACGAAGTGCATCCAGTTTTTGCCGTAACCCTCTCAACTTTTTAGCACATGCTATGTGGGTGAAATTATGATACCATGCGAAGTTTCAACCATTTGATAGTTCATTTGTTGTGCTTTTTAATTTCAGGGTCATTTAGCTCAAAACAATTCATTAAATGCATGAAAAATAGGAAATGAAGTTAGATAGGGTTGAAAGTTTAGGATGTGGCTTCTAATGGTTCATATTGAATGCACAAAAAGTCTGGAGTTGAAAAAAGTTAAAAAAAATTGAAATCCTTATGTAACAGACGAGTTTTCGTCCGAAACCCTGATACTTCGAAAGAGATTGTCCATTTTGTACACGAAGTGCATCCAGGTTTTTCCGTAACCCTCTCAACTTTTTATCCCATGCTATGTGGGTGAAATTATGATACCATGCCAAGTTTCAACCTTTTTAGAGTTCATTTGTGGTGCTTTTTAATTTCAGGGTCATTTAGCTCAAAACAATTCATTAAATGCATGAAAAATAGGAAATGAAGTTAGATAGGGTTGAAATTTTAGGATGTGGCTTCTAATGCTTCATATTGAATGCACAAAAAGTCTGGAGTTGAAATAAGTTAAAAAAATTGAAATCCTTTTGTAACAGACGAGTTTTCGTCCTAAACCCTGATACTTCGAAAGAGATTGTCCATTTTGTATACGAAGTGCATCCAGTTTTTGCCGTAACCCTCTCAACTTTTTAGCACATGCTATGTGGGTGAAATTATGATACCATGCCAAGTTTCAACCATTTCAGAGTTCATTTGTGGTGCTTTTTAATTTCAGGGTTATTTAGCTCGAAACAATTCATTAAATGCATGAAAAATAGCAAATGAAGTTAGATAGGGTTGAAATTTTAGGATGTGGCTTCTAATGGTTCATATGGAATGCACAAAAAGTTTGGAGTTGAAATAAGTTTAAAAAAATGGAAATCCTTTTGTAACAGACGAGTTTTCGTCCTAAACCCCGATACTTCGAAAGAGATTGTCCATTTTGTACACGAAGTGCATCCAGTTTTTGCCGTAACCCTCTCAACTTTTTAGCACATGCTATGTGGGTGAAATTATGATACCATGCCAAGTTTCAACCATTTCAGAGTTCATTTGTGGTGCTTTTTAATTTCAGGGTCATTTAGCTCAAAACAATTCATTTAATGCATGAAAAATAGCAAATGAAGTTAGATAGGGTTGAAATTTTAGGATGTGGCTTCTAATGGTTCATATTGAATGCACAAAAAGTTTGGAGTTGAAAAAAGTTAAAAAAAATTGAAATCCTTTTGTAACAGACGAGTTTTCGTCCGAAACCCTAATACTTCGAAAGAGATTGTCCATTTTGTACACGAAGTGCATCCAGTTTTTGCCGTAACCCTCTCAACTTTTTAGCACATGCTATGTGGGTGAAATTATGGTACCATGCCAAGTTTCAACCATTTCAGAGTTCATTTGTGGTGCTTTTTAATTTCAGGGTCATTTAGCTCAAAACAATTCATTAAATGCATGAAAAATAGCAAATGAAGTTAGATAGGGTTGAAATTTTAGGATGTGGCTTCTAATGGTTCATATTGAATGCACAAAAAGTCTGGAGTTGAAATAAGTTAAAAAAAATTGAAATCCTTTTGTAACAGACGAGTTTTCGTCCCAAACCCTGATATTTCGAAAGAGATTGTCCATTTTGTACACGAAGTGCATCCAGTTTTTGCCGTAACCCTCTCAACTTTTTAGCACATGCTATGTGGGTGAAATTATGATACCATGCGAAGTTTCAACCATTTGATAGTTCATTTGTGGTGCTTTTTAATTTCAGGGTCATTTAGCTCAAAACAATTCATTAAATGCATGAAAAATAGGAAATGAAGTTAGATAGGGTTGAAATTTTAGGATGTGGCTTCTAATGGTTCATATTGAATGCACAAAAAGTCTGGAGTTGAAAAAAGTTAAAAAAAATTGAAATCCTTATGTAACAGACGAGTTTTCGTCCGAAACCCTGATACTTCGAAAGAGATTGTCCATTTTGTACACGAAGTGCTTCCAGCTTTTGCCGTAACCCTCTCAACTTTTTATCCCATGCTATGTGGGTGAAATTATGATACCATGCCAAGTTTCAACCTTTTTAGAGTTCATTTGTGGTGCTTTTTAATTTCAGGGTCATTTAGCTCAAAACAATTCATTAAATGCATAAAAAATAGCAAATGAAGTTAGATAGGGTTGAAATTTTAGGATGTGGCTTCTAATGCTTCATATTGAATGCACAAAAAGTCTGGAGTTGAAATAAGTTAAAAAAATTGAAATCCTTTGGTAACACACGAGTTTTCGTCCGAAACCCTGATACTTCGAAAGAGATTGTCCATTTTGTACACGAAGTGCAACCAGTTTTTGCCGTAACCCTCTCAACTTTTTAGCACATGCTATGTGGGTGAAATTATGATACCATGCCAAGTTTCAACCATTTCAGAGTTCATTTGTGGTGCTTTTTAATTTCAGGGTCATTTAGCTCAAAACAATTCATTAAATGCATGAAAAATAGCAAATGAAGTTAGATAGGGTTGAAAGTTTAGGATGTGGCTTCTAATGGTTCATATTGAATGCACAAAAAGGCTGGAGTTGAAATAATTTTAAAAAATTGAAATCCTTTTGTAACAGACGAGTTTTCGTCCGAAACCGTGATACTTCGAAAGAGATTGTCCATTTTGTACACGAAGTGCATCCAGTTTTTGCCGTAACCCTCTCAACTTTTTAGCACATGCTATGTGGGTGAAATTATGATACCATGCCAACTTTCAACCATTTCAGAGTTCATTTGTGGTGCTTTTTAATTTCAGGGTTATTTAGCTCAAAACAATTCATTAAATGCATGAAAAATAGCAAATGAAGTTAGATAGGGTTGAAATTTAAAGAATGTGGCTTCTAATGGTTCATATGGAATGCACAAAAAGTTTGGAGTTGTAATAAGTTTAAAAAAATTGAAATCCTTTTGTAACAGACGAGTTTTCGTCCTAAACCCTGATACTTCGAAACAGATTGTCCATTTCATACACGAAGTGCATCCAGTTTTTGCCGTAACCCTCTCAACTTTTCAGCACATGCTATGTGGGTGAAATTATGATACCATGCCAAGTTTCAACCATTTCAGAGTTCATTTGCGGTGCTTTTTAATTTCAGGGTCATTTAGCTCAAAACAATTCATTTAATGCATGAAAAATAGCAAATGAAGTTAGATAGGGTTGAAATTTTAGGATGTGGCTTCTAATGGTTCATATTGAATGCACAAAAAGTCTGGAGTTGAAATAAGTTAAAAAAAATTGAAATCCTTTTGTAACAGACGAGTTTTCGTCCTAAACCCTGATACTTCGAAAGAGATTGTCCATTTTGTACACGAAGTGCATCCAGTTTTTGCCGTAACCCTCTCAACTTTTTAGCACAAGCTATGTGGGTGAAATTATGATACCATGCCAACTTTCAACCATTTCAGAGTTCATTTGTGGTGCTTTTTAATTTCAGGGTCATTTAGCTCAAAACAATTCATTAAATGCATGAAAAATAGCAAATGAAGTTAGATAGGGTTGAAATTTTAGGATGTGGCTTCTAATGGTTCATATTGAATGCACAAAACGTCTGGAGTTGAAAAAAGTTAAAAAAAATTGAAATCCTTATGTAACAGACGAGTTTTCGTCCGAAACCCTGATACTTCGAAAGAGATTGTCCATTTTGTACACGAAGTGCATCCAGCTTTTGCCGTAACCCTCTCGACTTTTTAGCACATGCTATGTGGATGAAATTATGATACCATGCCAACTTTCAACCATTTCAGAGTTCATTTGTGGTGCTTTTTAATTTCAGGGTCATTTAGCTCAAAACAATTCATTAAATGCATGAAAAATAGCAAATGAAGTTAGATAGGGTTGAAATTTTAGGATGTGGCTTCTAATGGTTCATATTGAATGCACAAAAAGTCTGGAGTTGAAATAAGTTAAAAAAAATTGAAATCCTTTTGTAACAGACGAGTTTTCGTCCTAAACCCTGATACTTCGAAAGAGATTGTCCATTTTGTACACGAAGTGCATCCAGTTTTTGCCGTAACCCTCTCAACTTTTTAGCACATGCTATGTGGGTGAAATTATGATACCATGCCAACTTTCAACCATTTCAGAGTTCATTTGTGGTGCTTTTTAATTTCAGGGTCATTTAGCTCAAAACAATTCATTTAATGCATGAAAAATAGCAAATGAAGTTAGATAGGGTTGAAATTTTAGGATGTGGCTTCTAATGGTTCATATTGAATGCACAAAAAGTTTGGAGTTAAAATAAGTTAAAAAAATTTGAAATCCTTTTGTAACAGACGAGTTTTCGTCCGAAACCCTGATACTTCGAAAGAGATTGTCCATTTTGTACACGAAGTGCATTCAGTTTTTGCCGTAACCCTCTCAACTTTTTAGCACATGCTATGTGGGTGAAATTATGATACCATGCCAACTTTCAACCATTTCAGAGTTCATTTGTGGTGCTTTTTAATTTCAGGGTTATTTAGCTCAAAACAATTCATTAAATGCATGAAAAATAGCAAATGAAGTTAGATAGGGTTGAAATTTTAGGATGTGGCTTCTAATGGTTCATATGGAATGCACAAAAAGTTTGGAGTTGAAATAAGTTTAAAAAAATTGAAATCCTTTTGTAACAAACGAGTTTTCGTCCTAAACCCTGATACTTCGAAAGAGATTGTCCATTTTGTACACGAAGTGCATCCAGTTTTTGCCGTAACCCTCTCAACTTTTTAGCACATGCTATGTGGGTGAAATTATGATACCATGCCAAGTTTCAACCATTTCAGAGTTCATTTGTGGTGCTTTTTAATTTCAGGGTCATTTAGCTCAAAACAATTCATTAAATGCATGAAAAATAGCAAATGAAGTTAGATAGGGTTGGAATTTTAGGATGTGGCTTCTAATGGTTCATATTGAATGCACAAAAAGTCTGGAGTTGAAATAAGTTAAAAAAAATTGAAATCCTTTTGTAACAGACGAGTTTTCGTCCGAAACCCTCATATTTCGAAAGAGATTGTCCATTTTGTACACGAAGTGCATCCAGTTTTTGCCGTAACCCTCTCAACTTTTTAGCACATGCTATGTGGGTGAAATTATGATACCATGCCAAGTTTCAACCATTTGATAGTTCATTTGTGGTGCTTTTTAATTTCAGGGTCATTTAGCTCAAAACAATTCATTAAATGCATGAAAAATAGGAAATGAAGTTAGATAGGGTTGAAATTTTAGGATGTGGCTTCTAATGGTTCATATTGAATGCACAAAAATTCTGGAGTTGAAAAAAGTTAAAAAAAATTGAAATCCTTATGTAACAGACGAGTTTTCGTCCGAAACCCTGATACTTCGAAAGAGATTGTCCATTTTGTACACGAAGTGCATCCAGCTTTTGCCGTAACCCTCTCAACATTTTAGCACATGCTATGTGGGTTAAATTATGATACCATGCCAACTTTCAACCATTTCAGAGTTCATTTGTGGTGATTTTTAATATCAGGGTCATTTAGCTCAAAACAATTCATTAAATGCATGACAAATAGCAAATGAAGTTAGATAGGGTTGAAATTTTAGGATGTGTCTTCTAATGGTTCATATTGAATGCACAAAAAGTCTGGAGTTGAAATAAGTTAAAAAAAATTGAAATCCTTTTGTAACAGACGAGTTTTCGTCCGAAACCCTCATATTTCGAAAGAGATTGTCCATTTTGTACACGAAGTGCATCCAGTTTTTGCCGTAACCCTCTCAACTTTTTAGCACATGCTATGTGGGTGAAATTATGATACCATGCCAAGTTTCAACCATTTGATAGTACATTTGTGGTGCTTTTTAATTTCAGGGTCATTTAGCTCAAAACAATTCATTAAATGCATGAAAAATAGGAAATGAATTTAGATAGGGTTGAAATTTTAGGATGTGGCTTCCAATGGTTCATATTGAATGCACAAAAAGTCTGGAGTTGAAAAAAGTTAAAAAAAATTGAAATCCTTATGTAACAGACGAGTTTTCGTCCGAAACCCTGATACTTCGAAAGAGATTGTCCATTTTGTACACGAAGTGCTTCCAGCTTTTGCCGTAACCCTCTCAACTTTTTATCCCATGCTATGTGGGTGAAATTATGATACCATGCCAAGTTTCAACCTTTTTAGAGTTCATTTGTGGTGCTTTTTAATTTCAGCGTCATTTAGCTCAAAACAATTCATTAAATGCATGAAAAATAGCAAATGAAGTTAGATAGGGTTGAAAGTTTAGGATGTGGCTTCTAATGGTTCATATTGAATGCACAAAAAGGCTGGAGTTGAAATAATTTTAAAAAATTGAAATCCTTTTGTAACAGACGAGTTTTCGTCTGAAACCGTGATACTTCGAAAGAGATTGTCCATTTTGTACACGAAGTGCATCCAGTTTTTGCCGTAACCCTCTCAACTTTTTAGCACATGCTATGTGGGTGAAATTATGATACCATGCCAACTTTCAACCATTTCAGAGTTCATTTGTGGTGCTTTTTAATTTCAGGGTTATTTAGCTCAAAACAATTCATTAAATGCATGAAAAATAGCAAATGAAGTTAGATAGGGTTGAAATTTAAAGAATGTGGCTTCTAATGGTTCATATGGAATGCACAAAAAGTTTGGAGTTGTAATAAGTTTAAAAAAATTGAAATCCTTTTGTAACAGACGAGTTTTCGTCCTAAACCCTGATACTTCGAAACAGATTGTCCATTTCATACACGAAGTGCATCCAGTTTTTGCCGTAACCCTCTCAACTTTTCAGCACATGCTATGTGGGTGAAATTATGATACCATGCCAAGTTTCAACCATTTCAGAGTTCATTTGCGGTGCTTTTTAATTTCAGGGTCATTTAGCTCAAAACAATTCATTTAATGCATGAAAAATAGCAAATGAAGTTAGATAGGGTTGAAATTTTAGGATGTGGCTTCTAATGGTTCATATTGAATGCACAAAAAGTTTGGAGTTGAAATAAGTTAAAAAAAATTGAAATCCTTTTGTAACAGACGAGTTTTCGTCCTAAACCCTGATACTTCGAAAGAGATTGTCCATTTTGTACACGAAGTGCATCCAGTTTTTGCCGTAACCCTCTCAACTTTTTAGCACATGCTATGTGGGTGAAATTATGATACCATGCCAACTTTCAACCATTTCAGAGTTCATTTGTGGTGCTTTTTAATTTCAGGGTCATTTAGCTCAAAACAATTCATTAAATGCATGAAAAATAGCAAATGAAGTTAGATAGGGTTGAAATTTTAGGATGTGGCTTCTAATGGTTCATATTGAATGCACAAAACGTCTGGAGTTGAAAAAAGTTAAAAAAAATTGAAATCCTTATGTAACAGACGAGTTTTCGTCCGAAACCCTGATACTTCGAAAGAGATTGTCCATTTTGTACACGAAGTGCATCCAGCTTTTGCCGTAACCCTCTCGACTTTTTAGCACATGCTATGTGGATGAAATTATGATACCATGCCAACTTTCAACCATTTCGGAGTTCATTTGTGGTGCTTTTTAATTTCAGGGTCATTTAGCTCAAAACAATTCATTAAATGCATGAAAAATAGCAAATGAAGTTAGATAGGGTTGAAATTTTAGGATGTGGCTTCTAATGGTTCATATTGAATGCACAAAAAGTCTGGAGTTGAAATAAGTTAAAAAAAATTGAAATCCTTTTGTAACAGACGAGTTTTCGTCCTAAACCCTGATACTTCGAAAGAGATTGTCCATTTTGTACACGAAGTGCATCCAGTTTTTGCCGTAACCCTCTCAACTTTTTAGCACATGCTATGTGGGTGAAATTATGATACCATGCCAACTTTCAACCATTTCAGAGTTCATTTGTGGTGCTTTTTAATTTCAGGGTCATTTAGCTCAAAACAATTCATTTAATGCATGAAAAATAGCAAATGAAGTTAGATAGGGTTGAAATTTTAGGATGTGGCTTCTAATGGTTCATATTGAATGCACAAAAAGTTTGGAGTTAAAATAAGTTAAAAAAATTTGAAATCCTTTTGTAACAGACGAGTTTTCGTCCGAAACCCTGATACTTCGAAAGAGATTGTCCATTTTGTACACGAAGTGCATTCAGTTTTTGCCGTAACCCTCTCAACTTTTTAGCACATGCTATGTGGGTGAAATTATGATACCATGCCAACTTTCAACCATTTCAGAGTTCATTTGTGGTGCTTTTTAATTTCAGGGTTATTTAGCTCAAAACAATTCATTAAATGCATGAAAAATAGCAAATGAAGTTAGATAGGGTTGAAATTTTAGGATGTGGCTTCTAATGGTTCATATGGAATGCACAAAAAGTTTGGAGTTGAAATAAGTTTAAAAAAATTGAAATCCTTTTGTAACAAACGAGTTTTCGTCCTAAACCCTGATACTTCGAAAGAGATTGTCCATTTTGTACACGAAGTGCATCCAGTTTTTGCCGTAACCCTCTCAACTTTTTAGCACATGCTATGTGGGTGAAATTATGATACCATGCCAAGTTTCAACCATTTCAGAGTTCATTTGTGGTGCTTTTTAATTTCAGGGTCATTTAGCTCAAAACAATTCATTAAATGCATGAAAAATAGCAAATGAAGTTAGATAGGGTTGGAATTTTAGGATGTGGCTTCTAATGGTTCATATTGAATGCACAAAAAGTCTGGAGTTGAAATAAGTTAAAAAAAATTGAAATCCTTTTGTAACAGACGAGTTTTCGTCCGAAACCCTCATATTTCGAAAGAGATTGTCCATTTTGTACACGAAGTGCATCCAGTTTTTGCCGTAACCCTCTCAACTTTTTAGCACATGCTATGTGGGTGAAATTATGATACCATGCCAAGTTTCAACCATTTGATAGTTCATTTGTGGTGCTTTTTAATTTCAGGGTCATTTAGCTCAAAACAATTCATTAAATGCATGAAAAATAGGAAATGAAGTTAGATAGGGTTGAAATTTTTGGATGTGGCTTCTAATGGTTCATATTGAATGCACAAAAATTCTGGAGTTGAAAAAAGTTAAAAAAAATTGAAATCCTTATGTAACAGACGAGTTTTCGTCCGAAACCCTGATACTTCGAAAGAGATTGTCCATTTTGTACACGAAGTGCATCCAGCTTTTGCCGTAACCCTCTCAACATTTTAGCACATGCTATGTGGGTTAAATTATGATACCATGCCAACTTTCAACCATTTCAGAGTTCATTTGTGGTGCTTTTTAATTTCAGGGTCATTTAGCTCAAAACAATTCATTAAATGCATGACAAATAGCAAATGAAGTTAGATAGGGTTGAAATTTTAGGATGTGTCTTCTAATGGTTCATATTGAATGCACAAAAAGTCTGGAGTTGAAATAAGTTAAAAAAAATTGAAATCCTTTTGTAACAGACGAGTTTTCGTCCGAAACCCTCATATTTCGAAAGAGATTGTCCATTTTGTACACGAAGTGCATCCAGTTTTTGCCGTAACCCTCTCAACTTTTTAGCACATGCTATGTGGGTGAAATTATGATACCATGCCAAGTTTCAACCATTTGATAGTACATTTGTGGTGCTTTTTAATTTCAGGGTCATTTAGCTCAAAACAATTCATTAAATGCATGAAAAATAGGAAATGAATTTAGATAGGGTTGAAATTTTAGGATGTGGCTTCCAATGGTTCATATTGAATGCACAAAAAGTCTGGAGTTGAAAAAAGTTAAAAAAAATTGAAATCCTTATGTAACAGACGAGTTTTCGTCCGAAACCCTGATACTTCGAAAGAGATTGTCCATTTTGTACACGAAGTGCTTCCAGCTTTTGCCGTAACCCTCTCAACTTTTTATCCCATGCTATGTGGGTGAAATTATGATACCATGCCAAGTTTCAACCTTTTTAGAGTTCATTTGTGGTGCTTTTTAATTTCAGCGTCATTTAGCTCAAAACAATTCATTAAATGCATGAAAAATAGCAAATGAAGTTAGATAGGGTTGAAATTTTAGGATGTGGCTTCTAATGGTTCATATTGAATGCACAAAAAGTCTGGAGTTGAAATAAGTTAAAAAAAATTGAAATCCGTTTGTAACAGACGAGTTTTCGTCCTAAACCCTGATACTTCGAAAGAGATTGTCCATTTTGTACACGAAGTGCATCCAGTTTTTGCCGTAACCCTCTCAAATTTTTAGCACATGCTATGTGGGTGAAATTATGATACCATGCCAACTTTCAACCATTTCAGAGTTCATTTGTGGTGCTTTTTAATTTCAGGGTCATTTAGCTCAAAACAATTCATTTAATGCATGAAAAATAGCAAATGAAGTTAGATAGGGTTGAAATTTTAGGATGTGGCTTCTAATGGTTCATATTGAATGCACAAAAAGTTTGGAGTTAAAATAAGTTAAAAAAAATTGAAATCCTTTTGTAACAGACGAGTTTTCGTCCGAAACCCTGATACTTCGAAAGAGATTGTCCATTTTGTACACGAAGTGCATTCAGTTTTTGCCGTAACCCTCTCAACTTTTTAGCACATGCTATGTGGGTGAAATTATGATACCATGCCAACTTTCAACCATTTCAGAGTTCATTTGTGGTGCTTTTTAATTTCAGGGTTATTTAGCTCAAAACAATTCATTAAATGCATGAAAAATAGCAAATGAAGTTAGATAGGGTTGAAATTTTATGATGTGGCTTCTAATGGTTCATATGGAATGCACAAAAAGTTTGGAGTTGAAATAAGTTTAAAAAAATTGAAATCCTTTTGTAACAAACGAGTTTTCGTCCTAAACCCTGATACTTCGAAAGAGATTGTCCATTTTGTACACGAAGTGCATCCAGTTTTTGCCGTAACCCTCTCAACTTTTTAGCACATGCTATGTGGGTGAAATTATGATACCATGCCAAGTTTCAACCATTTCAGAGTTCATTTGTGGTGCTTTTTAATTTCAGGGTTATTTAGCTCAAAACAATTCATTAAATGCATGAAAAATAGCAAATGAAGTTAGATAGGGTTGAAATTTTAGGATGTGGCTTCTAATGGTTCATATGGAATGCACAAAAAGTTTGGAGTTGAAATAAGTTTAAAAAAATGGAAATCCTTTTGTAACAGACGAGTTTTCGTCCTAAACCCTGATACTTCGAAAGAGATTGTCCATTTTGTACACGAAGTGCATCCAGTTTTTGCCGTAACCCTCTCAACTTTTTAGCACATGCTATGTGGGTGAAATTATGATACCATGCCAAGTTTCAACCATTTCAGAGTTCATTTGTGGTGCTTTTTAATTTCAGGGTCATTTAGTTCAAAACAATTCATTTAATGCATGAAAAATAGCAAATGAAGTTAGATAGGGTTGAAATTTTAGGATGGGGCTTCTAATGGTTCATATTGAATGCACAAAAAGTTTGGAGTTGAAAAAAGTTAAAAAAAATTGAAATCCTTTTGTAACAGACGAGTTTTCGTCCGAAACCCTAATACTTCGAAAGAGATTGTCCATTTTGTACACGAAGTGCATCCAGTTTTTGCCGTAACCCTCTCAACTTTTTAGCACATGCTATGTGGGTGAAATTATGGTACCATGCCAAGTTTCAACCATTTCAGAGTTCATTTGTGGTGCTTTTTAATTTCAGGGTCATTTAGCTCAAAACAATTCATTAAATGCATGAAAAATAGCAAATGAAGTTAGATAGGGTTGAAATTTTAGGATGTGGCTTCTAATGGTTCATATTGAATGCACAAAAAGTCTGGAGTTGAAATAAGTTAAAAAAAATTGAAATCCTTTTGTAACAGACGAGTTTTCGTCCCAAACCCTGATATTTCGAAAGAGATTGTCCATTTTGTACACGAAGTGCATCCAGTTTTTGCCGTAACCCTCTCAACTTTTTAGCACATGCTATGTGGGTGAAATTATGATACCATGCGAAGTTTCAACCATTTGATAGTTCATTTGTGGTGCTTTTTAATTTCAGGGTCATTTAGCTCAAAACAATTCATTAAATGCATGAAAAATAGGAAATGAAGTTAGATAGGGTTGAAATTTTAGGATGTGGCTTCTAATGGTTCATATTGAATGCACAAAAAGTCTGGAGTTGAAAAAAGTTAAAAAAAATTGAAATCCTTATGTAACAGACGAGTTTTCGTCCGAAACCCTGATACTTCGAAAGAGATTGTCCATTTTGTACACGAAGTGCTTCCAGCTTTTGCCGTAACCCTCTCAACTTTTTATCCCATGCTATGTGGGTGAAATTATGATACCATGCCAAGTTTCAACCTTTTTAGAGTTCATTTGTGGTGCTTTTTAATTTCAGGGTCATTTAGCTCAAAACAATTCATTAAATGCATAAAAAATAGCAAATGAAGTTAGATAGGGTTGAAATTTTAGGATGTGGCTTCTAATGCTTCATATTGAATGCACAAAAAGTCTGGAGTTGAAATAAGTTAAAAAAATTGAAATCCTTTGGTAACACACGAGTTTTCGTCTGAAACCCTGATACTTCGAAAGAGATTGTCCATTTTGTACACGAAGTGCAACCAGTTTTTGCCGTAACCCTCTCAACATTTTAGCACATGCTATGTGGGTGAAATTATGATACCATGCCAAGTTTCAACCATTTCAGAGTTCATTTGTGGTGCTTTTTAATTTCAGGGTCATTTAGCTCAAAACAATTCATTAAATGCATGAAAAATAGCAAATGAAGTTAGATAGGGTTGAAAGTTTAGGATGTGGCTTCTAATGGTTCATATTGAATGCACAAAAAGGCTGGAGTTGAAATAATTTTAAAAAATTGAAATCCTTTTGTAACAGACGAGTTTTCGTCCGAAACCGTGATACTTCGAAAGAGATTGTCCATTTTGTACACGAAGTGCATCCAGTTTTTGCCGTAACCCTCTCAACTTTTTAGCACATGCTATGTGGGTGAAATTATGATACCATGCCAACTTTCAACCATTTCAGAGTTCATTTGTGGTGCTTTTTAATTTCAGGGTTATTTAGCTCAAAACAATTCATTAAATGCATGAAAAATAGCAAATGAAGTTAGATAGGGTTGAAATTTAAAGAATGTGGCTTCTAATGGTTCATATGGAATGCACAAAAAGTTTGGAGTTGTAATAAGTTTAAAAAAATTGAAATCCTTTTGTAACAGACGAGTTTTCGTCCTAAACCCTGATACTTCGAAAGAGATTGTCCATTTCATACACGAAGTGCATCCAGTTTTTGCCGTAACCCTCTCAACTTTTCAGCACATGCTATGTGGGTGAAATTATGATACCATGCCAAGTTTCAACCATTTCAGAGTTCATTTGCGGTGCTTTTTAATTTCAGGGTCATTTAGCTCAAAACAATTCATTTAATGCATGAAAAATAGCAAATGAAGTTAGATAGGGTTGAAATTTTAGGATGTGGCTTCTAATGGTTCATATTGAATGCACAAAAAGTTTGGAGTTGAAATAAGTTAAAAAAAATTGAAATCCTTTTGTAACAGACGAGTTTTCGTCCTAAACCCTGATACTTCGAAAGAGATTGTCCATTTTGTACACGAAGTGCATCCAGTTTTTGCCGTAACCCTCTCAACTTTTTAGCACATGCTATGTGGGTGAAATTATGATACCATGCCAACTTTCAACCATTTCAGAGTTCATTTGTGGTGCTTTTTAATTTCAGGGTCATTTAGCTCAAAACAATTCATTAAATGCATGAAAAATAGCAAATGAAGTTAGAT
Organism: Elymus sibiricus; assembly: GCA_039707655.1. Lineage (NCBI taxonomy): Eukaryota > Viridiplantae > Streptophyta > Magnoliopsida > Poales > Poaceae > Elymus > Elymus sibiricus. The sequence continues at coordinate 244,871,499 of CM077665.1, forward strand.
AGGGTTGAAATTTTAGGATGTGGCTTCTAATGGTTCATATTGAATGCACAAAAAGTCTGGAGTTGAAAAAAGTTAAAAAAAATTGAAATCCTTATGGAACAGACGAGTTTTCGTCCGAAACCCTGATACTTCGAAAGAGATTGTCCATTTTGTACACGAAGTGCATCCAGCTTTTGCCGTAACCCTCTCGACTTTTTAGCACATGCTATGTGGATGAAATTATGATACCATGCCAACTTTCAACCATTTCAGAGTTCATTTGTGGTGCTTTTTAATTTCAGGGTCATTTAGCTCAAAACAATTCATTAAATGCATGAAAAATAGCAAATGAAGTTAGATAGGGTTGAAATTTTAGGATGTGGCTTCTAATGGTTCATATTGAATGCACAAAAAGTCTGGAGTTGAAATAAGTTAAAAAAAATTGAAATCCTTTTGTAACAGACGAGTTTTCGTCCTAAACCCTGATACTTCGAAAGAGATTGTCCATTTTGTACACGAAGTGCATCCAGTTTTTGCCGTAACCCTCTCAACTTTTTAGCACATGCTATGTGGGTGAAATTATGATACCATGCCAACTTTCAACCATTTCAGAGTTCATTTGTGGTGCTTTTTAATTTCAGGGTCATTTAGCTCAAAACAATTCATTTAATGCATGAAAAATAGCAAATGAAGTTAGATAGGGTTGAAATTTTAGGATGTGGCTTCTAATGGTTCATATTGAATGCACAAAAAGTTTGGAGTTAAAATAAGTTAAAAAATTTTGAAATCCTTTTGTAACAGACGAGTTTTCGTCCGAAACCCTGATACTTCGAAAGAGATTGTCCATTTTGTACACGAAGTGCATTCAGTTTTTTCCGTAACCCTCTCAACTTTTTAGCACATGCTATGTGGGTGAAATTATGATACCATGCCAAGTTTCAACCTTTTTAGAGTTCATTTGTGGTGCTTTTTAATTTCAGCGTCATTTAGCTCAAAACAATTCATTAAATGCATGAAAAATAGCAAATGAAGTTAGATAGGGTTGAAATTTTAGGATGTGGCTTCTAATGGTTCATATTGAATGCACAAAAAGTCTGGAGTTGAAATAAGCTAAAAAAAATTGAAATCCTTTGGTAACACACGAGTTTTCGTCCGAAACCCTGATACTTCGAAAGAGATTGTCCATTTTGTACACGAAGTGCATCCAGTTTTTGCCGTAACCCTCTCAACTTTTTAGCACATGCTATGTGGGTGAAATTATGATACCATGCCAACTTTCAACCATTTCAGAGTTCATTTGTGGTGCTTTTTAATTTCAGGGTCATTTAGCTCAAAACAATTCATTTAATGCATGAAAAATAGCAAATGAAGTTAGATAGGGTTGAAATTTTAGGATGTGGCTTCTAATGGTTCATATTGAATGCACAAAAAGTTTGGAGTTAAAATAAGTTAAAAAATTTTGAAATCCTTTTGTAACAGACGAGTTTTCGTCCGAAACCCTGATACTTCGAAAGAGATTGTCCATTTTGTACACGAAGTGCATTCAGTTTTTGCCGTAACCCTCTCAACTTTTTAGCACATGCTATGTGGGTGAAATTATGATACCATGCCAACTTTCAACCATTTCAGAGTTCATTTGTGGTGCTTTTTAATTTCAGGGTTATTGAGCTCAAAACAATTCATTAAATGCATGAAAAATAGCAAATGAAGTTAGATAGGGTTGAAATTTTGGGATGTGGCTTCTAATGGTTCATATGGAATGCACAAAAAGTTTGGAGTTGAAATAAGTTTAAAAAAATTGAAATCCTTTTGTAACAGACGAGTTTTCGTCCTAAACCCTGATACTTCGAAAGAGATTGTCCATTTTGTACACGAAGTGCATCCAGTTTTTTCCGTAACCCTCTCAACTTTTTAGCACATGCTATGTGGGTGAAATTATGATACCATGCCAAGTTTCAACCATTTCAGAGTTCATTTGTGGTGCTTTTTAATTTCAGGGTCATTTAGCTCAAAACAATTCATTTAATGCATGAAAAATAGCAAATGAAGTTAGATAGGGTTGAAATTTTAGGATGTGGCTTCTAATGGTTCATATTGAATGCACAAAAAGTTTGGAGTTGAAATAAGTTAAAAAAATTTGAAATCCTTTTGTAACAGACGAGTTTTCGTCCTAAACCCTGATACTTCGAAAGAGATTGTCCATTTTGTACTAGAAGTGCATCCAGTTTTTGCCGTAACCCTCTCAACTTTTTAGCACATGCTATGTGGGTGAAATTATGATACCATGCCAAGTTTCAACCATTTCAGAGTTCATTTGTGGTGCTTTTTAATTTCAGGGTCATTTAGCTCAAAACAATTCATTAAATGCATGAAAAATAGCAAATGAAGTTAGATAGGGTTGAAATTTTAGGATGTGGCTTCTAATGGTTCATATTGAATGCACAAAAAGTCTGGAGTTGAAATAAGTTAAAGAAAATTGAAATCCTTTTGTAACAGACGAGTTTTCGTCCGAAACCCTGATATTTCGAAAGAGATTGTCCATTTTGTACACGAAGTGCATCCAGTTTTTGCCGTAACCCTCTCAACTTTTTAGCACATGCTATGTGGGTGAAATTATGATACCATGCCAAGTTTCAACCATTTGATAGTTCATTTGTGGTGCTTTTTAATTTCAGGGTCATTTAGCTCAAAACAATTCATTAAATGCATGAAAAATAGGAAATGAAGTTAGATAGGGTTGAAATTTTAGGATGTGGCTTCTAATGGTTCATATTGAATGCACAAAAAGTCTGGAGTTGAAATAAGTTAAAAAAATTGAAATCCTTTGGTAACACACGAGTTTTCGTCCGAAACCCTGATACTTCGAAAGAGATTGCCCATTTTGTACACGAAGTGCATCCAGTTTTTGCCGTAACCCTCTCAACTTTTTAGCACATGCTATGTGGGTGAAATTATGATACCATGCCAAGTTTCAACCATTTCAGAGTTCATTTGTGGTGCTTTTTAATTTCAGGGTCATTTAGCTCAAAACAATTCATTAAATGCATGAAAAATAGCAAATGAAGTTAGATAGGGTTGAAAGTTTAGGATGTGGCTTCTAATGGTTCATATTGAATGCACAAAAAGTCTGGAGTTGAAATAATTTTAAAAAATTGAAATCCTTTTGTAACAGACGAGTTTTCGTCCGAAACCCTGATACTTCGAAAGAGATTGTCCATTTTGTACACGAAGTGCATCCAGTTTTTGCCGTAACCCTCTCAACTTTTTAGCACATGCTATGTGGGTGAAATTATGATACCATGCCAACTTTCAACCATTTCAGAGTTCATTTGTGGTGCTTTTTAATTTCAGGGTTATTGAGCTCAAAACAATTCATTAAATGCATGAAAAATAGCAAATGAAGTTAGATAGGGTTGAAATTTTGGGATGTGGCTTCTAATGGTTCATATGGAATGCACAAAAAGTTTGGAGTTGAAATAAGTTTAAAAAAATTGAAATCCTTTTGTAACAGACGAGTTTTCGTCCTAAACCCTGATACTTCGAAAGAGATTGTCCATTTTGTACACGAAGTGCATCCAGTTTTTTCCGTAACCCTCTCAACTTTTTAGCACATGCTATGTGGGTGAAATTATGATACCATGCCAAGTTTCAACCATTTCAGAGTTCATTTGTGGTGCTTTTTAATTTCAGGGTCATTTAGCTCAAAACAATTCATTTAATGCATGAAAAATAGCAAATGAAGTTAGATAGGGTTGAAATTTTAGGATGTGGCTTCTAATGGTTCATATTGAATGCACAAAAAGTTTGGAGTTGAAATAAGTTAAAAAAAATTGAAATCCTTTTGTAACAGACGAGTTTTCGTCCTAAACCCTGATACTTCGAAAGAGATTGTCCATTTTGTACTAGAAGTGCATCCAGTTTTTGCCGTAACCCTCTCAACTTTTTAGCACATGCTATGTGGGTGAAATTATGATACCATGCCAAGTTTCAACCATTTCAGAGTTCATTTGTGGTGCTTTTTAATTTCAGGGTCATTTAGCTCAAAACAATTCATTAAATGCATGAAAAATAGCAAATGAAGTTAGATAGGGTTGAAATTTTAGGATGTGGCTTCTAATGGTTCATATTGAATGCACAAAAAGTCTGGAGTTGAAATAAGTTAAAGAAAATTGAAATCCTTTTGTAACAGACGAGTTTTCGTCCGAAACCCTGATATTTCGAAAGAGATTGTCCATTTTGTACACGAAGTGCATCCAGTTTTTGCCGTAACCCTCTCAACTTTTTAGCACATGCTATGTGGGTGAAATTATGATACCATGCCAAGTTTCAACCATTTGATAGTTCATTTGTGGTGCTTTTTAATTTCAGGGTCATTTAGCTCAAAACAATTCATTAAATGCATGAAAAATAGGAAATGAAGTTAGATAGGGTTGAAATTTTAGGATGTGGCTTCTAATGGTTCATATTGAATGCACAAAAAGTCTGGAGTTGAAATAAGTTAAAAAAATTGAAATCCTTATGTAACAGACGAGTTTTCGTCCGAAACCCTGATACTTCGAAAGAGATTGTCCATTTTGTACACGAAGTGCATCCAGCTTTTGCCGTAACCCTCTCAACTTTTTATCCCAATGTATGTGGGTGAAATTATGATACCATGCCAAGTTTCAACCTTTTTAGAGTTCATTTGTGGTGCTTTTTAATTTCAGGGTCATTTAGCTCAAAACAATTCATTAAATGCATAAAAAATCGCAAATGAAGTTAGATAGGGTTGAAATTTTAGGATGTGGCTTCTAATGCTTCATATTGATTGCACAAAAAGTCTTGAGTTGAAATAAGTTAAAAAAATTGAAATCCTTTTGTAACACACGAGTTTTCGTTCGAAACCCTGATACTTCGAAAGAGATTGTCCGTTTTGTACACGAAGTGCATCCAGTTTTTGCCGTAACCCTCTCAACTTTTTAGCACATGCTATGTGGGTGAAATTATGATATCATGCCAAGTTTCAACCATTTCAGAGTTCATTTGTGGTGCTTTTTAATTTCAGGGTCATTTAGCTCAAAACAATTCATTAAATGCATGAAAAATAGCAAATGAAGTTAGATAGGGTTGAAAGTTTAGGATGTGGCTTCTAATGGTTCATATTGAATGCACAAAAAGTCTGGAGTTGAAATAATTTTAAAAAATTGAAATCCTTCTGTAACAGACGAGTTTTCGTCCGAAACCCTGATACTTCGAAAGAGATTTTCCATTTTGTACACGAAGTGCATCCAGTTTTTGCCGTAACCCTCTCAACTTTTTAGCACATGCTATGTGGGTGAAATTATGATACCATGCCAACTTTCAACCATTTCAGAGTTCATTTGTGGTGCTTTTTAATTTCAGGGTTATTTAGCTCAAAACAATTCATTTAATGCATGAAAAATAGCAAATGAAGTTAGATAGGGTTGAAATTTTAGGATGTGGCTTCTAATGGTTCATATGGAATGCACAAAAAGTTTGGAGTTGAAATAAGTTTAAAAAAATTGAAATCCTTTTGTAACAGACGAGTTTTCGTCCTAAACCCTGATACTTCGAAAGAGATTGTCCATTTTGTACACGAAGTGCATCCAGTTTTTTCCGTAACCCTCTCAAATTTTTAGCACATGCTATGTGGGTGAAATTATGATACCATGCCAAGTTTCAACCATTTCAGAGTTCATTTGTGGTGCTTTTTAATTTCAGGGTCATTTAGCTCAAAACAATTCATTTAATGCATGAAAAATAGCAAATGAAGTTAGATAGGGTTGAAATTTTAGGATGTGGCTTCTAATGGTTCATATTGAATGCACAAAAAGTTTGGAGTTGAAATAAGTTAAAAAAATTTGAAATCCTTTTGTAACAGACGAGTTTTCGTCCTAAACCCTCATACTTCGAAAGAGATTGTCCATTTTGTACACGAAGTGCATCCAGCTTTTGCCGTAACCCTCTCAACATTTTTATCCCATGCTATGTGGGTGAAATTATGATACCATGCCAAGTTTCAACCTTTTTAGAGTTCATTTGAGGTGCTTTTTAATTTCAGGGTCATTTAGCTCAAAACAATTCATTAAATGCATAAAAAATAGCAAAGGAAGTTATATAGGGTTGAAATTATAGGATGTGGCTTCTAATGCTTCATATTGATTGCACAAAAAGTCTTGAGTTGAAATAAGTTAAAAAAATTGAAATCCTTTTGTAACACACGAGTTTTCGTCCGAAACCCTGATACTTCGAAAGAGATTGTCCGTTTTGTACACGAAGTGCATCCAGTTTTTGCCGTAACCCTCTCAACTTTTTAGCACATGCTATGTGGGTGAAATTATGATACCATGCCAAGTTTCAACCATTTCAGAGTTCATTTGTGGTGCTTTTTAATTTCAGGGTCATTTAGCTCAAAACAATTCATTAAATGCATGAAAAATAGCAAATGAAGTTAGATAGGGTTGAAAGTTTAGGATGTGGCTTCTAATGGTTCATATTGAATGCACAAAAAGTCTGGAGTTGAAATAATTTTAAAAAATTGAAATCCTTTTGTAACAGACGAGTTTTCGTCCGAAACCCTGATACTTCGAAAGAGATTGTCCATTTTGTACACGAAGTGCATCCAGTTTTTGCCGTAACCCTCTCAACTTTTTAGCACATGCTATGTGGGTGAAATTATGATATACCATGCCAAGCTTCAACCATTTCCGAGTTCATTTGTGGTGCTTTTTAATTTCAGGGTCATTTAGCTGAAAACAATTCATTAAATGCATGAAAAATAGCAAATGAAGTTAGATAGGGTTGAAATTTTAGGATGTGGCATCTAATGGTTCATATTGAATGCACAAAAATTCTGGAGTTGAAATAATTTTAAAAAATTGAAATCCTTTTGTAACAGACGAGTTTTCGTCCGAAACCCTAATACTTCGAAAGAGATTGTCCATTTTGTACACGAAGTGCATCCAGTTTTTGCCGTAACCCTCTCAACTTTTTAGCACAAGCTATGTGGGTGAAATTATGATACCATGCCAACTTTCAACCATTTCAGAGTTCATTTGTGGTGCTTTTTAATTTCAGGGTCATTTAGCTCAAAACAATTCATTAAATGCATGAAAAATAGCAAATGAAGTTAGATAGGGTCGAAATTTTAGGATGTGGCTTCTAATGGTTCATATTGAATGCACAAAAAGTTTGGAGTTGAAATAAGTTAAAAAAATTTGAAATCCTTTTGTAACAGACGAGTTTTCGTCCTAAACCCTGATACTTCGAAAGAGATTGTCCATTTTGTACACGAAGTGCATCCAGTTTTTGCCGTAACCCTCTCAACTTTTTAGCACATGCTATGTGGGTGAAATTATGATACCATGCCAAGTTTCAACCATTTCAGAGTTCATTTGTGGTGCTTTTTAATTTCAGGGTCATTTAGCTCAAAACAATTCATTAAATGCATGAAAAATAGCAAATGAAGTTAGATAGGGTTGAAATTTTAGGATGTGGCTTCTAATGGTTCATATTGAATGCACAAAAAGTCTGTAGTTGAAATAAGTTAAAGAAAATTGAAATCCTTTTGTAACAGACGAGTTTTCGTCCGAAACCCTGATATTTCGAAAGAGATTGTCCATTTTGTACACGAAGTGCATCCAGTTTTTGCCGTAACCCTCTCAACTTTTGAGCACATGCTATGTGGGTGAAATTATGATACCATGCCAAGTTTCAACCATTTGATAGTTCATTTGTGGTGCTTTTTAATTTCAGGGTCATTTAGCTCAAAACAATTCATTAAATGCATGAAAAATAGGAAATGAAGTTAGATAGGGTTGAAATTTTAGGATGTGGCTTCTAATGGTTCATATTGAATGCACAAAAAGTCTGGAGTTGAAATAAGTTAAAAAAAATTGAAATCCTTATGTAACAGACGAGTTTTCGTCCGAAACCCTGATACTTCGAAAGAGATTGTCCATTTTGTACACGAAGTGCATCCAGCTTTTGCCGTAACCCTCTCAACTTTTTATCCCATGCTATGTGGGTGAAATTATGATACCATGCCAAGTTTCAACCTGTTTAGAGTTCATTTGTGGTGCTTTTTAATTTCAGGGTCATTTAGCTCAAAACAATTCATTAAATGCATAAAAAATAGCAAATGAAGTTAGATAGGGTTGAAATTTTAGGATGTGGCTTCTAATGCTTCATATTGATTGCACAAAAAGTCTTGAGTTGAAATAAGTTAAAAAAATTGAAATCCTTTTGTAACACACGAGTTTTCGTTCGAAACCCTGATACTTCGAAAGAGATTGTCCGTTTTGTACACGAAGTGCATCCAGTTTTTGCCGTAACCCTCTCAACTTTTTAGCACATGCTATGTGGGTGAAATTATGATATCATGCCAAGTTTCAACCATTTCAGAGTTCATTTGTGGTGCTTTTTAATTTCAGGGTCATTTAGCTCAAAACAATTCATTAAATGCATGAAAAATAGCAAATGAAGTTAGATAGGGTTGAAAGTTTAGGATGTGGCTTCTAATGGTTCATATTGAATGCACAAAAAGTCTGGAGTTGAAATAATTTTAAAAAATTGAAATCCTTTTGTAACAGACGAGTTTTCGTCTGAAACCCTGATACTTCGAAAGAGATTGTCCATTTTGTACACGAAGTGCATCCAGTTTTTGCCGTAACCCTCTCAACTTTTTAGCACATGCTATGTGGGTGAAATTATGATACCATGCCAACTTTCAACCATTTCAGAGTTCATTTGTGGTGCTTTTTAATTTCAGGGTTATTTAGCTCAAAACAATTCATTTAATGCATGAAAAATAGCAAATGAAGTTAGATAGGGTTGAAATTTTAGGATGTGGCTTCTAATGGTTCATATGGAATGCACAAAAAGTTTGGAGTTGAAATAAGTTTAAAAAAATTGAAATCCTTTTGTAACAGACGAGTTTTCGTCCTAAACCCTGATACTTCGAAAGAGATTGTCCATTTTGTACACGAAGTGCATCCAGTTTTTTCCGTAACCCTCTCAACTTTTTAGCACATGCTATGTGGGTGAAATTATGATACCATGCCAAGTTTCAACCATTTCAGAGTTCATTTGTGGTGCTTTTTAATTTCAGGGTCATTTAGCTCAAAACAATTCATTTAATGCATGAAAAATAGCAAATGAAGTTAGATAGGGTTGAAATTTTAGGATGTGGCTTCTAATGGTTCATATTGAATGCACAAAAAGTTTGGAGTTGAAATAAGTTAAAAAAATTTGAAATCCTTTTGTAACAGACGAGTTTTCGTCCTAAACCCTGATACTTCGAAAGAGATTGTCCATTTTGTACTAGAAGTGCATCCAGTTTTTGCCGTAACCCTCTCAACTTTTTAGCACATGCTATGTGGGTGAAATTATGATACCATGCCAAGTTTCAACCATTTCAGAGTTCATTTGTGGTGCTTTTTAATTTCAGGGTCATTTAGCTCAAAACAATTCATTAAATGCATGAAAAATAGCAAATGAAGTTAGATAGGGTTGAAAGTTTAGGATGTGGCTTCTAATGGTTCATATTGAATGCACAAAAAGTCTGGAGTTGAAATAATTTTAAAAAATTGAAATCCTTTTGTAACAGACGAGTTTTCGTCCGAAACCCTGATACTTCGAAAGAGATTGTCCATTTTGTACACGAAGTGCATCCAGTTTTTGCCGTAACCCTCTCAACTTTTTAGCACATGCTATGTGGGTGAAATTATGATACCATGCCAACTTTCAACCATTTCAGAGTTCATTTGTGGTGCTTTTTAATTTCAGGGTTATTTAGCTCAAAACAATTCATTAAATGCATGAAAAATAGCAAATGAAGTTAGATAGGGTTGAAATTTTGGGATGTGGCTTCTAATGGTTCATATGGAATGCACAAAAAGTTTGGAGTTGAAATAAGTTTAAAAAAATTGAAATCCTTTTGTAACAGACGAGTTTTCGTCCTAAACCCTGATACTTCGAAAGAGATTGTCCATTTTGTACACGAAGTGCATCCAGTTTTTTCCGTAACCCTCTCAACTTTTTAGCACATGCTATGTGGGTGAAATTATGATACCATGCCAAGTTTCAACCATTTCAGAGTTCATTTGTGGTGCTTTTTAATTTCAGGGTCATTTAGCTCAAAACAATTCATTTAATGCATGAAAAATAGCAAATGAAGTTAGATAGGGTTGAAATTTTAGGATGTGGCTTCTAATGGTTCATATTGAATGCACAAAAAGTTTGGAGTTGAAATAAGTTAAAAAAATTTGAAATCCTTTTGTAACAGACGAGTTTTCGTCCTAAACCCTGATACTTCGAAAGAGATTGTCCATTTTGTACTAGAAGTGCATCCAGTTTTTGCCGTAACCCTCTCAACTTTTTAGCACATGCTATGTGGGTGAAATTATGATACCATGCCAAGTTTCAACCATTTCAGAGTTCATTTGTGGTGCTTTTTAATTTCAGGGTCATTTAGCTCAAAACAATTCATTAAATGCATGAAAAATAGCAAATGAAGTTAGATAGGGTTGAAATTTTAGGATGTGGCTTCTAATGGTTCATATTGAATGCACAAAAAGTCTGGAGTTGAAATAAGTTAAAGAAAATTGAAATCCTTTTGTAACAGACGAGTTTTCGTCCGAAACCCTGATATTTCGAAAGAGATTGTCCATTTTGTACACGAAGTGCATCCAGTTTTTGCCGTAACCCTCTCAACTTTTTAGCACATGCTATGTGGGTGAAATTATGATACCATGCCAAGTTTCAACCATTTGATAGTTCATTTGTGGTGCTTTTTAATTTCAGGGTCATTTAGCTCAAAACAATTCATTAAATGCATGAAAAATAGGAAATGAAGTTAGATAGGGTTGAAATTTTAGGATGTGGCTTCTAATGGTTCATATTGAATGCACAAAAAGTCTGGAGTTGAAATAAGTTAAAAAAAATTGAAATCCTTATGTAACAGACGAGTTTTCGTCCGAAACCCTGATACTTCGAAAGAGATTGTCCATTTTGTACACGAAGTGCATCCAGCTTTTGCCGTAACCCTCTCAACTTTTTATCCCATGCTATGTGGGTGAAATTATGATACCATGCCAAGTTTCAACCTGTTTAGAGTTCATTTGTGGTGCTTTTTAATTTCAGGGTCATTTAGCTCAAAACAATTCATTAAATGCATAAAAAATAGCAAATGAAGTTAGATAGGGTTGAAATTTTAGGATGTGGCTTCTAATGCTTCATATTGATTGCACAAAAAGTCTTGAGTTGAAATAAGTTAAAAAAATTGAAATCCTTTTGTAACACACGAGTTTTCGTTCGAAACCCTGATACTTCGAAAGAGATTGTCCGTTTTGTACACGAAGTGCATCCAGTTTTTGCCGTAACCCTCTCAACTTTTTAGCACATGCTATGTGGGTGAAATTATGATATCATGCCAAGTTTCAACCATTTCAGAGTTCATTTGTGGTGCTTTTTAATTTCAGGGTCATTTAGCTCAAAACAATTCATTAAATGCATGAAAAATAGCAAATGAAGTTAGATAGGGTTGAAAGTTTAGGATGTGGCTTCTAATGGTTCATATTGAATGCACAAAAAGTCTGGAGTTGAAATAATTTTAAAAAATTGAAATCCTTTTGTAACAGACGAGTTTTCGTCTGAAACCCTGATACTTCGAAAGAGATTGTCCATTTTGTACACGAAGTGCATCCAGTTTTTGCCGTAACCCTCTCAACTTTTTAGCACATGCTATGTGGGTGAAATTATGATACCATGCCAACTTTCAACCATTTCAGAGTTCATTTGTGGTGCTTTTTAATTTCAGGGTTATTTAGCTCAAAACAATTCATTTAATGCATGAAAAATAGCAAATGAAGTTAGATAGGGTTGAAATTTTAGGATGTGGCTTCTAATGGTTCATATGGAATGCACAAAAAGTTTGGAGTTGAAATAAGTTTAAAAAAATTGAAATCCTTTTGTAACAGACGAGTTTTCGTCCTAAACCCTGATACTTCGAAAGAGATTGTCCATTTTGTACACGAAGTGCATCCAGTTTTTTCCGTAACCCTCTCAACTTTTTAGCACATGCTATGTGGGTGAAATTATGATACCATGCCAAGTTTCAACCATTTCAGAGTTCATTTGTGGTGCTTTTTAATTTCAGGGTCATTTAGCTCAAAACAATTCATTTAATGCATGAAAAATAGCAAATGAAGTTAGATAGGGTTGAAATTTTAGGATGTGGCTTCTAATGGTTCATATTGAATGCACAAAAAGTTTGGAGTTGAAATAAGTTAAAAAAATTTGAAATCCTTTTGTAACAGACGAGTTTTCGTCCTAAACCCTGATACTTCGAAAGAGATTGTCCATTTTGTACTAGAAGTGCATCCAGTTTTTGCCGTAACCCTCTCAACTTTTTAGCACATGCTATGTGGGTGAAATTATGATACCATGCCAAGTTTCAACCATTTCAGAGTTCATTTGTGGTGCTTTTTAATTTCAGGGTCATTTAGCTCAAAACAATTCATTAAATGCATGAAAAATAGCAAATGAAGTTAGATAGGGTTGAAAGTTTAGGATGTGGCTTCTAATGGTTCATATTGAATGCACAAAAAGTCTGGAGTTGAAATAATTTTAAAAAATTGAAATCCTTTTGTAACAGACGAGTTTTCGTCCGAAACCCTGATACTTCGAAAGAGATTGTCCATTTTGTACACGAAGTGCATCCAGTTTTTGCCGTAACCCTCTCAACTTTTTAGCACATGCTATGTGGGTGAAATTATGATACCATGCCAACTTTCAACCATTTCAGAGTTCATTTGTGGTGCTTTTTAATTTCAGGGTTATTTAGCTCAAAACAATTCATTAAATGCATGAAAAATAGCAAATGAAGTTAGATAGGGTTGAAATTTTGGGATGTGGCTTCTAATGGTTCATATGGAATGCACAAAAAGTTTGGAGTTGAAATAAGTTTAAAAAAATTGAAATCCTTTTGTAACAGACGAGTTTTCGTCCTAAACCCTGATACTTCGAAAGAGATTGTCCATTTTGTACACGAAGTGCATCCAGTTTTTTCCGTAACCCTCTCAACTTTTTAGCACATGCTATGTGGGTGAAATTATGATACCATGCCAAGTTTCAACCATTTCAGAGTTCATTTGTGGTGCTTTTTAATTTCAGGGTCATTTAGCTCAAAACAATTCATTTAATGCATGAAAAATAGCAAATGAAGTTAGATAGGGTTGAAATTTTAGGATGTGGCTTCTAATGGTTCATATTGAATGCACAAAAAGTTTGGAGTTGAAATAAGTTAAAAAAATTTGAAATCCTTTTGTAACAGACGAGTTTTCGTCCTAAACCCTGATACTTCGAAAGAGATTGTCCATTTTGTACTAGAAGTGCATCCAGTTTTTGCCGTAACCCTCTCAACTTTTTAGCACATGCTATGTGGGTGAAATTATGATACCATGCCAAGTTTCAACCATTTCAGAGTTCATTTGTGGTGCTTTTTAATTTCAGGGTCATTTAGCTCAAAACAATTCATTAAATGCATGAAAAATAGCAAATGAAGTTAGATAGGGTTGAAATTTTAGGATGTGGCTTCTAATGGTTCATATTGAATGCACAAAAAGTCTGGAGTTGAAATAAGTTAAAGAAAATTGAAATCCTTTTGTAACAGACGAGTTTTCGTCCGAAACCCTGATATTTCGAAAGAGATTGTCCATTTTGTACACGAAGTGCATCCAGTTTTTGCCGTAACCCTCTCAACTTTTTAGCACATGCTATGTGGGTGAAATTATGATACCATGCCAAGTTTCAACCATTTGATAGTTCATTTGTGGTGCTTTTTAATTTCAGGGTCATTTAGCTCAAAACAATTCATTAAATGCATGAAAAATAGGAAATGAAGTTAGATAGGGTTGAAATTTTAGGATGTGGCTTCTAATGGTTCATATTGAATGCACAAAAAGTCTGGAGTTGAAATAAGTTAAAAAAATTGAAATCCTTATGTAACAGACGAGTTTTCGTCCGAAACCCTGATACTTCGAAAGAGATTGTCCATTTTGTACACGAAGTGCATCCAGCTTTTGCCGTAACCCTCTCAACTTTTTATCCCAATGTATGTGGGTGAAATTATGATACCATGCCAAGTTTCAACCTTTTTAGAGTTCATTTGTGGTGCTTTATAATTTCAGGGTCATTTAGCTCAAAACAATTCATTAAATGCATAAAAAATCGCAAATGAAGTTAGATAGGGTTGAAATTTTAGGATGTGGCTTCTAATGCTTCATATTGATTGCACAAAAAGTCTTGAGTTGAAATAAGTTAAAAAAATTGAAATCCTTTTGTAACACACGAGTTTTCGTTCGAAACCCTGATACTTCGAAAGAGATTGTCCGTTTTGTACACGAAGTGCATCCAGTTTTTGCCGTAACCCTCTCAACTTTTTAGCACATGCTATGTGGGTGAAATTATGATATCATGCCAAGTTTCAACCATTTCAGAGTTCATTTGTGGTGCTTTTTAATTTCAGGGTCATTTAGCTCAAAACAATTCATTAAATGCATGAAAAATAGCAAATGAAGTTAGATAGGGTTGAAAGTTTAGGATGTGGCTTCTAATGGTTCATATTGAATGCACAAAAAGTCTGGAGTTGAAATAATTTTAAAAAATTGAAATCCTTTTGTAACAGACGAGTTTTCGTCCGAAACCCTGATACTTCGAAAGAGATTTTCCATTTTGTACACGAAGTGCATCCAGTTTTTGCCGTAACCCTCTCAACTTTTTAGCACATGCTATGTGGGTGAAATTATGATACCATGCCAACTTTCAACCATTTCAGAGTTCATTTGTGGTGCTTTTTAATTTCAGGGTTATTTAGCTCAAAACAATTCATTTAATGCATGAAAAATAGCAAATGAAGTTAGATAGGGTTGAAATTTTAGGATGTGGCTTCTAATGGTTCATATGGAATGCACAAAAAGTTTGGAGTTGAAATAAGTTTAAAAAAATTGAAATCCTTTTGTAACAGACGAGTTTTCGTCCTAAACCCTGATACTTCGAAAGAGATTGTCCATTTTGTACACGAAGTGCATCCAGTTTTTTCCGTAACCCTCTCAATTTTTTAGCACATGCTATGTGGGTGAAATTATGATACCATGCCAAGTTTCAACCATTTCAGAGTTCATTTGTGGTGCTTTTTAATTTCAGGGTCATTTAGCTCAAAACAATTCATTTAATGCATGAAAAATAGCAAATGAAGTTAGATAGGGTTGAAATTTTAGGATGTGGCTTCTAATGGTTCATATTGAATGCACAAAAAGTTTGGAGTTGAAATAAGTTAAAAAAATTTGAAATCCTTTTGTAACAGACGAGTTTTCGTCCTAAACCCTCATACTTCGAAAGAGATTGTCCATTTTGTACACGAAGTGCATCCAGTTTTTGCCGTAACCCTCTCAACTTTTTAGCACATGCTATGTGGGTGAAATTATGATACCATGCCAAGTTTCAACCATTTCAGAGTTCATTTGTGGTGCTTTTTAATTTCAGGGTCATTTAGCTCAAAACAATTCATTAAATGCATGAAAAATAGCAAATGAAGTTAGATAGGGTTGAAATTTTAGGATGTGGCTTCTAATGGTTCATATTGAATGCACAAAAAGTCTGGAGTTGAAATAAGTTAAAAAAAATTGAAATCCTTTTGTAACAGACGAGTTTTCGTCCGAAACCCTGATATTTCGAAAGAGATTGTCCATTTTGTACACGAAGTGCATCCAGTTTTTGCCGTAACCCTCTCAACTTTTTAGCACATGCTATGTGGGTGAAATTATGATACCATGCCAAGTTTCAACCATTTGATAGTTCATTTGTGGTGCTTTTTAATTTCAGGGTCATTTAGCTCAAAACAATTCATTAAATGCATGAAAAATAGGAAATGAAGTTAGATAGGGTTGAAATTTTAGGATGTGGCTTCTAATGGTTCATATTGAATGCACAAAAAGTCTGGAGTTGAAATAAGTTAAAAAAAATTGAAATCCTTATGTAACAGACGAGTTTTCGTCCGAAACCCTGATACTTCGAAAGAGATTGTCCATTTTGTACACGAAGTGCATCCAGCTTTTGCCGTAACCCTCTCAACATTTTTATCCCATGCTATGTGGGTGAAATTATGATACCATGCCAAGTTTCAACCTTTTTAGAGTTCATTTGTGGTGCTTTTTAATTTCAGGGTCATTTAGCTCAAAACAATTCATTAAATGCATAAAAAATAGCAAAGGAAGTTATATAGGGTTGAAATTATAGGATGTGGCTTCTAATGCTTCATATTGATTGCACAAAAAGTCTTGAGTTGAAATAAGTTAAAAAAATTGAAATCCTTTTGTAACACACGAGTTTTCGTCCGAAACCCTGATACTTCGAAAGAGATTGTCCGTTTTGTACACGAAGTGCATCCAGTTTTTGCCGTAACCCTCTCAACTTTTTAGCACATGCTATGTGGGTGAAATTATGATACCATGCCAAGTTTCAACCATTTCAGAGTTCATTTGTGGTGCTTTTTAATTTCAGGGTCATTTAGCTCAAAACAATTCATTAAATGCATGAAAAATAGCAAATGAAGTTAGATAGGGTTGAAAGTTTAGGATGTGGCTTCTAATGGTTCATATTGAATGCACAAAAAGTCTGGAGTTGAAATAATTTTAAAAAATTGAAATCCTTTTGTAACAGACGAGTTTTCGTCCGAAACCCTGATACTTCGAAAGAGATTGTCCATTTTGTACACGAAGTGCATCCAGTTTTTGCCGTAACCCTCTCAACTTTTTAGCACATGCTATGTGGGTGAAATTATGATATACCATGCCAAGCTTCAACCATTTCCGAGTTCATTTGTGGTGCTTTTTAATTTCAGGGTCATTTAGCTGAAAACAATTCATTAAATGCATGAAAAATAGCAAATGAAGTTAGATAGGGTTGAAATTTTAGGATGTGGCATCTAATGGTTCATATTGAATGCACAAAAATTCTGGAGTTGAAATAATTTTAAAAAATTGAAATCCTTTTGTAACAGACGAGTTTTCGTCCGAAACCCTAATACTTCGAAAGAGATTGTCCATTTTGTACACGAAGTGCATCCAGTTTTTGCCGTAACCCTCTCAACTTTTTAGCACAAGCTATGTGGGTGAAATTATGATACCATGCCAACTTTCAACCATTTCAGAGTTCATTTGTGGTGCTTTTTAATTTCAGGGTCATTTAGCTCAAAACAATTCATTAAATGCATGAAAAATAGCAAATGAAGTTAGATAGGGTCGAAATTTTAGGATGTGGCTTCTAATGGTTCATATTGAATGCACAAAAAGTTTGGAGTTGAAATAAGTTAAAAAAAATTGAAATCCTTTTGTAACAGACGAGTTTTCGTCCTAAACCCTGATACTTCGAAAGAGATTGTCCATTTTGTACACGAAGTGCATCCAGTTTTTGCCGTAACCCTCTCAACTTTTTAGCACATGCTATGTGGGTGAAATTATGATACCATGCCAAGTTTCAACCATTTCAGAGTTCATTTGTGGTGCTTTTTAATTTCAGGGTCATTTAGCTCAAAACAATTCATTAAATGCATGAAAAATAGCAAATGAAGTTAGATAGGGTTGAAATTTTAGGATGTGGCTTCTAATGGTTCATATTGAATGCACAAAAAGTCTGTAGTTGAAATAAGTTAAAGAAAATTGAAATCCTTTTGTAACAGACGAGTTTTCGTCCGAAACCCTGATATTTCGAAAGAGATTGTCCATTTTGTACACGAAGTGCATCCAGTTTTTGCCGTAACCCTCTCAACTTTTGAGCACATGCTATGTGGGTGAAATTATGATACCATGCCAAGTTTCAACCATTTGATAGTTCATTTGTGGTGCTTTTTAATTTCAGGGTCATTTAGCTCAAAACAATTCATTAAATGCATGAAAAATAGGAAATGAAGTTAGATAGGGTTGAAATTTTAGGATGTGGCTTCTAATGGTTCATATTGAATGCACAAAAAGTCTGGAGTTGAAATAAGTTAAAAAAAATTGAAATCCTTATGTAACAGACGAGTTTTCGTCCGAAACCCTGATACTTCGAAAGAGATTGTCCATTTTGTACACGAAGTGCATCCAGCTTTTGTCGTAACCCTCTCAACTTTTTATCCCATGCTATGTGGGTGAAATTATGATACCATGCCAAGTTTCAACCTGTTTAGAGTTCATTTGTGGTGCTTTTTAATTTCAGGGTCATTTAGCTCAAAACAATTCATTAAATGCATAAAAAATAGCAAATGAAGTTAGATAGGGTTGAAATTTTAGGATGTGGCTTCTAATGCTTCATATTGATTGCACAAAAAGTCTTGAGTTGAAATAAGTTAAAAAAATTGAAATCCTTTTGTAACACACGAGTTTTCGTTCGAAACCCTGATACTTCGAAAGAGATTGTCCGTTTTGTACACGAAGTGCATCCAGTTTTTGCCGTAACCCTCTCAACTTTTTAGCACATGCTATGTGGGTGAAATTATGATATCATGCCAAGTTTCAACCATTTCAGAGTTCATTTGTGGTGCTTTTTAATTTCAGGGTCATTTAGCTCAAAACAATTCATTAAATGCATGAAAAATAGCAAATGAAGTTAGATAGGGTTGAAAGTTTAGGATGTGGCTTCTAATGGTTCATATTGAATGCACAAAAAGTCTGGAGTTGAAATAATTTTAAAAAATTGAAATCCTTTTGTAACAGACGAGTTTTCGTCTGAAACCCTGATACTTCGAAAGAGATTGTCCATTTTGTACACGAAGTGCATCCAGTTTTTGCCGTAACCCTCTCAACTTTTTAGCACATGCTATGTGGGTGAAATTATGATACCATGCCAACTTTCAACCATTTCAGAGTTCATTTGTGGTGCTTTTTAATTTCAGGGTTATTTAGCTCAAAACAATTCATTTAATGCATGAAAAATAGCAAATGAAGTTAGATAGGGTTGAAATTTTAGGATGTGGCTTCTAATGGTTCATATGGAATGCACAAAAAGTTTGGAGTTGAAATAAGTTTAAAAAAATTGAAATCCTTTTGTAACAGACGAGTTTTCGTCCTAAACCCTGATACTTCGAAAGAGATTGTCCATTTTGTACACGAAGTGCATCCAGTTTTTTCCGTAACCCTCTCAAATTTTTAGCACATGCTATGTGGGTGAAATTATGATACCATGCCAAGTTTCAACCATTTCAGAGTTCATTTGTGGTGCTTTTTAATTTCAGGGTCATTTAGCTCAAAACAATTCATTTAATGCATGAAAAATAGGAAATGAAGTTAGATAGGGTTGAAATTTTAGGATGTGGCTTCTAATGGTTCATATTGAATGCACAAAAAGTCTGGAGTTGAAATAAGTTAAAAAAAATTGAAATCCTTATGTAACAGACGAGTTTTCGTCCGAAACCCTCATACTTCGAAAGAGATTGTCCATTTTGTACACGAAGTGCATCCAGCTTTTGCCGTAACCCTCTCAACTTTTTATCCCATGCTATGTGGGTGAAATTATGATACCATGCCAAGTTTCAACCTGTTTAGAGTTCATTTGTGGTGCTTTTTAATTTCAGGGTCATTTAGCTCAAAACAATTCATTAAATGCATAAAAAATAGCAAATGAAGTTAGATAGGGTTGAAATTTTAGGATGTGGCTTCTAATGCTTCATATTGATTGCACAAAAAGTCTTGAGTTGAAATAAGTTAAAAAAATTGAAATCCTTTTGTAACACACGAGTTTTCGTTCGAAACCCTGATACTTCGAAAGAGATTGTCCGTTTTGTACACGAAGTGCATCCAGTTTTTGCCGTAACCCTCTCAACTTTTTAGCACATGCTATGTGGGTGAAATTATGATATCATGCCAAGTTTCAACCATTTCAGAGTTCATTTGTGGTGCTTTTTAATTTCAGGGTCATTTAGCTCAAAACAATTCATTAAATGCATGAAAAATAGCAAATGAAGTTAGATAGGGTTGAAAGTTTAGGATGTGGCTTCTAATGGTTCATATTGAATGCACAAAAAGTCTGGAGTTGAAATAATTTTAAAAAATTGAAATCCTTTTGTAACAGACGAGTTTTCGTCTGAAACCCTGATACTTCGAAAGAGATTGTCCATTTTGTACACGAAGTGCATCCAGTTTTTGCCGTAACCCTCTCAACTTTTTAGCACATGCTATGTGGGTGAAATTATGATACCATGCCAACTTTCAACCATTTCAGAGTTCATTTGTGGTGCTTTTTAATTTCAGGGTTATTTAGCTCAAAACAATTCATTTAATGCATGAAAAATAGCAAATGAAGTTAGATAGGGTTGAAATTTTAGGATGTGGCTTCTAATGGTTCATATGGAATGCACAAAAAGTTTGGAGTTGAAATAAGTTTAAAAAAATTGAAATCCTTTTGTAACAGACGAGTTTTCGTCCTAAACCCTGATACTTCGAAAGAGATTGTCCATTTTGTACACGAAGTGCATCCAGTTTTTTCCGTAACCCTCTCAAATTTTTAGCACATGCTATGTGGGTGAAATTATGATACCATGCCAAGTTTCAACCATTTCAGAGTTCATTTGTGGTGCTTTTTAATTTCAGGGTCATTTAGCTCAAAACAATTCATTTAATGCATGAAAAATAGGAAATGAAGTTAGATAGGGTTGAAATTTTAGGATGTGGCTTCTAATGGTTCATATTGAATGCACAAAAAGTCTGGAGTTGAAATAAGTTAAAAAAAATTGAAATCCTTATGTAACAGACGAGTTTTCGTCCGAAACCCTCATACTTCGAAAGAGATTGTCCATTTTGTACACGAAGTGCATCCAGCTTTTGCCGTAACCCTCTCAACTTTTTATCCCATGCTATGTGGGTGAAATTATGATACCATGCCAAGTTTCAACCTGTTTAGAGTTCATTTGTGGTGCTTTTTAATTTCAGGGTCATTTAGCTCAAAACAATTCATTAAATGCATAAAAAATAGCAAATGAAGTTAGATAGGGTTGAAATTTTAGGATGTGGCTTCTAATGCTTCATATTGATTGCACAAAAAGTCTTGAGTTGAAATAAGTTAAAAAAATTGAAATCCTTTTGTAACACACGAGTTTTCGTTCGAAACCCTGATACTTCGAAAGAGATTGTCCGTTTTGTACACGAAGTGCATCCAGTTTTTGCCGTAACCCTCTCAACTTTTTAGCACATGCTATGTGGGTGAAATTATGATATCATGCCAAGTTTCAACCATTTCAGAGTTCATTTGTGGTGCTTTTTAATTTCAGGGTCATTTAGCTCAAAACAATTCATTAAATGCATGAAAAATAGCAAATGAAGTTAGATAGGGTTGAAAGTTTAGGATGTGGCTTCTAATGGTTCATATTGAATGCACAAAAAGTCTGGAGTTGAAATAATTTTAAAAAATTGAAATCCTTTTGTAACAGACGAGTTTTCGTCTGAAACCCTGATACTTCGAAAGAGATTGTCCATTTTGTACACGAAGTGCATCCAGTTTTTGCCGTAACCCTCTCAACTTTTTAGCACATGCTATGTGGGTGAAATTATGATACCATGCCAACTTTCAACCATTTCAGAGTTCATTTGTGGTGCTTTTTAATTTCAGGGTTATTTAGC
This sequence comes from Elymus sibiricus, assembly GCA_039707655.1. Classification (NCBI taxonomy): domain Eukaryota; kingdom Viridiplantae; phylum Streptophyta; class Magnoliopsida; order Poales; family Poaceae; genus Elymus; species Elymus sibiricus. The sequence goes on from CM077665.1 coordinate 244,893,128, forward strand.
TCAAAACAATTCATTTAATGCATGAAAAATAGCAAATGAAGTTAGATAGGGTTGAAATTTTAGGATGTGGCTTCTAATGGTTCATATGGAATGCACAAAAAGTTTGGAGTTGAAATAAGTTTAAAAAAATTGAAATCCTTTTGTAACAGACGAGTTTTCGTCCTAAACCCTGATACTTCGAAAGAGATTGTCCATTTTGTACACGAAGTGCATCCAGTTTTTTCCGTAACCCTCTCAAATTTTTAGCACATGCTATGTGGGTGAAATTATGATACCATGCCAAGTTTCAACCATTTCAGAGTTCATTTGTGGTGCTTTTTAATTTCAGGGTCATTTAGCTCAAAACAATTCATTTAATGCATGAAAAATAGCAAATGAAGTTAGATAGGGTTGAAATTTTAGGATGTGGCTTCTAATGGTTCATATTGAATGCACAAAAAGTTTGGAGTTGAAATAAGTTAAAAAAAGTTGAAATCCTTTTGTAACAGACGAGTTTTCGTCCTAAACCCTCATACTTCGAAAGAGATTGTCCATTTTGTACACGAAGTGCATCCAGTTTTTGCCGTAACCCTCTCAACTTTTTAGCACATGCTATGTGGGTGAAATTATGATACCATGCCAAGTTTCAACCATTTCAGAGTTCATTTGTGGTGCTTTTTAATTTCAGGGTCATTTAGCTCAAAACAATTCATTAAATGCATGAAAAATAGCAAATGAAGTTAGATAGGGTTGAAATTTTAGGATGTGGCTTCTAATGGTTCATATTGAATGCACAAAAAGTCTGGAGTTGAAATAAGTTAAAAAAAATTGAAATCCTTTTGTAACAGACGAGTTTTCGTCCGAAACCCTGATATTTCGAAAGAGATTGTCCATTTTGTACACGAAGTGCATCCAGTTTTTGCCGTAACCCTCTCAACTTTTTAGCACATGCTATGTGGGTGAAATTATGATACCATGCCAAGTTTCAACCATTTGATAGTTCATTTGTGGTGCTTTTTAATTTCAGGGTCATTTAGCTCAAAACAATTCATTAAATGCATGAAAAATAGGAAATGAAGTTAGATAGGGTTGAAATTTTAGGATGTGGCTTCTAATGGTTCATATTGAATGCACAAAAAGTCTGTAGTTGAAATAAGTTAAAAAAAATTGAAATCCTTATGTAACAGACGAGTTTTCGTCCGAAACCCTGATACTTCGAAAGAGATAGTCCATTTTGTACACGAAGTGCATCCAGCTTTTGCCGTAACCCTCTCAACATTTTTATTCCATGCTATGTGGGTGAAATTATGATACCATGCCAAGTTTCAACCTTTTTAGAGTTCATTTGTGGTGCTTTTTAATTTCAGGGTCATTTAGCTCAAAACAATTCATTAAATGCATAAAAAATAGCAAATGAAGTTAGATAGGGTTGAAATTATAGGATGTGGCTTCTAATGCTTCATATTGATTGCACAAAAAGTCTTGAGTTGAAATAAGTTAAAAAAATTGAAATCCTTTTGTAACACACGAGTTTTCGTCCGAAACCCTGATACTTCGAAATAGATTGTCCGTTTTGTACACGAAGTGCATCCAGTTTTTGCCGTAACCCTCTCAACTTTTTAGCACATGCTATGTGGGTGAAATTATGATACCATGCCAAGTTTCAACCATTTCAGAGTTCATTTGTGGTGCTTTTTAATTTCAGGGTCATTTAGCTCAAAACAATTCATTAAATGCATGAAAAATAGCAAATGAAGTTAGATAGGGTTGAAAGTTTAGGATGTGGCTTCTAATGGTTCATATTGAATGCACAAAAAGTCTGGAGTTGAAATAATTTTAAAAAATTGAAATCCTTTTGTAACAGACGAGTTTTCGTCCGAAACCCTGATACTTCGAAAGAGATTGTCCATTTTGTACACGAAGTGCATCCAGTTTTTGCCGTAACCCTCTCAACTTTTTAGCACATGCTATGTGGGTGAAATTATGATATACCATGCCAAGCTTCAACCATTTCCGAGTTCATTTGTGGTTCTTTTTAATTTCAGGGTCATTTAGCTGAAAACAATTCATTAAATGCATGAAAAATAGCAAATGAAGTTAGATAGGGTTGAAATTTTAGGATGTGGCTTCTAATGGTTCATATTGAATGCACAAAAAGTTTGGAGTTGAAATAAGTTAAAAAAATTGAAATCCTTTTGTAACAGACGAGTTTTCGTCCTAAACCCTGATACTTCGAAAGAGATTGTCCATTTTGTACACGAAGTGCATCCAGTTTTTGCCGTAACCCTCTCAACTTTTTATCCCATGCTATGTGGGTGAAATTATGATACCATGCCAAGTTTCAACCTTTTTAGAGTTCATTTGTGGTGCTTTTTAATTTCAGGGTCATTTAGCTCAAAACAATTCATTAAATGCATAAAAAATAGCAAATGAAGTTAGATAGGGTTGAAATTTTAGGATGTGGCTTCTAATGCTTCATATTGAATGCACAAAAAGTCTGGAGTTGAAATAAGTTAAAAAAATTGAAATCCTTTGGTAACACACGAGTTTTCGTCCGAAACCCTCATACATCGAAAGAGATTGTCCATTTTGTATACGAAGTGCATCCAGTTTTTGCCGTAACCCTCTCAACTTTTTAGCACATGCTATGTGGGTGAAATTATGATACCATGCCAAGTTTCAACCATTTCAGAGTTCATTTGTGGTGCTTTTTAATTTCAGGGTCATTTAGCTCAAAACAATTCATTAAATGCATGAAAAATAGCAAATGAAGTTAGATAGGGTTGAAAGTTTAGGATGTGGCTTCTAATGGTTCATATTGAATGCACAAAAAGTCTGGAGTTGAAATAATTTTAAAAAATTGAAATCCTTTTGTAACAGACGAGTTTTCGTCCGAAACCCTGATACTTCGAAAGAGATTGTCCATTTTGTACACGAAGTGCATCCAGTTTTTTCCGTAACCCTCTCAACTTTTTAGCACATGCTATGTGGGTGAAATTATGATACCATGCCAAGTTTCAACCATTTCAGAGTTCATTTGTGGTGCTTTTTAATTTCAGGGCCGTTTAGCTCAAAACAATTCATTAAATGCATGAAAAATAGCAAATGAAGTTAGATAGGGTTGAAATTTTAGGATGTGGCTTCTAATGGTTCATATTGAATGCACAAAAAGTCTGGAGTTGAAATAATTTTAAAAAATTGAAATCCTTTCGTAACAAACGAGTTTTCGTCCGAAACCCTGATACTTCGAAAGTGATTGTCCATTTTGTACACGAAGTGCATCCAGATTTTGCCGTAACCCTCTCAACTTTTTAGCACATGCTATGTGGGTGAAATTATGATACCATGCCAAGTTTCAACCATTTCAGAGTTCATTTGTGGTGCTTTTTAATTTCAGGGTCATTTAGCTCAAAACAATTCATTAAATGCATGAAAAATAGGAAATAAAGTTAGATAGGGTTGAAATTTTAGGATGTGGCTTCTAATGGTTCATATTGAATGCACAAAAAGTCTGGAGTTGAAATAAGATAAAAAAAATTGAAATCCTGATGTAACAGACGAGTTTTCGTCCGAAACCCTGATACTTCGAAAGAGATTGTCCATTTTGTACACGAAGTGCATCCAGCTTTTGCCGTAACCCTCTCAAGTTTTTATCCCATGCTATGTGGGTGAAATTATGATACCATGCCAAGTTTCAACCTTTTTAGAGTTCATTTGTGGTGCTTTTTAATTTCAGGGTCATTTGGCTCAAAACAATTCATTAAATGCATAAAAAATAGCAAATGAAGTTAGATAGGGTTGAAATTTTAGGATGTGGCTTCTAATGCTTCATATTGAATGCACAAAAAGTCTGGAGTTGAAATAAGTTAAAAAAATTGAAATCCTTTGGTAACACACGAGTTTTCGTCCGAAACCCTGATACTTCGAAAGAGATTGTCCATTTTGTACACGAAGTGCATCCAGTTTTTGCCGTAACCCTCTCAACTTTTTAGCACATGCTATGTGGGTGAAATTATGATACCATGCCAAGTTTCAACCATTTCAGAGTTCATTTGTGGTGCTTTTTAATTTCAGGGTCATTTAGCTCAAAACAATTCATTAAATGCATGAAAAATAGCAAATGAAGTTAGATAGGGTTGACAGTTTAGGATGTGGCTTCTAATGGTTCATATTGAATGCACAAAAAGTCTGGAGTTGAAATAATTTTAAAAAATTGAAATCCTTTTGTAACAGACGAGTTTTCGTCCGAAACCTTGATACTTCGAAAGAGATTGTCCATTTTGTACACGAAGTGCATCCAGTTTTTGCCGTAACCCACTCAACTTTTTAGCACATGCTATGTGGGTGAAATTATGATACCATGCCAACTTTCAACCATTTCAGAGTTCATTTCTGGTGCTTTTTAATTTCAGGGTTATTTAGCTCAAAACAATTCATTAAATGCATGAAAAATAGCAAATGAAGTTAGATAGGGTTGAAATTTAAAGAATGTGGCTTCTAATGGTTCATATGGAATGCTCAAAAAGTTTGGAGTTGTAATAAGTTTAAAAAAATTGAAATCCTTTTGTAACAGACGAGTTTTCGTCCTAAACCCTGATACTTCGAAAGAGATTGTCCATTTTGTACACGAAGTGCATCCAGTTTTTTCCGTAACTCTCTCAACTTTTCAGCACATGCTATGTGGGTGAAATTATGATACCATGCCAAGTTTCAACCATTTCAGAGTTCATTTGCGGTGCTTTTTAATTTCAGGGTCATTTAGCTCAAAACAATTCATTTAATGCATGAAAAATAGCAAATGAAGTTAGATAGGGTTGAAATTTTCGGATGTGGCTTCTAATGGTTCATATTGAATGCACAAAAAGTTTGGAGTTGAAATAAGTTAAAAAAATTTGAAATCCTTTTGTAACAGACGAGTTTTCGTCCTAAACCCTGATACTTCGAAAGAGATTGTCCATTTTGTACACGAAGTGCATCCAGTTTTTGCCGTAACCCTCTCAACTTTTTAGCACATGCTATGTGGGTGAAATTATGATACCATGCCAACTTTCAACCATTTCAGAGTTCAGTTGTGGTGCTTTTTAATTTCAGGGTCATTTAGCTCAAAACAATTCATTTAATGCATGAAAAATAGTAAATGAAGTTAGATAGGGTTGAAATTTTCGGATGTGGCTTCTAATGGTTCATATTGAATGCACAAAAAGTTTGGAGTTGAAATAAGTTAAAAAAAATTGAAATCCTTTTGTAACAGACGAGTTTTCGTCCTAAACCCTGATACTTCGAAAGAGATTGTCCATTTTGTACACGAAGTGCATCCAGTTTTTGCCGTAACCCTCTCAACTTTTTAGCACATGCTATGTGGGTGAAATTATGATACCATGCCAAGTTTCAACCATTTCAGAGTTCATTTGTGGTGCTTTTTAATTTCAGGGTCATTTAGCTCAAAACAATTCATTAAATGCATAAAAAATAGCAAATGAAGTTAGATAGGGTTGAAATTTTAGGATGTGGCTTCTAATGCTTCATATTGAATGCACAAAAAGTCTGGAGTTGAAATAAGTTAAAAAAATTGAAATCCTTTGGTAACACACGAGTTTTCGTCCGAAACCCTGATACTTCGAAAGAGATTGTCCATTTTGTACACGAAGTGCATTCAGTTTTTGCCGTAACCCTCTCAACTTTTTAGCACATTCTATGTGGGTGAAATTATGATACCATGCCAACTTTCATCCATTTCAGAGTTCATTTGTGGTGCTTTTTAATTTCAGGGTTATTTAGCTCAAAACAATTCATTAAATGCATGAAAAATAGCAAATGAAGTTAGATAGGGTTGAAATTTTAGGATGTGGCTTCTAATGGTTCATATGGAATGCACAAAAAGTTTGGAGTTGAAATAAGTTTAAAAAAATTGAAATCCTTTTGTAACAGACGAGTTTTCGTCCTAAACCCTGATACTTCGAAAGAGATTGTCCATTTTGTACACGAAGTGCATCCAGTTTTTGCCGTAACCCTCTCAACTTTTTAGCACATGCTATGTGGGTGAAATTATGATACCATGCCAAGTTTCAACCATTTGATAGTTCATTTGGGGTGCTTTTTAATTTCAGGGTCATTTAGCTCAAAACAATTCATTAAATGCATGAAAAATAGGAAATGAAGTTAGATAGGGTTGAAATTTTAGGATGTGGCTTCCAATGGTTCATATTGAATGCACAAAAAGTCTGGAGTTGAAAAAAGTTAAAAAAAATTGAAATCCTTATGTAACAGACGAGTTTTCGTCCGAAACACTGATACTTCGAAAGAGATTGTCCATTTTGTACACGAAGTGCATCCAGATTTTGCGGTAACCCTCTCAACTTTTTAGCACATGCTATGTGGGTGAAATTATGATACCGTGCCAAGTTTCAACCATTTCAGAGTTCATTTGTGGTGCTTTTTAATTTCAGGGTCATTTAGCTCAAAACAATTCATTAAATGCATGAAAAATAGGAAATGAAGTTAGATAGGGTTGAAATTTTAGGATGTGGCTTCTAATGGTTCATATTGAATGCACAAAAAGTCTGGAGTTGAAATAAGTTCAAAAAATTGAAATCCTTATGTAACAGACGAGTTTTCGTCCGAAACCCTGATACTTCGAAAGAGATTGTCCATTTTGTACACGAAGTGCATCCAGATTTTGCCGTAACCCTCTCAACTTTTTATCCCATGCTATGTGGGTGAAATTATGATACCATGCCAAGTTTCAACCTTTTTAGAGTTCATTTGTGGTGCTTTTTAATTTCAGGGTCATTTAGCTCAAAACAATTCATTAAATGCATAAAAAATAGCAAATGAAGTTAGATATGGTTGAAATTTTAGGATGTGGCTTCTAATGCTTCATATTGAATGCACAAAAAGTCTGGAGTTGAAATAAGTTAAAAAAATTGAAATCCTTTGGTAACACACGAGTTTTCGTCCGAAACCCTGATACTTCGAAAGAGATTGTCCATTTTGTACACGAAGTGCATCCAGTTTTTGCCGTAACCCTCTCAACTTTTTAGCACATGCTATGTGGGTGAAATTATGATACCATGCCAACTTTCAACCATTTCAGAGTTCATTTGTGGTGCTTTTTAATTTCAGGGTCATTTAGCTCAAAACAATTCATTAAATGCATGAAAAATAGCAAATGAAGTTAGATAGGGTTGAAAGTTTAGGATGTGGATTCTAATGGTTCATATTGAATGCACAAAAAGTCTGGAGTTGAAATAATTTTAAAAAATTGAAATCCTTTTGTAACAGACGAGTTTTCGTCCGAAACCGTGATACTTCGAAAGAGATTGTCCATTTTGTACACGAAGTGCATCCAGTTTTTGCCGTAACCCTCTCAACTTTTTAGCACATGCTATGTGGGTGAAATTATGATACCATGCCAACTTTCAACCATTTCAGAGTTCATTTGTGGTGCTTTTTAATTTCAGGGTTATTGAGCTCAAAACAATTCATTAAATGCATGAAAAATAGCAAATGAAGTTAGATAGGGTTGAAATTTAAAGAATGTGGCTTCTAATGGTTCATATGGAATGCACAAAAAGTTTGGAGTTGTAATAAGTTTAAAAAAATTGAAATCCTTTTGTAACAGACGAGTTTTCGTCCTAAACCCAGATACTTCGAAAGAGATTATCCATTTTGTACACGAAGTGCATCCAGTTTTTGCTGTAACCCTCTCAACTTTTCAGCACATGCTATGTGGGTGAAATTATGATACCATGCCAAGTTTCAACCATTTCAGAGTTCATTTGCGGTGCTTTTTAATTTCAGGGTCATTTAGCTCAAAACAATTCATTAATTGCATGAAAAATAGGAAATGAAGTTAGATAGGGTTGAAATTTTAGGATGTGGCTTCTAATGGTTCATATTGAATGCACAAAAAGTCTGGAGTTGAAATAAGTTAAAAAAAATTGAAATCCTTATGTAACAGACGAGTTTTCGTTCGAAACCCTGATACTTCGAAAGAGATTGTCCATTTTGTACACGAAGTGCATCCAGCTTTTGCCGTAACCCTCTCAACTTTTTATCACATGCTATGTGGGTGAAATTATGATACCATGCCAAGTTTCAACCTTTTTAGAGTTCATTTGTGGTGCTTTTTAATTTCAGGGTCATTTAGCTCAAAACAATTCATTAAATGCATAAAAAATAGCAAATGAAGTTAGATAGGGTTGAAATTTTAGGATGTGGCTTCTAATGCTTCATATTGAATGCACAAAAAGTCTGGAGTTGAAATAAGTTAAAAAAATTGAAATCCTTTTGTAACAGACGAGTTTTCGTCCGAAACCGTGATACTTCGAAAGAGATTGTCCATTTTGTACACGAAGTGCATCCAGTTTTTGCCGTAACCCTCTCAACTTTTTAGCACATGCTATGTGGGTGAAATTATGATACCATGCCAACTTTCAACCATTTCAGAGTTCATTTGTGGTGCTTTTTAATTTCAGGGTTATTTAGCTCAAAACAATTCATTAAATGCATGAAAAATAGCAAATGAAGTTAGATAGGGTTGAAATTTAAAGAATGTGGCTTCTAATGGTTCATATGGAATGCACATAAAGTTTGGAGTTGTAATAAGTTTAAAAAAATTGAAATCCTTTTGTAACAGACGAGTTTTCGTCCTAAACCCTGATACTTCGAAAGAGATTGTCCATTTTGTACACGAAGTGCATCCAGTTTTTGCCGTAACCCTCTCAACTTTTCAGCACATGTTATGTGGGTGAAATTATGATACCATGCCAAGTTTCAACCATTTCAGAGTTCATTTGCGGTGCTTTTTAATTTCAGGGTCATTTAGCTCAAAACAATTCATTTAATGCATGAAAAATAGTAAATGAAGTTAGATAGGGTTGAAATTTTAGGATGTGGCTTCTAATGGTTCATATTGAATGCACAAAAAGTCTGGAGTTGAAATAAGTTAAAAAAAATTGAAATCCTTATGTAACAGACGAGTTTTCGTCCGAAACCCTGATACTTCGAAAGAGATTGTCCATTTTGTACACGAAGTGCATCCAGCTTTTGCCGTAACCCTCTCAACTTTTTATCCCATGCTATATGGGTGAAATTATGATACCATGCCAAGTTTCAACCTTTTTAGAGTTCATTTGTGGTGCTTTTTAATTTCAGGGTCATTTAGCTCAAAACAATTCATTAAATCCATAAAAAATAGCAAATGAAGTTAGATAGGGTTGAAATTTTAGGATGTGGCTTCTAATGCTTCATATTGATTGCACAAAAAGTCTGGAGTTGAAATAAGTTAAAAAAATTGAAATCCTTTGGTAACACACGAGTTTTCGTCCGAAACCCTGATACTTCGAAAGAGATTGTCCATTTTGTAGACGAAGTGCATCCAGTTTTTGCCGTAACCCTCTCAACTTTTTAGCACATGCTATGTGGGTGAAATTATGATACCATGCCAAGTTTCAACCATTTCAGAGTTCATTTGTGGTGCTTTTTAATTTCAGGGTCATTTAGCTCAAAACAATTCATTAAATGCATGAAAAATAGCAAATGAAGTTAGATAGGGTTGAAAGTTTAGGATGTGGCTTCTAATGGTTCATATTGAATGCACAAAAAGTCTGGAGTTGAAATAAGTTAAAAAAAATTGAAATCCTTTTGTAACAGACGAGTTTTCGTCCGAAACCCTGATATTTCGAAAGAGATTGTCCATTTTGTACACGCAGTGCATCCAGTTTTTGCCGTAACCCTCTCAACTTTTTAGCACATGCTATGTGGGTGAAATTATGATACCATGCCAAGTTTCAACCATTTGATAGTTCATTTGTGGTGCTTTTTAATTTCAGGGTCATTTAGCTCAACACAATTCATTAAATGCATGAAAAATAGGAAATGAAGTTAGATTGGGTTGAAATTTTAGGATGTGGCTTCTAATGGTTCATATTGAATGCACAAAAAGTCTGGAGTTGAAAAAAGTTAAAAAAATTTGAAATCCTTATGTAACAGACGAGTTTTCGTCCGAAACCCTGATACTTCGAAAGAGATTGTCCATTTTGTACACGAAGTGCATCCAGCTTTTGTCGTAACCCTCTCAACTTTTTAGCACATGCTATGTGGGTGAAATTATGATACCATGCCAACTTTCAACCATTTCAGAGTTCATTTGTGGTGCTTTTTAATTTCAGGGTCATTTAGCTCAAAACAATTCATTAAATGCATGAAAAATAGCAAATGAAGTTAGATAGGGTTGAAATTTTAGGATGTGGCTTCTAATGGTTCATATTGAATGCACAAAAAGTCTGGAGTTGAAATAAGTTAAAAAAAATTGAAATCCTTTTGTAACAGACGAGTTTTCGTCTGAAACCCTGATATTTCGAAAGAGATTGTCCATTTTGTACACGAAGTGCATCCAGTTTTTGCCGTAACCCTCTCAACTTTTTAGCACATGCTATGTAGGTGAAATTATGATACCATGCCAAGTTTCAACCATTTGATAGTTCATTTGGGGTGCTTTTTAATTTCAGGGTCATTTAGCTCAAAACAATTCATTAAATTCATGAAAAATAGGAAATGAAGTTAGATAGGGTTGAAATTTTAGGATGTGGCTTCCAATGGTTCATATTGAATGCACAAAAAGTCTGGAGTTGAAAAAAGTTAAAAAAAATTGAAATCCTTATGTAACAGACGAGTTTTCGTCCGAAACACTGATACTTCGAAAGAGATTGTCCATTTTGTACACGAAGTGCATCCAGATTTTGCGGTAACCTTCTCAACTTTTTAGCACATGTTATGTGGGTGATATTATGATACCATGCCAAGTTTCAACCATTTCAGAGTTCATTTGTGGTGCTTTTTAATTTCAGGGTCATTTAGCTCAAAACAATTCATTAAATGCATGAAAAATAGGAAATGAAGTTAGATAGGGTTGAAATTTTAGGATGTGGCTTCTAATGGTTCATATTGAATGCACAAAAAGTCTGGAGTTGAAATAAGTTCAAAAAATTGAAATCCTTATGTAACAGACGAGTTTTCGTCCGAAACCCTGATACTTCGAAAGAGATTGTCCATTTTGTACACGAAGTGCATCCAGTTTTTGCCGTAACCCTCTCAACTTTTTAGCACATGCTATGTGGGTGAAATTATGATACCATGCCAAGTTTCAACCATTTCAGAGTTCATTTGTGGTGCTTTTTAATTTCAGGGTCATTTAGCTCAAAACAATTCATTAAATGCATGAAAAATAGCAAATGAAGTTAGATAGGGTTGAAATTTTAGGATGTGGCTTCTAATGGTTCATATTGAATGCACAAAAAGTCTGGAGTTGAAATAAGTTAAAAAAAATTGAAATCCTTTTGTAACAGACGAGTTTTCGTCCGAAACCCTGATATTTCGAAAGAGATTGTCCATTTTGTACACGAAGTGCATCCAGTTTTTGCCGTAACCCTCTCAACTTTTTAGCACATGCTATGTGGGTGAAATTATGATACCATGCCAAGTTTCAACCATTTGATAGTTCATTTGTGGTGCTTTTTAATTTCAGGGTCATTTAGCTCAAAACAATTCATTAAATGCATGAAAAATAGGAAATGAAGTTAGATTGGGTTGAAATTTTAGGATGTGGCTTCTAATGGTTCATATTGAATGCACAAAAAGTCTGGAGTTGAAAAAAGTTAAAAAAATTTGAAATCCTTATGTAACAGACGAGTTTTCGTCCGAAACCCTGATACTTCGAAAGAGATTGTCCATTTTGTACACGAAGTGCATCCAGCTTTTGCCGTAACCCTCTCAACTTTTTAGCACATGCTATGTGGGTGAAATTATGATACCATGCCAACTTTCAACCATTTCAGAGTTCATTTGTCGTGCTTTTTAATTTCAGGGTCATTTAGCTCAAAACAATTCATTAAATGCATGAAAAATAGCAAATGAAGTTAGATAGGGTTGAAATTTTAGGATGTGGCTTCTAATGGTTCATATTGAATGCACAAAAAGTCTGGAGTTGAAATAAGTTAAAAAAAATTGAAATCCTTTTGTAACAGACGAGTTTTCGTCCGAAACCCTGATATTTCGAAAGAGATTGTCCATTTTGTACACGAAGTGCATCCAGTTTTTGCCGTAACCCTCTCAACTTTTTAGCACATGCTATGTAGGTGAAATTATGATACCGTGCCAAGTTTCAACCATTTGATAGTTCATTTGGGGTGCTTTTTAATTTCAGGGTCATTTAGCTCAAAACAATTCATTAAATGCATGAAAAATAGGAAATGAAGTTAGATAGGGTTGAAATTTTAGGATGTGGCTTCCAATGGTTCATATTGAATGCACAAAAAGTCTGGAGTTGAAAAAAGTTAAAAAAAATTGAAATCCTTATGTAACAGACGAGTTTTCGTCCGAAACACTGATACTTCGAAAGAGATTGTCCATTTTGTACACGAAGTGCATCCAGATTTTGCGGTAACCCTCTCAACTTTTTAGCACATGCTATGTGGGTGAAATTATGATACCATGCCAAGTTTCAACCATTTCAGAGTTCATTTGTGGTGCTTTTTAATTTCAGGGTCATTTAGCTCAAAACAATTCATTAAATGCATGAAAAATAGGAAATGAAGTTAGATAGGGTTGAAATTTTAGGATGTGGCTTCTAATGGTTCATATTGAATGCACAAAAAGTCTGGAGTTGAAATAAGTTCAAAAAATTGAAATCCTTATGTAACAGACGAGTTTTCGTCCGAAACCCTGATACTTCGAAAGAGATTGTCCATTTTGTACACGAAGTGCATCCAGATTTTGCCGTAACCCTCTCAACTTTTTATCCCATGCTATGTGGGTGAAATTATGATACCATGCCAAGTTTCAACCTTTTTAGAGTTCATTTGTGGTGCTTTTTAATTTCAGGGTCATTTAGCTCAAAACAATTCATTAAATGCATAAAAAATAGCAAATGAAGTTAGATAGGGTTGAAATTTTAGGATGTGGCTTCTAATGCTTCATATTGAATGCACAAAAAGTCTGGAGTTGAAATAAGTTAAAAAAATTGAAATCCTTTGGTAACACACGAGTTTTCGTCCGAAACCCTGATACTTCGAAAGAGATTGTCCATTTTGTACACGAAGTGCATCCAGTTTTTGCCGTAACCCTCTCAACTTTTTAGCACATGCTATGTGGGTGAAATTATGATACCATGCCAACTTTCAACCATTTCAGAGTTCATTTGTGGTGCTTTTTAATTTCAGGGTCATTTAGCTCAAAACAATTCATTAAATGCATGAAAAATAGCAAATGAAGTTAGATAGGGTTGAAAGTTTAGGATGTGGATTCTAATGGTTCATATTGAATGCACAAAAAGTCTGGAGTTGAAATAATTTTAAAAAATTGAAATCCTTTTGTAACAGACGAGTTTTCGTCCGAAACCGTGATACTTCGAAAGAGATTGTCCATTTTGTACACGAAGTGCATCCAGTTTTTGCCGTAACCCTCTCAACTTTTTAGCACATGCTATGTGGGTGAAATTATGATACCATGCCAACTTTCAACCATTTCAGAGTTCATTTGTGGTGCTTTTTAATTTCAGGGTTATTGAGCTCAAAACAATTCATTAAATGCATGAAAAATAGCAAATGAAGTTAGATAGGGTTGAAATTTAAAGAATGTGGCTTCTAATGGTTCATATGGAATGCACAAAAAGTTTGGAGTTGTAATAAGTTTAAAAAAATTGAAATCCTTTTGTAACAGACGAGTTTTCGTCCTAAACCCAGATACTTCGAAAGAGATTGTCCATTTTGTACACGAAGTGCATCCAGTTTTTGCCGTAACCCTCTCAACTTTTCAGCACATGCTATGTGGGTGAAATTATGATACCATGCCAAGTTTCAACCATTTCAGAGTTCATTTGCGGTGCTTTTTAATTTCAGGGTCATTTAGCTCAAAACAATTCATTAAATGCATGAAAAATAGGAAATGAAGTTAGATAGGGTTGAAATTTTAGGATGTGGCTTCTAATGGTTCATATTGAATGCACAAAAAGTCTGGAGTTGAAATAAGTTAAAAAAAATTGAAATCCTTATGTAACAGACGAGTTTTCGTCCGAAACCCTGATACTTCGAAAGAGATTGTCCATTTTGTACACGAAGTGCATCCAGCTTTTGCCGTAACCCTCTCAACTTTTTATCCCATGCTATGTGGGTGAAATTATGATACCATGCCAAGTTTCAACCTTTTTAGAGTTCATTTGTGGTGCTTTTTAATTTCAGGGTCATTTAGCTCAAAACAATTCATTAAATGCATAAAAAATAGCAAATGAAGTTAGATAGGGTTGAAATTTTAGGATGTGGCTTCTAATGCTTCATATTGAATGCACAAAAAGTCTGGAGTTGAAATAAGTTAAAAAAATTGAAATCCTTTGGTAACACACGAGTTTTCGTCCGAAACCCTGATACTTCGAAAGAGATTGTCCATTTTGTACACGAAGTGCATCCAGTTTTTGCCGTAACCCTCTCAACTTTTTAGGACATGCTATGTGGGTGAAATTATGATACCATGCCAAGTTTCAACCATTTCAGAGTTCATTTGTGGTGCTTTTTAATTTCAGGGTCATTTAGCTCAAAACAATTCATTAAATGCATGAAAAATAGCAAATGAAGTTAGATAGGGTTGAAAGTTTAGGATGTGGATTCTAATGGTTCATATTGAATGCACAAAAAGTCTGGAGTTGAAATAATTTTAAAAAATTGAAATCCTTTTGTAACAGACGAGTTTTCGTCCGAAACCGTGATACTTCGAAAGAGATTGTCCATTTTGTACACGAAGTGCATCCAGTTTTTGCCGTAACCCTCTCAACTTTTTAGCACATGCTATGTGGGTGAAATTATGATACCATGCCAACTTTCAACCATTTCAGAGTTCATTTGTGGTGCTTTTTAATTTCAGGGTTATTGAGCTCAAAACAATTCATTAAATGCATGAAAAATAGCAAATGAAGTTAGATAGGGTTGAAATTTAAAGAATGTGGCTTCTAATGGTTCATATGGAATGCACAAAAAGTTTGGAGTTGTAATAAGTTTAAAAAAATTGAAATCCTTTTGTAACAGACGAGTTTTCGTCCTAAACCCAGATACTTCGAAAGAGATTGTCCATTTTGTACACGAAGTGCATCCAGTTTTTGCCGTAACCCTCTCAACTTTTCAGCACATGCTATGTGGGTGAAATTATGATACCATGCCAAGTTTCAACCATTTCAGAGTTCATTTGCGGTGCTTTTTAATTTCAGGGTCATTTAGCTCAAAACAATTCATTAAATGCATGAAAAATAGGAAATGAAGTTAGATAGGGTTGAAATTTTAGGATGTGGCTTCTAATGGTTCATATTGAATGCACAAAAAGTCTGGAGTTGAAATAAGTTAAAAAAAATTGAAATCCTTATGTAACAGACGAGTTTTCGTCCGAAACCCTGATACTTCGAAAGAGATTGTCCATTTTGTACACGAAGTGCATCCAGCTTTTGCCGTAACCCTCTCAACTTTTTATCCCATGCTATGTGGGTGAAATTATGATACCATGCCAAGTTTCAACCTTTTTAGAGTTCATTTGTGGTGCTTTTTAATTTCAGGGTCATTTAGCTCAAAACAATTCATTAAATGCATAAAAAATAGCAAATGAAGTTAGATAGGGTTGAAATTTTAGGATGTGGCTTCTAATGCTTCATATTGAATGCACAAAAAGTCTGGAGTTGAAATAAGTTAAAAAAATTGAAATCCTTTGGTAACACACGAGTTTTCGTCCGAACCCCTGATACTTCGAAAGAGATTGTCCATTTTGTACACGAAGTGCATCCAGTTTTTGCCGTAACCCTCTCAACTTTTTAGGACATGCTATGTGGGTGAAATTATGATACCATGCCAAGTTTCAACCATTTCAGAGTTCATTTGTGGTGCTTTTTAATTTCAGGGTCATTTAGCTCAAAACAATTCATTAAATGCATGAAAAATAGCAAATGAAGTTAGATAGGGTTGAAAGTTTAGGATGTGGATTCTAATGGTTCATATTGAATGCACAAAAAGTCTGGAGTTGAAATAATTTTAAAAAATTGAAATCCTTTTGTAACAGACGAGTTTTCGTCCGAAACCGTGATACTTCGAAAGAGATTGTCCATTTTGTACACGAAGTGCATCCAGTTTTTGCCGTAACCCTCTCAACTTTTTAGCACATGCTATGTGGGTGAAATTATGATACCATGCCAAGTTTCAACCATTTCAGAGTTCATTTGTGGTGCTTTTTAATTTCAGGGTCATTTAGCTCAAAACAATTCATTAAATGCATGAAAAATAGCAAATGAAGTTAGATAGGGTTGAAAGTTTAGGATGTGGCTTCTAATGGTTCGTATTAAATGCACAAAAAGTCTGGAGTTGAAATAATTTTAAAAAATTGAAATCCTTTTGTAACAGACGAGTTTTCGTCCGAAACCGTGATACTTCGAAAGAGATTGTCCATTTTGTACACGAAGTGCATCCAGTTTTTGCCGTAACCCTCTCAACTTTTTAGCACATGCTATGTGGGTGAAATTATGATACCATGCCAACTTTCAACCATTTCAGAGTTCATTTGTGGTGCTTTTTAATTTCAGGGTTATTTAGCTCAAAACAATTCATTAAATGCATGAAAAATAGCAAATGAAGTTAGATAGGGTTGAAATTTAAAGAATGTGGCTTCTAATGGTTCATATGGAATGCACAAAAAGTTTGGAGTTGTAATAAGTTTAAAAAAATTGAAATCCTTTTGTAACAGACGAGTTTTCGTCCTAAACCCTGATACTTCGAAAGAGATTGTCCATTTTGTACACGAAGTGCATCCAGTTTTTGCCGTAACCCTCTCAACTTTTCAGCACATGCTATGTGGGTGAAATTATGATACCATGCCAAGTTTCAACCATTTCAGAGTTCATTTGCGGTGCTTTTTAATTTCAGGGTCATTTAGCTCAAAACAATTCATTTAATGCATGAAAAATAGTAAATGAAGTTAGATAGGGTTGAAATTTTAGGATGTGGCTTCTAATGGTTCATATTGAATGCACAAAAAGTCTGGAGTTGAAATAAGTTAAAAAAAATTGAAATCCTTATGTAACAGACGAGTTTTGGTCCGAAACCCTGATACTTCGAAAGAGATTGTCCATTTTGTACACGAAGTGCATCCAGCTTTTGCCGTAACCCTCTCAACTTTTTATCCCATGCTATGTGGGTGAAATTATGATACCATGCCAAGTTTCAACCTTTTTAGAGTTCATTTGTGGTGCTTTTTAATTTCAGGGTCATTTAGCTCAAAATAATTCATTAAATGCATAAAAAATAGCAAATGAAGTTAGATAGGGTTGAAATTTTAGGATGTGGCTTCTAATGCTTCATATTGAATGCACAAAAAGTCTGGAGTTGAAATAAGTTAAAAAAATTGAAATCCTTTGGTAACACACGAGTTTTCGTCCGAAACCTTGATACTTCGAAAGAGATTGTCCATTTTGTACACGAAGTGCATCCAGTTTTTGCCGTAACCCTCTCAACTTTTTAGCACATGCTATGTGGGTGAAATTATGATACCATGCCAACTTTCAACCATTTCAGAGTTCATTTGTGGTGCTTTTTAATTTCAGGGTCATTTAGCTCAAAACAATTCATTAAATGCATGAAAAATAGCAAATGAAGTTAGATAGGGTTGAAAGTTTAGGATGTGGATTCTAATGGTTCATATTGAATGCACAAAAAGTCTGGAGTTGAAATAATTTTAAAAAATTGAAATCCTTTTGTAACAGACGAGTTTTCGTCCGAAACCGTGATACTTCGAAAGAGATTGTCCATTTTGTACACGAAGTGCATCCAGTTTTTGCCGTAACCCTCTCAACTTTTTAGCACATGCTATGTGGGTGAAATTATGATACCATGCCAAGTTTCAACCATTTCAGAGTTCATTTGTGGTGCTTTTTAATTTCAGGGTCATTTAGCTCAAAACAATTCATTAAATGCATGAAAAATAGCAAATGAAGTTAGATAGGGTTGAAAGTTTAGGATGTGGCTTCTAATGGTTCATATTGAATGCACAAAAAGTCTGGAGTTGAAATAATTTTAAAAAATTGAAATCCTTTTGTAACAGACGAGTTTTCGTCCGAAACCGTGATACTTCGAAAGAGATTGTCCATTTTGTACACGAAGTGCATCCAGTTTTTGCCGTAACCCTCTCAACTTTTTAGCACATGCTATGTGGGTGAAATTATGATACCATGCCAACTTTCAACCATTTCAGAGTTCATTTGTGGTGCTTTTTAATTTCAGGGTTATTTAGCTCAAAACAATTCATTAAATGCATGAAAAATAGCAAATGAAGTTAGATAGGGTTGAAATTTAAAGAATGTGGCTTCTAATGGTTCATATGGAATGCACAAAAAGTTTGGAGTTGTAATAAGTTTAAAAAAATTGAAATCCTTTTGTAACAGACGAGTTTTCGTCCTAAACCCTGATACTTCGAAAGAGATTGTCCATTTTGTACACGAAGTGCATCCAGTTTTTGCCGTAACCCTCTCAACTTTTCAGCACATGCTATGTGGGTGAAATGATGATACCATGCCAAGTTTCAACCATTTCAGAGTTCATTTGCGGTGCTTTTTAATTTCAGGGTCATTTAGCTCAAAACAATTTATTTAATGCATGAAAAATAGCAAATGAAGTTAGATAGGGTTGAAATTTAAGGATGTGGCTTCTAATGGTTCATATTGAATGCACAAAAAGTTTGGAGTTGAAATAAGTTAAAAAAAATTGAAATCCTTTTGTAACAGACGAGTTTTCGTCCTAAACCATGATACTTCGAAAGAGATTGTCCATTTTGTACACGAAGTGCATCCAGTTTTTGCCGTAACCCTCTCAACTTTTTAGCACATGCTATGTGGCTGAAATTATGATACCATGCCAACTTTCAACCATTTCAGAGTTCATTTGTGGTGCTTTTTAATTTCAGGGTTATTTAGCTCAAAACAATTCATTAAATACATGAAAAATAGCAAATGAAGTTAGATAGGGTTGAAATTTTAGGATGTGGCTTCTAATGGTTCATATTGAATGCACAAAAAGTCTGGAGTTGAAATAATTTTAAAAAATTGAAATCCTTTTGTAACAGACGAGTTTTCGTCCGAAACCGTGATACTTCGAAAGAGATTGTCCATTTTGTACACGAAGTGCATCCAGTTTTTGCCGTAACCCTCTCAACTTTTTAGCACATGCTATGTGGGTGAAATTATGATACCATGCCAACTTTCAACCATTTCAGAGTTCATTTGTGGTGCTTTTTAATTTCAGGGTTATTTAGCTCAAAACAATTCATTAAATGCATGAAAAATAGCAAATGAAGTTAGATAGGGTTGAAATTTTGGGATGTGGCTTCTAATGGTTCATATGGAATGCACAAAAAGTTTGGAGTTGAAATAAGTTTAAAAAAATTGAAATCCTTTTGTAACAGACGAGTTTTCGTCCTAAACCCTGATACTTCGAAAGAGATTGTCCATTTTGTACACGAAGTGCATCCAGTTTTTTCCGTAACCCTCTCAACTTTTTAGCACATGCTATGTGGGTGAAATTATGATACCATGCCAAGTTTCAACCATTTCAGAGTTCATTTGTGGTGCTTTTTAATTTCAGGGTCATTTAGCTCAAAACAATTCATTTAATGCATGAAAAATAGCAAATGAAGTTAGATAGGGTTGAAATTTTAGGATGTGGCTTCTAATGGTTCATATTGAATGCACAAAAAGTTTGGAGTTGAAATAAGTTAAAAAAATTTGAAATCCTTTTGTAACAGACGAGTTTTCGTCCTAAACCCTGATACTTCGAAAGAGATTGTCCATTTTGTACTAGAAGTGCATCCAGTTTTTGCCGTAACCCTCTCAACTTTTTAGCACATGCTATGTGGGTGAAATTATGATACCATGCCAAGTTTCAACCATTTCAGAGTTCATTTGTGGTGCTTTTTAATTTCAGGGTCATTTAGCTCAAAACAATTCATTAAATGCATGAAAAATAGCAAAT
Organism: Elymus sibiricus; assembly: GCA_039707655.1. NCBI lineage: Eukaryota > Viridiplantae > Streptophyta > Magnoliopsida > Poales > Poaceae > Elymus > Elymus sibiricus. Next base: position 244,913,149 of record CM077665.1, read on the forward strand.
GAAGTTAGATAGGGTTGAAATTTTAGGATGTGGCTTCTAATGGTTCATATTGAATGCACAAAAAGTCTGGAGTTGAAATAAGTTAAAGAAAATTGAAATCCTTTTGTAACAGACGAGTTTTCGTCCGAAACCCTGATATTTCGAAAGAGATTGTCCATTTTGTACACGAAGTGCATCCAGTTTTTGCCGTAACCCTCTCAACTTTTTAGCACATGCTATGTGGGTGAAATTATGATACCATGCCAAGTTTCAACCATTTGATAGTTCATTTGTGGTGCTTTTTAATTTCAGGGTCATTTAGCTCAAAACAATTCATTAAATGCATGAAAAATAGGAAATGAAGTTAGATAGGGTTGAAATTTTAGGATGTGGCTTCTAATGGTTCATATTGAATGCACAAAAAGTCTGGAGTTGAAATAAGTTAAAAAAATTGAAATCCTTATGTAACAGACGAGTTTTCGTCCGAAACCCTGATACTTCGAAAGAGATTGTCCATTTTGTACACGAAGTGCATCCAGCTTTTGCCGTAACCCTCTCAACTTTTTATCCCAATGTATGTGGGTGAAATTATGATACCATGCCAAGTTTCAACCTTTTTAGAGTTCATTTGTGGTGCTTTTTAATTTCAGGGTCATTTAGCTCAAAACAATTCATTAAATGCATAAAAAATCGCAAATGAAGTTAGATAGGGTTGAAATTTTAGGATGTGGCTTCTAATGCTTCATATTGATTGCACAAAAAGTCTTGAGTTGAAATAAGTTAAAAAAATTGAAATCCTTTTGTAACACACGAGTTTTCGTTCGAAACCCTGATACTTCGAAAGAGATTGTCCGTTTTGTACACGAAGTGCATCCAGTTTTTGCCGTAACCCTCTCAACTTTTTAGCACATGCTATGTGGGTGAAATTATGATATCATGCCAAGTTTCAACCATTTCAGAGTTCATTTGTGGTGCTTTTTAATTTCAGGGTCATTTAGCTCAAAACAATTCATTAAATGCATGAAAAATAGCAAATGAAGTTAGATAGGGTTGAAAGTTTAGGATGTGGCTTCTAATGGTTCATATTGAATGCACAAAAAGTCTGGAGTTGAAATAATTTTAAAAAATTGAAATCCTTTTGTAACAGACGAGTTTTCGTCCGAAACCCTGATACTTCGAAAGAGATTTTCCATTTTGTACACGAAGTGCATCCAGTTTTTGCCGTAACCCTCTCAACTTTTTAGCACATGCTATGTGGGTGAAATTATGATACCATGCCAACTTTCAACCATTTCAGAGTTCATTTGTGGTGCTTTTTAATTTCAGGGTTATTTAGCTCAAAACAATTCATTTAATGCATGAAAAATAGCAAATGAAGTTAGATAGGGTTGAAATTTTAGGATGTGGCTTCTAATGGTTCATATGGAATGCACAAAAAGTTTGGAGTTGAAATAAGTTTAAAAAAATTGAAATCCTGTTGTAACAGACGAGTTTTCGTCCTAAACCCTGATACTTCGAAAGAGATTGTCCATTTTGTACACGAAGTGCATCCAGTTTTTTCCGTAACCCTCTCAAATTTTTAGCACATGCTATGTGGGTGAAATTATGATACCATGCCAAGTTTCAACCATTTCAGAGTTCATTTGTGGTGCTTTTTAATTTCAGGGTCATTTAGCTCAAAACAATTCATTTAATGCATGAAAAATAGCAAATGAAGTTAGATAGGGTTGAAATATTAGGATGTGGCTTCTAATGGTTCATATTGAATGCACAAAAAGTTTGGAGTTGAAATAAGTTAAAAAAATTTGAAATCCTTTTGTAACAGACGAGTTTTCGTCCTAAACCCTCATACTTCGAAAGAGATTGTCCATTTTGTACACGAAGTGCATCCAGTTTTTGCCGTAACCCTCTCAACTTTTTAGCACATGCTATGTGGGTGAAATTATGATACCATGCCAAGTTTCAACCATTTCAGAGTTCATTTGTGGTGCTTTTTAATTTCAGGGTCATTTAGCTCAAAACAATTCATTAAATGCATGAAAAATAGCAAATGAAGTTAGATAGGGTTGAAATTTTAGGATGTGGCTTCTAATGGTTCATATTGAATGCACAAAAAGTCTGGAGTTGAAATAAGTTAAAAAAATTGAAATCCTTATGTAACAGACGAGTTTTCGTTCGAAACCCTGATACTTCGAAAGAGATTGTCCATTTTGTACACGAAGTGCATCCAGCTTTTGCCGTAACCCTCTCAACTTTTTATCACATGCTATGTGGGTGAAATTATGATACCATGCCAAGTTTCAACCTTTTTAGAGTTCATTTGTGGTGCTTTTTAATTTCAGGGTCATTTAGCTCAAAACAATTCATTAAATGCATAAAAAATAGCAAATGAAGTTAGATAGGGTTGAAATTTTAGGATGTGGCTTCTAATGCTTCATATTGAATGCACAAAAAGTCTGGAGTTGAAATAAGTTAAAAAAATTGAAATCCTTTGGTAACACACGAGTTTTCGTCCGAAACCCTGATACTTCGAAAGAGATTGTCCATTTTGTACACGAAGTGCATCCAGTTTTTGCCGTAACCCTCTCAACTTTTTAGCACATGCTATGTGGGTGAAATTATGATACCATGCCAAGTTTCAACCATTTCAGAGTTCATTTGTGGTGCTTTTTAATTTCAGGGTCATTTAGCTCAAAACAATTCATTAAATGCATGAAAAATAGCAAATGAAGTTAGATAGGGTTGAAAGTTTAGGATGTGGCTTCTAATGGTTCGTATTAAATGCACAAAAAGTCTGGAGTTGAAATAATTTTAAGAAATTGAAATCCTTTTGTAACAGACGAGTTTTCGTCCGAAACCGTGATACTTCGAAAGAGATTGTCCATTTTGTACACGAAGTGCATCCAGTTTTTGCCGTAACCCTCTCAACTTTTTAGCACATGCTATGTGGGTGAAATTATGATACCATGCCAACTTTCAACCATTTCAGAGTTCATTTGTGGTGCTTTTTAATTTCAGGGTTATTTAGCTCAAAACAATTCATTAAATGCATGAAAAATAGCAAATGAAGTTAGATAGGGTTGAAATTTAAAGAATGTGGCTTCTAATGGTTCATATGGAATGCACATAAAGTTTGGAGTTGTAATAAGTTTAAAAAAATTGAAATCCTTTTGTAACAGACGAGTTTTCGTCCTAAACCCTGATACTTCGAAAGAGATTGTCCATTTTGTACACGAAGTGCATCCAGTTTTTGCCGTAACCCTCTCAACTTTTCAGCACATGTTATGTGGGTGAAATTATGATACCATGCCAAGTTTCAACCATTTCAGAGTTCATTTGCGGTGCTTTTTAATTTCAGGGTCATTTAGCTCAAAACAATTCATTTAATGCATGAAAAATAGTAAATGAAGTTAGATAGGGTTGAAATTTTAGGATGTGGCTTCTAATGGTTCATATTGAATGCACAAAAAGTCTGGAGTTGAAATAAGTTAAAAAAAATTGAAATCCTTATGTAACAGACGAGTTTTCGTCCGAAACCCTGATACTTCGAAAGAGATTGTCCATTTTGTACACGAAGTGCATCCAGCTTTTGCCGTAACCCTCTCAACTTTTTATCCCATGCTATATGGGTGAAATTATGATACCATGCCAAGTTTCAACCTTTTTAGAGTTCATTTGTGGTGCTTTTTAATTTCAGGGTCATTTAGCTCAAAACAATTCATTAAATCCATAAAAAATAGCAAATGAAGTTAGATAGGGTTGAAATTTTAGGATGTGGCTTCTAATGCTTCATATTGATTGCACAAAAAGTCTGGAGTTGAAATAAGTTAAAAAAATTGAAATCCTTTGGTAACACACGAGTTTTCGTCCGAAACCCTGATACTTCGAAAGAGATTGTCCATTTTGTAGACGAAGTGCATCCAGTTTTTGCCGTAACCCTCTCAACTTTTTAGCACATGCTATGTGGGTGAAATTATGATACCATGCCAAGTTTCAACCATTTCAGAGTTCATTTGTGGTGCTTTTTAATTTCAGGGTCATTTAGCTCAAAACAATTCATTAAATGCATGAAAAATAGCAAATGAAGTTAGATAGGGTTGAAAGTTTAGGATGTGGCTTCTAATGGTTCATATTGAATGCACAAAAAGTCTGGAGTTGAAATAAGTTAAAAAAAATTGAAATCCTTTTGTAACAGACGAGTTTTCGTCCGAAACCCTGATATTTCGAAAGAGATTGTCCATTTTGTACACGCAGTGCATCCAGTTTTTGCCGTAACCCTCTCAACTTTTTAGCACATGCTATGTGGGTGAAATTATGATACCATGCCAAGTTTCAACCATTTGATAGTTCATTTGTGGTGCTTTTTAATTTCAGGGTCATTTAGCTCAACACAATTCATTAAATGCATGAAAAATAGGAAATGAAGTTAGATTGGGTTGAAATTTTAGGATGTGGCTTCTAATGGTTCATATTGAATGCACAAAAAGTCTGGAGTTGAAAAAAGTTAAAAAAATTTGAAATCCTTATGTAACAGACGAGTTTTCGTCCGAAACCCTGATACTTCGAAAGAGATTGTCCATTTTGTACACGAAGTGCATCCAGCTTTTGTCGTAACCCTCTCAACTTTTTAGCACATGCTATGTGGGTGAAATTATGATACCATGCCAACTTTCAACCATTTCAGAGTTCATTTGTGGTGCTTTTTAATTTCAGGGTCATTTAGCTCAAAACAATTCATTAAATGCATGAAAAATAGCAAATGAAGTTAGATAGGGTTGAAATTTTAGGATGTGGCTTCTAATGGTTCATATTGAATGCACAAAAAGTCTGGAGTTGAAATAAGTTAAAAAAAATTGAAATCCTTTTGTAACAGACGAGTTTTCGTCTGAAACCCTGATATTTCGAAAGAGATTGTCCATTTTGTACACGAAGTGCATCCAGTTTTTGCCGTAACCCTCTCAACTTTTTAGCACATGCTATGTAGGTGAAATTATGATACCATGCCAAGTTTCAACCATTTGATAGTTCATTTGGGGTGCTTTTTAATTTCAGGGTCATTTAGCTCAAAACAATTCATTAAATTCATGAAAAATAGGAAATGAAGTTAGATAGGGTTGAAATTTTAGGATGTGGCTTCCAATGGTTCATATTGAATGCACAAAAAGTCTGGAGTTGAAAAAAGTTAAAAAAAATTGAAATCCTTATGTAACAGACGAGTTTTCGTCCGAAACACTGATACTTCGAAAGAGATTGTCCATTTTGTACACGAAGTGCATCCAGATTTTGCGGTAACCTTCTCAACTTTTTAGCACATGTTATGTGGGTGAAATTATGATACCATGCCAAGTTGCAACCATTTCAGAGTTCATTTGTGGTGCTTTTTAATTTCAGGGTCATTTAGCTCAAAACAATTCATTAAATGCATGAAAAATAGGAAATGAAGTTAGATAGGGTTGAAATTTTAGGATGTGGCTTCTAATGGTTCATATTGAATGCACAAAAAGTCTGGAGTTGAAATAAGTTCAAAAAATTGAAATCCTTATGTAACAGACGAGTTTTCGTCCGAAACCCTGATACTTCGAAAGAGATTGTCCATTTTGTACACGAAGTGCATCCAGTTTTTGCCGTAACCCTCTCAACTTTTTAGCACATGCTATGTGGGTGAAATTATGATACCATGCCAAGTTTCAACCATTTCAGAGTTCATTTGTGGTGCTTTTTAATTTCAGGGTCATTTAGCTCAAAACAATTCATTAAATGCATGAAAAATAGCAAATGAAGTTAGATAGGGTTGAAATTTTAGGATGTGGCTTCTAATGGTTCATATTGAATGCACAAAAAGTCTGGAGTTGAAATAAGTTAAAAAAAATTGAAATCCTTTTGTAACAGACGAGTTTTCGTCCGAAACCCTGATATTTCGAAAGAGATTGTCCATTTTGTACACGAAGTGCATCCAGTTTTTGCCGTAACCCTCTCAACTTTTTAGCACATGCTATGTGGGTGAAATTATGATACCATGCCAAGTTTCAACCATTTGATAGTTCATTTGTGGTGCTTTTTAATTTCAGGGTCATTTAGCTCAAAACAATTCATTAAATGCATGAAAAATAGGAAATGAAGTTAGATTGGGTTGAAATTTTAGGATGTGGCTTCTAATGGTTCATATTGAATGCACAAAAAGTCTGGAGTTGAAAAAAGTTAAAAAAATTTGAAATCCTTATGTAACAGACGAGTTTTCGTCCGAAACCCTGATACTTCGAAAGAGATTGTCCATTTTGTACACGAAGTGCATCCAGCTTTTGCCGTAACCCTCTCAACTTTTTAGCACATGCTATGTGGGTGAAATTATGATACCATGCCAACTTTCAACCATTTCAGAGTTCATTTGTCGTGCTTTTTAATTTCAGGGTCATTTAGCTCAAAACAATTCATTAAATGCATGAAAAATAGCAAATGAAGTTAGATAGGGTTGAAATTTTAGGATGTGGCTTCTAATGGTTCATATTGAATGCACAAAAAGTCTGGAGTTGAAATAAGTTAAAAAAAATTGAAATCCTTTTGTAACAGACGAGTTTTCGTCCGAAACCCTGATATTTCGAAAGAGATTGTCCATTTTGTACACGAAGTGCATCCAGTTTTTGCCGTAACCCTCTCAACTTTTTAGCACATGCTATGTAGGTGAAATTATGATACCATGCCAAGTTTCAACCATTTGATAGTTCATTTGGGGTGCTTTTTAATTTCAGGGTCATTTAGCTCAAAACAATTCATTAAATGCATGAAAAATAGGAAATGAAGTTAGATAGGGTTGAAATTTTAGGATGTGGCTTCCAATGGTTCATATTGAATGCACAAAAAGTCTGGAGTTGAAAAAAGTTAAAAAAAATTGAAATCCTTATGTAACAGACGAGTTTTCGTCCGAAACACTGATACTTCGAAAGAGATTGTCCATTTTGTACACGAAGTGCATCCAGATTTTGCGGTAACCCTCTCAACTTTTTAGCACATGCTATGTGGGTGAAATTATGATACCATGCCAAGTTTCAACCATTTCAGAGTTCATTTGTGGTGCTTTTTAATTTCAGGGTCATTTAGCTCAAAACAATTCATTAAATGCATGAAAAATAGGAAATGAAGTTAGATAGGGTTGAAATTTTAGGATGTGGCTTCTAATGGTTCATATTGAATGCACAAAAAGTCTGGAGTTGAAATAAGTTCAAAAAATTGAAATCCTTATGTAACAGACGAGTTTTCGTCCGAAACCCTGATACTTCGAAAGAGATTGTCCATTTTGTACACGAAGTGCATCCAGATTTTGCCGTAACCCTCTCAACTTTTTATCCCATGCTATGTGGGTGAAATTATGATACCATGCCAAGTTTCAACCTTTTTAGAGTTCATTTGTGGTGCTTTTTAATTTCAGGGTCATTTAGCTCAAAACAATTCATTAAATGCATAAAAAATAGCAAATGAAGTTAGATAGGGTTGAAATTTTAGGATGTGGCTTCTAATGCTTCATATAGAATGCACAAAAAGTCTGGAGTTGAAATAAGTTAAAAAAATTGAAATCCTTTGGTAACACACGAGTTTTCGTCCGAAACCCTGATACTTCGAAAGAGATTGTCCATTTTGTACACGAAGTGCATCCAGTTTTTGCCGTAACCCTCTCAACTTTTTAGCACATGCTATGTGGGTGAAATTATGATACCATGCCAACTTTCAACCATTTCAGAGTTCATTTGTGGTGCTTTTTAATTTCAGGGTCATTTAGCTCAAAACAATTCATTAAATGCATGAAAAATAGCAAATGAAGTTAGATAGGGTTGAAAGTTTAGGATGTGGATTCTAATGGTTCATATTGAATGCACAAAAAGTCTGGAGTTGAAATAATTTTAAAAAATTGAAATCCTTTTGTAACAGACGAGTTTTCGTCCGAAACCGTGATACTTCGAAAGAGATTGTCCATTTTGTACACGAAGTGCATCCAGTTTTTGCCGTAACCCTCTCAACTTTTTAGCACATGCTATGTGGGTGAAATTATGATACCATGCCAACTTTCAACCATTTCAGAGTTCATTTGTGGTGCTTTTTAATTTCAGGGTTATTGAGCTCAAAACAATTCATTAAATGCATGAAAAATAGCAAATGAAGTTAGATAGGGTTGAAATTTAAAGAATGTGGCTTCTAATGGTTCATATGGAATGCACAAAAAGTTTGGAGTTGTAATAAGTTTAAAAAAATTGAAATCCTTTTGTAACAGACGAGTTTTCGTCCTAAACCCAGATACTTCGAAAGAGATTGTCCATTTTGTACACGAAGTGCATCCAGTTTTTGCCGTAACCCTCTCAACTTTTCAGCACATGCTATGTGGGTGAAATTATGATACCATGCCAAGTTTCAACCATTTCAGAGTTCATTTGCGGTGCTTTTTAATTTCAGGGTCATTTAGCTCAAAACAATTCATTAAATGCATGAAAAATAGGAAATGAAGTTAGATAGGGTTGAAATTTTAGGATGTGGCTTCTAATGGTTCATATTGAATGCACAAAAAGTCTGGAGTTGAAATAAGTTAAAAAAAATTGAAATCCTTATGTAACAGACGAGTTTTCGTCCGAAACCCTGATACTTCGAAAGAGATTGTCCATTTTGTACACGAAGTGCATCCAGCTTTTGCCGTAACCCTCTCAACTTTTTATCCCATGCTATGTGGGTGAAATTATGATACCATGCCAAGTTTCAACCTTTTTAGAGTTCATTTGTGGTGCTTTTTAATTTCAGGGTCATTTAGCTCAAAACAATTCATTAAATGCATAAAAAATAGCAAATGAAGTTAGATAGGGTTGAAATTTTAGGATGTGGCTTCTAATGCTTCATATTGAATGCACAAAAAGTCTGGAGTTGAAATAAGTTAAAAAAATTGAAATCCTTTGGTAACACACGAGTTTTCGTCCGAAACCCTGATACTTCGAAAGAGATTGTCCATTTTGTACACGAAGTGCATCCAGTTTTTGCCGTAACCCTCTCAACTTTTTAGGACATGCTATGTGGGTGAAATTATGATACCATGCCAAGTTTCAACCATTTCAGAGTTCATTTGTGGTGCTTTTTAATTTCAGGGTCATTTAGCTCAAAACAATTCATTAAATGCATGAAAAATAGCAAATGAAGTTAGATAGGGTTGAAAGTTTAGGATGTGGATTCTAATGGTTCATATTGAATGCACAAAAAGTCTGGAGTTGAAATAATTTTAAAAAATTGAAATCCTTTTGTAACAGACGAGTTTTCGTCCGAAACCGTGATACTTCGAAAGAGATTGTCCATTTTGTACACGAAGTGCATCCAGTTTTTGCCGTAACCCTCTCAACTTTTTAGCACATGCTATGTGGGTGAAATTATGATACCATGCCAAGTTTCAACCATTTCAGAGTTCATTTGTGGTGCTTTTTAATTTCAGGGTTATTGAGCTCAAAACAATTCATTAAATGCATGAAAAATAGCAAATGAAGTTAGATAGGGTTGAAATTTAAAGAATGTGGCTTCTAATGGTTCATATGGAATGCACAAAAAGTTTGGAGTTGTAATAAGTTTAAAAAAATTGAAATCCTTTTGTAACAGACGAGTTTTCGTCCTAAACCCAGATACTTCGAAAGAGATTGTCCATTTTGTACACGAAGTGCATCCAGTTTTTGCCGTAACCCTCTCAACTTTTCAGCACATGCTATGTGGGTGAAATTATGATACCATGCCAAGTTTCAACCATTTCAGAGTTCATTTGCGGTGCTTTTTAATTTCAGGGTCATTTAGCTCAAAACAATTCATTAAATGCATGAAAAATAGGAAATGAAGTTAGATAGGGTTGAAATTTTAGGATGTGGCTTCTAATGGTTCATATTGAATGCACAAAAAGTCTGGAGTTGAAATAAGTTAAAAAAAATTTGAAATCCTTATGTAACAGACGAGTTTTCGTCCGAAACCCTGATACTTCGAAAGAGATTGTCCATTTTGTACACGAAGTGCATCCAGCTTTTGCCGTAACCCTCTCAACTTTTTATCCCATGCTATGTGGGTGAAATTATGATACCATGCCAAGTTTCAACCTTTTTAGAGTTCATTTGTGGTGCTTTTTAATTTCAGGGTCATTTAGCTCAAAACAATTCATTAAATGCATAAAAAATAGCAAATGAAGTTAGATAGGGTTGAAATTTTAGGATGTGGCTTCTAATGCTTCATATTGAATGCACAAAAAGTCTGGAGTTGAAATAAGTTAAAAAAATTGAAATCCTTTGGTAACACACGAGTTTTCGTCCCAACCCCTGATACTTCGAAAGAGATTGTCCATTTTGTACACGAAGTGCATCCAGTTTTTGCCGTAACCCTCTCAACTTTTTAGGACATGCTATGTGGGTGAAATTATGATACCATGCCAAGTTTCAACCATTTCAGAGTTCATTTGTGGTGCTTTTTAATTTCAGGGTCATTTAGCTCAAAACAATTCATTAAATGCATGAAAAATAGCAAATGAAGTTAGATAGGGTTGAAAGTTTAGGATGTGGATTCTAATGGTTCATATTGAATGCACAAAAAGTCTGGAGTTGAAATAATTTTAAAAAATTGAAATCCTTTTGTAACAGACGAGTTTTCGTCCGAAACCGTGATACTTCGAAAGAGATTGTCCATTTTGTACACGAAGTGCATCCAGTTTTTGCCGTAACCCTCTCAACTTTTTAGCACATGCTATGTGGGTGAAATTATGATACCATGCCAACTTTCAACCATTTCAGAGTTCATTTGTGGTGCTTTTTAATTTCAGGGTTATTGAGCTCAAAACAATTCATTAAATGCATGAAAAATAGCAAATGAAGTTAGATAGGGTTGAAATTTAAAGAATGTGGCTTCTAATGGTTCATATGGAATGCACAAAAAGTTTGGAGTTGTAATAAGTTTAAAAAAATTGAAATCCTTTTGTAACAGACGAGTTTTCGTCCTAAACCCAGATACTTCGAAAGAGATTGTCCATTTTGTACACGAAGTGCATCCAGTTTTTGCCGTAACCCTCTCAACTTTTCAGCACATGCTATGTGGGTGAAATTATGATACCATGCCAAGTTTCAACCATTTCAGAGTTCATTTGCGGTGCTTTTTAATTTCAGGGTCATTTAGCTCAAAACAATTCATTAAATGCATGAAAAATAGGAAATGAAGTTAGATAGGGTTGAAATTTTAGGATGTGGCTTCTAATGGTTCATATTGAATGCACAAAAAGTCTGGAGTTGAAATAAGTTAAAAAAAATTGAAATCCTTATGTAACAGACGAGTTTTCGTCCGAAACCCTGATACTTCGAAAGAGATTGTCCATTTTGTACACGAAGTGCATCCAACTTTTGCCGTAACCCTCTCAACTTTTTATCCCATGCTATGTGGGTGAAATTATGATACCATGCCAAGTTTCAACCTTTTTAGAGTTCATTTGTGGTGCTTTTTAATTTCAGGGTCATTTAGCTCAAAACAATTCATTAAATGCATAAAAAATAGCAAATGAAGTTAGATAGGGTTGAAATTTTAGGATGTGGCTTCTAATGCTTCATATTGAATGCACAAAAAGTCTGGAGTTGAAATAAGTTAAAAAAATTGAAATCCTTTGGTAACACACGAGTTTTCGTCCGAAACCCTGATACTTCGAAAGAGATTGTCCATTTTGTACACGAAGTGCATCCAGTTTTTGCCGTAACCCTCTCAACTTTTTAGGACATGCTATGTGGGTGAAATTATGATACCATGCCAAGTTTCAACCATTTCAGAGTTCATTTGTGGTGCTTTTTAATTTCAGGGTCATTTAGCTCAAAACAATTCATTAAATGCATGAAAAATAGCAAATGAAGTTAGATAGGGTTGAAAGTTTAGGATGTGGCTTCTAATGGTTCGTATTAAATGCACAAAAAGTCTGGAGTTGAAATAATTTTAAAAAATTGAATCCTTTTGTAACAGACGAGTTTTCGTCCGAAACCCTGATATTTCGAAAGAGATTGTCCATTTTGTACACGAAGTGCATCCAGTTTTTGCCGTAACCCTCTCAACTTTTTAGCACATGCTATGTGGGTGAAATTATGATACCATGCCAAGTTTCAACCATTTCAGAGTTCATTTGTGGTGCTTTTTAATTTCAGGGTCATTTAGCTCAAAACAATTCATTAAATGCATGAAAAATAGCAAATGAAGTTAGATAGGGTTGAAAGTTTAGGATGTGGCTTCTAATGGTTCGTATTAAATGCACAAAAAGTCTGGAGTTGAAATAATTTTAAAAAATTGAAATCCTTTTGTAACAGACGAGTTTTCGTCCGAAACCGTGATACTTCGAAAGAGATTGTCCATTTTGTACACGAAGTGCATCCAGTTTTTGCCGTAACCCTCTCAACTTTTTAGCACATGCTATGTGGGTGAAATTATGATACCATGCCAACTTTCAACCATTTCAGAGTTCATTTGTGGTGCTTTTTAATTTCAGGGTTATTTAGCTCAAAACAATTCATTAAATGCATGAAAAATAGCAAATGAAGTTAGATAGGGTTGAAAGTTTAGGATGTGGATTCTAATGGTTCATATTGAATGCACAAAAAGTCTGGAGTTGAAATAATTTTAAAAAATTGAAATCCTTTTGTAACAGACGAGTTTTCGTCCGAAACCGTGATACTTCGAAAGAGATTGTCCATTTTGTACACGAAGTGCATCCAGTTTTTGCCGTAACCCTCTCAACTTTTTAGCACATGCTATGTGGGTGAAATTATGATACCATGCCAACTTTCAACCATTTCAGAGTTCATTTGTGGTGCTTTTTAATTTCAGGGTTATTGAGCTCAAAACAATTCATTAAATGCATGAAAAATAGCAAATGAAGTTAGATAGGGTTGAAATTTAAAGAATGTGGCTTCTAATGGTTCATATGGAATGCACAAAAAGTTTGGAGTTGTAATAAGTTTAAAAAAATTGAAATCCTTTTGTAACAGACGAGTTTTCGTCCTAAACCCAGATACTTCGAAAGAGATTGTCCATTTTGTACACGAAGTGCATCCAGTTTTTGCCGTAACCCTCTCAACTTTTCAGCACATGCTATGTGGGTGAAATTATGATACCATGCCAAGTTTCAACCATTTCAGAGTTCATTTGCGGTGCTTTTTAATTTCAGGGTCATTTAGCTCAAAACAATTCATTAAATGCATGAAAAATAGGAAATGAAGTTAGATAGGGTTGAAATTTTAGGATGTGGCTTCTAATGGTTCATATTGAATGCACAAAAAGTCTGGAGTTGAAATAAGTTAAAAAAAATTGAAATCCTTATGTAACAGACGAGTTTTCGTCCGAAACCCTGATACTTCGAAAGAGATTGTCCATTTTGTACACGAAGTGCATCCAGCTTTTGCCGTAACCCTCTCAACTTTTTATCCCATGCTATGTGGGTGAAATTATGATACCATGCCAAGTTTCAACCTTTTTAGAGTTCATTTGTGGTGCTTTTTAATTTCAGGGTCATTTAGCTCAAAACAATTCATTAAATGCATAAAAAATAGCAAATGAAGTTAGATAGGGTTGAAATTTTAGGATGTGGCTTCTAATGCTTCATATTGAATGCACAAAAAGTCTGGAGTTGAAATAAGTTAAAAAAATTGAAATCCTTTGGTAACACACGAGTTTTCGTCCGAAACCCTGATACTTCGAAAGAGATTGTCCATTTTGTACACGAAGTGCATCCAGTTTTTGCCGTAACCCTCTCAACTTTTTAGGACATGCTATGTGGGTGAAATTATGATACCATGCCAAGTTTCAACCATTTCAGAGTTCATTTGTGGTGCTTTTTAATTTCAGGGTCATTTAGCTCAAAACAATTCATTAAATGCATGAAAAATAGCAAATGAAGTTAGATAGGGTTGAAAGTTTAGGATGTGGATTCTAATGGTTCATATTGAATGCACAAAAAGTCTGGAGTTGAAATAATTTTAAAAAATTGAAATCCTTTTGTAACAGACGAGTTTTCGTCCGAAACCGTGATACTTCGAAAGAGATTGTCCATTTTGTACACGAAGTGCATCCAGTTTTTGCCGTAACCCTCTCAACTTTTTAGCACATGCTATGTGGGTGAAATTATGATACCATGCCAAGTTTCAACCATTTCAGAGTTCATTTGTGGTGCTTTTTAATTTCAGGGTTATTGAGCTCAAAACAATTCATTAAATGCATGAAAAATAGCAAATGAAGTTAGATAGGGTTGAAATTTAAAGAATGTGGCTTCTAATGGTTCATATGGAATGCACAAAAAGTTTGGAGTTGTAATAAGTTTAAAAAAATTGAAATCCTTTTGTAACAGACGAGTTTTCGTCCTAAACCCAGATACTTCGAAAGAGATTGTCCATTTTGTACACGAAGTGCATCCAGTTTTTGCCGTAACCCTCTCAACTTTTCAGCACATGCTATGTGGGTGAAATTATGATACCATGCCAAGTTTCAACCATTTCAGAGTTCATTTGCGGTGCTTTTTAATTTCAGGGTCATTTAGCTCAAAACAATTCATTAAATGCATGAAAAATAGGAAATGAAGTTAGATAGGGTTGAAATTTTAGGATGTGGCTTCTAATGGTTCATATTGAATGCACAAAAAGTCTGGAGTTGAAATAAGTTAAAAAAAAATTGAAATCCTTATGTAACAGACGAGTTTTCGTCCGAAACCCTGATACTTCGAAAGAGATTGTCCATTTTGTACACGAAGTGCATCCAGCTTTTGCCGTAACCCTCTCAACTTTTTATCCCATGCTATGTGGGTGAAATTATGATACCATGCCAAGTTTCAACCTTTTTAGAGTTCATTTGTGGTGCTTTTTAATTTCAGGGTCATTTAGCTCAAAACAATTCATTAAATGCATAAAAAATAGCAAATGAAGTTAGATAGGGTTGAAATTTTAGGATGTGGCTTCTAATGCTTCATATTGAATGCACAAAAAGTCTGGAGTTGAAATAAGTTAAAAAAATTGAAATCCTTTGGTAACACACGAGTTTTCGTCCCAACCCCTGATACTTCGAAAGAGATTGTCCATTTTGTACACGAAGTGCATCCAGTTTTTGCCGTAACCCTCTCAACTTTTTAGGACATGCTATGTGGGTGAAATTATGATACCATGCCAAGTTTCAACCATTTCAGAGTTCATTTGTGGTGCTTTTTAATTTCAGGGTCATTTAGCTCAAAACAATTCATTAAATGCATGAAAAATAGCAAATGAAGTTAGATAGGGTTGAAAGTTTAGGATGTGGATTCTAATGGTTCATATTGAATGCACAAAAAGTCTGGAGTTGAAATAATTTTAAAAAATTGAAATCCTTTTGTAACAGACGAGTTTTCGTCCGAAACCGTGATACTTCGAAAGAGATTGTCCATTTTGTACACGAAGTGCATCCAGTTTTTGCCGTAACCCTCTCAACTTTTTAGCACATGCTATGTGGGTGAAATTATGATACCATGCCAACTTTCAACCATTTCAGAGTTCATTTGTGGTGCTTTTTAATTTCAGGGTTATTGAGCTCAAAACAATTCATTAAATGCATGAAAAATAGCAAATGAAGTTAGATAGGGTTGAAATTTAAAGAATGTGGCTTCTAATGGTTCATATGGAATGCACAAAAAGTTTGGAGTTGTAATAAGTTTAAAAAAATTGAAATCCTTTTGTAACAGACGAGTTTTCGTCCTAAACCCAGATACTTCGAAAGAGATTGTCCATTTTGTACACGAAGTGCATCCAGTTTTTGCCGTAACCCTCTCAACTTTTCAGCACATGCTATGTGGGTGAAATTATGATACCATGCCAAGTTTCAACCATTTCAGAGTTCATTTGCGGTGCTTTTTAATTTCAGGGTCATTGAGCTCAAAACAATTCATTAAATGCATGAAAAATAGGAAATGAAGTTAGATAGGGTTGAAATTTTAGGATGTGGCTTCTAATGGTTCATATTGAATGCACAAAAAGTCTGGAGTTGAAATAAGTTAAAAAAAATTGAAATCCTTATGTAACAGACGAGTTTTCGTCCGAAACCCTGATACTTCGAAAGAGATTGTCCATTTTGTACACGAAGTGCATCCAACTTTTGCCGTAACCCTCTCAACTTTTTATCCCATGCTATGTGGGTGAAATTATGATACCATGCCAAGTTTCAACCTTTTTAGAGTTCATTTGTGGTGCTTTTTAATTTCAGGGTCATTTAGCTCAAAACAATTCATTAAATGCATAAAAAATAGCAAATGAAGTTAGATAGGGTTGAAATTTTAGGATGTGGCTTCTAATGCTTCATATTGAATGCACAAAAAGTCTGGAGTTGAAATAAGTTAAAAAAATTGAAATCCTTTGGTAACACACGAGTTTTCGTCCGAAACCCTGATACTTCGAAAGAGATTGTCCATTTTGTACACGAAGTGCATCCAGTTTTTGCCGTAACCCTCTCAACTTTTTAGGACATGCTATGTGGGTGAAATTATGATACCATGCCAAGTTTCAACCATTTCAGAGTTCATTTGTGGTGCTTTTTAATTTCAGGGTCATTTAGCTCAAAACAATTCATTAAATGCATGAAAAATAGCAAATGAAGTTAGATAGGGTTGAAAGTTTAGGATGTGGCTTCTAATGGTTCGTATTAAATGCACAAAAAGTCTGGAGTTGAAATAATTTTAAAAAATTGAATCCTTTTGTAACAGACGAGTTTTCGTCCGAAACCCTGATATTTCGAAAGAGATTGTCCATTTTGTACACGAAGTGCATCCAGTTTTTGCCGTAACCCTCTCAACTTTTTAGCACATGCTATGTGGGTGAAATTATGATACCATGCCAAGTTTCAACCATTTCAGAGTTCATTTGTGGTGCTTTTTAATTTCAGGGTCATTTAGCTCAAAACAATTCATTAAATGCATGAAAAATAGCAAATGAAGTTAGATAGGGTTGAAAGTTTAGGATGTGGCTTCTAATGGTTCGTATTAAATGCACAAAAAGTCTGGAGTTGAAATAATTTTAAAAAATTGAAATCCTTTTGTAACAGACGAGTTTTCGTCCGAAACCGTGATACTTCGAAAGAGATTGTCCATTTTGTACACGAAGTGCATCCAGTTTTTGCCGTAACCCTCTCAACTTTTTAGCACATGCTATGTGGGTGAAATTATGATACCATGCCAACTTTCAACCATTTCAGAGTTCATTTGTGGTGCTTTTTAATTTCAGGGTTATTTAGCTCAAAACAATTCATTAAATGCATGAAAAATAGCAAATGAAGTTAGATAGGGTTGAAATTTAAAGAATGTGGCTTCTAATGGTTCATATGGAATGCACAAAAAGTTTGGAGTTGTAATAAGTTTAAAAAAATTGAAATCCTTTTGTAACAGACGAGTTTTCGTCCTAAACCCTGATACTTCGAAAGAGATTGTCCATTTTGTACACGAAGTGCATCCAGTTTTTGCCGTAACCCTCTCAACTTTTCAGCACATGCTATGTGGGTGAAATTATGATACCATGCCAAGTTTCAACCATTTCAGAGTTCATTTGCGGTGCTTTTTAATTTCAGGGTCATTTAGCTCAAAACAATTCATTTAATGCATGAAAAATAGTAAATGAAGTTAGATAGGGTTGAAATTTTAGGATGTGGCTTCTAATGGTTCATATTGAATGCACAAAAAGTCTGGAGTTGAAATAAGTTAAAAAAAATTGAAATCCTTATGTAACAGACGAGTTTTGGTCCGAAACCCTGATACTTCGAAAGAGATTGTCCATTTTGTACACGAAGTGCATCCAGCTTTTGCCGTAACCCTCTCAACTTTTTATCCCATGCTATGTGGGTGAAATTATGATACCATGCCAAGTTTCAACCTTTTTAGAGTTCATTTGTGGTGCTTTTTAATTTCAGGGTCATTTAGCTCAAAACAATTCATTAAATGCATAAAAAATAGCAAATGAAGTTAGATAGGGTTGAAATTTTAGGATGTGGCTTCTAATGCTTCATATTGAATGCCCAAAAAGTCTGGAGTTGAAATAAGTTAAAAAAATTGAAATCCTTTGGTAACACACGAGTTTTCGTCCGAAACCCTGATACTTCGAAAGAGATTGTCCATTTTGTACACGAAGTGCATCCAGTTTTTGCCGTAACCCTCTCAACTTTTTAGCACATGCTATGTGGGTGAAATTATGATACCATGCCAACTTTCAACCATTTCAGAGTTCATTTGTGGTGCTTTTTAATTTCAGGGTCATTTAGCTCAAAACAATTCATTAAATGCATGAAAAATAGCAAATGAAGTTAGATAGGGTTGAAAGTTTAGGATGTGGATTCTAATGGTTCATATTGAATGCACAAAAAGTCTGGAGTTGAAATAATTTTAAAAAATTGAAATCCTTTTGTAACAGACGAGTTTTCGTCCGAAACCGTGATACTTCGAAAGAGATTGTCCATTTTGTACACGAAGTGCATCCAGTTTTTGCCGTAACCCTCTCAACTTTTTAGCACATGCTATGTGGGTGAAATTATGATACCATGCCAACTTTCAACCATTTCAGAGTTCATTTGTGGTGCTTTTTAATTTCAGGGTTATTGAGCTCAAAACAATTCATTAAATGCATGAAAAATAGCAAATGAAGTTAGATAGGGTTGAAATTTAAAGAATGTGGCTTCTAATGGTTCATATGGAATGCACAAAAAGTTTGGAGTTGTAATAAGTTTAAAAAAATTGAAATCCTTTTGTAACAGACGAGTTTTCGTCCTAAACCCAGATACTTCGAAAGAGATTGTCCATTTTGTACACGAAGTGCATCCAGTTTTTGCCGTAACCCTCTCAACTTTTCAGCACATGCTATGTGGGTGAAATTATGATACCATGCCAAGTTTCAACCATTTCAGAGTTCATTTGCGGTGCTTTTTAATTTCAGGGTCATTTAGCTCAAAACAATTCATTAAATGCATGAAAAATAGGAAATGAAGTTAGATAGGGTTGAAATTTTAGGATGTGGCTTCTAATGGTTCATATTGAATGCACAAAAAGTCTGGAGTTGAAATAAGTTAAAAAAAATTGAAATCCTTATGTAACAGACGAGTTTTCGTCCGAAACCCTGATACTTCGAAAGAGATTGTCCATTTTGTACACGAAGTGCATCCAGCTTTTGCCGTAACCCTCTCAACTTTTTATCCCATGCTATGTGGGTGAAATTATGATACCATGCCAAGTTTCAACCTTTTTAGAGTTCATTTGTGGTGCTTTTTAATTTCAGGGTCATTTAGCTCAAAACAATTCATTAAATGCATAAAAAATAGCAAATGAAGTTAGATAGGGTTGAAATTTTAGGATGTGGCTTCTAATGCTTCATATTGAATGCACAAAAAGTCTGGAGTTGAAATAAGTTAAAAAAATTGAAATCCTTTGGTAACACACGAGTTTTCGTCCGAAACCCTGATACTTCGAAAGAGATTGTCCATTTTGTACACGAAGTGCATCCAGTTTTTGCCGTAACCCTCTCAACTTTTTAGGACATGCTATGTGGGTGAAATTATGATACCATGCCAAGTTTCAACCATTTCAGAGTTCATTTGTGGTGCTTTTTAATTTCAGGGTCATTTAGCTCAAAACAATTCATTAAATGCATGAAAAATAGCAAATGAAGTTAGATAGGGTTGAAAGTTTAGGATGTGGCTTCTAATGGTTCGTATTAAATGCACAAAAAGTCTGGAGTTGAAATAATTTTAAAAAATTGAATCCTTTTGTAACAGACGAGTTTTCGTCCGAAACCCTGATATTTGGAAAGAGATTGTCCATTTTGTACACGAAGTGCATCCAGTTTTTGCCGTAACCCTCTCAACTTTTTAGCACATGCTATGTGGGTGAAATTATGATACCATGCCAAGTTTCAACCATTTCAGAGTTCATTTGTGGTGCTTTTTAATTTCAGGGTCAT
This sequence comes from Elymus sibiricus, assembly GCA_039707655.1. Taxonomy (NCBI): domain Eukaryota; kingdom Viridiplantae; phylum Streptophyta; class Magnoliopsida; order Poales; family Poaceae; genus Elymus; species Elymus sibiricus. The sequence goes on from CM077665.1 coordinate 244,933,086, forward strand.
TTAGCTCAAAACAATTCATTAAATGCATGAAAAATAGCAAATGAAGTTAGATAGGGTTGAAAGTTTAGGATGTGGCTTCTAATGGTTCGTATTAAATGCACAAAAAGTCTGGAGTTGAAATAATTTTAAAAAATTGAAATCCTTTTGTAACAGACGAGTTTTCGTCCGAAACCGTGATACTTCGAAAGAGATTGTCCATTTTGTACACGAAGTGCATCCAGTTTTTGCCGTAACCCTCTCAACTTTTTAGCACATGCTATGTGGGTGAAATTATGATACCATGCCAACTTTCAACCATTTCAGAGTTCATTTGTGGTGCTTTTTAATTTCAGGGTTATTTAGCTCAAAACAATTCATTAAATGCATGAAAAATAGCAAATGAAGTTAGATAGGGTTGAAATTTAAAGAATGTGGCTTCTAATGGTTCATATGGAATGCACAAAAAGTTTGGAGTTGTAATAAGTTTAAAAAAATTGAAATCCTTTTGTAACAGACGAGTTTTCGTCCTAAACCCTGATACTTCGAAAGAGATTGTCCATTTTGTACACGAAGTGCATCCAGTTTTTGCCGTAACCCTCTCAACTTTTCAGCACATGCTATGTGGGTGAAATTATGATACCATGCCAAGTTTCAACCATTTCAGAGTTCATTTGCGGTGCTTTTTAATTTCAGGGTCATTTAGCTCAAAACAATTCATTTAATGCATGAAAAATAGTAAATGAAGTTAGATAGGGTTGAAATTTTAGGATGTGGCTTCTAATGGTTCATATTGAATGCACAAAAAGTCTGGAGTTGAAATAAGTTAAAAAAAATTGAAATCCTTATGTAACAGACGAGTTTTGGTCCGAAACCCTGATACTTCGAAAGAGATTGTCCATTTTGTACACGAAGTGCATCCAGCTTTTGCCGTAACCCTCTCAACTTTTTATCCCATGCTATGTGGGTGAAATTATGATACCATGCCAAGTTTCAACCTTTTTAGAGTTCATTTGTGGTGCTTTTTAATTTCAGGGTCATTTAGCTCAAAACAATTCATTAAATGCATAAAAAATAGCAAATGAAGTTAGATAGGGTTGAAATTTTAGGATGTGGCTTCTAATGCTTCATATTGAATGCCCAAAAAGTCTGGAGTTGAAATAAGTTAAAAAAATTGAAATCCTTTGGTAACACACGAGTTTTCGTCCGAAACCCTGATACTTCGAAAGAGATTGTCCATTTTGTACACGAAGTGCATCCAGTTTTTGCCGTAACCCTCTCAACTTTTTAGCACATGCTATGTGGGTGAAATTATGATACCATGCCAACTTTCAACCATTTCAGAGTTCATTTGTGGTGCTTTTTAATTTCAGGGTCATTTAGCTCAAAACAATTCATTAAATGCATGAAAAATAGCAAATGAAGTTAGATAGGGTTGAAAGTTTAGGATGTGGATTCTAATGGTTCATATTGAATGCACAAAAAGTCTGGAGTTGAAATAATTTTAAAAAATTGAAATCCTTTTGTAACAGACGAGTTTTCGTCCGAAACCGTGATACTTCGAAAGAGATTGTCCATTTTGTACACGAAGTGCATCCAGTTTTTGCCGTAACCCTCTCAACTTTTTAGCACATGCTATGTGGGTGAAATTATGATACCATGCCAAGTTTCAACCATTTCAGAGTTCATTTGTGGTGCTTTTTAATTTCAGGGTCATTTAGCTCAAAACAATTCATTAAATGCATGAAAAATAGCAAATGAAGTTAGATAGGGTTGAAAGTTTAGGATGTGGCTTCTAATGGTTCATATTGAATGCACAAAAAGTCTGGAGTTGAAATAATTTTAAAAAATTGAAATCCTTTTGTAACAGACGAGTTTTCGTCCGAAACCGTGATACTTCGAAAGAGATTGTCCATTTTGTACACGAAGTGCATCCAGTTTTTGCCGTAACCCTCTCAACTTTTTAGCACATGCTATGTGGGTGAAATTATGATACCATGCCAACTTTCAACCATTTCAGAGTTCATTTGTGGTGCTTTTTAATTTCAGGGTTATTTAGCTCAAAACAATTCATTAAATGCATGAAAAATAGCAAATGAAGTTAGATAGGGTTGAAATTTAAAGAATGTGGCTTCTAATGGTTCATATGGAATGCACAAAAAGTTTGGAGTTGTAATAAGTTTAAAAAAATTGAAATCCTTTTGTAACAGACGAGTTTTCGTCCTAAACCCTGATACTTCGAAAGAGATTGTCCATTTTGTACACGAAGTGCATCCAGTTTTTGCCGTAACCCTCTCAACTTTTCAGCACATGCTATGTGGGTGAAATGATGATACCATGCCAAGTTTCAACCATTTCAGAGTTCATTTGCGGTGCTTTTTAATTTCAGGGTCATTTAGCTCAAAACAATTTATTTAATGCATGAAAAATAGCAAATGAAGTTAGATAGGGTTGAAATTTAAGGATGTGGCTTCTAATGGTTCATATTGAATGCACAAAAAGTTTGGAGTTGAAATAAGTTAAAAAAAATTGAAATCCTTTTGTAACAGACGAGTTTTCGTCCTAAACCATGATACTTCGAAAGAGATTGTCCATTTTGTACACGAAGTGCATCCAGTTTTTGCCGTAACCCTCTCAACTTTTTAGCACATGCTATGTGGCTGAAATTATGATACCATGCCAACTTTCAACCATTTCAGAGTTCATTTGTGGTGCTTTTTAATTTCAGGGTTATTTAGCTCAAAACAATTCATTAAATACATGAAAAATAGCAAATGAAGTTAGATAGGGTTGAAATTTTAGGATGTGGCTTCTAATGGTTCATATTGAATGCACAAAAAGTCTGGAGTTGAAATAATTTTAAAAAATTGAAATCCTTTTGTAACAGACGAGTTTTCGTCCGAAACCGTGATACTTCGAAAGAGATTGTCCATTTTGTACACGAAGTGCATCCAGTTTTTGCCGTAACCCTCTCAACTTTTTAGCACATGCTATGTGGGTGAAATTATGATACCATGCCAACTTTCAACCATTTCAGAGTTCATTTGTGGTGCTTTTAAATTTCAGGGTTATTTAGCTCAAAACAATTCATTAAATGCATGAAAAATAGCAAATGAAGTTAGATAGGGTTGAAATTTTGGGATGTGGCTTCTAATGGTTCATATGGAATGCACAAAAAGTTTGGAGTTGAAATAAGTTTAAAAAAATTGAAATCCTTTTGTAACAGACGAGTTTTCGTCCTAAACCCTGATACTTCGAAAGAGATTGTCCATTTTGTACACGAAGTGCATCCAGTTTTTTCCGTAACCCTCTCAACTTTTTAGCACATGCTATGTGGGTGAAATTATGATACCATGCCAAGTTTCAACCATTTCAGAGTTCATTTGTGGTGCTTTTTAATTTCAGGGTCATTTAGCTCAAAACAATTCATTTAATGCATGAAAAATAGCAAATGAAGTTAGATAGGGTTGAAATTTTAGGATGTGGCTTCTAATGGTTCATATTGAATGCACAAAAAGTTTGGAGTTGAAATAAGTTAAAAAAATTTGAAATCCTTTTGTAACAGACGAGTTTTCGTCCTAAACCCTGATACTTCGAAAGAGATTGTCCATTTTGTACTAGAAGTGCATCCAGTTTTTGCCGTAACCCTCTCAACTTTTTAGCACATGCTATGTGGGTGAAATTATGATACCATGCCAAGTTTCAACCATTTCAGAGTTCATTTGTGGTGCTTTTTAATTTCAGGGTCATTTAGCTCAAAACAATTCATTAAATGCATGAAAAATAGCAAATGAAGTTAGATAGGGTTGAAATTTTAGGATGTGGCTTCTAATGGTTCATATTGAATGCACAAAAAGTCTGGAGTTGAAATAAGTTAAAGAAAATTGAAATCCTTTTGTAACAGACGAGTTTTCGTCCGAAACCCTGATATTTCGAAAGAGATTGTCCATTTTGTACACGAAGTGCATCCAGTTTTTGCCGTAACCCTCTCAACTTTTTAGCACATGCTATGTGGGTGAAATTATGATACCATGCCAAGTTTCAACCATTTGATAGTTCATTTGTGGTGCTTTTTAATTTCAGGGTCATTTAGCTCAAAACAATTCATTAAATGCATGAAAAATAGGAAATGAAGTTAGATAGGGTTGAAATTTTAGGATGTGGCTTCTAATGGTTCATATTGAATGCACAAAAAGTCTGGAGTTGAAATAAGTTAAAAAAATTGAAATCCTTATGTAACAGACGAGTTTTCGTCCGAAACCCTGATACTTCGAAAGAGATTGTCCATTTTGTACACGAAGTGCATCCAGCTTTTGCCGTAACCCTCTCAACTTTTTATCCCAATGTATGTGGGTGAAATTATGATACCATGCCAAGTTTCAACCTTTTTAGAGTTCATTTGTGGTGCTTTTTAATTTCAGGGTCATTTAGCTCAAAACAATTCATTAAATGCATAAAAAATCGCAAATGAAGTTAGATAGGGTTGAAATTTTAGGATGTGGCTTCTAATGCTTCATATTGATTGCACAAAAAGTCTTGAGTTGAAATAAGTTAAAAAAATTGAAATCCTTTTGTAACACACGAGTTTTCGTTCGAAACCCTGATACTTCGAAAGAGATTGTCCGTTTTGTACACGAAGTGCATCCAGTTTTTGCCGTAACCCTCTCAACTTTTTAGCACATGCTATGTGGGTGAAATTATGATATCATGCCAAGTTTCAACCATTTCAGAGTTCATTTGTGGTGCTTTTTAATTTCAGGGTCATTTAGCTCAAAACAATTCATTAAATGCATGAAAAATAGCAAATGAAGTTAGATAGGGTTGAAAGTTTAGGATGTGGCTTCTAATGGTTCATATTGAATGCACAAAAAGTCTGGAGTTGAAATAATTTTAAAAAATTGAAATCCTTTTGTAACAGACGAGTTTTCGTCCGAAACCCTGATACTTCGAAAGAGATTTTCCATTTTGTACACGAAGTGCATCCAGTTTTTGCCGTAACCCTCTCAACTTTTTAGCACATGCTATGTGGGTGAAATTATGATACCATGCCAACTTTCAACCATTTCAGAGTTCATTTGTGGTGCTTTTTAATTTCAGGGTTATTTAGCTCAAAACAATTCATTTAATGCATGAAAAATAGCAAATGAAGTTAGATAGGGTTGAAATTTTAGGATGTGGCTTCTAATGGTTCATATGGAATGCACAAAAAGTTTGGAGTTGAAATAAGTTTAAAAAAATTGAAATCCTGTTGTAACAGACGAGTTTTCGTCCTAAACCCTGATACTTCGAAAGAGATTGTCCATTTTGTACACGAAGTGCATCCAGTTTTTTCCGTAACCCTCTCAAATTTTTAGCACATGCTATGTGGGTGAAATTATGATACCATGCCAAGTTTCAACCATTTCAGAGTTCATTTGTGGTGCTTTTTAATTTCAGGGTCATTTAGCTCAAAACAATTCATTTAATGCATGAAAAATAGCAAATGAAGTTAGATAGGGTTGAAATATTAGGATGTGGCTTCTAATGGTTCATATTGAATGCACAAAAAGTTTGGAGTTGAAATAAGTTAAAAAAATTTGAAATCCTTTTGTAACAGACGAGTTTTCGTCCTAAACCCTCATACTTCGAAAGAGATTGTCCATTTTGTACACGAAGTGCATCCAGTTTTTGCCGTAACCCTCTCAACTTTTTAGCACATGCTATGTGGGTGAAATTATGATACCATGCCAAGTTTCAACCATTTCAGAGTTCATTTGTGGTGCTTTTTAATTTCAGGGTCATTTAGCTCAAAACAATTCATTAAATGCATGAAAAATAGCAAATGAAGTTAGATAGGGTTGAAATTTTAGGATGTGGCTTCTAATGGTTCATATTGAATGCACAAAAAGTCTGGAGTTGAAATAAGTTAAAAAAAATTGAAATCCTTTTGTAACAGACGAGTTTTCGTCCGAAACCCTGATATTTCGAAAGAGATTGTCCATTTTGTACACGAAGTGCATCCAGTTTTTGCCGTAACCCTCTCAACTTTTTAGCACATGCTATGTGGGTGAAATTATGATACCATGCCAAGTTTCAACCATTTGATAGTTCATTTGTGGTGCTTTTTAATTTCAGGGTCATTTAGCTCAAAACAATTCATTAAATGCATGAAAAATAGGAAATGAAGTTAGATAGGGTTGAAATTTTAGGATGTGGCTTCTAATGGTTCATATTGAATGCACAAAAAGTCTGGAGTTGAAATAAGTTAAAAAAAATTGAAATCCTTATGTAACAGACGAGTTTTCGTCCGAAACCCTGATACTTCGAAAGAGATTGTCCATTTTGTACACGAAGTGCATCCAGCTTTTGCCGTAACCCTCTCAACATTTTTATCCCATGCTATGTGGGTGAAATTATGATACCATGCCAAGTTTCAACCTTTTTAGAGTTCATTTGTGGTGCTTTTTAATTTCAGGGTCATTTAGCTCAAAACAATTCATTAAATGCATAAAAAATAGCAAAGGAAGTTAGATAGGGTTGAAATTATAGGATGTGGCTTCTAATGCTTCAAATTGATTGCACAAAAAGTCTTGAGTTGAAATAAGTTAAAAAAATTGAAATCCTTTTGTAACACACGAGTTTTCGTCCGAAACCCTGATACTTCGAAAGAGATTGTCCGTTTTGTACACGAAGTGCATCCAGTTTTTGCCGTAACCCTCTCAACTTTTTAGCACATGCTATGTGGGTGAAATTATGATACCATGCCAAGTTTCAACCATTTCAGAGTTCATTTGTGGTGCTTTTTAATTTCAGGGTCATTTAGCTCAAAACAATTCATTAAATGCATGAAAAATAGCAAATGAAGTTAGATAGGGTTGAAAGTTTAGGATGTGGCTTCTAATGGTTCATATTGAATGCACAAAAAGTCTGGAGTTGAAATAATTTTAAAAAATTGAAATCCTTTTGTAACAGACGAGTTTTCGTCCGAAACCCTGATACTTCGAAAGAGATTGTCCATTTTGTACACGAAGTGCATCCAGTTTTTGCCGTAACCCTCTCAACTTTTTAGCACATGCTATGTGGGTGAAATTATGATATACCATGCCAAGCTTCAACCATTTCCGAGTTCATTTGTGGTGCTTTTTAATTTCAGGGTCATTTAGCTGAAAACAATTCATTAAATGCATGAAAAATAGCAAATGAAGTTAGATAGGGTTGAAATTTTAGGATGTGGCATCTAATGGTTCATATTGAATGCACAAAAATTCTGGAGTTGAAATAATTTTAAAAAATTGAAATCCTTTTGTAACAGACGAGTTTTCGTCCGAAACCCTAATACTTCGAAAGAGATTGTCCATTTTGTACACGAAGTGCATCCAGTTTTTGCCGTAACCCTCTCAACTTTTTAGCACAAGCTATGTGGGTGAAATTATGATACCATGCCAACTTTCAACCATTTCAGAGTTCATTTGTGGTGCTTTTTAATTTCAGGGTCATTTAGCTCAAAACAATTCATTAAATGCATGAAAAATAGCAAATGAAGTTAGATAGGGTCGAAATTTTAAGATGTGGCTTCTAATGGTTCATATTGAATGCACAAAAATTTTGGAGTTGAAATAACTTAAAAAAAATTGAAATCCTTTTGTAACAGACGAGTTTTCGTCCTAAACCCTGATACTTCGAAAGAGATTGTCCATTTTGTACACGAAGTGCATCCAGTTTTTGCCGTAACCCTCTCAACTTTTTAGCACATGCTATGTGGGTGAAATTATGATACCATGCCAAGTTTCAACCATTTCAGAGTTCATTTGTGGTGCTTTTTAATTTCAGGGTCATTTAGCTCAAAACAATTCATTAAATGCATGAAAAATAGCAAATGAAGTTAGATAGGGTTGAAATTTTAGGATGTGGCTTCTAATGGTTCATATTGAATGCACAAAAAGTCTGGAGTTGAAATAAGTTAAAGAAAATTGAAATCCTTTTGTAACAGACGAGTTTTCGTCCGAAACCCTGATATTTCGAAAGAGATTGTCCATTTTGTACACGAAGTGCATCCAGTTTTTGCCGTAACCCTCTCAACTTTTGAGCACATGCTATGTGGGTGAAATTATGATACCATGCCAAGTTTCAACCATTTGATAGTTCATTTGTGGTGCTTTTTAATTTCAGGGTCATTTAGCTCAAAACAATTCATTAAATGCATGAAAAATAGGAAATGAAGTTAGATAGGGTTGAAATTTTAGGATGTGGCTTCTAATGGTTCATATTGAATGCACAAAAAGTCTGGAGTTGAAATAAGTTAAAAAAAATTGAAATCCTTATGTAACAGACGAGTTTTCGTCCGAAACCCTGATACTTCGAAAGAGATTGTCCATTTTGTACACGAAGTGCATCCAGCTTTTGCCGTAACCCTCTCAACTTTTTATCCCATGCTATGTGGGTGAAATTATGATACCATGCCAAGTTTCAACCTGTTTAGAGTTCATTTGTGGTGCTTTTTAATTTCAGGGTCATTTAGCTCAAAACAATTCATTAAATGCATAAAAAATAGCAAATGAAGTTAGATAGGGTTGAAATTTTAGGATGTGGCTTCTAATGCTTCATATTGATTGCACAAAAAGTCTTGAGTTGAAATAAGTTAAAAAAATTGAAATCCTTTTGTAACACACGAGTTTTCGTTCGAAACCCTGATACTTCGAAAGAGATTGTCCGTTTTGTACACGAAGTGCATCCAGTTTTTGCCGTAACCCTCTCAACTTTTTAGCACATGCTATGTGGGTGAAATTATGATATCATGCCAAGTTTCAACCATTTCAGAGTTCATTTGGGGTGCTTTTTAATTTCAGGGTCATTTAGCTCAAAACAATTCATTAAATGCATGAAAAATAGCAAATGAAGTTAGATAGGGTTGAAAGTTTAGGATGTGGCTTCTAATGGTTCATATTGAATGCACAAAAAGTCTGGAGTTGAAATAATTTTAAAAAATTGAAATCCTTTTGTAACAGACGAGTTTTCGTCTGAAACCCTGATACTTCGAAAGAGATTGTCCATTTTGTACACGAAGTGCATCCAGTTTTTGCCGTAACCCTCTCAACTTTTTAGCACATGCTATGTGGGTGAAATTATGATACCATGCCAACTTTCAACCATTTCAGAGTTCATTTGTGGTGCTTTTTAATTTCAGGGTTATTTAGCTCAAAACAATTCATTTAATGCATGAAAAATAGCAAATGAAGTTAGATAGGGTTGAAATTTTAGGATGTGGCTTCTAATGGTTCATATGGAATGCACAAAAAGTTTGGAGTTGAAATAAGTTTAAAAAAATTGAAATCCTTTTGTAACAGACGAGTTTTCGTCCTAAACCCTGATACTTCGAAAGAGATTGTCCATTTTGTACACGAAGTGCATCCAGTTTTTTCCGTAACCCTCTCAAATTTTTAGCACATGCTATGTGGGTGAAATTATGATACCATGCCAAGTTTCAACCATTTCAGAGTTCATTTGTGGTGCTTTTTAATTTCAGGGTCATTTAGCTCAAAACAATTCATTTAATGCATGAAAAATAGCAAATGAAGTTAGATAGGGTTGAAATTTTAGGATGTGGCTTCTAATGGTTCATATTGAATGCACAAAAAGTTTGGAGTTGAAATAAGTTAAAAAAAGTTGAAATCCTTTTGTAACAGACGAGTTTTCGTCCTAAACCCTCATACTTCGAAAGAGATTGTCCATTTTGTACACGAAGTGCATCCAGTTTTTGCCGTAACCCTCTCAACTTTTTAGCACATGCTATGTGGGTGAAATTATGATACCATGCCAAGTTTCAACCATTTCAGAGTTCATTTGTGGTGCTTTTTAATTTCAGGGTCATTTAGCTCAAAACAATTCATTAAATGCATGAAAAATAGCAAATGAAGTTAGATAGGGTTGAAATTTTAGGATGTGGCTTCTAATGGTTCATATTGAATGCACAAAAAGTCTGGAGTTGAAATAAGTTAAAAAAAATTGAAATCCTTTTGTAACAGACGAGTTTTCGTCCGAAACCCTGATATTTCGAAAGAGATTGTCCATTTTGTACACGAAGTGCATCCAGTTTTTGCCGTAACCCTCTCAACTTTTTAGCACATGCTATGTGGGTGAAATTATGATACCATGCCAAGTTTCAACCATTTGATAGTTCATTTGTGGTGCTTTTTAATTTCAGGGTCATTTAGCTCAAAACAATTCATTAAATGCATGAAAAATAGGAAATGAAGTTAGATAGGGTTGAAATTTTAGGATGTGGCTTCTAATGGTTCATATTGAATGCACAAAAAGTCTGTAGTTGAAATAAGTTAAAAAAAATTGAAATCCTTATGTAACAGACGAGTTTTCGTCCGAAACCCTGATACTTCGAAAGAGATTGTCCATTTTGTACACGAAGTGCATCCAGCTTTTGCCGTAACCCTCTCAACATTTTTATTCCATGCTATGTGGGTGAAATTATGATACCATGCCAAGTTTCAACCTTTTTAGAGTTCATTTGTGGTGCTTTTTAATTTCAGGGTCATTTAGCTCAAAACAATTCATTAAATGCATAAAAAATAGCAAATGAAGTTAGATAGGGTTGAAATTATAGGATGTGGCTTCTAATGCTTCATATTGATTGCACAAAAAGTCTTGAGTTGAAATAAGTTAAAAAAATTGAAATCCTTTTGTAACACACGAGTTTTCGTCCGAAACCCTGATACTTCGAAATAGATTGTCCGTTTTGTACACGAAGTGCATCCAGTTTTTGCCGTAACCCTCTCAACTTTTTAGCACATGCTATGTGGGTGAAATTATGATACCATGCCAAGTTTCAACCATTTCAGAGTTCATTTGTGGTGCTTTTTAATTTCAGGGTCATTTAGCTCAAAACAATTCATTAAATGCATGAAAAATAGCAAATGAAGTTAGATAGGGTTGAAAGTTTAGGATGTGGCTTCTAATGGTTCATATTGAATGCACAAAAAGTCTGGAGTTGAAATAATTTTAAAAAATTGAAATCCTTTTGTAACAGACGAGTTTTCGTCCGAAACCCTGATACTTCGAAAGAGATTGTCCATTTTGTACACGAAGTGCATCCAGTTTTTGCCGTAACCCTCTCAACTTTTTAGCACATGCTATGTGGGTGAAATTATGATATACCATGCCAAGCTTCAACCATTTCCGAGTTCATTTGTGGTTCTTTTTAATTTCAGGGTCATTTAGCTGAAAACAATTCATTAAATGCATGAAAAATAGCAAATGAAGTTAGATAGGGTTGAAATTTTAGGATGTGGCTTCTAATGGTTCATATTGAATGCACAAAAAGTTTGGAGTTGAAATAAGTTAAAAAAATTGAAATCCTTTTGTAACAGACGAGTTTTCGTCCTAAACCCTGATACTTCGAAAGAGATTGTCCATTTTGTACACGAAGTGCATCCAGTTTTTGCCGTAACCCTCTCAACTTTTTATCCCATGCTATGTGGGTGAAATTATGATACCATGCCAAGTTTCAACCTTTTTAGAGTTCATTTGTGGTGCTTTTTAATTTCAGGGTCATTTAGCTCAAAACAATTCATTAAATGCATAAAAAATAGCAAATGAAGTTAGATAGGGTTGAAATTTTAGGATGTGGCTTCTAATGCTTCATATTGAATGCACAAAAAGTCTGGAGTTGAAATAAGTTAAAAAAATTGAAATCCTTTGGTAACACACGAGTTTTCGTCCGAAACCCTCATACATCGAAAGAGATTGTCCATTTTGTATACGAAGTGCATCCAGTTTTTGCCGTAACCCTCTCAACTTTTTAGCACATGCTATGTGGGTGAAATTATGATACCATGCCAAGTTTCAACCATTTCAGAGTTCATTTGTGGTGCTTTTTAATTTCAGGGTCATTTAGCTCAAAACAATTCATTAAATGCATGAAAAATAGCAAATGAAGTTAGATAGGGTTGAAAGTTTAGGATGTGGCTTCTAATGGTTCATATTGAATGCACAAAAAGTCTGGAGTTGAAATAATTTTAAAAAATTGAAATCCTTTTGTAACAGACGAGTTTTCGTCCGAAACCCTGATACTTCGAAAGAGATTGTCCATTTTGTACACGAAGTGCATCCAGTTTTTTCCGTAACCCTCTCAACTTTTTAGCACATGCTATGTGGGTGAAATTATGATACCATGCCAAGTTTCAACCATTTCAGAGTTCATTTGTGGTGCTTTTTAATTTCAGGGCCGTTTAGCTCAAAACAATTCATTAAATGCATGAAAAATAGCAAATGAAGTTAGATAGGGTTGAAATTTTAGGATGTGGCTTCTAATGGTTCATATTGAATGCACAAAAAGTCTGGAGTTGAAATAATTTTAAAAAATTGAAATCCTTTCGTAACAAACGAGTTTTCGTCCGAAACCCTGATACTTCGAAAGTGATTGTCCATTTTGTACACGAAGTGCATCCAGATTTTGCCGTAACCCTCTCAACTTTTTAGCACATGCTATGTGGGTGAAATTATGATACCATGCCAAGTTTCAACCATTTCAGAGTTCATTTGTGGTGCTTTTTAATTTCAGGGTCATTTAGCTCAAAACAATTCATTAAATGCATGAAAAATAGGAAATAAAGTTAGATAGGGTTGAAATTTTAGGATGTGGCTTCTAATGGTTCATATTGAATGCACAAAAAGTCTGGAGTTGAAATAAGATAAAAAAAATTGAAATCCTGATGTAACAGACGAGTTTTCGTCCGAAACCCTGATACTTCGAAAGAGATTGTCCATTTTGTACACGAAGTGCATCCAGCTTTTGCCGTAACCCTCTCAAGTTTTTATCCCATGCTATGTGGGTGAAATTATGATACCATGCCAAGTTTCAACCTTTTTAGAGTTCATTTGTGGTGCTTTTTAATTTCAGGGTCATTTGGCTCAAAACAATTCATTAAATGCATAAAAAATAGCAAATGAAGTTAGATAGGGTTGAAATTTTAGGATGTGGCTTCTAATGCTTCATATTGAATGCACAAAAAGTCTGGAGTTGAAATAAGTTAAAAAAATTGAAATCCTTTGGTAACACACGAGTTTTCGTCCGAAACCCTGATACTTCGAAAGAGATTGTCCATTTTGTACACGAAGTGCATCCAGTTTTTGCCGTAACCCTCTCAACTTTTTAGCACATGCTATGTGGGTGAAATTATGATACCATGCCAAGTTTCAACCATTTCAGAGTTCATTTGTGGTGCTTTTTAATTTCAGGGTCATTTAGCTCAAAACAATTCATTAAATGCATGAAAAATAGCAAATGAAGTTAGATAGGGTTGACAGTTTAGGATGTGGCTTCTAATGGTTCATATTGAATGCACAAAAAGTCTGGAGTTGAAATAATTTTAAAAAATTGAAATCCTTTTGTAACAGACGAGTTTTCGTCCGAAACCTTGATACTTCGAAAGAGATTGTCCATTTTGTACACGAAGTGCATCCAGTTTTTGCCGTAACCCACTCAACTTTTTAGCACATGCTATGTGGGTGAAATTATGATACCATGCCAACTTTCAACCATTTCAGAGTTCATTTCTGGTGCTTTTTAATTTCAGGGTTATTTAGCTCAAAACAATTCATTAAATGCATGAAAAATAGCAAATGAAGTTAGATAGGGTTGAAATTTAAAGAATGTGGCTTCTAATGGTTCATATGGAATGCTCAAAAAGTTTGGAGTTGTAATAAGTTTAAAAAAATTGAAATCCTTTTGTAACAGACGAGTTTTCGTCCTAAACCCTGATACTTCGAAAGAGATTGTCCATTTTGTACACGAAGTGCATCCAGTTTTTTCCGTAACTCTCTCAACTTTTCAGCACATGCTATGTGGGTGAAATTATGATACCATGCCAAGTTTCAACCATTTCAGAGTTCATTTGCGGTGCTTTTTAATTTCAGGGTCATTTAGCTCAAAACAATTCATTTAATGCATGAAAAATAGCAAATGAAGTTAGATAGGGTTGAAATTTTCGGATGTGGCTTCTAATGGTTCATATTGAATGCACAAAAAGTTTGGAGTTGAAATAAGTTAAAAAAATTTGAAATCCTTTTGTAACAGACGAGTTTTCGTCCTAAACCCTGATACTTCGAAAGAGATTGTCCATTTTGTACACGAAGTGCATCCAGTTTTTGCCGTAACCCTCTCAACTTTTTAGCACATGCTATGTGGGTGAAATTATGATACCATGCCAACTTTCAACCATTTCAGAGTTCATTTGTGGTGCTTTTTAATTTCAGGGTCATTTAGCTCAAAACAATTCATTTAATGCATGAAAAATAGTAAATGAAGTTAGATAGGGTTGAAATTTTCGGATGTGGCTTCTAATGGTTCATATTGAATGCACAAAAAGTTTGGAGTTGAAATAAGTTAAAAAAAATTGAAATCCTTTTGTAACAGACGAGTTTTCGTCCTAAACCCTGATACTTCGAAAGAGATTGTCCATTTTGTACACGAAGTGCATCCAGTTTTTGCCGTAACCCTCTCAACTTTTTAGCACATGCTATGTGGGTGAAATTATGATACCATGCCAAGTTTCAACCATTTCAGAGTTCATTTGTGGTGCTTTTTAATTTCAGGGTCATTTAGCTCAAAACAATTCATTAAATGCATAAAAAATAGCAAATGAAGTTAGATAGGGTTGAAATTTTAGGATGTGGCTTCTAATGCTTCATATTGAATGCACAAAAAGTCTGGAGTTGAAATAAGTTAAAAAAATTGAAATCCTTTGGTAACACACGAGTTTTCGTCCGAAACCCTGATACTTCGAAAGAGATTGTCCATTTTGTACACGAAGTGCATTCAGTTTTTGCCGTAACCCTCTCAACTTTTTAGCACATTCTATGTGGGTGAAATTATGATACCATGCCAACTTTCAACCATTTCAGAGTTCATTTGTGGTGCTTTTTAATTTCAGGGTTATTTAGCTCAAAACAATTCATTAAATGCATGAAAAATAGCAAATGAAGTTAGATAGGGTTGAAATTTTAGGATGTGGCTTCTAATGGTTCATATGGAATGCACAAAAAGTTTGGAGTTGAAATAAGTTTAAAAAAATTGAAATCCTTTTGTAACAGACGAGTTTTCGTCCTAAACCCTGATACTTCGAAAGAGATTGTCCATTTTGTACACGAAGTGCATCCAGTTTTTGCCGTAACCCTCTCAACTTTTTAGCACATGCTATGTGGGTGAAATTATGATACCATGCCAAGTTTCAACCATTTGATAGTTCATTTGGGGTGCTTTTTAATTTCAGGGTCATTTAGCTCAAAACAATTCATTAAATGCATGAAAAATAGGAAATGAAGTTAGATAGGGTTGAAATTTTAGGATGTGGCTTCCAATGGTTCATATTGAATGCACAAAAAGTCTGGAGTTGAAAAAAGTTAAAAAAAATTGAAATCCTTATGTAACAGACGAGTTTTCGTCCGAAACACTGATACTTCGAAAGAGATTGTCCATTTTGTACACGAAGTGCATCCAGATTTTGCGGTAACCCTCTCAACTTTTTAGCACATGCTATGTGGGTGAAATTATGATACCGTGCCAAGTTTCAACCATTTCAGAGTTCATTTGTGGTGCTTTTTAATTTCAGGGTCATTTAGCTCAAAACAATTCATTAAATGCATGAAAAATAGGAAATGAAGTTAGATAGGGTTGAAATTTTAGGATGTGGCTTCTAATGGTTCATATTGAATGCACAAAAAGTCTGGAGTTGAAATAAGTTCAAAAAATTGAAATCCTTATGTAACAGACGAGTTTTCGTCCGAAACCCTGATACTTCGAAAGAGATTGTCCATTTTGTACACGAAGTGCATCCAGATTTTGCCGTAACCCTCTCAACTTTTTATCCCACGCTATGTGGGTGAAATTATGATACCATGCCAAGTTTCAACCTTTTTAGAGTTCATTTGTGGTGCTTTTTAATTTCAGGGTCATTTAGCTCAAAACAATTCATTAAATGCATAAAAAATAGCAAATGAAGTTAGATATGGTTGAAATTTTAGGATGTGGCTTCTAATGCTTCATATTGAATGCACAAAAAGTCTGGAGTTGAAATAAGTTAAAAAAATTGAAATCCTTTGGTAACACACGAGTTTTCGTCCGAAACCCTGATACTTCGAAAGAGATTGTCCATTTTGTACACGAAGTGCATCCAGTTTTTGCCGTAACCCTCTCAACTTTTTAGCACATGCTATGTGGGTGAAATTATGATACCATGCCGACTTTCAACCATTTCAGAGTTCATTTGTGGTGCTTTTTAATTTCAGGGTCATTTAGCTCAAAACAATTCATTAAATGCATGAAAAATAGCAAATGAAGTTAGATAGGGTTGAAAGTTTAGGATGTGGATTCTAATGGTTCATATTGAATGCACAAAAAGTCTGGAGTTGAAATAATTTTAAAAAATTGAAATCCTTTTGTAACAGACGAGTTTTCGTCCGAAACCGTGATACTTCGAAAGAGATTGTCCATTTTGTACACGAAGTGCATCCAGTTTTTGCCGTAACCCTCTCAACTTTTTAGCACATGCTATGTGGGTGAAATTATGATACCATGCCAACTTTCAACCATTTCAGAGTTCATTTGTGGTGCTTTTTAATTTCAGGGTTATTGAGCTCAAAACAATTCATTAAATGCATGAAAAATAGCAAATGAAGTTAGATAGGGTTGAAATTTAAAGAATGTGGCTTCTAATGGTTCATATGGAATGCACAAAAAGTTTGGAGTTGTAATAAGTTTAAAAAAATTGAAATCCTTTTGTAACAGACGAGTTTTCGTCCTAAACCCAGATACTTCGAAAGAGATTATCCATTTTGTACACGAAGTGCATCCAGTTTTTGCCGTAACCCTCTCAACTTTTCAGCACATGCTATGTGGGTGAAATTATGATACCATGCCAAGTTTCAACCATTTCAGAGTTCATTTGCGGTGCTTTTTAATTTCAGGGTCATTTAGCTCAAAACAATTCATTAATTGCATGAAAAATAGGAAATGAAGTTAGATAGGGTTGAAATTTTAGGATGTGGCTTCTAATGGTTCATATTGAATGCACAAAAAGTCTGGAGTTGAAATAAGTTAAAAAAAATTGAAATCCTTATGTAACAGACGAGTTTTCGTTCGAAACCCTGATACTTCGAAAGAGATTGTCCATTTTGTACACGAAGTGCATCCAGCTTTTGCCGTAACCCTCTCAACTTTTTATCACATGCTATGTGGGTGAAATTATGATACCATGCCAAGTTTCAACCTTTTTAGAGTTCATTTGTGGTGCTTTTTAATTTCAGGGTCATTTAGCTCAAAACAATTCATTAAATGCATAAAAAATAGCAAATGAAGTTAGATAGGGTTGAAATTTTAGGATGTGGCTTCTAATGCTTCATATTGAATGCACAAAAAGTCTGGAGTTGAAATAAGTTAAAAAAATTGAAATCCTTTGGTAACACACGAGTTTTCGTCCGAAACCCTGATACTTCGAAAGAGATTGTCCATTTTGTACACGAAGTGCATCCAGTTTTTGCCGTAACCCTCTCAACTTTTTAGCACATGCTATGTGGGTGAAATTATGATACCATGCCAAGTTTCAACCATTTCAGAGTTCATTTGTGGTGCTTTTTAATTTCAGGGTCATTTAGCTCAAAACAATTCATTAAATGCATGAAAAATAGCAAATGAAGTTAGATAGGGTTGAAAGTTTAGGATGTGGCTTCTAATGGTTCGTATTAAATGCACAAAAAGTCTGGAGTTGAAATAATTTTAAGAAATTGAAATCCTTTTGTAACAGACGAGTTTTCGTCCGAAACCGTGATACTTCGAAAGAGATTGTCCATTTTGTACACGAAGTGCATCCAGTTTTTGCCGTAACCCTCTCAACTTTTTAGCACATGCTATGTGGGTGAAATTATGATACCATGCCAACTTTCAACCATTTCAGAGTTCATTTGTGGTGCTTTTTAATTTCAGGGTTATTTAGCTCAAAACAATTCATTAAATGCATGAAAAATAGCAAATGAAGTTAGATAGGGTTGAAATTTAAAGAATGTGGCTTCTAATGGTTCATATGGAATGCACATAAAGTTTGGAGTTGTAATAAGTTTAAAAAAATTGAAATCCTTTTGTAACAGACGAGTTTTCGTCCTAAACCCTGATACTTCGAAAGAGATTGTCCATTTTGTACACGAAGTGCATCCAGTTTTTGCCGTAACCCTCTCAACTTTTCAGCACATGTTATGTGGGTGAAATTATGATACCATGCCAAGTTTCAACCATTTCAGAGTTCATTTGCGGTGCTTTTTAATTTCAGGGTCATTTAGCTCAAAACAATTCATTTAATGCATGAAAAATAGTAAATGAAGTTAGATAGGGTTGAAATTTTAGGATGTGGCTTCTAATGGTTCATATTGAATGCACAAAAAGTCTGGAGTTGAAATAAGTTAAAAAAAATTGAAATCCTTATGTAACAGACGAGTTTTCGTCCGAAACCCTGATACTTCGAAAGAGATTGTCCATTTTGTACACGAAGTGCATCCAGCTTTTGCCGTAACCCTCTCAACTTTTTATCCCATGCTATATGGGTGAAATTATGATACCATGCCAAGTTTCAACCTTTTTAGAGTTCATTTGTGGTGCTTTTTAATTTCAGGGTCATTTAGCTCAAAACAATTCATTAAATCCATAAAAAATAGCAAATGAAGTTAGATAGGGTTGAAATTTTAGGATGTGGCTTCTAATGCTTCATATTGACTGCACAAAAAGTCTGGAGTTGAAATAAGTTAAAAAAATTGAAATCCTTTGGTAACACACGAGTTTTCGTCCGAAACCCTGATACTTCGAAAGAGATTGTCCATTTTGTAGACGAAGTGCATCCAGTTTTTGCCGTAACCCTCTCAACTTTTTAGCACATGCTATGTGGGTGAAATTATGATACCATGCCAAGTTTCAACCATTTCAGAGTTCATTTGTGGTGCTTTTTAATTTCAGGGTCATTTAGCTCAAAACAATTCATTAAATGCATGAAAAATAGCAAATGAAGTTAGATAGGGTTGAAAGTTTAGGATGTGGCTTCTAATGGTTCATATTGAATGCACAAAAAGTCTGGAGTTGAAATAAGTTAAAAAAAATTGAAATCCTTTTGTAACAGACGAGTTTTCGTCCGAAACCCTGATATTTCGAAAGAGATTGTCCATTTTGTACACGCAGTGCATCCAGTTTTTGCCGTAACCCTCTCAACTTTTTAGCACATGCTATGTGGGTGAAATTATGATACCATGCCAAGTTTCAACCATTTGATAGTTCATTTGTGGTGCTTTTTAATTTCAGGGTCATTTAGCTCAACACAATTCATTAAATGCATGAAAAATAGGAAATGAAGTTAGATTGGGTTGAAATTTTAGGATGTGGCTTCTAATGGTTCATATTGAATGCACAAAAAGTCTGGAGTTGAAAAAAGTTAAAAAAATTTGAAATCCTTATGTAACAGACGAGTTTTCGTCCGAAACCCTGATACTTCGAAAGAGATTGTCCATTTTGTACACGAAGTGCATCCAGCTTTTGTCGTAACCCTCTCAACTTTTTAGCACATGCTATGTGGGTGAAATTATGATACCATGCCAACTTTCAACCATTTCAGAGTTCATTTGTGGTGCCTTTTAATTTCAGGGTCATTTAGCTCAAAACAATTCATTAAATGCATGAAAAATAGCAAATGAAGTTAGATAGGGTTGAAATTTTAGGATGTGGCTTCTAATGGTTCATATTGAATGCACAAAAAGTCTGGAGTTGAAATAAGTTAAAAAAAATTGAAATCCTTTTGTAACAGACGAGTTTTCGTCTGAAACCCTGATATTTCGAAAGAGATTGTCCATTTTGTACACGAAGTGCATCCAGTTTTTGCCGTAACCCTCTCAACTTTTTAGCACATGCTATGTAGGTGAAATTATGATACCATGCCAAGTTTCAACCATTTGATAGTTCATTTGGGGTGCTTTTTAATTTCAGGGTCATTTAGCTCAAAACAATTCATTAAATTCATGAAAAATAGGAAATGAAGTTAGATAGGGTTGAAATTTTAGGATGTGGCTTCCAATGGTTCATATTGAATGCACAAAAAGTCTGGAGTTGAAAAAAGTTAAAAAAAATTGAAATCCTTATGTAACAGACGAGTTTTCGTCCGAAACACTGATACTTCGAAAGAGATTGTCCATTTTGTACACGAAGTGCATCCAGATTTTGCGGTAACCTTCTCAACTTTTTAGCACATGTTATGTGGGTGAAATTATGATACCATGCCAAGTTTCAACCATTTCAGAGTTCATTTGTGGTGCTTTTTAATTTCAGGGTCATTTAGCTCAAAACAATTCATTAAATGCATGAAAAATAGGAAATGAAGTTAGATAGGGTTGAAATTTTAGGATGTGGCTTCTAATGGTTCATATTGAATGCACAAAAAGTCTGGAGTTGAAATAAGTTCAAAAAATTGAAATCCTTATGTAACAGACGAGTTTTCGTCCGAAACCCTGATACTTCGAAAGAGATTGTCCATTTTGTACACGAAGTGCATCCAGTTTTTGCCGTAACCCTCTCAACTTTTTAGCACATGCTATGTGGGTGAAATTATGATACCATGCCAAGTTTCAACCATTTCAGAGTTCATTTGTGGTGCTTTTTAATTTCAGGGTCATTTAGCTCAAAACAATTCATTAAATGCATGAAAAATAGCAAATGAAGTTAGATAGGGTTGAAATTTTAGGATGTGGCTTCTAATGGTTCATATTGAATGCACAAAAAGTCTGGAGTTGAAATAAGTTAAAAAAAATTGAAATCCTTTTGTAACAGACGAGTTTTCGTCCGAAACCCTGATATTTCGAAAGAGATTGTCCATTTTGTACACGAAGTGCATCCAGTTTTTGCCGTAACCCTCTCAACTTTTTAGCACATGCTATGTGGGTGAAATTATGATACCATGCCAAGTTTCAACCATTTGATAGTTCATTTGTGGTGCTTTTTAATTTCAGGGTCATTTAGCTCAAAACAATTCATTAAATGCATGAAAAATAGGAAATGAAGTTAGATTGGGTTGAAATTTTAGGATGTGGCTTCTAATGGTTCATATTGAATGCACAAAAAGTCTGGAGTTGAAAAAAGTTAAAAAAATTTGAAATCCTTATGTAACAGACGAGTTTTCGTCCGAAACCCTGATACTTCGAAAGAGATTGTCCATTTTGTACACGAAGTGCATCCAGCTTTTGCCGTAACCCTCTCAACTTTTTAGCACATGCTATGTGGGTGAAATTATGATACCATGCCAACCTTCAACCATTTCAGAGTTCATTTGTCGTGCTTTTTAATTTCAGGGTCATTTAGCTCAAAACAATTCATTAAATGCATGAAAAATAGCAAATGAAGTTAGATAGGGTTGAAATTTTAGGATGTGGCTTCTAATGGTTCATATTGAATGCACAAAAAGTCTGGAGTTGAAATAAGTTAAAAAAAATTGAAATCCTTTTGTAACAGACGAGTTTTCGTCCTAAACCCTGATACTTCGAAAGAGATTGTCCATTTTGTACACGAAGTGCATCCAGTTTTTGCCGTAACCCTCTCAACTTTTTAGCACATGCTATGTGGGTGAAATTATGATACCATGCCAACTTTCAACCATTTCAGAGTTCATTTGTGGTGCTTTTTAATTTCAGGGTTATTGAGCTCAAAACAATTCATTAAATGCATGAAAACTAGCAAATGAAGTTAGATAGGGTTGAAATTTAAAGAATGTGGCTTCTAATGGTTCATATGGAATGCACAAAAAGTTTGGAGTTGTAATAAGTTTAAAAAAATTGAAATCCTTTTGTAACAGACGAGTTTTCGTCCTAAACCCAGATACTTCGAAAGAGATTGTCCATTTTGTACACGAAGTGCATCCAGTTTTTGCCGTAACCCTCTCAACTTTTCAGCACATGCTATGTGGGTGAAATTATGATACCATGCCAAGTTTCAACCATTTCAGAGTTCATTTGCGGTGCTTTTTAATTTCAGGGTCATTTAGCTCAAAACAATTCATTAAATGCATGAAAAATAGGAAATGAAGTTAGATAGGGTTGAAATTTTAGGATGTGGCTTCTAATGGTTCATATTGAATGCACAAAAAGTCTGGAGTTGAAATAAGTTAAAAAAAATTGAAATCCTTATGTAACAGACGAGTTTTCGTCCGAAACCCTGATACTTCGAAAGAGATTGTCCATTTTGTACACGAAGTGCATCCAGCTTTTGCCGTAACCCTCTCAACTTTTTATCCCATGCTATGTGGGTGAAATTATGATACCATGCCAAGTTTCAACCTTTTTAGAGTTCATTTGTGGTGCTTTTTAATTTCAGGGTCATTTAGCTCAAAACAATTCATTAAATGCATAAAAAATAGCAAATGAAGTTAGATAGGGTTGAAATTTTAGGATGTGGCTTCTAATGCTTCATATTGAATGCACAAAAAGTCTGGAGTTGAAATAAGTTAAAAAAATTGAAATCCTTTGGTAACACACGAGTTTTCGTCCGAAACCCTGATACTTCGAAAGAGATTGTCCATTTTGTACACGAAGTGCATCCAGTTTTTGCCGTAACCCTCTCAACTTTTTAGGACATGCTATGTGGGTGAAATTATGATACCATGCCAAGTTTCAACCATTTCAGAGTTCATTTGTGGTGCTTTTTAATTTCAGGGTCATTTAGCTCAAAACAATTCATTAAATGCATGAAAAATAGCAAATGAAGTTAGATAGGGTTGAAAGTTTAGGATGTGGATTCTAATGGTTCATATTGAATGCACAAAAAGTCTGGAGTTGAAATAATTTTAAAAAATTGAAATCCTTTTGTAACAGACGAGTTTTCGTCCGAAACCGTGATACTTCGAAAGAGATTGTCCATTTTGTACACGAAGTGCATCCAGTTTTTGCCGTAACCCTCTCAACTTTTTAGCACATGCTATGTGGGTGAAATTATGATACCATGCCAAGTTTCAACCATTTCAGAGTTCATTTGTGGTGCTTTTTAATTTCAGGGTTATTGAGCTCAAAACAATTCATTAAATGCATGAAAAATAGCAAATGAAGTTAGATAGGGTTGAAATTTAAAGAATGTGGCTTCTAATGGTTCATATGGAATGCACAAAAAGTTTGGAGTTGTAATAAGTTTAAAAAAATTGAAATCCTTTTGTAACAGACGAGTTTTCGTCCTAAACCCAGATACTTCGAAAGAGATTGTCCATTTTGTACACGAAGTGCATCCAGTTTTTGCCGTAACCCTCTCAACTTTTCAGCACATGCTATGTGGGTGAAATTATGATACCATGCCAAGTTTCAACCATTTCAGAGTTCATTTGCGGTGCTTTTTAATTTCAGGGTCATGTAGCTCAAAACAATTCATTAAATGCATGAAAAATAGGAAATGAAGTTAGATAGGGTTGAAATTTTAGGATGTGGCTTCTAATGGTTCATATTGAATGCACAAAAAGTCTGGAGTTGAAATAAGTTAAAAAAAATTGAAATCCTTATGTAACAGACGAGTTTTCGTCCGAAACCCTGATACTTCGAAAGAGATTGTCCATTTTGTACACGAAGTGCATCCAGCTTTTGCCGTAACCCTCTCAACTTTTTATCCCATGCTATGTGGGTGAAATTATGATACCATGCCAAGTTTCAACCTTTTTAGAGTTCATTTGTGGTGCTTTTTAATTTCAGGGTCATTTAGCTCAAAACAATTCATTAAATGCATAAAATATAGCAAATGAAGTTAGATAGGGTTGAAATTTTAGGATGTGGCTTCTAATGCTTCATATTGAATGCACAAAAAGTCTGGAGTTGAAATAAGTTAAAAAAATTGAAATCCTTTGGTAACACACGAGTTTTCGTCCGAAACCCTGATACTTCGAAAGAGATTGTCCATTTTGTACACGAAGTGCATCCAGTTTTTGCCGTAACCCTCTCAACTTTTTAGGACATGCTATGTGGGTGAAATTATGATACCATGCCAAGTTTCAACCATTTCAGAGTTCATTTGTGGTGCTTTTTAATTTCAGGGTCATTTAGCTCAAAACAATTCATTAAATGCATGAAAAATAGCAAATGAAGTTAGATAGGGTTGAAAGTTTAGGATGTGGATTCTAATGGTTCATATTGAATGCACAAAAAGTCTGGAGTTGAAATAATTTTAAAAAATTGAAATCCTTTTGTAACAGACGAGTTTTCGTCCGAAACCGTGATACTTCGAAAGAGATTGTCCATTTTGTACACGAAGTGCATCCAGTTTTTGCCGTAACCCTCTCAACTTTTTAGCACATGCTATGTGGGTGAAATTATGATACCATGCCAACTTTCAACCATTTCAGAGTTCATTTGTGGTGCTTTTTAATTTCAGGGTTATTGAGCTCAAAACAATTCATTAAATGCATGAAAAATAGCAAATGAAGTTAGATAGGGTTGAAATTTAAAGAATGTGGCTTCTAATGGTTCATATGGAATGCACAAAAAGTTTGGAGTTGTAATAAGTTTAAAAAAATTGAAATCCTTTTGTAACAGACGAGTTTTCGTCCTAAACCCAGATACTTCGAAAGAGATTGTCCATTTTGTACACGAAGTGCATCCAGTTTTTGCCGTAACCCTCTCAACTTTTCAGCACATGCTATGTGGGTGAAATTATGATACCATGCCAAGTTTCAACCATTTCAGAGTTCATTTGCGGTGCTTTTTAATTTCAGGGTCATTTAGCTCAAAACAATTCATTAAATGCATGAAAAATAGGAAATGAAGTTAGATAGGGTTGAAATTTTAGGATGTGGCTTCTAATGGTTCATATTGAATGCACAAAAAGTCTGGAGTTGAAATAAGTTAAAAAAAATTGAAATCCTTATGTAACAGACGAGTTTTCGTCCGAAACCCTGATACTTCGAAAGAGATTGTCCATTTTGTACACGAAGTGCATCCAGCTTTTGCCGTAACCCTCTCAACTTTTTATCCCATGCTATGTGGGTGAAATTATGATACCATGCCAAGTTTCAACCTTTTTAGAGTTCATTTGTGGTGCTTTTTAATTTCAGGGTCATTTAGCTCAAAACAATTCATTAAATGCATAAAAAATAGCAAATGAAGTTAGATAGGGTTGAAATTTTAGGATGTGGCTTCTAATGCTTCATATTGAATGCACAAAAAGTCTGGAGTTGAAATAAGTTAAAAAAATTGAAATCCTTTGGTAACACACGAGTTTTCGTCCGAAACCCTGATACTTCGAAAGAGATTGTCCATTTTGTACACGAAGTGCATCCAGTTTTTGCCGTAACCCTCTCAACTTTTTAGGACATGCTATGTGGGTGAAATTATGATACCATGCCAAGTTTCAACCATTTCAGAGTTCATTTGTGGTGCTTTTTAATTTCAGGGTCATTTAGCTCAAAACAATTCATTAAATGCATGAAAAATAGCAAATGAAGTTAGATAGGGTTGAAAGTTTAGGATGTGGCTTCTAATGGTTCGTATTAAATGCACAAAAAGTCTGGAGTTGAAATAATTTTAAAAAATTGAATCCTTTTGTAACAGACGAGTTTTCGTCCGAAACCCTGATATTTCGAAAGAGATTGTCCATTTTGTACACGAAGTGCATCCAGTTTTTGCCGTAACCCTCTCAACTTTTTAGCACATGCTATGTGGGTGAAATTATGATACCATGCCAAGTTTCAACCATTTCAGAGTTCATTTGTGGTGCTTTTTAATTTCAGGGTCATTTAGCTCAAAACAATTCATTAAATGCATGAAAAATAGCAAATGAAGTTAGATAGGGTTGAAAGTTTAGGATGTGGCTTCTAATGGTTCGTATTAAATGCACAAAAAGTCTGGAGTTGAAATAATTTTAAAAAATTGAAATCCTTTTGTAACAGACGAGTTTTCGTCCGAAACCGTGATACTTCGAAAGAGATTGTCCATTTTGTACACGAAGTGCATCCAGTTTTTGCCGTAACCCTCTCAACTTTTTAGCACATGCTATGTGGGTGAAATTATGATACCATGCCAACTTTCAACCATTTCAGAGTTCATTTGTGGTGCTTTTTAATTTCAGGGTTATTTAGCTCAAAACAATTCATTAAATGCATGAAAAATAGCAAATGAAGTTAGATAGGGTTGAAATTTAAAGAATGTGGCTTCTAATGGTTCATATGGAATGCACAAAAAGTTTGGAGTTGTAATAAGTTTAAAAAAATTGAAATCCTTTTGTAACAGACGAGTTTTCGTCCTAAACCCTGATACTTCGAAAGAGATTGTCCATTTTGTACACGAAGTGCATCCAGTTTTTGCCGTAACCCTCTCAACTTTTCAGCACATGCTATGTGGGTGAAATTATGATACCATGCCAAGTTTCAACCATTTCAGAGTTCATTTGCGGTGCTTTTTAATTTCAGGGTCATTTAGCTCAAAACAATTCATTTAATGCATGAAAAATAGTAAATGAAGTTAGATAGGGTTGAAATTTTAGGATGTGGCTTCTAATGGTTCATATTGAATGCACAAAAAGTCTGGAGTTGAAATAAGTTAAAAAAAATTGAAATCCTTATGTAACAGACGAGTTTTGGTCCGAAACCCTGATACTTCGAAAGAGATTGTCCATTTTGTACACGAAGTGCATCCAGCTTTTGCCGTAACCCTCTCAACTTTTTATCCCATGCTATGTGGGTGAAATTATGATACCATGCCAAGTTTCAACCTTTTTAGAGTTCATTTGTGGTGCTTTTTAATTTCAGGGTCATTTAGCTCAAAACAATTCATTAAATGCATAAAAAATAGCAAATGAAGTTAGATAGGGTTGAAATTTTAGGATGTGGCTTCTAATGGTTCATATTGAATGCACAAAAAGTCTGGAGTTGAAATAAGTTAAAAAAATTGAAATCCTTTGGTAACACACGAGTTTTCGTCCGAAACCCTGATACTTCGAAAGAGATTGTCCATTTTGTACACGAAGTGCATCCAGTTTTTGCCGTAACCCTCTCAACTTTTTAGCACATGCTATGTGGGTGAAATTATGATACCATGCCAACTTTCAACCATTTCAGAGTTCATTTGTGGTGCTTTTTAATTTCAGGGTCATTTAGCTCAAAACAATTCATTAAATGCATGAAAAATAGCAAATGAAGTTAGATAGGGTTGAAAGTTTAGGATGTGGATTCTAATGGTTCATATTGAATGCACAAAAAGTCTGGAGTTGAAATAATTTTAAAAAATTGAAATCCTTTTGTAACAGACGAGTTTTCGTCCGAAACCGTGATACTTCGAAAGAGATTGTCCATTTTGTACACGAAGTGCATCCAGTTTTTGCCGTAACCCTCTCAACTTTTTAGCACATGCTATGTGGGTGAAATTATGATACCATGCCAAGTTTCAACCATTTCAGAGTTCATTTGTGGTGCTTTTTAATTTCAGGGTCATTTAGCTCAAAACAATTCATTAAATGCATGAAAAATAGCAAATGAAGTTAGATAGGGTTGAAAGTTTAGGATGTGGCTTCTAATGGTTCATATTGAATGCACAAAAAGTCTGGAGTTGAAATAATTTTAAAAAATTGAAATCCTTTTGTAACAGACGAGTTTTCGTCCGAAACCGTGATACTTCGAAAGAGATTGTCCATTTTGTACACGAAGTGCATCCAGTTTTTGCCGTAACCCTCTCAACTTTTTAGCACATGCTATGTGGGTGAAATTATGATACCATGCCAACTTTCAACCATTTCAGAGTTCATTTGTGGTGCTTTTTAATTTCAGGGTTATTTAGCTCAAAACAATTCATTAAATGCATGAAAAATAGCAAATGAAGTTAGATAGGGTTGAAATTTAAAGAATGTGGCTTCTAATGGTTCATATGGAATGCACAAAAAGTTTGGAGTTGTAATAAGTTTAAAAAAATTGAAATCCTTTTGTAACAGACGAGTTTTCGTCCTAAACCCTGATACTTCGAAAGAGATTGTCCATTTTGTACACGAAGTGCATCCAGTTTTTGCCGTAACCCTCTCAACTTTTCAGCACATGCTATGTGGGTGAAATGATGATACCATGCCAAGTTTCAACCATTTCAGAGTTCATTTGCGGTGCTTTTTAATTTCAGGGTCATTTAGCTCAAAACAATTTATTTAATGCATGAAAAATAGCAAATGAAGTTAGATAGGGTTGAAATTTAAGGATGTGGCTTCTAATGGTTCATATTGAATGCACAAAAAGTTTGGAGTTGAAATAAGTTAAAAAAAATTGAAATCCTTTTGTAACAGACGAGTTTTCGTCCTAAACCATGATACTTCGAAAGAGATTGTCCATTTTGTACACGAAGTGCATCCAGTTTTTGCCGTAACCCTCTCAACTTTTTAGCACATGCTATGTGGCTGAAATTATGATACCATGCCAACTTTCAACCATTTCAGAGTTCATTTGTGGTGCTTTTTAATTTCAGGGTTATTTAGCTCAAAACAATTCATTAAATACATGAAAAATAGCAAATGAAGTTAGATAGGGTTGAAATTTTAGGATGTGGCTTCTAATGGTTCATATTGAATGCACAAAAAGTCTGGAGTTGAAATAATTTTAAAAAATTGAAATCCTTTTGTAACAGACGAGTTTTCGTCCGAAACCGTGATACTTCGAAAGAGATTGTCCATTTTGTACACGAAGTGCATCCAGTTTTTGCCGTAACCCTCTCAACTTTTTAGCACATGCTATGTGGGTGAAATTATGATACCATGCCAACTTTCAACCATTTCAGAGTTCATTTGTGGTGCTTTTTAATTTCAGGGTTATTTAGCTCAAAACAATTCATTAAATGCATGAAAAATAGCAAATGAAGTTAGATAGGGTTGAAATTTTGGGATGTGGCTTCTAATGGTTCATATGGAATGCACAAAAAGTTTGGAGTTGAAATAAGTTTAAAAAAATTGAAATCCTTTTGTAACAGACGAGTTTTCGTCCTAAACCCTGATACTTCGAAAGAGATTGTCCATTTTGTACACGAAGTGCATCCAGTTTTTTCCGTAACCCTCTCAACTTTTTAGCACATGCTATGTGGGTGAAATTATGATACCATGCCAAGTTTCAACCATTTCAGAGTTCATTTGTGGTGCTTTTTAATTTCAGGGTCATTTAGCTCAAAACAATTCATTTAATGCATGAAAAATAGCAAATGAAGTTAGATAGGGTTGAAATTTTAGGATGTGGCTTCTAATGGTTCATATTGAATGCACAAAAAGTCTGGAGTTGAAATAAGTTAAAGAAAATTGAAATCCTTTTGTAACAGACGAGTTTTCGTCCGAAACCCTGATATTTCGAAAGAGATTGTCCATTTTGTACACGAAGTGCATCCAGTTTTTGCCGTAACCCTCTCAACTTTTTAGCACATGCTATGTGGGTGAAATTATGATACCATGCCAAGTTTCAACCATTTGATAGTTCATTTGTGGTGCTTTTTAATTTCAGGGTCATTTAGCTCAAAACAATTCATTAAATGCATGAAAAATAGGAAATGAAGTTAGATAGGGTTGAAATTTTAGGATGTGGCTTCTAATGGTTCATATTGAATGCACAAAAAGTCTGGAGTTGAAATAAGTTAAAAAAATTGAAATCCTTATGTAACAGACGAGTTTTCGTCCGAAACCCTGATACTTCGAAAGAGATTGTCCATTTTGTACACGAAGTGCATCCAGCTTTTGCCGTAACCCTCTCAACTTTTTATCCCAATGTATGTGGGTGAAATTATGATACCATGCCAAGTTTCAACCTTTTTAGAGTTCATTTGTGGTGCTTTTTAATTTCAGGGTCATTTAGCTCAAAACAATTCATTAAATGCATAAAAAATCGCAAATGAAGTTAGATAGGGTTGAAATTTTAGGATGTGGCTTCTAATGCTTCATATTGATTGCACAAAAAGTCTTGAGTTGAAATAAGTTAAAAAAATTGAAATCCTTTTGTAACACACGAGTTGTCGTTCGAAACCCTGATACTTCGAAAGAGATTGTCCGTTTTGTACACGAAGTGCATCCAGTTTTTGCCGTAACCCTCTCAACTTTTTAGCACATGCTATGTGGGTGAAATTATGATATCATGCCAAGTTTCAACCATTTCAGAGTTCATTTGTGGTGCTTTTTAATTTCAGGGTCATTTAGCTCAAAACAATTCATTAAATGCATGAAAAATAGCAAATGAAGTTAGATAGGGTTGAAAGTTTAGGATGTGGCTTCTAATGGTTCATATTGAATGCACAAAAAGTCTGGAGTTGAAATAATTTTAAAAAATTGAAATCCTTTTGTAACAGACGAGTTTTCGTCCGAAACCCTGATACTTCGAAAGAGATTTTCCATTTTGTACACGAAGTGCATCCAGTTTTTGCCGTAACCCTCTCAACTTTTTAGCACATGCTATGTGGGTGAAATTATGATACCATGCCAACTTTCAACCATTTCAGAGTTCATTTGTGGTGCTTTTTAATTTCAGGGTTATTTAGCTCAAAACAATTCATTTAATGCATGAAAAATAGCAAATGAAGTTAGATAGGGTTGAAATTTTAGGATGTGGCTTCTAATGGTTCATATGGAATGCACAAAAAGTTTGGAGTTGAAATAAGTTTAAAAAAATTGAAATCCTGTTGTAACAGACGAGTTTTCGTCCTAAACCCTGATACTTCGAAAGAGATTGTCCATTTTGTACACGAAGTGCATCCAGTTTTTTCCGTAACCCTCTCAAATTTTTAGCACATGCTATGTGGGTGAAATTATGATACCATGCCAAGTTTCAACCATTTCAGAGTTCATTTGTGGTGCTTTTTAATTTCAGGGTCATTTAGCTCAAAACAATTCATTTAATGCATGAAAAATAGCAAATGAAGTTAGATAGGGTTGAAATATTAGGATGTGGCTTCTAATGGTTCATATTGAATGCACAAAAAGTTTGGAGTTGAAATAAGTTAAAAAAATTTGAAATCCTTTTGTAACAGACGAGTTTTCGTCCTAAACCCTCATACTTCGAAAGAGATTGTCCATTTTGTACACGAAGTGCATCCAGTTTTTGCCGTAACCCTCTCAACTTTTTAGCACATGCTATGTGGGTGAAATTATGATACCATGCCAAGTTTCAACCATTTCAGAGTTCATTTGTGGTGCTTTTTAATTTCAGGGTCATTTAGCTCAAAACAATTCATTAAATGCATGAAAAATAGCAAATGAAGTTAGATAGGGTTGAAATTTTAGGATGTGGCTTCTAATGGTTCATATTGAATGCACAAAAAGTCTGGAGTTGAAATAAGTTAAAAAAAATTGAAATCCTTTTGTAACAGACGAGTTTTCGTCCGAAACCCTGATATTTCGAAAGAGATTGTCCATTTTGTACACGAAGTGCATCCAGTTTTTGCCGTAACCCTCTCAACTTTTTAGCACATGCTATGTGGGTGAAATTATGATACCATGCCAAGTTTCAACCATTTGATAGTTCATTTGTGGTGCTTTTTAATTTCAGGGTCATTTAGCTCAAAACAATTCATTAAATGCATGAAAAATAGGAAATGAAGTTAGATAGGGTTGAAATTTTAGGATGTGGCTTCTAATGGTTCATATTGAATGCACAAAAAGTCTGGAGTTGAAATAAGTTAAAAAAAATTGAAATCCTTATGTAACAGACGAGTTTTCGTCCGAAACCCTGATACTTCGAAAGAGATTGTCCATTTTGTACACGAAGTGCATCCAGCTTTTGCCGTAACCCTCTCAACATTTTTATCCCATGCTATGTGGGTGAAATTATGATACCATGCCAAGTTTCAACCTTTTTAGAGTTCATTTGTGGTGCTTTTTAATTTCAGGGTCATTTAGCTCAAAACAATTCATTAAATGCATAAAAAATAGCAAAGGAAGTTAGATAGGGTTGAAATTATAGGATGTGGCTTCTAATGCTTCAAATTGATTGCACAAAAAGTCTTGAGTTGAAATAAGTTAAAAAAATTGAAATCCTTTTGTAACACACGAGTTTTCGTCCGAAACCCTGATACTTCGAAAGAGATTGTCCGTTTTGTACACAAAGTGCATCCAGTTTTTGCCGTAACCCTCTCAACTTTTTAGCACATGCTATGTGGGTGAAATTATGATACCATGCCAAGTTTCAACCATTTCAGAGTTCATTTGTGGTGCTTTTTAATTTCAGGGTCATTTAGCTCAAAACAATTCATTAAATGCATGAAAAATAGCAAATGAAGTTAGATAGGGTTGAAAGTTTAGGATGTGGCTTCTAATGGTTCATATTGAATGCACAAAAAGTCTGGAGTTGAAATAATTTTAAAAAATTGAAATCCTTTTGTAACAGACGAGTTTTCGTCCGAAACCCTGATACTTCGAAAGAGATTGTCCATTTTGTACACGAAGTGCATCCAGTTTTTGCCGTAACCCTCTCAACTTTTTAGCACATGCTATGTGGGTGAAATTATGATATACCATGCCAAGCTTCAACCATTTCCGAGTTCATTTGTGGTGCTTTTTAATTTCAGGGTCATTTAGCTGAAAACAATTCATTAAATGCATGAAAAATAGCAAATGAAGTTAGATAGGGTTGAAATTTTAGGATGTGGCATCTAATGGTTCATATTGAATGCACAAAAATTCTGGAGTTGAAATAATTTTAAAAAATTGAAATCCTTTTGTAACAGACGAGTTTTCGTCCGAAACCCTAATACTTCGAAAGAGATTGTCCATTTTGTACACGAAGTGCATCCAGTTTTTGCCGTAACCCTCTCAACTTTTTAGCACAAGCTATGTGGGTGAAATTATGATACCATGCCAACTTTCAACCATTTCAGAGTTCATTTGTGGTGCTTTTTAATTTCAGGGTCATTTAGCTCAAAACAATTCATTAAATGCATGAAAAATAGCAAATGAAGTTAGATAGGGTCGAAATTTTAAGATGTGGCTTCTAATGGTTCATATTGAATGCACAAAAAGTTTGGAGTTGAAATAACTTAAAAAAAATTGAAATCCTTTTGTAACAGACGAGTTTTCGTCCTAAACCCTGATACTTCGAAAGAGATTGTCCATTTTGTACACGAAGTGCATCCAGTTTTTGCCGTAACCCTCTCAACTTTTTAGCACATGCTATGTGGGTGAAATTATGATACCATGCCAACTTTCAACCATTTCAGAGTTCATTTGTGGTGCTTTTTAATTTCAGGGTTATTTAGCTCAAAACAATTAATTAAATGCATGAAAAATAGCAAATGAAGTTAGATAGGGTTGAAATTTAAAGAATGTGGCTTCTAATGGTTCATATGGAATGCACAAAAAGTTTGGAGTTGTAATAAGTTTAAAAAAATTGAAATCCTTTTGTAACAGACGAGTTTTCGTCCTAAACCCTGATACTTCGAAAGAGATTGTCCATTTTGTACACGAAGTGCATCCAGTTTTTGCCGTAACCCTCTCAACTTTTCAGCACATGCTATGTGGGTGAAATTATGATACCATGCCAAGTTTCAACCATTTCAGAGTTCATTTGCGGTGCTTTTTAATTTCAGGGTCATTTAGCTCAAAACAATTCATTTAATGCATGAAAAATAGTAAATGAAGTTAGATAGGGTTGAAATTTTAGGATGTGGCTTCTAATGGTTCATATTGAATGCACAAAAAGTCTGGAGTTGAAATAAGTTAAAAAAAATTGAAATCCTTATGTAACAGACGAGTTTTGGTCCGAAACCCTGATACTTCGAAAGAGATTGTCCATTTTGTACACGAAGTGCATCCAGCTTTTGCCGTAACCCTCTCAACTTTTTATCCCATGCTATGTGGGTGAAATTATGATACCATGCCAAGTTTCAACCTTTTTAGAGTTCATTTGTGGTGCTTTTTAATTTCAGGGTCATTTAGCTCAAAACAATTCATTAAATGCATAAAAAATAGCAAATGAAGTTAGATAGGGTTGAAATTTTAGGATGTGGCTTCTAATGCTTCATATTGAATGCACAAAAAGTCTGGAGTTGAAATAAGTTAAAAAAATTGAAATCCTTTGGTAACACACGAGTTTTCG
The DNA here is from genome assembly GCA_039707655.1 of Elymus sibiricus. Classification (NCBI taxonomy): domain Eukaryota; kingdom Viridiplantae; phylum Streptophyta; class Magnoliopsida; order Poales; family Poaceae; genus Elymus; species Elymus sibiricus. Next base: position 244,967,123 of record CM077665.1, read on the forward strand.
TCCGAAACCCTGATACTTCGAAAGAGATTGTCCATTTTGTACACGAAGTGCATCCAGTTTTTGCCGTAACCCTCTCAACTTTTTAGCACATGCTATGTGGGTGAAATTATGATACCATGCCAACTTTCAACCATTTCAGAGTTCATTTGTGGTGCTTTTTAATTTCAGGGTCATTTAGCTCAAAACAATTCATTAAATGCATGAAAAATAGCAAATGAAGTTAGATAGGGTTGAAAGTTTAGGATGTGGATTCTAATGGTTCATATTGAATGCACAAAAAGTCTGGAGTTGAAATAATTTTAAAAAATTGAAATCCTTTTGTAACAGACGAGTTTTCGTCCGAAACCGTGATACTTCGAAAGAGATTGTCCATTTTGTACACGAAGTGCATCCAGTTTTTGCCGTAACCCTCTCAACTTTTTAGCACATGCTATGTGGGTGAAATTATGATACCATGCCAAGTTTCAACCATTTCAGAGTTCATTTGTGGTGCTTTTTAATTTCAGGGTCATTTAGCTCAAAACAATTCATTAAATGCATGAAAAATAGCAAATGAAGTTAGATAGGGTTGAAAGTTTAGGATGTGGCTTCTAATGGTTCATATTGAATGCACAAAAAGTCTGGAGTTGAAATAATTTTAAAAAATTGAAATCCTTTTGTAACAGACGAGTTTTCGTCCGAAACCGTGATACTTCGAAAGAGATTGTCCATTTTGTACACGAAGTGCATCCAGTTTTTGCCGTAACCCTCTCAACTTTTTAGCACATGCTATGTGGGTGAAATTATGATACCATGCCAACTTTCAACCATTTCAGAGTTCATTTGTGGTGCTTTTTAATTTCAGGGTTATTTAGCTCAAAACAATTCATTAAATGCATGAAAAATAGCAAATGAAGTTAGATAGGGTTGAAATTTAAAGAATGTGGCTTCTAATGGTTCATATGGAATGCACAAAAAGTTTGGAGTTGTAATAAGTTTAAAAAAATTGAAATCCTTTTGTAACAGACGAGTTTTCGTCCTAAACCCTGATACTTCGAAAGAGATTGTCCATTTTGTACACGAAGTGCATCCAGTTTTTGCCGTAACCCTCTCAACTTTTCAGCACATGCTATGTGGGTGAAATGATGATACCATGCCAAGTTTCAACCATTTCAGAGTTCATTTGCGGTGCTTTTTAATTTCAGGGTCATTTAGCTCAAAACAATTTATTTAATGCATGAAAAATAGCAAATGAAGTTAGATAGGGTTGAAATTTAAGGATGTGGCTTCTAATGGTTCATATTGAATGCACAAAAAGTTTGGAGTTGAAATAAGTTAAAAAAAATTGAAATCCTTTTGTAACAGACGAGTTTTCGTCCTAAACCATGATACTTCGAAAGAGATTGTCCATTTTGTACACGAAGTGCATCCAGTTTTTGCCGTAACCCTCTCAACTTTTTAGCACATGCTATGTGGCTGAAATTATGATACCATGCCAACTTTCAACCATTTCAGAGTTCATTTGTGGTGCTTTTTAATTTCAGGGTTATTTAGCTCAAAACAATTCATTAAATACATGAAAAATAGCAAATGAAGTTAGATAGGGTTGAAATTTTAGGATGTGGCTTCTAATGGTTCATATTGAATGCACAAAAAGTCTGGAGTTGAAATAATTTTAAAAAATTGAAATCCTTTTGTAACAGACGAGTTTTCGTCCGAAACCGTGATACTTCGAAAGAGATTGTCCATTTTGTACACGAAGTGCATCCAGTTTTTGCCGTAACCCTCTCAACTTTTTAGCACATGCTATGTGGGTGAAATTATGATACCATGCCAACTTTCAACCATTTCAGAGTTCATTTGTGGTGCTTTTTAATTTCAGGGTTATTTAGCTCAAAACAATTCATTAAATGCATGAAAAATAGCAAATGAAGTTAGATAGGGTTGAAATTTTGGGATGTGGCTTCTAATGGTTCATATGGAATGCACAAAAAGTTTGGAGTTGAAATAAGTTTAAAAAAATTGAAATCCTTTTGTAACAGACGAGTTTTCGTCCTAAACCCTGATACTTCGAAAGAGATTGTCCATTTTGTACACGAAGTGCATCCAGTTTTTTCCGTAACCCTCTCAACTTTTTAGCACATGCTATGTGGGTGAAATTATGATACCATGCCAAGTTTCAACCATTTCAGAGTTCATTTGTGGTGCTTTTTAATTTCAGGGTCATTTAGCTCAAAACAATTCATTTAATGCATGAAAAATAGCAAATGAAGTTAGATAGGGTTGAAATTTTAGGATGTGGCTTCTAATGGTTCATATTGAATGCACAAAAAGTTTGGAGTTGAAATAAGTTTAAAAAATTTGAAATCCTTTTGTAACAGACGAGTTTTCGTCCTAAACCCTGATACTTCGAAAGAGATTGTCCATTTTGTACTAGAAGTGCATCCAGTTTTTGCCGTAACCCTCTCAACTTTTTAGCACATGCTATGTGGGTGAAATTATGATACCATGCCAAGTTTCAACCATTTCAGAGTTCATTTGTGGTGCTTTTTAATTTCAGGGTCATTTAGCTCAAAACAATTCATTAAATGCATGAAAAATAGCAAATGAAGTTAGATAGGGTTGAAATTTTAGGATGTGGCTTCTAATGGTTCATATTGAATGCACAAAAAGTCTGGAGTTGAAATAAGTTAAAGAAAATTGAAATCCTTTTGTAACAGACGAGTTTTCGTCCGAAACCCTGATATTTCGAAAGAGATTGTCCATTTTGTACACGAAGTGCATCCAGTTTTTGCCGTAACCCTCTCAACTTTTTAGCACATGCTATGTGGGTGAAATTATGATACCATGCCAAGTTTCAACCATTTGATAGTTCATTTGTGGTGCTTTTTAATTTCAGGGTCATTTAGCTCAAAACAATTCATTAAATGCATGAAAAATAGGAAATGAAGTTAGATAGGGTTGAAATTTTAGGATGTGGCTTCTAATGGTTCATATTGAATGCACAAAAAGTCTGGAGTTGAAATAAGTTAAAAAAATTGAAATCCTTATGTAACAGACGAGTTTTCGTCCGAAACCCTGATACTTCGAAAGAGATTGTCCATTTTGTACACGAAGTGCATCCAGCTTTTGCCGTAACCCTCTCAACTTTTTATCCCAATGTATGTGGGTGAAATTATGATACCATGCCAAGTTTCAACCTTTTTAGAGTTCATTTGTGGTGCTTTTTAATTTCAGGGTCATTTAGCTCAAAACAATTCATTAAATGCATAAAAAATCGCAAATGAAGTTAGATAGGGTTGAAATTTTAGGATGTGGCTTCTAATGCTTCATATTGATTGCACAAAAAGTCTTGAGTTGAAATAAGTTAAAAAAATTGAAATCCTTTTGTAACACACGAGTTTTCGTTCGAAACCCTGATACTTCGAAAGAGATTGTCCGTTTTGTACACGAAGTGCATCCAGTTTTTGCCGTAACCCTCTCAACTTTTTAGCACATGCTATGTGGGTGAAATTATGATATCATGCCAAGTTTCAACCATTTCAGAGTTCATTTGTGGTGCTTTTTAATTTCAGGGTCATTTAGCTCAAAACAATTCATTAAATGCATGAAAAATAGCAAATGAAGTTAGATAGGGTTGAAAGTTTAGGATGTGGCTTCTAATGGTTCATATTGAATGCACAAAAAGTCTGGAGTTGAAATAATTTTAAAAAATTGAAATCCTTTTGTAACAGACGAGTTTTCGTCCGAAACCCTGATACTTCGAAAGAGATTTTCCATTTTGTACACGAAGTGCATCCAGTTTTTGCCGTAACCCTCTCAACTTTTTAGCACATGCTATGTGGGTGAAATTATGATACCATGCCAACTTTCAACCATTTCAGAGTTCATTTGTGGTGCTTTTTAATTTCAGGGTTATTTAGCTCAAAACAATTCATTTAATGCATGAAAAATAGCAAATGAAGTTAGATAGGGTTGAAATTTTAGGATGTGGCTTCTAATGGTTCATATGGAATGCACAAAAAGTTTGGAGTTGAAATAAGTTTAAAAAAATTGAAATCCTGTTGTAACAGACGAGTTTTCGTCCTAAACCCTGATACTTCGAAAGAGATTGTCCATTTTGTACACGAAGTGCATCCAGTTTTTTCCGTAACCCTCTCAAATTTTTAGCACATGCTATGTGGGTGAAATTATGATACCATGCCAAGTTTCAACCATTTCAGAGTTCATTTGTGGTGCTTTTTAATTTCAGGGTCATTTAGCTCAAAACAATTCATTTAATGCATGAAAAATAGCAAATGAAGTTAGATAGGGTTGAAATATTAGGATGTGGCTTCTAATGGTTCATATTGAATGCACAAAAAGTTTGGAGTTGAAATAAGTTAAAAAAATTTGAAATCCTTTTGTAACAGACGAGTTTTCGTCCTAAACCCTCATACTTCGAAAGAGATTGTCCATTTTGTACACGAAGTGCATCCAGTTTTTGCCGTAACCCTCTCAACTTTTTAGCACATGCTATGTGGGTGAAATTATGATACCATGCCAAGTTTCAACCATTTCAGAGTTCATTTGTGGTGCTTTTTAATTTCAGGGTCATTTAGCTCAAAACAATTCATTAAATGCATGAAAAATAGCAAATGAAGTTAGATAGGGTTGAAATTTTAGGATGTGGCTTCTAATGGTTCATATTGAATGCACAAAAAGTCTGGAGTTGAAATAAGTTAAAAAAAATTGAAATCCTTTTGTAACAGACGAGTTTTCGTCCGAAACCCTGATATTTCGAAAGAGATTGTCCATTTTGTACACGAAGTGCATCCAGTTTTTGCCGTAACCCTCTCAACTTTTTAGCACATGCTATGTGGGTGAAATTATGATACCATGCCAAGTTTCAACCATTTGATAGTTCATTTGTGGTGCTTTTTAATTTCAGGGTCATTTAGCTCAAAACAATTCATTAAATGCATGAAAAATAGGAAATGAAGTTAGATAGGGTTGAAATTTTAGGATGTGGCTTCTAATGGTTCATATTGAATGCACAAAAAGTCTGGAGTTGAAATAAGTTAAAAAAAATTGAAATCCTTATGTAACAGACGAGTTTTCGTCCGAAACCCTGATACTTCGAAAGAGATTGTCCATTTTGTACACGAAGTGCATCCAGCTTTTGCCGTAACCCTCTCAACATTTTTATCCCATGCTATGTGGGTGAAATTATGATACCATGCCAAGTTTCAACCTTTTTAGAGTTCATTTGTGGTGCTTTTTAATTTCAGGGTCATTTAGCTCAAAACAATTCATTAAATGCATAAAAAATAGCAAAGGAAGTTAGATAGGGTTGAAATTATAGGATGTGGCTTCTAATGCTTCAAATTGATTGCACAAAAAGTCTTGAGTTGAAATAAGTTAAAAAAATTGAAATCCTTTTGTAACACACGAGTTTTCGTCCGAAACCCTGATACTTCGAAAGAGATTGTCCGTTTTGTACACGAAGTGCATCCAGTTTTTGCCGTAACCCTCTCAACTTTTTAGCACATGCTATGTGGGTGAAATTATGATACCATGCCAAGTTTCAACCATTTCAGAGTTCATTTGTGGTGCTTTTTAATTTCAGGGTCATTTAGCTCAAAACAATTCATTAAATGCATGAAAAATAGCAAATGAAGTTAGATAGGGTTGAAAGTTTAGGATGTGGCTTCTAATGGTTCATATTGAATGCACAAAAAGTCTGGAGTTGAAATAATTTTAAAAAATTGAAATCCTTTTGTAACAGACGAGTTTTCGTCCGAAACCCTGATACTTCGAAAGAGATTGTCCATTTTGTACACGAAGTGCATCCAGTTTTTGCCGTAACCCTCTCAACTTTTTAGCACATGCTATGTGGGTGAAATTATGATATACCATGCCAAGCTTCAACCATTTCCGAGTTCATTTGTGGTGCTTTTTAATTTCAGGGTCATTTAGCTGAAAACAATTCATTAAATGCATGAAAAATAGCAAATGAAGTTAGATAGGGTTGAAATTTTAGGATGTGGCATCTAATGGTTCATATTGAATGCACAAAAATTCTGGAGTTGAAATAATTTTAAAAAATTGAAATCCTTTTCTAACAGACGAGTTTTCGTCCGAAACCCTAATACTTCGAAAGAGATTGTCCATTTTGTACACGAAGTGCATCCAGTTTTTGCCGTAACCCTCTCAACTTTTTAGCACAAGCTATGTGGGTGAAATTATGATACCATGCCAACTTTCAACCATTTCAGAGTTCATTTGTGGTGCTTTTTAATTTCAGGGTCATTTAGCTCAAAACAATTCATTAAATGCATGAAAAATAGCAAATGAAGTTAGATAGGGTCGAAATTTTAAGATGTGGCTTCTAATGGTTCATATTGAATGCACAAAAAGTTTGGAGTTGAAATAACTTAAAAAAAATTGAAATCCTTTTGTAACAGACGAGTTTTCGTCCTAAACCCTGATACTTCGAAAGAGATTGTCCATTTTGTACACGAAGTGCATCCAGTTTTTGCCGTAACCCTCTCAACTTTTTAGCACATGCTATGTGGGTGAAATTATGATACCATGCCAAGTTTCAACCATTTCAGAGTTCATTTGTGGTGCTTTTTAATTTCAGGGTCATTTAGCTCAAAACAATTCATTAAATGCATGAAAAATAGCAAATGAAGTTAGATAGGGTTGAAATTTTAGGATGTGGCTTCTAATGGTTCATATTGAATGCACAAAAAGTCTGGAGTTGAAATAAGTTAAAGAAAATTGAAATCCTTTTGTAACAGACGAGTTTTCGTCCGAAACCCTGATATTTCGAAAGAGATTGTCCATTTTGTACACGAAGTGCATCCAGTTTTTGCCGTAACCCTCTCAACTTTTGAGCACATGCTATGTGGGTGAAATTATGATACCATGCCAAGTTTCAACCATTTGATAGTTCATTTGTGGTGCTTTTTAATTTCAGGGTCATTTAGCTCAAAACAATTCATTAAATGCATGAAAAATAGGAAATGAAGTTAGATAGGGTTGAAATTTTAGGATGTGGCTTCTAATGGTTCATATTGAATGCACAAAAAGTCTGGAGTTGAAATAAGTTAAAAAAAATTGAAATCCTTATGTAACAGACGAGTTTTCGTCCGAAACCCTGATACTTCGAAAGAGATTGTCCATTTTGTACACGAAGTGCATCCAGCTTTTGCCGTAACCCTCTCAACTTTTTATCCCATGCTATGTGGGTGAAATTATGATACCATGCCAAGTTTCAACCTGTTTAGAGTTCATTTGTGGTGCTTTTTAATTTCAGGGTCATTTAGCTCAAAACAATTCATTAAATGCATAAAAAATAGCAAATGAAGTTAGATAGGGTTGAAATTTTAGGATGTGGCTTCTAATGCTTCATATTGATTGCACAAAAAGTCTTGAGTTGAAATAAGTTAAAAAAATTGAAATCCTTTTGTAACACACGAGTTTTCGTTCGAAACCCTGATACTTCGAAAGAGATTGTCCGTTTTGTACACGAAGTGCATCCAGTTTTTGCCGTAACCCTCTCAACTTTTTAGCACATGCTATGTGGGTGAAATTATGATATCATGCCAAGTTTCAACCATTTCAGAGTTCATTTGTGGTGCTTTTTAATTTCAGGGTCATTTAGCTCAAAACAATTCATTAAATGCATGAAAAATAGCAAATGAAGTTAGATAGGGTTGAAAGTTTAGGATGTGGCTTCTAATGGTTCATATTGAATGCACAAAAAGTCTGGAGTTGAAATAATTTTAAAAAATTGAAATCCTTTTGTAACAGACGAGTTTTCGTCTGAAACCCTGATACTTCGAAAGAGATTGTCCATTTTGTACACGAAGTGCATCCAGTTTTTGCCGTAACCCTCTCAACTTTTTAGCACATGCTATGTGGGTGAAATTATGATACCATGCCAACTTTCAACCATTTCAGAGTTCATTTGTGGTGCTTTTTAATTTCAGGGTTATTTAGCTCAAAACAATTCATTTAATGCATGAAAAATAGCAAATGAAGTTAGATAGGGTTGAAATTTTAGGATGTGGCTTCTAATGGTTCATATGGAATGCACAAAAAGTTTGGAGTTGAAATAAGTTTAAAAAAATTGAAATCCTTTTGTAACAGACGAGTTTTCGTCCTAAACCCTGATACTTCGAAAGAGATTGTCCATTTTGTACACGAAGTGCATCCAGTTTTTTCCGTAACCCTCTCAAATTTTTAGCACATGCTATGTGGGTGAAATTATGATACCATGCCAAGTTTCAACCATTTCAGAGTTCATTTGTGGTGCTTTTTAATTTCAGGGTCATTTAGCTCAAAACAATTCATTTAATGCATGAAAAATAGCAAATGAAGTTAGATAGGGTTGAAATTTTAGGATGTGGCTTCTAATGGTTCATATTGAATGGACAAAAAGTTTGGAGTTGAAATAAGTTAAAAAAAGTTGAAATCCTTTTGTAACAGACGAGTTTTCGTCCTAAACCCTCATACTTCGAAAGAGATTGTCCATTTTGTACACGAAGTGCATCCAGTTTTTGCCGTAACCCTCTCAACTTTTTAGCACATGCTATGTGGGTGAAATTATGATACCATGCCAAGTTTCAACCATTTCAGAGTTCATTTGTGGTGCTTTTTAATTTCAGGGTCATTTAGCTCAAAACAATTCATTAAATGCATGAAAAATAGCAAATGAAGTTAGATAGGGTTGAAATTTTAGGATGTGGCTTCTAATGGTTCATATTGAATGCACAAAAAGTCTGGAGTTGAAATAAGTTAAAAAAAATTGAAATCCTTTTGTAACAGACGAGTTTTCGTCCGAAACCCTGATATTTCGAAAGAGATTGTCCATTTTGTACACGAAGTGCATCCAGTTTTTGCCGTAACCCTCTCAACTTTTTAGCACATGCTATGTGGGTGAAATTATGATACCATGCCAAGTTTCAACCATTTGATAGTTCATTTGTGGTGCTTTTTAATTTCAGGGTCATTTAGCTCAAAACAATTCATTAAATGCATGAAAAATAGGAAATGAAGTTAGATAGGGTTGAAATTTTAGGATGTGGCTTCTAATGGTTCATATTGAATGCACAAAAAGTCTGTAGTTGAAATAAGTTAAAAAAAATTGAAATCCTTATGTAACAGACGAGTTTTCGTCCGAAACCCTGATACTTCGAAAGAGATTGTCCATTTTGTACACGAAGTGCATCCAGCTTTTGCCGTAACCCTCTCAACATTTTTATCCCATGCTATGTGGGTGAAATTATGATACCATGCCAAGTTTCAACCTTTTTAGAGTTCATTTGTGGTGCTTTTTAATTTCAGGGTCATTTAGCTCAAAACAATTCATTAAATGCATAAAAAATAGCAAATGAAGTTAGATAGGGTTGAAATTATAGGATGTGGCTTCTAATGCTTCATATTGATTGCACAAAAAGTCTTGAGTTGAAATAAGTTAAAAAAATTGAAATCCTTTTGTAACACACGAGTTTTCGTCCGAAACCCTGATACTTCGAAATAGATTGTCCGTTTTGTACACGAAGTGCATCCAGTTTTTGCCGTAACCCTCTCAACTTTTTAGCACATGCTATGTGGGTGAAATTATGATACCATGCCAAGTTTCAACCATGTCAGAGTTCATTTGTGGTGCTTTTTAATTTCAGGGTCATTTAGCTCAAAACAATTCATTAGATGCATGAAAAATAGCAAATGAAGTTAGATAGGGTTGAAAGTTTAGGATGTGGCTTCTAATGGTTCATATTGAATGCACAAAAAGTCTGGAGTTGAAATAATTTTAAAAAATTGAAATCCTTTTGTAACAGACGAGTTTTCGTCCGAAACCCTGATACTTCGAAAGAGATTGTCCATTTTGTACACGAAGTGCATCCAGTTTTTGCCGTAACCCTCTCAACTTTTTAGCACATGCTATGTGGGTGAAATTATGATATACCATGCCAAGCTTCAACCATTTCCGAGTTCATTTGTGGTTCTTTTTAATTTCAGGGTCATTTAGCTGAAAACAATTCATTAAATGCATGAAAAATAGCAAATGAAGTTAGATAGGGTTGAAATTTTAGGATGTGGCATCTAATGGTTCATATTGAATGCACAAAAATTCTGGAGTTGAAATAATTTTAAAAAATTGAAATCCTTTTGTAACAGACGAGTTTTCGTCCGAAACCCTAATACTTCGAAAGAGATTGTCCATTTTGTACACGAAGTGCATCCAGTTTTTGCCGTAACCCTCTCAACTTTTTAGCACAAGCTATGTGGGTGAAATTATGATACCATGCCAACTTTCAACCATTTCAGAGTTCATTTGTGGTGCTTTTTAATTTCAGGGTCATTTAGCTCAAAACAATTCATTAAATGCATGAAAAATAGCAAATGAAGTTAGATAGGGTCGAAATTTTAGGATGTGGCTTCTAATGGTTCATATTGAATGCACAAAAAGTTTGGAGTTGAAATAAGTTAAAAAAAATTGAAATCCTTTTGTAACAGACGAGTTTTCGTCCTAAACCCTGATACTTCGAAAGAGATTGTCCATTTTGTACACGAAGTGCATCCAGTTTTTGCCGTAACCCTCTCAACTTTTTAGCACATGCTATGTGGGTGAAATTATGATACCATGCCAAGTTTCAACCTTTTTAGAGTTCATTTGTGGTGCTTTTTAATTTCAGGGTCATTTAGCTCAAAACAATTCATTAAATGCATAAAAAATAGCAAATGAAGTTAGATAGGGTTGAAATTTTAGGATGTGGCTTCTAATGCTTCATATTGAATGCACAAAAAGTCTGGAGTTGAAATAAGTTAAAAAAATTGAAATCCTTTGGTAACACACGAGTTTTCGTCCGAAACCCTCATACATCGAAAGAGATTGTCCATTTTGTACACGAAGTGCATCCAGTTTTTGCCGTAACCCTCTCAACTTTTTAGCACATGCTATGTGGGTGAAATTATGATACCATGCCAAGTTTCAACCATTTCAGAGTTCATTTGTGGTGCTTTTTAATTTCAGGGTCATTTAGCTCAAAACAATTCATTAAATGCATGAAAAATAGCAAATGAAGTTAGATAGGGTTGAAACTTTAGGATGTGGCTTCTAATGGTTCATATTGAATGCACAAAAAGTCTGGAGTTGAAATAAGTTAAAAAAAATTGAAATCCTTATGTAACAGACGAGTTTTCGTCCGAAACCCTGATACTTCGAAAGAGATTGTCCATTTTGTACACGAAGTGCATCCAGCTTTTGCCGTAACCCTCTCAACTTTTTATCCCATGCTATGTGGGTGAAATTATGATACCATGCCAAGTTTCAACCTTTTTAGAGTTCATTTGTGGTGCTTTTTAATTTCAGGGTCATTTAGCTCAAAACAATTCATTAAATGCATAAAAAATAGCAAATGAAGTTAGATAGGGTTGAAATTTTAGGATGTGGCTTCTAATGCTTCATATTGAATGCACAAAAAGTCTGGAGTTGAAATAAGTTAAAAAAATTGAAATCCTTTGGTAACACACGAGTTTTCGTCCGAAACCCTCATACATCGAAAGAGATTGTCCATTTTGTATACGAAGTGCATCCAGTTTTTGCCGTAACCCTCTCAACTTTTTAGCACATGCTATGTGGGTGAAATTATGATACCATGCCAAGTTTCAACCATTTCAGAGTTCATTTGTGGTGCTTTTTAATTTCAGGGTCATTTAGCTCAAAACAATTCATTAAATGCATGAAAAATAGCAAATGAAGTTAGATAGGGTTGAAAGTTTAGGATGTGGCTTCTAATGGTTCATATTGAATGCACAAAAAGTCTGGAGTTGAAATAATTTTAAAAAATTGAAATCCTTTTGTAACAGACGAGTTTTCGTCCGAAACCCTGATACTTCGAAAGAGATTGTCCATTTTGTACACGAAGTGCATCCAGTTTTTTCCGTAACCCTCTCAACTTTTTAGCACATGCTATGTGGGTGAAATTATGATACCATGCCAAGTTTCAACCATTTCAGAGTTCATTTGTGGTGCTTTTTAATTTCAGGGCCGTTTAGCTCAAAACAATTCATTAAATGCATGAAAAATAGCAAATGAAGTTAGATAGGGTTGAAATTTTAGGATGTGGCTTCTAATGGTTCATATTGAATGCACAAAAAGTCTGGAGTTGAAATAATTTTAAAAAATTGAAATCCTTTCGTAACAAACGAGTTTTCGTCCGAAACCCTGATACTTCGAAAGTGATTGTCCATTTTGTACACGAAGTGCATCCAGATTTTGCCGTACCCCTCTCAACTTTTTAGCACATGCTATGTGGGTGAAATTATGATACCATGCCAAGTTTCAACCATTTCAGAGTTCATTTGTGGTGCTTTTTAATTTCAGGGTCATTTAGCTCAAAACAATTCATTAAATGCATGAAAAATAGGAAATAAAGTTAGATAGGGTTGAAATTTTAGGATGTGGCTTCTAATGGTTCATATTGAATGCACAAAAAGTCTGGAGTTGAAATAAGATAAAAAAAATTGAAATCCTGATGTAACAGACGAGTTTTCGTCCGAAACCCTGATACTTCGAAAGAGATTGTCCATTTTGTACACGAAGTGCATCCAGCTTTTGCCGTAACCCTCTCAAGTTTTTATCCCATGCTATGTGGGTGAAATTATGATACCATGCCAAGTTTCAACCTTTTTAGAGTTCATTTGTGGTGCTTTTTAATTTCAGGGTCATTTGGCTCAAAACAATTCATTAAATGCATAAAAAATAGCAAATGAAGTTAGATAGGGTTGAAATTTTAGGATGTGGATTCTAATGCTTCATATTGAATGCACAAAAAGTCTGGAGTTGAAATAAGTTAAAAAAATTGAAATCCTTTGGTAACACACGAGTTTTCGTCCGAAACCCTGATACTTCGAAAGAGATTGTGCATTTTGTACACGAAGTGCATCCAGTTTTTGCCGTAACCCTCTCAACTTTTTAGCACATGCTATGTGGGTGAAATTATGATACCATGCCAAGTTTCAACCATTTCAGAGTTCATTTGTGGTGCTTTTTAATTTCAGGGTCATTTAGCTCAAAACAATTCATTAAATGCATGAAAAATAGCAAATGAAGTTAGATAGGGTTGACAGTTTAGGATGTGGCTTCTAATGGTTCATATTGAATGCACAAAAAGTCTGGAGTTGAAATAATTTTAAAAAATTGAAATCCTTTTGTAACAGACGAGTTTTCGTCCGAAACCGTGATACTTCGAAAGAGATTGTCCATTTTGTACACGAAGTGCATCCAGTTTTTGCCGTAACCCACTCAACTTTTTAGCACATGCTATGTGGGTGAAATTATGATACCATGCCAACTTTCAACCATTTCAGAGTTCATTTCTGGTGCTTTTTAATTTCAGGGTTATTTAGCTCAAAACAATTCATTAAATGCATGAAAAATAGCAAATGAAGTTAGATAGGGTTGAAATTTAAAGAATGTGGCTTCTAATGGTTCATATGGAATGCTCAAAAAGTTTGGAGTTGTAATAAGTTTAAAAAAATTGAAATCCTTTTGTAACAGACGAGTTTTCGTCCTAAACCCTGATACTTCGAAAGAAATTGTCCATTTTGTACACGAAGTGCATCCAGTTTTTTCCGTAACTCTCTCAACTTTTCAGCACATGCTATGTGGGTGAAATTATGATACCATGCCAAGTTTCAACCATTTCAGAGTTCATTTGCGGTGCTTTTTAATTTCAGGGTCATTTAGCTCAAAACAATTCATTTAATGCATGAAAAATAGCAAATGAAGTTAGATAGGGTTGAAATTTTCGGATGTGGCTTCTAATGGTTCATATTGAATGCACAAAAAGTTTGGAGTTGAAATAAGTTAAAAAAATTTGAAATCCTTTTGTAACAGACGAGTTTTCGTCCTAAACCCTGATACTTCGAAAGAGATTGTCCATTTTGTACACGAAGTGCATCCAGTTTTTGCCGTAACCCTCTCAACTTTTTAGCACATGCTATGTGGGTGAAATTATGATACCATGCCAACTTTCAACCATTTCAGAGTTCATTTGTGGTGCTTTTTAATTTCAGGGTCATTTAGCTCAAAACAATTCATTTAATGCATGAAAAATAGTAAATGAAGTTAGATAGGGTTGAAATTTTCGGATGTGGCTTCTAATGGTTCATATTGAATGCACAAAAAGTTTGGAGTTGAAATAAGTTAAAAAAAATTGAAATCCTTTTGTAACAGACGAGTTTTCGTCCGAAACCCTGATACTTCGAAAGAGATTGTCCATTTTGTACACGAAGTGCATCCAGTTTTTGCCGTAACCCTCTCAACTTTTTAGCACATGCTATGTGGGTGAAATTATGATACCATGCCAAGTTTCAACCATTTCAGAGTTCATTTGTGGTGCTTTTTAATTTCAGGGTCATTTAGCTCAAAACAATTCATTAAATGCATAAAAAATAGCAAATGAAGTTAGATAGGGTTGAAATTTTAGGATGTGGCTTCTAATGCTTCATATTGAATGCACAAAAAGTCTGGAGTTGAAATAAGTTAAAAAAATTGAAATCCTTTGGTAACACACGAGTTTTCGTCCGAAACCCTGATACTTCGAAAGAGATTGTCCATTTTGTACACGAAGTGCATTCAGTTTTTTCCGTAACCCTCTCAACTTTTTAGCACATGCTATGTGGGTGAAATTATGATACCATGCCAACTTTCAACCATTTCAGAGTTCATTTGTGGTGCTTTTTAATTTCAGGGTTATTTAGCTCAAAACAATTCATTAAATGCATGAAAAATAGCAAATGAAGTTAGATAGGGTTGAAATTTTAGGATGTGGCTTCTAATGGTTCATATGGAATGCACAAAAAGTTTGGAGTTGAAATAAGTTTAAAAAAATTGAAATCCTTTTGTAACAGACGAGTTTTCGTCCTAAACCCTGATACTTCGAAAGAGATTGTCCATTTTGTACACGAAGTGCATCCAGTTTTTGCCGTAACCCTCTCAACTTTTTAGCACATGCTATGTGGGTGAAATTATGATACCATGCCAAGTTTCAACCATTTGATAGTTCATTTGGGGTGCTTTTTAATTTCAGGGTCATTTAGCTCAAAACAATTCATTAAATGCATGAAAAATAGGAAATGAAGTTAGATAGGGTTGAAATTTTAGGATGTGGCTTCCAATGGTTCATATTGAATGCACAAAAAGTCTGGAGTTGAAAAAAGTTAAAAAAAATTGAAATCCTTATGTAACAGACGAGTTTTCGTCCGAAACACTGATACTTCGAAAGAGATTGTCCATTTTGTACACGAAGTGCATCCAGATTTTGCGGTAACCCTCTCAACTTTTTAGCACATGCTATGTGGGTGAAATTATGATACCGTGCCAAGTTTCAACCATTTCAGAGTTCATTTGTGGTGCTTTTTAATTTCAGGGTCATTTAGCTCAAAACAATTCATTAAATGCATGAAAAATAGGAAATGAAGTTAGATAGGGTTGAAATTTTAGGATGTGGCTTCTAATGGTTCATATTGAATGCACAAAAAGTCTGGAGTTGAAATAAGTTCAAAAAATTGAAATCCTTATGTAACAGACGAGTTTTCGTCCGAAACCCTGATACTTCGAAAGAGATTGTCCATTTTGTACACGAAGTGCATCCAGATTTTGCCGTAACCCTCTCAACTTTTTATCCCATGCTATGTGGGTGAAATTATGATACCATGCCAAGTTTCAACCTTTTTAGAGTTCATTTGTGGTGCTTTTTAATTTCAGGGTCATTTAGCTCAAAACAATTCATTAAATGCATAAAAAATAGCAAATGAAGTTAGATAGGGTTGAAATTTTAGGATGTGGCTTCTAATGCTTCATATTGAATGCACAAAAAGTCTGGAGTTGAAATAAGTTAAAAAAATTGAAATCCTTTGGTAACACACGAGTTTTCGTCCGAAACCCTGATACTTCGAAAGAGATTGTCCATTTTGTACACGAAGTGCATCCAGTTTTTGCCGTAACCCTCTCAACTTTTTAGCACATGCTATGTGGGTGAAATTATGATACCATGCCAACTTTCAACCATTTCAGAGTTCATTTGTGGTGCTTTTTAATTTCAGGGTCATTTAGCTCAAAACAATTCATTAAATGCATGAAAAATAGCAAATGAAGTTAGATAGGGTTGAAAGTTTAGGATGTGGATTCTAATGGTTCATATTGAATGCACAAAAAGTCTGGAGTTGAAATAATTTTAAAAAATTGAAATCCTTTTGTAACAGACGAGTTTTCGTCCGAAACCGTGATACTTCGAAAGAGATTGTCCATTTTGTACACGAAGTGCATCCAGTTTTTGCCGTAACCCTCTCAACTTTTTAGCACATGCTATGTGGGTGAAATTATGATACCATGCCAACTTTCAACCATTTCAGAGTTCATTTGTGGTGCTTTTTAATTTCAGGGTTATTGAGCTCAAAACAATTCATTAAATGCATGAAAAATAGCAAATGAAGTTAGATAGGGTTGAAATTTAAAGAATGTGGCTTCTAATGGTTCATATGGAATGCACAAAAAGTTTGGAGTTGTAATAAGTTTAAAAAAATTGAAATCCTTTTGTAACAGACGAGTTTTCGTCCTAAACCCAGATACTTCGAAAGAGATTGTCCATTTTGTACACGAAGTGCATCCAGTTTTTGCCGTAACCCTCTCAACTTTTCAGCACATGCTATGTGGGTGAAATTATGATACCATGCCAAGTTTCAACCATTTCAGAGTTCATTTGCGGTGCTTTTTAATTTCAGGGTCATTTAGCTCAAAACAATTCATTAATTGCATGAAAAATAGGAAATGAAGTTAGATAGGGTTGAAATTTTAGGATGTGGCTTCTAATGGTTCATATTGAATGCACAAAAAGTCTGGAGTTGAAATAAGTTAAAAAAAATTGAAATCCTTATGTAACAGACGAGTTTTCGTCCGAAACCCTGATACTTCGAAAGAGATTGTCCATTTTGTACACGAAGTGCATCCAGCTTTTGCCGTAACCCTCTCAACTTTTTATCACATGCTATGTGGGTGAAATTATGATACCATGCCAAGTTTCAACCTTTTTAGAGTTCATTTGTGGTGCTTTTTAATTTCAGGGTCATTTAGCTCAAAACAATTCATTAAATGCATAAAAAATAGCAAATGATGTTAGATAGGGTTGAAATTTTAGGATGTGGCTTCTAATGCTTCATATTGAATGCACAAAAAGTCTGGAGTTGAAATAAGTTAAAAAAATTGAAATCCTTTGGTAACACACGAGTTTTCGTCCGAAACCCTCATACTTCGAAAGAGATTGTCCATTTTGTACACGAAGTGCATCCAGTTTTTGCCGTAACCCTCTCAACTTTTTAGCACATGCTATGTGGGTGAAATTATGATACCATGCCAAGTTTCAACCATTTCAGAGTTCATTTGTGGTGCTTTTTAATTTCAGGGTCATTTAGCTCAAAACAATTCATTAAATGCATGAAAAATAGCAAATGAAGTTAGATAGGGTTGAAAGTTTAGGATGTGGCTTCTAATGGTTCGTATTAAATGCACAAAAAGTCTGGAGTTGAAATAATTTTAAGAAATTGAAATCCTTTTGTAACAGACGAGTTTTCGTCCGAAACCGTGATACTTCGAAAGAGATTGTCCATTTTGTACACGAAGTGCATCCAGTTTTTGCCGTAACCCTCTCAACTTTTTAGCACATGCTATGTGGGTGAAATTATGATACCATGCCAACTTTCAACCATTTCAGAGTTCATTTGTGGTGCTTTTTAATTTCAGGGTTATTTAGCTCAAAACAATTCATTAAATGCATGAAAAATAGCAAATGAAGTTAGATAGGGTTGAAATTTAAAGAATGTGGCTTCTAATGGTTCATATGGAATGCACATAAAGTTTGGAGTTGTAATAAGTTTAAAAAAATTGAAATCCTTTTGTAACAGACGAGTTTTCGTCCTAAACCCTGATACTTCGAAAGATATTGTCCATTTTGTACACGAAGTGCATCCAGTTTTTGCCGTAACCCTCTCAACTTTTCAGCACATGTTATGTGGGTGAAATTATGATACCATACCAAGTTTCAACCATTTCAGAGTTCATTTGCGGTGCTTTTTAATTTCAGGGTCATTTAGCTCAAAACAATTCATTTAATGCATGAAAAATAGTAAATGAAGTTAGATAGGGTTGAAATTTTAGGATGTGGCTTCTAATGGTTCATATTGAATGCACAAAAAGTCTGGAGTTGAAATAAGTTAAAAAAAATTGAAATCCTTATGTAACAGACGAGTTTTCGTCCGAAACCCTGATACTTCGAAAGAGATTGTCCATTTTGTACACGAAGTGCATCCAGCTTTTGCCGTAACCCTCTCAACTTTTTATCCCATGCTATATGGGTGAAATTATGATACCATGCCAAGTTTCAACCTTTTTAGAGTTCATTTGTGGTGCTTTTTAATTTCAGGGTCATTTAGCTCAAAACAATTCATTAAATCCATAAAAAATAGCAAATGAAGTTAGATAGGGTTGAAATTTTAGGATGTGGCTTCTAATGCTTCATATTGATTGCACAAAAAGTCTGGAGTTGAAATAAGTTAAAAAAATTGAAATCCTTTGGTAACACACGAGTTTTCGTCCGAAACCCTGATACTTCGAAAGAGATTGTCCATTTTGTAGACGAAGTGCATCCAGTTTTTGCGGTAACCCTCTCAACTTTTTAGCACATGCTATGTGGGTGAAATTATGATACCATGCCAAGTTTCAACCATTTCAGAGTTCATTTGTGGTGCTTTTTAATTTCAGGGTCATTTAGCTCAAAACAATTCATTAAATGCATGAAAAATAGCAAATGAAGTTAGATAGGGTTGAAAGTTTAGGATGTGGCTTCTAATGGTTCATATTGAATGCACAAAAAGTCTGGAGTTGAAATAAGTTAAAAAAAATTGAAATCCTTTTGTAACAGACGAGTTTTCGTCCGAAACCCTGATATTTCGAAAGAGATTGTCCATTTTGTACACGAAGTGCATCCAGTTTTTGCCGTAACCCTCTCAACTTTTTAGCACATGCTATGTGGGTGAAATTATGATACCATGCCAAGTTTCAACCATTTGATAGTTCATTTGTGGTGCTTTTTAATTTCAGGGTCATTTAGCTCAACACAATTCATTAAATGCATGAAAAATAGGAAATGAAGTTAGATTGGGTTGAAATTTTAGGATGTGGCTTCTAATGGTTCATATTGAATGCACAAAAAGTCTGGAGTTGAAAAAAGTTAAAAAAATTTGAAATCCTTATGTAACAGACGAGTTTTCGTCCGAAACCCTGATACTTCGAAAGAGATTGTCCATTTTGTACACGAAGTGCATCCAGCTTTTGTCGTAACCCTCTCAACTTTTTAGCACATGCTATGTGGGTGAAATTATGATACCATGCCAACTTTCAACCATTTCAGAGTTCATTTGTGGTGCTTTTTAATTTCAGGGTCATTTAGCTCAAAACAATTCATTAAATGCATGAAAAATAGCAAATGAAGTTAGATAGGGTTGAAATTTTAGGATGTGGCTTCTAATGGTTCATATTGAATGCACAAAAAGTCTGGAGTTGAAATAAGTTAAAAAAAAATGAAATCCTTTTGTAACAGACGAGTTTTCGTCTGAAACCCTGATATTTCGAAAGAGATTGTCCATTTTGTACACGAAGTGCATCCAGTTTTTGCCGTAACCCTCTCAACTTTTTAGCACATGCTATGTAGGTGAAATTATGATACCATGCCAAGTTTCAACCATTTGATAGTTCATTTGGGGTGCTTTTTAATTTCAGGGTCATTTAGCTCAAAACAATTCATTAAATTCATGAAAAATAGGAAATGAAGTTAGATAGGGTTGAAATTTTAGGATGTGGCTTCCAATGGTTCATATTGAATGCACAAAAAGTCTGGAGTTGAAAAAAGTTAAAAAAAATTGAAATCCTTATGTAACAGACGAGTTTTCGTCCGAAACACTGATACTTCGAAAGAGATTGTCCATTTTGTACACGAAGTGCATCCAGATTTTGCGGTAACCTTCTCAACTTTTTAGCACATGTTATGTGGGTGAAATTATGATACCATGCCAAGTTTCAACCATTTCAGAGTTCATTTGTGGTGCTTTTTAATTTCAGGGTCATTTAGCTCAAAACAATTCATTAAATGCATGAAAAATAGGAAATGAAGTTAGATAGGGTTGAAATTTTAGGATGTGGCTTCTAATGGTTCATATTGAATGCACAAAAAGTCTGGAGTTGAAATAAGTTCAAAAAATTGAAATCCTTATGTAACAGACGAGTTTTCGTCCGAAACCCTGATACTTCGAAAGAGATTGTCCATTTTGTACACGAAGTGCATCCAGTTTTTGCCGTAACCCTCTCAACTTTTTAGCACATGCTATGTGGGTGAAATTATGATACCATGCCAAGTTTCAACCATTTCAGAGTTCATTTGTGGTGCTTTTTAATTTCAGGGTCATTTAGCTCAAAACAATTCATTAAATGCATGAAAAATAGCAAATGAAGTTAGATAGGGTTGAAATTTTAGGATGTGGCTTCTAATGGTTCATATTGAATGCACAAAAAGTCTGGAGTTGAAATAAGTTAAAAAAAATTGAAATCCTTTTGTAACAGACGAGTTTTCGTCCGAAACCCTGATATTTCGAAAGAGATTGTCCATTTTGTACACGAAGTGCATCCAGTTTTTGCCGTAACCCTCTCAACTTTTTAGCACATGCTATGTGGGTGAAATTATGATACCATGCCAAGTTTCAACCATTTGATAGTTCATTTGTGGTGCTTTTTAATTTCAGGGTCATTTAGCTCAAAACAATTCATTAAATGCATGAAAAATAGGAAATGAAGTTAGATTGGGTTGAAATTTTAGGATGTGGCTTCTAATGGTTCATATTGAATGCACAAAAAGTCTGGAGTTGAAAAAAGTTAAAAAAATTTGAAATCCTTATGTAACAGACGAGTTTTCGTCCGAAACCCTGATACTTCGAAAGAGATTGTCCATTTTGTACACGAAGTGCATCCAGCTTTTGCCGTAAACCTCTCAACTTTTTAGCACATGCTATGTGGGTGAATTTATGATACCATGCCAACTTTCAACCATTTCAGAGTTCATTTGTGGTGCTTTTTAATTTCAGGGTCATTTAGCTCAAAACAATTCATTAAATGCATGAAAAATAGCAAATGAAGTTAGATAGGGTTGAAATTTTAGGATGTGGCTTCTAATGGTTCATATTGAATGCACAAAAAGTCTGGAGTTGAAATAAGTTAAAAAAAATTGAAATCCTTTTGTAACAGACGAGTTTTCGTCCGAAACCCTGATATTTCGAAAGAGATTGTCCATTTTGTACACGAAGTGCATCCAGTTTTTGCCGTAACCCTCTCAACTTTTTAGCACATGCTATGTAGGTGAAATTATGATACCATGCCAAGTTTCAACCATTTGATAGTTCATTTGGGGTGCTTTTTAATTTCAGGGTCATTTAGCTCAAAACAATTCATTAAATGCATGAAAAATAGGAAATGAAGTTAGATAGGGTTGAAATTTTAGGATGTGGCTTCCAATGGTTCATATTGAATGCACAAAAAGTCTGGAGTTGAAAAAAGTTAAAAAAATTGAAATCCTTATGTAACAGACGAGTTTTCGTCCGAAACACTGATACTTCGAAAGAGATTGTCCATTTTGTACACGAAGTGCATCCAGATTTTGCGGTAACCCTCTCAACTTTTTAGCACATGCTATGTGGGTGAAATTATGATACCATGCCAAGTTTCAACCATTTCAGAGTTCATTTGTGGTGCTTTTTAATTTCAGGGTCATTTAGCTCAAAACAATTCATTAAATGCATGAAAAATAGGAAATGAAGTTAGATAGGGTTGAAATTTTAGGATGTGGCTTCTAATGGTTCATATTGAATGCACAAAAAGTCTGGAGTTGAAATAAGTTCAAAAAATTGAAATCCTTATGTAACAGACGAGTTTTCGTCCGAAACCCTGATACTTCGAAAGAGATTGTCCATTTTGTACACGAAGTGCATCCAGATTTTGCCGTAACCCTCTCAACTTTTTATCCCATGCTATGTGGGTGAAATTATGATACCATGCCAAGTTTCAACCTTTTTAGAGTTCATTTGTGGTGCTTTTTAATTTCAGGGTCATTTAGCTCAAAACAATTCATTAAATGCATAAAAAATAGCAAATGAAGTTAGATAGGGTTGAAATTTTAGGATGTGGCTTCTAATGCTTCATATTGAATGCACAAAAAGTCTGGAGTTGAAATAAGTTAAAAAAATTGAAATCCTTTGGTAACACACGAGTTTTCGTCCGAAACCCTGATACTTCGAAAGAGATTGTCCATTTTGTACACGAAGTGCATCCAGTTTTTGCCGTAACCCTCTCAACTTTTTAGCACATGCTATGTGGGTGAAATTATGATACCATGCCAACTTTCAACCATTTCAGAGTTCATTTGTGGTGCTTTTTAATTTCAGGGTCATTTAGCTCAAAACAATTCATTAAATGCATGAAAAATAGTAAATGAAGTTAGATAGGGTTGAAAGTTTAGGATGTGGATTCTAATGGTTCATATTGAATGCACAAAAAGTCTGGAGTTGAAATAATTTTAAAAAATTGAAATCCTTTTGTAACAGACGAGTTTTCGTCCGAAACCGTGATACTTCGAAAGAGATTGTCCATTTTGTACACGAAGTGCATCCAGTTTTTGCCGTAACCCTCTCAACTTTTTAGCACATGCTATGTGGGTGAAATTATGATACCATGCCAACTTTCAACCATTTCAGAGTTCATTTGTGGTGCTTTTTAATTTCAGGGTTATTGAGCTCAAAACAATTCATTAAATGCATGAAAAATAGCAAATGAAGTTAGATAGGGTTGAAATTTAAAGAATGTGGCTTCTAATGGTTCATATGGAATGCACAAAAAGTTTGGAGTTGTAATAAGTTTAAAAAAATTGAAATCCTTTTGTAACAGACGAGTTTTCGTCCTAAACCCAGATACTTCGAAAGAGATTGTCCATTTTGTACACGAAGTGCATCCAGTTTTTGCCGTAACCCTCTCAACTTTTCAGCACATGCTATGTGGGTGAAATTATGATACCATGCCAAGTTTCAACCATTTCAGAGTTCATTTGCGGTGCTTTTTAATTTCAGGGTCATTTAGCTCAAAACAATTCATTAAATGCATGAAAAATAGGAAATGAAGTTAGATAGGGTTGAAATTTTAGGATGTGGCTTCTAATGGTTCATATTGAATGCACAAAAAGTCTGGAGTTGAAATAAGTTAAAAAAAATTGAAATCCTTATGTAACAGACGAGTTTTCGTCCGAAACCCTGATACTTCGAAAGAGATTGTCCATTTTGTACACGAAGTGCATCCAGCTTTTGCCGTAACCCTCTCAACTTTTTATCCCATGCTATGTGGGTGAAATTATGATACCATGCCAAGTTTCAACCTTTTTAGAGTTCATTTGTGGTGCTTTTTAATTTCAGGGTCATTTAGCTCAAAACAATTCATTAAATGCATAAAAAATAGCAAATGAAGTTAGATAGGGTTGAAATTTTAGGATGTGGCTTCTAATGCTTCATATTGAATGCACAAAAAGTCTGGAGTTGAAATAAGTTAAAAAAATTGAAATCCTTTGGTAACACACGAGTTTTCGTCCGAAACCCTGATACTTCGAAAGAGATTGTCCATTTTGTACACGAAGTGCATCCAGTTTTTGCCGTAACCCTCTCAACTTTTTAGGACATGCTATGTGGGTGAAATTATGATACCATGCCAAGTTTCAACCATTTCAGAGTTCATTTGTGGTGCTTTTTAATTTCAGGGTCATTTAGCTCAAAACAATTCATTAAATGCATGAAAAATAGCAAATGAATTTAGATAGGGTTGAAAGTTTAGGATGTGGCTTCTAATGGTTCGTATTAAATGCACAAAAAGTCTGGAGTTGAAATAATTTTAAAAAATTGAAATCCTTTTGTAACAGACGAGTTTTCGTCCGAAACCCTGATATTTCGAAAGAGATTGTCCATTTTGAACACGAAGTGCATCCAGTTTTTGCCGTAACCCTCTCAACTTTTTAGCACATGCTATGTGGGTGAAATTATGATACCATGCCAAGTTTCAACCATTTCAGAGTTCATTTGTGGTGCTTTTTAATTTCAGGGTCATTTAGCTCAAAACAATTCATTAAATGCATGAAAAATAGCAAATGAAGTTAGATAGGGTTGAAAGTTTAGGATGTGGCTTCTAATGGTTCGTATTAAATGCACAAAAAGTCTGGAGTTGAAATAATTTTAAAAAATTGAAATCCTTTTGTAACAGACGAGTTTTCGTCCGAAACCGTGATACTTCGAAAGAGATTGTCCATTTTGTACACGAAGTGCATCCAGTTTTTGCCGTAACCCTCTCAACTTTTTAGCACATGCTATGTGGGTGAAATTATGATACCATGCCAACTTTCAACCATTTCAGAGTTCATTTGTGGTGCTTTTTAATTTCAGGGTTATTTAGCTCAAAACAATTCATTAAATGCATGAAAAATAGCAAATGAAGTTAGATAGGGTTGAAATTTAAAGAATGTGGCTTCTAATGGTTCATATGGAATGCACAAAAAGTTTGGAGTTGTAATAAGTTTAAAAAAATTGAAATCCTTTTGTAACAGACGAGTTTTCGTCCTAAACCCTGATACTTCTAAAGAGATTGTCCATTTTGTACACGAAGTGCATCCAGTTTTTGCCGTAACCCTCTCAACTTTTCAGCACATGCTATGTGGGTGAAATTATGATACCATGCCAAGTTTCAACCATTTCAGAGTTCATTTGCGGTGCTTTTTAATTTCAGGGTCATTTAGCTCAAAACAATTCATTTAATGCATGAAAAATAGTAAATGAAGTTAGATAGGGTTGAAATTTTAGGATGTGGCTTCTAATGGTTCATATTGAATGCACAAAAAGTCTGGAGTTGAAATAAGTTAAAAAAAATTGAAATCCTTATGTAACAGACGAGTTTTCGTCCGAAACCCTGATACTTCGAAAGAGATTGTCCATTTTGTACACGAAGTGCATCCAGCTTTTGCCGTAACCCTCTCAACTTTTTATCCCATGCTATGTGGGTGAAATTATGATACCATGCCAAGTTTCAACCTTTTTAGAGTTCATTTGTGGTGCTTTTTAATTTCAGGGTCATTTAGCTCAAAACAATTCATTAAATGCATAAAAAATAGCAAATGAAGTTAGATAGGGTTGAAATTTTAGGATGTGGCTTCTAATGCTTCATATTGAATGCACAAAAAGTCTGGAGTTGAAATAAGTTAAAAAAATTGAAATCCTTTGGTAACACACGAGTTTTCGTCCGAAACCCTGATACTTCGAAAGAGATTGTCCATTTTGTACACGAAGTGCATCCAGTTTTTGCCGTAACCCTCTCAACTTTTTAGCACATGCTATGTGGGTGAAATTATGATACCATGCCAACTTTCAACCATTTCAGAGTTCATTTGTGGTGCTTTTTAATTTCAGGGTCATTTAGCTCAAAACAATTCATTAAATGCATGAAAAATAGCAAATGAAGTTAGATAGGGTTGAAAGTTTAGGATGTGGATTCTAATGGTTCATATTGAATGCACAAAAAGTCTGGAGTTGAAATAATTTTAAAAAATTGAAATCCTTTTGTAACAGACGAGTTTTCGTCCGAAACCGTGATACTTCGAAAGAGATTGTCCATTTTGTACACGAAGTGCATCCAGTTTTTGCCGTAACCCTCTCAACTTTTTAGCACATGCTATGTGGGTGAAATTATGATACCATGCCAAGTTTCAACCATTTCAGAGTTCATTTGTGGTGCTTTTTAATTTCAGGGTCATTTAGCTCAAAACAATTCATTAAATGCATGAAAAATAGCAAATGAAGTTAGATAGGGTTGAAAGTTTAGGATGTGGCTTCTAATGGTTCATATTGAATGCACAAAAAGTCTGGAGTTGAAATAATTTTAAAAAATTGAAATCCTTTTGTAACAGACGAGTTTTCGTCCGAAACCGTGATACTTCGAAAGAGATTGTCCATTTTGTACACGAAGTGCATCCAGTTTTTGCCGTAACCCTCTCAACTTTTTAGCACATGCTATGTGGGTGAAATTATGATACCATGCCAACTTTCAACCATTTCAGAGTTCATTTGTGGTGCTTTTTAATTTCAGGGTTATTTAGCTCAAAACAATTCATTAAATGCATGAAAAATAGCAAATGAAGTTAGATAGGGTTGAAATTTAAAGAATGTGGCTTCTAATGGTTCATATGGAATGCACAAAAAGTTTGGAGTTGTAATAAATTTAAAAAAATTGAAATCCTTTTGTAACAGACGAGTTTTCGTCCTAAACCCTGATACTTCGAAAGAGATTGTCCATTTTGTACACGAAGTGCATCCAGTTTTTGCCGTAACCCTCTCAACTTTTCAGCACATGCTATGTGGGTGAAATGATGATACCATGCCAAGTTTCAACCATTTCAGAGTTCATTTGCGGTGCTTTTTAATTTCAGGGTCATTTAGCTCAAAACAATTTATTTAATGCATGAAAAATAGCAAATGAAGTTAGATAGGGTTGAAATTTAAGGATGTGGCTTCTAATGGTTCATATTGAATGCACAAAAAGTTTGGAGTTGAAATAAGTTAAAAAAAATTGAAATCCTTTTGTAACAGACGAGTTTTCGTCCTAAACCATGATACTTCGAAAGAGATTGTCCATTTTGTACACGAAGTGCATCCAGTTTTTGCCGTAACCCTCTCAACTTTTTAGCACATGCTATGTGGCTGAAATTATGATACCATGCCAACTTTCAACCATTTCAGAGTTCATTTGTGGTGCTTTTTAATTTCAGGGTTATTTAGCTCAAAACAATTCATTAAATACATGAAAAATAGCAAATGAAGTTAGATAGGGTTGAAATTTTAGGATGTGGCTTCTAATGGTTCATATTGAATGCACAAAAAGTCTGGAGTTGAAATAATTTTAAAAAATTGAAATCCTTTTGTAACAGACGAGTTTTCGTCCGAAACCGTGATACTTCGAAAGAGATTGTCCATTTTGTACACGAAGTGCATCCAGTTTTTGCCGTAACCCTCTCAACTTTTTAGCACATGCTATGTGGGTGAAATTATGATAGCATGCCAACTTTCAACCATTTCAGAGTTCATTTGTGGTGCTTTTTAATTTCAGGGTTATTTAGCTCAAAACAATTCATTAAATGCATGAAAAATAGCAAATGAAGTTAGATAGGGTTGAAATTTTAGGATGTGGCTTCTAATGGTTCATATTGAATGCACAAAAAGTTTGGAGTTAAAATAAGTTAAAAAAATTTGAAATCCTTTTGTAACAGACGAGTTTTCGTCCGAAACCCTGATACTTCGAAAGAGATTGTCCATGTTGTACACGAAGTGCATTCAGTTTTTGCCGTAACCCTCTCAACTTTTTAGCACATGCTATGTGGGTGAAATTATGATAGCATGCCAACTTTCAACCATTTCAGAGTTCATTTGTGGTGCTTTTTAATTTCAGGGTTATTTAGCTCAAAACAATTCATTAAATGCATGAAAAATAGCAAATGAAGTTAGATAGGGTTGAAATTTTAGGATGTGGCTTCTAATGGTTCATATGGAATGCACCAAAAGTTTGGAGTTGAAATAAGTTTAAAAAAATTGAAATCCTTTTGTAACAGACGAGTTTTCGTCCTAAACCCTGATACTTCGAAAGAGATTGTCCATTTTGTACACGAAGTGCATCCAGTTTTTGCCGTAACCCTCTCAACTTTTTAGCACATGCTATGTGGGTGAAATTATGATACCATGCCAAGTTTCAACCATTTCAGAGTTCATTTGTGGTGCTTTTTAATTTCAGGGTCATTTAGCTCAAAACAATTCATTAAATGCATGAAAAATAGCAAATGAAGTTAGATAGGGTTGAAATTTTAGGATGTGGCTTCTAATGGTTCATATTGAATGCACAAAAAGTCTGGAGTTGAAATAAGTTAAAAAAAATTGAAATCCTTTTGTAACACACGAGTTTTCGTCCGAAACCCTGATATTTCGAAAGAGATTGTCCATTTTGTACACAAAGTGCATCCAGTTTTTGCCGTAACCCTCTCAACTTTTTAGCACATGCTATGTGGGTGAAATTATGATACCATGCCAAGTTTCAACCATTTGATAGTTCATTTGTGGTGCTTTTTAATTTCAGGGTCATTTAGCTCAAAACAATTCATTAAATGCATGAAAAATAGGAAATGAAGTTAGATAGGGTTGAAATTTTAGGATGTGGCTTCTAATGGTTCATATTGAATGCACAAAAAGTCTGGAGTTGAAAAAAGTTAAAAAAATTGAAATCCTTATGTAACAGACGAATTTTCGTCCGAAACCCTGATACTTCGAAAGAGATTGTCCATTTTGTACACGAAGTGCATCCAGCTTTTGCCGTAACCCTCTCAACTTTTTAGCACATGCTATGTGGGTGAAATTATGATACCATGCCAACTTTCAACCATTTCAGAGTTCATTTGTGGTGCTTTTTAATTTCAGGGTCATTTAGCTCAAAACAATTCATTAAATGCATGAAAAATAGCAAATGAAGTTAGATAGGGTTGAAATTTTAGGATGTGGCTTCTAATGGTTCATATTGAATGCACAAAAAGTCTGGAGTTGAAATAAGTTAAAAAAAATTGAAATCCTTTTGTAACAGACGAGTTTTCGTCCGAAACCATGATATTTCGAAAGAGATTGTCCATTTTGTACACGAAGTGCATCCAATTTTTGCCGTAACCCTCTCAACTTTTTAGCACATGCTATGTGGGTGAAATTATGATACCATGCCAAGTTTCAACCATTTGATAGTTCATTTGTGGTGCTTTTTAATTTCAGGGTCATTTAGCTCAAAACAATTCATTAAATGCATGAAAAATAGGAAATGAAGTTAGATAGGGTTGAAATTTTAGGATGTGGCTTCCAATGGTTTATATTGAATGCACAAAAAGTCTGGAGTTGAAAAAAGTTAAAAAAAATTGAAATCCTTATGTAACAGACGAGTTTTCGTCCGAAACCCTGATACTTCGAAAGAGATTGTCCATTTTGTACACGAAGTGCTTCCAGCTTTTGCCGTATCCCTCTCAACTTTTTATCCCATGCTATGTGGGTGAAATTATGATACCATGCCAAGTTTCAACCTTTTTAGAGTTCATTTGTGGTGCTTTTTAATTTCAGGGTCATTTAGCTCAAAACAATTCATTAAATGCATAAAAAATAGCAAATGAAGTTAGATAGGGTTGAAATTTTAGGATGTGGCTTCTAATGCTTCATATTGAATGCACAAAAAGTCTGGAGTTGAAATAAGTTAAAAAAATTGAAATCCTTTGGTAACACACGAGTTTTCGTCCGAAACCCTAATACTTCGAAAGAGATTGTCCATTTTGTACACGAAGTGCAACCAGTTTTTGCCGTAACCCTCTCAACTTTTTAGCACATGCTATGTGGGTGAAATTATGATACCATGCCAAGTTTCAACCATTTCAGAGTTCATTTGTGGTGCTTTTTAATTTCAGGGTGATTTAGCTCAAAACAATTCATTAAATGCATGAAAAATAGCAAATGAAGTTAGATAGGGTTGAAAGTTTAGGATGTGGCTTCTAATGGTTCATATTGAATGCACAAAAAGTCTGGAGTTGAAATAATTTTAAAAAATTGAAATCCTTTTGTAAGAGACGAATTTTCGTCCGAAACCGTGATACTTCGAAAGAGATTGTCCATTTTGTACACGAAGTGCATCCAGTTTTTGCCGTAACCCTCTCAACTTTTTAGCACATGCTATGTGGGTGAAATTATGATACCATGCCAACTTTCAACCATTTCAGAGTTCCTTTGTGGTGCTTTTTAATTTCAGGGTTATTTAGCTCAAAACAATTCATTAAATGCATGAAAAATAGCAAATGAAGTTAGATAGGGTTGAAATTTAAAGAATGTGGCTTCTAATGGTTCATATGGAATGCACAAAAAGTTTGGAGTTGAAATAAGTTTAAAAAAATTGAAATCCTTTTGTAACAGACGAGTTTTCGTCCTAAACCCTGATACTTCGAAAGAGATTGTCCATTTTGTACACGAAGTGCATCCAGTTTTTGCCGTAACCCTCTCAACTTTTCAGCACATGCTATGTGGGTGAAATTATGATACCATGCCAAGTTTCAACCATTTCAGAGTTCATTTGCGGTGCTTTTTAATTTCAGGGTCATTTAGCTCAAAACAATTCATTTAATGCATGAAAAATAGCAAATGAAGTTAAATAGGGTTGAAATTTTAGGATGTGGCTTCTAATGGTTCATATTGAATACACAAAAAGTTTGGAGTTGAAATAAGTTAAAAAAAATTGAAATCCTTTTGTAACAGACGAGTTTTCGTCCTAAACCCTGATACATCGAAAGAGATTGTCCATTTTGTACACGAAGTGCATCCAGTTTTTGCCGTAACCCTCTCAACTTTTTAGCACATGCTATGTGGGTGAAATTATGATACCATGCCAACTTTCAACCATTTCAGAGTTCATTTGTGGTGCTTTTTAATTTCAGGGTCATTTAGCTCAAAACAATTCATTTAATGCATGAAAAATAGCAAATGAAGTTAGATAGGGTTGAAATTTTAGGATGTGGCTTCTAATGGTTCATATTGAATGCACAAAAAGTTTGGAGTTAAAATAAGTTAAAAAAAATTGAAATCCTTTTGTAACAGACGAGTTTTCGTCCGAAACCCTGATACTTCGAAAGAGATTGTCCATTTGGTACACGAAGTGCATTCAGTTTTTGCCGTAACCCTCTCAACTTTTTAGCACATGCTATGTGGGTGAAATTATGATACCATGCCAACTTTCAACCATTTCAGAGTTCATTTGTGGTGCTTTTTAATTTCAGGGTTATTTAGATCAAAACAATTCATTAAATGCATGAAAAATAGCAAATGAAGTTAGATAGGGTTGAAATTTTAGGATGTGGCTTCTAATGGTTCATATGGAATGCACCAAAAGTTTGGAGTTGAAATAAGTTTAAAAAAATTGAAATCCTTTTGTAACAGACGAGTTTTCGTCCTAAACCCTGATACTTCGAAAGAGATTGTCCATTTTGTACACGAAGTGCATCCAGTTTTTGCCGTAACCCTCTCAACTTTTTAGCACATGCTATGTGGGTGAAATTATGATACCATGCCAAGTTTCAACCATTTCAGAGTTCATTTGTGGTGCTTTTTAATTTCAGGGTCATTTAGCTCAAAACAATTCATTAAATGCATGAAAAATAGCAAATGAAGTTAGATAGGGTTGAAATTTTAGGATGTGGCTTCTAATGGTTCATATTGAATGCACAAAAAGTCTGGAGTTGAAATAAGTTAAAAAAAATTGAAATCCTTTTGTAACAGACGAGTTTTCGTTAGAAACCCTGATATTTCGAAAGAGATTGTCCATTTTGTACACGAAGTGCATCCAGTTTTTGCCGTAACCCTCTCAACTTTTTAGCACATGCTATGTGGGTGAAATTATGATACCATGCCAAGTTTCAACCATTTGATAGTTCATTTGTGGTGCTTTTTAATTTCAGGGTCATTTTGCTCAAAACAATTCATTAAATGCATGAAAAATAGGAAATGAAGTTAGATAGGGTTGAAATTTTAGGATGTGGCTTCTAATGGTTCATATTGAATGCACAAAAAGTCTGGAGTTGAAAAAAGTTAAAAAAAATTGAAATCCTTATGTAACAGACGAGTTTTCGTCCGAAACCCTGATACTTCGAAAGAGATTGTCCATTTTGTACACGAAGTGCATCCAGCTTTTGCCGTAACCCTCTCGACTTTTTAGCACATGCTATGTGGGTAAAATTATGATACCATGCCAACTTTCAACCATTTCAGAGTTCATTTGTGGTGCTTTTTAATTTCAGGGTCATTTAGCTCAAAACAATTCATTAAATGCATGAAAAATAGCAAATGAAGTTAGATAGGGTTGAAATTTTAGGATGTGGCTTCTAATGGTTCATATTGAATGCACAAAAAGTCTGGAGTTGAAATAAGTTAAAAAAAATTGAAATCCTTTTGTAACAGACGAGTTTTCGTCCGAAACCCTGATATTTCGAAAGAGATTGTCCATTTTGTACACGAAGTGCATCCAGTTTTTGCCGTAACCCTCTCAACTTTTTAGCACATGCTATGTGGGTGAAATTATGATACCATGCCAAGTTTCAACCATTTGATAGTTCATTTGTGGTGCTTTTTAATTTCAGGGTCATTTAGCTCAAAACAATTCATTAAATGCATGAAAAATAGGAAATGAAGTTAGATAGGGTTGAAATTTTAGGATGTGGCTTCCAATGGTTCATATTGAATGCACAAAAAGTCTGGAGTTGAAAAAAGTTAAAAAAAATTGAAATCCTTATGTAACAGACGAGTTTTCGTCCGAAACCCTGATACTTCGAAAGAGATTGTCCATTTTGTACACGAAGTGCATCCAGTTTTTGCTGTAACGCTCTCAACTTTTTAGCACATGCTATGTGGGTGAAATTATGATACCATGCCAAGTTTCAACCTTTTTAGAGTTCATTTGTGGTGGGTTTTATTTTCGGGGTCATTTAGCTCAAAACAATTCATTAAATGCATAAAAAATAGCAAATGAAGTTAGATAGGGTTGAAATTTTAGGATGTGGCTTCTAATGCTTCATATTGAATGCACAAAAAGTCTGGAGTTGAAATAAGTTAAAAAAATTGAAATCCTTTGGTAACACACGAGTTTTCGTCCGAAACCCTGATACTTCGAAAGAGATTGTCCATTTTGTACACGAAGTGCATCCAGTTTTTGCTGTAACCCTCTCAACTTTTTAGCACATGCTATGTGGGTGAAATTATGATACCATGCCAAGTTTCAACCATTTCAGAGTTCATTTGTGGTGCTTTTTAATTTCAGGGTCATTTAGCTCAAATCAATTCATTAAATGCATGAAAAATAGCAAATGAAGTTAGATAGGGTTGAAAGTTTAGGATGTGGCTTCTAATGGTTCATATTGAATGCACAAAAAGTCTGGAGTTGAAATAATTTTAAAAAATTGAAATCCTTTTGTAAGAGACGAGTTTTCGTCCGAAACCCTGATACTTCGAAAGAGATTGTCCATTTTGTACACGAAGTGCATCCAGTTTTTGCCGTAACCCTCTCAACTTTTCAGCACATGCTATGTGGGTGAAATTATGATACCATGCCAACTTTCAACCATTTCAGAGTTCATTTGTGGTGCTTTTTAATTTCAGGGTTATTTAGCTCAAAACAATTCATTAAATGCATGAAAAATAGCAAATGAAGTTAGATAGGGTTGAAATTTTGGGATGTGGCTTCTAATGGTTCATATGGAATGCACAAAAAGTTTGGAGTTGAAATAAGTTTAAAAAAATTGAAATCCTTTTGTAACAGACGAGTTTTCGTCCTAAACCCTGATACTTCGAAAGAGATTGTCCATTTTGTACACGAAGTGCATCCAGTTTTTGCCGTAACCCTCTCAACTTTTCAGCACATGCTATGTGGGTGAAATTATGATACCATGCCAAGTTTCAACCATTTCAGAGTTCATTTGCGGTGCTTTTTAATTTCAGGGTCATTTAGCTCAAAACAATTCATTTAATGCATGAAAAATAGCAAATGAAGTTAAATAGGGTTGAAATTTTAGGATGTGGCTTCTAATGGTTCATATTGAATACACAAAAAGTTTGGAGTTGAAATAAGTTAAAAAAAATTGAAATCCTTTTGTAACAGACGAGTTTTCGTCCTAAACCCTGATACATCGAAAGAGATTGTCCATTTTGTACACGAAGTGCATCCAGTTTTTGCCGTAACCCTCTCAACTTTTTAGCACATGCTATGTGGGTGAAATTATGATACCATGCCAACTTTCAACCATTTCAGAGTTCATTTGTGGTGCTTTTTAATTTCAGGGTCATTTAGCTCAAAACAATTCATTTAATGCATGAAAAATAGCAAATGAAGTTAGATAGGGTTGAAATTTTAGGATGTGGCTTCTAATGGTTCATATTGAATGCACAAAAAGTTTGGAGTTAAAATAAGTTAAAAAAATTTGAAATCCTTTTGTAACAGACGAGTTTTCGTCCGAAACCCTGATACTTCGAAAGAGATTGTCCATTTTGTACACGAAGTGCATTCAGTTTTTGCCGTACCCTCTCAACTTTTTAGCACATGCTATGTGGGTGAAATTATGATACCATGCCAACTTTCAACCATTTCAGAGTTCATTTGTGGTGCTTTTTAATTTCAGGGTTATTTAGATCAAAACAATTCATTAAATGCATGAAAAATAGCAAATGAAGTTAGATAGGGTTGAAATTTTAGGATGTGGCTTCTAATGGTTCATATGGAATGCACCAAAAGTTTGGAGTTGAAATAAGTTTAAAAAAATTGAAATCCTTTTGTAACAGACGAGTTTTCGTCCTAAACCCTGATACTTCGAAAGAGATTGTCCATTTTGTACACGAAGTGCATCCAGTTTTTGCCGTAACCCTCTCAACTTTTTAGCACATGCTATGTGGGTGAAATTATGATACCATGCCAAGTTTCAACCATTTCAGAGTTCATTTGTGGTGCTTTTTAATTTCAGGGTCATTTAGCTCAAAACAATTCATTAAATGCATGAAAAATAGCAAATGAAGTTAGATAGGGTTGAAATTTTAGGATGTGGCTTCTAATGGTTCATATTGAATGCACAAAAAGTCTGGAGTTGAAATAAGTTAAAAAAAATTGAAATCCTTTTGTAACAGACGAGTTTTCGTTAGAAACCCTGATATTTCGAAAGAGATTGTCCATTTTGTACACGAAGTGCATCCAGTTTTTGCCGTAACCCTCTCAACTTTTTAGCACATGCTATGTGGGTGAAATTATGATACCATGCCAAGTTTCAACCATTTGATAGTTCATTTGTGGTGCTTTTTAATTTCAGGGTCATTTAGCTCAAAACAATTCATTAAATGCATGAAAAATAGGAAATGAAGTTAGATAGGGTTGAAATTTTAGGATGTGGCTTCTAATGGTTCATATTGAATGCACAAAAAGTCTGGAGTTGAAAAAAGTTAAAAAAAATTGAAATCCTTATGTAACAGACGAGTTTTCGTCCGAAACCCTGATACTTCGAAAGAGATTGTCCATTTTGTACACGAAGTGCATCCAGCTTTTGCCGTAACCCTCTCGACTTTTTAGCACATGCTATGTGGGTAAAATTATGATACCATGCCAACTTTCAACCATTTCAGAGTTCATTTGTGGTGCTTTTTAATTTCAGGGTCATTTAGCTCAAAACAATTCATTAAATGCATGAAAAATAGCAAATGAAGTTAGATAGGGTTGAAATTTTAGGATGTGGCTTCTAATGGTTCATATTGAATGCACAAAAAGTCTGGAGTTGAAATAAGTTAAAAAAAATTGAAATCCTTTTGTAACAGACGAGTTTTCGTCCGAAACCCTGATATTTCGAAAGAGATTGTCCATTTTGTACACGAAGTGCATCCAGTTTTTGCCGTAACCCTCTCAACTTTTTAGCACATGCTATGTGGGTGAAATTATGATACCATGCCAAGTTTCAACCATTTGATAGTTCATTTGTGGTGCTTTTTAATTTCAGGGTCATTTAGCTCAAAACAATTCATTAAATGCATGAAAAATAGGAAATGAAGTTAGATAGGGTTGAAATTTTAGGATGTGGCTTCCAATGGTTCATATTGAATGCACAAAAAGTCTGGAGTTGAAAAAAGTTAAAAAAAATTGAAATCCTTATGTAACAGACGAGTTTTCGTCCGAAACCCTGATACTTCGAAAGAGATTGTCCATTTTGTACACGAAGTGCATCCAGTTTTTGCTGTAACCCTCTCAACTTTTTAGCACATGCTATGTGGGTGAAATTATGATACCATGCCAAGTTTCAACCTTTTTAGAGTTCATTTGTGGTGGGTTTTATTTTCGGGGTCATTTAGCTCAAAACAATTCATTAAATGCATAAAAAATAGCAAATGAAGTTAGATAGGGTTGAAATTTTAGGATGTGGCTTCTAATGCTTCATATTGAATGCACAAAAAGTCTGGAGTTGAAATAAGTTAAAAAAATTGAAATCCTTTGGTAACACACGAGTTTTCGTCCGAAACCCTGATACTTCGAAAGAGATTGTCCATTTTGTACACGAAGTGCATCCAGTTTTTGCTGTAACCCTCTCAACTTTTTAGCACATGCTATGTGGGTGAAATTATGATACCATGCCAAGTTTCAACCATTTCAGAGTTCATTTGTGGTGCTTTTTAATTTCAGGGTCATTTAGCTCAAATCAATTCATTAAATGCATGAAAAATAGCAAATGAAGTTAGATAGGGTTGAAAGTTTAGGATGTGGCTTCTAATGGTTCATATTGAATGCACAAAAAGTCTGGAGTTGAAATAATTTTAAAAAATTGAAATCCTTTTGTAACAGACGAGTTTTCGTCCGAAACCCTGATACTTCGAAAGAGATTGTCCATTTTGTACACGAAGTGCATCCAGTTTTTGCCGTAACCCTCTCAACTTTTCAGCACATGCTATGTGGGTGAAATTATGATACCATGCCAACTTTCAACCATTTCAGAGTTCATTTGTGGTGCTTTTTAATTTCAGGGTTATTTAGCTCAAAACAATTCATTAAATGCATGAAAAATAGCAAATGAAGTTAGATAGGGTTGAAATTTTGGGATGTGGCTTCTAATGGTTCAT
This sequence comes from Elymus sibiricus, assembly GCA_039707655.1. Lineage (NCBI taxonomy): Eukaryota > Viridiplantae > Streptophyta > Magnoliopsida > Poales > Poaceae > Elymus > Elymus sibiricus. Next base: position 245,003,966 of record CM077665.1, read on the forward strand.
ATGGAATGCACAAAAAGTTTGGAGTTGAAATAAGTTTAAAAAAATTGAAATCCTTTTGTAACAGACGAGTTTTCGTCCTAAACCCTGATACTTCGAAAGAGATTGTCCATTTTGTACACGAAGTGCATCCAGTTTTTTCCGTAACCCTCTCAACTTTTTAGCACATGCTATGTGGGTGAAATTATGATACCATGCCAACTTTCAACCATTTCAGAGTTCATTTGTGGTGCTTTTTATTTTCAGGGTCATTTAGCTCAAAACAATTCATTAAATGCATGAAAAATAGCAAATGAAGTTAGATAGGGTTGAAATTTTAGGATGTGGCTTCTAATGGTTCATATTGAATGCACAAAAAGTCTGGAGTTGAAATAAGTTAAAAAAAATTGAAATCCTTTTGTAACAGACGAGTTTTCGTTCGAAACCCTGATATTTCGAAAGAGATTGTCCATTTTGTACACGAAGTGCATCCAGTTTTTGCCGTAACCCTCTCAACTTTTTAGCACATGCTATGTGGGTGAAATTATGATACCATGCCAAGTTTCAACCATTTGATAGTTCATTTGTGGTGCTTTTTAATTTCAGGGTCATTTAGCTCAAAACAATTCATTAAATGCATGAAAAATAGGAAATGAAGTTAGATAGGGTTGAAATTTTAGGATGTGGCTTCCAATGGTTCATATTGAATGCACAAAAAGTCTGGAGTTGAAAAAAGTTAAAAAAAATTGAAATCCTTATGTGACAGACGAGTTTTCGTCCGAAACCCTGATACTTCGAAAGAGATTGTCCATTTTGTACACGAAGTGCATCCAGTTTTTGCTGTAACCCTCTCAACTTTTTAGCACATGCTATGTGGGTGAAATTATGATACCATGCCAAGTTTCAACCATTTCAGAGTTCATTTGTGGTGCTTTTTAATTTCAGGGTCATTTAGCTCAAATCAATTCATTAAATGCATAAAAAATAGCAAATGAAGTTAGATAGGGTTGAAATTTTAGGATGTGGCTTCTAATGCTTCATATTGAATGCACAAAAAGTCTGGAGTTGAAATAAGTTAAAAAAATTGAAATCCTTTGGTAACACACGAGTTTTCGTCCGAAACCCTGATACTTCGAAAGAGATTGTCCATTTTGTACACGAAGTGCATCCAGTTTTTGCTGTAACCCTCTCAACTTTTTAGCACATGCTATGTGCGTGAAATTATGATACCATGCCAAGTTTCAACCATTTCAGAGTTCATTTGTGGTGCTTTTTAATTTCAGGGTCATTTAGCCTAAAACAATTCATTAAATGCATGAAAAATAGCAAATGAAGTTAGATAGGGTTGAAAGTTTAGGATGTGGCTTCTAATGGTTCATATTGAATGCACAAAAAGTCTGGAGTTGAAATAATTTTAAAAAATTGAAATCCTTTTGTAACAGACGAGTTTTCGTCCGAAACCCTGATACTTCGAAAGAGATTGTCCATTTTGTACACGAAGTGCATCCAGTTTTTGCCGTAACCCTCTCAACTTTTCAGCACCTGCTATGTGGGTGAAATTATGATACCATGCCAAGTTTCAACCATTTCAGAGTTCATTTGTGGTGCTTTTTAATTTCAGGGTCATTTAGCTCAGAACATTTCATTTAATGCATGGAAAATAGCAAATGAAGTTAGATAGGGTTGAAATTTTAGGATGTGGCTTCTAATGGTTCATATTGAATGCACAAAAAGTTTGGAGTTGAAATAAGTTAAAAAAATTTGAAATCCTTTTGTAACAGACGAGTTTTTGTCCTAAACCCTGATACTTCGAAAGAGATTGTCCATTTTGTACACGAAGTGCATCCAGTTTTTGCCGTAACCCTCTCAACTTTTTAGCACATGCTATGTGGGTGAAATTATGATACCATGCCAAGTTTCAACCATTTCAGAGTTCATTTGTGGTGCTTTTTAATTTCAGGGTCATTTAGCTCAAAACAATTCATTAAATGCATGAAAAATAGCAAATGAAGTTAGATAGGGTTGAAATTTTAGGATGTGGCTTCTAATGGTTCATATTGAATGCACAAAAAGTCTGGAGTTGAAATAAGTTAAAAAAAATTGAAATCCTTTTGTAACAGACGAGTTTTCGTCCGAAACCCTGATATTTCGAAAGAGATTGTCCATTTTGTACACGAAGTGCATCCAGTTTTTGCCGTAACCCTCTCAACTTTTTAGCACATGCTATGTGGGTGAAATTATGATACCATGCCAAGTTTCAACCATTTGATAGTTCATTTGTGGTGCTTTTTAATTTCAGGGTCATTTAGCTCAAAACAATTCATTAAATGCATGAAAAATAGGAAATGAAGTTAGATAGGGTTGAAATTTTAGGATGTGGCTTCTAATGGTTCATATTGAATGCACAAAAAGTCTGGAGTTGAAATAAGTTAAAAAAATTGAAATCTTTATGTAACAGACGAGTTTTCGTCCGGAACCCTGATACTTCGAAAGAGATTGTCCATTTTGCACACGAAGTGCATCCAGCTTTTGCCGTAACCCTCTCAACTTTTTATCCCAAGCTATGTGGGTGAAATTATGATACCATGCCAAGTTTCAACCTTTTTAGAGTTCATTTGTGGTGCTTTTTAATTTCAGGGTCATTTAGCTCAAAACAATTCATTAAATGCATAAAAAATAGCAAATGAAGTTAGATAGGGTTGAAATTTTAGGATGTGGCTTCTAATGCTTCATATTGATTGCACAAAAAGTCTTGAGTGGAAATAAGTTAAAAAAATTGAAATCCTTTTGTAACACACGAGTTTTCGTCCGAAACCCTGATACTTCGAAAGAGATTGACCGTTTTGTACACGAAGTGCATCCAGTTTTTGCCGTAACCCTCTCAACTTTTTAGCACATGCTATGTGGGTGAAATTATGATACCATGCCAAGTTTCAACCATTTCAGAGTTCATTTGTGGTGCTTTTTAATTTCAGGGTCATTTAGCTCAAAACAATTCATTAAATGCATGAAAAATAGCAAATTAAGTTAGATAGGGTTGAAAGTTTAGGATGTGGCTTCTAATGGTTCATATTGAATGCACAAAAAGTCTGGAGTTGAAATAATTTTAAAAAATTGAAATCCTTTTGTAACAGACGAGTTTTCGTCCGAAACCCTGATACTTCGAAAGAGATTGTCCATTTTGTACACGAAGTGCATCCAGTTTTTGCCGTAACCCTCTCAACTTTTTAGCACATGCTATGTGGGTGAAATTATGATACCATGCCAAGTTTCCACCATTTGATAGTTCATTTGTGGTGCTTTTTAATTTCAGGGTCATTTAGCTCAAAACAATTCATTAAATGCATGAAAAATAGGAAATGAAGTTAGATAGGGTTGAAATTTTAGGATGTGGCTTCTAATGGTTCATATTGAATGCACAAAAAGTCTGGAGTTGAAATAAGTTAAAAAAAATTGAAATCCTTATGTAACAGACGAGTTTTCGACCGAAACCCTGATACTTCGAAAGAGATTGTCCATTTTGTACACGAAGTGCATCCAGCTTTTGCCGTAACCCTCTCAACTTTTTATCCCATGCTATGTGGGTGAAATTATGATACCATGCCAAGTTTCAACCTTTTTAGAGTTCATTTGTGGTGCTTTTTAATTTCAGGGTTATTTAGCTCAAAACAATTCATTAAATGCATGAAAAATAGCAAATGAAGTTAGATAGGGTTGAAATTTTGGGATGTGGCTTCTAATGGTTCGTATGGAATGCACAAAAAGTTTGGAGTTGAAATAAGTTTAAAAAAATTGAAATCCTTTTGTAACAGACGAGTTTTCGTCCTAAACCCTGATACTTCGAAAGAGATTGTCAATTTTGTACACGAAGTGCATCCAGTTTTTTCCGTAACCCTCTCAACTTTTTAGCACATGCTATGTGGGTGAAATTCTGATACCATGCCAACTTTCAACCATTTCAGAGTTCATTTGTGGTGCTTTTTAATTTCAGGGTCATTTAGCTCAGAACAATTCATTTAATGCATGAAAAATAGCAAATGAAGTTAGATAGGGTTGAAATTTTAGGATGTGGCTTCTAATGGTTCATATTGAATGCACAAAAAGTTTGGAGTTGAAATAAGTTAAAAAAAATTGAAATCCTTTTGTAACAGACGAGTTTTCGTCCTAAGCCCTGATACTTCGAAAGAGATTGTCCATTTTGTACACGAAGTGCATCCAGTTATTGCCGTAACCCTCTCAACTTTTTAGCACATTCTATGTGGGTGAAATTATGATACCATGCCAAGTTTCAACCATTTCAGAGTTCATTTGTGGTGCTTTTTAATTTCAGGGTCATTTAGCTCAAAACAATTCATTAAATGCATGAAAAATAGCAAATGAAGTTAGATAGGGTTGAAATTTTGGGATGTGGCTTCTAATGGTTCATATGGAATGCACAAAAAGTTTGGAGTTGAAATAAGTTTAAAAAAATTGAAATCCTTTTGTAACAGACGAGTTTTTGTCCTAAACCCTGATACTTCGAAAGAGATTGTCCATTTTGTACACGAAGTGCATCCAGTTTTTGCCGTAACCCTCTCAACTTTTTAGCACATGCTATGTGGGTGAAATTATGATACCATGCCAAGTTTCAACCATTTCAGAGTTCATTTGTGGTGCTTTTTAATTTCAGGGTCATTTAGCTCAAAACAATTCATTAAATGCATGAAAAATAGCAAATGAAGTTAGATAGGGTTGAAATTTTAGGATGTGGCTTCTAATGGTTCATATTGAATGCACAAAAAGTCTGGAGTTGAAATAAGTTAAAAAAAATTGAAATCCTTTTGTAACAGACGAGTTTTCGTCCGAAACCCTGATATTTCGAAAGAGATTGTCCATTTTGTACACGAAGTGCATCCAGTTTTTGCCGTAACCCTCTCAACTTTTTAGCACATGCTATGTGGGTGAAATTATGATACCATGCCAAGTTTCAACCATTTCAGAGTTCATTTGTGGTGCTTTTTAATTTCAGGGTCATTTAGCTCAAAACAATTCATTAAATGCATGAAAAATAGCAAATGAAGTTAGATAGGGTTGAAATTTTAGGATGTGGCTTCTAATGGTTCATATTGAATGCACAAAAAGTCTGGAGTTGAAATAAGTTAAAAAAAATTGAAATCCTTTTGTAACACACGAGTTTTCGTCCGAAACCCTGATATTTCGAAAGAGATTGTCCATTTTGTACACGAAGTGCATCCAGTTTTTGCCGTAACCCTCTCAACTTTTTATCACATGCTATGTGGGTGAAATTATGATACCATGCCAAGTTTCAACCATTTGATAGTTCATTTGTGGTGCTTTTTAATTTCAGGGTCATTTAGCTCAAAACAATTCATTAAATGCATGAAAAATAGGAAATGAAGTTAGATAGGGTTGAAATTTTAGGATGTGGCTTCTAATGGTTCATATTGAATGCACAAAAAGTCTGGAGTTGAAATAAGTTAAAAAAATTGAAATCTTTATGTAACAGACGAGTTTTCGTCCGAAACCCTGATACTTCGAAAGAGATTGTCCATTTTGTACACGAAGTGCATCCAGATTTTGCCGTAACCCTCTCAACTTTTTATCCCATGCTATGTGGGTGAAATTATGATACCATGCCAAGTTTCAACCTTTTTAGAGTTCATTTGTGGTGCTTTTTAATTTCAGGGTCATTTAGCTCAAAACAGTTCATTAAATGCATAAAAAATAGCAAATGAAGTTAGATAGGGTTGAAATTTTAGGATGTGGCTTCTAATGGTTCATATTGAATGCACAAAAAGTTTGGAGTTGAAATAAGTTAAAAAAAATTGAAATCCTTTTGTAACAGACGAGTTTTCGTCCTAAGCCCTGATACTTCGAAAGAGATTGTCCATTTTGTACACGAAGTGCATCCAGTTATTGCCGTAACCCTCTCAACTTTTTAGCACATTCTATGTGGGTGAAATTATGATACCATGCCAAGTTTCAACCATTTCAGAGTTCATTTGTGGTGCTTTTTAATTTCAGGGTCATTTAGCTCAAAACAATTCATTAAATGCATGAAAAATAGCAAATGAAGTTAGATAGGGTTGAAATTTTAGGATGTGGCTTCTAATGGTTCATATTGAATGCACAAAAAGTTTGGAGCTGAAATAAGTTAAAAAAATTTGAAATCCTTTTGTAACACACGAGTTTTCGTCCGAAACCCTGATATTTCGAAAGAGATTGTCCATTTTGTACACGAAGTGCATCCAGTTTTTTCCGTAACCCTCTCAACTTTTTAGCACATGCTATGTGGGTGAAATTATGATACCATGCCAAGTTTCAACCTTTTTAGAGTTCATTTGTGGTGCTTTTTAATTTCAGGGTCATTTAGCTCAAAACAATTCATTAAATGCATAAAAAATAGCAAATGAAGTTAGATAGGGTTGAAATTTTAGGATGTGGCTTCTAATGCTTCATATTGATTGCACAAAAAGTCTTGAGTGGAAATAAGTTAAAAAAATTGAAATCCTTTTGTAACACACGAGTTTTCGTCCGAAACCCTGATACTTCGAAAGAGATTGTCCGTTTTGTACACGAAGTGCATCCAGTTTTTGCCGTAACCCTCTCAACTTTTTAGCACATGCTATGTGGGTGAAATTATGATACCATGCCAAGTTTCAACCATTTCAGAGTTCATTTGTGGTGCTTTTTAATTTCAGGGTCATTTAGCTCAAAACAATTCATTAAATGCATGAAAAATAGCAAATGAAGTTAGATAGGGTTGAAAGTTTAGGATGTGGCTTCTAATGGTTCATATTGAATGCACAAAAAGTCTGGAGTTGAAATAATTTTAAAAAATTGAAATCCTTTTGTAACAGACGAGTTTTCGTCCGAAACCCTGATACTTCGAAAGAGATTGTCCATTTTGTACACGAAGTGCATCCAGTTTTTGCCGTAACCCTCTCAACTTTTTAGCACATGCTATGTGGGTGAAATTATGATACCATGCCAACTTTCAACCATTTCAGAGTTCATTTGTGGTGCTTTTTAATTTCAGGGTTATTTAGCTCAAAACAATTCATTAAATGCATGAAAAATAGCAAATGAAGTTAGATAGGGTTGAAATTTTGGGATGTGGCTTCTAATGGTTCATATGGAATGCACAAAAAGTTTGGAGTTGAAATAAGTTTAAAAAAATTGAAATCCTTTTGTAACAGACGAGTTTTCGTCCTAAACCCTGATACTTCGAAAGAGATTGTCCATTTTGTACACGAAGTGCATCCAGTTTTTTCCGTAACCCTGTCAACTTTTTAGCACATGCTATGTGGGTGAAATTCTGATACCATGCCAAGTTTCAACCATTTCAGAGTTCATTTGTGGTGCTTTTTAATTTCAGGCTCATTTAGCTCAGAACAATTCATTTAATGCATGAAAAATAGCAAATGAAGTTAGATAGGGTTGAAATTTTAGGATGTGGCTTCTAATGGTTCATATTGAATGCACAAAAAGTTTGGAGTTGAAATAAGTTAAAAAAATTTGAAATCCTTTTGTAACAGACGAGTTTTCGTCCTAAACCCTGATACTTCGAAAGAGATTGTCCATTTTGTACACGAAGTGCATCCAGTTTTTGCCGTAACCCTCTCAACTTTTTAGCACATGCTATGTGGGTGAAATTATGATACCATGCCAAGTTTCAACCATTTCAGAGTTCATTTGTGGTGCTTTTTAATTTCAGGGTCATTTAGCTCAAAACAATTCATTAAATGCATGAAAAATAGCAAATGAAGTTAGATAGGGTTGAAATTTTAGGATGTGGCTTCTAATGGTTCATATTGAATGCACAAAAAGTCTGGAGTTGAAATAAGTTAAAAAAAATTGAAATCCTTTTGTAACACACGAGTTTTCGTCCGAAACCCTGATATTTCGAAAGAGATTGTCCATTTTGTACACGAAGTGCATCCAGTTTTTGCCGTAACCCTCTCAACTTTTTATCACATGCTATGTGGGTGAAATTATGATACCATGCCAAGTTTCAACCATTTGATAGTTCATTTGTGGTGCTTTTTAATTTCAGGGTCATTTAGCTCAAAACAATTCATTAAATGCATGAAAAATAGGAAATGAAGTTAGATAGGGTTGAAATTTTAGGATGTGGCTTCTAATGGTTCATATTGAATGCACAAAAAGTCTGGAGTTGAAATAAGTTAAAAAAATTGAAATCTTTATGTAACAGACGAGTTTTCGTCCGAAACCCTGATACTTCGAAAGAGATTGTCCATTTTGTACACGAAGTGCATCCAGATTTTGCCGTAACCCTCTCAACTTTTTATCCCATGCTATGTGGGTGAAATTATGATACCATGCCAAGTTTCAACCTTTTTAGAGTTCATTTGTGGTGCTTTTTAATTTCAGGGTCATTTAGCTCAAAACAGTTCATTAAATGCATAAAAAATAGCAAATGAAGTTAGATAGGGTTGAAATTTTAGGATGTGGCTTCTAATGGTTCATATTGAATGCACAAAAAGTTTGGAGTTGAAATAAGTTAAAAAAAATTGAAATCCTTTTGTAACAGACGAGTTTTCGTCCTAAGCCCTGATACTTCGAAAGAGATTGTCCATTTTGTACACGAAGTGCATCCAGTTATTGCCGTAACCCTCTCAACTTTTTAGCACATTCTATGTGGGTGAAATTATGATACCATGCCAAGTTTCAACCATTTCAGAGTTCATTTGTGGTGCTTTTTAATTTCAGGGTCATTTAGCTCAAAACAATTCATTAAATGCATGAAAAATAGCAAATGAAGTTAGATAGGGTTGAAATTTTAGGATGTGGCTTCTAATGGTTCATATTGAATGCACAAAAAGTTTGGAGCTGAAATAAGTTAAAAAAATTTGAAATCCTTTTGTAACACACGAGTTTTCGTCCGAAACCCTGATATTTCGAAAGAGATTGTCCATTTTGTACACGAAGTGCATCCAGTTTTTTCCGTAACCCTCTCAACTTTTTAGCACATGCTATGTGGGTGAAATTATGATACCATGCCAAGTTTCAACCATTTGATAGTTCATTTGTGGTGCTTTTTAATTTCAGGGTCATTTAGCTCAAAACAATTCATTAAATGCATGAAAAATAGGAAATGAAGTTAGATAGGGTTGAAATTTTAGGATGTGGCTTCTAATGGTTCATATTGAATGCACAAAAAGTCTGGAGTTGAAATAAATTAAAAAAATTGAAATCTTTATGTAACAGACGAGTTTTCGTTCGAAACCCTGATACTTCGAAAAAGATTGTCCATTTTGTACACGAAGTGCATCCAGTTTTTGCCGTAACCCTCTCAACTTTTTAGCACATGCTATGTGGGTGAAATTATGATACCATGCCAAGTTTCAACCATTTCAGAGTTCATTTGTGGTGCTTTTTAATTTCAGGGTCATTTAGCTCAAAACAATTCATTAAATGCATGAAAAATAGCAAATGAAGTTAGATAGGGTTGAAAGTTTAGGATGTGGCTTCTAATGGTTCATATTGAATGCACAAAAAGTCTGTAGTTGAAATAATTTTAAAAAATTGAAATCCTTTTGTAACAGACGAGTTTTCGTCCGAAACCCTGATACTTCGAAATAGATTGTCCATTTTGTACACGAAGTGCATCCAGTTTTTGCCGTAACCCTCTCAACTTTTTATCCCATGCTATGTGGGTGAAATTATGATACCATGCCAAGTTTCAACCTTTTTAGAGTTCATTTGTGGTGCTTTTTAATTTCAGGGTCATTTAGCTCAAAACAATTCATTAAATGCATAAAAAATAGCAAATCAAGTTAGATAGGGTTGAAATTTTAGGATGTGGCTTCTAATGCTTCATATTGATTGCACAAAAAGTCTTGAGTTGAAATAAGTTAAAAAAATTGAAATCCTTTTGTAACACACGAGTTTTCGTCCGAAACCCTGATACTTCGAAAGAGATTGTCCGTTTTGTACACGAAGTGCATCCAATTTTTGCCGTAACCCTCTCAACTTTTTAGCACATGCTATGTGGGTGAAATTATGATACCATGCCAAGTTTCAACCATTTCAGAGTTCATTTGTGGTGCTTTTTAATTTCAGGGTCATTTAGCTCAAAACAATTCATTAAATGCATGAAAAATAGCAAATGAAGTTAGATAGGGTTGAAAGTTTAGGATGTGGCTTCTAATGGTTCATATTGAATGCACAAAAAGTCTGGAGTTGAAATAAGTTAAAAAAAATTGAAATCCTTTTGTAACAGACGAGTTTTCGTCCGAAACCCTGATATTTCGAAAGAGATTGTCCGTTTTGTACACGAAGTGCATCCAGTTTTTGCCGTAACCCTCTCAACTTTTTAGCACATGCTATGTGGGTGAAATTATGATACCATGCCAAGTTTCAACCATTTCAGAGTTCATTTGTGGTGCTTTTTAATTTCAGGGTCATTTAGCTCAAAACAATTCATTAAATGCATGAAAAATAGCAAATGAAGTTAGATAGGGTTGAAAGTTTAGGATGTGGCTTCTAATGGTTCATATTGAATGCACAAAAAGTCTGGAGTTGAAATAAGTTAAAAAAAATTGAAATCCTTTTGTAACACACGAGTTTTCGTCCGAAACCCTGATATTTCGAAAGAGATTGTCCATTTTGTACACGAAGTGCATCCAGTTTTTGCCGTAACCCTCTCAACTTTTTATCACATGCTATGTGGGTGAAATTATGATACCATGCCAAGTTTCAACCATTTGATAGTTCATTTGTGGTGCTTTTTAATTTCAGGGTCATTTAGCTCAAAACAATTCATTAAATGCATGAAAAATAGGAAATGAAGTTAGATAGGGTTGAAATTTTAGGATGTGGCTTCTAATGGTTCATATTGAATGCACAAAAAGTCTGGAGTTGAAATAAGTTAAAAAAATTGAAATCTTTATGTAACAGACGAGTTTTCGTCCGAAACCCTGATACTTCGAAAGAGATTGTCCATTTTGTACACGAAGTGCATCCAGATTTTGCCGTAACCCTCTCAACTTTTTATCCCATGCTATGTGGGTGAAATTATGATACCATGCCAAGTTTCAACCTTTTTAGAGTTCATTTGTGGTGCTTTTTAATTTCAGGGTCATTTAGCTCAAAACAGTTCATTAAATGCATAAAAAATAGCAAATGAAGTTAGATAGGGTTGAAATTTTAGGATGTGGCTTCTAATGGTTCATATTGAATGCACAAAAAGTTTGGAGTTGAAATAAGTTAAAAAAAATTGAAATCCTTTTGTAACAGACGAGTTTTCGTCCTAAGCCCTGATACTTCGAAAGAGATTGTCCATTTTGTACACGAAGTGCATCCAGTTATTGCCGTAACCCTCTCAACTTTTTAGCACATTCTATGTGGGTGAAATTATGATACCATGCCAAGTTTCAACCATTTCAGAGTTCATTTGTGGTGCTTTTTAATTTCAGGGTCATTTAGCTCAAAACAATTCATTAAATGCATGAAAAATAGCAAATGAAGTTAGATAGGGTTGAAATTTTAGGATGTGGCTTCTAATGGTTCATATTGAATGCACAAAAAGTTTGGAGCTGAAATAAGTTAAAAAAATTTGAAATCCTTTTGTAACACACGAGTTTTCGTCCGAAACCCTGATATTTCGAAAGAGATTGTCCATTTTGTACACGAAGTGCATCCAGTTTTTTCCGTAACCCTCTCAACTTTTTAGCACATGCTATGTGGGTGAAATTATGATACCATGCCAAGTTTCAACCTTTTTAGAGTTCATTTGTGGTGCTTTTTAATTTCAGGGTCATTTAGCTCAAAACAATTCATTAAATGCATAAAAAATAGCAAATGAAGTTAGATAGGGTTGAAATTTTAGGATGTGGCTTCTAATGCTTCATATTGATTGCACAAAAAGTCTTGAGTGGAAATAAGTTAAAAAAATTGAAATCCTTTTGTAACACACGAGTTTTCGTCCGAAACCCTGATACTTCGAAAGAGATTGTCCGTTTTGTACACGAAGTGCATCCAGTTTTTGCCGTAACCCTCTCAACTTTTTAGCACATGCTATGTGGGTGAAATTATGATACCATGCCAAGTTTCAACCATTTCAGAGTTCATTTGTGGTGCTTTTTAATTTCAGGGTCATTTAGCTCAAAACAATTCATTAAATGCATGAAAAATAGCAAATGAAGTTAGATAGGGTTGAAAGTTTAGGATGTGGCTTCTAATGGTTCATATTGAATGCACAAAAAGTCTGGAGTTGAAATAATTTTAAAAAATTGAAATCCTTTTGTAACAGACGAGTTTTCGTCCGAAACCCTGATACTTCGAAAGAGATTGTCCATTTTGTACACGAAGTGCATCCAGTTTTTGCCGTAACCCTCTCAACTTTTTAGCACATGCTATGTGGGTGAAATTATGATACCATGCCAACTTTCAACCATTTCAGAGTTCATTTGTGGTGCTTTTTAATTTCAGGGTTATTTAGCTCAAAACAATTCATTAAATGCATGAAAAATAGCAAATGAAGTTAGATAGGGTTGAAATTTTGGGATGTGGCTTCTAATGGTTCATATGGAATGCACAAAAAGTTTGGAGTTGAAATAAGTTTAAAAAAATTGAAATCCTTTTGTAACAGACGAGTTTTCGTCCTAAACCCTGATACTTCGAAAGAGATTGTCCATTTTGTACACGAAGTGCATCCAGTTTTTTCCGTAACCCTGTCAACTTTTTAGCACATGCTATGTGGGTGAAATTCTGATACCATGCCAAGTTTCAACCATTTCAGAGTTCATTTGTGGTGCTTTTTAATTTCAGGCTCATTTAGCTCAGAACAATTCATTTAATGCATGAAAAATAGCAAATGAAGTTAGATAGGGTTGAAATTTTAGGATGTGGCTTCTAATGGTTCATATTGAATGCACAAAAAGTTTGGAGTTGAAATAAGTTAAAAAAATTTGAAATCCTTTTGTAACAGACGAGTTTTCGTCCTAAACCCTGATACTTCGAAAGAGATTGTCCATTTTGTACACGAAGTGCATCCAGTTTTTGCCGTAACCCTCTCAACTTTTTAGCACATGCTATGTGGGTGAAATTATGATACCATGCCAAGTTTCAACCATTTCAGAGTTCATTTGTGGTGCTTTTTAATTTCAGGGTCATTTAGCTCAAAACAATTCATTAAATGCATGAAAAATAGCAAATGAAGTTAGATAGGGTTGAAATTTTAGGATGTGGCTTCTAATGGTTCATATTGAATGCACAAAAAGTCTGGAGTTGAAATAAGTTAAAAAAAATTGAAATCCTTTTGTAACACACGAGTTTTCGTCCGAAACCCTGATATTTCGAAAGAGATTGTCCATTTTGTACACGAAGTGCATCCAGTTTTTGCCGTAACCCTCTCAACTTTTTATCACATGCTATGTGGGTGAAATTATGATACCATGCCAAGTTTCAACCATTTGATAGTTCATTTGTGGTGCTTTTTAATTTCAGGGTCATTTAGCTCAAAACAATTCATTAAATGCATGAAAAATAGGAAATGAAGTTAGATAGGGTTGAAATTTTAGGATGTGGCTTCTAATGGTTCATATTGAATGCACAAAAAGTCTGGAGTTGAAATAAGTTAAAAAAATTGAAATCTTTATGTAACAGACGAGTTTTCGTCCGAAACCCTGATACTTCGAAAGAGATTGTCCATTTTGTACACGAAGTGCATCCAGATTTTGCCGTAACCCTCTCAACTTTTTATCCCATGCTATGTGGGTGAAATTATGATACCATGCCAAGTTTCAACCTTTTTAGAGTTCATTTGTGGTGCTTTTTAATTTCAGGGTCATTTAGCTCAAAACAGTTCATTAAATGCATAAAAAATAGCAAATGAAGTTAGATAGGGTTGAAATTTTAGGATGTGGCTTCTAATGGTTCATATTGAATGCACAAAAAGTTTGGAGTTGAAATAAGTTAAAAAAAATTGAAATCCTTTTGTAACAGACGAGTTTTCGTCCTAAGCCCTGATACTTCGAAAGAGATTGTCCATTTTGTACACGAAGTGCATCCAGTTATTGCCGTAACCCTCTCAACTTTTTAGCACATTCTATGTGGGTGAAATTATGATACCATGCCAAGTTTCAACCATTTCAGAGTTCATTTGTGGTGCTTTTTAATTTCAGGGTCATTTAGCTCAAAACAATTCATTAAATGCATGAAAAATAGCAAATGAAGTTAGATAGGGTTGAAATTTTAGGATGTGGCTTCTAATGGTTCATATTGAATGCACAAAAAGTTTGGAGCTGAAATAAGTTAAAAAAATTTGAAATCCTTTTGTAACACACGAGTTTTCGTCCGAAACCCTGATATTTCGAAAGAGATTGTCCATTTTGTACACGAAGTGCATCCAGTTTTTTCCGTAACCCTCTCAACTTTTTAGCACATGCTATGTGGGTGAAATTATGATACCATGCCAAGTTTCAACCATTTGATAGTTCATTTGTGGTGCTTTTTAATTTCAGGGTCATTTAGCTCAAAACAATTCATTAAATGCATGAAAAATAGGAAATGAAGTTAGATAGGGTTGAAATTTTAGGATGTGGCTTCTAATGGTTCATATTGAATGCACAAAAAGTCTGGAGTTGAAATAAGTTTAAAAAAATTGAAATCCTTATGTAACAGACGAGTTTTCGTCCGAAACCCTGATACTTCGAAAGAGATTGTCCATTTTGTACACGAAGTGCATCCAGATTTTGCCGTAACCCTCTCAACTTTTTATCCCATGCTATGTGGGTGAAATTATGATACCATGCCAAGTTTCAACCTTTTTAGAGTTCATTTGTGGTGCTTTTTAATTTCAGGGTCATTTAGCTCAAAACAGTTCATTAAATGCATAAAAAATAGCAAATGAAGTTAGATAGGGTTGAAATTTTAGGATGTGGCTTCTAATGGTTCATATTGAATGCACAAAAAGTTTGGAGTTGAAATAAGTTAAAAAAAATTGAAATCCTTTTGTAACAGACGAGTTTTCGTCCTAAGCCCTGATACTTCGAAAGAGATTGTCCATTTTGTACACGAAGTGCATCCAGTTATTGCCGTAACCCTCTCAACTTTTTAGCACATTCTATGTGGGTGAAATTATGATACCATGCCAAGTTTCAACCATTTCAGAGTTCATTTGTGGTGCTTTTTAATTTCAGGGTCATTTAGCTCAAAACAATTCATTAAATGCATGAAAAATAGCAAATGAAGTTAGATAGGGTTGAAATTTTAGGATGTGGCTTCTAATGGTTCATATTGAATGCACAAAAAGTTTGGAGCTGAAATAAGTTAAAAAAATTTGAAATCCTTTTGTAACACACGAGTTTTCGTCCGAAACCCTGATATTTCGAAAGAGATTGTCCATTTTGTACACGAAGTGCATCCAGTTTTTTCCGTAACCCTCTCAACTTTTTAGCACATGCTATGTGGGTGAAATTATGATACCATGCCAAGTTTCAACCATTTGATAGTTCATTTGTGGTGCTTTTTAATTTCAGGGTCATTTAGCTCAAAACAATTCATTAAATGCATGAAAAATAGGAAATGAAGTTAGATAGGGTTGAAATTTTAGGATGTGGCTTCTAATGGTTCATATTGAATGCACAAAAAGTCTGGAGTTGAAATAAATTAAAAAAATTGAAATCTTTATGTAACAGACGAGTTTTCGTTCGAAACCCTGATACTTCGAAAAAGATTGTCCATTTTGTACACGAAGTGCATCCAGTTTTTGCCGTAACCCTCTCAACTTTTTAGCACATGCTATGTGGGTGAAATTATGATACCATGCCAAGTTTCAACCATTTCAGAGTTCATTTGTGGTGCTTTTTAATTTCAGGGTCATTTAGCTCAAAACAATTCATTAAATGCATGAAAAATAGCAAATGAAGTTAGATAGGGTTGAAAGTTTAGGATGTGGCTTCTAATGGTTCATATTGAATGCACAAAAAGTCTGTAGTTGAAATAATTTTAAAAAATTGAAATCCTTTTGTAACAGACGAGTTTTCGTCCGAAACCCTGATACTTCGAAATAGATTGTCCATTTTGTACACGAAGTGCATCCAGTTTTTGCCGTAACCCTCTCAACTTTTTATCCCATGCTATGTGGGTGAAATTATGATACCATGCCAAGTTTCAACCTTTTTAGAGTTCATTTGTGGTGCTTTTTAATTTCAGGGTCATTTAGCTCAAAACAATTCATTAAATGCATAAAAAATAGCAAATCAAGTTAGATAGGGTTGAAATTTTAGGATGTGGCTTCTAATGCTTCATATTGATTGCACAAAAAGTCTTGAGTTGAAATAAGTTAAAAAAATTGAAATCCTTTTGTAACACACGAGTTTTCGTCCGAAACCCTGATACTTCGAAAGAGATTGTCCGTTTTGTACACGAAGTGCATCCAATTTTTGCCGTAACCCTCTCAACTTTTTAGCACATGCTATGTGGGTGAAATTATGATACCATGCCAAGTTTCAACCATTTCAGAGTTCATTTGTGGTGCTTTTTAATTTCAGGGTCATTTAGCTCAAAACAATTCATTAAATGCATGAAAAATAGCAAATGAAGTTAGATAGGGTTGAAAGTTTAGGATGTGGCTTCTAATGGTTCATATTGAATGCACAAAAAGTCTGGAGTTGAAATAAGTTAAAAAAAATTGAAATCCTTTTGTAACAGACGAGTTTTCGTCCGAAACCCTGATATTTCGAAAGAGATTGTCCGTTTTGTACACGAAGTGCATCCAGTTTTTGCCGTAACCCTCTCAACTTTTTAGCACATGCTATGTGGGTGAAATTATGATACCATGCCAAGTTTCAACCATTTCAGAGTTCATTTGTGGTGCTTTTTAATTTCAGGGTCATTTAGCTCAAAACAATTCATTAAATGCATGAAAAATAGCAAATGAAGTTAGATAGGGTTGAAAGTTTAGGATGTGGCTTCTAATGGTTCATATTGAATGCACAAAAAGTCTGGAGTTGAAATAAGTTAAAAAAAATTGAAATCCTTTTGTAACACACGAGTTTTCGTCCGAAACCCTGATATTTCGAAAGAGATTGTCCATTTTGTACACGAAGTGCATCCAGTTTTTGCCGTAACCCTCTCAACTTTTTATCACATGCTATGTGGGTGAAATTATGATACCATGCCAAGTTTCAACCATTTGATAGTTCATTTGTGGTGCTTTTTAATTTCAGGGTCATTTAGCTCAAAACAATTCATTAAATGCATGAAAAATAGGAAATGAAGTTAGATAGGGTTGAAATTTTAGGATGTGGCTTCTAATGGTTCATATTGAATGCACAAAAAGTCTGGAGTTGAAATAAGTTAAAAAAATTGAAATCTTTATGTAACAGACGAGTTTTCGTCCGAAACCCTGATACTTCGAAAGAGATTGTCCATTTTGTACACGAAGTGCATCCAGATTTTGCCGTAACCCTCTCAACTTTTTATCCCATGCTATGTGGGTGAAATTATGATACCATGCCAAGTTTCAACCTTTTTAGAGTTCATTTGTGGTGCTTTTTAATTTCAGGGTCATTTAGCTCAAAACAGTTCATTAAATGCATAAAAAATAGCAAATGAAGTTAGATAGGGTTGAAATTTTAGGATGTGGCTTCTAATGGTTCATATTGAATGCACAAAAAGTTTGGAGTTGAAATAAGTTAAAAAAAATTGAAATCCTTTTGTAACAGACGAGTTTTCGTCCTAAGCCCTGATACTTCGAAAGAGATTGTCCATTTTGTACACGAAGTGCATCCAGTTATTGCCGTAACCCTCTCAACTTTTTAGCACATTCTATGTGGGTGAAATTATGATACCATGCCAAGTTTCAACCATTTCAGAGTTCATTTGTGGTGCTTTTTAATTTCAGGGTCATTTAGCTCAAAACAATTCATTAAATGCATGAAAAATAGCAAATGAAGTTAGATAGGGTTGAAATTTTAGGATGTGGCTTCTAATGGTTCATATTGAATGCACAAAAAGTTTGGAGCTGAAATAAGTTAAAAAAATTTGAAATCCTTTTGTAACACACGAGTTTTCGTCCGAAACCCTGATATTTCGAAAGAGATTGTCCATTTTGTACACGAAGTGCATCCAGTTTTTTCCGTAACCCTCTCAACTTTTTAGCACATGCTATGTGGGTGAAATTATGATACCATGCCAAGTTTCAACCTTTTTAGAGTTCATTTGTGGTGCTTTTTAATTTCAGGGTCATTTAGCTCAAAACAATTCATTAAATGCATAAAAAATAGCAAATGAAGTTAGATAGGGTTGAAATTTTAGGATGTGGCTTCTAATGCTTCATATTGATTGCACAAAAAGTCTTGAGTGGAAATAAGTTAAAAAAATTGAAATCCTTTTGTAACACACGAGTTTTCGTCCGAAACCCTGATACTTCGAAAGAGATTGTCCGTTTTGTACACGAAGTGCATCCAGTTTTTGCCGTAACCCTCTCAACTTTTTAGCACATGCTATGTGGGTGAAATTATGATACCATGCCAAGTTTCAACCATTTCAGAGTTCATTTGTGGTGCTTTTTAATTTCAGGGTCATTTAGCTCAAAACAATTCATTAAATGCATGAAAAATAGCAAATGAAGTTAGATAGGGTTGAAAGTTTAGGATGTGGCTTCTAATGGTTCATATTGAATGCACAAAAAGTCTGGAGTTGAAATAATTTTAAAAAATTGAAATCCTTTTGTAACAGACGAGTTTTCGTCCGAAACCCTGATACTTCGAAAGAGATTGTCCATTTTGTACACGAAGTGCATCCAGTTTTTGCCGTAACCCTCTCAACTTTTTAGCACATGCTATGTGGGTGAAATTATGATACCATGCCAACTTTCAACCATTTCAGAGTTCATTTGTGGTGCTTTTTAATTTCAGGGTTATTTAGCTCAAAACAATTCATTAAATGCATGAAAAATAGCAAATGAAGTTAGATAGGGTTGAAATTTTGGGATGTGGCTTCTAATGGTTCATATGGAATGCACAAAAAGTTTGGAGTTGAAATAAGTTTAAAAAAATTGAAATCCTTTTGTAACAGACGAGTTTTCGTCCTAAACCCTGATACTTCGAAAGAGATTGTCCATTTTGTACACGAAGTGCATCCAGTTTTTTCCGTAACCCTGTCAACTTTTTAGCACATGCTATGTGGGTGAAATTCTGATACCATGCCAAGTTTCAACCATTTCAGAGTTCATTTGTGGTGCTTTTTAATTTCAGGCTCATTTAGCTCAGAACAATTCATTTAATGCATGAAAAATAGCAAATGAAGTTAGATAGGGTTGAAATTTTAGGATGTGGCTTCTAATGGTTCATATTGAATGCACAAAAAGTTTGGAGTTGAAATAAGTTAAAAAAATTTGAAATCCTTTTGTAACAGACGAGTTTTCGTCCTAAACCCTGATACTTCGAAAGAGATTGTCCATTTTGTACACGAAGTGCATCCAGTTTTTGCCGTAACCCTCTCAACTTTTTAGCACATGCTATGTGGGTGAAATTATGATACCATGCCAAGTTTCAACCATTTCAGAGTTCATTTGTGGTGCTTTTTAATTTCAGGGTCATTTAGCTCAAAACAATTCATTAAATGCATGAAAAATAGCAAATGAAGTTAGATAGGGTTGAAATTTTAGGATGTGGCTTCTAATGGTTCATATTGAATGCACAAAAAGTCTGGAGTTGAAATAAGTTAAAAAAAATTGAAATCCTTTTGTAACACACGAGTTTTCGTCCGAAACCCTGATATTTCGAAAGAGATTGTCCATTTTGTACACGAAGTGCATCCAGTTTTTGCCGTAACCCTCTCAACTTTTTATCACATGCTATGTGGGTGAAATTATGATACCATGCCAAGTTTCAACCATTTGATAGTTCATTTGTGGTGCTTTTTAATTTCAGGGTCATTTAGCTCAAAACAATTCATTAAATGCATGAAAAATAGGAAATGAAGTTAGATAGGGTTGAAATTTTAGGATGTGGCTTCTAATGGTTCATATTGAATGCACAAAAAGTCTGGAGTTGAAATAAGTTAAAAAAATTGAAATCTTTATGTAACAGACGAGTTTTCGTCCGAAACCCTGATACTTCGAAAGAGATTGTCCATTTTGTACACGAAGTGCATCCAGATTTTGCCGTAACCCTCTCAACTTTTTATCCCATGCTATGTGGGTGAAATTATGATACCATGCCAAGTTTCAACCTTTTTAGAGTTCATTTGTGGTGCTTTTTAATTTCAGGGTCATTTAGCTCAAAACAGTTCATTAAATGCATAAAAAATAGCAAATGAAGTTAGATAGGGTTGAAATTTTAGGATGTGGCTTCTAATGGTTCATATTGAATGCACAAAAAGTTTGGAGTTGAAATAAGTTAAAAAAAATTGAAATCCTTTTGTAACAGACGAGTTTTCGTCCTAAGCCCTGATACTTCGAAAGAGATTGTCCATTTTGTACACGAAGTGCATCCAGTTATTGCCGTAACCCTCTCAACTTTTTAGCACATTCTATGTGGGTGAAATTATGATACCATGCCAAGTTTCAACCATTTCAGAGTTCATTTGTGGTGCTTTTTAATTTCAGGGTCATTTAGCTCAAAACAATTCATTAAATGCATGAAAAATAGCAAATGAAGTTAGATAGGGTTGAAATTTTAGGATGTGGCTTCTAATGGTTCATATTGAATGCACAAAAAGTTTGGAGCTGAAATAAGTTAAAAAAATTTGAAATCCTTTTGTAACACACGAGTTTTCGTCCGAAACCCTGATATTTCGAAAGAGATTGTCCATTTTGTACACGAAGTGCATCCAGTTTTTTCCGTAACCCTCTCAACTTTTTAGCACATGCTATGTGGGTGAAATTATGATACCATGCCAAGTTTCAACCATTTGATAGTTCATTTGTGGTGCTTTTTAATTTCAGGGTCATTTAGCTCAAAACAATTCATTAAATGCATGAAAAATAGGAAATGAAGTTAGATAGGGTTGAAATTTTAGGATGTGGCTTCTAATGGTTCATATTGAATGCACAAAAAGTCTGGAGTTGAAATAAATTAAAAAAATTGAAATCTTTATGTAACAGACGAGTTTTCGTTCGAAACCCTGATACTTCGAAAAAGATTGTCCATTTTGTACACGAAGTGCATCCAGTTTTTGCCGTAACCCTCTCAACTTTTTAGCACATGCTATGTGGGTGAAATTATGATACCATGCCAAGTTTCAACCATTTCAGAGTTCATTTGTGGTGCTTTTTAATTTCAGGGTCATTTAGCTCAAAACAATTCATTAAATGCATGAAAAATAGCAAATGAAGTTAGATAGGGTTGAAAGTTTAGGATGTGGCTTCTAATGGTTCATATTGAATGCACAAAAAGTCTGTAGTTGAAATAATTTTAAAAAATTGAAATCCTTTTGTAACAGACGAGTTTTCGTCCGAAACCCTGATACTTCGAAATAGATTGTCCATTTTGTACACGAAGTGCATCCAGTTTTTGCCGTAACCCTCTCAACTTTTTATCCCATGCTATGTGGGTGAAATTATGATACCATGCCAAGTTTCAACCTTTTTAGAGTTCATTTGTGGTGCTTTTTAATTTCAGGGTCATTTAGCTCAAAACAATTCATTAAATGCATAAAAAATAGCAAATCAAGTTAGATAGGGTTGAAATTTTAGGATGTGGCTTCTAATGCTTCATATTGATTGCACAAAAAGTCTTGAGTTGAAATAAGTTAAAAAAATTGAAATCCTTTTGTAACACACGAGTTTTCGTCCGAAACCCTGATACTTCGAAAGAGATTGTCCGTTTTGTACACGAAGTGCATCCAATTTTTGCCGTAACCCTCTCAACTTTTTAGCACATGCTATGTGGGTGAAATTATGATACCATGCCAAGTTTCAACCATTTCAGAGTTCATTTGTGGTGCTTTTTAATTTCAGGGTCATTTAGCTCAAAACAATTCATTAAATGCATGAAAAATAGCAAATGAAGTTAGATAGGGTTGAAAGTTTAGGATGTGGCTTCTAATGGTTCATATTGAATGCACAAAAAGTCTGGAGTTGAAATAATTTTAAAAAATTGAAATCCTTTTGTAACAGACGAGTTTTCGTCCGAAACCCTGATACTTCGAAAGAGATTGTCCGTTTTGTACACGAAGTGCATCCAGTTTTTGCCGTAACCCTCTCAACTTTTTAGCACATGCTATGTGGGTGAAATTATGATACCATGCCAAGTTTCAACCATTTCAGAGTTCATTTGTGGTGCTTTTTAATTTCAGGGTCATTTAGCTCAAAACAATTCATTAAATGCATGAAAAATAGCAAATGAAGTTAGATAGGGTTGAAAGTTTAGGATGTGGCTTCTAATGGTTCATATTGAATGCACAAAAAGTCTATAGTTGAAATAATTTTAAAAAATTGAAATCCTTTTGTAACAGACGAGTTTTCGTCCGAAACCCTGATACTTCGAAAGAGATTGTCCATTTTGTACACGAAGTGCATCCAGTTTTTGCCGTAACCCTCTCAACTTTTTAGCACATGCTATGTGGGTGAAATTATGATACCATGCCAACTTTTAACCATTTCAGAGTTCATTTGTGGTGCTTTTTAATTTCAGGGTCATTTAGCTCAAAACAATTCATTAAATGCATGAAAAATAGCAAAGGAAGTTAGATAGGGTTGAAAGTTTAGGATGTGGCTTCTAATGGTTCATATTGAATGCACAAAAAGTCTGGAGTTGAAATAATTTTAAAAAATTGAAATCCTTTTGTAACAGACGAATTTTCGTCCGAAACCCTGATACTTCGAAAGAGATTGTCCATTTTGTACACGAAGTGCATCCAGTTTTTGCCGTAACCCTCTCAACTTTTTAGCACATGCTATGTGGGTGAAATTATGATACCATGCCAACTTTCAACCATTTCAGAGTTCATTTGTGGTGCTTTTTAATTTCAGGGTTATTTAGCTCAAAACAATTCATTAAATGCATGAAAAATAGCAAATGAAGTTAGATAGGGTTGAAATTTTGGGATGTGGCTTCTAATGGTTCGTATGGAATGCACAAAAAGTTTGGAGTTGAAATAAGTTTAAAAAAATTGAAATCCTTTTGTAACAGACGAGTTTTCGTCCTAAACCCTGATACTTCGAAAGAGATTGTCCATTTTGTACACGAAGTGCATCCAGTTTTTTCCGTAACCCTCTCAACTTTTTAGCACATGCTATGTGGGTGAAATTCTGATACCATGCCAAGTTTCAACCATTTCAGAGTTCATTTGTGGTGCTTTTTAATTTCAGGGTCATTTAGCTCAGAACAATTCATTTAATGCATGAAAAATAGCAAATGAAGTTAGATAGGGTTGAAATTTTAGGATGTGGCTTCTAATGGTTCATATTGAATGCACAAAAAGTTTGGAGTTGAAATAAGTTAAAAAAATTTGAAATCCTTTTGTAACAGACGAGTTTTCGTCCGAAACCTTGATACTTCGAAAGAGATTGTCCATTTTGTACACGAAGTGCATCCAGTTTTTGCCGTAACCCTCTCAACTTTTTAGCACATGCTATGTGGGTGAAATTATGATACCATGCCAAGTTTCAACCATTTCAGAGTTCATTTGTGGTGCTTTTTAATTTCAGGGTCATTTAGCTCAAAACAATTCATTAAATGCATGAAAAATAGCAAATGAAGTTAGATAGGGTTGAAATTTTAGGATGTGGCTTCTAATGGTTCATATTGAATGCACAAAAAGTCTGGAGTTGAAATAAGTTAAAAAAAATTGAAATCCTTTTGTAACAGACGAGTTTTCGTCCGAAACCCTGATATTTCGAAAGAGATTGTCCATTTTGTACACGAAGTGCATCCAGTTTTTGCCGTAACCCTCTCAACTTTTTATCCCATGCTATGTGGGTGAAATTATGATACCATGCCAAGTTTCAACCTTTTTAGAGTTCATTTGTGGTGCTTTTTAATTTCAGGGTCATTTAGCTCAAAACAATTCATTAAATGCATAAAAAATAGCAAATGAAGTTAGATAGGGTTGAAATTTTAGGATGTGGCTTCTAATGCTTCATATTGATTGCACAAAAAGTCTTGAGTTGAAATAAGTTAAAAAAATTGAAATCCTTTTGTAACACACGAGTTTTCGTCCGAAACCCTGATACTTCGAAAGAGATTGTCCGTTTTGTACACGAAGTGCATCCAGTTTTTGCCGTAACCCTCTCAACTTTTTAGCACATGCTATGTGGGTGAAATTATGATACCATGCCAAGTTTCAACCATTTCAGAGTTCATTTGTGGTGCTTTTTAATTTCAGGGTCATTTAGCTCAAAACAATTCATTAAATGCATAAAAAATAGCAAATGAAGTTAGATAGGGTTGAAATTTTAGAATGTGGCTTCTAATGCTTCATATTGATTGCACAAAAAGTCTTGAGTTGAAATAAGTTAAAAAAATTGAAATCCTTTTGTAACACACGAGTTTTCGTCCGAAACCCTGATACTTCGAAAGAGATTGTCCGTTTTGTACACGAAGTGCATCCAGTTTTTGCCGTAACCCTCTCAACTTTTTAGCACATGCTATGTGGGTGAAATTATGATACCAAGCCAAGTTTCAACCATTTCAGAGTTCATTTCTGGTGCTTTTTAATTTCAGGGTCATTTAGCTCAAAACAATTCATTAAATGCATGAAAAATAGCAAATGAAGTTAGATAGGGTTGAAATTTTAGGATGTGGCTTCTAATGGTTCATATTGAATGCACAAAAAGTCTGGAGTTGAAATAATTTTAAAAAATTGAAATCCTTTTGTAACAGACGAGTTTTCGTCCGAAACCCTGATACTTCGAAAGAGATTGTCCATTTTGTACACGAAGTGCATCCAGTTTTTGCCGTAACCCTCTCAACTTTTTAGCACATGCTATGTGGGTGAAATTATGATATACCATGCCAAGCTTCAACCATTTCCGAGTTCATTTGTGGTGCTTTTTAATTTCAGGGTCATTTAGCTGAAAACAATTCATTAAATGCATGAAAAATAGCAAATGATGTTAGATAGGGTTGAAATTTTAGGATGTGGCATCTAATGGTTCATATTGAATGCACAAAAAGTCTGGAGTTGAAATAATTTTAAAAATTTGAAATCCTTTTGTAACAGACGAGTTTTCGTCCGAAACCCTGATACTTCGAAAGAGATTGTCCATTTTGTACACGAAGTGCATCCAGTTTTTGCCGTAACCCTCTCAACTTTTTAGCACATGCTATGTGGGTGAAATTATGATACCATGCCAACTTTCAACCATTTCAGAGTTCATTTGTGGTGCTTTTTAATTTCAGGGTCATTTAGCTCAAAACAATTCATTAAATGCATGAAAAATAGCAAATGAAGTTAGATAGGGTCGAAATTTTAGGATGTGGCTTCTAATGGTTCATATTGAATGCACAAAAAGTTTGGAGTTGAAATAAGTTTAAAAAAATTGAAATCCTTTTGTAACAGAAGAGTTTTCGTCCTAAACCCTGATACTTCGAAAGAGATTGTCCATTTTGTACACGAAGTGCATCCAGTTTTTGCCGTAACCCTCTCAACTTTTTAGCACATGCTATGTGGGTGAAATTATGATACCATGCCAAGTTTCAACCATTTCAGAGTTCATTTGTGGTGCTTTTTAATTTCAGGGTCGTTTAGCTCAAAACAATTCATTAAATGCATGAAAAATAGCACATGAAGTTAGATAGGGTTGAAATTTTAGGATGTGGCTTCTAATGGTTCATATTGAATGCACAAAAAGTCTGGAGTTGAAATAATTTTAAAAAATTGAAATCCTTTTGTAACAGACGAGTTTTCGTCCGAAACCCTGATACTTCGAAAGAGATTGTCCATTTTGTACACGAAGTGCATCCAGTTTTTTCCGTAACCCTCTCAACTTTTTAGCACATGCTATGTGGGTGAAATTATGATATACCATGCAAAGTTTCAACCATTTCCGAGTTCATTTGTGGTGCTTTTTAATTTCAGGGTCATTTAGCTGAAAACAATTCATTAAATGCATGAAAAATAGCAAATGAAGTTAGATAGGGTTGAAATTTTAGGATGTGGCTTCTAATGGTTCATATTGAATGCACAAAAAGTCTGGAGTTGAAATAATTTTAAAAAATTGAAATCCTTTTGTAACAGACGAGTTTTCGTCCGAAAGCCCGATACTTCGAAAGAGATTGTCCATTAGGTACACGAAGTGCATCCAGTTTTTGCCGTAATCCTCTCAACTTTTTAGCACATGCTATGTGGGTGAAATTATGATACCATGCCAACTTTCAACCATTTCAGAGTTCATTTGTGGTGCTTTTTAATTTCAGGGTCATTTAGCTCAAAACAATTCATTAAATGTATATAAAATAGCAAATGAAGTTAGATAGGGTTGAAATTTTAGGATGTGGCTTCTAATGGTTCATATTGAATGCACAAAAAGTCTCGAGTTGAAATAAGTTTAAAAAAATTGAAATCCTTTTGTAACAGACGAGTTTTCGTCCGAAACCCTGATACTTCGAAAGAGATTGTCCATTTTGTACACGAAGTGCATCCAGTTTTTGCCGTAACCCTCTCAACTTTTTAGCACATGCTATGTGGGTGAAATTATGATACCATGCCAAGTTTCAACCATTCCAGAGTTCATTTGTGGTGCTTTTTAATTTCAGGGTCGTTTAGCTCAAAACAATTCATTAAATGCATGAAAAATAGCAAATGAAGTTAGATAGGGTTGAAATTTTAGGATGTGGCTTCTAATGTTTCATATTGAATGCACAAAAAGTCTGGAGTTGAAATAATTTAAAAAAATTGAAATCCTTTTGTAACACACGTGTTTTCGTCCGAAACCCTGATACTTCGAAAGAGATTGTCCATTTTGTACACGAAGTGCATCCAGTTTTTGCCGTAACCCTCTCAACTTTTTAGCACATGCTATGTGGGTGAAATTATGATACCATGCCAAGTTTCAACCATTTCAGAGTTCATTTGTGGTGCTTTTTAATTTCAAGGTCATTTAGCTGAAAACAATTCATTAAATGCATGAAAAATTGCAAATGAAGTTAGATAGGGTTGAAATTTTAGGATGTGGCTTCTAATGGTTCATATTGAATGCACAAAAAGTCTGGAGTTGAAATAATTTTAAAAAATTGAAATCCTTTCGTAACAAACGAGTTTTCGTCCGAAACCCTGATACTTCGAAAGTGATTGTCCATTTTGTACACGAAGTGCATCCAGATTTTGCCGTAACCCTCTCAACTTTTTAGCACATGCTATGTGGGTGAATTTATGATACCATGCCAAGTTTCAACCATTTCAGAGTTCATTTGTGGTGCTTTTTAATTTCAGGGTCATTTAGCTCAAAACAATTCATTAAATGCATGAAAAATAGGAAATGAAGTTAGATAGGGTTGAAATTTTAGGATGTGGCTTCTAATGGTTCATATTGAATGCACAAAAAGTCTGGAGTTGAAATAAGTTAAAAAAAATTGAAATCCTTATGTAACAGACGAGTTTTCGTCCGAAACCCTGATACTTCGAAAGAGATTGTCCATTTTGTACACGAAGTGCATCCAGCTTTTGCCGTAACCCTCTCAACTTTTTATCCCATGCTATGCGGGTGAAATTATGATACCATGCCAAGTTTCAACCTTTTTAGAGTTCATTTGTGGTGCTTTTTAATTTCAGGGTCATTTAGCTCAAAACAATTCATTAAATGCATGAAAAATAGCAAATGAAGTTACATAGGGTTGAAATTTTAGGATGTGGCTTCTAATGGTTCATATTGAATGCACAAAAAGTCTGGAGTTGAAATAAGTTAAAAAAATTGAAATCCTTTTGTAACAGACGAGTTTTCGTCCGAAACCCTGATATTTCGAAAGAGATTGTCCATTTTGTACACGAAGTGCATCCAGTTTTTGCCGTAACCCTCTCAACTTTTTCGCACATGCTATGTGGGTGAAATTATGATACCATGCCAAGTTTCAACCTTTTTAGAGTTCATTTGTGGTGCTTTTTAATTTCAGGGTCATTTAGCTCAAAACAATTCATTAAATGCATAAAAAATAGCAAATGAAGTTAGATAGGGTTGAAATTTTAGGATGTGGCTTCTAATGGTTCATATTGAATGCACAAAAAGTCTGGAGTTGAAATAAGTTAAAAAAAATTGAAATCCTTATGTAACAGACGAGTTTTCGTCCGAAACCATGATACTTCGAAAGAGATTGTCCATTTTGTACACGAAGTGCATCCAGCTTTTGCCGTAACCCTCTCAACTTTTTATCCCATGCTATGTGGGTGAAATTATGATATCATGCCAAGTTTCAACCATTTCAGAGTTCATTTGTGGTGCTTTTTAATTTCAGGGTCATTTAGCTCAAAACAATTCATTAAATGCATAAAAAATAGCAAATGAAGTTAGATAGGGTTGAAATTTTAGGATGTGGCTTCTAATGTTTCATATTGAATGCACAAAAAGTCTGGAGTTGAAATAAGTTAAAAAAATTGAAATCCTTTTGTAACACACGAGTTTTCGTCCGAAACCCTGATACTTCGAAAGAGATTGTCCATTTTGTACACGAAGTGCATCCAGTTTTTGCCGTAACCCTCTCAACTTTTTAGCACATGCTATGTGGGTGAAATTATGATACCATGCCAAGTTTCAACCATTTCAGAGTTCATATGTGGTGCTTTTTAATTTCAGGGTCATTTAGCTCAAAACAGTTCATTAAATGCATGAAAAATAGCAAATGAAGTTAGATAGGGTTGAAATTTTAGGATGTGGCTTCTAATGGTTCATATTGAATGCACAAAAAGTCTGGAGTTGAAATAATTTTAAAAAATTGAAATCCTTTTGTAACAGACGAGTTTTCGTCCGAAACCCTGATACTTCGAAAGAGATTGTCCATTTTGTACACGAAGTGCATCCAGTTTTTGCCGTAACCCTCTCAACTTTTTAGCACAAGCTATGTGGGTGAAATTATGATATACCATGCCAAGTTTCAACCATTTCTGAGTTAATTTGCGGTGCTTTTTAATTTCAGGGTCATTTAGCTCAAGACAATTCATTAAATGCATGAAAAATAGCAAATGAAGTTAGATAGGGTTGAAATTTTATGATGTGGCTTCTAATGGTTCATATTAAATGCACAAAAAGTCTGGAGTTGAAATAATTTTAAAAAATTGAAATCCTTTTGTAACAGACGAGTTTTCGTCCGAAACCCTGATACTTCGAAAGAGATTGTCCATTTTGTACACGAAGTGCATCCAGTTTTTGCCGTAACCCTCTCAACTTTTTAGCACATGCTATGTGGGTGAAATTATGATACCATGCCAACTTTCAACCATTTCAGAGTTCATTTGTGGTGCTTTTTAATTTCAGGGTCATTTAGCTCAAAACAATTCATTAAATGCATGAAAAATAGCAAATGAAGTTAGATAGGGTTGAAATTTTAGGATGTGGCTTATAATGGTTCATATTGAATGCACAAAGAGTCCTGAGTTGAAATAAGTTTAAAAAAATTGAAATCCTTTTGTAACAGACGAGTTTTCGTCCGAAACCCTGATACTTCGAAAGAGATTGTCCATTTTGTACACGAAGTGCATCCAGTTTTTGCCGTAACCCTCTCAACTTTTTAGCACATGCTATGTGGGTGAAATTATGATACCATGCCAAGTTTCAACCATTTCAGAGTTCATTTGTGGTGCTTTTTAATTTCAGGGTCGTTTAGCTCAAAACAATTCATTAAATGCATGAAAAATAGCAAATGAAGTTAGATAGGGTTGAAATTTTAGGATGTGGCTTCTAATGTTTCATATTGAATGCACAAAAAGTCTGGAGTTGAAATAATTTAAAAAAATTGAAATCCTTTTGTAACACACGTGTTTTCGTCCGAAACCCTGATACTTCGAAAGAGATTGTCCATTTTGTACACGAAGTGCATCCAGTTTTTGCCGTAACCCTCTCAACTTTTTAGCACATGCTATGTGGGTGAAATTATGATACCATGCCAAGTTTCAACCATTTCAGAGTTCATTTGTGGTGCTTTTTAATTTCAAGGTCATTTAGCTGAAAACAATTCATTAAATGCATGAAAAATTGCAAATGAAGTTAGATAGGGTTGAAATTTTAGGATGTGGCTTCTAATGGTTCATATTGAATGCACAAAAAGTCTGGAGTTGAAATAATTTTAAAAAATTGAAATCCTTTCGTAACAAACGAGTTTTCGTCCGAAACCCTGATACTTCGAAAGTGATTGTCCATTTTGTACACGAAGTGCATCCAGATTTTGCCGTAACCCTCTCAACTTTTTAGCACATGCTATGTGGGTGAATTTATGATACCATGCCAAGTTTCAACCATTTCAGAGTTCATTTGTGGTGCTTTTTAATTTCAGGGTCATTTAGCTCAAAACAATTCATTAAATGCATGAAAAATAGGAAATGAAGTTAGATAGGGTTGAAATTTTAGGATGTGGCTTCTAATGGTTCATATTGAATGCACAAAAAGTTTGGAGTTGAAATAAGTTAAAAAAATTTGAAATCCTTATGTAACAGACGAGTTTTCGTCCGAAACCCTGATACTTCGAAAGAGATTGTCCATTTTGTACACGAAGTGCATCCAGCTTTTGCCGTAACCCTCTCAACTTTTTATCCCATGCTATGCGGGTGAAATTATGATACCATGCCAAGTTTCAACCTTTTTAGAGTTCATTTGTGGTGCTTTTTAATTTCAGGGTCATTTAGCTCAAAACAATTCATTAAATGCATGAAAAATAGCAAATGAAGTTACATAGGGTTGAAATTTTAGGATGTGGCTTCTAATGGTTCATATTGAATGCACAAAAAGTCTGGAGTTGAAATAAGTTAAAAAAATTGAAATCCTTTTGTAACAGACGAGTTTTCGTCCGAAACCCTGATATTTCGAAAGAGATTGTCCATTTTGTACACGAAGTGCATCCAGTTTTTGCCGTAACCCTCTCAACTTTTTCGCACATGCTATGTGGGTGAAATTATGATACCATGCCAAGTTTCAACCTTTTTAGAGTTCATTTGTGGTGCTTTTTAATTTCAGGGTCATTTAGCTCAAAACAATTCATTAAATGCATAAAAAATAGCAAATGAAGTTAGATAGGGTTGAAATTTTAGGATGTGGCTTCTAATGGTTCATATTGAATGCACAAAAAGTCTGGAGTTGAAATAAGTTAAAAAAAATTGAAATCCTTATGTAACAGACGAGTTTTCGTCCGAAACCCTGATACTTCGAAAGAGATTGTCCATTTTGTACACGAAGTGCATCCAGCTTTTGCCGTAACCCTCTCAACTTTTTATCCCATGCTATGTGGGTGAAATTATGATACCATGCCAAGTTTCAACCATTTCAGAGTTCATTTGTGGTGCTTTTTAATTTCAGGGTCATTTAGCTCAAAACAATTCATTAAATGCATAAAAAATAGCAAATGAAGTTAGATAGGGTTGAAATTTTAGGATGTGGCTTCTAATGTTTCATATTGAATGCACAAAAAGTCTGGAGTTGAAATAAGTTAAAAAAATTGAAATCCTTTTGTAACACACGAGTTTTCGTCCGAAACCCTGATACTTCGAAAGAGATTGTCCATTTTGTACACGAAGTGCATCCAGTTTTTGCCGTAACCCTCTCAACTTTTTAGCACATGCTATGTGGGTGAAATTATGATACCATGCCAAGTTTCAACCATTTCAGAGTTCATATGTGGTGCTTTTTAATTTCAGGGTCATTTAGCTCAAAACAGTTCATTAAATGGATGAAAAATAGCAAACGAAGTTAGATAGGGTTGAAATTTTAGGATGTGGCTTCTAATGGTTCATATTGAATGCACAAAAAGTCTGGAGTTGAAATAATTTTAAAAAATTGAAATCCTTTTGTAACAGACGAGTTTTCGTCCGAAACCCTGATACTTCGAAAGAGATTGTCCATTTTGTACACGAAGTGCATCCAGTTTTTGCCGTAACCCTCTCAACTTTTTAGCACAAGCTATGTGGGTGAAATTATGATATACCATGCCAAGTTTCAACCATTTCTGAGTTAATTTGCGGTGCTTTTTAATTTCAGGGTCATTTAGCTCAAGACAATTCATTAAATGCATGAAAAATAGCAAATGAAGTTAGATAGGGTTGAAATTTTATGATGTGGCTTCTAATGGTTCATATTAAATGCACAAAAAGTCTGGAGTTGAAATAATTTTAAAAAATTGAAATCCTTTTGTAACAGACGAGTTTTCGTCCGAAACCCTGATACTTCGAAAGAGATTGTCCATTTTGTACACGAAGTGCATCCAGTTTTTGCCGTAACCCTCTCAACTTTTTAGCACATGCTATGTGGGTGAAATTATGATACCATGCCAACTTTCAACCATTTCAGAGTTCATTTGTGGTGCTTTTTAATTTCAGGGTCATTTAGCTCAAAACAATTCATTAAATGCATGAAAAATAGCAAATGAAGTTAGATAGGGTTGAAATTTTAGGATGTGGCTTCTAATGGTTCATATTGAATGCACAAAGAGTCCTGAGTTGAAATAAGTTTAAAAAAATTGAAATCCTTTTGTAACAGACGAGTTTTCGTCCGAAACCCTGATACTTCGAAAGAGATTGTCCATTTTGTACACGAAGTGCATCCAGTTTTTGCCGTAACCCTCTCAACTTTTTAGCACATGCTATGTGGGTGAAATTATGATACCATGCCAAGTTTCAACCATTTCAGAGTTCATTTGTGGTGCTTTTTAATTTCAGGGTCATTTAGCTGAAAACAATTCATTAAATGCATGAAAAATAGCAAATGAAGTTAGATAGGGTTGACATTTTAGGATGTGGCTTCTAATGGTTCATATTGAATGCACAAAAAGTCTGGAGTTGAAATAATTTTAAAAAATTGAAATCCTTTTGTAACAAACGAGTTTTTGTCCGAAACCCTGATACTTCGAAAGTGATTGTCCATTTTGTACACGAAGTGCATCCAGTTTTTGCCGTAACCCGTTTTGGCATCGTCCGCTACCAAGTCAGGTCTCATTGACGACAACAACTTGTCGTCGACTAGTGCGCCCTACGCTCGATTATGAATTTTTCAGTTCAATTTCACGAACGCCTATGTTTGGTTGTCTATAGTGAGCATATACCTTGTTTAGCTGTTTTTGGTTGTTTGTAGTGAACATATGTCCAGCTTCAATTGCTAGATTTGGTTGTTCAATCATACAATTGGTTCCTGTTAAAGCTGGTGTAGTTAACATGCCCCTGTTTATTTCGGTTTTCTAACAATGTGATGTTCAATCATTGAATTTGATGTTTAAGCACATGTTACGTTGTATGCAATTTCAACAATAGCGATATGAATGACTATTTGGTAGCTGTAGTATGCCTTGTTTATTTAGTTACACACAGCCTATTTTTTTCACTCTGTGATGTTCAATTATACAGTTTGATGTTTAAGTACAAGCTTTGTTCTATGCAAATTCAATAATACCATTATGAATGACTTTATTTGGTTGTTGTTAAGCCTGATGTAGTGAACACATGCGTATTTTAATGGTTTTTGGTTCACATGGCTATATTTGTTTCCCATGCTATACTCCCTCCGCCCCATAATAAAAGACGCTAATACATCCAATATGTTTGTCCATTGGATGCAATTAGATCTTATATAGTGGGACGGGGAGAGCATCATTTGAGGTAACTAATAAAGATTCCTAGTACAATTGGTCAAAATGTGGTAATTAAACTATTTATTTACAGCTTGTCCAAGACAACAGTGATATGAAGTATATTAACTCAAAACTATGTACTCTTTTTACTGCACATAATGAGTTGTTAGATGACAATCTCTCTACTTTTTCCTTTGCAGTGGTTCCCAACGTAGTCTACCCAAGATCACCTCTCAAACTACATGATTGTTGGACATGCAAATGTATATGTATTTCTACCAGACTAGAATGACTATCTGGAAGTCATGAAGATATTGAAGGATGGGCGGTCGACCATCACAAGGGATTGGGCTAGAGTCGTGTGTGCAGACGACATGGAGGGCACACTACGGGCATTCTGCTTCACCTTTTACAGCAATCAGGATATATTTTGCCTCTTTCTTTGCCATCTTTAATACAAGTATTCAACCGTCGTTCATCATTCTTTATTTGGTGCTTCTGTAATTCTTTCGTTGACGTAATTCTTGAGCGTATGTACCTGTGAATGGAATAATGCATTGGTTGATGAACCTATCTATGTATATGTAAAAAGCTATTCCCTACTTTCAAGTTCAAATTCTGTACAATTTTAAATTGTAGCGATTAAAATAATAAAAAATATGCTCTACGGGTCATTACGCCGCACACGGTTTGTAAGTCTCAACGTTTGTGATATACCTCAAGATCCGACACGTTTCACAGATAGAAAACGTGTGTGACAATGCACACAGTTGCCGTTTGCGAACCATGTGTTATTTCAGATAATATAACAAACGGTGCAACCGAATGCAACGTTGCTGATACAATCTCTGTCGCACACAGTTTAAAATGATGAAACGTTTGTGATGTAGTATGCATCGCCAACGTTGGTCCACAGAATAGCGCGTGCGATACTTATCTTGTTGGACACGAGTACGACGTTTCTTAAACCTAGATACTTGTACGACGGTTAAATTATAGTCTTAGTTAAATATCGCCAACGGTTCTTCCAATATAAGTGTTTGTGATATACCCCTTATCATACACGCTTCATAATCGTGAACTGTTTGTGATTTGGTGCACATCATAAACGGTGAACCACAAAATAATGCGTGTGAAGTTAGTGTGATCTCACAGGAGTTGCAAGCATGGGTCGTATGGGAAGTCCACCATATCTCAAACGGTTGACCGGTGACCCTCGTTTGTGATAGATGCGGACATCCCATACGCTTAGTTCTGCCAAACGTTTGCGTTCGTTCGACACCATCGCCGACGGGTATCTCGTGTCGTGTGGGATAGACCCCCCTATCGCCCACACATGCAAGGCGACGGTTTGGAACTACGTCGCCGAAATGGGTTAAAAACCGTTTGTATAGCACGTCGCTGCACCAGTGAACTCTTCAACAAAAGTCTGTCCAAGCCTATCTTGAAAATCGGTGCTACCAACAATTTCCACTCGGTCCCAACGATTCCCACCTCAGACAGACCCATGCCAAACCCTACCATCTCGGTACTACCATCATTACATTCGGTGCCACCGAAATCAGTTGCCAACTTTTGGGTATCCTATTTTCAAGAATCGTTTTGCCAATCTGTCTCACCGAGATTTGGACCAACTTTTTGGTTAGCCATTCTCAAGAATCGGTACCACCGAGTTTTGTGAATTGGTCTCACCGAGTTTTGGACCAACTTTCTGGTTAGCCATTCTCAAGAATCGGTACCACCGAGTTTTGTGAATTGGTCTCACCGAGTTTTGGACCAACTTTCTGGTTAGCCGTTGTCAAGAATTGGTACCACCAAATTTTGAGAATCAGTCTCACCGAGTTGTGCAATCTGATTGTTGGTCACCAAATCGGTACCACCGAGATTTCTGTATCGGTCTCACCGAGATTCAAAAGTTGCTACCTTTGGAGCAACTCGGTACCACCGAGTTTTACACTTCAGTGTAACCGAGTTGGTCACTTTAGCTGTAACGGTTGGAGTTTTGGGGATGCCTATATATACCCCTTCACCACCACCCACTCGAAAGAGAATCACTCAGAACTATTCCATACTTGCCCTATCCAATTTTCTGAGAGAGAGCCACCTACTCATGTGTTGAGATCAAGCCATTCCACTCCATCAATATGAATCTTGATCTCTAGCCTCCCCAAGTTGCTTTTCACCAAAGCAATCTCTTCCACCATAGCCAAATCTGTGAGAGAGTGATTATGTGTTGAGGAGTCTATCATCTTGAAGCACAAGAGCAAGGAGTTCATCGACATTACCGAGCCTATTACCTTTTGGAGGGTGGTGCCTCCTAGATTGGTTAGGTGTCACTTGGGAGCCTCCTACTTCGTGTTGTGGAGTTGAACCAAGAAGTTTGTACGGGCAAGGAGATCACCTACTTTGTGAAGATCTACACATAGTGAGGCTAGTCCTTCGTGGACGGAAGCTGTTATGGAATAGTCAAGGTTGCTACTTTGTGGACCCTTATGGGTGGAGCCCTCCGTGGACTCTCCCGACCGTTACCCTCCATGGGTTGAAGAGTCCATAAACGTGGACGTACGATAGCACCACCTATCGGAACCATGGGAAAAATCTTCGTGTCCCTCATCCGTTTGATCTCCCTATCTCAACTCCTACTTCCATGTGCAATGTCTTTACTTTCCGCTGCCATACTTTTTGACATGCATGTGTAGGGTGTACTTGACTTGCTATAATTGTTAAAATCTGCCCACCAATTAATTTGGGAAAAGGTTAGGTTTTAAATTTGCTCAAGTAGTCTATTCACCCCCCCCTCTAGACACACACTTCTAGTCATCCTACAAGTGGTATCAGAGCTTTGGTCTCCATTGCATCGGTTTCATCACCGTGAAGGAAGATGGATGTGTCTAGTGTGGAAAGTTTGAGTTGTAGAGTGCCTATTCTTGATGGGGGTACTATAGTCAATGGAAATATAAGATGCTTGAGCTATTCAATGAATTTCATTTGAGCAAGTATGTTAAGAACCCCTATGTACCTCCCATTTATCCTTTACATCCCACACACGAAGAGGAAATTGATATGCTATGCAATCTTAGAACTGTTAATCTTATTGTTAGAGGGTTGCCTAGGATTGTGCTTAATCAAATGAAGAATTTTGAATGTGCTTATACTTTGTGGAATGACTTGGAGAAACGATATCCAAGTTATTCATTGAGTTATCTTGATGAAATTCTTCATAAGACTATTCTTTCACAAAATGATGCCTAGTGATCCCAAGTTTGATGACTATCTACTTGAGCTTAGAGACCTCATGCGTGCTAAAGGAGATGTCATAACTATCAACAACATCATTGTAGAAGCCATTCGAATTCATAATCTTGAACATTGTCATGATCACAACCCTAACGAATCTCTTGTTCCTTGTGACGAGGATTTCCCACTTGATGATGACAATGTGGAACATGGCCACTATGATGAAGATGAGTTGTTTGACATCGAGCATGAGAAGATCATGAAGAATCTAAGTCTCATGGAAAACTTCAAGGATTACATGTCCGGAGGAAATGAGTGGATTCTCGATAGTGGATGCACCGATCATACGACCGGAGATAGAGAAATGTTTGAAGAGATCACACCAAACCATGGACCGCAAAGGTATGTAACTTTTGGAGACAACTCCAAGGGTAAGGTACTTGTGTCGGTGTTCTGGGAACAGGGGTACCCAGACGTGCCTGCCTGCGGCCCAAGGCGTGGCCCACTTCGTCAGCCTAGCACAACTAGACGCAGCCACACTCAAGACAAGGCCCTCGCGAGGCCCCTAGGCTCACGAGGGAGAGCAGCACCAGGACCGGCAAGCGGAGGGCCTCCCCAGGCCCCCCTCAGGAGTGGCGGAGATCTCTATGCAGGACCCGGCTTCAGGAGTCAAGGGTGACGCAAGGAAGGACAGGTGGGTGCCAGCGCGCCAGGCGGAGCAGTTTTCCCTTTGGTGCAAAGGGGGCAAGGACGTACGCGGGTTCCCAAAGCACCCCCAAAGGTTTCCATTCCGGTGCAACAAGACCACGACCATGAGCCCCGCAGGACGGATGTCATCGCCGAGCCCACCTCTACATCATCGACAACTACTTTCCAGACGAAGACCGCCTTTGGACAGGGCGCGGATGTACTCTTGTCCCCCTTCAAATTTGGCCGTTGTGGGATCCCTTCCCTCCATTGCGATAAGGGAAGAGGACCCGGGCCACCGCTATATATAGAGGCTAGGCTGCACCGTAGAGGGGGCGACCCGATCCGATCCTAAGTCAGTCGAACCATCTCTCCATCTGGCCCAACACAAAGCCAGAGGGCCAAGAACACCTCTGGAACGCCCTCGCGAGGCTCCTAAACCTTGTACTAGTTCATCCACCATAACCTCCATGAGAGGCAATCCACCAAAGCAGGAGTAGGGTATTACGCTTAGCAGCGGCCCGAACCTGGGTAAACCACCGTGTGTATCTTCTTCCTTGTCATCGTGCGAGTTCGTTGTCTTAGCCATCGAGTAGTGAGCTGGGTAGGGCGAAGCTGCAGGGAAACCTTCGCACACGCCCCTGTGTTCGAACCTTGAGGGTTTTGCGGAGCCCGAAATCTGACATTTGGCGCGCCAGGTAGGGGCGTGTCGGAGTCTCCCCCAAGCCAAGATCTCCTCCCACCTCGCCGTGCCGATGTCTGACACTCGCCAAGCCCGCGCCGAGCGCCGAGCAACCCGCGTCGCCCAGACGGCACCTGTGGGCCGCGTCGACGTGCGCCGGTCACCCTCGCCTGTGGCCAACGCCGCCACAAGCCCGGACGCCCACAAGCAACAAGACTCCTCCCAGCCGGTCACCGCGCAGCGCGACGGCCACACCGCCACTCCGTCGATCGTTCCAGCTTCCGGGTCGTCCTCCCACGCTCGGCCCGGACCGGTGCGCGGTT
Source organism: Elymus sibiricus (assembly GCA_039707655.1). Lineage (NCBI taxonomy): Eukaryota > Viridiplantae > Streptophyta > Magnoliopsida > Poales > Poaceae > Elymus > Elymus sibiricus. Next base: position 245,042,548 of record CM077665.1, read on the forward strand.
CGGGTGCACTCGCCATGGTGAACGAGTTGCTCCGCTACCGCCCTGCCCCCGACCGCTACGACGATTGGCTTCGACGCATCGCGGAGCTCGTCAGTGCTGCCGGCGACGCTTCAGCGCTCTCCTACTCGCTCCGACCCCGACCTTCCCTGGCAGACGATGTGGCCCACGATGCGCCGCCGCCCCCTCCGCAATGCGACATCGACCTCAAGCCTAGGCGAGAAGCGCGCCCCCGCGACTAGCCCCGCGAACCGCGAGCAAGGGCAAGAGAGGAAGTAAGCTGCCAGGTGGTTCCCCGGCCACGCGTCGACACGCGTGCGCTCCCCGCGCTGCCGACCCAATGCCGCAACCGGGCACCGCTCGAGGTGGCCCCGCAGGAGCGTCAAGACCGGGTCCCTCCCACGCACGCAGCACCCGTCGAGCCAGTGGAGTGCCTCGCCATCGCCCCGGAGCTCCACCCAACCGCTTGGCCCTGCAAGTTCAAGCCTGACCTACCCCCTCACTACGATGGCACCCCGAATCCCGCTGAGTTCCTACAGCTCTATTCGCTGAGCACCGGGCGGCCGGTGGAGATGACAAGGTCATGGCATGCTGGTTCCCCATGGCGCTCAAAGGTGGCGCACTCTCCTGGCTCCTCAACCTCCCGGAGAAGTCCATCACCTCCTAGGACGGCCTGCGCAAGCGTTTCGTTGCCAACTTCCAAGGCACCCGCGACCGAGCGCTCACCGTGAACGACATACGGCGTGTAAAGCAGCAGGACGGGGAGACCCTGCACAAGTTCATACAACGCTTCACGACCACGCGCCTCAAGATCCCGAAGGCGTCGGACGAGGCTATCATCTCCGCGTTCACCGACGGCGTCACGGACCTCAAGATGAAGGAGGAGCTCGCCATGAACGATGAACTCTGCTCAGCCCTGGAGATATTCAATCTGTCGAACAGGTGCGCCAAGGCTGAAGAGGGCCGCCTGTCGCTCCGTGGGCCTCCGGCGGCAGAGCCAGAGGAAAAGAAGACCAAGGCCAAGGAGACGAAGCGCAAGGCCCCAGCAGTGCTTGCGGCCGAGCCTGAGGCGAAGCGCAGCCGGGGTGAGGAGCACCCCGCAGGAGGAAGGCCGACCTGCATCTTCCATGGCACCAACAACCATGACACCGCCGACTGCCAGGAGCTCAGGCTGGTCCGCGCCTAACACTTCGGCCGGCGCCTTGGACGCGCTGACCGTGGCTTCGGACGAGGCGGAGGCCGCGGTGGAGGCCGTTGGGACAACCGGGAACCGCGTCAAGGGTGGCGCGATCAGCCTCAGGAGGACCGCTGGCGCGATCAGCCTCGGGAAGACCGCTGGCGCGATGACCCACCTGAGGGGTCACGCCGCGGCCAGCCTCGTGAGGCCCGACCTCGTGAGGCCGGCCTACCACCACTACCACCACCACCCAGAAGGAAGGAAGAGGACAGGCAGGACGATGGGGCTGGGGGCTTCCAGGAGGTCAGGGCGGTAGCCTGTATCCTGGGCGGCGCCCAAGCCTCCGCATCAAACCGCGTCTTAAAGCAGTTCGCGCGTGAGGTGAACGCGGCTCTCCCGAGGCCCGAGGCCATGCATCCCCTCAAGTGGTCCCAGACTGCAATCACCTTCGACTCAAGGGATCAGCTCAGGTGCTCGGCCATGGCCGGCAAGCTCCCCATGCTGTGCACTCCAACCATCAGCAACGTCCTCGTCACCAAGACCCTCATCGACAGCGGAGCAGGGCTCAATGTCCTCTCCATCGTGACCTTAGAGACGCTCCAAGTGCCGTACGAACAGCTGATGCCGACCAAGCCCTTCTCAGGAGTCACAGACGGGTCCACCGTCCCCATCGGGCAAGTGTGCCTGCCCGTCACCTTCGGCGGACGCGAGAACTACCACACCGAGGTCATCGTCTTCGACGTCGCGCTCATCCACCTCCCATACAACGCTATCCTCGGGTTCCCGGCCCTCGCCAAGTTCATGGCGGTGACTCATCACGGCTACAACGTCCTCAAGATGCCAGGGAGTGGAGGCGTCATCACCGTCGCCTGCGATGAGAAGGATGCCGTCTGCTCCCTCGAGCGGGCTTACTGCGCTGCGGCGGCCGAGCGCTCGGACGACGAGGAGGAAGCCCCGCCTCAAGAGGACACAGGCAAGAAGAAGAAGCCGCTCACCCCCGCGGAGCGCCAGGGGGCTGGGACCTCCAAGGGCGGAGCCTCGAGCTCTGCACCCAGGGGCGGGGCACCACCCTCCATCGCATAGGAAAGCGCGCTCGGCGCCCCCCTTGGGTCGGGCTCGGGGGCTTCCATCCAGGAAGCCCCCGGCTTGACCGGTGAGACAAGGGCGGGCACAACCTGAAGGCGCGTCCGGACGCGCGATTACCAAAGCCAGGGGCACGGCGTGGGGCGCCGAGCTCGCAAGAGTCCGTCATCAGAGCGATCGAGGAGCTTCAGGAAGCGCAGGCCATGTAGGGCAGAGACTGTCCAGCACCACCAATCGCAGCCACCATCGTCGGCACGGTCGACCAGCCGCGCATCTGCGTCAGCACGCTCGCGATCAACAGGGCCGCGTCCCAGGGCCCCTTTTGGCCAACGCGTGCCGATCATGGATGGGTCTACCCGCACAACTACGTCTGCATGCCCTTCGGCCTAGCGAACGCAGGCGTCACGTTCGAGCGCCTTGCCCGAGCCATGCTCATACCTTGCCTGGCGGGGCGCGGCGAGGAGTTGGAGGAGATTCTCGGACCAAGCGAAGGTCCCGAGCCTCGGGAGACGACGGGCCCATGAGGGTCGCGCTCGTGGAGGTGTAAGATCAGGCTACGACGACAGCTTCGACTCTTCAGCGGCATGGCCGCCAGGTGACTTTTTGTTGGCCGTTGCCAAGTAACTTTTTGGTTTACTCCGTTTGAGGGCGCCCATCGAGTCGCATCATCCTCAGGCAATCAGGGCACACCCCTGCAGCCGCCTCAATTACGCCTATTTCAATAGTTTCTCATGTATATGATTTGTCTTCTAACGCTTTACCTTGCCTGCACGGCTCATTGTCGGCGTGGGTGTCGTCCCGAGGCACCTCGGAACTGGACGGCAATGCCCCGGAGGCTCAGAGACTTGCATCGTTGGGCAGTCGGCCCCCGCTCGGGGGCTCCGACCGCAGCACGGCATCTCAACATGGAGTCTTGGGAGGCCACAGGGCCTCCTGAGGCAGCAGCTGGCAGGACAGAATGGGGGTCGCTCGAGCGTCAAGGGGGGCTCCTGAGCAACGCGCCTTAGGAGCCTTACCGGTCATATAGCCACTCGCCCCTTGGTGTCGTCCTTGGTGATCCAGTCGGCATCAAGGGTGTCGAGGTCTCACCTCGTAGTTGCGTCCTTGGTGATCCGGTCGTACACTGCGGTGGCAGGGAAATGTGCGGGACTGGGACCTGTCGATGTAGAGCCGCTTGAGCGTCAAAGGGGGCTCCTGAGCAACGCGCCTCAGGGGCCTTACCGGTCATAAAGCCACTCGCCCCCTTGGTGTCGTCCTTGGTGATCCGGTCGGCATCAAGGGTGTCGAGGCCTCGCCCCGTAGTTGCGTCCTTGGTGATCCGGTCGTACACTACGGAGGTAGGGAAATGTGCGGGACTGGGACCTGCAGACACAGAGCACCGGAAAGGCCCCCCAACCCGTCCCACAAACAAGGAGGAAAGGTCTCAGGCGGGGTCGTGGGTTATCCGGACAACCCGGCCGCGCCTCAGAGAACTCAAGGCGGGATCCGCAGGATCTCAAGACAAGAAGACTCAGGCGCAAACCGCCTTAGAGGTAGGGACCTCGTGAGGCCAAAGCGCCCTCGCGAGCTCCCAGATACACCTCCCAGTTCTGCCGTGCCAGCCACGCGTACGAACCCAATGGGTTGTACACACCCGGAGCCCCCCGAGGACGCGGAGGGGTTCCTTCCCACGCAATGTGGAAGCCACAGCTCCGTGCTGGCGGTCAACACGGCCCTCCAATGGCTATGCCCACGCAAGGTGGAAGCCACATCTCCGTGCTGGCGGTCAACACGGTCCACCAATGACTATGCCCACACAATGTGGAAGCCCTTCGCTCCATGCTGGGGATAAAGAACTGAGGGCGCCCGAGCGGCTGCATCCAACCTCAGGAAGGCCCCTAGTGGCCCCCTTCTCGCTGCGTTCCCCAGGGATGTGCGTGTGAGGGGGCTGCACGGGGGCTACTACCGGGCCAAGCCTGGTACACGCCACCTTCCCAGGTCTGCCAAACCTGGTCTTCACGTGCCCATCTCAGGAGAAGCCAGCGAGGAAAGGTATAGGAGCCGCTCGAACGTCAAGGGGGACTCCTGAGCATCGCGACTCAGGAGCCTCACTGGCCCCGTAGCCCCTCACCCCTTGGACCGTCCTTGGTGATCCGGTCGGCCCAATAGCGGCTGAGGTATGCGCGGGGCCGGGCCCTGCCGACGCAGAGCTCAGAAGCGCTCAAACCCCTAAGGAGAACGCCGGAGCTCGTACGTCAAGGGGGACTCCTGAGCATGGTGACTCAGGAGCTTCACTAGCCCCGTAGCCCCTCACCCCTTGGAACCATCCTTGGTGATCCGGTCGGCCCAACGGCGGCTGAGGTATGCGCGGGGCTGGGCCCTGCCGACGCAGAGCGCAAGGTGTTCAAAATTTCCAAGTCAAGAAGGACGCTGAAGCTTGTACGTCAAGGGGGACTCCTGAGCATTGCGACTCGGGAGCCTCACTGGTCACGTAGCCCCTCACCCCTTGGACCGTCCTTGGTGATCCGGTCGGCCCAACGGCGGCTGAGGTATGCGCGGGGCCAGGCCCTACCGACGCAAAGCGCAAGGTGTTCAAAGTTTCCAAGATAACCCAATCTTCACTAAGTTCCCTTCATGAGGGCTGCTCGTACGTCAAGGGGGACTCCTAAGCATCGCGACTCAGGAGCCTCACTGGCCCCGTAGCCCCTCACCCCTTGGACCGTCCTTGGTGATCCGGTCGGCCCAACGGCGGCTGTGGTATGCGCGGGGCCGGGCCCTGCCGACGCAGAGCATCACAGCAAGCAAGAAGGAAACAAGGAGAAGAGAGCAATCACACAGTTCAACAATTATTACAAGCATTAAAAGTTTTCGCGAACACAAACGAGTTTAATGCCTTCATGAGGCACGATGGACATTGCAGGAAAGGAGTAGGGGAGAGGAATCAAGAGGAGCCGCCGCCACCACTCGTCCCATCCTCGGGGAACTCGTCGTCGACATTGCTGGCGTCGTCTTCTTCGCCACCAACACCTGCAACGTCAGAAGGCGGAGGAACGGTGACGCAGGTGAACCTCTTCACCAGCGCCTCCACGGTGCCCTTCACCTCCGCCGCAGCACCGGCGCGGGCCTCGAGAGCGACCGGGCGGATCACGGAGTCGAAGTCAAACCCCGGCTCGCGCAGATGAAGATGGTTGAAGACGCGCGTCGCGGCCTCAGAAAAAAGGTCGCGGCACTCGCTCTCCAAGATCCCCTCCACCTTGACAACGGCGCCCTCCAGCGCCTCGACGAGTTTCGAAGCAAGCCCCGCGAAGCCGTTCTCCGGAGCCGCCAAGGGCTCCGCAAACCCATCCCGGCAGAGGGAGTGGAGCGTTTGGCGAAGCTTGAGCTCGACGGAGGGAATGGCGTTGAGCTCCACGGCCTTTTTCTCCTCAGCCGCGGCGAGAGCCTTTTCCCTGGCGTCAAGCAGGGCCTTCTCCGAAGCGACTCCCTTCTCCTGCGCGTCTAGGCGCTCCTGCTCCGCGGCCTGGCGGGCCGCTGCCTGGGAAAGCTCGGAGTCCCGAGCGGCAAGCTTGGCCTCACGGGTCTTGATGGCTTCCTCCTGCTGACGCAACTGCTCCGCGAGCTCAGACTTCTCCTCCTGGAGAGCCTTCAGGCAGGCTTCCACCTCTTCGCGGCACCTGTCGACGGACGCAGCGCCGGCCAGTGCCTCCTCGCGTGCTACCCTGGCAGACGCGGCCTCCTTCTCGCTCTTCGCCACGGCGGCCTCGGCCTGGCCCCAGACCGCCATGACAGAGGTGTCGGCCCGGAGCCACCCGGAAAGGAGTCCCAGGCACCCACTCGCGAGGCGCTCGTCGGTACCCGTGAGGGCATCCCGGACCTGACCCAGGGCGGTGAAGGCCCCGTCTAAGACGTTGAGGCCACGCGATGAAGGCACCAAGGCCTCCTCCGGAGGAGTCGCCTGCGCGGTCACAAACGACGTCCCCCGGGAGACAGCAGCACAAGGAGCAGGAGGCTCCCGAGGCTGCGTAGCGACCACTGATAAGACGGATACAGATGGATCGACGGGCGGGCGGCCCTCTGGGGCTGGCCCCCCGGACAGCGGCACCGACGCGCCCTCAAGAGGAGAAGCAACCACGTCAACAGGCATTGGGGGCTCGGGGGGCTCCGCAGCGGCGACCCTGAGAGCTGCCTCGCGAGCCTCCGCCCCTCGCCCGCAGGAACCACGTCGGGCGACGGCGGCACGACAAGAGCGGCCGGTGCATCGGAAGACGCCTTAGGCTTGACGCCCGCCTTCTTCTTCCTCGTCTTCGGCACGGCGGCGTTCCTATCTGCCAGGCGAAGGAAAATCATCAGTACTCAAGCTACCAGCTGGCGACCAAGGCCAGGCCGGATTACTTACTCCTCAACGTCGACCCATTTCCTCTTCCTCTCCTCCCCGGCGACGACGGGAGCGCCCTCGCCTTTCTCAGTGAGGGTGCCGACACGCTGGGGAACAGGGGCACTGTCCGCAAGAGCAGCCGCCGGAGGGATCGCTATGGCCCCGGCCTTGCCCACCGCGCCTGCGAGCTGCGGTTCGAGCGGGGGCGAGGCCGGCGCTTCAACCGCCTTGCCGACAGAATCAGGGCGCACCGGAGGAGGCCCCGCTCCGCGCTTCTTGGGGCTCGGCACGCAGGCGGACCGTGTGGCACGAGGAGCCGGTCCTAGCCCCCTGAGGACCTCGGCGGGACCCGGAGAGCCAGCAGCATAGACTTCACCAGCATCATCGTCGTCCTCGAGGTCGCGCAGGAGCATGCTCTGCGACGGGGGAGACGCCCCTGCCAGGTCGTCATCGGCTGTCTTCTCCGAATCCTCCCCGCCCGTGGTGTCGCCAGAGGACACCATCACCGGTGAGCCAAGGCCCTCAGCTGGGGGGAGCCCCAGTTCGTTGAAGACAGGCATCGCGGCAACCAGATCGGCCCCGTCGTCGCGGCAGTACAGCGGGGCGTAGGCGTCGGGGAGATCACCGGGGTCGCCGTTGAGCAGGGTCGCCACTGCCCTGCTCAGTTCCTCGGGGGTTATGCGTGCGGACCGAAGCCTGAGGTTGTCGCCGCTGCCCTGGTAGTCCCATAAGGGCCTGGAATGGGACTGGAGGGGCGCCAGGCGCTGCGTCAAGAACTCCTTCACTATCATCCCCCCAGTCAGCTTCCTGGCACTGATATCGCTGGAAATCCGCTCCAAGACGGGCCCGGTCCAGGGGTCGGAAAGCTTCACAGAGCTCCACGCGGAGGTCTTCTCCGGCAGCCCCTTCGGCAGGTCCAACCGGGGGTTGGAATCTTTGAGGTCCATGAGGACCCAGCGGTGCCTGAAGTTCTCCACCTTCTTCCCGGCCTTTAAGAGCATGTTACCGCTCTGGACCGCGATGAAGGAGACGCACGCCGACCGTTGAGTGCCGTCATGCACACGCAAGCTGAAGAAATGGTGGAAGAGGGCCACCGAAGGCTTCAAGCCCACGAAAGCCTCGCAGTAGAAGGCAAAGATGGACAAGAGCAGGATGGAGTTGGGCTGGAGATGAAGGGCCTGAATCCCTTAGTGGTCGAGGATGGCGGTGAAGAATGCGGAGAAGGGCGGGACGAGCCCGGCGAAGACGCTATGGAGAAAGAAAGGGTAGATCGCCCTGGACGAGGGCCGCTTCTCCGAGGAGCCGCCCCATATCAAGGTCCGCCCCCGCTCGTTGGTCCCATCCGCCGTTCATGGGAGCACCGGGACAAGGTCCTCGTCCTTGGTGATGGTGGATCCCGAGAGCGCCGGTGAGATGGGAGCGGAGGCTGAGCTCTGGGCCTCTGGCTTCTGTTTGCCGGCGGGAGCCATCGGGAAGCTCGCGGGGCCAGAGCGGCAAGGGGGAGGACGGAGCGGCGTCGGATCTGGAGAGGCCTCTATTAGGGCTGGGGATCTGGGAAGCAAGAGCAGGAGCGCAGAAGGGGAAAGCAATAATGTCTCGACGCTGGAAGTCAGGCTCTTGTCAACCCGGGCGGTGGCCGAAGGACGCCCGACATCAACCGCACGATGCGCGCCAGTCCTGGCCCGCAGGCGTTTGGGGCCCGCGGCGCTTCGGGCCGCTCGCGAGGCTTCGCCCAGAAGTCAGCTCGAGCGTGCCTTGGGCCCGGGGGCTACTATCGGCGTTCTGGGAACGGGATACCTAGACCTGCCTGCCTGCGGCCCAAGGCGTGGCCCACTTCGTCAGCCTAGCACAATCAGACGCAGCCACACTCAAGACAAGGCCCTCGCGAGGCCCCTAGGCTCGCGAGGGAGAGCAGCACCAGGACCGGCAAGTGGAGGGCCTCCCCAGGCCCCCCTCAGGAGCGGCGGAGATCTCTATGCAGGACCCGGCCTCAGGAGTCAAGGGTGACGCAAGGAAGGACAGGCGGGTGCCAGCGCGCCAGGCGGAGCAGTTTCCCATTTGGTGCAAAGGGGGCAAGGACGTACGCGGGTTCCCAAAGCACCCCCCAAAGGTTTCCATTCCGGTGCAACAAGACCACGACCACGAGCCCCGCGGGACGGATGTCATCGCCGAGCCCACCTCTGCATCATCGACAGCTACTTTGCAGCCGAAGACCGCCTTTGGACAGGGTGCGGATGTACTCCTGTCCCCCTTCAAATTTGGCCGTTGTGGGATCCCTTCCCGCCATTGCGATAAGGGAAGAGGACCCGGGCCACCGCTATATATAGAGGCTAGGCTGCACCGTAGAGGGGGCGACCCGATCCGATCCTAAGCCAGTCGAACCATCTCTCCATCTGGCCCAACACAATGCCAGAGGGCCAAGAACACCTTAGGAACGCCCTCGCGAGGCTCCTAAACCTTGTACTAGTTCATCCACCATAACCTCCACGAGAGGCAATCCACCAAAGCAGGAGTAGGGTATTACGCTTCGCAGCGGCCCGAACCTGGGTAAACCACCGTGTGTATCTTCTTCCTCGTCATTGTGCGAGTTCGTCGTCTTAGCCATCGAGTAGTGAGCTGGGTAGGGCGAAGCTGCAGTGAAACCTTCGCACACGCCCATGTGTTCGAACCTTGAGGGTTTTGCGGAGCTCGAAATCCAACAACTTGGTCTTGGTAAGGTGGCCATATCCCATGATAGCTCTATTCAAAACGTCATGCTTGTTGAATCCCTTGGCTACAATCTTCTTTCCGTATCTAGACTTGACGACTTTGGTTTTAATGTGTTATTCACGAAAGTAGATTGCCAAGTGTTTCATCAAGATAATCATAACATGGTATTTACCGGTTTCCGTAGAGGTGATCTATATATTGTCGATTTCACTAAGAGATCCAGACCTTGTACTTGTCTTATTACAAAATCTTCTAAAGGTTGGCTTTGGCATAGAAGACTAGGACATGTTGACATGCGTAATCTAGACAAGCTTATCAAAGGTGATCATATACTTGGTGTTAAAGATGTTATCTTTGACAAAGATAGACTTTGTAGTGCTTGTCAAGCCAGAAAGCAAGTAGGTGGTAGTCATCCCGTAAAAAATATCACGACTACTAGGAGACCACTCGAGTTACTTCACATGGATCTTTTTGGTCCCAATGCTTACAAGAGCCTCGGTGGAAATTCCTATGGTCTAGTTATAGTTGATGATTTTTCCAGATTTACGTGGGTATTCTTTCTTGATGATAAGTCACAGGTACAAAAGATCTTCAAGAACTTCGCTCGCAAAGCGCAAAATCAATTTGAGGTTAAGATCAAGAAGGTTCGGAGCGATAACGGATCGGAGTTCAAGAACACCCATGTAGATACCTTTCTTGAGGAAGAAGGTGTTTCACATGAGTTCTCGGCTACGTACACTCCTCAACAAAATGGAGTTGTTGAGAGGAAGAACCGAACTCTTATTGAGATGGCAAGAACGATGCTTGACGAATACAAGATGCCAAGACACTTTTGGTCAGAAGCCGTGGAAACAGCATGTCATGCCACAAACCGACTCTACTTGCACAAGCTTCTCGGTAAAAGGGCATACGAGCTACTCACTGGTAACAAACCCCAAGTTGGATACTTTCGGGTATTCGGCTCAAAGTGCTACATTCTTGATAAGCATCGTCGTACTAAATTTGCTCCCAAATCTCATGAAGGTTTCCTACTCGGTTACGGATCGAACTCTCACACTTACAGTGTCTACAACAACTTCACACGAAAAGTTGAAGAGACGGTAGATGTGAAGTTTGATGAATCTAATGGTTCGCAAGTCGAACAATTGCCAAATGATGTAGGATATAAGGATCCTTCGGAAGCTATCCAAGACTTGTCCATCGGCAAGATTCATCCCATGGAGGTGAAGGAAAGTAATTTGTCAACTCAAGTGGAAGCTCCTACTTCACGTCAAGGTGATCCTCAACACGACATGGAGGCATCCACAAGCGGTACATGTCAAGATGAAGAGGAGGAAGTACATCATGAAGAGCTTCACAACTTCGACAGCAACGAAGTGTGGACACTCGTGTAGAAGCCCAAGGACGAGTACAACATCATCGGAACCAAATGGGTGTTTCGGAACAAGCAAGATGAAGACGGTCAAGTTGTACGCAACAAGGCGCGTCTCGTAGCCCAAGGATATATGCAAGTCGAAGGTATGGACTACGGTGAGACCTATGACCCTGTTGCTAGACTTGAAGCTATTCGCACTCTCCTTGCTTATGCTAATCACCACGATATCACGCTTTATCAAATGGACATTTAAAGTGCCTTTTTAAATGGTGAGATTGAAGAAGAGGTCTATGTCAAACAACCCCTTGGTTTTGTGAATCCTAAGAAACCTAATCATGTTTACAAGCTTTGTAAAGCCCTTTATGGTCTTAAGCAAGCCCCACGCACTTGGTATAAATGCTTAACAAAGTTTCTCATTGAAAAGGGTTTTGAAATTGGTAAAATTGACGCAACCTTATTCACTAAAAGAGTTAATGGTGAATTATTTGTGTGCCAAATCTATGTGGATGATATTATCTTTGGATCTACTAACCCACAATTTAGTGAAAGATTTGGAAGGTTGATGTCCGAGAAGTATGAGATGTCCATGATGTGTGAGCTGAAATTCTTTCTTGGTTTGCAAATCAAGCAAACAAGAGAAGGAACTTTCATCTCTCAAACCAAGTATACCAAGGACTTGATCAAGAAGTTCAACATGCAAGAGTGTAAAGGTATGAAAACTCCTATGCCTACTAGTGGACATGTTGATCTTACCAAGGAGGACGAATCGGTTGATCAAAAAGTTTATCGATCTATGATTGGTTCATTGTTATATCTATGTGCCTCCCGTCCCGATATTATGCTTAGTGTTTGCATGTGTGCTAGATATCAAGCTGCACCTAAAGAGTGTCATCTTTTGGCCATGAAACATATTGTGAGATATTTGATACAAACACCAAACTTTGGCATTTGGTATCCCAAGGGATCTTCCTTTAACCTTGTTGGCTATTCCGATTCGGACTTTGCCGGTGACAAGGTTGATAGAAAATCCACCTCGGGTACATGTCAACTTCTTGGTAGATCTCTTGTGTCTTGGTCCTCCAAGAAACAAAACTCGGTATCTGTATCTACTACCGAAGCTGAGTACATTACTGCCGAATCATGTTGTGCACAATTACTATGGATGACACAAACGCTTAAGGATTATGGAATCCATGTGAAAAATGTTCCATTACTTTGTGACAATCAAAGTACTATTAAGATTGGTCATAATCTTGTGCAACATTGTCGAACTAAGCATATTCAAGTTCGACATCATTTCATTCGTGATCATGTTGCCAAAGGAGATATTAATCTTAAGCATGTTCGCACTAACAAGCAATTGGCCGATATCTTTACTAAGCCACTTGATGAGAAATTGTTTTGTTACTTGAGGAGTGAGTTGAACATCATTGATGCTTCAAACTTGAGCTAAGCTCACTCGGATGCATGCAAGGGGATGAGCTTACTTGACCATTCCATGCCATCATTACCATGAACTTCATATATCTTGGAATTCTATGCTCCCTTTTATTGCATCTTAACCTTTTGTAGGTACTTGGAAGAACTTCATTCCAGAAGATTGCTAACAACTCCAATCATAAGCAATCTTGTCATGACCGAGTATCCACAACCCCTCTTGATGATGGAAGGAAGAAGGCAACTCAACCATATCCTCGACATATATTTGATGTGATCACATTTACTAATACTCAATTGATATCATGTCAAATGGATATATATCGTTCTTCCTTGCATGACTAACCTATGTAGGTGATAAGTGAACCAAAATAAGAAGGATTGCTCCCAACTCAAGATGAACTTCATCAACATCGAGCATCCACAACAAGTTCACCTACAAGCCACGTCATCAACATCACTCAAAGGTATGTACTCATATCCTTGAAAAAGCTTTACTCCAAGACATGAGATAAAGCAACTCAAGTAATATGAAAACATTAAAATGCTTAATCGAAAAATGGTAACCCCATTTTGAGCTTAACGATGAGTATGACCTATGATCAAGTATTCTTGCTTGGCTCCTAAGTCAATACACTCTAATATAGGTGACCTAGTCATCGCCCATCATCTAGATTAAGTATCTTGTTTGGTTCATTCTCTAGTTGCAAGATTTCTTGGAACCACTCAAATCTTCTCTAGTTGATATCTCTTTGTAAAGTCTTTTGCAGATCCTTTTGACACTTTGTTACAAGTTTTCTAAAATCATTTGAGAAATTCTAAAACATTGCCAAGTCTCTGTTAAGTCCTCGGAGCCTCCGATCCAAATAACTCGGTTCTACCGATTATGCAGATAGGCTGCAAATACACATCTCGGTTCCACCGACTTATTTGCCTCGGAGCCACCGACTCTGCTATCTTTTCTATCCTTTGATAACTTAGCAATTCTCCATTTCTTTAATGATCCCTTATTTAAAAAAAGCGGGGAGAGGAACTTTACTCTAGGATCCCTAACTCAAAGGAGGAGAAGTCTTACAAGCTCTCAGTGAAAGAGGGAAAATTATTCTCTATATTCTGTCAGTTTTTAATGGTCTCTATGATTCTACACCTTCCATGATCCCTACATTCTATGACCCTTGTTCTCAAGGATCCCTTCTTACTCCATGATCCCTGTGTCTGACCCTGTGTATGGACCTTTTTTGGAAATTAATGCCAAAGGGGGAGAAATACCAAAGCTTCAAATAGCTAAAGGGGGAGATACATGCTTATACAAAGGGGGAGATACAATCAAGGGGGAGAATATCAAAGCTTATGCTTATATAGACAAGGGGAGAATACCAAAATAGGGGGAGAAGTTTCGTTGTTTCCCAAAGGAGAAAGAGCATGCCCAATCTTATGCTAATTTGATACTCTTATCTCTTATTTGTTATTCTCATGTTAGAATTTTCTCACGCTATCCAATCCCAATATCTACATGCTAAGATTTAGGGGGAGAGGATGACCTACTATTTCATATCTAAGGGAGAAAGTTCTAAAATGATCTTGGAGACATATCAATCTTAAGGAATACTATCTTCTACATGTTCTCCACATCTTGGTACTATTGAGCTCTATTGCTTTTGAATGGTAGAATACTCTTGTGTTTCCTAACATTGTTTTCTCAAGTGTGTTTCTACTACTAGAATGCTCAAGAACTCAAGATAAGTATATGCATCATATCTTTGATCAAGATGATCTCTTGCTTCTTGCACATATTGTTTGCAAGAGTGAAGTCTTGAACAAGGATGTAACTCATTCACATATATATGATGCATATAGCCAAGATACACATGACTCATTATATCCCTTCTACTATAAGTGTCCATGCATTCCAAAGCAACTATCCTTTAAAGGGATTGCACACATTTAGGGGGAGCAAGTCTAAGTCATGTGTCTCTCAAAGTCTTCATTATATCCATGCATATCTTTATTTGAAGCTTTGATTGTATGTTGTCATCAATTACCAAAAAGGGGGAGATTGAAAGCACAATATGCTCCCTTGGTGGTTTTGATAATTCATGACAACATACATTGTCTCCTGGACTAATACTTTTACCTAGTATATTTCAGATAAAGTCCACAGAGAGTGTTGGCAAATGGATTGTGGAGAAACCCCTAGATGCAAGGAAATGGATTGGCAAAGCTTCAAGCAAGAGGACTCTACATTTTACTTTGTGAGAAATCACCTTGAGTCCATAGGAAAGCCAATACTATTAAAAGGGGGTAAGGTACTGTTGGTGAACAAGATGCTCCACGTGCACAAGTGATAGTCACCAAAAACACCCACAAACTCTTCCACAAAAGTCTGTCCAAGCCTATCTTGAAAATCGGTGCTACCAACAATTTCCATTCGGTCCCAATGATTCCCACCTCAGACAGAGCCATGCGAAACCCTAGCATGTCGGTACTACCATCATTCCATTCGGTGCCACCGAAATCAGTTGCCAACTTTCGGGTATCCTATTTTCAAGAATCGGTACCACCGAGTTTTGCCAATCGGTCTCACCGAGATTTGGACCAACTTTCTGGTTAGCCATTCTCAAGAATCGGTACCACCGAGTTTTGTGAATTGGTCTCACCGAGTTTTGGACCAACTTTCTGGTTAGCCGTTGTCAAGAATTGGTACCACGGAATTTTGAGAGTTGGTCTCACTGAGTTGTGCAATCTGACCGTTGGTCACCAAATCGGTACCACCGAGATTTCTGTATCGGTCTCACCGAGATTCAAAAGTTGCTACCTTTGGAGCAACTCGGTACCATCGAGTTTTACACTTCGGTGTCACCGAGTTGGTCACTTTAGGTGTAACGGTTGGATTTTTGGGGATGCCTATATATACCCCTTCACCACCCACTCGAAAGAGAAGCACTCAGAACTATTCCATACTTGCCCTATCCAATTTTCTGAGAGAGAGCCACCTACTCATGTGTTGAGATCAAGCCATTCCACTCCATCCATATGAATCTTGATCTCTAGCCTCCCCAAGTTGCTTTCCACCAAATCAATCTCTTCCACCATAGCAAAATCTGTGAGAGAGTTTTTGTGTGTTGAGGAGTCTATCCTCTTAAAGCACAAGAGCAAGGAGTTCATCGACATTACCGAGCCTATTACCTTTTAGAGGGTGGTGCCTCCTAGATTGGTTAGGTGTCGCTTGGAACCTCCTACTTCGTGTTGTGGAGTTGAACCAAGAAGTTTGTACGTGCAAGGAGATCGCCTACTTTGTGAAGATCTACCCATAGTGAGGCTAGTCCTTCGTGGACGGAAGCCGTTATGGAATAGTCAAGGTTGCTACTTCGTGAACCCTTATGGGTGGAGCCCTCCATGGACTCTCGCGACCGTTACCCTCCGTGGGTTGAAGACTCCATAAACGTGGACGTACGATAGCACCACCTATCATAACCACGGGAAAAATCTTCGTGTACCTCATGCGTTTGATCTCCCTATCTCATCTCCTACTTCCATGTGCAATGTCTTAACTTTCCGCTGCCATACTTGTTGACATGCATGTGTAGGGTGTACTTGACTTGCTATAATTGTTAAAATCTGCCCACCAATTAACTTGGGAAAAGTTTAGGTTTTGAATGTGCTTAAGTAGTCTATTCACCCCCCCTCTAGACACACACTTCTAGTGATCCTACAAACTGCCTTCGGCCACACATATCGGTACCACCGAGAATTCTATATCGGTCTCACCGAAAACGCCAAAGTTGCCACATTTTGTACTAGTCGGTGCCACCGAGTTTCCACTTTGGTTTCACCGAGTTGGGCAATAATGTTGTAACGGTTGGATTTTTGGAGATGCCTATATATACCCCTCCACCACATCCCACTCGCAAGAGAAGCACTCAAAACAGACCCACACTTCCCATATCCAAATTTCTGAGAGAGAACCACCTATCCTTGTGTTGAGGTCAAGATCATCCACTCCAACCATATGGATCTTGATTTCTAGCCTCCCCAAGTTGCTTTCCATCCAATCAATCTCTTCTACCCAAGCCAAATCTATGAGAGAGTGATTGAGTGTTGAGGAGACTCATTTGAAACACAAGAGCAAGGTGTTCATTGTTACTACCGCATCTATTACCTTTTGGAGGGTGGTGCCTCATAGATTGGTTAGGTGTCACTTGGGAGCCTCCTACTTCGTGTTGTGGAGTTGAACCAAGAAGTTTGTACGGGCAAGGAGATCGCCTACTTCGTGAAGATCTACCCATAGTGAGGCTAGTCCTTCATGGACGGAAGCCGTTATGGAATAGTCAAGGTTGCTACTTCATGGACCCTTCGTGGGTGGAGCCCTCCGTGGACTCTCGTGGCCGTTACCCTCTGTGGGTTGAAGACTCCATAAACGTGGACGTACGATAGCACCACCTATCGGAACCACGGGAAAAATCTTCGTGTCTCCAAATTGCGTTTGATCTTCCTACCCTTATCCTCTTACATATGTTTGTCTTTACTTTCCGCTGCAATACTCATAGACATGCATGTTTAGGGTGAACTTGATATACTAGAACTGCTAAAATTTGCCAACCAATTAACTTGGGAAAAGGTTAGGTTTTTATTTCGTCAAGTAGTCTAATCACCCCCCCTCTAGACATACTTTCGATCCCTACAAGTGGTATCAGAGCTTTGGTCTCCACTGCATTGGACTCACAACCAAGGAGAGTATGGCGTCTAGTGAGGGAAACTACCGTAGAGGTCCATATTTTGATGGTACAAATTTTGCTAGTTGGAAGCATAAGATGAAAATGCATATTCTTGGTTATAACCCCACTGTATGGGCTGTTGTTCGTGTTGGTTTGCAAGGTGAATTCTTTGGCGATGGAAAGGAACCGGATCGTGAAGCGACCGCGGAAAAATTGAAGAAGTCATCATCTCCAACCTTATGCTATATTTCAAGGAGTCACACATTCATTATTGGCAATGACTATTTGCAATCAACTCCAACCTTATGCTATATTTCAAGGAGTCACACATTCCCTAAAAGGTAGGCAAGGGACAAGGTAATGAAATAATCCATGGACATCATCATGTATGCATTGCACTCCATGTCCATAGATATCCTTGTATTTGTCTCTTGTGCGGGACTAACCCATGTAGGTGAAAAGAGTAAGAAAACAACGAGGATTGCTCCCAACTCAAGATGATCTTCATCAACTATGAGCATCCACCACTACATCACCCACATGAAGTCTTCTACGACAAAACCCAAGGATAGTTTATCCCTCTTAGGGGGGATTCACATCAAGGGGGAGCTTTACTCTAAGACATGAGTTAAAGCATCTCTTAAAGATGTGAACACATTAAATGCTTTATGTAAAAGTGGTAACCCCACTTATGCTTAAACGATGAGTATGACCTATGATAAAGTATTCTTACTTGGCTCCTAAGTCAATATACTCATATATAGATGACTCCGTCATCGCCAAAGTGCTTGGTAGATACTAGAGTGGTTTTGTATGTTTGCCATATTTCATTTGACATCTTATTGTGTGAGCATGTTCGTCTGCATGTCTTTATTAATTCGAGGATATACAATTGTTGTTATTTGGGTTTCATTTTTATTTTGGCCAATTGGATATACAAGAATGCCTAGGACCCCTCTCCAGCTATCTATGCTTTCTCGTCTCAAATACTATTCTACATCACAAAATTTGAGCAAGCACTTCTCGAACCCTCTGTGTTAGGAGCACTCGGAGTTCCATTTCGTCAAGAGCTAACCACCAAAACCTCCCCAGTGCAACTCGGTGCAACCAACTCCAAGATCTCGGTTTCACCGATGCCTAGGGTCGATCTGGTTTTCCCATCTCGGTAACACCGATTCCATAATCTCGGTTTCACCGAGTTTCCCTATCAACTAACAGTTGAGGAACTCGGTGGCACCAATATTTTTGAACCGGTGTCACCGACAGCGAAGGGTATATTATCTCAGCGGACCCGACTTTTGAAATTAAATCTTCAAACGTCCGTTCCTCTAACCCTAAGCTGTCGCACCTGGACCCCTGGTCGTCGCCCTTGCCTCCCTGTGCGCCCTCGCCACTGGGATCCTCGCCGTTGACGGTAATCTTCACCACTGTCACCACCGTAGCCGAGCCATCACCGAGTTAGGGTATGGATTCGATCCCTTCTTGTGCTCCCATGTCTAATTCTAGCACATTACGGTTGTTTCATTATCTTGCCATAGTTTGAGATCTTTCTATCCCACGAGAAACCTCCATATATTAGTGAACGAGGAATTTTTAGGTCTGACCTTCCGCAAATCGCATCTCGGTGACACCGAGTTGAAAAAGTCGATTCTACTAATTTTGCTTTTAGGGTTACTGAGAAACACTTCGGTGAGACCGAGCTGTTCTTTTCGGTGAAACCGAAAAGACTGCCAAGTCTCTGTTAAGGCAAATGGTCAGTCTCGATGGCTCAAAAAAATATCAACTCGGTGCAACCAAAATCCTTTTTGCAGAAGTTCGAAACTAAGATTCTGAGTTCAAGTTTTTGAAAAACCTTCTGTGTTTTGTGACGCTCAACCTCTCTGCTCTTCTATGCTCTATTCACAGGGTCAGCATGTCAGGATCTGATGACCGCCAGAACAACTTCAAAGAGAGAGATGTGGACATGAGTTCAGGCACTAGCCCTGAAGCTAGCTCATCATATTTAGATGACAACCCCAGTTCACCTGATTTTCCCAAGGCTGCCAGGGTAAGGAAGAAGCTGAATTCTGATGAAGAGGATTCTGATTTTGTGCTAGAGGAAGAAATAGCAAAGAGGCAGAAAGTGAAGGCTGCCAAGAGCATAACTAGAGAGGCTACTTCTTCTAAGAAGCCAGTCAAGAAGGTCTATGCCAGTCCTGATGCTATGAGGGCACCTGAGAGTGCCAAGGCCAACACATCTGTTTCTGTTGAGCCAGCAAAGAGTTCCATGCCTAAGAAGGCAGGTGATAAGAAAAGAGTCAGAAAGAAGATAGTCAAAGATATTGGAAGGCCCAGTTCCATGTATGAAGATCCAACTGTTGCTGAAGAGGAAGAAGAGGAGAAAGAGCCAGCTGTCCAAGCTCCTCCTGCCAAGCAAAAGAAGCTCCTTGCTGATGCTATGCCAAAGCAAGCTTCTACAAGCAAGAAATATGCACCAAAGAAGGCAGTTGCTCCAATGTCCAAGAAGACTACTAGGGACATCCCTCTTACTGCCAAGAACAAAACTTCAACTTCTAGAGATGCTGAGGAAGATTTGACTGTGTTGAGGAAACTCAGGCCCCATTTACCAGCTCATGATGATGCTCATCCTATAGCTGAGGATATGAAGAAGAGGAAGGACTCAGGGCTGAGGTTGTGGAGAGAAAATTACCCCTATGCCTCCAGGTGAAGGACTGCTCTGGATGCGAGATTTCACACCAAGGAACAACAGGACTTTTATGAGACTGTCCTATTGGAAAAGAGCCAAGCAGTCAGTGACATGAGATATGTTGATTGGGCATATATCAAGCAGAATGAAGATTTCTTCCAAGTGTGCAAGACAACTTCAAGCGTATTGGTATTGCAAACTTTGTTGGAAGAGAGTTCACAGCCTAGAATGATGAGATGATCATGCAATTCTACTCTACTGTTCACTTCTATCCTGATGGCAGGATCATATGGATGACTGAAGGTGTTATGTACCAATCCACTGTTGATGAGTGGGCTACCATCTTAGGAGCCCCACAGGTACAAGAAGGTGATTTGGATGTGTACACTGAGGCCAAGATGAGTCACAACTCCATGGCAAATATGTACAAGGAAATCCCTGCTGATTATGTGCATTCACATAAGTTTGGTTCAGTTTACTATTTGCAAGCAGGATTGCCTACTACCAACGCTATCTCGAGGTACACCTTGATGCCCAAGTCAGGAGATGACAAGATGATCCAGGCTACTCCATCAACATGCTGCACCACATTGACAACCACACCAGGTTTAGGGTGACAGATCTGATAGTTGAGACAGTGAAGAGGATAGCTGCAGATCAGAAGATATCTTGTGGATATGCACCATACATTCAGATGCTCATCAACTCTAAGTTAGAGAAGAATGTATATGCACTTGATCGCCCACATTTGCCACTCCAGCCAGATTTCGAGGATAATGTCATGGTGATGGATCCCAGTCATCCCACTTCATCTACTGCACAGGCAAAGGCAGAGGCAGCTAGAGCCACTAGTGCTCAGGTTCCTAGATCCAGGAGTGAGAAAATGGATCTTCTACTTAGCACAGTTCAGGGCATGCAGAAGGATATCAAAAATATATTGTTTAATCCATTCCCCACTCTTCAAATTCTGATGATGATGATGACAGTCCACCTCTAACGGCCAGCACTCAGTTCAAGGCTCAAGCCAGAACTCCTATAGTGCCTGCTCCAGAGTTGAGGTCATCTTCTTCAGCACCTACCGCAGCTCCATCAGCTCCAATGTCTACTCCACCACCTCAGAGGACTTCAGCTGAAGCCTTCGCGGATGCTCTTCTCTCGACTCCATCGACAGCTACCGGAGCAGCTTCATCGTCTCATGGAGGAGATCATGCCCAGAGCGATGATTAGCTCTGTAACTTTGAACTTTTTGGTAGCTTGTTGCCAAAGGGGGAGAGGTTATAGATCATAGGGCTTCAAGAGAGAGAGTGTTGCATTTTGATCTCTCTGCTTTTCAAAAACATTTGGTTTATCGTTTGGTGTTGCAAACTTTGTCGGTGTTTCATCATACACTTGTGTGATGCTACTACTATTTCCTATCCTTGAGATGTCCATATGATGATCATTTACTTGTTTGGTGTGATGTGCTTTATGTAATTCACTCTTATTAACTTTTGGGCACCACCAAGTTGTATGTGACATGGAAGAGTGACCCATGATCCTAATCGATTGTGCATTTGCATTCAAATGCATATTTAAAATAATGCACAAATTTAGGGGGAGCTCTTGCTTATCACATACCTCTCAAAGCGACAATGCTATTCATTGATTATATCTCTATCGAAGCTTTGATCTATATGTTTTCATCAATTACCAAAAAGGGGGAGATTGAAAGCACAACTCACTACTAGGGAAAAGGCTAGCAGTAGCGCGGGAAATAGGGCTAGCAGTAGCGGGGGAGCCAGCGTTACTAGTACGGCGCTACAACTAACCTATAGCACTAGCGTTGATTTACCCGCGCTACTGCTATAACTACTTAGCAGTAGCGTAGGTCTGGCCAGCGCTACTGCTACTTAGTTGTAGCGTAGGTCCCACTGGCGCTACTGCTACATAGTTGTAGCGCTGGCACCCTGCGCTACTGCTTCCTGCTAAAGAGCGCTACTGCTATATTTACGCATATTTTTTTCCTGCTACGTATTTGCACTGTATTTGTACATGTTTTATACTGTATTATAATCATATCAGAAACGTGCAATATGCTCATCATATCATACACATAATAGTCTCATCATATCATCACATCATCCAACACAAATCATATCGTCTCATCATAATCACGAAATAGCGATACAAGTTAAGTGACATGTCTCGAATACAAGCAACACTGCATGGTCATCGCATACACATGTCTCATCATCTATATCTAAACAAAGATATAGAAGAGAAGAGCGATCACTATGAACAAGAGCGAGTAATGTAGTTTTTGAGGCGCCAGTTCCGATCCCTCTCTCCCGCTAGCGTGCACCACCTCAAGTAACTATGTTCCTCTTCGGCTCTGCTATCGAACCCTCTCTGGCTGCCGCCCAGAAACTGGTGCACTTGGGCCTGACACTCAGGCCACTCGTCATACACTCCTAGAACCTTCCCTACATACACGGCGTAACACTTCTTCACCATCGATGATCTATGTACCTACATCATCACATGAGTCGATAATATGCAACATAATATATAGTTGAGCAATAGAAAGAGACAGAGTTAGAAAAAATAGAAGCAACGTATCATAGGCATAAATAACAAAGTTCATCATACCCAAACTGCCCTAACTAGAGTGATCTTCGCTAGTTGAGGAGGACGGTTTAATTACATCACAAAGTTTCATCATGCATAACTCAAAGTTTCTTCATAGAGAAAGTAGTGACTAAACGAACACATTGTCATATATCGTCATTCACCCCAACATGTTGTCATATATCGTCATTCACCCCAACATGTCCTGCCATCCTTCCAAATCAGGGAGGAAGGACCTGAGCAAAGTGAAAGGCTTCAGGTCGAGATGCTGAGTGGCTACGCGTGTTCGGACGTCTTCCCGCGACATTTGCCCTTCTTCGTAGAACATCCCTGTTTTTCCCAGGACCTCCTTCATGATGACTTGGGCAAGTTCACGCTGGATGTGATAGAACTCAGCTCGGAGTCGATGATCCTGTACATTTCCTAGTTTCTTTGCACATTGTAGAATATTGGCATCGCCGGATTTAGATGACATGCGAAGGTTCTGGCAATCCTGTTTGTACTCAAGCATGTGGTGGAGGACATAGAATCCATCACTGAGAGTACCTCTCGGTTGTTGGATGTAGCAGAAGTCGGTCTTATGGATGAAGGAGGGCACGCGGTTCCTTGTCTTCTTGACCGTGATCTCTCCACCCCGTTGGCCGTAGTTTAAGATAGCATTGTCGAGAATAGCCTTGATGTGGGTGTAATCCTTTTTCTTCATGTTCTTCGACGAGTCCAAGTAAAGATCGTGGGAGAATCGGGGGTAAAGAATGATGAGGATGGCGTACCCCTCGCTGCGCAAAATAAGAACACCTCAAATTAGCCTCCACGCGTGTAAATGAATGATTTAAATAGAAGTAACGATGTCCGTGGATGACTTACATGGGATGATAAGGCAGGAGAATCGTCTCCTTGTCCTTATTGGCGACCATGAAATCGGTCATGTAGTTCCTCGCATATTCACGGTGCTTTGGGCAGACAACCAAGAAGCACTCGTGCATAAAGTACGGGTCAGCAACGCAGATATAAGATATTTGCTCGCGCCTGATGATGTAGTTCATGTACAAGGCATACAGGCGGACGAACGCAAAATCCAGCTTTGTCATTTGAAACATGTCGAAGATGTAATCAAATCGAAGAAAGAACTTATCCACGGGGAATGTCTGGATGTACAACCTTTGCTACGCACGTTAACCACGTAGAGTAGGTATCCTGGATTTCTTGAGGCAATAAGGCTTTTCTCTCTCAACAGCACATCGTCATGAAGTCTCCTTAGATCGCCGTCTATGGCCTCTACGCTTCCTTAGGTAGGATCGGATCACCGGGGATATGGTATTTCGCCGCACCTTTGATAGGTATACAGCCTTCAACCCGAGGCTGCGGAGGCGGCTGGCTCATAGAAGCAGCTTTGCTGCCATTAGGGCCTTTCTTCGTTCTCTTCGTATGCTTCTTTGTTGCCGAAAGTGAGCCGTACATTCCGTCCCTGACCACCGCCCCTAGTGTTGTCGGGTTCAGCAATGATGCATGACCCGCACGTTGTTGTTGCTCGGTTGAGACGGTAGCTGGAGGCGTGTCCTGCAAGGATTGCAGGAAGACAGACTTCTTGCAATCAGCCTTAAGACGTTCCTCCTCCGGCAATTCAGGCATCAATTTATCACGCTCAAACCCTGAGTCATGCCGCTGAGCCATCAATCCTCCATCGTCATAGCCGTCGGTGCCAGTATTGAGAAACCGTAGAGGGTCATCATCCTCGTCCATGGCATCATGCATTGCTTCTTTGACAGCGGCGGCATCACCAGCCACTAATGGAGCCTCTTCCTCACGCCGTCCGCTATCACCCGGCACGACAGGCGCCGCTAATTGGGTAGGTGGGGTGGTGGTGTCCATACCTTGCTAAGGCTGCTTGGTCGTGGGTGTGCTCCCAGCCGTCCCCAGACGAAGGAGACTCTTAGGCCACAACACGACCCAACTCTTGCAATTGCCAAGCTGTGTCAGGGTCTCATCGTCATCTCCCCCTTGTGGTATCGGAGGAGCCGAATTCTCGTAGCCCGCTTTGACACTGGCCACGGAAACCTTGAAGACGCCCGGGGGCATCGGTTGGTTGTGGAACAATTGTTCCTTCGGCTTCACTATCATCGCCTTTCCCACGTCCACCTTCTGGCCACTGATGATGTACAGTATGGTGCACGGGGTTTCGTCGGCCTGCGAAGACATGTCTGCGACGTGAGACATCCGAAAGGCAACGGAAACGGGAGATTATACATATATTGAAGAGGGCAGGTGTGACAGGTAGTTACCGTGAGGGCGTCGAGCTCAGCCAAAGACGAAGCCCCGCCGAGTGCGCCAGAGACGGAGGATGGGCTGCTATGAGCAGGTGCGGTTGCGTGAGCAGGTGCTAGCGGTGCAATGCTAAACGAGCTGCTCCCGACGAAGCTGGCAAGGGGAAAGTCCGCTGCCTCTTTACCTGGATTTTGCTTGAGCCATTCGATGACAGCCGGAATCAAGGCACTAAACGAAGATACCATTTCCTCTCTTGCGGCAGCTACCGCTGCTTTGACTGCCTCGCTCACCAACTTAGGTCGTATTGCTTCATTGGTCTTAGCTGATTTCGTATCGACCGCGATCTCAACCTTCTTATCGACCACAGTCTCAACCTTCTTATCGATGTTTATTTCGTTTAACCTCCATCTTTCCTTTCTCTCCTCGGCGTCCTCACAGTAGTAGTGCTTCCACGTGGCGCCGTCTCCGACGCCGTGCATGCGTCCATTCGACGGCCGAGTGTCCACCGGGAGTCTTTTCAATACGTTTAAGGCCCGGTTGAAAGGGGTGTCCCACTTGGGCCTCGCCGACGCCTCAGACGGCGAGTCGCTTTCGGCTGCAATCCTGTTGAGGGAGTCCTGGTTTAAGGGGTCCTCGGGAGGCCGACCTATTTATTATGGGCCGGACTATATGGGCCGTTTGCCGGACACTGGATTGATTGAAGACCCAAACTCCAGGAAGGAAGCTTCTAGAATCATGGCGTGTCCTCCACGTTTAAGTAGTGAATAGGCATGTTTATCCCTTCAACGTGAAACCAACCATGTGTAAACCCTAGGTACCCCCGGCGTCTATATAAGCCGGAGGGTTTTAGGTTGTAGGCCAACAGAACTCATCTAGGGTTTTAGTTACTTGATCTCGAGGTAGATCAACTCTGTAATCCTCATACTATCAATATAATCAAGCAGGACGTAGGGTATTACCTCCATAGGAGGGCCCGAACCTGGGTAAAACCTTGTCCCCTTCGTCTCTTCTTACCATCGATCCAAGTCTCACAGCTCGGGACCCCCTACCCGAGATCCGCCGGTTTTGACACCGACATTGGTGCTTTCATTGAGAGTTCCACTGTGATCGCCAAAGGAATCGATGGCTCGCCTAGTCATCGATGAAGAGGTTCGCATCACGGACACTTTCGTCCCCGGACAGATCTTCGCTTTTGGCAGCATTATGCTGCACGCTGACCCGACCTGCCATATAGGCCGCGTCGGAAGCTTCGCCCCTGATCAAGAGGTTAGATTCGGGAACCTGGAGTTCTCCGTAGACTCTCGAGGCGACCTGTTGCTAACCGGGCTCGCGGTCTCATCCGCCACGCCCGAAGACTCTGAGGCTTTAACCTCAGATCCATCTTTCGGTCCCACCCACGGGATCTACCCCGGCAAGGACCCAACCTTCAGTCCGGACCCGGTCATAGAACCAGACGTCCGGACACCTATTCTTGCCGAACATTCTCCCCACACAGACGCATCGGAAGTTAACTCCGAAAACTCTGCGCTGACCGATCCAATCGAGCTCTCGGTACTCAACGAAGCTCTAGATCAAATCTCATCGATGAAGATTACCGACGATCCAACCCCAATCTGCTCTCAGATCGGGCGCATGGCGGGTCAGGACGAATTTTTTGTCCCACCCACCACCCACTTGGTAGCCACTGTTGAAGATTTAACCGACATGTTGGACTATGCATCTGAGGACGCAGATTACATGGATGAGGAGGATCATCCCCTCACCCCCGTCAATACCGGGCGGTGGACTGCCACCTCCACATACGATGTCTACATGGTAGACACTTCGAAGAACGACGGAGACAAGTCAGACGAAGCGCCGTCAAGGCGCCGAAAGCCGCATAAACGGTCAAGAGGGAAAAAGGGAAGGAGAGCTATAGATGGCACCAGGGACGGAAATACTCCGGAAGACCCCGGTAATCCCGAAATCCCCGAACACCCGTTAGAGGGTCAAGATAGGCCGGAAGACCGGCCCAACCCCGACGATCTCAATGATTTCGAGGACGACAACTACCTCCCCCCTGTCGTGGAGGAGGACATCCCGAAATCCGATGACTTCGCCATCCCTGATAATCCTGAAGATCAGGAGCTGTTCAGGCAGCAGCTTATAGCCACGGCCCGCAGCCTGAAAGCAAAAGAGCGGCAGCTTAAAGCCGAGCAGGATGACCTCAACGATCGATGGACAAGAGTCCTCTCAGCTGAGGAAGGCTACGGTACCGGTCTATCGGACCAACCTAAGAGCTATCCGCGTAGAAGGCTGCTGCCACAATTTGATGACGAGCTTACTGTTACGCCGTCTCCCAAGCATACCCCGTACGACAAGCCAAATCGCCCCCCTCGAGGACGAGACAGGATGGCTGACAACACCGGCTACAGGCCGACGATACCCCGTCGATGGGGAAAAGAGCCATTAGAGCCCGATGACAGGTTCAACCTGCGACACGACCTGGACTATAGAGCAGGCCGTACGCGATCCATCTACGGATCCAGAGGATACTCGCCCGATAAACGGGAAGGGTACCGGCCTTGGCTCGACCACAATAATGAAGGTCGAGGACAGAACCGGACTAGGGCAGACGCCGATCACCGGCGCGACATAGCTCGGGTCCGGGGTGCTGCCCACCCACTGTGTTTTACGGATGAGGTGATGCGGCATCAGTTCCCGGAAGGGTTTAAAACCGTAAACAGAGAACAATACGATGGAACAACTGACCCAACCGTATGGATCGAGGATTTCCTCCTCCACATCCACATGGCGCGAGGATACGACCACCACGCCATCAAGTACCTGCCCCTGAAGCTTAAGGGGCCAGCTCAGCACTGGTTAAATAGCCTCCCTGAAAACTCAATTGGGTGCTGGGAGGACCTGGAAGACGCATTCCGATCTAACTTCCAGGGCACTTATGTTTGGCCGCCGGACTCCTCCGACCTGAGCAACGTCGTCCAGAAGCCAGGAGAATCTGCAAGGCTATTCTGGAATCGGTTTTTAACCAAGAAAAACCAGATAGTTGATTGCCCGGACGCCGAAGCAATAGCCTCTTTTAGGCACAATATCCGGGATGAGTGGCTGGCTCGTCAGCTCGGCCAGGATAAACCAAGGACAATGTCCGCTCTCAGCACTCATGACTCGCTTTTGCGCGGGCGAAGATAACTGGCTAGCAAGGCGTAGCCACAACCCCGAAGACCCCGGAACCTCCGAAGTTCGGGATGGAAACGGGAAACCAAAGCGCAACAAGAACAAGCGCCGGCACAACAATATTGATGCCGATGACACGGCCGTTAACGCCGGTTTCCGCAACTCCCGTCCTGGGCAGCGGAAGAATCCTCATAAAGGTAATCGCGACGGACCCACCCCGCTGGACAAGATCATGGAGAGGCCTTGCCAGATCCATGGCACTCAAGAGAAGCCCGCCAACCACACCAACCGTAACTGTTGGGTGTTCAAACAGGCCGGCAAGCTCGCATCTGATGACCAAGGCAAGAGCCCACGCAGCGAGGATGAGGATGAACCTCGTGGTCCAATCGGTGGCAGACAAAAGAAATTCCCTCCAGAGGTAAAAATAGTAAACATGATCTACGCCACTCATATACCCAAAAAGGAGAGGAAGCGTGCCCTTCGAGATGTCTACGCCATAGAGCCTGTAGCCCCAAAGTATAACCCATGGTCGGCATACCCGATCGCCTTCGATTGACGTGACCACCCGACCAGTATCCGTCATGGGGGTTCGGCCGCCCTTGTCCTAGACCCCATCATAGATTGGTATCACCTCACAAAAGTCCTAATAGACGAAGGAAGTAGCCTGAATCTGATTTACTCAGACACGGTGAAAAAGATGGGCATAGATCCGTCAAGGATCAAACCCACTAACACTACCTTTAAAGGAGTGACCCCAGGTGTAGAAGCCCGGTGCACGGGCTCCGTGAGCCTGGAAGTAGTGTTCGGCTCGCCCGATAACTTTCAAAGCGAGGACTTGATCTTCGATATCGTACCTTTCCGCAGCGGCTATCACGCCCTGCTCGGCCGTACAGCGTTCGCTCACTTTAACGCCGTCCCACACTACGCATACCTCAAGCTCAAGATGCCCGGCCCCAAGGGGGTCATTACTGTCAACGGCAACACAGAGCGCTCCCTCCGAACTGAGGAACATGCGTTGGCCCTGGCGGCCGAATTCCATTACACTGATGATCGGCAGATGCCGGCATCTGCCGTAAAGGCACCCAAGGCTGGGAAGCGAGCTCGGTGTCAACCCGAAGTACCAGAACCTTCTTCTCCCTATAAATAGGGATTCGCCCCCCATCGCATGGCCCTAGAACCGGTAAAGTACGTGCCGAGGAGGCACAACTTCGCGCTCACAATTCCATGGGCAGCGGTGGGGAAAAATTATTAAAGGTAAGTGTTCGACTGGACCGAATTATCACCACCAACATGTCTTCGGACACACTACAGGTACCATAAAGTACCTGCTACGGCGTAAAGCTCGTTCTCACTTCGGCGACTTCTCAAGACTTTTTGACAAAGTCCGCTCGCCGAACAGTATACCCATCGAGGCATACAACTCCTTAGGAGATGCAGGAGCAAAAAAGCGACAGGGCACATCGAGGACGTCATGTCACTTATCGAAGACCCTTGATACAACCCCTCCTGTAAGGTTTATATTTCATTTTTTACACCTGTAAACAGTTGTATCGGCAATTTGAATAATAAGAGTTGTTGAGTAAAATATAGATGTATCATGCACGATCACTTCGCTGTTTTTGGCGCACTCTCTCTTTTCTCCCTCTCTTCTTGCGAACCTGTTTGGTATACTTTACGATGCAACCGGCTAATAGACCGGGGGCTCGAACTAAAGAAAATCGCCTTAAGCAGAACCGATTTTGCGTTCGGCGTCTTGGAATTCCGCTTCATATGCATAGGTTCCGAACTATGTCTTTGGTCAATAGTTGGGTTGCCCGACTCCTGTGCTTGCCCCTTTATGTTCCGCTCGTTCGGCTAAAAGGGCAAAGGGAGAACCGCTGCGATTGTGCTTCCGGCTAGCCTGGTCGAGCACCTCAACGGAGAAAGCCGAAAACTGACTTTCATGGTATGCGAGAACCGGTCTGCGAATCCGAGCTTAACTAAATCTCGTCAGAGATTACTCCATGTCATACGATGGGTTTGATGATAGTACAAACCATGTGGTATAGGCTTCGGCCACGGTTCTTCCGAACACCACAAACACCTGGGGGCTAGTCACCAGCCCCCCGCACTCCTTTTTCGCGCCCCTATGCCTAAGTGAAAGTAATAAAGCATTATGGTCCGATTGCCTCGTCCGCCCCACACTACCGCCTTCGGGTACCGATAGCTCGGCTAAGGGTAACAGTGCGTTGGCAGAGACACCCCGCGTAGTATCTACATGGGGGCTGAAGCCGACGACTCGCAACTTCTAGTTTTACGGCCACACAGGAGTTATAAAGGATGCAAAAACACGAAAGACATGATAAACCATGCATCTTAAATATAAACACATTGAAAAGTCTTCGGACATATTACAACACTTATTCATACACGTTCTCTCTCGAACACTGCGATTCTATGGCCCGAGCACCCTCCATAACTCCGGAGAAGTACAGCTCGGGGCACCTATGCTCCTTTCCAGGAGGCGGAGGGGCGGTGGCTATCTTCATCGGATCCAGCCCCGGCCAGTGCACTTTGGCCTTCGCGAAGGTCATCCGAGCTCCCTCGATGCAGGAAGACCGCCTCAGTGCGTCGATCCGAGGAGAGGCGTTGCTCAGCTTCTGCACCAGGCCGAAGTAGCTGCCCGGCAGTGGCTCGTTGGGCCATAGCCGGATGCAGAGATCCTTCATGGCCGGCTCCGCCATCCGGTGTAGCTCCATCAGCTGCTTCAGCTGCTCAACAAGGAGAGGAGAACACTCGGGGGCTTCGAATTGCGCCCAAAACAGCTGAGCTTCATCTCCTTCTCCCCGCGAAGCATAGAACTGGTTTGCGTCCACGGCGCTCTTCTGGAGGTCCAAGCAGGCGCCTAAGGAACGCCATACTTGGGTGAGCACTTTGAACTTGCTATCCCCGAAGATACACTGCAATAAATATGGCTTACCATCCATGATAGCCTTGGCCTGGCCGACTTCCTCTTCGTAGGATCGCCTATCCACCCGCTCCTTTTGGAGATCGGTTTTCAGGGTGGATAGTTCGGCGGCCTGCTCCTTGCCTTTCCGCTCAAGGTCCTCGCACTTTTGGCCGGCGTCCTTGAGCTCCTGTTGGATTTCTTCCACCCGAGCCTCATGCTTGTCGCTGGTGGCTCTCAGGGCGGATAGCGCGGTAGCCGCTTCTCTGGCCGCCGCCCTCTCAACCTCAGCCTCCTGCTTCGCCTTCTCGAGCTCGGCCTTGAGTTTCTCAATCTCCTTCACCGAGGCTGCGCAAGCATTACACATATCAAAAAATACTGCGTTGACAGTACGGTAATGGAGAGTTTTGCATACTCTAATTCGGCTTACCTTGCGCCTCGTCGAATCTCTTGTTCAAAGCGTCAAGCTCGTCTTCGGAGCTCTTCAGCTTCCGATTAAGCTCGTCCAGCTCGGCAGCATTAGCAGCCGCTGCTGTAGATGAAGCCTGTAACAAAAAAATCATATAACGTTACATGGATTTACAACCTCCGAACTATCACTAAAATGATCCAGTGTCCGGTCTTCTTAAGGGCTGTCAGAACGATCCGAACACCTATTGTCCTATGCACAGTTTGGATAAGGATCTATGTTTGACCCCCAGGTAAGTTTTTTCAAACTCACCTGGGGCTCGGGGGCTGCCATGTATATAATCATAACTCACAGAAAATAATATTTCACAAAATAGAGCATTACATGGCTTACCTGGAAACCCGTCAGGAGACCGTTGAAGGCCTCCTTCAGTCCGCTGTCTACGGACCGAATGCTCTGCAATAACGCACCCATAAGGGTGCGGTGCTCCCCGGAGATGGAGGCGCTTGATAGAGCCTCCCCCATAGCCGGCCACCCATTGGTCGGTGGCGCCGGTGGGGATCGGTTAACCCGACCTCCAACCGGGGACGGAACCGGTGCCTCCGGAGGCACGGTGCGCTCTGAAGACTGCCTTGGAGGTGACTGGACATCTCCTCGTCCGGTCTCCTCAGTATCCGGGAGGGGACTCTCCCCCGGGTCTTCGGCGGCCGAGGTGTTAGCCTCAGCCATGACATCATCGCCCCCACCTCCAGTGCCCGGCTCCTGAGGAGCCTGCTGGGATGACACCTCCGTGGCGTCCTTCGCGGCGCCCGGAGGAGAGTGGTGCGACGCGGTCCCGCTCTCCGCTAGTTTGGCGGGCGGGGTCTCCCCATCCGAAACTTGGTCGGTGGGGAGAACACGCGGTGGACTGCAAGACAGTAGGCGTTCACAAGTCAGTAACGTTTAAAACTTAGCATTAATAGCTCAGAAGGTCTTCGGATCTTTACCTTCGAGGTGGGGGCTTGACCCTGAGGTTCCTTCGTGGAACCCTCTCGAAGTCCTCGGATTTCTGAGCTGTCACCGGACATGGCTACCTGTGTCCGGCGCGCTTTCTTCGGGGCGGGAGGATCTATGTCCTCCGGGGCGTCCGATGACGCCGCCCTCTTTCCTGCGAGGGGGGAATCGCCTCCCTCCTCACCCTCATGCTCCTCCTCTTGATTCGAGGAGGCATGGGTTTCTTCGGTCATAGCCTCCGGCTGGTCCCTGGTGCGCAAGCCTGCTCGGCCTGGTTTCTTCTTCTCCTTCTTCTCTGGCGCCTTGTAAGGCGCCATGACGAGCATCTCCAACAGCAGCGGAGACCTGGGGTCTTCGGGCTGTGGAGCCGGACACTTGATGCCCATGGCCTTGCTCAGCCATTCCTGCGGAAGTGATCGGAAAATGCTTAGACTTTCTTTAGGAAGACAGAGCGGATCAAATAAAACTATACTATACCTCGGATGGGGGCTTGTCGACGCTCAAGCCCTTGTCCTCCTTCTTGGCCGGCCACTTCTCCTGCGCCTTGAACAACGCCTTCCATAGCTTCTCCCGAGTAGTGCGAAAGAGCTGGCGGATCGTAGGATCATCGTCAGTCAGGTAAGTCCACATAGGAGAAGCCCGGCGCTGGCAGGGGAGGATGCGCCGCCGGAGCATAATCTGGACCACGCTGGTCAGATCGATGTTATCTTTTATCATGGAGGCGATGCCCCTCTGCAGGTCATCCACCTCGGTATCCGACCCCCAATCAAGGCCCTTTCGGACCCATGAGGTCAATCTGGTCGGGGGGCCAGATCTGAATTCGGCAGGAACAGTTCTGCCCTCCTCCCTTGGCTCGGTGATGTAAAACCACTCTTTTTGCCAAGTCTTGATGGTGTCGATGAAGGTGCCGGATGGCCATATGGCGTGGGGAAGCTTGCTGATGACCGCCCCGCCGCAGTCTGCGTGTGCGCCTGCGACACACTTCGGCTTGATGTTGAAAATCTTGAGCCATAGTCCGAAGTGTGGCTCGACTCGCAAGAAGGCCTCGCAGACGATGATGAAGGCCGATATAGGCATGAATGAGTTCGACGGGAGGTCATGGAAGTCGAGGCCATAGAAGAACATAAGGCCCCTCACGAAGGGGTGGAGCGGGAAGCTCAATCCTCGGATGAAGTGAGGAATGAAAACCACCCTCTCGCCTGGTTTGGGGGTGGGGATCACCTGGCCCTCCTCCGCAGCATGGTGGAAGATATTGGCGGGGAGGTAGCCGGCGTCTTTGAGATCCCGGATGTCCTGGTCTGTGACCGTGGAAGCCTCCCACTTGCCGTTGGAGCCAGAGCTGGCCATGGCAGAGCTCGGTGGAGGAAGGGTGGAAAAGCTTAGATCTGGGCTCTGGAAGCTCGTGAGATTGGGGAAGCAGGGATGCGAATGGGAAGTGCGGATAAGCCTTGGGGTTTTCTTTCCCTTTTATTGAGACTTGACGCCGGTTAGCCTCCCTTCACTGCGCCGTGAATCCCTCCGCTTCCCATGACGTGCGTGCCGTTATACGCGCGTGATTAAACATATCCCATGTAAAACGGGACACGATCTGTGCATTGATGGATCGTGCTGGTGGAAACGGTCTCGAACCGCGAATCGAGTCTTTACGACTGGTTCAGTAGTCGTGGTGGGCCGTGACCTTTCGTCTGAAAGGTTGTCAGGGATCGTTGTTTGCGCCCTGACGTTTGGCCTTCAAGGCCGGTTACTCATGGTGTTCGGACGATCTATGATCGGAAAAACTGCACGTCGTCGGAGGCCGAACTAACTCGGCCGATCAATATTTGGAGGAAGGAACTCGCCTCGCAAGCCGAAGACTTTGATCACATGAAGCAGCTGAAGCTAGGAATCTTGGCGTTGGAGGCTAGTTCGGGGGCTACTGAGGGAGTCCTGGTTTAAGGGGTCCTCGGGAGGCCGACCTATTTATTATGGGTCGGACTATATGGGCCGTTTGCCGGACACTGGATTGATTGAAGACCCAAACTCCAGGAAGGAAGCTTCTAGAATCATGGCGTGTCCTGCACGTTTAAGTAGTGAATAGGCATGTTTATCCCTTCGACGTGTAACCAACCATGTGTAAACCCTAGGTACCCCCGGCGTCTATATAAGCCGGAGGGTTTTAGGTTGTAGGCCAACAGAACTCATCTAGGGTTTTAGCTACTTGATCTCGAGGTAGATCAACTCTGTAATCCTCATACTATCAATATAATCAAGCAGGACGTAGGGTATTACCTCCATAGGAGGGCCCGAACCTGGGTAAAACCTTGTCCCCTTCGTCTCTTGTTACCACCGATCCAAGTCTCACAGCTCGGGACCCCCTACCCGAGATCCGCCGGTTTTGACACCGACACCTGTGCTGCTCTTTCTGCAAAAGGAACGTGGATCATTTACAAATGTGACTAAACGTTCAGTCGAATTGATGAGAAGCTAAAATTAGGGGGTAAATTAATAATTACCAGCAGTCTCATGAACTCCCTCGTGACCGCGTCCGTTTCGAAAACCTTCTTGACTGGGTCCCAACGGTACCGGGCCCTGATGACGTCACGGTCCCGCGGGATGGTGAACTGATGAGGACATCCCTACTAGTGTTACACCCACATCCCCACCAGCTACACAGATTGGACCAATTACTAGAGCCCGCGCACGCCAACTAAATTATCAGGTACTTTCGTTTCTTGGAAATCCTTCTAATGTTCATGAACATATGATGCTGCCTAAATTAGATACTTTTGTTTTACTTATGAATGAAGGACCTAGCATGGACAAGAAGGATGGCCATTGGAGCGGGATTAAGCATGGGGGAGAAGGTGCGCGCACGGGAAGGAACAACGGAGTTTCCAGTGGTGATTTTCGCACTTTGAAGCCACCATAAGGAGTGCTTGGAGGATTGGACGAAATATACAAGAGGCCACTTCATAAATTTCGTCCATAGGCTAATATAGGTGCTGCGTCACCTTATTTTTCGGCCAGGCCCATGTAATTTCGAAATACCAGTTATTAGTCTATTTTTAGAGTCCGTATGTGTGGGGAAACGGAGTTAGGGCTGGTTTCGGACCCCTCCTCCAAGGGGCCACGAAATCCCCTTCTATTCCCTCATATATACAGCCCTTAGGGCATCGTTTTAGATTTGGGTTTTGTTTAGATTACAAGTTCGCCATAGCTGCAACTTCGCGTCCTTCGTTTGTGTTCCACGACCAGACCAAGACGTCACAGAACCCCACTTCATCAATAAGGCTTTCCTCTTTTATACGCAATATCCAGATTGCAATCTTAGTTTGTTGCTTGTTCTTCGTTTGCGTGCAGGAAATAGACCTTCGTGGTCAGGTTGATCGTGCTCCGGCGTGGTCAATAACCTCTCGGAGTTGGTTTAGCGATTGCTAAGGCGCGACGTCGTCGCACGTTCGTAGTCGGATCGTGAAAGTCGACTTCCACCAAAACGATAGCCACCATCTCATCGAAAGATGGGACACCTGACGCGATTGCCTTTCGATGAGATGGTGGCTATCGTTTTGGTGGAAGTCGACTTTCACGATCCGACTACGAACGTGCGAAGACGTCGCGCCTTAGCAATCGCTAAACCAACTCCGAGAGGTTATTGACCACGCCGGAGCACGATCAACCTGACCCCGAAGGTCTATTTCCTGCACGCAAACGAAGAACAAGCAAGAAACTAAGATTGCAATCTGGATATTGCATATAAAAGAGGAAAGCTTTATTGATGAAGTGTGGTTCTGTGACGTCTTGGTCTGGTCGTGGAACACAAACGAAGGACGCGAAGTTGCAGCTATGGCGAACTTGTAATCTAAACAAAACCCAAATCTAAAACGATGCCCTAAGGGCTGTATATATGAGGGTAGGAAGGGGATTTCGTGGCCCCTTGGAGGAGGGGTCCGAAACCAGCCCTAACTCCGTTTCCCCACACATACGGACTCTAAAAATAGCCTAATAAGTGGTATTTCGAAATTACATGGGCCTGGCCCAAAAATAAGGTGACGCAGCACCTATATTAGCCTATGGACGAAATTTATGAAGTGGCCTCTTGTATATTTCGTCCAAGCCTCCAAGCACTCCTTATGGTGGCTTCAAAGTGCGAAAATCACCACTGGAAACTCCGTTGTTCCTTCCCGTGCGCGCACCTTCTCCCCCATGCTTAATCCCGCTCCAATGGCCATCCTTCTTGTCCATGCTAGGTCCTTCATTCATAAGTAAAACAAAAGTATCTAATTTAGGCAGCATCATATGTTCATGAACATTAGAAGGATTTCCAAGAAACGAAAGTACCTGATAATTTAGTTGGCGTGCGCGGGCTCTAGTAATTGGTCCAATCTGTGTAGCTGGTGGGGATGTGGGTGTAACACTAGTAGGGATGTCCTCATCATCCTCCCCTTCTTGAACTGAAGTCGTCCTCGACGGAAGCTCATCATCCTCACCCACATAAGGCTTCAAATCTGCAATGTTAAAAGTGGGACTAACCCCAAAATCTGCAGGCAGCTCAAGTTTATATGCATTATCATTTATTTTCTCTTACACCTTGAAAGGACCATTAGCACGTGGCATTAGCTTCGACTTGCGTAATTCAGGAAACCTATCCTTACGCAAATGTAACCAAACAAGATCTCCAGGTGCAAAGACAACATGTTTTCTACCCTTATCTCCAGCAAGTTTATATTTAGCATTCATACGCTCAATGTTCTCCTTAGTTAACGCATGCATCTTTAATATCAATTCAGCACGTTCTTTAGCATCAAAATTGACCTTCTCCGAAGATGGAAGAGGCAACAAATCAATAGGTGCACGAGGTAAGAAACCATACACTACTTCAAAAGGGCACATCTTAGTTGTAGAATGCAGTGAAAGATTATAAGCAAATTCAATATGAGGCAAGCATTCTTCCCACATTTTCAGGTTATTCTTCAACACAGCCCTAAGCATAGTAGACAGTGATCTATTCACTACTTCAGTTTGTCCATCAGTTTGGGGGTGACATGTAGTACTAAAAAGCAGTTTAGTCCCCAATTTAGCCCATAAACATCTCCAAAAGTGGCTAAGAAATTTAACATCACGATCTGAAACAATTGTATTTGGCACACCATGCAAGCGAATAATTTCACGAAAGAACAAATCAGCAACATTAGCAGCATCATCACTTTTATGACAGGGTATAAAGTGTGCCATTTTCGAAAATCTATCCACGACAACAAATATGCTATCCCTCCCCTTCTTTGTTCGAGGTAAACCTAAAACAAAGTCCATAGATATATCCTCCCAAGGAACACTAGGTCCAGGCAAAGGCATATATAAACCATGAGGATTGAGTCGTGACTTAGCTTTTTGACATGTAGTGCAGCGAGCAACAAAACGCTCAACATCCCGTCTCATCTTTGGCCAAAAGAAATGTGTAGCAAGTACGTCCTCCGTCTTCTTCACGCCAAAGTGTCCCATTAAGCCCCCTCCATGCGCCTCCTGTAACAACAAAAGACGAACGGAGCTAGCTGGAATGCATAGCTTGTTAGCACGAAACACAAATCCATCATTAATGACGAACTTGTTCCATGTTCTCCCTTCTTTACAATTCTGCAACACATCTTGAAATTCGGCATCATGGATATATTGATCTTTGATGGTCTCCAAACCAAATATTTTAAAGTCAAGTTGTGAAAGCATAGTATAACGACGAGACAATGCATCAGCAATAACATTTTCTTTACCCTTCTTGTGTTTAATGACATAAGGGAAAGTCTCAATGAATTCAACCCATTTAGCATGCCTACGGTTCAGTTTTGCTTGACTTTTAATATGTTTCAACGATTCATGATCAGAATGTATAACAAATTCTTTGGGCCATAAATAATGTTGCCATGTTTCCAAAGTCCGAACAAGAGCATATAATTCCTTATCATAAGTAGAATAATTCAGACTAGGCCCACTCAATTTTTCAGAAAAGTATGCAACAGGTTTACCATCTTGTAATAACACACCTCCTAATCCAATTCCACTAGCATCACATTCAAGCTCAAAAGTCTTATTAAAATCAGGAAGTTGGAG
The DNA here is from genome assembly GCA_039707655.1 of Elymus sibiricus. Lineage (NCBI taxonomy): Eukaryota > Viridiplantae > Streptophyta > Magnoliopsida > Poales > Poaceae > Elymus > Elymus sibiricus. The sequence continues at coordinate 245,080,533 of CM077665.1, forward strand.
TAATGGAGCATGTGTTAACTTATCTTTCAATACCGTGAAGGCTTCTTCCTGTGCGGTACCCCAAATAAAAGGCACATCCTTCTTTGTAAGCTCATTTAGAGGTGCAGCAATGGTGCTGAAATCCCTCACAAAACGCCTATAGAAACCAGCGAGTCCAAGAAAACTCCTCACTTGTGTGACCGTTTTGGGCTGCGGCCAACTCTCAATAGCTTCAATCTTGGCTTTATCAACTTCAATTCCCTGTGGAGTAACAACATAGCCAAGAAAAGAAACTCGGTCGGTGCAAAAGGTGCACTTCCCAAGGTTACCAAACAAACGTGCATCACGTAGAGCGAGAAAAACAGCACGTAAATGTTCCAAATGTTCCTCCAAAGATCTACTATAAATCAGTATATCATCAAAATAGACTACCACAAATCGTCCAATGAAAGCACGTAAAACCTCGTTCATTAATCTCATGAAAGTGCTAGGTGCATTAGTTAACCCAAAAGGCATGACTAACCACTCATATAATCCAAACTTAGTTTTAAATGTTGTTTTCCATTCATCTCCCAATTTCATATGAATTTGATGGTATCCACTACGCAAATCAACTTTGGAGAAAATTGTAGAGCCACTTAATTCATCAAGCATATCATCTAGCCTAGGAATAGGATGGCGATAACGAATAGTAATATTATTAATGCCTCTACAATCAACACACATACGCGATGTACCATCCTTTTTAGGCACTAGAATAATAGGAACAGCACAAGGACTAAGAGATTCACGTATATAACCTTTGTCGAGCAGCTCCTGTACTTGACGCATAATCTCCTTCGTCTCCTCTGGATTGGTACGGTATGGCGCACGGTTGGGCAGCGATGCACCGGGAATTAAGTCAATCTGATGCTCAATCCCTCGAATAGGTGGTAATCCCGGTGGCACGTCTTGTGGAAAGACGTCAGCGAACTCCTGCAAAATGTTAGTGACAGCAGGAGGCAAAGAGGGAGGCATGTCCTCGAATGAAAATAATACATCTTTGCATACAAAAGCATAGCAAACAGATGTAGTGACATCCAAATCAGTAATATCAGATTTAGTGGCAAGTAAACAACCACTCTTCAGTTTTATTTCAGATATAACACTAGATGATTGTTTATGAGGCTTATTATGTTGCTCAAATTCCTTTGCCACAATCTGATTTTCACTCTCACTTTGCTTCTGTTTTGCTTTACTAGCTCTAGCAATGTCATCTTTCATAATATGTTCGGGCGACATAGGAAGCAAAGTTATATTTTTATCCTTATGAACAAGAGTATACTGATTTGTCCTACCATGGTGTACAGAATTTTTATCAAATTGCCATGGTCTACCAAGTAAAACGGAGCATGCTTGCATGGGTACCACATCACAATCAACATAATCAGAATATGTAGCAATGCTAAAGTGCACACGAACAGTACGTGTTACCTTAACCTTGCCACTGTTGTTGAACCATTGGATGTAATAAGGATGAGGATGTGGTCTGGTGGTTACAGAAAGCTTCTCCACCATCTCCATGCTAGCCAAGTTGTTGCAACTCCCTCCATCGATGATGACGCGAACAGAACGCTCCTTCACAACTCCCTTTGTATGGAACAAGTTGTGCCTCTGATTTTGCTCAGCCTGTGTAACTTGCACACTCAAAACACGTTGAGCAACTAAACTTTCATACCTGTCAGCGTAGTCAGCAGCCATGTAGTGTGTCTCTTGTTCAGTCTCCTCTACACCTTGTTCTTCACTCGCAATAAGAGCCAGGGTCTCCTCATCATAATCACTAGCGGAGTCATATCCACCATCCTCAGTAACTATCATCACACGCTTGGAAGGACATTCTCTCGCATAGTGACCTCCACCCTTGCAACGACGACATATAACCTCATGTGTTTGCCCTGTGGATGCAATGGAAGAAGAAGAGCTCTGTGCTGGCCCGGAAGGTGTGCTCTTCGCGGGAGGTGGAACAGAGGCCTGTTTCCTGGTATCTCGGTTGGAGTTGGAGGCTGACGTAGGCGGTGCTGCAGCCGGACATGTGGAAGTAGAGGAGGTACGTGGAGTCCATGATGAAGTGCGACCTGCAGAAAAATTAGTTCGTGCCAATGCCTGTCGATCCTGCACTTCACGTTCAGCTTTTACAGCAAGATGAAATAAACGAGTGATAGTGTTATACTCCTTATACTCTAGAATAGTCTGAATCTCTCTATTTAATCCACCCATAAAACGTGCAAGCATAGCTTCATTCTCCTCAACAATACCACATCTAATCATGCCAGTTTGTAACTCCTGATAATATTCCTCGACAGAATTTTTTCCTTGTCTTAAACGCTGCAAATTTTGAAGCAATTCACGTTGATAATATGGTGGAACCCAACGATTACGCATAGCGGTTTTCAAAGCAGCCCAAGTAGTTGGGATATTAGCGTGATGTATTCTACAATGTTCAGACCACCAAACACAAGCAAAACTAGTGAACGAACAAACAGCAGCAGTAACACGTCTATCCTCAGGATATTGTAAGCATGTAAATCGTTGTTCTGTTTCTAACTCCCAAGTAAGATATATATCCGGAACATATCTACCATCAAATGTAGGAATATTCAATTTAAGTTTAGGGAGATGGTCATGATTTTGTACCTGAGGGGGTGGTGCAGCCCTACCATTGCGATCGTAGGCACGTGGACGACCTGGTGCGTGTGGTGGTGGTTGCCCTTGGGCCTGAGCTGGAGCAACCTCTCCCTCATCGTCGTAATCACCATCGTAGTCAGCGTTCTGATCAACAGTAGTAGCAGCAGCAGCCACAGAAGCCACAGCAGTAGGAACGGCACCAGAATGTTGGCCTTCCTCTAGGGGCACACGTTGTGCGCGCCCCGCAAAATTCGGCCGACGTTGTTGTTGTTGCTGAGTTATGACCGGTGCAGCTGGTGGTAGACGTGCAAGCACCTCATTGAACTTAGCGTCCAACTGCATCTCGAACGTCTTCTCCAATCCATCTAGCTTCTCCATGGCCTCTCCAAGGCTGGTCACGAAGTCTTGTACCTGGTCAGCCATCATTTGCTGGAATTTATCATGGAGCTCCTTGTTGGTCATAACCTCCCATTCGACCTCGTCAGCTTGTGATCCTGGCATGGTTAGCAGTAATAGGAACACACAAGAATATGAACCTACAGACTACTAGGAAGTGGTGGTGGTGTGTCACAAATCCGTCAAGCAAATCTCAAATTCTTACCAGTTCTTACCCAGCAGCAGGTGGTGATTGGCAACCGGTGTAGTCAAAAACTCTCAAAGCTTGCATAGAGCGATTGCCAGGTGGTGTCAAACACATGACGTAGATATATGTGGAGCTGGGAAGGCTTAAACTATGGTAGCAAAAAGGGGTCAGCAATAATCAGTTCAGAGATGCAAAGTTGAAAAAAACGCTCAACGACGGTACGATGCTGGTCCTAGGCTAGACCGTGCTAGAGACGCAAGCCTAAAACACCAACAAAATCACAACGTTACACGTAATCAAGGGAAGAGCACACTCTGATTTTTTTTTTTGGCGCCTCTTTTTTTTTTTGCGCTCTTTTTTTTTTTTTTTGCTCAGAAAATCACAATAATGGCGTGTGTCTCAAAACTCTTCCCAAGACGTACAAACAGGATAGGCACGAAAAAAATTTGAGTAATTTTTTTTTTCTGGAGCGATTCGGGGCTGCGACGACCAAAAATTACGAAAAAATCACTATGATGGCGTGTGTCTCAAAACGCTCCGCAAGGCCTAAAATGATGATAGGGAAAAAATATTTTCACCCGCCGAAATTTTGGCCTAGAAAGTGCTCTGAAAAGCGTGCCAGACTCAATAAAAACCCTAAAAACAAAGGGATCTCGAAACTCAATAAAAGGGATCTCTGAAAAGCGTGCCAGACTCAATAAAAACCCTAAAAACAAAGGGATCTCTGAAAAGCGTGCCAGACTCAATAAAAGCGTGCTCCGATTTTTTTTTTTTCGACACCTACTCAGGCAAGGAAACTCGAAAATAAAAACAAAGGGATCTCGAAATCAATCCGAATACCTAAGGAACTCGGATTAGAGGCGGATATGGGTGGTGATATATGGAGTCAGATTGGTAGTGGATATATGATGGTGTATATGGACTCGGATGAGAGGCGGATATATGATGATGTATAAGGACTCGGATTGGTGTGGCGGATCTGTGGTGGTGGTATATGGACTCGGATTGGTGGCGGATCTGTGGTGGAGGTATATGGCAGCGATGAAGATGATGCGGTGGCGGCGTGACAATCTGTGACTAGAACTCGAAACTCTAAAAGACTAGACGCTAAGACCAGCAACTCGACACGACGATGCACCCACAATTTCAACAAAGCAAAACACTGAAAAGACTATGCAAAGGCTCAGATTGGTTCGGATATGATGATCTAATCCTAATTTGTTTTTTGTGGCTTTTTCGTGGACGGTAGGTATGAAGAACATATGCAATCTATACTACGAAAGACTGGTAAATCTCACCGAGCAACCTGGAAATCTGATACCACTTGATAGAGGCGAAGGTGTCCCGTCTTTCGATGAGATGGTGGCTATCGTTTTGGTGGAAGTCGACTTTCACGATCCGACTACGAACGTGCGAAGACGTCGCGCCTTAGCAATCGCTAAACCAACTCCGAGAGGTTATTGACCACGCCGGAGCACGATCAACCTGACCCCGAAGGTTTATTTCCTGCACGCAAACGAAGAACAAGCAAGAAACTAAGATTGCAATCTGGATATTGCGTATAAAAGAGGAAAGCTTTATTGATGAAGTGGGGTTCTGTGACGTCTTGGTCTGGTCGTGGAACACAAACGAAGGACGCGAAGTTGCAGCTATGGCGAACTTGTAATCTAAACAAAACCCAAATCTAAAACGATGCCCTAAGGGCTGTATATATGAGGGAATAGAAGGGGATTTCGTGGCCCCTTGGAGGAGGGGTCCGAAACCAGCCCTAACTCCGTTTCCCCACACATACGGACTCTAAAAATAGCCTAATAAGTGGTATTTCGAAATTACATGGGCCTGGCCCAAAAATAAGGTGACGCAGCACCTATATTAGCCTATGGACGAAATTTATGAAGTGGCCTCTTGTATATTTCGTCCAAGCCTCCAAGCACTCCTTATGGTGGCTTCAAAGTGCGAAAATCACCACTGGAAACTCCGTTGTTCCTTCCCGTGCGCGCACCTTCTCCCCCATGCTTAATCCCGCTCCAATGGCCATCCTTCTTGTCCATGCTAGGTCCTTCATTCATAAGTAAAACAAAAGTATCTAATTTAGGCAGCATCATATGTTCATGAACATTAGAAGGATTTCCATGAAACGAAAGTACCTGATAATTTAGTTGGCGTGCGCGGGCTCTAGTAATTGGTCCAATCTGTGTAGCTGGTGGGGATGTGGGTGTAACACTAGTAGGGATGTCCTCATCAAGAAGTGTGTTTGGCAGGAGCTGGTACCCGGCCTTCTGGTGCTATGGCCGGATCCGGACTAAAGGCCAGATCATCCCCGGGGTTAAGGCCTCGGAATCCTCGGGTGCGTCAGATGAGACTGCGAGCCCGGTGAACGAAAGATCGCCCTGAGAGTTTACGGAGAACTCTAGGTTCCCGAATCTGACCCCTTGATAAGGGGGGAAACTCCCGATCCGGCCAAGACGGCCGGTCGAGTCAGCGTGCAGCATAATGCTGCAGAAAGTGAAGATCTGTCCATGGACGAAGGAGTCTATGTTCCAGACTTCTTCGTTAATGACGACGCGAGCCATCGATTCCTTTGGCGATCACAGCGGAACTCTCAATGAAAGCACCAATGTCGGTGTCAAAACCGCCGGATCTCGGGTAGGGGGCCCGAGCTGTGAGTCTAAGATCGATGGTAACAAGGGGACGAAGGAGACGATGTTTACCCAGGTTCGGGCCCTCCTATGGAGGTAAAACCCTACGTCCTGCTCGATTATATTGATGGTATGAAGGTTACAGAGTTGAACTACCTCGAGATCGACTAGCTAAAACCCTAGATGAGTTTCTCTGTCCTACAATCTAAAACCCTCTCGGTTTATATAGACACCGGGGGGTACCTAGGGTTTACACATGACAGGTCTCCTGCCGGGGATGGAAATGTCGATTCCCTCATCTTGACTTGGAGTGCACGACGCGCCTTCGGGACATCCTTCTAGAACACAGGGTCTCGATGTATCCGACCCCTCCTGCGACAATCACAGTGCGGCCCACCATGCCGGCCTATTGAGAGATAGGCCAGCGGCCCGAGGACCCCTTAGTCCAGGACTCCCTCACCGCCCGCCGCCGCGATCCGCCTCATCTATGCCATGCGACCGACCTAGCTCGTCGGTTGCGCGCGCCGCCGCATGTCCCGTGAAGACTGTCCCGAGTACAACACGCCCCTTTGCCGATCGAGCCACAGGTTGCCATCGTGTCGTCCCTTCGGACCGCTGCGTCGCCGCCCCGAGGTCTTCCTGTCGGCTTCCCCGACCCGCGCGTCGCTCCCGTCGCCGCCCCGAGATCCTTCCGCCGGCTACCCTGTAGCCTTCGCCGCCTTTACGTCGCCCCTTAGTGCAGATGCGTCGCGGCATGCGGTCCACCCCGTCTCCCAATGGGCCGTCGCCCCCGGCCAGTGGTTCTCACCGCAGCTGCCCCGACCCACGAGCCGCAGCTACACTGCCCCATCGGGCTGTAGTGCCGCGACACACGGTCCCCGCCGCCGCCCGAGGCCGTCCCCGTGGCCGCACCGACCCGCGCACCGCCGCAATGCCGCCCCTTCGGGCCGTAGCGCCGTGGCACACGGTCCACGCAGCCACCCCGAGGTCTCCCCGTCGTCGCCCCAACCGCCTGTTGCAGCTGCATCGCCCCTTCGGGTTGTAGCGCCGCGGCCCGCGGTTCACTCCATCGTTTCCGCGCGTCCACTCTACATGGTATGTACCGCACCGCCTCCCTTGGCACGGGACCGCCACCGTCCGTGCTGGTCTTCGTCACGCTGTCGGGTTCTTCCTCACCTACTTCGAGCCTCCCCACCGCACTCCTAACCAGCCACCGCCGCGGCTGTCAAGCCGCGGCTCCCGCTCTTCTTCGTCCAGCACCAGCTCATCGCCAGCGTCGCCGTCCTCTACCCCAACCACTTCATCTACTCCGACCACCGTGGGCGACTTCGCCCCCCCTCCGATTTGCGCCATAACCGTCATCGAGTCCTTCTCTGCTAGCCTCCTCGACATGGCATACAAGTTGTGTGCAGGTCGCCGTCAACGCATGCTCGGTGCTGGCAACACCAACGCATGCCTTCGTCCCTGTTGTGTTCCAAGGTCTGGCAAGCCTGGAGCAACGCATCGTCAACATCGACTTCGTCCGTCTACGCATGCCCAGTGCTGGCAACACCGATGCGTGCCTTTGTCCATGACGTGTCCCCAGACTAGGCAATCCCGGCGCGACGCGTCTCAACTTCGTCTTCTTCCCGGCGCACCACTACTTCAACACCACTGCGCCCATGACTAACTCAGCGCCTCGTTGCGCCTGCGGCTCCTCGGCGACTACCTCGACACCGGCTACCCCGACTCGACATCAACCACGACGTTCTTCGCATGGATACCTCGACCACGGCTACACCACCCTATGCTCTCGGCTACCTTGACATCGACACAAAGGGTATCATCTCGCTTGAGCAACTCATCGGCTTCCTCTACAGTCCACGCGTCCGTGAAGCGACACCGTCCCCGACACTCCCGCTGCGACTGCGGGGGGATGTCAGGCCGTCGGCTGTTATTCTCTCCAGTCTGACCGTCTGTGACGCTCTCGTTGTTCGCAACGCTATCGCTATGACTGCGGGGGGATGATAGAGATATATTTAGTAGTCAGAGATTGTCCGGGGTTAGATAGAAATTATTTCCATCTTATCTCTAGGAGGTGTCTTGCCCTACAAATCTTGTACTCTATATATACTCGCCCATGTGGCTCAATACAACATCCATCATATTCCACACCAATCCCTCTCTCTCCCTTATAACACTTCTTGTCCATGCTAGGTCCTTCATTGATAAGTAAAACAAAAGTATCTAATTTAGGCAACATCATATGTTCATGAACAACAGAAGGATTTCCAAGAAACAAAAGTACCTGGTACTTCAATTGGTGTGCCCGAGCTCTAGTAATTGGTCCAGTATGTATAGCAGTAGGGGCTTAGGGTGTAACATTAGTAGGGCTGCCCTCATCATCCTCCCCTGCTTGAAATGAAGTCATCCTCAATGGAAGCTCATCTTGCTCACCCAATTAATGCATCATATCTACAATGTTAAATGTGGGACTAACCCCAAACTATGCAGGCAACTTAAGTGTGGCACCCCGGCTCAGAGAACCGGATTAATAGTGTTTCCAAACCCAGAGATCATGTCTTCTGGAAACACACAACTTGGTACAGAACAGAACTGAACTTTATTGATAGATTTCGGGTACAAGCTCATATTTTACAAAGATAGCGAGGCCAAAGGCACACTCGGTGCTATGACAGTATCTACATTATTTATGAAACATAGCAGGGCCTCGGAACTACTAAGTAATTCTACAACGTAGCGGAACATAGCGGAAACTCCATCCACAAGGACACTGCTGAGGACACAGCCTAGTTAGCGTAACACGAACCTTCGGGACCTCCGTCCTCGGCTTCTCCTGCATCTGGCATGATACGCCAGGTGAGTACTTTGAATGTACTCGCAAGCTCACGACAACCAAGTAATGCAGCAAACAATAGCATGTCAATCAACATGTTATTTCTTAAGCAATTCACTTACAGTTACCGGTTATCAACTTACTCTCTTCCGGGTTGTCCCACAACCCTCGGAATACTCATAACTCATCGAGTACTTCCGATCATACGACAAGTTCTTCCATCATTATTATCACGATTACGGTTGACCACCTAGTGAGGTCTGGACGGGCTGTCCAATACCGTGGACGCGGCTATTCGAATAGATTTTTCACTCTGCAGAGGTTGCGCACTTTACCCACACCATGGAGCACCTGGCCTCGTGATCCCATTCGGGTGGACCAGCGTTGCTCCAACGAAACCTGCCTGACCCGTGACTCTCCCATCGTACCACCGGCATTCATCCTCCCCCGGAGTCCTGCCCTGGGTGGCCCCTGTGTCCTCATGACACGTGCCACCGTCGTGGCCAAACTAAACTGTCCCAAACGGGGACGCCGGCAAAAAACTCAACTGGGCTCACAGGGTTATCGTCGCCTACCTGATCAGGGTAGCACGCAGCATAACCCTCCCTCTTTGGAGGTACCGGTGAAAGAGCACGCCATCAGACCAAGTCAAGGCCGTCCCATACCGGCAATGTGGTTGCACGGGTAAGCCCGGACAGGTGACTCAAGATCAACCACTAAGTTCATTTAACAAATATAGTGGTTCATCACAATACTTAGGTATTTAAATTAAATTACTATGCATTATCAGATAGTAAATAAATAAACATAATGCATGGAAATATGCAATGCTATTGAAATGCTTCATGAAATGGGTGTCCTGGCTTGCCTTGCTCTGTTGGGTGGTTCACAAACTCCTGGTCTTCAAAACCACAAAGATCTCCTTCTGAAAATATTTCAAAATGGCAAAGGAAATGTCACATAACATGTTTCTGTTCACCAGAAATTCTATGAGTATTGGAAAAATACCAACTTTGGTCAGAAAATAAAGGGGTTCAATACAGACCCAATGCAAAAAGAATCAACTGAATTGGACCTTTAAATAAAAAGTTATAGCTGGTCAAAGTTTCTGGTCAAATCTGATTAAAAATGAAAAATCAGAAAAACAGAAAAGGGCCACGTCGAAGACGTATTTTGCTCGGGCGCCTCCACTTATACCGCTTCGGCGCGCGTGGCTGAGCCACTGACGTGCGGGCCCCGGGTTCAGTTTAAACAAAGGGAAGAGAGGGAACAGAGAGGGGCGGAGCTCCGATGATGGTCGCCGGTGATAGGGACGGCGTTGAGGTTCGGCGACTGCGGGGATGGAACAAGCGCACGACGGCAAGCACGTACGTACCCGTAGTTCGACTAGAGGTGGCCGGACGAAGTCGTCCCCTTCTTCTCCGGCGGTTGCGGCGCTCGGGTGTCGACGGAGACAATGATTCCGGCGATGATTTGCTCGGGCAGGAGGTCGAGGAGGACCAGGGGGATGAGCTGAGCTCGAGGGTGAGGGCGGTTGGGGCTAGGGTGGAGTGGAACGGTGAGGAGGCAGAGCTCGGGGTTCGGCGGATCTCCGGCGAGGTTCGAGGCCAGAGGGCCTCTCGGCCGTAGCTCGCTGCTCGGGAGGTCGATTGGAAGGTGGAGGAGTGGGGTGAGGAGCTCGGAGGGCTGGCCGGGGCTTTAAATAGGCGAGGGGCGTAGGCGGGCGAGCTGTCTGGAACGGCCGGCACTGTGGCCACGTCGCCGGGGCAAGGACGGCGAGCTGGCTGTCCGGGAGCGGCGACGAGACGGGAGAGAGCATGGGAAGAGTAAATGCGGGGTGGAGGCTAGCGGAGGAAGGCGACGCGCCGCAGGCCACAGTGCAGCCATGGGCGACACAGTTCCCGGGCGCCGTGGCGGCCGCCAAGGCCAACTCCGGCGAGGGGGAAGGGTCTGGAGGGTCCAGGTGGAAGGAGGAGGGGATGTCGGCATGCTAGGACAAGGTACGGCAACGCGGGGCGGCTAGAGTGATCTCATCCGATGCGGACGCAGTGCAGAGCGCACGCACTGGCATGCCAGTGCCGTGCTCACCACGGGCGTTGGCACCTGCAGGCCACGCACGCCTGGCAAACCTTGTCCGAAGCGTCGACCTGACCTCAAATAGATACTACAAGTCCCTGGGTAGGATCAGGTTGGGCAAGATTCAGAGAACTGAGCCAAAACAGCTTCTGGCTAAGATCTTGAGAGGGATCTGGAGAGAAGATGAGTTGTGCTTGGAGCCAAAGGAGATGTCTAGAGTGATCTAGGTTAGAAGGACTACAAACTGGCAAAGTTTGGAAGGGTTTGAAAAAGATTTGAATGAGGTTCATGAACAAACTGTCATACTAGACCAGAAACCAAATGAGCTTGTGGCACTCACATAGATGGTCTCCTGATGATGAAACTTGGTGGAGGGAAGTCATTTGAGATATAGGAGATGCCATAAAAGTTTCATGGCATGGAGCCACCTCTAGCTGGTACTTCCTTCACAGAGGTTTGGACTAAGCAGAAACTTGTCAGAGTTTTGCTGCTGAAAATTTGTACTGGACAAGATGATATTTTTGGATATTGTGGCTAGATAGGATCCCTAGTATATCAGGGAATTTATTGGGAATTTTCTGAGCTAAAAAAATAGGGGTTGCTTCACAATGGACCAGTTTTGGCCAGAGAAGAAAATAATTGTTCTGGCCAAAATTTTGTATTGGGCAATGGAATATTTTTTAATATTATGGAATGGTATGATGATAAGAAGGTGTGACAGAAGTTTGGGATTTTATTGATCATCCAAACTATAGGTTGCTTCACAACCCATAGTGATGACATAATTTCCCAAATAAAGAAAAGAATTATTGGGAAAAGATTAAATTTTGGGAATTGATCCAGGAGAGGTGTGGAAAGGTTTTGACAAGGTGATGAGGGTTTTGGGTTACTTGGGAAAAGATTCAAAAGTTTCCAAGATCCAAAGTCAATAGGAAAGCTTCAAATACCATCAAAATTGCAATTAAAACCAAAAAGATTTTGAAAAGAAAAAGTTGCCAAAAATCAGGGTGTCACAAACCTACCCCCCTTAGGATGAATCTCGTCCTCGAGATTCGGTTGCTCAAGGAACAAGTACGGGTATGCGGATCTTAGGAAATCTTCTCTTTCCCAGGTAGCCTCTTCCTCAGTGTGGTGCTCCTACAATACCTTGTAAAATTTGATCACCTTACTCCTGGTAGTCCTTTCCATCTCATCCAAGATTCTGACGGGTTTCTCTTCATAGGTCAGATCTTTAGCCAGTTCTAGCTCACTCATATCTGCCTGCTTAATCGGTGGTGCAATGCACTTTCTTAGCTGTGATATGTGGAAAACGTCATGAACATCAGATAACTCCGGTGGTAGTTCCAACTGATATGCTACCCTGCCTTTCCTAGCAATTACTGGAAAGGGACCGATGTATCTTGGTGCAAGCTTTCCCCGGGTGTCGGTGTCAAAACCGGCGGATCTCGGGTAGGGGGTTCCGAGTTGTGAGACTTGGATCGATGGTAACAAGAGACGAAGGGGACAAGGTTTTACCCAGTTTTGAGCCCTCCTATGGAGGTAATACCCTACGTCCTGCTTGATTATATTGATGGTATGAGGATTACAGAGTTGATCTACCTCGAGATCAAGTAGCTAAAACCCTAGATGAGTTCTGTTGGTCTACAACCTAAAACCCTCCGGCTTATATAGACACCGGGGGTCCCTAGGGTTTACACATGGTCGGTTACACGCCGAGGGGATAAACATGCCTATTCACTACCTTAAACGTGTAGGGCACGCCACGATTCTAGAAGCTTCCTTTCTGGAGTCTGGGTCTTCAATCCATCCTGTGTCCGGCATGCGGCCCATATAGTCCGGCCCATAACAAATAGGTCGGCCTCCCGAGGGCCCCTTAAACCAGGACTCCCTCAGTAGCCCCCGAACTAGCCTCCAACGCCAAGAGTCCTAGCCTCAGCTACTTCCTGTAATCAAAGTCTTCGGCTTGCGAGGCGAGTTCCCTCCTTCACATAGTGATCGGTCGAGTTAGTTCGGCCTCCGACGACGTGTAATTTTTCCGATCATAGATCGTCCGAACACCATGAGTCACCGGCCCTGAAGGCCAAACGTCAGGGAGTAAACAGCGATTCTTGACAACCTTTCAGACGAAAAGTCACGGCCCACCACGACCATCGAGCCAGTCGTAAAGACTCGATTCGCGGTTCGAGGCAGTTTCCAACAGCACGATCCATCAATACACAGATCGTGCCCCGTTTTATATGGGGTATGTTTTAATCATGCGTGTATAACGGCACGCACGTCTTGGGAAGCGGAGATATTCACGGCACAGTAAAGGGAGGCTAACCGGCGTCAAGCCTCAATAAAAGGGAAGGAAAACCCCTAGACTTATCCGCACTTCCCATTCGCATCCCTGCTTCCCCAATCTCCGAGCTTCCAGAGCCCAGATCTAGGTTTTCCATTCTTCCTCCTCCGAGCTTAGCCATGGCCAGCTCCGGCTCCAATGGCAAGTGGGAGGCATCCACGGTCACAGACCAAGACATCCGGGACCTCAAGGACGCCGGCTACCTCCCCGCCAATGTTTTCCACCGCGCTGCGGAGGAGGGCCAGGTGATCCCCACCCCCAAACCAGGTGAGAGGGTGGTCTTCATCCCTCACTTCATCCGAGGATTGAGCTTCCCGCTCCACCCCTTCGTGAGGGGCCTCATGTTCTTTTATGGTCTCGACTTCCACGACCTCCCGCCGAACTCTTTCATGCATATATCGGCCTTTATCATCGTCTGCGAGGCCTTCCTGCGCGTCGAACCACACTTCGGACTATGGCTCAAGATATTCAATATCAAGCCGAAGTGTGTCGCAGGCGCACACGCAGACTGTGGCGGGGCAGTCATCAGCAAGCTCCCTCACGCAGTATGGCCGTCCGGCACCTTTATCGATACCATCAAGACCTGGCAGAAAGAGTGGTTTTACATCACCGAGCAAAGGGAGGAGGGCGGAACTGTTCCTGCCGAATTCAGATCCGGCCCCCCGACCAGATTGACCTCATGGGTCCGAAAGGGCCTTGATTGGGGGTCGGATACCGAGTCGAACGATCTGCAGAGGGGCATCGCCTCCCTGATAAAAGAAAACATCGATCTGACCAGCGTGGTCCAGATTATGCTCCGCCGGCGTATCCTCTCCTTTCAGCGCCGGGCCTCTCCTATGTGGACTTACCAGACTAACGATGATCCTACGATCCGTCAGCTCTTCCGCACCACTCGGGAGAAGCTATGGAAGGCGCTGTTCAAAGCGCAGGAGAAGTGGTCGGGCAAGAAGGAGGACAAGGGCTTGAGCGCCATCAAGCCCCCACCCGAGGTATAGCACAGTTTTATTTGATCGGCTCTGTCTTCCCAAAGATAGTCTAAGCATTTTCCGATCACCTTTCGTTGGAATGGTTGAGCAAAGCTACGGGCATCAAGTGTCCGGCTCCACAGCCCGAAGACCCCAAGTCTCCGCTGCTGTTGGAGATGCTCGTCGTGGCACCTTACAAGGCGCCAGAGAAGAAGGAGAAGAAGAAGCCAAGCCGAACAGGCCTGCGCATTAGGGACCAGCCGGAGGCTGCGTCCGAAGAAACCCATGTCTCCTCGAATCAAGAGGAGGAGCATGAGGGTGAGGAGGGAGGTGATTCCCCCCTCGCGGGAAAGAGGGCGGCGTCGTCGGATGCCCCGGAGGACTTAGATCCTCCCGCCCCGAAGAAAGCGCGCCGGACACAGGTAGCCCTGTCCGGTGACAGCTCGGACTCGGATACTGAGTCCGAGGATTTCGAAAGGGTTCCGCGAAGGAACCTCAGGGTTAAGCCCCCACCTCGAAGGTAAGGATCTGAAGACCTCCCGAGCCATTAGCGCTAAGTTTTTTTAATGTTATTAACGTGTGAGTGCCTTCTGACTTGCAGCCCACCACACGTTCTCCCCACCGACCAAGTTTCGGACGTGGAGACCCCGCCCACCGAGCTAGCGGAGAGCGGAACCGCGTCGCACCCCTCTTCTCCGGGCGCCGCGAAGGACACCGCGGAGGTGTCATCCCAGCAGGCTCCTTTGGCGCCAGACACTGGAGGCGGGGGTGATGACGTCATGGTCGAGGCAAACACCTCGGCCGCCGAAGACCCGGGGGAGAAGCCCCTCCCGGATACTGAGGAGACCGGACAAGAAGATGTCCAGTCACCTCCAAGGTTGTCTCCGGAGCGCACCATGCCTCCGGAGGCACAGGTTCAATCCCCGGTTGGAGATCGGGTCAATCGATCACCACCGACGCCGCCGACCACCGGGTGGCCGGCTATGGGGGAGGCTCTGTCAAGCGCCTCCATCTCCGAAGAGCACCGCACCCTTATGGGCGCGGTATTGCAGAGCATTCAGTCCGTAGACCACGGACTGAAGGAGGCCTTCAATGGTCTCCTGACGGGCTTCCAGGTAAGCCATGTAATGCTCTATTTTGTGAAATATTGATTTCTTTGAGTAATTATTATATACATGGCAGCCCCCGAGCCCTAGGTGAGTTTGGGAAAACTTACCTGGGGGTCTATAATAGACTATTATCCGAACTATGTACAAGACAAATGTGTGTTCGGAATGTTTTAGCAGCCGTAAAAAAAGGACCGGGCCCGGGAACTTATCTATGACAGTTCGGAAGATTTCCAACCCATGTAACTTGATATGGTTGTTTTGTATTTTGCAGGCTTCGTCTACGGCGGCGGCTTCTAACGCTGCCGAGCTGGACGAGCTAAATCGGAAGCTCAAAAGCTCCGAAGACGAGCTTGACGCTCTGAACAAGAGATTCGACGAGGCGCAAGGTAAGCCGGATTAGAGTATCAAAACTCTTCTTTACCGCACTATCAACGCGGTTTTTTGATATGAGTCTATGCTTACGCAGCCTCGGCGAAGGAGGTCGAGAAGCTCAAAGCCGAGCTTGAGAAAGCGAGGCAGGAAGCTTTGGTTGAGAAGGCGGCGGCCAAAGAAGCGGCTACCGCACTATCCGCCCTGAGAGCCACTAGCGACAAGCATGAGGCTCGGGTGGAAGAAATTCAACAGGAGCTCAAGGACGCAGGCCAAAAGTGCGAGGTCCTTGAGCGGAAAGGGAAGGAGCAGGCCGCCGAACTATCCACCCTGAGAACCGATCTCCAAAAGGAGCGGGTGGATAGGCGGTCCTATGAAGAGGAGATCAGCCAGGCCAAGGCTATCATGGATGGTAAGCCATATTTATTGCAGTGTATCTTCGGGGATAGGAAGTTCAAAGTGCTCACCCAAGTATGGCGTTCCTTAGGCGCCTGCTCGGAACTCCAGAAGAGCCCGCGGACGCAAACCAGCTCTATGCTTCACGGGGAGAAGGAGACGAAGCTCGGCTGTTTTGGGCGCAATTCGAAGCCCCCGAGCGCTCTCCTCTCCTTGTTGAGCAGCTGAAGCAGCTGGTGGAGCTACACCGGATGGCGGAGCCGGCCATGAAGGATCTCTGTATCCGGCTATGGCCCAACGAGCCACTGCCGGGCAACTACTTCGGCCTGGTGCAAAAGCTGAGCGACGCCTCTCCTCGGATCGACGTACTAAGGCGATCTTCGTGCATTCAGGGAGCTCGGATGACCTTCGCGAAGGCCAAGGTGCACTGGCTGGGGCTCGATCCGATGAAGATAGCCACCGCCCCTCCGCCTCCTGGAAAGGAGCATAGGCGCCCCGAGCTGTACTTCTCCGGAGTTATGGAGGGTGCTCGGGCCATAGAATCTCAGTGTTCGAGAGAGAACGTGTATGAGTAAAGTGTTGTAATATGTCCGAAGACTTTTCAACGTGTATATATTTAAAAAGCATGGTTTATCATGTCTTGTGTGTTTTGCATCCTTTATAACTCCTTTGTGACCGTTAAACCTGAAAGCTGCGAGTCGTCGGCTTCAGCCCCCATGTAGATACTACGCGGGGTGTCTCTTACAATCGCACTGTGACCCTTTAGCCGAACTATCGGCACCCGAAGGCGGTAGTGCGGGGTAGACAAGGCAATCGGACCATAATGCTTTATTGCTTTCACTTAGCCGTAGGGCCGCGAGAAAGGAGTGTGGGGGGCTGATGACTAGCCCCCCCGGGTTCGTGATGTTCGGGATAACCGTGGCCGAAGCCTATATCACATGGTTTGTACGAATAAAAAACCCATCGTATGACACGGAGTAACCTCTGACGAGATTTAGTTAAACTTGGATTCGCAGACCAGTTCTCGCATACCATGATAGTCTATTTTCGGCTTTCTCCGCTGAGGTGCTTGACCAGGCTAGCCGGAAACACAATCGCATCGGTTCTCCCTTTGCCCTTTTAGCCGAACGAGCGGAACGTAAAGGGGCAACCACAGGAGCCGGGCAACCCAACTATTGACCCAAGACATAGTTCGGAACCAATGCATATAAAGCGGAATCCCAAGACACCGAACACGAAAACAGTTGTGCTTAGGGTGGTTTGAAGGTCGAGCCCCCGGTCTATTAGCCGGTTGCATCGCAAAAGTATACCAGACAGGTTCGCAAAAAAGAGAGGGAGAAATAGAGAATGCGCCAGAAATAGCAAAGTGATCATGAATGATACATCTGTATTTTACTCAACAACTCCTATTATTCAAATTGCCGATAAAACTGTTGACAGGTATTAAAAATGAAATATAAACCTTACAGGAGGGGGTTGTGCCAAGGGTCTTCGATAGGTGACCTGACGTCCACGATATACCCTATTGCTTGTTCGCGCCTGCGTCTAACAAGGAGTTGTATACCTCGATGGGTGTACTATTCGGCGAGCGGGCTTTGTCAAAAAGTCTTGAGAAGTCACCGAAGTGTGAATGAGCTTTACGCCGTAGTAGGTACGTTATGGTACCTGTAATGTGTCCGAAGACATGTTGATGGTGATAGTTCGGTCCAGCCGAACACTTACCCTTTAATAAGTTTCCCCACCGCTGCCCATGGAATTTTGAGCGTGAAGTTGTGCCTCCTTGGCACGTACTTTGCCGGTACTAGGGCCGTGCGATGGGGGGCGAATCCCTATTTATGGGGAGAGGAAGGTTCTGGTACTACGGATTGAGAGCGAGCTCGCTTCCCAGCCTTGGGTGCCTTTACGGTAGATGTCGGCGCTTGCCAATCATCGGTGTAATGGAATTCGGCCGCTAGGGCCAACGCATGTTCCTCAGTTCGGAGGGAGCGCTCTGTGTTGCCGTTGACAGTAATGACCCCCCTAGGGCCGGGCATCTTGAGCTTGAGGTATGCGTAGTGCGGGACGGCGTTAAAGCGAGTGAACACTGTACGGCCGAGCAGGGCGTGATAGCCGCTGCGGAAGGGTACGATGTCGAAGATCAAGTCCTCGCTTCGAAAGTTATCGGGTGAGCCGAACACAACTTCCAGGCTTACACAGCCTGTGCACCGGGTTTCAACGCCTGGGATCACTCCTTTGAAGGTAGTGTTACTGGGCTTGATCCTTGATGGATCTATGCCCATCTTTTTCACCGTATCTGAGTAAATCAGATTGAGGCTACTTCCACCGTCCATTAGGACTTTAGTGAGGTGGTACCCGTCTATGATCGGGTCTAGGACGAGTGCGGCCGAACCCCCGTGACAGATACTGGTCGGATGGTCACGTCGATCGAAGGTGATCGGGTATGCCGACCATGGGTTGTACTTCGGGGCTACAGGCTCTATGGCGTAGACATCTCGAAGGGCGCGCTTCCTCTCCTTTTTGGGTATATGAGTGGCGTAGATCATGTTTACTGTTTTTACCTCTGGAGGGAATTTCTTTTGTCCGCCACCGATCGGACCACGAGGTTCATCCTCATCCTCGCTGCGTGGGCTCTTGCCTTGGTCCTCAGATGCGAGCTTGCCGGCCTGTTTGAACACCCAACAGTTACGGTTGGTATGGTTGGCGGGCTTCTCTTGAGTGCCATGTATCTGGCAGGGCCTCTCCATGATCTTATCCAGCGGGGTGGGTCCGTCGCGATTGCCTTTAGGAGGCTTCTTCTGCTGCCCAGGACGGGAGTTGCGGAAACCGGCGTTAACGGTCGTGTCGTCGGCATCGATATTGTTGTGCCGGCGCTTGTTCTTATTGTGCTTTGGTTTCCCGTTTCCATCCCAAACTTCGGAGGTTCCGGGGTCTTCGAGGTTGTGGCTACGTCTAGCTAGCCAGTTATCCTCGCCCGCGCAAAAGCGGGTCATGAGTGATGTGAGGGCGGACATTGTCCTTGGTTTATCCTGGCCGAGCTGGCAAGCCAGCCACTCGTCCCGAATATTGTCCCTAAAGGAGGCTATTGCTTCGGCGTCAACAAGAACAAAGCTGAGAAACCCGTCATGACCCGTCTGACGCCCGATCTGAGAACAGATCGAGTTTGGGTCGTCGGTAATCTTCATCGACGAGATCCGATCTAGAGCCTCGTTGAGTATCGAGAGCTCGGTCGGGCCGGTCTGCTCAGAGCTTCCGGAGTGAACCTCCGATGCGTCCGCGCAGGGAGAGTGTTCGACAAGAACAGATGTCCGGTCGTCGGATACTATGACCTGATCCGGAGTGAAAGTCGGGCCCTCGCCGGGGTAGATCCCGTGGGCAGAGCCGAAAGATGGATCTGGGCTTAAAGCCTCAGAGTCTTCGGGCGTGGCAGGCGAGACTGCGAGCCCGGTTAGTGATAGATCGCCTCGAGAGTCTACGGAGAACTCTAAGTTCCCGAATCTGACCTCTTGATCAGGGGCGACACTTCCGACGCGGCCTAGATGGCCGGCCGGGTCGGCATGCAGGACAATGCTGCCGAAAGCGAAGATCTGTCCAGGGACAAAAGTGCCCGTATTGCGGACCTCTTCGTTGATGACTAGGCGAGCCATCGATTCCTTCTGGCGATCACAGCGGAACTCTCAATGAAAGGACCAATGTCGGTGTCAAAACCGGCGGATCTCGGGTAGGGTGTCCCGAGCTGTGAGACTTGGATCGATGGTAACAAGAGACGAAGGGGACAAGGTTTTACCCAGGTTCAGGCCCTCCTATGGAGGTAATACCCTACGTCCTGCTTGATTATATTGATGGTATGAGGATTACAGAGTTGATCTACCTCGAGATCAAGTAGCTAAAACCCTAGATGAGTTCTATTGGTCTACAACCTAAAACCCTCCGGCTTATATAGACGCCAGGGGTCCCTAGGGTTTACACATGGTCGGTTACACGCCGAGGGGATAAACATGCCTATTCACTACCTTAAACGTGGAGGGCACGCCACGATTCTAGAAGCTTCCTTTCTGGAGTCTGGGTCTTCAATCCATCCTGTGTCCGGCATGCGGCCCATATAGTCCGGCCCATAACAAATAGGTCGGCCTCCCGAGGACCCCTTAAACCAGGACTCCCTCACCGGGTATGAAACCTCTTCACTCCCTTCATGGGGGTTACTCGAAGGTAAGCATATTCTCCGGTCTCGAAAGTCACTTCCCGGTGTTTTGGATCATAGTAGCTCTTTTGACGGAACTTGGCTGCTCGAAGACGCTCCTGAATATCCTTGACCTGCTTCTCAGCCTCGAGCATCAAGTCCGTGCCAAAGATACGGCTATCTCCTGTCTGGGACCAATTCAATGGTGTGCGGCACTTCCGCCCATATAATGCTTCAAATGGCGACATCTTGAGACTTGACTAATAACTGTTATTATACGAGAATTCCGCATAGGGTAGGCTATCTTCCCATTTGGATCCATGGGTGAGAGCACAGGACCGAAGCATATCTTCCAGTATCTAGTTCACTCGTTCGGTCTGTCCATCTGTCTGCGGATGGTACGCCGTGCTATGCTTTAGCATGGTTCCCAAAGCTTGGTGCAATCGCAACCAGAATGTTGAGGTGAATAAGGAGCCCCTATCTGAGGTGATGGACTTGGGTACTCCATGAAGGCTGACTATCGTGGACAGCTGGTTTGCGTTGAAAGTGGTCTTTACCGGAATAAAGTGAGCCACTTTCGTGAGTATATCCACAATGACCCAGATAGCATCATTGCCTCTTGTTGACTTGGGCAGTCCAACAATGAAGTCCATGCATATGTCATCCCACTTCCACTGGGGAACTGGTAAAGGTTGTAGTAGCCCAGCGGGTTTCTGGTGTTCAGCCTTGACTTTGTTGCAGATGTCACAGCAGGCGACATGGTATGCTATATCCCTTCGCATTCCTGGCCACCAAAAGGTTTCTCTCAGATCCTGATACATTTTTGTGCCTCCCGGGTGGATAGAGTATGCGGACGCATGAGCTTCTCTGAGTATTTGCTGTCTCAGATTATTCTAGTCGGGCACACATATCCGTTTCTCAAACCATAAGGTGCCTTGGTCATCCACGCGGAAGGACTTGGCCTTCCCTTTAAGAATCAACTCCTTGATCTCTTTTATTCCTTCATCGGGTTTTTGAGCTTCTTTAATTTCTTCCATAAGTGTTGGAGAAATTTCCAAAGTATCCGGGGTAATTGGGCCGCATAGTACCATGTTGAGCTTAGCGAACTCCTCTTGTAACCTTGGATGGATACTTCCCATTAGTGCATTCACCGTGCCTTGTTTTCTGCTGAGAGCATCAGCGACCACATTAGCCTTCCCCGGATGATAGTTTATTCCAATGTCATAGTCCTTGACTAGTTCAAGCCATCTTCGCTGCCTGAGATTTAGGTCAGGTTGGGTGAAAATATACTTGAGACTCTTATGGTCCATGTATATTTCGCAACGTTGTCCAATGAGGTAATGCCTCCAAATCTTCAAGGCAGGAACCACGGCTGCTAATTCCAAATCATGCGTGGGGTAGTTCTCCTCATGAGGTCGTAGTTGTCTGGATGCATACGCTACAACCTTTCCTTCTTGCATCAATACGCAACCGATTCCTCGTCTGGAAGCATCGCAGTAAATATCAAAGCTCTTGTGAATGTCTGGAAGGACAAAGACAGGTGCTGTAGTTAGCCTTGTCTTTAGCTCTAGGAAGCTGCTGTCACACTCCGCCGTCCAGACAAACCTTTGATTTTTCTTTAGCAATTCTGTCAGTGGCTTGGCTATCCTAGAAAAGCCTTCTATGAAATGACGGTAATAGCCTGCCAATCCCAGGAAGCTAGGGACTTCGGTCACCGAGGCTGGTGTCTTCCAATTCAGTACTGCAGTTACTTTGCTGGGGTCGACGGCTACTCCTTGCTCTGACAGGATATGCCCCAGAAATCCCACCTCTTTTAGCCAGAATTCGCATTTACTGAACTTGGCGCACAGACGATGGGTTCTTAACCTTTCTAGGATAGCACGAAGGTGTTGTTTATGCTCTTCTTCATCCTTGGAATATATCAGGATATCATCGATGAACACCACCACGAATTTGTCCAGGAAATCCATGAAGACCTTGTTCATCATGCTCATGAAATAAGCTGGAGCATTTGTCAGTCCAAATGACATGACTGTAAACTCATACAGACCATATCGGGTGGTGAAAGTTGTCTTGGGTATATCTTCCTTTCTGATTTTTAGCTGATGATACCCGGTTCGGAGGTCAATCTTGGAGAATACCCGTGCTCCGTTCAGCTGGTCGAACAAATCATCAATGCGAGGGAGCGAGTACTTATTCTTGATGGTGACCTCATTCAGCTGGCGATAGTCTACGCACATTCGTAGACTTCCATCTTTCTTCTTGACAAACAGTATGGGTGATCCCCATGGCGAGATGCTTGGGCGAATATACCCTTTTTGCAACAGTTCATCCAACTGCTTCTTTAGTTCCGCCAGCTCTGGACCTGGCATATGGTAGTATTTCTTATAAATTGGATAAGTACCAGGAACCACCTCGATTGCAAACTCCAATTCCCGGTCGGGTGGCATCCCTAGTAGTTCCTCGGGAAATACATCCGGATATTCGCAAACTACCGGAATCAAGTTCATATCCGTGACGGTAGTTTGGTATGCCATTCCCTTTCTTGTGATCATCTTGCTGGCAAGGAATTGGACTGTTTGTCCTGTCGGGTTAACCAGCATTACTGTCCTGGTGGCACAGTTGATGCACACTTGATGTGGTGTCAACCAGTCCATTCCCAGTATTACATCCAATCCTGGAGATTCAATGGCAACGAGTGTAGCTGGGAATTTAACTCCATGTATCAAAATTTCCAGATCTTTATATATCAGATTTGTTCTGAGCAGGGAGCCAGGGGATTGTACCACCATGATTTTATCCAAAAGTGAAGGAGAAAGTTTGTGCAAGGTTGCAAAACTCCGTGAAATAAACGAATGGGAAGCCCCATAATCAAATAAAATTACTGTGGGTATGTCGTTAACAGAAAACATACCAAGGACTACTTCTGGAGCTTCGCAGGCTTCCTCAGCGGAGATATGATGGACGCGTCCATGGCAGAAGTTATGATTGGGGCGGCGTCCAATAGTGTTGACCTGCGGCTTGGAGTCGGAAGATGGCTTCCCGTTGTTGGCGGGGCACTATTTGGAGTAATGTCCGCTTTGGCCGCAAGTAAAGCAAGTATTATTGCGATGGCAGTCCTCTATCACTAGTTGTTTGCCGAAGGTCTTATTCTAGCTCACCGTCTTATTGTTGCTGTTGCCATTGCTCCATGTGGGCTTGTATTCAGATGGGCCTGGCTGCCAGGTGCGTGGCTTCTGCGCAAACTGCTCACGGTTATCCTTCTTGGGTTCAAACTTCCGCTTGCGGTCATCATATCCGGACTTATGCTCTCGTTCGGCTATGAAAGCCTTGTTCACCAAAGTCTGGAAGTCCGGAAAGTCCAGCATACAGAGCTGACAACGGAGAGTGTGATTCAGTCCTCCCAGAAACCGGTCAATCTTCGTTTCTTCGGTGGACGCGTCATGGGTAGAGTACCGTGCCAGATTGTTGAACTTGTTCAGATACTCCGCCACAGACATATTTCCTTGGGTAAGAGCAAGGAACTCCCTTTGCTTCACCTTCATTATGCCTGTAGGGATATGATACTTGCGGAATAGCTCCTTGAACTTCTCCCAGGAAATATCTTCTCCAGAAGTCCACGTTGCCTTTGTGTTGTCCCACCATATAGCTGCTGGCCCTTCTAGGTAGTGAGCGGCAAAAGGAACCTTATCTGATTCTTCACAACGGGCTATGTCTAGCTTCTTTTCCATGGTCCTTAGCCAATCATCCGCTTCTATAGGATCCACAGCTTGACCGAAATTGGGTGGCTTGGTACGCTGAAAGTCAGACAACTTAGAGTGTGTTCCATTGTGGTTGTTATTCTGACCCACCATAGCCTGCATACTTTTCAAAAATTCCATGAGATCCTGGTTTCTTTTCTCCTCAAACATCCTCATGATCTGATCAGTGGTCGGTGCTTGAGGTGGTGGAGATGGTAAATCTTCTGGTGGTTGTCCTGCTTGTCTGGCGGATCGACGAGCGGGGGTTCCATCGCCGCCTTGGCTACAACTTCTCTTCATCCTAAATTTGTTCCCATTGCAAAATACCGAATCGATGAGCAACATCCATAAGGGAAACACAGTAATATGACACCAGAAAAAAAATGCACGAAAAAGGCGAATAAAGCAAACAACATAATTATACAAGATAACCCAACATCATACATGGCAAGCTAGTAGGGGGTATCATGGCTAGACTGCTCATACGGCAGTTGACATATGCAAAGATGCATGCACAACAACTCAAGCCTCCACTCTAGTGGCGTGGGTGGCACGAACACTGCCAGACTGCAGACTCCTCGTCATCTGATCCTGAGTCAGAATCGGAACTGATGATATGGACCACATCCTCCGGATCAAAGGAAACGCGACGATGCTACTGGGACGGTTCTCCTTCCGAGGAAGAAGGAGCACGATGCCTCAGCATCGGAGCAGCTGGAGTGGCTAGGAGTGAGGCCCACTCTACCGGGGTCTCACGACGGCTACCAGACGAAAAGCCTGGTGGCGCAGTAGAGCTAGAAGGAATATCAAACATACGCGGAGGTGGAAATGGTGGAGGATACATAGGTGGGAATGTAGGCTGAGGTGGTGGTGGTGCTGTAGTCGCGGCTGCAAGTGCCTCCTGGACACGAGACAGCTCCTCAGCCAAGGAAAGGATCATACGATAACTGGCGTTCAGATAGCGAGATAGAACACCAGTCGCACGATCACTCGCCGGGTCAACTGGCGCGAAAATGACTCGCCCTGTCGTAGGCGACAGGGTGGGGTAGTGAAAGAAACCTGGATGAGTCTGCATCTCGACCTCGTGGAAGCGCAAGTCAGTGAGAGCCTCCATCGCAGCAAACTGGATCGCCAGCTCCGGAGTAGAAGCCGTTCCGCCCTTGGAAGAGCGAGAATAGCTACCAAGGTCCGAGCTCGCGATCAGGAAAGCCTCTGCGTGATACTCATATACTGACTCGCCAAGCTGCTCCCGAAACACCTTGTACACTGGATCTTCGCCGTGGGGGTACAGTCGAAGCCAGACGTTACGGAGCAGTACTGGAAAAGTGAACGGTGCTGGCTCATGGTGGTAGTGGTACGGCACTGGTGCCATCTACACTCACAATGCCAACGGTTAGTAAAACAATGAATCATGATGCGTGCTATGCAACAATCAAATGCAGCAAGCAAGATGCACACTCAAAGCCCTACACTAATCGTGGTTCTAGCGCGGGTTAACTAGGGTGTCCTACAGTCAGCACGGCTCTGATACCAAGCATTGTGGCACCCCGGCTCAGAGAACCGGATTACCAGTGTTTCCAACCCGGAGATCATGTCTTCTGGAAACACACAACAACTTGGTACAGAACAAAACTAAACTTTATTGATAGATTTCAGGTACAAGCTCATATTTTACAAAGATAGCGAGGCCAAAGGCACACTCGGTGCTATGACAGTATCTACATTATTTATGAAACATAGCAGGGCCTCGAAACTACTAAGTAATTCTACAGCATAGCAGAACATAGCGGAAACTCCATCCACAGGGACACTGCTGAGGACACAGCCTAGTTAGCGTAGTACGAACCTTCGGGACCTCCGTCCTCGGCTTCTCCTGCATCTGGCATGATACGCCAGGTGAGTACTTTGAATGTACTCGCAAGCTCACGACAACCAAGTAATGCAGCAAACAATAGCATGGCAATCAACATGTTATTTCTTAAGCAATTCACTTACTGTTACTGGTTATCAACTTACTCTCTTCCGGGTTGTCCCACAACCCTCGGAATACTCATAACTCATCAAGTACTTCCGATCATACGACAAGTTCTTCCATCATTATTATCACGATTACGGTTGACCACCTAGTGAGGTCTGGACGGGCTGTCCAATACCGTGGACGCGGCTATTCGAATAGATTTTTCACTCTGCAGAGGTTGCGCACTTTACCCACACCATGGAGCACCTGGCCTCGTGATCCCATTCGGGTGGACCAGCGTTGCTCCAACGAAACCTGCCTGCCCCGTGACTCTCCCATCATACCACCGGCATTCATCCTCCCCCGGAGTCCTGCCCTGGGTGGCCCCTGTGTCCTCATGACACCTGCCACCGTCGTGGCCAAACTAAACTGTCCCAAACGGGGACGCCGGCACAAAACTCAACTGGGCTCACAGGGTTATCGTCGCCTACCTGATTAGGGTAGCACGCACGCATAACCCTCCCTCTTTGGAGGTACCGGTGAAAGAGCACGCGATCAGACGAAGTCAAGGCCATCCCATACCGGCAAATGTGGTTGCACGGGTAAGCCCAGACAGGTGACTCAAGATCAACCACTAAGTTCATTTAGCAAATATAGTGGTTCATCACAATACTTAGGTATTTAAATTAAATTACTATGCATTATCATATAGTAAATAAATAAACATAATGCATGGAAATATGCAATGCTATTGAAATGCTTCATGAAATGGGTGTCCTAGCTTGCCTTGCTCTGTTGGGTGGTTCACAAACTCCTGGTCTTCAAAACCACAAAGATCTCCTTCTGAAAATATTTCAAAATAGCAAAGCAAAATGTCACATCACACGTTTCTGTTCACCAGAAATTCTGTGAGTATTGAAAAAATACCAACTTTGGTCAGAAAATAAAGGGGTTCAATACAGACCCAATGCAAAAAGAATCAACTGAATTGGACCTTTAAATAAAAATTTATAGCTGGTCAAAGTTTCTGGTCAAATCTGATTAAAAATGAAAAATCAGAAAAACAGAAAAGGGCCACGTCGAAGACGTATTTTGCTCGGGCGCCTCCACTTATACCGCTTCGGCGCGCGTGGCTGAGCCACTGACGTGCGGGCCCCGGGTTCAGTTTAAACAGAGGGAAGAGAGGGACCAGAGAGTGGCGGAGCTCCGATGATGGTCGTCGGCTATAGGGACGACGGCGAGGTCCGGCGACTGCGGAGATGGAATGAGCGCACGACGGCGAGCACGTACGTACCCGTAGTTCAACTAGAGGTGGCCGGACGACGTCGTCACCTTCTTCTCCGGCGGCGGCGGCGCTCGGGTGTCGACGGAGACGATGATTCCGGCGATGATTTGCTCGGGCAGGAGGTCGAGGAGGACCAGGGGGATGAGCTGAGCTCAAGGGTGAGGGCGGTTGGGGCTAGGGTGGAGTGGAACGGTGAGGAGGCAGAGCTCGAGGTTCGGCGGATCTCCGGCGAGGTTCGAGGCCAGAGGGCCTCTCGGCCGTGGCTCGCTGCTCGGGAGGTCGATTGGAAGGTGGAGGAGTGGGGTGAGGAGCTCGGAGGGCTGGCCGGGGCTTTAAATAGGCGAGGGGCGAAGGCGGGCGAGCTCTCTGGAACGGCCGGCACTGTGGCCACGTCGCCGGGGCAAGGACGGTCAGCTTGCTGTCCGGGAGCGGCGATGAGACGGGAGAGAGCAGGGGAAGAGTAAATGCGGGGTGGAGGCTAGCGGAGGAAGGCGACGTGCTGCAGGCCACAGTGCAGCCACGGGCGGTACAGTTCCCGGGCGCCGTGGCGGCCGCCGAGGCCAACTCCGGCGAGGGGGAAGGGTCTAGAGGGTCCAGGTGTAAGGAGGAGGGGATGTCGGCACGCTAGGACAAGGTACGGTGACGCAGGGCGGCTAGAGTGATCTCATCCGACGCGGATGCAGTGCAGAGCGCACGCACTGGCATGCCAGTGCCGTGCTCACCACGGGCGTTGGCACCTGCATGCCACGCACGCCTGGCAAACCTTGTCCGAAGCGTCGACCTGACCTCAAATAGATACTACAAGTCCCTGGATAGGATCAGGTTGGGCAAGATTCAGAGAACTGAGCCAAAACAACTTCTGGCTAAGATCTTGAGAGGGATCTGGAGAGAAGATGAGTTGTGCTTGGAGCCAAAGGAGATGTCTAGAGTGATCTAGGTTAGAAGGACTACAAACTGGCAAAGTTTGGAAGGGTTTGAAAAAGATTTGAATGAGGTTCATGAACAAACTGTCATACTGGACCAGAAACCAAATGAGCTTGTGGCACTCACATAGATGGTCTCCTGAAGATGAAACTTGGTGGAGGGAAGTCATTTGAGATATAGGAGATGTCATAAAAGTTTCATGGCACGGAGCCACCTCTAGCTGGTACTTCCTTCACAGAGGTTTGGACTAAGTAGAAACTTGTCAGAGTTTTGCTGCTGAAAATTTGTACTGGACAAGATGATATTTTTGGATATTGTGGCTAGATAGGATCCCTAGTATCCCAGGGAATTATTTGGGAATTTTCTGAGCTAAGAAAATAGGGGTTGCTTCACAATGGACCAGTTCTGGCCAGAGAAGAAAATAATTATTCTGGCCAAAATTTTGTATTGGGCAATGGAATATTTTTGAATATTATGGAATGGTATGATGATAAGAAGGTGTGACAGAAGTTTGGGATTTTATTGATCATCCAAACTATAGGTTGCTTCACAACCCATAGTGATGACATAATTTCCCAAATAAAGAAAAGAATTATTGGGAAAAGATTAAATTTTGGGAATTGATCCAGGAGATGTGTGGAAAGGTTTTGACAAGGTGATGAGGGTTTTGGGTTACTTGGGAAAAGATTCAAAAGTTTCCAAGATCCAAAGTCAATAGGAAAGCTTCAAATACCATCAAAATTGCAATTAAAACCAAAAAGATTTTGAAAAGAAAAAATTGCCAAAAATCTGGGTGTCACATAAAGTTTATATGCATTATCATTTATTTTCTCTAACACCTTAAAA
Source organism: Elymus sibiricus (assembly GCA_039707655.1). Taxonomy (NCBI): domain Eukaryota; kingdom Viridiplantae; phylum Streptophyta; class Magnoliopsida; order Poales; family Poaceae; genus Elymus; species Elymus sibiricus. The sequence continues at coordinate 245,109,419 of CM077665.1, forward strand.
GGACCATCACGACATGGCATTAGCTTTGACTTGCACAAATCAGGAAATATATCCTTACGCAAATGTTACCAAACCAGATCTCCAGGTGCAAAGACAACATGTTTTCTACCCTTATCTCCAGCAAGTTTGTATTTAATATTCATACGCTCAATCTTTTCCTTAGTTACCTCATGCATTTTTAGGATCAATTCAGCACGTTGTTTAACATCAGAATTTACCTTCTGCGAAGATGGAAGAGGCAACAAATCAATAGGTGCACGAGGTATGAAACCATACACAATTTCAAAAAGAGCACATCTTAGTAGTAGAATGCAATGAACGATTGTAAGGAAATTCAATATGAGGCAAGCATTCTTCCCACATTTTCAAGTTATTCTTCAAAACAGCCCTAAGCATAGTAGACAATGATCTATTGACTACTTCAGTTTGTCCATCAGTTTGGGGATGACATGTAGTACTAAAAAGCAGTTTAGTCCCCCAACTTAGCCCATAAACATCTCCAAAAGTGGCTAAGAAATTTAGCATCTAGATCTGAAACAATTGTATTTGGCATTCCATGTAAGCGAATAATTTCACGAAAGAACAAATCAGCAACATTAGCAGCATCATCACTTTTATGACATGGTATAAAGTGTCCCATTTTGGAAAATCTATCCACGACAACAAATATGCTATCACTCCCCTTCTTTGTTCGAGGTAAACCTAAATAATGTCCATAGATATAGCCTCCCAAGGAACACTAGGTACAAGCAAAGGCATATATAAACCATGAGAATTGAGTCGTAACTTAGCTTTTTGAAATGTAGTGCAGCGAGCAACAAAACACTCAACATCTCGTCGCATCTTTGGCCAAAAGAAATGTGTAGCAAGTATGTCCTCCGTCTTCTTCATGCCAAAGTGTCCCATTAATCCTCCTCCATGTGCCTCCTACAACAACAAAAGACGAAGGGAGCAAGCTCGAATGCATAGCTTGTTAGCACAGAACGCAAATCCAACATTAATGATGAACTTGTTCCATGTTCTCCCTTCTTTACAATTCTACAACACATCTTTAAATTCAACATCGTACACATATTGTTCTTTGATGGTCTCGAAACAAAATATTTTAAAGTCAAGTTGTGAAACCATAGTATAATGATGAGACAATGCTTCAACAATAACATTTTGTTTTCCCTTCTTGTGTTTAATGACATAAGGGAAATTTCAACGAATTCGACCCATCTAGCATGTCTATTCAGTTTTGCTTGACTTTTAATATGTTTCAAAGATTCACGATCAGAATGTTTTACAAATTCTTTGGGCCATAAATAATGTTGCCATGTTTCCAAAGTCTGAACAAGAGCATATAATTCCTTATCATAAGTAGAATAATTCAGACTAGGCCCACTCAATTTTTCAGAAAAGTATGCAACAGGTTTACCATCTTGTAATAACACACCTCCTAATCCAATTCCACTAGCATCACATTCAGGCTCAAAAGTCTTATTAAAATCAGGAAGTTGGAGTAAGGGAGCATGTGTTAACTTATCTTTCAATACCGTGAAGGCTTCTTCCCGTGCGGTGCCCCAAGTAAAAGGTACATCCTTCTTTCTAAGCTCATTGAGAGGTGCAGCAATGGTGCTGAAATCTCTCACAAAACGCCTATAGATACCAGCGAGGCCAAGAAGACTCCTCACTTGTTTGATCGTTTTGGGCTGTGGCCAACTCTCAATAGCTTCAATCTTCGCTTTATCAACTTCAATTCCTAGTGGAGTAACAACATAGTCAAGAAAAGATACCCAGTCGGTGCAAAAGGTGCACTTCCCAAGGTTACCAAACAAACATGCATCACGTAGAGCACTAGAAGGATTTCCATCTTAGGTCCATCATTCATAAGTAAAACAGAAGTATCTAATTTAGGCAGAATCATATGTTCATGAACATTAGAAGGATTTCCAAGAAACGAAAGTACCTGGTAATTCAATTGGCGTGCACAATCTCTAGTAATTGGTCCAGTATGTATAGCAGTAGGGGCTTTGGGTGTAACATTAGTAGGGATGTTGATGCGGAGCATCCCATGGTCATCCTCATGGATCCATCACCAATGCCTCAAGCTCCAAGTGGTCCTATGACAAGAACCCGTGCACATGCCTTTGAAACCGAGGTGACATCTCTCCTCAGCGAATCCCCATTTGATGCTCTTGGAACATGGATGCTACCTCAAGCGGAGACCCTATGCATGCTTAGGTACCTTGAAGACGACCTTGAAGACGCTCGGAGTGAAGGCCAAGCAACCAAGAAGGTGGAAACGACGATGGAGGAAGAAGAGCACTGAGGAAGGGCTACGATACCTCCCAGCGGACGGACATCTGGCCAAGGGCCCGGACATCCGGCCCCCAGGAAATCTTGCCCCTGCCCCGGATCCGGCCAGGAGATGGCAGAAGGTGGGCCACCCCGACCAGGCCGAGCCCGGATATCCGGCCCAGGGCACCGGACATCCAGCCTTACCCGAAGACCCGGATATCCGACCCCTGGCGAAGAAATCAGGCGCGCCCAGTCTAGTACCTCGCAGACCCGGACGCCGTCTAGCCCGGACATCTGACCCTTGCATGAAGCCCGGACATCGGGGCCCCTGGCCGGACATTCAGCCTCAGTGTGGGCAGATGCGGCCCAAGGCCCATGTATCTCTCTGTCCTTTCGCCTATCTCGCCTAGTACTATATAAAGGACCACTCCTCCTCCCATTAGGGTTAGCTTATGTTTGGCGATTGAGATTGTTGAGCATAGCTCCTTCCACTTACTTCCTCCCATGGAGATGACCTCTATGCGAAAAGATCCATGTGGATGCCATGGCCCCTCTTGTAGGGAAGATCCTCCTGGATTTCAAGGCCCCTCCTCCGGAGTGGGAAGACTACCGTTACTTGTATCCTTACGTTGACTTTGGATCGTTGTATCTCATCTGTTTTTGTGGATCTAGTGGATGTGTGATTGGAGACCGTTCTTGATTGTTTGAGTTTTCTCATTTGGTTTCTCCCTTTGCCCCTCCAAGTGTGAAAAGATCGGCACTCACGGGTTGGCCCTGTATCATCTTGGTATCATGAGCCACGTTGATTCACAACTTGGAGTCTCATCCCCCACTTTCTAGCCAATTTTTTTATTTGACCTAATTTTAAAAATCCCCACAAAAATAGCCATACCAAAATTTCTTGAATTCGTAGGATTTGAGGAGATTTTGTTGATTTTCATCCGGAAATTTTGTTGTGGACAAGTGGATCTAGCTTTCCTCCATCATCGCCATCAATTTTATCCGCAAAATCACCCCTAATTTCGCCAACAAAAAATATGTTCATCTTCAAGTTTGTGGGGATCTCCAGATCAAATCTAGATCGGGAGGCCCGGACATCCGCCCCAACCCCCGCGCATCTGGCCTGCCGGACATTCGGCCAAAAGGCCCGGACATCCAGCCTGTCTCAGGCACCAGGACATTTTACCTTGTTTTCGCACAATTTTCGTCGATTTCCACCATTTTCTTCCGTAACCTCCGTCAATTTTTTTTCGCAACCTTTTGAATTTGAAATTTTGATTCGCGAGCTTGCCACTTCCTAAGGTGTTTTGGATAATTAGGAGTGGTCTACACCAACATCGCCACTCATTATCACCCCGAATTTTCGCCGACCAACTCACCGTTGACACTCCATCATAAGCAAGGACGGTAACCGCGATGATACTCTTGTCAAAAGGCTTGCTATTGCAATGTTACCCGAGCCTATTTGCGTTACTTGCCTATCGAGACTAGCCATTGACTATTGTCGGGCTACGCTACTTGTGCACTTTAGTGATACATACTCCGCATAGCTTCAATTGCGAGCATATATCACAGTATCATCTCTTCTGTTACAATAGTACCCACATACATAATTCCTATCTTGGTGTGCACGTCCCGCATTGTGACCATACATAATTTCATCACCAAAAGAAAGAGAAGCAAGCTTTTAAGCAAAAGAGCAAAAACGATAGCATTGCCAAATTGCATGTCATACTTCATCATCTTGGATCACTTGAGTGAGTGACACCGTGCCTCATACATACATAGCAAAGTCGGGAATAGGAAGACAACACGTTTTGTTTCTTATAGGTTGTGCACAAGTTCGTATCACACCCATTTGAGCAATCATGCTAGCATCTCTCTAGTGTTGTGCAACACAAGCGTTTTCCATGGATTCCACATTTTATGTGCATCCCTTGGTTGTACGACCACACTTATCTATCCATGTGTGTGTTTCCGTGTATACTCATTGCTATTGATCTACATTCTCTTAGTTGAGAATTTGCGAATCTCTTTCAACATTATTGAATCTTATCTTCGGATTGCTTGAATTTTGTGCCACCATCCTAACCAAGCTACTCCGTATGCATTATTTGTGTAGCTGTGAGAAAGACGATCTCCGGTACCAATTCTACTATTTCCATATGGGCACATTGAGTGATATTTGATCCATTTCAACTTATGGAATGGTAATTGGTATTGTCTTCTCATTCTTCCCCTTATATCTACGTGAGTGCTATGGATAGGTCAAGCATAATCAACCCGGCGTTTGAGAAGCACGACGACGACAAGAACGAATACGTCACCAAGTTGCTATTCTTCGGTGCACAAAAGGCAATGCGCCAATTGCAAGATGTCTTGAACGATCGCAACGAGCAACTCGCCACCGACTTGCGTGAATCCGAGGAGCGCACGCGGGACTACCTTGACACCAAGCTATCAAGTCAAATGTAGGAGTTTCGTTCCTTGATGGTCAACCACGATCCTTCACCATCTACATCGTCAAGGCGGCACCACTCAAGTCGCCACTCATCGGAGTACTCTTCCGGTGTAAGTCCACCTTGAGCACGTTCTCATCTTCGAGATGATGGCTTCGGTCCAAGTTCACCACACGATTGGCCGCGTCAAGCTTCGGATAATCCATTCCATGAAAATGGGTTGCAAGATCGCCTACGGGAGCGCGAACGACGTCATCAACAAGACCTAGAACAAGAACAACAATGCCGTGAAGAAGACGAACGTCGTCGTCATGAACAAGCGCTTCAAGCATAACGCGCTCTACATGATGAAACATGTGCCTTGGAAGAGCGCAACCGCCATAGCGCGCGAAGAACAAGAAGCACTCCGGCGTGAACGAAAAGAAGAAGCCGGTCGCCAAGAGGAGCGCCAAGAAAGAAGGAACCGAGTCCGTGTGCCTTGTCAACGCTCTCAGGTTCATCATGATGAGCCCGACGAAGAAGAACCTCCACGACAAGGGAATTGTCCTCACCAGCCCAATGAGGAGCAACGCTTCGATAAGCTCAAGTTCACCATGCCTAAGTTTTCCGGAAGCAATGATCTAGAAGACTATCTCTCATGGGCACTTAAGGTTGACAAGATCTTCTGTCTCCACAACTATCATGAAGACAAGAAGATCGCCGTGGCTTCCCTTGAGTTCCAAGACTACGTTCTCATTTGGTGGGAACAAGTGATTGAGCGAAGAAGAGAAAAGGGTGAACCTCCTATCACTACTTGGGCCCAAATCAAGGATCTCATGAGAGCTCGCTTCGTGCCGACCCACTACAAACATGATCTCTTCAAGAAGCTACAACTACTCAAGCAAGGCACCAAGTCGGTAGAAGCATACTACCAAGAGATGGAAATGGCTATGATCCGAGCCAATGTCTAGGAAGACGACGAGCAAACAATGGTGTGTTTCTTGAATGGCCTCAACTACCAAGTCAAGAAAATCGCGGACTTCCAACCCTACTCCAACCTACTCGCTCTAGTACATCAAGCATCAAAGGCGGAACGCCAAGTGCAAGATGACTATAAGTGCTCCAAGTTCTCTTCCAAGACCTATGGATCAAGTGCACAAGCCTCTCCGACTAGGACGCCTTCCACTACGAAAACTCCAACGACTACCGGCGACAAGTCAAGTTACAAGGACAAGACGACTTCGTCAAGCCGCCCTCCTACAAGTAACTACAAGCTGAGAGTTTCATCCTCTACATCACCAACGGATGCACCCTCCAAGACAATTTCGATACAATGTTTGACTTGCAAGGGTCGCGGCCACAAAACTTTCGAGTGTCGAACAAGATGCACTATGATCCTTCATGATGATGGCACTTATGATTCCATGAGCGACGACGAGAGGGAAGGACTAGAGCATGTGGTCGTGCACCGCCAAGTGAATGAAGATGAAGATGCGCAAATCTTTTGCGACAATGATTCAAGCTCCGCTCTCGTTGTCTCCAAGGTTTTGACTCTTCAACAACAACAAGACGAGCACCAACATTGCCACATCTTCCATACAAAGGCGGGCACCCAAGGAAAATCCGTCAAGGTCATCATCGACGGCGGAAGTTGCCACAATTTGGCAAGTAAGGACCTTTGTTCCAAGCTTCTACTGGTCAATAAGAAGCATCCACACCCCTAGAAGGTCCAATGGCTTAGTGATTCCGGCACCCTCCAAATTGACCACACCATGCAAGTATCTTTCAAGATCGGCGCATATGAAGACACTTTGGAGTGTGATGTGGTTCCCATGTCCGTTTGCCATCTCCTTCTTGGAAGACCTTGGCAATTCGACCGCGGTGTTATCCACAACGGTCGGACCAACTAATATAGCTTCAAGATGAAGGGCAAGATATACATGCTTCGACTAATGTCTCCAAGTAAAGTGACCGCCGACAAGCAAGCCTCATCCCATCCTGGAGGTAAAAGTGAGCAAGCGATCCACCTAAAAGAGAGTCAGCGCCACAAGCCAAATTTGAGTGACTCCACGATGAGGGACAAGGAAGATCTAGTTCTTTTAGCCACCGAAAGAGACTTGAGGGATGTAAGTGAGAGCTAGTCAAGTGTACTTCACTTTGTACTTGTGTCCAAAGACAAGGTCGTGAGGACTAATGCTTCACAACATCTACCTTTGGTTTTGTCTCGTTTGTTGCAGGAATTCGGAGATGTGTTTCTCGATGAGCTACCTCCGGGACTACCACTAAAATGAGGGATCGAACACCGCATCAACCTCATACCCGGTGCACCACTTCCTAACAAGGCACCCTACCACGTCAACCCCGACGAAACTAAGGAGATACAAAGGCAAGTGCAAAAACTCCTTGATAAAGGGCATGTACATGAAATTTAAAGTCCTTGTGCGGTTCCCGTGATAGTAGTGCCTAAGAGAGATGGTAGTATGCGCATGTGTTCGGATTGCCGCCTTATCAATGCTATAATTGTTCGATATCGCCATCCAATTCCTCGCCTTGATGACATGATTGATGAACTTAGTGGTGCCACTATATTTTCGAAAATTGATTTGAAAAGTGGTTACTATCAAATACACATGCAAGAGGGTGATGCGTGGAAAACGGCCTTCAAGATTTAATTTCGCCTCTATGAATGGTTAGTTATGTCAATGGGTCTAACTCAAGCACCGGGCACTTTTATGTGTGTCATGCATTATGTCTTACGTCATCTCATTGGATATTGTGTTGTCGTATACTATGATGACATTCTTGTTTTCACTGAAACTCTAGAGGAGCATGCTAAACATGTTAGGGAAGTACTACAAGTTCTTAGGAAATAAAAAAATTATGCAAACATGGAAAAATACACTTTTGGTGTTGACAAGGTTGTTTTCCTAGGCTTTCCAGTATCTTCTAAGGGTGTCCAGGTTGATGCAACTAAAATTGAGGCTATTAAAACTTGTTACACACCCACCAATTTTCAACACGTGCGTGGTTTCCTTGGACTAGCCGGCTTTTACCGTCGCTTTGTTAATGATTTTAGCACGATTGCATCTCCTCTACATGCTTTGAGCAAGAAGAATGCACCCTTTGTGTGGGGACTGTCGCAAAACACCGCATTCCATGAGATTAAAAACTTGCTTATTCATGCACCATTGCTTGCCTCACCCAACTTTGACAAAACTTTTGAAGTCCATTGTGACGCTAGTGGTAATGGCATAGGTGGGGTGCTAATGCAAGAGAAATGCCCAATTGCATATTTTAGTGAGAAACTCTCCGGAGCTCAACTTAATTATCCCATATATGACAAAGAGTTGTATGCTTTGGTGAGAGTCTTACATGTTTGGGAGCATTATCTCCGCCCACACGAGTTTGTCATTCATACCGATCATGAAACTCTCAAGTATCTTAAGGGTCAAACAAAGTTGAACAAGCGGCATGCTAAATGGAGTGAATTCATCGAGTCTTTTCCTTATGTCATCAAATACATTAAGGGCAAAGAAAATGTTGTGGCGGATGCTCTTTCCTGCAAATGCATACTAGTTACTCAAGTTGAATTGAATGTTATTGGTTTTGAGCATATCAAAGACTTGTATGAGCATGATTATTCCTTTGCTATTCCTTATGCTAAGTGCCATGTTAAACCTTGTTGGGAAAACTACTACATGAATGATGGCTATCTTATGCGTGCTAACAAACTTTGTATTCCCGAGTCTTCTCTTCATTTGTTGCTTTTGCAAGAGGCTCACGGTGGAGGACTCATGGGTCATTTTGGACGCAACAAGACATATGCCACACTCTCCAACAAGTAGTTTTAGCCAAAGATGTTTCGAGATGTTGAATGCTTCACCGACCGATACTCTACATGTAGCAAAGCTAAGTCTAAAGCTCAATTCCATGGTCTATACATGCCACTTCCTATTCCTTTTCAACCTTGGGAATATATTAGCATGGACTTTGTGTTTGGTTTGCCACGAACTAAAACTGGACATGACTCCATTTTTGTTGTTGTGGACCGCTTTTCCAAAATGGATCATTTCATTCCATGTCACAAGCTCGATGATGCTTCACTTGTTTCCAATCTCTTTTGTAGGGAAATCTTGCGACTACATGAGTCTCCATGTCATGGTTTTGTCACGGCAGATGTTCTCATAGGAGAACTTGAGTGTGAGGTCATTGGCGCTAGGTGGCGACTCAAAGGGGTTGATCGGGAACGAGAGATGAGTTTATCCAGGTTCGGCCCCTCCGATGGAGGTAATAGCCTATGTCCTCCTTTGTGTATATTGATGCTGATCTCGATTACAAGGGTGCGGAATCGCTAACCTAGCTCTCGAGGGTTTGCTTGTTTCTTACTTGATCCTCTTAACTTAAGGGCTCCCCTTTATATATATAGGTGGTGGCCTTGAGTTTACAATAGAGTTTGGGTCGTAAAAAGCCGTGACCTAATCTAACTCCTCCTTTCCTTGCTCCTCAAGGGAAAGAGAATTTCCTACGTCTTCATGTTTAAGCCGGCCATCTAGATCGACGTCGATGAGCCGGCCCACCTAGTGAGTCGCCCGCCTGGGCTTGTACTTCTTATGGACATCTTCGGTATGGGTCGTCTTAGTAGAGCCCGAGTTATAACCTAGGCGGGTTATACCCGTGGGGTATATCCCCAACATTAGCCCCCAGCTTAGTTTGGATTCATCCATGCTAAACCCTATCTTGAACATGTTGGGAATTTGAACCTAAGATCAACTTATGAGCCGGCAATTCTTATCCCTTTATCTGTGGAAGACTCAATCCGGGTCAATATTATGCCGGGTTACCTTCCCTTGTTTAAACTTAGTATTTTCCAAACAGTACTTTCATGACATCATCTTGCCGACTGTTGTCGTCCGAAGTCATCATAGCGAATCTTTTTTTTTGAAAACAGCACCAAATCGAGACTGCCGCGAAAATCCAGGCGCAATTTTAGCCACAAATTTACCGCGACTGTTCCACCTTTCATGGTGTCGTTTCAGTTTTCTCCTCCTTATAAATAGGCCAAACGGACCCCTTTGTTCACTTTCCACTCTTCTTCTTCCTCGCACCCCTCTTCACAACCGAAGCCTGCCGTAGTTTCGAGGATGACGACGGGAGCTCCAAACCGCGCCGCCTATGCGATCGGACCTTTCACGTAGTCGACGGAGGAGACGCGGCCGTCCCCATCTTTTCTTCAACAATATCTGGTACGCCTTTCCACCATTAGGGTTTGATCCTTTCGGTGTTCATACCATGTTCGTCGTGTTCACTCGAACGGCCGTTGTAGATCCATAAGCTTGACATTCCTTTAGCATTCATAGCTTCATTGCGGTCTTCACCTTGTATATCTTGCAAAATAGATCCGAAAACGAGCCATTGATGGAAACTTTTGATTGCTTCATTTTTGGTTCCTCCGCTAGCTAAAGCACATTTTCCTCTCTTTTTGGCGTTTATTTCGATCCATCCCAAAGAACGTTTCTGTAGAAACTTGTTTTGTGAATAAATTCTGCTAGGTCTTTGCGGAGATGTTTTGCCTCTGAACTTCTTTGATTTGTTGTTGGCTCAAACATTTACCTCCTCATTTTGCCGGCTTATCAAATAGAATTATTTGCTGCTTGACTGTCTGAACTGCTTTCCACTTAATTTGTCCCGCCTTTGTGACTAATAGTCTTAACTGGCGACTTATAATATCCACCGACTTATTTTCTCTATCACCCTTGTAGCTGCTCCATAATACGCCATGGCCCCTAAGATCACCAAAGTCTGTAACTGGGTCAGGTCCCAGGATTCCAAGCTTACTTTGGAAAACCTTGTGAGCCAAGGTTTCCTGCCGGCTCGGAAGGTGGTAGGATGGCGAGCTCCCAAAGAAGATCCTTATCCGCAGCCTCAACAAGGAGAAGTTGTTATTTTTTCTCATCATTTACGTAGAGGATTTCGACCCCCCCGGCTCAAAATTCTTCAGGGACCTTCTGCATTTCTTCAACCTCAGACCTCAGGATATTGGTCCTAATTCTGTGACCAATATCTGTCAATTCCAAGTATTATGTGAAGTATATCTCCAGATTGACCCGTGTGTGACCCTTTTTAGGGGATTTTTCTATCTTAATTGCCAAACTGAAACCAAGAACGGCGCCGCTTGTGAACTTGGTGGAATTTCCGTTCAAAAGAGGGAGAATAGCCCCTTTCCTGAATCAAAATTGATGAGTCATCCAAAAGGATGGAATAAGACTTGGTTCTACTACAGAAACACTGCCCCTGTAGGAGAAAATCCTTTGTCGGGTTTCCGACTAGAACGGCTCAGTAGCAATGCAGAATTTCCGGGTTGGCCGACTGATGAAGAGAAGGACCTGATAGCGCCCCTTCACCCGAAATTGAGAGCTCTAACCGCGTACGGCCTGATCGGGATTCACCTGATCCGTTGTAGGATATAGTGGCGAATCCAACCCGTCAGTGCAAGGGGCGGCTTAATGTGCGATTACTTAGGCGATCCATCCGACGCTCTATGCTTTTCTAGTAAGGACTTGTCCCATGACACCCTCAACAAGGAAAGAAAGAGATTCTTCTCCCACTCAAAGGAGAAATGTAGCGTTACCGGTCTGGGTCCGTTCTATCTGCAAAATCCACCACCTCCGATATTGACCTTTTTTCACACGTTTATTCTTTTCCTTCATTAATTTTATTTTGACCTACCATTCTTACCATATGTTTTATATTGCTGCAGGAAAGCTCTAACTTCTGGAAGGTCACACCTCAGATCCCCGTTCCTTCATCAGGTCAAAAAGATGACCTGGCTCTTGAATCGTCCTCGGGGGAGCAATCTGAGGTAGAAGTTGACTCTCTTGGCCGTTTGTTTATTGAACTTGCTGACGGGCCTTCTTCTCAGGATGACTCGAAATCTTTCAATCTCCTCCAATTCCTCAGAAACGTTTGTTCCAAGAAAACCAAGACAAACTATTCAGAAGGTTAAATTGTCACATCCAGACGCCCACTTAGCTCCCGATTTTGTTTTGATGAAGGCGCAATTTGCTGGTGAATTAAAACACAAGACCCAAAGTGGTTCGTGCGATTTAGACCCCGGCTTGTCTCACGCGCCGCCGGCTCGCAAACCACGCATCGAGGTGCCACATACTTCCACCAATTCTCGTCCTAGAGCCGGTCTCTTTAAACAACCTCTTAGCCCTTCAAACTCACTTTATCAGGAATCTTCGCCGTCTTCGGGCGACTCGACTGCAACACAGCTTCCCGCTTTTAACGTCAATCGCGGGTAAGTTTCTGAACTTGCATGCATTTAAGCTTTAAACTGCTTTTTTCTTAGTATAATACTTGATTTCTGACAACTATAGGGCCAAAGCTATTTTGTCGAAACGTGCTGTCGGGTCATCCTCGGGTGCTGCAAGCCAGGACGTTCTGAACCCCCCACTAGAAAAGACAACCATCCAAGTTGATCCTTTTGGAGTGAATGATCCGGATGCTAGGGTTGAGCTGGAAACCGACGTTGAGATGCCCAGACCGGATGATTTGGATTTGATGGATGCACCAATCGAGGCCCAAGGCATGGCAATCGATCCATCTGTTCATCCGCCAAGGCCGACTCGTTCTTCCAGTCCGGCGGCTCATGTGGATGATACCATTCCGCCGGCTGACCAGAGCACTCCGGATGTTATCATTGTTAAGGAGAGCTTCCAAGCTCCTATTGTTTCCACCTCCTTAGCTAAAATTGTAGCCAAGGATGAGCCGGTGAGCTTGAATAAAGGGAAAGCCAAGTTGGAACTTCCAGATCTATCTGCGCTTGGTGCTGAGGATATTCACCAGCAGTACTTGGCCCGGCTGTCTGAGAGCCGGGAAATTGAGATCAATTTAGTCAATGCTCTCAAGGAAAAATATGAGGTAAGATTCCTGCTTTTCTGTTCTGTCTTTATATACTGTCTTCAGCCCCCAAGGACCAGCTTAGTATGAAAATGGTATGATGGTTCTTCAAAATAGGTATATTGGGTTGTAGCTATAGCCCCGAAGGACCGGGTCGTTATGATGATAACGAGTCGATACTTTATGCTTCGAGAAAAACAGAACTCTAATCTAGCCCCAAGGGCCGTCTTACCTCATTGAGTTAGCCGTGTCTTCTTTCATAAGAAGTAAACATTTGTTTTGTAAGCTTGAAATCATGTAGCCCCCAAGGGCCGGCTTATTTCTTTGAAATAGCCGGGTCTTGTAATTTGTTGTGGATTAAAAATTTGGCACATTAGCCCCCAAGTGATGTGTGGATTGTTTACAACTGCATGGGACTTTGATAGTAAAATAAGTTTGAAGTATCATAACCCCCAAGAGTCAAGTTGCCTTTGTAAGGCAGATTGAGGCTTTTGTAGAAATAGTTATTGATAATGCTTGCCTGTCTGTCAAGGATATGTAGAAGATGTTGAATCTGTGGCTGTAAAACTGCAGAAATGTCTCAAAGAGGAGATGAAACTGAAGGCTGAGGCTAAACTTGTGGCGTCTCATTTTGAAGACTTTGCGCATCAAGCGAATGATCGTCTTGAGCAGACCAAGAAATTTTTTGAAGAAGAAAAGGCCGCCCTTCTGAAGCAGGCTGAAAAGGCTAAGGGGAAACTTTGTTCTTTGAAAGGAAATTATTCCACTCTTGTGAAGCAGATAAATGAGATGCCGACGGCCATCTTTGGTATGTACTCATAGCTCTATTACTTTGAATTGCTGGGTTATGATGATATGGCGGCTCATTATCTCACTTGCTTTTGTATGAAGGACGAAAAGAACAGAGCCTTGTGAATTTGCCTATTGTAAAATTGAAGGCAATGTTCACATATGTAGAGTAACTATTCACAGGATATGTGTACTCCATAATGGCAGTAAAGAATTTGAAATACCTGCCCAGGAACATCAAGGACATGTTGAAGCAGCTATCAACTGTGCTGCAATGGGTCACAGAGACCCAGAAATCAGCGGCTCGGGGGGGGGGGGGGTGGAGCTAATATGGCTTGTGCCCGTGCAAAGGCATATTTACCTGAGCTAGATCGTGAAACTTTAAAAGCCGGCTTTCCCGAATTCAAGCTGGACGGCTCAGAGTTTACTCATGCCGATCTCACGAAGTGCTTCAAAGAGACTCGGCCGTTGACGACTCTTATAGCTGAAGAAGTTGACCTGTCGCAGTATCATGCTGCATATTCCAACGAGAATGAGTGTATCAACACGCCCAAAGATGAGCCTTCGGAGTACGTGCCACCTCGATGTAAGAAACCCTTTGCTCCTGATGTTGATGCATCAGCTCTTGTTGCGGGGACTTCAAATTTTGAATCTTTGAATTCAATCCGGTGGCAACAAAAGGACCAACAGGTTGATGATGAAGATGAGCCGGCAGAGTCGGATCATGAGGCAGCAGATGAAGAAGAAGCTTGAAGGCGGGTCTCACCCGAGGATGAATAAGTCGCCAGGTGGCGCTAGCCCCCAAGTGTTGGGCGAAAAACATGAATATTTTTGTGGCTCCTGATGTGAGCCTGTAATAGGAGTAGTTTAAAACTTTGAAATGCTCTATCATGTGTGGCTAAACTGCCATGAAACTTTGATCTTTCGATCCGTTTGCCAAAATATGATGGTGTTGCTCTTTACTTGTCTCTAAATATCTCTGTTTTTTTCTCCATTAGCCTTTGATTGAATCAGAATGGGCAAGTCAAAATAAGCCGGCCAAGTTGAATCATTCCACAATGTTTTTGCAGAAGATATGTGTTTGAACTGGTCATGGTATGACTGCAGTTTATAACCCGGACGCCCATTTATGAGCTGGTAATAGAAAAAATATTGTACCTGAAAAGTTATGTGGTAATAATAAACGATATTGCAAAAATATAAGGAACTGTTAATAAGCCATCTCAGTGAGACTCGGCAAAGAGACTGGCTTTCGAGGCTCAAGTCCATCTTTAATGAAACGGGTGTGACCAGTTTTTTCCTAGCTCTCTCTACGTCAGCTCTCACGTGACTCAAACCTTGTTTTAACCTTGATAAGTTTAGGGTCCAGATGGATTGACTTGTCAAGAGTACACAGGGTCACCTGGTCGAAGTCGCATCAAGCAAACAGGCAGGTTTAACCATATTTTGGCGGCTTATAGCCTAGTCAAGAGGGATATTAAAGGCTGACTCGTTGAGTTGGAAGCCCCCAAGTGACTTATGTTTCAAAAAATAAAGACTCGGTGCTCAATTTGTAGGCTGAAACAATAGAGACCCCGAGTTTCGGGGGTGCCGACTTTATTATATTTGAACATAAACAAGTATGTATAGAAATTTGGGGGGAGGGTACAAAAAGAAAAGGAGTCGGTGGCTCTAAGTATAATAAGGCTACATGTTAGCAATGTTCCAGGGCCGGGTTGTTTCCTCTTCAGAGGTATATGATCCTTCTCGTAAATCTATCAGATAATATGAACCATTATTGAGGTTCCTGCTGACGACGAAAGGACCCTCCCAAGGTGGTGAAATTTTACGCATTCCTATTTGATCTTGAATTAGACGGAGCACTAAGTCGCCTTCTTGAAAAGTACGACTTTGGACTCTGCGACTGTGATAGCGATGTAGGTCTTGCTAATATATAGCCGATCTAGCTGCTGCTAAGTCATGTTCTTCCTCCAAGGCGTCCAAAGAATCTTGACGTGCTTGCACATTATCTTCCTCAACGTAAGCAGTGACTCGAGGAGAATCATGGCGAATATTGCTTGGTAATACCACCTCAGCTCCATAAACCAGGAAGAACGGTGTATATCCAGTGGATCGATTTGGAGTTGTGCGAATACTCCAAAGTACTACAGGGATTTCTTCAACCCAACAGCCTGGAGTGCGCTGGAGCGGAACCATAAGCCGGGGTTTGATCCCTTTGAGAATTTCTTGATTAGCTCGTTCGGCCTGTCCATTGGATGTGGATGTGCAACTACCACCAGGTCAAGCCGGATATGCTCACGTTGACAAAACTGCTCCATAGCTCTTTTGGATAAATTGGTACCCTTGTCAGTGATAATGCTATGAGGATAGCCAAAACAGAAGATCAACTTCTTCAAAATTTGACTGTTGTCTCCGCTTCACAATTGCTGAAGGTCCTGCCTCGACCCACTTGGTGAATTTATCAACCGCCACCAACATGTGGGTTTTCTTGTCAGAAGACGGCTTGAACGGGCCGACCATGTCAAGCCCCAAGACTGCAAACGGCGAAGTAATTGGGATCATACGAGATTCTTGAGGCAGCACATGAGCTTGTCGAGCAAACTTTTGACATCCATCACACTTGCGCACAATGTCTTCTGCGTCCGCATGAGCCGTCAACCAATAAAATCCATGACGAAAAGCCTTCTCCACCAGGGACCGTGAGCCGGCGTGATGTCCATAATCGCTAGCATGCATTTCATTCAAAATCTCCTGGCCTTCCTCAGGGGAAACACAACATTGAAAAACAGCAATGCTGCTTCGTCGATGTAACTCGCCATTGACGATAGTCATGGACTTGGACCGCGGAATTATCTGTCGAGCGATGATTTCCTCAGCTGGGAGCTCGCCTCGAGTTCGATAAGCTAAATAGGGTATTGTCTAGTTGGGAATAGCATGGAGAGCCGCCACCAGGTGTGCCTCGGGGTCGGGAATAGCGATGTCTTCCTGAGATGGCAATTTAACCGAGGGTTTGTAAAGCACGTCCAAGAACACGTTAGGAGGGACCATCTTACGCTGAGAGTCGAGTCATGATAGAGCATATGCCGCCTCGTTGAGCCGGCGATCAATGTGATCAACTTGATACCCTTGAAAATGCCCCGCCACTTCGTTGACTGCCCTTCGATAAGCCGCCATCAAGGGGTCCTTCGAATCCCAGGTTCCTGATACTTGTTGAGCTACCAAATCTGAGTCGCCCAGGCACCTAACCCGGCAAAGATTCATCTCTTTAGCCATTCTGAGCCCGTGTAAGAGGGCCCCATATTCAGCTCCATCGTTAGTACAAGGAACATGAGCTGTAAAACATAAACAAATTTGTCACCTCGCGGAGAAGAAAAAATAACTCCAGCCCCTGAGCCTTCCAATTGTCTAGATCCATCAAAGTGTATAGTCCAATACGTGTTATCTGGCCTATCTTCTGGGATTTATAGTTTAGTCCAATCGTTGATGAAATACGCCAGTGCTTGGGAATTAATGGTTGTATGGGGTATGTATTTCACCTGGTGAGGACCAAGCTCACTTGCCCATTTAGCAATCCGGCCAGTGGCTTCTCGATTTTGTATAATATCGCCAAGAGGTGATGAACTGACCACAGTTATTGGATGCTCCTGGAAGTAGTGTTTTAACTTCCGGCTTGCTATAAGGACGCCGAATACCAACTTCTGCCAATGCGGATATTGTTGTGTAGACAAAGTCAAGACTTCACTAACAAAATAGACCAGCCGCTACATTGGATACTCCTTTCCTGCCTCCTTTCGTTCGATGACAACTGCGACACTTACTGCCTTTGAATTGGCTGCAATGTACAGGAGCATAGGCTCTTTGTCCACCAGGGCGGCTAGGACCGGCGGCTCAACCAGCTGTTTCTTAAGCGTTACGAAAGCTTCATTAGCTGCGTCAGTCCAAACAAAGTCATCTGTCTTCCTCAACAATTGATAAAGAGGAATAACTTTCTCCCCCAAACGGCTTATAAACCGGCTTAACGCCGCAATGCGACCAGTCATGCGCTGAACTTGGTTCACGTTTGCCGGCTTAGCTAACAAAGTTACTGCCTTGATCTTATCTGGATTAGCTTCGATACCTCGCTCGGAAACCAGAAATCCCAGTAGCTTGCCTGCAAGAATGCCAAAAACGCACTTGGCCGGGTTGAGCTTCATCTGGTACAATCGAAGATTATCAAACGTCTCCCTGAGGTCATCCAAGAGCATTTCTTTCTTCTCAGATTTTACCACGATATCAGCTACATAGGCATGAACATTGCGTCCAATCTGTGGGTGGAGGCAGTTCTGAACACAGCGCTGATAAGTAGCCCACGTGCTCTTGAGCCCAAAAGGCATAAAGACATAGCAGAAAGCACCGAAGGGAGTTACGAAAGCCGTCTTCTCCTGATCCTCAATGGCCATCTTGATCTGATGATAACCAGAGTATGCATCCAGAAAGCATAATCGCTCACAACCCACCGTAGAATGAATGATCAGATCGATGCGTGTGAGGGCAAAAGGATCTTTAGGACAAGCTTTGTTGACATCTGTGTAACCAACACACATGCGTCAAGTACCGTTCTTTTTTAGAACGAGCACCGGGTTAGCCAACCACTCGGGGTGAAAAACTTCAACAATAAACCCGGCGGCTAGGAGCCGAGCTACCTCTTCTCCAATAGCTTTGCGTCTCGCCTCGTTAAAATGACGGAGGTATTGACGTACTGGTTTCATCTTTGGATCAACATTAAGGTGGTGCTCAGCGAGTTCTCTCGGTACACCAGGCATGTCAGAGGGTTTCCATGCGAAGATGTGCCGATTCTCACGGATGAACTCGATGAGCATGCTTTCCTATTTGGGATCCAAGCCGGTCCCAATAGTGAACTGCTGAGATGAGTCGCCCGACGTGAAATCAATTTGCTTTGTATCTTCAGCCGGCTTAAACTTGAGCAACGATTCAGACTCTTTTTTTTTAGATGAGATGAACGATTCAGACTCAGTAGTGGGCCTCTTGAGAGGGCTCATATCAGCAGGGTCAACGTTGTCCGTATAGAATTTCAATTCTTCAGCTACGCAGGCCGACTCAGCATAGGCTGCATACCCTTCCTCGCACTCTTGAGCAAATTTTCTACTTCCACTCACAGTTATGGTACCGTTTGGACCCAACAATTTGACCTTGAGGTAAACATAGCAGGGCCAGGCCATGAAACGAGCATAAGCCGGCCATCCAAAGAGGGCATGGTAAGGGCTCTTTATGTTAACCACTTCAAAAGTTAAGGGCTCATATCTGAAGTTAAACTCGTCACCGAAAGCAACATCAAGCTTAATCCGCCCGATTGGGTATGCTGACTTCCCAGGAACGATACCATGGAAAACCATGGTTGAAGTTTGCAATTTTCTTTCAGAGAGGTTCATCCGTCGGAAGGTGTCGTAATACAAAATATTGATGCTGCTTCCCCCATCCATGAGGACCTTTGAGATGGTATAGCCACCAACCTAAGGCCCCACCACCTGGGTTATCTATCCGGGGAGGGTAATCTTCCCTGCTCCAGGTGATGGCTGCTCGGACCAATTGAGATACCTGTGAACTGCCGGCTCAACCATGTTGATGGCTCTCTGCTTGATTTTGTTGTCTCGCCTACAGGTACTGGTGGTGAAGACGTGTTATTGACCGCCATTCAACTGCTTGGGATTACTCTGAAACCCAGTTTGATTATTATGCTGCTGATTGCCTTGGCTAGAACGCTACCCATTGCCATTGTTTCCTTGATGCTGAAATCCTACCCCTGAGCCGCCCTGGCCAGGAAAACCTGATCCTGAAAATCCACCGGATGAGCCGCCATGGCCAACCTGACCCGGATGTCCCTAACCATTGCCTCCTTGGTGATTCTGGAAAGCCTGGATACGGAACTCCTGCATGATATAACAGTTTTCCCATGAATGTGTAGATGGCTTGTCTAGGGTACTATGCTTGCGACAAGGCGCCTTGAGTGCCTCCTCATAGTTGCCCGGTTTGTTACCATTGTAAGCTCCTCCTGGGCAGTTGTTGCGATGCTGGTTCTTGAAACCGGTGTTGGTATTAGCAACAAAGTCTGACCCGCCATCGGTTTGTTTTCGTTTACTGTTATTGCCTTGTCCCCTGGGTTCCCACTGTGCCCATGGTTTTGCTGATGACCCTTACCACCTTTGCCCTTCTTGTTTTTACCAGTTTTGTCGTCATCTGAGACGGGATCCTTCGTGCTGTCTGACTCAGCGTACCTGGTAAGAACGTCCATCAAGTCGCCCATATCCTGCACCTTTCGTTTCAGACGACCAAGTTTTTGGACCAGCAGCTGAAATTGGCAATTCTTTTCCAAGATTAGGACGGCTTGAGCATCCGTAATGCTGTTCGATGAGTGGATGATTTAGGCAACCCAACGAGTCCAATGATGAGCCGACTCGTCCCCACGCTGGATGCAATGTTGAAGATCCACAATCATCATTGGTCATTTGCACGGTCCCTGGAAATTTTTGATAAGTCGTTCCTTCAGTTCTGCCCAAGTGTTGATGGAGTTAGGTGGAAGGTTCTTCAACCACGTTCGAGCCGGCCCTTCAATCATCATAGTCAGATACTTTGCACACACGGCGTCATTGACATTGAGCATATCCATATAATTGGGTACTTTGCGAGGTCCCTTGAAATCCTTGGGCGTACTCTCGCCACGAAGAGCCGGGGATAAGCAAGGAATCCCAATCGTTCTACTATTAACTCCAGCCCCCATGGTTGCTGGTTGGGGATGAGGCTGCTGAGTCGCCCGTATCGCTGCCGCTTCCGCCTCCCCGTGCCGTGTCACTCTGGCTGCATCGACAACTGCCTGGGCATTTGACAACACTAGCCGGGTTGGGGAAATCTGAGGCTGTTGCCTGCGTACACTGCTAGAAACAGCTAGGGATTCCACATGGCGACTCTTACTGCGGCTGGCATAAAACGTGGAGTGCATCCGATCGCGGCTATATGAGTAATGCGCTTGCTGTACTACCATTGTTTTCAACATCTCGATGGCGTTTCTGGCCTCAATCTCAACGGGATTGTTCCCGTGGATGGGAGGCGCTTCTAGATTGCGAGTCACCGCTAACATATTGTCAACGGGGTTAGAGAAATGGCCTTCCGGTGTTAGGAAACGCTGCGGTGATGGCTGAGCCGGTGATGGTTGACCCGGCTCCGGTTGCCGGGCTATTTGACGAGGAGGATCCTCACGTGGTCGCTCAGCCCCTATGGTCTGCTGCGGAGTGGGGAATAACCGTGATGGCTCGGGATTCAATGACAGTCGGCTCTGGTGTCTCCTTTGATAAACCGCCTCAGAGGCGTCTCGACAAAGCCCTAACCACCAAGCCTCGGCCTTCAAGCGCTCCGACTCACTATGGATACGAGCTTGTAATTCCGCCATCCGAGCGTTTTCGACGTCAATTTCCTCCTGTACCTTGGTCATATGTTCGCGAAGTTTTGCTAACATTCTGGGTTGCACTCCTCCTGATTTTCCGCAGTGACAGGTGTCCCTACCAGCTTTGCCATCTCAGCCATTAGATCTGTCATGGCTTGAGCCGGCATTTTGCCTGATCCGCCAGAGCCGTCACCTGACGAGCCTGCCGACTATGGGTCTTGAGCTGCTGCGGTTCCTGCCATGTAGGCAGTAACCTGACGAGGCGGCTCATGGGACTCTCTAGGAGCTTTTGCTCCGAAAAGCCCCCCAAGTCCACCATCGTAAAGCGGACTGATCGATTCGGTGTCTCCCAAGGTAGACTCGCCATCGGACTTGACGGGGGTGTCCCCGCTGCCTGTCGGCTCATCCGAGAGGCTGACTCCCTGGGTGAAGCCGACGAAGACGTGACGCCGGCCGGGTTGGGCGCGCCGAGCCGGCTCGATGATGTTGGTGCAGATGTCCGACTCGGGCACCGACAGACCGATTTTGCCGATGAAGACGTGGATCTTGCCAAAGGGGACCCGGTACCCATACTCAATTGAGTCGGCCTCGGGGCCCCAGCCTAAATCGTCGATGTAGAGCTTGCCACGGCGGCTCTTGGTCATCTGACCAACCTCGAATCTCCCGAACCCTAGAAGAGCTCCCTTCGAGAACTCAACTCCGCCGAGCGAGGGCCCCACAGTGGGCGCCAACTATCGTGGTTTTGTCACGACAGATGTTCTAATAGGAGAACTTGAGTGTGAGGCCATCGCCGCTAGGTGGCGACTCAAAGGGGTTGATCGGGAACGAAAGACGAGTTTACCTAGGTTCGGCCCCTCCGATGGAGGTAATAGCCTACGTCCTGCTTTGTGTATATTGATGATGATCTTGATTACAAGGGTGCGGAATCGCTAACCTAGCTCTCGAGGGTTTGCTTGTTTCTTATTTGATCCTCTTAACTTAAGGGCTCCCCTTTATATATATAGGTGGAGGCCTTTAGTTTACAACAGAGTTCGGGTCGTAAAAAGCCCATGACCTAATTTAACTCCTCCTTTCCTTGCTCCTCAAGGGAAAGAGAATTTCCTACGTCTTCATGTTTAAGCCGGCCATCTAGATGACGTCGATAGGCCGGCCCACCTAGTGAGCCGCTCGCCTGGGACTTGTACTTCTTATGAACATCTTCCGTATGGGCCGTCTTAGTAGAGCCCGGGTTATAACCTAGGCGGGTTATACCCGTGGGGTATATCCCCAACACCCCAAGACCATCGTGTTGGACCGCGAAGTCAAGTTCCTTAGCTATTTTTGGAAGACACAATGTGCCAAGCTCGACATCAAGCTACTCTTCTCTTCGGCCTACCATCCACAAACCGATGGCCAAATGGAGGTGACCAACTGGACTTTCTCGACGCTACTACGCGTGTTGATAAATAAGAACATCAAGGAATGGGAAGAATGTCTCCCCATTGCCGAGTACGCCTACAACAGCACGCATCACTTCACCACCGTCAAGTCTCCATTCGATGTGGTCTACAGCTTCAACCCTTTGTCCCCATTGGACATAAACTAGCACTCCAAGAACGCATGAACATGGATGCAAGCACAAGGGCAAGCTATATCAAGAAGATGTATGAACATACAAAGTGCATGGTCGAACGTCAAGTGGAATGAGTCACCGCCAAGCGCAACATCAACAAGCACCCAATGGTGTTCAAGATCGGTGATCTTGTGTGGCTACACCTTCGCAAGGATCAATTCCCTGCCGAGCGCAAGTCCAAGTTACTTCCTCCAGCCGATGGACATTTCAAGGTGTTGGCATGCTACAACGACAATGCCTACACGATTGACATCCCACGTGAAAAGTACAATGTGAGAGAGATCTTCAACGTCAAGGACCTATGTCCTTTCCATGGTGATGAGGATCTCGATCCAAGGACGGATCTTTCCCAAGTGGGGGGCGGGGGAGATGATGCGGAGCATCCCATTTTCATCCCCATGGATCCATCACCAACACCTCAAGCTCCAAGTGGTCCTATGACAAGAGCATGTGCACATGCCATTGAAACTGAGGTGACATCTATCCTTAGTGAATCCCGATTTGATAATCTTGGAACTTGGATACTACCTTGACGTGGCTTGAGACTGCGTCGGTATTTCCCCAAAGAGGAAGGGATGATGCAGCACAACGACGGCAAGTATTTCCCTTAGTTATGAAACCAAGGTTATCGAACCAGTAAGAGGATCACCACCACCCAATAAGCAGCACCTGCACACAAACAACAAATACTTGCAACCCGACGAGAAAGAGAGGTTGTCAATCTCTCTACGGTAAAAAGATAGATTAGGTAGTGATAGATAGGAGAGAAAGATCTCTCAAGAACACAAAATAGAAAAGGCAAATAAAATATGCAGCAATATATTTTTGGGTTTTTGGTTTTGTAGATCTGAAAACAAAGATGCAAAAAGATAGATTTGAAAGCAATATGTTGGAAAAGTAGTCCCGGGGGCCGTAGGATTCACTAGTGGCTTCTCTCATGAGTATAGCGCACAGTGGGTGAACAAATTACTGTTGGGCAATTGATAGAAAATCGAATAGTCATGACGATATCCAAGGCGATGATCATTATATAGGCATCACGTCCAAGATGGGTAGACCGACTCCTGCCTGCATCTACCTCTATTACTCCACATATCGACCGCTATCCAGCATGCATCTAGTGTATTAAGTTCATGGAAAAACAGAGTAATGCAATAAGAACGATGACATGATGTAGACAAGATCTATTCATGTAGGAATAGACCCCATCTTGTTATCCTTAATAGCAACGATACATGCGTGTCTTGCTGCCCCTTCTGTCACTGGGAAAGAACACCGCAAGATCGAACCCATCCCAAAGCACCTCTTCCCGTGGCAAGAAAAATCGATCTAGTCAGCCTAACTAAACCAAAGATTTGAAGAAGAAATACGAGGCTATAAGTAATCATGCATATAAGAGATCAAGGAAGACTCAAATAATATTCATGGATAGAAACTGATCATGAACTCAAAATTCATCGGATCCCAACAAACACACCGCAAAAGTTTACATCAAATAGATCTCCAAGAGACCATTGTATTGAGAATCATAAGAGAGAGAGAGAGAGAGGAAGCCATCTAGCTACTGCCTACGGACCCGTAGGTCTATGGTGGACTACTCACGCATCATCGGAGAGGCACCTATGAAGAAGATGAACCCCTCCGTGATGGTGTTTAGATTGGATCTTGAGGTTCTGGAACTTGCGCGGCTGGAATTGTCTTTCGTCGACACCCCTAGGGTTTTTGGAATATTTGGGAATTTATAGGCATCAGAGGCGGTGGAGAGTGGCCTCGAGGAGGGTACAACCCATCGGGGCACGCCAGGGCCCCCTGGCACGCCCTGGTGGGTTGTGGTCTCCTCGGCCCACTCCCCCGGCACTTCTTTGGCCCACTGGGTGTCTTCTGGTCTAGAAAAAATCTCCAAAAAGTTTCGTCGCGATTGGACTACGTTTGGTATTGATTTTCTGCGAAGTAAAAAACAAGCAAAAACAGCAACTGGCACTTTGGCACTATGTCAATAGGTTAGTCCCAAAAATGATATAAAGTTGTTATAAAATGATTGTAAAACATCCAAGAATGATAATATAACAGCATGGAACAAGCAAAAATTAAAGATACGTTGGAGACGTATCAGCATCCCCAAGCTTAATTCCTACTCGTCCTCGAGTAGGTAAATGATAAAAACAGAATTTTTGATGTGGAATGCTGCCTAACATGTTCATCTCATATTCTTTTCTTTTGTATAGCATGGACATTTGAACTTGTAATGATTCAAAGCAATAGTCTAGTTTTAACATAATGACTTCAATACTCAAGCATGTCAACAAGTAACCATGTCTTTCAAAATATCAACACTAAAGAAAGTTATCCCTAGCCCATCATGCTCAATCATTGATCCATTCATGAAACACACTCCAATTTTAGCTATGCCCAATGCTCAAGTACGATCATAGTGCCCCCTAGTTGGAGCTTTATAAGAGAAGATGGAGACTCAAAGCAAAAAATAAAAATTGCATAAAGTAAATAGATTGGCCCTTCACAGAGGGAAGTAGGGATTTGTAGAGGTGCCAGAGCTCAAGGTTTTAAATTGTGAGAGAAAAAATATTTTGGGGGGCATGCTTTTCTTGTCAACGAAAACGACAAAGTAGCTCACAATACTTTCCATGCTAGATATATCATAGGCGGTTCCCAAACAGAAAATAAAGTTTATTCCTTTTCCACCAAACTTTCACTTTACATGGTGGGCCGTATCCACGGTTGCCTTCCATACCAACACTTTCCAAGGAATTTATTATTTGACAACATAAAGTAAATATTTTTTTCTTTTTCATTTCGGGAATGGGCATCCCTATTACCGCCACACTCTCGTGCAATGACAAGTGAATAAACACTCATCTTGAGAATAACACATCTAGCATGGAAAAATATTGGACACTCCCCACCGTTTTATGAGCGGTACAAGCACACAAAAGAGAAAATTTATTTTGAAAATTTAGAGACGGCACATGCAAATTTGCTTGGAACGGCATGGAAATACCGCATATAGGTAGGTATGGTGGACTCATAAGGCAAAACTTGGTTTAAGGATTTTGGATGCACAAGTAGTATTTCTACTTAGGACAAATGGAGGCTAGCAAATAGATTGAGAAGCAACCAAACCAAGAAACGAATATTCACATAAGCGAGCATTGAGCATAACTAACACTGAATAATGCACCACATGTACGATGTAATTTCATTGCATAACTATTGACTTTCGTGCATGCATAGGGAATCACAAACCTTAACACCAATATTCCTACTAAGCATAATTACTCACTAGCATGACTAACATATTACTATGATCATGTTTAAAAACTATTACAAAGAATCAAGTTTAATTTGTCCAATGATCTTCATGAAAGTTTTTATTATAGACTCCTTGGATATCTATCACTTTGGGACTAGTTTCATATATTGCCATTGCTTTTTGGCAAGCTCAAACAAATTTAAGTGAAGCACATGAGCATAAAGCTTTCATCTCTCAAAATAGTATAAGTGAAGCATGAGAGGATTTCTTCAAAATTTTCTAACTCTCAAATTAATCTAAGTGAAGCATGAGAGTATTTCTACAAAAATTTCCAAGCACACCGTGCTCAAAAATATATAAGTGAAGCACTAGAGCAATTCTATAGCTCAAAAAATTTAAGTGAAGCACATAGAGCAATTCTACCAAATGATAGCATAATTTTGGTTTTCTCAAATAGTGTGTCCAGCAAGGATACGAATGACAAACTAACAAACAAAGCAAGCAAAGATACAAGAGGCTTCAAGCAACACTCATGATGTGTGACGAATAAAAATATAGCTCCAAGTAAAATACCGATGGTCGTTAGAAGATATAAGTGAAGCACTCGGGGGAATCCCCAAGCTTAGTTGCTTGTTACTCTTTGGATATATCTTGGGGGTGCGGTAGCATCCCCAAGCTTAGGCTTTTATCACTCCTTATTCCTTCATCCATCGTGATCTCACCCAAAACTTGAAAACTTCAATCACACAAAACTCAACAAAATCTTCGTGAGATCCGTTAGTATAATAAAGCAAATCACTACTTTAGGTACTGTTGCAAACCCATTCATATTTTATTATTGCATTATACCTACTGTATTTTACCTTTACCATGGTTTACCCTTCAATATAACCCATAGATTCATCAAAACAAGCAGACAATGCAACGAAAACAGAACCTGTCTTAAACACAACAGTCTGTAGTAATCTGTACTCTAACCATACTTCTGTAATTCTAAAAATTCTGAAAATTTAGGAAAACGTAAGGAATTTGTATAGAAACACTGTGTTAAAATTGCAGCTCAAGATAAAGTTCCAGCAAAAAAATAAAATTCATATACTAGACGTAAAGTTTCTGTTTCAGATTCAGCATCGCTTCTACTCATCCTATGAATCATCCTAAAGGCTTTACTTGGCACAAACACTAAATAAACCATAAAAACACAATTATAACAGAGGCATAATTGTGTCAACACTCAAAAACAGAAAGGAAAAAGGAAAAATTTATTTATTCATTGGGTTGCCTCCCAACAAGCGCTATCGTTTTACGCCCCTACCTAGGCATAACGCATAGATTCAAGTATTGTCATCTTTGGTTTTGGATCCATAGGATGCCCTCATGATTGATTCATATAGTAGCTTAATTCGTGTTCTAGGGAAGTGTTCCATACCCTTTCTCAAGGGAAATTGAAAACGAATATTGCCTTCTTTCATATCAATCACGACACCTATAGTACGTAAAAACGGTCTACCAAGTATAATGGGACAAGACGGATTGCAATTAATATCAAGCACAATAAAATCAATAGGCACATTGTTCCTATTTGCAAGAATAAGATCATTAATTCTCCCCAAAGGCTTTTAACAGTAGAATCCGCCAAGTGCAAATTAAGAGAACATTCTTCAATATTGGTAAGACCAAGCACATCACATAGAGATTTCGGAATCGTGGAAACACTAGCACCCAAATGACACAAATCAAAGCACTCATAATTTTTAATCTTGACTTTAATGGTAGGTTCCCACTCATCATGTAATTTTCTAGGAATAGAAATCTCCAACTCCAACTTTTCTTCAAAAGATTTCATCATGGCATCAACGATATGTTTAGTAAAAGCCTTATTTTGCTCATAAGCATGGGGTGAATTCAACATAGATTGCAACAAAAAAATACACTCAATCAAAGAGCAACTATCATAATTAAAGTCTTTGCAATCCAAAATAGTGGGCACATCACTAGTTAAAGTTTTGACCTCTTCAAACCCACTTTTATCAAAATTTACATCAATATTTTCACCCTCCAAATTATTGGGACGCCTTCTAGCTAAAGGTGACTCTATTTCAGTCCCTTTATCATCAATCTTAATATTACTAAACAAGGAATCAATAGTAGAAACACCAAGCACTTTAAGATCTTCATCTTTATTATGAAGGCAATCATAAGAAAACAATTTTTCCAAGATTTCTCTTTTAGCTCTAAGCATAGCGGTTCTTTTCTTACTTTCATCCATAGAGACATATAAAGCTTTAATAGATTCATCAATCTTAGGCACAAAAGCTTTCAACTTGAGATTTTCAACATCATGAGAAATTCTATCAATGCTTCTAGACATATCATCAATCTTATTCAATTTTTCTTCTATCGTAGTATTGAAAGCCTTTTGCGCATTGATAAATTCTTTAATATTACTCTCAAGATCAGAGGTGTTCCTATTATTATTGTAAGAAGAATTACTATAGGAATTACCATAATTGTTAGAGGAATTTCCAAGAAAAGGCCTAGGATTAAAATTAAATCTATAAGCATTGTTATTTAAATTGTTTCGCGAGACAAAGTTCACATCTACGGCATCATTATTTTTCTCAATCAGGGTAGACAAAGGCACATCATTAAGATCAATAGGAGCATTTTTACTAGCAAGCAATTTCATCAAAGCATGAACCTTATCACTCAAAGTACTAATTTCTTCAACCGAATTAACTTTCTTACTAGTAGGTGCTCTTTCGGTATGCCATTGAGAATAATTAGCCATGATATTATCTCGCAATTTAGTAGCTTCCCCAAAGTAATCTCCATAAAAGTACCACCCGCGGCGGAATCTAAAAGATTTCTAGAGACAAAATTCAATCCCGCATAAAAATTTTGTATGATCATCCAAAGATTTAAACCATGAGTAGGACAATTTCTTAGCATCAACTTCATTCATTACCAAGATTGTGCAACATGTTCATGCTCAAGTTGCATTAAAGTCATGATTTGCGTCCTAAGGGAAATAATTTTTGCGGGCCGAAAATACTTAGAGATAAAAGCATCCTTGCACTTATTCCAAGAATCGATACTATCGCGAGGCAAAGAAGAAAACCAAATTTTTGCACGATCCCGCAAGGAAAAAGGAAATAGTTTCAACTTAACACTATCGTTGTCCACATCTTTTTTCTTTTGCATATCACACAATTCTACGAATGTGTTTAGATGGGACGCGGCATCCTCATTAGAATTACCGGCAAATTGTTCTTTCATGACAAGATTCAACAGAGCGGCATTAAAATCACAAGACTCCGAACTAGTGGCAGGAGGAGCAATCGGAGTACTAATAAAATCATTATTATTAGTATTGGAAAAATCCCACAACTTGGTGTTTTCTTGAGTCATCGTGACTACGCAAACAAGATTGCAAGCAAGGAAGAGATCCGGCAAGAAAAAGGCAAACGAAAAAGAGGGCGAATAAAACGGCAAATTGGTGAAGTGGGGGAGAGGAAAACGAGAGGCAAATGGCAAAGAATGTAATTGCAAGGGGATGAGATTTGTGATTAGGAACCTGGTAGATGATGATGGAGTCCCCTCGGCGCCTACGATAGGCACGTATAAGAGACCGCTTCCTCAAAGAGGAAGGGATGATGCAGCACATCGATGGTAAGTATTTCCCTCAGTTATGAAACCAACGTTATCGAACCGGTAGGAGGATCACCACCACCCAATAAGCAGCACCTGCACACAAACAACAAATACTTGCAACCCGACGCGAAAGAGAGGTTGTCAATCTCTCTACGGTAAAAAGACAGATTAGGTAGTGATAGATAGGAGAGATATATCTCTCAACAACACAAAATAGAAAAGGCAAATAAAATATGCAGCAATATATTTTTGGGTTTTTGGTTTTGTAGATCTGAAAACAAAGATGCAAAAAGATAGATCTGAAAGCAATATGTTGGAGAAGTAGACCTGGGGGGTGTAGGGTTAACTAGTGGCTTCTCTCATGAGTATAGCGCACGGTGGGTGAACCAATTACTGTTGGGCAATTGATAGAAAATCGAATAGTCATGACGATATCCAAGGCGATGATCATTATATAGGCATCACGTCCAAGATAGGTAGACCAACTCCGGCTGCATCTACCTCTATTACTCCACACATCGACTGCTATCCAGCATGCATCTAGTGTATTAAGTTCATGGAAAACGGAGTAATGCAATAAGAATGATGACATGATGTAGACAAGATCTATTCATGTAGGAATAGACCCCATCTTGTTATCCTTAATAGCAACGATACATGTGTGTCTTGCTGCCCCTTCTGTCACTGGGAAAGAACACCGCAAGATCGAACCCATCACAAAGCACCTCTTCCCATGGCAAGAAAAATTGATCTAGTCGGCCTAACTAAACCAAAGATTCGAAGAAGAAATACGAGGCTATAAGTAATCATGCATATAAGAGATCAAGGAAGACTCAAATAATATTCATGGATAGAAACTTATCATGAACTCAAAATTCATCGGATCCCAACAAACACACCGCAAAAGTTTACATGAAATAGATCTCCAAGAGACCATTGTATTGAGAATCATAAGAGAGAGAGAGAGAGGAAGCCATCTAGCTACTGCCTACGGACCCGTAGGTCTATGGTGGACTACTCACGCATCATCGGAGAGGCACCTATGAAGAAGATGAACCCCTCCGTGATGGTGTTTAGATTGGATCTCGAGGTTCTGGAACTTGCGGCGGCTGGAAATGTGTTTCGTCGACTCCCCTAGGATTTTTGGAATATTTGGGAATTTATAGGCATCAGAGGCAGTGGAGAGGGGCCCCGAGGAGGGCACAACCCATCAGGGCACGCCGGGGCCCCCCTTGCACGCCCTGTGTCGTCGTTTTCTCACGACAGATGCCATGGGGTGGCTTATCGAGAGTGGTTCGGGCCGAAGGACGCCGACGGGCTCCGGGAGCGTGATTAGGCACTATTGATGAGGGACACACGATGTACCCAGGTTCGGGGCCCTCCGGGGGAGGTAATACCCCTAGTCCTACTGGTCTAGCCATATGGTGGGTGAGGTTACAATGGTGCTCCTCGAGCTGTTCGTCTAGGGGAGGAAGAAGGAGCGGCCGGCTCCTCTTCCCTTGCTATGTGGGAGTGTGAGTGAGTCTAAGATAGGGGGAATGGTCCTGCGCGTGTGTGCGTCCCCGATGCATGGGAGCCTAGGGGTGTTTTATAGGCCAACCCCCCGGCTTACAATATTCCTAAGGTACCAAGAGGGGGGACCCGGCTGGCAGCCCCTCCAGCCAGCCAGGGGGCCCGCCGGCTGGGTTGTCTCGTTGCCCGTAGGGCCCGCCGGCTGCGCGGTCCCATCACCAGCTGGGGCCCGCCAGCCGGCTCTTCTATTGGCCCGCGCCCACCTACCGCGTTACGGGCCGCCTCGCCCGGCGTCGTCTTGCGCCAGCCAGCCGAAGTCAGTGGTACGGCCGGCAGCGCTGTAGCCACGCCGGGGCAGGTAATGGAGTGGATGGTGGCGCAGCGGTACTGTGGCTCTGCCGGGTCTCGATCAGTCCCGGTCAGCGGTACGACTGCCCGGACTATAGCCATGCGCGCCCGTGCGTCAGCGGCTGCTGTGGCCTCATCGGAGTCTGTCGTGGGGGTCGCGTCCCGTCAGCGTACCTGGCCGCAGTGGGAGGAGACGGATACCTGCCCGTCCAGAGGTCAGCGGGCAAGCTAGTCATGTAGCGGCCAGGCGCGCCCGGCTGAGGGCCAGAGGGCCGGCCTCCGTTCAGCCGGCCGCGGGCCAGCTGGCCATGGGGCCAGCCAGCCATTGGCCTGCCGGTCGTATAGTTTTTCGGAAAGGGGCTTGAACTCCCTCTCCTTGGCATACCCAGGGGTAATAACCCCGTCAGTAGTCCCCGAAGCCGGCAGGGGCCCGCGTCAGCACGACGAGGGGCAGCTGGCGGTTTCATCCGGCTACGCTCGCCTGTCGCGTGGGACCGGCCGGGCAGCCACGCCGGCAACCGCCTCCGACGCCTCGGGTCCTGCCGTGCCGCTTCGGGCCCCGTGCCGGACCGCGGCGCGCCACGCGGGGCGTGATGATGCCGTGGGTCCCGTTCCTGAGGCCCAACGGGACGCCTTCCCGGGCCTAGCCCGATAGGCCGCGGGACTAGCCTGGTAGGCCTCGAGCCGCAGGCCGGGATCCTCTGCGCCCGGACCCCAGCGGCCGCAGCGCACGATGCCCACGCTCCGCGGATTCCTCGGGGGAGTGGGCGCAGTTAATCCCCACATCCCCCGGGCGTCGCCCTGCATTTATAAGGGGAGGGGGAGGGGCGGAGGCAGCTCGTGCACCCCTTTCCCCTTCGTCTTCCTTCTCTCGCGCGGCTCGTCGCTTTGGCTTGCACCGCTACTCCACTCGTCTTCTTCCTCGCACTCGGTCGCCGCAGAGATGGCCGACGGACCCTCCGGTAGCTGGGGCGGGTCCATCATCACTGAGGAGGACATCGCGCACCTCCGCCGCGCTCGGATGCTGCCGTCGGAGGATCACGTTGCCGCCCGTCCGCCGGGCGGCGAGGTGGCACCCGAACCCCAGGAGGGGGAGTTCGTGGTGTTCGCGTGGCATTTCTCGCGCGGCTTTGACTTGCCGGTTAGCCAATTCTGCCGCTTCTTCATGGATACGTTCGACCTCCAGCCGCACCACCTCGGGCCCAACTCCATCCTCCAGCTCTCGTGCTTGGTGACGCTCTGCGAGGGATACCTCGGACTTCTTCCCTTTGTGGAGTTGTGGAGGAAGCTCTTCTACCTCAAGGCCCTGAGGAACGACGACGGGCCGTACGCCTGTGGGGGCGCGGTGATATGCGTCCGCGGCCCGCTGTTCCCCCGCCTGTCCCTCATCGAATCCGTCAAGAGATGGAACCGGACATTCTTCTACGTGAAGAACGTCGACCTGGCGTCCGGCTGCCGGCCTTCGTCAACGCCCCATCCTCCGGGATCAACTGGACGGGCGATGGGCCGTTTGCGGATGTCCTCGCGGAGCTGGGCCGGCTCAAGGCCATGAGGGCCGGAGAGGGGCTGATCGCGCCCGATTTGGTGGCCGCCTTCATCGACCGCCGGGTGCTGCCCCTGCAGCAGAGGCCGCACCGGATCTATGACATGTCGGGCCGGCGGGATCCCTGCCGGCTGTCTACCTTTGACCTGTCGATGGCCCAGGTGGCGAAACGGGTGAACGCCATCACTAATTTCAAGCTAAAGCCAGGAACTTGGAGGTTCGGCAAGCTGCCGTACAGCCGGCACGACCCGGCGCAGCTGGTACGCCCTGCTGTGGTAATTTTCTCCCTTCTTTGTTTTTCCAGCCGGCATTTCCCTACTCACACGCCATGCTGACCGCAACACTCTGTTCGACAGAACACGCCGGACGGCCCGCACCCCCAGGTATTCCAGGCGGAACGCGCCGAATCTGACCCGGAGGATTTCGAGCTGGGGGAGGCGTGGAAGAAGGGGCTGACTCCTCGAGGGAGGTCGAGGCGGATGGTGCGATGGGCGACCCGGGAGCCGGCGGGTCCAGAGTTGCTGGTGAGTTCCCCTCCGGACCCTCCATCAAAGATTGGACTGACGACGACGATGATGATGATGATGTCTGGATCCTGGACGCGCCTCCCCCCGCAGCCCGGCGGGAGCCACGCGGATGGAGCGAGGAGCGGCCGGCTCGTGGCCAGACGGCCGAGGCCTCTCACCGGGAGAAAAGGCCGGCCACGGGGCAACCGTCGACACAGCCGCCAGCTCGTAAGAGAGCGCGAGCAGCTGCCATCGGCCCGGGCCAGGCGGGTCCTTCCCGTCGTCGCTGGGTGAGCATCTTTTCCCATTTCTTATTGATTTTCTGAGTTTTCGAGCCGGCAAGCGTCTGAGGGCCCACCGTTTGTCCGCTCCAGGGACGCCATCGAGCTCCACGACACGGAGTCGGCTGCCGTCCCGGTGGATGCCGGCAGCCTGCAGGCGCAGGAGTACGCGGCCACAGCGCGGGAAGAGAAGAGGCGGCTCACGGAGATGCGAGCCGAGAAGGTAGGGGCGAAGGGCGCGCCCTCGCGCTCGGGGGCCTCGAGCGGCGGGAGGCGGGGGCGGTCCACCGACCCGGAGCGTGCGACGGACTCCGCGGCGGAATCGATGCGGAGGTCGAGGCCTCCGTCAAGTGAGCCGCGAGAGCCGGCCGTGGAGACGGTCATGGACCCGCCCATGGCGGAAGTGACCCGGCTGGCGGGAGCGGTCCCCGACCCGGCTCCGGAGGCGACCCAGCGGGGGGATGCGGTGGTGACCTCTTCTGCCGTCGAGCCGGCCGCGGCGGGCGTGCCCGTTGCCCCGGCACCGGAGGCACCGGCTAGCGGGAGGAGTGAGCCGGCCCAGCCAGCTGTCGAGCCAGTCCGGCAGGTGGTGGAGCCGGTGGTGCCGGTCGTGGAGGGGCCCGAGGCCAGCTCCCGAGCCATGGTGGTCACCGCCAACCTTCCACCGGCTGCTGCCGTGGTGGATGCCGGGTCGAGCGGCGGGTCGAGCCGGTCGAGGAGGACCATGCTGGACGTGATCCGGGACTGGGAGACGCCGGCTCTCGTCCCGACCGTTCCGGCCCCGCCAGCCAGCGTTCTGGCCCTTGCGCCTGGGGAGCCAGGCCGCATCATGGCGCATTGCCGTGAGGGGCTGGCTAGGTTCGCGGAGGCCGTCGAGAGCAACTTTCGGCGCGTGGAGGAGGCGGTGGAGGTGAGTCCCTTCTGCCTTGTGTTGAACTTTCAGTGGGGGCGCGCGAGCGCACCCACTGGGTGTAGCCCCCGAGATTCGGGCCGGCTGCGCGGCTGCGTGGTAGTCGGGCCGGATCTAACCCTCTCTTGCTTGTCTAACTTCTTGTTTCTTGGCGCGGGACAGGCTGAGAACGCTAGGCGGCAAGCGCTCTTCGATGAGGCGGTCCTTATCCATAACCGCGGCAAGCTCGGCTACTACCGGGTCCAGGAGGAGTTGAAGAAGGCGCAAGGTACGTTTATTCCAGTGGGGGCGCGCGAGCGCACCCACTGGGTGTAGCCCCCGAGAGTCGGGCCGGCTACTCGGCAGCCGGTCCGGGTCTTCTGCGTTTGAGTAGCTTATGCTTGGTTTTTTGATAGAGGAGCTGATCCCGGTCCAGCAGAAGAGGGATGAACTGGCCTCCGAGCGGGACCGGCTGGGGCAGGAGCTCCAGGCGGCCACGTCGGAGCGGGACCGGCTGGGCGGCCTGGTTGCTGACGGTCAGGCGGTGCAGGAGCGCCTGACCGCGGAGCTGCGGCGGGAGGTGGCGGCCTGGGAGGACGCCGCCAAGCAGGCGGCCGACACCATCCAGCGGGCCATCGCTCTTCAGGATGAGGTAGATCGCCTCAAGGGGGAGCTCGAGACGCGCGGGGTCGCCCTTGCTCTGGCGGAGGAGGCGCTGGAGAAGGAGCGGAGCGCATGCCTTCAGTTCGCCATTGAGGTGGACGAGGCCTTCCAGCGTAAGTTTTGTTTACGAGTCTTCCTCCTTTGCCGTCTGCCTTCGACTTGCTTTTTGTCTTGATTGTTGTTTACTCTCTCCCCCAGACCGGTTCCCGGAGACCCAGCGCCGCGCCGAGCGGGCTGTTGTGGAGCACCGGGAGTGCCTGCGGCAGCGCGGGCAGGAGGTCGAGGAGCACACCGGCTGGGACATGCCGGAGCTTGCGCTGGCCATCGAGAACCGGCTGCTCCACGTATAGCGCTGCATTGACCGGCTCCTTACGGCCGGCAAGGAGGTGATTTCGGCCCTCTGGCCGGGTCGTGGGGCCTTGGAGGGCCGCGTGGCGCTATGGCTGGAGAATGCGGTGGCCCGACTCGAGGTTTGGAAGGCGTCGGCGGCCCACTCCGGGGTGCAGATGGCTCTCCGGTTTGTCACCTCGTGGTACCCCGGCGTCAACCTGGACCGGCTGGTCACGATGCGCGAGGTCCCCGAGGCGGAACGAGCCGCCCGCGAAGGCGCCCTGGTCCGTCGTGCCAACGAGCTGGCGTCTTACGTCGACCCGGACGAGCTCCTGCCGGCGCTAGGTGAAGACAGTGAGCCGGTCGCCGAGGACTCTTTTGGCAATCCTCAGGGCCCTGAAGACGACGAGGTCGCCGACGAGAGCACCGACTCCAGCAGTGGCAGCGACACCGAGGCCATGGAGGAAGAGCCGGCCGGTGATGCGCCGGAAGCCTAGGCGCCCCTCTTTTTCTTTTTGCTGTATCCGTTCCTTTGCTGCAAGACTTGTTTTTAAAATGCATTTCCACCCACTAGGGGTGTATTGTAAAGAATCCTTGGCCTGTGGCCTTTTGCCTATGAATTTGCTTGAAGTCTAAAATGTTTGCGTGCCGGCTCCTCCCCTGCCTTTTGCCTTTCGACTTGTAATTTACGCACGGGTTCCTTCTGGCTTCCGCCCCGCCTGTCAGCCAGCCGGGAGCCGGTCTGGGACAGGGACGGGGCATCGTCCTTGGGGAAAATGAGCGGGCCTTAGAGTCGTCCGGCTAGGGTTGGGGTGAACCGGCAGAGGCTGGTTTCTAGAGGTAACATGGTCCGGTTGGGCCTATCCGGCTGCTGCTCCTCAGGTGGTGTTCGCGTGGTAAGTTTCTTTCTACCCCGTGGTCCCGCCAGCCGGGCAGCCGGGGGCCGGTCTGTGGCTGGGCAGGGAGGGAAGGAAAGGGTTGCTTGCCCACGCTACTTGTCTGCTTCGGAGAAGAGTCGGCGAGCCCCCGGGCCAGGGAGCCGGACCCAGGTGCCTTGCCTAAGAAAAATGACACGCCTTCGAAGGAATTGAAAAGGGGCGTGCCCCCAGTGCCGGCTTGGGGCCCCCATTGCATTCATTAAGTTCCAACGGAAGGGAAGATACATACATACATGGGTTTTTTCTTAACAGTAGAACGGTCGGAGGAGTGCTGCGTTCCATGGGCGCTCCGTCTCCTCGCCGGAGGCATCTCTTTTGCGCTTCTGCGACTTTTGGGCATCTATCAGGTAGTAGGCATTGTTGTGCAACGCCTTGCTGACGATGAATGGACCCTCCAATGGGGAGGACAGCTTGTGCTGGCCGGCAATTCGCTGGATCCGTCTGAGCACCAGGTCCCCTTCGCGGAAAGAGAGGGGCCGGATTCGCTTGCTGTGGTAGTGCTGGAGCTTCTGCTGGTAGATGGCCGTCCGGCTTAGGGCCAGCTCGCGTGCTTCTTCGAGTAGGTCGACGCCGTCTTCTCTTGCTTCCTTTGCATCCTTCTTCGTGTATAGGGCAACCCGAGGCGAATCGAAATCGATGTCCGTGGGGATGATCGCCTCGGACCCGTACCCCAGAAAGAAAGGGGTGTAGCCGGTCGACCGGTTGGGCGTGGTCCTGAGGCTCCAGAGGACGGCCGGCAGCTCATCGACCCAGCAGCCGGCTGACCGCACGAGGGGTGCCACGAGCCGAGGCTTGAGGCCGGCCAGGAGCAAGCCGTTTGCCCTCTCCGCCTGGGCGTTGGACTGTGGGTGGGACACTGACGCAAGGTCGAGCCGGATGCCCTCCTGAGAGCAGAAACGAGCCATCGCGCCTTTGGCAAAATTCGTGCCGTGTCGGTGATGATGCTGTGGGGAACGCCGTAGCGGACCGTGATATCCTTGATGAACCGGACGGCCGTGGGGCCATCCAGCTTCTTGATGGGTCTGGCCTCGATCCACTTGGTGAACTTGTCGACAGGCACCAGCAGATGTGTCATGCCGCCCCGGGCAGTCTTGAAGGGCCCTATCATGTCCAGCCCCCATACGGCAAAGGGCCACGAGAGCGGGATGGTCTGGAGGGCCGTTGCCGGCAGGTGGCTCTGCGTGCTGAAGCGCTGTCACCCCTCGCACTTGTCAACCAGCCGCTTGGCCTCCTCCAAGGCTGTGGGCCAGTAGAAGCCGTGGCGGAATGCTTTGGCCACCAGGGTTCTAGAGGCGGCGTGATGCCCGCACTCGCCCTGGTGGATGTCGAGGAGGATTTCTTGCCCCTTCTCCGGCTCGACGCAGCGTTTGAAAACGCCGGTGGTGCTGCGATGGACTAGCTCGCGGTTGATGATGCTATAAGCCGGGGCGCGGCGTTGGATCTGCCAGGCCTTGTCTTCGTCAGGAGGGAGCTCGCCGCGCAAGAGGAAAGCCAGCATGGACTGGGCCCACGAGGGGGTCGGGACGGGAGCCGGCTCGAGCTCGGGCGGAGCGCCGGGGGCAGCCGGAGCCGGCCCATCAGCCCCCGGGACCGGCCCGCCAGCCCCCGGGACCGGCTCGCCAGTCCCCGGGACTGGGACAACGGGGGTTGTGGTGATCGCCATCAGGAAGGCCGTAGAGTCAGAGCCAGCCGCCGCGGGGGTGCCGGATGCCGGAGCCGGCGGGGTTGGCGTTGCCGCCGGAGCTGATGGCGCCGGCGGCGCCGGCAGAGCTGCCGGAGTAGCCGGTACGAAGATGGACTCCGATTTAGGGGAAGGCTTGATAGAAGGCTTGAGCAGCCGTTCGAGGGAGACACCGGCTGGGATGGCCTGTCGGGTGGAGCCGATTTTTGCCAACGTATCGGCCGCCTCGTTGTCCGCCCGGGGGACGTGGTGGAACTCGCAACCCTCGAAGGAGCCGGTGAGCTGCTGGACGAGGAAGCGATAGCTGGCCCTGTTGGCGTCCCTGGCGTCCCATTCGCCAGAGACCTGCTGTACCACGAGGTCGGAGTTGCCGAAGTAGAGGATGCGCCGGATCCCGATCTCCTTGGTGAGCCGGAGGCCATGGACGAGCGCCTCGTACTCGGCCACGTTGTTGGAGGCGGTGTAGAGAATCTGGAGCGCGTACTTGAGCTAGTCCCCCTTAGGGGATGACAAGACGATGTCGGCTCCCAAGCCGGTTCGCATCTTCGAGCCGTCGAAGTGCATGCGCCAATGCGTGGAGTCTGGAGGAGGCGGCACGAACTGGGTCTCGGCCCAGTCGACGAGGAAGTCCACCATGGTCTGCGATTTGATGGCGGTGCGTGGCTCGTACCGGATCTCGTGGTCAGCGAGGGCGATGGCCCATTTGGCGATCCGGCCGGTTGCGTCCCGGCCGCTCATGATCTCGCCGAGCGGGGCCGTGCTCACCACTGTGATGGTGTGCTCCTGGAAGTACTGCTTGACCTTCTTGGCGGCGAAGTATATGTCGTAGCACATCTTCTGGTAGTGGGGGTAGTTCTGCTTGGAGGCGGAAAGGACTTCACTGAGGTAGTAGACGGGGCGCTGGACCGGCAGCGCTTTGCCTTCCTCCGGTCGCTCCACCACCAGCACGACGCTGACCACGCGGGTGGTGGCTGCAATGTATGCGAGCATCGGCTCCTTCTCAGCCGGCGCCGCTAGGATGGGGGCGCTAGAGAGCGCGTGCTTGAGGTCGCGGAACGCCGCGTCCGCCTGGTCGGTCCACTCGAACTTGGGTGACTTGCTCATGAGCTGGTAGAGAGGCAGCGCCTTCTCGCCCAGTCGGCTGATGAACCGGCTGAGCGAGGCCAGACAGCCGGCGAACTTCAGGATGTCGACGAGCTTGGCCGGCTTGTGCATGCGCTCGATGGCTCTGATCTTCTCCGGGTTAGCTTCGATGCCGCGGGCGGACACGAAGAAACCCAGGAGCTGGCCGGCTGGCGCGCCGAACACACACTTCTCCGGGTTTAGCTTGATCTTGTACTCGTGCAAGTTAGCGAAGGTCTCCCGGAGATCGTCAAGGAGGCTGAAATGCTTCTTGGTCTTGACGACGATCTGCGGCAGGAGGCACTTCTGCATGCAGCGCTGGAAGGTGGCGCCTGCATTCTTCAGGCCGAAGGACATGGTGATGTAGCAGTAGGCCCCGAAGGGGGTGATGAAGGAGGTTCTCAGCCGGTCGGCCGGGTCTAGTTTGATCTAGTGGTAGCCTGAGTAGGCGTCCAGGAAAGACAGCAGGTCGCAGCCGGCCGTGGAGTCAATAACTTGATCGATCCGCGGCAGGGCGAATGGGTCCTTGGGACACGCCTTGTTCACGCTCGTGTAGTCGATACACATGCGCCACGTCTTGTTTTTCTTTAATACCAGGACTGGGTTGGCCAGCCAGTCCGGGTGGAATACTTCCATGATGAAGCCGGCTGCGAGTAGCCAGGCGATCTCCTCTCCTATGGTACGCCGCTTCTCCTCGGAGAAACGGCGCAGGGGTTGCTTGACCGGCTTTGCGTCCGGCCGTACATGAAGTTTGTGCTCGGCGAACTTCCTCGGAACACCCGGCATGTCTTTTGGAGACCATGCAAAGATGTCCCGATTCTCACGGAGGAAGTCGACGAGCTCGCCTTCCTATTTGCTGCTGAGGTTGGCGCCGATGGTGACGCACTGCGTGGGGTTGGCCGGGTCGAGCGGCACCTGCCTGGTGTCTTTGGACGGCTAGAACGATGCCTCGCCGTTCGTCTGGGACGGGGGAGGCGGCACCGCCGGCTCATTGGAGGCGTGAGCCACGAGCCGGTCGAGCTGCCGCTTCTCCTCCGCTATCTCCAGGGACTCGGCCAGCCGGCTGCCGTCGCGGGCACACTCGATCGACATCTTGTAGTTGCCGGCGATGGTGATGATGCCCTTGGGACCCGGCATCTTGAGTTTGAGGTAGGCATAGTGGGGGATCGCCATGAACCTGACGAGGGCCGGTCGGCCGAGCAGCGCGTGGTAGGGGCTGTCGAGGTCCACGACCTCGAACCAAACCGGCTCACGGCGGAAGTGGCTCTGGTCGCCGAAGAGGACGTCGAGCTCAATCTTGCCGATGGCGGTTCAGGACTTTCTTGGCACGATGCCGTGAAAAACCGTCCGGCTTGTCCGCAAATCTTTCTCCTTGAGCCCCAGCTTGAGCATCGTGTCGCAATAGAGGATGTTGATGCTGCTGCCTCCGTCGATCAACACCCGCGAGAACCGGCAGGTGCGCCTCTCGGAGACGATGGTGGGATCGAGGATGAGGGCGTGGCTGCCCTGGTTTGGCATCACGGCCGGATGGTCCGCCTGGCTCCAAGTGACCGGCTTTTCGGACCGATGCATGAACTGGGGGACCGAGGGGGCGGTGACGTTCACCTCGTGCCGACGCTGGCGCACGCTGTGCTTGTCAGTGGCTTCACTGGTGAAGACGACGTAGGACCCGTCCTGGCGAGGGAACTGGTCGTGGAGACGGCCGTCGTTGGCTGCCGGGGCCGAAGCAGGCGGCGGGGCCTGGGCCGGAGCCGGTTCGCGGGGAGCCGGAGGCGGAGTAGCCGGAAGGCCCTCGCCTCGGGCTAGCCGCTGGGAGAAGCTGCACTGCCGGAGCGTATGGGTGGCCGGCTTGGCGCCGGAGTGGTGCTTGCAGGGTAGGTCAAGCATTTGCTCGAAGGTAAGCTTGGGCTGCCAGTCGGCCTTGCCGGCGCGCTGACGCTGGTTAGGGGCCTGGGCAGCCGGTTGTTCCTCTTCGATGGTGGCGACCTGCCGGCTCCCGTAGCGGGGGTCCGGCTGGTCGGACTTGCGTTTGTTGTTCTGCTGCTGCCGGCTGTCGGCGGCCACCCGTGGCGTGGCAGGCGGCGGGGTCGGCTTGGCCGGCGTGGCGACCTTCATCCGCATTGCGGAGTCGGCCGTGGCGTACTTGTCCGCCTTGGCCATTAGGTCCGCCAGGGTAGCCGGCTCGGAGCACAAGAGCTTATGTTTGAGGTGGGTGCCGTCGCGGCAACCCTCAATGAAATACTGGATGGCCTGCACCTCGTGCACTCCCTCGCAGGAGTTGCGGAGCTCGTTCCAACGCGTGAGGTAGTCGCGGAGGGGCTCCTCCGGCCCCTGGACACACATGGCCAGCTCGCGGGGTCGGCCAGGCCGCTTGTAGGTGCCGGTGAAGTTGCGGACGAACGCTTCCTCGAAGTCCGTCCAGGTGTTGATGCTGCCGGCCGCCAGGCTGTTAAGCCAGGTCCGGGCTGAGCGAGTCAGCATTAGGGGGGCGTAGCGCACGGCTACATGCTTGTTCTCCCTGGCAATGCCGACCGTGGTGGTGTAGTCGACCAACCAGTTCTCCGGCTTGGCGGAGCCGTTGTACTTCGGGGTGTCGCGAGGGAGAGTGAAGCCAGCTAGGAATGGTTCGTTGCGAATCCGGGGGCCGAAGCACGCCGGGCCGATCGAGCCCTCCTCCTCGAGGAGAGCCGACTATGCTAGCCGCTCGATGCGGGTCCGAGCGTCGTTCTCGCTCCGCGGGACGCGCGGGCCGAGCCGAGCGGCGAGCTCGGGGCGAACAGTCGGAGCAGGCGAGCGGGCACGCTCCCGTCGCGGGGGCGGGGTATGGTCCCAGCTGCGCCGGCTGCCGCCAGCCGGAACGTCGTTGCGCCGGCTGCTGACGGACGGCTGCTCGTCTCGCAGCCGGGAACGTCCGTTGTGGGACCCAGCGCCCCGCCGGCCAGAGCTGCGAGGGGAAGAGGCCCGCTGGACCGGCCAGCGCTGGCCAGCAGTAGGCGGGGCGTCCCCCTCGGGGACGGGGATTTCGGAGCCGGTGTTGACACCGTCGAGCCGGGCCTGCTGGGCGTTGGCGGTGGCGATGAGGTCTTGGATGTGTCGTTCCTGCAGCTCTCGCTCTTCGCCCTCCAGGCCGGCGAGATCGGCGTAGGCCACGTGGGCGGCCCTCAGGTTCGCGGCCGGCGTGTCGTAGGTGGGAAGCCTGCCGCCGAGGATTTCCGCGACCACGCGGCCGCGGTTGCGGACATCACCGCGCCGGCTGGGCTCGTTGCCGGTGGGGGTGAGGCCGTAGGCGGAGTTATACTCGCGCTGCGCGGACTCCATCCGGCGCTTGGTGGCGGCAAGCAT
This sequence comes from Elymus sibiricus, assembly GCA_039707655.1. Classification (NCBI taxonomy): domain Eukaryota; kingdom Viridiplantae; phylum Streptophyta; class Magnoliopsida; order Poales; family Poaceae; genus Elymus; species Elymus sibiricus. The sequence goes on from CM077665.1 coordinate 245,151,955, forward strand.
GGTTGCCTCGTCGAACAGCAGCCGGCGAGCATCTTCCAGCTCAGCCACGGCTACGGCTCAACCTACCGACGCGCTCAGAGAGGATGGCGATGTCGATCAGCGGGTTGCTGCCGAGCCGCTCAACGGAGAGGCCGACAGCGTTGCCCGCAGGGCCAGCGGGGGCGGGGTTCCGCCCCGCAGGAGCAAGCCTCACGAGCGCGCAGTTCCGCCCGGACGCGAGGCGGCCAGGGGAGGTGGTGAAGGGTCCCGCCCGGAGCATGTCTCCAGCAGGCGCCGCGGACGGCCCCACGGTGGGCGCCAACTGTCGTCGTTTTCTCACGACAGATGCCATGGGATGGCTTATCGAGAGTGGTTGGGGCCGAAGGACGCCGACGGGCTCCGGAAGCGGGATTAGGCACAAGCGATGAGGGACACACGATGTACCCAGGTTCGGGGCCCTCCGGGGGAGGTAATACCCCTAGTCCTGCTGGTCTAGCTATATGGTGGGTGAGGTTACAATGGTGCTCCTCGAGCTGTTCGTCTAGGGGAGGAACAAGGAGCGGCCGGCTCCTCTTCCCTTGCTATGTGGGAGTGTGAGTGAGTCTAAGATAGGGGGAATGCTCCTGCGCGTGTGTGCATCCCCGATGCATGGGGGCCTCGGGGGGGTTTATAGGCCAACCCCTTGGCTTGCAATATTCCGAAGGTACCAAGAGGGGGGACCCGGCTGGCAGCCCCTCCAGCCAGCCAGGGGGCCTGCTGGCTGGGTTGTCTCGTTGCCCATAGGGCCCGCCGGCTGCGCGGTCCCATCGCCAGCTGGGGCCCGCCAGCCGGCTCTTCTATTGGTCCGCGCCCACCTACCGCGACACGGGCCGCCTCGCCCGGCGTCGTCTTGCGCCAGTCGGCCGAAGTCAGCGGTATGGCCGGCAGCGCTGTAGCCACGCCGGGGCAAGTAATGGAGTGGACGGTGGCGCCGCGGTACTGTGGCTCCGCCGGGTCTCGATCAGTCCCGGTCAGCGGTACGACTGCCCGGACTGTAGCCATGCGCGCCCGTGCGTCAGCGGCTGCTGTGGCCTCATCAGAGTCTGTCGTGGGGGTCGCCTCCCATCAGCATACCTGGCCGCAGTGGGAGGAGACGGATACCTGCCCGTCCAGAGTTCAGCGGGCAAGTTAGTCGTGTAGCGGCCAGGCGCGCCCGGCTGAGGGCCAGAGGGCCGGCCTCCGTTCAGCCGGCCGCGGGCCAGCCGGCCAGGGGGTTAGCCGGCCTCCCGTCCGCCGGTCACGGACCAGCCGGCAGTGGGCCAGCCGACAGCGGGCCAGCCGGCCATTGGCCTGTCGGTCGTCTAGTTTTTCGGAAAGGGGCTTGAACTCCCTCTCCTCCGCATACCCAGGGGTAATAACCCCGTCACCCTGGTGGGTTGTGGTCTCCTCGGCCCACTACCTCGGCACTTCTTTGGCCCACTGGGTGTCTTCTGGTCTAGAAAAAATCTCCAAAAAGTTTCGTCAAGATTGACTCCGTTTGGTATTGATTTTCTGGGAAGTAAAAAACAAGCAAAACAGCAACTGGCACTTTGGCACTATGTCAATAGGTCAGTCCCAAAAAATGATATAAAGTTGTTATAAAGTGATTGTAAAACATCCAAGAATGATAATATAACAGCATGGAACAAGCAAAAATTATAGATACGTTGGAGACGTATCATACCTCAAGCGGAGACCCTATGCATGCTTAGGTACCTTGAAGAGGACCTCGAAGACGCTCGGAGTGAAGGCCAAGCAACCATGAAGGTGGACGCGAAGACAAAGGAAGAAGAGCACCGAGGAAGGGCTACAAGACCTCCTAGTGGCCGGACATCCGGCCAAGGGCCCGAACATCCGGCCAAGGGCCCGGACATCCGGCGCCTTGGAAATCCGGCCCCTAGCCCGGAAATCCGGCCAGGTTATGCCAAAAGGTGGGCCGCCCCGACCAGGCCTAGTTCGGACATCCGGCCTCACCCAAAGACCCGAATATTCGGCCCCTAGTCCGGAAATTCGGCGCGCCAAGTCCAGTATCTCGTGGACCCAAACGTCGTCCAGCCCGGACATCTGGCCTGAAGCCCGGACATCCGGTCCCTACATCAAGTCCCGGTCATCCGGGCGCCCGGCCGGACATCCGGCCCCGGCATGGGCAGATGCGACCAAAGGCCCATGTATCTCTCTCTCCTTCCCCTATCTCACCTAGTACTATATAAAGGACCCCTCCTCCTCCTTTTAGGATTAGCTTATATTTAGCGATTGAGATTGTTGAGCATATCTCCTTCCACTTACCTCATCCCATGGAGATGACCTCTACGGGAAAAGATTGAAGTGGATGCCAAGGCCACTCTTTTAGGGAAGATCCTCCGGGATTTCAAGGTCCCTCCTCCGGAGTGGGAACACTACCGTTACTTGTATCTTTTCATTGACTTTGGATCGTTGTATCTCGTGTGTTTTTGTGGATCTAGTGGATGTGTGATTGGAGACCGTTCTTGAGTGTTTGAGTTTTATATTTTGGTTTCTCCCTTTGCCCCTCCAAGTGTGAAAAGATCGACACTCACGGGTTGGCTCCATACCAGATGTCCTCATCATAGGTTGGCGAGGACGACTACAAAATCTCCAAGCTTAGATGTGATAACTGATACTTGTGATCTGCGTTGGGTTTTCCGTGAAGAGGAACGTGTAATTGCAGCACAAAGCGGATAAGTATTTCCCTCAGTTATGAAACCAAGGTTTATCAAACCAATAGGAATATCAATCCTCAACCGTCTTCAGCGGCTGCACACAAATGAACAAACAACTTGCACCCAACACGGGCAAGAGGGTTGTCAAGCCCCTTAATCTCGTTATTTGCAAGCAATGAGTTGTGTAGATAATTGTTGATAAATATAAATTGCAAAATAATTAAAAAGTAAATAAAGGCATCAAGGTAAATTTAGCGTTTGCGAATATATAAGTGAATAGACCCGGCATCCATAGTGCTCCCTAGCGACATCTCTCATGTAGGCAGCATAAAGTGGGTAAACAAATTACTGTTGGGCAATTGATAGAAAAGCGGATAGTTATGCGATTTTCATGGCAATGATCATGTATATATAGGCATCACGTCCATAAGCAAATAGGTCGGCTCCTGCCTGCACCTATTACTATTACTCGACTCATCGACCACTATCCAGCATGCATCTAGAGTATTAAGTAAAACAGAGTACTGCTTGGAGAACGATGACATGATGTAGACAAAGTAAACTCAAAAAATATGAATGAACCCCATCGTTTTATCCTTAGTAGCAACAACACAAAGACGCATCTTGTCCCCTACTTTATCACTAGGATATAGAAACTCGCCTGGTTGAACCTACGACAACGCACCACTCCCACCGATGAAATATCAATCTATTTGGCCAAAGCATATCAATAGATCGGAGAACATTACGAAGCTATAATGATCATGCACATAAGAGATAATATAATTCAGAGGCATCTCAAATATTTTCATGAATAATCTGAACAGAAACCCACAATTCATCGGATCCCAACAAACACACCGCACAATAGGATTACATCAGATAGATCAAAGCAAAGATGCGATGACCATTGTATTGAAGATCATAAGAGAGAGAGATTGCCATCTAGGTACTAGCTATGGACCCGTAGGTCTGTGGTGATTTACTCACACATCATCATGAGGGCAGCAAGGTTGATGAAGAGGCCCTCCGTGATAGATCCCCCTTCCGGCAGGGTGCCGGAACGGAGCTCCAGATGGCCTCGCGATGGAATAGAGACTTGCGGTGGCAAAAAAAGGGTTTCGGGACTGCCTATGTTATTTTTAGGGTGAAAGAGAATTTACAGGCCAGAGAGGGGTGTCGGGAGGCAACCGAGGGAGGCACAAGCCATCAGGGTGCGACTCTCCCAGGGGTGTGCCCTGTTGGCTTGTGCGGCCCTCGTGCGGCCCCCGGCCTCCTTTCGAAGCTTCCAGGTCTTCTTTTGGTCCAGAAAAAATCATCAAAAAGTTTCATGGCAATTGGACTTCGTTTGGTACTATAAACCTTAAAAGCAAAAAACATGCAGAAAACAGCAACTGGCACTGGGCACTGGGTCAATAGGTTAGTGCTCAAAAATATTATAAATTTGTAAATAAAGACCCAAAAAGTATCCTAGAATGATAATATATCAACATGGAACAATCAAAAATTATAGATACGTTGGAGACGTATCAATAACCCACAAGTATAGGGGATCGAGACAGTCTTCACGGGTAGTATTTCACCCTAATTTATTGATTCGACACAAGGGGAGCCAAAGAATATTTATTGGCCTTGACATTTGAGTTGTCAATTCAACTACACCTAGGATATCTCTCTGCAGCAAAGGTTTAGTAGCACGACAAATAGTAGTAGCAAAAGTAACAGTAGTTGTGATAGTAGCAATTTTGTAACAGTTGTGACAGTAGCAGTAGCAATAGTAACTTAGCAAGATTCAGTATATGTAAAGCGTAGGCACATGGATCGGTGATGGATAATGATTTAGATGACATCAATCCTGTAACTAGGGCGACACAAAACTAGCTCCAATTCATCAATATAATGTAGGCATGTATTCTGTTTAGAGTCATACGTGCTTGCGATAAGAACTTGCATGACACCTTTTATCCTACCCTCCTGTGGCAGCGGGGTACTATTGGAAACTAAGGGATATTAAGGACTCCTTTTAATAGAGAACCGAAAGTAAGAATTAACACAAGGTGAATACATGAACTCCTCAAACTACAGCAATCACCGGAAAGAATCCCAATTATTGCCACCTTGAGGTATGCGGATCAAAACACGTAATAGGTACATATAACTTCAAGATAGGATCCAAATCAATCTTATATTCATGAAAACATAATAGGTTCAGATCTGAAATCATGGCACTCGGGCCCTAGTGACAAGCATTAAGCATAGCAAAGTCATAGCAACATCAATCTCAAAACATAGTGGATACTAGGGATCAAACCCTATCAAACTTAAATCGATTACATGATCAATCTCATCCAATCCCACCACCGTACAACAAGCCTACAAAGGAATTACTCACTCCTGGTGGTGAGCATCATGGCGGTGTTGATGAAGAAGTGTTGGTGATGACGACGGTGACGATTTCCCCTCTCCGGAGCCCCAGACGGACTCCAGATCAGCCTTCCCGAGGAAGAACAGGAGGTGGAGGCGGCTCCATCTCGTGAAACGCGATGAAAACTTCTCTCTGATTTTTTTCTCCGAAGATGTGATTTTATAGGACTGGAATCAGGGTTGGAGGGGCCTTGTGGGCTGCATAAGCCATCAGGGCACGGCCTAGGGGGGGGCCGCGCCCTGTTGTCTTGTGCCCCACAGGTGGCCTCCCTTCGGCAGGTCTTCGCTCCATAATTCATTATAATTCGCAAAAAAAATCCACAAAAATTTTCGTCCAATTCCGAGAACTTTTATTTCTGCACACAAATAACATCAAGGTAGTTCTGATGAAAACAAAGTCAGTCCGGGTTAGTTCCATTCAAATCAAGCAAATTAGAGGTCAAAACTAGACCAAAAGTGTTTGGAAAAGTAGATACATTGGAGACAAATCAACTCCCCCAAGCTTAACTCATTGCTTGTCCTCAAGCAATTCAGTTGACAAACTGAAAGTGATAAAGAAAACTTTTACAAACTCTTTTGTTCTCGTTGTTATACACATGCTTAGCTAGTGCTCAAGTTTTCAGCATAAATTATAAATAACCACATCCATGATAACAATTAAACATCATATTAACTCATGGCAATACATAACCAACTAGCAAGAAAATAATAAGATATCTCACATGCCAACAATTTATCAATACAATCATGATATAATATGGTGACATGGTATTTTGCTAGCCCTTTTTGAGACAGCAAAACATAAATGCACAGCACCTCTGAGGTTCAAGCAGCGACTAAACATTATAATTCAGAGTAGAAAAGATCCAGTCATGCTCACATCCAACATTAACTAGACTCAATGCACGAGAATGACAATAGTGCTCTCTGGTCTGGTGCCTTTACTAAGAGGATGATGACTCAACATAAAAATAAATAGATAGGCCCTTCGTAGAGGGAAGCATTGATTTGCAGAGGTGCCAGAGCTCAAGTTTTAAAACAAGATTGAGATATAGTTTTTGGGTGGTGCACTTTTCTTGTCAGCGTTACGACAAAGGTTATCAATATCTTCCATGCTAAACTCATTATTGGCAGTTCCCAAACAGAATAGTAAAGTTTACTCCCATCCACCATACATACACAAACCATGGCTGACCGAATCCACGGATGCCTGCCAACATATCAACTGTCCCAAGGGGTTTTGTTTAATTAATTTTTTGATTATACAGGACTGGGCATCCTTTTTACCAGCCTCTCTCGTGCAATGACGGTGAATAAATTACCGTCTCGACAATAACTCACTTAGCATTGAAGATACTGACCGCCTCATCGCTCAATGAGCGAGATGCATGCACAAAAGGGATGCTTATTTGAATATTTAGAGATGGCACATGCAAATTTACTTGGAACGGCAGGCTAATACCGCATATTGGTAGGTATGGTGGACTCATGTGGAATAACTTGGTTTAAATATTTTGGATGCACAAGAAGCATTCCCGCTTAGTACAGGCGAAGGCTAGCAATAGGTTGGGAAGCGACCAGCTAGAGAGCGAAAACAGTCATAGGTATGCATTATGAATAATTAACATTGGACATAGCATGAGTAGGATATGAACACTCTGAATTTAAACATCATGAAGGCTGCATTGGTTTTGAATCAATTACATGTTTGCACATGGGCCAAGTCAAGCCGCTTGAATTTCTCAGAGGGAAATACCATACTACCATACCACATCATAACCATTTTAATGCATGTTGGCCTATAAGATAAATAATTATTCACTACTATCTATTTAAGCATGGCATGAGAACCTATAATCTCTAATTGTCATCATGAACATGTTCAGTCATAATATACTGAATCAAGATCGAACAAGCTAAACATATGAGGTCATCATGAACGTGTTCTTCTAAGGCGGGGAACGGAATTCCCCGCCTTTGGCCACCGGGGATGACCATGCTCTCTGTGGGGTCCCCGCGTTGCCACGCCTGGAGCTTGGGTGATGGCGGGGGCGTCTCCTCAGACGGTGGCGACGAGGAAGACGATGGCGGTCGGGGATCTAGGACGCATCAGGAGCACATATGAGGTCTCCGACGTGTCGCGTTCCCCGGCAGCACCATCATCACCAGCTGGGTCATGGCAGCGCCACGATCTGCACCTGCCCTTCATCTTCTTTACCTTTGTCGGTCTTGTCCGCTCCGTCGGCTTCGTCCGCCCTACCAGGGGGCAGGGTCCTTCCGCCGGTCGCGTCCCTCTGGTCATGGCTAGGAAGCGTCGAATCCCGGCCAGGCGCTCCTTTTGCCCTCTGCTCCTTTTCTACCTAATCCCTAAGAGGAGAGGGACAAGAAAGGGATTGCGGGGCACTTATCTTTTTTTTATGTCAAAAGATGTAGGCGCTTGCCAAGTTTTAACGAATCATAATGTAATCTCTACCCATTTTGTATCGAAAATGAATGAGAATAGAATGATATTTTCTTCTCGCAAGTACTATCCTTTTCCTTTCCTTATTTGTACTGCATTAGTATGTTTTGTCTCTGCCGCACGGAGCTACTTGCCGGGTCGTCATTCAAACCACGAGTGCCAAAGTGGGGGGGGGGACGAGCCCCGGGCAGAGCTCCTTGTCGGTATCGGCACGGTCACCCCTATAAGCAAGGACAGGGGGACGGCTCGTCCCGACAAGGGTTTTCACCACGTGGATGACTCCACATCTCGCAGTAAGGAGGTACTAAGGGTTTCCTTGAGAAAATGAGAAGTACTGAACTGGAAACATGTGATATACTTATCTTTTCCAGGTAGTATCTTCTTTTTGAGCGTGATGGGCCGCCATCCTTGTTTCTTTGTTCCCCTTTCCTGTTCTCTCGATGGTAAAACATGTAAGGTGATGACAGTAACAAAGATTACGGTTCCATCAAGCATTCTCGCAAATATACTATAACTTAAAAGCGCTAACATTGCAGTCATAAAAAATGCGTAATGAGCATGTAAGGATGATGATATGATGCAATGCCTAGCTTTATTATTGTTGTACAGGGTCTGCGCCTGGCTTTGTACAAAGGGTTACATGCAACATCGGCAAGGCTTGTACAAAAGGTGGCTGCCGGGGACTGAGCCCGACAGCCACGCCTTACGGGTAGAACTTATGAAGATGCTCAATGTTCCATGAGTTCTGCACCTTGGTGCCATCTTCGGCGTCCAGGCAGACTGCACCAGGTCTGGTGACTCATACTACCCGGTAAGGGCCTTCCCACTTCGGCGTCAACTTGTTTGTACCCTTGGCGGACTGAACACGCCGAAGGACAAAGTCGCCTTCCTCAATGCTCCGGGCATGGACTCTGCGGCTATGGTAGCGGCGCACAGCTTGCTGGTAGCGTGCGGCACGCACAGCAGCCCGGAGACGGTCTTCCTCGAGGAGCGTGGCATCGTCATGCCGCAGCTGCAGTTGCTCTACTTCATCATAGGCAAGCACTCGAGGTGACCCGTATATGAGTTCCGTGGGGAGCACTGCTTTCGCCCCGTACACTAGGGAGAAGGGCGTCTGGCCGGTAGCTCGATTTGGTGTCATTCTGAGGAACCAAAGAACCACCCGCAGCTCATCTATCCAGCACCTGCCACTCTTCCGCAGCTTATCGAAAGTCCTTGTCTTGAGTCCTCGCAGCACTTCAGCATTCATCTTCTCGACTTTCCCGTTGCTTCTCGGGTGAGCAACAAAGGCAAAGGAGACCTTGCTTCCAAGGTTTTGGATATATTGCATGAAGGTGCGGCTCGTGAACTAGGTGCCGTTGTCGGTGATCACTCTGTTAGGCACTCCAAAACGGCACACCAGTCCTTTCATGAACTTGATAGCTGCTTGTGCAGTGACCTTTCTCACTGGTTCCACCTTAGGCCACTTTGTGAACTTCTCGGTTGCCACGAACAAGAACTCAAAGCCCCCGACAGCACGGGGGAAGGGGCCCAGGATATCGAGCCCCCGGACCGAGAATGGCCAGGATAGAGGGATTGTTTGCAGGGCTTGCGCTGGTTGATGGATGTTCTTGGAGTGGAACTGGCAGGCTTCACACTTGGTGACCAGTTCAGTAGCGTCCTGGAGGGTAGTGGGTCAATAGAAACCCTGTCAGAAAGCTTTCCCGGCAAGGGCCCTTGATCCAATGTGGGAACCACATACTCCTCCATGAATCTCCGCCAACAGCTTCAGTACATCCTCCCGGCAGATACACCTCAATTTCACACCGTTCGGCCGCCTTCTGTACAGGGTGTCATCGACAAACTGGTACATACTTGACCGACGAGCTACTCTTTCGGCTTACTCTTGCTCTTCGGGGAGTTCTCCTGTTTGAAGGAAATGGACTATATGCTGCGCCCAGGTTGGAGCCTGTGGCTCGACAACAAGGACTAAATGCATCTCAACGTCTCAGGGAGTGCTTGTCTCAAGCGCTAGACCCTGAGGTCCTGCGGGAGGGAGCCGCTCGTCAACCGGAATGGGATTTTCCCCAGCAGCCTCTCTACCAGCGGCTTCGGGAAGCTCTGCCAGGAAATGCTTGCCGGAGTTCAGCTTTCTTCTCTTCTTGGACATCGCAGATGGGGATACTGATGGTTGGGTGAGGCGGAGAACAAAGGTTCCTGGTTCCACAGGAAGCTTCTGCGCAGTGCACTTCGATAAGTGGTCAGCAATGCTGTTTTCCGCTCGTGGCACATGCTCTGTTTGCAGCCCATCAAAGTGCTCCTCCAATTTCCTCACTTCTTCCACATAGGCTTCCATCAGCGGGCTCTGGTAATCTTTGTTGTCTTGCTTTACCACAAGCTGAGAATTCCTCAGACGATCAGCCTTTTTATTCCCAACTCCACCGCGATTCCAAGCCCGGCAAGGAGCCCCTCGTACTCAGCGGTGTTGTTCGTGGCTTCCTCCCGGGGAAAGTGCATCTGGACGACGTACTTGAGATGCTCTCCGGTCGGGGCGATGAGGAGCACACCTGCCCCAGCCCCCTGGAGTGAGAAAGCACCGTCAAAGTACATGATCCAATCCTTGGGTGCCTCTTTGCCGGGGAGGATTGTCTCCAGAGCTTCATCATCTAGCGCGGGTGTCCATTCTACAATAAACTCTGCCAAAGCTCTGCTTTGAATGGTGGAAGTGCTCTCATACTTTAATCCGAAGCTTGACAACTCCAGTGCCCACTCAACTATCCTGCCAGTGGCTTCGGGGTTTCTCAGTATGCGTTGCAACGGGAAACGGGTGACAACTGTTATCTCATGGGCTTGGAAGTAGTGGCTCAGCTTCCTCGAGGCCATGATGAGGCCTAAGATCAGCTTTTGTACTCCGAAGTACCTTGACCTAGCCCCCTGTAGTAGGGAACTGACAAAGTACACGGGCCGTTGCACCATTTTCTTCTTTGCCACTTCCTTGGATTCACTGTCAACCATTTGCTGAGATCCCACTTGGCCTGTGTTGAACCCTGCCACAGATGTTTCTTTTTCGCTCCTGGCAGCATCAGCAGCGGCTGCTGAATCTTCATCAACCCCCCGCTGCGCCACCAGCGCTGCACTAACCACTTGATTCGTTGCCGCTAAATATAGCAGCAATGGCTCTTGCGGTTCAGGAGCGACTAAGGTGGGAGCAGAGGACAAGTATTTCTTTAGGTCTTGCAGCGCTGCATCTGCTTCCGGGGTCCACTTCATCGGGCCAGCCTTCTTCAGGATTTTGAAGAACGGCAAGGCGCGCTCAGCGGACTTGGAGATGAACCTACTCAACGCGGCAACACATCCGGTCAGGCGTCTGATATCTTTGATGGTATTGGGTGCGTGTATCTGCTCGATCGCCTTGATCTTGTCAGGATTGGCTTCTATTCCTCGCTGAGATACGAAGAATCCAAGCAGCTTGCCGGATGGGACACTGAACACACACTTTTTAGGATTGAGCTTCAGGTTGATCTTGCGCAAGTTTGCGAAAGTTTCCTCCAGATCTTGCATGAGAGTGGCTTCATCCTTGGTCTTGACCACGATGTCATGCATGTAGGCTTCCACATTTCTGTGCAGCTGAGGTCCAAAACCAATTTGAACAGCCCTGACGAAGGTCGAACTAGCACTCTTTAACCCGAAGGGCAAACGTACAAAGCAGTACGTGCCGCAGGGAGTTATAAATGCGGTCTTCTCCTCATCTTCCTTGTTCATAAATATCTGGTGGTAGCCGGAGTAGGCATCCAAAAAGGAGAGCAAGTCACATCCGGAGGTGGAATCAACAATTTGATCTATGCGCGGCAAGGGGAAAGGGTCCTTCGGGCAAGCCTAGTTCAAGTCAGTGAAGTCTATGCAAAGCCTCCATTTCCCATTTGCCTTTCGTACCACCATCGGGTTTAACAGCCAAGTTGGATGCAGTACACCTCTGACCAAACCAGCTGCGTCAAGCTTCTTGATTTCCTCGGCAATGAACTACTACCGCTCCAAGGCCTGTTTCCTAACCTTTTGCTTGACGGGTCGGGCATGAGGGCAGACAGCAAGGTGGCGCTCAATTACCTCCCTGGGAACACCGGGGATGTCAGATGATTGCCAGGCAAACACATCGACATTCTCCCGCAGGAAGGTAATGAGCGCGCTTTCCTATTTGTCAGTAAGGGTAGCACTCATGGTGAAGGTACCACCAGTGCCATCCTCCTTTGCCGGGACTTTCTTCGTCTCAGGATAGGTGACCCTGGTCTTCTTGCTGGCGGAACTCTCCGGCAGGTCATCGTCAGGCGTGGCGCACTCCGAAGAGGCACGCTTCCCGAAGTCCTTGCCGGTTTTCTTGCAAGTCTTCTTTATTTTCTTTGCGTCCTTGGCGGGAGCTGGGATTTCCGTGGCTTCAGAACTAGCTCCAATTCATCAATATAGTGTAGGCATGTATTCCATATATAGTCATACGTGCTTGCGATAAGAACTTGCATGACATCTTTTGTCCTTCCCTCCCGTGGCAGCGGGGTCCTATTGGAAACTAAGGGATATTAAGGCCTCCTTTTAATAGAGAACCAGAACAAAGCATTAACACATAATGAATACATGAACTCCTCAAACTACGACAATCACCGAAAAGAATCCCAATTATTGTCACCTTGGGGTATGCGGATAAAACACGTAATAGGTGCATATAACTTGCAAGAGAGGATCCAAATCAATCTTATATTCTTGAAAACATAATAGGTTCAGATTCGAAATCATGGCACTCGGGCCCTAGTGACAAGCATTAAGCATAGCAAAGTGATAGCAACATCAATCTCGGAACATAGGGGTTACTAGGGATCAAGCCCTATCAAACTTAACTCGATTACATGATCAATCTCATCAAATCCCACCATCATCCAACAAGCCTACAATGGAATTACTCACTCCCGATGGTGAGCATCATGGCGGTGTTGATGAAAAAGGGTTGGTGATGACGACGGCGATGATTTTCCCTCTTTGGAGCCCCAAACGGACTCCAGATCAGCCCTCCCGAGGAAGAACAGGAGCTGGCGGCGGCTCCGTCTCATGTAAACTTCTCTCTGATTTTTCTCTCCGAAGATGTGATTTTATAGGACTGGAATCAGGGTCGGAGAGGCCTCGTGGGCCGCACAAGCCATCAGGGCGCGGCCTAGGGGGGTCGCACACTGTTGGCTTTTGCCCCACAGGTGGCCTCCCTCCGGCAGGTCTTCACTCCATAATTCATTATAATTCCCATAAAAAATCCACAAAAAGTTTCGTCCAATTCTGAGAACTTTTATTTCTGCACAAAAATTACGCCAAGGTAGTTCTGCTGAAAACAACGTCAGTCCGGGTTATTTCCATTCAAATCATGCAAATTAGAGGTCAAAACCAGAGCAAAAGTGTTTGGAAAATTAGATACGTTGGAGACGTATCAAGATGCGGTGGTCTCGTTTTGAAAGACGGGGCCCGACATCTTGGTGGTTTGGGAAATGAATGGTGATTGTGGTGTGCTGGTTTGAGGCAAACATTTCCTTTATAGAATAGCAGAGTCTTCCATCACACGCTTGTGGGTGGGACAACTCAGGTGTCGGCCATGGGAGCATGACCGATGGGCTGAGTTGATAGGTAGGGCATCGACTGTCAAAAGGTGTCGGTTGGCCACCGTGCATGCTCTCGGATAGGATAGGCTTGGCTATGGATAGGAAAAGATCTGGACGGTGTGGAAACCTAGAGATAGAGACTAGGCTAAGATAGGATTAGCCAATGGTCAGCATGGCTCTGATACCAAGGTTGTCAGGGATATGCAATTCCTAGCAAATGACCCTTGTGCCCTCACCAGCCCCAGGATTACTGTTCACTGGTGGACACTTCCTTGATACAGAATTCCAAGCAAATACAAGAATTTGAGTACAAGACCATGAAGGTCCATTGAGTACAACAATGATTTCTAGTGGTTGACGGCGGAAGCGACTCGTGGATCTCCGGCATCTATGGGACTCCATTCCCACAGGAGCAGCTGACCTGGATTATTCCTATTTCGCGGGGCTGCTATTTTTGATGCCAAGGTTGCGGGGTTGCCGTCATAATGCTACTCTCTATACGTCATCTGGCCAAGACAATAGCCAGGGACAGGCCAGTGAGTACATTTGAATGTACTCGTAAACATCATGAAAACATATATAATAAAGTGGTGAATGCATGCAGCAAAACTTTAATTTTATCCAATACAGCATGATGTTAATTCGTGAATGGAATATGAAGATTATATATCCATGTCAAAAAATAAAGATTTGATGAGTGTGACTAATCATATTATTACGAAAATTTAAAGACGGGTTTTCGGAGGTAGATTCATCCCGAAAGAACCCAGCAAAAAATATTGGCAGGTTGCCACAATCGGGCATTTGGAGCGACACCACATAAAGGGCTTATATTGAAAAATAATAACATGAGTTGCCGTAGTCGGTCGTCTAAAGCGACGCTAAATAAAGGGCTTATATCAATAATAATAATAGGAGTGCCACAGTCGGGGGTCTGCAGCGACACCGCATGAAGGGCTTATATGGAAAATAATAGTATGAGTTGCCACGATTGGGCATATGAGGCGACACCGCATAAAGGGCTTACATTGGAAATAATCATATGAGTATCTAGGTGGTAGAACCATCCCAGGGATACTCAACAATTCATATAATAAAAAAGGTTAGTCCATAACAAAATTGATAATAATGATCATCCGTCATGACTCATGATCAGCATCATGGTTCAATTAATTCCTCCGAAGACTGACACTAAGACTGATGCTTGACCTATCCCAGACTGTAGTCCTTAACCATGGACACGGCTATTCGAATAGGTGTTATACTCTGCTGATGGTGTACTCTTTACCCACGAACAATAGTTTTTTTAGTCAACCTAAGATGTTAACTAATTCCGATTAAGGTCTTTGAGTTGAATACACACCTGACCCGCACACACCAGCTTAACTTCTTGACGCCTGGAATCACCCACTGCAACCGTTAAGTAAAACTCTAAGTGGGGAGACTACAATCTCGATTAGAATGGGATCACAATATTTGTAACACGCGCAAACTGGGGCGCTACCCCCTCGGTCCAACCGGAACACCCATGCCCCCGGACCAAGTGGCATGCCTACCAGATGCCTCTAGTATCTTCCACCATGGCCTCTCTATATGGTGTGTGCAAAATTGGGTTAACGACCAACTGAACAGTACCCTAACTGTGGTAGGGACAAGTGGTAGAACAAAACAAGTATTGGGGTTACCGGAACAAGACTCGATCTACTGTCGACTCAGGAGGTTTTAAATTTCCTTCAGTGGTTAGCACAACATATATACTTCATAGTACCCAACAGAGTCACCACCTATAATGCCCCAACATGCCTTCACTGATCATCCTCGTCACAACGAGATATCAGTACCATGGTCACGTCTACCCGAGACAAAAACCTTCCTCCGGAATTTGTCCGAACCAGCATAGGCATGTGTGGCATGAGGTAGTAACTACTTTCACATGTATATTATGTTTAATAGAAAATAATTCCTACTAAGGAATTCATGCATGAATATTTTCCATATGCAAAGTTTTTATTTCAATTAACATATTGATGATTCATTTACCCGAGCAGACAAACAAACAACTTATATCATATCAGGTGTTCAAGATGCTTGCCTTGAGTATGCAGAAAGGTTGGGTGCACTCCAAAAGTTTTGAAAGTATTCCCTCCATTTTTTCCTATTTTTCAAATATTGCAATTAACACCTAATTCCAAAATAGTACAAAAAACTTGTTTGGAAATGTTTGAAATGAATACTAAAATAAACTAGATGGAATTTCAGGAAGGTCAGAAAAAGAATCATGTTTTGGAGTTCTGGTTTAAAAACTAGAGCTAGTCACATTTGGGTCAAAAATCTGTTTTTAAAATAAAAACTAGAAAGGAAAACGGTTCAGAATGGAGTATGTATTCTAACAAAGGAAACATACTTTGAAGAGTGTGCCTTCACTTACGGTGAGCTGGCATAGCGTCAGGTTGCTGACAGTGCGTCCCGTGGGTCCACCAATCAGGTTTGACTAGTCGCCCGCACCCTCTCTCCCCTACATCCGAGCTGGGCGGAGCTCCGGCGAGCAACACCAGCGAACGACAGCTCTGTTTGAAGGTCCGAGCGTAGGAGTGTGATCAAGGGGTCGAGGTGGTCATGTGGGTACCCTCTATGGTCTTCAAGGTGGACGGAGTCGCCGGCGATGAGCTCTCCCGAAGAGCTCCGGCAGGGCCGGTTTGGGCCCTTTGCCCATGACGCATCTCCGATGGAATTGGAGGATGAAATGGATTCGAGGAATCATGTGGAAGCTTTTGTAGAATAAAACTAAGAGAGGGAGGCTGTGGATAAGCGAGAATCGTCGGGGAAGTGGCGGAGGACGTGGTTGCCGAAGGCGGGGAAGATGGCCATCTCTGGCTCAATTGGCTACTAAGGGTGGTCTCAGGAGTTTGGCTGTGTGGTTCTAAGGACCGAGGCCACGGTCGGAGGGCCTTTTATAGGCAGGGAATGTCGGTTCCATGGGCTCCCGCAGATAAGCATGGCGGCCTCGACCATTAATGGCGACGAGTATGTGGCAAGGTAGGCGTGGCCGGTGGGGGTGGTCACTGTGTTTAGGTGAGGGCGTGATTGTCCTAATCGCCCAGGGAAAGGAGCTGGCTGGCCCAGGGTGCTCGGTCGGCACCGGCGGCCATAAATGGCGAACAACAGAGGTGGCAGCGGTCGGCGGGGCTGCCGAGGTTGTCTGCGTGGCCGTGGATAACCTCGGGCGAGCTGGAGTGACGAGGACATCAATACCATTGTTACACCCACAGCTCCCATTGATATACATACTAGACCAGTTACTAGAGCTCGCGCACGCCAATTGAATTACCAGGTACTTTCGTTTCTTGGCAATCCTTCTAATGTTCATGAGCATATGATGCTGCCTAAATTAGATACTTTTGTTTTACTTATGACTGAAGGTCTTAGCAAGGACAGGAAGGATGGCCATTGGAGCGGGAACAAGCATGGAGAAGAAGGTGCGCGTGCGGGAGAGAACAATGGAGCTTTCAGTGGTGATTTTCGCACTTTGAAGCCACCATAACGAGAGCATGAAGACTTGGACAAAATATTCAAGACGCAACTTTATAAATTTCATCCATAGGCTATTATAGGTGTTGCGCCACCTTATTTTTGGGCCAGGCCCATGTAATTTCGAAATACCTTATCATAGGCTGTTTTTAGAGTCCGTATGTGTGGGGAAACTGAGTTAGGGTTGGTTTCGGACCCCTCCTCCAAGGGGCCACGAAATTCCCCACTCTTCCCCCATATATACAGCCCTTAGGGTGCCGTTTAGACTTGGATTTTGTTTAGATTACAAGCTCTCCATAGCTGCAACTTCGCGTCCTTCGTTTGTGTTCCACGACCAGACCAAGATGTCACAGAAACCCACTTTCATCAATAAAGCTTTCCTTTTATATTCGTAATATCCAGATTGCAATTTTCAGTTTCTTGCTTGTTCATCGTTTGCGTGCAGGAAATAGACCCTCGTGGTCAGGTTGAACATGCTCCGGCGTGGTCAATAACCTCTCGGAGTTGGTTTAGCGATTGCTAAGGCGCGACGTCTTTGCACGTTCATAGTCGGATCGTCAAAGTCTACTCCACCGAAAATGATAGCCACCATCTCATTGAAAGATATGGACAACTTCGCCTCTATCAAGTGGTATCAGATTTCCAGGTTGCTCGGTGAGATTTTACCAGTTTTTCGTAGTTTAGATTGCATCTGTGCTTGATACCTATAGTCGACGAAAAAACCACAAAAAAATTAGGGTTAGATCATTATATCCAAACCAATCTGAGCCTTTGCAATTTTCTGTTCGGTGTTTGCTTTGTTGAATTCGTGGTTGCATCGTCGTGTCAAGTTGCTAGTCTTAGGGTCTAGTCCTTTAGAGTTTAGAGTTCTGTTCACAAGTTATCACGCCGCCGCCGCATCATCTTCAACTTTGCTGCCATCCACCATCATCTTCACCGCTGCCATATACCATCGCCCACCACCATCATCACCGCTTCCATATACCATCACGAACCATCATCGTCACTGCTGCCATATATTACCACCCCATATCCGCCAGCAATCCGAGTCCATCACATATTAGGTTTGATTTCGATACCCCTTTGTTTTCAGTTTCGTGTTTCCTTGCCTGAGTAACTTTCAGAAAAAAAGACACAAAAAAAGAGTCTGGAGACCCCCGGACAGTTTTGAGGCCAAAATTTTGGTGGGTGAATTTTTTCCCCTATCATGTTTTTAGGCTTTACACAACATTTTGAGACACTCGCCTCGTGATTTTTTGTCGTAATTTTTAGTCATCGCGGCCTCGAATCGTTCCAGAAAATAAATTAGTCAAAAAAATTCTGCCTATCCTGTTTATACGGGAAGAGTTTTGAGACACTCGGCATTATAGTGATTTTCTGGAAAAAAAATGCACAAAAAAAGAGGCGCCAAAAAATGAAGAGGGAGAAAAAAATCAGAGTGGCTCTTCCATTGATTCCGTGTCGCGTTGTGATTTTGTTGGTGTTCTAGGATCGTGTCTCTAGTACGATCTAGCCTAGGACCAGCACAGTACCATCGTTGAGCGTGTTTTCAGCTTTGCATCTCTGAACTGATTATTGCTGACCCTTTTTCCTACCATATTATAAGCCTTCCCAGCTCCACATACATCTACTTCGTGCATTTGACAAACACCTGGTAATCGCTCTATCCAAGCTTTGAGGGTTTTTGACTACAACGGTTGTCGATCGCCGCCTACTGCTGGGTAAGAACTGGTATGAATTTCTGATTTGCTTGACAGATTTGTGACACACCACCACCATCCACCACTTGCCAGTAGTCTATAGGTTCATATTGTGTTTCTATTGCTGCTAACCATGACAGGATCACAAGCCGATGAGATCAACTGGGTGGGCATGACGAACAAGGAGCTCCACAATAAATTTCAACAAATGATGGGTGAACAAGTTCACGACTTGGTGATGAGCCTTGGAGAGGCTATGGAGAAGCTAGATGGGTTGGAGAAGACGTTGGACACCAAGATGGACACTAAGTTCAATGAGGTGCTTGCACGTCTACCACCAGCTGCTCCTGTCATACCTCGGCAACAACAACATCGGTCAAATTTCGCGGGACGAGCTCAACGTGTGCCTCTCGACCAAGGCGAGATTTCTGGTGCCGTTGCTACTCCTGCGGCTTTTGTGGTTGATGCTGCTACTGTTGAGCAGGATGCGGATTATGATGGTGATTACGATGATGAGGGAGAGGTTGCTCCAAATCAGCCCCAGGGGCAACCACCACCACACGCACCAGGTCATCCACATGGCTACAATCGCAACGGTAGTGCTGGACCACCTCCTCAGGTACGGGATCATGACCGTCTGCCTAAACTTAAATTGAATATTCCGACATTTGAGGGTAGATATGTTCCTGATATATATCTTACTTGGGAGTTAGAAATAGAAAAACGTTTTACATGCTTACAATTTCCTGAGCTTAGACATGTTGCTGTTGTTGTCTGTGCATTCACTAGTTTTGCTTGTGTTTGGTGGTCTGAACATTGTAGAATACATCATGATAATATCCCTACTACTTGGGATTCTTTGAAAACTTTTATGCGTAATCATTGGGTTCCACCATATTATCAACGTGAATTGCTTCAAAATTTGCAGCGTTTAAGACAAGGAAAAAATTATGTAGCGGGATATTATCAGGAATTACAAAATGGCATGATTAGATGTGGTATTGTTGGGGAGAATGAAGCTATACTTCACGTTCGATGGGTGGATTAAATAGAGAGATTCAGACTATTCTAGAGTATAAGGAGTATAACACTATAACTTGTTTATTCCATCTTGCTTGCAAAGCTGAACGTCAAGTGCAGGATCGATCGGCAATGGAGAGAACTAATTGTTCTGCAGGACGAGCTTCATCATGGACACCACGTACATCATCTACTTCAACACTTCCTACTACCGCACCACTTCCTTCAGCCGCCAACTCTAACAGAGATATAAGAAAACAGGCACCGCCACCAGCCTCCAGCAAGGGCACACCTTCGGGGCCTGCACAGAGCTCTTCTTCATCCATGGCATCTACAGGGCAAACACATGAGGTTATATGTCATTGTTGCAAGGGTAGATGTCACTTTGCGAGAGAATGCACATCCAGGCGTGTGATGATTGTTACTGAGGATGGTGGATATGTCTCCGCTAGTGATTATGATGAGGAGACTTTGGCTCTTATTGCAAGTGAAGAACAGGGTGCCGAGGATACTGAACAAAAGACACACTACATGGATGCTGACTACACGGACATGTATGAAAGTTTAGTTGCTCAACTTGATCTAAGTGTGCAGATTACACAGGCGGAGCAAAATCAGAGGCACAACTTGTTCCATACAAAGGGAGTTGTGAAGGAGCATTCTGTTCGCGTCATCATCGATGGAGGGAGTTGCAACAACTTGGCTAGCAAGGACATGGTGGAGAAGCTGTCTCTAACCACCAGACCACATTCTCATCCATATTACATCCAATGCTTCAACAATAGTGGCAAGGTGAAGGTAACATGTACTATTCGTTTGCACTTTAGCATGCTCTGCTTTACTTGGTAGACATTGGTAATTTGATAAAAAATTATGTACACCATGGTAGGACAAATTAGTATACTCTTGTTCATAAGGATAAAAACATAACTTTGCTTCCTATGTCTCCTAAACATATTATGAAAAATGACATTGCTAGAGCTAGTAAAGCAAAACAGGAGCAAAGTGAGAGTGAAAATCAGATTGTGGCAAAGGAATTTGAGCAACATAATAAGTCTAAAAACCATCATCTAGTGTTGCATCTGAAATAAAACTAAAGAGTGGTTGTTTACTTGCCACTAAATCTGATATTACTTATTTAGATGTTACTACATCTGTTTGCTATGTTTTTGTATGCAAAGAGGTATTATTTTCATTCGAGGACATGTCTCCTTCTTTGCCTCCTGCTGTCACTCACATCTTGCAGGAGTTCGCTGACGTCTTTCCACAAGACGTGCCACCGGGATTACCACCTATTCGAGGGATTGAGCATCATATTGACTTAATTCCCGGTGCATCGCTACCCAACCGTGCGCCATACTGTACCAATCTAGAGGAGACGAAGTAGATTATGCGTCAAGTACAAGAGCTTCTTGACAAAGGCTATATACGTGAATCCCTTAGTCCTTGTGTTGTTCCTATTATTCTAGTGCCAAAAAAGGTTGGTACATCGCGTATGTGTGTGGATTGTAGAGGCAATAATAATATTACTATTCGTTATCGTCATCCTATTCCTAGGCTAGATGATATGATGAGGACATCAATACCATTGCTACACCCACATCCCCTGCTGCTATACATACTGGACCAGTTACTAGAGCTCGCGCACGCCAATTGAATTACCAGGTACTTTTGTTTCTTGGAAATCCTTCTAATGTTCATGAACATATGATGCTGCCTAAATTAGATACTTTTGTTTTACTTATCAATGAAGGACCTAGCATGAACAATAAGGATGGCCATTGGAGTGGGAACAAGCATGGAGAAGAAGGTGCGCATGCGGGAAAGAACAGTGGAGGTTTCAGTGGTGATTTTCGCACTTTGAAGCCACCATAAGGAGAGCATGATGGCTTAGACGAAATATTCAAGATGCCACTTTATAAATTTCGTGCATAGGCTATTATAGGTGTTGCGCCACCTTATTTTTGGGCCAGGCCCATGTAATTTCAAAATACCTTATCATAGGCTGTTTTTAGAGTCCGTATGTGTGGGGAAACTGAGTTAGGGTTGGTTTCGGACCCCTCCTCCAAGGGGCCATGAAATTCCCCTCTATTCCCCCATATATATAGCCCTTAGGGCGCCGTTTAGACTTGAGTTTTGTCTAGATTACAAGTTCGCCATAGCTGCAACTTCGTGTCCTTCGTTTGTGTTCCACGACCAGACCAAGACGTCACAGAACCCCACTTTCATCAATAATGCTTTCCACTTATATTCGCAATATCCAGATTGCAATTTCAATTTCTTTCTTCTTCTTCGTTTGCGTGCAGGAAATAGACCTTCATTGTTAGGTTGATCATGCTCCGACGTGTTCAATAACCTCTCGGAGTAGGTTTAGCGATTGTCAAGGCGCAACGTCCTCGCACGTTCGTAGTCGGATCGTCAAAGTCTAATCCACCAAAAACGATAGCCACCATCTCATCGAAAGAAGGGACACCTTTGCCTCTATCAAGTGGTATCAGATTTCCAGGTTGCTCGGTGTGATTTTACCAGTTATTCGTAGTTTAGATTGCATCCGTTCTTCAAACCTACACTCCACGAAAAAGCCACAAAAAAATTAATGTTAGATCATCATATCCGAACCAATATGAGCCTTTGCAATTTTCTGTTTGGTATTTGCTTTGTTGAATTTATGGTAGCATCGTCGTGTCAAGTTGCTGGTCTTAGCGTCTAGTCCTTTAGAGTTTCGAGTTCTGTTCACAGTTTGTCACGCCTCCGCCACTACCACCACATATCCGCCATCACACCAATCAGTGTTCCACCACCCATACATACATCCGCCACTAGTCCGACTTCCATCAGATTCATATCCACCACCAATCCTAGTCCGAGTCCATTACATATTAGGTTTAGTTTCTAGATCCTCTTGTTTTCAGTTTTGTATTTCCTTGCCTGAGTAGGTTTCGAAAAAAAAAGAGTCTGGAGACCCCTGGACAGTTTTGAGGCCAAAATTTCGGTGGGAGAAAATATTTTTCCCTGTCCTGTTTTTGGGCTTTGCGCAGCGTTTTGAGACACTCCCCACCATAGTGATTTTTTTGTCGCACTTTTTGGTCGTCGCAGCCCCGAATCGTTCCAGAAAAAAATAGTCAATTTTTTTGTGCCTATCCTGTTTATAGGCTGATGAGGTCACATACACAAGGTAGGGTCATGGACCTCACATCTAGGGTCCACCTGGGGTCCTACATGTTCATGGAAGTCTCTGGACTACTTTAGCATTCAGATGATTTTACTAGATCCACTCGGATCCTTGGAAGTCACTCGGACGTCATCAGCCAGTCGGCCAGGCTTTGTCACTCGGACGAGAAGAAGCAGAGGCGACGAAGGAACTGCAATGTTCGAGGGACTTAACTCACATAAAGTGATGTGAAGATGACGCTACCTGTAATGCTCCTAGTTAACATAGCCGTTTCTAGTAACTCCAACAGTTACCATCATTAATTACCATAGTAATTGTGGTCGGCAGGTGGTGGCGCACTCTATATAAGCCACCGCTGGCGCCAGAGCGAGGGTTACGAACTCTCTGTAATCACAGACCCCCCCATAAGCCAACACTAAGCCTCAGGGCTCGAGACGTAAGGTCTTTACCACTTTTGAGTGGGGCCCGAACTCGTAAGTCTTACACTTGTGCCATAGCTAGGCTTCGCCCTTACTCATACGTACCCCCCATACTACTGCAGCCTTACTCCCATGACAGTTGGCGCCCACCATGGGGCAGCACGTCTAGCAAACTCCGGCACAGGTGGAGATTTAACTTTTTCAGTTATCATGATCGCACTCGGCGGTGAAATCCTTTTCGGCAGCCTTCGCCTCGACATGGTTGCATGAGGAACCATTGGACCCGGACGCGTTCCCCGCCCGCGGTGCGACGCATTTTAGCGCGACGGCGCACAGAGTTCTTCTTCGACAGCCGTCGGAGCGTGATGGCTCCGTGCCTGCCCGTCCCGTTGTTGGTCGCCGCAAGAGCTTTGGGCGCTCGCGGCTACAACGATGGCTCACACACCTCATGGTACGTCAGCCTACTTCCGAGCAGGTGGCCGTGCTAGATTCTGGCAAACCCACCGTCAGCCTGTCCCCCTCATCGGGCGACGAGTTGTCCGATGGGTCCGAGTGTGAAAGTAGCGAAAACACTACAGAGATACTGATGGCTCATAGCACCAACCACGGACCTCCCGGGTACTCCGCGGGCGGTTTCTGTGGTCATGACGGTGGTCGCGATGACAGCCACACCGACGCCTATTTCCCCAACCTCTCAGTCGGGAGCAGAGGGAGGAGAGGAGGAGGAGGGACGATGAAGTCTTGCTCACTCCCATCACGGGGACTTCCTCGGAGGAGATAGCTTTGGAGGCCACGCGTCAACCCATCTTGGCTGAGCGT
Source organism: Elymus sibiricus (assembly GCA_039707655.1). NCBI lineage: Eukaryota > Viridiplantae > Streptophyta > Magnoliopsida > Poales > Poaceae > Elymus > Elymus sibiricus. Next base: position 245,175,779 of record CM077665.1, read on the forward strand.
GAGTGTCTCGCATGACTCCAGCGGTCACTCAATGATCGCGCAGCCAAGGAGCAACCTAGCTCCAGTCGCAGTCGGCGGCAGTTGTTTCCGAATGACAGACCGCCCAAGATCCTGGTGATGCACACACCGATGGAGAATCTGGCCGAAGCCACTTGGATCACGGAATCTATTTAGCCGTCTGGTTCGACGGCTGGTGAGGGCATTTGGCAGATCCAGACTCTGCTGAAGACCGCCGTGAGACAAAATTCGTAGGTGTCGCGGTCGCATGAGCGCATATACAGCAAGTCCGTTCGCGATGATACAGTTCATTCCGCACACAGCTCGTACACATACGGAAGGCGCCATCATTCTCCTCCTCCTCTGAGAGGCCATCATGGAGAACGCTGGCGCGATGACCGCGATGTTAGTCGGACTTCCCCTCCGAGGGGCGGTTCGAACGGCAAATGGCCCTATTACGGCGGTCGACCTCACAGAGAAGATAGCAATCGAAGTCCCGCTCGGCCCAGGGGCTATGAAGAAGTTGGCCGACGACCCCCGCTGCTCAATACCAGATCTATCATTACACAGAATGTGGTGGACAAGAACAGATTGGTCACAGATCGAGTGAGTGGATGGGTGACTATAGGTTGGCAATAGGGATCGGAAAGTTTAACGGCGAGTCCAAGCCGAAAACATGGCTCGAGGATTACCGATTGGCCGTCCAAATCGGTGGCGGCGATGACTTTGTTGCAATGAAGCATCTCCCTCTCATGCTGGAGGGATCCGCATGAGCTTGGCTGAACCAGCTGCCCTCTAGCAGCATCTACTGCTGGGAGGACCTAGCGCAGGTGTTCATCAGGACCTTTGAGGGCACGTACAAGCGTCTCAGTGGGCTGACAGAATTGCAACATTGTGTCCAGAATAGCAATGAGACTCTCCAAGAGTACATTAAGCACTGGACCACGCTGCACGATACCGACGAGAACGTTATTGAGCACCAAGTTGTTTGCGCCTTCAAGGCAGGCACTCGGTACCGAGAGCTCATCCTGAAGTTTGGCCGATGAGGAGACCTGTCCCTCAGTCGGGCCATGGAAATCGCCAATAAGTATGCCAATAGCGAAGAAGAAGAGCGCCTCCGAAGCGAAAAAGGGTGAGCCGACGACACCCCTCAATGGGGGGGGAAACGCTGGCAAAAAGCAGACACGGAAAGCTGATCCTCCGGAAAAGGCAAAAGTTGCGACGGTTCCTGGCCAGGGGAAGCCTAAGCCGAAGAAGAAGAAGAAGAATAAGGAATGGGCTAATAAGAAGAAGCCCGTGTACAAAACCGAGGTATTGGATCAGCCCTTTGTTGTCCATACTAAAAAAGATGAGGAGGGAAATGTGATCTACCCAAAGCACACCACTCGGGAGTGCCGAATGCTCAAGCAAGAGATGGGCAGAGAGACCTCCGCAGAGAAGGACGACGACGAGGAAGATGAGGATGCTCCCGAGTATCCGAACGTCGACAAGGTCCTCGACATGATTTCCGCCGACGTCGAAAGCAAGAGCCAGTTGAAGGTCGTCAATCCGGAGGTAAACATGGCAGCTCCGACTGTCGTCAAGTACCTCAACTAGGCAAAGACCCCCATTACCTTCGACCAGTCGGATCATCTAGCCCACATAGCCACCCTTGGGAGGCAGGCGCTGGTTGTCGACCCGGCCATCAATGGAGTCCCACTGCGCAAAGTCCAGATGGATGGAGGTAGCGGGCTCAACATAATCTACGCTGACACGCTCAGGGCAATGGGCATTCCGATGTTCCGACTAAGCAAGAGCAACATGCATTTCCACGGGGTCATCCCTGGGAAGAAGGCTGAGTCACTCCGCCAAATCGCTCTGGACGTCGTGTTCAGAGGCGGGAAAATTTTCCGAAAATAATGCCTGACGTTCGAAGTGGTGGACTTTCGCAGCGCCTATCATGCCATTCTGGGTAGTCCTGCCTACGCACGTTTCATGGCCCGTCCATGTTACGTGTATCTTAAACTTAAGATGCCCGGGCCGAAAGGAGTGATCACGGTGACCGGAGATCGGATAGTCGCCGAGGAGTGCCTCCAGTAGGGCTCCAAAATTGATAACGAGCAAGTACTCGCGATCGAACTCGACGGGTATAAGAAGGCGGTGGACACTGCGGATTTGGTCAAGTCAAAACGGCCGGCAACGGAATCAGCTTTCCAGTCGGCCAGGGAGACCAAGCAAGTTCACATTCACCGGAGCGATCCGAGTGCCGCTCCTACGAACATTTCGATGACACTCGGCGAAAAATAGGAAGCTGAGCTCATCCAGTCCTCCGTGAGAACTGGGATATCTTCACGTGGAAACCATCTGACATGCCGGGGGTTCCCACGAGACTGGCTGAGCACCAACTCCGAGTCGATCCGAATATCAAACTAGTGAAGGAGCGCTTACATCGATCCTCCATCGAGAAGCGCAAGGTGATTGGTGAAGAAATCGCTCGGCTCCTAGCCGCCGAGTTCATTCGTGAGGTGTACCATTCCGAGTGGCTCGCCAACCCAGTGTTGGTACCTAAGAAGGACAGATCCCTCCGGATGTGCATCGACTCCAAAGTGCAAAGACCCGTCTATTACATCTCAGAAGTCTTGACTCCTTCCAAGCAAAGGTATCCACACTACCAGAAGTTGGTTTACGGTATTTACCTCATTGTTAAGAAGGTGGCTCATTAATTTTAAGAGCACTCGGTCACGGTTATCAGTGATGCCCCCCTGTCGGAAATTCTGAATAACAGAGATGCCACAGGACGAGTAGCAAAATGGGCGATTGAGCTCCTCCCGTTGGAGATCAAGTTTGAAGCCAAGAAGGCAATCAAGTCGCAAGCACTTGTGGACTTTTTGGCCGAGTGGATCGAACAGGAACAGCCAGCCCCAAGTATCCCCGAACATTGGACCATCTTTTTTGATGGATCCAAGATGCTCCAATGATCCAGTGCCGAAGTGGTTCTCGTTTCCCCCAGGGGAGACCAATTGAGCTACGTATTTCAAATCAACTTTGATTCATCTAACAACGAGGCCGAGTATGAAGCCCTCCTATACCGGCTCTGAATGGCTATCTCGCTCGATATCCGACGTTTGACGATATTCGGTGATTTCGACCTCGTTGTCAATCAAGTGATGAAGGAATGGGATATCCGGAGTTCGGCTATGACCGGGTACTGCAATGCAGTCATAAAATTGGAGAAGAATTTCAAAGGTTTGGAGCTGCATCACATACCCCGAGCGAAGAACCAGGCGGCTGACGATCTGGCTAAGATCGGCTCCACTCGGCGGGTCATGCCGAAAGGCATATTCCTTGAGCACCTGCGCTCTCCTTCTGTCAAAGAGGATCCTTTCACCGAGGAGCCCCCGCAAGCAGCCGTACCCCCGAATCCGACTAAAATTGATATTCCAGCTGTGGTGGATCTCGTCCATGAGATGTTGGTAATCACTCCTGAGTCGACCCAACCTTACTTAGCATGCTTGCTCCAGCAAGAGCTCCCTGAAGACAAAGAGGGGGCTCGACGGATCATCTGGCGATCCAAATCCTTTGAAGTGATGGGAGATGAGTTATAGAAGAAAATCACTACAGGTGTAAAACAGAAATGCATTTCCCAAGAGGAAGGGATACAGATCCTGCACGAGATTCACTCGGGAACCTGCAGCCATCATGCGTCCTCTCGGACGTTGGTCGCAAAAACGTTCCGTGCAGGTTTTTATTGGCCCCAAGCCAATGAAGCAGCAAAGGACTTGGTCGACCTCTGTGTTGGGTGTCAGTTCTATTAGAATCAAACACACAAACATGCATCCACGCTGAAGACCCATCCCACTCACCTGGCCGTTTGATGTGTGGGGTCTCGATATGGTCGGCCCTCTGCCTACCGGGTCGAGTGGGTTTACCCACCTGCTGGTGGCGGTGGATAAGTTCACCAAGTGGATCGAAGCAAAGCCCATCAAAAGGTTGGATGCATCGACTGCTTTCAGTTTCATTTGATAGATTATCTTTAGATTCGGAATTCCCCATGACATCATCACTGATAACGGGAAAAAAATCAATTCATATGAATTCCGTGAGTTTGCTACTCTCAAAGCACTCGGGTTAACTATGCCTCTATGGCTCACCCGCAGTCGAATGGACAAGCGGAACGAGCGAATGGGATGATTTTACAAGGACTAAAGGCCCGGCTGATGAGGGATTTGGAGTATGCTGCAGGAGCCTGGGTCGAGGAGCTACCGTCTGTCCTATGGGGCATTCGGACGACTCCAAACTGCTCGACCAAGCACACTCCGTTCTTCATGGTATACGGATCTGAAGCCGTCTTGCCGAGTGACATACGCCACAATGCTCCCCGGGTGGAACTTTATAATGAAGATGAAGAAGAAGTGGCATGTCAAGACGGTCTGGACCTCGTAGAAGAGGAGAGAAAAGTACCTCTAGTCAGATCGACATTTTATCAGCAAGACCTGAGGCGCTACTACGACAGACAGGTCAGAGGGTGTGCTTTGCAGGAAGGCGACCTTGTCCTCCGACTGGACCAACAAAAGCCACACAAGCTGGCGCCTCCTTGGCAAGGGCCTTTCACGATATCCAAAGTCCTGAACAACGAAGCTTATCAGTTGTATAACTTCACCGCTGGAGCGGAAGATCCCCGGACGTGGAATGCGGATCTGCTCTGCAAGTTCTACACTTAAGATGGGAAACACTCTGTCATTCCTGTAATGAACTGCCGAGTGGCTTTGATTAATAAAAGTCTTTACTTTTCTTGCACTTTGTCCAAACGTTTCACTTTTTTCACCCCGGTGATCCTTGTATCTTTCCTCACCCCCAGTGGGTGCATGGATCGACCTGGCTGCGAACCCAATTTCGCCTAAATTTAAAAAACTACTCTGAGTGAGGACATCGTCCAAACTCGGGGGCTTAGCTGCGATCCAGTAATGGCCTAAGTTTAAAAAAACCACTCGTGTGAGGACATCGTCCACACTCGGGGGCTTAGCTGCGAGCCAGTAATCATCTAAGTTTAAAAAACTACTCCGAGTGAGGAGATCATCCACACTCGGGGACTTAGCTGCGACCCAGTAATCACCTAAGTTTAAAAAAACCACTTCGAGTGAGGGCATCGTCCACACTCGGGGGCTTAGCTGCGATCCAGTAATCGCCTAAGTTTAAAAAACTACACCGAGTGAGGACATCGTCCACACTCGGGGGCTTAGCTACGATCTAGTAATAGCCCAAGTTAAAAATTACTCCGAGTGAGGACATCATCCACACCCAGGAGCTTAGCTGCGAACCTGATTTTGCCTAAGTTAAAAACCACTCCGAGTGAGGACATCATCCACACTCAGGGACTTAGCTGCAATCTAGTAATCGCCTAAGCTAAAAACCACTCTGAGTTAGGACATCATCCACACTCGGGGGCTTAGCTGCGATCCAGTAATCGCCTAAGTTAATAACCACTCCGAGTGAGGACATCATCCACATTCGCGGGCTTAGCTGCGATCCAGTAATCACCTAAGTTAATAACCAATGCGAGTGAGGACATCATCCATACTTGGGGGCTTAGCCGCGATTCAGAAATCGTCTAAGTCGAGAGCAACTCTGAGTGCGGACATCGTCCACACTCGGGGACTTAGCCTCGATCTAGAAATCGTCTAAGTCAAAAACAACTAAGAGTGAGGATACCCTCCACACTCGAGAACTGAGCCAAACGCTCGAATGGTCAAATAAAGGCAATCAAACTGCATATAATTCAAAACAAAAGTGCAGATAACTTTGGCCACAAAGTCATGGCAAATGTACGGTTAAATAAATCACTCCGCATACCGAGGCAAATATCACTTAAAGATTTTTATCCGAGGATCACTCGGTTGCGGTCGGAGCTGCCGCCTCTGTGAAGATGTCGAGGTCGAAGAAGTCCGCAATCCGAGTGGCATTCTTCCTGTTGACGACCTTCAGTGACTTCATGAACGTCACCATGAAGTGTTCAATCTTGGCATTCTTCTTGTTGATGACCTTCAGTGACTTCAACGTCTCCTCATCCACGCCCTTGCAATGGACGGGGACGAGGGAGAGGGTGATGTCAGCACCAGCGCGAGCAGCAGATTTCTTCCATGATTGCACTCGGCATGGGACGTCTTTCAGTCAGTTGATGAGGGCGTCTAAGTCATTCGAGAACTCCTCTCCCGGGGCGACTTCTTGGTCAATGTCCTTGACTACAGTACGCAGTGAAAGCACAACTTCTCCCTAGGTGGTTTTGGTAATTAATAACAACATATATTTCATTGGACTAATGTTTTCACTAAGTATATTTCAGGAAAAAGTTCAATGTTGGATTGGCAAAGGATTGTGAGGAGACCCCAAGATGCAAGGAATAGGATTGGCCAAGCTACAAGCATGAAGACTCTACATTTTACTTTGTGAGAAATCACTTTTAGTCCATAGGAAAGCCAATACAATCAAAAGGGGGTGAGGTAATAATGGTGAATGAAATGCTCAAAATGATCAAGTGTTAGCCACCAAAAACACTCACAAGCTCTCCCACAAATATTCTGTCTTAGACCCTACCACCCAAAATCGGTGCCACCAACAATATCCTATCGGCTACACCGAGTCAAAACCCGAAACAGAAACCCTAGCCAAAACCTACTTCTCGGTACTACCAAGTTTCATATCGGTGCAACCGAGTTTCAGTGACCAACTTCATGTTGCCTCATTCACAAGAACCGGATTTTCCGAGACTTGTGAATCGGTCTCATCGAGTTGTGTAACTGTGAAAGCACAATATGCTCCCTTGGTGGTTTTGATAATTCATGACAACGTACATTGTCTCATGGACTAATACTTTTACCTAGTGTATTTCAGATAAAATCCATAGAGAGTGTTGGCAAAAGGATTGTGGAGAAACCCCTAGATGCAAGGAAATGGATTGGCAAAGCTTCAAGCAAGAGGACTCTACATTTTACTTTGTGAGAAATCACCTTGTGTCCATAGGAAAGCCAATACTATTAAAATGGGGTAAGGTACTGTTGGTGAACAAGATGCTCCACGTGCACAAGTGATAGTCACCAAAAACACCCACAAACCACTACTACAGAATGGTCCAAAGACGACACATCAATCAGAGACCCTTCGATAAAACTGTGTGCGATGACCAAATCGCAAACGGTATAGTGCAAGCTCCGTCGCTAATGACGTAAACTGTGTGCGATGGTGTATCCATCAAATACGATCTAAAAAATAGTTGCGTGTGCGATGTTTGGCAAATAGTTGGCCTAGATAAACTGTTTGCGATTGGATAATATAACACAAACGCTAATGAAAATACAAGTGTGTGTGATGCACGGCATACAGTTCACCCCGATAAACTGTTTGCGCTGATCAAGCAGAACACAAACGATTGTCCAGATGATCACGTGTGCGATAGACGGCATACAGGTCACTCGGATGAACTGTTTGTGATGAGGTAAAATAACATAAACGGTTACATAGATCAAGATGTGTGTGATAGACAGCATACAGTTCACTGGCATGAACTGTGTGCGATAAGCAAAAATAACACAAACGATTTCTCAGATCAAGATGTGTGTGATGTACACAGGCTACTCGGATGTGTTGTGGGCAAACGGTTCCGGATAAAGAATTGTCGGGGACTGATGAAATCATCACCGACGGTCTTGGTTGTTTATTCCGTATGCGATGTGATTTGCTCAAACTGTCCACAAACATCTATGCTCTGTTTAGAAGAACATGATTGCATAACCAAATTAAGCATCCAATACACACATAACATTGGCGCACACCTTAATAAACTATTACATGCATAATAAACTTATCCCTCTAAAACTATGAACATTTCTGCATAGAGGCAGTATGAGAATTGAGAAACGATCATCAAATCATCTACTTCTTGTGACGCTTGCCGCCAGCGCTCTGCTTGTGGCTCGATCCCTCATTATCTTCAAGTAGGAGGCACTTCCTCATGTCAACGATCCGCCTGAACATCTCCATCCAGATCGGATGTTTGGTGTGCACCACGAACCAACAGGGCGTGTCCACTAGGGCATGCATGGTGAACTGGCGCTCGTCGGCGGCAGCCACTGGGAGCGCCATTGGAGCCGCGCAGGATACCCTCGGTCGTGGTTCTGCTTCTTAAGGTCTGGATATTAATCGTCAGTTGCACATTGATGTCCAGATATTAATCGGCCATTGCATGGTTGTGTCACAAATGACAGAAATAGTACAAAGGTTCAAATTCCAGCATTACAATACTCCAATTCAAATATTACAAGGTTCGAACCGATAATAGAAATGAAATTCAGCTTATGCAGGAAACTTTGTCATGCAGCTCTAGACGCCTGCGCTGATCAGCTGAACATGAACATATATGATAGGTTCATACTGATATTACTACTAGTCTCGCAACTTCAATATTTCTGCAAAGGGATCCGCCACTGACATGTCATTTATGGGCTTGGCATTAGGACTTCCGAATAGTCTGTCAAATGAAGTTACAAAACGAAATTGTGCTTCTGCAGAGAGTTTTCCATTCTATCCTAGTCGCCGGAGCTGATCATCAAACCATTCTTTTTTGCCCGATAAATGTAGGGAAAATCTCATTATCTTTAGCACACTTCCTCTCACAACAAAGAACCTGGCGAATATAATCTCTGGTAAGGTCCCTCGGTAGGAGTTCAAGGTAATTTCTAAGAGATGGAGATCAAGGCATTCGATGGGATTGTTATATTGTATCACATTATCCACTGCTGGGCCTAACCGTATCTGTGAAAGAAGAGAATGTATTAGTGCTTGGACACACAACGGACCTCTTACGATTTGCAGGGTTTCAAAATTTGAACTCCCTTGTGTTTAAAATTTAACATGAAAGAGCATCACCTCGACATATAGCTTCTCCAGCCACGGAAAGAATCTCAGCAATCTGACAACTTGGTCCAGGTCGGGGCCGATAGATTCTACTTCTAAGAACTTCACTCCGCGTAGATATGGGGTCAAGCTTGCCGATATGATTTTCTGGATGAAAAACGAACATACATCTTTAATAGAGAGAGAAAAAATGTTAATTAAAGAATGAGAAGAGGGCGATTGTTGTACCTGGATGGTTATGGATCCAAAAACAAGTTTAGATAAGTTGACAGGCGAGTAGCCAAACACTGTCAATTTCGACGCATGAATGACCCTGATTCTTGTTGGACCTTGTTGATCAACAACAAGTAATCTCTCAAGTAAAGGCACGTCCACAATGACCATTTGGTGCTTCACCTTGTGCGATTTTCTGTTGCAACAACAGCAATACACACAAATTGCCAGGAGACACATGGAGGTGATGTGGAGGCTACTCAACCCATTGATCGCCTGAATATGAAGGTACTCGAGCTCAGTACAGCCGCGGAGCAGGCGCTCCATGTCGTCGTTGGGGATGCAGATGGCGACGAGCTCAAGGTGCGTCAGTCGAGGTAGCAAATGAGCGGGATTGGCGTTAATCTGGGGGAAATGGCAGTTCAAGAACCTTGCGAAGCGCAGCATTGGCGCGAGGCGCAGCGCGGAGAGTGGCAGCAAGCGCATATGTCCATCATTAAAATGGAGCTCCTCGAGATGATCTAGGGCTGCCGATAAGAACCACTCGTCAAGCTTGGCTCGGTCCTTGCCATTGGAACGGAACTTGCCCATGGTAAGGCCTTTGATAGGGCCACAGTGCGTGCTGAGGATCTGGGATAGTGCATCCAAGCGTTTGCGATAGCCAGTGCAAAGCATGTGCTCGCTGATGATGCCGAGAGGGGCGCAGCGCCATAGGGGGCGCCACCGCCGAGAGAGGACGGTTGTGCGCACGCCATCTTCGATAGGGAGGAGGAAGATGATGACTCTAAACATATCGTCGGGGAGGCTGCTGATGAAGTCTACGCCTATCGGAGGCGCTTGTGTTTCTGGCTCAGCCCGCCTCCGCTTGTTGGCAACCTCGACATCCACGTCCGGAGAATGGCCGCCGGCATATCTTTTTGACAAGAGTGGAGCAGTGGGAGGATAGTGATTATGTAGCTAGATAAGGGTAGAAGAATAGTGCATTGGTAATTGCAAATTACTACTTACTAGGTAGGAACCGTTTTAACATATTAAGAAAATGAAATCCCAATTGGTTGCTGAAATACTACATAGTTACATTGATATTGCTACACAAGTCAACATGCAGATACTACAAAGAACACTTACTTCCAACATAGCATGTACGGAGAATGTCGTCGGGGAAGGTAGCATTTATCGTCTGGTAAGGCTCTTTTAGGTGCAGCTTAATTTTAGTGCCAGCTTTCAGTACATAAAACTTAGAAATTTCTCCCCAAAGGCCTTCTTAAAAGTAGGAGTGACAATCTTCATCAATTTTTACAGAAACAACGATTGTAAATCCATGGTTTGTGCTCAATGTGACATCCCTGGAGTCTTCAGTTATGTAAAGGCAATGATTTAGCGCTACAGTTGTCGTTGCATCGCAAGGGATGTACTGTAGGAAATGACAAGATTGTTATAGAAGATGGTAACGTGATAGTATTAGTAGTAGTTAAAAGAACAGCATATGCACATCAGTTGATTTGAAAGAATAAAAAAATTACAAGTAAACAAATAATGTAACCATGATGTCGTGCAAATATATATGAGAGTAAACGAAAGAACAATACAACATTAATTTGCATAATATAGATGGAGAAGGATAAGAAGAAGAAGAAATCACATTTGACGTAAATGCTGCATGTGGCACCTATTATCCAAATGTAGCAATCTATAGTATAGGTTCAGAAAAAGAATAGGCCATGCATGTCAACCCAGGTAGTGTGAGATTGAACATACCGTGCGCTGCGTGAAGTTGTCTGGTACGGTGAGATGGAACTCCTCGGTTTTTTGGGCGAGTCCACATAGCCCTGATGTGTCCTTGCATTGTACATTCTATGAATGAAAACCCTCAAATCAGCTAGAAGAAACATGAATCCACGGCGATTTTGGACGGGTGATTAAAAGGGGCCGACGGACTGGGATAAGAGATGAGCGGAAATATTTCAGTAGATTAGTTACCTGCTTCTTCATGGGGAAAAAACCCAGTACCGAATATTCCCCAATCGGGTGAGCTGGGTCGACAGAGAGCAGCGTCGAGAAAGTCAGTGCCGATAGGCCGCGGCAATCGACAGTGGAGATATGCGGTGGCATTTTGCAGCAGCCGACGGTGGCGACAGGCGTCAAGCTAGGTGGTTACCGCGGGGATAGGCGGTGACATGTATGGAGAGTCCCGGAGTACTAGTGTTAGTGTAGGTGCTTCTGGGGTTGGGGAGGGGGAGGGGGAGGGGAGCAGGCGAGGGTTTTGTGACGTGTGGGTGCTGAGGTTTTTTTTTTCAAGTGTTGCTGAGGGATTCTGTCTAGCTTCAGTGATGTAACTGCACCTGCCTTTGGGTGTATGACATGTGGACCAGCCACCTGTTGGGCCCACATGTCATACACACAAAGGCAGGTGCAGTAAGTCACTGAATCTTAGTCGGCTAGAATAATGTGTTTAGTAGGAAACGGTTTATTAGATCCAACCGTGTGTGATAAATCCTATAAAAATATTATTCTCAATTAATCTAGCACTCCGGTGTGATGGAGATACCGCATAATGAAAGTCGTCGCACAGTTTCAATCTCAGGAAAAATATAATACACAAGCATAGATATAATACACACAAACTAGATAGATTCAATCCAATATTTTTTTTCGAAACAGACAATCCAACATCTCATCTTCATGCTTGATGGTTAAGATTCTCCAAGAACTGGGCGTACGCGGCGTGCGCTATCCTGGCAGAATACTTCTGCCTGAAGGAGCCAACGGCTCGTCCTCTTGCATGCGCCAGAACACTCGAGTACGTGTTGTTAATCTTATGGTTGCAGAACGGGCATCCATAGCCCCCATTCTTCGTGACACGCTTGTTATACTTTCCAGCCATAAGCTCTCTGAGCCTTTGCCTCTTGAACCTCTCCTGGACGTCTTCATCCTCGCTGTCCACATCGTCAGATGGCACCTAAACATAGTAAAAAATGTGACAAACGTATACTTTTATAATGCGAATTCGCAAGGCAAAGTTTATGAAACATACTAGCTATATCATGCGACAACGTGAACCCTAAATCGAAGCTAACTGATTTGATGCCAAAAGTTGGCATGCCATGTTTTGGTAGCAAACCAATAAGCCTATCATATGTATTTACCAAAAATGGGTATATATGACCAACCAGTTCTCCGTCCGAGTCGTTGTCATCGCTGGAGTGTTCGTCGAAGTCGTTGTGGACCACCGGCTCCGGCTGGGGAAGCAAGGCGGTGGCGACAACGTCAAGGCCGCGCTGCTGTCTGCGCGATACATCATCTCCGATGACGGCAATCTCTGTGCCCACCTTCACGCTGTGCTCGGGTGCTTCGCCGGCATCGACGTGGTTACTCCCTCCCATGGTGCAGGGAGGCCGCTGATGACGATTGAGAACGGCGGTGAGTATGCTGGGGGGTGAGAGAGGATTGTGTGTAGCGAGAATGTTAAAGCCGACGGATCGGGCGCGGTTAATAAAGGGGAGTTGGGACATGAGAGGGAGGCGGGCGGTGGTTTAAAGGGACGGCTCGCTTCCCGGTGAGGCACCTGTGCGCCGGACTGCTGGCATGCGCACCATCAATTCACACGTCTGACTGCACGTCTCCCTGTAAAACTACTTAGTGACCACACCTCCCATCAATTCAACCACCTTCTCACACGCATCCCGGTCAGCCTGCGAGGCGACCTACTGCTAGCATGCGTCCCATCAAATCATATTTGCGTGCAAGGATCGCGCTTGATACAGTTTGACCAACTTTAAAGAAAGAAATAGAAATAATTACCACGACAAATATATATGATGTGAAAGTACATTCAATAAAGAATCCAATGATAATAATTTTTAATTGTAAACGTTATTTTTTTTCTAAATTTGGTCAAAGTTTACAAAGCTTGACCTTATCCAACGCTAATACGCGGAGTAAATAAAAAAATTGGATTAATAAACCGTTTGTGATGTAAACGTGACGGTTCTATGTTGCATTTATTAATAAGCCCCCGTTTGCAAGAAGCTTAGATGAAAACTTCTCTCAAATTGGATGATTTATTTGCCACGACCTATAAGTTCCATGTCATGAAATCATGTCAATGTTTCATGAATTCTAGCTTAGCTGGGCGTTTGCTGCAAATTGATAGCCAAGAGTCAATGTTTGCGGCCCCGAGATGTTCGAAATTCAATGTTTTTCCTTCCATGGGGACTAAACATGCACCCAACACAAAAAATGACTTTCTAATCCATTCGAGTGCACAACCGCGTGTGCATATAGTTCAAATTTGAATTTTACAAATTAAATACCTAAGGAATCAATTTGATGTATATAATGTCCTGATATTCTTTACAAATCGAATTTTAACACTACACTCCTATTGTCACATGCGCACTACATAAAAAAAGTTTGACATGCATGCCTCGATGTGACGGTGGTGTGGTGGGACGAGTGTAGGTGTGGGGTCTAGCACACAATACGCGTCGTATGTGCGCTACCACGTGGGGTTGTCCGTTTAGTTAGGCATCAAGCTGACAACGGGGATTACTCAGGCGGGTATATTGGAGTCCCATCCCCGTCCCCATCACCGCCCTCCCATTCCCGTCACCGTCTCCGTACCCTTGCGCGGGGATAAAATGTTTCCCATCCCCGTCTCGACCATCGCCCTTTCATTCCCGTCACCGTCTCCGTACCCATGCACAGGGATAAAATGTTTCCCATCCCCGTTGCCACTTCTTTATCCCCGTGGGGAAACCCAACATGCATTTAAGAACAACATTCAATAGTATTTCAGTAAAAAAAAGTACTCCAACGCAAATAAGCAATATGTTGTGGCTAAGTTTGTGATTTCATAGGGATATTTGGGCCAGATGGGTGGGATCTATGGAAATTTGGGTGACCGAGGTCGCAAATTACATGGGTTCTACTAATTTCAGAGCCCACATTTAAGTACTTCATGGTTAAGGTGGGTAATGCTATGTATATCCCATCCCCATCCCTGTCGTGCATGCTGGGTAAGGTATTTGACCCACCATCTTCCCCATGGGAATTCAAGCTGGCACTTCTCCGTGCCCTAATATAGTAAACACCCATGGGGATGCGGGTAGCGGTTTTAACCAATGACAGCTTCAGGTGAGGCACACGTGCCACGTCAAAAGTCCTGCATTGGGTATATATTTAAAGCATCTCGATCATGACCTTTTCATGCATATGTTTGTGTCTCATGCATGCGGAGGTGGTCCTCGTACACTCACTCATGCGGTTACCACCGACACACCCATTCGTTGCCCCCCGCATGGTATATCACCTTGGATGGCGTGCGCGAGAGGGGTTTGATCAAATGTGGATTCATCTTAGTCCATGTTTCGGTGAATATCATGGTGAGATTACGAATGAAAGTTTGGGCGCATGTGTGCATGCGCGTGCTCATTGTACAAGTTGTGAACCTCCTTTTTTTCGATTTGCAAAGGTGCCACATGAAAGGTGTGCATTGGGTATTCAAAACATCACACAACACCTTCGTACATATGTTAGGGCAACATGGAGGCGGTGGTTGTCCTCGGACACCGCCCCCCTGCACAATTATTAGTGTCACTCTCCCATCGGTGGCCTCGCGTAGTTTTATACCGCAACAAGAGAGGTTAATTGTTGTGGATTCTTTTTTGGTCGATGTTTGCGGTAGGCCATGTGGGTGTGAGATTACATGGTATAATTTGAGTGTGTGTAGTGTGTGCATGAATATAATGTCTCCCCCATCGGCTCGAATGGGGGGGTATATATATACCACGCGTCGTCAACCTCGCTTTCAGTGCTGACTTTAAGATTCCCAAGGAAGGTGTGCCACGCTAAAGTTGGTGTGCTAGGTATGTAAACATCACACAACACTTCCGTGCATTTGTTTGATCCACGCTTAGACGGTGATTGTCTTTGGATACTCCTTCGCGTGGTTGTCGTTGGAAAGTCCATTCCTGGGCCCACGTGGATGTCCATCACATTGACTAACAACGAGAGAGAGGTTACCATGGTGGAATCTTCAATTGTTTTGTGTTATGGTATACATTATATAGGTCATTTGAGTTTCCTTAATTAGCCAAGTCTGAGCACACGCCTACGAATGCGTGAATCGTTCCCATCGACGCTCGGCATACTAGTTGTACGCCTCATGAACACTCGCTCGGGGGGGGGGGGACTTTCCCATTCCAAAGCATGTGACCCATCAAAGTTGCACATGAGGTATATATATATATATTAATGAATTCAAACGCAACACAACATTTCCATACACATGTTTGCACCACCAACAGGTGATGGCTGTATTCGACACTCCACCGCGTGGTTAATTATCGGCGCCACGCCCATTCATGGGCCTCGATGGACGTCCACCCTTTTTGACCAACAACGGGAGAGGTTTGACCAAAAATGTTGATTCTTTGGTCGGGATGTCCGTGTTTCGAGGTGCATGGGCCATAGTCCAACTTTGACCAGAAAAGAGATGGGGTGGTTCGACCATGCTGGATTCATGTATATGTTTCATTTTCGTGTTACGACATGAGTGATACGCAAGACCTGTGTGGGGGCATGTATTCGTGGCTAGGATTCCCCCGCCACCAACGTGGCGACGGAGGAGACATGTGACATATCAAAGTTACACATTGGGTATTTTGAACGATCAAACCACCCTGTGCATACATATTTTTGTTCCACAAGCAGGTGTGCATGTTTTTTTTCTGAGACAACGCAGGCATGTATGTGTTCTGACCCCTTTCCCGCATTTTTTTATGAAATGCTCCTTTATATTATTAGTCCAAGAGTAAATAGCAAACAATTCGAATGTAACAACCGTTTGCGATTGTACACTCAACAGAAACCATTCCATCCGCCGATGGCACATCAGCACGGTCCACTGGTGGGCGCCGGACACGATTGGGTTCCACGAGACTTCCCTCGTAAAACTATCTACCACCTTGAGCCATTTGAAAAATGACGGTTTCGTGGTTTTTTCCTATTTGATAGCACACACTTATTATGTTTCAGCTGTGTGCGATGTTTTGTGCTCCCCCCTGGCTGCGCCGCTTCAATCCCGTAATCTAAATTTTCAGTAGCCCCGGCATTCCCGCCTAGTAAAATTTTCAGTAGCCGCGCGGCATTTCCTCAAACACCACCTACCCCCCTCCCCACCACAAAACCTCTGCTCAGATAACGTAAAAAAAGAGGAAAACCTCCGCTCCCGCTCGCACCACTCCTCTCCCTCGCTCGAACCATAGCTAGCCCGCCGCCGCCGCGGCCCCCGACTCCATCGTCATCCTCTATAGGCTTTCCCGTGACTATCTCGAAGTCCTCATGAAGATCCATCACAAGGGGGTTGGACTAGAGTCGTCCATGCAACTGATAGTAGTGCTCCTCCATGTCGAATAATGCACGCACAACTCTGGTCCACCCCGTAGTGTTGTCCTACGAAGCACCCTCTTCCCCGCAGATCCCCATCCTCATCCTCACCCACACTCCAGAGCCTCGTTGCCTCATCCCGGCTATGCTTCCCGGGGAGCTGGAGGAGCGAATGGCCAAAAAGAGGTATATCGAGGCCTGTCCACTGGACGACGACGAGGTGGCCGCCGACGTCCCCCAGACGCGGGCTATGACACAGGTTAAGTATACCCCCCATCGTGTTCAACCTACTTGGATCTCCTCCATGCCCCCCCTTCCCCCCGGCGCTGATCTACTCTGCTTCGATGTTAGGATTTTTCCTTCATCGCCATCGAAACCCTTTTGTCATTACTGAAGGTCGCGTTCTATATATATGGCGGTGGCTCGGCATCGTCAGCTGCCAAGTCATACCTCATTGATGACGACGACGACAAGGCGCCCTATCTGTCTCTTCCAAGGGGAAATAGTCCATCCACGACATCAGGGACGTCACCCTGCACGTGCTCTTCCAAAGGCAAGGAGATAAGCTGCCACAACAGGGAGCGCACGGTGCGCACCCTCACTCCAGGCTCTTCCCAGGGGTATGAATTGTTCAAAAGTGCAATTTGATATGCTCGAGTATGAATTGTTCAGTTCAATTTCAGTGATGATGCGTTTGGTTGTCTGTAGTGAGCATATACCTTGTTTAGGGTGATATGTGGTTGTTTGTAGTGAACTTATGTCCAGTTTCATTGCTAGATTTGGTTGTTCAATCATACAATTGGTTCCCGTTAAAGCTGGTGTATTTAACACGCCCCTGTTTATTTCAGTTTTCTCACAATGTGATGTCGAATCATACAATTTGATGTTTAAGCACATGGTGTGTTCTATCTTCTATGCAATTTCAACAATACTGATATGAATAGCTGTTTGGTTGTTGTTAAGTCTGTTGTAGTGAGCATATGCTTCCTTTAAAGTTTTTTTGGTGGTTTGTGGTTATGATTTGTCCAGTTTCAATTGCTATATTTGGTTGTTTGTAGTATGCCTCTGATCTACTCTGCTTTGCTGTTAGGAATGTGCTATTCTAGAGTATGAATTGTATTGTTGAAAAGTGCAATTTGATATGCTGGAGTATGAATTTTTCATTTCAATTTCACTGCCCATGTTTGGTTTTCTGTAGTTAGCATATACCTATATTTGGTTGTTTGTAGTATGCATCTGATCTACTCTGCTTTGCTGTCAGGAATTTTCCTTCATCGCAAACGGGACCCTTTTGTCATTTATGGAAGTCGCGTTCTATGGCGATGTTTTGGCATCGTCCGCTACCAAGTCAGGTCTCATTGACGACAACAACTTGTCGTCGACTAGTGCGCCCTACGCTCGATTATGAATTTTTCAGTTCAATTTCACGAACGCCTATGTTTGGTTGTCTATAGTGAGCATATACCTTGTTTAGCTGTTTTTGGTTGTTTGTAGTGAACATATGTCCAGCTTCAATTGCTAGATTTGGTTGTTCAATCATACAATTGGTTCCTGTTAAAGCTGGTGTAGTTAACATGCCCCTGTTTATTTCGGTTTTCTAACAATGTGATGTTCAATCATTGAATTTGATGTTTAAGCACATGTTACGTTGTATGCAATTTCAACAATAGCGATATGAATGACTATTTGGTAGCTGTAGTATGCCTTGTTTATTTAGTTACACACAGCCTATTTTTTTCACTCTGTGATGTTCAATTATACAGTTTGATGTTTAAGTACAAGCTTTGTTCTATGCAAATTCAATAATACCATTATGAATGACTTTATTTGGTTGTTGTTAAGCCTGATGTAGTGAACACATGCGTATTTTAATGGTTTTTGGTTCACATGGCTATATTTGTTTCCCATGCTATACTCCCTCCGCCCCATAATAAAAGACGCTAATACATCCAATATGTTTGTCCATTGGATGCAATTAGATCTTATATAGTGGGACGGGGAGAGCATCATTTGAGGTAACTAATAAAGATTCCTAGTACAATTGGTCAAAATGTGGTAATTAAACTATTTATTTACAGCTTGTCCAAGACAACAGTGATATGAAGTATATTAACTCAAAACTATGTACCCTTTTTACTGCACATAATGAGTTGTTAGATGACAATCTCTCTACTTTTTCCTTTGCAGTGGTTCCCAACGTAGTCTACCCAAGATCACCTCTCAAACTACATGATTGTTGGACATGCAAATGTATATGTATTTCTACCAGACTAGAATGACTATCTGGAAGTCATGAAGATATTGAAGGATGGGCGGTCGACCATCACAAGGGATTGGGCTAGAGTCGTGTGTGCAGACGACATGGAGGGCACACTACGGGCATTCTGCTTCACCTTTTACAGCAATCAGGATATATTTTGCCTCTTTCTTTGCCGTCTTTAATACAAGTATTCAACCGTCGTTCATCATTCTTTATTTGGTGCTTCTGTAATTCTTTCGTTGACGTAATTCTTGAGCGTATGTACCTGTGAATGGAATAATGCATTGGTTGATGAACCTATCTATGTATATGTAAAAAGCTATTCCCTACTTTCAAGTTCAAATTATGTACAATTTTAAATTGTAGCAATTAAAATAATAAAAAATATGCTCTACGGGTCATTACGCCGCACACGGTTTGTAAGTCTCAACGTTTGTGATATACCTCAAGATCCGACACGTTTCACAGATAGAAAACGTGTGTGACAATGCACACAGTTGCCGTTTGCGAACCATGTGTTATTTCAGATAATATAACAAACGGTGCAACCGAATGCAACGTTGCTGATACAATCTCTGTCGCACACAGTTTAAAATGATGAAACGTTTGTGATGTAGTATGCATCGCCAACGTTGGTCCACAGAATAGCGCGTGCGATACTTATCTTGTCGGACGCGAGTACGACTGATATGGGGTGTCCCGATCTTCTCGTTGAGCTCGATGTAGGTGGATGATAACTTGTGGGACGCTGACGAATCTCTGGCTGTTCCCCCGTTGCCAATGCAACAGTTCTCAACCCTATTTGATATTCGCAACTTCACACACTTGCGCACGTAGCCGCCGACCACGAAGTGGTTTGCAATCTACCAATTCCCAATGGAACAGCAGAAGACACTTGAATCTTGCAGTAGGATAAACACCAGATCGCAACAAAGTGGTGAAGGTAGAATACTCCTGATCGAATCAAAGAGGAATATTGATTACAGAGGAATGCTTCAAGCAATTCAATCTGAAAAGAGGTTTAATCAAAACGTGGTCTCCCCCTAACTAACCCTAAGGAAGGGTATTTATATCCTAAGATAGTTGGAAGGGGTACACGGGCCGTCAGCCCAAAAGCCTGCGCGCAGGCAGCACGGCAGTACCGCTTATAGCATGCGGTACTACCGCTCCAAGCGGTACTACCGCTTAAGTACCGCTCTAGTACCGGTTAGGTCGCTTGGATGCCAGAACTATTTTGCTAAGCGGTACTGAGTACGGTAGCACGGGGCGGTACTACTGCTTTAAGCGGTACTACCGCTGGTGTGGGGCGGTACTACCGCCCTGGAAACTGCAGGGTCCTCCTCCCTGCCCAGCTGCACTGCCTCCTTGCTCCCTTGTGCTATGCCTTCCTCTCCAATGTACCTAATGACACATACACACAAGGATTTAGGCAGTATAAAGCTCTCATTAAAATAAATAGCATTATCAACTAAGAGAGAATTCACCTGTTGTTCTAGTAGTTTAGCACGAGCTCTTGTAATGGGTCCAATCCTGATTTCATCATTGGACATCTTCTTTGTAGCAACAGGTTGTTCATGAGGTAGAGATGGAGTCATAGTATAGATGTCCTCATCATCCTCCCCCCCCCTTGAAAAGGCGTCGACCTCGACGCGTCAAGGTCATCTCCAAGATAGGGCGTCAAATCAGCAACATTAAAAGAATTACTGATACCAAACTCCTCGGCAGGAAGATCAATCGTGTATGCATTATCATTTATTTTTGTAAGCACTTTATAAGGACCAGCACCACGTGGCATCAACTTGGACTTGCGCAGATGAGGGAACCTATCCTTGCGGAAGTGTACCCAGACCATGTCACCCGGCTGGAACAACACTTCCTTGCGCTTCTTGTTAACACGAGCAGCTGTGTGCTTGCCCTTCTTCTCAATGGCTGCCTTTGTTTTCTCATGAATCTTTTTCACAAAATCTGCATGCTGTGAGGCCTCCATGTTCACCCTTTCTTGCGTTGGCAGCGGCAGCAAGTCAAATGGTGCAATGGGTTTGAAACCATAGACCACCTCAAATGGACAAAGTTGCGTGGTAGAGTGCACCGCTCTGTTGTAAGCAAACTCCACATGCGGCAAGCATTCCTCCCACTCACGCAGATTCTTCTTGAGCATGGTTCTCAGCAACGTGGAAAGTGTACGATTCACCACCTCCATTTGACCATCAGTTTGGGGATGACAAGTAGTACTGAACAGTAGCTTCGTTCCCAGCTTGCCCCAAAGTGTCTTCCAGAAGTAGCTCATGAATTTCACATCACGGTCAGAAACAATCGTCCTTGGTACGCCATGTAAACGCACGATGTCCCTGAAAAACAGATTAGCAATATGCGACGCATCGTCGCTTTTGTAGCAGGCAATAAAATGTGACATCTTTGAAAATCTGTCTACTACCACAAAAATAGAATCATGTCCTCTCCTAGTTCTAGGCAATCCTAAAACAAAATCCATGCTGATATCTTCCCATGGAGAATTAGGTGCAGGCAGAGGGGTATACAGACCGTGAGGTTTCAGCTTGGACTTTGCCTGATTGCAAGCGATGCAACGCTTCACATACCTGTCCACATCACGCCTCATCTTTGGCCAGTAAAAATGATCTGCGAGCATAAGGAACGTCTTCTCACGTCCAAAGTGGCCCATCAAACCGCCGGCATGAGATTCCTGCAACAAGAGCAAACGCACGGACGATTCTGGCACACACAGTTTGTTAGCGCGAAACAAGTACCCATCATGTATATGGTATTTTTCCCACGCTTTCACAGCAAAACATTGAGCAAATGGCGTCGCAAAATCAGTATCCAAAGCATATAAATCACGCAAACTCTCTAAACCAGGAACTTGAACATCAAGTCGTGTCAATAACATGCTTTTCCGAGAGAGTGCATCAGCAACAACATTGTCTTTTCCTTTCTTATACTTAATGATGTATGGGAAGGATTAAATGAACTCAACCCATTTAGCATGTCGTTTATTCAGATTTGACTGGCTTTTTAAAAACTTCAAAGCCTCATGATCAGAATGTATGATAAATTCTTTTGGCCACAAATAATGTTGCCAAACCTCAAGAACTCTAACGAGAGCATACAATTCTTTATCATAAACAGGATAGTTCAATTGTGCACCATTCAGTTTCTCAGAAAAATATGCAATTGGTTTACCCTCTTGCATTAGCACACCTCCGATCCCAATGCCACTAGCATCACATTCGATCTCAAATTGCTTATGGAAATCAGGAAGTACAAGCAACGGTGCAGTAATTAAACGACGTTTCAGCTCATCAAATGCAGAATCTTGGGCTGTGCCCCACACAAACTCAACACCTTTTTTGGTAAGGTCATTCAAAGGTGCAGCAATAGTACTGAAATCTTTCACAAAACGTCTATAAAAACCAGCAAGACCATGAAAGCTTCGTACTTGACTAACATTCAAAGGAGTAGGCCAATTTTTAATAGCTTCAATTTTAGATTCATCTACCTCAACTCCATGAGCAGAAACAACATAACCCAGAAATATGACCTTATCTTTGCAAAATGTGCATTTATCTAGATTACCATAAAGCTTAGCATCACGCAACACTTGCAAAACTTATCAAATATGATCAGAATGTTCAGATGCATTGCGGCTGTAAATAAGTATATCATCAAAATAGACAACCACAAATTTACCAATAAAGTGCCTCAAAACATGGTTCATTAACCTCATGAAAGTACTAGGTGCATTAGTTAACCCAAAAGGCATGACTAACCACTCATATAAACCAAACTTTGTTTTAAAGGCTGTCTTCCATTCATCCCCTTGTTTCATCCTAATTTGATGATAACCACTACGCAAGTCAATTTTAGAAAAAATAACAGCACCACTCAATTCATCTAGCATATCTTCCAAACGTGGAATAGGGTGACGATATCGAATAGTGATGTTATTTATAGCTCGACAATCTACGCACATGCGCCATGTACCATCTTTCTTAGGAACTAAAATTACAGGAACAACACAAGGACTTAAGCTCACGCGAATATAACCTTTGTCGAGAAGCTCTTGTACTTGTTTCTGAATTTCCTTAGTTTCCTCGGGGTTGGTGCGGTATGGGGCCCGATTGGGCAGCGACGCTCCTGGTATCAAATCAATTTGATGCTCGATACCCCGCAATGGTGGCAAACCAGCAGGGACCTCCGCCGGAAACACGTCACCAAATTCCTGTAACACATTAGAAACACCAAGAGAGAGAGGAGTCATATCATTAGAAATCAAAATTTCACCCCTGCACAGAAGCACAAGAGGAACAGCAGTGGGATCCTCACGGAACTCTCTCAAATCAGATTTGGTGGCTAACATGACTAAGGAATTCACTCCCTCACATTTACTTTTACCGCTCAAATTTGGCTTGTGGCTCTCACTCACCGGAAGTGTAATCTCTTGCCTATCTAATCTCTCGCTCTCTTTCTCAAGATTCACTTCAATTTTTTGACGAGATTCAGTTACAATTTGCTGCGGAGTCATGGGTCGCAAAATAATGTCCTTGCCATGCCAAGTCAACTGGTATGTGTTGGCTCTCCCATTGTGAAGAACGTTTCTATCATATTGCCATGGGCGGCCCAACAACAAGTGACAAACAGTCATAGGAACCACATCAAACTCAATGGAGTCTTTATATGGTCCAATCTGAAAGTCCACACGCACCATGTGGCTGACCTTCATCTCTCCAGTATCGCTCAACCACTGAATATAATAAGGGTGTGGGTGCGGTAAATATTTCAGCTTTAGTTTGGCACAGAGCTCTTTACTAGCCAAATTGCGACAACTACCACCATCAATGATCACTTTGCACGCCTTGCCAGGACCAATAATAGCCTTTGTTTGAAACAAATTACACCGCTAATTATCAGCACTAGGCTGAACACTTAACACTCGTTCCGAGCAAACGATAGTAGGAAAGTGTGTTGCATAAACATCGATAGCCCCATCAGTGGTATCCTCATTCTCCCAATCTTCAGAAGTAGGATCAGCATCATCACCGGTCTCATACTCTAAATCCTCATTAATCAACATGACCTTCTTATTGGGACAATCCTTCTTGAAGTGACCTTTGCCTCCACATGTATGACAATGCATATCCCTATTTCTTGCTGTAGACATAGATGAACCAGGAGCACTCGCAGCAGGGTGCACCGGTTTCTTTGCAGTAGAAACAGCAGAATCTGACTTGTTACTGGAAGGAACAGGAAAACCAGAAGTATCACTTTGTGGGGGCGCCCCACCAGTAGGTCGTGGGGTGAAACGACCACGAGCAGAAGCAGAACGAGAGGTAAACTTGGCTTCTTCGGCCAACTGAATTTCTGCTTCACGGGCTTGATGTAAAAAATCTGACATGTCTTGATATTGGTGATGCCGAACAATACGCTTGATATTGTATGTCAAACCAGAAAGAAATTGCTGCATGGTCTGTTCGGGCTGTTCACGGACTCGGGCACGCTGCATAATCAACTCCATCTCTTGAAAATAATCATCCACAGACATTGTACCTTGCCGCAAATTCTGCAACTTATCATAGAGAGAACGAATATAGTTGCGTGGAACAAACCGGGCACGCATCACTTCCTTCATATTGCGCCATGTAAGAATTGGAGGATCTCCATCCTCCCGTCTTGTACGCACAAGATGATCCCACCAACGCAAAGCATAACCATCAAATTCAGAAGATGCCAACTTGATTTTTCTGTCCTCGGTGTACTCATGTAAACGCCACAATCTCTCTATCTTGAGCTCCCAACTAAGATATTCTTCCACATCAGTAGAGCCCGCAAATGTGGGAATAGAGAATTTCGGCTTACCCAGCCCATCCTCATCACGGTGAGGTTGCTGAATATCAGTATCACGGCGTGCACCCAAAACAGCAAACCCACGGCCACCACCACGGCCGCCATTACCACGGCCACCATGAACCATAATATTGGCAGCATGAGCAGCGTTTGCAGCTGCGTCAGCTACATGACCACCATGAACACTTGCCTCACCATCATCATCAAGATCATCATCTTGCTCCCGAATGCGCCGTTGACCCACGGAAGCTTGCAAAGCAGCTACGGCATGCGTCAAATCCGTATCATTTGGTATCAGATTTTCAGGTTGATCACCGCGAGGTTGTGTTGATCGCTCTCATCTAGATCGGTTGACTGGGAAGAGTTTGCTTGGAGGCTCTTGTGCAGATTGATTTGCTGGGAGGTGATTGTGCATAGAGGCTACAGATTGCTGCTGTGTTTGTGCAGATTGGTTCCGTCGGATTGATTTGCGAGGAGGCTACTAGAGGTTGAAGGAAGGCAGGAGACCGCGCTGCAGATTCTTCTCTGCTGCGCGGCAGGATTCCAGTTTGGCAGCAGCGCCAGTAGGAGGATCAAGATCCGATCATCAGGGCGGTAGTACCGCGGCCAGCGCGGTAGTACCGTGTCAAACGGTAGTACCGCTTCCATCGCGGTAGTACCGCTTGTGTGACTTCCGTGAAAATACAAGATATGGCCAGATTTTTCAAAACTTTTCCGGGAGATTTTTATGGCAAACGGTGTCTTTCTGGGGAGAAGTCTGGTGATGTATTCAATGACTATCTAGACATCTTGTACGGTGTGGCATGTCATAAAATCAAGTGGCGGCTGAACTATTTATCAACGGATGCTGAATATGCATTGTGGGAACATCTTATGCTACAGGGTTTCTCCAGATGTAATACATTCAAGCATTTGGATGATTCTACACGTTTGGTTCTTGCACTGCGACGTGTGGATGAGGAGGTAGCTCGTTGGTGGGATGACGAGATGTGTGAGAAGGACATTATAGATGCAACTTGGTATGATTTCAGTAATTTTTTGCGTGGTTGTTTTCTGTCTCCTCGTCGTCGGGTATCTTGTACCAAACCTGTGAAGGCGACAAAGGTTGTGCAGCGGAGGGCTGATGTTGACAAGAGGGCGCAGCCTTATTCCGAGGAGGTTGCTGTGTCTTTTCCGCCTCCTGCAATGGGTGTGAAGACAGTTGTTCCCTTCCAAACGGTCAGCGTAGACGCGACAAAGTTTTCTGAAGAACAGCAGCCTGATGTTGAGCAAGTTGTTGTGTGTGCTGAAACTGCAGTGGATCAGGTTGAACCATTGAGTGGGCTAAATATGCAACTCAAAAGGATACATGAGGAGTCTTGCAAAATAGTTGACAAGGGTCAGCGGTGGAGTTTATTTCAGACTCAGTGTATGCTTAAGGGCAAAGCATGCAAGTTGATGATTGATGGTGGTAGCTGTACTAATGGCATAAGCAAGGCAATGGTGACATCATTGGGGTTATCCACATGGCGTATTCCTGAACCTAAGCATATACAGTGGTTGAATAGCTGCGGTATGCTGAAAGTTACCCATAAGGTGCGTGTGCCCTTTACAGTAGGTGACTATGTTGATGAGGTAGAGTGTGATGTGTTGCCATTGGAGGTATGTGGGCTGTTACTTGGACGTCCATGGCAGTATGATCGCAATGTTACACATGCGGGGAGAGCAAATACATATTCTTTTGTGCATGATGGCACACAACGGACTTTGAGACCTATGCAGAATGATCAAATAAAGTCTGATGTGGAGTTGGTGGTACACAAGGAGAAGTTGCGCAAGGCTAAGCCGCCAAGGTTAGCTAAGGTGCAGTGCGAGGAGCATGATGCACGGAGCGTTACTGATGATATTGCTTCAGCTATGCCTGTAGATGACAAGCCAGTTGTTCTTGTTAGTGCCAAGCCAGTTGAAGTACAACCTCTTACTGATGAGAGGAAGGATGTTGCAGCATGTGTTACAAAGCCAGTTTGTGTTGACACAGGTGTCCAGACCGATGATAGTTGTGCTGATCATGTCCCAGTGCATGTGGTGCTGCGGGGCGACAAGCGCAGTTTGTTAATACACCTGTGAGGCGTTTTGTTGGAGCAGCAGTGCGGATGCACAAAGGCAAGGATGGACATGTTCGTCAGTTGTGTGGCCCAGGCATTACTCATCTTTTGCAGGGTCGTCCAAAGAGGGTTCATGTTCAGCAACAACGGGCTCCATCAATAGTTGCAAAGAAGAAGGTGGTGGCGCCGAAGTCCAAGCTCATGTGGAGAAGAAAGGAGGCGCCAAGTGCAGATTCCAGTCAAGGCCCCAGAGCTATTGTTGATATCCCGCCACCTTTTCGAGCAGACCCTCACGCGTTGCGGACAACGCATTTTGAAGGGGGGGAGGATGATACGGGCACGACAGAGGAGGTGAAGCCCACTTTCAGGACTCCACCAAACTAGGCGGTAGTACCGCTTACATAAGCGGTAGTACCGCTATACGGTACTACCGCCGCTTACTACCGTCCTACTGCCGCTTACAAAATCGGTACTGGACATCCGAGCGGTAGTACCATTCCCATAAGCGGTAGTACCGCTTGAAGCAGTAGTACCGCTTGCCATAAGCGGTAGTACCGCGCTGCCTGCGCGCAGATTTTGGGCTTTGCAGCCCGTGTACCTCTTCGTTATTTTCTTAGAGTATAAATACCCGTCGGCTAGGGTTAGTTAGGGAGTTCAGAAGTTTTAGGTTTTAAACACTATCGTGTGTGTCTCTTGGTGAAGCATGCCTCCGGGGACGGCGATGCCGTTTATCGAATAAAGATTGCTGCGAGGGTTCTTGTTTTCATCAAGGATTATCGTGCTTTGGTTTTGAGGCGTGGTGATCTTCATCACGTTGCTGGCTGGATTCGTTCCTCTTCTTCAGGTTGCGTGGATTGCTCCCGTGATTAGAAGATTTACTATCAGGTGGTTCTTGCGGTGAAAGATCGGGCCCAACCATCCAACGCACTCAAAACTGAAAGAAACAAGGTATCTTACCGTTCCAAAGTGAATTAGAATCGCTTACCAACTTGGATCGGCAGAACTTGCACGGATGTGAGGAAGCGAATACCGAGGGAAAAACTATCACACGACAAACCAGGGTATATAGTGGAGCTTGGTTGGGATACCTAACAACACCGAAGATAAAGCCTAGTGCTGATCGTGTGAGTCACACCCAAGGAAACACAAACGGTGGAGAGAAACTTGGCAAAGCAACGCTCGCACGGTACGCAGCTCCACAACTGCGAAAGATAATAACAAGGAACTGCCCTCGATTCTTCTCTTTCTTTCTTTCTTTCTTTTTTTTTTTTTCAAATGTCACGTGAACAGTGCCGTGAACAGTAACGCGGATTTTTTTTAACTACTTGGAAACAAATCTGGAAATCTAAACTCTAATGGAAATAGATCGGATCACAAGGATAAACCCAACGACCAGCAACTAAACCCAATCTACGATGCAATCTAGGCTATGGCAAACTATGAAGAACCCTAATATTTTTGTGAGGCTTTTTCTGGATAGGAGGAAAACAACACTAATCTAAGGGATTGATGGATGCTCACCGAGTAAACACTGGATATCTGATACCAAGATGATATAGGGTGTCCCGATCTTCTCGTTGAGCTCGATGTAGGTGGATGATAACTTGTGGGACGCTGACGAATCTCTGGCTGTTCCCCCGTTGCCAATGCAACAGTTCTCAACCCTATTCGATATTCGCAACTTCACACACTTGGGCACGTAGCCGCCGACCACGAAGCGGTTTGCAATCTACCAATTCCCAATGGAACAGCAGAAGACACTTGAATCTTGCAGTAGGATAAACACCAGATCGCAACAAAGTGGTGAAGGTAGAATACTCCTGATCGAATCAAAGAGGAATATTGATTACAGAGGAATGCTTAAAGCAATTCAATCTGAAAAGAGGTTTAATCAAAACGTGGTCTCCCCCTAACTAACCCTAAGGAAGGGTATTTATATCCTAAGATAGTTGGAAGGGGTACACGGGCCGTCAGCCCAAAAGCCTGCGCGCAGGCAGCACGGTAGTACCGCTTATAGCATGCGGTACTACCGCTCCAAGCGGTACTACCGCTTAAGTACCGCTCTAGTACCGGTTTGGTTGCTTGGATGCCAGAACTATTTTGCTAAGTGGTACTGAGTACGGTAGCACGGGGCGGTACTACCGCTTTAAGCGGTACTACCGCTGGTGTGGGGCGGTACTACCGCCCTGGAAACTGCAGGGTCCTCCTCCCTACCCAGCTGCACTGCCTCCTTGCTCCCTTGTGCTATGCCTTCCTCTCCAATGTACCTAATGACACATACACACAAGGATTTAGGCAGTATAAAGCTCTCATTAAAATAAATAGCATTATCAACTAAGAGAGAATTCACCTGTTGTTCTAGTAGTTTAGCACGAGCTCTTGTAATGGGTCCAATCCTTATTTCATCATTGGACATCTTCTTTGTAGCAACAGGTTGTTCATGAGGTAGAGATGGAGTCACAGTATAGATGTCCTCATCAACGACGTTTCTTAAACCTAGATACTTGTACGACGGTTAAATTATAGTCTTAGTTAAATATCGCCAACGGTTCTTCCAATATAAGTGTTTGTGATATACCCCTTATCATACACGCTTCATAATCGTGAACTGTTTGTGATTTGGTGCACATCATAAACGGTGAACCACAAAATAATGCGTGTGGTGTTAGTGTGATCTCACAGGAGTTGCAAGCATGGGTCGTATGGGAAGTCCACCATATCTCAAACGGTTGACCGGTGACCCTCGTTTGTGATAGATGCGGACATCCCATACGCTTAGTTCTGCCAAACGTTTACGTTCGTTCGACACCATCGCCGACAGGTATCTCGTGTCGTGTGGGATAGACCCCCCTATCGCCCACACATGCAAGGCGACGGTTTGGAACTACGTCGCCGAAATGGGTTAAAAACCGTTTGTATAGCATGTCGCTGCACCAGTGAACTCTTCAACAAAAGTCTGTCCAAGCCTATCTTGAAAATCGGTGCTACCAACAATTTCCACTCGGTCCCAACGATTCCCACCTCAGACAGACCCATGCCAAACCCTACCATCTCGGTACTACCATCATTACATTCGGTGCCACCGAAATCAGTTGCCAACTTTTGGGTATCCTATTTTCAAGAATCGTTTTGCCAATCTGTCTCACCGAGATTTGGACCAACTTTCTGGTTAGCCATTCTCAAGAATCGGTACCACCGAGTTTTGTGAATTGGTCTCACCGAGTTTTGGACCAACTTTCTGGTTAGCCATTCTCAAGAATCGGTACCACCGAGTTTTGTGAATTGGTCTCACCGAGTTTTGGACCAACTTTCTGGTTAGCCGTTGTCAAGAATTGGTACCACCGAATTTTGAGAATCAGTCTCACCGAGTTGTGCAATCTGACTGTTGGTCACCAAATCGGTACCACCGAGATTTCTGTATCGGTCTCACCGAGATTCAAAATTTGCTACCTTTGGAGCAACTCGGTACCACCGAGTTTTACACTTCGGTGTAACCGAGTTGGTCACTTTAGCTGTAACGGTTGGAGTTTTGGGGATGCCTATATATACCCCTTCACCACCACCCACTCGAAAGAGAAGCACTCAGAACTATTCCATACTTGCCCTATCCAATTTTCTGAGAGAGAGCCACCTACTCATGTGTTGAGATCAAGCCATTCCACTCCATCAATATGAATCTTGATCTCTAGCCTCCCCAAGTTGCTTTCCACCAAATCAATCTCTTCCACCATAGCCAAATCTGTGAGAGAGTGATTATGTGTTGAGGAGTCTATCATCTTGAAGCACAAGAGCAAGGAGTTCATCGACATTACCGAGCCTATTACCTTTTGGAGGGTGGTGCCTCCTAGATTGGTTAGGTGTCACTTGGGAGCCTCCTACTTCATGTTGTGGAGTTGAACCAAGAAGTTTGTACGGGCAAGGAGATCACCTACTTTGTGAAGATCTACACATAGTGAGGCTAGTCCTTCGTGGACGGAAGCTGTTATGGAATAGTCAAGGTTGCTACTTCGTGGACCCTTATGGGTGGAGCCCTCCGTGGACTCTCCCTACCGTTACCCTCCGTGGGTTGAAGACTCCATAAACGTGGACGTACGATAGCACCACCTATCGGAACCACGGGAAAAATCTTCGTGTCCCTCATGCGTTTGATCTCCCTATCTCAACTCCTACTTCCATGTGCAATGTCTTTACTTTCCGCTGCCATACTTTTTGACATGCATGTGTAGGGTGTACTTGACTTGCTATAATTGTTAAAATCTGCCCACCAATTAATTTGGGAAAAGGTTAGGTTTTAAATTTGCTCAAGTAGTCTATTCACCCCCCCCCCTCTAGACACACACTTCTAGTCATCCTACAAGTGGTATCAGAGCTTTGGTCTCCATTGCATCGGTTTCATCACCGTGAAGGAAGATGGATGTGTCTAGTGTGGAAAGTTTGAGTTGTAGAGTGCCTATTCTTGATGGGGGTACTATAGTCAATGGAAATATAAGATGCTTGAGCTATTCAATGAATTTCATTTGAGCAAGTATGTTAAGAACCCCTATGTACCTCCCATTTATCCTTTACATCCCACGCACGAAGAGGAAATTGATATGCTATGCAATCTTAGAACTGTTAATCTTATTGTTAGAGGGTTGCCTAGGATTATGCTTAATCAAATGAAGAATTTTGAATGTGCTTATACTTTGTGGAATGACTTGGAGAAACGATATCCAAGTTATTCATTGAGTTATCTTGATGAAATTCTTCATAAGACTATTCTTTCACAAAATGATGCCTAGTGATCCCAAGTTTGATGACTATCTATTTGAGCTTAGAGACCTCATGCGTGCTAAAGGAGATGTCATAACTATCAACAACATCATTGTAGAAGCCATTCGAATTCATAATCTTGAACATTGTCATGATCACAACCCTAACGAATCTCTTGTTCCTTGTGACGAGGATTTCCCACTTGATGATGACAATGTGGAACATGGCCACTATGATGAAGATGAGTTGTTTGACATCGAGCATGAGAAGATCATGAAGAATCTAAGTCTCATGGCAAACTTCAAGGATTACATGTCCGGAGGAAATGAGTGGATTCTCGATAGTGGATGCACCGATCATACGACCGGAGATAGAGAGATGTTTGAAGAGATCACACCAAACCATGGACCGCGAAGGTATGTAACTTTTGGAGACAACTCCAAGGGTAAGGTACTTGTGTCGATGTTCTGGGAACAGGGGTACCCAGACCTGCCTGCCTGCGGCCCAAGGCGTGGCCCACTTCGTCAGCCTAGCACAACTAGACGCAGCCACACTCAAGACAAGGCCCTCGCGAGGCCCCTAGGCTCGCGAGGGAGAGCAGCACCAGGACCGGCAAGCGGAGGGCCTCCCCAGGACCCCCTCAGGAGCGGCGGAGATCTCTATGCAGGACCCGGCTTCAGGAGTCAAGGGTGACGCAAGGAAGGACAGGCGGGTGCCAGCGCGCCAGGCGGAGCAGTTTCCCCTTTGGTGCAAAGGGGGCAAGGACGTACGTGGGTTCCCAAAGCACCCCCAAAGGTTTCCATTCCGGTGCAACAAGACCACGACCACGAGCCCCGCAGGACGGATGTCATCGCCGAGCCCACCTCTACATCATCGACAACTACTTTCCAGACGAAGACCGCCTTTGGACAGGGCGCGGATGTACTCTTGTCCCCCTTCAAATTTGGCCGTTGTGGGATCCCTTCCCTCCATTGCGATAAGGGAAGAGGACCCGGGCCACCGCTATATATAGAGGCTAGGCTGCACCGTAGAGGGGGTGACCCGATCCGATCCTAAGCCAGTCGAACCATCTCTCCATCTGGCCCAACACAAAGCCAGAGGGCCAAGAACACCTCAGGAACGCCCTCGCGAGGCTCCTAAACCTTGTACCAGTTCATCCACCATAACCTCCATGAGAGGCAATCCACCAAAGCAGGAGTAGGGTATTACGCTTAGCAGCGGCCCGAACCTGGGTAAACCACCGTGTGTATCTTCTTCCTTGTCATCGTGCGAGTTCGTTGTCTTAGCCATCGAGTAGTGAGCTGGGTAGGGCGAAGCTGCAGGGAAACCTTCGCACACGCCCCTGTGTTGGAACCTTTAGGGTTTTGCGGAGCCCGAAATCTGACATTTGGCGCGCCAGGTAGGGGCGTGTCGGAGTCTCCCCCAAGCCAAGATCTCCTCCCACCTCGCCGTGCCGATGTCTGACACTCGCCAAGCCCGCGCCGAGCGCCGAGCTACCCGCATCGCCCAGACGGCACCTGTGGGCCGCGTCGACGCGCGCCGGTCACCCTCGCCTGTGGCCAACGCCGCCACAAGCCCGGACGCCCACGAGCAACAAGACTCCTCCCAGCCGGTCACCGCGCAGCGCGACGGCCACACCGCCACTCCGTCGATCGTTCCAGCTTCCGGGTCGTCCTCCCACGCTCGGCCCGGACCGGTGCGCGGTTCGGGTGCACTCGCCATGGCGAACGAGCTGCTCCGCTACCGCCCTGCCCCCGACCGCTACGACGATTGGCTTCGGCGCATCGCGGAGCTCGTCAGTGCTGCCGGCGACACTTCATCGCTCTCCTACTCGCTCCGACCCCGACCTTCCTTGGTAGACGATGTGGCCCACGATGCGCCGCCGCCCCCTCCGCAACGCGACATCGACCCCGAGCCTAGGCGAGAAGCGCGCCCCCGCGACTAGCCCTGCGAACCGCGAGCAAGGGCAAGAGAGGAAGTAAGCTGCCAGGTGGTTCCCCGGCCACGCGTCGACACGCGTGCGCTCCCCGCGCTGCCGACCCAATGCCGCGACCGGGCACCGCTCAAGGTGGCCCCGCAGGAGCGTCAAGACCGGGTCCCTCCCGCGCACGCAACACCCGTCGAGCCAGTGGGGTGCCTCGCCATCGCCCCGGAGCTCCACCCAACCGCGTGGCCCTGCAAGTTCAAGCCTGACCTACCCCCTCGCTACGACGGCACCCCGGATCCCGCTGAGTTCCTACAGCTCTATTCGCTGAGCACCGGGCGGCCGGTGGAGATGACAAGGTCATGGCATGCTGGTTCCCCGTGGCGCTCAAAGGTGGCGCGCTCTCCTGGCTCCTCAACCTTCCGGAGAAGTCCATCACCTCCTGGGACGGCCTGCGCAAGCGTTTCGTCGCCAACTTCTAAGGCACCCGCGACCGAGCGCTCACCGTGAACGACATACGGCGTGTAAAGCAGCAGGACGGGGAGACCCTGCACAAGTTCATACAACGCTTCACGACCACGCGCCTCAAGATCCCGAAGGCGTCGGACGAGGCTATCATCTCCGTGTTCACCGACGGCGTCACGGACCTCAAGATGAAGGAGGAGCTCGCCATGAACGACGAACTCTGCTCAGCCCTGGAGATATTCAATCTGTCGAACAGGTGCGCCAAGGCTGAAGAGGGCCGCCTGTCGCTCCGCGGGCCTCCGGCGGCAGAGCCAGAGGAAAAGAAGACCAAGGCCAAGGAGACGAAGCGCAAGGCCCCAGCAGTGCTTGCGGCCGAGCCTGAGGCGAAGCGCAGCCGGGGTGAGGAGCACCCCGCAGGAGGAAGGCCGACCTGCATCTTCCATGGCACCAACAACCATGACACCGCCGACTGCCAGGAGCTCAGGCTGGTCCGCGCCTAACACTTCGGCCGGTGCCTTGGACGCGCTGACCGTGGCTTCGGACGAGGCAGAGGCCGCGGTGGAGGCCGTTGGGACAACCGGGAACCGCGTCAAGGGTGGCGCGATCAGCCTCAGGAGGACCGCTGGCGCGATCAGCCTCGGGAAGACCGCTGGCGCGATGACCCACCTGAGGGGTCACGCCGTGGCCAGCCTCGTGAGGCCCGACCTCGTGAGGCCGGCCTACCACCACTACCATCACCACCGAGAAGGAAGGAAGAGGACAGGCAGGACGATGGGGCTGGGGGCTTCCAGGAGGTCAGGGCGGTAGCCTGTATCCTGGGCGGCGCCCAAGCCTCCTCATCAAACCGCGTCTTAAAGCAGTTCGCGCGGGAGGTGAACGCGGCTCTCCTGAGGCCCGAGGCCATGCGTCCCCTCAAGTGGTCCCAGACTGCAATCACCTTTGACTCAAGGGATCAGCTCAGGTGCTCGGCCATGGCCGGCAAGCTCCCCATGCTGTGCACTCCAACCATCAGCAACGTCCTCGTCACCAAGACCCTCATCGACAGCGGAGCAGGGCTCAATGTCCTCTCCATCGAGACCTTAGAGATGCTCCAAGTGCTGTACGAACAGCTGATGCCGACCAAGCCCTTCTCAGGAGTCACAGACGGGTCCACCGTCCCCATCGGGCAAGTGCGCATGCCCGTCACCTTCGGCGGACGCGAGAACTACCACACCGAGGACATCGTCTTCGACGTCGCGCTCATCCACCTCCCATACAACGCTATCCTCGGGTTCCCGGCCCTCGCCAAGTTCATGGTGGTGACTCATCACGGCTACAACGTCCTCAAGATGCCAGGGAGTGGAGGCGTCATCACCGTCGCCTGCGATGAGAAGGATGCCGTCTGCTCCCTCGAGCGGGCTTACTGCGCTGCGGCGGCCGAGCGCTCGGACGACGAGGAGGAAGCCCCACCTCAAGAGGACACAGGCAAGAAGAAGAAGCCGCTCACCCCCGCGGAGCGCCAGGGGGCTGGGACCTCCAAGGGCGGAGCCTCGAGCTCTGCACCCAGGGGCGGGGCACCACCCTCCATCGCATAGGAAAGCGCGCTCGGCGCCCCCCTTGGGTCGGGCTCGGGGGCTTCCATCCAGGAGGCCCCCGGCTTGACCGGTGAGACAAGGGCGGGCACAACCTGAAGGCGCGTCCGGACGCGCGATTACCAAAGCCAGGGGCACGGCGTGGGGCGCCGAGCTCGCAAGAGTCCGTCATCAGAGCGATCGAGGAGCTTCAGGAAGCGCAGGCCATGTAGGGCAGAGACTGCCCAGCACCACCAATCGCAGCCACCATCGTCGGCACGGTCGACCAGCCGCGCATCTGCGTCAGCACGCTCGCGATCAACAGGGCCACGTCCCAGGGCCCCTTTTGGCCAACGCGTGCCGATCATGGATGGGTCTACCCGCACAACTACGTCTGCATGCCCTTCGGCCTAGCGAACGCAGGCGTCACGTTCCAGCGCCTTGCTCGAGCCATGCCCATACCTTGCCTGGCGGGGCGCGGCGAGGAGTTGGAGGAGATTCTCGGACCAAGCGAAGGTCCCGAGCCTCGGGAGATGACGGGCCCATGAGGGTCGCGCTCGTGGAGGTGTAAGATCAGGCTACGACGACATCTTCGACTCTTCAGCGGCATGGCCGCCAGGTGACTTTTTGTTGGCCGTTGCCAAGTAACTTTTTGGTTTACTCCGTTTGAGGGCGCCCATCGAGTCGCATCATCCTCAGGCAATCAGGGCACACCCCTGCAGCCGCCTCAATTACGCCTATTTCAATAGTTTCTCATGTATATGATTTGTCTTCTAACGCTTTACCTTGCCTGCACGGCTCATTGTCGGCGTTGATGTCGTCCCGAGGCACCTCGGAACTGGACGGCAATGCCCCGGAGGCTCAGAGACTTGCATCGTTGGGCAGTCGGCCCCCGCTCGGGGGCTCCGACCGCAGCACGGCATCTCAACATGGAGTCTTGGGAGGCCCCAGGGCCTCCTGAGGCAGCAGCCGGCAGGACAGAATGGGGGTCGCTCGAGCGTCAAGGGGGGCTCCTAAGCAACGCGCCTCAGGAGCCTTACCGGTCATATAGCCACTCGCCCCTTGGTGTCGTCCTTGGTGATCCAGTCGGCATCAAGGGTGTCGAGGCCTCGCCTCGTAGTTGCGTCCTTGGTGATCCGGTCGTACACTGCGGTGGCAGGGAAATGTGCGGGACTGGGACCTGTCGATGTAGAGCCGCTTGAGCTTCAAAGGGGGCTCCTGAGCAACGCGCCTCAGGGGCCTTACCGGTCATAAAGCCACTCGCCCCCTTGGTGTCGTCCTTGGTGATCCGGTCGGCATCAAGGGTGTCGAGGCCTCGCCCCGTAGTTGCGTCCTTGGTGATCCGGTCGTACACTACGGAGGTAGGGAAATGTGCGGGACTGGGACCTGCAGACACAGAGCACCGGAAAGGCCCCCCAACCCATCCCACAAACAAGGAGGAAAGGTCTCAGGCGGGGTCGTGGGTTATCCGGACAACCCGGCCGCGCCTCAGAGAACTCAAGGCGGGATCCGCAGGATCTCAAGACAAGAAGACTCAGGCGCAAACCGCCTTAGAGGTAGGGACCTCGCGAGGCCAAAGCGCCCTCGCGAGCTCCCAGATACACCTCCCAGTTCTGTCGTGCCAGCCACGCGTACGAACCCAATGGGCTGTACACGCCCGGAGCCCCCCGAGGACGCGGACGGGTTCCTTCCCACGCAATGTGGAAGCCACAGCTCCGTGCTGGCGGTCAACACGGCCCTCCAATGGCTATGCCCACGCAAGGTGGAAGCCACAGCTCCGTGCTGGCGGTCAACACGGTCCACCAATGACTATGCCCACACAATGTGGAAGCCCTTCGCTCCATGCTGGGGATAAAGAACTGAGGGCGCCCGAGCGGCTGCATCCAACCTCAGGAAGGCCCCTAGTGGCCCCCTTCTCGCTGCGTTCCCCAGGGATGTGCGTGTGAGGGGGCTGCACGGGGGCTACTACCGGGCCAAGCCTGGTACACGCCACCTTCCCAGGTCTGCCAAACCTGGTCTTCACGCGCCCATCTCAGGAGAAGCCAGCGAGGAAAGGTATAGGAGCCGCTCGAACGTCAAGGGGGACTCCTGAGCATCGCGACTCAGGAGCCTCACTGGCCCCGTAGCCCCTCACCCCTTGGACCGTCCTTGGTGATCCGGTCGGCCCAACGGCGGCTGAGGTATGCGCGGGGCCGGGCCCTGCCGACGCAGAGCTCAGAAGCGCTCAAACCCCTAAGGAGAACGCCGGAGCTCGTACGTCAAGGGGGACTCCTGAGCATGGTGACTCAGGAGCTTCACTAGCCCCGTAGCCCCTCACCCCTTGGAACCATCCTTGGTGATCCGGTCGGCCCAACGGCGGCTGAGGTATGCGCGGGGCCGGGCCCTGCCGACGCAGAGCGCAAGGTGTTCAAAATTTCCAAGTCAAGAAGGACGCTGAAGCTTGTACGTCAAGGGGGACTCCTGAGCATTGCGACTCAGGAGCCTCACTGGTCACGTAGCCCCTCACCCCTTGGACCGTCCTTGGTGATCCGGTCGGCCCAACGGCGGCTGAGGTATGCGCGGGGCCGGGCCCTACCGACGCAAAGCGCAAGGTGTTCAAAGTTTCCAAGATAACCCAATCTTCACTAAGTTCCCTTCATGAGGGCTGCTCGTACGTCAAGGGGGACTCCTGAGCATCGCGACTCAGGAGCCTCACTGGCCCCGTAGCCCCTCACCCCTTGGACCGTCCTTGGTGATCCGGTCGGCCCAACGGCGGCTGTGGTATGCGCGGGGCCGGGCCCTGCCGACG
The DNA here is from genome assembly GCA_039707655.1 of Elymus sibiricus. NCBI lineage: Eukaryota > Viridiplantae > Streptophyta > Magnoliopsida > Poales > Poaceae > Elymus > Elymus sibiricus. Next base: position 245,213,946 of record CM077665.1, read on the forward strand.
CAGAGCATCACAGCAAGCAAGAAGGAAACAAGGAGAAGAGAGCAATCACACAGTTCAACAATTATTACAAGCATTAAAAGTTTTCGCGAACACAAACGAGTTTAATGCCTTCATGAGGCACGATGGACATTGCAGGAAAGGAGTAGGGGAGAGGAATCAAGAGGAGCCGCCGCCACCACTCGTCCCGTCCTCGGGGAACTCGTCGTCGACATTGCTGGCGTCGTCTTCTTCGCCACCAACACCTGCAACGTCAGAAGGCGGAGGAACGGTGACGCGGGTGAACCTCTTCACCAGCGCCTCCACGGTGCCCTTCACCTTCGCCGCAGCACCGACGCGGGCCTCGAGAGCGACTGGGCGGATCACGGAGTCGAAGTCAAACCCCGGCTCACGCAGATGAAGATGGTTGAAGACGCGCGTCGCGGCCTCAGAAAAAAGGTCGCGGCACTCGCTCTCCAAGATCCCCTCCACCTTGACAACGGCGCCCTCCAGCGCCTCGACGAGTTTCGAAGCAAGCCCCGCGAAGCCGTTCTCCGGAGCCGCCAAGGGCTCCGCAAACCCATCCCGGCAGAGGGAGTGGAGCGTTTGGCGAAGCTTGAGCTCGACGGAGGAAATGGCGCTGAGCTCCACGGCCTTTTTCTCCTCAGCCGCGGCGAGAGCCTTCTCCCTGGCGTCAAGCAGGGCCTTCTCCGAAGCGACTCCCTTCTCCTGCGCGTCTAGGCGCTCCTTCTCCGCGGCCTGGCGGGCCGCCGCCTGGGAAAGCTCGGAGTCCCGAGCGGCAAGCTTGGCCTCGTGGGTCTTGATGGCTTCCTCCTCCTGACGCAACTGCTCCGCGAGCTCAGACTTCTCCTCCTGGAGAGCCTTCAGGCAGGCTTCCACCTCTTCGCGGCGCCTGTCGACGGACGCAGCGCCGGCCAGTGCCTCCTCGCGTGCTACCCTGGCAGACGCGCCCTCCTTCTCGCTCTTCGCCACGGCGGCCTCGGCCTGGCCCCAGACCGCCATGACAGAGGTGTCGGCCCGGAGCCACCCGGAAAGGAGTCCCAGGCGCCCACTCGCGAGGCGCTCGTCGGTACCCGCGAGGGCATCCCGGACCTGACCCAGGGCGGTGAAGGCCCCGTCTAAGACGTCGAGGCCACGCGATGAAGGCACCAAGGCCTCCTCCGGAGGAGTCGCCTGCGCGGTCACAGACGACATCCCCCGGGAGACAGCAACACAAGGAGCAGGAGGCTCCGGAGGCTGTGTAGCGACCACTGATAAGACGGATACAGACGGATCGACGGGCGGCCGGCCCTCTAGGGCTGGCCCCCCGGACAGCGGCACCGACGCGCCCTCAAGAGGAGAAGCAACCACGTCAACAGGCATTGGGGGCTCGGGGGGCTCCGCGACGGCGACCCTGAGAGCTGCCTCGCGAGCCTCCGCCCCTCGCCCGCAGGAACCACGTCGGGCGACGGCGGCACGACAAGAGCGGCCGGTGCATCGGAAGACGCCTTCGGCTTGACGCCCGCCTTCTTCTTCCTCATCTTCGGCACGGCGGCGTTCCTATCTGCCAGGCGAAGGAAAATCATCAGTACTCAAGCTACCAGCTGGCGACCAAGGCCAGGCCGGATTACTTACTCCTGAACGTCGACCCATTTCCTCTTCCTCTCCTCCCCGGCGACGACGGGAGCGCCCTCGCCTTTCTCAGTGAGGGCGCCGACACGCTGGGGAACAGGGGCACTGTCCGCAAGAGCAGCCGCCGGAGGGATCGCTATGGCCCCGGCCTTGCCCGCCGCGCCTGCGAGCTGCGGTTCGAGCAGGGGCGAGGCCGGCGCTTCAACCGCCTTGCTGACAGAATCAGGGCGCACCGGATGAGGCCCCGCTCCGCGCTTCTTGGGGCTCGGCACGCAGGCGGACCGTGTGGCACGAGGAGCCGGTCCTAGCCCCCTGAGGACCTCGGCGGGACCCGGAGAGCCAGCAGCATAGACTTCACCAGCATCATCGTCGTCCTCGAGGTCGCACAGGAGCATGCTCTGCGACGGGGGAGACGCCCCTGCCAGGTCGTCGTCGGCTGTCTTCTCCGAATCCTCCCCGCCCGTGGTGTTGCCAGAGGACACCATCACCGGTGAGCCAAGGCCCTCAGCTGGGGGGAGCCCCAGTTCGTTGAAGACAGGCATCGCGGCAACCAGATCGGCCCCGTCGTCGCGGCAGTACAGCGGGGCGTAGGCGTCGGGGAGATCACCGGGGTCGCCGTTGAGCAGGGTCGCCACTGCCCTGCTCAGTTCCTCGGGGGTTATGCGTGCGGACCGAAGCCTGAGGTTGTCGCCGCTGCCCTGGTAGTCCCATAAGGGCCTGGAATGGGACTGGAGGGGCGCCAGGCGCTGCGTCAAGAACTCCTTCACTATCATCCCCCCAGTCAGCTTCCTGGCACTGATATCGCTGGAAATCCGCTCCAAGACGGGCCCGGTCCAGGGGTCGGAAAGCTTCACAGAGCTCCACGCGGAGGTCTTCTCCGGCAGCCCCTTCGGCAGGTCCAACCGGGGGATGGAATCTTTGAGGTCCATGAGGACCCAGCGGTGCCTGAAGTTCTCCACCTTCTTCCCGACCTTTAAGAGCATGTTAACGCTCTGGACCGCGACGAAGGAGACGCACGCCGACCGTTGAGTGTCGTCATGCACACGCAAGCTGAAGAAATGGTGGAAGAGGGCCATCGAAGGCTTCAAGCCCATGAAAGCCTCGCAGTAGAAGGCAAAGATGGACAAGAGCAGGATGGAGTTGGGCTGGAGATGAAGTGATGAGGACATGACTACCATGGATACGACCAAAAATATTGCATACATGCATATTAGTGAGGTGATTTCTTATAAGAGGTATGCAATAATTTATTTATGTTATCCGGAACAAAAATACTTCACCTATTTTTATGTTATGCCTAAATGCAGGATGGACGAACACTTGTATGAACCACGTGTGATGACAAAAGAAGAGGAAATGGTTGGGTGCTATTCAAGAGGTCCTCTCATGTCAAAGGAAACAATTAGGTGCTATTCAACAAGTTCTCTCACGTCACTTTTTGGCCAAGAGAAGATAGAGTCCAAGTCTCTCACGTTCTGGACTCAGATTCGGACTGCACAGACATACCTGTACCAAAACGGCAATAACGTTTTCATCCGGACTCCTAATTGGGTGATTCTTTTTTTGCTGAAAAGTAGATTTTATCTGCTTTCCGTACCAATTGGAATCACCTTCAAATTCGTCCGTAGCGTGGAGATATTGACGAAACAATATGACGTTGCACCAGAATTCGAATCAAACTACAAGTCCAAAGGTGTTGCATCACCTCCACTTGGGCCCATAGGCCTTGTACGACCTAGGGTTAGTTTTAGGCTGCCTTGGGACGTCCTCCCACCTCCTTGGCCGCCACCCCTTGCTCCTATATAAGTAGATCAATCTAGTAGCTTTTCTTTTGGGTTTTGTTTAGTTAAAAGTTAGCCATTGCAACTTCGTGTACTTCGTTTGTGTCCAACGACCAAACCAAGACCGCTTTCGGAACCCCACCATTATCAATACTTCATCTATATTCGCAATATTCAGATTGCATTATCATATTCTTGCTTGTTCTTCGATTGCTTGCAGGAATAGACCTTCGTGGTCAGGTTGATCGTGCTCCGGCGTGGTCAATAACCTCTTGGAGATTGGTTTAGCGATTGCTAAGGCGCAACGTCGTGCACGTTCGTAGTCGGATCGTAAAAGTCGTCTCCACCAAATCGATAGTTATCATCTCATCGAAAGATCGGGACCCTCGCCTCTATTAAGTGGTATCAGTTTTCAGGTTGCTCGGTGAGAATTTCCCGTTATCCCTAGATTAGATTTATTTTTCTTACCTATTACCCAAGAAAAAGCCATACAAAAAAAAAGTTAGATCTATTCATCCTTTGTCCAAGCCAGTCTGAGCCTTTGCAATTTTCTTTTCAGTGCTTGCATAGTTGAATTATCGGTTGCATCGTCGTGTCGAGTTGCTGGTCTTAGCATCTAGTCCCTTAGAGTTTCGAGTTCTGTCCACAGATTGTCACGCCGCCGCCGCACCATCTCCATCGCTGCTGCCATATACCACCAGCACACAGCCGTCATCCCTTCCGTTGTTGCCCACCACCATCCATCACTTTCCACCACCTGTTTCGGTCATTGTCATTATCATACTTGAGGTCGTTCACATCTACGCTTGATCCAATCTGCATCTTATCTGATTTTGTTGGATAGAAAAAAAAAGTGAGAGAAAAAAAAAGTGAGAGAGAGAGAAAAAAAAGAAGACAAAAAAAAAGTCAGTGAAAAAAAAAATAGAGAGAAGAGAAAAAAAAACAAATTTCGGATCTATCTAGACTCAATCTCGTATCTGAATTCGGATTGAAATATGTTTTGCGCAGTTCAGTAAAATAGGCGTATCTTCCTCATACGAACTCCGTTTTGGCTCCACGAGTATTCATATTCGAGCTATCGACGAGCCGCATCTGAATAGTTCATAAAGCTAGTTCATTATTGTCACCACCAAATCGGCTTCTAAATAGGACTTTTTGCCCTCCGAAGGTCGTGAACACAGTTTGTCATTATTTTTCAGGTTCGTTTCTGAATTATTTGACTCCTCATACGAACTCGGAATTGAGTGATTCTTTTTGCATACGAAAGCTTGAGTCAGTAGCATTCTTGATAAAAAATATCAGAAATTTGACATATTATCTTTCATAGGAAAATTGTAGAGAGAGTTTCGGTATATCCTGCTTGGCGGTAATTTATCATCATTGTCTTTACTGCCATTGTGATCTTCACTTATATCTTGCTGTCCAGAGCTAATTCCTATCATCCGTTGCTGCTATTTGTCCTACGCCGTGACTTCATTAGTGTTCTAGGCTCGCGTCTCTAGTACGGTCTAGCCTAGGACCAGCACAGTACCGTCGTTGAGCGTTTATTCAACATTGCATCTCTGAATTGAATATTGCTAATCTTTTGCTACCATATATTAAGCCTTCCAAGCTCCATATATTTCTACACCATGTATGCATACGTTCACCTGGTAATCGCTTTACTCAATCTTCGGAGATATTGACACCATCGGTTGCCGGTCACCACCTGCTGCATGGTAAGAATTTGTAAGACATTGATATTTGCTTTACTGTGAGCGTCTTACCACCACATCCCAGTAGTTCATAGGAACAATATTCTTGGATTTTATTTCTTGTTTCTACTAATCATGACAGGATCCAGAGTTGTCAGTTTGTGGGCTTCGTCAATCGTGGGAGACGTGCCACCACCTAAGCAAATACCACAACCGTCACGAGAAGTGCAAAGACATTCCAATACACATGATCAGGTTAATGTTTCTATACCACCATTTAATGGCCGTTTTAGACATGCTTTATATATTGAATGGGAGTTCGAAATAAATGATATATTTGCTTCTCATAATTTTGCTGAACATAAAAAAGTTAAGGTCGCGATTGATTCATTCACTGGTTATGCTTCAGTTTGGTGGAGTGAATATTGCCGTTTACACCCTGATTATATACATATTACTTGGGATGATTTAAAACTTGCCATGAGACACACATTCGTTCCTACTTATTACACTCGTGACATGATTAAAAAGTTCGAAAATTTAAAACAAGGTAGTGACACCGTAACGAAATATTATGACGATTTACAAACGACCTTGTTGCATTCCTCATTAGAAGAAAGTGAAGAAGATTTTATGGATAGATTTTGGGGAGGATTAAACCGTGATATTCAGGAGATACTAATTCATGAAAAGTGTTATTCTATGCATCGTTTGTTTTGTCTTGCTTGCAAAGCTGAACAGGTAATAAAACAACGTGTTGCCCACAAGGAGAACGAGCGCAAGGTGCACATTTCAAGAGTTGATACGGTTGTTCCTTCAACTACTAGGCATAGTATGACAACCACATCAATTGTTGTGAGGGCTACATCACCTTCACCATGTGACACGTCACCACCGAGAGTGCCTACATCATGTGAGTTGATCATAAGAGGTAATGACAAAGGTACTGATCTTCCACCTCCACATGAGTATGATGAATGCCTTGTCAATTCCAATGTACCATGTGATGAGCTACCCATTACTTTGATCACACCACCTATTTTAGAGGAATATGTTCATGATTTGACTTTGCCATGTGATCAAATATCAACAATTTTGAGTGCACCTATTGAATTAACTGTTGATGAGAAAGAACCATGTGAATCAGGAAATAAATCAAATTTGGATCAAATATGTTTGAAAATAATTTTGCCATTGTTTAATCATTTTTATATGACCTCCAATTTTGGTGATGATTCTGTGCCAAATGACATGTTGCATATTTGCTTATTTAAGCATGTTGTAGCATCAAAATTTGGAATAATTCAAGTTTATTTACCAATGTTGGGATGGTTTAATGATGAACATTGTCAATCTTTTGATATGAATACGGACTTCACTTATATATGCAAACCATGTTGCAATATTTTAATGCCTTCTACTTCTTGTGATAATATTTTGGCTTTATATTTCATGACATTTGAAGTGTGCTCTTGTATAAATGTGTCACATGTGCCACAACTGAGATCCAGAAAAATAGATGACATATACATATACAACATGTACCTTGTCTCTTTTGTTAGCCATATTTCAGACTAAGCAACGCCGAGGACGGCTTTGTTTTCAAGAAAGGGAGGATGATGAGGACATGACTACCTTGGATACGACCAAAAATATTGCATACATGCATATTTGTGAGGTGATTTCTTATAAGAGTTATGCAATAATTTATTTATGTTATCCGGAACAAAAATACTTCACCTATTTTTATGTTATGCCTAAATGCAGGATGGACGAACACTTGTATGAACCACGTGTGATGACAAAAGAAGAGGAAATGGTTGGGTGCTATTCAAGAGGTCCTCTCATGTCAAAGGAAACAATTAGGTGCTATTCAACAAGTTCTCTCACGTCACTTTTTGGCCAAGAGAAGATAGAGTCCAAGTCTCTCACGTTCTGGACTCAGATTCGGACTGCACAGACATACCTGTACCAAAACGGCAATAACTTTTTCATCCGGACTCCTAATTGGGTGATTCTTTTTTTGATGAAAAGTAGATTTTATCTGCTTTCCGTACCAATTGGAATCACCTTAAAATTCGTCCGTAGCGTGGAGATATTGACGAAACAATATGACGTTGCACCAGAATTCGAATCAAACTACAAGTCCAAAGGTGTTGCATCACCTCCACTTGGGCCCATAGGCCTTGTACGACCTAGGGTTAGTTTTAGGCTGCCTTGGGACGTCCTCCCACCTCCTTGGCCACCACCCCTTGCTCCTATATAAGTAGATCAATCTAGTAGCTTTTCTTTTGGGTTTTGTTTAGTTAAAAGTTAGCCATTGCAACTTCGTGTACTTCGTTTGTGTCCAACGACCAGACCAAGACCGCTTTCGGAACCCCACCATTATCAATACTTCATCTATATTCGCAATATTCAGATTGCATTATCATATTCTTGCTTGTTCTTCGATTGCTTGCAGGAATAGACCTTCGTGGTCAGGTTGATCGTGCTCCGACGTGATCAATAACCTCTTGGAGATTGGTTTAGCGATTGCTAAGGCGCAACGTCGTGCACGTTCGTAGTCGGATCGTAAAAGTCGTCTCCACCAAATCGATAGTTATCATCTCATCGAAAGATCGGGACCCTCGCCTCTATTATGAAGGGCCTGAATCCCGTAATGGTCGAGGATGGCGGTGAAGAATGCGGAGAAGGGCAGGACGAGCCCGGCGAAGACGCTATGGAGAAAGAAAGGGTAGATCGCCCTGGACGAGGGCCGCTTCTCCGAGGAGCCGCCCCATATCAAGGTCCGCCCCCGCTCGTTGGTCCCATCCGTCGTTCATGGGAGCACCGGGACAAGGTCCTCGTCCTTGGCGATGGTGGACCCCGAGAGCGCCGGTGATATGGGAGCGGAGGCTGAGCTCTAGGCCTCTGGCTTCTGTTTGCCGGCGGGAGCCATCGGGAAGCTCGCGGGGCCGGAGCGGCAAGGGGGAGGACGGAGCGGCGTCGGATCTGGAGATGCCTCTGTTAGGGCTGGGGATCTGGGAAGCAAGAGCAGGAGCGCAGAAGGGGAAAGCAATAATGGCTCGACGCTGGAAGTCAGGCTCTTGTCAACCCGGCCGGTTGCCGAAGGGACGAAGGACGCCCGACATCAACCGCACGACGCGCGCCAGTCCTGGCCCGCAGGCGTTTGGGGCCCGCGGCGCTTCGGGCCGCTCACGAGGCTTCGCCCAGAAGTCAGCTCGAGCGCGCCTTGGGCCCGGGGGCTACTATCGGCGTTCTGGGAACGGGGGTACCCAGACCTGCCTGCCTGCGACCCAAGGCGTGGCCCACTTCGTCAGCCTAGCACAACCAGACGCAGCCACACTCAAGACAAGGCCCTCGCGAGGCCCCTAGGCTCGCGAGGGAGAGCAGCACCAGGACCGGCAAGTGGAGGGCCTCCCTAGGCCCCCCTCAGGAGCGGCGGAGATCTCTATGCAGGACCCGGCCTCAGGAGTCAAGGGTGACGCAAGGAAGGACAGGCGGGTGCCAGCGCGCCAGGCGGAGCAGTTTCCCATTTGGTGCAAAGGGGGCAAGGACGTACGCAGGTTCCCAAAGCACCCCCCAAAGGTTTCCATTCCGGTGCAACAAGACCACGACCACAAGCCCCGCGGGACGGATGTCATCGCCGAGCCCACCTCTGCATCATCGACAGCTACTTTGCAGCCGAAGACCGCCTTTGGACAGGGTGCGGATGTACTCCTGTCCCCCTTCAAATTTGGCCGTTGTGGGATCCCTTCCCGCCATTGCGATAAGGGAAGAGGACCCGGGCCACCGCTATATATAGAGGCTAGGCTGCACCGTAGAGGGGGCGACCCGATCCGATCCTAAGCCAGTCGAACCATCTCTCCATCTGGCCCAACACAAAGCCAGAGGGCCAAGAACACCTTAGGAACGCCCTCGCGAGGCTCCTAAACCTTGTACTAGTTCATCCACCATAACCTCCACGAGAGGCAATCCACCAAAGTAGGAGTAGGGTATTACGCTTCGCAGCGGCCCGAACCTGGGTAAACCACCGTGTGTATCTTCTTCCTCGTCATTGTGCGAGTTCGTCGTCTTAGCCATCGAGTAGTGAGCTGGGTAGGGCGAAGCTGCAGTGAAACCTTCGCACACGCCCATGTGTTCGAACCTTGAGGGTTTTGCGGAGCTCGAAATCCAACAACTTGGTCTTGGTAAGGTGGCCATATCCCATGATAGCTCTATTCAAAACGTCATGCTTGTTGAATCCCTTGGCTACAATCTTCTTTCCGTATCTAGACTTGACGACTTTGGTTTTAATGTGTTATTCACGAAAGTAGATTGCCAAGTGTTTCATCAAGATAATCATAACATGGTCTTTACCGGTTTCCGTAGAGGTGATCTATATATTGTCGATTTCACTAAGAGATCCAAACCTTGTATTTGTCTTATTGCAAAATCTTCTAAAGGTTGGCTTTGGCATAGAAGACTAGGACATGTTGACATGCGTAATCTAGACAAGCTTATCAAAGGTGATCATATACTTGGTGTTAAAGATGTTATCTTTGACAAAGATAGACTTTGTAGTGCTTGTCAAGCCAGAAAGCAAGTAGGTGGTAGTCATCCCGTAAAAAATATCATGACTACGAGACCACTCGAGTTACTTCACATGGATCTTTTTGGTCCCAATGCTTACAAGAGCCTCGATGGAAATTCCTATGGTCTAGTTATAGTTGATGATTTTTCCAGATTTACGTGGGTATTCTTTCTTGATGATAAGTCGCAGGTACAAAAGATCTTCAAGAACTTCGCTCGCAAAGCGCAAAATCAATTTGAGGTTAAGATCAAGAAGGTTCGGAGCGATAACGGATCGGAGTTCAAGAACACCCATGTAGATACCTTTCTTGAGGAAGAAGGTGTTTCACATGAGTTCTCGGCTACGTACACTCCTCAACAAAATGGAGTTGTTGAGAGGAAGAACCGAACTCTTATTGAGATGGCAAGAACGATGCTTGACGAATACAAGATGCCAAGACACTTTTGGTCAGAAGCCGTGGAAATAGCATGTCATGCCACAAACCGACTCTACTTGCACAAGCTTCTCGGTAAAAGGGCATACGAGCTACTCACCGGTAACATACCCCAAGTTGGATACTTTCGGGTATTGGGCTCAAAGTGCTACATTCTTGATAAGCATCGTCGTACTAAATTTGCTCCCAAATCTCATGAAGGTTTCCTACTCGGTTACGGATCGAACTCTCACACTTACAGTGTCTACAACAACTTCACTCGAAAAGTTGAAGAGACGGTAGATGTGAAGTTTGATGAATCTAATGGTTCGCAAGTCGAACAATTGCCAAATGATGTAGGATATAAGGATCCTTCGGAAGCTATCCAAGACTTGTCCATCGGCAAGATTCATCCCATGGAGGTGAAGGAAAGTAATTTGTCAACTCAAGTGGAAGCTTCTACTTCACGTCAAGGTGATCCTCAACACGACATGGAGGCATCCACAAGCGGTACATGCCAAGATGAAGAGGAGGACGTACATCATGAAGAGCTTCACAACTTCGAGAGCAACGAAGTGTGGACACTCGTGTAGAAGCCCAAGGACGAGTACAACATCATCGGAACCAAATGGGTGTTTCGGAACAAGCAAGATGAAGACGGTCAAGTTGTACGCAACAAGGCGCGTCTCGTAGCCCAAGGATATATGCAAGTCGAAGGTATGGACTACGGTGAGACCTATGACCCTGTTGCTAGACTTGAAGCTATTCGCATTCTCCTTGCTTATGCTAATCACCACGATATCACGCTTTATCAAATGGACATTTAAAGTGCCTTTTTAAATGGTGAGATTGAAGAAGAGGTCTATGTCAAACAACCCCTTGGTTTTGTGAATCCTAAGAAACCTAATCATGTTTACAAGCTTTGTAAAGCCCTTTATGGTCTTAAGCAAGCCCCACGCGCTTGGTATAAATGCTTAACAAAGTTTCTCATTGAAAAGGGTTTTGAAATTGGTAAAATTGACGCAACCTTATTCACTAAAAGAGTTAATGGTGAATTATTTGTGTGCCAAATCTATGTGGATGATATTATGTTTGGATCTACTAACCCACAATTTAGTGAAAGATTTGGAAGGTTGATGTCCGAGAAGTATGAGATGTCCATGATGTGTGAGCTGAAATTTTTTCTTGGTTTGCAAATCAAGCAAACAAGAGAAGGAACTTTCATCTCTCAAACCAAGTATACCAAGGACTTGATCAAGAAGTTCAACATGCAAGAGTGTAAAGGTATGAAAACTCCTATGCCTACTAGTGGACATGTTGATCTTACCAAGGAGGACGAATCGGTTGATCAAAAAGTTTATCGATCTATGATTGGTTCATTGTTATATCTATGTGCCTCCCGTCCCGATATTATGCTTAGTGTTTGCATGTGTGCTAGATATCAAGCTGCACATAAAGAGTGTCATCTTTTGGCCATGAAACATATTGTGAGATATTTGATACAAACACCAAACTTTGGCATTTGGTATCCCAAGGGATCTTCCTTTAACCTTGTTGGCTATTCCGATTCGGACTTTGCCGGTGACAAGGTTGATAGAAAATCCACCTCGGGTACATGTCAACTTCTTGGTAGATCTCTTGTGTCTTGGTCCTCCAAGAAACAAAACTCGGTATCTGTATCTACTACCGAAGCTGAGTACATTGCTGCCGGATCATGTTGTGCACAATTACTATGGATGACACAAACGCTTAAGGATTATGGAATCCATGTGAAAAATGTTCCATTACTTTGTGACAATCAAAGTACTATTAAGATTGGTCATAATCTTGTGCAACATTGTCGAACTAAGCATATTCAAGTTCGACATCATTTCATTCGTGATCATGTTGCCAAAGGAGATATTAATCTTAAGCATGTTCGCACTAACAAGCAATTGGCCGATATCTTTACTAAGCCACTTGATGAGAAATTGTTTTGTTACTTGAGGAGTGAGTTGAACATCATTGATGCTTCAAACTTGAGCTAAGCTCACTCGGATGCATGCAAGGGGATGAGCTTACTTGACCATTCCATGCCATCATTACCATGAACTTCATATATCTTGGAATTTTATGCTCCCTTTTATTGCATCTAACCTTTTGTAGGTACTTGGAAGAACTTCATTCCAGAAGATTGCTAACAACTCCAATCATAAGCAATCTTGTCATGACCGAGTATCCACAACCCCTCTTGATGATGGAAGGAAGAAGGCAACTCAACCATATCCTCGACATATATTTGATGTGATCACATTTACTAATACTCAATTTATATCATGTCAAATGGATATATATCGTTCTTCCTTGCATGACTAACCTATGTAGGTGATAAGTGAACCAAAATAAGAAGGATTGCTCCCAACTCAAGATGAACTTCATCAACATCGAGCATCCATAACAAGTTCACCTACAAGCCACGTCATCAACATCACTCAAAGGTATGTACTCATATCCTTGAAAAAGCTTTACTCCAAGACATGAGATAAAGCAACTCAAGTAATATGAAAACATTAAAATGCTTAATCGAAAAATGGTAACCCCATTTTGAGCTTAACGATGAGTATGACCTATGATCAAGTATTCTTGCTTGGCTCCTAAGTCAATACACTCTAATATAGGTGACCTAGTCATCGCCCATCATCTAGATTAAGTATCTTGTTTGGTTCATTCTCTAGTTGCAAGATTTCTTGGAACCACTCAAATCTTCTCTAGTTGATATCTCTTTGTAAAGTCTTTTGCAGATCCTTTTGACACTTTGTTACAAGTTTTATAAAATCATTTGAGAAATTCTAAAACATTGCCAAGTCTCTGTTAAGTCCTCGGAGCCTCCGATCCAAATAACTCGGTTCTACCGATTATGCAGATAGGCTGCAAATACACATCTCGGTTCCACCGACTTATTTGCCTCGGAGCCACCGACTCTGCTATCTTTTCTATCCTTTGATAACTTAGCAATTCTCCATTTCTTTGATGATCCCTTATTTAAAAAAAGCGGGGAGAGGAACTTTACTCTAGGATCCCTAACTCAAAGGAGGAGAAGTCTTACAAGCTCTCAGTGAAAGAGGGAAAATTATTCTCTATATTCCGTCAATTTTTAATGGTCTCTATGATTCTACACCTTCCATGATCCCTACATTCTATGACCCTTGTTCTCAAGGATCCCTTCTTACTCCATGATCCCTGTGTCTGACCCTGTGTATGGACCTTTTTTGGAAATTAATGCCAAAGGGGGAGAAATACCAAAGCTTCAAATAGCTAAAGGGGGAGATACATGCTTATACAAAGGGGGAGATACAATCAAGGGGGAGAATATCAAAGCTTATGCTTATATAGACAAGGGGAGAATACCAAAATAGGGGGAGAAGTTTCGTTGTTTCCCAAAGGAGAAAGAGCATGCCCAATCTTATGCTAATTTGATACTCTTATCTCTTATTTGTTATTCTCATGTTAGAATTTTCTCACGCTATCCAATCCCAATATCTACATGCTAAGATTCAGGGGGAGAGGATGACCTACTATTTCATATCTAAGGGAGAAAGTTCTAAAATGATCTTGGAGACATATCAATCTTAAGGAATACTATCTTCTACATGTTCTCCACATCTTGGTACTATTGAGCTCTATTGCTTTTGAATGGTAGAATACTCTTGTGTTTCCTAACATTGTTTTGTCAAGTGTGTTTCTACTACTAGAATGCTCAAGAACTCAAGATAAGTATATGCATCATATCTTTGATCAAGATGATCTCTTGCTTCTTGCACATATTGTTTGCAAGAGTGAAGTCTTGAACAAGGATGTAACTCATTCACATATATATGATGCATATAGCCAAGATACACATGACTCATTATATCCCTTCTACTATAAGTGTGTCCATGCATTCCAAAGCAACTATCCTTTAAAGGGATTGCACACATTTAGGGGGAGCAAGTCTAAGTCATGTGTCTCTCAAAGTCTTCATTATATCCATGCATATCTTTATTTGAAGCTTTGATTGTATGTTGTCATCAATTACCAAAAAGGGGGAGATTGAAAGCACAATATGCTCCCTTGGTGGTTTTGATAATTCATGACAACATACATTGTCTCCTGGACTAATACTTTTACCTAGTGTATTTCAGATAAAGTCCACAGAGAGTGTTGGCAAATGGATTGTGGAGAAACCCCTAGATGCAAGGAAATGGATTGGCAAAGCTTCAAGCAAGAGGACTCTACATTTTACTTTGTGAGAAATCACCTTGAGTCCATAGGAAAGCCAATACTATTAAAAGGGGGTAAGGTACTGTTGGTGAACAAGATGCTCCACGTGCACAAGTGATAGTCACCAAAAACACCCACAAACTCTTCCACAAAAGTCTGTCCAAGCCTATCTTGAAAATCGGTGCTACCAACAATTTCCATTCGGTCCCAATGATTCCCACCTCAGACAGAGCCATGCGAAACCCTAGCATCTCGGTACTACCATCATTCCATTCGGTGCCACCGAAATCAGTTGCCAACTTTCGGGTATCCTATTTTCAAGAATCGGTACCACCGAGTTTTGCCAATCGGTCTCACTGAGATTTGGACCAACTTTCTGGTTAGCCATTCTCAAGAATCGGTACCACCGAGTTTTGTGAATTGGTCTCACCGAGTTTTGGACCAACTTTCTGGTTAGCCGTTGTCAAGAATTGGTACCACCGAATTTTGAGAGTCGGTCTCACTGAGTTGTGCAATCTGACCGTTGGTCACCAAATCGGTACCACCGAGATTTCTGTATCGGTCTCACCGAGATTCAAAAGTTGCTACCTTTGGAGCAACTCGCTACCATCGAGTTTTACACTTCGGTGTCACCGAGTTGGTCACTTTAGGTGTAACGGTTGGATTTTTGGGGATGCCTATATATACCCCTTCACCACCACCCACTCGAAAGAGAAGCACTCAGAACTATTCCATACTTGCCCTATCCAATTTTCTGAGAGAGAGCCACCTACTCATGTGTTGAGATCAAGCCATTCCACTCCATCCATATGAATCTTGATCTCTAGCCTCCCCAAGTTGCTTTCCACCAAATCAATCTCTTCCACCATAGCAAAATCTGTGAGAGAGTGATTGTGTGTTGAGGAGTCTATCCTCTTAAAGCACAAGAGCAAGGAGTTCATCGACATTACCGAGCCTATTACCTTTTAGAGGGTGGTGCCTCCTAGATTGGTTAGGTGTCGCTTGGAACCTCCTACTTCGTGTTGTGGAGTTGAACCAAGAAGTTTGTACGTGCAAGGAGATCGCCTACTTTGTGAAGATCTACCCATAGTGAGGCTAGTCCTTCGTGGACGGAAGCCGTTATGGAATAGTCAAGGTTGCTACTTCGTGAACCCTTATGGGTGGAGCCCTCCGTGGACTCTCGCGACCGTTACCCTCCGTGGGTTGAAGACTCCATAAACGTGGACGTACGATAGCACCACCTATCATAACCACGGGAAAAATCTTCGTGTACCTCATGCGTTTGATCTCCCTATCTCATCTCCTACTTCCATGTGCAATGTCTTAACTTTCCGCTGCCATACTTGTTGACATGCATGTGTAGGGTGTACTTGACTTGCTATAATTGTTAAAATCTGCCCACCAATTAACTTGGGAAAAGTTTAGGTTTTGAATGTGCTTAAGTAGTCTATTCACCCCCCCTCTAGACACACACTTCTAGTGATCCTACAAACTGCCTTCAGCCACACATATCGGTACCACCGAGAATTCTATATCGGTCTCACCGAAAACGCCAAAGTTGCCACATTTTGTACTAGTCGGTGCCACCGAGTTTCCACTTCGGTTTCACCGAGTTGGGCAATAATGTTGTAACGGTTGGATTTTTGGAGATGCCTATATATACCCCTCCACCACATCCCACTCGCAAGAGAAGCACTCAAAACAGACCCACACTTCCCATATCCAAATTTCTGAGAGAGAACCACCTATCCTTGTGTTGAGGTCAAGATCATCTACTCCAACCATATGGATCTTGATTTCTAGCCTCCCCAAGTTGCTTTCCATCCAATCAATCTCTTCTACCCAAGCCAAATCTATGAGAGAGTGATTGAGTGTTGAGGAGACTCATTTGAAACACAAGAGCAAGGTGTTCATTGTTACTACCGCATCTATTACCTTTTGGAGGGTGGTGCCTCATAGATTGGTTAGGTGTCACTTGGGAGCCTCCTACTTCGTGTTGTGGAGTTGAACCAAGAAGTTTGTACGGGCAAGGAGATCGCCTACTTCATGAAGATCTACCCATAGTGAGGCTAGTCCTTCATGGACGGAAGCCGTTATGGAATAGTCAAGGTTGCTACTTCATGGACCCTTCGTGGGTGGAGCCCTCCGTGGACTCTCGTGGCCGTTACCCTCCGTGGGTTGAAGACTCCATAAACGTGGACGTACGATAGCACCACCTATCGGAACCACGGGAAAAATCTTCGTGTCTCCAAATTGCGTTTGATCTTCCTACCCTTATCCTCTTACATATGTTTGTCTTTACTTTCCGCTGCAATACTCATAGACATGCATGTTTAGGGTGAACTTGATATACTAGAATTGCTAAAATTTGCCAACCAATTAACTTGGGAAAAGGTTAGGTTTTTATTTCGTCAAGTAGTCTAATCACCCCCCCCCCCTCTAGACATACTTTCGATCCCTACAAGTGGTATTAGAGCTTTGGTCTCCACTGCATTGGACTCACAACCAAGGAGAGTATGGCGTCTAGTGAGGGAAACTACCGTAGAGGTCCATATTTTGATGGTACAAATTTTGCTAGTTGGAAGCATAAGATGAAAATGCATATTCTTGGTTATAACCCCACTGTATGGGCTGTTGTTCGTGTTGGTTTGCAAGGTGAATTCTTTGGCGATGGAAAGGAACCGGATCGTGAAGCGACCGCGGAAAAATTGAAGAAGTCATCATCTCCAACCTTATGCTATATTTCAAGGAGTCACACATTCATTATTGGCAATGACTATTTGCAATCAACTCCAACCTTATGCTATATTTCAAGGAGTCACACATTCCCTAAAAGGTAGGCAAGGGACAAGGTAATGAAATAATCCATGGACATCATCATGTATGCATTGCACTCCATGTCCATAGATATCCTTGTATTTGTCTCTTGTGCGGGACTAACCCATGTAGGTGAAAAGAGTAAGAAAACAACGAGGATTGCTCCCAACTCAAGATGATCTTCATCAACTATGAGCATCCACCACTACATCACCCACATGAAGTCTTCTACGACAAAACCCAAGGATAGTTTATCCCTCTTAGGGGGGATTCACATCAAGGGGGAGCTTTACTCTAAGACATGAGTTAAAGCATCTCTTAAAGATGTGAACACATTAAATGCTTTATGTAAAAGTGGTAACCCCACTTATGCTTAAACGATGAGTATGACCTATGATAAAGTATTCTTACTTGGCTCCTAAGTCAATATACTCATATATAGATGACTCCGTCATCGCCAAAGTGCTTGGTAGATACTAGAGTGGTTTTGTATGTTTGCCATATTTCATTTGACATCTTATTGTGTGAGCATGTTCGTCTGCATGTCTTTATTAATTCGAGGATATACAATTGTTGTTATTTGGGTTTCATTTTTATTTTGGCCAATTGGATATACAAGAATGCCTAGGACCCCTCTCCAGCTATCTATGCTTTCTCGTCTCAAATACTATTCTACATCACAAAATTTGAGCAAGCACTTCTCGAACCCTCTGTGTTAGGAGCACTCGGAGTTCCATTTCGTCAAGAGCTAACCACCAAAACCTCCCCAGTGCAACTCGGTGCAACCAACTCCAAGATCTCGGTTTCACCGATGCCTAGGGTCGATCTGGTTTTCCTATCTCGGTAACACCGATTCCATAATCTCGGTTTCACCGAGTTTCCCTATCAACTAACAGTTGAGGAACTCGGTGGCACCAATATTTTTGAACCGGTGTCACCGACAGCGAAGGGTATATTATCTCAGCGGACCCGACTTTTGAAATTAAATCTTCAAACGTCCGTTCCTCTAACCCTAAGCTGTCGCACCTGGACCCCTGGTCGTCGCCCTTGCCTCCCCGTGCGCCCTCGCCACTGGGATCCTCGCCGTTGACGGTAATCTTCACCACTGTCACCACCGTAGCCGAGCCATCACCGAGTTAGGGTATGGATTCGATCCCTTCTTGTGCTCCCATGTCTAATTCTAGCACATTACGGTTGTTTCATTATCTTGCCATAGTTTGAGATCTTTCTATCCCACGAGAAACCTCCATATATTAGTGAACGAGGAATTTTTAGGTCTAACCTTCCGCAAATCGCATCTCGGTGACACCGAGTTGAAAAAGTCGGTTCTACTAATTTTGCTTTTAGGGTTACTGAGAAACACTTCGGTGAGACCGAGCTGTTCTTTTCGGTGAAACCGAAAAGACTGCCAAGTCTCTGTTAAGGCAAGTGGTCAGTCTCGATGGCTCAAAAAATATCAACTCGGTGCAACCAAAATCCTTTTTGCAGAAGTTCGAAACTAAGATTCTGAGTTCAATTTTTTGAAAAACCTTCTGTGTTTTGTGACGCTCAACCTCTCTGCTCTTCTATGCTCTATTCACAGGGTTAGTATGTCAGGATCTGATGACCGCCAGAACAACTTCAAAGAGAGATGTGGACATGAGTTCAGGCACTAGCCCTGAAGCTAGCTCATCATCTTCAGATGACAACCCCAGTTCACCTGATTTTCCCAAGGCTGCCAGGGTAAGGAAGAAGCTGAATTCTGATGAAGAGGATTCTGATTTTGTGCCAGAGGAAGAAATAGCAAAGAGGCAGAAAGTGAAGGCTGCCAAGAGCATAACTAGAGAGGCTACTTCTTCTAAGAAGCCAGTCAGGAAGGTCTATGTCAGTCCTGATGCTATGAGGGCACCTGAGAGTGCCAAGGCCAACACATCTGTTTCTGTTGAGCCAGCAAAGAGTTCCATGCCTAAGAAGGCAGGTGATAAGAAAAGAGTCAGAAAGAAGATAGTCAAAGATATTGGAAGGCCCAGTTCCATGTATGAAGATCCAACTGTTGTTGAAGAGGAAGAAGAGGAGAAAGAGCCAGCTGTCCAAGCTCCTCCTGCCAAGCAAAAGAAGCTCCTTGCTGATGCTATGCCAAAGCAAGCTTCTACAAGCAAGAAATATGCACCAAAGAAGGCAGTTGCTCCAAAGTCCAAGAAGACTACTAGGGACATCCCTCTTACTGCCAAGAACAAAACTTCAACTTCCAGAGATGCTGAGGAAGATTTGACTGTGTTGAGGAAACTCAGGCCCCATTTACCAGCTCATGATGATGCTCATCCTATAGCTGAGGATATGAAGAAGAGGGAGGACTCAGGGCTGAGGTTGTGGAGAGAAAATGACCCCTATGCCTCCAGGTGAAGGACTGCTCTGGATGCGAGATTTCACACCAAGGAACAGCAGGACTTTTATGAGACTGTCCTATTGGAAAAGAGCCAAGCAGTCAGTGGCATGAGATATGTTGACTGGGCATATATCAAGCAGAATGAAGATTTCTTTCCAAGTGTGCAAGACAACTTCAAGCGTATTGGTATTGCAAACTTTGTTGGAAGAGAGTTCACAGCCTAGAATGATGAGATGATCATGCAATTCTACTCTACTGTTCACTTCTATCCTGATGGCAGGATCATATGGATGACTGAAGGTGTTATGTACCAATCCACTGTTGATGAGTGGGCTACCATCTTAGGAGCCCCACAGGTACAAGAAGGTGATTTGGATGTGTACACTGAGGCTAAGATAAGTCACAACTCCATGGCAAATATGTACAAGGAAATCCCTGCTGATTATGTGCATTCACATAAGTTTGGTTCAGTTTACTATTTGCAAGCAGGATTGCCTACTACCAACGCTATCTCGAGGTACACCTTGATGCCCAAGTCAGGAGATGACAAGATGATCCAGGCTACTCCATCAACATGCTGCACCACATTGACAACCACACCAGGTGTAGGGTGACAGATCTGATAGTTGAGACTGTGAAGAGGATAGCTGCAGATCAGAAGATATCTTGTGGATATGCACCATACATTCAGATGCTCATCAACTCTAAGTTAGAGAAGAATGTATATGCACTTGATCGCCCACATTTGCCACTCCAGCCAGATTTCGAGGATAATGTCATGGTGATGGATCCCAGTCATCCCACTTCATCTACTGCACAGGCAAAGGCAGAGGCAGCTAGAGCCACTAGTGCTCAGGTTCCTAGATCCAGGAGTGAGAAAATGGATCTTCTACTTAGCACAGTTCAGGGCATGCAGAAGGATATCAAAAATATATTGTTTAATCCATTCCCCACTCTTCAAATTCTGATGATGATGATGACAGTCCACCTCTAACGGCCAGCACTCAGTTCAAGGCTCAAGCCAGAACTCCTATAGTGCCTGCTCCAGAGTTGAGGTCATCTTCTTCAGCACCTACCGCAGCTCCATCAGCTCCAGTGTCTACTCCACCACCTCAGAGGACTTTAGCTGAAGCCTTCGCAGATGCTCTTCTCTCGACTCCATCGACAGCTACCGGAGCAGCTTCATCGTCTCATGGAGGAGATCATGCCCAGAGCGATGATTAGCTCTGTAACTTTGAACTTTTTGGTAGCTTGTTGCCAAAGGGGGAGAGGTTATAGATCATAGGGCTTCAAGAGAGAGTGTGTTGCATTTTGATCTCTCTGCTTTTCAAAAACATTTGGTTTATCGTTTGGTGTTGCAAACTTTGTCGGTGTTTCATCATACACTTGTGTGATGCTACTACTATTTCCTATCCTTGAGATGTCCATATGATGATCATTTACTTGTTTGGTGTGATGTGCTTTATGTAATTCACTCTTATTAACTTTTGGGCACCACCAAGTTGTATGTGACATGGAAGAGTGACCCATGATCCTAATCGATTGTGCATTTGCATTCAAATGCATATTTAAAATAATGCACAAATTTAGGGGGAGCTCTTGCTTATCACATACCTCTCAAAGCGACAATGCTATTCATTGATTATATCTCTATCGAAGCTTTGATCTATATGTTTTCATCAATTACCAAAAAGGGGGAGATTGAAAGCACAACTCACTACTAGGGAAAAGGCTAGCAGTAGCGCGGGAAATAGGGCTAGCAGTAGCGGGGGAGCCAGCGTTACTAGTACGGCGCTACAACTAACCTATAGCACTAGCGTTGATTTACCCGCGCTACTGCTATAACTACTTAGCAGTAGCGTAGGTCTGGCCAGCGCTACTGCTACTTAGTTGTAGCGTAGGTCCCACTGGCGCTACTGCTACATAGTTGTAGCGCTGGCACCCTGTGCTACTGCTTCCTGCTAAAGAGCGCTACTGCTATATTTATGCATATTTTTTTCTGCTACGTATTTGCACTGTATTTGTACATGTTTTATACTGTATTATAATCATATCAGAAACATGCAATATGCTCATCATATCATACACATAATAGTCTCATCATATCATCACATCATCCAACACAAATCATATCGTCTCATCATAATCACGAAATAGCGATACAAGTTAAGTGACATGTCTCGAATACAAGCAACACTGCATGGTCATCGCATACACATGTCTCATCATCTATATCTAAACAAAGATATAGAAGAGAAGAGCGATCACTATGAGCAAGAGCGAGTAATGTAGTTTTTGAGGCGCCAGTTCCGATCCCTCTCTCCCGCTAGCGTGCACCACCTCAAGTAACTATGTTCCTCTTCGGCTCTGCTATTGAACCCTCTCTGGCTACCGCCCAGAAACTGGTGCACTTGGGCCTGACACTCAGGCCACTCGTCATACACTCCTGGAACCTTCCCTACATACACGGCGTAACACTTCTTCACCATCGATGATCTATGTACCTACATCGTCACATGAGTCGATAATATGCAACATAATATATAGTTGAGCAATAGAAAGAGACAGAGTTAGAAAAAATAGAAGCAACGTATCATAGGCATAAATAACAAAGTTCATCATACCCAAACTGCCCTAACTAGAGTGATCTTCGCTAGTTGAGGAGGACGGTTTAATTACATCACAAAGTTTCATCATGCATAACTCAAAGTTTCTTCATAGAGAAAGTAGTGACTAAACGAACACATTGTCATATATCGTCATTCACTCCAACATGTCCTGCCATCCTTCCAAATCAGGGAGGAAGGACCTGAGCAAAGTGAAAGGCTTCAGGTCGAGATGCTGAGTGGCTACGCGTGTTTGGACGTCTTCCCGCGACATTTGCCCTTCTTCGTAGAACATCCCTGTTTTTCCCAGGACCTCCTTCATGATGACTTGGGCAAGTTCACGCTGGATGTGATAGAACTCAGCTCGGAGTCGATGATCCTGTACATTTCCTAGTTTCTTTGCACATTGTAGAATATTGGCATCGCCGGATTTAGATGACATGCGAAGGTTCTGGCAATCCTGTTTGTACTCAAGCATGTGGTGGAGGACATAGAATCCATCACTGAGAGTTGGATGCAGCAGAAGTCGGTCTTATGGCTGAAGGAGGGCACGCGGTTCCTTGTCTTCTAGACCGTGATCTCTCCACCCCATTGGCCGTAGTTTAAGATAGCATTGTCGAGAATAGCCTTGATGTGGGTGTAATCCTTTTTCTTCATGTTCTTCGACGAGTCCAAGTAAAGATCGTGGGAGAATCGGGGGTAAAGAATGATGAGGATGGCGTACCCCTCGCTGCGCAAAATAAGAACACCTCAAATTAGCCTCCACGCGTGTAAATGAATGATTTAAATAGAAGTAACGATGTCCGTGGATGACTTACATGGGATGATAAGGCAGGAGAATCGTCTCCTTGTCCTTATTGGCGACCATGAAATCGGTCATGTAGTTCCTCGCATATTCACGGTGCTTTGGGCAGACAACCAAGAAGCACTCGTGCATAAAGTACGGGTCAGCAACGCAGATATAAGATATTTGCTCGCGCTTGATGATGTAGTTCATGTACAAGGCATACAGGCGGACGAACGCAAAATCCAGCTTTGTCATTTGAAACATGTTGAAGATGTAATCAAATCGAAGAAAGAACTTATCCGCGGGGAATGTCTGGATGTACAACCTTTGCTACGCACGTTAACCACGTAGAGTAGGTATCCTGGATTTCTTGAGGCAATAAGGCTTTTCTCTCTCAACAGCACATCGTCATGAAGTCTCCTTAGATCGCCGTCTATGGCCTCTACCGCTTCCTTAGGTAGGATCGGATCACCGGGGATATGGTATTTCGCCGCACCTTTGATAGGTATACAGCCTTCAACCCGAGGCTGCGGAGGCGGCTGGCTCATAGAAGCAGCTTTGCTGCCATTAGGGCCTTTCTTCGTTCTCTTCCTATGCTTCTTTGTTGCCGAAAGTGAGCCGTACATTCCGTCCCTGACCACCGCCCCTAGTGTTGTCGGGTTCAGCAATGATGCATGACCCGCACGTTGTTGTTGCTCGGTTGAGACGGTAGCTGGAGGCGTGTCCTGCAAGGATTGCAGGAAGACAGATTTCTTGCAATCAGCCTTAAGACGTTCCTCCTCCGGCAATTCAGGCATCAATTTATCACGCTCAAACCCTGAGTCATGCCGCTGAGCCATCAATCCTCCATCGTCATAGCCGTCGGTGCCAGTATTGAGAAACCGTAGAGGGTCATCATCCTCGTCCATGGCATCATGCATTGCTTCTTCGACGGCGGCGGCATCATCAGCCACTAATGGAGCCTCTTCCTCACGCCGTCTGCTATCACCCAGCACGACAGGCACCGCTAATTGGGTAGGTGGGGTGGTGGTGTCCATACCTTGCTAAGGCTGCTTGGTCGTGGGTGTGCTCCCGGCCGTCCCCAGACGAAGGAGACTCTTAGGCCACAACACGACCCAACTCTTGCAATTGCCAAGCTGTGTCAGGGTCTCATCGTCATCTCCCCCTTGTGGTATCGGAGGAGCCGAATTCTCGTAGCCCGCTTTGACACTGGCCACGGAAACCTTCAAGACGCCCGGGGGCATCGGTTGGTTGTGGAACAATTGTTCCTTCGGCTTCACTATCATCGCCTTTCCCACGTCCACCTTCTGGCCGCTGATGATGTACAGTATGGTGCACGGGGTTTCGTCGGCCTGCGAAGACATGTTTGCGACGTGAGACATCCGAAAGGCAACGGAAACGGGAGATTATACATATATTGAAGAGGGCAGGTGTGACAGGTAGTTACCGTGAGGGCGTCGAGCTCAGCAAAGACGAAGCCCCGCCGAGTGCGCCAGAGACGGAGGACGGGCTGCTATGAGCAGGTGCGGTTGCGTGAGCAGGTGCTAGCGGTGCAATGCTAAACGACCTGCTCCCGACGAAGCTGGCAAGGGGAAAGTCCGCTGCCTCTTTACCTGGATTTTGCTTGAGCCATTCGATGACAGCCGGAATCAAGGCACTAAACGAAGATACCATTTCCTCTCTTGCGGCAGCTACCGCTGCTTTGACTGCCTCGCTCACCAACTTAGGTCGTATTGCTTCATTGGTCTTAGCTGATTTCGTATCGACCGCGATCTCAACCTTCTTATCGACCACAGTCTCAACCTTCTTATCGATGTTTATTTCGTTTAACCTCCATCTTTCCTTTCTCTCCTCGGCGTCCTCACAGTAGTAGTGCTTCCACGTGGCGCCGTCTCCGACGCCGTGCATGCGTCCATTCGACGGCCGAGTGTCCACCGGGAGTCTTTTCAATACGTTTAAGGCCCGGTTGAAAGGGGTGTCCCACTTGGGCCTCGCCGACGCCTTAGACAGCGAGTCGCTTTCGGCCGCAATCCTGTTGAGGGAGTCCTGGTTTAAGGGGTCCTCGGGAGGCCGACCTATTTATTATGGGCCGGACTATATGGGCCGTTTGCCGGACACTGGATTGATTGAAGACCCAAACTCCAGGAAGGAAGCTTCTAGAATCATGGCGTGTCCTCCACGTTTAAGTAGTGAATAGGCATGTTTATCCCTTCGACGTGTAACCAACCATGTGTAAACCCTAGGTACCCCCGGCGTCTATATAAGCCGGAGGGTTTTAGGTTGTAGGCCAACAGAACTCATCTAGGGTTTTAGCTACTTGATCTCGAGGTAGATCAACTCTGTAATCCTCATACTATCAATATAATCAAGCAGGACGTAGGGTATTACCTCCATAGGAGGGCCCGAACCTGGGTAAAACCTTGTCCCCTTCGTCTCTTCTTACCATCGATCCAAGTCTCACAGCTCGGGACCCCCTACCAGAGATCCGCCGGTTTTAACACCGACATTGGTGCTTTCATTGAGAGTTCCACTGTGATCGCCAAAGGAATCGATGGCTCGCCTAGTCATCGATGAAGAGGTTCGCATCACGGACACTTTCGTCCCCGGACAGATCTTCGCTTTTGGCAGCATTATGCTGCACGCTGACCCGACCGGCCATCTAGGCCGCGTCGGAAGCTTCGCCCCTGATCAGGAGGTTAGATTCGGGAACCTGGAGTTCTCCGTAGACTCTCGAGGCGACCTGTTGCTAACCGGGCTCGCGGTCTCATCCACCACGCCCGAAGACTCTGAGGCTTTAACCTCAGATCCATCTTTCGGTCCCGCCCACGGGATCTACCCCGGCAAGGACCCAACCTTCAGTCCGGACCCGGTCATAGAACCAGACGTCCGGACACCTATTCTTGCCGAACATTCTCCTCACACAGACGCATCGGAAGTTAACTCCGAAAACTCTGCGCTGACCGATCC
This sequence comes from Elymus sibiricus, assembly GCA_039707655.1. Taxonomy (NCBI): domain Eukaryota; kingdom Viridiplantae; phylum Streptophyta; class Magnoliopsida; order Poales; family Poaceae; genus Elymus; species Elymus sibiricus. Next base: position 245,239,795 of record CM077665.1, read on the forward strand.
AATCGAGCTCTCGGTACTCAACGAAGCTCTAGATCAAATCTCATTGATGAAGATTACCGACGATCCAACCCCAATCTGCTCTCAGATCGGGCGCATGGCGGGTCAAGACGAATTTTTTGTCCCACCCACCACCCACTTGGTAGCCACTGTTGAAGATTTAACCGACATGTTGGACTATGCATCTGAGGACGCAGATTACATGGATGAGGAGGATCATCCCCTCACCCCCGTCAATACCAGGCGGTGGACTGCCACCTCCACATATGATGTCTACATGGTAGACACTCCGAAGAACGACGGAGACAAGTCAGACGAAGCGCCGTCAAGGCGCCGAAAGCCGCATAAACGGTCAAGAGGGAAAAAGGGAAGGAGAGCTATAGATGGCACCAGGGACGGAAATACTCCGGAAGACCCCGGCAATCCCGAAATCCCCGAACACCCGTTAGAGGGTCAAGATAGGCCGGAAGACCGGCCCAACCCCGACGATCTCAATGATTTCGAGGACGACAACTACCTCCCCCCTGTCGTGGAGGAGGACATCCCGAAAGCCGATGACTTCGCCATCCCTGATAATCCTGAAGATCAAGAGCTGTTCAGGCAGCAGCTTATAGCCACGGCCCGCAGCCTGAAAGCAAAAGAGCGGCAGCTTAAAGCCGAGCAGGATGACCTCAACGATCGATGGACAAGAGTCCTCTCAGCTGAGGAAGGCTACGGTACCGGTCTATCGGACCAACCTAAGAGCTATCCGTGTAGAAGGCTGCTGCCACAATTTGATGACGAGCTTACTGATACGCCGTCTCCCAAGCATACCCCGTACGACAAGCCAGATCGCCCCCCTCGAGGACGAGACAGGATGGCTGACAACACCGGCTACAGGCCGACGATACCCCGTCGATGGGGAAAAGAGCCATTAGAGCCCGATGACAGGTTCAACCTGCGACACGACCTGGACTATAGAGCAGGCCGTACGCGATCCATCTACGGATCCAGAGGATACTCGCCCGATAAACGGGAAGGGTACCGGCCTTGGCTCGACCGCAATAATGAAGGTCGAGGACAGAACCGGACTAGGGCAGACGCCGATCACCGGCGCGATATAGCTCGGGTCCGGGGTGCTGCCCACCCACTGTGTTTTACGGATGAGGTGATGCGGCATCAGTTCCCGGAAGGGTTTAAACCCGTAAACAGAGAACAATACGATGGAACAACTGACCCAACCGTATGGATCGAGGATTTCCTCCTCCACATCCACATGGCGCGAGGAGACGACCACCACGCCATCAAGTACCTGCCCCTGAAGCTTAAGGGGCCAGCTCGGCACTGGTTAAATAGCCTCCCTGAAAACTCAATTGGATGCTGGGAGGACCTGGAAGACGCATTCCGATCTAACTTCCAGGGCACTTATGTTTGGCCGCCGGACTCCTCCGACCTGAGCAACGTCGTCCAGAAGCCAGGAGAATCTGCGAGGCTATTCTGGAATCAGTTTTTAACCAAGAAAAACCAGATAGTTGATTGCCCGGACGCCGAAGCAATAGCCTCTTTTAGGCACAATATCCGGGATGAGTGGCTGGCTCGTCAGCTCGGCCAGGATAAACCAAGGACAATGTCCGCTCTCACAGCACTCATGACTCGCTTTTGCGCGGGCGAAGATAACTGGCTAGCAAGGCGTAGCCACAACCCCGAAGACCCCGGAACCTCCGAAGTTCGGGATGGAAACGGGAAACCAAAGCGCAACAAGAACAAGCGCCGACACAACAATATTGATGCCGATGACACGGCCGTTAACGCTGGTTTCCGCAACTCCCATCCTGGGCAGCGGAAGAATCCTCCTAAAGGCAATCGCGACGAACCCAACCCGCTGGACAAGATCATGGAGAGGCCTTGCCAGATCCATGGCACTCAAGAGAAGCCCGCCAACCACACCAACCGTAACTGTTGGGTGTTCAAACAGGCCGGCAAGCTCGCATCTGATGACCAAGGCAAGAGCCCACGCAGCGAGGATGAGGATGAACCTCGTGGTCCAATCGGTGGCGGACAAAAGAAATTCCCTCCAGAGGTAAAAACAGTAAACATGATCTACGCCACTCATATACCCAAAAAGGAGAGGAAGCGCGCCCTTCGAGATGTCTACGCCATAGAGCCTGTAGCCCCAAAGTATAACCCATGGTCGGCATACCCGATCACCTTCGATCGACGTGACCATCCGACCAGTATCCGTCATGGGGGTTCGGCCGCCCTTGTCCTAGACCCCATCATAGATTGGTATCACCTCACAAAAGTCCTAATGGACGAAGGAAGTAGCCTGAATCTGATTTACTCAGACACGGTGAAAAAGATGGGCATAGATCCGTCAAGGATCAAACCCACTAACACTACCTTTAAAGGAGTGATCCCAGGTGTAGAAGCCCGGTGCACGGGCTCCGTGAGCCTGGAAGTAGTGTTCGGCTCGCCCGATAACTTTCAAAGCGAGGACTTGATCTTCGATATCGTACCTTTCCGCAGCGGTTATCACGCCCTGCTCGGCCGTACAGCGTTCACTCACTTTAAAGCCGTCCCACACTACGCATACCTCAAGCTCAAGATGCCCGGCCCCAAGGGGGTCATTACTGTCAACGGCAACACAGAGCGCTCCCTCCGAACTGAGGAACATGCGTTGGCCCTGGCGGCCGAATTCCATTACACTGATGATCGGCAGATGCCGGCATCTGCCGTAAAGGCACCCAAGGCTGGGAAGCGAGCTCGGTGTCAACCCGAAGTACCAGAACCTTCTTCTCCCTATAAATAGGGATTCGCCCCCCATCGCACGGCCCTAGAACAGGTAAAGTACGTGCCGAGGAGGCACAACTTCGCGCTCAAAATTCCATGGGCAGCGGTGGGGAAAAATTATTAAAGGTAAGTGTTCGACTGGACCGAACTATCACCACCAACATGTCTTCGGACACACTACAGGTACCATAAAGTACCTGCTACGGCGTAAAGCTCGTTCTCACTTCGGCGACTTCTCAAGACTTTTTGACAAAGTCCGCTCGCCGAACAGTATACCCATCGAGACATACAACTCCTTAGGAGATGCAGGAGCAAAAAAGCAACAGGGCACATCGAGGACGTCATGTCACTTATCGAAGACCCTTGATACAACCCCTCCTGTAAGGTTTATATTTCATTTTTTACACCTGTAAACAGTTGTATCGGCAATTTGAATAATAAGAGTTGTTGAGTAAAATATAGATGTATCATGCACGATCACTTCGCTGTTTTTGGCGCACTCTCTCTTTTCTCCCTCTCTTCTTGCGAACCTGTTTGGTATACTTTACGATGCAACCGGCTAATAGACCGGGGGCTCGAACTAAAGAAAATCGCCTTAAGCAGAACCGATTTTGCGTTCGGCGTCTTGGAATTCCGCTTCATATGCATTGGTTCCGAACTATGTCTTTGGTCAATAGTTGGGTTGCCCGGCTCCTGTTCTTGCCCCTTTATGTTCCGCTCGTTCGGCTAAAAGGGCAAAGGGAGAACCGCTGCGATTGTGCTTCCGGCTAGCCTGGTCGAGCACCTCAACGGAGAAAGCCGAAAACTGACTTTCATGGTATGCGAGAACCGGTCTGCGAATCCGAGCTTAACTAAATCTCGTCAGAGATTACTCCATGTCATACGATGGGTTTGATGATAGTACAAACCATGTGGTATAGGCTTCGGCCACGGTTCTTCCGAACACCACAAACACCTGGGGGCTAGTCACCAGCCCCCCGCACTCCTTTTTCGCGCCCCTATGGCTAAGTGAAAGTAATAAAGCATTATGGTCCGATTGCCTCGTCCGCCCCACACTACCGCCTTCGGGTACCGATAGCTCGGCTAAGGGTAACAGTGCGTTGGCAGAGACACCCCGCGTAGTATCTACATGGGGGCTGAAGCCGACGACTCGCAACTTCTAGTTTTTACGGCCACACAGGAGTTATAAAGGATGCAAAAACACGAAAGACATGATAAACCATGCATCTTAAATATAAACACATTGAAAAGTCTTCGGACATATTACAACACTTTATTCATACACGTTCTCTCTCGAACACTGCGATTCTATGGCCCGAGCACCCTCCATAACTCCGGAGAAGTACAGCTCGGGGCACCTATGCTCCTTTCTAGGAGGCGGAGGGGCGGTGGCTATCTTCATCGGATCCAGCCCCGGCCAGTGCACTTTGGCCTTCGCGAAGGTCATCCGAGCTCCCTCAATGCAGGAAGACCGCCTCAGTGCGTCGATCCGAGGAGAGGCGTTGCTCAGCTTCTGCACCAGGCCGAAGTAGCTGCCCGGCAGTGGCTCGTTGGGCCATAGCCGGATACAGAGATCCTTCATGGCCGGCTCCGCCATCCGGTGTAGCTCCATCAGTTGCTTCAGCTGCTCAACAAGGAGAGGAGAACGCTCGGGGGCTTCGAATTGCGCCCAAAACAGCCGAGCTTCATCTCCTTCTCCTCGCGAAGCATAGAACTGGTTTGCGTCCGCGGCGCTCTTCTGGAGGTCCGAGCAGGCGCCTAAGGAACGCCATACTTGGGTGAGCACTTTGAACTTGCTATCCCCGAAGATACACTGCAATAAATATGGCTTACCATCCATGATAGCCTTGGCCTGGCCGACTTCCTCTTCGTAGGATCGCCTATCCACCCGCTCCTTTTGGAGATCGGTTTTCAGGGTGGATAGTTCGGCGGCCTGCTCCTTGCCTTTCCGCTCAAGGTCCTCGCACTTTTGGCCGGCGTCCTTGAGCTCCTGTTGGATTTCTTCCACCCGAGCCTCATGCTTGTCGCTGGTGGCTCTCAGGGCGGATAGCGCGGTAGCCGCTTCTCTGGCCGCCGCCCTCTCAACCTCAGCCTCCTGCTTCGCCTTCTCGAGCTCGGCCTTGAGTTTCTCAATCTCCTTCACCGAGGTTGCGCAAGCATTACACATATCAAAAAATATTGCGTTGACAGTACGGTAATGGAGAGTTTTGCATACTCTAATTCGGCTTACCTTGCGCCTCGTCGAATCTCTTGTTCAAAGCGTCAAGCTCGTCTTCGGAGCTCTTCAGCTTCCGATTAAGCTCGTCCAGCTCGGCAGCATTAGCAGCCGCTGCCGTAGATGAAGCCTGTAACAAAAAAATCATATAACGTTACATGGATTTACAACCTCCGAACTATCACTAAAATGATCCAGTGTCCGGTCTTCTTAAGGGCTGTCAGAACGATCCGAACACCTATTGTCCTATGCACAGTTCGGATAAGGATCTATGTTTGACCCCCAGGTAAGTTTTTTCAAACTCACCTGGGGCTCGGGGGCTGCCATGTATATAATCATAACTCACAGAAAATAATATTTCACAAAATAGAGCATTACATGGCTTACCTGGAAACCCGTCAGGAGACCGTTGAAGGCCTCCTTCAGTCCGCTGTCTACGGACCGAATGCTCTGCAATAACGCACCCATAAGGGTGCGGTGCTCCCCGGAGATGGAGGCGCTCGATAGAGCCTCCCCCATAGCCGGCCACCCATTGGTCGGTGGCGCCGGTGGGGATCGGTTAACCCGACCTCCAACCGGGGATGGAACCGGTGCCTCCGGAGGCACGGTGCGCTCTGAAGACTGCCTTGGAGGTGAATGGACATCTCCTCGTCCGGTCTCCTCAGTATCCGGGAGGGGACTCTCCCCCGGGTCTTCGGCGGCCGAGGTGTTAGCCTCAGCCATGACATCATCGCCCCCACCTCCAGTGCCCGGCTCCTGAGGAGCCTGCTGGGATGACACCTCCGTGGCGTCCTTCGCGGCGCCCGGAGGAGAGTGGTGCGACGCGGTCCCGCTCTCCGCTAGTTTGGCGGGCGGGGTCTCCCCATCCGAAACTTGGTCGGTGGGGAGAACACGCGGTGGACTGCAAGACAGTAGGCGTTCACAAGTCAGTAACATTTAAAACTTAGCATTAATAGCTCAGAAGGTCTTCGGATCTTTACCTTCGAGGTGGGGGCTTGACCTTGAGGTTCCTTCGTGGAACCCTCTCAAAGTCCTCGGATTTCCGAGCTGTCACCGGACATGGCTACCTGTGTCCGGCGCGCTTTCTTCGGGGCGGGAGGATCTATGTCCTCCGGGGCGTCCGATGACGCCGCCCTCTTTCCTGCGAGGGGGGAATCGCCTCCCTCCTCACCCTCATGCTCCTCCTCTTGATTCGAGGAGGCATGGGTTTCTTCGGTCACAGCCTCCGGCTGGTCCCTGGTGCGCAAGCCTGCTCGGCCTGGTTTCTTCTTCTCCTTCTTCTCTGGCGCCTTGTAAGGCGCCATGACGAGCATCTCCAACAGCAGCGGAGACCTGGGGTCTTCGGGCTGTGGAGCCGGACACTTGATGCCCATGGCCTTGCTCAGCCATTCCTGCGGAAGTGATCGGAAAATGCTTAGACTTTCTTTAGGAAGACAGAGCGGATCAAATAAAACTATACTATACCTTGGATGGGGGCTTGTCGACGCTCAAGCCCTTGTCCTCCTTCTTGGCCGGCCACTTCTCCTGCGCCTTGAACAGCGCCTTCCATAGCTTCTCCCGAGTAGTGCGAAAGAGCTGGCGGATCGTAGGATCATCGTCAGTCCGGTAAGTCCACATAGGAGAAGCCCGGCGCTGGCAGGGGAGGATGCGCCGTCGGAGCATAATCTGGACCACGCTGGTCAGATCGGTGTTATCTTTTATCATGGAGGCGATGCCCCTCTGCAGGTCATCCACCTCGGTATCCGACCCCCAATCAAGGCCCTTTCGGACCCATGAGGTCAATCTGGTCGGGGGGCCGGATCTGAATTCGGCACGAACAGTTCTGCCCTCCTCCCTTGGCTCGGTGATGTAAAACCACTCTTTTTGCCAAGTCTTGATGGTGTCAATGAAGGTGCCGGATGGCCATATGGCGCGGGGAAGCTTGCTGATGACCGCCCCGCCGCAGTCTGTGTGTGCGCCTGCGACACACTTCGGCTTGATGTTGAAAATCTTGAGCCATAGTCCGAAGTGTGGCTCGACTCGCAGGAAGGCCTCGCAGATGATGATGAAGGCCGATATAGGCATGAATGAGTTCGGCGGGAGGTCATGGAAGTCGAGGCCATAGAAGAACATAAGGCCCCTCACGAAGGGGTGGAGCAGGAAGCTCAATCCTCGGATGAAGTGAGGAATGAAAACCACCCTCTCGCCTGGTTTGGGGGTGGGGATCACCTGGCCCTCCTCCGCAGCATGGTGGAAGATATTGGCGGGGAGGTAGCCGGCGTCTTTGAGATCCCGGATGTCCTGGTCTGTGACCGTGGAAGCCTCCCACTTGCCGTTGGAGCCAGAGCTGGCCATGGCAGAGCTCGGTGGAGGAAGGGTGGAAAAGCTTAGATCTGGGCTCTGGAAGCTCGGGAGATTGGGGAAGCAGGGATGCGAATGGGAAGTGCGGATAAGCCTTGGGGTTTTCTTTCCCTTTTATTGAGACTTGACGCCGGTTAGCCTCCCTTCACTGCGCCATGAATCCCTCCGCTTCCCAAGACGTGCGTGCCGTTATACGCGCGTGATTAAACATATCCCGTGTAAAACGGGACACGATCTGTGCATTGATGGATCGTGCTGGTGGAAACGGTCTCGAACCGCGAATCGAGTCTTTACGACTGGTTCAGTAGTCGTGGTGGGCCGTGACCTTTCGTCTGAAAGGTTGTCAGGGATCGTTGTTTGCGCCCTGACGTTTGGCCTTCAAGGCCGGTTACACATGGTGTTCGGACGATCTATGATCGGAAAAACTGCACGTCGTCGGAGGCCGAACTAACTCGGCCGATCAATATTTGGAGGAAGGAACTCGCCTCGCAAGCCGAAGACTTTGATCACATGAAGCAGCTGAAGCTAGGAATCTTGGCGTTGGAGGCTAGTTCGGGGGCTACTGAGGGAGTCCTGGTTTAAGGGGTCCTCGGGAGGCCGACCTATTAATTATGGGCCGGACTATATGGGCCGTTTGCCGGACACTGGATTGATTGAAGACCCAAACTCCAGGAAGGAAGCTTTTAGAATCATGGCGTGTCCTCCACGTTTAAGTAGTGAATAGGCATGTTTATCCCTTCGACGTGTAACCAACCATGTGTAAACCCTAGGTACCCCCGGCGTCTATATAAGCCGGAGGGTTTTAGGTTGTAGGCCAACAGAACTCATCTAGGGTTTTAGCTACTTGATCTCGAGGTAGATCAACTCTGTAATCCTCATACTATCAATATAATCAAGCAGGGCGTAGGGTATTACCTCCATAGGAGGGCCCGAACCTGGGTAAAACCTTGTCCCCTTCGTCTCTTGTTACCATCGATCCAAGTCTCACAGCTCGAGACCCCCTACCCGAGATCCGCCGGTTTTGACACCGACACCTGTGCTGCTCTTTCTGCAAAAGGAACGTGGATCATTTACAAATGTGACTAAACGTGCAGTCGAGTTGATGAGAGGCTAAAATTAGGGGGTAAATTAATAATTACCAGCAGTCTCATGAACTCCCTCGTGACCGCGTCCGTTTCGAAAACATTCTTGACTGGGTCCCAACGGTACCGGGCCCTGATGACGTCACGGTCCCGCGGGATGGTGAACTGATGAGGACATCCCTACTAGTGTTACACCCACATCCCCACCAGCTACACAGATTGGAACAATTACTAGAGCCCGCGCACGCCAACTAAATTATCAGGTACTTTCGTTTCTTGGAAATCCTTCTAATGTTCATGAACATATGATGCTGCCTAAATTAGATACTTTTGTTTTACTTATGAATGAAGGACCTAGCATGGACAAGAAGGATGGCCATTGGAGCGGGATTAAGCATGGGGGAGAAGGTGCGCGCACGGGAAGGAACAACGGAGTTTCCAGTGGTGATTTTCGCACTTTGAGGCCACCATAAGGAGTGCTTGGAGGCTTGGACGAAATATACAAGAGGCCACTTCATAAATTTCGTCCATAGGCTAATATAGGTGCTGCGTCACCTTGTTTTTGGGCCAGGCCCATGTAATTTCGAAATACCACTTATTAGTCTATTTTTAGAGTCCGTATGTGTGGGGAAACGGAGTTAGGGCTGGTTTCGGACCCCTCCTCCAAGGGGCCACGAAATCCCCTTCTATTCCCTCATATATATAGGCCTTAGGGCATCGTTTTAGATTTGGGTTTTGTTTAGATTACAAGTTCGCCATAGCTGCAACTTCGCGTCCTTCGTTTGTGTTCCACGACCAGACCAAGACGTCACAGAACCCCACTTCATCAATAAAGCTTTCCTCTTTTATACGCAATATCTAGATTGCAATCTTAGTTTCTTGCTTGTTCTTCGTTTGCGTGCAGGAAATAGACCTTCCTGGTCAGGTTGATTGTGCTCCGGCGTGGTCAATAACCTCTCGGAGTTGGTTTAGCGATTGCTAAGGCGCGACGTCGTCGCACGTTCGTAGTCGGATCGTGAAAGTCGACTTCCACCAAAACGATAGCCACCATCTCATCGAAAGACGGGACACCTTCGCCTCTATCAAGTGGTATCAGATTTCCAGGTTGCTCGGTGAGATTTACCTGTCTTTCGTAGTATAGATTGCATCTGTTCTTCATACCTACCGTCCACGAAAAAGCCACAAAAAAAATTAGGGTTAGATCATCATATCCGAACCAATCTGAGCCTTTGCATAGTCTTTTCAGTGTTTTGCTTTGTTGAAATTGCGGGTGCATCGTCGTGTCGAGTTGCTGGTCTTAGCGTCTAGTCTTTTAGAGTTTCGAGTTCTAGTCACAGATTGTCACGCCGCCACCGCATCATCTTCATCGCTGCCATATACCTCCACCACAGATCCGCCACCAATCCGAGTCCATATACCACCACCACAGATCCGCCACACCAATCCGAGTCCTTATACATAATCATATATCCGCCTCTCATCCGAGTCCATATACACCATCATATATTCACTACCAATCCGACTCCATATATCACCACCCATATCCGCCTCTAATCCGAGTTCCTTAGGTATTCGGATTGATTTCGAGATCCCTTTGTTTTTATTTTCGAGTTTCCTTGCCTGAGTAGGTGTCGAAAACAAAAAATTTGTAGGCCAAAATTTCGGCGGGTGAAAATATTTTTTCCCTATCATCATTTTAGGCCTTGCGGAGCGTTTTGAGACACACGCCATCATAGTGAATTTTTTCGCAATTTTTGGTCGTCGCACTCCTGAATCGCTCCAGAAAAAAAAATTTACTCAAATTTTTTTCGTGCCTATCCTGTTTATACGTCTTGGGAAGAGTTTTGAGACACTCGCCATTATTGTGATTTTCTGAGCAAAAAAAAAAAAAAAAAAGAGCGCAAAAAAAAAAATCAGAGTGTGCTCTTCCCTTGATTACGTGTAACGTCGTGATTTTGTTGGTGTTTTAGGCTCGCGTCTCTAGCACGGTCTAGCCTAGGACCAGCATCGTACCGTCGTTGAGCGTTTTTTTCAACTTTGCATCTCTGAACTGATTATTGCTGACCCCTTTTTGCTACCATAGTTTAAGCCTTCCCAGCTCCACATATATCTACGTCGTGTGTTTGACACCACCTGGCAATCGCTCTATCCAAGCTTTGAGAGTTTTTGACTACACCGGTTGCCAATCACCACCTGCTGCTGGGTAGAACTGGTAAGAATTTGAGATTTGCTTGACGGATTTGTGACACACCACCACCACTTCCTAGTAGTCTGTAGGTTCATATTCTTGTGTGTTCCTATTACTGCTAACCATGCCAGGATCACAAGCTGACGAGGTCGAATGGGAGGTTATGACCAACAAGGAGCTCCATGATAAATTCCAGCAAATGATGGCTGACCAGGTACAAGATTTCGTGACCAGCCTTGGAGAGGCCATGGAGAAGCTAGATGGATTGGAGAAGACGTTCGAGACGCAGTTGGACGCTAAGTTCAATGAGGTGCTTGCACGTCTACCACGAGCTGCACCGGTCATAACTCAGCAACAACAACAACGTCGGCCGAATTTTGCGGGGCGCGCACAACGTGTGCCCCTAGAGGAAGGCCAACATTCTGGTGCCGTTCCTACTGCTGTGGCTTCTGTGGCTGCTGCTGCTGCTACTGTTGATCAGAACGCTGACTACGATGGTGATTACGACGATGAGGGAGAGGTTGCTCCAGCTCAGGCCCAAGGGCAACCACCACCACACGCACCAGGTCGTCCACGTGCCTACGATCGCAATGGTAAGGCTGCACCACCCCCTCAGGTACAAAATCATGACCATCTCCCTAAACTTAAATTGAATATTCCTACATTTGATGGTAGATATGTTCCGGATATATATCTTACTTGGGAGTTAGAAACAGAACAACGATTTACATGCTTACAATATCCTGAGGATAGATGTGTTACTGCTGTTGTTTGTTCGTTCACTAGTTTTGCTTGTGTTTGGTGGTCTGAACATTGTAGAATACATCACGCTAATATCCCAACTACTTGGGCTGCTTTGAAAACCGCTATGCGTAATCGTTGGGTTTCACCATATTATCAACGTGAATTGCTTCAAAATTTGCAGCGTTTAAGACAAGGAAAAAATTCTGTCGAGGAATATTATCAGGAGTTACAAACTGGCATGATTAGATGTGGTATTGTTGAGGAGAATGAAGCTATGCTTGCACGTTTTATGGGTGGATTAAATAGAGAGATTCAGACTATTCTAGAGTATAAGGAGTATAACACTATCACTCGTTTATTTCATCTTGCTGTAAAAGCTGAACGTGAAGTGCAGGATCGACAGGCATTGGCACGAACTAATTTTTCTGCAGGTCGCACTTCATCATGGACTCCACGTACCTCCTCTACTTCCACACGTCCGGCTGCAGCACCGCCTACGTCAGCCTCCAACTCCAACCGAGATACCAGGAAGCAGGCCTCTGTTCCACCCTCCGTGAAGAGCACACCTTCCGGGCCAGCACAGAGCTCTTCTTCTTCCATTGCATCCACAGGGCAAACACATGAGGTTATATGTCGTCGTTGCAAGGGTGGAGGTCACTATGCGAGAGAATGTCCTTCCAAGCGTGTGATGATAGTTACTGAGGATGGTGGATATGACTCCGCTAGTGATTATGATGAGGAGACCCTGGCTCTTATTGCGAGTGAAGAACAAGGTGTAGAGGAGACTGAACAAGAGACACACTACATGGCTGCTGACTACGCTGACAGGTATGAAAGTTTAGTTGCTCAACGTGTTTTGAGTGTGCAGGTTACACAAGCTGAGCAAAATCAGAGGCACAACTTGTTCCATACAAAGGGAGTTGTGAAGGTGCGTTCTGTTCGCGTCATCATCGATGGAGGGAGTTGCAACAACTTGGCTAGCATGGAGATGGTGGAGAAGCTTTCTCTAACCATCAGACCACATCCTCATCCTTATTACATCCAATGGTTCAACAACAGTGGCAAGGTTAAGGTAACACGTACTATTCGTGTGCACTTTAGCATTGCTACATATTCTGATTATGTTGATTGTGATGTGGTACCCATGCAAGCATGCTCCGTTTTACTTGGTAGACCATGGCAATTTGATAAAAATTCTGTACACCATGGTAGGACAAATCAGTATACTCTTGTTCATAAGGATAAAAATATAACTTTGCTTCCTATGTCGCCCGAACATATTATGAAAGATGACATTGCTCGAGCTAGTAAAGCAAAACAGAAGCAAAGTGAGAGTGAAAATCAGATTGTGGCAAAGGAATTTGAGCAACATAATAAGCCTCATAAACAATCATCTAGTGTTATATCTGAAATAAAACTGAAGAGAGGTTGTTTACTTGCCACTAAATCTGATATTACTGATTTGGATGTCGCTACATCTGTTTGCTATGCTTTTGTATGCAAAGATGTATTATTTTCATTCGAGGACATGCCTCCCTCTTTGCCTCCTGCTGTCACTAACATTTTGCAGGAGTTCGCTGACGTCTTTCCACAAGACGTGCCACCGGGATTACCACCTATTCGAGGGATTGAGCATCAGATTGACTTAATTCCCGGTGCATCGCTGCCCAACCGTGCGCCATACCGTACCAATCCAGAGGAGACGAAGGAGATTATGCGTCAAGTACAGGAGCTGCTCGACAAAGGTTATATACGTGAATCTCTTAGTCCTTGTGCTGTTCCTATTATTCCAGTGCCTAAAAAGGATGGTACATCGCGTATGTGTGTTGATTGTAGAGGCATTAATAATATTACTATTCGTTATCGCCATCCTATTCCTAGGCTAGATGATATGCTTGATGAATTAAGTGGCTCTACAATTTTCTCCAAAGTTGATTTGCGTAGTGGATACCATCAAATTCGTATGAAATTGGGAGATGAATGGAAAACAGCATTTAAAACTAAGTTTGGATTATATGAGTGGTTAGTCATGCCTTTTGGGTTAACTAATGCACCTAGCACTTTCATGAGATTAATGAACGAGGTTTTACGTGTTTTCATTGGACGATTTGTGGTAGTCTATTTTGATGATATACTGATTTATAGTAGATCTTTGGAGGAACATTTGGAACATTTACGTGCTGTTTTTCTCGCTCTACGTGATGCACGTTTGTTTGGTAACCTTGGGAAGTGCACCTTTTGCACCGACCGAGTTTCTTTTCTTGGCTATGTTGTTACTCCACAGGGAATTGAAGTTGATAAAGCCAAGATTGAAGCTATTGAGAGTTGGCCGCAGCCCAAAACGGTCACACAAGTGAGGAATTTTCTTGGACTCTCTGGTTTCTATAGGTGTTTTGTGAGGGATTTCAGCACCATTGCTGCACCTCTAAATGAGCTTACAAAGAAGGATGTGCCTTTTATTTGGGGTACCGCACAGGAAGAAGCCTTCACGGTATTGAAAGATAAGTTAACACATGCTCCATTACTCCAACTTCCTGATTTTAATAAGACTTTTGAGCTTGAATGTGATGCTAGTGGACTTGGATTAGGAGGTGTGTTATTACAAGATGGTAAACCTGTTGCATACTTTTCTGAAAAATTGAGTGGGCCTAGTCTGAATTATTCTACTTATGATAAGGAATTATATGCTCTTGTTCGGACTTTGGAAACATGGCAACATTATTTATGGCCCAAAGAATTTGTTATACATTCTGATCATGAATCGTTGAAACATATTAAAAGTCAAGCAAAACTGAACCGTAGGCATGCTAAATGGGTTGAATTCATTGAGACTTTCCCTTATGTCATTAAACACAAGAAGGGTAAAGAAAATGTTATTGCTGATGCATTGTCTCGTCGTTATACTATGCTTTCACAACTTGACTTTAAAATATTTGGTTTGGAGACCATCAAAGATCAATATATCCATGATGCTGAATTTCAAGATGTGTTGCAGAATTGTAAAGAAGGGAGAACATGGAACAAGTTCGTCATTAATGATGGATTTGTGTTTCGTGCTAACAAGCTATGCATTCCAGCTAGCTCCGTTCGTCTTTTGTTGTTACAGGAGGCGCATGGAGGGGGCTTAATGGGACACTTTGGCGTGAAGAAGACGGAGGACGTACTTGCTACACATTTCTTTTGGCCAAAGATGAGACGGGATGTTGAGCGTTTTGTTGCTCGCTGCACTACATGTCAAAAGCTAAGTCACGACTCAATCCTCATGCTTTATATATGCCTTTGCCTGCACCTAGTGTTCCTTGGGAGGATATATCTATGGACTTTGTTTTAGGTTTACCTCGAACAAAGAAGGGGAGGGATAGCATATTTGTTGTCATGGATAGATTTTCGAAAATGGCACACTTTATACCCTGTCATAAAACTGATGATGCTGCTAATGTTGCTGATTTGTTCTTTCGTGAAATTATTCGCTTGCATGGTGTGCCAAATACAATTGTTTTAGATCATGATGTTAAATTTCTTAGCCACTTTTGGAGATGTTTATGGGCTAAATTGGGGACTAAACTGCTTTTTAGTACTACATGTCACCCCCAAACTGATGGACAAACTGAAGTAGTGAATAGATCACTGTCTACTATGCTTAGGGCTGTGTTGAAGAATAACCTGAAAATGTGGGAAGAATGCTTGCCTCATATTGAATTTGCTTATAATCGTTCGCTGCATTCTACAACTAAGATGTGCCCTTTTGAAGTAGTGTATGGTTTCTTACCTCGTGCACCTATTGATTTGTTGCCTCTTCCATCTTCGGAGAAGGTCAATTTTGATGCTAAAGAACGTGCTGAATTGATATTAAAGATGCATGCGTTAACTAAGGAGAACATTGAGCGTATGAATGCTAAATATAAACTTGCTGGAGATAAGGGTAGAAAACATGTTGTCTTTGCACCTGGAGATCTTGTTTGGTTACATTTGCGTAAGGATAGGTTTCCTGAATTGCGCAAGTCGAAGCTAATGCCACGTGCTGATGGTCCTTTCAAGGTGTTAGAGAAAATAAATGATAATGCATATAAACTTGAGCTGCCTGCAGATTTTGGGGTTAGTCCCACTTTTAACATTGCAGATTTGAAGCCTTATGTGGGTGAGGATGATGAGCTTCCGTCGAGGACGACTTCAGTTCAAGAAGGGGAGGATGATGAGGACATCCCTACTAGTGTTACACCCACATCCCCACCAACTACACAGATTGGACCAATTACTAGAGCCCGCGCACGCCAACTAAATTATCAGGTTCTTTCGTTTCTTGGAAATCCTTCTAATGTTCATGAACATATGATGCTGCCTAAATTAGATACTTTTGTTTTACTTATGAATGAAGGACCTAGCATGGACAAGAAGGATGGCCATTGGAGCGGGATTAAGCATGGGGGAGAAGGTGCGCGCACGGGAAGGAACAACGGAGTTTCCAGTGGTGATTTTCGCACTTTGAAGCCACCATAAGGAGTGCTTGGAGGCTTGGACGAAATATACAAGAGGCCACTTCATAAATTTCGTCCATAGGCTAATATAGGTGCCGCGTCACCTTATTTTTGGGCCAGGCCCATGTAATTTCGAAATACCACTTATTAGTCTATTTTTAGAGTCCGTATGTGTGGGGAAACGGAGTTAGGGCTGGTTTCGGACCCCTCCTCCAAGGGGCCACAAAATCCCCTTCTATTCCCTCATATATACAGCCCTTAGGGCATCGTTTTAGATTTGGGTTTTGTTTAGATTACAAGTTCGCCATAGCTGCAACTTCGCGTCCTTCGTTTGTGTTCCACGACCAGACCAAGACGTCACAGAACCCCACTTCATCAATAAAGCTTTCCTCTTTTATACGCAATATCCAGATTGCAATCTTAGTTTCTTGCTTGTTCTTCGTTTGCGTGCAGGAAATAGACCTTCGTGGTCAGGTTGATCGTGCTCCGGCGTGGTCAATAACCTCTCGGAGTTGGTTTAGCGATTGCTAAGGCGCGACGTCGTCGCACGTTCGTAGTCGGATCGTGAAAGTCGACTTCCACCAAAACGATAGCCACCATCTCATCGAAAGACGGGACACCTTCGCCTCTATCATGAACTCCGTCAAGGGGTCTGGGATCCCCAGACTTTCGCGTTCCGCGTCCTCCGTGTCCCATATGCGCCTCTTCCCCGAGTAACCACGGCTTCCGAGGCGGTGGTACCCCATTTTCCTTTCTTGAAGCCCCTTCATGTACTCCGACTTTTCTTTGGTAGCTTCAGCAATGCAAGCCGCCTTGAATATTTCGAACTGCTCTTCCGTAATTGTCGGATTATCCTTTACAATCTCGGAGTAGGGTTGCTTTTTGATGATGATCCGACTTTTCACCCTTACTTTCCAGGCGGACAACGCATTGCTAAACTTGCCCATGGCTTTGTTGTTTATCTTCTTCATTGTCGGGTCCACGGTTTAGGATATTTGGTTTCATCCCGGCCCGGGAACAAGAAACTCCGATGCAGCTTCGTTAGGAGGAAGTGCTCCATATTTGGTATCTTCCTTAATTTTTCGTCTTTGATGGTGGTGGTTTCTCGTAGGATGCAGCCTATTTGATTGCCGTAGCACATGCGCGCTTCCTCAGTCTCTTTTGTCTCTAAATTGCTGGGGTCCACCTCCGTGACCACCAGCCTAGTAGTGCTGAGCTGGCTTGGGCGCCATATCCTCTTTGGTTGCGGTTCTGTACCAACTAATATGCCAGCATCGATGCCGGTCTCGGCGCCGGTGTCGGTGTCGGTGTCGGTGCCTGTGTCTGTGCAACCCTCGGATGTGACAGGGGGTACGGCAACCGTTGCTCATCTAGATAGTTAAAATAGTTGTTTGCCGCCTCGTAGACGTCGCAATTACCAGAACCCCCTCCTTCATCGTTGTTAGACATGTTTCCTACGGTTTAGTCTAGTCAATTAATTATAGATCTAATAAAATGAATAATGACATAAAAAAGGTCTATGTTTTGCCGGAATGTTGATCCATTTCCGTTGCGGCAAATCCCGGTAACTCGATATGTCCTAGTTTCTAGCTCATGTCATGCCGAAATTCAAGGAAAATTTTGGCATGACCTTTGCTAATAAGTGGACATATCGAGCGCCTGAAATTCGCCGGAACAGAAATGAATCAACAGTCCGGCAAAACATAGGCCACTCGGAATGAGATTCCCTGGAAAGATCATATATTGCAGAAATAAAGCCATCATTTGGCACATCATATATATATGGCAAATACAACAGCCAACATCATATTGCAGAATTTGGCACATCAAAAATTCCTACTACTTATCCCTAAATCACTCTGAACAGTAAAAAGAAATCCTAGGGTTCATACACTCATAATCCTACTGTTGAACTAGATCCACCCTAATAATTTGACACTAAATTCAGCACTAGGAACCCTAGCTAATAAATCCTATTGTTGAACTAAAACCCTATAACTAAAATCATATAACTAAAATCCTAATGAACCCTAGCTAATGAACACTAGGAACCCTAGCTACTGTTGAATCCTAGCTAGCTAGTGTTACAGAGAAGAGAGGGGGAGGGTAGAGAGAGGGCTCAACGGAGAGGGCTACAGAGGGCGGAGGGGGAGGCGGCGACGAGGAGGAGAGGCGTCGGGTTGCGGCGACCCGTGCTCCGGCGACCTCGGGTGACTCGGGGGAGGGCACGGCAATGAGGAGGAGAGGCGACCTCCGGTGGCGGGGGAGACCGCGGCGACGAGGAGGAGAGGGCGTGGTGGCCCGTGCTCCGGCGACCTCGGGTGGGTCCACGGGGGAGGACGCGACGACGATGTCGCTGGGAGGGGTCCGGCGATGACGGCGGGGCCACGAGGTCGACGACGACGTGGGCACGACGGCGGCAACAGGAGGAATCGGGGGGAATCGGGAGGAATCGGGGGGATTTGGGGGAAGAAGAGGGAGGCCCACGCGTGGTTAACTTACAATAGCAGTAGCGAGGGTCAGTAACCCGCGCTATAGCTAACTTAGCTATAGCGCAGGATGGAAAACCAAGCTACTGCTATTCTTTCCTTTTTTTCATTTCATTTTCTTATTCCTTTCCTTTTGCTTCTTCTTTTCATTTTCATTTTCTTTTAATTTTCCTTTTTCCTTCTTTTTCATTTTCTTTTTCTTTTTCTTTTCCTTTTTATTTCCTTTTTCTTTTCATTTTCTTATTCCTTTCCTTTTGCTTCTTATTTTCTTTTTCTTTTTCTTTTAACTTTCCTTTTTCCTTTTCTTTTCTTTCCTTTTTCTTTTTCTCTTCCGAAAGGCAATGTATATGCATGGTGGGAAGGGAATACAATGTATATGCATGGTGGGAAGGCGATATATATATTACATCATTTGACCGACAACGGCTAAGTGCGTATACAAAATAGGAACATATATATAAATGATGGTTTCTCAGCGTCGACGTTTTCATTTCGGAGTGAGCTTCTTTCCTTTCTTGTTCGCTGCCGACTAATTGAGCCCCTCGTTATGACTTTTCCTTTTCCATGGAGTGTGATTTTTCTTAGGTAATGTAGTCTTGCTTCTTCTTTTGACATATGCTTCATCGTCGTCGTCATCTTCCCTCATCGGGTCGCCGTACTTGTCGTAGTCTTCCTCGTTAGCGACCCCGTCCATTCCGACGATGCTCCTTTTGCCTCTCCTCACAAAAACACGGCTCGGATTGCTCGGGTCGGTTATGAAGAACCATTGTGTCACCTTCTTAGCGTGTACCCATGGCTCAGTTTTGGCGATGACGTTCAATGTAGCTGCGCTATTCGCGTCGGGTATAGACATGGTAGTGAAGTACCGGTTCTCTCTTTCAACTGCCTTAGCCCATCTGACACGAAACATCGTCGCACTATGTAGTCCAGTGTAGTCAAGCTCCCAGATCTCTTCGACCCTTCTGTAGAATCTTTCAGTTGCGCTGTTGTCACCGGTCATGCATTCGATCGTCACCCCTGAGTTCTGGTAATCACTATTTCTGTCTTTGGCCTCCATGTAAAATGTGTATCAGTTGATATCATATGCCTGATAGGTCGCGACGTTGGCCGGGGCCATGTGCTAAGGCGTGTATCAGCAATCCGTCCGCATTGCCCTCTTCCGGGGGATTAGCAAGAACATGCGCTTTGAACCAACGCAAGAAAGTGGAGTTGTGCTCTCTAGTAACTTTGGCGTCCGTCTTGTGTAGCCCCTGGTCACGATACTTCTTTACGATGGTTTCCTTGTGCAGTTTCATGAAAGGATCTACCACGTCTAGGTGTTGTAGCACTACTAAGTTTGCTATGTCCAAGTAGTTGCGTCGACTCGAGTAGTCCAGATGCAATTCCCTCTAGCCGTTCGTGTGAGCTTCTCCTCCGAGCCTCCGAAGGTGCTTGTTGACGGGCAAACCAACAACAGGGTTTTCGTCGCTTAGATAATTCTCGCAGAAGGAGATGCACTCTTGGGTCAGATAGCCCTGCACGATGCTTCCATCCGGACGGGACATGTTACGAATGAATCCATTGATGGCCCCATTCATCCTCTCGAACGACATCATGCTGTGAAGGAATGATGGCCCGAGGTCGATGATGTTGTCCACAATGTGGACACACAGATGCACCATGACGTCAAAGAACGCGGGCGGGAAGTAAATCTCAAGCTCATTTAGTATGACAACGATCTCTTCTTGTATCCTTCGGAGCTGCTTCACACTGATCGACTTTCGAGAGATAACATCAAAAAATTGCACAGACCAATAAGTGTTTCACGGACGTGCTCGTCCATTATACCTCTAAGGGCAACCGGAAGGATCTGCGTCATCATCACGTGACAATCATGAGACTTCATCCCACTGAACCTTTTCTTCTTGGTGTCTAGAAATCTGCTTATCTTCCCACAGTAACCGGAACTAACTTTGATTGCGGTAAGGCACTTGAAGAATTGATCGATCTCCTTCGGACTTAAGGTGAAGCAAGAAGGGGGGCAATAATTATCTTCCTTCTTGTTGACTTTTCTTGTTGACTTTTCTGTCCCTGTCTCCGTCTCCTCGTACTTTTTACGGGACGACATGTGGAGATCTACCCTGATCTTCAAATCTTCCAAGTGTCTTATTGCCTTCGGCCCATACTTGGTCCTATCCGGCATGTTCATCACTGTTGCAAGCAAGCTCTCTAGGATGTTCTTCATGATATGCATTTGATCAAGGCAATGAGGCGTGTCGAGGTTGGGCCAGTACTCCAAGTCCCAGCAAACAGACCTCATCTTCCATACCTTCAGCAGTGGCCCCGGCACCTTTTTCATCGTCTTTCCCAGCGCGGGGAACTGTTCCCAGTTTTTCAACAGCTCATCGATTTCGGCGCCGCTCTGCTTACGTGGAGGTCCTCACTGCTCAGCCTCACCATTGAATAGATCTCCACAGGTCGTCCTGCGCGAGCCATCTTTGATGCCCCATGTACACGATTTTCCCAGACCCGCCATCTTTTGTTGACGTTAGTTGCTAAGACGTTGTATCATCCATGCACCACGTGTATCCGGAATATCTCTGGCACACCTATCCTGAGACATATCCGTAACCGAGATAGTCGTGCATCATCAGCATGGCTCTCATATAGAAATACTCGCCTTTGCCGGCGTCCCATGTATTGGCCGGTGTTTTCCATAACGTGTCTAACTCCTCTTGAAGTAGCCCCAGATACTGATTAATATTATTTCCTGGTTGTTTCGGCCTTTGAATCAGCATGCTCATGTGTATGTACTTTGACTTCATGCACAACCAGGGGAAGGTTGTACATCCATACAAACACGGGCCATGTGCTATGGTTGGGGTTCTGGTTGCCAAACGGATTCATGCCATCGGTACTCATGCCAAGCACGATGTTCCTTGCATCATCTGCGAAATAATTATATTCCGCGTTGAATGCTCGCCACTGGCTAGCATCCGCGAGGTGTTTCAGCTTCGGATCATCTCCGTTGTCGAGATTCACCCTCTCCGCGTGCCAGCGCATGCGCTTTGCTTCCTTAGGATCTACGAAATAACGCTGCAGACGGGGAGTGATCGGTAAGTACCATACAACT
This sequence comes from Elymus sibiricus, assembly GCA_039707655.1. NCBI lineage: Eukaryota > Viridiplantae > Streptophyta > Magnoliopsida > Poales > Poaceae > Elymus > Elymus sibiricus. The sequence continues at coordinate 245,261,206 of CM077665.1, forward strand.
TTCAGAGGAGATTTCTTCCCGACCTTCTTGTATCGAGAAGCATTGCACACCGGACCGCTGGTTTTTTCCACGTGCTCCTTCTGATAAATGATGCAATCGTTGATGCATGCATGGTATCTAATGTGGGGCAGATAAAGGGGGCACACAATCTTCTTGTCCTCATCGACACTAGTAGGACACAGGTTCCCCAAGGGAAGAACTTTATTATGTAGATACTTCAAATGCTCATCGAGGCTTGTGTCTGTCCATTTGTTTTTGGCATTCGTCTTTAGAAGTTCGAGCATGAAACTCAAGCGGGTCACCTCGGGATCGCAACAGTCATACAATGGAGTATTCTAGTCTACCTCCAGTTGCGCCAGCTTGGCCTCCTCTCTTGAAGCGGCTCTGTCGCTAGTCGTACTCTTTCGAAGCAGGTCTTGAACATTAGAGTCTTGCACAACTGAACTTAGTCGCGGCGAAGACTTCGGCGTATCCGCCTCTTCTCCATCGTGTCCGGCCTCTTCTCCGCCATGTACGGCCTCTTCTCTGCCGTGTCCGGCCTCTTCTCCGCCGTGTACGGCCTCTTCTCCTCTGCCATGTCATGCGCCCTCAAACTCTTCTTCGGGTCCATCATCGTCGACCATCTCTTCTTCTACCCCCATGTCGTTATTGTCTGCCATGTGGACATCCTCATCATCATCTTCAATTATCCACCGAGTATAGCCATCCATGAAACCATACATGAGCAGGTGCGCCTTCAAACTGCCACGGTCAAAGGGGTCCAAGATGATGATTAGTTTGCATCTTCTACACGGACATATAACCCCAGTCCGGTTATTTAAATACATGTCATGCACCACGGATTGCAACCATCTTTCCACCACCCTTCCACTGACCTTCATGATTGCCTACGCGGTATAATAAGCAAAAGAATTTTAACCATGCATGCATATATCAAAGTCATACAAAATTTCGACATGACTCTCCCTAAAAATAGGGCATATAGAGTTTGCCCGAAATTCGCCAAAACGGAAATAAATCAACATTTCGGCAAAACATAAGCAACTCATGTCAAGCACGATCCGATAAACACACATAGGCGGCAACTCATGCCACACGCACATATTCCCACCATCATAGCACAAACACACATATTTCCATTAATTCTTGCAAAGCACAACTTTTTGCTCACCTTTCGTCCCGAGAGAGGGCATCGATCGAGCAAACGTATGGTAGATGGCCGGTGCCGCTATCTTGCTAGCAAGGGATCGAAAGAAGTAGGAGAAAGATGCATGGTAGATCTAGTTGTAAGGAGATGCTCTACCTAACAAGTGGAGAGGGGGGAAAGCTAGCTAGTGAGACAAAAGGCAAGAGTGGGACCAGAAAAGAGAAGGACGGAGAGACAAAATAAATTCAAGTGAGGGAAAAGAAGCCATTAATGGAGCTCATTAATGGAGGAGATGGTGGATGGGGGCATTAATGGGGAGAGAAGAGAGGTAGGAGAAAGAAGAACTAAGTGACGGAGGTAGAGGAGGGAGAGGGGAAAGGGGAGGGGGAGTGGGAGGGTGGGAGGGTGAAAAGGTGGCTGCTACGCGTAGCAGTAGCGCTGGAGGAGGAAGAGCGCTACTGCTATGCGCCATAGCTGTAGCACCTGTCGGTGACCCAGCGCTGCTGCTAATTGAGGCCCACCTGCTGGCAACGTACATACATAGCGGTAGTGGTGGGCCAACGACACGCGCTACTGCTACGGCATTAGAAGTAGCGCCTGTTTTAGACAGCCGCTACCACTACAAGTAGCCACTGGCGGTGGCGACGGGACCACTTAGCTGTAGCGCTGGTTTAGTTTCCCGCGCTACTGCTACTTTTCTACTTGTAGCACAGGTCGATGCCCCACGCTACTTCTACTTAGCATTAGGGCTTTTCCACTATCCAGCGCTACTGCTAAAATCCTATGATACGGGGCACACCCGTGTGCGTTGCTCTTTCACGAATTGGAGGGGGATCTCACGAGGAACACGAAGAACACGAGAGGAAATCACAAACTCAAGGACAATCTTCGATTACACATCCACTTGAAACACACGAGTACACGAGACACAAGATCCACAATCAACAAAAGGATACACGTAACCGGTAGTCTCCTCGCTCCAAAGGAGGAGGTCTTGAATCCCTTAGGATCTTCCCTTAGAGGGGCCTTGGCATCACTTAGATCTTCTCTAAATGGAGGGCAATCTCTGTGGGAGAAGGAAGTAATGGAGCTATGCTAAACAAAAAGGTATTTGCTAAAACAAAGCTAACCCTAGAGAGAGGGGGAGAGGAGTTTATATAGTGCTAGCCCACGAAGGGGAAAGAGAGAGATAGAACATGGGCCTCGGGCCTGTGCATGCGCGCAGGCAGGCACCGGATGTCCGGCCAGGGGCCGGATGTTCGGCCAGTCGCGGGGGTGCCGGATGTCCGGGACACGGGCCGGATGTCCGGCCTGGAGCTGGTCACACGGCTGTGGACGTGGGTGCCTCGCGCCGGATGTCTGGGGCGGAGGCCGGATGTCCGGGGCTTCGGAGTCGCCGGATGTCCGGGCTGGAGGCGTCGTGATTCGCTCGGTTCTGGTCTTGAGTTGCCAGATTTCCGGGGGTGGTGGCCGGATATCCGGGGCGGTGCCGGATGTCCTGGATGGGACCGGATGTCCGGCGCCTGTACCTTCTGCTGCTGGCCCTTGGTGCTGGTGCAGTCTCCAGGGGCCGGATGTCCGGGGTCTTGGCCGGATGTCCGGGGTCTGAAGGGTGTTCTAGCCACCGTTTGTCGCTCTTGTCCGTTCTTCTTCGTGTCCGTTCCCATGGGGACTTGTCCTTCACCATGAGCATCTCCTAGGCCTTCTTCATGGTACCTGAGCATGCATAAGGTCTCCGTCTGAGGTAGCATCCCCGTTCCATGAACATCAAAAGGAGAGTCGAGTAGGAGAGAGGTCACCTCGTCTTGGATTGCGCGTGCATGGGCTCTTGTCATAGGACCCTTTGGAGCTAGAGATGTAGGTGATGAGTCCATGAGGATGGTGGGATGCTCCGCATCATTTCCCCCCTGGGTGATATCCGTCCTCGGATCAAGATCTTCATCACCATGGAATGGAGAGAGGTCCGTGACGTTGAATGTGTCGCTCACGGTGTACTTGTCGCGTGGAATGTCGATCTTGTAGGCATTGTTCTTGTAGCGTGCCAACACCTTGAAGGGCCCGTCGGCTCGTGGTAGTAGCTTGGACTTGCGTTCGTTGGGGAAGCGGTCCTTGCGAAGGTGTAGCCACACAAGATCATCAGGCTTGAACACCATGGGGTGCTTGTTGAGATTGCGCTTGTTGGTGACGCATTCCACTTGGCGTTCAATCGTGCGCCTTGTATCGTCATGCATTTTCTTGATGTAGCTTGCCCTTGCACGTGCGTCCATGTTGACGCGCTCTTGTAGTGGAAGAGGTAGGATGTCTAATGGGGACAAAGGATTGAAACCGTAGACCACTTCGAACAGAGACTTGTCGGTGGTGGAGTGACTTGCGTGATTGTAGGCGTACTCGGTGATGGGGAGGCAATCTTCCCATTCCTTGATGTTCTTCTAGATCAACACGCGAAGTAGAGTCGATAGCGTCCGGTTCGTCACCTTCGTTTGTCCATCGGTTTGAGGGTGACATGCCAACGAGAATAGAAGCTTGATTCCGAGCTTGGCGCATAGGGTCTTCCAAAAGTAGCTCAAGAACTTGACGTCGTGATCCGAGACAATGGTCTTGGGTACGCCATGTAGTCGCAAGATGTCCCTACAAAAGAGATTTACAATATGTGAAGCATCGCCTATCTTGTGACATGGGATGAAATGAGCCATCTTGGAGAAGCGGTCCACAACGACAAAAACGGAATCATGGCCATTTTTACTTCTTGGCAACCGAAGCACAAAATCCATACTAATGTCTTCCCAAGGTTGGAAAGGTATAGGAAGAGGCATATAAAGACCATGGGATTGAGCTTTTGACTTAGCTTTGCGGCATGTAGAGCATCGGTTGATGAAGCGTGCCACATCACGAAACATCTTGGGCCAAAAGTACTTGTTGGATAGTGTGGCATACGTCTTTTCGCGTCCAAACTGACCCATAAGTCATCGACTATGAGCCTCTTGATAAAGCAACAAACAAAGAGAAGACTCGGGTATACAAAATTTGTTAGCATGCATAAGATAGCCATCTTTCATATAGTAGTTCTCCCAACAAGATCTCATTTGACATTTAGCATATGGAGTAGCAAAAGAAACATCATTCTTATACAAATCTTTGATATGCTCAAAACCAATAACAGTCAATTCAAGCTGAGTAACTAGCATGCATTTGCGGGAAAAGGCATCCGCCACAACGTTTTCCTTACCCTTAATATATTTGATGACATAAGGGAAGGACTCAATAAATTCACTCCATTTAGCATGCCGTTTGTTCAACTTGGTTTGACCCTTTAAGTACTTGAGCGTTTCATGGTCGGTACGAATAACAAACTCATAAGGTCGCAAGTAATGTTCCCACACATGTAAAACTCTCACCAAAGCATACAATTCTTTGTCATAGATGGGGTAGTTAAGTTGAGCGCCGGATAGTTTCTCGCTAAAGTATGGGATACGACGCTTCTCTTGCATAAGAACACCACCTATCCCATTACCACTAGCATCACAATGCACTTCAAATGTTTTATCAACGTTGGGCAAAGCAAGCAAAGGTGCATGAGTGAGCAAATTTTTAAGTTCATGGAAAGCGGGGTCTTGTGTAGGACCCCAAATGAATGGTGCATTCTTCTTGCTCAAAGCATGGAGAGGAGATGCAATGGCGCTAAAGTCTTTGACAAAATAGCGATAGAAACCGGTTAGTCCTAGGAAACTACGCACTTGTTGCAAATTCGTTGGTGTGGGCCAAGTTTTAATAGCATCAATCTTAGTTTAATCTACATGAACGCCCTTTGAAGATACTACAAAACCTAGGAAAACTACCCTCTCAACACCAAAGGTGCATTTCTCCATGTTTGCATATAGTTGTTCATTCCTAAGGATTTGCAAAACATCACGAACATGGGTAGTATGCTCCTCAAGAGACTTGCTAAAGATAAGAATGTCATCAAAATAGACCACAACACAATATCCTATGAGCGGTCGCAAAACATAGTGCATGACACGCATGAAAGTACCCGGTGCTTCGGATAAGCCCATGGGCATAACAAACCATTCATATAGACCAAATTTAGTCTTGAAAGCGTTTTTCCACTCGTCACCCTCTTGTATGCGAATTTGGTAGTAACCACTTTTAAGTCAATCTTAGAAAATATAATGGCACCACTAAGTTCATCTAGCATATCATCTAAGCGAGGAATAGGATGATGGTATCGAATGGTGATAGCATTGATAGGGCGGCAATCGGAACACATGCGCATACTACCATCTTGCTTAGGCACTAGCATCACCGGAACCGCACAAGGACTCAAACTCTCACGTACATGCCCTTTATCTAGGAGTTTTTGGACTTGCCTTTGTATTTCCTTTGTTTCTTCAGGGTTGACGTGGTAGGGAGCCTTGTTAGGAAGCGGTGCTCCGGGGATGAGGTCGATGCGGTGTTCGATCCCTCGTTTTGGTGGTAGTCCTGGAGGTAGCTCATCGGGAAAAACATCTTGGAATTCCTGCAACAACTTAGATAACATAAGAGGAAGATGTGGTGAAGGGTTAGTCCGAACGACGTCATCTTTGCACACAAGTACATTGTGAAGAACGGTCAATGGGCTCTCACTCACATCCCTCAAATCTCTTTTGGTGGCTAAAAGAACTATATCTGTCATGTCTCTCAACATGAAGTCGCTCATTTTTGGCTTGTGGCACTCACTCTCTTTGAGATGGATCACTCTCTCACTTTTATCTCCACGATGTGATGAAGCTTGTTTGTCGGCGTTGACTTGACTTGGAGACATCGGTCGGAGTACATATTGCTTGCCCTTCATTTTGAAGCTATATTGATTTGTCCGCCCGTTGTGTGTGACGCCATGGTCGAATTGCCATGGTCTACCAAGTAGGAGGTGACAAACGGACATTGGAACCACATCATACTCCAAAGTGTCTTCATAAGCTCCTATCTTGCAGGAAACTTCCATGGTGTGGTCAACTTGGAGGGTTCCGGAATCACTTAGCCATTGGACCTTGTAGGGGCGAGGGTGCTTTTTCTTGACCAAGTGTAGCTTGGAACAAAGGTCCTCATTTGCCAAGTTGTTGTAACTCCCACCATCGATGATGACCTTGACGGATTTTCCTTGGATGCCCGCCTTTGTGTGGAAGATGTGGCAACATTAGTCCTCGTCTTCTTGTTGTTGGAGCGTCAAAACTTTGGAGACAACGAGAGCGGGGCTCGAATCGTTGTCGCAAAAGATTTGCGAATCTTCATCTTCATTCAGTTGGCGGTGTATGGCCACTTGCTCCAAAGCTTGCATCTCGTCGTCACTCATAGAGTCATAGGTGCCATCGTCGAGGAGAACCATATTGTGTTTGGTTGGACATTCGAAGGTCTTGTGGCCTCAACCTTGGCACGTGAAACACTTGATGGAGCTTGTCTTGGCGGTAGCATCCGGTGATGGAGAAGAGGATGAAGCTCTCGGCTTGTAGGTGCTTGAGGTTGGTCGGCTTGATGAAGTTGTCTTGTCCTTGTAGCTTGACTTGTCGCCAGTAGGTGTTGTAGATTTCGTAGTCGAAGTTGTTGTTGTCGTCGTAGCTTGAGCTCTTGAGCCATAGGTCTTGGAGGAGAACTTGGAGTACTTGTAGTCATCTTGCACTTGTCGTTCCGCCTTGGTTGCTTGATGCACGAGTTCTAGAAGGTTGGAGTATGGTTGGAAGTCGGAAATTTTCTTGACTTGGTAGTTGAGGCCATTCAAAAAGTGTGCCATTGTTTGCTCGTCATCTTCTTTGACATTGGCTCGGATCATAGCGATTTCCATCTCTTGGTAGTACTCTTCTACCGATTTGGTGCCTTGCTTGAGTTGTTGTAGTTTCTTGAGGAGATCTCGGTTGTAGTGTGTAGGCACAAAACGAGCTCGCATGAGATCCTTCATTTGAGCCCAAGTGTTTATAGGAGGTTCACCTCGCTCTCTTCTTCGCTCAATCACTTGTTCCCACCAAATAAGGACATAGTCTTGGAACTCGAGTAAAGCCATGGCTATCTTCTTCTCTTCATCATAGTTGTGGAGGCGAAAGATCTTGTCAACCCTAGGGCCCATGATAAGTAGTCTTCGGGATCCTTGCTTCCGAAAAACTTTGGCATTGTGAACTTGAGCTTGCTGAAGCGTTGTTCATGATGAGGACATCCCTAATAATGTTACACCCACATCCCCACCAGCTACACATATTGGACCAGTTACTAGAGCCTGCACATGCCAACTAAATTATCAGGTACTTTCGTTTCTTGGAAATCCTTCTAATGTTCATGAACATATGATGCTGCCTAAATTAGATACTTTTGTTTTACTTATGAATGAAGGACCTAGCATGGACAAGAAGGATGGCCATTGGAGCGGATCAAGCATGGAGAAGAAGGTGCGCGCGCAGGAAGGAACAATGGATTTTCCGGTGGTGATTTTCGCACTTTGAAGCCACCATAAGGAGTGCTTGGAGGCTTGGACGAAATATACAACATGCCACTTCATAAATTTCGTCCATAGGCTATTATAGGTGCTGCATCACCTTATTTTTGGGCCAGGCCCATGTAATTTTGAAATACCATATTATAGGCAGTTTTTAGAGTTCGTATGTGTGGGGAAACTGAGTTAGGGCTGGTTTCGGACCCCTCCTCCAAGGGGCCACGAAATCCCCCTCTATTCCCCCATATATACAGCCCTTAGGGCGTCGTTTTAGACTTGGGTTTTGTTTAGATTGAAAGTTAGCCATAGCCGCAACTTCGTGTTCTTCGTTTGTGTTCCACGACTAGACAAAGGCGTCACAGAACCCCACTTTCATCAATAAAGCTTTCCTCTTATATTCACAATACTCAGATTGCAATCTTAGTTCTTGCTTGTTCTTTGTTTGCTTGTAGGAAACAGACCCTCGTGGTCAGGTTGATCGTGCTCCGGCGTGGTCAATAACCTCTCAGAGTTGGTTTAGCGATTGCTAAGGCGCGACGTCCTCGCACGTTCGTAGTCGGATCGTCAAAGTCGACTCTGCCATAAACGATAGCCACATCTCATCGAAAGACAGGGACAACTTCGCCTCTATCAGTTCATCATTGTGGTGCTGCTGCCGAAATCCTTGTCTTGGATGTGGATCCTCATTGTCATTGCCTTGAGCGTGTTGATGTTGATCTTGTCCTTGCTCGTCTTCATGGTCGGGTTCCTCACGATGATCTTGAGGACGGCGACGAGGTGGACACACTCGTTGGCGCCATTCTTGGTGCTCCTCTTGGCGATTGGCTTCTTCTTGTCGTAGTCGACGAAGTTCTTCTTGTTGTTCTTGGCGAAGGGCTTCTTGCTCATGGTGAGCTTGGCGGTTACGCTCCTCCAAGGCGCGAGTAGCATCTTGCAAAGCGTGATGTGCTTCAAGCACTCGTTCATGACGGCGATGTTGTTCTTGTTCGCGACGTTGTTGTTCTTGTTCTCAGCGTTGTTGTTCTTGCTCCAACGCATCTTGATCTTGTTGGCGGCGATGGTCTCGAGTGCGAACGCGATCTTGCAATCCATTGCCATGAAATGGATTGTCTTGACGGTGACGATCTTGTGGAGAACTTGGGATGGAGTGTTCGTCACGATGGTGATGACGCGCTTGTGGACTTGCGTCGGAAGAGTACGTCGTTGAGTTGCGACTTGTGTGATGACTCCGTGTCGATGTAGATGTGGAAGGAGCGCGGTTGACCATCAAGGACCAGAGCTCCTCCATTTGGCTTGATAGCTTGGCATCGAGGTATTCCCTTGTGCGCAATTCGGATTCATGCAAGTTGGAGGCATGTTAGTTGATGCGGTCATGCAAGACATCTTGAGCTTGAGTAATTGCCTTGTGTGCGCCGAAGAAATGCAACTTGGTGACGTGGTTGTTCACGTCGTCGTCATGCTCCTCGAAGGCCGGGTCCGACATGATGTTCCTATCCATAGCACTCAAAGAGAGATAAGTGGAAGAGTGAGAAGACAATACCAATTACTGTTCCAAAAGTTGAAAGTGGATCAAGATCACTCAATGTGCAAGTATGGAAATAGTAGAATTGTTATCGAAGATCGTCCTTCTGACACCTACACAAATAAGGCTTATGGAGTAGCTTGGTTAGGATAGTGGCACAAATTGGAGTAGCTTGGTTAGGATAGTGGCACAAATTTCAAGCAATCCGAAAGATAAGATTTAATAAAGTTGAAAGTGATTCGTAAATGTCGCAAATGAGAAATTGTAGATCAATAGCAATGGGTATACAAGGAAACACACACACGGAAGAAAATTGGGGTCATGCAACCAAGGATGAGCCAAAATGTGGAATCCACGGAAAATGCTCTTGTTGCACAACACTAGAGAAACGCTAGCACGATTACACCAATGGGCACGATACGCACTTGTGCACACCCTAAAATGAACCAAACGTGTCGTCTTCCTATGCCTGACTTGCTAGGTGTGTATGTGTCACGTGTCACTCGCTCAAGTGATCCAAGATGATCGAATATACTATGCGAAGCTTGCGATGCTATTGCTCTTTTGCTCTTTGCTTAAAAGCTTTGCTTCTCATTTCTTTTGCAATGATGCTTTTTATGGACAGAATGCGGGACGTGCACACTAAGATAGCAATTATGTATGCGGATACTATTCGTAACACAAAAAATGGTACTATGAGACTATGTATCACTAACGTGCACAAGTAGCGTGACCCGGCAATACTCAATGGCTAGTCTCGATAGGCATGTAACGCAAAGAGGCTCGGGGTAACAATGCAATGGCAAGGGTAAATGGTCAAGAGTGTCGTCGCGGTTACCGTCCTTGCTTACGGTGAGGTGTCAATGTAGAGTTGGTTGGCGACGATCCGGAGCGATGATGAGCGGCGATGTCGATGAAGAACCACTCCTAATTAGTCGAAACACCTTAGGAAGTGGCGATGCTCGCGACTCAAAATCTCAAAGGCAAATGGGTTGCGGAAGAAATGGCGGAAGGTTGCGGAAGGAATGGAGGGAAAGAATAAATTCTGTCAAAATTGGAGGCAAAACAGCTTTGCTGTTCTCCAGGGGCCGGATGTCCGGCGGGCTGGATGTCCGGGGAACGGGCCGGATGTCCGGGCCTCCCGAATCCAGATCCAATATCAAGATCCCTATGAACTAGAGGATGAACACGATTTTTTTTGGCAAAATTGGGGCGATTTGGCGGAGGAAAATGATGGGGAAGGAGGGGAAAAGCTAGATCTACCTGTCCACAACGAAATCCACGGATCAAAATAGACAAAATCTCCTCAAATTAAATGAATCCAAGAAATTTGGTATGGCTATTTTTGTGGGGATTTTCGAAATTAGGTCTAAACAAAACAAAATTGGCTAGAAAACGAAGGGGGATACTCCAAATTCATGAGAAACGTGGCTCTGATACCAATATGATACGGGGCACGCCCATGTGCGTCGATCTTTCACGAATTGGAGGGGGGTCTCACGAGGAACACGAAGAACACGACAGGAAATCACAAACCCAAGAACAATCTTCGATTACACATCTACTAGAAACACACGAGTACACGAGACACAAGATCCACAATAAACAAAAGGATACACGTAATCGGTAGTCTCCTCGCTGCAAAGGAGGAGGTCTTGAATCCCTTAGGATCTTCCCTTAGAGGGGCCTTGGCATCACTTGGATCTTCTCTCAATGGAGGGCAATCTCCGTGGGAGAAGGAAGTAATGGAGCTATGCTAAACAAAAAGGTATTTGCTAAAACAAAGCTAACCCTAGAGAGAGGGGGATATGAGTTTATATAGTGCTAGCCCACGAAGAGGAAAGAGAGAGGTAGATACATGGGCCTCGGGCCCATCCATGCGCGTAGGCAGGCACCGGATGTCCGGGACACGGGCCGGATGTCCGGCCAGTCGCGGGGGTGCCGGATGTCCGGGACACGGGCCGGATGTCCTGCCTGGAGCTGGTTAGAGGGCTGTGGATGCGGGTGCCTCGCGCCGAATGCCTGGGGCGGAGGCTGGATGTCCGGGGCTTCGGGAGTCGCCGGATGACCGGGCTTGGGCTGGATGTCCGGGCTGGAGACGCCGTGTTTTGCTCGGTTCTGGTCTTGAGTCGCCGGATTTCCGAGGGTGGCGGCCGGATATCCGGGGCAGTGCCGGATGTCCGGGATGGGACCGGATGTCCAGTGCGTGTAGCTTCTGCTGCTGGCCCTTGGTGCTTGTGCAGTCTCCAGGGGCCGGATGTCCGGGGTCTGGAGGGTGTTCTAGCCATCGTTTGTCGCTCTTGTCCGTTCTTCTTAGTGTCCGTTCCCATGGGGACTTGTCCTTCACCACGAGCATCTCCTAGGCCTTCTTCATGGTACCTAAGCATGCATAAGGTCTCCGTCTGAGGTAGCATCCACGTTCCATGAACATCAAAAGGAGAGTCGAGTAGGAGAGAGGTCACCTCGTCTTGGATTGCGCGTGCACGGGCTCTTGTCATAGGACCCTTTGGAGCTAGAGGTTTAGGTGATGAGTCCATGGGGATGGTGGGATGCTCCGCATCATCCTATCTATAGGCTTTCTCCTAGTACTTTTCCCTAGTTGGTTTTGGTAATTAATTACAACATATATTTCATTGGACTAATGTTTCCACTAAGTATATTTCAGGAAAAAGTTCAATGTTGGATTGGCAAAGGATTGTGAGGAGACCCCAAGATGCAATGAATAGGATTGGCCAAGCTACAAGCATGAAGACTCTATATTTTATTTTGTGAGAAATCACTTTGGGTCCATAGGAAAGCCAATACTATCAGAAGAGGGTGAGGTAATAATGGTGAATGAAATGCTCAAAATGATCAAGTTTTAGCCACTAAAAACACTCACAAGCTCTCCCACAAATATTCTGTCTTAGACCCTACCACTCAAAATTGGTGCCACCAACAATATCCTATCGGCTACACCGAGTCAAAACCCTAGACAGAAATCCTAGCTAAAACCTACTTCTCAGTACTACCAAGTTCCATATCGGTGCAACCGAGTTTCAGTGACCAACTTCCCGTTGCCTCATTCACAAGATCGGAATTTCTGAGAATTGTGAATCGGTGTCACCGAGTTGTGTAACTGCCTTCGGCCACTCATATCAGTACCATCGATAATTCTATATCGGTCTCTCCGAAAACGCCAAAGTTGCCATATTTTGCACTAGTCGATGCCACCGAGTTTCTACTTCGGTTTCACCGAGTTGGGCAATAATGTTGTAATGGTTGGATTTTTGGAGATGCCTATATATACCCCTCCACCACATCCCACTCGCAAGAGAAGCACTCAGAACAGACCCACACTTCCCATATCCAAATTTCTGAGAGAGAACCACCTATCCTTGTGTTGAGGTCAAGATCATCCACTCCAACCATATGGATCTTTATTTCTAGCCTCCCCAAGTTGCTTTCCATCCAATCAATCTCTTCTACCCAAGCCAAAGTTGTGAGAGAGTGATTGAGTGTTGAGGAGACTATCATTTGAAACACAAGAGCAAGGAGTTCATCGTTACTACCGCATCTATTACCTTTTGGAGGGTGGTGCCTCCTACATTGGTTATGTGTCGCTTGGGAGCCTCCTACTTCGTGTTCTGGAGTTGAACCAAGAAGTTTGTACGGGCAAGGAGATCACCTACTTCATGAAGATCTACCCATAGTGAGGCTAGTCCTTCGTGGACGGAAGCCGTTATGGAATAGTCGAGGTTGCTAATTTGTGGACCCTTCGTGGGTGGAGCCCTCCGTGGACTCTCGCGACTGTTACCCTCCGTGGGTTGAAGACTCCATAAACATGGACGTACGATAGCACCACTTATCGGAACCACGGGAAAAATCTTCGTGTCTCTAAATTGTGTTTGATCTTCCTACCCTTATCCTCTTACGTATGTTTGTCTTTACTTTCCGCTGCAATACTCGTAGACATGCATGTGTAGGGTGAACTTGATATACTAGAATTGGTAAAATCTGCCAACTAATTAACTTGGGAAAAGGTTAGGTTTTTATTTGGTCAAGTAGTGTAATCACCCCCTCTAGACATACTTTCGATCCCTACACGCAGGCGGTTGAGGAAGATAGTCACCTCCCCGACGTGCTCCTCCAATCAGAGCAGAGCAAGAGCCGACCTGTCACAAAGGATGCCCGCAGTCGGATCCATCTCCTTCTCAATCATGGAAGTCTCTTCTTCGGCGTCCACACAGAACTCTATCAAATGGAAGGAGAAAAGGAAGTTACTAGAGGACGAGTGAAGAATCAAAGCAACATGAAATGCAGTCGGGTCATCGACATACCTTCGAGCTTCTCATTCATGTCATTGCCGTAATCCTCAATTAACTTCTCCAGTTCAAACCTTTTGGATGAAACCTCCTTCAACTTCGTCTCGGCCTTGGCAGCCTCCTTTGCAGACCTCTTGGCAACAGCCTCCAACATCTTCTACTCCTCCTCCCACTTCTAGAGGGACTTTATCTTGTCCTCGGCCTCTTTCATCTTCCGGCTGCCCTCCTTCTGGCAGACGCCAGCTCGCTGTCTTTCTTTTCCACGGTCTCCTTCATGGTGTCTATAGAAATGGAAGCCCGGAGTCTCTTAGTAAGTTGAAGATTTTCACTACGTACATCTAATAAAGTACTTTCAGTCAAACAGGGAAAAAGAACAAGTTCTGAAGCAGTCGGGCAGAAAGCGCTTACCTTCGAGTGATCGCTTCTCTTGCTCCAGACGCGTGCTCTTGATCTTCTCGGCCTCAAGGCTGAGGCGTAGCTCCTGCACCTCCTTCTCTAGGGCGTTGTAGCGGGTCCCGAGCTCGCACACGTTCTGCCGACAGAAAACAAGGAAACATCAATGACAACAATCGGTTTCGAAATAAAGGTTCATTCGGCCGAACTATAAGACTCTAAGACTCCCTCCGACTGCTCCAGTCGACGACATTCTCGGGGACTACACCCAGTGGGTGCGCTCAGTGCGCCCCCATTGGAATTCTACCTACTGGAGACGAGGTACTTCCACAAGCTCAGTAACAGGTTGTACCTACTGGAGATGAGGTACTTCCACAGGCGCAGTAACTGGTTCTACCCATTCGGAGAGAGGTCTTTCTCACTCGGGATGAGGTACTTCCACAAGCTCAGTAACAGGTTCTACCCATTCGGAGAGAGGTTCTCCTCACTCGGGATAAGGTACTTCCACAAGCTCAGCAACAGGTTCTACACCCCAACGTTCAACGTCAAGAGGCTCTGGTCCATGGACCATCACCGCATCCTCTTCGACAAGTAACGCTTCACTCGGGATGAGGTATTACCGCAAGTATCATTCGGACTCTAAGACTCCCGACGACTACTTCAGTCTACGGTAGTCTGGGGGACTACACCCAGTGGGTGCGCTCTACGCGCCCCCACTGAAGAGTAACAGGTTCTATACCTCGACAGTTAACGCCGGCAGGCTCTGGTCCGTGAACCATCACCGCATCCTCTTCAACAAGTATCACTATACTCGTTTCTACAAACATCACACGAATTCTAAGACTACCACCGACTGCTTATGTCGACGGCAGTCTTGGGGACTACACCGAGTGGGTGCGCTCAGCGCGCCCCCACTGGAATCAGAGAACACCCAGTGGGTGTGCCCTTGACAGAAACCCAGTTGGGACCTCCAGAAACTACATACAAGACAAAATTTCCGACTGAATATGGTACTTACAAGAGTACTTACTTGGACGTTCTTCTACAAAGCCTCGCTGGCGTCGTAGGCTTCTTTCAGCCTGTCGTTCATCAACTTCATCTGGATCAGCGCCTCCTTGCTCGCTCCCACCTGGTCCCCCGGGACGTGGTGTAGTCTGAAGATGGTAGCTGCAAGAGGAGTTGGCAGAAGAGATCCGAGTGCAGTTCTGGCCCCCGAAGAAATTCTCCGAACCGGTACCAATGCCTTAGCAGGCGAAGCGTCACGCATCATGACGTCTGCGTCAGCGGAAGGATTTGGCGGGTCGACCATGTCATCCACGTCAAGTTCTATCACTTGGCCCTGTTCTGTAATCATTCGGGAGTAAGCTCAAAGGAGAAATACAGAGTTCAAAGATCATGTCCGAGTGAATTCGAAGATTACGTTTTGAAGATGCAGCGTCAACGTCAGCTTTGTCCCCCTCCAGCGAAGCAGTCGAGGTGTTAGCTCTGGAACGAAGTCACTCGAAATGTCACATCACTCGGTCAAATAACTAAGATAGCAATCGATGCAAAGATACTTACGCTGAGTCCACCAGCACGTTCATCTTGGTCTTCGGCAAGACAGCCTTCCGAGGTTTGTTGGCGGTGACCTTCGGCTGCTTGGTGTTATTCTCCGGTGATGGTGCGAGCTCTGCGCGCCCACGCTTCGAGGTCCAAGTGGGAAGGACATGCGCTGAGAATATGGCGGCACCCGGACCTTTGGTGTTGCCCCCATGGACCCTAGGGTCCTCGAGTGCCTTGGAGCGGGGCTCGGGCAGAATCTCCTCTGATGGAGAGGATTCCGCCTCGTCCCCTGGGTCCGAGTCCTCCTCCTCCTCTTCACCGCTCTCGCTATCATCCATGTACTCTTCTTTGCCGGACGAGCCCTCATGGCGCTCGTTGTCGCTCATCACGTCAGCGGGGGCGTAGTTGACAGCGGGAATCAAGCTCACCATTCTCGTGAAGGCATGCCGGGTGAGATGTATGTCAACTAAGGTTTTTGCCAGCAAACATCCTGATCATTCGGAAAATTAAAACACACAGAATTTACCTCATTCGCTGGATTCTCAGCCGAGAACGGGGGCACCCGCCTCGTCCCCCTGTGGTTTTCGCGAGCCAGAGTGATAGCTTTGAGTTTGTTCTCCACGGCCTCGGCGTTGAGTTCCTCCGGGTGCGTACGTGTGAGGTCACTCGGCCCCGAGTACAACCACATGGGGCAGGCTCTAGCTTACAGCGACTGGATTCTTCTCTGGAAGAAGACCTCCAACAGGTCCAGAACATTGATGCCTTGATTCACTAGGGCTACCAATGCAATCACAAGGATATCTACATTGACTTTTGATACTTGTGATCTGCATTGGGTTTTCCGTGAAGAGGAACGGGTAATTGCAGCACAAAGCGGATAAGTATTTCCCTCAGTTATGAAACCAAGGTTTATCGAACCAATAGGAATATCAATCCTCAACCGTCTTCAGCAGCTGCACACAAATGAACAAACAACATGCACCCAACGCGGGCAAGAGGGTTGTCAATCCCCTTGATCTCGTTATTTGCAAGCAAATGAGTTGTTTAGATAATTGTTGATAAATATAAATTGCAAAATAAATAAAAACTAAATAAAGGCAGCAAGGTAACGCATCGTTTGTGAATATATAAGTGAATAGACCCGGGGGGCCATAGTGTGCCCTAGCGACATCTCTCATGTAGGCAACATACGGTGGGTTAACAAATTACCATTGGCAATTGATAGAAAAGCGGATAGTTATGCAATTTTCACGGCAATGATCATGTATATATAAGCATCACCTCCATAAGAAAATAGGCCGACTCCTGCCTGCACCTATTACTATTACTCCACTCATCGACCGCTATCCAGCATGTATCTAGAGTATTAAGTAAAACAGAGTAATGCTTGGAGAACGATGACATGATGTAGACAAAGTAAACGCAAACAATATGAATGAACCCCATCGTTTTATCCTAAGTAGAAATAGCAAAAAGACGCATCTTGTCCCCTACTTTGTTACTGGGATATAGAAACTCGCCAGGTTGAACCAACCACAAAGCACCACTCCCACCGATGAAATATCAATCTACTTGGCCAAAGCATATCAATAGATCGAAGAGCATTACGAAGCTATAGTGATCATGCACATAAGAAATAAAATAATTCAGAAGCATCTCAAATACTTTTCATGAATAATCTTCACATAAACCCACAATTCATCATATCCCAACAAACACACTGCACAATAGGATTACATCGGATAGATCAAAGCAAAGATGCGATGACCATTGTATTGAAGATCATAAGAGAGAGAGATTGCCATCTGGGTACTAGCTATGGACCCGCAGGTCTGTGGTGAACTACTCACACATCATCATGAGGGCAGGAAGGTTGATGAAGAGGCCCTCCATGATCGATCCCCCCTCCAGCAGGGTGCCGGAACGGAGCTCCAGATGGCCTCGCGACGGAGCAGAGACTTGCGGCGGCGAAAAAAGGGTTTCGGGACTGCTCCTGTTATTTTTAGGGTGAAAGAGAATTTATAGGCAAGAGAGGGGCGTCGGGAGGCAGCCGAGGGAGGCACAAGCCATCAGGGCGCGCCCCCCAGGGGCGCGCCCTATTGGCTTGTGCGGCCCTCGTGCGGCCCCCGGCCTCCGTCCGAAGCTTCCAGGTCTTCTTTTGGTCCAGAAAAAATCATCAAAAAGTGTCATGGCAATTGGACTTCGTTTGGTACTGTAAACGTGAAAAGTAAAAAACACGCAGAAATCAACAACTGGCACTGGGCACTGGGTCAATAGGTTAGTGCTCAAAAATATTATAAATGGGACAATCAAAAATTATAGATACGTTGGAGACATATCAACTTTCTCCTCTTTGGACACAAGCAGTTTGGGAACCGCCAAATGCGCTCAGGCAAATACGGTGGAAGATCCGATTGACCCTCGCCGACTGGGACGTCCTGGAAGTAAAACCAAGTCCCTTGCCAACACTTGACCGTGTCAGGAAAATTCATTTGCGGGAAACTGCCCTTTCACCTCAGTTGGATACCTAACCCCCCGCATAACTGAGCTACATTTGTCTTTCCCCCAGCCTGAGAATATTTCTTTACAGTCATAACTCGACACGTGAACAGGTGTTTGAACAGACCGCAGTGACGATGAAAGTCAAGGAAATTTTGGCAAAGGGAAACGAAAGCCGCCAAATAGGAAATGGCGTTGCGGGGAAGGTGGTGGAGCCGGGCTCCGTAGAAATCCAAGAAAGAGCGGAAGAATGGATGGGGAGGCAGGGAGAAACCTCGGTCGATATGGGTCGTGAGGAGGACCCGCTCATCCCCACGTGGCACTAGCTCGACCTCGCCTGCCACCGGTAGACATGAGCTCCCAGCGATCAGGAGCCCCTGGCTTTCTAGCTCCATCAGCCGGTCGACGGTAGTCCATGGCAGCATCCAGTCGCCATGGATGAAGCCCGCCGAAGCGCCTGCACTCGAGGAGGATCCGCGTGACGCCTTCTTTGCCTTCTCGGCCTTCACAGTGGCACTCCTCGTCATCTCCAGCGGATTGGTGCGACGAGTCGACAGAACTACGGCACGGGTGGAGCTCTCAGCGGAACAGTAGAGAAATCAAGGGGGTGGGGAATGGGAGTTATCTCTCTCTTTCTCCCCCAGGTCTATTCTTATACCTCGTCTCGGCGAATTCACAGCAGTCGGATTAGCGTACACCCCACAATCAACGAGCGGTGACAGATTCACAAAATCTCTCGGGCAACATTTCGGGGACGCATGGCGTTATTTGCGGTGCGGAAATCGAGGCGCCGCGTCCACTTTCCCCACCTCTACGACGCAACCGCCCACACGTGCACGCCCGCTTCTCATGATTTCGAAATCGGCGGAGATTTCGCCACGACGTGGTCCGAATGGGCTTCGCGTCCACTGGTGTGTTTCGATGTGCCAAATCACACCGAGTGTGCGAAGAAGATCTATCAAGCACTCGGATGAATTTTTCAACTGTCACAAGAACACCCGAAAGGTCAACGGTTTTATAGCATTACAAGTCAGAAGTTTCGACGATCACACTCTTGAGTCTTTGGGTTGTTTCTTTTGAGGGCGAATCTGACTCTAACCAAGTGGCTCGAACAGTCAGGTTGCCTGAGTCATTCTGAATCAATTCAACCTGAATCGGTTATGGTTTTAAGGTCGAGTGAGAAACGATCCGACTCATTTCCCGGTGTCTCCGAGACGTCGTCGACGTCACGTCACGTCGGTCACCTCGTTCCCCAAACCTCAACCGATTCGGTGGATACTGATGAGGTCACCTACCCAAGGTAGGGTCATGGACCTCACATCTAGGATCCACCTTGGGTCCTACATGTTCATGGAAGTCTCTGGAATACTTTAGCATTCGGATGATTTTACTAGATCCACTAGGATCCTTGGAACTCACTCGGACGTCATCAGCCAGTCGGCCAGGCTTCGGCACTCAGACGAGAAGAAGTAGAGGGACGAAGGAACTGGAATGTTCGAGGGACTTAACTCACATAAAGTTCTGTGAAGACGACGTTACCTGTAACGCTCCTAGTTAACACAGCCTTTTCTAGTAACTCCGGCAGTTACCATCATTAATTACCCTAGTAATGGCGCTCGGCAGGTATTGGCGCACTCTATATAAGCCACCCCCTGGCGCTAGAGCAAGGGTTATGAACTCTCTGTAATCAGACACCCCCCCATAAGCAAACACTAAGCCTCAGGGCTCGAGACGTAGGGTCTTTACCACTTCCGATTGGGGCCTGAACTCGTGCATCCGAGTGCTACACTTGTGATGTAGCTAGGCTTCGCCCTTACTCATACGTACCCCACGTACTACTGTCAGTCTTAGTCCCACGGCAATCTGCAACGGAGGCTGCCAAGGCCGAGACAAAGTTGAAGCAGGTTTCATACAAAAGGTTTGAACTGGAGAAGTTCATTGAGGATTACGGCAATGAGATGAATGAGAAGCTCAAAGGTATGTCCATGACCCGACTGCATTTCATGCTGCTTTGATTCTTCACTCATCCTCTAGTAACTTCCTTTTCCCCTTCCATTCAACTGAGTTATGTGTGGATGCCGAAGAAGAGACTTCCAAGATTGATAAGGAGCTGGATCCGACTACGGGCATCCTTCATGACAGCTCGGCTCTTGCTCTGCTCCGATTGGAGGAGCGCATCGGGGAGGTGACTATCTTCCTCAACCGCCTGCGTACTGCAGTCAAGGACATTGACCAACAAGTCGCCCCCGGAGAGGAGTTCTCGAATGACTTAGATGCCCTCATCAACCGACTGCAAGACATCCCACGTCGAGTGCAATCATGGAAGAAATCTGCTGCTCGCGTTGGTGATGACGTCGCCCTCTCCCTCGTTCGCGTCCTTTGCAAGGGTGTGGATGAGGAGACGTTGAAGTCACTTAAGGTCGTCAACAGGAAGAATGCTAAGATTGAAGACTTCATGGAGACGTTCCTTGTAGCTGCCACTCAGATTGCAGACTTCATCGACCTCGACATCTTCGCGGACGCGGTAGTTCCGACTGCAGCCAAGTGATCCTCGGATTAAAAAACTTCGAGTGATATTTTCCTCGGTATGCCGAGTGATTTATGTAACCGTACATTTGCCTTGACTTTGTGGCCACAGTTATCTGCACTTTTGCTTTGAATTATATGCAGTTTGATTGCTTTGATTTGACCATTCGAGCGTTTGGCTCGGTTCTCGAGTGTGGAGGGTATCCTCACTCGGAGTTGTTTTTGACTCAGACGATTTCTGGATCGCAGCTAAGTCCCCGAGTGTGGACGATATCCTCACTCGGAGTTGCTCTCGACTTAGATGATTTCTGAATTGTGGCCAAGCCCCGAGTGTGGATGATGTCCTCACTTGGAGTGGTTATTAACTTAGGCGATTACAGGATCACAGCTAAGACCTCGAGTGTGGATGATGTCCTCACTCAGAGTGGTTTTTAACTTAGGCTATTACTGGATGGCAGCTAAGTTCCCGAGTGTGGATGATGTCCTCTCTCGGAGTGGTTTTTTAACTTAGGCGAAATCAGGTTCGCAGCTAAGCTCCCGAGTGTGGATGATGTCCTCACTCGGAGTAATTTTTAACTTAGGCGATTATTGGATCGCAGCTAAGCCCCCGAGTGTGGATGATGTCCTCACTCGGAGTAGCTTTTTAAACTTAGGCGATTACTGGATCGTATCTAAGCCCCCGAGTGGGGACGATGTCCTCACTCGGAGTGTTTTTTTTAAGTTAGGCGATTACTGGATCGCAGCTAAGTCCCCGAGTGTGGATGATGTCCTCACTCGGAGTAGTTTTTTAAACTTAGGGGATTACTCGATCACATCTAAGACCTTGAGTGTGGACGATGTCCTCACTCGGAGTGGTTTTTTTTAAACTTAGGCCATTACTGCATCGCAGCTAAGCCCCCGAGTATGGACGATGTCCTCACTCGGAGTAGTTCTTTAAACTTGGGCGAAATCGGGTTCGCGGCTAAGTCGATCCATGCACCCACTGGGGGTGAGGAAAGATACAAGGATCACCGGGGTGAAAAAGTGAAAAGTTTTGACAAAGTGAAAGAAAAGTGAAGACTTTTATTCATCAAAGCCACTCGGCAGTTCATTACAGCAATGACAGAGTGTTTTCCATCTTAAGTGTAGAACTTGCAGAGCAGATCCGCGTTCCAGGTTTGGGGCTCTTCCGCTCCAGCGATGAAGTTATACAACCGATAAGCTCCGTTGTTCAGGACTTTGGATATCGCGAAAGGCCCTTGCCATGGAGGCACCAACTTTTGTGGCTTTTGTTGGTCCAGTCGGAGGACAAGGTCGCCTTCCTAGAAAGCACGCCCTCTGACATGTCTGTCATAGTAACACCTCAGGTCTTTCTCATAAAGCGTCGATCTGACTAGAGCTAGTTCTCTCTCCTATTCTAAGTGGTCCAGACCGTCTTGACGTGCCACTTCTGCTTCATCTTCATTATAAAGTTCCACCCGGGGAGCATTGTGGTGTACATCACTCGGACGGACGGCTTCAGATCCGTATACCATGAAGAACGGAGTGCGCTTGGTCGAGAAGTTTGGAGTCATCGGAATGCCCCATAGGACAGACGGTAGCTCCTCGACCTAGGCTCCTGCAGCATACTCCAAATCCCTCATCAGCCGGGGATTCATTCCTTGTAAAATCATCCCATTTGCTCATTCCGCTTGTCCATTCGACTGCGGGTGAGCCACAGATGCATAGTTGACCCGAGTGCCTTGAGAGTAGCAGAACTCACGGAATTCATCTGAATCGAAATTATTTCCGTTATTAGTGATGATGTCATGGGGAATTTCGAATCTGAAGATAATCTGCCGAATGAAACTAACAACAGTCGATGCATCCAAGCTTTTGATGGACTTCGCTTCGACCCACTTGGTGAACTTATCCATCGCCACCAGCAGGTGGGTAAACCCACTCGACCCGTACGCAGAGGGCCGACCATATTGATACACCACAGAGCAAATGTCCAGGTGAGCGGGATGGTCTTCAGCGCGGATGCACGTTTGTGTGTCTGATTCTTATAGAACTAAGACCCAACACATAGGTCGACTAATTCCTTTGCTGCTTCATTGGCTCGGGGCCAATAAAAACCTGCACAGAACGCTTTGGCAATCAACGTCCGAGAAGAGACATGATGGTCACAGGTTCCAGAGTGAATCTCGTGCAGGATCTGCGGCCCTTCCTCTAGGGAAATGCATTTCTGTGTTAAACTTGTAGAGCTTTTCTCGTATAACTTCTCTCCCATCACTTATAAGGATTTGGGTCACTGGATGATCCGTCGAGCCTCCTCTTCGTCTTCAGGGAGCTCTTGTGGGAGCAAGTATGCTAAGTAGGGTTGGGTCCACTCGGGAGTGATTACCAACATCTCGTGGACGAAATCCACCACAGCTGGAATGTCAATTTTAGTCGGATTCGAGGGTCCGACTACTTGTGGGGGATCCTCGGTGGAAGGATCCTCTTTGAATGAAGGAGAGCGCAGGTGCTAAAGTAATATGCCTTTCGGCACGACCCGCCGAGTGGAGCCGATCTTAGCCAGATCATCAGCCGCCTAGTTCTTCGCTCGGGGTATGTGAGGCAGCTCCAAACCTTAGAAATTCTTCTCCAATTTTGTGACTGCATTGCAGTACCCGGTCATAGCCGGACTCCGGATATCCCATTCCCTCATCACTTGATTGACAACGAGGTCTGAATCACCGAATATCATCAGACGTCAAATACCGAGCGAGATGGCCATCCGGAGCCCGTATAGGAGGGCTTCATACTCGGCCTCGTTGTTAGATGAATAGAAAGTGGATTTGAAGGACGTAGCTCAATCAATCTCCCCTGGGGGAAACGAGAACTACTCCGGCACCGTGCATGTTCCTTGGAGCATCTTGGATCCATCAAAAAACATGGTCCAATGTTCGGGGATACTTAGGGCTGGTTGTTCCTGTTCTATCCACTCGGCCAAAAAAGTTCACAAGCGCTTGCGACTTGATTGCCTTCTTGGCTTCAAACTTGATCTCCAATAGGAGGAGCTCAATCGCCCATTTTTCTACTCGGCCCGTGGCATCTCTATTATTCAGGATTTCCGACAGGGGGGCATCGCTGATAATCGTGACCGAGTGCTCTTGAAAGTCACGAGCCACCTTCCTAACAGTGAGGTAAATATCATAAACCAACTTATGGTAGTATGGATACCTTTGCTTGGAAGGAGTCAAGACTTTTGAGATGTAATAGACGGGTCTTTGCACTTTGAATGCTTTTCCCGATTCCCCGCGCTCCATAGTGAGGACAGTGCTGACCACTTGGCTGGTAGCCGCGATGTACAAGAGCAAAGGCTCTCGGCTGCTCGGAGCATCTAACACCAGCTAGGTGGAAAGCAAGGCCTTGAGCTCATCGAATGTGGCTTGCGCTTCGGGAGTCCACTCAAAGCTATCGGACTTCTTCATCATTCGGTAAAGAGGCAGTGCCTTCTCACCGAGTCAAGAGATGAATCTGCTCAGGGCTGCAAGGCACCCCATGAGCTTTTGCATGTCGTGCCGACGTACTGGTTACTTCATTCGGACAATGGCGCCGATTTTGTCAGGATTGGCCTCGATTCCCCGTTCAGAAACGAGAAAACCGAGTAGCTTACCTGATGGCACTCTGAATGTGCATTCTGCGGGATTAAGCTTTCTTTGGAAGCGCCACAGATTCGTGAAGGTTTTGGCAAGGTCTGTCAGGAAGTCGGAACTTTTCCTGGACTTGACCACGATGTCATCCATATACGCCTCCACATTCTGACTGGTTTACTTTTGCAAACATTTTTTAATCATGTATAGGTTGCCCCTGCATTCTTCAAACCGAATGGCATAGTGATATAGCAGAAACACCCGAATGGGGTGATGAAGGCTGTTTTTATTTCATCTGGTCCATACATTCGGATTTGGTGGTACCCGGAGTACGCATCCAGGAACGACAGTCATTCACATCTGGCAGTGGAATCTACTATCTGATCTATGCGGGGGAGGGGAAAATGATATTTCGGGCTGGCCCGATTGAGGTGCTTGAAGTCGATGCACATCCGGAGGGATTTGTCCTTCTTGGGCACCAACACTGGGTTGGCGAGACACTCGGAATGGTACACCTAGTGAATGAACTCGGCAGCTAGGAGCCGAGCGATTTCTTCACCAATCGCCTTGCGCTTCTTGACACAGGATCGACGCAAGCGCTCCTTGACCGGTTTGATATTCGGATCGACTCGGAGTCGGTGCTCAGCCAGTCCCCTGGGAAACCCCGGCATGTCAGATGGCTTCCACGCGAAGATATCCCAGTTCTCACGGAGGAAATGGATGAGCTCGGCTTCCTATTTTTCACCGAGTGTCGTCAAAGTGTTCGTAGGAACGGCACTCGGATCGCTCGGGTGAATGTGAACTTGCTTGGTCTCACTGGCCGACTGGAAAGCTGATTCCGTTGCCGGCCATTTGGACTTGAGAAAATCTGCAGTGTCCGCCGCCTTCTTGTACCTGTCGAGTTCGACCACGAGTACTTGCTCGTTAGCAATTTTGGAGCCCTGCTGGAGGCACTCCTTGGCGACTATCCGATCGCCGGTCACCGTGAGCACTCCTTTCGGCCCGGGCATCTTAAGCTTAAGATACACGTAACATGGACGGGCCATGAAACGTGCGTAGGCGAGCCTTCTCAGAATGGCGTGATAGGCGCTGCGAAAGCCCACCACTTCGAACGTTAGGTGTTCATTTCAGAAATTTTTCTCGCCTCCGAACACGACGTCCAGAGTGATTTCGCCGAGTGACTCAGCCTTCTTCCCAGGGATGATCACGTGGAAATGCATGTTGCTCTTGCTCAGTCGGGACATCAGAATGTCCATTGCCCTGAGCGTATCAACGTAGCTTATGTTGAGCCCGCTTCCTCCATCCATCATTGACGGTCGGGTCGACAACCAGTGCGTGCCTCCCAGGGGTGGCTATGCGGGATGGCTGATCCGAGTGGTCGAAGGTAACGGGGGTCTTTTCCCAGTTGAGGTACTTGACGACAGTCGGAGCTGCCATGTTTACCTCCCAATTGACGACCTTCAACCGGCTCTTGCTTTGGACATCGGCGAAAATCATGTTGAGGGCCTTGTCGACGTTCGGATACTCGGGAGCATCCTCACCTTCCTCGTCGTCGTCCTTCTCTATAGAGGTCTCTCTGCCCATCTCTTGCTTGAGCATTCGGCATTCCCGAGTGGTGTGCTTTGGGTACATCACATTGCCCTCCTCATCTCTTTTAGTATGGACAACACAGGGCTGATCCAATACCTCGGTTTTGTACTCAGGCTTCTTCTTATTAGCCCATTCCTTCTTCTTTGGCTTAGGCTTCCCCTGGCCAGGAATCGCCGCAACTTCTGCCTTTCCCGAAGGATCAGCTTTTCGTTTCTGCTTTTTGCCAGCGTTTCCCCCCTATTGAGGGGTGTCGCCGGCTCGCCCTTTCCCGTTTTGGAGGCGGTCTTCTTCTTCGCCATTCGAATACTTATTGGCGATTTCCATGGCCCGACTGAGAAACAGGTCTCCTGATCGGCCGAACTTCAGGATGAGCTCTCGGTACCGAGTGCCTGCCTTGAAGGCGCAAACAACTTGGTGCTCGGTAACGTTCTCGATGGTATTGTGCAGCATGGTCCAGCACTGAATGTACTCTCGGAGAGTTTCATTGCTCTTTTGGACACAGTGCTGCAATTTTGTCAGCCCACTCGGACGCTTGTACGTGCCCTCAAAGGTCTTGATGAACACCTGCTCCAGGTCCTCCCAGCAGTAGATGCTGCTAGAGGGCAACTGGTTCAGCCAAGCTCATGCGGATCCCTCCAGCATGAGAGGGAGATGCTTCATTGCAACAAAGTCATCGCCGCCACCGATTTGGACGGCCACTTAGTAATCCTCGAGCCATGTTTCCGGCTTGGACTCGCAGTTAAAATTTCCGATCTCCGTTGCCAACCTGTAGTCGGAGGGGATCTCGGCCTCTCGGATGTACCTACTGAAACACTCGAGCCCTGAAGTCCTCCATCCAATCACTCGATATTTGACCAGTCTGTTCTTGTCCACCACATTCTGTGTAATGATGGATCTGGCATTGAGCAGAGGAGGTCGTCGGCCACCTTCTTCATGGCCCCGGGGCCGAGCGGAACTCCGATTGTGATCTTCTCTGTGAGGTCGACCGCTGTCCTAGGGCCGCTTGCCGTACGAACCGCCCCTCGGAGGGGGAGTCCGACTGACGTCGCGGTCATCGCACCAACATCCTCCATGCTGGCCTCACGGAGGAGGACGAGAATGCCGACGCTTTCCGTATGCGTACAGGCTGTGTGCAGACTGAACTGTATCAGCCGGAACGGACTTGCTATATATGCGGTGGTGCGAGTGCGACACCTCCGAATTCTATCTCACGACAGTCTTCAGCAGACTCTGGATTTGTGATATGGGGCACGCCCGTGTGCGTCGATCTTTTCACACTTGGAGGGGGAAAAGGGAGAAATCACGAGAGAAAACGCAAACTCATGGACAAACTTCGATCACACATCCACTAAGAACAAGCAAACACACGAGGTAATTAGATCCACAAACAACGGACGGATACAAGTAACCGGTAGTTCTTCCTCACTCCGGGGAGGAGGCCTTGAATCTCGTGAGATCTTCCCTCTAGAGGGGCCTTGGCATCACTTGGATCTTCTCCGGTGGAGGGCAACTCCACAAGAGGAGGAAGTAATGGAGCTTGGCTCAACAAAGAGTATTCGCTAAACACAAGCTAACCCTAACACGGAGGTAGAAGAAGGGAATATATAGTCTAGGGGATAAGTGGGGGGTACATGAGCCGTAACTCAATCGGTCTCGCACAGTCGGGGCGGTTGTACCGGAGCTGGGACCGGTCGTACCGGTATTGAGGCATTAAGCGGAACAACCGGGGTAGTACCGGCCTTGAACCGCTTCAAAACAGAAACTTGGCCCGGTCGGAGCGGTGGTTGAGCGGTAGTGGACCGGTTGTACCGGTTGAGCGGTGGTTGACCGGTGGTGGACCGGTTGTACCTCTAATTCCTGGGCTGTTGCAATTCCCTCTCCTTGTTCTTGGCGTTCCTCTTGCTTCCTTCCTTCCTCTTGGTATCTGAGCACACAAAGGGTCTCTTCTTGAGGTAGGATCCACGTTCCAAGAGTATCACATGGGAATTCACAAAGGAGAGATGTCACCTCGGGTTCTAAGGCACGTGCGCGGGCTCTCGTCATGGGACCACTTGGAGCTTGAGGTGTTGAAGATGGGTCCATGGGGATGTACATGGGATGCTCCGCATCATCTCCCCCCCCCCTTGTGAGAGATCCGTCCTCGGATCAAGATCTTCATCACCATGGAACGGAGATAGGTCCGTGACGTTGAACGTGTCGCTCACGTTGTACTTGTCGCGTGGAATGTCGATCTTGTAGGCATTGTTGTTGTAGCACTCCACTACCTTAATGGTCCATCGGCGCGAGGAAGAAGTTTGGACTTGCGCTCGGTGGGGAAACGGTCCTTGCGGAGGTGTAACCACACAAGATCACTGGGCTTGAACACCATGGGGTGCTTGTTGGTGTTGCGCTTGGCGGTGACTCGCTCCACTTGACGTTCGATTGTGCGCCTAGTATCTTCATGCATTTTCTTGATGTAGCTTGCCCTTGCACTTGCATCCATGTTGACGCGCTCTTGGAGTGGTAGAGGTAGAATGTCCAATGGGGACAACGGATTGAAGCCGTAGACCACTTCGAACGGAGACTTGCCGGTGGTGGAGTGACTTGCGCGATTGTAGGCGTACTCGGCGATGTGGAGGCAATCTTCCCATTCCTTGATGTTCTTCTTGATCAATACACGAAGTAGGGTAGAAAGTGTCTGGTTCGTCACCTCCGTTTGTCCATCGGTTTGAGAGTGATATGGCGAAGAGAATAGAAGCTTGATTCCGAGCTTGGCGCATAGGGTCTTCCAAAAGTAGCTCAAGAATTTGACGTCGCGATCCGAGACAATGGTCTTTGGAACGCCATGTAGTCGCAAGATGTCCCTACAAAACAAATTTGCAATATGTGAAGCATCGTCTATCTTGTGACATGGAATGAAATGAGCCATCTTGGAAAAGCGATCCACACCTACAAAAACGGAGTCATGGCCATTTTTAGTTCGTGGCAAGCCAAGCACAAAATCCATACTAATGTCTTCCCAAGGTTGGAAAGGTATAGGTAGAGGCATATAAAGACCATGGGATTGAGCTTTGGACTTAGCTTTGCGTCATGTCGAGCATCAGTTGGTGAAGCGTGCAACATCACGAAACATCTTGGGCCAAAAGTACTTGTTGGATAGTGTGGCATACGTCTTGTCGCATCCAAAGTGACCCATAAGTCCTCCACCGTGAGCCTCTTGCAAAAGCAACAAACGAAGAGAAGACTCGGGTATACACAATTTGTTAGCAAGCATAAGATATCCATCTTTCATATAATATTTCTCCCAACAAGTTTTCACTTGGCACTTGGCGTAAGGATTAGCAAAATAGGCATCATGCGCATACAAGTCTTTGATGTGCTCAAAACCAACAACATTCAATTCAAGTTGAGTAACTAGCATGCATTTGCGGGAAAGAGCATCCGCCACAACGTTTTCCTTACCCTTAATGTATTTGATGACATAAGGGAAGGACTCAATAAATTCACTCCATTTAGCATGCCGTTTGTTCAACTTAGTTTGACCCTTTAAGTACTTAAGCGTTTCATGGTCGGTATGGATAACAAATTCATGAGGGCGCAAATAATGTTCCCACACATGCAAAACTCTCACCAAAGCATACAAATCTTTGTCATAGATGGGGTAGTTAAGTTGAGCGCCGGATAGTTTCTCGCTAAAGTACGCGATAGGACGCTTCTCTTGCATAAGCACACCACCTATTCCACAACCACTAGCATCACAATGCACTTCAAATGTTTTATCAAAGTTGGGCAAGGCAAGCAAAGGTGCATGAGTGAGCAAATTTTTAAGTTCATGGAAAGCGGTGTCTTGTGAAGGGCCCCAAATAAATGGTGCATTTTTCTTGCTCAAAGCATGGAGAGGTGATGCAATAGTGCTAAAGTCCTTGACAAAACGGCGATAGAAACCGGCTAGTCCTAGGAAGCTACGCACTTGTTGCAAGTGCGTTGGTGTGGGCCAAGTTTTAATAGCATCAATCTTAGTTTCATCTACTTGAACGCCCTTAGAAGATACTACAAAACCTAGGAAAACGACCTTCTCAACACCAAAAGTGCATTTCTCCATGTTTGCATAGAGTTGTTCTTTCCGAAGGATTTGCAAAACATCACGAACATGAGTAGCATGCTCCTCAAGAGACTTGCTAAAGACAAGAATGTCATAAAAGTAGACCACAACACAATAGCCAATGAGTGGTCGCAACACATAATGCATAACACGCATAAAAGTACCCGGTGCTTCGGATAAGCCCAAGGGCATTACCAACCATTCATAGAGACCAAATTTTGTCTTGAATGCGGTTTTCCACTCGTCACCCTCTTGTATGCGGATTTGGTAGTAACACTTTTTAAGTCAATTTTAGAAAATATAGTGGCACCACTAAGTTCATCAAGCATATCATCTAAGCGAGGAATGGGGTGACGGTATCGAATGGTGATAGCATTGATAGGGCGGCAATCGGAACACATGTGCATAGTACCATCATGCTTAGGCACTAGAATGACCGGAACCGCACAAGGACTCAAACTCTCACATACATGCCCTTTATCTAGGAGTTTTTGGACTTGCCTTTGTATTTCCTTTGTTTCGTCGGGGTTGACGCGGTAGGGAGCCTTGTTAGGAAGCGGTGCTCCGGGGATGAGGTCGATGCGGTGTTCGATCCCTCGTTTTGGAGGTAGTCCCGGAGGTAGCTCGTCGGGGAACACATCCTTGAATTCCTGCAACAACTTAGATAACACAAGAGGAAGATGTTGTGAAGGGTTAGTCCGAACGTCGTCATCTTTGCACACAAGTACATAGTGAAGAACGGTCGATGGGCTCTCACTCACATCCCTCAAATCTCTTTTGGTGGCTAAAAGAACTATATCTCTCATGTCCCTCATCGTGGAGTCGCTCATTTTTGACTTGTGGCACTCACTCTCTTTGAGGTGGATCACTCTCTCACTTCTAGATCCACGATGGGATGTAGCTTGTTTGTCGGCGATGACTTGACTTGGAGTCATTGGTCGTAGCACATATTGCTTGCCCTTCATCTTTAAGCTATATTGATTTGTGCGACCGTTGTGTGTGACGCCACGGTCGAATTGCCAAGGTCTACCAAGTAGGAGGTGACAAACGGACATAGGAACCACATCACACTCCAAAGTGTCTTCATATGCGCCTATCTTGAAGGAAACTTGCACGGTGTGTTCAACTTGGAGGGTTCCGGAATCACTAAGCCATTGGACCTTGTAGGGACGAGGGTGCTTTTTCTTGACCAATTGTAGCTTGGAACAAAGGTCTTCACTTGCCAAGTTGTGGCAACTCCCTCCGTCGATGATGACCTTGACGGATTTTCCTTGGATGCCCGCCTTGGTGTGGAAGATGTGGCACCGTTGGTCCTCGTCTTCTTGTTGTTGGAGCGTCAAAACTTTGGAGACAACGAGAGGGGGGGCTCGAATCGTTGTCGCAAAAGATTTGCGAATCTTCGTCTTCATTCACTTGGCGGTGGATGGCCACTTGTTCCAAAGCTTGCATCTCGTCGTCGCTCATAGAGTCATAGGTACCATCGTCGAGGAGGATCATGTTGCGTTTGGTTGGGCACTCGAAGGTCTTGTGGCCTCGCCCTTGGCACGTGAAACACTTGATAGAGCTTGTCTTGGGAGCATCCGGTGTCGGTGTAGAGGATGAAGCCCTTGGCTTGTAGGTGCTTGAGGTTGGTCGGCTTGACGAAGTCATCTTGTCCTTGTAGCTTGACTTGTCGCCGGTAGGTGTTGTAGATTTCGTAGTTGAAGTTGTTGTTGTTGTAGTAGCTTGAGCACTTGAGCCGTAGGTCTTGGAGGAGAACTTGGAGTACTTGTAGTCATCTTGCACTTGTCGTTCTGCCTTGGTTGCTTGATGCACAAGTTCTAGAAGGTTGGAGTATGGTTGGAAGTCGGCAATTTTCTTGACTTGGTAATTGAGGCCATTCAAGAAGCGTGCCATTGTTTGCTCGTCATCTTCCTTGACATTGGCTCGGATAATAGCAATCTCCATCTCTTGGTAGTACTCTTCTACCGACTTGGTTCCTTGCTTGAGTTGTTGGAGCTTCTTGAAAAGATCCCGGTTGTAATGTGTAGGCACAAAACGAGCTCGCATGAGATCCTTCATTTGGGCCCAAATGGTGATAGGAGGTTCACCTCTCTCTCTTCTTCTCTCAATTATTTGTTCCCACCAAATAAGGACATAGTCATGGAACTCAAGGGAAGCCATGGCTATCTTCTTCTCTTCATCATAGTTGTGGAGGCGAAAGATCTTGTCAACTTTGAGGGCCCATGACAAGTAGTCTTCGGGATCATTGCTTCCGGAAAACTTTGGCATTGTGAACTTGAGCTTGCCGAAGCGTTGTTCATCATTGTGGTTGTGATGCCGAAATCCTTGTCTTGGAGGTGCATCCTCATTGTCATTGCCTTGAGCGTGTTGACATTGATCTTGTCCTTGCTCATCTTCATGGTCGGGTTCAACACGATGATCTTGAGGACGGCGACGTGGTGGACGCACTCGGTTGCGCCTTTCTTGATGCTCCTCTGGGCGATTGGCTTCTTCTTGTCGTTGTCGACGAAGTTCTTCTTGTTGTGCTTGGTGAAGTGCTTCTTGCTCGTGATGAGCTTGGCGGTTGCGCTCCTCCAAGGCATGAGTAGCTTCTTGCAAAGCGCGATGTGCCTCAAGCGCCCGTTCATGATGACGATGTTGTTCTTCTTCTCGGCGTTGTTGTTCTTGATATTGTCGTTGTTATTCTTGCTCCCACGCATCTTGCTCTTGTTGGCGGCGACGTTCTCGAGCGCGGTCGCGATCTTGAAGTCCATTGCCATGGAATGGATTATCTTGACGGTGACGACCTTGTGGAGAACTTGGGCCGGAGTGTTCGTCTTGGTGATGAACACGTGCACGCCGGGGCTTGCGTCGGAAGAGTACTCCGATGAGTGTCGACTTGAGCGCCGTCTTGACGTAGTCGAAGTAGAGGGAGCGTGGTTGACCATCAAGGACCGAAGTTCCTCCATTTAGCTTGATAGCTTGGTGTCGAGGTAGTCCCGTGTGCGCGCCTCGGATTCGCGCAAGTCGGTGGCGAGGTTGTCGATGCGGTCATTCAAGGCATGTTGCGCTTGAGTAATTGCCTTGTTCGCGCCGAAGAAGTGCAACTTGGTGACGTGGGTGTTCGCATCATCGTCGTGCTCCTCGAATGTCGGGTTCGACATGATGTTCCTATCCATAGCACTCGACAAGATGTAAGTGGAAGAGTGAGAAGACAATACCAATTACCGTTCCAAAAGTTGAGAGTGGATCAAGTTCACTTAATGTGCAAGCATGAAAGTAGTAGAATTGGTACCGAAGAATGTCCCTCTCACACCTACACGAATAATGCTTATGGAGTAGCTTGGTGAGGATGGTGGCACAAAAATTCAAGCAATTTGAGAATAAGATTCAATCAAGTTGAGATAGATTCGCAAATTCGTAAATGAGACGAGGTAGATTTCTAGCAATGAGTAAGCACGGAAACACACACGTATAGGAAAGTGGTATTGTAACACCGAAAAATGAGCGCAAATGTGGAAGCCACGGTAAGCTCAAGGTGCACAATAGTGGAGAGACGCTAGCACGATTGCACGGATGGGCGCGATACGAACTTGTGCACACCTATGCGAAGCAAAAACTAGACGTCCTCCTATACCCAACTTTTGCTATTTATGTGGTTAGCACAAAATCTCTCGCTCAAATGATCGAATATGATATGCAACTTGCGATGCTATTGCTCTTCTGCTTTTGCTTAAAAACTTTGCTTTGCTTCTCCTTTGGAGGATGATATTTGGAATGATCACTATGCGGGACGTGCACACCAATGTAGCAATGATGTATGCGGGAGCTATTGTAACACAACAGGAGATACAATGATAAAGGTACGCTATTTGTAGCTATGCGGAGTATGTATCACTAAAGTGCACAAGTAGCGTAGCCCGGCAATACTCAATGGCTAGTCTCGATAGGTAAGTAACGCAAATAGGATCGGGTTAACAATGCAATGGCAAGGGTATATGTCAAGGGTGTCGTCGCGGTTACCGTCCTTGCTTACGGTTGGTGTCAATGAAGAAGTGGTTGGCGACGAATCGGGGCGATGATGTGCAGCGGCGTTGTCGATGTAGAACCGTTCCTAATTAGCCGAAACACCTTAGGAAACGGAAACCGCAACTCAAAATCTCAGAGAAAAATTTGATGAAGTCAAATGGTGGTAAAACCAAGATGAGGGTCTCGGGCACGTCGATAGCTTCAAAACGAGCCAAAGAACCCTCAAATCGGAGTTCGGGAGCGAAAGTTATGGTCAAAACTGCGAATCAGCCGAGGCTGAAACTGGGAGGAGCGGCTGTACCGCTCGGGAGGGGCGGTTGTACCGCTCGGGAAACGACCTGGGGAATTAGCGGTTGTACCGCAAGTACGGGCGGTTGTATCGCTCCTGGGCGGAACTGCAGGTCCGAATCCGCGACTTAGAAGAAAAATTCGGTCGATTTTGCGGAAGAAAATGATGGGAATGATAGGGCAAAGCTAGATCCACTTGTCCCCAACGAGATCCATGGATCACAATCAACAAAATCTCCTCAAATCCAACAAATCCAAGAAATTTTTGGTATGTCTATTTTTGTGGGGATTTTCGAAATTAGGTCAAATCAAAGCAAAAATTGGTTAGAAAGTGGGGGAAAAGACTCCAAGATGAGAATCAACGTGGCTCATGATACCAATATGATACGGGGCATGCCCGTGTGCGTAGATCTTTTCATAGTTGGAGGGGAAAAATGGAGAAATCACGAGAGAAAACGCAAGCTCATGGACAAACTTCGATCACACATCCACTAAGAACAAGCAAACACACGAGGTAGTTAGATCCACAAACAACGGACGGATACAAGTAACCGGTAGTTCTTCCTCACTCCGGGGAGGAGGCCTTTGAATCTCGTGAGATCTTCCCTCTAGAGGGGCCTTGGCATCACTTGGATCTTCTCCGGTGGAGGGCAACTCCACAAGAGGAGGAAGTAATGGAGCTTGGCTCAACAAAGAGTATTCGCTAAACACAAGCTAACCCTAACACGGAGGTAGAAGAAGGGAATATATAGTCTAGGGGATAAGTGGGGGGTACATGAGCAGTAACTCAATCGGTCTCGCACAGTCAGGGCGGTTGTACCGGAGCTGGGACCGGTTGTACCGGTATTGAGGCATTAAGCGGAACAACCGGGGTAGTACCGGCCTTGAACCGCTTCAAAACAGAAACATGGCCCGGTCGGAGCGGTGGTTGGGCGGTAGTGGACCGGTTGTACCGGTTGAGCGGTGGTTGACCGGTGGTGGACTGGTTGTACCTCTAATTCCTGGGCTGTTGCAATTCCCTCTCCTTGTTCTTGGCGTTCCTCTTGCTTCCTTCCTTCCTCTTGGTACCTGAGCACACAAAGGGTCTGTTCTTGAGGTAGGATCCACGTTCCAAGAGTATCACATGGGAATTCACAAAGGAGAGATGTCACCTCGGGTTCTAAGGCACGTGCGCGGGCTCTCATCATGGGACCACTTGGAGCTTGAGGTGTTGATGATGGGTCCATGGGGATGTACATGGGATGCTCCGCATCAATTTGCCAAATGCCCTCTCCAGCCGCAGAACCGGACGTCAGAATAGATTTAGCGATCTGAGTGGCTGCGGCTAGGTTCTCCATCGGTGTGCGCATCACCGGGATCTTGGGCGGTCTGTCATTTGGAAACAACTGCCGCCGACTGCGACTGGAGTTGGGTTGCTCTCTGGCCGCGCGATCATCGAGTGACCCCTGGGGTCGCGTGAGACGCTCACGCTCAGCCAAGGTGGCTTGATGCGTGGCATCCAAATCAATCTCCTCTGGGGAATTCCCAGTGATGGGAGTGAGCAAGACTTCGTCGTCCCTCCTCCTCCTCTCCTCCCTCTACTCCCGACTGAGAGGCTAGAGAAAATAGGTGTCGGTGTGGCCGTCGTCGCGGCCACCGTCACGACCACGGGAACCGCCCGCGGAGTACCCGGGAGGTCCGTGGTTGGTGGCGCGAGCCATCAGTATCTCTATAGTGTTTTCGCTGCTTAGCACTCGGACCCATCGGACAACTCGTCGCCCGATGAGGGGGACAGGCTGACGGTGGGTTCCCCAGAATCAAGCATGGCCACCTGCTCGAAAGTAGGCTGACGTACCATGACTTGTGTGAGCCATCGTTGTAGCCGCGAGCGCCCGGAGCGCTTGCGGCAGCCAGCATGGGGACGGGCAGGCACAGAGCCATAAGGCTCCGACGGCTGTCGAAGAAGAACTCCATGTGCTGCCGCGCTGAAATGTGTCGCACCGAGGGCGGGGAACGCGTCCGGGTCCAATGGTGCCTCATGCAACCATGCCGATCCGTCACCGACGAAGCGAAGGCTGCCAAAAATGATTTCGCCGCTGAGTGCGATCATGATGACCGAAAAAGTTAAATCTCCACCTGTGTTGGAGTTTGCTAGACATGCTGCCCCAAGGTGGGCGCCAACTGTCGTGGGAGTAAGACTGACAGTAGTATGGGGGGTACGTATGAGTAAGGGCGAAGCCTAGCTACCGTGCAAGTGTAACACTCGGATGTACGAGTTCAGGCCCCACTCGGAAGTGGTAAAGACCCTACGTCTTGAGTCCTGAGGCTTAGTGTTTGTTATTGGGGGTGTCTGATTACAAAGAGTTCGTAACCCTCGCTCTGGCGCCAGGGGGTGGCTTATATAGAGTGCGCCACCACCTGCCGAGCTCCATTACTAGGGCAATTAATGGTGGTAACTTCCGGAGTTACTTGAAACGGTTGTGTTAACTACGAGCGTTACAGGTAACGTCGTCTTCACAACACTTTATGTGAGTTAAGTCCCTCGAACGTTGCACTTCCTTCATCGCCTCTACTTCTTCTCGTCCGAGTGCCGAAGCCTGGCCGACTGGTTGATGACGTCCGAGTGACTTCCAAGGATCCGAGTGGATCTAGTAAAATCATCTGAATGCTAAAGTAGTCCAGAGACTTCCAGTAACATGTAGGACCCCAGGTGGACCCTAGATGTGAGGTCCATGACCCTACCTTGGGTAGGTGACCTGATCACAGACCTCTTGGCAACAGCCTCCAGCGTCTTCTTCTCCTCCTCTCACTTCTCGAGGGACTTCATCTTGTCTTCAACCTCTTTCATCTTCCGGCTGGCCCCCTTCTAGGCAGACGCCAGCTCGCTGTCTTTCTTTTCCAGGGCCTCCTTCATGGTGTCTATAGAAATGGAAGCCCGAAGTCTCTTAGTAAGTTGAAGATTTTCACTACGAACATCTGATACAGTACTTTCAGTCGGACAGGGAAAAAGAACAAGTTCTGAAGCAGTCGGGTAGAAAAGCGCTTACCTCCGAGTGATCGCTTCTCTTGCTCCAGACGCACGCTCTTGATCTTCTCGACCTCAAGGCTGAGGCGCATGTCCTACACCTCCTTCTCTAGGGCGTTGTAGCGTGTCCTGAGCTCGCACACGTTCTGCCGACAAAAAACAAGAACACATTAACAACAACAATCGGATTAAAAATAAAGGTTCATTCGGCTGAACTATAAGACTCTAAGACTCCCGCCGACAACTTCAGTCGACGGCAGTCTCGGGGACTACACCCAGTGGGTGCGCTCAACTAGCCCCCACTGGAATTCTACCTAATGGAGATGAGGTACTTCCACAAGCTCTGATGCGGAGCATCCCATGTACATCCCCATGGACCCATCATCAACACCTCAAGCTCCAAGTGGTCCCTTGACAAGAGCCCGCGCACGTGCCTTAGAATCCGAGGTGACATCTCTCCTTTGTGAATTCCCATTTGATACTCTTGGAACGTGGATCCTACCTCAAGAAGAGACCCTTTGTGTGCTCAGGTACCAAGAGGAAGGAAGGAAGCAAGAGGAACGCCAAGAACAAGGAGAGGGATTTGCAACAGCCCAGGAATTAGGGGTACAACCGGTCCACCACCGGTCAACCACCGCTCCACCGGTACAACCGGTCCACTACCGCCAACAACCGCTCCAACCGCGGCCAAGTTTCTGTTCTGGTGCGGTTCAAGACCGGTACTACCCCGGATGTTCCGCTTAATGTCTCAAGACCGGTACAACAGGTCCAAGCTCCGGTACAACCGCCCCTACGCTGCGGAATAGAAGTAGTTACGACTCGTGTACCCCCCACTTATCCCCTAGACTATATGTACCCTTCCTCTACCTCCGTCCTAGGGTTAGCTTGTGTTTAGCAAATACTCTTTGTTGAGCCTAGCTCCATTACTTCCTCCTCTTGTGGAGTTGCCCTCCACCGGAGAAGATCCAAGTGATGCCAAGGCCCCTCTAGAGGGAAGATCTCACGAGATTCAAGGCCTCCTCCCCGGAGTGAGGAAGAACTACCGGTTACTTGTATCCGTCCGTTGTTTGTTGATCTAACTACCTCGTGTGTTTGCTTGTTCTTAGTGGATGTGTGATCGAAGTTTGTCCATGAGCTTGCGTTTTCTCTCATGATTTCTCCATTTTTCCCCTCCAACTATGAAAAGATCTACGCACACGGGCATGCCCCGTATCATATTGGTATCATGAGCCATGTTGATTCACATCTTGGAGTCTTTTCCTCCATTTTCTAGCCAATTTTTGCTTTGATTTGACCTAATTTCGAAAATCCCCACAAAAATAGACATACCAAAAATTTCTTGGATTTGTTGGATTTGAGGAGATTTTGTTGATTGTGATGCGTGGATCTCGTTGTGGACAAGTGGATCTAGCTTTGCCCTATCATTCCCATCATTTTCTTCCGCAAAATCGACCAAA
This sequence comes from Elymus sibiricus, assembly GCA_039707655.1. Taxonomy (NCBI): domain Eukaryota; kingdom Viridiplantae; phylum Streptophyta; class Magnoliopsida; order Poales; family Poaceae; genus Elymus; species Elymus sibiricus. The sequence goes on from CM077665.1 coordinate 245,299,623, forward strand.
ATTTTCTTCTAACCCGCGGATTCGGACCTGTAGTTCCGCCGAGGTGCGGTACAACCGCCCGTACATGCGGTACAACCGCTAACTCCCCAGGTCGTTTTCGGAGCGGTACAACCGCCCCCAAAAGTGGTACAACCGCTAATTCCCAGTTCCGATAACTCCAGGACGCTCCAGGAGCGGTACAACCGCCCCTCCCAAGCGGTACAACCGCCACTCCCAGTTCCTGACTAAGGTTGATTCTTGTTTTGCACATAACTTCTACTCCCGAACTCCGATTTGAGTGTTCTTTGGCTCGTTTTGAAGCTATCGACGTGCCCGAGATCCTCAACTTGGTTTTACCACCATTTGACTTCATCAAATTTTTCTTTGGGATTTTGAGTTGCGGTTTCCGTTTCCTAAGGTGTTTCGGCTAATTAGGAACGGTTCTACATCGACAACGCCGCTGCTCATCATCGCCCCGATTCGTTGCCTACCACATCTTCATTGACACCAACCGTAAGCAAGGACGGTAACCGCGACGACACTCTTGACATATACCCTTGCCATTGCATTGTTAACCCGATCCTATTTGCGTTACTTACCTATCGAGACTAGCCATTGAGTATTGCCGGGCTACGCTACTTGTGCACTTTAGTGATACATACTCCGCATAGCTACAAATAGCGTGCATTTATCATCGTATCTCCTTTTGTGTTACAATAGTACCCGCATACATAATTGCTATCTTGGTGTGCACGTCCCGCATTGTGACCATACAAAACATCATTGCAAAAGGAAAAGAGAAGCAAAGCTTTTAAGCAAGAGCAAAAGAGCAATAGCATCTCAAGATTCGCATAGCATACTTGATCATCTTGGATCACTTGAGCGAGTGACACGTGCCGCATACACATAGCAAGTTGGGAATAGGTAGACGATACTTTTGGTTCATAGTAGGGTGTGCACAAGTGCGTATCGTGCCCATTGGAGCAATCGTGCTACCGTCTCTCTAGTGTTGTGCAACAAGAGCATTTTCCGTGGATTCCACATTTTCGCTCATCCTTGGTTGCATGACCCCAATTGTCTACCGTGTGTGTGTTTCCGTGTATACTCATTGCTATTGATCTACATTGTCTCATTTGCGAATTCTACGAATCTATTTCAACTTGATTGAATCTTATTCTCGAATTGCTTGAATTTTTGTGCCACCATCCTAACCAAGCTACTCCATAAGCTTTACTTGTGTAGGTGTGAGAGGGACATTCTTCGGTACCAATTCTACTACTTTCATGCTTGCACATTGAGTGAACTTGATCCACTCTCAACTTTTGGAACGGTAATTGGTATTGTCTTCTCACTCTTCCACTTACATCTTGTTGAGTGCTCTGGATAGGAACATCATGTCAAACCCGACATTCGAGGAGAACGACGATGACGCGACCACCCACGTCACCAAGTTGCACTTCTTCGGCGCAAACAAGGCAATTACTCAAGCGCAACATGCCTTGAATGACCGCATCGACAACCTCGCCACCGACTTGCGCGAATCCGAGGCGTGCACACGGGACTACCTCGACACCAAGATATCAAGCCAAATGGAGGAACTTCGGTCCTTGATGGTCAACCGCGCTCCCTCTACTTCGACTACGTCAAGACGGCGCTCAAGCCGACACTCATCGGAGTACTCTTTCGACGCAAGCCCCTGGCGAGAACGTGTTCCTCACCAAGACGAACACTCCGGCCCAAGTTCTCCACAAGGTCATCACCGTCAAGACAATCCCTTCCATGGCAATGGACTTCAAGATCGTGCCCGCGCTCGAGAACGTCGCCGCCAACAAGAGCAAGATGCGTTGGAGCAAGAACAACAACGCCAAGATCAAGAACAACGACGCCGAGAAGACGAACAACATCGTCGTCATGAACGAGCGCTTGAGGCACATCGCGCTTTGCAAGAAGCTATTAGTGCCTTGGAGGAGCGCAACCGCCAAGCTCATCACGAGCAAGAAGCACTTCGTCGACAACGACAAGAAGAAGCCAATCGCCAAGAGGAGCTTCACGAAAGGCGTAACCGCGTGCGTCCACCGCGTCGCTGTCCTCAAGATCATCGTGTTGAACCCGACCATGAAGATGGGCAAGGACAAGATCAACGTCAACACGCTCAAGGCAATGACAATGAAGATCCACCTCTAAGACAAGGATTTCGGCATCACAACCACAATGATGAACAACGCTTCGGCAAGCTCAAGTTCACAATGCCAAAGTTTTCCGAAAGCAATGATCCCGAAGACTACTTATCATGGGCCCTCAAGGTTGACAAGATCTTTCGCCTCCACAACTATGATGAAGAGAAGAAGATAGCCATGGCTTCACTTGAGTTCCAAGACTATGTCCTTATTTGGTGGGAACAAGTGATTGAGCGAAGAAGGGAGAGAGGTGAACCTCCCATCACCACTTGGGCCCAAATGAAGGATCTCATGCGAGCTCGTTTTGTGCCTACCCATTACAACCGGGATCTCTGCAAGAAGCTCCAACAACTCAAGCAAGGAACCAAGTCGGTAGAAGAGTACTACCAAGAGATGGAGATTGCTATGATCCGAGCCAATGTCAAGGAAGATCACGAGCAAACAATGGCACGCTTCTTGAATGGCCTCAACTACCAAGTCAAGAAAATTGGCGACTTCCAACCATACTCCAACCTTCTAGAACTTGTGCATCAAGCAACAAAGGCGGAACGGCAAGTGCAAGATGAAAACAAGTACTCCAAGTTCTCTTCGAAGACCTACAGCTCAAGTGCTCAAGCTACTACAACAACGACATCTTCAACTACGAAATCTCCAACACCTACCGGCGACAAGTCAAGCTACAAGGACAAAACGACTTCGTCAAGCCGACCAACCTCCAGCACCTACAAGCCAAGGGCTTCATCCTCTACACCGACACCGGATGCTACCGCCAAGACAAGCTCTATCAAGTGTTTCACGTGCCAAGGGCGAGGCCACAAGACCTTCGAATGCCCAACCAAACGCAACATGATCCTCCTCGACGATGGCACCTATGACTCTATGAGCGACAACGAGATGCAAGCTTTGGAACAAGTGGCCATCCACCGCCAAGTGAATGAAGATGAAGATTCACAAATCTTTTGCTACAACGATTCGAGCTCCGCTCTCGTTGTCTCCAAAGTTTTGACGCTCCAACAACAAGAAGACAAGGACCAACGGTGCCACATCTTCCACACCAAGGTGGGCATCCAAGGAAAGTCCGTCAAGGTCGTCATCGACGGAGGGAGTTGCCACAACTTGGCAAGTGAAGACCTTTGTTCCAAGCTACAATTGGTCAAGAAAAAGCACCCTCGTCCCTACAAGGTCCAATGGCTTAGTGATTCCGGAACCCTCCAAGTTGACCACACCGTGGAAGTTTCCTTCAAGATAGGCGCATATGAAGACACTTTGGAGTGTGATGTGGTTCTAATGTCCGTTTGCCACCTCCTACTTGGTAGACCTTGGCAATTCGACCGTGGCGTCACACACAACGGCCGGACAAATCAATATAGCTTCAAGATGAAGGGAAAGAAATATGTGCTACGACCAATGACTCCAAGCCAAGTCATCGCCGACAAACAAGCTACATCCCATCGTGGAGCTAGAAGTGAGAGAGTGATCCACCTCAAAGAGAGTGAGTGCCACAAGCCAAAAATGAGTGACTCCACGATGAGGGACATGGGAGATATAGTTCTTTTAGCCACCAAAAGAGATTTGAGGGATGTGAGTGAGAGCCCATCGACCGTTCTTCACTATGTACTTGTGTGCAAAGATGAAGTCGTTCGGACTAACCCTTCACAACATCTTCCTCTTGTGTTATCTAAGTTGTTGCAGGAATTCAAGGATGTGTTCCCCGACGAGCTACCTCCGGGACTACCTCCAAAACGAGGGATCGAACACCGCATCGACCTCATCCCCGGAGCACCGCTTCCTAACAAGGCTCCCTACCGCGTCAACCCCGACGAAACAAAGGAAATACAAAGGCAAGTCCAAAAACTACTAGATAAAGGGCATGTACGTGAGAGTTTGAGTCCTTGTGCGGTTCCGGTCATTCTAGTGCCTAAGCATGATGGTACTATGCGCATGTGTTCCGATTGGCGTCCTATCAATGCTATCACCATTCGATACCGTCACCCCATTCCTCGCCTAGATGATATGCTTGATGAACTTAGTGGTGCCACTATATTTTCTAAAATTTACTTAAAAAGTGGTTACTACCAAATCCGCATACAAGAGGGTGACGAGTGGAAAACTGCTTTTAAGACAAAATTTGGTCTCTATGAATGGTTGGTTATGCCCATGGGCTTATCCGAAGCACCGGGTACCTTTATGCGTGTTATGCATTATGTGTTGCGACCACTCATTGGATATTGTGTTGTGGTCTACTTTGATGACATTCTTGTCTTTAGCAAGTCTCTTGAGGAGCATGCTACACATGTTCGTGATGTTTTGCAAATCCTTCGGAAAGAACAACTCTATGCAAACATGGAGAAATGCACTTTTGGTGTTGAGAAGGTAGTTTTCCTAGGTTTTGTAGTATCTTCTAAGGGCGTTCATGTTGATGAAACTAAGATTGATGCTATTAAAACTTGGCCCACACCGACGAACTTGCAACAAGTGCGTAGTTTCCTAGGACTAGCCGGTTTCTATCGCCGTTTTGTCAAGGACTTTAGCACTATTGCATCACCTCTCCATGCTTTTAGCAAGAAAAATGCACCATTTATTTGGGGTCCTTCACAAGACACCGCTTTCCTTGAACTTAAAAATTTGCTCACTCATGCACCTTTGCTTGCTTTGCCCAATTTCGATAAAACATTTGAAGTGCATTGTGATGCTAGCGGTAATGGAATAGGTGGTGTGCTCATGCAAGATAAGCGTCCTATCGCGTACTTTAGCGAGAAACTATCCGGCGCTCAACTTAACTACCCCATCTATGACAAGGAATTATATGCTTTGGTGCGAGTTCTACATGTGTGGGAACATTACTTGCGCCCTCATGAGTTTGTTATCCATACTGACCACGAAACGCTTAAGTATTTAAAGGGTCAAACTAAGTTGAACAAACGACATGCTAAATGGAGTGAATTCATTGAGTCCTTCCCTTATGTCATCAAATACATTAAGGGTAAGGAAAACGTTGTGGCGGATGCTCTTTCCCGCAAATGCATGCTAGTTACTCAACTTGAATTGAATGTTGTTGGTTTTGAGCACATCAAAGACTTGTATGAGCATGATGCCTATTTTGCTAATCCTTACGCTAAGTGCCAAGTGAAAACTTTTTGGGAGAACTATTATATGAAAGATGGCTATCTTATGCGTGCTAACAAATTGTGTATACCCGAGTCTTCTCTTCGTTTGTTGCTTTTGCAAGAGGCTCACGGTGGATGACTTATGGGTCACTTTGGACGCGACAAGACGTATGCCACACTATCCAACAAGTACTTTTGGCCCAAGATGTTTCGTGATGTTGCACGCTTCACCAACTGATGCTCTACATGCCGCAAAGCTAAGTCCAAGGCTCAATCCCATGGTCTTTATATGCCTCTACCTATACCTTTTCAACCTTGGGAAGACATTAGTATGGATTTTGTGCTTGGCTTGCCACAAACTAAAAATGGCCATGACTCCGTTTTTGTAGTTGTGGATCGCTTTTCCAAGATGGCTCATTTCATTCCATGTCACAAGATAGACGATGCTTCACATATTGCAAATTTGTTTTGTAGGGACATCTTGCGACTACATGGCGTTCCAAAGACCATTGTCTCGGATCGCGACGTCAAATTCTTGAGCTACTTTTGGAAGACCCTATGCGCCAAGCTCGGAATCAAGCTTCTATTCTCTTCGGCATATCACCCTCAAACCGATGGACAAACGGAGGTGACGAACCGGACACTTTCTACCCTACTTCGCGTGTTGATTAGGAAGAACATCAAGGAATGGGAAGATTGCCTCCCCATTGCCGAGTACGCCTACAATCGCGCAAGTCACTCCACCACCGGCAAGTCTCCGTTTGAAGTGGTCTACGGCTTCAATCCGTTGTCCCCATTGGACATCCTACCTCTACCACTCCAAGAGCGCGTCAACATGGATGCAAGTGCAAGGGCAAGCTACATCAAGAAAATGCATGAAGATACAAGGCGCACGATCGAACATCAAGTGGAGCGAGTCACCGCCAAGCGCAACACCAACAAGCACCCCATGGTGTTCAAGCCCGGTGATCTTGTGTGGTTACACCTCCGCAAGGACCGTTTCACCACCGAGCGCAAGTCCAAGCTTCTTCCTCGCGCCGATGGACCATTCAAGGTAGTGGCGCGCTACAACAACAATGCCTACAAGATCGACATTCCACGCGACAAGTACAACATGAGCGACACATTCAACGTCACGGACCTATCTCCGTTCCATGGTGATGAAGATCTTGATCCGAGGACGGATCTGTCACAAGGGGGGGAGATGATGCGGAGCATCCCATATACATCCCCATGGACCGATCATCAACACCTCAAGCTCCAAGTGGTCCCTTGACGAGAGCCTGCGCACGTGCCTTAGAATCCGAGGTGACATCTCTCCTTTGTGAATTCCCATTTGATACTCTTGGAGCGTGGATCCTACCTGAAGAAGAGACCCTTTGTGTGCTCAGGTACCAAGAGGAAGGAAGGAAGCAAGAGGAACGCCATGAACAAGGAGAGGGATTTGCAACAGCCCAGGAATTAGGGGTACAACCGGTCCACCACCGGTCAACCACCGCTCCACCGGTACAACCGGTCCACTACCGCCAACAACCGCTCCAACCGCGGCCAAGTTTCTGTTCTGGTGCGGTTCAAGACCGGTACTACCCCGGATGTTCCGCTTAATGTCTCAAGACCGGTACAACCGGTCCAAGCTCCGGTACAACCGCCCCTACGCTGCGGAATAGAAGTAGTTACGACTCGTGTACCCTCCACTTATCCCCTAGACTATATGTACCCTTCCTCTACCTCCGTCCTAGGGTTAACTTGTGTTTAGCAAATACTCTTTGTTGAGCCTAGCTCCATTACTTCCTCCTCTTGTGGAGTTGCCCTCCACCGGAGAAGATCCAAGTGATGCCAAGGCCCCTCTAGAGGGAAGATCTCACGAGATTCAAGGCCTCCTCCTCGGAGTGAGGAAGAACTACCGGTTACTTGTATCCGTCCGTTGTTTGTGGATCTAACTACCTTGTGTGTTTGCTTGTTCTTGGTGGATGTGTGATCGAAGTTTGTCCATGAGCTTGCGTTTTCTCTCGTGATTTCTCCCTTTTTCCCCTCCAAGTTTGAAAAGATCTACGCACGCGGGAGTGCCCCGTATCAAGCTCAGTAAGAGGTTCTACCTACTGGAGATGAGGTACTTCCACAAGCTCAGTAACAGGTTCTACCCATTCAGAGAGAGGTCTTCCTCACTTGGGATGAGGTACTTCCACAAGCTCAGCAACCGGTTCTACACCCCAACGGTTAACGTCGAGATGCTCTGGTCCATGAACTATCACCGCATTCTCTTCGACAAGTATCACTTCACTAGGGATGAGGTATTACTGCAAGTATCATTCGGACTCTAAGACTCATGTCGACTGCTTCAGTCGACGGCAGTCTAGGGGACTACACCCAGTGGATGCGCTCATTGCGCTCCCGCTGGAGAGTAACAGGTTCTGTACCTCGACGGTTAATGTCGGGAGGCTCTGGTCCGTGGACCATCACATCATCCTCTTTGACAAGTATCACTATACTCGTTTCTACAAACGTCAAACGGATTCTAAGACTCCCGCCGACTCCTTCAGTCGATGGCTGTCTCGGGGACTACACCCAGTGGGTGCTCTCAGCGCACCCCCACTGGAATCAAAGAATACCCGGTAGGTGTGCCCCCGACGCAAACCCACTCGGGACCTCCAGAAACTACATACAAGACAAAATTTCTGGCTTAAGATGGTACTTACAAGAGTACTTACTCGGACGTTCTTCTCCAAAGCCTCGCTGGCGTCGTAGGCCTCTTTTAGCCTGTTGTTCATCAACTTCAGCTGGATCAGTGCCTCCTTGCTCGCTCCCACCTGGTCCTCCAGGACGTGGTGTAGTCTGAAGATGTTAGCTGCAGGAGGAGTTGGCAAAGGCGAAGCATCACGCATCACGACGTCTGCATCAGCGGAAGGATTCGGCGGGTCGACCTTGTCATCCACGTCAAGTTCTAACACTTCGCGCGGTTCTATAATCACTCGAAGATCATTCGGGAGTAAGCTCAAAGGAGAAACACGGAGTTCAAAGATCATGTCTGAGTGAATTCAAAGATTACCTTTTGAAGATGCAGCGTCAACGTCAGCTTTGTCCTTCTCCAGCGAAGCAGTCGAGGTGTCAGCTCTACAACGAACCCACTCGGAACGTCACATCACTCGGTCAAATAACTGAGATAGCAATCGATGCAAAGATACTTACGCTGAGTCCACCGGCACATTCATCTTAGTCGGGTGACCTTCGGCTGCTTGGCATTCTTCTCGGGTGACGGTGCGAGCTCGCCGCGCCCGCGCTTCGAGGTCCGAGTGGGAAGGGCAGGCGCTGAGGACTTGGCGGCAGCCGGACCTTTGGTGTTGCCCCCACTGACCCCAGGGTCCTGCCGCGCCTTGGAGCGGGGCTCGGGCAGAATCTCCTCTGATGGAGAGGATTCCGCCTCAAGCCCTGGGTCCGAGTCCTCCTCCTCCTCCTCCTCCTCACCGCTCTCGCTGTCATCCACGTACTCTTCTTCGCCGTCCGAGCTCTCACGGCGCTCGTTGTCACTCGTCACGTCTGATGTCTACTACGCAACTTTATTCTTGTAGACTTTGTTGGGCCTCCAAGCGCAGAGTTTTGTAGGACAGTAGCAATTTTCCCTCAAGTGGATGACCTAAGGTTTATCAATCCGTGGGAGGTGTAGGATGAAGATGGTCTCTCTCAAACAACCCTGCAATCAAATACAAGAAATCTTGTGTCCCCAACACACCCAATACAATGCAAATTGTATAGGTGCACTAGTTCGGCGAAGAGATGGGGATACAAGTGCAATATGGATGGTAGATAAAGGTTTTTGTAATCTGAAAAAAATAAAAAAAGCAAGGTAGCTAGTAACAAAAGGGAGCACAAATGGTATTGCAATGCTTGAAAACAAGGCCTAGGGTCCATACTTTCGCTAGTGCAATCTCTCAACAATGCTAATATAATTGGATCACATAACCGTCCTCAACGTGCAACGAAGAATCACTCTAAAGTTCTTATCTAGCGGAGAACATAAGAAGAAATTGTTTGTAGGGTACGAAACCACCTTAAAGTTATCCTTTCCGATCAATCTATTCAAGAGTTCGTACTAAGATAACATCAAGTTATCCTTTCCGTTCGATCTATCTAAGTGTTCGTACTAGAATAACACCATATGATATGCATCAACCAACTCTAATGTCACGTAGATACTCCAATGTCACCACAAGTATCCATGAGTTAATTATACGATACGCATCAAACAATTTCAGATTCGTAATACTCAATCCAACACAAAGAACCTCAAAGAGTGCCTCGAGATTTCTACCGGAGAAAGTAGGACAAGAACGTGTATCAACCCCTATGCATAGATTACCCCAATGTCACCTCGGGAATCCGCAAGTTGAGTACCAAAACATATATCAAGTGGATCAATAGAATACCCCATTGTCACTACGGGTATCCGCATGCAAGACATATATCAAGTGTTCTCAAATCCAATATTCAATCCAACATAACGAGATCTCAAAGGGAAAGATTCAATTCATCACAACAAGATAGCAAGGGAAACATCATATGATCCGACTATATTAACAAAGCCCGTGATACATCAAGATCGTGACATCTCAAGAACACGAGAGAGAGAGAGAGATTGAACACATAGCTACCGGTACATACCCTCATCCCCAAGGGTGGAACTACTCCCTCCTCATCATGGCCTCCGCCTGGACGATGAAGATGGCCACCGGAGATGGATTCCCCTCTCCGGCAGTGTACTAGAACGCCTCTAGATTGGCTTTTCGTTGATAGAGAGAGTTGCGGCGGTGGAACGGAGAGTCTAGGGTTATTTTTGATGGTTTCTATATTTATAGGATTTTTGGGTGTCGGTTTCACGCAAAGATGGGCCACGATGTGGGCACAAGACACCAGGGCGCGCCTGGGGCCTCTGGCGCGCCCTGGTGGGTTGGGCCCACCTCGTGGCTCTTCTCCGGTGGTTCTTCGCTCCAATATTGCTTATTTGGTCCAGAAAAATCAGCAAAAAGTTTCGGGCGATTCCGAGAACTTTCATTTTCTGCACAAAAACAACACCACGGTAATTCTGCTAAAAACAACGTCAGTCCGGGTTAGTTCTAAATAAATCATATAAAGTGCATCAAAACCATATAAAAGTATTGTAAACATAGATGAATATGGCATGAATACTTCATAAATTATCGATACGTTGGAGACGTATCAGCATCCCCAAGCTTAATTCCTACTCGTCCTCGAGTAGGTAAATGATAAAAGAAATAATTTATGAAGTGTGAATGCTAGCATAGTGCATAAGTTTGATCAATGATAATTTCAACCACTTTTCCTAGCATCATAATAGCAACTCTTTCTCATAAAACTCATCATGATAAAGTAGCAACTAATTCACTTGTTACGGTTCAAACAATGAATTCTCTTGAAACTTAACAACCTATGTTCTTAGTCACCAAACAATTGAAATTCAACTTATTCTCAACAAAGTCTAAGTAAGAGCTCCACATACTCAATCATCATATAGTCTTCTATGATTGCTAGTACTCAAAGCATATTTTTAGAACAAATGGCATCCATAGAACACAGAGAAAGATAGGGGCTTAATGTTTCGCCTCCCAACACATTTATCATAGAGATAATTGTCAACAATATAAATCATGATCAAATATATTTGACTGGATATATATGTTCGGATCTTTCCCCACCACATGATGCTTGCCAACTAATAGATTGAGGTTGGAATAAGAAGTTGACTCAACATGAAAAGTAAGTAACATGAAAGTAAATAGATTGTCCCTTCGCAGAGGAAAGCAGGGATTTGCAAAGGTGCCAGAGCTCAAAGCTTAAATCAGAGATAAATATAATGTTGGGAGGTGCACCCTTCCTGTCAACGTTATGACCAAGAGTTTTCAATATCTTCCATGTTAAACACATTAGCGGCGGTTCCCAAGCGGTAAAAATAAAGGTTTACTCCCCCTTCACCAACAAACACACTCCACGGCTAGCCGAATCCACGGGTACCGTCCATACCAACAACATTCCTGGGGGAGTTTTGTTTAATTATTTGCATTTTTTATATTTCAGGACTGGGAATCCCTATTACCGCCCCTCTCATGCAAGGACAAGTGAATAAACACTCATCATGAGAATAACCCGCTTAACATGGAAGATACTGACCGCCCCCTGTCGCTCCATGAGCGGTCCAGGCACACAAAACAGGTGTTCATTTGAAATTTTAGAGGTGGCACATGCAAATTTACTTGGAATGGCAGTGAAATACCATATATAGGTAGGTATGATGGACTCTTATGGAAGAAACTTGGCTCAAGGATTTGGATGCACATGTAGTATCTCTACTTAGTACGAAGTGTTGGCTAGCAAAAGGTTCTAAACAAGCACCACATGTTGGAGGATCCACAACAATATAACTTCTATGCAAATATACACAACCATAACTCATTACATTGTCTTCCTTGTCCAACATCAACTAATTTGCTCATGTTTGAAAATAATTAATGGGTATTCACAATCATAGAAGATGTCCAAGATAATATATTTGTATGTAAAAGTTCTCTTCCTTATACTAATCATTCCCGAATTGCTTGTATGACCAATATTGTGATTGTCAGACTTCAATAGATTTTACTTTATAAACCAGATGTGAAACTACTACTAAGAATAAAGCACATTAATAATTTCAGATTTATGATATTCAATTCATTCACAATTTACTCATAGGATACAAGTGAAGCACAAGAGTAAACATCAAACTACTCTCAAAAGATATAAGTGAAGATCAATGAGTAGGTAAACAATCAAGTAGCTATATGAGGGATCTCTCTCAATAAATATTTTTCAGATCTGAGTATTTTATTAAACAGCAAACAAAAGAAAAATAGCACTCCAAGAATAGCACGCATCATGTGAACGAATAAAAATTTAGGCTCAACATAGGCTAACTGATAATTGTTGATGAAGAGAGGTGGGATGCGTAGCATCCCCAAGCTTAGATGCTTGAGACTTCTTGAAATATTTACTTGGGGTGCCTTGGGCATCCCCAAGCTTGAGCTTTTGTATCTCGTTCAATCCTCTCATATCATGGTTTCACCTATTCTTAAAAACTTCATCCACACAAAACTCGAAAAGAACTCGTGAGATAGGTTAGTACACATAATAATAAATCAACTCTTTATGTACTGCCAAGACAAGTTGCATAATAATTTCAAACATCATCTACTTTTTACTATCATTTCCACAATTTATATCTACCAATATAGGCTATGGAAACAATAGGATAAGCAGATAACAAAACTATGACAGCAATCAGTCAAAACAGAAAAGTCTGTAGCAATTTATGAAAACAGTGTACTTATGTAACTCACAAAAATATAAAAATGTAGGACATGCTAAAGAATTTATATGAAAATACTGTGTAAAAATTTGAGAAACTTTCCACGTTCCAGTAAAATATGAAAATTCAAACACTACAGCAAATGTTTCTATTTTTACACAGCACACATCAAAACATGCAATGCAAGCATCCTAAGACAATTCTTGGATTTTTTTATTGAAAAACAAGATTATAAATAACACCTAACATAAAATAACAAAATATAATGACGATCCAAGAAAAGCACATATTATGTGACGAATAAAAATATAGCTCTAAGTAAGATATACTGATAATGTTGAAGACGAAAGAGGGGATGCCTTCCGGGGCATCCCCAAGCTTAGGCGCTTGAGTCTTCCATGGATATTACATTGGGGGTGCCTTGGGCATCCCCAAGCTTAGGTTCTTGTCACTCCTTATTCTCCCCATATCGGTGTCTCACCCAAAACTTGAAAACTTCAATCACACAAAACTTAACGGAACTTCGTGAGAAGGGTTAGTGTAATAAAGATAAATCATTCACTTAGGTACTGTCAAGACAAGATTCATACTTGTTCCCACATGATACCTACTATATTATACCATTCCCATAATTTATACCATTAAATATAAGCTATGAAAACAGTAAAACAAGCAAACTATGCATGCAAAACAGAACCTGTCAGAAACAGAACAGTCTGTGAAGATCTGTAGTATAGCCATACTTCCCTATCTCTAAAACTTCTGAAACATTAGTACAACCTAAATAATTTGTATATTAATACTGTGTAAAAATTTCAGATCATTATCACGCTCCAGTAAAAAATGAAAATTCTAGTACTCGAGTCAAAAGTTTCTGTTTTGGTTCAGCATCAATTCTACTCATCTTGTGAGTCATCCCAAAGGCTTTACTTGGCACTTTATTGAAATAGAAGATACAAAATATTATTACTACAGTAGCTTAATCATGTGAACACATCAAAACATAAAGTATAAGTGTTGGGTTGTCTCCCAACAAGCGATTTTATTTAATGCCTTTTAGCTAGGCATGATGATTTCAATGATGCTCACATAGGAATAGTATTTGAAACATGTAAGAGAGCATCATGAATCTCATGACAAGCACATTTAAGTCTAACCCACTTCCTATGCATAGGGATTTTGTGAGCAAACAATTTATGGGAACAAGAATCAACTAGCATAGGAAGGCAAAACAAGCATAACTTCAAAACTTTGAACACATAGAGAGGAAACTTGATATTATTGCAATTCTTACAAGCATATGTTCCTCCCTCATAATAATTTTCAGTAGCATCATGAAGGAATTTCACAATATAAATATCACATAAATCATTCTTTTCATGATGCACAAGCATAGAATTTTCATTACTCTCCTCATAAGCAAATTCCTTTTCATCCATGGTAGTGGGAGTAAACTCAACAAAATAACTATCATGAAACACTTGATTGACATAACCACATTCAATATTAAAATCATGATGACAAGTTTCAAAGTTGCTATCACTTTTTATATCATACATGTCATCACGATAATCATCATAGATAGGAGGCATGCCATCATCATAATATATTTTCTCATCAAAACTTGGGGGACTAAAAATATCATCTTCATCAAACATAGCATCCCCAAGCTTGTGGCTTTGCGTATCATTAGCATCATGGATATTCATAGAATTCATACTAGCAATATTTCTATCATGCTCATCATTGAAGGAATTCTCAGAAAGTGTTTTCATAAATTCTTCCTCTACTAATTGAGCACAATCTTCCGAACCATCATTTTCATGAAAGACTTTATAAAGATGAGACAATTGATGCAACCTAAACTCCATTTTTTTAGTTTTCTTTGATAAAACAAAACTAGTGAAAAACAAGAACTAAAAGATTTAATTGCAAGATCTAAAGATATACCTTCAAGCACTCACCTCCTCGGCAACGGCGCCAGAAAAGAGCTTGATGTCTACTACGCAACTTTATTCTTGTAGACTTTGTTGGGCCTCCAAGCGCAGAGTTTTGTAGGACAGTAGCAATTTTCCCTCAAGTGGATGACCTAAGGTTTATCAATCCGTGGGGGGGTGTAGGATGAAGATGGTCTCTCTCAAACAACCCTGCAATCAAATACAAGAAATCTCTTGTGTCCCCAACACACCCAATACAATGCAAATTGTATAGGTGCACTAGTACGGCGAAGAGATGGGGATACAAGTGCAATATGGATGGTAGATAAAGGTTTTTGTAATCTGAAAAAAAATAAAAAGCAAGGTAGCTAGTAACAAAAGTGAGCACAAATGGTATTGCAATGCTTGAAAACAAGGCCTAGGGTCCATACTTTCGCTAGTGCAATCTCTCAACAATGCTAATATAATTGGATCACATAACCGTCCTCAACGTGCAACGAAGAATAACTCTAAAGTTCTTATCTAGCGGAGAACATAAGAAGAAATTGTTTGTAGGGTACGAAACCACCTTAAAGTTGTCCTTTCCGATCGATCTATTCAAGAGTTCGTACTAAGATAACATCAAGTTATCCTTTCCGTTCGATCTATCTAAGTGTTCGTACTAGAATAACACCATATGATACGCATCAACCAACTCTAATGTCACGTAGATACTCCAATGTCACCACAAGTATCCATGAGTTAATTATACGATACGCATCAAACAATTTCAGATTCGTAATACTCAATCCAACACAAAGAACCTCAAAGAGTGCCCCGAGATTTCTACCGGAGAAAGTAGGACAAGAACGTGTATCAACCCCTATGCATAGATTACCCCAATGTCACCTCGGGAATCCGCAAGTTGAGTACCAAAACATATATCAAGTGGATCAATAGAATACCCCATTGTCACTACGGGTATCCGCATGCAAGACATATATCAAGTGTTCTCAAATCCAATATTCGATCCAACATAACGAGATCTCAAAGGGAAAGATTCAATTCATCACAACAAGATAGCAAGGGAAACATCATATGATCCGACTATATTAACAAAGCCCGTGATACATCAAGATCGTGACATCTCAAGAACACGAGAGAGAGAGAGAGATTGAACACATAGCTACTGGTACATACCCTCAGCCCCAAGGGTGGAACTACTCCCTCCTCATCATGGCCTCCGCCTGGATGATGAAGATGGCCACCGGAGATGGATTCCCCTCTCCGGCAGTGTACTAGAACGCCTCCAGATTGGTTTTTCGTTGATAGAGAGAGTTGCGGCGGTGGAACGGAGAGTCTAGGGTTATTTCTGATGGTTTCTATATTTATAGGATTTTTGGGTGTCGGTTTCACGCAAAGATGGGCCACGAGGTGGGCACAAGACACCAGGGCGCGCATGGGCCCTCTGGCGCGCCCTGGTGGGTTGTGCCCACCTCGTGGCTCTTCTCCGGTGGTTCTTCGCTCCAATATTGCTTATTTGGTCCAGAAAAATCAGCAAAAAGTTTCGGGCGATTCCGAGAACTTTCATTTTCTGCACAAAAACAACACCATGGTAATTCTGCTAAAAACAGCGTCAGTCCGGGTTAGTTCTAAATAAATCATATAAAGTGCATCAAAACCATATAAAAGTATTGTAAACATAGATGAATATGGCATGAATACTTCATAAATTATCGATACGTTGGAGACGTATCAACGTCAGCGGGGGCGTGGTTGACAGCGGCAATCAAGCTCACCATGCTCGTGAAGGCCTGTCAAGTGAAATTTATGTCAGCTAAGGTATTTGCCAGAAACATCATGATCATTCGGAAAATGACAACACACAGAATTTACCTCATTTGCTAGATTCTCAGCCGAGAACGGGGGCACCCGCCCCGTCCCCCTGGGGTTGTCTTGAGCCGGAGTGATAGCTTTGAGTTTGTTCTCCACGGCCTCGGCGCTGAGTACCTTCGGGTGCGTACGCGTGGGGTCTCTCGGCCCCGAGTACAACCACATGGGGTGGGCTCTGGCCTGCAGCGGCTGGATTCTTCTCTAGGAGAAGACCTCCAACAGGTCCAGACCATTGATGTCTTGATTCACTAGGGCTACCAATGCAATCACAAGGATATCTACATCGACTTTCTCCTCTTTGGACACAACCAGTTTGAGAAGCCGCCGAATGCGCTCAGGCGAATACGATGGAAGACCCGATTGACCCTCGTCGACTGGGACGTCCTGGCAGTAAAACCAAGTCCCTTGCCAACCCTTGACCGTGTTAAGGAAATTCATTTACGAGAAACTGCCCTTTCCCCTCAGTTGGATACCTAACCCCCGCATAACTGAGCTACATTCGTCTTTCCCCCAGCCTGAGCATATTTCTTTACAGTCATCACTCGGCACATGAACAGGTGTTTGAACATACCCCGGTGAGGATGATAGCTGAGGAAATTTTCGCGAAGGGAAACGAAAGATGCCAAATAGGAAATGGCGTTGGGGGGAAGGTGGTGGAGCTGAGCTTCGTAGAAATCCAAGAAAGAGCGGAAGAATGGATGGGGAGTGTCGGGGATATTCCCCACGGTTATAACCCGATTAAGGTTTGACCCGGCCAACAGCTCAAGAGCTCTATGGTCGCCCCATTTTCTGGGTTAAGTTAAAGATGACAAGGAGGAATCCAGGCCTTAGTGACGAGACCCGACAGGAGGCCGGATTAACAAGGAGCCCAATATGCCGGCTCCTACGGGCAGGCCCAAAGGCCCAGAATGAGACCTGGCCTAAGTCGGCTCATGGAGGGACCCCGAAGGGCCTGCTCATGGAGAATACTCAAGAGGAATCCTCAACTTTGAAGAAAAAGATGATCTACAAGACTTAGAGTAGGACTCCAATTAAGGGAAGAAAGACCTGGACTAGGATTCATCTTATAATAAGAAAGAGAATAGTCCTAATCCTACTAGGACTCTACATGTAAGCTTACCCCTTAGACTTATATAAGGAGGGGCAAGGCACCCCAAGAGGGGAAGTTAAGTCAGGAGAGATAGACAGATTAGAAACCCTCGGGACTAGAGGTAGCGAAATAGCACCCTTGTAATCGAGATCATCATCATCAATACCCATCAAGCAGGATGTAGGCTTTTACCTCCATCGCGAGGGGCCAAACCTGGGTAAAACTCGCGTCTCTCGATTCCGACCAACCCCGTTCAAGCTACCACCTAGTTGCGATGGCCTCACACCTAAGTTCTCTCATGAGGACATCTACCGTGACAAAACCACGACAGTTGGCGCCCACCATGGGGCGAGCGCACGGTGGTATTGTGTTCTTGGAGGGAGCTCTATCAGGGATCAAAAAGTTCACGATTGATCGGATGAAGAAGAGCCGGCGCGAAACAATTGCGCAGGATAACCCGGCATGGGATAACCCAGGGCATAACCATTAAATTCATCGTTTGGTGATCACATCATTAACTTTGGAGTTGGTAGTACAACGTTTGAGTTTAAGAGAAATTAGGGCTGCATCTAGTTGGTAGTACAACGTTTCCGTGATGAAATCAACCGCGGATTGATTATGTTGAAAAGCTGATGTACGTTCTGCAACCACATGTCATCGGGACTTACAGGAGTTCTGTTCGTACTTGTGCAAATCATCCAGCTGCAGCTTTTCTATGCGATCCGCCGAGTTGCAGCTGATGCGTACATGCTTCAAGTCCCAGGGTGATCTGCTCTGTCGCTGCTACTCCACGTATAGCCGTCCAACTCTGAGGCAGTCAGGAGATAGCTTAGCGTTTCTACGTCATCACACAAAAGATATTAACCGAAGCCAAGTAGTACTACAACTCAGCTCCTCACGTGAAGGTTCATATACTAGTCCAAATATTTTATTCAGCAATTACTACATCTGTCCAAGGCATACTACCAGTTGCCAAAAGTGTCTACGCACAGCAAAGTAAATTTGGTCAAAGCCGGCTGGTCAATACAAAAGAGAGAGAGAGAGAGAGAAATCCAAGGCAGGCCATGTGCCATGCATGTACTGTATAAAGAAAAGGACATGTTGTCTTCTCCTCGGGTCAGAGACCTGCGCGCAGTCGGACAGGAGCCAGAAAGAGACAAAGGCGTAAGACAGATTTTGGTTCCCTAGCAAAGAACGTAATATACGTCAGATCACAAGGCTCAAGTCCGAAAAAAAGTCGCGCCTCAACACATGCGCGTCCAAGGAGAAAAAAAGAAGATGGAGCATGCTCCAGCATCATCTGCACCAGTGACTGCGCCTGCTGCACTGCCTGACGAACAAACGCATAGGCCGCCGCCCTGCTGTCCGGTCGATGGCAACGCTCGGGCCGCGACTGTTTGCACGAGTTGATCAATGGAAGCGCACAAGCCGCCGACCCCGCGGTCCAGTGTGCATCAAACAAGTCATGCTAGCAGCGACGGATAGTTGACAAACTCGTCGGCCCGACAGTCCGGTGACCCTCACAAAGAAATTTCGCCAGCCGGAGCAATAAGGTGGACATAACTGGGTCATATATTTCTCGTCTATGCGACGAGCACAACAGTATGAAAAAAGGAAACAAAAAGGAAAAAGGAGAAGAAAAAATTAAAAGGGAGATCGAAGCACTCCCGGGCGATGCGGTTCAGGTCAATAACCCCACGCCCTTGACCGCACCAGGTTCAATTACTACTGGCAGTCAAACATCAATTTAAAACACTGGCTCGTATACATCCTGGGAGATTTGGAAAACCAAAGCATACTACAAGTTGGTAATGCACCATGGATAGATCCACAAGGGTCCATTACCTCACGTGAATAACAAAACAAGTGATATGTTCGGTCATCAAGTTCCATGCGGATTTTGTGGTCAGCAAACAATTCGGACCGATTCCTCATCAGGTGATTTTTTTGTTCTATAAGCCAGGTAATCTGACAGGTCTATGCTGAGCTACCTGATAGACGCACGCACAGCATGTCGTCCTTACAGACCGGTATACATCAACACACCAAAGAAGGTCGCGTCGTCAAACATTCAAAGTCGAGTTTCTCGGCAAACCTACCCACAACTCGTCACTAATGTCATCTGGGTCTACATCGACATACTGGATACCGTTTCTGCTTGGTCAAACACCGTACTAGTGGTCCAGGGTACATTAACATGCCGGGTCGTCCCGCGGACGCCCGCGTGAAATTCACTACCCTATGGAGCGTCAGCATCGGCACACCGGAGATCGCAACAGCGTCCGCTGGCACGGTGCATCCTGCCATCCCAACGGTCCAAGGCGCATCACCATCAACAAAACATTTTTTATTAAGGCAAGAGCTACTACCGGAGCATCTAAAAATTAGGCCAAGAAAAGAAACCAGTCCGCATAGACCAACTGCACACCAATTGTTGCATCAGTATACATCCGAAAAGGCATCAGGTGCTATCCATCTTATTTATGTTTTCATCACATATTAATTCATTCAAGAACAACTACCCTGCCCTAGGAATTTTCATACGCAGGAAAATTATTCATTACAAAAGTGGCGTTATATCACGAATACATAGCTCGCGCCAACATCATCATGCACCATCATCCGTCCATGCCGTACTACGGACACACAGAAGGCGCCGCCCCCGCGGTCCGGTCTACATCAACACGCCGGGGCCGCGCCCGCCTGTACAAGCCGCCTAACGAATGCGCCTAAGCCGCCGCCCCCCGCGGTCCGGTCTACATCAAAACGTCGGGGCTGCGCCCGCCCATACGAGCCGCCCAACAGATGTGCGCATGTCGCTGCCCCCGCGGTTCGGTCTACTCCAACAACGCTGGAGAAAAAGAGAAATATATATCTATTATCAGACTCCACCCACGCGGGGCTGCCCAATGGATAGGCACACTGGCTTCTCATCCCCCACTCCGGCCTGTTTCAGCACATTGAAAAAATATGAGAGTCATCCATGAAGGAACCGTCCCTAGAGAAGCTAGGTGAGCCGGCCACCGTTGAGCCGGCAATTCAAAGCTAGCAGCAAAGAATAAAAAATGGCCCTCGAGGAGCCAGGAGAGCCGGACCAAGTGAGAATAGCAAAGAATAGGTCAAGAGGCATATACACTCAATTTGGCCACGACATTAGCCAAAGACATCCGACGAGCATCACGAAGATCATCAACTCCCCACATAATCTCTAGTTTCACTAAAATCCATTGTTCAACTGTCAACTTTATGCCGGCTTATGCCACAGCCAAGTATGAAGACTCTCAAACCGCCTCCTCGAGTCGACTTAACACCCGGGGGCTACACAAATATGGCTTGACAGATTTGGTCGTTTTCAACAAAAGCAAGAACCCCGGGTCATTGCAAGGAAGATAACCCGGTCCCAGGGGCTACTGCCTTATTGGCGAAAAATTAAAGGTCGCCCAAGAGGACTAGCTGCCATGATGCGCTGTTCAAACATGGGTGTCCTGCCTTATTGGCAAAAAATTAAAGTTTGTCAAAGAGGATTGCTACTCCGAACAGGTGGCCCCGTGTTATAACAGCCCGAGACCGAAGTTCCAGAAGATTCCCGTTTTTATTTCGTTGGCATCGTGTGGTTCGTTTGGTTGTCGCATTCATCATCGCATCATTAACATCATCCGCATTGCATCGGCACTTCGTTGTCATCATTTTTCAAAACCGCATCCGTTCGTAGTCGCCGGTTCTCTACGTTCTTGTCGTTGATCGTTTTGAGCCAACCACACACGCACGCGCCCGCGGCATCGATAAAATATTGTTTTTAAAGCGCGCATAAAATATTCTCGGAACGGGTTGAAAGTTGGCGTGCGGTCTTATTTTATTGTAGGTAGACCGCCTGCCAAATTTCGTTGCATCCGGAGTCCGTTTGATACCCGAACCGTTAAACTTATAGCGACACTATATCCGGATAATTCGCACGTGTTTTCGTTTTTCAATCTGTCGCCGGGCTGCCCTTTTTCCCTCTCATCTCCTCCTAGCCCCTCTGCACAGTGCACGGACCCGTCGCGTGCGCCCGATAGCTTCCCCGAACCCAAAACATACGGTCATGACCGTTGGGTCCGGATCAACCCCGAAATACCCCAAACCATCATCGGTTTTTCAATTGGCCACCCTAACCTATTTTTTCTCGATCGTCCAATCTAAATTGAAGGGTCCAAACCTAGTCCGTTTTGCATATATATAGACCACCTAGAGCTAGACCTAATCCCTAAAAATCCTCCTCCTGTCTAATCGCCGCCGCCGCCACTCCACTTCTTCCACCTCAGGATCCCTCCCGATCCACCCACCTGCTCTCCTCCTCGATTTCCCCAGCCACCAACCATCGCCGCCCTCACCTCGTTTTGCGTCGCAGCCCAACCAGCCTTAGCTCGCCAGCGTCCCCATGGCCGTCCCCGAGCTCCACCCATGGACAGCCGCCGGTGCCTCGCGTCGCCGGTCTCCAGCTCGGCCCGCAAGCTGCCTCTACCTCATCGACGAGCTCCCGACGTGGGCACCTCTAGCCGCCCATGCACCATTCTTCCCTCTCTTCCATTTTCCATCGTTGCTCATATCTTTGTGTAAAGCTTCAGGAGCAGCCATGGCCGAAGCTTCAGGAGCAGCCCCGCCTCATCTCCACCTCAATCTGTCGCGGGCCACCTCTGAACGGGGCGCCTCCGTTGCCCCGGTTTCAGATCCGGCTGGTTCCTGCGCACCCTCGCCCCTGCAAGCCTTGTCGGACCCCTGTGTAGGCATGTCCTCGCCCCCGAGCTACCTCCTCTGTTCTGTCCATGGGCGTTGACCTGCAGTCATGCCCGTGCTGCCCGCGCTGCCCTGCCTTGGACCTCGACACCGCCGCCCAGCACCAGGCCAAGCGCATGGCCTAGCGCCTTCTGAATCCGCGGCGACCCAAGGGACATCATTGCCATGGCAGCCGATCTCTTCGTTTCCCTGCTGTGAGCACTTCGCCCCGATCTGAAACTCTGTTCTTTTCTAAACCCGTCGGGCATGTGAGGTTATTCAGTATTTCCATTATAATTCTGCCGTGAGCATATGCATTAGCCCGACTGGCTAGTGCCAGCTCGCTTTACCCAGGAGATCCTGTGTTCGAGTCCCCGCAGATGCATAGTTTTCATGCATTTTTTGCATTCCAGTGGATTAGTGTGGCCTATGTTTAATTAGCAATCGAGTCTCAATTTTGTCACAAGTGCATGATTGGTCTGCTGGCTAGCGTAGCCGGTCTATCCATCCATGGGATGTGTGGTTCAAATCCCAGCACTCCCTATATGTTTTGTTTTGTTTTCATGTTCTTTTCCCTCATGCATACATACAACCACTTGGGCCTGATCTCCTCCCGAGCCACTGCAGAGTGATGCAATTCGGCCTATGTATGTTTTAGGAATTAACTATTTTTTTCCAGTGCATTGCATATTATAGGAAATGCCATGTTTTTAAAATGCCTATATATAAATAACTGTGCATTGGCTGAAAATGAGTTATACATGAAAGATGACTAGAATTTTGTGTAGATTAATAATATCCAACTTTCAACCATGTTAAAAATGTTTAACTTGCTGTTATCATGTATTTTGCGTAATTGCCATGTTAAAATGATTTCTCTCATAACTAAATAACCGTAGCTCCGTTTAAAATGATCCATATATATAACTTCACTAGAAAAACGTGTAGAATCTCATGACACACTTTATTTTCCTGTTTAATAAATATAAAACATGATTAGTTCAGATCTGGACCAATTTCTAAATTATCATATGGGGTCGTTTCGGAAATGCTATATGTTGTTTCCGACCTCATTTAAGATGCCTAGATAGTGTAGTTTCATTATGCTTCACCTCTTGCCATGTGTAATAACATTTAATATTGTTGTGTACCTAATGAGAGTGAACTAAATAATTCGAACGTGGAGTTTCGTCAATATGCAACTCGTTGCATATTGAACTTCACTTAATGTGTAGGAGTTGATTGTTGTGTTTTCCCATGTCATGCATAACATGCATCATCCTTGTTGTGCATCATGTCATGCATTTGTTGTGGTGTTTACCATGTGTTGATTGTTGTTTCCGGATTGCTTCTTCTCGATAGAGTTCCGAAAGCGTTCGGAGTGTGATGATCCGTTCGACTACGTTGGCTCGTCTTCTTCATGGATTCGTTCTTCTTCCAAGCAGGATCTCAGCCAAGGTGACCATTTCCCTGGATACCATTACTATCATTGCCATGCTAGTTGTCTCGTTTCTATCGCTTGTCTCGCTACCTACCACTTGTATGTCAAGCCTCCCAATATAAGCCTCTAAACCCTCCACATCCTAGCAAACATTGTTTGGCTATGTTACCGCTTGCTCAGCCCTTCTTATAGCGTTGCTATTTGCAGGTGCAATTGTTTCCATGTGCCAACATGGATTTCGTTTTGTTATATCACAATATTGTTGCTATTTAATTGAATACACATATATACCTGGTAAAGGGTGGAAGGCTTGGCCTTTTGCTCGGTGTTTTGTTTCACTCTTGCCGCCCTAGTTACTTGTGTACCGGTGTTATGTTCCATAATTGAGCGCTCCTAACATGCTCGGGGTTGTTATGGGGACCCCCTTGATTTTCGTTTTAGGATAAAACTTGTCTGGCAAGGCCCAACATTGGTACTACATTTGCCCAACATAATAACACTAATAATTAATTTGACGCATAGGGAGTTAGCGCTACCCGAGGTTTGTTATTCAACATAATACAGGGGGGCCAGTGCTGCTGGTGCTGGTCCAAAACAGAGTCGTGTGCGGGGCCAACCCGGGGCAACCCGGGAGATGTCTATCAGGCCACTGTACGCTGCGCTCATCCGGTTGTGCCCTGAGAACGAGATACGCGGCTCCTATCGGGATTGTCGGCACGTCGGGCGGCCTTGCTGGATTTGTTTTACCTTTCTCGAATGTCTTGTGCGAGGAATTCCGAGAATACTTTGGGCTATCTCGAGGTTGCGGTTTTCCAGTGGAATTGCCTAGGAAGATCATGAGATTCGTGGTCGAGGTTATTCCCGCGGCGTGTGGTTAGTTTGTGATGGATGAGTTGGAGCACCCCTGCAGGGGTAAATCTTTCGGAAAGCCGTGCCCGCGGTTACGTGGCAACTTGGAAACTTTGTTTAACACCCGGTCATAGCAAACTTGAAGTAAACGGAAATAAAATACACCAACCGTGTGAGTAACCGTGACTGTCTCTTCTTGTGATTTCTGAATCGAGAGAGAACACGGTGGGGTTATGTTTGTTGGTAAGTAGGTGTTCAAGATCTCTTAGAGATCATTACTAGTTCACGACCGTTTATGCGACA
Organism: Elymus sibiricus; assembly: GCA_039707655.1. Lineage (NCBI taxonomy): Eukaryota > Viridiplantae > Streptophyta > Magnoliopsida > Poales > Poaceae > Elymus > Elymus sibiricus. The sequence goes on from CM077665.1 coordinate 245,324,484, forward strand.
ATCATCCCCCTTTATTCTGGTACTCGTAAGTTAGCCACTCAAATAAACGCTTAGTGCTTGCTGCAGCCTCATCACTTAACCATACCTCACCCATTAAGCTTTAATAGTCTTGTTACCCATGGAAATGAGATTGCTGAGTCCCTGTGGCTCACATATTACTACAACAATAGTTGCAGGTACAGGTAATGCGATGATATGACGTGAGCGCGATGTTTGTTTGATTTGGAATTCTTCTTCTTCATCATCGATCTAGGATGGGTTCCAGGCGACATCCTGGGATAGCAAGGATGGATGTCATTTCATCATTTGTTTTCGTCCGTAGTCGTACCCTGCTCTTCTGTATGATATTTGGGTATGTTGCTGTATTCATGTGATATTGATGTAGCTTGTGGCGAGTGTAAGCCAATTCCATATACTCATCTCTTCTTTACATGTACTTGTAAAGATATCCATTCTTGCGAAACGACGAGATGCGCTTCTATCCATGTCGAGGCCCTCGTGCCAAAATAAGGATAGGATCGCATCTTGGGCGTGACAAGTTGGTATCAGAGCCTGTACCGACCTAGGAGCCCCCTTGATTGATCGAACTTGGCCGAGTCGAGTCTAGTGAAAAACTATTTTGAGTCTAGTTATATTGGAGAGTAGGATTCTTTTTACTCCTCTTCTATGCTCTGGTGAGGAATCACGACTTAGGAATTTTGATTCTACCCTCTTCTCACTCAATTTTTTTTTAGGATCACGCGGGTATTTTGGAAGCTATATGATGCCGATGTGAAGGAATTCTTTCTTGGTGCCTCCTGTTATCGAGGAGTAGAGCTCCGAGGGATTTTTGCACATCGTTGTCATTCAGTTTCCTCGGTATCTCAGGACGGAGGATGTTCGAAATTGCTTCAATACTAGTAGTGGCGAGAGGAGTCCGGCATCCACAGTACTAGTGGAGAGAGTTCGGATGTACTGCCATTCTTAGTATCGTTGTGATTACGAGTGTCTAAGGTAGACGAGTTTGCGGAGTTTCTTGGATTATGGTGTGGAAGGTTGCGGGTGCAGTTGTAGCTGATTACCTTGGGTACGTTCCTGGGTCCGCAACCCGAATCGCATAAACAAGAAAGACTTCGGAAATTCTTAGGTGGGAATTCAAGTAATTACCTAGGATTATCCTTCTAATGAATGCATAATGGGTTATGTATTTGTTTCCGACTTAATTCTCAAGCCTCACCCTTTGTGTTGTTTTGGAGTATGGTAATTCGAGTTGCTTCGATGTCAAGTGGTGATTTCATATCTTTTCTAAGCGGTGTTCTCATATTTTTATGGGAATGCTAATCCTTTTGCTCAACCGGAGTTGTCATGTAATTCCTTCCCATCCGGAGTGCTTCTCTTCAAGTGAATTGAATCCCTTCCAATATTAGCAAGATTTATCCTCTTATTTCTTTCCGGAGTTCGTCTCATCTGTCTCAAGTTGTCTTTGTTTTTCCCACCCTCCCGCCCTTTTTTCTTCAATGATTAAATCGTCATCCAAGTGCCTTTCTTTTCATTAATGCTTCCGCTATCTTTTCTTTCGTTTGTATCCGGTGATTTCTTGTGGAGATTCTCAGGAGTTTTAGTTTCAAGATCTATCCTCATATCCTTTGTTCTCGTTGTTATTCTTCTCCGGTACATTCAATTCAACCTCTCGGTGTTCATCATATCCTTTTCATTCGTTCCATGTTTTTTCCCATGTTGGAAATTCTTATCCAAGCCTCTCTTGTTCATTCGTCCCTCTTTATCCTATCTGGAGTGTTGAAGATATCTCAGAAGACTTGTGTTTCCGCTCAAATCCTTCCAAATTATTTTGAGGTTCTCACCTCATCAAGTTTTCATTTGTACCGGTGCAATATCTCTTTCTAAGCAATTGTTTCAACGGTGTTTCCTTTCAGTGGGCCGATAACCCACAGGTGTTCCCCAGGATCTTACCCGGCTCTTCTAATCTTTTTCGGAGATCTCAAGTTCTTTTCAATATGACATAAGAATGAATTTCATCAGTCATATTCCTTCTCGAAGATCGCTTCTAAATCATTTTCATCGTTGGCTCAACCTTTCCTTATTCATTCTTCCGGAGTATCTCAGTAATTCATGATGTTGTTTCTCGTCATCATTCTCAGCGTTGAAGAATGAAGGAGTGTTTTCTTTTAAACCTTTGTCCAATCTCTTGAAGGTTCTTGGTTTTAGCTTGTTGCTATCCTCTCTAATTGTTTTCGATCATGAGTAATTCTTTCCATATCTATCCGGAGCATTTCAGAGTTGTTTTCATTTCTCGATCCTCCGTAGGCCATCATTTCAGAAGATTTCTTCGTTCCCAGCTTTCAGCTTTCATTCTCAAATTCTTCCCAATTGTTGTATCTCGTTCGTATCTCAATTATTCTGGCGCTTTGTTCAAGTCATTTAAATAATTCTCATTCGTTCCAAATTCTCACCGGTGTTTCGTTGAAGACTTCTTCAAGTTTGTGCCCAATCTCTCTCAATTCAATCTCAAGAAAAATAAGTAGTATGCATAATCCGTTGCTTGTCATCAATTTAACTTGATGAAGGATCGCATAACATAATTTTTATTCTTGTTTTATCAAGATGATTTCAATCCTTCTTCCGGAGTTGTTCATGATATCAATTCTTGGTTCTAAGTTGTTCATCTTTTCCTTTTCCGGAGTTCCATGTTTTCTCAAGCATCTCGTCATGAAGCTTCATCTAATCTTGGAGGTCATAATCTTATTCTTTTCAACCTTCAATTCTTTTCTATCATCCTTTCATTCCGGTGTTCTCCAAGAAGTTCTTCATGGTGGTTCGTCAAAGATTTCTTTCTTTCTCAAAGTGTTCTTCAAGATTCTTGTTGGAGAAGCTGAAGTATTCTTTATCTTGCATTTCGAAGTGCATTCATTCTCCCTTATCTTTTGAGGTGGTGTTATAGCATTCTTGATTCATGAGGAGACTCGAAGAGAATTTGTTAAGAATGAGTTATTTAAACCCATCATGTACTTCCTTGGAGTTATCTTGGATTATATTTCACCTAAAGTCTATCCTAAGGATTGTTGCTATCATGGTGCTTATCAATGACCCAAGTTTTCTCCTTGTCCTCTTGGTGTAAGAAGTACCATGTCTTCTAGCTCCCAATGAATCAATTGTTTCTGTTAGTGGCCGGTTGTCACCTCATAATTTTGAGATGTTTTCCATAAGCCCACAACAAGCTTGTTCTTTTCGTTGTTGATTTTTCAACAACTCCGTTCAATCTCTTCTTGTAGGATGCTTTTCAAATTCAATTGTGGTAGTAATTGGCATTTTCTTCTCCGTTCGTTTCTTTCAAATGATCTAGCTTCTATTCTTTCGTTCCGGAGGCATTGTGATGATATTCTCTTCGGTCCATCATATCGTTTTGTCAAGATCATGTTCTTCCCTTGCTTGTCCGTTTAACCGGAGTGTTGTGTTCTCTTTCAACTTCTCCCATCTTATGAAATTTTGCCCCTCTATACTACCGAAGTGCTGCCGAAATTTCTTCTGAATTCTTGCTTGTTCCTCATGTCATTCTTCATCTCTGTGCAACCTTCATGTTTCATTGGTTTCACTCGTTTGTCAAAGAAGCAACTAAGTTTTACCACTTCCTCTTATCTTTCTCTTCCCCTTTTCATTCTAAGATCTCGGGTCGAGATCTCTTGTAAGTGGTGGAGAGTTGTAACAGCCCGAGATCGACGCTCCAGAAGATTCCCGTTTTATTTCTTTGGCATCGTGTGGTTCGTTTGGTTGTCGCATTCATCATCGCATCATTCACATCATCCGCATTGCATCGGCACTTCATTGTCATCATTTTTCAAAACCGCATCCGTTTGTAGTCGCCGGTTCTCTCCATTCTTGTCGTTGACCGTTTTGAGCCAACCACACACGCACGCGCCCGCGGCATCGATAAAATATTGTTTTTAAAGCGCGCATAAAATATTCTCGGAACGGGTCGAAAGTTGGCGTGCGGTCTTATTTTATTGTAGGTAGACCGCCTGCCAAATTTCGTCGCATCTGGAGTCCGTTTGATACCCGAACCGTTAAACTTATAGCGACACTATATCCGGATAATTTGCAGGTGTTTTTGTTTTTCAATCTGTCGCCGGGCTGCCCTTTTTCCCTCTCATCTCCTCCTAGCCCCTCTGCACAGTGCACGGACGCGTCGCGTGCGCCCGATAGCTTCCCCGAACCCAAAACATACGGTCATGACCGTTGGGTCCGGATCAACCCCGAAATACCCCAAACCATCATCGGTTTTTCAATTGTTCACCCTAACCTATTTTTTCTCGATCGTCCGATCTAAATCGGAGGGTCCAAACCCAGTCCGTTTTGCATATATATAGACCACCTAGACCTAGACCTAATCCCTAAAAATCCTCCTCCTACCTAATCGCCGCCGCCGCCACTCCACTTCTTCCACCCCGGGATCCCTCCCGATCCACCCACCTGCTCTGCTCCTCGATTTTCCTAGCCACCAACCATCGCCGCCCTCACCTCGTTTTGCGTCGCAGCCCAACCAGCCTCAGCTCGCCAGCGTCCCCATGGCCGTCCCCGAGCTCCACCCATGGACAGCCGCCGGTGCCTCGCGTCGCCGGTCTCCAGCTCGGCCCGCAAGCTGCCTCTACCTCGTCGACGAGCTCCCGACGTAGGCACCTCTAGCCGCCCGTGCCCCGTTCTTCCCTCTCTTCCATTTTCCATCGTTGCTCATATCTCTGTGTAAAACTTCAGGAGCAGCCATGGCCGAAGCTTCAGCAGCAGCTCCGCCTCGTCTCCGCCTCAATCTGTCGCGGGCCACCTCTGAACGGGGCGCCTCCGTTGCCCCGGTCTCAGATCCTGCTGGTTCCCGCGCACGCTTGCCCCTGCAAGCCTTGCCGGAGCCCTGTGTAGCCGTGTACTCACCCCCGAGCTGCCTCCTCTGTTCTGTCCATGGGCGTTGACCTGCAGTCACGCCTGTACTGCCCGCGCTGCCCTGCCTTGAACCTCGACACCGCCGCCCAGCACCAGGCCAGGCGCATGGCCTAACGCCTTCTGAATCCACGGCGACCCAAGGGACATCATTGCCATGGCAGCCGATCTCTTCGTTTCCCCGCTGTGAGCACTTCGCCCCGATCTGAAACTCTGTTCTTTTCTAGACCCGTCGGGCATGTGAGGTTATTCAGTATTTCCATTATAATTCTGCCGTGAGCATATGCATTAGCCCGACTGGCTAGTGCCTGCTCGCTTTACCCAGGAGATCCTGTGTTCGAGTCCCCGCAGATGCATAGTTTTCATGCATTTTTTGCATTCCAGCGGATTAGTGTGGCCTATGTTTAATTAGCAATCGAGTCTCAATTTTGTCACAAGTGCATGATTGGTCTGCTAGCTAGCGTAGCCGGTCTATCCATCCAAGGGATGCATCATCCTTGTTTGTGGTGTTTACCATGTGTTGATTGTTGTTTCCGGATTGCTTCTTCTCGATAGAGTTCCAAAAGCGTTCGGAGTGTGAGGATCCATTCGACTACGTTGGCTCGTCTTCTTCATGGATTCGTTCTTCTTCCAAGCAGGATCTCAGGCAAGATGACCATTTCCCTGGATACCATTACCATTGCCATGCTAGTTGTCTCGTTTCTATCGCTTGTCTCGCTACCTACCACTTGTATGTCAAGCCTCCCAAATGCCATGATAAGCCTCTAAACCCTCCACATCCTAGCAAACATTGTTTGGCTATGTTACCGCTTGCTCAGCCCTTCTTATAGCGTTGCTATTTGCAGGTGCAATTGTTTCCATGTGCCAACATGGATTTCCTTTTGTTATATCACAATATTGTTGCTATTTAATTGAATGCACATATATACCTGGTAAAGGGTGGAAGGCTTGGCCTTTTGCTCGGTGTTTTGTTTCACTCTTGCCGCCCTAGTTACTTGTGTACCGGTGTTATGTTCCATAATTGAGCGCTCCTAACATGCTCGGGGTTGTTATGGGGACCCCCTTGATTTTTGTTTTAGGATAAAACTTGTCTGGCAAGGCCCAACATTGGCACTACATTTGCCCAACATAATAACACTAATAATTAATTTGACGCATAGGGAGTTAGCGCTACCCGAGGTTCGTTATTCAACATAATACAGGGGGGCCAGTGCTGCTGGTGCTGGTCCAAAACAGAGTCGTGTGCGGGGCCAACCCGGGGCAACCCGGGAGATGTCTATCAAGCCACTGTACGCTGCGCTCATCCGGTTGTGCCCTGAGAACGAGATACGCGGCTCCTATCGGGATTGTCGGCACGTCGGGCGGCCTTGCTGGATTTGTTTTACCTTTCTCGAATGTCTTGTGCGAGGAATTTCGAGAATACTTCGGGCTATCTTGTGGTTGCGTTTTTCCAGTGGAATTGCCTAGGAAGATCACGAGATTCGTGGTCGAGGTTATTCCCGCGGCGTGTGGTTAGTTTGTGATGGATGAGTTGGAGCACCCCTGCAGGGGTAAATCTTTCGGAAAGCCATGCCCGCGGTTACGTGGCAACTTGGAAACTTTGTTTAACACCCGGTCATAGCAAACTTGAAGTAAACTGAAATAAAATACACCAACCGTGTGAGTAACCGTGACTGTCTCTTCTTGTGATTTCTGAATCGAGAGAGAACACGGTGGGGTTATGTTTGTTGGTAAGTAGGTGTTCAAGATCTCTTAGAGATCATTACTAGTTCACGACCGTTTATGCGACAATCATCCCCCTTTATTCTGGTACTCGTAAGTTAGCCACTCAAATAAACGCTTAGTGCTTGCTGCAGCCTCACCACTTAACCATACCTCGCCCATTAAGCTTTAATAGTCTTGTTACCCATGGAAATGAGATTGCTGAGTCCCTGTGGCTCACATATTACTACAACAACAGTTGCAGGTACAGGTAATGCGATGATATGACGTGAGCGCGATGTTTGTTTGATTTGGAATTCTTCTTCTTCATCATCGATCTAGGATGGGTTCCAGGCGACATCCTGGGATAGCAAGGATGGATGTCATTTCATCATTTGTTTTCGTCCGTAGTCGTACCCTGCTCTTCTGTATGATATTTGGGTATGTTGTTGTATTGATGTGATATTGATGTAGCTTGTGGCGAGTGTAAGCCAATTCCATATACTCATCTCTTCTTTACATGTACTTGTAATGATATCCATTCTTGCGAAATGACGAGATGCGCTTCTATCCATGTCGAGGCCCTCGTGCCAAAATAAGGATAGGATCGTATCTTGGGCGTGACAAGTTGGTATCAGAGCCTGTACCGACCTAGGAGCCCCCTTGATTGATCGAACTTGGCCGAGTCGAGTCTAGTGAAAAACTATTTTGAGTCTAGTTATATTGGAGAGTAGGATTCTTTTTACTCCTCTTCTATGCTCTGGTGAGGAATCACGACTTAGGAATTTTGATTCTACCCTCTTCTCACTCAAAAAAATTTTTAGGATCACGCGGGTATTTTGGAAGCTATATGATGCCGATGTGAAGGAAATCTGTCTTGGTGCCTCCTGTTATCGAGGAGTAGAGCTCCGAGGGATTTTTGCACAACGTTGTCATTCAGTTTCCTCGGTATCTCAGGACGGAGGATGTTCGAAATTGCTTCAATACTAGTAGTGGCGAGAGGAGTCCGGCATCCACAGTACTGGTGGAGAGAGTTCGGATGTACTGCCATCCTTAGTATCGTTGTGATTACGAGTGTCTAAGGTAGACGAGTTTGCGGAGTTTCTTGGATTATGGTGTGGAAGGTTGCGGGTGCAGTTGTAGCTGATTACCTTGGGTACGTTCTTGGGTCCGCAACCCGAATCGCATAAACAAGAAAGACTTCGGAAATTCTTAGGTGGGAATTCAAGTAATTACCTAGGATTATCCTTCTAATGAATGCATAATGGGTTATGTATTTGTTTCCGGCTTAATTCTCAAGCCTCACCCTTTGTGTTGTTTTGGAGTATGGTAATTCGAGTTGCTTCGATGTCAAGTGGTGGTTTCATATCTTTTCTAAGCGGTGTTCTCATATTTTTATGGGAATGCTAATCCTTTTGCTCAACCGGAGTTGTCATGTAATTCCTTCCCATCCGGAGTGCTTCTCTTCAAGTGAATTGAATCCCTTCCAATATTAGCAAGATCTATCCTCTTATTTCTTTCCGGAGTTCGTCTCATCTGTCTCAAGTTGTCTTTGTTTTTCCCACCCTCCCGCCCATTTTTCTTCAATGATTAAATCGTCATCCAAGTGCCTTTCTTTCATTAATGCTTCCGCTATCTTTTCTTTCGTTTGTATCCGGTGATTTCTTGTGGAGATTCTCAGGAGTTTCAGTTTCAAGATCTATCCTCATATCCTTTGTTTTCGTTGTTATTCTTCTCCGGTAAATTCAATTCAACCTCTCGGTGTTCATCATATCCTTTTCATTCGTTCCATGTTTTTTCCCATGTTGGAAATTCTTATCCAAGCCTCTCTTGTTCATTCGTCCCTCTTTATCCTATCCGGAGTGTTGAAGATATCTCAGAAGACTTGTGTTTCCGCTCAAATCCTTCCAAATTATTTCGAGGTTCTCACCTCATCAAGTTTTCATTTGTACCGGTGCAATATCTCTTTCTAAGCAATTGTTTCAACGTTGTTTCCTTTCAGTGGGCCGATAACCCACAGGTGTTCCCCAGGATCTTACCCGGCTCTTCTAATCTTTTTCGGAGATCTCAAGTTCTTTTCAATATGACATAAGAATGAATTTCATCAGTCATATTCCTTCTCGAAGATCGCTTCTAAATCATTTTCATCGTTGGCTCAACCTTTCCTTATTTATTCTTCCGGAGTATCTCAGTAATTCATGATGTTGTTTCTCGTCATCATTCTCAGCGTTGAAGAATGAAGGAGTGTTTTCTTTTAAACCTTTGTCCAATCTCTTGAAGGTTCTTGGTTTTAGCTTGTTGCTATCCTCTCTAATTGTTTTCGATCATGAGTAATTCTTTCCATATCTATCCGGAGCATTTCAGAGTTGTTTTCATTTCTCGATCCTCCGTAGGCCATCATTTCAGAAGATTTCTTCGTTCCCATCTTTCAGCTTTCATTCTCAAATTCTTCCCAATTGTTGTATCTCGTTCGTATCTCAATTATTCTGGCGCTTTGTTCAAGTCATTTAAATAATTCTCATTCGTTCCAAATTCTCACCGGTGTTTCGTTGAAGACTTCTTCAAGTTTGTGCCCAATCTCTCTCAATTCAATCTCAAGAAGAATAAGTAGTATGCATAATCCGTTGCTTGTCATCAATTTAACTTGATGAAGGATCGCATAACATAATTTTTATTCTTGTTTTATCAAGATGATTTCAATCCTTCTTCCGGAGTTGTTCATGAAATCAATTCTTGGTTCTAAGTTGTTCATCTTTTCCTTTTCCAGAGTTCCATGTTTTCTCAAGCATCTCGTCATGAATCTTTATCTAATCTTGGAGGTCATAATCTTATTCTTTTCTACCTTCAATTCTTTTCTATCATCCTTTCATTCCGGTGTTCTCCAAGAAGTTCTTCATGGTGGTTCGTCAAAGATTTCTTTCTTTCTTAAAGTGTTCTTCAAGATTCTTGTTGGAGAAGCTCAAGTATTCTTTATCTTGCATTTCGAAGTGCATTCATTCTCCCTTATCTTTTGAGGTGGTGTTATAGCATTCTTGATTCATGAGGAGACTCGAAGAGAATTTGTTAAGAATGAGTTACTTAAACCCATCATGTACTTCCTTGGAGTTATCTTGGATTATATTTCACCTAAAGTCTATCCTAAGGATTGTTGCTATCATGGTGCTTATCAATGACCCAAGTTTTCTCCTTGTCCTCTTGGTGTAAGAAGTACCATGTCTTCTAGCTCCCAATGAATCAATTGTTTCTGTTAGTGGCCGGTTGTCACCTCATAATTTTGAGATGTTTTCCATAAGCCCACAACAAGCTTGTTCTTTTCGTTGTTGATTTTTCAACAACTCCGTTCAATCTCTTCTTGTAGGATGCTTTTCAAATTCAATTGTGGTAGTAATTGGCATTTTCTTCTCCGTTCGTTTCTTTCCAATGATCTAGCTTCTATTCTTTCGTTCCGGAGGCATTGTGATGATATTCTCTTCGGTCCATCATATCGTTTTGTCAAGATCATGTTCTTCCCTTGCTTGTCCATTTAACCGGAGTGTTGTGTTCTCATTCAACTTTTCCCATCTTATGAAATTTTGCCCCTCTATCCTACCGAAGTGCTGCCGAAATTTCATCTGAATTCTTGCTTGTTCCTCATGTCATTCTTCATCTCTGTGCAACCTTCATGTTTCATTGGTTTCACTCGTTTGTCAAAGAAGCTACTAAGTTTTACCTCTTCCTCTTATCTTTCTCTTCCCCTTTTCATTCTAAGATCTCGGGTCGAGATCTCTTGTAAGTGGTGGAGAGTTGTAACAGCCCGAGACCGACGCTCCAGAAGATTCCCGTTTTATTTCTTTGGCATCGTGTGGTTCGTTTGGTTGTCACATTCCGCATTGCATCGGTACTTCATTGTCATCATTTTTCAAAACCGCATCCGTTCGTAGTCGCCGGTTCTCTCCATTCTTGTCGTTGACCGTTTTGTGCCAACCACACACGCACGCGCCCCCGACATCGATAAAATATTGTTTTTAAAGCGCGCATAAAATATTCTCGGAACGGGTCGAAAGTTGGCGTGCGGTCTTATTTTATTGTAGGTAGACCGCCTGCCAAATTTCGTCACATCTGGAGTCCGTTTGATACCCGAACCGTTAAACTTATAGCGACACTATATCCGGATAATTTGCAGGTGTTTTTGTTTTTCAATCTGTCGCCGGGCTGCCCTTTTTCCCTCTCATTTCCTCCTAGCCCCTCTGCACAGTGCACGGACGCGTCGCGTGCGCCCGATAGCTTCCCTGAACCCAAAACATACGGTCATGACCGTTGGGTCCGGATCAACCCCGAAATACCCCAAACCATCATCGGTTTTTCAATTGGCCACCCTAACCTATTTTTCCTCGATCGTCCGATCTAAATCGGAGGGTCCAAACCCAGTCCGTTTTGCATATATATAGACCACCTAGACCTAGACCTAATCCCTAAAAATCCACCTCCTATCTAATCGCCGCCGCCGCCACTCCACTTCTTCCACCTCGGGATCCCTCCCGATCCACCCACCTGCTCTCCTCCTCGATTTACCCAGCCACCAACCATCGCCGCCCTCACCTCGTTTTGCGTCGCAGCCCAACCAGCCTCAGCTCGCCAACGTCCCCATGGCCGTCCCCGAGCTCCACCCATGGACAGCCGCCGGTGCCTCGCGTCGCCGGTCTCCAGCTCGGCCCGCAAGCTGCCTCTACCTCGTCGACGAGCTCCCGACGTAGGTACCTCTAGCCGCCCGTGCCTCGTTCTTCCCTCTCTTCCATTTTCCATCGTTGCTCATATCTCTGTGTAAAGCTTCAGGAGCAGCCATGGCCGAAGCTTCAGCAGCAGCTCCGCCTCGTCTCCGCCTCAATCTGTTGCGGGCCACCTCTGAACGGGGCGCCTCCGTTGCCCCGGTCTCAGATCCGGCTGGTTCCCGCGCACCCTCGCCCCTGCAAGCCTTGCCGGAGCCCTGTGTAGCCATGTCCTCGCCCCCGAGCTGCCTCCCCTGTTCTGTCCATGGGCGTTGACCTGCAGTCACGCCTGTGCTGCCCGCGCTGCCCTGCCTTGGACCTCGACACCGCCGCCCAGCACCAGGCCAGGCACCTGGCCTAACGCCTTCTGAATCCGCGGCGACCCAAGGGACATCATTGCCATGGCAGCCGATCTCTTCGTTTCCCCGCTGTGAGCACTTCGCCCCGATCTGAAACTCTGTTCTTTTCTAGACCCGTCGGGCATGTGAGGTTATTCAGTATTTCCATTATAATTCTGCCGTGAGCATATGCATTAGCTCGACTGGCTAGTGCCAGCTCGCTTTACCCAGGAGATCCTGTGTTCGAGTCCCCGCAGATGCATAGTTTTCATGCATTTTTTGCATTCCAGCGGATTAGTGTGGCCTATGTTTAATTAGCAATCGAGTCTCAATTTTGTCACAAGTGCATGATTGGTCTGCTAGCTAGCGTAGCCGGTCTATCCATCCAAGGGATATGTGGTTCAAATCCCAGCACTCCCTATATGTTTTGTTTTGTTTTCATGTTGTTTTCCCTCATGCATACATACAACCACTTGGGCCTGATCTCCTCCCGAGCCACTGCAGAGTGGTGCAATTCGGCCTGTGTATGTTTTAGGAATTAACTATTTTTTTCCAGTGCATTGCATATTATAGGAAATGCCATGTTTTTAAAATGCCTATATATAAATAACTGTGCATTGGCTGAAAATGAGTTATACATGAAAGATGACTAGAATTTTGTGTAGATTAATAATATCCAACTTTCAACCATGTTAAAAATGTTTAACTTGCTGTTATCATGTATTTTGCGTAATTGCCATGTTAAAATGATTTCTCTCATAACTAAATAACCGTAGCTCCGTTTAAAATGTACCATATTTGTAACTTGACTAGAAAAACATGTAGAATCTCATGACACACTTTATTTTCCTGTTTAATAAATATAAAACATGATTAGTTCAGATCTGGACCAATTTCTAAATTAACATATGGGGTCGTTTCGGAAATGCTATATGTTGTTTCCGACCTCATTTAAGATGCCAAGATAGTGTAGTTTCATTATGCTTCACCTCTTGCCATGTGTAATAACATTTAATATTGTTGTGTACCTAACGAGAGTGAACTAAATAATTCGAACGTGGAGTTTCGTCAATATGCAACTCGTTGCATATTAAACTTCACTTAATGTGTAGGAGTTGATTGTTGTGTTTTCCCATGTCATGCATAACATGCATCATCCTTGTTGTGCATCATGTCATGCATTTGTTGTGGTGTTTACCATGTGTTGATTGTTGTTTCCGGATTGCTTCTTCTCGATAGAGTTCCGAAAGCGTTCGGAGTGTGAGGATCCGTTCGACTACGTTGGCTCGTCTTCTTCATGGATTCGTTCTTCTTCCAAGCAGGATCTCAGGCAAGATGACCATTTCCCTGGATACCATTACTATGTGAAGCCTCCCAAATGCCATGATAAGCCTCTAACCCCTCCACATCCTAGCAAACATTGTTAGGATATGTTACCGCTTGCTCAGCCCTTCTTATAGCATTGCTAGTTGCAGGTGCAATTGTTTCCATGTGCCAACATGGATTTCCTTTTGTTATATCACAATATTGTTGCTATTTAATTTAATGCACATATATACCTGGTAAAGGGTGGAAGGCTTGGGCTTTTGCTCGGTGTTTTGTTTCACTCTTGCCGCCCTAGTTACTTGTGTACCGGTGTTATGTTCCATAATTGAGCGCTCCTAACATGCTCGGGGTTTTTATGGGGACCCCCTTGATTTTCGTTTTAGGATAAAACTTGTCTGGCAAGGCCCAACATTGGTACTACATTTGCCCAACATAATAACACTAATAATTAATTTGACGCATAGGGAGTTAGCGCTACCCGAGGTTCGTTATTCAACATAATACAGGGGGGCCGGTGCTGCTGGTGCTGGTCCAAAATAGAGTCGTGTGCGGGGCCAACCCGGGGCAACCCGGGAGATGTCTATCAGGCCACTGTACGCTGCGCTCATCCGGTTGTGCCCTGAGAACGAGATACGCGGCTCCTATCGGGATTGTCGGCACGTCGGGCGGCCTTGCTGGATTTGTTTTACCTTTCTCGAATGTCTTGTGCGAGGAATTCCGAGAATATTTCGGGCTATCTCGAGGTTGCGGTTTTCCAGTGGAATTGCCTAGGAAGATCACGAGATTCGTGGTCGAGGTTATTCCCGCGGCGTGTGGTTAGTTTGTGATGGATGAGTTGGAGCACCCCTGCAGGGTTAAATCTATCGGAAAGCCGTGCCCGCGGTTATGTGGCATCTTGGAAACTTTGTTTAACACCCGGTCATAGCAAACTTGAAGTAAACTGAAATAAAATACACCAACCGTGTGCGTAACCGTGACTGTCTCTTCTCGTGATTTCTGAATCGAGAGAGAACACGGTGGGGTTATGTTTGTTCGTAAGTAGGTGTTCAGGATCTCTTAGAGATCATTACTAGTTCACGACCGTTTATGCGACAATCATCCCCCTTTATTCTGGTACTCGTAAGTTAGCCACGCAAATAAACGCTTGGTGCTTGCTGCAGCCTCACCACTTAACCATACCTCACCCATTAAGCTTTAATAGTCTTGTTACCCTTGGAAATGAGATTGCTGAGCCCCTGTGGCTCACAAATTACTACAACAACAGTTGCAGGTACAGGTAATGTGATGATATGACGTGAGCGCGATGTTTCTTTGATTTGGGGTTCTGCTTCTTCTTCATCGATCTAGGATGGGTTCCAGGCGGCATCCTCGGATAGCAAGGATGGATGTCATTTTATTATTTGTTTTCGTCCGTAGTCGGACCCTGCTCTTCTGTATGATATTTGGGTATGTTGTTGTATTGATGTGATATTGATGTAGCTTGTGGCGAGTGTAAGCCAATTCCATATACTCATCTCTTCTTTACATGTACTTGTAATGATATCCATTCTTGCGAAACGACGAGATGCGCTTCTATCCCTGTCGAGGCCCTCGTGCCAAAATAAGCATAGGATCGCATCTTGGGCGTGACAAGTTGGTATCAGAGCCTGTACCGACCTAGGAGCCCCCTTGATTGATCGAACTTGGCTGAGTCGAGTCTAGTGAAAAACTATTTTGAGTCTAGTTATATTGGAGAGTAGGATTCTTTTTACTCCTCTTCTATGCTCTGGTGAGGAATCATGACTTAGGAATTTTAATTCTACCCTCTTCTCACTCAAAAAAAATTTAGGATCACGCGGGTATTTTGGAAGCTATATGATGCCGATGTGAAGGAATTCTGTCTTGGTGCCTCCTGTTATCGAGGAGTAGAGCTCCGAGGGATTTTTGCACATCGTTATCATTCAGTTTCCTCGGTATCTCAGGACGGAGGATGTTCGAAATTGCTTCAATACTAGTAGGGGCGAGAGGAGTCCGGCATCCCCAGTACTAGTGGAGAGAGTTCGGATGTACTGCCATACTTAGTATCGTTGTGATTACGAGTGTCTGAGGTAGACGAGTTTGCGGAGTTTCTTGGATTATGGTGTGGAAGGTTGCGGGTGTAGTTGTAGCTGATTACCTTGGGTACGTTCCTGGGTCCGCAACCCGAATCGCATAAACAAGAAAGACTTCGGAAATTCTTAGGTGGGAATTCAAGTAATTACCTAGGAATATCCTTCTAATGAATGCATGATGGGTTATGTATTTGTTTCCGGCTTAATTCTCAAGCCTCACCCTTTGTGTTGTTTTGGAGTATGGTAATTCGAGTTGCTTCGATGTCAAGTGGTGATTTCATATCTTTTCTAAGCAGTGTTCTCATATTTTTATGGGAATGCTAATCCTTTTGCTCAACCGGAGTTGTCATATAATTCCTTCCCATCCGGAGTGCTTCTCTTCAAGTGAATTGAATCCCTTCCAATATTAGCAAGACCTATCCTCTTATTTCTTTCTGGAGTTCGTCTCATCTGTCTCAAGTTGTCTTTGTTTTTTCCACCCTCCCACCCTTTTTTCTTCAATGATTAAATCGTCATCCAAGTGCCTTTCTTTTCATTAATGCTTCCGCTATCTTTTCTTTCATTTGTATCCGGTGATTTCTTGTGGAGATTCTCAGGAGTTTCAGTTTCAAGATCTATCCTCATATCCTTTGTTCTCGTTGTTATTCTTCTCCGGTGAATTCAATTCAACCTCTCGGTGTTCATCATATCCTTTTCATTCGTTTAATGTTTTTTTCCCATGTTGGAAATTCTTATCCAAGCCTCTCTTGTTCATTCGTCCCTCTTTATCCTATCCGGAGTGTTGAAGATATCTCAGAAGACTTGTTTTTCCGCTCAAATCCTTCCAAATTATTTCGAGGTTCTCACCTCATCAAGTTTTCATTTGTACCGGTGCAATATCTCTTTCTAAGCAATTGTTTCAACGGTGTTTCCTTTCAGTGGGCCGATAACCCACAGGTGTTCCCCGGGATCTTACCTGGCTCTTCTAATCTTTTTCGAAGATCTCAAGTTCTTTTCAATATGACATAAGAATGAATTTCATCAGTCATATTCCTTCTCGAAGATCGCTTCTAAATCATTTTCATCGTTGGCTCAACCTTTCCTTATTCATTCTTCCGGAGTATCTCAGTAATTCATGATGTTGTTTCTCGTCATCATTCTCAGCGTTGAAGAATGAAGGAGTGTTTTCTTTTAAACCTTTGTCCAATCTCTTGAAGGTTCTTGGTTTTAGCTTGTTGCTATCCTCTCTAAATGTTTTCGATCATGAGTAATTCTTTCCATATCTATCCGGAGCATTTCAGAGTTGTTTTCATTTCTCGATCCTCCGTAGGCCATCATTTCAGAAGATTTCTTCATTCCCAGCTTTCAGCTTTCATTCTCAAATTCTTCCCAATTGTTGTATCTTCGTTCGTATCTCAATTATTCTGGTGCTTTGTTCAAGTCATTTAAATAATTCTCATTCGTTCGAAATTCTCACCGGTGTTTCGTTGAAGACTTCTTCAAGTTTGTGCCCAATCTCTCTCAATTCAATCTCAAGAAGAATAAGTAGTATGCATAATCCGTTGCTTGTTATCAATTTAACTTGATGAAGGATCGCATAACATAATTTTTATTCTTGTTTTATCAAGATGATTTCAATCCTTCTTCCGGAGTTGTTCATGATATCAATTCTTGGTTCTAAGTTGTTCATCTTTTCCTTTTCCGGAGTTCCATGTTTTCTCAACCATCTCGTCATGAAGCTTCATCTAATCTTGGAGGTCATAATCTTATTCTTTTCTACCTTCAATGCTTTTCTATCATCCTTTCATTCCGGTGTTCTCCAAGAAGTTCTTCATGGTGGTTCGTCAAAGATTTCTTTCTTTCTCAAAGTGTTCTTCAAGATTCTTGTTGGAGAAGCTCAAGTATTCTTTATCTTGCATTTCGAAGTGCATTCATTCTCCCTTATCTTTTGAGGTGGTGTTATAGCATTCTTGATTCATGAGGAGACTCGAAGAGAATTTGTTAAGAATGAGTTATTTAAACCCATCATGTACTTCCTTGGAGTTATCTTGGATTATATTTGACCTAAAGTCTATCCTAAGGATTGTTGCTATCATGGTGCTTATCAATGACCCAAGTTTTCTCCTTGTCCTCTTGGTGTAAGAAGTACCATGTCTTCTAGCTCCCAATGAATCAATTGTTTCTGTTAGTGGCCGGTTGTCACCTCATAATTTTGAGATGTTTTCCATAAGCCCACAACAAGCTTGTTCTTTTCGTTGTTGATTTTTCAACAACTCCGTTCAATCTCTTCTTGTAGGAGGCTTTTCAAATTCAATTGTGGTAGTAATTGGCATTTTTTTCTCCGTTCGTTTCTTTCCAATGATCTAGCTTCTATTCTTTCGTTTCGGAGGCATTGTGATGATATTCTCTTCGGTCCATCATATCGTTTTGTCAAGATCATGTTCTTACCTTGCTTGTCCATTTAACCGGAGTGTTGTGTTCTCTTTCAACTTCTCCCATCTTCTGAAATTTTGCCCCTCTATCCTACCGAAGTGCTGCCGAAATTTCTTCTGAATTCTTGCTTGTTCCTCATGTCATTCTTCATCTCTGTGCAACCTTCATGTTTCATTGGTTTCACTCGTTTGTCAAAGAAGCAACTAAGTTTTACCTCTTCCTCTTATCTTTCTCTTCCCCTTTTCATTCTAAGATCTCGGGTCGAGATCTCTTGTAAGTGGTGGAGAGTTGTAACATCCCGAGACCGACGCTCCAGAAGATTCCCGTTTTATTTCTTTGGCATCGTGTGGTTCGTTTGGTTGTCGCATTCATCATCGCATCATTCACATCATCCGCATTGCATCGGCACTTCATTGTCATCATTTTTCAAAACCGCATCCGTTCGTAGTCGTCGGTTCTCTCCATTCTTGTCGTTGACCGTTTTGAGCCAACCACACACGCACGCACCTGCGGCATCGATAAAATATTGTTTTTAAAGCGCGCATAAAATATTCTCGGAACGGGTCGAAAGTTGGCGTGCGGTCTTATTTTATTGTAGGTAGACCGCCTGCCAAATTTCGTCGCATCTGGAGTCCGTTTAATACCCGAACCGTTAAACTTATAGCGACACTGTATCCGGATAATTTGCAGGTGTTTTTGTTTTTCAATCTGTCGCCGGGCTGCCCTTTTTCCCTCTCATCTCCTCCTAACCCCTCTGCACAGTGCACGGACCGGTCGCATGCGCTCGATAGCTTCCCCGAACCCAAAACATACGGTCATGACCGTTGGGTCCGGATCAACCCCGAAATACCCCAAACCATCATCGGTTTTTCAATTGGCCATCCTAACCTATTTTTTCTCGATCGTCCGATCTAAATCGGAGGGTCCAAACCCAGTCCGTTTTGCATATATATAGACCACCTAGACCTAGACCTAATCCCTAAAAATCCACCTCCTATCTAATCGCCGCCGCCGCCACTCCACTTCTTCCACCTCGGGATCCCTCCCGATCCACCCACCTGCTCTCCTCCTCGATTTCCCCAGCCACCAACCATCGCCGCCCTCACCTCGTTTTGCGTCGCAGCCCAACCAACCTCAGCGCGCCAGCGTCCCCATGGCCGTCCCCGAGCTCCACCCATGGACAGCCGCCGGTGCCTCACGTCGCCGGTCTCCAGCTCGGCCCGCAAGCTGCCTCTACCTCGTCGACGAGCTCCCGACGTAGGTACCTCTAGCCGCCCGTGCCCCGTTCTTCCCTCTCTTCCATTTTCCATCGTTGCTCATATCTCTGTGTAAAGCTTCAGGAGCAGCCATGGCCGAAGCTTCAGCAGCAGCTCCACCTCGTCTCCGCCTCAATTTGTTGCGGGCCACCTCTGAACGGGGTGCCTCCGTTGCCCCGGTCTCAGATCTGGCGGGTTCCCGCGCACCCTCGCCCCTGCAAGCCTTGCCGGAGCCCTATGTAGCCATGTCCTCGCCCCCGAGCTGCCTCCTCTGTTCTGTCCATGGGCGTTGACCTGCAGTCACGCCTGTGCTGCCCGCGCTGCCCTGCCTTGGACCTCGACACCGCCGCCCAGCACCAGGCCAGGCGCATGGCCGCCTTCTGAATCCGCGGCGACCCAAGGGACATCATTGCCATGGCAGCCGATCTCTTCGTTTCCCCGCTGTGAGCACTTCGCCCCGATCTGAAACTTTGTTCTTTTCTAGACCCGTCGGGCATGTGAGGTTATTCAGTATTTCCATTATAATTCTGCCGTGAGCATATGCATTAGCCCGACTGGCTAGTGCCAGCTCACTTTACCCAGGAGATCCTGTGTTTGAGTCCCCGCAGATGCATAGTTTTCATGCATTTTTTGCATTCCAGCGGATTAGTGTGGCCTATGTTTAATTAGCAATCGAGTCTCAATTTTTTCACAAGTGCATGATTGGTCTGCTAGCTAGCGTAGCCGGTCTATCCATCCAAGGGATGTGTGGTTCAAATCCCAGCACTCCCTATATGTTTTTTTTGTTTTCATGTTATTTTCCCTCATGCATACATACAACCACTTGGGCCTGATCTCCTCCCGAGCCACTGCAGAGTGATGCAATTCGGCCTGTGTATGTTTTAGGAATTAACTATTTTTTTCCAGTGCATTGTATATTATAGGAAATGCCATGTTTTTAAAATGCCTATATATAAATAACTGTGCATTGGCTGAAAATGAGTTATACATGAAAGATGACTAGAATTTTGTGTAGATTAATAATATCCAACTTTCAACCATGTTAAAAATGTTTAACTTGCTGTTATCATGTATTTTGCGTAATTGCCATGTTAAAATGATTTCTCTCATAACTAAATAACCGTAGCTCCGTTTAAAATGATCCATATTTGTAACTTGACTAGAAAAACGTGTAGAATCTCATGACACACTTTATTTTCCTGTTTAATAAATATAAAACATGATTAGTTCAGATCTGGACCAATTTCTAAATTAACATATGGGGTCGTTTCGGAAATGCTATATGTTGTTTCCGACCTCATTTAAGATGCCAAGATAGTGTAGTTTCATTATGCTTCACCTCTTGCCATGTATAATAACATTTAATATTGTTGTGTACCTAACGAGAGTGAACTAAATAATTTGAACGTGGAGTTTCGTCAATATGCAACTCGTTGCATATTGAACTTCACTTAATGTGTAGGAGTTGATTGTTGTGTTTTCCCATGTCATGCATAACATGCATCATCCTTGTTGTGCATCATGTCATGCATTTGTTGTGCTGTTTACCATGTGTTGATTGTTGTTTCCGGATTGCTTCTTCTCGATAGAGTTCCGAAAGCGTTCGGAGTGTGAGGATCCGTTCGACTACGTTGGCTCGTCTTCTTCATGGATTCGTTCTTCTTCCAAGCAGGATCTCAGGCAAGATGACCATTTCCCTGGATACCATTACTATGTGAAGCCTCCCAAATGCCATGATAAGCCTCTAACCCCTCCACATCCTAGCAAACATTGTTTGGCTATGTTACCGCTTGCTCAGCCCTTCTTATAGCATTGCTAGTTGCAGGTGCAATTGTTTCCATGTGCCAACATGGATTTCCTTTTGTTATATCACAATATTGTTGCTATTTAATTTAATGCACATATATACCTGGTAAAGGGTGGAAGGCTTGGGCTTTTGCTCGGTGTTTTGTTTCACTCTTGCCGCCCTAGTTACTTGTGTACCGGTGTTATGTTCCATAATTGAGCGCTCCTAACATGCTCGGGGTTTTTATGGGGACCCCCTTGATTTTCGTTTTAGGATAAAACTTGTCTGGCAAGGCCCAACATTGGTACTACATTTGCCCAACATAATAACACTAATAATTAATTTGACGCAAAGGGAGTTAGCGCTACGGGAGGTTCGTTATTCAACATAATACAGGGGGGCCGGTGCTGCTGGTGCTGGTCCAAAATAGAGTCATGTGCGGGGCCAACCCGGTGCAACCCGGGAGATGTCTATCAGGCCACTGTACGCTGCGCTCATCCGGTTGTGCCCTGAGAACGAGATACGCGGCTCCTATCGGGATTGTCGGCACGTCGGGCGGCCTTGCTGGATTTGTTTTACCTTTCTCGAATGTCTTGTGCGAGGAATTCCGAGAATATTTCGGGCTATCTCGAGGTTGCGGTTTTGCAGTGGAATTGCCTAGGAAGATCACGAGATTCGTGGTCGAGGTTATTCCCGCGGCGTGTGGTTAGTTTGTGATGGATGAGTTGGAGCACCCCTGCAGGGTTAAATCTATCGGAAAGCCGTGCCCGCGGTTACGTGGCATCTTGGAAACTTTGTTTAACACCCGGTCATAGCAAACTTGAAGTAAACTGAAATAAAATACACCAACCGTGTGCGTAACCGTGACTGTCTCTTCTCGTGATTTCTGAATCGAGAGAGAACATGGTGGGGTTATGTTTGTTCGTAAGTAGGTGTTCAGGATCTCTTAGAGATCATTACTAGTTCACGACCGTTTATGCGACAATCATCCCCCTTTATTCTGGTACTCTTAAGTTAGCCACTCAAATAAACGCTTGGTGCTTGCTGCAGCCTCACCACTTAACCATACCTCACCCATTAAGCTTTAATAGTCTTGTTACCCTTGGAAATGAGATTGCTGAGTCCCTGTGGCTCACAAATTACTACAACAACAGTTGCAGGTACAGGTAATGTGATGATATGACGTGAGCGCGATGTTTCTTTGATTTGGGGTTCTGCTTCTTCTTCATCGATCTAGGATGGGTTCCAGGCGGCATCCTCGGATAGCAAGGATGGATGTCATTTTATTATTTGTTTTCGTCCGTAGTCGGACCCTGCTCTTCTGTATGATATTTGGGTATGTTGTTGTATTGATGTGATATTGATGTAGCTTGTGGCGAGTGTAAGCCAATTCCATATACTCATCTCTTCTTTACATGTACTTGTAATGATATCCATTCTTGCGAAACGACGAGATGCGCTTCTATCCCTGTCGAGGCCCTCGTGCCAAAATAAGCATAGGATCGCATCTTGGGCGTGACAAGTTGGTATCATAGCCTGTACCGACCTAGGAGCCCCCTTGATTGATCGAACTTGGCTGAGTCGAGTCTAGTGAAAAACTATTTTGAGTCTAGTTATATTGGAGAGTAGGATTCTTTTTACTCCTCTTCTATGCTCTGGTGAGGAATCATGACTTAGGAATTTTAATTCTACCCTCTTCTCACTCAAAAAAAATTTAGGATCACGCGGGTATTTTGGAAGCTATATGATGCCGATGTGAAGGAATTCTGTCTTGGTGCCTCCTGTTATCGAGGAGTAGAGCTCCGAGGGATTTTTGCACATCGTTATCATTCAGTTTCCTCGGTATCTCAGGACGGAGGATGTTCGAAATTGCTTCAATACTAGTAGGGGCGAGAGGAGTCCGGCATCCCCAGTACTAGTGGAGAGAGTTCGGATGTACTGCCATACTTAGTATCGTTGTGATTACGAGTGTCTGAGGTAGACGAGTTTGCGGAGTTTCTTGGATTATGGTGTGGAAGGTTGCGGGTGCAGTTGTAGCTGATTACCTTGGGTACGTTCCTGGGTCCGCAACCCGAATCGCATAAACAAGAAAGACTTCGGAAATTCTTAGGTGGGAATTCA
This sequence comes from Elymus sibiricus, assembly GCA_039707655.1. Taxonomy (NCBI): domain Eukaryota; kingdom Viridiplantae; phylum Streptophyta; class Magnoliopsida; order Poales; family Poaceae; genus Elymus; species Elymus sibiricus. The sequence continues at coordinate 245,347,182 of CM077665.1, forward strand.
AGTAATTACCTAGGAATATCCTTCTAATGAATGCATGATGGGTTATGTATTTGTTTCCGGCTTAATTCTCAAGCCTCACCCTTTGTGTTGTTTTGGAGTATGGTAATTCGAGTTGCTTCGATGTCAAGTGGTGATTTCATATCTTTTCTAAGCAGTGTTCTCATATTTTTATGGGAATGCTAATCCTTTTGCTCAACCGGAGTTGTCATATAATTCCTTCCCATCCGGAGTGCTTCTCTTCAAGTGAATTGAATCCCTTCCAATATTAGCAAGACCTATCCTCTTATTTCTTTCTGGAGTTCGTCTCATCTGTCTCAAGTTGTCTTTGTTTTTTCCACCCTCCCACCCTTTTTTCTTCAATGATTAAATCGTCATCCAAGTGCCTTTCTTTTCATTAATGCTTCCGCTATCTTTTCTTTCATTTGTATCCGGTGATTTCTTGTGGAGATTCTCAGGAGTTTCAGTTTCAAGATCTATCCTCATATCCTTTGTTCTCGTTGTTATTCTTCTCCGGTGAATTCAATTCAACCTCTCGGTGTTCATCATATCCTTTTCATTCGTTTAATGTTTTTTTCCCATGTTGGAAATTCTTATCCAAGCCTCTCTTGTTCATTCGTCCCTCTTTATCCTATCCGGAGTGTTGAAGATATCTCAGAAGACTTGTTTTTCCGCTCAAATCCTTCCAAATTATTTCGAGGTTCTCACCTCATCAAGTTTTCATTTGTACCGGTGCAATATCTCTTTCTAAGCAATTGTTTCAACGGTGTTTCCTTTCAGTGGGCCGATAACCCACAGGTGTTCCCCGGGATCTTACCTGGCTCTTCTAATCTTTTTCGAAGATCTCAAGTTCTTTTCAATATGACATAAGAATGAATTTCATCAGTCATATTCCTTCTCGAAGATCGCTTCTAAATCATTTTCATCGTTGGCTCAACCTTTCCTTATTCATTCTTCCGGAGTATCTCAGTAATTCATGATGTTGTTTCTCGTCATCATTCTCAGCGTTGAAGAATGAAGGAGTGTTTTCTTTTAAACCTTTGTCCAATCTCTTGAAGGTTCTTGGTTTTAGCTTGTTGCTATCCTCTCTAAATGTTTTCGATCATGAGTAATTCTTTCCATATCTATCCGGAGCATTTCAGAGTTGTTTTCATTTCTCGATCCTCCGTAGGCCATCATTTCAGAAGATTTCTTCATTCCCAGCTTTCAGCTTTCATTCTCAAATTCTTCCCAATTGTTGTATCTCGTTCGTATCTCAATTATTCTGGCGCTTTGTTCAAGTCATTTAAATAATTCTCATTCGTTCCAAATTCTCACCGGTGTTTCGTTGAAGACTTCTTCAAGTTTGTGCCCAATCTCTCTCAATTCAATCTCAAGAAGAATAAGTAGTATGCATAATCCGTTGCTTGTCATCAATTTAACTTGATGAAGGATCGCATAACATAATTTTTATTCTTGTTTTATCAAGATGATTTCAATCCTTCTTCCGGAGTTGTTCATGAAATCAATTCTTGGTTCTAAGTTGTTCATCTTTTCCTTTTCCAGAGTTCCATCTTATGAAATTTTTCACCTCTATCCTACCGAAGTGCTGCCAAAATTTCTTCTGAATTCTTGCTTGTTCCTCATGTCATTCTTCATCTCTGTGCAACCTTCATGTTTCATTGGTTTCACTGGTTTGTCAAACAAGCAACTAAGTTTTACCTCTTCCTCTTCTCTTTCTCTTCCCCTTTTCATTCTAAGATCTCGGGTCGAGATCTCTTGTAAGTGGAGGAGAGTTGTAACAGCCCGAGACCGACGCTCCAGAAGATTCCCGTTTTATTTCTTTGGCATCGTGTGGTTCGTTTGGTTGTCACATTCATCATCGCATCATTCACATCATCCGCATTGCATCGGCACTTCATTGTCATCATTTTTCAAAACCGCATCCGTTCGTAGTCGCCGGTTCTCTCCATTCTTGTCGTTGACCGTTTTGAGCCAACCACACACGCACGCGCCCGCTGCATCGATAAAATATTGTTTTTAAAGCGCGCATAAAATATTCTCGGAACGGGTCGAAAGTTGGCATGCGGTCTTATTTTATTGTAGGTAGACCGCCTGCCAAATTTCGTCGCATCCGGAGTCCGTTTGATACCCGAACCGTTAAACTTATAGCGACACTATATCCGGATAATTCGCAGGTGTTTTCGTTTTTCAATCTATCGCCGGGCTGCCCTTTTTCCCTCTCATCTCCTCCTAGCCCCTCTGCACAGTGCACGGACCCGTCGCGTGCGCCCGATAGCTTCCCCGAACCCAAAACATACGGTCATGACCGTTGGGTCCGGATCAACCCCGAAATACCCAAACCATCATCGGTTTTTCAATTGGCCACCCTAACCTATTTTTTCTCGATCGTCCGATCTAAATCGGAGGGTCCAAACCCAGTCCGTTTTGCATATATATAGACCACCTAGACCTAGACCTAATCCCTAAAAATCCTCCTCCTGTCTAATCGCCGCCGCCGCCACTCCACTTCTTCCACCTCGGGATCCCTCCCGATCCACCCACCTGCTCTCCTCCTCGATTTCCCCAACCACCAACCATCGCCGCCCTCACCTCGTTTTGCGTCGCAGCCCAACCAGCCTCAGCTCGCCAGCGTCCCCATGGCCGTCCCTAAGCTCCACCCATGGACAGCCGCCGGTGGCTCGCGTCGCCGGTCTCCAGCTCGGCCCGCAAGCTGCCTCTACCTCGTCAACGAGCTCCCGACGTAGGCACCTCTAGCCGCCCGTGCCCCGTTCTTCCCTCTCTTCCATTTTCCATCGTTGCTCATATCTCTGTGTAAAGCTTCGGGAGCAGCCATGGCCGAAGCGTCAGGAGCAGCCCCGCCTCGTCTCCGCCTCAATCTGTCACGGCCACCTCTGAACGGGGCGCCTCCGTTGCCCCGGTCTCAGATCCGGCTGGTTCCCGCGCACCCTCGCCCCTTCAAGCCTTGCGGGAGCCGTGTGTAGCCATGTCCTTGTCCCCGAGCTGCCTCCTCTGTTCTGTCCATGGGCGTTGCCTGCAGTCACGCTCGTGCTGCCCGCGCTGCCCAGCCTTGGACCTCGACACCGTCGCCCAGCACCAGGCCAGGCGCATGGCCTTGCGCCTTCTGAATCCGCGGTGACCCAAGGGACATCATTGCCATGGCAGCCGATCTCTTCGTTTCCCCGCTGTGAGCACTTCGCCCCGATCTGAAACTCTGTACTTTTCTAGACCCGTCGGGCATGTGAGGTTATTCAGTATTTCCATTATAATTCTGCCGTGAGCATATGCATTAGCCCGACTGGCTAGTGCCAGCTCGCTTTACCCAGGAGATCCTGTGTTTGAGTCCCCGCAGATGCATAGTTTTCATGCATTTTTTGCATTCCAGCGGATTAGTGTGGCCTATGTTTAATTAGCAATCGAGTCTCAATTTTGTCACAAGTGCATGATTGGTCTGCTGGCTAGCGTAGCCGGTCTATCCATCCAAGGGATCTGTGGTTCAAATCCCAGCACTCCCTATATGTTTTGTTTTGTTTTCATGTTCTTTTCCCTCGTGCATACATACAACCACTTGGGCCTGATCTCCTCCCAAGCCACTGCAGAGTGATGCAATTCGGCCTGTGTATGTTTTAAGAATTAACTATTTTTTTCCAGTGCATTGCATATTATAGGAAATGCCATGTTTTTAAAATGCCTATATATAAATAACTGTGCATTGGCTGAAAATGAGTTATACATGAAAGATGACTAGAATTTTGTGTAGATTAATAATATCCAACTTTCAACCATGTTTAAAATGTTTAACTTGCTATTATCATCTAGTATGCGTAATTGCCATGTTAACATGATTTCTCTCATAACTAAATAACCGTAGCTCCGTTTAAAATGATCCATATATGTAACTTGACTAGAAAAACGTGTAGAATCTCATGACACACTTTATTTTCCTGTTTAATAAATATAAAACATGATTAGTTCAGATCTGGACCAATTTCTAAATTAACATATGGGGTCGTTTCGGAAATGCTATATGTTGTTTCCGACCTCATTTAAGATGCCTAGATAGTGTAGTTTCATTATGCTTCACCTCTTGCCATGTGTAATAACATTTAATATTGTTGTGTACCTACCGAGAGTGAACTAAATAATTCGAACGTGGAGTTTCGTCAATATGCAACTCGTTGCATATTGAACTTCACTTAATGTGTGGGAGTTGATTGTTGTGTTTTCCCATGTCATGCATAACATGCATCATCCTTGTTGTGCATCATGTCATGCATTTGTTGAGGTGTTTACCATGTGTTGATTGTTGTTTCCGGATTGCTTCTTCTCGATAGAGTTCCGAAAGCGTTCGGAGTGTGAGGATCCGTTCGACTACGTTGGCTCGTCTTCTTCATGGATTCTTTCTTCTTCCAAGCAGGATCTCAGGCAAGATGACCATTTCCCTGGATACCATTAGTATCATTGCCATGCTAGTAGTCTCGTTTCTATCGCTTGTCTCGCTACCTACCACTTGTATGTCAAGCCTCCCAAATGCCATGATAAGCCTCTAACCCACCACATCCCAGCAAACATTGTTTGGCTATGTTACCGCTTGCTCAGCCCTTCTTATAGCGTTGCTAGTTGCAGGTGCAATTGTTTCCATGTGCCAACATGGATTTCCTTTTGTTATATCACAATATTATTGCTATTTAATTTAATGCACATATATACTTGGTAAAGGGTTCAAGGGTTGGCCTTTTTCTCGGTGTTTTGTTCCACTCTTGCCTCCCTAGTTACTTCTGTACCGGTGTTATGTTCCATAATTGAGCGCTCCTAGCATACTCGGGGTTGTTATGGGGACCCCCTTGATTTTCGTTTTAGGATAAAACTTGTCTGGCAAGGCCCAACATTGGTACTACATTTGCCCAACATAATAACACTAATAATTAATTTGACGCATAAGGAGTTAGCGCTACCCGAGGTTCGTTATTCAACATAATACAGGTGGGGCAGTGCTGCTGGTGCTGGTCCAAAACAGAGTCGTGTGCGGGGCCAACCCGGGGCAACCCGAGAGATGCCTATCAGGCCACTGTACGTTGCGCTCATCCGGTTGTGCCCTGAGAACGAGATACGCGGCTCCTATTGGGATTGTCGGCACGTCGGCCGGCCTTGCTGGATTTGTTTTACCTTTCTCGAACGTCTTGTGCGAGGAATTCCGAGAATACTTCGGGCTATCTCGAGGTTGCGGTTTTCCAGTGGAATTGCCTAGGAAGATCACGAGATTCGTGGTCGAGGTTATTCCCGCGGCGTGTGGTTAGTTTGTGATGGATGAGTTGGAGCACCCTGCAGGGTTAAATCTTTCGAAAGGCCGTGCCCACGGTTACGTGGCAACTTGGAAACTTTGTCTAACACCCGGTCATAGCAAACTTGAAGTAAACTCAAATAAAATACCCAACCGTGTGCGTAACTGTGACTGTCTCTTCTCGTGATTTTTGAATCGAGAGAGAACACGGTGGAGTTATGTTTGTTCGTAAGTAGGTGTTCAGTATCGCTTAGAGATCATTACTAGTTCACGACCGTTTATGCGACAATCATCCCCCTTTATTCTGGTACTCGTAAGTTAACCACTCAAATAAACGCTTAGTGCTTGCTGCAGCCTCACCACTTAACCATACCTCACCCATTAAGCTTTAATAGTCTTGTTACCCTTGGAAATGAGATTGCTGAGTCCCTGTGGCTCACAGATTACTACAACAACAGTTGCAGGTACAGGTAATGCGATGATATGACGTGAGCGGGATGTTTGTTTGATTTGGAGTTCTTCTTCTTCTTCATCGATCTAGGATGGGTTCCAGGCGGCATCCTGGGATAGCAAGGATGGATGTCATTTTATCGTTTGTTTTTGTCCGTAGTCGGACCCTGCTCTTCTGTATGATATTTGGATATGTTGTTGTATTGATTTGATATTGATGTAGCTTGTGGCGAGTGTAAGCCAATTCCATATACTCATCTCTTATTTACATGTACTTGTAATGATATCCATTCTTGCGAAACGACGAGATGCGCTTCTATCCTTGTCGAGGCCCTCGTCCCAAAATAAGGATAGGATCGCATCTTGGGCGTGACACGTGTACTCTTGATAAGTCAATCCATCTGGACCCAGAACTTATCAAGGTTAAAACACCGGCTTGAGTCACGTGAGAGCCGGCTTACAGAGAGCAAGGAGAAATCATGGGTTATCACACCCGCTTCCTTGAAGCAAGACTCGAGCCTCGAAAGCCAGTCTTTATGTCGAGCCTTGAAAGCCGACATTTTTATACTCTGATATCATATGCATACATCATCCTGCATTGCATCATTGCACAATTGCTACTTCTCGAGCATGCGTTGGTTTCCGTGAAGAGGAACAGATGATGCAGCAAAGTAGATAAGTATTTCCCTCAGTTGTTGAGAACCAAGGTATCAATCCAGTAGGAGATACAAGCAAGTCCCCAATAGATGTACCTACACAAAGAATCAAACACTTGCACCCAACGCTATAAAGGGGTTGTCAATCCCTTCACGGTTACTTGCAAGGATGAGATCTGATAGAGATAGATAGAATAGATTGCTTGAACGGAAAGTAAAACAAAAGTAAAAATAATGCAGCAAGGTATTTTTGGTATTTTTTGGTTTTAGATCTGAAAGTATAAGATGGAAAATAGACCCGGGGGCCATAGGTTTCACTAGAGGCTTCTCTCATGATGGCAAGTATTACGGTGGGTGAACAAATTACTGTCGAGCAATTGATAGAAAAGCGAATAATTATGAAGATATCCAAAGCAATGATTATGCATATAGGCATCACATCCGTGTCAAGTAGACCGAAACGATTCTGCATCTACTACTATTACTCCACACATCGACCGACTCCTGCCTGCATCTAGAGTATTAAGTTCATGAAGAACAGAGTAACGCATTAGGTAAGATGACATGATGTAGAGGGATAAACTCAAGCAATATGATGAAAACCCCATCTTTTTATCCTCGATGGCAACAATACAATACGTGCCTCGCTACCCCTACTATGTCACTGGGTGAGGACACCGCAAGATTGAACCCAAAACTAAGCACTTCTCCCATTGCAAGAATTACCAATCTAGTTGGCCAAACCAAACCAATAACTCGAAGAGACTTGCAAAGATATGAAATCATGCATACAAGAATTCAGAAGAGACTCAAATAATATTCATAGATAATCTGAACATAAACCCACAATTCATCGGATCTCGATAAACACACCGCAAAAGAGTATTACATCGGATAGATCTCCATGAAGATCATGAAGAACATGGTATTGAAGAGCAAAGAGAGAGAAGAAGCCATCTAGCTACTAGCTATGGACCCGAAGGTCTGTGGTGGACTACTCACGCATCATCGGAGGGGCAATGGAGTTGATGTAGATGCCCTCCGTGATCGAATCCCCCTCCGGCAGATTACCGGAAAAGGCTCCAAGATTGGATCTCATGGGAACCGAGGCTCCTGGCGGCGGAAAAGTGTTTTCGTGGCTCTTTTTGGTATCCAGGGAATATTTCTGAATTTATAGGCCGAAGAATATGGTTGGAGGAGTTGCCGTGGGGCCACAAGCCAGGGGGGCGCCCCCCCCCCTAGGGCGCGCCCCTGTGGCTTGTCGCCACATGGTGGCTCCCCTGCCTTGGTCTCCAAGTCCTCTGGGTTGCTTCTGGTCCAAGAAAAATTATTCCGAAGATTTTATTCCGTTTGGACTCCGTTTAATATTCCTTATCTGCAATACTCAAAAACAAGGAAAAAACAGAAACTGGCACTAGGCTCTAGATTAATAGGTTAGTCCAAAAAATAATATAAAATAGCATATTAATGCATATAAAACATCCAAAACAGATAATATAATAGCATGGAACAATAAAAAATTATAGATACGTTGGAGACGTATCAAGCATCCCCAAGCTTAATTCCTGCTCGTCCTCGAGTAGGTAAATGATAAAAACAGAATTTTTGATGTGGAATGCTACCTAACATATTTATCCATGTAATATTCTTTATTGTGGCATGAATATTCAGATCCGTAAGATTCAAAACAATAGTCTAATATTGACATAAAAACAGTAATACTTCAAGCACACCAACAAGGCAATTGTGTCCTTTCGAAATAACATGGCCTTAGAAAGTTATCCCTACAAAATCATATGGTCTGGCTATGCTTCATCTTCCCCACACAAAGTATCTAAATCATGCACAACCCCGATGAACAAGTGAAGCAATTGTTTCACACTTTTGGTGTTCTCAAACCTTTTCAACTCTCACGCAATACATGAGCGTGAGCCATGGATATAGCACTATAGGTGGAATAGAATATGGTGGAGGTTGCAAGGAAAAAGGGAGAAGATAGTCTCACATCAACTAGGCGTATCAACGGGCTATGGAGATGCCCATAAATAGTTATCAATGTGAGTGAGTAGGGATTGCCATGCAACAAATGCACTTAGAGCTATAAGTGTATGAAAGCTCAAAAACAAAACTAAGTGGTCGTGCAAGATGAAACTCCACTAGTTATATGAAAGTGACAAAATAGGAGACTCTCTATCATGAAGATCATGGTGCTACTTTGAAGCACAAGTGTGGAAAAATATAGTAGCAATTGTCCCTTCTCTCTTTCTCTCATTTTTTTTCTTCTTTCTTTTTTTCTTCTTTTTGGTGGGCATCTTTGGCCTCTTTTTTTTTATTTGGGCTTCGCTGGCCTCTTTTATTTTTTTGTAAAGTCCGGATACTCATCCCAACTTGTGAGGGAGTCATGGCTTCCATCATCCTTTTCTCACATGGGACAATGCTCTAATAATGAAAATCATCACACTTTTATTTACTTACAACTCAAAAAGAAAATTACAACTCGATACCTAGGACAAAATATGACTCTATATGCAAGATGAAAGTGATGGTGCATGGCAATATATCTCGGAATGGCTATGGAAATGCCATAATAGGTAGGTATGGTGGCTGTTTTGAGGAACATATATGGTGGCTGTTTTGAGGAAGGTGGGTTTGATGTACCGATGAAAGTTGCGCGGTACTAGAGAGGCTAGCAAAGGTGGAAGGGTGAGAGTGCGTATAATCCATGGACTCAACATTAGTCATAAAGAACTCACATACTTATTGCAAAAGTCTATTAGTTATCAAACAAATCATTAGACGCATGCCCCTAGGGGAGAGGTTGGTAGGAGTTAACCATCGCGCGCTCCCGACCCTCACACAAAGGTTGACAATCATTAAACAAATCATGCTCCGACTTCGTTACATAACGGTTCACCATACGTGCATGCTACGGGAATCACAAACTTCAACACAAGTATCTCTTCCAATTCACAACTACTCACTAGCATGACTCTCATATTACCATCTTCATTATCTCAAAACTATATGCAAGGAATCAAACTTCTCATAGTATCCAATGCACTTAATATGAAAGTTTTTATTATATCCCTCTTGGATGTCCATTATATTAGGACTAAAATCATAACCTAAACAAATTACCATGCTGTTTTAAGAAACTCTCAAAATAATATAAGTGAGGTACCAGAGTTCAATAATTTCTATAAAATATAACACCACCGTGCTCTAAAAAGATATAAGTGAAGCACTAGAGCAACATTGCCTAGCTCAAAAGATATAAGTGAAGCACATAGAGTATTCTAATAAATTCACGATTCAGCGTGTCTCTCTCAAAAAGAGTGTGTGCAGCAAGGATGATTGTGGCAAACTAAAAAGCAAAGACTCATATCATACAAGACGCTCCAAGCAAAACACATATCATGTGGTGAATAAAAATATAGCCTCAAGTAAATTTACTGATGGATTGAAGACGAAAGAGGGGATGCCCCGGAAGGCATCCCCAAGCTTAGGCTTTTTGGTATCCTTGAATATGGATTGGGGTGCCTTGGGCATCCCCAAGCTTAGGCTCTTGCCACTCCTTATTCCATAGTCCATCAAATCTTTACCCAAAACTTGAAAACTTCACAACACAAAACTCAACAGAAAACTCATGAGATCCGTTAGTATAAGTAAAATAAATCACCACTTTAGGTACTATTGTGAACTCATTCTTTATTTATATTGGTGTAATATCTACTGTATTCTAACTTCTCCATGGTTCATACCCCCCGATACAACCCATAGATTCATCAAAATAAGAAAACAACACAAAGAAAACAGAATCTGTTAAAAACAGAACAGTCTGTAGCAATCTATAGACTTCGAATACTTCTGTAACTCCAAAAATTCTGAAAAATTAGGACAATCAGGGAAATTTGTATATCAATCTTGTGTAAAAATTTCAGATCAAGAGCACGTTCCAGTGGATTTACAAAATTCCTGGACTGAGAGAAAAAGTTTCTGTTTTTAAGCAAAATCAAATCAACAAACACCGTAGACCATCCCAAAGGTCTTACTTGGCTCAAACACTAATTTAAACAAGAAAACACAATTATTACAGAAGTAATAATGTGGAAAACACACCAAAACAGAAATAAAAAAACAGAAAGCAAAAATAAAATTGGGTTGCCTCCCAACAAGCGCTATTGTTTAACGCCCCTAGCTAGGCAAAACGCAATAGATCTAGGTCTTTTCATAATAGTAAGGGAGATCGTCCATGCTCATCTCATACTCCCTTCTTTCAGCGGCAAGCTTCCTTTGTGGCAAGCAAAAATAATCAAAAGGGCTAAATTTAATAGGATATGGATCCTTGAGATCTAGTGAAGGAGGGATAGGTTCCTCCCTTGGCCCCATATATTGTATAATCAATTCATCGTTGTAAGCTTTCCTTTGGTGGAAGGTCATAAGCCTATCTCTTAATATGAACTCTAATCCATTATTTTGTATAGCAAAATTATCTTTGAGTTCAGAAATCTTATCAATCAAAACCTCGATAGGGACCCTCTTCCTTAAATTTTCATTATAAGCAACGTAATCCAGGGATTGCAATCTCATTATTTCTTCTTGATTAAAAAGGATCTCCTCTATAGGGGAACATCCACCATTAATTTTATAATGAGCGAAGATTTCACTGGCCTCTTTCATGATGAATCTAAACTCGTGGGCTAGAAATATAGTGGCGACACGCTTAACGGAAGCAATCTGAATATTAGAGAACTCAAGAAAAATCCTTTGTATGCAAGGATGCATATGAACAAATTGCCTCTCAAGTTCAATTATTAATAGTGTTATGGCGTCCGCAAGACTATTAGTTTTTTGAGGATAGACCCTCCTAAGGTGGGTAGCGTACCAGCACAGGTAAAGAAATCTTGAATAACACCTTTTCCAATGATATTACCGCTACCTATGCGATTTTTTTTGTATGCATGATAGTAGGTGCTTCATGAGAGTCGTTTTTAGCAAGATTGTCAAGGTTCCCTTCAAGACTATTACTATCCTTTTCAATGAAAGCCTCCCCAGATTCAGACATAGTGGCAACGAAACAATCTATAACGCAAGCAAACAAAAAGCAAACGAAAAGACGAAAGGAAGAAGGGCGAATAAAAAGGCAAATATTTTTGGAAAATCGTTTTAGAAGTGGGGGAGAGGAAAACGAGAGGCAAATGGCAAATAAAGTAAATGCAAGAGATGAGTTTGTGATGGGTACTTGGTAGGCTTGATGTAGATCTCTCCGGCAACCACGTCAGAAATTGACAAGTTGACGGGAAAGTTCTTCTCTTGACTTGCTATGTATCTCCCCGGCAACGGTGCCAGAAATCCTTCTTGCTACTTCTCGAGCATGCGTTGGTTTCTGTGAAGAGGAACGGATGATGCAGCAAAGTAGATAAGTATTTCCCTCAGTTGTTGAGAACCAAGGTATCAATCCAGTAGGAGATACAAGCAAGTCCCCAATAGATGTACCTACACAAAGAATCAAACACTTGCACCCAACGCTATAAAGGGGTTGTCAATCCCTTCACGGTTACTTGCAAGGATGAGATCTGATAGAGATAGATAGAATAGATTGCTTGAACGGAAAGTAAAACAAAAGTAAAAATAATGCAGCAAGGTATTTTTGGTATTTTTTGGTTTTAGATCTGAAAGTATAAGATGGAAAATAGACTCGGGGGCCATAGGTTTCACTAGAGGCTTCTCTCATGATGGCAAGTATTACGGTGGGTGAACAAATTACTGTCGAGCAATTGATAGAAAAGCGAATAATTATGAAGATATCCAAGGCAATGATTATGCATATAGGCATCACGTCCGTGTCAAGTAGACCGAATCGATTCTGCATCTACTACTATTACTCCACACATCGACCGACTCCTGCCTGCATCTAGAGTATTAAGTTCATGAAGAACAAAGTAACGCATTAGGTAAGATGACATGATGTAGAGGGATAAACTCAAGCAATATGATGAAAACCCCATCTTTTTATCCTCGATGGCAACAATACAGTACGTGCCTCGCCACCCCTACTATGTCACTGGGTGAGGACACCGCAAGATTGAACCCAAAACTAAGCACTTCTCCCATTGCAAGAATTACCAATCTAGTTGGCCAAACCAAACCAATAACTCGAAGAGACTTGCAAAGATATGAAATCATGCATACAAGAATTCAGAAGAGACTCAAATAATATTCATAGATAATCTGAACATAAACCCACAATTCATCGGATCTCGACAAACACATCGCAAAAGAGTATTACATCGGATAGATCTCCATGAAGATCATGAAGAACATGGTATTGAAGAGCAAAGAGAGAGAAGAAGCCATCTAGCTACTAGCTATGGACCCGAAGGTCTGTGGTGGACTACTCACGCATCATCGGAGGGGCAATGGAGTTGATGTAGATGCCCTCCATGATCGAATCCCCCTCCGGCAGATTACCGAAAAAGGCTCCAAGATTGGATCTCATGGGAACCGAGGCTCCTGGCGGCGGAAAAGTGTTTTCGTGGCTCTTTTTGGTATCCAGGGAATATTTCTGAATTTATAGGACGAAGAATAGGGTTGGAGGAGTTGCCGTGGGGCCACAAGCCAGCCCCCCCCCCCTAGGGCGCGCCCCTGTGGCTTGTCGCCACACGGTGGCTCCCCTCCCTTGGTCTCCAAGTCCTCTGGGTTGCTTCTGGTCCAAGAAAAATTATTCTGAAGATTTTATTCCGTTTGGACTCCGTTTAATATTCCTTATCTGCAATACTCAAAAACAAGGAAAAAACAGAAACTGGCACTAGGCTCTCGATTAATAGGTTAGTCCCAAAAATAATATAAAATAGCATATTAATGCATATAAAACATCCAAAACAGATAATATAATAGCATGGAACAATCAAAAATTATAGATACGTTGGAGACGTATCAACAATGCATCATAAATACATATCCATATTTGTTTATGTTGCAGAAAGTCGGTCTTCAAACCAAGTTACATTGTAACTTCTGTAACTACAAATAAATCTTCGATAGCCAAAAATGGCCAGATTTTCATCATGGTTTATCATAACCGGTATTAAATGATTGGGGTTTCCAAGCCAGCTTAGAAGTTGCTGAGCTGGTATATTACATATTGCTGAGCCAACTTATCACATATAATGCCGGGTCATTTCATTGAACGACTCTTGGATTTTTTTTCAACTTGTGCTCTGTAGTAAACTACAACACTTACGGATTTCTCAAAACATATATTTGCTGGGATGCATCGCAACCACGGGAAGGGATTTCATTTCAAGGACAAAGGCATTATTCCAGGATATTCGTACAAATGATAAATTACCGGGTTACATTACAAACACGGTCAAGGATTCATTCAATTCAGATCAATATCAGTTCAAGAGAACTTCTAAAGTGCATTATGATGGGTTATATTATTCTTCACACAGTCCCAGGTCGCTGCAGGCATACGACCCGACACTTGGGGTCTACATCATATGCTGTTTTTCTTTTCAAAAGGAGAAGTACATGTAAGTCCCCAGTTGTCGTAGGCAAACGACCCGGCACTTGGGGGCTACACTACTCAGTTCAAATTTTCTAAAGTCCAAAGTCGCTGCACACATGCGACCCGGCACTTGGGGGCTACAGTATTCAGCTGTTTAATTAGATTATAAGGTCCAAATTGAAGACATGGCCCATCACATACTGATAATCCGGTCCTTGGGGGCTACACATGGGAAATGCAAAAGATTCAGTCTATATCTGGCGACTCAAATGATAACTCGGATTTCTCCAAAGCTATCTATCTACAACATTCAAAACCAAGTTCAAAGTCCCAGGTTGTTGCAGGCAAAACAACCCGGCCCTTCGGGGCTACACTGGCTGAAGTTTATAAGTATAAGAGATATACAAGTCCCAGGCTACTGGAGGCAAGACAACCCGATACTTGGGGGCTACATAGTCAAAAATATTATTGCAAAGAACCAAGTCATCAAAAACTAATAAACTCAGAGCTTGGGGGTTGCAGGTAATATGGAGATAAAAAATAGAAGAACAGCTTCAAGCTGTCACTTTTTAGCGTGACGGGTATCATATCTTGGTGGAGGTTTGCAAAGATCATCTTCTCCAAGTTATTCATAGAAAGGCCCAGAAGCCGGCTCAACATCAGATGGATCTTTTATTCCCAATAATTTTATCTAGCCGAAGAATTGAGAGCCGGCTCAACATCACACGGATTTCTTTATTCACAATAATTTTATCAAGTCAACTGGAGTCTAGTTGTTTGACCTGGCAGGGCCAACAATCACGACCCGGCATCATCAATGTTCATAACCCGGCAGAGTCTATATATGCAACCCTGCTTCACAAGTTGGCAATTTCTACATCCATAAATAAGAAATATTTTCATCCTAATTCAGCATCCACTATGTCAGATGACTCGTCAAGAGCCGCCGCGTCCCAGAAAGCCGGTTCAACAACAGATGAAATTCTATTCCCAATATTTGCATCAAACCCAAAGCACGAGGAGCTGGCCTGATGTTAGAGGCATTATTATTTCTAGTATTTTTTCTACGAGGAAACCACATCAGGAAGTAGATTGAGAAGCCAACCCGATGATATGACAAAGAAAGACCCGGATTTTCGAGGAGCTACTTTGTTGAAATAAGCCGGCCACTAGAGCAAGCAGGTCCCTTAACATATTTATTATTCTTATTTCAGGAGCTTACCATGAATGAATTCAAGCTAACCTGGGGGCTAATATCGGGGATGTTCCCCAGAGTTATAACCCGACTAAAGGTTTGACCCGGCCAACAGCTCGAAAGCTCTATTTGTCACCCCATTTTCCGGGTTAAGATAAAGATGGCAAGGAGGAATCCAGAGCTCAGTGACGAGACCCGGCAGGAGGCCGGCTTAATAAGGAGCCCAATATACCGGCTCGTACGGGCAGGCCCAAAGCCAAGAATGCGACCTGGCCAAAGGCCGGCTCATGGAGTGACCCCGAAGGGCCGGCTCATGGAGAATACTCAAGAGGGATCCTCAACTTGGAAGACAAAGATAATCTACAAGACTTAGAGTAGGACTCCATTTAAGGGAAGCAAGACCCGAACTAGGATTCATCTTATAATAAGAAAGAGAATAGTCCTAATCCTACTAGGACTCTACATGTAAGCCTGCCCCTTGAACTTATAAAAGGAGGGGCAAGGCGCCCCAAGAGGGGAAGTTAACTCAGGAGAGATAGATAGATTAGAAACCCTCGAGACTTGAGGTAGCGAAACATCACCCTTGTAATTGGGATCATCATCATCAATATCAATCAAGCAGGACGTAGGCTTTTACCTCCATTGGAGGGGCCAAACCTGGGTAAAACTTGCGTCTCTCGATTCCGACCAACCCCGTTCAAGCTACCACCTAGTTGCGATGGCCTCACACCTAAGTTCTCTCACGAGGACATTTGTCGTGACAAAACCATGACAGGGAGGCTGGGAGAAACCTTGGTCGATATGGGTCGTGAGGAGGACCCGCTCATCCCCATGTGGTGCTGGCTCGACCTCGCCTGTCGTCGGCAGATGCCAGCTCCCAGCGACCAGGAGGCCCTGGCTTTCCAGCTCCATCAGCCAGCCGACGGTAGTCCGTGGCGGCATCCAGTCGCCCTGGATGAACCCTGCCGGAGCGCCTGCACTCAAGGAGGATCCGCGCCATGCCTTCTTTGCCTTCTCGGCCTTCACGGTGGCGCTCCTCGTCATCTCTAGTGGATTGGGGCGTCGAATCGGCGGAACTGCGGCACGGGTGGAGCTCTCGGCGGAACAGTAGAGAAATCAAGGGGGTGGGGAATGGGAGTTATCTCTCTCTTTCTCCCCCCTGGTCGATTCTTATACCCCTATCGGTGAATTCATAGCCGTTAGATCAGCGTGCACCTCACAACCAACGGGCGGCGACAAATTCGTGAAATCTCTGGGGCAGTGTTTCGGGGACGCGTGGCGTTATTTGTGGCGTGGAAATCGAGGTGCCGCGTCCACTTTCCCCACCTCTGCGACACAACCGCCCACGCGCGCACGCGCGCTTCCCACGATTTCAAAATCGGCAGAGATTTTGCCACAACGTGGTTCGAATGGGCTCCGCGTCCACTGGTGCGTTCCGACGTGCCAAAACCCATCCAGTGTGTGAAGAAGATCCATCGAGCACTCGGATGAATTTTCAACTGTCACAAGAACACCCGAAAGGTCAACGGTTTTATAGCATTACTAGTCAGAAGTTTCGACGATCACACTGTTGAGACTTTGGGTCGTTTATTCCGAGAGCGAATCCGACTCTAACCGAGTGGCTCGAACAGTCGGGCTGTTTGAGTCATTCTGAATCAATTCAACCTGAATCAGTTATGGTTTTAAAGCCGGGTGAGAAATGATCTGACTCGTTTCCCGGCGTCTCCGAGACGCCGTCGACATCACGTCACGTCGGTCACTCGTTCCCCATACCTCAACCGGTTCGGGGGCTACTGATGAGGTCACCTACCAAAGGTAGCGTCATGGACCTCACATCTAGGGTCCACCTGGGGTCCTACTTGTTCATGGAAGTCTCTGGACTACTTTAGCATTTGGATGATTTTACTAGATCCACTCGGATCCTTGGAAGTCACTCGGACGTCATCAGCCAGTCGGCCAGGCTTCGGCACTCGGACAAGAAGAAGCAGAGGTGACGAAGGAACTGCAACGTTCGAGGGACTTAACTCACATAAACTGATGTGAAGACGATGTTACGTGTAACGCTCCTTGTTAACACAGGCGTTTCTTGTAACTCCGGCAGTTACCATCATTAATTACCCTAGTAATGGCACTCGACAGGTGGTGGGGCACTCTATATAAGCCACCCCTATCGCCAGGGCGAGGGTTACGAACTCAATGTAATCAGACACCCCCCATAAGCAAACACTAAGCCTCAGGGCTCGAGACATAGGGTCTTTACCACTTCCAAGTGGGGCCTGAACTCCTACATTCGAGTGTTACACTTGTGTCGTAGCTAGGCTTCGCCCTTACTCATACGTACCTCCGTACTATTGTCATTCTTACTCCCACGACATACGCCTTGGCAAGAATTTTGAGACACTCGCCATTATAGTGATTTTCTGGTAAAAAGGAGCGAAAACAAAGAGGCGCCAAAAAAAGAGAGAATTTTTCCAGAGTGTGCTCTTCCCTTGCTTACATGTCGCGTCATGATTTTTTGGGTGTTCTAGGCTCGCGTCTCTAGTACAATGTAGCCTTGGACCAGCACGGTACCGTCGTTGAGCGTCTTTTCAACTTTGCATCTCTGAACTGATTATTGCTGACCCCCTTTTGCTACCATATTATAAGCCTTCCCAGCTCCACATACATCTAGGTCGTGCATTTGACTCTTCCTGGTAATCGCTCTACCCAAGCTTTGAGTGGTTTGACTACAACGGTTGCCGATCACCGCCTACTGCTTGGTAAGAACTGGTAAGGATTTGAGATTCGCTTGATGGATTTTTGACACACCACCACCACCACCACTTCCTAGTAGTCAGTAGGTTCATATTCTTGTGTGTTTCCTATTGCTGCTAACCATGCCAGGATCACAAGCTGATGAGATCGACTGGGAGGGTATGAACAAGAAGGCGCTCCATGATAAATTTCAATAAATGATGGGTGAACAGGTGCATGACTTGGTGACGAGCCTTGGAGAGGCTATGGAGAAGCTAGATGGTTTGGAGAAGATTGTCGACGCCAAGCTTGATGTTGAATTTAATGAGGTGCTTGCATGTCTACCTCCACCAGCTGTACATGTTGTACCTCGGGAACAACAACACCAAT
Source organism: Elymus sibiricus (assembly GCA_039707655.1). Taxonomy (NCBI): domain Eukaryota; kingdom Viridiplantae; phylum Streptophyta; class Magnoliopsida; order Poales; family Poaceae; genus Elymus; species Elymus sibiricus. Next base: position 245,365,397 of record CM077665.1, read on the forward strand.
AATGCCCAAATTTCGCGGGACGAGCGCGATGTGTGCCTATCGACAAAGGCCAAAATTATGGTGCCATTGCTACTGCTGCATCTTCAGTGGTTGTTGTTGCTGCTGCTATTGTCGTTGAGCAGAATGAGGATTATGATGGTTATTACGATGATGAGGGAAAGGTTCTCCCAGATCAGCCCCAAGGCCAACCACCACCACACGCACCAGGTCGTCCACATGGCTACTATCGCAACGGTAGGGCTGCACCACCCCCTCAGGTACGGGATCATGACCATCTCCCTAAACTTTAAATTGAATATTCTGACATTTGAGGGTAGATATGTTCTTGATATATATCTTACTTGGGAGTTAGAAACATAACAACGTTTTACATGCTTACAATTTCCTGAGGATAGACGTGTTGCTGCTGCTGTTTGTGCATTCACTAGTTTTGCTTGTGTTTGGTTGTCTGAATATTGTAGAATACATCATGATAATATCCCTACTACTTGGGTTGCTTTGAAAACTGCTATGCGTAATCGTTGGGCTCCACCATATTATCAACGTGAGTTGCTTCCAAATTTGCAGCGTTTAAGACAAGGAAAAAATTATGTAGAGGAATATTATCAGGAATTACAAACTGGCATGATTAGATGTGGTATTGTTGAGGAGAATGAAGCTATGCTTGCACGTTTTATGGGTGGATTAAATAGAGAGATTCAAACTATTCTAGAGTATAAGGAGTATAACAATATCACTCGTTTATTCCATCTTGCTTGCAAAGCTGAACGTGAAGTGCAGGATCGATAGGCAATGGCGATAACTAATTTTTCTGCAGGACGAGGTTCATCATGGACACCACGTACATCATCTACTTCCACACGTCCTACTACAGCACCACTTGCTTCAGCCGCCAACTCCAACAGAGATACAAGACAACAGGCACCACCACCAGCCTCCAGCAAGGGCACACCTTCGGGGACCGCACATAGCTCTACTTCATCCATGGCATCTACAGGGCAAATACATGAGGTTATTTGTCGTCATTGCAAGGGTGGAGGTCACTATGCGAGAGAATGCCCTTCCAAGCGTGTGATGATTGTTACTGAGGATGGTGGATATGCGTTCACTAGTGATTATGGTGAGGAGACTTTGGCTCTTATTGCAAGTGAAGAACATGGTGCCGAGGATACTGAAGAAGAGATACACTACATGGTTGCTGACTATGCTGACAGGTATGAAAGTTTAGTTGCTCAACGTGTTCTGAGTGTGCAGGTTACACAGGTTGAGCGAAATCAGAGGCACAACTTGTTCCATACAAAGGGAGTTGTGAAGGAGCGTTCTGTTCGCGTTATCATCGGTGGAGAAGCTGTCTCTAACCACCAGACCACATCCTCATCCTTATTACATCCAATGGTTCAACAACAGTCGCAAGGTTAAGGTAACATGTACTGTTCGTGTGCACTTTAGCATTGCTACATAATCTGATTATGTTGATTGTGATGTGGCACCCATGCAAGCATGCTCCGTTTTAGTAGGTAGACCATGGCAATTTGATAAAAAAAATTGTACACCATGGTAGGACAAATCAGTACACTCTTGTTCATTAGGAAAAAAATATAACTTTACTTCCTATGTCTCCTGAACATATTATGAAAGATGACATTGCTAGAGCTAGTAAAGCAAAATAGGAGCAAAGTGAGAGTGAAAATCAGATTGTGGCAAAGGAATTTGAGCAACATAATAAGCCTAATAAACAATTATCTAGTATTGCATCTGAAATAAAACTGAAGAGTGGTTGTTTACTTGCCACTAAATCTGATATTACTAATTTGGATGTTACTACATCTGTTTGCTATGCTTTTGTATGCAAAGAGGTATTATTTTCATTCCAGGACATGCCTCCCTCTTTGCCTCCTGCTGTCACTAACATTTTGCAGGAGTTTGCTGGCGTCTTTCCACAAGACGTGCCACCGGGATTACCACCTATTCGAGGGATTGAGCATCAGATTGACTTAATTCCCAGTGCATCGCTTCCCAACCGTGCGCTATACCGTACCAATCCAGAGGATACGAAGGAGATTATGCGTCAAGTACAAGAGCTGCTAGACAAAGGTTATATACGCAAATCCCTTAGTCCTTGTGTTGTTCCTATTATTCTAGTGCCAAAAAAAGGATGGTACATCGCGTATGTGTGTTGATTGTAGAGGCATTAATAATATTACTATTTGTTATCGTCATCCTATTCCTAGGCTAGATGATATGCTTGATGAATTAAGTGGCTCTACAATTTTCTCCAAAGTTGATTTGCGTAGTGGATACCATCAAATTCGTATGAAATTGGGAGATGAATGGAAAACAACATTTAAAACTAAGTTTGGATTATATGATTGGCTAGTCATGCCTTTTGGGTTAACTAATGCACCTAGCACTTTCATGAGATTAATGAACGAGGTTTTACGTGCTTTGATTGGACGATTTGTGGTAGTCTACTTTGATGATATATTGATTTATATTAGATCTTTGGAGGAACACTTGGATCATTTGTGTGCTGTTTTTATTGCTCTACATGATGCAAGTTTGTTTGGTAATGTTGGGAAGTGCACCTTTTGCACCGATCGAGTGTCTTTTCTTGGCTATGTTGTTAATCCATAGGGAATTAAAGTTGTTAAAGCCAAGATTGAAGCTATTGAGAGTTGGCCGCAGCCCAAAACGGTCACACAAGTGAGGAGTTTTCTTGGTCTCGCTGGTTTTTATAGGCATTTTGTGAGGGATTTCAGCACCATTGCTGCACCTCTCAATGAGCTCACAAAGAAGGATGTGCCTTTTGTTTGGGTTACCGCATAGGAAGAAGCCTTCATGATATAGAAAGATAAGTTAACACATGCTCTTACTCCAAATCCTGATTTTAAAAAGACTTTTGAGCTTGAATGTGATGCTAGTGGAACTGGATTAGGAGGTGTCTTATTACAAGATGGTAAACCTGTTGCATACTTTTCTGAAAAATTAAGTGCGCCTAGTCTGAATTATTCTACGTATGATAAGGAATTATATGCTCTTGTTCGGACTTTGGAAACATGGCAACATTATTTATGGCCTAAAGAATTTGTCATATATTCTGATCATGAATCTTTGAAGCATATTTATACTCAAGCAAAACTGAATCGTAGAGATGCTAAATGGGCTGAATTTCATTGAGGCTTTCCCTTATGTTATTAAACACAAGAAGGGTAAAGAAAATGTTATTGCTGATGCATCGTCTTGTCGTTATACTATGCTTTCACAACTTGAATTTAAAATATTTGGTTTGGAGACCATCAAAGATCAATATGTGCATGATGCAGAATTTAAAGATGTGTTGGAGAATTGTAAAGAAGGGAGAACATGGAACAAGTTCGTCATAAATGATGGATTTGTGTTCCGTGCTAACAAGCTATGCATTCCAGCTAGCTCCGTTCGTGTTTTGTTGTTGTAGGAGGCGCATGGAGGAGGATTAATGGGACACTTTGGCGTGAAGAAGACGGAGGACAAACTTGCTACGCATTTCTTTTGGACATAGATGAGACATGATGTTGAGCGTTTTGTTGCTCGCTGCACTACATGTCAAAAAGCTAAGTCACGACTCGGTCCTCATGGTTTATATATGCCCTTTCCTGTACCTAGTGTTCCTTGGGAAGATATCTCTATGGACTTTGTTTTAGGTTTACCTCGAACAAAGAAGGGGAGGGATAGCATATTTGTTGTCGTGGATAGATTTTCGTAAATGGCACACTTTATACCATGTCATAAAAGTGATGATGCTGCTAATGTTGCTGATTTGTTCTTTCGTGAAATTATTTGCTTGCGTGGTGTGCCAAATACAATTGTTTCTGATCATGATGATAAATTTCTTATCCACTTTTGGAGATGTTTATGGGCTCAGTTGGGGACTAAACTGCTTTTTAGTGCTACATGTCACCCCCAAACTGATGGACAAACTGAAGTAGTCAATAGATCATTGTCTACCATGCATAGGGCTGTTTTGAAGAATGACCTGAAAATGTGGGAAGAAAGCTTGCCTCATATTGTATTTTCTTATAATCATTCGCTGCATTCTACTACTAAGATGTGCCCTTTTGAAGTTGTGTATGGTTTCTTACCTCGTGCACCTGTTGATTTGTTGCCTCTACATCTTCGGAGAAGGTTAACTTTGATGCTAAAGAACGTGCTGAATTGATATTAAAGATGCATGAGTTAACTAAGGAGAACATTGAGCATATGAATGCTAAATATAAACTTGCTAGAGATAAGGGTAGACAACATGTTGTCTTTGCACTTGGAGATCTTGTTTGGTTACATTTGCATAAGGATAGGTTTCCTGAATTGCGCAAGTTGAAGCTAATGCCACGTGCTGATGGTCCTTTTAAGGTGTTAGAGAAAATAATTGATAATGCATATAAACTTGAGCTGCCTACGGATTTTGGGGTTAGTCCCACTTTTAACATTGCAGATTTGAAGCCTTATGTGGGTGAGGATGATGAGCTTCCATCGAGGACGACTTCAGTTCGAGAAGGGGAGGACGATGAGGACATCAATACCATTGTTACACCCACAGCCCCTGCTGACATACATACTGGAGCAATTACTAGAGCTTGCGCACGCCAATTGAATTACCAGGTACTTTCGTTTCTTGGAAATCCTTCTAATGTTCATGAACATATGATGCTGCCTAAATTAGATACTTTAGTTTTACTTATGAATGAAGGACCTATCATGGACAAGAAGGATGACCATTGGAGTGGGAACAAGCATGGAGAAGAAGATGCGCGTGTGGGAAAGAACAATGAAGCTTTCAGTGGTGATTATCGCACTTTGAAACCACCATAAGGAGAGCATGAAGGCGTGGACGAAATATTCAAGACGCCACTTTATAAATTTCGTCCATAGGCTATTATAGGTGTTGTGCCACCTTATTTTTGGGCCAGGCCCATTTAATTTCGAAATACCTTATGATAGGCTGATTTTAGAGTCCGTATGTATTGGGAAACTGAGTTACGGTTGGTTTCGGACCCCTCCTCCAAGGGGCCATGAAATTCCCCTCTATTCCCCCATATATAAAGCCCTTAGGGCGCCGTTTATACTTGGGTTTTGTTTAGATTACAAGTTTGCCATAGCTGCAACTTCACGTCCTTCATTTGTGTTCCACGACCAGACCAAGATGTCACAAAATCCCACTTTCATCAATAAAGCTTTCCTCTTATATTCGCAATATCCAGATTGCAATTTCAGTTTATTACTTGTTCTTCGGTTTGCGTGCAGGAAATAGACCCTCGTGGTTAGGTTGATCGTGCTCCGGTGTGGTCAATAACCTCTCGGAGTTGGTTTAGCCATTGCTAAGGCGCGACGTCTTCGCACGTTCGTAGTCGGATCGTCAAAGTCTACTGCACCGAAAACGATAGCCACCATCTCATCGCAAGACAGGGACAACTTCTCCTCTATCATGGAGGGCTTGGGGACGCGCCAGGTGGCCTAGACGGCGTCGGCCACAATAGACGGCGGCGACGGCCATTGATGGCGAGTCGAGGACGTGGCGGGGACGCTGCAGTGAACGGTGGGGGTGTCAGGGGTTCTAGCATGACGCTGCGACTCGAGGGAGGGATCCGGGCGAGAGGGGGGAGGCAACAGTGGGATGCGGCGAATCGGATGTCAGCGCATGAAAAACGTGGGCTCTCCCTGCACCCAGAACATGCATGCAAAGTGCTCGACGAAATGCTAACGATGACTACATTGATCCACATGAGCTGCAAATTACCAGGGTGGGGCTTTCTAAGGTGGAAAGGATGATGGACATACTGGCTTGCTCAGGTGGACAAGTTTGTAGTGGAGACTTAGGTGATGACCAAAATCCAACCCTGTGCTCAAGGTGTTCGACAGAATGATAGAGCCACCTAGGGAGTTTTGTTGATGCCCAAAATTTACAGGATGATGTCACTTTAGATGTTAGTGAGAATAGTAAGGTTGGTTTGAGTAAATAGGAAACTTGCTAGTGCAAGTTTTATCAAGATTTAGTTCTGGATCACAAGTTGAGGAGAGTTTTTGGTGGACTTAGATAGATCAAATAGGGCTGATCTCTTGGACTTAAGTGTTTGTTTTGAAGGACTACAAGTGGGAAAATTTTCAAGAATTATAGAGCTAGGAAAATTGGGGTTGTAGTTCAAATCTCAAACTGGACCATAATTGGAAATGGGATGGTTTGCTCAAATTTTCCAAATGAACATGATGGGTTTTTGCATATAAGTGATCTATGGACATCATAAGACCTCTGAGAATTTCATTGGAATTTTTAAAGAAATATTTGAAATAGTTATAGTGCAAAAGAGGCATTTCAGGGACTGAAAACGTTATTAAAAGAATTTTATTTGGCAAGTTTTATTATAAAAATATTTCCTACTGATTTTGAAAAATGAAATGAAATAATTTAAGAAGACATTCAAGGCCCATAATACTTTCAAAAAAATTCTACTTGGAGGGAAGAATCTTAGAAGATAGAGGACAGAGAAAGTTCTAAAATTAGCAAAAGAAATATTCAAAAGTTTTATTTTTTGCCAAATTTAATTAGTAAAAACATGGTTAAATTTTTGGGGTGCTACAATAAAACATAGATCATTTTTCATGCATGCAACATTTCAAACAAATGAACAATTTAAAAGTTTTTTAATATGCTAACACGATGATTTTTAACACATTAAAAAGACTGCGAAAATGGACCTCGCGGGAAAATGAGATGGAACGGTACTGCAAGAATGGGGACATTTGGAAGGGCGGACCGGCCGTCCGGGGACGAGGCCGTGCAGATCGGCGGTCGGGGAGGTTGGACGTCGGCGGCGGCGATGGTAACGGCGACAACACGGGAGGTTGGAGGAGGAGGCGGGCAGCGGGAATGTGGGAGGAGGAGGATTCGGGCTTCCTCGCACCGGATCTGGGCGACGGCAGGGCAAGGACGGCACGGAGGAGGCTGTCAAGGACGCGGGGTCTCGGGTGAGGAGGAGGCGGGCGGTGATGTCTAGGCGAAGGAGGGGAGATGATGAGGACATCCCTACTTATGTTACACCGAAAGCCCCTGCTGCTATACATACTGGACCAATTACTAGAGCCCGCGCACGCCAATTGAATTACCGTGTACTTTTGTTTCTTCGAAATCCTTCTAATGTTCTTGAACATATGATGCTGCCTAAATTAGATACTTTTGTTTTACTTATGAATAAAGGACCTAGCATGGGCAAGATGGATGGCCACTGTGATAGAGGCAAAGGTCTCCCGTCTTTCGATGAGATGGTGGCTATCGTTTTTGGTGGAGTAGACTTTGACGATCCGACTACGAATGTGTGAGGACGTCGTGGCTTAGCAATCGCTAAACCAACTCCGAGAGGTTATAGACCACGCCGGAGAACGATCAACCTGACAACGAAGGTCTTTTTCCTGCACGCAAATGAAGAACAAGCAAGAAACTAAAATTGCATTCTGGATATTGCGAATATAAGAGGAAAGCTTTATTGATGAATGTGGGGTTCTGTGACGTCTTGGTCAGGTCGTGGAACACAAACGAAGGATGCGAAGTTGCAGCTATGGCGAACTTGTAATCCAAACAAAACCGAAGTCTAAAACAACACCCTAAGGGTTGTATATATGGGGGAATAGAGGGGCATTTCGTGGCCCCTTTGAGGAGGGGTCCGAAACCAACGCTAACTCAGTTTCCCTACATATACAGACTCTAAAAACAGCCTATAATATGGTATTTCGAAATTACATGGGCCTGGCCCAAAAATAAGGTGGCGCAACACCTATAATAGCCCATGAACGAAATTTATAAAGTGGCATCTTGAATATTTCGTCCAAGCCTTCATGCTCTCATTATGGTGGCTTCAAAGTGCGAAAATCACCACTGGAAAGTCCATTGTTCCTTCCCACGCGTGCACCTTCTTCTCCATGCTTGATCCCGCTCCAATGGCCATCCTTCTTTTCCATGCTAGGTCCTTCATTCATAAGTAAAACAATAGTATCTAATTTAGGCAGCATCATATGTTCATGAACATTAGAAGGATTTCCAAGAAACGAAAGTACCTGATAATTTAGTTGGCGTGCGTGGGCTCTAGTAACTGGTCCAATATGTGTAGCTGGTGGGGATGTGGGTGTAACATTAGTAGGGATGTCCTCATCATCCTCCCCTTCTTGAAATGAAGTCGTCCTCGACGAAAGCTCATCTTCCTCACCCAAATATGGCTTCAAATCTGCAATGTTAACTGTGGGCTAAACCCCAAAATCTGTAGGCAGCTCAAGCTTATATGCATTATCATTTATTTTCTCTAACACCTTAAAAGGACCATCAGCACGTGGCATTAGCTTTGACTTGCACAAACGAGGAAACCTATCCTTACGCAAATGTAACCAAACAAGATCTCCAGGTGCAAACACAACATGTTTTCTTCCCTTATCTCCAGCAAGTTTATATTTAGCATTCGTACGCTCAATGTTTTCCTTAGTTAACTCATGCATTTTTTATATCAATTTAGCACGTTCTTTAGCATCAAAATTAACCTTCTCCGAAGATGGAAGAGGCAACAAATCAATAGGTGCATGAGGTAAGAAACCATACACAACTTCAAAAGGGCACATCTTAGTAGTAGAATGCAGCGAACGATTATAAGCAAATTCAACATGAGGCAAGCATGCTTCCCACATTTTCAGGTTATTCTTCAAAATGGCCCTAAGCATAGTAGACAATGATCTATTGACTACTTCAGTTTGTCCATCAGTTTGGGGGTGACATGTAGTACTAAAATGCAATTTAGTTCCCAACTTAGCCCATACACATCTCCAAAAGTGGCTAAGAAATTTAGCATCACGATGTGAAACAATTGTATTTGGCACACCATGCAAGGGAATAATTTCACGAAAGAACAAATCAGCAACATTAGCAGCAGCATCACTTTTATGACATGGTATAAAGTGTGCCATTTTTTAAAATCTGTCCACGACAACAAATATGATATCCCTCCCCTTCTTTGTTCGAGGTAAACCTAAAATAAAGTCCTTAAATATATCCTCCTAAGGAACACTAGGTATAGGCAAAGGCATACATAAACCATGAGGATTGAGTCGTGACTTAGCTTTTTGACATGTAGTGCAACGAGCAACAAAACGCTCAACATCTCGTCTCATCTTTGGCCAAAAGAAATGTGTAGCAAGTATGTCCTCCGTCTTCTTCACACAAAAGTGTCCCACCATGCGCCTCATGCAACAACAAAAGACGAACCAAGCTAGCTGGAATGCATAGCTTGTTAGCACAGAACACAAATACATCATTAATGACAAACTTGTTCCATGGCCTCCCTTCTTTACAATTCTGCAACACATCTTTTAATTCAGCATCATGCACATATTGATCTTTGATGGTCTCCAAACAAAATATTTGAAAGTCAAGTTGTGAAAGCATAGTATAACGACAAGACAATGCATTAGAAATAACATTTTCTTTACCCTTCTTGTGTTTAATGACATAAGGGAAAGTTTCAATGAATTCAACCCATTTAGCATGTCTACGGTTCAATTTTGCTTGACTTTTAATATGTTTCAAAGATTCACGATCAGGATGTATAACAAATTCTTTGGGCCATAAATAATGTTGCCATGTTTCCAAAGTCCGAACAAGAGCATATAATTCCTTATCATCAGTAGAATAATTCAGACTAGGTCCACTCATTTTTTCAGAAAAGTACGCAACAGGTTTACCATCTTGTAATAACATACCTCTTAATCCAATTCCACTAGCATCACATTCAAGCTCAAAAGTCTTATTAAAATCAAGAAGTTGGAGTAAAGGAGCATGTGTTAACTTATTTTTCAATATCGTGAAGGCGTCTTCCTGTGTGGTACCCCAAACAAAAGGCACATCTTTCTTTGTAAGCTCATTGAGAGGTGCAGCAATGGTGCTGAAATCCCTCACAAAACGCCTATAGACACCAGCGAGTCCAAGAAAACTCCTCACTTGTGTGACCGTTTTGGGCTGCGGACAACTCTCAATAGCTTCAATCTTGTCTTTGTTAACTTCAATTCCTTGTGGAGTAACAACATAGCCAAGAAAAGATACTCGGTCGGTGCAAAAGGTGCACTTCCCAAGGTTACCAAACAAACGTGCATCACGTAGAGCAAAAAAACAACACGCAAATGATCCAAGTGTTCCTCCAAAGATCTACTATAAATCAGTATATCATCAAAGTAGACTACCACAAATCGACCAATGAGAGCACGTAAAACCTCGTTTAATAAGAGATTCACGTATATACCCTTTGTCGAGCAGCTCCCGTACTTGACGCATAATCTCCTATGGATTGGTACGGTATGGTGCACGGTGGGTAGTGATGCACCGGGAATTAAGTCAATCTGATGCTCAATCCCTCTAATAGGTGGTAATCCCGGTGGCACGTCTTGTGGAAAGACGTCAGCAAACTCCTGCAAAATGTTAGTGATAGCAGGAGGCAAAGAGGGAGGCACGTCCTCGAATGAAAATAATACCTCTTTGCACACAAAAGCATAGCAAACAGATGTAGTAAAATCTAGATCAGTAATATCAGATTTAGTGGCAAGTACACATCCACTCTTCAAATTTATTTCAGATGCAACACTAGATGATGGTTTATTAGGCTTATTGTGTTGCTCAAATTCCTTTGCGAAAATCTGATTTTCACTCTTAGTTTTCTCCTGTTTTGCATTACTAGCTCTAGCATTGTCATCTTTCATAATATGTTCAGGAGACATAGGAAGCAAAGTTATATTTTCATCCTTATGAACAAGAGTATACTGATTTGTCCTACCATGGTGTATCGATTTTTTTTATCAAATTGCCATGGTCTACCAAGTAAACGGAGCATGCTTGCATGGGTACCACATCACAATCAACATAATTAGAATATGTAGCAATGCTAAAGTGCACATGAACAGTACGAACAGTGCAACATAAACGGAGCATGCTTGCACGTAGAATATGTACCTTAACCTTGCCACTTTCGTTGAACCACTGGATATAATAAGGATGCGGATGTGATCTGGTGGTGAGAGACAGCTTCTCCACCATCTCCATGCTAGCCAAGTTGTTGCAACTCCCTCCATCGATGATGACGCGAACAGAACGCTCCTTCACAACTCCCTTTGTATGGAACAAGTTGTGCCTCTGATTTTGCTCAGCCTGTATAACCTGCACACTCAGAACACGTTGAGAAACTAAACTTTTATACCTATCCGCGTAGTCAGCAGCCATGTAGTGTGTCTCTTGTTCAGTATCCTACGCATCCTGTTCTTCACTTGCAATGAGAGCCAAAGTCTCCTCATCATAATCACTAGCGGAGGCATATCCACCATCCTCACTAACAATCACCACACGCCTGGATGTGCATTCTCTCGCAAAGTGACCTCTACCCTTACAAAGATGACATATAACCTCATGTGTTTGCCCTGTAGATGCCATGGATGAAGAAGAGCTCTGTGCAGGCCCCGAAAGCGTGCCCTTGTTGGAGGCTGGTGGCGGTGCCTGATTCCTGGTATCTAGGTTGGAGTTTGTGGCTGAAGTAGGCGGTTCTGTAGTAAGACATGTGGACGTAGATGATGTACGTGGTGTCCACGATGATGCTCGACCTGCAGAAAAATTAGTTATCGCAATTGTCGGTCGATCCTGCACTTCACGTTCAGCATTGCAAGCAAGATGAAATAAACGAGTGATAGTGTTATACTCCTTATTAGAATAGTCTGAATCTGTCTATTCAATCCACCAATAAAACGTGCAAGAATAGCTTCATTCTCCTCAACAATACCACATCTAATCATGTCAGTTTGTAATTCCTGATAATATTCCTCTACAGATTTTTTTCCTTGTCTTAAACGCTGCAAATTTTGAAGCAATTCACGTTGATAATATGGTGGAACCCAATGATTACGCATAGCAGTTTTCAAAGCAGCTCAAGTAGTTGGAATATTAGCATGATGTATGCGACAATGTTCAGACCACCAAACACAAGCAAAACTAGAGAATGCACAAACAGCACCAGCAACACGTTATTCTCAGGAAATTGTAAGCATGTAAAATGTTGTTCTGTTTCTAACTCCCAAGTAAGATATATATCAGGAACATATCTACTATCAAATGTCGGAATATTCAATTTAAGTTTAGGGAGATGGTCATGATCCCGTACCTGAGGGGGTGCTGCAGCCGTACCATTGTGATGGTACCCATGTGGACGACCCGGGGCTTGTGGTGGTGGTTGCCCCTGGTGCTGAATTGGAGCAGCCTCTCCCTCATCATCATAATCAGCATCATAATCCTTATTTTGCTCAACGATAGTAGCAGGAGCCACAGAAGTCGCAACAAGAGCAGCAGGAGCAATGGCACCAGAATTTTGGCCGTGGTTGAGAGGCACACGTCACGCTCGTCCCATGAAATTTGCGCCCTGTTGATGTTGTTGTTGTTGGAGAGGGATGGTAGCTGCAGCTGGGGGTGGTAGACGGGCAAGCACCTCATCGAACTTGGCGTCCATCTTGGTGTCGAATGTTTTCTCCAAACCATCTAGATTCTCCATGTCCAAGGCTGGTCAAGAAGTCTTGTACCTGGTCAGCCATCATTTGCTGAAATTTATCATGGAGCTCCTTGTTGGTCATACCCTCCCAGTTGATCTCGTCAGCTTGTGATCCTGGCATGGTTAGCAGCAATAGGAACACACAAGAATATAAACCTACATACTACTAGGATATGGTGGTGGTGGTGTGTCACAAATCCGTCAAGACAATCTCAACTTCTTACCAGTTCTTACCCAGCAGCAGGCGGTGATTGGCAACCGTTGTAGTCAAAACTCTCAAAGCTTGGAAAGAGCGATTGCCAGGTGGTGTCAAACACACGACGTAGATGTATGTGGAGCAGGGAAGGCTTATAATTTGGTAGCAAAAAGGGTCAGCAATAATCAGTTCAGAGATGCAAAGTTGAAAAGACGCTCAACGACGGTACCGTGTTGGTCCTAGGCTAGACCGTACTAGACACGCAAGCCTAGAACACCAACAAAAGCACAATGCTACACGTAATCAAGGGAAGAGCACACTCTAAAAAATATTCTCATTTTTTGGCACCTATTTTTTTACGCTTTTTTTTAGAAAATCATTGTAATGGTGAGTGTCTCAAAACTCTTCCCAAGACGCATAAACAGGATAGGCATACAAAAAAATTGACTAATTTTTTTCGGGAGCAATTCGGGGCTGCGACGACCAAAAATTGCGACAAAAGATCACTATAATGGCGAGTGTCTCAAAACGCTTTGAAAATGATAAAGGCGAGTGTCCCGATCTTTCGATGAGATGATAACTATCGATTTGGTGGAGACGACTTTGACGATCCGACTACAAACGTGCACGACGTTGCGCCTTAGCAATCGCTAAACCAACTCCAAGAAGGTTATTGACCGAGCCGGAGCACGATCAACCTGACCATGAAGGTCTATTCGTGCGAGCAATCGAAGAACAAGCAAGAATATGATAATGCAATCTGAATATTGCGAATATAAATGAAGTATTGATAAAGGTGGGGATTCGAAAGCCGTCTTGGTCTGGTCGTTGGACACAAATGAAGTACACGAAGTTGCAATGGCTAACTTTTAACTAAACAAATCCCGAGGAAAAAGTTACTAGATTGATCTACTTATATAGGAGCAATGGGTGGCGGCCAAGGAGTTGGGAGGATGTCCCAAGGCAGCCTAAAAGTAACCCTAGGTCGTACAAGGCCTAGGGGCCAAGTGGAGGTGATGCAACACCTTTGAACTTGTAGTTTGACTCGGATTCTGATGCAGCATCAGATTGTTTCGTAAATATCTCCATGCTGTGGGCGAATTTGAAGTTGTATCTGATTGCGCTGGAAAGCATATGAAATCTACTATCCAACAAAAAAGGAATCACCCAATTCAGAGTCTGGGTGAAAAAGTTCTTGGTGTTTTGAGACAGGTATATGTGTGTAGTTCGAATCTGAGTCCCGAACGTGAGAGACTTGGACTCTATTTTCTCTTGGGCCAAAAGTGACGTGGGAGAACTTCTTGAACAGCACCTAATCATTTTCTTTGAACCTATAGGACCTCTTGAGCAACACCTAATCATTTTCTCTACTTTTGTCTTCACACGTGGTTCGTAAAAATGTTCAGCAATTTTGTATTTAGCCATGATATAAGAATAGGTGAAGTATTTTTGTTCCGGATAACATAAATAAATTATTACATAATTCTTATAATAAATCACCTCAAAAATATGCCTGTATGCAACTTTTTGGTAGTATTCAAGGTAGACATGTCCTCATCATCCTCCCCTTTTTTAAAACAAAGTCGTCCCCGGCGTTGCTTAATCTGAAATGTGGCTAACAAAAGAGAAAAGTTGTACACATTGTATATGTATATGTCATCCATTTCTATTGATCTCGCTTGTGACACATGTGACACATATATACAAGCGCACTCATCAAATGTCATGAAATATAAAGCCAAAAGATTATCCCAAGACTTCAAAGGCATGAATATATTGCAACTCAGTTTGCACATATAAGTGAAGTTCTTATTCATATCAAAAGTTTGGCAATACTCATCATTAAACCATCCCAGCATTGGTAAATAAACTTGAATTATTTCAAATTTAGATTCTACATCATGCTTAAATAAGCACACATGCAACATGTCATTTGACACATAATCATCACCAAGATTGGAGGTCATATAAAAATAATTAAACAGTGGCACAATTATATTCAAACATATTTGATCCAAATTTAATTTGTTTCCTAATTCACATGGTTCTTTCTCATCAACAGTTAATTCAATGGGTGCACTCAAAATTGTTGATATGGTAGTTCTTTGATCACTTGGCACAGTCAAATCATAAACATAGTCCTCTAATATAGGTGGTGTGATCAAAGTAATGGGTAGCTCATCACAGGGTACATTGGAATTGACAAGGCATTCATCATACTCATGTGCAGGTGGAAGATGAGTACCTTTGTCATTACCTCTTATGATCAATTCAAATGATGTAGGCTCTCTCGGTGGTGACGGGTCACATGGTGAAGGTGATATAGCCCTCACAACAATTGATGTGGTTGTTATAGTATGCTTAGTAGTTAAAGGAACAACCATATCAACTCTTGGAATGTGCACCTTGAGCTCATTCTCCTTGTGGGCAACACGTTGTTTTATTTCCTGTTCAGCTTTGCAAGCAAGACGAAACAAACTATCCATAGGATAACACTTTTCCTGAATTAGTATCTCCTGACTATCACGGTTTAATCCTCCCCAAAATCTATCCATAAAATCTTCTTCACTTTCTTCTAACGAGGAATGCATCAAGGTCATTTGTAAATCATCATAATATTTCATTACGGTGTCACTACCTTGTTTTAAATGTTGTAACTTTTTAATCATGTCACATTTATAGTAAGAAGGAACGAATGTGTGTCTCATGGAAAGTTTCAAATCCTTCCAAGTAGAAGGTATATAATCAGGGTGTAACCGACAATATTCGCTCCACCAAACTGAAACATAACCAGTGAAAGAACCAACTACGACCTTAACTTTCTTATGTTCAGCAAAATTATGGGAAGCAAATATATCATTTATTTCAAACTTCCATTCAATATATAAAGCAGGTCTACAACGGCCATTAAATGGTGGTATAGAAACATTGACCTGATCATGTGCATTTGGATGTCTTTGCAGCTCTCGTAGCAGTTGTTGTGGTGGCACGTCTCCCACGATCGAAGAAGCTCATGAACTGAAAACTCTGGATTCTGTCATGACTAGTCGAAACAGGAAACAAAGATCCAAGAATATTGTTCCTATGAACTACTGGGATGTGGTGGTAAAATGCTCACAGTAAAGCAAATATCAATGTCTTACAAATTCTTACCATGCAGCAGGTGGCGACCGGCAACCAACGGTGTCAATATCTCCGAAGATTGAGTAAAGCGATTACCAGGTGAATGTATGTATACATAATGTAGAAATATGTGGATCTTGGAAGGCTTAATATATGGTAGCAAAAGATTAGCAATAATCAATTCAGAGATACAATGTTGAATAAACGCTCAACGACGGTACTGTGCTAGTCCTAGCCTAGACCGTACTAGAGACGCGAGCCTAGAACACTAATGGAGTCGCGGTGTAGGACAAATAACAACAACGGATGATATGAATTAGCTCTGGACAGCAAGATATAAGTGAAGATCACAATGGCAGTAAAGACAATGATGATAAATGACCGCCAAACAGGATATACCAAAACTCTCTCAGCAACTTTCCTCTGGAAAATACTAAGTCAAATTTCTGATATTTTTTCTCAAGAATGGTACTGACTCAAGTTTCCGATGCAAAAAGAATCACTCAATTCCGAGTTCGTATGAGGAGTCAAGACAATCGGGAACGGACTTGAAAAATATTGACAAACTGTGTTCGCAACCTTCGGAGGGCAAAAAGTCCTATTTAGAAGTCGAATTGGAGGTGACAATAATGAACAAACTTGATGAACTATTCAGATGCGGCTCGTCGATATCTTGAATTTGAGTACTCGTGGAACCAAACGGAGTTCATATGAGAAAGATATGCCTATTTTACTGAACACTGCGCAATACAGATTTCAATCCGAATTCAGATACGAGATTGAGTTTAGGTAGATCCGAAACTTGTTTTTTTTTCTCTTCTCTCTATTTTTCTCACTTTTTTTTACTTTTTTTCTCTCTATTTTTCTCTCACTTTTTTTTTACTTTTTTTCTCTCTCTCTCTTTTTCCTCCTTTTCCTTATTCTTTCCAAAACAAACCAGATAAGATGTAGATTGGATCAAGTGTAGATGCGAACAACCTCAAGTATGATAATGACAATGAAGGATGGGGAGCACGTGATGGAAATTGATGGATGGTGGTGGGTGACAATGGAAGGGATGACGGCGGCGTGGTGGTGGTATATGGCAGCAACGATGAAGATGGTGCGGCGGCGGCATGACAACTTGTGAACAGAACTCGAAACTCTAAAAGACTAGACGCTAAGTCCAGCAACTCGACACGACGATGCAATCGTAAATTAAAAAAAGCAAAGCACCTACCAAAAAATTGCAAAAAAGGCTCAGATTGGTTCGGATATGATGATCTAACCCTATTTTTTTCTGGCTTATTTGTGGACTATGGGTATGAAGAATAGATGCGATCTAAACTACGAAAAACTGGTAAAATCTCACCAGCAACCTGAAAACTGATACCACTTGATAGAGGCGAGGGTCCCGATCGTTCGATGAGATGATAACTATCGATTTGGTGGAGATGACTTTGACGATCCGACTACAAACGTGCACGACGTTGCGCCTTAGCAATCGCTAAACCAACTCCAAGAAGGTAATTGACCACGCCAGAGCACGATGAACCTGACCACGAAGGTCTATTGATACGGGGCACGCCCGTGTGCGTCGATCTTTCATGAATTGGAGGTGGATTTGTGAGGGAACGCGAAGAACACGAAGAACACGAGGGGAAAAATCACAAGAGGAAAACACTCAAGAACGATCCACGATCACACATCCACTAGAATCACCGAGTACATGAGAATCACGGTCCACAAACAACCAAAGGATACATGTAACGGTAGTCTCCTCGCTCCGAAGGAGGAGGTCTTGAATCCCGAGGGGATCTTCCCTTAGAGGGGCCTTGGCATCACTCCGGATCTTCTCACGTAGAGGGGAATCACTCCACGAGGGAAGGGAGATAATGGAGCTAGGCTCAACAAGTGTATTCGCTAAACCTAAGCTAACCCTAGGAGGAGGAGAGGAAGGAGTATATATAGTAATAGACGAAACGAAGGGGTACATGGGCCAAAGCCCGCGGGCCTGTGCGCAGACAGGGTCCGGATGTCCGGACGCGATTGGACGTCCGAGGCTTCACGGCGGTCCGGACGTCCGGAGGTGGCCGGTCGTCCGAGGATTCGGCTCTGGTTGGGGGTTCTCGGATTTCCGGGGCGCGTCGGACGTCCGGGGGCCGGTCGTCCGGAGGTCTTCGGTCTTCTGAGGATTCGGTGCGGGTGCCGGGGCGTCGGATTTCCGGACGGGTCCGGTCGTCTGGGCGCTGGAGCATGTCAGACGTCCGGTCGGGGTCGGACGTCCGTGCGCTGGAGTGTCCTGGAGTTCCCTGGCAAGGTTGGTCTTCAGGCGTCGGATGTCCGAGGCTGTCCGGACGTCCGAGGATGGCCGGACGTCCGAGGGCTGGGCCTTGTCCACAGCTTCTCCCTTTTCCTTCCAAGCTTGACGTCCTTCGTGCCGCTTGCATGTCTCACGTCCGAGCACCTGAGTATATATAGGACTTCCGTCTGAGGTAGTGACCATGTCTCAAGTGGATCAAACGGTGGTTGAGCAAGGAGAGATGTCACCTCGGCTTCCATAGCGCGTGCACGGGCTCTTGTCATGGGACCACTTGACGGTGTAGCCTTCATGGGGATGATAGAGGGATGCTCCGCATCATCTCCCCCCCCTTGGGGAAGATCCGTCCGCGGATCAAGATCTTCATCACCATGAAAAGGGGATAGATCCGTGACATTGAAGGTGTCACTCACGTTGTACTTGTCGCGGGGGATGTCGATCTTGTAGGCATTGTTGTTGTAGCGGGCCAACACCTTGAAGGGGCCGTCGGCACGAGGGAGTAGCTTGGACTTGCGGTAGTTGGGGAAGCGGTCCTTGCGTAGGTGTAGCCAGACACGATCACCGGGCTCGAACACCATTGGGTGCTTGTTGAGGTTGCGCTTGTTAGTGACGCGTTCCACTTGACGTTCCATAGTGCGCCTTGTATCTTCGTGCATTTTCTTGATGTAGGCTGCCCTTGCACTTGCGTCCATGTTGACGCGTTCTTGGAGTGGTAGAGGAAGGATGTCCAATGGGGACAACGGGTTGAAGCCGTAGACCACTTCGAAAGGAGACTTGCCGGTGGTGGAGTGACTTGAGCGATTGTAGGCGTACTCGGCGATGGGGAGACATTCTTCCCATTCCTTGATGTTCTTCTTGATCAACACGCGAAGTAGGGTGGAAAGCGTCCGGTTCGTCACTTCCGTTTGTCCATCGGTTTGTGGATGGTATGTCGAAGAGAAGAGAAGCTTGATTCCGAGCTTGGCGCATAGGGTCTTTCAAAAGTAGCTCAAAAATTTGACGTCGCGATCCGAAACAATGGTCTTGGTTACGCCATGTAGTCGCAAGATGTCCCTACAAAAGAGATTCGCAATATGTGAAGCATCGTCTATCTTGTGACATGGAATGAAATGAGCCATCTTGGAAAAGCGGTCCACAACGACAAAAACGGAATCATGGCCATTTTTTGTTCGTGGCAAACCAAGCACAAAATCCATACTAATGTCTTCCCAAGGTTGGAAAGGTATAGGTAGAGGCATATAAAGACCATGGGATTGAGCTTTTGACTTAGCTTTGCAGCATGTAGAGCATCGGTTGGTGAAGCGTGCAACATCACGAAACATCTTGGGCCAAAAGTATTTGTTGGAGAGTATGGCATAGGTCTTGTCGCATCCAAAGTGACCCATAAGTCCCCCACCGTGAGCCTCTTGCAAAAGCAACAAACGAAGAGAAGACTCGGGTATACACAATGTGTTAGCACGCATAAGATAGCCATCTTTCATATAATAGTTCTCCCAACAAGTTTTTGTTTGGCACATAGTGTAAGGATTAGCAAAATAGGCATCATGCTCATACAAGTATTTGATGTGCTCAAAACCAATAACATTCAATTCAAGTTGAGTAACTAGCATGCATTTGCGGGAAAGGGCATCCGCCACAACGTTTTCCTTACCCTTGATGTATTTGATGACATAAGGGAAGGACTCAATAAATTCACTCCATTTAGCATGCCGTTTGTTCAACTTAGTTTGACCCTTTAAGTACTTGAGCGTTTCATGGTCGGTATGGATAACAAACTCATGAGGGTGCAAATAATGTTCCCACACATGCAAAACTCTCACCAAAGCATATAATTCCTTGTCATAGATGGGGTAGTTAAGTTGAGCGCCGGATAGTTTCTCGCTAAAGTACGTGATAGGACGCTTCTCTTGCATAAGCACACCACCTATTCCACTACCACTAGCATCACAATGCACTTCAAATGTTTTATCAAAGTTGGGCAAAGCAAGCAAAGGTGCATGAGTGAGCAAATTTTTAAGTTCATGGAAGGCGGTGTCTTGGGAGGGGCCCCATATAAATGGTGCATTCTTCTTGCTCAAAGCATGAAGAGGAGATGCAATAGTGCTAAAGTCTTTCACAAAGCGGCGATAGAAACCGGCTAGTCCTAGGAAGCTATGCACTTGTTGCAAATTCGTTGGTGTGGGCCAAGTTTTAATAGCATCAATCTTAGTTTCATCTACATGAACGCCCTTGGAGGATACTATAAAGCCCAAGAAAACTACTTTCTCAACACCAAATGTCCATTTCTCCATGTTCGCATATAGTTGCTCTTTCCTAAGAATTTGCAAAACATCACGAACATGTGTAGCATGCTCCTCAAGAGACTTGCTAAAGACAAGAATATCATCAAAGTAGACCACAACACAATATCCTATGAGGGGTCATAAAACATAATGCATAACACGCATGAAAGTACCCGGTGCTTCAGATAAGCCCATGGGCATAACCAACCATTCATAAAGACCAAATTTAGTCTTGAATGCGGTTTTCCACTTGTCACCCTCTTGTATGCGAATTTGGTAGTAACCACTTTTTAAGTCAATTTTAGAAAATATAGTGGCACCACTAAGTTCATCTAGCATGTCATCTAAACGAGGAATGGGGTGACAATATCTAATGGTGATAGCATTGATAGGATGACAATCGGAACACATGCGCATACTACCATCTTGCTTAGGCACAAGTATGACCGGAACTGCACAAGGACTCAAGCTCTCGCGTACATGCCCTTTATCTAGGAGTTTTTGGACTTGCCTTTGTATTTCCTTTGTTTCTTCGGGGTTGACGCAGTAGGGAGCCTTGTTAGGAAGCGGTGCTCCGGGGATGAGGTCGATGCGGTGTTCGATCCCTCGTTTTGGTGGTAGTCCCGGAGGTAGCTCATCGGGGAAAACATCCTTGAATTCCTGCAACAACTTAGATAACACAAGAGGAAGATGTTGTGAAGGGTTAGTCCGAACGACTTCATCTTTGCACACAAGTACATAGTGAAGAACGGTCGATGGGCTCTCACTCACATCCCTCAAATCTCTTTTGGTGGCTAAAAGAACTATATCTCTCATGTCCCTCATCATGGAGTCGCTCATTTTTGGCTCTTGGCACTCACTCTCTTTGAGGTGGATCACTCTCTCACTTTTATCTCCACGATGGGATGAAGCTTGCTTGTCGGCGATGACTTGACTTGGCGTCATTGGGCGGAGCACATATTGCTTGCCCTTCATCTTGAAGCTATATTGATTCGTCCGACCATTGTGTGTGACGCCACGGTCGAATTGCCAAGGTCTACCAAGTAGGAGGTGGCAAACAGACATTGGAACTACATCACACTCCAAAGTGTCTTCATAAGCTCATATCTTGAAGGAAACTTCCACGGTGTGGTCAACTTGGAGGGTTCCGGAATCACTAAGCCATTGGACCTTGTAAGGACGAGGGTGCTTTTTCTTGACCAATTGCAGCTTGGAACAAAGGTCTTCACTTGCCAAGTTGTGGCAACTCCCTCCGTCGATGATGACCTTGATGGACTTTCCTTGGATGCCCGCCTTGGTGTGGAAGATGTGGCACCGTTGGTCCTCGTCTTCTTGTTGTTGGAGCGTCAAAACTTTGGAGACAACGAGAGCGGGGCTCGAATCGTTGTCGCAAAAGATTTGCGAATCTTCATCTTCATTCACTTGGCGATGGATGGCCACTTGTTCCAAAGCTTGCATCTCGTCGTCGCTCATAGAGTCATAGGTGCCATCGTCGAGGAGTATCATGTTGCGTTTTGTTGGGCATTCGAAGGTCTTGTGGCCTCGCCCTTGGCACGTGAAACACTTGATAGAGCTTGTCTTGGCGGAAGCATCCGGTGTTGGTATAGAGGATGAAGCTCTCGGCTTGTAGGTGTTTGAATTTGGTCGGCTTGACGAAGTCGTCTTGTCCTTATAGCTTGACTTGTCGCCGGTAGGTGTTGTAGATTTCGTGGTTGAAGGTGTTGTTGTCGTAGTAGCTTGAGCACTTGAGTCGTAGGTCTTGGAGGAGAACTTGGAGTACTTGTAGTCATCTTGCACTTGCCGTTCCGCCTTGGTTGCTTGGTGCACGAGCTCAAGTAGGTTTGAGTAAGGTTGCAAGTCGGCTATCTTCTTTACTTGGTAGTTGAGTCCATTCAAGAAGTGTGCCATTGTTTGCTCGTCATCCTCCTTGACATTGGCTCGGATCATAGCAATCTCCATCTCTTGATAGTACTCTTCTACGGACTTGGTTCCTTGCTTGAGTTTTTGGAGCTTCTTGAAGAGATCCCGGTTGTAGTATGTGGGCACAAAACGGGCTCGCATGAGGTCCTTCATTTGGGCCCAAGTGGTGATAGGAGGTTCGCCTCTCTCCCTTCTTCGCTCAATCACTTGTTCCCACCAAATAAGGACATAGTCTTGGAACTCAAGTGAAGCCATGGTGATCTTCTTCTCTTCATCATAGTTGTGGAGGCGAAAGATCTTGTCAACCTTGAGGGCCCATGACAAGTAGTCTTCGGGGTCATTGCTTCCGGAAAACTTTGGCATTGTGAACTTGAGCTTGCCGAAGCGTTGTTCATCATTGTTGTTGTGATGCCGAAAACCTTGTCTTGGGTGTGGATCCTCATTGTCATTGCCTTGAGCGTGTTGACGTTGAACTTGTTCTTGCTCGACTTCATGGTCGGGTTCAACATGATGATCTTGAGGACGGTGACGCGGAGGACGCACTCGGTTGCTCCTTTTGTGAAGCTCCTCTTGGCGATTGGCTTCTTCTTGTCGTTGTCGACGAAGGTCTTCTTGGTGTGCTTGGCGAAGTGCTTCTTGCTCGTGATGAGCTTGACGGTTGCGCTCCTCCAAGGCACGAGTAGCTTCTTGTAAAGCACGATGTGCTTCGAGCGCTCGTTCATGACGGTGATGTTGTTCTTCTTCTCGGCGTCGTTGTTCTTGTACGTGGCGTTGTCGTTCTTGCTCCAACGCATCTTGTTCTTGTGGGCGACGGCATTCTCGAGCGCGGACGCGATCTTGCAATCCATTGCCATGAAATGGATTTTCTGGACGATGACGACCTTGTGGAGAACTTGGACCGGAGTGTTCGTCATGATGATGACGACGCGCTTGTGGACTTGCGTTGGAAGAGTACGTCGAAGAGTTGCGACTTGTGTGACGACTCCTTGTCGATGTAGATGAGGAAGGTGCGCGAGTGACCATCAAGGACCGGAGCTCCTCCATTTGGCTTGAGAGCTTGGTGTCAAGGTATTCTCTTGTGCGCAATTCGGATTCACGCAAGTTGGAGGCGAGGTGGTCGATGCGGTCATTCAAGACATCTTGAGCTTGAGTAATTGCCTTGTGTGTGCCGAAGAAGTGCAACTTGGTGACGTGGTTGTGCACGTCGTCTTCATTCTCCTCGAAGGCCGGGTTTTCCATGATGTTCCTATCCATAGCACTCAAAACAAGTATAGGTGGAAGAGTGAGAAGACAATGCCAATTACCGATCCAAAAGTTGAGAGTGAATCAAGATTACTCAATGTACAAGTATGAAAATAGTAGAATTGGTACCGAAGATCGTCCTTCTCACACCTACACAAATAAGGCTTATGGAGTAGCTTGGTTTGGATAGTTGCACAAATTTCAAGCAATTCGAAAGATAAGATTCAATAATGTTGAAAGAGATTCGTAAACTTCGCAAGTGAGACAATGTAGATCAATAGCAATGAGTATACACGAAAACACACACACGGTAGACAATTGGGGTCATGCAACCAAGGATGAGCCAAAATGTGGAATCCACGGAAAATGCTCTTGTTGCACAACACTAGAGAGACGATAGCACGATTGCTCCAATGGGCACGATACGCGCTTGTGCACACCCTACTATGAACCAAAAGTGTCGTCTTCCTATTCCCGACTTGCTATGTGTGTATGCGGCACGTGTCACTCGCTCAAGTGATCCAAGATGATCAAGTATGCTATGCGAAACTTGCGATGCTATTGCTCTCTTGCTCTTGCTTAAAAGCTTTGCTTCTCTTTTCTTTTGCAATGATGAGTTGTATGGTCACAATGCGGGACGTGCACACCAAGATAGCAATTATGTATGCGGGTACTATGTTGTAACACAAAAGATGATACTTAGATATATGCACGCAATTGAAGCTATGCGGAGTATGTATCACTAACGTGCACAAGTAGCGTAGCCCGGCAATACTCAATGGCTAGTCTCGATAGGCAAGTAACGCAAATAGGCTCGGGGTAACAATGCGGAAGAAATGGCGGAGAAACAATAATTTCGGGCAAAAATTCAGTTTCGTCAGATTTACTCGGACGTCCGGACCGGGTCGGTCGTCCGACGACTGTCGGTCGTCCGAGGCCTGGTCGTCCGGCGGCTGTCGGTCGTCCGGAACCTGCGGGATCCACGGGATGAACTCGAACCAAAGAAAACTTTCGGGAAAAAATTGCGGCAATTTTGCGGATGGAATTGACGGGGAAGGTGGGGGAAAGGTAGATCCACTTGTCCACAACGAAATCCACGGATCAAAATCAACAAAATCTCCTCAAATCCAACGGATCCAAGAAATTTCGGTATGGCTATTTTTGTGGGGATTTTCGAAATTAGGTCAAAACAAAACAAAATTGGCTAGAAATCGGAGGAGGGGACTCCAAATTTGTGAGAAACCTGGCTCTGGTACCAATATGATACGGGGCACGCCCGTGTGCGTCGATCTTTCATGAATTAGAGGTGGATTTGTGAGGGAACACGAAGAACACGAAGAACACGAGGGGAAAAATCACAAGAGGAAAACACTCAAGAACGATCCACGATCACACATCCACTAGAATCACCGAGTACATGAGAATCACGGTCCACAAACAACCAAAGGATACATGTAACGGTAGTCTCCTCGCTCCGAAGGAGGAGGTCTTGAATCCTGAGGGGATCTTCCCTTAGAGGGGCCTTGGCATCACTCCGGATCTTCTCACGTAGAGGGGAATCACTCCACGAGGGAAGGGAGATAATTGAGCTAGGCTCAACAAGTGTATTCGCTAAACCTAAGCTAACCCTAGGAGGAGGAGAGGAAGGAGTATATATAGTAATAGACGAAACGAAGGGGTACATGGGCCAAAGCCCGCGGGCCTGTGCGCAGACAGGGTCCGGACGTCCGGACGCGATCGGACGTCAGAGGCTTCATAGCGGTCCGGACGTCTGGAGGTGGCCGGTCGTCCGAGGATTCGGCTCTGGTTGGGGGTTCTCGGATTTCCGGGGCGCGTCAGACGTCCGGGGCCGGTCGTCCGGAGGTCTTCGGTCTTCCGAGGATTCGGTGCGGGTGCCGGGGCGTCGGATTTCCGGACGGGTCCAGTCGCCCGGGCGCGGGAGCATGTCGAACGTCCGGTCGGGGTCGGACGTCCGTGCGCTGGAGCGTCCTGGAGTTCCCTGGCAAGGTTGGTCTTCAGGCGTCAGACTTCCGAAGCTGTCTAGACGTCCGAGGATGGCCGGACGTCCGAGAGCTGGGCCTTGTCCACAGCTTCTCCCTTTTCCTTCCAAGCTTGACGTCCTTCGTGCCCGCTTGCATGTCTCACGTCCGAGCACCTGAGTATACAGAGGACTTCCGTCTGAGGTAGTGACCATGTCTCAAGTGGATCAAACGGTGGTTGAGCAAGGAGAGATGTCACCTCGGCTTCCATAGCGCGTGCACGGGCTCTTGTCATGGGACCACTTGACGGTGTAGCCTTCATGGGGATGATAGAGGGATGCTCCGCATCATCTATTAATGCGAGCAATCAAAGAACAAGCAAGAATATGATAATGCAATCTGAGTATTGCGAATATAGATGAAGTATTGATAAAGGTGGGGATCCGAAAGTGGTCTTGGTCTGGTCGTTGGACACAAACGAAGTACACAAAGTTGCAATGGCTAACTTTTTACTAAACAAATCCCAAAAAAAAGCTACTAGATTGATATACTTATATAGGAGCAGTGGGTGGCGGCTAAGGAGGTGGGAGGACGTCCCAAGGCAGCCTAAAACTAACCCTAGGTCGTACAAGGCCTGTGGGCCCAAGTGGAGGTGATGCAATACCTTTGAACTTGTAGTTTGACTCGGATTCTTTTGCAGCGTTAGATTGATTCTTCAATATATCCATGCTCCGGACGAATTTGAAGGTGTACCAATTGGGATGGAAATCATATGAAATCTACTTTCCAACAAAAAAATAATCACGCAATTCGGAGTCCGGATGAAAAGGTTTTTGGCGTTTTGAGATAGGTATGTATGTGCAGTCCGAATCTGAGTCCAGAACGTGAGAGACTTGGACTCTATCTTCTCTTGAGCCAAAAGTGACATGGGAGAACTTCTTGAACAACACCTAATCATTTTCTTTGAAGTGATAGGACCTCTTGAACAACACCTAATCATTTTCTCTTCTTTTGTCTTCACACGTGGTTCGTAAAAATGTTTAGCAATTCTACATTTAGCCATGATATAAAAATAGGTGAAGTATTTTTGTTCTGGATAATATAAATAAATTATTGCATAATTCTTATAAGAAATCACCTCACAAATATGCATGTATGCAATATTTTTGGTTGTATTCAAGGTAGATATGTCCTCATCAGGAAAGCCTAAAAACGGGATAGGGAAAATATTTTAACCCGCTGAAATTTTGGCCTAAAAACTGTCCGGGGTTCTCCAGACTCTTTTTTTCCGAAACCTACTCAGGCAAGGAAACCCGAAACTGAAAACAAAGGGATCTCGAAATCGAACCTAATATGTGATGGACTCGGATTGGTGGCGGATCGATCGTGGTATATATGGACACAGACTGATGGTGATGGTGGGTGGTGATATATGGCAAGGATGACAACGATGGTGGGTGATGGTATATGGCAGCGGTGATGATGGTGGTGGGTGATAGTATATGGCAGAGGTGAAGATGGTGCGGTGGCGGCGTGATAACTTGTGAATAGAACTCAAAACTCTAAAGGACTAGACCTAAGACCAACAACTCGACATGACGATGCAACCAAAAATTCAACAAAGCAAAAAAACTGAAAAGATTATGCAACGGCTCAGATTGGTTCGGATATGATGAACTAACCCTAATTTTTTGCCTTTTTCGTGGACTATAGGTAGGAAGAACAGATGCGATCTAACTACAAAAAACTGGTAAAATCTCACCGAGCAACCTGGAAAATCTGATACCACTTGATAGAGGGGAGGTTGTCCCTATCTTTCGATGAGATGGTGGCTATCATTTTCGGTGGAATAGACTTTGCCGATCCGACTATGAACGTGCGAAGACGTCGCGCCTTAGCAATCGCTTAACCAACTCCGAGAGGTTATTGACCACGCCGGAGCACGATCAACCTGACCACGAGGGTCTATTTCCTGCATGCAAACGAAGAGCAAGCAAGAAACTAAAATTGCAATCTGGATATTGCTAATATAAGAGGAAAGCTTTATTGATGAAAGTGGGGTTCTATGACGTCTTGGTCTGGTCGTGGAAAACAAACGAACGACGCGAAGTTGCAGTTATGGAAAACTTGTAATTTAAACAAAACTCAAGTCTAAAACGGTGCCCTAAGGGTTGTATATATGGGGGAATAGAGGGGGATTTCGTGGCCCCTTGGAGGAGGGGTCCGAAACCAACCCTAACTCAGTTTCCCCACACATACGGACTCTAAAAACAGCCTATAATATGGTATTTCGAAATTACATGGGCCTGGCCCAAAAATAAGGTGGCGCAGCACCTATAATAGGCTATGGACGAAATTTATAAAGTGGCATCTCAAATATTTTGTCCAAGCCTTCATGATCTCATTATGGTGGCTTCAAAGTGCGAAAATCACCACTGGAAAGTCCATTGTTCCTTCCCGTGCGCGCACCTTCTTCTCCATGCTTGATACTGATCCAATGGCCATCCTTCTTGTCCATGCTATGTCCTTCATTCATAAGTAAATCAAAATTATCTAATTTAGGCAGCATCATATGTTCAGGAACATTAGAAGGATTTCCAAGAAACGAAAGTACCTGATAATTTAGTTGGCGTGCACGGGCTCTAGTAACTGGTCCAATATGTGTAGCTGGTGGGGATGTGGGTGTAACATTAGTAGGGATGTTCTCATCAGGCGCTGGAGACGGGGTCCTCAATCATCGACGACGCCATCAAGGAGGAGTGTCGCGACCACCTAGGCCAGGCGGTGATGTGCATCTTCAGCAACCTCTTCCGCGCTGCCGCCAACTTCAACTTCGACAGGGTGATGAGCCTTGTCCCGAAGGAGTTTCACAACGGGCTCAGGAAGGAGGTGCGGGAGCACGTGGACGCCTTGGTCTAGAAGTCCGCGCACATCGACGAGAACTCCAACACAGGCTATGAAGAAGAGGACGTCGACGATGGCATCATCGACAACGCCTTCTCTGCCTAGGCATTCTTTCTCTCCTTGTATAGGGTTATCAAAATAGTTGTAACCCCTTGGCGGCATGAAGACATTTGCGATCACGCTATGTCTTCACTATTTGCTGCAATTTTCTGTTCCCTCGTGAGGCTCGTCTTTCCTTTTTACATACCTTTGTGCTCTACGTCATTAGGACCCCCGAGCATGCTACGACCATCACTAGTATGTTAAGATGCGTGCCAAGCAAGGCCAAAGTGATAGAGGCGAAGTTGTCCCTGTCTTTCGATGAGATGTGACTATCGTTTTTTGTGGAGTAGACTTTGACGATCCGACTACGAACTTGTGAGGACGTCGCGCCTTAGCAATCGCTAAACCCACTCTGAGAGATTAGGATGTGTTTGGTTGGGGGACCAACTTTCATGGAATGGAATGGTTCCATTCCAGAGGAATGGGTCCGTTCCATTCCTGTGTTTGGTAGGAGCAAAAGAGTAGAATGGGTTGGTTCCGTTCCGGTGTTTGGTTAGAAGCACGGAATGAAAAATGGAACGACATAAAATTCAAAATTTCAGCAACATTTCGTTTGTAATGTGAAGAAAGACAACATAACAATATATATTGACAAGCTTATAACACATAAATGACAGCACATATAACACAATTTTTAACAAGGTGCACATACATCAAGATAGTTCACATATGTCCCAAAAACATCAAAGTGTAGTCATACATGTCAAGTTCACCACTGCTTGACAACCACATATGTCAAGTTCACATACGAAATGCTCCAAAAGAAGTCAAAGTGCACAAGATTCATGTGTCAAGTTCACATACTTGTCAACCATACAACCATATCGAATTTAGAAGTTCTTCTTCACATACCTACTCACCCAAACAAATTTGTTGATTTGGGTAAGTTTCATGAAGGCTCTAGCTGTCTTGGGGTTGTCAACAAGATGAGCGTAGTAGTGGGATAGGTGCTCTTCATCAAAATCTGGTAATACGGAGACTACATCCCAAAGGTCAGCTGGTGTATCATCATCATCTCCACTAGACTTGACAAGCGCTTCAGCAACAAGTTTGAATTCTTCTTTGAGAGTGATAACTAGTGGATCATCAACAACGTGCTCTACCTTAGCCTTCTTTTTGGGTGGTGCTTTCGGGTCAAAAGACTCACCAACATTTGGTGACGTGTTCACCTCACCATTCTCCTCGTCTTCAAGATCAATAGAAAGAAGATCATTGTCGGACCTAGCATTCAGCCCCTTAGCCCCGATTGTCCCATAAATGGAAGCCAAGGCATGATATACTCTGACGTATCGAATGTAGCGAAGGATGTCACTCAAGTTTCATATTTGGGAAAACCAAATTGTGTTTGTGAATTTTCCAATGCCATCATGTGGCATGCAGAGAGAAGCACAAACACAGGTAACATCACAGTTCCAAAATTTGGTCTGTGCTGCAAAGAAGGAAAAATTAAATTACCACCACTGAAACAAGCTCCACTGTATCTCCAACAGCTACTACGTTACAATGAAAGAGGAGAGTCATCAAATTTCCGCCAGAACATCAGGTTGTACAACTTGATGTTTGCGTTCTCTTCAATGGGAGGAAAGGTTGACTATGAAATTAATAAGCAGGCATCTAGACCATATGTTTTCTATTTGAATGGCCAGAACTACCATCATATTGGCACTTTACTTCCTAAAGATGACATGACGAAACCAAAATTTGCCCAATTGTACATACATGACACAGAAAATGAAGTGCGGAACAGGATTAATGCATCAACTTCAGCAGAGAGTAAGACACAACCAGATGAAAACATTGTCAAAGGACTACTGGAGATGCTTGATGAGCACAATGTTTTAGTCAAATCATTTCGTATGGCAAGGGACAGATTCCAAAACCAACCTATTAAAGATGTAAGACTAAGATTGATCAACAAAAGGTCGAAAGATGGACGGCAATACAACCTACCATCTGCCTCAGAAGTCGCGGCACTAATTATCGGGGAACAAGATGGAGAAAATAATGAATTTGATATAATAGTTGAGACCAAAGACAGAATGTTGCAGAGGATTTCAGAGTTGCACCCAAGCTATATGTCAATGTAGTACCCCCTGCTTTTTCCATATGAAGAAGATGGTTTCAGAACAGAAATAGAGTATCAAAATAAAAGAGGAAGCAAAGGTAAAAGAAAGCATGTAACAATGCTGGAGTTTTATGCGTACCGCATTCAACAACGTCTGAACCAAGCAGCAACCTTGCAAATGAGTGGACGTTTGTTCCTACAGTTCTTAGTTGATGCAGCAACGTGCATTGAACAGTGGACACTAAATTGGTACAGGACAAACCAACGTAAGTTGAGGACAGAACTGTATAGAGGACTGCATGATGCAATAGAAAATGGCGATACACGAACTGAACAAGTTGGACAAAGAATCATACTACCCTCATCATATAATGGCAGTCCGAGAAATAAGCAGCAAAACTACCAAGATGCCATGGCAATTTGTCGTTGGGCTGGCTATCCTGATCTCTTCATCACTTTTACGTGCAATCCAAAATGGCCAGAAATACAAGATATGTTGGATCTGATTCCAGGCCAGAAACCTGAAGATCGTCTAGACATTGTTGCCAGATTATTCATGTTAAAACTGAAGGAATTTATGAATGACATAAAGAACGGGAAGTGTTTTGGACAAACAATTGCAAGTAAGTTTACCCACTAACTATATATTTACTATTTCCTACATGATTATCCTAAATTACTCTTCTCAAATTTGTTTACTTTAATGCAGTTGTCTACACTATAGAGTTCCAGAAAAGAGGCCTCCCACATGCACACATACTGGTGTTTCTACACCCAGATGATAAAGATCCCAGTCCTTCCCAGATCGACAAAATCATATCATCCGAAATTCCTGACAAGAATAGTGATCCAGAAGGGTATGAAGCAGTGCAAAATTACATGATACATGGTCCATGTGGTGAAGCACACCCAAAATGCCCATGCATGATTGATAAAAGTTGTGCCAAACATTTCCCCAAGACTTTTTGCACTGAGACTACCATAGATGAAGATAACTATCTAGTATATAGAAGGCGAGATGATGGCAGCACCGTGGACAAGAATGGAGTGAAGCTAGACAATAGATTTGTTGTGCCATATAATAGAAACCTACTGGTCAAGTACCAAGCCCACATAAATGTTGAATAGTGCAACAGATCAAGGTCTATAAAGTATTTATTCAAACACATCCACAAAGGAGAAGATCGATCAACCCTCATAATAGAAGTAGAAGAGCAACAAAGAGAAACAAGAGCTACCAAGTTAAAAAAACAGGGACGACGAAATCAAGAGGTACCTTGATGCCCGGTACATATCTGTATGTGAAGCCGCATGGCGCATATTACAGTTTCCTCTTCAGTACAGAGAGCATGCGGTTGAAAGGCTACAATTTCACCTAGAAAATGAACACGTTGTGGTGTTCCCGGACTCGATGGATTTAGATCAAATTGTATCTCGGCCTAATATAGAAAAGACAATGTTCATAGAATGGATGACAGCCAACCAGTTGCATGAGGAAGCTCGCACTTTGACGTATGCACAGTTTCCAACCAAATGGACTTGACATGCAAAAGAGAAAGAATGGAGGATAAGGCATGGTGGGAAAAAACCATAGGCAGGATTTACTGTGCACAACCAACGAGCGGTGAAAAATATCACTTGAGAATGCTGCTAAATACCGTGAAAGGATGCAGATCATATGAAGAAATCCGAACAGTTGATGGGGTTGTACATCTAACATACAAATCCGCATGTTATGCTCTTGGGCTACTTAATGACGACAAAGAGTGGGGTGACTGCATCAAGGAAGCATCCCATTGGGTCTCTGCTCCTCAAATGCGCCAACTTTTCTGCACAATACTTTTATTTTGCGAGGTGACAGATCCTGCAAAGTTGTGGCAAACAAACTGGGAGTTACTATCTGAGGACATTCAACGTCGGCAAAGAAGAATATCCAATTTTCAGGCCCTGGAACTCAACTCGGCGCAAATAAAGAGCCTGCTCCTGGCAGAGATAGAACACCTGTTGACTAAAGGTGGTAAATCCCTCAAAGATTTTCCAGGAATGCCACTACCAGATAGTTCAATTCTTCAAGATCTAAATAATAGATTAGTAAATGAGGAATTGAACTACGACAAAGATTCTTTAAGAATAGAGCACACAAAGTTACTGCAAAAGCTAAATCAGGATCAGAGGATGGCTTTTCATGTTATAATAGAATCAGTTAACAACAGACATGGAAAATTGATTTTTGTTGATGGATATGGTGGAACTGGAAAGACATTTTTGTGGAAAGCAGTCACGACAAAATTAAGATCCGAAGGAAAAATAGTTCTAGTAGTTGCTTCAAGTGGTATAGCAGCACTTCTTTTACAGGGTGGAAGAACAGCTCATTCAAGATTTCATATCCCACTCAAGATCACTAACGAGTCGACATGCAACATCAAGCAAGGAACATTTCTTGTGGAGTTAATAAAGAAAACCTCGCTGATAATATGGGATGAAGCACCTATGGCACACAAGCACTGTTTTGAGGCACTAGATAAGAGTTTGAGAGACATACTTCGATTCACAAATGAGGACGCCGAGCATAAATCGTTTGGAGGAATGACGGTAGTCTTGGGAGGTGACTTCAGGCAAATCCTACCAGTTATACCGAAGGGGAAAAGGGAACATATCATTTCCGCTTCGATCAAGAGATCCTACCTATGGAAGAACTTTGAGGAGTACCGATTCACGGAAAATGTGCGTCTGAATTCATCCGAAGGTAGTCCAGAAGAGAAAGCAAAGACAGCTGAATTCGCATACTGGATACTAAACATTGGCGATGGCACAACATCAACAATAGATGAAGAGGATTGGGTTAGCATCCCAGAGGACCTTATTTTAAATAAAGGAGATGACCCGAAAGCATCTATTGTTAATAACACCTACCCTAACTTACACAGCAAGTACACTGATAGAACATACCTAGAGGAAAGAGCGATCTTATGCCCAAGAAATGAGACTGTTGACCAGATTAACGACTACATCATGAGTCAGATTCCTGGAGAAGAGGTAACCTACCTCAGTTCAGATACAACATGCAAGGCAATGTCTACGGTGGAAGATGAAGATATGTTGTACCCAACTGAGTTTATGAATAGTCTAACATTTTCTGGAATACCAAATCATGAACTGAGGCTCAAAGGAGGATTACCAATAATGCTTATGAGGAACATCAATCAAAGCGCAGGACTTTGCAATGGGACAAGACTAACAATAACACAGCTAGGAAAGTGTTTCATCGAAGGCCAAGTCATAACAGGTCCTAACATTGGAGATAAAGTTTACATCCCACGAATTATCATGTCACCAAGTGATTCAAAATGGCCTTTCATTCTAAAAAGGAGACAATACCCAATATCAGTGAGCTTTGCTATGACTATAAACAAAAGTCAGGGGCAATCTCTCAAAAAGGTTGGACTATACTTAGAAAGGCAAGTGTTCACACATGGCCAACTCTATGTTGCAATGTCAAGGGTGACCAGCAGAAACGGGTTGAAGATACTCATATCAGATGAAGAGCGTCCATCCGACAACGTTGCAAAAAACATTGTTTACAAGGATATATTATAGATATTTGCTTTTCAACAGCTATAGTTAGAACAATTACAAGCATTCTCATATTACGTGATGCAGACATAGCAACCTTATCAGTTTTAAATTGTTATCTCTGAAATATTTTATTTGTCAGTATGGTACATATTTCTGCATTTATAGATAAACAAAAATATTGAAGTAAGGGCTCAAAACTGATTTGAAAAAATCAATATCAGTGATACATGCATTACGGATGTGCTTCTAAAGTTACAAAACCATAGAGGAAGAGAACAAGTAAACTTTCAGGGTTTCGTTTTGGAGGATTTTGATGATATGCCTTTAGTTTTAGACCTATCAATCCAGTTAGGGGATTCAATTTCACCAAATATATGGCCGTACTTCCACTCAACGAATTCAAGCACCTCTTTTTAATTTGTTAGAAACTGAATGAGTCGTTTCGGAGCGCTTCTTGAGTCTACTTCTCTCTGCTTCTTATAGGAAAAACTACAAGTTTGTACTACTTACCTACTAATTATCTAATAGGCCACGTGCTTCATAGAAGCACAATCATACTCTGCTCTGGTGATTTATTATTTACAGTGTTGTATGCAGGTTTTTTTTATATTGTTATTTGCAGGCACATGGAATGTATATGCGTTCAAGAGGTCAAGAAGATGGCACCTTGGCGGTATATATCTAAAGCAACACGGGATATTGAAAAAGATGCTCAAGTTAACCTCATGGTAAACTCGATTCTTTCAATATACTGTACCTTCTAAACTAAAAAATTGGGTACTATTCAGATACCATTTTTCTAGCAATTCAGATCCGGTTTCACAAATAATATAAAATCTCAGGAATCTAATTGCTAAATAAAATATTAGAACAAGTAATTTGGTAACCGTGATATGCATGCCTAAAATTTATTTCATAGAGAGAGGAGATGGTAAGGCAAAGGAATCATATGCACCTGGAAAATGATGCATAGTAAATGGATAAGGTGCCCTCCTTTGTTTGATAGATGGATACGAGTTGCCGGCACTGCTACTGGATGTGGAAACTCCGCTCAACAGCGCCGGCGTACAAGTAGATTGCAGATTTAGCGAGGACAACCTAGCACACAACAAAGGGGAAACGGCGGATGGCCGCCGCTCTGGCCGGCACTGCGATGCGGCTCTATCAACGAGAGCCACCAGAGCAGCCGCTCTCATGGAGCCGGTCAGGAAGACAAACTACACAGGACGGTAGCGCCTACCGCGGCCGCCGATCCCGCCGACGGCCCTAGCAAAATACAGCCACTAATAAAAGTGTGCACATCAGTGTAGAGTGTACAAAAGAATATAATACAGGACCAATTTAAATGCGGTAGAAAATTAATTTGATTTCATATGTTAAAGGAATATGTGTAATAAATTTGTATGTGACCAATTTAAATTAACTACCAAAAATAAGCAAGGAAAGTACGGATAATTATTTATCTCGCTTACAAATTTATTCCAAATGGAGGTGAGCAGTCCCTCCAAATAAACTACAGAGCAAGTATAATAATATAATATAAGATATTTCTGCAGCTTAATTTAAATGACAAAAAAAATACATTTCTATAAAGAGCGAGTATTACGCAAAAGAGAAAACCAGTCTCAATAATACACGCGTGACGGCCTCCTAAAAAATAACTACAAATCATAGCGAAATCAAATTGTTGAAAATCCAATTTGCCGCAAAAGTTTTTAAAGTAGTTATAAAATCAATATAATGTTAATTTTTAAGAAGAAATAAATAACATAAAAAAATTGTTTCTCAAAATAATAAATTTACCGCTCTTAAAATCAAGAGTTCATCTATTGAGACGGAGCTATTTTTACAAACTATCTAATCCATTACAATGGGTATTGTTGCATATAGGTACACGAATAAACATGTATTGCCTTCTAAAAAAGTTCATGTTTGCCGGCCGCAATAACTATGCTAGCCCGTGCGAATGCACGGGTTGACGACTAGTTGATCTAAATTGTCTTACTTGCGAATGTGCGAATATCTTTCAACATTATTAAATTTTATCTTTCGGATTGCTTGAATTTTGTGCCTCTATCTAAACCAAGCTACTCCATAAGCCTTATTTGTGTAGGTGTGAGAAGCAAGATCCCTGGTACCAATTCTACTATTTCTATATTTGCAGATTGAGTGATCTTTGATCCATTGTCAACTTTTGGAATGGTAACTGGTTTTGTCTTTTCATTCTTCCACTTATATCTACTTGAGTGTTATGGATAGGTCAACCATGTCGAACATGGTATTCGAGGAGCATGACAACGACGCGCATGACTACGTCACGAAGTTGCACTTCTTCGGCGCACACAAGGCAATAACCCAATCGCAAGATGTCTTGAATGATCGCATTGAGCAACTCGCCACGACTTGCGTGAATCCGAGGTGCGCATGCGGGACTACCTCGACACCAAGGTATCTAGTCAAATGGAGGAGTTGTGTTCCTTGATGGTCAACCGCGCTCCTTCAACATCTACATCGTCAAGGCGGTGCCACTCAAGTCTCCACTCATCGGAGTACTCTTCCGGCGCAAGTCCACCTCGAGCACATTCTCACCATCGAGACGATCGATCCGGTCCAAGCTCGCCACAAAATCGCTAACGTCAAGCTTCGGAGGATCCATTCCATGGCAATGGATTGCACGATCGCCTACCGGAGTGCGAACAAAGTCATCAACAAGAGCAAGAACAAGAACGACAACGCCATTTAGAAGAACAACGTCGTCGCCATGAGCAAGCGCTTGAAGCACAATGTGCTCTACATGAAGCAACACGCGCCTTGGAAGAACGCAACTGCCAAGCGCGTGAAGAACAAGAAGCACTCTGATGTGATCGTCAAGAAGAAGCCGCTCGCCAAGAGGAGCACCAAGAAAGAAGGAACCGACTGCGAGGATCTCATCAACGGCCTCAAGCACATCACGTCGAGCTAAATGATGACGAAGCCCCAAGGCAACCACAACATCAACTCGACAATAACAATGAAGTACCACCTCAAAGACAAGGGCAACGCCAAAACAATCACAATGAAGAACAACGCTTCGGCAAGCTCAAGTTCCCCATGCCTAAGTTCTCCGGAAGCAATGATCCCGAAGACTATCTCTCATGGGCACTCAAGGTTGACAAGATATTCCATTTGCAGAACTTTGAGGAAGAGAAGAAGATCGCTATGGCTTCCCTTGAGTTCCAAGACTACGTTCTCATTTGGTGGGAACAAGTATTGAGCGACAAAGAGAAAGAGGTGAACCTCCTATCACCACTTCGGCCCAAATGAAGGACCTCATGAGAGCTCGCTTCGTGCCGACCCACTACAACCGTGATCTCTTCAAGGAGCTACAACTACTCAAGCAAGGCACCAAATCGATGGAAGAATACTATCAAGAGATGGAAATTGCTATGATCCGAGCCAATGTCAAGGAAGACGAGGAGCAAACAATGGTGCGTTTCTTGAATGGCCTCAACTACCAAGTCAAGAAAATCGCGAACTTCCAACCATAGTCCATCTTACTCGAGCTAGTGCATCAAGCGACCAAGGCGGAACGCCAAGTGCAAGATGACTACAAGTACTCCAAGTTCTCTTCCAAGACTCGGCTCAAGTAGCTTCTTCGACCATGACGCCTTCGACTACAAAACTTCCAACTACTACCGGCAACAAGTCAAGTTGCAAGGACAAGATGACTTCGTCAAGCCGCCCTCCTACAAACAACTTCAAGCCGAGAGCTTCATCCTCCACACCGACATCGGATGTTATCGCTAAATCAAGCTCCATCAGGTGTTTCACGTGCCAAGGCCGAGGCCACAAGACTTACGAGTGTCCAACAAGACACACCATGATCCTTCAAGACGATGGCACCTATGACTCTATGAGCAAAGATGAGATGGAAGCACTAGAGCATGTGGCCATGCACCGCTAAGTGAATGAAGACTAAGATTCGCAAGTCTTTTACGACAATGATCCGAGCCCCGCTCTCGTTGTTTCCAAGGTTTTGACTCTTCAACAACAACAAGATGAGGACCAATGTTGCCACATCTTCCACACAAAAGCGAGCATCCAAGGAAAATCCGTCACGGTCATCATCGACGGAGGAAGTTGCCACAGTTTGGCAAGTGAGGACCTTTGTTCCAAGCTACAATTGGTCAAGAATAAGCATCCTCGCCCCTACAAGGTCCAATGGCTTGGTGATTTCGGCACCCTCCAAGTTGACCACACCGTGCAAGTCTCTTTAAAGATAGGCGCTTATGAAGACACCTTGGAGTGTGATGGGGTTCCCATGTCCGTTTGCCATCTACTCCTTAGTAGACCTTGGCAATTCGACCGTGGCGTCATCCACAATGGTCAGACCAATCACTATTGCTTCAAGATGAAGGGCAAGCAATATGTTCTTCGACCAATGACGCCAACTCAAGTGACCACCGACAAGAAAGCTTCATCCCATCGCGGAGATAAAAGTGAGAGAGCGAACCACTTAAAAGTGAGTGAGAGCCACAAGCCAAACTTGAGTGACTCCACGATGAGGGACAAGAAAGATCTAGTTCTTTTAATCACCAAAAGAGACTTGAGGGATGTGAGTGAGAGCTCATCAAGTGTACTTCACTTTGTGCTATTGTGTGCAAAGATGAGGTCATGAGGGCTAATGCTTCACAACATATTCCTCTTGTTTTGTCTCATTTGTTGCAGGAATTCAAAGATGTATTCCCTGATGAGATACCTCCGGGACTACCACCAAAAGGAGGGATCGAACACCGCATCAACCTCATACCCGGAGCAACGCTTCCAAACAAGGCACCCTACCGCATCAATCCCGAAGAGACTAAGGATATACACAGGCAAGTCCAAAAACTCCTAGATAAAGGACATGTACGGGAGAGCTTTAGTCCTTGTGCATTTTCGGTAATACTAGTACCTAAGAAAGATGGTAGTATGCGCATGTGTTCGGATTGCTACCCTATCAATGCTATAACCGTTAGATATCGCAATCCTATTCCTCACCTTGATGACATGCTTGATGAACTTAGTGGTGGCACTATATTTTCCAAAATTGATTTGAAAAGTGGTTACTATCAAATATGCATGCAACAGGGCGATGAGTGCAAAACGGTATTCAAAACTAAGTTTGGTCTATATGAATGGCTAGTTATGCATATGGGCCTATCCCTAGCACCGGGTACATTTATGCGTGTCATGCACTATATCTTACGTCATCTCATTGGATATTGTGTTGTGGTATACTTTGATGACATTCTTTTATAGTGAATCTCTAGAGGAGCATGCTAAACATGTTAGGGATGTATTGCAAGTTCTTGGGAAAGAGAAACTTTATGCAAACATGGCAAAATGCACCTTTGGTGTTGACAAGGTTGTTTTCCTAGGATTTGTGGTTTCTTCTAAGGGTGTTCAAGTTGATGGAACTAAAATTGATGCTATTCAAACTTGGCCCACACCCACCAATTTGCAACAAGTTCGTAGTTTCCTTGGCCTAGCCGGCTTTTACAGTCGCTTTAGCATGATTGTATCTCCTCTACATGCTTTGAGCAAGAAGAATGCACTCTTCGTGTGGGGACCACCGCAAGACACCGCATTCCTTGAGATTAAAAACTTGTTTACTCATGCACCATTGCTTGCCTTACCCAATTTTGACAAAACTTTTGAAGTGCATTGGGACGCTAGTGGTAATGGCATAGGTGGCGTGCTAATGCAAGAGAAGCGCCCAGTTGCGTATTTTAGTGAGAAACTTTCCAGCGCTCAACTTAACTATCCCATATATGACAAAGAATTGTATATAGTGGTGAGAATCTTACATGTTTGGGAGCATAATCTCTGTCCACATGAATTAGTCATTCATACTGATCATGAAACTCTCAAGTATCTTAAGGGTCAAATGACACGGGGCAAACCCGTAGGTGTCGATCTTTCACGAATTGGAGGGGGATTCCACGGAGAACACGAAGAACACGGGGAAGAACGGGGAGAAATCCCAAGAGAACGCTCAAGAACAAGTCCAATCACACATCCACTAGACTCACCACACACAAGATCCACAAGGTACAAGAACAACAAAGGGAAAGAGGATACATGGTAGAGTTCATCCCAAATCCCATGGGGACATGGGGCCTTGATATCTCGGAGGATCTTCCCTAGATATGCGCCTTGACATCCATAGGATCTTCTCACGTAGAGGTACCAACTCCAAGGGAGAAGATTATGGAAGGAGCAATGCTCAACTAACTACGAGCTAAACCATTGCTAACCGTAAAACGGAGGTAGAAGAAGAGTATTTATAGTCTAGGGTGAGATAGGAGGGAGAGAGGGGTACATGGGCCTCGGGCCCGAGTGGTTGCACGCACGCAGGCCGGAAGTTCCCGGTTGGGTCGAAAGTTCCGGGCGCCGGAAGTTTCGGGGAAGGTCCGAGCAGGTTCCGGGGTTTCCAGAGAGTTGGCGCACTTCGGTTCGGCTTCGGTGCGACCAGGCTGGAAGTTCCGGGATGGCCAGAAGGTCCGGGGTCCGGAGGTTCCGGGCAATAGGCCGGAAGTTCCGGGCCTTCCAGAGACTTGTCCTCGCCTGTTCTTCCTTCTCTTCCAAGCTTCCCTCGCGGATGGTGTAGTTGTTCCTTGGCGCCTACACTCTTCGTCGTCATCCTTGAAGCTCCGATAATACCTATGCATGCACACGACAGGAGTGTCAAGTAGTATACCATCCTCGAAGGGGTCAAGTGAGCACGTGTAAAGGAGTTGATTCACCTTTATGCATGTGGAGTAGACGTGGCACGTGTCACTTGCCAAATGGGCTCATGTCATGGTGATGTCCCTAGGATGCTCCGCAACATCCCCTCTCCCTTGGGAAAGATCCATCCTCGTATCACCATGGGAAGTAGATAGCGTCGTCGTGTAGAAGTGGACGATCACCAAGCGCTCATCATGTAGAAGCTCAAAAATGGCACTCTCCAATGTCTCACCGTCTTGTAATTCATTCAAAAGGAGCAAGGACAACAATCACTTGGAAAAGCAAATGTGGTTAGCGTTAGTGCAAAACCAAGCATTCAAGCGGTTATTCACCGAACAAGTGTTGTCATCATGCATAACATATGGTATGACAAGGGATTGTGTCATGCCATGTAAGCATATAAATTGAGCGCAAGCAATGTAATCATTGGAACAAGTATGCAAAGCGGAGGTAGGCATGCAAATATGTGTGACAATAGAACGAGCATCTACCTCAAGGTCATAGCACGCATGCACAAAACAATCAACAAAAGGTCGATGGTAGGCATAGGAATTCATGCACAACACCAAATAAAATGAAGTGTCTAGACACATGGTGCAAGTGCAAGACAATCCAAGCATAATGTGCACATGGTGTAATGAAGATAGTGTGGCACTCAACACAACAGAAAGAGCAATTGGTCATCATGTGTGAGGCAAGCAAGTCAAGCATGTAGCAAGCAATCGGGCATAACATATGTGGAGAAATGACATTGTTGCAACCAAGCATATGATAAGAGCATGTAATCCACAAGTTGGATGCAACACACAAGGTATATATATCATGAGGCATGGAAAGATGGCAAATCCAGAATGGAAGCAACATCTCTATCATGTGTGCAAATATGTGGTCCAAGATGACCAATATGTGTGATGGTGCAAGCCACACAAGTAAGATGATCCACAATATCCATGCTCAAGA
This sequence comes from Elymus sibiricus, assembly GCA_039707655.1. Lineage (NCBI taxonomy): Eukaryota > Viridiplantae > Streptophyta > Magnoliopsida > Poales > Poaceae > Elymus > Elymus sibiricus. The sequence goes on from CM077665.1 coordinate 245,407,376, forward strand.
AGGATTTCACCTCAAAAGCGTGACTGTATTCTTCACAATACCGAAACACAAGCAAGTGCCATGTACAAACATGTCGGTGTAGCATGGCTCGCTCTCAATAGATCGAATGGTCAACTCACGTGAAGTGGAAGTTGACATGTAGTCGAAGTATCCTACACATACAGACAACAAAACAAAGAATGTATGTGCATGGTAGACAAACACACCATCCATCGTGATGGTTCTCTTCTCTTGCGCATAACAATTAGGATCACCAGTGCATGAATGATACAAGGCAACAATGGCTATATTCATGGTACTAGGCATATGGTGCAAAGAAGGAAGACAAGCATGCTTCACATGAAAGATGTCAAATGCTCCAATAATATGAGAGGAAGCTATGGGGGCAATCTCATTAGCAAGATTAATAGCAATGCTACACTCAATACATGGCAAATCATATAGCGAGAAAGAGGCAACACATGAAGACATATGACAATATGCAATATCAATCATGTGCGAAGCATGGCAATGGTTGTCATCAACCGCATGAAAGGAGCAAGTATGAATCATTAGTGATGCAACATAGGCAAGCATATTGATCATGTCGTGCAAACTAGTAGTGCGAAGATGCAACAGACTAGAGGAAATCATTAAAATCATGTCACGTGAGCAAATAGTGGACATAGACAATGCACATGACATATCGTAAGCACGAGAACAAAACATGATCAATATATCATCATAGGCATGGGGCACAAAGCAAACATGGCAATAACAAGTAGTATCTCCACCAAGCTTGCAAATACACATACAAATACAAGAATCATGCACTACTGCAGGATGCTGCTAACGCGACACATCAATCAGAGATCCTTCGACAAAACTGCGTGCGATGACCAAATCGCAAACGGTATAGTTATAGCTCTGTCGGTAATGACGTTAACTGTGTGCGATGGCGTATCCATCAAATACGATCTAAAAAATAGTTGTGTGTGCGATGTTTGGCAAACAGTTGGCCTAGATAAACTGTTTGCGATTGGGTAATATAACACAAACGCTTATAAAAATACAAGTGTGTGCGATGTACGGCATACAGTTCACCCCGATAAACTGTTTGCGCTGATCAAGAAGAACACAAACGATTGTCCAGATAATCGCGTGTGCGATAGACGGCTTACAGGTCACTCGGATGAACTGTTTGTGATGAGGTAAAATAACATAAACGGTTACATAGATCAAGATGTGTGTGATAGACACAATACAGGCCACTGGGATGAACTGTGTGCGATAAGCAAAAATAACACAAACGGTTTCTTAGATCAAGATGTGTGTGATGTACACAGGCCACTCGGATGTGTTGTGGGCAAACGGTTCCGGATAAAGAACTCTCAGGGACTGATGAAATCATCACCGACGGATTTGGTTGTTTATTCCGTATGCGATGTGATTTGGTCAACACAAACATCTATGCTCTATTTAGAAGAACATGATTGCATAACCAAATTAAGCATCCAATACACACATAACATTGGCGCACACCTTAATAAACTATTACATGCATAATAAACTTATCCTCTAGAACTACGGATATTTCTGCATGGAGGGGGTATGAGAATTGAGAAACGATCATCAAATCATCTACTTCTTGTGACGCTTGCCGCCAGCGCTCTGCTTGTGGCTCGATCCCTCGTTGTCTTTAGGTAGGAGGCACTTCCTCATGTCAATGATCCGCCTGAACATCTCGTAGCATGTGTATGCTTGCTTGGCCACGGTCTGGAGGTGATATTCATCCAGTTTCTTCACCCAGCCCCTGTGCCAGACATGCTTGTTCTTGTTGCACTCAACCTTCATGTCAGCGTAGTAGGGGTCGATGATGGCCTCGGCCAGGTCAACATGGGAGTCCATGTCCTTCTTGCAGCCCCAGACCCTGTAGTGGCCGCGGATGTCGACAAGCTTCTGGCAGGCCAAGCCCGAAGTCTAGAGCACCTTTGGATCGTTGGCGCTATCCACCGTAGAGAACCTGTAGTCGGGGCTGTTGACAAACCTGGTGAAACGATCGCAAGGCACTATGGCCAGGCAGTAGTGGTAGAGGAGGACGTGATGGCCCACGCACAACTGGGCGACAGCAACCTTCTGATCATGCCCGGCATGACCGCCGGTGTAAGCGAGGTCGAAACCGACCACTTTGTACTTGTCATTCACATCAAGCAGCCGCTCCATGGTGTCGATGGAGTCCTCCACCATGCCCGGGTCATTGGTGTACACCACCGTGAGGTCCGTCTTCCTCATGTGGGTCTCCACATGATGCACTCCGAACTCCATTGGAGCGCCGCTGGACATCCTCTCTGTATGCGTCGTCCAGGGTGCGCTTATTGTGTTGTGGGGCGCGATCGAAAGCGTGAAGAGACTATAGTTAATGGTCATGGGTATAAATGGGGGTGATGTCTACTACGCAACCTTCTTCTTGTAGACTCGTGTTGGGCCTCCAAGCGCAAAGTTTTGTAGGACAGTAGCAAATTTCCCTCAAGTGGATGACCTAAGGTTTATCAATCCGTGGGAGGCGTAGGATGAAGATGGTCTCTCTCAAACAACCCTGCAACCAAATAACAAAGAGTCTCTTGTGTCCCCAACACACCCAATACAATGGTAAATTGTATAGGTGCACTAGTTCGGCGAAGAGATGGTGATACAAGTGTAATATGGATAGTAGATATAGATTTTTGTAATCTGAAAATATAAAAACAGCAAGGTAGCAAGTAACAAAAGTGAGCACAAACGGTATTGCAATGCTTGAAAACAAGGCCTAGGGTTCATACTTTCACCAGTGCAAATTCTCTCAACAATACTGACATAGTTGAATCATATGTAAATCCCTCTCGTGCGACAAAGAGTTCACTCCAAAGTTACTCATAGTGGAGAACAAACGAAGAAATTATTGTAGGGTACGAAACCACCTCAAAGTTATCTTTTCTGATCAATCGTATGAGCTATCCCTATAAGTGTAACGAACAGCCCTAGAGTTCGTACTAAAATAACACCTTAAGATACACATCAACCAAAACCCTAATGTCACCTAGATACTCCAACGTTACCACGAGTACCCATGGGCTTGATTATATGATATGCATCACAAAATTTCAGATTCATCATGTTCAATCCAACACAAAGAACTTCAAAGAGTGCCCCAAAGTTTCTACCGGAGAGTCAAGACGAAAACGTGTGCCAACCCCTATGCATAGATTCCCAAGGTCACGGAACCCGCAAGTTGATCACCAAAACATACATCAAGTGGATCAATAGAACATCCCAATGTCACCACGGATATCCCATCGCAAGACATGCATCAAGTGTTCTCAAATCCTTTAAAGACTCAATCCGATAAGAAAACTTCAAAGGGAAAACTCAATTCATCACAAGAAGATAGAGAGGGGAAAACTCCATATGATTCATCTATATTAATAAAGCTCGCGGTACATGAAGATCGTGTCATCTCAAGAACACGAGAGAGAGAGAGAGAGAGAGAGAGAGATCAAACACATAGCTACTGGTACATACCCTCAGCCCCGAGGGTGAACTACTACCTCCTTGTCATGGAGACCGCCGGGATGATGAAGATGGCCTCCGGTGATGGTTTCCCCCTCCGACAGGGTGCCGGAACGGGCTCCCGATTGGTTTTTCATGGCTATAGAGGCTTGCGGCGGCGGAACTCACGATCTATGTTTCTTTTCGGAGGTTTGGGTATTTATAAGATTTTTTGGCGTCGGTCTCACGTCAAGGGGGGCCACGAGGCAACGACAAGCCAGGGGGCGCGCCCTAGGGGGGGCGCCCCCTAGGCTTGTGGCTGCCTCGTGGCTCTTCTGGCCCAACTCCGATGCTCCGTGGGCTTCTTCTGGTCCATAAAAAATCACCGTAAATTTTTATTCCGTTTGGACTCCGTTTGATATTCCTTTTCTGTAAAACTCAAAAACAAGGAAAAAACAGAAACTGGCACTGGGCTCTAGGTTAGTAGGTTAGTCCCAAAAATAATATAAAATAGCATATAAATGCATATAAAACATCCAAGATGGATAATATAATAGCATGGAACAATCAAAAATTATAGATACGTTGGAGACGTATCAAGCATTCCCAAGCTTAATTCCTACTCGTCCTCAAGTAGGTAAATGATAAAAACAGATTTTTTGATGTGGAATGCTACCTAACATATTCATCCATGTAATTTTCTTTATTGTGGCAGGAATATTCAGATCCATAAGATTCAAAACAAAAGTTTAATATTGACATAAAAACAATAATACTTCAAGCATACTAATAAAGCAATCATGTCTTCTCAAAATGACATGGCCAAAGAAAGTTATCCCTACAAAATCATATAGTCTGGCTATGCTCCATCTTCATCACACAAAGTATTAAATCATGCACAACCCCGGTTTTAGCCAAGCAATTGTTTCATACTTTAGTATTCTCAAACTTTTTTCAACTCTCACGCAATACATGAGCGTGAGCCATGGACATAGCACTATATGTGGAATAGAATATGGTGGTTGTGGAGAAGACAAAAAAGAAGGAGATAATCTCACACCAACTAGGCGTATCAACGGGCTATGGAGATGCCCATCAATAGATATCAATGTGAGTGAGTAGGGATTGCCATGCAACGGATGCACTAGAGCTATAAGTGTATGAAAGCTCAAAAAGAAACTAAGTGGGTGTGCATCCAACTCGCTTGCTCACGAAGACCTAGGGCAATTTTAGGAAGCCCATCATTGGAATATACAAGCCAAGTTCTATAATGAAAAATTCCCACTAGTATATGAAAGTGACAAAATAGGAGACTCTCTATCATGAAGATCATGGTGCTACTTTGAAGCACAAGTGTGGAAAAAGGATAGTAGCATTGCCCCTTCTCTCTTTTCTCTCATTTTTTTGGTGGGCTTCTTTGGCCTCTTTTTTTTATAAAGTCCGGAGACTCATCCCGACTTGTGAGGGAATCATAGTCTCCATCATCCTTTCCTCACATGGGACAATGCTCTATAATGATGATCAGCACACTTTTATTTACTTACAACTCAAGAATTACAACTAGATACTTGAACAAGATATGACTCTATATGAATGCCTCCGGCGGTGTACCGGGATGTGCAATGACTCAAGAGTGACATGTATAAAAAAATATGAACGGTGGCTTTGTCACAAATACGATGTCAACTACATGATCATGCAAAGCAATATGACGATGATGATGCCTGTCATAAACGGAACGGTGGAAGTTGCATGGCAATATATCTCGGAATGGCTATGGAAATGCCATAATAGGTAGGTATGGTGGATGTTTTGAGGAAGGTATATGGTGGGTTTAATGCATCGGGCTAGCAATGGTGGAAGGGTGAGAGTGCGTATAATCCATGGACTCAACATTAGTCATAAAGAACTCACATACTTATTGCAAAAGTCTATTAGTTATCAAAACAAAGTACTACACGCATGCTCCTAGGGGAAGGGTTGGTAGGAGTTAACCATCGCGCGATCCCGACCTCCACACAAAGGAGGGCAATCAATAAATAAATCATGCTCCGACTTCGTCACATAACGGTTCACCATACGTGCATGCTACGGGAATCACAAACTTTAACACAAGTATTTCTACCAATCCACAATTACTCACTAGCATGTCTCTAATATTACCATCTTTATATCTCAAAATAATCATAAGGAATCAAACTTCTCATAGTATTCAATGCACTTTTATATGAAAGTTTTTATTATATCTCTCTTGGATGCCCATCATATTAGGACTAAATTCATAACCTAAACAAATTACCATGCTGTTTAGAGACTCTCAAAATAATATAAGTGAAGCTCGCGGTACATCAAGATCGTGTCATCTCAAGAACACGAGAGAGAGAGAGATCAAACACATAGCTACTGGTACATACCCCCAGCCCCGAGGGTGAACTACTCCCTCCTCGTCATGGAGACCGCCGGGATGATGAAGATGGCCTCCGGTGATGGTTTCCCCCTCCGGCAGGGTGCCAAAACGGGCTCCCGATTGGTTTTTCGTGGCTACAGAGGCTTGCGGCGGCGGAACTCCCCATCTAGGTTTCTTTTCGGAGGTTTGGGTATTTATAAGAATTTTTTTCGTCGGTCTCACGTCAAGGGGGGCCACGAGGCGACGACAAGCCAGGGGGGCACGCCCTAGGGGGGGCGCCCCCTAGGCTTGTGGCTGCCTTGTGGCTCTTCTGGCCCAACTCCGATGCTCCGTGGGCTTCTTCTAGTCCATAAAAAATCACCGTAAATTTTTATTCCGTTTGGACTCCGTTTGATATTCCTTTTCTGTAAAACTCAAAAACAAGGAAAAAACAGAAACTGGCACCGGGCTCTAGGTTAGTAGGTTAGTCCCAAAAATAATATAAAATAGGATATAAATGCATATAAAACATCCAAGATGGACAATATAATAGCATGGAACAATCAAAAATTATAGATACGTTGGAGACGTATCAGGGGGCCGGACGTCCTGGAAAACCGGCACGTCCGGATGACAGTTTTTGCAGCGCGTGATTCAGTCGTGGAGCATGTAACTGCATGGGGCGACGTGTGTGGCGCAACCGCATGCATATGGAGCCCCGAACATGATCGTGGGCCGGCCCCAACCGCTGGCAGAGCGCCCGCGCAGGGGCGCGAGAGCAGAGCACGCGCAGGGGCGCGAGAGCAGAGCACGCGCAGGGACACGAGAGCAAAGCATGCGGTGGGACGCGAGGTCGAACGAGACCACTATGTACTTGTCCTCGTCAAGTAACAGGTCCATGACGTTGGAGTTCTCCATCCAGATCGGATGTTTGGTGTACACCACGAACGGACAGGGCATGTCCACTACGACATGCATGGTGAACTGGCGCTCGTCGTCGGCAGCCATTGGGAGCGCCATTGGAGCCGCACAGGATACCCTCGGTCGTGGTTCTTCTTCTTAAGGTTCGGATATTAATCGTCAATTGCATATTGATGTCCAGATATTAATCGGCCATTGCATACTAAGGAAAAGATAGTACTACCAAAATAAGAGCTCCCTCATACGATGTCATTTGCATGGTTGTATGCGATACCCGGCAAACAGGTCGTTTGGACAAACTGTTTGTGTTGATCAAAAGTAATACAAACGATTCTGCGTAACAAGATGTGTGTGATACCCGGCAAACAGGTCAGTACTCGGAATTGGGTGGGAAGACCGATAAAAAGACAAACGATTCCTGATAATAAGGTGTGTGTGATGTGGCCTGTGGGCAAACACTTGCTCGCACCCAATTGTCTATGATTGTTGAAATCATCACCGACGTGCTCCTTTCTATAATCGTAAGCGATGTGATCTGCTATGTCTGCATATAGCATCTATGCTCTGTCTACAGAACAACATCATGATTGCATAACCTAAATAAACATCCAATTACATTACTGACTACAGATAACATTTGCACACATCAATTAACAAGTAGATGCATACTAAACTAGTAGTGATGATCATCAAATCATTCATCTATAGTTCTTGTGACGAGGGGTGCCGATCGGTGCAGGACAGAGGCACTTCCTCATGTCAACGATCCGCCTGCCCATCTCGTAGCTTACATACGTGTCCTTGGCCGTACTTGATGTGATCTTCATCCAGTCTTCGGACCCAGGCGCGGTGCCAGGCAACCTTCTTCTTCTTGCAGACATCCTTCATGCCTCTGTAGTAGGGGTCGATGATGGCCATGGTGAGGTCAACCAGGGAGTCCTTATGCTTCTCCTCGCCGCCCAAGATCTTGTACAGACATTGGATGTCCACAAGATTCCGGCAGGCCAAGCCAGTCGTCTTGAGCACCTTTTCATCGTTGGTGGTGTCCACCGTACCGAATATGTAGTCGGGGCTGTTGACAAACCTGGCAAATCGATTGCAAGGCCTTGTGGCCAGGCAGTAGTGGTAGACGAGGACGTAATGGCCCACGCATAGCTGGGCGACGACAACCTTCTGATCATGCCCGGCACGACCGCCATTGTACTCGAGGTCGAAGTCGACCACTTTGTACTTGTCATAGACAAGTAACTGCTTCATGGTGTGGATGGAGTTCTCCACCCAGACCGGGTCGTTGGTGTACACCACCATGAGGTTCTTGAACCTTGCATGGGTGTCCACGTAGGCACAAATAGTAAACTATCACTCGTCGTCGGCAGCCGCTTGGAGCTCCGCCATTGGAGCCGAGCAGGATATCCTCTCTGTATTTGGAGTGTGGGTGTGCTTCTTGCGTTGTGGGGAAAGGTTGAAGAGGGACAATAGGTTAAATGAGCAGTGGAGTAAATGGGGGCTGGACGGGCTGTAATTGGCACGTCTTGTCACCGCGTTCCCGGCGGAGGATTGCTGTGCAAGCTTGACCAGCGAACGAACAAGCGTTCCCAACGGTTCGTTTGGTCACGTGGCGGCTCGAAGTGCCGCCAACGTATCGTTGGTGAGCCCGTTCCTGCGCACAAACACGCACAGCCTCCCGCCCAGCTCGGTTGGCCACGCGTCGGCTGGAAGAAGCTCCCATTATTGGGGGCGTTAAATGGAAAACGGTTAGCAAAAACGATGCGTGTGCAATGACATAAAGCAGTGTACAAGTTCAGCACTAAGCAGCGGTGTAGAATATGCAGTGCGGGTGCGACTGGGAAGGACGATGCGGGTTTTGTTAAGCGGGGACGATGGTGGGGGTTTTCCCAGCCAGAATAATAATGTGCTTCGGAGGCGACGGTTCAGTAGACACAACCGTTTGTGATAAGTGTAACTACGATGTAAATGGACTGCCATGGTTCGTGTAAATCCTACTGCCGCAAATGTTCGATGCGCGGGAATGCGTTCTGGACAATCAGGACACACGCATGTCGCGGCACAATGTTAGTCCTCGCACCCGGTTACAATCCGGGGAAATAACCAAGTTTTTGGTTTCCAGATTTCATCTTTTCGTGTGACACCTGGATTTTTTACTGCATTCAACAAGTTTGCAAGTAAGTCAAGCATTTTTTACCGTAATATGCATAGTGTAAAAAAATTGTCAACACTAAAACGTAGCTGTGCGTGCTGTGGGCAAACATTTGCTAGTAGTAAATTGTGTGGGGACTCTAAGATAAGCATAAATATTCCATCAACCAAACTGATTGCAGCTCAAGACTGCAATTACATTGCTCTACGTATTAGTTCATAAAATAGAGTCTCACCGACATCTAGATCAACACATAATAAACATACTCAAGCAGAGATATAAGATGCACAAACTATAGATAGCTAGGGTAGTGCTGGCATCAGGACATGTATATATAACTCAATCCTAATCATACCCACCAACAACGTAAACTTTCTCCAGGTACTCCGCATACGCGGCGTGCGCCACCCTCTGAGAATACTTCTGCTTGAAAGAGCCAACTGCTCGTCCTCTAGCATGCGCCAGAACACTTGCAAACACGGGGTTAAGCCTTTGGGCGCAGAACGGGCATCCGAAGCCCCCATTCGGGTCCTGATAAGAAAATTATGCATTCCCGCATAGAGCTCCTTGAGCTTTTGCTTCTTGTACCTTCTCTAGTCGTACTTATCACTGCCAACGTCGCTAGATAGCACCTATACATATAATAAAAAATCATGACATTGATGAATAAAATGCATAAAATGATATCACAAACAACTTAGTGTAACAAAATTATTAACTAATCACTTTAAATGCATGAACCGATTATTTTCAAACAAACAAGGAACTTTGAAGTAAGTACTACTCCACATTATCACTAAAGTAGTGATCTACATGCTCTTATATAGTGTTTATTTACAAATGGGTACATGTACAATCATCTATGTAGACGGATTATTAGCAAAATGATCATTTGTAGAGGTCAACCATCAAATCACTGTAATACCTTGACATAATACTAGCATAATCGTATGTACAGTTGTCACTTATCCAAGTCACTTATCATTTACCTACCAAACAATCAATACGTACACACTAACACTTATCATTTATCCACACGGATTGAAATAACATGAACCACGGACGAATTACAAAAAAAGGCGGAAAATAGAACTAATTAGAGATACCCTATGATATAGTTACCAAAATAGGAGGGGTCTAACCTGTTCTCCGTCGTCGTCGGAGTTGTCGCCGTCGGAGTCGTCGTCGGTGGAGTGGTCATCAGAGAGGTCGTAGTAGTCTTTGTGCAGCACCACCTCCTGCTGGGGAGGCACGACGGGGCTTACGATGTCATTGTCGTGCTTCTGTCCGAGCAAGACCTCATCGACCGGGAGGGCAACCTCGTCGCCCAGCATCAAGAGATGCTTAGTTGCTTCGCCGACCCCGGTTTCGACCCCCGCGTCACCATTCCCTTCGATGGTGCGCTTGGTCGCCATATGATAGACTTCCGAGAGCGTTTACGACTGGGAACGGCGGCGAGGATGCAGGCTAGGTGTGTGGAGAGAGGGGAGTGCGGCCGCGTGCTATAACCAGCGGCACAGGCGCGATTAATATAGAGTGGTTGGGAGCTAGGCGGGAGGCGGGTAAACGGATCGCCTCCCGGTGAGCCTGCACAACGGTCTTCTCGCATGCCTCACCCCTGCTCGCACGTCTCCCGTCTAGCCCGCGCAGAGGACTGCTCGCACGTCTCCCGGTTAGCCAGGGGAGAGGTCTGCTCGCACGCGTCCTGTCAATTCACACACCAGCTCGCATGTCTCCCGGTGAGCCAGAGCAGCCTGCTCGCACGCGTCCGGTCAATTTACACACCTGCTCGCACGCCTCACGGTCAAACTAAGCCGCGGACTGCTCACATCATGCGTCCCGTCGACTCACGTCCGCTCGGATGGCACACGGGGCTCGTGGTGGTACGTAATATTTTGTTGGGACCAACGCACACGGTTCAGTACTGTAATCGTTCGTGATGGTAACGTGACAAGTGTGTGTACCAAGCACCAACCTTTAATAAGCTCCCGTTTGTAAGAAAAGTGTATCAAATATTTGTCTCTAATTAGGCCAGAAATTAGCACACACTATATATATATATATATATATATATGTATATATATATATGATATATATGATATATATATATATATCATGAAACGGAATCCCAAGTTTCATGATTTTCAATTGATTTTAGGATTTACTTCAATTTAAAATGATCTTTCGATGTTTGAGGTTCCTTACCATTTATTGCATGGCGACAAAACACATGAACCCAAGGGGACATATGATTTCCCCCAATGAATTCCTGGAAACTCAATTATTGCATATTTTTCGAATGATATATGGACATTTTATAATTATAACACGGACTGATGTGTCACGTGTTTTCTGCATAAAAATAGTTTGACGCACCTTGAAGTGGTGTTTCCGGTGGTGGCCGCGCAGGGGGGTGGGGGGCTCTTTTCGTTTCACTTTTTGCACTAGCCTGTGTGTGGGATTGTCCGTTTTGTGAGGCAGTGCCACCCCAAATTATCAAAATTATGCATTGAAATGTTTAAAACAAGGCACATCATGCCTGTGTTTAGGACACATGCACACGATGATGGTGGTCCCTCGGACAATAATCCTTCGTGCGTGACTAGTGATCCGCACATTCGTGGGTCCATGCATGTGGTCTATCACTTTTGAGCCGCATCGGTAGGGGTTTGACCAGTTAATCTGCTCTGTGTTGTGGTAGATCATGGTAAGATTCCACACCAAAGATTGACGTGGCGTACTCATGAGTACCTCCTACCGCTCAAAGTTGAGGGGGTGCGTGGGAGGAGACATACATATTGCACGCAATTTTCTTTAGCATGGGGACTTCCTAATTTGTGAAGCACGCGCTGTATCAAAGTCGTGCAGTTGGCATTTTGAATCAAAAATACATACCCATGCATATGCTTGTGTCACATATAATCTATGGTGGTCCTAAGTGTGGCTCCCTCACATGGTAATCGGTGACGCGTCAATCTATGGGGCCCATGTGTGGCACCTATATTATATATTGTTTTGACCAATGTGGATCCTTTTCGTTATGCGTGCGTGTGGCCCTGTTTTGGATACTCTAACTTAGCTAGAGGTTGGAGTTAGTTTCTAGCTCATGACTAACCCTAAACTAACTCTAGCCAAAGAGGTGTTTGGATGACAGGATTAGATTGACAATAGATGCATTTGATCGAGAGAGAAAAGTGATTTTTCAGTGATCCCCACGAGAACTAGCTCCAATTAGCACCTATTGGCTGGTGGGATAGAGAGGGCCCCATGAGAACTAGCTCCAATTAGCACCTCTTGGGTGGGATAGTTTTTTTGTGTGGGTTAGATGCAACTAGCTACAATCTAACCCTCATGTTTGAATACTTTAGGGCTATTTGAGCCCCAACTAGCTCAAACTAACTCTAACCCATGGATCCAAACAGGGCCTATGTGTGTCGTGATCGATCCTCTTCGTAAGTCGACTTACAGTTTCTAAGGCAAGTGACATTAAATTTCCATAGGTTACTAACTAAACAAACACTTAATTACATATATACATATATGTGTGGGCCTCATGCAGTGGGCGTTTGTTTTGTCAAACACTCTCTCACGTGGTCATCGGCATCGTCACACCGACACAACCATGTCCATGTGGGTCGTCACTTTGACAGGTGTCTGTAGAGATGTTTATTTGACCAAGGTGGATTCTTCTTGTTGGTATATATGTATATATTACGTAGTTGATATATGCATCGACATTTCAATTCTAACAAAAAATCAAACACATCGTACACATTGAATCCCTCCTATCGGATCGAACCGTGGCCGCGCTTGGGGCCATATATGCATGGGTCGTTAACCTCAGTACGTGGCCATTCTGGTTCGAGAGACACACATGTGGCGGCGAAAGTTGTGCGTTTGGTATTTGAGAACATCGCACAACACTTTCATACATATGTGCCTGGGGCCATGCATGTGTGTTGGTGTTGTCTACACACACTCCCTCGCGTGGTTATGGACGACATGCCAAATTTGTGGACCCATGTGGTCTATCACTTAAACCTGCCCATATACTACAGGTTAATTTGACCAATGTAGATATAGTCCTCTCATTATTTGTTACGATATAGTTCATGGTGAGATACGAGACAGAAGTTTGAGCGGATACATATATATAGGTCGTGGTGTTTGTTCGAAGCTTGTGTGTGCGTGGGGCAGGGGAGGGGCATCACAATAGTACTACGTATACACGAAACCTATTTATGAGGTCAGGTACTACATACCATTCAACTTTTGAGCCACATCAAAAAAAATTGCACGCACGAAATATCACACCACCTTAAGTAATTAGTTGAGCCACACACATGTGGTTGCGGTCTCACCCTTCTTGTGAAGTTTCCAAGATGCGCCCATGAGTGGGCCCACGCAATCTACCCTCAGAACTAAAACACGGGGGAGTGGGGGGGTCATGATGGATTTCTATTGGTTTTGTGTTACGGTAGGGTGAATTTGCAGTCGTAGTATAATTTTGTAAGTTCATATATATACTGAGCTACCATCCCCCCGCCGACTCGAAGGCGTGTGTGGGGGGGGGGGGGGGCAGGGGGCATAAGCCAACATTGCCGTGTGCTCTGCAGGACATTGTGTGTCACATGAAAGTTGTGCATTCCGTATTTGAACACCACAACAACCTTTCCATACATACATTTGGTCCACAAGTAGGTCTGTTTGTGCGATGATCCTAGATTTATCGTGTTTAATTTGCAATGTTGTTATATAAATGGCAGGGTAGTCTTTTTTTGAAACTTAAATAGCAGACGAGTCGAAGGAGACAACTATGTGCGATTGTATACGCAGTAGAGTAGTAGACACGATTCTCGCATGCTAACTGTGTGCCACGCCCGGCCCGTGGTTTTCACGTAACTACGGACCACCTTGCACCAACCCGCATAGAGAAATCTTAAAAATAGTTACCCGCCTTGATCAATTTAAAAATCGATGGTTCCGCGGGTTTATCTCTTTGAATTGCACACAGGTATTATGTTCGGGCCGTGTGCGATGTTTGTTCCTCCGGCGCCACTTCAAACCCTTCATAAAAATTTCAGTTTGTCCCGGCTTTTCATTCCCTCCAAGTAAAATTTAATGTAGCCGCGACATTTCCTCAAACACCACCTAGGCCCCTCCCACCCCCAACCCCACACAACTCCCTCGCTCGAACCCTAGCTATCTCGCCATCGCCGCCGTCGCCCCCGATCCCGCTCCGCGTTCCATAGTCAACCTCGCATGCTCTCCCCGTCCAGGTTACGAACCCATCTCCGTACCCTCGCCGCCCTGAATTTCTTAGATGGCGCCTGCTAAACACCCCCTTCCTCACAGATCCACACTGATCCCCACCGCAGACCGTTGCAGCCTAATCCCAGCTACACTTGCAGGGGAGATCGAGAAACGAATGGCCAAAAGGAGGTATATCACGGCCTTTTCGATGGAAGATGCCGAGGTGGCCGCCGAGGTTGCCGGGGAAGCTGACTACGATGACGAGGTGCCCACCGGGATCACCGAGGAAGCTGACTACGATGACGAGGTGTCCGCCGAGGCCGCCAGGGTAGCTGACTACGATGACGAGGTGGCCGCCCAGGCCGCCAGGGAAGCTGTCCAGGATGACGAGGTGGCCGCCGAGTCTGCCGAGGAATCTGACTACGATGACGAGGTGGCCTCCGAGGCCGCCAGGAAATCTAACGAATACAAGGCTGTAAGACAGCGGGTTCCCGTATGGATGGAAATCGACGCAGCCGGCTACGACGTCGAGCTCGTCGACAGTGACGGCTTGTCGCGGGCTATGTCACAGGTTAAGTGGCCCTACCCCGACCCCTCGGGTTCAACCCCCGTCGACCTCATGCAGGCCCAGCCGCTGATCTACTCTGCTTCGCTCTCAAGAATTTGCCTTCCTTCATCTCCATGGAGCCTCTTTTGTCATTTCTGAAGGACACGTTCTATGGCGGTGGCTCGGCATCGTCAGCTGCCAAGTCAGACCTCATCGACGACGCCGACGCCGACGCCGACAACGGCACCCTATCCGTCTCTTCCAAGGGGAAAGAGCCCATCCGTGACATCAGGGAGGTCACCCTGCATCCCTGCTCTTCCAAGG
Source organism: Elymus sibiricus (assembly GCA_039707655.1). Classification (NCBI taxonomy): domain Eukaryota; kingdom Viridiplantae; phylum Streptophyta; class Magnoliopsida; order Poales; family Poaceae; genus Elymus; species Elymus sibiricus. Next base: position 245,422,469 of record CM077665.1, read on the forward strand.
GGAAGGAGCCCATCTGTGACAACAGGGAGCACACCCATAATCCGCGCTCTTCTAATGGGAATGAGCCCATCTATGACAGGTGAGGAAACCCATCCCATGTTAAATTACTTCACTCATGCTAAATGTATGGACTCTGCAGTTGAATTTCATCAATACCTGTCTCAAGAGCCATATATGGTTCCTGTTAAATTTGGTGCAGTTAACACGTTCACTATTGATTTCAGTTCTTTCGCATGTGATGTTCAGTTATACAATTTCATGTTTAAGCACCGGCTACGTTCTATGCAATTTCAACAGTACAGTTCGAATGACTATTTTTGGTTGCTATCAAGCCTGTTGTAGTGAGCATATGCCTTGTTTAACTATTTTTCCTAGCTCTGTTGTTTGTACTGGGCATATGTCCTGGTTCAATTGCTATATAGTATGTCTTGTTTATTTAAGTTATTCACGTTGTGAAGTTCTATATTTGCAAGTATGTACTTTGCAGTTCAATTTCATCATACCAGTTTCAACGGCCATATGTGGTTCCTGTTAAGCCTGGTGTAGTTAACACGCCCACTGTTTATTTCTGTTTTTTCACAATGTGATGTTCAGTTATACAATTTGATGTGTAAACACGAGTTACATTCTATGCAATTTCAATAGTACCACTATGAATGACTATATTTGGTTGCTGTTAAGCTTGTTATAGTGAGCACAAGCCTTTCCATTTTTATGTAACTATAACTAGTGTGCTTAAACGTGCACAATACCAGTTAGAATGACTATATTTGGTTGTTGTTAAGCTTGTTGTAGTGAGCACACGCCTTTCCATTTTTATGTAACTATAACTAGTGTGCTTAAACGTGCACAATACCAGTTACAATGACTATATTTTGTTGTTGTTAAATGCTAAGCCTATTGCAGTTAACACGTGTCTCCACTTATTATTAGCTTAGCTAGCGTGCTTAAACCTACACACTGAAGCTATCATTTTGTGATCATGTTGTTTACCATGGATATATTTGGTTGATGTTTAGCCTGTCAGTACTTAACATGCCTTTCGGTGTACTTACCCAGGACAATATCGGGAACAGTTGTTGTTTTTCATCGAGGTTAGTTTCATCACATGGCTTATATATATACTCCATCCGCCCCAAAGTATAAGATGTTAATACATCAAATATGTGAGTATTTTGGATGTAATAAGATCTTATATACTGGGACAGGGAATACTGTACTACGTCATTGTGCAATTTCTGTTTACCTTCTAATACTAACTTGTTGCTTGTAGGTACATATGTCACTGGTAAAGATCCGCGTGTCGACCCTTTTTGCGTATGGGGCAATGAGATGTTCATGAACCAGCATCAAGTGAGGAAACTTATAAAGGTTGTTAATAAAATGGGACAAAATATGGCAATTAAACTATTTCTTTACACCTTATCCAAGACAACAGTAAACTCCAGGATGGTAACTATGAACTCTGTACCCTTCTTTTTACTGTCCATAATGAGTTGTTAGCTTACAAATTTACAATGTCTGAATCTATTTTGTTTGTAGTGGTTCTCAAAGCAGTTTACTCAGGATTACCTCTCAAACTACATGATTGGTGGACGTGCAAACGTTAAAGTATATCTACCAGGCCACGATGACTACAAACATGTCCTCATCAACACAAAGAAGGATGGGCGGTCCGCCATCACAAGGGGCTGGCCTATAGTCGTCCGTGCATTCTGCATGGAGGAGGACACAATATGGGAATTCCGCTTCACCTTGTACAACTGCCAGAGTGTCTTTCGCCTCTTCCTTTACCGTATTTAATACAAGTATGCAGCCGTGGTTCATCATTATTTATCTGGTCCTAATGTAATTATTATTTTTTGATGTAATTCTTAAACATATGTACGTGTCAATGGAATAATGCATTGGTTGTTGAACCTATGTCTATATAAGATGGATATGAAAAATGCAATAGCCTACTATCAAATTCAAATCCTGTAGAATTTTAAATTTTGGCGATTAAAATAGCCGACAAATAAGCTCTGCAGGTCATTACACCGCACACGGTTTGTAAAGCAGAACGTGTGTGATATACCTCATGATTCGACAAGTTTCAGAGAGAGAAACCGTGTGCGACAATGCACACAATTGCCGTCTACAAACCGTGTGTGATGTGAGACAATATCAGAAACGGTTAAGCAGACCTAAATATTTTGTGACAGTCTCCTTATCATACACGATTTACAATGTTTAACTGTTTGTTATTTCGTATGCATCTGACACGAGTATGATAGTTGGAGCGTTTGCGAATCTTCGTATATCGCAAACGATGCTATAGGACAAAATGTGTGTGATTGTCTCCTTATCGTACACACTTTACAATTATGAACTGTTTGCGATTCGGCACACATCATAAACGGTGCGCTATAGAATTGCGCGTGCGATGTTAGTATGATCTCACACGAGTTGCAAGGATGGGCCGTATGGGAAGGATGCCATATCTCAAACGGTTGAGAGGTGACTCTCGTTTGTGATAGATACGGAAATCCAATACGCTTTGTTTTGCTAAACGTTTGCGTTCGTTGGCCACCATCGCCGACGATTTTGCCATGTCGTGTGGGATGGACCCCCCTATCGCCCACACAGGCAAGCGGACGGTTTAGAATTATTGATGCGGAGCATCCTACGGACATCACCATGATAAGAGTCTGTTTGGCAAGTGCCACGTGCCACGACTACTTCACATACATAAAGGTGAATCATCTCCTTTACACGTGTTCGCTTGACCCCTTCGAGGATGGTATACTACTTGACATTCCTCTCGTGTGCATGCATAGGTATTGTCGAAGCTTCATGGAGGACGAGGAGGAGTGCGAGCGCAAGTGTACACCTACACCATCCGCGAGGGAAGCGTGGAAGCGAAGACGGAGCTGCGGGGTCTACAGCCTCCGGACGTCTGACGCCTTCCAGACGTCCGACGTCTTCCGGACGTCCGACGCCTGGAGTCCAGCCTAGCCAGAAGACGAGCAGAAGCCCAACGTCCGGACGACCGATGCCTTCCGGACGTCCGACCACCTCCAACGCCCGGACGACCGACGCCCTCCGGAAATCCGGAGCCAATATACCCGCGCCGAATGTACGGAAGTCCGAAGACCTCCGGACGACCGAGCCACGGACGTCCGACACGCTCCGGACGTCCGACACGCTCCGGACGTCCGGACCTTCCCGAGCCTCCGGACGTCCGGCACTGCCTGTGCGCAGCCGCGGCCTTTGGCCTTGTATCTCTCCCTCACTTACCCCTTCGTGGCCAAGACTATATATACTTCACCCCCACCTCTAGCTAGGGTTAGCAATGGTTTAGCTCATAGATTAGTTGAGCATTGCTCCTTCCATATACTTCTCCTAGGAAATTGTGACCTTCACGTGTGAGAAGATCTTATGGATGTCAAGGCCCCTATCTAGGGAAGATCCCTAGTGGATTCAAGGCCCCATCTCCCCATGGAATTTGGGATGAACTCTACCATGTATCCTCTTTCCTTTTGTTGTTCCTGTATCCTTGTGGATCTTCTGTGAATGTGAGCATAGTGGATGTGTGATTGGACTTGTTTTAAGTGTTTCTCTTGTGATTTCCCCCTCGTGTTCTCCGTGTTCTTCGTGTTCATTCACAAACCCACCTCCAATTCGTGAAAGATCGACGCACACGGGCGTGCCCCGTATCATATTGGTATCATGAGCCACGTTGATCACGAATTTGGAGTCTCCCCCACCATTGTCTAGCCTAATTTTGCTTTATTTCGTCCCAATTTGAAAATCCCCACCAAAAATAGCCTCACCAAATTTTTTGTGATTTCTTGGTTCTTGTGAGATTTTGTTGATTTTGATCCATGAAATTCGTGTTTGGCAACTAGATCTAGCATTCCCACCGTGAAATCCCCCTATTTTTTCTTTTTCCCCATCAATTTTGACCCCGAAAAACAAAATTTCCACCCAAAATCGCGTCCCGGATCTCAGATCTCGAGCTGACCCAGACCCCTCGGACGTCCGACCATTTCCGGACATCCGGACCCCTCCGAAGCCTCGGACGTCCGACAGCCTCCGGACGTCCGGAACACCTAAACATACCCGATTTCTCGGATTTCCGGACCGTCCGGACGTCCGAGCCTCGGATGTCCGGCATCTCTCGGACGTCCGTAACGTGTAGAAACTGACTTAGGCTGAATTTTGTTTTGTCCATAACTAATTCATCCGGACTCCGATTTTGACGTTCTTTAGTTCGTTTTGTAGCTATTGACAACCTCATTCCTATAAAAATAGATTCATACCCATTTGACTCCATCATATTTTTGAAATTTTTTCAAGTTTGACTGGGCCTCCACCATAATTTCCGCATAACTTTCCACCAAAAACTCCCGCTTCCCTAACCCAATTTTGTTTGATATTTTTGAGTTGCGGTTTACGTTTCCTAAGGTGTTTCGGCTACTTAGGGACGGTTCTACCTCGACAACACCGCCGCTCATCATCGCCACGGCCTCGACATCGACATCGGCCACTTCGCCTTTTGGCACCCCAACCGCAAGCAAGGACGGTAACCTCGACGGCATTATTGTCCATTACCTTGCCATTGCATTGATCGCTTCGAGCCTATTGCGTACCTTACCCATTGAGACTAGCGAGTTGAGAATTGCCGGGCCACGTTACTTGTGCTCTTATGCCGCATAGCTGGTTTTAGCGTGCAAACATCTTGCTATCTACATTGTGCCATAAGTCTCTCCCGTGCATATCCATCATACTTGTCTCATATCTTGGTTCGAGCATCAAGCATAGAAAAAAAAAAGAGCAAAAGAAGAAAAAGCTTTTAAGCAAAAGAGGAGATACAAAAGAGCTTGTAAGCAATAGAAATAGCATTGAGCCATTTTGCATAGTTCATACACTTGGATCATACATACATAGCATACTTGGGATTGAAGACGGCACGTTTACTCTTTTAGGTTGGTGCACAAGCGCGTATCTAGCCCATTTGAGCAATCGAGCTATTGTCTCTTCTTGTATCCGTGCAACACGAGCTTTTCCGGGGTCTCTCACATTTTGTGCTCATTCCTTGGTTGCGCGGATCCCATTTATCTATCCGTGTGTGTGTGTTCCTAGTGCCACCATAGCTATTGATCTATTTGCTTTGCATTGCAATTTTGTGAATCTTCCTCAACATTTTCGATATCTTGAATTGACAATTGCTTGAATTTTGTGCCACTTGTCCTAACTGAGCCACTCGATAAGCTTTATGTGTAGGTGTGAGTGAACAAGTCCGGTACCAATTCCCCTATTCTTGCATTTCACATTCAGTGAAACGGGATACATCCTCAACTTTGGGAAACGGCATTTTGGTATTGTTTATCTCATTTCCCACTCACCTTTGCTCGAGTCTTGTGATGGCTAGGCAAAGCACGGCATCTTCGGTCTTCGACGACTACATCGACATGAACATCTACATCGACCAAAAACTCGAGCGACTCGCCACCGACATACATCAATCCGAAGCTCGGAAAAGAGACTACTTCAACAACAAGTTGGATGCACACATGGAGCAACTTCGACATGTGTTGGCCAACTACAAGTCTTCTTCCCCTTCGTCATCTTCAAGGCGAAGACGCTCAAGTCGCACATATTCGGAGCGCCCATTCGATGCAAGCACAAGTCGGCCACGTCCTCATCTTTGAGACGACCACCACGACAACCATCACGTTCGTGATCTACATCACCGCGAAGGGCAAGCCACCTCCAAGAAACAAGTGCACGAAGACCAAGAACGCCACCCAGGACAAGCTTCGACACCAAGATCAAGGCGATCGACTACACGCATGGATGGCCCTTCCATCTTCGGAAGCATCCCAAGGAAGATGGCCGAGCATGGGAATTTCCCTTCGGTCATGGAGGAGAGTGATGAAGTGCCATCTTCGGCCATCATCCACGACGACGGCGACGAGGAGGTTGAGCATGGAGACGTTGGCACCTACATCTCTCTGACACCCACATATGACGAGATGCCCCAATTTCCATGTGAGGAGAGCCACCAACACATGAGTGAGATGAGTGACTCCACCATATGTTACATTGAGTGCATTTCCTATGAGAGGATGAGTGTGACCACCACTAGCCCCATATATGATGAGTTGCCCCAATTCTCATGTGAGGAGAGCCACAACCCCCACCACTTGAGTGAGATGAGTGACTCCACCATATGTGAGTATGAGAGCAACTACCTAGAGGGAGTGAGTGAGATACCACCACATAGAGCGAGTGAGGTAGTTGATAGGGCATGTGCGGCCATTTCGATTTCTAACAACTTAACCTCTACCTCTATTGTGTCTTCTCCTTTGGTGCTAGGTCCCATTTACGATGACGCTCCAATCCTTGACGACTTCGTCCTCCCTTTAGACAAGACGATGGCCATGGTGGACGATGATGCACCACCCACATGGTTCCATCACAATGAAGATGACCATGCTTTGGCCTTTACCACCTCACCTACACCACATCAGTGGAATGAACAAGGTAACATAGGTGAAGGTGATGCTCTTGTCCCACTAGTGGACTATCTTACCATTGATTGGTTCATGATGTTGATCACCTTATGGACACACCACATGCTATGTCTTCTTCATGCTTATATGTGCCACCAATTTTTGATCAATATGATGATGAGCATGTTGACTTGCCTAGTTGTGATGCTATACTCCATAGGATATCATGTGAAAATTCTATTGGTCACATCATGTTCGACAACCCGCTAAACTTGTCATATGCTATGCGTGAAATTTCCCATATTGCATCTTTGCAATCTCACCGTAGCGACTATGCATATACCATAAAAATTAATACCATTTGCTCATATGGCATAGACGACAAGCCCATGGTTATTGGCATTTGCTTTTCTTGTGATGATATTGCCATGCTTCCTTTGCATCATTTGCGCAATTGTTCACTATTGCCATGCCATGACCACCATGCTTTGGATGTGCATTGTTTTGGATGTTGCCCATACTCTCCATATTATGCTTCCGCTATTGCACATGAGGAGACCCCAATAGTTCCCTCATACATGTTAGGAGATTTTGTTCATCCCACCCATTGCATGATTCCACCCATTGTGTGCACCATCCGCATACCATGAATAACAATGCTCTCGATATTCCAAGTGATATACTACATATTTCTAGTCTCCATTATGCTATACTTAAAAACAAACCTTTCATGATGGATGACATGTTCTTATATCATGCATCTCACTTATTTGAGCATTGGATATTTTGTGCTAACGAACACAAACACATGCACATCCTCACGGATGATGTATACGTATACCACGCGCACACAATTTTCCCTTTGCCTTTGGTGTGTGTAGGTAATCATGGTTATTCATCAACCTCACAATCCCATGAGTTGACGAAACGAGCTCTTGAGAGCACCGATGCTTTGGGATTCACCGGAATGTGTATCCAACCATTCCCCTTGCGCAAGGACTTCGCGCATTTCTTCTACATGGCTCTCACGTGGCTATGGCTTCTTACTCATCACACTTATTATGCCCATATTGCCATGTTCACTTTGCATGATATGCTCATTTCTATGCCCTTGCCATGCATTAGTGACCCATGCTTTGCACCTCACATGACACTTGCTTATATGACTTGTATGTGTATTTGCAAGCTTGGTGGAGATATGTCTTGTCTTTGCCATGTTCCTTTTGTGTTCCATGATATTGTTGATGCTTGTGTTGGGAGAGTCATATTGACAAATTGCTCTTTACATAGGACTTCTCGCCAATACAATGACTATGCATTTCCCATTATTTGCTTACGTGCTTGTGATATGTCATGTGCATTGCCTATGCCCATTATTTTCTCACATGCCATGATTGCCATGATTTCCTCTAGTATGTTGCATCTTCGCACTACTAGTTTGCACGACATGATCACTATGCTTGCTTATGTTGCATCATCGATGTGCTCCTTTTATGCGGTTGATGACAACCATTGCCATGCTTCGCACATGATTGCTATTGCTTGTTGTCGTATGTCTCCATGTGTTGCCTCTCTCATGCTAGATGATTTGCCATGTATTGAGTGCAACAATGCTATTAATTTTGCTAATGAGATTGCCCCCATAGCTTTCTCTCATATCATTGGAGCTTTTGACATCTTTCATATGAAGCATGCTTGCCTTCCTTCCTTGCACCATATGCCTAGTGCCATGAATATAGCCATTGTTGCATCATATTATTCATGCACTTTTGCTTCTAATTATTATGTGCAAGAGAAGAGAACCATCATGATGGATGATGTGTTTGTCTACCATGCACATACATTGTTTCCTTTGTTGTGTGTATGTGTAGGATACTTCGACTACATGTCAACTTCCACTTCACGTGAGTTGACGATTCGAGCTCTTGAGAGCGAGCCATGCTACACCGACAAGATTCTACATCGCACTTGCTTGAGCATCGGCATTGTGACGGACGCACAAGGTCACGCTTTTGAGGTGACATCCTTCTTGAGCATGGATATTATGGCTCACCCTACTTGTGTTGCTTGTACCATGACATATATGGGTCATCTTGGACCACATACTTGCACACATGTTAGGGATATTGCTCCCATTCTTGACTGCCATCTTTCCATGCCTCATGACATATATACCTTGTGTGTTGCATCCAACTTGTGGATTACTTGCTCTTCTCATATGTTTGGTTGCACCCATATCATTCCTTCACATATGCCATGCCCGATTGCTTTCTACATGCTTGACTTGATTGCCTCACACATGATGACCAATTTCTCTTTCTATTGTGTTGAGTGCCACACTATCTTCACTACACCATATGCACATTATGCTTGGATTGCCTTGCACTTTGGATTACCCCATGTGTATAGACACTTCATTTTACTTGGTGTTGTGAATGATTCATATGCCTACCATAGACCTTTCGTTGATTGCTTTGTGCATGATTGCTATGACCATGAGGTAGATGCTTGTTATATTGTCACACATATTTGCATCACTACCTCACATTTTCATGCTTGTCTCCATGATGCCTTAGATTGTGCTCAATCCATATGCTTACATGTCATGACACAATCCCTTGTCACACCATATGTTATGCATGATGATGACACTTGTTCGATGACTAACCGCTTGAATGCTTGGTTTTGCACTAACGCTAACCACATTTGTTAGTGTTTGTCGTGTTTGCTCCTTTTGAAGGAATTACTTGACGGTGCGACATTGGAGAGTGCCCATTTCGAGTTTGATGATGATGAGCGTTGGGTGATCGTCCACTTCTACTCGGCGACGCCATCTCCTTTCCATGGTGATTTGGATTTTGATCCGAGGACGGATCTTTCCCAAGGGGGAGGGGATGATGCGGAGCATCCTACGGACATCACCATGACAAGAGTCTGTTTGGCAAGTGACACGTGCCACGACTACTTCACATACATAAAGGTGAATCATCTCCTTTACACGGTCTAGCACAAGGATAACAAACTCGTCTTGAGCCCGACAACATATATCGTGTGGCAAAGGGAATAGAAGTGTGATGTACAGGTTTCCCTAACAAGCTTCATTGGCTACTTGGTCGTTGGCACGCCTTGCTAGAGGCCTCTACCAACCGAGCAGGTCAGAGGTGATCCGACCTACGACCAAGCCGACTTGAACCTAAGGGATCGCACGTCTAAGGGAAGGAACCTACGAGGTTGGATCCGAGGACACTGGTCGGATGTGGTCTGAGCTGGACTTGGATCATGACCAAGCAGACTTTGGGCTTTAGGATCCATGCGAGGCCCAAGAGTTGAGCCCGTGACGGATGCCTATATATAGTGGAGGTGGGGCACACTCTTTCAGTTGATCACTTCCGTGCCGTCACTAGGGCTTTGCATGTGTTGCAATTAGCCACCTCCATTCGCTGCCGGTTGTGTGATCGGACCTAGCAGTCTGCCACATGACATTCCTCCTGCATGCGCGGGTACCGTTAGAGGCGGTGTGCTTGCGCCACTCGGGAAAACCTGTTTGTGGGATCTGATCGGTTATGTGGGAGATCGACGAGGTGTAGACGAGCCCGGAGACGCCCTGCCCCAACTCTACTTCCGCTGCATGGCACTGCGCGTCTAGTGGTCATGATCAGTGATGCATATCCCTTAGCATGTTCGTGGATGTTCTGCGTGTAGGAAAAAATTAATTTGTAGTCAACGCACCCTATCGTAGTTTCCAACAGTGGTCTCAGAGCCTCTGCTATAGGATTTGGTTTCACATCGGATACATATTTGATGTGGAGGCGGCAGATGGGATTTTTCATCATTTCTGAGATCGGCTATGTGCACGGTTGATGAGATCAACTGCACACAGGGATCGTTGAGGCTATTTTTTCTATCAATCGAAATCGGTGAGCTCATGACAAAACATACCCCTACTGGTCGGTTTCCGCCATCGGGGTTAATAGTGATACATAAATATGAATCAGATTCGCGATGATCGATGAGATCAGTCACATCGGAAAATTCGATGTGATCGGAGTACATATTCGATCTGTGATTTCCGAATACATCGAGTGCTGCCCGCACCCGTGAGGGACGCTGCCCCTTTGAACCGCGCCCACAGGGCCGCCTTGTGCGTAGCTCCGTATATTACATACACGATCACTCAGACCGGTAGAATGGGATTCTATGCATAACTTTGTTTTGCAGGTTTGATGTGAATAGTATGGCTCATATGTATGTAATGCATGTGTGTAATTTAACGTGACCTGCGTGTCATGATTTGTCAGCCGACATGAGCCAAAATGCTGTCATTATATTGTATAACGACCTGCATGTCGACTTATGATTCTCTGTAAAATTTATTACTAGTTGTAGTACTTGGAGGACAGAGATCAAGTTCGTGGCTTGGCGTCCTGGTGTGACGAACAAGATGGAGTTCCGAACTGGTCCTCGGAGTTGGAGCCGTCCAGGAAGCACATCCATGAAGGAGCCATACTATTTCACAATATATGTTTATTTGTGATTGTTATGCTTCTTGTTTCTATGTATGTTAAAATGGTAGAATGATCCCACATTAATATCAAGCGAATTTCATCCCCGACGTTGCACCTTCACACGTCAAGTACGTATAGTAGTGGGCTCATAAAATTGAGGTGTTACTAGGTATCCTTGAACTGGAGGGTTCGTGTCAGACACGGACATGCACTGCATCAGGTTAACTTGACAAGGCTATCAAAAAGATTTTGGGCCTTGTGGCAAAGAAGGTCGGGAGCCGAGGTATAAGATACCTACCTGACAGACAAGAGTCGTATAGAGCTACGATTATCAAGGAGTTGCTTACCGAATAGGCAAGTTGGCTAGCAGTGATGCTAAAGCTCACTAGTCACTTGTGCTAGTCAGATCCTGAATCACTGAGAGTTTGCGGAGGGATACCGACTTCAGTGGGAGTAGTTCTATTTAAGGCTTCAAAACGTTACAGAAACACAATGCTTAGTGATTGCATATTTTTCTATTGGAGATCAATGGCACCACTTGCGCAACCAAAATTTGCATTGAAATCAATTCTGGAAAAGGATAAACTGAATGGAACAAACTTTATCACCTGGTATAGAAATTTGAGAATTGTTCTCAAGCTGATAAAAAGGAACATGTTTTAGAGGATCCACTTCTAGAGGAACCTGTCAATAATGCTAATGCCACAACCAAGAATGCCTACCAGAAACTCATTGATGAATCAACGGAGATCAGCTGTCTGATGCTGGCTTGTATGGAGCCCGATTTGCAACAACATTTCAAAAATGCTGAGGCTTACGATATGATCGAGAGTCTCAAGAGCATGTTTCACACACAGGTTAGGACCGAAAGGTTCAACGTCTGGCGATCCTTGATGGATTGCAAGCTGAAGGGAGGTGATCCACTGAGCCCACATGCGATCAAGATAATCGGATACGTGCAAGCTTTGGATAGGTTGGGCCTCCCGCTCTTGGATGAGCTGGCTACAGATGCAGTTCTGTGCTCTCTTCCACCTAGCTATGAGACATTCATTTCGAACTATCATATGCATGGTATGGATAAGAAGCTCACTGAATTGCATGAGATGCTCAAGGTGGTAGAGGAGGACATTAAGAAAGGCACACATCACGTGTTGATGGTGCAGAAATCGGCTAAGTTCAAGAAGAGTTGGTCCAAGAAGAAGGCTAAGGCAGAGGCATGGAGACGGTAACCTCCGCTGCTGAGCCGAAGTCAGGACCAGACTCGAAGACCATTTGTATCATTCCAAGGAAACTGATCACTTGAAGAAGAACTGTAGCAAGTGGCTTGCCGAACAAGGCAAGAAGGACGGGAGTGCGACTTCAGGCAAAGGTACACTTGTTAAATATGTTATAGACATTTACCTTCCTGACATACCTAGTAGCTCCTGAGTATTTGATACCGGATCGGTTGGTCATATTTGCAACTCGATGTAGGGGCTGGTATGAACTAGGCGTGCGGCACAAGGGGAGATTGACATCAGGGTCGGCAACAGAGCAAGAGTTGCTGCGTTGGAGGTCGGCACGATGCAGCTCCAGCTTCCTCCCGGATTCATTATGGAATTGAATAATTGTTATTACATTCCCGCACTTAGTCATCACATTATTTCTGCCTCATTCTTGATGATTCAGGGTTATGAATTCAATTTGAAGGACAATGGTCGATATCTTTGAGTGGTATGTTCCACGGCTATGCACCCATTGTTGATGGGCTATTTATTTTGAATCTGGAAATAGAATCTATCTATAAAATGAATGTCAAGAGGCATAATCCTAATGAGATAAATCTGACACACTTTTGGCATTGCCGGCTTGGACACATTAATTTGAAACGCATGAAGAAGCTCCATGATGATGGAATCCTAACTTTGTCCGACTTTGGGTCATTCGAGACATGCTAATCATGCTTGCTAGGCAAGATGACTAAGTCTCCTTTTGCAAAGAGTTGAGAGAGGGCATCCGAGTTGTTGGAGCTTATACATAGTGATGTGTGTGGTCCAATGAGCACAACTGCCAGAGGTGGCTATCAGTACTTCTTGACTTTTACCAATGACTTGAGTAGATATGGATATATCTACTTGCTGAGGCACAAGTCGGAAACTTTTGAAAAGTTCAAACAGTTGCAGAATGAGGTTGAGAATCAGCTCGGCAAGACTATAAAGCTTGTACGATCTGATCGTGGAAGTGAGTATATGATACAGGAGTTTGATGATCATCTGAAAAGTCAAGGAACAATACCTCAGCTCACACCTTCGGGTGCACCACAGAGAAATGGCATGTCGGAACGAAGGAATCGTAGCTTGTTTGACATGGTTCGATCCATGATGAGCAAATCGGATTTACACTTGTCATTCTGGGGATACACTCTAGAAACGGCAGCTTTTACACTCAGCGGAGTACCATCAAAATCCGTAGACAATACACCACATGTGATGTGGACTGGGAAGAGTCCCAAGTTGTCTTTTCTAAAGATTTGGGATTGTGAAGCATTTGTAAAGCAATTTATGTCACACAATCTTACACCCCACGTGAGATAAGTGCATATTTGTGGGATATCCGAGGGAAACCTTGGGGTATAGCTTCTACAACCATGAAGAGAACAAAGTGTTTGTTGCTTGGAAAGGGGTTTTCCTTGATAAAGATTTTCTTGGGCGGGTAGACAGTGGGAGGCTGGTTCAACTCGAAGAAGTTCGAGAACCACTTGGGGACAACTCGGCTGGTGATGATATCATACCAGAGTCTGTCAGGGAACCCAAGGTGGAAGTGACACCGGAACCATAGAGGTCGGAAAGATTGCGCAGAGTGTGCGATGTGTTGTTGCTAGAAAGCGACGAGACGGCTAAATATGCAGAAGTGATGGTAAGTCTAGATTCCGAGGCATGGCTGGAGGCCATGAGATCCGAGTTAAAGTCCATGGATGAAAATCAAGTCTGGGACTTGGTTGATCCGCCGCCTGGCATCACAACTATTGGTTGCAAATGGGTCTTTAAGAAGAAAACCGATGTGGATGGAAATGTTCAGATGCACAAAAATCGTCTTGTCACTAAAGGTTATGGACAAGTTCAAGGAATTGACTACGAAGAGACCTACTCGCCGGTAGCGATGCTAAAGTCGGCGAGGGTCGTACTAGGTATAGCTACATATTTCGATTACGAGATATGGCAGTTGGATGTCAAAATGGCGTTCCTTCACGAAAATTTAACCGAGGACGTGTATATGATATAGCCCAAGGGTTTTGTCGATTCAACTAGCACTAGTAAGGTATGCAAGCTCAAGAGATCCATTTATGGGTTGAGGCAAGCATCTCAGAGCTGGAATATTCGTTTTGATGAGGTCGTTACTGGTCTCGGTTTCATCAAAAGCGAAGAGGATGCTTGTTTAGACAAAAAGTTGAGTGGGAGCTCAATAGTGCCTTTGATCTTGTATGTGGATGACATATTGCTGATCGAAAACAATGTTTCGATGATGAGCTCGGTCAAGGAATCATTGAATGGAAAGTTTTCGATGAAGGACCTTGGTGAAGCAGTTTACATATTGGGCATTAAGATCTATAGAGATAGATCAAAGAGGCTGCTTGGCTTAAGCCAAAGCACGCACATAGACAAAGTGTTGAAATGGTTCAAGAGTGTAGGAAACATACGGTGGGTAAACAAATTACTTTTGGGCAATTGATAGAAGAGCACATAGTTATGTGATATTCATGGCAATGATCATGTATATATATAGGCATCACATCCATAAGAAAATAGGCCGACTCCTGCCTGCACCTATTACTATTACTCCACCCATCGACCGCTATCCAGCATGCATCTAGAGTATTAAGTAAAATAGAGTAATGCTTGAAGAACAATGACATGATGTATACAAAGTGAATTCAATTAATATGAACTAACCCCATCGTTTTATCCTTAGTAGCAACAATGCAAAGACGTGTCTTGTCCCTTCCTGTGACTGGGATATAGAGCAACACCAGATTGAACCCCCTACAACGCGCCCCTCCCACTGAAGAAATATCAATCTAGTTGATCAAACTATTTCAATAGATCGGAGAGATTTACGAAGCTATGATGATCATACAAATAAGAATCATAATATTCAGAGGTGACTCAAATACTTTTCATGAATAATCTAAACATAAACCCACAATCCATAGGATCCCAACAAACGCACCATACAAAAGAATTACATCAGATAGATCAAAGCGAAGATGCGATGATCATTCTATTGAAGATCAAAAGAGAGAGATATAGCCATCTAGGTACTAACTACGAACCCATAGGTCTGTGGTTAACTACTCACACATCACCATGGGAGCAGCAAGGATGATGTAGAGGCCCTCCATGATCGAACCCCCTCTGGCAGAGCACTGGTACAGGGCTCTAGATGGGACCACGGCGGAACAGAGACTTGCGGCGGCGGAAAAAGTGTTTCAGGATGCTCCTTAGGGTTTTTGGAATATATGTGAATTTATAGGCCACAGAACGGGGGCAGGAGACCCACCAGGGAGGGACAAGCCATCAGGGCGCGAGCTATTGGCTTGTGCCTCCCTCATGCAGCCTCTGGTCTCCTCCCGAAGCTTCCATGTCTTCTTTTGGTCCAGAAAAAATCATAAAAAAGTTTCGGCGCAATTGGACTTCATTTGGTACCGTAAACCTGAAAAGCAAAAAAACATGCAGAAAACAGCAACTGGCACTGGGTCAATAGGTTAGTGCTCAAAAATAATATAGATTGGTAAATAAATACTCAAATAGTATCCTAGAATGATAATATATTGCATGGAAGAATCAAAAATTATAGATACGTTGGAGACGTATCATGCCATGGCATGTACTTGGCCCAATGTTGCTTTTGCAATAAGCTTGACAAGCAGATACCAGGCCAACCCAGGTGAGAGTCACTGGGCGAAGATAAAGACTATTCTGAAGTACCTGAAAAGGACTAAAGAGATGTTCCTAGTTTAGGGAGGTGAGGAAGAGCTCGCCGTAAAGGGTTACGCCGATGCAAGTTTCCAAACCGACAAAGATGATTGTCGATCATAGTCCGGAGTCGTGTACGTCAGTTATGGAGGAGCAGTGAGCTAGATGAGTTCCAAACAATATACGGTGGCCGATTGTACCACGGAAGCCAAATACATTGTGACTTGTGAAGCTGCAAAGGAAGGTGTTTTGATCTGGAATTTTCTGGACGATCTTGGTGTTTTCCCAGCCTCAGTAAAACCGTTGGACCTTTATTGTGATAATTCTGGTGCCATCGCACATGCCAAGGAGCCGAGGAATCACCACAAGGTGATCGGGCATGCCGACCAGGGGTTGAATTTTGGAGCTGCCATCACACATGGCAAGGAGCTGAGGAATCACCACAAGGTGATCGGGCATGCCGACCGGGGGTTGAATTTTGGAGCTACGGGTTCTACGGCATAGACTTCCCGAAGTGTACATTTCCTCTCCTTCTTGGTTATATGTGTGGCGTAAATCATGTTCACATTTTTTTACCTCGGGGGGGAATTGCTTCTGGCCACCATTGTTTGGCCCACGAGGCTCGTTATTGTCCTCGCTGCGGGGGGCCTTGCCTTGCTCCCCGGCTGTGAGTTTGCTGGCCTGTTTGATCACCCAACAATTACGGTGTGTGTGGTTGGCCGGCTTGTCTTGGTTGTCGTGGATCTGACAGGGCCTATCTAGGATTTTGTCTAGCACGGTGGGTCCATGCCGGTTCCCTCTAGGGGCTTCTTCCGCGGTCCTGATTTGCTTAATCCGGCATTGACTGCTGTATCCTCGGCATCGCCATTGCTATGTCGGTGCTTGTTCTTGTTGCGCCATGGTTTCCCATTTCCATCACGAACTTTGAAGGTGTCGGGGTCTTCGGGATTATGGTTTCGACGGGCTAGCCAACTGTCCTCACCCTTGCAAAAGCGGGTCATGAGTGATGTGAGGGCTGACATTGTTACTAACCTTTCTTGGCCGAGCTGACATGCTAGCCATTTGTCCCAGATATTGTGCCTGAAAGAGGCTATTGCCTCGGCGTCCGGACAATCGACGATCTAGTTCTTCTTGGTCAGGAACTGATTCCAGAATTGTCGGGCTGGCTCTCCGGACTTTTGAACAACATGGCTCAAATCGTCGGAGTCCGGAGGCCGGACATAGGTGCCTTGAAAGTTAGCTCGGAAAGCATCCTCGAGCTCTTCCGAGCTCCCATTGGAGTTTTTGGGGAGACTGTTTAGCCAGTGCCGCGCTGGCCCTTTAAGCTTTAAAGGCAAGTATTTTATGGCATGGAGATCATCTCCTCGAGCCATATGAATGTGGAGAAGGAAATCTTCAATCCACATGGCCGGGTTTATTGTCCCGTCGTATTGTTTGATGTTGACGGGTTTAAACCCTTCGGGGAATTGATGATACATCACCTCATCTCCGAGGCACATTGGGTGAGCGGTGCCCCTGACCCGAGCTACGTCACGCTGGAGATCGTCTCTCATCCGGGCCGGTGTTGTTCCCGAACTCTATTGTTTCGGTCGAGCCAGGCTTTGTATTCGTCCCGTCTAGCGGGAGTGTACTCTCTAGATCCGTAGATGGATCTTGTATTGGTCGTTCTAGCGCCCAGTCGTATCGTAGGTTGTATGGGTCCTTAGGCCGTGATGTCTCTTTTCCTCTCATGCGGGGAGCGCAGATGGGTCTTCGGCTTCTCTAGTCGTCATGTCCTGTCATCGAGGGGGGCATTCTGGCTGGTTGCCATGAGTACGTCTGGGGGGTGCGGGCTCAAGGGTCTCGTCGTCGAATTGCGGCAGCAAACGTCGGCACGGGTAGCTTTTGTTTTGATCCGGCCGTTCCTTGTCGTACCCTTCTTCGGCTGCTAGGACTTTCATCCATCTGTCCTTGAGGGTACCTTGTTCGTCTTTTATCTACTGCTGCTTCTTCTCCAGGCATCAGGCGGTGGCTATGAGTTGCCACTTGAACCGTTCTTGATCCAATGGGTCCTCAGGAATAATAAAATCCTCGGCTCCGAGGCTCACTTCCTCGTCGGAGGGAGGAAGGTAATTGCTGTCCTTGTAGTCATTAGGGTCCTCGGGTTTGTGTTGATCCTCGTGTCCCTCCGAGTACTCGAGGTGCTGTTCGGGTGAAACTGGATCTTCGAGGTCTTCCACATTGTCCGGGGTATCGTTTTCCCCGATGCCCATGTTGCTTTCCTTACCCTTGCGCACATTCGCTCGTTTGCGTTGGCGTCGACGTTTGGACGGCTCCTTATTGGGCTTGTCACCATTCTCTCTAGGGGAGCCGTCGCCCTTATTGCCGGGGGTGTCCACCATATAGACATCGTAGGTGGAGGTGGTTGTCCACCGCCTTGTGGTGGGAGGGATAGCGTCATCGACGTCTTCATTTATGTCCTCGGCCTCCTCGGAGGCGTAGTCCGGCATATCGGTTAAATACTCGATAGTGGCTACTAAATGGGTGGTGGGTGGGTTGTAAAATTCCCAATGGCCTACCTCAAAGCCGATCCAATTATGGGTAGGGGGCGGGTCGTACGCAATGTTCATTATCTCGATCAGGGCCAGCGTCTCATCCAATAACGAGAGGTCGGCAGGATTAGTCCTCCGAAGTCTTTCGGAATTAGGCTCTGGCATGTTGATGCGAGAAGCATGCTCGGCCAAGGATGACCCTTGGTCTTCGGACACTATAATCGGGTCCGAGCTCAAGGCTGGATCCGAGGTGACGACCGGACCTGGGACGGGGCCGAGCTGGAGGCCCGAAGTTAAATCTTTGGAATTCCCGGGCTAATAGGGCGAGGCCTTGAACCCGGTAAGGACCAGATCCCCTTGGGAGTCGGCGGAGAACTCTAGGTTCCCGAACCTGATCTCCTGATTGCGGGAGAAACTTCTAATCTGGCCAAGGTGACCGGTCGGATCAGTGTGCAGCACGATGCTGCCAAATGTGAAAATCTGTCCAGGGACGAAGACACCCTTGTTGCAGATGTCACTGCTAAAGGTTAGGTGAGCCATCAATCCTTTGGTGATCCCGCGACAGAACTCTCAATGAAAGCACCAATGTCGGTGTCAAAACCGGAAGATCTCGGGTAGGGGGTCCCGAGCCGTGGATCTTGGATCAATGGGGAACAGGATGAAAGAGTGACAATGTTTTACCCAGGTTCGGGCCCTCTTGAGGAGGCAAAACCGTACGTCATGCTTGGATGTATTGATGGATGTATGACAATTATAGAGTCGATCTACCACGAGATTAGATGAACTAAACCCTAGATTAGTATGATGATGGTTATGTGTGCTATGGACTAAAACCCTCTGGTTTATATAGACACCAGGGGTACCTAAGGTTACACATGGTCGGTTATCACCAGGGAACGAATATGCCGAATATGCTATCTTGACTTGGAGGACACATCAAGGCACCGGAGATTTCCTTCCTCGAACACGGAGTCGCCTCATAGCTCGGCCTTCCAATAAGGGCCATAGAGCGGCTCGTCTATCCGGCCTATGAGACATAAACCGGTGGCTCGAGGACACCTTAGTCTCGGACTCCCTCAGAGGGTGCCAGAATAACTAAGCCATTGATCCTTGTAGGGGCATGGATGCTTCTTCTTGACCAATTGTAGCTTAGAACAAAGGTCTTCGCTTGCCAAATTGTGAAAACTTCCGCCGTCGATGATGACCTTGACGGATTTTACTTGGATGTCTGCTTTTGTTTGAAAGATGTGGCAACATTAGTCTTCGTCTTGTTGATGTTGAAGAGTCAAGACCTTGGAAACAACAAGAGCAGGGCTCAGATCGTTGTCACAAAACATTTGCGCATCTTCATCTTCATTCACATGGTGGTGCATGGCCACGTACTCTAGTGCTTCCATATCGTCGTCGCTCATGGAATCATAAGTGAAGTCATCATGAAGGATCATAGTGCGTCTTTTTGGACACTCGAAGGTCTTGTGGCTGCGTCCCTTGCAAGTGAAGCATTGTATCGAACTTGTCTTGGCGGGTGCATCTGTTGGTGATGTAGATGATGAAGCTCAGCTTGTAGTTGCTTGTAGGAGGGTGGCTTGATGAAGTCGTCTTGTCCTTGTAACTTGACTTGTCGCCAGTAGTAGTTGGAGTTTTCGTAGTCGAAGGCGTTGTGGTCGGAGAAGCTTGTGCACTTGAGTCGTAGGTCTTGGAAGAGAACTTGGAATACTTGTAGTCATCTTGCACTTGGCATTCTGCCTTGGTTGCTTTATGCACTAGCTCGAATAAGTTGGAGTAGGGTTGGAAGTCCGCGATTTTCGTGACTTGGTAGTTGAGGCCATTCAAGAAACGCGCCATTGTTTGCTCGTCATCTCCCTTGACATTGGCTAGGATCATAGCTATTTCCATCTCTTGGTAGTATTCTTCTACCGACTTGGTGCCTTGCTTCAGTAGTTGTAGCTTCTTCAGTAGTATTCTTCTACCGACTTGGTGCCTTGCTTCAGTAGTTGTAGCTTATAGTGGGTCCGCACGAAGCGAGCTCTCATGAGATCCTTCATTTGGGTCCAAGTGATGATAGGAGGTTCACCATTTTCTCTTCTTCACTCAGTCACTTGTTTCCACCAAATGAGAACGTAGTCTTGGAACTCAAGTGAAGCCATGACGCTCTTCTTTTCTTCATCATTGTTGTGTAGACGGAAGATCTAGTCTACCTTAAGTGCCCATGAGAGATAGTCCTCGGGATCATTGCTTCTGGAAAACTTAGGCATGGTGAACTTGAGCTTGCCAAAGCGTTGTTCACCATTGGGGTGGTGAGGACGATGCCCTTGTCTTGGAGGTTCTTCTTCGTCGGGCTCGTCGTGGTGAACTTGAGGACGTTGACGAGGCACACACACTAGTTTCCTTCTTTCTTGGTGCTGCTCTTGGCGAGAGGCTTCTTCTTGTCGTTCATGCTGGAGGGCTTCTTGTTCTTTACGCGCTTGGCGATTGCGCTCTTCCAAGGCGCGTGTAGCATCATGGCGAGCGCATTGTGCTTGAAGCGCTTGTTCGTGGCAACGACGTTGTTCTTGTTCACGGCGTTGTCGTTCTTGCTCTTGGTCTTGTTGAAGACATCATTTGCGCTCCTGTAGGCGAGCTTGCAATCCATTTTCATGGAATGGATTCTCCGATGCTTGACGTTGGCGATCTTGGGGCGAACTTGGACCGGAGCGATCGTCTTTGTGGTGAGAACGTGCTCGAGGTGGACTTGCGCCGGAAAAGTACTCCGATGAGTGTCGACTTGAATGGCGCCGCCTTGATGATGTAGATGCTGAAGGAGCGCGGTTGACCATCAAGGAACATAACTCCTCCATTTGACTTGATAGCATGGTGATGCGGAGCATCCCATGGTCATCCCCATGGACCTATCACCAACACCTCAAGCTATACAAGGACCCATGACAAGAGCCCGTGCACGTGCCATTGGAAGCAAGGTGACATCTCTCCTTTACGATTCTTGCTTTGATACTCATGGAACTTGGATGCTACCCCAAGCGGAGATTCTATGCATGCTCAGGTACAATGAAGATGGTCTAGAAGACGCTCGGAGTGAAGGACAAGCCCCCATGAAGACAGACACAAAGAAGGGTGGACAAGAGCTACAAAAGAATGGCAAGTCACCCTCCAGGCCCCAGACATCTGGCCAAGGCCCTGGACATCCGGCCCCTGGAGACTGCACAGGCGCCAAAACCTAGCAGCCGAAGCTACAGGGCCCGGATATCCGGCCTCCGGACCCCGGACATCCAGCTCAGCCCTAGAAATTCGGCCGGACGATGCCAGAACTGAAGCCCCCTGACCAGCCGGGCCCCGGACATCCGGCCCAAGGCTCGGACATCCTGCGCCATCTACACAGAGAGCATCAGCAGTCGATGCCGAGCCCCAGACATCCGACCACCAGCTGAAGCCCCGGACATCCGACCCCCTGGCCCGGACATCCGGCCCCTGTGAGACAGGCATAGGCCAAAAGTCCTTGTAACCCCTCTCCCTTGCCCCCAACTCTACTAGCACTATATAAGGGACCCCTCCTCCTCATTTTAGGGTTAGCAATGTGTTGGCTCATAGACTAGTTGAGCATTGCTCCTTCCATATACTTCTCCCCGAGAGATTGCGACCTCTTTGTGAGAAGATCCTATGGATGTCAAGGCCCCTTCTAGGGAAGATACCCTCGTGGAATTCAAGACCCATCTCTCTGGAGTAGGAAGGCTACCGGTACTTGTATCCGTTCGTTGATTTCGAACCTTGTTTCTCGTGTTCGTTGGATCTAGTGGATGTGTGACTTGAGGATCGTCTTTGAGTGTTTATTTGCCCCTTGATTTTCCTCTCTTTCCCCTCCAAGTGTGAAAAGATCGGCCCTCACGGGTTTGCCCCGTGTCATCTTGGTATCATGAGCCACGGTTGATTCACACCTTGGAGTCTGTCCCTCCACTTTCTAGCCGAATTTTATTTCGTTTTTACCTAATTTCGAAAATTCCCACAAAAATAGTCCTACCAAATTTTCTTGAATTCGTTGGATTCGAGGAAATTTTGTTGATTTGGATCTGTGGACAAGTAGATCTAGTGTTTCCCCACCATCCCCATCATTTTTCACCACCAAATCGCCCCAATTTTGCCAAAAAAATCGTGTTCATCCCCTAGTTCATAGGATTTTCTGAGATCCAATCTGGATCGGACACCCCAGACGTCCGGCTCCTAGCCCCTGGACATCCGGCCCATTTGGCCCGGACATCCGCCCCTGGGCGCTAGCAGTGTTTTTTTACCTCATTTTTGGCAGATTTTTATCCTTTTCCTTTATTTCTTTCGCAACCCTCCGCCATTTATTCCGCAACCCATTTGCATTTGAGATTTTGAGTCACGAGCATCGCCCCTTCCTAAGGTGTTTCGGCTAATTAGGAGTGGTTCTTCACCGACATCGCCGCTCATCATCGCCTCGGAGCGTCGTCAACCACCTCTACTTTGACACTACACCGTAAGCAAGGATAGTAACCGCGACGACACTCTTGACATATACCCCTATCATTGCGTTGTTACCCCGAGCCATTTTGTGTTACTTGCCTATCGACACTAGCCATTGACTATTGCCGGGCTACTTGTGCACTTTAGTGATACATACTCCGCATAGCTCAAATTGCGTGCATATATCATCGTATCATCTTTTGTGTTTACATAGTACCTGCATACATAATTGCTATCTTGGTGTGCATGTCCCGCATTGTGACCATACAAATATAATCGCAAAAAGAAAGAGAAGCAAAGCTTTTAAGCAAAGTGCAAAAGAGCAATAGCATCGCCAATTTTGCATATCATACTTGATCATCCTGGATCACTTGAGCGAGTAACACGTGCCTCATACATACATAGCAAGTCGGGAATAGGAAGACGACACATTTTGTTTCTTATAGGTTGTGCACAAGTTCATATCACGCCCATTTCAGCAATCGTGCTTGAGTCTCTCTAGTGTTGTGCAACACAAGCGTTTTCCGTGGATTCCACATTTTGGCTCATCCTTGGTTGCACGACCCCACTTATCTATCCGTGTGTGTGTGTTTCAGTGTATACTAATTGCTATCGATCTACATTATCTTACTTGCGAATTTGCGAATCACTTTCAACATTATTGAATCTTATCTTTCGGATTGCTTGAAATTTATGCCACTATCCTAACCAAGCTACTCCATAAGCCTTATTGTGCAGGTGTGAGACGGGTGATCTTCGGTAATTCTACTATTTCCAATTGAACATTGAGTGCATGATTCGTTTTCAACTTTTGGAACAGTACTTGGTTTTGTCTTCTCATTCTTCCACTTATATCAACTTGAGTGTTATGGATAGGACCATGTCGAACCCGGCCTTCGAGGAGCATGACGACGACGAGCACGACTACATCACCAAGCTGCACTTCTTCGGCGCACACCAGGCAATTACCCAAGCTCAAGACATCTTGAACGACCGCATGGAGCAACTCGCCATCGACTTGCGCGAATCCGAGGGGCGCACGCGGGACTACCTCGACACCAAGCTCTCAAGCCAAATGGAGGAGTTCCGTTCCTTGATGGTCAACCGTGCTTCCTCAACCTCTACTTCGTCCAAAAGGCGCTACTCAAGTCGCCACTCATTGGAGTACTCTTCCGGCGCAAGTCCACCCCAAGCACGTTCTCATCATAGAGACGACCGCTCCGGCCCAAGCTCTCCACTAGGTCGTCACCGTCAAGCTTTGGAGAATCCTTTTGGCAATGGATTGCAAGATCAACTACGAGAACGTGACTGTCGTCTTCAACAAGAGCAAGATCAAGAATGACAGCGCCATGAAGAAGAAGAATGTCATCGCCAAGAACAAGCATTGGAAGCTACACGCGCCTTACAAGAACGCAACCGCCAAGCGCGCGAAGAACAAGAGGCCTTGTGGCATGAACGACAAGAAGAAGCCGCTTGCCAAGAGGAGCAACAAGAAAGAAGAAACCGCGGCGAGGACCTCGCCAACGGCCTCAAGCACACCACATCGAGCCCAATGAAGACGAAGCCCCAAGGCAACAACAACAACGCCAACTCAACAACAACAATGATGTGGCCCCTCCAAGAAAAGGGCAACACCAAAACAATCACAATGAAGAACAACGCTTCGGCAAGCTCAAGTTCACCATGCCTAAGTTCTCCGGAAGCAATGATCCCGAAGACTACCTCTCATGGGCGCTCAAGGTTGACAAGATATTCCGTTTGCATAACTTTGAGGAAGAGAAGAAGATCGCCATGGCTTCCCTTGAATTCCAAGACTACATTCTCATTTGGTGGGAACATGTGATTGAGCGAAGAAGAGAAAGAGGTGAACCTCCTATCACCACTTAGTCCCAAATGAAGGATCTCGTGAGAGTTCGCTTCGTGCCTACACGCTACAACCGTGATCTCTTCATGAAGATACAACTACTCAAGCAAGGCACCAAGTCGGTAGAAGAATACTATCAAGAGATGGAAATAGCCATGATACGAGCCAATGTCAAGGAAGATGACGAGCAAAGAATGGCGCGCTTCTTGAATGGACTCAATTACCAAGTCAAGAAAATCGCGGATTTCCAACCATACTCCAACTTATTCGAGCTAGTGCATCAAGCGACCAAGGCGGAAAGCCAAGTGCAAGATGACTACAAGTACTCCAAGTTCTCTTCCAAGACCTGCGGCACAAGTGCTCAAGCTTCTCCGGCCACGTCGCCTTCGACTATAAAACCTACAACCACTACCGGCGACATGTCAAGCTACAAGGACAAGACGACTTCGTCAAGCCGACCTCCTACAAGCAAGTACAAATCGAAAGCTTCATTGATAGAGGCGAGGGTCCCGATCTTTCGATGAGATGATAACTATCGGTTTGGTGGAGACGACTTTGACGATCCGATTTCGAACGTGCACGACGTTGCGCCTTAGCAATCGCTAAACCAATCTCCAAGAGGTTATTGACCACGCTGGAGCACGATCAACCTGACCACGAAGGTCTATTCCTGCAAGCAATCGAAGAACAAGCAAGAATATGATAATGCAATCTGAATATTGCGAATATAGATGAAGTATTGATAATGGTGGGGTTCCGAAAGCGGTCTTGGTCTGGTCGTTGGACACAAACGAAGTACACGAAGTTGCAATGACTAACTTTTAACTAAACAAAACCCAAAGGAAAAGCTACTAGATTGATCTACTTATATAGGAGCAAGAGGTGGCGGCCAAGGAGGTGGGAGGACGTCCCAAGGCAGCCTAAAACTAACCCTAGGTCGTACAAGGCCTATGGGCCCAAGTGGAGGTGATGCAACACCTTTGGACTTGTAGTTTGATTCGGATTCTGGTGCAACGTCATATTGTTTCGTCAATATCTCCATGCTACGGACGAATTTGAAGGTGATTCCAATTGGTACGGAAAGTAGATAAAATCTAATTTTCAGCAAAAAAAAGAATCACCCAATTCGGCGTCAGGATGAAAAAGTTATTGCCGTTTTGGTACAGGTATGTCTGTGCAGTCCGAATCTGAGTCCAGAACGTGAGAGACTTGGACTCTATCTTCTCTTGGCCAAAAAGTGACGTGAGAGAACTTGTTGAATAGCACCTAATTGTTTCCTTTGACATGAGAGGACCTCTTGAATAGCACCCAACCATTTCCTCTTCTTTTGTCATCACACGTGGTTCATACAAGTGTTCGCCCATCCTGCATTTAGGCATAACATAAAAATAGGTGAAGTATTTTTGTTCCGGATAATATAAATAAATTATTGCATAACTCTTATAAGAAATCACCTCACAAATATGCATGTATGCAATATTTTTGGTCGTATCCAAGGTAGTCATGTCCTCATCATCCTCCCTTTCTTGAAAACAAAGCCGTCCTCGGCGTTGCTTAGTCTGAAATATGGCTAACAAAAAAGACAAGGTGTACATGTTGTATATGTATATGTCATCTATTTTTCTGGATCTCAGTTGTGGCACATGTGACACATTTATACAAGAGCACACTTCAAATGTCATGAAATATAAAGCCAAAATATTATCACAAGAAGTAGAAGGCATTAAAATATTGCAACACGGTTTGCATATATAAGTGAAGTCCTTATTCATATCAAAAAATTGACAATGTTCATCATTAAACCATCCCAACATTGGTAAATAAACTTGAATTATTCCAAATTTTGATGCTACAACATGCTTAAATAAGCAAATATGCAACATGTCATTTGGCACAGAATCATCACCAAAATTAAAGGTCATGTCAAAATGATTAAACAATGGCAAAATTATTTTCAAACATATTTGATCCAAATTTGATTTATTTCCTGATTCACATGGTTCTTTCTCATCAACAGTTAATTCAATAGGTGCACTCAAAATTGTTGATATTTGATCACATGGCAAAGTCAAATCATGAACATATTCCTCTAAAATAGGTGGTGTGATCAAAGTAATGGGTAGCTCATCACATGGTACATTGGAATTGACAAGGCATTCATCATACTCATGTGGAGGTGGAAGATCAGTACCTTTGTCATTACCTCTTATGATCAACTCACATGATGTAGGCACTCTCGGTGGTGACGTGTCACATGGTGAAGGTGATGTAGCCCTCACAACAATTGATGTGGTTGTCATACTATGCCTAGTAGTTGAAGGAACAACCGTATCAACTCTTGAAATGTGCACCTTGCGCTCGTTCTCCTTGTGGGCAACACGTTGTTTTATTACCTGTTCAGCTTTGCAAGCAAGACAAAACAAACGATGCATAGAATAACACTTTTCATGAATTAGTATCTCCTGAATATCACGGTTTAATCCTCCCCAAAATCTATCCATAAAATCTTCTTCACTTTCTTCTAATGAGGAATGCAACAAGGTCGTTTGTAAATCGCCATAATATTTCGTTACGGTGTCACTACCTTGTTTTAAATTTTAAAACTTTTTAATCATGTCACGAGTGTAATAAGTAGGAACGAATGTGTGTCTCATGGCAAGTTTTAAATCATCCCAAGTAATATGTATATAATCAGGGTGTAAACGACAATATTCACTCCACCAAACTGAAGCATAACCAGTGAATGAATCAATCGCGACCTTAACTTTTTTATGTTCAGCAAAATTATGAGAAGCAAATATATCATTTATTTCGAACTCCCATTCAATATATAAAGCAGGTCTAAAACGGCCATTAAATGGTGGTATAGAAACATTAACCTGATCATGTGTATTGGAATGTCTTTGCACTTCTCGTGACGGTTGTGGTATTTGCTTAGGTGGTGGCACGTCTCCCACGATTGACGAAGCCCACAAACTGACAACTCTGGATCCTGTCATGATTAGTAGAAACAAGAAATAAAATCCAAGAATATTGTTCCTATGAACTACTGGGATGTGGTGGTAAGACGCTCACAGTAAAGCAAATATCAATGTCTTACAAATTCTTACCATGCAGCAGGTGGTGACCGGCAACCGATGGTGTCAATATCTCCGAAGATTGAGTAAAGCGATTACCAGGTGAACGTATGCATACACGGTGTAGAAATATATGGAGCTTGGAAGGCTTAATATATGAAGCAAAAGATTAGCAATAATCAATTCAGAGATGCAATGTTGAATAAACGCTCAACGACGGTACTGTGCTGGTCCTAGGCTAGACCGTACTAGAGACGCGAGCCTAGAACACTAATGAAGTCACGGCGTAGGACAAATAGCAGCAA
This sequence comes from Elymus sibiricus, assembly GCA_039707655.1. Lineage (NCBI taxonomy): Eukaryota > Viridiplantae > Streptophyta > Magnoliopsida > Poales > Poaceae > Elymus > Elymus sibiricus. The sequence goes on from CM077665.1 coordinate 245,450,679, forward strand.
CGGATGATAGGAATTAGCTCTGGACAGCAAGATATAAGTGAAGATCACAATGGCAGTAAAGACAATGATGATAAATGACCGCCAAGCAGGATATACCGAAACTCTCTCTACAATTGTCCTATGAAAGATAATATGTCAAATTTCTGATATTTTTTCTCAAGAATCCTACTGACTCAAGCTTTCGTATGCAAAAAGAATCACTCAATTCCGAGTTCGTATGAGGAGTCAAATAATTCAGAAACGAACCTGAAAAATAATGACAAACTGTGTTCACGACCTTCGGAGGGCAAAAAGTCCTATTTCGAAGCCGATTTGGAGGTGACAATAATGAACAAGCTTGATAAACTATTCAGATGCGGCTCGTCGATAGCTAGAATTTGAATACTCATGGAGCCAAAACGGAGTTCGTATGAGGAAGATACGCCTGTTTTACTGAACACTGCGCAAAACAGATTTCAATCCGAATTCAGATACGAGATTGAGTCTAGATAGATCCGAAATTTGTGTTTTTTTCTCTTTCTCTCTTTTTTTTTCACTGACTTTTTTTTTGTCTTCTTTTTTTTTCTCTCTCTCACTTTTTTTTTCTCTCTCACTTTTTTTTTCCAACAAAATCAGCTAAGATGCAGATTGGATCAAGCGTAGATGTGAACGGCCTCAAGTATGATAATGACAATGACCGAAACAAGCGTAGATGTGGGCAACAACGGAAGGGATGACGGCTGTGTGCTGGTGGTATATGGCAGCAGCGATGAAGATGGTGCGGCGGTGGCATGACAATCTGTGGACAGAACTCGAAACTCTAAGGCACTAGATGCTAAGACCAGCAACTCGACACGACGATGCAACCGATAATTCAACTATGCAAGCACTGAAAAGAAAATTGCAAAGGCTCAGACTGGCTTGGACAAAGGATGAATAGATCTAACTTTTTTTTGTATGGCTTTTTCTTGGGTAATAGGTAAGAAAAATAAATCTAATCTAGGGATAACGAGAAATTCTCACCGAGCAACCTGAAAACTGATACCGCTTGATAGAGGCGAGGGTCCCGATCTTTCGATGAGATGATAACTATCGATTTGGTGGAGATGACTTTGACGATCCGACTTCGAACGTGCACGACGTTGCGCCTTAGCAATCGCTAAACCAATCTCCAAGAGGTTATTGACCACGCCGGAGCACGATGAACCTGACCACGAAGGTCTATTCCTCCAAGCAATCGAAGAACAAGCAAGAATATGATAATGCAATCTGAATATTGCGAATATAGATGAAGTATTGATAATGGTGGGGTTCCGAAAGCGGTCTTGGTCTGGTCGTTGGACACAAACGAAGTACACGAAATTGCAATGGCTAACTTTTAACTAAACAAAACCCAAAGGAAAAGCTACTAGATTGATCTACTTATATAGGAGCAAGAGGTGGCGGCCAAGGAGGTGGGAGGACGGCCCAAGGCAGCCTAAAACTAACCCTAGGTCGTACAAGGCCTATGGGCCCAAGTGGAGGTGATGCAACACCTTTGGACTTGTAGTTTGATTCGGATTCTGGTGCAACGTCATATTGTTTCGTCAATATCTCCACGCTACGGACGAATTTGAAGGTGATTCAAATTGGTACGGAAAGCAGATAAAATCTACTTTTCAGCAAAAAAAGAATCACCCAATTAGGAGTCCGGATGAAAAAGTTATTGCCGTTTTGGTACAGGTATGTCTGTGCAGTCCGAATCTGAGTCCAGAACGTGAGAGACTTGGACTCTATCTTCTCTTGGCCAAAAAGTGACGTGAGAGAACTTGTTGAATAGCACCTAATTGTTTCCTTTGACATGAGAGGACCTCTTGAATAGCACCCAACCATTTCCTCTTCTTTTGTCATCACACGTGGTTCATACAAGTGTTCGCCCATCCTGCATTTAGGCATAACATAAAAATTATGAGAAGCAAATATATCATTTATTTCGAACTCCCATTCAATATATAAAGCAGGTCTAAAACGGCCATTAAATGGTGGTATAGAAACATTAACCTGATCATGTGTATTGGAATGTCTTTGCACTTCTCGTGACAGTTGTGGTATTTGCTTAGGTGGTGGCACGTCTCCCACGATTGACGAAGCCCACAAACAGACAACTCTGGATCCTGTCATGATTAGTAGAAACAAGAAATAAAATCCAAGAATATTGTTCCTATGAACTACTGGGATGTGGTGGTAAGACGCTCACAGTAAAGCAAATATCAATGTCTTACAAATTCTTACCATGCAGCAGGTGGTGACCGACAACCGATGGTGTCAATATCTCCGAAGATTGAGAAAAGCGATTACCAGGTGAACGTATGCATACACGGTGTAGAAATATATGGAGCTTGGAAGGCTTAATATATGGTAGCAAAAGATTAGCAATAATCAATTCAGAGATGCAATGTTGAATAAACGCTCAACGACGGTACTGTGCTGGTCCTAGGCTAGACCGTACTAGAGACGCGAGCCTAGAACACTAATGAAGTCACGGCGTAGGACAAATAGCAGCAACGGATGATAGGAATTAGCTCTGGACAGCAAGATATAAGTGAAGATCACAATGGCAGTAAACACAATGATGATAAATGACCGCCAAGCAGGATATACCGAAACTCTCTCTATAACTTTCCTATGAAAGATAATATGTCAAATTTCTGATATTTTTTCTCAAGAATGTTACTGACTCAAGCTTTCGTATGCAAAAAGAATCACTCAATTCCAAGTTCGTATGAGGAGTCAAATAATTCAGAAACGAACCTGAAAAATAATGACAAACTGTGTTCACGACCTTCGGAGAGCAAAAAGTCCTATTTAGAAGCCGATTTGGAGGTGACAATAATGAAATAGCTTGATGAACTATTCAGATGCGGCTCGTCGATATCTCGAATTTGAATACTCGTGGAGCCAAAACGGAGTTCGTATGAGGAAGATACGCTTGTTTTACTGAACACTGCGCAAAACAGATTTCAATCCGAATTCAGATACGAGATTGAGTCTAGATAGATCCGAATTTTGTGTTTTGTTTTCTCTTCTCTCTTTTTTTTTCACTGACTTTTTTTTTGTCTTCTTTTTTTTTCTCTCTCTCTCACTTTTTTTTTCTTTTTTTTTCTCTCTCACTTTTTTTTTCAACAAAATCAGATAAGATGCAGATTGGATCAAGCGTAGATGTGAACGACCTCAAGTATGATAATGACAATGACCGAAACAGGTGGTGGAAATTGATGTGGGCAACAACGAAAGGGATGACGGCTGTGTGCTGGTGGTATATGGCAGCAGCGATGAAGATGGTGCGGCGGTGGCATGACAATCTGTGGACAGAACTCGAAACTCTAAGGCACTAGATGCTAAGACCAGCAACTCGACACGACGATGCAACCGATAATTCAACTATGCAAGCACTGAAAAGAAAATTGCAAAGGCTCAGACTGGCTTGGACAAAGGATGAATAGATCTAACTTTTTTTTGTATGGCTTTTTCTTGGGTAATAGGTAAGAAAAATAAATCTAATCTAGGGATAACGAGAAATTCTCACCGAGCAACCTGAAAACTGATACCGCTTGATAGAGGCGAGGGTCCCGATCTTTCGATGAGATGATAACTATCGATTTGGTGGAGACGACTTTGACGATCCGACTTCAAACGTGCGCGACGTTGCGCCTTAGCAATCGCTAAACCAATCTCCAAGAGGTTATTGACCACGCCGGAGCACGATCAACCTGACCACGAAGGTCTATTTCTGCAAGCAATCGAAGAACAAGCAAGAATATGATAATGCATTCTGAATATTGCGAATATAGATGAAGTATTGATAATGGTGGGGTTCCGAAAGCGGTCTTGGTCTGGTCGTTGGACACAAACGAAGTACACGAAGTTGCAATGGCTAACTTTTAACTAAACAAAACCCAAAGGAAAAGCTACTAGATTGATCTACTTATATAGGAGCAAGGGGTGGCGGCCAAGGAGGTGGGAGGACGTCCCAAGGCAGCCTAAAACTAACCCTAGGTCGTACAAGGCCTATGGGCCCAAGTGGAGGTGATGCAACACCTTTGGACTTGTAGTTTGATTCGGATTCTGGTGCAATGTCATATTGTTTCGTCAATATCTCCACGCTACGGACGAATTTGAAGGTGATTCCAATTGGTACGGAAAGCATATAAAATCTACTTTTCAGCAAAAAACGAATCACCCAATTCGGAGTCCGGATGAAAAAGTTATTGCCGTTTTGGTACAGGTATGTCTGTGTAGTCCGAATCTGAGTCCAGAACGTGAGAGACTTGGACTCTATCTTCTCTTGACCAAAAAGTGACGTGAGAGAACTTGTTGAATAGCACCTAATTGTCTCCTTTGACATGAGAGGACCTCTTGAATAGCACCCAACCATTTTCTCTTCTTTTGTCATCACACGTGGTTCATACAAGTGTTCGTGCATCCTGCATTTAGGCATAAAATAAAAATAGGTGAAGTATTTTTGTTCCGGATAACATAAATAAATTATTGCATAACTCTTATAAGAAATCACCTCACAAATATGCATGTATGCAATATTTTTGGTCGTATCCAAGGTAGTCATGTCCTCATCAGAGCGCCTGGCGCCCCTCCAGTCTCATTCCAGGCCCCTGTGGGATTATCAAGGCAGCGGCGACAACCTCAGGCTTCGGTCCGCGCGCATAACCCCCGAGGAATTGAGCAGGGCTGTGATAATCCTGCTCAACGGCGACCCCGGTGATCTCCCCGAAGCCTACGCCCCGCTTTACCGCCGCGACGACGGAGCCGATTTGGTCCCCAAGATGCCTGTCTTCGACGAGCTCGGGTTTCCCCAGCCGAGGGTCTTGGCTCCCCAGTGATGGTGTCCTCCGGCGACACCACGGGCGGGGAGGATTCGGAGAAGACGGCGGACGATGATCTGGAGGGGGCGTCTCCTCCGTCGCAGAGCATGCTCTTGTGTGACCTTGAGGATGACGACGATGCTGGTGAAGCTTCTGCTGCTGGCTCTGCGCGTCTCGCCAAGGTCCTCAGGGGGCTTGGACCGGCTCCCCGTGCCACACGATCCACCTGCCTGGCGACCCCCAGGAAGCGCGGGGCAGAGTCTCCTCCGGTGTGCCCTGTCTCTGCCGGCAAGGCGGTTGAGGTGCCGGCCTCGCCCCCGCCCGAATCACGGCCTGCCAGACAGGTGGGCGAGGCCGGGGCCACGGCGGTCCCTCCAGCGGCTGCCCTTGCGGACAGTGCCCCTGTTCCCCGGCGTGGTGGTGCCCTTACCGAGAAAGGCGAGGGCGCCCCCATCGTCGCCGGAGCGGAGAGGAAGAGGAAGTGGGTCGACTTTGAAGAGTAAGTAATCCGGCTCGGCCTTGGTCGCCTGCTGGTAGCCTGAGTATTGATGATTTTCCTTTGCCCTGTAACTAGGAACGCCGCCGCGCTGAATATGAGGAAGAAGAAGGCGGGCGTCAAGCCGAAGGCGTCTTCCGATGCACCGCCCGCTCCTGTCGTGCTGTCATCGCCCGATGTGGCGCCTGCGGGCGAGGGGGTGGAGGCTCGCGAGACAGCCCTCCTGGTCACCGTGGCGGATCCCCCCGAGCCCCCATTGCCCGTCGGCGTGGTCGCTCCTGCCCTCGAGGGCACGTCGGTGTCGCTGTCCGGGGGGGGGGGGGGGCAGCCCCAGAGGGCCGGCCGCCCGTCGATCCGTCTGCATCCGCCTTGCCCGTGGTCGCTGCACAGCCTCCGGAGCCTCCTGCTCCTCGTGCTGCTGTTTCTCGGGGGACGTCGCCTGTGACCGCGCAGGCGATTCCTCCGGAGGAGGACTTGATGCCTTCGTTGCACGGCCTCGACGTTTTGGACGGGGCCTTCACCGCACTGGGTCAAGTCCGGGACGCCCTCGCGGGTACCGACGATCACCTCGCGAGTGGGCGCCTGGGGCTCCTTTTCGGGTGGCTCCGGGCCGACGCCTCTGTCGCGGCGGTCTGGGGCCTGGCCGAGGCCACCGTGGCGAAGAGCGAGAAGGAGGCCGTGTCAGCCAAGGCAGCCCTCGAGGCGGCGCTGACCGACGCGGCGTCTGCTGTAGGGCGTCGTAACGAGATGGAGTCCCGCTTGAAGATTCTTCAGGAAGAGAAGTCCGCGCTTGAGGAGCAACTACGTCAGCAGAGGGAGGCCTTCAAGACATGCAAGGCCCAGCTTGCCGATCGGGACTCCGAGCTGTCCCAGGCGACGGCCGACCGTGCCGTGGCGCGAGAGCGCCTGGACGCGCGGGAAAGGGAGGTTGCCCTGGAAAAGGCCCGGCTCGAAGCCACGGAAAAGGCTCTGGCCGAGGCCGAGGAGAAGAAGGTCACGAAGCTCAGCGCCCTTCCCCCGGTCGAGCTCAGGCTTGGCAAAGCGCTCCACTCCCTCTGCCGGGAAGGGTTCACGGAACCCCTGGTGGCTCCAGAGAGCGGCTTCGCAGAGCTTGCTTCGAAGCTTGTCGAGGCGCTGGAGGGCGCCATTGCCAAAGTGGAGGGAGTCTTGGAGAGCGAGTGCCGCGACCTCTTTTCTGAGGCCGCGACGCGCGTCTTCAGCCACCTTAACCTTCGCGAGCCACGGTTCGACTTCGACTCCATGATCCGCCCAGTCGCCCCGGGGTCCGCAGCGGTGCTGCGGCGGCAGTGAAGGGCGCTGGTGAAGAAGTTCACCCGCATCACCGTTCCTCCGCCTCCTGAAGCTACAGAGGTTAGTGGTGAAGAAGAAGATGCCAGCGATGTCGATGATGAGTTCCCCGTGGGCGGGACGAGTGGCGGCGGAGGCTCCTCCTGATTCCTCTTGTTTCCTCCCTGCAACGTTCATCATGCCTCGCGGAGGCGTTAAACTTGTTTGTGTTTGCGAAAACTTTTAATGCTTGTAATAACTGTTGACTACATGATTGCTCTCTTTGCCTTGTTTCCTTCTTGCTTGCTGTGATGCTCTGTGTCGGCAGGGCCTGGCCCCGCGCATACCTCAGCCGCCATTGGGCCGTCCGGATCACCAAGGACGGTTCCAAGGGGTGAGGGGCTACGGGGCCAGTGAGGCTCCTGAGTCGCGATGCTCAGGAGTCCCCCTTGACGTACGAGCAGCCCTCATGAAGGGAACATGGTGAAGATAGGGTTAATTTGGAAATTTCGAACACCTTGCGCTCTGCGTCGGCAGGGCCCGGCCCCGCGCATACCTCAGCCGCCGTTGGGCCGTCCGGATCACCAAGGACGGCTCCAAGGGGTGAGGGGCTACGTGGCCAGTGAGGCTCCTGAGTCGCGATGCTCAGGAGTCCCCCTTGACGTACGAGCTCCAGCGTCCTTCTTGACTTGAAAATTTTGAACACCTTGTGCTCTGCGTCGGCAGGGCCCGGCCCCGTGCATACCTCAGCCGTCGTTGGGCCGTCCGGATCACCGAGGACGGTTCCAAGGGGTGAGGGCTATGTGGACAGTGAGGCTCCTGAGTCGCGATGCTCAGGAGTCCCCCTTGACGTACGAGCTCCGGCGTTCTCCTTAGGGGTTTGAGCGCTTCTGAGCTCTGCGTTGGCAGGGCCCAGCCCCGCGCATACCTCAGCCGCTGTTGGGCCGTTCGGATCATCGAGGACGGTTCCGAGGGGTGAGGGGCTACGCGGCCAGTGAGGCTCCTGAGTCGCGATGCTCAAGAGTCCCCCTTGACGTACGAGCGGCTCCCATACCTTTCCTTGTTGGCTTCTCCTGAGAGGGGCGCATGAAGACCAGGTTTGGCAGACCTGGGGAGGTGGCGTCTACCAGGGGTGGCCTGGTAGTAGCCCCCGTGCAGCCCCCTCACGCGTACATCCCAGGGGAACGCAGTGAGACGGGGCCGCGAGGGGCCTTCCTGAGGTTGGATGCAGCCGCTGGGGCGCCCTCAGTTGTTTATCCCCAGCACAGAGCGAAGGGCTTCCACATTGCGTGGGCATAGTCATTGGTGGACCGTGTTGACCGCCAGCACGGGGCTGTGGCTTCCACCTTGCGTGGGCATAGTCATTGGTGGACCGTGTTGACCGCCAGCACGGAGATGTGGCTTCCACCTTGCGTGGGCATAGCCATTGGAGGGCCGTGTTAACCGCCAGCACGGAGCTGTGGCTTCCACATTGCGTGGGAAGGAACCCCTTCGCGTCCTCGGGGGGCTCCGGGCGTGTACAGCCCATTGAGTTCATACGCGTGGCTGGCACGGTAGAACTGGGAGGTGTATCTGGGAGCTCATGAGGGCGCTTTGGCCTCGCGAGGTCTCTACCTCAAAGGCGGTTTGTGCCTGGGTCTTCTTGTAGATAGCGCCGCCCGAGGTCCTGCAAATTTTGGAGAAGCCTACGCCGAACGTCCTCCCTAGGGCCATCGCGCGAGAGGGCCAAGCACCAGTACCCCAGGAGGTGACGTGAACGGGGCTGGCCCGCCAGACAGAGCTCAGCCACTGGATTTATCAACGCTGCAGGGACGGACCCGAGCATAGACACCGTGTCCAGTCCTCTGACGAGGCGGTCGAAGGTAGGATCATTCGGGTGTGGCGACATTCACGCCGGCAAAGTGCCGTGCAGGCAGAGGGGAAACGTTAGGAAACATATCACATGCATGAGAAACTGCTGAAATATGCGTAAGTGCGGCGGCTGCAGGGGTACGCCCTGATCGCCTGAGGATAATGCGGCTCAGTGGGCGCCCTCAAATGGAATGAACCAAAAAGTTACCTGGCACAGACCAACAAAAAGTCACCTGGCGGCCATGCCGCTGAAGAGTCGAGGCTGCCGTCGTAGCCTGATCTTGTACCTCCACGAGCGCGGCCCTCACGGGCCCGTTGTTTCCCGGGGCTCGGGACCCGTGCTCGGTCCGGGCATCTCCTCCAACTCCTCGCCACACCTTGCCAGGCAAGGCGCGAGCATGGCCCGGGCAAGGCGCTGGAACGTGACGCCGGTGTTTGCGAGGCCAAAGGGCATGCGGACGTAGTTGTGCGGGTAGACCCACCCGTGGTCGGCACGTGATGGCCAAAAGTTGGCCTGGGATGCGGCCCTGTTGATTGCGGGCGTGTTGACGCAGACGCGCGGCTGGTCGACTGGGCCGACGATGGTGGCTGCGATTGGCGGTGCAGGGCAGTCCCCGCCTCGCTCGGCCTGTGCCTCCTGAAGCTCCTCGATCGCTTTGATGACACACTCTTGCGAGCTGGGCGCCTCGCGCCGTGTCCCTGGCTCTGGTAGTCGCGCTTCAGGACGCGGCTTCAGGTTGTGCCCGAACGTCTCCCTTGTCTCACCGGTCAAGTCGGGGGCCTCCTGGATGGAAGCCCCCGGGCCCGACCCAAGGGGGGGCGCCGAGCACGCTTTCCTATGCGATGGAAGGTTGTGCCCCGTCCCTGGGTGCAGAGCCTGAGGCTTCGCCCTTGGAGGTCCCAGCCCCCTGGCGCTCCGCGAGGATGAGCTGCTTCTTCTTCTTGCGTGCGTCCTCACGAGGCAGGGCTTCCTCCTCATCGTCTGAACGCTCGGCCGCAGCAGCGCGGTAAGCACGCTCGAGGGAGCAGACGGCATCCTTCTCATCGCAGGCGATGGTGATGACGCCGCCACTCCCTGGCATCTTGAGGACGTTGTAGCCATGATGAGTCGCTGCCATAAACTTGGCGAGGGCGGGGTACCCAAGGATTGCATTGTACGGGAGGTGGATGTGGGCGACGTCGAAGACGATGGTCTCGGTGCGATAGTTCTTGCGTCCGCCGAAGGTGACGGGCAGGCGTACTTGCCCAATGGGAACGGTGGATCCATCAGTGACTCCCGAGAAGGGCTTGGTCGGCATGAGCTGGTCCTACGGTACTTGGAGTGTCTCGAAGATCTCGATGGAGAGGACATTGAGCCCCGCTCCGCTGTCGATGAGGGTCTTGGTGACGAGGACGTTACTGATGGTAGGAGTGCACAGCATGGGGAGCTTGCCGGCCATGGCCGGGCACCTGAGCTGGTCTCTCGAGTCAAAGGTGATTGCGGTCTGGGACCACTTGAGGGGACGCATGGCCTCGGGCTTTGGGAGAGCCGCGTTCACCTCCTGCGCGAACTGCTTGAAGACGCGGTTTGATGCTGGGGCTTGGGCGCCGCCCAGGATACAGGCTACCGCCCTGACCTCCTAGAAGCCCCCAGCCCCATCGTCCTGCCTGTCCTCTTCCTTCCTTCTGGGTGGTGGTGGTAGTGGTGGTAGGCCGGCCTCACGAGGGCGAACCTCACGAGGCTGGCCACGGCGTGACCCCTCCGGAGGGTCATCGCGCCACCGGTCCTCCCGAGGATGATCGTGCCAGCGGTCCTCCCGAGCCTGATTGCGCCAGCAGTCCTCCTGAGGCTGGTCTCGCCACCCCTGACGCGGTTCCCGGTTGTCCCAACGACCTCCACCGCGGCCTCCGCCGCGTCTGAAGCCACGGTCAGTGCGTCTGGGGCACCGGCCGGAGTGTTCGGCGCGGACCAGCCTGAGTTCCTGGCAGTCGGCGGTGTCGTGGTTGTTGGTGCCATGGAAGATGCAGGTCGGTCTCCCTCCTGCGGGGTGTTCCTCACCTCGGCTTCCCTTTGCCTCAGGCTCGGCCACAAGCACCGCTGGGGCCTTGCGCTTCGCCTCCTTGGCCTTGGTCTTCTTTTCCTCTGGCTCTATCACCGGAGGTTCACGGAGTGACAGGCGACCTTCTTCGGCCTTGGCGCACCTGTTCGCCAGGTTGAACATCTCCAGGGCTGAGCACAGTTCGTCATTCATGGCGAGCTCCTCCTTCATCTTGAGGTCCGTGACGCCATCGGTGAATGCGGAGATGATAGCCTCATCCGACGCCTTCGGGACCTTGAGGCGCGTAGTTGTGAAGCGCTGTATGAACTTGTGCAGGGTCTCTCCCTCCTGCCGCTTTACGCGCCGCAGGTCGTTCACGGTGAGCGCGCGGTCGCGGGTGCCTTGAAAGTTGGCGACGAAGCGCTTGCGCAGGTCGTCCCAGGAGGTGACGGACCCCTCCGGGAGGTTGAGGAGCCAGGAGAGTGCGCCGCCCTTGAGCGCCATGGGGAAGCAGCACGCCATGACCTTGTCGTCCCCACCGGCCGCCCGGATGCTCAGCAAGTAGAGCTGTAGGAACTCGGCGGGATCCGGGGTGCCGTCATAGCGAGGGGGTAGGCCGGGCTTGAACTTGCAGGACCACGTGGTTGGGTGGAGCTCCGGGGCGATGGCGAGGCACCGCATTGGTTCGACGGGCGCCGCGTGTGCGGGAGGGGCCCGGTCTTGACGCTCCTGTGGGGCCGCCTCGAGTGGTGCCCGGTCGCGATGCTGGTTCGGCAGCGCGGGGAGCGCACGCGCGTTGACGCGCGGCCGGTGTACCACCTGGCAGCTTACTTCGTCTCTTACCCTTCCTTGCAGTTTGCGGGGCTGGTCGCGCGGGCGCGCTTCACGCCTGGGCTGGGGGTCGTCGTCGCGTTGCGGAGGAGGTGGCGGCGCATCGCGGGCCACGTCGTTTGCCAAGGAAGGCCGGGGTCGAAACGAGTAGGAGAGCGCTGAAGCGTCGCCGGCGGCACTGACGAGCTCCGCGATGCGCCGAAGCCAGTCGTCATAGCGGTCGGGGGCGGGGCGGTAGCGGAGCAACTCGTTCGCCATGGCGAGCGCGCCCGAACCGCGCGTCGGCCCGGGCCGAACGTGGGAGGATGACCGGTAGCCGGAACGATTGACGGAGTGGCGGTGTGGCCGTCGTGCCGCGTGGTGACTGGCTGGGAAGAGTCTTGTTGTTCTTGGGCATCCGGGCCCGTGGCGGCGTTGGCCACAGGCGAGGGGGACCGGCGCCCGCCGGCGCGGCCCACGGGTGCCGTCTGGGCAATGCGGGCAGCTCGGCGCTCGGCGCGGGCTCGGCGGGCGTCAGACATCGGAGCGGCGAGGTGGGAGAAGAGCTTGGCTTGAGGAAGACTCCGACACGCCCCCTACCTAGCGCGCCAAATGTCGGATTTCGGGCTCCGCAAAACCCACAAGGTTCGAACACAGGGGCGTGTGCGAAGCTTCCCTGTGGCCTCGCCCTACTTAGCTCGCTACTCGATGGTGACTACAGCGAACTCGCACGATGACGAGGAAGAAGATGAACACGGTGGTTTACCCAGGTTCGGGCCGCTGCGAAGCGTAATACCCTACTCCTGCTTTGGTGGATTGCCTCTCGGGGAGGTGTGATGGATGAAATAGTACAGTGGTTTCGAGCCTCGCGAGGGTGCTCGAGCGGTGTTCTTGGCTCTCTGCCTTGTCTTGTGTTGGTGTGTTCGTCCCCCACTCTACGGTGTGGCCTAGCCTCTATATTTAGCAGTGGCCCGGGTCCTCTTCCCTTATCACAATGGCGGGAAGGGATTCCACAACGGCCAAATTTGAAGGGGGACAGGAGTACATCCCAGCACTGTCCAAAGGTGGTCTTCGCCTGCAAAGTAGCCGTCGGTGATGCAGAGATGGGCTCGACAATGACATCCGTCCTGCGGGGCTCGCGGTCGTGGTCTCGTTGCACCAGAATGGAAACCTTTGGGGGATGTTTTGGGAACCCGCGTACGTCCTTGCTCCCTTTGCACCAAAGGGGAAACTGCTCCGTCTGGCGCGCTGGCGCCCGCCTGTCCTTCCTTGCGTCATCCTTGACTCCTGAAGCCGGGTCCTGCATAGAGATCTCCGCCGCTCCGGAGGGGGCCTGAGGAGGCCCACTCCTTGCTGGTCTTGGTGCCGTTCTCCCTCGTGAGCCTGGGGTCCTCGCGAGGGCCTTGCCTTGTGTGGGGTCTCGCCAGGCCGTGCTTGGCTGACGAGGTGGGCCATGTCCTGGGCCGCAGGCAGGTAGGTCTGGGTACCCCATTCCCAGAACGCCGACAGGGTGAATTCAACATGGATTGTAGCAAAGAAATGCATTCAATCAAAGAGCAACTATCATAATTAAAGTCTTTGCAATCCAAAATAGTGGGCACATCACTAGTTAAAGTTTTGACCTCTTCAAACCCACTTTTATCAAAAATTTCATCAAGATCTTCACCCTCCAAATTATTGGGACGCCTTCTAGCTAAAGTTGACTCTACTTCAGTCTTCAATATCAATATTAATAGTACTAAACAAGGAATCAATAGAAGAAACACCAGTCACTTTAAGATCTCCATCTTTCTTATGAAGACAATCAATAGAAAACGATTTTTCTAAGATTTCTCTTTTAGCTCTAAGCACAGCGGTTCTTTTCTTACTTTCATCCATAAAGACATATAAAGCTTTATTAGATTCATCAATCTTAGGCACAAAAGCTTTCAACTTGAGATTTTCAACATCATGAGAAATTCTATTAATGCTTCTAGACATAGCATCAATCTTATTCAACTTTTCTTCTATCGTAGTGTTGAAATCCTTTTGCGCATTGATAAATTCTTTAATATTACTCTCAAGATCAGAGGTGTTCCTATTATTATTGTAGGAAGAATTAACATAGGAATTACCATAATTATTAGAGGAATTTCCAGGAAAAGGCCTAGGATTAAAATTACCTCTATAAGCATTGTTATTCAAATTGTTTCGCGAGACAAAATTCACATCTATAGAATCACTATTTTGCTCAATCAAAGTAGACAAAGGCACATCATTAAGATCAATAGGAGCATTTTTACTAGCAGCCAATTTAATCAAAGCATCAACTTTATCACTCAAAGTACTAATTTCCTCTACCGAATTAACTTTTTTACTAGTAGGTGCTCTTTCGGTATGCCATTGAGAATAATTAGCCATGATATTATCTAGAAATTTAGTAGCTTCACCCAAAGTAATCTCCATAAAAGTACCACCCGTGGCGGAATCTAAAAGATTTCTAGAGACAAAATTCAATCCCGCATAAAAAAAATTGTATGAGCATCCAAAGATTTAAACGATGAGTAGGACAATTTCTTAGGATCAAATTCATTCTTTCCCAAGATTGGCCAACATGCTCATGCTCAAGTTGCTTAAAATTCATGATTTGCGTCCTAAGGGAAATAATTTTCACGGGCGGAAAATACTTAGTGATAAAAGCATCCTTGCACTTATTCCAAGAATCGACTATTGCGAGGCAAAGAAGAAAACCAATTTTTTGCACGATCCCGCAAGGAAAAAGGAAATAGTTTCAACTTCACAATATCATTGTCCACATCTTTTTTCTTTTGCATATCACACAATTCTACGAACGTGTTTAGATGGGTCGCGGCATCCTCATTAGGAGTACCGGCAAATTGATCTTTCATGACAAGATTCAACAAAGCGGCATTAATATCACAAGACTCCGCACTAGTGGCGGGAGGAGCAATAGGCGTACTAATAAAATCATTGTTATTACTATTGAAAAAATCACACAACGTGGTGTTCTCTTGAGTCATCGTGACTACGCAAACAAGATTGCAAGCAAGGAAGAGATCCGGCAAGAAAAAGGGCAAACGAAAAAGAGGGTGAATAAAACGACAAATTGGTGAAGTGGGGAAGAGGAAAACGAGAGGCAAATGGAAAATAATGAAATTGCAAGGAGATGAGATTTGTGATTAGGAACCTAGTAGATGATGATGGAGTCCCCTCAGCGCCTACGATAGGCACATAGAAGAGACCGCTTCCTCCCCGGCAACGGCGCCAGAAATTCCTTTGACGTGGCTTGAGACTGCGTCGGTATTTCCCCAAAGAGGAAGGGACGATGCAGCACACCGACGGTAAGTATTTCCCTCAGATATGAAACCAAGGTTATCGAACCAGTAGGAGGATCACCACCACCCAATAAGCAGCACCTGCACACAAACAACAAATACTTGCAACCCGACGCGAAAGAGAGGTTGTCAATCTCTCTACGGTAAAAAGATAGATTAGGTAGTGATAGATAGGAGAGATATATCTATCAAGAACACAAATAAAAAGAGTAAATATGCTGCAATATGTTTTTGGGTTTTTGGTTTTGTAGATCTGAAAACAAAGATTGCAAAAAGATAGATCGGAAAGCAATATGTTGGAAAAGTAGACCCGGGGGCCGTAGGGTTCACTAGTGGCTTCTCTCATGAGTATAGCGCACGGTGGGTGAACAAATTACTGTTGGGCAATTGATAGAAAATCGAATAGTCATGACGATATCCAAGGCGATGATCATTATAGAGGTATCACGTCCAAGATAAGTAGACCGACTCCTGCCTGCATCTACCACTATTACTCCACACATCGACCGCTATCCAGCATGCATCTAGTGTATTAAGTTCATGGAAAAACGGAGTAATGCAATAAGAATGATGACATGATGTAAACAAGATCTATTCATGTAGGAATATACCCAATCTTGTTATCCTTAATAGCAACGATACATGCGTGTCTTGCTGCCCCTTCTGTCACTAGGAAAGAACACCGCAAGATCAAACCCATCACAAAGCAACTCTTCCCATGGCAAGAAAAATCGATCTAGTCGGCCTAACTAAACCAAAGATTTGGAGAAGAAATACGAGGCTATAAGTAATCATGCATATAAGAGATCAAAGAAGACTCAAATAATATTCATGGATAGAAATTGATCATGAACTCAAAATTCATCAGATCCCAACAAACACACCGCAAAAGTTTACATCAAATAGATCTCCAAGAGACCATTGTATTGAGAATCATAGAGAGAGAGAAGAAGCCATCTAGCTACTGCCTACGGACCCATAGGTCTATGGTGGACTACTCACGCATCATCGGAGAGGCACCTATGAGGAAGATGAACCCCTCCGTGATGGTGTTTAGATTGGATCTCGAGGTTCTAGAACTTGCGGCGGCTGGAATTGTGTTTTGTCGACTCCCCTAGGGTTTTTGGAATATTTGGGAATTTATAGGCATCAGAGGCGGTGGAGAGGGGCCCCGAGGAGGGCACAACCCATCAGGGCGCGCCCTGGTGGGTTGTGGTCTCCTCGGCCCACTCCCCGGCACTTCATTGGCCCATTGGGTGTCTTCTGGTCCAGAAAAAATCTCCAAAAAGTTTCGTCGCGATTGGACTCCGTTTGGTATTGATTTTCTGCGAACTAAAAAACAAGCAAAAACAACAACTGGCAATTTGGCACTATGTCAATAGGGACAATTACATCCATGCCACTAGTTGTGTCACACCCGTTGGTTTTGCCCCTAATTTCGAAAAACCCTCGGTCATGCCCACCCACGTCCGCTCGGCTTATGCTTTTGCCCTTCCGTGACAGTTCCGGCTGGTCAGCGCCGTTTGACCACAAGCGGAGCTCGTTTGTGGACATTTTTGCCCCTGTGCTAGTTGTCCTTATACCTTCTTCCTCGTTGAGCTCCCGTGTAAAAATTAGAGAGCTCCGGTGCCGGCGCAGAAAAACAGAGGAGTAGCGGGAGGAGGTCGATCTGGCGATGAGAACCGGAAGCGCGAGCCCGGGAAGCTCATCGAAGCTCTCAACGGTGGCGCCTGCCCCGGCTGCAGAGGTAAGCAGGGCTCGTCTGTTCAAGGGTTAGGGTTTGTGTTTTTTGGTGTTAAATCTCTCATTTTTCGAGAAGGTTGACGGGGTGGGCATTGTGGAGTATGTATCCAAGTTCTATCTTCCTGATGAGACCTACTGCGGCTTGGAGTTCGATGAGCTTCCCTCTGCAGTCGGGGCAGGCGCCGCCGTTGAGAGCTTCGATGAGCTTCCCGGGCTCGCGCTTCCGGTTCTCATCGCCACATCCACCTCCTCCCGCTACTCCTCTGTTTTTCTGCGCCGGCGCCGGAGCTCTCTAATTTTTACACGGGAGCTCAACGAGGAAGAAGGTATAAGGGCAACTAGCATAGGGGCAAAAATGTCCACAAATGAGCTCCGCTTGTGGTCAAACGGCGCTGACCAGCCGGAACCGTCACGGAAGGGCAAAAGCATAAGCGGAGCGGACGTGGGTGGGCAAGACCGAGGGTTTTTTGAAATTAGGGGCAAAACCAACGGGTGTGACAGAACTAGTGGCAGGAATGTAATTGTCCCATGTCAATAGGTTAGTCCCAAAAAATGATATAAAGTTGTTATAAAATGATTGTAAAACATCCAAGAATGATAATATAACAGCATGGAACAAGCAAAAATTATAGATACGTTGGAGACGTATCAAGCAGCTACCCGACAAGGATGCTCGAGAGGTGCTGCTAAACATGCAAATGGATAGAGTGTCGACCTTCTCAAGGTAGCCATGGGCCTCCTTTGATACTTCAAGGTGTTACCACAAGGGCTATGATGGTCTTTTGCTGGGTTCACAGTGTGCTCTTACAGCTACAGGGGTTGTCGTCAGAGCGGTAGTGGAAGACACCTAACTCTGACGGACTAGGATAGGCGCATTGAATTCGCCGTGAGGTGGCGCGCTGGGGACGGTTCCCGGCAAGGATCGCCTCTCCTTCTGTGTCGTTCGCCCAACTACCTCTTATTCTTCTGCCATGCCGCAGGACGGGTGGCGTGAAAGCTGCCACAAGCCCGCCCTTGGAGACATGTGCCCCGGCCAGCTCTGCCTGCCCGCCTGCCCGCACGACACCACAGGCGATGTAAACTATTGTACCTGGTGAGGTGAAGCGGCAGCCTGGCGGGTTGGAATCCTTGCCGGGGGCACTTGCAGGCGGGCTATTCCACTCTGTGAAGGGCCTGAATGCCTTCCTCTGCTCTTGGCTCTTGGTTCGCCTAGGAGGCTGGTTCGAGCCCGGCAAGAAGTTGACAGTCTGGGGCGACTGCCCGTGCACAAGTCTAGGGACTAGGGACCCCCAGTTCTTAGTACACCGACAGTAGCCCCCGGGCCTGGGCCATACACGCGTGCGCCGTTGTTGGGCTAGGCCCAAAACAATGCATGGGCATGCGCGGCCGCGCGTCCCTGTAGTTATGATGACTTTTTACTGACCTTTCCCACGACGTGCATTTACCATGGGTAATGGCATTGGTGGGGAAGGGTGGTCGCCGAAGCGGCATGCTTGACAGCGAGTAGTCACATCGGTGCACGGGCGGCCAGCCCCTGGCCTCCCTCGGGGTAAGCAGCAGGAGAAACGATGTGTCGTCCGCCCGCTCCTCGCCATTAATTAGTGTCGCTCCTCCTTCCGTCTTGACTACGCTTTGGGCGACGCGTGGCGCGCGCAACGCTCGTCATTGGTCGGGGAGGGTGGTCGTTGAAGTCGCGGGTGTACGAGCGCGCACTCGTTATGTTCTGCGGAGAGTTGCCCCCTCTCCTTCCTTTCGCCCCTATAAATAGGGAGGGTTTAGAGAGGGTGTGATGACCCACAAGTATAGGGGATCAATCATAGTCCTTTCGATAAGTAAGAGTGTTGAACCCAACGAGGAGTAGAAGGAAATGACAAGCGGTTTTCTGCAAGGTAATTTCTGCAAGCACCGAAATTGTAGATAACAGATAGTTTGATAGCAAGATAATTGGTAACGAGCAAGTAACGGTAACGGTAAGTAAGGTGAAGCAAGGTAGCCCAATCCTTTTGTGGCAAAGGACAGGCCAGAACAATCTCTAGTAATAGGCAAAATGTTCTTGAGGGTACACGGGAATTTCATCTAGTCACTTTTATCATGTTGGTTTGATTCGTGTTCGCTACTTTGATAATTTGATATGTGGGTGGACCGGTGCTTGGGTTCTGTTCTTACTTGAACAACCTCCCACTTATGATTAACCCCCTCGCAAGCATCCGCAACTCCGAGAAAAGTATTAAGATAAAATCTAACCATAGCATTAAAAGTTTGGATCCAATTCAGCCCCTTACGAAGTAGCGCATAAACTAGGGTTTAAGCTTCTGTCACTCTAGCAACCCATCATCTAATAACTACTCCACAATGCATTCCCTTAGGCCCATGAATGGTGAAGTGTCATGTAGTCGACGTTCACATGACACCACTAAGGGAATCACAACATACATATCATCAAAACATCAAACACATATCAAATTCACATGATTACTTGCAACATGACTTCTCCCGTGACCTCAAGAACAAAGGTAACTACTCACAAATAATAATCATGATCAAGATCAAAGGGGTATTGAATAGCATAATGGATCTGAACATATAATCTTCCACCAAATAAACCATGCAGTAATCAACTACGCAAGGTAATCAACACTACTAGTCACCCATAGGTACCAATCTGAGGTTCCGGTACAAAGATTGAACACAAGAGATGAACTAGGGTTTGAGAGGAGATGGTGCTGTTGAAGATGATGAAGATTGGCCTCCCAAAGATGAGAGGGGTGTTGGTGATGACGATGGCTTCGATTTCCCCCTCCGGGAGGGAAGTTCCCCCGGCGGAATCGCTCCGCCGGAGGGCAAAAGTGCTCCTGCCCAAGTTCCGCCTCGAGGCGGCGGCGCTTCGTCCCGAAAGTCCTCCTCTGATTTTTTTCTAGGTCAAATGTGACTATATACCAGAAGATGGGCACCGGAGGTGGGCCGAGGAGGCCACAACCCATCAGGCCGCGCCCAAGGGGGCCTGGCGCGCCCTGGTGGGTTGTGCCCACCAGGTTGGCCCCCTCCTGTAGTTTTCTACTCCAGTATTTTTTTATTTAATACAAAAATAATCTCCGTAAAGCTTCATTGGAGTTGTGCAGAATAGGTATCTCTGATGTGCTTTTCTTGGGTCCAGAATTCCAGCTGCCGGTATTCTCCCTCTTTGTGTAAACCTTGCATATTTTGTGAGAAAAGGCATTAGAATCACTCCCTAAAGCATTATTATTCAACAAAACATAGTAAATAACAATAGGAAATCATGATGCAAAATGGACGTATCAACTCCCCCAAGCTTAGACCTCGCTTGTCCTCAAGCGAAAGCCGATATTTAAAAGCATGTCCACATGATTTGAGAGAGAGGTGTCGATAAAAACAAAATACGGACATAGAAGCATCATGCTTATTAATATGACAACAACAAACTCTATTATAAAACTTATTCAATACATTTTTATCACATAACTTCTCATGAACAAGTAACAATTCATCACAACATACAAGTATGAAGCATAAACCTTATTGAAAACCAACAAACTATGTTCTCAGTCAACTTTGCAACTACCATTCATCATATTTTCAGGAAGGGTCTCATGTCGGAGCCTTTTGGCAAGTCCACATACTCAACCATCATTTAGTCTTCTATGATTGCTAACACTCACGGCATACCCATGAACAAAAAGTTTCAATCGGACACATAGGAAGATAGGGGCTTATAGTTTTGCCTCCTGACGTATTCACCTCAAGGGTGATGTCAACAATAATAACTCATGCCCACTCATATCGAACTGGATATATGTGCCTAGATCTTTCCTCACCACATGATGCTTGCAAAAGGAAAAAGTAAAAAGGAATAGGGAAGAATACTTTGACTCTTGCATAAAAGTAAAAGATAGTCCCTTCGCAGAGGGAAGCAGAGGTTGTCATGCGCCTTTTTGTTTGTATGCCCAATCCCTTAATGTAAAAGAACGTCACGCTATATTGCCCCCTATGATAGCAACCTTTATTATGCAGTCCATCGCTTTTATTACTTTGCCATCATAAGTTCGTATAGCGCTCAATTTTCTCTTACACTAATTGATCAAAACACTTTTAGAAGCAATTTTTATTGCCTTATTGCACCGATGACAACTTACTTGAATTTGGGTTTGAGTTTTTGGATGCACAAGTAGTGTCACACCCTGTGTTATATCACTTTGCTATACTTGGATTTACAAAATTTGGAACCAATTAAAACTATTTCAGTGCATGAGCTTGTTTGAATTGTTGCTTGTTTGCTTGTTTGGCTGTTTGTGTATGGCACTCTTAGGTTCTACTCCTCTCCATATTTATCTTCCTTGATCCAAACTTCTTGCCCAATGATCATACCATGTGTATATTACCTAAAACTATTTTTATCAAAATTTATTTTGGCCAAAAAGGATTTATTCAAACTAGGTTTCCAAAAACCCCTGAATTGAGGTTTGCACTACAAGTCCTCAAATTGGGTGGATCCTTTTTCCCCAAAGGCTTTATTTGAAACCCACTATATATATTACTTCCCAGAACAACCAAATATTAATTTTAAAGATTATTTTACTATTTTATTTAAAGGCTTTTTCTTAAGGCTAGAAATGGTTTTTCATAGGGAAAAATTATTTAAATGCTTTAAAAATATTTGAGAAAATTTAGGGAAACTCAGTGGACAAATATTTTCCATATATATGAGTTTCAACACATGGTCATGTTCAAAATAGTGGGCAAAACCCCTCAAAACCCTTTCTGCCCAAATCAAGCTTTTGAAATATTTCTATAAGAAATATTCTCAATAAATTCCAGGAAAATTCCAGCAAGTCACACATGCTATATGTGATGATCTCGCAAAGTTTCATCTCAATCCCCCTTGGTTTGCTTCACCAAAAAATTCCAAAACCCCCTCTGTACAGATTCAAATTTGAACAACTTTACATTGTGAAGTTTCTCCCCTTGACCCCAAACTTTGTGGACATGTGCTAAACCACAAATGATGGTACCACACCAAGTGGTGGATTTGGGGGAAATAAAATGCATGCCTAGATCTACAGAAATGTGATTCTGTTGATTTCTAGGGTTTTACAAAGTTACATTGTGAACTTTCTTTAAATGGTCTCAAACTTGGTGGTCCACTCTAATTTTACCTATATTTTCACCCTGTTAACTCTCCTGGCAAGGAAAGTCCATTTGCTAGTCCAAACACTGATCAAACACCTTCTGGTGGGAATCAAATCTCAATGATTGAACCCCTTCCCTTGTTCTCCTTGAGCCACAACTTTTACCACAACACCATACCACCCTTCCTCACCTCTGGTATAAGTCCTGGTGCCAGAGAGCATGATGGAAGGGTGAAACCCCCATTTTCCCTCTCTGGACATCCCCTTTTTCACCTTTCTCTCACTTCTCTCTCTCACTCATGGCTACTCCAGAGCATCCAAGGCTCTTTCCCACTTGTTTACTCCCTCCTGCATTCCCTGGACACAAGTGGACACGCCAGAGCGCGTCAAAAGTCTGGCATGCCGGCCAAAGTCGCGCTCTGGAACGCGCAGCCGCACTCCAGAGGGTTGACCTCCCTCTCCTGCCCATACCCAACCACCTCGAGCTCGCCCCTCGCGCCAGTCGAGGCCCCTCGACGTCTGCAACACGCCACTCCCCTGTCCCCCTCCTCTTTCTCCCTGCAACGGCTCTCCACACGCGCGCCACGGCCGCCCCTTTCGGCCAACCGCAGGCCTCACACGCGCGCACACTCCCGCCTCCCCTCTTGCTCCCTCTGGTCGTGGACGAGCCCCAGGTGGACCGCAGACCCACCAGCCCCTTCTCCCGCGGCCTCTGGCCTCGGCCCCGAGCTCGCCGGCGCACCCGAGCTCGGTGGACCTCGGGCCGCCTTTAAAAGGGCACCCTGAGACCCCTCTCTCCCTCTGCTGCTCCTCTGCCACTCCCAATTACACGCCCAAACCACACCAGCAAGCTCCCGAAGCCCCTGTGCTCGGGATCGACCGAGGCGCCGCCGCGTCGGGGCTCCGTTGATCTCGGGATACAAGCCCGCTCCGGCTCTCTTCTCTCCTACATCGTGACCGCAGCAGACCCCCGTCCTCTTCCCCCTCCTCTCCGCTCGGATTGGAGCGAGAATCGTCAACTTTGACCACCTCCCGAAGCGCCTCCGCCGCGGCCACCTCGCCGCCGGCGATTCCCTGCGCTCCGGCGACCACTCCGACCACCATCCGAACGGCGGGAGTGCAAGGAACCCATTCCTGTCCTCTGGTCACCTCGCCGTGGCCGGTACCGTCGACGGTGAGCTCCTCTGCCCTCTGGCAAGGGGTTGACGACGACCCTGACAAGTTGGGCCCGTTCATCAGCCTCCTTCGCCCCTCCCGCGTCTCTATCTCTCACTGGCCCGCGGGGCCCGCCCGTCAGGTTTAAACCTGGCGTGGCGCGAGCGCCCGGTTCGCCTGGGCTGGCTGGCCTCTGGGCCGGCCCAGCTACGGCCAGATCTGCCCGAGGGCACTGTAGGCGTTTTCTTTTTCTTTTCTGGCAGCAATTGCAAAATGCCACACAAATAAATATTTGTCCAATTCCAAATATTTTTCCACCACTCGCACCGGGCATTTTCAAAATCTTTTTCACAACAAAACCTTAGGTCCAATTCCAAATATTTTAAATAGTTTTCAAAATCTTTTTCACAACAAAACCTTAGGCAAATATTTTTAATATAGTTTGTAGTATTTATCAGAGTAGGGCAACATTTTAGAAGTGAGTTTTGTGCTCTGTTTTTGTGATGATTCTTATTTTTATCATTATTTATCGTGACGATGGATTGCGAGGTTGACGAGGGAGTTGGACCCGAAGACTTTGAAGACCCCGAAGACTTTGTTGAGCCAGGCAAGCAGCCCTTTGACCATGTTAAGAAACCATTTTCATGCATGTCATATAGCACTTTATTTCTTGATGTTGATCATGTTGATGTGGTGACCACTACGGTGGGATGCCTCCGATACTTTTACCATTGATACTTGCATTGTGCATGACCCTACCTCCTTATGAGGGTTGTGCGGGTGGGAGTAGATAGGATGCTTAGTAGATGCTACGCAAATTGGGACGGGAATATGCAAGGTGATGGAAACGAAAGTGATTTTAAAGACTTTTCAAAAAACCCGTCGGGTGCCACTAATGCCCGAGGGAGATGATGTTGAGTTAGGAAACCACTTGAGAAAGAAGTGGTGTACCGGAGCAAGTGAGTGTGTGTGAGTTTCCGAAAACGGATTAGATTTAAGATTTGTCGATCGTCCCAACCTTACATGTACAACCACGATACCCCTTATGGGACAGGGCATTGTCGATTACCTTGGTGGGTACTAGCATAGAGCCCGCATTACTAGTGGCGGGAGTGAGGAGGTCACTCTCGATATGGGGTCGTGCCTGGTAGGGCGACCATGCGCTGTCTTTACAGGCACCGGGCACACCGTTGCGTGCCCTCATGGATGAAAAGTGTGATGTATATCATGAGGGATGGCACCAACGAGTGGTCTCTTTGTTTAGTATCGCTAGGGGAAAGGCATTGTTCGGGTGCTTACCTCGGGTATGAAATATACCGCGAGTCGTGGATGACACGGAAGTTCCCCGAGTCTTGTGGGTAAAGTGTGCAACCTCTACAGAGTGTAAAACTATTCGAATAGCCATGTCCACGGTCAAGGACAGTTGGGTGGTGCTGCTTAAACTACGTCCAGTGTTTACTAAACTTGGTGTGAGTGTGTGGAATAAAAGGATGATACTTGAGCTAAGCCAGATGACTTGGCACGATGACTGAACGTGAGGTGTTCAAAGGAAACTTGAGCAGAGTCCGATGACTTGGCATGATGATTGAACATGAGATGTTCAATCCTTGTTCATATTGATATCCGTAACCTGTTCATATGAATACTTGAATCCTCGTGATTCATGCTTTACAAGTAATTGATCATGTCATTGCACTCAAAATTAGCTTTCCGCAAACTTACCTATTTAGTGCTATATCATGTATTGTTATTGCCTTGTTCCAAACATGGGTTGCTTGCGAGTACATTCAAAGTACTCATTGGCTTGCCACTGGTTATTTAATTGGCCAGGCATGGAAGAGAAAGAATATGGCGAAAGCATTCGTTGGTGACGAACTTGCGAACTAGGACGCTTCCCAGTCAGAATGCCTGTAGGTTTAAGGCAGATGGCATGGGTTCACGCTTCCGATCAAGATTTCCACTGCTTGTTATGTTTAAGTGTTTGGCCCTCTATGTAAGACTTGAGCTTCATGGTCTTTATTTGTGTAAGACGCTAAATGTGGATGTAAGACTCTTGTTATTCAGCTTCTGTGTGTTCAGTGTGCATTGATCTCTGGGATCACTGTACACGTGCATTCGGTGATCACGACTTATGAGTCGGGGTCCTCACAGAGCTGGTATCAGAGCCATCCTGACTGTAGGAAGCCCTTAGTTAGCAAGGACGTTAGCTAGGATAAAACCGTTTTCAAAACTACACATATACTTGGGAGTTCTGCACTTCTTACCCCTTCTAGTTTTCTCACAGCATTATACTGACTCCCCTCCCTTCAAACCTTGTAGATGGCCGTCGTACCTGAAGCCCTCCTAGCATCCGGCTATCCCCTACTCCTTGAGGATAGCCTGGAGAAGTGCCAGTATCGCCGACCACCCGTTTTCCTCTACCACGAGCACCGGGTCGATGCCGTCACGAAGGAGTACCATGTTGATGTGGTCGTGAAGGCAAATGACTCGCCGACAAGTTGGTTCTTTGAGGGACCATAGATGGAGACCCTGGTGCTCACAGTTGAGACGGCTGCACGCAAGGCACTTATCCACCTTCGAGACATCATTCCAGAGATGGCTGACGAGCCAGCCACTCGCTATCTACCTTTCAAGAAGGATGGGAATGGCGAGAGTTGGACGTTGATTCCGTCCAAGGAGGATGGGATGCCACTCAGGTTCCAGACCTACTTCAGCCTCTCCGCTGACAGTCTGGTTCACAACTTGATTAAGGAGTCCGTGAAGCTCCGCGAGGAACTTCACCACACCCGAGAGCTACTTCATCAAGCCAAGACGAAGCCAGACAGGATCAAGAAGGATGGAGCCCCTGAAGGACGACCAGCTATCGCTTACCGAGGAGGAGTACCCCCAGCTAGAGATGCACCCACACGTTGACGTCGCATGAGTGCGAAGCAGTACCGTGAGCTCTTCACTAACCCACCGACGAAGCGTCGTCAGGATGGACCTCCTCGTTCTCCGACCCCTTCGACCGGAGACGATGCCCGCACGGATGATGATCAGGAGGAAGACCCAGAGGAGCGTGACTATGAGACCGAGCATTCCACCACCTGAGTCCGAGAACCCCTAGGGTAGGATCAGTCATGTACCCCTCATACGAAGTCGAGTCCGTGTAATGGTTCATATAAAACCATGTGTGCTTGTTGTTTGCTTTTGTTGTTTGTGTTCCGATGCAAGTCGCGCTTTTGCCTTAGGCAACATGTAAGCGACTCCATCGTCTATCTTATCGTAATATATGTATGGGTCTTTCGACCTTCGTTTTACCACACTTGCTCTATACCAACCCCCTTAGGCGCGCTCTCCCTGTTATTTCTTTTTCTCTAGTCTATCCCAGTTGTTTGACTTGGCAGCTCCAAATAGGATGGTGACTGCAACCCGCAACAGCTTCTTCACCAACCCTGAAGCCGGCAACTCGAGCCAGCAACAGGGAACGGGTGGGACTGCTCAGGCTGGAGGGCACCAGGAGCAGCCACAACGAGACATTCCCCCGCCACCACCTCCACCGGAGAACATGACCATGGCTCAGTTTCTCCAAGTTCTCTGGGAGGAATGCCAGGCCAACACTACTGCTATCCAGCAGATGGCTCAAGTCCTTGTGAACAACCAGCAGCAAGGCAGGAACGGCAATGGCCGCTCCACTCTGTCTGAATTCATGAGGAATTCACCCCCAACCTTCACCGAGACTGCTGAACCACTGGATGCCGATGACTGGATCCGCACCATCGAGGACCTCCTTGCATTGGTCAATTGCAATGAGGATCGTGAGAAGGTGCTGTATGCCTCTCATTGCCTCGGAGGTACCGCGAGAGCTTGGTGGGATGGATTCAAGGTCATGCAAGGCGATCGTGTGATCACCTGGGAGAACTTCATGGAAGGATTTCGCATCGCCCACATTCCTTCTGGGGTCATGGCTATCAAGAAGAGAGAATTCCGAGCGCAGAAGCAAGGAAGTGGCTCTGTCAAGGAGTATATGCAGAAGTTCAACCTGCTGTCAAGATATGCACCTGAAGATGTCAACACGGAGGCTGCTAAGATGGAACGCTTCATGGAAGGACTTCAGCAGACCCTGCAATATCAGCTCATCATCTGCGACTGTCGGACCTTCTTCGGCCTGGTAAACAAGGCCCTCACGCTAGAAGACAAGCGTCGTACCATAGACGACACTCGCAAACGCAAGATGATCAGCAAGGGTAGTTCCAGCAACCAGAAGCCTCGCCCCTGGCAGCCAGCCCCAGCCAAGCCAACCTATCAACCGCAGCAGGCTAGACCTCCTGCACCTCGTCCGAGCTACCAGCCTCAGCAATATGCCAATCCCAGGCCAGCCTACAACAACCCCAATAACAACAACGGCGGCAGGAACAACAACAACAACTATGGTCAAGTCACTTGCTTCTACAAACTATGGTCAGGTCACAATAAAGAACAAGTACCCACTCCCCAAGATTTAAGACCTGTTCGATCAGCTGAATGGAGCTAAGCTGTTTTCCAAGATAGACCTCAGGTCTGGGTACTACCAGTTGAAGATCAGGCCCCAAGACATTCCGAAGACGGCATTTGTAACCCGGTATGGCCTGTATGAATACACGGTCATGTCATTCGGGCTAACCAATGCCCCTGCTTACTTCATGTACCTCATGAACAAAGTCTTCATGGAGTACTTGGACAAGTTTGTTGTCGTCTTCATTGATGACATACTCGTCTTCTCCAAGTCCGAAGAAGAGCATGAGCAACACTTGAGGTTGGTCCTAGACAACCTTCGAGAACACCAGCTTTATGCCAAGTTCAGCAAGTGTGAATTCTGGCTGCATGAAGTGGGATTCTTGGGTCACGTGTTGACTGCAGAAGGATTGTCAGTGGATCCTGCCAAGATTGAAGCCGTGACTGAATGGCAATCCCCAACGAATGTGAAGGAGGTCAGAAGCTTCCTCGGACTCGCGGGATATTACCGCAAGTTCGTCGAAGGATTCTCGAGCATTGCTCGACCCATGACTCAGCTTTTGAAGAAGGACAAGAAGTTCGAATGGACGCCGAAGTGTGAAGATATCTTCCAAGAGCTCAAGAAGAGATTGACCACAGCCCTAGTTTTGGCCACCCCTGATATTCACAAGGAGTTTGTGATATATTGTGATGCATCGAGAACCGGGCTTGGAGGTGTTCTGATGCAAGAAGGCAGAGTCGTAGCATATCTATCCAGACAGCTACGTCCTCACGAAGAGAACTACGCTACTCATGATCTTGAGTTGGCAGCCGTAGTTCATGCCTTGAAGACATGGCATCATTCACTTCTGGGGAAGTGATGTGAGATATACACAGACCACAAGAGTTTGAAGTATATTTTCACTCAAAAAGAATTGAACATGAGGCAGCGAAGGTGGTTGGAGTTGATCAAAGATTATGACCTCAGTGTTCAATACCACCCTGGAAAGGCTAATGTGGTAGCAGACGCCTTAAGCAGAAAGGCTTGTTCCTTGAATGCTATGATTAAGGAAAGGCTACCCGCCCTGTATGAAGAGCTTGAAAGCTTCGGCTTGGAACTAGTTGCACCTGGATTCCTCCCCAACCTCGAAGCAAAGCCTACCTTGATGGATGATATTAAGGAAGCTCAAAAGGGACACGAAAGCATTGAAGGCATAAAGAGGAAGATCAAGGCAGGCAAGGCTACATGATTCTCAGTGGATGAACAAGGAGTTGTATGGTTCGGAAATCGTATATGCGTACCTAACAAAGAAGAGCTCAAGAATTTGATCTTGCAAGAAGCCCATGACACTCCATATTCCATCCATCCTAGAGGAACCAAGATGTACCAAGACCTCAAAGCAAGATTCTGATGGCATGGCATGAAACAGGAAATAGGCACCTTCGTTGCTAAGTGTGACGTATGCCAGAGAGTCAAAGCTGAGCATCAGTGACCCGCTAGACTATTGCAACCTCTCAAGGTACCTGAATGGAAGTGGGACAAAGTCGGGATGGACTTCATCACCGGATTACCAAGGTCTAGCAAGGGACATGATTCCATTTGGGTCATTGTCGATCACCTAACCATGGTAGCCCATTTCATTCCTGTCAAGACCACCTACGATGGTAGCCAGCTGGCTAACCTCTACATCAACCGCATCGTGAGTCTTCACGGAGTTCAAAAGGAAATTGTGTCAGATCGAGGAACCAGTTTACCTCAAGGTTTTGTAAGAAGTTTCAAGAAGCAATGGGAACCAAGCTGTCCTTCAGCACTGGCTTTCACCCCCCAGACCGGTGGACCGACAGAACGAGTAAATCAAGTACTCGAGGATATGCTCCGTGCTTGTGCTTTGGCATATGGAGCCAAGTGGGAAGATTGCTTACCATTTGCCGAGTTCTCCTACAACAACAGCTATCAGTCGAGTCTTCAGATGGTACCATTTGAGGTGTTATATGGACGCAAATGCCGTACTCCCCTCAACTAGTCGGAGACCGGAGAAGGCCTAATCTTTGGGTCAGACATTCTCCGCGAAGCGGAAGAGAAAGTTCAACTCGTCCAAGAGCGTCTCGAGACCGCCAAAACGAGACAAAAGAGCTACGCCGACTATCACCGCCGAGAAGTGAACCTCAACGTCTGAGACTATGTCTATCTTCGAGTCACACCTCTTAAAGGGACTAAGCGTTTCCACGTCAAGGGAAAGCTCGCACCAAGATACATCGGCCCCTTCAAGATCACCGCAAGACGAGGAGAGGTTGCCTATCAGATAGAACTACCTTCCGAGCTATCTGATGTGCACAACGTTTTCCACGTGTCAAAACTCCGAAAGTGTCTCCAAGTTCCCAACCGCCCCGACCTCTACAAGGACATCAACCATCAAGCCATCGACCTTCAGCCATACCTCACTTATCATGAGAGGCCAGTTCATATTTTGGATGAAGCTAAACATTGCACCCGAAGCCACACCATCAAGTATTTCAAGGTCCAATGGAGCAGAAGCAACCTGGGAGCGTGAAGACTATCTTAGACCTGAGTTCCCTTATCTTTTTAGCGCTTAGCCTAGGAATCTCGGGGACGAGATTCTTGTAAGGGGGGTAGGTCTGTCACGCCCTGTGTTATATCACTTTGCTATGCTTGGATTTACAAAATTTGGAACCAATTAAAACTATTTCAGTGCATGAGCTTGTTTGAATTGTTGCTTGTTTGCTTGTTTGGCTGTTTGTGTATGGCACTCTTAGGTTCTACTCCTCTCCATATTCATCTTCCTTCATCCAAACTTCTTGCCCAATGATCATACCATGTGTATATTACCTAAAACTATTTTTATCAAAATTTATTTTGGCCAAAAAGGATTTATTCAAACTTGGTTTTCAAACCCCCCTGAATTGAGGTTTGCACTACAAGTCCTCAAATTGGGTGGATCCTTTTTCCCCAAAGGATTTTGGGCAATGCTACGCGTCCGCCGGCTGATCTTTTTAAAAGATCAGTCGGATCGCGAGGCGTCGGATTGGCCGGATAGAACGAGCCGAGCGCGCCTCTATTAATGAAACATAGTTCTTGTTGCGGAATTATTTCTGCAATATATGTTTTGTTGCAGAATTTTTTACAACAACTCCTTTGTTGTAAAAAAAAGTTGCAACTGAGGTTTTGTTGCGAATTTTTTTGCAACTGAGATTTGTTACGAAAATTTTCCGCTGTAGATATTTCATTGCAAAACATAGTATCATTGTAGACCATTGCAACATGGTATATGTTTCTGAAACATAGTCTGTGTTGCACAAACGTCGTTCGACGAAGGACGCGTGCCATGCACGGGAGGTGGCGGACGCGGTCGCTGTAATCTTTTACGTTCAGACGGCGGATCGCACGCGAGCGATCTGCCGGCTGCTGTGTGCGACGCGTGTCCCTTTTTCTGTAACTTTATCCTTGTTGCAAAATTGCCCCCCGCAACAGCAGAGATGTTGCAAAAAATAAAAACGAAGAAAAACTGGAGAAAAAAATCTGCAACATTGTCTGTGTTGCAATTTTTTTCCGAAACAACACTCATGTTGCAAAAATATATAATACGCACCACAATCTCTGTTACAAAAAAGTTCCGCAACACAATCTCTGTTGCACAAAAATTTCGCAACACAATCTCTGTTATAAATGTTTTTGCAACAAGGTCTTTGTTGCGAAATAGAAGAAATGTTCATCTCGCCATATCCTACGGCTCGCGAGGCGACGGATCTTTTAAAAAGAACCGCCGGCCGACGCGTAGCAGTCCCCTTACGGGCCTGCTACGCGTCGGCCGGTGGATCTTTTCAGAAAGATCCACCGGCTCGCGAGCCGTCCGATATTGTGACGCGTGCGTTTAGTTTTTCTTTTCTAATTTCCTGCAACAATACTCTTGTTGCGAAACCTTCTCTCTTTTAATTTCCTACAACAATGACTTTGTTGCGAACCCCCTCTCTTCTCTAATTTCCTGCAACAAGTTGCTTGTTGCAAAACCTTTTTTTTCTAATTTTCTGTAACAAGACCCTTGTTGCAAAAATTGCAAACATATCTCCCGCTGCGTCCAATTTTCTGTAACAAGATCCTTGTTGCAAAAATTGCAACAACATCTTCGGCCACATCGCACACTAACACACTCGTCTTTTGCTACCGCTGTTCCGCAACAACGTTGTTGTTGCAGAAACTTAGAGCGGACATGGACGTACGGCATGGTGATCTGCAACAACCCATTTGTTTCGTTCAAGTCAACTAAAACAAGGGGTGACTTGCAAGAACTGTACTAGGATAGAGATTTCTTCAGAGTAGTTCGATCCAAATCAAATCCAACGGCTACGGAGGAGGTGGACACGCGCACAAACATCCGCCGGTTGAGGGATAGAGTTTTCCTTATTTGAAACCCACTATATATATTACTTCCCAAAACCACCAAATATTAATTTTAAAGATTATATTACTATTTTATTTAAAGGCTTTTTCTTAAGGCCAGAAATGGTTTTTCATAGGGAAAAATTATTTAAATGCTTTAAAAATATTTGAGAAAATTTAGGGAAACTCAGTGGACATATTTTCCATATATATGAGTTTCAACACATGGTCATGTTCAACATAATGGGAAAAACCCCTCAAAACCCTTTCTGCCCAAATCAAGCTTTTGAAATATTTCTATAAGAAATATTCTCAATAAATTCCAGGAAAATTCCAGCAAGGCACACATGCTATATGTGATGATCTTGCAAAGTTTCATCTCAATCCCCCTTGGTTTGCTTCACCAAAATATTCCAAAACCCCCTCTGTCCAGATTCAAATTTGAACAACTTTACATTGTGAAGTTTCTCCCCTTGACCCCAAACTTTGTGGGCATGTGCTAAACCCCAAATGATGATACCACACCAAGTGGTGGATTTGGGGGAAATAAAATGCATGCCTAGATCTACAGAAATGTGATTCTGTTGATTTCTAGGGTTTTACAAAGTTACATTGTGAACTTTCTTTAAATGATCGCAAACTTGGTGGTCCACTCTAATTTTACCTATATTTTCTCCCTGTTAACTCCCATGGCAAGGAAAGTCCATTTGCTAGTCCAAACACTGATCAAACACCTTCTGGTGGGAAGCAAATCTCAATGATTGAACCCCTTCCCTTGTTCTCCTTGAGCCACAACTTTTACCACAACACCATACCACCCTTCCTCACCTCTGGTATAAGTCCTGGCGCCAGAGAGCATGATGGCAAGGGTGAAACCCCCATTTTCCCTCTCTGGACAGCCTACGATGGTAGCCAGCTTGCAAACTTCTACATCAACCGCATCGTGAGTCTTCATGGAGTTCCAAAGGAAATTGTGTCAGATCGAGGAACCCAGTTTACCTCAAGGTTTTGGAAGAAGTTTCAAGAAGCAATGGGAACCAAGCTCTCCTTCAGCACTGCCTTTCACCCCCAGACCGGTGGACAGACAGAACGAGTAAATCAAGTACTCGAGGATATGCTCTGTGCTTGTGCTTTGGCATATGGAGCCAAGTGGGAAGATTGCTTACCATTTGCCGAGTTCTCCTACAACAACGGCTATCGGTCGAGTCTTCAGATCGCACCATTTGAGGTGTTATATGGACGCAAATGCCGTACTCCGCTCAACTGGTCGAAGACCGGAGAAGGACTAATCTTTGGGTCAGACAGCCTCCGCGAAGCGGAAGAGCAAGTTCAACTCGTTCGAGAGCGTCTCGAGACTGCCAAAACGAGACAGAAGAGCTACGCCGACTATCACCACCGAGAAGTGAACCTCAACGTCGGAGACTATGCCTATCTTTGAGTCACACCTCTTAAAGGGACTAAGCGTTTCCACGTCAAGGGAAAGCTCACACCAAGATACATCGGCCCCTTCAAGATCACCGCAAGACGAGGAGAGGTTGCCTATCAGCTAGAACTACCTTCCGAGCTATCTGATGTGCACAACGTTTTCCATGTGTCACAACTCCGGAAGTGTCTCCAAGTTCCCAACCGCCCCGACCTCTACAAGGACATCAACCATCAAGCCATCGACCTTCAGCCAGACCTCACTTATCATGAGAGGCCAGTTCGTATTTTGGATGAAGCTGAACGTTGCACCCGAAGCCGCACCATCAAGTATTTCAAGGTCCAATGGAGCAACCACACTGAAGCAGAAGCAACCTGGGAGCGTGAAGACTATCTTAGATCTGAGTTCCCTTATCGTTTTAGCGCTTAGCCTAGGAATCTCGGGGATGAGATTCTTGTAAGGGGGGTAGGTCTGTCACACCCTGTGTTATATCACTTTGCTATGCTTGGATTTACAAAATTTGGAACCAATTAAAACTATTTCAGTGCATGTGCTTGTTTGAATTGTTGCTTGTTTGCTTGTTTGGCTGTTTGTGTATGGCACTCTTAGGTTCTACTCCTCTCCATATTTATCTTCCTTCATCGAAACTTCTTGCCCAATGATCATACCATGTGTATATTACCTTAAACTATTTTTATCAAAATTTATTTTGGCCAAAAAGGATTTATTCAAACTAGGTTTTCAAAAACCCCTGAATTGAGGTTTGCACTACAAGTCCTCAAATTGGGTGGATCCTTTTTCCCCAAAGGCTTTATTTGAAACCCACTATATATATTACTTCCCAAAACCACCAAATATTAATTTTAAAGATTATTTTACTATTTTATTTAAAGGCTTTTTCTTAAGGCCAGAAATGGTTTTTCATAGGGAAAAATTATTTAAATGCTTTAAAAATATTTGAGAAAATTTAGGGAAACTCAGTGGACATATATTTTCCATATATATGAGTTTCAACACATGGTCATGTTCAACATAATGGGAAAAAACCCTCAAAACCCTTTCTGCCCAAATCAAGCTTTTGAAATATTTCTATAAGAAATATTCTCAATAAATTCCAGGAAAATTCCAGCAAGGCACACATGCTATATGTGATGATCTTGCAAATTTCATCTCAATCCCCCTTGGTTTGCTTCACCAAAATATTCCAAAACCCCCTCTGTCCAGATTCAAATTTGAACAACTTTACATTGTGAAGTTTCTCCCCTTGACCCCAAACTTTGTGGGCATGTGCTAAACCCCAAATGATGATACCACACCAAGTGGTGGATTTGGGGGAAATAAAATGCATGCCTAGATCTATAGAAATCTGATTATGTTGATTTCTAGGGTTTTACAAAGTTACATTGTGAACTTTCTTTAAATGATCTCAAACTTGGTGGTCCACTCTAATTTTACCTATATTTTCACCCTGTTAACTCTCATGCAAAGGAAAGTCCATTTGCTAGTCCAAACACTGATCAAACACCTTCTGGTGGGAAGCAAATCTCAATGATTGAACCCCTTCCCTTGTTCTCCTTGAGCCACAACTTTTACCACAACACCATACCACCCTTCCTCACCTCTGGTATAAGTCCTGGCACTAAAGAGCATGATGGCAAGGGTGAAACCCCCATTTTCCCTCTCTGGACAGCCCCTTTTTCACCTTTCTCTCACTTCTCTCTCTCACTCGTGGCTACTCCAGAGCATCCAAGGCTCTTACCCACTTGTTTACTCCCTCCTGCATTCCCTGGACACAAGTGGACATGCCAGAGCGCGTCAAAAGCTCTGGCATGCCGGCCAAAGTCGCACTCTGGAGCGCGTAGCTGCGCTCCAGAGGGTTGACCTCCCTCTCCTGCCCATACCCGACCACCTCGAGCTTCCCCCCCGCGCCAGTCGAGGCCCCTCGATGTCTGCAACACGCCACTCCCCTGTCCCCCTCCTCTTTCTCCCTGCAACGGCTCTCCACACGCGCGCCGCGGCCACCCCTTTCGGCCAACCGCGGGCCTCATACGCGCGCACGCTCCCGCCTCCCCTCTTGCTCCCTCTGGTCATGGACGAGCCCCAGGTGGACCGCAGACCCACCAGCCCCTCCTCTCGTGGCCTCTGGCCTCGGCCCTGAGCTCGCCAGCGCACCCGAGCTCGGAGGACAGCGAGCCGCCTATAAAAGGGCACCCCGAGACCCCTCTCTCCCTGTGCTGCTCCTCTCCGACACCCAATTGCATGCCCAAACCACACCAGCGAGCTCCCGAAGCCCATGTGCTCGGGATCGACCGAGGCACCGCAGCGTCGGGGCTCCGTTGATCTCGGGATACAGGCCCGCTCCGGCTCTCTTCTCTCCTCCATCATGACCGTAGCAGACCCCCGGTCCTCTTCCCCCTCCTCTCCGCTCGGATTGTGGCGAGAGTCATCAACTTCGACCACCTCCCGAAGCGCCTCCGCCGTGGCCACCTCGCCACCGGCAATTCCCTGCGCTCCGGCGACCACTCCGACCACCATCCGAACGGCGGGATTGCAAGGAACCCATTCCTGTCCTGTGCTCGCCTAGCCGTGGCCGGAACCGTCGACGGTGAGCTCCTCTGCCCTTTGGCAAGGGGTTGACGACGACCCCGACAAGTGGGGCCCGTTCGTCAGCCTCCCGCGCCCCTCCCGCGTCTCTCTCTCACTGGCCCGCGGGGCCCGCCCGTCAGCTTTAAACCTGGTGCGGCGCGAGCGCCCGGTTCGCTTGGGCTGGCTGGCCTCTGGGCCGGCCTAGCTGCGGCCAGATCTGGCCGAGGGCACTGGAGCCCTTTTCTTTTTCTTTTCTGGCAGCAATTGCAAAATGCCACACAAATAAATATTTGTCCAATTCCAAAAAAAATTCCACCACAAATCTTACAATATTCTGTAGAATTTTATAGTGCCACTTGTGTAAATTATTGAAAACAATTGATGTACTGGTTTTATCTAAAGGCTAGTTTTGATTATTTTTAGCATATGTTTAAATAGTTTTCAAAATCTTTTTCACAACAAAACCTTAGGCAAATATTTTTAATATAGTTTGTAGTATTTATCAGAGTAGGGCAACATTTTAGAAGTGAGTTTTGTGCTCTGTTTTGTGATGATTCTTATTTTTACCGTTATTTATCGCGACGATAGATTGCGAGGTTGACGAGGGAGTTGGACCCAAAGACTTTGAAGACCCCGAAGACTTTGTTGAGCCAGGCAAGCAGCCCTTTGACCATGTTAAGAAACCATTTTCATGCATGTCATATAGCACTTTATTTCTTGATGTTGATCATGTTGATGTGGTGACCACTACGGTGGGATGCCTCCGATACTTTTACCATTGATACTTGCATCGTGCATGACCCTACCTCCTTATGAGCGTTGTGCGGGTGGGAGTAGATAGGATGCTTAGTAGATGCTATGCAAATTGGGACGGGAATATGCATGGTGATGGAAACGAAAGTGATTTCAAATACTTTTCGAAAACCCCGTCGGGTGCCACTAATGCCCGAGGGAGATGATGTTGAGTTAGGTAACCACTTGAGAAAGAAGTGGTGTACCGGAGCAAGTGAGTGTGTGTGTGTTTTCGAAAACGGATTAGATTTAAGATTTGTCGACCGTCCCAACCTTACATGTACAACCACGATACCCCTTATGGGACGGGGCTTTGTCGATTACCTTGGTGGGTACTAGCATAGAGTCGGCATTACTAGTGGTGGGAGTGACGAGGTCACTCTCGATACGGGGTCGTGCCTGCTAGGGTGACCATGCGCTGTCTTTACACGCACCGGGCACACCGTTGCGTGCCCTCATGGATGATACGTGTGATGTATATCATGAGGGATGGCACCAACGAGTGGACTCTTTGCTTAGTATCGCTAGGGGAAAGGTATTGTTCAGGTGCTTACCTCGGGTATGAAATATACCGCGAGTCGTGGATGACACGGAAGTTCCCCGAGTCTTGTGGGTAAAGTGTGCAACCTCTACAGAGTGTAAAACTATTCGAATAGCCATGTCCACGGTCGAGGACAGTTGGGTGGTGCTGCTTCAACTACGTCCAGTGTTTACTAAACTTGGTGTGAGTGTGTGGAATAAAAGGCTGATACTGGAGCTAAGCCATATGACTTGGCACAATGACTGAACATGAGGTGTTCAAAGGAAACTTGAGCTGAGTCCGATGACTTGGCATGATGATTGAGCATGAGATGTTCGATCCTTGTTCATATTGATATCTGTAACCTGTTCATATGAATACTTGAATCCTCATGATTCTTGCTTTACAAGTAATTGATCATGTCATTGCACTCAAAATTAGCTTTCTACAAACTTACCTATTTAGTGCTATATCATGCATTGTTATTGCCTTGTTCCAAACATGGGTTGCTTGCGAGTACCTTCAAAGTACTCATTGGCTTGCCACTGGTTATTTAATTGGTCAGGCATGGAATAGCAGGAATATGGCGAAGAGTTCGTTGGTGACGAACATGCGAACTAGGACACTTCCCAGTCAGAATGCCTGTAGGTTTAAGGCAGATGGCATGGGTTCACACTTCCGGTCAAGATTTCCGTTGCTTGTTATGTTTAAGTGTTTGGCCCTTGCGGCCCTATCTATGTAAGACTTGACCTTCATGGTCTTTATTTGTGTAAGACGCTAAATGTGGATCTAAGACTCTTGTTATTCAGCTTCTGTGTGTTCAGTGAGCATTGATCTCTGGGATCACTGTACACGTGCATTCGGTGATCACGACCTATGAGTCAGGGTCGTCACAGAGCTGGTATCAGAGCCATCCTGACTGTAGGAAGCCCTTAGTTAGCAAGGACATTAGCTAGGATAAAAACGTTTCGAAAACTACACATATACTTGGGAGTTCTGCACTTCTTACCCCTTCTAGTTTTCTCACAGCATTATACTGACTCCCTCCCTTCAAACCTTGTAGATGGCCGTCGTACCTGAAGCCCTCCTAGCATCTGGCTATCCCCTACTCCTTGAGGATAGCCTGGAGAAGTGTCAGTATCGCCGACCACCCGTTTTCCTCTACCACGAGCACCGGGTCGATGCCGTCACGAAGGAGTACCATGTTGATGTGGTCGTGAAGGCAAACGACTCGCCGACAAGTTGGTTCTTTGAGGGACCACATATGGAGACCCTGGTGCTCACAGTTGAGACGGCTGCACGCAAGGCACTTATCCACCTTCGAGACATCATTCCAGAGATGGCTGACGAGCCAGCCACTCGCTATCTACCTTTCAAGAACGATGGGAATGGCGAGAGTTGGACGTTGATTCCGTCCAAGGAGGATGGGATGCCACTCAGGTTCCAGACCTACTTCAGCCTCTCCGCCGACAGTCTGGTTCACAACTTGATTAAGGAGTCCGTGAAGCTCCGCGAGGAACTTCACCACACCTGAGAGCTACTTCGTCAAGCCAAGATGAAGCCAGACAGGATCAAGAAGGAAGGAGCCCCTGAGGGACGACCAGCTGTCGTTTACCGAGGAGGAGTAACCCAGCTAGAGATGCACCGACACGTCGACGTCGCATGAGTGCGAAGGAGTACCGTGAGCTCTTCACTAACCCACCGACGAAGCGTCATCGGGATGGACCTCCTCGTTCTCCGACCCCTTCGACCGGAGACGATGCCTGCACGGATGATGATCAGGAGGAAGACCCAGAAGAGCGTGACTACGAGACCGAGCACTCCACCACCTGAGTCCCAGAACCCCTAGGGTAGGATCAGTCATGTACCCCTCATGCGAAGTCAAGTCCATGTAATGGTTCATATAAAACCATGTGTGCTTGTTGTTTGCTTTTGTTGTTTGTGTTCCGATGCAAGTTGCGCTTTTGCCTTAGGCAACGTGTAAGCGACTCCATCGTCTATCTTATCTTAATATATGTATGGGTCTTTCGACCTTCGTTTTACCACACTTGCTCTATACCAACCCCCTTAGGCGCGCTCTCCCCGTTATTTCTTTTTCTCTAGTCTATCCCAGCTGTTTGACTTGGCAGCTCCAAACAGGCTGGTAACTGCAACCCGCAATAGCTTCTTCACCAACCCTAAAGCCGGCAACTCCAGCCAGCAATAGGGAACGGGTGGGACTGCTCAAGCTGGAGGGCACCAGTAGCAGCCACAAGGCGACATTCCCCCGCCACCACCTCCACTGGAGAACATGACCATGGCTCAGTTTCTCCAAGTTCTCCGGGAGGAACGCGAGGCCAACACTGCTGCTATCCAGCAGATGGCTCAAGTCCTTGTGAACAACCAGCAGCAAGGCAGGAACGGCAATGGCCGCTCCACTCTGTCTGAGTTCATGAGGAATTCGCCCCCAACCTTCACGGAGACTGCTGAATCACTGGATGCCGATGACTGGATCCGCACCATCGAGGACCTCTGTCGGTGTTCTGGGAACGGGGGTACCCAGACCTGCCTGCCTGCGGCCCAGGGCATGGCCCACCTCGTCAGTCGAGCACGGTCCGGCGCGGCTCGTCTCAAGACAAGGCCCTCGCGAGGACCCGGGCTCGCGAGGGAGGCGGCTCCAAGACCAGCAAGGAGTGGGCCTCCTCAGGCCCCCTCCGGAGCGGCGGAGATCTCTATGCAGAACCCGGGCTCAGGAGTCAAGGATGACGCAAGGAAGGACAGGCGGGCACCAGCATGCCAGGCGGTGTAGTTTCCCCTTTAGTGCAAAGGGGGCAAGGACGTACGCGGGTTCCCAAAGCATCCCCCAAAGGTTTCCATTCTGGTGCAACGAGACCACGACCACGAGCCCCACAGGGCGGATGTCATCGCCGGGCCCACCTCTGCATCATCGACAGCTACTTTGCAGGCGAAGACCACCTTTGGACAGGGTGGGGATGTACTCCTGTCCCCCTTCAAATTTGGCCGTTGTGGGATCCCTTCCCGCCATTGTGATAAGGGAAGAGGACCCGGGCCACCGCTATATATAGAGGCTAGGTTGTACCGTAGCAAGGGGGACGAACTAGGCGAAGAACACTCCACCACAAGACTAGTAGAGGGCCAAGAACACCGCTTGAGCGTCCTCGCGAGGTTACTCACCACTGTACTATTCCATCCACCACACCTCCTCGAGAGGCAATCCACCAAAGCAGGAGTAGGGTATTACGCTTCGCAGCGGCCCGAACCTGGGTAACTCGTTGTGTTCATCTGCTTCCTCGTCATCGTGCGAGTTCATCGGCCTAACCATCGGGTAGCGAGCTAGGAAGGGCGAGGCTGCTAGGGATCTTCGCACACGCCCCTGTGTTCGAATCTTAAGGGTTTTGTGGAGCTCGAAATCCAACTTTTGGCGCGCCAGGTAGGGGGCGTGTCGGAGTCTTCCTCAAGCCAAGCTCTTCTCCCACCTCGCCACTCCGATGTGTGACGCCCGCCGAGCCTGTGCCGAGCGCTGAGCTGCTCGCGTCGCCCAGACGGCACCCCTCAGCCGCGCCGGCGCGTGCCGGTCCCCCTCACCTGTGGCCAACGCCGCCACAGGCCCGGAGGCCCACGAACAACAAGACTCCTCCCAGTCGGTCACCGCGCGGCGCGATGGCCACACCGCCACCCCGTCGATCGTTCCAGCTACCGGGTCGTCCTCCCACGTCCGACCCGGGCCAGCGCGCGGTTCGGGCGCACTCACCATGGCGAACGAGCTGCTCCGCTACCGCCCCGCCCCCGACCGCTACGATGACTGGCTTCGGTGCATCGCGGAGCTCGTTAGTGCTGCCGGCGACGCTTCCGCGCTCTCCTACTCGTTTCGACCGCGGCCTTCCCTGGCGGACGACGTGGCCCACGATGCGCCGCCACCTCCTCCGCAGCGCGACGTTGACCCCGAGCCCAAGCGTGAAGCGCACCCGCGCGACCAGCCCCGCGAACGGCGGGCAAGGGCGAGAGAAGAAGTAAGCTGCTAGGTGGTGCCCCGGCCGCGCGTCAACGCGCGTGCGCTCCCCGCGCTGCCGAACCATTGCCGCGACCGGGCAACCCTCGAGGCGGCCCCTCAGGAGCGTCAAGACAGGGCCCCTCCCGCGCACGCAGCACCCATCGAGCCGGTGGGGTGCCTCGCCATCACCCCGGAGCTCCATCCAACCACGTGGCCCTGCAAGTTCAAGCCTGACCTACCCCCTCGCTACGACGGCACCCCGGATCCCGCCGAGTTCCTACAGCTCTACTCACTGAGCATCCGGGCGGCCGGTGGAGACGACAAGGTCATGGCTTGCTGGTTCATCATGGCGCTCAAGGGCGGCGCGCTCTCCTGGCTCCTCAACCTCCCGGAGGGGTCCATCACCTCCTGGGACGACCTGCGCAAGCGCT
Organism: Elymus sibiricus; assembly: GCA_039707655.1. Taxonomy (NCBI): domain Eukaryota; kingdom Viridiplantae; phylum Streptophyta; class Magnoliopsida; order Poales; family Poaceae; genus Elymus; species Elymus sibiricus. Next base: position 245,491,947 of record CM077665.1, read on the forward strand.
TCGTCGCCAACTTCCAAGGTACCCGCGACCGCACACTCACCGTGAACGACCTGCGGCGTGTAAAGCAGCAGGAGGGAGAGACCCTGCACAAGTTCATACAGCACTTCACGACCACGCGCCTCAAGGTCCCGAAGGCGTTGGATGAGGCTATCATCTCCGCGTTCACCGATGGCGTCACGGATCTCAAGATGAAAGAGGAGCTCGCCATGAACGACGAGCTGTGCTCGGCCCTGGAGATGTTCAACCTGGCGAACAGGTGCGCCAAGGCCGAAGAGGGCCGCCTGTCACTCCGTGAGCCTCCGGCGGCAGAACCAGAGGAAAAGAAGACCAAAGCCAAGGAGGCGAAGTGCAAGGCCCAAACGGTACTTGCGGCCGAGCCTGAGGCGAAGCGCAGCCGAGGCGAGGAACACCCGGCAGGGGGGAGACTAACATGCATCTTCCATGGCACCAGCAACCACGACACCGCCGACTGACAGGAACTCAGGCTGGTCCGTGCCGAACACTTCGGCCGGCGCCCTGGGCGCACTGACCGTGGCTTCGAACGCGGCGGAGGCCGCGGTGGAGGCCGTTGGGACAACCGGGAACCGCGTCAGGGGTGGCGCGATCAGCCTCAGGAGGACCGCTGGCGCGATCAGGCTCGTGAGGACCGCTGGCGCGATGACCTTCCGGAGGGGTCGCACCGTGGCCAGCCTCGTGAGGCCCGTCCTCGTGAGGCCGGCCTAGCACCGCTACCACCACCACCCAGAAGGAAGGAAGAGGACAGGCAGGACGATGGGGCTGGGGGCTTCCAGGAGGTCAGGGCGGTAGCCTGTATCCTAGGCAGCGCCCAAGCCCCGGCATCGAACCGCGTCTTCAAGCAGTTCACGCGGGAGGTGAACGCAGCTCTCCCAAAGCCCGAGGCCATGCGTCCCCTCAAGTGCTCCCAGACTGCAATCACTTTTGACTCGAGGGATCAGCTCAGGTGCTCGGCCATGGCCGGCATGCTCCCCATGCTATGCACTCCGACCATCAGCAATGTCCTCGTCACCAAGACCCTCATCGACAGTGGAGCGGGGCTCAATGTCCTCTCCATTGAGACCTTCGAGACGCTCCAAGTGCCGTACGACCAGCTCATGCCGACCAAGCCCTTCTCGGGAGTCACTGACGGGTCCACCGTCCCCATTGGGCAAGTACGCCTGCCCGTCACCTTCGGCGAACGCAAGAATTACTACACCGAGATCATCGTCTTCGACGTCGCACACATCCACCTCCCGTACAACGCGATCCTTGGGTACCCGGCCCTCGCTAAGTTCATGGCGGTAACTCATCATGGCTACAACGTCCTCAAAATGCCAGGGAGTGGCGGCGTCATCACCGTCGCCTGCGATGAGAAGGATGCCGTCTGCTCCCTCGAGTGGGCTTACCGCGATGCGGCGGCCGAGCGCTCGGACGACGAGGAGGATGCCCTACCTCATGAGGTTGCACGCAGGAAGAAGAAGCAGCACCTCCCCGCGTGCTCGGCGCCCCCCTTGGGCCGGGCTCGGGGGCTTCCACCCGGGGAGCTTCCGGCCTGGCCAGTGAGACAACGGAGGCGCTCGGGCACAACCTGAAGGCGCGTACCGACGTGCACCAGCTCGAGTCAGGGGCACGGCGCGAGGCACCGAGCTCGCAAGAATCCGTCATCAGAGCGATCGAGGAGCTTCAGGAGGCACAGGCCGAGCGAGGTGGGGACTGCCCTGCACCACAAATCGTAGCCGCCATCGTCGGCCCGGTCGACCAGCCGCGCGTCTGCGTCAACGCACTCGCAATCAACAGGGCCACGTCCTAGGGCCTCTTTTGGCCAACGCGCGTTGACCGCGGGTGGGTCTACCCGCACAACTACGTCTGCATGCCCTTCAGCCTGGCGAACGCAGGCGCTACGTTCCAGCGCCTGGCCCGGGCCATGCTCATACCGTGCTTGGCGAGGCGCGACGAGGAGTTGGAGGAGATGCCCGGGCCGAGCAGGGGTCCCGAGCCTCGGGAGACGACGGGCTTGTGAGGGCCGCGCTCGTGGAGGTGCAAGATCAGGCTACGACGGCAGCTTCGACTCTTCAGCGGCATGGCCGCCAGGTGACTTTTTGTTGGTCCTTGCCAGGTAACTTTTTGGTTCACTCCGTTGGAGGGCGCCCACCGGGCCGCATTATCCTCAGGCGACCAGGGCGTACCCCCGCGGCCGCCGCATTTACGCATATTTCAGTAGTTTCTCATGCATGTGATCTGTTTCCTAACGTTTCACTTTGTCCGCTCGGCTCTTTGCCGGCATGAATGTCGCCGTAACCGAATGGTACTACCTTCGACCGCCTCATGAGAGGGCTGGGCACGGCGTCTGTGCTCGGGTCCGTCCCTGCAGCATCGCTAAATCCAGTGGCTGAGCTCTGTCTGGCAGGCCGGCCCCGCTCACGTCACCTCCTGGGGTCACTGGTGCTTGGCCCCTTCGTGCGATGGTCCTCGGGAGCACATTCAGCGCAGGCTTCTCCAAAATTTGCAGGACCTTGGACGGCGTTATCTACGAGAAGACTCAGGCGCAAACCGCCTTAGAGGTAGGGACCTCGTGAGGCCAAAGCGCCCTCGCGCGCTCCCAGATACACCTCCCAGTTCTACCGTGCCAGCCACGCGTACGAACTCAAGGAGCTGTACACGCCTGGAGCCCCCCGACGACGCGGAGAGGTTCCGTCCCACGCAACGTGGAAGCCATAGCTCCATGCTGGCGGACCACACGACCCTCCAATGGCTATTCCCACGCAATGTGCAAGCCACAACGCCGTGCTGGCGGTCAACACGGCCCTCCAATGGCTATGCCCACGCAATGTGGAAGCCACAGCCCCGTGCTGGCGGTCAACACGGCCCTCCAATGGCTATGCCCACGCAATGTGGAAGCCACAGCCCCGTGCTGGCGGTCAACACGGTCCACCAATGACTATGCCCACGCAATGTGGAAGCACTTCGCTCCGTGCTGGGGATAAACAACTGAGGGCGCCCCAGCGGCTGCATCCAACCTCAGGAAGGCCCCTCGCGGCCCCATCTCGCTGCGTTCGCCTAGGATGTACGCGTGAGGGGGCTGCATGGGGGTTACTACCGGGCCACCCCTGGTAGATGCCACATCCCCAGGTCTGCCAAACCTGGTCTTCACGCGCCCCTCTCAGGAGAAGCCAGCGAGGAAAGGTATGGGAGCCACTCGTACGTCAAGGGGGACTCCTCAGCATCACGACTCAGGAGCCTCACTCGCCACGTAGCCCCTCACCGCTTGGAACCATCCTTGGTGATCCGGACGGCCCAACGGCGGCTGAGGTATGCGCGGGGCCGGGCCCTGCCGACGTAGAGCTCAGAAGCGCTCAAACCCCTAAGGAGAATGCCGGAGCTCGTACGTCAAGGGGGACTCCTGAGCATCACGACTCAGGAGCCTCACTAGCCACGTAGCCCCTCACCCCTTGGAACCATCCTTGGTGATTCGGACGGCCCAACGGCGGCTGAGGTATGCGCGGGGCCGGGCCCTGCCGATGCAGAGCACAAGGTGTTCAAAATCTCAAAGCACTCAAAACTCTTAAGGAGGGCGATGGAGCTCGCACGTCAAGGAGGACTCCTGAGCATCGCGACTTAGGAGCCTTACTGGCCACGTAGCCCCTCACCCCTTGGAACCGTCCTCGGTGATCCGGACGGCCCAACAGCGGCTGAGGTATGCGCGGGGCCGGGCCCTGCCGACGCAGAGCGCAAGGCGTTCGAAATTTTCAAGTCAACCCAATCTTCACCATGTTCCCTTCATGAGGGCTGCTCGTACGTCAAGGGGGACTCCTGAGCATCGCGACTCAGGAGCCTCACTGGTCCTGTAGCCCCTCACCCCTTGGAACCGCCCTGGTGATCCGGACGGCCCAACGGCGGCTGAGGTATGCGCGGGGCCGGGCCCTGCCGACGCAGAGCATCACAGCAAGCAAGAAGGAAACAAGGCGAAGAAAGGGGTCAGACAGTTCAACAGTTATTACAAGCACTAGAAGTTTTCGCAAATACAAACGAATTTAACGCCTCCGTGAGGTACGATGAACGTTGCAGGAAAAAGCAAGGAAGAGGAATCAGGAGGAGCCACCATCACCACTCGCCCCGGCCGCGGGGAACTCGTCATCGACGTCGCTTGCATCGCCTTCTTCGCCGCCAACCCCTGCAGCTTCGGGAGGCGGAGGAACGGTGATGCGTGTGAACCTCTTCACCAGCGCCTCCACGGCGCCCTTCACTGCCACCGCAGCGCCGGCGCGGACCCCGGGGCGACCGGGCGGATCACGGAGTCAAAGTCAAACCCCGGCTCACAAAGATGAAATGGCTGAAAACGCGTGTCGCGGCTTCAGAAAGGAGGTCGCGGCACTCACTCTCCAAGACCCCATCCACCACGGAAACGGCGTCCTCCAGCACCTCGGCGAGCTTCGAAGCGAGCCTCGCGAAGCCGCTCTCCGGAGCCACCAGGGGCTCTGCAAACCCATCCCGACAGATGGAGTGGAGCGCTTGGTGAAGCTTGGAGCTCGACGAAGGGAAAGGCACTGAGGTCCGCAGCCTTTTTCCCCTCAGTCGTGGAAGAGCCTTCTCCCTGGTGACGAGCCGAGACTTCTCCGAAGCGACTTCCCTTTCCTGCGCGTCCAGGTGCTCTCGCTCCGTGGATTGGTTGGCCGCCGCCTGGGACAGCTCGGAGCCCCGAGCGGCAAGCTGGGCCTCGCGGGTCTTGAGGTTCTCCTCCCGCAGGCGTAGCTGCTCCGCAAGCGCGGACTTCTCCTCCTGAAGATCCTTCAAGCGGGCCTCCGCTTCACCGCAACGTCTTGCAGCAGACGCCGCGTCGGCCTGCGCCGCCACGCGGGCTGCCTTGGCTGACGCGGCCACCTTCTCGCTCTCCGCCACGGTGGCCTTGGCCTGGCTCCAAGATGCCACGACAGAGGCGTCGGCCTGGAGCCACCCGGAAAGGAGCCCCGGGCGCCCACTCGCGAGGCGATCGTCACCATCCCCGAGGGCGTCCCGAACCTGACCCAGAGCGGTGTAGGCCCCGTCCAGGACGCCGGGGCTGCGCAACGCGAACACCAAGGCCTTGTCAGGGGGAGTCGCCGGCGCCTTCACAGGAGGCGCCCCTGGGGCGGCAAAAGCACGAGGAGCAAGAGGCACCGGAGGCTCCGCCACGACCTCGGGTAAGGCGGATGTAGACAAGTCCAAGGGCAGCTGGCCCTCGGGGGCTGGCTCCCGGGGCAGCGGCACCAACGCGCCCTCGAGGGCAAGAGCGGCCATCTCAACAGGCATCGGGGGCTCAGGAGGCTCCGCAGCAGCGGCCAGGAGGGTCGCCTCGGGAGCCCCTACGCCCGCAGCGCCAGGTGCCTCGTCAGGCGACGGCAGGACGACGGGAGCGGACAGTGCATCGAAAGGCGTCTTCGGCTTGACGCCCGCTTTCTTCTTCCTCACCTTCGGCACGGTGGCATCCCTGGTCACCAAGCAAAGGAAAAGTCATCAGCGCACAAGCTACCGGCAGGCGACCAAGGCCGAGCCGGATTACTCACTCTTCAACATCGACCCACTTGCTCTTCCCCTCCGCTCCGACGACGACAGCGGCAACCTCGCCTTTCCCCAGGAGGGCACCACCACGTGGTGGAGCCGGAGCGCTGTCCACAAGGGTAGCAGCTAGAGGGGTCACCATGACCCCGGCCTCGTCCGCCTTGCCCGCGGGCTGCGATTCGGGCGGGGGCGAGGCCATCGCCTCAACCGCCTTGCCGGCAGAGGCAGGGCGCAACAGAGGAGACTCCGCCCCGCGCTTCCTGGGGGTCGCTAGGCAAGGAGACCGAGTGGCACGAGGGGCTGGTCTTGCCCCTCAGAGGACCTCGGCGGGACGCGGAGACCATACAGCGGAAGCTTCACCAACATCGTCGTCGTCCTCAAGATCGCACAAGAGCATGCTCTGCGACGGGGGGGACGCCCCCGTCAGGTCGTTGTCACCTGTCTTCTCCGAATCCTCCCCGCCCGTGGTGTCGCCGGAGGACACCATCACCGGGGAGCCAAGGCCCTCAGCTGGGGGGAGCCCCAGCTCGTTGAAGGCAGGCATCGCGGCAACCAGATCGGCTGCGTCGTCGCGGCGGTACATCGGAGCGTAGGCGTCGGGGAGATCTCCAGGGTCGCCGTTGAGCAGGGTCGACATAGCCCTGTTCAGTTCCTCAGGGGTTAAGCATGCAGACCGAAGCCTGCGGTTGTCGCCGCTGCCCTGGTAGTCCCACAAGGGCCTAGAATGAGACTAGAGGGGCGCCAAACGCCGCGTCAAGAACTCCTTCACTATCATCCCCCCAGTCAGCTTCCTGGCGCTGATATCATGAGAAATCCGCTCCATGACGGGCCTGGCCCGGGGGTCGGAAAGCTTCGCGGAGCTCCACGCGGGGGTCTTCTCCGGCAGCCCCTTTGGCAGATCCAAGCGGGGGTTGGTGCTGCCGAGATCCATGAAGACCCAGCGGTGCCTGAAGTTCTCCACCTTCTTCCCGGCCTTCAAGAGCATGTTACCGCTCTGGACCGCGACAAAGGAGACGCACGCCGACCACTGAGCACCGTCGTGCACGCGCAAGCTGAAGAAATGGCGGAAGAGGGCCACCGAAGGCTTCACGCCCATGAAGGCCTCGCAGTAAAAGGCAAAGACGGACAAGAGCAGGATGGGGTTGGACTGAAGATGGAGGGCTTGAATCTCGTAGTGGTCAAGGATGGCGGTGAGGAACGCTAAGAAAGGCGGGACGAGCCCAGCGAAGACACTATGGAGGAAGAAGGGGTAGGCCGACCTGGTCGAGGGCCCCTTCTCCGAGGAACCGCCCCATATCGCGGTCCGCCCCCGCTCGTTGGTCCCGTCCGCCGTCGACGGGAGCACCGGGACGAGGTCCGCGTCCCTGGCAATGGTGGACTCCGCAAGCGCCGGCGAGATGGGAGCGGAAGCTGAGCTCTAGGCCTCTGGCTTCGGCTTGCCAGCAGGAGCCATCGGAGGTTCGCGGGACCGACACGGCAAGGAGGAGGACGGACGGCGCCGGATCTGGAGAGGCCTCAGCTAAGGCCGGGATCTGAAAGTAAGAGCAAGCACGCAGAAGAGGAAAGCAGTAATGGCTCGGCGCAGGTAGTCAGGCTTTTGTCGATTCGAGCGGTGGCCGAAGGGGCGTTGGGCGCCCGACATCGACCGCACGACGCGCGCCAGTCCTGGCCCGCAGGCGTTTGGGGCCCACAGCGTTTCGGGCAGTCCTCAAGGCTTTGCCCGGAAGCCAGCTCGGGTGCGCCTTGGGACCGGGGGCTACTATCGGCGTTCTGGGAACGGGGGTACCTAGACCTGCCTGCTTGCGGCCCAGGGCATGGCCCACCTCGTCAGCCGAGCATGGCCCGTCGCGGCTCCTCTCAAGACAAGGCCCTCGCGAGGACCCGGGCTCGCGAGGGAGGCGGCTCCAAGACCAGCAAGGAGTGGGCCTCCTCAGGCCCCCTCCGGAGCGGCGGAGATCTCTATGCAGAACCAGGCCTCAGGAGTCAAGGATGACGCAAGGAAGGACAGGCGGGCGCCAGCGCGCCAGGCGGTGCAGTTTCCCCTTTAGTGCAAAGGGGGCATTGAGGTATGCGGGTTCCTAAAGCATCCCCCAAAGGTTTCCATTCTGGTGCAACGAGACCACGACCACGAGCCCCACAGGGAGGATGTCATCACCGAGCCCACCTCTGCATCATCAACAACTACTTTGCAGGCGAAGACCACCTTTGGACAGGGCGGGGATGTACTCCTGTCCCCCTTCAAATTTGGCCGTTGTGGGATCCCTTCCCGCCATTGTGATAAGGGAAGAGGACCCGGGCCACCGCTATATATAGAGGCTAGGTTGCACCGTAGCAAGGGGGGCAGACTAGGAGAAGAACACTCCACCACAAGACTAGCAGAGGGCCAAGAACACCGCTTGAGCATCCTCGCGAGGCTATTCACCACTGTACTATTCCATCCACCACACCTCGAGAGGCAATCCACCAAAGCAGGAGTAGGGTATTACGCTTCGCAGCGGCCCGAACCTGGGTAAATCGTTGTGTTCATCTGCTTCCTCATCATCGTGCGAGTTCATCGGCCTAACCATCGGGTAGCGAGCTAGGAAGGGCGAGGCTGCTGGGGATCTTCGCACACGCCCCTGTGTTCGAATCTTAAGGGTTTTGCGGAGCCCGAAATCCGACAACCTCCTTGCATTGGTCAATTGCAATGAGGATCGTGAGAAGATATTGTATGCCTCTCACTGCCTCGGAGGTACCACCAGAGCTTGGTGGGATGCATTCAAGGTCATGCAAGGCGATCGTGTGATCACCTGGGAGAACTTCAAGGAAGGATTTCGCCCCGCCCACATTCCTTCTGGGATCATGGCTATCAAGAAGAGAGAATTCCGAGCGCTGAAGCAAGGAAGTGGCTCTGTCAAGGAGTATATGCAGAAGTTCAACCTGCTGTCAAGATATGCACCTGAAGATGTCAACACGGAGGCTGCTAAGATGGAACGCTTCATGGAAGGACTTCAGCAGACCCTGCAATATCAGCTCATCGTCTGCGACTGTCGGACCTTCTTCGACCTGGTAAACAAGGCCCTCATGCTGGAAGACAAGCGTCGTGCCATAGACGACACTCGCAAACGCAAGATGATTAGCAAGGGTAGTCCAGCAACCAGAAGCCTCGCCCCTTGCAGCCAGCCCCAGCCAAGCCAACCTATCAACCGCAGCAGGCTAGACCTCCTGCACCTCGTCCGAGCTACCAGCCTCAGCAATATGCCAATCCCAGGCCAGCCTACAACAACCCCAATAACAACAACGGCGGCAGGAACAACAACAACAACTATGGTCAAGTCACTTTCTTTGGGTGTGGACAGCCTGGACACATCTCTAAGCAGTGCCCCAACAAGAAGCCAGATGCATCGCGCCCCAATGCGCCAAACCAAGGTCAAGGCCGTGGAGCGCCACCAAGGAACCCAGCTCCCCGCAACTTGCCCAACAATGGCAAGGTTCATGTGAATCACGTCACCGCTGAGGAAGCCAGGAAGACCCGGACGTCATACTGGGTACGTTCCTCGTCAACTCAACCCCAGCAACCGTACTGTTTGATTGTGGAGCTTCGCATTCTTTTGTCACTCAAAAGTTTGCACTAGAGAGTGGTATGAAGCCTACACCCCTGGGTAGTCATATGTTGATACAAACCCCGGGTTCGGTTATGAGGTCCAAGATAGGATGTAAAGGAGTTGAGATTATCATCAACGGGGTAGACTTCCTAGCAGACCTCATAGTTCTGGATTCACCAGGCTTGGACGTCATCCTTGGCATGAATTGGTTGACCAAGAACCAAGGCTACTTGGACTGTGCCAAGAGGATCGTTACCATAAACAATAGCCAAGGAGTAGAAGTCAAGTATATTCCCAACCCTACCTCCACTCGAGCCCCTCAGGTAAATTGTCTGTCGGGAATTGAGTTGGATCAAGTGCCAGTGGTATGCGAATACCCCGATGTTTTTCCTGATGAGCTGCCCGGAATGCCTCCTGACCGCGACATTGAGTTCATCATTGAGCTAATGCCCGGAGCAGGACCCATCTATAAGAATCCCTATAGAATGGGATCCGAAGAGTTGGCTAAATTGAAGAAGCAATTGGCAGAGCAGCTCAGAAAAGGATTCATTCGCCCTAGTGCCTCTCCTTGGGGATCACCTGTTCTATTTGTGTCAAAGAGGGACGGAACTATCCGACTTTGTGTCGATTACCGTTCCCTCAATGAAGTCACAATAAAGAACAAGTACCCACTCCCCAAGATTGAAGACCTGTTCGATCAGCTGAATGGAGCTAAGGTGTTTTCCAAGATCGACCTTAGGTCTGGGTACTACCAGTTGAAGATCAGGCCCCAAGACATTCCGAAGACGACATTTGTAACCCGGTATGGCCTGTATGAGTACACAGTCATGTCATTTGGGCTAACCAATGCCCCTGCTTACTTCATGTACCTCATGAACAAAGTCTTCATGGAGTACTTGGACAAGTTTGTTGTCGTCTTCATTGATTACATACCCGTCTTCTCCAAGTCCGAAGAAGAGCATGAGCAACACTTGAGGTTGGTCCTAGACAAGCTTCGAGAGCACCAGCTTTATGCCAAGTTCAGCAAGTGTGAATTCTGGCTACATGAAGTTGGATTCTTGGGTCACATGTTGACTGAATGGCAATCCCCAACCAATGTGAAGGAGGTCAGAAGCTTCCTCGGAGTCGCGGGATATTACCGCAAGTTCGTCGAAGGATTCTCGAGCATTACCCGACCCATGACTCGGCTTTTGAAGAAGGACAAGAAGTTCGAATGGACGCCGAAGTGTGAAGAAAGCTTCCAAGAGCTCAAGAAGAGATTGACCACAGCCCCAGTTTTGGCCACCCCCTGTCGGGACCCCGATCCTAAGCCATAAGAATCTAGCATGTAACACATCACATCACATTGCGGCCTCACACACAGTTATCCCCACGGCTGCCACCTTACCTTGGCGGGGACCGTTTGCGTCTTTTGGCTCACGTATGTGAATATGTCGCTAGCACTCAAATGTCAAAGAACCCGGGTCGACATGACTAGTCATAGAACCCAAGTGGCACATCCGTACAGGGACAGGCATACGTAACCCAACAATGCAGGTGTCGGTCTCAGCGTGTGTAGACGAGTCATAGCAAGCTACAGGGACTCCATTACGCCGTGGGACATAAATGTCATGAACTGCGCTTAGACGAGTCATAGTAGGCTACATGGACTCCATTACACTACGAGATATTTCCCCGAAGGGACAGACACAACAGCAAAGAAGGATACACGCCGGTCAATCAATGTGTCCGGAGCAGTAGCAAGCTACCAAGGCTCAGTGGAAGCACAAAGAGGCAGTTCCCTATAAAGAGTACTACTAAAGGCACACAACTAGGTGTCGAATCCCATACATACCATTGCACGTCACACGTACGCACGACATGCCCGATATGCATAGATACAACTATGGCATCACAACATAACCATACAACAACACAACATTTATTCAGAAGGCTCATAAGAGCCAATATAGTGTGATATTACAAGCAGGGGTCACATGACCCAACACACAAGTCATACAAGCAACAAGCGGAAGCTTAACATGTCTGGGTACAGACATCTTAGAAAAGAAGAAGGCTGAGGAAGCCTGTCTATCTACAAGACCCTCCATAGGGACCAGACCTCTGTTTGGGATTCCCAAGCTACTTGGTCGGCATCGATCTTATTGTAGAAACCACTAGCGAGACTGGTGTCTCCTCTGCAAACATTAATAAAGCAACGGTGAGTACGGATGTACTCAGCAAGACTTACATCAGAACTAACTACATATGCATCGGTATCAACAAAGGGGGTTGTGGGGTTCAATGCAGCAAGCCAGCTTAGACTCAGTGGCTATCCTGTACTACGACTATCAGTACTTTGAATAATTTTGAGAAACGTACACGAGTCCACTAACACCACAACAATACACCACCATGGATCCGCTCCCGTCTTCCTACGAGAGTGCCATCCACGGTACTCACACTTGTCTTGAGGCTTTTATGAGTAACCATTACCGTTGTCTATGAACCATATAAGTTTCCCAGTAGTCCATATCCGCGGACGCGGCTATTCGAATAGATTATTACCCTGCAGGGGTGTACTTCGTCACACACGCTCCCGCCACTTACCGCCATGTGCACGTAAAAGGCACCTCGGCAACCTTCAAGCGGAAGCCTAGCGAGGGAGTCGGCCACGACCGTTAACCACACAAGACTCTAGCCCAGGTTTATCGCCTATTTGAGACTGAACCCGCAACGGAAGTCCGGCCGAGTTTTCCATCACGGTCCCAAACGATGTGTGCAGGGTTCCCAAGCCCACCTCGACGGATGGTACTACGCTTGGTACACCGGGCCATGGTGCCTAGTCTGACCCAAGCCCACCTGTATGGGGTGCCACTCAGTAGACTACTAGCACGGCCTACAAACACCAGAAACTAATTGCAACTCCTGGACAGAGATAAGGTCGATTAATAAGTCGAGAGGGTCCATTGGTTTGGGGCCCAATGCGCGGTAGTAGCTAGTCTTGGATAACATACACATGACTCAGTTCTTAAGGATGGTCCCAATGAGACAACTCACCATATACTCCTACATGGCCTCTCATCGCTGCCTTTACCAAAACAGGTTCACCACTTAACTCTCATCATCAGGACACAACCAGTTTACTCCGGTCCATCACCCAGATGAATCAGACCTGACACAACTCTAAGCATAGCAAGCATAGCAGGTTAAAGGCACAACATGGCTCAAGCACCTACCAGGTATGCTAGGTTGCTTGGTTCAGCTATTTACTGTGACAATGACAGGTCATGCAGAGGAATGGGTTCAACTACCAGAACAAGTTAAAGTTGAAACGTTTTGTCCTAATGCAATAAGTGAGAGCAAGAGCGAGAGAGTGGGATTGTATCGGAGATGTTCAAGGGGGTTGCTTGCCTGATAAAGCGTCGACACGTTACTGCTCCTCAGATGGATACTCGATCGTACCCTCCGGAACAGGACCTAACACGAAGAACAACCATCGAAGGGGGACAAATCAATACACATCAAATGCAACATTATGATGCATGAATATGGCACGGCAATATGATGTGGTTGAGCTAATGCATCTAGCAACAAATTTAAATGAAGTAGGTTTGAACCCAAGGTTCAAATTCAACTCCATATGTGAGATCACATATTGTATTTAAACAAAATGTCCAAGTTCTCCTATTTAGGTTGCTCTATCATGCATGAAAATGGTACAGATGGATTCATTGGCTTTTCTGATCAATTTTCATATATAAATTATTTTCATCTGACTTACAGATTAATTTATATGAATTTTCTAAGTTTTAAACATTTTCTGGAATTATTTAAAATCCAGAAAACAATTATTGCGTCAGCCTGATGTCACAGTGACGTCAGCAGGTCAACGGCGCCAGCCCAGGTCAAACCTGGTGGCTGGGCCCCACTGGTCAATGACTCAGTTAAATAACTGGGTTTTAATTAAATCCTAACTATTAATTAACAGGACCGAGCCCTCATGTCAGCGACTCAGAGGGGTTATAATAGAGGCGAGGGTCCCGATCTTTCGATGAGATGATAACTATCGATTTGGTGGAGATGACTTTGACGATCCGACTTCGAACGTGCACGACGTTGCGCCTTAGCAATCGCTAAACCAATCTCCAAGAGGTTATTGACCACGCCGGAGCACGATCAACCTGACCACGAAGGTCTATTCCTGCAAGCAATCGAAGAACAAGCAAGAATATGATAATGCAATCTGAATATTGCGAATATAGATGAAGTATTGATAATGGTGGGGTTCCGAAAGCGGTCTTGGTCTGGTCGTTGGACACAAACGAAGTACACGAAGTTGCAATGGCTAACTTTTAACTAAACAAAACCCAAAGGAAAAGCTACTAGATTGATCTACTTATATAGGAGCAAGGGGTGGCGGCCAAGGAGGTGGGAGGACGTCCCAAGGCAGCCTAAAACTAACCCTAGGTCGTACAAGGCCTATGGGCCCAAGTGGAGGTGATGCAACACCTTTGGACTTGTAGTTTGATTCGGATTCTGGTGCAACGTCATATTGTTTCGTCAATATCTCCACGCTACGGACGAATTTGAAGGTGATTCCAATTGGTACGGAAAGCATATAAAATCTAATTTTCAGAAAAAAAAGAATCACCCAATTCGGAGTCCGGATGAAAAAGTTATTGCCGTTTTGGTCCAGGTATGTCTGTGCAGTCCGAATCTGAGTCCAGAACGTGAGAGACTTGGACTCTATCTTCTCTTGACCAAAAAGTGACGTGAGAGAACTTGTTGAATAGCACCTAATTGTTTCCTTTGACATGAGAGGACCTCTTGAATAGCACCCAACCATTTCCTCTTATTTTGTCATCACACGTGGTTCATACAAGTGTTCGTCCATCCTGCATTTAGGCATAAAATAAAAATAGGTGAAGTATTTTTGTTCCGGATAACATAAATAAATTATTGCATAACTCTTATAAGAAATCACCTCACAAATATGCATGTATGCAATATTTTTGGTCGTATCCAAGGTAGTCATGTCCTCATCAGGTTAACTGACTGGTGATTAGCGCTAAGCTAATCACCTGACGGTCAGGGCCCACCTGTCGGTGGCTCAGGCGACGGCTCATCGCAGGCAACCAAGCCAGACGGCGGAGTCCGCCTACAGGCCATGGGAGCGGCGGCTAGGAATACTGAGGCGAAGCCCTGGCTCGTCCGCATCGCGTGGGACACGCGGGGAGGCGAGGGGCGGCTGAAGCTGACGGCGGCGAGCTCGCTCGCGGCGGCCGGAGCTCGGCATGGATGGGCGCGGAGATGTGGAGGTCGTTGGGTCGATTGGGAGGTCGGGGCAGCATCTATGGGACCCTACGAGCACGCCGGAATGCTCAACCGAGCACGGCATGTGCTCTGGCCATGATGGCCATGTCGCCGGCGGCAAGAGCTCTCGGCTCCGGTGGCTAACGCGGTTAGGAGGGGGGAAACGCGACGGGGCTAGGGGGAAAGGATCCGGGGCTCACCGCGGTTGCAACGGCGTGGACAGTGGGCTCGGGGAGGCACCGGAGGCAAGGAATCGTCCGGGGACGTCCGGCGGGCCCGAGGTGGAAGACGATGCGATGGCGGCTCTACAGGGCATCCCGGCTTGCAGTGCTCGTCGATGAAGAAGAGGACGACGATGCGGCGCTTCTGGACTCGACGACGGCGGCTAGAGGTGGTCGGAGGCGCGGTGGTTCCCGGCGGCGCTCTCGGACGCGGTCGGGTCCGGTCAGAGAGAGAGAGAGCAGAGAAGGGGGAGAGAGAGAGGAGGTCCTCCCGATCCAGACAGCGTCGAGGTGGACATCCTGAGCGTCGACGTGGCCAGGGGAGGCAGGCACGCAGGTGGCGTGGAGGCCTGGCCGGGCGCGCTCGCCGTGCCCTCCTTTGCCTCTGCCTTCTGGCAGAGGTGAGGGATGACTGGCCATGGGCCAATGGGCCGGCTAGCTGCTGGGCTTCAGGTACGTTTCCCCTTTTCTTTTATTTATTGTTTTGTTTTTCTATTTTTACAGTTTGTTTCAATTTGGTTTTTCAAACCAAATTACTTTAGTTGCTACTGAAAAATATTGTGGAACCTAAATGGAATTTTCCACAGCTCCACAAAATGTTTCAGAATTATTGGAGCTATTAAATATAATTATAGAATTTTATAACTCCAATTCAAGTACTTAATGATTTAATTCAATAGACAAAAGTGACATGGGAAAAATATGAGTCACCTCTGGTTTATGTCTCCACATTTTTCCAGAAATGATGAACATTTTAGAAGGCCACTTTGGTTCATTGAAAATATATTTTTGTTGAACCTATTTGAATTCGAATAGTGCTAGGGTTTGGTCATCCCCATTTCAAGTTTAAAGAAATTTTAAACATGATGCAATCACAAACATGGACCTAGGTGCATAACAAAGCTAGGGATGTGACACCCCCGATATTCACAAGGAGTTTGTGATATATTGTGATGCATCGAGAACCGGGCTTGGAGGTGTTCTGATGCAAGAAGGCAGAGTCGTAGCATATCTATCCAGACAGCTATGTCCTCACGAAGAGAACTACGCTACTCATGATCTTGAGTTGGCAGCCGTAGTTCATGCCTTGAAGACATGGCGTCATTACCTTCTGGGGAAGCAATGTGAGATATACACAGACCACAAGAGTTTGAAGTATATTTTCACTCAAAAAAATTGAACATGAGGCAGCGAAGGTGGTTGGAGTTGATCAAAGATTATGACCTCAGTGTTCAATACCACCCTGGAAAGGCTAATGTGGTAGCAGACGCCTTAAGCAGAAAGGCTTGTTCCTTGAATGCTATGATTAAGGAAAGGCTACCCGCCCTGTATGAAGAGCTTGAAAGCTTCGGCTTGGAACTAGTTGCACCTGGATTCCTCGCCAACCTCGAAGCAAAGCCTACCTTGATGGATATATTAAGGAAGCTCAGAAGGGACACGAAAGCATTGAAGGCATAAAGAGGAAGATCAAGGCAGGCAAGGCTCCAGTTTTCTCGGTGGATGAACAAGGAGTTGTATGGTTCAGAAATCGTATCTGCGTACCCAACAAATAAGAGCTGACGAATTTGATATTGCAAGAAGCCCATGACACTCCATTTTCTGTCCATCCTGGAGGAACCAAGATGTATCAAGACCTCAAAGCAAGATTCTGGTGGCATGGCATGAAACGGGAAATAGGCACCTTCGTTGCTAAGTGTGACGTATGCCAGAGAGTCAAAGCTGATCATCAGTGACCCGCTGGACTATTGCAACCTCTCAAGGTAATTGAATGGAACTGGGACAAAGTCGGGATGGACTTCATCACCGGATTACCAAGGTCTAGCAAGGGACATGATTCCATTTGGGTCATTGTCGATCATCCGACCATGGTAGCCCATTTCATTCTTGTCAAGACCACCTACGATTGTAGCCAGCTGGCTAACCTCTACATCAACCGCATCGTGAGTCTTCACGAAGTTCAAAAGGAAATTGTGTCAGATCGAGGAACCCGTTTACCTCAAGGTTTTGTAAGAAGTTTCAAGAAGCAATGGGAACCAAGCTCTCCTTCAGCACTGGCTTTCACCCCCCAGACCGGTGGACCGACAGAACGAGTAAATCAAGTACTCGAGGATATGCTCCGTGCTTGTGCTTTGGCATATGGAGCCAAGTGGGAAGATTGCTTACCATTTGCCGAGTTCTCCTACAACAACAGCTATCAGTCGAGTCTTCAGATGGTACCATTTGAGGTGTTATATGGACGCAAATGCCGTACTCCCCTCAACTAGTCGGAGACCGGAGAAGGCCTAATCTTTGGGTCAGACATTCTCCGCGAAGCGGAAGAGAAAGTTCAACTCGTCCAAGAGCGTCTCGAGACCGCCAAAACGAGACAAAAGAGCTACGCCGACTATCACCGCCGAGAAGTGAACCTCAACGTCTGAGACTATGTCTATCTTCGAGTCACACCTCTTAAAGGGACTAAGCGTTTCCACGTCAAGGGAAAGCTCGCACCAAGATACATCGGCCCCTTCAAGATCACAGCAAGACGAGGAGAGGTTGCCTATCAGCTAGAACTACCTTCCGAGCTATCTGATGTGCACAACGTTTTCCACGTGTCAAAACTCCGAAAGTGTCTCCAAGTTCCCAACCGCCCCGACCTCTACAAGGACATCAACCATCAAGCCATCGACCTTCAGCCATACCTCACTTATCATGATAGTCCAGTTCATATTTTGAATGAAGCTGAACATTGCACCCGAAGCCACACCATCAAGTATTTCAAGGTCCAATGGAGCAATCACACTGAAGCAGAAGCAACCTGGGAGCGTGAAGACTATCTTAGACCTGAGTTCCCTTATCTTTTTAGCGCTTAACCTAGGAATCTCGGGGACGAGATTCTTGTAAGGGGGGTAGGTCTGTCACACCCTGTGTTATATCACTTTGCTATGCTTGGATTTACAAAATTTGGAACCAATTAAAACGTTTTCAGTGCATGAGCTTGTTTGAATTGTTGCTTGTTTGCTTGTTTGGCTGTTTGTGTATGGCACTCTTAGGTTCTACTCCTCTCCATATTTATCTTCCTTCATCCAAACTTCTTGCCCAATGATCATACCATGTGTATATTACCTAAAACTATTTTTATCAAAATTTATTTTGGCCAAAAAGGATTTATTCAAACTAGGTTTTCAAACCCCCCTGAATTGAGGTTTGCACTACAAGTCCTCAAATTGGGTGGATCCTTTTTCCCCAAAGGATTTTGGGTAATGCTACGCGTCCGCCGGCTGATCTTTTTAAAAGATCAGTCAGATCGCGAGGCGTCGGATTGGACGGATAGAACGAGCCGAGCGCGCCTCTATTAATGAAACATAGTTCTTGTTGCGGACGGATCTTTTAAAAAGATCCGCCGACCGACGCGTAGCAGTCCCCTTACGGGCCTGCTACTCGTCGGCCGGTGGATCTTTTCAGAAAGATCCACCGGCTCGCGAGCCGTCCGATATTGTGACGCGTGCGTTTAGTTTTTCTTTTCCAATTTCCTGCAACAATACTCTTGTTGCAAAACCTTCTCTCTTTTAATTTCCTACAACAATGACTTTGTTGCGAACCCCTCTCTTCTCTAATTTCCTGCAACAAGTTCCTTGTTGCAAAACCTTTTTTTTATAATTTTCTGTAACAAGACCCTTGTTGCAAAATTGCAAACATATCTCCCGCTGCGTCCAATTTTCTGTAACAAGATCCTTGTTGCAAAAATTGCAACAACATCTTCGGCCACATCGCACACTAACACACTCGTCTTTTGCTACCGCTGTTCCGCAACAACGTTGTTGTTGCAGAAACTTAGAGCGGACATGGACGTACGGCATGGTGATCTGCAACAACCCATTTGTTTCGTTCAAGTCAACTAAAACAAGGGGTGACTTGCAAGAACTGTACTAGGATAGAGATTTCTTCGGAGTAGCTCGATCCAAATCAAATCCAACGGCTACGGAGGAGGTGGACACGCGCACAAACATCTGCCGGTTGAGGGATAGAGTTTTCCTTATTTGAAACCCACTATATATATTACTTCCCAAAACCACCAAATATTAATTTTAAAGATTATATTACTATTTTATTTAAAGGCTTTTTCTTAAGGCCAGAAATGGTTTTTCATAGGGAAAAATTATTTAAATGCTTTAAAAATATTTGAGAAAATTTAGGGAAACTCAGTGGACATATTTTCCATATATATGAGTTTCAACACATGGTCATGTTCAACATAATGGGAAAAACCCCTCAAAACCCTTTCTGCCCAAATCAAGCTTTTGAAATATTTCTATAAGAAATATTCTCAATAAATTCCAGGAAAATTCCAGCAAGGCACACATGCTATATGTGATGATCTTGCAAAGTTTCATCTCAATCCCCCTTGGTTTGCTTCACCAAAATATTCCAAAACCCCTTCTGTCCAGATTCAAATTTGAACAACTTTACATTGTGAAGTTTCTCCCCTTGACCCCAAACTTTGTGGGCATGTGCTAAACCCCAAATGATGATACCACACCAAGTGGTGGATTTGGGGGAAATAAAATGCATGCCTAGATCTACAGAAATGTGATTCTGTTGATTTCTAGGGTTTTACAAAGTTACATTGTGAACTTTCTTTAAATGATCGCAAACTTGGTGGTCCACTCTAATTTTACCTATATTTTCTCCCTGTTAACTCCCATGGCAAGGAAAGTCCATTTGCTAGTCCAAACACTGATCAAACACCTTCTGGTGGGAAGCAAATCTCAATGATTGAACCCCTTCCCTTGTTCTCCTTGAGCCACAACTTTTACCACAACACCATACCACCCTTCCTCACCTCTGGTATAAGTCCTGGCGCCAGAGAGCATGATGGCAAGGGTGAAACCCCCATTTTCCCTCTCTGGACAGCCCCTTTTTCACCTTTCTCTCACTTCTCTCTCTCACTCATGGCTACTCTAGAGCATCCAAGGCTCTTTCCCACTTGTTTACTCCCTCCTGCATTCCCTGGACACAAGTGGACACACCAGAGCGCGTCAAAAGCTCAGGCATGCCGGCCAAAGTCGCGCTCTAGAGCGCGCAGCTGCGCTCTAGAGGGTTGACCTCCCTCTCCTGCCCATTCCCGACCACCTTGAGCTCCCCCCTCGCACCAGTCGAGGCCCCTCGACGTCTGCAACACGCCACTCCCCTGTCCCCCTCCCCTTTCTCCCTGCAACGGCTCTCCACACGCGCGTCGCGGCCGCCCCTTTCGGCCATACGCGGGCCTCACACGCGCGCACGCTCCCGCCTCCCCTCTTGCTCCCTCTGGTCGTGGACGAGCCCCAGGTGGACCGCAGACCCACCAGCCCCTCCTCCCGTGGCCTCTGGCCTCGGCCCCGAGCTCGCCGGCGCACCCGAGCTCGGTGGACCGCGGGCCGCCTATAAAAGGGCACCCCGAGACCCCTCTCTCCCTCTGCTGCGCCTCTCCCACTCCCAATTGCACGCCAAAACCACACCAGCGAGCTCCCAAAGCCCCTGTGCTCGGGATCGACCGAGGCACCGCTGCGTCGGGGCTCCGTTGATCACGGGATACATGCCCGCTCCGGCTCTCTTCTCTCCTCCATCGTGACCGCAGCAAACCCCCGGTCCTCTTCCCCCTCCTCTCCGCTCGGATTGCGGCGAGAGTCGTCAACTTCGACCACCTCCCGAAGCGCCTCCGCCGCGGCCACCTCACCGCCGGCGATTGCCTGCGCTCCGGCGACCACTCCGACCACCATACGAACGGCGGGAGTGCAAGGAACCCATTCCTGTCCTCTGCTCGCCTCGCCGTGGCTGGAACCATCGACGGTGAGCTCCTCTGCCCTCTGGCAAGGGGTTGACGACGACCCCGACAAGTGGGGCTCGTTCGTCAGCCTCCCGCGTCTCTCTCTCTCTCACTAGCCCGCGGGGCCCGCCCATCAGGTTTAAACCTGGCGCGGCGCGAGCGCCCGGTTCGCCTGGGCTGGTTGGCCTCTAGGCCGGCCCAGCTGCGGTCAGATCTGGCCCAGGGCACTGGAGCCCTTTTCTTTTTCTTTTCTGGCAGCAATTGCAAAAATGCCACACAAATAAATATTTGTCCAATTCCAAATATTTTTCCACCACAAATCTTATAATATTCTGTAGAAGTTTATAGTGCCACTTGTGTAAATTTTTGAAAACAATTTATGTACTGGTTTTATTTAAAGGCTAGTTTTGATTATTTTTAGCCTCTGTTTAAATAGTTTTCAAAATCTTTTTGACAAAAAAACCTTAGGAAAATATTTTTAATATAGTTTGTAGTATTTATCAGAGTAGGGCAACATTTTAGAAGTGAGTTTTGTGCTCTGTTTTTGTGATGATTCTTATTTTTACCATTATTTATCGCGACGATAGATTGCGAGGTTGACGAGGGAGTTGGACCCGAAGACTTTGAAGACCCCGAAGTCTTTGTTGAGCCAAGCAAGCAGCCCTTTTACCATGTTAAGAAACCATTTTCATGCATGTCATATAGCACTTTATTTCTTGATGTTGATCATGTTGATGTGGTGACCACTACGGTGGGATGCCTCCGATACTTTTACCATTGATACTTGCATCGTGCATGGCCCTACCTCCTCATGAGGGTTGTGCGGGTGGGAGTAGATAGGATGCTTAGTAGATGCTACGCAAATTGGGACGGGAATATGCATGGTGATGGAAACGAAAGTGATTTCAAAGACTTTTCGAAAACCCCGTCAGGTGCCACTAATGCCCGAGGGAGATGATGTTGAGTTAGGTAACCACTTGAGAAAGAAGTGGTGTACCGGAGCAAGTGAGTGTGTGTGTGTTTTCGAAAACGGATTAGATTTAAGATTTGTCGACCGTCCCAACCTTACATGTACAACCACGATACCCCTTATGGGACGGGGCTTTGTCGATTACCTTGGTGGGTACTAGCATAGAGCCCGCATTACTAGTGGCGGGAGTGACGAGGTCACTCTCGATACGGGGTCGTGCCTGGTAGGGCGATAATGCGATGTCTTTACAGGCACCGGGCACACCGTTGCGTGCCCTCATGGATGATACGTGTGATGTATATCATGAGGGATGGCACCAACGAGTGGACTCTTTGTTTAGTATCGCTAGGGGAAAGGCATTGTTCGGGTTCTTACCTCGGATATGAAATATACCTTGAGTCGTGGATGACACGGAGGTTCCTCTAGTCTTGTGGGTAAAGTGTGCAACCTCTGTAGAGTGTAAAACTATTCGAATAGCCATGTCCACGGTCAAGGACAGTTGGGTGGTGCTGCTTAAACTACATCCAGTGTTTACTAAACTTGGTGTGAGTGTGTGGAATAAAAGGCTGATACTTGAGCTAAGCCAGATGACTTGGCACGATGACTGAACGTGAGGTGTTCAAAGGAAACTTGAGCTGAGTCCGATGACTTGGCATGATGATTGAACATGAGATGTTCGATCCTTGTTCATATTGATATCTGTAACCTGTTCATATGAATACTTGAATCCTCATGATTCATGCTTTACAAGTAATTGATCATGTCATTGCACTCAAAATTAGCTTTTCGCAAACTTACCTATTTAGTGCTATATCATGCATTGTTATTGCCTTGTTCCAAACATGGGTTGCTTGCGAGTACATTCAAAGGACTCATTGGCTTGCCACTGGTTATTTAATTGGCCAGGCATGGAAGAGCAGGAATATGGCGAAGAGTTCGTTGGTGAGAAACATGCGAACTAGGACGCTTCCCAGTCAGAATGCTTGTAGGTTTAAGGCAGATGGCATGGGTTCACGCTTCCGATCAAGATTTCCGCTGCTTGTTATGTTTAAGTGTTTGGCCCTTGCGGCCTTATCTATGTAAGACTTGACCTTCATGGTCTTTATTTGTGTAAGACGCTAATGTGGATGTAAGACTCTTGTTATTCAGCTTCTGTGTGTTCAGTGAGCATTGATCTCTGGGATCACTGTACACGTGCATTCGGTGATCACGACTTATGAGTCGAGGTCCTCACAAGTAGTATTCTACTTAGTGCGGAATTTTTGGCTAGCAAAGATATTGAGCAAGCACCACATGTTGAAGGATCTATGACAATATAACTTCTATGTGGATATGAACAAGCATAAATCATTACGTTGTCTTCCTTGTCCAACGTCAACAATTTTGACATATAATATTTGATGGGGGCTCACAATCATAAAAGATGTCCAAGATAGTGTATTTGCATGTGAATCTTCTCTTCCCTTATTAATTCTTTCATGAATCGCATCATTGACCAATGCTATGTTTGTCAATCTCCAACAAATTTTACTACTTATAGTTTTCCTTATGTGATGTCATTACTCACCATAAGATTAGCATATGATTCTTTTCCTTTATTTTGATTGCAACAAGAGAGTAGAGAGGCAAAAACTCAAACTAAACTTTATTATATAACTCTCACTCGATTACATAGATTGATAGGCCACGAAACTAACACACGAAAATAGATCATGCCAAACTTTTATGCAACTAAAGCAAAGGGAAACTAAAGATCAAACTAAAATAGGTAAAGGTGAATAAAAGTGGTGGTGATACGATACCGGGGCACCTCCCCCAAGCTTGGCTCAAGCCAAGGGGAGTGCCCATACCCGTGTGCTCAAGTCTCCTTTGGTGGTGGTGATGATGTAGTAGGCTTGTCCTCCAGCTTCCAGGGCAAGGGCTCCCCATCAAAAGTTGACGCAAAAGTCCACTGAGTCCTGCAACTGGCAGCTAAACTCATACCTTTAAATCTTGCTTCATATTCAAAAACCTGGTTTTGAAGATCATAAACTTGACTTTGCAGAAAATTGATTTGCTCATTGAGGGTGGAAATTATGTCCTTCACAGACCGGCCATCCACCATCTGATCACGGGTGAATTCCGTGATCATGGAGTAATTGGAACTAAGTCCACGCTCCACCATCTTTTGGCACTTGAAGATTTCCTGTTCCACCGCCTCGAGCCTAGCCTTCACGCTTCTGGTCTTCTTGGGTCCCTAAACATCGCAGATGTGGAGCACCCCTTAACGCATCTCAATGGCTTGAGGGTGCTTCATCACCTCCGGCAGGTATGGGTTGATGAACTTCTCGAAGAACATGTCCTTGGAGGAACTTGTGGAGCCATGAAGATCTAGATCTGACGAGAAAACAACAAGAAACAAGAACAGAGGATTTTTCTGCGATGCGGTTGTCGAAACAGTCGGGGGTATATATAGATAATTTTTATTCTTGGGAAACAAGCATATGGAAGGAAAACGGAGTCGGGAAGGTGGCCGAGGTGGGCACAACCCACCAGGGCGCGCCCAGGGGTGCCTGGCGCGCCCTGGTATATCGTTCTCACCTCGATCACCTTTCGGTTTATTTCTTTATTTCCCAAATTTTCTAATATTCCAAAACTGACAAAAAATATTTTTACGGATTTTTCGGAGTCCGTTTACTTACCGTATCACGTACCTCCTATTTTTCAGAATTCTGGAGTGTTCCAGAAGGTTTCTTTTATGTGTTCCTCCGGTGTCATGGTTTGGATAATATTGCTTTCAACGTTAATAGGCGTACCTGAGATATAATGCGTAATTCTTTGACCATTGACCACCTTCGGGTTAGTACCTTCGGCGTTATTAATCTTGATAGCTCCAGAACGATAAACCTCTTCGATAATATATGGTCCTTCCCATTTGGAGAGCTTACCTGCAAAAAATCTTAAACGAGAGTTGAACAAAAGAACATAATCTCCTATTTTGAATTCCCGCTTTTGGATTCTTTTGTCATGCCATCTTTTTACTTTTTCTTTGAATAGTTTGGCATATTCATAGGCTTGGGTTCTCCATTCATCTAGTGAGCCAATATCAAATAGCCTCTTCTCACCGGCAAGTTTGAAATCATAGTTAAGTTCTTTAATTGCCCAAAATGCCTTATGTTCTAATTCTAGAGCCAAATGACAAGCTTTTCCATATACCATTTTGTATGAAGACATACCCATAGGATTTTTATAAGCTGTTCTATAGGCCCAAAGTGCATCATCTAATTTCTTAGACCAATTCTTACGAGCCCTATTGACAGTTTTTTGTAATATTAATTTTATTTCTCTATTGCTAAGTTCAACTTGACCACTAGATTGACGATGATAGGGTGATGCAAATCTATGGTTAACATCATATTTAGCAAGCATCTTACGGAAAGCACCATGAATAAATTGTGAACTACCATCGGTCATTAAATGTCTAGGGACTCCAAACCTCGGGAAGATAACATCTTTAAGCATTTTAATGGAGGTGTGGTGATCAGCACAACTAGTTGGAATATCTTCTACCCACTTAGTGACATAATCAACAGCAACAGAAATATGAGTGTACCCGTTAGAGGAAGGAAAAGGCCCCATATAATCAAAACCCCAAACGTCAAATGGCTCAACAACAAGTGAATAATTCATAGGCATTTCCTGACGCTTACCGATATTACTAATTCTTTGACATTCATCACAAGACAAGACAAACTTACGGGCATCCTTGAAGAGAGTAGGCCAATAAAAACCGAATTGCAATACCTTATGAGCAGTTCTATCTCCCGCATGATGTCCTCCATAAGCTTCGGAATGACATTTCCGTAGGATTTGTTCCTGTTCATGCTCAGGTACACAGCGTCTAATAATACCATCTACTCCTTCTTTATAAAGATGTGGGTCATCCCAAAAGTAATGTCTCAAGTCATAGAATGTTTTCTCTTTTGTTGGTATGTGAAGCTAGGTGGTATATATTTAGTGACAATGTAGTTGGCATAATCAGCATACCAAGGGGTGTTTTGTGAAACACTTATTGCAGCTAACTGTTTGTCAGGGAAACTATCATCAATAGGTAGTGGGTCATCAAGAATATTTTCTAACCTAGACAAGTTATCAGCTACGGGATTCTCAGCTCCCTTCCTATCAACGATGTGTAAGTCAAATTCTTGAAGCAAGAGAACCCACCTAATGAGTCTAGGTTTAGCATCTTTCTTTTCCATAAGGTATTTTATAGCAGCATGATCGGTGTGAACAATAACTTTTGAATCAACAATATAGGATCTAAATTTATCACATGCAAACACAACTGCTAAAAATTCCTTTTCAGTAGTAGCATAATTTCGTTGGGCACTATCTAGAGTTTTACTAGCATAATGGATAACATTCAATTTCTTATCAACTCTTTGTCCTAGAACAACACCAACATCATAATCACTAGCCTCACACATAATTTCAAAAGGCAAGTTCCAATCAGGTGGTTGAACGATAGGTGCAGAGGTTAAGGCTTTCTTGAGTGTTTCAAAGGCTTCCTCCAAAGGTTTCCTCTTCCGTGCAAGAAGACCAGGACCAAGGGCTCGGCAGGACGGATGTCACCCCCGAGCCTACGAGCGCGTCACGCCGGGGAACTTTATCAGGCGAAGACCACCTTTTTTCAGGATAAGCTGCGACCTTGTCCCCTTTCAAAACGGCCGTTGTGGCGACCCTTCCCGCCTGATATTTTCGGGGCAAGAGGACCGGGGCCAATATAAGGGGGGAACCAGCCCCCACAGAGGGGAGACACTTTTCGTTGGCCAAGAACAAGCCTTGTATTCCTCTTCCTCCTCAAGCAATCCACCAAGCAGGAGTAGGGTTTTACACCGCAAGGTGGCCCGAACCTGGGTAAACTCTGTGTGTCCTTGTTCATCTTCCTAGCTCTAACCACTGGAGAGTCGTCATGAGGTTGCGAGGTAGAGTAGGGCCGGAGAGCGAGCGCACCCCAGTGTTCGAACCTTCTTGGGTCTGCGGAGCCCCGAATCCGACATTTGGCGCACCAGGTAGGGGTGTGTCGACGCTCTTCGGCTCCAACAACTCCGGCTTCATCAACCCCATGGCCGACGTTCGCCGTGTGCGTGCTGAGCGCAGGGCATCTCGGGTCGTTCAGAGCGCCCCGGTTGGCCGCCGTGGTCGTCGCCACTCCACCGGCGCCGAGGGCGTGGCGGCCACTGACCCTGCTGCTCGCGAGCAGCAGGATTCATCCGCACACCCCTCTATGCAACGGGAGGGCCGCACCGCCACTGCTTCCTCCTCCCACGCCTGCCTCGAGCGGGTGAACGCGCGGCAGCGCTGCTCATGGCGCGCGAGCTGCTCCACTACCGGCCAGCGGACGGGGCTGGCTACGATGTGTGGCTGGGCCGCATCATGGAGCTCGTCACTGCCGCCGGGGAAGCCCCGGTACCCTCCCGGTCGTTTCGTCCCCCGCCGTCCTGCGCGGGCGAAGTGGCTCATGGAGCGCCTCCACCTCCTCCCATGCATGACGAGCGTCGAACCCCGGCACGACGCACACCCCCGCGACCAACGTCATGAAGCACCCCCGCGGAACCAGGACGAGGCCAGCCAGCAAATCGTCAACCGCGCGGCGCCTGACGCGCATGCGGCTCTTGAACAGCAGTGCCAGTGTCAAGACCGGGTCGCACGGGATGTGGCCGCGGCCGGGCGCCAGAATCAGGCCGCCCTTGTGTGCGGTGGTCCTCTGAGCACCGTGGGCTGTCGGGCCTTCACCCGTGAGCTCCGCAGGGTGGTCTGGCCTGCCAAGTTCAAGCCTGAGCTGCCCCAGCGCTATGACGGCACCATCGACCCCACGGAAT
Source organism: Elymus sibiricus (assembly GCA_039707655.1). Classification (NCBI taxonomy): domain Eukaryota; kingdom Viridiplantae; phylum Streptophyta; class Magnoliopsida; order Poales; family Poaceae; genus Elymus; species Elymus sibiricus. The sequence goes on from CM077665.1 coordinate 245,519,192, forward strand.
TCCTCCAGCTCTATGCACTGAGCGTGGAGGCAGCGGGCGGAGACGACAAGGTCATGGCGAACTGGCTCCCGATGGCTCTTAAGGACGGTGCGCGATCCTGGCTCCTGAACTTGACCGAGAACTCGGTCTCTTCATGGAGCGAGCTGTTCATCACCAACTTCAAGGGCACGCATGACCGTCCCCTCTCCGTCATCGACCTGCGGCGCGTGAAGCAGCGCCCTGGGGAAACCCTGCGCAAGTACATCCAGCGGTTCAGTCAAGTGCGCAACAAGATCCCGCGCGCTACGGACGAAGCCGTCATCATGGCTTTCACCAACGGCGTCAAGGACCTCAAGATGTGCGAGAAGCTCGCCATCAATGACAACCTAAGCTCGGCCCTGGAGATGTTCAACATCGTCGAAAAGTGCGCCAAGGCAGAGGAAGGACTCCTGTTCGGCCACGACCACCCGGACGCCGCGCAAGATGACGGCAAGGCCAAAACCAAGGAGGTCAAGCGCAAGGGTACTACCGTGCTCGTGGCGGAGCCTGAGCAGAAGCGCGGCCGTGACCAAACCGCGCTCGAGAAAGATCGACGCCCGTTCTGCATCTACTACGACCTGCACACCCACAACACCGAAGACTGTCAGGAGCTCAGGATCCTCTGCGACAAGCGCGTTGGCCGGTGCCCGAAGAGGAGCGACCGTGGCGCAGGCCGCGGAGGTGGTGGCGGCCGTGGCGGCGACCGATGGGACGGTTGCGGTGGCAACCCCCGCCAGGGCTGGCAGTAGCAACCTCGTGACAACGGCCGGCGCGACCACCCTCGCGAGGTGCGTCCTCGGGACAAGGCCACGCTTCCCCTGCTGCCACCACCCCCAAGAAGGAGCAACGACGACCAGCGTGATGAGAACTCTGGGGGCTACCAGGAGCCTCGCGCGGTGGCTTGCATCCTTGGTGGGGCCCATACCCCTCTGTCCAACCGTCGGTTCAAGCTGTTTTCTCGTAAGGTGAATGCTGTCCTCCCGAGGCTGGAAGCCGTGAGGCCCCTCAAGTGGTCCCAGTATGCTATCTCTTTTGATGCCAGCGACAGCCTGAAGTCCTCGTCCGCCGCGGGTGCACTCCCCATGATGTGCACCCCCACGATCAGCAATGTCGCCGTCACCAAGACCCTCATCGACGGAGGCGCGGGCCTCAACGTGCTCTCGGTGGAAACCTTCGACATGTTCCAAGTGCCCTACGACCAGCTGATGCCAACCAGGCCTTTCTCCCGAGTGACCAGCGGCTCCACCACCCCGCTGGGGCAGATCCACCTCCCCATCACGTTCGGCACGCGCGACAACTACCATACCGAGCTCATCGACTTCGACGTGGCACACATCGGCCTCCCATACAACGCCATCCTGGGATACCCAGCCCTGGCCAAGTTCATGGCAGCAACGCATCACGGCTACAATGTCCTCAAGATGCCGGGATGCAGCAACGTAACCACCATTACCTGTGATGAAAAGAACGCGGTCTGCTCCCTCGAGCGTGCTTACAAGCTTGCCGCGGCAGAGCACTCTGGGGACGCGGGGGACGTTGAGCCTCGCGAGGCCGCGCCCGAGGAAGAAGCAGCTGTCGGTGTCAAAACAGGCGGATCTCGGGTAGGGGGTCCCGAGCTGTGAGACTAGAATCGATGGTAACAGGAGACGAGGGGGATGAGGTTTTACCCAGGTTCGGGCCCTCCTATGGAGGTAATACCCTACGTCCTGCTTGATTGTATTGATGATATGAGGATTACAGAGTTGATCTACCTCGAGATCAAGTAGCTAAAACCCTAGATGAGTTCTGTCGCCCTACAACCTAAAACCCTCCGGCTTATATAGATGCCGAGGGTACCTAGGGTTTACACATAGTCGGTTACACGTCGAAGGGATAAACATGCCTATTCACTACTTAAACATGGAGGATACGCCACGATTCTAGAAGCTTCCTTCCTGGAGTCAGGATCTTCGATCAATCCAGTACTCGGCAAACGGCCCATATAGTCCGGCCCATAAGAAGCAGGTTGGCTATCCGAGGACCCCTGAAACCAGGACTCCCTTAGTAGCCCCCGGACTAGCCTCCAACGCCGAGGTATGTTCGGACAATGTTGTACACTGAAGTCTTCGGCTTGCGAGGCGAGTCCCTCCATCCCTTTTTGTTCGGCAACCATCCTATCATCGGTGAAATCCCAAACATCACGGGATTGCTGGGTCCATAGTAATAGTGTTTCTTGGTCTTCGCGCATCGTGGGGAGACGAGCGGTTCAGTAGCTTTTTACAAAACTACCCATCCCACAAAGGAGGAACCACCCATTTAAACAAACTGAATCGTGGTCTAGGCCACATCTTCTTCTTTCCCATCGGAAAAAGCCTCCAGCGAAAGGTCTCCACCAAAAATGGCGAGTGCCCCCAGTTCCTCCTCGCATCCTTACGGATCCTGTCGGGGATATTACCCCGCAGTATAACCCGGCCGGAAGTATGACCCGGCCAGGACTTGGCGACTCATTGGTGACCCGGTCGAGACTTGGCGGTTCATTGGTGACCCGGCAGGCGGGTCAGACGAGCGACAAGGCCCAGGGCCCAGCGAGCAAGCCGGTGCAAGGCGGCTCGTGGACGGGCCTGGAGGGGCGGCTCACAAGAGAAGGCCCAAAGGAAACAAGACCCGGATTAGGACTCAAGAGAGACTAGTCCTAATCCTAGTCCTAGTACGACTCTACATGTAAACCTACCCCTTCAACTTATATAAGGAGGGGTAGAGCACCCCTAGAGGGGACAAGTTCAAGTCATTATAGATAGACAGATTAGAGGCTCTCGAGATTATAGGTAGCAACTCTGCACCCTTGTAATCGAGATCATCCTCATCATCAATATAGACACAAAGCAGGACGTAGGCTTTTACCACCATCGGAGGGGCCGAGCCTGGGTAAACTTGCGTCTCTCGATTCCGACCAACCCCTCTCAAGCCGCCACATAGTTGCGATGGCCTCACACCCAAGTTCTCTCACAAGGACATCTTGCCATGACAAATCCACGACAATTGGCGCCCACCGTGGGGCGACGCGAATGATGGTGTTGTGTTCTTGAAGGGATATCTTCAGGGATCGAGAAGCTTGCGATGTGCTGGATGAAGAAGAGCCGGCGCAGAAGTTGAACCAGCATGTTCAAGCTTGAGATGCTCGCGATGGGTTCTTGGAGATTTTAGGGTTGCGTGTTGTGCACGTTATGAAGACCCTCCGAGTCCGAGAAGAGAGTAATTTTGGTGGCAGCCTTGGATGGTCCGTCAACCGCGAGTTACACCGAGACATACAGGAAATTTTCGTGGCAGTCGTTCAATCTGATCCGCCGAGTTGCGGTAGCTGCTTCACGCCCCCGCCTCCGTTTCGAGTCTCTAGGCGGTCTGCTCAACTCCACTTCATTAAGATGAAAAGGCCGAGTCGAACAATTACTCCAATTAGTACTACTCCACGTACTATATCAACTAGTACTTCCCATAAGCAAGACCGAATTAGAGGAGCACTACGTTTGTTTTTATAAGGAAGTCCAATCAGATCAGCGTGTTCCTTTGGTACTACTACTAATCAAGACAATAAATTCGTCTAAGGTCAGATAAGGTCAGATGGTTTTGTACCAAAAATTTGCGCATGCATGCACTTGATCAGCTGTAGATCAAGACAAGAATAAAATACAGGAACAAGCATGCATATCCCTACATTGTAAAAAAGTTACGATGGAGAAATCAGCCCAGTCCGCCTGGCCGGCTGGCTTTGCTGCGCCTGCTCACCTCGCCCTGAGCCGGCTCCACGCCGCAGCTACAGCCTCGTCTCCGCCGCGTCTTTCTCCACTACGCCGGATCCGCCCCGCGGCTCCACCTAGCGCCCTCGCCTCCGCCTTGAGCTGCCACGCCCGCCGGCTAGCCGTTGCAGTTTTCGCCTCCGCACCTGCCGGCTCAGCGCGCCTGCCGGTCGCTGCCGCGCCTCACCGATGAGCCACCAACGTCACCGCCTCGTCTCGCCTGGCCACCGCTCGCCCGCGCCGCTCCGACCATCCTCGCGCGCTCCTACACCCGGCTGGCCTCCACCGCCCACGGCGCCGGCCTCCGCCGCGTTTTTGTGCCGCCGCCGCCTCGTCGTGAGTTGCCGCCTCGCGACTGAGCCGCCGTGGCCTCCGCGCTTTGGGCCGCTGCGGCGTCGGTCTCTGTCGCCTCGCGTCCGAGCAGTCGCGGCTTCGCTCCAACCACCAGGCCGCTGAGCCTTCCAAGCCGCCAGCCTCCGAGCTCTGCCAGCCGCGACGACCAAGTCGCCCCTGCTGTTCCACCTCCACGCGCACCTCCGCCGTAGCTCACCTCGAGCAGGCCTGCGCCCCGCCTCATGCTGCAGCTTCGCTTTGCCGCCATGGCTTTCCGTGGCTCCGCCACACCGGCTCCTCCGCGTCTCATTACCCATGCCAACCGGCCGAACCCCGCTCCGGTTCGCCATGGCCGGTCGTGCCCGCTTTCGTTATGGCTCGCCTTCGCTCCACGCCCGGCCGGCCATCTTCGCCTCTGAGCCGCCGAGGTCGAGAGCCACCTCGTTCAACTTACGCCTCGGCCTCGTTTCGCCTGCCTCGAGCCGCCAGTGCCGTTGAGTGCCACGGTCCGCCGGCCTCAAACCGCCGACTTGCCGCGTGGTCACGGGTCCACCGGCGTGCCAAGCCGCCTCCGCCTCTGGTCTGAGCCGCCTCCGCTTCTGGCCCAAGCCGCCGCTAGCTCTGCCTTGCCTCCGCAGACGCCGGCCGCAGACGCCGGCCGCAGCCGCCGGCCGCAGCCGCTTTCGGCCGCTGACTCCGCCCCCGCTCCTGGCCACCGGCTCTGCGCCGCGGTTCCACCTCACCCGTCTCCACCTCCACTACGCATGTGACTGCGTCGGTTGCCTCCCGTCAGCGCCGCCTCGCCGGTGCCGCGCCGCCGCGCCTGTGAGTCGCCGTCCCATGCCGTCGCGCGCTGCTACGGGCGGTTCCTGGCCACGCGCACCCCGTGCAAGCCGCCTCCGCTGCGTTCCTTCGAGCCGCCGCTGGTACTGAACCAAGCCGCCGCGAGCCGCTGCGCCCGCTCGCCCTCCGTGGCGCTGCCACGCCTTGCCTGCGCCAGCCCGGCCCCCCTCACATGAGCCTTTGCCAGGCCACGCCTGCCGCCGCCGGAGTAGGCCTCGAGCCGCCGCCTCCGTCGCGAACCGCCTCGCCCCTCCACGCTCGTACAAGTCGCCGACCTTCGTTCGCCGCGAATCGCCCCCGCCGCTGGTGCTCCGCTCCGTGTTTGCGCACCTCGCGCTGGACGGATTGGGCGCGCGGCGACTCTGCCTTGCCTCCGGCGAGCCGGCCCTCCGCTGCGACCCACCTCGCCGCTGTTGCCTCAACTGCACGCGTCTGCCATGAGTCGCAGCTGCCTTGCTCCACCGCTATGCTGGCCCCACGTCGGTTGCCTCCTCCCTCCCTTGGATTGGTGGTCCGAGGAAGAGAAGGATAAGGAAAGAAAAGAGGTGGGGGGCTGGCCAGGAAAAGTTGTGGGAGTCAGATAAAAAGTGGGGCAAGAAAAAATTACTATGGTTGTCACATCAATCAATCGAGCGTCCGTGGACCCAAATATGGATCATCGGTTATCTTATATCAGGTGATATTTATCTTATCTATTTTTCAGTATATGTTTCATCCGAGGACAATTACTTTGGCCTGCAATATTTTTACGCAGGACAATTACTCAAGTGGCATCATACCGCGGAGATGGAGCGCATGACAGCATCGTTATGTACTGGTGTTCGTCTGTGGCACGTTGCTCAATAGACGAGCGCAAGCCGCCGCTGCCGTGGCCCGGTTTACATCAACACGTCGGTACCGCGCACGCTCACCCGCCAGTATGAGCCGCCCAATGAGTGTGGCAGGCCGCCGTAGCCGCGGCATGGTTTTCACCAACAACACCACGACCGTCTCTCGGGGCCGCACCGGCTTACAACGCCGTGGCCGTCTCTCGCTACCGCACCGTCTTCAAACGCTGCAGCTGACTTCTACGTCGACATCAACACACCAGGGGCCGCATACACCAGTACGAGCCGCCCTACGAGCGCTCGTGAGTCGCCACCCTGCGGTCCAGTGTACATTCACACGTCAGTGTCGTGCTTCCTCACTTGAGCCGCCCAACGGACGCGCGCAAGCCGTCGTGCCCGCGGTCCGGTTTACATCAACACATCGGTGCAGTGCTCGCCTATACGAGCCACCCAACAGAGGCGCGCAAGACGCCGCCCCTGTGATCCGGTTCATCCCAACGACTCTGAAGCAAGTCATTATCATCCTCTGCCTCCACCGGATGGCTCAATGGATAGGAGTACAAATTGTCGTCACTGCGGTTTGGTTAACTTCAACAGCCAGCCGGGTCGACCATCGGCCGAGTTACTGACAAAATTCATATGGGATCATTCATAACCCGCCATCTCAACCTTCCACGGGTTCATGTTGCGTTATCAACGCCAGGGACATACAATGAGTGTCGCAGAGGTCATCAACTCGCCACAAGCTTTTGGCTTCAATAAATTTCAGTTATCAGTCGTCAACCATATGCCGGCTTATGCCGTGGCCAAGTGTGAAGAATCTCAAGCCAACTCTTCGAGTCGTCTTAAGACTCGGGGGCTACAGACATGATTCAGCAAATGTTGCTAGTTTCAGCAAATTCAAGAACCCCGAATCACCCGATCTCGGGGGCTACTGCCACATTGGTGAAAGTTTAAAGGTTGTCAGAAAATTTCCAGCACAAGCATCTGGTTCAAAAGGAATTCATCTCTCGCAAGTTCGAGTTTTCAGAAAATTAAAAGTTGCCCAAGAGGACGAGCCGCCATGATGCACCATTCAAACATGGGTGCCCTGATTCATTGGGTCATTATAAAGTCACTCGGAGGCTTCTGCCGTTTCTTCATACAAGATGGCGGCTTACAAGATGGTGCAAAAGTGGACTCCGTCGACAAGGTCATTTGGGGGCTTCCAACACGCTGGGTTTAGCTTACACACCCTCTTGATCGGCTCTTAAGCCACCGTAAGGCCGGGTTGTATACCCAAAAAGTTGAATCTGTCAACAAGGTCATTTGGGGGCTTCCAACCCACCGGGTTTAGCTTACACACCCTCTTGATCGGCTCTTCAGCCACCGCAAGTTCGAGTTAAACCTGCCTGTATGCTGTTGTTGCTCCGCTAGGTGACCCGCCGAACTCTTGCCAGTTAATCTCGATTAGAGACCCTGAGCTGTTCAAAATATTTGACAGTCACTCTCACTAGAGACCCTGTACTGGTCAAGGTTAAACCGGCGGCTCTTGTCACGTGAGGGCCGGCTTACGGAAAGCGAGGATAAACTCACCCATCTGCTGCATACTCTCCGCTATGTGGCCCGTTCGTACTCTTAAACAGTTACTCTTTTAAAGACCCTGCACTGTTTAAGGTTCAAACAACGAAGTTATGTCACGTGAGAAGTAGCTTATGGGCCCGGGGGGTACTCATGCCCTGCTGCGCCTCTCTATGGTTCGTTGTGCTCTTACCAGTTAATCTCGCCTAGAGACCCTGAGCCGCTCAAAGGAGTTGACGGTCACTCTCACTAGAGACCCTGTACTGTTAAGAGTTCAAACAACGAGTTCATGCCAGGAGAGCCGGCATATAAGTTTTCGAAAGTGGAAAAGCAAGAACATATACAAGAGTTGATCTCTTCTGGTTGTGCCTTCAAAGCAAGAACATCATACATTGCATCATACATTGCATCATCATTGCATCATCTTACCATGCATCATATATGCATGGATATCCTGGTCTACATTGCAGGAACCGGTTCTTTCAAACCGGGTTATATTATTCAAATCTCAAATAGCCAACATGGCTGGATTTTTCATTATGGTTGTCATAACCAGCATTGGATGATTGAGGTTTTCAAAGCCCCTTCAGAGTAATGGCTATTATTCCTTCATCCCAAAAATACCAGCTTACAGCAAGAAGCATGGTTCAACATTGATATGCAAGATTTTCAGCAAACATCATCTGGACAGTGGATAAAATTTTATTCTACAATAGAAGGAATAGTACTGAATCATTGCAGGCATACGACCGGCACTTGGGGGCTACATTCAAGTCCTATTTATATCAAGTATGCAAGTCCCATGTCACTGCAAGCATGCACCACGGCACTTGGGGGCTAATGCAAGCTGTTTTTCAAGTCATTATGTTGTCAACAGACCCCGTTATCTCAAGGAGATGAGCCGGCATTTCTATCTTTTTCTAAGTCCCAGCCCAGTATTGTCTTACTGAGCCGGCCCTTGGGGGCTACACATTGCTCCTCAAGTCTATATGATCAGATCTATAAAAAGTTCCTGTTCATTATTGCATAATGACCGGCCCTTGGGGGCTACAGTATTCAGCTGTTTAACAGACTATGAGGTTCAAATTGAAGACCCGGCCCATCACATACTGATGAGCCGGCCCTTGGGGGCTACACCAGCTGAAGCTTTATAAGGTATAAGACAGTTACAAGTCCCAGGCTGCTGCAGGCAAGACAACCTGGCACTTGGGGGCTACACAATCAAAGATATTATTGCAAAGCACCAAGTCATCATGGATAAACTTGGAGCTTGGGGGCTACAGGTAATATGGATATATCAAAAATTGAAGATTGTTTTCAAGATGTCAATTGTGAGTGAGACCGGCTCAACAGATTCTTATTTTAGCCGAAGCATTAAAAGACCGGTTCTACATCAGATGGATTTTCATCCCAATATTTTTATCAAGTCAGCTAGAGTCTAGTTGTTTGACCCGGCATCACCAACAATCATGACCCGGCATTATCAAAAGATCATAACCCGGCAGAGTTTATATAAGCAACCCGGCTTTACAAGTTGAAGAGTATTGGAGGCCGACTCAATGGCATATGGGTGTTGTATTCCCAATATTTTACTTCAAAGGACACTGATAAGCAAGACGATTGAGAAGACGGCTCGTTCATATGAAGAAGAAACCCAGATTTTTAAGGAGCTACTTTATTAAGCCGGCCAGTGGAGCGAGCCGGTCACTTAACATATTTATTCTTATTTCAGGAGCTTAGCATGAATAAATTCAAGCTAACCTGGGGGCTAATGTAGGGGATATTACCCCGCGGTATAACCCGGCCGGAAGTATGACCCGACCAGGACTTGGCGACTCATTGGTGACCCGGTCAAGACTTGGCGGTTCATTGGTGACCCGGCAGGCGGGTCAGATGAGCGACAAGGCCCAGGGCCCAGCGAGCAAGCCGGTGCAAGGCGTCTCGTGGATGGGCCTGGAGGGGCGGCTCACAAGAGAAGGCCCAAAGGAGAGAAAGGATTCCCTCACAAAGGAAACAAGACCCGGATTAGGACTCAAGAGAGACTAGTCCTAATCCTAGTCCTAGTAGGACTCTACATGTAAACCTACCCCTTCAACTTATATAAGGAGGGGTAGAGCACCCCTAGAGGGGACAAGTTCAAGTCATTAGAGATAGACAAATTAGAGGCTCTCGAGATTAGAGGTAGCAACTCTGCACCCTTGTAATCGAGATCATCCTCATCATCAATATAGACACAAAGCAGGACGTAGGCTTTTACCTCCATCGGAGGGGCCGAACCTGGGTAAACTCGCGTCTCTCGATTCCGACCAACCCCTCTCAAGCCGCCACATAGTTGCGATGGCCTCACACCCAAGTTCTCTCACGAGGACATCTTGCCGTGACAAATCCACGATAGATCCCGTCCTGGAGACTGGACAAGCTGCTCCGTGTCGCTCCTTTGACTTCGCGACCTCAAGACCCAAGGGTACCTTCCCTCCTCAAATCTGACAGCTGTCCGCGCCGGTTTATCTTCATTCAACGGTGAGGCCCTCGCGGAGAATTTCCCCCATCCACAAAAGGGGGAGCGTGTATGCTTTGTGCCCTTCCTCCTGCGGGGACTCGGGTTTCCCATTCATCCGTTCCTGAGAGGGTTACTGGAGTTTTACGGAATCCAGCTCCACCACCTCACCCCAGGGTCTATTCTGCACATCTCGGGCTTCGTCGACCTTTGTGAGATGTTCCTGGGCTGTGAGGCACACTTCGAGTTGTGGAGGAAGTACTTCTGCCTCGTCCCTCGCACCGGAGACAAGACAATTTTTGAGGTCGGTGGAGCCGAAGTATGCCGCATAGCGGGGACGGGATATCCCGTGGGGACGCCGAAGGAGTCTGAAGTATGGACTTCGGAATGGTTTTATATCGAGGACGTCCCTCTATTCAATCCAGCTCGGAGGGGTCTGCCCGAATACTCCGACGCCCCTTTGAAGAAAAGGTATAACTGGTGCCCAAAGAGCCTGTCCCAAGAAGACAGTGTTGAGGTGCAGTGCTAAGCAGCCCGCGTGAGGGTACTAGCCCATCATAAGCTGACCATGATCGATGTCATGGCCGCCGCCATCACCCGGTGCGTACAACCTCTTCAACAGAGGATACACCCCTTGTGGTGTTATAACGGGACAAGCGATACTACTCGCTCCTGAAGACTGGGTCCTGCCGATCAAACAGCATTAGCCGCCGCACTTGCCGACTTATACAAAGGGGAGCAAGAAGGTTTTATTCGGCGGTCGACAAAGGAGGGATACTCAAGCCACAATCCCATCGAATGGGTAAGCCTTTCTACCCTGTGACCAAAGTTCGGATTCTCAATTTGTCCCTTTCTGACCGAAGCCCTTAATTTTATGTGAACAGGAATGGAGGAGCTTTATCGAGACAGTTAACTGTCCGGCCCCTCAGCCCGAGGACTATTCCCGTGATGATGATCCGGGCTTCCATGATGACCCGGACCTATCAATCGAGTTTGAAGATGGGGTTTTCTACCAGGAGGACTTTGACGGCTCCAAGGTGGCTATCATAGCCGATTACCCTGGATCCTTCCCTTCCCCTGCGACAAGAAAGAAGAAGAAAAACTCGTCCCGCAAAAGGCAAGTATCCTCCACCGACCCAAACGCGCCGGCACCCACTCCCAAGCGCCGTAGATCCGCGCGACATACATCGGCAGCGGCGGCAGTGCCTGGGTCGGAAAGCAACAGGGATCCGACAAATGAGCCGGTTGTGGGGGCGAGCCTACCTACGAGTTCATCCCAAAGGTATTTCGCTCGACTGTTTGATTTAGTATTATGATTGATAAAGCCTCACAAGAGACCTCTTGTCGAAATATTTAGGCAAAGAGCTCGGTCGTCCCCTACCAAGGATGTCGCCGGGGTGTCCGGCAGGGCTCCAAAGTCTGGGCCTTCCGCTCATGCTGAAACTGTTGCGGAGGTTCCCATGGCCAATCCAGCCCCGGCCGATTCTGGTGATGCCCTGTCCGTCACCAAATCCGAGGTTGGGAGCGCTATGCATCATCGGCGGCGACAGGAAGCCCTGCGTCATCCGACCTTCTCCGAACAAGAGTTCAGTGCTCTGCGTACGGCGGATACACACCTCGGAGCCGCCCGAGCTGGGTTCGGGGAGGCCATGAAATTGATATCGTCCAGCCTTCAGGTGAGTAATCAGTTATTAAAGTCCGAGCACTCGTGTAAACCCAGTAGCCCCCGAGCCTTAAATTCGTCAGAACGACCGAATTAAGGATCCTTGTATCGTTTTACTGCTAATGCAGGCCTCAAAGCAACGGAGCGAGCAACTGGCCAAGGAACTGGAAGCCAGCCGAACACAGGTGGAATTTGTAAAGGCCGAGTTGGAGCAAGTGAAGAGCTTTACTCGGGAGGCGCATGGTGAGTATATCTGTTCTGCTGATCTTAGTATATTCCCGTGCTGACGCGAGGGTACTATGTAACAGCTGAATCAATAGGGCAATTACAAAGAGATTTGGATGTAGCCCGAGAATCTCAGCGATATGCCGAGTCGCAGCAGGAAGCTGGTTGTCGTGTTTTGCAACAACACCTTGAAGAGAAGAACCGCCTCAAAGAGGAGAACAAACAGCAGGCCGAAGAAATTGAGAGTTTGAAGAATCAATTGGCCCAGGCCCAAGGAGAGAACCAGAAACTAGAGAGGGGCATGTTCGGTAAGTGTGATTCTATCATCCGAATTTATTTCCTATGCATGAAGCATAACACGCATGCCGTAACTCATGTATAGGTCTCCTATCTGGGCGACCCGAAGAAGAGTTCGGATCATACCAGGGAAACCTTCTGAAAGAGTTGTCCGTCCTTCATGAGCGGGCTCGGAAGGCCATGAAGAACATGTTGAAAGCATTGTGGCCCACCGAGCAACCTCCGGAGGGGATGACCGAACTAGTCGATCGGTTCAAGGGAGCCCAAAGTAGGTTCGAGCTGTGGAAGACATCGGCCTGTCGAGAGGGAGCACGAGAGGCGTGGGCGATGATCAAGACCCGCTATACCAGACTTAACCCCGAGCGTATGGCTCAGGTTGGGCCAGTAGGGTCAGATGGACAAGAAGTGCCGCTCCACCTGGTATATGACCAAGTGATGCCTGCCGCCCATCTCTCACAAGAAGATTGCTCCCTGGACACCATAATCGACAATCTCGATAGGCAGCCAGATGTATGATTATATGTAGCTATGTACTAATAATCGAGGAACTGCTTTGTCCGTGTTGTAAACTTTGTCTTAACCGGCCATCGGCTTCGGCCTCCCGCGCTAAGAGCTTGGGAGTGTTCCTTGTAAATTATCACCCTAGGGGGAGTGAATTATGTTCGGGGAACCAGGCAATCCGGCCATGTGGTGCGAACAGACAGAAAGCACACAGGGAGATATGTTATATTACTGCTTAGCGTAAGAAACATCTTCCGAAGAAAATAGTACCCCTATCGATACCTTTCTTCAGGGTGCTACGTAAATTGTAGGCAAAAGGTCGTATACTGTTAGTATGTGACTAAGGGCTTGTGTGAGAGAAGAAGCCCGAGTAATGGTCATAACGACCACAGTCTTATTAGTTGATTCCGTCGTAGCCGATGAATTGTCTACTGAAGATAGCTAGCTTTTGGCTTCACCCGTTTGAGGTACGTATCCGGATGACCCGGTCGTAACAATCGCAGAGGTGCTCCCTTTACCCTCTAGCCGAACAATCGGGAACGTAGAGGGTAACCACAGGAGCGAGGCAACCCAGCTTGGCAAAGTCTTAGTTCGAATTGATGCATATGATGGCTTAAAAACGACAAGGAAAACATGGCGTACACAATAGGTGTGAATAAATGCTTATAATTTGAAAGCCCTGGCTTCGGAAAGAAGCCCTCAGGTGCTGTGTTCGGATTTAACACTTAAGGGTGTAGGCCGAAAATCTTAGTATAAGATCGGTTGAGCCGAACATAGAGTTGGGAAGAAAAGGAAAGAAGTCAAAACCTGCCAAAAATCAAGGTGGGAGGGAAAGGAAACAACAAAGAAAAGAAAGAAAAGAGGAGGGTAAAGAGTATGACGACACCGGTCTAGCCGTAGAAGCGCCGAAGACGAGCTGCGTTCCATGGGTTTGGTTCAAGGCGATTGTCCGACGGGTTCCAAAGGCGGTACGCCCCTCCTGCGAGTACTTCGTCAATTATGAAGGGGCCCTCCCATTTGGGCTTGAGTTTATGCTTCTGCTTCTCCGGGAGCCGTAGAACGAGTTCACCCACGTTGTATGCCTGTGCCCTGACCTCCCTGCTCTGGTAACATCGGGCCTGCTGTTGATAAAAGGTAGAGTGGGCCCGAGCTATGTCGCGCTCCTCTTCCAAGGCGTCTAAGTTGTCTTGCCGATCTAACTTAGCTTCCCTTTCTTCGTACATGCGCACCCTTTGCGCATCATGAATAATGTCGCAGGGGAGGACTGCTTCTGCCCCATAGACCATGAAGAATGGCGTATATCCCGTCGATCTATTCGGGGTGGTGCGCAGGCCCCATAGAACAGAGTCGAGCTCCTCAACCCAATGACAGTCGGACTCGTGAAGAGACCGGACCAAACGTGGCTTAATGCCGCTCATAATGAGGCCGTTTGCTCGTTCGACTTGTCCATTGGTCTGCGGATGATAAACCGATGCGTAATCGAGCTTAATGCCCATTTTTGCGCACCAGTCTTTGACTTCTTGGGCCGTGAAATTGGATCCATTGTCCGTTATGATACTGTGCAGAACGCCGTAACGGTGTACCACGCCGGATATAAAGTCGATTACTGGTTCGGACTTGGCTGACTTGACAGGTTTTGCCTCTATCCATTTGGTGAATTTGTCCACCATGACCAGTAGGTATTTATTTTTCTTGGTCCCCCCTTTAAGTGGTCCGACCATATCCAGCCCTCAGACCGTGAAGGGCCAGGTAATCGGAATAGTCCGAAGAGCTGTTGGGGGCATGTGACTTTGATTTGCGAAAAGTTGGCACCCCACGCAGTGCTTGACAAGCGACTGGGCGTCTGTCCGAGTTGTGGGCCAGAAAAAACCAGCCCGGAAGGCCTTGCCGACCAAGGCTCTTGCTGCGGCGTGATGGCCGCCCATCCTTGCATGGACTTCGGCTAAGAGCTGCCGACCTTCTTCCTCAGATATGCACCGCTGTAGTATTCCGGTGGTGCTTTTCTTGTATAACTCACCCTCGTGTACTTTGTAGGCTTTGGATCGCCGAATTATGCGCCGCGCCTCCGTCTGATCGTCGGGGAGTTCCTTGCGAAGAAGGTAGGCGAGGAAGGGCTCGGTCCATGGCGCGATTACTGCCATGACCTCGTGAGCCGAAGGCGTTTCGTCCATTACGGAGCCGCCAATGATTTGATCGTCTGGTTCGTTTGTAGGGTGAACAACCTCGTCTGCACTGGTTATATCGGCGCCCTTGTGATCGTCCTGCCAAACCACAGATGGCTTAAAGAGTCGTTCCAGGAAAGTGTTTTTGGGACAGGTTCGTGTTTGGCCCCCAGGCGAGCCAGTATGTCGGCGGCTTGGTTGTTGTCTCTAGCGACGTGATGGAATTCCAGCCCTTCTAACCATGCGGATATCTTGAGGACAGCGTCTCTGTATGCCGCCATCTTCGGGTTTTTGGCATCAAATTCGCCGTTGATTTGGGAGATGGCCAAGTTGGAGTCTCCCCGTACCTCCAGCCTGCGTATGCCCATTGATGCTGCCATCCGAAGACCGTGCAATAGTGCTTCGTATTCGGCTGCATTGTTGGAATCGGCATACATGATCTGCAACACGTATCGGACGTTGTCGCCAGTGGGGAATGTGAGGATAACCCCAGCCCCCAGTCCGGCCAAAGTTTTAGAACCATCGAAGTACATTGTCTAGTGGGAGTATGTACTATATTCCCTTGGGAGTTCGGCCTCTGTCCATTCGGCGAGGAAATCTGCCAATACTTGAGACATGATAGCTCGTCTTGGCTTGTAAGCGATTTCAAAGGGAAGGAGCGCAATAGCCCATTTAGCTATTCGGCCGGTGGCGTCCCTGTTGTTGATTATATCATTCAGGGGCACTTCGGATGCCACCGTGACCGAGCATTCTTGAAAATAGTGCCTGAGTTTCCACGATGCCATAAAGACTATATAGGCTATCTTCTGATAGTGCGGGTATCTTGACTTGCATTGCGTTAGTACTTCTGACACGTAATATACCGGCTTCTGTATCCAGAATTTGTGTCCCTCCTCCCCTCGTTCGACGACGAGCATTGCGCTAACGACTTGGTTGGTGGCCGATATGTACAATAACATGGGCTCACCCGCGCCTGGTGCTGTGAGTATGGGGTTACTTGCCAGGAGTGTCTTGATTTCTTCTAACGCGGCCTTTGCTTCATCGGTCCATTCGAAATTCTTGGTCCGTTTCAGCAATTTGTAGAGCGGTAAAGCCTTTTCACCGAGGCGGGAGATAAAGCGGCTTAGTGCCGCCACGCAACCGGCCAACCTCTGGACGTGCTTTAGCTCTGTGGGAATTGCAAACTCCGATAGGGCGCGGATTTTTGCCGGATTCGCTTCTATTCCTCTATGGGAGAGGATGAATCCGAGCAATTTACAAGCAGGAACTCCGAATACGCATTTCTCCGGATTGAGTCGTATGTCGTACTCGCGTAGGCTAGCAAAGGTTTGCCTTAGGTCGTCGATCAGATGGCTGACGCGTTTGGTTTTGATTACCACATCGTCTACGTATGCCTCGACTGTTTTACCGACTTGTTTGGCGAGACAAGTCTGGATCATGCGCTGGTACGTAGCCCCATCGTTTTTTAGCCCGAAGGGCATAGTGTTGAAGCAGAATGGCTCGTAAGGGGTGATGAATGCTGTTGCCGCTTGATCGGATTCCTTCATTTTAATCTGATGGTATCCGGAATAAGCATCAAGGAAACACAACGAGTCGTGTCCGGCTGTGGCATCAATAATCTGGTCTATGCGTGGTAGGGGAAAAGGGTCCTTAGGGCAGGCCTTGTTGAGGTCTTTGAAGTCGACACACAGCCGCCAGGATTTATCTTTCTTTGATACCATAACCAGGTTTGCCAACCATTCGGGGTGTTTAATTTCCCGGATGAATCCGGCCTCTAGCAGTTTAGCTAGTTCTTCACCCATAGCTTGTCGTTTGGGCTCGGAAAAGCGGCGCAGGGTCTGCTTGACGGGCTTAAAGCCGGTGATGATGTTCAGGCTATGTTCGGCCAGCCGCCATGGGATTCCGGGCATATCAGAGGGGTGCCAGGCGAAGATGTCCCAGTTTTCTCGTAAGAATGTTCGCAGCGCTTCGTCCACTATGGGATCGAGCTGAGCTCCGATGGATGCTGTCTTGTTGGGGTCCGTCGGGTGTACCTGAAATTTAATGACTTCCTTTGCCGGTTTAAAGGACGTGGGTTTGGGCCTTTTACTGAGGATCACATCGTCCCTGTCTACTGTTGACCGAAGTGCGGTCAACTCTTCTGCCGCAAAGGTCTCAGCTAGAGCCTCGAGGGCAAGCGCTGCTGTTTTGTTTTCGGCCTGTAGGGCTATATTCGGATCACTGGTGGTTGTGATCACTCCGTTTGGTCCTAACATCTTAAGTTTCATATACCCGTAATGTGGTATAGCTTGGAATTTTGTGAAGGCGTCACGCCCCAACAAGGCGTGGTAGCCGCTGGGGAAGGGCACGATATGGAAGAGGAGTTCTTCGGATCGGTAGTTGTCGGGCGTGCCGAACACTACGTCCAGGGCGATACGTCCTGAACAGCGCGCCTCTTTCCCCGGGATGATTCCTCGGAAAGTTGTGCTGCTATGCTCGATGCGAGATCGGTCGAACTGCATTTTTTCTAGGGTGTCTTCGTAGATCAGGTTTAAACCACTGCCGCCGTCCATTAGCACCTTGTGTAACCTGAAGCCATCAATGATGGGGTTCGGGACTAGTGCGGCCGGTGAATGACCGGGAAGAATGGCTGGTCGGTCAGCATCTCCAAAGGTAATGGGTATGTCTGCCCATGCACTTGTTGCTGCCACGTGGTATATCTGCTCGAGTTCTCTAAGAGCTCTTTTCCTCCTGTTCCTCGAAGGGAACGTTTCGTAGATCGTCAGGACTTCGGCGTTATATTCTGGTGGCGATGTGGAGCGCCTGTTCGGCGGTGGTGCCTCAAGAATGGCTTCACCGCTTTTTGCAATCTGCCTGACGACCCAGCAAGCTCTAAGGCTGTGAGTCAGAGTTGTGTTCAGTAATACGGAGTGTATAGGGCAAGGTTGATCCAGTGGTCCGTCAAGGACGGTACTGTCCCCTGAAAGGGGCCTGTTTCTCTTTTTGGCGGGCTCAAATTTGGCTGGCCGCTTCAGAGGTATCCTCTTTTTCCGATCTTCTCTAGGGCATTCGGTAAAGATTGGTTCCGAAAACAGCCGCTCGGCTTGCCAAGCGCTTTCCATGGCACAATATTTTTGTACCAAAACTGATAGCTCGGTGAAATCACGAATGTGCCGGTGCGCCAGGGCATTGAGAATCCCTTCGTCAAGGCAGTTGCGATTGAAGGTTGCCATTATCTCTTGATCACTGAGGCCCCGTACTTTGTTGCTAGCGAGGAGGAGTCTGGACCAGTAATGATGAACCGATTCTCCTGGTGACTGCTTAATGTCCCGTAAGTCCGAAGACTTGGGGTCTGTTGTGATGCTTGAGTGATCGGCTTGGGAGGTTGGTGGGGAAAGATCTGACTCCACGCCACGGTGGGAGTTCGGAATCACGGACTCTGAACTGTGTGATAAATCAGGGACCAATTCTGGTCTATCTCCGGAGCGAACTCTAGAGTCTGGGTTGCGGGCGGGGGCTCGGTGATCGGAGACTGGGGTATAAACCGTTTTTAGTTCCGGTCGTTGGGAGGACGAGCCCCCAGCCGGACACTCGACAGTGGCGACAAGATGGGTGACCGTGGGGATGTGAATCTCCCTATCGTCGGGTTTAAGCCCGAGCCGGTCATAGACCGGGAATTGGTCATCAGTCATACGCATGGTCTCGATTCGATCAAATAGCTCGTTCAGGAACGAGGCGATGGTAGGATGCGTGTCACTAAAGCGAGTGGGGTCGGTATGCGGCGTCGCAGTTCCGGAGTCGCACGAAAGCGGACCCAGGTCCTGCTTAACAATGGCAGATCCGGTTACAACGACCGGATTGGGCGGTCCAGGCGGCCCGGGGATAACGACCTCCTCATCAGAGGCGGGGCCCGATGTCTCCGGCGTCGAGGCGTCGGAATCTGCGGGCTTCTCCGTGGGAGTTGAGGGTTCCACCAGGACGAGTTCTCCTCGTGAATCAGCGGCGAACTCTAAGGTTCCGAACCTGATTCCTTGATCGGGGGAAAAGTTTCCGATCCTGCCTAGGTGGCTGATCGGGCAAGCGCGCGACGAGATGTTGCCGCTTGGGAGGATCTGATTCGGGGCGAGAGTCCCCTGAGTGCAGATCTCACTGCTTGTGGTGAGGTGAGCCATCGACTCCTATGGCGATCACAGCAGAACTCTCAATGAAAGCACCAATGTCGGTGTCAAAACCGGCGGATCTCGGGTAGAGGGTCCCGAGCTGTGAGACTAGAATCGATGGTAACAGGAGACGAGGGGGACGAGGTTTTACCCAGGTTCGGGCCCTCTTATGGAGGTAATACCCTACGTCCTGCTTGATTATATTGATGATATGAGGATTACAAAGTTGATCTACCTCGAGATCAAGTATCTAAAACCCTATATGAGTTATGTCGCCCTACAACCTAAAACCCTCCGGCTTATATAGACGCCGAGGGTACCTAGGGTTTACACATAGTTGGTTACACGTCGAAAGGATAAACATGCCTATTCACTACTTTAAACGTGGAGGATACGCCACGATTCTAGAAGCTTCCTTCCTGGAGTCAGGATCTTCTATCAATCCAGTACCCGTCAAACGGCCCATATAGTCTGGCCCATAAGAAGCAGGTCGGCTATCCGAGGACCCCTGAAACCAGGACTCCCTCAGCAGTTGTTGCCCATCCCGAGCCTTGTCGAGACCAAGAATGCAGCCCCTGCCGACACGGTTCCCGCGCCCGTCGCCAGCTCCAACCGCCTCCCCGCATAGGAAGGCGCGCCCGACGCCCCGCTAAGGCTAGGTTCGAGGGCTTCCACGTGGGAAGCGTCCGGCTTGGCCGGTATGACGAGGGAGGTGCTTGGGCACCACTTGGAGGCGTGCCTCGTGGCGCGACCCCGGAGGGAAGGGACGCGGCGCCGGGCGCCGGCGTCGCAGGAATTCATCGACCGAGAAGACGGCAGGATGCAGGAGGAGTATCACCCAGAGCGCGGCGGGGCACGCATGTGCGTCGACATCGCGGGCCTTAACTGGACCGCATCCCAAGGCCTCTTCCGACCGCACGTCGCTGCTCTCGCTTTTGCATGCCCTTTGGCTTAACAAACGTCGGCGCTGCCTTCCAGAGGCAGGCGCAGTTTGCAATGGCGCCTCACGTGGCACCGAGGCCCCGCGAGCCTCCAGGACCCCAAGGACCTCAGGAGCCAACCGCCCCTGAATGGCTAGCCTCTGCGGCCCCCCCAGCAAGACGGCCAGACACCTCCGCAGCAGCATAACCGCCAGGTGATTTTTTTGTTGTACTGTTTGAATTGGGGACACCCTACGAGCTGCAACACCCCCAGGCTGGCTTGGGTCCGCCCCTGCAGCATTCTCACTTTTTGGAAGTGTAGTGAACCCTATTATTTCTTTCGAAGTTCATGATTTCGGATTAAGCCTAGTACTTGGTGCCTTGCCACCGCATGAAATCGCCGCGCCCCTGCAACCCTTCTTTCGAAAACCCCCCAGTCGGGGGTTAGGCACGACGTCTGTGCTCGGGTACGTGCCTGCAGTGTTGGTAAATCCAAGCAACCAAGCTCTGTCTCGCGGGATCGCTCCCGTGTATGTCACCTCCTGAGGTCCTCGGTGCCTTGCCCTCAGGGGATTGCCTAAGGTAGGTGAGTGAGGGCGTGGCCTATTATACCCCATTGCCAGTTGAGGTGCTTCGCCACCTCGGGCGCCACGGGTTGGGTGGTTTTCCCTGGTTCATGTCATGAAGGAACCCGACACGGCGTTTGTGCTTGGGTCCGTCCCTGCAGCGTCGCTAAATCCGAGAGGCTAAGCTCTGACTGACGGGCTGCCCCCGAACACGTCACCTCCTAGGGTCCTCGGTGTCGAACCTCTTCGTGTGGTGGCCTCGGGACGACCACCCAACTTGTCGTGGTTTTGTCACGGCAGATGCCCTGGTGAAAGGACTTAGGTTCGAGGCCATTGCTAAGGCCGTGAGCTCGAAGGGGTTGATCGGAATCGAGAGACAAGGGTTTACCCAGGTTCGGCCCCTCTGGAAAGAGGTAAAAGCCTATGTCCTGCTTTGTGTTGTATTGATTGGGTATCGATTACAAGGGAGTGAGTTCGCTTGACCTAGCTATCGATGAGTTGTTTTCGTGGCCTAAGCCGCCCAGGTAACCCGCCTTTATATACACAGGTCAAGGCACTAGGCTTACAAGAGTCCGGGCCGGGTTATACTTAATAACCGAGCTCACCTCTAACTACACATGCCTTGTCTAACAAGCCGCCACCGGCGGCTTACGCCACCGGGTTACATCTCGTCTTCTGGCTCCGGGCCTCCACGCCCATTGAGTAAGCCTGCACCAAAACCTTGTCATAAGCTGCCAACCGCATGACCCGGGCCCACCTGTGCGGGACTCACCACGGGGTTATATCCCCAACATTAGGCCCCAGATTGATTTGAACTGGTTCATGTCATTCTCCAAATCCTCTGGTTGGCGAGTCTTGTCTTCTGTGACAATCTTTATGACCCGCCGAAAATGGGCGGCGTCGTCTCTGGTAAACTTTCGTAACCCGTCATGATGTCATCAGAAAAATCAAAAAAGATTCCCCTGACGTCAGAACGGATCTTTCTTCATTAATATGACCAGCCCGAGAATCGAGGCGCTTTCTTAATCGATCATCATCATGCCCTCTCGATCCCCGCGTCGGACCGTTACTGTTCCATTATATCCTTTTAAATAAGCACGGGGGGCTATTGCTTTCACTTTCCCCGCCGCCACCTTCTTCTTCTTCCTCTGGACCACCGAAGCTCGCCGCGCCACCGAAGCTCGCCGCGCCCTTCAGTCCTCAACATCTTCATCAACACCGGTCGCTGCATCAACCTGAACGCGTCCAGAACATCGCCGCATCCGCTCGCATCTTCAAGGTTTCATTACTATCCCTTGTTAGATCTGCACTACTCCTTTAGATCTCCCCCGAGTTCATCGGGTTTCTTTGGTGTTCGTCACTGTTCATCAGAACGTCCTTCACAGATTTAGACAAAGGACACCTCTTTAGGGCCTCGTAATACTGCCCAAATCACGCGGCCGTTCGCTCCATAATCACGCCGTGCTCATTATAAATTTACAGCTCCTTTCAATCTGCCTAGAAACCACATGTTCTTCCACCGGCTTTTTAGGGCTAAAATTATTTTTCTTTTTTCCTCGCCCGTAGATCTTGAATCCACAGCTGTGGTTGCAGAATCTGTTTCTCCACACTTAGCAACTTTTCAGTCCGCGCTGATAAACTTGACCCGACGTAAGGTTGCCAGCTCACGCTGTCATACCGCCAATAGTTTCGGCGGCTCACATATTTATATTGACCCGCCAAATGCTGTCACCATTTCTAGTCATAACGACCTTGGTCAGAATGTATTTGTAACCCGCAAAATATTCATATCTTTCCGCAGTTTTCTAAGCCGCCGCCATGTCTAAAACCCCATCCACCTGCAACTGGGTAAAGTCTGGAGTGACCGAAGAATCACTCAAAGATTTTGTCACCATGGGAGTTCTGTCGGCTCAGGATGTTATCCACTGGCGGGTTCCAGGCAATGAGACTACCCCTAAACCGAAAGACGGGGAAGTCATTGTCTTCACAGACCATCTTCTTCGTGGCTTCTCCCTGCCCGGGTCCATGTTTTTCCGGGATGTCTTACACGCATTCAAACTGCACCCCCAAGACATTGGCCCGAATTCTGTCACCAATATGTGCCAATTTCAAACCTTCTGTGAAGCCTACCATCAAGAGGAACCTTCTGTCGACCTCTTTAAAGAGTATTTCTACATCAACCGCCAAACAGAAATGGCGGACGGGTTAAGCCTCGAGCTCGGGGGCGTTACTCTTCAGAGGCGGAGGGATGTACTCTTCCCAGCAGCAACCCTGCCGAGTCACCCCAAAGAGTGGAACAAGACTTGGTTCTACAGCCAAGACACTTCACCAGAGGGGGAGAACCCACTGCCGGGTTACCGTCCCTACCGGCTTAGCATAGATATGGAGCTTCCAGACCGGAAGTCAGCCGCCGGACGTGCTCAATATGCCTCCACTTTCTCAAAAGTCAGAGCCCTGTTAGCTAATGGATTAACGGGTGTTGATCTGACCCGCTGCTGGGTCTCTTGGAGGATTCTGCCGTTGAGCTGCCGAGGCGCCTTAATGTGCCAGTATACTGGTAAAGTAGATGACCCTCAACGCTTCAACCAGACCCCTTTGAAGGACCAAGATCTCAACACTATCGTCAAATCTTTGCTGGGGGAATCATTAGCCGCCTGCAGCAAGACGAGCTTAAATCCCTTCTCTGCACTTAACCCGGCTCCGGATGTAAGTCTTTCCATCCTAACCCTCATTCATTTTTTTAATACTTCCCTTTACATACTTTATTAAACTTTTCCTGCCAATATGCTTTGCCATACGTAGGCCGGCTCTTCCTTCTGGAAAAAATGGTTGCCCCCTACTCTCAAGAAGAAAAACAAAGTCCCCAAGGCGACCAAATCCAAGGCACCAACTCGCCGGAAGAGGCAATCATCCGAAGATTTATTCGATTTCAATGACTCAGAGGTAGAACTTGACCCCCTTGGCCTTCTCTTTATGCAACTCATTGACGACGATTACTCACAGGAGGAAGCAGAAACAAGTCATGCCAACGTTGCCGAGGTAACCATTGTCTCCTCTGACTCGGATCTTTCACCAGTAAAGAGAGTACGGCGGGCTGTACGGAAGGTAAAGAGTTCCCGTCCTTTTGCTCACTTGGGTCCTAACTTTCTTTTGAAGAAACAGCAAGACGGCAGCAGACGTCAGACCCGGAGCACCGGCTCTGGAGACCTTTTAGCCGGCTTACCCAATGAGCCAGCCCCTCGAAAATAGCGCACTGAAGTACTTTCTTGTCTTGAACTTAGTTTTCTTGTATGCTATCCTTGCAGCTTATCAGTGTTTAACAATGCTAACTTTTTTCAGGACTCGCCTCCTTCTTCCGGTGACTCAACTGCTTCAAAGTTGCCTCCCCTTATCATCAACCAGGGGTAAGTATTTTTATATCCCACTCTTTGTATTAATAGTCCATCCTTGCTCATTGATGTGTAATTTTAACTTTGCTTCACAGGGCTCAAGCCAAACAGAGAAAAACTGGCGAGTCAGCCGCCACTCCTGATGTTCCAGAGTCGGCAACTCCAAATCCAAGCATCCCTGAAGCTCATGTTGAGCCTTCTGGAACCGCCAAAGATACTCATGAAGAAGCTCCTCAACACAATGAGCCGGTAAATATGGATATCGAGGGTCCTGAGGCTCATC
This sequence comes from Elymus sibiricus, assembly GCA_039707655.1. Taxonomy (NCBI): domain Eukaryota; kingdom Viridiplantae; phylum Streptophyta; class Magnoliopsida; order Poales; family Poaceae; genus Elymus; species Elymus sibiricus. Next base: position 245,543,188 of record CM077665.1, read on the forward strand.
CAGATTCTGATCCTAAGCCGCCCAGCCCCCAGCCAACAACTGAGAATGTGGCTTCCCATGAGGAAGTTACTGTTACTGGGGCGGCTTACAAATCTCCGTCTCCTTCCAAGACATTGTCAAAGCATACCAGCGAGGACGAGGCGACTCATCTCAAGGAAGGACAAATGCAATTTGATCTTCCTAACCTCGAGAAGCTTACCGCTGAAGAACTACACGCTGGCTATCTAAGTCGTCTGTCTGCAAGCCGAGACATGGAGGCCAACTTGGTTGGCATGATGAAGAAGAAATACGAGGTACTTCATGTCCCTTGCCTCCTCATATATATACTTATGCAGCCCCCAAGAGCCGGTTGACCTTTCAAAAGGTCAGCTGGGTCTTCTGTAATTTGCAAACCTTTGAAAAATCCCATTGTAGCCCCCAAGGGCCAGGTCATTATCTCAGTAATGAGTCGGCACTTAACCATGGATGAAGAGCCAAGTGTAGCCCCCAAGGGTCGGGTCATTATGCCAATAACGAGCCGGCACTCAATCGTAGATTAAGAACCAAGTGTAGCCCCCAAGGGCCGGGTCATTATGGCAATAATGAGCCGGCTCTATAAGAAAGAGCTGAGATACATTAGCCCCCAAGTGTCAAGTAAATTGCTTGCAATCTACTTGGGACTTGTAATAATTGTGCTAATCTTTAACAAAATCAGTATGAGCCGGACCGGTGGCTTTAAAATTAACAACCTTGCTCTGTTATAACTTGCCCTGTGCAAGAATCTTTGAATGATGCTGAGTCGGCCGTGTCAGACCTTAAGGAGAGTCTGGCCTTGCAACAGAAAGGCCGAGCAGAAACTGATGCCAAGTACCAGATCGCCTTGACTGAGCTGGATGTGATCAAGGCCAAGCTCAAAACCTTCAAGAAAGACGCCGAGTCAATCCAAGCCGCCCTGACCAAGCGCGCTGAAGACGCAGAGGGCCGTCTCAAAACGGTCACTGGCGAGCTGAATAAGCTGAAAGGCCAGATATCTCGCATGATTGGAGCTGTGTTTGGTACGTATTCTTAACCTTTAATGTTCTAAAAAGAACTTCTCTAACATCTTTTCAGGCGGCTTAGAATATGTTGACTTTCTTGTAGGTGAACGCAGCCGCCAATTTTCAGATGACAGCCTGTTGAAGCTCAAAGCTTTGTACTCCCTTACTGAACAACTCTATGCCGGATCACTCTTCACCATAAAAGCAGTGATGACCGAGAAGGGCGTCCCAAAATTTATGAAGGGCGTGCTCGAAGTTCTCTCCACCATCCCAAAGCAAATTGAGGAGCTGAAGAGATCCGCCGCCCGTAAAGGTGCAATGGCTACTTTGAGCTGGTCGCTGGCTTATGCCCGTAAGCTTAACCCGGCCGAGATGATGGACGGCTTCCCTCAGCTGAAGGATGACGGCTCAGAATTCACTGAAGCTGATTATGTCCGCTGTATGAAGGCATCTCGTACTCTTGCAAGCCGGCTGGCCGAACAAGCTGACCTGTCGTCATATCAGGCGGCTTATTCGGAGGAGAACAAACAAGTTCGAGGTCCCACCTTCGAAGCCAAAAGCCTGATTCCTCAACGCCGTAAGCACCTCTTTGCCCCTGATGTTGACCCATCTCCCATCATGCACGATGAAGCCACCTTCGAGGCCTTAACCAACTGCAATTGTCACGTGGATAACCTCCAGATCCAGGAGATTGAAGACCCGGCGCAGGATGACCCGGCGACAAGCTAGTTAACAAACTTGCATCATGTGAAGGTAACCCGGCCTTGTTTAATCCGCCGGGTTAGAATTTGCTGAAAAACTTGAAGTCCGCAACTTTTGGGCTTTTTGAATAGCCTTGTAATAGCAGTAGAAAACATTTTAACCGCCTGCTCTTGTGTCTTTGATGCACTTTTATACTTCTTTCAAACCATATCCCGACGACTTAGCAAATTTGTCTTAATATATAATCATCTGACTGCTTTGACTCGCCGGGCGGGTTATACTTCATGAGCAATGCCAATCCGGAATTATCCAAAACTTAGAATCTTATCATGACATCACCTGCAAAAAACAAGTAATTTGCATACATCTTGTCCTATAAACTGGCTTTAAAGGCGCAGCAGGACGAGATAACTCTTGTTTTTTTTAAAAAAATTGTATAGCTTCCGAAGAAACTAGGTGGAAAGCCTAAAAATCTTGTAAGCCGGCTCTCACGTGACATAAATCCGTCGTTTAAACCTTAGCAAGTTCAAGGTCTTAAAAAGATTGACATTGCTGAGAGTACGAACGGGTCACATAGCGGAGGGATTACGGCAGACAAGGCGAGTTTATCCTAGCTCACTGTAAGCCGGCTCTCTAGTGACAAAAGCCACCGTTTAAACCTTGACAAGTTCAGGGTCTTTGTGCGAGAATAACTTATAAAAGTTCAGGGTCTCTTATCAAGATTAACTGTCAGGAGTTCGGCGGGTCACATGGTGGAGTAGCAAGTTGCAAACAGGCAGGTTTAACTCGAACATGGCATGTAAAGCCTGGCCAAGAGGGTATGAAAGCTAAACCCAGTGGGTTGGAAGCCCCCAAGTGACCTGATGAAGGATCAACTCCTTTGCACAAATTTTAGTGCGAGAAAACGGCAGAGGCCCCTAATAATGGGGATGCCAACTTTATTATATCATAAAAGATGGTATATACAATGACAGAAATATGTACATTGATAAGAGCCGGACTGGCGGCTCAAGTATAATATGGCCGAAGGTGAGCAATATTCCACGGCCTCTTGGTCTCTTCACCAGAAGTGCGAGACTTGTCACTCTCCCATATATCAATGAGATAATAGGAACCATTGTTGAGATTTCTGCTGATCACAAACGGTCCTTCCCAAGGAGGTGACAACTTGTGCATATCTGACTGGTCTTGAATCAACCGGAGTACTAAGTCGCCTTCTTGGAACGTCCGGGTCTTGACCCTGCGGCTATGATAGCGACGGAGGTCTTGTTGATAAATCGCCGACCGAGCTACCGCAAGATCCCGTTCTTCGTCCAAGGCATCCAAAGCATCCTGACGCGCCGCCTCGTTGTCAGTTTCCATGTAAGCCGCCACTCTGGGCGAGTCATGACGGATATCACTAGGGAGAACAGCTTCTGCACCATAAACCATGAAGAAGGGCGTATAGCCAGTAGACCGGTTGGGGGTGGTTCTTATACTCCAAAGAACAGATGGCAACTCCTCCACCCAACAGCCCGGCGTGCGCTCTAAAGGAACCATAAGCCGGGGCTTTATACCTCTCAAAATTTCCTGGTTAGCACGCTCAGCTTGACCATTAGACTGTGGGTGAGCCACAGAAGATACATCGAGGCGGATATGTTCCTCATCACAAAACTCTTTCATAGCCCCCTTAGATAGGTTTGTACCATTGTCAGTAATGATACTATGAGGATAACCAAACCGAAAGATCAGCTTTTTGACAAATTGAACTGCTGTTGCTGCATCACATTTGCTGACCGGCTCAGCCTCAACCCACTTAGTGAACTTGTCAACCGCCACCAAGAGGTGGGTCTTTTTGTCTTTAGACCTCTTAAAGGGTCCCACCATATCAAGCCCCCAGACCGCAAATGGCCAAGTAATTGGGATCATCCGTAACTCTTGAGCTGGCACATGCGCACGTCGTCCAAATTTCTGGCACCCGTCACACTTACTGACCAAGTATTCTGCATCCTTATGAGCCGTCAGCCAGTAAAAACCGTGTTGAAAAGCCTTAGCCACCAAAGATTTTGACCCGGCGTGATGACCACAATCGCCGACATGGATCTCATGTAAGATTTCCCGGCCCTCGTCAGGAGAAACACATCGCTGAAAGACGCCAGTCACGCTGCGCCTGTGCAACTCGCCATTGACAATAGTCATGGATTTAGACCGCCTTATTATCTGCCGTGCCAGAGTCTCGTCTTGAGGTAACTCGTCGCGGGTCAGGTACGCCAGATAAGGTGACGTCCAGTCAGGGATCGCATGAAGAGCCGCCACCAGTTGCTCTTCCGGGTCAGGTATAGCCAACTCTTCCTCCGACGGTAATTTGACTGACGGGTGATGCAAAATGTCCAAGAACACATTAGGCGGCACCGGCTTACGCTGAGACCCCAATCTTGACAATGCATCAGCCGCCTCATTTTTCCGCCGATCAATATGATCCACCTGATAACCCTTGAAATGGCCAGCAATAACATCAACCGCTTGGCGATAAGCCGCCATGCGAGGGTCCTTTGAGTCCCACGAGCCAGAGACTTGCTAAGCTACGAGATCTGAGTCGCCAAGACATCTGACCCAGCTCAAGTTCATCTCCTTGGCTACCCGGAGCCCATGAAGTAAAGCCTCATATTCTGCTGCATTGTTAGTACAAGGAAACATTAGCCTCAAAACATAACAGAATTTGTCACCTCGCGGGGAAGTTATAACAATTCCAGCCCCCGAGCCTTCCAATTGCCTGGATCCATCAAAGTGAATCGTCCAATAGGTATTGTCCGGCTTTTCCTCAGGTATTTGACACTCTATCCAGTCATTGATAAAATCCACCAGGGCTTGAGATTTGATAGCCGTCTGGGGCACATATTTCAGATTGAGAGGTCCAAGCTCGATTGCCCACTTAGCAATCCTTCCAGTGGCTTCTCTGTTTTGAATGATATTTCCCAAAGGAGCAGAACTAACCACTGTGATCGGGTGCCCAAGAAAATAATGCTTCAATTTGCGATTGGCCATGAACACCCCAAGCACCAGTTTTTGCCAATGCGGGTATCTTTGCTTAAACTCCGTCAGGACCTCACTGACATAATAAACCGGTTGCTGAACTGGGTATTCCTTACCCGCCTCCTTGCGCTCAACCACAACTGCAGCACTGACAACCCTGTTATTAGCCGCCACATACAAAAGTAGAGGCTCCTTTTCCACGGGAGCGGCCAGAATGGGCGGCTCAGCCAACTGCTTTTTGAGCGCCTCAAACGCCTCATTAGACGCATCACTCCGAACGAAATCGTCTGTCTTCTTCATCATCTGATACAGAGGAATAGCTTTCTCACCTAGGCGGCTTATGAAACGGCTCAGTGCAGCAATGCGACCCGCCAGGCGCTGAACATCGTTAATACACGCCGGCTTAGACAAAGAGGTGATGGCCTTTATCTTGTCCGGGTTAGCCTCAATGCCATGCTCAGAGACCAAAAATCCCAAAAGCTTGCCTGCAGGCACTCCGAACACACACTTTGCCGGGTTAAGCATCATCTTGTAAACCCGCAAATTGTCAAAAGTTTCCTTCAAATCAGCCAGCAGAGTCTCCTTCTTCCTTGACTTAACCACAATATCATGAACATAAGCATGAACATTGCACCCAATTTGCCCATGAAGACAGTTCTGCACACAATGCTGGTAAGTCGCCTGGGCACTCTTGAGCCCAAAAGGCATAGACACATAGCAGAAAGCTCCAAAAGGCATAATGAAAGATGTCTTCTCTTGGTCTTTGACTGCCATCTTAATCTGATGATAACCTGAATAAGCATCCAGGAAGCATAGACTCTCACACCCCGCTGTTGCATCAATAATTTGATAGATACGGGGAAGAGCAAACGGGTCAACCGGACATGCCATGTTAAGATCTGTGTAATCCACGCACATGCGCCACGTGCCGTTCTTCTTGAGTGCCAACACCGGGTTAGCTAACCACTTCGGGTGAAAAACTTCAACGATGAACCCTGCTGCCAAGAGCCGGGCCACCTCTTCCCCAATAGCCTTACACCTCTCCTCATTGAAGCGACGGAGGAACTGTTTGACCGGCTTAAACTTAGGATCCACATTAAGGTGGTGCTCAGCGAATTCTCTCGGTACACCCGGCATGTCAGAAGGCTTCCATGCAAAGATGTCCCGATTCTCACGGATGAATTCGATGAGCACGCTTTCCTTTTTGGGATCCAAATTAGCCCCAATAGTGAACTGCCGAAATGAGTCGCCAGGAGTGAAATCCACTAGCTTGGTATCTTCTGCCACAAACTTGAGGGGCGGCTCAGATTCCGTGCTAGGCTTCTTTAACGGGGTCATATCTGTCGGGTAACCATTCTCCTTATAAAACTTGAGTTCCGCCTCAGCACAACTCGACTCTGCATATGCTGCATCACCTTCCTCACACTCAAGAGCTGTCTTCCGATCACCATGCACAGTAATCGTCCCCTTTAACCTAGGCATCTTGAGCTGTAAGTAAACATAGCAAGGTCTAGCCATGAACATGGCGTAAGCCGGCCGTCCAAACAGAGCGTGGTACGGGCTCTTGATCTTGACCACCTTGATACGTCTCCAACGTATCTATAATTTTTGCTTGTTCCATGCTGCTATATTACCATTCTTGGATGTTTTACAATCATTTTACTACAACTTTATATTATTTTTGGGACTAACCTATTAACCTAGAGCGCAGTGCCAGTTCCTGTTTTTTCCGTGTTTTTGGGTTTTACAGAAAAGGAATATCAAACGGAGCCCAAATGGAATAAAAATCTACGGTGAATTTTTATGGACCAAAAGAAGCACAGGGAGAGTTGGAGTTGGGCCAGGGGAGCCACGAGGCCACCACAAGCCTGGGGGGCGCCCCCCCCTAGGGCGCGCCCCCCTGGCTTGTCGTCACCTCGTGGCCCATCCTGACTTGTTTCCACCGCCATAAATTCCTATAAATAGAGAAACCTCCGAAAATAAACCTAAATTGGGAGTTCCGCCGCCGCAAGCCTCCAGAGCCACGAAAAACCAATCGGGAGCCCGTTCCGGCACCCTGCCAGAGGGGGAAACCATCACCGGAGGTCATCTTCATCATCCCGACGCTCTCCATGACGAGGAGGGAGTAGTTCACCCTCGGGGCTGAGGGTATGTACCAGTAGCTATGTGTTTGATCTCTCTCTCGTGTTCTTGAGATGGCATGATCTTGATGTACCGCGAGCTTTATTAATATAGATGAATCATATGGAGTGTTTCCCCTCTCTATCTAGTTGTGATGAATTGAGTTTTCCCTTTGAAGTTTACTTATCGGATTGAGTCTTTAAGGATTTGAGAATACTTGATGCATGTCTTGCGATGGGATATCTGTGGTGACAATGGGATGTTCTATTGATCCACTTGATGTATGTTTTGGTGATCAACTTGCGGGTTCCGTGACCATGGGAATCTATGCATAGGGGTTGGCACATGTTTTCGTCTTGACTCTCCGGTAGAAACTTTGGGGCACTCTTTGAAATTCTTTGTGTTGGATTGAACATGATGAATCTGAAATTGTGTGATGTATATCGTATAATCAAACCCACGGGTACTCGAGGTGACATTGGGGTATCTAGGTGACATTAGGGTTTTGGTTGATGTGTATCTTAAGGTGTTATTTTAGTACGAACTCTAGGGCTGTTCGTGACACTTATAGGGATAGCTCATAAGATTGATCGGAAAAGATAACTTTGAGGTGGTTTCGTACCCTACAATAATTTCTTCGTTTGTTCTCCGCTATTTGTGACTTTGGAGTGAACTCTTTGTCGCACATGAGGGATTTATATATGATTCAACTATGTTAGTATTGTTGAGAGAACTTGCACTAGTGAAAGTATGAACCCTAGGCCTTGTTTCCAAGCATTGCAATACCGTTTTTGCTCACTTTTGTTACTTGCTACCTTGCTGTTTTTATATTTTCAGATTACAAAAACCTATATCTACCATCCATATTACACTTGTATCACCATCTCTTCGCCGAACTAGTGCACCTATACAATTTACCATTGTATTGGGTGTGTTGGGGACACAAGAGACTCTTTGTTATTTGGTTGCAGGGTTGTTTGAGAGAGACCATCTTCATCCTACGCCTCCCACGGATTGATAAACCTTAGGTCATCCACTTGAGGGAAATTTGCTACTGTCCTACAAAACTCTGCGCTTGGAGGCCCAACACGAGTCTACAAGAAGAAGGTTGCGTAGTAGACATCAAGCTCTTTTCTGGCGCCGTTGCCGGGGAGGCTAGGTAAGCGGCACTCACATCCCGTCAACGAAGCTCTTTTCTGGCGCCGTTGCCGGGGAGGTGAGTGCTTGAAGGTATATCTTTAGATCTTGCAATTGAATCTTTTAGTTTCTTGTTTTATTACTAGTTTGGTTTTATAAAAGAAAACTACAAAAAAATGGAATTGAGGTTGCCTCATATGCTTCACCTTTTTAATGTCTTTCGTGAAAATGATGGAAAGGAAAATTGTGCTCAAGTGTTAGAAGAAGAAGTTATTAAAATGTTTGGCACTAGATCTTTGAGTGATGAGCATGATTGCAATGTTGTTGGTATGAATTCTTTGAATATCCATAGTACTAATGATGATTGCACTAGTCATGATAAAAAGATTTCTTATAAGCATGTCAATTTTTGTGGAGTGCATAGAGTTTGTGTAGACATGCCTAAAAGGGAAGATAGATTTTGTAAGAGGCATAAGTATTTAGAAACTAAATGGTTGCAAGAGAGGCTATATGTTTGTGCTGAAAGACTTAATATTTCTCGCCGCCCTTGTGAACTTTGCAATGAAAGTGGTCATTTTAATTTCCAATGTGAATTATTTCATGATTGAATTGTGTCCAAAAATTGTGATAATCTCATTACCCTTGAGCATCATAATGAACTTAGTCTATTTTTGGGGTATGAAGAAATGAAACATGAAACTAAGGATATTCCAGCATGGGTTCTCATGAAAATGATTGATTTTGATCTAAATGAAATCCATATGTATTGCGTGGTAAATTGCATTGAGAATCCTTATATTGCCAATTACTTAAAGACAAGAAAACAAATAGAAGATGAAGAGAATACTAATGAAGGGGAAGAGGTTTCCCAATATCCTCCTATTTTCTCTTATGATGAATCAGGTAACGAGGAGGAGCTTTTTATTCAACCAATATCTTCAAAAAGAAGCTTGGAGGAATTAAATAAACCCACACATGATGTGGTGAAGAAGAAGAAAAGAAGGAAAAGTAAAGGTAAAGAGGTATCTCTCCCAAATAATGACACCCCTTATAATCTTGAAGATCTTTTTGGCACCAACTTAGAAAATTGTGATGATAACAATTGTTATACGATTGGTGCTATTCATACTATTAATGATGAGAGTGATTATGCTTATGTTATGCAAAGCCACAAGCTTGGGGATGCTATGTTTGATGAGAATGACATGTTTGAGAATTTATTTGCTGCAATTAATGTTTGTCCCAAGCTTGGGGATGCTATGTTTAATGAAGATGATGTTTTTAGTCCCCCAAGTTTTGATGTGCAAATTTATTATGATGATAGCATACCCCCTATTTATGATGATTGCAATATTTATGAAAGTGGGTTTGGAAGAGTGTCAACTTTAGATAATAATTATCCCACTATTTTGGAGGGTGTTGAATCTTATTATAATGATAAAAGTGGATTTGGAGAGGTCACGACTTTATCTATTAATGATTCCACTATTTCGGAAGAGGTTTCAATTGACTATGATGAGAGCAAAGTTGCTACTTATGATGATTATTGTGATGACACTTATGTTATAAAGAGTAGTGATAATTATTGTCATAATTTTGAATATCCTTTTACTGAACATTACTCTTTTAATGTGGAAACAATTTTTAGTCTTCGAGCTTCATATGATACTCCCACTATTATGAATGAGAAGAAAATTACTTATGTGGAGAGTGACAAATTTTCTATGCTTGTGGATCATGAAGAGAATGCTTTATGTGATAGTTATATTGTGAAATTCCTTCATGATGCTACTGAAAATTATTATGTGGGAGGAGTATATGCTTGTAGGAATTGCAATAATATCAAGTTTCCTCTCTATGCGTTCAAAGTTTTGAAGTTGTGCTTGTTTTGCCTTCCTATGCTAGTTGACTCTTGCTCCCATAAATTGTTTGCTCACAAAATCGCTATACATAGGAAGTGGGTTAGACTTAAAGTGCTTGTCATGAGATTCATGATGCTCTTTTGCATGTTATAATTATTATTCCTATGTGAGCATCATTGAAATCATCATGCCTAGCTAAAAGGCTTTAAAGAAAAGCGCTTGTTGGGAGACAACCCAATATTTATCCTTACTATTTTAGTGTGTTCACATGATTGATCTACTGTATAATCATGGTTTATACCTTTTGTTTCAATAAAGTGCCAAGTAAAGCCTTTGGGATAGTGTGGATGATAGTTGACTTGATTCTGTGCAAAAACAGAAACTTTTTCTCTCAGTCCAGGAATTTTGTAAATTCACTGGAACGTGCTTTTGATCTGAAATTTTTACACATGATTGATATACAAATTTCCCAGGTTTTCCTAATTTTTCAGAATTTTTAGAGACAGGGAAGTATGGTTACACTACAGATCTTCACAGACTGTTCTGTTTTTGACAGATTCTGTTTTGCATGCTTAGTTTACTTGTTTTAGTGTTTCTATAGCTTATATTGAGTGATATAAATTATGGGAATGATAGAATACAGTAGGTATGATGTGAGAACAATCATGAATCTTGTCTTGACAGTACCTAAGTGAATGATCTATCTTTATTAACTAACCCTTCTCACGAAGTTCCGTTAAGTTTTGTGTGATTGAAGTTTTCAAGTTTTGGGTGAGACACCGATATGAGGAGAATAAGGAGTGACAAGAACCTAAGCTTGGGGATGCCCAAGGCACCCCCAAGATAATATCCAAGGAATACTCAAGCGCCTAAGCTTGGGGATGCCCCGGAAGGCATCCCTCTTTCATCTTCAACACTATCGGTATATCTTACTTGGAGCTATATTTTTATTCGTCACATAATATGAGTTTTTCTTGGAGCGTCATATTATTTTGTTGTTCTCTGTTAGGTGTTATTTATAATCTTGTTTTTCAATAAAAAGTTCCAAGAATTGCCTTAGGATGCATGCATTGCATGTTTTGATGAGTGCTGTGTAAAAACAGAAAGTTTGGCTGTAGTGTTTGAATTTTCATATTTTGCTGGAACGTGGAAAGTTTCTGAAATTTTAACACAGTGATGTCATATAAATTTTATAGCATATCCTAAATTTTCATAATTTTTTGAGTTACAGAAGTACACTGTTTTCATAAATTACTACAGACCGTTCTGTTTGGACAGATTGCTGTCATAGTTTTGTTATCTACTTATCCTATAGTTTCCATAGCCCATATTGGTAGATATAAATTGTGGAAATGATAGTAGACAGTAGATGATGTTTGATAATTATTATGCAACTTGTCTTGGCAGTACATAAAGAGTTGATTTATTATTATGTGTACTAACCTATCTCACGAGTTCTTTTTGAGTTTTGTGTGGATGAAGTTTTTGAGAATAGGTGAAACCGGGATATGAGAGGATTGAACGAGATACAAAAGCTCAAGCTTGGGGATGCCCAAGGCACCCCAAGTAAATATTTCAAGAAGTATCAAGCATCTCAGCTTGGGGATGCTACGCATCCCACCTCTCTTCATCAACAATTATCGATTAGCCCATGTTGAGCCTAAATTTTTATTCGTTCACATGATGCGTGCTATTCTTGGAGTGCTATTTTTCTTTTGCTTGCTGTTTAAATAAAATACTCAGATCTGAAAATATTTATTGAGAGAGAGAGAGTCCTCACATAGCTACTTAATTGTTTGACTACTCATTGATCTTCACTTATATCTTTTGAGAGTAGCTTGTCATTTCTTCTCATGCTTCACTTATACCTTTTTGAGGGATGAAATCTTTATGCTCATGTGCTTCACTTAAATTTGTTTGAGCTTGCCAAAAAGCAATGGCAATATATGAAACTAGTCCCAAAGTGATAGATATCCAAGGAGGATATAATAAAAACTTTCATGAAGATCATTGGACAAATTAAACTTGATTCTTTGTAATAGTTTTGAAACATGATGATAGTAATATGGGAGTCATGTTAGTGAGTAATTATGCTTAATAGGAATATTGGTGTTAAGGATTGTGATTCCCTATGCATGCACGAAAGTCAATAGTTATGCAATGAAGTTATATCCTACTTGTGGTGCATTATTTGGTGTTAGTTATGACTCAATGCTCACTTATGAGATTTTTCGTTCCTCAGTTTGGTTGCTTCCCAATCTATTTGCTAGCCTTCATTTGTACTAAGTAGAAATACTACTTGTGCATCCAAAATCCTTAAACCAAGTTTTGCCTTATGAGTCCACCATACCTACATATATGCGGTATTTCCATGCCATTCCAAGCAAATTTGTATGTGTCATCTCTAAATCTTCAAAATAAATTTTCTCTTTTGTGTGCCCGTACCGCTCATGAAACGGTGGGGAGTATCCAATATTTTTCCATGCTAGGTGTGTTATTATCACGATATGTGTTGATTCACTATCATTCACGAGATAGTGGCTGGTATTCGGGATGCCCAGTCCCATGCTCAAAATTCAAATCAAAAAAATAATGAAACAAAACTCCCCCAGGAATGTTGTTGGAATGGACGGTACACGTGGATTCGGCTCGCCGTGGAGTGTGATTGATTGGTGGAGGGGGAGTAAAAACTTTACTATTCTGTTTGGGAACCGCCTATAAGGTATCTAGCATGGAAAGTATTGTGAGCTACTTTGTCGTTTTCGTTGACAGGAAAAGCATGCCACTCAAAATATTTCTCTCTCTCAATTTAAACCTTGAGCTCTCGCACCTCTACAAATCCCTACTTCCCTCTGCGAAGGGCCTATCTATTTACTTTATGCAATTTTTATTTTCGCTTTGAGTCTCCATCTTCTCTTATAAGCACCAACCAGGGGGCACTATGATCGTACTTGAGCATTGGGCATAGCTAATATTTGAGTGTGTTTCATGAATGGATCAATGATTGAGCATGATGGGCTAGGGATAACTTTCTTTAGTGTTGATATTTTGAAAGACATGGTTGCTTGTTGACATGCTTGAGTATTTAAGTCATTATGTTAAAACTAGACTATTGCTTTGAACCTTTTACAAGTCCAAATGTCCATGCTATACAAAGAAGAAAAGAATATGATGAACATGTTAGGCAGCATTCCACATCGAAAATTCTGTTTTTATCATTTACCTACTCGAGGACGAGCAGGAATTAAGCTTGGGGATGCTGATACGTCTCCAACGTATCTATAATTTTTGCTTGTTCCATGCTGCTATATTATCATTCTTGGATGTTTTACAATCATTTTACTACAACTTTATATTATTTTTGGGACTAACCTATTAACCTAGAGCGCAGTGCCAGTTCCTGTTTTTTCCGTGTTTTTGGGTTTTACAGAAAAGGAATATCAAACGGAGCCCAAATGGAATAAAAATCTACGGTGAATTTTTATGGACCAAAAGAAGCACAGGGAGAGTTGGAGTTGGGCCAGGGGAGCCACGAGGCCACCACAAGCCTGGGGGGCGCCCCCCCTAGGGCGCGCCCCCCTGGCTTGTCGTCACCTCGTGGCCCATCCTGACTTGTTTCCACCGCCATAAATTCCTATAAATAGAGAAACCTCCGAAAATAAACCTAAATTGGGAGTTCCGCCGCCGCAAGCCTCCAGAGCCACGAAAAACCAATCGGGAGCCCGTTCCGGCACCCTGCCAGAGGGGGAAACCATCACCGGAGGTCATCTTCATCATCCCGACGCTCTCCATGACGAGGAGGGAGTAGTTCACCCTCGGGGCTGAGGGTATGTACCAGTAGCTATGTGTTTGATCTCTCTCTCGTGTTCTTGAGATGGCATGATCTTGATGTACCGCGAGCTTTATTAATATAGATGAATCATATGGAGTGTTTCCCCTCTCTATCTAGTTGTGATGAATTGAGTTTTCCCTTTGAAGTTTACTTATCGGATTGAGTCTTTAAGGATTTGAGAATACTTGATGTATGTCTTGCGATGGGATATCTGTGGTGACAATGGGATGTTCTATTGATCCACTTGATGTATGTTTTGGTGATCAACTTGCGGGTTCCGTGACCATGGGAATCTATGCATAGGGGTTGGCACATGTTTTCGTCTTGACTCTCCGGTAGAAACTTTGGGGCACTCTTTGAAATTCTTTGTGTTGGATTGAACATGATGAATCTGAAATTGTGTGATGTATATCGTATAATCAAACCCACGGGTACTCGAGGTGACATTGGGGTATCTAGGTGACATTAGGGTTTTGGTTGATGTGTATCTTAAGGTGTTATTTTAGTACGAACTCTAGGGCTGTTCGTGACACTTATAGGGATAGCTCATAAGATTGATCGGAAAAGATAACTTTGAGGTGGTTTCGTACCCTACAATAATTTCTTCGTTTGTTCTCCGCTATTTGTGACTTTGGAGTGAACTCTTTGTCGCACATGAGGGATTTATATATGATTCAACTATGTTAGTATTGTTGAGAGAACTTGCACTAGTGAAAGTATGAACCCTAGGCCTTGTTTCCAAGCATTGCAATACCGTTTTTGCTCACTTTTGTTACTTGCTACCTTGCTGTTTTTATATTTTCAGATTACAAAAACCTATATCTACCATCCATATTACACTTGTATCACCATCTCTTCGCCGAACTAGTGCACCTATACAATTTACCATTGTATTGGGTGTGTTGGGGACACAAGAGACTCTTTGTTATTTGGTTGCAGGGTTGTTTGAGAGAGACCATCTTCATCCTACGCCTCCCACGGATTGATAAACCTTAGGTCATCCACTTGAGGGAAATTTGCTACTGTCCTACAAAACTCTGCGCTTGGAGGCCCAACACGAGTCTACAAGAAGAAGGTTGCGTAGTAGACATCAAGCTCTTTTCTGGCGCCGTTGCCGGGGAGGCTAGGTAAGCGGCACTCACATCCCGTCAACGAAGCTCTTTTCTGGCGCCGTTGCCGGGGAGGTGAGTGCTTGAAGGTATATCTTTAGGTCTTGCAATTGAATCTTTTAGTTTCTTGTTTTATTACTAGTTTGGTTTTATAAAAGAAAACTACAAAAAAATGGAATTGAGGTTGCCTCATATGCTTCACCTTTTTAATGTCTTTCGTGAAAATGATGGAAAGGAAAATTGTGCTCAAGTGTTAGAAGAAGAAGTTATTAAAATGTTTGGCACTAGATCTTTGAGTGATGAGCATGATTGCAATGTTGTTGGTATGAATTCTTTGAATATCCATAGTACTAATGATGATTGCACTAGTCATGATAAAAAGATTTCTTATAAGCATGTCAATTTTTGTGGAGTGCATAGAGTTTGTGTAGACATGCCTAAAAGGGAAGATAGATTTTGTAAGAGGCATAAGTATTTAGAAACTAAATGGTTGCAAGAGAGGCTATATGTTTGTGCTGAAAGACTTAATATTTCTCGCCGCCCTTGTGAACTTTGCAATGAAAGTGGTCATTTTAATTTCCAATGTGAATTATTTCATGATCGAATTGTGTCCAAAAATTGTGATAATCTCATTACCCTTGAGCATCATAATGAACTTAGTCTATTTTTGGGGTATGAAGAAATGAAACATGAAACTAAGGATATTCCAGCATGGGTTCTCATGAAAATGATTGATTTTGATCTAAATGAAATCCATATGTATTGCGTGGTAAATTGCATTGAGAATCCTTATATTGCCAATTACTTAAAGACAAGAAAACAAATAGAAGATGAAGAGAATACTAATGAAGGGGAAGAGGTTTCCCAATATCCTCCTATTTTCTCTTATGATGAATCAGGTAACGAGGAGGAGCTTTTTATTCAACCAATATCTTCAAAAAGAAGCTTGGAGGAATTAAATAAACCCACACATGATGTGGTGAAGAAGAAGAAAAGAAGGAAAAGTAAAGGTAAAGAGGTATCTCTCCCAAATAATGACACCCCTTATAATCTTGAAGATCTTTTTGGCACCAACTTAGAAAATTGTGATGATAACAATTGTTATACGATTGGTGCTATTCATACTATTAATGATGAGAGTGATTATGCTTATGTTATGCAAAGCCACAAGCTTGGGGATGCTATGTTTGATGAGAATGACATGTTTGAGAATTTATTTGCTGCAATTAATGTTTGTCCCAAGCTTGGGGATGCTATGTTTAATGAAGATGATGTTTTTAGTCCCCCAAGTTTTGATGTGCAAATTTATTATGATGATAGCATACCCCCTATTTATGATGATTGCAATATTTATGAAAGTGGGTTTGGAAGAGTGTCAACTTTAGATAATAATTATCCCACTATTTTGGAGGGTGTTGAATCTTATTATAATGATAAAAGTGGATTTGGAGAGGTCACGACTTTATCTATTAATGATTCCACTATTTCGGAAGAGGTTTCAATTGACTATGATGAGAGCAAAGTTGCTACTTATGATGATTATTGTGATGACACTTATGTTATAAAGAGTAGTGATAATTATTGTCATAATTTTGAATATCCTTTTACTGAACATTACTCTTTTAATGTGGAAACAATTTTTAGTCTTCGAGCTTCATATGATACTCCCACTATTATGAATGAGAAGAAAATTACTTATGTGGAGAGTGACAAATTTTCTATGCTTGTGGATCATGAAGAGAATGCTTTATGTGATAGTTATATTGTGAAATTCCTTCATGATGCTACTGAAAATTATTATGAAGGAGGAGTATATGCTTGTAGGAATTGCAATAATATCAAGTTTCCTCTCTATGCGTTCAAAGTTTTGAAGTTGTGCTTGTTTTGCCTTCCTATGCTAGTTGACTCTTGCTCCCATAAATTGTTTGCTCACAAAATCGCTATACATAGGAAGTGGGTTAGACTTAAATGTGCTTGTCATGAGATTCATGATGCTCTTTTGCATGTTATAATTATTATTCCTATGTGAGCATCATTGAAATCATCATGCCTAGCTAAAAGGCTTTAAAGAAAAGCGCTTGTTGGGAGACAACCCAATATTTATCCTTACTATTTTAGTGTGTTCACATGATTGAGCTACTGTATAATCATGGTTTATACCTTTTGTTTCAATAAAGTGCCAAGTAAAGCCTTTGGGATAGTGTGGATGATAGTTGACTTGATTCTGTGCAAAAACAGAAACTTTTTCTCTCAGTCCTGGAATTTTGTAAATTCACTGGAACGTGCTTTTGATCTGAAATTTTTACACATGATTGATATACAAATTTCCCAGGTTTTCCTAATTTTTCAGAATTTTTAGAGACAGGGAAGTATGGTTACACTACAGATCTTCACAGACTGTTCTGTTTTTGACAGATTCTGTTTTGCATGCTTAGTTTACTTGTTTTAGTGTTTCTATAGCTTATATTGAGTGATATAAATTATGGGAATGATAGAATACAGTAGGTATGATGTGAGAACAATCATGAATCTTGTCTTGACAGTACCTAAGTGAATGATCTATCTTTATTATACTAACCCTTCTCACGAAGTTCCGTTAAGTTTTGTGTGATTGAAGTTTTCAAGTTTTGGGTGAGACACCGATATGAGGAGAATAAGGAGTGACAAGAACCTAAGCTTGGGGATGCCCAAGGCACCCCCCAAGATAATATCCAAGGAATACTCAAGCGCCTAAGCTTGGGGATGCCCCGGAAGGCATCCCTCTTTCATCTTCAACACTATCGGTATATCTTTCTTGGAGCTATATTTTTATTCGTCACATAATATGAGTTTTTCTTGGAGCGTCATATTATTTTGTTGTTCTCTGTTAGGTGTTATTTATAATCTTGTTTTTCAATAAAAAGTTCCAAGAATTGCCTTAGGATGCATGCATTGCATGTTTTGATGAGTGCTGTGTAAAAACAGAAAGTTTGGCTGTAGTGTTTGAATTTTCATATTTTGCTGGAACGTGGAAAGTTTCTGAAATTTTAACACAGTGATGTCATATAAATTTTATAGCATATCCTAAATTTTCATAATTTTTTGAGTTATAGAAGTACACTGTTTTCATAAATTACTACAGACCGTTCTGTTTGGACAGATTGCTGTCATAGTTTTGTTATCTACTTATCCTATAGTTTCCATAGCCCATATTGGTAGATATAAATTGTGGAAATGATAGTAGACAGTAGATGATGTTTGATAATTATTATGCAACTTGTCTTGGCAGTACATAAAGAGTTGATTTATTATTATGTGTACTAACCTATCTCACGAGTTCTTTTTGAGTTTTGTGTGGATGAAGTTTTTGAGAATAGGTGAAACCGGGATATGAGAGGATTGAACGAGATACAAAAGCTCAAGCTGGGGGATGCCCAAGGCACCCCAAGTAAATATTTCAAGAAGTCTCAAGCATCTCAGCTTGGGGATGCTACGCATCCCACCTCTCTTCATCAACAATTATCGGTTAGCCCATGTTGAGCCTAAATTTTTATTCGTTCACATGATGCGTGCTATTCTTGGAGTGCTATTTTTCTTTTGCTTGCTGTTTAAATAAAATACTCAGATCTGAAAATATTTATTGAGAGAGAGAGAGTCCTCACATAGCTACTTAATTGTTTGACTACTCATTGATCTTCACTTATATCTTTTGAGAGTAGCTTGTCATTTCCTCTCATGCTTCACTTATACCTTTTTGAGGGATGAAATCTTTATGCTCATGTGCTTCACTTAAATTTGTTTGAGCTTGCCAAAAAGCAATGGCAATATATGAAACTAGTCCCAAAGTGATAGATATCCAAGGAGGATATAATAAAAACTTTCATGAAGATCATTGGACAAATTAAACTTGATTCTTTGTAATAGTTTTGAAACATGATGATAGTAATATGTGAGTCATGTTAGTGAGTAATTATGCTTAATAGGAATATTGGTGTTAAGGATTGTGATTCCCTATGCATGCACGAAAGTCAATAGTTATGCAATGAAGTTATATCCTACTTGTGGTGCATTATTTGGTGTTAGTTATGACTCAATGCTCACTTATGAGATTTTTCGTTCCTCGGTTTGGTTGCTTCCCAATCTATTTGCTAGCCTTCATTTGTACTAAGTAGAAATACTACTTGTGCATCCAAAATCCTTAAACCAAGTTTTGCCTTATGGGTCCACCATACCTACCTATATGCGGTATTTCCATGCCATTCCAAGCAAATTTGTATGTGCCATCTCTAAATCTTCAAAATAAATTTTCTCTTTTGTGTGCCCGTACCGCTCATGAAACGGTGGGGAGTATCCAATATTTTTCCATGCTAGGTGTGTTATTATCACGATATGTGTTGATTCACTATCATTCACGAGATAGTGGCTGGTATTCGGGATGCCCAGTCCCATGCTCAAAATTCAAATCAAAAAAATAATGAAACAAAACTCCCCCAGGAATGTTGTTGGAATGGACGGTACCCGTGGATTCGGCTCGCCGTG
The DNA here is from genome assembly GCA_039707655.1 of Elymus sibiricus. NCBI lineage: Eukaryota > Viridiplantae > Streptophyta > Magnoliopsida > Poales > Poaceae > Elymus > Elymus sibiricus. Next base: position 245,562,497 of record CM077665.1, read on the forward strand.
GAGTGTGATTGATTGGTGGAGGGGGATTAAAAACTTTACTATTCTGTTTGGGAACCGCCTATAAGGTATCTAGCATGGAAAGTATTGTGAGCTACTTTGTCGTTTTCGTTGACAGGAAAAGCATGCCACTCAAAATATTTCTCTCTCTCAATTTAAACCTTGATCTCTCGCACCTCTACAAATCCCTACTTCCCTCTGCGAAGGGCCTATCTATTTACTTTATGCAATTTTTATTTTCGCTTTGAGTCTCCATCTTCTCTTATAAGCACCAACCAGGGGGCACTATGATCGTACTTGAGCATTGGGCATAGCTAATATTTGAGTGTGTTTCATGAATGGATCAATGATTGAGCATGATGGGCTAGGGATAACTTTCTTTAGTGTTGATATTTTGAAAGACATGGTTGCTTGTTGACATGCTTGAGTATTTAAGTCATTATGTTAAAACTAGACTATTGCTTTGAACCTTTTACAAGTCCAAATGTCCATGCTATACAAAGAAGAAAAGAATATGATGAACATGTTAGGCAGCATTCCACATCGAAAATTCTGTTTTTATCATTTACCTACTCGAGGACGAGCAGGAATTAAGCTTGGGGATGCTGATACGTCTCCAACGTATCTATAATTTTTGCTTGTTCCATGCTGCTATATTATCATTCTTGGATGTTTTACAATCATTTTACTACAACTTTATATTATTTTTGGGACTCACCTATTAACCTAGAGCCCAGTGCCAGTTCCTGTTTTTTCCGTGTTTTTGGGTTTTACAGAAAAGGAATATCAAACGGAGCCCAAATGGAATAAAAATCTACGGTGAATTTTTATGGACCAAAAGAAGCACAGGGAGAGTTGGAGTTGGGCCAGGGGAGCCACGAGGCCACCACAAGCCTGGGGGGCGCCCCCCCTAGGGCGCGCCCCCCTGGCTTGTCGTCACCTCGTGGCCCATCCTGACTTGTTTCCACCGCCATAAATTCCTATAAATAGAGAAACCTCCGAAAATAAACCTAGATCGGGAGTTCCGCCGCTGCAAGCCTCCAGAGCCACGAAAAACCAATCGGGAGCCCGTTCCGGCACCCTGCCTGATGGGGAAACCATCACCGGAGGTCATCTTCATCATCCCGACGCTCTCCATGACGAGGAGGGAGTAGTTCACCCTCGGGGCTGAGGGTATGTACCAGTAGCTATGTGTTTGATCTCTCTCTCGTGTTCTTGAGATGGCACGATCTTGATGTACCGCGAGCTTTATTAATATAGATGAATCATATGGAGTGTTTCCCCTCTCTATCTAGTTGTGATGAATTGAGTTTTCCCTTTGAAGTTTACTTATCGGATTGAGTCTTTAAGGATTTGAGAATACTTGATGTATGTCTTGCGATGGGATATCTGTGGTGACAATGGGATGTTCTATTGATCCACTTGATGTATGTTTTGGTGATCAACTTGCGGGTTCCGTGACCATGGGAATCTATGCATAGGGGTTGGCACATGTTTTCGTCTTGACTCTCCGGTAGAAACTTTGGGGCACTCTTTGAAATTCTTTGTGTTGGATTGAACATGATGAATCTGAAATTGTGTGATGTATATCATATAATCAAACCCACGGGTACTCGAAGTGACATTGGGGTATCTAGGTGACATTAGGGTTTTGGTTGATGTGTATCTTAAGGTGTTATTTTAGTACGAACTCTAGGGCTGTTCGTGACACTTATAGGGATAGCTCATAAGATTGATCGGAAAAGATAACTTTGAGGTGGTTTCGTACCCTACAATAATTTCTTCGTTTGTTCTCCGCTATTTGTGACTTTGGAGTGAACTCTTTGTCGCACATGAGGGATTTATATATGATTCAACTATGTTAGTATTGTTGAGAGAACTTGCACTAGTGAAAGTATGAACCCTAGGCCTTGTTTCCAAGCATTGCAATACCGTTTTTGCTCACTTTTGTTACTTGCTACCTTGCTGTTTTTATATTTTCAGATTACAAAAACCTATATCTACCATCCATATTACACTTGTATCACCATCTCTTCGCCGAACTAGTGCACCTATACAATTTACCATTGTATTGGGTGTGTTGGGGACACAAGAGACTCTTTGTTATTTGGTTGCAGGGTTGTTTGAGAGAGACCATCTTCATCCTACGCCTCCCACGGATTGATAAACCTTAGGTCATCCACTTGAGGGAAATTTGCTACTGTCCTACAAAACTCTGCGCTTGGAGGCCCAACACAAGTCTACAAGAAGAAGGTTGCGTCGTACACCTCGAACCATAAAGATTCCACCCTGTAGTTGAATTCATCGCCAAAAGCTACCTCCAAGGAAATCTTTCCAACTGGATAAGCCGACTTTCCGGGCACCACGCCATGAAAAAACGTTGAAGAGGGTTTAAGATCCTTGTCAAGCAAATTCATCCGGCGGAATGTGTCATAATACAGGATGTTGATGCTGCTGCCACCATCCATAAGCACCTTGGTGAACACGTAGCCTCCAACTTGCGGAGACACTACCAAAGCCAACTGCCCCGGGTTATCAACACGCGGCGGGTGATCCTTCCTGCTCCAGGTTATATCATACTCGGACCACTTCAAGTACTGCGGGAGAGCCGGCATGATCGCATTAACCGCCCGTTTGCGTATCTTCTGATCTCGCTTGTCGAGGCTAGTCGTAAAAACATGATACTGCCCTCCATTAAGCTGTTTTGGGTTACTCTGATACCCAGACTGGTTATTTTGTTGCTGACCTCCACTGCCAGACTGTTGATTATTACCTCCATGGTTTCCTTGGCCTTGATAGCCAGAACCTGAGCCGCATGTACCAAAGCCAGACCCAGAAGGACCGGATCCTGAGCCGCCGGACGGTCCACCGCCGCCACCTTGATGCTGGTTAATGCTGTAATTTCGAAACTCCTGCATGACCCAACAATCCCTCCAGGCATGAGTGGATGGTTTATCGGGAAGACTATGTTTCGGGCAAGGAGCATCCAACATCGCCTCCATGTTGACATGCTTGTTTTTACCGAAAGGCGGCTTACCATTGCCCTTTCCACGGTTTCCTCCAGCACTTGTGTTGGCCACCAAATCTGACCCACCGTCAGGGTGCTTCCGGTTTCCGCCATTACCGTTATTATTTCCTCCCCCGTTCTGCTGTTGATTCTTGCCATTGTTATTCTTCTTACCCTTGGCCGATTTCTCATCATCGGAGCCAGGGTCCTTCGTGCTATCAGAATTTGCATACTTAGTGGGAGCCGCCATAAGCTCCCCCATGTCCTGGCATGAACGTTTGAGCCGGCCAAGCTTCTGCTTCAGAGGCAAAAAGTGGCAATTTTTCTCCAGAATCAGAACCGCTTGAGCCGCCATGATGTTATCAGAAGAATGGATAATGGTTGAAACCCGTCGGACCCAATGATGGGCCGACTCATCCTCCCGCTGCACACAATGATCCAAATCCACGATAGTCATGGGCTGCTTGCACGTTCCTTGAATTTTTTTGATGAACTTCGCCTTTAACTCGGCCCAGGAATTAATGGTATTGGGTGGCAAACCCTTCAACCACGTACGAGCCAGCCCTTCCAACATCATGATGAAATACTTGGCACAAACTACATCACTGACGTCTAACATCTCCATGGCTAGTTCATAACTCTCGATCCAGGCTTCCGGGGGTAAATCGGCAGTATAATTGGGCACCTTGCAGGGACCCTTGAAGTCCTTGGGCAGGCGCTCGTTTCGTAAAGCCGGTACTAAGCACGGCACTCCCACAGCCCTGGAAGTTACCCCTGCTCCTACTGAAACAGAAGGTGCTACTGTGGGTTCTTGATAAGCCGCCGCAGCTGCTAATGCTGCCGCCTCTCGCTGCGCCCTCGCCCGATCCACCAACGCCTGAGCATCAAGAACCGGCTGATCGTCTCGCGCCGGGTTTCGACGTCGCTCACTGCTAGAGATCGCAGGCGACTCTAAGCGCCGGCTATAGCTGCGGCTCGGGATGGGGGTTGAGTGCACGCGACTCTGGATGTAAGTATACTTCTCCTGTTGTGTCACCGCTGTCTGTAAATATCCAATGGCATTCCGCACTTCCTCCGCATAAGGCGTCCCATCAGGGATGGGGATCGTGCCGAGTCTGACCGCCGCCGCCACCATGTTCTCCGCTGGGTTAGAATAATGACCGGGCGGTGTCAGAAAAGACTGTGGCGGGGTCTGGTTCCTGTGAGGCGGGTCTGGCTGCCAATGCTGAACCGCCGCCCTGCTCCCAGGTACTTCCGCCGTCCGGGTTACGGTCAGAGGCGCATGCTGTCCCGTCCCTGGCGTGTTAAAAAGATTTCTGGCCTCATATTGATCCGGCAGACGGGATTGATGCCTCATCTGGTGAACCGCCGCTGCGGTCTGCTGCTCTAGTTCAAGGCAAAAAGCTTCCGCCCTAAGGCGCTCCGACTCAGTATCCATCTGAGCCTTCAGTGCATTGATTTCCTCTTGGACACCGGCCATCTGGTCCTTTAACCTCGCGATCTTGGTGTTACGGGCTGCTTGGTTTTCGACCGTGACCTCGGTTCCCATCAGAGTTGTAAGCTCGTTCATTAGATCCAGCAAAACTTGAGCCGACGGCCTGCCGGATCCAGACCCGTTCGCTCCAGCAGCCATGCTACCAGGGGCCGGTGCCGATCTTGCCATGAAGACAGCGGCGCGGCTCGGTGGCTCATAGTATAACGGCTCATGGTCTTCCGGCTCAAGGTAACTCTCGAAACAGCCCCCAAGTCCGCCGTTGTGAAGCTGGTAGATTGATTCCGCCTCTCCGCTCGAGGATCCATCCTCTGAGTAGATGAGGGTTTCTTCCCGCGACATGGAACCTTCCAGCTCCGTGCCTTGGGTGAAGCCGACGAAGATGCGCTTCCGACCCGGGTTAACTTGGGCGGGTTGCGCGCGTCGGGCCGGCTCAACGAGGTCGGTGCAGATGTCCGGCCCGGGCTTAGGTCCGCCGATCTTGCTAATAAAGATGTGAATTCCGCCGAAGGGGATCCGGTGCCCGTACTCGATTGAGTCGGCCTCCGGGCCCCAGCCAGCGTCGTCGATGTAGAGCTTGCCGCGGCGACTCTTGGTCATCCTGCCAACGGCGTATCCCTCGATCCCTGGGAGAGAGCCCTTTGAGAACTCCACACCACCGAGCGTTAGCCCCACGGTGGGTGCCAACTGTCGTGGTTTTGTCACGGCAGATGCCCCGGTGAAAGGACTTAGGTTGGAGGCCATTGCTAAGGCGGTGAGCTCGAAGGGGTTGATCGGAATCGAGAGACAAGGGTTTACCCAGGTTCGGCCCCTCTGGAAAGAGGTAAAAGCCTACGTCCTGCTTTGTGTTGTATTGATTGGGTATCGATTACAAGGGAGCGAGTTCGCTTGACCTAGCTATCGATGAGTTGTTTTCGTGGCCTAAGTCGCCCAGGTAACCCGCCTTTATATACACAGGTCAAGGCCCTGGGCTTACAAGAGTCTGGGCCGGGTTATACTTGATAACCGACCTCACCTCTAACTACACATGCCTTGTCTAACAAGCCGCCACCGGCGGCTTACGCCATCGGGTTACATCTCGTCTTCTGGCTCCGGGCCTCCAGGCCCATTGAGTAAGCCTGCACCAAACCTTGTCGTAAGCTGCCAACCGCATGACCCGGCCCCACCTGGGCGGGTCTCACCACGGGGTTATATCCCCAACACAACTCGCGTCGCCCCCCACGTCACAGGTCCCATATTCACGCAGCCGCGTGAAAAGTGAGGCGTAACCCGCTTGAAGAATTGAGGAAGGAGCTCCTGAGCATTGTGCCTGGAGCATCCGATACCTCTTTTAAATCGCCGTCCGTGACCCTCTCACATAATAATAAGGTTGGGGTTGTACACGCCTCGGAGCCCCTCGGAGGGACGCCCCTCGGCCCCGGGAGGGCTCTCGCCCACGCCTAGTGGAAGCCCCATGCTCCGCGCTGGTGGATAAAGGATTGAGGAAGGAGCTCCTGAGCTGCGTGCCTGGGGCGTCCGACACCTCTTTCCAAAATCGCCGCCCATGACGCTCTCATGTAATAATGAGGTTGGGGCTGTACACGCCCCGGAGCCTCCCGACGGGCCGCCCCTCGGCCCCGGAAGGACTCCTGCCCACGCCTAGTGGAAGCCCCATGCTCCACGCTGGTGGATGATCGACGGAGCTCCGTGCTTGCCAATTTTCCCTTGTACCTCGTGTGAGCGGGGGCTGGACACGGTGTCTGTGCTCGGGTTCGTCCCTGCAGCGCTGATAAACCCAAGCGATCGAGCTCTGTCTCGCGGGTCTTCTACCGTGCACGTCACCTCCTGAGGTCCTTGGTGTCTAGTCTCCTCGCACGACACCCAAGTGTAAGCTGGCAAGAGTACGGCGCTCCAGGCACGGTTTACCGTGCACATGATTCTTCTTCACGAGAGCGGCTTGCGCGTCAAGGGGGGGTTCTTGAGCATCGCGTCTCAGGAACCTTAACTAGCGCCCGTAGCCCCTCACCTCCTGGGTCTGCTCAACCATCGCGACCTGGCGTCCCAGCGATGGCTGAGGTATGCGCGGGGCTGGGCCCAGCCGACACAGAGCGTAAGGACTTTCGAGCAGGACGCTTCCGCGTCAAAGGGGGGTTCTTGAGCATCCCGTCTCAGGAACCTTCACTAGCGCCCATAGCCCCTCACCTCCTGGGTCAGCTCAGGCATCGCGACCTGGCGCCCCAATGACGGCTGAGGTATGTGCGGGGTTGGGCCCTGCCGACGCAGAGCGTGAGGACTCTCAAGCTGGTCGCTTGCGCGCCAGGGGGGGGGGGTTCTTGACCATCGCGTCTCAGGAACCTTCACTAGCGCCCGTAACCCCTCACCTCCTGGTTCAGCTCAGGTATCGCGACCTGGCGTCCCAGCGGCGGCTGAGGTATGCGCGGGGTTGGGCCCTGCCGACGCAGAGCATTGAGACAAGCAAGAGAGAAACCCATCCAAGAAAGGGAGGTCGCAGATCACAAGCAGTTATTAAAAAATCCGAAATATTCCATACGGCTTAAAAATGTCATCTCATGCCTCCTCGAGGCAGACTCAGTTTATGGCAGGGTGGTAAAAGGAGGCTCCCCGCTGGGCTCTTCATCACTGTCGAAGCAGAAGAACTTCTCGAACAACGCCTTCACGTGGCCCTCCACAGCCGCCGACGTATCGCTGCGAGACTCTTCGGGATCGGGGCCCGTCACCTTGTCAAACTTGAAGTTGGGGTCTCGAAGAGAAGATGGTTGAAGACGCGAGTCACTGCTACTGAGAGGAGCCATGGTTTTCCTCTCCCAGGATGCCGTCCACCCCCTGGGCCGCGCCCTCGACCGCCTTCACAAGCTTGGAGGAAAACTCGGCGTAGCTGGAGCCCTGTGAAACAAGAGGGACATTGGAGCTCGACCTGCAAATGGAGGACAGGGCCGCGCGGGCCATGTGTTCGAGGGAGGAGACCGCGACATGGTCTGAGGCTGCCCTCGCGTCGGCGGCAGCCATGACCTCTCTCTCCCGAGCATCCAGCTTGGCGTTGGCCTCGGAGATCTGCTGGGCGTGAGCCTCCTGGGCCTCAGCCGCCTCGTGCCGCAATACCTCCAGACGTTCGCGCTCCGTGGCCTGTTCTGTCGCCAGCTTCACGAGGGCAGTGTCACGGCCTGCAAGCTCTGCCTCGCGGGCCTTGACGCCCTCTTCTCGCAGCTGGTGCTGTTGCGCGTGCGCGGCTCGCTCCTGAAGCGCCTTCAGGTCGGCTTCCGCTTCTTCGAGGCACTTGGCGAGCAATGTCTTCTCGGCAAGAGCCCTCTTGCAAGCGACCTTCGCCTCGGCAGCCTCCTTCTTGCCCTCCGCGAGGGTGGCCTCGGCCTTGCTGTGAGCCACCTTAGTGGAGGCATCTAGCTGACGCCACCCCATGGCGAGCTTCAGGCGCTCAGCGGAGAGACGCGCCTCGGCGTCTCGGAAGTCCGTCCCCATACAAACGAGCGCGTCCTGGGTGTCGGTCAAAGATCTGTGCCTGACCAAGGCGTTCTGATCCATCAAGGTGAGAGTTGGCCCGGGGGCTGGCTGAAAGCACAACATGCTCCCTTGGTGGTTTTGATAATTCATGACAACATACATTGTCTCTTGGACTAATATTTCTACCTAGTGTATTTCAGATAAAAGTCCATATAGGAAGAAGGGTTGGCAAAAAGGATCGTGGAGATACCCCAAGATGCAAGGAAATGGATTGGCAAAGCTTCAAGCAAGAGGACTCTACATTTTACTTTGTGAGAAATCACTTTGAGTCCATAGGAAAGCCAATACTATTAAAAGGGGGTAAGGTACTGTTGGTGAACAAGATGCTCCACGTGCACAAGGGATAGTCACCAAAAACACCCACAAGCTCTTCCACAAAAGTCTGTCCAAAGCCAAATATCCAAAATCGGTGCAACCAACAACTTCCACGCGGTGCCACCGATTCCCAAACTCAGAGATGAGCCCGTTCCCGCGCACAACAGTGCACAAAAGTGCGCTACCCACTATGCTCTGCCATGGCTACCCGAAGGCAGCTGCTGCCGGCGGCCGCCTTGGCCGCCACCCACCGGCAGCCGCTGAGGCCACCACCATAGCGGTGGCCGTCTTGGCCACCATGACACTGTCATCGGTCTTGGCCCCGACCCCACAGTAATTGTGGGCACACACGTACACACATCCGAGAACGCAGGCCCACGTACGCCATCCCACACGGTTTCTAAAAACCATAAAGCGTTCCGTGCTTGGGAACTAAAACCTTCAATAAATCTTGAGCTTGTTTCCCGTCACATTCCAAATTACCATGCGCTAAATTTATTGCAAATCAGTTGGCGCAACCAAACCTAAATGTGTTCCCACTTAGCAGTTGTTTACTGTAGTAGGCTATAAAAACACCTACTCGAAAATTACCGCACATTCCTCACCCCTCCACCAAAAAAACAGGCCTTTCTTTTTTAGTCATTCATTCCATCTGCCATGGCCGGTAGGAGGAAGGGTTCTGGGTCAAGATATAATGAGGGAAGAAAGACCAAGGCCGCGGAAGCAACCGAGAGGTCCCGCCGTCGCGCTGGGGAAGCACCAGAGAGCTCCAGCCACACCGCGTTTGCTGCAGCAGAGATGTCCAGTGGTGCCGCGGATGCCCGGGAGGATCTTTTGCGGAGAGGCGACGGCTATCACAATCACAAGCGCATTCGCCTCGGAGGCGAACTCGACAAGTTGGCAGTGTTGGATTCCTTAGCCAGCGACGACATGCGCGCTGAGCTTGATAAGAAGGAGGCGATGATCGATGCGTTGGTGAAGCTGCTAGAGAAGAGCGACGCCTCGGTTGACAAGGCGACCGGCCTCGTGGTGAAACTTACTGAGGAGAACGCCGCCTGGAAGAAACTTCTCGAGAAGAAAAGTGCCTCGGAGGGGAGGCTGAAAGAACTCGCCGAGGAACTTTTGGAAGACTTGGCGAAGCTCCACATCGAGCGCGAGGGGCTGGTGAAGGAATCTGTGGCGCGTGTCAAGGAACTTCATGCGTACGTGACGCAAAGCATCAACGCTCTCGAGCAAATAGCTTGCGCCAGGGCCTCAATGCGGAAGATGGTGGAGGAGAGGCGAGAGGAGATGGAGGTCGTGGAGGCGATGAAGAAGGAGATTGAGGAACTCCGCGCCCAGCAATCCATCAAGAATTAGATAGCAACGTCCCAGGTCGTTTTCTGTGTCTTCCTTCTTCAGCCTCTTCCTTCTTCTTTTGCCCCTGTGTCTTTGGGGAGTTGCCGCATGTGGCATTTGTTATTATCCTGAATATGTAAGAAAATTATTATCCTTTGCCGGTGCGAATTTGTCGTTATATTATTTCGTTCGTAGGTACATGTATACGAGTCAAGTTCTCAGCGAGGCACTAATAAAACAATGGTTACGTTTAGCGGGGCAATAGGATCACAAGTAAACAGTCGCAATCAAAAACAAAAAGGAAACTAGTCAGTCTGTCCGGGCACATTAACCGCATGATAAACAGCGGGTCGGATGCCATTAATTTGGGAGCGTGGTGAGCGGAGGGTGGAGTTCAAAGTCTCGCTTCCCGGTGAGCCTGCGGAGCAGAGTGATCTCATGCGTCCCATCGAGCCTGCGCGGTGGACAGCTTGCGCGTCCCATCGAGCATGCGCGGCAGAAAGCTCGCATGCGTCCTTTCATCAACCATCTGCACGCACGCCCCCCATATCAAGTAAAAAAATGGACGCATCACATCGAATGGTTATCATACGAGTTTTGTATTTACTGGAATTCAAAAAATAAGATTATCAATGATTGCAGCCGGCCTATCATGCCTAAATATTTCCAATTCATTCACATTCATTGCATGGGACCTAAGCAAGCAGCCAGGGACACAAAAATGATTTTCCAACGAATTTTCATGCACTAGAGCATGAATTGCAGATGAGCTTTGGGGTTCTCGAGGATTTAAAAACCAAGATTCTCAATGTTTGCGCCCTAGTCACGGCGCCAAAAAAACTCAATGTTTGGCGCCCTTTATAGATTAATTGAGTTCTTCACCTTAAGTGCATGCCTAGAAAACTCAATCTCATTTCGACCACAAATGTGACATGTTTCCTATCGAAACCACGATGCTTCTCATGGGAAGCTCCAATTTGTAAGAGGTTTTTCCCAAAACTTGTCCCAGATTGCTCAAAAAATTTACCATGTCTTATAAGTGTCATGTCATGACACCGGGGTAAGTTTCAAGAATTTTAGACGAGTTTTGGATTTATGGGGATTTGAACGCAAGTTTCTCAACGTTTTCGGCCTAGTCACGACGCTGAGATGTTTGTAATCATTGCATGGGACCTAAACAGGGGCCCAAGGACATAAAAATGATTTTCTAACCCATTGTGGTGCCCTGGAGCATGCACTTGTAGTTCAAATATGAATTATGCACATTAAATGGATAGAAAAGCTCAGTTAATGTATGCCGGGTGCCAAATGAGCCCTGCATAATTCCACATTGTAGCACCGCCATTGTATTAGTCTATGTTGCATGTAGAAAAAATATCAAGGCAAGAAGAGACAATGAATGCCGTACCCTCCACAGAGGTGACGTGTTCCGAATCGAAACCACAATGCTTCTTGAGAAGTTCCGGTGTGCAAGAGACTTGTCCCATAACTTGTGCCAAATTGGACAAAAAATTATCATGTCGTATAAGTGTTGTTTCATGACACGGGATAAGTTTCAAGAATTTCAGATGAGTTTGGGATTTATGGGGATTTAGAAACCAAGTTTTTTAATGTTTGCGGCCTAGCCACGACGCCGAGATGTTTGTAATCCAGTCTCGTTCATTGCATGGGACCTAAACAAGGAACCCAAGGACACAAATATGTTTTTCAACCCATTTCGGTGATATGGAGCATGTGCTTTTAGTTCAAATTTGAATTATGCACATCAAATGCCTAGAAACTTAATTAGTGTAGTATACAAAAGGTCAAATGAACCATGAATAATTTACTGCAGTTCTATACGCCCGCCTGGAGCCCGTGCGTGTGTACCAATGAGCTGGCACACGTGCCATCGAAACTAAGGTGAACTCACTCCTCTTTGAGCTAGACATGAATACCAATGGAACTTGGATGCTACCTCACAATGAAACCCTATGCATCATTAGGTACGAGGAAGACATCCACCAAGGGTCTAAGAAGCCTCCCCAAGACCAAGAAGAGGAGCAAGAAGGAAGCACGGAAGAAGGAGTTCAGCAGTAAGCCGAACAGCCAAGTCCCAGGCGACCCCGTGCACATGGCCTTCTAGGACCCCGTGCGTTGAGTACCCCGTCCGCACGGGCCCAGAAGACCCCGTGCACATGGGCCCTCTGCTGAAGCTGCTGGACACCCCGTGCGCACGGGGCTGACATAGGCCGTTCACACGAGCCTCACAGGCAACTTCGATGGGGAATGCCCCTTTTTCTCTCACTTCGTCTCCCACCTCCAGCTACCTATATATTTCATCCCTATGTCATTTTTTAGGGTTAGCTTATGTTTAACATTTGAGATTGTTGACATAGATCCTTCCACTTATGATAAGGACATCAATACCATTGTTACACCCACAGCCCATGCTGCTATACATACTGGACCAATTACTAGAGCTCGCGCATGCCAATTGAATTACCATGTACTTTCGTTTCTTGGAAATCCTTCTAATATTCATGAACATATGATGCTGCCTAAATTAGATACTTTTGTTTTACTTATGAATGAAGGACCTAGCATGGACAAGAAGTGATGCGGAGCATCCTACAGTCATCCCCATGTACACTCTCACTACTCCCCAAGCCCCAAGTGTCATTGGACATAAGGTGAACGCGCTCCTTAATGCTTCCTCTTTCAATTCACTCGAGACATGGATGCTACCTCAAGCGGAAACTCTATGCATGCTTAGGTACCATGAAGATGATCTAGAGGACGCTCGGAGTGAAGGCCGAGTCACTATGAAGATGGATCCGGAGACGAACGAGCGAGAGGACCAAAAGAAGGCCAAGCAACCTCCCATGCCCCAGACATCCGGCCCATACCCCGTACATCCGGCCCCTGGAGATCTCTCTGGCACCAAGGCCAAGCTGCTGGAAGCTACAGGCACGGGATATCCGGCCACCCCTCAAGATCCCGGACATCCGGGCCCCCATCCCCGGAAATCCAGTGCATCTGTACCAGAGAGCAACTGCAACCGACGCTACCGCCCAGACATCCGGCCCTCCGCTGAAGCCCCTGACATCCGACCCCCTGGCCCGGACATCCGGCCCCTGTGTGGACAGTCACGGGCCCAAGAGGCCATGTACCCCTCTCTCTTGCCCCCATCTCGCCTAGCACTATATAAAGGACCCCTCCCCCTCTCTCTAGGGTTAGCAATGGTTTAGCTCATAGATTAGTTGAGCATTGCTCCTTCCATATACTTCTCTTGGAGATTGCGACCTCCACATGTGAGAAGATCCTATGGATGTCAAGGCCCCTTCATAGGGAAGATCCTCCGGGATTTCAAGGCCTCATCTCCCCATGGGATTTGGGATGAACTCTACCATGTATCCTCTTTCCCGTTGTAGTTCTTGTACATTTGCGAATCTTGTGTGGATGTGAGTCTAGTGGATGTGTTATTGGACTTGTTCTTGAGTGTTTCTCTTGTGATTTCTCCTCGTTCTTCCCCGTGTTCTTCGTGGAATCCCCCTCCAATTCGTGAAAGATCGACACCCATGGCTTTGCCCCGTATCATCTTGGTAGCAAGAGCCACGTTTCTCACGAATTTGGAGTCCTCCCCTTCATTTTCTAGCCAATTTTTGTTTGTTCTTACCTAATTTCGAAAATCCCCACCAAAAATAGCCATACCAATTTTTTTTGAATTTGTTGGTTCTTGTGAGGTTTTGTTGATTTTGATCCATAGAATTCGTGTTTAACAAGTAGATCTAGTTTTCCCACCGAGAAATCCACCCTGCTTTTTCTTTTTCCCCAATAATTTTGACCCCCGAGATCGAAAATTTCCATCGAAATCGAGTTCCCGAGCCCCAAATCACGATCTGGATCTGTCGGGCTAGACATTCGGGACTTTAGCCGGACATTCGGGCCTCTGGCACGACATCCGGGCCCCCCAGCCGGACATCCGGCTCCTGGATCTCGAAATCGGGCGCTTTCTGGACATCAGGTCCTGGATTTCCGGCCTAAACCCCCGGATGTCCGCCCCTGGGATTTCAGCCTCCCGTGTTTCACCATTTTGACCATAACTTTTGCATCCGGAGTACGATTTTGACGTTCTTTAGCTCGTTGGATAGCTATTGACATCCTCCATCCATCTAGATAGGTTCCATCACCATTTGACTCCATCATATTTTTGAAATTTTGGCAAGTTTGCCTAGGCCTCCACCATAACTTCTGCATAGCCATCCCACCATAAACTTCCGCCATCCTAACCCAATTTTGTTTGAGATTTTGACTTGCGGTTTCGGTTTCCTAAGGTCTTTCGGCTAATTTCGGACGGTTCTACATCGACAACGCCACTACCCATCATCGCCTCGGCCTCGACATCGACATCGGCCACTTTGCCTTTTGGCACCCCAACCGTAAGCAAGGACGGTAACCTTGACGAAATCATTGTCTATTTCCTTGCCATTGCATTGATCACCTTAAGCCTATTGCATACCTTACCCATTGAGACTAGCGAGTTGAGAATTGTCGGGCCATGTTACTTGTGCATCGTAGTGATACTCTTATGCCGCATAGCTAGTTTTAGCATGCAAACATCTTGTTATCTACATTGTGCCATACGTCTCTTCCGTGAATATCCATCATACTTGTCTCATATCTTGGTCCGAGCATCAAGAATAAAAAAAGAAAAGAAAAAGAGAAAAAGCTTTTAAGCAAAAGAGGAGACACAAAAGAGCTTGTAAGCAATAGAAATAGCATTAGTTCATACTCTTGGATCATACATACATAGCATACTTGGGATTGAAGACGGCACGTTTACTCTCATAGGTTGGTGCACAAGCGCGTATCTAGCCCATTTGAGCAATTGAGCTATTGTCTCTTCTAGTATCCGTGCAACACGAGCTTGTCCTGGGTCTCTGACATTTTCTGCTCATTCCTTGGTTGCGCGGATCACATTTATCTATCCGTGTGTGTGTTCCTAGTGCCACCATAGCTATTGATCTATTTGCTTTGCATTGCAATTTTGTGAATCTTCCTCAACATTTTTGATATCTTGACTAACATTTGCTTGAATTTTGTGCCACTTGTCCTAACCAAGCCACTCGATAAGCTTTACTTGTAGGTGTGAGTGAACAAGTCCGATACCAATTAAACTATTCTCTCAATTCACATTGAGTGAAACGGGATACATCCTCAACTTTGGGAACGGTATCTTGGTATTGTTTATCTCATTTCCCACTCACCTTTGCTCGAGTCTTGTGATGGCTAGGCAAAGCACATTATCTTCGGTCTTCAATGACTACATCGACATGAACAACTACATCAACTAAAAACTTGAGCGACTCGCCATTGACATACGACACTCCGAATCTCGGAAAAGAGACTTCATCGACAACAAGTTGGACGCTCACATGGATCCACTTCGACACATGGTGGCCAACTACAAGTATTCTTCCCCTTCGTCTTCTTCAAGGCGGAGACGCTCAAGTCGCACATCTTCGGAGCGCCCAACATTGAGCGACTCGCCATCGACATACGACACTCCGAAGCTCGGAAAAGAGACTTCATCGACAACAAGTTGGACGCTCACATGGATCAACTTTGACACATGGTAGCCAACTACAAGTCTTCTTCCCCTTCGTCATCTTCAAGGCGGAGACGCTCAAGTCGCACATCTTCGGAGCGCCCAACCGAAGCAAGTATCATGCGGCAACATCCTCATCTTCGAGACGACCGCCAAGACGACGGCAAGAAACAAGCGCGCCAAGACGAAGAACGCAGTCAACCACAAGCTTCGACGCCACCACCAAGGCGACCGGCTACATGCATGGATGATCCTTCCATCTTTGGAAGCATCCCAAGGAAGATGGTCGAGCATGGGAATCTCCCTTCGGTCAAGTAGGCGCGCGACGAGGTGCCATCTTCGGCCATCATACAAGGCAACGACGACAAGATGGTCGAGCATGGGACTTTCCCATCGACCACTACGGCAAGCGTGACCCTCTTCAACAACTTGAAGACGGCGCCCACATGGGACTCATACTTGGAGTCAAGCACCGAGGCCGAGCTTGGGATGTTCCATTCGGTCTTGGAGGAGATTGATGTTTTGCCACAACCCACGGCATTCATCTTTGGAGGCGTTATGGATGAGGAGGTTGAGCATGGGACTATCCCTTCAACCACGGCGGCGCAAGGAGTTGAGCATGGAGATGTTGGCACCTACATCTCTCCGACACCCACATATGATGAGATGCCCCAATTTCCATGTGAGGAGAGCCACTACCACATGAGTGAGATGAGTGACTCCACCATATGTGACATTGAGTGCATTTCCTATGAGAGGATGAGTGTGACCACCACTAGCCCCATACACGAAAACATGCCAAATTTCCTACGTAAGGTTGAGAGCCATCGCCACCCTTTGAGTGATTCAACCAACCATATGAGTGAGAGCGTCCTAGAGGGAGTGAGTGAGACACACCACTCAGTGAGTGAGGTAGTTGAGAGGGCATGTGAGGCCACTATGATTTCTAACAACTTAACCTCTACTTCTATTGTGTCTTCTTCTTTGGTGCAAGGTCTCCTACATGACGAAGTGCCTACCCTCGACGATTCCATCCCTCCAATGGCAATGACGATGGTCATGGTGGACGATGATGCACCCCCCCCCCCCACACACACACATGGTTCCATCACGATGTTGACCACGAGTTGGTACTTCCCACCTCGCCTACATCACATGAGTGGAGCTCTAAAGGTCACATAGGTGAAGGTTCTTTGTTTGTCCCACTAGTGGACCATCTTGCCATTGATTGCTTACATGATGTTGATCACCTTATGGACACACCACATGCTATGTCTTCTTCATGCTTAGATATGCCACCAATTTTGATGAATATGATGATGAGCATGTTGACTTACCTAGTTGTGATGCTATACTCCATAGGATATCATGTGAAAATTCTATTGGTCACATCATGTTCGACACTCCGCTAAACTTGTCACATGTTACGCGTGAAATTTCCCATATTGCATCTTTGCAATCTCACAATAGCAACTATGCATATCCCATAAAAAATTATTCCCATTTTTTCATATGGCATAGACGACAAGCCCATGGTTATTGGCATTTGCTTTTCTTGTGATTATATTGCCATGCTTCCTTTGCATCATTTGCGCAACAATTCTCATATGCCATGCCATGATCTCCATGATTTGAAAATGCATTGTTTTGAATGTTGTCCATATTCTCCGAATTATGCTTCCGCTATTGCACATGAGGAGAACCCCATAGTTTACTCATACATGATAGGAGATTTTGTTCCATCCCATCCATTGCATGATCCCAAATATTGTGTGCACCATCCGCATTTCATGAATAACAATGCTCCCGATATTTCAAGTGATGCGCTACATACTTCTAGTCTCCATTATGCTATACATAATAACAAACATTTCATGATGGATGACATGTTCTTATATCATGAATTTCATTTATTTGAGCATTGGATGTTTTGTTCTAACGAACACAAGCACATGCACATCCTAACGGATGATGTGTACATATACCACGCGCACACAATTTTCCCTTTGCCTTCGTTGTGTGTAGGTACTCATGATTACTCGTCAACCTCACAATCCCATGAGTTGACTAAAAGAGCTCTTGAGAGCACCGATGGGTTGGGATTCATCGGAATGTGTCTCCAACCATTCTCCTTTCGCAAAGACCTCGCGCATTTCTTGCATGGCCCTCACATGGTTATGGGTTATTTTCTATTATACATATTATGCCCATATTGACATGTTCACTTTGCATGATATGCTCATTTCTATGCCCTTGCCATGCATTAGTGACCCATGCTTTGCACCTCACATGACACTTGATTATATGACTTGTATGTGTATTTGCAAGCTTGGTGGAGACATTATTTGCTATTGCCATGATTTCTTTGTGACCCATGCCTATGATTGTATTGAGGATTACCCCATTACTCGTCTTGCTTGGGATATGTCATGCGCATTGCCTATGCCTATTATTTGCTCACATGACATGATTGCCATGATTTCCTCTAGTACGTTGCATCTTCGCACTACTAGTTTGCACGACATGATTACTATGCTTGTTTATGTTGCATCATCGATGATTAATACTTGCTTCTTCTATGCGGTTGATGACAAACATTGCCATGCTTTGCACATGATTGATATTGCTTATTGTCATATGTCTCCACATGTTCCCTCTCTCATGCTCGATGCTTTTCCATGTATTGAGTGCAACAATGCTTTTGATCTTACTAATGAGATTGCCCCCATAGCTTTCTCTCATATTATTGGAGATTTTGACATCTTTAATGTGAAACATACTTGCCTTCCTTCTTTGCACCATATGCCTAGTGCCATGAACAGAGCCATTGTTGCATCATATTATTCATGCACTTTTGCTTCTAATTATTATGTGCAAGAGAAGAGAACCATCATGATGGATGATGTGTTTGTCTACCATGCACAAACATTCTTTGCTTTGGTAAGTGTATGTGTAGGATACTTCGACAACATGTCAACTTCCACTTCACGTGAGTTGACGATTCGAGCTCTTGAGAGCGAGCCATGCTACACTGACGCGTTTCTACATCGCACTTGCTTGCGAATCGGCATTATGACGGACGCACAAGGTCACGCTTTTGAGGTGACATCCTTCTTGAGCACAGATATTGTGGCTAATCCTACTTGTGTTGATTGTACCATGACATATATTGGCCATCTTGGACCACTTACTAGCACACATGTTAGTGTTATTGCTTTTCCTCATGATTGCCACATTGCCATGCCTCATGACATATATGCCTTGTGTCTTGCATCCAACTTGTGAATTGTTTGCTCTTATCATATGCTTGGTTGCAAATATTTCCATTATTCACATTTGCCATTCCACATTGCTTGCTACATGCTTGACTTGCTTGCCTCACACATGGTGAACAATTGCTCCTTCTATTGTGTTGAGGGCCTCACTATCTTCACTACACCATGCGCACATTATGCTTGGATTGTCTTTCACTTTGGATTGCCCCATGTGTTTAGACACTTCATTTCATTTGGAGTTGTGAATGATTCATATGCCTACCATAGACCTTTCGTTGATTGCTTTGTGCATGATTGCTACAACCATGAGGTAGATGCTTGTTATATTACCACACATATTTGCATCCCTACCTCACCTGTGCGTACTTGTTTCCATGATTGCATTGCTTGTGCTCAATTTGTACGCTTACATGCCATGTCGCATTCTCTTGTACCTTCTTATGCTAAGAATGATGATGACACTTGTTGGGTCTTTCACCACACGAATGATAGGTTTTGCATTCACGCTAACCTCATTTGTTTTTCCGAGTGTTTGTCATGTTCTTTCATTTTGAAGGCTTTGCAAGGTGGTGTCGTCATGAGACATATTGGTCATGTGAAGGCACACATGATGAGTGATAACAACATCTTCAGGAATTTTCCCATGGTGAGCTCATTCCTTTTGGGTCATTTTCCCATGCACTTATCGAATGGTTCACATTTCCATTGTTGTTTCCTCCTTGTCGTTTACATGATACATCTCATGGATGGAGAAGCAACATATCTTGTGCATATGCGTAGCCATGAGCACATTCTCATGCATTTGGACATTTGTTCCTATAATTTCACATTTGTTACCCAATATGCTAAATGGAAACAATCTTTCCCCAACAAATTTGCTTTGTATTAATGGATTGACTCGCATTATACCTTGCTTGATACATCTTGTCTTTCCATCTCATACATGATCTACGAGCTTGTGCACTTTCTTAGCAAATTTGTTGTGACCTACTTTGATGGATTATTTATACACGATGCTCATTTTGTCCATTATCAATTGCATGATAACATCACCATTTTGAGCCATAGTTTCCATGTTCATGTTTTTGATAAATCTTCTCTCTATGACATTATGCTACATAATGGTAGAATTTGTGACTTGGTGCATATAGAGCTTGATCGCATGAATGCTTTGCATATTATTCACATTCATTCTATTAAGCTTCATGATACTTGTCAGGAACTTTCTTGCCGGACAAACTCATGCTTACTTGATGGACACCTTGTGTGTGCTAACCAATGTATTTTCAAGTGTACATTGTGTTTGCTCGTTTCGCATGTACACCATCTCGGAGTCATCTTGGAGTACTTTGGGCGCACCATGACTTCCATTCCGTCCAACTACAAGTTCGTCCATGACTACCGTTTCCATGGTGATGAGGATTTTGATCCGAGGACGGATCTTTCCCAAGGGGGGAGATGATGCGGAGCATCCTACGGTCATCCCCATGTACACTCTCACTACTCCCCAACCCCCAAGTGCCATTGGACATAAGGTGAACGCGCTCCTTAATGCTTCCTCTTTCAATTCACTAGAGACATGGATGCGACCTCATGCGGAAACTCTATGCATGCTTAGGTACCATGAAGATGATCTAGAGGACGCTCGGAGTGAAGGCCGATTCACTATGAAGATGGATCCGAAGATGAACGAGCGAGAGGACCAAAAGAAGGCCAAGCAACCTCCCAGGCCCCGGACATCGGGCCCATACCCCGGACATCCGGCCCCTGGAGATCTCTCTGGCGCCAAGGCCAAGCTGCTGGAAGCTACAGGCGTTGGACATCCGGCCCGCGCCACGGACATCCGGTCACCCCTCAAGCCCCCGGACATCCGGGCCCCCATGCCCGGAAATCCGACGCACTCATACCTGAGAGCAACTGCAGCTGGCGCTACCGCCCGGACATCCGGCCCCCCGCTGAAGCCCGGGACATCCGGGCCCCCTGGCCCAGAAATCCGGCCCCTGTGTGGACAGTCACGGGCCCAAGAGGCCATGTAACCCTCTCTCTTGCCCCCATCTCGCCTAGCACTATATAAAGGACCCCTCCCCCTCTTTCTAGGGTTAGCAATGGTTTAGCTCATAGATTAGTTGAGCATTGCTCCTTCCATATACTTCTCCTAGGAGATTGTGACCTCAACGTGTGAGATGATCCTATGGATGTCAAGGCCCCTTCATAGGGAAGATCCTCTGGGATTTCAAGGCCTCATATCCCCATGGGATTTGGGATGAACTCTACCATGTATCCTCTTTCCCTTTGTTGTTCTTGTACCTTTGTGGATCTTGTGTGGATGTGAGTCTAGTGGATGTGTGATTGGACTTGTTCTTGAGTGTTTCTCTTGTGATTTATCCTCGTTCTTCCCCGTGTTCTTCGTGTTCTTCGTGGAATCCCCCTCCTATTCGTGAAAGGTCAACACCCACGGGTTTGCCCCGTATCAAGAAGGATGGCCATTGGAGCGGGAACATGCATGGAGAAGAAGGTGTGCACGCGGGAAAGAACAATGGAGCTTGATAGAGGCGAGGGTCCCGATCTTTCGATGAGATGATAACTATCGATTTGGTGGAGACGACTTTGACGATCCGACTACGAACGTGCATGACGTTGCGCCTTAGCAATCGCTAAACCAATCTCCAAGAGGTTATTGACCACGCCGGAGCACGATCAACCTGACCACGAAGGTCTATTCCTGCAAGCAATCAAAGAACAAGCAAGAATATGATAATGGAATCTGAATATTGCGAATATAGATGAAGTATTGATAATGGTGGGGTTCCGAAAGCGGTCTTGGTCTGGTCGTTGGGCACAAACGAAGTACACGAAGTTGCAATGGCTAACTTTTAACTAAACAAAACCCAAAGGAAAAGCTACTAGATTGATCTACTTATATAGGAGCAAGGGGTGGCAGCCAAGGAGGTGGGAGGACGTCCCAAGGCAGCCTAAAACTAACCCTAGGTCGTACAAGGCCTATGGGCCCAAGTGGAGGTGATGCAACACCTTCGGACTTGTAGTTTGATTCGGATTCTGGTGCAACGTCATATTGTTTCATCAATATCTACACTATACGGACGAATTTGAAGGTGAATCCAATTGGTACGGAAAGCCGATAAAATCTACTTTTCAGCAAAAAAAAGAATCACCCAATTCGGAGTCCGGATGAAAACGTTATTGCCGTTTTGATACAGGTATGTCTGTGCAGTCCGAATCTGAGTCCAGCACATGAGAGACTTGGACTGTATCTTCTCTTGGCCAAAAAAGTGACGTGAGAGAACTTGTTGAATAGCACCTGATTGTTTCCTTTGACATGATAGGACCTCTTGAATAGCACCCAACCATTTCCTATTCTTTTGTCATCACACGTGGTTCATACAAGTGTTCGTCCATCCTGCATTTAGGCATAAAATAAAAATAGGTGAAGTATTTTTGTTCCGGATAACATAAATAAATTATTGCATAACTCTTATAAGAAATCACCTCACAAATATGCATGTATGCAATATTTTTGGTCGTATCCAAGGTAGTCATGTCCTCATCATCCTCCCTTTCTTGAAAACAAAGCCGTCCTCGGCGTTGCTTAGTCTGAAATATGGCTAACAAAAGAGACAAGGTGTACATGTTGTATATGTATATGTCATCTATTTTTCTGGATCTCAGTTGTGGCACGTGTGACACATTTATACAGGAGCACACTTCAAATGTCATGAAATATAAAGCCAAAATATTATCACAAGAAGTAGAAGGCATTAAAATATTGCAACTCGGTTTGCATATATAAGTGAAGTCCTTATTCATATCAAAAGATTGACAATGTTCATCATTAAACCATCCCAACATTGGTAAATAAACTTGAATTATTCCAAATTTTGATGCTACAACATGCTTAAATAAGCAAATATGCAACATGTCATTTGGCACAGAATCATCACCAAAATTGGAGGTCATATCAAAATGATTAAACAATGGCAAAATTATTTTCAAACATATTTGATCCAAATTTGATTTATTTCCTGATTCACATGGTTCTTTCTCATTAACAGTTAATTCAATAGGTGCACTCAAAATTGTTGATATTTGATCACATGGCAAAGTCAAATCATGAACATATTCCTCTAAAATAGGTGGTGTGATCAAAGTAATGGGTAGCTCATCACATGGTACACTGGAATTGACAAGGCATTCATCATACTCATGTGGAGGTGGAAGATCAGTACCTTTGTCATTACCTCTTATGATCAACTCACATGATGTAGGCACTCTCGGTGGTGACGTGTCACATGGTGAAGGTGATGTAGCCCTCACAACAATTGATGTGGTTCTCATACTATGCCTAGTAGTTGAAGGAACAACCGTATCAACTCTTGAAATGTGCACCTTGCGCTCGTTCTCCTTGTGGGCAACACGTTGTTTTATTACCTGTTCAGCTTTGCAAGCAAGACAAAACAAACGATGCATAGAATAACACTTTTCATGAATTAGTATCTCCTGAATATCACGGTTTAATCCTCCCCAAAATCTATCCATAAAATCTTCTTCACTTTCTTCTAATGAGGAATGCAACAAGGTCGTTTGTAAATCGTCATAATATTTCGTTACGGTGTCACTACCTTGTTTTAAATTTTTGAACTTTTTAATCATGTCACGAGTGTAATAAGTAGGAACGAATGTGTGTCTCATGGCAAGTTTTAAATCATCCCAAGTAATATGTATATAATCAGGGTGTAAACGACAATATTCACTCCACCAAACTGAAGCATAACCAGTGAATGAATCAATCGCGACCTTAATTTTTTTATGTTCAGCAAAATTATGAGAAGCAAATATATCATTTATTTCGAACTCCCATTCAATATATAAAGCAGGTCTAAAACGGCCATTAAATGGTGGTATAGAAACATTAACCTGATCATGTGTATTGGAATGTCTTTGCACTTCTCGTGACGGTTGTGGTATTTGCTTAGGTGGTGGCACGTCTCCCACGATTGACGAAGCCCACAAACTGACAACTCTGGATCCTGTCATGATTAGTAGAAACAAGAAATAAAATCCAAGAATATTGTTCCTATGAACTACTGGGATGTGGTGGTAAGACGCTCACAGTAAAGCAAATATCAATGTCTTACAAATTCTTACCATGCAGCAGGTGGTGACCGGCAACCGATGGTGTCAATATCTCCGAAGATTGAGTAAAGCGATTACCAGGTGAACGTATGCATACACGGTGTAGAAATATATGGAGCTTGGAAGGCTTAATATATGGTAGCAAAAGATTAGCAATAATCAATTCAGAGATGCAATGTTGAATAAACGCTCAACGACGGTACTGTGCTGGTCCTAGGCTAGACCGTACTAGAGACGCGAGCCTAGAACACTAATGAAGTCACGGCGCAGGACAAATAGCAGCAACAGATGATAGGAATTAGCTCTGGACAGCAAGATATAAGTGAAGATCACAATGGCAGTAAAGACAATGATGATAAATGACCGCCAAGCAGGATATACCGAAACTCTCTCTACAATTTTCCTATGAAAGATAATATGTCAAATTTCTGATATTTTTTCTCAAGAATGCTACTGACTCAAGCTTTCGTATGCAAAAAGAATCACTCAATTCTGAGTTCGTATGAGGAGTCAAATAATTCAGAAACGAACCTGAAAAATAATGACAAACTGTGTTCACGACCTTCGGAGGGCAAAACGTCCTATTTAGAAGCCGATTTGGAGGTGAAAATAATGAACTAGCTTGATGAACTATTCAGATGCGTCTCGTCAATAGCTCGAATTTGAATACTCGTGGAGCCAAAACGGAGTTCGTATGAGGAAGATACGCCTGTTTTACTGAACACTGCGCAAAACAGATTTCAATCCGAATTCAGATACGAGATTGAGTCTAGATAGATCCGAAATTTGTGTTTTTTTTTCTCTTCTCTCTTTTTTTTTCATTGACTTTTTTTTTGTCTTCTTTTTTTTTCTCTCTCTCTCACTTTTTTTTTTCTTTTTTTTTCTCTCTCACTTTTTTTTTCAACAAAATCAGATAAGATGCAGATTGGATCAAGCATAGATGTGAACGACCTCAAGTATGATAATGACAATGACCGAAAAAGGCGGTGGAAATTGATGTGGGCAACAACGGAAGGGATGACGGCTGTGTGCTGGTGGTATATGGCAGCAGCGATGAAGATGGTGCGGCGGCGGCGTGACAATCTGTGGACAGAACTCGAAACTCTAAGGCACTAGATGCTAAGACCAGCAACTCGACACGACGATGCAACCGATAATTCAACTATGCAAGCACTGAAAAGAAAATTGCAAAGGCTCAGACTGGCTTGGACAAAGGATGAATAGATCTAACTTTTTTTTGTATGGCTTTTTCTTAGGTAATAGGTAAGAAAAATAAATCTAATCTAGGGATAACGGGAAATTCTCACCGAGCAACCTGAAAACTAATACCACTTGATAGAGGCGAGGGTCCCGATCTTTCGATGAGATGATAAGTATCGATTTTGTGGAGACGACTTTGACGATCCGACTACGAACGTGCATGACGTTGCGCCTTAGCAATCGCTAAACCAATCTCCAAGAGGTTATTGACCACGCCGGAGCACGATCAACCTGACCACGAAGGTCTATTCCTGCAAGCAATCGAAGAACAAGCAAGAATATGATAATGCAATCTGAATATTGCGAATATAGATGAAGTATTGATAATGGTGGGGTTCCGAAAGCGGTCTTGGTCTGGTCGTTGGACACAAACAAAGTACACGAAGTTGCAATGGCTAACTTTTAACTAAACAAAACCCAAAGGAAAAGCTACTAGATTGATCTACTTATATAGGAGCAAGGGGTGGCGGCCAAGGAGGTGGGAGGACGTCCAAAGGCAGCCTAAAACTAACCCTAGGTCGTACAAGGCCTATGGGCCCAAGTGGAGGTGATGCAACACCTTTGGACTTGTAGTTTGATTCGGATTCTGGTGCAACGTCATATTGTTTCATCAATATCTCCACTATACGGACGAATTTGAAGGTGATTCCAATTGGTACGGAAAGCAGATAAAATCTAATTTTCAGCAAAAAAAGAATCACCCAATTCGGAGTCCGGATGAAAACGTTATTGCCGTTTTGGTACAGGTATGTCTGTGCAGTCCGAATCTGAGTCCAGCACATGAGAGACTTGGACTGTATCTTCTCTTGGCCAAAAGTGACGTGAGAGAACTTGTTGAATAGCACCTGATTGTTTCCTTTGACATGAGAGGACCTCTTGAATAGCACCCAACCATTTCCTCTTCTTTTGTCATCACACGTGGTTCATACAAGTGTTCGTCCATCCTGCATTTAGGCATAAAATAAAAATAGGTGAAGTATTTTTGTTCCGGATAACATAAATAAATTATTGCATAACTCTTATAAGAAATCACCTCACAAATATGCATGTATGCAATATTTTTGGTCGTATCCAAGGTAGTCATGTCCTCATCAGAGCTTCCAGTGGTGATTTTCGCTCTTTGAAGCCACCATAATGAGAGCATGAAGGCTCGGACGAAATATTCCATATACCAGTTTAGAAATTTAGTCCATAGACTATTATAGGTGTTGCGCCACGTTATTTTTGGGCCAGGCCCATGTAATTTCGAAATACCACATTATAGGTTGTTTTTAGAGTCCGTATGTGTGGTGAAACTGAGTTAGGGCTGGTTTCGGACCCCTCCTCCAAGGGGCCACAAAACCCCCCTCTATTTCCCCATATATATACCGCCCTTAGAGCGCTGTTTAGACTTGGGTTTTGTTTCGATTACAAGTTCGCCATAGCTGCAACTTCACGTCCGTCCTTTGTGTTCCACAACCAGACCAAGACGTCACAGAACCCTACTTTCAACAATAAAGCTTTCCTCTTATATTCGCAATATCCAGATTGCAATTTCAAATTCTTGCTTGTTCTTCATTTGCGTGCAACAAATAGACCTTCATGGTCAGGTTGATCGTGCTCTGACATGGTCAATAACCTCTCCGAGTTGGCTTAGCAATTGCTAAGGCACTACGTCCTCACACGTTCGTAGTCGGATCGTCAAAGTCTACTCCACCAAAAACGATAGCCACCATCTCATCGAAAGACGGGACACCTTTGCCTCTACAGACCTGACACGGTGGACTCCGAGCTCGATCTCGGGCTCGGGAGCTCCTGGAGAGCGGTGGCTAGAGTGGGAGCATGATTCAGAGCGAGAGGGAGGTTCTAGAGGGGGAGAGTGGCTCGGGAGCGGCTCTTTATAGGCTGCCACCGGTGCATCATGGTCCGAGGCCCAGCGAGGTCGATGCCATTGCCAGAGGCCACAGGTGCTCACTGCATTATGTCCAGCGCATTCGCTGGGCTGGCCTATGCCAATGGGAGGGAAGAAAGAGAGAAAAGGAGCGCTCGGGTGCCCGCACATGTGAGGTTGCCCGTTGGCCGAGCCAGGCAGCACCGGGCACGCGCAGGGAGGTGAGAGAGAGGGAGAGAGGAGGGGGCGGTAGACCAGCTTGCTGCGGACGCAAAGCCAGTTCTGCAAGCGCACGGGAGAGGCCTGAGAGGGTCAAGAGCATGGGCAAGGCGCGGAGTCAACTCTCTAGAGCATGGCTGCACGCTCCAGAGCGCCATTTTGACCAGCACTACCGTGTTCGCGCGCGCTCTAGCACATACACTAGTGTCAAAAGCCTACAGGAAAGAAAAACAAGGCGGAAGGAGCCATTGGATGCTCTGGGGATTGCCAGTAGAGAGGGAGAGCAGAGAGACAATGGGAGAAATGCTTGTCCAGGGGGTGCAAGTGGGTTGTTTCACCCCCTCAATCATAGATCTGGGTGTGGTCATTGTTACTGGAGGTGGAGAGGGAGCTGGTGGAGATGTGGTAAAAAGATAGGCTCAAGGAGAATTCATTTGGGGCCTTACTGATCTCAATATGCACCACAAGGTGTTTGTGCTGGGTTTGGGGCACTTAGAGGAATCCACTGGTTGTGAAAGTTAACAGAAATCATCTTAGGCTTAATGTGGACTAGACCACCAATTTGTGGCTCATTTGGAAGAAGTGGCCGATTCAACTTTTCTAAACCCTTGAAATGGGCAGAAATGGACTTGCTTAGATCTAGCTAAGCTACAATATTCTCCTTGATGCACCACTTGTGTAGATGCATCATTAGAGCTTTAGAGCATGTCCACAAAGTTTGACATCAAATGGTGGCAGTTGGCAATGCAAAGTTGTTCAAATTTGGATCTGGACAAGAAGGGTTTTGGGGTACTTTTGTGAACCAAAACTATCTGAATTGAGATGAAATTTGGCAAGATCATCATATGAGGCATATGTGATTTTCTGGAATTTTCCTAGGTTTATTTGAC
Source organism: Elymus sibiricus (assembly GCA_039707655.1). NCBI lineage: Eukaryota > Viridiplantae > Streptophyta > Magnoliopsida > Poales > Poaceae > Elymus > Elymus sibiricus. The sequence goes on from CM077665.1 coordinate 245,590,417, forward strand.
AATATTTCTTACAGAAATATTCCAAATACTTGAAATGTCCAAAACGGTTTTTGGTGGGATTTGCCCAATATTTTTAACATGACCATGTGTTGAAACTCATATATGTGGAAAATATATGTCCACCGAGTTTCCCTAAATTTTCTTAAATATTTTTGAAACAGTAAAATAATGTTTCCCTATTAAAGACCATTTCTGGCCTTAAGAAAAAGCCTTTAAATAAAATATGAAAATAACCTTTAAAAATAATACTTTGTGGTTTTGTGAAGTCATATATATAGTAGGTTTCAACTATATTTTTGGAAATAATTTAGATACCCTAATTTAAGGACTTGTAGTTCAAGTCTCAAGTTAGGGAGGTTGAAAAGCTAGATTTGATAAATTCTTTTTGGCCCAAAATAAATTTGTATAAAAATAGTTTTAGGTCCTGTACACATGGCATGATCATTGGGCAAGATCTTGGATCAACGAGATGAGTTGAGAGAGTGGGAGGAATTATCGGAATTAGGAGCACACACAAACAATCAAGTAAATGACAAGTCAATCAAGCATCTCATGCACAAAAGTTTTTGTTGGTCTAAATTTTCAATCTTTATTAATCGTAGTGATGTGATACAAAACATAGGGTGTGACAGACCTACCCCCCTTACAAGAATCTCGTCCCCAAGATTCCTAAGCTAGGCATTAAAGAGATAAGGGAATTCGGATCTGAGGTAGTCTTCATGCTCCCAAGTTGCTTCTGCTTTGCTGTGGTTGCTCCACTGTACCTTGAAGTACTTGATGGTGCGGCTTCAAGTGCAACGCTTGGCTTCGTCCAAGATGTGAATTGGTCTCTCGTGATAAGTGAGGTCTCGCTGAAGATCGATGACTTGATGGTCGATGTCCTTGTAGAGGTCAGGGCGGTTGGGAACTTGGAGACACTTTCGGAGTTGTGACATGTGAAAGACGTTGTGCATAACAGATAGCTCGGAAGGTAGCTCCAGCTGGTAGGCAACTTCTCCTCGTCTTATGGTGATCTTCAAGGGGCCGATATATCTTGGTGCAAGTTTGCACTTGACGTGGAAATGCTTGGTTCCTTTGAGGGGTGTGACTCGGAGATAGACATGATCTCCAACGTTGAAGCTCACTTCTCGGTGGTGGGTGTCAGTGTAGCTCTTTTGTCTTGATTTGGCCGTCTTCAGGTGCTCTCTGACAAGTTGAACTTGCTCTTCGGCTTCACCGAGAATATTCGGTCCAAAGACTAGTCCTTCTCTGGTCTCTGACCAATTGAGGGGAGTGCGGCACGTACATCGATACAACACCTCAAATGGTGCCAACTGAAGATTGGACTGATAGATGTTGTTGTAGGAGAACTCGACAAAGAGTAAGCAATCTTTCCACTTGGCTCCATGTGCCAAAACACAAGCACGAAGCATATCCTCGAGTATCTGGTTTACTCGTTCTGTCTGTCCTCCGGTCTGGGGGTGAAAAGCGGTGCTGAAGGATAACTTGGTTCCCAAGGGTTCTTGGAATCGTTTCCAGAACCTTGAGGTAAACTAGGTACCTCGGTTGACACAATCTCCTTAGAAACTCCGTGAAGTCTCACGGTACAGTTGTTGTAGAGGTTGGCAAGTTGGTTCCCATCGTAGGTGGTCTTGACGGGAAGGAAGTGGGCTACCTTGGTCGAATGATCAACTATGATCCAAATAGAGTCATGCCCTTTGTTTGATATGGGCAATCCGGTTATGAAATCCATCCCAAATTTGTCCCACTTCCATACAGGTACTTTGAGAGGTTGAAGCAATCCAGCGGGTCGCTGATGCTCAGCTTTGACTCTCTGGCATATGTCACACTTAGCGAAAAAAAGTGGCTATCTCTCTCTCTTCATGCCATGCCACCAGAATCTTGCCTTAAGATCTGATGCATCTTGATTCCTCCAGGATGGATAGAATACGAAGTGTCATGGTCTTCTTGCAAGATCAAGTTCTTGAGCTCACCTTTGTTGGGTACGCAAGTATGATTCCCAAACCATACGACTCCTTGTTCATCCACTGAGATTCCTGGGGCCTTCCCTGCCTTGATCTTCCTCTTGATACCTTCAATACTCATGTGTCCTTTCTGAGCTTCCTTAATATCATCCATCAAGGTCGTCTTTGCTTCTAGGTTGGCCAGGAATCCGGGTGTAACCAGTTCCAAGCCAAAGCTTTCAAGCTCTTCATACAAGGCGGGTAGCCTTTCCTTAATCATAGCATTCAGGGAACAAGCCTCTCTGCTTAAGGCATCTGCTACCACGTTAGCCTTTCCAGGGTGGTATTGAACACTAAGGTCTCCAACCATCTTCGTTGCGTCATGTTCAATTCCTTTTGAGTGAAAATATACTTCAAACTCTTGTGGTCTGTGTATATCTCACATAGCTTTCCTAGAAGGTAATGTAGCCATATTCAAGGCATGAACTACAGCTGCCAACTCAAGATCGTGAGTAGCATAGTTCTCTTCATGAGGCCGTAGCTGTCTGGATAAATATGGTACGACTCTGCCTTCTTGAATCAGAACACCACCAAGCCCGGTTCTTGATGCATCACAATATATCACAAACTCCTTGTGAATATCGGGTGTGGCCAAAACTGGGGCCGTTGTCAATCTCTTCTTGAGTTCTTGGAAGCTTTCTTTGCACTTTGGCATCCATTCGAACTTCTTGTCCTTCTTCAAGAGTCGCGTCATGGGTTGAGCAATGCTTGAAAATCCTTCACCGAACTTACGGTAGTATCCCGCTGTAACATCCCAATTTTCCTAAATTAGGATGTTAACAGATCATTCATATGCATCTCATGTTTTCTATGCATTACTTGTTTTTCTGAAAACTTATATTCGTTATGCAACTCAAGGCAATTTATTGGAGTGGAGATAACATGACTTCTCCCCTGTCAAATAAAAAGTTCATAATGTCCAGAATAATATTTGGAGTTCATCTGATGTGTTTTTGCAATTTTATAAGATTCAAATGCTTTTGAATTTATTTTACAGTGCACATTGTTTGCCCCATTGCATAAAATGTATTTTCAACATTGCATTAGGTTTGGAACTAGTGTTCCTGTAGCATATTAGTAGTAGTATTTTACTGTATGTTTATTTTATTTTTAAGAATTATTCTAGTATTTATTTAGCCAGACTATTTGTTTTTTTTTCTCTAGCAGTTTCTTTAAAAAAAAGGAACCGCAGACGCACTGTGCAGTCGGGCTGCACAGTGGCCCAACAAGGACTTCGCCCCCGCATGCGCAGCACAACAGCTGGCAGGCCGGCTCGTGCACCCCCACCCCTGCCTTTGTTTTTGTTTCTCTTTTTGGCCACAACACCACGGACCGGTGGGCCCCGCACTCATATCCTTCCTGATCCGGACACAACGCACACACGCACGCAACTGCGAGCTTGAGCCGAGTCGATCTCGCTCCCTAGTCGATCCCGTGCGCGTCCAGGTCACCTCCCCGCACGCCAAGCCCCCAGGGACCCCGAACCCCCTTCCCCCAATCCTTCCCATCGTCGCACGCCTCTGCCAGGGTGAAACGCATCTCGCCGGGACCTCCGCAGGCCGCCGCCGTCGCCGTAAGAGCATCGTCGGCCGCACCGCTCACTCCGTTCGATCCCCCTCACAACGTCGCGCCTCTCTCACATGTTTTGTCGCCAGAATCGTAGCTGAACGTGCCACCAGCGGCCACCCAAAGCTCCAGAGCGCGCCGGATTTCACTTCACCGCCGTTGCCCGCACGGGAGACCCCCGTCGCCCGTAGAACCACCTTCGCCCCCACCGTCGAACGCTGCATCCGCCCATCACCTCACCTTAGCCGGAGAGCCGCCGGAGAAGCGCCACCGCCGACGTCCGAACCACCGCCGTGGTTTTCTGCTCGCGGTGAGCACGCACGCACAGTTTTTTTCTGTCAGCCTATCCCAGCACGACACGTGGCCGTATGCTACAGTGGCCGCACCAGCTCAAATCAGATTTTTGGATAGATTTTCAATTATTCTTCTTTTAGCATTATCCCTTAAACAATATACCCGTTTTAAGTAATTATTTTTCCTATGAAATCACATTGACCAGTAGAATATTATAGAGCCAAAATTTTGCATGTTTGCAATGTTTAAATTTGAATTTGATCAAATCTGAATTTGACCTTCCGGGGCCCATAACTTTCAAACCGTTCGTCCAAATTGATCGTTTCTTTTTGTGTTGTGTTCCTATTGATTTCTTGATGATTTGTACTTACTGTTATGCTACTATTGTTTGGCTTTTAAAACTTATTTCTTGATGTTGGTTTTATTTGGTGTTATTTGAGTGTGATGATTTATTTATTGTGTTGTTTGAAACGTGTAGATTGTCCGGAGTGCGATGCAAACTATTGTCAGGAGTGTGACCTTTTGAACAAGAACCAAGGCAAGTTACATGTTGATCATCCTTCACCTATTATTTTCCTATGCATGTAGTCTATATCACACTAAGAATTTATGCATGAATAGGAATATTAATATATTATGCTATGCTATTGAGTTATCTCCTCGTCAGTGAAGATCGTGGTAGTTGTAGTTTTGCTATGCTATGTAGACGGGGTTGGTTCTTGTATTCATTGAGAATTATGTGAGGATTATTATAAAATGAATTGAGTAGTAATTAAGGTTATAATTCACCCCTGGGCAGAATTGGTATTGTTGGCTGGTTTCAAGAACATCATGGTTTCGACCCTCTGAATGTAAGTGGACTGCCGCCCATGTTCAAAAAGATCAGACAGACTTAGTGACTAGTAGCTTCCATGCCCAAACCCTTCGAGGTTGTGGGAGCCTCACCTGGGCAAAGCTAGGAGATGTAGATGTGAGTAGGTGTACCAGCTGTCGTTGGGTGGAGGTGACTGATTCTGAAAGGCTTCGTCTCAATATTTGGGTTGAGTCTAGTGGGTAAAGTGTGCAAAACTCTGCAGAGTATTAAAACTAATCATGATTAGCCATGTCCCTGGTTATGGACAAATTTGAGCAGCTAGGCCATTACAGTTGTTGGATGATCTTGACAGATGTTACCCTTAATAAAACTTGGTGGGAAACTTAATAATGGTAATAGGTTGGAGTTGGAGATGCCAATTCAACCATATGTATTCAATTGGAGCTAATAAATTAAAACTTGACTATTATGTAGGTATGAGGACAAAAATAGCTTTTCTGCAAAATAACCATCAAGCATTCCTTTGTTATACTATGCATGTACATGTACGTCTGCTTATTATTTCTCCTGTGTAACTTGCCAATACATTCAATGTATTGACCTATACGGCTGCAACGTCTCATGTTGCGGGATAGTCAGACGAAGAGTAAGGTACCGTGAGGGTCGCGAGTCTTCACTCAGCATCGCCAGTGGGCTATGATGGGACTCATCGTTATTTTTCTGCTACTTTTCCGCTGTTTGATTGAATAAAGCTAGTTAAGTGCTATGCAGATTGTTATACTTTATGAATTCTGGATCATACGTTGTAATAAATGATGCACTTGTTATTCTGGTATTCATCTATACTGTGTGTGCTAGCGAATCGATCTGGGGACTAGCACAGTAAGCACAGAGACTCAAACCCTTCGAGGTTTGGTCGTTACACCCGCGAGTCCGAGGAAGCTTTTGACTTCCTTCACATTGCTTGGGGATTTCCATCCGGTCACGGTTCAATCTTGGCAGGATCCACTGATAGTCCTTCAGCAGTCAACACATGACCCAAGAACCCAACTTCGTGCGGCCAGAATTCACACTTGCTGAACTTGGCATAAAGCTGATGCTCTCAAAGCATACTAAGACCATTCTCAAGTGTTGCTCATGCTCCTCCTCAGACTTGGAAAAGGTGAGTATGTCATCAATGAAGACGACGACAAACTTGTCCAAGTACTCCATGAAGACTTTGTTCATGAGGTACATGAAGTAGGCTGGGGCATTGGTCAACCCAAATTACATGACCGTGCATTCATGCATGCCATACCAGGTTATGAATGTCATCTTCGGAATGTCTTGGGGTCTGATATTCAACTGATAATACCCAGACCTAAGATCAACCTTGGAGAATACCTTGGCACCATTTAGCTGATCGAACATGTCTTTAATATTGGGAAGTGGGTACTTGTTCTTGATTGTGACTTCATTGAGAGATCGGTAGTCGACACACAGTCGGATAGTATCGTCCCTCTTTGACACAAATAGTACATGTGATCCCCAAGGAGAGTCACTAGGGTGGATAAATCCTTTTCTGAGTTGCTCAGCCAGTTGCTTCTTCAACTCAGCCAACTCTTCCAATCCCATTCTATAGGGCTTCTTATAGATGGGTCCTGCTTAGGTCATTAGCTCAATGATGAACTCAATGTCACGGTCAGGAGGCATTCCGGGCAGCTCATCAGGAAAGACATATGGGTATTCACATACCACTGGCAGTTGGTCCAACTCAATCCCTGACAGTCAATTGACCTGAGGGGCTTGAGCAGAGGAAGGGTTGGGAACATACTTGACTTCAACTCCGTGGCTATTTGTCAGGGTAACAATCCGCTTGGCACAATCTAGTAGGCCTTGGTGCTTGGTTAACCAATCCATGCATAGGATCACATCCAATCCTTGCGTATCCAGGATGAAAAGGTCTGCTAGCGAGTCTACCCCGTTGATGTTAATCGCAACTCCTCTACACCCTATCTTGGTTCTCAACTCCGATCCCGGGGTTTGCACCAACATGGGACTACTCAAGGGTGTAGGTTGCATGCCACTATCTATAGCAAACTTTTGGGTAACGAAAGAATGCGAAGTTCCATAATCAAACAGTATGGTTGCGGGTGTTGAGTTGACAAGGAACGTACCTGGTATGACGTCCGAGTCATCCTAGATTCCTCTGCGATGACGTGGTTCACACGACCCTTGCCATTGTTGGGATGGTTGCGGGGAGCTTGGTCCCTTGGTGGCACTCCACGGCCTTGACCTTGGTTCTGCGCATTGGGGCGCGGTGCATCTGGCTTGTTGTTGGGGCACGACCTTGAGTAGTGCCCTGGCTGTCCACACCCAAAGCAAGTGACTTGGCCCAAGTTGTTGTTATTCTTGTCACCATTGTTGTTACTGGGATTGTTGTAGGCAGGCCTGGATTTGCATACTACTGAGGCTGGTAGCTCGGACGAGGTGCAGGGATCTGGCTTGCTGAGGCTGATAGGTTGGCCTGGCTGGAGCCGGCTGCCATGGGCAAGGCTTCTGGTTGCTTGAACTATCATTGCTGATCATCTTGCGCTTGTGAGTGTCTTCCATAGCATGAAGCTTGTCTTCAAGCATGAGAGCCTTGTTCACCAGGTCGAAGATGGTCGGGGAGTCGCAGACAATGAGCTGATACTCCAGGGCTTCCTGAAGTCCTTCCATGAAGCATTCCTTTTTGGCTTCTTCGATGTTGACATCCTTAGGTGCGCACCTTGAAAGAAGGTTGAACTTCTGCATGTACTCCTTGATAGAGCCACTTCCTTGCTTCAGCGCTCGAAATTCTCGCTTCTTGATAGCCATGATCCCAAAAGGAATGTGGGCCTTGCGAAAACCATCCTTGAAATCATTCCAAGTGATCACACGGTCGCCTTGCGTGACCTTGAATCTGTCCCACCAGGCTCTGGCGGTACCTTCGAGGCAGTGAGAGGCATAAAGCACCTTCTCACGATCCTCGTTGTAGTTGACAAGTGAAAGAAGATTCTCGATGGTGCATATCTAGTCGTCGGCATCCAAAGGTTCAACAGTATCGGTGAAGGTTGGGGGCGAGTTCCACATAAACTCCGACAGAGTGGAGCGGCCATTGTTGTTCCTTCCTTGCTGTGGGTTGTTGATGAGGGCCTGAGCCATCTGTTGGATAGCAGTAGTGTTGGCTTGGTGTTCCTCTAGAGAACTTGGAGAAACTGAGCTATGGTCATAATCTCCGGTGGAGGTGGTGGTGGAGGAATGTCTGTGTGTGGCTGCTCCTGGTGAGCTCCAGCTTCAGCAGATCAGCCAGCTTCTTGCTGCTGGCTAGAGCTTCCAGCATTGGGGTTGGCGAAGGTGATGGTGCGGGTAACGGTCACCATCCTGTTTGGAGCAGCCAAGTCAAAGGACCGGGATAAACTAGAGGGAAAAGCAATAAGAGACGAAACACACCTAAGGGGATTGGTATAGTGCAAGTGTGATCAAAGAGAGGCCGAAAGGCCAAACACCTTCATTAAGATGGTCTGCTAAGAAGTCTACCCCGTTGATGTTAATCTCAACTCCTCTACACCCTATCTTGGTTCTCAACTCCGATCCCGGGGTTTGGACCAACATGGGACTACTCAAGGGTGTAGGTTGCATGCCACTATCTATAGCAAACTTTTGGGTAACGAAAGAAAGCGAAGTTCCATAATCAAACAGTACGGTTGCGGGTGTTGAGTTGACAAGGAACGTACCTGGTATGACCTCCGGGTCATCCTGGCTTCCTCTACGATGATGTGGTTCACACGACCCTTGTGGTTGCAGGGAGCTTGGTCCCTTGGTGGCGCTCCACGGCCTTGACCATGGTTCTGCGCATTGGGGCGCGGTGCATCTGGCTTCTTGTTGGGGCACGACCTTGAGTAGTTCCCTGGCTGTCCACACCCAAAGCAAGTGACTTGGCCCAAATTGTTGTTATTCTTGTCACCATTGTTGTTATTGGGATTGTTGTAGGCAGGCCTGCAATTGGCATACTACTGAGTCTGGTAACTCGGACGAGGTGTAGGGGGTCTAGCTTGTTGAGGCTCATAGGTTGGCCAAGCTGGGGCTAGCTGCCATGGGCAAGGCTTCTGGTTGCTTGAACTACCCTTGCTGATCATCTTGCTCTTGCGGGTGTCTTCCATAGCATGACGCTTGTCTTCAAGCATGAGAGCCTTGTTCACCAGGTCGAAGAAGGTCAGGGAGTCACAGACAATGAGCTGATGCTCCAGGGCTTGCTGAAGTCCTTCCATGAAGCATTCCTTTTTGGCTTCCTCGATGTTGACATCCTCAGGTGCGCACCTTGACAGGAGGTTGAACTTCTGCATATACTCCTTGACAGAGCCACTTCCTTGCTTCAGCACTCGAAATTCTCGCTTCTTGATAGCCATGATCCCAAAAGGAATGTGGGCCTTGCAAAAACCATCCTTGAAATCATTCCAAGTGATCATATGGTCGCCTTGCGTGACCTTGAATCCGTCCCACCAGGCTCTGGCGGTACTTTCGAGGCATAAAGCACCTTCTCACGATCCTCGTTGTAGTAGTGCAAGAAGATCCTCGATGGTGTAGATCCAGTCGTCGACATCCAAACGTTCAACCGTCTCGGTGAAGGTTGGGGGCAAGTTTCACATAAACTCTGACAGAGTGGAGCGGCCATTGTTGTTCCTTGCTTGCTGTGGGTTGTTGACGAGGGCCTGAGCCATCTATTGGATAGCAGCAGAGCTGGTTTGCCGTTCCCCCCGAGAACTTGGAGAAACTGAGCTATGGTAATGCTCTCCAGTGGAGGTGGTGGTGGAGGAATGTCTCTGTGTGGCTGCTCCTGGTGAGCTCCAGCTTTAGCAGATCAGCCAGCCTCCTGTTGTTGGCTAGAGCTTCCAGCATTGGGGTTGGCGAAGGTGCTGGTGTGGGTAACGGTCACCATCCTGTTTGGAGCAGACAAGTCAAAGGAATGGGATAAACGAGAGGGAAAAGCAATAATAGACGAAACGCGCCTAAGGGGGTTGGTATAGTGCAAGTGTGATCAAACAGAGGTCGAAAGGCCAAACACCTTCATTAAGATAAGATAGGCGATATAGTCACTTACATGTTGCCTAAGGCAAAAGCGCGACTTGCATCGAGACACAAACAATAAAACAAGCAACAAACACACTTGGTTTCATATGAACCATTACATGGACTCGACTTTGCATGGGGGATACACGACTTGCCCTACCCTAGGGGTGCTCGGACTCAGGTGGTGGAGTGCTCGGTCTCGTACTCACGTTCTTCTGGATCTTCCTCCTTGTGATCATGATAGAAGCGAAGGTGTCCCGTCTTTCGATGAGATGGTGGCTATCGTTTTGGTGGAAGTCGACTTTCACGATCCGACTACGAACGTGCGAAGACGTCGCGCCTTAGCAATCGCTAAACCAACTCCGAGAGGTTATTGACCACGCCGGAGCACGATCAACCTGACCACGAAGGTCTATTTCCTGCACGCAAACGAAGAACAAGCAAGAAACTAAGATTGCAATCTGGATATTGCGTATTAAAGAGGAAAACTTTATTGATGAAGTGGGGTTCTGTGACGTCTTGGTCTGGTCGTGGAACACAAACGAAGGACGCGAAGTTGCAGCTATGGCGAACTTGTAATCTAAACAAAACCCAAATCTAAAACGATGCCCTAAGGGCTGTATATATGAGGTAATAGAAGGGGATTTCGTGGCCCCTTGGAGGAGGGGTCCGAAACCAGCCCTAACTCCGTTTCCCCACACATACGGACTCTAAAAATAGCCTAATAAGTGGTATTTCGAAATTACATGGGCCTGGCCCAAAAATAAGGTGACGCAGCACCTATATTAGCCTATGGAAGAAATTTATGAAGTGGCCTCTTGTATATTTCGTCCAAGCCTCCAAGCACTCCTTATGGTGGCTTCAAAGTGCGAAAATCACCACTGGAAACTCCGTTGTTCCTTCCCGTGCGCGCACCTTCTCCCCCATGCTTGATCCTGCTCCAATGGCCATCCTTCTTGTCCATGCTAGGTCCTTCGTTCATAAGTAAAACAAAAGTATCTAATTTAGGCAGCATCATATGTTCATGAACATTAGAAGGATTTCCAAGAAACGAAAGTACCTGATAATTTAGTTGGCGTGCGCGGGCTCTAGTAATTGGTCCAATCTGTGTAGCTGGTGGTGATGTGGGTGTAACATTAGTAGGGATGTCCTCATCATCCTCCCCTTCTTGAACTGAAGTCGTCCTCGACGGAAGCTCATCATCCTCACCCATATAAGGCTTCAAATCTGCAATGTTAAAAGTGGGACTAACCCCAAAATCTGCAGGCAGCTCAAGTTTATATGCATTATCATTTATTTTCTCTAACACCTTGAAAGGACCATCAACACGTGGCATTAGCTTCGACTTGCGCAATTCAGGAAACCTATCCTTACGCAAATGTAACCAAACAAGATCTCCAGGTGCAAAGACAACATGTTTTCTACCCTTATCTCCAGCATGTTTATATTTAGCATTCATACGCTCAATGTTCTCCTTAGTTAACGCATGCATCTTTAATATCAATTCAGCACGTTCTTTAGCATCAAAATTGACCTCTCCGAAGATGGAAGAGGCAACAAATCAATAGGTGCACGAGGTAAGAAACCATACACTACTTCAAAAGGGCACGTCTTAGTTGTAGAATGCAGCGAACGATTATAAGCAAATTCAATATGAGGCAAGCATTCTTCCCACATTTTCAGGTTATTCTTCAACACAGCCCTAAGCATAGTAGACAGTGATCTATTGACTACTTCAGTTTGTCCATCAGTTTGGGGGTGACATGTAGTACTAAAAAGCAGTTTAGTCCCCAATTTAGCCCATAAACATCTCCAAAAGTGGCTAAGAAATTTAACATCACGATCTGAAACAATTGTATTTGGCACACCATGCAAGCGAATAATTTCACGAAAGAACAAATCAGCAACATTAGCAGCATCATCACTTTTATGACAGGGTATAAAGTGTGCCATTTTCGAAAATCTATCCACGACAACAAATATGCTATCCCTCCCCTTCTTTGTTCGAGGTAAACCTAACACAAAGTCCATAGATATATCCTCCCAAGGAACACTAGGTACAGGCAAAGGCATATATAAACCATGAGGATTGAGTCGTGACTTAGCTTTTTGACATGTAGTGCAGCGAGCAACAAAACGCTCAACATCCCGTCTCATCTTTGGCCAAAAGAAATGTGTAGCAAGTACGTCCTCCGTCTTCTTCACGCCAAAGTGTCCCATTAATCCCCCTCCATGCGCCTCCTGTAACAACAAAAGACGAACGGAGCTAGCTGGAATGCATAGCTTGTTAGCACGAAACACAAATCCATCATGAATGATGAACTTGTTCCATGTTCTCCCTTCTTTACAATTCTGCAACACATCTTGAAATTCGGCATCATGCATATATTGATCTTTGATGGTCTCCAAACCAAATATTTTAAAGTCAAGTTGTGAAAGCATAGTATAACGACGAGACAATGCATCAGCAATAACATTTTCTTTACCCTTCTTGTGTTTAATGACATAAGGGAAAGTCTCAATGAATTCAACCCATTTAGCATGCCTACGGTTCAGTTTTGCTTGACTTTTAATATGTTTCAAAGATTCATGATCAGAATGTATAACAAATTCTTTGGGCCATAAATAATGTTGCCATGTTTCCAAAGTCCGAACAAGAGCATATAATTCCTTATCATAAGTAGAATAATTCAGACTAGGCCCACTCAATTTTTCAGAAAAGTATGCAACAGGTTTACCATCTTGTAATAACACACCTCCTAATCCAATTCCACTAGCATCACATTCAAGCTCAAAAGTCTTATTAAAATCAGGAAGTTGGAGTAATGGAGCATGTGTTAACTTATCTTTCAATACCGTGAAGGCTTCTTCCTGTGCGGTACCCCAAACAAAAGGCACATCCTTCTTTGTAAGCTCATTTAGAGGTGTAGCAATGGTGCTGAAATCCCTCACAAAACGCCTATAGAAACCAGCGAGTCCAAGAAAACTCCTCACTTGTGTGACCGTTTTGGGCTGCGGCCAACTCTCAATAGCTTCAATCTTGGCTTTATCAACTTCAATTCCCTGTGGAGTAACAACATAGCCAAGAAAAGAAACTCGGTCGGTGCAAAAGGTGCACTTCCCAAGGTTACCAAACAAACGTGCATCACGTAGAGCGAGAAAAACAGCACGTAAATGTTCCAAATGTTCCTCCAAAGATCTACTATAAATCAGTATATCATCAAAATAGACTACCACAAATCGTCCAATGAAAGCACGTAAAACCTCGTTCATTAATCTCATGAAAGTGCTAGGTGCATTAGTTAACCCAAAAGTCATGACTAACCACTCATATAATCCAAACTTAGTTTTAAATGCTGTTTTCCATTCATCTCCCAATTTCATACGAATTTGATGGTATCCACTACGCAAATCAACTTTGGAGAAAATTGTAGAGCCACTTAATTCATCAAGCATATCATCTAGCCTAGGAATAGGATGACGATAACAAATAGTAATATTATTAATGCCTCTACAATCAACACACATACGCGAGGTACCATCCTTTTTAGGCACTAGAATAATAGGAACAGCACAAGGACTAAGAGATTCACGTATATAACCTTTGTCGAGCAGCTCCTGTACTTGACGCATAATCTCCTTCGTCTCCTCTGGATTGGTACGGTATGGCGCACGGTTGGGCAACGATGCACCGGGAATTATGTCAATCTGATGCTCAATCCCTCGAATAGGTGGTAATCCCGGTGGCACATCTTGTGGAAAGACGTCAGCGAACTCCTGCAAAATGTTAGTGACAGCAGGAGGCAAAGAGGGAGGCATGTCCTCGAATGAAAATAATACATCTTTGCATAAAAAAGCATAGCAAACAGATGTAGTGACATCCAAATCAGTAATATCAGATTTAGTGGCAAGTAAACAACCACTCTTCAGTTTTATTTCAGATATAACACTAGATGATTGTTTATGAGGCTTATTATGTTGCTCAAATTCCTTTGCCACAATCTGATTTTCACTCTCACTTTGCTTCTGTTTTGCTTTACTAGCTCTAGCAATGTCATCTTTCATAATATGTTCGGGAGACATAGGAAGCAAAGTTATATGTTTATCCTTATGAACAAGAGTATACTGATTTGTCCTACCATGGTGTACAGAATTTTTATCAAATTGCCATGGTCTACCAAGTAAAACGGAGCATGCTTGCATGGGTACCACATCACAATCAACATAATCAGAATATGTAGCAATGCTAAAGTGCACATGAACAGTACGTGTTACCTTAACCTTGCCACTGTTGTTGAACCATTGGATGTAATAAGGATGAGGATGTGGTCTGGTGGTTAGAGAAAGCTTCTCCACCATGTCCATGCTAGCCAAGTTGTTGCAACTCCCTCCATCGATGATGACGCGAACAAAACGCTCCTTCACAACTCCCTTTGTATGGAACAAGTTGTGCCTCTGATTTTGCTCAGCCTGTGTAACCTGCACACTCAAAACACGTTGAGCAACTAAACTTTCATACCTGTCAGCGTAGTCAGCAGCCATGTAGTGTGTCTCTTGTTCAGTCTCCTCGACACCTTGTTCTTCACTCGCAATAAGAGCCAGGGTCTCCTCATCATAATCGCTAGCGGAGTCATATCCACCATCCTCAGTAACTATCATCACACGCTTGGAAGGACATTCTCTCGCATAGTGACCTACACCCTTGCAACGACGACATATAACCTCATGTGTTTGCCCTGTGGATGCAATGGAAGAAGAAGAGCTCTGTGCTGGCCCGGAAGGTGTGCTCTTCGCGGAGGGTGGAACAGAGGCCTGTTTCCTGGTATCTCGGTTGGAGTTGGAGGCTGACGTAGGCGGTGCTGCAGCCGGACGTGTGGAAGTAGAAGAGGTACGTGGAGTCCATGATGAAGTGCGACCTGCAGAAAAATTAGTTCTTGCCAATGCCTGTCGATCCTGCACTTCACGTTCAGCTTTTACAGCAAGATGAAATAAACGAGTGATAGTGTTATACTCCTTATACTCTAGAATAGTCTGAATCTCTCTATTTAATCCACCCATAAAACGTGCAAGCATAGCTTCATTCTCCTCAACAATACCACATCTAATCATGCCAGTTTGTAACTCCTGATAATATTCCTCTACAGAATTTTTTCCTTGTCTTAAACGCTACAAATTTTGAAGCAATTCACGTTGATAATATGGTGGAACCCAACGATTACGCATAGCGGTTTTCAAAGCAGCCCAAGTAGTTGGGATATTAGCGTGATGTATTCTACAATGTTCAGACCACCAAACACAAGCAAAACTAGTGAACGAACAAACAGCAGCAGTAACACGTCTATCCTCAGGATATTGTAAGCATGTAAATCGTTGTTCTGTTTCTAACTCCCAAGTAAGATATATATCCGGAACATATCGACCATCAAATGTAGGAATATTCAATTTAAGTTTAGGGAGATGGTCATGAGTTTGTACCTGAGGGGGTGGTGCAGCCCTACCATTGCGATCGTAGGCACGTGGACGACCTGGTGCGTGTGGTGGTGGTTGTCCTTGGGGCTGAGCTGGAGCAACCTCTCCCTCATCGTCGTAATCACCATCGTAGTCAGTGTTCTGATCAACAGTAGTAGCAGCAGCAGCCACAGAAGCCACAGCAGTAGGAACGACACCAGAATCTTGGCCTTCCTCTAGGGGCACACGTTGTGCGCGCCCCGCAAAATTCGGCCGACATTGTTGTTGTTGCTGAGTTATGACCGGTGCAGCTGGTGGTAGACGTGCAAGCACCTCATTGAACTTAGCGTCCCACTTCGTCTCGAACGTCTTCTGCAATCCATCTAGCTTCTCCATAGCCTCTCCAAGGCTGGTTACAAAGTCTTGTACCTGGTCAGCCATCATTTGCTGGAATTTATCATGGAGCTCCTTGTTGGTCATAACCTCCCATTCGACCTCGTCAGCTTGTGATCCTGGCATGGTTAGCAGTAATAGGAACACACAAGAATATGAACCTACAGACTACGAGGAAGTGGTGGTGGTGTGTCACAAATCCGTCAAGCAAATCTCAAATTCTTACCAGTTCTTACCCAACAGCAGGTGGTGATTGGCAACCGGTGTAGTCAAAAACTCCCAAAGCTTGGATAGAGCGATTGCCAGGTGGTGTCAAACACACGGCGTAGATATATGTGGAGCTGGGAAGGCTTAAAATATGGTAGCAAAAAGGGGTCAGCAATAATCAGTTCAGAGATGCAAAGTTGAAAAAACGCTCAACGACGGTACGATGCTGGTCCTAGGCTAGACCGTGCTAGAGACGCGAGCCTAAAACACCAACAAAATCACGACGTTACCCGTAATCAAGGGAAGAGCACACTCTGATTTTTTTTTCCGACACCTACTCAGGCAAGGGAACTCGAAAATAAAAACAAAGGGATCTCAAAATCAATCCGAATACCTAAGGAACTCGGATTAGAGGCGGATATGGGTGGTAGTATAAGGAGTCGGATTGGTGTGGCGGATCTGTGGTGGAGATATATGGCAGCGATGAAGATGATGCGGTGGCGGCGTGACAATCTGTGACTAGAACTCGAAACTCTAAAAGACTAGACGCTAAGACCAGCAACTCGACACGACGATGCACCCGCAATTTCAACAAAGCAAAACACTGAAAAGACTATCCAAAGGCTCAGATTGGTTCGGATATGATGATCTAACCCTATTTTTTTTTGTGGCTTTTTTTTTGGACGGTAGGTATGAAGAACAGATGCAATCTATACTACGAAAAACTGGTAAATCTCACCGAGCAACCTGGAAATCTGATACCACTTGATAGAAGCGAAGGTGTCCCGTCTTTCGATGAGATGGTGGCTATCGTTTTGGTGGAAGTCGACTTTCACGATCCGACTACGAACGTGCGAACGTCGCGCCTTAGCAATCGCTAAACCAACTCCGAGAGGTTATTGACCACGCCGGAGCACGATCAACCTGACCACGAAGGTCTATTTCCTGCACGCAAACGAAGAACAAGCAAGAAACTAAGATTGCAATCTGGATATTGCGTATTAAAGAGGAAAACTTTATTGATGAAGTGGGGTTCTGTGACGTCTTGGTCTGGTCGTGGAACACAAACGAAGGACGCGAAGTTGCAGCTATGGCGAACTTGTAATCTAAACAAAACCCAAATCTAAAACGATGCCCTAAGGGCTGTATATATGAGGTAATAGAAGGGGATTTCGTGGCCTCTTGGAGGAGGGGTCCGAAACCAGCCCTAACTCTGTTTCCCCACACATACGGACTCTAAAAATAGCCTAATAAGTGGTATTTCGAAATTACATGGGCCTGGCCCAAAAATAAGGTGACGCAGCACCTATATTAGCCTATGGACGAAATTTATGAAGTGGCCTCTTGTATATTTCGTCCAAGCCTCCAAGCACTCCTTATGGTGGCTTCAAAGTGCGAAAATCACCACTGGAAACTCCGTTGTTCCTTCCCGTGCGCGCACCTTCTCCCCCATGCTTAATCCTGCTCCAATGGCCATCCTTCTTGTCCATGCTAGGTCCTTCGTTCATAAGTAAAACAAAAGTATCTAATTTAGGCAGCATCATATGTTCATGAACATTAGAAGGATTTCCAAGAAACGAAAGTACCTGATAATTTAGTTGGCGTGCGCGGGCTCTAGTAATTGGTCCAATCTGTGTAGCTGGTGGTGATGTGGGTGTAACATTAGTAGGGATGTCCTCATCAGATCATCCATGCGGGTGTCATCTGCAGTCGAAGGGGTCGGCGAACGGGGAGCTCCATCCTGACGACGCTTCGCCGGTGGTCTGGTGAAGAGCTCACGATACTCCTTCGCACTCATGCGACGATGCTGTGATGCTCCCTGGGTGGGTGCATCTCGGGCCGGGGGTACTCCTCCTCTGTAAGCGATAGCTGGTCATCCACTGGGGGCTCCATCCTTCTTGATTCTGTCTGGCTTCTTCTTGGCTTGACAAAGTAGCTCTCTTGTGTGGTAAAGTTCCTTCCGAAGCTTCACGGACTCCTCAATCAGGTTGCGAGCCAGACTATTGGCGGAGAGGCTGAAGTAGGTCTAGAATCTGAGTGGTGTTCTATCCTCCTTGGATGGGACCAACGTCCAACTCTCGCCAATATCATCCTTCCTAAAAGGTAGGTGGCGAGTAGATGGCTCGTTAGCCATCACTGGGATAATGTCTCAAAGGTGGATAAGTGCCTTCCGTGCTGCTGTCTTGACTGCGATCACCAGGTATCCATCTGTGGTCCCTCAAAGAACCAACTCGTAGGTGAGTTGTTTTCCATCATGACCACATCAACGTGGTACTCCTCCGTGGTGGCACTAACACAGTGCTCGTGGTAGAGGAAAACGGGAGGTCGGCAAAACTGACACTTCTTCAGGTTGTACTCAAGCTGATAGAGGCGAGGGTCCCGATCTTTCGATGAGATGATAACTATCGATTTGGTGGAGACGACTTTGATGACCCGACAACAAATGTGCACGACGTTGCGCCTTAGCAATCGCTAAACCAATCTCCAAGAGGTTACTGATCACGCCGGAGCACGATCAACCTGACCACGAAGGTCTATTCCTGCAAGCAATCGAAGAACAAGCAAGAATATGATAAAAGCAATCTGAATATTGTGAATGTGGATGAAGTATTGATAAAGGTGGGGTTCCGAAAGCGGTATTGGTCTTGGCGTTGGACACAAACGAAGTACACGAAGTTGCAATGGCTAACTTTTAACAAAACAAAACCCAAAGAAAAAGCTACTAGATTGATCTAGTTATATAGGAGCAAGGGGTGGCAGCCAAGGAGGTGGGAGTACGTCCCAAGGCAGCCTAAAACAAACCCTAGGTCGTACAAGGCCCATGGGCCCATGTGGAGGTGATGCAACACCTTTGGACTTGTAGTTTGACTCGGATTCTGCTGCAATGTCAGATTGTTTCGTCAATATCTCCATGCTCCTGACGAATTTTAAGGTAATTTTAATTGGGCTGGAACGCATATGAAATCTACTTTCGAACAAAATAGGAATCACCCAATGCTATGTCCGGATGAAAAAGTTATTGGCGTTTTGAGACAGGTGTGTCTGTGCAGTCCGAATCTGAGTCCAGAACGTGAGAGACTTGGACTCTATCTTCTCTTGGGCTAAAAGTGACGTGAGAGAACTTCTTGAACAGCACCTAATTATTTCCTTTGATGTGAGAGGACCTCTTGAATAGCACCCAACCATTTCCTCTTCCTTTGTCATCACACGTGGTTCATACAAGTGTTCGGCCATTCTGCATTTAGGCATAAAATAAAAATAGGTGAAGTATTTTTGTTCCGGATAACATAAATAAATTATTGCATAATTCTTATAAGAAATCACCTCACAAATATGCACGTATGCAATATTTTTGGTCGTATCCAAGGTAGTCATGTCCTCATCATCCTCCCCTTCTTGAAAACAAAGCCGTCATGGGCGTTGCTTAGTCTGAAATGTGGCTCTTATGATCAACTCAGATGATGTAGGCACTCTCGGTGGTGACATGTCACATGGTGAAGGTGATGTAACCCTCACAACAATTGATGTGGTTTTCATAGTGCGCCTAGTAGTTGAAGGAACAACCGTATCAACTCTTGGAATGTGCACCTTGCGCTCGTTCTCCTTGTGGGCAACACGTTGTTTGATTTCCTGTTCAGCTTTGCAAGCAAGACGAAACAAACGATCCATAGGATAACAATTCTCATGAATTAGTATCTCCTGAATATCACGGTTTAATCCTCCCCAAAATCTATCCATAAAATCTTCTTCACTTTCTTGTAATGAGGAATGCAACAAGGTTGTTTGTAAATCATCATAATATTTCGTTACGGTGTCACTACCTTGTTTTAAATGTTGTAACTTTTTAATCATGTCACGAGTATAATAAGCAGGAACAAATGTGTGTCTCATGGCAAGTTTCAAATCAACCCAAGTAGTAGGTATAATATCATGGTGTAACCGACAATATTCGCTCCACCAAACTGAAGCATCACCAGTGAAAGAACCAACTGCGACCTTAACTTTCTTATGTTCAACAAAATTATGGAAAGCAAATATATCATTTATTTCAAACTCCCATTCAATATATAAAGCAGGTCTAAAACGGCCATTAAATGATGGTATAGAAACATTAACCTGATCATGTGTATTGGAATGTCTTTGCACTTCTCGTGACGGTTGTGGCATTTGCTTAGGTCGTGGCACGTCTCCCACGATCGATGAAGCCCACAAACAGACAACTCTGGATCCTTTCATGATTAGTAGAAACAAGAAACAAAATCCAGGAATATTGTTCCTATGAACTACTGGGATGTGGTGGTAAAACGCTCACAGTAAAGTAAATATCAATGTCTTACAAATTCTTATCATGCAGCAGGTGGTGATCGGCAACCGACGGTGTCAATATCTTCGAAGATTGAGTAAAGCGATTACCAGGTGAACGTATGTATACACGATGTAGAAATATGTGGAGCTTGGAAGGCTTAATATATGGCAGTAAAAGATTAGCAATAATCAATTGAGAGATGCAATGTTGAATAAACACTCAACGACGATACTGTACTGGTCCTAGGCTAGACCGTACTAGAGACACGAGCCTAGAACACTAATGGAGTCACGGCGTACCACAAATAGCAGCAACGGATGATATGAAGTAGCTCTGGATAGCAAGATATAAGTGAAGATCAAAATGGTAGTAAAGATGATGATGAGAAATAACCGCCAAACACGATATAACAAAATCTCTCTACAACTTTCCTATCAAAAATATTATGCCAATTTTTTGATATTTTTTCTCAAGATTGCTACTGACTCAAACATTCCAATGCAAAAAGAATCACTCAATTCTGAGTTCGTATGAGGAGCCAAAATATTCGGGAACGGACATGAAAATTATTGACAAACTCTGTTCACGACCTTTGGAGGGTAAAAAGTCCTATTTAGAAGTCGATTTGGAGGTGACAATAATGAACATGCTTGATGAACTATTCAGATGCGGCTCGTAGATAGCTCGAATTTGAGTACTCGTGGAGCCAAAACGGACTTCGTATGAGGAAGATACGCCTATTTTACTGAACATTGCGCAAAACAGATTTCAATCCGAATTCAGATACGAGATTGAGTCTAGGTAGATCCGATTTTTTTTTATTCTCTCTATTTTTTCTCACTTTTTTTTAAAAAAATTCTCTCTATTTTTCTCTCACTTTTTTTTACTTTTTTCTCTCTCTCTTGTTTTTCCTCCTTTTCCTTCTTCTTTCCAAAACAAACCAGATAAGATGCAGATTGGATCAAGTGTAGAAGCGAACAACCTCAAGTATGATAATGTCAATGAAAGATGGGGAGCATGTGGTTGAAATTGATGGATGGCAGTGGACGACAGCGGAAGGGATGATGATGCAGCGACAACGTGACTAATGTGAACAGAACTCTAAACTCTAAATGAACTAGACACTAAGACCAGCAACTCGACACGACGATGCAACCACTAATTCAACTATGCAAACACTAAAAACAAAATTGCAAAGGCTCAGACTAGCTTGGACAAAGGATGAATAGATCTAAAAAAATTGTGGCTTTTTCTTGGGCAATAGGTAAGAAGAATAAATCTAATCTAGGGATAACTGGAAATTCTCACCGAGCAACCTGAAAACTGATACCACTTGATAGTGGCGAGGGTCCCGATCTTTCGATGAGATGATAACTATCGATTTGGTGGAGACGACTTTGACGATCCGACTACAAACGTGCATGATGTTGCGCCTTAGTAATCTCTAAACCAATCTCCAAGAGGTTATTGACCACGCCGGAGCACGATCAACCTGACCAAGAAGGTCTATTCCTGCAAGCAATTGTAGAACAATCAAGAATATTATAAAAGCAATATGAATATTGCGAATATGGATGAAGTATTGATAAAGGTGGGGTTCCGAAAGCGGTCTTGGTCTGGTCGTTGGACACAAACGAAGTACACGAAGTTGCAATGGCTAACTTTTAACTAAACAAAACCCAAAGAAAAAGCTACTAGATTGATCTAGTTATATAGGAGCAAGGGGTGGCGGCCAATGAGGTGGGAGGACGTCCCAAGGCAGCCTAAAACTAACCCTAGGTCATACAAGGCCCATGGGCCCAAGTGGAGGTGATGCAACACCTTTTGACTTGTAGTTTGACTCAGATTCTGCTGCAACGTCATATTGTTTCGTCAATATCTCCATGCTCCTACGAATTTTAAGGTGATTCCAATTGGGCTGGAACTCATATGAAATCTACTTTCCAACAAAAAAGGAATCACCCAATTTGGAGTCCGGATGAAAAAGTTCTTGGCGTTTTGAGACAGGTGTGTCTGTGTAGTCCGAATGTGAGTCCAGAACGTGAGAGACTTGGACTCTATCTTCTCTTGGGCTAAAAGTGACGTGAGAGAACTTCTTGAACATCACCTAATTATTTCCTTTGAAGTGAGAGGACCTCTTGAATAGCACCCAACCATTTCCTCTTCCTTTGTCATCACATGTGGTTCATACAAGTGTTCGGTCATTCTGCATTTAGGCATAAAATAAAAATAGGTGAAGTATTTTTGTTCTGAATAACATAAATAAATTATTGCATAATTCTTATAAGAAATCACCTCACAAATATGCACGTATGCAATATTTTTGGTCGTATCCAAGGTAGTCATGTCCTCATCACAAGGAGTAGGAGAAAGCCGGTGGCTGGGAGGTCTTCGGGTACGACTGACATCAACAAGGTTTAAGGGGAGGGGGTCGGTAAAGTTGTGAAGAGAGACTAGAAGAGATAAAAAAATATAGAAACTTTTGAGTATAGGTACTAGGTATATTTTTTTCCAATAGTTTTATCCTATCTAACGTCCATGCTAACTAATGCTTCCTACTGTCAGGATGGCTCTGATACCAGCTCTGTGGGGACCCCGACTCATAAGTCAAAGTCACCAAATGCACGTGTACAATGATCCCAGGATCAATGCTCATTGAACACACATAAACTGAATAAAAAGAGTCTTACATCCATTACATACCGTCTTACATAAATTATGACCATTATGGTCAAGTCTTACATAGATAGGGCCATGAAGGCCAAACATCACACATAAACTCGCAGCAAAAATCTTCAACGATGGCATGGACCCATGCCATCTGCCTTAACCTTACAGGCATTCTGACTGGGAAGCGGCCTAATTCGCATGTTCGTCACCAAGGTACTCTTCACCATATTCATGTTCTTCCAAGCCTTGCCAATTAAATAACCAGGGACAAGTCAGTGAGTACTTTGAATGTACTCGCAAGCAACCCATGTTTGGAACAAGGTAATCATGCATGGTTTATCACTAAGCAGGTAGTTTTGCGGAAAGCTAGTTTTGAGTTCAATGTCATGTCCTAACATTTGAAAAATCAGGCATCGTGAGGTTACAGATATCAACATAAAAATAGTATGAACAACTCCAGTTTAATCATCTCATCAAGTCATCCGACTTAGCTCAAGTATCTCTTTCTTCATATACACCAAGTTTAGTGAAAACACAGGACATAGTTTAAGCAGCACTACCCAACTGTCCTTGACCGTGGACACGTCTATTCGAATAGTTTGACACTCTGCAGAGGTTGCACACTTTACCCACAAGACTCGGGGAATTCCGTGTCATCCACGACTTGCGGTATATTGCATACCCGAGGTAAACACCTGAACGATGTATTTCCCTTGACAACACTAAACAAAGACTCCACTCGTTGGTACATAGCCGTCATGATGTACATCACACGAGACTTGCTCAACATCGTACCATCCATGAGGGGACACAACGCTATGCCCGGTGTCTGTAAAAATAGCCATAGTCACCCGTCTAGGCAAGACCCCGCATCGAGAGAGTGACTCGTCTCTCTCGCCACTAGTAATGCGGGCTCTCTGCTAGCATCGACCTAAGTAATCAACAAAACCCTGTCCCATAAGGGGTATTGTGGTCGTACGTGTAAGGTTGGAACGGTCGACAAATCTTAAATCTAATCCGTTTTCGAAACCACACACACGTCTTGCCTCGGTACACCACTTCTTTCTCAAGCGGTTACCGAGCTCACCATCTCCCTCGGGCATTAGTGGCACCCGATGGGGTTTTCGTAAAGTCTTTGGTAAAACATTTTGTCTTACATCTCAATGCATATCCCCGCCCCATTTGCATAGCAACTAGTTGCACCTATGTACTTCCCACCCGCATAACTCTCAACGGAAAGTAGAGTCATGCACAATGCAAGTATCAACGAAAAATGCATTGGAGACAACTCAACAAGGTGGTCACCATATCATCATGCTTTTTTCATGCAACAAGTAAAGTGCAATAATGCCGTGCACAAAAATAGTTTCATCAACATGGTCAAAGGGTTGCATGCCTGGCTCAGCAAAGTCTTCGGGGTCTTTGAAAGCTTCTGGTACAAGTTCTTCGTCAATAACGTAATCTATCGTCGTAAAATATCATGCACAAATAAGGCCATAGCAAAAATAGGAAAAAAATTAAACACTCAGAAAAATGTCAACCTATTTTTGTTAAATACTACATTAGAAACTTAAAATACAACTTTCATTGGTTTTGGTTTTGGTGTTGGAGTGACAGAAACTCAGATATAGATTTTTGACACTGGTTAAATATCTAAACATGGATTTAAATAGGAATAGTGCAGAAGAGATTTTCCAAATGGTGTAAAAGTGGCACCGTTAAATAGGTTCGAATATAACAAGATTTTAGAAATTTGAATCAGCTCATTTGGACAAATATTTTGTCCTGAGGAATTTTTGGAAAAATAAAGAAAACGGAAAAAGAAAAGGGCCAGCTGACTGGCCGGCCTGAACGGCCGTAGCTGGGCCGTCATTAGGCCAAGCGAGCCCAGGTGAACCGGAGCGCGCGCCCCGTCTGGGTTTAAACCCAACAGACGGTCCCCGGGCGTCAGCCTAATAGAGAGGGAGGGAGAGAGGCGAGAGACTGACGAGCGGGTCCCATGGGGTCGTCGTCAACCTCCGGCCAGAGGACGGCGGAGCTCACCGGCGACGATGGGAGGCACGGCAGGCAAAGTTGGCGGCAGGTACGGACTCAGGGCGACATCGTCGTTCGGATGGTGGTGGAGGTGGTCGTCGGAGCGCCGACGTTTGCTGGCGACGAGGAAGCCGCGGTGGAGGGCTTTGGGAAGTGGTCGTTGGGGTCGATTCCGACTACAAAATACAGGGAGGAGAGAGGGGAAAGCATCATGGAGGTGTTGTGGTTTCTGATCAAGGGAGATTGAGGGCGGAGGAGCTCCCAACTGCATCGATTTCCGGTGACCTGACGCGGCGGACTCCAAGCTCGATCTCGAGCTCGGGAGCTCTTGGAGAGCAATGGTTGGAGTGAGAGCACGATCGGGAGTGAGAGGGAGGTTACATAGGGGGGAGTGGCTAGGGAAGGGCTCTTGATAGGCCGCCCATCGGTGCACCGTGGTCCGAGGCCCGGCGTGGTCAATGTTGTTGCCAGACGCCACGGGTGCTCACTGGATTATGTCCAGGGCATTCGCGGGGCTGGCCTACGCCAATGGGGGGAAGAAAGAGAGTGAGGGAGCGCTCGGGTACCCGCGTGTGTGAGGCTTCCATTGGCCGAGTTGGGCGGCGTCGGGCACACGCGCGGGGAGGTGAGAGAGAAGGAGAGAGGAGGGGCGGCATACCAGCGTGCTGTGGACGCAAATCCAGTTCTGTAGGTGTGCGGGGGAGGCCATCATGGGCAGGGCGCGGAGTCAATTCTCCAGAGCACTGTTGCGCGTTCTAGAGCACCATTTTGGCCGGCACTACCGTGTTTGCGCGCGCTCTGGCACGTCCACTAGTGTCAAAAGCCTCCAGGAAGAATAAACAAGGGGGAAGGAGGCATTGGATGCTCTCTGGATTGCCAGGAGAGAGGGAGAGCAGAGAGAGTGGGAGAAATGGCTGTCTAGGGGGGTGCAAGTGGGTTGTTTACCCCCTCAATCATAGAGCTGGGTGTTGCAATTGTTACTCGAGGTGGGGAGCGATGTGGTGGTATTGTGGTAAAAAGATAGGCTCAAGGAGAATTTGTTTGGGGCCTCAATTGTTGATCTCAATAATGCACCAGAAGGTGTTTGTGCTGGGTTGGGCACTTAGAGGAATCCACTGGTTGTGAAAGTTAACAGGAATCATCTTTGGTTTAATTTGGACTAGACCACCAATTTGTGGCTCATTTGGAAGAAGTGGCCAATGCAACTTTTGTAAACCCTGGAAATGGGCAGAAATGGACTTGCTTAGATCTAGATAAGCTACACTGTTCTCCTTGATGCACCACTTGGTGTAGATGCATCATTAGAGATTTAGAGCATGTCCACAAAGTTTGAGATCAAATGGTGACAATTGGCAATGCAAAGTTGTTCAAATTTGGATCTGGACAAGAAGGGTTTTGGGGCACTTTTGTGAACCAAAACTATTTGGATTGAGATGAAATTTTGGCAAGATCACCATATGAGGCATATGTGATTTGCTGCAATTTTCCTGGTTTATTTGGCAATATTTCTTCCAGACATATATCAAATACTTGAAATATCCATAAAGAGTTTTGGAGGGATTTATCCAATATTTTGAACATGACCTTGTGTTGAAACTCATATATATGGAAAATATATGTCCAGTGAGTTTTCCTAAATTTTCTCAAATATTTTTGAAACGTTAAAATAAATTTTCCCTATTAAAGACCATTTCTGGCATTAAGAAAAATCCTTTAAATAACATATGAAAATAACCTTTAAAAATAATATTTTGTGGTTTTGGGAAGTCATATATATAGCAGGTTTCAAATATAATTTTTGAAATAATTTATATACCCTAATGTAAGGACTTCTAGTTCAAGTCTCAATTCAGCGGGTTTTGAAAATCTAAATTTGATAAATGCTTTTTGGCCCAAAATAAATTTGTATAAAAATAGTTTTAGGCCCTATACACATGGCATGATCATTGGGCAAGATCTTGGATCAAGTAGATGAGTTGAGAGAGTAGGAGGAATTATAAGAATTAGGAGCACACACAAACAATCAAGCAAATGACAAGTCAATCAAGCAGCTCATGCACAAAAGTTTTTGTTGGTTCAAAATTTTAAGCTTTAGTAATCATAGAGATGTGATACAAAACACAGGGTGTGACACAAGCTATCAAGCCAAATGGATGAGTTTCATTCCTTGATGGTCAACCGCGCTCCTTCAACATCTACATCGACAAGGCGGCGTCACTCAAGTCGCCATTCATCACACTCTTCTTTCGGCGCAAGTCCTCCTCGAGCTCGGTCTCATCTTCGACATGACTGCTCTGGTCCAAGCTCACCACACGTTCGCCACCATCAAGCTTCGGATAATCCATTCCATGGAAGTGGGTTACAAGACCGCCTATAGGAGCGCGACCGACATCGTCAACAAGAACAAGAACAAGAACAACATCATCATGAAGAACAAGCGCTTCAAGCTCAATATGCCCTACGTGACGCAACTTGCACCTTGGAAGAGCACAACCGCCAAGCGTGCGAAGAACAAGAAGCACTCCAGTGTGAACGCCAAGAAGAAGCCAATCGCCAAGAGGAGCGTCAAGAATGGAGAAACCGAGTGAGTGTGCCTCGTCAACACCCTCAACTTCATCATTACGAGCCCGGCAAAGAAGAAGCACCAAGGCAAGAGCATTGTCCACCCAACAATGATAATGACGTGACACCTCCAAGACAAGGGCATTGTCATCACCAACAAAACGATGAACAACGCTTCGGCAACCTCAAGTTCACCATTCCTAAGTTCTCCAGAAGCAATGATCCTGAAGACAATCTCTCATGGGCACTTAAGATTGACAAGATCTTCCATCTCCACAACTATGACAAAGAAAAGAAGATCGCCATGGCTTCACTTGAGTTTCAAGACTATGTTCTCATTTGGTGGGAGCAAGTCTTCAAGCGGAGAAGAGAGAAAGGCGAACCTCCTATCACAACTTGGAATCACACGAAGGATCTCATGAGAGCTTGCTTTGTGCCTACCCACTACAATCATGATCTCTTCAAGAAACTTCAACTCCTCAAGCAAGGCACGAAGTCGGTTGAAGAATATTACCAAGATATGGAAATGTCCATGATCTAAGCCAATGTCAAGGAAGATGATGATAAAACAATGGCGCGCTTCTTGAATGGGCTCAACTACCAAATCAAGAAGATTGCGGACTTCCAACCCTACTCCAACCTTCTCGAGCTAGTACATCAAGCAACCAAGGTGGAATGCCAAGTGCAAGATGACTACAACTATTCCAAGTTTTCTTCCAAGACCTATGGCTCAAGTACTCAAGCTTCTCCAACTTCGATGCCTTCGACTACAAGAACTCCAACAACTACCGGTGACAAGTCAAGTTATAAGGACAAGATGACTTCGTCAAGCCGCCCTCCTACAAGCAACTGCAAGCCAAGAGCTTCATCATCTACATCACGAACGGATGCACCCGCCAAGTCACGTTCGATTCAATGTTTCACTTGCAAGGGCCGCGGCCACAAGACTTTCGAGTGCCCAACAAGAAGCACTATGATCCTCCATGAGGACGGCACTTATGATTGCATCAGTGACAATGAGATGGAAGCACTAGAACATGTGGCCATGCACCGCCAAGTGAACGGAGATGAAGATGCCCAAATCTTTTGCGACAATGATCCGAGACCCGCTCTCGTTGTTTCCAAGGTTTTGACACTTCAACAAAAGCAATACGAAGACCAACGTTTCCACATCTTCCACACAAAAGCGGGCATCCAAGGGAGATCCGTCAAGGTCATCATCGACGGCGGAAGTTGTCACAATTTGGCAAGTGAAGAACTTTGTTCCAAGCTACAGTTGGTCTAGAAGAAGCATCCACGCCCCTACAAGGTTCAATGACTAAGTGACTCCGGCAACCTCCAAGTCGACCACACCTTGCAAGTCTCCTTCAAGATTGGTGCATATGAAGATACTTTGGAGTTTGATGTGGTTCCCATGTCCGTGTGCCACCTACTTCTTGGTAGACATTGGCAATTCGACCGTGGCGTCATCCACAATGGCCGGACCAATCAATATAGTTTCAAGACAGAGGGCAAGGAATACGTGCTTCGACCAATGTGACCAAGCGAAGTGACTGGGAACAAGCAAGCTTCAACCCATCGTGAAGTGAGAGAGTGGTCCTACTAAAAGAGAGTGAGCGCCAAGCCAAGTTTGAGTGACTCCACGATGAGGGACACGAAAAATTCAGTATTGCTAGCCACCAAAAGTGACTTGAGGGATGTGAGGGAGGGCCCATCAAGTGTGCTTCACTCTGTACTTGTGTGCAAAGATGGGGTCGTGAGGACTAATACTTCACAACATCTTCCTTTGGTTTTGTATCATTTATTGCAGGAATTTGAGGATGTTTTTTCCGATGACCTACCTCCGGGACTACCTCCACTTCGCGGCATCGAGCACCGCATCGACCCAATCCCCGACGCACCTCTTCTGAACAAAGCACCATACCGTGTCAATCTCGAGGAAACAAAAGAAATACAAAGGCAAGTGCAGAAACTCCTCGAAAACGTTTATGTACGCGAGAGCCTAAGTCTGTGCGCGGCCCCAGTTATTCTTATGCCCAAGAAAGATGGTAGTATGCGCATGTGTTCCTATTGCCGTCCCATTAATGCTATCACCGTCAGGCATCGCCACCCCATTCCACGCCTTGATGACATGCTAGATGAATTAAGTGGTGCCACAATTTTCTCTAAAATTGACCTTAAAAGTGGCTACTACCAAATACACATGCAAGAAGATGATGAATGGAAAACGGCTTTCAAAACCAAATTTGGTCTTTTTGAATGGTTGGTTATGCCTATGGGCTTATCTCAAGCACCTAGCACATTCATGCGTGTGATGCATTATGTTCCTCGACATCCTATTGGTTATTGTGTTGTCATATACTTTGATGATATTCTTGTGTTTAGCAAATCTCTAAAGGAGCATGTTGCACATGTTAGGGAAGTATTGCAAGTTCTTAGAAAAGAGCAACTTTATGCCAACATGGAGGAATGTATTTTTGGTGTAGACAAGCTAGTTTTCCTAGGATTTGTGGTATCTTCTAAGGGTGTCCAAGTAGATGAATCTAAAATTGATGCTATTAAAATTTGGCCAACTCCCACGAACTTGCAACAAGTGTGTAGTTTCCTTGGACTAGCCAGTTTCTACCGCCATTTTGTTATGGAATTTAGCACGATTGCTTCACCTTTACATGCTTTGAGCAAGAAGAATGCACCTTTTGTTTGGGGGCCATCCCAAGACACCGCATTTGATGAGCTTAAAAATTTGCTTACACATGCACCTTTGCTTGCATTACCAAACTTTGACAAAACTTTTGAAGTGCATTGTGACGCTAGTGGTAACGACATAGGAGGCATGTTAATGCAAGAGAAACGCCCCATTGCGTAATTTAGTGAAAAACTTTCCGGCGCACAACTTAACTACCCCATATATGATAAGGAATTGTATGCTTTGGCGAGAGTTTTGCATGTTTGGGAACACTATCTTCGACCTCATGAATTTTTTATTCGTACCGATCATGAAACTCTCGAATACCTTAAAGGTCAAACTAAGTTGAACAAGTGGCATGCTAAATGGAGTGAATTCATTGAATCCTTTCCCTATGTCATCAAGTACATTAAGGGTAAAGAAAATGTTGTGGTGGATGCTCTTTCCCGCAAATGCATGCTATTTACTCAACTTGAATGGAATGTCATAGGTTTTTAGCATATTAAAGATTTGTATGCGCATGATGTTTAGTTTGATACTACCTATGCAAAGTGCCAAGCTAACAATTGTTGGGAGATATGGGATGGATATCTTATGCGTGCTAACAAACTTTGCATACCCGAGTCTTCTCTTCGTTTGTTGCTTTTGCAAGAGGCTCATGATGGAGGACTCATGGGTCACTTCGAACGCGACAAGACATTTGCCACGCTCTCCCATAAGTACTTTGGGCCAAAGATGTTCCGTGATGTGGCACGCTTCACCAACCGTTGCTCTACATGTCGCAGAGCTAAGTCAAAAGTTCAATCCCATGGTCTATACATCCCACTTCCAATACCTTTTGCACCTTGGGAAGATATAAGCATGGACTTTGTGCTTGGTTTTCCAAGAACTAAGAATGACCATGATTCTGTATTTGTTGTTGTAGACTGTTTTTCCAAAATGGCACATTTCATTCCATGTCACAAGATAAACGATGCTTCACATGTTGCAAATCTCTTTTGTAGGGACATCTTGACTACATGGAGTCCCCAAGACCATTTTGTCGGACCGCGAAATCAAGTTCTTAAGCTAATTTTGGAAGACACAATGCGCCAAGCTCCGAATCAAGCTACTCTTCTCTTCAGCCTATCATCCACAAACCGATGACCAAACAGAGGTCACTAACCGAACGTTATCTATGCCACTCCGCGTGTTGATCAAGAAGAACATCAAGGAATGGGAAGAGTGCCTACCCATCGTCGAGTACGCCTACAACCGCGCGCGCCACTCCACCACCGGCAAGTCTCCCTTCGAAGTGGTGTACAGCTTCAACCCTTTGTCCCCATTGGACATTCTTTCTCTACCACTTCAAGAATGAGTGAACATGGATGCTAGCCCAAGGGCAAGCTCCATCAAGAAGATGCATGAAGAAACAAGGCGCACGATCGAACATCAAGAGGAAAAAGTCATCGCCAAGCACAACATCAACAAGCACCCTATGGTGTTCAACACCGGTGATCTTGTGTGGCTACACCATCGCAAGGATAGATTCCCCACCCAGCGCAAGTCAAAGTTTCTTCCTAGAGCTGATGGGCCATTCAAGGTGTTGGCACGCTACAACGACAATGCTTACAAGATCAACATCGCACGTGACAAGTACAATGTGAGTGACATCTTCAACGTCAAGGACCTATCCCCTTTCCATGGTGATGAGGATCTCGATCCGAGGACGGATCTTTCCCAGGGGGAGATGATGCGGAGAATCACATGGTCATCCCCATGGATTCTACACAACCACATCAAGCTCCAAGTGGTCCAATGACAAGAGCTCGCGCACGTGCCATTGAAACTAACGTGAACTCACTCCTCTTTGAGCTAGACATTAATACCAATGGAACTTGGATACTACCTCACAATGAAACACAATGCATCATTAGGTATGAGGAAGACATCCACCAAGAGTCTAGGAAGCCTCCCCAAGACAAACAAGAGGAGTGAGAAGGAAGCACGGAAGAAGGAGTCCAATATCAAGCCGAATAGCCAAGTCCCAGACGACCCCGTGCGCACGGCCTTCCAGGACCCCGTGCGCACGAGATGCCCTGAAACTCTCTGACTACCCCATGTGCACGGGCCTAGAAGATCCCGTGCACACGGGCCCTCCGCTGAAGCTGATGGACACCCCGTGCACACGGGCATGTACCGTGCACACGGGGATGACTTAGGCCGTGCACACGGGCAACTTCGACGGGGAATGCCCCTTTTGCCCTCACTTTGTCTCCTAGCTCTAGCTACCTATATATTTCGTCCCTAGGTCATTTGTTAGGGTTATCTCATGTTTAGCACTTGAGATTGTTGGGCATAGCTCTTCCACTTACCTCCTCCATGGAGATGGCCTCTATGTGAGAAGATCCAAGTGGATGTGAAGGCCCCTCTTGTAGGGAAGATCCAAGGATTCCAAGGCCCCATCTCTTTGAGTGGGAAGAACTACTATCTTTACTTGTTCTTTTGTTGTCTATGAACCATTGTATCCTCTTGTGTTCTTGGTTTTAGCGGACGTGTGATTGGAGATTGTCTTGAGTGTTTGCTTGATTTCTCCTGTTTCCCCCTCCAAGTGTGAAAAGGTATCATCTAGGGATTGGCCCCATATCAAAAAAGAGAGTTGAGCATGACAAGATATACTTGTGCATGAGGATACATGGAATAGGAAACATTTTGCTTGCATGAATAGAATTGGTGCCAAGTGGTGAATCGTGCCCAAACGTTCAATCAAGCTAGCGTATCTCCTTGTGTTTGTCCAACACGAGCTTAGTTTTCATTTGGCAATTTTGTATTTCTCATACATATAGTTGCACAAGCCCCATATCCCACCGCGTGTGTTTTTTATGCCCCTCCTCTATATTTTTTATCCTTGCTTTACATTTTGAGTCCTTTGGGTTGATTTCACCTCTTACAAACATCTTGGACTTCAGTTTGCTTGATATTTTGTGCCAATAACCCCACCGAGCTCCACTATAAGCCATTTGTGTAGGTTGTGAGAATTGGACAAGGTTTTACACCAAGTGCACTCTTTTCCTGGCATACATTGTGGTATTTGAGATCCATCTACAACTTCGGAGAGGTAACTTTGGTATGTACATTCCACCCGTTCTCACACCTTCTCGAGTGCTTCTATGGATAGGGACGTCACATCTCCTTCGGTCTACAACAAGATTTCATCACGATGAAGATGACCACAAGTTGTTCTATGCCACCTCACCTACACCACATGTGTGGAATGACAAAGGTAATATAGGTGAAGGTGATGCTCTTGTCCCACTAGTGGACATTGATTGCTTGCATGATGTCGATCCACCTATTGCCACGCGTCATGATTATGCGACTTTCTCATGTGATAAATTACCCATTTATGATGAGTTTGATGATTCTCATGTGGAGTCTATTAGTTGTGATGCCATGTTGTATATGATTCTCATGTGGAGTCTATTAGTTGTGATGCCATGTTGTATATGATTCCTTGTGATAATTCTATACGTCATATCATGTTTGATAAACCGCTTGACTTGTCATATGCTATGCATGAGATCACCCATATTGCATCTTTGCAATCTCATCGTAGTAACTATGCATATGCCATTAAAATAAACCCAATTTGTACATATGGCATAGATGACAAACCCATGATTACTGACATTTGTTTTTCTTTTGATGATATTGGCATGCTTCCTTTGCATCATTTGTGCAATTGCTCACATATGACATGCCATGACCACCTAGCTTCGGATATGCATTGTTTTGGATGTTTTCCATATTCTCCATATTGTGATTTCGCTATTGCACATGACGAGACCCCATAGTTTCTTCATACATGTTAGGAGATTTTGATCCATCCCATCCATTGCAGGATCCCCATATTTGTTTGCACAATATGCTTCCCATGAGTCATAATGTTATTGATGTGCCATATATCTGCATGCTTAACTTGTGTCCCCATCGTGTTATACACAACAACCATTCTTTCATGATGGATGACATGTTTCTCTATGGTGCCTCAAATTTCACTGAGAGATTCTTATCTTGTGCTACTTCTCACGTACACATACACATCATGATGGATGATGTGTACATTTACCACGCACACACTTTCTTTCGCTTGTGCTTTGTTGTGTAGGTCCAAATTTTTATTTGTCAACCTGGAAAGCGCACGAGTTGACGAAACGAGCTCTAGAGAGCAATGAAGATGTGCTCCACCATGGAGTGCTTTGCGCAAACACTTCGCAGATTTCTTCTACATGGTCCTCGCATGGTTATGGGTTATTGTCCATTACACATTATTATGCCCATATTGCCATGTTCACTTTGCATGATATGCTCATTTCCATTGGATGATATGCTTTGGTGACCCATGCTTTGCATCTCACATGACACTTGATTATCGTATTTGTATGTGTATTTGCAAGCTTGGTGGAGGAATTACTTGCTATTTCCATGTTTGCTTTGTGACCCATGTCTAGGATGATACTTCGGCATTGCT
The DNA here is from genome assembly GCA_039707655.1 of Elymus sibiricus. NCBI lineage: Eukaryota > Viridiplantae > Streptophyta > Magnoliopsida > Poales > Poaceae > Elymus > Elymus sibiricus. The sequence continues at coordinate 245,624,980 of CM077665.1, forward strand.
TTGTGTTCGTGCTCACTATATGTCATGTGCATTATTTATGTCCACTATTTGCTCATATGACATGATTGCCATGATTTCCTCTAGTATGTTGCATCTTCGCACTACTAGCTTGCACGACATGATTACTACGCTTGCTTATGTTGCATCACCAATGATTAATACTTGCTCCTTTCATGCGGTTGATGACAACCATTGCCATGATTCACACATGACTGATAATGTTTATTGCCAAATATCTCCATGTGTTGCCTCTCTCATACTAGATTTGCCATGTATTGAGTGCAACAATGCTCTTAATTTTGCTAATGAGATTGCCCTCATAGTTTTCTCTCGTGTTATTGGACTTTTTGACATCTTTCATGTGAAACATGTTTGCCTTCCTTCTTAGCACCATATGCCTAGTGTCATGAATATAGCCATTGTTGCATCATATTATTCATGCACTTGTGATCCTAATGGTTATGTGCAAGAGAAGAGAACCATCATGATGGATGATGTGTTTGTCTACCATGCACATACATTATTTCATTTGATGTGTGTATGTGTAGGATGCTTCGACTACATGTCAATTTCCACTTCACGTGAGTTAACCATTTGAGCTCTTGAGAGCGAGCCATGCTACACCAACGCGCTTCTACATCGCACTTGCTTGTGTTTCGGCATTGTGAAGGACGCACAAGGTCACTCTTTCAAGGTGACATCCTTCTTGAGCATGAATATTGTGGATCATACTATGTGTGTTGCTTCCACCATGACACTTTGCACACATGTTAGAGATGTTGCTTTCACTCATGATCGCCACGTTTCCATGCCTCATGCGATATATAGCTTGTGTGTTGCATCGCAAATGTTTATTCTGTGTTATTCCCATGTGTTTGCTTGCAACAATGTCATCACTACACATATGCCATGTCCAATTGCTTGCTACATGCTTGACTTGATTGCCTCACACATGTTGAACACTTGCTCTTTCCATTGTGTTGAGTGCCACAATATCTTCACTACACCATATGCCTATTATGCTTGGATTCTCTTGCCCCATGTGTTTACACTTTACACATTACATTTTCTTTGGTGTTATGAATGATTGTTATGCTTACCATAGACCATTTGTTGAGCACTTTGTGATGCTTGCTATTACTTTGAGGTAGATGCTTGTTCAGTTGTCACACATATTTGCATCCATACCTAACCTTTGCATGATGCCTTTACTTGTGCTCAGTTTCTATGCTTACATGCCGTTCCACAATCCTTTGTCACACCATGTTATGCAAGACGACGACACTTGTTCGGTGAATAATCGCTTGAATGCTTGGTTTTGTGCTAACGTTAACCACATTTTTTTCCAAGTGTTTGATGTCCTTGCTCCTTTTGAAGGAATTACAAGATGGTGCGACATTCTAAAGTGCCCATTTCAAGCTTCAAGATGATGAGCGTTTGGTGTCCATTTCCACACAGCGACGCCGTCTCTTTCCCATGGTGATTTTGATTTTGATCCGAGGACGGATCTTTCCCAAGGGGGAGGGGATGATGTGGAGCATCCTACGGACATCACCATGACACGTGTTGATGAGGACCATCCTAGGCAAGTAAGATTGTATAGTTGCAACCAAACAGTAAGCTTCATTTATAAACATCATGACAAGGCGAGAAGCACGTTTCATATTGAGATGCAACAACATCAACTTGAGAAATCCATCATAACGAGCATTCATGGAACGCACATACTATTGTGCCATGTTGACGATCAGGTGAACGCATATACTTTGGGTTCCATATTATTTGTTTTAAGGGTGGCCGAGCTGCTACTATCATTACTATTATGCAGGCATGTGGATGATGATCTACACAAACCAAAGGTGAAGATGAGAAGGAACTCAGGAGCCCAGCTATTGTTCACATTGAATATTGTTGGTCAATATCCATGCTTCGCTCAAGAGGGACAAGAGTCGAGGATGACTCCTTTTGAAGAGGGGGAGGATGATGAGGACATCCCAGGTTCATCTCGTTTGTCATTTTCTCCTCATCATAAATCTCAGCTATCAAATGAAGCTTCTACAAAGAAGACCTATTTGAGTCCCATGACAAGGAGTCGTGCCAAACAAATAGAACAAGAGGTGAATGCGCTCCTAGCTGGTCATACTTCAACTATCCATGAGAACTTTATACTGCCTAAATCATCTATGCTGATTTTACTCAGGTACAATGTTGAGGACAACCAACAACTTTCAGCAAGTTCAGCTCGTGAAGAAACAAGTTCTGAAGCCCATACAACAAGTTTGAAGAGAACAAGTTTCAACTCTGATGTAAACCATGTTTTGGTGACAAGGGCAACTAATTACACCTCAAGGAAGAATAGCAAGCCATCTCAACAATCTATTGTTTCATGCACAGTTCCAGAATTCGTCCCAGAACGTGCTGCATCATGCAACACAAATATATGAGGTTCCAGCACGTGTGAGAGTACAAATTGGACAGCATATGAAGTCTACTTTCAGGAAAATCAAACGGTGCATCATTTGGAGTCCTGAGTCAAAGGATATGAGAGTTCCAATGCAAGCTGTCCAGAGCATTAATTGCTGCGCGAGGCTCCATGTGTTTGCTCCCTTGACCAGTTGGTTACCACGAATTTGAGCCTCTCTTTTGGACTGGTTTCACACCTAAACTAGGAGGGCTGTTCCTAGTATAAATACCCCTTCCCCCACTTCAGCCACAACTCTTTGGCAATTTGATTTCAGCATAGGTTAGCTAAGTGCAACCAGAATCTTGTTTGAGAGTTCACTTCCTCCTTAGCTCTTGTAATCTTGCCTTGTGAGAGGGTAAACTCACTTTGTGATTTTACAACAGTAGCCGTTGAGGCGGCGACCAGTTCGTGCTTCCAACTTCGTGCGTGGTTGCGTGGATTGGAATCCTAAGAGTGTGGTTGGGCGAATACTTGTTGCTGGTTGTTGCATATGCAGTAGCTAGCTTCGGTCTCGTCAGGTTGCACTAGTTATCCATTACCCGACAGCGTTGTTGGCTGGGATCGAGGGTTTCCTTCGTACCCTTCAGGTGGCGTTGATTCATTCCTCAAGCAGATCCTCCGTGAAGATCGGGCAACCCCGTATCATCTTGGCATCAGAACTTCGGTTGACACGGTAGGATCTTTTATCCCTAGTTTAGTTCATGTTCTTGTTCATCCTAAAGTCCAGAAAATAGCCCCACAAAAAAATACCTTTACCTAGCCTTTTGCAGCCCTTAATCTGTTATTTGGTGAGTTTTATCAAGTTCTTGTCCACTAGATCTTTGTTTTTAGTTGCTGAGTTTTCCCCCCCATCCAATCTTGTGTGTTTGTGTTCATTTTCGTGCTCAGATTTCAGATCTGCATCCTCCACCAAATCGTGTGTATCTTTGTCATCCGGAGTCCGTTTTGGGTGTTTTTGTGCATTTTGGAAAGCCCACACCGTGTACTTTCCATCTATCCTTGTTAGATCTGATTACCACCGTGTTTTCCAGCCAGAAAAATCAGATCAGTTCGTGTGTGTTTTTTGCCAAAGTTTCAGCTGCATGTTCTTATTGTTTGAGCTCATCCATTGTAATTTTCGTGGATCCCCCAAAGTGTGTGTTCAGATCCAAGTCCCTTGTTGAAGTTTGTCAAAAAAAAAGAGCAAAAAAAAAAAGATCTGCCCAAAGAAAGAAAGTGTGTGCAAGAAGCAAAAGAGAGAAATTTGGGACTGTTCTTCCATTATATCTTGAGAAATCCTTGTTTGTATTGTGAGCTGAAACTTGTCAAGTGTGCAACATCTTCAATCCTTGCTTTCTAGCAAATCTGATTCCTTGGTATGAGTTGCATGTACCTCACTTATATCTCATTCAGCAACTAAGGGCATTAGAATCTTGTGTGGATGATTACTTGGTTCAACAATATCTAGATTGCAGATTAGTGCATCTTTTGCTACATACATATCCCACCCAAGCTCCACCAAACAGCCCCCGCATGTGCAACCCTAGAATTGTATTCGCTTGATTCATCACTCCTTGTATACCAACCACCGGCACCACGGTTGAGCACGATTCTGCTCTCACTTGGAAGTTACATGAGCTTCGGTTGGTAAGTGAGGTGAGCATGAGTTGTTACCCACATATATGCTTCTAGTACTATAGGGCTTTTGCAAAACTAACCATGGCAGGTCGTGAGTACGTGGAACTTCCTTTCTACGGAAGTGCTGATCCGGAGGAGTACCTTGAATGGGAACAATTCATGGAGTTGGAGTTGAAGAAATTTCCAGAAACAAAACAAGTGCTTCGAGCAACCATGGAGTTTGAAGAGTATGCTTGTAAGTGGTGGAAGCACCACCGCAAAAGGAGGTTTGTAAGAACATGGGTCGAGTTGAAGGAGATCATGAGGAAGGAGTATACCAACAAGATATGAAGACTATTTGTTGCGTCACATGAAGAGCATTAAGCAAGGTCTCAGATCTATCCAAGCCTATTATGATGAGCTGAAGGTAGCAATGTATCGTGCCAATGTTATGGATAAATCTGCAGCAAGGGCATATTTTAAAAGTGGTCTGAATCGTGATGTGGCTGCTACAGTTCGTTTGAAATATGATGGTAGTATGCAGGACCTTGTGACTTTTGCCATAGATGAAGAAAGGAGAATTCACAAAGAACGTGCACGTCCATTCAACATGAGTATTCAATTTCGTTCAAGAACCAGTCGTGTGAAGAGGCTAAGCTATGCGGAGAACAAGATGGACAATTGGTCGTTCACTACAAGTAAGAAGACTTGTGATGAGAAAAAGGTGCTTGCAACACGAGAAAAGAGCCTCACAATTGGTCAAAATTCTGTAGCAACAAATACACATCAAATCCCAAGTGAGAATGAGAGCCACATAGCCAAAAAGAGTGAGAGTGATATTACAAAAAGTGAGCTGTGTGATTCCACGCAAAGTGAGATTGAGAGTCCCACAAATGAGAGTTCGAGAGATACACCAAAGGAAAAGAGAGTATTAGCTGATACAAAATGTGAGGATTCTGAAACTAACATAAACATTTCTATTCCTTGCATTATCTCTCGCAATGTACAGGTTTGCTTTGAAGAAAGGGAGTCTGGTGCTGATACACTTTCCCACCACATTGAGGAACATGAAGAGAAGCAAACCAGAGTTGATGATTCACCATGTGCTCAGGAGGAACAACAGCTTGATGAAGAAAAGAAAGATGGTATTGAAGCGAGATTGCAGCAAGAGCAAGAGAATGATTGTAAGTATAACCCTGCTGCAACAACGCCTCCTATGATTGCTTGTTCTACCATGCATGAACCATTGGATCACATGATTGCCTATCATTTTGATAGTGTGAAATTAGTAAGGCATGACAAAATGCTTGATAAAATATCTCATGTTCATGCTTTATATTGTGCCACGCTTGCTAAATCTATTGAATTGAGTTATCCTGTCATGAACATTTCTGAAATCACACATTCATACTCTCTCTATGAAACCTACACCTACTGTTTTAAGTTTAATTTGATTGGAGATTATGGTGTTAGCGGGAAGTTTGTTGTGGACAAAATATGCATTGCTTGCAATAGACTTGCAGAACTGAATGCTAATCAATTGGGCAACCATTCTCATGTGAAACAGTTTGTGTCATGTGAAAAGAAACTGTATGCTTGTGGTGAATGTGTCACTGATTTGTTGGTCCCCATAAGTTCATGTTTTGCATGCACTAAACTTCTCAGATCTCGAGTTGATGAATGGTTGATACTAAAAATTTGTTCACCGCATTTGCACGGGTTTACTATGCGAAAATATGAACTATCATATGAGATAATCTTGCTTGTGAAATATGTTCTGTTGGACATACATACTTCTGATTTTGGCTTTGAAATGATAACAACATGCTTTTCTAGGAGTAGGAATGATGTGAATGATTCTGCTATGTCCCTAACTTATATTTGCAAAACAAGCAACAATTTTTACAAACCCAGAACTTACGTTGACCCAATGAGAAATATGGTTTTCTGCTATAAAGATAACTTTTCTGAAATTTGGAATGCGCAAAATCTTGGTAACAACAAAATGTGTGACGTCTTCATATACCATGCATACACGTTGTTTGTTTCTTTTAGTGGTGCTACAGGTTATCAAAAACCGAGGACGTTTTTTCTTGAAGGAAGGGAGGATGATGAGGACCATCCTAGGCAAGTAAGATTGTATAGTTGCAACCAAACAGTAAGCTTCATTTATAAACATCATGACAAGGCGAGAAGCACGTTTCATATTGAGATGCAACAACATCAACTTGAGAAATCCATCATAACGAGCATTCATGGAACGCACATACTATTGTGCCATGTTGACGATCAGGTGAACGCATATACTTTGGGTTCCATATTATTTGTTTTAAGGGTGGCCGAGCTGCTACTATCATTACTATTATGCAGGCATGTGGATGATGATCTACACAAACCAAAGGTGAAGATGAGAAGGAACTCAGGAGCCCAGCTATTGTTCACATTGAATATTGTTGGTCAATATCCATGCTTCGCTCAAGAGGGACAAGAGTCGAGGATGACTCCTTTTGAAGAGGGGGAGGATGATGAGGACATCCCAGGTTCATCTCGTTTGTCATTTTCTCCTCATCATAAATCTCAGCTATCAAATGAAGCTTCTACAAAGAAGACCTATTTGAGTCCCATGACAAGGAGTCGTGCCAAACAAATAGAACAAGAGGTGAATGCGCTCCTAGCTGATCATACTTCAACTATCCATGAGAACTTTATACTGCCTAAATCATCTATGCTGATTTTACTCAGGTACAATGTTGAGGACAACCAACAACTTTCAGCAAGTTCAGCTCGTGAAGAAACAAGTTCTGAAGCCCATACAACAAGTTTGAAGAGAACAAGTTTCAACTCTGATGTAAACCATGTTTTGGTGACAAGGGCAACTAATTACACCTCAAGGAAGAATAGCAAGCCATCTCAACAATCTATTGTTTCATGCACAGTTCCAGAATTCGTCCCAGAACGTGCTGCATCATGCAACACAAATATATGAGGTTCCAGCACGTGTGAGAGTACAAATTGGACAGCATATGAAGTCTACTTTCAGGAAAATCAAACGGTGCATCATTTGGAGTCCTGAGTCAAAGGATATGAGAGTTCCAATGCAAGCTGTCCAGAGCATTAATTGCTGCGCGAGGCTCCATGTGTTTGCTCCCTTGACCAGTTGGTTACCACGAATTTGAGCCTCTCTTTTGGACTGGTTTCACACCTAAACTAGGAGGGCTGTTCCTAGTATAAATACCCCTTCCCCCACTTCAGCCACAACTCTTTGGCAATTTGATTTCAGCATAGGTTAGCTAAGTGCAACCAGAATCTTGTTTGAGAGTTCACTTCCTCCTTAGCTCTTGTAATCTTGCCTTGTGAGAGGGTAAACTCACTTTGTGATTTTACAACAGTAGCCGTTGAGGCGGCGACCAGTTCGTGCTTCCAACTTCGTGCGTGGTTGCGTGGATTGGAATCCTAAGAGTGTGGTTGGGCGAATACTTGTTGCTGGTTGTTGCATATGCAGTAGCTAGCTTCGGTCTCGTCAGGTTGCACTAGTTATCCATTACCCGACAGCGTTGTTGGCTGGGATCGAGGGTTTCCTTCGTACCCTTCAGGTGGCGTTGATTCATTCCTCAAGCAGATCCTCCGTGAAGATCGGGCAACCCCGTATCATCTTGGCATCAGAACTTCGGTTGACACGGTAGGATCTTTTATCCCTAGTTTAGTTCATGTTCTTGTTCATCCTAAAGTCCAGAAAATAGCCCCACAAAAAAATACCTTTACCTAGACTTTTGCAGCCCTTAATCTGTTATTTGGTGAGTTTTATCAAGTTCTTGTCCACTAGATCTTTGTTTTTAGTTGCTGAGTTTCCCCCCCCATCCAATCTTGTGTGTTTGTGTTCATTTTCGTGCTCAGATTTCAGATCTGCATCCTCCACCAAATCGTGTGTATCTTTGTCATCCGGAGTCCGTTTTGGGTGTTTTTGTGCATTTTGGAAAGCCCACACCGTGTACTTTCCATCTATCCTTGTTAGATCTGATTACCACCGTGTTTTCCAGCCAGAAAAATCAGATCAGTTCGTGTGTGTTTTTTGCCAAAGTTTCAGCTGCATGTTCTTGTTGTTTGAGCTCATCCATTGTAATTTTCGTGGATCCCCCAAAGTGTGTTCAGATCCAAGTCCCTTGTTGAAGTTTGTCAAAAAAAAAGAGCAAAAAAAAAAAGATCTGCCCAAAGAAAGAAAGTGTGTGCAAGAAGCAAAAGAGAGAAATTTGGGACTGTTCTTCCATTATATCTTGAGAAATCCTTGTTTGTATTGTGAGCTGAAACTTGTCAAGTGTGCAACATCTTCAATCCTTGCTTTCTAGCAAATCTGATTCCTTGGTATGAGTTGCATGTACCTCACTTATATCTCATTCAACAACTAAGGGCATTAGAATCTTGTGTGGATGATTACTTGGTTCAACAATATCTAGATTGCAGATTAGTGCATCTTTTGCTACATACATATCCCACCCAAGCTCCACCAAACAGCCCCGCATGTGCAACCCTAGAATTGTATTCGCTTGATTCATCACTCCTTGTATACCAACCACCGGCACCACGGTTGAGCACGATTCTGCTCTCACTTGGAAGTTACATGAGCTTCGGTTGGTAAGTGAGGTGAGCATGAGTTGTTACCCACATATATGCTTCTAGTACTATAGGGCTTTTGCAAAACTAACCATGGCAGGTCGTGAGTACGTGGAACTTCCTTTCTACGGAAGTGCTGATCCGGAGGAGTACCTTGAATGGGAACAATTCATGGAGTTGGAGTTGAAGAAATTTCCAGAAACAAAACAAGTGCTTCGAGCAACCATGGAGTTTGAAGAGTATGCTTGTAAGTGGTGGAAGCACCACCGCAAAAGGAGGTTTGTAAGAACATGGGTCGAGTTGAAGGAGATCATGAGGAAGGAGTTTGTACCAACAAGATATGAAGACTATTTGTTGCGTCACATGAAGAGCATTAAGCAAGGTCTCAGATCTATCCAAGCCTATTATGATGAGCTGAAGGTAGCAATGTATCGTGCCAATGTTATGGATAAATCTGCAGCAAGGGCATATTTTAAAAGTGGTCTGAATCGTGATGTGGCTGCTACAGTTCGTTTGAAATATGATGGTAGTATGCAGGACCTTGTGACTTTTGCCATAGATGAAGAAAGGAGAATTCACAAAGAACGTGCACGTCCATTCAACATGAGTATTCAATTTCGTTCAAGAACCAGTCGTGTGAAGAGGCTAAGCTATGCGGAGAACAAGATGGACAATTGGTCGTTCACTACAAGTAAGAAGACTTGTGATGAGAAAAAGGTGCTTGCAACACGAGAAAAGAGCCTCACAATTGGTCAAAATTCTGTAGCAACAAATACACATCAAATCCCAAGTGAGAATGAGAGCCACATAGCCAAAAAGAGTGAGAGTGATATTACAAAAAGTGAGCTGTGTGATTCCACGCAAAGTGAGATTGAGAGCCCCACAAATGAGAGTTCGAGAGATACACCAAAGGAAAAGAGAGTATTAGCTGATACAAAATGTGAGGATTCTGAAACTAACATAAACATTTCTATTCCTTGCATTATCTCTCGCAATGTACAGGTTTGCTTTGAAGAAAGGGAGTCTGGTGCTGATACACTTTCCCACCACATTGAGGAACATGAAGAGAAGCAAACCAGAGTTGATGATTCACCATGTGCTCAGGAGGAACAACAGCTTGATGAAGAAAAGAAAGATGGTATTGAAGCGAGATTGCAGCAAGAGCAAGAGAATGATTGTAAGTATAACCCTGCTGCAACAACGCCTCCTATGATTGCTTGTTCTACCATGCATGAACCATTGGATCACATGATTGCCTATCATTTTGATAGTGTGAAATTAGTAAGGCATGACAAAATGCTTGATAAAATATCTCATGTTCATGCTTTATATTGTGCCACGCTTGCTAAATCTATTGAATTGAGTTATCCTGTCATGAACATTTTTGAAATCACACATTCATACTCTCTCTATGAAACCTACACCTACTGTTTTAAGTTTAATTTGATTGGAGATTATGGTGTTAGCGGGAAGTTTGTTGTGGACAAAATATGCATTGCTTGCAATAGACTTGCAGAACTGAATGCTAATCAATTGGGCAACCATTCTCATGTGAAACAGTTTGTGTCATGTGAAAAGAAACTGTATGCTTGTGGTGAATGTGTCACTGATTTGTTGGTCCCCATAAGTTCATGTTTTGCATGCACTAAACTTCTCAGATCTCGAGTTGATGAATGGTTGATACTAAAAATTTGTTCACCGCATTTGCACGGGTTTACTATGCGAAAATATGAACTATCATATGAGATAATCTTGCTTGTGAAATATGTTCTGTTGGACATACATACTTCTGATTTTGGCTTTGAAATGATAACAACATGCTTTTCTAGGAGTAGGAATGATGTGAATGATTCTGCTATGTCCCTAACTTATATTTGCAAAACAAGCAACAATTTTTACAAACCCAGAACTTACGTTGACCCAATGAGAAATATGGTTTTCTGCTATAAAGATAACTTTTCTGAAATTTGGAATGCGCAAAATCTTGGTAACAACAAAATGTGTGACGTCTTCATATACCATGCATACACGTTGTTTGTTTCTTTTAGTGGTGCTACAGGTTATCAAAAACCGAGGACGTTTTTTCTTGAAGGAAGGGAGGATGATGAGGACCATCCTAGGCAAGTAAGATTGTATAGTTGCAACCAAACAGTAAGCTTCATTTATAAACATCATGACAAGGCGAGAAGCACGTTTCATATTGAGATGCAACAACATCAACTTGAGAAATCCATCATAACGAGCATTCATGGAACGCACATACTATTGTGCCATGTTGACGATCAGGTGAACGCATATACTTTGGGTTCCATATTATTTGTTTTAAGGGTGGCCGAGCTGCTACTATCATTACTATTATGCAGGCATGTGGATGATGATCTACACAAACCAAAGGTGAAGATGAGAAGGAACTCAGGAGCCCAGCTATTGTTCACATTGAATATTGTTGGTCAATATCCATGCTTCGCTCAAGAGGGACAAGAGTCGAGGATGACTCCTTTTGAAGAGGGGGAGGATGATGAGGACATCCCAGGTTCATCTCGTTTGTCATTTTCTCCTCATCATAAATCTCAGCTATCAAATGAAGCTTCTACAAAGAAGACCTATTTGAGTCCCATGACAAGGAGTCGTGCCAAACAAATAGAACAAGAGGTGAATGCGCTCCTAGCTGATCATACTTCAACTATCCATGAGAACTTTATACTGCCTAAATCATCTATGCTGATTTTACTCAGGTACAATGTTGAGGACAACCAACAACTTTCAGCAAGTTCAGCTCGTGAAGAAACAAGTTCTGAAGCCCATACAACAAGTTTGAAGAGAACAAGTTTCAACTCTGATGTAAACCATGTTTTGGTGACAAGGGCAACTAATTACACCTCAAGGAAGAATAGCAAGCCATCTCAACAATCTATTGTTTCATGCACAGTTCCAGAATTCGTCCCAGAACGTGCTGCATCATGCAACACAAATATATGAGGTTCCAGCACGTGTGAGAGTACAAATTGGACAGCATATGAAGTCTACTTTCAGGAAAATCAAACGGTGCATCATTTGGAGTCCTGAGTCAAAGGATATGAGAGTTCCAATGCAAGCTGTCCAGAGCATTAATTGCTGCGCGAGGCTCCATGTGTTTGCTCCCTTGACCAGTTGGTTACCACGAATTTGAGCCTCTCTTTTGTACTGGTTTCACACCTAAACTAGGAGGGCTGTTCCTAGTATAAATACCCCTTCCCCCACTTCAGCCACAACTCTTTGGCAATTTGATTTCAGCATAGGTTAGCTAAGTGCAACCAGAATCTTGTTTGAGAGTTCACTTCCTCCTTAGCTCTTGTAATCTTGCCTTGTGAGAGGGTAAACTCACTTTGTGATTTTACAACAGTAGCCGTTGAGGCGGCGACCAGTTCGTGCTTCCAACTTCGTGCGTGGTTGCGTGGATTGGAATCCTAAGAGTGTGGTTGGGCGAATACTTGTTGCTGGTTGTTGCATATGCAGTAGCTAGCTTCGGTCTCGTCAGGTTGCACTAGTTATCCATTACCCGACAGCGTTGTTGGCTGGGATCGAGGGTTTCCTTCGTACCCTTCAGGTGGCGTTGATTCGTTCCTCAAGCAGATCCTCCGTGAAGATCGGGCAACCCCGTATCATCTTGGCATCAGAGCTTCGGTTGACACGGTAGGATCTTTTATCCCTAGTTTAGTTCATGTTCTTGTTCATCCTAAAGTCCAGAAAATAGCCCCACAAAAAAATACCTTTACCTAGCCTTTTGCAGCCCTTAATCTGTTATTTGGTGAGTTTTATCAAGTTCTTGTCCACTAGATCTTTGTTTTTAGTTGCTGAGTTTCCCCCCCCATCCAATCTTGTGTGTTTGTGTTCATTTTCGTGCTCAGATTTCAGATCTGCATCCTCCACCAAATCGTGTGTATCTTTGTCATCCGGAGTCCGTTTTGGGTGTTTTTGTGCATTTTGGAAAGCCCACACCGTGTACTTTCCATCTATCCTTGTTAGATCTGATTACCACCGTGTTTTCCAGCCAGAAAAATCAGATCAGTTCGTGTGTGTTTTTTGCCAAAGTTTCAGCTGCATGTTCTTGTTGTTTGAGCTCATCCATTGTAATTTTCGTGGATCCCCCAAAGTGTGTGTTCAGATCCAAGTCCCTTGTTGAAGTTTGTCAAAAAAAAAGAGCAAAAAAAAAAGATCTGCCCAAAGAAAGAAAGTGTGTGCAAGAAGCAAAAGAGAGAAATTTGGGACTGTTCTTCCATTATATCTTGAGAAATCCTTGTTTGTATTGTGAGCTGAAACTTGTCAAGTGTGCAACATCTTCAATCCTTGCTTTCTAGCAAATCTGATTCCTTGGTATGAGTTGCATGTACCTCACTTATATCTCATTCAGCAACTAAGGGCATTAGAATCTTGTGTGGATGATTACTTGGTTCAACAATATCTAGATTGCAGATTAGTGCATCTTTTGCTACATACATATCCCACCCAAGCTCCACCAAACAGCCCCCGCATGTGCAACCCTAGAATTGTATTCGCTTGATTCATCACTCCTTGTATACCAACCACCGGCACCACGGTAGAGCACGATTCTGCTCTCACTTGGAAGTTACATGAGCTTCGGTTGGTAAGTGAGGTGAGCATGAGTTGTTACCCACATATATGCTTCTAGTACTATAGGGCTTTTGCAAAACTAACCATGGCAGGTCGTGAGTACGTGGAACTTCCTTTCTACGGAAGTGCTGATCCGGAGGAGTACCTTGAATGGGAACAATTCATGGAGTTGGAGTTGAAGAAATTTCCAGAAACAAAACAAGTGCTTCGAGCAACCATGGAGTTTGAAGAGTATGCTTGTAAGTGGTGGAAGCACCACCGCAAAAGGAGGTTTGTAAGAACATGGGTCGAGTTGAAGGAGATCATGAGGAAGGAGTTTGTACCAACAAGATATGAAGACTATTTGTTGCGTCACATGAAGAGCATTAAGCAAGGTCTCAGATCTATCCAAGCCTATTATGATGAGCTGAAGGTAGCAATGTATCGTGCCAATGTTATGGATAAATCTGCAGCAAGGGCATATTTTAAAAGTGGTCTGAATCGTGATGTGGCTGCTACAGTTCGTTTGAAATATGATGGTAGTATGCAGGACCTTGTGACTTTTGCCATAGATGAAGAAAGGAGAATTCACAAAGAACGTCCACGTCCATTCAACATGAGTATTCAATTTCGTTCAAGAACCAGTCGTGTGAAGAGGCTAAGCTATGCGGAGAACAAGATGGACAATTGGTCGTTCACTACAAGTAAGAAGACTTGTGATGAGAAAAAGGTGCTTGCAACACGAGAAAAGAGCCTCACAATTGGTCAAAATTCTGTAGCAACAAATACACATCAAATCCCAAGTGAGAATGAGAGCCACATAGCCAAAAAGAGTGAGAGTGATATTACAAAAAGTGAGCTGTGTGATTCCACGCAAAGTGAGATTGAGAGCCCCACAAATGAGAGTTCGAGAGATACACCAAAGGAAAAGAGAGTATTAGCTGATACAAAATGTGAGGATTCTGAAACTAACATAAACATTTCTATTCCTTGCATTATCTCTCGCAATGTACAGGTTTGCTTTGAAGAAAGGGAGTCTGGTGCTGATACACTTTCCCACCACATTGAGGAACATGAAGAGAAGCAAACCAGAGTTGATGATTCACCATGTGCTCAGGAGGAACAACAGCTTGATGAAGAAAAGAAAGATGGTATTGAAGCGAGATTGCAGCAAGAGCAAGAGAATGATTGTAAGTATAACCCTGCTGCAACAACGCCTCCTATGATTGCTTGTTCTACCATGCATGAACCATTGGATCACATGATTGCCTATCATTTTGATAGTGTGAAATTAGTAAGGCATGACAAAATGCTTGATAAAATATCTCATGTTCATGCTTTATATTGTGCCACGCTTGCTAAATCTATTGAATTGAGTTATCCTGTCATGAACATTTTTGAAATCACACATTCATACTCTCTCTATGAAACCTACACCTACTGTTTTAAGTTTAATTTGATTGGAGATTATGGTGTTAGCGGGAAGTTTGTTGTGGACAAAATATGCATTGCTTGCAATAGATTTGCAGAACTGAATGCTAATCAATTGGGCAACCATTCTCATGTGAAACAGTTTGTGTCATGTGAAAAGAAACTGTATGCTTGTGGTGAATGTGTCACTGATTTGTTGGTCCCCATAAGTTCATGTTTTGCATGCACTAAACTTCTCAGATCTCGAGTTGATGAATGGTTGATACTAAAAATTTGTTCACCGCATTTGCACGGGTTTACTATGCGAAAATATGAACTATCATATGAGATAATCTTGCTTGTGAAATATGTTCTGTTGGACATACATACTTCTGATTTTGGCTTTGAAATGATAACAACATGCTTTTCTAGGAGTAGGAATGATGTGAATGATTCTGCTATGTCCCTAACTTATATTTGCAAAACAAGCAACAATTTTTACAAACCCAGAACTTACGTTGACCCAATGAGAAATATGGTTTTCTGCTATAAAGATAACTTTTCTGAAATTTGGAATGCGCAAAATCTTGGTAACAACAAAATGTGTGACGTCTTCATATACCATGCATACACGTTGTTTGTTTCTTTTAGTGGTGCTACAGGTTATCAAAAACCGAGGACGTTTTTTCTTGAAGGAAGGGAGGATGATGAGGACCATCCTAGGCAAGTAAGATTGTATAGTTGCAACCAAACAGTAAGCTTCATTTATAAACATCATGACAAGGCGAGAAGCACGTTTCATATTGAGATGCAACAACATCAACTTGAGAAATCCATCATAACGAGCATTCATGGAACGCACATACTATTGTGCCATGTTGACGATCAGGTGAACGCATATACTTTGGGTTCCATATTATTTGTTTTAAGGGTGGCCGAGCTGCTACTATCATTACTATTATGCAGGCATGTGGATGATGATCTACACAAACCAAAGGTGAAGATGAGAAGGAACTCAGGAGCCCAGCTATTGTTCACATTGAATATTGTTGGTCAATATCCATGCTTCGCTCAAGAGGGACAAGAGTCGAGGATGACTCCTTTTGAAGAGGGGGAGGATGATGAGGACATCCCAGGTTCATCTCGTTTGTCATTTTCTCCTCATCATAAATCTCAGCTATCAAATGAAGCTTCTACAAAGAAGACCTATTTGAGTCCCATGACAAGGAGTCGTGCCAAACAAATAGAACAAGAGGTGAATGCGCTCCTAGCTGATCATACTTCAACTATCCATGAGAACTTTATACTGCCTAAATCATCTATGCTGATTTTACTCAGGTACAATGTTGAGGACAACCAACAACTTTCAGCAAGTTCAGCTCGTGAAGAAATAAGTTCTGAAGCCCATACAACAAGTTTGAAGAGAACAAGTTTCAACTCTGATGTAAACCATGTTTTGGTGACAAGGGCAACTAATTACACCTCAAGGAAGAATAGCAAGCCATCTCAACAATCTATTGTTTCATGCACAGTTCCAGAATTCGTCCCAGAACGTGCTGCATCATGCAACACAAATATATGAGGTTCCAGCACGTGTGAGAGTACAAATTGGACAGCATATGAAGTCTACTTTCAGGAAAATCAAACGGTGCATCATTTGGAGTCCTGAGTCAAAGGATATGAGAGTTCCAATGCAAGCTGTCCAGAGCATTAATTGCTGCGCGAGGCTCCATGTGTTTGCTCCCTTGACCAGTTGGTTACCACGAATTTGAGCCTCTCTTTTGGACTGGTTTCACACCTAAACTAGGAGGGCTGTTCCTAGTATAAATACCCCTTCCCCCACTTCAGCCACAACTCTTTGGCAATTTGATTTCAGCATAGGTTAGCTAAGTGCAACCAGAATCTTGTTTGAGAGTTCACTTCCTCCTTAGCTCTTGTAATCTTGCCTTGTGAGAGGGTAAACTCACTTTGTGATTTTACAACAGTAGCCGTTGAGGCGGCGACCAGTTCGTGCTTCCAACTTCGTGCGTGGTTGCGTGGATTGGAATCCTAAGAGTGTGGTTGGGCGAATACTTGTTGCTGGTTGTTGCATATGCAGTAGCTAGCTTCGGTCTCGTCAGGTTGCACTAGTTATCCATTACCCGACAGCGTTGTTGGCTGGGATCGAGGGTTTCCTTCGTACCCTTCAGGTGGCGTTGAGTCGTTCCTCAAGCAGATCCTCCGTGAAGATCGGGCAACCCCGTATCACGTGTCCGTTTGTCAAATGACACATGCAATATCTACTTCACATACATAAAAATGAACCATCTCCTTTACATGTATTCACTTGACCCCTTCGAGGATGATATACTACTTGAAACTCCTCTCGTGTGCATGCATAGGTTTTTGTCGGAGCTTCACGAGGGACGAGGAGGAGTGCGAGCGCAAGTGTACACCTACACCATCCCCGAGGGAAGCTTGGAAGCAGAGATGGAAGAAGACGGAGCTGCGGAGTCTACAACGGTCGGACGACCAGAAGCCGCTGGACGTCCGACACTCTACACCGCCCAGACGACTAGCGTCCACCGGACGTCTGACACACACCAGCGCCCGAAGGTCAGCCCTTTCAACGGAAATCCGGCGCTTCCTATCCAGAGCTGAACCTTCGGACATACGACACGCCCCGGATGTCCGGACCCTCTGATCAGGACATCAATACCATTGTTACACTCACAACCACTCCTGCTATACATACTGGACCAGTTACTAGAGCTCGTGCATGCCCATTGAATTACCAGGTACTTTCGTTTCTTGGAAATCCTTCTAATGTTTATGAACATATGATGCTGCCTAAATTAGATACTTTTGTTTTACTTATGAATGAAGGGCCTAGCATGGACAAGAAGGATGGCCAATGGAGTGGGAACAAGCATAGAGAAGAAGGTGCGTGCCCGAGAAAAAAAAATGAAGCTTCCAGTAGTGATTTTCGCACTTTGAAGCCACCATAATGAGTGCATGAAGGCTTGGACGAAATATTCAAGACGCCACTTTATAAATTTCGTCCATAAGCTATTATACGTGTTGCGCCACCTTATTTTTGGGCCATGCTCATGTAATTTCGAAATACCATACTATAGGCCGTTTTTAGAGTTCGTATGTGTGGGGAAACAGAGTTAGTGTTGGTTTCGGACCCCTCCTCCAAGGGGCCACAAAATCCCTCTCTATTCTCCCATATATACAACCATTAGGGCGCCGTTTAGACTTGGGTTTTGTTTAGATTACAAGTTCGCCATAGATGCAACTTCGTGTCCATCGTTTGTGTTCTACGACCAGACCAAGACGTCACAGAACCCCACTTTCATCAATAAAGCTTTCCTCTTTTATTCGCAATATCCAGATTCCAATTTTAGTTTCTTGCTTGTTCTTTGTTTGCGTGCAGGAATTAGACCCTTGTGGTCAGGTTGATCATGCACCGGCGTGGTCAAAAACCTCTCGGAGTTGTTTTAGCGATTGCTAAGGCGCGACGTCCTCACACGTTCGTAGTCGGATTGTCAAAGTCTACTCCACCAAAAATGATAGCCACCATCTCATCGAAAGACAGGGACAACTTCGCCTCTATCAAGTGGTATAAGATTTCCAGGTTGCTTGGTGAGATTTTACCAGTTTTTCTTAGTTTAGATTGCATCTGTGCTTCATACCTACAGTCCACGAAAAAACCACAAAAAAAGTTAGGGTTAGATCATCATATCCGAACCAATCTAAGCCTTTGCAATTTTTTGTTCGGTGTTTGCTTTGTTGAATTTGTGATTGCATCGTCGTGTCAAGTTGCTAGTCTTAGCGTCTAGTCTTTTAGAGTTTTGAGTTATGTTCATAAGTTATCACGCCGCCATACCCACCATCATCATCACCGCTACCATAACCACCATAAGCATCACCGCTGCCATAGCCACCATCATCATCACCGATGCCATACCCACCATCATCATCACCGATGCCATACCCACCATCATCAGCACCCCAGCCATACCCACCATCATCAACACGTTCATATATCACCACCATATATCTACCATCAATCAGTGTCCATATATGCCACCACATATCCGCCACCAATCGGAGTCCAACACATATTAGGTTTGTTTTTGAGATCCCTTTGTTTTCAGTTTAGTGTTTCCTTGCCTGAGTAGGTTTCAGAAGAAAAAAAGAAAAAAAAGAGTCTTGAGACCCCCGGACAGTTTTTAGGCAAAAATTTCGGTGGGTGAATTTTTTTTCCTGTCCTGTTTTTAGGCTTTGTAGAGCGTTTTGAGACACTCACCACCATAGTGATTTTTGGTCGCAATTTTTGGTCGTCGCAGCCCCGAATCGTTCCAGAAAATAAAAAAATAGTCAAAAAAATTCGTGCCTATCCAGTTTTTAGACCCACGGAAGAGTTTTGAGACACTCCCCATTATAGTGATTTTCTGGAAAAAAAAGAGCACAAAAAAAGGGCGCCAAAAAAAGAAAAAAAATCAAAGTGGCTCTTCCCTTGATTCGGTTTCCGTCGTGATTTTGTTGGTGTTCCAGGCTCGCGTCTCTAGTACAGTCTAGCCTAGGACCAGCACAGTACCGTCGTTGAGCATGTTTTCAACTTTGCATCTCTGAACTAATTATTGCTGACACTTTTTGTTACAATATTATAAGACTTCCCAGCTCCACATACATCTACTTCGTGCGTTTGAAAAACACATGGCAATCGCTCTATCCAATCTTTGAGGGTTTTTGACTACAACGGTTGCCGATCACCGCCTGGTGTTGGGTAAGAACTGGTAAGAATTTGAGATTTGCTTGACAGATTTGTGACACGCCACCACCACCACTTCCCAGTAGTCTGTAGGTTTGTATTCTTGTGTGTTCCTATTGCTTCTAACCTTGACAGGATCACAAGCCAACGAGATCGGCTGTGAGGGCATGACGAACAAGGAGCTCCACGATAAATTTTAACAAATGATGGGTGAACAGGTGCACGACTTGGTAACGAGCCTTGGAGAGGCTATGGAGAAGCTAGATGGTTTGGAGAAGATGTTGGACACCAAGATGGACGCTAAGCTCAACGAGGTGCTTGCATGTCTACCACCAGCTGCACCTGTCATACCTCGGCAACAAGAACATCGGTCGAATTTCGCGGGACGAGCGCGACGTGTGCCTATCGAGCAAGGCCAAAATTCTGGTGTCGTTGCTGCTGCTACGGCAGTTGAGCAGAATGAGGACTACGATGGTGATTCCGATGATGAGGGAGAGGTTGCTCCCAATCAGCTCCAGGGGCAACCACCAGAATAAGCACCAGGTCGTCACATGGATATAATCGCAATGGTAGGGCTGCACCACCCCCTCAGGTACGGGATCATGATCATCTCCCTAAACTTAAATTGAATATTCCAACATTTGAGGGTAGATATGTTCTTGATATATATCTTACTTGGGAGTTAGAAACAGAACAACATTTTACAAGCTTACAATTTCCTGAGGATAGACGTGTTGTTGCTGCTGTTTGTGCATTCACTAGTTTTGCTTGTGTTTGGTGGTCTGAACATTGTACAATAAATCACGATAATATCCCTACTACTTGGGCTGCTGTGAAAACTGCTATGTGATGCGGAGCATCCTACGGACATCACCATGACAAGAGTCCGTTTGGCAAGTGACACAAGCCACAACTACTTCACATACATAAAGGTGAATCATCTCCTTTACACGTGCTCACTTGACCCCGTCGAGGATGGTATACTACTTGACACTCCTCTCGTGTCCACGCATAGGTATTGTCGGAGCTTCACGGATGACGAGGAGGAGTGTTGGCACCTACGTACAACTACACCATCCGCGAGAGAAGCTTGGAAGCGAAGAAGGAAGAAGAGTCAGGACACCTTCCAGGCCCCGGACATCCGGCCCTTGGCCCGGACATCCGGCCCCTGGAGATCACACAAGCGCCAAGGAATAGATAAATAGATAAAATTATAGAACCTAAAAACTAAACGGGCCGAATTTGCCTCTGCTGGGCTACACAGATGTGGGTGTCATATAGCAATCACGCGCGGGGGCGAGGGAAAGCGGGGCGCTCACCATGGTCGGCCGAGCCCATGGCGAGGCTGGGAGGCGGTGCAGGCCGGCACTAGCCGGGCCTTGGCATACTAGGCCGGGGAAGAACGCAGCCCACCCGAGGGCGCGGTCAATGCGAGCGGCAGGCACTCGATCCCGTCGTCCTCCTCGTTCGCACACGAGGCAGGCGCGGCGGAGCTTGGAGGAGCTCCCATGGGCAGCGCGACGCGGCACGAGGCACCGAGGCGATGGGGATAGCCGGCGGAGGCGGCACTCAACCAGATTTCACCGGATCCGGTCTGGA
Source organism: Elymus sibiricus (assembly GCA_039707655.1). Lineage (NCBI taxonomy): Eukaryota > Viridiplantae > Streptophyta > Magnoliopsida > Poales > Poaceae > Elymus > Elymus sibiricus. The sequence continues at coordinate 245,646,006 of CM077665.1, forward strand.
GATTGCCTGCGGGCTTGCAGACGGAGCTTGGGACGGCCCTGTCCATGGCGGGGAGAGAGGGTTAGGCAGAGGAGGAAGAGAAGGAGAGAAAGAGAGTGAGGAGAAGGTCCAGCGGGGTGGTCTCCGGTGACCTGGCTGGCAGTGCGGGGTGGGGTCCGCCTGCTCCGGTGGCCTGGCTGCCGGCCGGCACGAGGAAGAGGCGAGGTCGGGCACGGGGCGACCATGGGAGGCGTTGCGAGGTGATTGGCTCCTCCCGTAGGAGCGACGGCAGCGGTTCGATCCGGGTCGGGCGGGCCCTGACGCGAGGTGAGAGGTGGGCGCTGAGGGTGGCGGCTGGTGGTTGGTGGGTGCGGATTCCAAGGCAGGGCTAGGGTTTCCAGATCTATCAATGTAGGGGTTGCTTTTATAAGCATTGGAGGCTAGGCTTAGGGGTTTTTGCACCGATTCAAGCCCTCCGATCGCGATCAAATGACTCCGGTAGCAGGGTTAGGCTAGGTGGGCTAGGTGGAATGTGTGGAGTTGTTGGGCTGAAAGAAGAGAGGGAAGTTGCGGCCTGGCAACAGAGTTTTAAAAACAAAAACGTCTGACGAATAAACCGGCTATAATGTCGCTATAGGTTTAGCGGTTTGGGTATCAAACGGACTCCGAATGCGATGAAATTTGGCAGACGGTCTACCTACAATAAATTAAGACCGCACGCCAACTTTCAACCCATTCAGAGAATGTTTTGTATGCACTTTTAAAAAACAATATTTTACAATGTCGCGGGCGCGTGCTTGTGTGGTTGGTCAGGAAACGGTCAACGACGAGAACGGAGAGAATCGGCAACTATGGACGGATGCAAGTTTTAAAAAATGATAACAATGGAGTGCCGATGCTATGCAGATGATGCGAATGGTGCCATGATGAATGTGACAACCAAATGGAACACACGACGAAACTCGAAATAAATGGAAGGCGTCTGGAGCGTCTGTCTCGGGCTGTTACAACCCTCCTCCACTAACAAGAGATCTTGTCCCAAGATCTTAGAATGACAAGAGGAAGAGAAAGTGGAAGAGGTAAAACTTAGTTGCTTCTTTGACAAATGAGTGAAATCCACGAATCTTGAAAGTTGCAAAGATATGAAGAATGGCACGAGGAACAAGCAAGAATTTAAAACCACTCCATTTGAAACGAGATAGAGAAGGAACGCGACCGAAAGAATTTGGGCAGCACTCCGGTTGAATAGAGAAGAAAAACTTGATAAGATGGAAAGAACTTGAAAAGAGAACACCACACTCCGGTTAAATGGGTAAGGAAGGAAGAACATGGTCTTGACAAACCGAGATGATGGGTCGAAGAGAGCAACATCACAATGCCTCCGAAACAAAAGAATAGAAGTTATATCGTTGAAAACAAAAGAACAAAGAAGAACATGACAACTTCTACCTTGAATTGAAAAGCATCCTTAGAAAGAATGATTCAACGGAGTTGTTGGAAAATAAACAACGAAAAAAAGCTTGTTGTGTTCTTATGGAAAACATCTCAAAATATGAGGTGACAACCGGCACAAATGGCAAATAATTGATTGGTTGGGAGCAACAAGATATGCATAACTTGTTTCACCAAGAGGATACATTGAAAACTTGGATCACTGATAAGCACCCTGATAGCAACAATCCTTAGGAAACGCTTTAGGTGAAATCCAATCCAAGATAACTCTGAGAAAGAAAAGATGGGTTTAAATATCTCATTCTTGACAATTTTCCTTTGAGACTCCTCATAAATCAAGAATGCTATAACACCATCTCAAAAGATAAGGGAGAATGACTTGCACTTGAAATGCAAGACAAAGAATATTTGAGCTACTCCAACAAGAATATTGAAGAATACTTCAAGAACGAATTAAAGTCTTGACGAACCACCATGAAGAGCCATCGGAAAGAACTCCGAAATAAAAGGATGATAGAAAAGAATTGCAGGTTGCGAAATGAACAAGATTGAGGCCTAGCAAAGATTTAGATTGAACTTCGCGAAGCGGTACTTGAGGAAACTTGGAACTCCAGAAAAGAAAAGATGAACAACTTAGAACCGAGAATGTGATATCATGAACGACTCCGGAATAAGGATCAAAATCACCTTGATGAAACAAGAATAAGAATTATGTTATGCTTATCCTTCCTCAAATTAAATTGATGGCAAGCAACGGATTTAGCATACGACTTATTCTTCTTGGAAACGATTGAAGAGAGATAATACGAACATGAAGAAGTCTTGGAAGAAACACTGGTAAGAATATGGGACGAATGAGGATACTAGGAAGGAATTGGGAGACATTAGAACGAAGAGATCACGATCCAACAAAAGAAAACTATAATGAGCCACCGGTAAGAAATGAGATACAAACGAATGAAATATTGAACGAACGAAGAGACATCAATTTAGAATAATTTGAGAACGAAAGCTAAAGGCTGAGAGCGAGGAAATCTTCGGAAATGATGGCCTTTGGAGGATCGAGAAATGAACACAACATTGAAATTCTCCGGATAGATATGGGAGGAATTACTCATGATCAAAATAATTTGAAAGAATAGCATCAAGCTTGAAACACGAATCTTTAAGAGAATGGACCATGATTTAAGAGAAACTCTCCTTTGGACTTCGACGCTGAGAATGCTGACGAGAAACACAACCACAAATTACTGAGATCTCCGGAACAATGAATAAGGAAAGGTTGAGGCATCGATGAAAATAATTCAAAGCGATCTTGGAGGAGGAATATGACTGATGGGATTCATTCTTACGTCATATTTGAAAAGAATTTGAGATCTCTGGAAAAGATTAGAAGAGCCGGGTAACATCCTGGGAAAAACCTGTGGGTTATGGGCCCACTCAAAAATAAAACACCATCGGAACAATTGCTTATAAAGAGAGATTGCACCGGTACCAATGAAAACTTGATGAGGGGAGACCCTCAAAATAATTTGGAAGGATTCTGAATGGAAACACGAATCTTCTGAGATATGTTGAAAACTCTGGATAGAATAGAGAGAGGTGAAAAACAAGAGAGGCTTGATTAAGAATTTCCAACACGGGAAAGCATTTAACGGATGAAAAGGATATGACGAACATCAAAAATCTTGACTTGAATCCACCAAAGAAGAAAATGAGAATGAAGAATGATGAGCTTGAATCTCCTGAGGATCTTGATATGAAAACACCAGATAGAAAGATGGAAGAAAAACGGATGCAAAGGCTTCACCTGAATAAAAGGACACTTGATTCGAGATGTCTGACTCCGGAAGAAAAATGCATGGGAGGGTGGGGAAAACAAAGAAAACTTAGGACGAATGAAACGAACTTCGGAAAAATTATGAGGATTGATCTTACAAAATTGGAGAGGATTGAATTATCTTGAAGAGAAGCACTCCGGATGGAAAAGACTTGACATGACAATTCTGGTTGATCAAAAGGATTAATACTCCCATAGAAATATGAGAACACTGTTTATGAAAGATATGAAATCACCACTTGACATCGAAGCAACTCGACTTACCATACTCCAACAAAACAAGGATGAGTCTTGCAAATAAAGCCCGAAACAAATTCATGACAGAGATTCTATTCGGTATTTTCGTGGTAATGCTCGCACGGGCTCGATGAAAGCACATTTGCTCCCTTGGTGGTTTTGGTAATTAATAACAACATATATGTCATTGAACTAATGTTTCCACTAAGCATATTTCAGAAAAAGTTCAATGATAGGATTGGCAAAAGAATTGTGGAGATTGTGGAGATACCCCAAGATGCAAGGAAATGGATTGGCAAAGCTTCAAGCAAGAGGACTCTACATTTTACTTTGTGAGAAATCACTTTGAGTCCATAGGAAAGACAATACTATTAAAAGGGGGTAAGGTATTGTTGGTGAACAAAATGCTCATACGTGCACAAGTGATAGTCACCAAAAACACCCACAAGCTCTTCCACAAAAGTCTGTCCAAAGTCAAATATCCAAAATCGGTGCAACCAACACTTTCCACTCGGTGCCACCGATTCCCATACGCAGACAGACCTAAGCCAAACCCTAGCCTTTCGGTGCAACCGATTCTGCTTCGGTGCCACCGAGTTCAGCTTGCCAACTTTCTGTTACCCAATTTCACAAAATCGGTCCGACCGAGTTTGTTGAATCGGCGTCACCGAGTTTGGCAATCTGACCGTTGGTTACCTTATCGGTGCAACCGAGTTTTAGATATCGGTCTCACCGAGATTCAAAAGTTGTCATCTTTTGGTCACTTCGGTACCACCGAGATTCACACATAGGTGTCACCGAGTTGGTCACTTAAGGTGTAACGGTTGGATTTTTGGAGATGCCTATATATACCCCTTCACCACCACCTATTCGAAAGAGAAGCACTCAGAACTATTCCATACTTGCCCCATCTAGTTTTCTAAGAGAGAGCCACCTACTCATGTGTTGAGATCATGCCATTCCATTCCAATCATATGAATCTTGATCTCTAGCCTCCCCAAGTTGCTTTCCACCAATCCCATCTCTTCCACCAAACCAAATCTGTGAGAGAGTGATTGTGTGTTGAGGAGTCTATCATCTTGAAGCACAAGAGCAAGGAGTTCATCGACATTACCGAGCCTATTACCTTTTGGAGGGTGGTGCCTCCTAGATTGGTTAGGTGTCGCTTGGGAGCCTCCTACTTCGTGTTGTGGAGTTGAACCAAGAAGTTTGTAAGGGCAAGGAGATCGCCTACTTCGTGAAGATCTACCCATAGTGAGGCTAGTCCTTCGTGGACGGAAGCCGTTATGGAATAGTCAAGGTTGCTACTTCGTGGACCCTTCGTGGGTGGAGCCCTCCGTGGACTCTCGCGACCGTTACCCTCCGTGGGTTGAAGACTCCATAAACGTGGACGTACGATAGCACCACCTATCGGAACCACGGAAAAAATCATCGTGTCTACATATTGCGTTTGATCCTCCTACCCTTCCATTACTACTCATGCTTGTTGTTACTTTCCGCTGCTATACTCTTAGACATGCATGTGTAGGGTGTACTTGACTTGCTATGAATGATAAAATCTGCCAACACTAAAAATTGGGAAAAGGCTAGATTTTTATTTGGTCAAGTAGTCTAATCACCCCCCCCTCTAGACATACTTTCTGTCCTACAAGTGGTATCAGAGCTTTGGTCTCCATTGCATTGGTCTCACAAACTAGGAGAGTATGGCATCTAGTGAGGGAAATTATCATCATAGAGGTCCGTATTTTGATGGCACTAATTTTGCTAGTTGGAAGCACAAAATGAAAATGCATATTCTTGGTCATAACCCCGCCGTATGGGCTGTTGTTCATGTTGGCTTGCAAGGTGAATTCTTTGGTGATGGAAAGGAACCGGATTGTGAAGCGACCGCGGATGAATTGAAGATGTTGCAATACAACGCTCAAGCATGCGACATTCTCTTCAACTGCCTATGCCCCGAAGAATTCAACAAAATCAGCCGTCTTGAGAATGCAAAAGAGATTTGAGATACTTTGGTTGATATGCACGAAGGAACCGAGTCCGTGAGAGAATCCAAGTTGGATGTTCTTCAAAGTTAGCTTGACAAGTTCAAGATGAAGGATGGTGAAGGAGTCGCGGAGATGTACTCTAGGCTAGCTCTCATCACCAATGAGATTGCCGGCTTAGGAAGCGAAGAAATGACCGACAAATTCATCATCAAGAAGATACTTAGAGCTTTGGATGAGAGATACGACACCGTGTGCACATTGATCCAAATGATGCCCAACTACAAAGATCTCAAGCCTACGGAAGTCATTGGAAGGATTGTTGCTCATGAGATGACACTCAAAGACAAAGAAGAGCTTCACAACAAGTCTAGCGGTGCTTACAAAGCCACAAGTGATGCTCCTGTAACTTCAAGCGACAACCTTGTCACCAATGAAGAGATAAGCCTCATGGTCAAGAAATTCAACAAGTTCTACAAGAATAGAGGCAAAGAACGAAGCTCCAACTCAAGATATGAAGAGAAGCGTTCGTCAAGTCATGACCGCAATTGCTACAATTGTGGGAAGCCCGGACACTACTCCAATGAGTGCACGGCTCCCTACAAATGAAGAGAAGAGTCACCTAGAAGACGAAGCTCAAGGAATGAATCACCTCAAAGAGAGAGAAGGAGTAGAGATGATCGTTATGAACGAAGACCCTCAAGGAGAAGTAGAGATTCGGAGAAGAAGGACAAGTACACCAAGAGCTACACAAGAAGAATACATCAAGCTCATGTTGGTGAATGGGTTTCCGGCTCCGACTCCGACAACAACTCCGACTATAGTCAAGATGAAGGTGTTGCCGAACTTGCACTAGTGACTACCAACTCCTATGATCTATTTGATTCACCAAATGAAGGGAGTGGAAGTTGCTTCATGGCTAAAGGCCCCAAGGTATCACACCCTGAGTATCTTGATTTCAATAGTGATGAAGATGATTTGCTTTGTGATGATGACTTGCTCTTTGATGAAACTAGTGATGTTAGTCAAAATGAACTTAATAATTCTCATGATAGTCAATATAAGTCATTTGATGATGATAAGATGAAAATAGAACAACTAACTAAAGAACTAAACACTCTTAAGTTAGATCATGAATCTACTCTCGAAGATCATAGAGCTTGTAAGAACTCATGAGAAGCTACGCTTCGAGAAGCTCAACTTGGAGCAAGAGCATGAGTCTCTTAAAGCTATCAATGACGATCTCCGAAAGAAGACTTCATCTTATCTAGCCAAACGACTACTCTTTTCTACATTCATGCCACAAGTTAAATCTAAACAAACTAGTAACAAAGGCAAGAAAGTTTCTTCATCTAGTAGCAACAATAAAAATGCCAAACCTAATGATGTTGTTTCTAGTAGTTCTATTGATTCCACTAATGATGATTCTCTTAGCCAAGTTACACTTGAGCAAGAAAATGCTTTATTGAAAGGAATTATAGAGAAAGGTATCTACAAGAGTCTTGCCGGGTGTAAGCAATTTGAGGAAATTGTACGCAAGCACGGAGGATACCGGAAGAACCATGGCATTGGCTACTTCAACGCTAATGGAGTTGAATGGGAAGAAGGTCAATACGCCAAGCCCAAGTTTGTTCCTCAAAAGGAGAAGTATGAAAATACTCTTCCCAAGGGAACAAACACTCAAGATGACCTTCCACCACAAGACCACAAGCTCAAGGGCAAGAACAAGCTTCAAGAGGACATTGACTCATATGAAGATGAATCCCTAGCTTTGGTGGAGTGGGTTCCCAAAGCTACTTCAAGCTCAACTTCTACAAAGGCTACTTCAACACCAAGGATCCCCATCAAGTTGATGTGGGTCCCCAAGAAGAAGAACTAGAGAGTTCTTGAGGGGTGACTCCGCCAATGAAATTCACTCACATTCATTATTGGCAAGAACTATTTGCAATCAACATCAACTCTATGCAATAGTTCAAGGAGTCACACATTCCCTCAAAGGTAAGCAAGGGACAAGGTAATCAACAAATCAATGGACATCATCACACATGCTTTGCACTCCATGTCCATAGATATCCTTGTATTTGTCTCTTGTGTGTTGGGACTAACCCATGTAGGTGAGAAGAGTAAGGAAACAACAAGGATGCTCCCAACTCTTGGTGATCTTCATCAACCTTGAGCATCCACCACTACCTCACCAACATGAAGTCTTCATCGACAAAACCCAAGGTTAGTTTATCCCTCCAATGGGGGGATGTCACGTCAAGGGGGAGCTTTACTCTAAAGACTTGAGTTAAAGCATCTCTTAGTATGTGACAACATTAAATGCTTTATGTAAAAGTGGTAACCCCACTTGTGCTTAAACGATGAGTATGACCTATGATCAAGTAATCTTACTTGGCTCCTAAGTCAATATACTCATATATAGATGACTCCGTCATCGCCAAAGTGTTTGTTATATGCTAGTATGTATGTGCATGTTTGCCATGATTTCATTTGACATCTTATTGTGTGAGCATGTTGGTCTGCATTTATTTATCCATTCGAGGACATCCAATTGTTGCTATTTGGTTTTTGTTTTCTCTTTTGCCAATTGGATGGACAAGGATGCCTAGGACCACTCTCTCGATATCTATGCTTTCTCACCTCATATTCTATTCATGCTGCATCACAAAATTTGAACAAGGACTTTTTGATCCCTCTGTGTGTGGAGCACTCGGAGTTCCGTATCGACAAAGGACTGACCATTAAAACCTCCCAAGTGCATCTCGGTGGAACCAACCCAAATTCTCGGTCTCACCGAATGCCTAGGGTTGATCTGGTTTTCAATCTCGGTACCACCGATTCCATATTCTCGGTTACACAGAGTTTCCCTGTCAGCCGACAGTTGAGGAACTCGGTGACACCGAAAATTTAGAATCGGTGTCACCGACAGCGAGGGTGTATATATGCTGTGGACCTGACGCTTTGAAAATCAATCTTCAAACCGTCGTGCCCCAAAACCCTAAGCTGCCAAACAGGACCCCCTGGTCGTCGCCCTTGTCTCCCCGCGCTCCTCCGCCGCTGGGATCCTCGCCGTCGACGGGCATCTTCACCGCCGTCTTCGCCATAGCGGATCCGCCACCGAGTTAGGGTATGGATTCGACCCTTCATTGCGCTCCCCGTCCGAATCTTGCGCGCTGAAGCTTATTCCATCGATAATCCACCATGTGCAATCCTCCCTATCCTCTAAAAAGTTCCAGTAGATTAGCGAATCGAAATTTTTTAGATTTAGTTACCCGCAAAATCGCATCTCGGTGATACCGAGTCAAAAAAATCGGTTCCACCGATTTATTTTTTGTGCTACTGAGGACAGTACTCGGTGAAACCGAGTGGTAGTTTTCGGTCCCACCGAAACTGCTGCCAAGTTTCTGTTAAGAGTATTGTGAGTCTCGGCTGCACCGAAAATGTTGACTCGGTGACACCAAAATCCATTTTTGCTGTGAACTACATCTAAGATTTTTCTGTTCAATCTTTCAAAAATAGCTGCATTTTGTGATGACTCATCTTCTTCTGCTCCTCTATACTCTATTCACCGAGTCAGTATGTCAGATGCTGAGGACAGTGAGAACAACTTCAGAGAGCAGAGTGTTGAGTTAGATTCAGGCACTAGTCCTGAGTCTAGTTCCTCTTCAGATCCAGGCACCCCCAGTTCTCATGGGTTGCCCAAGGCTGCTACTAGGGCCAGGAAGAAGCTAAATTCAGATGAGGAGGATTCAGATTTTGTTCCAGAGGAAGTACTTGCCAAGAAGCAAGACAAAGCTGCTAAGAAGTCTGCTAATGAAGCCACCTCTTCCAGAAGAGCTGTCAGCAAGGTTTATGCTAGCTCTGAGGCTATGAGAGCACCTGAGAGTGCTAGGGCTACCATGACCATTGAGCCCCCAAGGAAGTCCATGCCTAAGAAGGCAGGAGAGAAGAAGGCCAGGAAAAGGATTGTCTATGTCACTGGCAGGCAAACATCTATGTTTGAGGACCCAGAGGAGACTGCTGGTGCTGCTGCTGAGGAGGAGGAGGAAGAGCATGTTGTCAAGGCACCACCCAAGAAGAAGCAAAAGAAGCTTTTGGCAGATGCTATGCCAAAGCAAGGTCCCTCCAAGAGCACCAAGTCTGCCCCCAAGAAGGCTGCTGCTGAAAAATCCAAGAGGTCATCTAGACAGATTCCAGCTTCTGAGAAGAACAAAGGAACTACCTCCAGAGATGAGGATGAGGATGCCATGTCTGCTTTGATGAAGCTTAGACCACACCTTCCTGAACACAATACCAGCCATCCACTTGCTGAGGACATGAAGAAGAGGAACGATTCTGGTTTGAGGGCATGGAGAGCTATTGATTCATATGCCCAGAGGAGAAAGACATCTGTGGACTACAGATTCTACACCAAGGAGCAACATGATTTCTATGAGACTGTGCTGCTTGACAAGAGTCCAGCTGTGAGTGACATGAGATACGTTGACTGGAAATACATCAAGGCTAATGAAGATTACTTTCCAAATGTCCAAGACAATTTTCATTGCATTGGCCTAGATGAGTTTGTTGGCAAAGAGTTCACTGCATGGAACGACGAGATGATCATGCAATTCTACTCCACTGCTCATTTCTATGGAGATGGTAGAATTGTATGGATGATAGAAGGAGCAAGATACGAATCTTCTGTTGATGAATGGGCTGCTATCTTAGAAGTCCCAGAGGTGCAGGATGGTGACTTGGATGTCTACTCTGAATCCAAGGAGAGCCATGATGCTATGAAGGACATGTACAATGCTATCCCTGCTGGTAACTTGAAATCTCACAAGTTAGGATCTATCTACTTCCTCCAGGCTGGCCTCCGCACCATGAACACCATATTGAGGCATACCTTGATGCCCGCCTTCTCATTTCACCCCTCCCACTATCTGCCCCGCCCTCACCCCGGGTGGCTGCCTCCCCACTGTCTCCACATCCAAGAGATTAGGTTGTCGCCGCTATGCATGCCCTCCTCCCTGAAAAAAATGAGTCCAGCTCGTCCTCAACGTCCAGCGGCTGGACCGGCGCCGCCCGCTCATCCTCCACATCCAGGATCTGATCTGGAGCCGCTGAGTTCGCCGTCCACGTGCAACAGCTTGACAGGCATCGCGGCGCTCGTTCTCCGCATCCAGGATCTGCACCGGCGTCGTCGCGCTCATCCGCATACAGGAGTTGGTCGCCTCCAACCTCCAGACCGGCGCCACCCCGCTGGTCCTCCACATGTAGGAGCTGGTCACATCCAATCTCATAGCGATCCCCTCTGTCGATGCGCACTAGCTGCGGTGGTGTACGCTGGGTGTTTTCCTCCGTCCAAAGCCAACACTTCACTCCATCGTTGCTGGATCTACATATCGGTGTTGCCTCTGGTCCATGTACAGTGCCTGATTTGACTATTCATGACTGCTTGTCTATATCGTATACTGTATAACATATTCTTCTGAAAGTGATTGGCGTGCGGATTGTAGGCGTGCACAAATTCTTAGATGTACCGTGTATGGATATGTTGCCGCTAGATTTGTACTCCCTCCTTCCCATAATATATAATATAAGAGCGTTTTTACACTAAAAACGCTCTTATGTTATGAGACGGAGGGAGTATAATTTTGAGCTTTTGGTCTCGACAACTCATTCTGTTTCCAATTAGAAGATGAATGCAATCAAATTCTTTGGTTTGTTGGGCCTCGGGCCAGGTTTTGGGCTTTTGGGCTTGGACGCGACTCGCCGGCGCTCGGGTGCTCATTCGCGAGCGCGGGCGCACTTCCTAAAGAGGAAGGACCACGTGGTCCCCGCGGGGACAGCCGAAAAAGGAAGGAGGAATCCCCCGCGCGTCGCTTTACGCCTGGGCCCTCCACCTGAGCGCGCCGATTGCGCACTCCTGCTCTAGCGCCCTCACGCGTCTCAGCCTCCACCTGGTCCCCCCTCCACCCCCACGATCCTTTCCTCTCTTTTCCTTGCATAGCAAGCCCCGCAGGACCCCTTCTTCCTCCTTCCTCAGATCTGGAAGCCTCCATCAATGGCGCCCTGAAAAAACATCAAGTTAAGCACCACCCACGCTCCCCCCTACCTCTACCTCCTTCCTCCTCCTCAGATCTGGAAAGCCTCCTCTCTTAGGCAACCCCCTCTATCTACTTGATCATGAACTAGGGACTAGATAAGAAACATGAAGTAGTTGTGTTCTTAGCCATCCTCAGATCTGAAGTAGCATGAAATCCAATTCTAGCAACAAAAAGCAACAGTCCCCCCTCCCTCCAGCCCCCACCCCCCCAAAAAAATAGATGCAGTAGCTTCCTGTACAAAAAGGTGCAACAGTTCATCTGTTTTGTAGCAACCATACTGTAAATTTGTAGCAACTAGGGGAAAAACAGCATCAAACCTTGAAAACGTAAAAAGAGAAGCAACCCCACTACTAAACACAGGCAAGTGTAAACACAACCTGGCCGTTCATTGCGGTTAACGCTGACCACAAAAACAACCCAAGAACACACTACTTAACTGCCTTGTGTGTTAATTTCTTAATGTTCTTCCTAACACCCCCTTCAGCTCCTCCTGAAGACTGTGATTTCTTCTCTTTTGGGACAACATTTGGTTCTTTAGAACTATCTCCCAGCATCTGAAGGGCCATCTCCATACCACAAAAAAATATAGGACAACTCTTTTGCATCATCATGTAGGCAGCTTTGCATCATCTACACAACACAGACAGTACTAAATCGCCTGATCCCTCTACCAACGCTGCCTAATCCGACGATTTTTGCAGGCAATAATACTGGAAAAACTAGGCAACAAAGAGGTCCATAATCCTCAAATATATTATCCTTTCTGGTAGGAATTTTTTATCCCAATTGACATGATTTTCTGTGTTAGGCAATACACTGTTTAGCTTTTTTATGGACTTTCGTTAGGCAAAATAGACAAACAAAAGGTCTAATATTAACTTCTTTTCATCATATTTTGAACTATCCTTCTCCTTTTTGCACATTTCTAAACAATGTAGACAATTCGATTCATCTCAGTAAACTCATGTAGCACTAAGTCGCCTGACCCTGCCACCAAAGGCGACTAATTCGACATCTTTCGTAGGCAATAAGACTGAAGATATTAGGCAAGAGAGAGGTTCAGAATATTTAATATGATCACTGCTTTAGCTTTTCTTATGAACTATTTTTTAGGCAAAATAGGGAGAAAAGAAGGGACTACTACAAACTTGTATTCATCATTTTCAATTATCATTTCCCCCTTTTTTGCACCTTTGTTTAGTGATCACGCCATAATCACCTAATTTTATATGCAAACACCATGAGCTTCTTTCTCCACACAAAAATCACACCTCTACTGCAACTATAACAACCCGTTAGAGCAAGATGGTCGCCTACCCAGGTCAACATCATGGCAATCCTTCAGGAGGGGCTTTGTGTGCACTAGAGTGGCCCGTCGTCACAATCAACTCACTCGGCATGGAGTATATTCAGATAAAGTCCATCCATCTAGGGAACTCAAAAAACACTTGTAAGCTACAAATGAAACAATAAAAACCGGAAGTGGAAGCAGGAAACAAAAGGCAGTCTAGGTACCTTTTTCATCAAACTAAGGACAAACTATATATTCTGCATATACTCAATTCAAAAGAGAAACAAAATATTTTTTTCTATTCCTGTAATTTTAAATACATTTTATTTTCTTACACACGAAGTCACCCTACTCCTAATCTATGACGGAGTCGTCCAAACCCTAACACATAGTCGCCCGCCACCTCCCATAAAATTGACTAACTGGGGGCGAACTAAGTCACCGAAGGCTATCACGCGCAAGGCGTCGCCCACTGCCTAGTATGTTGTCGCCGCACCCAAGCACAAAACTCGACCAACCCAACACACTAAGCTGCCCCATGCCTAATCCAGGACGAAGTCATCTAAACCCCAATACTATAGTTGCCCGCCACCCCCACAAATTCGACTAACAGGGGGTGATCTAAGTCGCCTACGGCTATAGCGTGCAAGGAGTCGCCCACCGCCTCAGTATATAGTCGTCGCAGCCAAGCACAAACTTGACCAACCCAACACACTGAGTTGCCCCATGCCTAATCCATGACGAAGTCGCTCAAACCCCACTACTATGGTTGCCCCCTCCCCCCCAAATTCGACTAACGGGGGCGAACTAAGTCGCCCACGGCTATCGCGTGCAAGGAGTCGCCCACCGCCCCAGTATATCGTCCCGCAACCAAGCACAAACTCGAGCAACCAAACACACCGAGTTGCCTCATGCCTAATCCATGACGAATTCGCCCGAACCCCACTACTATAGTTGCCCACCACCCCCCCACAAATTCGACTAACGGGGGCGAACTAAGTCGCCCACGGCTATCGCGTGCAAGGAGTCGCCCACCGCCCCAGTATATAGTCGCCGCAGCCAAGTACAAACTCAACCAACCAAACACACTAAGTTGCATCATGCCTAATCCATGACGAAGTCGCCCGAACCCCACTACTATAGTTGCCCGCCACCCCCCACCCACAAATTCGACTAACAGGAGGGAACTAAGTCGCCCATGACTATCACGTGCAAGGAGTTGCCCACCTCCCCAGTATATAGTCGCCGCAGCCAAGCACAAACTCGAGCAACCAAACACACCGAGTTGCCTCATGCCTAATCCATGACGAAGTCACCCAAACCTCACTGCTATAGTTGCCCGCCACCCTCCCCCACACAAAATCGACTATTGGGGGTGGACTAATTCTCCCACAACTATCGCGTGCAAGGAGTTGCCCACCTCCCCAGTATATAGTCGCCGCAGCCAAGCACAAACTCGAGCAACCAAACACACCGAGTTGCCTCATGCCTAATCCATGACGAAGTCGCCCAAACCCCATTGCTATAGTTGCCCGCCACCCCCCATAAATTCGACTCACGGGGGCGAACTAAGTCGCCCACGACTATTGCGTGCAAGGAGTCGCCCACCTCCCCAGTATATAGTCGCCGCAGCCAAGCATAAACTCGAGAAACCAAACACACTGAGTCGCACCAGTCCTAATCTAGGATGGAGTCGCCCAAACCCCAATACATATAGTCATCGGCCACCTCCCACAAAATCGACTAAGCAGTGTCAAACAAAGGTGCTTACGGCCATCGCGTGCAAGGAGTTGTGTGCACCGCTCAAGTATGCAGTTGCATCACCCAAGCATAAACACGACACTTTCAACATAACCCCGTGCCCAATCCATGACGGAGTTACCCAAACCAAAATACATAGTCATCATGCTGCCTCGACAAGTCGACTAATGGGGAGCGAACTAAGTTGCTTTACGACCATCATGTGCAAGGGGAATGGTGCCGTATATATCAAGCCAGTAACCAAGTTTGGTGACTCGCCCACACCCTCGATCTAATGTATGCAAACCTAAGGGGAGTTAGCTTGCGTGCAATAGAGAGGGGCATCGACATCTTCCTCATAATCATTAGGGAGACTATGCAGATCAAAGTCAGCCATGCGTGCAGCAAACAAAAAAGAGAAAGATTAGCAAACAAGTGGGGGGTGGGGAGGGGGCATTTTCATGTTCACAAACATTTTCTCATGAGCAACTTTTGTGTTAAATTTCCAGTTTATTCCATGAAAGATTAGCAAACTTGTAGGTTTTAATATTTTAGTTTTTACACACATTAGGTTTGAATCAACATATAGTTTGTAAGCAACCGCACCCAATTCTCAAGAATAGTTCTTCCATCCTTTTTTATCGACAAAACAGATTGGTCATGTGAGCAACTATTTTTAGTTCTACTCTTCTTAATCCGCCTACATTTACTTACGAACAAACACAGAGAACTACTACTGTCCTCGTAAGCAGTACAGGGAACCTACAAGTGTTGTTCCTTTTTGCGAAAACAAACATATTTTTTTTGAATAACTTTTTTGCTCATTGCTGAGGGTATCCTGCAACTTGCCAACATCATTTTTTTGCGTCAACTTAGTTACATCGTTTTGTTAACATCAACTTATTATTGAGGCTGTTCTGCAACTTTGCCTGCATCATTTCTTTAGAACAAATTCAGGAGACCTACTGCTTCGTATTTTTTAAGCAATCATTACAAGCCTTTAAGCAACTATTTTTCTTAAATTTTCATTATTTTTGCAGGGGATAGAGCCAGGCATAAGGAATTTAAAAGCAACAAAAACGGAGTGAATCCACAAGGGGGGCATCAAAAACTGAGTGAATCAAAAGAAGAGGGCGGTCAACAACATGAAGAACAGGGGCCAGATTTTGTGCTGGTAGATCCAAGTCAAGTTTGCAAACACATGGTACATTGAGGCATTTTTTGCAACTAGTATATCACACGGGAAGGTACAGAGGGGGAGTTCCACTAGATCAAGAACTAACAGGATCATGCCCAAACAATAGGGAAGATCACTTACCTTGGTGTTCACGGGGAGAAATGTGCCTAGTTTCTGGCAAATTCTTGTCGCCGTTTTCTTAGAATTTTGCCTGATACGCAACAAAGAGTTGCAGACGAAATCTATTTTACGTTCTACTCCCTCCGTTCCTAAATATAAGTGTTTGTAGACATTTCAATAGGGGACTACATACGGAGCAAAATGAGTGAACCTACACTCTAAAATATGTCTACATACACCCGTATGTAGTCCAACAATGGAATGTCTAAAAAGACTTATATTTAAAAACGGAGGGAGTACATGATTTTTTTGCCTGTTTTTCCTCCTTTGTTTGTTGTGTTCTTTTGTTGCGAAAGGATGGCGGCTGCTCGGGAAGGAAGGGAGTTGCCGCTGGTGAGCGGGGACAAATTTTCTGTTATGACCTTTTGGTCTAACTAATTCCGAAATTGCCCTACCTTTAAAAAAAATTCGAATCTGACCTCTTTTGGTGACGCCAACATCCCTGGCGTCTGGTCTGCACGGGAGACGCCGAGGTCTCCGGCGTCTGGTCACGGGCCCGCACGGCCGGTCGGCCCGTTGACTCGCTGACGTGGCAAAGGGGCCAGACGCCAGGGTCCCTGGCGTCTGGTCCTGGGAACTGTTAATCGCGCACGGGCCCGCCCCACCCCTTCCCATCTTCTTCCTCCAGACCGGGCTCCTCTCTCTCTCGCCCCTCTTCCCCCTCACACACACACACCCCCTTGATCTACTCCATTTTCCACCCAAATCCGTGGAGACCTGGCGTCCGGTGCCATTATATAATGCCAGTAACTTTGCTCTCTGGGTAAGGGTCCAGACGCCAAGGATACCGGCGTCTGGTGACGTCACCCCAAATACCAGACGCCCGGATCCATGGCGTCTGGTGCCGTTATATAATACCAGCAACTTTGCTCTCTGGGGTAAGGGGCCAGACGCCAAGGGCCCCGGCGTCTGGTGACGTCACCCCAAATACCAGACGCCAGGATCCCTGGCGTCTGGTGCTGTTATACAATGCCAGCAACATTTGCGTAAGGGGCCAGACGCCGGGGTCCTTGGCGTCTGGTCCACTTATAATGCAAGTGCCATTTAATCTCTGGGTAAGAGGCACTCATACAAACCACTTAAGTTCATACAAAGTTCATCAAGTTCATGCAAATCCATACCATCATAACATCAAGTTCATTCAAATCCATAACATCAAGTTCATACAAAGTTCATCACACACAAGAGGTCTCAAATAACATGAAAAGTTCGTCACACAAGAAGTCTCGAATAACATGAAAGGTTCATCGCACATAATAAAGTCTAGCAAGCTTTCTCGCGTGCCCTCTGTCTACTGAGTAGTACGAGGCCATTTTCCCTTCTTGTCGCGTGCCTCGTCCTCTGCCTGTGCATCACGAGCCCTTGCAAGCTTTCTTGCCCTCTCTTCTTTACGAGCCTCCTTCTCCTTGCGTACCCTCTCCTCCTCACGCTTCTTGCGCTTCTTGAACTCCTTCTCACGACGCCAAAACTCCTCCTCCCGTGCTAAGGATTCCTCAAAAAGGGCTTGCCTCCGCATGCAATCTCGATATTGGTACTTCATGATCTATCCAAGTGAAGTAGTTGCAAAGTGGCGGAGGCGACTACATAAAAGGCAATTTTGAATTAGTAATGTGAGTTCAAGCAAATTGAAATTATTTGGATGTCACATCTAACATACCGGTGGTACGTCATATGCGTGGGCTGGCCTCGCACGGTCATGTGCATAGTTGGGGCACAAGAAAAATCTTCTACCTTCTGTGTAAGCCTTTCTATGGTCAGTGGACACCTTCACCTTGCAAACATCGCCGCACCAACATGGTGGTGTGGGCACATCCTTCTCCTTCTCCTGGTCCAACTTTGTCTCCCTCCACGTCTTCGGCATGTCATCTCGGTCGGCGCATGGCGGCCTCGGCCTCGTCACGGAACCGGATGAAGCCATGCCTACAAAAGGAACAACTGTTAGCACAAGACAAGAACAAACTGAATGTGTAAATACAATAAAACAAGAAATGCTATGATTTGTATGAACACATAATGTACCATTTTTATTGTATCAACCATCTGGATTATGCAAATAACCAAATGCCGATCCATTATCAACCCGTCCTCTACGACGAACACCACCTCTAACACTTGATCCTCCTTGACGGCTAGTCCTTCCTCCACGGCTAGTCCTTCCTCCACGGCTAGTCTTTCCTCTACGGCTATCACCATCACCTCTCCCCCCTCGTTCATCACCTGATCCTCCTCCAACCCTAGTCGTTCCTCTATGGCTACCACCGTCACCTCTTCCCCCTCGTTCACCACCTGGTCCTCCTTCACGGCTAGTCCTTCCTCCACGGCTAATGTCCCCCCTTTGACGTTTTCCTTTTCTTGCATGTCCGTGCATTGTGTTGCCCTTCATCGCAACCCCCACAATTTATGGTGTCAGGAGCCTCCATGAAGTGACCGCTACCAAATTGTTTCATGCCGGTGTATCCAGCCAGGTCATCCATATCACCCCTGAACCTCTTAGTTCTCCTTCTTCCCTTGGTCTCCACCTTCATGAGGGGGTCTGGCTTAATATGGGGGCCATGATACTCAGGCCACTTTGATTGGTCTAAAAAAGGATGAAACCGAGGCGCCCATGTCAACCTAGTAGCTTCCACATGAAACTCTTGCATCCGAAAGGTTTTCCCATCACAAACTGATATGTGTGCCGCCCTTGCCGCTGTTATCAAATGCGAGCATGGCCAATGGTACTTGCTAGGCCTCTCGCACTGGCACCACTGTGACTTGAGTTTCACCTCAAAGGCGGCACCACCATATGAATAACCGTCTCGTGTTGTGCCACCTGCTTGCGAGCATGGCCAATGGTACTTGCTAGGCCTCTCGCTAGGCCTCTCAATTTGATAGATCATTTTAGTTTTGTCGAATGTGATAATTTGTTGTTGCGAAGACTTGCTTGATTGTAACTGAAGCCATTCATCAACCTTTTCCGGATAATCCATGTTTTCACCAATCCAATTGGCGGTCTCTTCTGAATGCATCTGAAAGTAATCATTAAGCTTGAAGAAGGTATACTCCACAATTGCAGTCACCGGCAATGAACGTGCACCCTTGAGCACGTTGTTGAAACATTCAACCAGGTTGCTCGTCATGTCACCATATCGCATACCTCCATCGTCATGAGTGCGTGCCCACTTGTGCTTCTCACTAATATTCCTTGTTAGGAAATCTTTGCCACCTTCGTTCACCGCTGCAAAGAGTTTGTTGTACCGAGCAAGGAAACCTTGGGTGGTGAAGGCCACACATACATGGGTAAGGTCTTTGCTTAACTCCTTGCTCTTGCATGCCCGATAAAAGTTGGCCACGAAATGCCTCATGCACCATCTGTGGTGAAGCTTTGGAAAACCAGGAATATCAATGTCCACTGCCTTCAGTATGCCATGGTGCCGGTCCGATATGATGCATACCTCTCTAGCACCAATCACATTGTGCCTCAAATGACCCATGAACCACTCCCAGTTGTCTTGGTGCTCAGAAGGTACCAAAGCAAATGCCACTGGCAACACATTGTCATTCGACGAGTGAGCCATTGCTACCATTAATGTGCCCTTGTATCTCCTCGTCAAGAAAGTGCCATCTATAGACAAGACCGGACGACAATGCTTAAATGCCGCCACACATTGTCCATAACTCCAGAAGGCACGGTGAAACACTCCATGATTATCATCGACCACATGATACATGCCCGGGTTCCTATGTGCAATAGCTCCAACAACCTCGGCAGCTGGTTGTATGCTTCTTCGTAACCACCATACAACATCCTAATAGCATTTGCCTTGGCCTTCCATGCCTTTCCATACGTGACTTGATAAGCAAATTGTTTTTTCACCATCCGCATGAGAAACCTCACTTTGACAGTGGGATCAACGGCTATGTCTCTCATAAATTTGTATCCGAGGTACTCTGACGTGAGCTGGCGGTGTGTCGTACGGAGTTCTTTCTTTGGCGGTTTGCACTTATGAGTGGCAACACGACTTCTTAAGACCCATTCTCCGGTTTCTTCAAGCTTTCTGCAACGAACCTTCCATGGACATCCATCTCCTGCTTTCTCACACTTCACGGTGTAACGCAATTTTATGTCGGAGTGCTCAACCAAAAATGGCCTGTGGTTCCGAATGGCATAGTCAGACAACCAAACCTTCATCCCAGCCAAACTTGTAAACTTCACTCCTTTCTTCAAATAAGCATTCTCATCCTCGTTCTCCTCCCTGGGCTCGGCTGGATCCGGGCAAGGTGTTGGCTCAATCACCGTCATTCTGAGGCCGCCATCAACCACGGCTTTATGAGCAAGGCTGAGATCTCGAAACAAATGAGTTTTTTTTTTCAAGCCGGTCAGCTCAAAGTGAATTTGGTTTTCCTCCTTAGTGAATCCATCCTCGTCCAATTCTTCCTCCGGACCTTCGTCATCAGAGTCATACCCATATGCACGCCTAAAAGGTAACTCACGATCCATTTCCTTTTACGCTATGTAGGCATCCAAGGCACCAACATCATTACCATGAAACCCTTCCTCTAGCTCATCCTCATCATCATGTTCAATTACTTTGTCACTACCAATCACCTCAACTTCATTTGCTTGGCTAGTTGGTGGTTGGCTATAAGCATTAGGGGCATACAACTCAACCTCATTTGCTTCAGTGGTTGGTGGTTGAGGATGTGGTTTGCGATAAGCATTGGAGGCATCAACCATAACCCTATGCTCAACAAGAGGCATACTTGTCCTCTCGGCCAGTGGGGAAGAGACATGTCTGTTCAAGTCAATTGCAAACCGAGGAGGTTCAACCTTGGTGGCAAACAATTCAAGTGACTTGTCTTCCGATTGAGCAACATTTTCCTTGTACACATCCCAATGCAAATCCGATGTGATAGGCATACTTTTTAAGCGAGATTTGGCTCCTACTCCAACATCATACCTTCCTATTAACTTAACGTCATCATTGGGGTCCATCCACTCCAAAACATGTCTCACTTTTGCAACAACCTCCTCATAGCTAGGGATTGTTTCAAAAACCATTGTTTCCTCACCCGGGTCGGCATTGTTACTAAAAAATGCCTCCTTGTCCATATAATGAACATTAACAAGTCTCTCCATCTAAAAACAACAACATGAATTTAACGCATCAATGACAATTGTTAGTTATCTAAAAACATATATTATACCCAAATAATATCAACCCTACATGTGCCATTAATTAAGATACACTAAGCAAAGTTAACCCTAAAACACTAACAAACCCTAACCCCCAATCTTCCTACTCATAAACCAAATATTATTCCTACACCAAGCATATCCCTATTACCAAAGATAAACAAGCTATTCAAACACACTAAAATTGGGAGATCTCATGAACTAGGGTGAGATCCAAGATGTAAAAAATCTTGCAAAATAACAAGATTTAACCAAAAAAAATTGGATGATTCGGAGGAGATTACCACAAGCAACAAGGTGATGGAAAGATCCACCCAAGGGAACCACCTTTTGGAGAGGATTTGAAGGGGGGCTTGAGTGTTGGGAGAGAGGGGGGGAGCAAGACGGCAGCAGCAAGCTCGGGCTGGATTGGGGAGAGTGAGTGGGGTGGGTCCCACCCACTCTCCCGTGGGGTTAGTTCACTTGCCAGTACCAGACGCCATGGTGCGTGGCGTCTCCTACCAGACGCCCGGGACCCTGGCGTCTGGCCCCTTTGCCACGTCAGCGAGTCAATGGGCCAGCCGGCCGTGCGGGCCCGTGACCAGACGCCGGAGACCACGGCGTCTCCCGTGCAAACCAGACGCCAGGGATGTTGGCGTCACCAAAAGAGGTCAGATTCGAAAAAAAAATTAAAGGTAGGTAAATTTCGGAATTAGTTAGACCAAAAGGTCATAACAGAAAATTTGTCCGGTGAGCGGGGATCTACGATGGGGTCGCATGAATTTCTTGTCGTGGGGTGGGGGAGATCTGGCGCGTCAGGTGAGGGGAGCTGCTTTTTTCCTCTCCCTGCCGTTTCTTTTGGCGGAACGTGGCAATGCAGGGATGGTGACTTTTCCGTTTTAGCATAGGGTGTGGGGACCGCACGTGGACTCTTACCTAAAAGGGCCGGCCGCGCGTTGTGTAGCAGCGTCCTTTCTTAATTTCCTCACCACAAATAATGACATGGAAAAGGTCCTGCCATTCATCCATCATACTCCCTTCATTTCTATTTACTCCGCATATAAAATTTGTTTGAAGTCAAACTACACAAAGTTTGATCAAATTTATATTAGAAAATATGAATATCTGAAATACTGAAACTATATGGTATGAAAATACATTTCATGATGCATCTCATAATATTGATTCTATATTGTGAATGTTGATATTTTTAATATAAAGTTAGCAACCTAAAGTTGGTCAAACTTCACAAAGCTTGAGTTTGACCAAATTTTATATGCAAACTAAGAGTTTGACTAAATTTTATATGCAAACTAAAAAGAGATGGATACCACTGTTAAATGACATGGAAAAGATGTGTGTGAAAGGATTCAAGTCACGGATGTAAAAAAAAAGGGATCAAGTCACCAAGGGCCCGCTTGGATTGTCGGTTGGTATTCCCCTAAAATACCGCTTTAAAGAATACACACCTTCAAGGCGTTGTTTCTTTTTCCAGGTGGAAACCATACGCATTCTTTTTCCTGGCGGAAACCATATGCAACCGGTAATACAAACCTGAAATTAAATCCGGTAATACACCCTTACACCCATGCCAAGCAGGGCCTCAGTATTTTTCAAGAAACCAAGCCTAACGTCAATACACTAAACTGCTAATCATCGTATCAAGTAAATAATATTTTGGCCCCATTTATCACTAACTGGACATGATAACTAGTAGTCAATAACGTATGATATTTGAAATCATCGTGCAAAATATCAACAAGTAAAAAGAGCATCCACAAGGAAACATTTAACTGGGACATCGTTACAAAAATACTAGGCTTGCGAAAGGCACATAACAGATTGGAACAAATAATTCAACTTAAGTATGAAGTGATACATCCACAACTCCTAGCCAGCTCCGCAGTCAAAATTCCAAGCCTCAAGCCTACAGGCACCAAAACAAATGTGAATCAAATCGGGGTGTGAACTACAATTTTGTAGCAGAACGAAGAGATTTGTAGAACTGAGCATAGAGTGAATTATAAATACCTTGCTGGCAATGTTACTAGATAGTCAGTCCAGGCCCTCATACAGACCCTCACCGGATGTAGCACATGTGCTCTGGATGTACCTGTTGAAACGAAGAGCATGAGTGGCATATGTGGGTGGATCCAGAACTTATTCCACTGCAAAAGATAAGCAAGCAAAACAAGTAGGCCTTGTTTACCAGTGGCGTTGGCGAAGGGAATGTAATCCAAGCTTATCAGTAATTTCAGCAGCATTCATAGCATTTGGAAGATCTTGCTTATTGGCAAAGACAAGCAACACAGCATCGCGCAACTCATCCTGTCATCAATAATGACTTTCATATAAAGAAGTTGAACAAAATATCACTTCCTAGCTACACAAATTAAAAAGTTACTTAGATGCATGTATGTTAGAACACGTGCAGCAAAACCATATACTGTAGTAACTCCGTACTAGCTAATACTCCCTCCGTTCCTAAATATAAGTCTTTCTAGAGATTCCACTACGGACTACATATGTAGCAAAATGACTGAATCTACACTAAAATGTGTCTATATACATCCGTATATAGTCCGTAGTATAATCTCTAAAAAGACATATATTTAGAAACGGAGGGAGTATACACCAAAAACTGCATTATCAGGCCACTTCCTAGAGATATTTTTTGCCAAAAAAGGGGTTAAACGTAATAAACAGTAAGTGGTCTCATACGAATGTCCTGTCAAAATAATTGCTTCTTCTCACATTAGTGTGTTAATTATGATAGTTCAAACAATTGCTATATTAATCAAGCTCGCCAATTGGTTGCTATATTGAATGGATGGCATGATAAGAGTAATCCAGCACAAATGTACCTCATTCAGCATCCTGTGGAGCTCATCTCTGGCTTCAACAACACGGTCCCAATCATTGCTGTCCACAACAAAGATAAGACCCTGTGTGTTCTGGAAGTAATGCCTCCAGAGAGGTCTGATCTGTTCTTACAAGCACAAAGCATCCTTAAATGAAATGTAACAATATGCAGGAAGATTAAGGGAAGGAAAACACTGAATTTACGATACACAGAACACTGCAGCAGGTCATACCTTGTCCTGACCGCCAACGTCCCAAACAGTGAAGCTAATGTTCTTGTACTCGACAGTTTCAGTATTGAACCCTGCATTTTAAAGGAAACATTGTTACCATGTCATGGTTCAAGCCTAAGTAGAGGTTGTTCAATAAGAACAAGTGTTCAAAGCATTATGTCCACTTTTTGTTGATATCAGCCTGTGTACATTGTATCATTGTAAAGGCCACGTGTAATGTTGGCTTCAGGGCCCATTAGAGGCAAACTTTTTCTCCATCCTATTATTCAAGCAAGCATTTGATGATTCTGCCTTCTAAATTAACTTCAATTACATATACTGTGATGCAGAGCATCCTACCGACATCACCATGACAAGAGTCCGTTCGGCCAGTGACACGTGCGACATTAACTTCACATACATAAAGGTGAATCATCTCCTTTACACATGTTCACTTGACCCTTCGAGGATGGTATACTACTTGACATTCCTCTCGTGTGCATACATAGGTATTGCCAGAGCTTCACGGATGATGAGGAGTACAAGCGCCAAGGAACTACTACACCAAGCGTGGAAGCGACGACGGAAGAAGACAGAGCTACTGAAGTTACAGTGGCCAGACATCCGGGCCCAGGTCGGACACCCCGCGTCAGCCCGGACATCCGACGCTGCACCACCGCCGGACATCCGGTCTTCCCTCGGAAATCCGGCACAAGGACACCCGAAGCCGCAGCTCCCTGACCAGCGCGCCATGCCAGACATCCGGCGCCTCGCGAGCGGCCGGACATCCGCCCCCCAGCCCAGACATCCGGCGCCTAGCTTCCGGCGCTACACCGCCGTCCGGACATCCGGTCTTCCCCCGGAAATCCGGCGCGAGGACACCCGAAGCCGCAGCTCCCTGACCAGCGCCGGCCCGGACATCCGGTGCCTCACGAACGGCCGGACATCCGACGCCTGCATGCGTGCAGAGACGGGCCAAAGGCCCATGTATCTCCCTCTCACTTACCCCTTTGTGGCTAGGACTATATATACTCCACCCCCACCTCATTTCTAGGGTTAGCAAAGTGATAGCTCATTCATAGTTGAGCTTTGCTCCTTCCTCTACCTCTCTCATGGATTTCAAGGCCCATCTCTCCTAGAGATTTGGATGAACTACCCATGTATCTTTATTTCCATTGTTGTTCTTGGATCTTGATGCACCTCATGTATTGCTTGTGATTTGAGTACTTGGTGTGGATCTTGTCCATTAGAGTGTTTTCCCCTTTGATTTCCCCATGTTTTCCCCTCGTGTTCTTCGTGTTCTTCCTCGAATCCACCTCCAATTCGTGAAGATCGGGCCACCCTCGGGTTTGCCCCATATCATTTTGGTATCATGAGCCACGTTGCCACGAATTTGGAGCCCTACCCTTCATGTTCTAGCCATTAGTTCGAAATTTTTCTCCCCAATTTTGAAAATTCCCCACAAAAAGAGCCCTAAATTAATTTCTTGCATTTTGATGATTCTTGTGAGTTTTTGTTGCTTTTGATATGTGGATCTAGTGTTTGGCAAGTGGATCTACCCCCCTTGGCGTCCCCTAGCCCTAATTCCCCCCTTTCCCCTTTAATTTTGGCTTTGGGACCGCGAAATTCCGCCCCAAATCGAGTTTTCAAGCCCCAAATCGCGATCTGGATTTGTCGGGCCGGATTTCCGGGCATCAGGCCGGACAACCGGGCCCCTAGCCGGACACCCAGCCGGACATCCACCTCCTGAAGCACCAAAACAGACTCGGTTCTGGATATTAGTGCCCGGATTTCCGGCCTAACCCCCGGATATCCAGCCCCTGTAGGTTTCAGCCTTCCGTGTTCCACCGTTTCGGCCATAACTAATTCATCCGGATACCGATTTCGGCGTTCTTTAGCTCGTTTTGTAGCTATTGACATCCACAACAACAAACAACAACAACAAAGCCTTTAGTCCCAAACAAGTTGGGGTAGGCTAGAGGTGAAACCCATAAGATCTCGCGACCAACTCATGGTTCCGGCACATGGATAGCAAGCTTCCACGCACCCCTGTCCATGGCTATTTCTTTGGTGATGCTCCAATCCTTCAGATCTCTCTTTACGGACTCTTCCCATGTCAAGTTCGGTCTACCCCGGCCTCTTTTGACATTATCAGCATGCTTTAGCCGTCCGCTATGCAGTGGGGCTTCTGGAGGCCTGCGCTGAATATGCCCAAACCATCTCAGACGATGTTGGACAAGCTACTCTTCAATTGGCGCTACCCCAACTCTATCTCGTATATCATCATTCCGGATTCGGTCCTTCCTTGTGTGGCCACACATCCATCTCAACAAGCGCATCTCCGCCACACCTAATTGTTGCACATGTCGCCTTTTAGTCGGCCAACACTCAGCGCCATACAACATTGCGGGTCGAACCGTCGTCCTATAGAACTTGCCTTTTAGCTTTTTGTGGCACCCTCTTGTCACAGAAAATGCCAGAAGCTTGGCGCCACTTCATCCATCCGGCTTTAATTCGATGGTTCACATCTTCATCGATATCCCCATCCTTCTGCAACATTGACCCCAAATATCGAAAGGTGTCCTTCTAAGGCACCACCTGCCCATCAAGGCTAACATCCTCCTCCTCCTTGTGCCTAGTAGTACTAAAAGCGCACCTCATGTACTCGGTTTTAGTCCTACTAAGCCTAAAACCTTTCGATTCCAAGGTTTGCCTCCATAACTCCAACTTCCTGTTGACCCCCGTCCGACTCTCATCGACTAGCACCACATCGTCCGCAAAGAGCATACACCATGGGATATCTCCTTGTATATCCCTTGTGACCTCATCCATCACCAAGGCAAAAAGATAAGGGCTCAAAGCTGACCCTTGATGCAGTCCTATCTTAATCGGGAAGTCATCAGTGTCGCCATCACTTGTTCGAACACTTGTCACAACATTATCGTACATGTCCTTGATGAGGGTAATGTACTTTGTTGGGACGTTGTGTTTCTCCAAGGCCCACCACATAACATTCCGCGGTATCTTATCATAGGCCTTCTCCAAGTCAATGAACACTATATGCAGGTCCTTTTTTTGCTCCCTATATCTCTCCATAAGTTGTCGTACCAAGAAAATGGCTTCCATGGTCGACCTCCCAGGCATGAAACCAAACTGATTTTTGGTCACGCTTGTCATTCTTCTTAAGCGGTGCTCAATGACTCTTTCCCATAGCTTCATTGTATGGCTCATCAGTTTGATTCCACGGTAATTAGTACAACTTTGAACATCCCCCTTGTTCTTGAAGATTGGTACTAATATACTCCGTCTCCATTCTTCTGCCATCTTGTTTGCCCGAAAAATGAGATTGAAAAGTTTGGATAGCCATACAATCGCTATGTCCCCGAGGCCTCTCCACACCTCAATGGGGATACAATCAGGGCCCATCGCCTTCCCTCCTTTCATCCTCTTTAAAGCCTCCTTGACCTCCGACTCCTATATCTCTCCATAAGTTGTCGTACCAAGAAAATGGCTTCCATGGTCGACCTCCCAGGCATGAAACCAAACTGATTTTTGGTCACGCTTGTCATTCTTCTTAAGCGGTGCTCAATGACTCTTTCCCATAGCTTCATTGTATGGCTCATCAGTTTGATTCCACGGTAATTAGTACAACTCTGAACATCCCCCTTGTTCTTGAAGATTGGTACTAATATACTCCGTCTCCATTCTTCTGGCATCTTGTTTGCCCGAAAAATGAGGTTGAAAAGTTTGGTTAGCCATACAATCGCTATGTCCCCGAGGCCTCTCCACACCTCAATGGGGATACAATCAGGGCCCATCGCCTTCCCTCCTTTCATCCTCTTTAAAGCCTCCTTGACCTCCGACTCCTGGATTCGCCGCACAAAACGCCTGCTAGTATCATCAAAGGAGTCGTCCAGATCAATGGTAGAGCTCTCACCCTCCCCATTGAACAGCTTGTCAAAGTACTCCCGCCATCTATGCTTAATCTCCTGGTTGTTCACCAGGAGTTGATCTGCTCCGTCCTTGATGCACTTGATTTGGTCAACATCCCTTGTCTTCCTCTCTCGGATCTTGGCCATCTTATAGATGTCCCTTTCGCCTTCCTTCGTGTCTAACCGTTGATAGAGGTCCTCATACGCCCGACCCCTTGCTTCACTCACAACTCGCTTTGCGGCCTTCTTTGCCATCTTGTACTTCTCTATGTTGTCTGCACTCCTATCCAGATATAGGCGTCTGAAACAATCTTTCTTCTCCTTAATTGCCTTCTGGACATCATCGTTCCACCACCAGGTATCTTTAGCTTCTCTTCTACTTCCCCCTGGACACTCCAAACTCCTCTGAGGCCACCTTAAGAATGCAAGTCGCCATCTTCATCCACATGTTGTCTACATCACCTCCTTACTCCAAGGGCCCACCTTAATGACCCTCTCCTTGAACGCCTGAGCTACCTCCCCCTTGAGCTTCCACCACTTCGTTCTAGCGACTTTGGCACGCTTGTCCCGCTGGACACGAATCCGAAAGCGGAGGTCAGCAACCACAAGCTTATGCTGAGGGACAACACTCTCTCCAGGTATCACCTTACAGTCTAGGCATGCACGTCTGTCTTCTCTTCTCGAGAGGATGAAATCAATCTGGCTAGAGTGTTGCCCACTACTGTAAGTCACCAGATGTGATTCTCTCTTCTTAAAGAGGGTGTTAGCTACGATCATGTCGTAGGCTAGCGCAAAGCTTAAGACATCTTCTCCTTCTTGATTCCTGATGCCATAGCCAAATCCCCCATGCACCCCTTCAAAACCTGTGTTAGATGTGCCCACGTGGCCATTGAGGTCTCCTCCTATGAAGAGCCTCTCGCCAATCGGTACACTCCTAACCATGTCCTCCAGGTCTTCCCAGAACTCCCTCTTGGTGTTCTCATTGTGGCCTACTTGCGGGGCATACGCGCTGATAACGTTGAGAACTAAGTCCCCAACTACCAGCTTGACCAGGATAATCCGGTCCCCACGTCTCTTGACGTCTACCACTCCATCCTTGAGGCTCTTGCTGATCAAGATGCCTACTCCATTTCTGTTTGCAACCATCCCCGTGTACCACAGCTTGAAGCCGGTCCCCTCCACCTCCTTCGCCTTTTGTCCCCTCCATTTGGTCTCTTGGACGCAAAGGATATCAACGCCTCTCCTCACCGTTGTATCAACTACCTCCCGAAGCTTACCTGTCAGAGACCCTACGTTCCAGCTACCTAAGCGAATCCTCCTAGGCTCGGCTAGCTTCCTTACCCTTCGCCTCGTCGAGTCAAATGTGAAGACCCTTGCTCAATTTTCACTACACCCGGGCGCCGATGTAGCGCGCCACTAAGGATGCGACGACCCGATCCTCGCTCACTTGCCACCGTATCCAGATCACGATACGGCGCGCCACCTGGGGGGTGACGGCCCGGCCCTTGCCCGATTTCCACCACACCCGGGTTCCGATGTGGCGCGTCGCCGAGAGGGTTACGCCCCAACGAAAATCTTTTGGGTTTCATCTCCATAAGAGTGGCTGAGTTTTGACGTTGGCTCGCCAAGCCTATCACAACCCTCCCCCTTTACCCCGGCTTGGGACCAGCTATTGACATCCACCATGCCACAAAATTAGTTCCACCATCATTTGACACCATCATATTTTTCAAATTTTGGCAAGTTTGCCTAGGCCCTCCACCATATCATCCGCAATACCACCATAGACTTCCGCAACCTAACCCATTTTGGTTCCCATTGCATTTGTGGTTGCTTGAGTTGTGATTTGAGTCTCCTAAGGTGTTTCGACTACTTAGGGACGGTTACTTTTTCAACCACCACCAGCGACTTGTATCGGTCCATCACCTACATCGACCACCGACGTTCGACATCGACGACGACCATCCATCCTTTGAGACCAACTTCAACTGGAAGCAAGGCCGGTTACCCCCGACTTCGTGAAAGGTTAAGTGTGACGAAGGTATCCATTTCGTCACATTCTTTGTCTTCCTTGCCATTTACCCTTGATAGCCCCACCATCTTTACGAATACCTTCATACATATTGAGACTAGCTATCCGAGTATTGCCGGGCTTCGTGAAAAGTTGTGCACCATAGTGATACGATATCATCTTGTTGCATCAATTTAAATATCATATAGTGTAATTGCTTGCTCCCGTGCATATATTGTGATACTTGTCTCATGTATGTGGTTGAGGCTCAAAAATAATAATGGAAAGGAAGAAAAGAGCAAAAGAGAAAAAAAAACTTCTAAGCAAGAAAGAAAGATCATAAGCTTATAAGCAAAGAGTCGAGCATGAGAAGAGATACTTGTGCATGAGGATAGATGGAATAGGAAACATTGTGCTTGCATGAATAGGAATGGTGCCAAGTGGTGAATCGTACCCAAACGTGCAATCAAGCTAGCGTCTCTCCTTGTGTTTGTGCAACACAAGCTTAGTCTTCGTTAGCAATTTTGTATTGCTCGTCCCTATAGTTGCACAAGCCCCATTATCCCACCGCGTGTGTTTCTGTATTGCCCTCCTCTCTATTTGTGACCGCTTGCTTTGCATTTTGAGTCCTTGGATTGATTTCAACTCTTACAATATCTTGGACTTAAACTTGCTTGATATTTTGTGTCACTAACCCCACCGAGCTCCACTATAAGCCATTTGTGTAGGTTGTGAGAATTGGACAAGGTTTTTCACCAAGTGCAGTCCTTTCCTTGCGTACATTGTGGTCTTTTGAGATCCATCTACAACTTCGGAAAGAGGTAACTTTGGTATGTTCATTACATCTCGTTCTCAATCCTTCTCGAGTGCTTTTATGGATAGGGAAGGCACATCTACTTTGGTCTACCACCACCACGACAAGTTCGATGCCATGAAGAACATCATCGACGCCAAGATGGACGCTCAAACGGAGAAGCTCAAGGTCCTCATCAACAACCGCAGGAGATCTTCATCAACTTCGAGAAGACGCTCAAGTGCACATGTTTCCGAGCTACCATCTCCGGCAAGATCACATCGACATCGACACCATCATCGACATGAAGAAATAACGGCGCCAACATCAAGGCGTCCAACGACGAACAATCGTGAAGGTCACGAGCTCGACACCAACCATCGCTCGATGACTTCACCACCTACTTTGGCATCTTCGCCAAGTAGTTTCAAGGCATCTTCGCCGACAAGCACCTCAAGATTACGATCATGTGAAGCTCCCCAAGCTCAAGTCCGCGACTTCCACGAGCAACTCCAACTTCGACACCGACTACGAGATTCTATTATATGGGACTCATGACCCCGAAGAGTACCTCGAGTGGGAGCGCAAGATGGACACCTACCTCAAGCTACTTCAAGTCCCTTCCGAAGATAAAGCGAAGTGCGCCACAAGAAACTTGTACGACTATGCGTCGACATGGTGGCTTCACACAACTTCGAAGAGTTTCAACATGAGTTAGCCCACGACGAAGAAAGCTATGCGGCGAGAGTTTGTGCCTTCTACATACACGGAACATCTTCTTCGCCAATTGGGGAACACCATACAAGGATCCAAATCCCTCGACGAGTACTTCATGGAGATGAAGAAAGCCGGTGTGGACGACCCCATATGGATGAAGTTCCACTTCACGATGGGATTGAATAACGACATCGCCAAGACTATCTTCCTCAACAACTACGAGTCTCTCGAAGACCTCTACATAGGTGCTATCAAGACAGAACAAGAACTCAAGGCCAAGGCTACTCGAACCCGAGCACACTATGCAACGACCAAGCTCCACGACTACGAGCATGAGGATGGTACCACCAAGATGTCCAAGCCCGATGAGCTCCAAAATGACGCTCCCGTGTTCGATAAACCGCCATCCCTCTTTGTGGCATTGACGATGCCGAGTCTACCACGACTCTTTTTGAAGATGGCGCGGCGACGACTACAACTACGGAGCCAATCAAGGAACATGCTTTGGAGGAGACAAGGTGGCGAGCAAGGATGACGCTTCCATACTTGGAGGCGAGAGCGACATGATCGAGCATGGGATTTTCCCTTCGATCATGGAGGCGAGTGATGATGTGCCATCTTCAGCCTTCATCCACGGCGACAGTGACGAGATGGTTGAGCATGGGATTTTCCCTTTGACCATGGTGGAATTTGAAGATGAGTTGAGAGACCTATGCAACCATATTGAGAGTGAGAGTGCCTTCACCACTAGCCCCATATATGATGAGTTGCCTCAATTCCCATGTGAGGAGAGCCACAACCACCACCACTTGAGTGATATGAGTGACTCCACCATATGTGACTTTGAGTGTACCTACCTAGAGGGAGTGAGTGAGCCACCACCACATAGAGAGTGAGGTAGTTGATAGGTCTTGTGGGCCATTTCGATTTCTAACGACTTAACCACTACCTCCATTGTGTCTTCTCATTTGGTGCTAGGTACCATATACGATGACGCACCGATCCTCGACAACTTCATCCCTCCTTTGGACAAGACGATGGCCATGGTGGAATATGATGCACCCCCCACATGGTTCCATCACGATGAAGATGACTTGGTCTTTGCCACCTCACCTACACCACATGAGTGGAATGACTTAGGTAACATAAGTGAAGGTGACGCTCTTGTCTCACTAGTGAACATTGATTGCTTGCATGATGATGATCACCATATTGCCATGCTTCATGATTGTGCGACTTCCTCATGTGATGAATTACCCATTTATGATGAGTTTGACGATTCTCATGTGGAGTTCATTAGTTGTGATGCCATGTTGCATAGGATATCATGTGAAAATTCTATTGGTCACATCATGTTTCACAATCCGCTTGACTTGTCATATGCTATGCATGAGATACATCACATTGCATCTTTGCAATCTCATCGTAGTAACTATGCATATGCCATTCAAATAAACCCAATTTGCACATATGGCATAGATGACAAACCCATGGTTATTGACATTTGCTTTTCTTGTGATATTGCCATGCTTCCTTTGCATCATTTGCGCATTGTTCACATATGCCATGCCATGACGACCTAGATTCGGATATGCATTGTTTTGGATGTTGTCCATATTCTTCATATTATGCTCCCGCTATTGCACATGCGGAGACACCCATAGTTTCCTCATACATGTTAGGAGATTTTGATCCATCCCATCCATTACATGATCCCAATATTTGTCGGCACAATATGCTACCCATGAATAAACATGCTATTCATGTGCCATATATCTGCATGCTCAATTTGCGTCCCCGTCGCGTTATACATAACAACTATTTTTTCATGATGGGTGACATTTTCTTATACGATGCCTCGAATTTCTTTGAGCATTGCTTATCTTGTGCTAACTCTCACGTGCACATACACATCATGATGGATGATGTGTACATTTAGCATGCACAAACTTTGTTTCGTGTGTCTCCTTGTTGTGTAGGTACACATGATTCTTCGTCAACCTCGCAAGCGCACGAGTTGACGAAAAAAGCTCTAGAGAGCAACGAAGACGTGCGCCACCATGAAGTGCTTACCCTCCACCCACCCACTTTGCGCAAAGACTTCACGCATTTCTTCTACATGTCCTCACATGGTTATGGGTTATTGTCCATTATATATCCTTTGCCCATATTTCCATGTTCACTTTGCATGATATACTCATTTCCATTTGGATGGCATGCTTTGGTGACCCATGCTTTGCATTACACTTGATCCATGATTCTCGTGATGATATTGACATGTTTCCTTTGCATCATTTGCGCAATTGTTCACTATTGACATGCCATGATCACCATGCTTTGGAAATGCATTGTTTTGGATGTTGTCCATATTCTCCATATTATGCTTCCGCTATTGCACATGAGGAGACCCCATAGTTTCCTCATACCTATTAGGAGATTTTGATCCATCCTATTCATTGCATGATTCCATTAATTGTGTGCACGATATGCTTGCCATTGATATGAATAATATGCTTATGCCACATACTTGCTACAATTTGCGTCCCAATCATATGAAGCATAATAACTATCATTGCATGATGGATGACGTATGCATATACCATGCCTCAAATTTCTTTGAGCATTGCTTATCTTGTGCTAATTCTCATGTGCACATTCACATCATGGATGATGTGTACATTTACCACACACATACTTTGTTTCGTGTGTCTCCTTGTTGTGTAGATACACATGATTCTTCGTCAACCTCACAAACGCACGAGTTGACGAAACGAGCTCTAGAGAGCAATGACGACATGCGCCACCATGGAGTGCTTACCCTCCGCCCACCCTCTTTGTGCAAATACGTCACACATTTCTTCTACATGGCTATGGCTTTTTCCTCATTACACTTATTGTGCCTATATTGCCATGTTCACTTTGCATGATATGCTCATTTCTATGCCCTTGCCGTGCATTTGTGACCCATGCTTTGCATCTCACATGACACTTGATTATATGACTTGTATGTGTATTTGCAAGCTTGATGGAGATATTACCTGTTA
This sequence comes from Elymus sibiricus, assembly GCA_039707655.1. Classification (NCBI taxonomy): domain Eukaryota; kingdom Viridiplantae; phylum Streptophyta; class Magnoliopsida; order Poales; family Poaceae; genus Elymus; species Elymus sibiricus. Next base: position 245,680,708 of record CM077665.1, read on the forward strand.
TTGTCATGTTCGCTTTATGCCCCATGCCTATGATGATACATTGATCTCGCTTTGTTTTCATGCTCGCGATATGTCATGCGCATTTTTTATGCCTACTATTTACTCACATGACATGATTGCCACGATTCCGTCTAGTATGTTGCATCTTCGCACTACTAGTTTGCACGACATGATTGCTATGCTTGCCTATGTTGCATCACCAATGATTCATACTTGCTCCTTTCATGCGGTTGATGACAACCATTGCCATGCTTTGCACATGAGAAAAATTGAATATTGTCCAATTGCTCCATATGATGCCTCTCTTATGCTAGATGAATTGTCATGTATTGAGTGGACCGTTGCTTTTAGTCTTGCTAATGAGAATTGCCCCCATAGCTTTCTCCCATATTATTGGACCTTTTGCCATCTTTCATGTGAAGCATGCTTGTCTTCCTTCTTTGCATCATATGCTTAGTGGCATGACTATTGTCTTTGTTGCAACATATTATTCATGCACTTGTGATCCTAATGGTTATGTGCAAGAGAAGAGAACCATCATGATGGATGATGTGTTTGTCTACCATGCACATACATTCTTTGCTTTGTTGTGTGTATGTGTAGGATATTTCGACTACATGTTAACTTCCACTTCACGTGAGTTGATCATTCGAGCTCTTGAGAGCGAGCCACTTTTGATCGACGCGTTTCTACATCGCACTTGCATGCGCATCGACATTGTGAAGGACACACAAGGACAAGTTTTCACAGTGACATCCTTCTTGAGCATGGATATTGTGAATCATTACTTGTGTTGCTTGCACCATAATATATATTGGTCATCTTGGACCACTTATTTGCACACATGTTAGTCATATTGCTTTTACTCACGATTGCCATATTGCCATGCCTCATATATACCTTGTGTGTTGCATCCAACTTGTGGATTGGTTGCTCTTATCATATGTTTGGCTGCAACAATGTCATTTTTTCACATTTGTCACATGCCATTAATTGCTACATGCTTGACTTACTTGCTTCACACATGATAACCAATTGCTCTTTCTATTGTGTTGAGTTTCACACTATCTTCACTACACCATACGCACATTATGCTTGGATTGCCGCATGTGATTAGACATTTCATTTTATTTGGTGTTGTGAATGATTCCTATGCCTACCATAGACCAATTGTTGAGCACTTTGGGCATGCTTGCTACTACTTTGAGGTAGATGCTTGTTCACTTGTCACATATATTTGCATCACTACCTCACCTTTGCATACTTGTTCCCATGATGTTTTTCTTGTGCTCAACTTATATGCTTACATGTCATGCCACAATCCCATGTAACATCCTATGATATGCATGATAACGACACTTGTTTGGTGAATCACCGCTTGAATGCTTGGTCTTGCATTAACGCTAACCACATTTGTTTTCCCAAGTGTTTGTCATGTTTGCTCCTTTTAAAGGAATTACAAGATGGTACGACATTGGAGAGTGCTCATTTCGAGCTTGACGATGATAAGTGCTTGGTGATTGTCCACTTCTACACGGCGACGCCATCTCTTTCCCATGGTGATTTAGATTTCGAACCGAGGACGAATCTTTCCCAAGGGGGAGGGGATGATGCGGAGCATACTACGGACATACCCATGACAAGAGTCCATTCGGCCAGTGACACGTGCGACATTAACTTCACATATATAAAGGTGAATCATCTCCTTTACACGTGTTCACTTGACCCCTTCGAGGATGGTATACTACTTGACATTCCTCTCGTGTGCATACAAAGGTATTGCCGGAGCTTCACGGGTGACGAGGAGTACAAGCGCCAAGGAACAACTACACCATCCGCGAGGGAAGCGTGGAAGCGACGATGGAGCTATTGAAGTTACAACGGCCGGACATCCTGCGCGTATGCAGAAGAAGAGGAGCAGCGCCATCGAGCGGCCGAAGCATCAGCGGCCGGACATGAGGACACCCGAAGCCGCAGCTCCCTGACCAGCGCCAGGCCTGGCATCCGGCCAAAGCCCCGGACATCCGGCGCCTCGCGAATGGCCAGACATCCAGCCCCCAGCCTGGACATCCGACACCTGCCTGCACGTAGAGACGGGCCGAAGGGCCATGTATCTCCCTCTCACTTACCCCTTCGTTGCTAGGACTATATACTCCACCCCACCTCATTTCTAGGGTTAGAAAAGTGATAGCTCATTCATAGTTAAGCTTTGCTCCTTCCTCTACCTCTCTCATGGAGACCAAGGCCTCCACCGAAGAAGATCCCTTAGAGGATGTCAAGGCCCCTTTCGAGGGAAGATCCATCTACGGATTTCAAGGCCCATCTCTCCTAGAGATTTGGATGAACTACCCATGTATCTTTATTTCCATTGTTGTCTTGGATCTTGATGCACCTCATGTATTGCTTGTGATTTGAGGAGTACTTGGTGTGGATCTTGTCCATTAGAGTGTTTTCCCCTTTGATTTCTCCATGTTATCCCCTCGTGTTCTTCGTGTTCTTCCTCAAATCGACATCAATTCGTAAAGATAGGGCCACCCTCGGGTTTGCCCTGTATCATACTGTCGTATCAAGAGATAACACATACCACTGAATTCATCAACCGCATCAAGACTTGAAGAAGAGGCGACAATTCTGATGTGGGTAATCGTTCAAGCAAGAAGAATACAGAGGAAGTACTACGAGTTTGCAACTTCGTTATCAATTAAGAATGAACTTGAGATGTACTCCCTCCGTCCCAAACGGGCTGTTTGCTTTGCTTCCACAAAAACCAGCCTGAGTAAGGCATGGATCTCAGTCATCCGATTTTGGAGGCCTGGGGCCGAGATCTGTGCCTGGCTAAGGAGCTGCCTGATAGGTCTCCATCCAAACAGCCCTAAAATAAGTGCCAGGGCCAAATTTGAACTAAAGCCACGACACTTACTTTGGGACGGGGGGAACAACTTTTATTGCATGCGCTTTAAGCAAAAGCATCCATAGGTTGTTCTAGCAATTGGCCACTTCAATCTCGGCATGACAATGGGTAGGGTATGGGGGTATGGGTACATACAACGCCCTTCTGCCCAAACCCATAACCACAAAAACTTTCTATACCCACGCATTTCAATACCGATGGACACAAACTGATACCCATGCCGATACCCATCGAGTATCCTGTACCCAATGGGTATCCAATGGGTACAATATATAGTATTTACATTTTGAAAAAGTAGAAGAAAGTCTAAACTTCAAGTGATGATGAACTGTTAGTCTAGCACCAACACGGCCTCCTCCAGTGGGTGGCCTGTTGCGGGCAACAAGGGAGTACAATAAGCAGTTGGTGGAAGCCCGACATAGTGGAAGGGGGTGATGAAAAGTGGAGATCGCAGATCGGAGAGTTGGACAAGAGCTTGTTGGTGATCAGGCGATATTTCATCATTTCGAGAAGTAACATATGACATAGGAGTGGCGACTTCGTGGTTGCGGTCTTATTGGCTATGGCTAGTTTAGGGAATAAGCTATTGAGGGTTGGGCCATAGAACTTGGATGTTGACCCTACATTTCATAGGAGTTATTTTAATTTAATAATTTTATCTGGGTATCCATTGGGTTACCCATAGGTGCAATTTCATACCCATACCCTACTCATATACTCCCTCCTTCCCAAAATAAGTGACTCAACTTTGTACTAACTCTAGTACAAAGCTAGTACAAAGTTGAGTCACTTATTTTGGGACGGAGGGAGTATTTTGAAGGTATGGATACCCATTACCCATGGGTACAATATCTTACCAAGTCCTACCCATGCCCGCTATTTTGGGGTAGGGTACCCACGGGTACCTAAACCCATGGGCAAAACTGTTATCCCGTCAATCGTACTTCCTCCATCCCAAAATAAGTCTCAACCTTAGTACAATTTTGTACTAAAGTTAGTACAAAGTTGAGACATTTATTTTGGGATGGAGGGAGTATAACCTTTTGAGGTAGGGATGCCTTCAATAAACAGTTACGTATTTTTAGACATCAAGTAAAATAGGCTCTAGCGCATAGAATTCAGTTTTCCACACAATATTGATCCATCATATCCTCATAGTTTAATTAATAACCTTCTATATACAATGAGAAAATCAAATATGTTCAGTTGAGAATGAAGTGTATATGCCCGCCTAAACTGTCACAAATTTCAGCTACATCACCCCCTCCAACTATAAAATCCGTTACATAATCCCTCAAGTTCCCAAAACCAAACAAAACACTGCCTAAGACCACGTTAAGCTGATTTGGAAGCCGGATTTGCTGATGTGGACACACCCAATATTAAAGCATCTCTAGCCCATTCCCCAAGAGTGATATATGGGCAAAAACTTCCATTCTGGGGAATGAAAAGCCATCTTGCCCATCCCCAAGTTCCTTTAGCTCCCCAAGAATTAGCTTTTCATCCCCAAAACTTGTCACTCTAGCCCATTTTTTTTGCTATGAGAAGAGCGCTTCTCATTACAAATGGGGAGGCCACTCCACCCTTACATTCATTGCATGGCGACCAACGGCACGACACCAAACACCAAGCAATGAACCGCCTCAATCTCCGCATGCCGCCTCCCCGATGCTGATGCTGCCAACATCCCCTCAATCTGCCGGTACTATCCCAAGCCGTCTTCCCAATTGCTGAGCCCCTGCATAGCTTGCCGACGCCTACCTCATTCCCATGTCCTAGTCTCAAGCCTTGTTCCTTGTCGCAGCAGCCGCCACTAAAGGACCGTGTCATTAGACTCTGAATGTGGGGCAAGTGGGCGACAGAGATCCATATCACGATCACGGCAACGCGGGTGTGGCTTGGCATGCGCCAACGATATCGTCGTGCTCCACTTATTCGGGAGCCGCATGAAGCTTAACTTTCTTGAATGACGCCACGGCCACCATCACGCCTCTTGGGCCGAGAAGGAGCAACACGCTACCAAGTGTGCTGATGCCGCCTTGGTGGCGGCGCTGCTCGAGGACCCGCGGATCGTGTCCGTGGAGAACGCACGCATGATCAAGCGCGAGCGTCGCGAGATCACCGGCCTCGCCAACGAGGACAACTCAATGTCGTGGAGTCAACCCACAGCCAACGACCACGGGGCAAACCCCTGCGACGAGGGGGGGGGGTGATCCCCATCTACTCTGAGACCGACTTCTTGGAATTCTCCGCGTAGAGCTCCTCTTGATATATGTAGTATCTAGTTCTATGCTTTAGTTAGTTCGATGTCAACGTAGTGGTATTGTAGTAGGTAATGGACTGCTTAACTACGCTACGTATGATGTTAATGTGGTACCGTTGTTTAGTTATGCAATGAAGTAGTTCAAATTTGTATTTAAAAAATTTGCGTGCAAACAAAATTATTTGGGGGGTAGAGTCTTGGGGGTGGGGCTAGCTAGACAGACAAAAACTCAATTCCCTAAAAAATGACGAATTAAATGATGGGGTATAGGATGGGGAATTAAAAAATAGGGGATTGTCTAGAGGTGCTCTTGTCGATCTTGACATCACACCACCATCATGTTGCACCTTGACATTGCTAATCATAAAGTGTAGCAGCATCCACCACGGTCGAGGCGCACCCGATGTGCCTGCGGCACTGACAAAGCTCCGGTCAAGCTCTTTACGGCCATGAGGCAAACAGTGATGTGGGGCCAAGGCCGTGGTGCGTGAAGCTTTTGGCGAACTGCAACATTTGGTGGACATGGCACCAGCCCAGGTATGGAAGGAGTAGAATGTGGCCTGCTGCCGGCGTCGACTTCTCATGCATCCTTGCCGGCGCTAACATTGTTGATCATAGCATGTAGCAGGATCCACCACGATCGAGGCGCACCCGTTGTGCCTTCAGCACTGACAAAGCTCCGGTCAAGCTCTTTACGACCATGAGGCGAAACAATAATGTGGGGCCAGGGACGTGGTGCGTGAAGCCTTTGGCGAACTGCAACATTTGGTGGACATGGCACCAGCCTAGGTATGGCAGGAGCAAAATGTGCCCTGCTGCCAACGCCGACTTCTCATGCATCCTTGCATTGAGAAACAACGCAACCGATTTCTTATGCATACTTCCGATGAGAAACAACATTGGGTGACTGGCACTGGCTCGGTATGGCAAGAGCATCATGGCCGCCAATGCTGATGTTGACTTCTTATGCGTCCTCACGATGAGAAGCCATGGCTACTTAGATAAGCTAGTTGTGTGTCACAACACTAGCGGACAACGTTGCTGACCAAACACAGGAGGAGGCACGAGGCCATTCGGCATTGCTCGCCGCTCCTACACACCATTGCAGCTTGACACCGCCAAGACATTTCCCGTCATCACACAGCCACCAGCTACCGTGCTCGGCAGCACCAATACCCACCTCACATATCAACCGACGCCCTATCAAGCCGAGCAATGTCAACAAAGCACACAAGTGAGAGGAACCACCAGCACGCGCACTCAAGTCATCGTACCAATCTAGGCAAGCCAAATCACTGACACCAAAATAACACGGGAGAAGGGGTTTGAGTCGACGAAGGACGAGCCAATGCTACGAGTAGCAGTGTCGTGATCCGCGGGAGGTGAGCCCCTGCGTAGTGGTGTCGCGGTCTGCGGGAGATCCTAGCGCGGCACAGCTTGCTCCGATGCAAGCTGGTAAGTGGACAATGGAAACAAGGACAACGAGAAGTGGGCGCACAACAACTGTATGCATGAAGAGCAAACGGGTCACACTGGTGCTAACCTATGCGCTCCTCGAGTGGATCAGCTCATAGCACTCTTCCCCCACATGGCATCTTCTCCTACCTCATAGCACAGACTGTTGCCACTCAAGAGCCGAGAACCTCTTCCCACCAGCATGGTGCGGGTGCCAGCTTTAGCACCGAGACTACACCGCAGAGATGTTGCGCCTGACATGTGCGGGGACTGCAGGGCAGCTTTTCTAGGAAGGCACTACTATAATGGATGAGGAAGAGCAAGCTCCATATGGTTCCCAGGATGATGTGCCTGTATAAGTTAAACAATAAATCCTAGTCTGCATGCTATGTGGGTCAAACCATCTCCAAAACTTTCACACAAAAATAGCATCTTCAAAACCAGCTTGGAGGTTTGTGATCAGGTGTGTTGCCTGGTTTTGGAAACTTGAGGTGATTATATAACCAATTTTAGAGTTAAGGTGGTGATGTTGCCAAATCGAAAAGTTTAGGGGGTACATGAACTCTTTTCTTTGGTTGATTAATTACATGGCATGCCCTAACATTTTTTCCCAGCTATTGGTTAGCCAAGATATTGGCTAGAGATACCTTGACCCTATTTTTTTCACCAAGAATAGTTCTCAAATACTAGCATGTAAACAAGACGAGAAGCACATCTCACCGATGGTTGGGATAGTGGTAACGATCTCGCCCAGCTTCAGCTTGTAGAGGATGGTGGTCTTTCCGGTGGCATCAAGACCGACCATGAGGATCCGCATCTCCTTCTTGGCGAAGAGCCGGCTGAAGAGCTTCCCGAACGCGAGCCCCATCTCGCCCTACCCTCCTCTTCCGATCACCTGCAATTCGCGACCATTGCTCGCTCAGATCTCAGATCTCCATTACGGGACCCAGCCCGAAAAACAAACGGCTCAATACACATCCTCATGCGCAAATCTAACCCCACGTGTCGGATAGATCACACGAAAGTCGTATAGATACTAGAAGCACGAACTACACGCGCCCAAATAAATTCGAGAACCTCGACGTGACGGAACGGTCGCAGATCTAGCGCCGCCGAGGACCACGCAATTCGAACGTCAGATCCAATATTTGGATCCGTGATCTCGGCAGAAAACCGATGATTGATTTCTCTGCGACGATGGGAACGGAAGGGAGATCGGCACGCGCAAGAGAATAAAAAACAACACATGGATCAATCCGGGGGGGGGCGGAGAGAGGGATCAGTCACCTGCTAGAAATGCGATGCCGGGAGGGCGGAGATTTGAGGGATTTGTTAGTCGAAGGACGCGGGTGATGGGGAGATAATAGTCGTGCCTACCGGCTGGTGACAAATGGGGTGTGGTGGTGGGGCTCCTTGATCCCCGGATTAACAGGTCACATTATTTTTCCAAAAAAAATCAAGGGAAGGAAGGTTATGTCTAGCTTTATTAACTTTTGGACCCTAATAAGTAGTATCACAGGTCCAAGCACAGGGCAACTCCAAATACCTTTTGTGACAAATTTAGCGACACGAGGATGGCAACTGTTGTCGTAAATTTTGTGTTTCATTTATTTTGACATAAATTTACCGTGTATAATTGAAATTTGCCATCCTTGTGTGATTGAAATTGCCGTCGAAAAGGTCAGAACCGAAGTGTCACGCACCAAACGTGTGACACTTATCATTTAGGTATTTTTTCCCTTTTTGTTGAATACAATCCTTCGCGCAACTTTATGCATTCATTCACCATACATTGTCAGAGTGCAAAATGTCACTAAAAAATAGGAAATGTACTAAAGGTTACATTTTACATGCTAGTTAATATAGCATGTCTAGTTGATTCATAAGTCATCTCGTCTTCCTCTAAAGAATGCAAGACATAAGAAAGCATCTCTCATAATTGGCCCCCTCCCCCCGCCCCCAATTGATCGGTTCCTCCGTTCCTTCCAATCATCCACACCGTTTTGGCAGTGAGTCTCAATCTTTACCTAATATTAGAGGGGGAAGGCTTTTATAATCTTCATAAGTCACCATTTTATGTCTGTTAATTTTATGTTAACTACAAAGGTTGACGGCTAAGATCTAAAAGAGCCTAATGCGGAGCATCCTACGGTCGCCCCCATGGATGATACACCAACTCGCCAAGTACCAAGTGGACCGACCACAAGAGCTCGTGCACATGCCATTGAAACTAAGATGAACTCCCTCCTCTTCGAACTAGACATGAATATGAATGGGACTTGGATGTTACCTCACAATGGAACTCCATGCATCATTAGGTACGAGGAAGACATCCATCAACGGACCAGGGAGCGCCACGAAGCCCAAGAAGAGGAGCGAGAAGAGAACGCAGAAGAAGGAGTTCAGTAGCAAGTCAAACGGCCGACTCCCAAGTGACCCCGTGCGCATGAGCCCTCCAAAAAACTTTCTGGAGACCCCGTATGATGCGGAGCATCCTACGGAGATCACCATGTCGAGATTACGTTAGGCAAGTGACATGTGCGACATCTACTTCACATATATAAAGGTGAATCATCTCCTTTACATCTGCTCACATGACCCCTTCGAGGATGGTATACCACTTGACACTCCTCTCGTGTGCATACATAGGTATTATCGGAGCTTCACGGATGACGAGGAGGAGTGCAAGCGCCAAGGAACAACTACACAATTCGCGAGGGAAGCGTCGAAGCGACGACGGAAGAAGACGGAGTTGTTAGAGCTACAACGGCCAGATATTCGGGCAAAGGCCGGACATCCGATGCCTATACAGAAGAAGAGGAGCAGCGCCCTCGAGCGGCCGAAGCATCAGTGGCCGGACAACCGGTCCCAGCCCGAACATCCGGCACGACATCGCCAGGCCGGACATCCGTCCCCCTGCCGGAAATCTGGCGAGGAGACAGAATCCCGCCAAACCAGCCAAGCTTCGGGTCAGACATCCGGCCATGCCCCGGACATCCGACGCCTCATGAGAGGACGGACATCCCCCCCAATCGGACATTCGGGGCCTGCCTACACGCAGAGACTTGGGTCGCAGACCATGTACCCCTTCGCCCCTCACTTACCCCTTCGTGGCTAGTACTATATATACTCCACACCCTCCACCATTTTAGGGTTAGCAAAGTGATAGCTCATTCTAGTGAGCTTTGCTCCTTCCTCTACCTCTCTCATGGAGACCGAGGCCTCCACCGGAGGAGATCCCTAGAGGATGCCAGGGCCCCTTTCGAGAGAAGATCCATCATGGATTTCAAGGCCCATCTCTCCTGAGATTTGGATGAACTACCAATGTATCTTTATTTCTATTGTTGTTCTTGGGAGTTTTTGTTGATTTTGATTCGTGGAACTTGTGTTTGGCAACTGGATCTAACTGCTATTGCGTTCCCTAGCCTCAATTTTTATTTTTCCCCATCCAATTTTGCGTTTGGAATCATCAATTTTCGCCCCAAATCGAGTTTTCGAGCCCCGAATCGCGATCTGGATTTGTCGAGCCCTTGGTCGGATATCTAGGTCCGCAGCCGGACATCCAGCTCCTGGAGCACCAAAACAGACGCGGTTCTGGACATCAGTGCCAGGATTTCCAGCCTAGCCCCGGATGTCCCGCCCCTGTAGGTTTCAGCCACGTGTGTCTCACCGTTTCGGTCATAACTAATTCATCCAGAGTCCGATTTTGGCGTTCTTTAGCTCGTTTTGTAGCTATTGACACCCACCATCCACCAAAATTAGTTACACCATCATTTGACTCCATCAAAATTTTCAAATTTTGGCAAGTTTGCCTAGGCCCTCCACATATCATCTACAATACCACCATAGCTTTCCGCAACCTAACCCATTTTGATTCTAATTGCATTTGTGGTTGCTTGAGCTGTGATTTGAGTCTCCTAAGGTGTTTCGGCTACTTAGGGACAGTTACTTCTTCATCAATCATTGGCGACGTGTATCGTGCCATCGACTACATCAAGCAACGACTTCCGCCATCGACGACGGCCATCCATCGTTTGAGACCAACTTCAACCGTAAGCAAGGTCGGTTACCCCGACTTCGTGAAAGGTTAAATGTGACGAAGGTATCCATTCTGTCAGAATCTTTTCCTTCCTTGCCATTACACCTTGATAGCCCCACCATCTTTGCAAACACCTTCATACCTATTGAGACTAGCATTCCGAGAATTGTTGGGCTTTGCGAAAACTTGTGCACCATAGTGATACGATATCATAGTGTAACATCATTTGAAATATCATATAACGCAATTGCTAGCTCCCGTGCATGTCTTGTGATAATTGTCTCATATATTTGGTTGAGGCTCAATAAGCATAGTGGAAAGGAAGAGAAGAGCAAAAAAAGCTTTTAAGCAAGAAAGAATGATCAAAAGCTTCTAAGCAAAGAGAATTGAGCATGAAAAGATATACTTGTGCATGAGGATATGGAATATGAAACGTTTTGCTTGCATGAATAGGATTGGTGCCAAGTGGTGAATCATGCCCAAACATGCAATCAAGCTAGTGTCTCTCCTTGTGTTTGTGCAACACGAGCTTAGTCTTCGTTAGGAAATTTTGTATTGCTCATCCCTACAGTTGTACAAGCCCCATTACCCCACAGCGTGTGTTTCTTTATTGCCCTACTCTATATTTTTGATCGCTTGCTTTGCATTTTGATTTATTTGGATTGATTTCAACTCTTACAATATCTTGGACTTCAATTTGCTTGATATTTTGTGCCACTAACGCCACCGAGCTCCACTATAAGCCATTTGTGTAGGTTATGAGAATTGGACAAGGTTGTTTTTCACCATGTACACTCTTTTCCTTGCATATTTGAGATCCATTTGATATGTTCATTCCACCTCGTTCTCACACCTTCTCGAGTGCTTCTATGGATAGGGACTGCACATCTCCTTCGGTCTACAACAAGAATGACGAGTTCGATGCCATGAAGAACATCATTGATGCCAAGATGGATGCTCAAATGGAGGTGCTCAAGGTCCTCGTCAACATCGACAGGAGGTCTTCCTCATCTTCGATAAGACGCTCAACTGCACATGCTTCCACTGGTAGAGAAATGGCTAGCCACAACTATTGTTGGTGGCGCACCATTTTCACGCAACACCAACACTATTTTTTTCAAATAGTGCTGACGTCGGTTAAATTGGTACGTCACTAGTAATAGGTTCTGGTTGCGTGCCGCCTAAAACCCACGCCACCAATAATTGGGATCAAAAAGTTTGGCCCAGCGCAAGTTATTAGTGGCGTGTGAAAATATTCCACGCCATTGATACTATAAGTAGTGGTGGCGTGAGTGAATAGTGCCACGCCACCAGTAATCAAACCGATCCGTTTTAAATTTTGATTTTTTTAACCAGCTACTAGTGGCATGAGTGAATAGTACCACGCCACTAATAATAAAATCCATGTAATTTATGTCCACGCCACCAATAAAATTATATATATTTTAGTAGTAATAATAAATTTGTAGCCGAAAAAGGCAGAAATTGCCACGAGGCCCAACCCTGCCGGCAAAGCACATATTTCTTTTCTCTCTCGTTCGCTCTAATCTCTCTCTCGATCGACCTCTGTGTCGATGCACTAGAAATGGGGTATCCAGTGCCCCTGACTTATGCACATGCAGTAGTAGCAGAACCCCGTCAAAACACCAACCCAAGCCAGAGAAGCCGCTCTACGTGGGATCAAGGAGCGCATCAAGAAGATGAAGCCAACATCCAAGACCCCGGCAGAAGCAGCCTCCGCAGTCTAAGCAACACTGGCAAGGTCGATGCAATGGCCTAGTCCAGTCCTGAGCTGCGCCAGCCACGTCCTCGGTGCCTGCCGGGGACCGAGGCGCACGCACCTTCAAGAAGACCCGGCAGGCCGTCCCCCGGCAGGCGCGAGCCGATCGGCCACCGCTCCACCGCATCGCAACACCAGTCAGTTGTCGATGCGGTGTCGAGCCCTCAGGTGGCTAAGTGGCTCTCGCTAAGCACGTGGCGACGCACCAGAAGGCGGATTACATCCATTTGACACCCGTCCAGAGGCGTGTCAAGATACTAAGCAACAAGCAGTCAAGCGGTGGTAAGAGCTTGCCGGGGATGCACCCCCGCACGCCACCTAGACTAGCATTTATGGCATTTTATCCTAAGTGCCAGAGTTAGGTATGATAGCACTGTTACCTATCTAATCACTAGATAATGTCTGTTTTGCCACTGTGGTTGCCCCTTGACCTAAAAAAGGAGGCCCAAGGCAACCTAGCTCAGGATTCGGACTTTTGGACACTTGTACTCGCGTAGTAGCTCTCCTGAAGGCGACCTTGTCGGGTTTGAGCTCTGCGTGTGCTTCGTGCTCCTCCGATCAATTCACCAAAGCAGGAGTAGGGTTTTACGCTTCTCAGCGGCCTGAACCTGGGTAAAACACCCGTGTCTCATCGTCGCGATGTCCCATGACCTCTGCTCTTTGTGCAAAGTGATCTCGCCCCCGCCGAACCAAAAGGGGCTGATGGCCCCATAGGTGATTGTGTGCATCCGTGCCCTGACATCTTTGGCGCGCCAAGTAGGGGGTGCGTCATTTGCACGAATGTGAGTTCGTGAGCAGCGCGTCGATCTTCATCACCGTCTTCTTCACCCATGGCTCCCAAGAAGAAGACCGGCGCAACCGCGTTTCCCTCCACTTCGAAGGCCCCCTCGCACGCAGGTGCGGACGCCGTTGGCACCGCGGCGGCGGTGAATGAGGCGGGCGTCGTGGGTGATGCGACTGGCGCAGGCGGCGCCACCATCGTGTCTCCCACGGCCGAAGCCGGAGAGGAGCAACATCTTGGTGAACTCGGCCCTAGTGCCGCGGTAGGATAAAACGTTCAGTCTCCACCTCCCCGCCGCACTGGTGGCCGTGGCCGCAAAAGCGGCACCCAATCTGGAGCAAGCCATGATCTCCCAGCTGCGCCCGTCACAGGCGCGGCAGTCTGACGCCCACCTCGCTCGGAGCAAGACGGAGCGCCAAGCGGGACCGTAGTCCCACAAGTTCGACCTCCTCCGTGACAGACCACCCCGACGACCGGCGCACGGCGACGAGATGCCCCTCCTGGTTCCACCAGGAGTCGAGCGACGTCGCGATCTTCCTCCCTAGCCATGCCGGCCAAAGCAGCATAAGCGATGGCGCGGGCTCAGCTGCTGCTAAACTTCCCGTCGGCGGCCGACAAGATGGACTAGTGGAGAGCCACCATCCAGAGTTTGATCGGCTTCGTTGAAGCCAGCAAATCGCAGCATGTAGAGCCGTCAAGATACCCGCGGACGGCGACGGCGGCCCGGGCTGACGGTCGCGTCGAGGGGGCCGCGCTGACGGTACAATCCCATCTGCAACAGCAGACCTAGAGGCAGCCACAACAAGCTCCACGTGTCGACGAGCCCGACGAGGCATCTATGGTCTCATCCGGCCCGCGCGGTCACCGGGACCAGCGGCGTGTCCTGGACGACCGGCGAAGGGAAGACGCGCGCGTCACCTTAGAGCGGCGTCGGGAAGCACACCGCCAATCCGACAGACGCAAACGGCCCAGATGCTGGCGCCCCCTCACCCAGTGTTGGCGGGTACCTACCTTATGAGGTTGGGTGCCCTGCCTTCACTTGCGAGCTGCAACAGGTGATAACCCACAAGTATAGGGGATCGCAACAGTTTTCGAGGGTAGAGTATTCAACCCAAATTTATTGATTCGACACAAGTTGAGCCAAAGAATATTCTCGAGTATTAGCAGTTGAGTTGTCAATTCAACCACACCTGAAAGACTTAATATCTGCAGCAAAGTATTTAGTAGCAAAGTAATATGGAAGTAACGGTAACGATGGCAAAGTGACAGTAGCAGTGTTGTAGTGATTGTAACAGTAGCAACGGAAAAGTAACTTAGCAAAGATCAATATGCGGAAAGCTCGTAGGCAATGGATCAGCGATGGATAATTATGTCAGATGGCATTCATCATGCAGCAGTTATAACATAGGGTGATACAGAACTAGCTCCAATTCATCAATGTAATGTAGGCATGTATTCCATATATAGTCATATGTGCTTATGGAAAAGAACTTGCATGACATCTTTTGTCCTACCCTCCTGTGGCAGCGGGGTCCTAATGGAAACTAAGGGATATTAAGGCCTCCTTTTAATAGAGATCCGGACCAAAGCATTAGCACTTAGTGAATACATGAACTCCTCAAACTACGGTAATCACCGGAAAGAATCCCAGTTATTGTCACCCTGGGGGATGCGGATCATAACTCGTAATGGGTGTCTACAACTTGCAAGATAGGATCAAGAACACACATATATTCATGAAAACACAATAGGTTCAGATCTGAAATCATGGCACTCGGGCCCTAGTGACAAGCATTAAGCATAGCAAAGTCATAGCAACATCAATCTCAGAACATAGTGGATACTAGGGATCAAACCCTAACCAAACTAACTCGATTACATGGTAAATCTCATCCAACCCATCACCGTCCAGCAAGCCTACGATGGAATTACTCACGAACGGCGGAGAGCATCATGAAATTGGTGATGAAGGATGGTTGGTGATGACGACGGCGTTGATTTCCCCTCTTCGGAGCCCAAATCAGGCTCCAGATCTGCCCTCCCGAGGAAGAACAGGAGGTGGCGGCGGCTTCGTATCATAAAACGCGATGAACTCTTCTCTCTGATTTTTTTCTCCGTAAATAGGAATATATAGGAGTGGAAACGAGGTCGGAGGAGCCACAGGGGGCCCACAAGCCACACGGGCGCGCCCTAGGGGGGTGGGCGCGCCCCCCTGGCTTGTGGCAGGTGGTGGGCCCCTGCAGTTGATTCTTTCGCCAGTATTTTTTATTAATTCCAAAAATATTCTCCGTAAATTTTCAGGTCAATCCGGGAACTTTTATTTCTGCACAAAAATAACACCAAGGCAATTCTGCTGAAAACAACGTCAGTCCGGGTTAGTTCCATTCAAATCATGCAAATTAGAGTCCAAAACAAGGGCAAAAGAGTTTGGAAAAGTAGATACGTTGGAGACGTATCAACTCCCCCAAGCTTAAACCTTTGCTTGTCCTCAAGCAATTCAGTTGATAAACTGAAAGTGATAAAGAAAAACTTTTACAAACTCTGTTTGATCTTGCTGTTGTAAATATATCTAACTGATGTGCAGATTTTCAGCAAAGATTATGAACTAACCACATTCACAATAACATTTAGGTCTCATATTTACTCATATGAATGGCATAATCAACTAGCGAGCAATAATAATAAGTCTTGGATGACAACAATTTTATCAAAACAATCATGATACAATATGACATAATGGTATCTCGCTAGCCCTTTCTGAGACCGCAAAACATAAATGCAGAGCACCTTTGGAGAACAAGGACTGACTAGACATTGTAATTCATGGTAAAAGAGATCCAGTCATACTCATACTCAAAATCAATTAATAGCAAAGCATACAAATGACGGGAGTGCTCTCTAACTGGTGCCTTTTATGAGAGGGTGATGACTCAACAGTAAAATAAAATAGATAGGCCCTTCACAGAGGGAAGCATTGATATGCAGAGGTGCCAGAGCTCGAATTTTTAAAACAGGGATGAATAATAATTTTGAGCGGTATGCTTTCATTGCCAACATAACAACTAAGAGACCTCGATATCTTCCATTCTAGATACATTATAGGCGGTTCCCAAACAGAATAGTAAAGTTTTTACTCCCCCTCCACCAAATCAGTCACACTCCACGGCGGGCCGAATCCACGGGTACCGTCCATACAAACACAATCTTGGGGGAGTTTTGTTTATTATATATTGATTTGAATTTTGAGCGTGGGACTGGGCATCCCGAATACCAGCCACTTTCTCGTGAATGATAGTGAATAAACACATCTCGTGAGAATAACCCACCTAGCATGGAAGATACTGACAGCCCCCAGTCACTACATGAGCGATATGGGCATACAAAACGGAATATTTATTTGAAGGTTTGGAGAGTGGCACATGCAAATTTACTTGGAACGGCAGGTAAATACCGCATATAGGTATGTATGGTGGACTCATATGGAACAACTTTGGATTTATGGAGATGGATGCACAAGCAGTATTCCCGCTTAGTACAAGTGAAGGCTAGCAGAAAACTGGGAAGCGACCAACTAGAGAGCGACAACAGTCATAAACATGCTTTGAGATTAACCAACATTGAATGCAAGCATGAGTAGGATATAAATCACCATGAACATAAACATCGTGGAGGCTATGTTGGTTTTGTTTCAACTACATGCGTGAACATGTGCCAAGTCAAGCCACTCGAATCATTCAGAGGAGGATACCATTCTATCATACTACATCACAACCATTTTAATATGCATGTTGGCACTCAAAACAAACCATTATTAACTCTCAGCTAATTAAGCATGGCATGAGTAACTATAATCTCTAATTGTCATTGCAAACATGTTCAACCCATAATGAGCTGAATCCCGGACGATGAGCTAATCATATTTACAAAAACAAAATAGGTCGAGTTCATACCAGCTTTTCTCCATCTCAATCATTTCATCATATATCGTCATTATTGCCTTTCACTTGCACGACCGAACGGTATGAATAATAATAAGAGTGCACGTGCATTGGACTAAGCTGGAATCTGCAAGCCATAACTCAAAGGAGAAGGCAAGGTAATATGGGCTCTCTGATAGATAAACAATAATGCATATGAGAGCCACTCAATATGTCATCGTGGTCTTCTCCTTACGACCCAAAGAAGAAAGGAAAACTATTTACACGGGAAAGCTCCCAACAAGCAAAAGAAGAACGAGAAATCTTTTTGGGTTTTCTTTTAATACTACAACTAAACAAACTAGAAGGTAAGCTAGAACTAATTTTTTTTGGATTTTCTCAAGGTTAATTAAACACACAAGAAGAAAGCAAAAAGAAGAAAAAAAACTACCATGGATGGTACAATGAAAAAGTATGAACACCGACAACTGGAATGAGTGTGTGAACATGAATGTAATGTCGGTGAGAAATACGTACTTCCCCAAGCTTAGGCTTTTGGCCTAAGTTGGTCTAGGGCCACGGCTGGCCCGGATAATATCCGAAGTCATAATTGGGGTGGTACTGGACTGCGGCGGCTACTGCCTGAACTGCTACAGCGTGGAGGCGAGCGGCTTCCGCCTCTCTCTCATACTCATTTGCCTCCTCTCTGGTTATAAAGCGTCTTCGTTTTTCCTGAAAGTTAAAGAAGGCAGGAGCAGGAAGAGTAATATGGACAGCACGCTGTCAGTCAAAAATTAGACGGTACAGGATGGATTGTTCGTCCCTCTCAAGAAACTGGTAGCGCACCAAAGCCTCATAATCAAGAAAAGCAGGGGGTAACTCAATATCATTCTCTCTTATGGGTACCCCAAGATACTTAGCTACACGAGTGGCATAAATTCCACCAAAGAAATCTCCATCCTTAGCATTAAGATGTAACCTCCTAGCAATAATAGCCCCCAAGTTATATCGTCTATCTCCCATGACCGCACTTTTAAGAATACTGAGATCAGGTACGCAAAGATGGCTATGGTCATGTTTACCGTTAATGCATCTACCTATGAAGAGAGCAAAATAATGTATGGCAGGAAAGTGAATGCTCCCAAAAGTAGCTTGTGTAATGGTTCTAGTTTCTCCCACCGTGATGCTAGCAAGGAAATCATTATATTCATTTCTATGAGGATCGCTATTGCTACCCCACTGTGGAATTTTGCATGCATCGTTAAAATCCTCTAGGTCCATGGTATAGGACTTATCATAAAGATTAAATAGAACAGAATGAGAATTACGCCTGGATGAAAATTCAAACCTCCGCACGAAAGAATCGGTGAGTTGATAATATTGCTTGCATCGGTCTGAAATAAAATCCTTAAGGCCAGCATTCCTTATGTACGCGTAAAACTCTTCCTTGAACCCGGCATTGTCCATGAATTGATCCGACGGCCACTCACAAGGCCGCACTTGAGCTTCCCTTGGTGGTTCGAAGTCGGGCTCGCGTAACGCGAGCCTCGGGGTCTTCTTGCTCGAGGAACCACCTTGGTATATTCTCCTTAACATCTCTTTTGCTAAAAATTAATTCTGAAATTTTTAGTAACTCTAATTAAAAGTAAACAAAACTTAACAAAACTCATAGCAACTACTCCCACAAGTGCCTAGAAGCTATATCATGCATCAAAACTACTTGGGACCATACAAATTTGACATGCAAGCTCAAGAACAAGGTCACCACAGCAGCAAAAATTTGCAATATATAAAGCACTAGAACAACAACTAATTGGACCATTGGAGGAGTCACATACCGATGAGCAATCCCCTAAACAGTTTTGCAAATGGAGCTTTGAGCAAGGAGATCGAAAATGGCAGCAAAATGAGCTAGAACACGGGTTTGAGCAATGGTGGGATTTTTTCTGGGCGAAGACGAAGTGGATGGTGGCTGGAATAAGTGAGGGGGCCCCACGTGGGACCCACAAGCCAGGGGGGCGCGCCCAGGGGGGTGGGCGCGCCCTGCAGGCTTGTGGCCCACTCGTGCAGCCCCCTGATGCATACTCAGTGCCAAAATTCTTAAATATTCCAGAAAAATTCATACTAAAATTTCAGGGCATTCTGAGGACTTTTATTGTCAGGTCATTTTTCTATTGCACGGATAAAACGGAAAACAGGAAAATAATAGCATTTTTACTAAATTGAAACTAAGGAACAGGGAATAAAAGTTGGGTACAGAAGGTTGTGCCTTCTAAATTCATCCATCTCATGCTCCTCAAAAAGAATCCATCAATAAGGTTGATCAAGTCTTATTGACGAACCTTTTTCGAATGACATGAAACTGGAGAATTTTCGAATAACACTAGGTTACCTCAATGGGGATATGCATGTCCCCAACAATAAGTATATCATATTTCTTTTTGGCAGTAGGAAGAGGGAATTCAAAGCCTCCAATAATAATCGTTGAAACCTTTTCAATTGAGTTGATACTATGAGCTTGAGGTTGTTTCTTCGGAAAGTGTACCGTATGCTCATTACCATTAACATGAAAAGTGACATTGCCCTTGTTTCAATCAATAACAGCCCCTGCAGTATTCAAAAAGGGTCTACCAAGGATAATCGACATACTGTCGTCCTCGGGAATATCAAGAATAACAAAGTCCGTTAAGATAGTAACATTCGCAACCACAACAGGCACATCCTCGCAAATACCGATGGGTAAAGCAGTTGATTTATCAGCCATTTGCAAAGAGATTTCAGTTGGTGTCAACTTATTCAAATCAAGTCTACGATATAAAGAGAAAGGCATAACACTAACACCAGCTCCAAGATCACATAAAGCAGTTTTAACATAATTTCCTTTAATAGAGCATGGTATAGTAGGTACCCCGGGATCTCCTAGTTTCTTTGGTGTTCCACCCTTAAAAGTATAATTAGCAAGCATGGTGGAAATCTCAGCTTCCGGTATCTTTCTTTTATTTGTCACAATATCTTTCATATACTTAGCATAAGGAGACATTTTCAGAATATCAGTCAAATGCATACGCAAAAAGACAGGTCTAAGCATTTCAACAAAGCGCTCAAAATCTTCATCATCCTTTTTCTTGGATGGCTTAGGAGGAAAGGGCATGGGTTTTTGAACCCATGGTTCTCTTTCTCTACCATGCTTCCTAGCAATAAAGTCTCTTTTATCATATGTCTTATTCTTAGGTTGTGGGTTATCAAGATCAACAGCAGGTTCAATCTCCACATCATTATCATTACTAGGTTGAGCATCAACATGAACATCATCATTAATACTATCACTAGGCTCATGTTCATCACCAGATTGTGTCTCAGCATCAGAAATAGAAATATCATTTGGATTCTCAGGTGTATCTATAACAGGTTCACTAGCAGCATGCAAAGTCCTATCGTCATTCTTTTTCCTACTCTTACTGGGACGACTAGGTGCATCAGTATTAACTCTCTGAGAATCTTGCTCAATTCTCTTAGGATGGCCCTCAGGATACAAAGGTTCCTGAGTCATTCTACCACCTCTAGTCACAACTTTAACAGCATGATCATTGTTCTTATTATTCATTTCATTAAGCAAATCATTTTGAGCCTTAAGTACTTGTCCTACTTGGGTAGTTACCATGGAAGCATGTTTACTAATAAGCTTAAGATCATTGACAGTTCTACTCAAATAATCACCAAGCGATCAAGCATGTAAGCATTATGTTTCAATTGTCTACTAACATAAGCATTGAAATTTTCTTGCTTCACAACAAAATTATCAAATTCATCCAAGCATTGGCTAGCAGACTTATTATAAGGAATATCTCCTTGATCAAATCTACGGAGAGAATTTACCTCTACTACCTATGTCGGGTTATCAAGACCATGTATTTCTTCAATAGGTGGTAGATTCTTAACATCTTCAGCTTTAATACCTTTTTCTTTCATAGATTTCTTTGCCTCTTGCATATCTTCAGGACTGAGAAATAGAATACCTCTTTTCTTCGGAGTTGGCTTTGGAGGTGGTTCGGGAATAGTCCAATCATTATCATTGCTCAATATATTATTTAGTAGTAGTTCAGCTTGTTCCACAGTTCGTTCCCTGAAAACACAGCCAGCACAACTATCTAGGTGGTCCCTAGAAGCATCGGTTAGTCCATTATAAAAGATATCAAGTATTTCGTTTTTCTTGAGAGGATGATCGCGCAAAGCATTAAGTAATTGGAGAAGCCTCTCCCAAGCTTGTGGGAGACTCTCTTCTTCAATTTGCACAAAGTTAAATATTTCCTGCAAGGCAGCTTGTTTCTTATGGGCAGGAAAATATTTTTCAGAGAAGTAATATATCATATCCTGGGGACTACGCACACAACCAGGAGCAAGAGAATTAAACCATATCTTAGCATCACCCTTTAATGAGAAAGGAAACAACTTAAGAATATAGTAATAGCGAATTTTTTCCTCATGAGTAAATAGGGTGGCTATATCATTCAATTTAGTAAGATGTGCCACAACAGTTTCAGATTCATAACCATGGAAAGGATCAGATTCAACCAAAGTAATTAACTCAGGATCGACAGAGAATTCATAATCTTTATCAGTAATAAAGATAGGTGAAGTAGCAAACTTAGGATCATATTGCATTCTAGCATTCAAAGATTTTTCTTTCCACTTGCATAGCAATTTCTTAAGATCATCTCTATCCTTACAAGCAAGAAAGTCCCTAGCTACCTCTCCTTCCATAACATAACCTTCAGGGATATCAGGCAATTCATATCTAGGAGCGCTAGGTCTAGCAGGTGTATCATAGTGTTCAGTTTCAATAATTTCATCAGATTCAAAGATATCATCAGTTTCAGCATTCACTCTAGCAATTTGTTCATCAAGAAATTCACCCAGTGGCACAGTATTATCAAGCAAAGTGTCATCATTAGCATCATGCATAGCAGAAGTAGCATCATCAATTACTTGCGACATATCAGAATTACTAGCAGGTGGTGGTGTCGCAAGTTTACTCATAACAGAAGGTGAATCAAGTGCAGAGCTAGATGGCAGTTCCTTACCTGTCCTCGTAGTTGAGGGGTAGATCTTAGTTTTAGCATCTTTCAGATTCTTCATAGTGATCAACAGATATATTTCCCAAGTGACTCAGAGAATAGAGCTATGCTCCCCGGCATCGGCGCCAGAAAAAGGTCTTGATAACCCACAAGTATAGGGGATCGCAACAGTTTTCGAGGGTAGATTATTCAACCCAAATTTATTGATTCGACACAAGGGGAGCCAAAGAATATTCTCGAGTATTAGCAGCTGAGTTGTCAATTCAACCACACCTGAAAGACTTAATATCTGCAGCAAAGTATTTAGTAGCAAAGTAATATGGAAGTAACGGTAACGATGGCAAAGTGACAGTAGCAGTGTTGTAGTGATTGTAACAGTAGCAACGGAAAAGTAACTTAGCAAAGATCAATATGCGGAAAGCTCGTAGGCAATGGATCAGCGATGGATAATTATGTCAGATGGCATTCATCATGCAACAGTTATAACATAGGGTGATACATAACTAGCTCCAATTCATCAATGTAATGTAGGTATGTATTCCATATATAGTCATACGTGCTTATGGAAAAGAACTTGCATGACATCTTTTGTCCTACCCTCACGTGGCAGCGGGGTCCTAATGGAAACTAAGGGATATTAAGGCCTCCTTTTAATAGAGAACCGGACCAAAGCATTAGCACTTAGTGAATACATGAACTCCTCAAACTACGGTAATCACCGGAAAGAATCCCAGTTATTGTCACCCTGGGGGATGCGGATCATAACTCGTAATAGGTGTCTACAACTTGCAAGATAGGATCAAGAACACACATATATTCATGAAAACATAATAGGTTCAGATCTGAAATCATGGCAATCGGGCCCTAGTGACAAGCATTAAGCATAGCAAAGTCATAGCAACATCAATCTCAGAACATAGTGGATACTAGGGATCAAACCCTAACCAAACTAACTCGATTACATGGTAAATCTCATCCAACCCATCACCGTCCAGCAAGCCTACGATGGAATTACTCACGAACGGCGGAGAGCATCATGAAATTGGTGATGAAGGATGGTTGGTGATGACGACGGCGTCGATTTCCCCTCTCCGGAGCCCAAATCAGGCTCCAGATTTGCCCTCCCGAGGAAGAACAGGAGGTGGCGGCGGCTCCGTATCGTAAAACGCGATGAACTCTTCTCTCTGATTTTTTTCTCCATAAATAGGAATATATAGGAGTGGAAACGAGGTCGAAGGAGGCACAGGGGGGCCACAAGCCACAGGGGCGCGCCCTAGGGGGGTGGGCGCGCCCCCCTGGCTTGTGGCCAGGTGGTGGGCCCCCTACAGTTGATTCTTTCGCCAGTATTTTTTATTAATTCCAAAAATATTCTCCGTAAATTTTCAGGTCAATCCGAGAACTTTTATTTCTGCACAAAAATAACACCAAGGCAATTCTGCTGAAAACAACGTCAGTCCGGGTTAGTTCCATTCAAATCATGCAAATTAGAGTCCAAAACAAGGGCAAAAGAGTTTGGAAAAGTAGATAAGTTGGAGACGTATCAACAGGTCCGCTGGCCATCGACCCGAGCCTTCAAGCCTGAGCTGACGGAGAAATATGACGGGAAGCTGAATCCGACAGAGTTCCTGGGCATCTACACGATAGCCGTTCAAGCCGCCAGAGGAAGATATGAGAAGGTGCTCGCCAATTATTTCCCTTTGGCACTCAAGCCAAATGTGAGATCGTGGCTGATGCACCTGCCGGAGAACTCTATTTCATCATGGGCTGACTTGTGCAACGAGTTTGTCGGCGCCTTCACAGGTGGCCACCAGGAGCCAGGACAGCCCAGCGACCTGCAAGTCCTTCCACGGAAGGAAGGAGAAGCCCTGCGAAAGTACATCTAGAGATTCAGTCGGGTACACCGCAACATTCCAGAGATACACCCCGCAGCCGTGATTGCCGCATTCCATTCGAACGTGCGCAACAGGAGGATGCGGTCCAAGATGAATGTGAAGCTCCCCAAGACCGTCAATGAGTTATACACATTGGCGGACAAGTGTGCTCGTGCTAAGGAAGGAAGGCGACTCCCCGGAGAGGAGGCTGGCATCGAAATTGACTCCGACGACGACGACGATGCCCCTGGCCAGAATGGGAAAAGCCGGAGGCGCAACAAGAAGCGCAAGGGAAAAGCAGTATTGGCCGTTGAGAGCTCTGGTAATCTCGCTGCCGGCAAGAAGGCCAAGGCCGAGACCCCCAGCAAGGGAGCTGCCACATGCGCTGATTGCCGGGAGGCCGCAGCAGCAGAGAAAACCGGAAAGTTCGACGGGCCGTACTGCAAGATCCACCGCACCAAAGGCCATGATCTCCAAGAATGCCGCCAAGTTGAGCAGCTTGCTGAAAAGCAAAAGGCTGAATACGAGAAATGTGACAAGGAGAGAGGTCAAGATGGTGCTGCCGGAAAGGGCTGTAGTGGGAGGCCACCGCGGCAAGGCCCCGTAGCAGAAGGAAAAACCTGCTAGAGGCCGTGAGAAGAAAGAAGAAGACAACATGAGTGATGATGAGGATGATGAAGAATCCAGTGATCGAGAGTTCCAGAAGGCAACTGAAGCCATGTGTGTTGACGGGGGTGCATCCTTGCATTCCTCTCACCACCAACTCAAGAAGTGGGCGCGTGATATCAACGCCGTGGAGCCATCTGCAGAGTCCAGAAGACCACTGATACGTCTCCAACGTATCGATAATTTATGAAGTATTCATGTCATATTTGCCTATGTTTTTACTATTGTTTTATGATTTATTGGGACTAACCTATTAATGGTTGCAAAATTGCACAAGTTCTTGTTTCACACTTTGATGTGTAGAAATTAATTGGAAATTGTCGAAAAAACGCAAAAGGAGCCGTGTTGGAGGAGGACTCTGACTTTCCTGAAATCTGTCCAGGAACAGCTTTTAGAGATCGTCAGTTTGACCCCCGAAGATGGCATCAAATGGAAAAATTTAAAACTAGGAAAGTGTGGGGCATTTTATGGCAATGATTCTGGACTACAAATTCGTCCAAAACGGAGTTCGGATGCGATCTGGAGACCTGTTTTAAAATATCTGATTACGGGATTACGAGAATTGATGACGTGATTGAGTCCAACTCTTACCATATCTAATATATTCGACCAAGCCATGACTTTGGGGACTCATGAGGGCTGTGAGGAGCCCTAGGAAGGTTCTAGAGGTGCCCAAGAGCTATTGGATCAAGGGTCCATCCATCGAAGGGCCATAGAGCACCACAGAGGCACATATAAGGAGAGGAAAACCCTAATTTCGGGAGAGCCACCAAGAGCCAAGAATTTGCCTCTCCCTTGGCAACCGCCAAGAAGGGGAGAGGCTCCTCCATTGCAGCACCAAGACCAAGGAAGAAGGAGGGGCAAGGGGCCGCCGCTCGTCGCCGGCGCCGTGGCCGCCATCGCCTCCATCTCTTCGGGGCTGCACGTCTCCATCAACAAATCTCTCTTTCTCACCATGATAATGTGTGAGTAATCCTCCTCGGGGTTGAGGGTATGTACCAGTAGCTATGTGTTCAGTCTCTCTCTCGTGTTCTTGAGATGTCACAATCTTGATGTATCACGGGCTTTGTTAACATAGTCGGATCATATGATGTGTTTCCCTCTCTATCTAGTTGTGATGAATTGAGTTTTCCCTTTGAGATTTCGTTACCGGATTGAATACTTTTATGTATTTGAGAACACTTGATATATGTCTTGCATGCGGATACCCGTCGTGACAATGGGGTGTTCTATTGATTCACTTGATATATGCTTTCGTACTCAACTTGCGGATTCCCGTGGTGACATTGGGGTAATCTATGCATAGGGGTTGATACACGTTCTTGTCCTACTTTCTCCGATAGAAATCTTTGGGGCACCCTTTGAGGTTCTTTGTGTGGATTGAGTATTATGGATCTGAAATTGTTTGATGCGTATCGTATAATTAACTCATGGATACTTGTGGTGACATTGGAGTATTTAGGTGACATTAGAGTTGGTTGATGCGTATCATATGGTGTTATTCTAGTACGAACTCTTAGATAGATAGAACGGAAAGGATAACTTGATGTTATCTTAGTACGAACTCTTGAATAGATCGATCGGAAAGGATAATTTTAAGGTGGTTTCATACCCTACAAACAATTTCTTCTTATGTTCTCCGCTAGATAAGAACTTTGGAGTGATTCTTCGTTGCACGTTGAGGGATGGTTATGTGATCCAATTAGATTAGCATTGTTGAGAGATTGCACTAGCGAAAGTACGGAACCTAGGCCTTGTTTTCAAGCATTGCAATACCGTTTGTGCTCACTTTTGTTACTTGCTACCTTGCTGTTTTTATATTTTCAGATTACGAAACCTATATCTACCATCCATATTGCACTTGTATCACCATCTCTTCGCTGAACTAGTGCACCTATACAATTTGCTATTGTATTGGGTGTGTTGGGGACACAAGAGACTTTTTATTATTTGATTGCAGGGTTGTTTGAGAGAGACCATCTTCATCCTACACCTCCCACGGATTGATAAACCTTAGGTCATCGACTTGAGGGAAAATTGCTACTGTCCTACAAAACTCTGCGTTTGAAGGCCCAACAAACTCTACAAGAATAAAGTTGCGTAGTAGACATCAAGCTCTTTTCTGGCGCCATTGCTGGGGAGGTGAGTGCTTGAAGGTATATCTTTAGATCTTGCAATTAAATCTTTTAGTTTCTTGTTTTTCACTAGTTAGGTTTTTATAAAAGAAAACTACAAAAAAATGGAGTTTAGGTTGCATCATTTGTATCGTATTTATAATGTCTTTCGTGAAAACAAGGATTCAAAAAATTGTGCTCGATTGGTAGAGGAAGAAATTATGAAAATACTTGATGAGAATTCCTTGAATGATGAGCATGATAGTGATATTGTTAGTATGAATTCTCTGAATATTCATGATGCTAATGATCTGCAAAGCCACAAACTTGGGGATGCTATGTTTGATGAATATAATATTTTTAGTCCCCCAAGTTTTGATGAGCAAAACTATTATGATGATGGCATGCCTCCTATCTATGATGATTATGATGATGACATGTATGATATAAAGAGTGATAGTAACCATGAAACTTGTCATCAAGATTTTAATATTCAAAGTGGTTATGTCAATCACGTACCTCATGATAGTTATTTCATTGAGTTTGCTCCCACTATTATGAATGAGAAGAAATTTGCTTATGTGGAGAGTGAAAAAAATTCTATGCTTGTAGATCATGAAAAGAATGCTTTATGTGATAGTTATATTGTCGAATTCCTTCATGATTCTACTGAAAATTATTATGAGGGAGGAACATATGCTTGTAGGAATTGCAATAATATCAAGTTTCCTCTCTATGTGTTCAAATTTTTGAAGTTGCACTTGTTTTGCCTTCCTATGCTAGTTGATTCTTGTTCCCATAAATTGTTTGCTCACAAAATCCCTATGCACAGGAAGTGGGTTAGACTTAAATGTGATTGTCATGTGATTCATGATGCTCTCTTGCATTTTCAACTTTTATTCCTATACGAGCATCATTGAAATCATCATGCCTAGCTAAAAGGCTTTAAAGAAAAGCGCTTGTTGGGAGACAACCCAACACTTTTCCTTTCTGTTTTTGTGTGCTCACATGATTAAGCTATTGTAGTAATCATGTTTTGTGTCTTTTATTTCAATGAAGTGCCAAGTAAAGCCTTTGGGATGACTCACAAGATGAGTAGAATTGATGTTGAACCAAAACAGAAACTTTTGACTCCAATACATGAATTTTTATTTTTTACTGGAGCGTGATAATGATCTGAAATTTTTACACAGTATTCATATACAAATTCTTCAGGTTGTCCTAATTATTCAGAATTTTTAGAGACAGGAAAGTATGGCAATACTACAGATCTTCACAGACTGTTCTGTTTCTGACAGATTCGGTTTTGCATGCATAGTTTGCTTGTTTTAGTGTTTCCATAGCTTATATTTAGTGGTATAAATTATGGGAATGATAGAATATAGTAGGTATCATGTGGGAACAATTATGAATCTTGTCTTGACAGTACCTAAGTGAATGATTTATCTTTATTACACTAACCCTTCTCACGAAGTTCCGTTAAGTTTTGTGTGATTGAAGTTTTCAAGTTTTGGGTGAGACACCGATATGAGGAGAATAAGGAGTGCCAAGAACCTAAGCTTGGGGATGCCCAAGGAAGCCCCAAGGTAATATCCAAGGAAGACTCAAGCGCCTAAGCTTGGGGATGCCCCGGAAGGCATCCGCTCTTTCGTCTTCAACACTATCGGTATATCTTACTTGGAGCTATATTTTTATTCGTCACATAATATGTGCTTTGCTTGGATCGTCATTATATTTTGTTATTCTCTGTTAGGTGCTATTTATAATCTTGTTTTTCAATAAAAAGTTCCAAGAATTGCCTTTAGGATGCTTGAATTGCATGTTTGATGTGTGTTGTGTAAAAACAGAAACTTTTGCTGTAGTGTTTGAATGTTCATATTTTACTGGAACATGGAAAGTTTCTGAAATTTTTACACATTATTTTCATACAAATGTTTTATCGTGTCCTAAATTTTCATAATTTTTAGAGTTACAGAAGTACACTGGTTTAATAAATTGCTACAGACTGTTCTGTTTAGACAAATTGCTGTCATAGTTTTGTTATCTAGTTATCCTATAGTTTCCATAGCCTATATTGGTAGATATAAATTGTGGAAACGATAGTAAACAGTAGATTATGTTTGGAAATTATTGTGCAACTTGTCTTGGCAGTACATGAAGTGTTGATTTGTTCTTATGTGTACTAACCTATCTCACTAGTTCTTTTTGAGTTTTGTGTGGATGAAGTTTTTGAGACTTAGGTGAAACCGGGATATGAGAGGATTGAACGAGATACAAAAGCTCAAGCTTGGGGATGCCCAAGGCATCCCAAGTAAATATTTCAAGAAGTCTCAAGCATCTAAGCTTGGGGATGCTACGCATCCCATCTCTCTTCATCAACAATTATCGGTTAGCCTATGTTGAGCCTAAATTTTTATTTGTCCACATGATATGTGCTATTATTGGAGTGCTATATTTCTTTTGCTCGCTGTTTAAATAAAATACTCAGATCTGAAAATGTTTATTTAGAGAGAGTCCTCACATAGCTGCTTTATTGTTTGACTACTCATTGATCTTCACTTATATCTTTTGAGAGTAGTTTAATGTTTACTCTTGTGCTTCACTTATATCCTATGAGTAAATTGTGAATGAATTGAATATCATGAATCTGAAATTATCAATGTGCTTTATGCTTAGTAGTAGCTTCACATCTAGTTTAGAAAGTAAAATCTATTGAAGTTTGACAATCACAATATTGGTCATACAAGCAAGAATGATTAGTATAAGGAAGAGAACTTTCACATACAAATATATTATCTTGGACATCTTCTATGATTGTGAATACCCATTAATTATTTTCAAACTTGAGCAAATTAGTTAAAGTTGGACAAGGAAGACAACGTAATGAGTTATGGTTGGGTATATTTGCATAGAAGTTATATTGTTATGGATCCTCTAACATGTGGTGCTTGTTTAGAACCTTTTGCTAGCCAAAACTTCGTACTAAGTAGAGATACTACTTGTGCATCCAAACCCTTGAGCCAAGTTTCTTCCATGAGAGTCCACCATACCTACCCATATGGTATTTCATTGCCATTCCAAGTAAATTTGCATGTACGACCTCTAAAATTTCAAATGAACACCTGTTTTGTGTGCCTGGACCGCTCATGGAGCGATAGGGGGCAGTCAGTATCTTCCATATTAAGCGGGTTATTCTCATTATGAGTGTTTATTCACTCTTCCTTGCACGAGAGGGGCGGTAATATGGATTCCCAGTCCCGAAATCAATTTTTTTTTGCAAATAATTAAACAAAACTCCCCCAGGAATGTTGCTGGTATGGACGGTACCCGTGGATTTGGCTAGCCGTGGAGCGTGTTTGTTGGTGGAGGGGGAGTAAACCTTTTACTTTTACCGCTTGGGAACCGCCGCTAATGTGTTTAGCATGGAAGATATTGATAACTCTTGGTCGTAACGTTGACAAGAAGGGTGTGCCTCCCAAAATTATATTCATCTCTGTTTTAAACAATGAGCCCTGGCACATATGCAAATCCCTGCTTCCCTCTACGAAGGGCCAATCTCTTTACTTTCATGTTATTTACTATTCATGTTGAGTCAACTTCTTATTCCAACCTCAATCTATTAGTTGGCAAGCATCATGTGGTGGGGAAAGATCCAAACACATATATCCAGTCGAATATATTTGATCATGATTCATTATTGTTGACAATTGTCTTTATGATAAGTATGTTGGGAGGCGAAACTTTAAGCCCCTATCTTTCTCTGTGTTCGATGAATATTGTTTGTTCTAAAAATATGCTTTGAGTACTAGCAATCATAGAAGACTATATGATGATTGAGTATGTGGAGCTCTTACTTAGACTTTGTTGAGAATAAGTCGAATTGCAATTTTTTGGTGACTAAGAACATAGGTCGTTAAGTTTCAAGAGAATCCATTGTTTGAACCATGACAAGTGAATTGATTGCTACTCTATCATGATGATTTTTATCAGACAAAGTTGCTGCTATGATGCTAGAAAATTGATTTGAATTATCATTGATCAAACTTATATACTATGATAGCATTCACACTTCATAAATTATTTCTTTTATCATTTACCTACTCGAGGACGAGTAGGAATTAAGATTGGGGATGCTGATACGTCTCCAACGTATCGATAATTTATGAAGTATTCATGTCATATTTGCCTATGTTTTTACTATTGTTTTATGATTTATTGGGACTAACCTATTAATGGTTGCAAAATTGCACAAGTTCTTGTTTCACACTTTGATGTGTAGAAATTAATTGGAAATTGTCAAAAAAACGCAAAAGGAGCCTTTTTGGAGGAGGACTCTGACTTTCCTGAAATCTGTCCGCGAACAGTTTTTAGAGATCGTCAGTTTGACCCCCGAAGATGGCGTCAAATGGAAAAAATTTAAAACTAGGAAAGTGTGGGGAATTTTATGGCAATGATTCTGGACTACAAATTCGTCCAAAATGGAGTTCGGATGCGATCTGGAGACCTGTTTTAAAATATCTGATTACGGGATTACGAGAATTGATGACGTGATTGAGTCCAACTCTTACCATATCTAATATATTCGACCAAGCCACGACTTTGGGGACTCATGAGGGCTGTGAGGAGCCCTAGAAAGGTTCTAGAGGTGCCCAAGAGCTATTGGATCAAGGGTCCATCCATCGGAGTACCATAGAGCACCATAGTGGCACATATAAGGAGAGGGAAACCCTAATTTCGGGAGAGCCACCAAGAGCCAAGAATTTGCCTCTCCCTTGGCAGCCGCCAAGAAGGGGAGAGGCTCCTCCATTGCAGCACCAAGACCAAGGAAGAAGGAGGGGCAAGGGGCCGCCGCCCGTCGCCGGCGCCGTGGCCTCCATCTCTTCGGGGCTACACCTCTCCATCAACAAATCTCTCTTTCTCACTATGATAATGTGTGAGTAATCCTCCTCGGGGCTAAGGGTATGTACCAGTAGCTATGTGTTCAATCTCTCTCTCGTGTTCTTGAGATGTCACGATCTTGATGTATCACGGGCTTTGTTAATATAGTCGGATCATATGATGTGTTTCCCTCTCTATCTAGTTGTGATGAATTGAGTTTTCCCTTTGAGATTTCGTTACCGGATTGAATATTTTATGGATTTGAGAACACTTGATATATGTCTTGCATGCGGATACCCGTGGTGACAATGGGGTGTTCTATTGATTCACTTGATATATGTTTTGGTACTCAACTTGCGGATTCCCGCGTTGACATTGGTGTAATCTATGCATAGGGGTTGATACACGTTCTTGTCCTACTTTCTCCGATAGAAATCTTTGGGGCACTCTTTGAGGTTCTTTGTGTGGATTGAGTATTATGGATCTAAAATTGTTTGATGCGTATCGTATAATTAACTCATGGATACTTGTGGTGACATTGGAGTATCTAGGTGACATTAGAGTTGGTTGATGCGTATCATATGGTGTTATTCTAGTACGAACTCTTAGATAGATCGAACGGAAAGGATAACTTGATGTTATCTTAGTACGAACTCTTGAATAGATCGATCGGAAAGGATTACTTTAAGGTGGTTTCGTACCCTACAAACAATTTCTTCTTATGTTCTCCACTAGATAAGAACTTTGGAGTGATTCTTCGTTGCACGTTGAGGGATGGTTATGTGATCCAATTATATTAGCATTGTTGAGAGATTGCACTAGCGAAAGTACGAACCCTAGGCCTTGTTTTCAAGCATTGCAATACCGTTTGTGCTCACTTTTGTTACTTGCTACCTTGCTATTTTTATATTTTCAGATTACGAAAACCTATATCTACCATCCATATTGCACTTGTATCACCATCTCTTTGCCGAACTAGTGCACCTATACAATTTGCCATTGTATTGGGTGTGTTGGGGACACAAGAGACTTTTTATTATTTGATTGCAGGGTTGTTTGAGAGAGATCATCTTCATCCTACACCTCCCACGGATTGATAAACCTTAGGTCATCTACTTGAGGGAAAATTGCTACTGTCCTACAAAACTCTGCGCTTGGAGGCCCAACAAAGTCTACAAGAATAAAGTTGTGTAGTAGACATCAACCACTCAAATGGTCTCGCATGCCTATCATCTTTGATGAAGAGGATCATCCCGACCGCACCACTGCGGTCGGTTGTTTGCCGTTGTTGGTTTTCCCAACAATCCGCAACCTCAAAGTAACCAAGATGTTAGTTGACGGCCAGGCGAGGTTGAACTTAATATCCCCTAAGGTGGTTCAAAGGCTGCAGATCCCTGACGGAGAGCTCAAGGCTACGGGTACATTCCAAGGAGTCAACCCCGGCAGGAGCCGACCCAAGGGAAAGATCACTTTGCCTGTGACGTTTGGCGGGGAGTTGAACTACCGGACTGAGAAGGTGGTGTTTGATGTGGTCGAATTTCCCCTGCCTTACAATGGAATTCTTGGTCGCCCAGCTCTGGCAAAATTCATGGCAGCATCTCACTATGCTTAAAACACCTTGAAGATGCCAGGGCCCGTGGGAATCATCTCCATCCCATCTGATAAGAAGGATGCAGTTATATGTGTGGACAAGATATATCGAGACGCGGTAGCAGCTGAAGTCGCGGAAGCACCAGCTCCTGCCGAGGAATCAAGGAAGGGAAAGAAGTCTAGCAGAGACGTCGGCAAGGACTCCGGGAAGCGCGCCTCTTCGAAGTGCGTTGCACTTGTCAATGACCTGCCGGAGAGTTCCACTAGCAAGAGGTACAAGGTCACCTATCCTGCGACGAAGAAGGTCCCGGCAGGGCAGGATGGCGCTAGTGGTACATTTACCATCAGTGCCACCCTTAATGACAA
Organism: Elymus sibiricus; assembly: GCA_039707655.1. Taxonomy (NCBI): domain Eukaryota; kingdom Viridiplantae; phylum Streptophyta; class Magnoliopsida; order Poales; family Poaceae; genus Elymus; species Elymus sibiricus. The sequence continues at coordinate 245,714,414 of CM077665.1, forward strand.
ATAGGAAAGTGCGCTCGTTGCCTTCCTGCGGGCGAATGTCGATGTGTTTGCTTGGCAACCATCTAACATCCCCGGTGTTCCCAGGGAGGTAATTGAGCACCACCTTGCTATCTGCCCTCATGCCAGGCCCGTCAAGCAGAAAGTTAGAAAGCAGGCCTTGGAGCGGCAGTGGTTCATCGCCGAAGAAATCAAGATACTTGAAGTAGCTGGTTTGGTCAGAGGAGTGTTGCATCCGACATGGTTAGTTAACCCGGTGGTGGTGCGCAAGGTGAATGGGAAATGGAGGCTTTGCATTGATTTCACTGACTTAAACAAAGCATGCCCGAAGGGCCCTTTTCCCTTGCAGCGCATCGATCAGATTGTTGATTCCACTTCCGGGTGTGACTTGCTTTCCTTCTTGGACGCATACTCCGGATACCACCAGATATTCATGGCCAAGGAAGATGAGGAGAAGACCGCGTTCATAACTCCGTGTGGCACGTACTTCTTTGTACGTATGCCCTTCGGGTTAAAGAGCGCTGGTTCTACCTTTGCAAGGGCTGTGCTGATTGGATTTGAACCTCAGTTGCACAGGAACGTGGAAGCTTACATGGATGACATAGTAGTCAAAACCAAGGATGAAGCAACTCTCATACAAGACTTGGAAGAAACTTTCACCAACTTGCGCAAGATTAATTTGAAGCTCGACCCTGAGAAGTGTGTGTTTGGTGTCCCATCCGGCAAGCTGCTTGGGTTCTTTGTATCTCAGCGAGGAATAGAAGCCAATCCTGACAAGATCAAAGCGATCGAGCAGATACAAGCACCCAAATCAGTCAAGGACGTAAGACGCCTGGCCGGATGCATTGCCGCGTTAAGTAGGTTCATCTCCAAATCCGCTGAACGCGCCCTGCCGTTTTTCAGGGTTCTGAAAAAGGCTGGCCCGATGAAGTAGACCTCGGAAGCAGAAGCAGCGCTGCAAGATCTGAAAGCTTACCTTTCCTCCGCTCCCACCTTGGTCGCACCTAAACCGCAAGAACCATTGCTGCTATACTTAGCGACAATGAATCAAGTGGTTAGGGCAGCACTGGTGGCGCAGCGAGAAGTGGATGAAGATGCAGCCGCTGCGACTGATTTCGCCGGAGGTGGAACCGAAGCAACTGTGACAGGACCTGATACAAACCAAGGGGAACCTTAGCAAGCGAGCGAAGGCAGTTCCAAGGAAGTGGCAAAGAAGAAAGTGGTGCAGCGGCCGGTGTACTTTGTCAGCTCCTTGTTACAGGGGGCTAGATCAAGGTACTCTGGAGTACAAAAGTTGATCTTCGGCCTTCTCATGGCCTCGAGGAAGCTGCGCCACTAATTCCAGGCCGACGAAATCACTGTTGTCACCCGCTTCCCGCTGCAGTGTATATTGAGGAATCCCGAAGCCACTGGCAGGATAGTTGAGTGGGCGCTAGAGCTATCAAGTTTTGGTTTAAAGTATGAGAGCACTTCCACAATCTAGAGCAGGGCATTGGCGGAGTTCATTGCGGAATGGACACCCACACCGGACAAAGAGGTTCCAGAGACACTTCTCCCCGACAAAGAAGCGCCTAAAGAATGGATCATGTACTTTGACGGTGCTTTCTCACTTTAGGGCGCCGGAGCAGGTGTGCTCCTCATCGCCCCCACCGGAGAGCATCTCAAATATGTGGTCCAAATGCACTTTCCTCGGGAGGAGGTGATACGTCTCCAACGTATCTATAATTTATGAAGTATTCATGCCATGTTTACAATAATTCTATATGATTTTGGTATGATTTTATTAGAACTAACCCGGACTGACGCTGTTTTCAGCAGAACTACTGTGGTGTTGTTTTTGTGCAGAAATAAAAGTTCTCGGAATGAGCTGAAAATTTACGGAGAATATTTTTGGAAAATATAAAAAATACTGGAGCGAAGAGTCACCGGAGAGGAAGGCCGAGGAAGCCACAAGCCACAGGGGCGCCCCCCCCTAGGGCGCGCCCCCCTGGCTTGTGACTTCCTCGGGAACCTTCTGGACGTGGGACCGATGCCAAAAACTCCTATAAATACAGAAACCTCCGAAAAGAAACCTAGATCGGGAGTTCCGCCGCTGCAAGCCTCCAGAGCCACGGAAAACCAATCGGGAGCCCGTTCCGGCACCCTGCCGGAGGGGGAAACCATCACCGGAGGCCATCTTCATCATCCCGGCGATCTCCATGACGAGGAGGGAGTAGTTCACCCTTGGGGCTGAGGGTATGTACCAGTAGCTATGTGTTTGATCTCTCTCTCTCGTGTTCTTGAGATGGCACGATCTTGATGTACCGCGAGCTTTATTAATATAGATGAATCATATGGAGTTTTCCCCTCTCTATCTTCTTGTGATGAATTGAGTTTTCCCTTTGAAGTTTTCTTATCGGATTGAGTCTTTAAGGATTTGAGAACACTTGATGTATGTCTTACGATGGGATATCCGTGGTGACAATGGGATGTTCTATTGATCCACTTGATGTATGTTTTGGTGATCAACTTGCGGGTTCCGTGACCTTGGGAATCTATGCATAGGGGTTGGCACATGTTTTCGTCTTGACTCTCCGGTAGAAACTTTGGGGCACTCTTTGAAGTTCTTTGTGTTGGATTGAACTTGATGAATCTGAAATTATGTGATGCATATCGTATAATCAAGCCCATGGGTACTTGTTGTGACATTGGAGTATCTAGGTGACATTAGGGTTTTGGTTGATGTGTATCTTAAGGTGTTATTTTAGTACGAACTCTAGGGCTGTTCGTGACACTTATAGGGATAGCTCATAAGATTGATCAGAAAAGATAACTTTGAGGTGGTTTCGTACCCTACAATAATTTCTTCGTTTGTTCTCCGCTATTTGTGACTTTGGAGTGAACTCTTTGTCGCACGTGAGGGATTTACATATGATTCAACTATGTTAGTATTGTTGAGAGAACTTGCACTAGTAAAAGTATGAACCCTAGGCCTTGTTTCTAAGCATTGCAATACCGTTTGTGCTCACTTTTGTTACTTGCTACCTTGCTGTTTTTATATTTTCAGATTACAAATACCTATATCTACCATCCATATTGCACTTGTATCACCATCTCTTCGCCGAACTAGTGCACCTATACAATTTGCCATTGTATTGGGTGTGTTGGGGACACAAGAGACTCTTTGTTATTTGGTTGCAGGGTTGCTTGAGAGAGACCATCTTCATCCTACGCCTCCCACGGATTGATAAACCTTAGGTCATCCACTTGAGGGAAATTTTCTACTGTCCTACAAAACTCTGCGCTTGGAGGCCCAACACGAGTCTACAAGAAGAAGGTTGCGTAGTAGACATCCGGAGGCCACCAACAACACCGCTGGGTATGAGGGGCTCCTTGCCGGACTTAGGATCGCGGTGGAGTTGGGGATCAAGAATCTGATCATCAGAGGAGATTCTCAACTCATGGTGAGGCAAGTCAACAAAGATTACCAGAGTCCGTTGATGGAAGCATACGTGGAAGAGGTGAGGAAGCTGGAGGAGCGCTTTGATGGATTGCAAACAGAGCACGTGTCGCGTGAAGAAAACAGCATCGCTGATCATCTATCAAAGTGCGCTGTGCAAAAGCTTTCTGTGGAACCAGGAACCTTTGTCCTCCACCTCACTCAGCCATCAGTATCCCCATCAACGATGGCCAGGAAAAGAAGAAAGTTGAATTCCGGCAAGCATTTCCCAGCAAAGCTTCCCGAAGCCGCTGGTAGAGAGGCTACCGGGGACAACCCCATTTTGGTTTGTGAGCAGCTCCCTCCTGCAAGACCCCAGGTCCTTGCGGTCGAGGTAAGCGCCCCCACGAACGAGGAGATGCCTTTAGTCCTCGTTGTCGAGCCACAAGCTCCAACTTGGACACAACACATAGTCCACTTCCTCCAAAGAGGAGAACTTCCCGAAGAACAAGAGGAAGCCGAAAAAGTAGCCTGTCAGTCAAGTATGTACCAGTTTGTCGACGACACTTTGTACAGAAAAAGACCAAACGGTGTGAAATTAAGGTGTATTTGCCGGGAAGATGGACTAAAGCTGTTGGCAGAGATTCACGGAGGCGTATGTGGGTCTCACATTGGATCAAGAGCCCTTGCCGGGAAAGCCTTCCGGCAGGGTTTCTATTGTCTCACTGCCCTCCAAGATGCAACTGTGCTGGGCACTAAGTGTGAAGCCTGCCAGTTCCATTCCAAGAACACTCATCAACCAGCGCAAGCTCTCCAGAAGATCCCTTTATCCTGGCCATTCTTGGTCTGGGGGCTCGATATTTTGGGCCCCTTTCCCCGCGCTGTCGGGGCTTTGAATTCTTGTTCGTAGCAATCGACAAGTTTACAAAGTGGCCTGAGGTGGAACCACTGAGGAAGGTGACCGCACAGTCAGCTGTCAAGTTCATGAAAGGACTGGTGTGTCGTTTTGGAGTGCTCAACAGGGTGATCACCGACAATGGCACACAGTTCACGAGTCGCACCTTTATGCAGTACATCCAAAGCCTTGCAAGCAAGGTCTCCTTTGCCTCTGTTGCCCACCCAAGGAGCAACGGGCAAGTCGAGAGGATTAACGCTCAAGTGTTGCATGGACTCAAGACAAGAACTTTCGGTAGGTTGCGGAGATGCGGCAAGCGTTGGATAGATGAGCTGCCAGTGGTTCTTTGGTCCCTCAGAACGACACCGAATCGAGTTACCGGCCAGACACCCTTCTCCCTAGTGTATGGGGCGGAAGCAGTTCTCCCCATGGAACTCATATACGGGTCACCTCGAGTACTTGCCTACGATGAAGTAGAGCAAGAGCAGCTACGGCATGACGATGCCATGCACCTCGAGGAAGACCGTCTCCGGGCTGCTGTGCGTGCTGCATGCTATCAGCAAGCCCTGCGCCACTATCATAGCCGCAGGGTCCACGCCCGGAGCCTTGAGGAAGGCGACCTTGTCCTTAGGCGCGTTCAGTCCGCCAAGGGTACCAACAAGTTGACGCCGAAGTGGGAAGGCCCTTACTGGGTAGCACGAGTCACCAGACCTGGCGCAGTCCGTCTGGAGACCGAAGATGGCATCAAAGTGATTAACTCATGGAATATTGAGCATCTTCATAAGTTCTACCCGTAAGGCGCGGTTGCCGAGCTCAGTCCCCGGCAGCCACCTTTTGTACAAGCCTTGACGCAGCTGCATGTAACCCTTTGTACAAAGCCAGGCGCGGACCCTGAGCATGCAATAATAAAGCTAGGCATTGCATCATATAATCAAACTGCATGTTTACTATGTATTTTTTATGTTGCAATGTTACCGCTTTTAAGTTCTAGAAATTTGCTAGAGTACTTGATGAGATTGTAATCCTTGTTACTGCACTCTCTCTCCCCAGAGGACAGAGGCCTCTTGCCTTACATGTTTTACCACCAGGGAAGCAAAAAAGAAGGGCAAAGAGACAAGGATGGCGGCCCATCGTACTACATGAAGGGATACTGCCTAAAAAGATAAGTCTAAACACATATCCCTAGCTCAGTGCCATTTGCTCCCTTAAGGAAACCTTTGCCGTCTCTTTTTGATTGTGAACAGTGGAGTCCTTTACGCAAAAGAAACCCTTGTCAGGACGAGCCGTCCCCCAGATCCTATGGCTTATCAGCTCTGGGGGGGCGTGCCGATATCGACAAGGGGCTTTGCCGGGCGGTGATACCAGTCTGCTGTCGGGGCCTCGCTCCTCCTTGGCGCTCGTGGTTAATACTGACCCGGCAAGTAAATTCATGCGGCAAGGACAAACATGTTGATACAGTACACACAAAGAGAAAGGAAAAGGATAGTACTTAAGGAAGAGAAATAGCATTCTTTCATTCATTTTTTGATACAAAATGGATAAAGATACATTGGAGGGCGCCTCTTTAATAAATCTTTATTTGACTTTCTCCCTTAGGAGCAAGCTACAAAAAGAAAAAGGGCGGAAGGAGGACCCAAGCAGAAGCCTAGCCTGACCCCGTCGGGACTGGCAGGGCGCGGCTCGGCAGGACCATCGGCAGGGAAGATGAAGCCGAAGTCAACGAGCCTGCCAGGGTCCAGCTCAGGGGAGAAGGCGGCGCCCAAGTCAAGGACCCCCGGCAAATCGCTCTGCCGGTCGAGCTCGCTGATGGTGATGGTGCGACCGGCGGCCAGCTGGAGTCCAGGTCGTCGTACTCCGACTTGACGGCCTGGGGCTCGCTGTCGCCGTCTTCACCGACACTGTCGTCCTCGTCACTATCGCTCGAGGAGGAGCTTTCGTTGTCGCTCGAGCTCTCTTCGCAGCAGCCAAGACGAGCGCCCGAACGCCCATAAATCTTGATGGAGAGTGTGTCGGCCTCCACCAGCTTGAAGCGCAGGACGTACCCGCCCGTGAAGTTGTGAGCACGTGCGAAGGTTTTCCACCCGTGCCTGAGGAACATAACGCGGGGCGCCGGGAACTCGACGTCGGCCCGCACGGCGCCATTACAGCAGCCGTGCACTCGCAACCACATCGCGTGCGGCTTGTTGACCTCCATCACCCTGGCGAAAGGACAAGGGAGTCGCGAGCGGCTACGGGGAGGACCACGCAACCCGATGACGAACTCCAGCGCCGTGCCTTCAGCATGTTCTGTTGCTGGGGACGGAACCACCACCGGAGGAGGATTGGGTGCGGCGCTCCGCTTCCCCCGGCCATGAGCCCCGCGCTGGCCCCGGCCTCTTCCAGCACTCCCACCGCGCGCGCTCGAACCGCCTCTCGTCGCCGCGGCTGAAGCAGCGGCATGATCCCAAAGGGAAGCTCTCGTTGCCGCGGCGGAAGCTGCGAGTCGTCCTCGCCCCTTCGTCATGGTGGAGACTAGCACATCCGAAGACAAACCAGAAAAGAAGGGCAAGCGATGTGGACTTGGGATTGAGGAGGAGAAGGGGATGGATGAGCATTGCCCGCCGTGACCCCTTAATTTATAGGGAAGGGCACGAGGGCTGGCTCTCCTCCGCTCCGAAGCGGCCGCCCATCTGCACCAATCCCACTACCCACGATCACGGGCGAACATATAACCACCCCGTTGCTCCAATCCCTGGCGCTGCGGTTTCTGCCACACCCACGCCTGTGGGCCATGCGCATCCACCGCAAACTCCCCGCAATGCATGCAGCGTGTGTGGCGGAAACGGCCTGAGGTAGCAAGTAAGTCCTGGCTTAAAAGTTGGCAGTTACTCCCTCATATTGCGCGCTTGTGCACAAATTTTGGGCCTGACCCAACGGCACTGTGCGAGCGCGTTTGGGCCAGACCCGAGGGCTCCTGTCGATGCACTAGAAATGGGGTATCCAGTGCCCTTGACTTATGCATAGGCAGTAGTAGCAGAACCCCGTCAAAACACCAACCCAAGCCAGAGAAGCCGCTCTACGTGGGATCAAGGAGCGCATCAAGAAGATGAAGCCAACATCCAAGACCCCGGCAGAAGCAGCCTCCGCAGGCTAAGCAACGCCGGCAAGGTCGATGCAACGGCCCAGTCCAGTCCCGAGTTGCGCCAGCCACATCCCCGGTGCCTGTCAGGGACCGAGGCGCACGCACCTTCAAGAAGACCCGGTAGGCCGTCCCTCGGCAGGCGCTAGCCGATCGGCCACCGCTCCACCACACCGCAACACCAGTCAGTTGTCGATGCGGTGTCGAGCCCTCAGGTGGCTAAGTGGCTCTCGCTAAGCACGTAGCGACGCACCTGAAGGCAGATTACATCCATTTGACACCCATCCATAGGCGTGTCAAGATACTAAGCAACAAGCAGTCAAGCGGTGGTAAGAGCTTGCCGGGGATGCACCCCCGCACGCCACCTAGACTAGCATTTATGGCATTTTGTCCTAAGTGCCAGAGTTAGGTATGATAGCACTGTTAGCTATCTAATCACTAGATAATGTCTGTTTTGCCACTGTGGTTGCCCCTTGTCCTATAAAAGGAGGCCCAAGGCAACCTAGCTCCGGATTGAGACTTTTGGACACTTGTACTCGCGTAGTAGCTCTCCCGAAGGCGGCCTTGCCGGGTTTAAGCTCTGCGTGTGCTTCGTGCTCCTCCGATCAATCCACCAAAGCAGGAGTAGGGTTTTACGCTTCTCAGCGGCCCGAACCTGGGTAAAACACCCGTGTCTCATCGTCGCGCTGTCCCATGACCTCTGCTCTTTGTGCAAAGTGATCTCGCCCCCGCCGAACTAAAAGGGGCTGATGGCCCCATAGGTGATCGTGTGCATCCGTGCCCCGACACTCTGTGTCCCCAACTCCCAAAATCACCGCCGCCACCTCAATCGCTACCCACATCATATTCCTCTCGTAGCTCATTGCCGGTCGGCCCTCTCTCCTCCCTTTCCCCTCGTTCTCTTTATCTCACATCGTGTTCCTCTCCATCTCTCCTGCAACCCCTCATTGCAGCCACCAACGCCGTCCGATTCCGATGAGCCTCGACGGCTATGGCCGGTCCGCAGCTCGTCGCGGACCTCGCTTGCCTTGATGTGTCCTTTCCTCCTGCCAGATCCACCGCACACGGCCTCTAGTGCTCGTGCCCAACCCCTCCGTGCAGCTAGGATTTCGGGCACGGCGTCGCCTTCGTCGTTGATGTGGCTTCGGTGTCCCTGGAGGCTCCTCTCCGACGGCGGTTGTGCACGACATCTGCTACAAAATTGCCATGGTGAGCTCCTCTCCTTCCTTCGTTCTCCAGAAGTGTGTGTACACCATGTAGTTCTACTCATTGCCATGTTGATGTTCATGTAGGTGTAGATGTGTGTACACTACCTTAAAACAAAATCATCTTCCTTCCTTCGTTCTTCGGCAGTGTGTGTACACTATATATAATATATATATATATGGTTGTATAACTATTTTTTTAAATCCATAAATACATAGTGGTTGGTTTTGCTCACGTCACTACTAGTAGTTAATAATACTGACGTGTATAAATGTCAATGCCTTTGCTATTTTAAATAATGGTGGCATGAGGAATAGTGCCACGCCACTAGTATGTGAAATACACATGACGTGGCGGCAGGAACGTCATCGGTATTTTGTTAACGATGGTGCCATATTGGTGGCGTCGGGTGTCTACGCCAGCAAGGCCCTTTTTAGAACGCCGACACTAGGCTTTTCTACACTAGTGTTCGGAGCTACCATCTCCAGCAAGATCCCATCGACATCGACGCCATCAAAGACATGAAGAAATAATGACGCCAACATCAAGGCGTCCAATGACGAACAAGCGTGAAGGTCAAGAAATCGACACCAACAAGCGCTCTATGACTTCACCACCAACATTGGCATCTTCGCCAAGCGACTTCAAGGCATCTTCGCCTTTGGATATGTGGCATCTTCGCCGACAAGCACCTCAAGAGAAGCTCCCCAATCTCAACTCCGCGACTTCCACGAGCTACTACGACTTCGACACCGACTACAAGATTCTATTCTATGGGACTCATGACCCCAAAGTGTACCTCGAGTGGGAGCGCAAGATGGACACCTACCTCAAGCTACTTCAAGTCCCTTCTGAAGATCAAGTGAAATGCGCCACAAGAAACTTCACGATTGTGCGTTGACATGGTGGCTTCACACACCTTCGAAGAGCTTAGACATGGGTTGGTCCAAGACAAAGGAAGCGATGCAGCAAGAGTTTGTGCCTTCTACATACACAGAACATATTCTTCGTCAATTGGAGAACACCATACAAGGATCCAAGTCCCTCGACGAGTACTTCATGGAGATGAAAAAAGCTTTGAGACGAGCCGGTGTGGACGACCCCATTTGGATGAAGTTCCACTTCATGATGGGATTGAACAACGCCATCGCCAAGACCATCTTCGACAACACCTACAAGTTTCTCAAAGACCTCAACATTGGTGCTCTCAAGGCAGTATAAGAACTCAAGAAATCCAAGGCTTCCCCATCTCATGCATACTTCGCGACGACCACGCTCCACGATGACGAGCATGAGGATGGTACCGCCAAGATGTCCAAGCCCGACGAGCTCCAAGACAACGCTCCCAAGTTCGACTTCACTACCATCCCTCTTTGTGGCATTGACGATGCTGAGTCTACCACGACTCTTTTTGAAGACGACGCGACGATGACCACGACTATGGAGCCACTCAAGGACCATGCTTTGGAGGCGAGTGATATGGTGGCGAGGAAGGATGATGCTTCAATCTTCGAAGGCGATAGTGAGATGATTGAGCATGGGATTTTCCCTTCAGTCATGGAGGCAAGTGATGATGTGCCATCTTCGGCCTTCAACCATGGAGACGGTGACGAGACGGTTGAGCATGGGATTTTCCCTTCGACCGCGACGGCCTATGATGAGTTGAGAGACTTGTGCCACCATATTGAGAGTGAGAGTGCCTTCACCACTAGCCCCATATATGATGAGTTGCCTCAATTCCCAAGCGAGGAGAGCCACAACAACCACCATTTGAGTGATATGAGTGCTCCACCACATATGAGTTTGAGTGCACCTACCTTGAGGGAGTGAGCGAGCCACCACCACATTGAGCGAGTGAGGTAGTTGATAGGTCTTGTGATGCCATTTCCATTTCTAACAACTTAACCTCTATCTCTATTGTGTCTTCTCAATTGGTGCTAGGTCCCATATACGGTGACGCGCCGATCCTCAACAACTTCGTCCCTCCTTTGGACAAGACGATGGCCACGGTGGAATATGATGCACCCCCCACATGGTTCCATCACTGAAAGTGCGTTATATCGACTAGAAGGAGGGATAGGCAATTTTTACAAATTCGTCATTGTGGAATTACTACTTGAGGAATTAGCTAAGTGACGAAATACAGGTAGCAGAATAAGTACTCAAGTGCATGCATAATCATAGCAGTATCATAGACATCGCGATGAAATGAAACATACACAGAGCACAAGTAGCGTGTAAACAGGATAAGCAGGCAAAAGACAAGGTGACTGGAGAATTTGAGATGAGGAAATTGAGAAAGTCTTCAGTCAAAGTCTTCAAATAGTAACGATCAATTTCATCAACAAGTTAATGAGGAAATGAAAGGGTTGAGGAAATAGAACCATGAGCTCGGTGAAGATAATGATTTGATGACCCAGTTCCAACTGATGTGACAGTCGTACGTCTGGTTTGGAGCAGCTTGGTACTTAAACCAAAGGATACACAGTCCCAGGACACACAGTCCTTACCGTATTCTCCTTGAGATAAGGTCACACAGACCTCGCTCAACACTCATGGTAAGTCTTCAAGGTAGACTTCGAAACCTTCACAAACTTGGTCACCCGACAATCCACAATTTCCTCTTGGTTGCTCTAGACCATGACGCCTAACCGTGTGGAAGATGCACAATCTTCAAAGGTAACAAGCATCGGTTCCACACAGGAACAATCTCTTCAGTGATGCTCAATCACTTTGGATTTTGGTTGTTGGGGTTTTGGGTTTTTCCTCACTGATGATTTTCTCTCAAAGTCCTCGGAGGATGGGTTGCTCTAAATGGCACTTGTCAATCTCTCTCGGAGCAGCCAACCAGCTAGTGGTTGTGGGGGGCGGCTATTTATAGCCAGGGTGCAACCCGACATGATATGACATAAATGCCCCTAATGATATGACCGTTATGTGGATAAGATATCTGGACAGCTGGCGCTAAGCACAGCAACGGTCGGAACTTTGAGCTCTCAAATTCCTTAGGGCTATCATATTCCTCACGGTAGGCAATTCTCACTAGCAAAATCCTAACTCCTCAGTTAGATCAATTTCCTCAGAGACCAGAAGAACTTCGTCTCTATCGCTGAAGAATTTGACTGAACTGCAAGAGATTTCCAAAGGCTTCACTCAAAAGTTTTGGTAGCTGTAGGCTTTGAGATGAGCATCACTTGGAAATTTTTCCTTAGTATTACCTCGGCCCCCTTTAACAGTACGATGTTTCCTATGACTCAAAAGAAAGGAATGAAACTACGAAAACAAAGTCTTCAAGCTTCATAGTCCTTGCATCAATATCTTCAAGGTCACACCAATTTTTTTCATTTTTAGGGGTCGACATTCGTCGTATATATCGAACTCCTCAACGACTTATAGAACCTGTGTACACTCACAAACACATTAGTCCCTTCACCGATAAGTTTTCAATACACCAAAATCACTAAGGGCAGTAAATGCACTTTCAATATCCCCCTTTTTGGTGATTGATGACAAATAGGTTAAGTTTTCAACGGGGATAAACATATGAAGTGTAAGTACTGAGTTTGAGGAATTTGATTGCAAGATATGGAAGAACTCCCCGTGAAGATGTGCATATTTGCGGAATTTGCTTTGGACTGCAAATGCACATGGCAGGATAAAATCATGGACATCTCCCTATATCTTGTAATCCATACACGCATTTAATATATATCATGAGAAAATTGAAATGTATGATGGAAAATGGTGTCTGACGAAATTCAGCATTCGTGCCTTAAGGTACTTGAGGAAATAAGCATGCGGAAAGCGGTTCAAAAGAGTTAGACCACCATCGGACTTAAGTTTACAACTCATCAAACAAACACTTCGGAAGAGCAAGAGTTGTAACTTAAACAAAAACAACCCATATATAGAGACTCGCTTGAAGACTAACTCAACCCCCCCCCCCCTTGTTATCAAGTGACCAAAAGGGACGAAAATTGAGGACTAACATTGATACGTCTCCAACGTATCGATAATTTATGAAGTATTTATGCCATATTCATCTATGTTTACAATACTTTTATATGGTTTTGATGCACTTTATGTGATTTATTTAGAACTAACCCGGACTGACGCAGTTTTCAGCAGAATTACCGTGTTGTTGTTTTTGTGCAGAAAATGAAAGTTCTCGGAATCGCCCGAAACTTTTTGGTGATTTTTTCTGGACCAAATAAACAATAATGGAGCGAAGAACCATCGGAGAAGAGCCACGAGGTGGGCACAACCCACCAGGGCACGCCAGAGGGCCCAGGCGCGCCCTGGTGTATCATGCCCTCCTCGTGGCCCATATTGGCGTGAAACCGACGCCCAAAAATCCTATAAATATAGAAACCATCAGAAATAACCCTAGACTCTCCGCTCCGCCGCCGCAACTCTCTGTATCAACGAAAAACCAATCTGGAGGCGTTCCAGTACCCTGCCGGAGAGGGTAGATCATCTCCGATGGCCATCTTCATCATCCCGGAGGAGGCCATGATGAGGAGGGAGTAGTCCACCCTCGGGGCTGAGGGTATGTACCAATAGCTATGTGTTCAATCTCTCTCTCGCGCGCATTCTTGAGATGTCACGATCTTGATGTATCACGGGCTTTGTTAATATAGTCGGATCATATGATGTTATTCCCTTGCTATCTTGTTGTGATGAATTGAATCTTTCCCTTTGAGATATAGAGATGATAATATGTGGGAGGTACTAGTGGATGATCGTGTTTAGTAAGATATTGGTGTTAAGGTTTGTGATTCCCGAAGCATGCACGTATAGTCTCCCGTTATGCTAGGAAGTTGGAGCACAATTTATTCTTGATTGTTTATCTTTGTGTGAAGGTCGGGGGCACGCGATGGTTAACTCCTACCAACCTCCCCCCTAGGAGCATGCGTAGTAATACTTTGCTTCGAGGGCTAATAAACTTTTGCAATATAGTCCATGGATTATACGCACTCTTACCTTTCCACAATTTTCTAGCCTCTACGGTACCGTGCATTGCCCTTTCTCACCCCAAGAGTCGGTGCAAACTTCGCCGGTGCATCCAAACCCCGTGATATGATACACTCTATCACACATAAGCCTTATTATATCTTCCTCAAAACAGCCACCATACCTACCTATTATGGCATTTCCATAGCCATTCCGAGATATATTGCCATGCAACTTCCACCGCTTCCGTTTTGATGACTTGAGCATTCATTGTCATATTGCATTACATGATCGTAAGATAGCTAGCACGATGTTTCCATGGCTTGTCCGTTTTTTGATATCTTTGCTACGCTAGATCATTGCATTCATATAGAGTCATACTTTGTTCTACTATCATTGTAATATTGAGTTGTAAGTAAATAGAAGTGTGATGATCATCATTATTCATTGTTAGATCATGCCCCAGTGCTGAAAGGATGATGGAAACTATGATTCCCCCACAAGTCGGGATGAGGCTCCGGACAAAGAGAAAAAAAGGAAAAGGAAAAAAAATTGGAAAAAAAGAAAAAAAATGAAAAAAAAACGAAAAAATGAAAGAAGTAAAAGGGGCATGCTAATTCCACACTTGTGCTTCAAAGTAGCACCATGTTTTTCATATAGAGAGTCTCCTATGTTGTCACTTTCATATACTAATGGGAATTTTTCGTTATAGAGTTAGATGCACACCCACTTAGTTTTCATATTGAGCTTTCATACACTTATAGCTCTTAGTGCATCCGTTGCATGGCAATCCCTACTCCTCGCATTGATATTTATTGATGGGCATCTCCATAGCTCGTTGATACACTGAGTTGATGCGAGACTTTCTTCTCCACTTTTACCCCTTTGAAACCTACCACCATATTCTATTCCACCCATAGTGCTACATCCATGGCTTGCGCTCATGTATTGTGTGAGAGTTGAAAATGCTGAAGCGCGTTAAAAAGTATGAACCAATTGCTTGGCTGACACCGGGGTAGTAGATGATTTATACTTTGTGTTAAGAAGACAGAGCATGACAAGGCTATATGATTTTGTAGGGATAGCGTTCTTTAGCCTTGATATTTTGAAAGACATGATTGTTTGTTGGGATGCCTAAGTATTAATGTCTTTATGTCAAAACTAGACTATTTCTTCGAATCACTTGTGTCTTAATATTCATGCCATGATTAGATATATGATCAAGATTATGCTAGGTAGCATTCCACATCAAAAATTATCCTTTTTATCATTTACCTACTCGAGCACGAGCAGGAATTAAGCTTGGGGATGCTGATATGTCTCCATCGTATCTATAATTTTTGATTGTTTCATGCCAATATTATACAACTTTCACATATTTTTGGCAACATTTATATGATTTATTGGACTAACCAATTGATCCAGTGCCCAGTGCCAGTTCCTGTTTGTTGCATGTTTTCTTTTCGCAGAATATCCATATCAAACGAACTCAAACGCGATAAAAATTTACGGAGATTTTTTTTGGAATATTTGTGAATTTTGAGAAGTGGAATCAACGCAAACGGAGGCCCACAACCACCAAGAGACACCAGGGTGCGGTTTTGCTAAAACACATCTAGATGTGAGATAAGTATTGCACATCTAAGTCCTATATCATTGATCTTACATGGAGATTCGTGTGGGTATTTTCTTTTTCTTTTTCTTTTCCTTTTTTATTATTGATTTAGTCATTTTGATGTGCAATAGCTATGTCACATCTAGATGTGTCCAAGACACACCCCGCGCCCAGAAGGCCCAGGCGCGGCGTGGTGGGTTTTGCCCACCTCGTACGTCGGTTGGAGCTCTCCTTCGGGCGCAAGGAAGCTAATTTTTGATAAAACTCCCCTCAAAATTTCAGCCCTATCGGAGTTACGCATCTCCGGGAATATAAGAAATGGTTTTGGGCCAGAAAATAGGAACACGAAACAGAAGAGAACAGAGAGGGAGATCCAATCTAGGAGGGGCTTCTGCCCGTCCGCCGCCATGGAGGCCATGGACCAGAGGGGGAACTCTCCTCCCATCTAGGGGGGGGGGGAGCAAGGAAGAAGAAGAAGGAGGGTGGCTCTCTCCCCCTCTCTCCTGGTGGCGCTGGAGCGCCGCCGGGGCAATCATCATGATGGCGATCTCCACCAACAACTTCGCCGCCGTCAACACCAACTCTCTCCCCCTCTATGCAGCGGTGTAACACCTCTCGTCCCCACTGTAATCTCTACTTAATATGGTGCCCAACTCCATATGTTATTTCCCAATGATATTTGGCTATCCTATGATGTTTGAGTAGATCTCTTTTGTCCTATGGGTTAATTGTGGTATGATGTTATGGATGTGAGTTGTATGTTGATATGGTGCTGTCCTATGGTGCCCTCCGTGTTGCGCAAATGTGAGGGTTCCCTGATGTAGGGTGTTGCAATATGTTCATGATTTGCCTATGGTGGGTTGCTTGAGTGACAGAAATATAAATCCGAGTAGGTGGGTTGTTGCGTATGGGAGTAAAGAGGACTTGATACTTAATGCTATGGTTGGGTTTTACCTTAATGAACTTTGGTAGTTGCGGATGCTTGCTAGAGTTCCAATCATAAGTGCATATGATCCAAGTACGGAAAGTGTGTTAGCGTATGCCTCTCCCTCATTGCATATAATAAGTATCTATCATATTATATTCAATTGCCTAGGGACAATCTTTCTCTTGCGTTACACAAAAAGCTTTCTACTAAGTTATTTACTCTTTTTGTTCTTTTATTAAAGCAGCACCAAACTTTTATTTCCACATTCTCTATTTTCTTGCAAAGTACTTCTAGTTTTATTCCCGCAAAGTAGTTTCATACTTGTTCTAGGTAAAGCAAGCATTAGCGTGCGTAGAGTTGTATCGGTGGTCGATAGAACTTGAGGGAATATTTGTTCTACCTTTAGCTCCTCGTTGGGCTCAACACTCTTACTTACCGAAAAAGGCTACAAACGATCCCCTACACTTGTGGGTTATCAGGGAGTGGTACAACCGGCAGGTCCATTCTCTTAAGAGGCAGCATGAGACGCTATCCATGGCCAAAAGAGGACGTTGCTGCCCGAGAGGCTCGACTGGTGGAGCGCGAAGTGCTTCTGGACACCAGAGAGACGAGCATTTCCTCCTGGGAAGGGGCCCTCGAGGCTACTCTCCATGGCAAGGATGAGGAGCTGGAGGCCCGTGTTTAGCAACGTACCAAGGAGCTGGAGGACAGCCACAAGAGCACTCTTGATGCACTTTCCCTGGAGTCCGCAGCTCAACTGAAGAAAATGGCTGACGAGCTTGCTGCTGCATCTGCCGCCAAGGCCAATCTCGAAGTTCAACTGAACAAGATGACGAAGGACCTTGTCAGGAGTACCAAGGAGATCGGGGCCCTCAAGGAGGAAGCGCGAAAGGTGGCAGCCACTCTGGAAGAGGCGCAATCGCAGCTTTCCTCCAAGAGCCAAGATCTCGACGCCGCCAACGACGCCATCTCTGATATGAAATCTAGGCTTGCTTCTTTGGAGAAAGATCTTGAATCTGCCGGGGTCCGTGAGAAACTGCTGCTGACAGATTTGGACAATGCGAAGACCATTCAGAGAGAAGCAAAGGACAAGCTGGAGAACCAAATTCAACAACGCGACCTCTGGATCAGGAGTATGACAGACATCGCCGAGCGCCTCACTGCCCAGATTGCAAAGATGGACATGAAGAGCTGGGCCTTCTCCGTCGGCAAACACGAGGTTCCAAGCGTCAAGCTGACACTTCTTCGAAGGCCTGATCGAGGGGTTGAAGGCATATGAGGACGACAGGGTTGTCTGCTTTGCCAACGAATCCCGGAAGTTGGTGCGCGGCGCCCTATTCCTCGTCCTCAGCAACCTCGCCTTCTTCCATCCGGAGCTCAACCTCTCCGACGGTTTCAAGAAGTTGACATCGGGCGCCGACACCTCTGCTGCCGTGAAGAAGGCCGGTCCCCTTGCTGACAGGGTCCTCGCGGTCCCAAGGACCCAGGGGAGCCATCGGGGTTAACTTTGAGCTTTCCTTGTTGTCATGCTGTCCTGTACTTAAGACACAATAGGTATCTCGTATTAGGGCATGCACTTTCTTCGTTTTAATGCTTGCTGAACTGATGTTTTTATGCAAACGTATGTTATCCCCTTCACTTCCCTACTGGCGTTCGTATGGTTGTTTTCCTTGCGCGTTCCGGTTACCCGCCAACAACGTGTTGCCACGATTGCTCTGAGGAACGGGTCCTTAGCATTCTGCTGGCAAGGACACGCTGCTGGTGAGATTTCCCTTGGCGGTGTTTGATGCTGCCGCATGTTTTCTTGAGCAGGCTCGAAACAAAACATGGGCGCAAACAAACACAGTAAGGTTCCATCACATGCAAGATTTGTCATACGAAACCTTTGGGCTAGGAGGGGATATGCAAATGTGAATTCTAATGGAAGTTGATAATCACATCAACTTAGCTTTTGTCATGACCCTCCTCCCATCTTAGCGTGTGTCTATTCATGCCCATTGTTCCTTCTTCCACTTATGGCCGATCTTCCTCTTTGCGTTTCCTGGTGAATGTATGCACTTGCACCCACCTTTTGTCCTGAGACAGAGGAAAAATGAAAAGGGGCAAATGGAGAACTTGGGAGCTTGTTAGTTATGTGTATAATCCTCGGCACAAGCCTGCCGGGTTAATGTAGTCATTCATAACTAGAACAGTGGGGGGGGGAGTAAATATGAATGGCTGAGCATTCTCTCCCTTCCTTTGCACCCAACGGTCCCGCGGCGACCTATGCGATGGGCGTATAGGCGGACGGGACCTTGCCGTGGTTCGCTTGCCCGGGGCGTTAACCGGTGGATTCGCTCTAGCATTCGGCTCGGGATTTATCCTTGGCGGCACAAATGCAGGACCGAACCTCATGCGAGCTTATTGACACCGGTGGTACCGCCGTGGTGCAGAACCAACCACAGGCGGGGAAGGAGAGGGGAGAGGGTATACTCAAGTACCTCTTTCTTTTCTTGGCCTATCGGATCAAGCCGCACCTCCCTGGGATCAGGCGGGCTCGTTTCCTTCACGCGTTCCTCGCTCCAGTTTCGGCCGTGGGGGATGCGACGGCGGCGTCGCCTGTGCTAGTCGTGTCGCCCTCGATGCCTGATACGTCTCCAACGTATCTACTTTCCCTCACTCTTTTGCCCTTGTTTTGGACTCTAATTTGCATGATTTGAATGGAACTAACCCGGACTGACGCTGTTTTCAGTAGAACTACCATGGTGTTGTTTTTGTGCAGAAATAAAAGTTCTCGGAATGGAACGAAACTTTTTGGAGAATTATTTCAGAATAAATGAGAATTATTGGAGCCAAAATCCACCGAAGAGGGGGGCCAGGGTGAGCATCACCCACCAGGGCGCGCCAGGCCCCCTGGGCGCGCCCTGGTGGGTTGTGCCCACCTCGTGGCCCCACTTGCCCTAACTCCGCCACTATAAATTCCTATTTTCGGAGAAAAAAATCGGAGAGAAGGTTTCATCGCGTTTTATGATACAGATCCGCTGCCACCTCCTGTTCTTCATCGGGAGGCCAGATCTGGAGCCCGTTTGGGGCTCCGGAGAGGGGAATCTTCGGTCTTCGTCATCACCAACCTTTCTCCATCGCCAATTCCATGATGGTCCCCACCGGGAGTGAGTAATTCCTTCGTAGGCTTGCTGGTCGGTGAGGAGTTGGATGAGATTCATCATGTAATCGAGTTAGTTTTGTTAGGGCTTGATCCCTAGTATCCACTATGTTCTGAGATTGATGTTGCTATGACTTTGCTATGCCTAGTGCCTGTCACTAGGGCCCGAGTGCCATGATTACAGATCTGAACCGTTTATGTTATCATCTCTATATCTATGTTCTTGATCTGATCTTGCCTAGTCATATGCACCTATTACGTCTTATGATCCGTCAACCCCATAGTGACAATATTTGGGATACTTCGCGGTGATGACCGTAGTTTGTGGAGTTCATGTATTCATCATGTGTTAATGCTTTGTTCCGGTTCTCTATTAAAAGGAGGCCTTAATATCCCTTAGTTTCCTTATGGACCCCGCTGCCACGGGAGGGTAGGACAAAAGAGGTCATGCAAGTTCTTTTCCATAAGCATGTATGACTATTTACGGAATACATGCCTACATTACATTGATGAACTGGAGCTAGTTCTGTACCACCCTAGGTTATGACTGTTACATGACGAATATCATCCAACAAGTTACCGATCCAGTGCCTACGACCTTTCCACGTATTGTTCTTGCTAAGTTACTATTGTTGTTGCTGCTGTTCCAACTGCTACAAAACTATTGCTACTACTGTTACCGCTACTGTTACTGTCACTACTGCTATCAAACTATCATATTACTGTGCTACTGATCACTTTGCTGCAGATATTTAATCTCCAGGTGTGGTTGAATTGACAACTCAACTGCTAATACTCTCAAGTATTCTTTGGCTCCCCTTGTGTCGAATCTATAAATTTGGGTTGAATACTCTACCCTCGAAAACTGTTGCGATCCCCTATACTTGTGGGTTATCAAGACCTTTTTCTGGCGCCGTTGCCGGGGAGCATAGCAATATTTGTTGAGTCACTTGAGATTTATATCAATTTATCACTATGAAGAATCTGAAGGATACAAAGACTAAGATTTTTCCCTCTACTACGAGGGAAGGTAAGGAACTACCATCACACTCTGCACTTGATTTACCTTCTATTATGAGTAAGCTTGCAACACCACCACATGCTAGTAATCCTGATATGTCGCAAGTTATTGATGATGCTACCTCTACTATGAATTATGCTATTGATGATGCTAGTACCATGCTTGTTGATAATGTGCCACTAGGAGAATTTCTTGATGAACAAATTGCTAGAGCTGAAGAGAATGAAACTGCCGAAACTGATGAAGCTTATGAAACTAATGATAATTATGAAACTCCTATTATTCCTAGCTCTCCTAAGTTTGAAATGCCTAAGATACCTGAAGGTTATGTTATGGACGAGGAGATAACTAGAGAAATTCTTTCTTGCAAGGATAGAGACGATCTTAAGAAATTGCTATGCAAGTATAAGGAAAAGACTTTGAATGCTAGAATGAAATGTGATCCTAAGTTTGCTACTTCACCTATCTTTGTTACCGATAAGGATTATGAGTTCTCTATCGACCCAGAGTTAATTACTTTGGTTGAATCTGATCCTTTCCATGGTTATGAAACTGAAACTGTAGTGGCACACCTTACTAAGCTGAATGATATAGCCACCCTCTTTGCTCATGATGAGAAGATTCGTTACTATTACATCCTTAAGTTATTTCCGTTCTCATTAAAGGGTGATGCTAAGACATGGTACAATACTCTTACTCCTGGTTGTGTGCGTAGTCTCCAGGATATGATCTACTACTTCTCTGAAAAATATTTTCCTGCTCATAAGAAACAAGCTGCCTTACAGGAAATATTTAATTTTGTGTAAATTGAAGAAGAGAGTCTCCCACAAGCTTGGGGGAGGCTTCTCCAATTGCTTAATGCTTTGCCTGATCATCCTCTCAAGAAAAATGAAATACTTGATATCTTTTATAATGGACTAATCGATACTTCTAGGGACTTCCTAGATAGTTGTGCTGGTTGTGTTTTCAGGGAATGAACTGTTGAACAAGCTGAAGAATTATTGAATAACATATTGAAGAATTATGATGATTGGACTCTCCCTGAACCACCGCTTAAACCCACTCCGAAGAAGAGGGGTATCTTATTTCTCAGTCCTGAAGATATGCAGGAGGCAAAGAAATCTATGAAGGAAAAAGGTATTAAAGCTGAGGATGTTAAGAATTTGCCACCTATTGAAGAAATACACGGCCTTGACACACCACCATCTCCACAGGTGGTAGAGGTAAATTCTTTATTAATGTTTAATGAAAGTGACATTCCTCACAATAAACATCCTAGTCAATGCTTATATGAGTTTGACAACTATATTATGAAGCAAGATCATTTCAATGCTCATGTTCTGAAACAATTGAAATACAATTCTGATATGATTGCTCGCTTGAGTGACTTGCTATTTAGAATCAGTAATGATGTTAGAGGTGTAGGAAAGCATGCCTCTATGGTTCAAACTCAGTTAGAACAAGTTGCTAAGTCTCAAAAAGAGTTGCTTGATGAAATGAATAATAATATGCATGATTTTGCTGCTAGAGTAGTAACTAGAGGAGGTAGAATGACCCAAGAACCACTTTATCCTAAGGGTCATCCTAAAAGAATTGAACAAGACTCTCAGAGAATTAATATTGATGCACCTAGTCCTTATAAGAAGAAAAAGAAAAAGAAAAATGATAGGACTTTGCATACCTCTAGTGAACCTGAGACACAAAAACCTCCTGATAATAATGATGTCTCTATTTCCGATGCTGAAACTCAATCTGGTAGTGAACATTCACCTAGTGATAATGAAAATGATAATGATGATGTTCACGATGATGCTCAACCTAGTAATGATAAAGAACCAGATAATGATGTTGAAATAGAGCCTGCTCCTCACCTTGATAACCCACAACCTAAAAATAAACGGTATGATAAAAGAGACTTTGTGGCTAGGAAGCATGGTAAAGAAAGAGAGCCATGGGTTAAAAAACCCATGCCCTTTCCACCTAAGCCATCTAAGAAAAAGGATGATGAGGAATTTGAGCGCTTTGCTGAAATGATTAGGCCAGTCTTTTTGCGTACCCGCTTAACTGATATTTTGAAGATGGCCCCTTATGCTAAGTATATGAAATACATCATCACTAATAAAAGAAAAATACCGGAAGCTGAAATCTCCACCATGCTTGCTAATTATTCTTTTAAGGATGGAGTACCTAAAAAACTTGGAGATGCTGGAATACCAACTATACCTTGCTCCATCAAAAGAAACTATGTCAAAACTGCCTTGTGTGATTTGGGAGCCGGTGTTAGTGTTATGCCTTTCTCCTTATATAAAAGACTTGATTTGAATAAACTCACACCTACCGAGATATCATTGCAAATGGCTGACAAATCAACGGCCATACCTATCGGTATTTGTGAGGTTCTGCCCGTTGTTGTTGCAAATGTTACTATCTTAACGGACTTTGTTATTCTTGAGATGCCCGAGGATGACAACATGTCGATTATCCTTGGTAGACCCTTTTTGAATACTGCAGGGGCTGTTATTGATTGCAACAAAAGCGAGGTCACTTTTCATATCAATGGTAATGAGCACACGGTGCACTTTCTGAAGAAACAATTCCAAGTGAATGGTATAAATGTTATTGAAGAATCTCCGACCATCACTATTGGAAGTTTTCAATTACCTCTACCTACCGCCAAAAAGAAATATGATATACTTATTGTTGGGGATACGCACATCCCCATTGAGGTAACTTCGTGTTTTACGAAAGTTCTTCGGTTTCATGCTAATCGGAAGTGGTTGTTAATAAGACTTGATCAACCTTATTAATGGATCATTTTTGAGAGGTATGAAGTTGAGGAATCTAATAAGCACAACTCTGTGCTCCCACTTTTTATTTTCTGTTTTAGTTAGTCAAATAAAATAAAATGTCATGTTTATCCTGTTTTCTGTTTTCTCCGTGCAATAAAAAATGACCCAAAAATAAAAAGTCTTAGAATGCCCTGAAAATTTAACACGATTTTTTCCAATTATTTAAGAATTTTTGGTGCAAATAACACCAGAGGGGGGTGCACCTGGTGCCCACAAGACACCAGGGCGCGCCAGCACCCCCACGTATGCCCTGGTGGGTTGTGGCCCCCACGTGAGCCCCCTCACTTATCTCTCTAGCCCACATCATCACCTACCTCTAGCAAAAAATCACCACAACCACCATTTTCGTGTTCTTGCTCTCAAACCCGTGGATTTCGATCTCTTAGCTTGAAGCTCCGTTTCCAAAACTGTTTGGAGGAATTGCTACTTGGTATGTGACTCCTCCATTGCTCCAATTAGTTTTTGTTTTAGTGAGTTATTTTTAGAGTAATTAGCTACTCTTCGTGCTGCTGTAGATGAGCTTGCATGTTGAATTCTTAGAGTTCTAAGTAGTTTGAATGCTCAATATGGCCTCTATGAATGCTTAGGAGTAGTTGCTAACAATCTTACAAAGTTTTGTTGACAAAATTTTTGTGGACTAGATTTTTCAGAATTTTTATAAGAATAAAATGCAATTCTTTAGGAGTTCTTCGAGGAGGAGATCCTCGGGAGCCTCATCAAGTGGAAGCTCAGTTCGACAGACTTATGTTGAACCAAGCGAAAGCACGATGCGAGATGTCGCCACCAAATCATGCTTGTGGCCTTGCGACGAGTTTATGGGAAGTGCAGGTATTAAGGAGGAATTTGATCAATTCATTCACAATGCAGAGCTTGCTCCCTTCATCGCAGATAAGCGCCCCCAACACCTCGAGCTCACGAAAACCTTCACAAAGAAATTAAATATTTTCCTCGTGAGTCTAGAGTTTCGTTCAACCTGTACGATCATTCCTTTACCATGCCATTAGAAATGTTTAGCGATGCATGCAAACTTCCATATGAGGGTTCCCTCGATGAACCAACAAAAGCTGAGTACGAATCATTTTTAGTTAATCTTTGCTTTGGCAAAGATAGGGGGTTACACAAGGGAGAATTAACAGCATTCATTTTCCATCACTACAATATTTTGCGCTCTTTAACGGTAAATGTGTTGTAGGCAAACAAGATTGTAGCACACTGTGTGCTCATTATTTGAGTCTCTTACACACTACCATAACTGGGAATAAGGATTATAATCTTGGTGCAATTGTTGCACGGAAGTTGCAGCTTAATGCTGCTAGTGGTAATTTTTATGGAGGAATCTATGCCTCCCCTGTAGCTGAGAGATTAAATGTTTCACCATGGCCTAATGACCCCATCCTACCCACTCAGTATTTAGATTTTGATGCCATGAAGCGTCATAAGTTCCTTACGAGTACGGCCACCAACTACACCTATAACTTGAGATTTAATAAAAAAAACGTTGTGCCTGTTGCTTTGCCTGCTCCTGCTCTCTTTGATTTTCACACTAGGGGAAGATATTATGTTCCTGAGAGCGAAGCCCATGCATACAACGCGGAGGTTGAAGCTGCCAGGAGGGTCGCGGAGTCTGCTCCGAGGGCCTCGGTGAGCCATCGCCCAGACTATTATTCATACGGATGGTGATTACCAAGCTAGGCCAAAAGCCTAAGCTTGGGGGAGTACGTATTTCCACCGACATTACATTCATGTTCACACATTTCATTCCAGTTGTCGGTGTTCACACTTTTTCAATGTAATATCCATGCTAGATTTGTTTTCTCGCTTCCTTCTTTTGTGTTTGAAAAACTTTGAGAAAACCCAAAAAATATTTCCTACTTCTTTTTAGCTTTTCTTTCTAGCTTAGTTTAATTGTAGCATCAAAAGAAAACCCAAAAAGATTTCTCGCTTCTTCTTTTACTTGTTGGGAGCTTTCCCATGTAAATAGTTTTTCTCGTTTTTGTTTTTCCTCTTTAATTTGCTTTCTGCAAGAAAAAAAACCAAAAACTCCAAAAATATTTCAGTGTGTTTGTCTGAAATTCTTTTCTTTTTACTTGAGTCGTACCTAGGAGACGACCACGATGAAATTGTTGAGTGGCTCTCATCTGCATTATTGTTTATCCAACAAAGAGCCCATATTACTTTGTCTTCTCCTCTTGAATAAAATGTTTGCAGATTCCAGCTTAGTCCACGGCACTCTTGCACTATTATTATCTTCTTATCATTTGGTCATGCAAGTGAAAGGCAATAATGACGACATTTGATGAATTGGCTATGGCAGAGAAAAGCGGGTATGAACTCAACTTGTTTTTGTTTTTGTAAATATGTTTAACCTAGTATCCCTTGATTCAGCTCATTATGATCAAACATGTTTGCAATGACCATTAGAGATTATAGTTGTTCATGCCATGCTTAAGTAGCTAGGAGTGGATAATGATTTATCTTGGGTGTCAACATGCATTAAAATGGTTGTGATGCGGTATGATGATATGGTATCCTCCTCTGAATGTATCAAGTGGCTTGACTTGGCACATGTTCATGCATGTAGTTGAATCAAAACCAGCATAGCCTTCATGATATTTATGTTCATGGTGTCCATATCCTGCTCATGCTAGTATTCAATGTTGATTATATGTAATGCATGTTCATGACCGTTTTCACTCTCTAGCTGGCCGTTTCTCAATCTACTTGCTAGCCTTCGCCTGTACTAAGCGGGAATACTGCTTGTGCATCAAAACCCTTGAACCAAGTTATGCCAGATGAGTCCACCATATCTACCTATATGCGGTATTACCCTGCCGTTCCAAAGTAAATTTGCATGTGCCACCTCTAAAAATTCAAATGAACATCTGTTTTGTGTGCCTGGACCGCTCATGAAGCGACAGGGGGCGGTCAGTATCTTCCATGCTAAGCGGGTTATTCTCATGATGAGTGTTTATTCACTCGTCCTTACACGAGAGGGGCGGTAATAGGGATTCCAAGTCCCGAAATCAAAAATCAAAAATAATTAAACAAAACTCCCCCAGGAATGTTGTTGGTTTGGACGGTACCCGTGGATGCGGCTCGCCGTGGAGTGTGATTGTTGGTGGAGGGGAGTAAACCTTTACTTTTACCGCTTGGGAACCACCGCTAATTTGTTTAGCATGGAAGATATTGATAACTCTTGGTCGTGACGTTGTCAGGAAGGGTGTACCTCCCAAAATTATATCTATCTCTGTTTTAAACTTTGAGCTGTGGCACCGCTGCAAATCCATGCCTCCCTCTGCGAAGGGACTATCTATTTACTTTTATGTTGAGTCATCACCTTCTCAAATAAGCGCCAGACCTGAGAGCACTATTGTCATCCTCATGCATTGTGTATAGTTGATGTTGAGTGCAGCATGACTGGATCTTTTCTACCATGAATTACAATGTCTAGTCGCTGCTTGAACTTTGGAGGTGCTCTGCATTTATGTTTTGCGGTCTCAGAAAGGGCTAGCGAGATACCACTATTGTCATATTGTATCATGATTGTTTTGACAAAGTGTTGGCGTTTGAGATATCTTATTATTGCTCGCTAGTTGCTTATGTCATTGTTATCAGTAAATATAATTTCTAAGAGTTATTGTTGACATGCTTAGTCATAATCTTTGCTGAAAACCTGGGTGCTACTTAAGCATATATATGTAAACAAGAACAAAAGAGTTCATAAAAGTTTTTCTTTATCACTTTCAGTTTGTCAACTGAATTGCTTGAGGACAAGCAAAGGTTTAAGCTTGGGGGAGTTGATACGTCTCCAACGTATCTACTTTTCCTCACTCTTTTGCCCTTGTTTTGGACTCTAATTTGCATGATTTGAATGGAACTAACCCAGATTGACGCTGTTTTCAGCAGAACTACCATGGTGTTGTTTTTGTGCAGAAATAAACGTTCTCGGAATGGAACGAAACTTTTTGGAGAATTATTTCAGAATAAATGAGAATTATTGGAGCCAAAATCCACCGAAGAGGGGGCCAGGGTGAGCATCACCCACCAGGGCGCGCCAGGCCCCCTGGGCGCGCCCTGGTGGGTTGTGCCCACCTCATGGCCCCACTTGCCCTAACTCCGCCACTATAAATTCCTATTTTCGGAAGAAAAAAAATCAGAGAGAAGGTTTCATCGCGTTTTACGATACGAAGCCTCCGCCACCTCCCGTTCTTCATCGGGAGGCCAGATCTAGAGCCCGTTTGGGGCTCCGGAGAGGGGAATCTTCGGTCTTCGTCATCACCAACCTTTCTCCATCGCCAATTCCATGATGCTCCCCACCGGGAGTGAGTAATTCCTTCATAGGCTTGCTGGTCGGTGAGGAGTTGGATGAGATTCATCATGTAATTGACTTAGTTTTGTTAGGGCTTGATCCCTAGTATCCACTATGTTCTGAGATTGATGTTGCTATGACTTTGCTATGCCTAATGCTTGTCACTAGGGCCCGAGTGCCATGATTTCAGATCTGAACCGTTTATGTTATCATCTCTATATCTATGTTCTTGATCCGATCTTGCCTAGTCATATGCACCTATTACGTGTTATGATCCGTCAACCCCATAGTGACAATATTTGGGATACTTCGCGGTGATGACCATAGTTTGAGGAGTTCATGTATTCATAATGTGTTAATGCTTTGTTCCGGTTCTCTATTAAGGAGGCCTTAATATCCCTTAGTTTCCTTATGGACCCCGCTGCCACGGGAGGGTAGGACAAAAGATGTAATGCAAGTTCTTTTCCATAAGCACGTATGACTATTTACGGAATACCTGCCTACATTACATTGATGAACTGGAGCTAGTTCTGTATCGCCCTAGGTTATGACTGTTACATGACGAATATCATCCAACGAGTTACCGATCTAGTGCCTACGACCTTTCTACTTATTGTTCTTGCTAAGTTACTATTGTTGCTGCTGTTGTTCCAACTGCTACAAAACTATTGCTACTAGAAAAACCGCCTGGAAGTCCGAGGACCTTTAGTACCGTACCGAACCAGCAGCCTGCTATCAAACTATCATATTACTGTGCTACTAATCACTTTGCTGCAGATATTTAATCTCCAGGTGTGGTTGAATTGACAACGTAACTGCTAATACTCTCAAGTATTCTTTGGCTCCCCTTGTGTCGAATCTACAAATTTGGGTTGAATACTCTACCCTCGAAAACTGTTGCGATCCCCTATACTGGTGGGTTATCAATGCCCACCTTGTTCGTCGCCGCCGTGCTACGCACGGCATCCGCGGCTGCGCGCGAGGGGGCCTTCGAAGTGGAGGGATGTGCAGTCGCGCCGGCCTTCTTCTTGGGAGCCATGGGTGAATAAGATGGTGATGAAGATCGACGCGCTGCTCACGATCTCAGGTTCGCGCAAATGAAGCACGCCCCCTACCTGGCACGGCAAAAGATGTTGGGGCACGGATGCGCTCGATCACCTATGGGACCAACGACCCCTTTGTGGTTCGGCAAGGGGAGGTCACGTTGCACAAAGAGCAGAGACCATGGGACATCACGACGATGGTACGCTGGTGTTTTACCCAGGTTCGGGCCGCTGAGAAGCGTAAAACCATACTCCTGCTTTGGTGGATTGATCAGAGGAGCACGGAGCACACGCATCGCTCAAACCCGGCAATGGTTGCCTTCGTGTGAGCTGCTATGCTAGTACTAGTGTCCAAAAGTCCGAATCCTGAGCTAGGTTGCCTCCTTCTATAGGGCAAGGGGCAACCACAGTGGCAAAACAGTCATTATCTAGTGATTAGATAGCTAACAGAGCTATCATACCTAACTCTGGTATTTAGGACGAAATACCATGATTGCTAGTCTAGGTGGCTCGCGGGGATGCATCCCCGACAAGCTTCTACCACCGCTTGGGTGCCTAGTGCTTAGTGTCTTGACATGCCTCTGGACGGGTGTCGTATGGATATAATCTGTCCTCCGGTGCGTCGCCACGTGCTTAGCAAGAGCCACTTAGCCACCTGAGGGCTCGACACCGCATTGACAAGTGACTGGCGTTGCGATGCGGTGGAGTGGTGGCCGATCGGCTCGCGCCTGCCGGGAGTTGGCTTGCCGGGTCTTCCTGAAGATGCGCGCGCCTCGGCCCCCGTCAGGCACCGGGGATGTGGCTGGCGTGCTTTGGGCCCCTACTCGGCCGTTGCATTGAGCTTGCTGATACGTCTCCAACGTATCTATAATTTTTGCTTGTTCCATGCTGTTATATTATCATTCTTAGATGTTTACAATCATTTTATTACAACTTTATATGATTTTTTGGGACTAACCTATTGACATAGTGCTAAAGTGCCAGTTGCTGTTTTTGTTTGTTTTTTACTTCGTAGGAAATCAGTACCAAACAGAGATGAAACGCTGCAGGGATTTTTGTGGATTTTTTACGGACCATACGAGACCAGATGGGCCAAAGAACACCAGAAGAGGGCCCCCAGGGTGGCCAGCACCCACATGGGCGCGCCCTGGCGGGTGCTGGGCTCCTCCGGCACCCCCTCAACTGACTATCGTGCCAATAAATTCCCTGGAAATCCAAAAACCCTAGAGGAGTCGACGAAACACAATTCCAGCCGCCGCAAGTTCCAGAACCGCGAGATCCAATCTAAAGACCATCACGGAGGGGTTCATCTTCTTCATAGGTGCCTCTCCGATGATACGTGAGTAGTCCACCATAGACCAACGGGTCCGTAGGCAGTAGCTAGATGGCTTCTTCTCTCTCTCTCTTATGATTCTCAATACAATGGTCTCTTGGAGATCTATTTGATGTAAACTTTTGCGGTGTGTTTGTTGGGATCTGATGAATTTTGAGTTCATGATCAGTTTCTATCCATGAATATTATTTGAGTCTTCTTTGATCTCTTATATGCATGATTACTTATAGCCTCGTATTTCTTCTTCGAATCTTTGGTTTAGTTAGGCCAACTAGATCGATTTTTCTTGCCATGGGAAGAGGTGCTTTGTGATGGGTTCGATCTTGTGGTGTTCTTTCCCAGTGACAGAAGGGGCAGCAAGACACGCATGTATCGTTGCTATTAAGGATAACAAGATGGGGTCTATTCCTACATGAATAGATCTTGTCTACATCATGTCATCGTTCTTATTACATTACTCCGTTTTTCCATGAGCTTAATACACTAGATGCATGCTGGATAGCGGTCAATGTGTGGAGTAATAGAGGTAGATGCAGGCAGGAGTCGGTTTACCTATCTTGGACGTGATGCCTATATAATGATCATCGCCTTGGATATCATCATGACTATTCGATTTTCTATCAATTGCCCAACAGTAATTTGTTCACCCACCTTGCGCTACTCATGAGAGAAGCCACTAGTGAACCCTACGGCCCCCGGGTCTACTTTTCCATCATATTGCTTTCCGATCTACGTTTTTTGCAATCTTTGTTTTCAGATCTACAAAACCAAAAACCTAAAAATACCTTGCTGCATATTTACTCTTTTTATTTGTGTTCTTGAGAGATATATCTCTCCTATCTATCACTACCTAATCTATCTTATTACCGTAGAGAGATTGACAACCTCTCTTTCGCGTCGGGTTGCAAGTATTTGTTGTTTGTGTGCAGGTGCTGCTTATTGGGTGTTGGTGATCCTCCTACTGGTTCGATAACCTTGGTTTCATAACTGAGGGAAATACTTATCGTCGCTGTGCTGCATCATCCCATCTTCTTTGGGGAAATACCGACGTAGTCCAAGCCACGTCAAAGGAATTTCTGGCGCCGTTGCCGGGGAGGAAGCAGTCTCTTCTACGTGCCTATCGTTGGCACCGATGGGACTTCACCACCATCTACCAGGTTCCTAATCACAAATATCATCTCCTTGCAATTACATTATTTGCCATTTGCCTCTCGTTTTCCTCTCCCCCACTTCACCAATTTGCCGTTTTCTTCGCCCTCTTTTTCATTTGCCCTTTTTCTTGCCGGATCTCTTCTTTGCTTGCAATCTTGTTTGCGTAGTCACGATGAATCAAGAGAACACCAAGTTGTGTGATTTTTCCAATACTAATAATAATGATTTTATTAGTACGCCTATTGCTCCTCCCGCCACTAGTGCGGAGTCTTGTGATATTAATGCCGCTTTGTTGAATCTTGTCATGAAAGATCAATTTGGCGGTAATCCTAATGAGGATGCCGCGTCCCATCTAAACACATTCGTTGAATTGTGTGATCTGCAAAAGAAAAAAGATGTGGACAATGATATTGTCAAGTTGAAACTTTTCCTTTTTCCTTGCGTGATCGTGCAAAAATTTGGTTTTCATCTTTGCCTCGCAATAGTATCGATTCTTGGAATAAGTGCAAGGATGCTTTTATCACTAAGTATTTTCCTCCCACGAAAATTATTTCCCTTAGGACGCAAATCATGAATTTTAAGCAACTTGAGCATGAACATGTTGCCCAATCTTGGGAAAGAATGAAGTTGATGATAATAAATTGTCCTACACATGGTTTGAATCTTTGGATGATCATACAAAAATTTTATGCGGGATTGAATTTTGTCTCTAGAAATCTTTTAGATTCCACCGCGGGTGGTACTTTTATGGAGATTACTTTGGGTGAAGCTACTAAATTGCTAGATAATATCATGGCTAATTATTCTCAATGGCATACCAAAAGAGCACCTACTAGTAAAAAGGTTAATTCGGTAGAGGAAATTAGTACTTTGAGTGATAAAGTTGATGCTTTGATGAAATTGGTTGCTAGTAAAAGTGCTTCTATTGATCTTAATGATGTGCCTTTGTCTACTTTGATTGAGCAAAATAGTGAATCCATAGATGTGAATTTTGTCTCGTGCAACAATTTCAATAACAATGCTTATAGAGGTAATTTTAATCATAGGCCTTTTCCTGGAAATTCCTCTAATAATTATGGTAATTCCAATGGTAATTCTTCTTACAATAATAATAGGAACACCTCTGATCTTGAGAGTAATATTAAAGAATTTATCAATGCGCAAAAGGCTTTCAATACTACGGTACAAGAAAAGTTGAATAAGATTGATGATATGTCTAGAAGCATTGATAGAATTTCTCATGATGTTGAAAATCTCAAGTTGAAAGCTTTTGTGCCTAAGATTAATGAATCTATTAAAGCTTTATATGTCTCTATGGATGAAAGTAAGAAAAGAACCGCTATGCTTAGAGCTAAAAGAGAAATCTTAGAAAGATCGTCTTCTAGTGATTGCCGCTATAAAATTGATGAAGACCTTAAAGTGATTGGTGCTTCTTCTATTGATTCCTTGTTTGGTAATGTTAAAATTGATAATGAAGGGACTGAAGTAGAGTCAACTTTATCTAGATGGCGTCCCAATAATTTGGCGGGTGAAAATCTTGATGAAATTTTTGATGAAAGTGGGTTTGAAGAGGTCAAAACTTTAACTAGTGATGTGCCCACTATCTTAGATTGCAAAAAAATTAACTAAGATAGCTGCTCCTTGATTGAAAGCTTGGGATGCTTGATACATCTCAAAAGTATCTATAATATTTGCTTGTTCCATGCTGTTTTATTATCATTCTTGGATGTTTTACAATCATTTTATTACAACTTTACATCATTTTTTGGGACTAACCTATCGACATAGTGCCAAAGTGCCAGTTGCTGTTTTTGCTTGTTTTTTACATCACAGGAAATCAGTACCAAACAGAGATGAAACGCTGCGAGGATTTTTGTGGATTTTTTACGGACCATAAGAGACCAGATGGGCCAAAGAACACCAGAAGAGGGGGCCTAGGGTGGCCAGCACCCACATGGGCGCGCCAGAGGCCCCTGGGCGCGCCCTGGGGGGGTGGTGGGCTCCTCCGGCACCCCCTCAACCGACTATCATGCCTATAAATTCCCTGGAAATCCAAAAACCCTAGAGGAGTCGACGAAACACAATTCCAGCCGCCGCAAGTTCCAGAACCGCGAGATCCAATCTAAACACCCTCATAGAGGGGTTCATCTTCTTCATAGGTGCCTCTCCGATGATGCGTGAGTAATCCACCATAGACCTACGGGTCCGTAGGCAGTAGCTAGATGGCTTCTTCTCTCTCTTATGATTCTCAATACAATCGTCTCTTGGAGATCTATTTGATGTAAACTTTTGCGGTGTGTTTGTTGGGATCCGATGTATTTTGAGTTCATGATCAGTTTCTATCCATGAATATTATTTGAGTCTTCTTTGATCTCTTATATGCATGATTACTTATAGCCTCGTATTTCTTCTTCGAATCTTTGGTTTAGTTAGGCCAACTAGATCAATTTTTCTTGCCATGGGAAGAGGTGCTTTGTGATGGGTTCGATCTTGCAGTGTTCTTTCCCAGTGACAGAAGGGGCAGGAAGACTCGCATGTATCATTGGTATTAAGGATAACAAGATGGGGTCTATTCCTACATGAATTGATCTTGTCTACATCATGTCATCGTTCTTATTGCATTACTCCGTTTTTCCATGAACTTAATACACTAGAAGCATGCTGGATAGCGGTCGATGTGTGGAGTAATAGAGGTAGATGCAGGCAGGAGTCGGTTTACCTATCTTGGACGTGATGCCTATATAATGATCATCGCCTTGGATATCGTCATGACTATTCGATTTTCTATCAATTGCCCAACAGTAATTTGTTCACCCACCATGCGCTATACTCATGAGAGAAGCCACTAGCGAACCCTACGGCCCCCGGGTCTACTTTTCCATCATATTGCTTTCCGATCTACGTTTTTTGCAATCTTTGTTTTCAGATCTACAAAACCAAAAACCAATAAATACCTTGCTGCATATTTACTCTTTTATTTCTATTCTTGAGAGATCTATCTCTCCTATCTATCACTACCTAATATATCTTATTACCGTAGAGAGATTGACAACCTCTCTTTCGCGTCGGGTTGCAAGTATTTGTTGTTTGTGTGCAGGTGCTGCTTATTGGGTGTTGGTGATCCTCCTACTGGTTCGATAACCTTGGTTTCATAACTGAGGGAAATACTTACCGTCGCTGTGCTGCATCATCCCTTCCTCTTTGGGGAAATACCGACGCAGTCCAAGCCACGTCACTTGCCGGCGTTGGTAGCCAATGTATGCTGCCTCTGCCAGGGTCTTGGTCTTCTTGATGCGCTCCTTGATCTTATGAAAAGCGGCTTCTCTGTCTTGAGTTGGTCTTGACGGGGAGGTAGCTTTACCCGGTAGCTTAGGCCATCAGGCCGGAGGCTTACTGTCTGTGCACAAGTCAGGGGGAAACAAACACCCCTGTTCGTATACCCCGACAGTTGTGACCCATGATAGGACTGAGGGTTTTGGTCAGTATGCGGTAGACTGTTCTGGGCTCATAAAGCAAATCCTTCATAAGGAAGGTTGTTCTTGGAGCCTGACCTTGTGGCAAAGGTTTCATCAGCACTTGCACGAGATTATTTGGAAGTTCAGATTCCTCATATTTGAGCATTGCACCTTCTGACGGAAGACTGACTGGGACAACTAAAAGGATCGAGATGGACCTAGAGGGGGCTGAATAGGTACAATTCCAAAATTTAACTGTTACCTAGCAATTTTAGGTGATATTGCGGAATTTGAAAGTAATCCTAACAATTGCTAAGGTGATAACGGTGGATAGTAGAATACCAAAGCAACAAGTAATAAGATAGGAAAGCACGTAATACAAGTAAGTGCAAGAGACAAGTAACCACAAGTAGGGAGTTAGGGTTAGGAATAACCGCAACTCCGAGAGACGAGGATGTATGCCGATGTTCACTTCCTTCGAGGGAAGCTACGTCACCGTTTAGAGAGGTGAATGTTACCACTAAGGCACAACAACGCCACGAAGGCTCACCCTATTCTCTCCTTGACACAACACCACGAAGGCGTTTCCCAACCACTAGTGGTAGACCTTGGGATGGTCTCCAAACCCTCACAAACTTTCCGGGGGTAATCACAATGGTTGATTCCTCACCGAAGAACTCCTACCGCATAGGAGTCTCCAACCTCCAAGAGTGACAAGAACGACGGGGAAAAGCTCAAGACTTGCTAAAATCACAAATTCCTTCCGTCAAGAGAAGGGAAAGTAGTGGATCTATCACTTGATTGGAGAACTTCTCACAAATACTCTCAAATTCCTTTGGGATCTTGGATTTGGTGTATGAGGATGTGTGAGAGAAAAATATGTGTTCTAGGGTTAGCTCAAAGTGAATGGTCAACCTTATCTTGAGGTAGGAGAAAGCTATATATAGTGGTAGTGTGAATATGGCCGTTGTGGAGTAAGTGGCAGGCACAGGCCGGACATCCGGCGTGACGATAATAACACATGAGCGAAGCAGAGTCAGAGAGGAAAGCAGGGGAGCCGTACATCCAGGGGTGGCCCGGACATCCGACCCACCTGTGAGGACCCGGACATCCGGCATACGCCCGGATATCTGGCGTACCAGTTCATCAGGACAGCACGGTCTTGGTGTATGTGGGTCTGATTTCCGGCGGGAGGCTCGAAAATCCGGGAGCCCGGACATACGGCGGGGGGGGGGGCATCCGTCCCATATCTAGTGAAAATGGATGCTCTCTGCATAGCAGGGGGCCAGATATATGGGGCACTGCCCAGAAATCTGGCGACTGTTTGAAC
The DNA here is from genome assembly GCA_039707655.1 of Elymus sibiricus. Classification (NCBI taxonomy): domain Eukaryota; kingdom Viridiplantae; phylum Streptophyta; class Magnoliopsida; order Poales; family Poaceae; genus Elymus; species Elymus sibiricus. Next base: position 245,750,178 of record CM077665.1, read on the forward strand.
TCCCGGACATCCGGCCATCACAGAAGAACATCACTTTGCAGTGTATATTTGGTGCAGTTTTAGAAGAGGCAAGGAATTTGAAATGACTTGAGCATGTCTTTTATTAACCCAATCGATCTCCTCTTAATAGTGCGGGATCCCTATACTCAAGAACAAAAGAAAACGAGATCCGTAAACCTCTTTATTCCTTCCCTCTCAAATCATAATAATTCCACGTGTCCGTGATCCACACCTATTGTCATTTGAGGACTAATACCTAAGATTTACTTGAAAAACACCATTAGTCCTCTACATGTACATTGTCATCAACATCAAAATATAATATAAGGGCATGATTGCACTTTCAATCTCCCCCTTTTTGTTTGTTGATGACAATCATACATGTAGTATAAAAGATATTGCAATGTATTTCATAAAAGCACAAGTCATATGATAATTTTGACTGAGCTCCCCCTCAATGTGTGCAACTTTGGATTAGCAATAATTCAATGCACATATGTTATGTTTGCACATGGGAGAGTGTTTGAAACATATGCAAGTCGTAGTCAACTCATGAACATAAGCTCATATGATAGAGAGATATGATAGCATATAAGATAGTACTTGAGAAAAATCATACCATAATCTCACAATTAAAGACTTACAACCCAATAAACTTAACACAAATATATGGTTCACATGATAGGATAGCAAACATAGATACTACTTCTCCCTCTTTGTCAGGAACACACAAAAAGGGGCGAAGACACTAGTACACATAGTGAAATCACTCCTGGCGGATGTCATCATCATCGACCACCCCATCGAAGAACTCGGCAAACTCGTCACAGGACAGAAACCCAAAGGTGGAGGAAGATGGAGCAGGCAGAAGAGGATCATCATCATCACTCACCGGATTGCCACGAGCACAGGGAAGCTGCTTGGGCTGATTCTTGGAGAGGATAAGGCTTTGCTAGACATCATGATTCTGCTGACAGTTGAAAGTGATAGCGTTCATGATGGCAGACTGGGCTTTCCCAATGAAGGAGGCAAGGCAGCCAAATGGGTCCTTCACAGAGGAAGAAACAACAGAAGCCCTCTGGGACTGAGCAGGAGCCTTGCCCTGGGCTGTAGGTGTCCTCCGGGACTGAGAAGAGGCAGTGGGCTGGACCGGGGTAATATCATACATATGAGGAGCAGGCTTCCACTTGGGGTGTACAATTGTCTTGGCAACCGCAAAGGGGGCAGTGTGGTCAATCAACACTTGAATATATGGAGCATAAGGAAACTGACGCGTCTGCTGGAAACTCGTCAGACGTATCTCATGCCAGATGTAATGCGCCGTGTCAACTGGCTCCGTGGGATGAGTGTTCATGTGCATCATGAGGTCAATGCAATAGCTGCGAGCCCGCGAGCGATCTCTCTTCTTTGGGTAAAGAGCACGAAGCACACACTGAAAGAGAATAAAGTAGGGAGACCGAAAGATAGAGACCTCATTAGGTGGAGTCTTGAGTTCCTCGTCTGTGAGCTGGCTGGCAGGTTTGACAAGTTAGAGACAAGCGTCAATCTTCATGTGTGTATGATCAGGATGCTCACCATGAATCCGATGACCAACAGCGGAAAGGCCCAAAATCTGGACAAGCTGGCTATAAGAGATACTCATCTGAACATCATTAGTCATCCATGTGAGAGTGTTGTCCGGCCCAAAGTAACAGGTGACGTAGAACTGAAGAATGGCACCTTCATTCCAGTCACACTTGAAGGTCATGGCCGGACCAAGATCCATGTCATCAATGATCTTGGCAGTGTTATGAGGGAAATGCACAGGATTGGAGTGGAAGAATTGCAGATCCACATAGGAATAAGGTGCTAGGCCACGCATGTTGGGTTCTTTCATAGGTGCATCGCATGCCAATTAAAAATTTCCTACGCGTAGAACATCCAGGAACATGCTACGGAGATGGATCACAGATCGTTACCACTAGACGCGCAGTGCCGTGCAGCAGAAGTAGAGTTGGGGCAGCGCGTCCTCGTGGTCCGTCTCCTTCTTGTTTGATCTCCCTCAAACAGCCGGTCGCCGGATCCTTTCCCACGCGCAGCCGGTCGCCGGATCCCACGTACAGGTTCGTCGGAGTGGCGCAAGTTCACCGCCTCTAATGGTATCCACGCGTGCACGAGGAACACCATGCGGCGGACTGCTAGGTACGATCACACAGTCGGCGGCGAGTAGAGGTGTCTACTTGCAACACATAAAAAACCTAATGACGGCGCCGAAGCGATCAACCAGATGGGTATGCCGCACCTCCACTATATATAGGCATCTGGCGCGGGCTCAACTCTTGGCCTCGCACGGATCCTAAAGCCCACGTGTTCCTTCCCTTAAACGCGCGACCCCTTAGGTTCTCGTTCACTTGGTCGCGAGTCAGATCACATCCGGCTCGACTAGTCGGTAGCGGCCTCTAGCAAAGCATGCCGACTCCAAGTGTCCGATGAAGCTGGTTAGGCGAACCTGTACATCACACTTCGGTTCCCTTTGCCATACGATATATGTTGTCGTGCTCAAGGCGACATGGTCATCCTTGTTGCAGCACGACCTCTTTCTCGTTCCGGTGAATCCGACCAATACTTCGGATTATCTCATAATCCTCATCGCATGGCCATGCTTATCCAGGTCGGATCACCCGAGGGGCCCAGAGTATATCTCTCCTCATCGAAGGGGCGAATCCATTTTGCTTGACCACGTCTCGCATCATGGGTCTGGACAAGCCCGAAACCTACCTTTATAACTACCCTGTCACGGAGTAGCGTTTGGTCGGCCCAAAGCAAGTCGGTCACCATCCCGAGTACATGCACCAGCTCAGGTCTTAGGACACAGAACGTATGTTGTACTAGAGACTCACAGATGACCGATCGCTGCGTCTCATAGTTGGGTCTGTCCAACTCAGACCTTATCTCAACTCGGATCCGACTACGTCAAATCCGACCAGATCTTTCTGAGTCCATGTTATCCGGCTAGCATCCAATGCTACATGGTAAGTGAGACCGGACCATCCACCGTGTCATATGCTAGTCTAACTGGTTGCACGTCCACATAGCCCTTTCGACTAGGGACCATTTAGGACAGTCATCATACAATGCATAGTCTCACAAACAAGTCACGTACTTGTTAATACACATCATTGGTAATGTCCAAGGACTATCATTATTGATAAACACATAGGAAATATCATCATACATGACTGCCTCTAGGGCATATCTCCAATAGTCTCCCACTTGCACTAGAGTCAATCAAATAGACATCGAATGCCCATAGCTCAAACGTGCCCCTCATGCTTGGGTTGTGGAAACGACTTAGTCAACGGATTTGCAACATTTTCATCCGTATGAATCTTGAATAAATTAGTATCACCATTCTTTATGAGCTTTCGTATCAGATGATACTTTCGGTCTATGTGCGTGGTCTTGTGGTGTTGTCTCGGCTCCTTGGCCTCTGCGATGGCATCTGAATTGTCGCAATACAGGTCCAATGGTTTTGCCCAGCCCGAGAACGCACCAAGATCCTCCAGGAACTTCCGAATCCAAACACCTTCCTTTGCGGCTACACAAGCCGCAATGTATTCGGCCTCTGTTGTAGAGTTGGCCACCGTATCCTGCTTGGAACTCGTCCAACTCACTGCTCCTCCATTCATGACATACACGAATCCAGTTTGAGATTGACAATCATCCCTGTCGGTTTGGAAACTAGCATCAGCATAACCCTTTACGCAGAGCTCCTCCTCGCCTCCATAAACTGGGAACATCTCTTTAGCCTTTTCAGGTACTTCAGGATAGTTTTCACCGCTGCCTAGTGAATCTCACCTGGGTTAGCCTGGTATCTGCTTGTTAAGCTTATTGCATAGGCAACATCAGGTCGAGTACATAGCATGGCATATATGATGGATCCTATTGCCGAAGCATACATAATCCTACTCGTCTGGTTTCGCTCGTCAGAAGTCGTAGGACTTTGAGTCTTGCTTAGCCTTATACCATGTGAGATGGGCAAGAACCCTTTCTTGGCCTCACTCATGTTTAACCGCTTCAACACTTTGTCTATGTACGTGTTCTGGCTTAAGCCAAGCAGCCTCTTCGATCTATCTCTATAGATCTTGATGCCTAAAATGTATACTGCTTCTCCAAGGTCTTTCATTAAGAACTTGCCATACAATGATTCCTTGACCGAGTTTAGCATCGAAACATCATTTCCGATCAGCAGTATGTCATCCACATACAGGATCAAAAATACTGACGAGCTCCCACTAGACTTGTTGTATAAACAATAGTCCTCTTCGTTCTTGATGAAACCGAGGTCAACGATGACTTCATCAAAACGAATGTTCCAACTCCGAGCTGCTTGCTTCAATCCATAAATGGATCTCTTGAGCTTGCATATTTTACTAGCATTATTTGGATCGACAAAACCTTCAGGTTGTATCATGTATACATCCTCCTTTAAATTTCCATGAAGGAAATCCGTTTTGACATCCATCTACCATATCTCATAATCGAAATATGCAGCTATAGCTAGTATGATCCTCACCGACTTTAGCATCACTACCGCCGAGTAGGTCTCGTCATAGTCAATTCGTTGAACTTGTCCATAACCTTTAGCAACAACCCGAGCTTTATGGATCTAAACATTTCCATCCACATATGTTTTCTTATTAAAGACCCATTTGCAACCAGTGGCAATTACGCCAGGTGGAGGATCAACCAAGTCCTAGACTTGATTATCATCCATGGACTTTAACTCGGATCTCATGGCCTCCAGCCATGCCATGGAATCTGGGATCACCATCGCTTCTGCATACGTGGCCGACTCGTCGCTTTCTAGCAACAACACATCGCGCACTCTGCGCAATCTTTCTGACCTCCGTTGCTCTGGTGCCGACTCCACTACGGGGTCTCAGACCGACTGCGATATGATCTCATCACCAGCCAAGTCGTCCCCGAGTGGCTCTCGAATTTCTTGGAGTCACACCGTTCTCCCACTGGCCTCCCGACTGAGAAACTCTTTCTCTAGGAAAACCCCGCTCCGAGCAACAAACACTTTGCTCTCTTCTCGGTTGTAGAAGCTGTATCCCAAGGTTTCCCTCGAATATCCCAAGAATATGCATTTATCCCACTGGTTGTAAGCTTGTCCAACATGAGTCGCTTGACAAATGCTTCACAACCCCAAATCTTTAGAAAAGACAAACTAGGACTCTTCCCAGTCCACATCTCGTGTGGTGTCTTGTCTACAGATTTAGATGGTACCCTGTTAAGTGTGAAAGCTGCAGTTTCTAGAGCATATCCCCAGAATGACAAGGGTAAATCCGATTTGCTCATCATCGATCGTACCATGTCCAACAAGGTTCGATTTCTCCGTTCTGACACGCCGTTTCTCTGTGGCGTACCCGGAGGCGTGAGCTGAGGTACTATTCCTTGGCTTTTCAGATGATCATCAAACTCCTGGCTCATGTACTGACCTCCACGATCAGATCACAGAAGCTTTATCGTCTTGCCGAGCTGATTTTCAACCTCGTTCTGAAACTCTTTGAACTTTTCAAAAGTTTCCGACTTGTGCCTCATCCAATAGATATATCTATATCTACTCAAGTCGTCCGCAAAAGTCACGAAGTACTGATAGCCACCTCTAGCCGTTGTGCTCATTGGACCACACACATCATTATGTATAAGCTCCAACAGCTCAGACGCCCTCTCGCAACTCTTTGCAAAAGGAGACTTAGTCATCTTGCCGAGTAAGCATGATTCACATGTCTCAAACGACCCGAAGTCGGACGAAGTTAGGAGTCGTCCATCATGGAGCTTCTTCATGCGTTTCAGACTAACGTGCCCAAGCCGACAATGCCAGAAGTATGTCGGATTTATCTCATTAGGCTTATGCCTCTTGACATTCACGTTATAGACCGGTTCCGTTTCTCGATTCAAAATAAATAGCCCGTCTACAATGGGTGCATAGCCGTGGAACATTCCATTCAAATAAAATGAACAACCATTGTTCTTTAAATTGAATTCATAACCTTGACTCATCAAGCATGAGGCAGAAATAATGTTCCGACTAAGTGCAGGAATGTAATAACAATTATTCAATTCCAAAATGAATCCAGAAGGAAGCTGGAGCTGCATCGTGCCGACCTCCAACGCAGCAACTCTTGCTTTGTTGCCGACCTTGATGTCCATCTCCCCTTGTGCCACACACCTAGTTCTTACCAGCCCCTGCATCGAGTTGCAAATATGAACAACCGATCCGGTATCAAATACCCAAGAGCTACTAGGTATGTCAGCAAGGCAAATGTCTATAACATATGTAACAAGTGTACCTTTGCTTGAAGTCGTACTTCCAGCCTTCTTGCCATGCTCGTCAAGCCACTTGCTACAGTTCCTCTTCCAATGACCAGGTTCCTTGCAATGAAAGCATATGGTCTTTGAGTTCGGTCCCGACTTTGGCTCTGTGGCGGAGACAACCTTCTCCGTGCCCTTAGCCTTTTTCTTGGACCAACTCTTCTTGAACTTAGCCAATTTCTGCGCCATCAACACTTGATGTGTGCCTTTCTTAATATCCTGCTCTGCCACCTTGAGCATCCCATGCAACTCAGTGAGCATCTTATCCATGCCGTGCATATGATAGTTCGAGATGAACGTCCCATAGCTAGACAGAAGAGAACCTAGAATTGCATCCGTGGACAGCTCGTCCCCAAGGGGGAAGCCTAACCGATCCAAAGCTTGCACGTACCAGATCATCTTGATCACATGCAGGCTTAGTGGATCACCCTCTTTCATCTTACAATCCGTTAAGGATTGCCAGACGTTGAACCTTTCGGTCCTAGCCTGTGTCTGAAACATGCTCTTGAGACTCTCGATCATATCTAAAGCCGTAACGTTTTCGAAATGCTGTTGCAAATCGGGCTCCATACAAGCCAGCATCAGACAGCTGATCTCGTTTGATTCATCAACGAGTTTCTGGTGGGCATTCTTGGCTGTGGCATTAGCATTCTCGACAGGTTCCTTTGGAAGTGGATCCTTTAGAACATGTTCCTTTTTATCGTGCTTGAGAACAATTCTCAAATTTCTATACCAGGTGGTAAAGTTTGTTCCATTCAGTTTATCCTTTTCCAGAATTGATTTCAATGCAAAGTTGGGTTGAGCAAGTGGTGCCATTGATCTACAACAGAAAATATGCAATCACTAAGCAATGTGTTTATGTAGAGTAATTCAAGCCTTAAACAGAACTACTCCCACTGAAGTCGGCATCCCTCCGCAAACTCATAGTGATTCAGGATCCGACTAGCACAAGCGACTAGTGAGCTTTAGCATCACTCCTAGCCAACTTGCCTATTCAGTAAGCAAATCCTTGCTAATCGTATCTCTATACGACTCCTATCGGTTGGGTAGGTATATTTTACCCCGGATCCCAACCTTCTTTGCCACAAGGCCCAAAACCGTTTTGATAGCCTTGTCAAGTTAACCTGATGCAGTGCATGGCCGTGTCCGACATGAACCCTCTAGTTCAAGGACAACTAGTAGCACCTCAATTTTATGAGGCCACTACCAGACGTACTTGACGTGCGAAGGTGCAACATCCGGAATGGCAATATACTTGATATTAATGAGGGATCTTTCTACCATTTTATTATGCATAGAAACAAGAAGCAATATCAATCACATATAAACATAAATATGTGAAATAGTATGGCTCCTTCATCGATATCCTTCCAGGCCGGCTCCAACTCCGATGACCAGGGCGGAACTCCATCTTGTTCATCACACCGTGACGCCAAAGCCTCGAACTTAATCTCTGTCCTCCAACTACTACAACTAGTAATGAATTTACACAGAATCACAAGTCGACACGCAGGTCGTTATACAATATAATGACAACACTTTGGCTCCTGCCGGCTGACAATCATGACACGCATGTCATGTTATATTACACACATGCATCACATACATATGAGCCATACTATTCACATCAAACCTGCAAAATGAACTTATGCATAGAATCACATTCTACCGTAGTTTGTGTGATCATGTACGAAATACAAGGCGCTACGCACACGGTGGTCCCGCGGGTGCGGGCAGCGCCCGACGTTTTCAGAAATCAAAGATCGAATCTGTATTCCGATCACGCCAATTTTCCGATCTGACCGATCTTATCGATCATCGCGAACCCGATTCGGATTTACATTTCACTGTTAACCCCGATGGGGGAAACCGACCGGTAGGGGTAGGTTGTGTCACGACCTCGTCGATGCCGATTGACAGAAAACATAGCCTCAACGACCCCGATGTGTAGTTGATCTCATCAACCGTGCACATAGCCGATCTCCTGAACGACGACAGATCTCATCCACCACCTCCACATATCAAATATGCATCCGATCTGAAACCAAAACCTATAGCAGAGGCTCTGATACCACTGTTGGGTTCTTCCGTAGGTGCATCGCATGCCAATTAAAATTTTCCTACGCGCAGAACATCCAGGAACATGCTACGGAGATGGATCACAAATCGTTACCACTAGACGCTCAGTGCCGTGCAGCGGAAGTAGAGTTGGGGTAGCGTGTCCGCGTGGTCCTTCTCCTTCTCGTTCGATCTCCCTCGAATAGCCGGTCACCGGATCCTTTCCCTCACGCAGCCGGTCGCCGGATCCCACGTACAGGTTCGTCGAGAACAGCACAAGTGCACCGCCTCTAATGGTATCCACGGGTGCAGGAGGAACACCGTGCGGCAGACTGCTAGGTCCGATCACACAGTTGGTGGCGAGTGGAGGTGGCTACTTGCAACACATGCAAAACCTAATGATGGCGCCGAAGCGATCAATCAGATGGGTGTGCCGCACCTCCACTATATATAGGCATCCGGAGCGGGCTCCACTCTTTGGCCTCGCACGGATCCTAAAGCCCACGTGTTCCTTCCCTTAAGCGCGCGACCCCTTAGGTTCTCGTTCACTTGGTCGCGAGTCAGATCACATCCGGCTCGACTAGTCGGTAGTGGCCTCTAGCAAAGCGTGCCGATTCCAAGTGTCCGATGAAGCCTCATCGCATGGCCATGCTTATCCAGGTCGGATCACCCGAGGGGCCCAGAGTATATCTCTCCTGATCGGAGGGGCAAATCCCATCTTGCTCAACCATGTCTCGCAGCATGGGCCAGGACAAGCCCGAAACCTACCTTTATAACTACCCAGTTACGGAGTAGCGTTTGGTCAGCCCAAAGCAGGTCTATCACCATCCCGAGTACATGCGTCAGCTCAAGTCTTAGGACATAGAACATATGTTGTACTAGAGACTCACAGATGACCGATCGCTGCGTCTCATAGTTGGGTCTATCCAACTCAGACCTTATCTCAACTCGGATCCGACTACGTTGAATCCGACTAGATCTTTCCGAGTCCATGTTATCCGGCTAGCATCCAATGCTACATGGTTAGTGAGACCGGACCATCCACCATGTCATATGCTAGTCTAACTGGCTGCGCGTCCACACAGCCCTTTCGACTAGGGAAAATTTTGGACAGTCATCATACAATGCATAGTCTCACAAACAAGTCACGTACTTGTTAATACACATCATTGGTAATGTCTAAGGACTATCTTTATTCATAAACACATAGGAAATATCATCATACATGATTGCCTCTAGGGCATATCTCCAACAACGCATACGAACCATGCTCGCGTAGAGATCCTGCTGCATGCGAGTATGAAACCGACGGTCTTCAGCATCAGCAGCCATCTCAAACTAATTGATATCTCACCCGCACTGTAGCCGCCGCCCAATCGCCAGCCCCAACAGCCTCGGGCCTCCCCAGCGTGTCCCCCGAGATGCCCTCGGCGTCCGTGACACGCAACATGGCCGCCCCCTCCTCTCTCTTCCTCCCTCTCCCTCCTTCCGCGCGTGCCGAGCACCGCCGGCTCGGCCAGTGAACTGTTTCACACGCGCGCGCTTTCCCTCTCTCTCTTTCTTGCTCGCCCTGGTCCTAGGCCAACCCCAGCAACACCGCAGACCAGCCCCTGATCTCTCCGATGGCCACCAGGGCCGATTCCGCGGGTGCCAGTGAGCTCCGCTCAACCGCGCCTCGGCTATTTAAGCCACCACGCACTCCTCTCTTCCCTTTGTTGGCTCCCTAGCACCCTCAATCGAGCACCTGAACCGCCCACACAAGCCCCGGGAGCCCCTGTGCCCGGATCGGACCCGAGCTCCGTCTCCACGGGCCGCCGTCGATCTCGCGGTACGAGGCTTCTCCGGTGCTCCTTCTCCTCCCTATGGACCCCCCTCGCCACCCTGGTTAGATTCCCCTTCTCCTCCTCGTTGCTTGCAGCCGGTAACGACCGGGGCATCCCACTCCCGAAGCGCCGCCACCGGACTTCCACGTCGCCGGCGAATGAGAGCTCCCCGGCGCCCCTCTCCACCACCGTTCGACTGGCGGCAATGCCCTGAGCGTAGCGGTGCCATCAGCTCCTCCCCTCGAGCCCCACATCGCCGATGGTGAGCTCCCGAGCCCCCCTGCCGCGAGGAAGGAGATGACAGGCGGGCCCCACCTGTCATACTCTTGCCCCTCTCTCTTTGGCCATTGGGTCCCGCCCGTCAGGTTCAAACCTGACGAGCGCGTGTGCCTCGGGTCGCCTGGGCCGTTTTGCTGGCTAGGCCAGCTCGGCCAGCCGCTTCTGGCCCAGTGGCACAGTGCCACCTTTTCTTTTTCTTTTTTTTCTGTCACTTTTGAAAATTTCCCCAGATTCAAATATCTTTCCAAATCCAATTCTTCCACCTAAAATCTTGTAATATTTTGTACTATTTAATGATGCTACTTGTGCACTTTTTGAAAATAGTTTCATGTACTGGTTTTATTTAAAACCTAGTTTTGAATAGTTAAAAACACTGTTAAAATAGTTTTCAAAACTTTTTACACTTCAAAACCAGAAACTAATATTTTTAGTTTTTAGTATAGTATTTTACACAGTAGTGTGACATTTTAGAAGTGAATTATTTTCTCTGTTTTTGCCGTGTTCTTATTTTGCCCGTTAATACTGCGACGATAGATTGCGTTGTTGACGAGGGAGTTGGGCCAGAAGATTTTGAAGACACCGAGGAATTTGTTGAGCCAGGCAAGCAGCCCTTTGACCATGTTTAAGAAACCACTTTATTGCATGGCATATAGCACTTCATTTTGTTATGTTAGTCATGATGCTATGGTGACCACCTTTATGGGTTGCCTCCGTTACTTTCCTCGTTGATACTTGCATTACATAACTCTACTTACACTTAGAGTTGTGTGCGTGGGAAGTAGATAGGATGCTCAGTAGTGCTACGCAAATGGGACGGGATTATGCATGGTGATAGAAACAAAAGTGTTTTCAAAGACTTTTCAAAAACCATGTCGGGTGCCACTAATGCCCGAGTGAAAGCACATTTGCTCCCTTGGTGGTTTTGGTAATTAATAACAACATATATCTCATTGGACTAATGTTTCCACTAAGTATATTTCAGGAAAAGTTCAATGATGGGATGGCAAAAGGATTTTGGTGAGACCCCTAGATGCAAGGAATAGGATTGGCAAAGCTTCAAGCAAGAAGACTCTACATGTTACTTTGTGAGAAATCACTTTGAGTCTATAGGCAAGCCAATACTATTAAAATGGGGTAAGGTATTGATGGTGAACTAAATGCTCCACATGCACAAGTTATAGTCACCAAAAACACCCACAAGCTATTCCACAAAAGTCTGTCAAAAGCCTATCATGCAAAATCGGTGCCACCAATATTCCCCACTCGGCCCTACCAATTTTCATCCCAGACAGATCCCAGCCAAACCCTAGATCTTCGGTACAGCCGATTCTGCATCGGTGCCACCGAGTTTAGGTTGCCAACATTCTGTTGCCCCTTTTCTTCAATTCGGAATTTCTGAGTTGTTTGGATCGGTGCCACCGAGTTTTGCAATCTGCCCGTTAGTCACCTGATCGGTACTGCCGAGATTTATATATCGGTCTCACCGAGATTCGAAAGTTGCTACCTTTTGAGCAACTCGGTACCACCGAGTTTTACACTTCGGTGTCATCGAGTTGGTCATTATAGGTGTAACGGTTGGATTTTGGGACATGCCTATATATACCCCTTCACCACCACCCACTCGCAAGAGAAGCACTCAGAACTATTCCATACTTGCCCCATCCAATTTTCTGAGAGAGAGCCACCTACTCATGTGTTGAGATCAAGCCATTCCATTCCAACCATATGAATCTTGATTTCTAGCCTCCCCAAGTTGCTTTCCACCCAATCAATCTCTTCCACCAAAGCCAAATCTGTGAGAGAGTGATTGTGTGTTGAGGAGTCTATCATCTTGAAGCACAAGAGCAAGGAGTTCATCGTTACTATCGAGCCTATTACCTTTTGGAGGGTGGTGCTTCCTAGATTGGTTAGGTGTCGCTTGGGAGCCTCCTACTTCGTGTTGTGGAGTTGAACCAAGAAGTTTGTACGGGCAAGGAGATCCTCTACTTCGTGAAGATCTACCCATAGTGAGGCTAGTCCTTCGTTGACGGAAGCCGTTATGGAATAGTCAAGGTTGCTACTTCGTGGACCCTTATGGGTGGAGCCCTCCGTGGACTCTCGCGACCGTTACCCTCCGTGGGTTGAAGACTCCATAAACGTGGACGTACGATAGCACCACCTATCGGAACCACGGGAAAAATCTTCGTGTCTTCAAATTGCGTTTGATCTTCCTCACTATCCTCTATTACATACGCTTGTCTTTACTTTCCGCTACTATACTCTTAGACATGCATGTGTAGAGTGTGCTTGACTTTCTATCATTGCTAAAATCTGCCAACACTTAAAATTGGGAAAAGGTAGAAGTTTTATTTAGTCAAGTAGTCTAATCACACCCCTAGACATACTTTTGATCCTACAAGTGGTATCAGAGCTTTGGTCTCCATTGCATTGGTTTCACAACCTAGGAGAGTATGGCGTCTAGCGAGGGAAATTATCACCATAGAGGTCCATACTTTGATGGCACAAATTTTGCTAGTTGGAAGCACAAAATGAAAATGCATATTCTTTGTCATAACCCCGTCGTTTGGGCCGTTGTTCGTGTTGGCTTGCAAGGTGAATTCTTTGGTGATGGAAAGGAACCGGATTGTGAAGCTACCATGGAAGAATTGAAGATGTTGCAATACAACGCTCAAGCATGTGACATTCTCTTCAACTGCCTATGCCCCGAAGAATTCAACAAAATCAGCCGTCTTGAGAATGCCAAGGAAATTTGGGATACTTTGGTTGATATGCATGAAGGTACCGAATCCGTGAGAGAATCCAAGTTAGATGTTCTTCAAAGTCAGCTTGACAAGTTCAAGATGAAGGATGGTGAAGGAGTCGCAGAAATGTACTCCAGGCTAGCTCTTATCACCAATGAGATTGCCGGCTTGGGAAGCGAAGAGGTGACTGACAAATTCATCATCAAGAAGATACTTAGAGCTTTGGATGAGAGATACGACACCGTGTGCACATCTATCCAAATGATGCCCAACTACAAAGATCTCAAGCCTACGGAAGTCATTGGAAGGATTGTTGCTCATGAGATGACACTCAAAGACAAAGAAGAGCTTCACAACAAGTCTAGCGGTGCTTACAAAGCCACAAGTGATGCTCCCGCAACTTCAAGCGACAACCTTGTCACCAATGAAGAGATAAGCCTCATGGTCAAGAAAATTCAACAAGTTCTACAAGAATAGAGGCAAAGAACGAAGCTCCAACTCAACATATGAAGAGAAGCGTTCGTCAAGTCGTGACCGAAACTGATACAATTGTGGGAAGCCCGGACACTACTCCAATGAGTGCACGGCTCCCTACAAACGAAGAGAAGAGTCACCAAGAAGACCGAGCTCAAGAGATGAATCACCTCGAAGAGAGAGAAGGAGTAGAGATGATCATTATGAACTAAGACCCTCAAGGAGAAGTAGGGACTCGGAGAAGAAGGACAAGTACACCAAGAGCTACTCAAGAAGAAGACATCAAGCTCACGTTGGTGAATGGGTTTCCGGCTCCGAATCCGGCAACCACTCCGAGAGAAGCTATCACTCCAACTCCGATTATAGTCAAGATGAAGGTGTTGCCGGACTTGCACTAGTGACTACCAACTCCTATGACATATTTGATTCACCAAATGAAGGGAGTGGAAATTGCTTCATGGCTAAAGGCCCCAAGGTATCCGGCTCTTTGATAAAGCTAGTGATGTTAGTCAAAATGAACTTGATAATCTTCATGATAGTCAAGATAAGTCCGTTGATGATGATAAGATGGAAATAGAGCGACTAACTAAAGAATTAAACACTCTTAAGTTAGCACATGAATCTACTCTAGAAGATCATAGAGAGCTTGTAAAGACTCATGAGAAGCTACGCTTCGAGAAGCTCACCTTGGAGCAAGAACATGAGTTTCTTAAAGCTATCAATGACGATATCCAAGAGAAGACTTCATCTTATCTAGCCAAACGATTACTCTTGTCTACATTTATGCCAAAAGTTAAACCTAGACAAACTAGTAACAAAGGCAAGAAAGGTTCTTTATCTAGTAGCAACAATAAAAATGCGAAATCTAATGATGTTGCTTCTAGTAGTTCTATTGATTCCACTAATGATGATTCTCTTAGCCAAGTTACACTTGAGCAAGAAAACGATTTATTGAAAGGAATTATAGAGAAAGGTATCTACAAAAGTCTTGCCGGATGTAAGCAATTTGAGGAGATTATATGCAAGCACGAAGGATACCGGAGGAACCATGTCATTGGCTACTTCAACGCAAATGGAGTTGAATGTGAAGAAGGTCAATACCACAAGCCAAAGTTTGTTCCTCAAAAGGAGAAGTCTGAACATACTCTCCCCAAGGGAACAAATGCTCAAGATGACCTTCCACCACAAGACCACAAGCTCAAGGGCAAGGACAAGCTTGAAGAGCAGATTGAATCATTTGAAGATGAATCCCAAGCTTTGGTCAAGTGGGTTCCCAAAGCTTCTACAAGCTCAACTTCTACAAGTGCCACTTCAACACCAAGGATTCCCATCAAGTTGATGTGGGTCCCCAAGAAGAAGAACTAGAGAAGTTCTTGAGGGGTGACTCCGCCAATGAAATTCACTCATATTCATTATTGGCAAGGACTAGTTGCAATCAACATCAACACAATGCAATAGTTCAAGGAGTCACACATTCCCTCAAAGGTAAGCAAGGGACAAGGTAATTAATGAATCCATGGACATCATCTTATATGCTTTGCACTCCATGTCCATAGATATCCTTGTATTTGTCTCTTGTGCTTGGGACTAACCCATGTCGGTGAGAAGAGTAAGAAAACAACAAGGATGCTCCCAACTCAAGATGATCTTCATCAACCTTGAGCATCCACCACTACATCACCCACATGAAGTCTTCTACGACAAACCCAAGGTTAGTTTATCCCTCCTATGGGGGGATGTCACATCAAGGGGGAGCTTTATTCTAAGACTTGAGTTAAAGCATCTCTGAGAGTGTGACAACATTAAATGTTTTATGTAAAAGTGGTAACCCCACTTGTGCTTAAACGATGAGTATGACCTATGATCAAGTATTCTTACTTGGCTCCTAAGTCAATATACTCATATATGGATGGCTCCGTCATCGCCAAAGTGCTTGTTAGATGCTAGTATGTATGTGCATGTTGATACGTCTCCAACGTATCTATAATTTTTGATTGTTCCATGCTATTATATTATCTGTTTTGGATGTTTTATATGCATTAATATGCTAGTTTATATTATTTTTGGGACTAACCTATTAACCTAGAGCCCAGTGCCAGTTTCTGTTTTTTCCTTGTTTTTGAGTATTGCAGATAAGGAATATCAAACGGAGTCCAAACGGAATAAAATCTTCGCGATGATTTTTCTTGGATCAGAAGAAACCTACCAGACTTGGAGAGGAAGGCAGGAGACCTGCCGGGAGGCGACAAGCCTGCAGGGCGCGCCCTAGGGGGAGGGGGGCGCCCCCCTGGCTTGTGGCCCCCCTGCAGGCCCTCCAACCCTAATCTTCGGCCTATAAATTCCCAAATATTCCCCCAATACCAAAAAGAGCCACGATAATACTTTTCCGCCGCCGGAAGCCTCTGTTCCCGTGAGATCCCATCTTGGAGCCTTTTCCGGTAATCTGCCGGAGGGGGATTCGATCACGGAGGGCATCTACATCAACTCCATTGCCCCTCCGATGATGCATGAGTAGTTCACCTCAGACCTTCGGGTCCATAGCTAGTAGCTAGATGGCTTCTTCTCTCTCGATGTTCTTCAATACCATGTTCTTCATGATCTTCATGGAGATCTATCCGATGTAATACTCTTTTGCGGTGTGTTTGTGGAGATCCGATGAATTGTGGGTTTATGATCAGATTATCTATGAATATTATTTGAATCTTCTCTGAATTCTTATATGCATGATTTCATATCTTTGCAAGTCTCTTCGAGTTATTGGTTTGGTTTGGCCAACTAGATTGGTAATTCTTGCAATGGGAGAAGTGCTTAGTTTTGGGTTCAATCTTGCGGTGTCCTCACCCAGTGACAAAGTAGGGGTAGCGAGGAACGTATTTGTATTGTTGCCATCAAGGGTAAAAAGATGGGGTTTTCATCATATTGCTTGAGTTTATCCCTCTACATCATGTCATCTTACTTAATGCGTTACTCTGTTCTTCATGAACTTAATACTCTAGATGCAGGCAGGAGTCGGTCGATGTGTGGAGTAATAGTAGTAGATGCAGAATCGTTTCGGTCTACTTGATACGGACGTGATGCCTATATGCATAATCATTGCCTTGGATATCGTCATAACTATGCGCTTTTCTATCAATTGCTCGACAGTAATTTGTTCACCCACCGTATTATTTTCCTTCAAGAGAGAAGCCTCTAGTGAAATCTATGGCCCCCGGGTCTATTTTCCATGTTATATTATCAGATCTATAAACCAAAAATACCAAAAATACTTTGCTGCAATCTATTTATTTTTATTTTAGTTTTACTTTTAGCAATCTTTTATATCTATCTCTATCAGATCTCATCCTTGCAAGTAACCGTGAAGGGATTGACAACCCCTTTATAGCGTTGGGTGCAAGTGTTTGATTGTTTGTGCAGGTGCAAAGATTGGGGCCTTGCTTGTACCTCCTACTGGATTGATACCTTGGTTCTCAACAACTGAGGGAAATACTTGTCTACTTTGCTGCATCACCCTTTCCTCTTCAAGGGAAAACCAACGCAAGCTCAAGAAGTAGCAAGAAGGATTTCCGGCGCCGTTGCCGGGGAGGATACATAGCAAGTCAAGACATCAAGCCTACCAAGTACCTATCACAAAATCATCTCTTGCATTTACATTATTTGCCATTTGCCTCTTGTTTTCCTCCCCCCACTTCTAAAACGATTTTCAGAAAAAACCAAAAAGATTTGCCTTTTTATTCGCCCTTCTTCCATTCGTCTTTTCGTTTGCTTTTTGTTTGCTTGTGTGCTAGATCGATTTGTTGCCACCATGTCTGAATCTGGGAAGGTTATCATTGACAATTTTGAGGGTATTGCTAGTACAAATCTTGAGGAAAAATTTAGATCTTGCTCTCTAGATCATGAAACTGAACCTCCTCCTAATTATAAAGCTAAAACTTTTCAAGTGGGAGACGGTAATATTATTGGGAAGAGTGTTATTCAAGAGTTCTTTGATTGTACGGGAGTGATGCCTATGCATAAGAGTTCTATTCTTCTTAGCACAAATTGTTATGCGGATGCTATTGTCATGCTCGTTGAAAAATTGGAAAGAAAATTTGTGCACGTTCATCCCGCTTTGCAAAAGGTGTTTTATGAACTTCCTAAAATTAATCATCCTAAGGCTAAAAAGATTGCTACTATCATCCTTATGCGTGAATTTGATTTTATCATACATGAAGCTAGGGAAATTTTTGCTTTGTATAAAAAGGATATTGAACACCCTCCGATTGAAGAAATCCTACACGATAAAGAAACCTTGTGTAGCTTTGAGTCTAGGGATTATCAATCTTACCGTGATAATCTTAGAAGAAGAGTTCCCTATCCCAAAATTACCCAAACTATTTACCTTGAAACCTATGATGAATTTGATTGGATTACTAGGGGAATTTATGTAGGATTCAATGATGATTGGTTAGAAGAAAAAATCAGGGAACCCATTAGAAATGAGATACACGTTTTATATGATGATATTTATGGTGATGATCCAGATTATGAGTTTATGAATGTCAAAGTTACTAATCAAAGTCCTTTTCATGAACTAAGTTCTCCTATTAGAAAGGAAAGAAAAGAAATAAAGGATTTGCTTAAAAGGGTTTTGGAAGATATGGCTACTTATGGTTTGCATACCAAAGATGACAATACCTAGATCTATTACGTTATGCCTAGCTAGGGGCGTTAAACAATAGAGCTTGTTGGGAGGCAACCCAATTTTATTTCTGTTTTTGTTTCTGTTTTTGAGTGCTTTACACATTATTACATCTGTAGTAATTGTGTTTTAGTGTTTTAATTAGTGTTTGAGCCAAGTAAGACCTTTGGGATGGTCTACGGTGATTGTTGATTTGATTCTGCTGAAAAACAGAAACTTTTGCGCTCAGTCCAGGAATTTTATAAATTCACCAAAGCGTCGAATGAGTCTGAATTTTTTACACAAGATTGATATACAAATTTCCCAGATTGTCCTAATGTTTCAGAATTTTTGGAGTTACAAAAATATTCGAAGTTTACAGATTGCTACAGACTGTTATGTTTTTGACAGATTCTGTTTTCTTTGTGTTGTTTGCTTATTTTGATGTACCTATGGGTTGTATCGGGGGGTATGAACCATGGAGAAGTTGGAATACAGTAGATATTAAACCAATATAAATAAAGAATGAGTTCACAACAGTACCTAAAGTGGTGATTTATTTTTCTTATACTAACGGATCTCACGAGTTTTCTGTTGAGTTTTGTGTTGTGAAGTTTTCAAGTTTTGGGTAAAGATTTGATGGACTATGGAATAAGGAGTGGCAAGAGCCTAAGCTTGGGGATGCCCAAGGCACCCCAAGGAATATTCAAGGATACCAAAGAGCCTAAGCTTGGGGATGCCCCGGAAGGCATCCCCTCTTTCGTCTTCAATCCATCGGTAAATTTACTTGAGGCTATATATATTTTTATTCACCACATGATATGTGTTTTGCTTGGAGCGTCTTGTATGATATGAGTCTTTGCTTTTTAGTTTGCCACAATCATCCTTGCTGCACACATCCTTTGAGAGGGACACGCATAAATCGTGAATTTATTAGAATACTCTATGTGCTTCACTTATATCTTTTGAGCTAGGCAATTTTGCTCTAGTGCTTCACTTATATCTTTTTAGAGCACGGTGGTGTTTTTATTTTATAGAAATAATTGAACTCTCGTACCTCACTTATATTATTTTGAGAGTCTTTAAACAGCATGGTAATTGGTTTAGGTTGTCAATTTAGTCCTAATATAATGGGCATCCAAGAGGGATATAATAAAAACTTTCATATAAAGTGCATTGAATACTATGAGAAGTTTGATTCCTTGCATATAGTTTTGAGATATAAAGATGGTGATATTAGAGTCATGCTAGTGAGTAATTGTGGATTGGTAAAAATACTTGTGTTAAAAGTTTGTGATTCCCGTAGCATGCACGTATGGTGAACCGTTATGCAACGAAGTCGGAGCATGATTTGTTTATTGATTGTCATCCTTTGTGTGAGGGTCGGGAGCGCGTGATGGTTAACTCCTACCAACCTCTCCCCTAGGAGCATGCGTCTAATACTTTGCTTCAATAACTAATAGACTTTTGCAATAAGTATGTGAGGTCTTTATGAGTAATGTGAGCCCATGGATTATACGCACTCTCACCCTTCCACCTTTGCTAGCCTCTCTAGTACCGCGCAACTTTCGCCGGTGCATTAAACCCACCATATACCCTTCCTCAAAACAGCCACCATACCTACCTATTATGGCATTTCCATAGCCAGTCCGAGATATATTGCCATGCAACTTCCACCATTCCGTTTATTATGACACGCACCATCATTTTCATATTGCTTTGCATGATCGTAAGATAGCTAGCATGATGTTTTCATGGCTTGTCCGTTTTTTGATGTCATTTGCTACGCTAGATCGTTGCACATCCTGGTACACAGCCGGAAGCATTCATATAGAGTCATATTTTGTTCTAGGTATCGAGTTGTAATTCATGAGTTGTAAGTAAATAAAAGTGTGTTGATCATCATTATTAGAGCATTGTCCCATGAAAGAAAAGGATGATGGAAGCTATGATTCCCTCACAAGTTGGGATGAGTCTCCGGACTTTACAAATAATAAAAGAGGCCAATGAAGCCCAAATAAAAAAAAAGAGGCCAAAGATGCCCACCAAAAAAATGAGAGAAAAGAGAGAAGGGACAATGCTACTATTTTTTTCCACACTTGTGCTTCAAAGTAGCACCATGATCTTCATGATAGAGAGTCTCCTATTTTGTCACTTTCATGTACTAGTGGGAATTTTTCATTATATGACTTGGCTTGTATATTCCAATGATGGGCTTCCTCAAATTGCCCTAGGTCTTCGTGAGCAAGCGAGTTGGATGCACACCCACTTAGTTTCTTTTTGAGCTTTCATACACTTATAGCTCTAGTGCATCCGTTGCATGGCAATCCCTACTCAATCACATTGATATCTATTGATGGGCATCTCCATAGCCCGTTGATACGCCTAGTTGATGTGAGACTATCTTCTCCTTTTTCCTCACAACCTCCACCATATTCTATTCCACCTATAGTGCTATATCCATGGCTCACGCTCATGTATTGTGTGAAAGTTGAAAAGGTTTGAGAACATAAAATGTGTGAAACAATTGCTTGACTTGTCATCGGGGTTATGCATGATTTAAATACTTTGTGTGGGGAAGATGGAGCATAGCCAGACCATATGATTTTGTAGGGATAACTTTCTTTGGCCATGTTATTTTGGAAGGACACAATTGCCTTGTTTGTATGCTTGAAGTATTATTGTTTTTATGTCAATATTAAGCTTTTGTTTTGAATCTTATGGATCTGAACATTCATGCCACAATAAAGAATATTACATGGATAAATATGTTAGGTAGCATTCCACATCAAAAATTCTGTTTTTATCATTTACCTACTCGAGGACGAGCAGGAATTAAGCTTGGGGATGCTTGATACGTCTTCAACGTATCTATAATTTTTTATTGTTCCATGCTATTATATCATCTGTTTTGGATGTTTTATATGCATTAATATGCTATTTTATATTATTTTTGGGACTAACCTATTAACCTAGAGCGCAGTGCCAGTTTTTGTTTTTTTCCTTGTTTTTGAGTATTGCAGATAAGGAATATCAAACGGAGTCCAAACGGAATAAAATCTTCGCGATGATTTTTCTTGGACCAGAAGAAACCTACCAGACTTGGAGAGGAAGGAAGGAGACCTGCCGGGAGGCGACAAGCCTGCAGGGCGCGCCCTAGGGGGGGGGCGCCCCCTTGGTTTGTGGCCCCTCCCGCAGGCCCTCCAACCCTAATCTTCGGCCTATAAATTCCCAAATATTCCCCCAATACCAAAAAGAGCCACAATAATACTTTTCCGCCGCCGGAAGCCTCTGTTCCCGTGAGATCCCATCTTGGAGCCTTTTCCGGTAATCTGTCGGAGGGGGATTCGATCACGGAGGGCATCTACATCAACTCCATTGCCCCTCCGATGATGCGTGAGTAGTTCACCTCACACCTTCGGGTCCATAGCTAGTAGCTAGATGGCTTCTTCTCTCTCGATGTTCTTCAATACCATGTTCTTCATGATCTTCATGGAGATCTATCCGATGTAATACTCTTTTGCGGTGTGTTTGTCGAGATCCGATGAATTGTGGGTTTATGATCAGATTATCTATGAATATTATTTGAATTTTCTCTGAATTCTTATATGCATGATTTCATATCTTTGCAAGTCTCTTCGAGCTATTGGTTTGGTTTGGCCAACTAGATTGGTAATTCTTGCAATGGGAGAAGTGCTTAGTTTTGGGTTCAATCTTGTGGTGTCCTAACCCAGTCACAAAGTAGGGGTAGCGAGGCACGTATTTGTATTGTTGCCATCAAGGGTAAAAAGATGGGGTTTTCATCATATTGCTTGAGTTTATCCCTCTACATCATGTCATCTTACTTAATGCATTACTCTGTTCTTCATGAACTTAATACTCTAGATGCAGGCAGGAGTCGGTCGATGTGTGGAGTAATAGTAGTAGATGCAGAATCGTTTCGGTCTTCTTGATACGGACGTGATGCCTATATGCATAATCATTGCCTTGGATATCGTCATAACTATGCGCTTTTCTATCAATTGCTCGACAGTAATTTGTTCACCCACCGTATTATTTTCCTTCAAGAGAGAAGCCTCTAGTGAAACCTATGGCCCCCGGGTCTATTTTCCATGTTATATTTTCAGATCTATAAACCAAAAATACCAAAAATACTTTGCTGCAATCTATTTACTTTTATTTTAGTTTAATTTTAGCAATCTTTTATATCTATCTCTATCAGATCTCATCCTTGCAAGTAACCGTGAAGGGATTGACAACCCCTTTCTAGCGTTGGGTGCAAGTGTTTGATTGTTTGTGCAGGTGCAAAGATTGGGGCCTTGCTTGTACCTCCTACTGGATTGATACCTTGGTTCTCAACAACTGAGGGAAATACTTATCTACTTTGCTGCATCACCCTTTCCTCTTCAAGGGAAAACCAACGCAAGCTCAAGAAGTAACACATGTTTGCCATGATTTCATTTGATATCTTATTGTGTGAGCATGTTGGTCAGCATTTCTTTAATCATTCGAGAACATCCAATTGTTGCTATTTGGTCTTATTTTCTCTTTTGCCAATTGGATGGACAAGAATGCCTAGGACCCCTCTCTGGCTATCTATGCTTTCTTGTCTCATATTCTATTCATTCCGCATCACAAAACTTGAACAAGTACTTCTCGATCTCTCTGTGTGAGGAGCACTCGGAGTTCCGTATCGATAAGGACTGGCCACCAAAACCTCCCAAGTGCATCTCGGTGGAACCAACACAAAAATCTCGGTCTCACCGGTGCCTAGGGTTGATATGGTTTTCCAATCTCGGCAACACCGATCCATCTTCTCGGCTTCACCGAGTTTCCCTGTCAGCTGACAGTTGAGGAACTCGGTGGCACCGATAATTTTGAACCGATGTCACCGACAGCGATGGGTACTTAATGTGGCGAACCCGACTTTTGAAATTACTTCTTCAAACATCCGGTTCCTCCAAACCCTAGCTGCCGTTCGTGGACCCCTGGTCGTCGCCGTTGTCTTCCCGAGCGCCTCCGCCGTTGGAACTCGCCGTCGTCGACGGAATCCTCACCGCCGTCGTTGCCGTAGCGGACTCGTGACCAAGTTAGGGTACGAATCCGACCCCTTGTGTGCTCCTGTTTCCAATTCATGCGCATTAGGATCGTTCCATCGATAAGCCACAGTTTGAGATCAATCTATCCTCAATAATCTTCCATTAGAATAGTGAACAACGAGTTTTTAGGTTTTGCCGTCCGCAATCCGAATCTCGGTGACACCAAAGCACGAAAATCGGTCTTACCGATTAGGTTTTTAGGTTTACTGAGGACAATCTCGGTGAAACCGAGCACCCACTTTCGGTGAAACCGAAGTGGTTGCCAAGTTTCTGTAAAGCAGACCGTGAGTCTCGGTGAGTCCGAAAATTGTGACTCGGTGGTACCGAAATTCCCTTTGCAGAAAGCAAACCTTAAGGATTCTGAGTTCAAATTTGAGAAAACTTCTGCATTTTGTGATGGCTCAACCCTTCTAATCTTCTATGCTCTATTCACAGGGACAACATGTCAGGCTCAGATGACAGCCAGAACAATTTCAGAGACATGAGCTCAGGCACTATTCCTGAGGGCAGCTATGCTGATGTGCCCAGCTCACCAGATTTGCCCAAAGCTACAACTAGAGCCAGAAGGAAGTTAAACTCTGATGAAGAGGATGAGGATTTTGTGCCACAAGAGCCATCCAAGAAGGATAAAGTTGCCAAAAGCACAACTGCTGAAGCCACATCTTCCAAGAGGCCAACTAAGAAGATGTATGCTAGTGCTAAGGATGTGAGGGCACCAGACTATGTCAAGCAAAGCATGACCCTTGACCTTGAGTTACCTCCAAGGAAGTCTATGCCTAAGAAGGCAGGAGAGAAGAAGAAGTCCGGGAAGAGGATTATACATGTTGTGGGCAGACCTACCTCCATGTATGAGGATCCAGAAGCTGCTGCTGAGGAAGAGGAGGAAGAGCCAGCTACCAAGGCTCCTCCTAAGAAGAAGAAGAAGCCGTTGGCTGATGCTATGCCCAAGGATATATCATCCAAAGGCACCAAGACTGCCCCCAAGAAGGCTGCGGCTGCTCCAAAGCCCAAGAGGAATACCGATGACATCCCAGCTGCTGTCAAGAACAAGAGTTCTACTTTCAGAGAAGCTGAGGATGAAGCAAGGTCTGTTTTGATGAAGCTGAGACCACACCTTCCTGAGCACAATGCTAGCCATCCAGTTGCTGGGGACATGAAGAAGAGGAAGGATTCTGGACTAAGGGAGTGGAGAGCCATAGACCCCTATTCTCAGAGGAGAAGGACAGCTGTAGACTACATGTTCTACACCAAGGAACAACAAGACTTCTATGAGACCATATTGCTTGACAAGAGCCCTGCAGTTAGTGATATGAGGTATGTTGATTGTAAATACATCAAGGAGAACCAAGATTTCTTTCCAAGTGTGCAGGATAATTTCCAGTCTATTGGCATTGATGAGTTTGTTGGGAAGGAGTTCACTGCCTGGAATGACGAGATGACCATGCAATTCTACTCCACTGCACATTTCTATGGAGATGGTAGAATTGTATGGATGACTGAAGGCACCAGATATGAATCCACTATTGATGAGTGGGCTACCATCTTAGGAACCCCACAGGTGCAAGAGGGAGACTTGGATGTGTACTCTGAGTCCAAGGCAAACCACAACTCCATGGCTAATATGTACAATGAGATCCCTGCTGCAAATGTGCATTCAAACAAGCTTGGATCCATCTATTTTCTTCAGGCTGGCCTACACACCACCAACACCATCTTGAGGTATACATTGATGCCTAAGTCTGGAGATGAGAAGATGATTATAGGCTATTCTATCAACATGCTGCTCCATATTGATCAACACACCAGATTTCGCGTGATGGACTTGATAGTTGAGACGGTGAAGAGGACTGCCGCAGACCACAAGAGATTATGTGGATACGCTCCATACATTCAGATGCTTATCAACTCCCAGCTGGAGAAGCACGTGTATGCACTTGATCGACCACATTTGCCACTCCTGCCAGAGCTAGAAGACAATGTTGTGGTGACGGATCCAGATCATCCCACCTCAGCTACAGCACAGGCAGAGACAGAGGCAGCCAGAGACTCTAGTGCTCAGGTGCCAAAGACCCGGAGTGAGCAGATGGATCTTCTTCTCAGTTCCGTGCTCAGCATGCAGAAGGATATCGGGAACATCTTGAAGAACTAGGAGATTCTGGGAAGGATTATCGAGAGCAAGTTTCACATTCTCAACAACAAGGTGGATGAGCTTACAATGATAGTAAATGAGCTCAAGAGAGAAGTTGATGGCGTGCCCAGTCCCCACACTACAGATGATGATGAGGACAGTCCACCTCTCCGAGCCGACACCGAGTTCAGCACTAAAGCCAGGACTCCTACCGTGACAACTCCAGAGTTGAGGCCTTCTTCATCAGCACCTTCTACAGCTCCATCAGCTCCTTCAGCTCCGTCAGATACTCCAGCACCTCCAGTTGCTACTCCAACTCCATCCATGACGTCTGCTGAAGTCTTCACTGATGCCGTTCTCTCGACTCCTTCATCAGCTACCGGAGGAGATCAGCCCCAGAGAGACGCTTAGTTCTATATGCTTTTGAACTTTTTGGTAACTTGTTGCCAAAGAGGGAGAAGTTGTATAGATCATTAGGGCTTCGAGAGAGGGAGAGTGTTGCTTTTTATCGCTCTTCAAAAACATTGATATCTTTTGGCTTATTTGTGTTAAACCTTGTTTGTGTTTGATCATATACTTGATGTGTGCTGCTACTATTTCCTATCCTTGATGATGCTTATGAGATGATCATTCACTTCTGCTTGTTGTGTTGTGCTATGATGTTCATTCCTATTACTCTCGCACACCACCAAGTCGTATGTGACATGGAAGAGTGCCTCATATACCTAATCGATTGTGCATTTGCATTCAAATGCAAATTCAAAATAATGCACAGCCAAACCCTAGATCTTCGGTACAGCCGATTCTACATCGGTGCCACCGAGTTTAGGTTGCCAACATTCTGTTGCCCCTTTTCTTCAATTCGGAATTTCCGAGTTGTTTGGATCGGTGCCACCGAGTTTTGCAATCTGACCGTTGGTCACCTGATCGGTACTGCCGAGATTTATATATCGGTCTCACCGAGATATGAAAGTTGCTACCTTTTGAGCAACTCGGTACCACCGAGTTTTACACTTCGGTGTCACCGAGTTGGTCATTATAGGTGTAACGGTTGGATTTTTGGAGATGCCTATATATACCCCTTCACCACCACCCACTCGCAAGAGAAGCACTCAGAACTATTCCATACTTGCCCAATCCAATTTTCCGAGAGAGAGCCACCTACTCATGTGTTGAGATCAAGCCATTCCATTCCAACCATATGAATCTTGATTTCTAGCCTCCCCAAGTTGCTTTCCACCCAATCAATCTCTTCCACCAAAGCCAAATCTGTGAGAGAGTGATTGTGTGTTGAGGAGTCAATCATCTTGAAGCACAAGAGCAAGGTGTTCATCGTTACTATCGAGCCTATTACCTTTTGGAGGGTGGTGCCTCCTAAATTGGTTAGGTGTCGCTTGGGAGTCTCCTACTTCGTGTTGTGGAGTTGAACCAAGAAGTTTGTACGGGCAAGGAGATCCTCTACTTCGTGAAGATCTACCCATAGTGAGGCTAGTTCTTCGTGGACGGAAGCCGTTATGGAATAGTCAAGGTTGCTACTTCGTGGACCCTTATGGGTGGAGCCCTCCGTGGACTCTCGCGACCGTTACCCTCCGTGGGTTGAAGACTCCATAAACGTGGACGTACGATAGCACCACCTATCGGAACCACGGGAAAAATCTTCGTGTCTTCAAATTGAGTTTGATCTTCCTCCCTATCCTATATTACATACGCTTGTCTTTACTTTCCGCTGCTATACTCTTAGACATGCATGTGTAGGGTGTGCTTGACTTGCTATCATCGCTAAAATCTGCCAACACTTCAAATTGGGAAAAGGTAGAAATTTTATTTAGTAAAGTAGTCTAATCACCCCCCCTCTAGACATACTTTCGATCCTACACCGAGGGAGATGATAACGAGCTAGGTAACCACTTGACAAAGAAGTGGTGTACCGAGGCAAGTGAGTGTGTTGTTTTTGAAAACGGATTGGTTTAAGTTGCGACCATTACTCCAACCTTACATGTACAACCACGATACCCCTTATGGGACAGGGCTTTGTTGATTACTTTGGTGGGTACAAGAAGAGTGCCCGCATTACTAGTGGCGAGAGTGATGTGGTCACTCTCGATACGGGGTCGTGCCAGAAAGGACGATCATGGGCTGTTTTTACATACATCGGGCACACCGTTGCGTGCCCTCGTGGATGATACTTGTGATGTACATCATGAGGGATGGCACCAATGAGTGGACTCTTTGTTAGTATCGTCAGGGGAAAGGCATTGTTCGGGTACTTACCTCGGGTATGAACAATACCGCGAGTCGTGACACGGAAGTTTCCCGAGTCTTGTGGGTAAAGTGTGCAACCTCTACAGAGTGTAAAACTATTTGAATAGCCATGTCCATGGTCAAGGATAGTTGGATGACCGCTCTTGGGCTACGTCCATTGTTTACAAACTTGGTGTGTGTGCGTGTGTGTGACAAAGATGATACTTGAATTAAGTCTGATGACTTGGCTTGGAAACCGAACTTGAGATGTTCAACCCCTGCCTATGATGATATTTGTAACTTGTTCATATGGATACCTGCAACCTGTTGATGCATTCTTTTACAAGTTAATTGATCATGCCATTGCACTCAAAATTAGCTTTCTGCAAACTTACCTACTTAGCGCTATATCATGCATTATTATACATTGTTCCAAAACATGGGTTGCTTGCGAGTACATTGAAAGTACTCATTGACTTGCCACTGGTTATTTAATCGGTCAGGCATGGAAGAGCAGGAATATGTTGAAGATTTAGTTGGTGAAGAACATGCGAACTAGGACGCTTCCCAGTTAGAATGCTTGTAGGGTTATGGCAGATGGCATGGGTCTACGCCATCTTTCAAGATTTCCGCTGCGAGTTTATGTTTGCTATTTGGCCTTCATGGCCCTATCTATGTAAGACTTGACCTTGATGGTCTTTATTTGTGTAAGACGGTATGTATGGATGTAAGACTCTTGTTATTCAGCTTCTGCGTGTTTAGTGAGCATTAATCTCTGGGATCACTGTACACGTGCATTCAGTGATCACGACTTATGAGTCGGGGTCCCCACAGAGCTGGTATCAGAGCCAGGTTGACTGTAGGAAGCCTTAATTAGCATGGACGTTAGTTAGGATAAAACCCTTTCAAAACTATGCTTAGTACCTATACTTAGGAGTTTGTGCACTTCTTACATTTTCTAAGTCTACTTTCAAAAGTCTACTGACTCCTCTCCCGTAAACCTTGTAGATGGCCGTCGTACCCGAAGCCCTCCTAGCATCCGGCTTTCCCCTACTCCTTGGGGATAGCCTGGAGAAGTGCCAGTTTTGCCGACCACCCGTTTCCTTCTACCACGAGCACTGGGTCGATGCCATCACGAAGGAGTACCACATTGATGTGTTCGTAAAGGCGAATGACTCCCCGACAAGTTGGTTCTTTGAAGGACCACAAATGGAAACCCTGGCTATCGCAGTCGATATGGTAGCACGCAAGGCACTTATCCACTTTCGAGACATCATTCCGGAGATGACTGACGAGCCAGCTACTCGCTACCTACCCTTCAGAAAGGACAACATTGACGAGGGTTAGACGTTGGTTCCATCCAAAGAGGATGGCACACCACTCAAATTTGGTTCACAACTTGATTAAGGAGTGTGTGAAGCTCCGCCAGGAACTTCACCACACCCAAGAGCTACTTCGCCAAACCACTGACATCTTAACTCAAGGCCGAGTAGTGACCTCTGGATTTCCATCACATGTTTCGGGTGTGGCGAACATGGGAATCATGCCAGAAGGAGTCCCAACGAGCAACCGAGTCTTCTTTCCTCTCGGACAGGAAGCAGAGCACTCCACCACATGAGTCCGAGAACCCCTAGGGTAGGACAAGTCATGTATCCCCTATGCGGAGTCGAGTCCGTGTAATGGTTCATATGAAACCATGTGTGCTTGTTGCTTGTTTTGTCGTTTGTGTTTTGATGCAAGTCGCGCTTTTGCCTTAGGCAACATGTAAGCGACTCCATCGTCTATCTTATCTTAATATATGTGTTTGGTCTTTCGACCTCTGTTTGATCCAACTTGCACTATACCAACCCCCTTAGGCGCGCTTTCTCTATTGCTGCTTTTCCCTCTCGTCTATCCCAGTTGTTTGACTTGGCTGCTGCAAACAGGATGGTGACTGCAACCCGCAACAACTCCTTCACCAACCCTGAAGCCGGCAACTCTATCAGCAATAGGGAGCTGGTGGGACTGCTCAAGCTAGAGAACACCAGGAACAGCCACATGGCGACATTCCCCCGCCACCAGCTCCATCGGAGAACATGACCATAGCTCAGTTTCTCCAAGTTCTCCGGGAGGAACGCCAGGCCAACTCTGCTGCTATCCAGCAGATGGCTCAAGTACTTGTGAACAACCAGCAGCAAGGCAGGAATGGCAATGGCCGCTCCACACTGTCGGAGTTCATGAGGAATTCGCCCCCAACCTTCACCGAGACCGCCGAACCTCTGGATGCCGATGACTGGATCCACACCATCGAGGACCTCCTTGCATTGGTCAATTGCAATGAGGATCATGAGAAGGTGCTTTATGCCTCTCACTGCCTCGGAGGTACCGCCAGAGCTTGGTGGGATGGATTCAAGGTCATGCAAGGCGACCGTGTGATCACCTGGGCTGACTTCAAGGAAGGATTCCGCACCGCTCACATTCCTTCTGGGATCATGGCTATTAAGAAGAGAGAATTCCGAGCGCTGAAGCAAGGAAGTGGCTCTGTCAAGGAGTATATGCAGAAGTTCAACCTGCTGTCGAGGTATGCCCCTGAAGATGTCAGCACTGATGCCACTAAGATGGAACGCTTCATGGAAGGACTCCAGCAAGCCCTGAAGTATTAACTCATTGTCTGCGACTGCCGGACCTTCTTCGACCTGGTGAACAAGGCTCTTATGCTCGAAGACAAGCGTCGTGCCATGGAAGACACTCGCAAGCGCAAGATGATCAGCAAGGGTAGTTCCAGCAACCAGAAGCCTCGCCCCTGGCAGCCAAACCCAGCCAAGCCAACCTATCAGCCTCAGCAAGCTAGACCCCCTGCACCTCGTCCGAGCTACCAGCCTCAGCAGTATGCCAATCCTAGGCCAGCTTACAACAACCCCAATAACAATAATGGCAGTAGGAACAACAACAACAACAATTATGGTCAGGTCACATGCTTTAGATGTGGTCAACCTGGACACATCTCGAAGCAGTGTCCCAACAAGAAGCCAGATGCACGGCGCCCCAATGCGCCAAACCAAGGTCAAGACCGTGGGGCACCACCAAGGAACCAGGCTCCCCGCAACCAGCCCAACAATGGCAAGGGTCGTGTGAATCACGTCACCGCCGAGGAAGCCCAGGAAGACCCGGACGTCATACTGGGTACGTTCCTCATCAACTCAACCTTAGCAACTGTTCCGTTTGATTGTGGAGCTTCGCATTCTTTTGTTACTCAAAAGTTTGCACTAGAGAGTGGTATGAAGCCTACACCCCTGGGTAGTCATATGTTCATACAAACCCCGGATCAGTTATGAGGTCCAAGATAGGATGTAAAGGAGTCGGGATCGGCATTAATGGGGTAGACTTCCTAGCAGACCTCATAGTTTTGGATTCGCGAGGCTTGGACGTGATCCTTGGCATGAATTGGTTGACCAAGCACCAAGAATTGTTGGACTGTGCCAAGAGGACTGTTACCATGACCAATAGCCAAGGAATTGAAGTCAAGTATGTTCCCAACCTTGCCTCCACTCAAGCCCCTCAGGTTAATTGTTTGTCGGGAATTGAGTTGGATCAACTGTCAGTGGTATGTGAGTACCCAGATGTATTTCCTGATGAGCTGCCCGAAATGCCTCCTGACCGTGACATTGAGTTCATCATTGAACTAATGCCCGGAGCAGGACCCATCTATAAGAAGCCCTATAGAATGGGATCCTAAGAGTTGGCTGAATTGAAGAAGCAAATGGCAGAGCAGCTGAAAAAAGGATTTATTCGCCCTAGTGCCTCCCCTTAGGGATCACCTGTTCTATTTGTGTCAAAGAGGGATGGAACTATCCGACTCTGTGTCGATTACCATTCTCTCAATGAGGTCACAATAAAGAACAAGTACCCACTTCCCAAGATTGGAGACCTGTTCGATCAGCTAAATGATGCCAAGGTGTTTTCCAAGATCGATCTCAGGTTCGGGTACTATCTGCTGAAGATCAGACCCCAAGACACCCCGAAGACGACATTTGTGACCCGGTATGGCTTGTATGAATACACGGTCATGTCATTTGGGTTAACCAATGCCCCAACCTACTTCATGTACCTCATGAACAAAGTTTTCATGGAGTACTTGGACAAGTTTGTTGTCGTCTTCATCGATGACATACTCGTCTTTTCCAAGTCCGAACAAGAGCATGCGCAACACTTGAGATTGGTCCTAGACAAGCTTCGAGAGCACCAGCTTTATGCCAAATTTAGCAAGTGCGAATTCTGGCTGCATGAAGTTGGATTCTTGGGTCATGTGTTGACTACATAAGGATATTCAGTGGATCCCGCCAAGATCGAAGCCGTGATGGAATGGCAATCCCCAAGGAATGTGAAAGAAGTCAGAAGCTTCCTCGCACTCACAGGATATTACCGCAAGTTCGTCGAAGGGTTCTCAAGCATTGCTAGACCCATGACTCATCTCTTGAAGAAGGACAAGAAGTTCGAATGGACGCCGAAGTGCGAAGAAAGCTTCCAAGATCTCAAGAAGAGATTGACAACGGCCCCGGTTTTGGCCACCCCCCGATATTCACAAGGAATTTGTGATATATTGTGATGCATCCAGAACCGGGCTTGGTGGTGTTCTGATGGAAGAAGGAAGAGTCATAGCATATCTATCCAGACAACTACGTCCTCACGAAGAGAACTACGCCACTCACGATCTTGAGCTGCCAGCTGTGTTCATGCCTTGAAGACATGGCGACATTACCTTCTAGGGAAGCGATGTGAGATATACACAGACCACAAGAGTTTGAAGTATATTTTCACTCAAAGGGAGTTGAACATGAGGCAACGAAGATGGTTGGAGTTGATCAAGGACTACAACCTCAGTGTTCAATACAACCCTGGAAAGGCTAATGTGGTAGCAGACGCCTTAAGCAGAAAGGCTTGTTCCTTGAATGCTATGATTAAGGAAAGGCTACCCGCCTTGTATGAAGAGCTTGAAAGCTTGGGCCTGGAACTAGTTGCACCTGGTTTCCTAGCCAACCTCAAAGCAAGGCCTACCTTGATGGATGATATTAAGGAAGCTCAGAAGGGTCATGAAAGCATTGAAGGCATCAAGAGGAAGATTAAGAAAGGTAAGGCCCCAGGATTCTCAGTGGATGAGCAAGGAGTTGTATGGTTTGGGACTCGCATCTGCGTGCCCAACAAAGTTGAGCTCAAGAATTTGATCTTGCAAGAAGCCCATGACACTCTGTATTCCATCCATCCTGGAGGAACCAAGATATACCAAGACCTCAAAGCAAGATTCTGATGGCATGGCCTGAAAAGAGAGATAGCCACTTTCGTCGCTAAGTGTGACATATGCCAGAGAGTCAAAGCTGAGCATCAGCGACCCACTGGATTGTTACAACCTCTCAAAGTACCTGAGTGGAAGTGGGACAAAGTCGGGATGGACTTCATCACTGGTTTTCCCAGGTCAAGCAAGGGACATGATTCCATTTGGGTCATTGTCGATCACCTGACCAAGGTAGCCCGCTTCATTCCCGTTAAGACCACCTACAATGGGAACCAGCTAGCTAACCTCTACATCAACCGGATCGTGAGCCTCCATGGAGTTCCTAAGGAGATCGTGTCAGACCGAGGAACCCAGTTTACCTCGAGATTCTGGATTAGGTTCCAAGAAGCTTTGGGAACCAAGCTATCCTTCAGCACTGCTATTCACCCTCAGACCGGAGGCCAGACGGAACGAGTAAATCAGATACTCGAAGATATGCTTCGTGCCTGTGTTTCGGCGTATGGAGCCAAGTGGGAAGATTGCTTGCCTTTTGCCGAGTTCTCCTACAATAATAGCTACCAGTCTAGTCTTCAGATGGCACCGTTTGAGGTGTTGTATGGGCACAAGTGCCGCAATCCCCTCAACTTGTCAGAAACCAGAGAAGGATTGGTCTTTGGGCCAGATATCCTTCGTGAAGCAGAAGAACAAGTTCAACTCATCCGACAGCATCTAGAGACCGCCAAGTCAAGACAGAAGAGCTACGCTGACTCACACTGCCGAGACATGAGTTTCCGTGTCGGGGTCTATGTCTATCTCCGAGTCACGCCTCTCAAGGGAAACCAGCGCTTCCACATCAAAGGAAAGCTCGCACCAAGATATATCGACCCCTTCAAGATCACCGACAGACGAGCAGAAGTTGCCTACCAGCTAGAGCTACCTTCCGAGCTATCAGACGTGCACAACGTGTTCCACGTGTCACAACTCCGGAAGTGTCTCCAAGTTGCCAACCGCCCCGACCTCTACAAGGACATCGACCATCAAGCCATCGACCTTCAGCCAGACCTCACTTATCGTGAGAGGCCTGTTCGCATTTTGGATGAAGTTGAACGTTGCACCCGAAGGCGCACCATCAAGTACTTCAAGGTCCAATGGAGCAACCACACTGAAGCGGAAGCAACCTGGGAGCGCAAAGACTATCTTAGATCCGAGTTCCCATATCTTTTTAGCGCTTAGCCTAGGAATCTCAAGGACGATATTCTTGTAAGGGGGGTAGTGTCGGTGTCAAAACCGGCGGATCTCGGGTAGGGGGTCCCGAGCTGTGAGTCTAGGATCGATGGTAACAAGGGGACGAAGGAGACAATGTTTACCCAGGTTCGGGCCCTCCTATGGAGGTTAAACCCTACGTCCTGCTCGATTATATTGATGGTATGAAGGTTACCGAGTTGATCTACCTCGAGATCAGATAGCTAAAACACTAGATGAGTTTCTATGTCCTACAATCTAGAACCAGCGGCTTATATATGCGCCAAGGGTCATTAGGGTTACACATAGTCGGTTGCCCACCGAAGGGAAAAATGCCTAATCTACTATCTCAAACTTGAAAGACACGCCACGGCTCCTGAGGTCTCCTCCATAGCGACGAGGACTTCGATCGATCCCATCCTCAGCGAGCGGCCCATGAGTCCGGCCCATGAGAAATAGGCCAGCAGTCCGAGGACCCCTTAATCCCGGACTCCCTCAGGTAGGTCTATCACACCCTGTGTTGTATCACTTTGCTATGCTATGAGTTTATAAAATTTGGACCCATTTAAAACTTTTTGAGTGCTAGTGTATGTTTGAATTGTTTGATGTTTGCTTGTTTGGTTGATTGTGTTTTGGCACTCAAAGATTCTTCCTCTCTCAACACTCAACTACTTGATCCAAACACTCTGCCCAATGATCATGCCATGTGTATAGTACCTAAAACTATTTTTATCAAATATTATTTTGGCCAAAAAGGATTTATTCAAATTAGGTTTTCAAAAAACCCTCAGTTGAGGATTTAACTACAAGTCCTCAAATTGGGTGGATTGTTTTGCCCCAAAGACTTTATTTGAAACCTACTAGATATAAGACTTCCCAAAATCACCAGATATTAATTTTTAAGATTAGTTTCCTATTTTATTTCAAGGCTTTTATTTAAGGCCAGAAATGGTCTTTCCTAGGGAAAAATTATTTTTATGCTTTCAAAATATTTGAGAAAATTGAAGGAAACTCAGTGGACACATATTTTCCATATATATGAGTTTCAACACATGGTCATGTTCAAAATATTGGAAAAAAACACTCCAAAACCATTTCTGCTCATTTCAAGCATTTGAAATATTTCTATAAGAAATATTCTCAAATAAATCCAGGAAAATTCTGGCAAGTCACATATGCCTAATGTAATGATCTTGCAAAGTTTCATCTCAATCCAAATTACGTTGGTTCACCAAAATACCCCAAAACCATTCCTGTCCAGATCCAGATTTGAGCAACTCTACATTGCCAACTGTCTCCTATTGACCCCAAACTTTGTGGACATTTTCTAATACCCAAATAATGCTACTACACCAAGTGGTGCATCAAGGAGAATACGATTTGCATGCCTAGATCTACAAAGACCTGATTCTGTCAATTTCTAGGGTTTACCAAGTTTGCATTGCCAACATTTCTCAAATTAGCTCAAACTTGGTGGACAACCTCATTTTTACCATCCATTTTATCCTGTTAAAACTCATGGCAAGCAATCTCCTTTTACTTGCCCAAATCAACATCAAACACCTTCTAGTTAAATCCTAAAGTTACTGTTTTCACCTTTTAACAATTCTCCTTGACTCCCCCATTTTACCACAGCTCCACCTAGACACCTTCTACCTCTAGTAAGTTTCCCTTGCCAAGTGTCAATCATTGAAGGGGGTAAAACCCCAATTTTTACCTCTGGACAGCAAGAATCTTCCTCTCTCCCCACTCTTCTTCTATTCTAAAGGACCACCAGAGCATCCTATGTCGTCTCCACATTGTTTAAACTTCCCTAGACACCCTAGACACCAATGGCCGTGCCCAGGATGCCAGTGGCATGCCGTGGCATGCCAAACGGGCGCTCTGGAGTGTGCTACAGTGCACACCCCCACTGTAGCCGCCGCCCAATCGCCAGCCCTGATAGCCACGGGCCTCCTCAGCGTGTCCCCCGAGATGCCCTCGGCGTCCGTGACACGCAACGCGATCAACCCCCTTCTACGCGTGCCGACACCGCCGGCTCGACCAGTGAACTGCTTCACACGCGCGCGCTTTCCCTCTCTCTCTGTCTTGCTCCCCTAGTCCTAGGCCAACCCCAGCAACACCGCGGACCAGCCCCTGCTCTCTCCCATGGCCACCAGGGCCGATTCCGCGGGTGCCGGTGAGCTCTGCCCACGGTGCACCGCGCCCCGGCTATTTAAGCCACCCCGCACTCCTCTCTTCCCTCTGTTGCCCCCCTAGCACCCTCAATCGAGTGCCTGAACCGCCCACATGAGCCCCGGGAGCCCCTGTGCCCGGATCGGACCCGAGCTCTGCCGCCACGGGCCGCCGTCGATCTCACGGTACAAGGCTTCTCCGGTGCTCCTTCTCTCCCTATGGACCCCCCTTGCCACCCTGGTTTGAGTCCCCTTCTCCTCCTCGTTGCTTGCAGCCGATAACGACCGGGGCATCCCCCTCCCGAAGTTCCACCGTCGGACTTCCACGTCGCCGGCGAACGACAGCTCCCCGGCACCCCTCTCCACCACCGTTCGACTGGCGGTGATGCCCTGAGCACATCGGTTCCATCAGCTCCTCCCGTCAAGCCCCACATCGCCGGCGGTGAGCTTCCGTGCCCCCTGCCGCGAGGAAGGAAATGACAGGTGGGCCCCGCCTCTCATACTCTCGCCCCTCTGTCTATCTAGCCATCGGGGCCCGCCCATCAGGTACAAACCTGATGAGTGCGCGCGCCTCGGGTCACCTGGGCCGTTTCGCTGGCTAGGCCGGCTCGGCCAGCCGCTTCTGGCCTAGTGGCACAGTGCCACTTTCTCTTTTTCTTTTTTCCGTCACTTTCCAAAATTTCCACAGATTCAAATATCTTTCTTAATCCAAATGTTCTTCCACCTAAAATCTTGTAATATCCCGTACTATTTAATGATGCTACTTGTGCACTTTTTGAAAATAGTTTCATGTATTGGTTTTATTTAAAACCTAGTTTTGAATAGTTAAAACCACTGTCAAAATAGTTTTCAAAACTTTTTACACTTCAAAACGAGAAACTAATATTTTTAGTGGTTAGTATAGTATTTTACAGAGTAGTGTGACATTTTAGAAGTGAATTATTTTCTCTGTTTCTGCCATGTTCTTATTTTGCCCGTTAATATTGCGATGATAGATTGCGTTGTTGACGAGGGAGTTGGGCCAGAAGATTTTGAAGACACCAAGGAATTTGTTGAGCCAGGCAAGCAGCCCTTTGACCATGTCTAAGAAACTACTTTATTGCATGGCATATAGCACTTCATTTTGTTATGTTAATCACGATGCTATGGTGACCACCTTTCTGGGTTGCCTCCGTTACTTTCCTCATTGATACTTGCATGACATAACTCTACTTACACTTAGAGTTGTGTGGGTGGGAAGTAGATAGGATGCTCAGTAGTGCTACGCAAATGGGACGGGATTATGCATGGTGATGGAAACAAAAGTGTTTTCAAAGACTTTTCGAAAACCCCGTCGTGTGCCACTAATGCCCGAGGGAGATGATAACGAGCTAGGTAACCACTTGACAAAGAAGTGGTGTACCGAGGCAAGTGAGTGTGTTGTTTTCGAAAACGGATTGGTTTAAGTTGCGACCGTTACTCCAACCTTACATATACAACCACGATACCCCTTATGGGACGAGGATTTGTTGATTACTTTGGTGTGTACTAGAAGAGAGCCCGCATTACTAGTGGCGGGAGTGACTTGATCACTCTCGATACGGGGTCATGCCGGAAAGGACGATCATGGGCTGTTTTTATAGACACTGGGCACACCGTTGCGTGCCCTCGTGGATGATACTTGTGATGTACATCATGAGGGATGGCACCAACGAGTGGACTCTTTGTTAGTATCGTCAGGGGAAAGGCATTGTTCAGGTACTTACCTCGGGTATGAACAATACCACAAGTCGTGGCTTGACACGGAAGTTTCCCGAGTCTTGTGGGTAAAGTGTGCAACCTCTATAGAGTGTAAAACTATTCGAATAGCCGTGTCCACGGTCAAGGACAGTTGGATGACCACTCTTGGGCTACGTCCATTGTTTACAAACTTGGTGTGCGTGCGTGTGTGTGACAAAGATGATACTTGAGTTAAGTCTAATGACTTGGCTTGGAGACTGAACATGAGATGTTCAACCCCTGCTTATGATGATATTTGTAACTTGTTCATATGGATATCTGCAACCTGTTGATGCATTCTTTTACAAGTTAATTGATCATGTCATTGGACTCAAAATTAGCTTTCTACAAACTTACGTACTTAGTGCTATATCATGCATTGCTATACCTTGTTCCAAAACATGGGTTGCTTGCGAGTACATTCAAAGTACTCATTGGCTTGCCACTGGTTATTTAATTGGTCAGGCATGGAAGAGCAGGAATATGGTGAAGATTTCGTTGGTGAGGAACATGCGAACTAGGACGCTACCCCGTCAGAATGCATGTAGGGTTAAGGCAGATGGTATGGGTCTACGCTATCTTTCAAGATTTCCGCTGCGAGTTTATGTTTGCTATTTGGCCTTCATGGCCCTATCTATGTAAGACTTGACCTTGATGGTCTTTATTTATGTAAGACGGTACATATGGATGTAAGACTCTTGTTATTCAGCTTCTGTGTGTTCAGTGAGCATTGATCTCTGGGATCACTGTACACGTGCATTCGGTGATCACGACTTATGAGTCGGGGTCCCCACATTCGGCCTGACATTTTCCTTATAATCGGTGGAGCCCTATCGACAAGCGACTAAAAATGACAGGAGGAGAGGACACCGATGAGAGGTAGATGAGGAGGAAATAGCCATGAGACAAACAACACACACCAA
The DNA here is from genome assembly GCA_039707655.1 of Elymus sibiricus. NCBI lineage: Eukaryota > Viridiplantae > Streptophyta > Magnoliopsida > Poales > Poaceae > Elymus > Elymus sibiricus. The sequence continues at coordinate 245,789,383 of CM077665.1, forward strand.
ATGAAAATGTTGAAATTTTGCCCAAGATCATAGGACAAGCCTAGGCTTAGGGCAAGAGGTCAACGTGACCAAGGTAAATTGCATGACCAAAGACATAAAGTGGAATGGCAATGTGAGCGAGGTAGACATGCAATCATGAAGCAATTACTAAGATTAATAGCTAAATGTAGAAAAGATGAACCTATACGAACTCAGCCGAAATCGAAGGAACGGAGATGGTGCATACCATGGCACAGCTCTCCCTCGACGGGCCCCTTGCCGACGTTCTTGGTCCGAGCCATCATGGAGCACCGAGGCACCCCAGCAGCAAGAAGTCGAACTCCCGGATGAAGCAGACCACCACCTCACCAATGGAGAGGGTGAGAAGGTAGATTGGGGGGAGGAGCACCTGGAGTAGGGAGATCGGGGGCCGGGAGGGACGAGGGAGGCCGGGGCGCCGACGGAGGATGATGGCCACCGTCGGCGGCTGAGAGGGCTGGTAATAGAGGCGAGGGTCCCGATCTTTCGATGAGATGATAACTATCGATTTGGTGGAGACGACTTTGACGATCCGACTTCAAACGTGCACGACGTTGCGCCTTAGCAATCGCTAAACCAATCTCCAAGAGGTTATTGACCACGCCGGAGCACGATCAACCAGACCACGAAGGTCTATTTCTGCAAGCAATCGAAGAACAAGCAAGAATATGATAATGCAATCTGAATATTGCGAATATAGATGAAGTATTGATAATGGTGGGGTTCCGAAAGCGGTCTTGGTCTGGTCGTTGGACACAAACGAAGTACACGAAGTTGCAATGGCTAACTTTTAACTAAACAAAACCCAAATCTAAAACGATGCCCTAAGGGCTGTATAGGTAATAGAAGGGGATTTCGTGGCCCCTTGGAGGAGGGGTCCGAAACCAGCCCTAACTCCGTTTCCCCACACATACGGACTCTAAAAATAGCCTAATAAGTGGTATTTCGAAATTACATGGGCCTGGCCCAAAAATAAGGTGACGCAGCACCTATATTAGCCTATGGACGAAATTTATGAAGTGGCCTCTTGTATATTTCGTCCAAGCCTCCAAGCACTCCTTATGGTGGCTTCAAAGTGCGAAAATCACCACTGGAAACTCCGTTGTTCCTTCCCGTGCGCGCACCTTCTCCCCCATGCTTGATCCTGCTCCAATGGCCATCCTTCTTGTCCATGCTAGGTCCTTCGTTCATAAGTAAAACAAAAGTATCTAATTTAGGCAGCATCATATGTTCATGAACATTAGAAGGATTTCCAAGAAACGAAAGTACCTGATAATTTAGTTGGCGTGCGCGGGCTCTAGTAATTGGTCCAATCTGTGTAGCTGGTGGTGATGTGGGTGTAACATTAGTAGGGATGTCCTCATCATCCTCCCCTTCTTGAACTGAAGTCGTCCTCGACGGAAGCTCATCATCCTCACCCATATAAGGCTTCAAATCTGCAATGTTAAAAGTGGGACTAACCCCAAAATCTGCAGGCAGCTCAAGTTTATATGCATTATCATTTATTTTCTCTAACACCTTGAAAGGACCATCAGCACGTGGCATTAGCTTTGACTTGCGCAATTCAGGAAACCTATCCTTACGCAAATGTAACCAAACAAGATCTCCAGGTGCAAAGACAACATGTTTTCTACCCTTATCTCCAGCAAGTTTATATTTAGCATTCATACGCTCAATGTTCTCCTTAGTTAACGCATGCATCTTTAATATCAATTCAGCACGTTCTTTAGCATCAAAATTGACCTTCTCCGAAGATGGAACAGGCAACAAATCAATAGGTGCACGAGGTAAGAAACCATACACTACTTCAAAAGGGCACATCTTATTGTAGAATGCAGCGAACGATTATAAGCAAATTCAATATGAGGCAAGCATTCTTCCCACATTTTCAGGTTATTCTTCAACACAGCCCGAAGCATAGTAGACAGTGATCTATTCACTACTTCAGTTCGTCCATCAGTTTGGGGGTGACATGTAGTACTAAAAAGCAGTTTAGTCCCCAATTTAGCCCATAAACATCTCCAAAAGTGGCTAAGAAATTTAACATCACGATCTGAAACAATTGTATTTGGCACACCATGCAAGCGAATAATTTCACGAAAGAACAAATCAGCAACATTAGCAGCATCATCACTTTTATGACAGGGTATAAAGTGTGCCATTTTCGAAAATCTATCCACGACAACAAATATGCTATCCCTCCCCTTCTTTGTTCGAGGTAAACCTAAAACAAAGTCCATAGATATATCCTCCCAAGGAACACTAGGTACAGGCAAAGGCATATATAAACCATGAGGATTGAGTCGTGACTTAGCTTTTTGACATGTAGTGCAGCGAGCAACAAAACGCTTAACATCCCGTCTCATCTTTGGCCAAAAGAAATGTGTAGCAAGTACGTCCTCCGTCTTCTTCACGCCAAAGTGTCCCATTAATCCCCCTCCATGAGCCTCCTGTAACAACAAAAGACGAACGGAGCTAGCTGGAATGCATAGCTTGTTAGCACGAAACACATATCCATCATTAATGACGAACTTGTTCCATGTTCTCCCTTCTTTACAATTCTGCAACACATCTTGAAATTCGGCATCATGCATATATTGATCTTTGATGGTCTCCAAACCAAATATTGTAAAGTCAAGTTGTGAAAGCATAGTATAACGACGAGACAATGCATCAGCAATAACATTTTCTTTACCCTTCTTGTGTTTAATGACATAAGGGAAAGTCTCAATGAATTCAACCCATTTAACATGCCTACGGTTCAGTTTTGCTTGACTTTTAATATGTTTCAAAGATTCATGATCAGAATGTATAACAAATTCTTTGGGCCATAAATAATGTTGCCATGTTTCCAAAGTCCGAACAAGAGCATATAATTCCTTAGCATAAGTAGAATAATTCAGACTAGGCCCACTCAATTTTTCAGAAAAGTATGCAACAGGTTTACCATCTTGTAATAACACACCTCCTAATCCAATTCCACTAGCATCACATTCAAGCTCAAAAGTCTTATTAAAATCAGGAAGTTGGAGTAATGGAGCATGTGTTAACTTATCTTTCAATACCGTGAAGGCTTCTTCCTGTGCGGTACCCCAAATAAAAGGCACATCCTTCTTTGTAAGCTCATTTAGAGGTGCAGCAATGGTGCTGAAATCCCTCACAAAACGCCTATAGAAACCAGCGAGTCCAAGAAAACTCCTCACTTGTGTGACCGTTTTGGGCTGCGGCCAACTCTCAATAGCTTCAATCTTGGCTTTATCAACTTCAATTCCCTGTGGAGTAACAACATAGCCAAGAAAAGAAACTCGGTCGGTGCAAAAGGTGCACTTCCCAAGGTTACCAAACAAACGTGCATCACATAGAGCGAGAAAAATAGCACGTAAATGTTCCAAATGTTCCTCCAAAGATCTACTATAAATCAGTATATCATCAAAATAGACTACCACTAATCGTCCAATGAAAGCACGTAAAACCTCGTTCATTAATCTCATGAAAGTGCTAGGCGCATTAGTTAACCCAAAAGGCATGACTAACCACTCATATAATCCAAACTTTGTTTTAAATGCTGTTTTCCATTCATCTCCCAATTTCATACGAATTTGATGGCATCCACTATGCAAATCAACTTTGGAGAAAATTGTAGAGCCACTTAATTCATCAAGCATATCATCTAGCCTAGGAATAGGATGACGATAACGAATAGTAATATTATTAATGCCTCTACAATCAACACACATACGCGATGTACCATCCTTTTTAGGCACTAGAATAATAGGAACAGCACAAGGACTAAGAGATTCACGTATATAACCTTTGTCGAGCAGCTCCTGTACTTGACGCATAATCTCCTTCGTCTCCTCTGGATTGGTACGGTATGGCGCACGGTTGGGCAGCGATGCACCGGGAATTAAGTCAATCTGATGCTCAATCCCTCGAATAGGTGGTAATCCCGGTGGCACGTCTTGTGGAAAGACGTCAGCAAACTCCTGCAAAATGTTAGTGACAGCAGGAGGCAAAGAGGGAGGCATGTCCTCGAATGAAAATAATACATCTTTGCATAAAAAAGCATAGCAAACAGATGTAGTGACATCCAAATCAGTAATATCAGATTTAGTGGCAAGTAAACAACCACTCTTCAGTTTTATTTCAGATATAACACTAGATGATTGTTTATGAGGCTTATTATGTTGCTCAAATTCCTTTGCCACAATCTGATTTTCACTCTCACTTTGCTTCTGTTTTGCTTTACTAGCTCTAGCAATGTCATCTTTCATAATATGTTCGGGAGACATAGGAAGCAAAGTTATATTTTTATCCTTATGAACAAGAGTATACTGATTTGTCCTACCATGGTGTACAGAATTTTTATCAAATTGCCATGGTCTACCAAGTAAAATGGAGCATGCTTGCATGGGTACCACATCACAATCAACATAATCAGAATATGTAGCCATGCTAAAGTGCACACGAACAGTACGTGTTACCTTACACCATTGGATGTAATAAGGATGAGGATGTGGTCTGGTGGTTAGAGAAAGCTTCTCCACCATCTCCATGCTAGCCAAGTTGTTGCAACTCCCTCCATCGATGATGACGCGAACAGAACGCTCCTTCACAACTCCCTTTGTATGGAACAAGTTGTGCCTCTGATTTTGCTCAGCCTGTGTAACCTGCACACTCAAAACACGTTGAGCAACTAAACTTTCATACCTGTCAGCGTAGTCAGCAGCCATGTAGTGTGTCTCTTGTTCAGTCTCCTCTACACCTTGTTCTTCACTCGCAATAAGAGCCAGGGTCTCCTCATCATAATCGCTAGCGGAGTCATATCCACCATCCTCAGTAACTATCATCACACGCTTGGAAGGACATTCTCTCGCATAGTGACCTCCACCCTTGCAACGACGACATATAACCTCATGTGTTTGCCCTGTGGATGCAATGGAAGAAGAAGAGCTCTGTGCTGGCCCGGAAGGTGTGCTCTTCGCGGAGGGTGGAACAGAGGCCTGTTTCCTGGTATCTCGGTTGGAGTTGGAGGCTGACGTAGGCGGTGCTGCAGCCGGACGTGTGCAAGTAGAAGAGGTACGTGGAGTCCATGATGAAGTGCGACCTGCAGAAAAATTAGTTCTTGCTAATGCCTGTCGATCCTGCACTTCACGTTCAGCTTTTACAGCAAGATGAAATAAACGAGTGATAGTGTTATACTCCTTATACTCTAGAATAGTCTGAATCTCTCTATTTAATCCACCCATAAAACGTGCAAGCATTGCTTCATTCTCCTCAACAATACCACATCTAATCATGCCAGTTTGTAACTCCTGATAATATTCCTCTACAGAATTTTTTCCTTGTCTTAAACGCTGCAAATTTTGAAGCAATTCACGTTGATAATATGGTGGAACCCAACGATTACGCATAGCGGTTTTCAAAGCAGCCCAAGTAGGTGGGATATTAGCGTGATGTATTCTACAATGTTCAGACCACCAAACACAAGCAAAACTAGTGAACGAACAAACAGCAGCAGTAACACGTCTATCCTCAGAATATTGTAAGCATGTAAATCGTTGTTCTGTTTCTAACTCCCAAGTAAGATATATATCCGGAACATATCGACCATCAAATGTAGGAATATTCAATTTAAGTTTAGGGAGATGGTCATGAGTTTGTACCTGAGGGGGTGGTGCAGCCCTACCATTGCGATCGTAGGCACGTGGACGACCTGGTGCGTGTGGTGGTGGTTGTCCTTGGGGCTGAGCTGGAGCAACCTCTCCCTCATCGTCGTAATCACCATCGTAGTCAGTGTTCTGATCAACAGTAGTAGCAGCAGCAGCAGCCACAGAAGCCACAGCAGTAGGAACGGCACCAGAATGTTGGCCTTCCTCTAGGGGCACACGTTGTGCGCGCCCCGCAAAATTCGGCCGACGTTGTTGTTGTTGCTGAGTTATGACCGGTGCAGCTGGTGGTAGACGTGCAAGCACCTCATTGAACTTAGCGTCCAACTTCGTCTCAAACGTCTTCTCCAATCCATCTAGCTTCTCCATAGCCTCTCCAAGGCTGGTTACGAAGTCTTGGACCTGGTCAGCCATCATTTGCTGGAATTTATCATGGAGCTCCTTGTTGGTCATAACCTCCCATTCGACCTCGTCAGCTTGTGATCCTGGCATGGTTAGCAGTAATAGGAACACACAAGAATATGAACCTACAGACTACTAGGAAGTGGTGGTGGTGTGTCACAAATCCGTCAAGCAAATCTCAAATTCTTACCAGTTCTTACCGAGCAGCAGGTGGTGATTGGCAACCGGTGTAGTCAAAAACTCCCAAAGCTTGGATAGAGCGATTGCCAGGTGGTGTCAAACACACGGCGTAGATATATGTGGAGCTGGGAAGGCTTAAAATATGGTAGCAAAAAGGGGTCAGCAATAATCAGTTCAGAGATGCAAAGTTGAAAAAACGCTCAACGACGGTACGATGCTGGTCCTAGGCTAGACCGTGCTAGAGACGCGAGCCTAAAACACCAACAAAATCACGACGTTACACGTAATCAACGGAAGAGCACACTCTGATTTTCTTTTCTTTTTTTTTCTTTTTCTGGCGCCTCTTTTTTTTTTTTTTGCGCTCTTTTTTTTTTTTGCTCAGAAAATCACTATAATGGCGAGTGTCTCAAAACTCTTCCCGAGATGTATAAACAGGATAGGCACGAAAAAAATTTGAGTAATTTTTTTTTCTGGAGCGATTCGGGGCTGCGACGACCAAAAATTGCGAAAAAAAATCACTATGATGGCGAGGGTCTCAAAACGCTCCGAAAGGCCTAAAATGATGATAGGAAAAAAATATTTTCACCCACCGAAATTTTGGCCTAGAAAGTGCTCTGAAAAGCGTGCCATACTTTTTTTTTTCCGACACCTACTCAGGCAAGGGAACTCGAAAATAAAAACAAAGGGATCTCAAAATCAATCCGAATACCTAAGGAACTCGGATTAGAGGCGGATATGGGTGGTAGTATATGGCAGCGATGAAGATGATGCGGTGGCGGCGTGACAATCTGTGACTAGAACTCGAAACTCTAAAAGACTAGACGCTAAGACCAGCAACTCGACACGACGATGCACCCGCAATTTCAACAAAGCAAAACACTGAAAAGACTATGCAAAGGCTCAGATTGGTTCGGATATGATGATCTAACCCTAATTTTTTTTGTGGCTTTTTTTATGTGGACGGTAGGTATGAAGAACAGATGCAATCTATACTACGAAAAACTGGTAAATCTCACCGAGCAACCTGGAAATCTGATACCACTTGATAGAGGCGAGGGACCCGATCTTTCGATGAGATGATAACTATCGATTTGGTGGAGACGACTTTGACGATCCGACTTCAAACGTGCACGACGTTGCGCCTTAGCAATCGCTAAACCAATCTCCAAGAGGTTATTGACCACGCCGGAGCATGATCAACCTGACCACGAAGGTCTATTTCTGCAAGCAATCGAAGAACAAGCAAGAATATGATAATGCAATCTGAATATTGCGAATATAGATGAAGTATTGATAATGGTGGGGTTCCGAAAGCGGTCTTGGTCTGGTCGTTGGACACAAACGAAGTATACGAAGTTGCAATGGCTAACTTTTAACTAAACAAAACCCAAATCTAAAACGATGCCCTAAGGGCTGTATATATGAGGTAATTGAAGGGGATTTCGTGGCCCCTTGGAGGAGGGGTCCGAAACCAGCCCTAACTCCGTTTCCCCACACATACGGACTCTAAAAATAGCCTAATAAGTGGTATTTCGAAATTACATGGGCCTGGCCCAAAAATAAGGTGACGCAGCACCTATATTAGCCTATGGACGAAATTTATGAAGTGGCCTCTTGTATATTTCGTCCAAGCCTCCAAGCACTCCTTATGGTGGCTTCAAAGTGCGAAAATCACCACTGGAAACTCCGTTGTTCCTTCCCGTGCGCGCACCTTCTCCCCCATGCTTGATCCTGCTCCAATGGCCATCCTTCTTGTCCATGCTAGGTCCTTCGTTCATAAGTAAAACAAAAGTATCTAATTTAGACAGCATCATATGTTCATGAACATTAGAAGGATTTCCAAGAAACGAAAGTACCTGATAATTTAGTTGGCGTGCGCGGGCTCTAGTAATTGGTCCAATCTGTGTAGCTGGTGGTGATGTGGGTGTAACATTAGTAGGGATGTCCTCATCAGCTGGGGGTCGGGCGGGTGGTTTGGAGAAGAACTGCCCCGAGCTCCCCCAGATCTAGATTTTAGACGAGCCCGACGGGCCGGACTCCGGGCTAAGTCCTGGACATCCGGGGGCAGAAGGGGGGCGATTCGGGGCTCTCTGGTAACTGGAGGTCCGGATTTCCGGTGGGGTGTGCCAGAAATCCGGGGCGTGGGAAAAGCAGAAATAGGACGTGCCGAAAGTCTGGCGGTGGTGCCGGATGTCCGGCGCCTGGAGCTTTGTTGTTTTTGCTCTTTGGTAACTAGATGTGCCTGATATCCAGTGGTTTTGCCTGATGCCCGGCGCCTGGGGGTGGCCATATTTTCTCTTTGGTTACTGGACAAGTCAGAAATCCGGCGGTGTGCCGGATGTCCGACTGCTAAGACCTTTTTCATGGTAAACTATAGATAGCCCGTATGAAGACTCCGCCAAGGAGATTTATAAGAGGTATATAGAGATGAAGTGGTAAGACACATATATAGGAAATCACACGACTTAAAAGAATGCAGACTTGCTCTACCTCGCAAGTTGATAACGATCAAAGATACCATGTGTGAGTATACATGATTTGGCGCCGCGAAGATTTGAACATTGGGCCCAACATCACTAATCCATCATTTAAAGTACTATAGTTTTGACAAGTATAATGACTTTGAGAGTGTTTGTTTTATTTATGCATCACATAGAGCCAAGAAGATTCATTAATTGAATTTCTACCCCTTAAATATATGCCTTCACCTAGACAAGACATGACATAATTGTATGCATGTGAAAAAGATTTCACATAATGCTATCAAGCTTCAAGATACCAAGTTCATGCCTAAGTGGACAGAACCTTGCTTCATCCAATGCTTTGGTGAAGATGTCGGCAAGTTGCATATCCGTGCCAACATGAGCAATATCAGTGTCACCCTTTTGCAGATGGTCTCTTAAGAAGTGATACCGAATATCAATGGGCTTGGTGCGAGGATGATCAATAGGGTTTTCAGCAATCTTGATGGCACTTTCATTGTCACATAGGAGAGGCACATTTCTATAAGTGATAACATAGTCCTTCAAAGTTTGCCTCATCCATAGCAATTGAGTTGCACAACTTGCGGTTGCAATATATTCGGCTTCGGCGGTGGATAGGGAGACACAATTTTGCTTCTTCGAGGACCAACTTACCAAGGAGCGTCCAAGAAATTGACAAGCCCCGGATGTGTACTTCCTTCCCACCTTATCGCCGTCCCAATCCACATCCGTGTACCCAACGAGATCAAACTTGGCATCCTTGGGGTACCATAGGCCCAGCTTTGGGGTGTGAACAAGGTATCTAAGAATATGCTTAACCGCGTTCTGATGACTTTCCCTAGGGGAAGCTTGAAATCTAGCACATATGCCTACACATAACATGATGTCCAGTCTAGATGCACAAAGGTAAAGCAACGAACCTATCATAGAGCGGTAAAGAGATGGGTCAAATGGGATACCGTTTGTGTCTTCGTTAAGAACAAGTTTGGTTGGCATGGGTGTCTTGCTTGGACTTGCATCTGTCATATCGAACTTCTCAAGAAGGTCCTTGAGATATTTGGCTTGGGACAAGAAAATTCCTTCTTGAAATTTTTGAATTTGAAAACCAAGAAAGAACTTCAAGTACGCATTGAGTGACATCTCAATGGTCTTGTTCATGGAGGGCAAATTCTTGCACAAATGAATGTTAGGTGAACCAAAAATGATGTCATCTAAATAGATTTGGCATAAGATCAAATCACATTTTTCCCTTTTAGTAAAAAGAGTAGGATCGATCACCCCTCTCACAAAACCACCATTGAGTAGAAAGTTCTTAAGATGATCATACAAAGCACGAGGTTCTTGTTTGAGGCCATACAAGGCCTTTTGAAGTTTATACACATAGTCTTTATGACCGGGGTTAACAAAACCGGGTGGTTGTGATACATATACTTCTTCTTGTAGAGGACCGTTAAGAAAAGCACTCTTCACATCCATTTGATGTAAAGTAAAACCATTGAAAGTGGCATAAGCAAGTAATATGCGAATTGATTCAAGACGGGCAACAGAAGCAAAGGTCTCATCAAAGTTCAAACCTTCAGCTTGTGAGTACCCTTGTGCCACTAACTTTGCCTTGTTTTTGATGATTATGCCATTATCATCTTGCTTGTTCTTGAAGATCCATTTTGTTCCAATAACATTATGCTCCTTGGTTGGTCTTCTGACTAAAGACCACACTTTGTTGCGTTTCAAGCTGTTCAACTCTTCTTGCATCACAACAGGCCAATCGTTGTCTGTCAACGCATCTTTTACCTTGAGTGGCTCAACACTAGTGACAAACAAGAAGTGAGCACAAAAGTTCGTTAATTGCTTACGAGTGACTCTACCTTCTGATAAGCCGGTAAGAATTTGATCAGTATCAACACGACCAGCCACTTGAGGAATGATGGAGGTTAAGGTTTCACGAGGTTGAACTTCATTCCCATCATCAACATCTTCAACATATGGATCGATAATGTGTGGTGGAAGATCTTCTTATTCATGCATCATTTGTTGAGGTTCACCATCATCATAAGGTTCGTCATCATCACTATGTGTATGTTCTTGTTCTTGGTCTTGTACTTGATGATGATCTTGTTCTTGTTGTTGTACTTGATTAAGATCTTTTTGATAGAGGCGAGGGTCCCGATCTTTCGATGAGATGATAACTATCGATTTGGTGGAGCCGAGTTTGACGATCCGACTACAAACGTGCACGATGTTGCGCTTTAGCAATCGCTAAACCAATCTCCAAGAGGTTATTGACCACGCCAGAGCACGATCAACCTGACCACGAAGGTCTATTCCTGCAAGCAATCAAAGAACAAGCAAGAATACGATAATGCAATCTGAATATTGCTAATATAGATGAAGTATTGATAAGGGTGGGGTTCTGAAAGCGGTCTTGGTCTGGTCGTTGGACACAAATGAAGTACACGAAGTTGCAATGGCTAACTTTTAACTAAACAAAACCCAAGTCTAAACGGCGCCCTAAGGGCTGTATATATGGGGGAATAGAGGGGGAATTTCGTGACCCCTTGGAGGAGGTGTCTGAAACTAACCCTAACTCCGTTTCCCCACACATACTGACTCTAAAAACAGCCTAATAAGTGGTATTTCGAAATTACATGGGCCTGGCCCAAAAATAAGGTGACGCAGCACCTATATTAGCCTATGGACTAAATTTATGAAGTGGCATCTTGTATATTTCGTCCAAGCCTTCATACTCTCCTTATGCTGGCTTCAAAGTGCGAAAATCACCGCTGGAAACTCCATTGTTCCTTCCCGCGCGCGCACCTTCTTCTCCATGCTTGATCCCGCTCCAATGGCCATCCTTCTTGTCCATGCTAGGTCCTTCATTCATAAGTAAAACAAAAGTATCTAATTTAGGCAGCATCATATGTTCATGAACATTAGAGGGATTTCCAAGAAACGAAAGTACCTGATAATTTAGTTGGCGTGCGTGGGCTCTAGTAACTGGTCCAATATGTGTAGCTAGTGGGGATGTGGGTGTAACATTAGTAGGGATGTCCACATCATCCTCCCCTTCTTGAACTGAAGTCGTCCTCGACGGAAGCTCTTCATCCTCACCCAAATAAGGCTTCAAATCTGCAATGTTAAAATTGGGACTAACCCCAAAATCTGCTGGCAGCTCAAGTTTATATGCATTATCATTTATTTTCTCCAACACCTTAAAAGGACCATCAACACGTGGCATTATCTTTGACTTGCGCAATTCAGGAAACCTATACTTACGCAAATGTAACCAAACAAGATCTCGACGTGCAAAGACAACATGTTTTCTACCCTTATCTCCAGTAAGTATATATTTAGCATTCATACGCTCAATGTTCTCCTTAGTTAACTCATGCATCTTTAATGTCAATTTAGCACGTTCTTTAGCATCAGAATTAACCTTCTCCGATGATGGAAGAGGCAACAAATCAATGGGTGCACGAGGTAAGAAACCATACACAACTTCAAAATGGCACATCTTAGTAGTAGAATGCAGCAAATGATTATAAGCAAATTCAATATGAGGCAAGCATTCTTCCCACATTTACAGGTTATTCTTCAAAAAAGCCCTAAGCATAGTAGACAATGATTTATTCACTACTTCTGTTTCTCCATCAGTTTGGGGTGACATGTAGTACTAAAAACCAGTTTAGTCCCCAACTTAGCCCATAAACATCTCCAAAAGTGGCTAAGAAATTTAGCATCACGTTCTGAAACAATTGTATTTGGCACACCATGCAAGCGAATAATTTCACGAAAGAACAAATCAGCAACATTAGCAGCATCATCACTTTTATGCCATGGTATAAAGTATGCCATTTTCGAAAATCTATCCACGACAACAAATATGCTATCCCTCCCCTTCTTTGTTAGAGGTAAACCTAAAATAAAGTCCATAGATATATCCTCCCAAGGAACGCCAGGCAAAGGCATATATAAACCATGAGGATTGAGTCGTGACTTAGCTTTTTGACATGTAGTGCAGCGAGCAACAAAACGCTCAACATCCCATCTCATCTTTGGCCAAAAGAAATGTGTAGCAAGTATGTCCTCCGTCTTCTTGACGCCAAAGTGTCCCATTAATCCTCCTCCATGTGCCTCCTGTAATAACAAAAGACGAACGGAGCTAGCTGGAATGCATAGCTTGTTAGCACGGAACACAAATCCATCATTAATGACGAACTTGTTCCATGTTCTCCCTTCTTTACAATTCTCCAACGCATCTTTAAATTCAGCATCATGCATATATTGATCTTTGATGGTCTCCAAACCAAATATTTTAAAGTCAAGTTGTGAAAGCATAGTATAACGACGAGACAATGCATCAACAATAACATTTTCTTTACCCTTCTTGTGTTTAATGACATAAGGGAAAGTCTCAATGAATTCAACCCATTTAGCATGTCTACGTTTCAGTTTTGCTTGACATTTAATATGTTTCAAAGATTCATGATCAGAATGTATAACAAATTCTTTGGGCCATAAATAATGTTGCCATGTTTCCAAAGTCCGAACAAGAGCATATAATTCCTTATCATAAGTAGAATAATTCGGACTAGGCCCACTCAATTTTTCAGAAAAGTATGCAACAGGTTTACCATCTTGTAATAACACACCTCCTAATCCAATTCCACTAGCATCAGATTCAAGCTCAAAAGTCTTATTAAAATCAGGAAGTTGGAGTAATGGAGCATGTGTTAACTTATCTTTCAATACCGTGAAGGCTTCTTCCTGTGCAGTACCCCAAACAAAAGGCGCATCCTTCTTTGTAAGCTCATTTAGAGGTGCGCAATGGTGCTGAAATCCCTCACAAAACGCCTATAGAAACCAGCGAGTCCAAGAAAACTCCTCACTTGTGTGACCATTTTGGGCTGCGGTCAACTCTCAATTGCTTCAATCTTGGCTTTATCAACTTCAATTCCCTGTGGAGTAACAACATAGCCAAGAAAAGATACTCGGTCGGTGCAAAAGGTGCACTTCCCAAGGTTACCAAACAAACGTGCATCACGTAGAGCAATAAAAACATCACGTAAATGTTCCAAATGTTCCTCCAAAGATCTACTATAAATCAGTATATCATCAAAATAGACTACCACAAATCGTCCAATGAAAGCACGTAAAACCTCGTTCATTAATCTCATGAAAGTGCTAGGTGCATTAGTTAACCCAAAAGGCATGACGAACCACTCATATAATCCAAACTTAGTTTTAAATGCTCTTTTCCATTCATCTCCCAATTTTATACGAATTTGATGGTAGAGCCACTTAATTCATCAAGCATATCATCGAGCCTAGGAATAGGATGACGATAAAGAATAGTAATATTATTAATTCCGCTACAATCAACACACATACGAGATGTATCATCCTTTTTCGGTACTAGAATAATAGGAACAACACAAGGACTAAGAGATTCACGTATATAACCTTTGTCGAGCAGCTCCTGTACTTGACGCATAATCTCCTTCATCTCCCCTGGATTGGTATGGTATGGTGCATGGTTGGGTAACGATGCACCGGGAATTAAGTCAATCTGATGCTCAATCCCTCGAATAGGTGGTATTCCCGGTGGCACGTCTTGTGGAAAGACGTCAGCGAACTCCTGCAAAATGTTAGTGACAGCAGGAGGCAAAGAGGGAGGCATGTCCTCGAATGAAAATAATACCTCTTTGCATACAAAAGCATAGCAAACAGATGTAGTAACATCCAAATCAGTAATATCAGATTTAGTGGCAAGTAAACAACCACTCTTCAATTTTATTTCAGATGCAACACTAGATGATTGTTTATTAGGCTTATTATGTTGCTCAAATTCCTTTGCCACAATCTAATTTTCACTCTCACTTTGCTTCTGTTTTGCTTTACTAGCTCTAGCAATGTCATCTTTCATAATATGTTCGGGAGACATAGGAAGCAAAGTTATATTTTTATCCTTATGAACAAGAGTATACTGATTTGTCCTACCATGGTGTACATAATTTTTATCATATTGCCATGGTCTACCAAGTAAAACGGAGCATGCTTGCATGGGTACCACATCACAATCAACATAATCAGAATATGTAGCAATGCTAAATTGCACACGAACAGTACGAGTTACCTTAACCTTCCCACTGTTGTTGAACCATTGGATGTAATAAGGATGAGGATGTGGTCTGGTGGTTAGAGACAGCTTCTCCACCATCTCCATGCTAGCCAAGTTGTCGCAACTCCCTCCATCGATGATGACGCGAACAGAACGCTCCTTCACAACTCCCTCCATCGATGATGACGCGAACAGAACGCTCCTTCACAACTCCCTGCGTATGGAATAAGTTGTGCCTCTGATTTTACTCAGCATGTGTAACCTGCACACCCAGAACACGTTGAGCAACTAAACTTTCATACCTGTCAGCATAGTCAGCAGCCATGTAGTGTGTCTCTTGTTCCGTCTCCTCTACACCTTGTTCTTCACTCGCAATAAGAGCTAGGGTCTCCTCATCATAATCATTAGCGGAGTCATATCCACGATCCTCCGTAACAATCATCACACGCTTGGAAGGGCATTCTCTCGCATAGTGACCTCCACCCTTGTAACGACGACATATAACCTCATGTGTTTTCCCTGTGGATGCAATGGATGAAGAAGAGCTCTGTGCAGGCCCGGAAGGTGTGCTCCTCGCGGAGGGTGGAGTGGGGGTCTGTTTCCTGGTATCTCCGTTGGAGTTGGTGGCTGAAGTAGGCGGTGATGCAGCAGGACGTGTGGAAGTAGATGGGGTACGTGGCGTCCATGATGAAGTGCGACCTGCAGAAAAATTAGTTCTTGCCAATGCCTGTCGATCCTACACTTCACGTTCAGCTTTCCAAGCAAGATGGAATAAACGAGTGATAGTATTATACTCCTTATACTCTAATATAGTCCGAATATCTCTATTTAATCCACCCATAAAACATGCAAGGATAGCTTCATTCTCCTTAACAATACCACATCTAATCATGCCAGTTTGCAATTCCTGGTAATATTCCTCTACAGAATTTTTTCCTTGTCTTAAACGCTGCAAATTTTGAAGCAATTCACGTTGATAATATGGTGGACCCCAACGATTACGCATAGCAGTTTTCAAAGCAGCCCAAGTAGTAGGGGTATTATCATGATGTATTCTACAATGTTCAGACCACCAAACACAAGCAAAACTAGTGAAAGCACAAACAGCAACAGCAACACGTCTATTCTCAGGAAATTGTAAGCATGTAAAACGTTGTTCTGTTTCCAACTCCCAAGTAAGATATATATCAGGAACATATCTACCATCAAATGTCGGAATATTCAATTTTATCTTAGGGAGATGATCATGATCCCGTACCTGAGGTGGTGGTGCAGCCCTACCGTTGCGATTGTAAACATGTGGACGACCCGGTGCTTGTGGTTGAGGTTACCCCTGGGGCTGATCGGGAGCAACATCTCCCTCATCATCGTAATCACCATCATAATCCTCATTCTGCTCAACAACAGTAGCAGCAGCAGTAGTAGCCACAGAAGCTTCAGCAGTAGCAGCAGTAGCAATGGCACCAGAATATTGGCCTTGGTCGAGAGGCACACGTCGCGCTCGTCCCGCGAAATTTGGGTGTTGTTGGTGTTGTTGTTGCCTAGGTACGACAGGTACAATTGGTGGTGGTAGACGTGCAAGCACCTCATTGAACTTAGCATCCAGGTTGGTGTCGAATGTCTTCTCCAAAGCACCTAGCTTCTCCATGGTCTCTCCAAGGCTGGTCACGACGTCTTGTACCTGGTCAACCATCATTTGATGAAATTTATGATGGAGCTCCTTGTTCGTCATGCCGTCCCAGTTGATCTCATCGGCTTGTGATCCTGTCATGGTTAGCAGCAATAGGAACACACAAAAAATGAACCTACGTACTACTAGGGAGTGGTGGTGGTGGTGGTGTGTCACAAATCCGTCAAGCAAATCTCAAATTCTTACCAGTTCTTACCCAGCAGCAGGCGGTGATCGGCAACCGTTGTAGTCAAAAACTCTCAAAGCTTGGATAGAGCGATTGCCAGGTGGTGTCAACACACGACGTAGATGTATGTGTAGCTGGGATGGCTTATATATGGTAGCAAAAGGGGTCAGCAATAATCAATTCAGAGATGCAAAGTTGAATAAATGCTCAATCATGGTACTGTGCTGGTCCTAGGCTAGACCGTGCTAGAGACGCGAGCCTAGAACACCAAAAAAATCACGACGGTACACGTAATCAAGGGAAGAGCACACTCTGAACTTTTTTTCGTCTTTTTTTTGCCCCTCTTTTTTTTGCGCTTTTTTGCTCAGAAAATCACTATAATGGCGAGTGTCTCAAAACTCTTCCAAAGATCTAAAAACAGGATAGGCACGAATTTTTTTTGACAATTTTTTTTCCTGGAGCGATTCGGGGCTGCGACGATCAAAAATTGCGACAAAAATCACTGTCTCTAAACGCTCCAAAAAACCTAAAAATAGGATAGGGAAAAAATATTTTCACCCGCCGAAAAGTGCTCTGAAAACTGTGCCAGACATTTTTTTCCAAAACCTACCCAGGCAAGGAAACGCGAAAATAAAATCAAAGGAATCTCGAAATCAATCCGAATATGGGATGGACTCGGATTGGTGGTGGATATATGGTGGTATATATGTATACGGATTGATGGCTGATATATGGTGGTGGTATATATGGCAGCGGCGATGATGGTAGCGTGGTAGTGGTATATGGCAGCGGCGATGAAGATGGCGTGGTGGTGGTATATGGCAGCGACGATGAAGATGGTGTGGCGGCGGCGTGACAACTTGTGAGTAGAACTCGAAACTCTAAAAGACTAGACTCTAAGACTAGCAACTTGACACGACGATGCAACCGCAAATTCAACAAAGCAAACACTGAACAGAACATTGTAAAGGCTTAGATTGGTTCGGATATGATGATCTAACCCTAGTTTTTTGTTGGCTTTTTCGTGGACTATAGGTATGAAAAACAGATGCGATCTAAACTACCAAAAGCTGGTAAAATCTCACCGAGCTACATGGAAATCTGATACCACTTGATAGAGGCGAGGGTCCTGATCTTTCGATGAGATGATAACTATCGATTTGGTGGAGGCGACTTTGACGATCCGACTACAAACGTGCACGACGTTGCGCCTTAGAAATCGCTAAACCAATCTCCAAGAGGTTATTGACCACGCCAGAGCACGATCAACCTGACCACGAAGGTCTATTCCTACAAGCAATCGAAGAACAAGCAAGAATATGATAATGCAATCTGAATATTGCGAATATAGATGAAGTATTGATAAGGGTGGGGTTCTGAAAGCGGTCTTGGTCTGGTCGCTGGACACAAACAAAGTACACGAAGTTGCAATGGCTAACTTTTAACTAAACAAAGCCCAAGTCAAAACGGCGCCCTAAGGGCTGTATATATGGGGGAATAGAGGGGTATTTCGCGACCCCTTGGAGGAGGGGTCCGAAACCAACCCTAACTCCGTTTCCCCACACATACGGACTCTAAAAACAGCCTAATAGGTGGTATTTCGAAATTACATGGGCCTGGCCCAAAAATATGGTGACGCAGCACCTATATTAGCCTATGGACGAAATTTATGAAGTGGCATCTTGTATATTTCGTCCAAGCCTTCATACACTCCTTATGGTGGCTTCAAAGTGCGAAAATCACCACTGGAAACTCCATTGTTCCTTCCCGCGCGCGCACCTTCTTCTCCATGCTTGATCCCGCTCCAATGGCTACCTTTTTGTCCATGCTAGGTCCTTTATTCATAGGTAAAACAAAAGTATCTAATTTAGGCAGCATCATATGTTCATGAACATTAGAAGGATTTCCAAGAAACGAAAGTACCTGATAATTTAGTTGGCGTGCGCGGGCTCTAGTAACTGGTCCAATATGTGTAGCTAGTGGGGATGTGGGTGTAAGATTAGTAGGGATGTCCTCATCACTTGTTCTTGTGTAGAGTCTTGTTCTTGATCTTGGATTATGGGCTCCTCTTGAGAGACATGATCTTGTGGTGATGTTGACATAGAAGTAGGTTGAACATGAGTGGTGCTTGTGTCCTCATTTCCATCTCCACAAGGAACATGTTCCATTGGAAGGACAACACCTACACCCATGGTAAAAATGTCTTGCGAAGGATCTTCATCACCTGCATTACTTAGATCAACTTGCTCCCCATGTGAGCCATTAAATTCATCAAACACCACGTCACAAGTTTCTACAACGCATCCAGTGGATTTGTTGTAGACCCTATAGGCATGGGAGTTTGATCCATAACCAAGAAATATTTCTTCGGTTGTTTTAGATTGAAATTTTCCTAACCGTTCTCTCTTGTTGAGAATGAAGCATTTGCAACCAAATACTCGGAAATACTTGATATTTGGCTTGAGAGACAAATGTAACATCTCAAAGTCCTTAGAAAGAGTAGTGTGAGACTCTTCAAGCTTACTTTTATCATTCATTAATACTTTATGATCACTTTGAGCCTTTTTCAAAGAGGCAAATTCTTTAGTATGCATATCAATGTTTGCACCAATCGTTAAGCATAATTCATCATTATGTGCTTCCTCATATAGGACTTTCCGCTCAAGGATTTCACGTGTATCCTTTTCCTCACTGACAAGGGTTTCAAGTTCCTTAATGGTGATGGTGTGCTTACTCACCATCTCCATAAGCATACGAAACATAATGAGCTTCTTTTCTTTGAGGGAGCACCTGACTTTTTTATTTTAGCGAACATAGCATCATTCATGTCACATTCATGATCATGATCCACCACATCAAGATATTCTTCACTAGGTGTGGTAGGAGTAAATAGAGGAGGGTTTGGACGTGGTGTTACCTTTACCTTGTCCGGGGAGGCTTGACCCTCATCATCATCTACCATAGTCTTTGCCATGAGACATCTGTGTGTGTTTCCCTTGTAGTCTTTCATGTAGTTGTATGTAACAACATCACCTCTCTTGTTGATAAGTCTCAATGTGGTTTGAGTGTCTTAAGCTACACCGGCAACACCTCCAACATCATTGGGATCGGACTCATCTTGGGCAACTATTTCCTTCCCATCTCTCTTCTTAAACTTGGAGTTCAATGGGTTGGGCAACTTCTTCTTCACAAATGTCTTCGGAAATCTTGGTTTATCTTCTCTCTTCTCATAGGGGAACTCGTTTGAGAAGTGGTTGGTTTCTTCACAATTGTAGCAAGTCCTTACTTTCTTCTTTGGAAATCTTCCCTTGAATTTTCCCGCACTAAACGTCTTCACAAACAGATCCATGTCTTCATATGAGAGCCCTTCATCCGAGTCAAACTCATAACCTTCTTCATCATCTTCCTCTTGTTCTTCACTAGCATCATCATCCCTTACATGCTTGGCCTTCAAGGCAAGGTTTGTCTTGGGTGATGAGGAACCATGCATGGCAAGGTGTCTTCTAGCATTGGCCTTTGATTCTTCAAATAGTTGGAAGGTTGAAATTACATCATCGGGAGACATGTCCTTGAAACCATGCTCTCTTCTTATGTCCCATACCATTTGATGGTGATATGGAGCAAGTGCATTTAGTAATTTATCAACAAGAAACCGTTTGGTCAAGTTGAATTCATCTTGGCTCTTGCACAGTCATATGACTCAATGTCGGCAACAAGTGTCATCAATCGCTCAAGGAGATGCTTGGGGTTCTCACCTTTCTCGATGCAAAAATATTGTAATGCCCCTTTTGCAATCTCATATTGTTCAAGACGAAGTGAGGACGTTCCCGTCTTGGTCATCACAATGCTATCCCATAGTTCCTTTGCATTTGAGAGGTGAATGTAGGGCCTTTTCTGCTTGTCAGACATGACCTTTGTTATGAGCAAAATTGTGGTGTCATTGAGGTGCTTGTCATATACTTCACCTGGTGTGAGATCCTTGGGGTTCACAGGGTTGTAGCCTTTCTCTATGATCTCCATCATCTCATCGTTGGCAAACCTAAGATGATCTTGCATACCAACTCTCCACAAAGCAAAATCGGCAGTGTCATCAAGTAAAGGAGGGTTGCTCCCAGCATTATACTTAGGTTTCTCCACTCTAGATTTTGCATATAACCATGTAACACCAGTGTTGTCTCCAAATTGAGGTTGTTGGCCCAAATTAGGAGGAGATGCATTTGGTTGCTTTATCACACCTAATGGGTTCTCCAGTGGTGGAGTTCTTGCAACTAATGCACCCAACCTCATTTTGACCAAGGCCTCAATAGAAGCATCATGCTCCTCCTTTTGCTTAGCAAGGGCCCTTTCTAGATCCTCAGAGGTGAAGGATTTTTGCACTTCCGAAGAAGATGTCCCTTTCTCAAGAGGAAGTGCTATAAGAGGGTTCCCATCCTTATCCATTTCGCTCTAGGGCGGTTAAGCCACACGATTAGAGCACGAGGCTCTGATACCAATTGAAAGGATCGAGATGGACCTAGGGGGTGAATAGTTACAATTCCAAGACTTAACTGTTACTTTGCAATTTTAGGTGATATTCCGGAATATGAAAGTAATCCTAACAATTGCTAAGGTGATACCGGTGGATAGTAGAATACCAAAGCAACAAGTAATAATATAGGAAAGCACAATGTAATACAACTAAGTGCAAGAGACAAGTAACCACAAGTAGGGAGTTAGGGTTAGGAATAACCGCAACTCCGAGAGACGAGGATGTATGCCGATGTTCACTTCTTTCGAGGGAAGCTACGCCACTGTTTAGAGAGGTGGATGTTACCACGAAGGCACACCAATGCCACGAAGGCTCACCCTATTCTCTCCTTGAGACAACACCACGAAGGCGTTTCTCAACCACTAGTGGTAGACCTTGGGGTGGTCTCCAAACGCTCACAAACTTTTCGGAGGTAATCACAATGGTTGATTCCTCACCGAAGAACTCCTACCGCCTAGGAGTCTCCAACTCCCAAGAGTAACAAGAACGATGGGGAAAAGCTCAAGACTTGCTGAAATCACAAATTCCTTTGGTCAAGAGAAGGGGAAGGAGTGGATCTATCACTTGATTGGAGAACTTCTCACAAATACTCTCAAATGACTTTGGGATCTTGGATTTGGTGTATGAGGATGTGTGAGAGAGAAATATGTGTTCTAGGGTTAGCTCAAAGTGAATGGTCAACCTTATCTTGAGGTAAGAGAAAGCTATATATAGTGGGAGTGTGAATATGGCTGTTGTGGAGAGTAAGTGGCAGTCACAGGCCGGACATCCGAGCCATGGGCCGGACATCCGGCGTGATAATAATAACACACGAGCAAAGCAGAGTCAGAGAGGAAAGAAGGGGAGCCGGACATCCGGGGCTGGCCCGGACATCCGACCCACCTGTGACGACCCGGACATCCAGCATACGCCCGGACATCTGGCGTACCAGTCCATCAGGAGAACACGGTTCTGGTGTATGTGGGCTGTATTTCCGGCAGGAGGCTCGAATATCCTATAGTCGGACATCCCGCGGGGGGGGGGGGGGGGGCGCATCTGACCCATATCTGGTGAAATGGATGCTCTCTGGATAACAGGGGGCTAGATATCCCGGGCACTGCCCAGAAATTCGGTGATTGTTTGAACGCCCGGACATCCGGCCATCACAGAAGAACATCACTTTGCAGTGTATATTTGGTGCAGTTTTAGAAGAGGCAAGGAATTTTAAATGGCTTGAGCATGTCTTTTATGAATCCAATCGATCTCCTCTTAATAGTGCGGGATCCCTATACTCAAGAACAAAATAAAACGAGATCCGTAAAAGCTCTTTGTTCTTTCCTTCTCAAATCATAATAATTCCACATGTCTGCGATCCACGCCTATTGTCATTTGAGGACTAATACCTGAGATTTTACTTGACAAACACCATTAGTCCTCTACATGTACATTGTCATCAACATCAAAATATAATATAAGGGCATGATTGCACTTTCAACAACATGAAGCAATTCAGAGGCTGAAGCTTTGTAGTGAGTATTTTCAGTCATCCAGTCCATTACCCATGAGTTGATGTCTGAGACATTTCCTGAAATGTACAGGGTTGCATAGAATTGAAGAATTAGCTCTTCATTCCAGTCACGTATGTCAGAACAGAATGGTAGGAGTCCAGCTTCGTGAAGAACATTCAGTACTGGTGTGAAGCATGGGATGGACTCCATATCCACATGAGGAATTTGACGGTCTTGGAAGACTTTGTTCTTCTCAAACAGAACATACCATAAAAGTTTGCCTGTATTAAAGTCCAAAACCTCTTCCGCCTAATCCTTGCTGGGTCATAAGGATTTTCATCAGTGAAGAAATGATGCTCAGCGAAGAAATTGGCCTTGTTGAATTTTGGCCTCTTTGTGCCAAAGTATGGTGCCGAGGGCTTGGGCTGAAGGTTAGGTTTGAAACGCCCCACAATCTCTCTTGGCACAACTTCAGTTTCTTCAGACTGAGGAATTTGAACAACTGATTCCTCAACAACAGTCCGGCTGTTGATTTCTTCAGCTGATGCAGCTGGAATTTCTTCAGGAATGGATTTGAGAGGGGTTGGATGCCCTTCAAATCTAGTCAGTATTTCTTCAGTCTGCGTAGGGGACTGAGGAATTTGAGGGATGTGAGTGGTCATTGGGGAATTTGGGTAAGCTGCTTCCCAATATTCATCATTGATAACAGGAGTTGTAGATCCAATGTTCACATCCTCATCAATTTCTTCAACTCCAGCTTCTTCAGCTGTGAGCTGAGGCTGGGGCGATGATACCTGCAGGGGTGAAGCATTTGTTTCCACCTCAATTTCTTC
The DNA here is from genome assembly GCA_039707655.1 of Elymus sibiricus. NCBI lineage: Eukaryota > Viridiplantae > Streptophyta > Magnoliopsida > Poales > Poaceae > Elymus > Elymus sibiricus. The sequence goes on from CM077665.1 coordinate 245,812,957, forward strand.
ATCAATCTGCTCTGAGGAAGCAGCAAAATGAGTTTCTTCATCATCATCGTCATCTGGATTGACATATTCTTTGCCAAAAGGGATGATCTTGTATGTGGCACTGCAAAAATTGGTGGTGCATTGATTGGCTCATCTGAGGAACTTGGCAAAGTCCTCAGTTTCTTGGCAACTGAGGGTTCTGCAGAAGATGATGCCTTCCTTTTCTTTGCGGCTTCCTTCTCCGCAGCCTTAGCTTTCTTCACTTCTGATGTAAAGGAAGTGTGTCTTGCCTCACCCTTGAAGATTTTGCGGGAGGGGCAGAGGATGAAGTTGGTGCAGCTTCTTCAGGCACGACTGATGTAGTCGCCCTGACAGTATTAGATTCCTCAGGCGCAGCAAATTCTTCAGCTGGCCTGGCAATTTCTTCAGGCGCAACATTGGGGGTTGCCGTGGCAATTTCTACAACAAGTTGTACAGAAGGTCTAGCCTGAGGAATTTGTGGTTGCGATCGAGCTGCAACCCTTGTGTTATGGTCATTGATGGCCTTGTTTGCCACTTTGATGAATCTAACCTTGGCGCCTTGCCAATCAGCATAATAGTGGTCATATTCATCACTGAAGCTTTTGATTTCAGCTTGAACAGAGACAAGCTGGTCAGGAGTGAGGTTTAGAACGTTGTTCCTCAAGAATCACTCCGCGGCACATGACTTGGACCAGGAGGCAGCTTCAAGTCATCAATTGGGGTATGAGGATCTTTGTGCCACATGTCAATGAAGTCGTGCACAATCCTCGGATCTAGTAGAAGAGGAATTTGAATGCCCTTTGCCTAAGGAACTCTCTGTTGCTTGTTTCTAATGATTTCAGCAAGTTCATCATGCTTCATCATCCTCAGATTCTGCGGGAACATGGAAAACCACATGCTTCTTGCGAGGATTTGGTCTCGTGCCGCATCCAACAGTGGCCTTCACCTTCAGCGGAGTGGGACTGCTTGAGGAATGTGGGTGAGCAGAGGAAGTTGCAGATGCCCCTGAGGCAATGGAGAATCCATCTGTCCGCTGACACGTGGCAAGATGCACATGTGTTGAGGATTTTGCGGCAGCGACTGAGGATTGTGCAGCTACTGAGGAAGTTGCTTGAGGAATCTGAGAGGACTTTGCAGTTGAGGAACTTGGCCGTGAGGGCATTGAGCTTGAAGACTTTGGCTTCACAGCTGATTTCTTCGGCATGGCCTTCTTTGAAGAAGTTCCACTAGCAGAGGCTCCGGCAGCGACAGCAGCAACAACAAAGTCTTCATTGAATTTCCTCACTGCATTTGAGGCAATCTTCTTCAGCTTTGCTTGGCGCTTGGCCCACTCCCTTGGAAATTCCTCACCCATCCTGATGCTGGTGGGGTCTGCCCTTTGACCAGGAGCCAGAGGAGGTCTTGAGCATGGAGGGTTGACAGCGAATTTCTTCATGTAATTAGGAGTAACATATCTATACTCCTTCCATTCCTTAGCCCATCTCCTCTCAATTTTCTGAATGCGCGTTTTGCACTTCTCTTTTGTCTCTTTGTTGTAGATTTCCTCATCAGGGGTGCACTATTCATCATATATTTCCTCAGGAATTTCAAATGCAGTATTTGCTTCGGGCTTCTTCCCTCCTTTCTGAGGTCTTTTCCCTCCAGGCATTTTCTTCACTTGAGGATTTTGAACTTTTGAAGAAGATGTATGCAATTTTTCTTTGAGGAACGCTACAAATGAGTTAAGTTGATGAGAACCTAGAGATTCATCAGTGGACATTTGTACTTGTGAACAGAGTATAAGTGCAAAGAATTTGAAGAGGTCATATGCGTTCTCAGAAATTTTCAAAAATATATCAAGTTGAGGAATTTGACCATAGATGCCTTGAAGAACTTCACTAAGTGTTCTTCACTTAGGTTCCAGAGTTGTGCAGATTTGAAAATCCACACAATTGAGGAATCTTGAAGAAAATCAAAGCTTAGAGAAATAAATCAAGGGAAAGAAGATTTCAGGTGTTTACGGAGTGGATTGTTCAAGAATAAACACCTTTTGATGATTTTGTGGCAATCATAAAGATCAAATAAGGTAATAAAATCAGATTTTAATTACCCTTTATGAAGAACACGACGAACTAGGAGCTAGATCGAGGAAGTTCGTCGGCCCAGATCTCATGCGCCCTAACTCAGCGGCAGAAGACAGCCGGCGCGAGTACGACGGCGAGGAGGTCGAGGCAGTGAAGCTCTTCCTCTCCGGCAGCGATGAAGCTCAGCGGCAGCGCTAGGTTAGAGCTCGGGAGTGATGGGAGTGAGACAGAGTAACTTGGAGGAGTGAAAGGGAGAGGGGTATTTATAGAGGGAGTGAATAACTGAACGCCCCAAGAATTTGGACGTCCATGCCCCTGATGTTGGGGAACGTTGCATGGGAAACAAAAATTTTCCTACGCTCACCAAGATCGATCTAGGAGATGAACATCTACGAGAGGAGAGATTGCATCTACATAACCTTGTAGATCGCTAAGCGGAAGCGTTAAGAAACGCGGTGGATGTAGTCGAACGTCTTCACAATCCAATCACGATCCGTCCCGCGAACTCCCGATCAAGTGCCGAACGGACGACACCTCCGTGTTCAACACACGTACGGCTTGATGACGCCTTCACTTCCTCGATCCAGCGAGCGATGGTGAAGTAGTAGCTCGAGTCCTCCGGCAGCACGACGGCGTGATGGCAGTGGTGGTGGAGCTGATCCGGCACGGCTTCACCAAGCACTGCCAAACCAATCTAGTGGAGAAAACTGATCTGGAGGGAGAAAGAGGGTTGCGCCGTGGCCTTTTAGGTGCGGCTGCCCTCTCTCCCCTCTAGTATATATAGGGGGAAGGGAGAGGGGGCTGCGCCCTAGGGTTCCCCCCTTGGGGGGCGGCGGCCAAGAGGATGAGTGGCGCCGGCCCTAGAGGTGGCTTGCCACCCAAGTTAGGATGGCGCCACCCCTAGGGTTGGCCCTCCCACCAGCCCAGACGCATGGGCCTAAGTGGGGAGGGGCGCCCAGCCCACTAGGGGCTGGTGCGCACCCCTCACACCCCATGTGGCCCCTCTGGGGCTGGTGGCCCCTTCCGATGGACCCCCGGAACCCTTTCGGCACTCCCGGTACGCTACCGGTGACGCCCGAATTCCTTCCGGTGACCAACACGGAACTTCCCATATATCAATCTTCACCTTCAGACCATTCCGGAGCTCCACGTGACGTCCGGGATCTCATCCGGGACTCCGAACAACCTTCGGTCGCCAACATAATTACTCGACTATACTTATATCGTCACCAAACGTTAAGTGTGTAGATCCTGCGGGTTCGAGAACTATGCAGACATGACCGAGACACCTCCATGGCCAATAACCAATAGGGACCTGGATGTCCATATTGATTCCTACATATTCTACGAAGATCTTTATCGGTCGAACCTCGAGGTAAAGGATTCAGTCAATCCCGTACGCAGTTCCCTTTGTTCATCGGTATGTTACTTGCCCGAGATTTGATCGTCGGTATCTCCATAGCTAGTTCAATATCATTACCGGCAAGTCTCTTTACTCATTCCGTAATACAAGATCCCGCGGCTAACTCCTTTAGTCACATTGCTTGCAAGCTCATCATGATGTTGTATTACCGAATGAGCCCTGAGATACCTCTCCGTCATACGGAGTAACAAATCCCAGTCTTGATCCATGCCAACTCAACAGACACCCTCAGAGATACCTGTAGAGCATCTTTATAGTCACCCAGTTATGTTGCGACGTTGGATACACACAAGGTACTCTTCTGGTGTCAGTGAGTTGTATGATCTCATGGTCATAGGAACAAATACTTGACATGCAGAAAATGATAGCAATAAACTTGACACGATCATATGCTACGTTCATAGTTTGGGTCTTGTCCATCACATCATTCTCCTAATGATGTGACCCCGTTATCAAATGACAACTCATGTCTATGACCAGGAAACCATGGTCATCTTTGATCAATGAGTTAGTCCGGTAGAGGATCACTAGGGACATGTTGTTGTCTATGTATCCACACATGTATTTGAGTTTCCAATAAATACAATTATAGCATGGATAATAAACGATTATCATGAACTAGGAAATATAATAATAACCACTTTATTATTGCCTCTAAGGCATATTTCCAACACCTGACCCTTGCTATCCTGTCGACATGTGGCACGAACGTACTGAGTAGTTGAGATAGTGGGGGATCGTGCGTGATTAGTTTAATCCAGTAGTGGGAAGTGGGATAGGTTTGAGCGGCAACCGCCAAATAATTTGATATGATAATTTTAATGTTTTGTTCGCAATTTTTCAACTGACAAGGACACAGTGAAGACTTTGAACGGGTTTCAAATAGAACGCATATGAAGAATTTGTGAACAGACTGGGTTGAGTTAAGCATAGAGGGGGAACGGGCCAATTACATTCACTTAGAAGAAAATCAACTTGAAGAATTTGCAATAAGTGAATGTTGTTGAGGACATTAAAAAACTCAAATATATATATATATATATATATATATATATATATATATATATATATATATACATACATACATACATACATACATATATTAGCAGAATAGACCGGCTATATATATATATAGCCGGTCTATTCTGCTAATATTAGCAGAATAGTTATTCTGCTAATACTTACGAACTGCACGCTCAACACGAGGGCACTGCACTTTCTATAGCAATGGTACTGCAATATATAGACTAGTGAACTTCGTGTCGGAAAAAACTGCATGACACTGTTTTTCGCGACACCAAAATCGACTCGTGAACCGCATTAGACAGAAGAACGCACTGCTTCAGACTAAAGACCGCACTGCAACAGACGGACCAGCGAACTGCAAACTTTCTGTTTTGCGCGCTACCCTGTCGGACTGCACCGACACGCCCGCCGTACTGCACGCGCTACCCTGTCGGACTGCACCGACGCGCCCGCCGTACTGCACCCGCATACCCCGCAGACTGGGAGACAACTTCCCCTCGCTAGTGGCACAGGCGGCGGTGGTGGAGCTCCTCCTTCTCTCCATTGTGGCCAGCGTGGGATTGGAGAGAGGGCACGGCGATGAGGAGAGGAAGCACCGTCTTGAGGCCGTTGACCTCGCCCGAAGAGAAGGAACGAGCTCGTTGCGGGCTTCAGTTCGCGCGAGCTGGAGCAAAGGAAGAGACCAGCGAGATGGAGCATGCACCACGGCCATCGTCGCGCACTGCACGCACCCAGGTGCTGCACTGCATGCTCCCACGTGCCGCAGTGCACGCTCGCGCCCGCTGACCACGACTCCCGACATCACGCGTTGCACTCCACTGCAACGGGGCGGCGCGCACGGATCTGCGCCGGCGGCTGCGCGGGGTCCCTGGGGGCGGCGAGCCCGGATCCACATCGACGGCTACGCGGGGCCCCTTGGGGTGGTGAGCCCGGATCTGCGCCGGCGACTACGAGGGTCGCCTAGAGGCGGCGCGCTCGGATCCGTGGTGGCGGCCGCGTGGGGCGCCTGGGATGGAGGCGGGGCGGGGCACTTGAGGAGGTCACGGCACGGCAGCGGCCTGGATGGTGCTCTGGCGGCGGCACGACGCAGCCGAAGGTGGATGAGGGTGGGGCAGCGCTGCGGAAGGTGGATGGAGGCGGGGCTGGGCGGTCGCTCGGGTGGGGTTCACCTTGCCGGAGAAGGTGGGGATGGTGGAGAAGGTGGGGAAGGTGGGGCCGGGGCAGGAGATCGGCGCCGTTGCACACTATGGATTTGGGGACGGAGGTGTGGAGGAGGTGTGGAGGAGGTGGGAGTGGGCACGAGGGATGCTGTCTATTTCTATTTTTGTGTGCGTTCGGGTCCGGTAGCTGTGGGTAGGGTGTTATCAGAATAAAGTGAGTGTTATTAGAATAAGACTCTTGAGGGGTGTCAATGAAGAGAAAACTCAAATGAAGAACACCAGTTGTAAAGTTTGAGGAATTCGCAAACTCGAGGAATTTGAAAATTTGAAGAATTTGCAAAAATGACGAAAGACTCAGTTTCGAAGAATTTCAACTATGGTTGGTGGCGTGACCCACCGTATAAGAATTGTGATGATTTCAGACACAACGTACAATTGTCGTAGGGTTCTGATAATCAAATTCTTCATTAATTTCTTCACACTTAGAGAGTTAGTCTTCATTGATTGAAGAAAATGTTACTTCATGTGTTGCACATCAAAGTCATCAATTTTGCATAAGTGATAGGATGTGTGTCCTTTCAAAGAATATTCGAACATTCTAAGATATTTAGCTCACACCGCAACTTGCAAAATCTCTTTTCATCCAAGGGCTTTGTGAAGATATTAGCCAGTTGTTCTTCAGTCTTCATGTGGTCGATGAAGATGTCGCCCTTCAACACATGGTCATGAAGAAAATGATGACGAATCTGAATGTTCTTAGTCTTAGAGTGCTGAACTAGGTTGTGAGCAATCTTGATGGCACTCGCGTTGTCGCAGTAGAGAGGGACATTCTTCACGTTGATGCTGTAGTCCTTGAGGTTTTGCTTCATCCACAGAAATTGAGCACAACACGAACCAGCAACTGATACGTCCATTTTGCATCATGCTTTTATATTGATATTTATTGCATTATGGGCTGTTATTACACATTATGGTACAATACTTATGCCTTTTCTCTCTTATTTTACAAGGTTTACATGAAGAGGGAGAATGCCGGCAGCCGGAATTCTGGACCGGAAAAGGAGCAAATATGAGAGACCTATTCTGCACAACTCCAAAAGTCCTGAAAAGTTACGGAGAATTATTTTGGAATATATAAAACATATTGGGCAAAAGAAATACCAGAGGGGACCCACCAGGAGGTCACAAGCCTGGGGGCGCGCCCTACCCCCCTAGCGCGCCCCTGTGGCTTGTGGGCCCCCTGGCAGGCCTCCGGTGCCCATCTTCTGCTATATGGAGGGTTTTGACCTGGAAAAAAAATCAGAAGAGTGCTTTCGGGACGAAGCGCCGCTGTCTCGAGGCGGAACCTGGGCAGAAGCAATCTAGGGCTCCGGCGGAGCTGTTCTGCCGGGGAAACTTCCCTGCCGGAGGGGGAAATCGAAGCCATCATCATCACCAACGATCCTCTCATCAAGAGGGGGTCAATCTCCATCAACATCTTCACCAGCACCATCTCCTCTCCAAACCCTAGTTCATCTCTTGTATCCGATCTTTGTCTCAAAACCTCAGATTGGTACCTATGGGTTGCTAGTAGTGTTGATTACTCCTTGTAGTTGATGCTAGTTGGTTTACTTGGTGGAAGATCATATGTTCAGATCCTTAATGATAATTAATACTCCTCTGATTATGAACATGAATATGCTTTGTGAGTAGTTACGTTTGTTCTTGAGGACATGGGATAAGTCTTGTTATAAGTAATCATGTGAATTTGGTATTCGTTCGATATTTTGATGAGATGTATGTTGTCTCTCCTCTAGTGGTGTTATGTGAACGTCGACTACATGACACTTCACCATTATTTGGGCCTAGGGGAAGGCATTGGGAAGTAATAAGTAGATGATGGGTTGCTAGAGTGACAGAAGCTTAAACCCTAGTTTATGCGTTGCTTCGTAAGGGGCTGATTTGGATCCATATGTTTCATGGTATGGTTAGATTTATCTTAATTCCTTTTTCATAGTTGCGGATGCTTGCGAGACAGGTTAATCATAAGTGGGAGGCTTGTCCAAGTAAGGGCAGCACCCAAGCACCGGTCCACCCACATATCAAATTATCAAAGTAACGAACGCGAATCATATGAGCATGATGAAAACTAGCTTGACAGAAATTCCCATGTGTCCTCAGGAGCGCTTTTCTTTGTATAAGAGTTTGTCCAGGCTTGTCCTTTGCTACAAAAAGGATTGGGCCACCTTGCTGCACCTTTGCTACATTTGTTACTTGCTATCCGTTACGAATTATCTTATCACAAAACTATCTGTTACCGATAATTTCTGTGCTTGCAGAGAATACCTTACTGAAAACTGCTTGTCATTTCCTTCTGCTCCTCGTTGGGTTTGACACTCTTACTTATCGAAAGGACTACGATAGATCCCCTATACTCGTGGGTCATCAAGACTCTTTTCTGGCGCCGTTGCCGGGGAGTGAAGCGCCTTTGGTGAGTGGAATTTGGTAAGGAAAAATTTATATAGTGTGCTGAAATTTACTGTCACTTGTTACTATGGAAAATAATCCTTTGAGGGGCTTGTTCGGGGTATCTTCACCTCGACCGGAAGCACAAAGAGTTGCTCCTCAACCTACTGAACCTACTGAAAATATTTATTATGAAATTCCTTCGGGTATGATAGAGAAACTGCTAGCTAATCCTTATGCAGGAGATGGAACACTACATCCTGATTTGCATCTGATCTATGTGGATGAAGTTTGTGGATTATTTAAGCTTGCAGGTTTGCCCGAGGATGATGTCAAGAAGAAGGTCTTTCCTTTATCTTTGAAGGAGAAGGCATTGACATGGTATAGGCTATGTGATGATATTTGATCATGGAACTACAATCGATTGAAATTGGAATTTCATCAGAAGTTTTATCCTATGCATCTGGTTCATCGCGATCGGAATTATATTTATAATTTTTGGCCTCGTGAAGGAGAAAGTATCGCTCAAGCTTGGGGGAGGCTTAAGTCAATGTTATATTCATGCCCCAATCATGAGCTCTCAAGAGAAATTATTATTCAGAATTTTTATGCTCGGCTTTCTCGTACTGATCAATCCATGCTCCATACTTCTTGTACTGGTTCCTTTATGAAGAAAGATATTGAATTCAAATGGGACGTATTGGAAAGAATTAAACGCAACTCTGAAGATTGGGAACTCGACGAAGGTAAGGAGTTAGGTATAAACCTTAAGTTTGATTGTGTTAAATCCTTTATAGACACCGATGCTTTTCGTGAATTTAGCACTAAATATGGACTTGACTCTGAGATAGTAGCTTCTTTCTGTGAATCTTTTGCTGCTCATGTTGATCTCCCTAAGGAGAAGTGGTTTAAGTATCATCCTCCCATTGAAGTGAAAGTAGTTGAACCTATTAAAGTTGAAGAAGAAACTATTATTTATAATGTTGATCCTGTTATTCCTGCTGCTTATATCGAGAAACCACCTTTCCCTGTTAGAATAAAGGAACATGCTAAAGCTTCAACTGTGGTTCGTAAGAGCTATGTTAGAACACCTACACCCCCTGAACAAATTAAAGTTGAACCTAGTATTTCTATGGTTAAAGATCTCTTGGTTGATAATATTGATGGGCATGTTATTCATTTCTGTGATGAAGCTGCTAGAATTGCTAGACCTGATACTAAAGATAAACATAGACCTATTGTTGGCATGCCTGTTGTTTCTGTTAAAATAGGAGATCATTGTTATCATGGCTTATGTGATGTGGGTGCTAGTGTGAGTGCAATTCCCTTTACCTTATATCAAGAAATTATGAATGATATTGCACCAGCTGAATTAGAAGAAATTGATGTTACCATTAAGCTTGCTAATAGAGATACTATAGCACCAGTTGGGATTGTTAGAGATGTTGAAGTCTTGTGTGGGAAAATAAAATATCCTACTGATTTTCTTGTTCTTGGTTCCCCACAAGATGATTTTTGTCCCATTATATTTGGTAGACCTTTCTTGAATACTGTTAATGCTAAGATAGATTGTGAGAAAGAAAATGTTACTGTAAGTTTTGGGGATGTGTCCCATGAGTTTAATTTCTCTAAATTTCGTAGACAACCCCATGATAAAGAATTGCCTAGTAAGGATGAAATTATTGGTCTTGCTTCTATTGCTATGCCTCCTACTGATCCCTTAGAACAATATTTGCTAGACCATGAAAACGATATGCATATGGATGAAAGGAATGAAATAGATAAGATTTTCTTTGATCAGCATCCTATTTTGAAACACAACTTGCCTGTTGAAATACTTGGGGATCCTCCTCCACCCAAGGGTGATCCCGTGTGTGAGCTTAAACAATTACCGGATACTCTGAAATACGCTTATCTTGATGAAAAGAAGATATATCCTGTTATTATTAGTGCTAACCTTTCAGAGCATGAAGAAAGAGATTATTGAAAACTCTGAAGAAGCACCGTGCTGCTATTGGATATACTCTTGATGATCTTTAGGGCATTAGTCCCACTCTATGTCAGCATAAAATTAATATGGAGCCTGATGCTAAACCAGTTGTTGATCACCAACGACGGTTAAATCCTAAAATGAAAGAAGTGGTAAGAAATGAAATATTAAAGCTTCTGGAGGCAGGTATAATTTATCCTATTGCTAATAGCAGATGGGTTAGTCCCGTTCATTGTGTCCCTAAGAAGGGAGGTATTACCGTTGTTCCTAATGATAAAAATGAATTGATCCCGCAAAGAATTGTTACAGGATATAGAATGGTAATTGATTTTAGGAAATTAAATAAAGCTACTAGGAAAGATCATTACCCTCTACCTTTTATTGATCAAATGCTAGAAAGACTATCCAAACACACACACTTTTGCTTTCTAGATGGTTATTCTGGTTTCTCTCAAATACCTGTCTCAAAAGAGGACCAAGAGAAGACCACTTTTACTTGTCCTTTCGGTACCTTTGCTTATAGACGTATGGCTTTTGGTTTATGCAATGCACCTGCCACCTTTCAAAGATGTATGACTGCTATATTCTCTGACTTTTGTAAAAAGATTGTTGAGGTTTTCATGGATGATTTCTCCGTTTACGGAACTTCTTTTGATGATTGCTTGAGCAACCTTGATCGAGTTTTGCAGAGATGTGAAGAAACTAATCTTGTCTTGAATTGGGAGAAGTGCCACTTTATGGTTAATGAAGGTATTGTCTTGGGACACAAAATATCCGAAAGAGGTATTGAAGTTGATAAAGCTAAAGTTGATGCTATTGAAAAAATGCCGTGTCCTACGGATATCAGAGGTATAAGAAGTTTCCTTGGTCATGTTGGTTTCTATTGGAGATTTATTAAAGACTTCTCTAAAATTTCTCGGCCTCTCACTAATCTCTTGCAAAAAGATATTCTTTTTGTTTTTGATGATGATTGTGTAGAAGCATTTGAAATCCTTACGAAAGCCTTGATCACTGCACCTGTTGTTCAACCACCTGATTGGAACCTACCCTTTGAAATTATGTGTGATGCTAGTGATTATGCCGTTGGTGCTGTTCTAGGACAAAGAGTTGATAAGAAATTAAATGTTATCCATTATGCTAGTAAAACTCTAGACAGTGCTCAAAGAAACTATGCTACCACTGAAAAGGAATTTTTAGCAGTTGTGTTTGCTTGTGATAAGTTCAGGCCTTATATTGTTGATTCCAAAGTAACTGTTCACACTGATCATGCTGCTATTAAATATCTTATGGAAAAGAAAGATGCTAAACCTAGACTTATTCGATGGGTTCTTATGCTACAAGAATTTGATTTGCATATTATTGATAGAAAGGGTGCTGAGAACCCCGTAGCAGACAACTTGTCTAGGTTAGAAAATGTTCTTGATGACCCACTACCTATTGATGATAGCTTTCCTGACGAACAATTAGCTGTCATAAATGCTTCACGTAATGCTCCATGGTATGCTGATTATGCTAATTACATTGTTGCTAAATTTATACCACCTAGTTTCACTTACCAACAAAAGAAAAAGTTCTTCTATGATTTAAGACATTACTTTTTGGATGATCCACACCTTTATAAAGAAGGAGTAGATGGTGTTATTAGACGTTGTGTACCTGAGCATGAACAGGAACAGATCCTACACAAGTGTCACTCCGAGGCCTACGGAGGACACCACGCTGGAGATAGAACTGCACACAAGGTATTACAATCTGGTTTTTATTGGCCTACTCTCTTTAAGGATGCTCGTAAGTTTGTCTTGTCTTGTGATGAATGTCAAAGAATTGGTAACATTAGTAGACGTCAGGAAATGCCTATGAATTACTCACTTGTTATTGAACCATTTGATGTTTGGGGTTTTGATTATATGAGACCTTTTCCAAAGTCCAATGGGTATACTCACATTCTAGTTGCTGTCGATTATGTTACTAACTGGGTAGAAGCTATTCCAACTAGTAGTGCTGATCATAACACTTCTATGAAAATGCTTAAAGAAGTTATTTTCCCTAGATTTGGAGTCCCTAGATATTTAATGACTGATGGTGGTTCACACTTTATTCATGGTGCTTTCCGTAAATTGCTTGCTAAGTATGATGTTAATCATAGAATTGCATCTCCATATCATCCTCAGTCTAGTGGTCAAGTAGAATTAACCAATAGAGAAATTAAATTGATCTTGCAAAAGACTGTTAATAGATCTAGAAAGAATTGGTCTAAGAAACTTGATGATGCATTATGGGCTTATTATAGAACTGCTTACAAAAACCCTATGGGTATGTCTCCGTATAAAATGGTTTATGGTCAAGCATGTCACTTACCTCTAGAACTAGAACATAAAGCTTATTGGGCAATCAAAGAGCTTAACTATGATTTCAAACTTGCTGGTGAGAAGAGGTTGTTTGACATTAGCTCACTTGATGAATGGAGAACCAAGGCCTATGAGAATGCCAAGTTGTTTAAAGAAAACGTTAAGAGATGGCATGATAAAAGGATACAAAAGCGTGAATTAAATGTAGGTGACCATGTCTTGCTATACAATTCTCGTTTAAGATTTTTTGCAGGAAAACTTCTCTCTAAATGGGAAGGGCCTTACATTGTCGAGGAAGTATATCGTTCCGGTGCCATCAAGATCAACAATGCCGAAGGCACTAACCCAAAGGTGGTACACGGGCAAAGAATCAAACATTATATCTCAGGTACTCCCATAAATGTTGAAACCAATATTATCAATACCATAACTCCGGAGGAGTACATTAGGGGGACCTACCAGAACGTTTCAGACGCCAAAAAGGAATAGGTATGTGGTACGGTAAGCAAACCGACTCCAAAACTTTTTCAACATCAATTTTTTCTCCGTTTTGGAATATTTAAAAAATTAGGAAAATTTAAAGTAGTCCGAAAAGTGCATGAGGAGGCGACAAGCCAGGGGGGCGCGCCCTACCCCCCTGGGCGCGCCCCTGTGGCTTGTGGCCACCCCGTGCACCCTCCGGACTCCGTTTTCTTGTGGTATACTCCTTTAGGTCGGTAAAAATTTATTATATAATCTTCCGAAGGTTTGGACCTTCGTATCACGACAATACCTCCTGTTTTCGTTTTGAGTTGTTTTCTGTAGCAGATTTAGAGCAAGATGTCTTCGCAAGAGTCGGTTGGGGAGAGCCGTGTCTCTCACCTGACACCGGGGCCCGGAGCATACAGCGAAGCCAACCACTTCGGGCAGGCCATGGAGGAAGATATGGAGGCCGACTTGAAAAGGGTGGATGCCATGGAGGAAGACCAAGAAGTTAACTCTCATCTACAACCTGGAGCCATGTTGGAGGAACTTCAGAGCTCAACAATTCCGAATTCGGTCACCCCTCCCAATGCTAAATTTCTTACTTATGAAAATATGAAAAAGAGTGTTGTTTCTTCCCACGCAGCAATGAAACATCCATGGGTGATGGGAGCTCTAACCGTCACTGGAAAACTTCGCAAGGAAATAATGGATCTTAGACAGCAAAATAACAAGCTTGAGGAGGAGAATCGCATTCTGAGGGGCATCATCGCCAAGAATATAACATCACCACCTCCGAAGAAAGACAACTAAACACATGGGTATGGGCACTCGCCTTGGCTTGTGCCAAGCTTGGGGGAGGTGCCCCGGTATCGTATCACCATCACATCTTTTACTTTTATCATTTTTCTCAGTTCGATCCTTTTGGTTACATTTTGATCTAGTAGAATAAAGTTTTTAGTATGATCTAGCTTTGAGTTTTGCTTTATATTCCCCCTATGTAAGCTAGTCCGAGAGTTATATAATAAAAAGTAGTTTTGAGTTGAGGGCTTTGCTTGCGTGCTATGATCTTGAGAAAAAGAAATAAAAGAAGTATAGAATAAAATCAAAGAGTATATATGATGATCTTATGGGGAGTGATGACTTCACATATAAGAAGTATGTCGATTGAAATTTGTTGTGAGTTGACAAACATAGCGATTGGTCATTGTTGCAATTAAAAGGAAGTAATAAAGAAAGAGAGGTTCACATATAAATATATTATCTTGGACATCTTTTATGATTGTGAGCACTCATTAAAATATTATATGCTAAGAAGTTGATGTTGGACAAGGAAGACAACATAATGAGTTATGTTTGCTTATTTCCGAATAGAAGTTATATTGTCATGGATCCTCTAACATGTGACGCTTGCTTCCACCTCATACTAGCCAAAACTTCCGCACCAAGTAGAGATACTACTTGTTCATCCAAACACCCTTAAACCAGTTTTGCCATGAGAGTCCACCATACCTACCTATGGATTGAGTAAGATCCTTCAAGTAAGTAGTCATAGGTGCAAGTAATAAAAAAATTGCTCCCTAAATATGTATGATCTATTAGTGTGAGGAAAATAAACTTTGTACGAACTTGTGATATGGAAGAAGTAAAAGCGACAGACTGCATAATAAAGTTCTTTATCACAAGCGGCAATATTAAGTGACGTTCTTTTGCATTAAGAGATTGCCCATCCAACTATAAAAGCGCATGACAACCTCTGCTTCCCTCTGCGAAGGGCCTATCTGTTACTTTTACTTTCTAGTACTTACCTTTATGCAAGAGTCATGGTGAACTTCACCACTTCCTATATTTCGCCTTTCTCTCTTGGCAAGCGTCATGTGTTGGGGAATGATCTAGACACATATATCCATTCGGATGTGGGTGATCATGAGTTATTTCTGTTGACATTACCCTTGAGGTAAATATTTGGGAGGCAAAACTATAAGCCCCTATCTTTCTCTGTGTCCAATTGAAGCTTTGACCTCATAAGTACCGCGTGAGTGTTAGCAATTATGAAAGACTAAAAGATGATTGAGTATGTGGATTTGCTTTATAAGCTCTTATATTGACTCTTTCCGATGTTCTGATAAATTGCAATTGCTTCAATGACTGAGATCATAGTTTGTTGGTTCTCAATAGAGTTCTTGATTCATACTCTACCTTGTGAATGAATTGTTACTCTAGTATAAGAAATTATATATCAATAAGTATTGTTCTTCTAAAGATGATCATGATACTCTCATGTCCGTATTTTATTTTATCGACACCTCTATCTCTAAACATGTGGACATATTTATCGATTTCGGCTTTCGCTTGAGGACAAGCGAGGTCTAAGCTTGGGGGAGTTGATACGTCCATTTTGCATCATGCTTTTATATTGATATTTATTGCATTATGGGCTGTTATTACACATTATGGTATAATACTTATGCCTTTTCTCTCTTATTTTACAAGGTTTACATGAAGAGGGAGAATGCCGGCAGCCGGAATTCTGGACCGGAAAAGGAGCAAGTATGAGAAACCTATTCTGCACAACTCTAAAAGTCCTGAAAAGTTACGGAGAATTATTTTGGAATATATAAAAAATATTGGGCGAAAGAAATACCAGAGGGGACCCACCAGGAGGTCACAAGCCTGGGGGCGCGCCCTACCCCCCTGGGCGCGTCCATGTGGCTTGTGGGCCCCCTGGCAGGCCTCCGGTGCCCATCTTCTGCTATATGGAGGGTTTTGACCTGGAAAAAATCAGAAGAGAGCTTTCGGGACGAAGCGCCGCCGTCTCGAGGCGGAACCTGGGCAGAAGCAATCTAGGGCTCCGGCGGAGCTGTTCTGCCGGGGAAACTTCCCTCCCGGAGGGGGAAATCGAAGCCATCGTCATCACCAACGATCCTCTCATCGAGAGGGGGTCAATCTCCAGCACCATCTCCTCTCCAAACCGTAGTTCATCTCTTGTATCCGATCTTTGTCTCAAAACCTCAGATTGGTACCTGTGGGTTGCTAGTAGTGTTGATTACTCCTTGTAGTTGATGCTACACTACTGAAATTCAGTTATTTGCCGTCTGCCATAGCGGACGGCAAAGGACAGGACCACCGACGGCAAAGCCTTTGCCGTCGGGCAGCAGACGGCAAAATTTCCGGCACTGAGAACCCCGATAAAGGAGTGCTTTGCCGTCTGCCTTTATACAGCGGACGGCAAAGTGTTTTTGCCGTCAGGCAGCAGACGACAAAGTGTCTGGACGGCCTAAACTTGAGTTAGCCCCGTTAGTGGCTAACGGAGCCTTTGCCGTCTGCCACTCCCCCTTTGCCGTCCGCACCTATGCCGTCTGCCTCCCCTCCTTTGCCGACGGCCACTCCTTTGCCGACGGCCACCGTCGGCATAGCTTCTTTGTCGTCCGCCCCCCCCCCCCCCCCCCGCCAGCCTCCTTTGCCGACGGTCACTGCTATGCCGACGGTGGCCGTCGGCATATCTTCTTTGCCGTACGCCCCCGCCACACTCCTTTGCTACAGTGCCACTGCTATGCCGACGGTGGCCGTCGGCATAGCTTCTTTGCCGTCCGCCCCCAGACGGCAAATGTACCAAATGGCATCAGGCGCACTCCTAGGATGCACAGGTGGGTGCCACGTGTCGCCTTTGCCGTCGGTGCCGTACGGCAAAGAAACTATGCCGACGGTGGCCGTCGGCAAAGTGGCAATATTGCCCCAGTTTTTTCTGTTTTTTCTAGTATCCAATTTTCATAGGTAAAATATGCTATATATGTATATATTTCACAATAACCGTAGTGATGATCATCGAACAACAAGCACAAGCACAAGTATCCAACAAACATACCAAAACAAATGTCACATTGTTCACCATATTACAATAGTAACAAGTTTCACATATGTAGCAAGTTTAACATTGTTCATCGATACAAAATCACAAGCACTCCATCAATGCAAGCTTCCGTGAAGTGACTCTAATCTGCAAAATGGGAAATACGAAAGTTAGATGAAGAAGACTAGAATAAGAAGAAGATGATGAAGAAGCGGTTTTCTTCTCTCTATCTTTCTCCTCTTGTTTTCTTCTTCTTATTGCTTATTTGTGTCATTCGGGCGAAAGTTAGATGAAGAAGACTAGAATAAGAAGAAGAAGATGAAGAACACTAATATTTCGGAAGGAGCTAAGTTTGTCTAAGTGCTAAGTTTGTCTAAGTGCTAAGAAGATGAAAAACGAGCTAAGTTTGGGGCTTATCGTCCTCGTCATCACGGAGGAGAGGCACCGCGGTTGCTCGGACCGGTTTCACCTGGAGAAGGCTGCCCTGGAGAAGGGTCGTGTGATGCGACTCCGGAGTTAAGCTGCACCAAAGATGATTTGCAATGTCTCGTTAGCATGATGACACTGAAAAGATCATTGCATTGAAATTAAACTCACCGTTGCAGCCGTGGTAATGACTGGCATCGACGGAGCGGCCTGGCCTGTCTTCTCGCACATAGTCTGCACATTTGGTTTTCACAAGTCAACGATATTCATTATTAATGAAAGGAACATTATATGCAAGATTTGACAAATATGAAGAAGAATATTACCACGAAGAGCTCGTAGATGGCCCGGTAAGACGCATCGGACCGTGCCCTCTCCTCCTCCAACAACCTTGCCGTCCTCTCCTCCATCTCCTTCTCCTTCGCCGCCATAAGCGCCTGTGTTGCCTCTCTCTCTTTCAGAATAGCAGCTTGCAACACAACTCCTCATTAGCATTGTAATCAACTTTGTTCACACACACAACGTAATGAGGAAAGATATCTGAGTCCGTATAACTAACCTCGATGGCGAGCTCGACTGGCCGTGGACGAGGCCTTATCTCAGGACAGGAGCTCGTTTGGCGCGCCTTGATCTCCCGGAGGTTGCTAGGACAACGTATAAGGCCATCTCCAATGGCAATCGAGCCATGGGGCCTCCCGCCGCCAGCTATCATCACCAGCTCTGGATCAATAGGCTCCTGGCTCGGGTTAAAGTCCTCCCCTTTCCTCGCCTTCCCCTCATCTCTGCACCTCACGAGCTTGTTGTGGGAGGAGATGTTGCTGAACTTCAAGGGATCATCGAGGTCAGACTCAGAGAATGCCTTGACCTTCTTGTACGAGGCAGTATGGGCCATCGCATAGAGGTCGTACATCTGTGGCACCTCTGTTTTATTGTGATGCGCCTAAAAGAGAGAGAGAGGAACAAAGTATTAGTAAAGGGCTCAAGCTAGAATCAAGAATGAATTGCATGAATCATGAAGCTAACCACATACCCAGTTCAGACCAAACTGATTTAAGTTGGCGCTCCCTTGATGGTGTGGCACACCAACCATTTTGTTACGCCGGTCCTTGGCATTGTTGTGGACGGATAGCCATTGTTCTGAGCACCACTCATCCACCAACACCTCCCAACAATCCATCATATCCGCACACCATCTTGGGGGCACCTAAGTTAATAAAGAGATATTTGAGCGCTACGCGTAGGAATCAAATGAAGGAAACTAAGTACAAGGCCTTAAGAATACGTAATTACCTTCATGTAATGCTCCTTCTCCATCTTCTTTCCGCGGCACGTCGACTTCTCCTTCCTAATACGCCGCGAGGCGTAGTAGTCTCGAACAGCCTGCACCCGAGCCTCGTGCCGAAAGTTTTGCAGTAGGCGCCTGCATTGCTGATCGATAACCTTTGCCGCGGCCTCCTCGTATCCCTCCTGACACCTGTAGAAGGTCTGCAATCAAACGACACAACACTTATTAGTACAATAACTAGCTATTGTTGATTTTTAATTGTGTAAAGTAGAAATTACCCAAAACTGCCTGATCACCATCTCCGCCCTTGTGTGGCACAAAACACCGTCGATCCTCTCCTCAGGCGGGGCCGGTGCAGCCAAGTAGTGCTCCCAGGTCAGTCCTAACTCTCGAACCTGATCCTCACCGGGCAACGTGACAAACCCCGGGAAGTTTTGCCTGACAAGGACACCAAGGATGCTGTTGGGTCTGCGAGCATCCTTGGGATGATGCCAACCCCTGCAGTATGACCAAGCCAACACATTAGATATTTGAAAAAACGTGAAGGCAAAAGGTTAAAAAAGAGTACATGCACTTACCTCTCCCCATCAGGCCTAATCAACCACCTCAGCTCGCGGGTCGCCGGCACGGGCGGGAGCCGTGTCATACCACACTGGTAGACGGTGGCGCCCTCAGGCAGCTCCACGTCGCTATCAGAAAAACGATCCCCGCCACCATCAGCATGGCCACTAGGCTCCTCCGGCCAGGTATCCCATGGGGTCTGCCGGGACGTGCCCTCATCCCTACTCTGCTCCGGAGTCTCGTGGGACGAAGCCTCTGGGACAGGAGTCATGTAGGTCGAAGGCTCGTCGACCCGAGGCTCGTGGACCGGAGTCTGCGTAGCCTCGTCCTCAGACAGGTCCACCCTAGCAGTCCTGTGCTCGGGTGAATCAGCTGGGGGTGGCGGCGAGGAAGGCGTAGCAGCCACCCTACCTTTGCCGCAGCCTCCTCTCCCTCCTCTCCCACCTCTACTACCTCTCTTCTTCCCCCGACCTCCTCTCACGGGGGTCGACGAAGAAGCGGCCACCGGTGTATGCAGACTAGAGAGCAACGCTCTCCGGAGAGAGTCAGCAGGAATGAAAGTACCCATCCCACCACCCTCCGACGAAGGAGCCGCGGAGTGCATCTTGGTTAATGTGAGGTTCATAATCCTCTTCATTGAGGGGAGGTGGTCTAAAATGTGGCGGCACTTCATAAACGACATCCCAACCTTTCAGATTTGGATCAGTTTGGCAGGCCCACGGTAGATAGAAAACTTGGGTCGCCTGTTGAGCCGTAATATAGACATCGGGCACATCTAAATGGGTGCTTTGTTTGATTTTGACTAGCCCTATATGTTCATGAGTCCTTCTAGTCTCCTTCGGCTGGAACCAATGACATTTGACGACTACGACGTTCGGTGGGTTTTCACCATAGAATAGAAGTTCATAAATTGCTTCAACTCTTCCATAGTACTCTGTACCTCCTTCGCCGATAGCAGAGACACAACAATTTGTAGTCTTCAGGTCGGGCATAGATAGCTCTTTGCCAAAGGTACGAAAGCGATACCCGTTGATGTCGTATCTGTCAAATGAACAGACCTTATAGTCAAAACCATTAGCGACTTGTCTCAGCTCGGCGTCCATAGACTCTGAATTAGCCTACAAGTTTAATATGAAAGGATTGTTGCATTAGCCACAAATAAGACGAAGAAATGAAATGGTCCATTAATGGTAATTAATTACCGTTTGTTTGAACCAAGAGATGAAACCGGGATAGCTGCCTCCATGCTTCGCCAGGAGCTCATACTCTTCGACGGAATCCTTTTGGATGACCACTCCATCCGAGAATTTGGCGACGTATCGACTATATCAAATATCCAGGAATAAGAGCAGTTCTAAGGAATTACAAGTTGCGAAACAATAATGTACCGACAACTTACTCGATGTACAGCCGCACTTCTGTTAGGTTGTTGAAGATATACAACGAAATGGTCCGCCATTCATCGACATCCAACGCTTTTGCTTTAGAAGCACCGGCTGGTGCGAGCTGCCCTTTGAATAGGCTGAGGTTGGATCGACTTTTTTTTGGGTCGCCATCATTGTACCGAGGCTTCGGATTATGCAAATGACGATTTTTGGCTTCGTAGTGTGCTGTCACGAAGTTTGCCGCCTCCTCAGTAATGAATGCCTCGGCCATCGATGCTTCAATTCTACGTTTATTTTTACATTTTGCTCGAAGCGTCTTCTGCATCCTCTCAGTTGCGAAGCACCAACGGTTTTGCACGGGCCCCCACAATCTTGCCTCGGTCGCGAGATGCAAAATCAAATGCTGCATTGGATTAAAGAAGCCCGGTGGAAAGATCTTCTCTAACTTGCATATCAACTCCGACGCCAACTCTTCCATTTCATCTAGCACGCCAGGCGATAGTTCTTTCGCACAAAGAGAACGGAAGAAATAGCTCAGCTCTGCCAATACTAGCCATTCATCCTCAGGGATAAAGCCATGCAGCATCACCGGCATTACCCGCTCAAGCCATATGTGCCAATCATGACTCTTGAGACCAAATATCTTCAGTTTGTCAAGACTCGCTCCCCTCTTTAGATTCGCTGCATAACCATCGGGGAACATCAACTGCATTTTCACCCACAAGATCATTTCTCTCATAGCCGGCCTTCCAAGATTGAACCATGCCTTTGGCTTTGTCCAGTTCTTCTTTCCTTTCGCTTGTCGCATGTTTTGTAACGGTCTGTCACATAGAGCCTCCTGATCGATTCTAGCCTTAGGATTATCCTTTGACTTCCCCTCTATGCCGAATAATGTACCAAAAATGGCCTCGGCGATATTCTTTTCAGTGTGCATCACGTCGATGTTGTGTGGGCAAAGGAGGTCTTTGAAGTAAGGCAGGTCCCATAAGCATGACTTGTGAGTCCATGCGTGTTCCGTATTATACCCTTTGAAATACCCAGGAAGATTTGGATCCGGCTCGAGAGCGTTTAACTGATCCAACATCTGTTGGCCTGTCAACGCGGGTGATGCAGAGTTTTTGACAACTCTACCTTTGATGAAATTCTTCTTGTCTTTTCTGAACTTATGGCGAGGATCCAGGAACTGTCTATGCATGTCAAAGAAAGAATACTTGCGACCCGCCTGCAGCCAACAGAACTCAAGAGCTGCCTTGCATGTGGGGCACGGGAACCTTCCATGCACACACCAGCCAACGAATAGGGCATACGCCGGCAAGTCATGCGTCGAGTACATGTACCACATATGCATTTTGAAGGTTTTTTTGGTAGCGGCGTCGTATGTCTTGATCCCATTATCCCAAGCTTGTTGCAATTCATCCTTAAGTGGCTGCATGTACACATTCATATTCTTCCCCGGATAGTTGGGCCCTGGAATTATCAACGTCAGGAAAATGTTCTTTCTTTTCATAATCTCTCCGGGGGGAGATTGAGTGGAATGACAAATACATGCCAACAACTGTATTGGGTTGCCGTCATACCAAACACATTGAATCCATTCGTGCTGATGGCGACTCGAGGATGCCTTGGATTTGCCGCTTTATCGTTATGTAATGCATCGAAGTGCTTCCACGTAAAAGCGTCTGAAGTGTGTACCAACATCTGTTTCCCATCTGCATCTAGTTCGGTTCTTTTGCCCAATTTATGCCATGTCATCTGTCTGGCCATCTCTTCGACCATGAAAAGACGTTGAAGTCTTGGTATGATTGGCATATAGCGAAGAACGTTAACAGGAATTTTTGTCTGCATCTTCTCACCCATACCGTTGTCTACGACAACATACCTGAAAGACTTGCAAATGGGACAATAGTTCAAGTCCGCATACTCAAGCCTAAATAAGGCACATCCACTCTCACAGGCATCTATCTTCTCATAGGGCATCTTAAGTACACGGAGAATTTTGTCCGACTGGTACAAGTTTGGAGGCAGTACATGGCCTTTGGGTAGAAAGTGTCCAAATATTGTCATCATCGCGTCGTAGCATTCTCTGCCCAGGTTGAATTGAGCCTTCAGAGCCATTACTTGCGCGATGGCATCCAGCTGACAAAGCTCAGTGTGCTCGTGGAGAGGATGTTTTGAAGACTCCAACATTTCATAGAATGCCTTTGCAGATTCCTCCATCTCATCGTCCGAATCCCGAGCATCATCAAAGTCTTGCACCATGTCTTCGATCCCGGTACCATGCTCGTCGGTGCGATGACGAACCACCTCAGCTCTGGCACGTTGGGCAGACTCACCATGAAAAGTCCACACCGTATAATTAGGCCTGAAACCCCACTTCTGCAGGTGTTTAACCATTTCACCCTCTGTCTGCCTTTTAAAGTTGTCGCACCGGGGACAAGGACACCATGTTTTTTCCTGGCCATTTGCAAATGCGGCTCTCACAAACCCCTTGGTATTTGTAAACCATTCTTTGGTCATGTCGTTCTGACTGGTGTGACCGGTGTACATCCACGCACGATCAGTCATCTTGCCTAGCTACTGGACACACAAGAAATATATATATATATAATTCAGCATATATATTCATCAGTTAATCAAGTTTGTCAGTTTTATTACGTCCATGCAACCTACACGCTAATAGGTAAAGATAGGTCCTAATCCCACCCCAGTATGTGTAGATTGGGTTCGTTTTCCCATGCTCTGCTCCGGATCCGACGCAGAATTTCGGCAGCACCTCCCCGCTGTTCTCCTGATACACGTCTCGGCAATAAGCAGAGAGGATGTGTACCCGGAGAACAACAGGGAGGCACTGACGAAATTCCGCATCGGATCCGGAGCAGAGCATATGGGAAAACAAACCCAATCTACACATACTCGGGCTGTCCATGGATAACGTTGGACAATTCGAAAGGATGGCGGTTATAAATATGTAAAGACATGCATATTTATAGATGCTGCCCTTTCGAACGGGAGACGCATACTGGTCACACATACTGATGATTGAAGACACCTATAGCTAGCAAGTTTCATCGGCGCGAAGACCGGAACAGAGCAAATTAAGGGGGCGAGGAGATGTATGCTCACCCACGAACGCAGGGGAGCTCGTCAAACACACAGGGAGGTCGTCGAACAGCAGACCCTCGCAGCGACGAAACAACTGCACATTGAAATCCAAAGATGAGTAACATAGCATTATTGTTTTTTCCGTCAACCTAACTAAATATTTAAAATACGATGCCACCGCCAAGTTGAAATTTAGGGTTCCATCGACGCCGAGGTATGCCCTCCGCCGACAGGCCACCCTGGCCCTCTCTTTCCTATCCTCCTCCTCCTCCTCCTCCTCCTCTTCTTCTTCTTCCTTCTTTTCCTTTTTCCTCTTCTTCCCTTTTCCTTTTTCCTCTTCTTATCCTTATTTTTCTTTTCTTCTTAGTTTTTTTCATCTTTCTTCTTCTTCTTCTAATTATCTAAACCTAAACTAAACCTAGCCCTAACCTAAACCAAACACTAATTAACCTAAACCTAAATAGTAAAACAACAGAAAAAAGGAAAAAAATCACCTTGAGGGCCGGTGGAGGAGGGCCGGCGCGGTGGTGGAGGAGGGTCGACGCGGTGGTGGAGGAGGGCCGGCGCAGGGGGGGGGGGAAGGCCGCGGAGAGGGGGGCAGAGCCGCGGCCTGCTCCGGCGGTTGGGCGGCGGTGGGGCGGTGGGGCAGAGCAGCGGCCGCTCCGAGGTTATCGGGGGAGGGGCGGGCGCAGGGGCCGGAGAGTGGGGCGGCGGGGCAGGTCGTCGGGGAGGGGCGGCGGGGGAGCTCGTCGGGGAAGGGGCCGGCGTAGGGGCTGGGGAGCGGGGCGGGGCGGCCGGTGACGGTGGCGGTGGGTGAGGGTGGCGGCGGGTAGGGGCGGCGGGTGAGGGTGGCGGCGGGTGAGGGGCGGCGGGGCAGGGGCGGCGGGTGAGGGGTGGCGGCGGGTGAGGGGCGGCCGGTGGTCGTGTGGGGTGAGAGAGAGATGCACAGAGAGAGAGAGAGGGGGTCGGGGCCGGCCGGGGGGGGGGGGTTGTTAGGCCGGGTGAGGGTATTTGCCGTCCGCCGTTCGCCCCTTTGCCGTCCGCTAGCAGACGGCAAAGAGGGGGTGGGGCCGGGGGCTAACGACCGTTAGCCAGACGTCTTCTTTGCCGTCTGCTAACGGACGGGCAAAGGGACCAAAGGCAGACGGCAAAGATACGGCGGACGGCAAAGAGCTCGTCCATTTGACCTAACCAGCTTCACGCCCCAGTGGGGCCCAGCTGGGCTCTTTGCCGTCTGTCTTTGGTCCCTTTGTCGTCCGTTGGCCGACGGCAAACAATATCTTTGCCGTCAGTCCGTTTTTTGCCGTCAGTTTCTTGTCAGCGGACAGCAAAGACGTTCTTTGCCGTCCGCCAGCAGACGGCAAAGAACTGGCAGGCGGCAAATTCCTAGATTCCAGTAGTGCTAGTTGGTTTACTTGGTGGAAGATCATATGTTTAGATCCTTAATGATAATTAATACTCCTCTGATTATGAACATGAATATGCTTTGTGAGTAGTTATGTTTGTTCCTGAGGACATGGGATAAGTCTTGTTATAAGTAATCATGTGAATTTGGTATTCGTTCGATATTTTGATGAGATGTATGTTGTCTCTCCTCTAGTGGTGTTATGTGAATGTCGACTACATGACACTTCACCATTATTTGGGCCTAGGGGAAGGCAATGGGAAGTCATAAGTAGATGATGGGTTGCTAGAGTGACAGAAGCTTAAACCCTAGTTTATGCGTTGCTTCGTAAGGGGCTAATTTGGATCCATATGTTTCATGCTATGGTTAGATTTATCCTAATTCCTTTTTCGTAGTTGCGGATTCTTGCGAGAGAGGTTAATCATAAGTGGGAGGCTTGTCCAAGTAAGGGCAGCACCCAAGCACCGGTCCACCCACATATCAAATTATTAAAGTAACGAACGCGAATCATATGAGCATGATGAAAACTAGCTTGACAGAAATTCCCATGTGTCCTCGGGAGCGCTTTGCTTATATAAGAGTTTGTCCAGGTTTGTCCTTTGCTACAAAAAGGATTGGGCCACCTTGCTGCACCTTTGCTACATTTGTTACTTGCTATCCGTTACGAATTATCTTATCACAAAACTATCTGTTACCGATAATTTCAGTGCTTGCAGAGAATACCTTACTGAAAACTGCTTGTCATTTCCTTCTGCTCCTCGTTGGGTTCGACACTCTTACTTATCGAAAGGACTATGATAGATCCCCTATACTTGTGGGTCATCAGCAGCAAAGTACTCAACTTCAGTAGTAGATAGTGACACGCAGTTCTGCTTCTTCGAGGACCAAAATACTAGGGATCGTCCGAGGAAATGGCATGTGCCTGATGTTGACTTGTGATCCACACAGTCACCAGCATAGTTTGAGTCAGAATATCCAATGAGGTCAAGATCTGAGCCCTTAGGGTACCATAATCCAAGTTTTGGTGTGTGAACTAGATATCAAAGAATATGCTTCACGGCCTTATGGTGTGATTCCTTCGGTGTTGCTTGAATACGGGCACACATGCAAACACTAAGCATAATATCTGGCCTAGATGCACATAGGTACAATAAAGAGCCAATCATGGAGCGATATACCTTCTGATCAAAATCTTTACCATTTTCGTCAGTGCAGAGGTGGCCGTTTGTGGCATAGGAATCTTGACGCCTTTGCAATCTTGCATGCCAAATTTCTTTAGGACATCCTTGTGGTATTTCTGTTGAGAGATGAAGATGCCATTGCGTTGTTCATGAATTTGAAGGCCTAAGAAGAAGCTCTCCCATCATAGACATTTGATATTCTTCACTCATCATGTAAGCAAATTCCTCACGATAACGTTTGTCAGTACAACCAGAGTAGCATCCACATATATTTGGCACACGAATAATTCATCATCATAAGATTTTGTGAAAAGAGTTGGGTCAAGTGAACCGGGTTTGAAGCCTTTCTTCATGTGGAATTCCTTCAGGGTGTCATACCACGCCCGAGGGGCTTGCTTGAGGCCATAGATGACCTTGTTTAGTCTGAAGACTTTGTGATTACCCACAAGTATAGGGGATTGCGACAGTCTTCACGGGTAGTATTTCACCCTAATTTATTGATTCGACACAAGGGGAGCCAAAGAATATTTATAGGCCTTGACAGCTGAGTTGTCAATTCAACCGCACCTGGGATATCTCTCTGCAGCAAAGATTTAGTTGCACGCCAAATGATAGTAGTAGCAATAATAGTGATAGCAACAATTTTGGTAATAGTAGTAACAATAGCAATTGAGTAACAGGTGTGACAGTAAGAGCAGCAGTAGTAACTTAGCAAGATTAAGTATATGTAAAGCGTAGGCCATGGTGCAGTGATTGAAATATATGGATGGCATCAAGCATGTAAAAGTTACACACTAGGGTGACACAGATCTAGCTCCAATTCATCAATATAATGTAGGCATGTATTCCGTATATAGTCATACGTGCTTGCGATAAGAACTTGCATGACACCTTTTGTCCTACCCTCCCGTGGCAGCGGGGTCCTATTGGAAATTAAGGGATATTAAGGCCACCTTTTAATAGAGAACCGGAACAAAGCATTAACACATGGTGAATACATGAACTCCTCAAACTACGGCAATCACCGAAAAGAATCTCAATTATTGTCACCTTGGGGTATGCGGATCAAGACATGTAATAGGTGCGTACAACTTGCAAGATAGGATCTAAACCACTCTTATATTCATGAAAACATAATAGGTTCAGATCTGAAATCATGGCCTCGGGCCCTAGTGATAAGCATTAATCATAGCAAAGTCATAGCAACATCAATCTCAGAACATAGTGGATACTAGGGATCAATCCCTTTCAAACTTAACTCGATTACATGATCAATTCCATCCACACCCCTCACCGACCAGCAAGCCTACAAAGGAACTACTCACTCCCGGTGGTGAGCATCATGGAATAGTTTATGGAGAAGGGTTGGTGATCACGACGGCGACGAACCCCCCTCTCCGGAGCCCCAAACGGACTCCAGATCAGCCCTCCGGAGGAAGAACAGGAGGTGGCGGCGGCTCCGTCTCGTAGGTTGCGATGAAAACTTGTCTCTGATTTTTTCTCTAAATATGTGAATTTATAGGACTGGTTTTAGGGTCGGGGGAGCAACGTGGGCCCCAGCACACAACAGGGCGCGGCCAGGGGGGTGGTCGCGCCTTGTTGCCTCGTGAGCCCCAGGTGCACCCCCTGTGGTGGGTCTTGGCTCCATAATTCATTATAATTCCCACAAAAAATTCACAAAAAGTTTCATCCAATTCTGAGAACTTTTATTTCTGCACAAAAATAACAGCAAGGTAGTTGTGCTGAAAACAGCGTCAGTCTGGGTTAGTTCCATACAAATCATGCAAGTTAGAGCCCAAAACAACAGCAAAAGTGTTTGGCAAAGTAGATACATTGGAGATGTATCAACTCCCCCAAGCTTAACTCATTGCTTGTCGTCAAGCAACTCAGTTGATAAACTAAAAGTGATAAAGAAAACTTTTACAAACTCTTTTTTCTCGTCGTTATACACATGCTTAACTAGTGTTCAATTTTCAGCATAAATCATAAATAACCATATCCATGATAACAATTAAACATCATATTCACTCATGGCAATACATAACCAACTAGCAAGCAATAATAAGATGTCTCACATGCCAACAATTTGTCAAAACAATCATGATATAATATGGTGACACGGTATTTCGCTAGCCCTTTCTGAGACCGCAAAACATAAATGCAAAGCACCTCTGAGGTTCAAGCAGTGACTAAACATTATAATTCAGGGTAGAAAAGATCCAGTCATGCTCACATCCAATATTAACTAGACTCAATGCATAGGAATGACAATAGTGCTCTCTGGTCTGGTGCTTTTAGTAAGAAGGTGATGACTCAAAATAAAAGTAAATAGATAGGCCGTTCGCAGAGGGAAGCATTGATTTGCAGAGGTGCCAGAGCTCAAGTTTTACAACAAAATTGAAATTGTAGTTTTTGGGTGGTGCACTTTTCCTGTCAACGTTGCAACAAAGGTTTTCAGTATCTTCCATGTTAAACTCATTATCGGCGGTTCCCAAATAGAATTTTAAAGTTTACGCCTATCCACCATCCATACACAAACCATGGCTGACCAAATCCACGGGTGCCTGCCAACATATCGACTGTCCTAAAGAGTTTTGTTTAATTAATTTTGATTTTGTAGGATTGGGCATCCTTTTTACCAGCCTCTCTCGTGCAATGATGGCGAATAAAGAAGCATCTTGAGAATAACTCACTTAGCATGGAAGATACAGACCGCCTCGTCACTACATGAGCGGTACGAGTGCACAAAATAGATGTTTGTTTGAATATTTAGAGGTGGACATGGAAATTTACTTGGAATGGCAGGGTAATACCGTATATAGGTAGGCATGGTGGACTCATGTGGAACAACTTTTGGGTTTAAGGATATTGGATGCACAAGCAGCATTCCCGCTTAGTACAGGTGAAGGCTAGCAATAGGTTAGGAAGCGACCAACTAGAGAGCGAAAACGGTCATAAGCATGCATTGTAAATAATTAACATTGGACATTAGCACGAGTAGGATATAAACACTCTGAATTTAAACATCATAAAGGCTGCATTGGTTTTGAATCAACTACATATTTGCACATGGGCCAAGTGAAGCAGCTTGAATTACTCAGAGGGAAATACCATACTACCATACCACATCATAACCATTTTAATGCATGTCGACACATAAGGTCAATCATTATCAACTCCTAGCTATTTAAGCATGGCATGAGAAACTATAATCTCTAATTGTCATCATAAACATGTTTACTCATGATATACTGAATCAAGATCGAACGAGCAAAACATATTTACAAAAAAGGAAAACAAGAAGAGTTCTTACCAGCTTCAATTGCCACGATCACTTCATAAAAAATCGTCATTATTGCCTTTCACTAGCACGACCAAATGATGGAGAAGACATGGTAATATTGGCTCTCTGTTGGATCAACAATAAAGCATATGGGAGCCACTCAACATTTTCATCGTGGTCTTGTCCTTCCATGACTCAGAGAAAAGAAAAGAAATTCAGAGAAACACATTGAAATATTTTTGGACTTTTTGATTTTTCTCGAAGAAAGCGAAATAACCAAAACAAAAACAAAAACTTAGAAAACTATTTACACGGGAAAGCTCCCAACAAGTAAATGAAATATTTTTGGGTTTTCCTTTAATACTACAACTAATTAAACGGGAAAGAAAAACCGAAAAGAAACGAGAAATATTTTTGGGTTTTCTAAAGTTTTTCAAACACATAAGAAGAAAGCGGAAAAATAAAACTAACATGGATATACAATGAAAGAGGATGAGCACCGACAGTTTATATGAATTGTGTGAACATGAATGTAATGTCGGTGAGAAATACGTACTCCCCCAAGCTTAGGCGTTTGCCTAGCTTGGTGATCACTGTTGATAATAGCCATTAGGTCCAGGATAATATTATTGCTGGGGCACCTGAGCATCCCATGCTTGGGCCTCGACTTCTGCTGCAGCCAACTCGTTCCGGTAGGCAATTATATCTTCTGGCATAATGATGTACCCGTTCCTGGCATGATAATCAAACAGAGAGGATGTAGGCAATACAATAACATCGCGAGTGATCGGATATATACTAAATTCTAACGAATGTGCTGCAGGGGCTTAGGTTCTTCAATGAATTGGTGATCTAGCATGGACTGATGGTCAAGAAAGACTTTAGGCATCAAATAATCGGTGGGCCGTCTAGTGATATTAAAATGTTTTGCTAAGTGAGTGGCATAAATACGACCATGAATCTTGCCTTTGATTCGATTAAGATGCAAGCGACCTGCAACAATAGCTCCCATATTATAAGTCTTATCAGTGTAAAGTGCGAAATGGCAAGGGTGGGGGCACTAAGACCACCACCCTGCTCCATAGTAGTTATGCATTTTGTTATGAATAAGGCAAAGTAATGCACAAAAGGGAAATGTAAGATGGTGGCCCTAGCACTTGATACGCCCCTAGTTTCTCCCACGGTTAAGGTATGAATGAAACCTTCGAACTCCTCCGGTTTTGGCTCACACATTCCCCCATCAGAGGGAAGCAGGCATATCTCACAGAAATCAGCAAATGGTAGTTCAAAAGGTGTTGCATATAAATCAAAGCATACCATGGGAGCACCGAGCGTATTCATGAAATGAAAATTTTGTAGAAAGGAATTTGTAAGGAGATGGTATTGGTCACACTCATCTGCGATGAAGTTGGTCAGCCCGACATTTGCTACAAATTGCATGAACTCTTGATGAAAGCCCGCCTCACTCATGAAGGGTGTATGTGCCCATTCACATGGCGTAACCTTCTTGTTGCGAGGGATGTTGACGTCCTGGTCCGAAGTCCTTGCGACGACTCCTTTGGAACTCCGGCTTGAAGAACCTTTCGTGAAGAAACTCATCCTCCTATGAACAAATTTCTGAAATTTTTGGACCACAAAATTATGTCAATAAAACTTTGCCAGATTGATAGCAACTACACATATGGATGCCTAGAGGACATATCAAGCATTCCCACTCCTTGGAACTCAAAGAATTAGACATGCAAGCTCATTTTCAGTAGCACCAAGTGCAGCAAAATACGCAAAATATAAACCTCTAAAGCAAAAACTAATTGGACGAATGGGAGAGTCACATACCAAGCAGAAATTCCTCAAAACAATTTCAGAAACGGAGTTCCGAGCAAAGAGATCGAAAATTTCAGTTTCAAGGGGAAGAACAGGAGAGAGAGAGAGTGAGAGAGAGAGAGAGAGTGATGCGGGGCATCCTACGGACATCACCATGTCAAGAGTCTGTTCGGCAAGTGACACGTGCAACATCTACTTCACATACATAAAGGTTTATCACCTCCTTTACACGTGTTCACTTGACCCCTTCGAGGATGGTATACTACTTGACACTCCTCTTGTGTGCATGCATAGGTATTGTCGGAGCTTCACGGATGACGAGGAGGAGTGTCGGCACCTACGTACAACTAAGCCATCCGCGAGGGAAGCTTGGAAGCGGAGACGGAAGAAGACGGAGTCCAGAAGCTGGAGGAAGGCCAAACAACCAAGTTCCAGGCGACCCCGTGAGCACGGCCTTCCAGGACCCCGTGCGCACGAGGGTACCCGAAACTCTCTAGACACCCCGTGCCCACGGGCCCAGAAGACCCCGTGCCCACGGTACATGCCCGTGCGCACGGGCTAAGTGGACGGCTCCCTGGATACCCCATGCGCACGGGCTCCACTTACCCCGTGCACACGGGGCAGCCTGCGGGCATCCGTTGGGCTTGGCCCATGTATCACCATCTCGCCCCTCACTTACCCCTTGGTTTCCTAGGACTATATATACTCCTTCCCCTCCTCATTTCTCGGGTTAGGTTATGTTTAGCGTTGAGATTTGTTGAGCATAGCTCCTCCACTACCTCTCCCATGGAGATGAGACCTCCATGTGAGAAGATCCCCTAGTGGATGCCAAGGCCCCTTGCGAGGGAAGATCCCTAGTGGATTCAAGGCCCCATCTCCCCATGGGATTTGGGATGAACTCTACCATGTATCCTCTTTCCCTTTGTTGTTCTTGTACCTTGTGGATCTTGTGTGGTTTTGAGTCTAGTGGATGTGTGATTGGACTTGTTCTTGAGTGATTCTCTTGTGATTTCTCCTCGTTCTTCCCCGTGTTCTTCATGTTCTTCCTGGAATCGCCCTCCAATTCGTGAAAGATTGACACACACGGGTGTGCCCCGTATCATTTTGGTATCGTGAGCAAGGTTGATCACGAATTTGGAGTCCCCCCTCTTCGTTTTCTAGCCTAATTTTGTTTGATTTCATCCCAATTCGAAAATCCCCACCAAAATAGCGTCACCAATTTTTTTGTGATTTGTTGGTTCTTGTGAGATTTTTTTGATTTTGATCTATAGAATAGGTGTTTGGCAAGCAGACCTAGCTTCCCCACCACCAAATCCCCTAATTTTTCTTTTCCTCATTCAAATCTGACCCCGAAATCGCGAAATTTCCGCCTGCCCCATGCCCATGGAGTCCCCCCCCCCCCCGTGCGCACGCCCCCCCACCGTGAAGTTACTGACCACCCCGTGCCCACGGGCCTAATACCCCATGCACACGACCCCCCCAGACCAGCAACCACCACTTCACCGTTTTGGCCATAACTTCCATTCCCGAACTCCGATTTGAGTGTTCTTTGGCTCGTTTTGAAGCTATCGATGTGGCAGAGCTGCTCATCTTGGTTTTACCACCATATGACTCCATCAATTTTTTTCCATTTTGGCAAGTATGCCTAGGCCTCCACCATAACTTCCGCATAACCCTACCACCATACACTCCCGCCACCCTAACCAAATTTGGTTTGAGATTCTGAGTTGCGGTTTCCATTTCCTAAGGTGTTTCGGCTAATTAGGGACAGTTCTACATCGACAACGCCTCTACTCATCATCGCCTCATCCTCGACATCGACTTCGGCCACCTCGGCTATTGGCACCCCAATCGTAAGCAAGGACGGTAACCTCGACAACATCATTGTCTATTACCTTGCCATTGCATTGATCACTTCGAGCCTATTGCGTACCTTACCCATTGAGACTAGCGAGTTGAGAATTGACGGGCCACATTACTTGTGTACCGTAGTGTTACTCTTATGTTGGATAGCTACATTTAGCGTGCAAACATCTTATTATCTACATTGTGCCATAAGTCTCTCCCGTGCATATCCATCATACTTGTCTCATATCTTTGTTCGAGCATGAAGCATAGAAAAAAAGAGCAAAAGAAGAAAAAGCTTTTAAGCAAAAGAGGAAATACAAAAGAGCTTATAAGGAATAGCAATAGCATTGAGACATCTTGCATAGCAGATACTCTTGGATCATACATACATAGCATACTTGGGATTGAAGACGACACGTTTAATCTCATAGGTTGGTGCACAAGCGCGTATCTAGCCCATTTGAGCAATTGAGCTATTGTCTCTTCTAGTATCCGTGCAACACGAGCTTTTCCTGGGTCTCTCACATTTTGTGCTCATTTCTTGGTTGCGCGGATCCTATTTATCTATCCGTGTGTGTGTTCCTAGTGCCACCATAGCTATTGATCTATTTGCTTTGCATTGCAATTTTGTGAATCTTCCTCGACATTTTCAATATCTTGACTAACATTTGCTTGAATTTTGTGCCACTTGTCCTAACCAAGCCACTCGATAAGCTTTACTTTGTAGGTATGAGTGAACGAGTCCGGTACCAATTCCACTATTCTCTCAATTCACATTGAGTGAAACGGGATACATCCTCAACTTTGGGAACGGTATCTTGGTATTGTTTATCTCGTATCCCACTCACCTGTGCTCGAGTCTTGTGATGGCTAGGCAAAGCACATCATCTTCAGTCTTCAACGACTACATCGGCATGAACAACCACATCAACAAAAAACTCGAGCGACTCGCCATCGACATACGACACTCCGAAGCTCGAAAAAGAGACTACATCGACAACAAGTTGGATGCACACATGGAGCAACTTCGACACATGGTGGCCAACTACAAGTCTTCTTCCCCTTCGCCATCTTCAAGGCGGAGATGCTCAAGTCGCACATCTTTGGAGCACCCATCCGATGCAAGCACAAGTCGGCCACGTCCTCATCTTCGAGACGACCGC
Source organism: Elymus sibiricus (assembly GCA_039707655.1). Lineage (NCBI taxonomy): Eukaryota > Viridiplantae > Streptophyta > Magnoliopsida > Poales > Poaceae > Elymus > Elymus sibiricus. The sequence goes on from CM077665.1 coordinate 245,847,187, forward strand.
CATGACAACCATCCCGTTCGTGATCTACATCATCGCGAAGGGCAAGCCACCTCCAAGAAACAAGTGCGCGAAGAGCAAGGACAAGCTTCGACGCCAACACCAAAGAGACCGACTACACGCATGGATGACCCTTCCATCTTCGGAGGCATCCCAAGGAAGATGGCCGAGCATGGGAATCTCCCTTCGATCATGGAGGCGCGCGACGAGGTGCCATCTTCGGCCCTCATACAAGGCTATGGCGACAAGACGATCGAGCATGGGATTTTCCCTTTGACCACGGCGGTGAGCGCGACCCTCTTCACCGACTTGAAGACAACACCCACATGGGACTCATACTTGGAGTCAAGCACCGAGGCCGAGCTTGGGATGTCCCCTTCGGTCTTGGAGGAGGTTGATGTTTTGCCACACCCCACAACATTCATCTTCGGAGGCGTTATGGATGAGGAGGTTGAGCATGGGACTATCCCTTCAACCGAGGCGGCGCAAGTTGAGCATGGAGACGTTTGCACCTACATCTCTCCGACACCCACATATGACGAGATGCCCCAGTTTCCATGTGAGGAGAGCCACCACCACATGAGTGATATGAGTGACTCAACCATACGTGACTTTGAGTGCATTTCCTATGAGAGGATGAGAGTGACCACCACTAGCCCAACATATGATGAGTTGCCCCAATTCCCATGTGAGGAGAGCCCCAATCGCCATCACTTGAGTGAGATGAGTAACTCCACCATATGTGAGTATGAGTGCAACTACCTGGAGTGAGTGAGCGAGCCACAACACTTAGTGAGTGAGGTAGTTGAGAGGGCATGTGATGCCACTATGATTTCTAACAACTTACCCTCTACTCCTGTTGTGTCTTCTTCTTTGGTGCAAGGTCTCATACATGATGACGCGCCTTCCCTCAATGATTCCATCCCACCAATGGGAATGACGATAGCCATGGTGGAATATGATGCATCCCCCACATGGTTCCACCATGATGACGAGGGCTACGAGTTGGTCTATACCACCTCACCTACACCACATGTGTGGAATGACAAAGGTAACATACGTGAGGGTGATGATGATGCAGAGCATCCTACAGACATCACCATGTCAAGAGTCCGTTTGGCAAGTGACACGTGCGACATCTACTTCACATACATAAAGGTGAATCACCTCCTTTACACGTGTTCACTTGACCCCTTCGAGGATGGTATACTACTTGACACTCCTCTCGTGTGCATGCAGAGGTATTGTCGAAGCTTCACGAATGACGAGGAGGAGTGTCGGCACCTACGTAGAACTACACCATCCGTGAGGGTAGCTTGGAAGCGGAGACTGAAGAAGACGGAGTCCAGAAGCTGGAGGAAGGCCAAACAACCAAGTCCCAGGCGACCCCGTGCGCACGGCCTTCCAGGACCCCATGCGCACGAGGGTAACCGAAACACTCTGGACACCCCATGCGCACGGGCCCAGAAGACCCTGTGCCCATCAAAATTTTGATGTGACTCCATCAAAAATTTCCCATTTTGGCAAGTTTGCCTAGGCTTCCACCATAACTTCTGCATAACCCTACTACCATACACTTCCGCCACCCTAACCAAATTTTGTTTGAGATTTTGAGTTGCGGTTTCCGTTTCCTAAGGTGTTTCGGCTAATTAGGGACGGTTCTACATCGACAACTCTGCTACTCATCATCGCCTCGGCCTCGACATCGACTTCGGCCACTTCGCCTATTGGCACCCCAACCGTAAGCAAGGACGGTAACCTCGACGACATCATTGTCTATTACCTTGACATTGCATTGATCGATTTGAGCCTATTTCATACCTTACCCATTGAGACTAGCTAGTTGAGAATTGCCAGGCCACGTTACTTGTGCACCGTAGTGTTACTCTTATGCCACATAGCTACATTTAGCGTGCAAACATCTTGCTATCTACATTGTGCCATAAGTCTCTCCCGTGGATATCCATCATACTTGTCTCATATCTTGGTTCGAGCATCAAGCATAGAAAAAAAGAGCAAAAGAAGAAAAAGATTTTAAGCAAAAGAGGAGATACAAAAGAGCTTATAAGCAATAGCAATAGCAAAAACACGAATTGGAGGGGGACTCTGACGTGGCTTGAGACCGCGTCGGTATTTCCCCAAAGAGGAAGGGATGATGCAGCACAGCTACGGTAAGTATTTCCCTCAGTTATGAAACCAAGGTTATCGAACCAATAGGAGAACCACGCAACACTATGTAAATGGTACCTGCACACAAAGAACAAATACTTGCAACCCGACGCATAAGAGAGGTTGTCAATCTCTCCACGGTAAAAAGATAGATTATATTGTAGTAGATTAGATAGATAGATCGCACAAGAACACAAAATAAAAGAGGCAATTAAAAAGTGCAGCAAGGTATTTTTCGGTTTTTGGAATAATAGATCTGAAAACAAAAGCGGCAAAAGATAGATCGAAAAGCAATATGTTGAAACAGTAGACCCGGGGGCCGTAGGTTTCACTAGTGGCTTCTCTCATGAGTATAGCACATAGTGGGTAAACAAATTATTGTTTGGCAATTGATAGAAGATCAAATAATCATGACGATATCCAAGCCGATGATCATTATATAGGCAACACGTCCAAGATTAGTAGACCAAAATGATTCTGCGTCTACTACTATTACTCCACACATCGACCGCTATCCAGCATGCACCTAGTGTATTAAGTTCATGGAGAAACGGAGTAATGCTATAAGAATGATGACATGATGTAGACAGGAATTATTCATGTAGGAATATACCCCATATTGTTATCCTTAATAGCAACGATACATGCGTGCCTCGCTGCCCCTTCTGCCACTGGGAGAGGACACCGCAAGATCGAACCCATCACAAAGCACCTCTTCCCATGGCAAGAAAAATCGATCTAGTTGGCCTAACTAAACCAAAGATTGGAAGAAGAAATACGAGGCAATAAGTAATCATGCATATAAGAGATCAAAGAAGACTCAAATAATATTCATGGATAGAAACTGATCATGAACTCAAAATTCATCGGATCCCAACAAACACACCGCAAAAAGTCATTACATCAAATAGATCTCCAAGAGACCACTGTATTGAGAATCAAAAGAGAGAGAGAAAGCCATCTAGCTACTTCCTACAGACCCATAGGTCTATGGTGGACTACTCACGCATCATCGGAGAGGCACCAATGAGGATGATGAACCCCTCCGTGATGGTGTTAGATTGGATCTCGCGGTTCTGGAACTTGCGGCGGCTGGAAGTATTTTTCGTCGACACCTCTAGGGTTTCTGGAATATTTGGGTATTTATAGAGCTCAGAGGTGGTGGAGGAGATCCCCGTGGGCCCCACAACCCACCATGGCGCGCCGGGGGCCTCTGGCGCGCCCTGGTGTCTTGTGGGCACCACGGGCCTCCCCTCAGGTGCTTCCTTGGCTCACAAGTTGTCTTCTGGTCCAAAAAAATCTCCAAAAAGTTTCGTGGCAATTGGACTCCGTTTGGTACTAATATTCTGCGAAGTAAAAAATAGCAAGTGGCACTAGGCACTATGTCAATAGGTTAGTTCCGAAAAATGATATAAAGTTGCTATAAAATGATTGTAAAACATCCAAGAATGATAATATAACAGCATGGAACAATCAAAAATTATAGATACGTTGGAGACGTATTAACACCCCCAAGCTTAATTCCTACTCGTCCTCGAGTACGTAAATGCTAAAAATAGAATTTTTGATGTGGAATGCTGCCTAACATGTTCATCACATATTCTTTTCTTTTGTAGCATGGACATTTGGACTTTTAGACAGTTCAAAGCAATAGTCTAGTTTTGACATAAAGACTTTAATACTTGAGCATGCTAACAAGCAACCATGTCTTTCAAAATATCAACACTAAAGAAAGTTATCCCTAGCCCATCAAGCTCAATCATTGATCCATTCATGAAACACACTCAAATATTAGCTACACCCAATGCACAAGGATGATCATAGTTCCCCCTAGTTGGTGCTTTATAAGAGAAGATGGAGACTCAAATTAAAAATAAAAATTGCATAAAGTAAATAGATAGGCCCTTCGCAGAGGGAAGTAGGGATTTGTAGAGGTGCCAGAGCTCAAAGCTTAAATTGAGAGAGAAAATATATTTTGGGAGGCACCTTTCCTGTCAACGAAAACGACTGAGTAGTTCTCAATACTTTGCATCCTAGATACATCATAGGCGGTTCCAAAACATAAAATAAAGTTTATTCATTCTCCACCATTCTTTCACAATCCATGGCTAGCCGTATCCTGGTTGCCTTCCATACCAACACTTTCCAAGGAATTTATTATTCGACAACATAAAGTAAATTTCTTTTTCATTTCGGGACTGGGCATCCCTATTACCGCCGTACTCTCATGCAATGACAAGTGAATAAACAATCACCTTGAGAATAACACATCTAGCATGGAAAGATATTGGACACCCCCTACCGTCTCATGAGCGGTACAAGCACACAAAAAGGAAATTCATTTTGAAAGTTAGAGATGGCACATACTAATTTGCTTAGAACGGCACGAAAATACCGCATATAGGTAGGTATGGTGGACTCATATGGCAAAATCGGGTTTAAGGATTTTGGATGCACAAGTAGTATTTCTACTTAGTACAAGTGGAGGCTAGCAAATAGATTGAGAAGCAACCAACCAAGAAACGAAAATTCACATAAAAGGGCATTAAGCATAACTAACACCGAATAATGCACCATAAGTAGGATGTAATTTCATTGCATAACTATTGACTTTCGTGCTTGCATAGGGAATCACAAACCTTAACACCAATATTCTTACTAAAGCATAATTACTCACCAACATGACTCACATATTACTATCATCATGTCTCAAAACTATTACAAGGAATCAAGTTTAATTTGTCCAATGATCTTCATGAAAGCTTTTATTATATCCCTCTTGAATATCTATCACTTTGGGACTAGTTTCATATATTGCCATTGCTTTTGACGAGCTCAAATAAATTTAAGTGAAGAACATGAGTGTCGGGGCACGGATGCTCACGATCACCTATGGGACCAGAGGCCCCTTGTGGTTCGGCAAGAGGGGTCACGTTGCACAAAGAACGGAGAGCGTGGGACGGCACGACGATCAGGACTCGGGAATTTTACCCAGGTTCGGGCCGCTGCTAAGCATAAAACCCTACTCCTGCTTTTGGTGGATTGATCAGAGGAACACGAAGGACGCACAACGCCTAACCCCGGCAAGATCTGCTGTCGAGGTGAGCTACTACGCGAGTACAAGTGTCCAAAGGTCCGAATCGTGAATCCTGAGCTAGGTAGCCTTGGGCCTCCTTTTATAGTGCAAGGGGTTACCACAATGGCGAAACAGTCATTATCTATCGATTAGATAGCTTAGCAGAGCTATCATACCTAACTCTGGCATTTAGGACAAAATATGATGCGGAGCATCCCATGTACATCCCCATGGACCCATCATCAACACCTCAAGCTCCAAGTGGTCCCTTGACGAGAGCCCGCGCACGTGCCTTAGAATCCGAGGTGACATCTCTCCTTTGTGAATTCCCATTTGATACTCTTGGAACGTGGATCCTACCTCAAGAAGAGATCCTTTGTGTGCTCAGGTACCAAGAGGAAGGAAGGAAGCAAGAGGAACGCCAAGAACAAGGAGAGGGATTTGCAACAGCCCAGGAATTAGGGGTACAACCGGTCCACCACCGGTCAACCACCGCTCCACCGGTACAACCGGTCCACTACCGCCAACAACCGCTCCAACCGCGGCCAAGTTTCTGTTCTGGTGCGGTTCAAGACCGGTACTACCCCGGATGTTCCGCTTAATGTCTCAAGACCGGTACAACCGGTCCAAGCTCCGGTACAACCGCCCCTACGCTGCGGAATAGAAGTAGTTACGACTCGTGTACCCCCCCACTTATCCCCTAGACTATATGTACCCTTCCTCTACCTCCGTCCTAGGGTTAGCTTGTGTTTAGCAAATACTCTTTGTTGAGCCTAGCTCCATTACTTCCTCCTCTTGTGGAGTTGCCCTCCACCGGAGAAGATCCAAGTGATGCCAAGGCCCCTCTAGAGGGAAGATCTCACGAGATTCAAGGCCTCCTCCCCGGAGTGAGGAAGAACTACCGGTTACTTGTATCCGTCCGTTGTTTGTGGATCTAACTACCTCGTGTGTTTGCTTGTTCTTAGTGGATGTGTGATCGAAGTTTGTCCATGAGCTTGCGTTTTCTCTCATGATTTCTCCCTTTTTCCCCTCCAAGTGTGAAAAGATCTATGCACACGGGCGTGCCACGTATCAAAATACCATGATTACTAGCCTAGGTGGCGCTCGGGGGTGCATCCCCTGCAAGCTCTTGCCACCGCTTGGTCGGTCGTTGCTTACGGTCTTGACAGGCTGCAGTGCGGGTGTCAACTGAGTATAACTTGTCTCCCGGCGTGTCGCCACATGCTTAGCGAGAGCCGATTAGCCGCTTGAGGGCTCTACACCGCATCGACAAGTGACTGGCATAGCGATGCGGTGGAGCGGTGGCTGGTTAGCTTGCGCCTGCCGGGGGATGGCTTGCCGGGTCTTCAGAGAGGTGCGCACGTCTTGGTCCCCGGTAAGCGCCGGGGACGTGCTTGGCGCGCTGTAGTCTAGGCTTCGGTTGCCGCGTCGGGCTTGTTGGAGTCTGGTCTTGATCATTCGTCGGGCTTGTACGAACGTTGAGGAGTTCAGCTACTATCGCGTGTGCATAAGTCAGGGGCACTGGGTACCCCTGTACTAGTGCACCGACAGGAGCCCCCGGATCTGGCCCACACGCGCTCGCCAAGTGCCATTGGGTCAGGCCTAAAATCTATGCACAGGCACGCAATGGGAGGGAGTAACTGCCAATTTATTGGTTAGCACTGACCCACCACCTCAGGCCGTTTCCGCCACGCGCGCTGCATGCATAGCGGGGAGTTCGCGATGGGCGCGTGTGACTTAAAGTCCTGGTCATGGCAGAAACCGCATCGCCATGGATTGGAGCAATGGGGCGGTTACCTGTTCGCCCGTGATCATGGGCGATGGAATTGGTGCAGATGGGCGGCGACCCTTGGAGTGGAGGAGAGCCAGCCCCCGCGCTCTCCCCTATAAATTGGGGGTCGCGAGGGGCGATGCTCATCCATCCTTTCCTCCTTGAGTCCGATTCCACCGAGCTCGCCTTTCTGCTTCCTTGTCTTGTGCCACGCTCCCCGCTAGCATGCCCAGGGGACGAGGGCGTCCTCTGGCCTCCGCCTTAACGGCGAGGGGTTCCCGTCGGGGTCATGCCAACGCTTCAGCCGCGGAGGTGGAGGGTGGTTCGAGTGCGCGTGGTGGAGGAGCCGGAAGGGGCCAAGGTCGGTGCGGGGCCCGCGACCGGGGAAGACGGAGTGCTGCTTCTCTTCCTCCTCCGTCATCAGACCCTCCCCTTGAGGAGGCCCATGCCGAGGGAACGGCGTTGGAGTTCGTCATCAAGCAGCATGGTCCACCCCGAAGCCGCCTGCGCCTTCCTCACCCTTTCGCCAGGGTGATGGAGGTTGATAAGCCGCACGCCCTGTGGCTGCTGGCGCATGGCGTTGTGCGGGCGAATGTCGAGTACCCGGAGCGTCGTGTCATGCTTCTCAGGCGCGGGTGGAAATCCTTCGCACGTGCCCACAATCTCACGGGCGGGCACGTCCTTCGCTTCAAGTTGGTGGAGGTCGACCTGCTCTCCGTCAAGAATTATGGGCGTTCGGGCGCCCGCCTTGGCTGCTGCGAGGAGAGCTCGAGTGATGTTGAAAGCTCCTCCTCGAGCGATAGCGGCGATGGGGACAGTGTCGGTGAAGACAACGACGATGAGTCCCAGGCCGTCAAGTCGGAGTACGATGACCTGGGCTCGAGCTGATCGTCGGCCACACCATCACCGTCATCACGCTCCTCCTCCTCCTCCCGGCAGAGCGATTTGCCAGGGTTTCTTGACTCGGGAGCCGCCTCTTCTTCTCAGCTGGACCCCACCAGGCTCGTGGACTTCGGCTTCGTCTTTCTTGCCGTTGGTCGCACCGAGCCGTCCCCCGACAGTCTTGACGCGGTCAGGCTAGGCTTCTGCTTGGGTTCTCCCTCTGCTCTTTTTCTCTTTGTAATCTACTCCTAGGGGAGAAAGCCAAATAAAGGGTTATTAAAAAAGGGCGCCCTCTTATGTAATTTTTTATCCCATTTGTATCGGAAATGAATGAGAAACGGGTGTTGCCTTTCTTTCGCAAGTACTATCCCTTTTCCTTCCTTATTTATACTGCATCGGTATTTTTTGTCTCTGCTACACGGAGCTGCTCGCCGGGTCATCATTCAAAACACGAGCGCCAAATAGGGGAAACGAGCCCGCAGCAGCATGTTGGCATTGTTCCCCAGCAGAGCTCCTTGTTTGTGTCGGTGTCGGTGCCGCCACCCCTCCCCACAGTCGTTAACCAAGGACAGGGGGACAGCTCGTCCCGACAAGGGTTTTCACCACATCGATGACTCCACCACCCATAGTAAGGAAGATACTAAGGATTTCCTTGAGGAATCAAAAGGTACTGAACTTGGGATATGCGATATACTTATCTTTTCCAAGCAGTATCCCCTTTTAGAGTGTGATGGGCCGCCATCCTTGTTCCTTTGTTTCCCTTCCCTGTTTTCCTGATGGTCAAACATTTAGGGTGAGAACAGTAACAAAGATTACGGGTTCACCAAGTATTCTAGCTAATCTTTATAACTCAAAAGCAATAACATTGCAATCATAAAAAAATGCGTAATGAGCATATAAAGATGATGATATGATGCAATGCCTAGCTTTATTATTGTTGCATAGGGTCTGCGCCTGGCTTTGTACAAAGGGTTACAAGCAACATCGGCAAGGCTTGTACAAAAGGTGGCTGCCGGGGATAGAACCCGGCAGCCGCGCCTTACGGGTAGAACTTACGAAGATGCTCAATGTTCCATGAGTTAAGCACCTTGGTGCCATCTTCGGTCACCAAACGGACTGCGCCAGGTCTGGTGACTCGTACTACCCGGTAAGGGTCTTCCCACTTCGGTGTCAACTTGTTAGTACCCTTGGCGGACTGAACACGCCTAAGGACAAGGTCGCCTTCCTCAAGGCTCCGGGCGTGAACCCTGCGGCTATGGTAGCGGCACAGAGCTTGCTGGTAACATGCAGCACGCACAGCAGCCCGGAGACGGTCTTCCTCGAGGAGCATGGCATCGTCATGCCGCAGCTGCTGTTTCTCTACTTCATCGTAGGCAAGCACTCAAGGTGACCCGTATATGAGTTCCGTGGGGAGCACTACTTCCGCCCCGTACACTAGGGAGAAGGGCGTCTGGCCAGTAGCTCGATTCGGTGTCGTCCCGAGGAACCAAAGAACCACAGGCAGCTCATCTATCCAGCGCTTGCCACTATTCCGCAGCTTATCGAAAGTCCTTGTCTTTAGTCCTCGCAGCACTTCAGTATTCATCCTCTCGACTTGCCCGTTGCTTCTTGGGTGGGAAACAGAGGCGAAGGAGAGCTTGTTTCCAAGGCTTTGGATATATTGCATGAAGGCGCGGCTCATGAACTGGGTGCCGTTGTCAGTGATTACTCTGTTAGGCACTCCAAAGCGGCAAACCAGTCCTTTCATGAACTTGATAGCTGACTGCGCGGTCACCTTTCTCACTGGTTCCACCCTCAGGCCACTTTGTGAACTTGTCGGTTGCCACAAACAAGAACTCAAAGCCCCCGACAGCACGGGGGAAGGGGCCCAGGATATCGAGCCCCCAGACCAAGAATGGCCAGGATAAAGGGATTGTTTGCAGGGCTTGTGCTGGTTGATGGATGTTCTTGGAATGGAACTGGCAGGCTTCACACTTGGTGACCAACTCAGTTGCTTCCTGGAGGGCAGTGGGCCAATAGAAACCTTGTCGGAAAGCTTTCCCGGCAAGGGCCCTTGATCCAATCTGGGAACCACATACTCCTCCATGAATCTCCGCCAACAGCTTCAGTCCATCCTCTCGGCAGATACACCTTAATTTCACACGGTTCGATCGTCTTCTGTACAGGGTGTCATCGACAAACTGATACATACTTGACCAACGGGCTACTCTTTTGGCTTCCTCTTGCTCTTCGGGGAGTTCTCCTGTTTGAAAGGACTGGACTGTGTGTTGCGCCCTGGTTGGAGCCTGCGGCTCAACAACAAGGACTAAAGGCGTCTCCTTGTCTCCGGGAGCGCTTGCCTCAACCGCGAGAACCTGAGGTCCTGCGGGAGGGAGCTGCTCGTCAACCGGAATGGGGTTTTCCCCGGCAGCCTCTCTACCAGCTGCTTCAGGAAGCTCTGCCGGGAAATGCTTGCCGGAGTTCAGATTCCTTCTTTTCTTGGACATCGCTGATGGGGATACTGATGGTTGAGTGAGGCGGAGAACGAAAGTCCCTGGTTCCACATGAAGCTTCTGTGCGGCGCACTTTGATACATGGTCAGCAATGCAGTTTTCTGCTTGTGGTACGTGCTCTGTTTGCAGTCCATCAAAAATGTTCCTCCAATTTCCTCACTTCTTCCACGTATGCTTCCATCTGCGGGCTCTGATAATCCTTGTTGACTTGCTTCACCACTAGCTGAGAATCTCCTCGGACGATCAGCCTTTTTACTCGCAACTCTACCACGATTCTGAGTCCGGCAAGGAGCCCCTCGTACTCAGTGGTATTGTTGGTGGCTTCCTCACGGGGGAAGTGCATTTGGACGACGTACTTGAGGTGCTCTCCGGTGGGAGCAATGAGGAGCACGCCTGCTCCAGCGCCCTGGAGTGAGAAAGCGCCGTCAAAGTACATGATCCAATCGTTGGGTGCTTCTTTGCGAGGGAGGATTGTCTCCGGAGCTTCATCATCTGGCGTGGGTGTCCATTCTGCAATAAACTCCGCCAGCGCCCTGCTCTGAATGGTGGAAGTGCTCTCATACTTCAATCCGAAACTTGACAACTCTAATGCCCACTCAACTATCCTGCCAGTGGCTTCGGGGTTCCTCAGTATGCGTTGCAACGGGAAACGGGTAACAACTGTTATCTCATGGGCTTGGAAGTAGTGGTGCAGCTTCCTCGAGGCCATGATGAGGCCGAAGATCAGCTTTTGTACTCTAGAGTACCTTGATCTAGCCCCCTGTAGCAGGGAACTGACAAAGTTCAAGGGCCGCTACACCATTTTCTTCCTTGCCACCTCTTTGGATCCGTTGTCGATCATTTGCTAAGGTCCCCCTTGATCTGTATCGAGTCCTGCCGCAGATGTTTCTTTCTCATCCCCGGTAGCATCAACAGCAGCTGTTGAATCTCCATCCACTTCTCGATGCGCCACCAGCGCTACACTAACCACTTGATTCGTCGCTGCCAAATATAGCAGCAACGGCTCTTGCGGTTTAGGAGCGACCAAGCTGGGAGCAGACGATAGGTAATTCTTCAGGTCTTGCAACGCTGCATCTGCCTCCGGGGTCCACTTCATCGGGCCGGCCTTCTTCAAGATCTTGAAGAACGGCAAGGATACTCAGCAGACTTGGAGATGAACCTACTCAACGCGACAACACAACCGGTCAGGCATCTGATATCCTTGATAGTCTTGGGTGCATGTATCTGTTCAATCGCCTTGATCTTGTCGGGATTGGCTTCTATTCCTCGCTGAGATACAAAGAACCCAAGCAACTTGCCGGATGGGACACCGAACACGCACTTTTCAGGGTTGACCTTCAGGTTGATTTTGCGCAAGTTCGCAAAAGTTTCTTCTAGATCTTGTATGAGAGTGGCTTCATCCTTGGTCTTGACCACGATGTCATCCATGTAGGCTTCCACATTTCTGTGCATCTGGGGTCCAAAACTAATCTGAACATCTCTGGCAAAGGTTGAACCAACACTCTTTAACCCGAAGGGCATACGCACAAAACAGTACATGCCGCGGGGAGTTATGAATGCGGTCTTCTCCTCATCTTCTTTGGTCATAAATATCTGGTGGTATCCGGAGTAGGCATCCAGAAAGGAGAGCAAGTCACATCCGGAGGTGGAATCAACAATCTGACCTATGCGCGGTAAGGGGAAAGGGTCCTTCGGGCAAGCTTTGTTCAAGTCAGTGAAGTCTATGCAAAGCCTCCATTTCCCATTTGCCTTATGTACCACCACCGGGTTTTCCAGCCAAGTTGGATGCAGTACCCCTCTGACCAAACCAGCTGCTTCAAGCTTCTTGATTTCCTCGACAATGAACTGCTGCCACTCCAGGGCTTGCTTCCTAACCTTTTGTTTGACGGGCCGGGCATGAGGACAGACAACAAGGTGGTGCTCAATTACCTCCCTGGGAACACCGGGGATGTCACATGGTTGCCAGGCAAACACATCGACATTCTCCCGCAGGAAGGTAACGAGTGCGCTTTCCTATTTGTCAGTAAGGGTAGCACTGATGGTGAACGTGCCACCAGTTCCGTCCGGCGTCGCTCGATGGTGATGCACGCGTCTTCTTTCCGTCGGTCTTCAAGGACACGCCGTTGATCCCGGAGGTCGCGTGGGCCAGACGAGACTATGGAGGCCTCGTCGTGGTCATCAGCATGTGAAGCTTGCTACGGCTGCCTCTGGGCCTATTGTCGCGGAGGGGACCGCGCCGTTGGGGTGGCCCCTTCGACGCGCTTGCCGGCCCGTGCTGCTACTGCTGTTCGCGTACGTTGCGACGGCTCCGCATGCTGGGGCTTGTTGGCTTCGATGAAAGAAACCAAACTCTGAATTGTGGCTCTCCATTCATCCATCTTATCAGCTACTGGCATGAAGTTAAGCAGCATATGGACTCGCACCATGGCTTCCTCTGCGGTGCTCAACATGGCGAAAGAGGCGGACCGCGATGTCGCTCGACTCCTGGTGGGGCCAAGAGAAACGTCGCCGCATTCTTGATGTCGTGCGCCACTCGTCGGAGCTTTCTGGCGTGCAGGGGGCCGAACCTGCAGGGCTGCGGCTCCGCTCGGTGCCTCGTCTCGTTCCGCACGAGGTGCACGCTCAGTACTTTCGCCGGTGACGGGTGCGGCCGGAGGGTCACGGCTCGCACTGGACCGGGCGCCGCCGAGGTGGCCGTGGCCATCTTGCGGTCGGGAGGTGATAGATGGTTGTTTCCCTCGCCCGTGGCGTCGGGGCCGAGCTCGCCAATTTGTTGTTGTAGTTGCTCCTCTCCGGCGCCTCCTGCTCCATCTCCGGCCGTGAAGGACTGGGCGAGGGCGCCGCCCGCGCCGACCGCGTCGTCCACGATGCCCGCCTCACCCGCAGCCGCCGCGGCGTCTACGGCGCCGGAGGCCGCGTGTGAGGGAGCCTTCGAAGTGGAGGGATGCGTGGACGCACCGGATTTCTTCTTGGGAGCCATTGTTGAAGAAGATATTCACCATTCACAAACTCGGGTTCGCGCAAATGATGCACGCCCCTACCTGGCGCGCCAAAGATGTCGGGTCACGGATGCTCACGATCACCTATGGGACCAGAGGCCCCTTGTGGTTCGGCAAGGGGGGTCACGTTGCATAAAGAGCGAAGAGCGTGGGACGGCGCGACGATCATGACTCAGACATTTTACCCAGGTTCGGGCCGCTGCTAAGCGTAAAACCCTACTCCTGCTTTTGGTGGATCGATCAGAGGAACACGAAGGATGCACAATGCCTAACCCCGGCAAGAGCTACTGACGGGGTGAGCTACTACGCGAGTACAGGTGTCCAAAGGTCCGAATCGCGAATCCTGAGCTAGGTAGCCTTGGGCCTCCTTTTATAGTGCAAGGGGTTACCACAATGGCAAAATAGTCATTATCTATCGATTAGATAGTTTAGCAGAGCTATCATACCTAACTCTGGCATTTAGGACAAGATACCATGATTACTAGCCTAGGTGGCGCTCGGGGGTGCATCCCCCGCAAGTTCTTGCCACCGCTTGGCCGGTCGTTTCTTACGGTCTTGACACGCTGTAGGGCGGGTGTCAACTGAGTATAACTTATCTCTTGGCGTGTCGCCACGTGCTTAGAGAGCGCTGATTAGCCGCTTGAGGGCTCGAGACCGCATCGACAAGTGACTGGCGTAGCGATGCGGTGGAGCGGTGGCTGGTTAGCTTGCGCCTGCCGGGGGATGGCTTGTCGGGTCTTCAGAAAGGTGCGCATGTCTTGGTCCCCGGCAAGCGCCGGGGACGGGCTTGGCGCGTTGCAGTCCAGGCTTGGGCTGCCGCGTCGGGCTTGTTGGAGTTTGGTCTTGATCATTCATCGGGCTTGTATGGACATTGAGGGGTTCAGCTACTACCGCCTGTGCATAAGTTAGGGGCACTGGGTACCCCTGTACTAGTGCACCGACAATGAGCATAAAAATTTCATCTCTCAAAATAATATAAGTGAAGCATGAGAGAATTTCTTCAAAATTTCCTAACTCCGAAATTAATCTAAGTGAAGCATGAGAGTATTTCTTCAAAAATTTACTAACTCTCAAAATAATCTAAGTGAAGCATGAGAGTATTTCTTCAAAAATTTAAAGCACACCGTGCTCAAAAAGATATAAGTGAAGTATAAGTGAAGCACTAGAGCAATTCCATAGCTTAAAATTTTGAATTGAAGCATATAGAGCAATTCTAACAAATCATAGCATAATTTTGGCTCTCTCAAATAGGTGTGTCCAGCAAGGATACTTGTGACAAACTAAAAAGCAAATCAAGCAAAGACTCATATAATACAAGACGCTTCAAGCAAAACTCATGATATGTGACGAATAAAAATATAGCTCCAAGTAAAATACCGATGGTTGTTAGAAGAAAGAGGGGATGCCACTTGGGGCATCCCCAAGCTTAGTTGCTTGTTTCTCCTTGGATATTAGAGCATCTCCAGCCGTTCGCCATCCTAGCGCGCCTGGCGTTGGCGTTTCGCGTTTCAGCCGACGCTATTTTTGGCTTGGGCGGGCTCAACTTCCCAGTCGCACCCCCGAGTTTTGGCCGCGGACGCACATAAAAATTCAAACTTTTCCTTCCCGCTGCTAAAAAATGACGCGAGTCGGCGATCATGCCACAGGTCGGCGCCCATCATGCCACAGGTCGGCGTCCATCATGCCACAGGCCGGCGACCGCCACCACAGTCCGGCGATCCAACATGCCAATAGTCCGGGGAACAAAAAGGCAGGAGACATACACATAGGACTCAAATGGCAAGCTCGTCATCTCCCGCAGAGACAGGAGAGGTCGGCATAGGCGGAGTGCACGGTGGCGATGACGGGGGCGCATTCGGCGTCGGAGATGTCGCGGTCGTGGGACTTGGCGTCGGTGATGCCGCGGTCAGCGTTGGCGTCGGAGTAGCATCGTTTGGCGTTGGCGTCGGCGTTGTTGTGGCCGCCGGTCCCGGCATGAGGTTCAAGATGAGGTTGCGCTCCGCCAAGTACCACGCCTTCACCTGCGGGTACATCGTTTCCGTGTTCGCTCCCATGAGGAACGCCAGGTCGGTGTTGCGCTTCTTCGTGGAGACGTTGGTCCTAAGAAGGTCGAGCTTGACATCCTGTTTCATCATCAGCGCCGACCACCTCGCCTCGGACTTCATGGCGGATTGGCTCTTAGCGTCGGCGATGCATTCCTCGATCGACGGCTGCAGCCTTTCGGCGGCGGGCGCCGCGACCCTGGCCTTCTTCACCTTCTTGTTGCCATCAGGTCGCCCTTCGGTCGCCCCCGAGACAGGTGTGTCCGGGTTGTACACGCCGTCCTTGGCCTTGGCGAGGGCAAGCCGGACCTCCGCCCATTTCTCGCATGACTCGATCCTGGTGAACACGTGGAGGAACTTGAAGTTGGCCTCGTGGACGCTCTCCTTGCGGAACAACTCGAACATCCGAACCATCTGCATTAACAGAAAAGTGTCGGCGTAGAGCACGGCAAAGATCGCGGACAGGACAGACGAGCCATGGACGTACCGGCCGTTCGACGTTCGCACCGCTCTCAGGGCGAGCCTGGACCTCTTCCTGGATCCCATGCCACTTGTTGCATGCCATTTGGATGCGCGCCCAATGGTTGGACATGGCCTTGTCGCCGCGCTCCATGTGTGTGCCGGCGAACTCGGGGTCGACCAACTTGCGTTCGTCGAACGCTGTCTTGATCCTTCCCCAGTACGTGTTGGCGTTTTGATTTGTGCTGGTGATCGGGTCCATGCTGACCAACTTCCATGCTTCGGCGAGGCACTCGTCTGCCTTCGCCGTCCACTTGATGCGGGGCTCGGCCGACTTCCCTTTCTCCACCCGCGTCGTCTTCTTTCTCCCTTTGCGCCTCACCGGCTCCGGCTCCGGCTCTGACTCCACCGGTTCTTCCTCCTCCACATCTTCCTCGACCTCCTCCGGTTCGACGTCCTCGTCCATGTCGCCGCCCGTGTCGCTGCTGATGTCCTCTTGCGTGCCGCCGAACCCGGGGCAAGAAGCGGCTGCGGCTGAGCCGGTGGTGATCATCTCCTCCATCGCGGCGTCGGTGTTCCTGAACTGAGGCGACGATCCAAGCACAAAAGGCAGGGGGGCCGCGGCGCAGAGCCGTCGCCGACGCACCCGAGTACGTCGGCGAGTAGCCGTAGTTGTGGTGGCAGGCAGTAAAGGCGGAAGGCATGCGCAGGAAGGCAATGTTGGGGTTGAAGCCGCCGAGGGCGTCACCGTCGACATATTCCGGCGAAGGCGCGTAGCCCCACGCCGGCAACGGGAAGTTGGCCGGTGACGCGATGCTTTGCTGGCTGCCCCACGTGCCTTGCGGGAACGGGCCCGCCTGTTGAGGTGGAAAGATCGGCCGCTTGTTCGCCATGGCTGAGCGAGACGACGCCTCCTGCTCCGCCGCCGCATCCCTGGCTTTCTTCATGAGGAGCCTGTTCCACCGATCGGTGGTCACCGCCGACCGGCTGTCAATGTCAGCCTTCCACTCTGCGTTTGTCAGCCCCGGGGGCCTTGCCATTCGTGCCCGAGGCTTCCTCCCCTTAGGTGCGGCGGGTTCGGTGGCTTGGCGAGGGGCGGCGTACTTCTTCGGCGGCATTGGCGGGGGATGGGAGATGGAGAGAATGGCGGGGAACGGCAGGGAAATGTGGACGATGGGGAGGGAAAAGGACGGAAACGGCGGGAAAATCAGCCGGTGTCGCCGAGAGAGCGGCCCCACGCGCCTTTTTGATTCAGCCGGCGCCCCGAGGCGCCCCCAGCACGTTGGGTTCTGCCTGGGTCCACCGGCGCCAATTTCGGCCCAAACCGGCGGAAAATGAGGTCCTGGGGCGCGACTGGGCCATTTTTTTATCGTCGGCACTAAAAAAGGGGCTTGGGAGGCCTGTTGGGGGCGCGGCTAGAGATGCTCTTATCTTGGGGTGCCGTGGGCATCCCCAAGCTTAGGCTCTTTTCACTCCTTATTCCTTCATCCATCGTGATCTCACCCAAAACTTGAAAATTTCAATAACACAGAACTCAACAAAACCTTCGTGAGATCCGTTAGTATAATAAAGCAAATCACCACTCTAAATACTGTTGCAAACCCATTCATATTCTATTATTGCATTATACCTACTGTATTCTAACTTTACCATGGCTTATACCCTTCAATACAAGCCATAGATTCATCAAAATAAGCACACAATGCAACGAAAACAGAATTTGTCAAAAACAGAACAGTCTGTAGTAATCTTTACTCTAACCATACTTATGTAACTCCAAAAATTCTGAAAATTTAGGAAAACGTAAATAATTTGTGTAGCAATACTGTGTTAAAATTTCAGCTCATTATCACTCTCTAGTAAAAATAAAAATTACTGCACTGGAGTCAAAGTTTCTGTTTCAGATTCAGCATCATTTCTAGTCATCTTGTGAGTCATCCTAAAGGCTTTACTTGGCGCAAACACTAATTAAAACATAAAAAAACAATCATAACAGTAGCATAATTGTGTCAACACTCAAGAACAGAAACAAAAATGTAAAAATAAATTTATTCATTGGGTTGCCTCCCAACAAGCTCTTTCTTTATAGCCATTAAGATAGGCTTGAGATTTCAATGATGCCCTCATGAAAGATAATAATAGCAACACAAAGAGAGCCTCACGAAGCATACGGAAAACACACATCAGTCTAACATACTTCCTATGCATAGGCATTTTATAAGCAAACAAATTATCAAGGCAAGCAAAAACTAGCATATGGAAGGAAGAAGAAAGAGACAATAGCAATCTCAACATGAAGAGAGGTAATTTAGTATCATGAAAATTTCTACAACCATAATTTCCTCTCTCATAATACTTACATGTAGAATTATAATCAAATTCAACAATATATCTATCATAAACAATACTCTCTTTATGATCAACATGCATAAAGTTTTTACCATCTTCCAAAATAGTGAGATTATCATCAACTAAATTTATGACCTCTCCAAACCCACTTTTATCGAAAAATTCATAAGATTGAACACTCTCCAAATATGTGGGATTCTTTTTACCTAAACTTGATGCTCTTCCAAACCCACTTTCGATACTATTGCAAACATTATTATCAATAACATATTCAACATGAGGCTTAAATAATTTTTCAAGATCATAAGAAGCATTATCACCCCAATCATTATCATTGCAATAAGACATGGACATGACAAAATTATAATCCCCAAGCTTGTAGTTTTGCATATCATTAACATAATTAGCATTAATAGAATTTATAGTAACATCATTGCAATCATGCTTTTCAATCAAGGAGCTATCATGGATCACCTTATAATTTTCTTCTTTCAACACTTCATCAAAAAAATTAGATTCATGATTTTTAAACAAAAATTCATAGAGATAATCAAGTGCAATCAACTCACTAGCAATTGGTTCATCATAATTTGGATTTTGAAAAGATTAGCAAGTGGATGAGGATCCATATCAATAGATTTTTAGCAAAGAGAAGATGCAAGCAAATAGAAGGCACATGGCAACACAAGCAAAGATAGCAAACAAGCAAAAAGGCAAAGGGAAAAATAAAAAAAGGGTGAATAAAACGACAATTTTTTTGTAAAGTGGGGGAGATGAAAACGAGAGGCAAATGGCAAATAATATAAATTGCAAGGAGATGAGATTTGTGATTAGGAACCTGATAGATGTTGATGATGTCTCCCCGGCAATGGCACGAGAAATTCCTTTGATGTGGCTTGAGACTGCGTTGGTATTTCCCCAAAGAGGAAGGGATGATGCAGCACAGCTACGTTAAGTATTTCCCTCAGTTATGAAACCAAGGTTATTGAACCAGTAGGAGAACCACGCAACACTATGTAAACGGTACCTGCACACAAAGAACAAATACTTGCAACCCGACGCGTAAGAGAGGTTGTCAATCTCTCCACGGTAAAAAGATAGATTAAATTGTAGTAGATTGGATAGATAGATCGCAGAAGAACACAAAATTACAAAAGAGGGAAATAAAAAGTGCAACAAGGTATTTCTGGGTTTTTTGGAATAATACTTCCGAAAACAAAAGCAGCAAAAGATAGATCGGAAAGCAATATGTTGAAAGAGTAGACCCGGGGGCCGTAGGTTTCACTAGTGGCTTCTCTCATGAGTATAGCACACGGTGGGTAAACAAATTACTATTGGGAAATTGATAGAAGATCAAATAATCATGACGATATCCAAGGCGATGATCATTATATAGGCATCACGTCCAAGATTAGAAGACCGAAACGATTCTGCATCTACTACTATTACTCCACACATAGACCACTATCCAGCATGCATCTAGTGTATTAACTTCATGGAGAAATGGAGTAATGCAATAAGAACGATGACATGATGTAGACAAGATCTATTCATGCAGGAATAGACCCCATCTTGTTATCCTTAATAGCAACGATACATGCGTGTGGGGCACGGATGCTCACGATCACCTATGGGACCAGAGGTCCCTTGTGGTTCGGCAACGGGGGTCATGTTGCACGAAGAGCGGAGAGCATGAGACGGCGCAACGATCAGGACACATGCATTTTACCCAGGTTCGGGCCACTGCGAAGCGTAAAACCCTACTCCTGCTTTTTGGTGGATTGATTGGAGGAACACGAAGAACGCAGAGCGCCTAACCCCGGCAAGGACTGCTGTCGGGGAAAGAGTGGCTATGCGAGTACAAGTGTTCGGGGGTTCGAATTGCCAACCTTGAGCTAGGTTGCCTTGGGCCTCCTTTTATAGTGCAAGGGGTTACCACAATGGCAAAATAGACATTTTCTACCGATTAGATAGCTAAGCAGAGCTATCATACCTAACTCTGGCATTTACGACAAAATGCCATGATTACCTGCCTAGGTGGCGCTTGGGGGTGCATCCCCGGCAAGCTCTTGCCATCACTTGGCCGGTCGTTGCTTATGGTCTTGACACGCTGCAGGATGGGTGTCAACCGAGCATAACTTGCATTCCAATGTGTCGCCACGTGCTTAGCGAGAGCTGATTAGCCGCCTGAGGGCTCGACACCGCATCGATAAGTGACAGGCGTAGCGATGCGGTGGAGCGGTGGCTGGCTGGCTCACACCTGCCGGGGAGTGGCTTGCCGGGTCTTCTGGGAGGTGTGCACGTCTTGGTCCCAGGCAAGCGTCGGGGACGTGCTGGGCGCGTTGTAGTCCAGGCTTGGGCTGCCACATGGAGCTTGTCGAAGTCTTGGTCTTGATCATGGCCGGGTTTTTGCTTCTACCACCTGTGCATAAGTCAGGGGCACTGGGTACCCCTGTACTAGTGATCTGACAGGAGCCCCCGGGACTGGCCCACACGTGCTCGCCAAGTGCCGTTGGGCCAGGCCCAAATTTCATGCACAGGCGTGCAATGTCAGGGAGTAACTGCCAATTTATTGGTCAGCACTGACCCACCCCCTCAGGCCGTTTCCGCCACGCGCGCCGCATGCATAGCGGGGAGTTAGCGATGGGCGCGTGTCACTTAAAGTCCTGATCGTGGCAGAAACCGCAGCGCCATGGATTGGAGCAATGGGGCAGTTACTTGTTCGCCCGTGATCGTGGGCGATGGAATTGGTGGAGACGGGTGGCTACCCTTGGAATGGAGGAGAGCCAGCCCCCGCACCCTCCCCTATAAATTGGGGGTCGCGAGGGGCGATGCTCATCCATCCTTTCTTCCTCCTTGAGTGCAAACCCACATGGCTCGCCCTTCTGCCTCTTTGCCTTGAGCTGCGCTCGCCGCCAGCATGCCCAGGGGTCAAGGGCGTCCTCCGGCCTCCACCTCAATGGCGAGGGGTTCCCGTCGGGATCATGCCACCGCTTCAGCCGCAGAGGCGGAGGGTGGCTCGAGTGCGCGCCGCGGAGGAGCTGGGAGGGGCCGAAGTCGACGCGGGGCCCGTGGTCGGGGGAGATGGAGCACCGCTTCTCTTCCTCCTCCGCCATCAGACCCTCCCCTTGAGGAGACCCACGCCGAGGGAACGGCGCTGGAGTTCGTCATCAAGCTGCGTGGTCCTCTCCGAAGCCGCGTGCGCCTTCCTCACCCTTTCGCCAGGGTGATGGAGGTTGACAAGCCGCACGCCCTGTGGTTGCGGGCGCATGGTTGCTGTAATGGCGCTGTGCGAGTGGATGTCGAGTACCCGGAGCGTCGCGTCATGCTTCTCAGGCGCAGGTGGAAAACCATCGCCCGTGCCCACAACCTCATGGATGGGCACGTCCTCCGCTTCAAGATGATGGAGGCCGACCTGCTCTCCGTCAAGATTTACGGGCGTTCGGGCGCCCGTCTTGGCTGCTGCGAGGAGTGCTCGAGCAATGCCGAAAGCTCCTCCTCGAGTGATAGCGACGAGGAGGACAGTGTCGGTGAAGACGACGACGAGTCCCAGGCCGTCAAGTCGGAGTACGATGACCTGGGCTCCAGCTGATCGTCGGCTGCACCATCACCGTCATCGCGCTCCTCCTCCTCCTCCCGGTAGGGCGATTTTGCCGGGGGTTCTTGACTTGGGCGCCGCCTCTTCTTCTCAGCTGGACCTCGGCAGGCTCGTGGATTTCGGCTTCATCTTCCTTTCCGGTGGGACTGTCGTCCGTGAAATGCTTGTCCTTACGGAGCCTGGCTGGGCTTCTGTTGGGGTCCTCCCTCTGCTCTTTTTCTTTTTGTAATCTACCCCTAGGGGAGAAAGCCAAATAAAGAATTATTAGAAAGAGGTGCCCTCTCGTGTAATCTTCATCCCATTTGTATCGAAAATGAATGAGAATAGAATGCTATTTTCTCCCCGCAAGTACTATCCCTTTCGTTTCCTTATTTATACTGCATTAGTATGTTTTGTCTCTGCCGCACGGAGCTACTTGCTGGGTCGTCATTCAAACCACGAGTGCCAAAGTGGGGGAACGTGTTGGAAATATGCCCTAGAGGCAATAATAAAGTGATTATTATTATAGTTCCTTGTTCATGATAATCGTTTATTATCCATGCTATAATTGTATTGATTGGAAACACAAATACATGTTTGGATACATAGACAACACTGTGTCCCTAGTATGCCTCTAGTAGACTAGCTCGTTGATCAAAGATGGTCAAGGTTTCCTAGCCATAGACATGAGATGTCATTTGATAATGGGATCACATCATTAGGAGAATGATGTGATGGACAAGACCCAAACTATGAACGTAGCATATGATCGTGTCAGTTTATTGCTATAGTTTTCTGCATGTCAAGTATCTGTTCCTATGACCATGAGATCATGCAACTCACTGACACCGGAGGAATACCTTGTGTATTCAAACTTCGCAACGTAACTGGGTGACTATAAAGATGCTCTACAAGTATCTCCGAGGGTGTCTGTTGAGCTGGCATGGATCGAGATTGGGTTTTGTTACTCCGTGTGACGGAGAGGTATCTCAGGGCCCACTCGGTAATACAACATCATAATAAGCCTTGCAAGCAAAGTGACTAAAGAGTTAGCCACGGGATCTTGTATTACGGAACGAGTAAAGAGACTTGCCAGTAACGAGATTGAACTAGGTATAGAGATACCGACGATTGAATCTCGGGCAAGTAACATACCGAAGAACAAAGGGAACAGCATACGGGATTAACTGAATCCTTGACATAGAGGTTCAACCGATAAAGATCTTCGTAGAATATGTAGGAACCAATATGGGCATCCAGGTCCCGCTATTGGTTATTGACCGTAGAGGTGTCTCGGTCATGTCTACATAGTTCTCGAACCCGCAGGGTCTGCACACTTAACGTTCGGTGACGTTTCGGTAGTATTGAGTTATCTATGTTGGTGACCGAAGGTTGTTCGGAGTCCCGGATGAGATGCCGGACGTCACGAGGACCTCCGGAATGGTCCGGAGGTAAAGACTGATATATAGGAAGTCCCATTTTGGTCTTCGGAAAAGTTTCGGACATTTCCGGTAGTGTATCGGGAGTGACGAATGGGTTCCGAGGGATCCACCAAGTGGGGCCCACCCACCCCAAGGGTCACATGGGCCTAGGAGGTGGCGCACCAGCCCCTGGTGGGCTGGCCGGCCAGCCCCTAGAAGCCCTTGCGCAAGGGCTGGGGGAGGAGGCCAAGTGGGGAGGAGTCCTACTAGGATTCCACCTCCCTTGTGGGAGGTGGACTCCTCCCCCTTGGTGGAGGTTCGGCCGAACCCCTAGGGGAATCCTAGGGCTGCCTCCTCCTCCCTCCCTCCTATATATACTAGAGGTTTTAGAGGGCAGCCCTCAACCCAAAAAGCCACGGTGCCTCTCTTTCCCTATAGATCGTTTTCTCCCCTAGATTAGTTCGGCGGAGCTCGGCGAAGCCCTGCCGAATTAGTTCACCACCACCGCCACCACGCCATTGTGCTGCCAGAGAACTCAACTACCTCTCCGCTCCCTCTTGATGGATCAAGAAGGCAGAGATCGTCATCGAGCTGTACATGTGCTGAACGCGGAGGTGTCATCCGTTCGGCGCTAGATCGGGACGGATCGTGATTGGATCGCGGGACGGCTTGCGATTTGGATCGCGAAGATGTTCGACTACATCAACCGCGTTTCTTAATGCTTCCCGCTTAGCGATCTAAAAGGGTACGTAGATCCACTCTCCCTCTCGTAGATGCTCATCACCATGGATAGATCTTGCGTGTGCATAGGAAAAATTTTGTTTCCCATGCAACGTTCCCCAACAGTGGCATCATGAGCTAGGTCTATGCGTAGATGAGATCTCGAGTAGAACACAAAGGAGTTTGTGGGCGTTGATATTCAGATTGCTTCCCTCCTTAGTCTTTTCTTGATTCAGCGGTATTGTGGGATGAAGCGGCTCGGACCAACCTTACTCGTCCACGTACGAGAGACCGGTTCCATTGACTGACATGTAACTTTGTTGCATAAGATGGCTGGCGGGTGTCTGTCTCTCCCACTTTAGTTGAATCGGATTCGACAGAGGCGGTCCTTGTAGAAGGTGAAATAGCAACTTGTGTATCACCATTGTGGTTTTGCGTAGGTAAGAATCGTTCTTGCTAGATACCCATAGCAGCCACGTAAAACATGCAACAACAAATTAGAGGACGTCTAACTTGTTTTTGCAGGGTATGATGTGAGATGATATGGCCAGAAACATGATGAGATATATGTGATGTATGAGATGATCATGTTTTGTATAGATTATCACGACTTGCATGTCGATGAGTACGGCAACCGGCAGGAGCCATATGGTTGTCTTTAATTATTTTTGCCGTTTTTGCTTTACTTTATCGCTATGAGTTAGCAATAGTTGTAGAAGCAATAGTTGGCGCGACAACCTCATGGCGACACGTTGATGGAGATCAAGATGATGGAGATCATGGTGTCATGCCGGTGATGATGGAGATCATGCCGGTGCTGTGGAGATGGAGATCAAAAGCACAAGATCATGGCCATATCATGTCACTTATGATATGCATGTGATGTTAATCCTTTTATGCATCTTATTATGCTTAGGACGACGGTAGCATTATAAGGTGATCCCTCACTAAAATTTCAAGATAAAATTGTGTTCTCCCCGAGTGTGCACCATTGCGAAAGTTCGTCGTTTCGAGACACCACGTGATGATCGGGTGTGATAGACTCTACGTTCACATACAATGGGTGCAAGCCAGTGTTGCACATGCGGAACACTCGGGTTAAACTTGACGAGCCTAGCATGTACATACATGGCCTCGGAACACAAGAGACCGAAAGGTCGGACATGAGTCATATAGTAGATATGATCACCATGGAGATGTTCACCATTGAAACCACCTCATCTCACATGATGATCGGACTTGGGTTGGTGAATTTGGATCATGTGACACTCGAATGACCTGAGGGATGTCAATTTGAGTGGGAGTTTTTTAAGTAATATGATTAACTAAACTCATTATCTTGAACAATAGTCTAAGTTGTCTTTGCAAAATTTATGTTGTAGATCAATGGCTCGCGCAGTAGCACCCCTGAATTTCAATGAGTTCCTAGAGAAAGCTAAGTTCAAAGATGATGGAAGTAACTTTGTAGACTGGGCCTGTAATCTGAGGATTATCCTCACGGCTTCCCAAAAGGTTTATGTCCTTGATGCACCGCTCGGTGAACCACCTGCTCCAGTAGAGGCTGCAGACGTTGCGAACGCCTGGCAGGCACGTTCTGATGATTACTCAATAGTTCAATGTGCAATGTTGTATGGCTTAGAACCAGGATTTCAAAGACGTTTTGAACGTCATGGAGCATATGAGATGTTCCAGGAGTTGAAGTTTATCTTTGAGAAGAATGCCCGGATCGAGAGGTATGAGACCTCCGATAAGTTCTATGCTTGCAAGATGGAGGAGAACGGGTCTGTCAGTGAACATGTGCTCGGAATGCCTTGGTATTCCAACCGTCTGGCAGAGTTGGGAATTGTTCTCCCGCCAGAGGCGATCACTGACAGAGTTCTTCAATCACTGCCACCTAGCTACAAAAGCTTCGTGTTGAACTATAACATGCAAGGGATGAATAAGTCAGTGGCCGAGCTGTTTGCGATGTTGAAAGTCGCTGAGTCTGAGATTCAGAAGGAGCATCAAGTGTTGATGGTCAATAAAACCACTAGTTTCAAGAAGAATGGCCAGGGTAAGAAGGTTAACTCCAAGAAGAGTGGCAAAGCAGTTGCCCCTCCCATGGAGAAACCCAAGGCTGGACCTAAGCCAGAAACTGAGTGCTTTCATTGCAAGGGAACTGGTCACTAGAAGCGGAACTGCCCCAAGTCTCTGGCTGACAAGAAGGCGGCCAACACCAAACAAGGTATATATGATATACATGTTATTGATGTGTACCTTACCAAGTCTCGTTGTAGTGCCTGGGTATTTGATACCGGTTCGGTTGCTCACATTTGCAACTCAAAACAGGAACTACGGAATAGATGGAGGCTAGCAAAGGACGAAGTGACGATGCGCGTGGGAAATGGTTCCAAGGTTGATGTGATCGCCGTCGGCACGCTCGCTCTTCGATTACCATCGGGATTAGTGATGAACCTGAATAATTGTTATTTAGTGCCTGCGTTAAGCATGAACATTATATCTGGATCTTGTTTATTGCGAGACGGTTACTCATTTAAATCGGAGAATAATGGTTGTTCTATTTATATGAGTGATATCTTTTATGGTCATGCACCCATCATGAGGGGTTTATTGTTATTGAATCTCGATAGTGATGATACACACGTTCATAACATTGATGCCAAAAGATGTAGAGTTGATAATGATAGCACCACTTTCTTGTGGCACTGCCGCTTAGGTCATATTGGTGTAAATTGCATGAAGAAACTCCATGCTGATGGACTTTTGGGGTCACTTGATTTTGAATCACTTGACACATGTGAACCATGCCTCATGCGTAAGATGACTAAGACCCCGTTCTCTGGAACAATGGAACGGGCAAGTGACTTGTTGGAAATCATACATACTGATGTGTGCGGTCCGATGAGCATTGAGGCACGCGGTGGATATCGTTATTTTCTCACCTTCACCGATGACTTAAGTAGATATGGATATATTTACTTAATGAAACATAAGTCTGAAACGTTTGAAAAGTTCAAGCAATTTCAGAGTGAAGTTGAGAATCATCGTAACAAGAAGATTAAATTCCTGCGATCTGATCGAGGAGGAGAATATCTGAGTTATGAGTTTGGCAATCACTTAAGACAATGTGGAATTGTTTCACAATTGACACCGCTTGGAACACCACATCGCAATGGTGTGTCCGAACGTCGTAATCAAACCTTATTGGATATGGTGCGGTCTATGATGTCTCTTGCCGATTTGCCACTATCGTTTTGGGGTTATGCGTTAGAGACAACTGCATTCACTTTAAATAGGGAACCATCGAAATCCGTTGAGACGACGCCTTATGAGCCGTGCTTTGGTAAGAAACCAAAGTTGTCATTTCTTAAAGTTTGGGGATGTGCTGCTTATGTCAAAAAGCTTCAGCCTGAAAAGCTGGAACCCAAAGCGGAGAAATGCGTCTTCATAGGATACCCAAAAGAGACGGTTGGGTATACCTTCTATCTAAGATCCGAGGGCAAAGCGTTTGACGCTAAGAACGGGTCATTTCTCGAGAAAGAGTTTCTCTCGAAAGAATTGAGTGGGAGGAAAATAGAACTTGATGAGGTTGTCGAACCTTTACTTCAACCAGAGAGTAGCGCAGCGCAGAAAGATGTTTCTGTAGAGCCTGCATCAGTTGAAGAGGAAGCTGATGATGGTGATCATGAGGCTTCGGATCAAGTTGCTATCGAACCTCGTAGGTCGACAAGGGCACGTACTGCTCCTGAGTGGTACGGTAACCCTGTCTTAGAGGTCATGTTGTTGGACAACTATGAACCTACGAGCTATGGAGAAGCAATGGTGGGCCCGGATTATGAGAAATGGTTAGAGGCCAGGAAATCCGAGATGGGATGCATGTATGAAAACAAAGTATGGACTTTGGAAGTATTACCTGAAGGGCGAAAGGCCTTTAAGAACAAATGGATCTTTAAGAGGAAGACGGGCGCGGACGGTAATGTCACCGTCTATAAAGCTCGACTTGTGGCAAAGGGTTTTTCACAAGTTCAAGGAGTTGACTACGATGAGACCTTCTCACCCGTAGCGATGCTTAAGTCCGTCAGAATCATGTTAGCAATAGCTGCATTTTTCGATTATGAAATTTGGCAGATGGATGTCAAAACAGCGTTCCTTAACGGTTTCCTTAAGGAAGAGTTGTATATGATGCAACCAGAAGGTTTTGTCGATCCAGAGAATGCTGACAAAGTTTGCAAGCTCCAGCGATCCATTTATGGACTAGTGCAAGCATCTCGGAGTTGGAATCTTCGCTTTGATGAGGTGATCAAAGCGTTCGGGTTTATACAAGTTTACGGAGAAGCTTGTATTTACAAGAAAGTGAGTGGGAGCTCTATAGTGTTTCTAATATTATATGTGGATGACATATTGCTGATTGGAAACAATATAGAAATGTTGGAAAGCATGAAGGAATATTTGAACAAGAGTTTTTCAATGAAGGACCTAGGGGAAGTTGCTTTCATATTAGGCATCATGATCTATAGAGATAGATCGAGACGCTTAATAGGACTTTCACAGAGCACATACCTTGATAAAGTTTTGAAGAAGTTCAAAATGGATCAGTCCAAGAAGGTGTTCTTGCCTGTATTGCAAGGTGTGAAGTTGAGTAAGACTCAATGCCCAGTGACTGCAGAAGATAGAGAAAAGATGAGTGTCATCCCCTATGCTTCAGCCATAGGCTCTATCATGTATGCAATGCTGTGCACAAGACCTGATGTCAGCCTTGCCATAAGTATGGCCGAAAGGTTTCAAAGTGACCCAGGAGTGGAACACTGGACGGCGGTCAAGAATATCCTGAAGTACCTGAAAAGGACTAAGGACATGTTTCTCGTTTATGGAGGTGATCAAGAGCTCGTCGTAAAGGGTTACGTCGATGCAAGCTTTGACACTGATCTGGATGACTCTAAGTCTCAAACCGGATACGTATTTATTCTCAATGGGGGTGCGGTAAGATGGTGCAGTTCCAAGCAGAGCGTGGTAGCTGATTCTACATGCAAAGCGGAGTACATCGCTGCCTCGGAGGCGGCGAAGGAAGGTGTCTGGATGAAGGAGTTCATGACAGATCTTAGGGTAGTGCCCAGTGCACTGAACCCAATGACTCTATTCTATGACAACACTGGTGCCATTGCTCTGGCCAAGGAACCAAGGTTTCACAAGAGGACCAGACACATAAAGCGACGCTTCAATTCCATCCGCGATTACATCAAGGAGGAGGACATAAATATTTGCAAAGTGCACACGGATCTGAATGTCACAAACCAGTTGACTAAACCTCTTCCAAGGGCTAAACATGATCAACACCAGAACTGTATGGGTGTTAGATTCATTACAATGTAAATCACATAGTGATGTGAGCTAGATTATTGACTCTAGTGCAAGTGGGAGACTGTTGGAAATATGCCCTAGACGCAATAATAAAGTGATTATTATTATATTTCCTTGTTCATGATAATCGTTTTTATCCATGCTATAATTGTATTGATTGGAAACACAAATACATGTTTGGATACATAGACAACACCGTGTCCCTAGTATGCCTCTAGTAGACTAGCTCTTTGATCAAAGATGGTCAAGGTTTCCTAGCCATAGACATGAGATGTCATTTGATAATGGGATCACATCATTAGGATAATGATGTGATGGACAAGACCCAAACTATGAACGTAGCATATGATCATGTCAGTTTATCGCTATAGTTTTCTGCATGTCAAGTATCTGTTCCTATGACCATGAGATCATGCAACTCACTGACACCGGAGGAATACCTTGTGTGTATCAAACGTTGCAACGTAACTGGGTTACTATAAAGATGCTCTACAGGTATCTCTGAGGGTGTATGTTGAGCTGGCATGGATCGAGACTGGGTTTTGTTACTCCGTGTGACGGAGAGGTATCTCAGGGCCCACTCGGTAATACAACATCACAATAAGCCTTGCAAGCGAAGTGACTAAAGAGTTAGCCACGGGATCTTGTATCACGAAACGAGTAACGAGACTTGGTAACGAGATTGAACTTGGTATAGCGATACCGACGATCGAATCTCAGGCACGTAACATACCGAAGAACAAAGGGAACAACATACGGGATTAACTGAATCCTTGACATAGAGGTTCAACCGATAAAGATCTTCGTAGAATATGTAGGAACTAATATGGGCATCCAGGTCCCGCTATTGGTTATTGACCGTAGAGGTGTCTCGGTCATGTCTACATACTTCTCGAACCCGCAGGGTCTGCACACTTGACGTTCGGTGACGTTTCGGTAGTATTTTGTTATGTATGTTGGTGAACGAAGGTTGTTCGGAGTCACTCTCCCGCGAAGACGTTCGACTACATCAACTGTGTTTCTTAACGCTTCCTGCTTAGCGATCTAGAAGGGTACGTAGATCCACTCTCCCTCTCGTAGATGCTCATCACCATGGATAGATCTTGCGTGTGCGTAGGAAAGTTTTTGTTTCCCATGCAACGTTCCCCAACAGAACGAGCCCCCGGTAACAGGTTGGCGTTGTTCCCCGGCAGAGCTCCTTGTCGGTATCGGCGTTGTCACCCCTATAAGCAAAGACAGGGGGACGGCTCGTCCCGACAAGGGTTTTCACCACGTGGATGACTCCACATCCCGCAGTAAGGAAGATACTAAGGGTTTCCTTGGGAAAATGAGAAGTACTGAACTGGAAACATGCGATATACTTATCTTTTCTAGGTAGTATCTTCTTTTCGAGCGTGATGGGCCGTCATCATTGTTTCTTTGTTCCCCTTCCCTGTTTTCTTGATGGTAAAACATGTAGGGTGAGGACAGTAACAGAGATTATGGTTTCATCATGCATTATAGCAAATCTTTATAACTTAAAAGCGCTCACATTGTAGTCATAAAAAATGCGTAATGAGCATGTAAGGATGATGATATGATGCAATGCCTAGCTTTATTATTGTTGCACAGGGTCTGCGCCTAGCTTTGTACAAAGGGCTACATGCAACATCGGCAAGGCTTGTACAAAAGGTGGCTGCCGGGGACTTAGCCCGGTAGCCGCGCCTTACGGGTAGAACTTACGAAGATGCTCAATGTTCCATGTGTTCTGCACCTTGGTGCCATCTTCGGTCTCCGGACCGACTGCGCCAGGTCTGGTGACTCGTACTACCCGGTAAGGGCCTTCCCACTTCGGCGTCAACTTGTTTGTACCCTTGGCAGACTGAACACGCTGAAGGACAAGGTCGCCTTCCTCAAGGCTCCGGGCGTGAACCCTGTGGCTATGGTAGGGGCGCAAAGCTTGCTGGTAACATGCAGCACGCACAGCAGCCCGGAGACGATCTTCCTCGAGGAGCGTGGCATCGTCATGCCACAACTGTTGTTGCTCTACTTCGTCGTAAGCAAGCACTCGAGGTGACCCGTATATGAGTTCTGTGGGGAGCACTGCTTCCACCTCATACACTAGGGAGAAGGGCGTCTGGCCGGTAGCTCGATTTGGTGTCGTCCTGAGGAACCAAAGAACCACCGGCAACTCATCTATCCAGCGCTTGCCACTCTTCCGCAGCTTATCGAAAGTCCTTGTCTTGAGTCCTCACAGCACTTCAGCATTCATCCTCTCAACTTGCCCGTTGCTTCTCGGGTGAGCCACAGAGGTGAAGGAGAGCTTGCTTCCAAGGTTTTGGATATATTGCATGAAGGCGCGGCTCGTGAACTGGGTGCCATTGTCGGTGATCACTCTGTTAGGCACTCCAAAGCGGCACACCAGTCCTTTCATGAACTTGATAGCTGCCTGTGCGGTCACTTTTCTCACTGGTTCCACCTCAGGCCACTTTGTGAACTTGTCGGTTGCCACGAACAAGAACTCAAATCCCCCAACAACACGGGGGAAGGGGCCTGGGATATCGAGCCCCCAGACCGAAAATGGCCAGGATAGAGGGATTGTTTGCAGGGCTTGCGCTGGTTGATGGATGTTCTTGGAATGGAACTGGCAGGCTTCACACTTGGTGACCAGTTCAGTAGCGTCCTGGAGGGCAGTGGGCCAATAGAAACCCTGTTGGAAAGCTTTCCTGGCAAGGGCCCTTGATCCAACGTGGGAACCACATACTCCTCCGTGAATCTCCGCCAGCCGCTTCAGTCCATTCTCCCGGCAGATACACCTTAATTTCACACCGTTCGGTCATCTTCTGTACAGGGTGTCATCGACAAACTGGTACATACTTGACCGATGGGCTACTCTTTCGGCTTCCTCTTGCTCTTCGGGGAGTTCTCCTGTTTGAAGGAAATGGACTATATGCTGCGCCCAGGTTGGAGCCCGTGGCTCGACAACAAGGACTAAAGGCATCTCCTCGTCTCTGGGAGCGCTTGTCTCAACCGCTAGACCCTAAGGTCCTGCGGGAGGGAGCTGCTCGTCAACCGGAATGGGATTTTCCCCGGCAGCTTCTCTACCAGCGGCTTCGGGAAGCTCTACCGGGAAATGCTTGCCGGAGTTCAACTTTCTTCTCTTCTTGGACATCGCTGATGGGGACACTGATGGTCGTGTGAGGCAGAGAACAAAGGTTCCTGGTTCCACAGGAAGCTTCTTCGTAGCGCACTTCGATAGATGGTTAGCAATGCTGTTTTCCGCTCACGACACATGCTCTGTTTGCAGCCCATCGAAGTGCTCCTCCAATTTCCTCACTTCTTCCACGTAGGCTTCCATCAGCGGGCTCTGGTAATCCTTGTTGACTTGCTTTATCACAAGCTGAGAATCTCCTTGGACGATTAGCATCTTTATTCCCAACTCCACTACGATTCTGAGTCCGGCAAGGAGGCCCTCGTATTCAGCGGTATTGTTGGTGTCTTCCTCCCGGGGGAAGTGCATCTGGGCGACGTACTTGAGGTGCTCTCCGGTAGGGGCGATGAGGAGCTATGGGGACCCCGACTCATAAGTCGTGATCACCGAATGCACGTGTACAGTGATCCCAGTGATCAATGCTCACTGAACACACAGAAGCTGAATAACAAGAGTCTTACATCCACATTTAGCGTCTTACACAAATAGAGACCATGTAGGTCTAGTCTTACATAGATAGGGCCACAAGGGCCAAACACTTAAACATAACAAGCAGCGGAAATCTTGATCGAAAGCGTGAACCCATGCCATCTGCCTTAAACCTACACGCATTCTGACTGGGAAGCGTCCTAGTTCGCATGTTCGTCACCAACGAACTCTTCGCCATATTCCTGCTCTTCCATGCCTGACCAATTAAATAACCAGTGGCAAGAAAATGAGTACTTTGAATGTACTCGCAAGCATCCCAAGTTGTGGAACATGGTATAACAATGCATGATATAGCACTAAGTAGGTAAGTTTTGCAGAAAGCTGATTTTAAGTGCAATGATATGATCAAGTAACCTTGAGTAAGCATGCATCAACTGTCAACAGGTATTCATGTGAACAAGTCTTAGTTATCATCATAAGCAGGGGTTGAACATCTCATGTTCATCATCATGCCAAGTCATCGGACTTAGCTCAAGTATCACCTTCATCACCAACACACACACACACACCAGTTTGTGAAAACATTTGGACGTAGCACAAGAGCGGTCATCCAACTGTCCTTGACCATGGACACGGCTATTCGAATAGTTTTACACTCTGCAGAGGTTGCACACTTTACCCACAAGACTCGGGGAACTTCCGTGTCATCCACGACTCGCGGTATATTACATACCCGAGGTAAGCACCCGAACAATGCCTTTCCCCTAGCGATACTAAACAAAGATTCCACTCATTGGTCCGTGTCTTCATGATGTACAAACACGAGCCTTGCTCTACACAGTACCATCCATGAAGGAACACAACGGTGTGCCCGGTGCCTGTAAAGAGAGCGCATGGTCGCCCTACCAGGCACGACCCCGTATCGAGAGTGACCACGCCACTCCCGCCACTAGTAATGCGGGCTCTATGCTAGTACCCACCAAGGTAATCAACAAAGCCCCGTCCCATAAGGGGTATCGTGGTCGTACATGTAAGGTTGGAATAACGGTCGCAACTTACACCAATCCGTTTTCGAAAACCACACTCACTCACTTGCTCCGGTACACTACTTCTTTGTCAAGTGGCTACCTAGCTCATCATCATCTCTCTCGGGCACTAGTGGCACCCGACGGGGTTTTCGAAAAGTCTTTGAAAACACTTTGTTTCCGTCACCATGCATATTCCCATCCCACTTGCGTAGCAACTAGTAGCAACCTAACTACTCCCACCCGCACAACCCTCATAAGAATGGTAGGGTCATGCACGATGCAAGTATCAATGGTAAAGTGCCGGAGGCATCCCACCGAAGGGGGAACACCATATCCACATGATCAATTCACCGAAACGGAAAGTGCTATATGACACGCATGAAAAAGTTTCTTAACATGGTCAAAGGGCTGCTTGCCTGGCTCAACAAAGTCTTCGGGGTCTTCAAAGTCTTCGTGTCCAATCCCTTCGTCAACAACGTAATCTATCATTGCGGAATAAATGGGCAAAAATAAGCATCACACTGAAACAGAGCACAAAAGCCACTTTAAAAATGTTACCCTACTCTGATAAATACTACAAGCTATTCTAAAAATATTTGTTTTGGTATGAAAAAGGTTTTCAAAACTATTTATAACAGAGGCTAAAAATATTAAAAGCTAGGTTTTAATTAAAATCACTATGTAAAACACTTACACAAAAATGCACAAGTGGCACTGTTAAATCCTACAGAATATTCAAAGATTTGTGGAGTTGGAATTATGTCAATAGGGCAAATAATTTGTCGTGTGGAATTTTTGGCATTCTGAAAGAAAATAAAAAGGAAAACGGGTTTGGGCAAATGGGCCAAAAGCGGCTGGCCGAATCGGCCCAGTCGGCGGAGCCGACCCGCGCGAGCCTGGCGTGCGCGCGCGGCTGGTTCAAACCTGACCGGTGGGCCAGGCCGGTCAGTGAGAGAGAGGGAGGCGGGAGACCTGGGGAGGATGACAAGCGGGGCCCGCTTGTCACCACCTTCCTCGGGCCAGAGGAGGTCGAGGGGGCTCACCGGCGGCTACAGGGCACGGGGAGGCGAATGGAGGTCACCGGCGTGCTCAGGGACTCGCCGCCAGTCGGGTGGTGGTGGAGGTGGGAGCCGGGGAGCTCCCATTTGCCGGCGACGAGGAAGTCCGGCGGCGGCTCCTCGGGAAGGGGAAGCTCCGGTCGTCCTATGCACCAAACAGAGGGGGATAAGGAGGGAAACGAGTCAGGAGGGAGCAGGGGTTCCAGATCGGGAGAAAACAAGGGCAGAGGTGGTCGTTTACCTCGCGAACGCCGGTGGCCCGAAGCGGCGGCGCTCGGCTCGATCCCGTGCACAGAGGCCCTCGGGGCTTGCTTGGGTGGCACAGGGGCTCGATTGGAACGAGGAGAGAGAGACCAGAGGGGAGAGGAGGCTCGGGGGAGGCCCTTTTATAGGCGGGGGCGGAGACAGAGGGTGGCACGCGCGGGAGAGCTCGGGCGCGAGCCGTTGAGCTGCAGCAGCCAAAGGTGAGGGCATAGGCGCGGCTAGGGGACCACAGGGGTGCTCTGGAGGGTTGAGGACAAGTAAAGGGGGGCGAGGGGCGTCGCGCGTGTGGGCTCAGCCATTGGAGCTCTCGGGCGGCCGCCGCACGTGCGAAGAGGGGCACAGGAGGGAGAAGGAGGAGGGGGCCGACAGAGAGGGAGGTTGCAAACGCCGAGGGGGACACGGGGGACAGCTCCCCTCATCCCAATGTGGTCGGGAGCCTCGGGATGCTCCTGCTACAGTGCGGCGGCGCACTGTAGCGCGCTCCAGAGCGCCTAAATGGCATGCCATGGCATTGCCTTTGGAGCTTTGGGCGCGGCCACTTGTGTCCAGTAGCACCAGAGGGGTATAAACAAGGTGTAGGTGCCCTTGGATTCCCTGGAAAGTCAAGGGAGTAAGAGAGAGGTGGAGGGAGAGAGGAAAAAGGGGCTGTCCAGACTAGTAAAGTGAAGTTTTACCCCATTTAACCATTGAGTCTTGGCCAGAGAAAGTTACTGGAGGTGCAATGCAATACTACAAGGTTGTGGTAAAAATTTCAAGTGAAGGAGAATAGCAGAAGGGGGTCAAACAGGGTTTTTACCACCTGGGAAAAAAGTGTTTGATGATGGTTTGGCTAAGAAAATGGAGTTTGCTTGCCCTGAGTTTTAACAGGGTCAAATGGTGGTTGGAAATAGGGTTGACCACCAAGTTTGAGCTTGATTGAAGAAAGTTCACAATGTAACTTTGTGAAACCCTAGAAATCAACAGAATCAGATTTCTGTAGATCTAGTCATGATTTCACCTCCCACAAATCCACCACTTGGTGTGGCATCATTATTTGTGGTTTAGCACATGCCCACAAAGTTTGGGGTCAAGGGAAGAAACTTCACAATGTAAAGTTGTTCAAATTTGGCTCTGGACAGAAATGGTTTTGGAATATTTTGATGAAGCAAATCAATTGGGATTGAGATGAAAATTTGCAAGATCATCACATATGACAATTGTGACTTTTTGGAATTTTCTTCGAATTTATTCAAAATATTTCTTATAGAAATATTTCAAAAGCTTGATTTAAGCAGAAAGGGTTTTGAGGGGTTTTGCCCATTATTTTGAACATGAACATGTATTGAAACTCATATATATGGAAAATATATGTCCACTGAGTTTCCCTAAATTTTCTCAAATATTTTTAAAGCATTTAAATAATTTTTCCCTATGAAAAACCATTTCTGGCCTTAAGAAAAAGCCTTTAAATAAAATAGTAAAATAATCTTTAAAATTAATATTTGGTGGTTTTGGGAAGTCATATATATAGTAGGTTTCAAATAAAGCCTTTGGGGAAAAAGGATCCACCCAATTTGAGGACTTGCAGTGCAAACCTTAACTCAGGGGCATCTGAAAACCTAATTTGAATAAATTCTTTTTGGTCAAAATAAATTTTGATAAAAATAGTTTTGGATACTATTCACATGGCATGATCATTGGGCAAGAAGTTTGGATCAAGGAAGATGAATATGGAGAGGAGTAGAACCTAAGAGTGCCAAACATAATCAACCAGACAATCAAACAAGCAACAATTCAAACAAGCATGCACTCAAAAAGTTTTAATTGGTTCCTAATTTTATAAATCCAAGCATAGCAAAGTGATACAAACACAGGGTGTGACAGACCTACCCCCCTTACAAGAATCTCGTCCTCGAGATTCCTAGGCTAAGCGCTAAAAAGATAAGGGAACTCAGATCTAAGATAGTCTTCACGCTCCCAGGTTGCTTCAGCTTTAGTGTGGTTGCTCCATTGGACCTTGAAGTACTTGATGGTGCGGCTTCGGGCGCAACGCTCTGCTTCATCCTGAATGCGAACTGGCCTCTCACGATAAGTGAGGTCTGGCTGAAGGTCGATGGCTTGATGGTCGATGTCCTTGTAGAGGTCGGGGCGGTTGGGAACTTGAAGACACTTCCGGAGTTGTGACACGTGGAACACATTGTGAACATCGGAGAGCTCGGAGGGTAGCTCTAGCTGGTAAGCAACTTCTCCTCGTCTGTCGGTGACCTTGAAGGGGCCGATGTATCTTGGTGCAAGTTTTCCCTTGATGTGGAAACGCTTGGTCCCTTTGAGAGGCGAGAGTCGGCGTAGATCTTCTGTCGGGTCTTGGCGGTCTTGAGATGTTCTTGGATGAGTTGAACTTGCTCTTCTGCTTCGCGGAGGATGTCTGGCCCAAAGACTAGTCCTTCTCCGGTCTCTGACCAGTTGAGGGGAGTACGGCACTTGCGTCCATACAACACCTCAAATGGTGCCATCTGAAGACTCGACTGATAGCTGTTGTTGTAGGAGAACTCGGCGAATGGTAGGCAATCTTCCCACTTGGCTCCATACGCCAATACACAGGCTCGGAGCATATCCTCGAGTATCTGATTTACTCGCTCTGTCTGCCCACCGGTCTGTGGGTGAAAAACAGTGCTGAAGGAAAGCTTGGTTCCCAAGGCTTCTTGGAACCTATTCCAGAACCTTGAGGTGAACTGGGTTCCTCGGTCTGACACAATCTCCTTTGGAACTCCATGGAGGCTTACAATCCGGTTGATGTAGAGGTTGGCCAGTTGGTTCCCATTGTAGGTGGTCTTGACGGGAATGAAGTGGGCTACCTTGGACAGGTGATCGACAATGACCCAGATGGAATCATGTCCTTTGCTTGACCTTGGTAAACCGGTGATGAAATCCATCCCGACTTTGTCCCACTTCCACTCAGGCACTTTGAGAGGTTGCAATAGCCCAGCGGGTCATTGATGCTCAGCTTTTACTCTCTGGCATATGTCACACTTAGCAACAAAGGTGCCTATTTCCCGTTTCATACCATGCCACCAGAATCTTGCCTTGAGGTCTTGGTACATCTTGGTTCCTCCAGGATGGATGGAATAGGGAGTGTCATGAGCTTCTTGCAAGATCAAGTTCTTGAGCTCTTCTTTGTTGGGTACGCAGATGCGCTTCCCAACCATACAACTCCTTGTTCATCCACTGAGAATCCTGGAGCCTTGCCTGCCTTGATCTTCCTCTTGATGCCTTCAATGCTCTCGTGGCCCTTCTGAGCTTCCTTAATATCATCAATCAAGGTAGGCTTTGCTTCGAGGTTGGCTAGGAATCCAGGTGCAACTAGTTCCAAGCCGAAGCTTTCAAGTTCTTCATACAGGGAGGGTAGCCTTTCCTTAATCATAGCATTCAAGGAACAAGTCTTTCTGCTTAAGGCATCAGTTACCACGTTAGCCTTTCCGGGGTGGTATTGAACACTGAGGTCATAGTCCTTGATCAACTCCAACCATCTTCGCTGCCTCATGTTCAATTCCCTTTGGGTGAAAATATACTTCAAACTCTTGTGGTCTGTGTATATCTCACATCGCTTCCCCAGAAGGTAATGTCGCCATGTCTTCAAGGCATGAACTACGGCTGCCAACTCAAGATCATGAGTAGCGTAGTTCTCTTCATGATGACGTAGCTGTCTGGATAGATAAGCTACGACTATGCCTTCTTGCATCAGAACACCTCCAAGCCCGGTTCTCGATGCATCACAATATATCACAAACTCCTTGTGAATATCGGGGGTGGCCAAAACTGGGGCTGTGGTCAATCTCTTCTTGAGCTCTTGGAAGCTTTCTTCACACTTCTCCGTCCATTCGAACTTCGTGTCCTTCTTCAAAAGCCGAGTCATGGGTCGGGCAATGCTCGAAAATCCTTCAACGAACTTGCGGTAATATCCCGCGGGTCCGAGGAAGCTCCTGACTTCGTTCACATTGGTTGGGGATTGCCATTCAGTCACGGCTTCAATCTTGGCAGGATCCACTGACAATCCTTCTGCAGTCAACACATGACCCAAGAATCCAACTTCATGCAGCCAGAATTCACACTTGCTGAATTTGTTATAAAGTTGGTGCTCTCGAAGCTTGTCTAGGACCAATCTCAAGTGTTGCTCATGCTCTTCTTCAGACTTGGAGAAGACGAGTATGTCATCAATGAAGACGACAACAAACTTGTCCAAGTACTCCATGAAGACTTTGTTCATGAGGTACATGAAGTAGGCAGGGGCATTGGTCAATCCAAATGACATGACCATGTACTCATACAGGCCATACCGGGTTACAAACGCCATCTTCAGAATGTCTTGGAGCCTGATCTTCAACTGGTAGTACCCTGACCTGAGGTCGATCTTGGAAAACACCTTCGCTCCATTTAGCTGATCGAACAGGTCTTCAATCTTAGGGAGTGGGTACTTGTTCTTTATTGTGACTTCATTGAGAGAACGGTAATCGACACAGAGTCGGATAGTTCCGTCCCTCTTTGACACAAACAGAACAGGTGATCCCCAAGGAGAGGCACTAGGGCGAATGAATCCTTTTCTGAGCTGCTCTGCCAGTTGCTTCTTCAATTCAGCCAACTCTTCGGATCCCATTCTATAGGGCTTCTTATAGATGGGTCCGGCTCCGGGCATTAGCTCAATGATGAACTCAATGTCACGGTCAGGAGGCATCCCGGGTAGCTCATGAGGAAAAACATCGGGGTATTCGCATACCACTGGCACTTGATCCAACTCAATTCCCGACAGACAATTAACCTGAGGGGCTCGAGTGGAGGCAGGGTTGGGAACATACTTGACTTCTACTCCTTGGCTATTGGTTATGGTAACGATCCTCTTGGCACAGTCCAAGTAGCCTTGGTTCTTGGTCAACCAATTCATGCCAAGGATGACGTCCAAGCCTGGTGAATCCAGAACTATAAGGTCTGCTAGGAAGTCTACCCCGTTGATGATAATCTCAACTCCTTTACATACTATCTTGGACCTCATAACCGAACCCGGGATTTGTATCAACATATGACTACCCAAGGGTGTGGGCTTCATACCACTCTCTAGTGCAAACTTTTGAGTGACAAAAGAATGCGAAGCTCCACAATCAAACAGTACGGTTGCTAGGGTTGAGTTGACGAGGAACGTACCCAGTATGACGTCCGAGTCTTCTTGGGCTTCCTCAGCGGTGACGTGATTCACACGACCTTTGCCATTGTTGGGCTGGTTGCGGGGAGCTGGGTTCCTTGGTGGTGCTCCACGGCCTTGACCTTGGTTTGGCGCATTGGGGCGCGGTGCATCTGGCTTCTTGTTAGGGCACTGCTTAGAGATGTGTCCAGGCTGACCACACCCAAAGCAAGTGACCTGACCATAGTTGTTGTTGTTGTTGTAGTTCCTGCCGCCGTTGTTGTTATTGGGGTTGTTGTAAGCTGGCCTGGGATTGGCATACTGCTGAGGCTGGTAGCTCGGACGAGGTGCAGGAGGTCTATCCTGCTGCGGCTGATAGGTTGGCTTGGCTGGGGCTGGCTGCCAGGGGCGAGGCTTCTGGTTGCTGGAACTACCCTTGCTGATCATCTTGCGCTTGCGAGTGTCGTCTATGGCACGACGCTTGTCTTCCAGCATGAGAGCCTTGTTCACCAGGTCGAAGAAGGTCCGACAGTCGCAGACGATGAGCCGATACTGCAGGGTCTGCTGAAGTCCTTCCATGAAGTGTTCCATCTTGGTAGCCTCCGCGTTGACGTCTTCAGGTGCATACCTTGACAGCAGGTTGAACTTCTGCATATACTCCTTGACAGAGCCACTTCCTTGCTTCAGCGCTCGGAATTCTCTCTTCTTGATAGCCATGATCCCAGAAGGAATGTGGGCGGTGCGTAATCCTTCCTTGAAGTTATCCCAGGTGATCACACGATCGCCTTGCATGACCTTGAATCCATCCCACCAAGCTCTGGCGGTACCTCCGAGGCAGTGAGAGGCATAAAGCACCTTCTCACGGTCCTCGTTGCAGTTGACCAGTGCAAGGAGGTCCTCGATGGTGCGGATCCAGTCGTCAGCATCCAAGGGTTCAGCAGTCTCGGTGAAGGTTGGGGGCGAATTCCTCATGAACTCAGACAGAGTGGAGCGGCCATTGCCGTTCATGCCTTGCTGCTGGTTGTTCACAAGGACTTGGGCCATCTGCTGGATGGCAGCAGTGTTCGCTTGGCGTTCCTCCCGGAGAACTTGGAGAAACTGAGCTATGGTCATGTTCTCCGGTGGAGGTGGTGGCGGGGGAATATCGCCTTGTGGCTGCTCCTGGTGTCCTCCAGCCTGAGCAGTCCCACCAGCTCCCTGTTGCTGGCTGGAGTTGCCGGCTTCAGGGTTGGTGAAGAAGCTGTTGCGGGTTGCAGTCACCATCCTGTTTGGAGCAGCCAAGTCAAATAACTGGGATAAACGAGAGGGAAAGCAGTACTGGAGAAAGCGCGCCTAAGGGGGTTGGTATAGTGCAAGTGTGGTAAAACGAAGGTCAAAAGACCGATACATATATTTAGATAAGATAGACGATGGAGTCGCTTACACGTTGCCTAAGGCAAAAGCGTGACTTGCATCGGAACACAAACAACAAAAGCAAACAACAAGCACACATGGTTTCACATGAACCATTACACGGACTCGACTTCGCATGAGGGGTACATGACTGATCCTACCCTAGGGGTTCTCGGACTCAGGAGGTGGAGTGCTCGGTCTCGTAGCCACGTTCCTCTGGGTCTTCCTCCTATTCATCATCTAAACGGGCATCGTTTCCAGTCGAAGAGGTCGGAGAACGAGGAGGTCCATCTCGACGACGCTTCGTCGGTGGGTCAGTGAAGAGCTCACGGTACTCCTTCGCACTCATGCGATGACGATGAGTGGGTGCATCTCTAGCTGGGGGTACTCCTCCTCGATAAGCGACAGCTGGTCGTCCCTTAGGGGCTCCATCCTTCTTGATCTTGTCTGCCTTCGTCTTGGCTTGACGAAGTAGCTCTCGGGTGTGGTGAAGTTCCTCGCGGAGCTTCACGGACTCCTTAATCAGGTTGTGAACCAGACTATCGGCGGAGAGGCTGAAGTAGGTCTGGAACCTGAATGGTGTGCCATCCTCCTTGGATGGAATCAACATCCAACTCTCGCCAAGATCATCCTTTCTGAAAGGTAGGTAGCGAGTAGCTAGCTCGTCAGCCATCTGTGGAATGATATCTTGAAGGTGTAGGAGTGCCTTGCGTGCAGCTGTCTCGACTGCGAGTGCCATGGTCTCCATCTGTGGTCCTTCAAAGAACCAACTAGTCGGGGAGTCGTTTGCCTTCACGACCACATCCACGTGGTACTCCTTCGTGACGGCATCGACCCAGTGCTCGTGGTAGAGGAAAACGGGTGGTTGGCGAAACTGGCACTTCTCCAGGCTATCCTCAAGGAGTAGGGGAAAGCCGGATGCTAGGAAGGCTTCGGGTACGACGGCCATCTACAAAGGTTTGAAGGGAGGAGAGTCAGTATAGTGCCGTGTGAAGAATAGAAGAGGTTATAAGTACAGAAATTCCTAAGTATAGGTGCTAGGTGTAGTTTTGGAAACGGTTTCATCCTAACTAACGTCCATGCTAACTAAGGATTCCTACAGTCAGGATGGCTCTGATACCAGCTCTGTGGGGACCCCGACTCATAAGTCGTGATCACCGAATGCACGTGTACAGTGATCCCAGAGATCAATGCTCACTGAACACATAGAAGCTGAATAACAAGAGTCTTACATCCACATTTAGCGTCTTACACAAATAGAGACCATAAAGGTCTAGTCTTACATAGATAGGGCCACAAGGGCCAAACACTTAAACATAACAAGCAGCGGAAATCTTGATCGAAAGCGTGAACCCATGCCATCTGCCTTAAACCTACAGGCATTCTGACTGGGAAGCATCCTAGTTCGCATGTTCGTCACCCACGAACTCTTCGCCATATTCCTTCTCTTCCATGCATGGCCAATTAAATAACTAGTGGCAAGCCAATGAGTACTTTGAATGTACTCGCAAGCATCCCAAGTTGTGGAACATGGTATAACAATGCATGATATAGCACTAAGTAGGTAAGTTTTGCAGAAAGCTGATTTTAAGTGCAATGATATGATCAAGTAACCTTGAGTAAGCATGCATCAACTGTCAACAG
The DNA here is from genome assembly GCA_039707655.1 of Elymus sibiricus. Taxonomy (NCBI): domain Eukaryota; kingdom Viridiplantae; phylum Streptophyta; class Magnoliopsida; order Poales; family Poaceae; genus Elymus; species Elymus sibiricus. Next base: position 245,890,653 of record CM077665.1, read on the forward strand.
CTATTCATGTGAACAAGTCTCAGTTATCATCATAAGCAGGGGTTGAACATCTCATGTTCATAATCATGCCAAGTCATCGGACTTAGCTCAAGTATCACCTTCATCACCAACACACACACACACACACACACCAGTTTGTGAAAACATTTGGACGTAGCACAAGAGCGGTCATCCAACTGTCCTTGACCATGGACACGGCTAATCGAATAGTTTTACACTCTGCAGAGGTTGCACACTTTACCCACAAGACTCGGGGAACTTCCGTGTCATCCACGACTCGCGGTATATTACATACCCGAGGTAAGCACCCGAACAATGCCTTTCCCCTAGCGATACTAAACAAAGAGTCCACTCGTTGGTCCGTGTCTTCATGATGTACAAACACGAGCCTTGCTCTACACAGTACATCCATGAAGGAACACAACGGTGTGCCCGGTGCCTGTAAAGACAGCGCATGGTCGCCCTACCAGGCACGGCACCGTATCGAGAGTGACCACGCCACTCCCGCCACTAGTAATGCGGGCTCTATGCTAGTACCCACCAAGGTAATCAACAAAGCCCCATCCCATAACGGGTATCGTGGTCATACATGTAAGGTTGGAATAACGGTCGCAACTTACACCAATCTGTTTTCGAAAACCACACTCACTCACTTGCTCCGGTACACCACTTCTTTATCAAGTGGCTACCTAGCTCATCATCATCTCCCTCGGGCATTAGTGGCACCCGACGGGGTTTTCGAAAAGTCTTTGAAAACACTTTGTTTCCGTCACCATGCATATAACCATCCCACTTGCGTAGCAACTAGTACCAACCTAACTACTCCCACCCGCACAACCCTCATAAGAATGGTAAGGTCATGCACGATGCAAGTATCAATGGTAAAGTGCTGGAGGGATCCCACCGAAGGGGGAACACCATATCCAAATGATCAATTCACCGAAACGGAAAGTGCTATATGACATGCATGAAAAAGTTTCTTAACATGGTCAAAGGGCTGCTTGCTTGGCTCAACAAAGTCTTCGGGGTCTTCAAAGTCTTCGTGTCCAACCCCTTCATCAACAACGCAATCTATCGTCGCGGAATAAACGGGCAAAAATAAGCATCACAATGAAACAGAGCACAAAAGCCACTTTAAAAATGTTACCCTACTCTGATAAATACTACAAGCTATTCTAAAAATATTCGTCTAAGGTTTTGGTATGAAAAAGGTTTTCAAAACTATTTATAACAGAGGCTAAAAATATTAAAAACTAGGTTTTAATTGAAATCACTATGTAAAACACTTACACAAAAATGCACAAGTGGCACTGTTAAATCCTACAAAATATTCTAAGATTTGTGGAGTTGGAATTATGTCAATAGGGCAAATAATTTGTCGTGTGGAATTTTTGGGATTCTAAAAGAAAAGAAAAAGAAAAAGAGGTTTGGACAAATGGGCCAAAAGCGGCTGGCCGAATCGGCCCAGTCGGCGGAGCCGACCCGCGCGAGCCTGGCGTGCGCGCGCGGCTGGTTCAAACCTGACCGATGGGCCAGGCCGGTCAGCGAGAGAGAGGGAGGCGGGAGACCTGGGGAGGATGACAAGCGGGGCCCGCTTGTCATCACCTTCCTCGGGCCAGAGGAGGTCGAGGGGGCTCACCGGCAGCTACAGGGCACGGGGAGGCGAACGGAGGTCACCGGCGTGCTCAGGGACTCGCCGCCAGTCGGGTGGTGGTGGAGGTGGGCGCTGGGGAGCTCCCGTTGGCCGGCGACGAGGAATTCCGGCGGCGGCTCCTCGGGAAGGGGAAGCTCCGGTCGTCCTATGCACCAAACAGAGGCGGACAAGGAGGGAAACAAGGCAGGAGGGAGTTCCGGATCGGGAGAAAACCAGGGCGGAGGAGGTCGTTTACCTCGCAAACGTCGGTGGCCCGAAGCGGCGGCGCTCGGCTCGATCCCTTGCACAGAGGCCCTCGGGGCTTGCTTGGGTGGCACAGGGGCTCGATTGGAACGAGGAGAGAGAGACCAGAGGGGAGAGGAGGCTCGGGGGAGGCCCTTTTATAGGCGGGGGCGGAGATAGAGGGTGGCACGCTCGGGAGAGCTCGAGCGCGAGCCGTTGAGCTGCGGCAGCCAAAGGTGAGGGCGTAGGCGTGGCTAGGGGACCACAGGGGATGCTCTGGAGGGTTGAGGACAAGTAGAGGGGGGCGAGGGGCGTCGCGCGTGTGGGCTCAGCCATTGGAGCTCTCGGGCGGCCGCCGCATGTACGAAGAGGGGCACAGGAGGGAGAAGGAGGAGGGGGCCGACAGAGAGGGAGGTTGCGGACGCCGAGGGGGACACGGGGGACAGCTCCCCTCATCCCAATGTGGTCGGGAGCCTCGGGATGCTCCTGCTACAGTGCGGCGGCGCACTGTAGCGCGCTCCAGAGCGCCCAAATGGCATGCCATGGCATTGCCTTTGGAGCTTTGGGCGCGGCCACTTGTGTCCAGTAGCACCAGAGGGGTATAAACAAGGTGTAGGTGCCCTTGGATTCCCTGGAAAGTCAAGGGAGTAGGAGAGATGTGGAGGGAGAGAGGAAAAAGGGGCTGTCCAGAGTAGTAAAGTGAAGTTTTACCCCATTTAACCATTGAGTCTTAGCCAGAGAAAGTTACTGGAGGTGCAATGCAATACTACAAGGTTGTGGTAAAAATTTCAAGTGAAGGAGAATAGCAGAAGGGGGTCAAACAGGGTTTTTACCACCTGGGAAAAAAGTGTTTGATGATGGTTTGGCTAAGCAAATGGAGTTTGCTTGCCCTGAGTTTTAACAGGGTCAAATGGTGGTTGGAAATAGGGTTGACCACCAAGTTTGAGCTTGATTGAAGAAAGTTCACAATGTAACTTTGTGAAACCCTAGAAATCAACAGAATCAGATTTCTGTAGATCTAGTCATGCATTTCACCTCCCACAAATCCACCACTTGGTGTGGCATCATTATTTGTGGTTTAGCACATGCCCACCAAGTTTGGGGTCAAGGGAAGAAACTTCACAATGTAAAGTTGTTCAAATTTGGCTCTGGACAGAAATGGTTTTGGAATATTTTGATGAAGCAAATCAATTGGGATTGAGATTAAACTTTGCAAGATCATCACATATGACAATTGTGACTTGCTGGAATTTCCTTGGAATTTATTGAAAATATTTCTTATAGAAATATTTCAAAAGCTTGATTTAAGCAGAAAGGGTTTTGAGGGGTTTTGCCCATTATTTTGAACATGACCATGTGTTGAAACTCATATATATGGAAAATATATGTCCACTGAGTTTCCATAAATTTTCTCAAATATTTTGAAAGCATTTAAATATTTTTTCCCTATGAAAAACCATTTTTGGCCTTAAGAAAAAGCCTTTAAATAAAATAGTAAAATAATCTTTAAAATTAATATTTGGTGGTTTTGGGAAGTCATATATATAGTAGGTTTCAAATAAAGCCTTTGGGGAAAAAGGATCCACCCAATTTGAGGACTTGCAGTGCAAACCTTAACTCAGGGGTTTCTGAAAACCTAATTTGAAAAAAATTCTTTTTGGTCAAAATAAATTTTGATAAAAATAGTTTTGGATACTATTCACATGGCATGATCATTGGGCAAGAAGTTTGGATCAAGGAAGATGAATATGGAGAGGAGTAGAACCTAAGAGTGCCAAACATAATCAACCAGACAATCAAACAAGCAACAATTCAAACAAGCATGCACTCAAAAAGTTTTAATTGGTTCCTAATTTTGTAAATCCAAGCATAGCAAAGTGATACAAACACAGGATGTGACAGGAGCACACCTGCTCCAGCCCCTTGGAGTGAGAAAGCACCGTCAAAGTACATGATCCAATCCTTGGGTGCTTCTTTGCCGGGGAGGATTGTCTCCGGAACTTCATCATCTGGCGTGGGTGTCCATTCTGCAATAGACTCCGCCAACGCCCTGCTTTGAATGGTGGAAGTGCTCTCATACTTCAATCCGAAGCTTGACAGTTCCAATGCCCACTCAACTATCCTGCTAGTGGCTTCGGGGTTTCTCAGTATGCGTTGCAACGGGAAACGGGTGACAACTGTTATCTCATGGGCTTGGAAGTAGAGGCGCAGCTTCCTCGAGGCCATGATGAGGCCGAAGATCAGCTTTTGTACTCCGGAGTACCTTGATCTAGCCCCCTGTAACAGGGAAATGACAAAGTACACGGGTCGCTGCACCATTTTCTTCTTTGCCACTTCTTTGGATTCGCTGCCAACCATTTGCTGAGACCCCCCTTGATCTGTGTCGAGTCCTGTCGCGGATGTTTCTTTCTCGTCCCCGGCAGCATCAGCAGCGGCTGCTGAATCTCCATCCACCTCCCGCTGCGCCACCAGTGCTGCACTAACCACTTGATTCGTTGCCGCCAAATATAGCAGCAACGACTCTTGCGGTTTAGGAGCGACTAAGGTGGGAGCAGAGGATAGGTATTCCTTTAGGTTTTGTAGCGCTGCATCTGCCTCCGGGGTCCACTTCATCGGGCCAGCCTTCTTCAAGATTTTGAAGAACGGCAAGGCGCGGTCAGCGGACTTGGAGATGAACCTACTCAACGTGGCAACGCATCCAGTCAAGCGTCTGATATCCTTGATGGTCTTGGGTGCATGTATCTGTTCGATCGCCTTGATCTTGTCGGGATTGGCTTCTATTCCTTGCTGAGATACGAAGAACCCAAGCAGCTTGCCGGATGGGACACCGAACACACACTTTTTAGGGTTGAGCTTCAGGTTGATCTTGCGCAAGTTTGCGAAAGTTTCCTCCAGATCTTGTATGAGAGTGGCTTCATCTTTGGTCTTGACCACGATGTCATCCATGTAGCCTTCCACATTTCTGGGCAGCTGAGGTCCAAAACCAATTTGAAAAGGTCCCTCGGGCAAGCGTTGTTCAAGTCAGTGAAGTCTATGCAAAGCCTCCATTTCCCATTTGCCTTTCGTACCACCACCGGGTTTGCCAACCAAGTTGGATGCAGCACCCCTCAGACCAAACCAGCTGCTTCAAGCTTCTTGATTTCCTCGGCAATGAACTGCTGTCGCTCCAAGGCTTGTTTCCTAACCTTTTGCTTGACGGGTCGGGCACGAGGGCAGACATCAAGGTGGTGCTCAATCCTGGGAACACCGGGGATGTCAGATGGTTTCTAGGCAAACACATCGACATTCTCCTGCAGGAAGGTAACGAGTGCGCTTTCCTATTTGTCAGTAAGGGTAGCACTGATGGTGAAGGTACCACCAGTGCCATCCTCCCTTGCCGGGACTTTCTTCGTCTCAGGATAGGTGACCCTGGTCTTCTTGCTAGTGGAACTCTCCGGCAGGTCATCGTCGGGTGCAGTGCACTCCGAAGAGGCATGCTTCCCGGAGTCCTTGCCGATGTTCTTGCCAGTCTTCTTCATTTTCTCTATGCCCTTGGCGGGAGCTAGGATTTTTGTGGCTTCAGCTGCTACCGCGTCGCGATACATCTGGTCCACGTAGATAACCGCGCTCTTCTTGTCGGATGGGATGGAAATGACCCCAATGTGCCCTGGCATCTTCAAGGTATTGTAGGCATAGTGGGATGCCGCCATGAACTTTGCCAGAGCTGGGCGATCGAGGATTCCGTTGTAAGGCAGTGGGATTTCGACGATGTCGAGCACTATACTCTCTGTCCGGAAGTTCTACTCCCCGCCAAATGTCACAGGCAGAGTGATCTTTCCCTTGGGTCGGCTCCTGCCGGGGTTGATTCCTTGGAACGTACCCGTGGCTTCGAGCTCTTCATCAAGGATCTGCAGTTTCTCAGCCACTCTAGGGAAGATCAAGTTCAATCCGGCCCCGCCGTCAACTAACATCTTAGACACTTTGAGGTTGCGGATTGTTGGGGAAACCAACATTGGCAAACATCCGACCATAGTGGTACGGTCAGGATGATCCTCTTCGTCAAAGATGATAGGCGTGCGGGACCATCTGAGTGGCTTCCTAGATTCTAAAGCCGGTTCCACAACATTGACTTCGCATGCCCACTGCTTGAGCTAGCGGCGAGAGGAATGCAAGGATGCACCCCCATCGATGCATATGGCTTTGGTTGCTTTCTGAAACTCCCTGTCGCTTTAATCCTCATCATCATCCTCATCTTCACTCATATCGTCTGTTTCCTTCTTTTCTCGGCCTCTGGCGGGTTTTTCCTTTTGCTGCAGGGTTTTGCCGCGGCGACCTCCTCTACCACCATGGCCTTTTCTGGCAGCTACGTCCTGGCCTTTTTCCTTGTCGCGTTTCTCGTACTCGGCCCTTTGTTTCTCAACAAGTTGCTCGACCTGTCGGCATTCTTGGAGATCATGGCCCTTGGTGCAGTGAAATATGCAATACGTCCCGTCGGACTTCCCGGTCTTCTCAACGGCAGCAGCCTCCCGGCAATCAGCGCACGCGGCAGCTCCCTTGCCGGGGGTTTCGGCTTTCGCCTTCTTGCCTGCACTGAGGTCTCCGGAGCTCTCGACAGCCAATATTTCTTTTCCCTTATGCTTCTTGTTGTGCTTCCTGTTCCTTCCCTTCGGGTCGGGGGCGTCGTCGTCATCATCAGAGTCCACTTCGACGCCCGCCTCCTCTCCAGGAAGTCGCCTTCCTTCTTCAGCTCGAGCACACTTATCCGCCATGGTGTAAAGCTCATTAACAGTCTTGGGGAGCTTGACGTTCATCTTGTCTCGCATTCTCCTGTTGCGCACGTTCGAGTGGAACGCGGCAATCACCGCTGCCGGATGGATCTCTGGAATGTTGCGGTGCACTCGGCTGAATCTGTGGATATACATTGTCAAGGTTTCTCCCTCCTTTTGCGGAGGACTTGGAGATCGCTGGGCTGGCCTGGTTCTTGATGACCACCGGTGAAGGCGCCAACGAACTCGTTGCATAGATCAGCCCAAGACGAAATGGAATTGTCCGGCAGGTGCATCAGCCATGATCTCACATTTGGCTTGAGTGCCAAATGGAAATAGTTGGCGAGCACCTTTTCATCTCTTCCTCCCGCAGCTTGAACAACTATCGTGTAAATGCCCAAGAACTTCGCAGGGTTCAGCTTCCCGTCGTATTTCTCCGGCAGCTCAGGCTTGAAAGCTCGGGTCGACGGCCAGCGGACCCGTCGCAGCTCGCTAGTGAAGGCAGGGCAACCAACCTCGTAAGGAAGGTACCAACACTGGGCGTGGGGTCGTCGACGTCTGGATCGTTGCGCTTGTCGGATTGACGGTGCGCTTCCCGACGTCGCTCGATGGTGATGCGCGTGTCTTCTTTCCGCCGGTCTTCAAGGACACTCCGTTGATCCTGGCGGTCACACGGGCCAAACGAGACTATGGACACCTCATCTTGCTCATCAGCATGCGAAGCTTGCTGCGGCTGCCTCTGGGCCTGTGGTCACGGAGGGGACTGCACCGGTGGGGTGGCCCCTTCAACGCGCTCGCCGCCCCAGGCTGTCGCTGCTGTTTGCGTACGTCGCGACGGCTCTGCATGCTGGGTCTTGTTGGCTTCAACGAAAGAAATCAAACTCTGAATGGTGGCTCATCATTCATCCATCTTATCAGCCACTGGCATGAAGTTGAGCAGCATCCCGACTCGCGTCGTGGCCTCCTCTGTGGTGCCCGGCATGGCGAAAGAGGCGGACTACGACGTTGCTCAACTCTTGGTAGGACCAAGAGAAGCGTCACCACTTCCTTGATGTCGTGCGCCACTCGCCGGAGCTTTCTGATGGGCAGCGGGCCGATCCTGCGGGGTTGCGGCTCCGTTGGGCGCCCCGTCTCGTTCCGCACGAGGTGCACGCCCAACAATCTCGCTGGTGACGGGTGCGGCCGGAAGGTCACGGCTCGCACCACATCGGGCGCCGCTGAGGTGGCCTCGGCCATCCGCGCGGCGGGGAGGTGATGAACAGATGTTCCCTCCGCCCGTGGCGTCGGGGCCGAGCTCGCCATGTTGTTGTTGTAGTTGCTCCTCTCCGACGCCTCCTTCTCCATCTCCGGCCGTGAAGGGATGGACGGGGGCGCCGCCTGCGCTGACCGCGTCGTCCACGATGCCCGCCTCGCCCGCAACCGCCGTGGCGCCTACGGCGCCAGCGGCCGCGTGTGAGGGAGCCTTCGAAGTGGAGGGATGTGTGGCCGCGCTGGATTTCTTTTAGGGGGCCATTGTTGAAGAAGATGATGATGAAGATTGATTCGCCGTTCACGAACTTGGGTTCGCGCAAATGATGCACGCCCCTTACCTGGCGCGCCAAAGATGTCGGGGCACGGATGCTCACGATCACCTATGGGACCAGAGGTCCCTTGTGGTTCGGCAAGGGGGTCACATTGCACGAAGAGCAGAGAGCATGAGACGACGCAACGATCAGGACACATGCATTTTACCCAGGTTCGGGCCGCTGCGAAGCATAAAACCCTACTCCTGCTTTTTGGTGGATTGATTGGAGGAACACGAAGAACGCAGAGCGCCTAACCCCGGCAAGGACTGCTGTCGGGGAAAGAGTGGCTATGCGAGTACAAGTGTTTGGGGGTTCGAATTGCCAACCTTGAGCTAGGTTGCCTTGGGCCTCCTTTTATAGTGCAAGGGGTTACGATAATGGCAAAACAGACATTATCTATCAATTAGGTAGCTAAGCAGAGCTATCATACCTAACTCTGGCATTTAGGACAAAATGCCATGATTACCTGCCTAGGTGGCGTTTGGGGGTGCATCCCCGGCACGCTCTTGCCACCGCTTGGCCGGTCGTTGCTTACGGTCTTGACACGCTGCAGGACAGGTGTCAACCGAGCGTAACTTGCATTCCAATGTGTCGCCACGTGCTTAGCGAGAGCTGATTAGTCGCCTGAGGGCTCGACACCGCATCGATAAGTGACAGGCGTAGCGATGCGGTGGAGCGGTGGCTGGCTGGCTCACGCCTGCCGGGGAGTGGCTTGCCGGGTCTTCTGGGAGGTGTGCACGTCTTGGTCCCCGGCAAGCGTCAGGGACGTGCTTGGCGTGTTGCAGTCCGGGCTTGGGCTGCCGCGTTGATCTTGTCGAAGTCTTGGTCTTTATCATGGCCGGGTTTTTGCTTCTACCGCCCGTGCATAAGTCAGGGGCACTGGGTACCCCTGTACTAGTGCACCAACAAGGCGTGCCTCGCTTCCCCTTCTATCACTGGGAGAGGACACCGCAAGATCGAACCCATCACAAAGCACCTCTTCCCATGGAAAGAAAAATCAATCTAGTTGGCCTAACTAAAACAAAGACTGGAAGAAGAAATACGAGGCTATAAGTAATCATGCATATAAGAGATCAAAGAAGACTCAAATAATATTCATGGATAGAAACAGATCATGAACTCAAAATTCATCGGATCCCAACAAACACACCGCAAAAAGTCATTACATCAAATAGATCTCCAAGAGACTATTGTATTGAGAATCAAAAGAGAGAGAGAGAAAGCCATCTAGCTACTGCCTACGGACCCGTAGGTCTATGGTGGACTACTCACGCATCATCGGAAAGGCACCAGTAAGGATGATGAACCCCTCATTGATGGTGTTAGATTGGATCTCGTGGTTCTAGAACTTGCGGCGGCTGGAAGTGTTTTTCGTCGACTCCTCTAGGGTTTGTGGAATATTTGGGTATTTATAGAGCTCAAAGGCGGTGGAGGAGATACACGTGGGCCCCACAACCCACTAGGGCGCGCCCTGGTGTCTTGTGGGCCCCACGAGCCTCCCCTTAGGTGCTTCCTTGGCTCACAAGTTGTCTTCTGGTCCAAAAAAATATCCAAAAAGTTTTGTGGCAATTGGTCTCTGTTTGGTACTGATATTCTGCGAAGTAAAAAACAAGCAAAAAACATCAAATGGTACTAGGCACCATGTCCAAAAAAATTTATAAAGTTGCTATAAAATGATTGTAAAACATCCAAGAATGAGAATATAACAGCATGGAACAATCAAAAATTATAGATACGTTGGAGACGTATCCAACTCCACGAAGAACACGGGGAAGAACGAGGAGAAATCACAAGAGAATCACTCAAGAACAAGTCCAATCACACATCCACTAGACTCAAAACCACACAAGATCCACAAGGTACAAGAACAAGAAAGGGAAAGAGGATACATGGTAGATTTGATCCCAAATCCCATGGGGAGATGGGGCCTTGAATCCACTAGGGATCTTCCCTCGCAAGGGGCCTTGACATCCACTAGGGGATCATCTCACATGGAGGTCTCATCTCCATGGGAGAGGTAGTGGAGGAGCTATGCTCAACAAATCTCAATGCTAAACATAAGCTAACCCTAGAAATGAGAGAGCTAGGGAATTTTTTCTAGAGTAGAGGATGACATGGGCTGAAGAGATAAGGTAGGGGCCCCCTGTGGGCCCCAGCACACAACATGGCGCGGCCAGGGGGTGGCCGCGCCCTGTTGCCTCCTCGTCCATAGGTGCCCCTCCCTGATGTGTTTTCAGCACCCAAAATTCTTAAAGATTCTAGAAAAATTCATGTTAAATTTTTGTGGCATTCTGATACTTTTTATCTTTGGGTCATTTTTTTATTGCACGGAAAACTCAGAAAATAGGATAATCATAGCATTTTATTTTATTCAACTAACAATAACAGAGAGAAAACTAGTAATACAGGGAGTTGTGCCTACTAAATTCATCAACCACATGTCTTTCAAAAAGGATCAATTAATAAGGTTGATCAAGTCTTATTAATAACTGTTTCCAATTGACATGCAACCGAAGAATTTTTGTATGACACTAAGTTACTGATACTTGTGATCTACGTTGGGTTTCCTGTGAAGAGGAACGGGTAATTGCAGCACAAAGCAGATAAGTATTTCCCTCAGTTATGAAACCAAGGTTTATCAAACCAATAGGAATATCAATCCGCAACCATCTTCAGCGGCTGCACACAAATGAACAAAAAACTTGGACCAAACGCGGGCAAGAGGGTTGTCAATCCCCTTGATCTCGTTATTTGCAAGCAAATGTGTTGTGTAGATAATTGTTGATAAATATAAATTGCAAAAATAAATAAAAAGTAAATAAAGGCAGCAAGGTAATTGTAGCGTTTGTAAATATATAATTGAATAGACCCAGGGGGCATAGTGTTCCCTAGCGGCATCTCTCATGTAGGCAACATACGGTGGGTAAACAAATTACTGTTGGGATATTGACAGAAAAGCGGATAGTTATGCGATGTTCACGGCAATGATCATGTATATATAGGCATCACGTCCATAAGCAAATAGGCTGACTCCTGCCTGCACCTATTACTATTACTCCACTCATCGACCGCTATCCAGTATGCATCTAGAGTATTAAGTAAATCAGAGTAATGCTTGGAGAACGATGACATGATGTAGACAAAGTAAACTCAAACAATATGAATGAACCCATCGTTTTATCCTTAGTAGCAACAACACAAAGACGCATCTTGTCCCCTACTTTGTCACAGGGATATAGAAACTCGCCAGGTTGAACCTACCACAACGCACCACTCCCACCGATGAAATATCAATCTAGTTGGCCAAAGCATATCAATAAATCGGAGAGCATTACGAAGCTATAACGATCATGCACTTAAGAGATAATATATTTTAGAGGCATCTCAAATACTTTTCATGAATAATCTGAACATAAACCCACCCTTCATCGGATCCCAACAAACACACCGCACAATAGGATTACATCGGATAGATTAAAGAGAAGATACGATGATCATTGTATTGAAGATCATAAGAGAGAGAGATTGCCATCTAGGTACTAGCTATGGACCCGCAGGTCTGTGGTGAACCACTCACACATCATCATGAGGGCAGCAAGGTTGATGAAGAGGCCCTCCATGAGCGACCCCCCTCCGGCAGGGTGCCGGAACGGAGCTCCAGATGGCCTCGCGACGGAACAGATACTTGAGGCGGCATAAAATGTTTCGGGACTGCTTCCAAGGTTTTCACAATATTAGAGAATTTACCAAAGAGGGACGCCGGGAGGTGCCCGAGGGGGCCACCACATATCAGGGCACGCCCCCCAAGGGCGCGCCCTGATGTGTGGTGGGGCCCTCTTGCGCCTCCCGGCTTCCTTCCAAAACTTCTAGGTCTTCATATAGTCCAGAAAAAATCATCAAAAAGTTTCATGGCAATTGGACTTCGTTTGGTACAGTAAACCTGCAAAGGCAAAAACGCACAGAAAACAACAACTGGCACTGGGCACTGGGTCAATAGGTTAGCATGGAACAATAAAAAATTATAGATATGTTGGAGACGTATCAAGCATCCCCAAGCTTAATTTCTGCTCGTCCTCTAGTAGGTAAATGATAAAAACAGATTTTTTGATGTGACATGCTATCCACTAAGTAATCTTATTCAGGTATGCTCATTGAGAAAAGATGAATCAACAAATATTAACATAGCAATATTCAAAGTTTAAGAAATAGTATTGTTAATTCCTAAAAGTATACGATTCTTAAGAAACGTTTACCCCCCCCCCCCCCCCGGTCATCTTATTGTGTTAGCAAGGCATGGCCCCATCTTCACCACATTAATACAAATGTGAAGCACTACGGTGTCCAAGTCAGGTAATTGGTTCGTACTTTTTCAATATGCATCAACTTTTTATTCTTCACGCAATACATGAGCGTGAACCATGGACATAGCATATAGGTGGAATAGAATGTGGTGGTAGGTTTCAAAGGGGTAAGAGTGGAGAAGAAAGTCTCGCATCAACTCGGCGTATCAATTGGCTATGGAGATGCCCATCAATAGATATCAATGCGAGGAGTAGGGATTGCCATGCAACTGATGCACTAGAGCTATAAGTGTATGAAAGCTCGAATGAAGCTAAGTGGGTGTGCATCCAACTTGCTTGCTCATGAAGACCTCGGGCATTTGAGGAAGCCCGTCGTAGGAATATAGAAGCCAAGTTTGTAATAATGAATAGGTAATTCCCACTAGCATATGAAATTGATATATCATGAGACTCTCTACATGAGGAACATGGTGCCACTTTGAGGCACAAATGTCGTAAAGGATAGTAGCAAAGTCCCTTCTCTCATTTTTTTGAATGGCTGGTGGGATCATTTGGCCTCCCCCATCTTTATTTTCGTCCTGAGTCTCATCTCGACTTATGGGAGAATCATTGTCTCCATCATTCTTTCCTCACTGGGATAATGCTCTAATAATGATGATCATCACACTTTTATTTACTTACAACTCAACATGGAGAACTTATATGAAGATATGACTCTGTATGAATGCCTCTGGCAGTGTACAAGGATGTGCAATGATCTAGCGTGACATGTATCAAAAACATTACGAAGGTGGCTTTGCCACAAATACTATGTCAGCTCCATATGATCATGCAAAGCAATATGACGATGAACGAACTAGTCATGTGAAGTGACGATGGAATTTGCATGGCAATATATCTCGGAATGGCTATGGAAATGCCATGATAGGTAGATATGGTGGCTTTTTTTAGGAAGATATAATAAGGCTTATGTGCAACAGAGCGTATCATGTCACGTGGTTTGGATGCACCGGCGAAAGTTGCACCGATCCTCGAGGTGAGAACGGGCTATGCACGGTACCGAAGAGGCTAGCAAATTATGAAAAAGGTGAGATTGCGTATGTCCATGGTTTCACATTAGTCATAAAGAACTCATATACTTATTGCAATGTTTTATTAGTTTATCATATATCAAAGTACTAATCGCATGCCCCGAGGGAAGAGGTAGGTACGAGTTAACCATCGCGCGCTTCCGACCCGAAACAACACTAGGATTTCAACGAGGAATAGAAATGCTCACACATCATCACCATGCCTCTTTAATTTTTAGATGAACAAAAAGGTCAACCCCTCTTAATATCGACACTTCTACGGTTTAACAATTATGAACTCCACCTATTTCATATTACTACATCAATATTATTAACCCACAATTTCTTTATATGTGCTACATGACGGTTTTGATTATCACTCTTTGAATACATAATATTCTTGGACTAGTCTATATGACCCATGCAAATTACCGTCATTATTGATTAACTCTCAAAAAAATATATGTGAAGAATGAGAGTGAAATCATTTCTATAAAATCTACATGCCACCGTGCTCAAAAAGATATAATTAAAGTACTAGTGCAACTACTGAGCTCAAAAGATATAAGTGAAGCACATAGAGTTTCTATCAAATTATGATGAAGGTGTGTCTTTCTTAAATAGGTGTGTCGAGCAAACAATAATTGTGGCAAACTGAAAGTAAAATCAAACAAAACCAAATGACGCTCCAAGCAAAACTCATATCATGTGACGAATAAAAATATAGCTCCAAGTGACATACCGATGGATTTGAGACGAAAGAGGGGATGCCTTCTAGGGCATCCCCAAGCGTAGACGCTCGAGTCTCCTTTAAAATATTACCTTGGGGTGCCTTGGTCATCCCCAAGCTTAGGCTCTTGCTACTCCTTATTCCTACGTCCATCAAGATAACACCCAAAACTTGAAAACTTCAATCACACAAAACTCAACAAAACCTTGTGAGATCCCTTAGTATAAGAAACATATTGCATACTCTAAGTACTGTTGTAAATTGATTAAAATTTCATAAAGTCATAATAGGTACTGTATTCTAACTTCTCCATGGCTTATACCCCCCGATACAACCCGTAGTTTAATCAAAATAAGCAACTTTGCAAGATAAAACAGAATCTGTCTAAAACAGAACAGTCTGTAGAAATCTGTAGAGACCCTATACTTCTGTAACTCTCAAAATTATGAATAATTAAGAAAACCTCTAAAATTTGTATAGTAACACTGTTTAAAAATTTCAGATCATTATCACGCTCCAGCAAAAATTGAAAATTCCTGTACTCGAGTCAAAAGTTTCTGTTTTGTTTCAGCATCGATTCTACTCATCTTGTGAGTCATCCCAAAGGCTTTACTTGGCACAAACACTAATTTAAACACAAAAACATAACCATTACAGAGGAAATAATCATGCTATTAAAAACAAACAGAAATTTTAAAGCAAAAAAATTAAGATAACTATTGGGTTGCCTCCCAACAAGCGCTATTGTTTTATGCCCCTAGCTAGGCATGATGCATAGTTTCAAGTATTTTCATCTTTGACACTCCCCCCATAAGTGGCTCTCATAATTGATTCATAAGGTGGTTTAATTCTCTTCCTAGGGAAGTGTTCCATCCCTTTATTGAATTGGAATTGGAATCTTATGTTTCCCTCTTTCATGTCAATGATTGCACCTATAGTTCATATGAAAGGCCTTCCAAGTATTATGGGACAAGAAGGATTGCAATCAATATAAAGCACAATGAAATCTATAGGAACATAATTTTTATTTTGCAATAATAAGCACATCATTAATTCTACCTAAAGGTTTCTTGATGGTAGAATCCGCAAGATGCAACTTGAGGGAACAATCTTTAATATTAGTGAGACCAAGCACATCACAAAGAGTTTTAGGAATAGTTGAAACACTAGCACCAAGGTCACACAAAGCATTGCATTCATATTTATTGATCATTATTTTGATAGTAGGTTCCCACTCATCATGCAATTTTCTAGGAATAGAAACTTCAAGCTCAAGTTTCTCATCATAAGATCTTATCATAGCTTCTACTATGTGTTCGGTAAAAGCTTTGTTTTGTTCATAAGCATTGGGTGAGCTAATAACAGATTGCAACAAGGAAGTTATCATAATTAAATTCCTTGTAATACAAGATAGTGGGTGCATCACTAGTTAAAGTTTTGACCACTCCAAACCCACATTTTTCAGTTTTAGCATCAAAATCATCACACTCCAAGCAAACGGGATGCTTCTCTACTAAAGCTGACTCATATCTAGTCCCTTTATCATTTATATTCACAGAGGTAAGTAAATATTCAATTGGAGAAACACCAATCATTTCAAGATCTTCATCATGATTCCGGTAAAAACTGGGTGGAAGAGCTTTTTCTAAGAATTCCCCCTTAGCTCTCAACTTAGCGGTCCTCTCCTTACTTTAATTAATAGATATTTGGATAGATTTTATAGCATCATTGAAATCATGCTTGGGTGGCAAAGCTTTATTTTTAAGAGTTTCCACATCAAGAGCAATTCTATCCATGTTTTTAGCCAAAGTGTCAACTACATGCAATTTTTCTTCTACCATAGTGTTGAAAACCTTTTGAGAATTAATAAATTATTTAATTGTGTTCTCAATATTAGAGGGAATCCTATTAGAATTTGTAGAAGAATTGCCATAAGTATTACCATAAGAATTTCCATAGTTATTAGAGGAATTACCGGGATACGGTCTAGAATTGAAATTTCCTCTATAAGCATTGTTATTGTAATTATTTCGTGAGACAAAGTTCACATCAATAGCATCATTATTTTTCTCAATCAAAGTAGATAAGGGAACATCATTGGGATCAACATGAGCATTTTTACTAGCAACCATGTTCATAAGAGCATCCACTTTTTCACTCAAAGTAGCAATTTCTTTAACAGAATTTACCTTCTTACCGGTTGGAGCCCTTTCGGTATGCCATTGAGAATAATTTGCCATGATGTTGTCCAGAAGTTTTGTGGCCTCTCCTAAGGTCACATCCATAAAGGTACCACCTGCAGTAGAATCTAAAAGATTTCTAGACACAAAGTTTAGTCCAGCATAGAAGTTTTGGATAATCATCCACATATTTAAACCGTGAGTTGGACAATTCCTTATCATTAATTTCATTCTCTCCCCAGCTTATGCAACATGCTCTTGATCTTGCTATTTAAAATTCATTATTTGATTTCTAAGGGAGATGATCTTAGCAGGAGGAAAATACTTGGCAATAAAAGCATCTTTACACTTATCCCATGTTCTAATACTATTACGAGGTAAAGATGAAAACCAAGCCTTAGCTTTATCTCTTAGTGAAAAAGGAAATAATTTTAATTTCACAATATCATTATCCATATCCTTTTTCTTTTGCATGTCACATAATTCAACAAAGGTGTTAAGATGTGACGCGGGATCCTCATTAGGTCTTCCTGAAAATTGATCTTTCATGACAAGATTTAGCAATGCTGCATTAATATCAAAAGCCTCCGCACTAGTGGCGGGTGGTATAGGTGTACTAATAAAATCATTATTATTAGTATTGAGAAGTCACACAACTTGGTAGTATCTTGACACATGGTGACCGAACAAGCAAAGTAACAAGCAAGACAAGTAAACTAGCAAGCGAAGAAGTAGACTAGTAACAAGCAAAGATAAATATTTTTGTATTTTTGATTTTTATGAGACGAGCTAAATATAAAAACAAATAAAAAGAAGAACAAGTGAATGAAAATTTATGTGAAGTTAATTGGTAGTTGATGATGATATTCCCCGGCAACGGCACCAGAAATCCTTCCTGATACTTGTGATCTGCATTGGGTTTTCCATGAAGAGGAACGGGTAATTGCAGCACAAAGCGGATAAGTATTTCCCTCAGTTATGAAACCAAGGTTTATCAAACCAATAGGAATATCAATCCTCAACCGTCTTCAGCGGCTGCACACAAATGAACAAAGAACTTGCACCCAACGCGGGCAAGAGGGTTGTCAATCCCCTTGATATCGTTATTTGCAAGCAAATGAGTTGTGTAGATAATTGTTGATAAATATAAATTGCAAAATAAATAAAAAGTAAACAAAGGCAGCAAGGTAATTGTAGCATTTGTAAATATATAAGTGAATAGACCCGGGGGGCATAGTGTTCCCTAGCGGTATCTCTCATGTAGGCAGCATACGATGGGTAAAAAAATTACTGTTGGGCCATTGACAGAAGAGCGGATAGTTATGCGATGTTCACAGCAATGATCATGTATATATAGACATCACATCCATAAGCATATAGGCCGACTCCTGCCTGCACCTATTACTATTACTCAACTCATCGACCACTATCCAGCATGCATCTAAAGTATTAAGTAAAACAGAGTAATGCTTGGAGAACAATGACATGATGTAGACAAAGTAAAATCAAACAATATAAATGAACCCCATCGTTTTATCCTTAGTAGCAACAACACAAAGACGCATATTTTCCCCTACTTTGTCACTGGGATATAGAAACTCGCCAGGTTGAACCTACCACAATGCGCCACTCCCACCGATGAAATATCAATCTACTTGGCTAAAGCATATCAATAGATCGGAGATCATTACGAAGCTATAATGATCATGCACTTAAGAGATAATATATTTCGGAGGCATCTCAAATACTTTTCATGAATAATCTGAACATAAACCCACAATTGATCGGATCCCAACAAACACACCGCACAATAGGATTACATCGGATAGATCAAAGCAAAGATGGGATGATCATTGTATTGAAGATCATAAGAGAGAGAGATTGCCATCTAGGTACTAGCTATGGACCCGTAGGTCTGTGGTGAACTACTCACACATCATCATGAGGGCAGCAAGGTTGATAAAGAGGCCCTCCTTGATCGATACCCCTTCCGACAGGGTGCCGGAACAGAGCTCCAGATGGCCTTGCGACAGAACAGAGACTTGCGGTGGCGGAAAAAGTGTTTCGGGACTGCTTCCAGGGTTTTCACAATATTAGAGAATTTATTGGCCGAAGAGGGACGTCGGGAGGTGCCCGAGGGGGCCACCACATATCAGGGCGCGCCCCCTAGGGCGCACCCTCATGTGTGGTGGGGCCCTCGTGCGCCTCCCGGCTTCCTTCCGAAGCTTCTAGGTCTTCATATTGTCCAGAAAAAATCATCAAAAAATTTCATGGCAATTGGACTTCGTTTGGTACAGTAAACCTGCAAAGGCAAAAACACGCAGAAAACAGCAACTGGCACTGGGCACTGGGTCAATAGGTTAGTGCTCAAAAATATTATAAATTGGTAAATAAGGACCCAAAAAGTATCCTAGAAGGATAATATATCAACATGGAACAATCAAAAATTATAGATACGTTGGAGACGTATCAGTTACCTCAATGGGGATTTGCATTTCCCCAACAATAAGATTATAATATTTCTTCTTGGCAGTAGGTAGAGGAATTTTGAATTCTCCAACGATGACCATGGCACTAGGCTCAATGACATTAATTTTGTTAACCAAGATTTGTTTCTTCATAAAATGAACGGTATGTTGTTTGCCATTGACATGAAAAGTGACCTTGCTTTTGTTGCAATCAATATCAGCCCCTGCAATATTTAAAAAGGGTCTACCAAGGATGATGGACATATTGTCGTCCTCGGGCATATCAACAATAACAAAGTCTGTTAAGATAGTAACATTTGCAACCACAACAGGAACATCCTCGCAAATTCCAATAGGTAAAGCGGTGGATTTATCATCCATTTGCAAGGATATCTCAGTGGGTGTAAGCTTATTTAATTCAAGTTTCTTATAAAGAGAAAAAGGCATAGCACTAACACCAGCTCCTAAATCACATAAAGCTGTTTTTAACATAGTTTCATTTAATGGAGCAAGGTATGGTGGGTGTACCGGGATCTCCCAATTTCTTAGGCACTTCACCATCAAAAGAATAATTAGCAAGCATAGTAGCAATTTCAGTTTCAGGTATTTTTCTTTTGTTGGTAATAATATCCTTCATATACTTAGCATACAGAGGCATTTTCAAAATATCAGTCAAGCGAGTGCGCAAAAGGACGGGTCTAATCATTTCAGCAAACCGTTCAAAATCTTCATCGTCCTTACTCTTAGAAGCCTTACAAGGGAATGGCATGGGTTTTTGAACCCATGGCTCTCTTTCTTTTCCATGCTTTCTAGCAACAAAGTCACTTTTATCATAGCGCTTATTTTTAGGAGGTGGGTTATCAAGATCTCCAACAGGTTCTATTTTCACATCATTATCAGGTTCTTTATTTTTATTATTATCTGGTGAAACATCTGCATGAACATCATTATTCTTACTATCATTCTCATTATCACTAGGTGCATGTTCACTACCAGATTGTGTCTCAGCATCATAAATAGAAACATCATTATGATTCTCAACAGGTTTTTCTATAATGGGTTCACTAGAAGCATGCAAAGTCCTATCATTTTTCCTTTTCTTTTTCTTATTAGGTGGACTAAGTGCATCATCATTAATTCTCTGAGAATCTTGTTCTACTCTTTTAGGATGACCTTCAGGATAAAGAGGTTCCTGAGTCATACGACCTCCACTAGTCAGTACTCTAACAACATTATCATTCATATTATTATTTATCTCAGCAAGAAAATCATTTTGTGACTTGGAAACTTGGTCTAGTTGGGTATGAACCATAGAAGCATGTTTACCTAGACCTTTAACATCATTAGCAATTCTAAACATCAAGTCACCCAAGCAATCTATCATCATAGCATTACGTCTTAATTGATCTTTAACATAGTTGTTGAAGTGTTCTTGCTTAACAATGTAATTATCAAATTCATCCATGCATTGACTAGGAGTCTTAGTATAAGGTATATCACTTTCATTAAAGGTACGGAGAGGTTTTACCTCTATTACCTGTGTCGGGTTGTCAAGTCCATGTATTTCTTCGATAGGTGGCCGTTTCTTGACATCTTCAGATTTAATACCTTTTTCTTTAATAGATCTTTTGGCTTCCCGCATATCTTCGGGACTAACGAACAAAATACCTCTCTTCTTTGGAATAGGTTCCGGCGGTGGTTCAGGAAGTGCCCAATCATCGGCATTTTGCAATATCTTATTCAATATTTCTTCAGCTTGTCCAACTGTTCTTTCCCTGAAAACACAACTGTCTAGGAAATCCCTAGAAGCATTGGTTAGTCCATTATAAAAGATATCAAGTATTTAATTTTTCTTAAGAGGATGATCAGGCAAAGCTCTTAGTAACTGGAGAAGCCTCCCCCAAGCTTGAGGGAGATTCTCTTCTTCAATTTGCACAAAGTTAAATATTTCCTGTAAGGCAGCTTGTTTCTTATGAGCAGGAAAATATTTTTGAGAGAAGTAATAAAGCATATCCTGGGGACTACGCACACAACCAGGAGCAAGAGAAAGGAACCATTCTTTAGCCTCGCCTTTTAGCGAGAAAGGAAAAAGCTTAAGGATGTAATAATAGCGTATCTTTTCCTCACTAGTGAACAAGGCAGTAATATCATTTAATTTAGTAAGATGTTCGACAATAGTTCCAGTTTCATAACCATGGAAAGGATCAGACTCTACTATAGGAATTAACTCAGGGTCTACAGAGAACTCATAATCCTTATCAGTAACAAATATAGGAGAAGTAGCAAACTTAGGATCACGTTTCATTTTCTCCATCATGGATTTTTCTTTCAATTTGCATATTAGTTTCTTGATGAGGACATCTATACTATGACTCCATCTCTACCTCATGAACAACCTGTTGCTACAAAGAAGATGTCCAATGATGAAATCAGGATTGGACCCATTACAAGAGCTCGTGCTAAACTACTAGAACAACAGGTGAATTCTCTCTTAGTTGATAATGCTATTTATGTTAATGAGAGCTTTATACTGCCTAAATCCTTGTGTGTGTGTGTGTGTCATTAGGTACATTGGAGAGGAAGGCATAGCACAAGGGAGCAAGGAGGAGAGCAAGGAGGCAGTGCAGCTGGGCAGGGAGGAGGGCCCTGCAGTTTCCAGGGCGGTAGTACCGCCCCACACCAGCGGTAGTACCGCTTAAAGCGGTAGTACCGCCCCGTGCTACCGTACTCAGTACCGCTTAGCAAAATAGTTCTGGCATCCAAGCGACCTAACCGGTACTAGAGCGGTACTTAAGCGGTAGTACCGCTTGGAGCGGTAGTACCGCATGCTATAAGCGGAACTACCGTGCTGCCTGCGCGCAGGCTTTTGGGCTGACGGCCCGTGTACCCCTTCCAACTATCTTAGGATATAAATACCTTCCTTAGGGTTAGTTAGAGGCAGACCACGTTTTGATTAAACCTCTTTTCAGATTGAATTGCTTTAAGCATTCCTCTGTAATCAATATTCCTCTTTGATTCGATCAGGAGTATTCTACCTTCACCACTTTGTTGCGATCTGGTGTTTATCCTACTGCAAGATTCAAGTGTTTTCTGCTGTTCCATTGGGAATTGGTAGATTGCAAACCGCTTCGTGGTCGGCGGCTACGTGCGCAAGTGTGTCAAGTTGCGAATATCGAATAGGGTTGAGAACTGTTGCATTGGCAATGAGGGAACAACCAGAGATTCGTCAGCGTCCCACAAGTTATCACCCACCTACATCGAGCTCAACGAGAAGATCGGGACACCCCTTATCATCTTGGTATCAGATATCCAGTGTTTACTCGGTGAGCATCCATCAATCCCTTATATTAGTGTTGTTTTTCCTCCTATCCAGAAAAAGCCTCACAAAAATATTAGGTTTCTTCATAGTTTGCCATAGCCTCGATTGCATCGTAGATTGGTTTTAGTTGCTGGTCGTTGGGTTCATCCTTGTGATCCGATCTATTTCCATTGGAGTTTAGCTTTCCAGATTTGTTTCCAAGTAGTTAAAAAAAATCCGCGTTCCTGTTCACGGTACTGTTCACGTGACAGTTGAAAAAAAAAACAAGGAAGAAAGAAAGAAAGAGAAGAATAGAGGGAAGTTCCTTGTTATTATCTTTCGCAGTTGTGGAGCTGCGTCCCGTGCGAGAGTTGCTTTGCCAAGTTTCTCTCCACCGTTTGTGTTTCCTTGGGTGTGACTCACACGATCAGCACTAGGCCTTATCTTCGGTGTTGTTAGGTATCCCAACCAAGCTCCATTATATACCCTGGTTTGTCGTGTGATAGTTTTTCCCTCGGTATTCGCTTCCTCACATCCGTGCGAGTTCTGCCTATCCAAGTTGGTAAGCGATTCTAATTCACTCTGGAACGGTAAGATACCTTGTTTCTTTCAGTTTTGAGTGAGTTGAGAGTTTTCCACATACACCCACTATATTTTTCTTTCTGTGCGTACTAATTCCCTAATCATGTCCGAAGAGTCTTTTGATGTCCAGCAGCGAAAGGATCCTAAATCCGTGGTGCATTGGAATGAATATGCGGCACTTCGTGATCATTTGATGAACCAATTTAATTCTGCTTGTGATGGTATACACGAGGATGTGCGTGCTATTGACTTAAAGCTTGCTGACACTCAAGATACCATGAATACAACTCGTGACACTATGACTACACTTCAGCAGTCCGTTACAGATTTGACGCATGCCGTAGCTGCTTTGCAAGCTTCCGTGGGTCAACGGCGCATTCGGGAGCAAGATGATGATCTTGATGATGATGGTGAGGCAAGTGTTCATGGTGGTCATGTAGCTGACGCAGCTGCAAACGCTGCTCATGCTGCCAATATTATGGTTCATGGTGGCCGTGGTCATGGTGGCCGTGGTAATGGCGGCCGTGGGTTTGCTGTTTTGGGTGCACGCCGTGATACTGATATTCAGCAACCTCACCGTGATGAGGATGGGCTGGGTAAGCCGAAATTCTCTATTCCCACATTTGAGGGCTCTACTGATGTGGAAGAATATCTTAGTTGGGAGCTCAAGATAGAGAGATTGTAGCGTTTACATGAGTACACCGAGGACAGAAAAATCAAGTTGGCATCTTCTGAATTTGATGGTTATGCTTTGCGTTGGTGGGATCATCTTGTGCGTACAAGACGGGAAGATGGAGATCCTCCAATTCTTACATGGCGCAATATGAAGGAAGTGATGCGTGCCCGGTTTGTTCCACGCAACTATATTCGTTCTCTCTATGATAAGTTGCAGAATTTGCGGCAAGGTACAATGTCTGTGGATGATTATTTTCAGGAGATGGAGTTGATTATGCAGCGTGCCCGAGTCCGTGAACAGACCGAACAGACCATGCAGCGATTTCTTTCTGGTTTGACATACAATATCAAGCGTATTGTCCGGCATCACCAATATCAAGACATGTCAGATTTGTTACATCAAGCCCGTGAAGCAGAAATTCAGTTGGCCGAAGAAGCCAAGTTTACCTCTCGTTCTGCTTATGCTCGTGGTCGTTTCCCACGACCTACTGGTGGGGCGCCCCCACAAAGTGATACTTCTGGTTTTCCTGTTCCTTCCAGGAACAAGTCAGATTCTGCTGTTTCTACTGCAACGAAACCGGTGCACCCTGCTGCGAGTGCTACTGGTTCCTCTATGTCTACAGCACGAAATAGGGATATGCATTGTCATACATGTGGAGGCAAAGGTCGCTTCAAGAAGGATTGTCCCAATAAGAAGGTCATGTTGATTAATGAGGATTTAGAGTATGAGACCGGTGATGATGCTGATCCTACTTCTGAAGATTGGGAGAATGAGGATACCACTGATGGGGCTCTCGATGCTTATGCAACACACTTTCCTACTATCGTTTGCTCGGAACGAGTGTTAAGTGTTCAGCCTAGTGCTGATAATCAGCGGTGTAATTTGTTTCAAACAAAGGCTATTATTGGTCCTGGCAAGGCGTGCAAAGTGATCATTGATGGTGGTAGTTGTCGCAATTTGGCTAGTAAAGAGCTCTGTGCCAAACTAAAGCTGAAATATTTACCGCACCCACACCCTTATTATATTCAGTGGTTGAGCGATACTGGAGAGATGAAGGTCAGCCACATGGTGCGTGTGGACTTTCAGATTGGACCATATAAAGACTCCATTGAGTTTGATGTGGTTCCTATGACTGTTTGTCACTTGTTGTTGGGCCGCCCATGGCAATATGATAGAAACGTTCTTCACAATGGGAAAGCCAACACATACCAGTTGACTTGGCATGGCAAGGACATTATTTTGAGACCGATGACTCCGCAGCAAATTGTAACTGAATCTCGTCAAAAAATTGAAGTGAATCTTGAGAACGAGAGCGAGAGATTAGATAGGCGAGAGACTACACTTCCGGTGAGTGAGAGCCACAAGCCAAATTTGAGCGGTAAAAGTAAATGTGAGGGAGTGAATTCCTTAGTCATGTTAGCCACCAAATCTGATTTGAGAGAGTTCCGTGAGGATCCCACTGCTGTTCCTCTTGTGCTTCTGTGCAGGGGTGAAATTTTGATTTCTAATGATATGACTCCTCTCTCTCTTGGTGTTTCTAATGTGTTACAGGAATTTGGTGACGTGTTCCCGGCGGAGGTCCCTGCTGGTTTGCCACCGTTGCGGGGTATCGAGCATCAAATTGATTTGATACCAGGAGCGTCACTGCCCAATCGGGCCCCATACCGCACCAACCCCGAGGAAACTAAGGAAATTCAGAAACAAGTACAAGAGCTTCTCGACAAAGGTTATATTCGCGTGAGCTTAAGTCCTTGTGCTGTTCCTGTAATTTTAGTTCCTAAGAAAGATGGTACATGGCGCATGTGCGTAGATTGTCGAGCTATAAATAACATCACTATTCGATATCGTCACCCTATTCCACGTTTGGAAGATATGCTAGATGAATTGAGTGGTGCTGTTATTTTCTCTAAAATTGACTTGCGTAGTGGTTATCATCAAATTAGGATGAAACAAGGGGATGAATGGAAGACAGCCTTTAAAACAAAGTTTGGTTTATATGAGTGGTTAGTCATGCCTTTTGGGTTAACTAATGCACCTAGTACTTTCATGAGGTTAATGAACCATGTTTTGAGGCACTTTATTGGTAAATTTGTGGTTGTCTATTTTGATGATATACTTATTTACAGCCGCAATGCATCTGAACATTCTGATCATATTCGACAAGTTTTGCAAGTGTTGCGTGATGCTAAGCTTTATGGTAATCTGGATAAATGCACATTTTGCAAAGATAAGGTCATATTTCTGGGTTATGTTGTTTCTGCTCATGGAGTTGAGGTAGATGAATCTAAAATTGAAGCTATTAAAAATTGGCCTACTCCTTTGAATGTTAGTCAATTATGAAGCTTTCATGGTCTTGCTGGTTTTTATAGACGTTTTGTGAAACATTTCAGTACTATTGCTGCACCTTTGAATGACCTTACCAAAAAAGGTGTTGAGTTTGTGTGGGGCACAGCCCAAGATTCTGCATTTGATGAGCTGAAACGTCGTTTAATTACTGCACCGTTGCTTGTACTTCCTGATTTCCATAAGCAATTTGAGATCGAATGTGATGCTAGTGGCATTGGGATCGGAGGTGTGCTAATGCAAGAGGGTAAACCAATTGCATATTTTTCTGAGAAACTGAATGGTGCACAATTGAACTATCCTGTTTATGATAAAGAATTGTATGCTCTCGTTAGAGTTCTTGAGGTTTGGCAACATTATTTGTGGCCAAAAGAATTTATCATACATTCTGATCATGAAGCTTTGAAGTTTTTAACAAGCCAGTCAAATCTGAATAAACGACATGCTAAATGGGTTGAGTTCATTGAATCCTTCCCATACATCATTAAGTATAAGAAAGGAAAAGACAATGTTGTTGCTGATGCGCTCTCTCGGAAAAGCATGTTATTGACACGACTTAATGTTCAAGTTCCTGGTTTAGAGAGTTTGCGTGATTTATATGCTTTGGATACTGATTTTGCGACGCCATTTGCTCAATGTTCTGCTGTGAAAGCGTGGGAAAAATACCATATACATGATGGGTACTTGTTTCGCGCTAACAAACTGTGTGTGCCAGAATCGTCCGTGCGTTTGCTCTTGTTGCAGGAATCTCATGCCGGCGGTTTGATGGGCCACTTTGGACGTGAGAAGACGTTCCTTATGCTCGCAGATCATTTTTACTGGCCAAAGATGAGGCGTGATGTGGACAGGTATGTGAAGCGTTGCATCGCTTGCAATCAGGCAAAGTCCAAGCTGAAACCTCACGGTCTGTATACCCCTCTGCCTGCACCTAATTCTCCATGGGAAGATATCAGCATGGATTTTGTTTTAGGATTGCCTAGAACCAGGAGAGGACATGATTCTATTTTTGTGGTAGTAGACAGATTTTCAAAGATGTCACATTTTATTGCCTGCCACAAAAGCGACGATGCGTCGCATATTGCTAATCTGTTTTTCAGGGACATCGTGCATTTACATGGCGTACCAAGGACGATTGTTTCTGACCGTGATGTGAAATTCATGAGCTACTTCTGGAAGACACTTTGGGGCAAGCTGGGAACGAAGGTACTGTTCAGTACTACTTGTCATCCCCAAACTGATGGTCAAACGGAGGTGGTGAATCGTACACTTTCCACGTTGCTGAGAACCATGCTCAAGAAGAATCTGCGTGAGTGGGAGGAATGCTTGCCGCATGTGGAGTTTGCTTACAACAGAGCGTTGCACTCTACCACGCAACTTTGTCCATTTGAGGTGGTCTATGGTTTCAAACCCATTGCACCATTTGACTTGCTGCCGCTGCCAACGCAAGAAAGGGTGAACATGGAGGCCTCACAGCGTGCAGATTTTGTGAAAAAGATTCATGAGAAAACAAAGGCAGCCATTGAGAAGAAGGGCAAGCACACAGCTGCTCGTGTTAACAAGAAGCGCAAGGAGGTGTTGTTCCAGCCGGGTGACATGGTGTGGGTACACTTCCGCAAGGATAGGTTCCCTAATCTGCGCAAGTCCAAGTTGATGCCACGTGGTGCTGGTCCTTATAAAGTGCTTACAAAAATAAATGATAATGCATACACTATTGATCTTCCTGCCGAGGAGTTTGGTGTCAGTAATTCTTTTAATGTTGCTGATTTGACGCCCTATCTTGGAGATGGCCTTGACGCATCGAGGTCGACGCCTTTTCAAGGGGGGGATGATGATGAGGACATCTATACTATGACTCCATCTCTACCTCATGAACAACCTGTTGCTACAAAGAAGATGTCCAATGATGAAATCAGGATTGGACCCATTACAAGAGCTCGTGCTAAACTACTAGAACAACAGGTGAATTCTCTCTTAGTTGATAATGCTATTTATGTTAATGAGAGCTTTATACTGCCTAAATCCTTGTGTGTGTGTGTGTCATTAGGTACATTGGAGAGGAAGGCATAGCACAAGGGAGCAAGGAGGAGAGCAAGGAGGCAGTGCAGCTGGGCAGGGAGGAGGGCCCTGCAGTTTCCAGGGCGGTAGTACCGCCCCACACCAGCGGTAGTACCGCTTAAAGCGGTAGTACGGCCCCGTGCTACCGTACTCAGTACCGCTTAGCAAAATAGTTCTGGCATCCAAGCGACCTAACCGGTACTAGAGCGGTACTTAAGCGGTAGTACCGCTTGGAGCGGTAGTACCGCTTGGAGCGGTAGTACCGCATGCTATAAGCGGAACTACCGTGCTGCCTGCGCGCATGCTTTTGGGCTGACGGCCCGTGTACCCCTTCCAACTATCTTAGGATATAAATACCTTCCTTAGGGTTAGTTAGAGGCAGACCACGTTTTGATTAAACCTCTTTTCAGATTGAATTGCTTTAAGCATTCCTCTGTAATCAATATTCCTCTTTGATTCGATCAGGAGTATTCTACCTTCACCACTTTGTTGCGATCTGGTGTTTATCCTACTGCAAGATTCAAGTGTTTTCTGTTGTTCCATTGGGAATTGGTAGATTGCAAACCGCTTCGTGGTCGGCGGCTACGTGCGCAAGTGTGTGAAGTTGCGAATATCGAATAGGGTTGAGAACTGTTGCATTGGCAACGAGGGAACAACCAGAGATTCGTCAGCGTCCCACAAGTTATCACCCACCTACATCGAGCTCAACGAGAAGATCGGGACACCCCTTATCATTTCTTCAAGTCATCTCTATTTTCACAAGCAAGGAAATCCCTAGCTACCTCCCCATTCATAACATAACCTTCATGTACACAAGGCAATTCATATCTATTAGGAGAGCGAGCTGTAACAGGTGATTCAAATCTTCATCAGTTTCAGCATTTTCAAGTTCTCTAGCATTAGGAATATGAGCATCATAGGATCATCATTAATCTCAGAAGTAGCATCATCAAGTTCATGTGACAAATCAGGACGATCAACAGGTGGTGGTGTAATAAGCCGATTCAAAACAGTAGGTGAATCAAAAGCAGAGCTAGACCACAGTTCCTTACCTGCTCTCATACGAGAGGGGATGATCCTAGTTCGAGTATCTTTCAGATTCTTCATAGTGGCAATTGGATATCCTCAACTTAACACAATAAATATAGCTATGATCCCCGGCAACGGTGCCAGAAAAAGATCTTGATAACCCAGAAGTATAGGGGATCACGACAGTCTTCACGGGCGGTATTTCACCCTAAT
Source organism: Elymus sibiricus (assembly GCA_039707655.1). NCBI lineage: Eukaryota > Viridiplantae > Streptophyta > Magnoliopsida > Poales > Poaceae > Elymus > Elymus sibiricus. The sequence goes on from CM077665.1 coordinate 245,919,784, forward strand.
TTATTGATTCGACACAAGGGGAGCCCAAGAATATTTATAGGCCTTGACAGTTGAGTTCTCAATTCAACCGCACCTGGGATATCTCTCTACTTTAAAGGTTTAGTAGCACAGTAAATGATAGTAGTAGCAACAATAGTGATAGCAGCAATCTTGGTAACAGTAGTAACAATAGCAATTGAGTAACAGGCGTGATAGTAACAACAGCAGTAGTAACTTAGCAAGATTAAGTATATGTAAAGCGTAGGCCATGGTGCAGGGATGGAAATATATGGATGGCATCAATCATGTAACAGTTACACACTAGGGCGACACAGAACTAGCTCCAATTCATCAAGATAATGTAGCAGTAACAATAGTAACATAGACAGATTCAGTATATGTAAAGCGTAGGCATGTGGATCGGTGATGGATAATGATTTAGATGACATTGATTATACAATAGTTACACACTAGGGCGACACAAAACTAGCTACAATTCATCAATGTAATGTAGGCATGTATTCCGCATATAGTCATACGTGCTTGCGATAAGAACTTGCATGACATCTTTTGTCCTACCCTCCCGTGACTGCAGGGTCCTATTGGATACTAAGGCATATTAAGGCCTCCTTTTAATAGAGAACCGGAATAAATCATTAACACATGGTGAATACATGAACTCCTCAAACTACGGCAATCATCAAAAAGAATCCCAATTATTGTCACCTTGGGGTATGCGGATCAAGACACTCAATAGGTGCGTACAACTTGCAAGATAGGATCCAAATCACTCTTATATTCATGAAAACATAATGGGTTCAGATCTGAAATCATGGCACTCGGGCCCAGTGACAAGCATTAAGCATAGCAAAGTCATAGCAACATCAATCTCAGAACATAGTGGATACTAGGGATCAAGCCCTATCAAACTTAACTCGATTACATGATCAATTCCATCCACATCCCTCACCGACCAACAAGCCTACAAAGAAATTACTCACTCCCGGTGGTGAGCATCATGGAATAGTTGATGGAGAAGGGTTGGTGCTGACGACGGCGACAAATCCCCCTCCCCGGAGCCCCAAACGGATTCCAGATCAGCCCTCCGGAGGAAGAACATGAGGTGGCAGCGGCTCTGTCTCGTATATCGTGATGAAAACTTCTCTCTGATTTTTTTCTCCGAAGATGTGAATTTATAGGACCGGTTTTAGGGTCGGGGGAGCCTCATGGGCCCCAGCACACAACAGGGCGCGGCCAGGGGGGTGGCCACGCCCTATTGCCTCGTGGGCCCCAGGTGCACCCCTCTGGTGGGTCTTGGCTCCATAATTCATGATAATTCGCATAAAAAATTCACAAAAAGTTTTGTCCAATTCCGAGGACTTTTATTTATGCACAAAAATAACGCCAAGGTAGTTCTGCTGAAAAAAACGTTAGTCCGGGTTAGTTCCATTCAAATCAAGCAAGTTAGAGTCCAAAACAAGAGCAAAAGTGTTTGGAAAAGTAGATACGTTGGAGACGTATCACTTTGTCAGGATGGTTACGGTCTTCAAAACCTGGGGGTTGAGCAACATATACTTCTTCCTCAAGCTTACCATTGAGGAATGCACTTTTTGCATCCATTTGATATAACATAATATTGTGATGGTTAGCATAAGCAAGCAATATGCGAATAGCTTCAAGTCTAGCAACAGGTGCAAAAGTTTCATCAAAGTCAATTCCCTCAACCTGTGTGTAGCCCTGTGCTACAAGACGAGCCTTATTCCTCACCACTTGACCAAGTTCGCCTTGTTTATTGCGGTAGATCCACTTGGTACCTATGATGTTGTGCTTGCGAGGATCTGGTCGCTTGGCAAGTTCGCACACGTTGTTGAGCTTGAATTGATGTAATTCCTCTTGCATAGATTGAATCCACTTAGGCTCCATAAATGCTTCATCAACTTTGGTGGGCTCTGAGGAGACAAAAGCAAAGTGCCCAAAATAGTTAGACAAACGTGAAGCTCTTGAGCGAGTGAGGGGACCTGGTGCATTAATGTCGTCGAGGATTTTTTCAATCTAAACTTCATTTGCAACTCTTGGATGGGAAGGTTGACGACTTTGTTGGGGCTGATCATTTTCTTTAGTGCCATTTTCCTCAGGTGCACCAGCATGAATATCTTCATTGTTCGGGACAACTTCTTCAGCTGATAGAGGTTCTTCAGTGGGAATGATATCTTCAGTAGCCTTGAACCTAATGGATTCCTCAGGAGGCATTTCATCTAGCACAGGAGGCAGATGCTCTCTTTGCGAGCCGTTAGTTTCATCGAACCGCACATCTACAGTTTCAACAACCTTGTTGTGATAGGTGTTGAAGACTCTGTAGGTGTGCGAGTCCTTTTCCTAACCAAGCATAAAACCTTCCTGTGCTTTCGGTGCAAATTTAGAACTATGATGAGGATCTCTAATCCAGCATTTAACACCAAAGACTTTGAAATAACTCACATTGGGTTTCTTGTCAGTGAGGAGTTCATAAGAAGTCTTCTTGAGGAAATTGTGAAGATATACCCTGTTGATGATGTGGCAGGCAGTATTGAGTGCCTCAGGTCATAAGCGAGGAGGAGTCTTGTATTCATCAAGCATGGTGTGAGCCATCTCAAAAAGAGACCTGTTTTTACGCTCCATGACGCCATTCTGCTGAGGAGTATATGGGGCAGATAGCTCATGAGTAATACCAAGTTCGTCAAGATAGTCATCAAGACCCGTGTTCTTGAACTCGGTCCCATTACCACTCTTGATGTGCTTGATCTTGACGCCGAAATTGGTCATAACCCTTCAGGAAAATCGTCTGAAGACTTCCCGCACTTTAGTTTTGAACCAGATAATATGCACCCAAGTGTAACGAGAGAAGTCATCAACAATGACAAAACCATATAGTGATGCAACATTGGTTGGAGTGACATAATGAGTGGGACCAAACAGATCCATGTGAAGAATTCCAAAGGGATGACTGGTAGTCATAATAGGGATGCTTGGATCTGGTCATCTTCCAGACTCACAAGGCCCAAACAAGTGATCCTTGAGCAATTTGACACCCTCAATGCCAATGGTGTGCTTCTTCTTCACGAGCGTGTGCAAGTTCCTCATGCCAGCATGTCCAAGTCGTCGATGCCATAGCCAGCCTTCTGAAGCTTTTGCAAGTAGACATGTGGCCGTCTGTGGACCTGTAGAGAAATCAACAATATACAAGTCTCCTCTCCTAAAGCCTTCGCAGACTTTGGAATTGTCAGATTCCATGACGACAACGCAACGATATTTTCCAAAGACGACAACCATATCAAGATCACAAAGCATTGAGACTGACATGAGGTTGAATCCGAGGGATTTGACAAGCATCACTTTATCCATGTGTCGATCCTTCGAGATTGCAACCTTACCTAGACCCAATACCTTGCTTTTTTCCTTTGTCAGCATAGGTGATATGCTTCAGGTGAGATGGAGCAAGTGGTATATCCATCAATAGGTTCTTGTCACCAATCATGTGATTGGTGCATCCATTGTCGAGGACCCACTTGATTGCTTTAGGTGACCCATCCTGCAGATGGATTAGTACAACTTACGAACTCATATACTTCAGAGTGAAGAATATGACATCAAATTCATCAGACAGAATTTCATCACACAGTACAGTAAGCAAAGTATAGTGAGGACGTGAGAAATGAATGATTCATTTCTTCATGATTAGCTTGTGTCCTTTCAAGCATTTCCTCAGGTCTCCAGCAAATTCTTGAGACGTTCATGTTCGTCTAGAGACCTAACCCGGCATAAGAGATTAGTTCATTTTCTTCACCACCCACATCTGGAGGGGTGGTAAAGAGTTCATCATTCTGCGAGCTCCATATGAGAAAGGTGGCATTGAAGCAAGTGCACTTCATTTCACAGGGAGGGGGTTAGAGTACCCATATGAATAAGCAGAGAAATTCTTCGAGGACTTATGAACATAATGATTTGAAGAATAATGCACAAATTCATGACCCTTAGATTTTCCTTGTGAAACAGAAGCATTAGCACAAGAATGATATGTCTTTTGACCATATGAGGAATTTGGTCCATGTGAAGATTTTGGTCCATATGAAGAATTTGATTTGGGGTTCCTGTTCTTCACGGGTGGTGTCATGACGACATTCACCTGAAGATTCTCAAGGTACCTTTTGGGAAACCAGATTTTCTTCATCAGAGGACCATTCATGCAGTTAGTTCCAACATATCTCGCAAATACTTCACCATTCTGATTTTTGAATAGTTTATAGTTGGAGTCAAATGACTCATCAGAGAAATATGAGGATTCACAAGTAAAGCTAGGTAAAATGGATGGATCTACAGGAGGTCCTTTTGCAGCAACCCATGAGGTCTTGGGGTACTGCTCAGGTTTCCAATAGGATCCATCAACATTGAGTTTCCTCTCAAATGCAATACCCTCTTTCCTGGGGTTCCTATTCAGAATCTGCTTTTTAAGCACATCACAAAGTGTTTGATGCCCTTTGAGACTTTTGTATATGCTTATCACATAGAATTCCTTCAACCCTGCATTTTTGCCAGTGACACTTATGGTATCCTCAGATGAGGAATTTGTGACCACATAAATAGTTGAATAAGTTACATCAATAGAAGCATTTGAACTTTCAGGTGAAGAATCATCAGTTTCACGTTCGATGCATTTCAAACAAGGTGGAATGAAATCTTCCTGAGCGGAACTGATCTGTTGAGCACGCAAAGAATCGTTATCCCTTTGAAGGTCTTCATGAGACACCCTTAGTTTCTCAAGATCTTGCTTTGTTTGCATAAATTCATAGGAAAGCTTCTCATGATCGACTAAGAGAGTTTCATGTTAACTTTAAGGTCATCATACTTAGACTGGAGACTTTGGAGGTCATCAGTCAAAGTTTGGGTTCGATCCATTTCCTCATTCAACAGGTCATCGCTATTGTCTAGCAACTTCTAAATCTTTTCCAAAGCATTTTGTTGTTTAGTGGCAATATTAGCAAGTTTGGAATAGCTAGGTTTCATGTTTTCAACAGATTCGCCTTCACTAGATTCAGAGGGGGAACAATGTTTGAGCACCTTGGCACCTTTTGCCATCAAGCAATTGGTGGGAGCAAAGTCGTCGTTGCTGACATCAGAGTCATTATCACTTTCCTCAGTGTTGAAGATTGACTTGCTGACGAAAGCAGTAGCGAGAGCTAGGCTCGCCACACCAGAGTCAGACTCCTCCTCAGATTCCTCCTATTCCTCCTCTTCCTCAGATTCATCTTCAGACTCCATTTCATTGCCAATAAATGCCCGAGCCTTTCTGGAACTGTTCTTCTTGTGAGATGATGACTTTGACGATGAGGACTTTGAAGATTTCTTCTTTTTCTTCGAGTCATTAGAACTGTCATCCTTGTACTTCTTCTTTGATTCCTTTTTCCAGAGTGGACAATCAGCAATGTAGTGACCAGATTTCTTGCATTTGTGGCAGGTCCTTTTCCTGTGGTCACGGGATGAAGAATCTGATCTCTTGTCATCACTTCTTGAAGATTTTCCAAATTGGCCTCTGCATGACAACTTTTGGAATTTCCTCACGAGCATTGCTAGCTCCTGACTCAGTTCTTCAGGATCACCAAGGCTACTGTCAGATTCTTTGCCTTCAGATGAGGAAATTGCTTTTGCCTTCAATGCACGAGTTCTTCCATAGCTTGGTCCATAGAGGTCTCTCTTTTCATCTTGTGGGAATTCATGAGTATTGAGTCTCTCAAGAATATCAGCAGGATCTAGTGACTTGTAGTCTCCACGTTCTTGAATCATCAAAACCAGTGTATCGAATGAGGAATCAAGTGATCTCAGCAGTTTCTTCACCACGTCATGGTTTGTGATGTCAGTGGCACCAAGAGCTTGGAGCTCATTGGAGATATCAGTGTGACGATCGAAGGTTTGCTGAACATTTCCGTTGTCGAGTCTTTTGAAGCGGTTGAAGAGATTGCGAAGAATGTCAACTCAGGAGTCGCGTTGAGTTGAAACCCCTTCGTTGACTTTGGACAGCGTATCCCAGATAAGGTTAGCAGTTTCCAAAGCACTCACTCTGCTATACTGCCCTTTGCTCAGATGGCCATATATGATATTCTTTGCTTGCGAGTCGTGTTGCTTGAATCTCTTCACATCAGTAGCAATGACAGTGGTTGTGGCGGAGGGAGCACCATTTTCCACAACATACTAGATATCGTTGTCAATTGCCTCAAGATGCATGCGCATCTTGTTCTTCTAGTAAGGGTTGTCCGTCCCATCGAAGGTAGGACATCCAGCTGAGAACTTGATCATGCGTGCAGTCGACATAACTAAAAGTCCAGGTGGTTAAACCAAAATCGCACAGAACAAGGGAGTACCTTGCTCTGATACCAATTGAAAGTGCGTTATATCGACTAGAGGGGGGTGAATAGGCGATTTTTACAAATTTGTCACTAAGGAATTACTACTTGAGGAATTAGCTAAGTGACGAAATACATGCAGCGGAATAAGTACTCAAGTGCATGCATAATCATAGCAGTAGCATAGACATCATGATGAAATGAAACATACACAGAGCACACGTAGCGTGTAAACAGGATTAGCAGGTGCAAGACAAGGTGACTGAAGAATTTGAGATGAGGAAATTCAGAAAGTCTTCAGTCAAAGTCTTCAAATAGTAACGATCAATTTCATCAAAAAGTTAACGAGGAAATGAAAGGGTCGATGAAATAGAACCAAGAGCTCGGTGAAGACAATGATTTGATGACCCAGTTCCAACTGCTGTGACAGTCGTACGTCTGGTTTGGAACGGCTTGGTATTTAAACCAAAGGACACACAATCCCAGGACACATAGTCCTTACCGTATTCTCCTTGAGCTAAGATCACACAGACCTCGTCCAACACTCATGGTAAGTCTTCAAGGTAGATCACCAAAACTTCGCAAACTCGGTCACCCGACAATCCACTATTTCCTCTTGGTTGCTCTAGACCATGACGCCTAACCGTATGGAAGATGCACAATCTTCAAAGGTAACAAGTGTCGGTTCCACACAGGAACAATCTCTTTAGTGATGCTAAATCACTTTGGGTTTTGGTTGTTGGGGTTTTGGGTTTTTCCCCACTGATGATTTTTCCTCAAAGTCCTCGAAGGATGGGTTGCCCTAAATGACACTTGTCAATCTCTCTCGAAGCAGCCAACCAGCTAGTGGTTGTGGGTGCGGCTATTTATAGCCAGGGTGCAGCCCAACATGATATGACATAAATGCCCCTAATGATATGACAGTTATGTGGATAAGGTATCTAGACAGCTGGCGCTAAGCACAACAACGGTCGGAATTTTGAGCTCTCAAATTCCTCAGGGCTATCATATTCCTCACGGTAGGCAATTCGCACTGGTGAAATCCTAACACCTCAGTTCGATCAATTTCCTCAGAGACCAGAAGAACTTCGTCTCTATCGCTGAAGAATTTGACCGAACTGCAAGAGATTTCCAAAGGCTTCACTCGAAGGTTTTGGTAGGTGTAGGCTTTGAGCATTTACTTGGAAATTTTTCCTTAGTATTACCTCGACCCCCATTAACAGTACGGTGTTTACTATGACTCAAAAGAAAGGAAATGAAACTACGAAAACAAAGTCTTCAAGCTTCATAGTCCTCGCATCAATATCTTCAAGGTCACACCAATTTCTTTATTTTCAAAGTCTTCAAGAAAGCATCAAAGTCTTCAGTTGAAGACATTTATTTTTAGGGGTCGACATTTGTCGGATATATCAAACTCCTCAGCGACTTATAGAACCTGTGCCCACTCACAAACACATTAGTCCCTTAACATATAAGTGTTCAATACACCAAAATCACTAAGGGGCACTAAATGCACTTACAATCACGATGAAGATGACCACGATTTGGTCTTTGCCACCTGACCTACACCACATGAGTGGAATACAAAAGGTAACATAGGTGAAGGTGATGCTCTTGTCCCACTAGTGGACATTGATTGCTTGCATGATGATGATGATCACCCTATTGACATGCTTCACGATTGTGCGACTTTGTCATGTGACGAATTAACCATTTATAATGAGTTCGACGATTCTCATGTGGAGTCTATTAGTTGTGATGCCATGTTGTATAGGATATCTTGTGACAATTATTTAGGTCACATCATGTTGGACAATCCGCTTGACTTGTCATATGCTATGTGTGAGACAAATTCAAATCTTTGCAATCTCATCGTAGTGACTATGCCATGCCCATTAAATTCAACTTGATTTGTGAATTTGGAATAGACGACAAGCCCATGGTTATTGGCCTTTGTTTTTCTTGTGATAATATTGCCATGCTTCCACTACTGCAGGAGGCTGCTAACGCGACACATCAATCAGAGACCCTTCGACAAACTGTGTGCGATGACCAAATCGCAAACAGTATAGTTATAGCTCTGTCGCTAATGATGTTAACTGTGTGCTATGGCGTATCCATCAAATACGATCTAAAAAATAGTTGCGTGTGCGATGTTTGGCAAACAGTTGGCCTAGACAAACTATTTGGGATTGGGTAATATAACACAAACGCTTATAAAAATACAAGTGTGTGCGATGTACGGCATACAGTTCACCCCGATAAACTGTTTGCGCTGATCAAGCAGAACACAAATGATTGTCCAGATGATCACGTGTGCGATTGACGGCATACAGGTCACTCGGATGAACTGTTTGTGATGAGTAAAATAACATAAACGGTTACATAGATCAAGATGTGTGTGATAGACAGCATACAGGCCGCTGGGATGAACTGTGTGTGATAAGCAAAAATAACACAAACGGTTTCTCAGATCAAGATGTGTGTGATGCCACTCGGATGTGTTGTGGGCAAACGGTTCTGGATAAAAACTGTCAGGGACTGATGAAAAAATCACCGACGGAATTGGTTGTTTATTCCGTATGCGATGTGATTTGCTCAATCTGCCCACAAACATCTATGCTCTATTTAGAAGAACATGATTGCATAACCAAATTAAGCATCCAATACACACATAACATTGGCGCACACCTTAATAAACTATTATATGCATACTAAACTTATCCCTCTAAAACTACGAATATTTCTGCATAGAGGGAGTATGAGAATTGAGAAACGATCATCAAATCATCTACTTCTTGTGATGCTTGCCGCCAGCGCTCTGCTTGTGGCTCGATCCCTCGTTGTCTTCAGGTAGGAGGCACTTCCTCATGTCAACGGTCCTTCTGAACATCTCGTAGCATGTGTACGCTTGCTTGGCCACGGTGTGGAGGTGATATTCATCCAGTTTCTTCACCCAGCCCCTGTGCCAGACAGGCTTGTTCTTGTCACACTCAGCCTTCATGTCAGCATAGTAGGGGTCGATGATGGCCTCGGCCAGGTCAACATGGGAGTCCATGTCCTTCTTGCTGCCCCAGACCCTGTAGTGGCCGTGGATGTCGACAAGCTTCTGGCAGGCCAAGCCCGAAGTCTTGAGCACCTTTGGATCGTTGGCGCTGTCCACTGTAGCGAACCTGTAGTCGGAGCTGTTGACAAACCTGGTGAAATGATCACAAGGCACTGTGGCCAGACAGTAGTGGTAGAGGAGGACGTGATGGCCCACGCATAAATGGGCCACAACAACCTTCTGATCATGCCCGACACGACCGCCGGTGTAAGCGAGGTCGAAGCCGACCACTTTGTACTTGTCATTCGCATCAAGCAGCCGCTCCATGGTGTCGATGGAGTCCTCCACCATGACCGAGTCGTTGGTGTACACCACCGTGAGGTCCGTCTTCCTCATGTGGATCTCCACATGATGAACACCAAACTCTATTGGAGCGCCGTTGGACATCCTCTCTGTATGCGTCGTCCAGGGTGCGCTTATTGTGTTGTGGGGCGCGATCGAAAGCGTGAAGAGACTATGGTTAATGGCCGTGGGTATAAATGGGTGTCGGCGTTCTGGGACCGGGGGTACCCAGACCTGCCTACCTGCGCCCCAGCGCGTGGCCTACCTCGAAGGCCCGGTACGGCCCGGCAACAAGCCCCCCAAGTCAAGGCCCTCGCGAGAGCCCCCGCCTCGCGAGGAGGACAACGCCAAGACCTCCGGAGGAGTGGCACCCCCTCAGGCTGCCTCCCGAGGAGCGGAGATTCCTATGCAAGTACCCGGCCTCCCGAGGCCGGGGTGACGTGGATTCTGACGGCAGAGCCAGGCGGGCGCCAGCGGGCGCAGAAGGAGGACAGTTTCCTCTTTCGTGATAAGGAGGCAAGGACGTATGCGGGTTCCCAAGGAACCAACCAAAGGTTTCCTTCCTAATACAAGAGGACCGAGACCACAAGCTCGGCAGGACGGATGTCATCGCCGAGCCCACCGCCGCGTCACACCCGGAAGCTTTGCAGGCGAAGACCGCCTTTAGTCAGGATAGGATGTACTTCTTGTCCCCTTTCAAATTTGGCCGTTGTGGGATCCCTTCCCGCCTGTGCGATAAGGGAAGAGGACCGTGGTCACTATAAAAGAGGGACGAGCTCCCACCTGGGAGGGGGGATCGAGTTCATCACCACCAAGAGCCCTCGTGAGGCCACCCAACCACTGTAGTAGTTCATCCTCAGCCTCCTCGTGAAGCAGGAGTAGGGTTTTACACCGCAAGGTGGCCTGAACCTGGGTAAAAACCGCGTGCCTCTGTTGCTTTCCCCCGAGAGAACTGCCGGAGAATCCGTGAGAAGCTATGAGGTTGAGAGGGATTGGAGAATGAGCGCACCCCAGTGTTCGAACCTCACTGGGTCCGCGAAGCCCTGATTCCGACATTTGGCACGCCAGGTAGGGGTGCGCCGATGTCCTTCAGTTCCATCGACTGCTGCTTCGCCGGCGGTCAGCCACCTCCCACTCCTGCTTCGCCGACAGTCGGCCACCTCCCGCTCCTACTTCACCGGCTCCATGACCAGCTCCGGATGTGCATGCCCCGGGGGCTCCATGCTGGACGGCCGTTATCAGGCCACCAACGTCGTCGCCGTCACCACCACCGCTCGTACCACTCGCGCACAGCAAGGCCCCTCGCGCCCACAACAGCGACCGGGCGGCCGCTCCACGGCGCCTCCCGTGTCCACGTGGGGGACCTGAACGCGTAGGACGCGTTGCTCATGGCAAGCGAGCTCCTTCGCCATCGCCCGACGGAAGGGGGTTACCACGCCTGGGCCGACCACATCGCCGAGCTGGTTACCGTAGCAAGGAGGGCCCTGGCACCTTACCTTCCTCTACGGCCCTCGGCGCAAGGAGCAGAAGGATCGGCCAGCGAGCCACCGCCGCCGCCGCGCGTCAACGTGCACGGCCCCAACTCGAGGAGCCCGAGCAGGGCCCACCTCACGTTGTTCTTCTCCTCCTCAGGGTTCCGGTGGCCAATTTCGGACCGCCGCCCTGCCCCAGCAGTGGCGTGCCCGAGGGAAATGACGGAATGTCCTGCGCCCGCCATGGCACGTGAGCTCACAACATGGAGTACCACCGCACGCTCGCGCCCCCTCGACGCGAGCGCACCAACCGGCATAGGGGCCGGGCAGCTCGCGTCGCCGCGCATTGAGGAGATCATGGCGGGGGCATGGGGGATGACCGCGCCGGCCACCATCGCCAAGACGGGCGCGACCAACCTCATGGCGGCACAGGAGGCGGCCAACTTCGGGCGGAAGCTCGGCCCAAGCGCGCCTGTGGGATGCGCCCCTAGGACAGCGTCACACTGTTGCCTGAGGAGGTCAGTCTCGGGGCATCCAGTGAGGCACCAAGAGGGAGCCCAGGCCCTCATGCCGCGGCCCACGCTCCAGGCGGTGCCGCGACGAACGCCGGCGCCGTGGGTCTTGCACCCGCCACTCGCACACCGGCGCCCTCCTGGCGTAGGGGGGCACACACGGCGCCCCACGTCAAGCTAGGCCCGGGAGCTTCCACTATGGGAGCATCTGGTCCGGTCGGCATGACGGAGGGGGCGCCCGGGGTCGCGTGGGGGCGCGCCACAACGGGCGCCCCCGCGAGCAGGGAACACGGCACTGGGCGATGGGGCCGCAGTGGCTCGTCGCCCAGAAGATCGGCAAGGCTTGAGAAGCGCGGGCCACCCGCGGCCGGCACGGCGAGGACGCTATACTGGCAGAGTCACGCTCCGTGGGGCCTCACACACCCCGTGGCTTGGGGAGCGTCGGCGCCGTACCCAGGGGGTTGCCGAGGCCTGGTAAGCCAGGGGGCGCGGCTCGGCCGGCGCCGCGGCGCCTCCCGAGACGACTGCACCGACACAATACTCCTACGGTCGCGCGGGGTGTGTTGCGCTCATGTTTGGGCCACAGGAGCGCAATTTCGCGGTCGCGCGGTGAGCAATGCACTCATGTTTGGGCCGTAGGAGCGCGCAACCGCGCCGAAATGTGCGGGGTGACTCAAGAACCTGGTCGGGAACTCCAGGGCCTTGCGCCTGGGGTGCCCGCCCAACTATCTCCAACCGTGACACTCTCACGTAAGAATGAGTGGGCTATACAGGCCCGGAGCCCCCCGAGGAGCGCCATACGAGGCCGCGGAGGGGCTCCCACCCATGCCCAAGTGGAAGCCCCATGCTCCGTGCTGGGGGACGACACTGTCTTTCAACGACTATGCCCACGCCCAGTGGAGGCCCCATGCTCCGCGCTGGGGAAAGAGTAGCTTAGGTGCCAGACGCGGATATTCCTCACTCTTTTTTGTAACTGAATTTGCTACCTTTTCGAATGAAGTTGAAGTTTTTGCATATTTTTTGAAAAAAAGGGGAGGGAACTTTTTCCGTGCAGTGTTTGCGTCTTGAGTTTCATTTTTAAGAGGGTGGCAGATGCCAACTCTCTCCCTCTCGTGCACCCCGCGAGCGGGACTGAACACGATGTGCACGCTTGAGCCGGCCCAGCGGCATTAAGGGCGGCATTGAGGGCCCCCCGCCTGAGGGCCCGGGACACGACGATTGTGGGCCTGCCCACGCCCACACCCCACAAGTCTTACAAGCGCGCCTCGCGCTATAAAAATTCAGGCCCAACCCGCCTTTGAGGTAGGACCTCGTGAGTCCCGCACTGGCTCACGGGTGCCCAGATACACCTCCCCAGTTCAGCCGTGCAAGCCACGAGTGCAAACTTAATGGGCTGTACACACCCGGAGACTCTAACACAGAGCTCCCTTCCCACGCCCAAGTGGAAGCCCCATGCTCCGCGCTGGCAGACAACGCTGTCGCTCAGCGGCTATGCCCACGCCCAGTGGAAGCCCCATGCTCCGTGCTGGGGGATAAACAAGTGAGGGCGCCCTAGCGGTTGCACCAACCTCAGGATGGCCTCCCGGATCTTCGCACAGCCCCGTCACGCAGCGTTCCCCTGGGATGCACGCGCGAGGGGGCTGGCCGGGGGCAACGCTCAGGACAGGCCTGGCGTGAGCCGCCTCACCAGGTTCTGGTACCTGGTCTTCTCGCGTCCCTCCCAGGTAAAAGCTGGCGAGAAAAGGTACGAACTCACCTCACGGGCGTCGCTCGCACGTCAAGGGGGACCCCTGAGCATCGCGACTCAGGGGCCTCACTTGTCACGTAGCCCCTCGCCCCTTGGTCTCGTCCTGGCGATCCGGACGCCCCAACGGCTATCGAGGTATGCGCGGGATTGGGCCCTGCCGACGCAGAGCACTAAGGCGCCCCAAATCTACCCTGGCATCGCCATGTTTCCTTCGTGAGTGCTGCTCGCACGTCAACGGGGACCCCTGAGCATCGCGACTATGGGGCCTCACTGGTCACGTAGCCTCTTGCCCCTTGGTCTCGTCCTGGTGATCCGGACGCCCCAACGGCGGTCGAGGTATGCATGGGATTGGGCCCTGCCGACGCAGAGCACAAAAGCAAGCGGGAAGGAAACAAGGCACCAGAGGAAATCATGAAGTTTCAGGAAATTTAAGCAATTATTACAGGCACTGAATGTCTTGCGAATTCAAGGTCTCACGCCTCCGCGAGGCACATTAAATGTTGCAGGGTAAGATCTAGGAGGAGGGGCCGCCATCACCATGGCCGTCATCGCCAACTGTCCCACCCACGGCAAGCTCATCGTCAACGTCACTGCCGCCGTCGTCACCGCCGCTTGTTTCTGCCGCAGGGGGCTTGGCGGTGGCGATGCAGGTGAACTTCTCCACCAGCACGTCCATCGGACCCTTCACGGCCGCTTCCACAGCGGCGCAGGATGCAGGAGCAACCGGGACGAGCACCGCATCGAAGCTGAAGCCGGGCTCACGAAGGTAGAGCTGGCTGAAGACCCGTGTCACGGCCGTGGCAAGAAGATCGCGACACTCGTCCTCCAAGATGGTGTCCACCCTGGTGGAAGCGCCTTCGAGCACCTCGGCAAGCTTGAAGGAGAGCCCTGCGTAGCCGGCTTCGGGGGTCACCAAAGGCTCCCAGAATCCTCCCCTGCAGATGGAGCGCAGCGACTTGAGAAGCTCAAGTTCGAGGGAGGGGAAGGCGTCACGCTCCGCCGCCGCCTTCTCCTCGGCAACGGCAAGGGTCCTCTCCCTGGCCTCCAGCTGGGCCGTCATCTCGAAGACGCGTCGGGCGTGGGACGCCTGGGCTTCTTCCACCTCCTCCTTCAGCTGGGCCAGGCGCTCGCTTTCCTTGGTTTGGTCATCAGCCACCCGGGACAGCGCAGAGTCGCAATCAGCGAGCTTCACCTCGCGGACCTTGAGGACCTCCCCCTGCTCACAGAGTTGTTGCGCGAGCACGGCTTGCTCATCCTGAAAGGCCTTCAGGTTGGCCTCCGCCTCACCGTAACGCTTCCTGGCAGACTCCACCTCAAACAGTGTCGCGTCTCGGGCTGCCTTGGCCTCGGTGGCCTCCTTCTCGCTCTTCATGATGGCAGCCTCGGCTCGGCTCTAGGATGTCTGGGTGGCCGCCTCGGCCTGGGACCACCCAGAAACGAGCCCCAGGCACTCCTTCGTGAGGCACCTTTCAGCATCCTGGAGGTCAGCCCGGAGCCTGCTAAGCATGGTGTAGGCCTCATCCAAGGCACCGGACCTGATCAGAGGACCGCAGCACGCAAGCGCGAGAACCGGACCAGGAGGCGGCACCGGCGCATTGGCAGGCGCCGTGACCAAGGGTCCAGCGGTGTGGCTAACTTGGGGAGCCGAGGGCTCCAGTTCCTCCTCCGTCACGGAAAGTGCGGACGACTCCACAACCAGCCGGCCCGCAGGGGCTAGCTCCTCCCGAGGCTGCGTCGTTGCGCCCTCGAGCGTGGATTCCACCAGGAGGGGGCCGGGAGCCGCCCCCTCCATTGGCGTTGGGGCCACCACGGCTGCGGCAGGGAGCGCCGCCTCGAGAGCCCCCGCACCCCTGGCGGCCGGTCCTCCAAGCGGCGCGCTGGGCAGGCGCGACGCGCTTCCATCACGACCCAAGGAAAATGGCGCCGCAAGGCAGGGGGGTCCTTCGGCTCAACGCTCGCCTTCTTCCTCTTCGGCACGACCTTGACCCTGGCCAGTGAGAGGAGGAGAGCCATGACCACATGCACAATTCATGGTCAAACAGAGACAAGGAACGTTACTTACTCCTCGCGTGCGACCCACTTCCTCTTCTTCTCCACCTCGGCGCTATTCGGAACGCCCCCACTTCCTTTCGGTGCGTCCTTGGCCGCGCCCAGGGGGCGAGCCGGGTGCTCCTCACCGACCCCCGGTGTGGTGCTGCCGCCCGGAGTGGTGCGGATGACGCCCTGAGGAACCGCGACCGGCAAAGCCACATCTGCCTCAGCGCCTATCGGCTGCGGGCGCGCGCTTCTTCGGGGTCGTCCGGCCGGATGTCCGAGCAATTTGGGGGGAAGGCCCTGGCCCCCAGAGCACCCTGGCGAAACGCTGGGAGCCAGCGGCCGGGGGCTTGTCGGTATCATCATCGTCGTCATCAAGGCTGCGGAGGAGTACGCTCTGCGACGGAGGGGATGCCTCCTCCCTATCATCCACGGTCTCCTCCGAATCCTCCCAGCCGCTGGTGTCGCCGGAGGACACCAGCACTGGGGGATTGGGGTGCACGGATGGCGTGAAACCCAGGTCGTCAAAACCGGGCATGCCAGCGGCCAGCTCCCTGCCGTCGTCGCGGTGGTACAGCGGGACGTAGGCTTCGGGAAGATCCCCGGGATCATTGAAGAGCAGAGTGTTCAGGGCCTTGTCCCGCTCCTCGCCTGTCAGGCTGGCGGATCTGAGCCTGATGACGTCTCCCATGTCCTCGTACTCCCACATGGGCTTCGAGTGCTGCTGGAGCGGCGCCAGGCGCTGCGTCACGAACTCCTTCACCATCATCGCCCCAGTCAGCCTCCTGGCGTCCATGTTTGAGGAGATCCGCTTCAGGACGGGCGTCACCCGGGGGTCGATGAGCTTCGCGGAGGCCCACCCGAGAGTCTTCTCGGGCAGCCTCGTCGGGAGCTCCAGATGCGAATGAACCCCCTGAACATCCAAGAAGACCCAGTGGTGCCTGTTGCCTTCCACCTTCTTCCCGGCCTTCAGGAGCATGTTGCCGCTCTGGAATGCGATGAAGGAGGCGCACCCCAACCACTACGTGCTGTCAAGGAGCCTCATGCTGAAGTAGTGGCGGAAGAGGGCCACAGAAGGCTTCACGCCTACGAAGGCCTCGCAGTAGAAAGCGAAGATCGACAGGAGCAAGATAGAGTTGGGCTGAAGGTGGAGAGCTTGGATCCCGTAGTGCGCGAGGATGGCGGAGAAGAACCTCGAGAAAGGCGGGACGAGCCCGCAGAAGACGCTGTGGAGGAAGAAGGGGTAGACCATCTTTGCCAGGGTGCGCCACTTCGCGGAGCCGCACCAGATCAAGGTCTTCCCCCATTCATTGCAGTCTCCCGCAGTCAACGGGAGTGTTGAGGCGAGATCCCCCTCCTTGGCGATGGTGGATGTCGTGAGCTCCGGAGAGGGATAAGAGGGGGCTGAGGCTGGAGCCTCGGGCTTCGCCTTCCCGGCGGGCGCCATCCGAAGGATCTTGGAGGCAGAAGAGCAAGAGGAAGGACGTTGCTACGCCAAGACCTGGAGGAGTTTCTCGCGGTGGAAAGGGGATCTGAGCAGGAGAGCAAGGCGCAGGGAAGAAGAGCAATGATGGCTCCACCAAGGTCGCTCGGCTTTTGTCAGCCTGGACAGTTACCGAGGCGATTGGGGGCAGAGGTGTCCGTTCTCCGTCGCGCGCCATGCGTCGAGCCTGGCCCATAGGCGATTGGGGGCCCGCGGCGCTTCACCCTGCGCTCCTTGCCTTCAGCTCGAAGCCAGGGATGGCACTCCTTGGGCCCGGGGGCTACTATCGGCGTTCTGGGACCGGGGGTACCCAGACTCGCCTGCCTACGGCCCAGCCCATGGCCCACCTCAAAGGCCCGGTACGGCCCAGCAACAAGCCCCCCAAGTCAAGGCCCTCGAGAGAGCCCCCACCTCGCGAGGAGAACAACTCCAAGACCTCTGGAGGAGTGGCACCCCCTCAGGCTGCCTCCTGAGGAGCGGAGATTCCTATGCAAGTACCCAGCCTCCCGAGGCCGGGGTGACGTGGGTTCTGACGGCAGAGCCAGGCGAGCGCCAGCGGGCACAGAAGGAGGCCAATTTCCTCTTTCGTGATAAGGAGGCAAGGACGTACGCGGGTTCCCAAGGAACCCCCCCAAAGGTTTCCTTCCTAGTGCAAGAGGACCGAGACCACGAGCTCGGCAGGATGGATGTCATCGCCGAGCTCACTGCTGCGTCACACCCAGAAGCTTTGCAGGCGAAGACCACCTTTAGTCAGGATAGGATGTACTTCTTGTCCCCTTTCAAATTTGGCCGTTGTGGGATCCCTTCCCACCTGTGCGATAAGGGAAGAGGACCGTGGCCCCTATAAAAGAGGGACGAGCTCCCACCTGGGAGGGGGGATCGAGTTCATCACCACCAAGAGCCCTCGTGAGGCCACCCAACCACTGTACTAGTTCATCCTCAGCCTCCTCATGAGGCCAATCCACCACAAAGCAGGAGTAGGGTTTTACACCGCAAGGTGGCCTGAACCTGGGTAAAAACTGCGTGCCTCCGTTGTTTTCCCTCAAGAGAACTGCCGGCGAATCACTGAGAAGCTGTGAGGTTGAGCGGGATTGGAGAACGAGCGCACCCCAGTGTTCGAACCTCACTGGGTCTGCGGAGCCCTGATTTGGACAATGGGGGCCGGACGTCCTGGAAAACTGGCATGTCTAGATGGCAGTTTTTGCAGCACGTGATTCAGTCGTGGAGCACGTAACTGCATGGGGGGGACGCGCGTGGCACAACCGCATGCATATGGAGCCCCGAACGTGATCGTGGGCCGGCCCCAACCGCTGGAAGAGCGCACGCGGAGGGGCGCGAGAGCAGAGCACGCGCAGGGACGCGAGTGCAGAGCACGCGGTGGGACGCGAGGTCGAACCAGACCACTATGTACTTGTCCTCGTCAAGTAACAGGTCCATGACATTGTAGTTCCATCTAGATCGGATGTTTGCTGTACACCATGAACGGACTGGGCGTGTCCACTACGGCATGCATGGTGAACTGGCGCTCGTCATCGGCAGCCACGTGCAGCGCCATTGGAGCCGCGCAGGATACCCTCTGTCGTGGTTCTGCTTCTTAAGGTCCGGATATTAATCGTCAATGGCATATTGATGTCCAGATATTAATCAGCCATTGCATACTAAGGAAAAGATAGTACTACCAAAATAAGAGCTCCCTCATAAGATGTCATTTCCATGGTTGTATGTGATACCCGACAAACAGGTCATTTGGACGAACTGTTTGTGTTGATCAAAAGTAACACAAACGATTCTGCGTAACAAGATGTGTTTGATACCCGGCAAGCAAGTCAGTACTCGGAATTGGGTGGGAAGACCCATAAAAAGACAGACGATTCCTGATAATAAGGTGTGTGTGATGTGGCCTATGGGAAAACACTTGCTCGCACCCAATTGTCTGTGATTGTTCAAATCATCACCGACGTGTTCCTTTCTATAATCGTAAGCGATGTGATCTGCTATGTCTGCATATAGCATCTATGCTCTGTCTACAGAACAACATCATGATTGCATAACCTAAATAAACATCCAATTACATTACTGACTACAGATAACATTTGCACACATCAATTAACAAGTAGATGCATACTAAACTAGTAGTGACGATCATCAAATCATTCATCTATAGTTCTTGTGACGAGGGGTGCAGATCGGCGCAGGACGGAGGCACTTCCTCATGTCAACGATCCGCCTGCACATCTCGTAGCTTACATACGCGTCCTTGGCCGCGTACTTGACGTGATCTTGATCCAGTCTTCGGACCCAGGCGCGGTGCCAGGCAACCATCTTATTCTTGCAGACATACTTCATGCCTCTGTAGTAGGGGTCGATGATGGCCATGGCGAGGTCAACCAAGGAGTCCTTATGCTTCTCCTCGCCGCCCAAGATCTTTTACAGGCATTGGATGTCCACAAGGTTTCGGCAGGCCAAGCCAGTCGTCTTGAGCACCATTTCATCGTTGGTGGTGTTCACCGTACCGAATATGTAGTCGGGGCTATTGACAAACCTGGCAAATCGATCGCAAGGCCTTGTGGCCGGGCAGTAGTGGTAGACGAGGACGTAATGGCCCACGCATAGCTGGGCGACGACAACCTTCTGATCATGCCCGGCACGACCGCCGGTGTACTCGAGGTTGAAGCCGATCACTTTGTACTTGTCATAGACAAGTAACTACTCCATGGTTCGGATAGAGTTCTCCACCCAGATCGGGTCATTGGTGTACACCATCGTGAGGTTCTTGAACCTTACGTGGGTGTCCACGTAGGCATGAATGGTGAACTATCGCTCATCGTCGGCAGCCGCTGGGAGCTCCGCCATTGGAGCCGAGCAGGATATCCTCTCTGTATTTGGAGTGTGGGTGTGCTTCTTGCGTTGTGGGGAAAGGTTGAAGAGAGACAATAGGTTAAATGAGCGGTGGAGTAAATGGGGGCTGGACGGACTGTAATTGGCACGTCTTGTCACCGCGTTCCCGGTGAAGGATTGTTGTGCAAGCTTGACCAGCGCACGAACAAGCATTCCCGGCGGTTCGTTTGGTCACGTGGCAGCTCGAAGTGCCGCCAAAGTATCGTTGGTGAGCCCGTTCCCGTGCGCATACGCGCACAGCCTCCCGCCTAGCTCGGTTGGCCACGCGTCGGCTGGACGAGGCTCCCATTATTGGGGGCGTTAAATGGCAAACGGTTAGCAAAAATGATGCATGTGCAACGACATAAAGTAGCGTACAAGTTCAGCACTAAGCAGCGGTGTGGGATATGCAGTGCGGGTGCTACTGGGAAGGACGGTGCGGGTGTTGTTAAGCGGGGACAATGGTGAAGGTTTTCTCGGCCAGAATAATAATGTGCTTCGGAGGCGACGGTTCAGTAGACACAGCCGTTTACGATAAGTGTAACTACAGTGTAAATGGTATGCTGTGGTCGTGTAAATCCTACTGCCGCAGACGTTCGATGCGCGGGAATGCGTTCTGGACAATCAGGACACACGCGTGTCGTGGCACAATGTTAGTCCTCGCACCCGGTTACAATCCGGGAAAATAACCAAGTTTTTGGATTCCAGATTTCATCTTTTCGTGTGACACCTGAATTTTTTACCGCATTCAACAAGTTTGCTAGTAAGTCAAGCATTTTTTACCGTAATATGCATAGTGTAAAAAAACTGCCAACACTAAAACGTAGCTGTGCATGCTGTGGGCAAACAGTTGCTAGTAGTAAATTGTGTGGGGACTCAAGATAAGCATAAATATTCCATCAACCAAACTGATTGCAGCTCAAGACTGCAATTACATTGCTCTACATATTAGTTCATAAAACAGAGTCTCACCGACATCTAGATCAACACATAATAAACATACTCAAGCAGAGATATAAGACACACAAACTATAGACAGCTAGGGTAGTGCTGGCATCAGGACATGTATATATAACTCAATCCTAATCGTACCCACCAACAACGTAAACTTTCTCCAGGTACTCCGCGTACGCGGCGTGCGCCACCCTCCGAGAATACTTCTGCTTGAAAGAGGCAGCCGCTCGTCCTCTAGCATGCGCCAGAACACTTGCAAACACGGGGTTAAGCCTTTGGGCGCAGAACGGGCATCTGAAGCCCCCATTACGGGTCCTGATACGACGATTATCCGTTCCCGCATAGAGCTCTTTGAGCTTTTGTTTCTTGTACCTTCTTTGGTCATATTTATCGTTGCCAACGTCATCAGATAGCGCCTATACATATAATAAAAAATCATGACATTGATGAATAAAATTCATAAAATGATATCACAAACAACTTAGTGCAACAAAATTATTAACTAATGACTTTAAATGCATGAACAGATTATTTTCAAACAAACAAGGAACTTTGAAGTAAGTACTACTCCACATTATCACTAAGGAGTGATCTACATGCTCTTATACTGTGTTTATTTACAAATGGGTACATGTACAATCATCTGTGTAGATGGATTATTAGCGAAATGATCATTTGTACAGGTCAACCATTAAATCACTGTAAAACCTTAGACATAATACTAGCATAATCGTATGTACGGTTGTCACTTATCCAAGTCACTTATCATTTTACCGACCAAACAATCAATATGTACACACTAACACGGATCTATTGAATCTTACTCTGATTACATGGATTGAAATAACATGAACCCCGGACGAATTACAAAAAAGGCAGAAAACAGAACTAATCAGAGATACCCTATGATATAGTTACCAAAATAGGGGGGGGGGTCTAACCTGTTCTCCGTCGTCGGCGGTGTTGTCGCCGTCGGAGTCGTCGTCGGTGGAGAGGTCATCAAAGAGGTCGTAGTGGTCTGTGTGCAGCACCGCCTCCTGCTGGGGAGGCACGACGGGGCTTACCACGTCATTGCCGTGCTTCTGTCCGCGCGAGACCTCATCGGCCGGGAGGGCAACCTCGTCGCCCAGCATCACATGCTTAGTTGCTTTGACGGCCCCGGCTTCGACCCCCACGTCACCACTCCCTCCGATGGTGCGCTTGGTCGCTATCTGATACACTTTCGAGAGCGTTTACAACTGGGAACGGCGGCGAGGATGCAGGCGCGCTGTGTGGAGAGAGGGGAGTGCGGCCGCCTGCTATAACCAGCGGCACAGGCACGATTAATAGAGTGGTTGGGAGCTAGGCGGGAGGCGGGTAAACGGCTCGCCTCGGTGAGCCCGCGCAGTGGTCTTCTCGCATGCCTCACCCCTGCTCGCACGTTTCCCGTGAAGCCCATGCAGTGGACTGCGCGCATGTCTCCCGGTTAGCCTGGGCAGAGGACTGCACGCACGCGTCCCGACAATTCACACACCAGCTCGCACGTCTCCCGGTGAGCCAGAGCGGCCTGCTCGCACGCGTCCCATCAATTTACAAACCTGCTCGCACGCCTCACGGTCAGACTGAGCCGCAGACTGCTTGCATCATGCGTCCCGTCGACTCACGTCCGCTCGGACGGCACATGGGGCTCGTGGTGGTACGTAATGTTTTGTTGGGACCAACGCACACGGTTCAGTACTGTAATCGTTCGTGATGGTAACGTGACAAGTGTGTGTACCAAGCACCAAGCTTTAATAAGCTCCCATTTGTAAGAAAAGTATATCAAAAATTTGTCTCTAATTAGGCCAGAAATTAGCACACACACTATATATATATGATATATAATGAAACGGAATCCCAAGGTTCATGATTTTGAGTTGTTTTTTGGATTCACTTCAATTTAAAATGATTTTTCATTGTTTGAGGGTTCTTACCATTTATTGCATGGCGACTAAACACATGAACCCAAGGAGACATATGATTTCCCCCAATGAATTCCTGGAAACTCAATTATTGCATATTTTTTGAATGATATATGGACATTTTATCATTATAACATGGACTGATGTGTCACGTGTTTTCTGCATAAAAATAGTTTGACGCGCCTCGAAGTGGTGTTTCCGGTGGTGGCCGTGCGGGGGGGGGGGGGGGGGGGCTCTTTCCGTTTCACTTGTTTGCACTAGCCTATGTGTGTGGGATTGTCCGTTTTGTGAGGCAGTGCCACCCCAAATTATCAAAATTGTGCATTGAAATATTTAAAACAAGGCACTTCATGCCTTTGTTTAGGACACATGCACACGATGGTGGTGTCCCTCGGACAATAATCCTTCGTGCGTTACTAGTGATCCACACATTCGTGGGTCCATGCATGTGGTCAATCACTTTTGAGCCGCATCGGTAGGGGTTTGACCAAGGTTGGTTAAGTTAATCTGCTCTGTGTTGCGGTAGATCATGGTGAGATTCCACACCAAAGATTGACGTGACGTACTCATGAGTACCTCCTACCGCTCAAAGTTGAGGGGGTGCGTGGGAGGATACATACATATTGCACGCAATTTTCTTTAGCGTGGGGACTTCCCAATTTGTAAAGCATGCATTGTATCAAAGTTGTGCAGTTGGCATTTTGAATAGAAAAACATACCCATGCACATGCTTGTGTCACATATAATCTATGGTGGTCCTAATGTGGCTCCCTCACATCGTAATCGGTGACGCGTCAATCCATGGGGCCCATGTGTGGCACCTATATTATATATTGTTTTGACCAATGTGGATCCTTTTCGTTATGCGTGCATGTGGCCCTGTTTTGGATACTCTAACTTAGCTAGAGGTTGGAGTTAGTTTCTAGCTCATGACTAACCCTAAACTAACTCTAGCCAAAGAGGTGTTTGGATGACAGGGTTAGATTGACAATAGATGCACTTGATGGAGAGAGAAAAGTGATCTTTCAGTGAGCCCCACGAGAACTAGCTCCAATTAGCACCTCTTGGCTGGTGGGATAGAGAGGGCCCCATGAGAACTAGCTCCAATTAGCACCTCTTGGGTGGGATAGTTTTTTGTGTGGGTTAGATGCAACTAGCTACAATCTAACCCTCATGTTTGAATACTTTAGGGCTATTTGAGCCCCAACTAGCTCAAACTAACTCTAACCCATGGATCCAAACAGGGCCTATGTGTGTTGCGATCGATCCTCTTCATAAGTCGACTTACAGTTTCTAAGGCAAGTGACATTAAAGTTCCATTGGTTACTAACTAAACAAACACTTAATTACATATATACATATATGTGTGGGCCTCATGCAGTGGGCGTTTGTTTTGTCAAACACTCTCTCACGTGGTCATCGGCATCGTCACACCGACACAACCATGTCCATGTGGGTCGCCACTTTGACAGGTGTCTGCAGAGATGTTTATTTGACCAAGGTGGATTCTTCTTGTTGGTATATGTGTATATATTATACGTAGTTTATATATGTATCAACATTTCAATTCTAACAAAAAATCAAACGCATCGTACACATTGAATCCCTCCTATCGGATCGAACTGTGGGCGCGCTTGGGGCTATATATGCATGGGTCATTAACCTCAGTATGTGGCCATTCTGGTTCGAGAGACACATGTGGCGGCGAAAGTTGTGCGTTTGGTATTTGAAAACATCGCTCAATGCTTTCATATATATGTGACTGGGGCCATGCATGTGCGTTGGTGTTGTCTACACACACTCCCTCGCGTGGTTATGGATGACATGCCGAATTTGTGGACCCATGTGGTCTATCACTTAAACCTGCCCATATATACTACAGGTTAATTTGACCAATGTAGATATAGTCCTCTCATTATTTGTTACGATATAGTTCATGGTGAGATACGAGACAGAAGTTTGAGCGGATACATATATATAGGTCATGGTGTTTGTTCGAAGCATGTGTGTGCGTGGGGCAGGGTGGGGGCGGGCGAGAGGCATCACAATAGTACTACGTATACACGAAACCTATTTATGAGGTCAGGTACTACATACCGTTCAACTTTTGAGCCACATCAAAAAGTTTTGCACGCACGAAATATCACACCACCTTATGTAATTAGTTGAGCCACACACATGTGGTTGCGGTCTCACCCATCTTGTGAAGTTTCTGAGACACGCCCATCAGTGGGCCCGCGCAATCTACCCTCAGAACTAAAACACGGGGGAGGGGGGTGATCATGATGAATTTCTATTGGTGTTGTGTTACGGTAGGGTGAATTTGTAGTTGTAGTATAAGTTTGTAAGTTCATATATATACCGAGCTACCATCCCCCCACCGACTCGAAGGCGTGTGTGGGGGGGGGGCAGGGGGCATAAGCCAACATTGCCGTGTGCTCTGCAGGACATTGTGTGTCACATGAAAGTTGTGCATTCCGTATTTGAACACCACAACAACCTTTCCATACATACATTTGGTCCACAAGCATGTCTGTTTGTGCGATGACCCTAGATTTATCGTGTTTAATTCCCAATGTTGTTATATAAATGGCAGGGTAGTCTTTTTTGAAACTTAAATAGCAGGCGAGTCGAAGGAGACAACTGTGTGCCATTGTGTACACAGTAGATAGTAGACACGGTTACCGCATGCTAACTGTGTGCCATGCCCGGCCCATGGTTGTCACGTAACTAAAGACCACCTTGCACCAACCCGCATAGAGAAATCTTAAAAATAGTTACCCACCTTGATCAATTTAAAAATTGATGGTTCCGCGGGTTTATCTCTTTGAATTGCACACAGGTATTATGTTCGGTCCGTGTGCGATGTTTGTTCCTCAGGCGCCACTTCAAACCCTTCATAAAAATTTCAGTTTGTCCCGGCCTTTCATTCCCTCCAAGTAAAATTTAAAGTAGCCGCGACATTTCCTCAAACACCACCTAGGCCCCTCCCACCCCAACCCCACACAACGCCCTCGCTTGAACCCTAGCTACCTCGCCGCCGCCGCCCCCGATCCCGCTCCTCGTTCCACAGTCAACCTCTCCTGCTCTCCCCGTCCAGGTTACGAATCCATCTCCGTACCCTCGCTGCCCTGAATTTCTTAGATGGCGCTTGCTAAACACCCCCTTCCTCACAGATTCGCACTGATCCCCACCGTAGACCATCGCAGCCTAATCCCAACTACACTTGCTGGGGAGATCGAGGAGCAAATGGCCAAAAGGAGGTATATCGTGGCCTTTCCGATGGACGATGCTGAGGTGGCTGCCGAGGCTGCCGGGGAAGCTGACTACGATGACGAGGTGCCCGCCGGGATCGCCAGGGAAGCTGCCTACGATGACGAGGTGTCCGCCGAGGCCGCTGAGGCCGCCGGGGAAGCTGACTACGATGACGAGGTGGCCGCCCAGGCCACCGAGGCCGCCGGGGAAGCTGTCCACGATGACGAGGTGGCCACCGAGGTCGCCAGGGAAGCTGACTACGATGACGAGGTGGCCTCCGAGGCCGCCGGGAAATCTAACGAATACAAGGCTGTAAGACAACGGGTTCCCATATGGATGCATATCGACGCAGCCGGCTAAGACGTCGAGCTCGTCGATAGTGACGGCTTGTCGCGGGCTATGTCACAGGTTAAGTGGCCCTGCCCCGACCCCTGGGGTTCAACCCCCGTCGACCTCATGCAAGGCCCAGCCGCTGATCTACTCTACTTCGCTCTCAAGAATTTGCCTTCCTTCATCTCCATGGAGCCTCTTTTGTCATTTCTGAAGGACACGTTCTATGGCGGTGGCTCGGCAACGTCAGCTGCCAAGTCAGACCTCATCGACGGCGTCGATGCCGACGCTGACAACGGCACCCTATCCATCTCTTCCAAGGGGAAAGAGCCCATCCGTGACATCAGGGAGGTCACCCTGCATCCCTGCTCTTCCAAGGGGAAGGAGCCCATCTGTGACAACAGGGCGCACACCCATAATCCGCACTCTTCTAATGGGAATGAGCCCATCTGTGACAGGTGAGGAAACCCATCTCATGTTAAATTACTTCACTCATGCTAAATGTATGGACTCTGCAGTTGAATTTCATCAATACCTGTCTCAAGAGTCATATATGGTTCCTGTTAAACCTGGTGCAGTTAACACGTTCACTGTTTATTTCAGTTCTTTCGCATGTGATGTTCAGTTATACAATTTCATGTTTAAGCACCGGCTACGTTCTATGCAATTTCAACAGTACAGTTTGAATGACTATTTTTGGTTGCTATCAAGCCTGTTATAGTGAGCATATGCCTTGTTTAACTGTTTTTCCTAGCTCGGTTGGTTGTACTGGGCATATGTCCTGGTTCAATTGCTATATAGTATGTCTTGTTTATTTCAGTTATTCACGTTGTGAAGTTCTATATCTGCAAGTATGTACTTTCCAGTTCAATTTCATCGTACCAGTTTCAACGGCCATCTGTGGTTCCTGTTAAGCCTGGTGTAGTTAACACGCCCATTGTTTATTTCTGTTTTTTCACAATGTGATGTTCAGTTATACAATTTGATGTGCAAACACGAGCTACATTCTATGCATTTTCAACAGTACCACTATGAATGACTATATTTGGTTGATGTTAAGCTTGTTGTAGTGAGCACAAGTCTTTCCATTTTTATGTAACTATAACTAGTGTGCTTAAACATGCACAATACCAGTTACAATGACTATATTTGGTTGCTGTTATGCTTGTTGTAGTGAGCACAAGCCTTTCCATTTTTCTGTAACTATAACTAGTGTGCTTAAACGTGCACAATACCTGTTAGAATGACTATATTTTGTTGTTGTTAAATGCTAAGCCTATTGCAGTTAACACGCATCTCCACTTATTATTAGCTTAGCTAGCGTGCTTAAACCTGCACAGTGAAGCTATCATTTTGTGATCATGTTGTTTACCATGCATATATTTGGTTGATGTTTAGCCTGTCAGTACTTAACATGCCTTTTGGTGTACTTACCCAGGACAATATCGGGAACAGCTCTTGTTTTTCATCGAGGTTAGTTTCATCACATGGCTTATATATATACTCCATCCGCCCCAAAGTATAAGATGTTAATACATCAAATATGTGAGTATTTTGGATGTAATAAGATCTTATATACTGGGATAGGGAATACTGTACTACATCATTGTGCAATTTCTGTTTACCTTCTAATACTAACTTGTTGCTTGTAGGTACATATGCCACTAGTAAAGATCCGCGTGTCGACCCTTTTTGCGTATGGGGCAATGAGATATTCATGAACCAGCATCAAGTGAGGAAACTTATAAAGGTTGTTAATAAAATGGGACAAAATATGGCAATTAAACTATTTCTTTACACCTTATCCAAGACAACAGTGAACTCCAGGATGGTAACTACGAACTCTTTACCCTTCTTTTTACTGTCCATAATGAGTTGCTAGCTTACAAATTTACAATGTCCGAATCTATTTTGTTTGTAGTGGTTCTCAAAGCAGTTTACTCAGGATTACCTCTCAAACTACATGCTTGGTGGACGTGCAAACGTTAAAGTATATCTACCAGGCCACGATGACTACATACATGTTCTCATCAACGCAGAGAAGGATAGGTGGTCCACCATCACAAGGGGCTGGCCTCGAGTCGTCCGTGCATTCTGCATGGAGGTGGACATAATATGGGCATTCCGCTTCACCTTGTAGTACTGCCAGAGTGTCTTTCGCCTCTTCCTTTACGGTATTTAATACAAGTATGCAACCGTGGTTCATCATTATTTATCTGGTCCTAATGTAATTATTATTTCTTGATGTAATTCTTGAACATATGTACCTATGTATGGAATAATGCATTGGTTGTTGAACCTATGTCTATATAAGATGGATATGAAAAATGCAATAGCCTACTATCAAATTCAAATCATGTAGAATTTTAAAATGTGGCGATTAAAATAGCCAAAAAATAAGCTCTGCAGGTCATTACACTGCACACGGTTTGTAAAGCAGAACATGTGTGATATACCTCATGATTCGACACGTTTCGGAGAGAAACCGTGTGCGACAATGCACACAATTGCCGTCTGCAAACCGTGTGTGATGTTAGACAATATAATAAACGGTTAAGCAGACCTAAATATTTTGTGACAGTCTCCTTATCAT
Organism: Elymus sibiricus; assembly: GCA_039707655.1. NCBI lineage: Eukaryota > Viridiplantae > Streptophyta > Magnoliopsida > Poales > Poaceae > Elymus > Elymus sibiricus. The sequence goes on from CM077665.1 coordinate 245,948,722, forward strand.
ACATGATTTACAATGTTTAACTGTTTGTTATGTCGTATGCATCCGACACGAGTATGACAGTTGGAGCGTTTGCGAATCTTCGTATATCGCAAACGACGCTGTAGGACAAAATGTGTGTGATTGTCTCCTTATTGTACATGCTTTACAATTATGAACTGTTTGCGATTCGGCACACATCATAAACGGTGTGCTACAGAATTGCGCGTGTGATGTTAGTGTGATCTCACACGAGTTGCAAGGATGGGTCGTATGGGAAGGATGCCATATCTCAAACGGTTGAGAGGCGACTCTCATTTGTGATAGATACAGAAATCCCATACGCTTCGTTTTGCTAAACATTTGCGTTCGTTGGCCATCATCGCCGACGATTTTTCCGTGTCGTGTGGGATGGACCCCCCTATCGCCCACATAGGCAAGGCGACGGTTTAGAACTACGTCGCGGAAAGGGGTTAAAAACCGTTTGTATAGCACGTCGCAGCACCAATGTTCCTTTGCATCATTTGCGCAATTGCTCACATATGCCATGCCATGACCACCTAGCTTCGGATACGCATTGTTTTGGATGTTGTCCATATTCTCCATATTATGCTCCCGCTATTGCTCATGAGGAGACCCCTATAGTTTCCTCATACATGTTAGGAGATTTTGGTTCATCCCATCCAGCCAATAATTGCGCGTGCGATGTTAGTGTGATCTCACACGAGTTACAAGGATGGGCCGTATGGGAAGGATGCCATATCTCAAACGGTTGAGAGGTGACTCTCGTTTGTGATAGATACGATCCCATACACTTCGTTTTGCTAAACGTTTTCGTTCGTTGGCCACCATCGCCGACGATTTTTCCGTGTCGTGTGGGATGGACCCACCTATCGCCCACACAGGCAAGGCCACAGTTTAGAACTACGCCGCGGAAAGGGGTTAAAAACCATTTGTATAGCACGTCGCTGCACCAATGTTCCTTTGCATCATTTGCACAATTGTTCACATATGCCATGCCATGACCACCTAGCTTCGGATACGCATTGTTTTGGATGTTGTCCATATTCTCCATATTATGCTCCTGCTATTGCTCATGAGGAGATCCCTATAGTTTCCTCATACTTGTTAGGAGATTTTGGTTCATCCCATCCAGCCAATAATTGTGTGCACAATATGCTTGACATTGATATGAATAATATGCTTGTGCCACATACTTGCTATAATTTGCATCCCATTCATGCTGAGCATAATAGCAATTCTTCAATGGTGGATGACATATTTCTTTATTGCGCCTCAAATTTCTTTGATCGATGCTTATCTTGTGCTAATTCTCACGTGCACATACACATCATGATGGATGATGTGTACATTTAGCACACCCACACTTTGTTTCGCGTGTCTCCTTGTTGTGTAGGTACACATGATTCTTCGTCAACCTCGCAAGCGCACGAGTTGACGAAACGAGCTCTAGAGAGCAATGAAGTCGTGCGCTACCATGGAGTGCTTACCCTCTATCGGTGTCAAAACCGGCGGCTCTTGGGTAGGGGGTCCCGAACTGTGGATCTTGGATCGATGGGTAACAGGAGATAAGGGAGACGATATTTACCCAGGTTTGGGCCCTCTTAATGGAGGGAAAACCCTACGTCCTGCTTTGTTTTGTATTGATGATGGGGTATCGTGTACAGAGTTGATCTACCTCGAGATTGTATGTAGTGGTCTAAACCCTAAGAGCTATGATTGTAATCTCTAATGATCTGATTGTCCGTAATGACTAGCCAGGCCTCGGCTTATATAACACACCAGAGGCCTAGGATAACAAGAGTCCTAGTCGGCTACGTCAATGGAGAGGAGTCCTTGTCTTGATCACCAAGTCTTGTGGAATCTTCCTTGTATGCATCATGGGTTGTCCGAACTAGCCCATTAGTGAACCGCCCTGGTGGTCCTCGGCCCGACCCACTGGTCGGGAGACGACATGGTGAGTACCCCCTAGTCCAGGACACCATCACCCTCCACCCACCCTATTTGCGCAACGACTTCGCCCATTTCTTCTACATGGACCTCATATGGTCATGGGTTATTGTCCATTATATATCCTTTGCCCATATTGCCATGTTTTCTTTGCATGATATATTCATTTCTATGACTTTGCTATGCATTTATGACTCATGCTTTGCATTTCACATGATCCATGTTTCTAGAGTTCGTATGTGTCTTTGCAAGCTTGGTGGAGATATCGCTTGTTATTGCCATGTTTTTTGTGTGACCCATGCTATTTTTGATGCTTGTGTTGGGAGAGTACCTCTTTGCATAGGACTTCTCGCCAATACAATGATTATGCCTTTCCCATTAATTGCTTTAGCGCTTGTGATATGTCATGTGCATTGCCTACGCATACTATTTTCTCACATGACATGATTACCATGATTTCCTCTAGTATATTGCATCTTCACACTACTAGATTACACGACATGATCGATTTGCTTGCTTCATGTATTGCATCACCGATGATTCATACTTGCTCATTTTCATACGGTTGACATAACCTATCTACATGCTTTGCACATGATTGCTATTGAATGTTGTCATATGTTTCCATGTGTTGCCTCTCTCATGCTAGATGATTTGCCATGTATTAACTGCAATAATGTTTCTAGTCTTGCTAATGAGATTGACCCCATAGCTTTCTCTCATATATTTGGAGCTTTTGCCATCTTTCATGTGAAGAATGCTTGCCTTCCTTATTTGCACCATATGCCTAGTGCCATGAATATCGCCGTTGTTGCATCATATTATTCATGCACTTTTGATCATAATGGATATGTGCAAGAGAAGAGAACCATCATGATGTATGATGTATTTATCTACCATGCATACACATTCTTCGCTTTTGTTTGTGCATGTGTAGGAACCTTCGACTTTATGTCAACTTCTAATTCCCGAGAGTTGACCATTCGAGCTCTTAAGAGCAAGCCACGCTACGTTGAAGTGCTTCTACATCACATTTGCTTGTGTTTTGGTATTGTGAAGGACACGCAAGGATACAATTTCAAGGTGACATCCTTCTTGAGCATGGATATTCTGGACCATACTACATGTGTTGATTGCACTATCACATTTTTGACACATGTTAGAGATATTGTTTTCACTCATGATTGCCACTTTTCCATGCCTCATGACATATATACCTTGTGTGTTGCATCCAACTCGTGGATTGTGTGCCTCTATCATATTCTACATTGCAACAATGACATTTCTTCACATATGCCACACGTCATTGATTGCTACATGTTTGACTTGATTGCCTCACACATGATGACCAATTGCTCTTTATATTGTGTTGAGTGCCACAACATCTTCACTACACCATATGCACATTATGCTTGGATTGTATTGCACTTCACTCATGTGTTTAGACATCTCATATTATTTGGTGTTGTGAATGATTCATATGCATACAATCGACCATTTGTTGAGCACCTTGTGCATGCTTACTATTACCTTGAGGTAGATGCTTGTTCACTTGTCAAACATATTTGCACCCCTACCTCACCTTTGCACACTTGTTAACATGATGCCTTCGCTTGTGCTCAACTTTTATGTTTACATGCCATGCCACAATCCCATGTAACAACCTGTGATATGCATGATGACGACACTTGTTTGGTGAATCACCGCTTGAATGCTTGGTTTCGCATTAATGCTAACCACATTTGCTTTTCCAAGTGTTTGTCATGTTTGCTCCTTTTGAAGGAATTACAAGATGGTGCAACATTGGAGAGTGACCATTTCGAGCTTGACGATGATAAGTGCTTGGTGATCGTCCACTTCTACATGGCGACGCCATCTCTTTCCCATGGTGATTTGGATTTTGATCCGAGGATGGATCTTTCCCAATGGGGAGAGGATGATGAAGAGCATCCTATGGACATCACCATGTCAAGATTCCGTTTAGCAACTGACACATGTGAGGGAGTCCTGGTTTAAGGGGTCCTCGGGAGGCCGACCTATTTGTTATGGGCCGGACTATATGGGCCGCATGCCGGACACAGGATGGATTGAAGACCCAGACTCCAGAAAGGAAGCTTCTAGGATCGTGGCGTGCCCTCCACGTTTAAGGTAGTGAATAGGCATGTTTATCCCCTCGGCGTGTAACCGACCATGTGTAAACCCTAGGGACCCCTGGCGTCTATATATGCCGGAGGGTTTTAGGTTGTAGACCAACAGAACTCATCTAGGGTTTTAGCTACTTGATCTCGAGGTAGATCAACTCTGTAATCCTCATACCATCAATATAATCAAGCAGGACGTAGGGTATTACCTCCATAGGAGGGCCCGAACCTGGGTAAAACCTTGTCCCCTTCGTCTCTTGTTACCATCGATCCAAGTCTCACAGCTCGGGACCCCCTACCCGAGATCCGCCGGTTTTGACACCGACATTGGTGCTTTCATAGAGAGTTCCGCTGTGATCGCCACAAGGAATCGATGGCTCGCCTAGTCATCAACGAAGAGGTCCGCAATACGGGCACTTTTGTCCCTGGACAGATCATCGCTTTCGGCAGCATTGTGCTGCATGCCGACCCGGCCGGCCATCTAGGCCGCGTCGGAAGTTTCGCCCCTGATCAAGAGGTCAGATTCGGGAACTTAGAGTTCTCCGTAGACTCTCGAGGCGATCTATCACTAACCGGGCTCGCAGTCTCGCCTGCCATGCCCGAAGACTCTGAGGCTTTAACCCCAGATCCATCTTTCGGCTCTGCCCACGGGATCTACCCCGGCGAGGGCCCGACTTTCAGTCCGGATCAGGTCATAGTATCCGACGACCGGACATCTATTCTTGTCGAACACTCTCCCTGCACGGACGCATCGGAGGTTCACTCCGGAAGCTCTGAGCAGACCGGCCCGACCGAGCTCTCGATACTCAACGAAGCTCTAGATCGGATCTCGTCGATGAAGATTACCGACGACCCAAACCCGATCTGTTCTCAGATCGGGCGTCAGACGGGTCATGACGGGTTTCTCGTCCCACCCACCACCCACTTGATAGCCACTGTCGAGGATTTAACCGACATGCTAGACTATGCTTCCGAGGAAGCAGAGTACATGGATGAGGAGGATCACGCCCTCACCCCCGCTGAGACCGGGCAGTGGACTGCCACCTCCACATACGACGTCTACATGGTAGACACTCCGAAAAATGACGGCGACAAATTGGATCAAGCACCGTCAAGACGCCGAAAGCCGCATAAACGGTCAAAAGGAAAAAAGGGGCGAAAATCTATCGATGGCACCGGGAACGGAGATACCCCGGAATTCATCGGCGGTCCCGAAATCCCCGAACACCCGTTAGAGGGTCAGGAGAGACCCGAAGACCGTCTCAATCCCGATGATCCAGATGATCCCGAGGACGACGACTACCTCCACTCTATCGAGGGGGAGGACAATGCGGAAGCCGATGACTTCGCCATTCCTGACAATCCTGCAGATCAGGAACTGTTCAGGCAACAGCTCATATCCACGGCTCGCAGCCTGAAAGCAAAAGAACGGCAGCTCAAAGCCGAACAAGACGACCTCAACGACCGATGGACGAGAGTCCTCTCAGCTGAGGAAGGATACGGCACCGGTCTATCGGACCAACCTAAGAGCTATCCACGCAGAAGGCTGCTGCCACAATTCGACGACGAGCTCACTGATACGCCGTCTCCCAAGCATACCCCATACGACAAGCCAGACCGCCCTCCTCGAGGACGAGACAGGGCGGCTGACGATACCGGCTATAGGCCGACGATACCCCAAAGACGGGGAAAAGAGCCACTAGAGCCCGATGACAGGTTCGACCTGCGACACGACCTGGACGATAGAGCAGGTCATACACGTTCCATCTACGGATCCAGAGGATACTCACCTGATAAATGGGAAGGGTACCGGCCCTGGCTCGACCGCAATAATGAAGGTCGGGAACGGAACCGGACCAGAGCAGACGCCGATCACCGGCGCGACATAGCTCGGGTCCGAGGCGCTGCACACCCACTGTGTTTTACGGATGAGGTGATGCGGCATTAGTTCCCGGAAGGGTTTAAACCCATAAACATAGAACAATACGATGGGACAACTGACCCAACCGTATGGATCGAGAATTTCCTCCTCCACATCCACATGGCGCGAGGAGACGACCTCCATGCCATCAAGTACCTGCCCCTGAAGCTGAAGGGGCCAGCCCGGCATTGATTGAATAGCCTCCCCGAAAACTCAATTGGGTGCTGGGAGGACCTGGAAGACGCATTCCGATCTAACTTCCAGGGCACTTATGTTCGGCCGCCGGACTCCTCCGACCTGAGCAACGTTGTCCAGAAGCCAGGAAAATCTGCGCGGCTATTCTGGAATCGGTTCTTGACCAAGAAAAACCAGATAGTTGACTGCCCTGACGCCGAAGCAATAGCCTCCTTTAGGCACAATATTCGGGACGAGTGGCTGGCTCGCCAGCTCGGCCAGGATAAACCAAGGACAATGTCTGCCCTCACATCACTCTTGACCCGCTTTTGCACGGGCGAGGATAACTGGCTAGCTAGACGTAGCCACAACCCCGAAGACCCTGGAACTTCCGAAGTTCGGGATGGAAACGGGAAACCAAAGCGCAATAAGAACAAGCGCCGGCACAACAATATCGATGCCGATGACACGGCCGTTAACGCCGGTTTCCGCAACTCCCGTCCTGGGCAGCGGAAGAAGCCTCCTAAAGGCAATCGCGACGGACCCACCCCGCTGGATAAGATCATGGAGAGGCCCTGCCAGATACAGGGCACTCAAGAGAAGCCCGCCAACCATACCAACCGTAACTGTTGGGTGTTCAAACAGGCCGGCAAGCTCGCATCTGAGGACCAAGGCAAGAGCCCACGCAGCGAGGATGAGGATGAACCGTGTGGTCCGATCGGTGGCTGACAAAAGAAATTCCCTCCAGAGGTAAAAACAGTAAACATGATCTACGCCACTCATATACCCAAAAAGGAGAGGAAGTGCGCCCTTCGAGATGTCTACGCCATAGAGCCTGTAGCCCCGAAGTACAACCCATGGTCGGCATACCCGATCACCTTCGATCGACGTGACCATCCGACCAGTATCCATCATGGGAGTTCGGCCGCACTCGTCCTAGACCCGATCATAGACGGGTACCACCTCACTAAAGTCCTAATGGACGGTGGAAGTAGCCTCAATCTGATTTACTCAGATACAGTGAAAAAGATGGGCATAGATCCGTCAAGGATCAAGCCCAGTAACACTACCTTCAAAGGAGTGATCCTAGGCGTTGAAGCCCGGTGCACAGGCTCTGTATGCCTGGAAGTAGTGTTCGGCTCGCCCGATAACTTTCGAAGCGAGGACTTGATCTTCGACATCGTACCTTTCCGCAGCGGCTATCATGCCCTGCTCGGCCGTACAGCGTTCGCGCGCTTTAACGCCGTTCCACACTACGCATACCTCAAGCTCAAGATGCCCGGCCCTAGGGGGGTCATTACTGTCAATGGCAACACAGAGCGCTCCCTCCGAACTGAGGAACATGCGTTGGCCTTGGCGGCCAAATTCCATTACACCGATGATTGGCAAGCGCCGACATCTGCCGTAAAGGCACCCAAGGCTGGGAAGCGAGCTCGTTCTCAATCCGTAGTACCAGAACCTTCCTCTCCCCATAAATAGGGATTCGCTCCCCATCGCACGGCCCTAGTACTGGCAAAGTACGTGCCAAGGAGGCACAACTTCGCGCTCAAAATTCCATGGGCAGCGGTGGGGAAACTTATTAAAGGGTAAGTGTTCGGCTGGACCGAACTATCACCATCAACATGTCTTCGGACACATTACAGGTACCATAACGTACCTACTACGGCGTAAAGCTCATTCACACTTCGGCGACTTCTCAAGACTTTTTGACAAAGCCTGCTCGCCGAATAGTAGACCCATCGAGGTATACAACTCCTTGTTAGACGCAGGTGCGGACAAGCAATAGGGCATATCGTGGACGTCAGGTCACCTATCGAAGACCCTTGGCACAACCCCCTCCTGTAAGGTTTATATTTCATTTTTAATACCTGTCAACAGTTGTATCGACAATTTGAATAATAAGAGTTGTTGAGTAAAATACAAATGTATCATTCATGATCACTTTGCTGTTTCTGGCGCATTCTCTATTTCTCCCTCTCTTTTTTGCGAACCTGTCTGGTATACTTTTGCGATGCAACCGGCTAATAGACCGGGGGCTCGACCTTCAAACCGCCCTAAGCACAACTGTTTTCGTGTTCGGCGTCTTGGGATTCCGCTTTATATGCATTGGTTCCGAACTATATCTTGGGTCAATAGTTGGGTTGCCCGGCTCCTGTGGTTGCCCCTTTACGTTCCGCTCGTTCGGCTAAAAGGGCAAAGGGAGAACCGCTGCGATTGTGTTTCCGGCTAGCCTGGTCAAGCAGCTTAGCGGAGAAAGCCGAAAACTGACTGTCATGGTATGCGAGAACTGGTCTGTGAATCCAAGTTTAACTAAATCTCGTCAGAGGTTACTCCGTGTCATACGATGGGTTTTGTATTCGTACAAACCATGTGATATAGGCTTCGGCCATGGTTATCCCGAACATCACGAACCCTGGGGGGCTAGTCATCAGCCCCCCGCACTCCTTTCTCGTGCCCCTACGGCTAAGTGAAAGCAATAAAGCATTATGGTCCGATTGCCTTGTCTGCCCCGTACTACCGCCTTCGGGTGCCGATAGTTCGGCTAAAGGGTCACAGTGCAATTGGAAGAGACACCCCGCGTAGTATCTACACGGGGGCTGAAGCCGATGACTCGTAGCTTTCAGGTTTAACGGCCACAAAGGAGTTATAAAGGATGCAAAACATACAAGACATGATAAACCATGCATTTTAAATATATACACGTTGAAAAGTCTTCGGACATATTACAACACTTTACTCATACACGTTCTCTCTCGAACACTGAGATTCTATGGCCCGAGCACCCTCCATAACTCCGGAGAAGTACAGCTCGGGGCGCCTATGCTCCTTTCTAGGAGGCGGAGGGGCAGTGGCTATCTTCATCGGATCGAGCCCCGGCCAGTGCACCTTGGCCTTCGCGAAGGTCATCCGAGCTCCCTCAATGCAGGAAGATCGCCTTAGTACGTCGATCTGAGGAGAGGCGTCGCTCAGCTTTTGCACCAGGCCGAAGTAGCTGCCCGGCAGTGGCTCGTTGGGACATAGCCGGATACAGAGATCCTTCATGGCCGGCTCCGCCATCCGGTGTAGCTCCACCAGCTGCTTCAGCTGCTCAACAAGGAGAGGAGAGCACTTGGGGGCTTCGAATTGAGCCCAAAACAGCCGAGCTTTGTCTCCTTCTCCCCGCGAAGCATAGAGCTGGTTTGCATCCGCAGCGCTCTTCTGGAGTTCCGAGTAGGCGCCTAAGGAACGCCATACTTGGGTAAGAACTTTGAACTTCCTATCCCCGAAGATACACTGCAATAAATATGGCTTACCATCCATGATAGCCTTGGCCTGGCTGATCTCCTCTTCATAGGACCGCCTATCCACCCGCTCCTTTTGGAGATCGGTTCTCAAGGTGGATAGTTCGGCGGCCTGCTCCTTCCCTTTCCGCTCAAGGACCTCGCACTTTTGGCCGGCGTCCTTGAGCTCCTGTTGAATTTCTTCCACCCGAGCCTCATGCTTGTCGCTAGTGGCTCTCAGGGCGGATAGTGCGGTAGCCGCTTCTTTGGCCGCCGCCTTCTCAACCAAAGCTTCCTGCCTCGCTTTCTCAAGCTCGGCTTTGAGCTTCTCGACCTTCTTCGCCGAGGCTGCGTAAGCATAGACTCATATCAAAAAACCGCGTTGATAGTGCGGTAAAGAAGAGTTTTGATACTCTAATCCGGCTTACCTTGCGCCTCATCAAATCTCTTGTTCAGAGCGTCAAGCTCGTCTTCGGAGCTTTTGACCTTCCGATTTAGCTCGTCCAGCTCGGCAGCGTTAGAAGCCGCCGCCGTAGACGAAGCCTGCAAAATACAAAACAACCATATCAAGTTACATGGGTTGGAAAGCTTCCGAACTGTCATAGATAAGATCCCGGGCCCGGTCCTTTTTTACGGCTGCTAAAACATTCCGAACACACATTTGTCTTGTACATAGTTTGGATAATAGTCTATTATAGACCCCCAGGTAAGTTTTCCCAAACTCACCTAGGGCTCGGGGGCTGCCATGTATATAATAATTACTCAAAGAAATCAATATTTCACAAAATAGAGCATTACATGGCTTACCTGGAAGCCCGTCAGGAGACCGTTGAAGGCCTCCTTCAGTCAGTGGTCTACGGACTGAATGCTCTGCAATACCGCGCCCATAAGGGTCACCCGATGGTCGGTGGCGCCGGTGGTGATCGATTGACCCGATCTCCAACCGGGGATTGAACCTGTGCCTCCGGAGGCATGGTGCGCTCCAGAGACAACCTTGGAGGTGACTGGACATCTTCTTGTCCGGTCTCCTCAGTATCCGGGAGGGGCTTCTCCCCCGGGTCTTCGGCGGCCGAGGTGTTAGCCTCAACCATGACGTCATCACCCCCGCCTCCAGTGCCCGGCGCCAAAGGAGCCTGATGGGATGACACCTCCACGGTGTCCTTCGCGGCGCCCGGAGGAGAGGGGTGCGACGCGGTTCCGCTCTCCGCTAGCTCGGCGGGCGGGGTCTCCCCGTCCGAAACTTGATCGGTGGGGAGAACGCGTGGTGGGCTGCAAGTCAGAAGGCACTCACACATTAATAACATTAAAAAACTTAGCGCTAATGGCTCGGGAGGTCTTCGGATCCTTACCTTTGAGGTGGGGGCTTAACCCTGAGGTTCCTTCGCGGAACCCTCTCGAAATCCTCGGACTCAGTATCCGAGTCCGAGCTGTCACCGGACAGGGCTACCTGTGTTCGGCGCGCTTTCTTCGGGGCGGGAGGATCTAAGTCCTCCGGGGCATCCGACGACGCCGCCCTCTTTCCCACGAGGGGGGAATCACCTCCCTCCTCACCCTCATGCTCCTCCTCTTGATTCGAGGAGGCATGGGTTTCTTCGGACGTAGCCTCCGGCTGGTCCCTAATGCGCAGGCCTGTTCGGCTTGGCTTCTTCTTCTCCTTCTTCTCTGGCGCCTTGTAAGGCGCCACGACGAGCATCTCCAACAGCAGCGGAGACTTGGGGTCTTCGGGCTGTGGAGCCGGACACTTGATGCCCGTGGCTTTGCTCAACCATTCCTGCGAAAGGTGATCGGAAAATGCTTAGACTATCTTTGGGAAGACAGAGCCGATCAAATAAAACTGTGCTATACCTCGGGTGGGGGCTTGATGGCGCTCAAGCCCTTGTCCTCCTTCTTGCCTGGCCACTTCTCCTGCGCTTTGAACAGCGCCTTCCATAGCTTCTCCCGAGTGGTGCGGAAGAGCTGACGGATCGTAGGATCATCGTCAGTCCGGTAAGTCCACATAGGAGAGGCCCGGCGCTGGCAGGGGAGGATACGCCGGCGGAGCATAATCTGGACCACGCTGGTCAGATCGATGTTTTCTTTTATCAGGGAGGCGATGCCCCTCTACAGATCGTCCACCTCGGTATCCGACCCCCAATCAAGGCCCTTTCAGACCCATGAGGTCAATCTGGTCGGGGGGCCGGATCTGAATTCGGCAGGAACAGTTCCGCCCTCCTCCCTTTGCTCGGTGATGTAAAACCACTCTTTCTGCCAGGTCTTGATGGTATCGATAAAGGTGCCGGACGGCCATACTGCGCGAGGGAGCTTGCTGATGACTGCCCCGCCGCAGTCTGCGTGTGCGCCTGCGACACACTTCGGCTTGATATTGAATATCTTGAGCCATAGTCCGAAGTGTGGTTCGACGCGCAGGAAGGCCTCGCAGACGATGATAAAGGCCGATATATGCATGAAAGAGTTCGGCGGGAGGTCGTGGAAGTCGAGACCATAAAAGAACATGAGGCCCCTCACGAAGGGGTGGAGCGGGAAGCTCAATCCTCGGATGAAGTGAGGGATGAAGACCACCCTCTCACCTGGTTTGGGGGTGGGGATCACCTGGCCCTTCTTCGCAGCGCGGTGGAAAACATTGGCGGGGAGGTAGCCGGCGTCCTTGAGGTCCCGGATGTCCTGGTCTGTGACCGTGGATGCCTCCCACTTGCCGTTGGAGCCAGAGCTGGCCATGGCTAAGCTCGGAGGAGGAAGAATGGAAAACCTAGATTTGGGCTCTGGAAGCTCGGAGATTGGGGAAGCAGGGATGTGAATGGGAAGTGCGGATAAGTCTAGGGGTTTTCCTTCCCTTTTATTGAGGCTTGACGCCGGTTAGCCTCCCTTTACTGCGCCGCGAATCCCTCCGTTTCCCAAGACGTGCGTGCCGTTATACACGCATGATTAAAACATACCCCGCATAAAACGGGGCACGATCTGTGTATTGATGGATCGTGCTGTTGGAAACGGCCTCGAACCACGAATCGAGTCTTTACGACTGGCTCGATGGTCGTGGTGGGCCATGACTTTTCGTCTGAAAGGTTGTTAGGAATCACTGTTTACTCCCTGACGTTTGGCCTTCAGGGTCGGTGACTCATGGTGTTCGGACGATCTATGATCGGAAAAATTACACGTCGTCGGAGGCCGAACTAACTCGACCGATCACTATGTGGAGGAGGGAACTCGCCTCGCAAGCCGAAGACTTTGATTACAGGAAGTAGCTGAGGCTAGGACTCTTGGCGTTGGAGGCTAGTTCGGGGGCTACTGAGGGAGTCCTGGTTTAAGGGGTCGTCGGGAGGCCGACCTATTTGTTATGGGCCGGACTATATGGGCCGCATGCCGGACACAGGATGGATTGAAGACCCAGACTCCAGAAAGGAAGCTTCTAGAATCGTGGCGTGCCCTCCACGTTTAAGGTAGTGAATAGGCATGTTTATCCCCTCGGCGTGTAACCGACCATGTGTAAACCCTAGGGACCCCCGGCGTCTATATAAGCCGGTGGGTTTTAGGTTGTAGACCAACAGAACTCATCTAGGGTTTTAGCTACTTGATCTCGAGGTAGATCAACTCTAATCCTGATACCATCAATATAATCAAGCAGGACGTAGGGTATTACCTCCATAGGAGGGCCCGAACCTGGGTAAAACCTTGTCCCCTTCGTCTCTTGTTACCATCGATCCAAGTCTCACAGCTCGGGACCCCCTACCCGAGATCCGCCGGTTTTGACACCGACAACATGCGACATCTACTACACGTATATAAAGGTGAATCATCTCCTTTACACGTGCTCACTTGACCCCTTTGAGGATGGTATACGACTTGTAATACGGGGCACACCCATGTGTGTTGATCTTTCACGATTTGGCGGGGGATTCCACGAAGAACACGTGGAAGAACGAGGAGAAATCACAAGAGAAACACTCAAGAACAAGTCCAATTACACATCCACTAGAGTCACATACACATAAGATCCACAAAGATGCAAGAACAACAAAGGGAAAGAGGATACATGGTAGAGTTCATCCCAAATCCCATGAGGAGATGGGGCCTTGAATCCACTAGGGATCTTCCCGTGCAAGGGGGCCTTGACATCCACTAGGGGGTCTTCTTTCATAGAGGCATCTACTCCATGGGAGAGGTAGTGGAAGGAGCAAGGGCTCTACTATCTATGAGCTAAACCATCGCTAACCCTAGAATGGAGGTGGGGGAGATTAAATATAGTCTTAGCCACGAAGGGGTAAGTGAGGGAGAGATACAAGGCCAAAGGCCGCGGCTGCGCACAGGCGGTGCCAGACGTCCGGAGGTTGTCGGACGTCCGACGACTCGCGATGGACCGAACGTCCGGAGGGCGTCGGTTGTCCGAAGCTCGGTCGTCCAGAGGTTTCGGAAATCCAAGATTTCGGTGCGGGCGTCTTGGCGCCAGATTTCTGGATGGGCTCGGGCGTCCAGGCGCTGGAGTCTGTCGGATGTCCGGAAGGCGTCGTTCGTCCGGGCGCTGTAGATTGTCCGAAGTCCGGGCTTCGTCGGTCGTCCGGCTGCTGTAGCTTGTCCACAGCTCCCTCTTCTTCCGTCTCCGCTTCCAAGCTTCCCTCTCGTATGGTGTAGTCATACTCCTGAGCTTGGACTCCTTCTCGATGAATGTGTAGCTTCGCTCACACCTATGCATGCACACGAGAGAGGGGTCACGTAGTATACCATCCTCAAAGGGCACAAGTTGACACGTGTAAAGGAGAAGATTCACCTTTGTACGTATGAAGTAGATGTTGCACGTGTCACTTGGCAAAGGGACTCTTGCCATGGTGATGTCCGTAGGATGATCCGCATCATCCCCACCCCCTTGGGAAAGCTCCGTCCTCGGATCAAAATCCAAATCACCATGGGAAGGAGATGTCGTCGCCATGTAGAAGTGGACGATCACCAAGCACTCATCATCAAGCTCTAAAGGGGCACTCTCCAATGTCTCACCGCCTAGGAATTCCTTCAAAAGGAGCAAATATGACAAACACTTGGAAAAACAAATGTGGTTAGCGTTTGTGCAAAACCAAGCATTCAAGTGGTGAATCACCGCACAAGTGTTGTCATCATGCATAACATATGGTGTGACAAGGGATTGTGTCATGGCATGTAAGCATACAAATTGAGCACAAGCAATGCTATCATGGAAACAAGTATACCTAGGTGAGGTAGGGATGCCAATATGTGTGACAATATAACAAGCATGTACCTCAAGGTCATAGCACGCATGCACAAAGCAATCAACAAAAGGTGTATGGTATGCATAAGAATCATACTCAAAACCAAGTAATATGAAGTGTCTAAACACATGGGGCAAGCCAAAGTGCAAGGCAATCCAAGCATAATGTGCATATTGTGTAGTGAAGATAGTGTGGCACTCAACACAATATAAAGAGCAGTTGGTCATCATGTGTGAGGCAATCAAGTCAAGCATGTAGCAAGCAATCGGGCATAGCAAATGTGAAGAAATAACATTGTTGTAACCAAGCATATGATAAGAGTAAGTAATCCACAAGTTGGATGCAACACACAAGGTATATATGTCATGAGGCATGGAAAGATGGCAATCAAGAATAGAAGCAACATCTCTATCATGTGTGCAAATATGTGGTCCAAGATGATCAATACGTGTCATGGTACAAGCAACACAAGTAGGATGATCCAGAATATCCATGCTCAAGAAGGATGTCACCTCAAAATCGTGACCTTGTGCGTCCTTCACAATGCCGAAACACAAGCATGTGTGATGTAGAAACAGTCGGTGTAGCATGGCTCGCTCTCAAGAGCTCGAATGGTCAACTCACGTGAACTGAAAGTTGACATGCAGTCGAAGTATCCTACACATACACACAAGAAAAGAAAACAATGTATGTGCATGGTAGACAAACACATCATCCATCATGATGGTTATCTTCTCTTGCACATAACAATTAGAAGCAAAAGTGCATGGATAATATGATGCAATGTCTATATTCATGGCACTAGGCATATGGTGCAAAGAAGGAAGGAAAGCATGCTTCACATAAAAGATGTCAAAAGCTCCAATAATATGCGAGAAAGCTATGGGGGCAATCTCATTAGCAAAATTAATAGCATTGTTGCACTCAATACATGGGCAATCTAGCATGTGAGAGGCAACACTTGGAGACGTATGACAACATTCAAGAACAATCATGTGCGAAGCATGGCAATGGTTGTCATAAACTGCATGAAAGGAGCAAGTATTAATCATCGGTGATGCAACATAAGCAAGCATAGTAACCATGTCGTGCAAGCTAGTAGTGCGAAGATGCAACATACTAGAGGAAATCATGGCAATCATGTCATGTGAGCAAATAGTAGGCATAAGTAATGCGCATGACATATCGCGAGCACGAACACAAAGCAAGATCAATGTGTCATCAAAGGCATGTGGCACAAAGCAAACATGGCAATAGAAAATAATATCTCCACCAAGCTTGCAAATACACATACAAGTCATATAAGCAAGTGTCATGTGAGGTGCAAATCATGGGTCACTAATGCATGGCAAGGGCATAGAAATGAGCATATCATGCAAAGTGAACAAGGAAATATGGGCATAATAAGTGTAATGAGTTAGAAGACATAGCCATGTGAGAGCCATGTAAAAGAAACGTGCAAAGTATTTCCACAAAGAGGGTGGGTGTAGGGTAAGCACTCCATGGCGGCACACATCTTCATTGCTCTCTAGAGCACGTTTCGTCAACTCGTGCGCTTGCGAGGTTGACGAAGAATCATGTGTACCTACACAAAAAGGAGACACACGAAACAAGGTGTGTGCGTGGTAAATGTACACATCATCCATCATGATGTGTATGTGCACGTTAGAGTTAGCACAAGATAAGCAATGCTCAAAGAAATTCAATGCATGGTATAGGAACATGTCATCCATCATGAAAAAATAGTTATTGTGTATAACACGATGGTGACACAAATTGAGCATGCAAATATATGGCACAACAATAGCATTTTTATTCATGAGAAGCATATCGTGCACACATTTATGGGGATCATGCAGAGTGTGGGATGGATCAAAATCTCCTAACAAATATGAGGAAACTATGGGGAACTCATCACGTGCAATAGCGGAAGCATAATATGGAGAGTATGGACAACATCCAAAACAATTTATATCCGAAGCTAGGTGGTCATGGCATGTCATGTGTGAGTAATTGCGCAAATGATGCAAATGAACCATGGAAATGTCATCACAAGAAAAGTAAATGCCAATAACCATGGGTTTGTCATCTATGCCATATGTGCAAATTGGGTTTATTTTAATGGCATATGCATAGTTACTACGATGAGATTGCAATGAAGCAATATGGGTGATCTCATGCATAGCATATGACAAGTCAAGCGGATTGTCAAACATGATGTGACCAATAGAATTTTCACATGATATCCTATGTAGTATAGCCTCACGAATAAGTAAGTCAACATGCTCATCATCATATTCATCATAAATCGGTGGCACATCAAAGCATGAAGAAGACATAGCATGTGAAGTATCCATAAGGTGATCAACATCGTGCAATAAATCAATGTCAAGATAGTCCACTAGTTGGACAAGCAAAGAACCTTCACCTATGTTACCTTTAGAGCTCGGCTCATGTGATGTAGGTGAGGTGGGAAGTACCAACTCGTGGTCAACATCATGATGGAACCATGTGGGTGGGGCATCAACGTCCACCATGGCCATCGTCATTTCCATTGGAGGGATGGACTTGTAGAGGCTAGGCACGTCATCATGTAGGG
Organism: Elymus sibiricus; assembly: GCA_039707655.1. Lineage (NCBI taxonomy): Eukaryota > Viridiplantae > Streptophyta > Magnoliopsida > Poales > Poaceae > Elymus > Elymus sibiricus. The sequence goes on from CM077665.1 coordinate 245,965,977, forward strand.
GACCTAGCACCAAAGAAGAAGACACAATAGGAGTAGAGGTTAAGTTGTTAGAAATCATAGTGGCCTCACGTGCCCTCTCAACTACCTCACTCCCTAAGTGTGGTGGTTCACTCACTCCCTCAAGGTAGTTGCACTCATACTCACATATTGTGGAGTCACTCATCTCACTCAAGTGGTGGGGGTTGTGGCTCTCCTCACATGGGAATTGGGGCAACTCATCATATATGGGGCTAGTGGTGGTCACGCTCATCCTCTCATAGAAATGCACTCACAGTCACATATGGTGGAGTCACTCATGTCACTCATGTGGTAGTGGCTCTCCTCACATGGAAATTGGGGCATCTCGTCATATGTGGGTGTCGGAGAGATGTAGGTGCAAACGTCTCCATGCTCAACTCCTTTCGCCTCCTTGGTTGAAGGGATGGTCCCATGCTCATCCGTCTCGTCATTGTCGTCGTGGATGAAGGCCGAAGATGGCACATCATCACTCGCCTCCATGATCGAAGGGACATTCCCATGCTCGGACATCTTCCTTGGGATGCTTCCAAAGATGGAAGGGTCATCCATGCGTGTAGTTGATTGCCTTGATGTTGGCGTCGAAGCTTGTCCTTGGTGGCGTTCTTCGTCTTCGCGCACTTGTTTCTTGGAGGTGGCTTGCCCTTGGCGATGATGCAGATCACGTGCGTGATGGTTGTTGTGGCGGTCGTCTCGAAGATGAGGACGTGGCCGACTTGCGCTTGCATCGGATGGGCGCACCGAAGATGTGCGACTTGAGCGTCTCCGTCTTGAAGATGCCGAAGGGGAAGAAGACTTGTAGTTGGCCAACACATGTCGAAGTTGCTCCATGTGTGCGTCCAACGTGTTGTCGATGTAGTCTCTTTTCCGTGCTTCGGATTGTTGTATGTCGGTGGCGAGTCGCTCGAGTTTTTGGTTGATGTAGTTGTTCATGTTGATGTAGTCGTCGAAGACCGAAGATGTCTTGCTTTGCCTAGCCATCGCAAGACTCGAGCAAAGGTGAGTGGGAAATGACATAAACAATACCAAAATACCGTTTCCCAAAGTTGAGGATGTATCTCGTTTCACACAATGTGAATTGAGAGAATAGTGGAATTGGTACCGGACTTGTTCACTCACACCTACAAAGTAAAGCTTATCGAGTGGCTTGGTTAGGACAAGTGGTACAAAATTCAAGCAATTGTTAATCCAAGATATCGAAAATATTGAGGAAGATTCACAAAATTGCAATGAAAAGCAAATACATCAATAGCTATGGTGGCACTAGGAACACACCCACGGATAGATAAATGGGATCCGCGCAACCAAGGAATGAGCACAAAATGTGAGAGACTCGGGAAAAGCTCATGCTGCATGGATACTAGAAGAGATAATAGCTCGATTGCTCAAATGGGCTAGATACGCGATTGTGCACGAACCTAAAAGAGTAAACGTGCCGTCATCAATCCCAAGTATGTTATGTATGTATTATCCAAGAGTATGTACTATGCAAAATGGCTCAATGCTATTGCTATTTCTTATAAGATCTTTTGTATTTCCTCTTTTTCTTAAAAGCTTTTTGCTCTTTCTTTTCTTATTTTTTTTTGCTTGATGCTCGAACCAAGATATGAGACAAGTATGATGGATATGCACGGGAGAGACTTATGGCACAATGTAGATATCAAGATGTATGCACGCTAAAACTAGCTATGCAGCATAAGAGTATCACTACGGTGCACAAGTAACGTGACCCAACAATTCTCAACCCACTTGTCTCAATGGGTAAGGTACGCAATAGGCTCGAAGCGATCCATGCAATGGCAAGGTAATAGACAATGATGTCGTTGAGGTTACCGTCCTTGTTTACGGTTGGGGTGCCAAAAGGCAAAGTGGCCGATTTCGATGTCGAGGCCGTGGCAATGATGAGCGGCGGTGTTGTCTATGTAGAACCGTCCCTAATTAGCCGAAACACCTTAGGAAACGGAAACCGTAACTCAAAATCTCAAACAAAATTGGGTTAGGGTGGCGGAACTTTAAGCTGGGATGCTTATGTGGAACTTATGGTGGAGGCCTAGGCAAAGATGCAAAATATGCAAAATTTTGATAGAGTCAAATGGTGGTGGAACTAATCTTGTGGGGTGGAGGGCGTCAATAGCTATCCAACGAGCTAAAGAATGTCAAAATCGGACTTCGGATGAATTAGTTATGTCCAAAACAAAATTCAGCCGAAGTTAGTTTCTAGAGGTGTCGGACGTCCGAGAAGTGACGGATGTCCGGAGGTCGGACGTACGGCTGGTCAGGAAATCCGAATTTTCGGCTCTGTTTAGGTGTTCCAGATGTCCGAAAAGTGTCGAACATCCGACGATTCGGAAGGGTCCGGACGTCCGGAAAAGGTCGGACGTCCGGTGGGTCTGGGTCAACTCGAGATCTCAGATCCGGGACACCATTTGGGGCGGAAAATTCGATTTTCGGGGTCAAAATTGATTGGGAAAAAAGAAAAATTGGGTGGATTTCATGGTGGGGAAGCTAGATCTACTTGCCAAACATGAATTCCATGGATCAAAATCAACAAAATCTCGCAAGAACCAAGAAATCACAATTTTTTTGGTATGGCTATTTTTGTGGGGATTTTCGAATTGGGACAAAAACACAAAATTGGTCTGGAAAACGAAGGGGAGGACTCCAAATTTGTGAGAAACGTGGCTCCGATACCAAGATAATATGGGGCACACCCATGTGTGTCGATCTTTCACGAGTTGGAGGGGGATTCCACCAAGAACACAAATAACACGGGGAAGAACAAGGAGAAATCACAAGAGAAACACTCAAGAACAAGTCCAATTACACATCCAGTAGACTCACATAGACATAAGATCCACAAAGATGCAAGATCAACAAAGCGAAAGAGGATACATGGTAGAGTTCATCCCAAATCCCATGGGGAGATGGGGCCTTGAATCTACTAGGGATCTTCCCATGCAAGGGGGCCTTGACATCCACTAGGGGGTCTTCTCTCATAGAGGCATCGACTCCATGGGAGAGGTAGTGGAAGGAGCAAGGATCAACTATCTATGAGCTAAACCATCTCTAACCCTAGAATGGTGGTGGGGGGAGAATATATATAGTCTTAGCCACGAAGGGGTAAGTGAGGGAGAGATACAAGGCCAAAGGCCGCAGCTGCGCACCGGCGGTGCCGGACGTTCGGAGGTTGTCGGACGTCCGACGACTCGCGAAGGACCAGATGTCCGGAGGGCGTCACTTGTCCGAAGCTCGGTTGTCCAGAGGCTTCCAAAATCCGAGATTTCTATGCGGGCGTCTTGGCGCCGGATTTCCGGATGGGCTCGGGCGTCCGGGCGCTGGAGTCTGTCGGGTGTCCGGAAGGCGTCGGTCGTCCGGGCGTTGTAGATTGTCGGACGTCCGGGCTTCGACGGTCGTCCTGCCTCTGTAGCTTGTCCACATCTCCGTGTTCTTACGTCTCTGCTTCCAAGCTTCCCTCGCTGATGGTGTATTCGTACACTTTATCTTGGACTCCTTCTCGATGAATGTGTAGCTCCGCTCACCCTATGCATGCACACGAGAGAGGGGTCACGTAGTATACCATTCTCGAAGGGCACAAGTTGACACGTGTAAAGGAGAAGATTCACCTTTGTACGTATGAAGTAGATGTTGCACGTGTCACTTGGAAAAGGGACTCCTGCCATGGTGATGTCCGTAGGATGCTCCGCATCAACTTGACACTCCTCTCGTCTGCATACATAGGTATTGTCGGAGCTTCACGGATGACGAGGAGGAGTGCAAGCACCAAGGAACAAATACACCATCCACGAGGGAAGCGTGGAAGCGACGACGGAAGAAGGCGGAGCTGTTGGAGCTACATCGGCCCGATATTCGGGCAAAGGCCGGACATCCGGCACTTGTACAGAAGAAGAGGAGCATCGCCCCCGAGCGATCGAAGCATCAGCGACCGGACATCCGGCACGACATCGACAGGCCGGACATCCGACCCCCTGCCGGAAATCCTCCGCAAGGAGACAGAACCCCGCCATACCAGCCAACCTTCGGGCCGGACATCCGGCCATGCCCCGGACATCCGGTGCCTCACGAGAGGCCGGACATCCAGTCCCCCCCACCGGACATCCGATGCCTGCCTGCGCGTAGAGACTTGGGCCGGAGCCCATGTACCCCTTTGCCCCTCACTTACCCCTTCATGGCTAGCACTATATATACTCCACCCCCTCCGCCATTTTAGGGTTAGCAAAGTGATAGCTCATTCTAGTGAGCTTTGTTGCTTCCTCTACATCTCTCATGGAGATCGAGGCCTCCACTAGAGAAGATCCCTAGAGGATTGATGACCATAGTATAGGGGATCAATCGTAGTCCTTTCAATAATTAAGAATGTCAAACCCAACGAGGAGCATAAGGAAATGATAAGCAATTTTCAGTAAGGTATTCTCTGCAAGTGCTGTAAGTAACAATGAAGTTTTGTAGCAAGATAATTCGTAACAAGTGACAAGTAGCAAACGTAACTAGTGTGGAGCCAGGTAGCCCAATCCTTTTTGTAGCAAAGGATTGGCCAAACAATTCTCTTATATGAAGCAAAGTGCTCTCGAGGACACATGGGAATTTCTGTCTAGTCATGTTCATCATGTTGAGTTGATTCACGTTCGTTACTTTGATAATTTGATATGTGGGTGGACCGGTGCTAAGGTGCTGTTCTTACTTGAACAAGCAACCCACTTATGATTACCCCTTCTTGCAACCATCCACAACTACGAAAGAGGAATTAAGATAAATCTAACCATAGCATGAAATATGTGGATCCAAATCAGCCCCTTTTAAAATAACGCATAAACTAGGGTTTAAGCTTCTGTCACTCTAGCAACCCATCATATTACTCCACAATGCCTTACCTTAGGCCCAAAATATGGTGAAGTGTCATGTAGTCGACGTTCACATGACACCACTAAAGGAAGCAACAACATACATATCATCAAAATATTGAACGAATACCAATTTCACATGATTACTCACAAATCATCACCATGTTCAAGATCAGAGGTGTAATGAATATTATAAAGGATCTGAACATGTTATCTTCCACCAACTAAACCAACAAGCATCAACTACAAGATGTAATCAACACTACTAGTGACCCCCACGTACTAATATGAGGTTTTGAGACAAATATTGAATACAAGAGATGAACTAGGGTTTGAGATGAAATGGTGCTGGTAAATATGTTGATGAAGATTGTTCCTCCCGCGAAGGAGGAAGCATTGGTGATAATGATCGCTTCGATTTCCCTCTCCCGAAGGGAAGTTTCCCCGGTAGAATCTCTCTGCTGGAGCAAAAGGGCCTCTCCCCAGGTTTCTGCCTCGAGACGGCGGCGCCTCATGCTGAAAGTATCCTTATGATTATTTCTAGGTCAAATGCCTTCATATAGCAAAACAGGGGTGTCTGGGCCTGCCCGTGGGCTTCCCAAGCCATCAGGGCATGCCCTGTTGGCTTGGGAGCCACAGGTGGCCCCCTTTGGCACTACTTTGCTACATAAATTCAGATATATTCCACAAAAAATCCTCGTGAAGTCTTAGGTCATTTGGAGTCCAGAGAATTTTCAGCCTTTTTCTTCATTTTCAGGTCAAGAATTCCAATTTCCGGCAATTTCCCTCTGTGTGATGTACCTTATAAATTAAGAGAGAAAAGGCATTAGAATTGTATCATAAAATAGAATAATGGGCAATAATAATATAAATATCAATAAGAAATCATGATATAAAATGGACGTATCAACTCCCCTAAGCTTAGACCTCGCTTGTCCTCAAGCGAAAGCCGAACTCGATAATAATGACCACATAATTAGAGGGAGAGGCGTCGATAAAAACAAAATATGGACATGCTAGCATCATGCATATTATCATAGCAACAAGTTTTCATCATATAGCTTCTCATAAACAAGTAACAATCTATCCACAAACTTTGAAGTATGGAACATGAACTTTATTGACAATTGACAAACTATGTTCTTAGTCATTGAGACAATCACAATTCATCATATTTCAGAGAATAGTCGATGTAAGAGCTTTCATTTTAGCAAGTTCACATACTCAACTATCATTTAGTCTTCTATGATTGCTGACACTCAATGGATATTTTTGGAGCAAACGTTTCCGTCAGACACATAGGAAGATAGGGGCTTTATTGTTTTCGCCACCCAACTTATTTACCTCAAGGATAATGTCAAAAATAATGACTCATGATCATCTACATCCAACTGGATATATATGCCTCGATCTTTCCCCAACACATGATGCTTGCCACTAAAGAATTAATAGATTGGAATATGGATAAACATTCTTGACTCTTGCATAAAAATAAATACATGAAAGTTAAGGATAAGCCCTTCACAGAGGGAAGCAGAGGTTGTGATGCGCTTTTCACTTTTGGATGTGCAAGCTCTTAATGTAAAGGAACGTCACTTTATATTGCCCCTTGAGATGGCAACCTTTATTATGCAGCCTGTCGCTTTTATTTCTTTGCCATCACAAGATCGCACAAAGCTTATTTTCCCTTCAATAAAAGATCATACATATTTAGGAGCAATTTTTATTACTTTATGCATCGATGACAACTTACTTGAAGGATCTTATTCAATCCATAGATAGATATGGTGGAATCTCATGGAAAGAAGACAAGGTTTAAGAGTTATGGATGCACAAGTAGTATCTCTACTTAATTCGAATTTGTGGGATAGCCAAAGGTCCTTGACAAGCACCACATGTTAGAGGATCCATTACAATATAACTTCTATGTGTATGTAAACAAACATAACTCATTATGATGTCTTTCTTGTCCAACATCAACTCTTGATCATGTAGAGAATATTTTATGGGGGCTCACAATTATAAAAGATGTCCAAGATAGTGTATTTGTATGTGTATCTCCTCTCCTCTTTTTATAATTTTGCATGGATTGTATCAATGACTAATACTATGTTTGTTAACTCCCAGCAACTTTTATCAAACACACTTCTTTCTATGTGAAGTCATTACTCCCCGTGGGGTTAGCATATGATCTTTCTATTTCTTTTATTTCATTGCTGTCGGAGTAAACAAACATGGGTGTTCTTTTCCCCTGACTTGTGCACGGACAGACAACCACTGACGCCCAGCAGCTACAACCTGTAGAAGGTCAAGCCAACCCGGCAACGATCAAGACCAGACTCCAGCAAGCTCAACGCGGCAGCCCAAGCCTGGACTATAACGCGCCAAGCACGTCCCCGACGCTTGCCGGGGACCAAGACATGCACACCTCCCAGAAGACCCGGCAGGCACGAGCCAGCCAGTCACCGCTCCACCGCATCGCTACGCCTGTCACTTATCGATGCGGTGTCGAGCCCTTAGGCGGCTAATCAGCTCTCGCTAAGCACGTGGCGACGCATCGGAATGCAAGTTACGCTCGGTTGACACCCGCCCTGCAGCGTGTCAAGACCATAAGCAACGACCGGCCAAGCGGTGCCAAGAGCTTGCCGGGGATGCGCCCCCAAGCGCCACCTAGGCAGGTAATCATGGCATTTTGTCCTAAATGCCAGAGTTAGGTATGATAGCTCTGCTTAGCTATCTAATCAATAGATAATGACTATTTTGCCATTGTGGTAACCCCTTGCACTATAAAAGGAGGCCCAAGGCAACCTAGCTCAAGGTTGGCATTTCGAACCCCCGAACACTTGTACTCACATAGCAGGTCTTTCCCCGACAGCAGTCCTTGCCGGGGTTAGGCGCTGTGCGTTCTTCGTGTTCCTCCAATCAATCCACCAAAAAGCAGGAGTAGGGTTTTACGCTTAGCAGCGGCCCGAACCTGGGTAAAATGCATGTGTCCTGATCGTCGCGCCGTCTCATGCTCTCCGCTCTTCGTGCAATGTGACCCCCCTTGCTAAACCACAAGGGACCTCTGGTCCCATAGGTGATTGTGAGCATCCGTGCCCCGACATCTTTGGCGCGCCAGGTAGGGGGGCGTGCATCATTTGCGCGAACCCGAGTTCGTGAACAGCGAATCGATCTCCATCATCATCTTCTTCAACAATGGTCCCAACGAAGAAGACCAGCATGACCGTGCATCCTTCCACTTCAAAGGCTCCCTCGCACGCAGCCGCGAGTGCGGCGGGCGTCACGGCGGACGCAAGTGAAGAAGGCGCCATGGGCAACATAGCTGGCGCAGGCGGCGCCGCCGTCTTGTTCTCCGCGGCCGAGACCGGGGTGGAGAACACCGGAAGGAAATGGGTCCGCTCGACCCTAAGGAAATATGGCGTAATCCAACAGGCCAACGGGAGAAAGAGGTACCTGGCCATATCTTTCTTCCTCCTCCTTCCCCGCCTGTGGTGAACTCTGCACGGCGACGATGTCGTCAGTGTCGATAAGCTCACATGAGGTTCGGTCTAGCATTCGTCCCACCAGGGGACGAGTCCTGAACCAAATGCTAGAGTATATCCACTGGTAGACACTCCCGGCAGACGAACCACGACAAGGTCCCGTACGCCCACCATGGGTCGCCACGGGACCGTTGGGTGCGAAGAAAAAGGGGAGGGAAGAAGTGGCCGTACCTACTTCCTTTTCCATTCCTGAATTAATCATGAATATCGTATTAACCCAGCAGGCTCCTGCCGCGGACCATATGTGTGACTAACGGGTCTTCAAGTATCCCCGTTTTTCTCTTCTCTACATCCCTTCTCTTTCAGGGCTGCGGTGAGTATATGCTTACGCACGTACCATAAGGAGCACGGGAGAGAGAAGACACCAGGACGAAATGAAAAACCATGACAAAAGCTAAGTTGACTCAAATAATAAACTTCCATTAAGATATACGTTTGTATGTCCCTACGCCGAACCAAAAGGTTTCGTATGCTAAACCTTGCGTGTGACAAAACCTTACTGTGTTCGTTTGCGCTCGTGTTTTGTTTCGAGCCTGCTCAACGAAACACACGGCAGCGTCAACACTGCCAAAGGTAACCCCGCCGGCAGCGTGCTCTTGCTAGCAGAAAGCTAAGGACCCGTTCCTCAAAGCAATTCGTGGCAGCACGTCGTTGGCGGGTAACTAGAAACGCACAATGGTGACTATCATACGAACGCCAGAAGGGAAACGAAGGGCATAATATACAATTACACAAAAACATCAGTTCAGCAAACGATAAAATAAAGAAAGTTCTTGCCCTAATACAAGATACCTACTGTGTCTTGAGTACAGGGCAACATGGCGACAAGGAAGATATAAAGCTAACTCCGGTGGCTCCCCTGTGTCCTTGGAACTTTGAGGATCCTGTCGGCGAGAGGACCGGCCTTCTCCGCGGCAGCCTAGCTGTCGGCGCCCGACAGCAGCTTCTTGAAACCATCAGAAAGAGCGCGCTCCGGATGGAAGAAGGCGAGGTTGGTCAAGACCAGGAAGAGGGCATCGCGCGCTAGCTTCCGGGATTCATTGGCAAAGCAGGCGGCCCTGTCCTCCTCATACTTCTTCAACCCCTTAATCGGACCGTCGAAGAAGATTGTCAGCTTGACGCTTGGGGCTTCATGCTTGCCAGCGGAATAGGCCCAGCTCTTCATGTCCATTTTGGCAATCTGGACAGTGAGGCGCTCGGCGATATCAACCATCCTCTTGATCCAGAGGTCACACTGCTCAACCAAGTTCTCCAGGTTCTCTTCGGCGTCCTTCTGAATGGTCTATGCGCGGGTCACATCCGTCAGCAACAGCTTCTCACGGGCCTCGGTAGATTCAAGATTACTCTCCAAGGAAGCAAGCCTGGATTTCATTTCGGAGATGGTGCCGTTAGCGGCATCAAGATCATGGACCTTGGAGGAAAGCTGCAATTGCACCTCTTCCAGAGTCGCCGCTGCCTTTCGCGCTTCCTCCTTGAGGGCCTCGGTCTCCTTGGTGCTCCCGGCAAGATCCTTTGTCAGTTTGGTCAGTTGGTCTTCAAATTTGGCCTTGGCAGCAGAAGCAGCAGCCAATTCATCAGTCACCTCCTTTAGCCGAGCAGCAGACTCCAAGGAAAGTGCATCAAGAGCAGTCTTGTGGCCATCTTCCAGATCCCTGGTACGCTGTCGGATGCGGTCCTCCAGCTCCTCATCCTTGGCACGGAGGGTGGCCTCAAGGTTCCCTTCCCGGAGGGAGATGCCATCCTCTCTGGCGTCCAAAAGCGCCTTGCGCTCCGCCAGACGGGCCTTCCGGGCGGCAACATCCTCGTTAGCCATGGACAGAGTCTCGTGCTACCTCTTGAGGGAATGGACCTGCCGATTGTACCAATCCCGCAGGTCGCTCCCTTTGCTCCTCAACTGCTGGTCCACGAGCTCGGCTGAGTCACGCTGCTCCTTTACCGCCTGCCATTGGAGGTTGTACCTGTTCTGCACATCCTTAAGCCCTGCTGCTATGGACTCCAGAAAAGCCAAGTCCTTGGCGGCGTCAGCAGTGCTGTGAGTCCCTTCGATCCTCTGGGATAGTGGCACCAGGATCTTGTCAATCTCTTCATCAAGGTCTACACCCACTGAGAAGGGCGAACCGAGAGCTGTGTGGCTTAACGGAGCAGTGATCAGCGCCAGATGACTCTGCGGAGACTGCAGGGCCGATGCCAGGGGATAACTGGACGAAGAAGGCATCATGGTTTGAAGAGGAGTCTTCTCTTCATCCACTGAGCTAGGGCCGGGCATGCTGCCGGGATTTTGTTCCGTTTTCTTTGAGGACCCCTGAATATCCCCGGCAGCCAAGCCATGCTCTTCTGCGGCAGCTATCTTCATCGCTTCCGCGCCAGCGTCCTTCCCAATGACAACGACCTCCTCCAGTAGTTTGGGCTCTTCAAAAAGCGGGACTGCAGAGTAGAACAACAAAACAGAAGTATGGAAATCAAGAATCAATAAAGCATGTAAAGAAAAGATACAGGGGAAACAAGAACACCGGCAAGAGGGATACCCGACGAAAAATGCTGCGGAAGGGCCTCTCCTTCCCCGGCAACATCAGTTGCCGGCGTGCGGTCTGTCGCCGTCCCTTCGGCAATGACCTTTGCACGAGAAGGTTCATCGGCGGAGGCCCTTGCTGGTGGATCCCCCTCACGGGCAATGGTTGACGGTGAATCTTGGAGAAGGGGCTCCACTTGGTGAGCCTCCCTCCGATCTTCTTCTCCTGTTTCCCTGACGGGAGAAGGAAGGCGCCCTTCCTCATCCCCGCCAGCAGACGAGGCCTTCGCTTGGGTTTCGCGAAGAGGACTGGGCTGGGGACTAGACACGGGATTCCCTTCCGCGTCTCCTGCAGAGCCTCCGCCTGCTACAATGTCCGAACCCGCTGCGGATTTGGCCCTTTTGACCTTGTGCGCAAGAGTCTCATCATGTTCATCCCTGTCAAGGTCAACCATGCATGATCAGTCAGGAAGATTAAAGATTGAAAGCCTTCTGACGGAAGTTGATATCAGCTAGACTCACTCGGAGGCAAGGAGCATTGAGCCCAGCTCGTACGACGCAGACGGTGGAGTTGCCCGGCTCCTCTTCGGAGTTGAAGGGATGGGGCTTGACGGAGAGGCCAGGACTACCGGCAAGGGCGAGCCTGGAGGAAGAGTTGGACTTGACGAGGGGCTGGGGTCCACCCCCTGCACCTTCCGTCACTTGGCAGGGGATGCCTTAGCCTGAGTAAGGCGAGAGGATTGGCGACGTCCTACTTCGCGCCTGCCGCCCTTGGCGGTCGTCTTCTTCACCTTCGAGGAACCTCGTGAAGACGCGAGGGCCGTTGGCTCCCGGTTGGTGTGTAGACGGAGGCGGCGACCCGGCTCCGGAGCTTGGGGCCCCTCTTCGAACCCCTCCTCTACCACTTCTGGATCCTTTGGCCCCTCCGCTTCACCCTCCTCCTGGGTGCCTATTGCCGCGACTTGGGAACCACTGGCCCCGGCAAGCTCCAGCCCGGTAGACTCCTCCGGAACAAGGTTTTCACCCTCCTCCTCAGAAGAACCGTCGTCTCCGGAGTCCTCCTCTCCTCTGGAGGCTGCTCCTCTGGCGGTCCTGATGGCCTTGTCCTCCGCGATTCGTCCGGAGATATAGGCCCTCTCCGCTTCCCTGGTCGGCGTGGTCAAGTTGTCCTCCGGTTTGATAGCTCTCTCATCCAAGGCGGAGATCCACTCCATCTTGCTCTCCTGGGCGGGCAGCTCCCAGTCAGATTTAACACGAGGAGCATCGCATTCTGGCATCCATTGGAGGATCTGATTCCGAGCGGAATTGCGGTGCAACGGGATGACTCCCTCCGGCAGACGGTGTGTCCCGAAACGGCCAAACAACTGGTCGCACAGCCAGCCGTGGCTGTAGGCTGTCAAGTTGTTGGCGGGACTAGGATACAGGTGCATCCAATCGATAGGACCATTGAACTCCCAAGCGAACCTATCCCTCTTCTGCAAAGGAGCGATGCAGCGGCGGAGGAAGTCTGCCCCCACCTGCTCAATGGTCAACCGGCAGCCTTGAGGCGGATGATCCTGTTCAGCGCCAGGCGGAGTTTGTTGTCGGTTGGGCCCAGCTTCCCCCAGTCACTGCCGCGCGTAGCGCATTCAGTCCGCGCCCGGCAGAACGCGGGGGCCTCATCGTCCTTGATCCAGCACCAGTCGCCCCTCCATTCTTCCCATTTCCCGCGCAGCTGTCCGGAAAGGTACTCCTTCTTGTCCCGGGGGATCCAGCTTATGTTTCCCGAGCGGTGGGATTTGTCCTCAATCCGAGGAACGAAGAAGTGCTTGAACAAATCCACATTGGGGGCAACTCCAACAAAGTTCTCGCACAGATGGGCGAATATCGCCATGCAAGAGATTGCATTGGGCGTAAAGTCCAGAAGGTGGAGTCCATATGCTGCCATCATGGCGCTGAAGAAATCAGAGAAGGGAGGGACGAGGCCGCAGTAAAAGTATTCACAAAAGAAGTGGTACAAATCTGAGGGCTTCTTCTACTTGGGGCTGTCCGACAAAACATGAGGTGCTATGTGCCCCTTTGTCGCCCGCCCCCACATATAGGCATACCTCTCGATCAGAGTGTTGCCATCCAGGCTCGACGGAGAGATAACCACATTTCCCTGCCGCCGCCTCTCGAGCTCTTCCGCTTTCCTCTTCCGCTCCTCAGCCCCCAGGTCCGTGGATGTGGCCACTTGCTTCCCCTTGTTGCCAGCCTTTTTCTGCCCCATCCTTGAAGCCTTCAAGGGCGGCGGGTGGTCTGGCGGAGCTCGGTGGAACGAGAGTGGCGGTGGAAGCGGTTTCTTGGCTTGAGGAGGAAGATGAAGGATGGAGAAAAGGATGCAAATGAGCAGCGTCCCTGCGCATTGTCCTTTTTATTAGGGGACTCGCACGGGGGCTGGCTCTTTGCTATCTTTTCGAAAAACTGCCATTTAATTACTCGCAGTTCCTTTTATTCTCCAACGGCTCCCATCCATGACCCCACGACCCGCGATAATTGTGCGGAGTGGACGTGTGTGGAAGGACAGAACCCCTCCACCGCGTGTCCGTGCACTATTTGGGGCCTAACCCAACGTGCCAAGCGACACGTATGGCTCAGGCCCAGGGGCTTCTGTCGGAGTAAACAAACAGGGGTGTTCTTTTCCCCTGACTTGTGCACGGACAGACAGCCACCGATGCCCGGCAGCTACAACCTGCAGAAGGTCAAGCCAACCGGCAACGATCAAGACCAGACTCCAGCAAGCTCAACGCGGCAGCCCAAGACTGGACTGCAACGCGCCAAGCACGTCCCCGACGCTTGCCGGGGACCAAGACATGCACACCTCCGAGAAGACCCGGCATGCCACTCCCCGGCAGGCGCGAGCCAGCCAGTCACCGCTCCATCGCATCGCTACGCCTGTCACTTATCGATGTGGTGTCGAGCCATCAGGCGGCTAATCAGCTCTCGCTAAGCACGTGGAGACGCATCCGAATGCAAGTTACGCTCGGTTGACACCCGCCCTGTAGCGTGTCAAGACCATAAGCAACGACCAGCCAAGCGGTGGCAAGAGCTTGCCGGGGATGCGCCCCCAAGCGCCACCTAGGCAGGTAATCATGGCATTTTGTCCTAAATGCCAGAGTTAGGTATGATAGCTCTGCTTAGCTATCTAATCAATAGATAATGACTGTTTTGCCATTGTGGTAACCCCTTGCACTATAAAAGGAGGCCCAAGGCAACCTAGCTCAAGGTTGGCATTTCGAACCCCCGAACACTTGTACTCACATAGCAGCTCTTTCCCCGACAGCAGTCCTTGCCGGGGTTAGGCGCTGTGTGTTCTTCGTGTTCTTCCAATCAATCCACCAAAGAGCAGGAGTAGGGTTTTACGCTTAGCAGCGACTCGAACCTGGGTAAAATGCTTGTGTCCTGATCGTCGCGCCGTCTCATGCTCTCCGCTCTTCGTGCAATGTGACCCCCCTTGCCGAACCACATGGGACCTCTGGTCCCATAGGTGATCGTGAGCATCCGTGCCCCGACAATTGCTATGATTGATGGATGAGAGTAAAGCAAACAAACTCAACTAATCTTTATTATATAACTCTCACGCTCGATTATAAGGATAGATAGATCACAAAGCAAGCACTCTAAGCAAAGCACTACTAAATTTTTATTCCTCTAGATCACAAAATAACTAAGGATCGAACAAAGATAGATGACAATGGTAAAGGTGATGGTGATACGATACCCGGGCACCTCCCCCAAGCCTGGAACAAGCTAAGGGTGGTGCCCTTACCCATGTACTCAAGTGTCCTTCTTGGGTGATGATGGTGATGAAGTAGTAGGCTTGTCCTTCGTCTTTCATGGCATAGGGTCCCCGTTGAAGGAGGAAGAGCTTGCCTCTGGAATACCGAAACTGGAAGCTATACTCATCCTGTTGAAACAAGATTCATACTCATAATTTTGGTTTTGTAGATCATAGATTTGAGCCTCAAGAGCTTGAAGATCATCTCCATAATTTCCTTGTTGTCCAACTTATGTTCACGAATAAAATCCTTGATCATGCAGTGATTGGCACTGAGTCCACACTCCACCATCCCTTGGCACTTGAAGATCACATGTTCCACTGTTGCAAGCCTGGCTTGCTTGCCTCCTTCTTTGGCCCTTGAACATCCTCGATGTGAAGCACCCCCTCACACATCTCACTGGCTTGAGGTTGTTTCATCACCTCCGGAAGGTAGGGGTTGATGATTTTCTCGTAGAACTTGTCCTTGGAGGAGCTTGACGGCATCATGGCGATCTAGATCTGTCACAAAACAGTCTGAAACAAGAACAAAGGAGAAACTCGCGATGCGGTGGTCAAAACATATGGGAGTATATATATAATGAATTTTTACAGGTCAGAATACGTGTCCAGGAAGAAAACGGAGTCCGAGAGGCACACGAGGTGCTCCCAAGACATAAGGGCGCGCCTACGGGGGTGGCCGTGCCCTATTGGCTTGGGACTCCCTCATGGGTCCCCCTGACTGCTTTTTATTTTTGTAATTTTTCTAATATTCCAAAACTAACAAAAAATATTTTATGGAATTTTTGGAGTCGGTTTACTTACCGTATCACATACCTACCCCTTTTCAGATTTCTGGAGTGTTCCGGAAGGTCTCTCTTATGTGTTCTTCCGGTGTCATCACTTGAATAACATTTGTTTCAATACGAATGGGCGTACTTAAAATATAATGTTTAATTCTTTGCCCATTAACCACTCTCGGATTTTTGCCTTCAGTATTATTGATCTTAATGGCTCCAGAGCGATAAACTTATTCGACGATATAGGGTCCTTCCCATTTGGAGAGAAGTTTTCCTGCAACTGGAATGAGAATTGTACAAAAGAACTAGATCACCAATTTTTAATTCTCGTTTTTGGATTCTCCTATCATGCCATCTTTTAACTTTTTCTTTGAACAATTTGGCATTTTCATAAGCTTGTGTCCTCCATTCATCTAAGAGCTAATATCAAATAACCTCTTCTCACGGCAAGCTTGAAATCATAGTTAAGTTCTTTAATTGCCCAATAAGTTTTGTGTTCTAACTCAAGGGGTAAATGACATGCTTTTCCATAGACATTTTGTATGGGGACATTCGCGTAGGATTTTTATACGCAGTTCTATAAGCCCATAATGCATCGTCAAGTTTCTTAGACCAATTTTTTCTAGATCTATTGACAGTCTTTTGCAAGATCAACTTTATTTCCGGTTACTCAACTCAACATGACCGCTAGACAAAGGATGATAAGGTGATGCAATTCTATGGTTAACATCATATTTAGCTAGAAGTTTACGGAAAGCACCATGAATAAAATGTGAACCACCATCAGTCATTAAATATCTAGGGACTCCAAACCTCGGGAAAATAACATCTTTTAAGCATTTTAATAGAAGTGTTGTGATCAACACTACTAGTTGGAATAGCTTCTACCCACTTAGTAATGTAATCAACAACAACTAAAATATGAGTGTACCCATAAGAGGAAGGAAAAGGTCCCATATAATCAAAACCCCAAACATCAAATGGTTCAATTGCAAGTGAATAATTCATAGGCATCTCCTGACATCTACCAATGTTACCAATTCTTTGACATTCATCACAAGAGAGGACATACTTACGAGAATCATTGAAAAGAGTAGGCCAATAAAAACCAGACCATAGTTCCTTGTGTGCAGTTCTGTCGCCGGCGTGGTGCCCTTCGTAGGCCTCGAAATGACACTTCCATAGGATCTGTTCCTGTTCATGCTCAGGTACGCAACGTTTAATAACACCATCTACTCCTTCTTTATAAAGATGTGGGTCATCCCAAAAGTAATGTCTTAAATCAAAGAAGAACTTTTTCTTTTGTTGGTATGTGAAACTAGGTGGTATATATTTAGCAGCAATGTAATTAGCATAATCTACATACCAAGGAGTACTACGGAGCATTTATAATAGCTAATTGCTCGCTGGGAAAATTATCATCAATAGCCAGTGGGTCATCAAGAACATTTTCCATCCTAGACAAGTTATCTGCTACAGGATTCCCAGCTCCCTTTCTATCAACAATATGCAAATCGAACTCTTGAAGTAAAAGAACCCACCTAATTAATCTAGGCCTATCATCTTTCTTTTCCATCAGATATTTAATAGCAGCATGGTCGCTATGAATAGTAACTTTGGAATCAACAATATAAGGTCTAAACTTATCACATGTAAACACAACTGCTAAAAGTTCCTTCTAGGTAGTAGCATAATTTCTTTGAGCACTGTCTAGAGTCTTACTAGCATAATGAATAACATTCAATTTCTTTTCTACTCTTTACCCTAGAACAACACAAACAACATAATCACTAGCATCACACTTAATTTCAAAAGGTAAATTCCAATCAGGTGGTTGAACTATAGGTGCAGAGATCAATGCTTTCTTAAGTATTTCAAAGGCTTCCACACAATCATCGTCAAAAAAAATGGAATATCTTTTTGAAGAAGATTAGTTAATGGCCTAGAAATCTTTGAGAAATCTTTAATGAAACACCAATAGAGACCATCATGACGAAGGAAACTTCTTATACCTTTAACATCTTTAGGACATGGCATTTTCTCAACTACATCAACTTTAGCTTTGTCTACCTCAATAACTCGTTCAGAAATTTTATGCCCAAGTACTATACCTTCATTCACCTGAAAATAGGCACTTCTCCTGATTCAAGACAAGATTAGTTTCTTCACATCTCTGCAAAACTCAATCAAGGTTGCTAAAGCAATCATCAAAAGAAGTTCCATAAATGAAAAAAATCATCCATGAATACGTCAACAATCTTTTCACAAAGTCAGAGAATATAGCAGTCAAACATCTTTGAAAGGTCGCAGGTGCATTGCATAAACTAAAAGGCATACGTCTATAAGCATAAGTTCCAAATGGACAAGTAAAAGTAGTTTTCTCTTGATATTCTTTTGACACAAGTATTTGAGAAAAACCAGAATATCCATCAAGGAAGCAAAAGTGCGTGTGCTTAGATAATCTTTCTAACATTTGATCAATAAAAGGCAAGGGGTATGATCTTTTCTAGTAGCTTTGTTTAATTTCCTAAAATCAATTACCCTCCGATAGCCAGTCACAATCCTTTGAGGAATGAGTTCATTTTTATCATTAGGAAGAACAGTTATACCTCATTTCTTAGGAACACAGTGAACAAGACTTACCCATCTACTATTAGCTATGGGATAGATTATACCTGCCTCTAGAAACTTTAATATTTCAGTTCTTACCACTTGTTGAGGACATAATTACCATTGTTTTACCCACAGCTCCTGCTGCTATACTTCCTGGACCAATTACCAGATCTCACGCACTCCAATTGAATTATGAGGTACTTTCGTTTCATGGAAATCCTTCTAATGTTCATGAACATATGATGCTGCCTAAATTAGATACTTTTGTTTTACTTATGAATGAAGGACCTAGCATGGATAATAAGGATGGCCATTGGAGCGGGAACAATCACAGAGAAGATGGTGTGCGTGCTGGTAAGGACAATGGAGCTTCCAGTGGTGATTTTCGTACTTTGAAGCCACCATAATGAGAGCATGAAGGCTTGGACGAAATATTCAAGATGCCACTTTATAAATTTCATACATAGGCTATTATAGGTGCCACGCCACCTTATTTTTGGGCCAGGCGTATGTAATTTCGAAATACCACATTATAGGATGTTTTTAGAGTCTGCATGTGTGGGGGAACTGAGTTAGGGTTAGTTTCGGACCCCTCCTCCAAGGGGCCACGAAATCCCCCCATATATACAGCCCTTAGGGCGCCGTTTAGACTTGGGTTTTGTTTAGATTAAAAGTTCGCCATAGCTGCAACTTCGCGTCCTTCGTTTGTGTTCCACGACAAGACCAAGACGTCACAGAATCCCACTTTCATCTATAAAGCTTTCCTCTTATATTCGCAATATCCAGATTGCAATTTCAGTTTCTTGCTCGTTATCCGTTTGCGCGCAGGAAATAGATCCTTGCGGTCAGGTTGATCGTGCTCTGACATGGTCAATAACCTCTCAGAGTTGGTTTAACGATTGCTAATGCGCGACGTTCTCGCACGTTCGCAGTTGGATCGTCAAAGTCTACTCCACCAAAAATGATAGTCACGTCTCATCGAAAGACAGGGACAACTTCACCTCTATCACGTGGTATCAGATTTCTAGGTTGCTCGGTGAGATTTTCCAGTTTTTCATAGTCTAGGTTGCATATGTTCTTCATACCCACATTCCACGAAAAAGCCACAAAAAACTTAGGGTTAGTTCATCCTATCCGAACCAATCTGAGCCTTTTATAATTTTCTATTCGGTTTTTTTCTTTGTTGAATTTATGGTTGCATCGTCGTGTCGAGTTGCTGGTCTTAGTGTCTAGCCCCTTAGAGTTTCGAGTTCTGTTCACAGGTTGTCACGCCGCCGCCGCACCATCTTCATTGCCCCATATACCACTACCATGCCACCATCATCGCCGCTGCCATATACCACCACCACGGCATCGTCATCACCGCTGCCATATACCACCACCACACCATCATCATCTGTGCTGCCATATACTGATACGTCTCAACCGTATCGATAATTTATGAAGTATTCACGCCATTTTTGCATAGGTTTACAATACTTTTATATGTTTTGATGCACTTTATATGATTCATTTAGAACTAACCCGGACTGACGTTGTTTTTAGAAGAATTACCGTGGTGTTATTTTTTTGTGCAGAAAATAAAAGTTCTCGGAATTGCCTGAAACTTTTTTATGATTTTTTTCTGGAGAAAATAAGAAATACCAGAGTGAAGAACCACTGGAGAGGGGCCACCTGCTGGCCACAAGCCAATAGAGCACGCCCACCCCCGTGGGCGCGCCGTGTTAGCTTGTGGGCCCCTCATGGCTTCGGTTGACGTGATTCCAATTATGAAAAATCCTATAAATCCAGAACCTCCCGAAAGTTAACCTAGAACTTCTGCGCCACTGCCACAAGTATCTATATCGAAGAAAAATCCATCTAGAGCCTTTCCGGCACCCTGTAGGAGGGGGCAATCATCACCGGAGGCCATCTTCATCATCCCGACAGAGGCCATGACGAGGAAGGAGTAGTTCACCCTCGGGGCCGACCGTATGTACTAGTAGCTATGTGTTTAATCTCTCTCTCTCTCTCGTGTACTTGAGATGGCACTATCATGATGTATCGCGGGCTTTGGTAATATAGTTGGATCATATGATGTTCTTCCCTTGCTATCTTGTTGTGATGAATTGAATCTTCCCCTTTGAGATTTTGTTATGTCGGATTGAATATTGGATTTCAGATCACTTGATGTATGTCGTGCATGTGGATACCCGTGGTGACAATGGGGTGTTCTATTGATTCACTTCATATATGTTTTGGTACTCAACTTGCAGATTCCCGTGGTGACAATGGTCTATGCATATGGGTTGATACTCGTTCTTGTCCTACTTTCTCCGATAGAAATCTTGGGGTACTCTTTGAAGTTCTTTGTGTTGGATTGAATATGATGAATCTAAAATTGTTTGATGCATGTCAGATAATTAACCCACAAATACTTGCGATGACATTAGAGTATCTAGGTAACATTAGGGTTGATTGATATGTATCAATGAAGTTATTCTAGTACGAACTTTAGGGCTGTTTGTGACACTTATAGGAATAGGTCAAAAGATTGATCGGAAAGAATAACTTTGAGGTAGTTCTACTACCTACACCAATTTCATCTTATGTTCTCTGCTAGATATGAACTTTGGATTGATTCTTTGTCGCACGTTGAGGGATGATCATATCATTTTATTATGTTAGCATTGTTGAGAGATTGCACTAGTGAAAGTATGGACCCTAGGCCTAATTTCCAAGCATTGCTATACCGTTTTGCTTGTTGTTTACTACTTGTTAGCTTGCTGTTTTTATATTTTCAGATTACAAAAACCTATATCTACCATCCATATTGCACTTGTATCACCATCTCTTCGCCGAACTAGTGCTCCAATACAATTTGCCATTGTATTGGGTGTGTTGGGGACACAAGAGATTTCTTGTATTTGATTACATGGTTGTTTAACTTCATCCTACACCTCCCTCGGATTGATAAACCTTAGGTCTTCCACTTGAGGGAAATTTGCTGTTGTCCTACCAAACTCTGCACTTGGCGGCCCAACAACATCTATAAGAATAAAGTTGTGTAGTAGACATCATATACCACCACCACACCAGCGTCATCACCGCTGCCATATAGCACCATAGATCTGCCATGAGTTTGTGTTCCACTGCCCCTACATATCCCCGTCACCAGTCCGAGTTCCACCAGATTCATCTCCGCCACCAGTCCTAGTCCGAGTCCAATATCTGTTTCTCTGTTTTCAATTTCCAGATCACGCCCTACTATGTTTCATGGGCAAGCCAGAATCCTCCCTAACTTTTGTGTTGCCCATGGTAGATAAATAGGTCCAGTTTTAAAAAAACCGAGTCTGGAAAATTATGACTAGGCGGTTTTTAGATCATTCTAAGACTTTTATGATTTTTTTTGTTGCTGACCAAAAAAAAGAGAGCGCAAAAAAATAAACAGTGCCAAAAAAAGAGAGGAAAAAAAAATCAAAGTGTGCTTTTCCCTCGATAAGTGTCGCGTCGTGATTTTGTTGGTGTTCTAGCCTCGCGTCTCTAGTACAGTCTAGCCTAGGACCAGCACGGTACCGTCGTTGAGCGTTTCTTCAGCTTTGCATCTCTGAATTGATTATTACTGACATTTTTGCTACCATATTATAAGCCATCCCAGCTCCACATACTACTACTTGGTGTGTTTGACACCACATGGCAATCGTTTTATCCAAGCTTTGAGAGTTTTGACTACAACGGTTGACGATCACCGCCTGCTGTTGGGTAAGAGCTGGTAAGAAGTTGAGATTTGCTTGACGGATTTGTGACACACCACCACCACCACCACCACCACTTCCTAGTATATATAGGTTCATATTCTTGTGTGTTCCTATTGCTGCTAACCAAGCCAGGATCACAAGCCGACGAAATCGACTGGGACGCCATGACCAACAAGGAGCTCCATGATAAATTTTAGCAAATGATGGGTGAACAGGTGGATGATTTGGTGAACAGCTTGGGAGAGGCCATGGAGAAGTTAGGTCTTTTTGAGAAGTCGTTCGACACCAAGATGGACGCTAAGTTCAATGAGGTGCTTGCACGTCTACCACCACCAGCTGCACCTGTCATACCTCTACAACAACAACATCCGAATTTCGTGTGACGAGTGCAACGTGTGCCTATTGGTCAAGGCCAAAATTCTGGTGCCGTTGCTACTGCTGCTACTGTTGCGGCTTCTGTGGCTGCTGTTGCTACTGTCGTTGAGCAGAATGAGGATTATGTTGGTGATTACGATGATGAGGGAGAGGTTGCTCTAAATCAGCACTAGGGGCAACCACCGCCACAAGCACCAAGTCGTCCACATGGATACAATCACAATGGTAGGGCTGCACCACCCCCTCAGGTATGGGATCTTGACCATCTACCTAAACTTTAATTGAATTTTGATATTTGAGGGTAGATATGTTCCTGATATATATATCTTATTTGGGAGGTAGAAACAAAACAACATTTTACATGTTTACAATTTCCTGAGGATAGAAGTGTTGCTACTGCTGTTTGTGCATTCAGTAGTTTTGCTTGTGTTTGGTTGTCTAAATATAGTAGATAACATCATGATAATATCCCTACTACTTTGGCTTCTTTGAAAACTGCTATGCGTAATCGTTGGGTTCCACCATATTATCAACGTGAATTACTTCAAAATTTGTAGTGTTTAAGTGAAGATTTTTTTTGTAGAGGAATATTATCAGGAATTACATACTGGCATGATTAGATGTGACATTGTTGAGGAGAATGAAGCTATGCTTGCACGTTATATGGGTGGCTTAAATAGAGAGATTCATACTATTCTAGAGCATAAGGAATATAACATTATCACTCGTTTATTCCATCTTGCTTGCAAAGCTGAACGTGAAGTGTAGGATCGACAGGCAATGAAGAGAACTAATTTTTCTATGGGCCGAGCTTCATCATGGACACCACGTACATCATATACTTCCGCACGTCCTACTAAAGGACCACTTACTTCAGCCGCCAACTCCAATAGAGTTACAAGAAAACAGGCACCGCCACCAGCCTCCAGCAAGGGCACACCTTCGGGGCCTACACATAGCTCTTCTTCATCCATGGCATCTACATGGCAAACAAATGAGGTTATTTGTCGTCGTTGCAAGGGTGGAGGTCACTATGCGAGAGAATGCCCTTCCAAGCGTGTGATGATTATTACCGAGGATGGTGGATATGCGTCCGCTAGTGATTATGATGAGGAGACTTTGGCTCTTATTGCAAGTGAAGAACATGGTGTAGAAGATACTGAACAAGAGACACAATACATGGCTACTGACTATGCTGACAGGTATGAAAGTTTAGTTGCTCAACGTGCTTTGCGTTTGTAGGTTACATAGGCTGAGCAAAATCAGAGGCACAACTTGTTCCATACAAAGGGATTTGTGAAGGAACGTTCTGTTCGCGTCATCATCGATGGAGAGAATTGCAACAGCTTGGCGAGCATGGAGATGGTGGAGAAGCTGTCTCTAACCATTAGACCACATCCTCATCCATATTATATCTAATGGCTCAACAACAGTGGCAAGGTTTAGGTAACACGCACTGTTCGTGTGCATTTTAGCATTGCTACATATTCTGATTATGTTGATTGTGATGTGGTACCCATGGAAGCATGCTCCGTTTTACTTGGTAGACCTTGGCAATTTGATAAAAAATCTGTACACCATGGTAGGGCAAATCAATATACTCTTGTTCATAAGGATAAAAATATAACTTTGCTTTCTATGTCTCCAGAACATATTATGAAAGATGACATTGCTAGAGCTGATAAAGCAAAACAGGAGCAAAGTAAGAGTGAAAATCAGATTGTGGCAAAGGAATATGAGCAACAAAATAAGACTATAAACCATCATCTAGTGTTGCATCTGAAGTATTACTAATCTGGATGTTACAACATCTGTTTTCTATCTTTTTGTATGCAAAGAGGTATTATTTTCATTCGAGGAAGTGCCTCCCTCTTTGCCTCCTGTTGTCACTAAGATTTTGCAGGAATTCGTTGTGGTCTTTCCACAAGACGTGCCACCGGGATTACCACCTAGAGGGATTGAGCATCAGGTTGACTTAATTCCTGGTGCATCGCTACCCAACCATACGCCATACCGTACCAATCCAGATGAGACGAAGGAGATTGTGCGTCAAGTACAGGAGATGCTCGACAAAGTTTATATATGTGAATCCCTTAGTCCTTGTGTTGTTCCTATTATTCTAATACCAAAAAGGATTGTATATCGCGTATGTGTGTTGATTGTAGAGGCATTAATAATATTACTATTCATTATCGTCATCCTATTCCTAGGCTAGATGATTCGCTTGATGAACTAAGTGGCTCTACAATTTTCCCCAAATTTTATTTGCGTAGTGGATACCATCAAATTCATATGAAATTGGGAGAGAAAACAACATTTAAAACTAATTTTGGATTATATGAGTGGTTAGTCATGCCTTTTGGGTTAACTAATGCACCTAGCACTTTCATGAGATTAATGAACGAGGTTTTACGTGCTTTCATTGGATGATTTGTGGTAGTCTATTTTGATGATATATTTATTTATAGTAGATCTTTGGAGGAACACTTGGAACATTTATGTGTTGTTTTTATTGCTCTACGTTATGCACGTTTGTTTGGTAACCTTGGGAATCGCACCTTTTGCACCGATCGAGTATCTTTTCTTGGCTATGTTGTTTCTCCACAGGGAATTGAAGTTAATAAAGCCAAGATTGAAGCTATTAAGAGTTGGCCGCAACCCAAAATAGTCACACAAGTGAGGAGTTTTCTTGGCCTCGCTGGTTTCTATAGGCGTCATGTGAGAGATTTCAGCACCATTGCTGCACCTCTCAATGAGCTTATGAAGAAGGATGTGCCTTTCGCTTGGGGTACCACACAGGAAGAAGCCTTCATGGTATTGAAAGATAAGTTAACACATGCTCCCTTGCTCTAACTTCCTGATTTTGATAAGACTTTCGAGCTTGAATGTGATGCTAGTGGAATTGGATTAGGAGTCTGTTATTACAAGATGGTAAACCTGTTGCATGCTCCTCTGAAAAATTGAGTGGGCCTAGTCTGAATTATTAAACTTATGATAAGGAATTATATGCTCTTGTTCGGACTTTGGAAACATGGCAAAATTATTTATGGCCCAAAGAATTTTTTGTACATTCTAATCATGAATCTTTGAAACATATTAAAAGTCAAGCAAAACTGAGCCGTAGACATGCTAAGTGGGTTGAATTCATTGAGACTTTCCCTTATGTCATTAAACATAAGAAGGGTAAAGAAAATGTTATTGCTGATGCATTGTCTCGTTGTTATACTATTGCTTTCACGACATGACATTAAAATATTTGGTTTGGAGACCATCAAAGATCAATATGTACATGATGCTGAATGTAAAGATGTGATGCAGAATTGTAAAGAAGGGGGAACATGGAACAAGTTCATCATTAATGATGGATTTGTGTGCCATGCTAAGAAACTATGCATTCCAGCTAGCTCCGTTCGTCTTTTGTTGTTGTAGGAGGCGCATGGAGGAGGATTAATGGGACACTTTGGCGTGAAGAGGACGGAGGACGTACTTGCTACACATTTCTTTTGGCCAAAGATGAGATGTGATGTTGAGCGTTTTTTTGCTCGTTGCACTACATGTCAAAAAGCTAAGTCACGACTCAATCCTCATGGTTTATATATGCCTTTGCCTGTTCCTAGTGTTCCTTGGGAGGACATATCTATGGACTTTTGTCAAATTTCAGGCTCCGCAGAACCCCAAGAAGTTCGAACACAGGGGCGTGTGCGAAGATCCCCTGCAGCCTCGCCCTACCTAGCTCGCTGCTCGATGGTTAGGATGATGAACTCGCACGATGACGAGGAAGAAGATGCACACGGTGATTTACCCAGGTTCGGGCCACTGCGAAGCGTAATACCCTACTCCTGCTTTGGTGGATTGCCTCACGAGGAGGTATGGTGGATGAACTAGTACAGTGGTGAGGAGTTTCGGCAGGGCACTCGAGTGGTGTTCTTGGCTCTCTGCCTTGTCTGTCGTCCCTCTTTCCTTTCGTCCTTCCCCGCAGTGCAACCTAGCCTCTATATATAGCAGCGGCCCGGGTCCTCTTCCCTTATCGCAATGGCGTGAAGGGATCCCACAACGGCCAAATTCGAAGGGGGACAGGAGTACATCCCCGCCCTGTCCAAAGGTGGTCTTCGCCTGCAAAGTGGCTGTCGATGATGCAGAGGTGGGCTCGGCGATGACATCCGCCTTGCGGGGCTCGTGGTCGTGGTCTTGTTGCACCGGAATGGAAAACCTTTGGGTGGCGCTTTGGGAACCCGCGTACGTCCTTGCTCCCTTTGCACCAAAGGGGAAACTGTACCCCCTGGCGCGCTGGCGCCCGCCTGTCCTTCCTTGCGTCATCCTTGACTCCTGAGGCCGGGTTCTGCATAGAGATCTCCGCCGCTCCGGAGGGGGGCTGAGGAGGCCCATCCTTCGCTGGTCTTGGTGCTGTTCTCCCTCGCGAGTTTAGGGCCCTCGTGAGGGCCTTGTCTTGAGTGAAGTCGCGCCAGACCGTGCTTGGCTGACGAGGTGGGCCATGCCCTGGGCCGCAGGTAGGCAGGTCTGGGTACCCTCGTTCCCAGAACGCCGACAGTAGCCCCCGGGCCCAAGGCGCGCTCGAGCTGGCTTCCGGGCAAAGCCCTTGAGGACGGCCCGAAGCGCCGCGGCCCCAAACGCCTGTGCGCCAGGCTTTACATGCGTCGAGCGCCTGGGCGGCGACGCCCCCGCTCCCCGAGGGTGTCAGGAACCGTCCCAAGTCAAACTGATGTGACACTCGTGTGCAGCGCCGGCCATCATTGCCCTTCATGCTGCTGCTCCCTAGGGTTTCCACTCTTCGGGCCACGCGGATGTGACCCGACAATCGGCAGGCGAGGCGACGCGGATGGGACTGCGCCGATCGAACGGCCCCACGGCGCCCGAGAGGCGCACGACGCCTGCCCTCCCACGACGCTTTGCGGCTGCAGTTATGCCTATAAATCCGCCGCGCCCCTGGTGGGGGGCATTGCAGTCTCGAGGTGTCTTCACGGTCCCATCGCTCCACGGAAAAATCCTCTCCTCCTCCTTGCTTCCCCTCTCTCATGGCGTCTGGAGGAAGTGCTGCGGGCGCGGGGAAGCGCGCGGGACCGTCGGCTCCCTCGCCCTCTTCCGGAGGCAGCGGCGGGGGGCCCTCGGGGTCGGCACAAGTTCGCCGGCGCTGGGCCATGGTCGATGAATGAGTACTCCGCCGCCTCCTTCTTTCTCAGTTGTCACGTCCGGTGCGCCGGACCTGATCCTCTCCTTCTTCCAGGGCACCTGCGGCCAAGAAACGCAGGCTCGGCAAACTCCAGGAGGAGGTGGACGCGCTGCGGGCCCAGCTGACGACCGTCGAGGCCGCCTTCAAAGCCGCCCTCAGGGGCGAAGCGGAGGTCAGGGCGGAGGTGACGTCCCTCCAGGCCCAGGTGAAGGAGGCGGCCAACACCGTGCAGGCCGCGCGGGACGGGGTGGCTTACGCCAAGATGCTGGAGTCCCATCGCGCCAAGCAGTACCTCGACATCGCCCATCGCGCGGCCGGCGCGGTGAGTCGGTTCATCGGGGAAGCCCCCGTGTTACCGTGCGCGCACGGCGACGGGGGCTACCTCGACTTCTTCCGTAGGGTGGTGGAGACGCTGGAGACTGGTGTCTCCCGCGTGAACGCGGACAGCGAAGCCGACGCGCGCAACCTCCTGGACCTCGCCTTGACGCGCGTGTTCTCCAACTTGCGCCGCCACGCCCCGGAGCTCGACCTTCAGCGCGTTGGGGGCGGGTGCCTGTGGGGCTCCAGAGGCACCTCCGGGACGAGGTGCGTCCGCACATGGAGTCCCTGGTAGAGCGGTTCGTCCAGGTGCCCGCCTCCGATGGGGAGGGCGGCTCCGGAGCCGAGGCGGCCGGCGACAGCGACTCCTCCACCTAGGCCTCCCTTGTCTTCTTTTCCTGGTACCTGTAATGTTTTAAGAAGAACTCGGCCCCTGTGGGCGTCAGCCTTTTGCGTATTACCTTTGTCTCCGTTTTTCCTTTTCTTAAATCGCCGGTCGCCTGCTTGCTGCGACGTGACCTAGTTTCTCTGCGCGGGGCTTGCCGCCGACGCCACTGCGGCCTGGAGACGGCGGCCGGCTGGGCCCTCGCGAGGTGTTCTCTCCTGAGGGGCTGTTCGTGGCCGCCACTCCCTAGGTTCGTGGCCTTGTTGCTCGTCGTGGCAGGGTCCCTCCCCTCGTGCCGTTTTTCCTGGCGCCTCAGGCCTCGGGGGTCTCGGTAGCCGCGCATGGTGGCCCGCAGTACCTGCGTCCTCACATTAGTGCGCACAACCCTTATCCCGTCCTAGGGTCATCATTAGATTAGGAGGCTCTTGCTCGGTTCGGTAGTGTACTTAGCTTGTAGGGCGGTGACGATCTCGTGCGTCGCGAGGTGCGGCCAGGCTGTCCAGATAGTCCGCGATTCCTCCTGGGACGCTTCCTCCTTGTTTGTGGGATGGTTTGGGGGCCCTTTCGGCACTCTGTGTCTGCAGGCCCCAGCCCCACACATTCCTCGACCACCGTAATGTACGTCCGGATCACCAGGATACAACTACGAGGTGAGGTCTCGACACCCTTGATGCCTACCGGATCACTAAGGACGATATCAAGGGGCGAGTGGCTATATGACCGGTAAGGCTCCCGAGGCGCGCTGCTCAGGAGCCCCCTTTGACGCTCAAGCAGCTCTACGTCGGCAGGTCCGAGTCCCGCACATTCCTCGACCACCGTAATGTACATTCAGATCACCAGGACGCAACTACGAGGTGAGGCCTCGACACCCTTGATGCCGACCGGATCACCAAGGACGACATCAAGGGGGCGAGTGGCTATATGACCGGTAAGGCTCCTGAGGCGCGCTGCTCAGGAGCCCCCTTTGACGCTCGAGCGACCCCCATTCTGTCCTGCCGGCTGCCACCTCGGGAGGCACTGGGACCTCCCGAGGCTCCATGCTGTGGTGCCGCGCTGTGGTCGGAGCCCCCGAGTGGGGGTCGACCGCCAAAATATGCAAGTCCCTGAGGCGACAGGGCCTTGCTATCCAGCTCCGAGGCACCTCGGGGAGGGCCGGAGCACACGGGCCCTTGCGAAACACCAATTCAGAAAGAGACTCCAAGACCGGAAAAATGAGAGAACGATGAGAGAAAAGCCCCCGCCCCTTTTTCTTTTTTAAAAAATTGAGTTCCGGAATTCTCAAACTTCATTCCAAAAAGTGGCAATTCGAACACCAAAAAGAAGCAAGCAACTGCCGCGTCCGGCACCTAGGCTAGTCTTCGTCTTCGTCTTCCCCCAGCGCGGAGCATAGGGCATCCACGTTGCGTGGGCATAGCCATTGGTGGGCAGTGTTGTCTGCTAGCGCGGAGCATGGGGCTTCCACATTGCGTGGGAAGGAACCCCTCCGCGTCCTCGGGGGGCTCCGGGCGTATACAACCCACTCATTATTACGTGAGAGTGTCACGGCCGTAGATAGCTGGGCAAGCCCCCAGGCGCACGGCCCGGTTGCTCCCAACTCCGTCAAGAGCCATCCCGTGCATTTCTGCTTGGTTGCGTGCCTCTATGACCCAAACCTGAATGCATTGTTCCCCGCGTAGCCGCGGGATTGCGCTCCCGCGGCCCAAACATGAGCACAATGCACCCGGCGCAGCCATAGAGGTGTTTTGTCGATGAAGCCGCCTCGCGAGGCGTCGGGGCGCTGGCCGGACAGTGTCTTGAGGGACCTGGGGGGTCCCGGAGGGCTTCTTCTTTTCACGAGCAAGGCGGGTTGGGAGCCCCATTCGGCACTCTGCGTCTGCAGGCCCCAGTCCCGCACATTCCTCGACCACCGTAAGCGACGTCCGGATCACCAGGACGCGACTACGGGGTGAGGCCTCGACACCCCCGATGCCGACCGGATCGCCAGGACGGCATTGAGGGGCGAGTGGATATACGACCGGTAAGGCTCGTGAGGCACGTTGCTCAGGAGCCCCGTTTGACACGCAAGAAGCTCTACGTCGGCAGGTCCCAGTCCCGCACATTCCTCGACCACCGTAAGCGGCGTCCGGATCACCAGGACGCAACTACGGGGTGAGGCCTCGACACCCTTGATGCCGACCGGATCGCCAGGACGACATCAAGGGGCGAGTGGCTATATGACCGGTGAGGCTCCTGAGGCGCATTGCTCAGGAGCCCCCCTTGACGCTCAAGCGGCTCCCCCACACAAAAATTATTTTCCTGCCTCAAGAGGGCGAATCTCCAGAGGCTCCGAGATGGCGCGTCGGGCCGTGGGCGGAGCCCCTGAGGCCCAGCCTCCCGTGGCTGCACCGGCGCTCCAATTGCCGCGGGTGGCCCGCGCTACTTGTGCCTTGCTGTTCCCCCCTAGGCCGTCACTCCTGAGGCCTCGAGGCTTGGCTCGGTGTTGCTTGCTCGCGAGGGCGACGGCTTGCGCCGTGCCCCGCGGGCCCGGGGGCGTCCTCCCTCTTTCTCCCGCTCGCGTTGTCCAGGCTAGGTGCTCCGTCGGTGGAAGCCCCCAGGCCCGGCTCGGGGAGGACGCCTAGGGTGCCCCTACTCCTGGGGCGTGCCGGCGCCTGCGGCAGGCGCCTGTTCCATCTCACCGTCCAGAGGCACGACGTAGCTTGGTACATAGGGCTCTACGTAAGGACCCTGTCCTCCTCCTGAGCCGTCCGGGTGGGCGCCGGGGACGACCCCTCCAGTAGGCGGCGGGGCGCCCCCTTGAGCGCGCAGCCCGCAGACCCTCCTGCGACGAGCCTCAGTCCGAAGTTGCTTACCTCTGCCACCGCGGTTGGGTGGGCCGCGCGTTTCCTGACGTGGATTGCTTCCTTGGCGATCCGATGCGCCTTCGCCGTGGTTGCTTGCTTGCTCGGACGCCTGCGTCGCTTGCTCCCTACGCAGGATGGCGCGCCCCCGCCTGGTCAACCCAGGATGTTGACGGTCCACGGGGTCACGGGGGCGCATGTCGGTGCACGAGCGGGGCGCCCCATTGTTCCCTCCGTGGGCTCCATCGTCGGGGCCGGGCTGCGCCCCGAAACCTGTGACTAGAATTCGGAGGAGAAGAAGCATGGCGTGCGGTGGGCCACGCTCGGGCTCGCCCAGGGCCTGAGGGAGCACGCCGCCGGTGGGTTGGGCGACAGGCGCGGCGAACGAGCTCCAGACGCCTGACGCCTGCGGCCTAGAAGAAGAGTGAGGAGCCATGGCCCTCCGCACGACGTTGACCAGCTCTGCGATGTGGCCGGCCCACGCGTCGAAGCCCCCGTGCATTAGGCGGTGGCCGAGCATCTCGCTTGCCATCAGCAGCGCATCGTGCGCATCGAGGTCTCCCACATAGGTGCGACGCGACGTCGGTGCCGAGGGTGCCGCCCGTCCACCGTGTTCTTGGACGGCGCGAGAAGCGACGACGGTGGAGACGACACTGGCGGCTTGATACTGACTGCCCAGCGCCGTGCCGCTGGGGCGTGGGTCTCGGTCAGCAGTGGAAGAATTGGTGAAGACGGATCCACCATGGCCGGAGGGAGCTTGTTGGGCGCTGGCCATCGGAGCGGTGAGGCATCGGAAGAGCGAGGCTTGAGGAAGACTTCGACACGCCCCCTACCTGGCGCGCCAAATGTCGGATTTCGGGCTCCGCAGAACCCCAAGAAGTTCGAACACAGGGGCATGTGCGAAGATCCCCTGTAGCCTCGCCCTACCTAGCTCGCTGCTCGATGGTTAGGATGATGAACTCGCACGATGACGAGGAATAAGATGCACACGGTGATTTACCCAGGTTCGGGCCGCTGCGAAGCGTAATACTCTACTCCTGCTTTGGTGGATTGCCTCACGAGGAGGTATGGTGGATGAACTAGTACAGTGGTGAGGAGTTTCGCCAGGGCACTCGAGTGGTGTTCTTGCCTCTCTGCCTTGTTTGTCGTCCATCTTTCCTTTCGTCCTTCCCCACGGTGCAACCTAGCCTCTATATATAGCAGCGGCCCGGGTCCTCTTCCCTTATCACAATGGCGGGAAGGGATCCCACAACGGCCAAATTCGAAGGGGGACAGGAGTACATCCCCGCCCTGTCCAAAGGTGGTCTTCGCCTGCAAAGTGGTTGTCGATGATGCAGAGGTGGGCTCGGCGATGACATACGCCCTGCGGGGCTCATGGTTGTGGTCTTGTTGCACCGGAATGGAAACCTTTGGGTGGCACTTTGGGAACCCGCGTACGTCCTTGCTCCCTTTCCACCAAAGGGGAAACTGTACCGCCTGGTGCGCTGGTGCCCGCCTGTCCTTCCTTGCGTCATCCTTGACTCCTGAGGCCGGGTTCTGCATAGAGATCTCCACCGCTCCGGAGGGGGCCTGAGGAGGCCCATCCTTCGCTGGTCTTGGTGCTGTTCTCCCTCGCGAGCTTAGGGCCCTCGCGAGGGCCTTGTCTTGAGTGAAGTCGCGCCAGACCGTGCTTGGCTAACGAGGTGGGCCATGCCCTGGGCCGCAGGCAGGCAGGTCTGGGTACCCCCGTTCCCAGAACGCCGACCACTTTGTTTTAGGTTTACCTCTAAAAAAGAAGGGAGGGATAACATATTGCTTTTTGTGGATAGATTTTCAAAAATGGCACACTTTATACCATGCCATAAAAGTGATGCTGCTGCTAATGTTGCTAATTTTTTCTTTCATGATATTGTTCGCTTGCATGGTATGCCAAATACAATTGTTTCAGATCATGATGCTAAATTCTTATCCACTTTTGGAGATGTTTATGGGCTAAGTTGGGGACTAAACTACTTTTTAGTACTACATGTCTCCCCCAAACTGATGGACAAACTCAAGTAGTCAATAGATCATTGTCTACTATGCTTAGGGATGTTTTGAAGAATAACATGAAAATGTGGGAAGAATGCTTGCCTCATATTGGATTTGCTTATAATCGTTCATTGCGTTCTATTACTAAGATGTGCCCTTTTGAAATTGTGTATGGTTTCATACCTCGTGCACCTATTGATTTGTTGCCTCTTCCATCTTCGGAGAAGGTAAATTTTGATGCTAAACAACATGCTGAATTGATATTAGAAATGCATGAGGTAAGTAAGGAAAACATTGAGCGTATGAATGCTAAATACAAACTTGCCGGACATAAGGGTAGAAAACATGCTGTCTTCGCACCTGGAGATCTTGTTTGCTTACATTTGCGTAAGGATAGATTTCTTGATTTGCACAAGTCAAAGCTAATGCCACGAGATGATGGTTCTTTTAAGGTGTTAGAGAAAACAAATGATAATGCATATTAAATTGAGCTACCTGCAGAGTTTGGGGTTAGTCCCACTTTTAACTTTGCAGATTTGAAGCCTTATTTGGGTGAGGAAGATGAGCTTCCGTCGAGGACGACTTCATTTCGAGAAGTGGAGGACGATGAGGACATAATTACCATTGTTACACCCACAACACTTGCTGATATA
The DNA here is from genome assembly GCA_039707655.1 of Elymus sibiricus. NCBI lineage: Eukaryota > Viridiplantae > Streptophyta > Magnoliopsida > Poales > Poaceae > Elymus > Elymus sibiricus. The sequence continues at coordinate 245,999,596 of CM077665.1, forward strand.
CATCTTTGACCAATTACTTGAGCTCGCGCATGCTAATTGAATTACCACGTACTTTCGTTTCTGAAAATCCTTCTAATGTTCCCATGAAATTTTTGGGCCAGGCCCATGTAATCTTGAAGTACCACATTATAGGATGTTTTTAGAGTCCGTATGTGTGGAGGAACTGAGTTAGCGTTTGTTTCGGACCCCTCCTCCAAGGGGCCACAAAATCCCCCTCTATTCCCCCATATATACATCCCTTAGGGCGCCGTTTATACTTGGTTCTTTTAAGGTAAAAGTTTGCCATAGCTGCAACTTCGCGTCCTTCGTTTGTGTTGCACGACCAGACCAAGAGGTCACAGAACCCCACTTTCATCAATAAAGCTTTCCTCTTATATTCACAATATCCAGATTGCAATTTCAGTTTCTTGCTTGTTCTTCATTTGCGTGCAGGAAATAGACCCTCGTCGTCAGGTTGATCGTGCTTCGGTGTGGTTAATAACCTCTCGGAGTTGGTTTAGCGATTGCTAAGGCGCGACGTCCTCGCACGTTCGTAGTCGGATCGTCAAAGCCTACTCCACCAAAAACGATAGTCACATATCGTCAAAAGAGAGGGACAACTGCGCCTCTATCACCACTTCCTTCATTTTAGGATTCAAACGACATTGATTATCAACGACATGTTAAGCATACGGTTCCATATGAATTTTATGCTGACATAGAGTGGGACTAATGACCTTAAGATCATCAAGAATATATCCAATAGCACCTCGGTGCTTCCTCAAAGTTTTAAGTAATCTCTTTTCTTCTTGCTCTGAAAGGTTAGCACTAATAATAACATGATATATCTTCTTTTCAGAAAGATAAGCATATTTCATTGTATCTGGTAATTTCTTTAGCTCAAACACGGGATCTCCCTTAGGTGGTGGAGGATCCCCTAAAATGTCAACATGGAAGTTGCGTTTAAGAATAGGTATTTGTCTAAAGAATATTTCATCTATTTCATTCCTTTCATTCATATGCATATCGTTTTCATGGTCAAGCAAGTATTGTTCTAATGTATGAGTAAGAGGCACGACAATAGAAGCAAGACCAATAATTCCATCCTTACTAGATGACTCTTTCTCATGTGGTTGTCTACCAAACTTAGAGAAATTAAATTCATGAGACGCATCACCAAATCTTACTTTAACCTTTTCCGTAACACAATTAATTTCAGCATTAACGGTATCCAAGAAAGGTCTACCAAATATAACGAGACAAAAATTATCTTTTTGTGTACCAAGTACTAAGAAATCGGTAGGGTATTTGATATTTTCACACAAGACTTCAAAATCTCTAACAATCCCAAGTGGTGAAATAGTCTCTCATTTGCAAGTTTAATAGTAAGATCAATGTCTTCCATCTCAGCAGGTGCTATATCATTCATAAATTCTTGATATAAGGTAAAAGGAATAACACTCACACTAGCATCCATATCACACAAGCCATGATAACAATGATCTCCAATCTTAACAGAAACAACATGCATGCCACCAACTATTTTTTATCTAACTCATCCTGTTTGTTTCTAACAGGTTTAGCAATTCTAGCAGCCTCATCACATAAGTAAATAACCTGACCATCCATATTATCAACCAACAGATCCTTAACCATAGCAATATAAGGTTCTACATTTATTTGTTTAGAAGGTTCGGGTGTTCTAATATTGCTTTTATTAACCACAGTTGTAGCCTTAGCATGCTCCTTAATCCTAACAGCAAAAGGTGGTTTTTCAATATAAGTAGTGGGCACAACTGGATCAACTTTATAAATAATAGTTCTTCTTTAGCAACAATAGGTTCCTATACCAATTCTTCAATGGGTGGATGCTATTTAAACCACTTCTCCTTAGGGAGATCAACATGAGCAGCAAAAGTTTCACAAAAGGAAGCTACTATCTCAGAGTCAAGTCCATATTTAGCGCTAAACTTATGAAAAGTATCGGTTTCCATTAAATATTTAACACAATAAAACTCAAGTTTTATACCTGACTCTTTACCTTCATCGAGCTCCCAATCTTGAGAGTTGCGTTTAATTCTTTTCAAAAGATCCCATTTGAATTCACTAGTTCTCTTCATGTAGGAGCTAGTGGAAGAAGAATTGAGTATTAATTGATCATCATAAGAAAGCCGAGCGTAAAAGTTTTATATAATTATTTCTCTTGAGAGCTCATGTTTGGGGCAAGTGTGCATCATAGATTTAAGCCTTCCCAAGATTGAACGATGCTTTCTGCTTCACGAGGCCAAACATTATATATATAAGTCCGATCACGATGAATTAGATGCATAGGATAAAACTTCTGGTGAAATCCCAGCTTTAACCAGTTCCAGTCCCATGTTCCAACATCATCCAATAGCCTATACCAAATCCATGACTTTCCCTACAAAGATAAAGGGAAAACCTTCTTCTTAACTTTGTCCTTGGATAAATCTGCAAGCTTAAATAATCCACAAATCTCATCTATATATATCAAGTGCAAATTAGGATGAGTTGTTCCATCTCCTGCATAAGGATTAGCTAGCAGTTTCTCTAACATACCCGAAGGAATATCAAAATAAATATTTTTAGAAAGTTCAGTAGGTTGGGGAGTGGACTTTTCCACTTCCATTCGAGGTGAAGATACCTCGAACAAACCTCTCAAAGGATTAGTATCCATAGTGACAAGCAACAATAAAATTCAGCACGTACCGAAAAATTTTCCTTACCAAATTCCACTCACCAAAGGTGCTTCACTCCCTGGCAACGGTGCCAGAAAATAGTCTTGATGGCACACAAGTGTAGGGGATCAATCATAGTCCTTTTGATAAGTAGGAGTGTCAAACCCAACGAGGAGCAGAAGGAAATGATAAGTAGTTTTCAGCAAGGTATTCTCTGCAAGTGCTGTAAGTAATAGTGATTGATAGTTTTGTAGAAAGATAATTCGTAACAAGTGACAAGTAGCAAAAGTAACTATTGTGCAGAAAGGTAGCCCAATTCTTTTTATAGCAAAGGACATGCCCTACAATTCTCTTATATGAAGCAAACTACTCTTGAGGACACATGGGATTTTTTGTCTAGTCATGTTCATCATGTTTAGTTGATTCACGTTTGTTACTTTGATAATTTGGGTGGACCGGTGCTAAGGTGTTGTTCTTACTAGAACAATCAACCCACTTATAATTACCCGCTCTTGCAAGCATCCACAACTATGAAAGAACAATTAAGATAAATCTAACCATAACATGAAACGCGTGGATCCAAATCAGCCCCTTATGAAATAAGGCATAAACTAGGGTTTAAGCTTCTGTCACTCTAGCAACCCATCATCTACTTATTACACCACAATGCCTTCCCTTAGGCCCAAAATATGGTGATGTGTCATGTAGTCGACGTTCACATGACACCACCAAAGGAAGCAACAACATACATATCATCAAAATATCGAATGAATAACAACTTCTCATGTGATTACTTATAACAAGACTTCTCCCATGTCCTCGAGAACAAAATTAACTACTCACAAATCACCACCATGTTCAAGATCAGAGGTGTAATGTATATGATACATGATCTGAACATATTATCTTCCACCAAGTAAACAAACAAGCATCAACTAGAAGATGTAATCAACATTACTAGCGACCCCCAGGCACCAATATGAGGTTTCGAGACAAAGATTGAATACAAGAGATGAACTAGGGTTTGAGATGAGATGGTGCTGGTGAAGATGTTGATGAAGATTGGTCCTCCCATGAAGGAGGAAGTGTTGGTGATGACGATGGCTTCGATTTCCCCTCCCGGAGGGAAGTTTCCCTGGCAGAATCTCTATGCCGGAGAGCAAAAGGGCCTCTACCTAGGTTTCCGCCTTGAGATGGCGACGCTTCGTCCCAAAAGTATCCTTATGATTTTTTCTAGGTCAAAACCCTTCATATAGCAGAAAAGGGGGGACCTGGGCCTGCCTGTGGGCTTCCCAAGCCGTCAGGGTGCCCCCAGGGGGGTGGCCGCGCCCTGTTGGCTTTGGAGCCACAAGTGGCCCCCTTCGACACTTCTTTGCTCCATAAATTCAGATATATTCCACAAAAAATTATCGTGAAGTTTTAGGTCATTGGAGTCGAGAGAATTTTTAGCCTTTTTCTTGGTTTTCAGATCCAGAATTCCAATTTCCGGAAATTTCCCTCTTTGTGATGTACCTTGTAAATTAAGACAGAAAAGGCATTAGAATTTTATCATAAAATAGAATAATGGCAAAGAATAATATAAATATCAATAAGAAATCATGATGCAAAATGGACGTATCAAGGATGTCAAGGCCCCTCTGGAGGGAACATCCATCATGGATTTCAAGGCCCATCTCTCCTAGAGATTTGGATGAACTACCCATGTATCTTTATTTCCGTTGTTGCTGTTGGATCTTGATGTAGCTCGTGTATTGTTTGTGATTTGTGGAGTATTTGGTGTGGCTCTTGTCCAATAGAGTGTTTTCCCCTTTGATCTCTCCAGGTTTTACCCTCGTATTCTTCGTGTTCCTCCCCTAATCCCCCTCCAATCCGTGAACATCGGGCAACCTAGGGTCTTGCCCTACATCACCGTGTGCACGGGCACCCGCTGAAGCTGCTAGACACCCCCTGTGAGCACGGGGTTACTTAGGCCGTGCACACGGGCCTACCAGAAACATGGACGAGGAATTCCCCTTTTGCCCTCACTTTGTCTCCCACCTCCAGCTACCTATATATTTCCTGCCTAGGTCATTTTTTAGGGTTAGCAAAGCATATGTGTTGAACTAGAGCTTTGTCAACTTCCACAACCTCTCCCACGGAGATCAAGGACTCTATGTGAGAAGACCCCTAGTTGATGTCAAGGCCCCTTCTCAAGGAAGATCCTCTTGGATACAAAGCCCAACTCTCCTTGAGATTGGGAAGAACTATTGATACAGGGCAAACCCGTGAGTGTCAATCTTTTCACACTTGGAGGGGGAAATGGGTAAAATCAAGAGGAAACACAAGAACACTCAAGAATGATCTCCAAATCAGACATCCATTAGATCCGCAAAACACACGAGATACAACGATCCAAAATCAACAAAAGTATAAAAGTAGCGGTAGTCTTCCCATTTCGGAGGAGGGGCCTTGATATCCCGGAGGATGTTCCCTCGGAAGGGGCCTTGGCATCCACTTGGATCTTCTCACATAGAGGTCATCTCCATGGGAGGAGGTAAGTGGAAGGAGCTACGCTCAAAAATCTCAATCGCTAAACATAAGCTAACCCTAAAAGGAGGAGGGGGTCCTTTTATATAGTGCTAGGCGAGATAGGGGACGGGAGAGAGAGATACACGGGCCTTGGGCCGCATCTGCCCATGCAGGGGCCGGATGTCCGGCCAGGGGCCCGGATGTTCGGGGCTTCAGGACGGGCCAAATGTTCGGGCCAGGGGCCTGATGTCCGGGGCTCGGGCGTCTGGCTCCACACGGTTCTGGTATGGACACGTCGGATTTTCGGGCCCGAGGCCGAATGTCCGGGCCCTGAGCCGGATGTCGGGGCCCGACCTTGGCGTGGAGCTCCGTCTTCTGGCATCTTCGGGCCAGATTTCTGGGGCGAGGCCGGATGTCTTGGCCGGGGTCGGATGTCCAGCCGATGTAGCTTGGCCGGCTATGCCTTGTCACTGGCAAGGCCTCCAGGAGCTGGATGTCCGGGCCGGGGGTCGGATGTCCGGGACCTGCATGGTCTTGCAGCCTCCTTTTGGTGCTCTTCTTCATCCATCTTCATGCCCATCTTCATGGATGCTTGGCCTTCATTCCAAGTGTCTTCGAGGTCGTCTTCATGGTACCTAAGCATCCATATAGTATCCTATTGAGGTACCATCCAAGTTCCACGAGTGTCAAAGGGAGAGTCGATATGGAGAGATGTCACCTCTGTTACAATGGCACGTGCACGGGCTCTTGTCATAGGACCACTTGGATCCTGAGGTGTTGGAGATGGATCCATGGGGGTGACCATGGGATGCTCCGCATCATCCCCCTTTGGGAGAGATCTGTCCTCGGATCGAGATCCTTATCACCATGGAAGGGAGATAGGTCCTTGACGTTGAAGATGTCGCTCACATTGTATTGTCGCATGGAATGTCGATCTTGTAGGCATTGTCGTTGAAGCGTGCCAACACCTTAACAGGTCCATCGGCTCGAGGAAGTAACTTGGACTTGCGCTGCACGCGAAAGTGATCCTTGCGAAGGTGTCGCCACACAAGATCACCGGTCTTGAACACCATGCGGGAGTTTGTTGATGTTTCGCTTGGTGGTGACTCGTTCCACTTGACGTTCGATTGTGTGCCTTGTATCTTCATGCATCTTCTTGATATAGCTTTCCCTTGCGCTTGCGTCCATGTTCACATGCTCTTGGAGTGGTAGTGGAAGTATGTCCAATGGGGACAAAGGGTTGAAGTCATAGACCACCTCGAATGGAGACTTGCCGGTGGTGAAGTGACGCGCGCGGTTGTAGGCGTACTCGGTGATGGGGAGGCATTCTTCCCATTCCTTGATGTTCTTCTTGATCAACACCCGTAGAAGCATTGAGAGCGTCCCGTTTACCTCCGTTTGGCCATCGGTTTGTGGATGGTAGGCCAAAGAGAAGAGTAGCTTGACCCCGAGCTTGGCGCATAGCATCTTCCAAAAGTAGCTAAGAAACTTGACGTCACAGTCCGACACGATGGTCTTGGGGACTCCATGTTGTCGCAAGATGTCCCTACAAAAGAGATTTGCAACATGTAAAGCATCGTTTAACTTGTGACATGGAATGAAATGAGACATTTTGCAAAAGCGGTCCACGACAACAAAAACAGAATCATGGCCATTTTTAGTTCGTGGGAAACCAAGCACAAAATCCATAATGGGATTGAGCTTTGGACTTAGCTTTGCGACATGTAGAGCATCGGTTGTTGAAGCGTGCAATATCACGAAGCATCTTCGGCCAAAAATACTTGTTGGATAGTGTGGCATATGTCTCATCGCGTCCGAAGTAACCCATGAGTCCTCCACCATGAGCCTCTTGCAAAAGGAACAATCGAAGTCAAGACTTAGATATGCAAAGTTTGTTAGCACGCATAAGATAGCCATCTTTCATGTAATAGGTCTCCCAACAAAGTATCGCTTGGCACTTAGCATAAGGTGTAGCAAAGGAAACATCATTCTCATACAAATCTTTGATATGCTCAAAACCAATGACATTCAATTCAAGTTGAGTAACTAGCATGCATTTGCGGGAAAGAGCATCCACCACAACATTTTCTTTACCCTTAACGTATTTGATGACATAAGGAAAAGACTCAATGAATTCACTCCATTTAGCATACTGCTTGTTCAACGTGGTTTCACCCTTGAGATACTTGAGGGTTTCATGATCGATATGAATGACAAATTCGCGTGGGCAGAGATAATGCTCCCAAACATGTAAAACTCTCACCAATGCATAAAATTCTTTATCATATATGGGGTAATTGAGTTGAGCTCCGGAAAGTCTCTCACTAAAGTACGCAATTTGGCATTTCTCTTGCATTAACATGCCACCTATGCCATTACCACTTGCGTCACAATGCACGTCAAAAGTTTTGTCAAAATTTGGTAATGCAAGCAATGGAGCATGAGTAAGCAAGTTTATAATCTTATGGAATGCGGTATCTTGCGATGGTTCCCAAACAAAGGGTGCATACTTCTTGCTCAAAGCATGTAGAGGAGATGCAATCATGCTAAAATCCTTAACAAAGCGACGGTAAAAGCCGGCTAGTCCAAGGAAACTACGCACTTGTTGCAAATTTGTAGGGGTAGGCCAAATTTTAATAGCATCAATTTTAGTTTCATCAACTTGAACACCCTTAGAATATATGACAAAGCCTAGGAAAAGAACCTTGTCAACACCAAAAGTGCATTTTTCCATGTTTGCTTAGAGTTTCTCTTTCCTAAGAACTTGCAATACTTCCCTAACATGTTTAGCATGCTCCTCTAAAGATTCGCTAAAAACAAGAATGTCATCAAAGTATACCACAACACAATATCCAATGAGATGAGGCAAGACATAATGCATCACACACATAAATGTACCCGATGCTTGTGATAGACCCATTGGCATAACTAACCATTCATAGAGACCAAACTTGGTTTTGAAGGTCGTTTTCCATTCATCACACTCTTGCATGCGTATTTGATAGTAACCACTTTTTAGATCAATTTTAGAGAATATAGTGGCACCACTAAGTTCATCAAGCATGTCATCAAGGCGAGGAATTGGATGGCGACATCTAACGCTTATAGCATTGATAGGGCGACAATCCGAACACATGCACATACTACCATCTTTCTTTGGCACTAGCATCACCGGAACCGCACAAGGACTTAGGCTCTCGCGTACATGCCCTTTATCTTGGAGTTTTTGGACTTGACTTTGTATCTCCTTAGTCTTGTCGTGTTGACACGGTAGGGTGCCTTGTTAGGAAGTGGTGCACCCGGTATGAGGTCGATGCGGTGTTCGATCCCACATTTTGGTGGTAGTCCCGGAGGTAGCTCATCAAAAAATACATCTTTGAATTCCTGCAACAAACGAGAAAAAACAAGAGGTAGATGTTGTGAAGCATTAGTCCTCACGACCTCATCTTTGCACACAAGTGCAAAGTGAAGTACACTTGATGGGCTCTCACTCACATCCCTCAAGTCTCTTTTGGTGGCTAAAAGAACTAGATCTTTCTTGTCCCTCATCATGGAGTCACTCAAATTTGGCTTGTGGTGCTCACTCTCTTTTATGTGGATCGCTCTCTCACTTTCATCTTTACGATGGGAGGAAGCTTGCTTGTCGACGGTCAGTTGACTTGGAGAAAATGGTTGAAGCATGTATTCCTTGCCCTTCATGTTGAAGCTATATTCATTGGTCCAACCATTGTGTATGACGCCGCAGTCGAATTGCCAAGGTCGACCAAGAAGTAGGTGGCACACGGACATGGGCACCACATCACACTTTGAAGTGTCTTCATATGCGCCGATCTTCAAAGATACTTGCATAGTGTGGTCGACTTGGAGAGTGTCGGAATCACTAAGCCATTGGACCTTATAGGCGTGTGGATGCTTCTTCTTGACCAATTGTAGCTTGGAACAAAGGTCTTCATTTGCCAAATTGTGGCAAGTTCCGCCGTCGATGATGACCTTGATGGATTTTCCTTGGATGCCCGCTTTGGTATGGAAGATGTGGCAGTGTTGGTCCTCATCTTGTTGTTGTTGTAGAGTAAAAATCTCGGAAACAACGAGAGGGGGGCTCGGATCGTTTTCGCAAAAGATTAGCGCATCTTCATCTTCATTCACTTGACGGTGCAAGGCCACGTGCTCTAGGGCTTCCATCTCGTCGTCACTCATGGAATCATAAGTGCTGTCATCATGAAGGATCATAGTGCATCTTGTTGGGCGCTCGAAAGTCTGTGGCCGTGTCCCTTGCAAGTGAAGCATTGTATCGAACTTGTCTTGGCGGTACATCCGTTGGTGATGTAGAGGATGAAGCTCTTGGCTTGTAGTTGCTTGTAGGAAGGCGGCTTGACAAAGTCATCTTGTCCTTGTAACTTGACTTGTCGCCGGTAGTAGTTGGACTTTTCGTAGTCGAAGGCGTCGTGGTTGGAGAAGCTTGTGCACTTGCGCCGTAGGTCTTGGAAGAGAACTTGGAGTACTTGTAGTCATCTTGCACTTGGCGTCCCGCCTTGGTCGCTTGATGTACTAACTCGAGTAAGTTGGAGTAGTGTTGTGAATTTGCGATTTTCTTGACTTGGTAGTTGAGGCCATTCAAGAAGCACGCCATTGTTTGTTCATCATCTTCCTTGAGATTGGCTCGGATCATAGCCATTTCCATCTCTTGGATTCTTCTACCGACTTGGTGCCTTGCTTGAGTAGTTGTAGCTTCTTGAAGAGATCACGATTGTAGTGTGTCGGCATGAAGCGAGCGCTCATGAGGTCCTTCATTTGGGCCCAAGTGGTGACAGGAGGTTCACCCTTTTCTTTCCTTTGCTCCATCACTTGTTCCCACCAAATGAGAACGTACTCTTGAAACTCAACTGAAGCAATGGCGATCTTCATTCCTTCATCATAGTTGTGGAGACGGAAGATCTTGTCAACCTTAAGTGCCCATGAAAGGTAGTCTTCGGGATCATTGCTTCCGGAAAACTTAGGCATGGTGAACTTGAGCTTGCCGAAGCATTGTACATCATTGGGGTGGTGAGGACGATGCCCTTTTCTTGGAGGTTCTTCTTCGTCGGGCTCGTCGTGGTGAAGCTGACGGCGTTGACGAGGCACACACACTCGGTTCCGTCGTTCTTAGTTCTCCTCTTGGCGAGCGGCTTCTTCTTGTCGTTCACGCTGGAGGGCTTCTTGTTCCTTGCGCACTTGCCGGTTGTGCTCTTCCAAGGTGCATGTTGCATCATGTAGAGCGCGCTGTGCTTGAAGTGCTTGTTCGTGGCGACAACGTTTGTCTTCTTCACGGCGTTGTTGTTCTTGTTCTTGGTCTTGTTGACGACGTTGCTCGCGCTCCCGTAGGCGATCGTGCAATCCATTTGCATGGAATGGATTCTCTGAAGCATGACATTGGCGATCGTGTGGTGAACTTGGACCGGAGCCATCGCCTCTATGATGAGAACATGCTCGAGGTGGACTGGCGCCAGAAGAGTACTCCGATGAGTGGCAACTTGAGTTGCGCCGCCTTGACGATGTAGATGTTGAAGGCGCGCGGTTGACCATCAAGGAACAAAACTCCTCCATTTGACTTGATAGCTTGGTGTCGAGGTAGTTCCGCGTACGCTCCTTGGATTCGCGCAAGTCGGTGGTGAGTTGCTCGATGCGATCGTTCAATACATCTTGCGATTGGCGCATTGCTTTTTGTGCGCTGAAGAAGTGCAACTTGGTGACGTAGTCGTTCTTTTCGTCATCGTGCTCCTCAAATGCCGGGTTGGGTATGCTTGACCTATCTATAGAATTCAAGTAGATATAAGTGGAAGAATGATAAGACAATACCAATTACCGTTCCGTAAGTTGAAAATGGATTAAAGATCACCCAATGTGTAAATATGGAAATAGTAGAATTGGTACCAGAGGCCGTCCTTCTCACACCTACTAATGGGGGGATAACCCCGGGGTAGTCTCAGGCGGGCCCTTACTCCAACTTTTCAAAACAACTACAGGACGAGCTGCCTCCCCCTGCAGTCCGGCTCCGCGCAGCCGACTGCGCCATCCGACCGGCTAGGGGCGGAGGCGCCTGCCCCCCTAGCTGGCAGCGCTGCAGGTACCGCGGTCAGAGCACGCATGGCTACAGGGGCCCTTGTCGCGTCGGAGGTCAGCGCCCGCATGGCCACAGTGGTGGCTGCAGTGCCTCTGACCCTGGCCGACTGCGACCTGGCGGAGGCACAGTGCCGACACGCCCTCAACCACTCCATTACCTGCCCCGGCATGGCTACAGCGCGGCCGGCCGTACCGCTGACCGCGGCCGGCCACCGCTAGGCGACGCCCCGAAGGACGACCCGTGCCGCGGTGTGACGGGCCCCAGGGCCCACCAGGCGGGCCCCATCCGGCTCCCGACGGGACCCCGCAGCCAGCGGACCCTACCAACGATGAGACCCCTCAGCCGGGGGCCCCATGGCCGGCTAGAGAGACCGCCAGCTGTGGCCCTCCGGAGCCTTCTACTCATATTGTATCACGGGGGGTTGGCCTATAAAACCCCCCGGAGCTCCCCCATGCAGGGGCGACGACCTTTTCCCTAGCACACACACACACACCCACGTAGAGAGGCAGAGAAGGCAAGCTAGCCCCTCCTTCCTCCTCTACCCATACAGCTCAAGGAGCATCATCGTAGCCCCCCTTGGTTCATCAACCAGACCGGCAGGACTAGGGGTATTACCTCCCACGGAGGGCCATGAACCTGGGTACATCGCGTGTCCCATATCCCTTGTCCCCAATCTTGCTCCCGGAGTCCACCGGTGTCCATCGGCCCCAACCACTCTCGATAAGCCTCCCCATGGCATCTGTCATGAGAAAACGATGCCAGTTGGCGCCCACCGTGGGGCCATCCGCGGCGCCGGCCGAAGTCACGCTCCAGGCAGGACCGTTCACCACGTCCCCCGGCCGCCCCGCGTCCGGGCAGAACTGCACGCTCGTGGGGCTTGCTCCTGCAGGGCGGAACCCCGTCCCCACTGGCCCTGCGGGGGATGCTGCCGGCCTCTCCGTCGAGCGGCTCGGCAGCGACCCTCTGTCCGACATCACCGACCTCACCGAGCGCGTCGGCAGGCTGAGCCTCACCGACGAGCCGGCTGCCGACGGGTACCCAAGCCAGGTGCTCGACTGCCTCGACCCGCCCTCGTCCGTGGGCGCACTCGCCCCGGGCGAGGCCGGCCACTCCCGCGTCCGCGCGGGGGTAATGGCCACCGGCTCCTCCACGACCTCCGGCCGTGTGCTACTTCCTGAGCTTGCGTTGGTTTTCCCTTGAAGAGGAAAGGGTGATGCAGCAAAGTAGATAAGTATTTCCCTCAGTTGTTGAGAACCGAGGTATCAATCCAGTAGGAGATACAAGCAAGTCCCCAATCTTCGCACCTACACAAACAATCAAACACTTGCACCCAACGCTACAAAGGGGTTGTCAATCCCTTCACGGTTACTTGCAAGGATGAGATCTGATAGAGATAGATATAGAAGATTACTATAATGAAAAGTAAAACAAAAGTAAAAAGATTGCAGCAAAGTATTTTTGGTATTTTTGGTTTATAGATCTAAAAATATAATATGGAAAATAGACCCGGGGGCCATAGGTTTCACTAGAGGCTTCTCTCTTGAAGGAAAATAATACGGTGGGTGAACAAATTACTGTCGAGCAATTGATAGAAAAGCGCATAGTTATGACAATATCCAAGGCAATGAGTATGCATATAGGCATCACGTCCGTGTCAAGTAGACCGAAACGATTCTGCATCTACTACTATTACTCCACACATCGACCGACTCCTGCCTACATCTAGAGTATTAAGTTCATGAAGAACAGAGTAACGCATTAAGTAAGATGACATGATGTAGAGGGATAAACTCAAGCAATATGATGAAAACCCCATCTTTTTATCCTTGATGGCAACAATACAAATATGCCTCGCTACCCCTACTTTGTCACTGGGTGAGGACACCGCAAGATTGAACCCAAAACCAAGCACTTCTCCCATTGCAAGAACTACCAATCTAGTTGGCCAAACCAAACCAATAACTCGAAGAGACTTGCAAGGATATGAAATCATGCATATAAGAATTCAGAGAAGATTCAAATAATATTCATAGATAATCTGATCATAAACCCACAATTCATCGGATCTCGACAAACACACCGCAAAAGAGTATTACATCGGATAGATCTCCATGAAGATCATGAAGAACATGGTATTGAAGAACATAGAGAGAGAAGAAGCCATATAGCTACTAGCTATGGACCCGAAGGTCTGTGGTGAACTACTCACGCATCATCAGAAGGGCAATGGAGTAGATGTAGATGCCCTCCGTGATCGAATCCCCCTCCGGCAGATTACCGGAAAAGGCTCCAAGATGGGATCTCACGGGAACAGAGGGTTCCGGCGGCAGAAAAATATTTTCGTGGCTCTTTTTGGTATTGGGAGAATATTTGGGAATTTATAGGCCGAAGAATAGGGTTAGGAGACCTGCTGGGGGGCCACAAGCCAGGGGGGCTCCCCCCCCTAGGGCGCGCCCAGGTGGCTTGTCGCCTCCCGGCAAGTCTCCTGCCTCCATCTTCAAGTCTGGCAGGTTTGTTCTGGTCCAAGAAAAATCATTCCGAAGATTTTATTCCGTTTGGACTCCGTTTAATATTCCTTATCTGCAATACTCAAAAACAAGGAAAAAACAGAAACTGGCACTAGGCACTAGGTTAATAGGTTAGTCCCAAAAATAATATAAAATAGCATATTAATGCATATAAAACATCCAAAACAGATAATATAATAGCATGGAACAATCAAAAATTATAGATACGTTGGAGACGTATCAAGCATCCCCAAGCTTAATTCCTGCTCGTCCTTGAGGAGGTAAATGATAAAAACAGAATTTTTGATGTGGAATGCTACCTAACATATTTATCCATGTAATATTCTTTATTGTGGCATGAATGTTCAGATCTATAAGATTCAAAACAAAAGCTCAATATTGACATAAAAACAGTAATACTTCAAGCATACTAACAAGCAATTGTGTCCTTTCAAAATAACATGGCCTTAGAAGTTATCCCTACAAAATCATATGGTCTGGCTATGCTCCATCTTCCCCACACAAAGTATCTAAATCATGCACACCCCCGATGACAAGTCAAGCAATTGTTTCACACCTTTTATGTTCTCAAACCTTTTCAACTTTCACGCAATACATGAGCGTGAGCCTTGGATATAGCACTATAGGTGGAATAGAATATGGTGGAGGTTGTATGGAAAAGGAGAAGATAGTCTCACATCAACTAGGCGTATCAATGGGCTATGGAGATGCCCATCAATAGATATCAATGTGAGTGAGTAGGGATTGCCATGCAACGGATGCACTAGAGCTATAAGTGTATGAAAGCTCAAAAAGAAACTAAGTGGGTGTGCATCCAACTTGCTTGCTCACGAAGACCTAGGGCAATTTGAGGAAGCCCATCATTGGAATATACAAGCCAAGTTATATAATGAAAAATTCCCACTAGTATATGAAAGTGACAAGAATAGGAGACTCTCTATCATGAAGATCAAGGTGCTACTTTGAAGCACAAGTGTGGAAAAAAGATAGTAACATTGTCCCTTCTCTCTTTTCTCTCATTTTTTTATTTTGGTGGGCATCTTTGGCCTCTTTTTTTTATTTGGGCTTCATTGGCCTCTTTTATTATTTGTAAAGTCCGGAGACTCATTCCTACTTGTGAGGGAATCATAGCTTCCATCATCCTTTCCTCTCATGGGACAATGCTCTAATAATGATGGTCATCACACTTTTATTTACTTACAACTCGATACCTACAACAAGATATGACTCTATATGAATGCTTCCGGTGGTGTACCGGGATGTGCAACGATCTAGCATAGAAAATGACATCAAAAAATGGACAAGCCATGAAAACATCATGCTAGCTGTCTTACGATCATGCAAAGCAATATGACAATGATGGTGCGTGTCATAAAAAACGGAACGGTGGAAGTTGCATGGCAATATATCTCGGAATGGCTATGGAAATGCCATAATAGGTAGGTATGGTGGCTGTTTTGAGGAAGGTGTATGGTGGCTGTTTTGAGGAAGGTGGGTTTAATGCACCGGCGAAAGTTGCGCGGTACTAGAGAGGCTGGCAATGGTGGAAGGGTGAGAGTGTGTATAATCCATGGACTCACATTAGTCATAAAGAACTCACATACTTATTGCAAAAATCTATTAGTTATCAAAGCAAAGTATTAGACGCATGCTCCTAGGGGAGAGGTTGGTAGGAGTTAACCATCGCGCGCTCCCGACCCTCACACAAAGGATGACAATCATTAAACAAGTCATGCTCCGACTTCGTTACATAACGGTTCACCATACGTGCATGCTACGGGAGTCACAAACTTCAACACAAGTATTTTTACCATTCCACAATTACTCACTAGCATGACTCTAACATCACCATCTTTATATCTCAAAACTATATGCAAGGAATCCAACTTCTCATGGTATTCAATGCACTTTATATGAAAGTTTTTATTATATCCCTCTTGGATGCCCATTATATTAGGACTAAATTCATAACCTAAACCAATTACCATGCTGTTTAAAGACTCTCAAAATAATATAAGTGAGGTACGAGAGTTCAATTATTTCTATAAAATAAAAAACACCACCGTGCTCTAAAAAGATATAAGTGAAGCACTAGAACAACATTGCCTAGCTCAAAAGATATAAGTGAAGCACATAGAGTATTCCAATAAATTCACGATTAATGCATGTCCCTCTCAAAAGATGTGTGCAGCAAGGATGATTGTGGCAAACTAAAAAGCAAAGACTCATATCATACAAGACGCTCCAAGCAAAACACATATCATGTGGTGAATAAAAATATAGCCTCAAGTAAATTTACCGATGGATTGAAGACGAAAGAGGGGATGCCTTCCGGGGCATCCCCAAGCTTAGGCTCTTTGGTATCCTTGAATATGGCTTGGGGTGCCTTGGGCATCCCCAAGCTTAGGCTCTTGCCACTCCTTATTCCATAGTCCATCAAATCTTTACCCAAAACTTGAAAACTTCACAACACAAAACTCAATAGAAAAATCGTGAGATCCGTTAGTATAAGAAAAATAAATCACCACTTTAGGTACTATTTTGAACTCATTATTTATTTATATTGGTGTAATATCTACTGTATTCTAACTTCTCCATGGTTCATACCCCCCGATACAACCCATAGATACATCAAAATAGGCAAACAACACAAAGAAAACAGAATCTGTCAAAAACAGAACAGTCTGTAGCAATCTGTAAACTTCGAATACTTCTGTAACTCCAAAAATTCTGAAAAATTAGGAAAATCAGGGAAATTTGTATATCAATCTTGTGTAAAAACATCAGATCCAATTGACGCTCTGGTGAATTTATAAAATTCCTGGACTGAGTGCAAAAGTTTCTGTTTTTCAGCAAAACCAAATCAACAATCACTGTAAACCATCCCAAAGGTATTACTTGGCACAAACACTAATTAAAACAATAAAACACAATTACTACAGACGTAATAATGTGCAAAACACTCAAGAACAGAAGCAAAAACAGAAACATAAAATAAATTGGGTTGCCTCCCAACAAGCGCTATTGTTTAACGCCCTTAGCTAGGCATAACGCAATAGATCTAGGTATTGTCATCTTTGGTACGCAATCCATAAGTAGTTAAACCATCAAGAGCTTTTCTAAATAGATCTATCCTTTCCTTTATTTCTTTTCTAGTGGATGAACTTAATTCACGAAAAGGACTTTGATTGGTAATTTTAACATTCATAAACCCGTAATCTGGATCATCACCATAAATATCATTGTATAAAACTCGTATCTTATTTCTAACGGGTTCCCTAGCCATCTTTTCCAACCAATCATCCTTATACCCTATGAAAATTCCCCTTGTTATCCAATCAAATTCATCATAAGTCTCGAGATACAAGGTTTGAGTGACTTCCGCGTAGGGAACTCTCCTCTTAAGATTTTCACTATAAGATTGATAGTCTCTAGATTCTAGACTACGCAAAGTTTCTTTATGATGGAGAATTTCTTCAATGGGAGGGTGTTCAACATCTTTATTATAGAAAGAAAAAATCTCCCTAGCTTCTTGTACAATAAAGTCAAATTCTTGCATAAGGATGATTGTAGCAATCTTTTTAGCTTTAGGATGATTAATATTGGGAAGTTCATAAAACACCTTTTGTAAAGCAGGATGGATGTGCACAAATTTTCTTTCTAACCTTTCAATGAGCATGACAATAGCATCCGCATAACAATTTGTGCTAAGAAGAATAGATCTCTTATTAATAGGCATAGTTCCCGTACAATCAAAGAACTCTTGAATGACACTTTTTCCAATAATATTACCGTCTCCTACTTGAAAAGTTTTAGCTTTATAATTAGGAGGAGGTTCAGTTTCATGATCTAGAGAATAAGATACAAATTTTTCCTCAAGATTTGTACTAGCAATACCCTCAAAATTTTCGATGATAACCTTCCCAGATTCAGACATGATGGCAACGAATCGATCTAGCACACATGCAAACAAAAGGCAAACGAAAAGACGAACGGAAGAAGGGCGAAAAAAAGGCAAATCTTTCTGAAAATCGTTTTAGAAGTGGGGGAGAGGAAAACGAGAGGCAAATGGCAAATAATGTAAATGCAAGAGATGAGTTTGTGATGGGTACTTGGTAGGCTTGATGTAGATCTCCCCGGCAACGGCGCCAGAAATCCTTCTTGCTACTTCTTGAGCTTGCGTTGGTTTTCCCTTGAAGAGGAAAGGGTGATGCAGCAAAGTAGATAAGTATTTTCCTCAGTTGTTGAGAACCAATGTATCAATCCAGTAGGAGATACAAGCAAGTCCCCAATCTTCGCACCTACACAAACAATCAAATACTTGCACCCAACGCTACAAAGGGGTTGTTAATCCCTTCACGGTTACTTGCAAAGATGAGATCTGATAGAGATAGATATAGAAGATTACTAAAACGAAAATTAAAACAAAAGTAAAAAGATTGCGGCAAAGTATTTTTGGTATTTTTGGTTTATAGATCTGAAAATATAATATGGAAAATAGACCCGGGGGCCATAGGTTTCACTAGAGGCTTCTCTCTTGAAGGAAAATAATACGGTGGGTGAACAAATTACTGTCGAGCAATTGATAGAAAAGCACATAGTTATGACGATATCCAAGGCAATGATTATGCATATATGCATCACGTCCGTGTCAAGTAGACCGAAACGATTCTGCATCTACTACTATTACTCCACACATCGACCGACTCCTGCCTGCATCTAGAGTATTAAGTTCATGAAGAACAGAGTAACGCATTAAGTAAGATGACATGATGTAGAGGGATAAACTCAAGTAATATGATGAAAACCCCATCTTTTTATCCTTGATGGCAACAATACAAATACGTGCCTCGCAACCCCTACTTTGTCACTGGGTGAGGACACCGCAAGATTGAACCCAAAACCAAGCACTTCTCCCATTGCAAGAATTACCAATCTAGTTGGCCAAACCAAACCAATAACTCGAAGAGACTTGCAAGGATATGAAATCATGCATATAAGAATTCAGAGAAGATTCAAATAATATTCATAGATAATCTGATCATAAACCCACAATTCGTAGGATCTCGACAAACACACCGCAAAAGAGTATTACATTGGATAGATCTCCATGAAGATCATGAAGAACATGGTATTGAAGAACATAGAGAGAGAAGAAGCCATCTAGCTACTAGCTATGGACCCGAAGGTCTATGGTGAACTACTCACGCATCATCGGAAGGGCAATGAAGTTGATGTAGATGCCCTCCGTGATCGAATCCCCCTTCGGCAGATTACCGGAAAAGGCTCCAAGATGGGATCTCACGGGAACAGAGGGTTCCGGCGGCGGAAAAATATTTTCGTGGCTTTTCTTGGTATTGGGGGAATATTTGGGAATTTATAGGCCGAAGAATAGGGTTAGGAGACCTGCTGGGGGGCCACAAGCCAGGGGGCGCCCCCCCCCCTAGGGCACGCCTAGGTGGCTTGTCGCCTCCCAGCAAGTCTCCTGCCTTCATCTCCAAGTCTGGCAGGTTTCTTCTAGTCCAAGAAAAATCATTCCGAAGATTTTATTCCGTTTGGACTCCATTTAATATTCCTTATCTGCAATACTCAAAAACAAGGAAAAAACAGAAACTGGCACTAGGCACTAGGTTAATAGGTTAGTCCCAAAAATAATATAAAATAGCATATTAATGCATATAAAACATCCAAAACAGATAATATAATAGCATGGAACAATAAAAAATTATAGATACGTTGGAGACATATCACCGTGCCAGGGCGGAGGCGGACGCGGCCGCCGCGGCCGCCCGCACCGGCACCTCTGACCCCCTCGGCTCCGTGCTCCGGGGTCTCAGCACCCCCGTTGCGCCTACAACGGACCCAGCCACGGCTACGGCCGAGCTGGAGGCCTCCCACCGGCTGCTGCTTTTAGAGGCGAACACGCTCGCCACCACCAAGCGCCGGATGGAGTCCGCGCAGCGCGAATACAACTCCGCCTACGGCCTGACCCCCGCCAACAACGAGCCCAGCCGGCGCTGCGACATCCGCAACCGCGGTCGTGTGGCCGCGGAGATCCTCGGTGGCAGGCTCCCCACCTATGACACGCCGGCTGCCAACCTGAGGGCCGCCCACGTGGCTTATGCCGACCTCGCCGACCTGGTGGGCGAGGAGCGAGAGCAGCAGGACCGACACATCCAAGACCTCATCGCCATCGCGAACGCTCAGCAGGCCCGACTCGATAACACCAATGCCGGCTCCGAAGTTCCCGTCCCCGAGGGTGACGCCCTGCAGACTGTTGGCCAGCGCCGGCCGGTCCAGCAGGCCTCTTCCCCCCCCCCCCCCCCCCCCGGCTCCGGCCGGCGGGGCGCCGGGTCTCACAACGGACGCCCCCGGCTGCGAGACGAGCAGCCGGCCGTCAACAGCCAGCTCAACGACGCTCCGGCCGGCGGCAGCCGGGACCATACCCCGCCCCCGCGGCGGGAGCGCGCGCGCTCGCCAGCCCCGACCGTCCGTCCTGAGCTCGCCGCTCGGCTCGGCCCGCGCGTCCCACGGAGCGAGAACGACGCCCGGACCCGCATCGACCGGCTAGCGCAGTCGGCCCTCCTCGAGGAGGAGGGCTCGATCGGCCCGGCATGTTTCGGCCCCCGGATCCGCAACGAGCCGTTTCCGGCCGGCTTCACTCTCCCCTGCGACACCCCGAAGTACAACGGCACCGCCAAGCCGGAGGACTGGCTGATCGACTACACCACCGCGGTTGGCATCGCCAGGGGAAACAAACGCGTAGCCGTACGCTACGCCCCCCTAATGTTGACCGGCTCGGCCCGGACCTGGCTTAATAGCCTGTCGGCCGGCAGCATCAACACCTGGACGAACTTCAAGGAAGCGTTCGTCCGCAAATTCACCGGCACCTACAAACGGCCCGGCCGGCCCCGCGAGCTGGCCATGTGTGTCCAGGGACCGGAGGAGCCCCTCCGCAACTACCTCACACGCTGGACCGAGCTCCACAACTCCTGCGAGGGAGTGCATGAGGTGCAGGCCATCCAGTATTTCATCGAGGGTTGCCGCGACGGCACCCCCCTCAAGCACAAGCTCTTTTGCTCCGAGCCGGCGACCCTGGCAGATCTGATGGCCAAGGCGGACAAATACGCCACGGCCGACTCCGCAATGCGGATGAAGGTCACCACGCCAGCCAAGCCAACTCCGCCCCCTGCCACGCCGCGGGCGGCTGCCGACAACCGGTAGCAGCAGAACAACAAGCGCAAGGCCGACCAGCCGGATCCCCGCTACGAGAGCCGGCAGGTCGCGACCATCGAGGAAGAGCAGCAGGCTGCCCAGGAGGCCAGCCAGCGCCAGCGAACCGGCAAGAACGCCTGGCAGCCCAAGCTCACCTTCGAGCAGCTGCTCGACCTACCCTGCAAACACCACTCCGAGGCGAAGCCGGCCACCCATACGCTCCGGCAGTGCAGCTTCTCCCAACGGCTGGCCCGAGGCGAGGGCCTTCCAGCACCTCCACCTCCGGCTCCCCGCGTACCGTCTCCGGGTCAGGCCTAGCCGCCTGCTCCGGCCCTAGCTGCCAACGACGGCCGCCACCACGACCAGTTCCCTAACCAGGACGGGTCCTACATCGTCTTCACTAGCGAAGGAACCGACAAGCACAGCGTGCGCCAACGCCGGCACAAGGTGAACGCCACCGTCCCCCCGGTTCCCCAGTTCATGCATTGGTCCGAGAAGCCGGTCACCTGGAGCCGGGCGGACCACCCCGCGGTGATGCCAAACCCGGGCAGCTACGCCCTCGTCCTCGACCCCACAATCGTCTCCGAGAGGCGCACCTGTCGTTTCTCGCGGGTGTTGGTCGACGGAGGCAGCATCAACATCCTCTATCGCGACACGATGCACAAATTGGGGCTCGGGGATAAAGACATGCGAGCGAGCCGGACGGTCTTCCACGGCATCGTGTCGGGAAAATCCTGCACCCCCATCGGCAAGATTGAGCTCGACGTCCTCTTCAGCGACAAGAGCCACTTCCGCCGCGGGCCGATATGGTTCGAGGTGGTGGACCTCGACAGTCCTTACCACGCGCTGCTGGGCAGGCCGGCCCTTGTCAAGTTCATGGCGATCCCCCATTACTCCTACCTCAAGCTCAAGATACCGGGCCTCAAGGGCATCATCACCATAGCCGGCGACTACAAGATGTCGATCGAGTGCGCGCGTGATGGCAGCCGGCTGGCCGAGGCTCAGGAGATAGCGGAGGAGAGGCGGCAGCTCGACCGGCTCGTGGCTCACGCCTCCAACCAGCCGGCCGTGCCGGCTCCCCCATCCCAGTCGGCCAGCGAAGCATCGTTCCAGCCGTCCAAGGACACCAAGCAAGTGCCGCTCGACCCGGCTAACCCCAAGCAGTGCGTCACCATCGGTGCTAACCTTAGCAGCAAATAGGAAGGCGAGCTCGTCGACTTCCTCCATGAGAATCGGGACATCTTTGCGTGGTCTCCCAAAGACATGCCGAGAGTTCCGAGGAAGTACGCCGAGCACAAACTTCATGTCCGGCCGGATGCGAAGCCGGTCAAGCAACCCCTGCGCCGTTTCTCCGAGGAGAAGCGGCGTACTATAGGAGAGGAGATCGCCCGGCTGCTCGCAGCCGGCTTCATCATGGAAGTGTTCCACCCGGACTGGCTGGCCAACCCAGTCCTGGTGCTAAAGAAAAACAAGACTTGGCGCATGTGTATCGACTACACGAGCCTGAACAAGGCATGTCCCAAGGACTCGTTCGCCCTGCCGCGGATTGATCAAGTTATCGACTCCACGGCCAGCTGCGATCTGCTGTCCTTCCTGGACGCCTACTCAGGCTACCACCAGATCAAGCTGGACCCGGCCGACCGGCTGAAGACCTCCTTCATCACCCCCTTCGGGGCCTACTGCTACATCACCATGTCCTTCGGCCTGAAGAATGCATGCGCCACCTTCCAGCGCTGCATGCAGAAGTGCCTCCTGCCGCAGATCGGCAGGAACGTCCACGTCTATGTTGACGACATCGTCGTCAAAACCAAGAAGCATTTCAGCCTCCTTGACGACCTCCGGGAGACCTTTGCCAACCTGCGCGAATACAAGGTCAAGCTCAACCCGGAGAAGTGCGTTTTCGGCGTCCCAGCCGCCAACTCCTGGGTTTCTTCGTGTCCGCTCGCGGCATCGAGGCTAACCTAGAGAAGATCAGGGCGATCGAGCGGATGCCCAAGCCGATCCGGCTCCGTGACGTCCAGAAGTTCACCGACTGCCTCGCCTCGCTCAGCCGGTTCGTCAGCCGACTGGGGGAGAAGGCCCAGCCCCTCTACCAGCTCATGAGGAAGACGACGCTTATCGAGCCGGGCACCGACTCCGCCAGGAAGCCGGCCAAGTTCGAGTGGACCGACTAGGCAGACGAAGCGTTCCGCGACCTCAAACGAGTCCTCACCAGCGTGCCCATCCTGGCCGCACCGGCTGAGAAGGAGCCCCTGCTAGCATACATCACGGCAACCACGCGCGTCATCAGCGTCGTCCTGGTGGTGGAGCGGCCGGAGGAGGGCAAGGCGTTGCCAGTCCAGCATCCCGTCTACTACCTCAGCGAGATCCTCTCCGCCTCGAAGCAAAACTACCCCCACTACCAGAAGATGTGCTACGGCATATACTTCGCCGCCCAGAAGATCAAGCAGTATTTCCAAGAGCATGTCATCACCGTGGCGAGCACGGCGCCGCTGGGCGAAATCATGAGCGGCCGGGACGCCACCGGCCGGATCGCCTAATGGGCGATCGCCCTCGCCGACTACGAGATCCGGTACGAGCCGCGCACCGCCATCAAGTCGCAGGCGATGGCCGATTTCCTCATCGACTGGGCAGAGACACAGTTCGTGCCGCCTCCCCCGGACTCCACGGACTGGCGCATGCACTTCGACGGGTCGAAGATGCGGACCGGCCTGGGAGCCGGCATCGTCCTGTCGTCTCTAAAAGAAGACCAACTCAAGTATGCGCTCCAAATCCACCTCGTCCACGGCCTCCGGCTCGCCAAGGAGATCGTCATCCGGCGCATCTTGTGCTTCGGCGACTCCGACCTGGTGGTGCAGCAGGTCTCCGGCGAATGGGACGCCAGGGAGGCCAACATGGCCAACTATCGTTTCCTCGTCCAGCAGCTTACCGGCTCCTTCGACGGCTGCGAGTTCCATCACGTCCCTCGGGCGGACAACGAGGCGGCAAACGCCTTGGCCAAAATCGGCTCCACCCGCCAGGCCATCTCGGCTGGCGTCTCCCTCGAGCAGCTGCGCAAGCCGTCGATTAAACCCTCCGCCGAGTCGGAGTCCATCTTCGTACCCGCAGATCCCGCCGGCTCCTCGACGGGCCCGGGGGCTCCGCCGGCTCCGACGGTTCCACCGGCTCCAGCCGCTCCACCGGCTCCACTAGCTCCGCCGGCTACGCATGTCGTGCCAGCGCCGCCGGCTACGCATGCCGTGCCAGCTCCAGCGGCTGCCTTTCCAGCGACAATCGGCCCCGAGCCCGCGGTCGTCATGATGGTTGTCGACCTGGCGAGTCGGGCCCGGGGGCTCCGTCGACGGACCCGGGGGCTCCGGCTGCCCAGAATCTCCAGCCCGAGCCGGATCCGGCCTCGGTGTCGGCTCCGTCGTGGGCCCAGCCAATCTTGGCTTTCCTCTTGCTCTGCGAACTCCCCCCCCCCCGACGAAGACAAAGCCCAGCAGATCCAGCGCCGTGCTCCCGCCTACAGCATCATCAACCATGAGTTGGTCCACCGCAGCGCAACCGGTGTGTACCAACGCTGCGTCGAGTTCGAGAAGGGCCAAGAGATCCTCCGAGACATCCACCAGGGCGAGTGCGGGCACCACGCCGCCTCGAGGACCCTGGTGGCCAAGGCGTTCCGCCACGGCTTCTTCTAGCCGACTGCGCTAGAGGAGGCAACGCAGCTCGTCGACAGGTGCGAAGGGTGCCAGCGTTTCCGCGTGCAAAGCCACCTGCCGGCTGTGGCGCTCAAAACCATCCCGCTGTCATGGCCCTTTGCCGTTTGGGGGCTCGACATGGTGGGGCCACTCAAGCCGCTCGAGGCGGCATGACGCATTTGCTGGTAGCCGTCGACAAGTTCACCAAGTGGATTGAGGCCAGACCCATCAAGAAGTTAGACGGCCCCACCGCCGTCCGATTCATCGAAGACATAACGGTTCGCTACGGCATCCCGCACAGCATCATCACCGACAACGGCACCAACTTTGCCAAGGGCGCGCTGGCATGTTTCTGTGCTAAGCAAGGCATCCGGCTCGACCTGGCTCGGTCGCCCACCCGCAGTCGAATGGCCAGGCCGAAAGGGCTAACGGCTTAATCCTGGCCGGCATCAAGCCTCGGCTCGTGGCGCCGCTCATCCGGTCAGCGGGCTACTAGATCGAAGAACTGCCGGCCATCTTGTGGAGCCTCAGAACCACGCCCAACCGATCAACCGGCTTCACGCCCTTCTTCCTCGTGTACGGGTCCGAGGCGGTCATCCCCACGGACATCGAGTTCGACTCGCCTCGCGTCACCCTGTACACGGAGAAGGATGCAAAAGAGGCAAGGGAGGACTGCGTCAACCTCCTCGAAGAGGCCCGCGAGCTAGCGCTGAGCCGAACGGCTATCTACCAGCAGAAGCTCCGGCACTACCACAGCTAGCGCATCCGGCCCCTCTCCTTCCGTGAGGGGGACCTGGTGCTTAGGCGGATCCAGCGAACCGCCGGCCAGCACAAGCTGTCCTCCCCATGGGAGGGCCCGTTCATTATCAGCAAGGCGCTACACAACAACGCGTACTATCTGATAGACGCTCAGAAGCCACAGAAGCGCAAGAGAGATGCCTCCGGCAAGGAGACGGAGTGCCGATGGAACGCGTCGCTCCTCCGTCCGTTTTACTGCTAAGAACCAGTGTATGTATGTACCTCCCCTTTTCGGCTTATGAATGCAACGGGTGCCCCAAGCAAGCTCTTGGGGCACACCTCTTTCGTTCCCTTCCAAGGCGTATCACCTCACTCACCGGCTCCCGGACCCGGTCCCACGGTCTCAGGGGCTCGCCGGCTAGCCTTGACATCGCTCCCCGAAGCCGGTCAAGTAATGTGAACTAAGGAAACACCCTACCACCCCTCCCAGCTACAGACCAGCTCCCGGCTGTCCGGCTGGTGGGTTCTCGAAACGGTAAACCTAGCGCACACGAAAACGGTCACAGGGGGTCGCCGGCTAGGGCTGGCGGAAATACTTTCTTTAGCCTCTGCCATTTACCTTAGCCAAAACACCCTCGCAGCTCTCAAACTCACGGCCGACTCCCCCGAGGCGGACGCCCCGTCCCAGCTACAGACCGGCTCCCAGCTGTCCGGCTGGCAGGGCCGATGCCGAAAGGGACAAGGCTTTGGGTAAACAGAGCCAAAAGGGCAAAAGGGCTAAGGTCGAGTCGGCACGCATAAAAAACATTTGCAACCAAAAGCACAAACTTATATACAAAAAGCATGATCGGCCCATGGCCCCAAGTTCATTACATTTACACCCCCAGTGGGTGGAATGGCATTGCAGTCTAACTAAATGCAGGAAAGAAAGAAGGTGTTAAATAGCGGCAGCGCCGTCTTCTCCTCCGGCATCCTCCGTGGCGGCTGAAGTAGAGGCCCCGTCCTTGGCCACGGCGCGATCCGTGTCGGCTCCCACGCCCAAGTCACGAGCCAGCTCGGAGTCGGCGTAATCATCGGTGCTGGACCCGGCGTCTTCGTCGCCTGTCTCCGCGGCGCTACCCTCCGGGTCGTCAAGGGCGAGCGTGTACGGGTCCTCCAGGATCACCTCGCCGTATGCCGTGCGCTCCGGGACGTACTCATCCCACGTGGCGAAGGAAGCAAGATCGCTGGCTCGAACGGCCAGCGCATCGGTAGCCGCCTCCAGCTCCGCATCGGTGCCGGCACGCTGGGCCGTAAGCAGCCCCAAGTCCAGCTCGGGGTACCATGACCTCGCAACGCGGGGTGCCATGGCCGCTCCGGCGCGCGCGGCGGAGGCCCTCCAGCCGTTCTCCCGGGCGGTCCCGAACTCCAGCCTCCTCGACAGCCAGCTCATGGAGTTCGGCTCCACCGCATCCGGCCAGAGGGTGCGGACCAGCTCCGTGCCGGCCGCCTGAAGTCGCTTCAGGGCCCTGACCACCTCGTTCAGACGCGCCCCGGCGGCAATCCCCACCTCATCCAGCGTCGAGGCGGCAAGCGCCCAACAGGGACTCCTTGGGCCCGCTGCTCCTCGCGGTGGGCCTCCACGGCCGCCTCCGCGACCTCCTGCGTGCCTGGGAAAAGCCCTAAGGGAGAAAGGGATGCGGGATGAACAACGAAAGAAACCAAGCACCCTAAAAGAAACATGCAGGCAAATGCAAGACATCGAAACTTACCGGCCAGGAGCCGGTCCACCTCGTTCCCTTGCTCCTGCAGCGCAGCCTCCCTGGCCGACCACTCCTGGAGCTGGCGCTCGTGCTCGGCCCGGGCCGCCTGCGCCTCCTCGGCCGCCTTCGCCAGCAAGGCGTCCTTGTCCTCCAGCTCCTGGCGGTGGGCCGTCTCCCGCTCCTCCGACTCCCGACGAAGGGCCACCTCCCGCTCCTCCAGCTCTCGGCGGTGGACAGCCTCGCGCGCTTCCTTCTCCGCCTGCGCCCGATTCGCCTCCTGGCGGAGCCGGTCGCACTCCGCCGTCAGGAGATCCCGCTGCTCCCCAAGCCGCACCACCTGGCGACAGAGGCTGACCGTCTCGATGTGGGTGGCTGCCCGGGATGCAGACGCCTCTGTGAGAAAGCAAACAAAGAAAGGGATTCAGCTCGCCTCCGGAGTAGCCGGCTTGAATCCCGGGGGCTACACCCAGTGGGTGCGCTCGCGCGCCCCCACTGAAAGTTCGCAAGAGCCTTACCTCGCAGGTCGGTGGACATAACAGCCAGCCGGCTCTCGTCCCCACGATACAAGCCAAGCAGCGTGTTGTACGCGGCCACCCGACGGTCATGTGCAGCCTGCAAAGAACAGAAACAAAGACGCCATTAGACTCGACCCACCTGTGTCTCAAGCCGGCCCGAGTCTTGGGGGCTACACCTAGTGGGTGCGCTGGCGCGCCCCCACTGGAAAAAACCAAGGCCAAATACAAGGCTTCGAGCCCTTACCGTGACGGATTGCTCCAGGTGCACCAGCCGGTCGCTGGCGGCCTGGGCCTCTTGCGCCACCTGGGCACGGCAGGCGGCAAACTCCTCGACGAAGGCAACCACCGCAGCCCCAAGGGCGCTCGGCGCGTCGTTGATGGCCGCGCCTCCGGCCGTGGCCCAGGTCTCCTATGGCCGACCCCCGTCGACGGGGCCAGACGCGCCCTTCGCCGCGGTCACCAGGGGGCCCGCCCCTCCCGGCGCCATGATTCCGGGTGCCCCTGCTGACGAGCCCGGGGCGTCCGCCCCCCGGGCGCCACTATCTCACTCTCCGGCGCTCTGCCCCTAGCGGCGCTGGCTCGGCTCGCCTCCGAAGCCGGGACATCCGAAGCCGGAACCTCC
Organism: Elymus sibiricus; assembly: GCA_039707655.1. Taxonomy (NCBI): domain Eukaryota; kingdom Viridiplantae; phylum Streptophyta; class Magnoliopsida; order Poales; family Poaceae; genus Elymus; species Elymus sibiricus. The sequence goes on from CM077665.1 coordinate 246,027,922, forward strand.
GGAGCCGGGACCTCCATGTCCAGGACGACAACCTCAGGGGACTCCTCTGCCCCCGGCGGCACATCCTCCGCCCCCGACGGGGACGCGCGCATTTCCTCCTCGACCCGCGCGTCCGCCTCCGTCCGCCGCGCGGGGTCGTGCCTCTCCTTGGATCTCCTCTCCCTGCCAGGGGGAAAGGGCTCCCACGACTGGCCGGCCGCCTCCACGCTGGCCCGCCCCGACGTCCGTTTCCACGCCGCCTCCTCCCATGGGCGACGTTCCTCCTCCCGCAGCTCCCGCTCGGCCGCCTCGAGGTCCCACCACGCCTCGCGTTCCCTATCCTCGGTGGTGGGCGGCGGCGCTGTCCCCGCCGTCTCGACGGCCGTGGCCCTCCCGAGGGCACGCGGCTCCCTGGATGAACAAGATGAGGAAAAGAGGCCGACCAAAAAACAAGCAAGTAGTTGGAACTAACTTACCCGATGGTGACGGGAACCGCCCGTCTGGCGGGGCCCGACCGGGCAACCCGCGGTTTCTTCCCGCCACCTCCGCATCTGCCTCCCGGCTGCCCGTTTGGGGGCCTGTCTAGAGCTGGCCGACTGCTTCCCCCTATCGTCAACAACCGCGCCATCCCGGCCGGGCGCGCGGTCGGCACGGCGAACGTGCCTCCTTGGCGTCGTGGTGTCATCTCCCGAAACTTCAGGGTCATCCGGGGCCGCTGCATCACGCACCTCTTCCGTTTCAGCATCGTCGTCGGTCCAGTCCCGCAAAAGTGACTGGGGAGGGAACTCACCCGCCGACTCGGTTGCCTCCGTCTCCGTCCCGCCGATGCCGAATGCGTCGGCCGGCTCCGATTCGGCCGGCTCCACGTCGTCGGCGTCCTCGACCTCCTCCGGGTCCGACTCCGCCACATCGGCAGCCGGCACGTCGTAGTTCTGCAGCTGCGGGAAAACTTGCATACACGAGAGGCCCCCCGTCGTCAGGCCGCGGGGGGGAGCCGGCTTCAACAAGAAAAGGGGTGGGGACGGCTCGCCACATACCCGTGGAGCCGGACGGTCCCGGCTGTACGGGGCCTTCCCCCATCGCCATTCACCCTCGTTCATCTTGGCGGCTGAGATGGCGTTCACCCTCCTCGCCACCTGCACCGCCTTCAGCTCCTTGGTGGAGAGCCGGCAAGGGTCGCGCCATCCTCCCATCTGGCAGATGAGGTGCGGCCGGCGCTGCAGCGGCTGCACCCGGCGCGCCACCATTGTAGCAAGGAGGTCCGCGGCCGTCAGCCCCTCCGTCCTCGTCATCACCACCTGGCACTCGCAGAGCCGGTCTGCCGTCTCAGGCGACCCGGGCGGAGGCGTCAGCCAGTTCAGCATCGCAACTGGCGGCTGGTTGACGAAGTCTGGGAGGTTGATGTAGTCCTCCTCCGGCTTCACGTTCTTCACGTAGAAGAACCCCTTCTACCAGTTCTTCACGGAGTCCTGCAAGGGGAGCTGCGGGAACCTGGCTCGGGCGCGGAAGTGGATCAGGGCGGCTCCGCAGGCGGTCATGACCTTCTGGCAGGTTGCCGGGTCCTTCACCGTCTGGCGCTTGAGATAGAAGAGCCGGCTCCAGACGTCCAGGCGCGGCTCCACTCCCAGGAAGCCCTCGCAGAGGGAGACGAACGCCGCCAGCTGCAGGACGGCGTTGGTGGCCAGGTGGTGCGGCTGCAGCCCGAATCGCGAGAGGAACCGCCGGAAAAGTGTACTTGCCGGCAGGCCGAGCCCGCGGAGGAAGTGCTCGGTGAAAACCACCAACGACGAGACCCCTCAGCCGGGGGCCCCATGGCCGGCTAGAGAGACCGCCAGCTGGGGCCCTCTGGAGCCTTCTACTCATATTGTATCATGAGGGGTTGGCCTATAAAACCCCCCGGAGCTCCCCCATGTAGGGGGGACGACCTTTTCCCTAGCACACACACACACACACCCACGTAGAGAGGCAGAGAAGGCAAGCTAGCCCCTCCTTCCTCCTCTACCCATACAGCTCAAGGAGCACCATTGTAGCCTCCCTTGGTTCATCAACCAGACCGGCAGGACTAGGGATATTACCTCCCACGGAGGGCCCTCAACCTGGGTACATCGCGTGTCCCATATCGCTTGTCCCCAATCTCGCTCCCGGAGTCCACCGACGTCCATCGGCCCCAACCACTCTCGATAAGCCTCCCCATGGCATCTGTCATGAGAAAACGACGACACCTACACAAATAAGGCTTATGGATCAGCTTGATTGGGATCTCGACACAAAATTCAAGCAATTCGAAGATAGGATTCAATAATGTTGAAAGAGATTCACAAATTCGCAAGTAAAGAAAATGTAGATCAATAACAATGAGTACACACGGAAACTCACACAGAGATAGATAAGTGAGGTCGTGCAACCAAGGAATGAGAACAAAATGTGGAATCCAAGGAAAAAGCTCATGTTGCACAACACTAGAGAGACGCTAACATGATTGCTCAAATGGGCGTGATACGAACTTGTGCATAACCTATAAGAAACAAAGAGTGTCGTCTTCCTATTCCCGACTTATGATATGTATGTATGAGGCATGGTGTCACTCGCTCAAGTGATCCAAGATGATCAAGTATGATATGCAAAATTGACGATGTTATTGCTGTTCGGTTAAAAGCTTTACTTCTCTTTCTTTTGACTATGATATTTTGTGTAGTCACAATGCGGGACGTGCACACCAAGATAACAATTATGTATGTGGGTACTATCATAATACAAGATATGATACTATGATATATGCATGCAATTGAATCTATGCAGAGTATGTATCACTAAAGTGCACAAGTAGCATAGCCCGGCAATACTCAATGGCTAGTCTCGATAGGCAAGTAACATGAATAGGCTCGGGGTAACAATTCAATGGCAAGGGTATAAACAAGAGTGTTGTCGCGGTTACCGTACTTGCTTACGGTGAGGTGTAAACAAGAGTGTCGTAGCGGTTACCGCACTTGCTTACAGTGAGGTGTCAACGATGAGTTGGTTGGCGACGATTCAGGGCGATGATGAGTGGCAATGTCGAAGTAGAACCACTCCTAATTAGCCTAAACACCTTAGGAAGTGGCGAGCTCGCGACTCAAAATCTCAAGTGCAAAAGGTTGCGGAAAATATGGTGGAGGTTGCGGAAGAAAACGGTGGAAATCGACAAATATCGGAGGAAAACAATGCAAAATGCCCTACTGTCAGCCTCAGGCCGGATGTCCGGGCCAGCGGGCCGGATGTCCGGGGGTCGGGCCGGGATGTGGGTGAACTTGAAACTTTTCTGGCAAAATTGAGACGATTTGGCAGAAGAAATTGATGGGATGATGGGGGAAAGCTAGATCCACTTCTCGACAACGAAATCGACGGATAAAACTCAACAAAATCTCCTCAAATCCAACGAATTCAAGATATTTTGGTATAGCTATTTTTGTGGGAATTTTCGAAATTAGGTCATATCAAAACAAAATTTGGCTAGAAAGTGGAGGATGACACACCAAAGTGTGAATCAACGTGGCTCTGATACCAAGATGATACGGGGCAAACCCGTGAGTGTCAATCTTTTCACACTTAGAGGGGGGAAATGGAAAAGCAAGAGGAAACACAAGAACACTCAAGAATGATCTCCAAATCACACATCCACTAGATCCAAAAAACACAGAGATACAACAATCCAAAGTCAACGAAATGATACAAGTTATTTTCCCACTCCGGAGAAGGGGCTTGATATCCCGAAGGATCTTCCCTCTGAAGGGGCCTTGGCATCCACTTGGATTTTCTCACATAGAGGTCATCTCCGTGGGAGGAGGTAAGTGGAAGGAGCTATGCTCAACAATCTCAATCACTAAACATAAGCTAACCCTAAAAGGAGGAGGAGGGGTCCTTTATATAGTGCTAGGCGAGATAGGGGAAGGGAGAGAGAGATACATGGGCCTTGGGCCGCATCTGCCCACGCAGGGGCCAGATGTCCGGCTAAAAGATCCCACACTGGCCAAGGGCCCAGGGCTTCAAGACGGGCTGGATGTCCGGGCCAGGGGCTGTATGTCTAGGGCTCGGGCGCCTGGCTCCGCGCGGTTCTGGTATGGACGCGCCGGATTTCCGGCCCGGATGTCCGGGCCTTCGGGCGAGGCCGGATGTCCGAGCCCTGGGCCGGATGTTCGGGCTCGGTCTTGGCATGGAGCTCCGTCTTCTGGCATCTACAGGCCGGATTTCCGGGGCGAGGCCGGATGCCGGGCCGGGGCCGGATGTCCGGCCACTGTAGCTTGACCGACTCTTCCTTTTCGCTCGTAGGGCTCCAGGAGTCGGATGTCCGGGCCAGGGGCCGGATGTCGGGGACCTGCAGGGTCTTGCAACCTCCTTTTGGCGCTCTTCTTCATCCATCTTCGTGCCCTTCTTTATGGATGCTTGGCCTTCATTCCGAGTGTCTCCGAGGTCGTCTTGATGGTACCTAAGCATGCATATAGTCTTCGCTTGAGGTACCATCCAAGTTCCACGAGTGTCAAAAGGAGAGTCGATAAGGAGAGATGCGAAAGTGCGTTATATCGACTAGAGGGGGGTGAATAGGCGATTTTTACAAATTCGTTACTTGAGGAAATACTAGTTGAGGAATTTGCTAAGTGACGAACTACTCGCAGCGGAATAAGTACTCAAGTGCATGTGAAACATAGCAGTAGCATAGTCATCATAATGAAATGAAACATACACAGAGCATGAGTAGCGTGAACAGGATAAGCAGGCAGAAGATACGGTGACTGAAGAATTTGAGATGAGGAAATTGAGAAAGTCTTCATTCAAATTCTTCAAACAGTAACGATCAGATTCATCAACAAATACTTAGAGGAAATAAGGGATTGAGGAAATAGAACTAGGGGCTCGATGAAGACAATGATTTGATGACCCAGTTCCAACTGCTGTGACAGTCGTACGTCTGGTTTGGAGCGGCCTGGTATTTAAACCAGAAGACACACAGTCCCAGGACACACAGTCCTTACCATATTCTCCTTGAGCTAAGGTCACACAGTCCTCGCCCAACACTCGTGGTAAGTCTTCAGGATAGACTTCCAAAACCCTCACAAACTGGTCACCCGACAATCCACAATTTACTGCTGGATGCTCTAGACCACGGTCACCCGGCAATCCCCAATTGACTGCAGGATGCACTAGACCATGATGCCTAACCGTCTGGAAGATACACAGTCTTCAAAGGTAAAAAGTGTCGGTTCCACACAGGAACAATTTCTTCAGTGATGCTCAATCACTATGGATTTTGGTTGTTTGGGTTTTTTGGGTTTTTCCTCACTGATGATTTTCGCTCAAAGTCCTCGAGGAATGGGATGCTCTCAAATGACATGTGTCAAGTTCTATCTCGGAGCAGCCAACCAGCTAGTGGTTGTGGGGGGCGGCTATTTATAGCCAGGGTGCAACCCGACATGATAAGACATAAATGCCCCCAATGATATGACCGTTAGGTGGATAGAATATCTGGACAGCTGGTGCAAAGCACAGCAATGGTCGGAATTTGAACTGTCAAATTCCTCAGGGCTTATCATATTCCTCACTTGTAGGCAATTCGCACTGGCGAAATCCTAACTCCTCAGTCAGACCAATTTCCTCAGAGACCAGAAGAGCATCGTCTCTCTCTCTGAAGAACTTGACTGAACTGCAAGAGGTTTCCAAAGGCTTCACTCGAAGGATTGGGTTATGTTGAGGCTTTTGACTTGAGCATCAGATGGAAAAAAAATTCTTAGTATTACCTCGACCCCCTTTAACAGTACGGTGTTTCCTATGACTCAAAGAAAGGAAATGAAACAGTAAGAACAAAGTCTTCACGCTTCATTGTCCTTGTTCATATCTTCAAGGTCACACCATCTTCTTCATTTACAAAGTCTTCAGGGAATACCAAAGTCTTCAGCAAATCCTCACCAAAATCTTCAGTTGAAGACATTCATTTTTAGGGGTCGATATTCTTCGAATATACCAAACTCCTCATCGACTTATAGAGCTTGTGTACACTCACAAACATATTAGTCCCTTAACCTATAAGTCTTCAATACACCAAAATCACTAAGGGGCACTAGATGCACTTACAATCTCCCCCTTTTTGGTGATTGATGACAAATAGGTTAAGTTTTCAACGGGGATAAACATATGAAGTGTAAGTACCGAGTTTGAGGAATTTGACTGCAAGATATAGAGGAACTCCCCCTGAAGATGTGCATATTTGAGGAATTTGCTTGAGGAAATAAGCATGCAGAAAGCAGTTCAAAAGTATCAGACCACCATCAAACTTAAGTTTACAACTCAATCAACAAAAGCTTCAGAAGAGCGAGAGTTGTAACTTAAACAAAAAAAACAGCCCATATATATAGACCCGCTTGAAGACTAACTCAATTTTCTCCCCCTTTGTCATCAAGTGACCAAAAGGGACGAAAGTGAGGACTAACGCCCCTGAAGAATTTCATCTTGAAGGTGGTGGAGGAGCGCCAGCGTTGTCGAGGTCGGTTGGTGGAGCAGGGCCTGCAGCTGTGTCGTCAATGTCCTCAGCTTCGCACGCGATGAAGAAAATGAGCTTGTCACGAGCTGGGGAACTTGAACTTTCTTCCACTTCTTCTTTGGAGGAATCGACCAGTCAAAGTCCATTTGAAATTCCATCTCCTTGAGTTCTTCAAGAGTCTTGAGGTGAGACAGAATGGCCCAAGAGTGATCGAAGATTTCATGCACATAGTAATGAACTTTCCTCACAGAGTTATGCGTCACAGTCATGTCACGAAGAATTGAAGCAAACCGACGCTTTACCCACTTGTGATTATGATCGACCTTCTGATGAAGACTTAGAAGAAACTCGCGATCAGTCATCACACGAGGAGCAGAAGCTTGAGGTTTTTGCACTGAGGCTTTTGCAGCAGAATCTTGTGTGGCAGAGTCATCATTGGTGGAATAAGATGCAGCTTTGCGAAACTGACCATCCAATGGATGAGTGCCTTCATCAATGACAGCCTTGCCTTTTCCTTCAACTGAAGAAAATGTCTTTTTGAGGACTTCAATCGGAGGCAAGAAACTAAAGTGATTCTGAAAGTCAGCCTTGAATGGAATTGAAGACTTTGATCTGATGAATTTCATGATCCAGGGAGCATAAGGCTTCAACTCGAAAGGTGACACTGCAATATTGGCCAAAGTCCTCATGAAGAAATCGTGATAATTGATGGGAATCCCATGAATGATGTTGAATAGCAGATTCTTCATAATGCCAACAACCTCTTCTTCTTCAGAGTTGCGGCCATTGATTGGACTGAGGGTTTTGGTCAGGATGCGATAGATGGTCCTTGGCACATATAGCAAATCCTTCACTAGGAAGGTCGTCCTTGGAGGTTTTCCCGATGCTAGAGGTTTCATCAGTACTTGCATCATGTGATTCTGTAGCTCAGGTTCATCATATATGCATCTTGATCCTTCTGAAGGAATTGGAATGGGAACACATTGAAGCAATTCATTTGCAGTAGCAGTGTAGTGAGTGTTGCCTGTCATCCAATCCAGAATCCATGTGTTGATATCAGAAGCTTCACCAGAGATATGCAGAGTTGCATAGAATTGAAGAATCAGTTATTCATTCCAATCGCTGACATCTGCACAAAATGGAAGAAGTCCAACGTCATGAAGAACTGAGAGCACTGGAGTGAAGCATGGGATGGATTCCATATCTACATGAGGAATTTGATGATGCTGGAAGACTTTGTCCTTGTCAAACAACACTGCAGCATAGAAATTCATCTGAGCTGGAGTCCAGAACCTTGAGAGACCAACCCTTGCTGAGTCATAAGGATTTGGTCCAGCGAAGAATATGTGCTCATCGAAGAAATTTGCCTTGATGAATTTGGGACGCTTCGTGCCTTTGAAGGGAAGCTTTTGCTTCGGCTGAAGATTGGGCTTGAAGCGCCGTCCAGTCTCGATTGGAACAATAGCAGTTTCTTCAACTTGAGGAACTTGTGCAGCAGTTTCATCAAGAACATTCTGGGCATGAATTTCATCAGCTGATGCAGCTGGAACATCTTCAGGAGCAGACATGATGGGAGTGGACGGATCGGCAGACTCTGTTTGAATTTCTTCAGTTGGCGCTGGAGACCGAGGAATCCGAGTGAGAGGAGTGGCCATTGGTGAATTTGGGTGTGCTTCATCCCAAAATTCATCATGGATGACTAGAGTGGTAGACCCAATGTCCACATCCTCATCTATTTCTTCAACACCGGCCTCTTCAGCAGTGAACTGAGGCTGGGGTGATGACACAGGAGGGGTTGAAGCATTTGCATCCACCTCAATTTCTTCATCAATCTGCTCTGAGGAAGTAGCAGATTGAGGTTCTTCATCGTCCTTACTTGGGATGACATAGTCTTCACCAAATGGGACTATTTCGTAGGTTGGAACTGATGAAATAGGAACATCATCAATTGGTTCATTTGAAGAACTTGGCAGAGTCTTCAATTTCTTCGTAGCTGAGGAATCTGCAGATGGTGATGCTTTCCTCTTCAGAGCAGCGGCCTTTTCTACAGCCTTGGTTTTCTTCGCTTCTGATGCAGAAGGAAGCGTGACAGTCTTCACCTTTGATCATTTTGCTGGGGGAGCCTGGGGTGAACTTGGAGCAGTTTCTTCAGGCACGACTGATGTAGTCGCCCTGGCAGTTTCTTCAGCTGGCCTCTCAATTTCTCCAGGCGCAACATTGGAAGTTGCCCTGGGAACTTCTTCAGTAGCATGAATTTCTTCAGCTGCACTTGCAGTTTCATCAGCAGGCTGAGCAGAAGATTCAGCCTGAGGAATTTGCGATTGCGATCGTGCTGCAACTCTTGAGTTGTGATATTTGATGACTTTGTCAGCAATGTTGACAAATCGAACCTTGGCACCCTTCCAGTCAGCATAGTACTTGTTGAATTCATCGCTGAGGCCTTTGATATCCTTTTGGACAGAGACGAGTTGGTCAGGCGTTAGATTGAGAACATTGTTCTTCACGAAGCGCTCTTTCTTGAACTGAGCCTTCTTTGCCTTTCTGGCCTTCTCGAACTTCCACTTTTCTTCACCGATGAACGCAGTGAGGACATGGCTAGGACCGGGAGGAAGTTTCAAGTCATCAATTGGAGTGTTTGGATCGTTGTGCCATATGTCAATGAAGTCAAGCACAGTCCTTGGATCCAGCATGAGAGGAATCGAAGTGCGCTTGGCTTGAGCCACTCTTTCTTGCTTATTTCTGACAATGGCAGCAGGCTCTCCATCACTTGCTTCATCTTCCTTAGATGTTGAGGGAATAATGAAGACTACTGGCTTCTTGTGAGGACCTGGCCTCCTGCCTCGTCCAGCTGTTGCCTTCACTCTTAGCAAAGTGGGACTGCTTGAGGAATGTGCTTGGGTTGATGAAGTTGCAAATGCCCCTGAAGTAACTGAAAAACTGGCAGTCCTCTGACAAGACGCCAGATGCACTGGTGTTGATGACTTGGCAGCAGCTGTTGAAGATTGTGCAGCCACTGGGGGCATTGCAGGGGCCCTTGATGATTTTGCCTGAGGCATTTGCTGTGAGGACTTTGGTGCTGAGGATTTTGCAGTGGATTTCTTCACCACTGATTTCTTTGGAGCAGATGCACTAGCAGAGGCTCCGGCAGTAGCAGCAGTAGAGTCATCATTGAATTTCTTCACAGCCTCTTTTGCCTTTTTCGCCAGCTTGGCTTGTTGCCTTTCCCATTCGTGAGGAAAGTCTTCACCAGTTTTGAGACTGGTGGGATCAGCACGTTGGCCTTGAGCCAAAGGTGGCCTGTTGCACGGGGGTTTAACAGCAAATTTCTTCATGTATTTAGGAGTGACATAACGATATTCTCTCCATTCCTTCATCCATCTCCTTTCAATTTTCTGTATACGGATCTTTCGCTGCTTCTGAGTTTCTTTGCCATGAGTTTCTTCATCAGGTGTGCAATATTCCTCATACAAATCATCAGGTATCTCAAACGTAGTTTGCACTTCAGGTTTCTTTCCTCCTTTCTAAGGTCTTTTCCCATCAACCATTTTCTTCAGCTGAGGATTATGAACTGCTGAAGTTTTTGAGGAAGTGTGCATTTTTTCTTCGAGGAACGCTGCAAATGAGTTAAGTTGATGAGAACCTAGAGATTCATCAGCAGACATTTGTACTTGTGAATAGAGTATAGGTGCGAGGAATTTGAAGAGGTCATATGCGTTCTCAGATTTTTTTGCAAAAAGTATCAAGTTTGAGGAATTTGACCATAGATGACTTGAAGAATTTCACTAAGAGTTCTTGACTTAGGTTCCAGAGTTGTGCAGATTTGAGATCCACACAATTGAGGAATCTTTGAAGAGAATCATAACTTAGCGAAATAGATCAAGAGAAGGAGATTGTTTGGTGCTTAAGAGATGGATTGCTCGAAGAATAAACACCTTTTGAGGATTTTGTGAAAATCATCGGAATCAAAAATGGCAATAAAACTAGATTTTATTTACCGTAAGCGATGAACACGACGAACAGTGAAGTGACGTGAATGAGTTCGTCAGTCCAGATCTCCCACGCCCTAGATTGGCAGAGGGAGACAGCTACAGCGGCGACGGGGTGAAGACTTCCGCGGCCGATGCGAGTACGACGACGGTGAGGTCGAGGCAGTGAAGCTCTTCCTCTCCGACGACGATGAGGTTAGCGGCGGCGCTAGGTCTGGAGCTCGGGAGAGATGGGAGTGAGGAGTAACCCGAGCAAGTGGAAGGGACGGGGTATTTATAGCGGCAGTAAAAACCAACTGCCCGAAGATTTTGGACCAGTATGCCCCTGACCCTTGCCATCCACGCGACATGTGTCACCCACGTACTGTGTAGTGGAGATAGTGGGGGATCGTGGGTTATCCAGTCGTGGGAATCGGAACAGTTTGAGCGGCAATCGCCAAAAATTTGAGATTGAATATTTTAATGTTTTCATACGCAAATTCTTCAGCTGACAAAGACACAGTGAAGACTTTGAACGGGTTTCAAAGTAGAACGCATATGAAGAATTTGTGAACAGACTGGGTTGAGTTTAGCATAGAGGGCGAACGGGTCCGATCACAATCACTTAGAAGAAAATCAACTTGAAGAAATAGCTATAAGTGAATGCTGTTGAGGACATTGAAAAACTCTCTCTCTATATATATATATAGTCAATGAAGAGAAACTCATATGAAGAACATCAGTTGAAGAATTTGAAATTTTGAGGAATTTGTAAACTTGAAGAATTTCAACTGTTGTTGGTGGCGTTACCCACCGAATAAGAATGATGATTTCAGACACCGCGTACAATTGTCGTAGGGTCCTGAGAATCAAATTCTTCATTAATTTCTTCACACTTAGAGAGTTAGTCTTCATTGATTGAAGAAAAACGTTACTTCGTGTGTTGCACATCAAAGTCATCAATTTTGCATAAGTGTTAGGATGTGTGTCCTTTCAAAGAACATTCGAAGATTCTAAGATATTTAGCTCACACCGCAACTTGCAAAATCTCTTCTCATCCAAGGGCTTTGTGAAGATATCAGCCAATTGTTCTTCAGTCTTCACGTGGTCGAGGAAGATATCGCCCTTCATCACATGGTCACGAAGAAAATGATGACGAATCTAGATGTGCTTGGTCTTTGAGTGCTGAACTGGGTTGTGAGCAATCTTGATGGCACTCTCATTGTCGCAGTAGAGAGGGACATTCTTCACGTTGATGCCGTAGTCCTTGAGGGTTTGCTTCATCCATAGCAATTGAGCACAGCAAGAACCGGCAGCAATGTACTCAGCTTCTGCAGGAGATAGTGACACGTAGTTCTGCTTCTTCGAGGACAAACAGACTAAGGATCGTCCAAGGAAATGACAAGTGCCCGACATTGACTTGCGGTCCACACGATCACCAGCATAATCAGAATCAGAATATCCAATGAGATCAAGATCTGAGCCCTTGGGGTACCATAATCCTAGTGTTGGAGTGTGAGCTAGATATCGAAGAATATGTTTCACAGCCTTATGGTGTGATTCCTTCGGTTTTGCTTGAAATCGGGCACACATGCAAACACTAAGCATAATATCTGGCCTAGATGCACATAGATACAATAAGGAACCAATCATGGAGTGGTATACCTTCTGATCGAAATCTTTACCACTTTCGTCAGTGCAGAGTTGAGCTGATGTGGGCATAGGAATCTTGACGCCTTTGCAATCCTGCATGCCGAATTTCTTCAGGACATCCTTGAGGTATTTCTCTTGAGATATGAAGATGCCATTGCATTGTTGACGAGTTTGAAGCCCTAAGAAGAATTTGAGCTCTCCCATCATAGACATTTGATATTCTTCACCCATCATATAGGCAAATTCGTCGCTGTAACGTTTGTCAGTACATCCAAAGATAATATCGTCCACATATATTTGGCACACAAATAATTCATCATCATATGAGTTTGTGAAAAGAGTTGGGTCAAGCAAACCGGGTTTGAATCCTTTCTTCATGAGGAATTCCTTCAGTGTGTCATACCACGCCCGAGGGGCTTGCTTGAGGCCATAGAGGGCCTTGTTACGTCTGAAGACTTTGTCAGGATACTTAGGATCTTCAAAACTGGGGGTTGAGCAACATATACTTCTTCCTCAAGCTTACCATTGAGGAATGCACTTTTCACATCCATTTGATATAAGATGATATTGTGATGTTTAGCATAAGCAAGCAATATACGAATAGCTTCAAGTCTGGCAACAGGTGCAAAAGTTTCATCAAAGTCAATTCCCTCAACCTGTGTGTAGCCCTGTGCCACAAGACGGGCCTTAGTCCTCACTACCTGACCAAGTTCATCTTGTTTGTTGCGGTAGATCCACTTGGTACCTATGACATTGTGCTTGCGAGGATCTGGGCGTTTGACGAGTTCCCACACATTGTTGAGCTTGAATTGATGCAATTCCTCTTGCATGGTTTGTATCCACTCAGGCTCCAAGAATGCTTCATCAAATTTGGTGGGCTCTGTGATAGAGACAAAAGCAAAGTGCCCACAAAAGTTAGACAAATGTGAAGTCTTCTTGAGGAATTTGTGAAGATATACCCTGTTGATGATGTGGCAAGCAGTATTGATTGCCTCAGGCCAGAAGCGACGAGGGGTCTTGTATTCATCAAGCATGGTGCGAGCCATCTCAACAAGAGTCTTGTTCTTGCGCTCCACAACGCCATTCTGCTGAGGAGTATAAGGGGCAGATAGCTCAAGAGTAATACCAAGTTCATCAAGATAATCATCAAGACCAGTGTTCTTGAACTCTGTCCCATTATCACTCCTGATATGCTTGATTTTGACGCCGAAGTTCGTCGAGGCCCTTGAAGAAAATCGTCTGAAGACATTCTGCACTTCAGATTTGTACAGGATAATGTGCACCCAAGTATAGCGAGAGAAATCATCAACAATGACAAAGCCATATAAGCATGGCGTATTTGTTAGTGTGGCATAGTGAGTAGGACCAAAGAGATCCATATGAAGCAATTCAAAAGGACGGGTGATTGTCATGATAGTCTTGGATGGATGCTTGGATCTGGTCATCTTTCCAGACTCACAAGCCCCACACAAGTGATCCTTGAGGAATTTGACACCCTCAATACCAATGACGTGCTTTTTCTTCGCGAGCGTGTGCAAGTTCCTCATGCCAGCGTGTCCAAGTTGTCGATGCCATAGCCAGCCTTCTGAAGCTTTTGCAAGTAGACATGTGGCCGGCTGTGGACCTGCAGAGAAATCAACAATATACAAGTCTCCTCTCCTAAAGCCTTCAAAGACTTTGGATTTGTCAGATTCCATGATGACAACACAATGATATTTGCCAAAGATGACAACCATATCAAGATGACAAAGCATTGAGACAGACATGAGGTTGAATCCAAGGGACTCGACAAGCATCACCTTATCCATGTGTCGATCCTTCGAGATTGCAACCTTACCTAGACCCAATACCTTGTTTTTTCCTTTATCAGCATAGGTGATATGCTTCAGATGAGAGGGAGCCAGTGGAATGTTCATCAATAGGTTCTTGTCACCAGTCATGTGATTGGTGAATCCACTGTCGAGGACCCACTCAGTTGCCTTGGGTGTTTCATCCTGTAGATGAATTAGTACATCTTACGAACGCATATGCTTCAGAGTGAAGAATATGACTTCAAATTCATCAGATTGAATTTCATCACATAGTATAGTAAGCAAAGTAATGAGAGGACGTGAGAAATGAATAATTCATTTCTTCATGATTAGCTTGCGTCCTTTCAAGCATTTCCTCGGGTCTCCAGCAAATTCATCAGACGTTCAAGTTCGTCTGGAGACCTGACCCTGCATAAGAGATAAGTTCGATTTCTTCACCACCCACATCTGGAGGGGTGGCACAGAGTTCATCATTCTGCGTGCTCCATATGAGAAGGGTGGCATAGAAGCAAGTGCACTTCATTTCACAGGACGGGGGTTAGAGTACTCATATGAATAAGCAGAGAAATTCTTGGAAGACTTATGAACATAATGATTTGAAGAATAGTGAGCATATTCATGATCCTTAGATTTTCCCTGCGAAACAGAAACATTAGCACGAGAATGATATGATTTTTGACCATATGAGGAATTTGGTCCATGTGAGGACTTTGGTCCTTGTGAAGACTTTGGTCCAACTGAAGAATTTGATCTGGGGTTCCTGTTCTTCACTGGTGATGTCATGAGGACATTCACTTGAAGACTTTCCAAGCAGCTCTTGGGAACCCAGATTTTCTTCAGAGGGGGACCATTCCTGCAGTTAGTTCCAACATATCTAGCAAATACTTCACCATTCTGATTTTTGAACAGTTTATAGTTGGAGTCAATTGACTCATCATAGGAATATGAAGATTTACAAGTAAAGCCAGATAAAGTGGATGGATCTACAGGAGGTCTTTTTGCAGCAACCCATGAGGTTTTGGGATACTGCTCAGGTTTCCAGTAAGATCCATCAGCATTGAGTTTCCTCTCAAAGGCAATACCCTCTTTTCTAGGGTTCTTGTTCAGAATCTGCTTTTTAAGCAAATCACAAAGGGTTTGATGCCCTTTGAGGCTTTTGTATATGCCTGTCACATACAATTCCTTCAACCCTGCATTTTCGTCAGTGATACTTGTGGTATCCTCAGATGAGGAATTTGTGACCATGGAAATAGTTGAAGAATTTGCAGCAATAGAAGCATTTGAACTTTCAGGTGAAGAATGAGCAGTTTCACGTTCGATGCATTTCAAACAAGGTGGAACAAAATCTTCCTGAGCGGTATTGATCTGTTGAGCAAGCAAGGAGTCATTATCCCTTTGAAGATCTTCATGAGACACCTTTAGTTTCTCAAGATCTTGCTTTCTTTGAAGAAATTCATAAGAAAGCTTCTCATGATCGATTAAGAGGGCCTCATGACGACTTTGAAGGTTATCATACTTGGACTGAAGACTTTGAAGGTTCTTAGTCAAAGTTTGCATATGATCCACTTCCTCATTCAACAGATCATCGCTTTTGTCTAGCTATTTCTAAAGCTTTTCAATGACACTTTGTTGTTTAGTAGCAATATTAGCAAGTTTGGAATTGCTAGGTTTCGTGTAATCCTCAGATTCACCATCACTTGATTCAGAAGAGGGATGGTATGAGAGTACCTTTGATACTTTTTCCATGAGACACATAGATGAGGAAGATGAAGTTGGATCAGTCTTCTGCGTTTTGAGGAAGTTCTTGTATTCGATGAACCTGGGATCTTGACGAGTGCGATAGCCTTCATGAACATCAGAGAGCCTGTCCCAGATGAGCTTTGCATTGTGAAGATGGTAGATGCTTTTGAACATGACCTTTGACAGGCTTGAGCAGATGATATTCTTCGCCTGGGCGTCCAGCTGTGTGTACTTAAGATGTCATCAGCATTTGCCATTTTGCAGAGATCAGTCAGTCCAAGCTCAGTAACAGTCCATAGCTCGCTGTTCTTCGATATGAGGTGCTTCCGCATGAGGACTTTCCATTTGGGATAGTCAGATCCATCAAAGACAGGACATACTGTGGTTGCCTGGGCACTGCTTGCCATGAAGCAATAAGTGGGAGCATACTCATCATTGCTGACGTCAGAGTCGTTGGAGTTGCCATTTTCCTCATCGTTGAAGATGGACTTGCTGACGAAAGCAGTAGCTAGAGCCAGGCTTGCCACACCAGAGTCTGACTCCTCCTCAGATTCCTCCTCTTCCGCATATTCTTCAGATTCTTCTTCAAAATCCATTTCCTTGCCAATAAGTGCCCGAGCCTTCCTTAAGTTGTTCTTTCTGTGCGATGAGGACTTTGAAGATTTCTTCTTTTTCTTCGAGTCATCAGAACTGTCATCCTTGTATTTCTTCTTTCTTGATTCTTTTTCCCAGAGAGGACAATCAGAGATAAAGTGATCAAATTTCTTGCATTTGTGACAAGTTCTCTTCTTGTAGTCGCTTGAAGAATCTGATTTCTTCATGCCACTTTTTGATGATTTTCCAAACCGACCTCTCCTTGAGAACTTCTGGAATTTCCTCACGAGCATTGCTAGCTCCGGACTCAGTTCTTCAGGATCACCAAGACTACTATCAGATTCCTCGTCTTCAGATGAGGAAATTTCCTTAGCCTTCAGAGCACGAGATCTTCCATAACTTGGCCCGTAGAGGTCTCTCTTCTCAGCTTGTTGGAATTCATGAGTATTGAGTCTCTCAAGAATATCAGCAGGATCTAGTGACTTGTAGTCTCCATGTTCTTGGATCATCAAAGCAAGTGTATCGAATGAGGAATCAAGAGATCTCAGCAGTTTCTTCACCACCTCATGGTCGGTGATGTCAATGGCACCAAGAGCCTGTACCTCATTGTAGATATCAGTGAGGCGATCGAAAGTTTGCTGAACATTTTCATTGTCGAGTCCTTTGAAGCGGTTGAAGAGATTGCAAAGAACATCAACCCGAGAGTCACGTTGAGTTGAAATGCCTTCATTGACTTTGGATAGCCTATCCCAGATAAGCTTAGCAGTCTCCAAAGCACTCACTCTGCCATACTGACCTTGCTCAGATGGCCACATATGATATTCTTCGCTTTAGAGTCGAGTTGCTTGAATCTCTTCACATCAGCAGTGTTGATAGTGGGAGTGTCAAAGGGAACACCATTTTCCACAACATACCAGAGATCGTTGTCAATTGCCTCAAGATGCATGCGCATCTTGTTCTTCCAGTAGGGGTAGTCCGTCCCATCAAAGGTAGGACACCCAGCTGAGACCTTGATCATGCCTGCAGTCGACATAACTAAAACTCTAGGTTGTTAAACCAAAATCACACAGAACAAGGGAGTACCTTGCTCTGATACCAATTGAAAGTGCGTTATATCGACTAGAGGGGGGGTGAATAGGCTATTTTTACAAATTCGTCACTTGAGGAAATACTAGTTGAGGAATTTGCTAAGTGACGAATTACTCGCAGCGGAATAAGTACTCAAGTGCATGCGAAACATAGCAGTAGCATAGTCATCATGATGAAATGAAACATACACAGAGCATGAGTAGCGTGAACAGGATAAGCAGGCAGAAGATACGGTGACTGAAGAATTTGAGATGAGGAAATTGAGAAAGTCTTCAGTCAAATTCTTCAAACAGTAACGATCAGATTCATCAACAGATACTTAGAGGAAATAAGGGATTGAGGAAATAGAACCAGGGGCTCGATGAAGACAATGATTTGATGACCCAGTTCCAACTGCTGTGACAGTCGTACGTCTGGTTTGGAGCGGCCTGGTATTTAAACCAGAAGACACACAGTCCCAGGACACACAGTCCTTACCGTATTCTCCTTGAGCTAAGGTCACATAGTCCTCGCCCAACACTCGTGGTAAGTCTTCAGGGTAGACTTCCAAAACCCTCACAAACTGGTCACCCGGCAATCCACAATTTACAGCTGGATGCTCTAGACCACGGTCACCCGGCGATCCCCAATTGACTGCAGGATGCACTAGACCATGACGCCTAACTGTCTGGAAGATACACAGTCTTCAAAGGTAAAAAACGTCGGTTCCACACAGGAACAATTTCTTCAGTGATGCTCAATCACTATGGGTTTTGGTTGTTTGGGGTTTTTGGGTTTTTCCTCACTGATGATTTGCGCTCAAAGTCCTCGAGGAATGGGATGCTCTCAAATGACAAGTGTCAAGTCCTCTCTCGGAGCAGCCAACCAGCTAGTGGTTGTGGGGGGCGGCTATTTAAAGCCAGGGTGCAACCCGAGATGATAAGACATACATGCCCCCCAATGATATGACCGTTAGGTGGATAGAATATCTGGACAGCAACGGTCGGAATTTGAACTGTCAAATTCCTCAGGGCTTATCATATTCCTCGCTTGTAGGCAATTCGCACTGGCGAAATCCTAACTCCTCAGCCAGACCAATTTCCTCAGAGACCAGAAGAGCATCGTCTCTCTCTCTCTGAAGAACTTGACTGAACTGCAAGAGGTTTCCAAAGGCCTCACTCGAAGGATTGGGTTATGTTGAGGCTTTTGAGTTGAGCATCAGATGAAATTTTTTCCTTAGTATTACCTTGACCTCCTTTAATAGTACGGTGTTTCCTATGACTCAAAGAAAGGAAATGAAACAGTAAGAACAAAGTCTTCACGCTTCATTGTCCTTGTTCATATCTTCAAGGTCACACCATCTTCTTCATTTTCAAAGTCTTCAGGGAATACCAAAGTCTTCAGCAAAGTCTTCACAAAGTCTTCACCAAAGTCTTCAGTTGAAGACATTCATTTTTAGGGGTCGATATTCTTCGAATATACCAAACTCCTCATCGACTTGTAGAGCCTGTGTACACTCACAAACATATTAGTCCCTTAACCTATAAGTCTTCAATACACCAAAATCACTAAGGGGCACTAGATGCACTTACAAGATGTCACCTCGGTTTCGATGGCACGTGCACGGGCTCTTGTCATAGGACCACTTGGAGCTTGAGGTGTTGGAGATGGATCCATGGGGATGACCATGGGATGCTCCGCATCAACTATCTATCTCTTTTTCTTTTTCCTCTTGTTGGATTTATATCTTGGATTTCATATGTGTATGTGGATTTACTGGATGTGTAATTGGAACTTGTGTTGAATGATTTGTCTTGTGTTCTTGTGATTTCTCTCCTCCCCACCTCCAAGTGTGAAGAAGATCACCAATTAGGCTTCCACCCCTACATCATCTTGGATCAGAGCATAGGTTGATTCACATCTTGGAGTCCTATCCCCCCATTTGCTAGCCTAATTTTGTTGCTTTTTGTCCCAATTCAAAAATCTCCACCAAAAATAGCCCTACCAAATATTTTGCAATTTGTTTGATCTTGTGAGATTTTGTTGTTTGGCACCACAAATTTGTTGTTTGGCAAGTGGATCTGGCCCCTATCCAACCAATTCAACCAATTTTGTCCCAAAATTTTTCTCCCCATAAAAAATCAAGATCTATTTGTGTAGGCGGACGACCCCGTGCGCATGGCCCATACCCCCGTGGACACAAGACCCCGTTCACATGGACCCTTCAGACCCCGTGCACATGACCTCAACAGAAATTGTTGCCTCGTTTTTCATCTTTCTGCCGCCATATACCATAAATATTAGCCTTCCGCGATAAACCAATTCGACCATACCATCACATTTCCGCTACAGAACATTGATCTTTACCTTTTGAGATTTTGAATTGTGATTTCCATTTCCTAAGGTGTTTCAGCTACTTAGGGACGGTTCGTCATCATCACCATCGCCACTCATGATCACCACGGAATCATCGTCGACACAGAACACTCCTTTGACACTGACCGTAAGCAACGACGGTAACTTTGATGACATCATTGTTCATTCCTTGCCATTGCATTGCAATTGTTAACCCCGATCCATTTGCGTATCTTGCCCATAGAAGCTATCCATTTGAGAATTGTCGGACCATGTTACTTGTGCACTTTAGTGTTCCATACGCCGCATAGTTTCAATTGCAAGCAAACATCATAATATCATCTATAGTGTCATAAGTTACTCCCATGCATATAACTTTGCTATCTTGGATAGAGCATTTTGCATAAGTGGCAGCAACTTGTATAAAAAAGAGAGAAAGGAAACTTTTAAGCAAACAAAGAAGAAACAAAGAGCTAATAACCAATAGCATCGAGCCACATTGCATGCAATTGCCATCGTGGGTCATACATACATAGCATGCTTGGGATAGAACGTGACACATTTTGTCTCTTATAAGTTGTGCAAAAGTGCGTATCGGCCCATTCGAGTAATCGTACTAGCGTCTCTCTTGTATTCATGCAACACGAGCGTCGGTGGTAACACATTTTGTGCTCATTCCTTGGTTGTGCGAATCCCACTTATCCTCCGTGTGTGTGTCTTCCAAGTGATACATTGGGTTTTTGATCTATTCGCTTTACTTGCAATTTGTGAATCTTTCTCAACATTACCAACATCTTGACTCACCTTTCTCGCAGTAAGGTGGACGGACAAAGCTATTGTGCTACATTTAATAGGAAATCCTGTATCTACTTCAACCAATTCATAATTTCATTTATCTTTCCTATGACATCAAACACACACACCTAATGTTATATTGCAATCCAATCCATTCCTATCGAAAGAGTACAATCCTATATTTTTGCGATTCCTACATTTTGAATCCTGCAAATCAAATAGGCCAGGTGATTTCGCTTGCTGGAGTGGTGGATGTCTTTTCATCACGACTGTGTTTCAAATTTAGCTCGGACATCCACGGCTACGCAACATTCACCAAGTAGTACCAGTTACTCAATGGAACAAATAGTAGTACTACTTATAGTGACAAGGCCAAACATACATAGTGATGAGGAGATCAACAACTTTGTTACACGCACAACCCCTGCTGCTATACATACTGGACCGATTACTAGAGCTCGCGCACGCCAATTGAATTACTAGGTACTTTAGTTTCTTGGAAATCCTTCTGATGTTCATGAACATATGATGCTGCCTAAATTATATACTTTTGTTCTACTTATGAATGAAGGACCTAGCATGGACAAGAAGGATGGCCATTGTAGCGGGATCAAGCATGGAGAAGAAGGTGCGCACGCGGGAAAGAACAATGGAGATCCGAGTGGTGATTTTCGCACTTTGAAGCCACCATAATGAGAGCATGAAGGCTTGGATGAAATATACAAGATGCCACTTCATAAATTTTGTCCATGGGCTACTATAGGTACTGCGTCACCTTATTTTTGGGCCAGGCCCATGTAATTTCGAAATACCACATTATAGGCTGTTTTTAGTGTCCGTGTGTATAGATTTTTCAGAAGGAAGAGTTAGTTACCCTCGGTCTTCCTTCTTTCCCGGGAATCAAGGAAGTAGTAGGTCAAGACCTCTTTCACTTCCAAGACGTCGCAGAACCCCACTTTCATCAATATAGTTTTCCTCTTATATTCGTAATATCCAGATTGCAATTTCAGTTTCTTGCTTGTTCTTCGTTTGCATGCAGGAAACATACCCTCATGGTCAGGTTGATTGTGCTCCGGCGTGGTCAATAACCTCTTGGAGTTGATTTAGCGATTGCTAAGGCGCGACGTTCTCGCACGTTCGTAGTCGGATCGTCAAAGTCTACTCCACCAAAAATGATAGTCACGTCTCTTCGAAATACAGGGACAACTTCGCCTCTATCAAGTGGTATCAGATTTCCAGGATGCTCGGTGAGATTTTACCAGTTTTTCGTAGTTTAGATCACATCTGTTCTTCATACCTATAGTCCACAAAGAAGCCACAAAAAATTAGGTTTAGTTCATCCTATCCGAACCAATCTGAGCCTTTTACAATTTTTTGTTCGCTGTTTTGCTTTGTTGAATTTGCGGTTGCATCATCATGTCGAGTTGCTGGTCTTAGCATCTAGTCTTTTAGAGTTTCGAGTTCTGTTCACAGGTTGTCACGCCGCCGCGGCACCATCTTCATCGCTTCCATATACCACCACAATACCAGATACATCACCGCTGCCATATACCGCCACCACACCAGATACATCACCGCTGCCATATATACCACCACCGCATATCTGCCACCAATCCGAGTGTATATATACCACCACATATCCGCCAACACGTCAATCCGAGTCCACCTGCATTACAGATTCGCCACCGGCCCCTGTTCCATCGCCCCTACACATATCCGCCACGAGTCCGAGTTCCACGAGATTCATATCCGCCACCAACCTTAGTCTAAGTCCAGTATTTGCTTCTTTGTTGTTGATTTCCAGATCACGCCATACTACGTGTCATGATCAAGTTGGACTCCCTAACTTTCGTGCTGCCCGCAGTAGGGAAATAGATCTAGTTTAAAAAAGTAAGTCTGGAAAATTCTGGCTAGGCAGTTTTTAGATCATTCTAAGACTTTTAATTTTTTTATTGTTGAGCAAAAAAAGAACGTCAAAAGAGAGAGAGAGAAAATAAATTCAGAGTGTGCTTTCCCCTTGATACGTGTCGCGCATGATTTTGTTAGTGTTCTAGGCTCGCGTCTCTAGTACAGTCTAGCCTAGGACCAGCACGGTACCGTCGTTGAGCGTTTCTTCAGCTTTGCATCTCTGAACTGATTATTGCTGGCATTTTTTCTTCCAACTTATAAGCCATCCCAGCTACACATATTACTACTTCGTGTGTTTGACACCAGCTGGCAATCGCTTTATCCAAGCTTTGAGAGTTTTGACCACAATGGTTGCCGATCACCGCCTGCTGCTGGGTAAGAACTGGTAAGAAGTTGAGAGTTGCTTGATGGATTTGTGACACACCACCACCACCACTTCCTAGTAGTTTTGTAGGTTCATATTCGTGTGTGTTCCTGTTGCTGCTAACCATGCCAGGATCACAAGCCGACGAGATCAACTGCGAGGGCATGACCAACAAGGAGCTCCATGATAAATTTCAGCAAATGATGGGTGATCAGGTGGATGATTTGGCGACCAGCTTGGGACAGGTCCTGGAGAAGTTAGATCGTTTAGAGAAGACGTTCAACACCAAGATGGACACTAAGTTCAATGAGGTGCTTGCACGTCTACCACCAATAACTGCACCTGTCATACCTCTGCAACAACAACAACAACATTGTCCGAACTTCGTGGGACAAGCGCAACATGTGCCTATCAACCAAGGCCAAAATTCTCGCACCGTTGCTACTGCTACGACTTCTCTAGCTGCTGTTGCTACTACCTTTGAGCATAATGAGGATTATGATGGTGATTACGATGATGAGGGAGATGTTTCTCCAAATTAGCACCAGGGGCAACCACCACCACAAGCACCAGGTCATACACATGCATACAATCGCAATGGTAGGGCTGCACGACCCCCTCAATTATGGGATCATGACCATCTCCCTTAACTTAAATTGAATATTCAACATTTGAGAGTAGATATGGTCCTGATATATATCTTACTTGGGAGTTAGAAACAGAACAACATTTTACATGCTTGCAATTTCCTAAGGATAGACGTGTTGCTGTTGTTGTTTCTGCATTCACTAGTTTTGCTTGTGTTTGGTGGTCTGAATATTGTAGAATACAATCATGATAATATTCTTACTACTTGGGCTACTTTGAAAATTGCTATGCATAATCGTTGGGTTCCACCATATTATCAACGTGAATTGCTTCAAAATTTGAAGCGTTTAAGACAAGGAAAAAAATATTGTAGTGCAATATTATCAGGAATTACAAACTGGCATGATTAGATGTGGTATTGTTCAGGAGAATGATGCTACGCTTGCACGCTTTATGGGTGGATTAAATAGAGAGATTCGGACTATTCTAGAGTATAAGGAGTATAACACTATCACTCGTTTATTCCATCTTGCTTGCAAAGCTGAACATGAAGTGCAGGATCGAGAGGCAATGGGGTAACTAATTTTTCTGCAGGTGGATCTTCATCATGGACATGACGTACATCATGTACTTCCACACGTCCTACTATAACACCACTTACTTTAGCTGCCAACTCCAACAGAGATACAAGAAAACAGGCACCGCCACCAGCCTCCAGCAAGGGCACACCTTCGGGGCCTGCACAGAGCTCTTCTTCATCCATGGAATCTATAGGGCAATCACATGAGGTTATTTGTCATCATTGCAAGGGTGGAGGTCACTATGCGAGAGAATGTCGTTCCAACCGTGTGATGATTGTTACTGGAGATGGTGGATATGCGTCCACTAGTGATTATGACGAGGAGACTTTGGCTCTTATTGCAAGTGAAGAACATGGTGTAGAGGATACTGAACAGGAGACACAATACATGGCTGCTGACTACGCTGATAGGAATGAAAGTTTAGTTGCTCAACGTGTTTTGAGTGTGCAGGTTACACAGGCTGAGCAAAATCACGGGCACAACTTGTTCCATACAAAGGGAGTTGTGAAGGAACGTTTTGTTTGCGTCATCATCGATGGTGGGAGTTGCAATAACTTGGCTAGCATGGAGATGGTGGAGAAGCTGTCTCTAACAACCAGACTACTTCCTCATCCATATTACATCCAATGGTTCAACAAGAGTGGCAAGGTTAAGGTAACACGTATTGTTCGTGTGCATTTTAGCATTGCTACATATTCTGATTATGTTGAGTGTGATGTGGTACCCATGGAAGCATGCTCCGTTTTACTTGGTAGACCATCGCAATTTGATAAAAATTCTATACACCATGGTAGGACAAATCAGTATACTCTCGTTCATAAGGATAAAAATATAACTTTGCTTGCTATGTCTCGTGAACATATTATGAAAGATGACATTGCTAGAGGTAGTAAAGCAAAACAGAAGCAAAATAAGAGTGAAAATAAGATTGTGGCAAAGGAATTTGAGCAACATAATAAGCATAATAAAAACATCATCTAGTGTTGCATCTAAAATAAAATTGAAGAGTGGATGTTTACTTGCCACTAAATTTGATATTACTGATTTGGATGTTACTACATCTGTTTGCTATGCTTTTGTGTGCAAGGAGGTATTATTTTCATTCAAGGACGTGCGTCCCTCTTTTCCTCCTGATGTCACGAACATCTTGCAGGAGTTCGCTGACGTCTTTCCACAAGACGTGCCATCAGTATTACCACCTATTAGAGGGATTGAACATCAGATTTACTTAATTCCCGGTGCATCGCTACCCAACTGTGCGCCATACCGTACCAATCCAGAGTAGACGAAGGAGATTATGCGTCAAGTACAGGATCTGCTCGACAAAGGTTATATACGCGAATCCCTTAGGCCTTGCGCTGTTCCTATTATGCTAGTGTCGAAAAAGGATGGTACATTGCGTATGTGTGTTGATTTTAGAGGCATTAATAATAATACTATTCGTTATCGTCATCCTATTTCTTGGCTAGATGATATGCTTGATGAATTAAGTGGCTCTACAATTTTCTCCAAAGTGGATTTGCGGAGTGGATACCATCAAATTCGTATGAAATTGGGAGATGAATGGAAAATGACATTTAAAACTATGTTTGGATTATATGAGTGGTTAGTCATGCATTTTGGGTTATCTAATGCACCTAGTACTTTCATGAGATTAATGAACATTGTTTTACATGCTTTCATGGACGATTTGTGGTAGTCTATTTTGATGATATACTGGTTTATAGTAGATATTTGGAGGAACACTTGGAACATTTACGCGTTGTTTTTATTGCTCTACGTGATGCACGTTTGTTTGGTAACCTTGGGAAGTGCACCTTTTGCATCGACTAAGTATCTTTTCTTGGCTATGTTGTTACTCCACAGGGAATTGAAGTTGATAAAGCCAAGATTGAAGCTATTGAGAGTTGGCCGCAGCACAAAACGGTCACACAAGTGAGGAGTTTTCTTGGCCTCGCTGGTTTCTATAGGTGTTTTGTTAGAGATTTCAGCACCATTGCTGCACCTCTCAATGAGCTTACAAAGAAGATTGTGCCTTTTGAGTTAACACATGCTCCCTTACTCTAACTTCCTCATTTTAATAAGACTTTTGAGCTTGAATATGTTGCTGGTGGAATTGGATTAGGAGGTGTGTTATGACAAGCTGGTAAACCTGTGGGCCTAGTCTGAATTATACTAATTATGATAAGTTATCATATGCTCTTGTTCGGACTTTGGAAACATGGCAACATTATTTATGGCCAAAAGAATACATTCTGATCATGAATCTTTGAAACATATTAAAATTCAAGTAAAACTGAACTGTAGACATGCTAAATGGGTTGAATTCATTAAAGCTTTCCCTTATGTCATTAAACACAAGAAGGGAAAAGAAAATGTTATTGCGGATGCATTTTCTCGTCGTTATACTATGCTTCCGCAACTTGACTTTAAAATATTTGGGTTGAAGACCATCAAAGATCAATATGTGCATGATGTTGAATTTAAAGATGTGTTGCAGAATTGTAAAGAAGGGAGTGTCGTTGTCAAAACCGGCGGATCTCGGGTAGGGGGTCCCGAGCTGTGAGACTAGAATCGATGGTAACAGGAAAGAGGGAGACGATGTTTACCCAGGTTCGGGCCCTCCTATGGAGGTAATACCCTATGTCCTGCTTGATTATATTGATGGTATAAGGGTTACAGAGTTGATCTACCTCAAGATCGCATGACTAAAACCCTAGATGAGTTCCGTTGGTCTACAACCTAAAACCCTCCGGCTTATATAGACGCCGAGGGTACCTAGGGTTTACAAATGGTCGGTTACACATCGAAGGGATAAACATGCCTATTCGCTACTCCAAACGTGGAGGACAAGCCACGATTCTCGAAGCTTCCACCCTGGAGACAGGGCCTTCAATCAATCCAGTGCTCGGTATGCGGCCCATATAGTCCGGCCCATAAGAAATAGGTCGGCCTTCCGAGGACCCCTTAAACCAGGACTCCCTCAGTAGCCCCCGAACTAGCCTCCAACGCCAAGGGTCCAAGCTCCAGCTGCTTCAAATGATCAGAGTCTTCGGCTTGCGAGGCGAGTTCCTTTCTCCAAATAGTGATCGACCGAGTTTAGTTCGGCCTCCG
This sequence comes from Elymus sibiricus, assembly GCA_039707655.1. Taxonomy (NCBI): domain Eukaryota; kingdom Viridiplantae; phylum Streptophyta; class Magnoliopsida; order Poales; family Poaceae; genus Elymus; species Elymus sibiricus. The sequence goes on from CM077665.1 coordinate 246,054,945, forward strand.
ACGACGTGTTGCTTTCCCGATCATTGACCGTCCGGACACCAAGAATAACTCGGTCCTGAAGGCCAACGTCAAGGAGTAAATAGTGCTCCCTGACAACCTTTCAGATGAAAGGTCACGGCCCACCACGACCACTGAACCAGTCGTAAAGACTCGATTCGCGGTTCGAGGCCGTTTTCACCAGCACGATCCATCAATGCACAGATCGTGCTCCGTTTGACACGGGATATGTTTAATCATGCGCGTATAACGGCACGCACGTCTTGGGAAGCGGAGGGATTCACGGCGCAGTGCAGGGAGGCTAACCGGCAACAAGCCCAATAAAAGGGAAGGAAAACCCCAAGGCTTAACCGCACTTCCCATTCGCATCCCTGCTTCTCCAATCTCCTGAGCTTCTAGAGCTCAGATCTAGGTTTTCCACCCTTCCTCCTCCGAGCTCAGCCATGGCCATCTCCGGCTCCAACGGCAAGTGGGAGGCTTCCACGGTCACAGACCAGGACATCCGGGACCTCAAGGACGCCGGCTACCTCCCCGCCAACATCTTCCACCGCGCCCCGGAGGAGGGCCAGGTGATCCCCACCCCCAAACCAGGCGAGAGGGTGGTTTTCATTCCTCACTTCATCCGAGGACTGAGCTTCCCGCTCCACCCCTTCATGAGGGGCCTCATGTTCTTCTATGGACTCGACTTACACGACCTCCCGCCGAACTCCTTCATGCATATATCGGCCTTCATCATCGTCTGCGAGGCCTTCTTGCGGGTCGAACCACACTTCGGACTATGGCTCAAGATATTCAACATCAAGCCGAAGTGTGTCGCAGGCGCACACGCAGACTGCGGCGGGGCGGTCATCAGCAAGCTTCCCCACGCGGTATGGCCATCCAGCACCTTCATCGACACCATCAAGACTTGGCAAAAAGAGTGGTTTTACATGACCGAGCCAAGGGAGGAGGGCGGAACTGTTCCTGGCGAATTCAGATCCGGCCCCCCGACCAGATTGACCTCATGGGTCCGAAAGGGCCTTGACTGGGGGTCGGATACGGAGGTGGATGACCTGCAAAGGGGCATCGCCTCCATGATTAAGGACAAAATCGAGCTGGTCAACGTGGTCCAGATTATGCTCCGGCGGCGCATCCTCCCCTGCCAGCGCCGGGTCTCTCCCATGTGGACTTATCGGACTGACGATGATCCTACGATTCGTCAGCTCTTCCGCACCACTCGGTCGAAGCTGTGGAAGGCGCTGTTCAAGGCGCAGGAGAACTGGCCAGCCAAGAAGGAGGACCAGGGCCTGCGCGCCGATAAGCTCCCTTCCGAGGTATAACACAGTTTCGCTTAATCGGCTTTGTTTTCCTGAAGAAAATCTAAGTACTTTCCAATTGCTTCTGTAGGAATGGTTGAGCAAGGCCACGGGCATCAAGTGCCCTGCTCCGCAGGAATGGTTGAGCAAGGCCACGGGCATCAAGTGCCCGGCTCCGCAGCCCGAAGACCCTAGGTCCCAGCTGCTGTCGGAGATGCTCATCGTGGCGCCTTACAAGGTGCCAGAGAAGGAGTAGAAGAAGAAACCAGGCCGAGCAGGCCTGCGTATCAGGGACCAGCCACGGGTTGTGTCCGAGGAAACCCACGCCTCCTCGAATCAAGAGGAGGAGCACGAGGGTGTGGGGGGAGGCGATTCCCCCCTCACAAGAAAGAGGGCGGTGTCATCGGACACCTCAGAGCATGTACCTCCTCCCGCCCCGAAGAAAGCGCGCCGGACACAGGTAGTGCTGTCCGACGATAGTTCGGACTCGGATACCGAGTCCGAGGGCTTCGAGAGGGTTCCACGAAGGAATCTCAGGGTCAAGCCCCCAGCTCGAAGGTAAAGATCCGAGGACCTCCCGAGCTATTAGCGCTGAATTTTGAATGTGACTAACATGTGAACGCCTATTGACTTGCAGCCCACCACGTGTTCTCCCCACCGATCAAGTCTCGGACGGGGAGACCTCGCCCGCCGAGCTAGCGGAGAGCGGGACCGCATCGCACCCCTCTCCTCCGGGCGCCGCGAAGGACACCGCGGAGGTGTCATCCCAACAGGCTCCCTTGGAGCCGGATACCAGAGGCGGGGGCGACGACGTCATGGTCGAGGCTAACACCTCGGCCGCCGAAGACCCGGGGGAGAAGCCCCTCCCGGATACTGAGGAGACCAGACGAGGAGATGTCCAGTCACCTCCAAGGTTGTCTCCGGAGCGTACCATGCCTCCGGAGGCACAGGTTCAATCCCCGGTTGGAGATCGGGGCAACCGATCCCCACCGGCGCCACCGACCAATGGGTGGCCGGCTATGGGGGAGGCTCTGTCAAGTGCCTTCATCTCCGGGGAGCACCGCACCCTTAGGGGTGCGGTATTGCAGAGCATTCAGTCCGTAGACAGCGGACTGAAGGAGGCCTTCAACGGTCTCCTGACGGGCTTTCAGGTGAGCCATGTAATGCTCTGTTTTGTGAAATATTAATTTCTTTGTGTTATCATTATATACATGGCAGCCCCGAGCCCTAGGTGAGTTTGGAAAAACTTACCTGGGGGTCAATCATAGATCATTATCCGAACTATGTACAGGACAATATTTGTTCGGAACGTTCTAACAACCCTTAAGAGGAATGGACATAGGATCATATTTATGACAGTTCGGAAGTTTTGAACCCATGTAACTTGATATGGTTTTGTTTTTTAAGGCTTCGTCGACGGCGGCGGCTGCCAATGCTGCCGAGCTGGACGAGCTAAATCGGAAGCTCAAGAGCTCCGAAGACGAGCTTGACGCTCTGAACAAGAGATTCGACGAGGCGCAAGGTAAACCGGATTTAGAGTATCCAAATCTTCATTACCGCACTGTCAATGCAGTGTTTTTGATATGTTTAATGCTTACGCAGCCTCGGCGAAGGAAATAGAGAAGCTCAAGGCCAAGCTTGAGAAGGCGGAGCAGGAGGCTGCGGTTGAGAGGGCGGCGACCAAAGAAGCGGCTACCGCGCTATCCGCCTTAAGAGCCACCAGCGACAAACATGAAGCTCGGGTGGAGGAAATCCAACAGGAGCTCAAGGACGCCGGCCAAAAGTGCGAGGACCTTGAGCGGAAAGGCAAGGAGCAGGCCGACGAACTATCCACCCTGAAAACCAATCTCCAAAAGGAGCGGATGGATAGGCGGTCTTTTGAAGAGCAAGTCAACCAGGCCAAGGCTATCATAGATCCGTATTTATTGCAGTGTGTCTTCGGGGATAGTAGGTTAGAGTTGCTTACCCAAGTATGGCGTTCCTCAGGCGCCTGCTCGGACCTCCAGAAGAGCACAGCGGACGCGAACCAGTTCTATGCTTCGCGGGGAGAAGGGTATGAAGCTCGGCTGTTTTGGGCACAATTTGAAGCCCCCGAGCGTTCTTCTCTCCTTGTTGAGCAGCTGAAGCAGCTGATGGAGCTACACCGGATGGCGGAGCCGGCCATGAAGGATCTCTGCATCCGGCTATGGCCCAACGAGCCACAGCCGGGCAGCTACTTCGGCTTGGTGCAGAAGCTGAGCGACGCCTCGCCGCGGATCGACGCACTAAGGTGGTCCTCCTGCATCGAGGGAGCTCGGATGGCCTTCGCAAGGGCCAAGGTGCACTGGCCGGGTCTTGATCCGACGAAGATAGCCACTGCTCCGCCGCCCCCTGGAAAGGAGCATTGGTGCCCTGAGCGCTACTTCTCCATAGTTATGGAGGGTGCTCGGGCAATAGAGTCTCAATGTTTGAGAGAAAACATTTATGAGTAAATGCGTTGTAATATGTCCAAAGACCTTTTAACGTGTTTATATTTAAGATGCATGGTTTATCATGTCTTTCGTGTTTTGCATCCTTTATAACTCCTGTGTGGCCGTTAAAACTAAAAGCTGCGAGTCATCGGCTTCGGCCCCCATGTAGATACTACGCGAGGTGTCTCTGCCAACACACTGTGACCCTTAGCCGAGCTATCGGTACCCGAAGGCGGTAGTGTGGGGCGGACAAGGCAATCGGACCATAATGCTTTATTGCTTTCACTTAGCCGTAGGGGCACGAGAAAGGAGTGCGGGGGGCTGATGACTAGCCCCCAGGTGTTTGTGATGTTCAGATGAACCGTGGCCAAAGCCTATATCACATGGTTTGTACTAATACCAAACCCATCGTATGACACGGAGTAACCTCTGACGAGATTTTTAGTTAAGCTCGGATTCGCAGACCGGTTCTCGCATACCATGACAGGCAGTTTTCGGCTTTCTCCGCTGAGGTGCTTGACCAGGCTAGCCGGAAGCACAATCGCAGCGGTTCTCCCTTTGCCCTTTTAGCCGAACGAGCGGAACATAAAGGGGCAAGCACAGGAGCCGGGCAACCCAACTATTGACCCAAGACATAGTTCGGAACCAATGCATATAAAGCGGAATTCCAAGACGCCGAACGCAAAATTAGTTTGTGCTTAGGGCGATTTTCTTTAGTTCGAGCCCCCGGTCTATTAGCCGGTTGCATCGTAAAGTATACCGAACAGGTTCGCAGGAAGAGAGGGAAAATAGAGAGTGCGCCAAAAACAGCGAAGTGATCATGCATGATACATCTGTATTTTACTCAACAACTCTTATTATTCAAATTGCCGATACAACTGTTTACAGGTATTAAAAATGAAATTTAAACCTTACAGGAGGGGTTGTACCAAGGGTCTTCGATAGGTGACCTGACGTCCTCGATGTGCCCTGTCGCTTGTCCGCTCCTGCGTCTCCCAAGGAGTTGTATACCGCGATGGGTGTACTGTTCGGCGAGCGGACTTTGGAGAAAAATCTTGAGAAGTCGCCTTAGCAGGTACGTTATGGTACCTGTAGTGTGTCCGAAGACGTGTTGATGGTGATAGTTCGGTCCAGCCGAACACATACCCTTTGATAATTTTTCCCCACTGCTGCCCATGGAATTTTGAGCGCGAAGTTGTGCCTCCTCGGCACGTACTTTGCCGGTTCTAGGGCTGTGCGATGGGGGGTGAGTCCCTATTTATGGGGAGAAGAAGGTTCTAGTACTTCGGTTTGAGACCGGGCTCGCTTCCCAGCCTTGGGTGCCTTTACGGCAGATGTCGGCATTTGCCGATCATCAGTGTAATGGAATTCGGCCGCCAGGGCCAACGCATGCTCCTCAGTTCGGAGGGAGCGCTCTGTGCTGCCATTGACAGTAATGACCCCCTTGGGGCCGGGCATCTTGAGCTTGAGGTATGCGTAGTGTGGGATGGCGTTAAAGCGAGCGAACGCTGTACGGCCGAGCAGGGCGTGATAGCCGCTGCGGAAAGGTACGATGTCGAAGATCAAGTCCTCGCTTCGAAAGTTATCGGGCGAGCCGAAAACTACTTCCAGGCTTACTGAGCCCGTGCACCGGGCTTCGACGCCTGTTATCACTCCTTTAAAGGTAGTGTTGCTGGGTTTGATCCTTGACGGATCTATGCCCATCTTTTTCACCGTATCTGAGTAAATCAGATTGAGGCTACTTCCTCCGTCCATTAGGACTTTAGTGAGGTGATACCCGTCTATGATGGGGTCTAGGACAAGGGCGGCCAAGCCCCCATGACGGATACTGGTCGGGTGGTCACGTCGATCGAAGGTGATCGGGTATGCCGACCATGGGTTATACTTCGGGGCTACAGGCTCTATGGCGTAGACATCTCGAAGGACGCGCTTCCTCTCCTTTTTGGGTATATGAGTGGCGTATATCATATTTACTGTTTTTACCTCTGGAGGAAATTTCTTTTGTCCGCCACCGATCGGACCGCGGGGTTCATCCTCGTCCTCGCTGCGTGGGCTCTTGCCTTGGTCCTCGGATGCGAGCTTGCCTGGCTGTTTGAATACCCAACAGTTACGGTTGGTGTGGTTGGCGGGCTTCTCTTGAGTGCCATGGATCTGGCAAGGCCTCTCCAAGATCTTGTCCAGCGGGATGGGTCCGTCGCGATTGCCTTTAGGAGGCTTCTTCCGCTGCCCAGGCCGGGAGTTGCGGAAGCCGGCGTTAACGGCCGTGTCATCGGCATCACTATTGTTGTGCCGGCGCTTATTCTTGTTGCGCTTTGGTTTCCCGTTGCCATCCCGAACTTTGGAAGTTCCGGGGTCTTCGGGGTTGTGGCTACGTCTTGCTAGCCAGTTATCCTCGCCCGCGCAAAAGCGAGTCATGAGTGATGTAAGGGCGAACATTGTCCTTGGTTTATCCTGGCCGAGCTGACGAGCTAGCCACTCATCCCGAATATTGTGCCTGAACGAGGCTATTGCTTCGGCGTCCGGGCAGTCAACGATCTGGTTTTTCTTGGTCAAGAAACGATTCCAGAATAGCCACGCAGATCCTCCTGGCTTCTGGACGACGTTGCTTAGGTCGGAGGAGTCCGGCGGCCGAACATAGGTGCCCTGGAAGTTAGATCGGAATGCATCCTCTAGGTCCTCCCAGCACCCAATGGAGTTTTCGGGGAGGCTATTTAACCAGTGTCGAGCTGGCCCCTTAAGCTTCAGGGGTAGGTACTTGATGGCGTGGAGATCATCTCCTCACGCCATGTGGATGTGGAGGAGGAAATCCTCGATCCATACGGTTGGGTCAGTTGTCCCATCGTATTGTTCTATGTTGACGGTTTTAAACCCTTCCGGGAATTGATTCTGCATCACCTCGTCCATGAAGCACAGTGGGTGGGCAGCGCCTCTAACCCGAGCTATGTCGCGCCGGTGATCGGCGTCTGTCCAAGACCGGTTTTGTTCCCGACCTTTGTTATTGCGGTCGAGCCAAGGACGGTACCCTTCCCGTCTATCGGGTGAGTATCCTCTGGATCCGTAGATGGATCGCGTACGACCTGCTCTGTAGTCCAGGTCGTGTCGGAGGTCGAACCTGTCATCGGGCTCTAGTGGCTCTTTTCCCCGTCTGCGGGGTATCGTCGGCCTATAGCCGGTGTTGTCAGCCGTGCTGTCTTGACCTCGAGGAGGGCGGTCTGGCTTGTCGTATGGGGTATGTTTAGGAGACGGCGTATCAGTGAGCTCCTCATCGAATTGTGGCAGCAGCCTTCTGCGCAGATAGCTCTTAGGTTGGTCCGATAGACCGGTACCGTATCCTTCCTCAGCTGAGAGGACTCTCGCCATCGATCGTTGAGGTCGTCTTGCTCGGCCTTAAGCTGCCGTTCTTTTGCTTTCAGGCTGCGGGCCGTGGCTATAAGCTGTTGCCTGAACAGCTTCTGATCTTTAGGATTATCAGGTATGGCGAAGTCATCGGCTTCCGGGATGTCCTCCTCCTCGACAGGGGGGAGGTAATTGTCGTCCTCGGAATCATTTAGATCGTCGGTATTGCGCCGGTCTTTTGGCCTCTCCTGACCCTCTAATGGGTGTTCGGGGATTTCGGGATCGCCGAGGTCATCCGGGGTGTCTCCGTCCCCGGTGCCGTCGATAGCTTTTCTTCCCTTTTTTCCTTTTGACCGTTTGTGCGGCTTTCGGCGTCTTGACGGCGCTTCATCTGATTTGTCGCCATCGTTTTTCGGAGTGTCCACCATGTAGACGTCGTATGTGGAGGTGGCAGTCCACCGCCCGGTGTTAACGGGGGTGAGGGTGCGATCCTCCTCATACATGTAATCTGCCTCCTCAGAGGCATAGTCCAACATGTCGGTTAAATCCTCGACAGTGGCTACCAAGTGGGTGGTGGGTGAGACAAAAAATTCGTCCTGACCCGTCTTGAGCCCGATCTGAACACAGATCGGGGTTGGGTCATCGGCAATCTTCATCGACGAGATACGATCTAGGGCCTCGTTGAGTATCGAGAGCTCGATCGGGTAGGCCTGCTCGGGGCTTCCGGAGTTAACCTCCGATGCGTCCGCGCGGGGGGGGGGGGGGGGTGTTCGGCAAGAACAGGTGTCCGGACGTCTGGCACTATGACCGGATCCGGACCGAAGATTGGGTCCTCGCCAGGGCAGATCCCGTGGGCAGGACCGAAAGATGGATCTGAGGTTAAAGCCTCAGAGTCTTCGGGCGTGGCAGGCAAGACCGCGAGCCCGGTCAGTGATAGGTCGCCCCGAGAGTCTACGGAGAACTCTAGGTTCCCGAATCTGACCTCTTGATCAGGGGCGAAACTTCCAACACGGCCTAGATGGCCGGTCGGGTCGGCGTGCAGCACAATGCTGCCGAAAGCGAAGATCTGTCTGGGGACGAAAGTGCCCGTATTGCGGACCTCTTCGTTGATGACAAGGCGAGCCATCGACTCCTATGACGATCACAGCGGAACTCTCAATGAAAGCACCAATGTCGGTGTCAAAACCGGCGGATCTCGGGTAGGGGGTCCTGAGCTGTGAGACTAGAATCGATGGCAACAGGAGAAGAGGGAGACGATGTTTACCCAGGTTCGAGCCCTCCTATGGAGGTAATACCCTACGTCCTGCTTGATTATATTGATGGTATAAGGGTTACAGAGTTGATCTACCTCGAGATCGTATGACTAAAACCCTAGATGAGTTCTGTTGGTCTACAACCTAAAACCCTCCGGCTTATTTAGACGCCGAGGGTACCTAGGGTTTACAAATGGTCAGTTACACGTCAAAGGGATAAACATTCCTATTCGCTACTCCAAACGTGGAGGACAAGCCACGATTCTCGAAGCTTGCACCCTGGAGACAGGGCCTTCAATCAATCCAGTGCTCGGTATGTGGCCCATATAGTCCGGCCCATAAGAAATAGGTCGGCCTTCAGAGGACCCCTTAAACCAGGACTCCCTCAGGGAGAATATGGAACAAGTTCGTCATTAATGGTGAATTTGTGTTCCGTGCAAACAAGCCATGCGGTCCAGCTAGCTCTGTTCGTCTTTTGTTGTTGCAGGAGGCGCATGGAGGAGGATTAATGGGACACTTTGGCGTGAAGAAGATGGATGACATACTTGCTACACATTTCTTTTGGCCAAAGATGCGATGCGATGTTGAGCGTTCTGATGCTCGCTGCACTACATGTCAAAAAGCTAAGTCACGACTCAATCCTCATGGTTTATATATGCCTTTGCCTGCACATATTGTTTTGTGGGAGTATATATCTATGGATTTGGTTTAGGTTTACCACGAACTAAGAAGGGGAGGGAGAGCATATTTCTTGTCGTGGAAAGGTTTTAAAAAATGGCACACTTTATACCATGTCATAAAAGTAATGATGCTGCTAATATTATTGATTTGTTCTTTCATGGAATTATTTAGTTGCATGGTGTGCCAAGTACAATTGTTTTAGATCGTGATGCTAAATTTCTTAGCCGCTTTTGGAGATGTTTATGGGCTAAGTTGGGGACTAAACTGCTTCTTAGTACTACATGTCACCCCCAAACTGATGGACAAACTGAAGTAGTCAATAGATCATTGTCTACTATGATTAGGGCTGTTTTGAAGAATAACTTGAAAATGTGGGAAGACTGCTTGCCTCATATTGAAGTTACTTATAATCATTCATTGCATTCTACTACTAAGATGTGCCCTGTTGAAATTTTGTATGGTTTCATACCTCGTGCACCTATTGATTTGTTGCCTCTTCCACCTTCGGAGAAGGTAAATTTTGATGCTAAATAATGTGCTGAATTGATCTTCAAACTGCATGAGGTAACCAAGGAAAACATTGAGCGTATGAATGCTAAATACAAACTTTCTGGAGATAAGGGTAGAAAACATGTTGTCTTTGCACATGGAGATCTTGTTTGGTTACATTTGCGTAAGGATAGATTTCCTGATTTGTGCAAGTCAAAGCTAATGCCACGTGCTGATGGTCCTTTTAAGGTGTTATAGAAAATAAATGATAATGCATATAAACTTGAGCTGCCTCCAGACTTTGGGGCTAGTCCCACTTTTAACATTGCAGATTTGGAGCCTTATTTGGGCGAGGAAGATGAGCTTCCATGGAGGACGACTTCATTTCAAGAAGGGGAGGATGATTAGGACATCAATACCATTGTTACATCAACAACCCATTGCTGCTATACATACTGGACCAATTACTAGAGCTCACGCACGCCAATTGAATTACCAGGTACTTTAGTTTCTTGGAAATCCTCTAATGTTCATGAACATATGATGCTGCCTAAATTAGATACTTTTGTTCTACATATGAACGAAGGACCTAGCATGGACAAGAAGGATGGCCATTGGAGCAGGATCAAGCATGGAGAAGAAGGTGCGCACGCGGGAAAGAACAATGGAGTTTCGAGTGGTGATTTTCGCACTTTGAAGCCACCATAATTAGAGCATGAAGGCTTGGATGAAATATACAAGATGCCACTTCATAAATTTCGTCCATGGGCTATTATAGGTGTTGCGCCATCTTATTTTTGGGCCAGGCCCATGTAATTTTGAAATACCACATTATAAGTTGTTTTTAGAGTTCGTATGCGTGAGGAAATTGAGTTAGGGTCGGTTTCGGACCCCTCCTCCAAGGGGTCACGAAATTCCCCACTATTCCCCCATATATACAGCCCTTAGGGCGTCGTTTAGACTTGGGTTTTGTTTAGATTAAAAGTTCGCCATAGCTGCAACTTCGCGTCCTTCGTTTGTACGACCAGACCAAGACGTCACAGAACCCCACTTTCATCAATAAAGCTTTCCTCTTATATTCGCAATATCCAGATTGCAATTTCAGTTTCTTGCTTCTTCTTCATTTTCGTGCAGGAAATAGGCCCTCCTGGTTAGGTTGATCGTGCTCCGGCATGGTTAATAACCTATCAGAGTGGGTTTAGCGATTGCTAAGGCGCGACGTCCTCGCACGTTCGTAGTCGGATTGTCAAAGTCTACTCCACCAAAAACGATAGTCACATCTCATTGAAAGACAGGGACAACTTCAGCTCTCTCACATAGTAGTACAATATATGATTTAAAATTTCTCGCATGTGCATCAATAGGCCGACAAAAGCCTAGATGATGTGTGCGACACATGGCGGGCATGTCCCAGCACCTTCCTCATGAAGAAGATCCTGCTTGCAAGACGAACGCAGCGCTGGCAGGCTGATGACATGACAGCGGTCCACCTTCATGTTAAAGCTGATGTAACACCCTCCTCGTTGATGCAACCGCCGACGATTCACCTCCTGGACTATCTTCCACACAACGCCGTCGGGGACAGTCGTCTCCCACTACATTTCATTCGGATGTAGACTGATGAGCAGGACCATCACTCGGTGCCAGCTGTGCACTGCACGCCAGCATTTCCATTGGTTGCACAGGCTGGACGGGTCCTCGATGCGGAAGAGCCTCGCCGACAGTAAACCCGTGCCCGTGTAAGGGTACACGATCGTGTTCGGGTCCCCTTGCGGCAGCTCGAGCTTGAACGACATGGTCACATCGCATCTAACGGTCATGGTGACACGACAAGTTGCTGTGGCCTATGGACTTCCTCGATGCAAAGAAGGCGGTTGTCTCAGCTTCTAGGCAACACTTGCGAACGACATGACCGTCGTCTACCTCAATGGTGCACTGTTTCGAACACACTTCTCCAAAGCCAGCAATCGTGATATCGTCGATGTCACCATACTGGGGAAGTGAAATAGAGATATGATTAGCGCAATGATTGCAGCCGGAGGGTTGAAGAGGACACCTTTTTACGAGATTTAGTAGAAAAGGCAGCGCCATTATAATCGGGATGTCCATCGGTGTATCGCGAGAAGGCACAGAACCAAGTGTTATCTTCACTAGTTTAAAAGGAAGAAAAGGAACACTCACAGCACACCTGTTGCATTCGATTTCTAATCGAGATTTGTATCGATCAATCGTTTCAAGGAAAAAAACCCGACCTTCTTTTTAACACAGTTAAATCCGAAGTCGCTCACCCTCGCAAACCAAATGTTACGATTTACATGTTCAAAATGGAAAGGCGGTACACTTACAACACGCCTGTCATGGTCGCTATGCACCTTCACACAGTCGGTCCGGCACGCCGCACACCCAAGGGAATGCGCCTCGGCTTGCCTTTTTCACTAACACCTAGAACTGCATGTTATCAAACCGATCATGGGCCAAACTCAGCCATCCAAGTGCAGACACCTAATTTTCGTTGATATATTTATGAGGCCTCTATATTTATTCAATATGTTTCTAGATAGCAAAAGCTCCCTAAAAACAACAACGTAAAGAAAAACTATCACTGCTCGTGGAATGAACAGGCCTCGTCGTCTTTGGCCGCCGGCGCGAAGCCGCGAACCAGCCGGAGTTGCTGACACGTGTCTCCATGGCATGGTTTTCCTTGGCCTCCACCTACATGTTCACATGGAACATGTGGGCATAGTGCACGGACACGAGCACCGCCCGGTTCATGTCCACGACGTCCGGTACCGTCTATAGGAGGGCATCAATGGCAGCGGCATCCGTGCGCTCCGTGTCAAGTTGAGACTCCACTGCCTAGTTCATGTCCATGACATCCGGTTCCGCCTATAGGAGGGCGTCAATGGCAGTGTCATCCGGGCGCTTTGCATCGATTAGAGACTCCGCCGTCCGCTTGTCCGGTGGCCCTTTTAGGATTGCCAGGTTTAACCGCTGATCCGCCTGCACCATGGGGGACCCGGATGCTGGCACGAAGTCGACATCCAGCGCCTTCTCTATTGTGGGTGCGTTCTATGTTGTGATCTCCACCGGGACCATTGGATGGCCTTCCTCCTCCTCGGATCTCAGCTTGAGGGGACTCGGGGGTTGTCCCACCACAAAGCAAGCTTGGGAATGGAGGTCTGTGACACCAACCGCCGCCGCAATTTCTGCGCGGCGCTCTGGCGTCAATATCTTGTAGTACTGATCTTGCTGGGCACCATGTTTAATCGGCGAACTAGGGGACAACTGATGCGGGCTAGGGGGTCGAAAGGTGGGAGAATGGGCTGCGATCGGACTTCCACCGCACCCCTTGCAAGACGACCGTGACCCGCGCGTGCGAGATGGCAAACCGGAGCCCCACTGGGACGGGGCCCTCGTGCACCGCACCCCAGGAGCGCAAGGCCGAATTCCACGACCCCCTCCCGGTGAGGGAAGGTGGCGGGCGACGGCGCGGGAAAGCGCTCCTTCTGGCATTGCTAGGAGTAAGAGCGCTACCCACGCCTCGTCCTGCCCGGTCCCCAAAACCGCGGGAGAAGCTCTTGCGCAGGCCCAGGTGCCGCTGAACTTTCTTCCCGCACCAGAGGTGATGGAGGAGTGGAGGGCGACCATACAAAGGTTGCTGAGCTTCGCCAACAACAACAAACCAGATATGGCAGGTTCCTCGCACGCGCGGCGCGTGGCTCCCATGGAACCCACCGCCGGACACGACGCCGGCGGAGCACACACGGAGCAATCGCCCCCACGACAGCAGCAGACTTCCCGCTAGACCGACGTACAAGACGAGGTGTCTCAAGCGTCGATGGACCCGTGGCTGAAGCGAGAGCAACGCCAAATCTTGAAGGACAGGCGCAAGGAAGACGCACGCACCGCCATAGAAAGACGGCAGGAAGCGCGTCACCAATCCAATGGTCGCGCAGATCCAGCCGTCGACGAGCCCACGCCCGGGGCGCCCGGCAGCCTACCTTACGAGGTCGAATGCCCGGCGTTCACCCGTGAACTACGACAAGTCCGGTGGCCCTCCAGTAGAGCCTTCAAGCCGGAGTTACCGGACTTATACGATGGCGCGGTCAGTCCGTCGGAGTTCCTAGGCATCTACACCATCGCGGTGCAGGCTGCCGGGGGACGAGACAAGAAGGTGCTAGCCAACTACTTCCCGCTACTGCTCAAGCCCAACGTGAGAAGTTGGCTAATGAACTTGCCGGAGGGGTCCATCTCTTCCTGGGCGAACCTGTGCAATCAGTTCGTCGGGGCTTACCACGGGGGCCACAAGCTCCCGGGGCAACCCAGCGATCTGCACGTGCTCCCCCAGGGAGACGGCGAGAACCTACGTAAGTACATCCAGGGATTCAGCCGCGTGCGGCACAACATCCCAGACATTCACCCTGCCGCGGTGATCGCTGCATTCCACACGAACGTACGCAATCGCCGCATGCGCGAGGAGATGAGTATCAACAAGGTGCGGGACGTCGCCGAGCTCTACGCTCTGGCCGACAAGTGCGCGCGGGCTGAGGAAGGAATCTCCCGAGGGAGGATGCTGGCATCGAGGTCGACTCAGACGACGACGAGAATGCGCCCGCCTCCTCAAAGAAGGGGCGCAAGCGCAACAAGAAGCGCAAGGGCAAGGCAGTGATGGCTGTCGAGATCTCCTACAGGCCTAACGCCGGCAAGAACGCCAAATCCGAGGAGCCCGGCAAGGACGTTGCCGTCTGCTGCGGAGACGACGAGGCCGTGGTAGGCGAGAAGACCGGCAAGCCCTACTGCAAGATCCACCTCACCAAAGGCCACGACATCAACGAATGCCGCCAAGTAGAATAGCTTGCTGAGAAGCAGAAGCAAGACTACGAAAGGCGCGACAAGGAGAAGGGCCGAGATGGTGCTGGTGGACCAGACAAGAAGAACAGTAACGGTCGAGGCGACCGCCGCGGCAAGGCCAAACAGCAGAAAGAAAAGCCTGGTAGAGGCCGAGGCTACAAATCCGATGATGATGATGACAATGACGAAGATGAAGAGGGATTCGACAAGCAAGAGTTCCAGAAGGCCATGGATGCTATGTGTGTTGACGGAGGCGCATCTTTGCACTCCTCCCACAGGCAGCTCAAGCAGTGGGTCCGCGAAGTCAACGCGGTGGAGCCAGCGGCAGAGGCAAGGAAGCCCCTCAAGTGGTCCAACACTCCCATCATCTTCGATGGTGAGGACCACCCTAATCGCATCACCGCGGTCGGGTGCGTGCTGTTGTTGGGGTTCACCAACGATTCACAACCTCAGAATCATGAAGATGTTGGTCGACAATGGGGCCGGCCTAAACCTGATTTCGCCCGATGTGATCAAGCGGCTGCTGATCCCCAATTCGGACCTCAAACTGGCGGGCTCCTTCCAAGGAGTGAACAGAGGGAGATCTCAGCCAAAGGGAAAGATAACCCTCCCGATCACATTCGGCAGCGAACTCAATTTCAGGATAGAGAGGGTCGTCTTCGACGTCGCCAAGATGTCGCTGCCGTATAATGGGATCCAAGGCCACCCAATGCTGGCGAAGTTCATGGCGGCATCTCACCACGCCTACAACACACTCAAGATGCCGGGGCCGATGAGCATCATCACCGTCCATGCCGACAAGAAAGACGCGGTCCTCTGCATCGATAAGCTCTACCGGGAGGCAATGGCAGCGTCTGCTGACAAGGCACTCGCTCCTACCGGCAAAGCTCCCGGGGGGAAGAACAAGGATAAGATCTCTGACAAGACTCGTGATGAATCCGGGAAGCGCGCCGCGGGGTGCAGCACGCCCGTCGATGACTCACTAGAGACTTGAGCCACCGGAAGTAAGAAGAACAAAGCCGCCAAGTTCTTGCTGGGCGGTGCAAGTCACTAGGCCCGGCACGAGCCGCCTGGCGACCGGGCACGATGCTCGGGTGCTAAACTCGTGTAGCAACGAGCGCCCTCTAAAGCACCACCCGCAAGGCGCAGTTGCCGGGCCTCCCGGCAACCCCTTTTGTACAAAGTCTCCCTCCAAGGCGTGTAATCCTTAGTACAGAGGTGGGCGATGGGCGCGTGCTTAGTCTGTATAGATAAATATTCCGCAACCTTTCGTCAAAATTGCACATTTGATCTTATATACGCTGCATGAAACGTTGTGGTTATTCTTCGCTTACATGAAGCGATCATAGAAATGCTGGAGTTCCTATCACTCTCCATATCTCTCTTCTTCCTTTTTTTTCTTAAAAGGAGACAGGGACCCCTGCGTGCAAGTCTTCTCGGGGGAAGAGTGGTGGTACGGACACCGAGCGCCTTGCAAAGCTAAGTTGTGAAAACTGTTTAAAATTTCCAAAATCCTTCCCTGAGACAAGATCAACGTTTGTATGAGAAAACCTGCACGCTAGGGACCCTTATCAAAACTGCTTGCGTGCTTCGATGTTTCGAGTCCGCTCAACGTCCCAAGCAGCCGCAGCAGGGACGGCAAGAGGGGCCTGCCAATGGTAGCATCCCCGGAAGGCTTCTAAGGGACCCGTTCCAAAAAAGCACCACGGACAGGATGTGCGCATTGGCAGGCATCCTCGACGAAGCGTAGGGATCAAAAGCATAAAAATATGAGATTGCGTTAAGAGGAAGGAAGCGCCCACGCTGGCGAATGAAGTACATTGCAAATAAAAGCAAGTTCACAATATTAATCCTAGGCAAACATGGCACGAAGGTCACAGGAGCAGAAGCTCAACTGTTCAGGGTCACTGAGCCGGCCTTGTCGGAGATGGGAGCAACAAGCACGTCAAGCTCGATGGGTATCGAAGCATTTCGGCAGCCTGGATAGGGCCTTGGTCAGATCGAGGCCGGGGTTGTGGTAGGTGACCTTCACCAAAACATTATGGTGAACTCCGCGGCACAGCTCGCGGTATCCTTGAAGGGTGTCGTCTGCCCGCCTCGCCTCGTACTTCGCCAGGGCACCAACGAGCCTCCCGAAGAAGACAGACAGCCTCGCGCTCGCCGCTTCTGGGCCGTCGCTGGAAAAGGCGCAGTCCTCCAAGCCCATCTTCGCCAGCTGGGCGGAGAGCTTCCCAGCAAGATCGGCAAGCTACGCCGTCGATAGACGGTCGGTCTCTTGGAATCCGTTGGAGGACCGCGTGGCGGAATCAAGCAGGGTCCTCTCTTTTTCGAGCTCCACAAGCATGTTGCGCTCTTTGGCCTGAGCGGTCCTGAGGCTGTCCTCGTGCGCGTCTACCCTTGCGCGCAGGTCGGTGTTGGTGGCTACAACGACCTCCAGGTCCTTGGCCTTGCCACCAAGCACAACCTGCAATTCCGCCAAGGCCCGGGTGCCTTCTGGGCACCCTCCTTCAACCTCAAGATCTCCTGTCGGGAAACGGTGAGGTCCAACTCCAGCTGCTGCACCTTGCTCTCTAGGTCGGCCATGGCGAGCTGGGTGGCCTCGGCAGCGGTCACAACCTCCTTGAGCTTACTGGCGTGCTCAGTAGCGTGTTGCTTGAGTGCAACTTTGTGCTCCAGCTCCAGGACCTGCTTGCCCAGCTCAGCCCCAAGCTTATCAACAAGGTATTTCTCACGGGCCGCGAGCTCTTCTTCATGGCAACCGAGGGAGATCTTGCGCGCTTTTAGCTCTGCATCCTACTTGGCGATGTCTTCATCAGTGTCTAGCCATATCTTCTCAGCCTCGGCTCGCCGATTGGTGTAATCGGCCTCGGCCTTGTTGAGCTCGACCAGCTGGTTGATACGTCTCCAATGTATCTACTTTTCCAAACACTTTTGCTCCGGTTTTGACCTCTAATTTGCATGATTTGAATGAAACTAACCGGGACTGACGCTGTTTTCACCAGAACTATATTGGTCTTATTTTTGTGCAGAAATAAAAGTTCTCGGAATCGGACAAAACGTTTTGTTAATCATTTTTGAGAATTATAATGAATTATGGAGCGAAGACCTGCCTGAGGGGGTGTGCCAGGGGGCCACCACACATCAGGGCGCCCCCCTAGGCCGTGCCCTGATGGCTTGTGGGGTCGTTGTGGCTCCTTCGACCCTAATTCCAGTCCTATAAAATCACATCTTCGGAGAGAAAAATGAGAGAGAAGTTTTCATCGCGTTTCATGAGACGGAGCCGCCGCCACCTCCTGTTCTTCCTTAGGAGGGCTGATTTGGAGCCTGTTTTGGGCTCCGGAGAGGGGAAATCGTCGCTGTTGTCATCACCAACCCTTCTCCATCAACACAGCAATGATGCTCACCTTCGGGAGTGAGTAATTCCATTGTAGGCTTGCTGGACGGTGGTGGGACTGGATGAGATTGATCATGTAATCGAGTTAAGTTTGATAGGGCTTGATCCCTAGTGTCCACTATGTTCTGAGATTGATGTTGCTATGACTTTGCTATGCTTAATGCTTGTCACTAGGGCCCGAGTGACATGATTTCAGATCTGAACCTATTATGTTTTCATGAACATAAGAGTGATTTGGATCCTATCTTGTAAGTTGTATGCACCTATTACGTGTCTTGATCCGCATACCCCAAGGTGACAATAATTGGGATTCTTTCCGGTGATTGCCATAGATTGAGGAGTTCATGTATTCACCATGTGTTAATGCTTGTTCCGGTTCTCTGTAAAAGGAGGCCTTAATATCCCTTAGTTTCCAATAGGACCCGCTGCCACGGAAGGGTAGGACAAAAGATGTGATGCAAGTTCTTATCGCAAGCACGTATGACTATATGCGGAATACATGCCTACATTACATTGATGAATTGTAGCTAGTTTTGTGTCGCCCTAGTGTGTAACTATTGTATAATCAATGTCATCTAAATCATTATCCATCACCGATCCACATGCCTACGCTTTACATATACTGAATCTGTCTATGTTACTATTGTTACTGCTACTATCACAACTGCTACAAAATTGCTGCTGTCACTACTACTATTACTTTTGCTACTACTATTTGCCGTGCTACTAAACCTTTGCTGCAGAGAGATATCCCAGTCGCGGTTCAATTGACAACTCAACTGTCAAGGCCAATAAATATTCTTTGGCTCCCCTTGTGTCGAATCAATAAATTAGGGTGAACTACTACCCATGAAGACTGTCGCGATCCCCTATACTTGTGGGTTATCACTGGTCGCCGATCTCCTTACGGGTCGTGGCAAAACATGTTTGTGTGTCGGCGTGGAGTGCCAGGAACCTCTCCTCAGCGGCCGCGAGAAGGACTTCCCGGCGGTCCAGCCTCTCCGAACGGCTGGCGTAGTGCGCTCGCAGCTGCTGAAAGCTTTTGCTCAAGGACGCCAGGATGGCCTGCTCCTTGGCCTCATCACTCCCGTCGAACAGATCGACCGCCACCTCTCCTCCAGGGGTGGCGATCGCCTCATCCATGGCCGCCTCCTTGGAGAAAGCCCTGAGGATGGCGTCGCCGGGGAAACTAACGAACTGCAGGTCGCTCACCCGCATGTATCAGCCCGGAGAAGGCTCCGCCGACGAAGATGGACCAGTGGCACTCGCACTGGCGGCGCCCAGCATGAAAGACATGCCTGCCCCTAACATTCCTATGGCAGGGGTGGCGTCGGCGCCGTCTCTGGGTCTGGCCCCTCAAGGACTTGCTTGCCATTGTCCGTGGGACCATGAC
Organism: Elymus sibiricus; assembly: GCA_039707655.1. NCBI lineage: Eukaryota > Viridiplantae > Streptophyta > Magnoliopsida > Poales > Poaceae > Elymus > Elymus sibiricus. The sequence continues at coordinate 246,074,084 of CM077665.1, forward strand.
GAGCATTGTCCTCCTTCGCTGCGATGCGGCTGGCCTCATCGGCCACCTCCTTGGCGATCCCCTCGACGTCGACATCGACATCGGGATCCTCCAACGGTGGCAGATCATCAAACAAAAAAAGAACAGAGATCAGAGGAATTTCAAGAAGACAAAAAGGATAAAGAGAACCGGCGCTCCATTCGTCCTTGCGGACGGGCTTGGATGTCCGGACCTTGCAGAAGGCCGGCACCTCCTTGACGGAGATATATCACCAATCCCCCCGCCACTCTTCCCACTTCTTGTGCAAGAGGCCAGGGGGATACACTTCCTTGTGGGAGGCACGAGGAATCCACTTGATGCTGTCAGAAATGGCATCCTCGCCCTCTATGCGCCCGCAGTTGGGGACTATCCCTATGAAGTTTTCACACAAATGTGCGAAAATAGACAGGGTGATCACCACGTTCGGTGTGAAATCGAGCAATCAGAAGCCGTAGGTCAACATCAGATGTACAAAGAAGGTGGCGAAGGGGGGGCCTGCCCGCAGTAAAAGTACGCCGCAAAGAACGGGTACTTCCCAGGACCGGGCTGGACATCCCCTGGAAGCACTACCGGAGCTGGGTGCTCCTTCGTTTCCCTCCCCCACATTGGAGCGTACCTCACGATGAGCTCGTGCGCCCGCAGTGAGCAGGGGAGAAGACGGCGGATTTCCTCCTCATCGCCGCCAGGGCATCCTTCGCCTCCGCGTCGGCCGCCTTTGTGGTGTACATCGCGGCGCCGGCCGTGGCGGAGGTGGCTGAGCGCTTCGGTGCCATGGTGGACCCGTGAGCGTATGGTGGCAGGAGTCGTGAAGGAAGGACTCGGAGCTCTGCGCTGCGATGGCTTGAAAAACGGAATAAGCGACGGGACAGGGGGAACATGACTGAGGGAATGGTGCCCTCGCGAAAGCCACTGTTTATACACAGGGGGAAAACGCAAGGGTCGCCTCCCCCGGCCTCACGTGGCGCGGCCTCCGAAACGCAACCCCTCGAAGCAACCGCCCGCTCCGCCACTCCCACGACTCGTGGTAAATGCGCATCGTGGGAAAGATCAGTAAAAGTCATCATAACTGTAGGAAAACACGGCCATGCATGCCCGTGCACTGTTTTGGGCCTAGCCCAACAACGACGCGTGCGCGTGTATGGCCCTGGCCCGGGGGCTACTGTCGGTGTACTAAGAACTGGGGGTCCCTAGTACCCAGACTTATGCACGGGCAACTGCCGCAGGCCGGCAACTTCTTGCTGGGCTTGCACCAGCCTCCGAGGCAAACCGAAGCCAAGACCAAAGCAAGGCGACCATGCCCTTGACCAGGCAGAGTAGCCCGCCCACGGGCGTCCCCAGCAAGATCCCAACCCGCCAAGACCGTCGCTCCACCTCACCAGGGACGATTGTCTACATCGGCTGAGGTGTCAAGTGGGCAGGCTGGCAGGCGGAACTGGCCGGGGCACGTGGTTACAACGGCGGGCCTGTTGCAACTTTAATGCCACCCGTCCCGCGGCGTGGCAGAAGAATAAGAGGTAGCTGGGCGAACGACACAGAAGGAGAGGCAATCCTTGCCGGAAGACGTCGCCAGCGCGCCACCTCACGGTGCATTCAATGCGCCTGTCCTAGTCCGTGAGAGTTAGGTATTTCCCACTACCACTCTGACGACAGCCTTTGTAGCTGTAAGATCGCACTGTACACCTAGTAAATGACCATTGTAGCCTTTGTGGAAACCCCTTGGACTATAAAAGGAGGCCCATGGCTACCTTGACAAAGGTCGACACCCTGTCCATTTGCACGCACCTCTCGAGCATCCCTTCCCGGTGGCTGCGCCTCTGTATTTGGACCCAAATATACCAACACACAGACATGACGTAGGGTTTTACGCTCCCGATCGGCCCGAACCTGTATAAACCCCGCGCGTAGTCATGGCTGACTGATGCTCTTCGTGCACTCGACGCCCCCGCCGAACCATAAAGGGACCCCGGTGTTCCCATAGATCGTCGTGAGTCACACCCCCGACATCATATTTTTCTGATCATTTTTCATATATAAAGTATTTTCATCCGAGTTATAAATTATTTTCTATGAATTTTAGAAGTTTGAAGTATTTTCTAAATTTCATAAATCATTTTCTTATTTATGTTAATTCCAAAAAACTTTTGTCGGGGCTCGATGCACTCGATCACATATGGGGCCGTCGGCCCCTTTGTGGTTCAGCAGGGGCGAGGTCACATGCACAAAGAGCGGAGATGGTGAGACAGCACGACGATCGGGATGCTGGTGTTTTACCCAGGTTCGGGCTGCTGTGAAGCGTAAAACCCTACTCCTGCTTTTGGTAGATTGATCAGAGGAACATGAAGAACACGCAGCGCTCAATCCCGACAAGGGTTGTCGTCGGGGAGAGCTGCTACGTGAGTACAAGTGTCCAAAAGTCCGACTCTTGAGCTAGGTTTCCTTGGGCCTCCTTTTATAGCTCAAGAGGCAACATAATGGACAAATAGACATTGTCTGATGATTAGACAGCTAACAGTGCTATCATACCTAACTCTGGCACTTAGGACAAAATGCCATAAATGCAGTCTAGGTGCCATGCGGGGGTGCATCCCCGGCACGCTTCTACCACCGCTCTAGCGGACTATCGCACCACAGCTTGACATGCCTATGGACAGGTGTTAAGGGGGCATAATCTGTCTTCCAGCGTGCCGCCACGTGCTTAGCGAGAGCCACTTAGCCACCCGGGGTCTCGACACTGCATCGACAAGTGACTGGCGTTGTGATGCGGTGGAGCGGTGGTTGATCGGCTCGCGCTTGCCGGGGGATGGCTTGCCGGGTCTTCCTGAAGGTGCACGCGCCTCGGTCCCCGGTAGGCACCGGGGAGGTGCTTGGCGCGCTCCGGGCCCGTCCTAGGCTATTGTGTTGGTCTTGCCGGCGTTGCTTGGCCTTTTGTAGGTTGTTGCTGCCGGAGTCTGGGTCTTGAATGCTTGCTTGGTGGTGTAGTAGCTTGTGTTGATGGGTTTTGCTATTACTGCATGTGCATAAGACAAGGGCACTGGATACCCCTGTCCTAGTGCACCGACACGAGCCCCCGGGTCTGGCCCACACGTGCTTGCTCGGTGCCGTTGGGTCAGGCCCAAAATTGATGCATAGGCACGCAATGTGAGAGAGTAACCGCCAATTTACTAGTCAGCACTGACCCACTACCTCAGGCCGTTTCCGCCACGCGCGCCGCATGCATTGCGGGGAGCTTGCGGTGGGTGCACGTGACTTAAAGGCCTAGGCGTGGCAGAAACTGCGGCGCCATGGATTAGAGCAATGGGGCGGTTACCTGTTCGCCTGTGTGTCGTGGGTAGTGGGATTGGTGGAGATGGGCGGCCGCTCTGGAGCGAAGGAGATCCAGCTCTCGTGCCCTCCCCTATAAATTAGGGGGTCACGGTAACGATGCTCATCCATCTGCATCTCCTCCTTGGTCTTTAATCTATAGAGCGCGTCCTCCTTTCTCATGTCTTTGCGCCGCCCCTTCCATCCTGATGGTCAGCAGGAAGGGCCTGGCGAACGTGCTTGCCATCGCAAGGTCTTCTCCTCGCCTCCATGCTCAGCTCCCGCTGTGGATTGATGGCCTTGGGCTGAGAGCTGGCCGAAGGAGTCTCGGATGGGGGAGCAGGCGGCGCGGCGGTCGCGCTAGGGACAGCTGCGGCGGTACACCTGCCGCTGTGTCGCCCGCTGCTTCAGTCTTGACAGAACGCCGCGCGGTCGACAACGCGCTAGAGTACATAATGGAAATGCAGCGCCGTGATGGACCGCGGTCCCTACGCTCCTTCTTCAAGGCGGTGGAGAAAAATCGTCCGTACGGCCGCCGGTCGTGTGCGAGTGGTTGTAGCCGCGGTTTGTCATTCACCGCGGTAGAGTCTTCCACCCACGACGTTATGTATAGCGCGCATGGGTGGGAGTCTTTCGCTCGCGCGTACTTCTTAAAAGCAGGGGGATTCCCCGCCTTTGGCCACCAGGGCGACCATGCTCTCTATGGGGTTCCTCGACTACCGCGTTGGGATTTTGGATGACGGCGAAGGCGTTCCCTCGAGCGGTGGCGATGAGGAAGACGATGGCGGCTGGCGATCTACGACGGTTCAGGAGCGTGGATGACGGCTCCGACGCGTCGCGCTCGTCGGTAGCACCATCATCACCAATTGGGTTCCGGCAGCACCACCATTTGCACCTACCCTCCGCCTTCTTCCCCCTTGTCGGCCTTGTCCGCTTCGTCGGCTTCGTCCGCCCTGCCTGGGGACAGGGGCCTTCCGCTCATCGGACGCGTCCCTCTGGTCCTGGCGGGGAAGCGCCGAATCCCAGCCAGGCGCTCCTTTGCCCTCTATTTCTTTTCCACCTAATCCCTAGGAGGAGACGGACAAGAAAGGCCTTACGGGGCACTTATCTTCTTATAAGTCAAACATGTAGGCGATTGCCAAGTTTTAGCTAATCATAATGTAATTCTTATCCAATTTGTATTATCAAATGAATGAATGAATGCTATTTCTCTTCCTTGAGTACCATCCTTTTCTCCCTTTGTTTCTACTGTGTCAGTATGTTTGTCGTTGCCGCACGGAACCGCTTGCCGGGTCACTACTAACCACGAGCGCCAAAGGGGGAGCGAGCCCCCGGCAGCAGGCTGGCGTTGTTCCCCGGCAAGGCTCCTTGTCGGTATCGGCGCGGCCCCCCAGGGCTGACAAGTATCATGAGCTGGGGAACGGCTCGTCCCGACAAGGGTTTTCACCACGTGGGGCACTCCACTAAACACATCCGAAAAAGAGAGCAAGGGTTTCCTTTAAGGGAGCAAATAACATAAAACTAGGGATATGCGATTAGACTTATCTTTTTAGGCAGTATCCCTTTCTGGAGTACGCTGGGCCACCGTCCTTGTTCCTTTGCCCTCCTTCTATGTTTTCTTGGTGGCCAAACACGTAGGGCAAGAGTCCTCTATCCCTTGAAGAGAGAATGCGGCAACAAGGATTATAGGCTTAACAAGTACTATAGCAAATCTCTAGAACTTAAAAAGGCGATGACATTGCAATCATAAAAATGCTTAATGAACATGCAATGCAATGATATGATGCAATGCCTAGCTTTATTATTGTTGCACAGGGTCTGCGCCTGGCTTTGTACAAAGGGTTACATGCAACTTCGGCAAAGCTTGTACAAAAGGTGGCTGCCGGGAACTGAGCCTGGCAGCCGCACCTTACGGGTTGAACTTACGAAGATGCTCAATATTCCATGAGTTAAGCACCTTGGTGCCATCTTCGGTCTCCAGACGGACTGCGCCAGGTCTAGTGACTCGTGCTACCCGGTAAGGGCCTTCCCACTTTGGCGTCAACTTGTTGGTACCCTTGGCGGACTGAACGCGCCTAAGGACAAGGTCGCCTTCCTCAAGGCTCCGGGCGTGGACCCTGCGGCTATGATAGCGGCGCAGGGCTTGCTGGTAGCATGTAGTACACACAGCAGCCTGGAGACGATCTTCCTCGAGGAGCATGGCATCGTCATGCCATAGCTGCTTCCGCCCCATATATGAGTTCTTGCTCTACTTCATCGTAGGCAAGTACTCGAGGTGACCCGTATATGAGTTTTGTGGGGGAGCACTGCTTCCGCCCCATACACTATGGAGAAGGGCGTCTGGCCGGTAGCTCGATTCGGTGTCGTTCTGAGGGACCAAAGAACCACCGGCAGCTCATCTATCCATCGCTTGCCGCTTCTCGGCAGTCTATCGAAAGTCCTTGTCTTGAGTCCTCGCAGCACTTCAGCATTCATCCTCTCGACTTGCCCGTTGCTCCTTGGATGGGCAACAGAGGCGAAGGAGACCTTGCTTCCTAGGCTTTGGATGTATTGCATGAAGGTGCGGCTCGTCAACTGGGTGCCGTTGTCGGTGATCACTCTGTTGGGCACTCCAAAACGGCACACCAGTCCTTTCATGAACTTGATAGCTGACTGCACAGTCGCCTTCCTCATTGGCTCTACCTCAGGCCACTTTGTGAACTTGTGGATCGCTATGAACAAGAACTCAAAGCCCCCGACAGCGCGGGGAAAGGGGCCCAAAATATCGAGCCCCAGACCGAGAATGGCCAGGATAAAGTGATCGTCTGGAGAGCTTGCGCTGGTCGATGGATGTTCTTGGAATGGAACTGGTAGCTTCACACTTGGTGACCAACTTAGTTGCATCTTGGAGGGCAGTGGGCCAATAGAAACCCTGCCGGAAGGCTTTTCTGGCAAGAGCCCTAGATCCAATGTGAGAGCCACATACGCCTCCGTGAATCTCCGCCAACAGCTTCAGTCTATCCTCCCGGTAGATGCACCGCAATTTCACACCGTTCGGTCGTCTTCTGTACAAGGTGACATCGACAAACTGGTACATACTTGACTGACGGGCTAGTTTTTCGGCCTCTTCTTGCTCTTTGGGAAGTTCTCCTATTTGGAGTAAGTTGACTATATGTTGTGCCCAGGTTGGAGCCTGTGGCTCGACAACGAGGACTAAAGGCATCTCCTCATTCGTGGGAGCGCTTACCTCGACCGCAAGAGCCTGAGGTTCTGTGAGAGGGAGCTGCTCACCAACCGGAACGGGACTTCCCCCGACAGCCTCTCTACCAGCGGCTTCGGGAAGCTCTGCCGGGAAATGCTTGCCAGAGTTCAGATTTCTTCTTTTCCTGGCCATGGCTGACGGGGATACTGATGGTTGAGTGAGGCGGAGGACAAAAGTCCCTGGTTCCACAGGAAGCTTCTGCTCTGCTTGCAACCCATCAAAAGGCTCCTCCAGTTTCCTCACTTCTTCCACATATTCTTCCATCAACAGGCTCTGATAATCTTTTTGACCTGTTTCACCACGAGCTGAGAATCTTCTCGGATGATCAGTTTCTTGATTCCCAACTTCACCGCGATTCTGAGTCCGGCAAGGAGTCCCTCATATTCAGCGGTATTGTCGGTGGCTTCCTCCCGGGGAAAGTGCATCTGAACCACATACTTGAGGTGCTTTCCGGTGGGGGCGACGAGGAGCACGCCTGCTCCGGCACCCTGGAGCGAGAAAGCACCGTCAAAGTACAGGATCCAGTCCTTGGGCGTTTCTTTGCGGGGGAGAATTGTCTCTGGAACCTCTTCGTCTGGCGTTGGTGTCCATTCCACAATGAACTCTGCCAGCGCCCTGCTCTGAATTGTGGAAGTGCTCTCATATTTCAATCCAAAACTTGACAGCTCAAGTGCCCACTCAACTATCCTGCCAGAGGCTTCGGGGTTCCTCAATATGCGCTGCAGCGGAAAGCGAGTGTGATGCGGAGCATCCCACCATCATCCCCATGGACTCTACACCATCACATCAAGCCATAAAGGGACCCATGACTAGAGCCCAGGCACGTGCTATTGAACACGAGGTGACATCTCTCCTATATGATTCTCTCTTTGATGTTCATGGAACTTGGATGCTACCTCAATCGGAGATCCTTTGCATGATCAGGTACAATGGAAATGGAGATGGTCTAGAAGATGCTCGGAACGGAGAACGTCAAGCTTGGAAGGAAAAGGGAGAAGTTGCGGACAAGGCCCAGCTCTCGGACATCCGGACAGCCTCGGACATCCGGACAGCCTCGGACGTCCGACGCCTGAAGACCGACCTCGCCAGGAAACTCCAAGGAACTCCAGCGCACGGACGACCGACCACGCCCGGACGTCCGACACGCTCCAGCACCCGGACGGCCGGACCCGTCCGGAAATCCGACGCCCCGGCACCCGCACAGAATCCTCGGAACTCCGAAGACCACCGGACGACCGGGCCCCGGACGTCCGACGCGTCCCGGAAATCCGAGAACCCCCGTCTAGAGCCGAAACCTCGGACGACCGGCCACCTCCGGACGTCCGGACCGCCGTGAAGCCTCGGACGTCTGACACCGTCCGGACGTCCGGACCCTGTCTGCGCACAGGCCCGCGGGCTTTGGTCCATGTACCCCTTCCTTTCGCCTAGGACTATATAAACACCTTCCCCTCTTCCTAGGGTTAGCTATTGTTTGGCAAAAGACTTTGTTGAGCATAGCTCCATCACTTCCTTCACCCTAGGAGATTACCCTCCGTTGAGAGAAGATCCAAGCGATGCCAAGGCCCCTCTAAGGGAAGATCCCCTCGGGATTCAAGACCTCCTCCTCCGGAGCGAGAAGTCTATCGTTACTTGTATCCTTTTGTTGATTGGGGACCGTGATACTCGTGTACTCGTGTGATTCTAGTGGATGTGTGATCGAAGGTTGTCCTTGAGTGTTTGATTTCTCTCTCGTGTTTCCCTTGTGTTCTTCGTGAGATCCCCTCCAATTCGTGAAAGATCGACGCACACGGGCGTGCCCCGTATCATATTGGTATCAAGAGCCAAGGTTTCTCACGAATTTGGAGTCTCCCCCACCGTTTTCTAGCCAATTTTGTTTTGTTTTGACCTAATTTCGAAAATCCCCACAAAAATAGCCATACCAAATTTCTTGGATCCGTTGGATTTGAGGAGATTTTGTTGAATTTGATCCGTGGATTCGTTGTGAACAAGTGGATCTACCTTTCCCCCATCTTCCCCATCAACTCCATCCGCAAAATCGCCGCAATTTTTGACCGAATTTTTTCTTTGGTTCGAGTTCATCCCGTGGATCTCGCAGGCTCCGGACGACCGACAGCCGCCGGACGACCGGGCCTCGGACGACCGACAGTCATCGGATGACTGGACGCCGGACAACCGACCCGGTCCGAACGTCTGAGTAACTCTGTCGAACTAAATTTTTGCCCGAAATTTTTTGTTTCTCCGCCATTTCTTCCGCAACACTTTCCATTTAAGATTTTGAGCAGCGCGCCTCACCACTTCCTAAGGTGTTTCGGCTAATTAGGAGTGGTTCTCCATCGACATCGCCGCTCATCATCGCCCCGGACCGTCGCCACCACCTCTTTGTTCAAACCACACCGTAAGCAAGGACGGTAACCGCGACGTCACCTTTCCCTATACCCTTGCCATTGCATTGTTACCCCGAGCCTATTTGCGTTACTTGCCTATCGAGACTAGCCATTGAGTATTGCCGGGCTACGCTACATGTGCACTTTAGTGATACATGCTCCGCATAGCTTCATTTGCGTGCATATTTCTTAGTATCATCTTTTGTGTTACAAAATAGTACCCGCATACATAATTGCTATCTCGGTGTGCACGTCCCGCATTGTGTCCATACAAAACATCATAGCAAAAGGAAAGAGAAGCAAAGCTTTTAAGCAAGAGCAAAAGGGCAATAGAATCTCAAGATTCGCATAGCATACTTGATCATCTTGGATCACTTGAGCGAGTGACACGTGCCGCATACACACATGGCAAGTCGGGCATAGGAAGACGACACTTTTGGTTCATTTTAGGGTGTGCACAAGTGCGTATCATGCCCATTGGAGCAATCGTGCTACCGTCTCTCTAGTGTTGTGCAACAAGAGCATTTTCCGTGGATTCCACATTTTGGCTCATCCTTGGTTGCATGACCCCAATTTTCTTCCGTGCGTGTGTTTCCGTATATACCCATTGCTATTGATCTACATTGTCTCATTTGCGAATTCTACGAATCTCTTTCAACATTATTGAATCTTATCTTTTGGATTGCTTGAAATTTGTGCCACTATCCTAACCAAGCTACTCCATAAGCCTTATTTGTGTAGGTGTGAGAAGGACGATCTTCGGTACCAATTCTACTATTTCCATACTTGCACATTGAGTGATCTTGATCCACTTTCAACTTTTGGAACGGTAATTGGTATTGTCTTCTCACTCTTCCACTTATATCTCTTTGAGTGCTATGGATAGGAACATCATGTCGAATCCGGCCTTCGAGGAGAATGAAGACGACGTGAACAACCACGTCACCAAGTTGTACTTCTTCGGCGCACACAAGGCGATTACTCAAGCTCAAGATGTCTTGCATGACCGCATCGACCAACTCGCCTCCAACTTGCGTGAATTCGAAACGCACACAAGGGAATACTTTGACACCAAGCTCTCAAGCCAAATGGAGGAGCTCCGGTCCTTGATGGTCACTCGCGCACCTTCCTCATCTACATCGACAAGGAGTCGTCACACAAGTCGCCACTCAACGATGTACTCTTCCGACACAAGTCCACAAGCGCGTCATCATCATCGTGACGAACACTCCGGCCCAAGTTCTCCACAAGGTTGTCACCGTCAAGACAATCCATTTCATGGCAATGGATTGCAAGATCGCGTCCACGCTCGAGAACGCCTCCGTCAACAAGATCAAGATGCGTTGGAGCAAGAACAACAATACCAAGAACAAGAACAACGACGCCGAGAAGAAGAACAACATCGCCGTCATGAACGAGCGCTTGAGGCACATCGCGCTTTGCAAGAAGCTACTCGCGCCTTAGAGGAGCGCAACCGCCAAGCTCATCGCGAGCAAGAAGCACTTCGCCAAGCACAACAAGAAGAACTTCGTCGACAACGACAAGAAGAAGCTCATCGCCAAGAGGAACACCAAGAAAGGCGCAACCGAGTGCGTCCACTTCGTCGCCGTCCTCAAGATCATCGTGACGAACCCGACCATGAAGATGAGCAAGGACAAGATCAATGTCAACATGCTCAAGGCAATGACAATGAGGATCCACCCCCACGACAAGGATTTCGACATCACAACCACAATGATGAAAAACGCTTCAGCAAACTCAAGTTCACAATGCCCAAGTTTTCCGGAAGCAATGATCCCGAAGACTAATTGTCATGGGCCCTCAAGGTTGACAAGATCTTTCGCCTACACAACTATGATGAAGAGAAGAAGATAGCCATGGCTTCCCTTGAGTTCCAAGACTATGTCCTTATTTGGTGGGAACAAGTGATTGAGCGAAGAAGGGAGAGGGGTGAACCCCCTATCACCACTTGGGCCCAAATGAAGGACCTCATGCGAGCTTGTTTTGTGCCTACACACTACAACCGGGATCTCTTCAAGAAGCTCCAACAACTCAAGCAAGGCACCAAGTCGGTAGAAGAGTACTACCAAGAGATGGAGATCGCTATGATCCGAGCCAATGTCAAGGAAGATGATGAGCAAACAATGGCACGCTTCTTGAATGGCCTCAACTACCAAGTCAAGAAGATAGCCGACTTCCAACCATACTCCAACCTACTTGAGCTCGTTCATCAAGCAACCAAGGCGGAACGACAAGTGCAAGATGACTACAAGTACTCCAAGTTCTCCTCCAAGACCTACGGCTCAAGTGCTCAAGCTACTACGACAACGACACCTTCAACTACGAAATCTACAACACCTACTGGCGACAATTCAAGCTACAAGGACAAGACGACTTCGTCAAGCCGACCAACCTCAAGCACCTACAAGCCGAGGGCTTCATCCTCTACCCCAACACCGGATGCTACCGCCAAGACAAGTTCTATCAAGTGTTTCACGTGCCAAGGGCGAGTCCACAAGATCTTCGAATGCCCAACCAAACGCAACATGATCCTCCTCGACGATGGCACCTATGACTCTATGAGCGACGACGAGATGCAAGCTTTGGAGCAAGTGGCCATACACCGCCAAGTGAATGAAGATGAAGATTCACAAATCTTTTGCGACAACGATTCGAGCCCCGCTCTCGTTGTCTCCAAAGTTTGGACGCTCCAACAACAAGAAGACGAGGACCAACGTTGCCACATCTTCCACACCAAGGCGGGCATCCAAGGAAGGTCCGTCAAGGTCATCATCGACGGAGGGATTTGCCACAACTTGGCAAGCGAAGACCTTTGTTCCAAGCTACAATTGGTCAAGAAAAAGCACCCTCGTCCCTACAAGGTCCAATGGCTTAGTGATTCCGGAACCCTCCAAGTTGACCACACCGTGAAAGTTTCCTTCAAGATAGGTGGTTATGAGGACACTTTGGAGTGTGATGTCGTTCCAATGTCCGTGTGCCACCTCCTACTTGGTAGACCTTGGCAATTTGACCGTGGCGTCACACACAACGGTCGGACAAATCAATATAGCTTCAAGATGAAGGGCAAGCAATATGTGCTCCGACCAATGAATCCAAGTCAAGTCATCACCGACAAACAAGCTTCATCCCATCGTGGAGATAAAAGTGAGAGAGTGATCCACTTAAAAGAGAGTGAGTGCCACAAGCCCAAAATGAGCGACTCCACGATGAGGGACATGAGAGATATAGTTCTTTTAGCCACCAAACGAGATTTGAGGGATGTGAGTGAGAGCCCATCGACCGTTCTTCACTATGTACTTGTGTGCAAAGATGAAGTCGTTCGGACTAACCCTTCACAACATCTTCCTCTTGTGTTATCTAAGTTGTTGCAGGAATTCCAGGATGTTTTCCCCGATGAGCTACCTCCACGACTACCACCCAAACGAGGGATAGAACACCACATCGACCTCATCACCGGAGCACCACTTCCTAACAAGGCTCCCTACCGCGTCAACCCTGAAGAAACAAAGGAAATACAAAGGCAAGTCCAAAAACTCCTAGAGAAAGGGCATGTGCGCGAGAGCTTAAGTCCTTGTGCGGTTCCGGACATACTTGTGCCTAATCAAGATGGTAGTACGCGCATGTGTTCCGATTGTCGTCCTATCAATGCTATCACCATTAGATACCGTCACCCCATTCCACGCTTAGATGATATGCTAGATGAACTTAGTGGTGCCACTATATTTTCTAAAATTGAGTTCAAAAGTGGTTACTACCAAATTCGCATACAAGAGGGTGACGAGTGGAAAACCGCATTCAAGACTAAATTTGGTCTCTATGAATGGTTGGTTATGCCCATGGCATCCGAAGCACCGGGTACTTTCATGCGTGTTATGCACTATGTTTTGCGACCACTCATAGGATATTGTGTTGTGGTATATTTTGATGATATTCTTGTCTTTAGCAAGTCTCTTGAGGAGCATGCTACATATGTTCGTGATGTTTTGCAAATACTTAGAAAGGAACAACTCTATGCCAACATGGAGAAATGCACATTTGGTGTTGAGAAGGTTGTTTTCTTAGGTTTTGTAGTATCTTCTAAGGGCGCTCATGTAGATGAAACTAAGATTGATGCTATTAAAACTTGGCCCACACCAACGAATTTGCAACTAGTGCGTAGTTTCCTAGGACTAGCCGGTTTCTATCGCCGTTTTGTCAAAGACTTTAGCACTATTGCATCACCTCTTCATGCTTTGAGCAAGAAGAATGCACCATTTATATGGGGTCCTTCCCAAGACACTGCTTTCCATGAACTTAAAAATTTGCTCACTCATGCACTTTGCTTGCTTTGCCCAACTTTGATAAAACATTTGAAGTGCATTGTGATGCTAGTGGTAATGGGATAGGTGGTGTGCTTATGCAAGAGAAGCGTCCTATTGCATACTTTAGCGAGAAACTATCCAGCGCTCAACTTAACTACCCCATCTATGACAAAGAATTGTATGCTTTAGTGAGAGTTTTACATGTGTGGGAACACTACTTGCGAGCCCATGTGTTTGTTATTCATACCGACCATGAAACGCTCAAGTACTTAAAGGGTCAAACCAAGTTGAACAAACGGCATGCTAAATGGAGTGAATTTATTTAGTCCTTCCCTTATGTCATCAAATATATTAAGGGTAAGGAAAACGCTGTGGCGGATGCCCTTTCCGTCAAATGCATGCTAGTTAATCAACTTGAATTGAATGTTGTTGGTTTTGAGCACATCAAAGAATTGTATGAGCATGATTCTTATTTTGCTAATCCTTACGCTATGTGCCAAGTGAAAACTTGTTGGGAGAACTATTATATGAAAGATGGCTACCTTATGCGTGCTAACAAACTTTGTATACCCGAGTCTTCTCTTCGTTTGTTGCTTTTGGAAGAGGCTCATGGTGGAGGACTCAAGACCTATGCCACGCTATCCAAAAAGTATTTTTAGCCCAAGATGTTTCGTGATGTTGCACGTTTCACCAACCGATGCTCGACATGCCGAAAAGCTAAGTCCAAAGCTCAATCCCATGGTCTTTATATGCCCCTACCTATACCTTTCCAACCTTGGGAAGACATTGGTATGGATTTTGTGCTTGGTTTGCCACGAACAAAAAATGACCATGATTCCGTTTTTGTCGTTGTGGACCGCTTTTCCAAGATGGCTCATTTCATTCCATGTCACAAGATAGACGATGCTTCACATATTGCCAATCTATTTTGTAGGGACATCTTGCGACTACATGGCGTCCCCAAAACTATTGTCTCGGATCGCGACGTCAAGTTTTTGAGCTACTTTTGGAAGACCCTATGCGCCAAGCTCAGAATCAAGCTTCTTTTCTCTTCGGCATACCATCCTGAAACCGATGGACAAACGGAAGTGACGAACCGGACACTTTCTACCTTACTTCGCGTGTTGATCAAGAAGAACATCAAGGAATGGGAAGATTGCCTCCCCATCGCCGAGTACGCCTACAATCGCGCAAGTCACTCCATCACCGGCAAGTCTCCATTCGAAGTGGTCTACGGCTTCAATCCTTTGTCTCCATTGGACATCCTACCTCTACCACTACAAGAGCGCGTCAACATGGACGCAAGTGCAAGGGCAAGCTACATCAAGAGGATGCATGAAGATACTAAGCGCACGATTGCACGTCAAGTGGAACGCGTCACCAACAAGCGCAATGTCAACAAACACCCCATGGTGTTCAAGCCCGGTGATCTTGTTTGGCTACACCTTCGCAAGGACCGCTTCCCCAACGAACGCAAATCAAAGCTCCTTCCTCGAGCCAACGGCCCCTTCAAGGTGTTGGCACGCTACAACAACAATGCCTACAAGATCAACATACCACGCGACAAGTACAACGTGAGTGACACCTTCAACTTCACGGATCTATCCCCTTACCATGGTGATGAAGATCTTGATCCGAGGACGGATCTTCCCCAAGGGGGGGAGATGATGCGGAGCATCCCACCATCATCCCCATGGACTCTACACCATCACATCAAGCCATAAAGGGACCCATGACTAGAGCCCGGGCACGTGCTATTGAACACGAGGTGACATCTCTCCTATATGATTCTCTCTTTGATGTTCATGGAACTTGGATGCTACCTCAATCGGAGATCCTTTGCATGATCAGGTACAATGGAAATGGAGATGGTCTAGAAGATGCTCGGAGCGGAGAATGTCAAGCTTGGAAGGAAAAGGGAGAAGCTACGGAGAAGGCCCAGCTCTCGGACGTCCGGACAGCCTCGGACGTCCGGACAGCCTCGGACGTCCGGACAGCCTCGGACGTCCGACGCCTGAAGACCGACCTCGCCAGGAAACTTCAGGGCACTCCAGCGCACGGACGACCAACCACACCCGAACGTCCGACACGCTCCAGCACCCGGACGGCCGGACCCGTCCGGAAATCTGACGCCCCGGCACCCGCACCGAATCCTTGGAAGTTCGAAGACCTCCGGACGACCGGGCCCCGGACGTCCGACGCATCCCGGAAATCCGATAACCCCCGTACAGAGCCGAAACCTCGGACGACCGGCCACCTCCGGACGTCCGGACCGCCATGAAGCCTCGGACGTCTGACATCGCCCGGACGTCCGGACCCTATCTGCGCACAGGCCCGCGGGCTTTCGCCCATGTACACCTTCCTTTCACCTAGGACTATATAAACACCTTCCCCTCCTCTTCCTAGGGTTAGCTATTGTTTGGCAAAAGACTTTGTTGAGCATAGCTCCATCACTTCCTTCTCCCTAAGAGATTATCCTCCGTTGAGAGAAGATCCAAGCGATGCCAAGGCCCCTCTAAGGGAAGATCCCCTCGGGATTCAAGACCTCCTCCTCCAGAGCGAGAAGACTATCGTTACTTGTATCCTTTTGTTGATCGGGGACCGTGATACTCGTGTACTCGTGTGATTCTAGTGGATGTGTGATAGAAGGTTGTCCTTGAGTGTTTGATTTCTCTCTCGTGTTTCTCTTGTGTTCTTCGTGTTCTTCGTGAGATCCCCTCCAATTCGTGAAAGATCGACGCACACGGGCGTGCCCCGTATCAGAGTGACAACTTTGATCTCATGGGCTTGGAAGTAGTGGCGCAGCTTCCTCGAGGCCATGATGAGGCCGAAGATCAGCTTTTGCACTCCAGAGTATCTTGACCTAGCCCCCTGCAACAAGAAGCTGACAAAGTACACTGACCGCTGCACCACTTTCTTCTTCGCCACTTCCTTGGAACTGCCTTCGCTAGCTTGCCGAGGTTCCCCTGGGTCTGCATTGGGTCCTGCCGCGGATGCTTCGGTTTTGTCCCCGGCAGCATCAGCTGCAGCGGCTGCACCTTCATCCACTTCTCGCTGCGCCACCAGCGCTGCACTAACCACTTGTTTGTTGCCGCCAAGTATAGCAGCAACGGTTCTTGTGGTTTAGAAGCGACTAAGGTGGGAGTGGAAGAAAGGTAAGTTCTCAGATCATGTAGTGCTGCCTCTGCTTTCGGGGTCCACTTTATCGGGCCAGCCTTCTTCAGAATCTTGAAGAACGGCAGGACGTGTTCAGCGGATTTGGTGATAAACCTACTTAACGTGGCAACACATTCGGTCAAACGTCTGATGTCCTTGATGGTCTTGGGTGCTTGTATCTGCTCAATTGCTTTGATCTTGTCGGGATTGGCTTCTATTCCTCGTTGAGATACAAAGAACCCAAGTAGCTTGCCGGATGGGACGCCAAACACACACTTCTCAGGGTTGAGTTTCAAAATTGATCTTGCGCAAGTTTGCAAAAGTTTCTTCCAACTCTTGTATGAGAGTCGCTTCATCCTTGGTCTTGACGACTATGTCCTCCATGTAAACTTCCATGTTTCTGTGCAACTGAGGTCCAAATCAAATCTGCACGGCTCTGGCAAAGGTAGAACCAGCGCTCTTTAACCCGAAGGGAATCCGTACAAAGAAGTACGTGCCGCACGGAGTTATGAACGCGGTCTTTTCCTCATCTTCCTTAGTCATGAAAATCTGGTGGTATCCGGAGTATGCGTCCAAGAAGGAAAGCAAGTCACACCTGTAAGTGGAATCAACAATCTGGTCGATGCGTGGCAAGGGGAAAGGGTCCTTTGGGCATGCTTTGTTCAAGTCAGTGAAATCTATGCAGAGCCTCCATTTCCCATTCGCCTTGCGCACCACTACCGGATTGGCTAGCCAAGTTGGGTGCAACACTCCTCTGACCAAACCAGCTGCTTCGAGTTTCTTGATTTCTTCGGCAATGAACTGTTGCTGCTCCAAGGCTTGCTTCCTAACCTTTTGCTTGACGGGCCTGGCATGAGGGCAGACAGCAAGGTGGTGCTCAATCACCTCCCTGGGAACACCGGGGATGTCAGATGGTTGCCAAGCGAACACATCGACATTCGCCCACAGTAAGGCAACGAGTGCGCTTTCCTATTTGTTAGTAAGGGTGGCGCTGATGGTGAGCGTGCTACCAGTGCCATCCAGCCCTGCCGGGATCATCTTCTTCTCAGGATAGGTGACCTTGGATTTCTTACTAGCAGAACTCTCCGACAGGTCATCATTGGGTGCAGTGCACTCCGAAGAGGCGCGCTTCCCGGAGTCCTTGTCGGCGTTCACGCTAGGCTTCTTTGCCTTCTTCGATTCCTTGGCGGGAGTTGGGATTTCTTCTGCCTCAGCTGGTACTTTGTCCCGATACATCTTGTCCACGCATATGACTCCATCCTTGTTGTCAGATGGGATGGAGATGATTCTAATGGGGCCCGGCATCTTCAAAGTGTTGTAAGCATAGTGGGATGCTGCCATGAATTTTACCAGGGCTGGGCGACCGAGAATTCCATTGTAAGGCAGAGGGAGCTCAACCACTTCAAACACTACTTTTTCAGTCCGGTAATTCAACTCCCCGCCAAACGTCACAAGCAAAGTGATCTTTCCCTTAGTTTGGCTTCTGCCGGGGTTGACTCCTTGGAATGTACCCGTAGCCTTGAGCTCCCCATCATGGATCTGCAGCCATTCAACCACTTTTGGGGAGATTAAGTTCAATCCCGCCCCGCCGTCAGCAAACATCTTCGTGACTTTGAGGTTGCGGCTTGTTGGGGAGACGAACAATGGCAAACATCCGACCGCAGTGGTGCGATCAAGATGGTCCTCTTCATCAAAGATGATAGGCGTGCGGGACCATTTGAGTGGCCTTTTGGACTCTGCAGCTGGTTCCACAGCGTTGACCTCGCGCGCCCACTGCTTGAGCTGTCGATGAGAGGAATGCAAGGATGCACCCCCATCAACACACATGGCTTCGGTTGCCTTCGGGAATTATCGATCACTGGAATCCTCCTCGTCATCCTCATCCTCACTCAGCCTCTGCTTCTTTCTTCTCACGGCCTCTGGCTGGCCTTTCCTTCTGCTACGGAGCTTTGCCGCGGCGGCCTCCTCTACCACCACGGCCCTTCCCGGCAGCACCGTCTTGGCCTTTCTCTTTGTCATGCTTCTCCTACTCGGCCTTCTACTTCTCGACAAGCTGCTCAACTTGGTGGCATTCTTGGAGATCATGGCCTTTAGTGCGGTGGGTTTCGTAGTATGGCCCATCAGACTTTCCAGTTTTCTCAGCGGCAGGGACCTCCCGGCAATCAGCGCACGCGGCAGCTCCCTTGTCGGGGGCCTCGGCTTTGGCCTTCTTGCCGGTACTGAGATCACCGGAGCCCTCAAGGGCTAACACTGCTTTTCCCTTACGCTTCTTGTTGCGCTTCAGGCTCTTCCCCTTCGGGCCAGGGTTGTCGTCGTCATCATATGAATTGACTTCGACGCCAGCCTCCTCTCCGGGTAGTGGCCTTCCTTCCGCAGCACGAGCACACTTGTCTGCCAATGTGTACAGCTCATTGACGGTCTTGGGGAGTCTGACGTTCATCTTGGCCCTCATTCTCCTGTTGCGCACGTTCGAATGGAACGAGGCAATCACGGCAGCGGGATGTATCTCTGGAATGTTGCGGTGCACTCAACTGAATCTCTGGATGTACTTCCGCAAAGTCTCTCCCTCCTTTTGTGGAAGGATTTGCGGGTCGCTGGGCTGCCTTGGCTCCTAGTGGCCACCTGTGAAGGCGCCAACGAACTCGTTGCACAAGTCAGCCCATGATGAAATGGAGTTCTCCGGCAGGTGCATCAGCCACGATCTCATGTTTGGCTTGAGTGCCAAAGGGAAGTAGTTGGCGAGCACTTTCTCATCTCTTCCTCCGGCAGCTTGAATGTCTATCGTGTAGATGCCCAAGAATTCTGCCGGGTTCAATCTCCCATTGTACTTCTCCGTCAGCTCTGGCTTGAAAGCTTGGGCCGATGGCCGGCGGACCTGTCGTAGCTCGCGAGTGACGGGAGGGCACCCAACCTCGTAAGGCAGGTACCCGCCAGCACTGGGCGCGGGGTCGCCAGCACCTGGGCCGTTGCGCATGTCAGACCGACGGTGTGCTTCTCGGCGTCGTTCTATGGTGACGCGTGCGTCTTCTTTCCGCCGATCTTCTAGGACACGCCGCTGGTCCTGGCGATCGCGCGGGCCGGACAAGGACATAGATGCCTCGTCGAGCTCGTCAGCATGTGAAGCTCGCCGTGGCTGCTCCTAGGTCAGTTGTCGCGAAGGGGACTGCACCGTTGGTGTGGCCCCCTCGACACGATCGCCTGCCCGGGCCGCCGTTGCCGTGCGCGTGCATCGCGATGGCTCTGCATGTTGAGACTTGTTGGCTTCGACGAAGGATATCAAACTCTGGATGGTAGCTCTCCACTCGCCCAACTTATCATCCGCCAGCGGGAAGTTTAGAAGCAGCAGGGCTCGCGCCATTGCTTCCAATGCCGTATCCGGCATGGCAAAGGAGGGAGACCGCGGCGTCGCCCGGCTCCTGGTGGAACCAGGAGGGGCGTCGCCGCGTCCCTGTCGCCGTGCGCTGCTCGCCGAGGCGGTCTGACGTGGGAGAGGCCAAGCCTGTGGGTTCGCGGCCCCGCTCGGCGCTCCATCTTGCTCTAGACGAGGTGTGCGCCCAGTAGCCGCCCCAGTGATGGACGCAGATGGGGGATCACGGCTTGCTCCGGATTGAGTGTCGCTGTGGCAGCCACGGCCATCCGCACGGCGGTGAGGTGGAGACTGGTCGTTTCCTCCGCCCGCGGTACCGGGGGCGTGCTCGTCAGGATGTTGCTGCTGTTGCTCCTCTCCGGAGTTCCCCGCTCCAACCTCGGTCGCGGGGGATACGTCGGCGACGCCGCCTGCGCCAGCCGTGTCGCCCACGACGCCCGCCTCACTCGCAGCCGCCGTGGTGCCAATGGCGCCCGCGGCTGCATGCGAGGGAGCCTTTGAAGTGGAGGGATGCACGGTCGCGCCGGACTTCTTCTAGGGAGCCATGGATGAAGAAGATGATGATGAAGATTGACTCGCTGCTCATGAACTCGGGTTCGCACAAATGAAGGCACCCTACCTGGCACGCTAAAGATGTCGAGGCTCGATGCACTCGATCACCTATGGGGCCGTCGGCCCCTTTGTGGTTCGGCAGGGGCGAGGTCACATGCACAAAGAGAGGAGATGGTGAGACAGCACGACGATCGGGATGCTGGTATTTTACCCAGGTTCGGGCTGTTGTGAAGCGTAAAACCCTACTCCTGCTTTTGGTGGATTGATCAGAGGAACACGAAGAACACACAGCGCTCAATCCCGACAAGGGTTGACGTCCGGGAGAGCTGCTACGTGAGTACAAGTGTCCAAAAGTCTGAACCTTGAGCTAGGTTGCCTTGGGCCTCCTTTTATAGCTCAAGGGGCAACCACAATCGCAAAACAGACATTGTCTGATGATTAGACAGCTAACAGTGCTATCATACCTAACTCTGGCACTTAGGACAAAATGCCATAAATGCAATCTAGGTGGCATGCGGGGGTGCATCCCCGGCAAGCTTCTACCACTGCTCTAGCTGACTATCGCACCACAATTTGACACGCCTATGGAAGGGTGTCAATGGGGCATAATCTGTCTTCCAGCGTGCCGCCACGTGCTTAGCGAGAGCCACTTAGCCACCTGGGGGCTCGACACCGCATCAACAAGTGACTGGTGTTGTGATGAGGTGGAGTGGTGGCCGATCGGCTCGTGCTTGCCGGGGGATGGGTTGCCGAGTCTTCCTGAAGGTGCACGCGCCTCGGTCCCCGGCAGGCACCGGGGAGGTGCTTGGCGCGCTCCGGGCCCGTCCTAGGGTATTGCGTTGGTCTTGCCGGCGTTGCTTGGCCTTTTGTAGGTTGCTGCTGCTGGAGTCTGGTTCTTGAATGCTTGCTTGGTGGTGTGGTAGCTTGTATTGATGGGTTGCTACTACTGCCTGTGCATAAGTCAGGGGCACTAGATACCCCTGTCCTAGTGCACCGACAGCTTTATTGTGTCAACTCTATGTCATCACTGCGTCAGCAGGTCAACGGTGTTGTCCCAGCCCCAGTTTAGCTTTGCTTGTCATTGCATATCCATGCATGCATTCTACTCCCTCCGTTCCTAAATATAAGTCTTTTTAGACATTCTAATAGGGGACTACATACGACGCAAAATGAGTGAATCCACACTCTAAAATATGTCTATATACATCCGTATGTAGTCCAATAGTGAAATATCTAGAAAGACTTATATTTAGGAACGGAGGGAGTAAGTTCAAATGAATTTGAATTGGGGAATTATCAAGCCTCGGAGAGAATTTTGACAAATGAGCAATATAAAAATTGCCTCAAAGAAGTCCAAGAAAATGTTCCTCTTATTCTGTGAAAATATTGGCAAGAGGTAAAATTCAAACCAATATTTTTGGACTCACAGGATTATTATCTTGGGAATTTGAGTTAAACCAACAATTATTTGCAATGGACTTATATCTATTATATATACAATATTTGTCCATTAATCCTGAAACTTATTATGTGGCACTGGTTAAGTCCATATAACTCACATATATTTTTCCAGGAGTTTTGAAAATGATTTGGTTTTGGATCAAATCTAAACAAATTGAAATAAATAGAAAACAGAAACAAGTAAAGAGAGAGAGAGAGAGAGAGAGAGAGAGAGAGAGAGAGAGAGAGAGAAATACCTGGGCTTTAAGTGGCAGAAGAGGCCCAGCCCACCAGGGGCTGAGTCGTCTTCTTCCCCGTGCCAGGAGGACAGGCAGAGTCGTGCCAAGCTCGCCGACGACGCCTTGCCACCTCCTGCCTCCAGCACGATGCCCCGGACCTTTTGAGGATGCCACGACACCCTGGGATCCCCCGGGTCACTCCTTCGTCCTCATTCCCTCCCTCTCGTCCCTGTCTCGCTAGATCAGAGCCACCAAGCGGAGCTCATCGCGGTCGTGGCCGCCGTCTTCCCCTCGACCTATCGCCATGTCCAGGAGCATCGCCGGCCTCCTCCTCGTCGCCCAGCTGAAGAATGGGTGCTCGGCTGCCGGAAATCGTTGCCAGCTCCTCCATCTCCACCGCCGGCCGCCTCAGATCCTCGCCGTCGATTTGCACCATCCCGGCCGTCCCCGAGCCCGCTGACCAGCTCGTCCGCCTCCCAATGAGCTCCTTCTCCTCCCCCTGTGCTTCCCCCCTCCGTTTCCGTGCTATAGTCGATGCCCAGGAGCACCCGGAGCCGCCGTCCGCCATGGCCGACGAGCCCCGTGCTTGCGAGCACCTCCGCTCGAACCCGGAGCCTTGCACCGCCGGATCCCCGAGCTCCGGCCGCCACATTTGTGGTCACCACCATCAGCTCCAGCCTCCCCAGAGCCCGCCGCCGCCACCTCTGGATGCGCGCGAGCGCCAGCTCGCCGTAGCCGCAAACCCCGCCCGAAATGGTGCCCCACAGCACGATTCCGAGCTTCTCCGGCGAACTTCCGTCGCGGAAATAGTCGCCGGCGACCTCCCTCCGGCCAGCGCCGACGTGGAATGGTCATTAACCTCTAATGACACCGCTAATTAATACCCTGAGCCGCTGACAGTGGGCCCTGGAGTGGGTCAAACCCCTGGTCAGCGCGGGTTTAGCTCCTGGGTCGCTGACCAGTGGACCCCGCGTGTCAGGTTTGACCTGGACCCGGGTCATTTGACCTGCTGACGCAAGCATGACCTCAGGCTGACGCAATAAATATTTTCTATAATAAAACTAATTCCAAAAAATAGTTAAAACTTCTAAAATTCATAGAAAATAGTTTGTAAGTCAGATTGAAATAATTTATATATGAAAAATGATCAGAAAAATCCAATGAATCGGTTTATGGCATGATCATGCATGTTTGAACAAGTCAACATCACCAAGTAGGACATTTTATGATTAGGGAAAATTGGATAATTAGTTTTGTATTGGAATTTGATATATATTTGAATTCCACTTCAATTAACTTGGATTAATGTTGCATTAGGTCAATTCAGCACCTTAACATGCCATATCATACATCATGTTTGTTGCATCACGTTGAATGTGCTTCTTTCTTGTTTATCGGTGTTGTTCCCTCTCAGTAGACGTTACTCTGACGTTGAGATCGATGCCACCGATGAAGACTCACTGTTATCTTCGGAAGTGTCAGGCAAGCAACCCCCTTGAGCATTTCTATACAATCCCACTCTCTTGCTCTTGCTCTCATTTCAATGCATTAGGACAAACGATTCAACTGTTAGTTGTGTTCCGGTAGCTGAACCCACTCCTTTGCATGACCTGTCATTGTCACAGTAAATAGCTAAACCAAGCAACCTAGCATACCTGTTAGATGCTTGAGCCATGTTGTGCTATAAACCTATTATGCTTGCTATGCTTAGAGTTGTTTCAGGTCTGATTCATCTGGGTGATGAACCGGAGTGAAACGGATGGTTCCTGATGATGCGGGTTAAGTGTTGAACCTGTTTTGGTAAAGGTAGCAATGAGAAGCCATGTAGGAGTACATGGTGGGTTGTCTCATTCAGACCGCTCATAGGAACTGAGTTCCGTGTTTGTGTTCCTAGACTAGCTACTACCGCACATTGGGCTCCGGTAACTCGAGCTCTCTCGGCCTATTAACCTACCCTGTTCTCAGTCAAGGAGTCGCAGTAGTTCGAAACGTTGATAGGTGTGGCCGGGCCTGCGAAGTGGATGAACGGCCCAACCGGGACCGGCTTGGGGCCCTGCTCACAACGTTTGAGTCCATGTTGGAGACCTCGGCCGGACTTCCATTATGGGTTCCAACTCAGATAGGCGACTGCCTTGGACGTGAGTCGTTGTAAGTTAACGTCCGTGGCCGACTCCCTCACCTGGCTTCCGCTTGAAGGTTGCCGAGGTGCCTTTTTACGTGGACATGGCGGTAAGAGGCGGGAGCATGTGTAAAGAAGTATACCCCTGCAGGGTAATCCATCTATTCGAATACCCGCATCCGCAGATATGGACTACTTGGAGACTTGCATTGTTCATAGATAACTTTAAATGGATACTCTAAAATGCTCCAGATAAGTGTGAGTGCTATGGATGGCTTCTCGTAGGAAGACAAGAGAGGATCCATAGTGGTGTATTGATGTGGTGAATATGTGGACTCGTGTGTGATACGCCACCTCAAAGAAAGTACTCATAGTCGTAGTACAAGTTAGCCAAGAGTCAAAGCTGGCATTCTGCAGTAAACCCCACAATCCCATTCATTGATACATGATGCATATGTAGATAGTTCTCATGTAAGTCTTGCTGAGTACCTTCGTACTCACGTTTGCTTATTTATGTTTTTGCAGATGAGACTTTAGTCTCATTAGTGATTCTTACGACGTGAAGTTCGATGTTGACTAGATTAGCTTGGGAATCCCAGACAGAGGTCTGGCTCCTTTGGTAGGGTCGTTGTAGCTTTTCAGGCTCTTCCAACCGCTTTTATTAGATGTCTGTACCCAGACATGTAACTTCCGCTTGTTGTTTGTATGCTCTGAATGTTGGGTCATGTGACCCCTCCAGCTTGTAACATTATACTATGTTGGCTCTTCGGAGCCCTCTAAATAAATGTTATGTTGTAGAGTTTTGTTGTGATGCCATGTTGTATCTACACATATCATGCATATTGCGTGTATGTTTGAAATGCATTGGTATTTGTGGGATTCGACACCTAGTTGTATACCTTTTGTAACTTGCTTTATGGGGAATGCCTCTTTGTGCTTCCACCGAGCCTTGGTAGCTTGCTACTGCTCCGGACACATTGATTGACCGGCGTGTATCCTTCTTGCTGCTGTGTCTGTCCCTTCGGCAAAATGTCTCGCAGTGTAATGGAGTCCATGTAGCCTGCTATGACTCGTCTAAGCGCAGTTGATGACATTTATGTCCCACCGCGTAATGGAGTCCCTGTAGCTTGCTATGACTCGTCTACACACGCTCAGGACCGACACCTGCATTGTTGGGTTACGTATGCCTGTCCCTGTACGGTTGTGCCACTTGGGTCTATAACTAGTCATGTCGACCCGGGTTCTTTGACGTGTGAATGCTAGTGACATGTTCATATCCGTGAGCCAAAAGGCGCAAACGGTCCCGGCCAAGGTAAGGTGGCAGCCGTGGGTTACCGTGCGTGAGGCCGCAAAGTGGTGTGACATGTTACAGGCTGGATTCATATGGCTTAGGATCGGGGTCCCGACAGCGTTGGTATCAGAGTTTGACTGCCTGTAGGACTACCAAGCCAAACTGGTCGATGTTGAGTCTAGAACTACTTTAGTTATATAAGGGAATTGATTGTGGTAGGGAACGTAAGATTCTTTTTACTCCTTTCCTCGTGTTATTCTAATTCTGAGTCACCCTCTTCTTTATTCTACGGGGTTTAAAACTAGGCTTTCTCATCTATCTATCAGGATGACGAGTTACTATGTTGAAGGCTTATAGGAAAGTTGTGGTATTCTTGGATCGGTGTCTCCATAGGAATTCAATGTTATGTTGTTAGTTGTCTGGCAGGATGCCTCATATTTCATGCCCGTACAGCCGTTATGCTGTTCGAGTTATCCAAGGTTTCTAAATGATTTGATGCGTTTGCAAATCCTTTCCTCCAGAGTTAATGTCTTTTGGCCAGACTAAGCACACCAATTATCGTGTTGAGGTACTCCATTACCTTGACGTATTTGTTGAAGTGCTAGGAAACCATGTTATCTCGGAGAACCACCCAATAGTCCAGTTGTGTTTTGTGTTTCCAGTGTTGTTATTCTGGCCATCACTATCGAAAGCATCCCGTGATGCTACTTAGTTAGTAGGTATTCTGTTCTGGGTTCTTGAACCCGAGAATCATTCCGCTCACTCCTGTTGATAGTGTTTGCTCGTTCCCTAGGATGATTAGTAACCTTGCTATAGTCTTCAAGGTTCGTGGTTTATCCTTCTTCCAATACCATGAACCGTTATGGCAGAAGTTCCTCGTGAGCTTAAGATCACAACAAAAGCGCTCTTGATGAGTTCTCCATTCCATAGTTGTGACTCTGCCAATCCTACCTTTCCGCATGGGTTATCCGGAAGAATTTTGTTGAACTCGTTCGACATGCTGACCTATGCATCCACAACTCAAAAAAATCATGTGCTCTTGAGTTGCCCCCTTCATTTGTATTTTGACCTTCTTCTATCCGTGGATAGTCAAGAGTAGTTGTGCATTCATGGTCGTCGATGCCTATCATTCTTGTGGTCCGTCAGGTCATTCTATTTCAGAATGCCTAGGAGAAACAAACTCCAGTACCTCATCCATTTCTCGGATTGGGTCGAAGTAGTTGTATTCCGCAGATCAAAGTGCAAATCTAGCTTTTGCTCTGTTCTACCTTGAAGTATTACCCTCCTTATGTCAAGAGTATCGTGACAATTGCACCACCTCCCATGAATTCTTGATACAGTGGTACTTCTCGCCATCATTATTCATTCCTTGGCCTCCGAGTTGGTTGTAACCGAAACATCGACAAGTGAACCGTGATGTGTGAAATCAATACTCCTAGCAATTCCATTGCTTGGAAGTTAATGGACAATAATTTCATTCTTGGTGTGTTGGTTATTGAATCATCATTCTAAGATTGATTGTGCCACCTAGTCCATCTTTCATGGTGCACTATTCGATCAACGAGTTAGGATTGTGCCAATCCTTCGCTGTTTTGATCATATCATCTTGCCCTGAAAAGCAAGATTGTTCCCGAGCTTGATAACATATCGGTGGTCCGTGATTTTCCGAATATCTTCTCAGAAGTATCACCAGGTTGTCCCTTGACCGTTATGTTGAGTTCATGATCAAGTTAGTTTCCTGTAAGCCACCTCTTCCCCAAGACTCTGTGTTGGATATTCCTGAGCTAGTTGGTTAAGCTAAACAACAACTTGGAGAGTTGAAAGATAAAAGCTTGATCTAACTTAGTTCGTGCCAAAGGGATATCCTTGTATGTGTTTGTGTGTGTAGAATAAACATGATATCTTGATCGATTGATCCTTGTGATCAATTGTTGCATCTATTGTCTTGTCCAATATCTGATTTGAACATGGGCTATCGTCAAATCAAAATCAGAACCAACGATTATCGTAATGTTGTTTTACTTGTGGATGTTTCCTCGAGCATACACCATTACATCCTTTGGTCTGACCAATGCTACTAACTTGCCCACATAGTTGTGGAATTCCGTCTTTATGGATATTTGATGAGTTGTTGTGGAGCCCATCGACAACATCCTTATCTCCTCCATAACTCATGATGAACATTAAGCCAGTATTGGAAACTTTTGTAGGCATTATCTTCAGGTCTCGTACCTGAAGTATATGTTAGGTCTAGGAAGTGACTTCCTCTAATTCATGTGTACTTGATGCAAGTTGCCGCCATGAATTCGGGATAAGTTATTTTGTTCTCTCCGGAGCCATCCCAAGTCGATCATGCATGTGCGAAGTATGGTGTGGTTGAGAGATTAGCTACCTCCAATCCACATGTATTTCCTAGCACACCAAGCCACTGATTGACTTGTTCAAGGAAAAGAAGTTAAGTGCTACTCCTGAAGGTACCAGATGGACTTGCACCCAGCTTCGTTATCCGCAATGATGGTTCCTAACCAGAACTCGGAAGTGTTTTGTTGTAAGGTTTCTATGTGGTCACAATTGTCTTGGACACTGTGTTCATATGGGTCTTGCAATCCAGCTCATGTTTTGGTGCTGACTTCCGTAGTTCCTCTCCCGATAATCCTGCAACGTCATCTCGTCGATTTGTGTTGAAACCTTTCACTTTCAGACATGCTGAGTCTGGAATATCCTGACACCAACAATATCTGAATTTTAGGCAGATATAATGGTTGGAACGTTACCCAAGAATTATAATATTGATCTCTCTATAACCCGGTAACGTGATGTTGTGGCTAAAACACCTAGCCGGAAGACTTATTATTATAACATCTTGTATCAGCAACATTGGCCACTTCCCCATGAGGACCTTGTATGACTTGCTCTAAAGTTATTTCTCATGGACCCTTGGGACCCCCTGAAGTCCGACCTCTACTTGATGTTCTAGATACCAAGCATTATCTATAATTGGGTATCCTAGTACAACAAGGAAAACATTAGAAGCAGAGTGCTAAATGTCTCTCGGTCGATCATCCAGATTTCGTTTTCTTGGCAAAGCTAAGATGAAATATGAGAAAGTGATGTCTTCCTTTGCATCTGCATCCTCCATCGCTATTCATCATGGTAGTATGGTGTGTTGCCAGGATCCTTCGCATGGATGTTGTTAGAACCATGATGGATATGGAAATGCTCAAGTTCTTGAGAGCATGCTCAGACACTGGGTTATACCTCGGTATCAATTGGAATGTGCCTTCCATTTGCCGAGTTATCCTATAACTCTAGTTTCCTTTCCAAGCTGAGTATGCCATTCTTTCAAATTCTTTCCAACAATCGTTGGTGAATTGCCTTAGCCTAGTAGGAAGAGTTTCAATGATCTTTGTATCAAAAGTAATTCTTTTTGCCACTTAAGGGATAATCCTACGAGTCACCTTTCTTACGGTACCCGTTATGGTATGAAGGGCAACTAACTCCTCGCTACTTTGAAACCTCATCACCATCTACTTTAGCGTGGAATTGTTGCCTACCAATTGAACCTTTGTCATCTACTTCTTTTATCGCTCTCGATGTGTGTTTTGCGTCTCAGCTCAAGGGATGCTCCTACGTCTCATTCTACGAGTTGATCCTGAGTTGCTTGATCTTTGAGAAGATCGATTCTTGTAGAGTTTTCTGTTCCTCTTGTCGTCATGTTTGGATGAAGATCCCAAAGGAAAAGATGTCAAGATCAGCATGATGCAATGAATCAACATCTCCGAGAAGGGCAATTGGATCCTGACGATCACGAAGTTGTGATAGTTTAGTGTTCCCTCTTGCTCTTACCCTAGACCTGAATCTCGGGACGAGATTCTTGTTTAGTGGGGGTGAGTTGTCACAGCCCCAGTTTAGCTTTGCTTGTCATTGCATATCCATGCATGCATTCTAAATTCAAATGAATTTGAATTGGGGAATTATCAAGCCTCAGAGAGAATTTTGACAAATGAGCAATATAAAAATTGCCTCAAAGAAGTCCAAGAAAATGTTCCTCTTACTGTGTCAAAATATTGGCAAGAGGTAAAATTCAAACCAATATTTTTGGACTCACAGGATTATTATCTTGGGAATTTGAGTTAAACCAACAATTATTTGCAATGGACTTATATCTATTATATATACAATATTTGTCCATTAATCCTGAAACTTATTATGTGGCACTGGTTAAGTCCATATAACCCACATATATTTTTCCAGGAGTTTTGAAAATGATTTGGTTTTGGATCAAATCAAAACAAATTGAAATAAATACAAAACAGAAACAAGTAGAGAGAGAGAGAGAGAGAGAGAGAGAGAGAAATACCTGGGCTTTAAGTGGCAGAAGAGGCCCAGCCCACCAGGGGCTGAGTCGTCTTCTTCCCCGTGCCAGGAGGATAGGCAGAGTCGTGGCAAGCTCGCCGACGACGCCTTGCCACCTCCTGCCTCCAGCACAACGCCCCGGACCTTCTGAGGATGCCACGACACCCCGGGACCCCCCCTGGCCACTCCCTCGTCCTCATTCCCTCCCTCTCGTCCCTGTCTCGCTAGAACAGAGCCACCGAGCTGAGCTAGTCGCCGCCGTTCGTCGCAGTCGTGGCTGCCGTCTTCCCCTCGACCTATCGCCATGTCCAGGAGCATCGCCGGCCTCCTCCTTGTCTCCCAGCTGAAGATTGGGTGCTCGGCTACCGGAAATCGTCACCAGCTCCTCCATCTCCACCGTCGGCCGCCTCGGATCCTCGCCATCGATTTCCTCCGTCCCGGCCGTCCCCGAGCACGCTCACGAGCTCCTCCGCCTCCCAATGAGCTCCTGCTCCTCCCCCTGTGCTTCCCCCCTCCGTTTCCGTGCTATAGTTGATGCCCCAGGAGCACCCGGAGCCGCCGTCCGCCATGGTCGACGAGCCCCGTGCTCGCGAGCACCTCCGCTCAAACCCGTTGCATAGTCATGCTCCTGGCGACCCCAGGCCACCGTAGAGCCCAACCGAGAGCCTCCTCGTGAACCGCAGCCTTGCACCGCCTGATCCCCGAGCTCCGGCCGCCGCATTTGTGGTCCCCGCCATCAGCTCCAGCCTCCCCAGAGCCCGCCGCCACCACCTCTGGATGCGCGTGAGCGCCAGCTCGCCGTAGCCGCAAACCGCGCCTGAAATGGTGCCCCACAGCACGATTCCGAGCTTCTCCGGCGAACTTCCGTCGCGGGAATAGTCGTCGGCGACCTCCTTCCGGGCAGTGCCGACATGGCATGGTCATTAAGCTCTAATGACACCGCTAATTAAGCCCCTGAGGCGCTGACAGTGGGCTCTGGAGTGGGTCAAACCCCTGGTCAGCGCGGGTTGAGCCCCTGGGTCACTGACCAGTGGACCCCGCTTGTCAGGTTTGACCTGGACCCGGGTCCTTTGACCTGCTGACGCAAGCATGACCTCA
The DNA here is from genome assembly GCA_039707655.1 of Elymus sibiricus. Classification (NCBI taxonomy): domain Eukaryota; kingdom Viridiplantae; phylum Streptophyta; class Magnoliopsida; order Poales; family Poaceae; genus Elymus; species Elymus sibiricus. The sequence goes on from CM077665.1 coordinate 246,104,967, forward strand.
GGCTGACGCAATAAATATTTTCTGTAATAAAACTAATTCCAGAAAATAGTTAAAACTTCTAAAATTCATAGAAAATAATCTGTAAGTCAGATTGAAATAATTTATATATGAAAAATGATCAGAAAAATCCAATGAATCTGTTTATGCCATGATCATGCATGTTTGAACAAGTTAGCATCACCAAGTAGGACATTTTATGATTAGGGAAAATTGGATAATTATTTGATATATATTTGAATTCCACTTCAATTAACTTGGATTAATGTTGCATTAGGTCAATTCAGCACCTTAACATGCCATATCATACATCATGTTTGTTGCATCACATTGAATGTGTTTGTTTCTTGTTTATCTGTGTTGTTCCCTCTCGGTAGACGTTACTCTGACGTTGAGATCGATGCCACCGATGAAGACTCACTGTTATCTTCAGAAGTGTCAGGCAAGCAACCCCCTTGAGCATTTCTATGCAATCCCACTCTCTCGCTCTTGCTCTCATTTCAATGCATTAGGACAAACGATTCAACTGTTACTTGTCTTCCGGTAGCTGAACCCACTCCTTTGCATGACCTGTCATTGTAACAGTAAATAGCTAAACCAAGCAACCTAGCATACCTGGTTGATGCTTGAGCCATGTTGTGCTATAACCCTGTTATGCTTGCTGTGTTTAGAGTTGTGTCAGGTCTGATTCATCTGGGTGATGAACCGGAGTGAAATGGATGTGTCCTAATGATGAGGGTTAAGTGTTGAACCTGTTTTGGTAAAGGTAGCGATGAGAGGCCATGTAGGAGTACATGGTGGGTTGTCTCATTGAGACCGCTCAAAGGAACTGAGTTCCGTGTTTGTGTTCGAAGATTAGCTACTACCGCACATTGGGCTCCGGTAACTCAAGCTCTCTCGGCCTATTAACCTACCCTGTTCTCGGTCCAGGAGTCGTAGTAGTTCGAAACGTTGATAGGTGTGGCCGGGCCTGCGAAGTGGATGAATGGCCCAATCGGGCCCGTCTTGGGGCCCTACTCGCAATGTTTGAGGCCATGTTGGAAACCTCTGCCGGACTTCCATTATGGGTTCCAACTCACATAGGCGACTGCCTTGGACATGAGTCATTGTAAGTTAATGTCCGTGGCCGACTCCCTCGCCTGGCTTCCGCTTGAAGGTTGTCGAGGTGCCTTTTTACGTGCACATGGCGGTAAGTGGCGGGAGCATGTGTGACGAAGTACACCCCTGCAGGGTAATCTATCTATTCAAATAGCCGCGTCTGCGGATATGGACTACTTGGAGACTTGCATTGTTCATAGATAACTTTAAATGGATACTCTAAAATGCTCCAGATAAGTGTGAGTGCTATGGATGGCTTCTCGTAGGAAGACGAGAGAGGAACAATAGTGGTGTATTGATATGGTGAATATGTGGACTCGTGTGTGATACACCACCTCAAAGAAAGTACTCATAGTCGTAGTATAGGTTAGCCAGGAGTCAAAGCTGGCATTCTGCAGTAAACCCCACAATCCCGTTCATTGATACATGATGCATATGTAGATAGTTCTGATGTAAGCCTTGCTGAGTACCTTTGTACTCACGTTTGCTTATTTATGTTTTTGCATACGAGACTTCAGTCTCATTAGTGATTCTGACGACGTGAAGTTCGATGTTGACTGGATTAGCTTGGAAATCCCAGACAGAGGTCTGGCTCCTTTGGTAGGGTCGTTGTAGCTTTTCAGGCTCTTCCAGCCGCTTTTATTAGATGTCTGTACCCAGACATATAACTTCCACTTGTTGTTTGTATGCTCTGAATGTTGGGTCATGTGACCCCTCCTGCTTGTAACATTATACTATGTTGGCTCTTCGGAGCAATCTAAATAAATGTTATGTTGTAGAGTTTTGTTGTGATGCCATGTTGTATCTACACATACCATGCATATTGCGTGTATGTTTGAAATGCATTGGTATGTGTGGGATTTGACACCTAGCTGTATACCTTTAGTAGCCTGCTTTACGGGGAAATGCCTCTTTGTGCTTCCACCGAGCCTTGGTAGCTTGCTACTGCTCCGGAGACATTGATTGACCGGCGTGTATCCTTCTTGCTGATGTGTCTGTCCCTTCGGGGAAATGTCTCGCAGTGTAATGGAGTCCATGTAGCCTGCTATGACTCGTCTAAGCGCAGTTGATGACATTTATGTCCCACCGCGTAATGGAGTCCCTGTAGCTTGCTATGACTCGTCTACACACGCTCAGGACCGACACCTGCATTGTTGGGTTACGTATGCCTGTCCCTGTACGGTTGTGCCACTTTGTGCTTCCACCGAGCCTTGGTAGCTTGCTACTGCTCCGGACACATTGATTGACCGGCGTGTATCCTTCTTGCTGCTGTGTCTGTCCCTTCGGCGAAATGTCTCGCAGTGTAATGGAGTCCATGTAGCCTGCTATGACTCGTCTATGCGCAGTTGATGACATTTATGTCCCATGACGTAATGGAGTCCCTGTAGCTTGCTATGACTCGTCTACACACATAGATGACTGACACCTGCATTGTAGGGTTACGTATGCGTGTCCCTATACGGTTGTGCCACTTGGGTCTATAACTAGTCATGTCGACCCGGGTTCTATGACGTGTGAATGCTAGCGACATGTTCATATCCGTGGGCCAAAAGGCGCAAACGGTCCCGGCCAAGGTAAGGTGGTAGCCGTGGGTTACCGTGCGTGAGGCCGCAAAGTGGTGTGACATGTTACAGGCTGGATTCATATGACTTAGGATCGGGGCCCCGACAGGGGTCAAACCTAACGTGTGCGGTCCACACGTTAGTGGCATAGTGACTAACCAGGGTTTAATCCCGCATTGACCCAGCTTTGACCCGAGGTGGGGCCCGACTGTTATACTCACAGTGGGGTTTAATTTGTTCCTAATTAACCACATACGTCACTCGACCGGAGTTTAACCGTCGGCGACCACACAGGGCGGTGGAGGTTCACCGGAACGACACTGTGAGTGGCGGAATGATGCGTTGCGGGCACCAAACTATAACTCTCTCTCTCTCTCGCGGGCATCTAAAGGACCAACCAGCAGGTCAGGTGGTCACTGGAATCATAGCTGGCGATGACCTTGCATGGTGGCTGGAGCTACTGTCTGCACGACGCAGCGTTAGAGCCAGCGGGCGAGCGAGCAGAGGGGCTTGGTAGCGTCGTGGGGGCTCCAGGAGCTCGGTCTGGTGCTCGACTTTGACCTATGCGAGGTCCAGTAGCGAGGCGAAGTAGCATGTCGATGGCGAGCTCCAGCTAATCGAGGAGACTGGCTAAAGGACGGAAACAACAAGAAGAATAGAGAGGAAACAAAGGAGGCCTCATGTTACGTTGGACGGGAGAGTCCGTGGGCTCTGGGGAATCCTTGACGACGCGAATCGACCGGAGACGGCCGTCGTGTCCAGAGGTTGAAGACAAAGCAATGGCGGGGCTGTAGGGCACCCGAGGACGCGAGCATCGACATGGTGATGTTGTTGATTGAGGCGAAGACGATGACCATGCTCATGCGACTTATCGGCGTTGTTGGCCATGCTAGCAAGCGATGGCGGCAACCGCTCTCTCTCTTGGGTGGCCACGGAATGAGCGCTACAGAGGAGGAGAGGGATCAGAGAGAACGGGGAGGAAGAGAGGGCACTCGTGCCAGTCTCCCATAGAAGGAGATAGGCATGGGGACACCTTGGTGTCCAGAAGAAGGAGGTGGAGGTTGTTGTATGTGTGGGCGACACGCCCTCGTGCCTACTGGCACGAGGTTGAAGACGCTCGGCTGCCTGGTGGGCTGGGCTGCCTAACAAGCGAGCTACATGTAAGTTTGTTTTATTCTCCGTTTTGTTTTATTTCTTGTTTTCTATTTATTCAATCTGTTTTTGATTTGATTTTCAAACCAAACAAATTTATAAAATTCTAAAAATTTATATGTCGATTTAATGGACAAAACAAAAACCACATACTGGGTTTCGGAATATTTGAACTCATATCCTATTTATGATGTATATAAATCCAACTCAAATAGTTATTGATCTAAATTCACAGTCCCAAAATAATTCCTTAAAAATGCTCCTAAATTTTAGTTTTATATATAGCTCTTGCCAAAATTCTCAGAACTATTTGAAAAGCATTTTGGAAACAATGAATCCAATTTTTGGGATTCTTTACCCTTTTTAAATTGAATTGTGAGGCTTTAAATTTTCCTCAATTCAACTTTTAGAGAAAATAAAGATGATGCATGAAGATTTGTGCAACTAATTACAAACAATATCTAGGGTTGTGATAACTCACCCCCGCTAAATAAGAATCTCGTCCCGATATTCCCGACGTAGGGTAAGGAAACGAGGGGTCACGAAACTAACACAGTCTTCTTGATCAAATTGCCCTTCTCGGAGATGCTGATTCACTGCAACATATTGATCTTGGCGCCTTTGCCTTCGAGGTCTTCACGCAACACAACAACGAAAAAACAAACACTATAGGAATCGATCTTCTCGATGATCAAGTAACTCACGTTTAACTCATGGAATGACACGTGCACAAAACACACATCAGGGGTGATGGGAAGAAGGAAAAGACGAAAGTTCCATTTTGTAGGCAACAATTCCATGCTTAAGAAGATGGTGAATGAGTTTCAAAGTAGCGAGGAGTTAATTGACATGATTCCATAATGGGGCACCTTAGGGGAGGTGACTCGTAGAATTATTTCCTGAAGTGGCAAAAAGAATTAATTTTGATACAAAGATCATTCAAACTCTTCATACCAGGCTAAGGCAATTCACAAACAATCGTTTGAAGGAATTTGAAAGAATGACATACTCAGCTTGGAAAGGAAACTAGAGTTATAGGACAACTTGGCAAATGGAAGGCACATTCCAATTGATATCGAGGATATAACCTAGTGTTTGAGAGTGCTCTCAAGAACTTGAGCATTTCCATATTCATTAGGGTTTTTGCCAACATATGTACCAAAGAACTTGGTAACACCTCATACTACAACAATGAACATAGATGGAAGATGCAGATGCGAAGTAAGACAACACTTTCTCAGGTTTCAACTTAGCTATGCCAAGGAAACGAAATCTAGATAATCAACCGAGAGAAATTAGCACTCTGCTTCTAATATTCTCCTTGATGTTCTAGCTACCACGATCATGCTTCATAATTGCATTGACCTGGTCATCAAATAAAGGTCGGACTTCGGGAGAATAGAGAATCCATAAGAAAAAACTTCTAGAATAAGTCATACAATCCTCATGGAAGAATGGCCATATTACTGATACAAGATACTATAATAATAGATCTTCCGGCTAGTTGTGTTGGCCACAACATCCACCTTACCGGTTTAGAAAGACCAATATTATAATTCTTGGGAAGCATTCACACCATCATATATGTCTAAGATTCAGATCTGGTTGTTGTCAGGATATTCCAGACTCAGCATGTCCAAAGAAGAAAGTTTGCAACACAATTCGATGAGATGACGTTGTGAGATTCTCGAGAAAGGAGCTACGATAGCTGTCAGTGTCAAAACCGGCAGATCTCGGGTAGAGGGTCCCGAACTGTGGATCTTGGGCTGATGGGTAACAGGTGACAAGGGGAACGGTTTTACCTAGGTTCGAGCCCTCTCGATGAAGGCAAAACCCTACGTCCTGCTTTATTTTCTATTAATAGCTCGGCGTGGCTTGTACATGATTTCGAAAGGTAAGAGCTCAATGGCCCATTTAGCTATGCGGCCCGTGGCATCCCTGTTGTTGTTTATGTCATTGAGGGGTACTTCGGATGCCACCGTGACCGAACACTCTTGAAAGTAGTGTCGAAGCTTGCGGGATGCCATAAAACTTGTATAGGCTATCTTCTGGTAGTGCGGGCAGCGCATTTTACACGGGGTGAGCACTTCTGACATGTAGTAGACTGGTTTCTGCACCCGGAGCTTGTGGCCTTCAGCCTCTCGTTCGACGACAAGAACTGCGCTGACCACTTAATTGGTGGCCGAGATGTACAATGGCATTGGTTCTCCTGTAGCAGGTGCCGTTAGTATGGGATTCCTGGCCAATAGTGTTTTGATTTCTTCTAATGTGGTTGTTGCCTCGTCAGTCCACTCGAAGTTTTTGGTCCGTTTGAGCAGTTTGTAGAGTGGCAGTGCCTTTTCACCGAGGCGGGAGATGAAGCGACTCAAAGCCGCTACGCAACTCGCCAGTTTTTGTACGTGCTTCAACTTCCGCCGGGAACTCCAGCTGGGATAGGGCCTGGATTTTAGCCGGATTGGCTTCTATTCCCCTGTGGGAGATGATGAATCCGAGTAGTTTACCTATGGGAACCCCGAAGACACTCTTGTCCTGGTTAAGCTATATATCGTAAGTCCGCAAATTATCAATGTTTGTTCGGAGGTCATCTACTAGCTGGCTGACGTGTTTGGTCTTGATGACCACGTTGTCCACGTATGCTTCGACAGTTTTGCCGATTTGTTTTTGTAGGCATGTCTAAATCATGCGTTGATACGTAGCGCCTGCGTTTTTCAAACCAAAAGGCATTGTCTTGAAGCAAAATGGACCGTAGGGGGTGATGAAGGCAGTCACAGCCTGGTCAGACTCCTTCATCTTATTTGATGGTATCCGGAGTAGGCATCAAGGAAACATAGTGAGTCGTGCCCGGCGGTGGCGTCGATGATCTTGTCTATGCGAGGTGGAGGGAAGGGATCCTTGGGGCAGGCTTTATTTAGGTCTTTAAATCGACACACAGCTGCCAGGATTTGTCCATTTTAGGCACCATGATCAAATTTGCCAACCACTCCGGGTATTTAATATCGCGGATGAATCCGGCCTCAAGCAATTTGCTAGTATGGTACCCATGGCTTGACGCTTAGGTTTGGAAAACTAGCGTAGCGCCTGTTTGACTGGTTTAAAGCCTGCAATTAAGTTCAGGCTGTGCTCTGTGAGTCTCCGTGGGATTCCTAGAATATCCGAAGGGTGCCAGGCGAATATGTCCCAGTTCTCATGCAGGAATGTGCACAATGCTTCGTCGACTGCAGGGTCCAGCTGAGCTCCAATGGACGCTGTCTTATTGGGGTCCGTTGGGTGTACCTGGAATCTGATTATCTCATTCGCCGGCTAAAAGGAAGTGGACTTTGGCCTTTTGTTGAGGGTTACGTCGTCCTTATCTACCATTGAGCAGAGTGCAGTTAACTCTTCGGTCGCGAGGGCTTCGTATAGTGCCTCAAGGGCGAACGATGCGGTTTTATTTTCGGCCCGAAGGGCTCTATCCACATCGCTTATCAGTGTAATGACACCGTTGGGCCCTGACATCTTGAGTTTCATGTACCCGTAGTGTGGTATGGCCTGGAATCTGGTGAATGCTTCGCGCCCTAGCAGGACGTGAAAGCCACTGTGAAAGGGTACGATATGGAAGACAAGTTCCTCCGACCTATAGTTCTCTAGAGTACCGAATACCACGTCGAGGGTGAATCGTCATGTGCATCATGCCTCTCTTCCGGGGATAATCCCCTGAAAGGTAGTGGAGCTGTGCTCGATGCGAGCTCTGTCGAACTGCATCTTGTTCAGCGTATCCTCGTAGATGAGGTTTAAGCCGCTGCTGCCATCCATGAGCACCTTGTGGAGCCGAAAACCGTCTATTATATGGCTGAGAACCAGAGCGACAGGTGTTCGGTCGGAGTGGGCTCTCGGCTGGTCTTCCTTAGCGAAAGTTATGGCTGTGTTGGTCCAAGAATTTGTTGTTGCCACATGGTATACATGGTCGAGTTCTCGAAGAGCTCTCTTCCTTCGATTGTTCGAGGGGAACATTTCATAGATCGTTAGGATTTCGGCATTGTTATCGGATGGTGTGGCTGGGCATTTTACTCAGTGATGAGGTACCGAGGATGGCCTCCCCGCTCTTTGCAACTTGCCTCATGACCCAGCAAGCTCGAAGGCCGTGAGTCGGGTTCGTATTCAACAAGGAGGAGTGTATGGGGCACGGCCTATCCAATAGTTCGTCCAGAACAGTCCTGTACCCTTCAAGGGGTCTAGTATTTTTATCAGTGGGCTCATGTTTGGCTGACTGTCTCGGGGATATACGCTTCTTCTGAGCTCCTCTAGTCGTTGAGCCTGCCATGTGCTCTCCATGGCGTAGTACTTGCATACTAGATTTGATAGCTCTGTGAAGTCTCGGATGTGGCAATGAGCGAGGGCGTTTAGGATCCCGTCGTCCCGGCAGTTACGCCGGAAGGCTGCTATGATCTCCTGATCGCTACAGTCTGCCATCTTGTTTTTGACAATGAGGAATCGAGCCCAGTAATGGTGGACGGTTTCCCCAGGCTATTGTATGATATACAGCAGATCCCATAAGTCAGGCCTCCCTGAATTGGTTGGAGAGTATTCGACGTGGGTGGTGGGTGGGAAAAAATTTCTTATCCCCATAGATCGCAAGTCCAGCGATGTGATGGCTGATTCTTGTGCCGCGGTGATACTCGGCGCCCCGTATTCATGGTCCAGGTTAACATCTGGACTCTTCTGCCCCGACTCAAGGTCGAATGACAGATTGGGAACTGCTCCCGAATTATCCACAGGGTCTAGTCCAGATTCCGAATTAGGCACGCAATCGTGGGGATCGGAGGCTGGAACATAGACCGTCCTCAATTCCGGAAGTTTAGAGGACGAGCCTTCGACCGAACTCTCGATGGTGGCTACTAGATGCGTGGTAGGAGGGACGTGAATTTCCCTGTCATTGGGTTTGAGCCCGATCTGGTCATAGATTGAGGGTTGGTCGCTGGTCATTCCCATGGCCTGAAACCGTCCCAGTAATTCATTCAAAGATGAGACGTCCGCGGGGTTCATGTTCCCGGGGTACGTGGGGTTGATTCGCAACGCTATTGCCGGGGCCCTCAAGGGTATCCCCGGGTGCTGCTCAGCCGGTAAGGATCCGGAGTGTCGTCTGGATCGGGACTTAGGGATGGACCAAGGACGGAGGGCACCTCTACAGCGGGATCCTGCGTTGCCGGGGGTATGGTATGGAGGCCCGTGAGTTCGAGAGGAGCCACCAACTTGGTTAAGACGAGATCTCCCCGGGAGTCGGCAAGGAACTCTAGGTTCCCAAGCCTGAACTCCTGGTCAGGGGCGAAACTCCGGACCCGGCCCAGACGGCCGGTTGGGTCCGTGTGCAGCACGACGCTACCGAACGTGAAGATCTATCCGGGGGCAAAAGTGTCCCCATTACAGACTTCACTACTAAAGGTTAAACGAGCCATCAATCCTTCTAGTGATCCCACAGTGGAACTCTCAATGAAAGCACCAATATCGGTCTCAAAACCGGCAGATCTCGGGTAGGGGGTCCCGAACTGTGGATCTTGGGTCGATGGGTAACAGGTGACAAGGGGAACGGTTTTACCCAGGTTCGGGCCCTCTCGATGGAGGTAAAACCCTTCGTCCTACTTTGTTTTGTATTGATGAAGGAGTATCGAGTCCAGAGTTGATCTTCCTCGAGATCCTATTAAGTGGTCTAGAACCCTTAGAGTTATGAGCTTAGTCTGCCCTACGTTCTAAGACCCTCTGGTTTATATAAACACCAGCGGTACCTAGGGTTGCACAATGTCGGTTACATCAGGAAAGAACATGCCGAACTTATCATTGTATCCATGGAGTATACGTCACGCCTTGAGAAATTCCCATCTTGGTTACGGTGTCATAATCTTCGGGCTTCCATTGATAATCACAAGGCGGCCCACTATCCGGCCTATAGGGATGGGACGGCGCCTGAGGACCCCTTACTCAAGGACTCCCTCAACAGCAAGCTCCAAAACATCAGCTGGTTTGCAAGATACATGTGAATAGAATGTCCAGGACAATCGTGGCCACATAGAAATCTTACAACAAAATATCACCGAGTTTTGGTTGGGAACCACCATTAAAGATATCGAAGTCTCCGTGCGGAAGTCTAAAGTATTAACCTTAGAACAGACTCCTTTTTCACGAACAAATCAATCAAGGGCTTGGTGTTCTCGGAAAGACATATGGAGTGGATGTGGCCAACCTATTAGACCATAGAATACTTCACACATGCATGAATGACTTGGGAAGATTTCAGAGGAAGCAACAATAAGCTTTCTCGAATTTACCGTGGCTACTTACATCAAATACACGTGAATTAGAGGATGTCACTTCTTTCATCCAAACATATACTTCATGAACTAACACAAAGATAATGCTTACAAAAGTTTGCAACACTAGCTTGATGTTCCTCAAAATCATGTAGAGGATATAGATGTTGTCGATGGGCTCAACAACAATTTATCGAGATTTCCATAAAGATGGAATTCTATAACTATGTGAGCAAGGTGATGGCATTGGTCAGACTAGAATATATAATGGTGTATGCTCGAGGAAATATCCACGGGTAAGACAACATTAAGAAAATCCTTGGTACTTATTTTGATTTTATGATAGCCCACACTCAAATCAACATTCTGGTTACAACTAACACTAAGACCTAGGAATGAATAATGATGGCAAGAAGTATCACTATATCAAGAATTCGTAAAGAAGTTGTGCAATTCTCACGATATTCCTAACATAAAGAGGCAATACTTCAAGGTAGAATAGAACAAAAGTTGGATTGGCATTTTGATATGTGGAATACAACTGCTTTGACCCAATCATTGAAATGGCTGAGCTACTGGATTTTGCTTCTCCTAGTCATTCTAAAATAGCATGGCTCGATGAACCAGAAGAATAATAGGCATTGATAACATAAATGCACAACATACTCTTGACTATCCACTGATAGATGGAGGTCAGAATTCAACTGAAGAGGGACAACTCAAAGGGACATATGATTTTCTAAGTTGTGAATGCATAGATTAACATGTCAAACAAGGCTCAATATATTTCCTCTGGATAACCCATGCAGAAAGGTAGGATTGGCAGAGTCACAATTTTGGAAAGGAGAAATCATCAAGAGCACTCTTACTGTGATATTTTGGTTCAAGAGAACTTCTGCCAAGGATGTTACATGGTATTGGAAAAATGATATACCACGGACCTCAAAAACTAGAACAAGATCACTATATATCCTAAAGGAGAAGCAACTACTACCAACATGAATGACTGGAATGAATCATGGGTTCAAGAACCCAGAGAAAGAATACCTACTACTAAATAACATCACCGGATGCTTTCGAGAATGATGGCCAGAATCATCACATAGAGAACACAAGACATGGCTGGATTACTGGGTGGTTCTCTTGCATAACTTGGTTTCCTAACACCTCTAACAGTTACGTCAAGGTAATAGAGTACCTCAACATGGCAATTAGTGTGTCTAGTCCAGTAAAAAAGACATCAAAATAGATTGAAAGGATTTGCAATTGCATAAGATTATCTAGAACCCTAGGATAACTCGGACGTCATAACAGTTGTACGTGCATGAAATATGAAACAACCTACAAGACAACTGACAACATAACACTGAATTCCGATGGAAACACCGATCCAAGAAGACAACACCGTTCCTATAAGTCTCCAGCACAGTAACCCGACATCCTAATAGATAGATGGGAAAGCCTAGTTTCTTAATCCTCGTAGAAGAGAAGAGGGTGACTAAGAATTAGAATGACATAAGAAGAGGAGTAAAAAGAGCCTTACATTCCCTTCCACAATAAATTCCCTTATATAACTAAAGCATTCCAGCCTCAACATCGACCAAGGTACTTTGTAATCCTACAGGCAGTTGGGCTCTGATACCAAATCTGTCGAGACTTCGGTCCTAGATCATACGGATCTAGCATGTAACACATCATATCACTTTGTGGCCTCATACACGACATCCCACGGCTACAACCAATACTTTGACCGGGACCGTTTGCGTGTTTTGGCTCAAGTATATGCTCATGTCGCTACCATCCATATAGCTCATGAAATATGAAAAAACCTACAAGACAACTAACAACATAACACTGAATTCCTATGGAAACACCGATCCAAGAAGACAACACCTTTCCTATAAGTCTCCAGCACAGTAACCTGACATCCTAATAGATAGATGAGAAAGCCTAGTTTCTTAATCCCCGTAAAAGAGAAGAGGGTGACTCGGAATTAGAATGACATAAGAAGAGGAGTAAAAAGAGCCTTACATTCCCTTCCACAATAAATTCCCTTATATAACTAAAGCATTCCAGACTCAACATCGACCAAGGTACTTGGTAATCCTACAGGCAGTTGGTCTCTGATACCAAATCTGTCGAGACTTCGGTCCAAATGACACGGATCTAGCATGTAACACATCATATCACTTTGTGGCCTCATACACGACATCCCACGACTACAACCAATACTTTGACCGGGACCATTTGCGTGTTTTGGCTCACGTATATGATCATGTCGCTACCATCCATATAAAAAAGAACCCGGGTCAACATGAATAGTTATATACCAAGGTGGCACAAACATATACGGACAGACATAGGTAACCCATCAATGCATGTGTTGGTCATCAGCGTGTGTAACCAAGTCGTAGAAAGCTACAATGACTCTAGTAAATACCGTGTGACATTTTCCCTTAGGGACAAACACAAGAGTAAAAGAAGGATACATGACGGTCAAACAATGTGTCCGGAGCAGTAGCGAACTACCAAGGCTCGGTGGAAGCAGAAAGAGGCATTTCCCTGTAAGGAAGACTACCATAGGCATACAACTAGGTGTTGAACCCCACAAACAGAAATACATATCACAAGTACGCATAACATGCAAGTATGTGTTGGTACGACATGGAATCTCGACATAACTCTACAACTCAAGTATAGATGAGGCTCGAAACAGCCAACATATTATGAGTTTACAAACAAAGGTCTAATGACCCAACATACAAAGTTATACAAGTAATGGAAGCATAAACCTGTGTGAGTATAGACAACTGAAAATAAAGAGGGCTAGTAAGCCTGTCTATCCACAAGACCCTCCATAGGAGCCATACCTCTGTCTGGGATTCCCAAGCTACTCGGTTAATATTGAACTCATCGTTGAAACCACTAGTGAGACTCTCTGCAAAACAAAATTAAGCAACCGTGAGTACAAAGGTACTCAGCAAGACATACATCAGAACTAACTACTTATGCATCAATATCAGCAAATGGGATTGTGGAGTTTAACTGCAGGAAGCCAGCTTTGACATTTGGCTAACTTGTACTGCAACTATTATTATTTCTTTGGGGTGAGAGAGGGCACACAAGTCCACATAGTCACCACATCAATACACCAGTATAGATCCTCTCCCATCTCCCTACAAGAAGGTCATCTATAGAACTCACACTTATCTTACGCATTTTAAAGTATCCATTTAAAGTTGTCTATGAACCATATAAGTTTCCATGTAGTCCATATCCGCAGACGCGACTATTCGAAGAGATTGATTACCGTGCAAGGTGTCGTGGTACACGAACAGGGGTGTTCATTTTCCCCCTGACTTGTGCACGGACGATGGGCCTCCGACCCGATGGCCTGAGCCTACCGGGAACAACTACTGCCTCGCCAACACCAACACAAGACAAAGAAGCCGCTCTATGTGAGATCAAGAAGCGCATCAAGAAGATAACGTCAACATCCAAGCCCCGGTAGAGGCAGTCTACACTGGCTACCAACGCCGGCAAGCTCAATGCAACGGCCCAGGAGGGGCCCAAAGCGCGCCAGCCACGTCCCCGGTGCCTGCCAGGGGCCGAGGCGTGCGCATCTTCAGGAAGACCCAGCAAGCCATCTCCCTGCAGGCGCGAGCCGATCGGCCACCGCTCCACCACATCGCGACGCTAGTCACTTGTCGTTGCGGTGTCGAGCCCTCAGGTGGCTATGTGGCTCTCGCTAAGCACGTGGAGACGCACCGGAAGACAGATTATGCCCAGTTGACACCCGTTCAGAGGCGTTTCAAGACACTAAGCAACAGTCAGCTAAGCGGTGGTAAGAGCTTGCCGGGGATGCATCCCCGCGCGCCACCTAGACTAGCAATCATGGTATTTTGTCCTAAATGGCAGAGTTAGGTATGATAGCTCTGTTAGCTATCTAATCACCAAGTAATGACTGTTTTGCCAATTTGGTTACCCCTTGCCCTATAAAAGGAGGCCCAAGGCAACCTAGCTCAAGATTCAGACCTTTGGACACTTGTACTAGCGTAGTAGCTCGCCCAACGGCAACCCTTGCCGGGTTAGAGCGTTGCATGTGCTTCGTGTTCCCTGAGATCAATCCACCAAAGTAGGAGTAGGGTTTTACACTTCTCAGCGGCCCGAACCTGTGTAAAACACCAGCGTACCATCGTCGTGCTGCCCCATGGTCTCTGCTCTTTGTGCAACGTGACCTCCCCCTACCGAACCACAAAGGGACCTCTGGTCCCATCGGTGAACGTGAGCATCCGTGCCCCGTCATCTTTCGCGCGCCAGGTAGAGGGCGTGCTTCATTTGCGCGAACCTGAGGCCGTGGACAGCACGTTGATCTTCATCACCGTCTTATTCATCCATGGCTCCCAAGAAGAAGGCCGGCGCGACCGTGCATCCCTCCACTTCAAAGGCTCCCTCGCGGGCGACCACGGTAGCCATTGGAACCGCGGCGACGACGAATGAGACAGGCATCGGGGGCAACACGACTGGCGCAGGCGGCGCAACCGTCGTGTCTCCCACGGCCGAAACTGGAGCAAGGAACACCGGAAGGAAACGAGCCCGCCTGATCACAGGGAGGTGAGGCTTAATCCGGTAAGCCAAGAAAAGAAAGAGGTACTTGGCTATACCCCTCTCCCCTCTCCTTCCCCTCCTGTGGTCGGTTATGCACGACGGAGGTACCACAGGTGCCGATAAGCTCGCATGAGGTTCGGTCCTGCATTTGTTCCGCCAAGGATAAATCCCGAGCCGAATGCAATAGCAAATCCACCGGTTGATGCCGCCGGCAAGCGAACCACGGCAAGGTCCCGTCCGCCTATGCGCCCGTCACATAGGTCGCCGCGGGACCGTTGGGCGTGAAGGAAAGGAGGGAAGGCTCGGCAATTCATGCTTTCTCCTCCATTCCCGTTAGTTGTGAACGCTTACGTAAACCCGACAGGCTCGTGTCGGAGATTGAACACATAACTAACAGGCTCCCAAGTTCCTCCATTTGCCCTTTTTCGTTTTTCCTCTGTCTCAGGACAAAAGGTGGGTGCAAATGCATGCATTCACCAGGAAACGCAAAGAGGAAGATCGGCCATAAATGGAAGAAAGAACAATGGGCGTGAATAGACACACGCCAAGATGGGAGGAGGGTCATGACAAAAGCTAAGTTGACATGGTTATCAACTTCCATTAGAATTCACATTTGCATATCCCCTCATCAACCAAAGGTTTCGTATGATAAATCTTGCGTGTGACGAAACCTTACTATGTCTATCTGCGCCCATGTTTTGTTTCGAGCCTGCTCAACGAAACATGCGGCAGCATCAAACACTGCCAAGGGAAATCTCACCGGCAGCGTGTCCTTGCCAGCAGAATGCTAAGTACCCGTTCCTCAAAGCAATAGCGGCAACACGTTGTTGGCGGGTAACCAGAGCGCGCAAGGAAAACAACCATATGAACGCTAGTAGGGAAGCGAAGGGGATAACATACGTTTGCATAAAAACATCAGTTCAGCAAGCATTAAAACAAAAGAAAGTGCATGCCCTAATACGAGATACCCATTGTGTCTTAAGTACAGGACAGCATGACAACGAGGGAAGCTCAAAGTTAACCCCGGTGGCTCCCCTCGGTCCTTGGGACTATGAGGACCCTGTCAGCAAGGGGACCGGCCTTCTTCACGACAGCAGAGGTGTCGGCGCCCGACGGCAACATCTTGAAACCATCGGAGAGGTCGAGCTCCGGATGGAAGAAGGTGAGGTTGCTCAGGACCAGGAAGAGGGCGTCGCGCGCCATCTTCCGGGATTCGTTGGCAAAGCAGACGGCCATGTCGTCCTCGTACGTCTTCAACCTCTCAATCATGCCGTTGAAGAAGAGTGTCAGCTTGATGCTTGGAACCTCGTGTTTGCCGACGAAGAAGGCCCAACTCTTCATGTCCATCTTTGCAATCTTGACAGTGAGGCGCTCGGCGATGTCAGTCATACTCCTGATCCAGAGGTCGTGCTGTTGAATTTGGTTCTCCATCTTGTCCTCTGCTTCTCTCTGGAAGGTCTTTGCATAGTTCAAATCTGTCAGCAGCAGTTTCTCGTGGACCCCGGCAGATTCAAGGTCTTTCTCCAAAGAAGCAAGCCTAGATTTCATATCAGAGATGGTGTCGTTGACAGCGTCGAGATCTTGGCTCTCAGAGGAAAGCTACGATTGCGCCTCTTCCAGAGTGGCTGCCACCTTTCGCGCTTCCTCCTTGAGGGCCCCGATCTCCTTGGTACTCCCGGCAAGGTCCTCTGTCAGCTTGTTCAGTTGAACTTCGAGGTTGGCCTTGGCGGCAGATGCAGCAGCAAGCTCGTCAGCCACTTTCTTCAGTTGAGTTGCGGACTCCAGGGAAAGTCCGTCAAGAGTGGTCTTGTGGCTGTCCTCAAGCTCCTTGGTACGCTGCTGAACGCGGGCCTCCAGCTCCTCATCCTTGCCACGGAGAGTAGCTTCGAGGGCCCCTTCCCGGGAGGAAATGCTCATCTCTTTGGTGTCCAGAAGCGCTTCGTGCTCCACCAGTCGAGCCTCTTGGGCAGCAACGTCCTCTTTGGCCATGGATAGCGTCCCATGCTGTCTCTTAAGAAAATGGACCTGCCGATTGTACCACTCCCGCAACTCGTTCCCTTTGTTCCTTAGCTGCTGGTCCACGAGCTCAGCCGAGTCGCGCTGCCCCTTGACTGCTTGCCATTTGAGGTTGTACCCGCTCTGCACGTCCTTGAGCCCTGCTGCTATGGACTCCAAGAAAGTCAAGTCTTTGGCGCCATCCACAGAACCATCAGCCTCTTCGACCCTCCGGGACAGCGGCACGAGTATCCTATTGATTTCCTCGTCGAGGTCTGCGCCCGCTGAGAAGGGTGAGCCAGGAGTTGTGGGACCCAGCTGAGCAGTGACCAACGCC
This sequence comes from Elymus sibiricus, assembly GCA_039707655.1. Classification (NCBI taxonomy): domain Eukaryota; kingdom Viridiplantae; phylum Streptophyta; class Magnoliopsida; order Poales; family Poaceae; genus Elymus; species Elymus sibiricus. The sequence goes on from CM077665.1 coordinate 246,121,997, forward strand.
AGATGGCTCTGGGGAGACCGCAGAGCCGATGCCAGAAGATAGCTTGACGAGGAGGACCCCATGGACCGGAGGGGAGTCTTCTCCTCAATCACTGTATCCGGGCTAGGTGCGCTGTCGGGGGCTGGTTCCGTCCTTTCTAAGGACTCCTGAACGCCCTCGGCAACCTGCCTGTGGCCCTCCGCGGCAGCGATCTTCATTGCCTCCGCGGCAGCGTCCTTCCCGATGCCCGCCACTTCTTCCAGCAACTCAGGCTCTTCAAGTAGCGGAGCCGTGGACAAAGGCAATGAGCAGAAAAATGAAGAGTCAGAAATCAACAGAACTCGCGGAAAGAGAGAATAAGGGGAAATGAAAATACAAACAAGCGAGATACCCGGCAGGGGTTGCTAAGGAGGGACGTCCCCTCGCCCGGCAACATCGGTTGCCAACATGCTATCTGTCACCATCTCTTCTGTGGAGGCCTCGGTACGAGCAAGCCCCTCGGTGGAGGCCCTTGCCGGCGACTCCTCCCCACCAACGAGAAGATCCTCTTCCTCATCCCTGCCAGTGGCCAAAGTCTATCATGGAGTTCCATGAAGAGGGCTGGACCGGGGGCTAGGCGAGGAATCTCTTTCCACGCCTCCTGCAGGGCTCGTGCCTGCCGCGGAACCCGGCTCAGCCGCGCGCTTGACCCGCTTGACTCGACATGCAAGGGGATCCTCATCCCTATCAGAATCAGCCATACATGATTAGTCAAGAAGTCAAGGACATAAAACTTTTGACAAAGATCTTCATTGAGTAACTCACTCTGAGGCGATGAGCATGGAGCCCAGCTCGTATGACACAGGCGGCGGGCTCGACCTGCCCCTCTTCAAGGTTGGAGGAGCGGAGCTTGACGGGGGGACCGGGACCTCTGGCAGGGGCGAGCAGTGCGGAGAAGTTGGGATTGCCGGGGGACTGGGGTCCACCCCCAGAGCAATCCGTCGCTTGGCGGAAGGAGGCTTGGCCTAAGAAAGGCGGGAGGATTGGCGGCGTGCTGCTTCATGCTTGCCTCCTCTAGTGGTCTTCTTCTTCACCATCTGGCCGCCCCGCGAGTAGTGCGGTTTGGGAGGCCCTGGCCCCGGCAGACTCAAACCCGACAGCCACCACCAAAGCGCTTTTCGCTCCCCTCCTCCTCAGAGGAACCGTCTCCCTCGGACTCCTCCTCCTCCTCTTCTTCGGAGCCCATCTTCTTGGCGGCCTTGGCCTTCTTGTCTTCGTCAATCCGAGCGGCGATGAACGCCTCCTCCGCCCTGGTGGTTGATGGATCAATTTGTCCTCCGCTTTGGAAGCTCTTTCTTCCAGGCGAGAGACCCAGTCCATCTCATCGTCCAGGGCAGGCAACTCCCAATCGGATTTGACCCCGAAGGCATTGCAGTCTGGCATCCATTGCAGAATCTGGCTCCGGGCTGAATTGAGGTGCAGAGGGACGACGCTTGCCGGCAAATGGAACGGCCTGAGGCGGCCGAACAGCTGCTCGCACAACCAGTCGTGGCCGTAAACAGTCAGGTTGTTGGCGGGGCCTAGGTACAGCCGCATCCTGTTGGCAGCACCGTTGAACTCCCATGCAAATCTGTCCCTTTTCTGCTGGGCGCAATGCCGCACCGGAGGAAGTCGGCCCCCACATGCTCGATGGCCAACCCGGTAGCTTTCAGGCGGGTGATCTTGTTCAGTGCCAGGCGGAGCCTGTCGTCGGTGAGGCCCGGCTTGCTCCAGTCGCTGCCGCGCGTGACACATTCGGTTCGCGCAAAGCAGAACTCGGGGGCTTCTTCATCCTTAATCCAGCACCAGTCGCCCCTCCACTCTTCCCACTTCCCACGCTGTTGGCCAGGGAGGTAATCCCAGTCGTCCTTCTTGCCCCGGGGGATCCAGCTTATGTTCCCCGAGCGGTGGGATTTGTCCTCAATCCGAGGGACGAAGAAGTGCCTGAACAAATCCACATTGGGGGCAACTCCGACGAAGTTCTCGCACAGATAGGCAAAGATAGACATGCACACCATTGCATTGGGCGTGAAATCCAGAAGATGGAATTTGTACACCGCCATCATGGCGCAGAAGAAATCAGAGAAATGGGGGAAAGGCCATAGAAAAAGTACACACAAACGAAGTGGTACGAATCTGATGGCGTCTTCTCCTTTGGGGCTGTCCGGCAGGACTACGGGTGCTCCGTGCCCGTTCGTCGCCCTCCCCCACATGTAGGCATACCTTGTGATCAAGGCATTGCCGTCCAAGTTCGACGGGGAGAAAACCACATCTCTTCGTCGCAGCCTCTCCTGCTCTTTTGCTTTCCTCTTCCTCTTGTCAGCCGCTGGGACCGCTGACGCGGCCGACTGCTTCCCCTTCACAGCACTTGTCTTCTTCCCCATCTCTTGGACGCTCAACGGCGGCGGAGGGGCTAGCAGCGCTTGGAGGGCGAGCGGCGGTGGCGGAAGCAGTTTCTTGGCTTGAGAAGGAAGACGAAGGAAGGAGAAACGGACGCGAATGAGCAGCGCTCCTGCACGTTCCCTTTTTATTAGGAAACCGCGCGGGGGCTGGCTCTTCTCTATCTTTTCAGGGAAATGCCATTTCTTTTACTAGCAACGGCTACTGTTCCACGACCCCACGACCTGCGGAAATAACGCGGTGTGGACATGGGTTTGACGAGTCATCATAACCAAGCACTCGAGGGCAGCACTTCCTCGACCCGTGTTCGTGCACTGTTTGGGGCCTAACCCAACATGCCAAGCGACACGTATGGCTCAGGCCCGGGGGCTTCTATCGGGGTACACAACCAGGGGTGTTCATTTTCCCCCCGACTTGTGCACGGACGATGGGCCTCCGACCCGATGGCCTGAGCCTACCGGGAACAGCTACTGCCTCGCCAACACCAACACAAAACAAAGAAGCCGCTCTACGTGAGATCAAGAAGCGCATCAAGAAGATAACGTCAACATCCAAGCCCCAGGCAAAGGCAGTCTACACTGGCTACCAACGCCGGCAAGCTCAATGCAATGGTCCAGGAGGGGCCCAAAGCGCGCCAGCCACGTGCCTGCCGGGGGCCGAGGTGCACACATCTTTAGGAAGACCCGACAAGCCATCTCCGATGAGGACATGACTACCTTGGATACGACCAAAAATATTGCATACATGCATATTTGTGAGGTGATTTCTTATAAGAGTTATGCAATAATTTATTTTTGTTATCCGGAACAAAAATACTTCACTTATTTTTATGTTATGCCTAAATGCAGGATGGACGAACACTTGTATGAACCACGTGTGATGACAAAAGAAGAGGAAATGGTTGGGTGCTATTCAAGAGGTCCTCTCATGTCAAAGGAAACAATTAGGTGCTATTCAACAAGTTCTCTCACGTCACTTTTTGGCCAAGAGAAGATAGAGTCCAAGTCTCTCACGTTCTGGACTCAGATTCGGCCTGCACAAATATACCTGTACCAAAACGGCAATAACTTTTTCATCCGGACTCGGAATTGGGTCATTCTATTTTTGCTGAAAAGTAGATTTTATCTTCTTTCCGTACCAATTGGAATCACCTTCAAATTCGTCCGTAGCGTGGAGATATTGACGAAACAATATGACGTTGCACCAGAATCCGAATCAAACTACAAGTCCAAAGGTGTTGCATCACCTCCACTTGGGCCCATAGGCCTTGTACGACCTAGGGTTAGTTTTAGGCTGCCTTGGGACGTCCTCCCACCTCCTTGGCCGCCACCCCTTGCTCCTATATAAGTAGATCAATCTAGTAGATTTTCCTTTGGGTTTTGTTTAGTTAAAAGTTAGCCATTTTGCAACTTCGTGTACTTCGTTTGTGTCCAACGACCAGACCAAGACCGCTTTCGAAACCCCACCATTATCAATACTTCATCTATATTCGCAATATTCAGATTGCATTATCATATTCTTGCTTGTTCTTCGATTGCTTGCAGGAATAGACCTTCGTGGTCAGGTTGATCGTGCTCCGGCGTGGTCAATAACCTCTTGGAGATTGGTTTAGCGATTGCTAAGGCGCAACGTCGTGCACGTTCGAAGTCGGATCGTCAAAGTCGTCTCCACCAAATCGATAGTTATCATCTCATCGAAAGATCGGGACACCGTTGCCTCTATCAAGTGGTATCAGTTTTCAGGTTGCTCGGTGAGAATTTCCCGTTATCCCTAGATTAGATTTTTTTTACCTATTACCCAAGAAAAAGCCATACAAAAAAAAGTTAGATCTATTCATCCTTTGTCCAAGCCAGTCTGAGCCTTTGCAATTTTCTTTTCAGTGCTTGCATAGTTGAATTATCGGTTGCATCGTCGTGTCGAGTTGCTGGTCTTAGCATCTAGTGCCTTAGAGTTTCGAGTTCTGTCCACAGATTGTCACGCCACCGCCGCACCATCTTCATCGTTGCTGCCATATACCACCAGCACACAGCCGTCATCCCTTCCGTTGTTGCCCACATCAATTTCCACCGCCTGTTTCGGTCATTGTCATTATCATACTTGAGGTCGTTCACATCTACGCTTGATCCAATCTGCATCTTATCTGATTTTGTTAGAAAAAAAAAGTCAGTGAAAAAAAAAGAGAATAGAAAAAAAACACAAATTTCGGATCTATCTAGACTCAATCTCGTATCTGAATTCGGATTGAAATCTGTTTTGCGCAGTGTTCAGTAAAACAGGCGTATCTTGCTCATACGGACTCCGTTTTGGCTCCACGAGTATTCAAATTCGAGCTATAGACGAGCCGCATCTGAATAGTTCATCAAGCTAGTTCATTATTGTCACCTCCAAATCGGCTTCTAAATAGGACTTTTTGCCCTCCGAAGGTCGTGAACACAGTTTGTCATTATTTTTCAGGTTCGTTTCTGAATTATTTGACTCCTCATACGAACTCGGAATTGAGTGATTCTTTTTGCATACGAAAGCTTGAGTCAGTAGCATTCTTGAGAAAAAATATCAGAAATTTGACATATTATCTTTCATAGGAAAATTGTAGAGAGAGTTTCGGTATATCCTGCTTGGCGGTCATTTATCATCATTGTCTTTACTGCCATTGTGATCTTCACTTATATCTTGCTGTCCAGAGCTAATTCCTATCATCCGTTGCTGCTATTTGTCCTACGCCGTGACTTCATTAGTGTTCTAGGCTCGCGTCTCTAGTACGGTCTAGCCTAGGACCAGCACAGTACCGTCGTTGAGCGTTTATTCAACATTGCATCTCTGAATTGATTATTGCTAATCTTTTGCTACCATATATTAAGCCTTCCAAGCTCCATATATTTCTACACCGTGTATGCATACGTTCACCTGGTAATCGCTTTACTCAATCTTCGGAGATATTGACACCATCGGTTGCCGGTCACCACCTGCTGCATGGTAAGAAGTTGTAAGACATTGATATTTGCTTTACTGTGAGCGTCTTACCACCACATCCCAGTAGTTCATAGGAACAATATTCTTGGATTTTATTTCTTGTTTCTACTAATCATGACAGGATCCAGAGTTGTCAGTTTGTGGGCTTCGTCAATCGTGGGAGACGTGCCACCACCTAAGCAAATACCACAACCGTCACGAGAAGTGCAAAGACATTCCAATACACATGATCAGGTTAATGTTTCTATATTGAATGGCCGTTTTAGACCTGCTTTATATATTGAATGGGAGTTCGAAATAAATGATATATTTGCTTCTCATAATTTTGCTGAACATAAAAAAGTTAAGATCGCGATTGATTCATTCACTGGTTATGCTTCAGTTTGGTGGAGTGAATATTGTCGTTTACACCCTGATTATATACATATTACTTGGGATGATTTAAAACTTGCCATGAGACACACATTCGTTCCTACTTATTACACTCATGACATGATTAAAAAGTTCGAAAATTTAAAACAAGGTAGTGACACCGTAACGAAATATTATGACGATTTACAAACGACCTTGTTGCATTCCTCATTAGAAGAAAGTGAAGAAGATTTTATGGATAGATTTTGGGGAGGATTAAACCGTGATATTCAGGAGATACTAATTCATGAAAAGTGTTATTCTATGCATCGTTTGTTTTGTCTTGCTTGCAAAGCTGAACAGGTAATAAAACAACGTGTTGCCCACAAGGAGAACGAGCGCAAGGTGCACATTTCAAGAGTTGATACGGTTGTTCCTTCAACTACTAGGCATAGTATGACAATCACATCAATTGTTGTGAGGGCTACATCACCTTCACCATGTGACACGTCACCACCGAGAGTGCCTACATCATGTGAGTTGATCATAAGAGGTAATGACAAAGGTACTGATCTTCCACCTCCACATGAGTATGATGAATGCCTTGTCAATTCCAATGTACCATGTGATGAGCTACCCATTACTTTGATCACACCACCTATTTTAGAGGAATATGTTCATGATTTGACTTTGCCATGTGATCAAATATCAACAATTTTGAGTGCACCTATTGAATTAACTGTTGATGAGAAAGAACCATGTGAATCAGGAAATAAATCAAATTTGGATCAAATATGTTTGAAAATAATTTTGCCATTGTTTAATCATTTTGATATGACCTCCAATTTTGGTGATGATTCTGTGCCAAATGACATGTTGCATATTTGCTTATTTAAGCATGTTGTAGCATCAAAATTTGGAATAATTCAAGTTTATTTACCAATGTTGGGATGGTTTAATGATGAACATTGTCAATCTTTTGATATGAATAAGGACTTCACTTATATATGCAAACCGTGTTGCAATATTTTAATGCCTTCTACTTCTTGTGATAATATTTTGGCTTTATATTTCATGACATTTGAAGTGTGCTCTTGTATAAATGTGTCACATGTGCCACAACTGAGATCCAGAAAAAGAGATGACATATACATATACAACATGTACACCTTGTCTCTTTTGTTAGCCATATTTCAGACTAAGCAACGCCGAGGACGGCTTTGTTTTCAAGAAAGTGAGGATGATGAGGACATGACTACATTGGATACGACCAAAAATATTGCATACATGCATATTTGTGAGGTGATTTCTTATAAGAGTTATGCAATAATTTATTTATGTTATCCGGAACAAAAATACTTCACCTATTTTTATGTTATGCCTAAATGCAGGATGGACGAACACTTGTATGAACCACGTGTGATGACAAAAGAAGAGGAAATGGTTGGGTGCTATTCAAGAGGTCCTCTCATGTCGAAGGAAACAATTAGGTGCTATTCAACAAGTTCTCTCACGTCACTTTTTGGCCAAGAGAAGATAGAGTCCAAGTCTCTCACGTTCTGGACTCAAGATTCGGACTGCACAAACATACCTGTACCAAAACGGCAATAACGTTTTCATCCGGACTCCGAATTGGGTGATTTATTTTTTGCTGAAAAGTAGATTTTATCTGCTTTCTGTACCAATTGGAATCACCTTCAAATTCGTCCGTAGCGTGGAGATATTGACGAAATAATATGACGTTGCACCAGAATCCGAATCAAACTACAAGTCCAAAGGTGTTGCATCACCTCCACTTGGGCCCATAGGCCTTGTACGACCTAGGGTTAGTTTTAGGCTGCCTTGGGACGTCCTCCCACCTCCTTGGCCGCCACCCCTTGCTCCTATATAAGTAGATCAATCTAGTAGATTTTCCTTTGGGTTTTGTTTAGTTAAAAGTTAGCCATTGCAACTTCGTGTACTTCGTTTGTGTCCAACGACCAGACCAAGACCGCTTTCGGAACCCCACCATTATCAATACTTCATCTATATTCGCAATATTCAGATTGCATTATCATATTCTTGCTTGTTCTTCGATTGCTTGCAGGAATAGACCTTCGTGGTCAGGTTGATCGTGCTCCGGCGTGGTCAATAACCTCTTGGAGATTGGTTTAGCGATTGCTAAGGCGCAACGTCGTGCACGTTCGAAGTCGGATCGTCAAAGTCGTCTCCACCAAATCGATAGTTATCATCTCATCGAAAGATCGGGACACTGTTGCCTCTATCAATCTCCGAGCAGGCGCAAGCCGATCGGCCACCGCTCCACCACATCGCGACGCCAGTCACTTGTCGATGCGGTGTCGAGCCCTCGGGTGGCTAAGTGGCTCTCGCTAAGCACGTGGCGACAAACCGGAAGACAAATTATGCCCAGTTGACACCCGTCCAGAGGCGTGTCAAGACACTAAGCAACAGTCAGCTAAGCGGTGGTAAGAGCTTGCTAGGGATGCATCCCCGCGCGCCACCTAGACTAGCAATCATGGTATTTTGTCCTAAATGCCAGAGTTAGGTATGATAGCTCTCTTAGCTATCTAATCACTAGCTAATGACTGTTTGGCCACTGTGGTTGCCCCTTGCCCTATAAAAGGAGTCCCAAGGCAACCTAGCTCAAGATTCAGACCTTTGGACACTTTTACTAGCGTAGTAGCTCGCCCAGCGGCAACCCTTGCTGGGTTAGAGCACTGCGTGTGCTTCGTGTTCCCTGAGATCAATCCACCAAAGCAAGAGTAGGGTTTTACGCTTCTCAGCGGCCCGAACCTGGGTAAAACACCAGTGTACCATCGTCGTGCTGCCCCATGATCTCTACTCTTTGTGCAATGTGACCTCCCCCTGCCGAACCACAAAGGGGCCTCTGGTCCCATAGGTGATCGTGAGCATCCGTGCCCCGACACAAGGGTATACTTCTTCACACAGGCTCTCACCACTTACCACAATATACACGTCATGTATCTTGACACCCTTCAAGCGGACCACTGGCGAGGGTGTAGGCCACAACCGTTAACCACAGAAGTATGTGATCTAGGTTTATCGGCAATTTGAGGTTGTATCCGCAAGGGAAGTCTGGCTGAAGTTTCTATCACGTCCCAAAACAATGTGTGCTGGTCCCCAAGTCCACCATACGGGTGCCACTTGGTACACCGGGCCACTGTCCATCTATCACAACAAAGCCCACCCCGTCGGGTAGCGCTAAACACGACCCCATCGCAGCCTACAAACACTAGAAACTAGTTGCAACTCCTTGACAGAGATCGAGGCGATTAATAAGTTGAGAGGGGTCATAGGTTTGCAGCCCAATGTGTGGTAGTAGTTGTTCTTGGCTAACATACATAGAACTGAGTTCTTAAGGACGATCCCAATGAGAAAACCCACCACGTAGTCCTACATGGCCTCTCATCTCTACCTTTACCAAATCGAGTTCGCACACTTAGCTCTCATCAGTAGGACATGATCACAAGCATTCCAATTCATCACCCAGATGGATGAGACCCGACACGATTCTAAGCATAGAAAGCATGGCGAGAAAGCATGGATGAGTAGTCACAACATGGCTCAAGGAATTCCTACCCATGCCAAGAGGTATAATTACTTACTGTGACTGAGCGGTCATGCAGAGGAATGGGTCAACAACCAAAACATGTAGAAGTTGAATCATTGTTGTACTAATGTAGTAAAAGAGATCAAGAGTGAGAGAGTGGGATTGTATCGGGATGCTCTAGGGTGTTTGCTTGCCTGGCACTTTTGAAGATCACTACTGCAGGAAGGTCCTAAGACGACACATGGATCGGAGACCCTTCAACCAAACTGTGTGCGATGCATGAATCGCAAACGGTATAGTTATATAACCGTCTCCAATTGAGTGAACTATGTGCAATGGCTGATCCATCAAGCATGATTCAGATAACAATTGCATGTTCGATACATGGAATACAATTGATCCATATGAACTGCTTGCAATGAGCCAAAATAACACACATGATACTGAGATAAAGATGTGTGTGATAGACAGCATACAAATCACTCGGATGAATTGTTTGCGATAAGCGAAAATAACACAAACGCTTTGGCGTAACAACATGTGTGTGATACATGGCAAACAGGTCGCTCGGATGAACTGTCTACGATGCTCAAAAGTAGCAACAATGATTCGGCGTAACAAGATGTGTGTGATACCCGGCAAACAGGTTAGTACTCGGAATTGTGTGGGAAGACCAATAAAAATATAGAAGATTCCTGATAAAAAACTGTGTGTGTTGTGGGCGAACGCTTGTTCGCACCCGATTGTCTGTGATTGTTGAAATCAACACCGACACGTTCCTTTGTTTAATCGTAAGCATTGTGATTTGCTCTATTTGCACAACATCTATGCTCTATCTACAAAAAAACAACATATAAACTTATAACAACTTGATTGCATAACCAAAATAACATCCAATTACATTACCGACTACAGATACCATTTGCACACCTTGATTAACAAGTACATGCATACTAAACTAGTAGTAACAATCATCAAATAGTCTATACTTCTTGTGATGAGGGGTGCCTGTCGGCGAAGGATGGAGGCGCTTCCTCATGTCAGCGGTCCACCTGCACAGCTCATAGCATACGTATGCGTCCTTGACCGTGTACTTGACATGGTCTTCATCCAGTCTTCGGACCCAAGTGCGGTGCCAGGCAACCTTCTTCTTCTTGCAAACATCCTTCTTGTCTGTGTAGTAGGGGTCGATGATGCCCATGGTGAGGTCAACCAGGGAATTCTTCTGTTTCTTCTCGCTTCTCAAGACCCGGTACTCACCTTGGATGTCGACAAGATTCCGGCAGGCCTATCCCGTGGTCTTGACATCGTTGGTGGTTTAGACCGTAGCGAACATGTAGTCGGGGCTATTAACAAACCTGGCAAAATGCTTGCAAGGATTTGTGGCCAGGTACTAATGGTAGTGTATCAGCCCGAGACCGACGCCCCAGAAGATTCCCGTTGTTTTCCATTCTCATCGTGTGATTCGTTTGTTTGTCACATTCATCATCGCATCATTCGCATCATCTGCATATCATCGGCAACTCCATTGACCATCATTTTTTCAAAAAAAACGCATCCGTTCGTAGTCGCCGGTTCTCTCCGTTCTTGTCGTTGACCGTTTTGAGACCAACAACACACACGCGCCCGCGGCATCATTTAAAAAAATGTTTTTAAAAGCGCGCAAAAAATATTCTCGGATTGGGTCGAAAGTTGGCGTGCGGTCTTATTATAGTGTAGCTAGACCGCCTATCAAATTTCGTCGCGATCAGAGGTCGTTTGATACCCCAACGGTAGACCGTAGCGGCACCGTCATCGGTTATTCGTTGAACGTTTTCGGTGTTTTAAAAACATGTCACGGGCCGCAAACCTCCCTCTCGTCTGAGCCCAATGCCCTCTACACAGCCCACTAGCCCACCTAACCTACCCCTCCGACTGGACCGTCCGATCGGGATCGTAGGGTCGAAAAATGGTCTACCGCACCCCCCTAACCCTAGCCCCGTGCCTATTTAAGCCACCCCCATGTCCAAAAAATGGGCAACCTAGCCCCTGCTTTGGAATCCGCGCCGCCCACCACCTCCTTCCACCTTGAGCCGCCGCCTCCTCCTCAATTTCAGTGCCGGCCAGCTTCCTGACCGCAACTTGGCGCCGCCGCGGGCAGCCCTCCAGCCAACCGGAGGCTGGCACGCGGGCCAGCCGCCGGACGCAGCCAGCCCTCGCGCGCCACGTCGCCGCGCACCTTGCTGCCAGCCACCGCGGCCCACCCGGACCAAGATCCGGCCCGCCCGGGCCCGATCCGGGTCGAGCCGCAGCCTGCGCAACCGTCGCCGCCCATCTCCTCCCGATCCCGCCTGCCGGCTGCCATCGCCGCCGCCTGCCGGCGACCGCCACGGCCGAAGCGGCCCGGCCTCGCCGACCCCGACCTCCACCCCGCCGCTACCCCGCTCCGCTCCCGCCGCCACAGCCGAGCGTCGCCACCAGATCCCCCGCGTCCGTCGCCGGGCTCCGCCAGCGCCATGGCCAGCCCTGGCCCGAGCTCTGCCCCGTCGCGCCGTCCCGCGGCCGGATCCGGCGAGGTCAGGCTGGGGAAGGGCCCCGTCGCCCGGATCCACCCCCCTGGCCACGCTTGTGATCCCCCCCCGCCGCCGCCGCCGGCCTCCAAGACGCCATGACCGCCGGCCCCGTCATCCTCCAGATCGGGACGGCCACGTTCCAGATCCGCGGGCGTCCCTCCGTCCAAATGCGGGCTCGTCCCTGCACCGCGCCGTCAACGAACCGCTTCGTCCCGTTTTCTGTAAGGGAGATTTTCTCTAAGTCCCGAGATTTCATCATCATGATAGCTTATTAAAATGCTGGTATCTTGGTAACCGTGCATCCGATGGCAATGTGTTGTATATGAAAGTTTGTCTACTCAATGTGCTCTACAACATGGCATCATTTGCAAGCATATTAGGGTTCATTTACATGCTCATATCTCTGTTGCAAAAGTGCATCTCATCGTAATCGTTGTAACTGAAATCTGTTGTCGGAGAGTTCCGTTTTGTGAGCATTGTATTAAGCAAACCATGCATCCTTTGAACATGTGCCAATAGAGTATTTTGGAGTGTGTCATATATACTTGCTTTTAGATTCCTTGCCATGCCTATAAATGTTTGCTATGCTAATGTTATTGCCATGTCAACATGCCTAGTCAAACTGCAGTTTTGGGAGTTAGCTAAATTTCACTAAGTCTGAAACTGTTCTTTTGTTGTCATGTAGCCATGAGATTTGCTAGTGTTCTAGGACTCTTTTGTTGTTGCCACCATGGAGTCTTTTGTTAAGCATGTTATACTCTATCATATTGTGCCAATAGTTTGCATGAATAGGTTTTGCACCATAATTAATTCTGCTGTTCAACATGTCAATCTGTTAAAAACTGCTGCTCATATCTAGCCTAATTTTCACCAAGTCTGAGAATCTGTTTTCTTCAAAATGCCATGTTGTGTTGATGGTTGCCATGAATCTTTGCATTATTTGATGTTGCCATAATGGGATGAATTGTAGTGCATCATGTCCTCTACTATGCTGGTAAGTTTCATGCCAATATATGACCTGTAGCATATAGTTTTACTACTGCCAATATGCCTTCGTAAAAATCTGCTATGCTAAAACCTGTTATTTTCACTAAGTCATAATCTGCTATATTTTATTGTCATATTGTGAGCTTCCTACCATGTGATCCATGACTCTTTTGAGTATGAAATGTGAAGATGAAATGAAGTGGGTGTTATATGCTACTGTCCCATGCCTGTTTTGTGCATTTTAGAATCTTGTAGATGGTTGTTTTCATGTGTGCAATATGCCATGTTGCTGTTTTGGTCAGATTATAACTAAAACTTGTATTGGTGATTGTGATTGAACCGTAGCTTCGTTTTGGCCATGCCATATATGAATCTTGCCTAGAATTGCATGTAGTTTCATGTTATCATGTTGCATCCATGTTTTGAAGTGCTTCTGGTTGGCATTTTCATGTATTTTGCATTCATGACATGTGCATCTTGTGTTGGTCATATCTTTTAGGCCGTAGCTCCGTTTTCAATGATCTATATATGTAAATCGACTAGAATGACGTGTAGAATCACGTGGAGCACTTTATTTTGCTGTTTAACAAACATAAAACATGGTTAATTAAGATCTGTACCAAATTCATAATTTGCATATGAGGTCGCTTCGGAAATACTATATGTTGTTTCCCACCTCATTTAATATGCTTAGATGTCTAGTTTACTTATGCTTCACCTCGTGCTATGTTTAACAACATTTAATATTGTTGAGTATCTAAGCGAGATCGAACATAAGAATTGAATGTGGAGTTTCGTCAATATGCAACTCGTTGCATATTGAGCTTCACTTAATGTGTAGTGTTTGATTGTTGTGATTGCCATGCCTTGCATAGCTAAACCGGACATGCATCATGTTTGTTTGCACATCATGTCATGCATATGTTGTGGTGTTTATCATGTGTTGATTGTTGTTTCCGGATTGCTTCTTCTCGATAGAGTTCTGAAGGCGTTCAGAGTGTGAGGATTCGTTCGACTACGTTGGTTTGTCTTCTTCATGGACTCGATCTTCTTCAAAGCGGGATCTCAGGCAAAATGACCATTACCCTGGATACCATTACTATCATTGCCATGCTAGTTGTCTCGTTTCTATCGCTGTCTCGCTACCTACCACTTGTTGACTAGCCTCCCAAATTGCCATGAAAAGCCTCTAACCCCTCCACATCCCAGCAAAACAATGTTTGGCTATGTTATCGCTTGCTCAGCCCTTCTTATAGCGTTGCTAGTTGCAGGAGCAAGCTCTTTCCATGTACAACATGGATATTTTGATATATCACAATATTATTGCTATTTAATTTAATTCACATATATAGTTGGTAAAGGGTGCAAGGCTTGGCCTTTTGCTCGGTGTTTTATTCCACTCTTGCCACCCTAGTTACTTGTGTACCGGTGTTATGTTCCATATTTTGCGCTCCTAACATGCTCGGGGTTGTTATGGGGACCCCCTTGATTTTCGTTTTAGGATAAAACTTGTCTGGCAAGGCTCAACATTAGTACTACATTTGCCTAATAACTAATAAACCTGCATAGGGAGTAATTAACCCGAGGATCTTTAATCAACAACCCGGGCCAGTGCTCCTCATGAGTGTTGGTCCAAAAAAGAGCCACTTGCGGGGCCACCCGGGGCAAGTCGGGGGATTTCTATCCGGCCACCGTACGTACTGCTCATCCGGTCGTGTCTTGAGAACGAGATACGCGGCTCCAATCGGGTTCGTCGACACGTCGGGCGGCCTTGCTGGAGTTATTTTACCTTTCTCGAACGTCTTGTGCGAGGAATTCCAAGAATACTCCAGGCTATCTCGAGGTTGCGGTTTTCATACGGAATTTCCTAGGAGATCACGGGATTCGTGGTCGAGGTTATTCCCGCGGCGTGTGGTTAGTTTGTGATGGATGAGTTGGAGCACCCCTGCAGGGTTAATTCTTTCGGAAAGCCGAGCCCGCGGTTACGTGGCAACTTGGAAACTTTGTTTAACACCCGGTCATAACAAACTTGAAGTAAACTCAAATAAAATACACCAACCTTGTGCGTAACCGTGACTGTCTCTTCTCGTAATTTCTAAACCGAGAGAGAACACGGTGGGGTTATGTTTGTTCGTAAGTAGGTGTTCAGGATCTCTTAGAGATCATTACTAGTTCTCGTCCGTTTATGCGATGATCATCCCCCTTTATTCTTGTACTCGTAAGTTAGCCTCTCAAATAATGCTTAGTGCTTGCTGCAGCCCCACCACTTAACTATACCTCACCCACTAAGCTTTAATAGTCTTGATACCCTTGGAAATGATATTGCTGAGTCCCTGTGGCTCACAGATTACTACAACAACAGTTGCAGGTACAGGTAATGCGATGATTTGACGAGAGCGCGATGCCTATTTGATTTGGAGTTCTTCTTCTTCTTCTTCATCGATCTAGGATTGGTTCCAGGCGGCAGCCCCGGATAGCAAGGATGGATGTCATTTTATCATTTGTTTTCGTCCGTAGTCGGACCCTGCTCTTCTGTATGATGTTTGGATATGTTGTTGTATTGATGTGAAATTGATTTAGCTTGCGGCGAGTGTAAGCCAATTCCATATACTCATCTCTTCTTTACATGTACTTGTAATGATATCCATTCTTGCAAAATGACGAGATGCGCTTCTATCCCTGTCGAGGCCCTCGTGCCAAAATAAGGATAGGATCGCATCTTGGGCGTGACAAGTTGGTATCAGAGCTTGTTCCAACCTAGGAGCCCCCTTGATTGATCGAACTTGTCCGAGTCGAGTCTAGAAAAAAAAACTATTTTGAGTCTAGTTATATCGGAGAGTAGGATTCTTTTTACTCCTCTTCTATGCTCTGGTGAGGAATTACGACTTAGGAATTTTAATTCTACCCCTCTTCTCACTCAAATTTTTTTAGGATCACGCGGGTATTTTGGAACCTCTATGATATCGATGTGACCGGAACTCTGTTCTTGGTGCCTCCCGTACGTATGGATTAGACCCGGGGAGTTGAGCTTGAATGGGTTCTTGGCACATCGCTATCGTTCAGTTTCCTTAGTATCTCAGGACTCGAATGTTCGAAATTGCTTCAATACTATTCGTGGTGCAAAGATTGTGGCGACACCCAGTACTGGGGAGCGGGATCACATGTACTGCCATGTTTAGTATCGTTGTGATTACGAGGGTCTAAGGTAGATGAGTTTGAGTTTCCGAGGTTTCTCTTGTTGTGTGTTGACGGATGTGATACACGGTGGGTAGTATTATTGCTAGGAGTTGAGTGTTTATTCAGTAATTTATCCGTGTATCCGTTGGACCAGATTGCATAACCAGAAAGATTTCGGAAGTTCTTAGGTGGGAACTCAAGTAGTTACCTAGGATTATCCTTCCAGCAAATGCAATGGGTTATGTATTTGTTTTCGGCTTAATTTGCAAGCCTCATCCTTTGTTTTGTTGGAGTATGGTAATTCGAGTTGCTTCGATGTCAAGTGGTGATTTCATATCTTTTTCAAGTGGTGTTCTCATATTTCTATGTGAATGCTAATCCTTTTGATCGACCGGAGTTGTCATGAAATTCTTTTCAACCGGTGTGCTTCTCTTCAAGATAATTCATTCATCTCTAATATTGGCAAGATCAATCCTCTTATTTATTTCCGGAGTTCGTCTCATCTGTTTCAAGTTGTCTTTATTTTTCCCCACCCTCCCGCCCTTTTTCTTCATCGGTTAAATTCTCATCCCAGTGCCTTTTCTATTAATGAGATGCTTCCGCTATCTTTTCTTCCGTATAGTATCCGGTGATTCATGTGAAGATGCTCAAGTGCTCAAGTCCATCATTTGTTCGTGCTCATCCTTGTTTTCTTTCCGAGGTGTTCAATTCAAGCTCTCGGCATTTATCATATCCTTCGTCATCCGTAGAATGCTCTCCCATGTTGGGAATTCTTTCCCAAGCCTCTCCTGTTTAGTCATCTCTCTTTGTTCTATCCGGAGTGGCAAGACATCTCAGAAGTTTCGTGAGTTCATTCAAAATCTTTTCAATTATTTCGAGGTTCTCACCTCATCAAGTTTTCAATTTGTACAGGTGCAATCTCTCTTTCTAAGCAATCGTTTCAACGGTGATCTCTTTGAGTGGGCTCATAACCCACAGGTTTTTCCCAGGATCTTACCTGACTCTTTTAATCTTTCTCCGGAGATCTCAATTGCTTTTCATATATGACGTAAGAACCCATCCCATCAGTCATATTCCTTCTAGGAGATCGCTTCTAAATCTTTTCCATTGTTGGCTAAAGCTTTCCTTATTCATTATTCTGGAGGGTCTCAATAATTCTTGGTGGTGTTTCTCGCCATCATTCTCAGCTTTGAAGACCGAAGGAGAGTTTCTCTCAAATCTGTGTCCGATCTTTTGAAGATTCGTCATCTCAGCTTCATGCTATCCTCTCAAATTGTTTTCATTCCTGAGAAATTCCATCCATATCTATCCGGAGCATTTGAGTGTTGTTTTCGTTTCTCGATCCTCTGAAGCCCATCATTTCAGAAGATTTCTTCGTTCTCAGCTTTCAGCTTTCATTCTCAAATTCTTCTCAATTGTTGTCTCTTCGTTCGTATCTCAGTTATTCCGGTGCTTCGTTCAAGTTTTTAGCAAGGTGGATCGTGATCTCTTCGTTCTCATGCATCTCCATTCATTCGAAGAACTCCCTCTTTTGTTTTCAAATTCTTACCGGCGTTGCGTTGAAGACTTATTCAAGTTTGTGCTCTTATCTCTCTCCAATCTTTTCAAAAGGAATAAGTAGTATGCCAAATCCGTTGCTTGTCATCAATTTAACTTGATGAAGGGTAAGCATAACATAATTCTTATTCTTGTTTAATCAAGGTGATTTCAATCCTTCTTCCGTAGTTGTTCATGATATCAAATTCTCGATTCTAAGTTGGTCATCCTTCTTTCCGAAGTTCCATGTTTTCTCAATCATCTCATCGTAAAGCTTCATCTAAATCTTTGCATGGCCCGAATCTTGTTCTTTTTCAACCTTCATTTCTTTTGTATCATCCTTTCATTTCCGGAGGTTCTTTATGGTGGTTCGTTAAGGATGTAATTCTTCCTCGAAGTATTCTTCAAGATTCTTGTGGTTGTACCTCAAGTATTCTTTGTCTTTGAAGTGTAATTATTTCTCCCTCATCTTTTGAGATGGTGTGATAGCATTCTTGATCCATGAGGAGTCTCGAAGAGAAGTTGTCAAGAATGAGATACGTAAACTCATCATTTCTTTCTTGGAGTTATGTTGGATTGGATTTCACCTAAAGCTTTCCTAAGGATTGATGCTATCATGGTGCTTATCAATGATCCAAGTTCTCAATGTATCCTCTTGTTGAAAGAAGTTTGCATATCCTGTTATTCCCAAGCAATCCTTGTTTTTGTTAGTGGCGGGTTGTCACCTCATAATTTTGAGATGTTTCCATAAGTCCACAACAAGTTTTCTCTTTTCGTTGTTGATTTTCAACAACTCCATTCAATCTCTTCTTGTTAGGATGTTTTTCAAATCCATTGTGGTAGAAGTTGACAATTTCTTCTTCGTTCTTTCCTCCCATCGATCTAGCTTCCATTCTTTTGTTCTGGAGGCATTGTTATGTTGCTTTATTCATCCCATCATCTCGGTTTGTCAAGATCATGTTCTTTCCTTGCTTATCCATTTAACTGGAGTGTTGTGCCCTCTTTTCATGTTCTTTCTATTATCAAATTTTGCCGCTCTATCCTACCGAAGTGCTACCCAAATTTCTATTGAATTCTTGCTTGTTTCTCATATATTTCTTCATATCTTGTAAACTTCCAGTTTCGTTGTTTTCACTCGTTCGTCAAAGAAGCAACTAAGTTTTACCTCTTCTCTTCCTCTTCCCCTTTTCATTCTAAGATCTCGGGGCGAGATCTCTTCTAAGTGGAGGAGAGTTGTAACAGCCCGAGACCGACGCCCCAGAAGATTCCCGTTGTTTTCCATTCTCATCGTGTGATTCGTTTCTTTGTCGCATTCATCATCGCATCATTCGCATCATCTGCATATCATCGGCAACTCCGTTGACCATCATTTCTTCAAAAAATCCGCATCCGTTCGTAGTCGCCGGTTCTCTCCGTTCTTGTCGTTGACCGTTTTGAGACCAACCACACACACGCGCCCGCGGCATCGTTTAAAAAAATGTTTTTAAAAGCGCGCAAAAAATATTCTCGGATTGGGTCGAAAGTTGGCGTGCGTTCTTATTATAGTGTAGCTAGACCGCCTATCAAATTTCGTCGCGATCGGACGTCGTTTGATACCCCAACGGTAGACCGTAGCGGCACAGTCATCGGTTATTCATCGCACGTTTTCGGTGTTTCAAAAACATGTCACGGGCCGCAAACCTCCCTCTCATCTCAGCCCAATGCCCTCTACATAGCCCACTAGCCCACCTAACCTACCCCCTCCGACCAGACCGTCCGATCGCGATCGTAGGGTCGAAAAACGGTCTACCGCACACCCTAACCCTAGCCCCCTGCCTATTTAAGCCACCCCATGTCCAAAAATGGGCAACCTAGCCCCTACTTTGGAATCCGCGCCGCCCACCACCTCCTTCCACCTTGAGCTGCCGCCTCCTCCTCAATTTCAGTGCCGGCCAGCATCCTGACCGCCACTTGGCGCCGCCACGGGCCGCCCTCCAGCCAACCGGAGGCTGCCACGCGGGCCATCCGCCGGACACAGCTAGCCCCCGCGCGCCACGTCACCCCGCGCCTCACAGCTAGCCACCACGGCCCGATCGGACCCAGATCTGGCCCGCTCGGGCCCGATCTGGGCCGAGCCACAGGCCGCGCAACCCGGCTCCTCCCGATCCCGCCTGCCAG
Organism: Elymus sibiricus; assembly: GCA_039707655.1. Taxonomy (NCBI): domain Eukaryota; kingdom Viridiplantae; phylum Streptophyta; class Magnoliopsida; order Poales; family Poaceae; genus Elymus; species Elymus sibiricus. The sequence continues at coordinate 246,141,695 of CM077665.1, forward strand.
CTGCCCTCGCCGCCGCCTGCCGGCGACCGCCACGGCCGAAGCGGCCCGGCCTCGCCGACCCCGACCTCCACCCCGCCGCTGCCCCGCTCTGCTCCCGCCGCCGCAGCCGAGCGTCGCCGCCAGATCCCCCGCGTCCGCCGCCGGGCTCCGCCAGCGCCATGGCCAGCACTGGCCCGAGATCTGCCCCGTCGCGCCGCCCCGCGGCCGGATCCGGCGAGGTCTGGCTGGGGAAGGGCCCCGTCGCCCGGATCCACCCCCCTGGCCACGCCAGTGGTCCCTGCCGCCTCTGCCGCCGGCCTCCAAGACGCCATGACCATCGGCCCCGTCGTCCTCCAGATCGGGACGGCCACGTCCCAGATCCGCGGGCGTCCCTCCATCCAAACACGGGCTCGTCCCTACACCGTGCCGTCCACGAACCGCTTCGTCCCGTTTTCTGTAAGGGAGATTTTCTCTAAGTCCCCGGATTTTAGCATCATGATAGCTTATTAAAACGCTGGTATCTTGGTAACCGTGCATCCGATGGCAATGTGTTGCATATGAAAGTTCGTCTACGCAATGTGGTCTACAACATGGCATCATTTGCAAGCATATTAGGGTTCATTATCTCTGTTGCAAAAGTGCATCTCATCGTAATCGTTGTAACTGAAATCTGTTATCGGAGAGTTTCGTTTTGTGAGCATTATATTAAGCAAACCATGCATCCTTTGAACATGTGCCAGTAGAGTATTTTGGAGTGTGTCATATATACTTGCTGTTAGAGTCCTTGCCATGCCTATAAATGTTTGCTATGCTAATGTTATTGCCATGTCAACATGCCTAGTCAAACTGCAGTTTTGGGAGTTAGCTAAATTTCACTAAGTCTGAAACTGTTATTTTGTTTTCATGTTGCCATGAGATTTGCTAGTGTTCTAGGACTCTTTTGTTGTTGCCACCATGGAGTCTTTTGTTAAGCATGTTATGCTCTATCATATTGTGCCAATATTTTGCATGAATAGGTTTTGCACCATAATTAATTCTGCTGTTCAACATGTCAATCTGTTAAAAATTGCTGCTCATGTCTAGCCTAATTTTCACCAAGTCTGAGAATCTGTTTTCTTCAAAATGCCATGTTGTGTTGACGGTTGCCATGAATCTGTGCATTATTTGATGTTGCCATAATGGGATGAATTGTAGTGCATCATCTCCTCTACCATGCTGTTAAGTTTCATGTCAATATATGACCTGTAGCATATAGTTTTACTGCTGCCAATATGCCTTCATAAAAATCTGCTATGCTAAAACCTGTTATTTTCACTAAGTCATAATCTGCTATATTTTATTGTCATATTGTGAGCTTCCTACCATGTGATCCATGACTCTTTTGAGTATGAAATGTGAAGATGAAATGAAGTGGGTGTTATATGCTACTGCCCCATGCCTAGTTTGTGCATTTTAGAATCTTGTAGATGGTTGTTTTCATGTGTGCAATTTGCCATGTTGCTGTTTTGGGCAGATTATAACTAAAACTTGTATTGGTGATTGTGGTTAAACCGTAGCTTTGTTTTGGACATGCCATATATGAATCGTGCCTAGAATTGCATGTAGTTTCGTGTTATCATGTTGCATCCATGTTTTGAAGTGCTGGTGGTTGTGATTTTCGTGCATTTTGCATTCATGACATGTGCATCTTGTGTTGGTCATATCTTTTAGGCCGTAGCTCTGTTTTTAAATCATCTATATATGTAAATTGACTAGAATGACGTGTAGAATCACGTGGAGCACTTTATTTTGCTGTTTAACAAACATAAAACATGGTTAGTTTAGATCTGGACCAAATTTAGAATTTGCATATGAGGTCGCTTCGGAAATACTATATGTTGTTTCTAACCTCATTTAATATGCCTAGATGTCTAGTTTACTTATGCTTCACCTCGTGCCATGTTTAACAACATTTAATATTGTTGAGTAGCTAAACGAGATCGAACATAATAATTGAATGTGGAATTTCGTAAATATGCAACTCGTTGCATATTGAGATTCACTTAATGTGTAGTGTTTGATTGTTGTGATTGCCATGCCTTGCATAGCTAAACTGGACATGCATCATGTTTGTTTGCACATCATGTCATGCATATGTTGTGGTGTTTATCATGTGTTGATTGTTTTTTCCGGATTGCTTCTTCTCGATAGAGTTCCGAAAGCGTTCGGAGTGTGAGGATTCGTTCGACTACGTTGGTTCGTCTTCTTCCTGGACACGATCTTCTTCGAAGCGGGATCTCAGGCAAGATGACCATTTCCCTAGATACCATTACTATCATTGCCATGCTAGTTGTTTCGTTTCTACCGTTGTCTCGCTACCTACCACTTGTTGACTAGCCTCCCAAATTGCCATGAGAAGCCTCTAACCCCTCCACATCCTAGCAAAACATTGTTTGGCTATGTTACTGCTTGCTCAGCCCTTCTTATAGCATTGCTAGTTGCAGGTGCAAGCTCTTTCCATGTGCAACATGGATATTTTGATATATCACAATATTATTGCTATTTAATATAATGCACATATATAGTTGGTAAAGGGTGGAAGGCTTGGCCTTTTGCTCGGTGTTTTGTTCCACTCTTGCCACCCTAGTTACTTGTGTACCGGTGTTATGTTCCATATTTTGCGCTCCTAACATGCACGGGGTTGTTATGGGGACCCCCTGGATTTTCGTTTTAGGATAAAACTTGTCTGGCAAGGCCCAACATTAGTACTACATTTGCCTAATAACTAATAAACCTGCATAGGGAGTAATTAACCTGAGGATCTTTAATCAACAACCCGGGCCAGTGCTCCTCATGAGTGTTGGTCAAAAACAGAGCCACTTGCGAGGCCACCTGGGGCAACTCAGGGGATTTCTATCTGGCCACCGTACGTACTGCTTATTCGGTCGTGTCCTGAGCACGAGATACGCGGCTCCTATCGGGTTCGTCGACACATCGGGCGGCCTTGCTGGAGTTGTTTTCCCTTTCTCGAACGTCTTGTGCAAGGAATTCCGAGAATACTCCAGGCTATCTCGAGGTTGCGGTTTTCCTACGGAATTTCCTAGGAGATCACGGGATTCATGGTCGAGGTTATTCCCGCGACGTGTGGTTAGTTTGTGATGGATGAGTTGGAGCACCCCTGCAGGGTTAAATCTTTCGGAAAGCCGTGCCCACGGTTACGTGGCAACTTGGAAACTTTGTTTAACACCCGGTCATGGCAAACTTGAAGTACGTGTGCGTAACCGTGACTGTCTCTTCTCGTGATTTCTGAACCGAGAGAGAACATGGTGGGGTTATGTTTGTTCGTAAGTAGGTGTTCAGGATCTCTTAGAGATCATTACTAGTTCTCATCCGTTTATGCGATGATTATCCCCCTTTATTCTTGTACTCATAAGTTAGCCACTCAAATAATGCTTAGTGCTTGCTGCAGCCTCACCACTTAACCATACCTCACCCACTAAGCTTTAATAGTCTTGATACCCTTGGAAATGAGATTGCTGAGTCCCTGTGGCTCATAGATTACTACAACAACAGTTGCAGGTACAAGTAATGCGATGATTTGACGAGAGCGCGATGCTTGTTTGATTTGGAGTTCTTCTTCTTCTTCATCATCGATCTAGGATGGGTTCCAGGCGGCAGCCTGGGATAGCAAGGATGGATGTCATTTTATCGTTTGTTTTCGTCCGTAGTCGGACCCTCCTCTTCTGTATGATGTTTGGATATGTTGTTGTATTGATGTGAAATTGATTTAGCTTGTGGCGAGTGTAAGCCAATTCCATGTACTCATCTCTTCTTTACATGTACTTGTAATGATATCCATTCTTGCAAAACGACGAGATGCGTTTCTATCCCTGTCGAGGCCCTCGTGCCAAAATAAGGATAGGACCGCATCTTGGGCGTGACAGGTAGACAAGGGCGTGATGGCACAGATAGCCTGTAAGTACCAGGTACTTCTAACCCCTGCTGCTATACATAATGGACCAATTGCTAGAGCTCGCGCACGCTAATTGAATTACCAGGTACTTTCGTTTCTTGGAAATCCTTCCAATGTTCATGAACATATGATGCAGCCTAAATTAGATACTTTTGTTTTACTTATGAATGAAGGACCTAACATGGAATAGCATGGAGAAGAAGGTGCACACGTGAGAAAGAACAATGGAGTTGCCAGTGGTAATTTTCGCACTTTGAAGCCACCATAATAAGAGCATGAAGGCTTGGACGAAATATTCAAGATGATACTTCATAAATTTCATCCATAGGCTATTATAGGTACCGCGCCACCTTATTTTTGGGCCAGGCCCATGTAGTTTTGAAATACCACATTATAGGCTGTTTTTAGAGTCTGTATGTGTGGGGAAACCGAGTAAGGGTTGGTTTCGGGGCCCTCCTCCAAGGGGTCACGAAATGCCCCTCTATTCCCCCATATATATAGCCCTTAGGGCGCCGTTTAGACTTGGGTGTTGTTTTGACTAAAAGTTTGCCATAGCTGCAACTTCGTGTCCTTTGTTTGTGTTCCAAAACCAGACAAAGACGTCACAGAACCCTACTTTCATCAATAAAGCTTTCATCTTATATTCGCAATATCGAGATTGCAATTTCAGTTTCTTCCTTGTTCTTCATTTGCGTGTAGGAAATAGACCCTCGTGGCCAGGTTGATCGTGCTCTGGCATGGCCAATAACCTTTCGGACTTGATTTAGCGATTGCTAAGGCGCGACGTCCTCGCATGTTCGTAGTCAGATCGTCAAAGTCTACTCCACCAAAAATGATTGCATTTAAACTTAGTTTTAATTGCTGTTTTAGATAGTGGGAGATGAAACGACATTTTTGCCTCTATCAGAAAATTGGGAGATGGATGGAAAACAACATTTAAAACTAAGTTTGGATTATATGAGTGGTTAGTTATGCCTTTTGGGGTTAACTAATGCACCTAGCACTTATGAGATTAATGAACGAGGTTTTACATGCTTTCATTGGACGATTTGTGGTAGTCTATTTTGATTATATACTGATTTATAGTAGATCTTTGGAGGAACACTTGGAACATTTACGTGCTGTTTTTATTGCTCTACGTGATGCACGTTTGTTTGGTAAACTTGGGAAGTACACCTTTTGCACCGACCGAGTATCTTTGCTTGGCTATGTTGTTACTCCACAGGGAATTGAAGTTGATAAATTCAATACTGAAGCTATTGAGAGTTGGCCGCTGCCCAAAACGGTCACACATGTGAGGAGTTTTCTTGGCCTCGCTTTATTCTATATCGTTTTGTGAGAGATTTCAGCACCATTGCTGCACCTCTCAATGAGCTTACAAAGAAGGATGCGCCTTTTGCTTGGGGTATCGGACAGGAAGAAGCCTTCATGGTATTGAAAGATAAGTTAACACATGCTCCTTTACTCTAACTCCCTAATTTTAATAAGACTTGAGCTTGAATGTGATGCTAGTAGACTTGGATTAGGAGGTGTGTTATTACAAGATGGTAAACCTATTGCATACTTTTCTGAAAAATTGAGTGTGCCTAGTCTGAATTATTCTACTTATGATAAGGAATTATATGCTCTTGTTCGGACTTTGGAAACATGGCAACATTATTTATGGCCCAAAGAATTTGTCATACATTCTGATCATGAATCTTTGAAACATATTAAAAGTCAAGCAAAACTGAACCGTAGACATGCTAAATGGGTTGAATTCATTGTGACTTTCCCTTATGTTATTAAACACAAGAAGGGTAAATAAAATGTTATTGCTGATGCATTGTCTCGTCATTATACTTTGCTTTCACAACTTGACTTTAAAATATTTGGTTTGGAGACCATCAAAGATCAATATGTGCATGATGTTGAATTTAAAGATGTGACGCAGAATTGTAAAGAAGGGAGAACATGGAACAAGTTCGTCATTAATGATGGATTTGTGTTCCGTGCTAACAAGCTATACATTCCAGGTAGCTCCGTTCGTCTTTTGTTGTTGCAGGAGGCGCATGGAGTAGGATTAATGGGACACTTTGGCAAGAAGAAGACAGAGGACGTACTTGCTACACATTTCTTTTGGCCAAAGATGAGACAGGATGTTTAGCGTTTTTTTGCTCGCTGCACTACATGTCAAAGAGGTAAGTCATGACTCAATCCTCATGGTTTATATATGCCCTTGCATGTGCCTAGTGTTCATTGGGAAGATATCTCTATGGACTTTGTTTTAGGTTTACCTCGAATAAAGAAGGGGAGGGATATCATATTTGTTGTCGTGGATAGATTTTCAAAAGTAGAACACCTTATACTATGCATGTCATAAAAGTGATGATGCTGCTAACGTTGCTGATTTGTTCTTTCGTGAAATTATTCGCTTGCATGGTGTGCCAAATACAATTGTTTTAGATCGTGATGCTAAATTTCTTAGCCATTTTGGAGATGTTTATGGGCTAAGTTGGGGACTTAGCTGCTTTTTAGTACTACATGTCACCCCAAACTGATGGACAAACTGAAGTAGTCAATAGATCATTGTCTATTATGCTTAGGGCTGTTTTGAAGAATAAACTAAAAACGTGGGAAGAATGCTTGCCTCATATTGACTTATAATCGTTCTCCGCATTCAACTACTAAGATGTGCCATTTTGAAGTTGTGTATGGTTTCCTACCTCGTGCACCTATTTATTTGTCGCCTCTTCCATCTTCAGAGAAGGTTAATTTCGATGCTAAACAACATGTTGAATTGATTTTAAAGATGCATGAGTTAACTAAGGAAAACATTGGGCGTATGAATGTATAAACTTGTTGGGGATAAGGGTAGAAAACATTTTGTCTTTGCACCTAGAGATCTTGTTTGGTTATATTTGCGTAAGGATAAGTTTCCTAATTTGCGCAAGTTAAAGTTCATGCCACGTGCTGATGTTCCTTTTAAGGTGTTAGAGAAAATAAATGATAATGCATATAAACTTGAGCTGCGTGCAGATTTTGGGGTGAGTCCTACTTTTAACATTGCAGATTTGAAACATTATTTGGGTGAGGAAGATGTGCTTCCGTCAAGGACGATTTTGTTTCAAGAAGGGGAGGATTATGAAGACATCAATACCATTGTCATACCCACAACCCCTGCTGCTATACATACTGGACCAATTACTAGAGCTCGCGCACGCCAATTGAATTACCATGTACTTTTTTTCTTGGAAATCCTTACAATGTTCATGAACATATGATGCTGCCTCAATTAGATACTTTTGTTTTACTTTTGAATGAAGGACCTAGCATGGACAAGAAGGATGGCCATTGGAGTGGGAACAAGCATGGAGAAGAAGGTACGCGCACGGGAAAGAACAATGGAGCTTCCAGTGGTGACTTTCGCACTTTGAAGCCACCATAATGAGAGTATGAATGCTTGGAATAAATATTCAAGATGCTACTTCATAAAGTTCGTCCATAGGCTATTATAGGTGTCGCGCCAGCTTATTTTTGGGCCAGACCCATATAATTTCGAAATACGGCATTATAGGCTGTTTTTAGAGTTCGGATGTGTGGAGAAACCGAGTTAGGGTTGGTTTCGGGCACCTCCTCCAAGGGGTCACGAAACCCCCCTCTATTCCCCCATATATAAACCCTTAGGGTGTCATTTAAACTTGGGTTTTGTTTAGATTAAAAGTTGTCCATAGCTGCAACTTCGCGCCCATCCTTTGTATTCCATGACCAGACCATGACCTCATAGAACCCCACTATCGTCAATAAAGCTTTCCTCTTATATTCGCAATATACATATTACAATTTTAGTTTCTTGCCTGTTCTTTGTTTGCGTGTAGGAAATAAACCCTTGTGGCTAGGTTGATCGTGCTCCGGCATGGTCAATAACCTCTCGGAGTTGGTTTAGCGATTGCTAAGGTGCGACATCCTCGCACGTTCATAGTCGGATCGTCAAAGTCTACTGCACCAAAAACGATAGTAACATCTCATCGAAAGACAGGGACAACTTCGCCTCTACAAGTATTGATCCCACAGGGAGAACATGAATCAGGCTTTTGCCCCTTATAGAGAATTATGTAACCTTGTGCCTGCAGGTAATTGTAGAATTGAAGTAGAGTGTGGGCGGATTTAAATACGGATTGAGTAAAGTTGTGACATGTGATTGAGTAACATAAAAGTAAATGAAAGACAAGAATGGTAAATGAAAATGAAACAACATGACTAAAAAGACGTTCTCAGGGAGTCTGGAATCCCCTTTGGTAGGTATCTAAGACTACTATGCATAAGCATAACATGGAGTGGATACTTGAGCCATTGTTGACGATTATGATGTGCGGAGCCGGGTACAGAACACGTTCTACTCGTGATAGACTTCGTGCCACACACGCCACCATCATAGTCTCCCCCTGTGGGTTACAACTCATGATAATTAAGGGTTTCCCTGTGGACGCGGCCTCATTAAAGGTTCTCCGTAAATCCCCAGTCCCTTGTAATGGTGAGGAGCAGTAGGCTTTTACTGTCACCTTGAATTACCACCACATCCTAAACCTATGTAAATACAGTGATATACTTCGTGGCCAATAAAGGCACAAATACTAAGTGGGGCCCCTTCACAACATTCACGAAGTTATTAAACTAAGAAATCAACATATGATCTCATATCCATGATAAAAGTTTCAGATCCTACACATACCAAGGTTCATCCATATCCCCGAGACTTGGGGTCTACTCACACATGGGAACAACAGTCATCATGATAATGGTAATGGAATACATGGATGAATGATTCAGCCGGTACACTAAAGGATCCACTAGGGTTCTTGATGTTGTAGATGATAAGAATGCGGATGATGATGATGATGCACTAGTAGAAAACAGTGCTTTGATCCTGGCCAGATCAGAGCATTAGTCCCGGTCATTTTACGAACCGGGACTAATGGGAGCATCAGTCCCGGTTCGGGAGGCTAGGACGCCGGCCGGGCATCGGCAGGCATCAGTCCCGGTTCAGATGGGACCTTTAGTCCCGGTTTGAGCCACGAACCGGGACTAAAGGGGTGGTGGCAACCGTTCGCCTGGTGCGAGCCCTTTTAGTCCCGGCTCGTGGCTCAAACCGAGACTAAAGGTCCAAACCGTTCGATTCCCGTGCCTTGGAAGTTGTTCCGCGTGAGATCAAACGCTACAGTAAACGCGACCAGCGCCTCCATTTCTGTTCGTCTCCCTCTCCTCTCTTCTTCCCCGTCCTCCACCATGAATCCAATCACTCGCTACGGGAAGGTGCTCGCACATGGCACGACCAATCTCCATGTCGTCTACACGAATGACAGCGCCAAAGTGAAGGTTTTTCTTTCCATGTCCGATGAATGGCTTCAAGAGGAGAAACACGAGTTCATGGGCCTCGATCTCGAGTACATGGCCGATGGTCGCGATGTTGCCATCGTCCAACTTTGTTTCAAGCAACGTGTCATGGTCTTTTAGTGGGCAAGGTAATACGAAACTTGTCATAGTTTTAATTGGGGCTTTTCTTTGATTCATAGGTTAGGAAAATTGCATAGGAATTGGAGGATTGGGAATGTCGAGAACATGTCATAGTTTCCTTGATTCATAGGAAAAATGCATAGGAAAATTGGGGCTTTTTCTTTGATTCATAGGAAAATTGGGGCTTTTCTTTGATTCATAGGAAAATTGCATAGGAATAGAAAATTGCATAGGAATAGGAGGATTAAGAAAATTGCATAGGAATAGGAATAGGAGGATAGGAATAGGATAGGAAAATTGCATAAGAATTTTCCTTGTAGTTGCATATTGGCCATCGTGGGAGAACATGTCATAGTTTAGGGGCTTCTTTTGATTCATAGGATAGGAAATGCATAGGAAATAGGAAACTTGCTATGATTCTTATTATACTTGTGCCGAATTATACTTGTTATGATTCTATTATACTTGTTCTAAAATATACTTGTTGCAGCAGTATTTAACGCATTTGTTCCATTTTGTTGTTGCAGTAGTGACAAGCACTGTCCAAAACTCATGGAGTTCCTTCGCAGCGGCTTATATTTTGCTAGCATTGATATAACGAATGACAAGATCAAGATGAGGCGCACTTGGGGTATTGAGATACCAGCTGAATGCCACATTGATCTTCAGGGCAGGTTCAGGCTTGAGCATGACAAGACTTCAATCGCTGATATGGCAGCCGCCCTAATCGACGAGGAGTACGCTGATATGAAGACAAAATTCCCCAAGTCAGGGCACAAACTTTGGGAGAAGACCCCACTTGACCCTATCAACATTGAGTATGCAGCAATAGATGGGTACGTTGCATACGAGTTGTACCGCGGGATTGGAATCTGCAATTATGGGCAGCGTCACCTCGTACCGCTAGTATCTCCTGCTTGAGGGTATTCTGATCCGGACAACGAGTAGTGTTTGCAATGGCGAACACTTTTATCTCTATTATTTAGTGCTTGGGGGTCTCCTGATTCGGACGAGTAGGTTTGCAATCCGGAAGAATAGGATTGGTATCTTCAATTATGCAGTACTTTCTATAACGCATATCTGAACTATTATTTCTATTATGTCCCTGTTTAAGTACGGTTTGTGTGTAAGAATATTTAGTATGATGTGAGCAAGCTTTCTGAAGCATTGTGATGTATGTGATGAAGATTGTCCATGGTTACGGCACAATAAGCAAGGGACACACGCGAAGAAAAAGTGAAGACTTTCTCTCCACAACTATTCTGATGATGGCTTTGATCTACAATATCACTGCAGTTAAATATAATATTAACTAAAATTATCAAAGTATTTATTTGTTAAAAAGAATGAACTAAAAAGAATCAACTAAAATATTAACTAAAAAGAATGAACTAAAAAGAATCAACTAAAACATTAATTAAAAAGAATGAACTAAAAAGAATCAAAATAATATTAACTAAAATTATCAAAGTATTTATTTGTTAAATAGAATGAATTAAAAATATCAACTAAAATATTAACTAAAATCACCCACATAGCATGTGCTAAAAAGTTGAGATGGTCTAGTTTGTACACGAAGTGCATCCAGTTTTTGTCGTAACCCTCTCAACTTTTTAGCACATGCTATGTGGGTGAAATGATGATACCATGCCAACTTGCAACCATTTCAGAGTTCATTTCCAGTGCTTCTCAATTCAGGGTCATTTTAGCTCAAAATAAATCATGAAATGCATGAAAAATAGCAAATGAAGTCAGAAAAGGTTTGAAAAGTGATGATGTGGCTTTGAATGGTGCATATTGAATACAGAAAAAGTCTTGATTTCAAATATGTTTAAAAAATTGAAATCCTTTTGTAACAGAAGAGTTTTCGTCCAAAACTCTGACACTTCGAAAGAGATGGTCTAGTTTGTACACGAAGTGCATCCAGTTTTTGCCGTAACCCTCTCAACTTTTTAGCACATGCTATGTGGGTGAAATGATGATACCATGCCAACTTGCAACCATTTCAGAGTTCATTTGCAGTGCTTCTCAATTCAGGGTCATTTTAGCTCAAAATAAAGCATGAAATGCATGAAAAATAGCATTTGAAGTCAGAAAGGTTTGAAAAGTGATGATGTGGCTTTGAATGGTGCATATTGAATGCAGAAAAAGTCTTGAGTCCAAATATGTTTAAAAAATTGAAATCCTTTTGTAACAGAAGAGTTTTCGTCCAAAACCCTGACACTTCGAAAGAGATTGTCTAGTTTGTACGCGAAGTGCATCCAGTTTTTGCCGTAACCCTCTCAACTTTTTAGCACATGCTATGTGGGTGAAATGATGATACCATGCCAACTTGCAACCATTTCAGAGTTCATTTGCAGTGCTTCTCAATTCAAGGTCATTTTAGCTCAAAATAAATCATGAAATGCATGAAAATAGCAAATGAAGTCAGAAAAGGTTTGAAAAGTGATGATGTGGCTTTGAATGGTGCATATTGAATGCAGAAAAAGTCTTGAGTTCAAATATGTTTAAAAAATTGAAATCCTTTTGTAACAGAAGAGTTTTCGTCCAAAACCCTGACACTTCGAAAGAGATTGTCCAGTTTGTACACGAAGTGCATCCAGTTTTTGCCGTAACCATCTCAACTTTTTAGCACATGCTATGTGGGTGAAATGATGATACCATGCCAACTTGCAACCATTTAAGAGTTCATTTGCAGTGCTTCTCAATTCAGGGTCATTTTAGCTCATAATAAATCATGAAATGCATGAAAAATAGCAAATGAAGTGAGAAAAGGTTTGAAAAGTGATGATGTGGCTTTGAATGGTGCATATTGAATGCAGAAAAAGTCTTGAGTTCAAATATGTTTAAAAAATTGAAATCCTTTTGTAACAGAAGAGTTTTCGTCCAAAACCCTGACACTTCGAAAGAGATTGTCCAGTTTGTACACGAAGTGCATCCAGTTTTTGCCGTAACCCTCTCAACTTTTTAGCACATGCTATGTGGGTGAAATGATGACACCATGCCAACTTGCAACCATTTCAGAGTTCATTTGCAGTGCTTTTCAATTCAGGGTCATTTTAGCTCAAAATAAATCATGAAATGCATGAAGAATAGCAAATGAAGTCAGAAAAGGGTTGAAAAGTGATGATGTGGCTTTGAATGGTGCATATTGAATGCAGAAAAAGTCTTTAGTTCAAATATGTTGAAAAAATTGAAATCATTTTGTAACAGAAGAGTTTTCGTCCAAAACCCTGACACTTCAAAAGAGATTGTCCAGTTTGTACACGAAGTGCATCTAGTTTTTCCCGTAACCGTCTCAACTTTTTAGCACATGCTATGTGGGTGAAATGATGATACCATGCCAACTTGCAACCATTTCAGAGTTCATTTGCAGTGCTTTTCAATTCAAGGTCATTTTAGCTCAAAATAAATCATGAAATGCATGAAAAATAGTAAATGAAGTCACAAAAGGTTTGAAAAGTGATGATGTGGCTTTGAATGGTGCATATTGAATGCAGAAAAAGTCTTGAATTCAAATATGTTTACAAAATTGAAATCCTTTTGTAACAGATGAGTTTTCGTCCGAAACCCTGACACTTCGAAATAGATTGTCCAGTTTGTACACGAAGTGCATCCAGTTTTTGCCGTAACCCTCTCAACTTTTTAGCACATGCTATGTGGGTGAAATGATGATACCGTGCCAACTTGCAACCATTTCAGAGTTCATTTGCAGTGCTTTTCAATTCAGGTTCATTTTAGCTCAAAATAAATCATGAAATGCATGAAAAATAGCAAATGAAGTCAGAAAAGGTTTGAAAAGTCAGAAAAGTCAGAAAAGGTTTATAAAACTCTAATAGCAAAAGGAATCAACTAAAAAGAACCAATAAGAAACAAAACTTATGCAACTAAAATTATATAACTAAAAATGACATATGCAAAAAAAGGCCCGCCTACTAGGCAGGACGGCCTGCATACGACTACAAACCCTACAAATGGGCCAGGATGCAGGCCCGCAATGCTAGCAGGCCCAACAGGGCATCAAATAGGCATGTACTGCCTGCATTAGAGAGGAGCTCGAGAGGTCAGCGGCTGCAGCGCTTATAAACCACTCCGAGCCCCTCTCGACTAGCGAGCTGGTACTAAACTTTTGGTACGGGAAGCCCATCCTTTAGTCCCGGTTGGAGCCACCAACCGGGACTAATGCCCCCCCTTTAGTCCCGGTTGGTGCCACCAACCGGGACTAAAGGTCTCTGCTTCCCGCCCTTTGGGCTGCTGGAAATTGACCTTTAGTCCCGGTTGGTGGCACCAACCGGGACTAAAGGAGGGCATTAGTCCCGGTTGGAGCCACCAACCGGGACTAAAGGTCTCTGTATATAAGCGGGAGTTGGGAAAATTTCCAATCCATTGCAGTTTCTTCTCTCCTCGGCGTCGACGACGACATTGACGCCGCCAGGCTGCTGGATTTTGCCATCGCCCTCGCCGACGCCCTGCCGTCCCCGAGCCCGCTGATCGTCGCCGACGCCGGACCTCCTCGCGCGCCCTCCTCCCCGTCGTCGTCGCTGTGCCCTGCCCCATCGTCGCCGTCGCCTCACCCTGCCCCGCCGTCGTCGTGCCCCTGCCCCTACATCGTCGTCGCCGTCGCCGTGCCCTGCCCCTACGTCGCCGTCACCATCGCCTCGCCCTGCCCCGCTGTCGCCGTCGCCTGGCCCGCCGTCGCCGTTGCCTCGCCCTGCCCCGCCGTCGTCGCGCCCCTACCCCTACGTCGTCGTCGCCGTCGCCGCGCCCTGCCCCTAAGTCGCCGTCGCCGTCGCCTCGCCCTGCCCCGCCGTCGCCATCGCCTCGCCCTTCCCCGCCGTCGCCTCCCTCTGCCCCGTCGCCGTCGCCGCGCCCCTACCGTTCTCGACGTATATACATGGGTATATACATCAATTCAATATATATCTTTATTTCACTTTATTATCATGTTCTCTTTGGTCCTTGTTCAATTTACATCTCAACTACTTATGAAGCTCCCAACAATGTGCATCTTTTCTCTACCAACACTTTGTAACAAAAGGCGTCTAACTCGTACTGCCGATGCACACCACGAGTCCCCGTATCTAGCTAGTCGATCAACCTTACTCACTCATTTACCTTGGTTTACCTAACAATATCAGATGACAGATGTCGGGCAAAGCGACCCACTTAACTATATATCAGACTCCGTCCAATGCATTTGTTCTCATACAATATCTCTTTCCCATCCACATCATTTTCAAATGTTGTTTTGTAGTTGCTTTGCTTCTCGGTTTCTAATAGGCATGGGAGGTGTTGGGAGGTTCCGAATAACGTCCAGATGGTGTTCGACAATGTTGTTTTCTGGTTTGATATAGAAGCCCTCATGACAATACCTTAAGTACATTTGCTTGGGCACATCTAGGTGTCATGTATCTTCAACGTCCGTGGATATGTCAGTGTCATCCATAAACAAGACCAGGCCATTTGAATAACAATGAACAAAAGCATTAACATGGGCCATGCAACAATTCTAAGAAGCCCGAGAGCCAGTACGGGAAGGGTCCCTCCGACGCACCGCCAGTGCGTCTGTGCGTGGTTACAATTGCTTCTGTCAGGTTCACCGTCGTCCACTCCCCGTATACAGTATTATTTTCGCTATCCGAGGTGGTACTAATATCTTTTCTTCTAGAAAACGAAAAGAATTTTACGTCGCATGAGTTTGTGTCGGTCTACCATGGTCCATGGGCCGTCGCTTTTTTCATACACTTGCACAATTATGCAATCTACTGTTGTGAAATTGGAGTTTGTGCATCGGGCAGAAGGTTTCACTTCAGAGTCGTCTTATTCTCTTAGCTGGTGCCTCCACAGTTTCATATCTTATTTTGAAAAAAGCCTGAATTTAGTGTTCAAGGATACGTCAATGCAATTGCACGTATGTTTATTGGATATAGATAGCCATTACTGAATTTCTACTACTATAGTTTGACATCTAATATTTGCAGAAACTATGGCCGACAGAGACTTAGAAAAAGAAAAGTTGTTGGGGAATATAATCCGCGACGGAGGTGATATCGATCTCACCTGCTTGTCGTTTCTCAACGAGACCGATGGTGAGGAAAGAGAGGATGGCGGCTCCGGTGAGGAGGAAGGAGATCATGACTGCTCCGGTGATCGAACTGGGGACGAAGGAGATCATGATGGCTCCTGTGATCGAATGGAGAAGGGAGCCATAAGTGCTTCAAAGTCCGGCGAGGTATATATTAATTAATCCTCTGCTGACTAGATGCATTAATGTTTTTGTATGTACATATATTAACGCTTCTTTCTTATTTTAATTAGCCATCCGGATCGAGCTCCACTTCGGTAAGGAGAGGAGGCCCGATGAGAAGGTTGGACGCGCAAGAAAGGTTCACGATCGAAGAAGTCTCTCCAGAAGGCCGACCGATTGCTCCCTACCGGACCAAGAACAAATTTATACATCAGTGCGGAGTGGTTGTTAGGGACATCGTCTCGATCAGCTGCCAAGAATGGAATAAGAAGAAGGACCCTCAAGTTACTTATGTCAACGATAGACTGAAAGATGATCTTTGGACCAATCTGATGAGAAATTTCAGTCTACCGCCAGAGGAGGATTCGAATAACCCAGTTATACAGCGAAAGGTCAGGGCGTTTGCTCTTAAGAAGATGGCAGAACTATTCAAGAACTGGAAGAAAGTATTGAACAGGAAGTTTGTCGAGAAAGACAAGACTCCAGAATTCAGAGGTTAATATGAGAAGATGAGAGATCACTGGCCCGCATTTGTGGCCTACAAGAAATCGGAGAAGGCTAAGAACAGGTCACTTACAAATAAGAAAAATGCCGCAAGGAAGGAGTATCACCATGTTACGGGGTCAGGTGGCTACAGAAAAGCCCGGCCTACGTGGGACAAAGCTGAGCAAGACCTGCTTGCTAAAGATGTCCAACCAGCGACATTGCACTGGCCAGATCGGGCAAGGACTTGGTTCTTCGGGGTTGGGGGAACTTTGGACCCAGAAACAGGGAAGTGTGACTGGACGAAAGCTCAACTTGCAATACCATTCAAAAAGCTTGAGGAAACAATCAAGAAATCGCTGGAAGGGACGTTCGTTCCCGACAGAGAGAAGGACGAGCTGTCATTTGCCCTCGGGAATCCTGAACACCCTGGACGAACACGAAGCACATCAGGCTCCGTTCCGTGGAAGGTTGGGTTTCCCGACAGCGCTGGTTACAGAAGCCGACAGAGAAAGAAGAAAGAGGAAGCAAGCGAAATGTAGAAGTTGAATGAAAGATTAGCGAAACTAGAGGCACTTGAGAGCCAGCGAGCTACCGACCAACCATCTCAGCGGCACGAAGCTCCTTCATTGGAGACTACCCACGATGCTACCCCACCATCTCAGCGGAGAAGCAGCGTGGCTTCCACTGAGCTCATTCATCCTGATAGCACGGCTCCTCGCTACCCCGTGGATGGTATCACGCATAATGAACATTGTGTGCTAATGGCAAAATGCCATAACCTGACCTTTAAGGCGGCGGTCGGCTCTGTCTTACCTCCTCGACCTGATGCAACTTTCCATTGCACTCCGGTTCCAGCTGGCTTTGCTATTGTTGGGGTAGATGAAATAATGGACGGATTTGATGGGCTGGAGCTTGAGTACCCTACAGGTGAAGGGGAGCTTCTTCTTCGATATGCCTTAAGGACTACCTGTCTATGGAGAAAGGAACACATCGTGCTTCCATACTGGACGCCACCTCAGCAGACTCGGGCGGAGGAGGCCCCGGTGCCGGAGTCATCTCCGGTGCGTCAGCCGTCTCCGGTGCGTCAGGCGTCTCCGCTGCCTGAGTCGTCTCCAACGCGTCAGCCGTCTCCGCCGCCTCAGCGGACTCCGACGGAGGAGGCCCCTCAGCAGAATCCTACTCCGCCTCAACTGTCTCCGCCGCATCATCGGACTCTGCCTCCTCCGCCGCCTAAGCAACAGCAGAAGAGAGGCGCCGCCGCTCCGGCGGCTAGCAGCAGTACGAAACAAAGGAGATTCAGATACGGCCCAAGCCTCAAGCCTCTTCCCAAGTTACCCTATGAGAGGTCTGAGGAAGAACTCGACGAGATCGTGGATGCCGATGTGAAACGTCAGCTCGCACCGAAACGCCCACCTGAAGAGGAGAAAATAGATCTGGTGAAAGCGAAGCGAACTCTGGATGCCCTTAGGCGACCACCACCGCCTCCGCCGCCATCAAACTATGACCGATGTTTTGAAAAGAAATATGATCAAGCGAAGCGGTCGGGAAGCTTAAGTAGAAGTGGCTCAAGAAGTGGGAAAACAATTCCCCAGCTCGGCAAACAAGTACTGCAATCGTGTCCTCCGCTCAAGGTGGTTACCGATATCGCTAATGATCTAGAGAAAGCTGACACAGGTCTTGCTATCACTGCTGATGATTACTTACCCGACTCGGTACAGTTTGAAACGGCTGAGGTAGTACAAACCTTAAAATACGCGAACGGGAAGCCTCTCGTCACACGTGAGGAGCTCGGTCGTCTACCAACGATGATGCGACGATTGCATGAATGGTACTTGAAAGCCTGCAAGGACGGGACCGATAATATCTTTGTGGGAATTAAAGATGAGCACTTCTTCAATGGAGAGCAGGTGTTGTTCGTTGAATTTGAAGAAATATTTCAGTTATACAATCAAAGGAACTCGACAAAACTATCATCAGTTCCTATTGTGTGTAAGTATTTTTTTCTGTAATTAAGTCTCTAGCTCAGCTCGTTCATTGCATGTATTAATTATCCTCACACTATATTATGCAGATTGAAGATCCTCGAATGCAAACAACAACAAATCTATGACATTGGGTTCATTGACCCAAATTTCATAAATGAACCTATGTTACGAGATTTTCTCGCCGAAACAGAAAACAACTTGCTAAAGGCGTTACTTGGACAACAAACCAGAAAGTAAATACTATTTCCTTACAACTTCAAGTGAGTGTTACTATCTTGTGCACATTCTATTTCGCTTACTCGAGGTTAAGTGCAATTAACGAGTTATGCGTGCGCAGTTTCCACTTTATTCTGCTAGACATTCAGCTTGAAGAGGGAAAAGTAACTGTCTTGGACTCGAGACGTAAAGATCCTAAGGAGTGGACGAACATGAGGCAAATGCTTCAGAAGTAAGTTCAATCATTATCACACCATATCGGCAACTTTCGTTCATTTTCTGATATCAAGTAATCATTTTCTTTGCCGGACAGGGTTTGGAAAAAGTTCACCAAAAAGGTTAAGGGTGTCAGCTGGAAACCGGAGCTGCAATTTGTACAGCCCAAAGTAAGTACTACTCTAGTACCGCACATCTCTCATTGATGCTAGTTTCAATACCATTATCATGCTTGGTTATCATTTTGATTGAACTCTATTCTTGTAAAGTGCTTGTTGCAGGCATCCGGGACTAATTTATGTGCCTACTACGTTTGCGAGTTCATTCGCCACTCGACCTCTGAGCGGGGCTGGGGCATATCTTTACAACAATTTGAAGTACGTAAACAATATTCGCATTTTTATTTTATTACCATCAATTGTGTTGAGTTTCATTCATATATTGACCCCCTTCTTTAAATTAGATCTGGCGGAAGCGGGACGAACTCCTACCAACTGATCGCATCCGAGCAATTCAAGAGGAATTGGCGGGATTCTTTGTTGAGCATGTCATACCTAAAGACGGAGAATACCATAAGGATGTCGAATGCGATGTTGGTAATAGACGACGTTAGGATCGTAAGAGATGTTATATTGTATATATGCATGAACGTGTACTATATGTAATAGCGTCGAATAGATTTACGAAAACTTGTTGCATATTGTTCGACCAAGCACGGAGAAAGAGAGGTCACTTCTCTCTATATATTGATCATGACGATGTTGTGTAATGGTTCCTTCATTGCTATATGTAGTAGCTAGCGTCGAGTTGAATGAAAAGCGTAAAATAAAAATGGTAAACACAAAAATAAATGGGGGGAAACACAATAGGAAAACCCCTAAACCCCCCTTTCAAAAAAAACAAAAAACAAAAACCCCAGCGCCTGGCAGGTGCTGACGCGTGGCTGCCTTTTAGTCCCGGACGGTGTTACCAACCGGGACTAAAGGTCCTCCTGCCTGGGTGCCCCGCAGACGCCACGTGGAGCCCCTTTGGTCCCGGTTCGTAAGCAAACCGGGACTAAAGGTTTTGGGCATTAGTCCCATTTGGTTTGTCCCGGTTCCAGAACCGGGACTAAAGGCCCTCTGGAACTAGGACTAGTGCCCTGTTTTCTACTAGTGATGGTGGTGATGAGGAAGAAGATGATGATGATGTCGTTCCTCTCACGGTGAGAGGAATCCCATTCTTCTCCCAGTCGATCCTCCCTCCAGATGGGCTCTGGAGGCTAGGGTTCTGCCTTCTGGATGAGTTTCTGGATCATCTGTTCGTCTGATTCCCGATCCGCTTCGATGGGGTGAAAATAGCTGATACCCCAGAGGCGGTGGCATGCCAAACGAGCGCTCATGCGAGCGCGCGTGGTCGTATGGAATGTCGTCGTTCGCTTTGGAAGCGCGACGACGACTATTTCTTTGGCCTTCTTGCTTGATTTTTTATGGAAAGTGTTTATCACATTTAATACATGATTCCACTGCCATTTTTGGGGATTTACTCCATTAAATGAATATTGATCCAAAAGATGTTACCTAAGGGATCATCAACAAAAGAAGTGCTCGGATAAATTCCGCTAAGCCTAACATGTAGGCACAAAATATATAGGAAAAACGTCACGTAAATTGGACCCATCAACTCCCCCAAGCGTAAGTCTTGCTCATCCCTGAGCTAGTACCATTGCTTGTAAAGAACGAGGTCACCCTTGGGTTTATAAGATACGGATATTAAAAGGTATGGGTCCATCACTCTAAGAGGAACGTTTGTTGATGAGTATAAGTCGCAAACAATAGCCCATATACTCTGGTAATGATCATGCAAGCATCCACATGTTGTCATTTATTTTTATTGAGGACAAGTAATAACTTTATATCCTAGTTCATTGTTGCTTCAGTAGAGCAAGCAGTTTTCTTTTCCCCTCATTTTTTTGTAAAAAGTTTTTATGAAAAAGGGTCCAGTCTCTCCTCACTCAATCATACTGAAGTGTCAATGAAAACTTTTAGTGCAAGCCAGCCTTATTTTTCAGAGAGACTTCATTTCCCAAGGTATTTTAGCAGAGGATTTATTTATTTGCTTTCCCTTAAGTAAGTTGAACCCTTCAATGAGCTAGCATATATAGTAGTTTTATCTCCCTTCGAAAATTTACACAGCTAAGATGTGGGGGGATTCTAATCATCATGTAGGTAAATATGCACTACTATTTAGATCACAACAACCGTCAAGCACGTTCTTCATGCAAAAGCAATGATTTCATGCATCAATATATCCCTAAACTCGTTGGAAGGGGTCATCCCTTATTCAAGAGGAAAAATTGATAGTTCAACCTTATAGAAAATAAAGCTTATTCTCTAATCTCACGGAAAATTAAATGCAGAAAATTGTAAAGATACAAAGTGCATATGAATGTCCTCCAAGCTTACAATCAAGTCGGGGAGATCCATGCACTAAGTGTTTCATGCTCACTCCTGGTATCCCTGGAAGGCAGCGCAGATGCTTTGATGCTTGTTCTTCAGTTCTTCGATCACGGCATGCTGATCATCTACAACCCGGGTCTATCGGTGTAATCAAAACTAGGGTAGTGACAGCCTGGCACACCGGACTGTATGAGAAAATCAGAGGGCCTCTCATGAGACCAGAGGAGGGGACATGATGACTTGCTAATATTCGATAGGTATTGTCCGGCCTCCTGAAGTGACCCGACCCAAAACTGTCAAGTCTCTATCTATCTGTACCATCCCAAGATCATGCTGGCATACACAGTACATCAATGTATATATCAAAGTTCAATCACAACTGCTTTATTACATCAAAATCTCATATTGAGTCTTTATTACAAAATAAATTTGGCTGAAGGCCAACTCATGAGATAAAACTACTGCGGAAGACGTAGAAGATATCGAGTCCATCCGACTCCAAAGGCACATCACCGAGCGTAGAACTTGTCCTCACTCCTGGTCGGAATAATACTCTACAACATGAGACGTTGCAGCCGTGTAGGTCAACATTTTGAATATGCCGACAAGTCACAAGAGAGAACTGGTAAAGTCATCCTCTACACTATATTCATATATGGCAGGTGGGGCTGTAAGTTAATTTTTTAGCAAAAAGCTGATTTTTTCCTACAACAAAAGGGGGGTCAAAAGAAAAAATATTACTACAAAGTTGGTTGTTAATGAGATGGTTCCGCCAACCAATTCTCATACCCCAATTATTAATAAACCCCCATCATTAATATTAATTGTGTCGAGAGTTCCTGGTAGTTTCAGTTCCAAAGGCTCAACTTGACCGTAACCAGGGACACGGCTAATCGATTAGGTTTGGTACTTTGCAGAGTCTAGCACACTTTCCCCACAGGATTCCATCGCCTCCAAGTCCTCGCACTGCATGGTGTTTGAGAACCAAATGACAGAAACATGGTCTTCCAAAGAGTTCCTCTGGGTCACTGCCGGTGCCTATCAAGTCCTACCGTTCTTCTACATCTCGTAGCAACGTGATGACCCACAAGTATAGGGGATCAATCATAGTCCTTTTGATAAATAAGAGTTTCGAACCCAATGAGGAGCAGAAGGAAATGATAAGCAGTTTTCAGCAAGGTATTCTCTGCAAGTGCTGTGAGTAACAATAGTAGATTGTTTTGTAGCAAGATAATTCATAACAAGTGACAAGTGACAATAGTAACAAAGGTGCAGCAAGGTAGCCCAATCCTTTTTATAGCAAAGGACAGGCCTGAAAGTACTATTAAATTAAGCAAGTGCTCCCGAGGACACATGGGAATTTTCTGTCTAGTCATGTTCATCATGTTGAGTTGATTCACGTTCGCTACTTTGATAATTTGATATGTGGGTGGACCGGTGCTAAGGTGTTGTTCCTACTTGAAAAAACAACCCACTTATGATTACCCCCTCTCGCAAGCACCCGCTACTACAAAAGAAGAATTAAGATAAATCTAACCATAGCATGAAACGTGTGGATCCAAATCAGCCCCTTATGAAGCAACACATAAACTGGGGTTTAAGCTTCTGTTGCTCTTGCAACCCATCATCTACTTGTTACTCCACAATGACTTCCCTTAGGCCCATAACATATTGAAGTGTCATGTAATCGACGTTCACATGACACCACTAAGAGAAGTAACAACATACATATCATCAAAATATCGAACGAATACCAACTTCACAAGATTATTTATAACAAGACTTCTCCCTGTCCTCAGGAACAACATGTTCAAGATCAGAGGTATAATAATAATCATTAACGATCTGAACATAATGTCTTCCACCAAGTAATCCAACAAGCATCAACTACAAGATGTAATCAACACAACTAGTAACCCACAGGTACCAATCTGAGGTTTTGAGACAAAGATTGAATACAAGAGATGAACTAGGGTTGGAGATGAGATGGTTCTAGTGAAGATGTTGATGACGATTGGTCCTCCCATGAAGGAGGAAACGTTGGTGATTATGATGTATTCGCACTCCCCCTCCCGGAGAGTAATTTCCCCGGCAGAATCTGACTACCGGAGGGCAAAAGGGCCTCTGCCCAGGTTTTTGCCTCGATATGGCGGCGCTTCATCCCGAGAGATTGCTTATGATTTTTTCTAGGGCAAAACACACCATATAGGAGAAGAGGGGGGTCGGGAGGCCTGCAGGGGCCCCACAAGCCATCAGGGCGCAGCCAGGGGGTGGCCGCGCCCTGTTGTCCTGTGGCCAGCAGGTGGCCCCCCTCTGTTATTTTTTTGGCCCAATAATTCTTAAATATTCCATAAAAATTCTCCGTGAAGTTTCAGGTCATTTGGAGTCCGGTGATTTTTCTCCTTTTTTCTTGGTTTCCCGGTCCAGAATTCCAGTTCCAGATATTTGCCTCTTTGTGATGTACCTTGCATATTCAGGGAGAAAAGAAGAATTCTATGATAATAAGGAATACTAGTCAAGAATAACAAAAATATCAATAAGAAATCATTATGCAAAATGGACGTATCAACTCCCCCAAGCTTAGACCTCGCTTGTCCTCAAGCGAAAGCCGAGCTCGAGAATAATGGCTACATGATTTGAGAGAGATAAGTCGATAAAAACAGAATACATACATGAGAGAATCATGAATATTAACATGACAACAAGTTTTCCATCATATAGCTTCTCATAAACAAGTAACAATCTATTCACAAATGAAGTAGTATGAAGCATAAACTTTATTGGAAACCGACAAACAATGCCATTAGTTATTGAGATAATCATAATCCGTCGTATTCAAGAGAAGAGTCTACGTATGAGCTTTTATTTCTAGCAAGTTCACATACTCAACTATCATGTAGCCTTCTATGATTGTGCATACACATTGCATATTTTTGGAGCTAATGTTTCCGCTGGACACATAGAAGATGGGGGCTTTATTATCTTTGCCTCCTGACTTATTTACCTCAAGGATAATGTCAACAATAATGAGTCATGATCACCCACATTCAACTGGATATATTTATCTGGATCTTTCCTCAACATATAATGCTTGCCGGCTAAAGAGTTAATAGGTAGGAACAAATGGTAAATAATATTGACTCTTGCATGAAACTAAATTCTTGTAAGAAGATAAAAGATAGGCCCTTCGTAGAGGGAAGCAGAGATTGTCATGCGCCCTTATTTGTTTTGAATGTGCAAGCTCTTAATGCAAAGGAACGTCACTTTGTATTGCCCCTTGTGATAGTGAAATATGCACTATGTCGCTTTTATTTATTTGCTATCACAAGATCGTACAAAGCTTATTTTCCCATACAATAAAAGATCATACATATTTAGAGGCAGTTTTTATTGCTTTGTGCACCGATGGCAACTTACTTGAACGATCTTATTCAATCCATAGGTAGGTATGGTGGACTCTCATGGAAAGAAACCGGGTTTAAAGGGTTATGGATGCACAAGTAGTATCTCTACTTAGTGCAGAAAATTTTGGCTAGCAAAATATCTAAAGCAAGCATCACATGTTAAGGAATCCATGACAATATAACTTCTATGCAAATGTAAACAATCATGGTCATTATGTTGTCTTCCATGTCCAACATCAACATTTGATCATTATATAATATTTGATGGGGGTTCACAATCATAAAAGGTGTCCAAGATAGTATATTTATATGTAAATCTCCTCTTCTCTATCATAATCTTGCATCGATTATATCAATTACTAATGCTATGCTTGTTAATTCCCAACATCTTTTATCACTTATACTTTTTCCTATGTGAAGTCATTACTCCCCAAGAGATAAGCATATGATCTTTTCTATTTCTTTTATTGCCATGCTATGATGATGGGTGCACGAAAGTAAAGCATACAAACTCAACTAATCTTTATTATATAACTCTCACACCCAATTACAAGGATAAATAGATCTCAAAGAAAAAAAATTCTAAGTAAAGCAAATCTGTAATTTTATTTCTCTAAATCAGGAAAAGCTAAGGATCGAACTAAGATAGATAGTAGTGGTAAAAGTGATGGTGATACGATACCGGGGTACCTCCCCAAGCTTGGAACAAGCTAAGGGTGGTGATGATGCACTAGGCCTGTCCTTCAAAAGATGCTCAAGATTTTTGATTATTCGCAGTAGGGCATGATTCTGCTCTTCCAACAAGATGACTTCATTAGTAAGTGCTGTGATTGTGCACACACAGATTCCATGGCATTCAAGGCATCAATTTTAGGTAAAGAAACATCGTCACGAAGAAGTAATAATGATTCTCCCTTGTTAGAAGCACCAGACGGACGATTATCATGGTCCCCTTTGGATCTTTCAGCTTCCTCCTGGCTCTTCCTCATGACGTCTTCAGAGACCTCCGGTGTATCCTCCTCTCCCGAGGACAGCTCGTAGTAGACTTCACTATAGGGAAGTCTACCCGGCGAAGGTAAAACTATGTGATGTTTCTAGTGGAGGGGCGATGGAGCCATGATGACCTAGATTTGTCAGAAAAACTGCTCGAAACAAGAATAGAGGAGAAACTTGCGATGCGGTGGTCAAAACATACGGGAGCATATATAATGAATTTTTCTAGGTCAGAATACGTGCTCGAGAAGAAAACGGAGTCCGGGAGGCACACAAGGGCCCCAGAAGCCATTAGGGCACAACCAGGGGGTGGTCGCGCCCTATTGGCTTGTGCCTTCCTCGTGGGTCCCCCTGACTCCTTTTTATTTTTGGAATTTTTCTAAAATACCAAAACCAACAGAACATATTTTTTTTGGATTGTTTGGAGTCGGTTTACTTACCGTATCACGTACCTACTCCTTTTTCAGGTTTCTGGAGTGTTCCGGAACCTCACTCTTATGTGCTCTTCCGGTGTTATCACTTGAATATTATTAGTTTCATCATTAATGGGCGTACCTGAAATCTAGTGCTTAATTCTTTGCTCATTTACCACTCTTGGATTATTGCCTTCAAAGTTATTAATTTTTATAGCACCGGAGCGATAGACCTCCTCGACAACATATTGCAAATATTTGGAAATAAGAGAGGTGGTTATGGTTTAGAAAAATAGTGGAGGGGTTTTCACACCAAAACAACACATGTCTCATGCACACCAACACCACAAACACACACTCACACACAACACCACACAACAAGCACTTGATGCAAACATGACATGATGATGTGATGATATGATGCCATGATGCTAAATGGCATGAAGCAATTCCATTAACTCAAGTCACATGAGGCACAACACTTGGGCTGTTACAACTCTCCCCCACTACACGAGGATCTCGTCCCGAGATCTAGGAACGAAAGAATTCGGGAAATTCGGAACGGAGAAGGTCTTCTCGTTCCCAAGTGGATTCTTTGTCGGAGTGATGTCACCACTTCACCTTAAGAAACTTGATTGACTTGTTGCGAGTCTTAGCTCAGTTTCTTCAAGGATAGCTACTAGATGCTCATGATAGGATAGGTCTACTTGGAGATCAATGTCTTGGAGATCAACGGTGCGCTCAGGAGTCTTGAAACACTTGCGGAGCTGAGAGACGTGAAACACATCATGCACATTTGAGAAATTCAGAGGAAGCTCTAGTTGGTAGGCAAGGTCACCCCTCTTGCCCACAATCTTGAAAGGACCCACAAAGCGTGGAGCAAGCTTTCCTTTGATGCCAAAGCATTGAGTGCCCTTCATGGGAGACACTCTGAGATAGACAAAATCATCGATCTGAAAGGTCATGTCACGATGCTTGCTATCATAATAGCTCTTCTGACGAGATTGAGCTGCTTTGAGATTTTCGCGAATGACACGGCACATTTCTTCTGCTTCAGTGATCATGTCATTACCAAGGATTTGATGCTCACCGGTTTCAGACCAATTGAGCGGGGTGTGGCGCTTTCTGCCATAGAGAATCTCGACTGGAGCCTTACCGGAACTTGCTTGGAAGTTGTTGTTGTATGAGAACTCAGCAAACGGGAGGCAATCTTCCCACTTCATGCCAAAAGAAATCACACAAGCTCTGAGCATATCTTCAAGGATTTGATTGACTCTCTCAACTTGACCACTAGTCTCAGGATGGAAAGCTGTACTAAAACGGAGATTGGTCCCCATTGCAGTCTGGAAGGAATCCCATAACTTCGAAGTGAAGATGCTTCCATGATCTGAGGATATGAGCTGAGGAATACCGTGCAAAGAAACTATCCTTGACGTGTACAGCTCTGCCCGCTGAGCTGCCGAGATAGATTCTTTGACCGGAAGGAAGTGGCAACTTTGGTGAGCTTGTCGATGACCACGAAGATGGCATCATTTCCTCTCTTGGACTTAGGAAACCTAGTGACGAAATCCATCTCAACATGATCGAATTTCCACTCTGGGATAGGCAAAGTCTGAAGGAGACCTGCTGGACGTTGATGTTCCGCCTTCACTCTGCGACAAACATCACACTCATTCACAAACTGAGCAATCTCACATTTCATACGAGTCCACCAGAAGGTTTGCTTGAGGTCCTGATACATTTTGGAACTTCCTGGATGAATTGAGAGGAGAGAATTATGTGCTTCATCCATGATAACTTTCCTTATTTCACCTTTCAGAACCAACAGACAGTACTCGAAGAACAAGGTATCTTTGTCAGCAACACGGAAGCACCTGGCCACACCTTTCTTCACTTTCTTCACCATAGCATCAAGAAGCTGAGCTTGGTGAATCTGATCTTCCAAGGTCGGAGAGTCTTGAAGGTTTGCCAGAAATCCTTGAGGAACCACTTGGAGATTGAACTTGCGGAATGCTTCGCAAAGCTCGGATTGGAGAGGCTTGAGAATGAGACTGTTGCAGTACGCCTTTCTGCTCAGCGCATCTCCAATGACATTTGCTTTACTAGGAGTATACTCAATGCTTGGATTGTACTCCTCTATCATTTCCACCCAACGTGTTTGCCGAAGATTGAGATTGGGTTGAGTGAAAATGTACTTCAAGCTCTTGTGGTCGGTGAACACCTCAACTGGTCTTCCCAACAATAGATGTCTCCAGGTCATCAGAGCATGAACAACTGCCACCAACTCAAGATCATGAGTGGGGTAGTTCTTCTCGCTAGGCTTCAGCTGCCGCGAGGTATAAGCCACAACCTTCTTATCTTGCATCAGAACACCACCAAGACCTTGGAGGGAAGCATCACAGAACACTTGGAAAGGCTTGGATTCATCTGGAGGAGTGAGAACTGGAGCTGAAGTCAGTTTTCCTTGAGTGTATTGAACGCCACATCACACTCAGGAGTCCACACATACTTGACACTATTCTGAAGGAGGTTAGACAGAGGCTTCGCAATTTGAGAGAAGTTCTCCATGAATTTTCTACAGTAACTTGCAAGCCCGAGGAAGCTTGGAAGCTGCTTGACATTCTGAGGAGGCTCCCACTTAACGATTGCCTCAACTTTCTCAGGATGCACCTTAATGCCCTCGGCAGAGATGACATGCCCAAGGTACACCACTTCATTGAGCTAAAACTAACACTTGGATAACTTAGCATAGAACCGATGTTCTCTTAGCTTGTCAAGCACAAGCCGGAGATGCTCTTCTTCGGTCTCCGAGAAAACAAGAATGTCATCCAAATACACCAAGACGAACTCATTCTTGAAACGAGAGAAAATGAAGTTCATCATCCTGGAGAAAGTCGGAGGCGCATTTGCTAGACCAAAGGACATGACGGTGTACTCATAAGAGCCAAAACTCGTCCTGAAAGCAGTCTTTGGAATATCTTCTTCACGAATACGGATTTGATGATAGACCATACGAAGATCTAGCTTCGAGAAAACCTTGGCCCCTTTCAATTGCTCAAACAACTCATTGATGTTGGGAAGTGGATACTTGTTCCTGATTGTCTTCTTATTCAATGGACGGTAATCGACACATAGTCGGTCCGTGCAATCCTTCTTCTTGACAAAAAGAACACCACAACCCCAAGGTGAAGAACTTGGTATGATCAAACCCAGACGCTCTTGTTCATCTAGCTGCTTCTTCAATTCTTTCAGCTCTTCGCGGCCAAGCTTATAAGGACGCTTGCATACCGGTTCAGTTACAGGCTCGAGTTCAATCACAAACTCCACTGGCCGGTGAGGAGGCATTCCTGGCAATTCTTCTGGAAAGACATCTTCATACTCAGAAACGACGAAGATTTGAGAAATGGTAGAAATCTCACCCTTCTCATTGAGATAAAAGAGACGAATCGTGTCATCGCGAGCAGTGAAAATGATCACATCTTCAGAAGGATGAGTCAATTGGACTTCTTTGGCTTTACAATCAACATAAGCCTTGTTCATTGCAAGAAAATCCATGCCAAGAATGAGATCAATATCAGAATTGCCGAGCACAATTGGAGAGTCTAGAAAAGAATAAATGCCCATCTTGATAGAAACATCCGGAACCACCAAACGAGAATTCATTACTTTGCCAGGAGAAACTATTGATAGAGGCTTGGACAAATTAACGGGACACAAATCATGCTTCTTGGTGAACGGACATGAAATGAATGAATGCGATGCACCAGTGTCAAACAAAACTTTTGCAGGAATAGAATTAACCAAGAGATTACCCATTATCACTTGAGAAGAATCCTCTACTTCAGCTGCATTGACCATGTTCACTCTTGCTGACTTGGGATTGTGCTTCACCATAGCACTGCCTGGGGGCCTGATAGGAGGAGGAGGCAGAAGACGCCGCTGGTTGGTGCACTTGTTGGAGTAATGGCCCTTCTGACCACACTTGTGACACGTAACCTCAGAGAGCGGACGGAAGTTGCCTCGAGGAGGAGCATTTGCTGACTTGGGAGCCTGAGGCCTCTGCTGAAAACCTGGGTTGGGTGGGTGGGAAGGTCCACGACCACCGTGCTGCTTCTGCTGCTAAGGAGGACAAAATGGAGGAGGAGGAACCCAATACTTCTGCTGCTTAGGAACAATCTGAGAGCTGGACGAAGAAGGGTTGGAGTCTCTAAACCGCTTCTTGGAATTCTTGAGCTTGAGCCGAACTGCCTCAAACTTTAGAGCCAAGTTATAGAACTGATCAAACACAAGAGGCTCGTAAAGGACGAGAGCAAGCTGAAGATCTTCTCTGAGGCCACCTCTGAACTAATAAATCTTGGACTTCTCATCAGGAACATCTTGCTTAGCATAGCGGGCCAGATTCTAAAACTCCGAGTTAAACTGATAGATAGACATACTCCCCTGCTTCAGATTCCTGAACTTCTCACGCATACCCTCGACAAAGATTGTCAGGATATGATGAGCTCTGAAGTCACGACAGAAATCATCCCAAGAGACTGCACGACCACCTCTGGAATTCTTGTACTGCTGCCACCAATCTACTGCCTGACCCTTAAGCTGGAAAGTCGCAAACTTGACATAGTCCTCAGGCCTGACATTGCTGCACTCAAAATGCTTGTTCATGTCACGCAGCCAGTCGTCCGCATCAAGAGGTTGATCACAGCAAGTGAAGGACTTGGGTTGATTTGCGAGGAACTGGTTCAGAGTTTCATAGTGCGACTGATTATTGAAATTCCCTTGATGACTTTGCTGTCCTTGCTCCCTTTCCTACAGCAACCTGAGCAACATCTGAGTGTTGGAATTGGTTGCGGCCATCATAGCTTGCCAATATTCTGGAGGTGGAAGTGGGGGTGGTGGAGGATCAGATTGCTCCCCATCACGACCCTGATTCCCACGAGTTGCTAGAGCCATCCTGAAGATGGACAAGAAAATCAGCACACCATTGACAAAGATGATTGAAATAAGCTGAATCAAATGGCTTGAAAGAAATTGCAACGGGATATCATCAATTGCATTCAAATTGCAAATAGTAAGAACGCTTTCTGCAGGATCGTGATAACATCATTAGATCATGAAGCCACTTGAAATAACACAACAAGTATTGAGCTAAGGTTGCTCGGAACAAATGTATAAACCATCATACATCTGTCGGAAGATGATCCTAGGTAACTACTAGAAATCACACCTAGGAACTTCTGAAATCTTGGTTATGCAGTCGGGTCCACATATACACGGAGTTTTTATCCATCACTCAACTCCTAGCAGTAATACCACTTTCCAGTGTATCACATCCCTCAACACACAACGAGAGGTCTTGGAAACTCATCTACCTCAGACCCTCGTAATCACAACGATACTAAAGATCGCAGTACATGTGATCCCACTCTCCAATACTGGGTGCCGCCACACTCTTCGCAACACGAATATTATTGAAGCAATTTCGAACATCTGTGTTCTTAAGTACTAAGGAAACTGAACCATAACGATGTGTCAAGAATCCACTGGAGCTCTACTCCCCGGGTCCAATCCATACGTACAGGAGGCACCAAGAACAGAATTCCCGTCACATCGGTATCATAGAGTCTCCAAAATACTCGCGTGATCCTAAAAAAAATTTGAGCGAGAAGAGGAGTAGAATTAAATTCCTAAGTCGTAATTCCTCACCAGAATATAGAAGAGGGGTAAAAGAAACCTACTCTCCGATATAACTAGACTCAAAATAGTTTTTCCCTAGACTCGACCCGGCCAAGCTCGATCAAGCAAGGGGCTCCTATGGTCAGTATGGCTCTGATTACTAACTTGTAACGACCAAGATGCGGTCCTATCACTATTAAGGCACGAGGGCCTCGACGGGGATAGAAGCGCATCTAGTCGTTTCGCAAGTACAGAAATCATTGCATACATGTAGGAAGTGATGAGTATATGAGTTGGCTTACACTCACCACAAGCTATCTTCCAAGTCCACACAATTATTCATACATTCATCCAGAAGACAGGGTCCGGCTACGGACAAAATCAAATGATAAAAGAAAGCAATGAAACTGTCTTGCTATCCCAGGAACACCACCATGAAGCTCCCCTACTCATCCAGATACGTAACGTACATACGCCTACGTTCTTTATCATACTCCCACTGGAGCTGAGACACATCATCTGGCACGAACTCGTTAACACCTGTACCTGTATTGTTGTAATCTGTGAGCCACATGGACTCAGCAATCTCATGACCCGGGTACCGAAACTATGTAAGCCAATAGGTGAGGAATGGTTAAGTTGTGAGGCTGCAACTAGCACTAAGCATGTCTTTGGTGGCTAAATTACGAGAACAGGAATGTAAATATGGTGGCCTACAAATGACGGTCGTGAACTAGCATGATCACTAAGTGATCCTGAACACCTACTTACGTCAAACATAACCCCACCGTGTTCTCTCTCGGTTCATGTTCACGAGAAGAGACAGTCACGGTTACGCGCATAGTTGGTGTACTTTATTTGAGTTTACTTCAAGTTTGCTATAACCGGGTGTTAAACAAATTTCCAAGTTGCCACATAACCACGGGCACGGCTTCTCGAAAAGATTTAACCCTGCACGGGTGCTCCAACTCATCCATCACAAACTAACCACACGCCGCGGGAATAACCTCGACCACGAATCTTGTGATCTCCTAGGAAATTCCGTTGGAAGACCTCGACCTTGAGATAGCCCAAAGTATCCTCGGAATTCCTCGCGCAAGACATTCAAGAAAGGTGAAACAAGTCCAGCAAGACCTCCAGGTGAGCAAGATCCACTTCTAGAGCCATGCTCTCTCTATCAACGGGCATCATCCGTCTATGCGAAGTGGACGATTGCCTAGAAAATGCCTCGAGTTGCCCCGAGGTGGCACTGCCGACTGCTAGGTAGGTGCACCAACACTCATGAGGAGCACTGGCCCGGGGTTGATTAATTCTCCACGGGGTAGCTATGCCCTATGCATTTTTATTAAGTTGTTTAGCAAATGTAGTACCAAAGTTGGGTCTTGCCAGACAAGTTTTAATCTAAAACGAATGGTCAAGGGGGTCCCCATAACAACGCCGAGCATGTTAGGAGCACAAAATATGGAACATAACACCGGTACTCGGAACTAGTGCGGCAAAAGTGGAACAAAACACCAGGCAAAAGGCCAAGCCTTCCACCGTTGCCAGATATATATGTGCATTAATTTAAATAACAGTAAATTAAGTGATATCTCCCAATATCCATGTTGGCACCTGGGAACAGCTTGCACCTGCAACTAGCAACGCTATAAGATAAGGGCTGAGGAGCGGTAACATAGCCAATCAATGTTTTGCTAGGAAGTGGAGGGGTTAGAGGCTTTCATGGGAATTTAGGAGGCTGACATTTTAAGTGGTAGGTAACGAAACATAATGGTAGAAGCGAGACATCTAGCATAGCAAAAATAGTGTCGGGATCCGGGTACGATCATCTTGCCTGTTGGGTCTTCAGAGGGACAAAGAGCTGGGTCCTCATAGCTGTACTCTCCGGGATCCTCGTACTCAGGCTCGACACTCGCGTCTACCCAAAGAGAAACAACACCAAATAAACATACAAACAAAGTGCAATGCACAACCAAGATGATGCATGAACAATTTGAAGTATTTAACAAGGCAACCCTAAGCTAGTCATGTTTCTCATGCATTTATTAAGTTCTTTAGTTTTCTGAACAGAACCTCAATATTAGTTATTTGAACATGCATGATCATGGCAAATATGAATGATCCATGTAAAAATGATGCAAATGCATATGTAGAACGTTGCAAACGGAGTAACAAAGCTCACGGTACCCTCACGCAAGGTACGAACGTTAACGGAGACAAAAACAAAGATGAGGGAGGCCATGGGCTATTCCTTGGTATTCCAAGGATGCCACTAGATTGGAAATGAAAATCTAGCAAGAATAGGCCTAAAGATCATGCAAAACAATGGAGTATAGCTCCCACAAGTCACAAAACATTCAAACACACAATTTGTCCACAAACAGCAACTTGTCATCTTGTAACACACATATCCAGAGCTACAACAAGTTTCAAATCACAACCAAGGCATGGACATGAAGTATACAGCATGCTTAACAATTCATCTATTCACAGGAACATGAAAGGAAGCAAGGATCAATATCAAATGAGCTCACAAGATGGCATGTTGAATCAGTTTTTTAGGGACTTAGTGAAAATTCCAGTTTTGTAGAATCTAAGTTAACATGATGGCATCTTGACAGCAACTTTTGTATATGCTACAGGAACTTTCATGGCATGAAAATTAACAGGGTGATAGAGGGCAACATGTCCTTCAATTAATTACATTATGGCAACATCCAAATATGCTTATTTCAATGGCTACCATCCTCACAATATGATATATTGAAAATAGCAGATTCCCAGACTTCGTGAAATTCAACAAGGGGCAAACAGGGCACTTATTAACATGATGGCACGTTGACAGCAAATTTTATATAAGATGCAATAGCTTAATCCACAAGATCTTGGCACACATCTACAGAGGATGACAAGCACAATAATGTATTCCATTGTGCCAACTCCAAAGGAGCAACATATACATGGGAATCATCAAGGCAACATGGCAACAAAATAACAGATTGCCAACACTTTGAATTATTGAGCATGTGAAAACAGAATTTTGGTGGCATGTTGACATCAAGAATGCCACTCATAACATGAACTATCATGGCATGCAAAAATACCAGGGGCTAGAGCACACACTAATGAACATATTTCATGTTGACAAGAATATCATATGATGCAAGAATTAATTCATGTGAAAAAGACAAAATGACATATTATCACAACACAACATTTTTGCAAACTTGCTCAAAAGTTAAATCTAATGCCACTATTGGATTCACTACATTTTTCTACCCAAAAAACATCAATCACATGCCTATGTTACTGTTGACAAAACTCCCACAATTGCTTTTGGAAAAATGACAATTCACTTAATACAAGCTATATGCCAAATTTGGCATGTACTAGAATAGCTGACAGATTTGGAATAAAACAAATCTGGCAATATTCCCTAAATGGAAATATTCCCAGAAACACTCAGAAACAAAACAAATAAATAAAATAAAATAAAAACAAAATGCACGAGGCCCACCTGACATTGACACCAGGGCTTGTGGGACTGACAAGTGGGGCCGGGCCCACTGTCAGTGGCTCGTGAATAAACGAAAAAGGAGGGCTCAATATGCCTCCGCGGGGGATCGAACCCACGACCCCCCCTGTGAAGAGGCAAGGGCGCTACCACTGTGCTGGGGCTTCGGCTACTGACTGAAGGAGGGGCTAGCGCGACATATACAGTCAAAAAGGGGCGCCTTCCTCTGCCCGGCGACAGAGGAGCCCATGACGGCGTTGGCGGCGACGACAACACTCACCGGAGGGACTTACCACCGGCGGGGGTGCGGCTAGGGTGATGGGGCAAGGTGCTCGAGCTCGAGCCGAAGCTCGGCTCGGGCACGCGAGCGGCGACGCATACAGAGGCGGCGAGCAAGGCTACGAGCAGGCGAGGTGAGACCAAACAAGCGCGACGCATGGACAGACAGGGTCACGCAAGCGTAGGGCCGACCGGAGGTGCTCAAGGCAGGA
Organism: Elymus sibiricus; assembly: GCA_039707655.1. Taxonomy (NCBI): domain Eukaryota; kingdom Viridiplantae; phylum Streptophyta; class Magnoliopsida; order Poales; family Poaceae; genus Elymus; species Elymus sibiricus. The sequence continues at coordinate 246,177,195 of CM077665.1, forward strand.
GCTTGAGATCCCTGCCATGGCGGATCAAGCGAACAGGGTCTCAGGCGCGATGGGAACGAGGGCTATGGCAAGAAATCGAAGCAGAGCGGGGTGGCAGGGATGGAGTGCTCACCAAAGGTCCCTTGGGACGTGGCAAGCTGCCGGGAAGGCGTTCGACGGAGGCGACGCTGAACTGCAGGGAGTCCGGTGCGCGAAGAAGACAAGGAAGTGGCTGACGATGGAGAGGCGATCCCCGCCCACTAACTCCGAGAATCAGTCGAGGGCGACGTCGGGGATCCCCTGGACATCCTTGAAGGAGCGGAGGAAGGTGCTGGAGTCGACGACGACGACGACGACGGCGATCTCTTCCCTGAACCTCGTTGAACGCTCTTTGAACCTCTCTCTCTGCCTCACATGTTGCAGCTAACCAGGGAGGATTTGGAAAAGGAAAAGCGGTGGCGGCGACGACGGAAATGGGGGGAAACCCTAGGAGGGACCTATGGCTTTATAGGTGCGCGGAGGGACGGCGGCCTCGACATCCGTGAAGCTCACGGCGCGACGCGTGCGCTCTCTGAATCTCTCTGACTCAGCATGAGGAAACGCCGTCAGGGAGCAGGTGACCGTCGGGATTGCTTGATGGGCTTGCGGGAGCTCTAGTTGGGCCGCGGGGGAAGGAGAAGGCCCGGCTGGGGATGCTATCTCCCTAAAAAAACGCTTTTCTTTTAAAATAAATAGCCAAAAGAAATAAAGAACCAGAGAGAATGGAAAAGATTTTTAGAAAAACAAAAAATATACTTGCACTCACAAAAATAAGCCCTATTTAATAAAAATGGTTTTCTCACTTATAGAGCAAACAAAATAAAACACATATATCTATAATTCGGCTCTGTTTGCAAAGAACCAGAAGACAAAATCTATCAAACAAGAATAAGAGCTTATTTACAATTCTAATCAGAATATTTAGAAGAGGTGCAACATTTTAAATGAGATGGATAGGGCAAGTAAATCACCACATATTGCAATTATTTGGAAATAAGAGAGGTGGTTATGGTTTAGAAAAATAGTGGAGGGGTTTTCACACCAAAACAACACATGTCTCCTGCACACTAACACCACAAACACACACTCACACGCAACACCACACAACAATCACTTGATGCAAACATGACATGATGATGTGATGATATGATGCCATGATGCTAAATGGCATGAAGCAATTCCATTAAATCAAGTCACATGAGGCACAACATGAAGGTTCCACATGAAATATTACAAAAGGTGGCAAGGAATGCACTTGGGCTGTTACACATAGCTTCTACTGTATGTTCGGTAAAAGCTTTGTTTTGTTCATAAGCATTGGGTGAGATAATAACGAATTGCAACAAGGAAATACATTCTACTAAACAGAAATTATCATAATTAAAGTCCTTGTAATCCACAATAGTGGGCACGTCACTAGCTAAATTTTGACCTCTGCAAACCCACATTTTCCAGTTTTAGCATCAAAATCATCACCCTCCAAGCAAATGGGATGCTTCTCAACTAGAGTTGACTCATCTCCAGTCCCTTTATCATTTATATTCAGAGAGGTAAATAAAGATTCAACAGGAGAAATACCAATCATTTTAAGATCTTCATCATGATTCCGGTAAAAACCGGGTGGAAGAGCTTTTTCTAAGAATTCTCGCTTAGCTCTGAACTTAGTGGTCCTCTCCTTACTTTCATTAATAGATATTTGGATAGATTTAATAGCATCACTAAATTCATGCTTGGGTGGCAAAGCTTTATTTTTAAGATTTTCCACATCAAGAGCAATTCTATCCATGTTTTTAGACAAAGTGTCAACTACATGCAATTTTTCTTCTACCATAGTGTTGAAAACTTTTTGAGAATTAATAAATTGTTTAATTCTGTTCTCAAGATCAGTGGGCATCCTATTAGAATTTGTAGAAGAATTTCCATAAGAATTACCATACGGATTTCCATAGTTGTTAGAGGAATTACCGGGATACGGTCTAGAATTGAAATTTCCTCTATAAGCATTGTTATTGAAATTATTTCCCGAGACAAAGTTCACATCAATAGCATCATTATTTTGCTCAATCAAAGTATACAAGGGCATATCATTGGGATCAACATGAGCATTTTTACTAGCAACCATATTCATAAGAGCATCCACTTTTTCACTCAAAGTAGCGATTTCTTCAACAGAATTTACCTTCTTACCGGTTGGAGCTGTTTTGGTATGCCATTGAGAATAATTTGTCATAATGTTGTCGAGAAGTTTTGTGGCCTCTCCTAAGGTCAAATCCATAAAGGTACCACTTGCAGCAGAATCTAGAAGATTTCTAGACACAAAGTTTAGTCCAGCGTAGAAGTTTTGGATGATCATCCACAAATTTAAGCCATGAGTTGGACAATTTATTATCATTAATTTCATTCTCTCCAAGGCTTGTGCAACATGCTCTTGATCTTGCTGTTTAAAATTCATTATTTGATTTCTAAGGGAGATGATCTTAGCACGAGGAAAAACTTGGCAATAAAAGCATCTTTACACTTATCCCATGTTCCAATACTATTACGAGGTAAAGATGATAACCAAGCCTTAGCTTTATCTCTTAGTGAAAAAGGAAATAATTTTAATTTCACATAATTAAAATACATACGCTTTTTCTTTTGCATATCACATAATTCAACAAAGGTATTAAGATGTGACGCGGGATCCTCATTAGGACTTCCCGAAAATTGATCTTTCATGACAAGATTTAGCAATGCAGCATTAATATCAAAAGCCTCCGCACTAGTGGCGGGTGGTATAGGTGTAATAATAAAATCATTATTATTAGTATTTTAGAAGTCACACAACTTAGTATTATCTTGAGACATGGTGACAGAACAAGCAAAGTAACAAGCAAGACAAGTAAACTAGCAAGCAAAGAAGTAAACTAATAAGAAGCAAAGATAAATATTTTTGTATTTTTGATTTTTATGAGAAAAGCTAAATATCACAGCAAATAAAAAGAAGAACAAGTGAATGAAAATTTGGGTGAAGTTACTTGGTAGTTGATGATGACATTTCCCGGCAACGGCTCCAGAAATCCTTCCTGATACTTGTGATCTGCGTTGGGTTCTCCGTGAAGAGGAACGGGTGATTGCAGGACAAAGTAGGTAAGTATTTCCCTCAGTTATGAAACCAAGGTTTATCGAACCAATAGGAATATAATTCCTCAATCGTCTTCAGCGGCTGCACACAAATGAACAAACAACTTGCACCCAACGCGGGCAATAGGGTTGTCAATCCCCTTTATCTCGTTATTTGCAAGCAAATGAATTGTGTAGATAATTGTTGATAAATATAAATTGCAAAATAAAATAAAACATAAATAAAGGTAGCAAGGTAATTGTAGCGTTTGTAAATATATAAGTGAATAGGCCTGGGGGCCATAGTTTTCCCTAGCAGCATCTCTCATGTAGGCAGCAAACGGTGGATAACAAATTACTGTTGGGCAATTGATAGAAAAGTAGGTAGTTATGCGATTTTCATGGCAATGATCATGTGTATATAGGCATCACGTCCAAAAGCAAATAGGCCGACTCCTGCCTGCACCTATTACTATTACTCCACTCATCGACCGCTATCCAGCATGCATCTAGAGTATTAAGTAAAATAGAGTAATGCTTGGAGAACGATGACATGATGTAGACAAAGTAAACTCAAACAATATGAATGAACCCCATCATTTTATCCTTAGTAGCAAAAACACAAAGACGCATCTTGTCCCCTACTTTGTCACAGGGATATAGAAACTCGCCAGGTTGAACCTACCACAATGCACCACTCCCACCGATGAAATATCAATCTACTCGGCCAAAGCACATCAATAGATCATAGAGCAATACGAAGTTATAATGATCATGCAATTAAGAGACAATATATATCATAGGTATCTCAAATACTTTTCATGAATAATTTGAACATAAACCCACAATTCATCGGATCCCAACAAACACACTGCATAATAGGATTACATCGGATAGATCAAAGCGAAGATGCGATGATCATTGTATTGAAGATCGTAAGACAGAGATTGTCATCTAGGTACTAGCTATGGACCCGTAGATCTGTGGTGAACTACTCACACATCATCATGAGGGCAGCAGGGTTGATGAAGAGGCCCTCCGTGATCGATCCTCCCTCCGGCAGGGTGCCGAAACGGAGCTCCAGATGGCCTCGCGATGGAACAGAGACTTGTGGTGGTGGAAAAAGGGTTTCGGGACTGCCTCTGGGGTTTTTGCAATATTAGAGATATTATAGGCCGAAGAGTGATGTCGGGTGAGCCAAGAGGGGGCCACCACATATCAGGGCGCCCTCCCAGGGCATGCCCTGATGTGTTTTGGGGCCCTCGTGCACCTCCCGACCTCCTTCTGAAGCTTCTAGGTCTTCTTTTGGTCCAGAAAAAATCATCAAAAAGTTTCGTGGCAATTGGACTTTCTTTGGTAGTGTAAACCTGAAAAGGCAAAAACATGCAGAAAACAGCAACTGGCACTGGGCACTGGGTCAATAGGTTAGTGCTCAAAAATATTATAAATTGGTAAATGAAGACTCAAAAACTATCCTAGAATGCTAATATATCAGCATGGAACAATCAAAATTATAGATACATTGGAGACGTATCAGAGTTACCCCGCGTCGTTTGGGTGTCCTGTCCCTTCCGCTCCGTCTCCCCCTCTTAACTGTATCCCGCGCGACGTGTGTCACGCGCGGGGACCGGAATTGGCTGAGAAAGGCGGTCGCCAGCACCGGCTACGTGCCAATGCGTGCTCGCCCTGGGTCACGAAGAGCTAGCCCCTCCTCCTCTTCGGCCCTATAAAGAGGGGGAAATTGTGAGGAAGCATTGCTCATTCGTACCCTCTTGCTCTATCCTCCCGACTGACGTCTTCACTTCTCTCCTTTCGCCATCTCCTTCAGCATGCCATTTCCGCCCTGGCGAGGGGCGTCCCCCCAGAGCCCAATGCGGATTGTGGTGACGGCGGCGGGGGTTGGCTCCATCTCCCGTGGAAGGATGGTGTCCAGGGGCCGTGGAGGGGCTGCGTCCCGGGGCCATGGAGGGACGGCTCCATCTATCCGCGACGGTCATAGTGGCGCACCTCTCCCGCAGCCCCATGCGGGGATCCATCCGGAGGAGGAGGTGCAGGAGTTCGTCGTGGCAATCCGTCGGTGGAGGCGGAGGCGGAGATGGGTCTGCCTCCCCGACCCCTTCGCGGGCCATGGAGGGCAGCCGCCCTCGAGGATTTTGACTTTGGACGGACGGCTCCTGCAACGGGCCTACTTCGGTGGGTGTCGACCTCTATGTCGGGAGCGCCATGTTCCTGACGCGGGGGTGGAAGTTGTTTGCCCGCTCCCGTGGTCTGGGAGCCGGGCACCTTCTCCACTTCATGTTCAACAGCTCCGCCACCCTCTTCATGAAGATCTTCGGGGTGTCTGGCGTCCACCGGGAGTGCTGCGCGGAGAACTTGAGCAGCAGTGACTACGAATCCTCCAGCGACAGCGATGATGGTGGCAGCACCTTCGGCATCAAGCAAGAGGATTCCGACTAGGTGCGTACGACGTTGTAGCTAGGGTTTAGAGATGCGGGAACGAGGCTCCATCCGCGAGACCTCGTTTCTGGATCAATTGCCACATCGTAGTGGCAGATCTCCTTTTGTGTTTGGATCATACCCAATGTAACCCTACGAGGAAATGAAGAGAAAATATGGGGTATTTAAACCATTAAACCTTCGTCATGTGTCTATGATAGTCCATTTCTCTTTACGCGACAAAACTGCACATGTGTATTTTCCTTACTCTTGACGCTTGCCGGCGTGTATATTCCTACCGCGGGCGCTTCTAAGGACAAATCCCGAGCACCCTTCTGGTAGTATAGTTCCCGCCAAGGCCATCCCGTCGTCCTCGCCGCGGCTACTTAAGATGTTGGGTATGCTTCCAAAACTCAAGCGCGCAACGATTTCGACAAGGGCTCTTAGCGCGTAGGTTTTCTTACACAAGCACCAGCTTGCCGGAGAGTAATGTTCGAGATTTTCACAACTTAGCTTTTTTTGTTCTTGCATTTCTTGTCACAAGGTTGACCATGCTTGAAAGCGTCTGTAGATGCCTGTACTGCCTCTCTCCACCTAGGAAGACTTGCGCGTGGGGGCCCCCCTCCTCCTTTTTGAGAAAAAGAAAGAAGAGAAAATAAAAGAGGCTAGGAACCTAGGTGGTTCACTAGTCGCCTTATGCAATTTGAAAAGTGGTCACAACATCTCACATAAGATACACAAGATAAATATGTAATTTGATAGAGAGTTGAAGAACACTTAGCTTTATTGACTACGCTCGGGGTCATCGCCTGCCTTTGTACAAAGGATTACACGCCTCGGGGGTGAACTTGTACAAAAGGGACTGTCGGGCGGCCCAGCAACCGCGCCTCACATGTAGAACTTGCGAAGATGCTCGATATTCCATGAGTTTTGCACCGGGGTGCCATCTTCGGTCTCCAGGCAGACTGCGCCAGGCCTGGTGACTCATACTACCCGGTAAGGGCCTTCCCACTTCGGCGTCAACTTGTTTGATCCCTTCGCGGAATGAATCCGTCGAAGAACAAGGTCGCCTTCCTCAACGCTCCTGGTGCGCACCCTGCGGCTGTGATAGCGGCGCAGGGATTGCTCGTACCTTGCGGCATGCAGCACGGCCTGGAGATGATCTTCCTCGAGGAGCATAATGTCATCTTGCCGCATTTGCTCTTGCCGGTCCTTGTCAAAGGCCTGCATTCTCGATGACCCGTATGTAAGTTCTGTGGGGAGAACTGATTCTGCACCACAAACTAGGGAGAAGGGTGTCTCGCCGGTGGCTCGATTTGGTGTCGTCCTGATTGACAAAAGAACCGCCGGGAGTTCATCAATCCAGCTCCTTCCGTGCTTGTTCAGCTTGTCGAAAGTTCTCGTCTTGAGGCCCCGCAACACTTCAACATTTGATCTTTCTACTTGCCTGTTGCTCCTTGGGTGAGCGACCGATGTGAACCATATCTTGGTGTCGATGTCTTGGCAATATTGCATGAAGCTGCTGCTGGTGAATTGCGTGCCGTTATCGGTGATGATCTTGTTGGGGACATCGAAACAACAAACAATCCCTTTGAGGAACTTGAATGCTTCCTGTGTCGTTACCTTTCTCACGGGTTCTACCTCGGTCCACTTCGTGAACTTGTCGATTGCAATGAACAAGAACTCGAAGCCCCCAGTAGCACGCGGGAAGGGACCGAGGATGTCGAGCCCCTAGACCAAGAAAGGCAAGGAGAGCGGTATGGTTTGAAGGGCTTATGCTGGTCGGTGTATCTGCTTGGCGTGATATTGGCATGCTTCACATGTTGTCACCACTGCCAAAGAATCTTGAAGGGTTGTCGGCCAATAGAAGCCTTGGAAGAATGCTTTCTCGGCAAGGGCTCGCGATCCAATGTGGGAGCCGCACACCCCTTCGTGTATTTCTGCCAAAAGTTGACGCCCTTCTTCCCAAGAAATGCACTTCAATTTCAGATCGTTCGGTCTCCTCTTGTACAAGGTGCTATTCACGAACTGATATGAGCTCGACCGTCGGGCTACTCTTTCGGCTTCTTCTGGTTCCTCGGGAAGATCTCCTGTCTGGATGTACTGGACTATCTATTGTGCGCATGCCAGAGCTTGGGCTCGACGACAAGTACTAAAGGCATTTCTTCAGCCGTGGAGGCTCTAGCTTCTACGGCAAAGACCATTGGGTCTGCCAGAGCTTGGGGCCCTCCGGCAAGCGGGTTGTCGTTCCCGGCAACCTTCTTGGCGGCCACTGGTGGCTCTGCCGGAAAGTAGTCGCCGGGATTGACTTTTCTCTTCTTGTTCTGTTGTGCTAACGGGGTGACTGAAGGTTGGGTCAATCGGAGTGCAAAAGTGCCCGGTTCCACAGGCAACTTCTGCGCAGCTCTCTTTGACAGGTCGTAGGCAATGCTATTCTTGGCATGAGGGACGTGCTCCATTTGCAACCCGTCAAAGTGCCCCTCCAATCTCCACACTTCATCAACATAGGCCTCCATCAGGGGACTCTGGTAGTCTTTATTCACTTGGCACACAACAAGCTGGGAATCTCCTCGGACTATCATCTTCCTAATGCCGAGATCAGCCGCTATTCGTAGTCTGGCAAGTAACCCTTCATACTCAGCCATGTTGTTTGTTGATTCCTCCCTGGGGAAATGCATCTGGACCACGTACTTGAGGTGCTCTCCGGTGGGTGCGACGAGCAGCACTCCGGCACCGGCGCCTTGCAGCGAGAAAGCTCCAAAGAAGTACATGATCCATTCTTGAGGTGCTTCCCTGTCGTGGAGTGATGTCTGCATGATTTCTTCGTCTGGTGTTGGCGTCCATTCTGCTACGAACTCCGCCAGTGCTCTTCTCTTTATTGTTGTTGTGCTCTCGAAGCTTAAGTCGAGGCTGGCCAGCTCCAACGGCCACTCGACGATCCTGACGGTTGCCTCTAGATTTCTCAGGATACGCTGCTGCGGGAACCGAGTAACGACGGTGATCTGATGTGCCTGGAATTAGTGGCATAGTTTCCGGGAGCCATGAGGAGGACAAAAAGCATTTTCTGCATCCTAGAGTATCTTGATCTAGCCCCCTGCAAGAGGGAGCTGACAAAATACACGAGTCGCTGCACCATCTTCTTCTGCACAGTTCACTGGTCCACCTCATGCGTCGTACTCGCCTCTTTAGCTGCTTGGTCTGCCGGAGCTATCGGCTTGGTAGATGCTGCCTCATCTTCCTCGGCTTCCCTCTCTGCCACCAGCGCAGCGCTAACCACTTGGTTCGTTGCCGCCAAGTACAACGGCAACGGTTCCCTCTGGTTTTCGTGCGACTAGGGTTGGTGTTGAGGACAGGTATTTCTTCAAGTCTTGTAGCGCTACTTCTGCTTCCGGGGTCCATGTCATTGGGCCTGCCTTCTTCAGGATCTTGAAAAATGGTAGGGCACACTCAGCGGACTTAGAAATGAACCTGCTGAGGGCGGCGATGCAACCCGCCAAGCGGCGGACGTCCTTGGTGCGCTTGGGTGCCCCCAGCTGTTCAATCTCTTCAATCTTTGCGGGATTGGCTTCAATCCCGCGTTGTTATATGAAGAACCCGAGGAGCTTGCCGGAGGGGACTCTGAACACGCACTTCTTGGGGTTGAGCTTTAAATTGATCTTGCACAGATTAGCGAAGGTCTCTTCCAGGTCTTGCACCAGCGTGTCCTTGTTCTTGGTCTTGACCACTATATCATCCATGTATGCTTCCACATTTCTATACAGCTGCGGTCCCAGACCAATCTGAACTGCCCTTGCGAATGTTGATCCGCTGCTCTTCAACCTGAACGGCATGCGTCTGAAGCAGTACGCACCGCAGGGGGTAATGAACACCATTTTCTCTTCTTCCTCGTCGGCCATGAAGATCTGGTGATAGCCAGAATATGCATCAAGGAAGGACAGAAGATCGCAGCCAGCGGTTGAGTCCACAATATGATCAATGCGCGGCAAGGGGAACGGGTCCTTCGGGCAAGCCTTGTTGACATCAGTGACGTCGATGCAAAGCCTCCATTTCCCATTTGCCTTGCACACCACCACAGGGTTTGCTAACCAAGTTGGGTGGATTAGGCCCCTGATCAGACCTGCCACTTCTAGCTTTTTGATTTCTTCGGCAATAAATACTTGCGGCTCCAGGGCTTGTTTCCGGACCTTCTGCTTGATAGGGCACGTGTGGGGACAAACGGCAAGGTGGTCCTCAATCACCTCGCTGAGAACACCGGGGATGTCAAGCGGTTGCCAGGCAAACGCATCGACATTTACCCGCAGGAAGGTGGTGAGCACGCTTTCCTATTTGCTGTCGAGGGTGGCACTTATGGTGAATGTGCCGCCCTCGCTGTTCTCCCGTGCGGGCACTTGCTTCGTCTTGGGGATGGTCACCTTATCTTTCTTGCTCCTGACGGCAGAGGTCTCTGGTATGTCCCCGACGGGTGTGCTGCCTCTTTTGGCGCGCTTCCCGGAGTCCTTACGAGATCTGCCATAGCTCTTGTTCTTGTTCTCCCCCCGGGAGCCTTCTTGACAGGAGTGAGTGCCTCGTCGGCACACGCTGCCACTGCCTCCCGGGAGAGCTTATCGACGCAGAGGACTGCATCCTTGTTGTCAGTGCAGACGGTGATGACGCTAATTGGCCCTGGCATCTTGAAAGTGTTGTAGGCATGGTGTGTCACCGCCATGAACTTCGCCAGTGCCGGTCGGCCCAAGATCTCGTTTTACGGCAGCGGCATCTTCGCGACGTCAAAGACTACCCTCTCTGTCCTCAAGTTGAGCTCGCTGCCAATGTGACTGGCAGAGTGGTCTTCCCCTTGGGCTGAGATCTTCCCGGGTTAACCGCTTGGAATGACCTTGTCGGCTTGAGATTCATGTCAGGAATATGCAGTCGCTTGATCATATCGGGTGAGATCAAGTTCAACCCGGCCCCACTATCGACCAGCATCTTCATGACCTTGAGGTTGCGTATTGTTGGGGAAACAAACGACGGCATGCACCCGACGGCAGTGATGCGGTCAGGGTGGTCCTTAGCGTCGAAGATGATGGGAGTGTTGGACCACTTGAGGGGTTTCCTCGCCTCTGCCGCTGGCTCTGCCGCGTTGATCTCATGGGCCCACTGCTTTAGCTGCCGGTGAGAGGAGTGCAAAGATGTGCCTCTGTCAATGCACATGGCATCGACAACCTTCCGGAACTCCTGGACTTCAGATTCTTCTTCATCTTCGTCGTCATCATCGTCTTCGTCGTCAAATTTCTTGTCTCAGCCTCTAGCGGGTTTCTCCTTGCGCTGTTTGGCCTTGCCGCGGCGGCCACCACGGCTACCGCTACTTTTCTTGCCGGAACCACCTGCACCATCTTGGCCTTTCTCCTTGTCACGCCTTTCGTACTCTTGCTTGTGCTTCTCGGCAAGCTGTTCTACTTGGCGGCACTCAGTGATATCGTGGCTCTTGACGAGGTGGATCTTGTAGTACGGCCTGCCGTTCTTCTCTCCTGTTGCGACCTCATCGTCTCCGAAGCACGCGGTAGCATTCTTGCTGGACCCCTCAGACTTGGCCTTCTTGGCGGACAAGGTATCGCTGTTCCCTTCGCCGTCCATCACCGCTTTTCCCTTGCGCTCCCTGTTGCGCTTCCGGCCTTTCTTCTTGGAGGCCGGCATGTCTTCGTTGTCATCTGAGTCGACCTCCATGCCGGCATCTTCTCCAGGGAGCCTCCTCCCATCCTTAGCTCGCGCACACTTGTCGGCCAGAGTGTAGAGCTCGGCTATATCCCGCACCTTGTTGATGCTCATCTCCTCGTGCATCCGACGATTGTGTACGTTCGTGTGGAACGCAGCAATCACCGCGGCTGGGTGGATGTCCGGGATGTTTTGATGTACGCGGCTGAACCTCTGGATGTACTTGCGAAGCATTTCACCGTCTCTCTGTGGGATCACGTGCAAATCACAGGTCTGCCCTGGAAGCTTGTCTCCTCCATGGTATGCGCCAGCGAAATGGTTGCACAGGTCCACCCAAGAGGAGATGGATCCTTCCGGCAAGTTCATCAGCCAACTCCTCACGTTGGTCCTGAGCGCCAGCAGAAAGTAGTTGGATAGGATTTTCTTGTTGTGTCCCCCTGTAGCCTGCACGGCGATGGTGTAGATGTCGAGGAACTCAGAAGGGATGATCTTGCCATCATACTTGTCGGGTAGCTTAGGCTTGAAGGGCCTGCTGGAGGGCCAGCAGACTTGACGTAGCTCGTGGTTGAACGCCAGGCAACCTACCTCGTAAGGCAGGCTGCCGGGCACCCAGGTGTGGTTTGCAAGTTTGATAGTGACATCAATATCTTCAATTTCAGAGGGTGCTATGTCATGCATAATTTCTTGATATAATGTAAAAGGCATAGCACTAACACTAGCACCAATGTCACACAAGCCATGGTAACAATGATCTCCAATTTTAACTAAGACAACAGGCATGCCTACAACTGGTTTGTTTTTATCGAGATTATCCCGCTCGTTTCTAACAGGTTTTGCAATTCTAGCATCTTCATCACAGAAGTAAATAACCTGACCATCAATATTATCAACTAGGAGATCTTTAACCATAGCAACTTTAGGCTCAACATTTATTTGTTCAGAAGGTTTAGCTGTCCTAAATGACTTTTATTAACCACATCTGTAGCCTTAGCATGTTTCTTAATTCTAGCAGGGAAAGGAGGTTTCTCAATGTAAGCAGTAGGAACAATTGGATCAACATGGCTAACAATTACTTCTTCCTTCTTAATTTTAACTGGTTCCTCTGATGGTTTTTCAATGGGAGGATGATATTTAAACCACTTCTCTTTTGGAATATCAACATGAGTAGAAAATGATACACAGAAATTAGCTACTATCTCAGAGTCAAGACCATATTTATTGCTAAACTCATGGAAAACATTAGTTTCCATAAAAGATTTAATGCAATCAAAATTAAGCTTTATACCTAACTATTTACCTTTGTCGAGTTCCCAATCTTCAGAGTTGTGTTTAATTCTTTCCAGAAGATACCATTTGAATTCAATAGTCTCCTTCATATAGGAACCAGTAGCACAAGAATTGAGTAATACTTGATCATCATGAGAAAGTCGAACAGAAATTTTTTGTATAGTCATTTCTCTTGAGAGCTCATGGTTGGGGCAAGTGTGCATCATAGATTTAAGCATCCCCCAAGCTTGAGCGATACTTTCTCCTTCAAGAGGCCAGCAATTATAAATAAAGTTTCGATCACGATGGGCTAGATGCATGAGATAAAACTTCTAATGAAATTCTAGCTTCAAGCAATTCCAGTCCCATGAATAAACTTTCTTTTTAACTTTGTCTCCGGGTAGACCTGAAAGCTTAAACAATCCACAAATCTCATCGACATATATCAAATGGTAATCAGGATGAGTTGAACCGTCATAAGGATTAGCCAACGTCTTCTCTACCATACCCAAAGGAATCTCGTAATAGATATTTTCAGTAGGTTCGGTAGGTTGAGGAACAACTTCTTCAATTCCGTTCGAGGCGAAGATGCCCCGAACAAGCCACTCAAAGGGTGACCGTTCATAGTGACAAGCAACAGTAAATTTCATCACGTATAGAAAATGTTTCCTTACCAATTTCCACTTACCAAAGGCGATTCACTCCTCGAAAACGGCGCCAGAAAAGAGTCTTGATGAACCACAAGTATAGGGGATCAATCGTAGACCTTTTGATAAATAAGAGTGTCGAACCCAACGAGGAGCAGAAGGAAATGATAAGCAATTTTTAGCAAGGTATTCTCTACAAGTGTTGTGAGTAACAATAGTAGATAGTTTGGTAGAAAGATAATTCGTAACAAGTGACAATAGTAACAAAGGTGTAGAAAGGTATCCCAATCCTTTTTATAACAAAGGACAGGCCTGAAAGTACTCTTGTATTAAGCAAGTGCTCCCGAAGACACATGGGAATTTTTTGTCTAGTCATGTTCATCATGTTGAGTTGGTTCGCGTTCGCTACTTTGATAATTTGATATGTGGGTGGACCGGTGCTAAGGTGTTGTTCTTACTTGAACAAACAACCCACTTATGATTACCCCCTCTCGCAAGAATCCGCAACTACGAAAGAAGAATTAAGATAAATCTAACCATAGCATGAAACGTGTGGATCCAAATCAGCCCCTTATGAAGCAACACATAAACTGGGGTTTAAGCTTCTGTCACTCTCGCAACCCATCATATACCTGTTACTCCACAATGACTTCCCTTAGGCCCATAACATGGTGAAGTGTCATGTAGTCGACGTTCACATGACACCACTAAGAGAAATAACAACATACATATCATCAAAATATCGAACGAATACCAACTTCACAAGATTACTTATAACAAGACTTCTCCCATGTCCCCAGGAACAATAGTAACTACTCACACCTCATCAACATGTTCAAGATCAGAGGTATAATAATAATGATTAAGGATCTGAACATAATGTGGTCCACCAAGTAATCTGATAGAGGCGAAGTTGTCCCTGTCTTTCGATTAGATGCTGGCTATCGTTTTGGGTGGAGTAGACTTTGACGATCCGACTACGAACATGCGAGGACATCGCGCCTTAGCAATCGCTAAACCAACTCCGAGAGGTTATTGACCACACCGAAGCACGATCAACCTAACCACGAGGGTATGTTTCCTGCAAGTAAACGAAGAACAAGCAAGAAACTAAGATTGCAATCTGGATATTGCGAATGTAAGAGGAAGGCTTTATTGATGAAAGTGGGGTTCTGTGACGCCTTTGTCTGGTCGTGGAACACAAACGAAGAACGCGAAGTTGCAGCTATGGCTAACTTTCAATCTAAACAAAACCAAAGTCTAAAACGACGCCCTAAGGGCTGTATATATGGGGAATAGAGGGGGATTTCGTGGCCCCTTGTTGGAGGGATCCGAAACAAGCCCTAACTCAGTTTCCCCACACATACGGACTCTACAAACAGCCTAATAAGTGGTATTTCGAAATTACATGGGCCTGGCCCAAAAATAAGGTGACGCAGCACCTATATTAGCCTATGGACGAAATTTATGAAGTGGCATCTTGTATATTTCGTCCAAGCCTTCATACTCTCCTTATGGTGGCTTCAAAGTGCGAAAATCACCACTGGAAACTCCATTGTTCCTTCCCGCGCGCGCACCTTCTTCTCCATGCTTGATCCCGCTCCAATGGCCATCCTTCTTGTCCATGCTAGGTCCTTCATTCATAAGTAAAACAAAAGTATCTAATTTAGGCAGCATCATATGTTCATGAACATTAGAAGGATTTCCAAGAAACGAAAGTACCTGATAATTTATTTGGCGTGCGAAGGCTCTAGTAAGTGGTCCAATATATGTCACTTGTGGGGATGTGGGTGTGACATTAGTAGGGATGTCCTCATCATCCTCCCCTTCTTGAACTAAAGTCGTCCTCGACGGAAGCTCATCATCCTCACCCAAATAAGGCTTCAAATCTGCAATGTTAAAAGTGGGACTAACCCCAAAATCTGCAGGCAGCTCAAGTTTATATGCATTATCATTTATTTTCTCTATCACCTTAAAAGGACCATCAGCACGTGGCATTAGCTTTGACTTGCGCAATTCAGGAAACCTATCCTTACGCAAATGTAACCAAACAAGATCTCCAGGTGCAAAGACAACATGTTTTCTACCCTTATCTCCAGCAAGTTTATATTTAGCATTCATACGCTCAATGTTCTCCTTAGTTAACTCATGCATCTTTAATATCAATTCAGCATGTTCTTTAGCATCAAAATTGACCTTCTCCGAAGATGGAAGAGGCAATAAATCAATAGGTGCACGAGGTAAGAAACCATACACTACTTCAAAAGGGCACATCTTAGTAGTAGAATGCATCAAACAATTATAAGCAAATTCAATATGAGGCAAGCATTCTTCCCACATTTTCAGGTTATTCTTCAAAACAGCCCTAAGCATAGTAGACAATGATCTATTCACTACTTCAGTTTGTCCACCAGTTTGGGGGTGACATGTAGTACTATAAAGCAGTTTAGTCCCCAACTTAGCCCATAAACATCTCCAAAAGTGGCTAAGAAATTTAGCATCACGATCTGAAACAATTGTATTTGGCACACCGTGCAAACGAATAATTTCACGAAAGAACAAATCAGCAACATTTGCAGCATCATCTCTTTTATGACATGGTATAAAGTGTGCCATTTTCGAAAATCTATCCACGACAACAAATATACTATCCCAACCCTTCTTTGTTCGAGGTAAACCTAAAACAAAGTCCATAGATATATCCTCCCAAGGAACACTAGGTACAGGCAAAGGCATATATAAACCATGAGGATTGAGTCGTGACTTAGCTTTTTGACATGTAGTGCAGCGAACAACAAAACAATCAACATCCCGTCTCATCTTTGGCCAAAAGAAATGTGTAGCAAGTAAGTCCTCCGTTTTCTTCATGCCAAAGTGTCCCATTAATCCTCCTCCATGCGCCTCCTGTAACAACAAAAGACGAACGGAGCTAGCTGGAATGCATAGCTTGTTAGAACGGAACACAAATCCATCATTAATGACGAACTTGTTCCATGTTCTCCCTTCTTTACAATTCTCCAACACATCTTTAAATTCAGCATCATGCATATATTGATCTTTGATGGTCTCCAAACCAAATATTTGAAAGTCAAGTTGTGAAAGCATAGTATAACGACGAGACAATGCATCAGCAATAACATTTTCTTTACCCTTCTTGTGTTTAGTGACATAATTGAAAGTATCAATGAATTCAACCCATTTAGCATGTCTACGATTCAGTTTTGCTTGACTTTTAATATGTTTTCAAAGATTCATGATCAGAATGTATGACAAATTCTTTGGGCCATAAATAATGTTGCCATGTTTCCAAAGTCCGAACAAGAGCATATAATTCCTTATCATTAGTAGAATAATTCAGACTAGGCCCACTCAATTTTTCAGAAAAGTATGCAACAGGTTTTCCATATTGTAATAACACACCTCCTAATCCAATTCCACTAGCATCACATTCAAGCTCAAAAGTCTTATTAAAATCAGGAAGTTGGAGTAATGGAGCATGTGTTAACTTATCTTTCAATACTGTGAAGGCTTCTTCATGTGCAGTACCCCAAACAAAAGGCACATCCTTCTTTGTAAGCTAATTTTGAGGTGCAGCAATTGTGCTGAAATCCCTCACAAAACGCCTATAGAAACCAGCGAGTCCAAGAAAACTCCTCACTTGTGTGACTGTTTTGGGCGGCGGCCAACTCTCAATAGCTTCAATCTTGGCTTTATCAACTTCAATTCCGCGTGGAGTAACAACATAGCCAAGAAAAGATACTCGGTCGGTGCAAAAGGTGCACTTCCCAAGGTTACCAAACAAACGTGCATCACATAGAGCAATAAAAACAGCACGTGAATGTTCCAAATGTTCCTCCAAAGATCTACTATAAATCAGTATATCATCAAAATAGACTACCACAAATCATCCAATGAAAGTATGTAAAACCTCGTTCATTAATCTCATGAAAGTGCTAGGTGCATTAGTTAACCCAAAAGGCATGACTAACCACTCTTATAATCCAAACTTAGTTTTAAATGCTGCTTTCCATTCATCTCCCAATTTCATACGAATTTGATGGTATCCACTAGGCAAATAAACTTTGGAGAAAATTGTAGAGCTACTTAATTCATCAAGCATATCATCTAGCCTAGGAATAGGATGACGATAATGAATAGTAATATTATTAATGCCTCTACAATCAACACACATGCGTGATGTACCATCCTTTTTAGGCACTAGAATAATAGGAACAACACAAGGACTTAGGGATTCACGTATGTAACCTTTGTCGAGCAGCTACTGTACTTGACGCATAATCTCCTTCGCCTCCTCTGGATTGATTCGGTATGGCGCATAGTAGGGTAGCGATGCATCGGGAATTAAGTCAATCTGATGCTCAATCCCTCGAATAGGTGGTAATCCCGGTGGCACGTCTTGTGGAAAGACGTTAGCGAACTCCTGCAAAATGTTAGCGACAGCAGGAGGCAAAGAGGGAGGCATGTCCTCAAATGAAAATAATACCTCTTTGCATACAAAAGCATATCAAACAGATGTAGTAATATCCAAATCAGTAATATCAGATTTAGTGGCAAGTAAACAACCACTCTTCAGTTTTATTTCAGATGCAACTAGATGATTGTTTATTAGGCTTATTATGTTGCTCAAATTCCTTTGCCACAATCTGATTTTCACTCTCACTTTGCTTCTGTTTTGCTTTACTAGCTCTAGCAATGTCATCTTTCATAATATGTTCGGGAGACATAGGAAGCAAAGTTATATTTTTATCTTTATGAACAAGAGTATACTGATTTGTCCTACCATGGTGTACATAATTTTTATCAAATTTCCATGGTCTACCAAGTAAAATGGAGAATGCTTGCATGGGTACCACATCACAATCAACATAATCAGAATATGTAGCAATGCTAAAGTGCACACAAACAGTACGTGTTACCTTAACCTTGCCACTGTTGTTGAGCCATTGGATGTAATAAGGATGAGGATGTGGTCTGGTGGTTAGAGACAACTTCTCCACCATCTCAATGCTAGCCAAGTTGTTGCAACTCCCTCCATCGATGATGACGTGAACAGAACGCTCCTTCACAACTCCCTTTGTATGGAACAAGTTGTGCCTCTGATTTTGCTCACGCTGTGTAACCTGCACACTCAAAACACGTTGAGCAACTAAACTTTCATACCTATCAGCATAGTCAGCAACCATGTAGTGTGTCTCTTGTTCCGTCTCCTCTACACCTTGTTCTTCACTCGCAGTAAAAGCGAGGGTCTCCTCATCATAATCACTAGCGTAGTCATATCCACCATCCTCAGTAAAAATCATCACACGCTTGGAAGGGCATTCTGTCACATAGTGACCTCCACCCTTGCAACGACGACATATAACCTCATGTGTTTTCCCCGTGGATGCAATGGAAGAAGAAGAGCTTTGTGCAGGCCCGGAAGGTGTGCTCCTCGTGGAGGGTGGGGCGGGGGCCTGTTTCCTGGTATCTCGGTTGGAGTTGGTGGCTGAAGTAGGCGGTGTTGCAGCAGGACATGTGGAAGTAGATGGGGTACGTGGCGTCCATGATGAAGCTCGACCTGCAGAAAAATTAGTTCTTGGCAATGCCTATCGATCATGCACTTCACATTCAGCTTTGCAAGCAATATGGAATAAATGAATGACAGTATTATACTCCTTATACTCTAATATAGTCTGAATATCTCTATTTAATCCACCCATCAAACGAGCAAGCATAGCTTCATTCTCCTCAACAATACTACATCTAACCATGTCAGTTTGTAATTCCTGATAATATTCCTCTACAGAATTTTTTCCTTGTCTTAAACGCTGCAAATTTTGAAGCAATTCACGTTGATAATATGCTGGAACCCAACGATTACGCATAGCAGTTTTCAAAGCAGCCCAAGTAGTAGGGATATTATCATGATGTATTCTACAATGTTCAGACCACCAAACACAAGCAAAACTAGTAAAAGCACAAATAGCAGCAGCAACACGTCTATCCTCAGGAAATTGTAAGCATGTAAAACGTTGTTCTGTTTCTAACTCCCAAGTAAGATATATATCAGGAACATATCTACCATCAAATGTAGGAATATTCAATTTAAGTTTAGGGAGATGGTCATGATTTTGTACCTGAGGGGGTGGTGCAGCCCTACCATTGCGATTGTAGGCATGTGGACGACCTGGTGCATGTGGTCGTGGTTGCCCTTGGGGCTGATCTGGAGCAACCTCTTCCGCATCATCGTAATCACCAGCGTAGTCAGCGTTCTGATCAATAGTAGTAGCAGCAGCAGCAGCCACAGAAGCCACAGCAGTAGGAATGGCACCGGAATGTTGGCCTTCCTCGAGGGGCACACGTCGTGCGCGCCCCGCGAAATTCGGCCGATGTTGTTGTTGTTGCTGAGGTAGGACCGGTGCAGTTGGTGGTAGACGTGCAAGCACCTCATTGAACTTAGCATCCAACTTCGTCTCGAACGTCTTCTCCAAACCATCTAGCTTCTCCATGGCCTCTCCAAGGCTGGTCACGAAGTCTTGTACCTGGTCAGGCATCATTTGCTGGAATTTGTCATGGAGCTCCTTGTTGGTCATAACCTCCCATTCGACCTCGTCAGCTTGTGATCCTCGCATGATTAGTACTAATAGGAACACACAAGAATATGAACCTACAAACTACTAGGAAGTGGTGGTGGTGGTGGTGTGTCACAAATCCGTCAAGCAAATCTCAATTTCTTACCAGTTCTTACCCAGCAGTAGGTGGTGACTGGCAACCGTTGTAGTCAAAACTCTCAAAGCTTGGATAGAGCGATTGCCAGGTGGGGTCAAACACACAACGTAGATGTATGTGGAGCTGGGAAGGCTTATAATATGGTAGCAAAAAGGGTCAGCAATAATCAGTTCGGAGATGCAAAGTTGAATAAACGCTCAACGACGGTACTGTGCTGGTCCTAGGCTAGACCGTGCTAGAGACGCGAGCCTAGAACACCAACAAAATCACGACGCTACACGTAATCAACGGAAGAGCACACTCTGAACTTTTTTTTTCGTCTTTTTTTTGGCGCCTCTTTTTTTTGCGCTCTTTTTTTTGCTCAGCAAATCACTATAATGGCGAGTGTCTCAAAACTCTTCGGAAGGTCTAAAAACAGGATAGGCACGAACAAAATTTGACTGGTTTTTTTTCCTCGAGCGATTCGGGGCTGCGACGACCAAAAATTGCGACAAAAATCAGTATGATGGCGAGTGTCTCAAAACGCTCCAAAAAGCCTGAAAATAGGATAGGGAAAAAATATTTTCACCCGCCAAAATTTTGGCCTAAAAAGTGCTCTGAAAATTGTGCCAGACTCAATCAAAGAAACGCGAAAATAAAATCAAAGGGATCTCGAAATCAAACCTAATATGGGATGGACTCGGATTGGTGATGGATATGTGGTGGTATATATGTATACGGATTGATGGCAGATATATGGTGGTGGTATATGGACTCAGATTGGTGGCGGATATGTGATGGTATATATGACAGCGGTGATGATGGTAGAGTAGTGGTGGTATATGGCAGCGGTGATGAAGATGAAGCGGTGGCGGCGTGACAAACTGTGAATAGAACTCGAAACTCTAAAGAACTAGACGCTAAGACCAGCAACTTGACACGACGATGCAACCGCAAATTAAACAAAGCAAATACTGAACAAAAAAATTGCAAAGGCTCAGATTGGTTCGGATATGAGGATCTAACCCTAATTTTTTTTGTGTGGCTTTTTCGTGGACTGTAGGTAAGAAGAAAAGATGCAATCTAAACTATGAATAACTGGTAAAATCTCACCGAGCAACCTGGAAAACTGATACCACTTGATAGAGGCGAAGTTGTCCCTGTCTTTTGATGAGATGGTGGCTATCATTTTCGGTGGAGTAGACTTTGACGATCCGACTACGAACGTACGAGGACGTCGCACTTTAGCAATCGCTAAACCAACTCCGAGAGGTTATTGACCACGCCGGAGCATGATCAACCTGGCCACGAGGGTCTGTTTCCTGCAAGCAAACGAAGAACAAGCAAGAAACTAAGGTTGCAATCAAGATATTGCGAATGTAAGAGGAAAGCTTTATTGATGAAAGTGGGGTTCTGTGACGCCTTTGTCTTGTCGTAGAACACAAATGACGAACGCGAAGTTGCAGCTATGGCTAACTTTCAATCTAAATAAAACCCAAGTCTAAAACGAGGCCCTAAGGGCTGTATATTTGGGGGAATAGAGGGGGATTTCGTGGCCCCTTGGAGGAGGGGTCCGAAACCAGCTCTAACTCAGTTTCCCCACACATACGGACTCTAAAAACAGCCTAATAAGTGGTATTTCGAAATTACATGGGCCTAGCCTAAAAATAAGGTGACGCAGCACCTATATTAGCCTATGGACGAAATTTATGAAGTGGCATCTTGTCTATTTCGTCCAACCCTTCATACTCTCCTTATGGTGGCTTCAAAGTGCGAAAATCACCACTGGAAACTCCATTGTTCCTTCCCGCACGTGCACCTTCTTCTCCATGCTTGATCCGGCTCCAATGGCACTCCTACTTGTCCATTCTAGGTCCTTCATTCATAACTAAAACAAAAGTATCTAATTTAGGCAGCATCATATGTTCATGAACATTAGAAGGATTTCCAAGAAATGAAAGTACCTGATAATTTATTTGGCGTGTGCGGGCTCTATTAAATGGTCCAATATGTGTCGCTGGTGGGGATGTGGGTGTGACATTAGTAGGGATGTCCTGATCATAATCCAATAAGCATCAACTACAAGATGTAATCAACACAACTAGTAACCCACAGGTACCAATCTGAGGTGTTGAGACAAAGATTGAATACAAGAGATGAACTAGGGTTGGAGATGAGATGGTGCTAGTGAAGATGTTGTTGAGGAAGATTGGTCCTCCCACGAAGGAGGAAGCATTGGTGATGACGATGCTTCGACCCCCCCCCCCTCCCGATAAGGAATTTCCCCAGCAGTATCTGACTGCCGGAGTGCAAAGGGCCTCTGCTCAAGTTTCCGCCCCGAGACGGCGACGCTTCGTCCCAAGAGATTGCTTATGATTTTTTTCTAGGGTAGAACACACCATATAGGAGAAGAGGGGTGTCGGGAGGCCTACAGGGGCCCGAGAAGCCATCAGGGCGCGGCTAGGGGGTGGCCGCGCCTTGTTGGCTTGTGGCCAGCAGGTGGCCCCCCTCTGGTATATTTTTGGCCCAATAATTCTTAAATATTCCATAAAAATTCTTCATGAAGTTTCAGGTCATTTAGAGTCCGGTGATTTTTCTCCCTTTTTCTTGGTTTCCCGGTCCAGAATTCTAGTTTCCAGATATTTCCCTCTTTGTGATATACCTTGCATATTCAGAGAGAAAGGGCATAAGAATTGTATGATAATAGGGAATAATAGTCAAGAATAACACAAATAACAATAAGAAATAAACATGCAAAACGGACGTATCACAACGTTCGGCCAGAGTCACTATGATGTCCAACCAAGGCAAGAGCCCATAATGGCTTGTGGCTGTGCAGGTAAGCCTCGGGTCTTGAAGTATCCATCCGTCTCTTCGTGCCTGGGTGGAACTTTCCGCGTGAGTACTAGCACTTGTCAGCAACACCTAGGCTAGCCACTGGGTCCCCCAGGGTGCCGTTCAACCTTTCCACCCAGAGGTACATTGCATCATGAAGTCTTGAATCTTGATGTGCTGATCATGATTTAATTCTCACAACTCTCAAGAAAAACATTCCACCAACCCCGTCTACTAGAGTGTAGCAACTAAAATTTTATCGCAAAACACGAGCATTGGTGTCAAGGGGTGGGGTTATTCCTACCACATGATACTACTTGCAAGATCAACATGGCAATGTATCCTACTAGCATGCATGATGGAAAGTGGTAACGTATGCAAAATAAAACATAGGTAAAGCAATCATCAAATTGACTTGTCTTGCTGACGATCTTCAAAATCAAGCGACTCTAAATAGCAAGCTTCGCACTCCGGGTGATCTAACGGAACAAAAAATTCACACAATAAGCAAACATATTCACAAACAATAAATAGCAGCAAGTAAAAGCTAATTATAAAACAATCAAAGAAAACATAAAGGAAAGACCCAAAGATATTACCAAAACTCCAATGAAAAGTTTCACTAGAGTAAAGCATCTATAGATAGTTTTCTGCAACTATTCAATTTTTAACAAAAAGAAAATTAAAGTTTTATTAGAATAACAGAAATAAAATTTCCTACAAATTTCTATGAAAAAAGAATCAATTAAAAAGGTTTTATAAAACAAAAGTTATGGTCTATTTAAAATAGATCTTAAATCTGATGAGGTCGAAAAATTATAAAAACAAAATTATTTTTATTTGTCCTCTTGATAGATATAACATATAGAAATCAGTAGCAAAAAGAATTACTCAAAAACCAAATTTTTAAATAAAAGTTATGCCCAAAATAGTGTTTCAAACAAATCTGTTTGAATTCAAAATTGGAAAGTTCAAAAATATTTTTTGTTGGTTCCACGGGATAGATGGGATTTTTGTGAATCCGTAGAAAAAAGAATCACTAAATTTGGAGTTGTAAAACTAAAGATACACAAAAACAAAATCGAATCTAATTCTGAAAAAATAAGATTTTACTGAAAATGTTATACTGCGTCGGGCGACACGTGGCGCGATGTGAGTAGCTGCGGGGTGCGTGCTGCATGGTTCGGAGGACGACGACCGGAACTTAACCTTTTCAGGAATTAGTAGCTAATAAAAGAAAAACCACGAGCCGATTCGATCTAAAGCGAAAAGAAAACCAATCTACTATCCGATCTAACTAAAACCGAACATTTCGATCGATCTAATAAAAAAACCTACTAGCGAACATGGAATCTATCATGCTTACTGAGGGAAACCGGACGTGGCACGGAAGAGAGGTCGGTGGGGGCGGTAGTTCCAGTGATCTTGGTCGAGGGCGGCGGTGTCCAGGCAGTTCTTGAGGTCGAGGGCGTCCGGTTTTCGGTGAAGTTGGGTGTCCGGGATCTCTAGGGGGAGCGGGGCGAGCTTGCCAAGCTTCGATGCTCCGCGGCGCTCCGGCGAATCGGGCAAGGCCCCAACGTGATTTGGGCAAAAAGGAAATGTCAAAAGGATTCGTGACGACGAGGGAAAACGGCGACTACGGGCGACATGGGTGGTTTTGGGCATTAGGGTTTGGGGGAATCGGACGAGGTCGTCCCGGGCTATTTGTAGGAGAACTTCTTGGGGCACGGGTCAGCTTCGAGGATCGGATCCCGAAGATCGCGAACACGGGGCAGCATGGGTTCGTTTTCTACTAGTAAACTGTTTGCGTCTGGAAGGAGGAAGAAGATGGTGGGACTCAGGCGTCAGGGTGAGAGAGAGAGAGAGAGAGAGAGAGAGAGGTCGTGAGAGGAGGAGGCAGCGGCGGCGGCTCCCTGGGAGCGATCGGAGCTGCTCCCGTCCGCTAAGGCTAGCTCCAGCTGGCTCGGCCGCGATCTGGCCTGGCTTGGCCAGTAGGTGGCCTTTTTTTTAATAGAATAAATCAAAGAAAAATATATATTAAATGCGAAAATAAAAATAGGGTATTATATAGCAAAATGATCCGAAAAATAAATCCTGAGACATGAATATTTTTGTAGAGGCGAAATAAGTACTTCATAAAAACATTTTTTTTGAAAATTCCAAATAAAATAAATTTTTTGACTATCAAATAAACCGGC
This sequence comes from Elymus sibiricus, assembly GCA_039707655.1. Lineage (NCBI taxonomy): Eukaryota > Viridiplantae > Streptophyta > Magnoliopsida > Poales > Poaceae > Elymus > Elymus sibiricus. Next base: position 246,202,096 of record CM077665.1, read on the forward strand.
ACTATTTTCTTGTGACTTCTATGTGTCATGTTACCTCCTCTCATACTTTTTGATCAAAGTATTTTGTCAGGGATTTGTGAATATAATTCAAATGCCAATATGAAATGAAGTCAAATTCAAATAAAAAATTCAAATGCCACATTCCGTTTCAATCAAAATGCATATATGCTTAACTATAATTGTAAAACATTCCAGATTGAAAATTTGGGATGTTACAAACCTACCCACCTTAAGATGAATCTCGCCCTCGAGATTCTGGTTGGCTAGAAAATAGGTGCGGGTGGTCTCGACGGAGGTCTTCTTCTTGTTCCCAGGTGGCCTCTTCCTCGGTATGATGACTCCACAGAACCTTGCAAAACTTAATGATCTTGCTGCGGGTAACTCTGTTGGCAGTCTCGAGGATTCTGACGGGTTTCTCCTCATAAGTCAGATCAATGTCCAACTATGTGGCCTCTAGGGGCATTGTGTCTCCCAAAGGAATATCAGCCATCTCGGCATGGCACTTCTTCAGCTGGGAAACGTGAAATACATCGTGAACTCCTAACAATCCTTCAGTCAATTCCAGCTTGGAAGCAACTTCTCCTCTGCGTTCAAGAATTTTTTAGGGGCCTATGAATCTGGGTGCTAACTTTCCTTTAACACCAAACCTCTTGATTCCTCGTAGTGAAGACACGCGAAGATAGGCTCGGTCTCCCATTTCATACGTTACTTCCTTGCGTTTACTATCAGCACAACTATTCTATCTGGACTGAGCTATCTTGAGTCTGTCATCAATCAGCTTGACCATCTCTTCGGAGTCTCTGATAAGATCGGGACCAAAAAAAATTCAGTCTTCAACACCATCCCACATCAATGGTGTTCTGCATCTCTTTTCGTATAGAGCTTCGAAAGGGGCCATCTTCAGACTGGTCTGATAGCTATTGTATTATGAGAACTCTACGTAGGGCAAGTTATCATCCCGGCTAGCTCCATAGTCTAGCGTACAAGCTCTCAACATGTCCTCCAGAATCTGGTTGACTCTCTCGGTCTGTCCATCTGTCTGTGGATGAAAAGATGTACTGAACTCCTGCATTGTACCCAAAGTTTCGTGTAACTGATGCCAAAACTTTGAGGTAAATTGTGTTCCTCTATCAGATATGATACTCCTTGGAGCTCCATACATGTATACGATCCTGGTCATATATATCTTGGCTAACTTAGCACTGGTATAGGTGGTCTTCACGGGAATGAAGTGAGCTACCTTGGTCAAGCGATCAACCACTACCCATATGGAATAATAACCTGAACGAGTCCCGGTTAATCCAGTGATAAAATCCATCCCAAGTTTTTCCCATTTCCACTCGGGTATCGGCAGAGGTTGAAGTAACCTAGCTGGCTTCTAATGTTCTGCCTTTACTCGCTGACAAACATCGCATACTACTACATACTCAGCAATATCCTTCTTCATGCCTGTCCACCAGAAACTTTCCTTCAAGTCAAGATACATCTTGATGTTGCCTGGGTGTATCGAGTATGGTGAATCATGGGCCTCCTGAAGTATTAACTTCCTGAGCTCTGGATCATTGGGCACATAGATACGATCCACAAACCATATAGTTCCGTGTTCATCCTCACGAAAACATTTGGCTTTTCCATTATTTAGCCTTTCCTTGTCCGACTTCTCGGCTTCATGGATTCTTCCAGTCAAAGTGGACTGAATCTCCAGTGTGGCAACATATCCTCTTGGAACCATCTCCAATCTGAGATCTCTGAGATCATTTACTAACTCCTAGGGTAATCCACCCGCTATGAGGGTGTTCACATAGCTCTTATGACTCAAGGCATCTGTTACAACATTTGCCTTCCTTGGGTGATAATGCAATCTCATGTCATAATCGTCGATCAACTCTAGCCATCTCCTTTGTCTGAGGTTCAATTCCTTCTGCGTGAAGATGTACTTCAAGCTGTTATGATCCGTGTAAATATCACAACTATTTCCGATGACGAAATGTCTCCATGTCTTGAGTGCGTGCACTACGGCTGCTAACTCAGAATCATGCGTGGCATAGTTCAACTCATGAGGTCGTAACTGTCTAGATGCATAGGCTACAACTTTTCTGTCTTGCATTAGCACTCCTCCAAGTCCTTGATGTGAAGCGTCACAATATACCCGAAAGTCCTTCCGAATGTTCGGCAAAATCAGCACCGAGGATGTAACCAAACGTTTCTTCAACTCCTGAAAACCGGCTTCATATTCCCCAGTCCAAATGTACTTGGTCTCTTTCTTCCACAACTCTATCATGGGCTTGGCAATCTTCAAGAAGTTCCCGATAAACCTCCGATAATATCCGGCAAGTTCGAGAAAACTGCAGATCTCCTTGACCGAGGTGGATGCCTTCCATTCTGTGACGGTTGCAACTTTTGAAGGATCAACTGCTATTCTGATACGGGGCACGCCCATGTGCGTCGATCTTTCAGGAATTGGAGGTGGATTTGTTAATGAACACGAAGAACACGAGGGGGAAATCACAAGAGAAAACACTCAAAACAAGTCCAATCACACATCCACTATGCTCACATCCACACAAGATCCACAAGGGTACAAGAACAGCAAAAGGAAAGAGGATACATGGTAGAGTTCATCCCAAATCCGATGGGGAGATGGGGCCTTGAATCCACTAGGGATCTTCCCTACATAGGGGCCTTGACATCCATAAGATCTTCTCACACGTGGAGGTCGCAATCTCCTAGGAGAAGTATATGGAAGGAGCAATGCTCAACTAATCTATGAGCTAAACCATTGCTAGGAGTATATATAGTGCTAGCCACGAAGGGGTAAGTGAGAGAGAGATACATGGGCCTCGGACCCGTCATGCGCACACGCAGTCGGGCGGTTGTACCGCCAGGGTGGCCGGTTATACCAGTCAAGAAAGAATAACCGGAACAACCGGTCTAGTACCGGCCTTGCATTGCTTCATAACAGAAGCTCGGCCGGAGGTGGTCCGGTGGTGGACCGGTTGTACCGCCCACCGGTTGATGGCCGGTTGCTGGCCGGTTGTACCGGCAGCTCCTCTTCTTCCTTCTTCTCTTCCAAGCTTCCCTCACGGATGGTGTAGTTGTACTTAGGTGCTCGCACTCCTCCTCGTCATCCGTGAAGCTCCAGCAATACCTATGCATGCACACGAGAGGAGTGTCAAGTAGTATACCATCCTCGAAGGGGTCAAGTGAACACGTGTAAAGGAGATGATTCATCTTTATGTATGTGAAGTAGATGTCGGACGTGTCACTTGCCAAACGGGCTCTTGTCATGGTGATGTCCATAGGATGCTCCGCATCATCCCCTCCCCCTTGGGAAAGATCCGTCCTCGGATCAAGATCCAAATCACCATGGGAAGGAGATGGTGTTGCCATGTGGAAGTGGACGATCACCAAGCACTCATCATCATCAAGCTCCAAAGGGGCACTCTCCAATGTCTCACCGTCGTGTAATTCCTTCAAAAGGAGCAAAGATAACAAACACTTGGAAAAACAAATGTGGTTAGCATTAATGCAAAACCAAGCATTCAAGTGGTTATTCACCGCACAAGTGTTGTCATCATGCATAATATATGGTGCGACAAGGGGTGCTGGCATGGCATGTAAGCATACAAATGGAGCGCAAGCAATGCAATCATGGGACCAAGTATGCGAAGTTGAGGTAGGGATGCCAATATGTGTGACAATATAACAAGCATCTACCTCATGGTCATAGAAATCATGCACAAAGCAATCAATAAAAGTCCTATGGTAGTCATAGGAATCATTCACAACACCAAGGAAAATGATGTGTGTACACATATGGTGCCATCCAAAGTACAATGCAATCCAAGCATAATGTGCACATGGTGTAGTGAAGATAGGGAGGCACTCAACACAATAGAAAGAGCAATTCATCATCATGTGTGAGGCAAGCAATTCAAGCATGTAGCAAGTAATGTGGCATGGCAAATGTGAGGAAATGACATTGTTGCAACCAACCATAGGATATGAGAAAACAATTCACAAGTTGGATGCAACACACAAGGTATATATGTCATGAGGCATGGCAATGTGGAAATCGTGAGGAAAAGCAATATCACTAACATGTGTGCAAGTAAATGGTCCAAGATGACCAATATGAGTCATGGCACAAGCAACACAAGTAGGGTGAGACACAATATCCATGTTCAAGAAGGATGTCACCTTGAAAACTTGTCCTTGTGCGTCCGTCACAATGCCGATGCGCAAGCAAGTGTGATATAGAAACGCGTAGCTCCAAAGTGGCTCGCTCTCAAGAGCTCGAATCGTCAACTCACGTGAAGTGGAAGTTCACATGTAGTCGAAGTATCCTACACATACACACAACAAAGGAAACAATGTATGTGCATGGTAGACAAACACATCATACATCATGATGGTTCTCTCCTCTTGAACATAACCATTAGAACCACAAGTGCATGAATAATATGATGCAACAATGTCGATATTCATGGCACTAGGCATATGGTGCAAGGAAGGAAGGCAAGCATGCTTCACATGAAAGATGTCAAAAGCTCCAACAATATGAGAGAAAGCTATGGGGGCAATCTCATTAGAAAAATGAATAGCATGGTTGCACTCAACACATGGCAAAGCATCGAGCATGAGAGAGGCAACAAATGGAGACATATGACAACAAGTAATATCAATCATGTGCGAAGCATGGCAATGGTTGTCATCAACCGCATAAAAGGAGCACATCGGTGATGTAACATAAGCAAGCATAGTGATCATGCCGTGCAAACTAGTAGTGCGAAGATGCAACATACTAGAGGGAATCATGTCAATCATGTCATGTGAACAAATAGTGGGCATAGGCAATGCACATGACATATCACAAGCACGCAAGCAAATAATGGGAAATGCATAATCATTGTATTGGCGAGAAGTCCTATGTAAAGAGCAATTGGTCAATATGACTCTCCCAACACGAGCATCAACAATATCATGGCACACAAAAGGAACATGGCAAAGACAAGACATATCTCCACCAAGCTTGCAAACACACATACAAGTCATATGAGCAAGTGTCATGTGAGGTGCAAAGCATGGGTCACAAATGCATGGCAAAGGCATAGAAATGAACATATCATGCAAAGTGAACATGGCAATATGGGCAAAGGATATATAATGCACAATAAGCCATAACCATGTGAGGGCCATGTAGAAGAGATGCGCGTAGTCCTTGCGCGAGGGTAATGGTTGGAGACACATTCCGATGAATCCCAAAGCGTCGTTGCTCTCAAGAGCTCTCTTCGTCAACTCATGGGATTGTGAGGTTGACGAGTGTTCATGCGTACCTACACACAACAAAGACAAAGGGAAAATTGTGTGCACGTGGTATATGTACACATCATCCGTTAGGATGTGCAAGTGCTTGTGTTCGTTAGCACAAAATGTCCAATGCTCAAATAAATGAGATGCATGATATAGGAACATGTCATCCATCATGAAAGGTTTGTTATGATGTATAGCATAATGGAGACTAGAAATATGTAGTGCATCACATGAACTTAGGGCATTGTTGTTCATGGAATCCGGATGGTGCACACAAGTAGTGGGATCATGCAATGGATGGGATGGAACAAAATCTCCTAACATGTATGAGGAAACTATTGAGGTTTCCTCATGTGCAATAGCGGAAGCATAATAGGGAGAACATCCAAGACAATGCATATCCAAAGCTAGGTGGTCATGGCATGGCAATAGTGAACAATTGCGCAAATGATGCAAAGGAAGCATGGCAATATCATCACAAGAAAAGCAAATGCCAATAACCATGGGCTTGTCGTCTATGCCATATGAGCAAATGGGATTTAATTTTATGGTATATGCATAGTCACTACGGTGAGATTGCAAAGATGCAATATGGGAAATTTCACACATAGCATATGGCAAGTTTAGCAGGTTGTCGAACATGATGTGACCAATAGAATTTTCACATGATATCCTATGGAGTATAGCATCACAACTAGGCAAGTCAACATGCTCATCATCATATTCATCAAAAATTGGTGACACATCTAAGCATGAAGAAGACATAGCATGTGGTGTGTCCATAAGGTGGTCATCATCATGCAAGCAATCGATCTCAAGATAGTCCGCTAGTGGGACAAGCAAAGGACCTTCACCTATGTTACCTTTAGAGCTCCTCTCATGTGATGTAGGTGAGGTAGGAAGGACCAACTCATGGTCAACATCATGATGGAACCATGTGGGTGGTGCATCACCGTCCACCATGGCCATCGTCATTCCCATTGGAGGGATGGAATCGTCGAGGGTAGGCACGTCGTCATGTAGGAGACCTAGCACTAAAGAAGAAGACACCATAGGAGAAGAGGTTAAGTTGTTAGAAATCATAGTGGCCTCACATGCCCTCTCAACTACCTCACTCCCTAAGTGTAGTGCCGCACTCACTCTCTCTAGGTAGGTGTACTCAAACTCACATATGGTGGAGGCACTCGTCTCACTCAAATGGCGGGGGTTGTGGCTCTCCTCACATGGGAATTGTGGCAACTCATCATATATGGGGCTAGTGGTGGTCACGCTAATCCTCTCATAGCAAATGCACTCAATGTCACATATGGTGGAGTCACTCATCTCACTCATGTGGTGATGGCTCTCCTCACATGGAAATTGGGGCATCTCGTCATATGTGGGTGTCGGAGAGATGTAGGTGCAAACGTCTCCATGCTCAACTCCTTGCGCCGCCGTGGTTGAAGGGATAGTCCCATGCTCAACCTCTTCATCGTCGTCGTCGTGGATGAAGGCCGAAGATGGCACATCATCACTCACCTCCATGACCGAAGGGGAATTCCCATGCTCGGCCATCTTCCTTGGGATGCTTCCGAAGATGGAAGGGTCATCCATGCGTGTAGTCGATCGCCTTGATCTTGGCGTCGAAGCTTGTCCTCGATGGTGTTCTTGGTCTTCGCGCACTTGTTTCCTGGAGGTGGCTTGCCCTTCGCGATGATGGAGATCACGAGCGTGATGGTTGTTGTGGCGGTCGTCTCGTAGATGAGGACGTGGCCGACTTGTGCTTGCACCGGATGGGCGCTCCGAATATGTGCGACTTGAGCGTCTCCGCCTTGAAGATGACGAAGGGGAAGAAGACTTGTAGTTGGCCTCCATGTGTCGAAGTTGCCCCATGTGTGCGTCCAACTTGTTGTTGAAGTAGTCTCTTTTCCGAGCTTCGGATTGATGTATGTCGGTAGCGAGTCGCTCGAGGTTTTGGTCGATGTAGATGTTCATGTCGATGTAGTCATCGAAGACTGAAGATGTCATGCTTTGCCTAGCCATCACAAGACTCGATCAAAGGTGAGTGGGAAATGAGATAAACAATACCAAAATACCGTTTCCCAAAGTTGAGGATGTATCCCGTTTCACTCAATGTGAAATGCAAGAATAGGGGAATTGGTACCAGACTTGTTCACTCACACCTACAAATAAAGCTTATCGAGTGGCTTGGTTAGGACAAGTGGCACAAAATTCAATCAAATGCCAATCCAAGATATCGAAAATGTTGAGGAAGATTCACAAAATTGCAATGCAAAGCAAATAGATCAATAGTTATGGTGGCACTAGGAACACACACACGGATAGATAAATGGGATCCGCGCAACCAAGGAATGAGCACAAAATGTGAGAGACCCGGGAAAAGCTCGTGTTGCACGAATACTAGAAGAGACAATAGCTCGAATGCTCAAATGGGCTAGATACGCGCTTGTGTACCAACCTAAAAGAGTAAACGTGCCGTCTTCAATCCCAAGTATGCTATGTATGTATGATCCAAGAGTATGAACTATGCAAAATGTCTCAATGCTATTGCTATTGCTTATAAGCTCTTTAGTATCTCCTCTTTTGCTTAAAAGCTTTTTCTTCTTTTGCTCTTTTTTTCTATGCTTGATGCTCGAACCAAGATATGAGACAAGTATGATGGATATGCACGGGAAAGACTTATGGCACAATGTAGATATCAAGATGTTGGCACGCTATAACTAGCTATGCGGCATAAGAGTAACACTACGGTGCACAAGTAACGTGGCCCGGCAATTCTCAACTCGCTAGTCTCAATGGGTAAGGTACGCAATAGGCTCGAAGCGATCAATGCAATGGCAAGGATATGGACAATGATGTCGTCGAGGTTACCGTCCTTGCTTACGGTTTGGGTGCCAAAAGGCGAAGTGGCCGATGTCGATGTCGAGGCTGAGGCGATGATGAGTGGCGGCGTTGTCGATGTAGAACCGTCCCTAATTAGCCGAAACACCTTAGGAAACGGAAACCGCAACTCAAAATCTCAAACAAAATTGGGTTCGGGTGGCGGAAGTGTATGGTGGAAAAGCTATGCGGAAGTTATGGTGGAGGCCTAAGCAAACTTGCCAAAATGGGAAAATTTTGATGGAGTCAAATGGTGGTAAAACCAATATTAGGATCTCAGGCACGTCGATAGCTTCAAAACGAGCCAAAGAACACTCAAATCAGAGTTCGGGAGTGAATGTTATGGTCAAAACGGTGAATCAGCCGAGGCTGAAACTGGGAAGGGCGATTGTACCGCTTGGATGGGCGGTTGTACAGCTCCTGGAGCGCCCTGGAGGTTGCGGAAATGGATTACGGTTGTACCGCTTGGGAGGGGCGGTTGTACCGCTCCTGGTGCAAAATTAGGGTACCGAGATGGTGCGGTGGAAGGGGGAAGCTGTTGTATCGCTTTGGGGGGCGGTTGTACCGCTCGTATCGGGAAAATTCCAGATCTGGGCATGGGGCGAACTTGGGGGCGGACCAAACTGATGGGAAAAGAAAATTTTGGGATGGATTTGGTGGTGGGGAAGCTAGAACTACTTGCCAAAGACGAAATCCATGGATCAAAATCAACAAAATCTCACAAGAACCAACAAATCACAAAATTGTGAGGCTAGAAAACGGTGGGGGATACTCCAAATTCGTGATCAACGTGGCTCTAGATACCAATATGATACGGGGCACGCCCGTGTGCGTCGATCTTTCACGAATTGGAGGTGGATTTGTGAATGAACACGAAGAACACGAAGAACATGAGGGGAAAATCACAAGAGAAAACACTCAAAACAAGTCCAATCACACATCCACTATGCTCACATCCACTCAAGATCCACAAGGGTACAAAACAACAAAAGGAAATAGGATACATGGTAGAGTTCATCCCAAATCCGACGGGGAGATGGGGCCTTGAATCCACTAGGGATCTTCCCTAGATAGGGGCCTTGACATCCATAAGATCTTCTCACACGTGGAGGTCGCAATCTCCTAGGAGAAGTATATGGAAGGAGCAATGCTCAACTAATCTATGAGCTAAACCATTGCTAACCCTAGAAATGAGGAGGGGGTGGCGTATATATAGTGCTAGCCACGAAGGGGTAAGTGAGAGAGAGATGCATGGGCCTCGGACCCGTCCTGCGCACAGGCAGTCGGGCGGTTGTACCGCCAGGGTGGCTGGTTGTACCGCCAGGGTGGCTGGTTGTACCGGTCAAGAAAGAATAACCAGAACAACCGGTCTAGTACCGGCATTGCACCGCTTCATAACAGAAGCTCGGCCGGAGGTGGTCCGGTGGTGGACCGGTTGTACCGCCCACCGGTTGATGGCCGGTTGTACCGACAGCTCCTCTTCTTCCTTCTTCTCTTCCAAGCTTCCCTCACGGATGGTGTAGTTGTACATAGGTGCTCGCACTCCTCCTCGTCATCCGTGAAGCTCAGGCAATACCTATGCATGCACACGAGAGGAGTGTCAAGTAGTATACCATCCTCGAAGGGGTCAAGTGAACATGTGTAAAGGAGATGATTCACCTTTATGTATGTGAAGTAGATGTCGCACGTGTCACTTGCCAAACGGGCTCTTGTCATGGTGATGTCCATAGGATGCTCCGCATCATATTCCTTCTCTAGAAATAATGTGTCCGAGAAATCCGATTTCCTTTGACCAAAATTCACATTTGGTAAACTTGGCATATAACAGATGTTCTCAGCGCTTCTCCAGAACTAAACGCAAGTGTTCCTTGTGTTCTTCCTCACTCTTGCAGAATATGAATATATCATCGATCCACGACAAACTTGTCCAGATACTCCATAAATAACTTGTTCATCATACTCATAAAATATGCAGGAGCACTAGTCAAACCAAACGACATGACTGTATACTCATATAGACCATACCTTGTGGTGAAGGCTGTTTTGGGTATATCCTGTTCACGAAATTTTCAACTAATGATACGTTGATCGAAGATCGATCTTGGAGAATACTTTGGCTCCAACTAGCTGATCAAACAGATTGTTTATCATCGGCAGAGGGTACTTGTTCTTGATAGTCACCTCGTTCAGTGCACGATAATCAACAACCATCATCAAGGTTTTATCCTTCTTCTCTACCAAGAGAACTAGGGCTCCCCAAGGGGACGAACTTGGGTCAATATATACTTTGTTCCATAACTCCTTGATCTGCTTCTTGATTTCCTCCAAATCATTTGCGGGCGTCCGATAAGGTCTCTTCGATATCAGAACTGCCCCTGGCAATAACTCAATCAGGAACTCAATTTCTCTATCCGGTGGCATGCGTGGCAATTCCTCTGGAAATACGTCGGGGAAGTCTTGTACAATCGGCACTTTCTCCTGAACAACTCCCGTGAGGGAATTTATCCGAGTATTCTCTTGTGGGCGCCTGGATACATACTTAATCCTCTTCTGCTCCGGGGTGGTAAGAAAAATTGACTTATGGGCACAATCGATGTTTCCTTCATACCTGGTCAGCCAATCCATGCCTAGGATTACATCCAATCCCTGGGACTCTAATATGATGAGGTAGGTGGGGAATTCATGGTTTCCAATGTTGAGGTTCATCGCGTGACATCCTATTCCTCTCGTCATCTCAGCTCCAGGGGAACTGACCTGAAGGGGTCTACTAAGAGTTCTAGTGGGCAAACCATACTTTTCCACAACTACCCTTGATATGAATGAATGCATTGCACCAGAATCAAAAAGTACCATTACATGGCATGAATTTAACAAAAACTTACCAACCACAATCTCTGGCTGATCATAAATCTCCTCCACATCAATGTGGTTCACGAGAGTGCGGGGAAAAGGGTTGGGCTTCTTGCCTGCACAGCTTCCATTGCCAGTCCCATTCTTTGCCTCATGACAATCGGTGCCGTAGTGTCCGGTCTTCCCGCACTTGAAACAGGTGATGTGGGTCAGATCCTTCTTTATCGGCGTAGCAGGGTTGGAACATTGATGATTTCCGTTACCTCCATTGCCAATGCCATTCCTATGACCATTATGGTTGTGTCCATTGCCACCATGCTGAGAATGACCTCCATGGTTGTGATGGTTGTGTCCTCCAAACTTACCGGATCCTGATCCGGTATTCCCGGTGTAAGGAGAGTAACGGGTCTTCTGCCGAGCTCGAGAGTTGTACTTTCCCTGTCCATACTTCCGCTTGCGGTTCTCTATTTGCTGTTGCTTTCCCTCCATAATAAGTGCCTTGTCTACCAGCTCCTGGTAGTTGTTGAAGCTAGCAAAAATCAACTGAATGCTCAGTTCATCATTAAGTCCATCCATGAACTTTTCCTACTTGGGTACATCATCAGCCACATCTCCGGGAGCATATGTGGCCAACAAGTTGAACCCGTCCACATATTGAGCCACAAAACGGTTGCCCTGGCGTAAGTTACGAAACTCATGCTTCTTGAAGCTCATGGCTCCAACTGAGACATGTGTACTGCGGAAGGCCTGCTTGAACTGATCCCAAGTCACAGTGGCAATGGGATAAGTGGTGGTGTAGTTCTCCCACCAAGAAGCTGCTGGTCCTTCTAGTTGATGTGCGGCAAATCACACCTTCTCCGCTTCAATGCATCGAACGGTAATCAGCTCTCTATCCATCTTGCGGAGCCAAACATCTACCACAATGGGCTCAGTGTTGCTGGAAAAAGTTGGTGGATTCAGCCTCAAGAAACGGGTGAGGTTGTCAGCCTACGGTGGAGGGTTGTTGTTGTTGGCTTCATTCTGGATCAACAACTGTATTAGTGCATTATGCTGCTGAATCAGCTGAATGAGGTCCGGTGGGAAGTTGGTTCCGGGGTCATGTCTCGGAGGCATCTGATGCTTTTAGTGTGATGAGAATTAGAATATAACAAAGGCCTAAAGAGAAAATAGCAATACCCATATGCATGCAAGATGCACCAATCTTTAACACGGCAAACATTCATTTATTCAACTCAAACACGGTTCAATCTCGAGATACAAGTCTTTAGACAAATCGTCCTAATCGAGCAACGAGAAAATAAAGATAACATGGTGGTTATGACTAAGTGTCCTCCTCTGAAATCCATGGTGGTGCATCCTCTAGTGGTGCTCTCCTCGTACTCGTCATCGTTTCTCACGAAGGGACCCTTGTCGTCAACCGGGTGAAGGTTTTCTCCCTGGTCCAATTTCTCCTCCAGAGTTGCAACATAAGTCTTCAAGTTCTTGATTCACTCCAGAAGGTCCTTGACTTCATATTCATGCTTGTAGTCAGCTTTACGCGCTTCATTCTCTAGTTCAAGTTCGTAGAACATCAGCTGTCTGACCGTTTTGTGCTTCTGCGCAGCTGAATCTCCAAAGTCCTGATGTGAATATCCAAGTCTTGGCGAATGAAAGGATGGAGTCATCATTCATGGTGCATATGATCTCTCCATCTGCACCCGTGCACGAGATCATGGTGAGGTTTGATCTGATGGGATCGCCTCTGTTCTCTTCCCTGATGAGTCCAAGTGCACAATGAACTGCCATGTCCCTCCTGAGAATCCAAGTGGGAGAAACAAACTTGAAGTCGATGGGCTTCGTGTGATGTCTGAAGGTCCTCCCGGGTAAGTGCACCTCAATCCTATAACGCGCGTCTGTCGGAAGAGCCCTAATAGGAGTCCTGGTGATAGTAGGCAGAGCAATCCTCAACTTCCTGATGATCTGCACAAGTTGCTTGCCGAAGGGCATCGTCTCGTCAGGCTGGCAAAACTCTGTGATCAGGCTGGGGCGAAGGTGGCCATCTAAAATATTGAAAATTGGAGAAGAGTCAGAAATGAACAGATGAGGATATAGGAATTTTAAAACATAAGTAAAACTGGTTTTTTCTAAGGCTTTTCCAATCCTAGTGGTTACGTCCTACGGTCCGCGTGCGCTCTGAATACCATCTCTATAGTGACCCGACCCAAAACGGTCAAGTCTTTGTGTTTCTGTACCATCCCAAGATCATGCTGGCACATACAGTACATCAATGTATATATCGAAGTTCAATCACACCTTCTTTTTTACATCGAAATCTCGTATAGAGTCTTTATTACAAAATAAATTTGGCTGAAGGCCAACTCATGGGATAAAACTACTATGGAAGATGTAGAAGATAGAGAGTCCATCCAACTCCAAAGGCACATCACCGAGCATACACCGTGTCCTCCCTCCTGTTTGGAATAATACTCTACAACATTAGAGGTTGCAGCCGTGTAGGTCAGCATTTTGAATATGCCGGCAAGTCACAAGAGACAACTGGTAAAGTCATCATCTACACTATATGCATATATGGAAAGGATTTAAATAGCGGATAGCGGGGTGGTTGCGGATCGGGGTTGGCATTGCGGATAGCAGATTGCGGGCGCTATTGCGGGCGCTATGTCCGCATAGAAATTTTGTAAAGTTGTGCATATTTATAGAGTTTGGACAACAAGTTGACAATTAATTTGACTGTGTGAGCAATTATAATTATATATAACTGAACAATCAACAATAGAATTATGAAGCCCATATATACATTCCATACTTCCATGGTTCATTGCATAGCCAATGAGAAATATTGAGTTACATCATAATTCATACATACGACCTCTATAAAAAAAGTAAGATGTTTTGGGTCATTATTTTAGTGATGTAAAACGTCTTATATTTACTTATAGAGGGAATAGTAAATAATAAGTACAAATTTCAGCAATAAAATTTAAACATCCATAGTTCATACTTGCTCCATACGCAAAGAAAAAGAATAGCATTCAGAGTGTTAGACAATTAGAACAATAGTTTAGACTTCAGTCTACAAGAACATCATTTAGAGTTTTAGACTGTCAGAACAACAGTTCAGACTTCAGGCTACAACACACAGTGGCAATCAAATTTAAACATCCATAGTCCATACTCCATACGCATTGATCCTGATAAAGACAGCTTGCTAGCGAGCTACTACAAAAAAAAGAAACAAACATTTAAGTTAGATCCGCCCTTGAATACATGTAAGGAACCACAATAACCAAAATTGAACCAAGTTATTTCTTTTTCTTTCTGAACCTCAATCAAACCAAAGCTTTTCCTTTCTGCAACTCAATCGAACCACAATAGATTGATAGCGTGAGGAACTGAGGAAGAGGAATGGAGGACTTACCACACTGGAATCTTGGATTTGGTCGAGATGTATAGTGTGCTGCCACACCAGTCAGCGGTTGCAGAAGACTGTAGTGCCGGAGAAGTCGCTGAATTAGAAAACGGAGATGGGGGAGGTGCGCCTTGCTAGCAGACCGCGAGCCGGGACCAGGGAAGGGGGAGCCACGCCATGCTTGGGAAGCCAGGAGCCAGGACCAGGGATGCGAAGGGGAACAGAAGGAGGCTCTACATGAACCCGTCTCTGTCCGGCGTGAGCCGCTTCGGCGCCGCCGCTGGAGACGACGGTAGAAGCACCAGCCGCGCCGCGAGTGGGAACATGGGAGATGGGAATCGTCCGATTTGGGTTAGAGTTCGGATATGCGTGTGTGATGGAAAGTTATACACGTCAAATTTTCCTTCTTCTCCGCTATCTCCGCATTGAGGCGCTACCAACTTTCCCGATATTGCGCTCTGAGAAGCCTATTGCGGGCGCATCATGACAGGAGCGCTATATGTTACCGCTGCTGAGAAGCAATAGCTTGGAGGCACCGCTACCTCAACAGCGACCGCAATAGCGGCATAGCGACCGCTATTTAAAACCTTGATACATGGCAGGTGAGGCTGTAAGTTAAACTTTTAGCGAAAAGCTGATTTTGGTCGACGGCGGGGGCGGAGCCTCTGGTGATCTTGGTCGACGGCGGCGGTGTCCAGGTGGTTTTCGGCGAGCTGGCCGAGCTTCGGTTTTCCGTGGGACTCCGACGAGTCGGGCGAGGCTCCGAGGCGATCTGGGCAAAAAGAAGATATCAAAAGGATTCGCGATGACGAGGGAAAGCAGATGGAGAAAGGAAGAGCTTTGATATTTCTCACCACTGTCGGAAACAACGACGTACTGCCTCGGCCACGGCGAGATGCGAACGACGACTACGAGCGACGTGGGTGGTTTTGGGCGTTAGGCTTTGGGGGAGTCGGACGAAGGAGTCCCGGGCTATTTATTGGACAACTTCTTGGGGCATGGGTCAGCTCTAAGGATCGGATCCCGAAGATCGCGGACACGGGGCGACATGGGTTTGTTTTCTGCTAGCAAAATGTTTGCGTGTGGAAGGAGGAAGAAGATGGTGGGACCGATGCGTCAGGGTGAGAGAGAGAGAGATATATACGAGGGAGAGAGATCGCGAGTGGAGGAGGGAGCGGCGGCGGATCCCTAGGAGCGATGGGAGCTGCTCCGGTGCGCTAGGGCTAGCGCCCGCTGGCTAGGCAACGGCCTGGCCTGGCCTGGCCAACGGGTGGCCTTTTTTTAACAGAACAAATCAGAGATAAATAAATATTAAATGCAAAATTAAAAATAAGGTATTATATACCAAAATGATTAGAAAAATAGATCCTAAAACATGAA
Organism: Elymus sibiricus; assembly: GCA_039707655.1. NCBI lineage: Eukaryota > Viridiplantae > Streptophyta > Magnoliopsida > Poales > Poaceae > Elymus > Elymus sibiricus. The sequence goes on from CM077665.1 coordinate 246,217,928, forward strand.
CATTTTTGTAGAGGCAAAATAACATAAAAAACATTTTTTTTTGAAAATTCCATATAAAATCAATTTTTGACTTTCAAATAAATTGGCACTATTTTCTTCTGAATTTTGGGGTGTCATGTTACCTCCTCTCATACTTTCTGATCTAAGTATTTTTGAGGGATTTGCGAATATAATTCAAATGCCAATTTGAAATGGAGTCAAATTCAAATGCCACATTCCGTTTCAATCAAAATGCACAGATGTTTAACTATAATTGTAAAACATTCCAAATTGAAAATTTGGGATGTTACACCTCCGAAGATACACTTTCCCTTCATGGGTCTGTTCAGGAAGGAGCCTGGGTGCCTCCGGGAAGAAGAGGTTCCCGTCATGACCCAAGGGACGAAGACCCTTGCTCTACACCGTTTCCTTATGGTCGAAGCCATCGACTGTTGGTAGGACTAGATTCTCTTGTCACTTACGTCGCTACAGTCTCGAAGTGGCAGGGCAACCGGCAAGTATCCGGTAGGTACCTGGCCCCGGAAGGACAACATCATCACTCAGATAGGCATGCTCCGGATGGCCATACCTCCATAGTACTGCCTGGTCTGACCCACTGGGTTATACACCCGGCCAATATGGTCCTCCGGCTAGGCCCCTCTAGACACTATAAATGGTGGAGTTCGGGACCTCTCAACAGGTCAATCTTTTGCCAAGCAACAGAGGCAAAGGTCGACTTCACCATTGTAACACACAATGTAGCTCTCTACCAAATCAATAAAACAAAGCAGGAGTAGGATATTACACCACCAAGGTGGCCCAAACCTGGTTAGTTATTTGTGTTCATCCACCATACATCGTTCATGACTTAGGATAGTTGGGCGTGTTTAGTCCCTGGCCGAACTCTTAAAGGGTTGCTGATCGCAACTCATAGGTAGGTTCTTGGAAACCGACATTTGGTGCACCAGGTACGGGGCTGAGACGTCTCCACTAATTTGAGTCAGCATTCCTTCACATGCCTTCGACAAAGAAGACCAATGATCTATGCCGCCCGCCTCGGGCGGCAGCCGCGGAAACAACCACGCTGAACCACGAAGCCCCATGTGTCCCTATAAGCGACCAGGGCACGGACTACCAAGCGTATAGCCTGCCTTCGCCTTTTCTGACAAACGGATGAACGCGAGCTTCGCCGCCATTTCTTGGGAAAGACAAGAAGCTCCCCTGTTGAGGCACGACTAGTGGTCTCGGTAACCAAGGCATTGGTGGTTTGGAATGCGGAAGCACCCTCGGAAGACTACACCACCCTGAAGTAGCCAGGGTGCCACGGAACAAGAATCTCGACGTGGCGCGGTGGCCTCATCGGCCCTGCCACCATGACGGGCTCCGGCGACAGAAAGCATTTGTGCATAAGCCTTCCCCAAGGCAACAGATGCAAGGGCGGGAGAATTACTTCCGTCGTGGTAAAAGTAACGTGTCCTTCTTGATATTTGCCGTTTGGTTTGAGCAACGCGGGAAGCCCCTATCAAAGGATGGAAATCTTTGTCTCAAGCCCTGGCAAGGAGTCCCTCCAACAGGACGAACTCCTGAAGCACTACAGTCCATCGCGGGGTGGAAAGCGCTCGGGCCACGACAGAAGCACCCGATTTACCGAGCGTCCCACCCGAAATCGTGAAGACCAACTCGACCCACCGGACATGGGGGATGTACTACAAACATTGCTCGTCCACTGACCTACCTGGTGGCCAGAAACATGGGTGTCGGGGTACGATGATCTATGGGGCCGCCAAGGGCCCTTTCATTGTTCGGGTGAGGGAATCCCCTGGCGCAAAGAGCCTTACCGGACACTGCACGCTCGAGGGTTTACACAAGTTTGGGCCGCCGGAGCGCAATACCCTACGTCCTATGTGATGTGGTTTATTCGGGTTCACAGTACAGAAGCGTCGCAGCCCAGTAAGGATGCTTCTGGAGCGCCGCTACACGTGTAAAATGAACAGAGAGTCGACCCTTCGAAAGGTAGCCAGGGACCTCCTTTTATGTTCAAGGGGTTACCAAAGTGGCTAAAATCGTCTTTGCACATATAAAACAATGTATATCTACCTCCCAAAATGGCTGGCAATTCCGGTAGTGGGAAATACCTAACTCTGACTGATTAGGACAGACGCATTAAAAGAGTCGTGAGGTGGCACGCTGGCGATGTCTCCCGCCAAGGATTGCCTCTCCTTCTATGCCGTTCGCCCAGCTACCTCTTATTCTTTTGTCACGCCATGGGACGGGTGTCATTAAAGCTCTGTTCTATTCTAGGGAAGCAACCACGCGCCCCGACCAGTCTCGCCTACCCGCCAGCCCGCTCGACACCTGGCTGATTCAAACACTCAACCCAGCTACGTGGAGCGACAGCTTGGCAGGCGGAGGCCTTGGCGGGTGCACTATCGTCCGAGCCCCCGGCAAGGAAGGCTTGCCGGTTCACTTGAGCCCTTGTACGAAGAGCTTGACGTCCAGATCCAGCCCGGCAGGGTCATGTCGGTTCGGAGGCCATGGTCGTCTGGTGCACAAGTCAGGATACTAAGGGCCCCATTCTTTAGTACACTGAGAGGAGCCCCGGGCCTGGGCCACAGTTGCGTCCGTGACATTTGTTGGTCTAGGCCCAAAAATAGTGCACAGATACGTGCGGCCGCAATTACCTGCGGTTATGCTGGATTATCCCTCCCGCCCCTTCCCGCAATCTGCATTAAGTGTGAACTGCTGGGGAAGCGAGCGAGAAGGCGTTGAAAGGATACACCAGAAAAATCGCGCCGCGTCGACCAGAAGGGGCACATCCTGCATCACGTATTTTCATACGGGGCTCGTTATTGGGGGAGAGGGCAACCGCCTAAGCAGCGCGTCTTGCATCATGCGGTCCACCTTCGAGTTGTCCCGCGTCGTTTGGGTGTCCTGCCCCTTCCGCTCTGTCTTCCCCTCTTAATTGTATCCCGCACGACGCGTGTCACACGCGAGGACCGGCATTGGCTGAGAAAGGCGGTCGCCAGCACCGGCTGCGTGCTAGTGCGTGCTCGCCCTGGGTCGCGAAGAGCCAGCACCCTACTCTTCTCCGGCCCTATAAAGAGGGGGAGTTGTGAGGAAGCGTTTCTTATTCGTGCCCTCCTGCTGTAGCCTCCCGACCAACGTCTTCTCTTCTCTCCTTTTGTCATCTCCTTCAGCACGCCATTTCCGCCATGGCGACGGGTCACGGCCGTGCTCCTGGGTCCGGCGCCGCGGCGAGGGGCGCCCCTAGAGCCCAATGCGGATTGTGGTGACGGCGGCGGGGGTTGGCTCCAGCTCCCATGGAAGGACGGTGTCCAGGGTCCCCGAAGGGGCGGCGTCCCAGGGCCGTGAAGGGACGGCTCCGTCCGTATGCGGCGGTTGTAGCGGCGCACCTCTCCCGCAGCCCCATGCGGGGACCCATGCGGAAGAGGAGGTGTAGAAGTTCATCGTGGCGATCCCCCGACGGCAGCGGAGCTGGCTCCGCCTCCCCGACCCCTTCGCGCGGGCCATCTAGGGCAGCCGGCCTTGAGGCTTTTGGCTTCGGGCGGATGGCTGCTGCAACGGGCCCTCTTGGGTGGGTGTCGACCTCTCCGCCAGGAGCGCCATGTTCCTGACGCGGGGGTGGAAGTAGTTTACCCGCGCTCGTGGTCTAGGACCCGGGCACCTTCTCCACTTCAAGTTCGATGGCTCCACCACCCTCTTTGTCAAGATCTTTGGGGAGTCTGGCGTCCGCCTGGAGTGCTGCGCGGAGAGCTCGAGCGGGGGCGACTACGACTCCTCCAGCGACAGCGACGATGATGGAAGCACCTTTGGCATCAATCAGGAGGATTCCAACTAGGTGTGTACGACGTCGTAGCTAGGGTTTAGAGATGCGGAAACGAGGCTCCATCCGCGAGACCTTGTTTCTGGATCAATTGCCACATCGTAGTGGCAGATCTCCTTTTGTGTTTAGATCGTACCCAATGTAACCCTGCGAGGAAATGAAGAGAAACTATTGGGTATTTAATCCAATAAAGCTTCGTCATGTGTCTATGAGTGTCCATTTCTATTTACGCGACAAAACTGGGCCTGTGTACTTTCTTTACTCTAGACGCTTGCTGGCGTGTATATTCCTACCGCGGGCGCTTCTAAGGACAAATCCCGAGCACCCTTCTGGTAGTATAGTTCTCGGCAAGGCCGTCCCATCGTCCTCGCCGCGGCTACTTAAGATGTTGGGCATGCTTCCAACACTCAAGCATGCAACGATTTCGACAAGGGCCCTTAGCGCATAGGTTTTCTTTCACAAGCACCAGCTTGCCGGAGAGAAATGTTCGAGATTTTCGCAACTTAGCTTTTGTTGTTGTTGCGTTTCTTGTTGCAAGGTGACCATTCTTGAACGCGTCTGTAGGTGCCTGTACTGCCTCTCTCCCGCTGGGAGGACTTGGACGTGGCCCCCCCCTCCTCCTTTTGACAAAAGGAAAGAAGAGAAAATAAAAGAGGCTAGGAACGTAGGTGTTTCACTAGTCGCCTTATGCAATTTGAAAAGTGGTCACAACATCTCACATAAGATACACAAGATAAATATGTACTTTGGCAGAGATTTTACGAACACTTAGCTTTATTGACTACGCTCAGGGTCATCGCCAGGCTTTGTACAAAGGATTACACGCCTCAGGGGCGAACTTGTACAAAAGGGGCTGCCGGGCGGCCCGGCAACCACGCCTCATGGGTAGAACTTGCGAAGATGCTCGATATTCCATGAGTTTTGCACTGGGGCGCCATCTTCGGTCTCCAGGCCTGGTGACTCATACTACTTGGTAAGGGCCTTCCCACTTCGGCGTCAACTTGTTTGATCCTTTCCCAGACTGAATCTGTCGAAGAACAAGGTCGCCTTCCTCAATGCTCCTGATGCGCACCCTACGCTGTGATAGAGGCTATGTGATTGCTGGTACCTTGCGGCATGCAAAGCGACCTGGAGACGATCTTCCTCGAGGAGTACGTCGTCATCTTGCTGCATTTGCTCTTTTCGGTCCTTGTCAAAGGCCTGCACTCTCGGTGAACCGTATGTGAGTTCTGTGGGAAGAACTGCTTCTGCACCATAAACTAGGGAGAAGGGTGTCTCGCCGGTGTCTCGATTTGGTGTCGTCGTGATTGACCAAAGAACCGCCGGGAGATCCTCAATCCAACGCCCTTCGTGCTTGTGCAGCTTGTCGAAAGTTCTCATCTTGAGGACCCGCAACACTTCACCATTTGCTCTTTCTACTTGCCCGTTGCTCCTTTAGTGAGCGACCGATGCGAAGCATATCTTGGTGCAGATGTCTTGGCAATATTGCATGAAGCTCCTGCTGGTGAATTGCGTGCTGTTGTCGGTGATGATCCTGTTGGGGACACCAAAACGGCAAACAATCCCTTTGAGCAACTTGATTGCTGCCTGTGTCGTTACCTTTCTCACGGGTTCTACCTCGGTCCACTTCGTGATCTTGTTGATTGCAACGAACAAGAACTCGAAGCTCCCGGTAGCACGGGGGAAGGGCCCGAGGATGTCGAGCCCCCAGATCGAGAAAGGCCAGGAGAGCGGTATGGTTTGAAGGGCTTATGCTGGTTGGTGTATCTGCTTGGCGTGATATTGGCATGCTTCACATGTTTGTCACCACTGCCAAAGAATCTTGAAGGGCATTCGGCCAATAGAAGCCTTGCGGAATGCTTTCCCGGCAAGGGCTCGTGATCCGATGTGGGAGCCGCAGACCCCTTCGTGTATTTCTTCCAATAACTGACATCCTTCTTCCCGAGGAATGCCCTTCAATTTCACACTGTTCGGTCTCCTCTTATACAAGGCGCTATCCACGAACTAAAATGTTCTCGACCGTCGGGCTACTCTTTCGGCTTCTTCTGGTTCCTCGGGAAGATCTCCTGTCTGGAGGTACTGGACTATCTGCTATGCCCATGCCGGAGCTTGTGGCTCAACGACAAGGACTAAAGGCATTTCTTTCGCCGCGGGGTCTATAGCTTCTATGGCAAAGACCATTGGGTCTGCCGGAGCTTGGGGCCCTCCGGCAAGTGGGGTGTCATTCCCGGCAACCTTCTTGGCGGCCACTGGTGGCTCTGCCGGAAAGTAGTCGCCGGGATTGACTTTTCTCTTCTTGTTCTGCCGCGTTAACGGGGTGACTGAAGGTTGGGTCAATCGGAGTGCAAAAGTGCCTGGTTCCACAGGCAACTTCTGCGTAGCTCTCTTTGACAGGTCGTTGACAATGCTATTCTCGGCACGAGGTACGTGCTGCATTTGCAACCCGTCAAAGCGCTCCTACAATCTCCGCACTTCGTCAACATAGGCCTCCATCAGGGGACTCTGGTAGTCTTTATTCACTTGGCACACAACAAGCTGGGTATCTCCTCGGACTATCAGCTTCCTGATGTCGACATCAGCCGCTATTCCTAGTCCGGGAAGCAGCACTTCATACTCAGCCATGTTGTTTGTTGATTCCTCCCTGGGGAAATGCATCTGGACCACGTACTTGAGGTGCTCTCCGGAGGGTGCGACGAGTATCACTCCGGCACAGGTGCCTTGCAGCGAGAAAGTTCCATCGAACTACATGATCCATTCTTGAGGTGCTTCTCTGCCGTGGAGTGTTGTCTCCGTGATTTCTTCATCTGGCGTTGGCGTCCATTTTGCTACGAACTCCGTCAGGGCTCTGCTCTTGATTATTGCCGTGCTCTCGAAGCTTAAGTCGAAGCTGGCCAGCTCCAACGCCCACTCGTCGATCCTGACGGTTGTCTCTGGATTTCTCAGGATACGCTGCAACGGGAACTGAGTAACGACGGTGATGTGATGTGCCTGGAAGTAGTGGCGCAGTTTCTGGGAGGCCATAAGGAGGCCAAAAAGCATTTTCTGCATCCCAGAGTATCTTGATCTAGCCCCCTGCAAGAGGGAGGTGACAAAATACACGGGTCGCTGCACCATCTTCTTCTGCATAGTTCGCAGGTCTGCCTCCTGCGTCGTACTCGCCTCTTTAGTTGCTTGGTCTACTAGAGCTGTCCGCTTGGTAGATTCTGCCTCATCTTCCTCGGCTTCCCTCTCTGCCACCAGCGCAGCACTAACCACTTGGTTCGTTTCCGCCAAGTACAACAGCAACGGTTCCCTCTGGTTTATGGTGCGAGTAGGGTTGGTGCTGAGAACGGGTTTTCTTCAAGTCTTGGAGCGCTGCCTCTTCTTCCGGGGTCCATGTCATTGGGCCTGCCTTCTTCAGGATCTTTAAAAATGACAGGGCACGCTCAGCGGACTTATAAATGATCCTACTGAAGGCGGCGATGCAACCCGCCAAGCGACAGACGTCCTTGATGCGCTTGGGTGCCTCCGGCTGTTCAATTGCTTCAATCTTGGCGGGGTTGGCTTCAATCCTGCGCTGTGATATGAAGAACCCGAGGAGCTTTCCGGAGGGAACTCCGAACACGCACTTCTTGGGGTTGAGCCTTAAATTGATCTTGCGCAGGTTAGCGAAGGTCTCTTCCAGGTCTTGCACTAGCATGTCCTTGATCTTGGTCTTGACCAATATATCATCCATTTATGCTTCCACATTTCTATGCAGCTGCGATCCCAGAATAATCTGAACTTCCCTCATGAATGTTGATCCGGCGCTCTTCAACCTGAATGACATGCGTCTAAAGAAGTACGCGCCGCAGGGGGTAATGAACACTGTTTTCTCTTCGTCCTCCTCGGCCATGAAGATATGTTGATGGCCAAAATATGCATCAAGGAAGGACAGAAGATCGCAACCAGCGGTTAAGTCCACAATCTGATCAATGCGTGGCAAGGGGAACGGGTCCTTCGGGCAATCCTTGTTGACATCAGTGAAGTCGATGCAAAGCCTCCATTTCCTATTCTCCTTGCACACCACCACAGGGTTTGCTAACAAAGTAGGGTGGATTATGCCCCTGATCAGACCTACCGCTTCTAGCTTTTTGATTTCTTCGGCAATAAATTCTTGCCACTCCAAGGCTTGTTTCCGAACCTTTTGCTTAACGGGGCGCGCATGGGGACAAACGACAAGGTGGTGCTCAATCACCTCCCTGGGAACACCGGGGATGTCAGACGGTTGCTAGGCAAACGCATCAACATTTGCTCATAGGAAAGTGATCAGCGTGCTTTCCTATTTTTTGTCGAGGGTGGCACTTATGGTGAATGTGCCGCCCTCGCCGTTCTCCCATGCGGGCACTTGCATTGTATTGGGGATGGTCACCTTATCTTTCTTGCTCCTGGCGGCAGAGCTCTCTGGTATGTCCTCGACGGGTGTGCTGCATCTTTTAGCGCGCTTCCCGGAGTCCTTACGAGATCTGCCAGAGCTCTTGTTCTTGTTCTCCCCCCGGGAGCCTTGTCGGCAGAAGCGAGTGCCTCGTCGGCAGATGCTGTCACTGCCTCCCGGAAGAGCTTATCGACGCAGAGGACTGCATCCTTGTTGTCAGTGCGGACGGTGATGAGACTCATTGGCCTTGGCATTTTGAGAATGTTGTAGGCGTGGTGTGTCGCCGCCATGAACTTCGCCAGGGCCGGTCGGCCCAAGATCCTGTTGTACGGCAGCGACATCTTCGCAACATTGAAGACTACCCTCTCTGTCCTGAAGTTGAGCTCGCTTCCGAACGTGACTGGCAGAGTGATCTTCCCCTTGGGCTGAGATCTTCCCGGGTTGACCCCTTGGAAGGACCATGTTGGCTTGAGATCCGTGTCAGGAATCTGCAGCCGCTTGATCACATTGGGTGAGATCAAGTTCAACCCGGCCCCACTGTCGACTAGCATCTTCGTGACCTTGAGGTTGCGTATTGTTGGGGAAACCAACAACAGCACGCACCCGACGATAGTGATACGGTCAGGGTGATCTTCAGCGTCGAAGATGATGGGACTGTTGGACCACTTGAGGAGATTCCTCGCATCTGCTGCTGGCTCTGCTGTGTTGATCTCATGGGCCCACTGCTTGAGCTGCCGGTGAGAGCAGTGCAAAGATGCACCTCCGTCAACGCACATGGCATCGACATCCTTCTGGAACTCCTGGCCTTCAGATTCTTCTTCATCTCCGTCGTTATCATCGTCTTTGTCGTCAGATTTCTTGTCTCGGCCTCTAGCGGGTTTCTCCTTGCGCTATTTCGCCTTGTCACGGCGGCCACCATGGCTACTGCTGCTTTTCATGATGGAACCACCTGCACCGTCTTGGCCTTTCTCCTTGTCACGCCTTTGGTACTCTTGCTTCTGCTTATCGGCAAGCTGTTCTACTTGGCGGCACTCGGTGATATTGTGGCTCTTGGTGAGGTGGATCTTGCAGTATGGCCTGCTGGTCTTCTCTCCTGCTGCGGCCTCATCGTCTCCGGAGCAAGCTGCAGCACTCTTGCCGGTCCCCTCGGACTTGGCCTTCTTGCCAGAGTCGGGATCGTTGTCCCCTTCGACGGACAACACCGCTTTTCCCTTGCACTTACTGTTGCTCTTCCGACCTTTCTTCTTGGAGGCCGGCACGTCTTCGTTGTCATCTGAGTCGACCTCCACGCCGGCGTCTTCTCCAGGGAGCCTCCTCCCCTCCTTAGCTCGCGCACATTCGTCGGCCAGAGCATAGAGCTCGGCTACATCCCGCACCTTGTTGATGCTCATCTCCTCACGCATCCGGCGATTGCATACGTTCTTGTGGAATGCAGCAATCACCACGGCTGGTTGGATGTCTGGGATGTGTTGATGTACGCGGGTGAACCTCTGGATCTACTTGCGAAGGGTTTCACCGTCTCTATGAGGGATCACGTGCAAATCACTGGGTTGTGATTCGTCTCCAACGTATCTATAATTTTTTATTGTTCCATGCTGATATATTATCATTCTAGGATACTTTTTGGGTCTTTATTTACAAATTTATAATATTTTTTTGAGCACTAACCTATTGACCCAATGCCCAGTGTGAGTTGCTGTTTTCTGCGTGTTTTTTACTTTTCAGGTTTACAATACCAAACGAAGTCCAATTGCCACGAAACTTTATGATGATTTTTTCTGGACCAAAAGAAGACCTAGAAGCTTCGGAAGGAGGCCGGGAGGCGCACGAGGGTCCCACCACACATCAGGGCGCGCCCTAGGCGTCGGGGGGGGGGGGGGCCCTTATATGTGGTGGGCCCCTCATGGCTCTCCCGACGTCCCTCTCTGGCCTATAAATTCTCTAATATTTCAAAAACCCTGAAGGCAGTCCCGAAACCCTTTTTCCGTCGTCGCAAGTCTCTATTCCGTCGTGAGGCCATCTGGAGCTTCGTTTCGGCACCCTGCCGGAGAGGGGATCAATCACGGAGTGCTACTACATCAACCTTGTTGCCTTCATGATGATGTGTGAGTAGTTCACCACAGACCTACAGGTCCATAGCTAGTACCTAGATGGCAATCTCTCTATCTCTTGATCTTCAATACAATGATCATCACATCTTCGCTTTGATCTATCCGATGTAATCCTATTGTGCGGTGTGTTTGCTGGGATCCAATGAATTGTGGGTTTACGTTCAGATTATTCATGAAAAGTATTTGAGATACCTCTGATATATATTGTCTCTTAATTGCACGATCATTATAGCTTCGTAATGCTCTCCAATCTATTGATGTGCTTTGGCCAAGTAGATTGATATTTCATCGTTGGGAGTGGTGCGTTTTGGTAGGTTCAACTTGACGAATTTCTATATCCCAGTGAAAAAGTAGGGGACAAGATGCGCCTTTGTGCCGTTGCTACTAAGGATAACACGATGGGGTTCATTCATATTGCTTGAGTTTACTTTGTCTACATCATGTCATCATTCTCCATGCATTACTCTGTTTTACTTAATACTCTAGATGCATGCTGGATAGCGGTCGATGAGTGGAGTAATAATAATAGGTGCAGGCAGGAGTCAGCCTATTTGTTTATGGACGTGATGCCTATATACACATGATCATTACCATGAAAATCGCATAACTATCCGCTTTTTAATCAATTGCCCAACAGTAATTTGTTACCCACCGTATGCTGCCTACATGAGAGATGCCGCTAGGGAAATCTATGGCCCCCCGGGTCTATTCACTTATATATTACAAACACTACTATTACCTTGCTACCTTTATTTATCTTTTATTTTATTTTGCATTTTATATTTATCAACAATTATCTACACAACTCATTTGCTCTTAAATAACGAGATCAAGGGGATTGACAACCCTCTTGCCCACGTTGGGAGCAAGTTGTTTGTTCATTTGTGTGCAGCCGCTGAAGACGGTTGAGGATTGATATTCCTATTGGTTCGATAAACCTTGGTTTCATAACTAAGAGAAATACTTACCCACTTTGTGCTGCAATATCCCGTTCCTCTTCACGGAAAACCCAACGCAGATCACAAGTATCAGGAAGGATTTCTGGCGCCATTGCAGGGGAATATCGTCATCAACTATCAAGTAACTTCACTCAAATTTTCATTCACTTGTTCTTCTTTTTATTTCCTGTTATATTTAGTTTGTTACCTAAAAATCAAAAATACAAAAAATGGAGTTTAGGTTGCCTCATATGCTTCGTCTTTATAATGTCTTTCGTGAAAATAAGGATTCGTAAAATTGTGCTCAATTGTTAGAGGAAGAATTTATAAAAATGCTTAATGTGAGTTCCTTTAATGATGAGCATGATAGAAAGATTTTAAGTGTGCATTCTCTGAATATCCATGATGCTAATGATATGCAAGACCACAAGCTTGGGGATGCTATGTCTGATGAAGATGATATTTTTTGTCCCCCAAGTTTTGATGAGCAAATTTATTATGATGATTGTGGTGATGACACGTATGCTATAATTATTAATGTTAACCATGAAACATGTCATCAAGATTTAAATTTTCAATTTGGTTATGACAATCAAGTGTCACATGAGATTATTTTGTTGAGTTTGCTCGCACTACCATGAATGAAAAGGAATTCGCTTATGTGAAGAGTAATAAATCTTCTATGCTTGTAGACCATGATAAGAATGCTTTATGTGATAGTTATATTATGGAATTCCTTCATGATGATACTTAAAATTATTATGAGGGGGTGACATATGCGTGTAGGAATTGCAATAATATCAAGTTTCCTCCCTATGTGTTCAAAGTTTCGAAGTTATGCATGTTTTGCCTTCCTATGCTAGTTGATTCTTGCTTCCATAAATTGTTTGATCACAAAATTTCTATGCATAGGAAGTGGGTTAGTATTAAATGTGCTTGTCACATGCTTCATGATGCTCCCATTGTGTTTCGATTCTTTACGTTTATGTGAGCATCATTGAAATCATTATGCCTAGCTAGGGGCATAGAACAATAGCGCTTGTTGGGAGGCAACCCAATAGTTATCTTTAAATTTTTGCTTTAAACTTTCTGTTTATTAATAACATGATTATTTCCTCTGTAATGATTATTTTTGTGTGTTTAAATTAGTGTTTGTGCCAGGTAAAGCCTTTGGGATGACTCACAAGATGAGTACAATCGATGCTGAAACAAAACAGAAACTTTTGACTCAAGTACATGAATTTTTATTTTTTACTGAAGCGTGATAGTGATCTGAAATTTTTACACAGTATTCCTGTACAAATTTCTGATTTTTTCCTAATTTTTCAGAATTGTTAGATTTACAGAAGTATATGTTATCTACAGATTTGTACAGACTGTTCTGTTTTAGACAGATTCTGTTTTTGCTTGCATAGTTGCTTATTTTGATTATGCTATGGATTGTATCGGGGGGGGGGGGGGTATAAGCCATGGAGAAGTTAGATTACAGTACCTATTATGCTTTTATGAAATTAGAATCAATTTATAACAGTACTTAAAGTATGCAATATGTTTCCTATACTAACGGATCTCTCGAAGTTTTATTGAGTTTTGTGCGATTGAAGTTTTCAAGTTTTGAGTGTTATCATGATGAACAAAGGAATAAGAAGTAGCAAGAGCCTAAGATTGGGGATTCCCATGGCACCCCAAGGTAATATTTTAAAGCATACGCAAGCGTCTAAGCTTGGGGATGCCCCGGACGGCATCCCCTCTTTCGTCTCAATCCATCGGTATGTCACTTGAAGCTATATTTTTATTCGCCATATCATATGAGTTTTGCTTGGAGCATTGTTTGCTTTTAATTTGAGTTTGCGACAATCATTGTTTGCTGGACACACCTATTTAAGAGAGACACACCTTCATCATAATATGTTAGAATACTCTATGTGCTTCACTTATATCTTTTGAGCTTAGAAGTTGCTCTAGTACTTCATCTATATCTTTCTGAGCACGGTGGCGTGTAGATTTTATAGAAATGATTTCAATCTCGTTCGTCACTTATATTTGTTTGAGATTTAATAAATAGTGATGGTAATTTGCATGGGTCATAAGACTAGTCCAAACATATTACATATTCAGTGAGTGATAATCAAAACCATCAAGTAGCACATATAGAGAAATTTTGGGTCAATGATATTGGTATGGTAATATGAAAAGGTGTGAGTTCATAATTGTTAAACCGTTGAAGTGTCAATATTAAGAGAGGTTGACCTTTTTGTTCATGTAAAAATTAAAGAGGCATGGTGATGATGTGTGAGCATCTCAATTCCTCTTTGAAATCCTAGTGTTGTTTCGGGTCAGAAGCGCTCGATGGTTAACTCCTACCAACCTCTTCCCTCGGGGCATGCTAGTAGTACTTTGATTTATAATAAAACTAATAAAACTTTGCAATAAGTATATGAGTTCTTTATGACTAATGTGAAATCATGGACATATGCAATCATACCTTCTGATATTTGCTAGCCTCTTCGATGTCGTGCATAGCCCAGACTCACCTCGAGGATCGGTGCAACTTTCGCCGGTGCATCCAAACCCCGTGACATGACATGCTTTGTTGCACATAAGCCTCATTATATCTTCCTCAAAACAGCCACCATACCTACCTATCATGGCATTTCCATAGCCATTCCGAGATATATTGCCATGCAAATTCCATCGTCACTTCACATCACTAGTTCGTTCATCATCATATTGCTTTGCATGATCATATAGAGCTGACATAGTATTTGTGGCAAAGCCATCGTTCATCATATTTTTGATACATGTCACGCTAGATCATTTAACATCCAGGTACACTGCCAGAGGCATTCATACAGAGTCATATCTTCATATCAGTTCTCCATATCGAGTTGTAAGTAAATAAAAGTGTGATGATCATCATTATTAGAGCATTGTCCCAGTGAGGAAAGAATGATGGAGACGATGATTCTCCCACAAGTCGAGATGAGACTCCGGACTAAAATAAAGATGGGGGAGGCCAAATGAGCCCAACATCCATTCAAAAAAATGAGAGAAAATGAGAGAAGGGACTTTGCTACTATCTTTTACCACACTTGTGCCTCAAAGTGGCCCCATGTTCTTCATGTAGAGAGTCTCATGATATATCATTTTCATATGCTAGTGGGAATTACCTATTCATTATTACTAACTTGGCTTGTATATTCCTAAGACGGGATTCCTCAAATGCCCGAGGTCTTCATGAGCAAGCAAGTTGGATGCACACCCCACTTAGCTTCATTTGAGATTTCATACACTTATAGCTCTAGTGCATCATTTGCATGGCAATCTCTACTCCTTGCATTGACATCTATCGATGTGCATCTCCATAGCCCGTTGGTACGCCTAGTTGATGTGAGTCTATCTTCTCCACTTTTTACCCCTTTGATATCTACCACCATACTCTATTCCACCTAAATGCTATGTCCAATGGCTCACGCTCATGTATTGCATGAAGAATAAAAAGTTGATGCATATTGAAAAAATACGATCCAATTGCACTGTGGTGCTTTACATTTGTATTAATGTGGTGAAGATGGAGCCATGCCTTGCTAATATAATAAGATGAATGAGGGGGTAAACATCTTTTAAGGATCGTACACTTTTAAAGGTTAATAATTTTGTTTCTTACACTTGAGATATTGCTATGTTAATATTTGTTGATTCATCTTTTCTCAATGATCATACATGCATAAGATTACACAATGGAAAGCATGTCACATCAAAAATACTGTTTTTATCATTTACCTACTCGAGGACGAGCAGGAATTAAGCTTGGGGATGCTTGATACGTCTCCAACGTATCTATAATTTTTTATTGTTCCAGGCTGATATATTATCATTCTAGGATAGTTTTTCGGTCTTTATTTACCAATTTATAATATTTTTGAGCACTAAACTATTGACCCAGTGCCCAGTGCCAGTTGTTGTTTTCTGCGTGTTTTTTACTTTTCAGGTTTACAATACCAAACGAAGTCCAATTGCAATGAAACTTTTTGATGATTTTTTCTTTACCAAAAGAAGACCTAGAAGCTTCGGAAGGAGGCCGAGAGGTGCACGAGGGCCCCACCACACATCAGGGCGTGCCCTAGGGGGGCGCCCTGATATGTGGTGGCCCCCTTGTGGCTCTCCCGACGTCCCTCTCTGGCCTATAAATTCTCTAATATTGCAAAATCCCTGAAGGCAGCCCCAAAAAACTTTTTCCGCCGCCGCAAGTATCTGTTCCAACGCGAGGCTATCAGGAGCTCCGTTCCGGCACCCTGTCGGAGGGGGATCGATCACGGAGGGCCTCTTCATCAACCTTGCTGCCCTCATGATGCTGTGTGAGTACTTCACCACAGACCTACGGGTCCATAGCTAGTACCTAGATGGCGTTCTCTCTATCTCTTGATCTTCAATACAATGATCATCACATCTTCGCTTTGATCTATCCGATGTAATCCTATTGTGCGGTGTGTTTGTTGGGGTCCGATGAATTTTGGGTTTATGTTCAGATTATTCATGAAAAGTATTTGAGATACCTCTAATATATATTGTCTCTTAATTGCATGATCATTATAGCTTCATAATGCTCTCCGATCTATTGATGTGCTTTGGCCAAGTAGATTGATATTTAATCGGTGGGAGTGGTGCGTTGTGGTAGGTTCACCCTGACGAGTTTCTATAGCGCAGTGACAAAGTAGGGGATAAGATGCATCTTTGTGTTGTTGCTACTAAGGATAACACGATGGGGTTCATCCATATTGCTTGAGTTTACTTTGTCTACATCATGTCATCGTTGTCCATGCATTACTCTGTTTTACTTAATACTCTAGATGCATGCTGGATAGCGGTCGATGAGTGGAGTAATAGTAATAGGTGCAGGCAGGAGTCGGCCTATTTATTTATGGACGTGATGCATATATACACATGATCAATGCCCTGAAAATCGCATAACTATCCGCTTTTCAATCAATTGCCCAACAGTAGTTTGTTACCCACCGTATGCTGCCTACATGAGAGATGCCGCTAGGGAAAACTATGGCCCTCCGGTCTATTCACTAATATATTTACAAACGCTACTATTACCCTTCTGCCTTTATTTATCTTTTATTTTATTTTGTAATTTATATTTATCAACAATTATCTACAAACCTCATTTGCTTGTAAATAACGAGATCAAGGGGATTGACAACCGTCTTGCCCGCGTTGGGTGCAAGTTGTTTGTTCATTTGTGTGCAGCAACTGAAGACGGTTGAGGATTAATATTCCTATTGGTTCTATAAACCTTGGTTTCATAACTGAGGGAAATACTTACCCACTTTGTGCTGCAATAACCAGTTCCTCTTCACGGAAAACACAACGCAGATCACAAGTATCAGACTGCCCTGGAAGCTTGTGGACTCCATGGTATGCGTCAACGAACTGGTTGCACATGTGCGCCCAAGAGGAGATGGATCCTTCTGCCAAGTTCATCAGCCAACTCCTCACGTTGGTCCTGAGCGCCAGCGGGAAGTAGTTGGCTAGGATTTTCTCGTCGCGTCCCCCGTCAGCCTGCACGGCAATGGTGTAGATGCCGAGGAACTCAGAAGGGATGATCTTGCCGTCATACTTGTCGGGTAGATCGGGCCTGAAGGGCCTGCTGGAGGGCCAACGGACTTGCCGTTGCTCGTGGGTGAACGTCGGGCAACCTACCTCGTAAGGCAGACTGTCGGGCACCCCCGGCATGGGTGCGTCGACGGCTGGGTTCGCGCGTCCATCGGAATACTGGCGCGTTTGATGCCGCCTCTTGATAGTGGTGCGGGCGTCTTCCTTGTGCCTGTCCTTCAAGACCTGGCGTTCGTCTTTGTTCATCTGCGGGTCCGTCGAAGTGTACGATACATCGTCTTGCACATTGGTCCGGCGGGTATGTTGCTGCTGAGGGGGAGACTGCACCGTGTGCGCCCCGCTAGCGTCGCGTCCGGTGGGGGGAGCCCCCGGAGCCGCTTGGCGGGCGACCGACGGGCCCACTGTTGGAACACGCAGTACGCTACGCTAGCGCCAAATAAAAATTTTCTACCGCGCACCCAAGAACATGCTGCTGGAAATAGATCATGGGATCGGGTTTACCACTAGACGCGCAGTCACCGCAGTGGAAGTAGAATTGGTGATGCATCTAGTCGATCAGCCGATTCGTCTCCTCCTCCTGTAGCCGATATCCCACGAGCAATGATCTCCCACGAACAGTTCCTCGCGGATCCCTCGAACAGCTCCTCGCGGATCCCTCGAACGGTTCGTCAAGGATCCCTCGAACGATTCGTCCAAGCACCGCAAATGCGGTGCCTCCAAGGTATCCATACATATAGGGGCAGCGGCGGGCGGCGGACTGCTAGGTCCGATCGCACAACATGGTGGCGTGGGGAGTGGCGGTGGCTGTCGACGGGAGGAAAAGATCAACCCTGAAAGGTGCGCCCACTCCCCTTTATATAGATCTCCAAGGTGGGCTTAACACTTGAGGCCCACGACGAGTCTAGTCCCATTTTCCATTCGGATCCAATCCGAATGGGCTGCAATCCCTTCAGTGTGCGACCCTATAGGTTCACGTACACATGGACACGACCTGAGTCAATAGTCGGTAGCGGCTCCTAGCAGAACGTGCCAACTCCCATGTGTGCGCAAAGTCGTTAGACGAACCTTGACAATGTTTCATATACAACATTCCTTTTGCCTCATAATATAGGTTGTAGAGCTCAAGGCGAGTACTTGTCACCCTTGTGGTAGCTCGACATCTCTAATAGAAACCGTGATGCAGATTTCTGAACTAGGTTAACACTTAACCCATGTCGCATGGCCATGCTTTCTGAATCTGATCACACGGGAGGGCCCAGAGAATATCTCTCCTCATGGAGGGGCAAATCCGTTCTTTGTCAACCATGTCTCGCGGCATGTCTCACAACTCACCCGAAAGCTACCTTTATAACTACCCAGTTACGGAGTAACGTTTGATAGACCCTAAGTAAGTTGATCCTCATCCCGAGAACATGAGATGACCTCAGGTCTAGGACATGGCATATACATTGTACTTGAGACTAACAGATGACATTATCTCGCTGTGTCTCAAAGTGGGCCTGTCCGACTCGGTGATCTCAATCCCCGAGTCCATACTATCAGTTTAGCATCTCTATGCACATGACTTGTGAAACGTAGTCATCAATGAATCGTATACTAGTAAAGGATATGTGTCCGCATAACCTTAACAACTAGGGACTATTAGAACAATCATCATACAATATATAGTCTCACAAATAAGTCACATACTTATTGATACATAACACTGATGATGTTCAAGGACAATACAAAATACTCATTAATACATAGGAAACGAAATCATCACATGATTGCCTCTAGGGCATATCTCCAACAGTCTCCCACTTGCACTAGAGTCAATCATCTAGGCATCGTATGCCCATGGACCTCATGTGCACCTCATGCTTCGACTGCAGGAGAGGCTTCGTTATTGCATCAGCAACATTTGCATCCGTGTGTATCTTGCATATGTTTACATCGCCTCTCTCGACAATGTCGCGAATGAGGTTAAAGCGCCTGAGTATGTGTTGGGTTTTATGATGGTTCCGTGGTTCCTTGACTTGTGCGATAGCACCACTATTATCACAATAGATGTCCAACGGATTGGACGAGTCCTGAACCACTTCAAGATCAGAAATAAAATTCTTCACCCAAACACCTTCTTTTGCAGCTTCAGAAGCCGCAATGTACTCATCCTTCGTTGTAGAATCAGCTACTGTATCTTGCTTGGCACTCCTCCAGCTCACTGCTCCTCCGTTCAGACTGAACACAAACCCAGATTGCGATCGACTATCATCCCTATCAGTTTGGAAACTAGCATTAGTGTAACTCTTTACAACGAGCTCATCCTCACCTCCATAAACCAGGAACATATCCTTTGTCCTTCTCAAGTATTTAAGGATATTCTTTACCGTTGTACAATGACTCTCACTTGGATCAGCCTGGTATCTGCCTACTACGCTTAGAGTGAAGCTAATATCTGGATGAGTACATACCATAGCATACATGATGGACCCGACAGCTGAAGCATACGAAATCCCATCCATGCGTCTTTGCTCATGAGGAGTCGATGGACTCTGAGTCTTGCTAAGACTAATGCGATGTGACATGGGCAAGAACCCTTTCTTGGCATCTTGCATGTTGAACCGCTTCAACACCTTGCCTATATACGTACTTTGGCTTAATCCAATAAGCCTTCTTGATCTATCTCTATAGATCTTGATTCCCAGAATATAAGCTGCTTCTCCCAAGTCTTTCATCGAAAACTATTTTTCAATGAGTCCTTGACAGATTCAAGCATTTGAACATCATTTCCAATCAACAATATGTCATCCACATACAGGATCAAAAATGCAACTGAGCTCCCACTGACCTTCTTGAATACACAATGATCATAGTCGTTCTCGATGAAGCTAAAGTCTTTTACCGCTTCATTAAAACGAATGTTCCAATTCAAAGATGCTTGCCTCAATCCATAAATGAATCTCTGAAGCTTGCATACCATGCCAACATTCTTTGGATAGACAAAACCCTCGGGCTGTGTCATATACATGTCCTCAATTAAACTTCCATTAAGTAAAGTTGTTTTGACATCCATCTACCATATCTCATAGTCGAAATATGTAGCTATAGCAAGAATGACCCGAATTGATTTAGGCATCGCTACCGGTGAATAAGTCTCACCATAGTCAACTCCTTGAACTTGTCGATAACCTTTAGCGACACGTCCAGCCTTATGGACTGTAACATTTCCGTCCATATCAGTTTTCTTCTTAAAGATCCATTTGCACTCAATGGCTCGAACTTGATTGTCATCCATGGACTTTAAGTCGGATCTCATGGCCTCAAGCCATAACTCGGAATCAGGGCTCACCATCGCTTCCGTATATATGGTCAGTTCGTTGTTCTCCAAGAACAACACATTGCAGTCGTGCATATTGCGCAACCTTTCCGACCAACGGGGAACCGGCGCGGATTCCACTATTGGTTCCCTAACTAACTTCGGCGTGATTGAATCACCTGTCGGAACATCCCCGTGTGGCTCTCAAATTTCTTCGAGTCGGACCGACCTCCCACTAGCCTTCCGATTGAGAAACCCTTTCTCAAGGAAAACTCCATGGCGAGCGACAAACACTTTGCCCTCTTCATGGTTGTAGAAGTAATATCCCAAGGTTTCCCTAGGATATCCCACGAATATGCACTTGTCCGACTTGGGTGTGAGCTTGTTCGACTGGAGTCATTTGACATATGCTTCACAACCCCAAATCTTTAGAAAAGACAAGCTATGACTCTTCGCAGTCCATATCTCATATGGTGTCTTATCTAAGGACTTTGATGGTACCCTGGTTAGTGTGAAAGCTGCGGTTTCTAGTGCGTATCCCCAAAATGACAAGGGTAAATCCGATTGACTCATCATCGATCGGACCATGTCTAACAGAGTCCGATTCCTCCATTCCGACACACCATTTCTCTGTGGCGTACCTGGAGGAGTGAGTTGTGGAACTATTCCACGGTTCTTCAGATGATCATCAAACTCCTGGCTCATATACTCACCGCAACGATCAGATCGTAGAAGCTTGATTGTCTTGCCGAGTTGATTTTCCACTTCATTCTGAAACTCCTTGAACTTTTCAAAAGTTTCTGACTTGTGCCTCATCACATTGACATATCCATATCTACTAAAGTCGTCGGTAAAAGTCATGAAGTATTGGAAACCACCTCTAGCTGTCGTGCTCATTGGTCCACATACATCACTATGTATAAGTTCCAATAGCTCAGACGTCCTCTCACAACTCTTTGCAAAAGGAGTCTTAGTCAACTTGCCGAGTAGGCAGGACTCAGATGTATCAAATGATTCAAAATCAAACGAAGTCAGAATTCCATCATCATGGAGCTTCTTCATGCGCTTTTGACTAATGTGTCCTAGTCGACAATGCCAGATGTAAGTCGTATTTATCCTGTTAGGCTTATGCCTCTTGACATTTATGTTATAGACCGATTCACCTTCAAGATCTAATATAAATAACCCATTCACAACAGGCGCAAAGCCAGAAAACATTTTATTCAAGTAAATAGAACATCCATTGTCCTTAATACTGAATTCATAACCTTGCCTCATCAAACATGAGGCCGAAATAATGTTTCGACTTAATGCAGGAACATAATAACAATTATCAAGTTCCATTACAAATCCTCAAGGTAAATTAAGTTACATGGTGCCGACGGCTAATGCAAGAACTCTTGCTTTATTCACGACGCGTATGTCAACTTCTCCTCTTGCAACATTCCTAGTCCTTCTTAGCCCCTGCATCGAGTTGCATATGTGAACAACCGATCCGGTATCATATACCCAAGAGCTACTAGAAATATCAGCAAGAAAAATGTCTATAACATATACAACAAGTGTACCTGTAGAAGAAGTCACATTTCCAGTCTTCTTGCCTATCTGGGCAAGCCACTTGCTACAGTTCCTCTTCCAGTGACCGGTTTCCTTGCAGTGAAAGCAAACGGTCCCCGTGTTTGGTCTGGACTTGGGCGCGGCGGCGACAGTAGGAGTTGCCTCCTTGCCCTTTGCCTTAGTCCTTTTCTTGGACCAGCTCTTCTTGAACTTTGCCGTGTTCTGCACCATCAACACTTGATGCGTGCCTTTCTTGATATCCGACTCTGCCACTTTTAACATCCCATGCAATTCAGTGAGCTTATTTTCCATGCCGTGCATATAGAAGTTCAAGATGAACGCCCCATAGCTAGTCGGTAGAGAAGCCAGAATTGTATCCGTGGACAATTCGTCCCCAAGTGGGAAGCCTAACCGATCCAAATCTTGCATGTATCTAATCATGTTGTTCACATGCGGGCTCAGTGGATCACCCTCTTTCAGCTTACAATACAAGGATCGCCAGACGTTGAACATTTCGGTCCTTGCCTGCATGTGAAACATGCTCTTGAGGTTCTCGATCATATCGAAAGCCTCAATGTTTTCGAAATGTTGCTGCAGATCAGGCTCCATAGAAGCCAGCATGAGATAGTTGATCTCGTTTGAATCATCAACAAGTTTCTGGTGGGCATTCCTGGCCGTGGCATTAGCATTCTTGGCAGGTTCCTCTGGAAGGGGTTCCTCTAGAACATGTTCATTTTTATCATGCCTCAGAACAATTCTCAGATTTCTATACCAGGTGGTAAAGTTTGTTCCATTCAGTTTATCCTTTTCTAGGATTGATTTCAACGAAAAACTGGGTTGAGCAGGTGGTGCCATTGATCTACAACAGAAATATGCAAAACAGTAAGACATGTATTCATAAAGAGTAATTCAAATTAAATATTTTAATAAGAACATTACTCCCACTAAAATCAGCATCCCTCCGTTGATTCTTAGCAATTGAAGATCCAAGATCCACATGTCAACTAGTGAGCTTTTGCATCACCGCTAGAAGACTAGATCACTCGGTAAGCAACACTTGCTAATTGTATCTCTATACGACTCTTGTTTGTTGGGGACATCTCATGCCACGCCAACTCTTATGCCTCGAGGCCCAAAACTGTTTTGATAGCCACGACAAGTTAACCAATGCTTCGCTCGTAAGTGTCCGACAGAAAAACACCATGTTAAGGAGAATTAGCAGCACCATAATTTTATAGGCCCACCACTAAAAATACTTAACATGTGATGGTGCAGCAATTGGGGAGGCAATTTTACTTGACATTCTTTGAGGGGATCACCCTACTTAAAACATTTGTCATGCAAAAGAAGGGCGCATAAAAGGGATAAACTTTCACGTGCAGTATATATATTTGTGATATGGTATACCCCCTTTCATCAACGCTTGGTGATCTCCATCTCCACGTGCGCTACATGCCCATGGCGATCTCCATCTCCATGCATGGTTGCCCTTGTGGTGATCTCCATCTCCACACATGGTGTCAACCGCCAAGTGTTACATAAGATACTATGCTATTAGAAACTCATAGCTATGAGTGTAAATTACATTACAAGGCATCTCATGTTGACATGCAGGTCATTAATACAATAATGGGACAACCATATGGCTCCAGCCGGTTGCCGCACTCATGACACGCAGGTCATGATTTAATAATTTACAAGCAACATTCATGGGTTATACCAAATCACAAGCATTCCCTGCAAAAACAAGTCAGATGTTCTACCGCCGAAAATAAAACCGTCCGAATCTCTATTTTCCAAGAGGATTTTGACCTCGAAAATATTGCCAAAAACGGCAAAGCAATTGAAGGTCAAATGCATCTTTTCGTGCTGTTCAGTTTGACAGGTCATGTAGCAAAAACTGAGTTCGTATGCAAAAGTTATGCCCGTTTTACCGTCACTGCTCCAACAGATTTTAGCACTGCGGAAATCACATTTCCACGGTCTCGATCTTTGATCCGGTTCGATCAATCTCATTTATCTTCGCATGCTGCATCTGGATTTACGTTCCACTGTCTACCCCGATGGAGGAAACCGACCGGTAGGGGTAATTCGTGTCACGACATCTGCATCACGAGCACGGTAGTAAGATCATGAAACCAACGTTTCAACACTGACGTGCACGGCGGATCTCATCAACCTGCACCTGAACCGATCTACATAACTGATATGCAAACCACCGAATCTATCACCACACAGGAGAGACTCTGATACCACTGTTGGAACACGCAGTATGCTATGCTAGAGCCAAATAAATTTTTACTACCGCGCACCCAAGAACATGCTGCTGGAAATAGATCACGAGATCGGGTTTACCACTAGCCACGCAGTCACCGCAGCGAAAGTAGAGTTGGTGATGCGTGAAGTCGATCAGGCGATTCGTCTCCTCCTCCTGTAGCCGATCTGCCACGAGCAGTGATCTCCCACGAATAGCACCTCGCGGATCCCTCGAATAGCTCCTCGCAGATCCCTCGAACGGTTGTCACGGATCCCTCGAACGGTTTGTCCAAGCACCGCAGATGCGATGCCTCCAAGGTATCCACACGTATGGGGGCAGCGTCGGGCGGCGGACTGCTAGGTCCGATCGCACGACATGGTGGCGTGGGGAGTGGCGTGGCTGTCGATGGGAGGAAAAAGATCAACCCTGAAAGGTGCGCCCACTCCCCTTTATATAGACCTGCGAGGTGGGCTTAACACTTGAGGCCCACGACGAGTCTAGTCCCATTTTCCATTCGGATCCAATCCGAATGGGCTGCAATCCCTTAAGTGTGCGACCCTATAGGTTCACGTACACATGGACACGACCCGAGTCGATAGTCGGTAGCGGTTCCTAGCAGAACGTGCCAACTCCCATGTGTGTGCAAAGTTGTTAGACGAACCTCGACAATGTGTCATATAAAATATCCCTTTTGCCTCATGATATAGGTTGTAGAGCTCAAGGCGAGTACTTGTCACACTTGTGGTAGCTCGACATCTCTTATCGAAACCGTGATGCAGATTCCCGAATTGGCTTAACACTTAACCCATGTCGCATGGCCATGCTTTCTGAATCTGATCACACGAGAGGGCCCAGAGAATATCTCTCCTCATGGAGGGGCAAATCCCTTCTTGGTCAACCATGTCTCGCGGCATATCTCACAACTCACCCGAAAGCTACCTTTATAACTACCCAGTTACGGAGTAGCGTTTGATAGACCCTAAGTAAGTCGATCCTCATCCCGAGAACATGCGATGACCTCAGGTCTAGGACATGGCAGATACATTGTACTTGAGACTAACAGATGATATTATCTCGTTGTGTCTCAAAGTGGGTCTGTCCGACTCGGTGATCTCAATCCCCGAGTCCATACTATCAGTTTAGCATCTCTATGCACATGACTTGTGAAACGTAGTCATCAACTGAATCGTATACTTGTAAAGGATATGTGTCCGCATAACCTTAACAACTAGGGACTATCAGAACAATCATCATACAATATATAGTCTCAGAAATAAGTCACATACTTATTGATACATATCACTGATGATGTTCAAAGGACAATACAAAATACTCATGAATACATAGGAAACGAAATCATCACATGATTTGCCTCTAGGGTATATCTCCAACACCCGCTCCCTCTGGCCTGTCGTGGTTTGCGAAGCTCAGCAGGCTCCAGCGCAGGCGAAAAGTTCAACAATAGTTGGGCCTGCGCCTGAGATGGGCGTGCAGAGGTCCTTTTGCCGCCGCCGTTGCCGCTGCAGCCGCCGCCATTGCCGCTGCAGCCGCCACCGCGGCCGCTGTGTCTACTATGCCGGCCCCTGCCACCATGGGCGCATTGTGCATCTTCATGACGACGGGGTCCCGGTCGCGGCTCGCGGAGCTCCGCGCAGTGTTGTGGCTGCGTTCGCCGTTGTGGCGATCGTGAAGGCCGCCTCCATCCGCATCGCCGGCCACCACTTGTGATGGTAGCCTGGATGTGGATGCGGCAAGCGTCGCCGGGCCCTTAACCTTCTTGGGAGGCATGGGCGTCTAAGGAGCTATCAGCGATGACACGCAGGAGTCGGCAAAGGTTCACGCAAGGCAGTGACCCCTACCTGGCGTGCCAAAGATGTTGGGGTACGACGATCTATGGGGCCGGCAATGCTGCTTTCGTGGTTCGGGTGAGGGAATCCCCTGGCGCAAAAAGCATCACCGGACACTGCACGCTTGAGGGTTTAGACAGGTTCGGGCCGCCGGAGTGTAATACCATACATCCTGTATGATGTGGTTTATTCGGGTTCACAGTACAGGAGCGTCGCAGGCCGGCAAGGATGCTTCGGGAGTGCCGCTATGCGTGTAAAATGAACAGAGAGTCGACCCTTCTAAAGGTAGCCAGGGACCTCCTTTTATATTCAAGGGGTTACCACAGTGGCTAAAATGTCTTTGCACATATAAAACAATGTATATCTACCTCCCAAAACTGCTGGCAATTGCGGTAGTGGGAAATACCTAACTCTGATGGATTAGGACAGACACATTAAATGTGCCGTGAGGTGGCACACTAGTGATGTGTCCCGACAAGGATTGCCTCTCCTTTTGTGTCGTTCTCCCAGCTACTTCTTATTCCTTCGCCACGTCATGGGACGGGTGGCATTAAAGCTCTGCTGTAATCTAGGGAAGCAGCCACGCGCCCCGAGCAGTCTCACCTACCCGCCTACCCGCTCGACACCTGGCTGATGCAGACAGTCAGCCTAGCTACATGGAGCGACAGCTTGGCGGCCGGAGGCCTTGGCGGGTGCGCTATCGTCCGAGCCTGTAATAGCCCAAGTGCACCTCTTGCCATATTTGTAACACTTCATGCGAACCTTCTATGTATGCCACATGTGCTTTGAGTAATAATAATTTGCTTCCTGACATTTTGCATCATGGCATCATAGTAATCATATCATAAGTGCATCATGCTTGCTTGTCATGCTTGGTTTGATGTGCTATGTTGAGTGTGAGAGTGTTGTGGATCTTGAGTGTTTGGTAGCAAGATCATTGCCTAGGTGAACCTCTCCCAAATGTTTCCATAATGCATGCCTAAACCCCTTTTAAATAGCAATTCTATATGTCTTGATTTTACTTGCTTACCCACCTTAAATAAAATGTTGATCTACTTCCAAATATTCTGTTTAGAAATGTTAATAACTCTCAAACATGTTTGAAGATTATTCTGTGTGTGAATCTACTGTTCTCAGTATGTCATATTGTGAGGATGGTAGCCATTGATATATGCATATTTTGATGTTGCCATAATGTAGTTAAGTGAAGTACATGTTGCGCTCTATCAACCTGTTAATTTTCATGCCATGAAAGTTCCTGTAGCATATATAAAAGTTGTTGTCAAGATGCTATCATGTTAACTCAGATTCTGTAAAACTGGAATTTCCACTAAGTCCCTAAAAACTGTTTCAACATGCCATCTTGTGGGCTCATTTGCCATTGATCCATGCTTCCTTTCATGTTCCTGTAGATAGATGAATTGTTGAGCATGCTGTATAATTCATGTCCATGCCTTGGTTGTGATTTGAAACTTGCTGTAGCTCTGGTTATGTGTGTTGCAAGATGACATGTTGCTGTTTGTGGACAGATTGTGTGTTTAAATGTTTTGTGACTTGTGGGAGCTATACTCCATTGTTTTGCATGATATTTAGCTCTATTCTAGATAGATTTACATTTCCAATCCAGTGGCATCCTTGGAATACTAAGGAATAGCCCATGGCCTCCCTCATCTTTGTTTTTGTCTCCGTTAACGTTCATACCTTGCCGTGAGTGTACCATGAGCTTTGTTACTCCGTTTGCAATGTTCTACATATGCATTTGCATCTTTTTTACATGGAGCATTCATATTTGCCATGATCATGCATGTTCAAATAACTAATATTGAGGTACTATCCAGAATACTAAAGAGCTTAATAATTACATTAGAAACATGACTAGCATAGGGTTGCCATGTTCAATACTTCAAATTGGCCATGCATCATATAGTTTGCGCATTGCACTTTGTTTGTATGTTTATTTGGTGTTTTTTCTCTTTGGGTAGACGCAAATGTCGATCCTGAGTACGAGGATCCCGGAGAGTACAACTACGAGGACCCAGCTCTTTGTTCCTCTGAAGACCCAACAGGCAAGATGATCGTACCCGGATCCCGACACTATTTTTGCTATGCTACATGTCTCGCTTCTACCTTTATGTTTTGTTACCTACCACTTAAACTGCCAGCCTCATAAATTGCAATGAAAGCCTCTAACCCCTCCACTTCCTAGCAAAACATTGATTGGCTATGTTACCGCTGCTCAGCCCTTATCTTACAGCATTGCTAGTTGCAGGTGCAAGCTTTTCCATGTGCCAACATGGATATCTGGAGATATCACCTTATTTTACCGTTATTTAAATTAATGCACATATATATATATATCTGGCAACGGTGGAAGGCTTGGCCTTTTGCCCGGTGTTTTGTTCCACTTTTGCCCCACTAGTTCCGAGTACCGGTGTTATGTTCCATATTTTGCGCTCCTAACATATTCGGGGTTGTTATGGGGACCCCCTTGACCATTCGTTTTAGATTAAAACTTGTCTGGCAAGACCCAACTTTGGTACTACATTTGCTAAACAACGTAATTAAAATGCATAGGGCTTAGCTACCCCGTGGATAATTAATCAACAACCCGGACCAGTGCTCCTCATGAGTGTTGATCCAAACTAGAGCACCGTGTGGGGCCAACCAGGGGTAACTCGGGAGATGTCTATCAGGCCACCGTACACTTCGCTTATCCGTCGTGTCCTGAGAACGAGATACGCGGCTCCTATCGGGTTTGTCAACACGTCGGGCAGTCTTGCTGGACTTGTTTTACCTTTCTTGGATGTCTTGCATGAGGAAATCCGAGAATACTTTGGGCTATCTTGGGGTTGAGGTTTTCCAACAGAATTTCCTAGGAGATCATGTGATTCGTGGTCGAGGTTATTCCCGTGGCGTGTGGTTAGTTTGTGATGGATGAGTTGGAGCACCCCTGCAGGGTTAGATCTTTTCGAGAAGCCGTGCCCGCGGTTATGTGGCAACTTGGAAATTTGTTTCACACCCGGTTATAGTTAACTTGAAGTAAACTCAAATAAAATACACCAACTGTGTGCATAATCGTGACTATCTCTGCTCATGAACATGAACCGAGAGAGAACACGGTGGGGTAATGTTTGTTGTAAGTAGGTGTTCAGGATCACTTAGTGATCATGCTAGTTCACGACCGTCATGCGTAGGCCACCATATTTACATTCTTGCTCTCATAAGTTAGCCACCAAATACATGCTTAGTGCTTGCTGCAGCCTCACCACTTAACCATTCCTCACCTATTGGCTTACATAGTCTCGGTACCCGGGTGATGAGATCGTTGAGTCCCTGTGGCTCACAGATTACAACAATACAGGTACAGGTGTTGATGAGTTCGTGCCAGATGATGTGTCTCAGTTCCAGTGGGAGTACGATGAAGAACGTAGGCATATGTATGTTACGTATCCTGATGAGTAGGGGAGCTTCGTGGTGGTGTTCCTTGGATAGCAAGACAGTTTCGTTTCTTCTTTTATCGTTTGATTTCGTCCGTAGCCGGACCCTGTCTTCTGGATGAATGTATGAATAATTGTATGGACTTGTAAGATAGTTTTGTGGCGAGTGTAAGCCAACTCATATATTCATCTCTTCCTACATGTATGCAATGATTTCTGTACTTGCAAAACGACTAGATGCGCTTCTATCCCCGTCTAGGCCCTGGTGCCTTAATAGGGATAGGACCGCATCTTGGGGCGTTACAAGTTGGTAATCAGAGCCGTACCGACCATAGGAGCCCATTTGCTTGATCGAACTTGGCTGAGTCGAGTCTAGTTAAAACTATTTTGAGTCTAGTTATATCAGAGAGTAGGTTTCTTTTACTCCTCTTCTATACTCTGGTGAGCAATTACGACTTAGGAATTTCAATTCTACTCCTCTTCTCGCTCAAATTTTTTTTAGGATCACACGAGTATTTTAGAGCCTCTATGATACCGATGTGACGGGAATTCTATTCTTGGTGCCACCCGTACGTATGGATTGGACCCGGGGAGTAGAGCTCCAGGAGATTCTTGACACATCGTTATCGTTCAGTTTCCTTAGTACTTAAGAACG
Organism: Elymus sibiricus; assembly: GCA_039707655.1. Classification (NCBI taxonomy): domain Eukaryota; kingdom Viridiplantae; phylum Streptophyta; class Magnoliopsida; order Poales; family Poaceae; genus Elymus; species Elymus sibiricus. Next base: position 246,247,866 of record CM077665.1, read on the forward strand.
CGGATGTTCGAAATTGCTTCAATACTATTCGTGGTGCGAAGAGTGTGGCGACACCCAGTACTGGGGAGCGGGATCACATGTACTGCCATGTTTAGTATCGTTGTGATTACGAGGGTCTGAGGTAGATGAGTTTCCGAGACCTCTGGTTGTGTGTTCAGGGATGTGATACACTGGAGAGTAGTATTACTGATAGGAATTGAGTGATGGATAAAAACTCCGTGTATTCGTGGACCCGATTGCATAACCAAGATTTCGGATAGGTGGGATTTCTAGTAATTACCTAGGATCATCTTCCGACAGATGTATGATGGTTTATACATTTGTTCCGAGCAACCTAGCTCAATACTTGTTGTGTTATTTCAAGTGGCTTCATGATCCTGCAGAAGGCGTTCTTACTATTTGAAATTTGAATGCAGTTGATGATATCTCGTTGCAATTTCTTTCAACCCATTGATTCAGCTTATTTCAATCATCTTTGTCAATGGTGTGCTGATATTCTTGTCCATCTTCAGGATGGCTCCAACAACTCGTGGGAACCTAGGGCGTGAGGGGGAGCAGTCTGATCCTCCACCACCCCCACCACCACCTCCACCTCCGGAGGCTTGGCAGGCAGTGATGGCCGCTACCAATGCCAACACCCAGATGTTGCTCAGTTTGTTGCAAGGTTTTCAGAATCAAGGACAACAAGGTCATTAAGGCAATTTCAATAATCAGCCGCACTATGCAACTCTGAACCAGTTCCTCGCAAATCAACCAAAGTCCTTCACTTGCTGTGATCAACCTCTTGATGCGGACGATTGGCTCCGTGACATGAACAAGCATTTTGAGTGCAGCAACGTTAGGCCTGAGGACTATGTCAAGTTTGCGACTTTTCAGCTCAACGGTCAGGCAACAGATTGGTGGCAGCAGTACAAGGATTCCAGAGGTGGCCGTGCAGTCTCTTGGGATGATTTCTGCCGTGACTTCAGAGATCATCATATCCCGACGAGCTTTGTCGAGGGTATGCGTGAGAAGTTCAGGAACCTGAAGCAGGGGAGTATGTCTGTCTTTCAGTACAACTCTGAGTTTCACAATCTGGCCCGCTATGCTAAGCAAGATGTTCCTGATGAGAAGTCCAAGATTTATCAGTTCAGAGGTGGCCTCAGAGAAGATCTTTAGCTTGCCCTCGTCCTTCACGAGCCTCCTCTGTTTGATCAGTTCTATAACTTGAGAATTCCAAGTTCGAGGCAGTTCAACTCAAGCTTGAGAATTCCAAGAAGCGGTTCAGAGACTCCAACCCTTCTTCATCCAGCTCTCAGATTGTTCCTAAGCAGCATAAGTATTGGGTTCCTCCTCCACCTTTGTTTCGTCCTCCTCAGCAGCAGAAGCAGCACAGTGGTCGTGGACCTTCCCACCCACCCAACCCAGGTTTTCAGCAGAGGCCTCAGGCTCCCAAGTCAGCAAATGTTCCTCCTCCAGGCAACTTCCGTCCGCTCTCAGAGGTTACGTATCACAAGTGTGGTCAGAAGGGCCATTACTCCAACAAGTGCACCAACCAGCGGCGTCTTCTGCCTCCTCCCCCTATCAGGCTCCCAGGCAGTGCTATGGTGAAGCACAATCCCAAGTCAGCAAGAGTGAACATGGTCAATGCAGCTGAAGCAGAGGATTCTTCTAAAGTGATAATGAGTAATCTCTCGGTTAATTCTATTCCTGCAAAAGTTTTGTTTGACACTGGTGCATCACATTGTTTCATGTCAAAGCCATTTTTCATCAAGCATGATTTTCCTTAGGCATCATTGAATAGACCATTGGGTATTGTTTCTCCGGGGTCAACTATGAGAACCAATTCGGTGGTTCTGGATGTCTCTATCAAGATGGGCAATTATTCCTTCCTGGCTTCTCCTTATGTTCTCGGCAATTCAGATATTGATCTAATTCTTGAGCATGGATTTTCTAGCAATGAACAAGGCTTATGTTGATTGTCAAGCCAAAGAAGTCAAGTTGACTCATCCTTCCAAAGATGTGATCATTTTCACGGCTCGCGATGACACGATTCGTCTCTTTTCTCTCAATGAGAAGGGTGAAATTTCTGCCATTTCTCAAATCCCTGTTGTTTCTGAGTATGAAGATGTCTTTCCAGAAGAATTGCCAGGAATGCCTCCTCACCGGACAGTTGAGTTTGTGATTGAACTCGAGCCTGGAACTGAACCGGTATGCAGGCATCCTTATAAGCTTGGCTCCGAAGAGCTGAAAGAATTGAAGAAGCAGCTAGATGAACAAGAGCGGCTGGGTTTGATCAGACGAAGTTCTTCACCTTGGGGTTGTCATGTTCTTCTTGTCAAGAAGAAGGATGGCACGGACCGACTATGTGTCGATTACCGTCCATTGAATAAGAAGACAATCAGGAACAAGTATCCACGTCCCAACATCAATGAGTTGTTTGAGCAATTGAAAGGTGCCAATATTTTCTCGAAGTTAGATCTCCGTGTGGGCTATCATCAAATCCGTATTCATGAAGAGGATATTCCAAAGACTGCTTTCAGGACGAGTTTTGGCTCTTATGAGTACATCCTCATGTCCTTTGGTCTAGCAAATGCGCCGCCGACTTTCTCTAGAATGATGAACTTCATATTCTCTCCTTTCAAGAATGCGTTCATATTGGTGTATTTGGATGACATTCTTGTTTTCTCGGAGACCAAAGAAGAGCATGCAGAGCATCTTCGACTTGTGCTTGACAAGTTAAGAGAGCATCAGTTCTATGCTAAGTTCTCCAAGCGTGAGTTTTGGCTCAATGAAGTGGTGTACCTTGGGCATGTCATCTCTGCCGAGGGCATCAAGGTGCATCCTGAGAAAGTTGAGGCAATCGTGAAGTGGGAGCCTCCTCAGAATGTTAAGCAACTTCGAAGCTTCCTCGGGCTTGCAAGTTACTGCAGAAGATTTGTGGAGAACTTCTCATAAATTGCTAAGCCTTTGTCTAACCTCCTTCAGAAGAGTGTCAAGTATGTGTGGACTCCTGAGTGTGATGTGGCATTCAATACACGTCAAGGATAGTTTCTTTGCACGGTATTCCTCAACTTGTATCCTCAAATCGTGGAAGCATCTTCACTTCCAAGTTCTGGGATTCCTTCCATACTACAATGGGGACCAATCTCCGTTTCAGTACATCTTTCCATCCTCAGAATAGTGGTCAAGTTGAGAGAGTCAATCAAATCCATGAAGATATGCTAAGAGCTTGTGTGATTTCTTTTGGCATGAAGTGGGAAGATTCTCTCCCGTTTGCTGAGTTCTCTTACAACAATAGCTTCCAAGCAAGTTCCGGCAAGGCTCATTTAGAGATTCTCTATGGAAGAAAGTGCCGCACCCCACTCAATTGGTCTGAAACCGGTGAGCGTCAAATCCTTGGTAATGACATGATCACTGAAGTAGAAGAAATGTGCTGTGTCATTCATGAAAATCTCAAAGCAGCTCAGTCTCGTCAGAAGAGCTATTATGATAGCAAGCATCATGACATGACCTTCCAGATCGATGATTTTGTCTATCTCAGAGTGTCTCCTATGAAGGGCACTCAACGCTTTGGCATCAAAGGAAAGCTTGCTCCACGCTTTGCGGGTCCTTTCAAGATTGTGGGCAAGAGGACCTTGCCTACCAACTCGAGCTTCCTCCAAATTTCTCAAATGTGCATGATGTGTTTCACGTCTCTCAGCTACGGAAGTGTTTCAAGACTCCTGAGCACACCATTGATCTCCAAGACATTGATCTCCAAGCAGACCTATCCTATCATGAGCATCCAGTCACTATCCTTGAAGAAACTGAGCGTAAGACTCGCAACAAGTCAATCAAGTTTCTAAAGGTGAAGTGGTCACATCACTCCGACAAAGAAGCCACTTGGGAACTAGAGGACATTCTCCGTTCCGAATTTCCTGAATTCTTCCGTTCCTAGATCTCGGGACGAGATCCTCTTGTAGTGGGGGAGAGTTGTAACAGCCCAAGTGCACCTATTGCCATATTTGTAATACTTCATGCGAACCTTGTATGTATGCCACATGTGCTTTGAGTAATAATAATTTGCTTCCTCACATTTTACATCATACAATCATAGTCATCATATCATAAGTGCATAATGCTTGCTTGTCATGCATGGTTTGATGTGCTATGTTGAGTGTGAGAGTGTGTTGTGGATCTTGAGTGTTTGGTAGCAAGATCATTACCTAGGTGAACCTCTCCCAAATGTTTCCATAATGCATGCCTAAACCCCTTTTAAATAGCTATTCTATATGTGTTGATTTTACCTGCTTACCCACCTTAAATAAAATGTTGATCTACTTCCAAATATTCTGTTTAGAAATGTTAATAACTATCAAACATGTCTAAAGATTATTTGTCGTTTTGTAACTTTGCAAAACAGAGTCCAATTTAAATATATGAGATTTATTTTATTTACTCAAAAATGCCCAACCATTTTTATTAATTAGGGCATAATTTTGTGAGTCCAAACAATATTTTTGTTTCTCTCTAACTCTCTTTTCAAACTCTCTGGTGTTTAAATGCTAGTGATTGTTTTTTATAAGATAAAACTATTCGGTTTTTCCAGGGAGAGAGAGAGAGACCCGGCCCGCCTGGGCTTCCCTGCCCCTCGCGGCCCAGCTAGGCGCCTCCAGCATGCCCAGCTCGCCCGTCGTCGCTTTTGCACCGTGGACGCCGAGCCAGACCCACCTGCCAGCGACCCCTCCCCTCGCTTTTCTTCCTCCTCGTGCCACCTCCCTCTCACAGCGGCTGTGGAGAGCAGAGGCACATGGACACGGTGGCCGAGCCCCCCTCGTTGTGCCCTCCTATTTAGCCAGCCCGCATCCCTAGGGTTTCCCCGTTCTTCTCATCGCCGCCGCCACCTCTCTTCCCCCCCTCGCCCTTCTCCTTGGTTCAGAGAAAGCAGAGAGAGTAGAGAGATTCAGAGAGAAGGCAGAGCCCCGTCGGACGCCTCCGTCGGCAACGATCGCCTCCGATGGCTTCCTCCATGCTGTCCAGGATGCCCGAAGGGTCCACGGTGCCGCCCGCGTCCGATTCCCGGCACTAGCTGGCCGGGAGGTCCTCCACGCTGTCGGCCCCGTCAACGTCACCGTCGCGGCCAGGAGCTTCGCTTCTTCAGGCTCCCTCGACCATCTTCTTCGCCTCCGCGACGCCTCGTCCAGCCCATCGAGTGCCTTGGTGAGCATCTGCTCCCCTCTGTCCCTTCCCCGCTCGTTTCCTTCTCCAGATCGTCGTTGCCTTCGCCTGTCCGAGCGCGCAAGTGCCATGCCCAAGCGAGCTCGAGCTCGAGCCCTGCCTCCGTGCGCGTAGATCCCCCTCTAAGCCGTGGAATGGAACCCGCGCTCGCCTCAGTGTCCCCGCCGGTGGTCATCCTCGCCGGAGACTGCCGCTATCGCCGCCAGCGCCGTCGTGGGCTCTTCAGTCGCCGGGCAGAGGAAGGCGCCCCTTTTCTCTGTATTAGTTGTGTTAGCGCCCCCCTATGTTCAGTTGACCAAGCCTAGCCCAGTGGTCGAGGAGGCGCTCCTCCACAGGGGATACCCGGGTTTGATTCCCCCCGGGCACCCATTTTTCCATTATTTGGCCGAGCCACTGACAGTGGGCCCATGGCCCACATGTCAACCCCACAGGGCCCTGGTTCAATGCCAGGTGGGCCTGGTATGTTTATATATATATATATATATATATACATATAAACCCTAAACCCTATATTGTTTTGTTTTTGTTTTTATATAATTCTGAGTGTTTCTGAGATATTTCCATTTAGGGAATATTGCCAGATTTGTTTTTTTCCAAATCTGTCAGCTATTCTAGTACATGCCAAATTTGGCATATGACATGTTTTAAGTGATTTGCCAAATTTTTGAGTGCATTTGTGGGAGTTTTGTCTTGAGGAACATAGGCATGTGATAGATGGATGCGGGGTAGAAAAATCCAGTGAATCCAATTGTGGCATTGGATTTACCATTTGGGCAAGTTTGTGAAAATGTTACTTTGTGATATGATGTCATTTTGTCATTTTCACATGAATTAATTCTTGCATCATATGATAAACTTGACAACATGAAATATGTTCATCAGTGTGTGCTCTAGCCCCTGGTATTTTTGCTTGCCATGATAGATCATGTTAGGGGTGGCATTCTTGCTGCCAACATGTCACCAAAATAATGTTTCCAAATGCCCAAATATTTCCAAGTGTTGAAATCTGTTATTTTGTTGCCATGTTATCTAGATGATTCCCATGCATATGTTGCTCCTTTGGAGTTGGCACAATGGAATGCATTGTTGTGCTTGTCATCCTCTGTTATTTTGTGCCAAATACTTGTAGGTAGAGCTATCGCATCTTATTTAAAACTTACTGTCAACATGCCATTCTGTTAATAAGTGCTCTGTTTTCCCCTTGTTGAATTTCACCAAGTGTGGGAATCTGCTATTCTCAATATGTCATATTGTGAGGATGGTAGCCATTGATATATGCATATTGTGAAGTTGCCATAATGTACTTAAGTGAAGTACATGTTGCCCTCTATCAACCTGTTAATTTTCATGCCATGAAAGTTCCTGTAGCATATATAAAAGTTGCTGACAGGATGCTATCATGTTAACTCAGATTCTGTAAAACTGGAATTTCCACTAAGTCCCTACAAATTGTTTCAACATGCCATCTTGTGGGCTCATTTGCCATTGATCCATGCTTCCTTTCATGTTCCTGTAGATAGATGAATTGTTGAGCATGCTATATACTTCATGTCCATGCCTTGGTTGTGATTTGAAACTTGTTGTAGCTCTGGTTATGTGTGTTGGAAGATGACATGTTGGTGTTTGTGGACAGATTGTGTGTTCAAATGTTTTGTGACTTGTGGGAGCTATACTCCATTGTTTTGCATGATCTTTAGCTCTTTTCTAGCTAGATTTTTATTTGCAATCTAGTGGCATCCTTGGAATACTAAGGAATAGCCCATGGCCTCCCTCATCTTTGGTTTTGTCTCCGTTAACGTTTGTACCTTGCCGTGAGTCTACCGTGAGCTTTGTTACTCCGTTTGCAACGTTCTACATATGCATTTGCATCGTTTTTACATGGAGCATTCATATTTTCCATGATCATGCATGTTCAAATAACTAATATTGAGGTACTGTCCAGAATACTAAAGAGCTTAATAATTGCATTAGAAAGAGGACTAGCATAGGGTTGCCATGTTCAATACTTCAAATTGGTCATGCAGCATATTGTTTGGCATTGCACTTTGTTTGTATGTTTATTTGGTGTTGTTTCTCTTTGGGTAGACGCGAGTGTCGAGCCTGACTACGAGGATCCCGGAGAGTACAACTACGAGGACCCAACTCTTTGTTCCTCTGAAGACCCAACATGCAAGATGATCGTACCCGGATCCCGACACTATTTTTGCTATGCTAGATGTCTCGCTTCTACCGTTATGTTTCGTTACCTACCACTTAAACTGTCAGCCTCCTAAATTGCCATGAAAGGCTCTAACCCCTCCACTTCCTAGCAAAACATTGATTGGCTACGTTACCGTTGCTCAACCCTTATCTTATAGCATTGCTAGTTGCAGGTGCAAGCTTTTCCATGTGCCAACATGGATATCTGGAGATACCACCTTATTTTTTACTGTTATTTGAATTAATGCACATATATATTTGGCAACGGTGGAAGGCTTGGCCTTTTGCCCGGTGTTTTGTGTTGGAAATATGCCCTAGAGGCAATAATAAATTGGTTATTATTATATTTCCTTGTTCATGATAATCGTTTATTATCCATGCTATAATTGTATTGATTGGAAACTCAAATACATGTGTGGGTACATAGACAACACTGTGTCCCTAGTAAGCCTCTAGTTGACTAGCTCGTTGATCAAAGATGGTTAAGGTTTCCTAGCCATTGACATGAGATGTCATTTGATAACGGGATCACATCATTAGGAGAATGATGTGATGGACAAGACCCAAACTGTAAACGTAGCATTTGATCGTGTCAGTTTATTGCTATTGTTTTCTGCATGTCAAGTATCTGTTCCTTTGACCATGAGATCATGCAACTCACTAACACCGGAGGAATACCTTGTGTGTATCAAACGTCGCAACGTAACTGGGTGACTATAAAGGTGCTCTACAGGTATCTCCGAGGGTGTCTGTTGGGTTGGCATGGATCAAGACTGGGATTTGTTACTCCGTATGACGGAGAGGTATCTCAGGGCCCACTCGGTAATACAACATCACAATGAGCCTTGCAAGCAATGTGACTAAAGTGTTAGCCACGAGATCTTGTATTACGGAACGAGTAAAGAGACTTGCCGGTAACGAGATTGAACTAGGTATAGTGATACCGACGATCGAATCTCGGGCAAGTAACATACCGAAGAACAAAGGGAACAGCATACGGGATTAACTGAATCCTTGACATAGAGGTTCGACCGATAAAGATCTTCGTAGAATATGTAGGAGCCAATATGGGCATCCAGGTCCCGCTATTGGTTATTGGCCGTAGAGGTGTCTCGGTCATGTCTACATAGTTCTCGAACCCGCAGGGTCTACACACTTAACGTTTGGTGACGATTAGTATAATTGAGTTATTATGTTGGTGACCGAAAGTTGTTCGGAGTCCCGGATAAGATCCCGGACATGACGAGGATCTCCGGAAGAGTCCGGAGGTAAAGATTGATATATGTGATAATAGTGTTTCGATCTCCGGAAGAGCTCCAGAGTTCACCGGAAGGGGTTCCGGATGTTTACCGAAGTGTTCGGGTGCAGCAACACTTTATATGAGCCAAAGGGGTAAAACCCACAAGGTATTGGAAAGTGCAAAAGTAGTTTTGCTGCCGCGTAAACGGTACTACCGCTTGTGTGAAGCGGTACTACCGCCCGAGCGGTACTACCGCTTGTGTGAAGCGGTACTACCGCCCAAGCGGTACTACCGCTTGTGTGAAGCGGTACTACCGCTTGTGCGCGGCTGTGCACGGTTCGGCAGGGATCCGAGTTGGACTCTTTTCCTGCGGACCAAACCGACCTTGTGCGGGCAAAACCGACCTAGAGGAGGCTTTTACTCCAAGTTTAGACCCCAAGGCTCAACATATAAATAGAGGGGCAGGGCTAGCACACGGGACACATCAGGATTTCCCAAGCCGTGTGCCGGCAACCCTAGCCCTCTAGTTCCTCCGTCATAATCTCCGTAGCGCTTGGCGAAGCCCTGCAGAGATTGTTCCTCACCACCATCACCACGCCGTCGTGCTGCTGGAACTCAACCACTACTTCACCATCGCTCGCTGGATCGAGGAGGTGAAGGCGTCATCAAGCCGTACGTGTGTTGAACGCGGAGGTGCCGTCCGTTCGGCGCTAGTTCGTGATCGGATCGAGGGACGACTTGCGATTTGGATCGCGGAGACGTTCGACTACATCAACCGCGTTTATTAAACGCTTCCGCTTAGCGATCTACAAGGGTATGTAGATTCACTCTCCCTCTCGTAGATGCTCATCACCATGGATAGATCTTGTGTGTGCGTAGGAAAATTTTTGTTTCCCATGCAACGTTCCCCAACAGTGGCATCATGAGCTAGGTCTATGCGTAGATGAGATCTCGAGTAGAACACAAACGAGTTGTGGGCGTGGGTGTATACATATTGCTTGCCGTTACTAGTTGATACTTGATTCAGCGGTATTGTGAGATGAAGCGGCCCGGACCGACATTACGCGTACGCTTACGCGAGACTGGTTGTACCGCTGCGTGCACTTGTTGCATAAAGGTGACTGGCGGGTGTCTGTCTCTCTCACTTTAGTTGAATCGGTTCAATGAAGAGGGTTCTTTTAGAAGATCAAAAAGCAATCACTACACCACGTTGTGGTTTTGCGTAGGTAAGAACGGTTCTTGCAAACCCGTAGCAGCCACGTAAAATTTGCAACAACAATTAGAGGACGTCTAACTTGTTTTTGCAGGGTATGTTGTGATGTGATATGGCCAATTACATGATGAGATATATGTGATGTATGAGATGATCATGTGATGTATAGAATATCACGACTTGCATGTCGATGAGTACGGCAACTGGCAGGAGCCATAGAGTTGTCTTTAATTATTGTATGACCTGCGTGTCAATCATTAAGCGCTATGTAATGCTTTACTTTATCGCTAAACGTTAGCTATAGTCGTGGAAGCAACAGTCAGCGCGACAACCTTATGGCGACACGTTGATGGAGATCAAGATGATGGAGATCATGGTGTCATGCCGGTGACGATGGAGATCATGCCGGTGCTTTGGAGATGGAGATCAAAAGCACAAGTTCATGGCCATATCATGTCACTTATGATTTGCATGTGATGTTAATCCTTTTATGCATCTTATTTTGCTTAGGACGACGGTAGCATTATAAGGTGATCCCTCACTTAAATTTCAAGATAAAATTGTGTTCTCCCCAAGTGTGCACCGTTGCGAAAGTTCGTCGTTTCGAGACACGCCGTGATGATCGGGTGTGATAGACTCTACGTTCGCATACAACGGGTGTAAGCCATGTTACACGTGCGGAACACTCGGGTTAAACTTGACGAGCCTAGCATGTACAGACATGGCCTCGGAACACAAGAGACCGAAAGGTCGAACATGAGTCATATAGTAGATATGATCAACATGAAGATGTTCACCATTGAAACCACCTCAACTCACGTGATGATCGGACTTGAGTTGGTGGATTTGGATCATGTTACACTCGAATGATCGGAGGGATGTCAATTTGAGTGGGAGTTTTTTAAAATATGATTAACTAAACTCATTATCTAAGAACAATAGTCTAAGTTGTCTTTGCAATATTTATGTTGTAGATCATGGCTCGCGCAGTAGCACCCCTGAATTTTAATGCGTTCCTAGAGAAAGCTAAGTTGAAAGATGATGGAAGTAACTTTGTGGACTGGGCCCGTAATCTAAGGATTATCCTTACGGCTTCCCAGAAGGCTTATGTCCTTGATGCACCGCTTGGTGATCCACCCGCTCCAGTTGAGTCTCTAGACGTTGTGAACGCCTGGCAGGCTCGTTCTGATGATTACTCAATAGTTCAATGTGCAATGTTGTATGGCTTAGAACCGGGACTTCAAAGACGTTTTGAACGTCATGGAGCATATGAGATGTTCCAGGAGTTGAAGTTTATCTTTCAGAAGAATGCCCGGATCGAGAGATATGAGATCTCCGATAAGTTCTATGCTTGCAAGATGGAGGAGAACGGGTCTATCAGTGATCACGTGCTCAGAATGTCTGGGTACTCCACCCGTCTGGCTGAGTTAGGGATGCCCCTTCCGCCAGAGGCTATCACTGACAGAGTTCTTCAATCATTGCCACCTAGCTACAAGAGCTTCGTGTTGAACTATAACATGCACGGGATGAACAAGTCAGTCGCCGAGCTGTTTGCGATGCTGAAAGCCGCTGAGTCTGAAATTCAGAAGGAGCATCAAGTGTTGATGGTCAATAAAACCACTAGTTTCAAGAAAAATGGCAAGGGTAAGAAGGGTAACTCCAAGCAGAGTGGCAAAGCAGTTGCTCCTCTCGTGAAGAAACCCAAGGCTGGACCCAAACCAGAAACTGTGTGTTTTCATTGCAAGGGAACTGGACACTGGAAGCGGAATTGCCCCAAGTATTTGGCTGACAAGAAGGCGGCCAACAACAAACAAGGTATATATGATATACATGTTATTGATGTGTACCTTACCAACTCTCGTTGTAGTGCCTGGGTATTTGATACCGGTGCGGTTGCTCATATTTGCAACTCAAAACAGGAACTGCGGAATAGACGGAGGCTGGCAAAGGACGAAGTGACGATGCGCGTGGGAAATGGTTCCAAGGTTGATGTGATCACCGTCGGCACGCTCGCTCTTCGATTACCGTCGGGATTAGTGATGAACCTAAATAAGTGTTATTTGGTGCCTGCGTTAAGCATGAACATTATATCTGGATCTTGTTTATTGCGAGACGGTTACTCATTTAAATCAGAGAATAATGGTTGTTCTATTTATATGAGTAATATCTTTTATGGTCATGCACCCGATGTGAGGGGTTTATTCTTATTTAATCTCGATAGTAATGATACACATGTTCATAACATTGATGCCAAAAGATGTAGAATTGATAATGATAATACCACTTTCTTGTGGCACTGCCGTTTAGGTCATATTGGCGTAAAACGCATGAGGAAGCTCCATGCCGATGGACTTTTGGAGTCACTTGATTTTGAATCACTTGACACATGTGAACCATGCCTCATGGGCAAGATGACTAAAACGCCGTTCTCTGGAATAACGGAACGGGCAAGTGACTTATTGGAAATCATACATACTGATGTGTGCGGTCCAATGAGTATTGAGGCGCGCGGTGGTTATCGTTACTTTCTCACCTTCACTGATGACTTAAGTAGATATGGGTATATTTACTTAATGAAACACAAGTCTGAAACATTTGAAAAGTTCAAACAATTTCAGAGTGAAGTTGAGAATCATCGTAACAAGAAGATTAAATTCCTACGATCTGATCGAGGAGGAGAATATCTGAGTTATGAGTTTGGCAGTCACTTAAGACAGTGTGGAATTGTTTCACAATTGACACCGCCTGGAACACCACAGCGTAATGGTGTGTCCGAACGTCGTAATCGAACCTTATTAGATATGGTGCGATCTATGATGTCTCTTGCCGATTTGCCACTATCGTTTTGGGGTTATGCATTAGAGACAGCTGCATTCACTTTAAATAGGGCACCATCGAAATCCGTTGAGACGACGCCATATGAACTTTGGTTTGGCAAGAAGCCAAAGCTGTCGTTTCTTAAAGTTTGGGGATGTGATGCTTATGTCAAAAAGCTTCAGCCTGAAAAGCTGGAACCCAAAGCGGAGAAATGCGTCTTCATAGGATACCCAAAAGAGACAGTTGGGTATACCTTCTATCTCAGATCCGAAGGCAAAGTGTTTGTCGCTAAAAACGGAACATTTCTTGAGAAAGAGTTTCTCTCGAAAGAATTGAGTGGGAGGAAGATAGAACTTGATGAGGTTGTTGAACCTTTACTTCAACCTGAGAGTAGCGCAGCGCAGAAAATTGTTTCTGTGGAGCCTACATTAGCTGAAGAGGAAGTTAATGATGATGATCATGAAGCTTTGGATCAAGTTGCTATCGAACCTCGTAGGTCGACAAGGACGCGTACTGCTCCTGAGTGGTACGGCAACCCTGTCTTAGAGGTCATGTTGTTAAACAACGATGAGCCTACGAGCTATGGAGAAGCGATGATGGGCCCGGATTCCGAGAAGTGGTTAGAGGCCATGAAATCCGAGATGGGATCCATGTATGAAAACAAAGTATGGACTTTGGAAGTATTACCTGAAGGGCGTAAGGCCATTCAGAACAAATGGATCTTTAAGAGGAAGACGGACGCGAACGGTAATGTCACCGTCTATAAAGCTCGACTTGTGGCAAAGGGTTTTTCACAAGTTCAAGGAGTTGACTACGATGAGACCTTCTCACCTGTAGCGATGCTTAAGTCCGTCAGAATCATGTTAGCAATAGCTGCCTTTTTCGATTATGAAATTTGGCAGATGGATGTCAAAACAGCGTTCCTTAACGGTTACCTTAAGGAAGAGTTGTATATGATGCAACCAGAAGGTTTTGTCGATCCAGAGAATGCTGACAAAGTTTGCAAACTCCAGCGATCCATTTATGGACTGGTGCAAGCATCTCGGAGTTGGAATCTTCGTTTTGATGAGGTGATCAAAGCGTTCGAGTTTATACAAGTTTACGGAGAAGCTTGTATTTACAAGAAAGTGAGTGGGAGCTCTATAGCGTTTCTAATATTATATGTGGATGACATATTGCTGATTGGAAACAATATAGAAATGCTGGAAAGCGTAAAGGAATATTTGAACAAGAGTTTTTCAATGAAGGACCTAGGAGAAGCTGCTTTCATATTAGGCATCAAGATCTATAGAGATAGATCAAGACGCTTAATAGGACTTTCACAAAGCACATACCTTGATAAGATTTTGAAGAAGTTCAAAATGGATCAGTCCAAGAAGGGGTTCTTGCCTGTTTTGCAAGGTGTGAAGTTGAGTAAGACTCAATGCCCAGTGACTGCAGAAGATAGAGAAAAGATGAGTGTCATCCCCTATGCTTCGGCCATAGGCTCTATCATGTATGCAATGCTGTGCACAAGACCCGATGTCAGCCTTGCCATATGGTCGGAAGGTTTCAAAGTGATCCAGGAATGGAACACTGGACGGCGGTCAAGAATATCCTGAAGTACCTGAAAAGGACTAAGGACATGTTTCTCGTTTATGGAGGTGATCAAGAGCTCGTCGTAAAGGGTTACGTCGATGCAAGCTTTGACACTGATCCGGATGACTCTAAGTCGCAAACCGGATACGTATTTATTCTTAATGGGGGTGCGGTTAGCTGGTGCAGTTCCAAGCAAAGCGTGGTAGCTGATTCTACATGCGAAGCGGAGTACATCGCTGCCTCGGAGGCGGCGAAGGAAGGTGTCTGGATGAAGGAGTTCATGACAGATCTTGGAGTAGTGCCTAGTGCACTTAACCCAATGACCCTGTTTTGTGATAATACTGGTGCCATTGCTCTAGCCAAGGAACCAAGATTTCACAAGAGGACCAGACACATAAAACGACGTTTCAATTCCATCCGCGATTACATCAAGGAGGACGACATAAATATTTGCAAAGTACACACGGATCTAAATGTTGCAGATCCGATGACTAAACCTCTTCCAAGGGCTAAACATGAACAACACCAGAACTGCATGGGTGTTCGATTCATTACAATGTAAATCACATAGTGATGTGAACTAGATTATTGACTCTAGTGCAAGTGGGAGACTGTTGGAAATATGCCCTAGAGGCAATAATAAATTGGTTATTATTATATTTCCTTGTTCATGATAATCGTTTATTATCCATGCTATAATTGTATTGATTGGAAACTCAAATACATGTGTGGGTACATAGACAACACTGTGTCCCTAGTAAGCCTCTAGTTGACTAGCTCGTTGATCAAAGATGGTTAAGGTTTCCTAGCCATTGACATGAGATGTCATTTCATAACGGGATCACATCATTAGGAGAATGATGTGATGGACAAGACCCAAACTGTAAACGTAGCATTTGATCGTGTCAGTTTATTGCTATTGTTTTCTGCATGTCAAGTATCTGTTCCTTTGACCATGAGATCATGCAACTCACTAACACCGGAGGAATACCTTGTGTGTATCAAACGTCGCAACGTAACTGGGTGACTATAAAGGTGCTCTACAGGTATCTCCGAGGGTGTCTGTTGGGTTGGCATGGATCAAGACTGGGATTTGTTACTCCGTATGACGGAGAGGTATCTCAGGGCCCACTCGGTAATACAACATCACAATGAGCCTTGCAAGCAATGTGACTAAAGTGTTAGCCACGAGATCTTGTATTACGGAACGAGTAAAGAGACTTGCCGGTAACGAGATTGAACTAGGTATAGTGATACCGACGATCGAATCTCGGGCAAGTAACATACCGAAGAACAAAGGGAACAGCATACGGGATTAACTGAATCCTTGACATAGAGGTTCGACCGATAAAGATCTTCGTAGAATATGTAGGAGCCAATATGGGCATCCAGGTCCCGCTATTGGTTATTGGCCGTAGAGGTGTCTCGGTCATGTCTACATAGTTCTCGAACCCGCAGGGTCTACACACTTAACGTTTGGTGACGATTAGTATAATTGAGTTATTATGTTGGTGACCGAAAGTTGTTCGGAGTCCCGGATAAGATCCCGGACATGACGAGGATCTCCGGAAGAGTCCGGAGGTAAAGATTGATATATGTGATAATAGTGTTTCGATCTCCGGAAGAGCTCCAGAGTTCACCGGAAGGGGTTCCGGATGTTTACCGAAGTGTTCGGGTGCAGCAACACTTTATATGAGCCAAAGGGGTAAAACCCACAAGGTATTGGAAAGTGCAAAAGTAGTTTTGCTGCCGCGTAAACGGTACTACCGCTTGTGTGAAGCGGTACTACCGCCCGAGCGGTACTACCGCTTGTGTGAAGCGGTACTACCGCCCAAGCGGTACTACCGCTTGTGTGAAGCGGTACTACCGCTTGTGCGCGGCTGTGCACGGTTCGGCAGGGATCCGAGTTGGACTCTTTTCCTGCGGGCCAAACCGACCTTGTGCGGGCAAAACCGACCTAGAGGAGGCTTTTACTCCAAGTTTAGACCCCAAGGCTCAACATATAAATAGAGGGGCAGGGCTAGCACACGGGACACATCAGGATTTCCCAAGCCGTGTGCCGGCAACCCTAGCCCTCTAGTTCCTCCGTCATAATCTCCGTAGCGCTTGGCGAAGCCCTGCAGAGATTGTTCCTCACCACCATCACCACGCCGTCGTGCTGCTGGAACTCAACCACTACTTCACCATCGCTCGCTGGATCGAGGAGGTGAAGGCGTCATCAAGCCGTACGTGTGTTGAACGCGGAGGTGCCGTCCGTTCGGCGCTAGTTCGTGATCGGATCGAGGGACGACTTGCGATTTGGATCGCGGAGACGTTCGACTACATCAACCGCGTTTATTAAACGCTTCCGCTTAGCGATCTACAAGGGTATGTAGATTCACTCTCCCTCTCGTAGATGCTCATCACCATGGATAGATCTTGTGTGTGCGTAGGAAAATTTTTGTTTCCCATGCAACGTTCCCCAACATTTTGTTCCACTTTTGTCGCACTAGTTCCGAGTACCGGTGTTATGTTCCATATTTTGCGCTCCTAACATGCTCGGGGTTGTTATGGGGACCCCCTTGACCATTCGTTTTAGATTAAAACTTGTCTGGCAAGACCCAACATTGGTACTACATTTGCTAAACAACGTATTTAAAATGCATAGGGCTAAGCTACCCCGTGGATAATTAATCAACAACCCAGGCCAGTGCTCCTCATGAGTGTTGGTCCGAACTAGAGCACCGTGCGGGGCCAACCCGGGGCAACTCGGGAGATATCTATCAGGCCACCGTACGCTTCGCTTATCCATCGTGTCCTGAGAACGAGATACGCGGCTCCTATCGGGTTCATCGACACGTCGGGCGGTCTTGCTAGACTTGTTTTACCTTTCTTGGATGTCTTGCGCGAGGAATTCTGAGGATACTTTGGGCTATCTCGAGGTTGAGGTTTTCCAACGGAATTTCCTAGGAGATCACGGGATTCGTGGTCGAGGTTATTCCCGCGGCGTGTGGTTAGTTTGTGATGGATGAGTTGGAGCACCCCTACAGGGTTAAATCTTTTTGAGAAGCCGTGCCCGCGGTTATGTGGTGTAACGCCCCGGACACACCCGCCAGTAATTGTTACTCCTAGCGGGATCTAGACTGGCCCCACAGATCAATACTAGTCTTTTCTGCACACTTTGTCCTCAGTCGTGCGCACCCGGGACCAACTTCCCGGTCGGTCACCCATCCTAGAACTACTCCAAGCCAAGCACGCTTAACCTAGGAGTTCTGTTTGAATGGGCTCCCGGAAAAGAAGGAATTCCTTATTGATATGAGTAGTCTATCATCCCTAATATGCCAGGCTATCACATGTGGCAACTTGGAAATTTGTTTAACACCCGGTTATAGTTAACTTGAAGTAAACTCAAATAAAATACACTAATTGTGTGCGTAACCGTGACTGTCTCTGCTCATGAACATGAACAGAGAGAGAACACGGTGGGGTAATGCTTGTCGTAAGTAGGTGTTCAGGATCACTTAGTGATCATGCTAGTTCACGACCGTCATGCGTAGGCCACCATATTTACATTCTTGTTCTCGTAAATTAGCCACCAAATACATGCTTAGTGCTTGCTGCAGCCTCACCACTTAACCATTCCTCACCTATTGGCTTCCACAGTCTCGGTACCCGGGTTATGAGATTGCTGAGTCCCTGTGGCTCACAGATTACAACAATACAGGTACAGGTGTTGACGAGTTCGTGCCAGATGATGTGTCTCAGCTCCAATGGGAGTACGATGAAGAACGTAGGCGTATGTATGTTACGTATCCTAATGAGTAGGGGAGCTTCGTGGTGGTGTTCCTCGGATAGCAAGACAGTTTCATTGCTTCTTTTATCGTTTGATTTCGTCCGTAGCCAGACCCTGTCTTCTGGATGAATGTATGAATAATTATGTGGACTTGTAAGATAGTTTTGTTGCGCGTGTAAGCCAACTCATATACTCATCTCTTCCTACATGTATGCAATGATTTCTGTACTTGCGAAACGACTAGATGCGCTTCTATCCTCGTCGAGGCCCTCATGACTTAATAGCGATAGGACCGCATCTTGGGGTGTTACAGAGCCCCCGACAAGGAAGGCTTGTCGGTTCTCTTGAGCCCCTGTACGAAGAGCTTGGCGTCCAGATCAAGCCCGGCAGGGTCATGCCGGTTCGGAGGCCGTGGTCGTTTGGTGCACAAGTCAGGGAACTAAAGGCCCTATTCTTTACTACACCGACAATTGGCCCTGGATCTGTAAAGGAAAAACACGAAGGCGGTGTTCATCGTCAATACGAAGCTCGACGGAACCTATGTTCTCTACCTACTAAATGACCATGATTGAAACTGGGTGACCGGGGAGTGTCGCGCCAGTCGTGATGAGAAAAGTTCCCGGGACCTCTCCCGCGCGGACCGCTTTCCTCTGGTTGATGGACCCCTGCCCTTTTTTCCTAATGGAGGAGTTGCACCTACACGTCCACCTGCACATTGGAACGTTTTCGGTTCATGTCCCGAGGAACCTATTCCTTCTGACTACCACCCCACTTCTACTCACCCTTGCGGTCGAGCCACAACAGAGCGCCATGTCTCAAGTGACGGAAAGGCTCCCGGGATTCATCGTGTGCGAGTTCCTTTCCAGACGCTATGGCCCTGGTGTCAACCCCCTATACTGGATTTAGAGACGCGTGCCCCGCCTGCAGCAAGGGAAAGCTCCCGACTCCTGTACCGTTCGAGCAATATTACCCCAGGCCACCAAAGCCTCTGCTCCTTCCTCGACGCAGCGAAGTTGCTGCAGTGTGCTGCGCCTGCGCAAGGAAAAGTTCCCGGGATCTCTCCTGTGCGGACCGCTTTCCCGGTTTGCTAGGTTTCGTCATCTTTTCCTTGACCACTTTGATCATGGTGGCGACATTTCGCCTACCACATTCGTATGGTATGACAACAAGAACCGAGAGGTGAAAATAGATAATTGCATAAACACAAAAGATTAACTTGGAAGATAGAGCGGGCCGGCACACCCGTCAGTAGGTATCGTGGTTTTATCAACCCGGCAGATGTCCTTGTAACAGGACTTAGGTGTGAGGCCATCACCGCTTGGTGGCGACTCGAAGGGGTCAAGCGAGACAAAGAGAGAGAGAGAGAGTCGGGTTTACCCAGGTTTGGCCCCTCCTATGGAGGTAATAGCCTACATCCTGCTTTTCGTGTATTGGATTGATGAATCTCGATTACAAGGGTGCGGAATCGCTAACCAGCTATCGAGAGATTGTAACTTGAGAGTTTCGGCCCTAGGGGCCAGCCTTTATATACAGGTCGAGCCCTAGGGTTTACAACAGAGTCCGGGTCATATTATGACCCGTGATTTACTATATCTCCAACTTATCTTGCACTTTAAGGAAACTCGAACCGGCGTCCTTAGCTTCATGGGCTTCGAGCCGCCATCTTATGGTGGTGGGCCGTCCGGCATCTTGACCAGCCGCCACCTTATTTATTTTGCACTTGAGACTCGGCTCGTCTTGAACTGGGTCACAAGACTGTTGATGTGTTGACCCGGCCCAGTAGGGTGGGTTTCACCGTGGAGTTATATCCCCGACATTAGGCCCCAGATTGACTTGAATTCATTCATGTCAATAGATTTTTCTTTCCTGTGGCGACTCATCTTTGCATGTGGCGACTCATTTTTGAACTGGTACCTTCAGCAAATTTTGTCAACACCGGCTTGTTCTGCTCCCTTACTTGTCATTTTTTTACCGTTCATCTGTCGTGATGTCATCTGTCGTCAGTCTGAAACAACAATGACATCATGGCGAATCTGGTCGTATCCATTTATCCCGAAAACCGAGGCGTTTTTGTTCCCCGAAATTTACAGTGTTCCCTCGATTATCGCGCCTGTCAGTTGCCTCTTCGGGCTCCGTCCCTTTAAATATTCACCTAAGGGCCCCGTATTCACTTTCCACTTCCCTTTCTTGCTTCTTCTTCTTCCTTGAATCCGGGAGCTCCTCGCACCACCGCCGCAACTTCCTCATCTCACCGAGCTTTCTCGAGGTCGACGCGGCGCTCTTTCGTCAGTCGACTCTTCGCGCTCTTCCCCCATCACCGGTCAACCGCTTCAGGTAAGTCACCTCCCTTCATGCTAGATCCATTATAGCACCTCGAGGTTCTTCGAGTTCTTTGACAAATTTCCCGCGGTTCATCGCCATTGCCGATTCTGTTGGTAGATCTTACGAACACGTTCACCCAAGTAGGGCGGTAGAAGCACCAATGTCGTTTTTGTGTATGACAGGTCTGAATCTTTCTTTAGATGAATCATACCGTCGCTGCTCCCATGCCCTCTTGCTAGGGCTAGCGACTATTTTCGCATTTTTTAATCTATTTTTTAGATCCACAATTGTTGCTGCTTCGAGATAAAATTGTTTGTCTCACACTAACCAAATTCCCAACATCTTATTGCCTTAACGAGCCGCCCTTATTACTGTCGGCTTAGTACTCGTAGTTTGCCATGTATCTAGGCCATTGTGAAGATTCTGGTCCTTTATCAGGCTTGCCCTTTTATTGCAAATACTTAGATCATTTTACTTGAACCATTCACTTAAGCCGCCCTGTTTTTACTTTATCCAGGCGACTCATTATGTCGGAGTCAAAAGCCTGCAACTGGGTGACGACTCAAGTTTCTGATATCCATTTAAAGGATTATGAGGATCATGGGTTTCTGCTGCCTCAAAATGTGGTTGGTTGGCGGGTCATCCTTGGAGAGGAGATCCCACACCCCCAAGAGGGAGAGGTGGTCATATTCTTGGATCACCTACAAAGGGGTTTTTCACCCCCTAGGTCAAAATTCTTCCGGGATGTCTTGCACTTTTTCGACCTCCGTCCTCAAGATTTGTCTCCCAATTCCATATCGAACCTTTGCCAGTTCCAAGTTTTTTGCGAGGTGTATCTTCAGATGGAACCCACTATCTCCCTCTTTAGGGAGTTTTTCTATTTGAACCGGCAAACAGAGTGCGCGGATGGCCCCGGCTTGGAAGTTGGTGGGGTCTCGATCCAACGGGGGAAGGATGTCCTTTTCCCTGCTGCCACCTTGCCAAGCCATCCTAAATGGTGGAGCAAGACTTGGTTTTATTGCCAAAACACTGCGCCTATCGATGAGAACCCCCTGCCGGGTTCCTAGGCCCCATCGCCTTCCAATGGACTTCGAGCTTCCGGGTTGGGCTCCTGCCGAGGAACGCTCCCAACACGCTCATGTATATCCAATGCTGAGGGCTCTGCTAGCCAACGGGTTAACTGGGGTCGACTTAACCCGGTGTTGGGTCTCTTGGACAATCCTTCCATTAAGCTTGCGCAATGGCTTAATGTGCACCTATACTGGCGATTTGAATGACCCTCAACGGTATCGCAACTTTTCTTTGGAGGCTGATGAAATAAACCTGATGGTGAAGAGATTACTGGGTGAAAACCAGGAAACTTGTAGCAAGGACGGGTTGAAACCCTTCTATGTCCACAACCCGGCTCCTCCGATATAAAACCTCTTTAAAGCATTAACCTGGATTTTTGAACAAACTTTAAGCCTTTGCTTCTCTGGTCCGACTTTTTAATCTTGCACGTTGCCTCGTCTTTCTGGAATCGGAAACGCCTCAAGGCTACGGCCAACAAGCCCAAAGCTGCCCCGAGTAAGAAGAAGAATAAAGCGGCCACAGAAGGACCATCTCAAATGGATGAAACAGTCGCCACCGATACCCGATCAGAGGTAAAACTAATTCCTTTGCTTATATTTCATTGAATCTTATCTGATGCCCTTCTTTTTTCTTAGGGTAATGTTGAGACAAGTCGTGCAGACAATGTTGAGGTAATTTCCATCTCTTCCGACTCAGAGCCTTTGCCTCCATTGAAAACAAGGCGGGTTGTTCGAAAAGTAGGCTTTTCTCACCTAGATGCTCATCTAGACCCTTGCTTTATTTCAAAGAAAACCCAGCACCAATCTAGGCGTCAAATCCGAAGTGGGAGTGGCGATCTTGTTGAGGGTTTGCCCGATAAATCAGTCGCCAAGAAGCGAGCAGCCAAGGTACTTAATGTTCCAATATTTCCGAGGAAAAACTCCGGCTTGTCGTATTAATGTTTTATTCCTGTAACTTGATTAATCAGGAAACACCACCTTCGTCGGATGATTCAACTGCATCCAAACTGGTGCCCTTTGTCATCAATCATTGGTAAATCCTTTGCCTGTTTTGAATAGGCTATCGTCCCTTTCCATTTTTCACATCATACCTTTGACTTAGCAGGGCCAAAGCCAAGAAAAGGAATACTGATGGGTCTTCTGTTGACCTGGAGGCTTCTGAGCCGGAGCTTCCATACCCGGCGGCTCATGAAATGCATGTGGACCAGCCTGAAGACCCTTAGGATATCCAAAATGATTTACCCCCTTAATCTGAACCAATCAATACTGAAGCCGTAGTTGTTGAAGCCAGTCCAGCAGTTAATATTGACCCGCCAAATCCATCAGTGACAAACATAGATAACCATGAGGTTATTATTACTGGGACGAATTATGCTGCTCCTGAGACTTCCAGTGTGTTAACCAAGGTGGTTGCTAAGGATGAAGCAGAATTGCAAGAAAAAGGGAAGGCCAAGTTGGAACTTCCAAATTATGACAACTTTAATGTCGAAGACCTTCATGCTGCCTGCTTAGATCGCTTGGCTACAAGCCGTGAAATGGAAATCGGCCTTGTCCGCATGATGAAAAATAAATATGAGGTATGTTCTCCTTCTATATGTTCTCATCTTATATCCCTTGGTAGCTCCCCAAGGCCCATCTTTATCTTAAGATAAGCTGGGTCTTGCGAATGTTTCTCTGATTTAGCCTGTAGCCCCCAAGGGCCGGCTCATCTCCTTGAGATGAGTCGGGTCTTTGTAATAACTTTGAAATTTTTTCAACCTATAGCCCACAAGGGCCGGCTTATCTCCCTGAGATGAGTCGGGTCTTTGTAATAACTTTAAAAAACTTTTGACCTGTAGACCCCAAGGGCCGGCTCATCTTCCTGAGATGAGTCAGGTCTTGTCTCATCTTCATCGTTAAAAAAGAGCTGAGATACATTAGCCCCCAAGTGCAAAATATATTGCTTCGCAATTTGTTTTGGACTTGATGTAAATTTCATTCATAATGCAGGAAGCTCTGAAGACAGCCGAATCCAGCGCGACCAATTTGAAAAAGGACCTGGAGAAAAGGTAGGCCTCCCAGGCATAAGTGGAAGAAAAACTTCATATTTCTTTGATTGAACTGGAAAACACCAAGGCAGGCTTCCTAAAAGAGAAAAAAATCCTTCGAAGATGAGAAGACTGCTTTGGTTAAGTGTGCAGAAGATGCTGAAGGCCAGCTCAAACCCTTTGTCGAAGAATTATCCGTGTTAAAGCGACAGATTGCCCAAATGGCCCAAGCTGTTTTTGGTAAGTGTACATTCATATCATCCTGTCCTCTTTGGAACTTAGATATAATGTGTTTGGCGACTCATGCATTGATTCTATTGTTGAGGTCCCCGGACCAGCAGCTTTTATGATAACAGTCTGCTCATGCTCAAGGCTGTTTACTCGTTGACGGAGCAGCTCTACAGTGGGAGTCATCTCGCAATTAAGGCGACACTAGGAGAGAAGCAAACTTTAAAATATATCAAGAATGTATTGGAAAATCTCTCCATTATCCCCCAACATATTCCAGACTTGAAGAGATCGGCCGCTCGATCTGGCGCTATATATGCATTGAATCGGGCTCTGGCTTACGGAGAAGAGCTTGATCCAAACGAGCTGGCAAAGGGTTTTCTCAAATTTAAAATTGACGGTTCAGAATTTTCCCAGGAAGATTACGCAGCTTGTGTCAAGGACGCTCAAATTTTGTCAACTCAGCTTGTCTCCAAGATGAAGCTGAGGAGCTACCAGGCGGCTTATGGTGCCAACCATACTCGGATTCCTCCGCCTGATCTGATAACAAAAAAATCTGGCTCCTCAATGGCATGAGCACGTTTTCGCCCCTGAAGTTGACCCGTCTTTAATCCTTGACGATGAGGTTGTGTTCCAGGCTTTGTCTTATTGCAACTGGGATGCAGACAACCTTCAGATCCAGGAGCCAGAAGACCAGTCGGCGAATAACCCAGAGGCGTCTCATGCGCGAGATTAGCTGCTACTGACCCGGATCATGTGGTCAGTGATTTGAGCTTTCTGAACTGTTACCTTGTCAATTTAAGTCCCCATGTATGGGTAGAAAAACAATTTGTGGCCTTATGTAATAGGGATAGTTGAACACTTGTCGTGCCACCGTGCACGTTTTGCACCTTTGATGCCAGACTTTATTTGATGTTTCTTCACCCTGTCTATGCAATTTTTCCATTGACGGGCCTTTTTGATAAGATATAGCTGGGCAAAATGACCCGTCCTTTGATTTTAACAACTTATTCCTCTTTCAACAATGTTGAATTTGTAGGATAGTTCGTCAATTGGCTACTCATGCAAACTCAAATATTTAACCCGGTCTTTGGAAACAGGGGCGGGTAATAACCTTTGTACCTGAAACTTTGTTGTAATACACAAGCCAAATAAGACAAGTTTGTTAAGCCGATTCAATGAATCTTGGCCAAAAATTGATGTCCAAGCTCGAGGTCCTATGTTAGCCTCTTCAAGCAATAACATAGTTGTTGTTGCCATGCAGCTGATTACCATGTTATTTCATATAGGGTTATGCCCAAAGTATTCTTGCGCGATGGGCTTCATAGGATAGTTATCCATGTTGGGAGTTGTTTCCCGAAGGTTTTAGAAAAAATAAGGCGGCCCCCATTGAAGGTACCTTTAGTGGTCCTAGGCTTAATGCAAAAGACACATAATTATGATGTCGGCTTTCGAGGTTCGACAGAAAAAAAGACCGGCTTTCGAGGCTCGGGTCTTGCTTCAATGAAGCGGGTATGATAACCCATGGTTTATCCTAGCTTTCCGTGTGCCGGCTCTCACATGACTCAAGCCGGTGTTTTAACCTTAACAAGTTCAGGGTCCAAAAAGGATTGACTAGTCAAGAGCTCACGGGGTTATCTGATCGGAGTCGCATCAAGCACACATGCAAGTTTAAACATATATGGCGTTTTGTTTTGCCGGGTCAAGAGGATGAGAAAGCTAAGCCCGATGGGCTGGAAGCCCCCAAATGCCCTTAATAAGGTGGCATTGATATGCCGGGTCACAAGGGTGAGAAAGCTAGACTTGATGAGTCGAAAGCCCCCAAGTGCCCATGTTCCAGAAAATAAAGACTCAAACTCATCTTGTAAGTTGAAACGACAAAAATACGCCGGCTTTATTCATAACTGAAACATAAAGAAGTATATAGAGAATTCTGCAAGGGGGAGGAAATTACAAAAAAGGAGCCGGAAGAGCTAAGTTTAAGTAAGGCCACTGGGTTTCCAGAGCCGGCTTATTTCCCTCATAAGATTTCATCTTTTATATCCTCCAGAATATGAATTTTATTCAGGGATTTAAGCGCTAGTGATACTGACCACTATTTAACTGCTTGGGATTACTTTGAAATCCTCCTTGGTTGTTATGCTAACTGCTCTGGCCAGAATGTTGTCCGTTGCTATGATTTCCCTGACGTTGAAAACTAGCCCCTGAGCCTCCTTGTGACCCGCCAGGTCCATGCTGACCCGGATGTGGTCCACCATTGCCTCCCGAATTATTCTGGAAAGCCTGGCTACGGAACTCTTGCATGATATAGCAATTCTCCCAAGAGTGGTTGGCCGGCTTATCTTGGGTGATGTGCTTAGGGCAAGGTGCTTTAAGCGTCTCTTCATAATTGCGAGGTTTGTTCCCATTGTAAGCTCCTCCAGGTCGACCGTTCCGGCGCTGGTTCTTAAAACCTGTATTAGTGTTGGCCACGAAATCGGACCCACCATCCGACAGCTTCCGCTTATTGTTATTCTGAGCCCCCTGGTTGCTTCCATGGCCGTGCTGGCTTTTTCCTCCTTCAGGTTTTTTGCCTTTGGAGGTTTTGTTCTCTTCTGACCCGGGGTCCTTTGTGCTATCTGACTCTGCATATCTGGTGAGGACGTCCATCAAGTCGCCCATGTCTTGCACCTTTCGCTTTAGCTGCCCGAGCTTCTGGACCAAAGGCTGAAAGTGACAGTTCTTTTCCAATATCAGGACTGCCTGAGCCGTCGTGATGCTATCTGATGAGTGGATGATTTCTGCGACCCGGCGTGTCCAATGGTGCGCCAGCTCATCTACTCGTTGAATGCAATGTTGTAGATCCACTATCGGCATAGGCTTCTTGCAGGTCCCTTGGAAATTCTAGATGAATCGTTCTTTCAGCTCGGTTCATGTGTTGATGGAGTTAGGCGGCAAGTTTTTCAACCACATCCGAGCCGGACCTTCCAACATCATGGTTAAATATTTGGCACACACAGCATCGCTGACATCCAGCATATCCATTGCTAACTCGTAACTCTCAATCCAAACGCCGGCTCAAGATCTGCCGTGTAGTTTGGTACTTTACGAGGCCCCTAGAAATCTTTTGGCATGCGCTCAGCGCGTAGTGTCGGGGATAAGCATGGTATGCCAATCGTTCTACTGTTGGACCCAGCCCCCAAACTTGCCGGTTCAGGGTGAAGCTGTTGGATCGCCCGTTCTGCTGCTTCCGCCTCTGCCTGTCGCGCGCCTCTCGCCGCATCAACAACCGCCAGGGCGTCTGATGGCTAGGGACGAATTAGAGAGACCTGATGCTGCTATCTTCACCCACTGCTAGAGACGGCCGGGGATTCCACATGATGGCCCTTGCTTGCATAGGGGGTGGAATGCATCCGATCCCGACTGTACAAATACTGTGCTTGTTGTACCATAGCAGTCTTCAGCATCTCGATGGCGTTCCTGGCTTCCACCTCGAGCGGAGAGTTTCCATTAATGCGCAATGCTTCCAAATTCCGGGTTGCAGCCAACATGTTATCAACAGGATTTGAAAAGTGGCCCCACGGCGTCTGAAATCGCTGAGGGGGAGATTGAGTCGGCGGGGGCTGAGCCGGCTCCTCCTATCGATTCCCAGGTTGCTGAATAGTTCCTGGCGTCTGATGTGGGGTATTAAAAAGCTGTTGAGGCTCGAGGTTCAGGGGAAGCCCTCGGTGGCATCTCCTCTCGTAAACCGCCTCTGATGCTTCACTCTGGACCCCTAACCGCTAGGCCACAGCCTTAAGGCGTTCCGTCTCCTGATGTATGCGCATCTGTAGATCTGCCATCCGTGCGTTTTCAGCATCTATCTCTTTTTGCACCTCAATCATTTGAGTACGCAATTTCGCTAGCTCCACATTGCGCTCCTCTTGGTTTTCTGTAGTAACCGGGGTATCTATGACTTTTGCCATCTCGGCCATAAGTTCGGTCATAGCCTGAGCCGGCGTTTTGGTAGACCCGCCAGAACCTCTAGTCGCGGCTAGATCTGGAACCGCTGTAGCTCCCTCCATGTAAACAGCGACTTGTCGGGGCGACTCATTGTATTCCTCAGGGGCTTCATTCTCCAATGATCCCCCAAGTCCGCCATCATGAAGAGGGCAGATTGACTCCGTATCTCCTGTAGATGATGTGCCGTCCGAATTGGCGAGAATGTCGCTGCTGGAGGCCGGCTCATCCGAAAGGTTGACCCCCTGCGTGAAGCCAACGAATATACCGCGAAAGCCGCCATGTCGTTGATTGGATTGGGTGTTCCGAGCCGGCTCGTCGATGTCGATGTAGATGTCCGTCTCGGAGATTCCTGACCCAATCTCCTCAACAGGATCTTGAAACATGCGTCCGATCGGGTCGTTCTTGACGCTCCAAACCGGCTCGTAGACTTGATCGTGATGGCTCTTGATCATCTGTTTCACCGCAAACTTCCCGAATCCTGACTAGATTCCCTTCGAAAACTCAACTCCACCAGGCGAGAGCCCCACAGTGGGTGCCAACTGTCGTGGTTTTATCAACCCGGCAGATGTCCTCGTAACAGGACTTAGGTGTGAAGCCATCACCGCTTGGTGGCGAGTCGAAGGGGTTAAGCGAGAGAGAGAGAGTCGGGTTTACCCAGGTTCGGCCCCTTCTATGGAGGTAATAGCCTACGTCCTGCTTTTCGTGTATTGGATTGATGAATCTCGATTACAAGGGTGCGGAATCGCTAACCTAGCTATCAAGAGATTGTAACTTGAGAGTTTCGGCCCTAGGGGTCGGCCTTTATATACAGGTCGAGCCCTAGGGTTTACAACAGAGTCCGGGTCATATTATGACCCGTGATTTACTATATCTCGAACTTATCTTGCACTTTAAGGAAACTCGAACCGGCGTCCTTAGCTTCATGGGCTTTGAGCCGCCATCTTCTGGTGGTGGGCCGTCCGGCGTCTTGACCAGCCGCCACCTTATTTATTTTGCACTTGAGACTCTGCCCGTCTTGAACTGGGTCACAAGACTGTTGATGTGTTGACCCGGCCCAGTAGGGCGGGTTTCACCGTGGAGTTATATCCCCGATAGTAGGGCTGCCTTGCTGGCACGGCAAGTGAGGCGGCCAGTCCCGCTTACAAACAACAAAACAAGAACAATAAAGAGGAAGGGTCTCAGTAGCCGACTCCACAGCCTCCTCCAACACCACCTTCAAGGGGAAGTGGGGGGAAGTACGATGGACGTCGACGAGGATCCGAGTGGCCACCGCGCGCATGACCTCGTCGACAATAGCCTCATGCGCTGCCTCCCTATGGTCGTGGAACTCTCCAAATCAGGCGGCCAGGTGCTAGAAGAAGAACGTCACACGGTTCAGCTTCCCTTCATCGAAGGCGGAGTATGGGATGACCGTCCAAAGATTGAGGACTTGCATGTCCTCGTTCAACCGGCGATAGACGTCACAGCGCCCCACGCTCCCGTAATGATCGACATGCGGCTGAGCGAACAACTGCTCCACTTCATGCCGGCGAATCTTCTCCTTCTCCAGCGCCCCCCGCAGCTTTGTGGTCTCGACCTCCAAGCAGAGGGTGTTGCTGCTGAGGGCTGCACGTAACTCCCGGAGCTCAAGTCCTTCACAGCAAGACTGAACATCATATGTTCCTTCTCGTGGACACTGTCGCCATGCGCCATCACAAGAGAAGGAATGTGGGGAGGGAGGAGTTGGCTGGTGGAGAATAAGGTTTACAGAGATGGAGAAGGCTCGGGGGCTGTGGGGGAAGATGTGAGGGCCGGCGGGAGCTTGTTGTCTTATAAGACAGTGATGATGAACATTAAAGCCACCGCTCCCACAACGCATGGCCTTGACCCCTTCACTCCCCAATGCTCCGATTCCCAAGGGTCATGACGTGGGAACCAAGGCGCCGCCGTCACCATAAACACCATTACGCCTGACATCCCGATAGGACAATACGACGAAGGGCGTGATGGCCAGGGTACGTTTCCCCAACGACGGGTGTACTGCCACACATGTCAGGCCTAGCCCGATTGTGGCTACTATATACTCAACTGGCTCGGAGTATCCATGATACGGGACCAAGCCCTAGATGTCGATCTTTCATGAATTGGAGGGGGGCCCATGAAGAACACGAAGAACATGGGGAAGAACGAGAAGAAATCACAAGACAAACACTCAAGAACAAGTCCAATCACACATCCACTAGACTCAAAACCACAAGATCCACAAGATAGTAGAACAAGAAAGGGAAAGTAAGATACATGGTAGAGTTCATCCCAAATACCATGGGGAGATGGGGCCTTGAAATTCTAGAGGATCTTCCCTGCAAGAGGGGTCTTGACATCCACTTGGATCTTCTCACAAGGAGGACATCTCCATGGAGGAGGTAAGTGGAAGGAGCAAAGCTCAACTAACTAAGAGCTAAACCATTGCTAACTCTAGATGGGGGAGGGGGATGTCTATTTATAGTCAAAGGCGAGTTCGGGTGAGAGAGGAGGATACATGGGCCCTTGCCCCGTGGGCTGCGCGCAGGTAGGCGCCAGATGTCCAGGATGAGGGACAAATGTCTGGCCGTTTGTGAGGCGCGAGATGTTTGGGGCTTTGCCGAATGTCCGGCCTGGCGCTGGATCGACCATGCAAGGTTCTGGACTCCTCGCGCTAGATTTCCCGGCGGAGCCCTAGATGTCCGGCCTGGCATGGGGCGTCGGATGTCCAGGGGTCGGCCAGATGTCCGGCCATTATAGTTTCACCTGGCATCTACTTCTCTCTGGTCCTCTCCTTGTTGGTGGTGTTGGATGTCCGGGCTTCGGCCGGATGTGTGGCCGATGTAGCTCTGCGGCAACTCCACTTGAGGTGATCGTTCTTCTGTCTCCTTGATTGTTTGGCCTTCACTCCGGGTGTCGCCATGGTCGTCCCGGATGTACCTGAGTATACAGAAGGTCCGTACTTGAGGTAGCATTTGTGTCTCGAGTGGATTGAAAGAGGAAACACTTAGGAGCGAGTACACCTTATGTCCATAGGGTTTGGTGAAGAGTCGGAGTGTACATGGGGATGACCATAGGATGCTCCACATCATCTCCCCCTCCCCCTGGGAAAGATCCGTCCTCGGATCAAAAACTTCATCACCATGGAAACGGTAGTTGTGGACGGACTGGTAGTTGGTCGAAGTGGAATTCTTGGTGCGAACAAAGTACTCCAAGACGTATCTGAGGTGGTGTACATGCAAAATGAGCCAACACATAGTACACTTGGAATTACATTGGTTAGTGCACACAAGGTGCCCCTCAATTAAGCACGAGTTTGTCCGACGAGAATGTTCATTAAAAGTATCATGAATCTCAATAGAATGATAGATAATGGAATGTAAAGCATTCATGGGAGCAATTTCATTTGTTGTGCACACAACGGTGTTGTATATGCAATTAATCCGACCATTATGCAAAATGATGTCATATAGAGAAGGTTTATCAATAGCATGAACATGGAAAATGTGGCTCAAAATGATAGTGATGTCATGCAATTGATGTTGGACAAAATGAGCATCATGTATAAGTAGTCCATGAAGGTAGATCACAACAAATTTGATAAGAAAGTGCATAAGCTCATATATCATGTATGACATCGAAAGACCAGATGCATGAAGCCATTCATAATGTGAGTCAATCCATTCATATTGAACAAATTGGTTGTGGAAAGAATGTTTCCATTGAGCATGTTGGACAACAAATGGGAAATTGTTGGAACCAATGTCCAAATGCACGGGAATGTACCCAAGTCGAGATGGATGCACATGGTATGTTGCTTCTCCATCCATGAGATGTATCATGTAAATGATAAGGAGGAAACAACAATGGAAATGTGAAGCATTCAATAAGTGAATGGGAAAATGAACCAAAAGGAACAAGCTCACCGTAGGAAGGTTCCCAAAGGTGTTGTTGTCGCTCATCATGTGTGCCTTCGCATGACCAATATATCTCATGACGGCATCACCTTGCAAAGCCTTCAAAACAAAAGAACATGACAAACACTCAGAAAAACAAATGAGGTTAGCAGGAATGCGAAACCTATCATTCGTGTGGGGAAAGACCCAACAAGTGTCATCATCGTTCCTATCGTAAGAAGGGAGAAGAGAATGCGGCATGGTATGTAAGCATATGATGTGAGAAGAACGAAATATATGAAGCGCAATCAAAGGAGCATGCAGCAAACCAAGTGATCATAGTACTCAAGTCATGTAAGCTAGTAGTGCGAAGATGCGACATACTAGATATAACCACGGAAATCATGTCATGTGTGCAAATAGTGGTGATACATAATGTACATGACATATCACAATCATGAAAACTAGATATGAGCAAAGTATCGTGATTGTATTGGCAAGAAGTCCTATGTGAATAGCAATGGAACCTCATGACTCTCCCAACACAAGAGGGAACAATACTGTAGTGCACAAGGTAAACATGGAAATATTAACTAGGATCTCCACAAGGCATGCAAATACACATAAAAGAGTAGAATGGTGAATCATGAGTAAATGCAAGCATGGCTCAGAATTGCATCGCACAATCACAGAAAGAGGCATAACATGCAAAGTGAACAGGAGAAAATGAGCATAAGACAAGTGGTATATAGCCCATAGTCGTGTGTGAACCAAGTAGAAGAGGTGCGCGTAGTCCTTGCACGAAGGGAATGGTTGGAGACACATTCCAATGAATCCCAAAGCATCGTTACTAAGCCCATTTCGTCAACTCATGGGATTGTGAAGGTGATGAGTAGTCATGAGTACCTACACAATAAAGACAAAGGAAAAATTGTGTGTGCGTGGTATATGTACACATGATCCGTTAGGACGTGCGTGTGCATGTGGTCATTAGCACAAAATATGCAATGCTGAAATAAATGAGATGCATGATATAGTAACATGTCATCCATCATGAAAGGTTTGTTGTTATATATGGCATAATGGAGAATAGAATTATGTAGTGCATCACTTGGAATATCGTGAGCATTGTTATTCATGAGATGCGGATGGTGCACACAATTATTTGGATCATGCAAGGATGGGATTGAACAAAATCTCCTAACATGTATGACGAAACTATGGGGGTCTCCTCATGTGAAATAGCGGAAGCATAATTCGGAGAATATGGACAACATCCAAAACAATGCATTTTCAAATCATGGTGATCACGGCATGGCATATGTGAATAATTACTCAAATGATGCAAAGGAAGCATGGCAATATCATCACAAGAAAAGCAAATTCCCATAACCATGGGCTTGTCGTCTATGCCATATGTGCAAACGGGATTTACTTTTATGGGATAAGCATAGGTACTACAACGAGATTGCAATCATGCAATATGGGAAATCTCACTCATAGCATATGACAAGTTTAGCTGATTATCAAACATGATGTGACCAATAGAATTTTCAAATGATATCCTATGTGGAGTAGCATCACAACTAGGTAATTTGACATGCTCATCATCATATTCATTAATAATCGGTGGCACATCAAAACATGAAGAAGACATAGTATGTGGTGTATCCATGAGGTGATCAACATCATGCAAGCAATCGATGTCAAGATAATCCACTAGTGGGACAAGTGATGAACCATCACCTATGTTACCTTTAGAGCTCCGCTCATGTGAGGTAGGTGAGGTGGTAAAAGTTGATGCCTGGTCAACATCTTCGTCTTGATGGAACCATGTGGGTGGGGCATCATCGTCCACCATGGCCATCGTAATTCCCATTGGACGGATGGACTCGTCGAGGGTAGGCGCGTCTTTGCGTATGTGACCTTGCACAAAAGAAGAAATAATAGGAGTGGAGGTTAAGTTGTTAGAAATCATAGTGGCCTCACGTGCCCTCTCAACTACCTCACTCACTAAGTGTTGTGGCTGACTCACTCCCACTAGGGTGCGCTCACTCATATGGTTGGTTGAATCACTCAAAGGGTGGTGATGGCTCTCAACCTCACATAGGAATTTTGGCATGTTTTCATGTATGGCGCTAGTGGTGTTCACGCTCATCCTCTCATAGGAAATGTACTCAATGTCACATATGGTGGAGTCACTCATATCACTCATGTGGTAGTGGCTCTCCTCACATGGAAATTGGGCCATCTCGTCATATGTGGGTGTCGGAGAGATGTAGGTGCAAACGTCTCCATGCTCAACTCCTTTCGTCGCCTGGGTTGAAGGATAGTCTCATGCTCAACCGTCTTGTTGCCGTTGTTGTGGATGAAGGACGAAGATGGCACATCATTACTCTCCTCCAAGATCGAAGGGAAAATCCCAAGCTCGGCCTCAGTGCTCGACTCCGAGTAGAAGTCCCATAAGGGCGCCGTGTTCATGTTGTCGAAGATGGTTGCGCTCGCTCCATGGTCGAAGGGAAAATCCCATGCTCGACGTAGCCGTGGATGAAGGCCGAAGATGACACATCATCACTTGCCTCCATGACCGAAGGGAAATTCCCATGCTCAGTCATCTTCCTTGTGATGCTTCAAAGATGGAAAGGTCATCCATGCTTGTAGTTGATTGCCTTGATGTTGGCGTCGAAGCTTGTCCTTGTTGGAGCTCATCGTGCGATCTACTTTTGTGCTCATGAAGGTTCGTCGTAGAGTGATATAGAGCTTGTAGTCGATGTCATTCTTCATGATGCGGAGCATCCTACAGTCATCCCGACATACACTCCAACTACTCCCCAAACCTGGTTAAATGGACCGGTCCTGCACGGCACGGCCCGGTCTGAGTTAAATAGGCCAGGCACGACACGGCCCGGCCAAGCACGGCACGGCCCGTACAGGCACGCTAAGTACATGGGCCGTGCCGTGTCGACACACTTGCTGCACTTCCTGCCCCAGGCACGGCCCCCTCTCTACACGTGCCGGCCAATTGGCCCGTTTGGCTCGCCGGCCGACTTGGCATGAGTGACAGGCTGGCCCGTTCGTACGTTTCATGCACCCTCGTGCATGCCAGGAGGCTCGACCGCTCGTGCATGGACGCGTTCACACATCCACGTCGCGTGCAATTTTTGTTACATGGTGTTTCACGTTGCATGTCACGTTTATTAGCTCAAAAAAAGTAACTAATTAACACTGGTGGTGCGCTTGGCAGGAGGCACATCGAGCGGCTAGGCACATCAAGCACGATCGTGCGCTCGTGCCAATAGGACGCACGTCTCCCTACAACGTATTACCTTCAGAAAAAATAGATATATATATTTAAAATAATAGAAAAAACTAAACGGGCTGGGCCATGCTGGAACTCGTGCCTACCCTCGCGGCCTAGGCACGGCCCAAGACGGGTCACGTGACTGCACAACCCGATTATAAACGGGAAGGGCCAGGCCCATACGGGCTAGACACGCGGGCTATCGTGCCGGCACGCTCAGGCTGGACCGTTTGCCTAGGTTTGGTACTCCCCAAACCCCAAGTGCCATTGGACATAAGGTGAACTCGCTCCTAAGTGTTTCCTCTTTCAATCCACTCGATACAAGGATGCTACCTCAAGTACGGACCTTGTGTATACTCAGGTACGTCCGGGATGACCATGGCGACACTGGGAGTGAAGGCCAAGCAACCAAGGAGACAGACGAACAAGCACCTCCAGTGGAGACGCCACGGAGCTACAGTGGTCGGACATCCGGCTGAAGCCCGGACATCCGGCACCACCAAACCAAGGAGGACCACAAGAATACATGCGCTAGGTGGCTCTACAGCGGCCGGACATCCAGTGCCACAGGACCGATCGGATATCCGGCGCCCCTCCCGTAAATCCGGTGCGACGGAACCAGAACCTCGTGGAGACGACCACCTCCAGCACGGACATCCGGCCTACCGAGGTCGGACATCCGGCGCTTCGTGAAGGCCCGGACATCCGGCCCCCGACCGGACATCCGGCCCCTGTGCGGACAGACACGGGCGAGAGGCCCATGTATCTCTCTCTCTCTTTCTCACCCCCATCTCGCCATGGACTTTAAATACACACCGTCCTCCTCCATCTAGGGTTAGCAATGGTTTAGCTCATAAATTAGTTGAGCATTGCTCCTTCCACTTACCTCCTCCATGGAGATGGCCTCTATGTGAGAAGATCCAAGTGAATGTCATGGCCCCTATCTTAGGGAAGATCCTCCGGGATTTCAAGGCCCCATCTTCCCATGGGATTTGGGATGAACTTTACCATGTATCCTCTTTTCATTTGTTGTTCGTGTACCTTTCTGGAGCATGTGTGGTTTTGAGTCTAGTGGATGTGTGATTGGACTTGTTCTTGAGTGTTTCCACTTGTGATTTCACCGTGTTCTTCCCGTGTTATTCGTGGAACCCCCCTCCAATTCATGAAAGATCGACATCCAGGGTTTGGCCCCGTGTCATCTTGGTATCAAGAGCCACGTTCTGATGAATTTGGAGTCCTCCCCTTCGTTTTCTAGCCTAATTTTGTGTGTTTTTGTCCCAATTCGAAAATCCCCACCAAAAATAGCCTCACATTTGTTTTTTGCAATTTGTTGGTTCTTGTGAGATTTTGTTGATTTTGATCCATGGAATTCGTGTTTGGCAAGTGAATCCAGCTTTATCACCACGAAATCGACCCCAATTTTTCTTTTTCCTCATAAATTTTGACCCCCGAGATCGAAAATTTTGGCCCAAATCGAGTTCCCGAGCCAAATCGCGACCAGGAATCGTTGGGCCAGAGATCTGGCTGCTGAAGCACAAAATCTGCAAAGTTTCTGGACACCGGGCCCCGGAAATCCGGCCTACCCCCCGGATATCCGGTCCTTGTAGTTTTAGCCTTCCGTGTTTCAGCATTTTAACCGTAACTAATTCATTCGGAGTCCGATTTTGACGTTATTTAGCTCGTTTTGTAGCTATTAACGTCCTCCATTCCACAAAATTAGTTCCACCACCATTTTACTCCATCATATATTTCAAATTTTGGCATCTTTACCTAAGCCTCCACCATAACTTCCACATAGCCTTCCCACCATACACTTTTGCCACATTAACCTAATTTTGTTTGAGGTTTTGAGTTGCCGTTTCTGTTTCCTAAGGTGTTTTGGCTAATTAGGGATGATTCTACACCGACAAAGCCACCACTCATCATAGCCTCGTCCTCGACATCGACAACAACCACTTTGCCTTTTGGCACCCCAACCGTAAGCAAGGACTGTAATCTCGACGACATCATTGTCCATTTCCTCGCCATTGCTTTGATTGCTCCGAGCCTATTGCATACCTTACCCATTGAGACTAGCAAGTTGAGAATTGTTGGGCCACGTTACTTGTGCAATGTTGTGATACTCTTATGCTGCATAGCTACTTTTAGCGTGCAAACATCTTGTTTTCTACATTGTGCCATAAGTTACTCCCGTGCATATACATCATACCTGTCTCATATCTTGGTTCGAGCATCAAGCATAGTACCAAAAAAAGCTTTTAAGCAAAAGAGGAGATACAAAAGAGCTTATAAGTAATAGCAATAGCATTGAGACATTTTACATAGTTCATACTCTTGGATCATACATACATAGCATACTTGGGATTGCAGACGTCACGTTTACTCTTTTAGGTTGGTGTACAAGCGCGTATCTAGCCCATTTGAGCAATCGAGCTATTGTCTCTCTAGTATCCGTGTAACATGAGCTTTTCCCGGGTCTCCCATTTTTTGATCATTCCTTGGTTGTGTGGATTCCACTTATCTATCCGTGTGTGTGTGTTCCTAGTGCCACCATAGCTATAGTTCTATTTGCTTTGCATTGCAATTTTGTGAATCCTCCTCAACATTTTTGATATCTTAACTAACATTTGCTTCAATTTTGTGCCACTTATCCTAACCAAGCCACTTGATAATCTTTACCTTGTAGGTGTGAATGAACAAGTCCGATACCAATTCCACTATTCTCTCAATTCACATTGGGTGAAACGGGATGCAGCCTCAACTTTGGGAATAGTATCTTGGTATTGTTTATCTCATTTCCCACTCACCTTTGCTCGAGTCTTGTGATATCTAGGTAAAGCACATCATTTCCGGTCTTCAACGACAACGATGGCGCGAAAACTACATCAACAAAAAGTCACCTCTCCGAACTACAACGAGAAATGCAAGCTAAGTTGTGTGACCAAGTCGAGCGACTCGCCATCGACGTATGACACTCCAAAGCTTGGAAAAGAGACTACATCAACAACAAGTTGGACACTCACGTGGATCATTTTTGGCACATGGTGGCCAACTACAAGTCTTCTTCTCCTTCGTCATCTTCAAGGCGAAGACGCTCAAGCCGCACATCTTTGGAGCGCCCATCGGATGCAAGCACAAGTCAGCCACTTCCTCATCTTCATGATGACCGCCAGGACAACCATCATGTTCGTGACCTACATCATCGTGAAGTGCAAGTCACCTCCAAGAAACAAGTGCGCGAAGACGAAGAACATCATCGAGTACACGCTCTACGTCACACTACGGTCAACCTTCATGAGCACAAGTGTAGATCGCGCGATGATATCCAACAAGGATAAGCTTCGACGCCAACATCAAGGCCACTGACTACACACATGGGTGACCCTTCCATCTTTTGAAGCACCCACGGAAGATGGCCGAGCATGGGAATTTCCCTTTAGTCATGGAGGCGCGTGACAAGGTGCCACATCCCATGGCCCTCATACATGAAGACGGCGACAAGACGGTCGATCATGGGATTTTCCCTTCGACCAAGGCGGCGAGCGCGACCCTCCTCACCGACATGAAGACGACACCCTTAAGGGACTCATACCTGGAGTCGAGCACCGAGGCCGAGCTTGGGATTTTCCCTTTGGTCTTGGAGGAGCGTGATGTTTTTCTACATCCTACGGCATTCATCTTCAGAGGCGTTATGGACGAGGAGGTTGAGCATGGGACTATCCCTTCAACCACGACGCCGAAAGGAGTTGAGCATGGAGATATTTGCACCTACATCTCTTCGACACCCACATATGACGAGATGCCCAAATTTCCATGTGAGGAGAGCCACTACCACATGAGTGAGATGAGTGACTCCGCCATATGTGATATCGAGTGCATTTCCTATGAGAGGATGAGCGTGACCACCACTAGCCCCATGGACGAAAACATGCAAAAATTCCTATGTGAGGTTGAGAGCCATCACCACCATTTGAGTGATTCAACCAACCATATGAGTGAGAGCATCGTAGAGGGACTGAGTGAGCCACACCACTTAGTGATTGAGGTAGTTGAGAGGGAACATGACGCCACTATGATTTCTAACAACTTAACCTCTACTCCTATTGTGTCTTCTTCTTTGGTGCTAGATCTCCTACATGACGACGCACCAATCCTCGACGAGTCCAACCCTCCAATGGTAATTACGATGGACATGGTGGACGATGATGTACCCTCCACATGGTTCCATCATGATCTTGACCATGAGTTGGTCCTTCCCACCTCACCTACATCGCACGAGCGGAGCTCTAAAGGTAGCATAGGTGAAGGTTCTTCGCTTGTTCCACTAGTGGACTATCTTGACATCAATTGATTGCATAAGGTTGATCACTTTATGGACACACCACATGCTATGTCTTCTTCATGCTTAGATGTGCCACCAGTTTTTGATGAATATGATGATGAGCATGTCGAGTTACCTAGTTGTGATGTTATACTCCATAGGATAACATGTGCAAATTCTATTGGTCGCATCATGTTTGACAATCTGCTAAACTTGTCATATGCTATGAGTGAGATTTCCATATGGCATCATTGCAGTCTCACCGTAGTGACTATGTATATACCATAAAAGTAAATCCCATTTGCACAACCGACATAGATGAAAAACCATTAGTTATTGGATTTTGCTTCTCTTGTGATGACATTGCTAAGCTCCCATTGCAAAATTTGAGCAAATTCATCCCATATGACATGTCTTGACCTATCTTATAGAATGCATGATTCCATACCTTGTGTGCATCACCCCATGCTTAAAATAGCTCCATATGATTATGATGATGCATCCCATATGCCATGCCATGAAAATGATAATATATCGCATGATTGCATCCATTATGTGCACCATCCGCATATCATGAATAACAATGCACCTGATAATTCAAGTGATGCACTACATAATTTTAGTCACCTTTCATGATGGATGACATGTTCCTATATCATGCATCTAATTTATATGAGCATTGGATATTTTGTGCTAATGAACATATGAACATGCACTTCCTAACAGATGATGTATACATATACCACGTGCACACTTCTTTCCTTTGTTGTGTGTAGGTACTCATGAATACTCGTTAACCTCACAATCCCATGAGTTGACGAAAAGAGCTATTAAGAGAAACGATGAATTGGGATTAATTAGAATGTGTATCCAACCATTCCCCTCGCGCAAGGACTACATGCACCTCTTTTACTTGGTTCTCACACGACTATGGGCTATATACCACTTGTCATCTTATGCTCATTTTCTCATGTTCACTTTGCATGTTGTGCCTCTTTCTATGCTTGTGCGAAGCAATTGTGACCCATGCTTGCATTTATTCATGATTCACCATTCTACTCTTTCTATGTGTATTTGCATACTTGGTGGAGATCCTAGTTGTGATTGCCATGTTTATATTGAGAACTATGCTATTGTTCCTCCTTGTGTTGGAGAGTCATGATGTTCCATTGGTATTCACATAGGACTTCTTGCCAATACAATGATGATACTTTGTTCATATCTCGTTTTCATGATCGTGATATGTCATGTGCATTATGTATCACCACTATTTGCACACATGACATGATTGCCATGATCACATCTAGTATGTTGCATCTTCGCACCACTAGCTTACATGACTTGAGTACTATGATCACTTGCTTTGTTGCATCACCCATGTTACATACTTGCTCCTTTCATTGGGTTGATGACATACATGGCCATGCCTCTCACATGATTGGTTTTGATTCTTGTATCTTGTCTCCTTTACTTGCATCTTGTAGTGAGTGCACCCATGCTATGATTATTGATATTGGGATTACACTACCATTCTCATTTATGCTTGGAGACATGGACATATTACTTGTGATGCATGCTCCTTTGATTACGCTTCATATATTTCATTGTGCTCGCATCATAAGCTTACCTACCATGTCGCATTCTCTTGTCCCTTCTTATGTTAAGAATGGTGATGACACTTGTTGTGTATCTCTGTAGGATCGAAAGTATGTAAAAGGGGGGGGGGGGGGTGATTAGACTACTTGAGCAAACAAAAATTCTAGCTTTTCCCAATTTTAAGTGTTGGCAGATTTTAGCAATGATAGCAATTCAAGTACACCCTACACATGCATGTCTAAGAGTATAGCGGCGGAAAGTAAAGACAATCATATGAAGTAGAGGGTAGGGAGGAAGATCAAACGCAATTTGGAGACACGAAGATTTTTACCGTGGTTCCGATAGGTGGTGCTATCGTACGTCCACGTTTATGGAGTCTTCAACCCACGGAGGGTAATGGTCGCGAGAGTCCATGGAGGGCTCCACCCATAAGGGTCCACGAAGTAGCAACCTTGACTATTCCATAATGGCTTCCGTCCACGACGGACTAGCCTCACTATGGGTAGATCTTCACGAAGTAGGCGATCTCCTTGCCCGTACAAACTTCTTGGTTCAACTCCACAACACGAAGTAGGAGGCTCCCAAGCGACACCTAACCAATCTAGGAGGCACCACCCTCCAAAAGGTAATAGGCTTGGTAATGTCAATGAACTCCTTGCTCTTGTGCTTCAAGATGATAGACTCCTCAACACACAATCACTCTCTCACAGATTTGGCTTTGGTGGAAGACATTGATTTTGTGGAAAGCAACTTGGGGAGGCTAGAGATCAAGATTCATATGGATGGAGTGGAATAGCTTGATCTCAACACATGAGTTGGTGGCTCTCTCTCAGAAAATTGGATGGGGCAAGTATGGAATAGTTCTGAGTGCTTCTCTTTCGAGTGGGTGGTGGTGAAGGGATATATATAGGCATCCCCAAAAATCCAACCATTACACCTAAAGTGACCAACTCGGTGACACCGAAGTATAAAACCCGATGGTACCGAGTTGCTCCAAAGGTAGCAACTTTTGAATCTCGGTGAGACCGATACAAAGATCTCGGTGGTACCGATTAGGTGACCAACGGTCAGTTTCCAAAACTCGGTGACGCCGATCTAAAATCTCGGAAATTCCGATTTTAAGAATCGAGGTAACAGAAAGTTGGCAAGCTGAACTCGGTGGCACCGAAGCAGAATCGGTTGCACCGAAGAGCTAGGGTTTGGCATGGGTCTGTCTCGAGGTGGAAATCGGTGGGACCGAGTGGAAAAAGTTGGTTACACCGATTTTCATGATAGGCTTGGACATTCTTTTGTGGAAGAGTTTGTGGGTGTTCTTGGTGACTATCACTTGTGCACGTGGAGCATCTTGTTCACCAACAGTACCTTACCCCCTTTTAATAGTATTGGCTTTCCTATGGACTCAAGGTGATTTCTCACAAAGTAAAATGTAGAGTCCTCTTGCTTGAAGCTTTGCCAATCCATTTCCTTGCATCTAGGGGTATCTTCACAATCCTTTTGCAAACCCATCATTGAACTTTTCCTAAAATATACTTAGTGGAAACATTAGTTCAATGACATATATGTTGTTATTAATTACCAAAACCACCAAGGGAGCAAATGTGCTTTCAATCTCCTCCTTTTTGGTAATTGATGACAACATATAGATCAAAGCTTTGACATATGATATAATCAATGAATATAGTCGTCGCTTTGAGAAGTATGTGATAAGCAAGAGCTCCCCCCCCCCAAATTTGTGCATTATTTTGAATTTGCGTTTGAATGCAAATGCACAATCGATTAGGTACATGGGGCACTCTTCCATGTCACATACAACTTGGTGGTGTGCGAGAATAATATGAATGAATATCATAGCACAACACAATCAAGCAAAGGTGAATGATCATCTCATAAGCATCACAAGGATAGGAAATAGTAGCAATACACATCAAGTGTATGATCAAGCACCAACAAAGTTTAACACAAGCAAACCAACCAAAAGATATCATTGTTTTGAAAAGCGATAAAAAAGCAACGCTCTGTCTCTCGAATCCCCTAATGATCTA
This sequence comes from Elymus sibiricus, assembly GCA_039707655.1. Classification (NCBI taxonomy): domain Eukaryota; kingdom Viridiplantae; phylum Streptophyta; class Magnoliopsida; order Poales; family Poaceae; genus Elymus; species Elymus sibiricus. The sequence goes on from CM077665.1 coordinate 246,290,668, forward strand.
TACAACTTCTCCCCCTTTGGCAACAAGTTACCAAAAAGTTCAAAGGTACAGAGCTAAGCGCTCTTCTGGGGCTAATCTCCTCCGGTGGCTGATGAAGGAGTCGAGAGAACGACATCCGCGAAGACTTCAACAGACGTCATGGACGGAGTCGGAGTAGCAACTGGAGGTGCTGGAGGAGCTGAAGGAGCTGCGGCAGGTGCTGATGAAGAAGGTCTAGACTCTGGAACTGGCACTGTGGCAGATCTGGGCTGAGTCCTGAACTAAGTGGCTGTCCTGAGAGGTGGACTATCCTCATCATCATCTATAGTGTGGGGACTGGGCACGCCATCAACTTCCTTCTTGAGCTCATTCACAGTCACTGTGAGCTCATCCACCTTGTTGTTGAGAATATGAAACTTGGTATCAAAAATCCTCGAGCGGTTCTCCTGGTTCTTCAAGATGTTCCCGATGTCCTTCTGCATGCTGAGCACAGAGCTAAGGAGAAGATCCATCTGCTCACTCCTAGTCTTTGGCACTGGAGCACTAGAGTTTCTGGCAGCCTCTGCCTGTGCCTGTGCTGTAGCTGAGGTGGGATGATATGGGTCCATCACCACAACATTGTCTTCTAACTCTGGCAAGAGTGGCAAATGTGGTCGATCAAGTGCATATATGTGCTTCTCCAGCTTGGAGTTGATAAGCATCTGAATATATGGAGTGTATCCACATGATCTCTTCTGATCTGCTGCAGTCCTCTTATCATCTTATCTATCAAGTCCATCACTCTGAATCTGGTGTGTTGATCAAGATGGAGCAGCATGTTGATAGAATATCCTCTTATCATCTTCTCATCTCCAGACTTAGGCATCAAGGTATGCCTCAAGATAGTGTTGATCGTGCGTGGACCAGCCTGGAGGAAGTAAATGGATCCAAGCTTGTGAGATTGCAAGTTTGCAGCAGGGATCTCATTGTACATGTTCTTCATGGCATTGTGATTTGCCTTGGACTCGGAGTACACATCTAGGTCACCCTCTTCCACCTGTGGAGCTCCTAAGATGGAAGCCCACTCCTCAACTGCCCACTCCTACCTGGTGCCTTCTGTCATCCATACAATCCTACCATCTCCATAGAAATGTGCAGTGGAGTAGAATTGCATGATCATCTCGTCATTCCAAGCCATGAACTCCTTACCAACAAACTCATCAAGACCAATGCAGTGGAAGTTATCTTGCACACTCGGAAAGTAATCTTCGTTGTCCTTGATGTGCTTCCAGTCCACATACCTCATATCACTCACTGCAGGGCTCTTGTCAAGCAGAACTGTTTCATAAAAGTCTTGTTGTTCTTTTGTGTAGAACCTGTAGTCTATAGCTGTCCTTCTCCTCTGAGAGTAAGGATCAATAGCTCTCCACTCTCTCAGTCCTGAGTCCTTCCTCTTCTTCATGTCTTCAGCAACTGGATGGCTGGCATTATGCTCTGGCAGGTGTGGTCTTAGCTTCATCGAAACAGACTGTGTATCATCCTCAGCTTCTCTAAAAGTAGAAGTCTTGTTCTTGCTAGAAGCTGGGATGTCTCTGGAAAACCTCTTAGGTTTTGGAGCAGCAGCAGCCTTCCTGGGAGCAGTCTTGGTGCCTTTGGATGGTGTATCCTTAGGCATAGCATCAGCCATTAGCTTCTTCTTCTTCTTCTAAGGAGGAGCCTTGGTAGCTGGCTCTTCCTCTTCCTCTTCAGCAGCATCTGCTTCTGGGTCTTCAAACATGGGGGTTTGTCTGCCAACAACATGTATGATCCTCTTCCTAGACTTCTTCTTTTCTCCTGCCTTCTTAGGCATAGACTTCTTTGAGGGCTCAACAGTCAATGTTGCCCTAGCACTCTCTGGTACTCTTACTGACCCTGAGCTAGCATATTCTTTCCTTATTGCCTTCTTCTTTCATGAAGTGGCAGCAGCAGTGCTCTTGGCAGTTGTATCTTTCTTGGGTAACTCCTCAGGTACAAAATCTTCATCCTCCTCATCTGAGTTGAGCTTCCTTCTTGCCCTGGTTGCAGCTTTGGGCAGATCTGGTGAGCTAGGTACATCATCATAGCTCCCTTCAGGACTAGTGCCTGAGCTCATATCAACACTCTTCTCTCTGAAGTCATTCTGGCTATCATCAGAACCTGACATCTCTGACCCTGTGAAAAGAGTATAGAAGAGCAGAAGGGTTGAGTCATCACAAAATGCAGAGATTTTTCAAAGGTTGAATCAAAGAAATTCTTAGATATAGCTTTCTGCAAAAAGGGATTTCGGTGTCACTGATCAAAAATTTCGGTACCACCGAGACGCACAGACCTCTTTACAGAAACTTGGCAGCAATTTCGGTTGCACCGAAAATTGCCACTCGGTTTCACCGAGACTGTCCTCAGTAGTACAAAACAAAAATCGGTAGAGCCGATTTTTCTGACTTGGTGTCACCGAGATATAGTTTTGCGGACGGCTAGATCTAAAAATCTTTCATTCGCTAAGCTAATGAGGTTTCTAGAGGATTTAGAGGTTTGCAATCAGTGGATTATCGATAAGAGTTACTCTAATGCGCATGAATCAGAGGGGAGCGCAAGAGAGGGCCGGATCCATACCCTAACTCAGCGAAGGATCCACTAAGGCGACGACGACGGTGAAGATTCCGTCGGCGGCGACGATTCCCAACGGCGGAGGTGCACGGGGAGGCAAGGGCGACGACCAAGGGGTCCGGAGAGGCATCTTAGGGTTGGAGGAAACTGACTTTTGCGGTTGAATTTCAAAAGTCGAGTCCGCCAGGTAATATACCCTTTGCTGTCGGTGACACCGGTTCGAAATTATCGGTGCCATCGAGTTTCTCAACTGTCAGTTGACAGGGAAACTCGGTGTAACCGAGAATAAGGAATCGGTGTTACCGAGATTGAAAACCAGATCAACCGTAGGCATCGGTGAGACCGAGAATTTGGTACTGGTTCCACCAAGATGCACTTGGGAGGTTTTAATGGTCAGTCCTTGTCGATACGGAACTCCGAGTGCTCCTCACACAGAGAGATCGAAAAGTCCTTGTTCAAATTTTGTGATACAGCAAGAATGGAATATGAGACGAGAAAGCATAGATAGCTAGAGAGGGGTCCTAGGCATTCTTGTCCATCCAATTGGCAAAAGAAAATCAAAATCCAAATAACAACAATTAGATGTCCTCGAATGGATAAATAAATACAAACTAACATGCTCACACAATAAGATGTCAAATGAAATCATGGCAAACATGCACATACATACTAGCATCTATCAAGCATTCTGGCGATGACGGAGTCATCTATATATGAGTATATTGACTTAGGAGCCAAGTAAGAATACTTGATCATAGGTCATACTCATCGTTTAAGCACAAGTGGGGTTACCACTTTTACATAAAGCATTTAATGTTGTCACATTCTAAGAGATGCCTTAACTCAAGTCTTAGAGTAAAGCTCCCCCTTGATGTGACATCCCCCCATAGGAGGGATAAACTAACCTTGGGTTTGTCGTAGAAGACTTCATGTTGGTGATGTAGTGGTGGATGCTCAAGGTTGATGAAGATCACCCAGAGTTGGGAGCATCCTTGTTATTTCCTTACTCTTCTCACCTACATGGGTTAGTCCCAACACACAAGAGACAAATACAAGGATATCTATGGACATGGAGTGCAAAGCATACATGATAATGTCCATGGATTTGTTGATTACCTTGTCTCTTGCTTACCTTTGAGGGAATGTGTGACTCCTTGAACTATTGCATGATGTTGACGTTGATTGCATCTAGTTCTTGCAAATAATGAATGTGAGTGAATTTCATTGGCGGAGTCACTCCTTAAGAACTTCTCTAGTTCTTCTTCTTGGGGACCCACATCAATTTGATGGTGATCCTTGGTGTTGAAGTGGCACTTGTAGAAGTTGAGCTTGAAGTAGCCTTGGGAACCCACTCCACCAAAGCTTGAGATTCATCTTCATATGAGTCAATGTCCTCTTGAAGCTTGTCCTTGCCCTTGAGCTTGTGGTCTTGTGGTGGAAGGTCATCTTGAGCTTTCGTTCCCTTAGGAAGAGTATGTTCAAGCTTCTCCCTTTGAGGAACAAACTTGGGCTTGGGGTATTGACCTTCTTCCCATTCAACTCCATTTGCGTTGAAGTAGCCAATGCCATGGTTCTTCCGGTATCCTCCGTGCTTGCGTACAATTTCCTCAAATTGCTTACACCCGGCAAGACTCTTGTAGATACCTTTCTCTATAATTCCTTTCAATAAATCGTTTTCTTGCTCAAGTGTAACTTGGCTAAGAGAATCATCATTAGTGGAATCAATAGAACTACTAGAAGCAACATCATTAGATTTAGCATTTTTATTGTTGCTACTAGATGAAGAACCTTTCTTCCCTTTGTTACTAGTTTGTCTAGGTTTAACTTGTGGCATGAATGTAGACAAGAGTAATCATTTGGCTAGATAAGCTGAAGTCTTCTTTCGGAGATCGTCATTGATACCTTTAAGAAACTCATGTTCTTGCTCCAAGGTGAGCTTCTCGAAGCGTAGCTTCTCATGAGTCCTTACAAGCTCTCTATGATCTGCTAGAGTAGATTCATGGGCTAACTTAAGAGTGTTTAATTCTTTAGTTAGTTGTTCTATTCTCATCTTATCATCATCAACTGACTTATCTTGACTAGCATGAAAATTATCAAGTTCATTTTGACTAACATCACTAGTTTTATCAAAGCGCAAGTCATCATCTCCAAGTAAATCATCTTCATCACTATTGAAATCAAGATACTTGGGGTGTGATACCTTGGGGCCTTTAGCCATGTAGCAACTTCCACTGCCTTCATTTGGTGAATCAAATAGATCATAGGAGTTGGTAGTCACTAGTGCAAGTCCGGCAACACCTTCATCTTGACTATAGTCGGAGTTGGAGTGATAGCTTCTCTCGGAGTGGCTGTCGGATTCAGAGCCGGAAGCCCATTCACCAACATGAACTTGATATCTTCTTCTTGAGTAGCTCTTGGTGTGCTTGTCCTTCTTCTCTGAGTCCCTACTTCTCCTTGAGGGTCTTCGTTCATAACGGTCATCTCTACTCCTTCTCTCTCTTTGAGGTGATTCATTTCTTGAGCTTCGTCTTCTAGGTGACTCTTCCCTTCGTTTGTAGGGAGCCATGCACTCATTGGAGTAGTGTCCAGGCTTCCCACAATTGTAGCAGTTTCGGTCATGACTTGACGAACGCTTCTCTTCGTATCTTGAGTTGGAGCTTCGTTCTTTGCCTCTATTCTTGTAGAACTTGTTGAATTTCTTGACCATGAGGCTTATCTCTTCATTGGTGACAAGGTTGTCGCTTGAAGTTGTGGGAGCATCACTTGTGGCTTTGTAAGCACCGCTAGACTTGTTGTGAAGCTCTTCTTTATCTTTGAGTGTCATCTCATGAGCAACAATCCTTCCAATGACTTCCGTAGGATTGAGATCTTTGTAGTTGGGCATCATTTGGATCAATGTGCACAAGGTGTCGTATCTCTCATCCAAAGCTCTAAGTATCTTCTTGATGATGAATTTGTCGGTCATCTCCTCGCTTCCTAAGCCGGCAATCTAATTGGTGATGAGAGCTAGCCTAGAGTACATCTCAGCGACTCCTTCACCATCCTTCATCTTGAACTTGTCAAGCTGACTTTGAAGAACGTCCAACTTGGATTCTCTCACAGATTCGGTACCTTCATGCATATCAACCAAAGTAACCCAAATTTCCTTGGCATTCTCAAGACGGCTGATTTTGTTGAATTCTTCGGGGCATAGGCAGTTGAAGAGAATGTCACATGCTTGAGCGTTGTATTGCAACATCTTCAATTCATCCGCGGTCGCTTCACGAACCGGTTCCTTTCCATCACCAAAGAATTCACCTTGCAAGCCAACACGAACAACAGCCCAAACGGCAGGGTTATGACCAAGAATATGCATTTTCATTTTGTGCTTCCAACTAGCAAAATTTGTGCCATCAAAGTATGGACCTCTACGGTGATAATTTCCCTCGCTAGACGCCATACTCTCCTAGGTTGTGAGACCAATGCAATGGAGACCAAAGCTCTGATACCACTTGTAGGATCGAAAGTATGTCTAGAGGGGGGAGGGGTGATTAGACTACTTGAGCAAATAAAAATTCTACCTTTTCCCAATTTTAAGTGTTGGCAGATTTTAGCAATGATAGCAATTCAAGTACACCCTACACATGCATGTTTAAGAGTATAGCAGCAGAAAGTAAAGACAAGCATATAAAGTAGAGGGTAGGGAGGAAGATCAAACGAAATTTGGAGACACGAAGATATTTCCCGTGGTTCCGATAGGTGGTGCTATCGTACGTCCACGTTTATGGAGTCTTCAACCCATGGAGGGTAACGGTCGCGAGAGTCCACGGAGGGCTCCACCCATAAGGGTCCGCGAAGTAGCAACCTTGACTATTCCATAACGGCTTCCGTCCACAAAGGACTAGCCTCACTATGGGTAGATCTTCACGAAGTAGGCGATCTCCTTGCCCGTACAAACTTCTTGGTTCAACTCCACAACATGAAGTAGGAGGCTCCCAAGCGACACCTAACCAATCTAGGAGGCACCACCCTCCAAAAGGTAATAGGCTCGGTAATGTCGATGAACTCCTTACTCTTGTGCTTCAAGATGATAGACTCCTCAACACACAATCACTCTCTCACATATTTGGCTTTGGTGGAAGACATTGATTTGGTGGAAAGCAACTTGGGGAGGCTAGAGATCAAGATTCATATGGATGGAGTGGAATAGCTTGATCTCAACACATGAGTAGGTGGCTCTCTCTTAGAAAATTGGATGGGGCAAGTATGGAGTAGTTCTGAGTGCTTCTCTTTCGAGTGGGTGGTGGTGAAGGGGTATATATAGGCATCCCCAAAAATCCAACCGTTACACCTAAAGTGACCAACTCGGTGACACCGAAGTATAAAACCCGGTGGTACCGAGTTGCTCCAAAGGTAGCAACATTTGAATCTCGGTGAGACCGATACAAAGATCTCGGTGGTACCGATTAGGTGACCAACGGTCAGTTTCCAAAACTCGGTGACGCCGATCCAAAATCTCGGAAATTCCAATTTTAAGAATCGAGGTAACAGAAAGTTGGCAAGCTGAACTCGGTGGCACCGAAGCAGAATCGATTGCACCGAAGAGCTAGGGTTTGGCATGGGTCTGTCTGAGGTGGAAATCGGTGGGACCGAGTGGAAAAAGTTGGTTACACCAATTTTCATGATAGGCTTGGACAGACTTTTGTGGAAGAGTTTGTGGGTGTTTTTGGTGACTATCACTTGTGCACGTGGAGCATCTTGTTCACCAACAGTACCTTACCGCCTTTTAATAGTATTGGCTTTCCTATGGACTCAAGGTGATTTCTCACAAAGTAAAATGTAGAGTCCTCTTGCTTGAAGCTTTGCCAATCCATTTCCTTGCATCTAGGGGTATCTCCACAATCCTTTTGCAAACCCATCATTGAACTTTTCCTGAAATATACTTAGTGGAAACATTAGTTCAATGACATATATGTTGTTATTAATTACAAAAACCACCAAGGGAGCAAATGTGCTTTCAATCTCACTGCACGAATCATAGGTTGTGCATTCATGCTAACCTCATTTGTTTGTCCGAGTGTTTGCCATGTTCTTTTGTGTTGAAGGCTTTGCAAGGTGGCGTCGTCATGAGACATATTGGTCATGTGAAGGCACACATGATGAGCGACAACAAGATCTTCAGGAATCTTTATACGGTGAGTTCATCCCTTTTGGGTCAGTTTCCCATGCACTTATTGAAAGGTTCAAATTTCGATTGTTTTTTCCTCCTTGTCGTTTACATGATACATCTCATGAATGGAGAAGCAACATACCATGTGCATCCAGCTCGACTTGGATACATTCCCATGCATTTGGACATTTTTCCAACAATTTCTCAATTATTGTCCAATTTGCTAAATGGAAACATTCTTTACACAACAAATTAACTCAATATGAATGGATTGACTCGCATTATGAATGGCTTCATGCATATTGTCTTTCCATCTCATACATGTTATATGAGCTTGTGCACTTTCTTAGCAAATTTGTTGCGATCTATCTTCATGGACTATTTTTACATGATGATCATTTTGTCCAATATCAATTGCATGATAACACAATCATTTTGTGCCATATTTGCCATGTTCATGCTTTTGATAAATCTTCTCTCTATGACATCATGCTACATAATGGTAGAATTTGTGACTTGGTGCACATAGAACTTGATCCCATGAATGCTTTAGATATCATTCTCTATCCTTACACTAGGCTTCATGATACTTGTCATGAATAATTTTGTCGGACAAACTCATGCTTCATTGATGGACACCTTGTGTGCAATAACCAATGTATTTCCAAGTTTACTTTGTGTTTGTTCGTTTTGCATGTACACCATCTCGGAGACATCTTGGAGTACTTTGATCGCACCATGACTTCCACGCCGTCCAACTACAAGTCCGTCCACAACTACTGTTTCCATGGTGATGAGGTTTTTGAACCGAGGACGGATCTTTCCCAAGCAGGGGGGATGATGCGGAGCATCCTACGGTCATTCCCATGAACAGTCCGACTACTCCCTAAGCCCCAAGTGCCATTGGACATAAGGTGAACTCGCTCCTAAGTGTTTCCCCTTTCAATCCACCCGAGACATGGATGCTACCTCAAGTTCGGACCTTGTGTATACTCAGGTACATCCGGGACGCCCATGGCGACACTCGGAGTGAAGGACAAGCAACCAAGGAGACGGACGAACGAGGACCTCAAGTGGAGACGCCGTGGAGCTATAGTGGCCGGACATCGGGCAACACCAAACCAAGGAGGACCACAAGAAGACACGCGCCAGGCCACTCTACTGCGGTTAGACATCGGGCGGATACCCGGACATCCGGCACCACAGAACCGGCCAGATATCTGGTGCCCTGCCTAGAAATCCGGCGTGAGGGGCAAAGAACCTCGTGGAGACGAACACCTCCAGCCCGGACATCCGGTGATGCGGAGCATCCCATTGTCATCCCCATGGACCCATCACCAACACCTTGAGCTCCAAGTGGTCCCATGAAGAGAGCCCATGCACGTGCCATCGAATCTGAGGTGACATCTCTCCTTAGTAACTTCCCGTGTGATACTTGTGGAACTTGGATGCAACCTCAAGCGGAGGTCCTTTGCATACTTAGGTAACACGAAGGCGATCTCCAAGATGCTCGGAGTGAAGGACAAGCTACTACGAAGATGGACACGAAGACGGATGAGCAAGAGCCCCAAAGGAAGGCGACGACACCTCCTAGGCCCCGGACATCCGGCCCACACCCCGGACATCCAGCCCCTGAAGGTAACACCAGCGCCAAGGCCAAGCGGAAGAAGCTACAGGCGCCGGACATCCCGCCTTCCGGCCGGCCAGAAATCCGGCCACCACCCAGGAAATCCAGTGACCCAGGACTAGAACTGCGCAGGAAACCGGGAACACGAGCCTCGGACGTCCGGCCTCCTCCCTGAAAATCCGGCGCGTTTGCACCCGAACCGAGCGAAGCCAGGCGTCGAGCCCCAGACATCCGACCTCCATAGCCCGGACATCTGGCACCCCCATGAAGCCCCGGACATCCGGCCTTCGGTCCGGACATCCGTCCCTTGTGCGGGCAGACGCGGGCCAAAAGGCCAAACTCCATTTTCCCCGTCCACTCGCCTAGCACTATATAAAGGACCCCTCCTCTTTTTAGGGTTAGCAATGTGTTGGCTCATAGTTAGTTGAGCATTGCTCCTTCCATATCCTTCTCCTTTGGAGTTGCTTACCTCCACGTGAGAAGATCCTATGGATGTCAAGGCCCCTTTCTAGGGAAGATCCCAAGGGATTTCAAGGCCCCTCCTCCGGAGTGGGAAGACTCTCCGCTACGTGTATCCTTCCGTTGACTTTGGATCTTGTATATCGTATGCTTTTATGGATCTAGTGGATGTGTGATTTGGGAATCATTCTTGAGTGTTCTTGAGTTTCTCTCCTTTTCCCCTCCAAGTGTGAAAAGATCGTCCTCACCGGGTTTACACCATATCATCCGGCCTACCCATCCCAGACATCTGGCGCTCGTGGGCCCAAACTCCGCCCCCCGGTCGGACATCAGGCCCCTGTGCGGGAAGACGCGGGCCAGAGGCCCATGTATCTCGCTATCTCACCCCCATCTCTCCTTGGACTATAAATACACACCCCCCTTCTCCATATAGGGTTAGCAATGGTTTGGCTCATAGATTAGTTGAGCATTGCTCCTTCCACTTAACTCCTCCATGGAGGTGGCCTCTATGTGAGAAGATCCAAGTGGATGTCAAGGCCCCTATCTTGGGGAGGATCCTCTATGACACCATGGGATTTGGGATGAACTTTACCATGTATCCTCTTTCCCTTTGTTGTTCATGTACCTTTGTGGATCTTATGTGGTTTTGAGCCTAGTGGATGTGTGATTGGACTTGTTCTTGAGTGTTTCCTCTTGTGATTTCTCCGTGTTCTTCGTGGAACCCCCCTCCAATTCATGAAAGATCGACATCTAGGGCTTGGCCCCATACCACTTCATTTTGGCGCACTTGTTTCTTGGAAGTGGCTTGCCCTTTGCGATGATGTAGGTCATGAACGTGATGGTTGTTGTGGCGGTCATCTCGAAGATGAGGACGTGGCCGACTTGTGCTTGCATCTTATGGGTTCTCCAAAGATGTGCGACTGAGCGTCTCCGCCTTCAAGATGATGAAGGGGAAGAAGACATGATACGGGGCACGCCCGTGTGCGTAGATCTTTTCACACTTGGAGGGGAAAAAGGGAGAAATCACGAGAGAAAACGCAAGCTCATGGACAAACTTCGATCACACTTCCACTAAGAACAAGCAAACACACGAGGTACTTAGATCCACAAACAACAGACGGATACAAGTAACCGGTAGTTCTTCCTCACTCCGGGGAGGAGGCCTTGAATCTCATGAGATCTTACCTCTAGAGGGGCCTTGGCATCACTTGGATCTTCTCCGGTGGAGGGCAACTCCACAAGAGGAGGAAGTAATGGAGCTAGGCTCAACAAAGAGTATTTGCTAAACACAAGCTAACCCTAGGACGGATGTAGAGGAAGGGTACATATAGTCTAGGGGATAAGTGGGGGGTACACGAGTCATAACTACTTCTATTCCGCAGCGTAGGGGCGGTTGTACCGGAGCTTGGACCGGTTGTACCGGTCTTGAGACATTAAGCGGAACATCCGGGGTAGTACCGGTCTTAAACCGCACCAGAACAGAAACTTGGCCGCGGTTGGAGCGGTTGTTGGCGGTAGTGGACCGGTTGTACCGGTGGAGCGGTGGTTGACCGGTGGTGGACCGGTTGTACGCCTAATTCCTAGGCTGTTGCAAATCCCTCTCCTTGTTCTTAGCGTTCCTCTTGCTTCCTTCCTTCCTCTTGGTACCTGAGCACACAAAGGGTCTCTTCTTGAGGTAGGATCCACGTTCCAAGAGTATCAAATGGGAATTCACAAAGGATTCTAAGGCACGTGCGCGGGCTCTCGTCAAGGGACCACTTGGAGCTTGAGGTGTTGATGATGGGTCCATGGGGATGTACATGGGATGCTCTGCATCATCTCCCCCCCCTTGTGAGAGATCCGTCCTCGGATCAAGATCTTCATCACCATGGAACGGAGATAGGTCCGTGACGTTGAATGTGTCGCTCACGTTGTACTTGTCGCGTGGAATGTCGATCTTGTAGGCATTGTTGTTGTAGTGCGCCACTAACTTGAATGGTCCATCGGCGCGAGGAAGAAGCTTGGACTTGCGCTCGGTGGGGAAACGGTCCTTGCGGAGGTGTAACCACACAAGATCACCGGGCTTGAACACCATGGGGTGCTTGTTGGTGTTGCGCTTGGCGGTGACTCGCTCCACTTGACGTAAGATCGTGCGCCTTGTATCTTCATGCATTTTCTTGATGTAGCTTGCCCTTGCACTTGCATCCATGTTGACGCGCTCTTGGAGTGGTAGAGGTAGGATGTCCAATGGGGAAAACGGATTGAAGCCGTAGACCACTTCGAACGGAGACTTGCCGGTGGTGGAGTGACTTGCGCGATTGTAGGCGTACTCGGCGATGGGGAGGCAATCTTCCCATTCCTTGATGTTCTTCTTGATCAACACGCGAAGTAGGGTAGAAAGTGTCGTTTGTCCATCGGTTTGAGGGTGATATGCCGAAGAGAATAGAAGCTTGATTCCGAGCTTGGCGCATAGGGTCTTCCAAAAGTAGCTCAAGAATTTGACGTCGCGATCCTAGACAATGGTCTTTGGAACGCCATGTAGTCGCAAGATGTCCCTACAAAACAAATTTGCAATATGTGAAGCATCGTCTATCTTGTGACATGGAATGAAATGAGCCATCTTGGAAAAGCGATCCACAACTACAAAAACGGAGTCATGGCCATTTTTACTTCATGGCAAGCCAAGCACAAAATCCATACTAATGTCTTCCCAAGGTTGGAAAGGTATAGGTAGAGGCATATAAAGACCATGGGATTGAGCCTTGGACTTAGCTTTGCGGCATGTAGAGCATCGGTTGGTGAAGCGTGCAACATCACGAAACATCTTGGGCCAAAAGTACTTGTTGGATAGTGTGGCATACGTCTTGTCGCGTCCAAAGTGACCCATAAGTCCTCCACCGTGAGCCTCTTGCAAAAGCAACAAACGAAGAGAAGACTCGGGTATACACAATTTGTTAGCACGCATAAGATAGCCATCTTTCATATAATAGTTCTCCCAACAAGTTTTCACTTGGCACTTAGCGTAAGGATTAGCAAAATAGGCATCATGCTCATACAAGTCTTTGATGTGCTCAAAACCAACAACATTCAATTCAAGTTGAGTAACTAGCATGCATTTGCGGGAAAGAGCATCCGCCACAACGTTTTCCTTACCCTTAATGTATTTGATGACACAAGGGAAGGACTCAATGAATTCACTCCATTTAGCATGTCGTTTGTTCAACTTAGTTTGACCCTTTAAATACTTTAGCGTTTTGTGGTCGGTATGGATAACAAACTCATGAGGGCGCAAGTAATGTTCCCACACATGTAGAACTCGCACCAAAGCATATAATTCCTTGTCATAGATGGGGTAGTTAAGTTGAGCGCCGGATAGTTTCTCGCTAAAGTATGCGATAGGATGCTTATCTTGCCTGAGCACACCACCTATTCCATTACCGCTAGCATCACAATGCACTTCAAATGTTTTATCGAAATTGGGCAAAGCAAGCAAAGGTGCATGAGTGAGCAAATTTTTAAGTTCATGGAAAGCGGTGTCTTGTGAAGGACCCCAAATAAATGGTGCATTTTTCTTGCAATAGTGCTAAAGTCCTTGACAAAACGGCGATAGAAACCGGCTAGTCCTAGGAAACTACGCACTTGTTGCAAGTTCGTTGGTGTGGGCCAAGTTTTAATAGCATCAATCTTAGTTTCATCTACATGAACGCCCTTAGAAGATACTACAAAACCTAGGAAAACTACCTTCTCAACACCAAAAGTGCATTTCTCCATGTTTGCATAGAGTTGTTCTTTCCGAAGGATTTGCAAAACATCACGAACATGTGTAGCATGCTCCTCAAGAGACTTGCTAAAGACAAGAATGTCATCAAAGTAGACCATAACACAATATCCAATGAGTGGTCGCAAGACATAATGCATAACACGCATAAAGGTACCCGGTGCTTCGGATAAGCCCATGGGCATAACCAACCATTCATAGAGACCAAATTTTGTCTTAAAAGCAGTTTTCCACTCATCACCCTCTTGTATGCGGATTTGGTAGTAACCACTTTTTAAGTCAATTTTAGAAAATATAGTGGCACCACTAAGTTCATCAAGCATATCATTGAGGCGAGGAATGGGGTGACGGTATCGAATGGTGATAGCATTGATAGGACGGCAATCGGAACACATGCGCATAGTACCATCATGCTTAGGCACTAGAATGACCGGAACCGCACAAGGACTCAAACTCTCACGTACATGCCCTTTATCTAGTAGTTTTTGGACTTGCCTTTGTATTTCCTTTGTTTCGTCGGGGTTGACGCGGTAGGGAGCCTTGTTAGGAAGCGGTGCTCCGGGGATGAGGTCGATGCGGTGTTCGATCCCTCGTTTTGGAGGTAGTCCCGGAGGTAGCTCGTCGGGGAACACATCCTTGAATTCCTGCAACAACTTAGATAACACAAGAGGAAGATGTTGTGAAGGGTTAGTCCGAACGACTTCATCTTTGCACACAAGTACATAGTGAAGAACGGTCGATGGGCTCTCACTCACATCCCTCAAATCTCTTTTGGTGGGTAAAAGAACTATATCTCCCATGTCCCTCATCGTGGAGTCGCTCATTTTTGGCTTGTGGCACTCACTCTCTTTGAGGTGGATCACTCTCTCACTTCTAGCTCCACGATGGGATGTAGCTTGTTTGTCGGTGATGACTTGGCTTGGAGTCATTGGTCATAACACATATTGCTTTCCCTTCATCTTGAAGCTATATTGATTTGTCCGGCCGTTGTGTGTGACGCCACGGTCGAATTGCCAAGGTCTACCAAGTAGGAGGTGGCAAACGGACATTGGAACCACATCACACTCCAAAGTGTCTTCATATGCGCCTATCTTGAAGGAAACTTCCACGGTGTGGTCAACTTGGAGGGTTCCGGAATCACTAAGCCATTGGACCTTGTAGGGACGAGGGTGCTTTTTCTTGACCAATTGTAGCTTGGAACAAAGGTCTTCACTTGCCAAGTTGTGGCAACTCCTTCCGTCGATGATGACCTTGACGGACTTTCCTTGGATGCCCGCCTTGGTGTGGAAGATGTGGCACCGTTGGTCCTCATCTTCTTGTTGTTGGAGCGTCAAAACTTTGGAGACAACGAGAGCGGGGCTCGAATCGTTGTCGGAAAAGATTTGCGAATCTTCATCTTCATTCACTTGGCGGTGGATGACCACTTGTTCCAAAGCTTGCATCTCGTCGTCGCTCATAGAGTCATAGGTGCCATCGTCGAGGAGGATCATGTTGTGTTTGGTTGGGCATTCGAAGGTCTTGTGGCCTCGCCCTTGGCACGTGAAACACTTGATAGAGCTTCTCTTGGCGGTAGCATCCGGTGTCGGTGTAGAGGATGAAGCCCTTGGCTTGTAGGTGCTGGAGGTTGGTCGGCTTGACGAAGTCATTTTGTCCTTGTAGCTTGACTTGTCGCCGGTAGGTGTTGGAGATTTCGTAGTTGAAGATGTCGTTGTTGTAGTAGCTTGAGCACTTGAGACGTAGGTCTTGGAAGAGAACTTGGAGTACTTGTAGTCATCTTGCACTTGTCGTTCCGCCTTTGTTGCTTGATGCACATGTTCTAGAAGGTTGGAGTATGGTTGGAAGTCGGCAATTTTCTTGACTTGGTAGTTGAGGCCATTCAAGAAGTGTGCCATTGTTTGCTCGTCATCTTCCTTGACATTGGCTCGGATCATAGCAATCTCCATCTCTTGGTAGTACTCTTCTACCGACTTGGTTCCTTGCTTGAGTTGTTGGAGCTTCTTGAAGAGATCCCGGTTGTAATGGGTAGGCACAAAACGAGCTCGCATGAGATCATTCATTTGGGCCCAAGTGGTGATGGGAGGTTCACCTCTCTCCCTTCTTCGCTCAATCACTTGTTCCCACCAAATAAGGACATAGTCTTGGAACTCAAGGGAAGCCATGGCTATCTTCTTCTCTTCATCATAGTTGTGGAGGCGAAAGATCTTATCAACCTTGAGGGCCCATGACAAGTAGTCTTCGGGATCATTGCTTCCGGAAAACTTTGGCATTGTGAACTTGAGCTTGCCGAAGCGTTGTTCATTATTGTGGTTGTGATGCCGAAATCCTTGTCTTGGAGGTGGATCTTCATTGTCATTACCTTGAGCGTGTTGACGTTGATCTTGTCCTTGCCCATCTTCATGGTCGGGTTCAACACGATGATCTTGAGGACGGCGACGCGGTGGACGCACACGGTTGCGCCTTTCGTGAAGCTCCTCTTGGCGATTGGCTTCTTCTTGTCGTTGTCGACGAAGTGCTTCTTGCTGGTGATGAGCTTGGCGGTTGCGCTCCTCCAAGGCACGAGTAGCTTCTTGCAAAGCGCGATGTGCCTCAAGTGCTCGTTCATGACGACGATGTTGTTCGTCTTCTCGGTGCCGTTGTTCTTGATCTTGGCGTTGTTGTTCTTGCTCCAACGCATCTTGCTCTTGTTGGCGGCGATGTTCTCGAGCGCGGGCGCGATCTTGAAGTCCATTGCCATGGAATGGATTGTCTTGACGGTGACGACCTTGTGGAGAACTTGGGCCGGAGTGTTCGTCTTAGTGAGGAACACGTGCTCGCCGGGGGCTTGCGTCGGAAGAGTACTCCGATGAGTGTCGGCTTGAGCGTCGTCTTGACGTAGTCGAAGTAGAGGGAGCGCGGTTGACCATCAAGCACCGAAGTTCCTCCATTTGGCTTGATAGCTTGGTGTCGAGGTAGTCCCGTGTGCGCACCTCGGATTCGCACAAGTCGGTGGCGAGGTTATCGATGCGGTCATTCAAGGCATGTTGCGCTTGAGTAATTGCCTTGTTTGCGCCGAAGAAGTGCAACTTGGTGACGTGGGTGGTCGCGTCATCGTCGTTCTCCTCGAATGTCGGGTTCGACATGATGTTCCTATCCATAGCACTCAACAAGATGTAAGTGGAAGAGTGAGAAGACAATACCAATTACCGTTCCAAAAGTTGAGAGTGGATCAAGTTCACTCAATGTGCAAGCATGAAAGTAGTAGAATTGGTACCGAAGAATGTCCCTCTCACACGTACACAAGTAAAGCTTATGGAGTAGCTTGGTTAGGATGGTGGCACAAAAATTCAAGCAATTCGAGAATAAGATTCAATCAAGTTGAAATAGATTCATAGAATTCGCAAATGAGACAATGTAGATCAATAGCAATGAGTATACACGGAAACACACACACGGTAGAAAATTGGGGTCATGCAACCAAGGATGAGCGAAAATGTGGAATCCATGGAAAATGCTCTTGTTGCACAACACTAGAGAGACGGTAGCACGATTGCACCAATGGGCACGATACGCACTTGTGCACACCCTACTATGAACCAAAAGTGTCGTCTACCTATTCCCGACTTGCTATGTGTATGCGGCACGTGGCACTCGCTCAAGTGATCCAAGATGATCAAGTATGCTATGTGAATCTTGTGATGCTATTGCTCTTTTGCTCTTGCTTAAAAGCTTTGCATCTCTTTTCCTTTTGCAATGATGTTTTGTATGGTCACAATGCGGGACGTGCACACCAAGATAGCAATTATGTATGCGGGTACTATTGTAACACAAAAGGAGATACGATGATAAATGCACGCTATTTGTAGCTATGCGGAGTATGTATCACTAAAGTGCAAAAGTAGTGTAGCCCGGCAATACTCAATGGCTAGTCTCGATAGGTAAGTAACACAAATAGGATCGGGTTAACAATGCAATGGCAAGGGTATATGTCAAGAGTGTCGTCGCGGTTACCGTCCTTGCTTACGGTTGATGTCAATGAAGATGTGGTAGGTGACGAATTGGGGCGATGATGAGCAACGGCGTTGTCGATGTAGAACCGTTCCTAATTAGCCGAAACACCTTAGGAAATGGAAACCGCAACTCAAAATCCCAAAGAAAAATTTGATGAAGTCAAATGGTGGTAAAACCAAGTTGGGGATCTCGGGCACGTCGATAGCTTCAAAACGAGCCAAAGAACACTCAAATCAGAGTTCGGGAGTAGAAGTTATGTGCAAAACAAGAATCAGCCTTAGTCAGGAACTGGGAGGGGCGGTTGTACCGCTCCTGGAGCGTCCTGGAGTTATCGGAACTGGGAATTAGCGGTTGTACCGCTTTTGGGGGCGGTTGTACCGCTCCGGAAACGACCTGGGGAGTTAGCGGTTGTACTGCATGTACGGGCGGTTGTACCGCACCTGGGCGGAACAGCAGGTCCGAATCTGCGGGTTAGAAGAAAAATTCGGTCAATTTTGCGGAAGAAAATGATGGGAATGATAGGGCAAAGCTAGATCCACTTGTCCACAACGAGATCCACGGATCACAATCAACAAAATCTCCTCAAATCCAACAAATCCAAGAAATTTTTGGTATGTCTATTTTTGTGGGGATTTTCGAAATTAGGTCAAATCAAAACAAAAATTGGCTAGAAAATGGAGGAAAAGACTCCAAGATGTGAATCAACGTGGCTCATGATACCAATATGATATGGGGCACGCCCCTGTGCGTAGATCTTTTCACACTTGGAGGGGAAAAAGGGAGAAATCACGAGAGAAAACGCAAGCTCATGGACAAACTTCGATCACACATCCACTAAGAACAAGCAAACACACGAGGTAGTTAGATCCACAAACAACGGACGGATACAAGTAACCGGTAGTTCTTCCTCACTCCGGGGAGGAGGCCTTGAATCTCGTGAGATCTTCCCTCTAGAGGGGCCTTGGCATCACTTGGATCTTCTCCGGTGGAGGGCAACTCCACAAGAGGAGGAAGTAATGGAGCTAGGCTCAACAAAGAGTATTTGCTAAACACAAGCTAACCCTAGGACAGAGGTAGAGGAAGGGTACATATAGTCTAGGGGATAAGTGGGGGGTACACGAGTCGTAACTACTTCTATTCCGTAGCGTAGGGGTGGTTGTACCGGAGCTTGGACCGGTTGTACCGGTCTTGAGACATTAAGCGGAACATCCGGGGTAGTACCGGTCTTGAACCGCACCAGAACAGAAACTTGGCCGCGGTTGGAGCGGTTGTTGGCGGTAGTGGACCGGTTGTACCGGTGGAGCGGTGGTTGACCGGTGGTGGACCGGTTGTACCCCTAATTCCTGGGCTGTTGCAAATCCCTCTCCTTGTTCTTGGCGTTCCTCTTGCTTCCTTCCTTCCTCTTGGTACCTGAGCACACAAAGGGTCTCTTCTTGATGTAGGATCCACGTTCCAAGAGTATCAAATGGGAATTCACAAAGGAGAGATGTCACCTCGGATTCTAAGGCACGTGTGCGGGCTCTCGTCAAGGGACCACTTGGAGCTTGAGGTGTTGATGATGAGTCCATGGGGATGTACAGGGGATGCTCCGCATCAAGACATGTAGTTGGCCACCTTGTGTCAAACATGATCCATGTGAGCTGCTAACTTGTTGTTGATGTAGTCTCTTCTTTGAGCTTCAGATTGTTGTATGACGATGGCGAGTCGCTCATTTTTTGGTTGATGTAATTGTTCATTCCGTCATTGTCGTGGAAGACCGGAGATGATGTGCTTTGCCTAGCCATCACAAGACTCGAGCAAAGGTGAGTGGGAAATGAGATAAACAATACCTAGATACCCATTCCCAAAGTTGAGGATGTATCCCGTTTCACTTAATGTGTATGGAGAGAATAGTGGAATTGGTACCGGACTTGTTCACACACACCTACAAATAAAGCTTATCGGTTGGCTTGGTTAGGACAAGTGGCAGAAAATCCAAGAAAATGTTAATCGGAGATATCGGAAATGTTGAGGAAGATTCACAAATTTGCAATGCAAAACAAATAGATCAATAGCTATGGTGGCAGTAGGAACACACACATAGAGATAGATAAGTGGGATCCGCGCAACCAAGGATTGGGCACAAAATGTGAGACCACGGGAAAAGGCTCGTGTTGCACGGATACTAGAGAGACAATAGCTCGATTGCTCAAATAGGCTAGATACGCGCTTGGTGGACCAATCTATGAGAGTAAACGCGCCGTCTTAAATCCCAAGTATGCTATGTATGTATGATCCAAGAGTATGTACTATGCAAAATTGCTCAATGTTATTTCTATTGCTTATAAGCTCTTTTGTATCTCCTCTTTTGCTTAAAAGCTTTTTCCCTTTCTTTTCTTTGATTCTCTCTTTTTTTTCACTATGCTTGAAGCTCGAACCAAGATATGAGACAAGTATGATGGATATGCACGAGACAGACTTATGTCATAATGTAGATAACAAGATGTTTGCACGCTAGAAGTAGCTATGCGGTATAAGAGTAACACTACGGTGCACAAGTAACATGGCCCAACAATTCTCAACTCGACAGTGTCAACTGGTAAGGTACGCAATAGGCTCGAGGTAATCAAAGCCATGATAAGGAAATGGACAATAATGTCGTCGCGATTTCCGTCCTTGCTTATGGTTGGGGTGCCAAAAGGCGAAGTGGCCGTTGTCGATGTCGAGGCCGTGGCGATGATGAGTGACAGCATTTTCGATGTCAAACCGTCCCTAATTAGCCGAAACACCTTAGAAAATGGAAACCGCAACTCAAAATCTCAAACAAAATTGGGTTAAGGTGGCGGAAGTTTATGATGGGATGGTTTTGCGGAAGTTATGGTGGAGGCCTTGGCAAAGATGCCAAAATGGGAACATTATGATGGAGTCAAATGATGTTGGAACCTATCTAGATGGATGGGTGGTCTCAATTGCTATCCAACGAGCTAAAGAATGTCAGAATCGGACTCTAGGTATGAAAGTTATGGTCAAAACGGTGAAACGCTCGTGGCTGAAACTCCAGGGGTCGGACATCCGGGGAGGAGGCCGGATTTCCAGGACCCGGTGTCAAGAAACTTGCACGATTTTGCGCTTCAGGAGCCTGATGTCCGGCCCGATGGCCCGAATGTTTTGGTGGGGTTTTTTGAATTGGGACAAAAACACACAAAATTAGGCAAGAAAACGAAGGGGAGGACTCCAAATTCGTGAGAACCTAAGCTTTGATCCAACATGATAAGGGGCCAAGCCCTAGATGTCGATCTTTCACGAATCGGAGGGGGATTCCACGAAGAACCTGGGGAAGAACGAGGAGAAATAACAAGAGAAACACTCAAGAACAAGTCCAATCACACATCTACTAGACTCAAAACCACACAAGATCCACAAGGTACAAGAACAACAAAGGGAAAGTATGATACATGGTAGAGTTCATCCCAAATCTCATGGGAAGTTGGGGCCTTGCAATCCCAGAGGATCTTCTGATGCGGAGCATCCTACGGTCATCCCCGTGTACACTTCGACTACCACCCAAGCCCCAAGTGCCATTGGACATAAGGTGAACTCGCTCCTAAGTTCCTCTCCTTTCAATTAAATCGAGACATGGATGCTACTTCAAGCGAAAACACTATGCATGCTTAGGTACCATGAAGATCTTCACGAGGACACTCAGAGTGAAGGGAAAGCTTCTATGAAAACGGCTTCGAAGACACACGAGCGAGAGGACCAAAGGAAGGCCATGTCACCTTCCAGGCCCCGGACATCCGGCCACACCCCAGACGTCCGACCCCTGGACATGCCAGCAGCACCAAGACTAGGCTGGAGGATCTACAGGCGCCAGACATCCGACACCGTCCCGGACATCCGGCCCAGGCCCGGAAACCGGCATCAAGCCCCGGAATTCCGGCCAGGAGATGCCAATACCGAGGCTCCCTGACCATGACCAGCTCGAACATCCGGCATAAGCCCGGACATCCGGCGGAACCCAAAGCCTCGGACATCCTGCCCCGTGCCCCGGACATCCGGCCCCAGGCCAGACATCCGGCGCCAGCCTGCGCGCATGGACGGGCCCAAGGCCCTTGTACCTCCCTCTCACTTACCCCTTCGTGGGCTAGCACTATATATACTCCACCCCCTCCTCCATTTTAGGGTTAGCAATGGTTTAGCTCATAGGTTAGTTGAGCATTGCTCCTTCCATATCCTTCTCCCTTGGAGTGGTACCTCTACGTGAGAAGATTCTATGGATGTCAAGACCCCTTCCTAGGGAAGATCCTCCGGGATTTCAAGGCCTCATCTACCCATGGGATTTGGGATGAACTCTACCATGTATCCTCTTTCCCATTGTTGTTCTTGTACCTTGTGGATCTTGTGTGGTTTTGAGTCTAGTGGATGTGTGGTTGGACTTGTTCTAGAGTGTTCCTCTTGTGATTTCTCCTCGTTCTTCCCCGTGTTCTTCGTGGAATCCTCCTCCAATTCGTGAAAGATCGACACCCACGGGTTTGCCCCGTATCATCTATGGTATCAAGAGCCACGTTTCTCACGAATTTTGAGTCCTCCCCTTCGTTTTCTAGCCTAATTTTGTGTTTTTTTGTCCCAATTCGAAAATCCCCACCAAAAATAGTCTCACCAAACAATTTGTGATTTGTTGGTTCTTGTGAGATTTTTTTGATTTTGATCCATGGAATTCATGTTTGGCAAGTAGATCTAGCTTTCCACTGTGAAATCCACCCTATTTTTTCTTTCCCCCCATCAATTTTGACCCCTGAGATCGAAATTTCTGCCCAAATCGAGTTCCCGCAGCCCAGAGTGCGATGTGCAATTATCGGGCCAGAAATCTGGCTCCTGGAGTGCAATTCGCGCCGATCTCTGGATATACGGTCCTGGATTTCCTTCCTAACCCCCGGATGTCCAACCCCTGGGAATTCAGCCTTTCGTGTTTAGCCATTTTGACCATAACTTTCACACCCCGAGTCCGATTTTGACGTTCTTTAGCTCGTTGGATAACTATTGACATCCTCCATCCATGCAGATAGATTCCAACATCATTTGACCCCATCATATTTTTGAAATTTTGGCAAGTTTACCAAGGACTCCACCATAACTTCCGCATAATCATACCACCATCCACTTTCGCCACCCTCCCAATTTTGTTTGAGATTTTAAGTTGCGGTTTCCTTTTCCTAAGATGTTTCGGCTAATTAGGGACGGTTCTACATCGACAACACTGTCGCTCATCGTCGCCTCGGCCTCGACATCAACATCGGCCACTTTGCCTTTTTAGCACCCCAACCATAACCAAGGACGGTAATCTCGACGACATCATTGTCCATTTCCTCGCCATTGCATTGATCACGTCGAGCCTATTGCGTATCTTACCCATTGAGACTAGCGAGTTGAGATTTGTGGGGCCGCATTACTTGTGCACCATAGTGTTACTCTTATGCCGCATAGCTAGTTTTAGTGTGCAAACATCTTGCTATCTACATTGTGCAATAAGTCTCTTCCGTGCATATCCATCATACTTGTCTCATATCTTGGTTCGAGCATAAAGCATAGAAAAAAGGAGCAAAAGAAGAAAAAGCTTTTAAGAAAAAGAGGAGATACAAAAGAGCTTATAAGCAATAGAAATAGGATTGAGCCATTTTGCATTGTAGATACTCTTGGATCATACATACATAGCATACTTAGGATTGCAGACGAAATGTTTACACTTTTAGGTTGGTGCACAAGCGCGTATCTAGCCCATTTGACCAATCGAGCTATTGTCTCTTCTAGTATCCACGCAACACGAGCTTTTCCCAGCTCTCTCACATTTTGTGCTCATTCCTTGGTTGCGCGGATCCCATTTATCTATCTGTTTGTGCGTTCCTAGTGCCACCATACCTATTGATCTATTTGCTTTGCATAGCAATTTTGTTAATCTTCCTCAACATTTTTGATATCTTGGATTAGCAATTGCTTGAATTTTGTGCCACTTGTCCTAACCAAGCCACTCGATAGGCTTTACTTTCTAGGTGTGAGTGAACAAGTCCGGTACCAATTCCACTATTATCTCAAGTCACATTGAGTGAAACGGGATACATCCTGAACTTTGGGAACGATATCTTGGTATTGTTTATCTCATATCCCACTCACCTTTGCTCGAGTCTTGTGATGGCTAGGCAAAGCACATCATCTTCTGATGAGGACATCCCTACTAATGTTACACCCACATCCCCACCAGCTACACATATTGGACCAGTTACTAGAGCCCGCGCATGCCAACTAAATTATCAGGTACTTTCGTTTCTTGGAAATCCTTATAATGTTCATGAACATATGATGCTGTCTAAATTAGATACTTTTGTTTTACTTATGAATGAAGGACCTAGCATGGACTAGAAGGATGGCCATTGGAGCGGGACCAAGAATGGAGAAGAAGGTGCGCGCGCGAGAAGGAACAAAGGACATTCCAGTGGTGATTTTCGCACATTGAAGCCATCATAAGGAGTGCTTGGAGGCTTGGACGAAATACACAAGATGCCACTTCATAAATTTCGTCCATAGGCTAATATAGGTGCTGCGTCACCTTATTTTTGGGCCAGGCCCATGTAATTTCGAAATACCACTTTTTAGGCTTTTTTTAGAGTCCATATGTGTGGGGAAACGGAGTTAGGGCTGGTTTCGGACCCCTCCTCCAAGGGGCCACGAAATTCCCCTCTATTCCCCCATATATACAACCCTTAGGGCATCGTTTTAGACTTGGGTTTTGTTTAGATTGAAAGTTCACCATAGCTGCAACTTCGCGTTCTTCGTTTGTGTTCCACGACCAGACAAAGGTGTCACAGAACCCCACTTTCATCAATAAAGCTTTCCTCTTATATTCGCAATATCCAGATTGCAATCTTAGTTTCTTGCTTGTTCTTGGTTTGCTTGCAGGAAACAGACCCTCGTGGTCAGGTTGATCGTGCTCCGGCATGGTCAATAACCTCTCAGAGTTGGTTTAGCGATTGCTAAGGCGCAACGTCCTCGCATGTTCGTAGTCAGATCGTCAAAGTCGACTCTACCATAAAAGATAACCACATCTCATCGAAAGACAGGGACAACTTCGCCTCTATCATCTTCGGTCTTTGATGACTACATCGACATGAACAACTACATCAACCAAAAACTCGAGCGACTCGCCATCGACATACGACACTCCGAAGCCCGAAAAATAGACTACATCAACAACAAGTTGGACACACACATGGGGCAACTTAGACACATGGTGGACAACTACAAGTCTTATTACCCTTTGTCATCTTCAAGTCGGAGACGCTCAAGGCGTAAATCTTCGGAGTGCCCAACCTAAGCAAGCATCACGCGGCAGAGTCTTCATCTTCGAGACGACCGCCAAGACGACGGCAAGAAACAAGCGCGCCAAGACGAAGAACGCCGTCAACCACAAGCTTCGACGCCAACACCAAGGCGACCGACTACACGCATGGATGAACCTTCCATCATGTTCGTGACCTACATCATCGTGAAGTGCAAGTCACCTCCAAGAAACAAGTGCGCGAAGACGAAGAACATCATCGAGTACACGCTCTACGTCACACTACGGTCAACCTTCATGAGCACAAGTGTAGATCGCGCGATGATATCCAACAAGGATAAGCTTCGACGCCAACATCAAGGCCACTGACTACACACATGGGTGACCCTTCCATCTTTTGAAGCACCCCAAGGAAGATGTCCGAGCATGGGAATCTCCCTTCGGTCATGGAGGCGCGCGACGAGGAGCCATCTTCGGCCCTCATACAGGGCAACAGTGACAAGATGGTCGAGCATGGGATTTTACCTTTGATCATGGCAGCAAGTGCAACCCTCTTCGACACCATGAAGACGGCGACCACATGGGACTCACACTTGTAGTCGAGCAACGAGGCCGAGCTTGGGATGTTCCCTTTGGTCTTGGAGGAGCGTGATGTTTTTCTACATCCTACGACATTCATCTTCAGAGGCGTTATGGACGAGGAGGTTGAGCATGGGACTATCCCTTCAACCAAGGCGGTGCAAGGAGTTGAGCATGGAGACATTGGCACCTACGTCTCTCCGACACCGACATATGATGACATGCCCCAATTTCCATGTGAGGAGAGCCACCACCACATGAGTGAGATGAGTGACTGCACCATATGTGACTTTGAGTGCATTTCCTATGAGAGGATGAGCGTGATCACCACTAGCCCCACACACTATGCCAATCTTCTTATGTGAGGTTGCGAGCCATCACCACCCTTTGAGTGACTCAATCAACCATATGAGTGAGAGCATCCTAGAGGGAGTGAGTGATCCACAACACATAGTGAGTGAGGTAGTTGAGAGGGCATGTGAGGCAACTATGATTTCTAACCACTTAACCTCTACTCCTATTGTGTCTTCTTCTTTGGTGCAAGGTCTCCTACATGACAACGTGCCTACCCTCGACGACTCCATTCCTCCAATGGGAATTACGATGTCCATGGTGGACGATGATGCACCCCCACATGGTTCCATCATGATGTTGGCCACGAGTTAGTCCTTCCCACCTCACCTACATCACATGAGCGGAGCTATAAAGGTAAAATAGGTGAAGGTTCTTTGATTGTCCCACTAGTGGACTATCATGCCATTAATTCCTTGCATGATGTTGATCACCTTATGGACACACCACATGCTATGTATTCTTCATGTTTAGATGTGCCACAATTTTTTTATGAATATGATGATGAGCATGTTGACTTACCTAGTTGTGATGCTATACTCCATAAGATATAATGTGAAAATTCTATTGGTCACATCATGTTTGATAATCCCCTAAACTTGTCATATGCTATGAGTGAGATTACCCATATTGCATCATTTCAATCTCACCGTAGTGCCTATGCATATCCCATAAAAATTAATCCCATTTGCTCATATGGCATAGACGACAAGCCCCTAGTTATTAGCATTTGCTTTTCTTGTGATGATATTGCCATGCTTCCTTTGCATCATTTGCGCAATAATTCTCATATGCCATGCCATGATCTCCATGATTTGGAAATGCATTGTTTTGGTTGTTGTCCATATTCTCCGACTTATGCTTCCGCTATTGCACATGAGGAGACCTCCATAGTTTCCTCATACATGTTAGGAGATATTGTTCCATCCCATCCATTGCATGATTCCACACCTTGTGCGCATCACCCCATACTTTAAATTGCTACACATGATTATCATGATGCATCTGATATGTCATGCCATGACAATGATTATAGATCGCATGATTGCATACATTGCATGCACTATATGCATACCATGCGTAACAATGCTCTCAATTCAAGTGATGCACTACATATTTCTAGTCTTCAACCATTCCAATGCTATACATAATAACAAACCTTTCATGATGGATGACATGTTCTTATATCATCCATATCATTTATTTGAGCATTGGATATTTTGTGCTAATGCACACATGCACATGCACATCCTAACGGATGATGTATACATATACCACGAGCACACAATTTTTCCCTTGTCTTTGTTGTGTGTAGGTACTCATGATTACTCGTCAACCTCACAATCCCATGAGTTGACGAAAAGAGCTCTTGAGAGCACCGATGCTTTTGGATTCATTGGAATGTGTCTCCAACCATTCCCCTCGCGCAAGAACTACGCGCACCTCTGCTACTTGGTTCTCACACGACTATGGGCTATATACCACTTGTTACCTTATGCTCATGTTCGCGTGTTCACCTTGCATGTTATGCCTCATTCTATGCTTTTGCCATGCGATTGTGACCCTTGCTATCATTTACCCATGATTCACCATTACACTATTTCTATGAGTATTTGCATGCTTGGTGGAGATCCTAGCTGTTATTGCCACGTTCACCGCATGTGCCATGCTATTGTTGTTTCTTGTGTTGGGAGAGTCATGATGTTCCATTCCTATTCACATAGGACTTCTTGCCAATGCAATGACGATACTTTGCTCATATCTCGTTTTCATGCTCGTGATATGTCATTTCCACTATATATGCCCACTATTTGCAAACGTGACATGATTTCCATGATTACATCTAGTATGTTGCATCTTCGCGCTACTAGCTTCCATGCCTTGATTACTATGATCACTTGCCTTGTTGCGTCACCCATGTTATATACTTGCTCTTTTCCTTAGGTTGATGACATACATGGCCATGCCTCTCACATGATTAGTGTTGATCATTGTTTCTTGTCTACTTTACTTGCATCTTGTAGTGAGTGCACCCATGTTATGCTTATTGATGATCTTGGAGACTTGGACATATTACTTGTTATGCATGCTATTTGGATTGAGCTTCATATATTTGGTTGTGCTACCATCATATGCTTACATGCCATGTCGCGTTCTCTTGTCCCTTCTTATGATAAGAATGATGATGACACTTGTTGGGTATTTCACCACACGAATGATAGGTTTTACATTCACGCTAACCTCATTTGTTTTTTTGAGTGTTTGTCGTGTTCTTTCAATTTGAAGGCTTTGCAAGGTGGTCTCGTCATGACACATATTGGTCATGCGAAGGCACACATGATGAGCGACAACAACATCTTCGGGAACTCTCCCATAGTGAACTCGTTCCTT
The DNA here is from genome assembly GCA_039707655.1 of Elymus sibiricus. Taxonomy (NCBI): domain Eukaryota; kingdom Viridiplantae; phylum Streptophyta; class Magnoliopsida; order Poales; family Poaceae; genus Elymus; species Elymus sibiricus. The sequence continues at coordinate 246,318,860 of CM077665.1, forward strand.
TTGGGTCATTTTCCCATGCACTTATCGAATGGTTCACATTTCCATTGTTGTTTCCTCCTTATTGCTTACATGCTACATCTCATGGATGGAGAAGCAACATCTCATGTTGAGCCATTTAGACTTGGGTACATCCCCATGCATTTAGAAACTTGCACCTACACTTCCACACTTGTTGTCCAACATGATAAATGGAAACATGCTTTCCACAACAAATTTGCTCCTTATGAATGGATTGACTCACATTTTGAATGGCTTCATGCATCTTGTCTTTCCATCTCATACTTGATATATGAGCTTGTGCACTTCCTTAGCAAATTTGTTGTGATCTACCTTGATGGACTATTTATACATGATGATCATTTTGTCCAACATCAATTGCATGATACCATCATCTTTTTTAGCACCATTTGCCATGTTCATGCTTTTGATAAATCTTCTCTTTATGAAATTATGCTACATAATGGTAGAATTTGTGACTTGGTGCACATAGAGCTTGATCCCATGGATGCTTTGCATATTATTCTCATTCATTCTATAAAGCTTCATGATACTTGTGACGAACATTCTTGCCGGAGGAACTCATGCTTAATTGATGTACACCTTCTGTGCGCTACCAATGTATTTGCAAGTGTACTTTGTCTTTGCTCATTTTGCATGTACACCATCTCGGAGTCATCTTGGAGAACTTTGGGGCACCATGACTTCCACTCCGTCGAACTACAAGTTCGTCCATGACTACCATTTCCATGGTGATGAGGATTTTGATCCGAGGACGGATCTTTCGCAAGGGGGGCGGGGCAGATGATGCGGAGCATCCTACGGTCATCCCCATGTACACTCCGACTACCCCCAAGCGCCAAATGCCATTGGACATAAGGTGAACTCGCTCCTAAGTCCCTCTCCTTTCAATTCACTCGAGACATGGATGGTACCTCAAGCGAAAACACTATGCATGCTTAGGTACCATGAAGATGATCACGAAGATGCTCGGTGTGAAGGGCAAGCGTCTATGAAGATCGATTCGAAGACACACGAGCGAGAGGACCAAAGGAAGGCCAAGTCGCATTCCAAGCCCCAGATATCCGGCCACACCCCGGACGTCCGGCCCCTGGAGATGCCAGCAGAACCAAGACCAGGCCAGAGGAGCTACAGGCGCTGGACATCCGGCCCAGGCCCGGAAATACGGCATCAAGCCCCAGAATTCCGGCCAGGAGATGCCAGTACCGAGGCTCCCTGACCACGACCAGCCCGGACATCCGGCGGAACCCAAAGCCCCGGACATCCGGCACCCCCGCGAATGGCCGGATATCCGGCGCCTGCCTACGCGCATGGACGGGCCCGAGGCCCATGTACCTCCCTCTCACTTACCCCTTCGTGGGCTAGCACTATATATACTCCACCGCTCCTCCATTTTAGGGTTAGCAATGGTTTAGCTCATAGATTAGTTGAGCATTGCTCCTTCCATATCCTGCTCCCTTGGACTGGTACCTCTACGTGAGAAGATCCTGTGGATGTCAAGACCCCTTCCTTGGGAATATCCTTCGGGATTTCAAGGCCTCATCTCCCCATGGGATTTGGGATGAACTCTACCATGTATCCTCTTTCCCTTTGTTGTTCTTGTACCTTGTGGATCTTGTGTGGTTTTGAGTCTAGTGGATGTGTGATTGGACTTTTTCTTAAGTGTTCCTCTTGTGATTTCTCCTCGTTCTTCCCCGTGTTATTCGTGATCTTCATAGAATCCCCCTCCAATTCATGAAAGATCGACACCCATGGGTTTGCCCCGTATCATCATCCCTACAAGAGGGGTCTTGACATCCACTTGGATCTTCTCACATAGAGGCCATCTCCATGTAGGAGGTAAGTGGAAGGAGCAAAGCTCAACTAACTAAGAGCTAAACCATTGCTAACCCTAGATGGAGGAGGGGACGTCTATTTATAGTCCAATGTGAGTTGGGGTGAGAGAGGAGGATACATGGGACCTTGGCCCGTGGGCAGCGCGTAGGCAGGCGCCGGATGTCCGGGGTGAGGGCGGGATGTCCGGCTGTTCACGAGGCGCCAAATATCCAGCCTGGCGCTGGACCGATCATGTGAGGTTCTGGACTCCTCACGCTGGATTTCCGGGCAGGGGCCCGGATGTCCAGCCTGCCTTGGGGCGCCGGAGGTCCGGCGGTCGGTCGTATGTCCTACCGCTGTAGAGTCGCTTGGCGTCTGCTTCTCTCTGGTCCTCTCCTGGTTGGCGGTGCCGGATGTCCGGGCTCCAGTCGGATGTCTAGCCGTTGTAGCTCTACGGCGACTCCACTTGAGGTGCTCGTTCATCCATCTCCTTGGTTGCTTGGCCTTCACTCCGGGTGTCATCATGGTCGTCCCGGATGTACCTGATTATACACAAGGTTCGTAGCATCCGTGTCTCAAGTGGATTGAAAGAGGAAACACGTAGGAGCGAGTTCACCTTTTGTCCAATGGGGCTTGGGGAGTAGTTGACCGTAGGATGCTCCGCATCAAACCAGGAGCCCGAATACAAGCTTATGAACTACTCCCTCTGTTCAGAAATATAAGACGTTTTAGAGACCTGTGACAAGTCTCTAAACCGTCTTATATTTCTGAACAGAGGGAGTACAAACAATTGTCTGGTTTGCAAAGAGAAAAGCAAGAGGCTTAGTGGCTCAAGGAGGAGGAAAAGCACCTAAAAAGGAAGCCGGGAGCTTGGAGGGAATTCAAACATGCTTTACAGTCAAACACACTCGAAGAACAAGATAAGTGCGGATACGGAAATCAAGTACTTTTACAAAGAAACAACTCAGAAAGGACCTATGATTCAGAGTCAACATCTTCACCTAGAGATCCCTCGAGAAGTGTTGCATCTCCCGGACCGCTCTCCTCGTCAGCTGGAGCAAAGGAACCAACAAGTTATTCAACAAAGCCCGCGACCACATCCTGCGAGGCCTCGACTCTCCTTACTCTGCCCAAGGAGATTCACAAAGTCCGCAAACAGAAATGTGGGATCCGCAAGATGAATATCCGCGATAACATGTTGTCTTGCAGCGCTGCCACATTGCGGGCCTCGGCCTCCATCGCTTGCTGGAACTCTCTCGTGAAGGTTCCCACCTTGACGACAAAGTACTAGAAAAACAAGGCATAGCTCCCCACGTCATCAGCCTGGAAATTAAGGGACCCTGGAATATCCATCTGTAGCTCCCCGGCGATCTCGAAGATGCGGTCATGGACCCCCTTGAAGATGTCGCATTGCATCTTACAATGACCCCGAATCTGGTCCATCTCTTCGCCCCGCTTCGTGAGGTCACTCACGAGCTGGGGGTTTTGCATATTAACGTGTTACAGCTCCGCTTGACAATCGGAGAGCTTGTGAAGAGCCCCGTCCCGGGTTTTCTCATTAAGGGTTGCCAAGGATTTAGCTTCGCCAACATATTTCTTCAGCGAGGACAGCTGCCTTTCCAGGGCCAGGCGTTTGTGTCGAAGGCCTTTCTTTTTTCAGTGAAACGGTTCTCCTGGAGCGTCATCTTCCGCTGGTATTCAGAGTGGACCTCTTCTTTCTGCCGAAGAAGAGCGTCGACAAGAGTCTTCTTGTTCTCGGCATCGTGCTTGTTGCGACGGTCCCTCAGACAGACATCAGCGGCTTCCACATTAGCCTGATGGCCAACCTCCTTGTGCAAAATAGCCCCTTCCTGGGTCTCCATATTAACCACCCGGACGTCGAACACTTCTTGAAGCAGCTCTAGCCTCTCCCTCTCGGTGCGAAGATCCGATGCCGACTTCTCGGTCTCCGCTTCACGGGTTGTAACGTCGGCTTCCCGGCTGGACACGACCGTATCCCGGGAACCCACGGTGCCCGCCCGAGGTGGGCGTTCAGGGCTAAAGGCTACGAGATTTCCTTCGACAACATATTCCTGGGGCCTTGTGGCATTCTCCGTTGCGTAAGTCCCACTCGTACGGGCGGCCTCGGCCTCTTGACGGGCACATTCTGATCGGAGGAAGTAAATCTTCCAAGCTTCACGGAGGAAACGCTATCCTCGGGACAAGGTATCTCTCTCGACTGCCATATGGATGCCAAGACGATCAATTGCCAAATCCACCGGATTAGTGATGTCGCCTGCCGACGAGCCCGTGTCGCCGCCATTGCAACCGCTCAGGGCCAAGGAGGGACCCTGAATCTGGCCGACCCGTGAGGCCAAGGACGGTAGGAAAGGCTCCTAGAGGGGCGGCTCGTCTTGACGAGGTGGTCCCGCGGAGGCTAGGGTGATAGGAGACGCCTCTGATGCACCCTCGGTCAGGGAAAATCCCGACGGTCCCTCAGTTGGGCGGACTGCATCGATGTCGACAAGCTCAGGGGCCTCCGTGGCCTCACCGCTCTCATCGGTAACGCCTCCAGGTACGCCCCGCCGGGGGGGCTTCAAGCATCATTGCCGTCAAGGGCTCCTCTTCGTTGGTGAAAGGGGCGGCACATGTATAAAAAGGATGAAGTCTTGTTAGTAAAGACCAAACAGATGATGGAAATGAAGGCCTAACTAAGATAGTCAGGCCGACCTATTTCCTCGGGCCCTCGGCACGGCCCGCTGCCACAAAGCTGCCTCCCGTGGCTGGGATCCCTTGTAAGCGCCCCTGTTTTCGGTAGGAGATGTTAATTTCTCTCAGCTGCCTCGGGCTCCTCCATCCTCTCGACGTTGACTCCTGGGAATAAAACCATAGGCCGGGGGCTACACATATAAGGAAAATTAGAAGACCATCCAATGATTATACAACAGTGGGGCTAAAGCGAAGACTCATGAATCTGTGGCGCACCACTGACGCCATGGCAGGCATCCCGCGGAAGACGTAACCCGGGACACCCTGTCGGCAAGGCCTTCAGGCGAATCCAAAGCCACGAACTCTGGCACACACCCACCATCAAGCACACGGGAGGATGGCAGGAGGCTCTCATCTTCGTTGCTCCGGCCAGCCAGGTCGCCAGCTGAATGGCGTCCTCGTTTGGGTCGCCCAAACGATTCCATGCTCCCCCGGGAGGGAGATCCTCTTTTCCTATGTGACGCTACGAACACAGATGGGGCACATTGGACCGATGAGGAGCCTTCAGCCTCACTTTCCTCCTTCTTCGGACTCCGGGCATGATCGAGGTGTGATGTTGCCGAAGGGCCCCTAAAAGGATTGGCGCGCCCCGCGTCCCCCATACCTTTGGGAACGACGCCCCACCTGTTGCACTCTGGCAGGCCCTCCAGGAGGGCCTCACGGGTCCTGTCATCATGCAGGGGCAAGACTGGTACGGGAAGACTCGTGTCAACCACAACATTGAAAAAAAAACCTCATCAGCTACTTGAGCCTCGTTTCGTCAAGGGCGGAGGCATGGAGTCGCGTAGGATCTTGGGGCCCGTGGTACAACCAGTAAGGGGTCGCCTGGTCCTGCAGAGGGGCTACCCGCACCCGGGCGAAACTGAGGGCCATAACACAGCTGTCAAGACCACTCTCTACAAGACACTTGAGGCGTTGGAGCACGGGGGTAAGTCCACTTCCCACAGGACTACTGGCCCAGCCGTCATATTCTTCTGCTGGAGTAGCCGGTGAGAACAGTCACACACACTCACGTTAAACATCAACTATCGCCCAGTTCTGGCACCACTCATATAATGGGACAAGAAGGTTCAAAGGAATAAAACCTGCTTTGACTTCCTTCCCAGCGAGGTGGAAAGACACGCAGCTGGAGATCTGGTGGTTAGAATCTATGCACGCCATGAAGAAATGGCAAAAGAGTTCCAAAGAGGGCCGCACACCCACAAATCCTTCACATAAGTGGGAAAAGGTGAAGCATGTTGATGAGGAGCATCCCATGGTCATCCCCATGGATCCTTCACCAACACTGCAAGCTCCAAGTGGACCTATGACAAGAGCTCGTGCACGCGCCATCAAAATTGAGGTGAACTCTCTCCTCCGAGGCCGCCGGGAAATGTAAAGAGCACCAGGCTGTAAGACAGCGGGTTCCCGTATGGATGCATATCGATGCAGCCGGCTATGATGTCGAGATCGTCGACAGTGATGGCTTGTCGCGGGCTATCTCATAGGTTAAGTGGCCCTACCAAGACCCCTCGGGTTCGACCCCCGTCGACCTTATGCAAGGCCCAGCCGCTGATCTACTCCGCTTCGCTCTCAAGAATTTGCCTTCCTTCATCTCCATGGAGCCTCTTTTGTTATTTTTGAAGGACACGTTCTATGGCGGTGGCTCGGCATCGTCAGCTGCCAAGTCAGACCTCATCGACGATGCCGACGCCGACAACGGCACCCTATCCGTCTCTTCCAAGGGGAAAGAGCCCATCCATGACATCAGGGAGGGTACCCTGCATCCCTGCTCTTCCAAGGGGAAGGAGCGCATCTGTGACGATAGGGAGCACACCCATAATCCGCGCTCTTCTAATGGGAATGTGCCCATCTGTGACTGGTGAGGAAACCCATCTCATGTTAAATTACTTCACTCATGTTAAATGTATGGACTCTGCAGTTGAATTTCATCAATACCTGTCTCAAGAGCCATATATGGTTCATGTTAAACCTAGTGCAGTTAACATGTTCACTGTTTATTTCAGTTCTTTCACATGTGATGTTCAGTTATACAATTTCATGTTTAAGCACCGGCTACGTTCTATGCAATTTCGACAGTACAGTTTGAATGACTATTTTTGGTTGCTATCAAGCCTGTTGTAATGAGCATAAGCCTTGTTTAACTGTTTTCCTAGGTCGGTTGTTTGTACTGGGCATATGTCCTGGTTCAATTGCTATATACTATGCCTTTTTATTTCAGTTATTCACGTTGTGAAGTTCTATATCTGCAAGTATGCACTTTTCGGTTCAATTTCATCATACCAGTTTCAACGGCCATATGTAGTTCCTGTTAAGCCTAGTGTAGTTAACATGCCTACCGTTTATTTCTGTTTTTTCACAATGTGATGTTCAGTTATACAATTTGATGTGTAAACACGAGCTACATTCTATGCAATTTCAACAGTACCACTATGAATGACTATATTTGGTTGGTGTTAAGCTTGTTGTAGTGAGCACAAGCCCTTCCATTTTTATGTAACTATAACTAGTGTGCTTAAACGTGCACAATACCAGTTAGAATGACTATATTTTGTTGTTGTTAAATGCTAAGCCTATTGCAGTTAACACGCATCTCCACTTATTATTAGCTTAGCTAGCGTGCTTAAACCTGCACACTGAAGCTATCATTTTGTGATCATGTTGTTTACCATGCATATATTTGGTTGATGTTTAGCCTGTCAGTACTTAACATGCCTTTCGGTGTACTTACCCAGGACAATATCGGGAACATCTATTGTTTTTCATCGAGGTTAGTTTCATCACATGGCTTATATATATACTCCATCCGCCCCAAAGTATAAGATGTTAACACATCAAATATGTGAGTATTTTGGATGTAATAAGATCTTATATACTGGGAGAGGGAATACTGTACTATGTCATTTTGCAATTTCTGTTTACCTTCTAATACTAACTTGTTGCTTGTAGGTACATATGTCACTGGTACAGATCCGCGTGTCGACCCTTTTGGCGTATGGGGCAATGAGATATTCATGAACCAGCATCAAGTGAGGAAACTTATAAAGGTTGTTAATAAAACGGGACAAAATATGGCAATTAAACTATTTCTTTACACCTTATCCAAGACAACAGTGAACTCCAGGATGATAAATATGAACTCTGTACCCTTCTTTTTACTGTCCATAATGAGTTGTTAGCTTACAAATTTACAATGTCTGAATCTGTTTTGTTTGTAGTGGTTCTCAAAGCAGTTTACTTAGGATTACCTCTCAAACTACATGATTGGTGGACGTGCAAACATTAAAGTATATCTACCAGGCCACGATGACTACCTAGATGTCCTCATCAACACAGAGAAGGATGGGCGGTCCGCCATCACAAGGGGCTGGCCTAGAGTCGTCCGTGCATTCTGCATGGAGGAGGACACAATATGGGCATTCCGCTTCACCTTGTACAATTGCCAGAGTGTCTTTCGCCTCTTCCTTTACCGTATTTAATACAAGTATGCAACCGTGGTTCATCATTATTTATCTGGTCCTAATGTAATTATTATTTCTTGATGTAATTCTTGAACATATGTACCTGTGAATGGAATAATGCATTGGTTGTTGAAACTATGTCTATATAATATGGATATGAAAAATGCAATAGCCTATTATCAAATTCAAATCCTATAGAATTTTAAATTGTGGCGATTAAAATAGCCGAAAAATAAGCTCTGCAGGTCATTACACCGCACACGGTTTGTAAAGCAGAACGTGTGTGATATACCCCATGATTCGACACGTTTCAGAGAGAGAAACCGTGTGCCACAATGCACACAATTGCCGTCTGTAAACCGTGTGTGATGTTAGACAATATCAGAAACGGTTAAGCAGACCTAAATGTTTTGTGAGAGTCTGCTTATCATACACGATTTATAATGTTTAACTGTTTGTTATATCGTATGCATCCGACACGAGTATGACTGTTGGAGCGTTTGCGAATCTTCGTATATCGCAAACGACGCTGTAGGACAAAATGTGTGTGATTGTCTCCTTATCATACACGCTTTACTATTATGAACTGTTTGCGATTCGGCACATCGTAAACGCTGCACTACAGAATTCCGCGTGCGATGTTAGTGTGATCTCACACGAGCTGATGGGCCGTATGGGAAGGGCGCCATATCTCATATAGTTGACAGGCGACTCTCGTTTGTGATAGATACGGAAATCCCATATGCTTCGTTTTGCTAAACGTTTGTGTTCGTTGGCCTCCATCGCCGACGATTTTGCCGTGTCGTGTGGGATGGACCCCCCTATCGCCCACACAGGCAAGGCGACGGTTTTCAACTACGTCACGGAAAGGGGTTAAAAACCGTTTTTATAGCACGTCGCTGCACCAGTGAAGCTTCACCCCATCGTGGTGATAAACAATACTGCAGGATGGTCCAAAGATGACACATCAATTAGAGACCCTTCGACGAAACTGTGTGCGATCTATCAATCGCAAATGGTATAGTTCAAGCTCCGCCGCCAATGACGAAAACCGCGCGCGATGAAGGAAAGAACAAATACGGTTCAAAAAATAAGTTGCGTGTGTGATGTGGCTGATACAGTTTGTTCTTCTGAACTGTTTGTGATTATGGAAGATAACATAATCGGTTAACAAACTATATACATGTGCGTAGTGCGGCATATAGTTCACTCGGACAAACTGTTTGCGCTGATCCAGCAGAACACAAACGAGTTAGCCGAAGAAGGCGTGTGTGATACCCAGCAAATAGTTCATTCATCAGAATTGTGTGGGAAGACCAATAATAACCCAAACGATTCATCCTGACAACAGTGTGTGTTGTGTGTACCCGACAAACAGTTCATTCATCAGAACTGTGTGGGAAGACCAATAATAACCCAAACGATTCATCGTGACAACCTGTGTGTGTTGTGGGCACACGGTTGCTGCTAATAATTGTATGAGATGAGATTTGCTCTGTTTGCACAACATCTATATGATCTGTTTACAGAACACCAACTTTATTGTTGCATAACCAACTTGAACATACAGTTACATAAGTGACTACACAACACATGTACATTCCTCAATATAAATTTACAAGAAGTAGACGATCACCAAATCATACTGTTCTTCTGATGACGGTTGCCGACACTGCTCTACTTGTGGCTATCCCTCGCCGTCTGTAGGAAGGAGGCACTTCCTCATGTCAATGATCCTCCTGTACATCTCGTAGCTGGTGTACAAGTCCTTGGCCGTGTACTTGATGTGTTCTTCATCCAGTTCTTTCACCCACGCCGTGTGCCACGCAATCTTGTGCTTGTGGCACTCAGCCTTCATGTCTCTGTAGTAGGGGTCAATGATGGTCACGGCAAGGTCAACCAGGGAGTCCTTCTCGCCGCCCCAGACCATGTACTGACATTGGATGTTGACAAGCTTCTGGAAGGACAAGCTCGAAGTCTTGAGCACCTTTAGATCGTTGGTGGTGTCCACCGTTGCGAACCTGTAGTCGGGGCTATTGACAAACCTGGCAAAAAGCTCGCAAGGCCTTGTGGCAAGGCAGTAGTGGTAGATGAGCCCGTGATGGCACACGCACAACTAGGCGACGGCAACCTTCTGATCATGCCCGACACGACCGCCGGTGTACTCGAGGTCAAAGCTGACCACATTGTACTTGTCATCCTTAGGAAGCAGCTGCTCCAACGTGTTCATGGAGTTCACCACCACGACCGGGTCGTTGGTGTACACCACATAGAGGTCCGTCTTCCTGATGTGTGTGTCCACTTTGACAATAGTGGCGAACTGCCGCTCGGCGCCGGCAGCCGCCATTGGATCCGCACGGGAAGTTTGAAGCGATGAAGAGATGTGCATCCTCTCTCTATTATTTACCATCGTGGGTATGCTTCTTGTGTTGTGTGGCGCGATCGGAAGGTGGAAGAGACGAAGGTAAATGGCCGCATCAACCGCATGGTAGTTTTTGCTGCGCTTTACTGCATGGTGGCACTAGGAGCGACGCAACCGCTTGCATATGGCTCCCCGAACGTACGTGATCGTTCGCGCGTGGATGCCGGCAGAGCGAGCGCGCACAGACGCGAGCACAACGCGCCGTGGCCGCATCAACCGCCTCATGTGCACATTCATTCGCAACGGTGCGTACAGAATGACCGTTCGCTTTGTAATAAAATGCAAACGGTTTTTTATTATTAACCGTCTGCGTACTTGTCATTTCTCCGACCTCCATCCCGTCTTGTCACTGCGTTTCCGCACGAGGATTCCAATGCACGCTTCGGGAGCGCGCAGGTTCCCACGCAAGCTTCCCGCCCGGCTCGCCGAAATGCCCCAAACACCCAATGCTTCGGGAGCGCACAACGTTTCGTTTGGGCTTCCCGTTCCCACGCAACCGCGCAGGAACGCGCGCAAGCTTCCCGTTCCCACGCAACCGCGCAGGAACACGCGCAAGCTTCCCGCCCGGCTCGCCTTGGCCGCCTGCTTTATAAACCCTCATGGACGGCCTCTCCAAATCGCATTCATCCCCGCACTGCCTTTAGCTTCCCAAATTTGCTTCTCCCCCAATCGCCAATGGCACCTGTCCGTCGTCGTCGATCCGCCACTCTGCCAGAGGGCAGCTCTAGCTGGGAGGCTGCACCACGTTGGTGGTGTAGTACCCGGAAGCATGTAGTGTGTGTGGCGTCCTTGTTGGTTGTGCGCACGACACCCACAACACGCTCCTCCACATTTGCCCGAAGGCAGCTGCTGCCGGCGACCGCCGTGGCCCCCACCCCATCGCCGGTCGCCGTTTTCGCCACCCCACCGTTTGCGTCCTTGGCCGCCACCACACCAGCGTCCGCCTTGGCAGCCACCCCACGGTCAGCCACCGGGGCCATCACCCGCTCCGCCACCACGGCCCGAAGGCGGGAGGAGGAGGCCGCCGCTGAAACACATCCGCTCGGCTTTTGCGTCAGTGGCCTAGTGCGCTACATCAACTTCCTACATGAGGAGGAGGAGCGCCAGGTCGAGCATGCAAAGAGGCTCACCGCCGTCGTGGCCGCAGCAGACGCCGCAGCTATGGCGTGGAATGAGATCTACGCCGAGTCCCGCTGCTTCGAGGAGGCGCGTCAGGAGCGGCGGAGGGCAGCAGCGGCAGCCGACGAATTCGACTCCTCCAGCTCGTCGGTAGGCTTCTCCTCCTCTGCCTCTTACTAAACGCGCTTGACAGAGGTGAAGGCTACTGGCAGTAGCACGAAGCCCCTTCGGAGTAGTATTTAGGGGCTATTTTGTCCAGTTCATCTAACTATACATATGGTTGAACTGTCCCACCTACTTTAAATTAGCTAGTATATATAGTTGAACTAGCTATTTCAGTACGTGGTTGGCATCAAATGGGGAAAAGTTTGTTCGATTCAGCTGTCGAATTGAACTATTTTGTACAAAGACCAATGCTCTATCTATGAATGAAATCTATGTTTACTGAATTTCATATGCAAAATTGCGCCGTAATAGTGATTTTGTTCCTGCAAAATTGGACAAATCTCAGTGTTTCCAATTTGACAAATGAAAATTTACCCAATATGACAGATTCTAATCTTACCCGACTCCTACTGCCAATGCATCTATCGGTGCTTACATGGGGTGCTTAGTGTATTAAATGTCTTAGCAACTCAAGTCCACAATGAATTGTTGCTAAGGTCCCTTCATTTAATGATTTAGCAACTAAACTCTTGCACGCATTGGTGAGTTTCCTTCATTTAAGTGTTTTGCCAAGGTTCACGCGCTCGGCATTGTTTCTTCATGTGGTCACCAAACTCATATCTCTCCTTAATTACCTTCCCACATCAGATTTTTTTGCATACATGGCAACCTCAGCAGTTAGCACCAGTACAAGGTGTAGCATCGGGAAGGGCACACGGGTCATCATTCACAATCATTTGTGATGACGCGATGAAAAAATGCCTTCGCGCCATATTTTCGCTTGGCTTAGTAGGGAAGGAACAATTGCCCTCGGTTTGCATACGGGTATTCAGTCTGAAACGTCTTTGACGACTGGCAAAGGACACGTCACCCCGATGAGCGTGCGCAGGACACTGCTCGCACGCCACCCGTCTACTCAAACACCTGTCCGCATGCTACCTCCTGGCCAATACCGATAGCGACACGTGGCCCGCACGTAAATGGTTTGTAGAACGTCCATGAATTATAAATAATACGCCCGTTTGCGATGGTAACGTGACAGATTTTTGTTCCAAAATGCCTTTGTTGGCTATTAATAATACTTGCTCTTTCTTTCAAAGTGGACACTAAAAATACAACAACATATTTGTGCTTATATGATGAGGCCCTGCCCAACATAGACCTGGTGACTGTAGTTCATATTTGAATTATGTACATTAAATGCACATAAAACTCAATTAATGTATAAAAAAACCATACGAACCCTTAATAATTTCATATTTTTGCAGTACACAGCTATTGCTTTATGTTGTTTCTAGAAAAAAAATCAAGGAGAGAAGAGGCATCGGATGTCGTTTCACCCGTAGATGTGGCTTGCATATGTTCCCTAACGGGAACCACTGGACGTATCTTATTATGTGAGAACCTCCGGTTTGTAAGAGGCTTGTGACAAAACATGTCCAAGTTGGTATTTTTTTACCACGGCATATGTGTGCCTTGTCATGACACCATTCCAAGTTTCATGAATTTTTTACGGAGTTTTGGATTTACGAGAATTTGGAAACCAAGTTTCTCGATATTTGTGGTCGAGCCAACATGCTTAGATGATTTAAATTCGTTATCATTTCTTGCATGTGACCTAACACATGCATCCAAGGACACATATATGATTTTTCAACCCATTTTGCCGCCCCGAACCTTGTGATTGTAGATCAAATTTGAATTATGCACATTAAATAATGCACCGAAAACTCAATTAATGTATTTAAAAGCTAGATGATCCCTTAATTTATTCATATTTTTGCACTTCGCACCTACATGTCTATGTTGTTTCTATAAAGAAAATCAAGGAGAGAAGAGGTATCAGATGTATTTTGGCCCGCATATGTGACATGCATATATGTTCCCTATCGAAACTACAAAGCTTGTGGTGAGGAGCTCCGATTTGTAAAGGGGATTGTGCAAGAACATGTCCAATTTGGACAATTCTTTTACCACGGCATATGTGTGCCCTTGTCACGAGACCATGCCAAGTTTCATGAATTTCTAACGAGTTTTGGATTTACGGGAAATTTAAAACCAAGTATCTCAATGTTTGCAGCCGAGCCAACAGTCAATGAGATGTTAGAAATCCATTCCCATTTCTTGCGTGGGACCTAAACATGCATCCAAGGAAAGGCATATGTTTTTTCAACCTATTTTTCATGTGTTCGACCTTGTGATTGTAGTTGAAATTTGAATTATGCACATTAAACGGCTAGAAAACTCAATTAATGTGTTAAATAGGTCTCACGAACCCTGGAAAAAATCCTTAGTTTAGCATGACTATCATGTGTTGCTCTATGTTGACTCCAGAAATAAATTCAAGGCGAGAAGAGACAACGGATGTTGTTTCGCACATAAAATGTGAACATTCCCTATCGGAACACACGAATTTCTTGTGAGAACCTTCGGTTTGTAAGAGGCTTTGTGCCAAAACTTGTCCAAAATTGGGCAATTTTTTACCACAACACACACAACAAGGCCATTGATGTCACCATGCCGAACTTTCATGAATTTTTGTCGAGGTTTGCATTTACATGAATTTAAAATCTAAGTTTCCCGATGTTTGCGGTCGAGCCAAGACGATGATATGTTTGAAATTCATTCTCATTTCTTGTGTGGGACCTAAACATGCAGACAGGGAAACGTATATGGTTTTTCGACATATTTTCATGAGTTGGACCGTGTGATTGTAGTTCAAATTTGAATTATGCACATTGAATGCCTAGAAAACTCAATTAATGTACTTAAAAGGCCAAACGAACCGACACATTCATGTTACTCTATGGAGACTCTAGAAATAAATTCAAGGTGAGAAGAGACATCGGATGTTGTTTCGCACATAAAATGTGAACTTTCCATACCGGAACCACATGACTTCTTGTGAGAATCTTCGGTTTGTAAGAGGTTTGTGCCAAAACTTGTCCTGAACTAGGCATTGTTTTTACCATAACACACATGCGCCATGACATGACAACATGCCAAGTTTCATGAATTTCTCACGATATTTGGATTTACTGGAATTTGAAAACACAGCTTCTCAAAGTCTACGGCCCAGCCAAAATATCGAGAGGTTTGGATTCGTTTAATTTCCATTTCTTGCATGGGACCAAAACATGTATCTAGTGAAAAATAGATGATTTTCAACCCATTCAGGTGCACTCTAGTATGTGCTTAACTGAAGTTCAAATTTGAACTATGCACTTGAAATGGCTAAAAAACTCTTTAAATGTTTAAAAGGGCCTAAACAACCCTCAATAATTCCATATTTAACACACAGTCCTATAGTTGCAAGTTCACTGCAGATAAATGTTATTGCCATCCAAACACCTTCAATTGCCAATGTAACTACATTTTTCGTTTCAAAGCAATATGAAAATCAAATACATCGCAAGCAGTTCTTGATCATGAAACGTGTGTGATGTGGTATAAAAATATCTTGGGCCAATCCTCATTTATGGCTTAGGCCGGAAGCTTCGGTCCACCGCCGGCGCGTCAACCACACAGTCACACTTGTTCCCCAAGACCACTGTACTATTCAAGCATCGCCGATGAAAGATGGGGACGTGGATCCGCGTCGTGAGGGCAACTTCGGCGACCCACTCTGGCTGAGAGCGGCTGCATCAGCCATAAACGCGCTCACAACATCCTTGAGCGCGGCCGCACTCTCCGACAGGGCGGCTGCGGCCGCCGAAAGGGCAGCTGCTGCATCTGAGATGGCGGCAGCAAAATCCGCGACCGGGATAGCAAATGGCGAGAACGGCACAGCAGCTGTCCATTCCTTGGCGGCCGTTGTAGCCCTGATGGTGGCTGCCCACGCCTATGCCGATGCCGCCCACGCCCAGCTCGTGTCGGCCACCGTGCAAATAGCAACGGCCATCTCCGACAACAGTCGGCAACCTACGTCTAAAGAGTTAGCAATCGCCGAGAGCGCTCGGGCAGCCGTCCATTCGTCGGCAGCCTCCCTTGCCAAGATGGAGGCCGTCAATGCCCGGACCGCGGCCTCCCACACCAAACTCGTGGCGGCTTTTTCCAAAGAGATGTCGGACGTGGACATCGAGATGCTTGCAGAGTATGTGGCGATGGATGCCATGGAGCCCCTTCCCCTGGAGGTCGTCGAGCGCGAGCTGGTCATGGAGGATGCGGCGGAGATCGACGAGCGTCAGGCGGAACATTAGTCTTTGTTTAGAGCGCTGGTCTTTTGTTAGAGTAATGTTCAGGTCAACCAGGTCTGTTTAATTGCTCGATTAAGTAAGTGTGGGCTGTGGTGTAGGCTCTTTTGTGCAGTACCCAAATTAGCAATTGATGTTTAATTATGCGACAATGTGGATGACCATTGTAACCAGGTTAATTTGGACCAAAAATTTGCTGCGATATCCCCATTCCATCTTCCAATTGAAAATGAAATTGAAGTTCATCACACACAATTTTTTGGAATGAACCGTGTGCAATGTAGTACCCAATCTTACGTCGGAAGCTTGAAGACAAACCTTTGCATGTCCAAGTTCATCACAGACGGGGTATAGCACAGGCTTCGTTTGTGATGTGTTGATATCGAGAACTATTCTGCACCAAATGAAAAATTTGGACTGCCGTGGAAATATCTACCTCCCTTGCCCCCCGGTACCAATCAAAAGCCACATTTCCCCCTTTTCCTCTACCTTTCCTAGTTCAAACCTTCACTGCTTGCTTGCAGCACAGCCTCCTCGCCAGTGACCCTCCATCCTGCTGCTCGGCCTCCTCCATCTAGTCAGGTAATCCACACCTCGCCAATACCCCATCAACCCCTCCTCCTCCATCCCACATGGCCCGACCGGCACGACACCTTCCACCCAAATCACCGCCCCATCCTCCAAATAAACACAACCGAAAGCTATGGTGCATGCAGTATAGCCAGGATCTCAAAGAGCATTTGGCTGCGGAGAAGCAAATCGCGGCTGCACACGCAGATGAGGCAGCTATGCCTTCCATGCGTGTCAACCCCGAGATCTTGGAGGAGCACCTCGCCGTCGAGGCCACCGCAGACGCCTCGCCATGAGACATGGCCGCTACCTCAAGTAGACACTATGCATAATCAGGTACCTCAACCACAACCGGAGCTATTGAGCGCAAGGAGAAGAACCACATGAAGAAGTAGAGGAAAGCACCCAGAAGAAGCCCCAGGCATGCCCGGAACCTCCGGCCTCCCCGCTGGCCAAGACCAACCCCGGGCGTGCAACCTTTCTGGTTAGCCTGGAAATCGCCTGAAACCTGGCCCAGAACATCTAGTCCCGAGAACCTCCGGCCCGCCCAGAACTTTCGGCCTCGACACAGCCCAGCCGTCGTAAAGTGTGC
Source organism: Elymus sibiricus (assembly GCA_039707655.1). Classification (NCBI taxonomy): domain Eukaryota; kingdom Viridiplantae; phylum Streptophyta; class Magnoliopsida; order Poales; family Poaceae; genus Elymus; species Elymus sibiricus. The sequence continues at coordinate 246,335,963 of CM077665.1, forward strand.
CAACACTCTGTCCAGCCCGGAACCCGACCGGACCCTGCCCGGAACTTCCGGCCTGACTCGAAACATCCGGCATGCCTGCACGCAGTCTCTCGGGCCCGAGGCCCATGAACCCCTTCCTCACTCACAACTACTCCTAGACTATAAGTATTCGCCCCCTACCTCCGAATTAGGGTTAGCAATGTGTTGGCTCATAGTTAGTTGAGCATTTCTCCTTCCGTATCCTTCTCCTTTGGAGTTGCATACCTCCACGTGAGGAGATCCTATGTATGTCAAGGCCCCTTTTAGGGAAGATCCCAAGAGATTTCAAGGCCCCTCCTCCGGAGTGGGAAGACTCTCCGTTACGTGTATCCTTCCATTGACACTGAATCTTGTATCTCTTATGTTTTTATCGGTCTAGTGGATGTGTGATTTGGGAATTGTTCTTCAGTGTTCTTGAGTTTTCTCTTGATTTCTCCCCTTTTCCCCTCCAAGTGTGAAAAAATCGACCTCATCGGGTTTGCCCCGTATCACATGTGGAGTTGAAAGTGCTCAAGAACTGTTAAGAAGAAGTTGGAGAAAGGTGGAACCAAACCCTCGTCCAAGTGATGAACATAGGAACCATGGAACCACCCTCCGTCACGTTGCTAGCCACGATGAGCTCTGTCGATACCCACGTATGATTCACGCCTCCAACCAACAACCCGTACTTTCTCAAAATATGTGTGTCATGGAAAACGGATTTAGGTAAGATCGGAAGGTGACCGTCATGGGCTTCGTCTTTTCCTTCTTCCCTCATATCTACTCCGGTATCGAGATCACCGGACACCCGGGTTAACAGAGAAGGGGAGGAGGAACAATCGTCTACGGCGACGATGTTGTGGTAATGGTGGAAGGGAATGGGCACAATGGCATTCAGTTTTCCCCTTTAACCAAAGGGAAAGGCAAGGCGGCATCGGTTCCCCCTGACACGTGGCGTTCTACAACTTCGCAAGGGTGTTGATATCACCACAAAAACCGAGGCGATGGCCCGTCTCCTCGTAGGGGTACTCGATTAACCCTTGCCCTTATGATAGAGCCAAGTACGGATTCATCGGTCGTCTAAGGGCAGTTTTTCCCGCTGTAACATGTCATCTTCTGGGTTTGTTTTAAGGCCCCATGTCCCTCTTTGCCGCCAATCTTAGGCAAGAGGAAAATGGGCCCGGGGGCTACTGTCGAAGTAAAGAAAACTAGGGTAGTGACAGCTTGGCACACCAGACTGTATGAGCGAATCAGAGGGCCTCTCATGAGACCAGAAGAGGGGACATGAGGACTTCCTAATTCCGACAGGTATTGTTTGGCCTCCAACGATACACTTTCCCTTCATGGGTCTGTCCGGGAATGACACGCCCAAAATGAGGAACAATCCTAACGAAGGGACGAGGGCCACGATAAGGATTGAAGGAAATTTTGAGTCGCTTTGCAAGAATGAATATCATCATAGTACATGTAAAGAAGAGATGAGTATATGGAGTTGGTTACACTCGCCACAAGCTAAAACATTAAATATTCGAATACAAACGTCTATACAAACATCATCCTGAAAAACAGGATTCGACTACAGACGAAATCAAACAAAAAATATGATATCATCAAGCAAATCCAAGGCTGCCACAACTCGTTGGGGTAAGTCACGTACATGCGCCCACGTTCTACATCATACTCCCACTGTAGTGTTGTGGCATCGTCATCGACAAGAGCATTTGTACATGTACTTGTGGTGTCGTAGTAATCTGTGAGCCACGGGGACTCAACAATCATATTACATAGGGTACCGAGACTATCCAAACTTATAGGTGGGATATGGTTAAGTGGTGAGGTTGCAATATCACTAAGCAGTTTAATTGGCTAAATTACGAGTACAGGAGTAAGATGAGTGTTCTACGCATGACGGTCGTTATTAGATATGATCAAGTAGTGATCTTGAACACCTACTTACGTTCAAGCGTAACCCCACCGTGTTCTCTTCCCGAACTCCCTCAAAAAGGGACGATCACGGTTACGCACACGGTTGGTATATTTTAATTGGATTTACTTCAAGTTTTCCATTATCAAGTATTATAAATTTCCAAGTGGCCACATAATCGCGGGCACAACTTTTAGAAATATTTAACCCTGCAGGGGTGCACCAACTTGTCCATCAGAAACTAGCCACAAGCTGCGGTGGAAAACCTCAACCGCGGGATAGCCCGTGGTATCCTCGGAATCCCGGTGCACAAGACGTTCGTTAAAGGTAAAACAAATCCAGCAAAACCACCCGGTAGGACAGATCCCGATAGAAGCCGCACGTATCTCGTTCTCAGGGCACTACCATATGGGACTAGCTACGAGTTAAACCAATCCCCTAGTTTCCCCGAGGCGGCCCTGCAGGGAGCCCGTTTGGACCAACACTCATGAGGAGCATTGGCCCGGTTTGTTGATTAATTATCCATGGTATAGCTACTCCCTATGAAGTATTAATTATTTATTAGAAAATGTAGTACCAATGTTGGGCCTTGCCGGAAGAGTTTTATCCCAAAACAAAAATCAAGGGGGTCCCCATAACAACCCCAAGCATGTTAGGAGTGCTCAATATGGAACATAACATCGGTACTCGGAAACTAAGGCGGAAAGAGTGGAACAAAACACCAAGCAAAAAACCAAGCCTTCCACCCTTTACCAATGTATAGATGCATTAAATTAAATAGCAAAATAATATGTGATATCCCAAGATATCCATGTCATCACATGGATCCATCTGTACCTGCAACTAGCAACGCTATAAGAGGGTCTGAGAAACCAGTAACTTAGCCAAACCACTGTTTGCTAGGATGAGGAGGGTTAGAGGCTTATCATGGCATGTTGGGAGGCTTGACAAACAAGAAGTAGGTAATGAGACATAGCGAGAGCAACAAGACAACTAGCATAGTAAAGATAGTAACTGTATCCAGGGTAATGATCATCTTGCCATGAGATTCCTCAGTGGGATAACAAGCTTGCTCCTCATAAGCGTTCTCGACAGTTTCCTTGAACTCAGACTGGTCACACGGAACTACCCATAGGAAAGAACAACATACAATAAACACACAACCATGGAAAAATTCTCAAACAAGAATGATGCATGACCATTTGATATATTTAGCATGGCAATCCTACTCTAGTCACATTAAATGAAGTCTTGATCCATGTGAAGCATGGATCAACCAAGATGCGGAGCATCCCATGGTCATCCCCATGGACCCATCACCAACACCTCAAGCTCCAAGTGGTCCTATGAGAAGAGCCCGTGCACGTGCCATTGAAACCGAGGTGACATCACTCCTTAATGACTCTCCATTTGACACTTCCGACACATGGATGCTACCTCAAATGGAGATCCTATGAATGATCAGGTACCATGAAAACAACCTCGAAGTTGCTCGAAGTGAAGACCAAGCAACCATGAAGGTGGGCGCGAAGACGGAGGACGAAGAGCACCAAGGGAAGGCTACAAGACCTCCCAGCGGCCAGACATCCAGTGCCATGGAAATCCAGCCCGAAGATGCGAGAAGGTGGGTCGCCCCGACCAGGCCGAGCCCGGACATCCGGCCCAGGGACCAGACATCTGGCCTTGCCAGAAGACCCGAATATCCGGCCCCTACCCTAGAAATCCGGCGCGTCTAGTACAGAACCGCGGGAAGCCAGACGCTCGAGCCTTGGAGGTCCGGCCCCTGGCCCGGACATCCGACCCGTCCTGAGCCCCAGACATCCGGCCCCTGTGTGGGCAGATGCGGACAAAAGGCCCCCTTTTCCCTTCCCCTCTCGTCTAAAACTATATATAGACGTCTCCCTCCTCCATCTAGGGTTATCTTATGTTTAGCATTAGAGAGTTTTGAGCATAACTCCTTCCACTTACCTCCTCCCATGGAGAAGACCTCTATGTGAGAAGATCCAAGTGGATGCCAAGGCCCCTCTCACAGGTAAGATCCTCCGGGATATCAAGGCCCCTCCTACGGAGTGGGAAGACTACTGTTATTTCTATCCATTCGTTGAACTTGATTCATGGTATCTCATGTGTTTTCATTGGATCTAGTGGATGTGTGATTTGGAGATCGTTCTTGAGTGTTTTTCTCTTTGGATTCTCCCCTTTTCCTTCCATCGTGTGAAAAGATCGACATCCATGGGTTGGTCCCGTATTATCTTTGTATCATGAGCAAGGTTGATTCACACCTTGGAGTCTCATCCCCCACTTTCTAGCCAAGTTTTGTTTTGATTTGACCTAATTTCAAAAATTCCCAGAAAATAGCATATCAAAATTTCTTGAATTCGTTGGATTTAAGGAGATTTTGTTGATTTTGATCCATAGATTTTGTTGTGGATAAGTGGATCTAGCTTTCCCCCATCATCCCCATCAATTTCATCCACAAAAACACCCCCAATTTTGCAAAAAAATTGTGTTCATCCTCTAGTTCATGGGATCCCCAGATTTAGATCAGGATTGGGTGGCCCGGATATCCAGCCCGACCATCGGACATCCGACCCAAAGGCCCAGACATCCGGCCTAGCGCAGACAGCTTGGCAATTTCCTGTCTTTTCACCAATTTTCGTCGATTTCCACCATTTTCTTCCGCAACCTCCGCCAATTCTTCCACAACCTTTGGCATTTGAGATTTTGAGTCGTGAGCTTGCCACTTCATAAGGTGTTTTTGCTAATTAGGAGTGGTTCTACACCGACATCACCTCTCATCATCACCCCGAATCGTTGCCGACCAACTCACCATTGACACCTCACCGTAGCAAGGACGATAACTGCAATGAAACTCTTAATTATACCCTTGCCATTGCATTGTTACCCTGAGCCTATTTGAATAAATTTCCTATCAAGACTAGCCATTGAGTATTGCCGGGCTACGCTACTTGTGCACTTTAGTGATACATACTCTGCATAGCTTCAATTGTCTACATATATCATAGTATCATCTCTTGTGTTACAAATATTACCCGCATACATAATTGCTATCTTGGTGTGCACGTCCCGCATTGTGACCATACATAATATCAACGCCAAAAGAAAGAGAAGCAAAGCTTTTAAGAAAAGACCAAAAGCAATAGCATCGCCAAATTGAATATCATACTTGATCATCTTGGATCACTTGAGTGAGTGACATTATGCCTCACACATACATAGCAAAGTCGGGAATACGAAGATGACACATTTTGTTTCTTATAGGTTGTGCACAAGTTCGTATCATGCCCATTTTAGCAATCGTGCTAGCATCTCTCTAGTGTTGTGCAACACGACTGTTTTCCGTGGATCCCACATTTTTTGCTCATTACTTGGTTGCATGACCCCACTTATCAATCCATGTGTGTGTTTTCGTGTATACTCATTGCTATTGATCAACATTATTGAATCTTATCTTCGGATTGCTTGAATTTTGTGCCACCATCCTAACCAAGCTACTCCATAAGCCTTATTTGTGTACGTGTGACAAGGACGATCTCCGGTACCAATTCTACTATTTCCATATTTGCACATTGAGTGATCACTGATCCATTTTCAACTTACGGAATGGTAATTGGTATTGTCTTCTCATTCTTCCACTTTTATCTACTTGAGACCTATGGATAGGCCCATCATACTAAACTTGGCATTTGAGGAACACGACAACGATGACAACGACTACGTCACAAAGATGCATTTCTTCGGCGCACAAAAGGCAACACACCAATCGCAAGATGTCTTGAACGATCACATCAAACAACTCGCCACCGACTTACGCTAATCCGAGGAGCATACGCGGGACTACCTTGACACCAATCTATCAAGCCAGATGGATGAGTTTCGTTCTTTGATGGTCAACCGTGCTCCTTCAACATCTACATCGTCAAGGCGGCACCACTCAATTCGCCACTCATTGGAGTACTCTTCCGGTGCAAGTCCACCTCGAGCATGTTCTCATCTTTGAGACGATCGCTCCGGTCAAAGTTCGCCACACGATCGCCCACGTCAAGCTTCGGATAATCCATTCCATGGAAATGGATTGCCAGATCGCCTACGGGAGATGAACGGCGTTGTCAACAAGACCAAGAAATAGAACAACAATGTCATGAAGAAGAAGAACGTCGCCGTGAAGAAAAAGCGCTTGAAGCACAACGTGCCCTCCATTATGCAACACGTGCCCTGGAAGAGCGCAATCTCCAAGCACGCGAATAACAAGAAGACCTCCGGCGTGAACGTTAGGAAGAAGCCGCTCGCCAAGAAGAGCGTCAAGAACGAAGGAACCGAGTGTGTGTGCCTCGTCAACGCCCTCAAGTTTACCATGACGAGCCTAACGAAGAAGAACCTCCAAGAAAAGGGCATCGTCCTCACCACCCAATGATGAGCAACTCTTCGGCAAGCTCAATTTCCCCATGCCTAAGTTCTCCGGAAGAAATGACCCCGAAGACTATCTCTCATGGGCACTTCAAGTTGACAAGATCTTCCGTCTACACAACTACGACGAAGAAAAGAAGATTGCCATGGCTTCACTTGAGTTCCAATATTATGTTCTCATTTGGTGGGCACAAGTCATTGAGTGAAGAAGAGAGAAAGGCAAAGCTCCTATCACAACTTGGAATCAAATGAAAGACCTGATGAGAGCTCGTTTTGTGCCTACTCACTACAATCATGATATTTTCAAGAAACTTCAACTCCTCAAGCAAGGCACGAAGCCCGTTGAAGAATACTATCAAAAACTAGAAATGACCATGAGCCGAGCCAATGTCAAGGAAGATGATGAGCAAACTATGGCGCTTTTCTTGAATGGGCTCAACTACCAAATCAAGAAGAACGCCGACTTCCAACCTTACTCCAACCTTCTCGAGTTAGTGCATCAAGCATCCAAGGCGGAACGCCAAGTGCAAGATGACTACAAGTACTCCAAGTTTGCTTCCAAGACCTACGGCTCAAGCACTCAAGCTTCTCCAACTTCGACGCCTTCAACTACAAGAACCCCAACAACTACCGGTGACAAGTCAATTTACAAGGACAAGACCACTTCGTCAAGCCGCCCTCCTAAAAGAAACTACAAGCTGAGAGCTTCATCCTCCACATAACCAACGGATGCACCCGCCAAGACAAGTTTGATACAATGTTTCACTTGCAAGGGCATGTGGCGACGATGAGATGGAAGCACTAGAGCATGTGGCCATGCTCCGCCAAGAGAATGAAGATGAAGATGCGGAAATCTTTTGCGATAACGATCCGATCCCCACTCTCGTTGTTTCCAAGGTTTTGACACTTCAAAAAGGGCAAGACGAAGACCAACGTTGCTACATCTTCCACACAAAAGCAGGCATCCAAGGAAAATCAAGGTCATCATCGACGATGGAAGTTGCCATAGTTTGGCAATGAAGACCTTTGTTCCAAGTTACAATTGGTCAAGAAGAAGCATCCACGCCCCTACAAGGTGCAATGGCTTAGTGACACTGGCACCCTCCAAGTTGACCACACCGTGCAAGTATCCTTCAAGATCGGCGCATATGAAGACACTTTGGAGTGTGATGTTGTTCTCATGTCCGTGTGCCACCTACTTCTTTGTCGACCTTGGCAATTTGACCGAGCGTCATCCACAATGGTCGAACCAACCAATATAGTTTCAAGATGAAGGGTAAGGAATACGTGCTACGACCAATGGCTCCAAGTCAAGTGACTGTCGACAAGCAAGCTTCATCCCATCATGGAGATAAAAGTGAACGAGCGATCCACCTAAAAGAGAGTGTCGGGGATATAACCCGCCCTACAGGGCCGGGCCGACCTATCAACAGTCTTGTGACCCAGTTCAAAGTGGGCCGTGTCTTAAGTACAAAATAAGTAAGGAGGCGGTTTGTCAAGACGCCGGGCAGCCCAATACCGGAAGACGGCGGCTCAAGGTCCATGAAGCTAAGGATGCCGGTTAAAGTTTCCTTAAGGTGCAAGATAAGTTAGAGATGTAGTAGGTCACGGGTCATAATATGACCCGGACTCTGTTGTAAACCTAGGCCTTGATCTGTATATAAAGGCAGGCCCCTAGGCCGAAATTCTCAAGTTACAATCTCTCGATAGCTAGGTTAGCGATTCCGCACCCTTGTAATCGAGATCTATCCATCAAATACACACAAAGCAGGACGTAGGCTATTACCTCCATAGGAGGGGCCGAACCTGGGTAAACCCAACTCTCTCTCTCTCTCTCGTTTAACCCCTTCGAGTCGCCACCAAACAGCGATGGCCTCACACCTAAGTCCTATTACGAGGACATCTACTGGGTTGACAAAACCACGACAGTTTGCGCCCACCATAGGGCCCTCGCCCAGTGGAATTGACTTTTCGAAGGGGATCCAATCAGGATTCGGGAAGTTTGCGGTGAACCAGATGGTCAAGAGCCGCCATGATAAGGTCCGCGAGCCGGCCTGGAACATCAAAAATGATCCGACCGGACACGGGCTTCCAGACCCTGCAGGAAAGATCGGGTTAGCAACTTCCGAGTCGGACATCTACATCAACATCGACGAGCCGGCTCGGAGTACCCGATCTCGTCAGCACCAAGGCAGTCTTCGCCATGTGTTCGTCAGCTTCACGCAAGGGGTCAGCCTGTCAGATGAGCCGGCCTATAGCGGGGATGCCCTCGTCCATTCAGACGGCACATCATCTACAGGAGATATGGAGTCGATCTGCCCTCTTTACGATGGTGGACTTTGGGGCTCAGTGGAGACCGAAGCTCCTGAAGAATACAATGAGTCGCCTCGACAAGTCACCGTCTACATGGCTGGGGCTACGGCGGTTCCAGATCCGGCCGCGGCTGGAGGTTCTGGCTGTTCAAGTAAAACGCCGGCTCAAGCCATGGCGGAACTCATGGTCGAGATGGCCAAGCTCATGGATACCCCAGTCACCGCGGAAAATCAAGAAGAGCGCAATGTGGAGCTAACCAAACTGCGTAGTCAAATGATCGAGGTACAAAAGGAAATTGATGCTGAGAACGCACGGATGGCAGATTTGCAGTCTCGCATACACCAAGAGACGGAGCGCCTTAAAGCTGAGGCCTGGCGATTAGGAGTTCAAAGAGAGGCATCGGAGGCGGTTTACGAGAGAAGACACCACCGTGGACTCCCTTCAAACCTTGAGTCACAACAGCTTTTTAACACCCCCCAACAGACACCAGGAACTGTTCAGCAACCCGGAAATCGGCAAGAGGAACCGGCTCAAGCCCCGCCGGCTCAATCCCCGCCTCGGCATTTTCAGACGCCACGGGGCCACATCTCCAACCCGGTTGACAACATGTTGGCCGCAACCCGGAATTTGGAAGCATTGTCTATTAACGGAAACTCTCCTCTTGAAGTTGAAGCTAGAAACGCCATCGAGATGCTGAAAACTGCTGTGGTACAACAGGCGCAGTATTCGTACAGCCGGGATCGGATACATTCTACTCCCTATGCTAGCAAAGGCCGTCATGTGGAGTCCCCGGCTGTATCTAGTAGTGGACGAAGACAGCAGCATCAGGTTTCTCCAACCCGTCTCATACCATCAGACGCTCAGGCAGTTGTTGATGCTGCAAGAGGTGCACGACAAGCAGAAGCAGAAGCAGCAGCACGAGCGATCCAACAACTTCACCCTCAACCGGCGAATTTGGGGGCTGGTTCCAACAGTAGGACGATTGGTACACCATGCTTATCCCCGGCGCTCCGTGCTGAGCGCATGCCCAAAGATTTCAAAGGGCCTCGTAAGGTACCAAACTACACGGCAGATCTTAAGCCGACGTCTTGGATTGAGAGTTACGAGTTGGCAATGGACATGCTGGATGTCAGCGACGCTGTGTGTGCTAAATATTTAACCATGATGTTGGAAGGCCCGGCTCGGACGTGGTTGAAAAACTTGCCGCCTAACTCCATCAACACATGGACCAAGCTGAAAGAACGATCCATCATGAATTTCCAAGGAACCTGCAAGAAGCCTATGACGATACTGGATCTGCAACATTGCATTCAACGAATAGATGAGTCGGCGCACCATTGGACGCGCCGGGTAGCAGAAATCATCCACTCGTCATGCAGCATCACGGTGGCTCAGGCAGTCCTGATATTGGAAAAGAACTGTCACTTTCAGCCTTTTGTCCAGAAGCTCGGACGGCTCAAGCGAAAGGTGCAAGACATGGGCGACTTGATGGATGTCCTCACCAGATATGCAGAGTCAGATAGCACAAAGGATCCCGGATCAGACGATGACAAGACCTCCAAAGGCAAGAAAGCTGAAGGAGGGAAAGGTCAGTACGGTCAAGGAGGCAACTAGGGGGCTCAGAATAATAATAAGCGGAAGCAGCCGGATGGCGGGTCAGATTTTGTGGCCAACACTAATATAGGTTTCAAGAACTAGCGCCGGAACGGTCGACCCAGAGGAGCTTGCAATGGGAATAAACCTCGCAATTATGAAGAGGCACTTAAAGCACCTTGCCCTAAGCACAACACCCAAAATAAGCTGGCTAGCCACTCTTGGGAGAATTGTTATATCATGCAAGAGTTCCATAGCCACGCTTTCCAGAATAATTCAGGAGGCAATGGTGGACCACATCCGGGTCAACATGGACCCGGCGGGTCACAAAGTGGCCCAGGGGCTAGTTCTCAACTTCAGGGAAATCATGGCAACGGACAACATCTTGGCCAGGGCAATCAGCATAATAACCAAGGAGGATTTCAAAGTAATCCCTAGCAATTGTATAGCGGTCAGTACCACTAGCACCTAAATCCCTGAATAAAATTCATATTTCGAAGGATATCAAAGATGAAAGCTTACGCCTCCAAGAGAGAAATAAGCCGGCCCTGGAAACCCAGTGGCCTTACTTAAACTTAGCTCTACCGGCTCCTTTTTTGTAATTTCCTCCCCCCTTGCAGATTTATGTATATACTTCTTTATGTTTCAGTTATGAATAAAGCCGGCGTTTTTGTCGTTTTGACTTACATGATGAGTTTGAGTCTTTATTTTATGGAACATTGGGCACTTGGGGGCTTCCGACTCACCGAGTCTAGCTTTCTCACCCTTGTGACTCGGCATAACAATGCCACCTTAATAAGGTCATTTGGGGGCTTCCAGCTCAACAGGCTTAGCTTTCTCACCCTCTTGACCCGGCAAAAATAGACGCCATATATGGTTAAACCTGCCTGTATGTTTGATGCGACTCCGATCAGATGACCCCGTGAACACTTAACGAGTCAATCCTTTTCGGACCCTGAACTTGTTAAGGTTAAAACATCGGCTTGAGTCATGAGAGAGCTGGCATACGGAAAGCTAGGATAAACCATGGGTTATCATACCCACTTCATTGAAGCAAGACCGGAGCCTCGAAAGCCGGCATTATAATCATATGTCCTTTGCATTAAGGCTAGGACCATCAAAGGTGCCTTCGAAGGGAGCTACCCTATATTTTTAAACCCTCGGGAAACGGTCCCTAACATAAACATTATGTGATGAAACTCATCACGCAAAAACTATTTTGGGCACGACCCTGCTTCTACCGGTTTTTGTGTAAAATAACCAGGTTATCGGCTGCATGACAACACGAAATTACGTTATTTCGTAAAGAGGCTAACAGGGACCTCAAGATATTAATTTCGGCCAAAGAGACGACTTATCAATATTGTTCTTGTTTATTACAGCAAGTTTCAGGTTCATAAATTACCGGCCTATGCTTCAAGGACCGGGTTAAATGATTGAGTATGCGTAAAGCAGCCAATCGACAAGCTATCCTTCAAATTCAACATTGTTGGAAGAGGAATAGATTGTTTGAATCAAGATCAAAATGGCTGGGTCATTTTGCCCAGCTATATCTTATCAAAAGGCCCGTCAATAAAAGGATGGCACGGACGGGATGATGAAACAACAAGTAAAATATCTAGCATCAAAGGTGCAAAACGTGCACGATGGCACGACAACAGTTTTCGACTATCCCTATTACATGCTTAAGGAAGCTGCAAATTGTTTTTCCGCCCATACTTGGGGGCTTAAGTCGACAAGGCAACAATTGAGAAAGTTCAAATTGCCAATCGCATGACCCGGGTCAGTGGCGGCTAATCTTGCGCATGAGACGCCTCCGGGTTATCCACCGACTGGTCTTCTGACTCCTGGATCTGAAGGTTGTTCGCATCCCAGTTGCAGTGAGATAAAGCTTGGAACACAGCCTCGTCATCAAGGATTAAGGAAGGGTCAACCTCTGGGGCAAAAACGTGCTCGCGCCGTTGAGGAGCCAGATTTTTTGTTATCAAGGCAGGTGGTGGAATCCGAGTATGATTGGCGCCATAAGCCGCCTGATAGCTCCTCAGTTTCATCTCAGAGACCATCTGAGTCGACAGGATCTGAGCATCCTTGACGCAAGGCGCGTAATCTTCCTGGAAAATTCTGACCCGTCATTTTAAAATTCGGGAAAGCCCTTTGCCAGCTTGGTTGGATCAAGCCCTTCTCCGTAAGCTAAACCCCGGCTAAATGCATATAATGCGCCAGATCGGGCGGCTGATCTCTTCAACTCTGGAATATGCTGAGGGATGATGGAGAGATTTTCCAATACGTTCTTGATATATTTTAAGGGTTGCTTCTCCCCCACTGTCGCCTTAATTGCGAGATGACTCCCAGTGTAGAGCTGCTCTGTCAGAGAATAAACAGCCTTGAGTATGAGCAGACTGTTATCATAAAAGCTGCTGGTCCGGGGACCTGCAAAATAGAACCGATGCATAAGTCGCCAGGCGCATTATATCTATACTTCAAGAAAACAGGAGGATATATACACTTACCAAAAATAGCTTGGGTCATCTGGGCAATATGCCGTTTTAACCCGGATAACTCCTCGGTAATGGGTTTGAGCCGGCCCTCAGCATCTTCTACACGCTTAAGCAAAGTCGTACTTTCATCTTCAAAGGATTTCTTCTCTTTTAAGAAGCCCGCCTTTGTGTTTTCCAGCTCAATCAAAGAAATGTGAAGTTTTTCTTCAATTTTTGCCTGGGAAGTATGCCTTTTCTCCAGGTCCTTTTTCAGATTGGCCACGCTGGATTCAGCTGTCTTCAAAGCTTCCTATACCATGAATAAAATTTACATCAAGTCCCAAGAAAATTGCAAAGCAATGTATTTGGCAGTTGGGGGCTAATGTATTTTCAGTTCCTTTTTGATATTAAAGATGTGAACTAGACCCGACTCATCTCAAGGAGATGAGCCGGCCCTTGGGGGCTACAGGTCGAAAGTTCTTACTAAAAAGATCCGACTCATCTCAAGGAGAAGAGCCGGCCCTTGGAGGCTACAGGTCGAAAACTTTTCAAAGCTATTACAAAAAAAAGACCCGACTCATCTCAGGCAGATGAGCCGGCCCTTGGGGGCTACAGATTGAGTCAGACAAACATTTGCAAGACCCAGCTTATCTTAGAAAGATAAAGATGGGCCTTGGGGGCTACAAAAGGATATGGGATGAGAACATACCTCATATTTATTTTTCATCATGCTGACAAGGCCAATTTCCATCTCACGGTTTGTAGCCAGGCGATCTAAGCAAACAGCATGAAGATCTTCAACATTAAAGCTCTCATAATTTGGAAGTTCCAACTTGGCCTTCCCTTTTTCTTGCAGTACCGCATCATCCTTAGCAACCTTTGTTAACACACTGGAAGTCTCAGGAGCAGTATAACCCGTCCCGGTAATAATAACCTCAGGGTTATCTATGTTTGTCACTGAAGGATTGGGCGGGTCAATGTTAACTGCTGGAGTGGCTTCAACGGTTACGACTTCAGTATTGGTTGGTTCAGATGAAGGAGGTAAATCATTTTGGATATCCTGAGAGTCTTCAGGATGATCAACATGAATTTCATGAGCCGCCGGATCAGGAAGCTCCAGCTCAGAGGCCTCCGGGTCAACAGAAGACTCATCAGTCTTCCTTTTCTTGGCTTTGGCCCTGCTAAGTCAAAAAGTATGATATAAAAAATAGAAAGAGACAATAGTCTATTCAAAAACAGACAAAGTTGATAGGGAATTTACCCATGATTGATGACAAAAGGTGCCAGCTTGGACGCAGTTGAGTCGTCTGACGAAGGTAGCGTTTCCTAATTAATCAAGTTATAGGAATCAAAACAATGACACATCAAGCCGGAGTTTTCTTTGTCAAGATTGGAGCATTAAGTACCTTGGCTGATCGCTTCCCGGCGACTGATTTATCGAGTAAGCCCTCAACAAGATCACCACTCCCACTTTGGGTTTGACGCCTAGACTGGTGCTGGATTTTCTTCAAAATAAAGTAAGGGTCCAGATGAGCTTCCGGGTGAGAAAAACCTACCTTCCGAACAACCCGCCTTGTTTTCAGCGGAGGCGGAGGATCTGAGTCAAAAGATATGGAAATTACCTCAACATCGCCTGCACGGCTTGTCTCAACATCACCCTAAGGAAAAAAGACGTCAGATAAATTCAATGAAATATAAACAAAGGAATTAGTTTTACCTCTGATCGGGTATCAGTGGTGGCTGTTTCGTCCATTTGAGACAGTCCTTCTGTAGCTGCCTTATTTTTCTTCTTGCTCGGGGTGGCTTTGGGCTTGTTAGCCGTGGCCTTGAGGCGTTTTCGATTCCAGAAAGAAGAGGTAGCCTGCGAAATCAAACGCTCAGACAAGGGAAACAAAGGTTCAAAGTTCGTTCAATAAACCGACTCAATATCTTAAATGGTTATATACCGGAGGAGCTGGGTTGAGGGCGTAGAAGGGTTTCAACCCGTCTTTGCTACAAGTCTCATGGTTTTCACCCAGCAGTCTCTTCATGATCCGGCTTATCTCATCGGCCTCCAAGGAAAAGTTGCTATCCATTGAGGATTGTTCAAATCGCCAGAATAGGTGCACATTAAGCCACTGCGCAGGCTCAATGGAAGAATCCTCAAAGATACCCAACACCGGGTCAAATCAACTCCCATCAACCCGTTGGCTAGCAGAGCCCTCAACTTTGGATAAACAAGGGCATGTTGAGAGCGCTCTTCTGGAGGAGCCCAACCCGAAAGCTCAAGATCCATTGGAAGGCGGTTGGGCCTATAACCCGATTAAGGATTTTCCTCGGCAGGAGTAGTATTTCGGCAGTTAAACCAAGTCTTGTTCCACCCTTTAGGGTGGCTTGGTAAACTGGCAATGGGGAAGAGGACGTCTTTCCGCCTTTGAATTGAAACCCCGCCAAGTTCTAAGCCGGGACCATCCGCACATTCTGTTTGCTGGTTCAAATAGAAGAACTCCCTGAAGAGGGAGATGGTGGGTTCCGTTTGGAGGTACACCTCGCAAAACACTTGGAACTGGCATAGGTTCGATATAGAGTTTGGGGCAAGGTCCTGAGGATGAAGGTCAAAGAAATGCAAGACGTCCCGGAAGAATTTTGACCCGGGAGGTGGGAAACCCCTCTGAAGGTGATTCAAAAATATCACCACTTCCCCCTCCTGGGGGTGTGGGGTATCCTCTCCAAGGACGACTCGCCAGCCAACCACATTCTGAGGCGGCAGAAACCCATGTTCCTCATAATCCTTCAAGTGAACATCAGAAACTTGAGTCGCCACCCAACTGTAGGCTTTTGACTCCGACATAATGAGTCGCATGGATACAGTACAAGACGGCAACTTAAGTAAATGTTTCAAGTAAAATGATCTAAAAATATGTGCAATGGAAGATCAAGCCTGGAGAGGAGCTAGTCTATACGCTGACTTAAATGTACGACGGTTTACAATTATCAAGCCGGCAGGAGTAAGGGCGGCTTATGTTAAGATAAAAGGTTCTTAGGAATTTTGCTAAGTATGAGACCAACGAGATTCTCCTGAAGTCGCAACAATTTTGGATCTAAAGATGGTTAAAAAAGGCGAGAATATTTGATAGCCCTAGCAGGGAGGCGAGGAGGCAATGGCAGTACGGTTCATCTAATGCTTGGGAGGATTAAGACGTGTCATGCATAAAATGGAGTATGTAACTCTACCGCCCTACTTTGGTGATTATAACCGCGGGATCTACTCACTGAGCTAGCAATGACGATGAACTAAAGAAAAGTTGCTGAAGAACTCGAGGAACTTCGAGGTGCTATAATAGATCTAGGTCAGAGTAAAGATTACTTACTTGAGCGGTCGCCGGTGACGGGACAAGTGCGCAGAGGATTGGAAGACGAAGAAGGAATGCCGCGACGACCTCGAGGAAGATCTCCGAGATGAGGAAGCTGCGGCGGTGGCACGAGGAGCTTCTGAACTCGAGGAAGAAGAGGAAGAAAAGAGAGGAGGTGAAAATTTTCTCCAGGGCCTCTCGGTAAATATTTAAGGGGAAGGAGCCCGAAGGGGCAACAGACAGACGCGACAATCGAGGGAACACAGAAAATTTTGGGAAACAAAAATGCCTCGATTTTCGGGATAAATGGATATGACCAGATTCTCCATGATGTCCTTGTTTTTCCAGGATGACGTCGAATGACGTCACGACAAGTATGCGATGAAGAAAATAACAAGTGTGGGAGAAGGACGAGCCGACGCTTTTCATAGAAGCGGAACAAGCCGGTCCTGGATGAGCCGCCAAAGGAAGAAAGAGATCTATTGATATGAATGGATTCAAATCAATCTGGGGCCTAATGTCGGGGATATAACCCCACGATATAACCTGCCCTACGGGGCCGGGCCGACGTATCAACAGTCTTGTGACCCAGTTCAAGGTGGGATGTGTCTTAAGTATAAAATAAGTAAGGAGGTGGTTCGTCAAGACGTCGGGTGGCCCAATACCAGAAGACGGCGGCTCAAGGCCCATAAAGCTAAGGACGCCGGTTAAAGTTTCCTTAAGGTGCAAGATAAGTTAGAGATGTAGTAGGTCACGGGTCATAATATGACCCGGACTCTGTTGTAAACCTAGGGCTTGACCTGTATATAAAGGCAGGCCCCTAGGCCGAAATTGTCAAGTTACAATCTCTCGATAGCTAGGTTAGTGATTCCGCACCCTTGTAATCAAGATCTATCCATCAAATACACACAAACCAGGACGTAGGCTATTACCTCCGTAGGAGGGGCCGAACCTGGGTAAACCCGACTCTCTCTCTCGTTTAACCCCTTCGAGTCGCCACCAAACAGCGATGGCCTCACACCTAAGTCATGTTACTAGGACATCTGCCGGGTTGACAAAACCACGACAGAGAGTGAGCGCCACAAGCCAAATTTGAGTGACTCCACGACAAGGGACAAGAACGATCTAGTTCTTTTAGCCACCAAACGATACTTGAGGGATGTGAGTGAGAGCCCATCAAGTGTACTTCACTTTGTACTTGTGTGCAAAGATAGGGTCATGAGGACTAATGCTTCACAACATCTACCTTTGGTTTTGTCTTGTTTGTTGCAAGAATTAAAAGATGTTTTTCCCGATGAGCTACCTCTAGGACAACCACTAAAGCGAGGGATCGAACACCGCATCGAACTCATACCCGGCACACCACTTCCAAAAAAGGCACCATACCGCATCAACCAGTATAAGGAGATACAAAGGCAAGTACAAAACGTCCTACATAAAGGGCATGTACGCGAAAGCTTACGTCCTGGTGCGGTTCCGATGATATTAGTGCCTAAGAGAGATGGTAGTATGCGCATGTGTTCGGATTGTCGCCAATGCTATAACCGTTAGTTATCGTCATCCAATTCCTCGCCTTGATGACATGCTTGATGAACTTAGTGGTGCCACTATATTTTCCAAAATTGATCTTAAAAGTGGTTACTATCAAATACGCATGCAAGGGGGCGATGAGTGGAAAATGGCCTTCAAGACTAAATTTGTCCTCTATGAATGGTTAGTTATGCCTATGGGTCTATCGCAAGCACCAGGTACATTTATGCATGTTATGCATTATGTCTTATGTCATCTCGTTGGATATTGTCTTGTGGTAGAATTTGATGACATTGTTGTTTTTAGCGAAAATCTAGAGGAGCATGCTAAACATGTTAGGGAAGTATTGCAAGTTTTTAGGAAAGAAAAATTTTATGCAAACATGGAAAAATGCACTTTTGGTGTTGACAAGGTTGTTTTCCTAGGCTTTGTGGTATCTTCTAAGTGTGTTCAAGTTGATGAAACTAAAATTGATGCTATTAAAACTTGGCCTACCCCTATGAATTTGAAACAAGTGCGTAGTTTCCTTGCAGTAGCCAGCTTTTACCATCGCTTTGTTAAGGATTTTAGCACGATTGCATCTCCTCTATATGCTTTGAGCAAGAAGAATGCACCCTTTGTTTGGGGACCTTCGCAAGACACCGCATTCCATGAGATTAAAAACTTTCTTACTCATGCACCATTGTTAGCATTACCCAATTTTGACAAAACGTTCGAAGTGAATTGTGACGCTAGTGGTAATGGCATATGTGGCACGTTAATGCAACAGAAACGCCCAATTGCGTACTTTAGTGAGAAACTTTCCGGAGCTCAACTCAATTACCCAATATATGATAAGGAATTGTATTGGTGAGAGTGCTGCTTGTTTGGGAGCATTATCTCCGCCCACATGAGTTTGTCATTCATACCGATCATGAAACTCTCCAGTATCTTAAAGGTCAAACTAACTTGAACAAACTGCATGCCAAATGGAGTGAATTCATTGAGTTGTTTCCTTATGTCATCAAATACATTAAGGGTAAATACAATGTTGTGGCAGATGCTCTTTCCCGCAAATGCATGCTAGTTACTCAACTTGAATTGAATGTCATTGGTTTTGAGCATATCGAAGATTTGTATGAGCATGATGTTTCATTTAATACTCCTTATGCTAAGTGCCAAGTCAAACCTTATTAGGAGAACTATTACATGAAAGATGGTTATCTTATGCGTGATAACAAACTTTGCATACCCGAGTCTTCTCTTCATTTATTTCTTTTGCAAGAATCTCATGGTGGAGGACTCATGGGTCACTATGGACGCGACAAGACATATGCCACACTCTCCAACAAGTATTTTTGGCCAAAGATGTTTCGTGATCTTTCACGCTTCACCAACCGATGCTCTATATGTCGCAAAGCTAAGTCAAAAGCTCAATCCCATGGTTTATACATACCACTTCCAATTCATTTTAGACCTTGGGAAGATATTAGCATGGACTTTGTGCTTGGTTTCCCACGAAAAAAAATGGCCAGGATTTCGTTTTTGTTGTTGTGGACCATTTTTTCCAAAATGGCTCAATTCATTCCATGCACAAGATTGACGATGCTTCAGATGTTGCCAATCTCTTTTGTAGGGACATCTTGTGACTACATGGAGTCCCCAGGACCATCTTGTAAAACGCTATGCGCCAAGCTCGGGATCAAGCTACTCTTCTCTTCGGCCTACCATCCACAAACCGATGGCCAAACGGAGGTCACCAACCGGAAACTCTCGACGCTTCTATGGGTATTGATGAAGAAAAACACCAAGGAATGGGAAGAATGTCTCCCCGTCGACGAGTACGCCTACAACCGCGCTTGTCACTTCACCACCAGGAAGTCTCCATTCGAGGTGGTCTACGACTTCAACCCTTTGTCCCCATTGGACATCCTTCCACTACCACTCCAAGAGCGCGTGAACATGGACGCAAGCGCAAGGGCAACCTTCATCAATAAGATGCATGAAGACACAAGGAGCACGATCGAACGTATAGTGGAACGAGTCACCGCCAAGCGCAACATCAACAAGCACCCCATGGTGTTCAAGAAAGGTGATCTTGTGTGGCTACACCTTCGCAAGGATCGATTCCCCGCCGAGCACAAGTCCAAGTTACTTCCTCGAGCTGATGGATCTTTTAAGGTGTTGGCCCGCTACAACGACAATGCCTACAAGATCGACATTCCACGCGACAAGTACAATGTGAGCAACAGCTTCAACATCAAGGACCTATCTTCTTTCCATGGTCATGAGGATCTCGACCCGAGGATGAATCTTTTCCAAGGGGGGACGGGAGATGATGCTGAGCATCCCATGGTCATCTCCATGGACCCATCTCCAACACCTCAAGCTCCAAGTGGTCCTATGACAAGAGCTCGTGCACGTTCCATTGAAACCGAGGTGACATCTCTCCTTAATGATTCTCCATTTGACACATCCAAGACTTGGATGCTACCTCAAAAAGAGTTCCTATGCATGATTAGGTTTCCAAGACTTCCCTATGCGCCAAGCTCGGAGTGAAGACCAAGAAACCATGAAGGTGGGCACGAAGACGGAGGACGAAGAGCACTGAGGGAAGGCCGCAATACCTCCCAATGGCCGGACATCCGGTGCCCTGGAAATCCGGCCCCTGGCCCGAAAATCCAGCCCGAAGATGCCAGAAGGAGGGCCGCCCCGACCAGGCCGAGCCCGGACATCCGGCCTCACCCGAAGCCCCGGATACCCGGCCCCTGGCCCAGAAATCCAGTGCGTCTAGTCCAAAACCGCGGGAAGCCGGACGCCTGAGCCCCGGACATCCGGCCCCTAGCCCGGACATCCGACCCGTCCTAAAGCCCCAGACATCCGGGCTCCTGGCCCGGACATCCGGCACCCGCGTGGGCATATGCGGCCCAAAGGGCCATGTATCCCCTTTTTCCTTCC
Organism: Elymus sibiricus; assembly: GCA_039707655.1. Classification (NCBI taxonomy): domain Eukaryota; kingdom Viridiplantae; phylum Streptophyta; class Magnoliopsida; order Poales; family Poaceae; genus Elymus; species Elymus sibiricus. The sequence goes on from CM077665.1 coordinate 246,356,494, forward strand.
CCACTCGTCTTAGCCTATATATAGATGTCTCCCTCCTCCATCTATGGTTATCTTGTATTTAGCATTAGAGATTGTTGAGCATAGCTCCTTCCACTTACCTCCTCCCATGTATATGACCGATATGTGAGAAGATCCAAGTGGATTCCATGGCCCCTCTCATAGGGAAGATCCTCCAGGATATCAAGGACCCTCCTCCGGAGTGGGAAGACTACCGTTATTTGTATCCGGTCATTGAACTTGGTTCATTGTATCCCGTGTGTTTTCTATGGATCTAGTGGATGTGTGATTTGGATATCATTCTTGAGTGTTTTTCTCTTTGGATTCTCCCCTTTGCCCTCCATTGTGTAAAAAGATCGACATCCACGGGTTGGCCCCGTATCAAAACAACACTTCATATGCAATTTAGTCATTTTTAACATTCTAGACAAAATAGCATTATGGATTAATTTGACATGCATGAAAATGGCATAAATGGATTCTGCTCATGAAAATGATGCACATGCATATGAAGAACGTCGCAATTGGAGTTACGGATCTCTCGGAACACTCATGACAAGATACAGAAGCAAACAGAGATATATCTAGACAAAAGAAAGGATAGTGGCAAAATCTTGCCATTCCAAGCATGCCACTTGATAGTATATGAAAATCTACAAGAAATTCATATAAATATCATGAAAAACCAATGCATAGAACTCATAAAATCCCCAAAACAATATTACAATGCAATCTGCCACAAACAGCAACAAGGCACTTTGCAACCATCAAAACAACAAGCTAAATGATTTTAAAATGCTTAAACAAAACATGTAGTTGTATTATATATGATGCATAATATTTCATCCAAAAGGTTCAGGTTGTTTAGATGCATGGATCAATTGAAAATGGACACACCAAATGGCTATATGAGTTAACAAATTATGACTTAGTGAAAATAATAGATTAACATAGTTAACATGAAGGCAGGTTCACAACAAATTTAAAGTATGCTACAAGACTTATCATGGGATGAAGTTGCACACCATGGTATTAGATATAATGGACTACAAATCATACAACATGAGTACAAGCAATAGAACCATAGATTCATGGCAATCATCAAGACAAAAGCTATGTTTCAACTCCAGTTTCAGACTTAGTGAAATTTAACTATCTTCAAAACAGCAGCTTTGTCTAGACATGTTTGGAAGGTGATACCAGAAGTTTAACAAGGATTTCATGGCATGGCAAAAAATACCAGGAGCAAGTACATATGAAAATGGGCACAACTCATGTATAAAGCTAATTAATATGGTGCATGTATTAATTCAAACAAAAATCACAAAATGCCTAATCATATAAAAATGACATGCACCAGTACTTGCTCAAAATGGAAAAATAAATGTCACAAATGGATTCCTTGGATTTTTCTACCCCATTTTCATATATAATGTGCATATGTTAATATTTATAAAAATGCCACAAAGCAATAAGTAAAAACCTGCCAGAATGGAAATAATAGAAAATGGGAAATGCCTTAAATGGAATTGCCGAATTTGGAATAAAAAACTGGGCTAAAAATACTATTTACACAGAGGGGGCTAGCCACAGAGAATGACAAGTGGGCCGTAGGGCCACACTGAGAGAGGGCTAGCACTAGGGTCGCTCATAGGTGGGGTCGCTCTGTCAGTGTCTCATTTAAACTAAAAATTGGGGGAATATTGCGCCCGCGGGGTATCGAACGTGGGTCGATTGCTCGGGCTGGTTTGGTCGAACCAGTCGGGCTGGCTCGGTCGTTTTCCTAGGAAAGGGTGATGAGGACATCAATACCATTGTTACACCCACAACCCCTGCTGCTATACATACTGGGCCAATTACTATAGCTCGTGCACACCAATTGAATTATGAGGTACTTTCGTTTCTTGGAAATCCTTCTAATGTTCTTGAACATATAATGTTCCCTAAATTAGATACTTTTGTTTTACTTATTCATGATGGACCTAGCATGGATAAGAAGGAAGGCCATTGGAGCGGGAACACGCATGGAGAAGAAGGTGCACGCGGGGGAAAGAATAATGGAGCTTCCAGTGGTGATTTTCGCACTTTGAAGCCACCATAATGAGAGCATGAAGGCTTGGACGAAATATTCAAGATGCCACTTTATATATTTCGTCCATAGGCTATTATAGGTGATGCGCCACCTTATTTTTGGGCGAGACCCATGTAGTTTCGAAATACCACATTATAGGATGTTTTTAGAGTCCGTCTGTGTGGGGGAACTGAGTTAGGGTTGGTTTCGGACCCCTCCTCCAAGGGGACACGAAATCCCCCTCTATTCATCAATATCTCCACGGGGCCATGATATGGTAACTATCGATTTGGTGGAGACAACTTTGACGATCCGACTACAAACGTGCATGACATTGCGCCTTAGCAATCGCTAAACCAACTCCACGAGGTTATTGACCACGCTGAAGCACGATCAACCTGACCGCGAAGGTCTATTCCTGCAAGCAATCAAAGAACGTGGAAGAATATGATAAAAGCAATTTGAATATTACGAATATAAATGCTGTATGATAAATGTGGGGTTCCGAAAGCGTTCTTCGTCTGGTCGTTGGACACAAACGAACTGCGCGACGTTGCAATGGCTAACTTTTAACTAAACAAAACCAAAGAAAAAGGGGTGGCGGACAAGGAGGTTGGATGACGTCCCAAGGCATCCTAAAACTAACCCTAGGTCATATAAGACCCATGGGCCCAAGTGGAGGTGATGCAACACCTTTGGACTTGTAATTTGACTCGGATTCTGCTGCAGCGTCGGATTTTTTCGTCAATATCTCCACGCTCCGGAGAAATTTGAAGGTGAATCCAATTGGGTTGGAAAGTACATCCCAACAAAAAAAGAATCACCCAATTCAGAGTCATGATGCAAAAGTTCTTGGCGTTTTGAGACAGGTATTTCTGTGCTATCCGAACTCGAGTCCAGAACGTGAGAGACTTGAACTCTATCTTCTTTTGGGCTAAAAGTGACGTGAGAGAACTTCTTGAACATCATCTAAGCGTCTTTTTCCCCTTATCATCACATGTGGATTGTACAAGTGACCGATAGTTCCGTAATTAGGCATGAAACAAAAAAGAGGTGAAATAATTTTGTTCTGTATAGCATAAATAAATTATTGTAGAACTTCTATCAGAAATCACCTCAAATAAATACACAGATGCAATATTTGTGATCTTATTCAAGGTAGCTATGTCCTCATCATCCTCCCCTTCTTGAAAACAAAGCCGTCCTCGGCGTTGCTTAATATGAAATGTGGCTAACAAGAGAGACAAGGTGTACATGTTGTATATGTATATGCCATCCATTTTTTACTTCCCTTGGTTTTTGCACATATGACACATGTATACATGAGTAACTTTCATATGTTATGAAATATAAAGCCAAAATATTATCACAAGAAGTGGAAGGCATGAAAATATTGCAACTCAGTTTGCACATATAAGTGAAGTCCTTATTCATATAAAAAGATTGACAATGTTCGTCATTAAACCATCCCAACATTGGTAAATAAACTTTAATTATTTCAAATTTAGATGCTAAAACATGCTTAAATAAGCAAACATGCAACATTTCATTTGGCTCAGAATCACCACCAAGATTGGAGGTCATATCAAAATGATTAAACGGTGGCAGAATTATTTTCAAACATATTTGATCCAAAATTGACTTATTTCCTGATTCACATGGTTCTTTATCATCAACAGTTAATTCAATGGGTGCACTCAAAATTGCTGATATTATGGTTATTTGATCACATGGCAATTTCAAATCATGAACATGGTCCTCTAAAATAGGTGTTGTGATCAAAGTACTGGGTAGCTCATCACATGGTATATTGGGATTGAAAAGGCATTCATCATACTCATGTGGAGGTGGAAGATTAGTACCTTTGTCATTACGTCTTATGATCAACTCAGATGATATAGGCACTCTCGGTGGTGATGTGTCACCTGGTGAAGGTGATGTAGCCCTCACAACAATCGATGTGGTTGTCATAGTAGTAGTACGCCGAGTTGTTTAAGGAACAACCGTATCAACTCTTATAATGTGCACCTTGCACTCGTTCTCCTTGTGGGCAACACGTTGTCTTATTTCCTGTTCAGCTTTGCAAGCAAGATGAAACAAACGATCCATAGGATAACACTTTTCATGAATTAGTATCTCCTGGATATCACGGTTTAATCCACCCCAGAATATATCCATAAAATCTTCTTCACTTTCTTCTAATGTGGAATGCAACAAGGTCATTTGTAAATCATCATAATATTTCGTTACGATGTCACTACCTTGTTTTAAATGTTGTAACATTTTAATCATGTCACGATTATAATAAGCAGGAACGAATGTGTGTCTCATGGAAAGTTTCAATCATCCCAAGTAGTAGGTATATAATCAGGGTGTAACCGACAATATTCGCTCCACCAAATTGAAGCATAACCTGTGAAAGAACCAACTGCGACCTTAACTTTCTTATGTTCAGCAAAATTATGGGAAGAAAATATATCATTTATTTCGAACTTCCATTCAATATATAAAGCAGGTCTAAAACGGCCATTAAATAGTGGTATAGAAACATTAACCTGATCATGTGCATTTGGATCTCTTTGCACCTCTCGTAATGGTTGTTGTGGTGGACGTCTCCCACGATCGAAGAAGCCCATGAACTGACAACTCTGGATCCTATCATGACTAGTAGAAACAAGAATCAAAGATCCAAGAATATTGCTCCTATAAACTACTCGGATGAGGTGGTAAAACGTTCACAGTAAAGTAAATATCAATGTCTTACAAATTCTTACCATGCAGCAGGTGGCGACTGGCAACCGACGGTATCAATATCTCCAAAGATTGAGTAAAGCGATTACCAGGTGAACGTATGTATACACGGTGTAGAAATATGAGGAGCTTGGAAGGCTTAATATATTGTAGCAAAAGGTTAGCAATAATCAATTCAGAGATGCAATGTTGAATAAACGATCAATGACGGTATTTGGCTGGTCCTAGGCTAGAACGTACTAGAGACGCGAGCCTAGGCACTAACGGAGTCACGACAAAGCACAAATAGCAGCAATGGATGATATAAAGTAGCTCTAGATAGCAAGATATAAGTGAAGATCACAATGGGAGTAAAGATAATGATGACAAATCACTGCCAAGCAGGATATACTAAAACTCTCTCTGCAACTTTCTCCTAAAAATATTATATCAATTTTTTGATTATTTTTTCAGGAATGCTACCGACTCAAGATTTCCAATGCAAAAAGAATCACTCAATTCCGAGTTCGTATGAGGAGTCAAACAATCTAGGAACGTACCTAAAAAAATATTAACAAATTGTGTTCGCAACCTTCGGAGGGCAAAAAATCCTATTTAGAAGTCGATTTGGAGGTGAAAATAATGAACTAGCTTGATGAACTATTCAGATGTGACTCGTCGATTGATTGAATTTGAATACTCGTGGAGCCAAAACGGACTTCGTATGAGGGAGATACGCCTGTTTTACTGAACACTGCACAAAACAGTTTCCAATCCGAATTCAGATACGGTATTGAGTCTAGATAGATCCGAAAAATTGTTTTTTTTCTCTTCTCTCTTTTGTTCTCTCACCTTTTCTACTTTTTTTCTTCTCTTTTTTTCTTTCACTTTTTTTTCTTCTCTCCAACAAGTCAGATAAGATGCAGATTGGATCAAGCATAGATGCGAACGACCTCAAGTGTGATAATGACAATGACCGACGGGAGAAGGTGGTGGAAATTAATGGATGGTGGTGGGTGACAACGGAAGGGATGACGGCGACATGGTGGTGGTATATGGCAGCAGCTGATAGAAGCGAGGTGTTCCCTGTCTTTCGATGAGATGGTGGCTATCGTTTTCCGTGGAGTAGACTTTGACGATCCGACTACGAACGTGCGAAGACGTCGCGCCTTAGCAATCGCTAAACCAACTCCGAGAGGTTATTGACCACGCCCAAGCATGATCAACCTGACCACGAGGGTCTATTTCCTGCACGCAAACGAAGAACAAGCAAGAAACTAAAATTGCAATCTGGATATCATGAATATAAGAGGAAAGCTTTATTGATGAAAGTGGGTTTCTGTGACGTCTTGGTCTGGTCGTGGAACACAAACGAAGGACGTGAAGTTGCAGCTATGGTGAACTTGTAATCTAAACAAAACCCAAGACTAAAAGTTTCTAATTTAGGCAACATCTTATGTTCATGCTAGAGGGGGATTAGAGGGGGATTTCGTGGCCCCTTGGAAGAGGGGTCCGAAGCCAACCCTAACTCAGTTTCCCCACACATACGGTCTCTAAAAACAGCCTATAATATGGTATTTTGAAATTACATGGGCCTGGCCTAAAAATAAGGTGACGCAACACCTATAATAGCCTATGGACGAAATTTATGAAGTGGCATGTTGTATATTTCATCCAAGCCTCCAAGCACTACTTATGGTGGCTTCAAAGTGCGAAAATCACCACTGGAAAGTCCATTGTTCCTTCCCGTGCGCGCACCTTCTTCTCCATGCTTGATCCCGCTCCAATGGCCATCCTTCTTGTCCATGCTAGGTCCTTCATTCATAAGTAAAACAAAAGTTTCTAATTTAGGCAACATCTTATGTTCATGAACATTAGAAGGATTTCCAAGAAACGAAAGTACCTGATAATTTAGTTGGCGTGCACGGACTCTAATAACTGGTCCAATATGTGTACCTGGTGGGGATGTGGGTGTAACATTAGTAGGGATGTCCTCATCATCCTCCCCTTCTTCAAATGAAGTCGTCCTCGACGGAAGCTCATCTTCCTAACCCAAATAAGGCTTGAAATCTGCAATGTTAAAAGTGGGACTAACCCCAAAATCTGCAGGCAGCTCAAGCTTATATGCATTATCATTTATTTTCTCTAACACCTTAAAAGGACCATCAGCATGTGGCATTTAGCTTTGACTTGCACAAATCAGGAAACCTATCCTTACGCAAATGTAACCAAACAAGATCTCCAGGTGCAAAGACAACATGTTTTCTACCCATATCTCCGGCAAGTTTATATTTAGCATTCATACGCTCAATGTTCTCCTTAGTTAACTCATGCATCTTTAATATCAATTCAGCACGTTCTTTAGCATCAAAATTAACCTTCTCCGAAGATGGAAGAGGCAACAAATCAATAGGTGCACGTGGTAAGAAACCATATACTACTTCAAAAGGGCACATCTTAGTAGTAGAATGCAGCGAACGATTATAAGCAAATTCAATATGAGTCAAGCATTCTTCCTAAATTTTCAAGTTATTCTTCAAATCAACCCTAAGCATAGTAGACAATGATCTATTCACTACTTCAGTTTGTCCATCAGTTTGGGGGTGACATGCAGTACTAAAAAGCAGTTTAGTCCCCAACATAGCCCATAAACATCTCCAAAAGTGGCTAAGAAATTTAGCATCACGATCTGAAACAATTGTATTTGGCACACCATGCAAGCGAATAATTTCACGAACTTACAAATCAGCAACATTAGCAGCATCATCACTTTCCTGACATGGTATAAAGGGCGTGTTCGGATGTCCTCCCGCTCCTCGCTTCACAAAATCCTGGAGCGGAGACGAGCCGAACGATTCCGCCCCGAGAAGCTAGCTTCGGGAAGCGCCGGTCGATTGTAGTGCAAAAATCTGGAGCGAGCTCGGCCCAGCTCCCCGAAAACGAAAATCTGGAGTTTGGCCGATTTACGGCCGACTGCCACCGCCAAACATACCGACTCAACGCGCCCCCCTCCTCCTCCCTCGAAAAAAGAAAACTACCTCTAATCCCTCCTCTTCTCTCGACCGGTACGAGCTCTCTCTCTCGATCTGTTCTTCCCTAGCGCCAACCCTAGCCGCCGTAGCTGCCTACCACCGCCGCCACGCACGCCGCCAGTCCCTCGCCGGCCGCCGCTCCTATCCGGCGGCGGATCAAGCCGTTCCAGACCCATCCCCGGCGGATCCCGTCGCCGCCGCCCCCAAGACGACGACGGACGCACCTTACGCACCGGCAGGACAGGCCCCAGCCCCGACGCCATTGACGCCAGTGCTCACCTCGCTGCTTCTGCTGGTGGTATGTGCTGCTGCTGGCCCGATTTGGGCTGCCTCCAGCCAGCCCAACTACCCCGAACAGGCCACAACGCTCGGAGAAGCTGGAAACGGAGCCGAACAGACTTTCCCATCGCTGCCTGGAGTTAGAAGCTACGATGAGAAGCTGAATTTGTGGAGTTTTGGGAAGCTGGAGGACATCCGAACACGCCCAAAGTGTGCCATTTTCAAAAATCTATCCACGACAACAAATATGATATCCCTCCCCTTCTTTGTTCGAGGTAAACCTAAAACAAAGTCCATATATATATCCTCCCAAGGAACATTAGGTACAGGCAAAGGCATATATAAACCATGAGGATTGAGTCGTGACTTCGCTTTTTGACATGTAGTGCAGTGAGCAACAAAACGCTAAACATCCCGTCTCATCTTTGGCCAAAAGAAATGTGTAGCAAGTACGTCCTTAATACTTGTGATCTGCATTGGGTTTTCCTTGAAGAGGAACGGGTAATTGCAGCACAAAGCGGATAAGTATTTCCCTAAGTTATGAAACCAAGGTTTATCGAACCAATAGGAATATCAATCCTCAACCGTCTTCAGCGTCTGCCACAAATGAACAAACAACTTGCACCCAACGCGGGCAAGAGGGTTGTCAATCTCCTTGATCTTTTTATTTTCAGGCAATGAGTTGTGTAGATAATTGTTGATAAATATAAATTGCAAAATAAATAAAAAGTAAATAAAGGTAGCAAGGTAAACATAGTATTTGCGAATATATAAGTGAATAGACCCGGGGGCCATAGTGTTCCCTAGCAACATCTCTCATGTAGGCAACATACAGTGGGTAAAAAAATTACTGTTGGGCAATTGATAGAAAAGCGGATAGTTATGCGATGTCCACGGCAATGATCATGTATATATAAGCATCACGTCCATAAGCAAATAGGCCGACTCCTGCCTGCACCTATTATTATTACTCCACACATCGAGCGCTATCCAGCATGCATCTAGAGTATTAAGTAAAACAGAGTAATGCTTGGAGAACGATGACATGATGTAGACAAAGTAAACTCAAACAATATGAATGAACCCCATCATTTTATCCTTAGTAGCAACAACACAAAGACGCATCTTATCCCCTAATTTGTCACTGGGATATAGAAACTCGCCAGGTTGAACCTACCACAATGCACCACTCCCAACGATGAAATATCAATCTACTTGGCCAAAGCATATCAAAAGATTAGAGAGCATTACGAATCTATAATGATCGTGCACATAAGAGATAATATAATTCAGAGGCATCTCAAATACTTTTCATGAATAATCAAAACATAAACCCACAATTTATCGGATCCCAAGAAACACACCGAACAATAGGATTACATCGGATAGATCAAAGCGAAGATGCGATGATCATTGTATTGAAGATCATAAGAGAGAGAGATTGCCATCCAGGTACTAGATACGGACCCGTAGGTCTGTGGTGAACTACTCACACATCATCATGAGGGCAGCAAGGTTGATGAAGAGGCTCCCCGTGATCGATCCCCCCTCCGGCAGGGTGCCGGAACGGAGCTCCAGATGGCCTCGCGACGGAACAGAGACTTGCGGCAGCGGAAAAAGGGTTTCGGGACTACCTCCAGGATTTTCAGAATATTAGAGAATTTATAGGCCGAAGAGGGACGTCGGGAGGTTCCCGAGGGGGCCACCGCATATCAAGACGCGACCCCCAGGGCGTGCCTTGATGTGTGGTGGGGCCCTCAGGTTCCTCTCAGCTTCCTTCTGAAGCTTCTAGGTCTTCATATAGTGCAGAAAAAATCATCAAAATGTTTCTTGGCAATTGAACTTAGTTTGGTACAGTAAACCTGCAAAGGCAAAAACACGCAGAAAACAACAACTGGCACTGGGCACTGGGTCAATAGGTTAGTGCTCAAAAATATTATAAATTGGTAAATAATGACCCAAAAAGTATCCTAGAATGATAATATATCAGCGTGGAACAATAAAAAATTATAGATACATTGGAGACGTATCAAGCATCCCCAAGCTTAATTCCTGCTCGTCCTCGAGTAGGTAAATGATAAAAACAGAATTTTTGATGTGACATGCTATCCACTATGTAATCTTATTCATGTATGATCATTGAGAAAGGTAAGTCAACAAATATTAACATAGCAATATTTGAAGTGTAAGAAACAGAATTGTTAATTCCTAAAAGTATACGATTCTTAAGAAATGTTTACGCCCCCATTCATCTTATTGTATTAGCAAGGCATGGCTCCATCTTCACCACATTAATACAAATGTTAAGCACCACGGTGTCCAAGTCAGGCAATTGGTTCGTACTTTTTCAATATGCATCAACTTTCTATTCTTCACGCAATACATGAGCGTGAGCCATTAGACATAGCATTTAGGTGGAATAGAGTATGGTGGTAGATATCAAAGGGGTAGGAAGTGGAGAAGATAGTCTCACATCAACTAGGCGTGCCAACGGGCTATGGAGATGTCCATCGATAGATGTCAATGCAAGGAGTAGGGATTGCCATGCAAATGATGCACTAGAGCTATAAGTGTATGAAAGCTCAAATGAAGCTAAGTGGGGTGTGCATCCAACTTGCTTGCTCATGAAGACCTCGGGCATTTGAGGAAGCCCATCGTAGAAATATACAAGCCAAATTTGAAATAATGAATAGGTAATTCCCACTAGCATATGAAAGTGATATATCATGAGACTCTCTACATGAGGAACATGGTGCCACTTTGAGGCACACATGTGGTAAAGGATATTAGCAAAGTCCCTTCTCTCATTTCTCTCATTTTTTTGAATGGATGGTGGGCTCATTTGGTCTCCCACATCTTTATTTTCGTCAGGAGTCTCATCTCGACTTATGGGAGAATCATCATCTCCATCATTCTTTCCTCATTGGGACAATGCTCTAATAATGAGGATCATCACACTTTTATTTACTTACAACTCAACATGGAGAACTGATATGAAGATATGACTCTGTATGAATGCCTCTGGCAGTGTACCAGGATGTGCAATGATCTAGCGTGACATGTATCAAAAACATTATGAAGGTGGCTTTGCCACAAATACTATGTCAGCTCTATATGATCATGCAAAGCAATATGACAATGAACGAACTAGTCATGTGAAGTGACGATGGAATTTGCATGGCAATATATCTCGGAATGGCTATGGAAATGCCATGATAGGTAGGTATGGTGGCTGTTTTGAGGAAGATATAATAAGGCTTATGTGCAACAGAGCATATCATGTCACGGGGTTTGGATGCAGCGGCGAAAGTTGCACCAATCCTTGAGGTGAGAACGGGCTATGCACGGTACCGAAGAGGCTAGCAAATTATGAAAAGGCGAGATTGCGTATGTCCATGGTTTCACATTAGTCATAACGAACTCATATACTTATTGCAAAGTTTTCTTAGTTTATCATAAATCAAAGTACTAATCGCATGCCTCATAACCCACAAGTATAGGGGATCGCAACAGTTTTCGAGGGTAGAGTATTCAACCCAAATTTATAGATTCGACACAAGGGGAGGCAAAGAATATTTGAGTGTATTAGCAATTGAGTTGTTAATTCAACCACACCTAGAGATTAAATATCTACAGCAAAGTGATCAGTAGCACAGTAATATGATAGTTTGATAGCAGTAGTAGCAGTAGCGGTAACAGTAGCAGTGATAGCAATAGTTTTGTAGCAGTTGAAAAAGTAGTAACAGCAGTAGTAACCTAGCAAGAACAATATGTGGAAAACTTGTAGGCACTGGATCGGTGAACTCGTTGCATGATATTCATCATATAACAGTTATAACCTAGGGCAACACAGAACTACCTCCAGTTCATAAATATAATGTAGGCATGTATTCCGTAAATAGTCATAAGTGCTTATGGAAAAGAACTTGCATGACATCTTGTTTCCTACCCTCCCATGGCAGCGGGTCCATAAGGAAATAAGGGATATTAAGGCCTCCTTTTAATAGAGAACCGGAACAAATCATTAACACACGGTGAATACATGAACTCCTCAAACTACGGTCATCACCGGAAAGTATCCCGACTATTGTCACTCCGGGGTTTGCGGATCAGAACACGTAATAGGTGCATATGACTAGCAAGATCGGATCAAGAACATAGATATAATGGTGATAACATAAACGGTTTAGATCTGAAATCATGGCACTCGGGCCCTAGTGACAAGCATTAGGCATAGCAAAGTCATAGCAACATTAATCTCAGAACATAATGGATACTAGGGATCAAGCCCTAGCAAGACTAACTCGATTACATGATGAATCTCATCCAAATCCTCACCGACCAGCGAGCCTACAAAGGAATTACTCACTCCCGGTGGGGAGCATCATGGAACTGGCGATGGAGAAGGGTTGGTGATGACGAAGACCGAAGATTCCCCTCTCCGAAGCCCCAAACGGGCTCCAGATCTGGCCTCCCGATTAAGAACAGGAGGTGGCAGCGGCTCCGTATCGTAAAACGCGATGAAACTTTCTCCTCAATTTTTTTCTCCGAAAATAAGAATTTATAGTGCCGGAATTAGGTTCAATGGGGCCCCGAGGTGGGCACAACCCACCAGGGCGCGCCTGGGGGGCTGGCGCGCCTTGGTGTATCTTGCCCAGCCAGGGGCCCCCTCCGGTGGTTCTTGGCTCCAGTATTTTTTATTTATTCTAAAATAAATCTTCAAAAAGTTTCGTCCAATTCCGAGAACTTTTATTTCTGCACAAAAAACAACACCATGGTAGTTCTGCTGAAAACAGCGTGAGTCTGGGTTAGTTTCATCCAAATCATGCAAATTAGAGTCCAAAACAAGGGCCAAAGTGTGAGGAAAAGTAGATACGATGGAGACGTATCAACTCCCCCAACCTTAACCCATTGCTTGTCCTCAAGGAATTCAGTTGACAAACTGAAAGTGATAAAGAAAAACTTTTACGAACTCTTTTGTTCTTGTTTACATATATATGCTCAAGTAGCACCCAGGTTTTCAGCAAAGATTATGACTAACCATGCCAACAATAACTCTTAGAAATTATATTAACTCATATCAATAACATAAGCAACTAGCGAGCAATAATAACATATCTCAAATGCCAACACTTTGTCAAAACAATCATGATGCAATATGACAATAGTGGTATCTCGCTAGCCCTTTCTGGGACGCAAAACATAAATGCAGAGCACCTCCAAAGTTCAAGCGGCGACCTAACATTGTAATTCATGGTAGAAAATATCCAGTCATGTTGCACCCAACATCAATTATACACAATGCATGAGGGTGACAATAGTGCTCTCAGGTCTGGCGCTTATTTAAGAAGGTGATGACTCAACATAAAAGTAAATAGATAGTCCCTTCGCAGAGGGAAGCATGGATTTGCAGAGGTGCCAGAGCTCAAAGCTTAAAATAGAGATAGATATAATTTTGGGAGGTATACCCTTCCTGTCAACGTTATGACCAAAAGTTATCAATATCTTCCATGCTAAACAAATTAGCGGCGGTTCTCAAGCGGTAAAAGTAAAGGTTTACTCCCCCTCCACCAACAATCACACTCCACGGCTAGCCGCATCCACGGATACCGTCCAAACCAACAACATTCCTGGGGGAGTTTTGTTTAATTATTTTGATTTTTGATTTCGGGACTGGGAATCCCTATTACCGCCCCTCTCGTGTAAGGACGAGTGAATAAACAATCATCATGAGAATAACCCACTTAGCATGGAAGATACTGACCTCCCCCTATCGTTCAATGAGAGGTCCAGGCACACAAAACAGATGTTCATTTGAATTTTTATAGATGGCACATACAAATTTACTTTGCAACGGCAGGGTAATACCGCATATAGGTAGATATAGTGGACTCATCTGGAATAACTTTGGTGTAAGGATTTTGATGCACAAGCATTATTCCCGCTTAGTACAGGCGAAGGCTAGCTAATAGGTTGAGAAGCGGCCATCTAGAGAGCGAAAACGGTCATGAACATGCATTACATATAATAAACATTGACTACTAGCATGAGTAGGTGTAACACCCTGGATTCAGTGCTACAATAATCCTTGTAATCAAGCTACAGTAACATGAGGATTAGGCTAATCCATTTTGCTAATCCAAGTATGATCACTGTTTGAATCAAACCCTAATACAAATTCCTTTGCAATTCAAAATCATTGAAAGGTGGTTTTAAAGGTTTTACAATTTAGGAAATAAAAATCATGAATTGGTTTCAAATATTCTCTAAGCATTTCTAAAATTGCAACCCACATTTTTGTAAGGTGTTTAGTGCCTCTAAAACCATTTAACAGAGGGCAAATCAATTAATTAAATGCCCATTTGATTTTGGCAGTTTTCAAATAAATCCAAAAGGTCCTCAAACTTTTTTGGCACTACCAAATTTTGCTTTGCAAATATTTGGCTAAGTCACATATTTTTACAAATGCATTTTTTGTCACTGAATAGATAAATAACATAGCTAAGTATTAAAGAAAAGCGACAATTTTGAAATCAAAAGAACAAGGGCTAAGTGCCCTGGTCACTTAGGCCTGCCGGCCCAAATGCCAGCCCAGCCCCGTCTGCGACGTGTTGTACTGCGTTAGTGCATGCCTATCTCTGCATACTGCCATGTCATGCATCGTGATTGCATCTGTCTGCTTTATATTTATTGTTTCTCCCCCTCGTCTTACCGGTAGACCCCGAGACTGATGCTGCTGCCGGGTACGACTACACCAATGACGATCAGGCCTTTGCAGCAGAGCAGCAAGGCAAGCAACCCCCCTTGATCATTCCGATATCGCCCAGTTCTCTTCTCTCTCATGCTTGCATTTAGATTTTGCTACTGTTGTAGATAATACCTATTATGATGCATAGCCTGTTTTTGATGAACTGCTACTGTACCTACTGCTTTCATAAAACTGCTTAGCATAGGTTGATTAGTGATACCCTGTGACCCACTTAGTCCCAGTTGCCCCTGCTTCTTCATCGGCGACTCGAAGACTCGGTCAATCGACCGACCAGCCATGCTCGTCACATTCACCGCACACCCCCCTTAGCTGTACGACTCTGCAGAGCTACTATCGAGTATCGAGGGTGACACCTCGTGAAGTACTCATGATGCTAACTCTGTAGTGCAGCTAGTCGGTCGTGGTTATCGTGGGTGATTCCTCCTTCACCACTCCCGACAACGACTCTGTCGTGCAACCCCTCAAGCGTAGACCATCGAGGGTGAATCCTCTCTGGTCACCTTGATGGTTACATCAGGTGGGATCCTTTGAGGTTAATCCCTCGGGTTTCCCCCTTGGTGTTATATACACACTGTTACATTTACTTTACTGTTGATACATGATGAGGTCTGGAAGACCGGAGGGTGTTGGTGTAATACGACGGGCCGTGGCCGGGCATTCTTGGCCCTTGCCACAAGACCTCGAGACGGGGCGACGGGACCACATATCGTATATCGCGCTCGTCACCGCAATTAACAAAATGCTAATGGTTTGGGTATTTGATCTGAGTTGGTCATTTGACCTTTTCGCACTAACCTTCACGTGGGAGAAGTTATGGGTACCCGGCGTCATTGTATCAGCCGAAGCTCTTCGGACGTCAGCAATGGAGCGGCGCGCGCCTGAGTGGTCCGGGACGGCATTGATCTTGTATTAGTGATGCTAGGACTAACCTCGGCCGCCCTCGCATCGTGCAGGAGTGCAAAGGGTGAGTTGGCCCATGACCCCTGCGCGCTTAGGACTTAGACCGGTGGGCTAGCCTCTCTGTTGAGCCTGGGTAGGGTGATGACGTGTTGATCTCCGAGGCCGTGCATGACCCAAGCAAGTGTGTCCAGCCAAAGGTAATCAAGCGAGATGGAAAATGTGGTGCACCCCTGCAGGGATGAAATTAACTATTTGAATAGCCGTGTCCACGGTAATAGGACGACTTGGAGTTCTATCCCGAGCTAATATAACTAAAAGTGATAAATTTGAAATGAATGTTGGCTCCAAGATTGCTTTCTCGTAGGGAGTCGAGGAAGGATCTCTGGGCGTGGTTACTTAATAAAATTGCTACAATAATATTGTTACATGAGTTACCAGTCTATTCTCTTCTAATGCTGCAAGACATTGAAGATGCTAGTCTTCGATAGGACTAGGCCTTCCCCCTCTCATCCTTGCTTTCTGCAGTCAGTCCAGATATAACCCCCCATTCCCTTTGATACTGATGCATACTTAGCATAGTTTTGATGTCAGTCTTGCGAGTACTTTGGATGAGTACTCACCGCTGCTTTGCTTTCTCTTTTCCCCTCGATACGATTACTACGTTCAGACAATGGAGCCCAGGAGATGGAGTACGCCGGAGACGACTACTACACCACCGTCGGAGCCTACTACTATGTGGAGGCTGCCCCCGACCAGCAGTAGGATAGGAGGCTCCCAGGCAGGAGGCCTCGCCTCTTTCGATCTGTTGTTATGTTTGTGCTAGCCTTCTTAAAGCAAAACTTGTTTAACTTATGTCTGTACTCAGATATTATTTGCTTTCGCTGACTTGTTGAATTTGAGCTTATGTATTCGAGCCCTCGAGACCCCTGGCTTGTAGTATGAAGGTTGTATGACATTAAATTGTGTCTAGAGTTGTGTTGTGATATCTTCCAGTGAGTCCCTAATTTTGGTTGTACGCATTTGCATGTATGATTAGCGTACGGTCAAATTGGGGGCGTCACAAGTTGGTATCAGAGCCAACTGTGTGTAGGTAGCCCCCTTTCCAACTCCTAGGCCGAAGTGGAGTCTAGTACTTGAAAAACTTTTACTAACATTGTTGTGTGGCTTACGGGCCACATCTCACTCGGGTGGTATTAGGATCTTTTAGTCCTCGTCTATACTCTGGGTTCTGATCTATCTTCTATTAGGGTTAAAGATTTTACTAACTCTAACTCTAGGTTCTCGTAACTACTTCCTCTCGGAGAGCCCCTCATACCAGATGATGGCTTGATTCATCAGAAGACTCCGAAGATACTCTTCGATGTTCTCTCGAGAACTTGTGTTCATCGCTCTTGCGATTCCCTTCTACCATCAACCCCCCCCCGCCCCCCCCCCCGTTATGCTTACCGGGGATTCGTTCGTCCTCAGTTGTCATGGGTTTCACGAAATCCTTCCAATTGCTATTCGATCTGTCGAAATCCTCATTAGCCTTTTGCTCTTAACCTTCCTCACCGCTTGCATTGTGGTTAATTCCATATGTCTAGCAATATTCATTAAATCCTTTGTGGTTGTCATTTGATTTTATTGATTCAACATGTGTGTGAATGCACGCAGTCATCAGTTGTTTCTCATAAATTATCTGTCCGGCTCAGAGGTCTTTCCAAACATGAGTTGGTTCTTGACAAATCAACTTTGATTGATTGTCCATCTAAGTCCATTCAACTTACTTGTAATTGATCGGAGCATCTGATTATGATACACCAATTTGGAAATCTTAAATTCCTTTGGTTACTTAAACATCGAATTATTTGCTTGTTCTTTAATCTGATGCCTTATTCTTTCTCCCTATGATTGAGTACCGATACTCACATCAGGTCCTTTGTGGACCACCAGACCCATTGTTTGGTTATTATCCGATAGCAACCTTCACCTTCAAAATTCTTGTGATGTTCTTCCCCCGATACATGATGCCATTGGTAAATTGTGTCTTCTCCCTCTGATAAGTTGTATCCTATGCTTTTGTCAGCCATGCTCTATTGTCAAGCATGTGTTAATTACTCTTGAAGCTTGTGGTATATGTTCCTAAGATGCCCCGATGGGTTGAACCTATGCCTTCCTTACTCCGTGTGAACCCGAGAGTTTTCACGAGTCTTACTCTTCTGGTGTTTTGCCAGATAATCTTTCAAAAATACAACTTCATCAAAGGCGAGCAGTAAATGGAAGGTGATGCATTGATGAAGTGGGAGTCGACCTTGAACTTTGCGCTCGTGCCCATGGAAACAATGTTGATCTTATCATAGAAGCTTCTCGTAACAATAATCTTCCCCTTTGTATGGTTCGATCTTGTATCTGTGATTTGGTCCTTTGCAACCGTGGTTCTGACCATGATTGTTCTTCTTCGATCCCTTTTCTTAGACAAGTTAGAGCACTTGTCTTCTGCAGATCAATACATCGGTCCAAACATTAATTCTTATCTTCCTCTGAGTATTATCCCTGGAATCTCGAGGATAACGCGGAGCTATATATCTTCTTATGAGCTCCTCATCAACTATGATACTTCGCTGATTCCAGTTTCCTCATGTTCTGAGTTGTTGGACACTCAAGGACACCCATAATTGAATCGAGGATGCATTGCGATTCAATAACTCTTAGTAATCTTCTGTACTTATAAGTTTGTACTCGATCAGGTCTTTCCAAGCTGTTAGGCTACATCATCATCGTCATGCTAGAGCTTGACCTTGCTACTTATTGTTGGAAATATGCCCTAGAGGCAATAATAAATTGGTTATTATTATATTTCCTTGTTCATGATAATCGTTTATTATCCATGCTATAATTGTATTGATTGGAAACTCAAATACATGTGTGGGTACATAGACAACACTGTGTCCCTAGTAAGCCTCTAGTTGACTAGCTTGTTGATCAAAAGATGGTGAAGGTTTCCTAGCCATGGACATGAGATGTCATTTGATAACGGGATCACATCATTAGGAGAATGATGTGATGGACAAGACCCAAACTACGAACGTAGCATATGATCATGTCAGTTTATTGCTATTGTTTTCTGCATGTCAAGTAACTGTTCCTATGACCATGAGATCATGCAACTCCCTGACATCGGAGGAGTACCTTGTGTGTATCAAACGTCGCAACGTAACTGGGTGACTATAAAGGTGCTCTACAGGTATCTCCGAGGGTGTCTGTTGGGTTGGCATGGATCAAGACTGGGATTTGTTACTCCGTGTGACGGAGAGGTATCTCAGGGCCCACTCGGTAATACAACATCACAATGAGCCTTGCAAGCAATGTGACTAAAATGTTAGCCACGAGATCTTGTATTACGGAACGAGTAAAGAGGCTTGCCGGTAACGAGATTGAACTAGGTATAGAGATACCAACGATCGAATCTCGGGCAAGTAACATACCGAAGAACAAAGGGAACAGTATACGGGATTAACTGAATCCTTGACATAGAGGTTCGCCCGATAAAGATCTTCGTAGAATATGTAGGAGCCAATATGGGCATCCAGGTCCCGCTATTGGTTATTGATCGTAGAGGTGTCTCGGTCATGTCTACATAGTTCTCGAACCCGCAGGGTCTACACACTTAACGTTTGGTGACGATTAGTATAGTTGAGTTATTTTGTTGGTGACCGAAGGTTGTTCGGAGTCCCGGATAAGATCCCGGACATGACGAGGATCTCCGGAAGAGTCCGGAGGTAAAGATTGATATATGTGATAATAGTGTTTTGATCTCCGGAAGGGTTCCGGAATTCACCGGAAGGGGTTCCGGATGTTTACCGAAGTGTTCGGGTGCAGCAACACTTTATATGAGCCAAAGGGGTAAAGCCCACGAGGTATTGGAAAGTGCAAAAGGAAGTTTTGCTGCTGCCTTAAGCGGTACTACCGCTGGTAAGGCAGTACTGCCGCGTAAGCGGTACTACCGCTTGTGTGAAGCGGTACTACCGCATAAGCGGTACTACCGCTTGTGTGAAGAGGTACTACCGCTCAAGCGGTACTACCGCTCAAGCGGTACTACCGCTCGTGAGTGGTACTACCGCTTGTGCGCGGTACTGCAGGGATCCGAGTTGGACTCTTTCCCTGCGGACCAAACCGACCTTGTGCGGGCAAAACCGACCTGGAGGAGGCTTTTACTCCAAGTTTAGACCCCAAGGCTCAACATATAAATAGAGGGGCAGGGCTAACACACGGGACACATCAAGATTTCCCAAGCCGTGTGTCGGCAACCCTAACCCTCTAGTTCTCCCGTCATAATCTCCGTAGTGCTTGGCGAAGCCCTGCAGAGATTGTTCCTCACCACCATCACCACGCCGTCGTGCTGCCGGAACTCATCTACTACTTCACCATCGCTCGCTGGATCGAGGAGGTGAAGGCGTCATCAAGCCGTATGAAAGATCGTGGATGTCGCCTAGAGGGGGGGGGGGTGAATAGGCGCTTTAAAATAATTACGGTTTAGGCTTGAACAAATGCGGAATAAACCTAGCGGTTAATTTGTCAAGCACAAAACCTAAATCGACTAGGCTCACCTATGTGCACCAACAACTTATGCTAAGCAAGATAAACAACTAAGTGATAGCAAGATATATAACAAGAAACAATATGGCTATCACAAAGTAAAGTGCATAAGTAAAGGGCTCGGGTAAGAGATAACCGAGGCACGCGGAGACGACGATGTATCCCGAAGTTCACACCCTTGCGGATGCTAATCTCCGTTAGAGCGGTGTGGAGGCACAATGCTCCCCAACAATGCCACTAGGGCCACCGTATTCTCCTCACGCCCTCGCACAATGCAAGGTGCCGTGATTCCACTAAGGGACCCTTGAGGGCGGTCACCGAACCCGTACAAATGGCAACCCTTGAGGGCGGTCACCGAACCCGTACACTTTGGCAACCCTTGGGGGCGGTCACCGGTACCCGTCAAATTGCTCGGGGTGATCTCCACAACCTAATTGGAGACCCCGACGCTTGCCCGGAGCTTCACCACAATGGAATGTGGCTCCGAGGCACCACCAAGCCGTCTAGGGCGCCAAGGCACCCAAGAGGAACAAGCTCAAGGGTGCTCAAACACCCAAGAGTAATAAGCTTCTCAACTACTAACTTCCACGTATCACCGTGGAGAACTCAAACCGATGCAACTAATGCAATGGCAAGGGCACACGGAGTGCCCAAGTCCTCCTCTCCCAAATCCCACCAAAGCAACTAATGCTAGGGAGGAAAATGAGAGGAAGAACGAAGAAGAACACGAAGAACTCCAAGAACTAGATCCAAGGGGTTCCCCTCACTTAGAGGAGAAAGTGATTGGTGGAAATGTGGATCTAGATCTCCTCTCTCTTTTCCCTCAAGAAGGAGCAAGAATCATTGGAGGGATTGAGAGATAGGCAAAGCTCTAGAAAGTCAACAATGGAGGAGAGAGAGCTTAGAAGAGATAAGAAAACCGTTGGGGAAGAAGACCCCTTTTATAGGGCCACCCCAAATCCAACCGTTACCCGTGCTGGACGCGTACAAGCGGTACTACCGCTCTTGCGAGCGGTACTACCGCTTAAGCGGTAGTAATTCAAAAACAGCAGGCGAGAACACGAGACTGGAGCGGTAGTGCCGCACCAAGCGGTACTACCGCTAGAGGGAAAAGTGGTAACAGAAACTCGCACACAGGGAAAACCCCAAGCGGTAGTGGAAGCGGTAGTAGGGGCGGTAGTACCGCGCAAGCGGTACTACCGTTCTAGTACCGCTCTACTACCGCTAGAGGGAAAAGTGGTAACAGAAACTCGCACAGAGGAAAAACCCCAAGCGGTAGTGGAAGCGGTAGTAGGGGCGGTAGTACCGCCAGAGCGGTACTACCGTGCTACTACCGCTCTACTACCGTGAATGGCAATCTGGCAACAGAAAGTTGCACGCTCGGGGAAACCCCAAGCGGTAGTGCCACGGAAGTACCAGCGGTACTACCGTGGGCACCAGCGGTACTACCGCTTGCAAGCTACTGAAAATCCACAGAAAACAGAGGATACAAATAAAACCAGAACTGCCATAACTTCTGCAAATGAGCTCCGAATTGAGCAAACTCAAGCTTGTTGGATAGAAGACAACGAGTACTATCCAAACAGCGACTGGTTATAATAAGAAGTGGCAGGGGAGATATGCCTAACATATAGAGATGAGAAACCTCTATGAATGAAGAACCGGCATAAACTCCAACATCGAAAACATCATAGAAGATGCATATATGAACTCCGTTTTCGATGAACTCGAGCTTGTCATGAAGATGACCAAAAGCTCAAAGACTCACAAAGAGAAACACCAAACACAAACCAAGAAAGATGATGCAAGGATGCAATGGTTTGAGCTCTCTACGAATGATACGATAAAGCTACTCACTTGAGAGCCCCCCTTGATAGTACGGCTATCGATCCTAAAACCCGGTCTCCCAACTACCACCATGAGACCGGTAAAATAGAAAACCTATCAAGGGCAAACCTTTGCCTTGCGCATAGTCCACTTGAGCTAGATGATGACGATCTTGACCTCCTCAAGTTGGACCACCTTTCTTGATTGCGCCGGCTCGATGAAGACTAGTTGATTGCTCCCCCATACTCCACTATGGGTGAGCCACTCTTCGGCACATCTTCACAAGTCCATTGTCACCACAATGGACAGCAAGCTTCAAGCATGTGATCTCTTCGTGATGCTCCACTTGAACTTGCACACCGCAATCTTGATGACGATCACCACTTGATGTCATCCTCCATGGGTTGTGTGATATCTTCCTTTTGATGCACGCCCATGGAAACAAACCTAACCCCACAAAGAACTCTTGCATAGAACATGGGTTAGTACACAAAGCGTAATGGACAATGCTTACCATACCGTGAGATCACTTGATCCCACTCGGTACATCTTCTACGCTTTGTGTGTTGATCAACTCGAATCACTCTTCATATTTAGTCTTGATCAACCTTGAATCTTTCCAACTCTCTTCATTAGGATGATGTCTTGAAGGTAAACATGAATGTTCACACAATCTCCTTCTTCAAGACATGCTTGCAATAGGCTCATCTCTTACATGACCAATCTTTGGATAACTCCATGAATAACCTTGGTCAACACATATTCTTCTTCAAATCACCTTGAGACCAACAAATGGTCTACAAGCAAAGCCTATGGACAAACCCTTCAAATATAACTCAAGGCAACCATTAGTCCATAGAGATTGTCATCAATTACCAAAACCAAACATGGGGGCAGCACATGTTCTTTCAATCTCCCCCATTTTGGTAATTGATGACAATCACTTTCAAGAGAGTTTATATAAGGAATTAAGCATCACCATGCAAAGAAACAACTAATAATGCAAGAGCATGTGATGCAAATGCTTAGGAACAAAACCAAAGCAAACATGAAGAGATAGCTCTCTAAACTTCTCCACAAAACTCTCTAAACTTCTCCCCCATTGGCATCGATTGCCAAAATGGGCGAAAAGCTTAGAAGGCCAACATAATATGTGTTCCTCCATAAATTGTGTATTTCTCAAAATATGAGTGGAGTACAATACACATACCCAATGATGAATAGTTGGAGGAAGACAAACTATATTGAGGATCCAAAGATTGCAAAAAGGATGATATGGCACAAAGACATACCAAAGAGAGAAGCAAGCAATCTAAGGATACCAAAAGGACCAATCAATCAAATGATCCGATACCAATTGATAGAAACCAATTGAAGGATACCAATTGGACCAATCAATCAAATGATCCGACGAGCCATACGAACAACAGATATTATGATATGAGCAAAGGAGTGTTCTAAAGACATAGGGGAGCTCCCCAAGGTTCATGCACAAATTAGAATTTTTGCATTAAAATACAAAGTGCACAACCATGGAATCATCACTCCCCCAAAATCAATAGAAACTCACAACAAGTGCAAGTGAGCATATAGGAAACTAAGCCTAGCACTTGCAACAAACACATGGTTGAGCAACATGAAAGAGAGGCAACTTAGGAATAGGCTCAACCAAAACGATGTGTGCGAGTCATGGCAAAGCACTTGAGAAGACTAATATAAGGATGAGCATTAAGCATCAACATAGTCTTTAATAAATGAGATACAAGGTGCAAGACACGTCCTTCCCACACACAACAAGCAAATGGGTTCACAAGCTCACTAAAATGCGAATTAACTACAAAGCTTGTGACAACCCACGGCGAAGATAGAAAAAGATAGCTTTGTCAAGAGGAGGGATACCAATTGACATGGCGAAAGCCTCGTCAAGACAAGCATGAGGAAAACAATCTTCACCACAAAAGAGTGCAACAAGATGCAAGGATATAAGATCCGCACTCAAGACAAACGATTTCACGGAGCCACCAAAGAAATAATACAAGAAAGACAAGGTGGTCGTGAAAGGAAGGATATCATCTAGAGATGTAATTTCTCTCAAGTGTATAAGGTTCTAGGTAGATGAAAATCATGATGATATCAATCCACAAAGAAGGATATACACACGAAATAGTTACAACACGAAGGAACAAGATATCCAAAAGGAAGTCATAAATATACCAATAAGATCTTTGCTTGAAAGCATAGCACATGGCTTAATATTGTCTTATTGTATATCAATGAATTCTAACTACACAAACATCAAAGACATCACAACTCGCAAGAAGAGATCATTGTTGGGATGCTTTGAGAAAGGAAACAAGTATCACTAGAACGGATCAAGAAAATCATGCCATGATGCAACCTACACAAGGTTGAATGTAATAAATGTATGCATGAAGTTGATACTTGTTACCGAGATAGCATTGGAATGATGTAGAAGATACCAATTGAAGGTAGTAGAAAGTAGTTCGTTGATCATCCTAGCTTGACTCCGATAAGCACATGGTGACAACACCTTCCTTGTGAGTGAGCCGAGCATCCAATGCCTCTCCAATTGTTCCTAGAACAACATCACAAACAAAATGGTGCCCAAACTCATTGGGACCAAAGAGTTAGAGAACCCACAATACATAGGACAAACTCCACATAAATATGTGCATATAGAAATGAAATTGAATTTCATGCACATCTCATCCAATTTGAGACTTGGTGGAGTTTCCCCTATATATTGGGTCAAAGAAAGAAAGCATGCCAAAGGAAATACATAAAGTAAATATGCATGCACAAGACTTTCAAGGACCAAAGGGAGATACAATTTGGACAAAACACCAAGTAAACCAAGAAGGCAACCAAAAGATTGACACGACATAAGGTCGTCCAAATTATATCAAAGAACCAACACAACTCATGATTTAAGACAAATAGAGATCAACACATGAGAAGAGATGCCAATCGAAACCAAACCAAATCAACACATGATTTGATAAGATACCAATTGAAAAGATACCAAGTGAAAATAAGATACCAAATGAAGAAATAATCACTTGAAGGATAACAAATAAAAGATACATCAAGGAATGAGATATCCAATGATATACGCAAAAAGAAAGATATCGAACTCCCAAAAGAGAGGATGGTTCCAAACAAACAAAGCCCTCTACAAAGTTTCATGATGGCACAAAGTACCAAAAAGAAACGGCATGCCTTCCACCAACACACACTTGATAAGGATCACACGATGAGTGTTTTAGAGAAAATAGGATAGCTCCCCCAAGCGTTGTGCATTATAGAGAATTTGCATTTGAATACAAAATGCACAAGATGGGATCACCACTTTCACTATATCTCGAACAACACTAGACAAGATCAAGAAAATAACAAGATCCACAAGTGGTATGGAAGACAATGGGAGTTGACACAAACCTTGGCAAGAGATAAGACAATTAAGCACAAGCCAACGAAAAGATGATTCAACAATTTCTACCACATACAAGAATACCAATTGTACAAGTACAAGAAGTATTTGGAATGAATTCCCGGTGGTAGATTGTAAAGCAATCCAACATCATCTTCACACCAAACAACATAAGCAAATTGCAACTTGTAGAGCTAACATGCCACCTAGGAACAAGATAATTTACTATATCAACTCTAAGTGACAATATCTCAAATGTACACATTTTCTAGGCTTGTAATATATACTAAGCATATTACTCCCCCATAATGTGATACCAATGACAACCAAACAAGAGGCAATAAGAGGAATGCAACACGAGATAATTAATGGATTATTTAGAATTTGAATTTCTTATGAGAAGACATACCACATAGAGACTAGATAATCTTGCAATATCAATACTAGGTGGTATTCCTCATGTACACACATTTGTAGGTTCGTGAAGTGCACGAAGCTCATCACTCCCCTAAAATGGGATGTTCCATTAATCTCTCACAAGAGCCAACTAAGATACAAACAAGATGCAAAAAGGCTCAACACAACACTCACGCATACATGATGTGCAAACCAACATACACATACTTGATTACTCAAGACAAGCAAATTGGAAGCACAACATATATACAAACACATGCAAGGTACACAACCAAACATGCAAAGGGGCAAGTAACTTTCAATGTAAACAATTTAAGTACAAGTTACCGCAAGGAGGCACATTGGATATAAGATAGAAACTTGATAATCCAATGACTTGGCTTTTGACAATATGAATGATGAAGTCCCCTTAATTCTTCATAATATAGCCAAGTCTCCAATGCCCTCCAACAACACCTATTGATCAAGTTTGAGCTTGTTGGTCTCCAACCAAGTTGGGTCCTAAGAGGTTAGTCGCAATAGGCTTGGCTACCCAAATGGTTCTTTTCTTGACACCACTTTGAGTACCAACAATCTTGGCAAACACATTGCCAACCTTATCCTTCCCAAGAGAATAAATATCATCAATAATAATTGGGTTGGATAAGTTACCATTCGTGCATGAAGAAGCAAAGTGACCCTTCTTCCGACATAAGTAGCAACATTTACCCTTTACTTTCTTCTCAATTGATTTCTCAACTTGAGGAGCGTTGACTTGGGTCTTCTTGGGAAGTGGCCTTTCTTCAACTTGACGTTGGGCATGGGATTGAACTTGTGGCCGCTTCCCTTGTTGCTTGTCACTATGGGGCTTCTTCTTCAATGGGCAAGATCTAACATGGTGCCCTTCTATCTTGCACTTGAAGCAAACAATCTTGGCCGAATTCTTGACTTGTTCTTGGCCCTTCTTATTGTTGCTCTTGGACTTCTTCTTCTTATTGGAGTTGAATCCAAGTCCACCTTTGTCATTGGGGGATTTTTGCACACTCAAAATATTCTTGAGTGTGGACTTCCCTTCATGACTCTTTTCCAAGTCTTTCTTCAAGGAAGTGACTTGGGCCTTGAGCTCTTTGATTTCCTCTACATGGTTAGTATCAACACAAGTACTAGAGGAAGTATAAGCATCATTGTTAGAGCAACAAGGCAAGGAAAGTAATTCATCACAAGATGTACCAATGTTATGCATAGGCGAATTACGAGGACTAGCACATGTTAATAAAGCATTTTTACTAGATGTAGTGCTAAGGTCCACATGAGGCTCACTAGATGTTACCTTAGTAGTACAAGCCTCATGAACTATCTTTAGCACATCATGGGATACTAGAAGATCACCATGAGAGCTCGAGAGCTTTTCATGACTTTCTTCCAATTTCCCATAATTGCTAGATAGCAACTCAAGTTGAGCCCTTAGCTCAACATTCTCCTTCAATATGGATGCTTCACAAGAAATAGAGTTAGTAGCACAAGCATCATCATTAACAACAAGAGGAGAAGGCAACTTGGCAAGCTCTTTAGCATATGAAGCTTGAAGTTGAGCATGAGACTCGGTGAGTTCAATGAGCGAACTCTTAACGACCCTTGAGCCATTTTCGAGGTGCTCAAAGTCCTCAAGGAGTTTAGCATGCACAAATTCAAGCTTATCATTTTTAGTTCTAAAATCATTAGCCACCTTGAGAGCTCTTTCATGGGATTCCTTTAATCTAGATAATTCTAGAGCAAAGGTCTCCTCAAGAGATTCCTTGGTGGTTTGTTCAAGTTCAAGAGCTTCAGATAGCTCCGCAATCTCATTAGCGTAATCACGCTCATGATCTTCCATTTTCTCAATGGTGGCCTCATGCTCCTCGAGATGAGATTCCAACTCCTCCATATATTTCTTGCCCTCAATGGCAATGGTCATAATTTCCATGAAGTTGGAACGAGCAATTTTATTCTTATGAAGAGCTTTAAAAATCATTTCTCCCTTAATTTTTAAGGAAGCAACATTATCATTCTCTTCATCATTATCCTCATCATCACTAGCATCAACATCATCATCAAGAGATATATTGGGGTTCAAAGGAGGAGATACCTTTGAAGCCTTAGCCATAAGGCAAAAAGCAATAGATGATGATGTAGGATCCCTTGAGGCCCCATTCAAGACCACATCTTGTTCCATGGAGTGTTGGGTTTCCTCTACATTGTTAGCACAATAACTCGAGGAAATAGATACATTTTTATCATGGCAACAAGATATAGCAAGCATATCATTATGAGATATAGTCAAGCAATTTCTACATGATATGCAAGGACTATCAACACAAGCATGTGAAACATTTAGAGGGCTCGAAGTGTTGAAGTCCAAAGATGAAGCATTGCAATAAGATAGTGATGAAGAATCATCAACAATAAGCCCACTATCATCATTGCAATGAACACCACTACTCACCATAACATTACCTTGTGGCAAACCACATGTAGGTGAAGTAGAAGAAGTTGAGAAGACAACACGGCCGGAGGTGGAGGGAGAACAATCATCCCTACAAATCTTGGACACACCATATTTATCTTGAAGCTTTGTCCACAACTCATGAGCATCCCGAAACGGCATGAGTTGAAATATAACTACATTGCTCAAAGCATCAAAAAGCACATTAGAAGCTTGAGCATTGAGATAAGAGTTTTTCTCATCCTCTAAAGATAAGTTTTGAGAATCCTTTGGAGGAGAAAAACCCATATCTACAATTCGCTCTAAATTTGGGTCCATGACCCTAAAGAGATTAAGCATGCGAATTACCCAAACATCAAAATTTGTGCCATTGAAACTAAGAGTGTCAGAGAATCCTAATCCCCTAGTCGACATCTTTACTCTCTAGGCGGTTAAGCCTAATAATGAGAGACGAGGCTCTGATACCAATTGAAAGATCGTGGATGTCGCCTAGAGGGGGGGGGGTGAATAGGCGCTTTAAAATAATTACGGTTTAGGCTTGAACAAATGCGGAATAAACCTAGCGGTTAATTTGTCAAGCACAAAACCTAAATCGACTAGGCTCACCTATGTGCACCAACAACTTATGCTAAGCAAGATAAACAACTAAGTGATAGCAAGATATATAACAAGAAACAATATGGCTATCACAAAGTAAAGTGCATAAGTAAAGGGCTCGGGTAAGAGATAACCGAGGCACGCGGAGACGACGATGTATCCCGAAGTTCACACCCTTGCGGATGCTAATCTCCGTTAGAGCGGTGTGGAGGCACAATGCTCCCCAACAATGCCACTAGGGCCACCGTATTCTCCTCACGCCCTCGCACAATGCAAGGTGCCGTGATTCCACTAAGGGACCCTTGAGGGCGGTCACCGAACCCGTACAAATGGCAACCCTTGAGGGCGGTCACCGAACCCGTACACTTTGGCAACCCTTGGGGGCGGTCACCGGTACCCGTCAAATTGCTCGGGGTGATCTCCACAACCTAATTGGAGACCCCGACGCTTGCCCGGAGCTTCACCACAATGGAATGTGGCTCCGAGGCACCACCAAGCCGTCTAGGGCGCCAAGGCACCCAAGAGGAACAAGCTCAAGGGTGCTCAAACACCCAAGAGTAATAAGCTTCTCAACTACTAACTTCCACGTATCACCGTGGAGAACTCAAACCGATGCAACTAATGCAATGGCAAGGGCACACGGAGTGCCCAAGTCCTCCTCTCCCAAATCCCACCAAAGCAACTAATGCTAGGGAGGAAAATGAGAGGAAGAACGAAGAAGAACACGAAGAACTCCAAGAACTAGATCCAAGGGGTTCCCCTCACTTAGAGGAGAAAGTGATTGGTGGAAATGTGGATCTAGATCTCCTCTCTCTTTTCCCTCAAGAAGGAGCAAGAATCATTGGAGGGATTGAGAGATAGGCAAAGCTCTAGAAAGTCAACAATGGAGGAGAGAGAGCTTAGAAGAGATAAGAAAACCGTTGGGGAAGAAGACCCCTTTTATAGGGCCACCCCAAATCCAACCGTTACCCGTGCTGGACGCGTACAAGCGGTACTACCGCTCTTGCGAGCGGTACTACCGCTTAAGCGGTAGTAATTCAAAAACAGCAGGCGAGAACACGAGACTGGAGCGGTAGTGCCGCACCAAGCGGTACTACCGCTAGAGGGAAAAGTGGTAACAGAAACTCGCACACAGGGAAAACCCCAAGCGGTAGTGGAAGCGGTAGTAGGGGCGGTAGTACCGCGCAAGCGGTACTACCGTTCTAGTACCGCTCTACTACCGCTAGAGGGAAAAGTGGTAACAGAAACTCGCACAGAGGAAAAACCCCAAGCGGTAGTGGAAGCGGTAGTAGGGGCGGTAGTACCGCCAGAGCGGTACTACCGTGCTACTACCGCTCTACTACCGTGAATGGCAATCTGGCAACAGAAAGTTGCACGCTCGGGGAAACCCCAAGCGGTAGTGCCACGGAAGTACCAGCGGTACTACCGTGGGCACCAGCGGTACTACCGCTTGCAAGCTACTGAAAATCCACAGAAAACAGAGGATACAAATAAAACCAGAACTGCCATAACTTCTGCAAATGAGCTCCGAATTGAGCAAACTCAAGCTTGTTGGATAGAAGACAACGAGTACTATCCAAACAGCGACTGGTTATAATAAGAAGTGGCAGGGGAGATATGCCTAACATATAGAGATGAGAAACCTCTATGAATGAAGAACCGGCATAAACTCCAACATCGAAAACATCATAGAAGATGCATATATGAACTCCGTTTTCGATGAACTCGAGCTTGTCATGAAGATGACCAAAAGCTCAAAGACTCACAAAGAGAAACACCAAACACAAACCAAGAAAGATGATGCAAGGATGCAATGGTTTGAGCTCTCTACGAATGATACGATAAAGCTACTCACTTGAGAGCCCCCCTTGATAGTACGGCTATCGATCCTAAAACCCGGTCTCCCAACTACCACCATGAGACCGGTAAAATAGAAAACCTATCAAGGGCAAACCTTTGCCTTGCGCATAGTCCACTTGAGCTAGATGATGACGATCTTGACCTCCTCAAGTTGGACCACCTTTCTTGATTGCGCCGGCTCGATGAAGACTAGTTGATTGCTCCCCCATACTCCACTATGGGTGAGCCACTCTTCGGCACATCTTCACAAGTCCATTGTCACCACAATGGACAGCAAGCTTCAAGCATGTGATCTCTTCGTGATGCTCCACTTGAACTTGCACACCGCAATCTTGATGACGATCACCACTTGATGTCATCCTCCATGGGTTGTGTGATATCTTCCTTTTGATGCACGCCCATGGAAACAAACCTAACCCCACAAAGAACTCTTGCATAGAACATGGGTTAGTACACAAAGCGTAATGGACAATGCTTACCATACCGTGAGATCACTTGATCCCACTCGGTACATCTTCTACGCTTTGTGTGTTGATCAACTCGAATCACTCTTCATATTTAGTCTTGATCAACCTTGAATCTTTCCAACTCTCTTCATTAGGATGATGTCTTGAAGGTAAACATGAATGTTCACACAATCTCCTTCTTCAAGACATGCTTGCAATAGGCTCATCTCTTACATGACCAATCTTTGGATAACTCCATGAATAACCTTGGTCAACACATATTCTTCTTCAAATCACCTTGAGACCAACAAATGGTCTACAAGCAAAGCCTATGGACAAACCCTTCAAATATAACTCAAGGCAACCATTAGTCCATAGAGATTGTCATCAATTACCAAAACCAAACATGGGGGCAGCACATGTTCTTTCAATCTCCCCCATTTTGGTAATTGATGACAATCACTTTCAAGAGAGTTTATATAAGGAATTAAGCATCACCATGCAAAGAAACAACTAATAATGCAAGAGCATGTGATGCAAATGCTTAGGAACAAAACCAAAGCAAACATGAAGAGATAGCTCTCTAAACTTCTCCACAAAACTCTCTAAACTTCTCCCCCATTGGCATCGATTGCCAAAATGGGCGAAAAGCTTAGAAGGCCAACATAATATGTGTTCCTCCATAAATTGTGTATTTCTCAAAATATGAGTGGAGTACAATACACATACCCAATGATGAATAGTTGGAGGAAGACAAACTATATTGAGGATCCAAAGATTGCAAAAAGGATGATATGGCACAAAGACATACCAAAGAGAGAAGCAAGCAATCTAAGGATACCAAAAGGACCAATCAATCAAATGATCCGATACCAATTGATAGAAACCAATTGAAGGATACCAATT
This sequence comes from Elymus sibiricus, assembly GCA_039707655.1. NCBI lineage: Eukaryota > Viridiplantae > Streptophyta > Magnoliopsida > Poales > Poaceae > Elymus > Elymus sibiricus. The sequence continues at coordinate 246,388,812 of CM077665.1, forward strand.
GGACCAATCAATCAAATGATCCGACGAGCCATACGAACAACAGATATTATGATATGAGCAAAGGAGTGTTCTAAAGACATAGGGGAGCTCCCCAAGGTTCATGCACAAATTAGAATTTTTGCATTAAAATACAAAGTGCACAACCATGGAATCATCACTCCCCCAAAATCAATAGAAACTCACAACAAGTGCAAGTGAGCATATAGGAAACTAAGCCTAGCACTTGCAACAAACACATGGTTGAGCAACATGAAAGAGAGGCAACTTAGGAATAGGCTCAACCAAAACGATGTGTGCGAGTCATGGCAAAGCACTTGAGAAGACTAATATAAGGATGAGCATTAAGCATCAACATAGTCTTTAATAAATGAGATACAAGGTGCAAGACACGTCCTTCCCACACACAACAAGCAAATGGGTTCACAAGCTCACTAAAATGCGAATTAACTACAAAGCTTGTGACAACCCACGGCGAAGATAGAAAAAGATAGCTTTGTCAAGAGGAGGGATACCAATTGACATGGCGAAAGCCTCGTCAAGACAAGCATGAGGAAAACAATCTTCACCACAAAAGAGTGCAACAAGATGCAAGGATATAAGATCCGCACTCAAGACAAACGATTTCACGGAGCCACCAAAGAAATAATACAAGAAAGACAAGGTGGTCGTGAAAGGAAGGATATCATCTAGAGATGTAATTTCTCTCAAGTGTATAAGGTTCTAGGTAGATGAAAATCATGATGATATCAATCCACAAAGAAGGATATACACACGAAATAGTTACAACACGAAGGAACAAGATATCCAAAAGGAAGTCATAAATATACCAATAAGATCTTTGCTTGAAAGCATAGCACATGGCTTAATATTGTCTTATTGTATATCAATGAATTCTAACTACACAAACATCAAAGACATCACAACTCGCAAGAAGAGATCATTGTTGGGATGCTTTGAGAAAGGAAACAAGTATCACTAGAACGGATCAAGAAAATCATGCCATGATGCAACCTACACAAGGTTGAATGTAATAAATGTATGCATGAAGTTGATACTTGTTACCGAGATAGCATTGGAATGATGTAGAAGATACCAATTGAAGGTAGTAGAAAGTAGTTCGTTGATCATCCTAGCTTGACTCCGATAAGCACATGGTGACAACACCTTCCTTGTGAGTGAGCCGAGCATCCAATGCCTCTCCAATTGTTCCTAGAACAACATCACAAACAAAATGGTGCCCAAACTCATTGGGACCAAAGAGTTAGAGAACCCACAATACATAGGACAAACTCCACATAAATATGTGCATATAGAAATGAAATTGAATTTCATGCACATCTCATCCAATTTGAGACTTGGTGGAGTTTCCCCTATATATTGGGTCAAAGAAAGAAAGCATGCCAAAGGAAATACATAAAGTAAATATGCATGCACAAGACTTTCAAGGACCAAAGGGAGATACAATTTGGACAAAACACCAAGTAAACCAAGAAGGCAACCAAAAGATTGACACGACATAAGGTCGTCCAAATTATATCAAAGAACCAACACAACTCATGATTTAAGACAAATAGAGATCAACACATGAGAAGAGATGCCAATCGAAACCAAACCAAATCAACACATGATTTGATAAGATACCAATTGAAAAGATACCAAGTGAAAATAAGATACCAAATGAAGAAATAATCACTTGAAGGATAACAAATAAAAGATACATCAAGGAATGAGATATCCAATGATATACGCAAAAAGAAAGATATCGAACTCCCAAAAGAGAGGATGGTTCCAAACAAACAAAGCCCTCTACAAAGTTTCATGATGGCACAAAGTACCAAAAAGAAACGGCATGCCTTCCACCAACACACACTTGATAAGGATCACACGATGAGTGTTTTAGAGAAAATAGGATAGCTCCCCCAAGCGTTGTGCATTATAGAGAATTTGCATTTGAATACAAAATGCACAAGATGGGATCACCACTTTCACTATATCTCGAACAACACTAGACAAGATCAAGAAAATAACAAGATCCACAAGTGGTATGGAAGACAATGGGAGTTGACACAAACCTTGGCAAGAGATAAGACAATTAAGCACAAGCCAACGAAAAGATGATTCAACAATTTCTACCACATACAAGAATACCAATTGTACAAGTACAAGAAGTATTTGGAATGAATTCCCGGTGGTAGATTGTAAAGCAATCCAACATCATCTTCACACCAAACAACATAAGCAAATTGCAACTTGTAGAGCTAACATGCCACCTAGGAACAAGATAATTTACTATATCAACTCTAAGTGACAATATCTCAAATGTACACATTTTCTAGGCTTGTAATATATACTAAGCATATTACTCCCCCATAATGTGATACCAATGACAACCAAACAAGAGGCAATAAGAGGAATGCAACACGAGATAATTAATGGATTATTTAGAATTTGAATTTCTTATGAGAAGACATACCACATAGAGACTAGATAATCTTGCAATATCAATACTAGGTGGTATTCCTCATGTACACACATTTGTAGGTTCGTGAAGTGCACGAAGCTCATCACTCCCCTAAAATGGGATGTTCCATTAATCTCTCACAAGAGCCAACTAAGATACAAACAAGATGCAAAAAGGCTCAACACAACACTCACGCATACATGATGTGCAAACCAACATACACATACTTGATTACTCAAGACAAGCAAATTGGAAGCACAACATATATACAAACACATGCAAGGTACACAACCAAACATGCAAAGGGGCAAGTAACTTTCAATGTAAACAATTTAAGTACAAGTTACCGCAAGGAGGCACATTGGATATAAGATAGAAACTTGATAATCCAATGACTTGGCTTTTGACAATATGAATGATGAAGTCCCCTTAATTCTTCATAATATAGCCAAGTCTCCAATGCCCTCCAACAACACCTATTGATCAAGTTTGAGCTTGTTGGTCTCCAACCAAGTTGGGTCCTAAGAGGTTAGTCGCAATAGGCTTGGCTACCCAAATGGTTCTTTTCTTGACACCACTTTGAGTACCAACAATCTTGGCAAACACATTGCCAACCTTATCCTTCCCAAGAGAATAAATATCATCAATAATAATTGGGTTGGATAAGTTACCATTCGTGCATGAAGAAGCAAAGTGACCCTTCTTCCGACATAAGTAGCAACATTTACCCTTTACTTTCTTCTCAATTGATTTCTCAACTTGAGGAGCGTTGACTTGGGTCTTCTTGGGAAGTGGCCTTTCTTCAACTTGACGTTGGGCATGGGATTGAACTTGTGGCCGCTTCCCTTGTTGCTTGTCACTATGGGGCTTCTTCTTCAATGGGCAAGATCTAACATGGTGCCCTTCTATCTTGCACTTGAAGCAAACAATCTTGGCCGAATTCTTGACTTGTTCTTGGCCCTTCTTATTGTTGCTCTTGGACTTCTTCTTCTTATTGGAGTTGAATCCAAGTCCACCTTTGTCATTGGGGGATTTTTGCACACTCAAAATATTCTTGAGTGTGGACTTCCCTTCATGACTCTTTTCCAAGTCTTTCTTCAAGGAAGTGACTTGGGCCTTGAGCTCTTTGATTTCCTCTACATGGTTAGTATCAACACAAGTACTAGAGGAAGTATAAGCATCATTGTTAGAGCAACAAGGCAAGGAAAGTAATTCATCACAAGATGTACCAATGTTATGCATAGGCGAATTACGAGGACTAGCACATGTTAATAAAGCATTTTTACTAGATGTAGTGCTAAGGTCCACATGAGGCTCACTAGATGTTACCTTAGTAGTACAAGCCTCATGAACTATCTTTAGCACATCATGGGATACTAGAAGATCACCATGAGAGCTCGAGAGCTTTTCATGACTTTCTTCCAATTTCCCATAATTGCTAGATAGCAACTCAAGTTGAGCCCTTAGCTCAACATTCTCCTTCAATATGGATGCTTCACAAGAAATAGAGTTAGTAGCACAAGCATCATCATTAACAACAAGAGGAGAAGGCAACTTGGCAAGCTCTTTAGCATATGAAGCTTGAAGTTGAGCATGAGACTCGGTGAGTTCAATGAGCGAACTCTTAACGACCCTTGAGCCATTTTCGAGGTGCTCAAAGTCCTCAAGGAGTTTAGCATGCACAAATTCAAGCTTATCATTTTTAGTTCTAAAATCATTAGCCACCTTGAGAGCTCTTTCATGGGATTCCTTTAATCTAGATAATTCTAGAGCAAAGGTCTCCTCAAGAGATTCCTTGGTGGTTTGTTCAAGTTCAAGAGCTTCAGATAGCTCCGCAATCTCATTAGCGTAATCACGCTCATGATCTTCCATTTTCTCAATGGTGGCCTCATGCTCCTCGAGATGAGATTCCAACTCCTCCATATATTTCTTGCCCTCAATGGCAATGGTCATAATTTCCATGAAGTTGGAACGAGCAATTTTATTCTTATGAAGAGCTTTAAAAATCATTTCTCCCTTAATTTTTAAGGAAGCAACATTATCATTCTCTTCATCATTATCCTCATCATCACTAGCATCAACATCATCATCAAGAGATATATTGGGGTTCAAAGGAGGAGATACCTTTGAAGCCTTAGCCATAAGGCAAAAAGCAATAGATGATGATGTAGGATCCCTTGAGGCCCCATTCAAGACCACATCTTGTTCCATGGAGTGTTGGGTTTCCTCTACATTGTTAGCACAATAACTCGAGGAAATAGATACATTTTTATCATGGCAACAAGATATAGCAAGCATATCATTATGAGATATAGTCAAGCAATTTCTACATGATATGCAAGGACTATCAACACAAGCATGTGAAACATTTAGAGGGCTCGAAGTGTTGAAGTCCAAAGATGAAGCATTGCAATAAGATAGTGATGAAGAATCATCAACAATAAGCCCACTATCATCATTGCAATGAACACCACTACTCACCATAACATTACCTTGTGGCAAACCACATGTAGGTGAAGTAGAAGAAGTTGAGAAGACAACACGGCCGGAGGTGGAGGGAGAACAATCATCCCTACAAATCTTGGACACACCATATTTATCTTGAAGCTTTGTCCACAACTCATGAGCATCCCGAAACGGCATGAGTTGAAATATAACTACATTGCTCAAAGCATCAAAAAGCACATTAGAAGCTTGAGCATTGAGATAAGAGTTTTTCTCATCCTCTAAAGATAAGTTTTGAGAATCCTTTGGAGGAGAAAAACCCATATCTACAATTCGCTCTAAATTTGGGTCCATGACCCTAAAGAGATTAAGCATGCGAATTACCCAAACATCAAAATTTGTGCCATTGAAACTAAGAGTGTCAGAGAATCCTAATCCCCTAGTCGACATCTTTACTCTCTAGGCGGTTAAGCCTAATAATGAGAGACGAGGCTCTGATACCAATTGAAAGATCGTGGATGTCGCCTAGAGGGGGGGGGGTGAATAGGCGCTTTAAAATAATTACGGTTTAGGCTTGAACAAATGCGGAATAAACCTAGCGGTTAATTTGTCAAGCACAAAACCTAAATCGACTAGGCTCACCTATGTGCACCAACAACTTATGCTAAGCAAGATAAACAACTAAGTGATAGCAAGATATATAACAAGAAACAATATGGCTATCACAAAGTAAAGTGCATAAGTAAAGGGCTCGGGTAAGAGATAACCGAGGCACGCGGAGACGACGATGTATCCCGAAGTTCACACCCTTGCGGATGCTAATCTCCGTTAGAGCGGTGTGGAGGCACAATGCTCCCCAACAATGCCACTAGGGCCACCGTATTCTCCTCACGCCCTCGCACAATGCAAGGTGCCGTGATTCCACTAAGGGACCCTTGAGGGCGGTCACCGAACCCGTACAAATGGCAACCCTTGAGGGCGGTCACCGAACCCGTACACTTTGGCAACCCTTGGGGGCGGTCACCGGTACCCGTCAAATTGCTCGGGGTGATCTCCACAACCTAATTGGAGACCCCGACGCTTGCCCGGAGCTTCACCACAATGGAATGTGGCTCCGAGGCACCACCAAGCCGTCTAGGGCGCCAAGGCACCCAAGAGGAACAAGCTCAAGGGTGCTCAAACACCCAAGAGTAATAAGCTTCTCAACTACTAACTTCCACGTATCACCGTGGAGAACTCAAACCGATGCAACTAATGCAATGGCAAGGGCACACGGAGTGCCCAAGTCCTCCTCTCCCAAATCCCACCAAAGCAACTAATGCTAGGGAGGAAAATGAGAGGAAGAACGAAGAAGAACACGAAGAACTCCAAGAACTAGATCCAAGGGGTTCCCCTCACTTAGAGGAGAAAGTGATTGGTGGAAATGTGGATCTAGATCTCCTCTCTCTTTTCCCTCAAGAAGGAGCAAGAATCATTGGAGGGATTGAGAGATAGGCAAAGCTCTAGAAAGTCAACAATGGAGGAGAGAGAGCTTAGAAGAGATAAGAAAACCGTTGGGGAAGAAGACCCCTTTTATAGGGCCACCCCAAATCCAACCGTTACCCGTGCTGGACGCGTACAAGCGGTACTACCGCTCTTGCGAGCGGTACTACCGCTTAAGCGGTAGTAATTCAAAAACAGCAGGCGAGAACACGAGACTGGAGCGGTAGTGCCGCACCAAGCGGTACTACCGCTCAACTAAGCGGTACTACCGCTAGAGGGAAAAGTGGTAACAGAAACTCGCACACAGGGAAAACCCCAAGCGGTAGTGGAAGCGGTAGTAGGGGCGGTAGTACCGCGCAAGCGGTACTACCGTTCTAGTACCGCTCTACTACCGCTAGAGGGAAAAGTGGTAACAGAAACTCGCACAGAGGAAAAACCCCAAGCGGTAGTGGAAGCGGTAGTAGGGGCGGTAGTACCGCCAGAGCGGTACTACCGTGCTACTACCGCTCTACTACCGTGAATGGCAATCTGGCAACAGAAAGTTGCACGCTCGGGGAAACCCCAAGCGGTAGTGCCACGGAAGTACCAGCGGTACTACCGTGGGCACCAGCGGTACTACCGCTTGCAAGCTACTGAAAATCCACAGAAAACAGAGGATACAAATAAAACCAGAACTGCCATAACTTCTGCAAATGAGCTCCGAATTGAGCAAACTCAAGCTTGTTGGATAGAAGACAACGAGTACTATCCAAACAGCGACTGGTTATAATAAGAAGTGGCAGGGGAGATATGCCTAACATATAGAGATGAGAAACCTCTATGAATGAAGAACCGGCATAAACTCCAACATCGAAAACATCATAGAAGATGCATATATGAACTCCGTTTTCGATGAACTCGAGCTTGTCATGAAGATGACCAAAAGCTCAAAGACTCACAAAGAGAAACACCAAACACAAACCAAGAAAGATGATGCAAGGATGCAATGGTTTGAGCTCTCTACGAATGATACGATAAAGCTACTCACTTGAGAGCCCCCCTTGATAGTACGGCTATCGATCCTAAAACCCGGTCTCCCAACTACCACCATGAGACCGGTAAAATAGAAAACCTATCAAGGGCAAACCTTTGCCTTGCGCATAGTCCACTTGAGCTAGATGATGACGATCTTGACCTCCTCAAGTTGGACCACCTTTCTTGATTGCGCCGGCTCGATGAAGACTAGTTGATTGCTCCCCCATACTCCACTATGGGTGAGCCACTCTTCGGCACATCTTCACAAGTCCATTGTCACCACAATGGACAGCAAGCTTCAAGCATGTGATCTCTTCGTGATGCTCCACTTGAACTTGCACACCGCAATCTTGATGACGATCACCACTTGATGTCATCCTCCATGGGTTGTGTGATATCTTCCTTTTGATGCACGCCCATGGAAACAAACCTAACCCCACAAAGAACTCTTGCATAGAACATGGGTTAGTACACAAAGCGTAATGGACAATGCTTACCATACCGTGAGATCACTTGATCCCACTCGGTACATCTTCTACGCTTTGTGTGTTGATCAACTCGAATCACTCTTCATATTTAGTCTTGATCAACCTTGAATCTTTCCAACTCTCTTCATTAGGATGATGTCTTGAAGGTAAACATGAATGTTCACACAATCTCCTTCTTCAAGACATGCTTGCAATAGGCTCATCTCTTACATGACCAATCTTTGGATAACTCCATGAATAACCTTGGTCAACACATATTCTTCTTCAAATCACCTTGAGACCAACAAATGGTCTACAAGCAAAGCCTATGGACAAACCCTTCAAATATAACTCAAGGCAACCATTAGTCCATAGAGATTGTCATCAATTACCAAAACCAAACATGGGGGCAGCACATGTTCTTTCAATCTCCCCCATTTTGGTAATTGATGACAATCACTTTCAAGAGAGTTTATATAAGGAATTAAGCATCACCATGCAAAGAAACAACTAATAATGCAAGAGCATGTGATGCAAATGCTTAGGAACAAAACCAAAGCAAACATGAAGAGATAGCTCTCTAAACTTCTCCACAAAACTCTCTAAACTTCTCCCCCATTGGCATCGATTGCCAAAATGGGCGAAAAGCTTAGAAGGCCAACATAATATGTGTTCCTCCATAAATTGTGTATTTCTCAAAATATGAGTGGAGTACAATACACATACCCAATGATGAATAGTTGGAGGAAGACAAACTATATTGAGGATCCAAAGATTGCAAAAAGGATGATATGGCACAAAGACATACCAAAGAGAGAAGCAAGCAATCTAAGGATACCAAAAGGACCAATCAATCAAATGATCCGATACCAATTGATAGAAACCAATTGAAGGATACCAATTGGACCAATCAATCAAATGATCCGACGAGCCATACGAACAACAGATATTATGATATGAGCAAAGGAGTGTTCTAAAGACATAGGGGAGCTCCCCAAGGTTCATGCACAAATTAGAATTTTTGCATTAAAATACAAAGTGCACAACCATGGAATCATCACTCCCCCAAAATCAATAGAAACTCACAACAAGTGCAAGTGAGCATATAGGAAACTAAGCCTAGCACTTGCAACAAACACATGGTTGAGCAACATGAAAGAGAGGCAACTTAGGAATAGGCTCAACCAAAACGATGTGTGCGAGTCATGGCAAAGCACTTGAGAAGACTAATATAAGGATGAGCATTAAGCATCAACATAGTCTTTAATAAATGAGATACAAGGTGCAAGACACGTCCTTCCCACACACAACAAGCAAATGGGTTCACAAGCTCACTAAAATGCGAATTAACTACAAAGCTTGTGACAACCCACGGCGAAGATAGAAAAAGATAGCTTTGTCAAGAGGAGGGATACCAATTGACATGGCGAAAGCCTCGTCAAGACAAGCATGAGGAAAACAATCTTCACCACAAAAGAGTGCAACAAGATGCAAGGATATAAGATCCGCACTCAAGACAAACGATTTCACGGAGCCACCAAAGAAATAATACAAGAAAGACAAGGTGGTCGTGAAAGGAAGGATATCATCTAGAGATGTAATTTCTCTCAAGTGTATAAGGTTCTAGGTAGATGAAAATCATGATGATATCAATCCACAAAGAAGGATATACACACGAAATAGTTACAACACGAAGGAACAAGATATCCAAAAGGAAGTCATAAATATACCAATAAGATCTTTGCTTGAAAGCATAGCACATGGCTTAATATTGTCTTATTGTATATCAATGAATTCTAACTACACAAACATCAAAGACATCACAACTCGCAAGAAGAGATCATTGTTGGGATGCTTTGAGAAAGGAAACAAGTATCACTAGAACGGATCAAGAAAATCATGCCATGATGCAACCTACACAAGGTTGAATGTAATAAATGTATGCATGAAGTTGATACTTGTTACCGAGATAGCATTGGAATGATGTAGAAGATACCAATTGAAGGTAGTAGAAAGTAGTTCGTTGATCATCCTAGCTTGACTCCGATAAGCACATGGTGACAACACCTTCCTTGTGAGTGAGCCGAGCATCCAATGCCTCTCCAATTGTTCCTAGAACAACATCACAAACAAAATGGTGCCCAAACTCATTGGGACCAAAGAGTTAGAGAACCCACAATACATAGGACAAACTCCACATAAATATGTGCATATAGAAATGAAATTGAATTTCATGCACATCTCATCCAATTTGAGACTTGGTGGAGTTTCCCCTATATATTGGGTCAAAGAAAGAAAGCATGCCAAAGGAAATACATAAGGTAAATATGCATGCACAAGACTTTCAAGGACCAAAGGGAGATACAATTTGGACAAAACACCAAGTAAACCAAGAAGGCAACCAAAAGATTGACACGACATAAGGTCGTCCAAATTATATCAAAGAACCAACACAACTCATGATTTAAGACAAATAGAGATCAACACATGAGAAGAGATGCCAATCGAAACCAAACCAAATCAACACATGATTTGATAAGATACCAATTGAAAAGATACCAAGTGAAAATAAGATACCAAATGAAGAAATAATCACTTGAAGGATACCAAATAAAAGATACATCAAGGAATGAGATATCCAATGATATACGCAAAAAGAAAGATATCGAACTCCCAAAAGAGAGGATGGTTCCAAACAAACAAAGCCCTCTACAAAGTTTCATGATGGCACAAAGTACCAAAAAGAAACGGCATGCCTTCCACCAACACACACTTGATAAGGATCACACGATGAGTGTTTTAGAGAAAATAGGATAGCTCCCCCAAGCGTTGTGCATTATAGAGAATTTGCATTTGAATACAAAATGCACAAGATGGGATCACCACTTTCACTATATCTCGAACAACACTAGACAAGATCAAGAAAATAACAAGATCCACAAGTGGTATGGAAGACAATGGGAGTTGACACAAACCTTGGCAAGAGATAAGACAATTAAGCACAAGCCAACGAAAAGATGATTCAACAATTTCTACCACATACAAGAATACCAATTGTACAAGTACAAGAAGTATTTGGAATGAATTCCCGGTGGTAGATTGTAAAGCAATCCAACATCATCTTCACACCAAACAACATAAGCAAATTGCAACTTGTAGAGCTAACATGCCACCTAGGAACAAGATAATTTACTATATCAACTCTAAGTGACAATATCTCAAATGTACACATTTTCTAGGCTTGTAATATATACTAAGCATATTACTCCCCCATAATGTGATACCAATGACAACCAAACAAGAGGCAATAAGAGGAATGCAACACGAGATAATTAATGGATTATTTAGAATTTGAATTTCTTATGAGAAGACATACCACATAGAGACTAGATAATCTTGCAATATCAATACTAGGTGGTATTCCTCATGTACACACATTTGTAGGTTCGTGAAGTGCACGAAGCTCATCACTCCCCTAAAATGGGATGTTCCATTAATCTCTCACAAGAGCCAACTAAGATACAAACAAGATGCAAAAAGGCTCAACACAACACTCACGCATACATGATGTGCAAACCAACATACACATACTTGATTACTCAAGACAAGCAAATTGGAAGCACAACATATATACAAACACATGCAAGGTACACAACCAAACATGCAAAGGGGCAAGTAACTTTCAATGTAAACAATTTAAGTACAAGTTACCGCAAGGAGGCACATTGGATATAAGATAGAAACTTGATAATCCAATGACTTGGCTTTTGACAATATGAATGATGAAGTCCCCTTAATTCTTCATAATATAGCCAAGTCTCCAATGCCCTCCAACAACACCTATTGATCAAGTTTGAGCTTGTTGGTCTCCAACCAAGTTGGGTCCTAAGAGGTTAGTCGCAATAGGCTTGGCTACCCAAATGGTTCTTTTCTTGACACCACTTTGAGTACCAACAATCTTGGCAAACACATTGCCAACCTTATCCTTCCCAAGAGAATAAATATCATCAATAATAATTGGGTTGGATAAGTTACCATTCGTGCATGAAGAAGCAAAGTGACCCTTCTTCCGACATAAGTAGCAACATTTACCCTTTACTTTCTTCTCAATTGATTTCTCAACTTGAGGAGCGTTGACTTGGGTCTTCTTGGGAAGTGGCCTTTCTTCAACTTGACGTTGGGCATGGGATTGAACTTGTGGCCGCTTCCCTTGTTGCTTGTCACTATGGGGCTTCTTCTTCAATGGGCAAGATCTAACATGGTGCCCTTCTATCTTGCACTTGAAGCAAACAATCTTGGCCGAATTCTTGACTTGTTCTTGGCCCTTCTTATTGTTGCTCTTGGACTTCTTCTTCTTATTGGAGTTGAATCCAAGTCCACCTTTGTCATTGGGGGATTTTTGCACACTCAAAATATTCTTGAGTGTGGACTTCCCTTCATGACTCTTTTCCAAGTCTTTCTTCAAGGAAGTGACTTGGGCCTTGAGCTCTTTGATTTCCTCTACATGGTTAGTATCAACACAAGTACTAGAGGAAGTATAAGCATCATTGTTAGAGCAACAAGGCAAGGAAAGTAATTCATCACAAGATGTACCAATGTTATGCATAGGCGAATTACGAGGACTAGCACATGTTAATAAAGCATTTTTACTAGATGTAGTGCTAAGGTCCACATGAGGCTCACTAGATGTTACCTTAGTAGTACAAGCCTCATGAACTATCTTTAGCACATCATGGGATACTAGAAGATCACCATGAGAGCTCGAGAGCTTTTCATGACTTTCTTCCAATTTCCCATAATTGCTAGATAGCAACTCAAGTTGAGCCCTTAGCTCAACATTCTCCTTCAATATGGATGCTTCACAAGAAATAGAGTTAGTAGCACAAGCATCATCATTAACAACAAGAGGAGAAGGCAACTTGGCAAGCTCTTTAGCATATGAAGCTTGAAGTTGAGCATGAGACTCGGTGAGTTCAATGAGCGAACTCTTAACGACCCTTGAGCCATTTTCGAGGTGCTCAAAGTCCTCAAGGAGTTTAGCATGCACAAATTCAAGCTTATCATTTTTAGTTCTAAAATCATTAGCCACCTTGAGAGCTCTTTCATGGGATTCCTTTAATCTAGATAATTCTAGAGCAAAGGTCTCCTCAAGAGATTCCTTGGTGGTTTGTTCAAGTTCAAGAGCTTCAGATAGCTCCGCAATCTCATTAGCGTAATCACGCTCATGATCTTCCATTTTCTCAATGGTGGCCTCATGCTCCTCGAGATGAGATTCCAACTCCTCCATATATTTCTTGCCCTCAATGGCAATGGTCATAATTTCCATGAAGTTGGAACGAGCAATTTTATTCTTATGAAGAGCTTTAAAAATCATTTCTCCCTTAATTTTTAAGGAAGCAACATTATCATTCTCTTCATCATTATCCTCATCATCACTAGCATCAACATCATCATCAAGAGATATATTGGGGTTCAAAGGAGGAGATACCTTTGAAGCCTTAGCCATAAGGCAAAAAGCAATAGATGATGATGTAGGATCCCTTGAGGCCCCATTCAAGACCACATCTTGTTCCATGGAGTGTTGGGTTTCCTCTACATTGTTAGCACAATAACTCGAGGAAATAGATACATTTTTATCATGGCAACAAGATATAGCAAGCATATCATTATGAGATATAGTCAAGCAATTTCTACATGATATGCAAGGACTATCAACACAAGCATGTGAAACATTTAGAGGGCTCGAAGTGTTGAAGTCCAAAGATGAAGCATTGCAATAAGATAGTGATGAAGAATCATCAACAATAAGCCCACTATCATCATTGCAATGAACACCACTACTCACCATAACATTACCTTGTGGCAAACCACATGTAGGTGAAGTAGAAGAAGTTGAGAAGACAACACGGCCGGAGGTGGAGGGAGAACAATCATCCCTACAAATCTTGGACACACCATATTTATCTTGAAGCTTTGTCCACAACTCATGAGCATCCCGAAACGGCATGAGTTGAAATATAACTACATTGCTCAAAGCATCAAAAAGCACATTAGAAGCTTGAGCATTGAGATAAGAGTTTTTCTCATCCTCTAAAGATAAGTTTTGAGAATCCTTTGGAGGAGAAAAACCCATATCTACAATTCGCTCTAAATTTGGGTCCATGACCCTAAAGAGATTAAGCATGCGAATTACCCAAACATCAAAATTTGTGCCATTGAAACTAAGAGTGTCAGAGAATCCTAATCCCCTAGTCGACATCTTTACTCTCTAGGCGGTTAAGCCTAATAATGAGAGACGAGGCTCTGATACCAATTGAAAGATCGTGGATGTCGCCTAGAGGGGGGGGGGGGTGAATAGGCGCTTTAAAATAATTACGGTTTAGGCTTGAACAAATGCGGAATAAACCTAGCGGTTAATTTGTCAAGCACAAAACCTAAATCGACTAGGCTCACCTATGTGCACCAACAACTTATGCTAAGCAAGATAAACAACTAAGTGATAGCAAGATATATAACAAGAAACAATATGGCTATCACAAAGTAAAGTGCATAAGTAAAGGGCTCGGGTAAGAGATAACCGAGGCACGCGGAGACGACGATGTATCCCGAAGTTCACACCCTTGCGGATGCTAATCTCCGTTAGAGCGGTGTGGAGGCACAATGCTCCCCAACAATGCCACTAGGGCCACCGTATTCTCCTCACGCCCTCGCACAATGCAAGGTGCCGTGATTCCACTAAGGGACCCTTGAGGGCGGTCACCGAACCCGTACAAATGGCAACCCTTGAGGGCGGTCACCGAACCCGTACACTTTGGCAACCCTTGGGGGCGGTCACCGGTACCCGTCAAATTGCTCGGGGTGATCTCCACAACCTAATTGGAGACCCCGACGCTTGCCCGGAGCTTCACCACAATGGAATGTGGCTCCGAGGCACCACCAAGCCGTCTAGGGCGCCAAGGCACCCAAGAGGAACAAGCTCAAGGGTGCTCAAACACCCAAGAGTAATAAGCTTCTCAACTACTAACTTCCACGTATCACCGTGGAGAACTCAAACCGATGCAACTAATGCAATGGCAAGGGCACACGGAGTGCCCAAGTCCTCCTCTCCCAAATCCCACCAAAGCAACTAATGCTAGGGAGGAAAATGAGAGGAAGAACGAAGAAGAACACGAAGAACTCCAAGAACTAGATCCAAGGGGTTCCCCTCACTTAGAGGAGAAAGTGATTGGTGGAAATGTGGATCTAGATCTCCTCTCTCTTTTCCCTCAAGAAGGAGCAAGAATCATTGGAGGGATTGAGAGATAGGCAAAGCTCTAGAAAGTCAACAATGGAGGAGAGAGAGCTTAGAAGAGATAAGAAAACCGTTGGGGAAGAAGACCCCTTTTATAGGGCCACCCCAAATCCAACCGTTACCCGTGCTGGACGCGTACAAGCGGTACTACCGCTCTTGCGAGCGGTACTACCGCTTAAGCGGTAGTAATTCAAAAACAGCAGGCGAGAACACGAGACTGGAGTGGTAGTGCCGCACCAAGCGGTACTACCGCTCAACTAAGCGGTACTACCGCTAGAGGGAAAAGTGGTAACAGAAACTCGCACACAGGGAAAACCCCAAGCGGTAGTGGAAGCGGTAGTAGGGGCGGTAGTACCGCGCAAGCGGTACTACCGTTCTAGTACCGCTCTACTACCGCTAGAGGGAAAAGTGGTAACAGAAACTCGCACAGAGGAAAAACCCCAAGCGGTAGTGGAAGCGGTAGTAGGGGCGGTAGTACCGCCAGAGCGGTACTACCGTGCTACTACCGCTCTACTACCGTGAATGGCAATCTGGCAACAGAAAGTTGCACGCTCGGGGAAACCCCAAGCGGTAGTGCCACGGAAGTACCAGCGGTACTACCGTGGGCACCAGCGGTACTACCGCTTGCAAGCTACTGAAAATCCACAGAAAACAGAGGATACAAATAAAACCAGAACTGCCATAACTTCTGCAAATGAGCTCCGAATTGAGCAAACTCAAGCTTGTTGGATAGAAGACAACGAGTACTATCCAAACAGCGACTGGTTATAATAAGAAGTGGCAGGGGAGATATGCCTAACATATAGAGATGAGAAACCTCTATGAATGAAGAACCGGCATAAACTCCAACATCGAAAACATCATAGAAGATGCATATATGAACTCCGTTTTCGATGAACTCGAGCTTGTCATGAAGATGACCAAAAGCTCAAAGACTCACAAAGAGAAACACCAAACACAAACCAAGAAAGATGATGCAAGGATGCAATGGTTTGAGCTCTCTACGAATGATACGATAAAGCTACTCACTTGAGAGCCCCCCTTGATAGTACGGCTATCGATCCTAAAACCCGGTCTCCCAACTACCACCATGAGACCGGTAAAATAGAAAACCTATCAAGGGCAAACCTTTGCCTTGCGCATAGTCCACTTGAGCTAGATGATGACGATCTTGACCTCCTCAAGTTGGACCACCTTTCTTGATTGCGCCGGCTCGATGAAGACTAGTTGATTGCTCCCCCATACTCCACTATGGGTGAGCCACTCTTCGGCACATCTTCACAAGTCCATTGTCACCACAATGGACAGCAAGCTTCAAGCATGTGATCTCTTCGTGATGCTCCACTTGAACTTGCACACCGCAATCTTGATGACGATCACCACTTGATGTCATCCTCCATGGGTTGTGTGATATCTTCCTTTTGATGCACGCCCATGGAAACAAACCTAACCCCACAAAGAACTCTTGCATAGAACATGGGTTAGTACACAAAGCGTAATGGACAATGCTTACCATACCGTGAGATCACTTGATCCCACTCGGTACATCTTCTACGCTTTGTGTGTTGATCAACTCGAATCACTCTTCATATTTAGTCTTGATCAACCTTGAATCTTTCCAACTCTCTTCATTAGGATGATGTCTTGAAGGTAAACATGAATGTTCACACAATCTCCTTCTTCAAGACATGCTTGCAATAGGCTCATCTCTTACATGACCAATCTTTGGATAACTCCATGAATAACCTTGGTCAACACATATTCTTCTTCAAATCACCTTGAGACCAACAAATGGTCTACAAGCAAAGCCTATGGACAAACCCTTCAAATATAACTCAAGGCAACCATTAGTCCATAGAGATTGTCATCAATTACCAAAACCAAACATGGGGGCAGCACATGTTCTTTCAATCTCCCCCATTTTGGTAATTGATGACAATCACTTTCAAGAGAGTTTATATAAGGAATTAAGCATCACCATGCAAAGAAACAACTAATAATGCAAGAGCATGTGATGCAAATGCTTAGGAACAAAACCAAAGCAAACATGAAGAGATAGCTCTCTAAACTTCTCCACAAAACTCTCTAAACTTCTCCCCCATTGGCATCGATTGCCAAAATGGGCGAAAAGCTTAGAAGGCCAACATAATATGTGTTCCTCCATAAATTGTGTATTTCTCAAAATATGAGTGGAGTACAATACACATACCCAATGATGAATAGTTGGAGGAAGACAAACTATATTGAGGATCCAAAGATTGCAAAAAGGATGATATGGCACAAAGACATACCAAAGAGAGAAGCAAGCAATCTAAGGATACCAAAAGGACCAATCAATCAAATGATCCGATACCAATTGATAGAAACCAATTGAAGGATACCAATTGGACCAATCAATCAAATGATCCGACAAGCCATACGAACAACAGATATTATGATATGAGCAAAGGAGTGTTCTAAAGACATAGGGGAGCTCCCCAAGGTTCATGCACAAATTAGAATTTTTGCATTAAAATACAAAGTGCACAACCATGGAATCATCACTCCCCCAAAATCAATAGAAACTCACAACAAGTGCAAGTGAGCATATAGGAAACTAAGCCTAGCACTTGCAACAAACACATGGTTGAGCAACATGAAAGAGAGGCAACTTAGGAATAGGCTCAACCAAAACGATGTGTGCGAGTCATGGCAAAGCACTTGAGAAGACTAATATAAGGATGAGCATTAAGCATCAACATAGTCTTTAATAAATGAGATACAAGGTGCAAGACACGTCCTTCCCACACACAACAAGCAAATGGGTTCACAAGCTCACTAAAATGCGAATTAACTACAAAGCTTGTGACAACCCACGGCGAAGATAGAAAAAGATAGCTTTGTCAAGAGGAGGGATACCAATTGACATGGCGAAAGCCTCGTCAAGACAAGCATGAGGAAAACAATCTTCACCACAAAAGAGTGCAACAAGATGCAAGGATATAAGATCCGCACTCAAGACAAACGATTTCACGGAGCCACCAAAGAAATAATACAAGAAAGACAAGGTGGTCGTGAAAGGAAGGATATCATCTAGAGATGTAATTTCTCTCAAGTGTATAAGGTTCTAGGTAGATGAAAATCATGATGATATCAATCCACAAAGAAGGATATACACACGAAATAGTTACAACACGAAGGAACAAGATATCCAAAAGGAAGTCATAAATATACCAATAAGATCTTTGCTTGAAAGCATAGCACATGGCTTAATATTGTCTTATTGTATATCAATGAATTCTAACTACACAAACATCAAAGACATCACAACTCGCAAGAAGAGATCATTGTTGGGATGCTTTGAGAAAGGAAACAAGTATCACTAGAACGGATCAAGAAAATCATGCCATGATGCAACCTACACAAGGTTGAATGTAATAAATGTATGCATGAAGTTGATACTTGTTACCGAGATAGCATTGGAATGATGTAGAAGATACCAATTGAAGGTAGTAGAAAGTAGTTCGTTGATCATCCTAGCTTGACTCCGATAAGCACATGGTGACAACACCTTCCTTGTGAGTGAGCCGAGCATCCAATGCCTCTCCAATTGTTCCTAGAACAACATCACAAACAAAATGGTGCCCAAACTCATTGGGACCAAAGAGTTAGAGAACCCACAATACATAGGACAAACTCCACATAAATATGTGCATATAGAAATGAAATTGAATTTCATGCACATCTCATCCAATTTGAGACTTGGTGGAGTTTCCCCTATATATTGGGTCAAAGAAAGAAAGCATGCCAAAGGAAATACATAAAGTAAATATGCATGCACAAGACTTTCAAGGACCAAAGGGAGATACAATTTGGACAAAACACCAAGTAAACCAAGAAGGCAACCAAAAGATTGACACGACATAAGGTCGTCCAAATTATATCAAAGAACCAACACAACTCATGATTTAAGACAAATAGAGATCAACACATGAGAAGAGATGCCAATCGAAACCAAACCAAATCAACACATGATTTGATAAGATACCAATTGAAAAGATACCAAGTGAAAATAAGATACCAAATGAAGAAATAATCACTTGAAGGATACCAAATAAAAGATACATCAAGGAATGAGATATCCAATGATATACGCAAAAAGAAAGATATCGAACTCCCAAAAGAGAGGATGGTTCCAAACAAACAAAGCCCTCTACAAAGTTTCATGATGGCACAAAGTACCAAAAAGAAACGGCATGCCTTCCACCAACACACACTTGATAAGGATCACACGATGAGTGTTTTAGAGAAAATAGGATAGCTCCCCCAAGCGTTGTGCATTATAGAGAATTTGCATTTGAATACAAAATGCACAAGATGGGATCACCACTTTCACTATATCTCGAACAACACTAGACAAGATCAAGAAAATAACAAGATCCACAAGTGGTATGGAAGACAATGGGAGTTGACACAAACCTTGGCAAGAGATAAGACAATTAAGCACAAGCCAACGAAAAGATGATTCAACAATTTCTACCACATACAAGAATACCAATTGTACAAGTACAAGAAGTATTTGGAATGAATTCCCGGTGGTAGATTGTAAAGCAATCCAACATCATCTTCACACCAAACAACATAAGCAAATTGCAACTTGTAGAGCTAACATGCCACCTAGGAACAAGATAATTTACTATATCAACTCTAAGTGACAATATCTCAAATGTACACATTTTCTAGGCTTGTAATATATACTAAGCATATTACTCCCCCATAATGTGATACCAATGACAACCAAACAAGAGGCAATAAGAGGAATGCAACACGAGATAATTAATGGATTATTTAGAATTTGAATTTCTTATGAGAAGACATACCACATAGAGACTAGATAATCTTGCAATATCAATACTAGGTGGTATTCCTCATGTACACACATTTGTAGGTTCGTGAAGTGCACGAAGCTCATCACTCCCCTAAAATGGGATGTTCCATTAATCTCTCACAAGAGCCAACTAAGATACAAACAAGATGCAAAAAGGCTCAACACAACACTCACGCATACATGATGTGCAAACCAACATACACATACTTGATTACTCAAGACAAGCAAATTGGAAGCACAACATATATACAAACACATGCAAGGTACACAACCAAACATGCAAAGGGGCAAGTAACTTTCAATGTAAACAATTTAAGTACAAGTTACCGCAAGGAGGCACATTGGATATAAGATAGAAACTTGATAATCCAATGACTTGGCTTTTGACAATATGAATGATGAAGTCCCCTTAATTCTTCATAATATAGCCAAGTCTCCAATGCCCTCCAACAACACCTATTGATCAAGTTTGAGCTTGTTGGTCTCCAACCAAGTTGGGTCCTAAGAGGTTAGTCGCAATAGGCTTGGCTACCCAAATGGTTCTTTTCTTGACACCACTTTGAGTACCAACAATCTTGGCAAACACATTGCCAACCTTATCCTTCCCAAGAGAATAAATATCATCAATAATAATTGGGTTGGATAAGTTACCATTCGTGCATGAAGAAGCAAAGTGACCCTTCTTCCGACATAAGTAGCAACATTTACCCTTTACTTTCTTCTCAATTGATTTCTCAACTTGAGGAGCGTTGACTTGGGTCTTCTTGGGAAGTGGCCTTTCTTCAACTTGACGTTGGGCATGGGATTGAACTTGTGGCCGCTTCCCTTGTTGCTTGTCACTATGGGGCTTCTTCTTCAATGGGCAAGATCTAACATGGTGCCCTTCTATCTTGCACTTGAAGCAAACAATCTTGGCCGAATTCTTGACTTGTTCTTGGCCCTTCTTATTGTTGCTCTTGGACTTCTTCTTCTTATTGGAGTTGAATCCAAGTCCACCTTTGTCATTGGGGGATTTTTGCCTACTCAAAATATTCTTGAGTGTGGACTTCCCTTCATGACTCTTTTCCAAGTCTTTCTTCAAGGAAGTGACTTGGGCCTTGAGCTCTTTGATTTCCTCTACATGGTTAGTATCAACACAAGTACTAGAGGAAGTATAAGCATCATTGTTAGAGCAACAAGGCAAGGAAAGTAATTCATCACAAGATGTACCAATGTTATGCATAGGCGAATTACGAGGACTAGCACATGTTAATAAAGCATTTTTACTAGATGTAGTGCTAAGGTCCACATGAGGCTCACTAGATGTTACCTTAGTAGTACAAGCCTCATGAACTATCTTTAGCACATCATGGGATACTAGAAGATCACCATGAGAGCTCGAGAGCTTTTCATGACTTTCTTCCAATTTCCCATAATTGCTAGATAGCAACTCAAGTTGAGCCCTTAGCTCAACATTCTCCTTCAATATGGATGCTTCACAAGAAATAGAGTTAGTAGCACAAGCATCATCATTAACAACAAGAGGAGAAGGCAACTTGGCAAGCTCTTTAGCATATGAAGCTTGAAGTTGAGCATGAGACTCGGTGAGTTCAATGAGCGAACTCTTAACGACCCTTGAGCCATTTTCGAGGTGCTCAAAGTCCTCAAGGAGTTTAGCATGCACAAATTCAAGCTTATCATTTTTAGTTCTAAAATCATTAGCCACCTTGAGAGCTCTTTCATGGGATTCCTTTAATCTAGATAATTCTAGAGCAAAGGTCTCCTCAAGAGATTCCTTGGTGGTTTGTTCAAGTTCAAGAGCTTCAGATAGCTCCGCAATCTCATTAGCGTAATCACGCTCATGATCTTCCATTTTCTCAATGGTGGCCTCATGCTCCTCGAGATGAGATTCCAACTCCTCCATATATTTCTTGCCCTCAATGGCAATGGTCATAATTTCCATGAAGTTGGAACGAGCAATTTTATTCTTATGAAGAGCTTTAAAAATCATTTCTCCCTTAATTTTTAAGGAAGCAACATTATCATTCTCTTCATCATTATCCTCATCATCACTAGCATCAACATCATCATCAAGAGATATATTGGGGTTCAAAGGAGGAGATACCTTTGAAGCCTTAGCCATAAGGCAAAAAGCAATAGATGATGATGTAGGATCCCTTGAGGCCCCATTCAAGACCACATCTTGTTCCATGGAGTGTTGGGTTTCCTCTACATTGTTAGCACAATAACTCGAGGAAATAGATACATTTTTATCATGGCAACAAGATATAGCAAGCATATCATTATGAGATATAGTCAAGCAATTTCTACATGATATGCAAGGACTATCAACACAAGCATGTGAAACATTTAGAGGGCTCGAAGTGTTGAAGTCCAAAGATGAAGCATTGCAATAAGATAGTGATGAAGAATCATCAACAATAAGCCCACTATCATCATTGCAATGAACACCACTACTCACCATAACATTACCTTGTGGCAAACCACATGTAGGTGAAGTAGAAGAAGTTGAGAAGACAACACGGCCGGAGGTGGAGGGAGAACAATCATCCCTACAAATCTTGGACACACCATATTTATCTTGAAGCTTTGTCCACAACTCATGAGCATCCCGAAACGGCATGAGTTGAAATATAACTACATTGCTCAAAGCATCAAAAAGCACATTAGAAGCTTGAGCATTGAGATAAGAGTTTTTCTCATCCTCTAAAGATAAGTTTTGAGAATCCTTTGGAGGAGAAAAACCCATATCTACAATTCGCTCTAAATTTGGGTCCATGACCCTAAAGAGATTAAGCATGCGAATTACCCAAACATCAAAATTTGTGCCATTGAAACTAAGAGTGTCAGAGAATCCTAATCCCCTAGTCGACATCTTTACTCTCTAGGCGGTTAAGCCTAATAATGAGAGACGAGGCTCTGATACCAATTGAAAGATCGTGGATGTCGCCTAGAGGGGGGGGGGTGAATAGGCGCTTTAAAATAATTACGGTTTAGGCTTGAACAAATGCGGAATAAACCTAGCGGTTAATTTGTCAAGCACAAAACCTAAATCGACTAGGCTCACCTATGTGCACCAACAACTTATGCTAAGCAAGATAAACAACTAAGTGATAGCAAGATATATAACAAGAAACAATATGGCTATCACAAAGTAAAGTGCATAAGTAAAGGGCTCGGGTAAGAGATAACCGAGGCACGCGGAGACGACGATGTATCCCGAAGTTCACACCCTTGCGGATGCTAATCTCCGTTAGAGCGGTGTGGAGGCACAATGCTCCCCAACAATGCCACTAGGGCCACCGTATTCTCCTCACGCCCTCGCACAATGCAAGGTGCCGTGATTCCACTAAGGGACCCTTGAGGGCGGTCACCGAACCCGTACAAATGGCAACCCTTGAGGGCGGTCACCGAACCCGTACACTTTGGCAACCCTTGGGGGCGGTCACCGGTACCCGTCAAATTGCTCGGGGTGATCTCCACAACCTAATTGGAGACCCCGACGCTTGCCCGGAGCTTCACCACAATGGAATGTGGCTCCGAGGCACCACCAAGCCGTCTAGGGCGCCAAGGCACCCAAGAGGAACAAGCTCAAGGGTGCTCAAACACCCAAGAGTAATAAGCTTCTCAACTACTAACTTCCACGTATCACCGTGGAGAACTCAAACCGATGCAACTAATGCAATGGCAAGGGCACACGGAGTGCCCAAGTCCTCCTCTCCCAAATCCCACCAAAGCAACTAATGCTAGGGAGGAAAATGAGAGGAAGAACGAAGAAGAACACGAAGAACTCCAAGAACTAGATCCAAGGGGTTCCCCTCACTTAGAGGAGAAAGTGATTGGTGGAAATGTGGATCTAGATCTCCTCTCTCTTTTCCCTCAAGAAGGAGCAAGAATCATTGGAGGGATTGAGAGATAGGCAAAGCTCTAGAAAGTCAACAATGGAGGAGAGAGAGCTTAGAAGAGATAAGAAAACCGTTGGGGAAGAAGACCCCTTTTATAGGGCCACCCCAAATCCAACCGTTACCCGTGCTGGACGCGTACAAGCGGTACTACCGCTCTTGCGAGCGGTACTACCGCTTAAGCGGTAGTAATTCAAAAACAGCAGGCGAGAACACGAGACTGGAGCGGTAGTGCCGCACCAAGCGGTACTACCGCTCAACTAAGCGGTACTACCGCTAGAGGGAAAAGTGGTAACAGAAACTCGCACACAGGGAAAACCCCAAGCGGTAGTGGAAGCGGTAGTAGGGGCGGTAGTACCGCGCAAGCGGTACTACCGTTCTAGTACCGCTCTACTACCGCTAGAGGGAAAAGTGGTAACAGAAACTCACACAGAGGAAAAACCCCAAGCGGTAGTGGAAGCGGTAGTAGGGGCGGTAGTACCGCCAGAGCGGTACTACCGTGCTACTACCGCTCTACTACCGTGAATGGCAATCTGGCAACAGAAAGTTGCACGCTCGGGGAAACCCCAAGCGGTAGTGCCACGGAAGTACCAGCGGTACTACCGTGGGCACCAGCGGTACTACCGCTTGCAAGCTACTGAAAATCCACAGAAAACAGAGGATACAAATAAAACCAGAACTGCCATAACTTCTGCAAATGAGCTCCGAATTGAGCAAACTCAAGCTTGTTGGATAGAAGACAACGAGTACTATCCAAACAGCGACTGGTTATAATAAGAAGTGGCAGGGGAGATATGCCTAACATATAGAGATGAGAAACCTCTATGAATGAAGAACCGGCATAAACTCCAACATCGAAAACATCATAGAAGATGCATATATGAACTCCGTTTTCGATGAACTCGAGCTTGTCATGAAGATGACCAAAAGCTCAAAGACTCACAAAGAGAAACACCAAACACAAACCAAGAAAGATGATGCAAGGATGCAATGGTTTGAGCTCTCTACGAATGATACGATAAAGCTACTCACTTGAGAGCCCCCCTTGATAGTACGGCTATCGATCCTAAAACCCGGTCTCCCAACTACCACCATGAGACCGGTAAAATAGAAAACCTATCAAGGGCAAACCTTTGCCTTGCGCATAGTCCACTTGAGCTAGATGATGACGATCTTGACCTCCTCAAGTTGGACCACCTTTCTTGATTGCGCCGGCTCGATGAAGACTAGTTGATTGCTCCCCCATACTCCACTATGGGTGAGCCACTCTTCGGCACATCTTCACAAGTCCATTGTCACCACAATGGACAGCAAGCTTCAAGCATGTGATCTCTTCGTGATGCTCCACTTGAACTTGCACACCGCAATCTTGATGACGATCACCACTTGATGTCATCCTCCATGGGTTGTGTGATATCTTCCTTTTGATGCACGCCCATGGAAACAAACCTAACCCCACAAAGAACTCTTGCATAGAACATGGGTTAGTACACAAAGCGTAATGGACAATGCTTACCATACCGTGAGATCACTTGATCCCACTCGGTACATCTTCTACGCTTTGTGTGTTGATCAACTCGAATCACTCTTCATATTTAGTCTTGATCAACCTTGAATCTTTCCAACTCTCTTCATTAGGATGATGTCTTGAAGGTAAACATGAATGTTCACACAATCTCCTTCTTCAAGACATGCTTGCAATAGGCTCATCTCTTACATGACCAATCTTTGGATAACTCCATGAATAACCTTGGTCAACACATATTCTTCTTCAAATCACCTTGAGACCAACAAATGGTCTACAAGCAAAGCCTATGGACAAACCCTTCAAATATAACTCAAGGCAACCATTAGTCCATAGAGATTGTCATCAATTACCAAAACCAAACATGGGGGCAGCACATGTTCTTTCAATCTCCCCCATTTTGGTAATTGATGACAATCACTTTCAAGAGAGTTTATATAAGGAATTAAGCATCACCATGCAAAGAAACAACTAATAATGCAAGAGCATGTGATGCAAATGCTTAGGAACAAAACCAAAGCAAACATGAAGAGATAGCTCTCTAAACTTCTCCACAAAACTCTCTAAACTTCTCCCCCATTGGCATCGATTGCCAAAATGGGCGAAAAGCTTAGAAGGCCAACATAATATGTGTTCCTCCATAAATTGTGTATTTCTCAAAATATGAGTGGAGTACAATACACATACCCAATGATGAATAGTTGGAGGAAGACAAACTATATTGAGGATCCAAAGATTGCAAAAAGGATGATATGGCACAAAGACATACCAAAGAGAGAAGCAAGCAATCTAAGGATACCAAAAGGACCAATCAATCAAATGATCCGATACCAATTGATAGAAACCAATTGAAGGATACCAATTGGACCAATCAATCAAATGATCCGACAAGCCATACGAACAACAGATATTATGATATGAGCAAAGGAGTGTTCTAAAGACATAGGGGAGCTCCCCAAGGTTCATGCACAAATTAGAATTTTTGCATTAAAATACAAAGTGCACAACCATGGAATCATCACTCCCCCAAAATCAATAGAAACTCACAACAAGTGCAAGTGAGCATATAGGAAACTAAGCCTAGCACTTGCAACAAACACATGGTTGAGCAACATGAAAGAGAGGCAACTTAGGAATAGGCTCAACCAAAACGATGTGTGCGAGTCATGGCAAAGCACTTGAGAAGACTAATATAAGGATGAGCATTAAGCATCAACATAGTCTTTAATAAATGAGATACAAGGTGCAAGACACGTCCTTCCCACACACAACAAGCAAATGGGTTCACAAGCTCACTAAAATGCGAATTAACTACAAAGCTTGTGACAACCCACGGCGAAGATAGAAAAAGATAGCTTTGTCAAGAGGAGGGATACCAATTGACATGGCGAAAGCCTCGTCAAGACAAGCATGAGGAAAACAATCTTCACCACAAAAGAGTGCAACAAGATGCAAGGATATAAGATCCGCACTCAAGACAAACGATTTCACGGAGCCACCAAAGAAATAATACAAGAAAGACAAGGTGGTCGTGAAAGGAAGGATATCATCTAGAGATGTAATTTCTCTCAAGTGTATAAGGTTCTAGGTAGATGAAAATCATGATGATATCAATCCACAAAGAAGGATATACACACGAAATAGTTACAACACGAAGGAACAAGATATCCAAAAGGAAGTCATAAATATACCAATAAGATCTTTGCTTGAAAGCATAGCACATGGCTTAATATTGTCTTATTGTATATCAATGAATTCTAACTACACAAACATCAAAGACATCACAACTCGCAAGAAGAGATCATTGTTGGGATGCTTTGAGAAAGGAAACAAGTATCACTAGAACGGATCAAGAAAATCATGCCATGATGCAACCTACACAAGGTTGAATGTAATAAATGTATGCATGAAGTTGATACTTGTTACCGAGATAGCATTGGAATGATGTAGAAGATACCAATTGAAGGTAGTAGAAAGTAGTTCGTTGATCATCCTAGCTTGACTCCGATAAGCACATGGTGACAACACCTTCCTTGTGAGTGAGCCGAGCATCCAATGCCTCTCCAATTGTTCCTAGAACAACATCACAAACAAAATGGTGCCCAAACTCATTGGGACCAAAGAGTTAGAGAACCCACAATACATAGGACAAACTCCACATAAATATGTGCATATAGAAATGAAATTGAATTTCATGCACATCTCATCCAATTTGAGACTTGGTGGAGTTTCCCCTATATATTGGGTCAAAGAAAGAAAGCATGCCAAAGGAAATACATAAAGTAAATATGCATGCACAAGACTTTCAAGGACCAAAGGGAGATACAATTTGGACAAAACACCAAGTAAACCAAGAAGGCAACCAAAAGATTGACACGACATAAGGTCGTCCAAATTATATCAAAGAACCAACACAACTCATGATTTAAGACAAATAGAGATCAACACATGAGAAGAGATGCCAATCGAAACCAAACCAAATCAACACATGATTTGATAAGATACCAATTGAAAAGATACCAAGTGAAAATAAGATACCAAATGAAGAAATAATCACTTGAAGGATACCAAATAAAAGATACATCAAGGAATGAGATATCCAATGATATACGCAAAAAGAAAGATATCGAACTCCCAAAAGAGAGGATGGTTCCAAACAAACAAAGCCCTCTACAAAGTTTCATGATGGCACAAAGTACCAAAAAGAAACGGCATGCCTTCCACCAACACACACTTGATAAGGATCACACGATGAGTGTTTTAGAGAAAATAGGATAGCTCCCCCAAGCGTTGTGCATTATAGAGAATTTGCATTTGAATACAAAATGCACAAGATGGGATCACCACTTTCACTATATCTCGAACAACACTAGACAAGATCAAGAAAATAACAAGATCCACAAGTGGTATGGAAGACAATGGGAGTTGACACAAACCTTGGCAAGAGATAAGACAATTAAGCACAAGCCAACGAAAAGATGATTCAACAATTTCTACCACATACAAGAATACCAATTGTACAAGTACAAGAAGTATTTGGAATGAATTCCCGGTGGTAGATTGTAAAGCAATCCAACATCATCTTCACACCAAACAACATAAGCAAATTGCAACTTGTAGAGCTAACATGCCACCTAGGAACAAGATAATTTACTATATCAACTCTAAGTGACAATATCTCAAATGTACACATTTTCTAGGCTTGTAATATATACTAAGCATATTACTCCCCCATAATGTGATACCAATGACAACCAAACAAGAGGCAATAAGAGGAATGCAACACGAGATAATTAATGGATTATTTAGAATTTGAATTTCTTATGAGAAGACATACCACATAGAGACTAGATAATCTTGCAATATCAATACTAGGTGGTATTCCTCATGTACACACATTTGTAGGTTCGTGAAGTGCACGAAGCTCATCACTCCCCTAAAATGGGATGTTCCATTAATCTCTCACAAGAGCCAACTAAGATACAAACAAGATGCAAAAAGGCTCAACACAACACTCACGCATACATGATGTGCAAACCAACATACACATACTTGATTACTCAAGACAAGCAAATTGGAAGCACAACATATATACAAACACATGCAAGGTACACAACCAAACATGCAAAGGGGCAAGTAACTTTCAATGTAAACAATTTAAGTACAAGTTACCGCAAGGAGGCACATTGGATATAAGATAGAAACTTGATAATCCAATGACTTGGCTTTTGACAATATGAATGATGAAGTCCCCTTAATTCTTCATAATATAGCCAAGTCTCCAATGCCCTCCAACAACACCTATTGATCAAGTTTGAGCTTGTTGGTCTCCAACCAAGTTGGGTCCTAAGAGGTTAGTCGCAATAGGCTTGGCTACCCAAATGGTTCTTTTCTTGACACCACTTTGAGTACCAACAATCTTGGCAAACACATTGCCAACCTTATCCTTCCCAAGAGAATAAATATCATCAATAATAATTGGGTTGGATAAGTTACCATTCGTGCATGAAGAAGCAAAGTGACCCTTCTTCCGACATAAGTAGCAACATTTACCCTTTACTTTCTTCTCAATTGATTTCTCAACTTGAGGAGCGTTGACTTGGGTCTTCTTGGGAAGTGGCCTTTCTTCAACTTGACGTTGGGCATGGGATTGAACTTGTGGCCGCTTCCCTTGTTGCTTGTCACTATGGGGCTTCTTCTTCAATGGGCAAGATCTAACATGGTGCCCTTCTATCTTGCACTTGAAGCAAACAATCTTGGCCGAATTCTTGACTTGTTCTTGGCCCTTCTTATTGTTGCTCTTGGACTTCTTCTTCTTATTGGAGTTGAATCCAAGTCCACCTTTGTCATTGGGGGATTTTTGCACACTCAAAATATTCTTGAGTGTGGACTTCCCTTCATGACTCTTTTCCAAGTCTTTCTTCAAGGAAGTGACTTGGGCCTTGAGCTCTTTGATTTCCTCTACATGGTTAGTATCAACACAAGTACTAGAGGAAGTATAAGCATCATTGTTAGAGCAACAAGGCAAGGAAAGTAATTCATCACAAGATGTACCAATGTTATGCATAGGCGAATTACGAGGACTAGCACATGTTAATAAAGCATTTTTACTAGATGTAGTGCTAAGGTCCACATGAGGCTCACTAGATGTTACCTTAGTAGTACAAGCCTCATGAACTATCTTTAGCACATCATGGGATACTAGAAGATCACCATGAGAGCTCGAGAGCTTTTCATGACTTTCTTCCAATTTCCCATAATTGCTAGATAGCAACTCAAGTTGAGCCCTTAGCTCAACATTCTCCTTCAATATGGATGCTTCACAAGAAATAGAGTTAGTAGCACAAGCATCATCATTAACAACAAGAGGAGAAGGCAACTTGGCAAGCTCTTTAGCATATGAAGCTTGAAGTTGAGCATGAGACTCGGTGAGTTCAATGAGCGAACTCTTAACGACCCTTGAGCCATTTTCGAGGTGCTCAAAGTCCTCAAGGAGTTTAGCATGCACAAATTCAAGCTTATCATTTTTAGTTCTAAAATCATTAGCCACCTTGAGAGCTCTTTCATGGGATTCCTTTAATCTAGATAATTCTAGAGCAAAGGTCTCCTCAAGAGATTCCTTGGTGGTTTGTTCAAGTTCAAGAGCTTCAGATAGCTCCGCAATCTCATTAGCGTAATCACGCTCATGATCTTCCATTTTCTCAATGGTGGCCTCATGCTCCTCGAGATGAGATTCCAACTCCTCCATATATTTCTTGCCCTCAATGGCAATGGTCATAATTTCC
Organism: Elymus sibiricus; assembly: GCA_039707655.1. Lineage (NCBI taxonomy): Eukaryota > Viridiplantae > Streptophyta > Magnoliopsida > Poales > Poaceae > Elymus > Elymus sibiricus. The sequence continues at coordinate 246,419,551 of CM077665.1, forward strand.
ATGAAGTTGGAACGAGCAATTTTATTCTTATGAAGAGCTTTAAAAATCATTTCTCCCTTAATTTTTAAGGAAGCAACATTATCATTCTCTTCATCATTATCCTCATCATCACTAGCATCAACATCATCATCAAGAGATATATTGGGGTTCAAAGGAGGAGATACCTTTGAAGCCTTAGCCATAAGGCAAAAAGCAATAGATGATGATGTAGGATCCCTTGAGGCCCCATTCAAGACCACATCTTGTTCCATGGAGTGTTGGGTTTCCTCTACATTGTTAGCACAATAACTCGAGGAAATAGATACATTTTTATCATGGCAACAAGATATAGCAAGCATATCATTATGAGATATAGTCAAGCAATTTCTACATGATATGCAAGGACTATCAACACAAGCATGTGAAACATTTAGAGGGCTCGAAGTGTTGAAGTCCAAAGATGAAGCATTGCAATAAGATAGTGATGAAGAATCATCAACAATAAGCCCACTATCATCATTGCAATGAACACCACTACTCACCATAACATTACCTTGTGGCAAACCACATGTAGGTGAAGTAGAAGAAGTTGAGAAGACAACACGGCCGGAGGTGGAGGGAGAACAATCATCCCTACAAATCTTGGACACACCATATTTATCTTGAAGCTTTGTCCACAACTCATGAGCATCCCGAAACGGCATGAGTTGAAATATAACTACATTGCTCAAAGCATCAAAAAGCACATTAGAAGCTTGAGCATTGAGATAAGAGTTTTTCTCATCCTCTAAAGATAAGTTTTGAGAATCCTTTGGAGGAGAAAAACCCATATCTACAATTCGCTCTAAATTTGGGTCCATGACCCTAAAGAGATTAAGCATGCGAATTACCCAAACATCAAAATTTGTGCCATTGAAACTAAGAGTGTCAGAGAATCCTAATCCCCTAGTCGACATCTTTACTCTCTAGGCGGTTAAGCCTAATAATGAGAGACGAGGCTCTGATACCAATTGAAAGATCGTGGATGTCGCCTAGAGGGGGGGGGGGGTGAATAGGCGCTTTAAAATAATTACGGTTTAGGCTTGAACAAATGCGGAATAAACCTAGCGGTTAATTTGTCAAGCACAAAACCTAAATCGACTAGGCTCACCTATGTGCACCAACAACTTATGCTAAGCAAGATAAACAACTAAGTGATAGCAAGATATATAACAAGAAACAATATGGCTATCACAAAGTAAAGTGCATAAGTAAAGGGCTCGGGTAAGAGATAACCGAGGCACGCGGAGACGACGATGTATCCCGAAGTTCACACCCTTGCGGATGCTAATCTCCGTTAGAGCGGTGTGGAGGCACAATGCTCCCCAACAATGCCACTAGGGCCACCGTATTCTCCTCACGCCCTCGCACAATGCAAGGTGCCGTGATTCCACTAAGGGACCCTTGAGGGCGGTCACCGAACCCGTACAAATGGCAACCCTTGAGGGCGGTCACCGAACCCGTACACTTTGGCAACCCTTGGGGGCGGTCACCGGTACCCGTCAAATTGCTCGGGGTGATCTCCACAACCTAATTGGAGACCCCGACGCTTGCCCGGAGCTTCACCACAATGGAATGTGGCTCCGAGGCACCACCAAGCCGTCTAGGGCGCCAAGGCACCCAAGAGGAACAAGCTCAAGGGTGCTCAAACACCCAAGAGTAATAAGCTTCTCAACTACTAACTTCCACGTATCACCGTGGAGAACTCAAACCGATGCAACTAATGCAATGGCAAGGGCACACGGAGTGCCCAAGTCCTCCTCTCCCAAATCCCACCAAAGCAACTAATGCTAGGGAGGAAAATGAGAGGAAGAACGAAGAAGAACACGAAGAACTCCAAGAACTAGATCCAAGGGGTTCCCCTCACTTAGAGGAGAAAGTGATTGGTGGAAATGTGGATCTAGATCTCCTCTCTCTTTTCCCTCAAGAAGGAGCAAGAATCATTGGAGGGATTGAGAGATAGGCAAAGCTCTAGAAAGTCAACAATGGAGGAGAGAGAGCTTAGAAGAGATAAGAAAACCGTTGGGGAAGAAGACCCCTTTTATAGGGCCACCCCAAATCCAACCGTTACCCGTGCTGGACGCGTACAAGCGGTACTACCGCTCTTGCGAGCGGTACTACCGCTTAAGCGGTAGTAATTCAAAAACAGCAGGCGAGAACACGAGACTGGAGCGGTAGTGCCGCACCAAGCGGTACTACCGCTAGAGGGAAAAGTGGTAACAGAAACTCGCACACAGGGAAAACCCCAAGCGGTAGTGGAAGCGGTAGTAGGGGCGGTAGTACCGCGCAAGCGGTACTACCGTTCTAGTACCGCTCTACTACCGCTAGAGGGAAAAGTGGTAACAGAAACTCGCACAGAGGAAAAACCCCAAGCGGTAGTGGAAGCGGTAGTAGGGGCGGTAGTACCGCCAGAGCGGTACTACCGTGCTACTACCGCTCTACTACCGTGAATGGCAATCTGGCAACAGAAAGTTGCACGCTCGGGGAAACCCCAAGCGGTAGTGCCACGGAAGTACCAGCGGTACTACCGTGGGCACCAGCGGTACTACCGCTTGCAAGCTACTGAAAATCCACAGAAAACAGAGGATACAAATAAAACCAGAACTGCCATAACTTCTGCAAATGAGCTCCGAATTGAGCAAACTCAAGCTTGTTGGATAGAAGACAACGAGTACTATCCAAACAGCGACTGGTTATAATAAGAAGTGGCAGGGGAGATATGCCTAACATATAGAGATGAGAAACCTCTATGAATGAAGAACCGGCATAAACTCCAACATCGAAAACATCATAGAAGATGCATATATGAACTCCGTTTTCGATGAACTCGAGCTTGTCATGAAGATGACCAAAAGCTCAAAGACTCACAAAGAGAAACACCAAACACAAACCAAGAAAGATGATGCAAGGATGCAATGGTTTGAGCTCTCTACGAATGATACGATAAAGCTACTCACTTGAGAGCCCCCCTTGATAGTACGGCTATCGATCCTAAAACCCGGTCTCCCAACTACCACCATGAGACCGGTAAAATAGAAAACCTATCAAGGGCAAACCTTTGCCTTGCGCATAGTCCACTTGAGCTAGATGATGACGATCTTGACCTCCTCAAGTTGGACCACCTTTCTTGATTGCGCCGGCTCGATGAAGACTAGTTGATTGCTCCCCCATACTCCACTATGGGTGAGCCACTCTTCGGCACATCTTCACAAGTCCATTGTCACCACAATGGACAGCAAGCTTCAAGCATGTGATCTCTTCGTGATGCTCCACTTGAACTTGCACACCGCAATCTTGATGACGATCACCACTTGATGTCATCCTCCATGGGTTGTGTGATATCTTCCTTTTGATGCACGCCCATGGAAACAAACCTAACCCCACAAAGAACTCTTGCATAGAACATGGGTTAGTACACAAAGCGTAATGGACAATGCTTACCATACCGTGAGATCACTTGATCCCACTCGGTACATCTTCTACGCTTTGTGTGTTGATCAACTCGAATCACTCTTCATATTTAGTCTTGATCAACCTTGAATCTTTCCAACTCTCTTCATTAGGATGATGTCTTGAAGGTAAACATGAATGTTCACACAATCTCCTTCTTCAAGACATGCTTGCAATAGGCTCATCTCTTACATGACCAATCTTTGGATAACTCCATGAATAACCTTGGTCAACACATATTCTTCTTCAAATCACCTTGAGACCAACAAATGGTCTACAAGCAAAGCCTATGGACAAACCCTTCAAATATAACTCAAGGCAACCATTAGTCCATAGAGATTGTCATCAATTACCAAAACCAAACATGGGGGCAGCACATGTTCTTTCAATCTCCCCCATTTTGGTAATTGATGACAATCACTTTCAAGAGAGTTTATATAAGGAATTAAGCATCACCATGCAAAGAAACAACTAATAATGCAAGAGCATGTGATGCAAATGCTTAGGAACAAAACCAAAGCAAACATGAAGAGATAGCTCTCTAAACTTCTCCACAAAACTCTCTAAACTTCTCCCCCATTGGCATCGATTGCCAAAATGGGCGAAAAGCTTAGAAGGCCAACATAATATGTGTTCCTCCATAAATTGTGTATTTCTCAAAATATGAGTGGAGTACAATACACATACCCAATGATGAATAGTTGGAGGAAGACAAACTATATTGAGGATCCAAAGATTGCAAAAAGGATGATATGGCACAAAGACATACCAAAGAGAGAAGCAAGCAATCTAAGGATACCAAAAGGACCAATCAATCAAATGATCCGATACCAATTGATAGAAACCAATTGAAGGATACCAATTGGACCAATCAATCAAATGATCCGACGAGCCATACGAACAACAGATATTATGATATGAGCAAAGGAGTGTTCTAAAGACATAGGGGAGCTCCCCAAGGTTCATGCACAAATTAGAATTTTTGCATTAAAATACAAAGTGCACAACCATGGAATCATCACTCCCCCAAAATCAATAGAAACTCACAACAAGTGCAAGTGAGCATATAGGAAACTAAGCCTAGCACTTGCAACAAACACATGGTTGAGCAACATGAAAGAGAGGCAACTTAGGAATAGGCTCAACCAAAACGATGTGTGCGAGTCATGGCAAAGCACTTGAGAAGACTAATATAAGGATGAGCATTAAGCATCAACATAGTCTTTAATAAATGAGATACAAGGTGCAAGACACGTCCTTCCCACACACAACAAGCAAATGGGTTCACAAGCTCACTAAAATGCGAATTAACTACAAAGCTTGTGACAACCCACGGCGAAGATAGAAAAAGATAGCTTTGTCAAGAGGAGGGATACCAATTGACATGGCGAAAGCCTCGTCAAGACAAGCATGAGGAAAACAATCTTCACCACAAAAGAGTGCAACAAGATGCAAGGATATAAGATCCGCACTCAAGACAAACGATTTCACGGAGCCACCAAAGAAATAATACAAGAAAGACAAGGTGGTCGTGAAAGGAAGGATATCATCTAGAGATGTAATTTCTCTCAAGTGTATAAGGTTCTAGGTAGATGAAAATCATGATGATATCAATCCACAAAGAAGGATATACACACGAAATAGTTACAACACGAAGGAACAAGATATCCAAAAGGAAGTCATAAATATACCAATAAGATCTTTGCTTGAAAGCATAGCACATGGCTTAATATTGTCTTATTGTATATCAATGAATTCTAACTACACAAACATCAAAGACATCACAACTCGCAAGAAGAGATCATTGTTGGGATGCTTTGAGAAAGGAAACAAGTATCACTAGAACGGATCAAGAAAATCATGCCATGATGCAACCTACACAAGGTTGAATGTAATAAATGTATGCATGAAGTTGATACTTGTTACCGAGATAGCATTGGAATGATGTAGAAGATACCAATTGAAGGTAGTAGAAAGTAGTTCGTTGATCATCCTAGCTTGACTCCGATAAGCACATGGTGACAACACCTTCCTTGTGAGTGAGCCGAGCATCCAATGCCTCTCCAATTGTTCCTAGAACAACATCACAAACAAAATGGTGCCCAAACTCATTGGGACCAAAGAGTTAGAGAACCCACAATACATAGGACAAACTCCACATAAATATGTGCATATAGAAATGAAATTGAATTTCATGCACATCTCATCCAATTTGAGACTTGGTGGAGTTTCCCCTATATATTGGGTCAAAGAAAGAAAGCATGCCAAAGGAAATACATAAGGTAAATATGCATGCACAAGACTTTCAAGGACCAAAGGGAGATACAATTTGGACAAAACACCAAGTAAACCAAGAAGGCAACCAAAAGATTGACACGACATAAGGTCGTCCAAATTATATCAAAGAACCAACACAACTCATGATTTAAGACAAATAGAGATCAACACATGAGAAGAGATGCCAATCGAAACCAAACCAAATCAACACATGATTTGATAAGATACCAATTGAAAAGATACCAAGTGAAAATAAGATACCAAATGAAGAAATAATCACTTGAAGGATACCAAATAAAAGATACATCAAGGAATGAGATATCCAATGATATACGCAAAAAGAAAGATATCGAACTCCCAAAAGAGAGGATGGTTCCAAACAAACAAAGCCCTCTACAAAGTTTCATGATGGCACAAAGTACCAAAAAGAAACGGCATGCCTTCCACCAACACACACTTGATAAGGATCACACGATGAGTGTTTTAGAGAAAATAGGATAGCTCCCCCAAGCGTTGTGCATTATAGAGAATTTGCATTTGAATACAAAATGCACAAGATGGGATCACCACTTTCACTATATCTCGAACAACACTAGACAAGATCAAGAAAATAACAAGATCCACAAGTGGTATGGAAGACAATGGGAGTTGACACAAACCTTGGCAAGAGATAAGACAATTAAGCACAAGCCAACGAAAAGATGATTCAACAATTTCTACCACATACAAGAATACCAATTGTACAAGTACAAGAAGTATTTGGAATGAATTCCCGGTGGTAGATTGTAAAGCAATCCAACATCATCTTCACACCAAACAACATAAGCAAATTGCAACTTGTAGAGCTAACATGCCACCTAGGAACAAGATAATTTACTATATCAACTCTAAGTGACAATATCTCAAATGTACACATTTTCTAGGCTTGTAATATATACTAAGCATATTACTCCCCCATAATGTGATACCAATGACAACCAAACAAGAGGCAATAAGAGGAATGCAACACGAGATAATTAATGGATTATTTAGAATTTGAATTTCTTATGAGAAGACATACCACATAGAGACTAGATAATCTTGCAATATCAATACTAGGTGGTATTCCTCATGTACACACATTTGTAGGTTCGTGAAGTGCACGAAGCTCATCACTCCCCTAAAATGGGATGTTCCATTAATCTCTCACAAGAGCCAACTAAGATACAAACAAGATGCAAAAAGGCTCAACACAACACTCACGCATACATGATGTGCAAACCAACATACACATACTTGATTACTCAAGACAAGCAAATTGGAAGCACAACATATATACAAACACATGCAAGGTACACAACCAAACATGCAAAGGGGCAAGTAACTTTCAATGTAAACAATTTAAGTACAAGTTACCGCAAGGAGGCACATTGGATATAAGATAGAAACTTGATAATCCAATGACTTGGCTTTTGACAATATGAATGATGAAGTCCCCTTAATTCTTCATAATATAGCCAAGTCTCCAATGCCCTCCAACAACACCTATTGATCAAGTTTGAGCTTGTTGGTCTCCAACCAAGTTGGGTCCTAAGAGGTTAGTCGCAATAGGCTTGGCTACCCAAATGGTTCTTTTCTTGACACCACTTTGAGTACCAACAATCTTGGCAAACACATTGCCAACCTTATCCTTCCCAAGAGAATAAATATCATCAATAATAATTGGGTTGGATAAGTTACCATTCGTGCATGAAGAAGCAAAGTGACCCTTCTTCCGACATAAGTAGCAACATTTACCCTTTACTTTCTTCTCAATTGATTTCTCAACTTGAGGAGCGTTGACTTGGGTCTTCTTGGGAAGTGGCCTTTCTTCAACTTGACGTTGGGCATGGGATTGAACTTGTGGCCGCTTCCCTTGTTGCTTGTCACTATGGGGCTTCTTCTTCAATGGGCAAGATCTAACATGGTGCCCTTCTATCTTGCACTTGAAGCAAACAATCTTGGCCGAATTCTTGACTTGTTCTTGGCCCTTCTTATTGTTGCTCTTGGACTTCTTCTTCTTATTGGAGTTGAATCCAAGTCCACCTTTGTCATTGGGGGATTTTTGCACACTCAAAATATTCTTGAGTGTGGACTTCCCTTCATGACTCTTTTCCAAGTCTTTCTTCAAGGAAGTGACTTGGGCCTTGAGCTCTTTGATTTCCTCTACATGGTTAGTATCAACACAAGTACTAGAGGAAGTATAAGCATCATTGTTAGAGCAACAAGGCAAGGAAAGTAATTCATCACAAGATGTACCAATGTTATGCATAGGCGAATTACGAGGACTAGCACATGTTAATAAAGCATTTTTACTAGATGTAGTGCTAAGGTCCACATGAGGCTCACTAGATGTTACCTTAGTAGTACAAGCCTCATGAACTATCTTTAGCACATCATGGGATACTAGAAGATCACCATGAGAGCTCGAGAGCTTTTCATGACTTTCTTCCAATTTCCCATAATTGCTAGATAGCAACTCAAGTTGAGCCCTTAGCTCAACATTCTCCTTCAATATGGATGCTTCACAAGAAATAGAGTTAGTAGCACAAGCATCATCATTAACAACAAGAGGAGAAGGCAACTTGGCAAGCTCTTTAGCATATGAAGCTTGAAGTTGAGCATGAGACTCGGTGAGTTCAATGAGCGAACTCTTAACGACCCTTGAGCCATTTTCGAGGTGCTCAAAGTCCTCAAGGAGTTTAGCATGCACAAATTCAAGCTTATCATTTTTAGTTCTAAAATCATTAGCCACCTTGAGAGCTCTTTCATGGGATTCCTTTAATCTAGATAATTCTAGAGCAAAGGTCTCCTCAAGAGATTCCTTGGTGGTTTGTTCAAGTTCAAGAGCTTCAGATAGCTCCGCAATCTCATTAGCGTAATCACGCTCATGATCTTCCATTTTCTCAATGGTGGCCTCATGCTCCTCGAGATGAGATTCCAACTCCTCCATATATTTCTTGCCCTCAATGGCAATGGTCATAATTTCCATGAAGTTGGAACGAGCAATTTTATTCTTATGAAGAGCTTTAAAAATCATTTCTCCCTTAATTTTTAAGGAAGCAACATTATCATTCTCTTCATCATTATCCTCATCATCACTAGCATCAACATCATCATCAAGAGATATATTGGGGTTCAAAGGAGGAGATACCTTTGAAGCCTTAGCCATAAGGCAAAAAGCAATAGATGATGATGTAGGATCCCTTGAGGCCCCATTCAAGACCACATCTTGTTCCATGGAGTGTTGGGTTTCCTCTACATTGTTAGCACAATAACTCGAGGAAATAGATACATTTTTATCATGGCAACAAGATATAGCAAGCATATCATTATGAGATATAGTCAAGCAATTTCTACATGATATGCAAGGACTATCAACACAAGCATGTGAAACATTTAGAGGGCTCGAAGTGTTGAAGTCCAAAGATGAAGCATTGCAATAAGATAGTGATGAAGAATCATCAACAATAAGCCCACTATCATCATTGCAATGAACACCACTACTCACCATAACATTACCTTGTGGCAAACCACATGTAGGTGAAGTAGAAGAAGTTGAGAAGACAACACGGCCGGAGGTGGAGGGAGAACAATCATCCCTACAAATCTTGGACACACCATATTTATCTTGAAGCTTTGTCCACAACTCATGAGCATCCCGAAACGGCATGAGTTGAAATATAACTACATTGCTCAAAGCATCAAAAAGCACATTAGAAGCTTGAGCATTGAGATAAGAGTTTTTCTCATCCTCTAAAGATAAGTTTTGAGAATCCTTTGGAGGAGAAAAACCCATATCTACAATTCGCTCTAAATTTGGGTCCATGACCCTAAAGAGATTAAGCATGCGAATTACCCAAACATCAAAATTTGTGCCATTGAAACTAAGAGTGTCAGAGAATCCTAATCCCCTAGTCGACATCTTTACTCTCTAGGCGGTTAAGCCTAATAATGAGAGACGAGGCTCTGATACCAATTGAAAGATCGTGGATGTCGCCTAGAGGGGGGGGGTGAATAGGCGCTTTAAAATAATTACGGTTTAGGCTTGAACAAATGCGGAATAAACCTAGCGGTTAATTTGTCAAGCACAAAACCTAAATCGACTAGGCTCACCTATGTGCACCAACAACTTATGCTAAGCAAGATAAACAACTAAGTGATAGCAAGATATATAACAAGAAACAATATGGCTATCACAAAGTAAAGTGCATAAGTAAAGGGCTCGGGTAAGAGATAACCGAGGCACGCGGAGACGACGATGTATCCCGAAGTTCACACCCTTGCGGATGCTAATCTCCGTTAGAGCGGTGTGGAGGCACAATGCTCCCCAACAATGCCACTAGGGCCACCGTATTCTCCTCACGCCCTCGCACAATGCAAGGTGCCGTGATTCCACTAAGGGACCCTTGAGGGCGGTCACCGAACCCGTACAAATGGCAACCCTTGAGGGCGGTCACCGAACCCGTACACTTTGGCAACCCTTGGGGGCGGTCACCGGTACCCGTCAAATTGCTCGGGGTGATCTCCACAACCTAATTGGAGACCCCGACGCTTGCCCGGAGCTTCACCACAATGGAATGTGGCTCCGAGGCACCACCAAGCCGTCTAGGGCGCCAAGGCACCCAAGAGGAACAAGCTCAAGGGTGCTCAAACACCCAAGAGTAATAAGCTTCTCAACTACTAACTTCCACGTATCACCGTGGAGAACTCAAACCGATGCAACTAATGCAATGGCAAGGGCACACGGAGTGCCCAAGTCCTCCTCTCCCAAATCCCACCAAAGCAACTAATGCTAGGGAGGAAAATGAGAGGAAGAACGAAGAAGAACACGAAGAACTCCAAGAACTAGATCCAAGGGGTTCCCCTCACTTAGAGGAGAAAGTGATTGGTGGAAATGTGGATCTAGATCTCCTCTCTCTTTTCCCTCAAGAAGGAGCAAGAATCATTGGAGGGATTGAGAGATAGGCAAAGCTCTAGAAAGTCAACAATGGAGGAGAGAGAGCTTAGAAGAGATAAGAAAACCGTTGGGGAAGAAGACCCCTTTTATAGGGCCACCCCAAATCCAACCGTTACCCGTGCTGGACGCGTACAAGCGGTACTACCGCTCTTGCGAGCGGTACTACCGCTTAAGCGGTAGTAATTCAAAAACAGCAGGCGAGAACACGAGACTGGAGCGGTAGTGCCGCACCAAGCGGTACTACCGCTAGAGGGAAAAGTGGTAACAGAAACTCGCACACAGGGAAAACCCCAAGCGGTAGTGGAAGCGGTAGTAGGGGCGGTAGTACCGCGCAAGCGGTACTACCGTTCTAGTACCGCTCTACTACCGCTAGAGGGAAAAGTGGTAACAGAAACTCGCACAGAGGAAAAACCCCAAGCGGTAGTGGAAGCGGTAGTAGGGGCGGTAGTACCGCCAGAGCGGTACTACCGTGCTACTACCGCTCTACTACCGTGAATGGCAATCTGGCAACAGAAAGTTGCACGCTCGGGGAAACCCCAAGCGGTAGTGCCACGGAAGTACCAGCGGTACTACCGTGGGCACCAGCGGTACTACCGCTTGCAAGCTACTGAAAATCCACAGAAAACAGAGGATACAAATAAAACCAGAACTGCCATAACTTCTGCAAATGAGCTCCGAATTGAGCAAACTCAAGCTTGTTGGATAGAAGACAACGAGTACTATCCAAACAGCGACTGGTTATAATAAGAAGTGGCAGGGGAGATATGCCTAACATATAGAGATGAGAAACCTCTATGAATGAAGAACCGGCATAAACTCCAACATCGAAAACATCATAGAAGATGCATATATGAACTCCGTTTTCGATGAACTCGAGCTTGTCATGAAGATGACCAAAAGCTCAAAGACTCACAAAGAGAAACACCAAACACAAACCAAGAAAGATGATGCAAGGATGCAATGGTTTGAGCTCTCTACGAATGATACGATAAAGCTACTCACTTGAGAGCCCCCCTTGATAGTACGGCTATCGATCCTAAAACCCGGTCTCCCAACTACCACCATGAGACCGGTAAAATAGAAAACCTATCAAGGGCAAACCTTTGCCTTGCGCATAGTCCACTTGAGCTAGATGATGACGATCTTGACCTCCTCAAGTTGGACCACCTTTCTTGATTGCGCCGGCTCGATGAAGACTAGTTGATTGCTCCCCCATACTCCACTATGGGTGAGCCACTCTTCGGCACATCTTCACAAGTCCATTGTCACCACAATGGACAGCAAGCTTCAAGCATGTGATCTCTTCGTGATGCTCCACTTGAACTTGCACACCGCAATCTTGATGACGATCACCACTTGATGTCATCCTCCATGGGTTGTGTGATATCTTCCTTTTGATGCACGCCCATGGAAACAAACCTAACCCCACAAAGAACTCTTGCATAGAACATGGGTTAGTACACAAAGCGTAATGGACAATGCTTACCATACCGTGAGATCACTTGATCCCACTCGGTACATCTTCTACGCTTTGTGTGTTGATCAACTCGAATCACTCTTCATATTTAGTCTTGATCAACCTTGAATCTTTCCAACTCTCTTCATTAGGATGATGTCTTGAAGGTAAACATGAATGTTCACACAATCTCCTTCTTCAAGACATGCTTGCAATAGGCTCATCTCTTACATGACCAATCTTTGGATAACTCCATGAATAACCTTGGTCAACACATATTCTTCTTCAAATCACCTTGAGACCAACAAATGGTCTACAAGCAAAGCCTATGGACAAACCCTTCAAATATAACTCAAGGCAACCATTAGTCCATAGAGATTGTCATCAATTACCAAAACCAAACATGGGGGCAGCACATGTTCTTTCAATCTCCCCCATTTTGGTAATTGATGACAATCACTTTCAAGAGAGTTTATATAAGGAATTAAGCATCACCATGCAAAGAAACAACTAATAATGCAAGAGCATGTGATGCAAATGCTTAGGAACAAAACCAAAGCAAACATGAAGAGATAGCTCTCTAAACTTCTCCACAAAACTCTCTAAACTTCTCCCCCATTGGCATCGATTGCCAAAATGGGCGAAAAGCTTAGAAGGCCAACATAATATGTGTTCCTCCATAAATTGTGTATTTCTCAAAATATGAGTGGAGTACAATACACATACCCAATGATGAATAGTTGGAGGAAGACAAACTATATTGAGGATCCAAAGATTGCAAAAAGGATGATATGGCACAAAGACATACCAAAGAGAGAAGCAAGCAATCTAAGGATACCAAAAGGACCAATCAATCAAATGATCCGATACCAATTGATAGAAACCAATTGAAGGATACCAATTGGACCAATCAATCAAATGATCCGACGAGCCATACGAACAACAGATATTATGATATGAGCAAAGGAGTGTTCTAAAGACATAGGGGAGCTCCCCAAGGTTCATGCACAAATTAGAATTTTTGCATTAAAATACAAAGTGCACAACCATGGAATCATCACTCCCCCAAAATCAATAGAAACTCACAACAAGTGCAAGTGAGCATATAGGAAACTAAGCCTAGCACTTGCAACAAACACATGGTTGAGCAACATGAAAGAGAGGCAACTTAGGAATAGGCTCAACCAAAACGATGTGTGCGAGTCATGGCAAAGCACTTGAGAAGACTAATATAAGGATGAGCATTAAGCATCAACATAGTCTTTAATAAATGAGATACAAGGTGCAAGACACGTCCTTCCCACACACAACAAGCAAATGGGTTCACAAGCTCACTAAAATGCGAATTAACTACAAAGCTTGTGACAACCCACGGCGAAGATAGAAAAAGATAGCTTTGTCAAGAGGAGGGATACCAATTGACATGGCGAAAGCCTCGTCAAGACAAGCATGAGGAAAACAATCTTCACCACAAAAGAGTGCAACAAGATGCAAGGATATAAGATCCGCACTCAAGACAAACGATTTCACGGAGCCACCAAAGAAATAATACAAGAAAGACAAGGTGGTCGTGAAAGGAAGGATATCATCTAGAGATGTAATTTCTCTCAAGTGTATAAGGTTCTAGGTAGATGAAAATCATGATGATATCAATCCACAAAGAAGGATATACACACGAAATAGTTACAACACGAAGGAACAAGATATCCAAAAGGAAGTCATAAATATACCAATAAGATCTTTGCTTGAAAGCATAGCACATGGCTTAATATTGTCTTATTGTATATCAATGAATTCTAACTACACAAACATCAAAGACATCACAACTCGCAAGAAGAGATCATTGTTGGGATGCTTTGAGAAAGGAAACAAGTATCACTAGAACGGATCAAGAAAATCATGCCATGATGCAACCTACACAAGGTTGAATGTAATAAATGTATGCATGAAGTTGATACTTGTTACCGAGATAGCATTGGAATGATGTAGAAGATACCAATTGAAGGTAGTAGAAAGTAGTTCGTTGATCATCCTAGCTTGACTCCGATAAGCACATGGTGACAACACCTTCCTTGTGAGTGAGCCGAGCATCCAATGCCTCTCCAATTGTTCCTAGAACAACATCACAAACAAAATGGTGCCCAAACTCATTGGGACCAAAGAGTTAGAGAACCCACAATACATAGGACAAACTCCACATAAATATGTGCATATAGAAATGAAATTGAATTTCATGCACATCTCATCCAATTTGAGACTTGGTGGAGTTTCCCCTATATATTGGGTCAAAGAAAGAAAGCATGCCAAAGGAAATACATAAGGTAAATATGCATGCACAAGACTTTCAAGGACCAAAGGGAGATACAATTTGGACAAAACACCAAGTAAACCAAGAAGGCAACCAAAAGATTGACACGACATAAGGTCGTCCAAATTATATCAAAGAACCAACACAACTCATGATTTAAGACAAATAGAGATCAACACATGAGAAGAGATGCCAATCGAAACCAAACCAAATCAACACATGATTTGATAAGATACCAATTGAAAAGATACCAAGTGAAAATAAGATACCAAATGAAGAAATAATCACTTGAAGGATACCAAATAAAAGATACATCAAGGAATGAGATATCCAATGATATACGCAAAAAGAAAGATATCGAACTCCCAAAAGAGAGGATGGTTCCAAACAAACAAAGCCCTCTACAAAGTTTCATGATGGCACAAAGTACCAAAAAGAAACGGCATGCCTTCCACCAACACACACTTGATAAGGATCACACGATGAGTGTTTTAGAGAAAATAGGATAGCTCCCCCAAGCGTTGTGCATTATAGAGAATTTGCATTTGAATACAAAATGCACAAGATGGGATCACCACTTTCACTATATCTCGAACAACACTAGACAAGATCAAGAAAATAACAAGATCCACAAGTGGTATGGAAGACAATGGGAGTTGACACAAACCTTGGCAAGAGATAAGACAATTAAGCACAAGCCAACGAAAAGATGATTCAACAATTTCTACCACATACAAGAATACCAATTGTACAAGTACAAGAAGTATTTGGAATGAATTCCCGGTGGTAGATTGTAAAGCAATCCAACATCATCTTCACACCAAACAACATAAGCAAATTGCAACTTGTAGAGCTAACATGCCACCTAGGAACAAGATAATTTACTATATCAACTCTAAGTGACAATATCTCAAATGTACACATTTTCTAGGCTTGTAATATATACTAAGCATATTACTCCCCCATAATGTGATACCAATGACAACCAAACAAGAGGCAATAAGAGGAATGCAACACGAGATAATTAATGGATTATTTAGAATTTGAATTTCTTATGAGAAGACATACCACATAGAGACTAGATAATCTTGCAATATCAATACTAGGTGGTATTCCTCATGTACACACATTTGTAGGTTCGTGAAGTGCACGAAGCTCATCACTCCCCTAAAATGGGATGTTCCATTAATCTCTCACAAGAGCCAACTAAGATACAAACAAGATGCAAAAAGGCTCAACACAACACTCACGCATACATGATGTGCAAACCAACATACACATACTTGATTACTCAAGACAAGCAAATTGGAAGCACAACATATATACAAACACATGCAAGGTACACAACCAAACATGCAAAGGGGCAAGTAACTTTCAATGTAAACAATTTAAGTACAAGTTACCGCAAGGAGGCACATTGGATATAAGATAGAAACTTGATAATCCAATGACTTGGCTTTTGACAATATGAATGATGAAGTCCCCTTAATTCTTCATAATATAGCCAAGTCTCCAATGCCCTCCAACAACACCTATTGATCAAGTTTGAGCTTGTTGGTCTCCAACCAAGTTGGGTCCTAAGAGGTTAGTCGCAATAGGCTTGGCTACCCAAATGGTTCTTTTCTTGACACCACTTTGAGTACCAACAATCTTGGCAAACACATTGCCAACCTTATCCTTCCCAAGAGAATAAATATCATCAATAATAATTGGGTTGGATAAGTTACCATTCGTGCATGAAGAAGCAAAGTGACCCTTCTTCCGACATAAGTAGCAACATTTACCCTTTACTTTCTTCTCAATTGATTTCTCAACTTGAGGAGCGTTGACTTGGGTCTTCTTGGGAAGTGGCCTTTCTTCAACTTGACGTTGGGCATGGGATTGAACTTGTGGCCGCTTCCCTTGTTGCTTGTCACTATGGGGCTTCTTCTTCAATGGGCAAGATCTAACATGGTGCCCTTCTATCTTGCACTTGAAGCAAACAATCTTGGCCGAATTCTTGACTTGTTCTTGGCCCTTCTTATTGTTGCTCTTGGACTTCTTCTTCTTATTGGAGTTGAATCCAAGTCCACCTTTGTCATTGGGGGATTTTTGCACACTCAAAATATTCTTGAGTGTGGACTTCCCTTCATGACTCTTTTCCAAGTCTTTCTTCAAGGAAGTGACTTGGGCCTTGAGCTCTTTGATTTCCTCTACATGGTTAGTATCAACACAAGTACTAGAGGAAGTATAAGCATCATTGTTAGAGCAACAAGGCAAGGAAAGTAATTCATCACAAGATGTACCAATGTTATGCATAGGCGAATTACGAGGACTAGCACATGTTAATAAAGCATTTTTACTAGATGTAGTGCTAAGGTCCACATGAGGCTCACTAGATGTTACCTTAGTAGTACAAGCCTCATGAACTATCTTTAGCACATCATGGGATACTAGAAGATCACCATGAGAGCTCGAGAGCTTTTCATGACTTTCTTCCAATTTCCCATAATTGCTAGATAGCAACTCAAGTTGAGCCCTTAGCTCAACATTCTCCTTCAATATGGATGCTTCACAAGAAATAGAGTTAGTAGCACAAGCATCATCATTAACAACAAGAGGAGAAGGCAACTTGGCAAGCTCTTTAGCATATGAAGCTTGAAGTTGAGCATGAGACTCGGTGAGTTCAATGAGCGAACTCTTAACGACCCTTGAGCCATTTTCGAGGTGCTCAAAGTCCTCAAGGAGTTTAGCATGCACAAATTCAAGCTTATCATTTTTAGTTCTAAAATCATTAGCCACCTTGAGAGCTCTTTCATGGGATTCCTTTAATCTAGATAATTCTAGAGCAAAGGTCTCCTCAAGAGATTCCTTGGTGGTTTGTTCAAGTTCAAGAGCTTCAGATAGCTCCGCAATCTCATTAGCGTAATCACGCTCATGATCTTCCATTTTCTCAATGGTGGCCTCATGCTCCTCGAGATGAGATTCCAACTCCTCCATATATTTCTTGCCCTCAATGGCAATGGTCATAATTTCCATGAAGTTGGAACGAGCAATTTTATTCTTATGAAGAGCTTTAAAAATCATTTCTCCCTTAATTTTTAAGGAAGCAACATTATCATTCTCTTCATCATTATCCTCATCATCACTAGCATCAACATCATCATCAAGAGATATATTGGGGTTCAAAGGAGGAGATACCTTTGAAGCCTTAGCCATAAGGCAAAAAGCAATAGATGATGATGTAGGATCCCTTGAGGCCCCATTCAAGACCACATCTTGTTCCATGGAGTGTTGGGTTTCCTCTACATTGTTAGCACAATAACTCGAGGAAATAGATACATTTTTATCATGGCAACAAGATATAGCAAGCATATCATTATGAGATATAGTCAAGCAATTTCTACATGATATGCAAGGACTATCAACACAAGCATGTGAAACATTTAGAGGGCTCGAAGTGTTGAAGTCCAAAGATGAAGCATTGCAATAAGATAGTGATGAAGAATCATCAACAATAAGCCCACTATCATCATTGCAATGAACACCACTACTCACCATAACATTACCTTGTGGCAAACCACATGTAGGTGAAGTAGAAGAAGTTGAGAAGACAACACGGCCGGAGGTGGAGGGAGAACAATCATCCCTACAAATCTTGGACACACCATATTTATCTTGAAGCTTTGTCCACAACTCATGAGCATCCCGAAACGGCATGAGTTGAAATATAACTACATTGCTCAAAGCATCAAAAAGCACATTAGAAGCTTGAGCATTGAGATAAGAGTTTTTCTCATCCTCTAAAGATAAGTTTTGAGAATCCTTTGGAGGAGAAAAACCCATATCTACAATTCGCTCTAAATTTGGGTCCATGACCCTAAAGAGATTAAGCATGCGAATTACCCAAACATCAAAATTTGTGCCATTGAAACTAAGAGTGTCAAAGAATCCTAATCCCCTAGTCGACATCTTTACTCTCTAGGCGGTTAAGCCTAATAATGAGAGACGAGGCTCTGATACCAATTGAAAGATCGTGGATGTCGCCTAGAGGGGGGGGGGGGTGAATAGGCGCTTTAAAATAATTACGGTTTAGGCTTGAACAAATGCGGAATAAACCTAGCGGTTAATTTGTCAAGCACAAAACCTAAATCGACTAGGCTCACCTATGTGCACCAACAACTTATGCTAAGCAAGATAAACAACTAAGTGATAGCAAGATATATAACAAGAAACAATATGGCTATCACAAAGTAAAGTGCATAAGTAAAGGGCTCGGGTAAGAGATAACCGAGGCACGCGGAGACGACGATGTATCCCGAAGTTCACACCCTTGCGGATGCTAATCTCCGTTAGAGCGGTGTGGAGGCACAATGCTCCCCAACAATGCCACTAGGGCCACCGTATTCTCCTCACGCCCTCGCACAATGCAAGGTGCCGTGATTCCACTAAGGGACCCTTGAGGGCGGTCACCGAACCCGTACAAATGGCAACCCTTGAGGGCGGTCACCGAACCCGTACACTTTGGCAACCCTTGGGGGCGGTCACCGGTACCCGTCAAATTGCTCGGGGTGATCTCCACAACCTAATTGGAGACCCCGACGCTTGCCCGGAGCTTCACCACAATGGAATGTGGCTCCGAGGCACCACCAAGCCGTCTAGGGCGCCAAGGCACCCAAGAGGAACAAGCTCAAGGGTGCTCAAACACCCAAGAGTAATAAGCTTCTCAACTACTAACTTCCACGTATCACCGTGGAGAACTCAAACCGATGCAACTAATGCAATGGCAAGGGCACACGGAGTGCCCAAGTCCTCCTCTCCCAAATCCCACCAAAGCAACTAATGCTAGGGAGGAAAATGAGAGGAAGAACGAAGAAGAACACGAAGAACTCCAAGAACTAGATCCAAGGGGTTCCCCTCACTTAGAGGAGAAAGTGATTGGTGGAAATGTGGATCTAGATCTCCTCTCTCTTTTCCCTCAAGAAGGAGCAAGAATCATTGGAGGGATTGAGAGATAGGCAAAGCTCTAGAAAGTCAACAATGGAGGAGAGAGAGCTTAGAAGAGATAAGAAAACCGTTGGGGAAGAAGACCCCTTTTATAGGGCCACCCCAAATCCAACCGTTACCCGTGCTGGACGCGTACAAGCGGTACTACCGCTCTTGCGAGCGGTACTACCGCTTAAGCGGTAGTAATTCAAAAACAGCAGGCGAGAACACGAGACTGGAGCGGTAGTGCCGCACCAAGCGGTACTACCGCTAGAGGGAAAAGTGGTAACAGAAACTCGCACACAGGGAAAACCCCAAGCGGTAGTGGAAGCGGTAGTAGGGGCGGTAGTACCGCGCAAGCGGTACTACCGTTCTAGTACCGCTCTACTACCGCTAGAGGGAAAAGTGGTAACAGAAACTCGCACAGAGGAAAAACCCCAAGCGGTAGTGGAAGCGGTAGTAGGGGCGGTAGTACCGCCAGAGCGGTACTACCGTGCTACTACCGCTCTACTACCGTGAATGGCAATCTGGCAACAGAAAGTTGCACGCTCGGGGAAACCCCAAGCGGTAGTGCCACGGAAGTACCAGCGGTACTACCGTGGGCACCAGCGGTACTACCGCTTGCAAGCTACTGAAAATCCACAGAAAACAGAGGATACAAATAAAACCAGAACTGCCATAACTTCTGCAAATGAGCTCCGAATTGAGCAAACTCAAGCTTGTTGGATAGAAGACAACGAGTACTATCCAAACAGCGACTGGTTATAATAAGAAGTGGCAGGGGAGATATGCCTAACATATAGAGATGAGAAACCTCTATGAATGAAGAACCGGCATAAACTCCAACATCGAAAACATCATAGAAGATGCATATATGAACTCCGTTTTCGATGAACTCGAGCTTGTCATGAAGATGACCAAAAGCTCAAAGACTCACAAAGAGAAACACCAAACACAAACCAAGAAAGATGATGCAAGGATGCAATGGTTTGAGCTCTCTACGAATGATACGATAAAGCTACTCACTTGAGAGCCCCCCTTGATAGTACGGCTATCGATCCTAAAACCCGGTCTCCCAACTACCACCATTAGACCGGTAAAATAGAAAACCTATCAAGGGCAAACCTTTGCCTTGCGCATAGTCCACTTGAGCTAGATGATGACGATCTTGACCTCCTCAAGTTGGACCACCTTTCTTGATTGCGCCGGCTCGATGAAGACTAGTTGATTGCTCCCCCATACTCCACTATGGGTGAGCCACTCTTCGGCACATCTTCACAAGTCCATTGTCACCACAATGGACAGCAAGCTTCAAGCATGTGATCTCTTCGTGATGCTCCACTTGAACTTGCACACCGCAATCTTGATGACGATCACCACTTGATGTCATCCTCCATGGGTTGTGTGATATCTTCCTTTTGATGCACGCCCATGGAAACAAACCTAACCCCACAAAGAACTCTTGCATAGAACATGGGTTAGTACACAAAGCGTAATGGACAATGCTTACCATACCGTGAGATCACTTGATCCCACTCGGTACATCTTCTACGCTTTGTGTGTTGATCAACTCGAATCACTCTTCATATTTAGTCTTGATCAACCTTGAATCTTTCCAACTCTCTTCATTAGGATGATGTCTTGAAGGTAAACATGAATGTTCACACAATCTCCTTCTTCAAGACATGCTTGCAATAGGCTCATCTCTTACATGACCAATCTTTGGATAACTCCATGAATAACCTTGGTCAACACATATTCTTCTTCAAATCACCTTGAGACCAACAAATGGTCTACAAGCAAAGCCTATGGACAAACCCTTCAAATATAACTCAAGGCAACCATTAGTCCATAGAGATTGTCATCAATTACCAAAACCAAACATGGGGGCAGCACATGTTCTTTCAATCTCCCCCATTTTGGTAATTGATGACAATCACTTTCAAGAGAGTTTATATAAGGAATTAAGCATCACCATGCAAAGAAACAACTAATAATGCAAGAGCATGTGATGCAAATGCTTAGGAACAAAACCAAAGCAAACATGAAGAGATAGCTCTCTAAACTTCTCCACAAAACTCTCTAAACTTCTCCCCCATTGGCATCGATTGCCAAAATGGGCGAAAAGCTTAGAAGGCCAACATAATATGTGTTCCTCCATAAATTGTGTATTTCTCAAAATATGAGTGGAGTACAATACACATACCCAATGATGAATAGTTGGAGGAAGACAAACTATATTGAGGATCCAAAGATTGCAAAAAGGATGATATGGCACAAAGACATACCAAAGAGAGAAGCAAGCAATCTAAGGATACCAAAAGGACCAATCAATCAAATGATCCGATACCAATTGATAGAAACCAATTGAAGGATACCAATTGGACCAATCAATCAAATGATCCGACGAGCCATACGAACAACAGATATTATGATATGAGCAAAGGAGTGTTCTAAAGACATAGGGGAGCTCCCCAAGGTTCATGCACAAATTAGAATTTTTGCATTAAAATACAAAGTGCACAACCATGGAATCATCACTCCCCCAAAATCAATAGAAACTCACAACAAGTGCAAGTGAGCATATAGGAAACTAAGCCTAGCACTTGCAACAAACACATGGTTGAGCAACATGAAAGAGAGGCAACTTAGGAATAGGCTCAACCAAAACGATGTGTGCGAGTCATGGCAAAGCACTTGAGAAGACTAATATAAGGATGAGCATTAAGCATCAACATAGTCTTTAATAAATGAGATACAAGGTGCAAGACACGTCCTTCCCACACACAACAAGCAAATGGGTTCACAAGCTCACTAAAATGCGAATTAACTACAAAGCTTGTGACAACCCACGGCGAAGATAGAAAAAGATAGCTTTGTCAAGAGGAGGGATACCAATTGACATGGCGAAAGCCTCGTCAAGACAAGCATGAGGAAAACAATCTTCACCACAAAAGAGTGCAACAAGATGCAAGGATATAAGATCCGCACTCAAGACAAACGATTTCACGGAGCCACCAAAGAAATAATACAAGAAAGACAAGGTGGTCGTGAAAGGAAGGATATCATCTAGAGATGTAATTTCTCTCAAGTGTATAAGGTTCTAGGTAGATGAAAATCATGATGATATCAATCCACAAAGAAGGATATACACACGAAATAGTTACAACACGAAGGAACAAGATATCCAAAAGGAAGTCATAAATATACCAATAAGATCTTTGCTTGAAAGCATAGCACATGGCTTAATATTGTCTTATTGTATATCAATGAATTCTAACTACACAAACATCAAAGACATCACAACTCGCAAGAAGAGATCATTGTTGGGATGCTTTGAGAAAGGAAACAAGTATCACTAGAACGGATCAAGAAAATCATGCCATGATGCAACCTACACAAGGTTGAATGTAATAAATGTATGCATGAAGTTGATACTTGTTACCGAGATAGCATTGGAATGATGTAGAAGATACCAATTGAAGGTAGTAGAAAGTAGTTCGTTGATCATCCTAGCTTGACTCCGATAAGCACATGGTGACAACACCTTCCTTGTGAGTGAGCCGAGCATCCAATGCCTCTCCAATTGTTCCTAGAACAACATCACAAACAAAATGGTGCCCAAACTCATTGGGACCAAAGAGTTAGAGAACCCACAATACATAGGACAAACTCCACATAAATATGTGCATATAGAAATGAAATTGAATTTCATGCACATCTCATCCAATTTGAGACTTGGTGGAGTTTCCCCTATATATTGGGTCAAAGAAAGAAAGCATGCCAAAGGAAATAGATAAGGTAAATATGCATGCACAAGACTTTCAAGGACCAAAGGGAGATACAATTTGGACAAAACACCAAGTAAACCAAGAAGGCAACCAAAAGATTGACACGACATAAGGTCGTCCAAATTATATCAAAGAACCAACACAACTCATGATTTAAGACAAATAGAGATCAACACATGAGAAGAGATGCCAATCGAAACCAAACCAAATCAACACATGATTTGATAAGATACCAATTGAAAAGATACCAAGTGAAAATAAGATACCAAATGAAGAAATAATCACTTGAAGGATACCAAATAAAAGATACATCAAGGAATGAGATATCCAATGATATACGCAAAAAGAAAGATATCGAACTCCCAAAAGAGAGGATGGTTCCAAACAAACAAAGCCCTCTACAAAGTTTCATGATGGCACAAAGTACCAAAAAGAAACGGCATGCCTTCCACCAACACACACTTGATAAGGATCACACGATGAGTGTTTTAGAGAAAATAGGATAGCTCCCCCAAGCGTTGTGCATTATAGAGAATTTGCATTTGAATACAAAATGCACAAGATGGGATCACCACTTTCACTATATCTCGAACAACACTAGACAAGATCAAGAAAATAACAAGATCCACAAGTGGTATGGAAGACAATGGGAGTTGACACAAACCTTGGCAAGAGATAAGACAATTAAGCACAAGCCAACGAAAAGATGATTCAACAATTTCTACCACATACAAGAATACCAATTGTACAAGTACAAGAAGTATTTGGAATGAATTCCCGGTGGTAGATTGTAAAGCAATCCAACATCATCTTCACACCAAACAACATAAGCAAATTGCAACTTGTAGAGCTAACATGCCACCTAGGAACAAGATAATTTACTATATCAACTCTAAGTGACAATATCTCAAATGTACACATTTTCTAGGCTTGTAATATATACTAAGCATATTACTCCCCCATAATGTGATACCAATGACAACCAAACAAGAGGCAATAAGAGGAATGCAACACGAGATAATTAATGGATTATTTAGAATTTGAATTTCTTATGAGAAGACATACCACATAGAGACTAGATAATCTTGCAATATCAATACTAGGTGGTATTCCTCATGTACACACATTTGTAGGTTCGTGAAGTGCACGAAGCTCATCACTCCCCTAAAATGGGATGTTCCATTAATCTCTCACAAGAGCCAACTAAGATACAAACAAGATGCAAAAAGGCTCAACACAACACTCACGCATACATGATGTGCAAACCAACATACACATACTTGATTACTCAAGACAAGCAAATTGGAAGCACAACATATATACAAACACATGCAAGGTACACAACCAAACATGCAAAGGGGCAAGTAACTTTCAATGTAAACAATTTAAGTACAAGTTACCGCAAGGAGGCACATTGGATATAAGATAGAAACTTGATAATCCAATGACTTGGCTTTTGACAATATGAATGATGAAGTCCCCTTAATTCTTCATAATATAGCCAAGTCTCCAATGCCCTCCAACAACACCTATTGATCAAGTTTGAGCTTGTTGGTCTCCAACCAAGTTGGGTCCTAAGAGGTTAGTCGCAATAGGCTTGGCTACCCAAATGGTTCTTTTCTTGACACCACTTTGAGTACCAACAATCTTGGCAAACACATTGCCAACCTTATCCTTCCCAAGAGAATAAATATCATCAATAATAATTGGGTTGGATAAGTTACCATTCGTGCATGAAGAAGCAAAGTGACCCTTCTTCCGACATAAGTAGCAACATTTACCCTTTACTTTCTTCTCAATTGATTTCTCAACTTGAGGAGCGTTGACTTGGGTCTTCTTGGGAAGTGGCCTTTCTTCAACTTGACGTTGGGCATGGGATTGAACTTGTGGCCGCTTCCCTTGTTGCTTGTCACTATGGGGCTTCTTCTTCAATGGGCAAGATCTAACATGGTGCCCTTCTATCTTGCACTTGAAGCAAACAATCTTGGCCGAATTCTTGACTTGTTCTTGGCCCTTCTTATTGTTGCTCTTGGACTTCTTCTTCTTATTGGAGTTGAATCCAAGTCCACCTTTGTCATTGGGGGATTTTTGCACACTCAAAATATTCTTGAGTGTGGACTTCCCTTCATGACTCTTTTCCAAGTCTTTCTTCAAGGAAGTGACTTGGGCCTTGAGCTCTTTGATTTCCTCTACATGGTTAGTATCAACACAAGTACTAGAGGAAGTATAAGCATCATTGTTAGAGCAACAAGGCAAGGAAAGTAATTCATCACAAGATGTACCAATGTTATGCATAGGCGAATTACGAGGACTAGCACATGTTAATAAAGCATTTTTACTAGATGTAGTGCTAAGGTCCACATGAGGCTCACTAGATGTTACCTTAGTAGTACAAGCCTCATGAACTATCTTTAGCACATCATGGGATACTAGAAGATCACCATGAGAGCTCGAGAGCTTTTCATGACTTTCTTCCAATTTCCCATAATTGCTAGATAGCAACTCAAGTTGAGCCCTTAGCTCAACATTCTCCTTCAATATGGATGCTTCACAAGAAATAGAGTTAGTAGCACAAGCATCATCATTAACAACAAGAGGAGAAGGCAACTTGGCAAGCTCTTTAGCATATGAAGCTTGAAGTTGAGCATGAGACTCGGTGAGTTCAATGAGCGAACTCTTAACGACCCTTGAGCCATTTTCGAGGTGCTCAAAGTCCTCAAGGAGTTTAGCATGCACAAATTCAAGCTTATCATTTTTAGTTCTAAAATCATTAGCCACCTTGAGAGCTCTTTCATGGGATTCCTTTAATCTAGATAATTCTAGAGCAAAGGTCTCCTCAAGAGATTCCTTGGTGGTTTGTTCAAGTTCAAGAGCTTCAGATAGCTCCGCAATCTCATTAGCGTAATCACGCTCATGATCTTCCATTTTCTCAATGGTGGCCTCATGCTCCTCGAGATGAGATTCCAACTCCTCCATATATTTCTTGCCCTCAATGGCAATGGTCATAATTTCCATGAAGTTGGAACGAGCAATTTTATTCTTATGAAGAGCTTTAAAAATCATTTCTCCCTTAATTTTTAAGGAAGCAACATTATCATTCTCTTCATCATTATCCTCATCATCACTAGCATCAACATCATCATCAAGAGATATATTGGGGTTCAAAGGAGGAGATACCTTTGAAGCCTTAGCCATAAGGCAAAAAGCAATAGATGATGATGTAGGATCCCTTGAGGCCCCATTCAAGACCACATCTTGTTCCATGGAGTGTTGGGTTTCCTCTACATTGTTAGCACAATAACTCGAGGAAATAGATACATTTTTATCATGGCAACAAGATATAGCAAGCATATCATTATGAGATATAGTCAAGCAATTTCTACATGATATGCAAGGACTATCAACACAAGCATGTGAAACATTTAGAGGGCTCGAAGTGTTGAAGTCCAAAGATGAAGCATTGCAATAAGATAGTGATGAAGAATCATCAACAATAAGCCCACTATCATCATTGCAATGAACACCACTACTCACCATAACATTACCTTGTGGCAAACCACATGTAGGTGAAGTAGAAGAAGTTGAGAAGACAACACGGCCGGAGGTGGAGGGAGAACAATCATCCCTACAAATCTTGGACACACCATATTTATCTTGAAGCTTTGTCCACAACTCATGAGCATCCCGAAACGGCATGAGTTGAAATATAACTACATTGCTCAAAGCATCAAAAAGCACATTAGAAGCTTGAGCATTGAGATAAGAGTTTTTCTCATCCTCTAAAGATAAGTTTTGAGAATCCTTTGGAGGAGAAAAACCCATATCTACAATTCGCTCTAAATTTGGGTCCATGACCCTAAAGAGATTAAGCATGCGAATTACCCAAACATCAAAATTTGTGCCATTGAAACTAAGAGTGTCAAAGAATCCTAATCCCCTAGTCGACATCTTTACTCTCTAGGCGGTTAAGCCTAATAATGAGAGACGAGGCTCTGATACCAATTGAAAGATCGTGGATGTCGCCTAGAGGGGGGGGGGGTGAATAGGCGCTTTAAAATAATTACGGTTTAGGCTTGAACAAATGCGGAATAAACCTAGCGGTTAATTTGTCAAGCACAAAACCTAAATCGACTAGGCTCACCTATGTGCACCAACAACTTATGCTAAGCAAGATAAACAACTAAGTGATAGCAAGATATATAACAAGAAACAATATGGCTATCACAAAGTAAAGTGCATAAGTAAAGGGCTCGGGTAAGAGATAACCGAGGCACGCGGAGACGACGATGTATCCCGAAGTTCACACCCTTGCGGATGCTAATCTCCGTTAGAGCGGTGTGGAGGCACAATGCTCCCCAACAATGCCACTAGGGCCACCGTATTCTCCTCACGCCCTCGCACAATGCAAGGTGCCGTGATTCCACTAAGGGACCCTTGAGGGCGGTCACCGAACCCGTACAAATGGCAACCCTTGAGGGCGGTCACCGAACCCGTACACTTTGGCAACCCTTGGGGGCGGTCACCGGTACCCGTCAAATTGCTCGGGGTGATCTCCACAACCTAATTGGAGACCCCGACGCTTGCCCGGAGCTTCACCACAATGGAATGTGGCTCCGAGGCACCACCAAGCCGTCTAGGGCGCCAAGGCACCCAAGAGGAACAAGCTCAAGGGTGCTCAAACACCCAAGAGTAATAAGCTTCTCAACTACTAACTTCCACGTATCACCGTGGAGAACTCAAACCGATGCAACTAATGCAATGGCAAGGGCACACGGAGTGCCCAAGTCCTCCTCTCCCAAATCCCACCAAAGCAACTAATGCTAGGGAGGAAAATGAGAGGAAGAACGAAGAAGAACACGAAGAACTCCAAGAACTAGATCCAAGGGGTTCCCCTCACTTAGAGGAGAAAGTGATTGGTGGAAATGTGGATCTAGATCTCCTCTCTCTTTTCCCTCAAGAAGGAGCAAGAATCATTGGAGGGATTGAGAGATAGGCAAAGCTCTAGAAAGTCAACAATGGAGGAGAGAGAGCTTAGAAGAGATAAGAAAACCGTTGGGGAAGAAGACCCCTTTTATAGGGCCACCCCAAATCCAACCGTTACCCGTGCTGGACGCGTACAAGCGGTACTACCGCTCTTGCGAGCGGTACTACCGCTTAAGCGGTAGTAATTCAAAAACAGCAGGCGAGAACACGAGACTGGAGCGGTAGTGCCGCACCAAGCGGTACTACCGCTAGAGGGAAAAGTGGTAACAGAAACTCGCACACAGGGAAAACCCCAAGCGGTAGTGGAAGCGGTAGTAGGGGCGGTAGTACCGCGCAAGCGGTACTACCGTTCTAGTACCGCTCTACTACCGCTAGAGGGAAAAGTGGTAACAGAAACTCGCACAGAGGAAAAACCCCAAGCGGTAGTGGAAGCGGTAGTAGGGGCGGTAGTACCGCCAGAGCGGTACTACCGTGCTACTACCGCTCTACTACCGTGAATGGCAATCTGGCAACAGAAAGTTGCACGCTCGGGGAAACCCCAAGCGGTAGTGCCACGGAAGTACCAGCGGTACTACCGTGGGCACCAGCGGTACTACCGCTTGCAAGCTACTGAAAATCCACAGAAAACAGAGGATACAAATAAAACCAGAACTGCCATAACTTCTGCAAATGAGCTCCGAATTGAGCAAACTCAAGCTTGTTGGATAGAAGACAACGAGTACTATCCAAACAGCGACTGGTTATAATAAGAAGTGGCAGGGGAGATATGCCTAACATATAGAGATGAGAAACCTCTATGAATGAAGAACCGGCATAAACTCCAACATCGAAAACATCATAGAAGATGCATATATGAACTCCGTTTTCGATGAACTCGAGCTTGTCATGAAGATGACCAAAAGCTCAAAGACTCACAAAGAGAAACACCAAACACAAACCAAGAAAGATGATGCAAGGATGCAATGGTTTGAGCTCTCTACGAATGATACGATAAAGCTACTCACTTGAGAGCCCCCCTTGATAGTACGGCTATCGATCCTAAAACCCGGTCTCCCAACTACCACCATGAGACCGGTAAAATAGAAAACCTATCAAGGGCAAACCTTTGCCTTGCGCATAGTCCACTTGAGCTAGATGATGACGATCTTGACCTCCTCAAGTTGGACCACCTTTCTTGATTGCGCCGGCTCGATGAAGACTAGTTGATTGCTCCCCCATACTCCACTATGGGTGAGCCACTCTTCGGCACATCTTCACAAGTCCATTGTCACCACAATGGACAGCAAGCTTCAAGCATGTGATCTCTTCGTGATGCTCCACTTGAACTTGCACACCGCAATCTTGATGACGATCACCACTTGATGTCATCCTCCATGGGTTGTGTGATATCTTCCTTTTGATGCACGCCCATGGAAACAAACCTAACCCCACAAAGAACTCTTGCATAGAACATGGGTTAGTACACAAAGCGTAATGGACAATGCTTACCATACCGTGAGATCACTTGATCCCACTCGGTACATCTTCTACGCTTTGTGTGTTGATCAACTCGAATCACTCTTCATATTTAGTCTTGATCAACCTTGAATCTTTCCAACTCTCTTCATTAGGATGATGTCTTGAAGGTAAACATGAATGTTCACACAATCTCCTTCTTCAAGACATGCTTGCAATAGGCTCATCTCTTACATGACCAATCTTTGGATAACTCCATGAATAACCTTGGTCAACACATATTCTTCTTCAAATCACCTTGAGACCAACAAATGGTCTACAAGCAAAGCCTATGGACAAACCCTTCAAATATAACTCAAGGCAACCATTAGTCCATAGAGATTGTCATCAATTACCAAAACCAAACATGGGGGCAGCACATGTTCTTTCAATCTCCCCCATTTTGGTAATTGATGACAATCACTTTCAAGAGAGTTTATATAAGGAATTAAGCATCACCATGCAAAGAAACAACTAATAATGCAAGAGCATGTGATGCAAATGCTTAGGAACAAAACCAAAGCAAACATGAAGAGATAGCTCTCTAAACTTCTCCACAAAACTCTCTAAACTTCTCCCCCATTGGCATCGATTGCCAAAATGGGCGAAAAGCTTAGAAGGCCAACATAATATGTGTTCCTCCATAAATTGTGTATTTCTCAAAATATGAGTGGAGTACAATACACATACCCAATGATGAATAGTTGGAGGAAGACAAACTATATTGAGGATCCAAAGATTGCAAAAAGGATGATATGGCACAAAGACATACCAAAGAGAGAAGCAAGCAATCTAAGGATACCAAAAGGACCAATCAATCAAATGATCCGATACCAATTGATAGAAACCAATTGAAGGATACCAATTGGACCAATCAATCAAATGATCCGACGAGCCATACGAACAACAGATATTATGATATGAGCAAAGGAGTGTTCTAAAGACATAGGGGAGCTCCCCAAGGTTCATGCACAAATTAGAATTTTTGCATTAAAATACAAAGTGCACAACCATGGAATCATCACTCCCCCAAAATCAATAGAAACTCACAACAAGTGCAAGTGAGCATATAGGAAACTAAGCCTAGCACTTGCAACAAACACATGGTTGAGCAACATGAAAGAGAGGCAACTTAGGAATAGGCTCAACCAAAACGATGTGTGCGAGTCATGGCAAAGCACTTGAGAAGACTAATATAAGGATGAGCATTAAGCATCAACATAGTCTTTAATAAATGAGATACAAGGTGCAAGACACGTCCTTCCCACACACAACAAGCAAATGGGTTCACAAGCTCACTAAAATGCGAATTAACTACAAAGCTTGTGACAACCCACGGCGAAGATAGAAAAAGATAGCTTTGTCAAGAGGAGGGATACCAATTGACATGGCGAAAGCCTCGTCAAGACAAGCATGAGGAAAACAATCTTCACCACAAAAGAGTGCAACAAGATGCAAGGATATAAGATCCGCACTCAAGACAAACGATTTCACGGAGCCACCAAAGAAATAATACAAGAAAGACAAGGTGGTCGTGAAAGGAAGGATATCATCTAGAGATGTAATTTCTCTCAAGTGTATAAGGTTCTAGGTAGATGAAAATCATGATGATATCAATCCACAAAGAAGGATATACACACGAAATAGTTACAACACGAAGGAACAAGATATCCAAAAGGAAGTCATAAATATACCAATAAGATCTTTGCTTGAAAGCATAGCACATGGCTTAATATTGTCTTATTGTATATCAATGAATTCTAACTACACAAACATCAAAGACATCACAACTCGCAAGAAGAGATCATTGTTGGGATGCTTTGAGAAAGGAAACAAGTATCACTAGAACGGATCAAGAAAATCATGCCATGATGCAACCTACACAAGGTTGAATGTAATAAATGTATGCATGAAGTTGATACTTGTTACCGAGATAGCATTGGAATGATGTAGAAGATACCAATTGAAGGTAGTAGAAAGTAGTTCGTTGATCATCCTAGCTTGACTCCGATAAGCACATGGTGACAACACCTTCCTTGTGAGTGAGCCGAGCATCCAATGCCTCTCCAATTGTTCCTAGAACAACATCACAAACAAAATGGTGCCCAAACTCATTGGGACCAAAGAGTTAGAGAACCCACAATACATAGGACAAACTCCACATAAATATGTGCATATAGAAATGAAATTGAATTTCATGCACATCTCATCCAATTTGAGACTTGGTGGAGTTTCCCCTATATATTGGGTCAAAGAAAGAAAGCATGCCAAAGGAAATACATAAGGTAAATATGCATGCACAAGACTTTCAAGGACCAAAGGGAGATACAATTTGGACAAAACACCAAGTAAACCAAGAAGGCAACCAAAAGATTGACACGACATAAGGTCGTCCAAATTATATCAAAGAACCAACACAACTCATGATTTAAGACAAATAGAGATCAACACATGAGAAGAGATGCCAATCGAAACCAAACCAAATCAACACATGATTTGATAAGATACCAATTGAAAAGATACCAAGTGAAAATAAGATACCAAATGAAGAAATAATCACTTGAAGGATACCAAATAAAAGATACATCAAGGAATGAGATATCCAATGATATACGCAAAAAGAAAGATATCGAACTCCCAAAAGAGAGGATGGTTCCAAACAAACAAAGCCCTCTACAAAGTTTCATGATGGCACAAAGTACCAAAAAGAAACGGCATGCCTTCCACCAACACACACTTGATAAGGATCACACGATGAGTGTTTTAGAGAAAATAGGATAGCTCCCCCAAGCGTTGTGCATTATAGAGAATTTGCATTTGAATACAAAATGCACAAGATGGGATCACCACTTTCACTATATCTCGAACAACACTAGACAAGATCAAGAAAATAACAAGATCCACAAGTGGTATGGAAGACAATGGGAGTTGACACAAACCTTGGCAAGAGATAAGACAATTAAGCACAAGCCAACGAAAAGATGATTCAACAATTTCTACCACATACAAGAATACCAATTGTACAAGTACAAGAAGTATTTGGAATGAATTCCCGGTGGTAGATTGTAAAGCAATCCAACATCATCTTCACACCAAACAACATAAGCAAATTGCAACTTGTAGAGCTAACATGCCACCTAGGAACAAGATAATTTACTATATCAACTCTAAGTGACAATATCTCAAATGTACACATTTTCTAGGCTTGTAATATATACTAAGCATATTACTCCCCCATAATGTGATACCAATGACAACCAAACAAGAGGCAATAAGAGGAATGCAACACGAGATAATTAATGGATTATTTAGAATTTGAATTTCTTATGAGAAGACATACCACATAGAGACTAGATAATCTTGCAATATCAATACTAGGTGGTATTCCTCATGTACACACATTTGTAGGTTCGTGAAGTGCACGAAGCTCATCACTCCCCTAAAATGGGATGTTCCATTAATCTCTCACAAGAGCCAACTAAGATACAAACAAGATGCAAAAAGGCTCAACACAACACTCACGCATACATGATGTGCAAACCAACATACACATACTTGATTACTCAAGACAAGCAAATTGGAAGCACAACATATATACAAACACATGCAAGGTACACAACCAAACATGCAAAGGGGCAAGTAACTTTCAATGTAAACAATTTAAGTACAAGTTACCGCAAGGAGGCACATTGGATATAAGATAGAAACTTGATAATCCAATGACTTGGCTTTTGACAATATGAATGATGAAGTCCCCTTAATTCTTCATAATATAGCCAAGTCTCCAATGCCCTCCAACAACACCTATTGATCAAGTTTGAGCTTGTTGGTCTCCAACCAAGTTGGGTCCTAAGAGGTTAGTCGCAATAGGCTTGGCTACCCAAATGGTTCTTTTCTTGACACCACTTTGAGTACCAACAATCTTGGCAAACACATTGCCAACCTTATCCTTCCCAAGAGAATAAATATCATCAATAATAATTGGGTTGGATAAGTTACCATTCGTGCATGAAGAAGCAAAGTGACCCTTCTTCCGACATAAGTAGCAACATTTACCCTTTACTTTCTTCTCAATTGATTTCTCAACTTGAGGAGCGTTGACTTGGGTCTTCTTGGGAAGTGGCCTTTCTTCAACTTGACGTTGGGCATGGGATTGAACTTGTGGCCGCTTCCCTTGTTGCTTGTCACTATGGGGCTTCTTCTTCAATGGGCAAGATCTAACATGGTGCCCTTCTATCTTGCACTTGAAGCAAACAATCTTGGCCGAATTCTTGACTTGTTCTTGGCCCTTCTTATTGTTGCTCTTGGACTTCTTCTTCTTATTGGAGTTGAATCCAAGTCCACCTTTGTCATTGGGGGATTTTTGCACACTCAAAATATTCTTGAGTGTGGACTTCCCTTCATGACTCTTTTCCAAGTCTTTCTTCAAGGAAGTGACTTGGGCCTTGAGCTCTTTGATTTCCTCTACATGGTTAGTATCAACACAAGTACTAGAGGAAGTATAAGCATCATTGTTAGAGCAACAAGGCAAGGAAAGTAATTCATCACAAGATGTACCAATGTTATGCATAGGCGAATTACGAGGACTAGCACATGTTAATAAAGCATTTTTACTAGATGTAGTGCTAAGGTCCACATGAGGCTCACTAGATGTTACCTTAGTAGTACAAGCCTCATGAACTATCTTTAGCACATCATGGGATACTAGAAGATCACCATGAGAGCTCGAGAGCTTTTCATGACTTTCTTCCAATTTCCCATAATTGCTAGATAGCAACTCAAGTTGAGCCCTTAGCTCAACATTCTCCTTCAATATGGATGCTTCACAAGAAATAGAGTTAGTAGCACAAGCATCATCATTAACAACAAGAGGAGAAGGCAACTTGGCAAGCTCTTTAGCATATGAAGCTTGAAGTTGAGCATGAGACTCGGTGAGTTCAATGAGCGAACTCTTAACGACCCTTGAGCCATTTTCGAGGTGCTCAAAGTCCTCAAGGAGTTTAGCATGCACAAATTCAAGCTTATCATTTTTAGTTCTAAAATCATTAGCCACCTTGAGAGCTCTTTCATGGGATTCCTTTAATCTAGATAATTCTAGAGCAAAGGTCTCCTCAAGAGATTCCTTGGTGGTTTGTTCAAGTTCAAGAGCTTCAGATAGCTCCGCAATCTCATTAGCGTAATCACGCTCATGATCTTCCATTTTCTCAATGGTGGCCTCATGCTCCTCGAGATGAGATTCCAACTCCTCCATATATTTCTTGCCCTCAATGGCAATGGTCATAATTTCCATGAAGTTGGAACGAGCAATTTTATTCTTATGAAGAGCTTTAAAAATCATTTCTCCCTTAATTTTTAAGGAAGCAACATTATCATTCTCTTCATCATTATCCTCATCATCACTAGCATCAACATCATCATCAAGAGATATATTGGGGTTCAAAGGAGGAGATACCTTTGAAGCCTTAGCCATAAGGCAAAAAGCAATAGATGATGATGTAGGATCCCTTGAGGCCCCATTCAAGACCACATCTTGTTCCATGGAGTGTTGGGTTTCCTCTACATTGTTAGCACAATAACTCGAGGAAATAGATACATTTTTATCATGGCAACAAGATATAGCAAGCATATCATTATGAGATATAGTCAAGCAATTTCTACATGATATGCAAGGACTATCAACACAAGCATGTGAAACATTTAGAGGGCTCGAAGTGTTGAAGTCCAAAGATGAAGCATTGCAATAAGATAGTGATGAAGAATCATCAACAATAAGCCCACTATCATCATTGCAATGAACACCACTACTCACCATAACATTACCTTGTGGCAAACCACATGTAGGTGAAGTAGAAGAAGTTGAGAAGACAACACGGCCGGAGGTGGAGGGAGAACAATCATCCCTACAAATCTTGGACACACCATATTTATCTTGAAGCTTTGTCCACAACTCATGAGCATCCCGAAACGGCATGAGTTGAAATATAACTACATTGCTCAAAGCATCAAAAAGCACATTAGAAGCTTGAGCATTGAGATAAGAGTTTTTCTCATCCTCTAAAGATAAGTTTTGAGAATCCTTTGGAGGAGAAAAACCCATATCTACAATTCGCTCTAAATTTGGGTCCATGACCCTAAAGAGATTAAGCATGCGAATTACCCAAACATCAAAATTTGTGCCATTGAAACTAAGAGTGTCAAAGAATCCTAATCCCCTAGTCGACATCTTTACTCTCTAGGCGGTTAAGCCTAATAATGAGAGACGAGGCTCTGATACCAATTGAAAGATCGTGGATGTCGCCTAGAGGGGGGGGGGGTGAATAGGCGCTTTAAAATAATTACGGTTTAGGCTTGAACAAATGCGGAATAAACCTAGCGGTTAATTTGTCAAGCACAAAACCTAAATCGACTAGGCTCACCTATGTGCACCAACAACTTATGCTAAGCAAGATAAACAACTAAGTGATAGCAAGATATATAACAAGAAACAATATGGCTATCACAAAGTAAAGTGCATAAGTAAAGGGCTCGGGTAAGAGATAACCGAGGCACGCGGAGACGACGATGTATCCCGAAGTTCACACCCTTGCGGATGCTAATCTCCGTTAGAGCGGTGTGGAGGCACAATGCTCCCCAACAATGCCACTAGGGCCACCGTATTCTCCTCACGCCCTCGCACAATGCAAGGTGCCGTGATTCCACTAAGGGACCCTTGAGGGCGGTCACCGAACCCGTACAAATGGCAACCCTTGAGGGCGGTCACCGAACCCGTACACTTTGGCAACCCTTGGGGGCGGTCACCGGTACCCGTCAAATTGCTCGGGGTGATCTCCACAACCTAATTGGAGACCCCGACGCTTGCCCGGAGCTTCACCACAATGGAATGTGGCTCCGAGGCACCACCAAGCCGTCTAGGGCGCCAAGGCACCCAAGAGGAACAAGCTCAAGGGTGCTCAAACACCCAAGAGTAATAAGCTTCTCAACTACTAACTTCCACGTATCACCGTGGAGAACTCAAACCGATGCAACTAATGCAATGGCAAGGGCACACGGAGTGCCCAAGTCCTCCTCTCCCAAATCCCACCAAAGCAACTAATGCTAGGGAGGAAAATGAGAGGAAGAACGAAGAAGAACACGAAGAACTCCAAGAACTAGATCCAAGGGGTTCCCCTCACTTAGAGGAGAAAGTGATTGGTGGAAATGTGGATCTAGATCTCCTCTCTCTTTTCCCTCAAGAAGGAGCAAGAATCATTGGAGGGATTGAGAGATAGGCAAAGCTCTAGAAAGTCAACAATGGAGGAGAGAGAGCTTAGAAGAGATAAGAAAACCGTTGGGGAAGAAGACCCCTTTTATAGGGCCACCCCAAATCCAACCGTTACCCGTGCTGGACGCGTACAAGCGGTACTACCGCTCTTGCGAGCGGTACTACCGCTTAAGCGGTAGTAATTCAAAAACAGCAGGCGAGAACACGAGACTGGAGCGGTAGTGCCGCACCAAGCGGTACTACCGCTAGAGGGAAAAGTGGTAACAGAAACTCGCACACAGGGAAAACCCCAAGCGGTAGTGGAAGCGGTAGTAGGGGCGGTAGTACCGCGCAAGCGGTACTACCGTTCTAGTACCGCTCTACTACCGCTAGAGGGAAAAGTGGTAACAGAAACTCGCACAGAGGAAAAACCCCAAGCGGTAGTGGAAGCGGTAGTAGGGGCGGTAGTACCGCCAGAGCGGTACTACCGTGCTACTACCGCTCTACTACCGTGAATGGCAATCTGGCAACAGAAAGTTGCACGCTCGGGGAAACCCCAAGCGGTAGTGCCACGGAAGTACCAGCGGTACTACCGTGGGCACCAGCGGTACTACCGCTTGCAAGCTACTGAAAATCCACAGAAAACAGAGGATACAAATAAAACCAGAACTGCCATAACTTCTGCAAATGAGCTCCGAATTGAGCAAACTCAAGCTTGTTGGATAGAAGACAACGAGTACTATCCAAACAGCGACTGGTTATAATAAGAAGTGGCAGGGGAGATATGCCTAACATATAGAGATGAGAAACCTCTATGAATGAAGAACCGGCATAAACTCCAACATCGAAAACATCATAGAAGATGCATATATGAACTCCGTTTTCGATGAACTCGAGCTTGTCATGAAGATGACCAAAAGCTCAAAGACTCACAAAGAGAAACACCAAACACAAACCAAGAAAGATGATGCAAGGATGCAATGGTTTGAGCTCTCTACGAATGATACGATAAAGCTACTCACTTGAGAGCCCCCCTTGATAGTACGGCTATCGATCCTAAAACCCGGTCTCCCAACTACCACCATTAGACCGGTAAAATAGAAAACCTATCAAGGGCAAACCTTTGCCTTGCGCATAGTCCACTTGAGCTAGATGATGACGATCTTGACCTCCTCAAGTTGGACCACCTTTCTTGATTGCGCCGGCTCGATGAAGACTAGTTGATTGCTCCCCCATACTCCACTATGGGTGAGCCACTCTTCGGCACATCTTCACAAGTCCATTGTCACCACAATGGACAGCAAGCTTCAAGCATGTGATCTCTTCGTGATGCTCCACTTGAACTTGCACACCGCAATCTTGATGACGATCACCACTTGATGTCATCCTCCATGGGTTGTGTGATATCTTCCTTTTGATGCACGCCCATGGAAACAAACCTAACCCCACAAAGAACTCTTGCATAGAACATGGGTTAGTACACAAAGCGTAATGGACAATGCTTACCATACCGTGAGATCACTTGATCCCACTCGGTACATCTTCTACGCTTTGTGTGTTGATCAACTCGAATCACTCTTCATATTTAGTCTTGATCAACCTTGAATCTTTCCAACTCTCTTCATTAGGATGATGTCTTGAAGGTAAACATGAATGTTCACACAATCTCCTTCTTCAAGACATGCTTGCAATAGGCTCATCTCTTACATGACCAATCTTTGGATAACTCCATGAATAACCTTGGTCAACACATATTCTTCTTCAAATCACCTTGAGACCAACAAATGGTCTACAAGCAAAGCCTATGGACAAACCCTTCAAATATAACTCAAGGCAACCATTAGTCCATAGAGATTGTCATCAATTACCAAAACCAAACATGGGGGCAGCACATGTTCTTTCAATCTCCCCCATTTTGGTAATTGATGACAATCACTTTCAAGAGAGTTTATATAAGGAATTAAGCATCACCATGCAAAGAAACAACTAATAATGCAAGAGCATGTGATGCAAATGCTTAGGAACAAAACCAAAGCAAACATGAAGAGATAGCTCTCTAAACTTCTCCACAAAACTCTCTAAACTTCTCCCCCATTGGCATCGATTGCCAAAATGGGCGAAAAGCTTAGAAGGCCAACATAATATGTGTTCCTCCATAAATTGTGTATTTCTCAAAATATGAGTGGAGTACAATACACATACCCAATGATGAATAGTTGGAGGAAGACAAACTATATTGAGGATCCAAAGATTGCAAAAAGGATGATATGGCACAAAGACATACCAAAGAGAGAAGCAAGCAATCTAAGGATACCAAAAGGACCAATCAATCAAATGATCCGATACCAATTGATAGAAACCAATTGAAGGATACCAATTGGACCAATCAATCAAATGATCCGACGAGCCATACGAACAACAGATATTATGATATGAGCAAAGGAGTGTTCTAAAGACATAGGGGAGCTCCCCAAGGTTCATGCACAAATTAGAATTTTTGCATTAAAATACAAAGTGCACAACCATGGAATCATCACTCCCCCAAAATCAATAGAAACTCACAACAAGTGCAAGTGAGCATATAGGAAACTAAGCCTAGCACTTGCAACAAACACATGGTTGAGCAACATGAAAGAGAGGCAACTTAGGAATAGGCTCAACCAAAACGATGTGTGCGAGTCATGGCAAAGCACTTGAGAAGACTAATATAAGGATGAGCATTAAGCATCAACATAGTCTTTAATAAATGAGATACAAGGTGCAAGACACGTCCTTCCCACACACAACAAGCAAATGGGTTCACAAGCTCACTAAAATGCGAATTAACTACAAAGCTTGTGACAACCCACGGCGAAGATAGAAAAAGATAGCTTTGTCAAGAGGAGGGATACCAATTGACATGGCGAAAGCCTCGTCAAGACAAGCATGAGGAAAACAATCTTCACCACAAAAGAGTGCAACAAGATGCAAGGATATAAGATCCGCACTCAAGACAAACGATTTCACGGAGCCACCAAAGAAATAATACAAGAAAGACAAGGTGGTCGTGAAAGGAAGGATATCATCTAGAGATGTAATTTCTCTCAAGTGTATAAGGTTCTAGGTAGATGAAAATCATGATGATATCAATCCACAAAGAAGGATATACACACGAAATAGTTACAACACGAAGGAACAAGATATCCAAAAGGAAGTCATAAATATACCAATAAGATCTTTGCTTGAAAGCATAGCACATGGCTTAATATTGTCTTATTGTATATCAATGAATTCTAACTACACAAACATCAAAGACATCACAACTCGCAAGAAGAGATCATTGTTGGGATGCTTTGAGAAAGGAAACAAGTATCACTAGAACGGATCAAGAAAATCATGCCATGATGCAACCTACACAAGGTTGAATGTAATAAATGTATGCATGAAGTTGATACTTGTTACCGAGATAGCATTGGAATGATGTAGAAGATACCAATTGAAGGTAGTAGAAAGTAGTTCGTTGATCATCCTAGCTTGACTCCGATAAGCACATGGTGACAACACCTTCCTTGTGAGTGAGCCGAGCATCCAATGCCTCTCCAATTGTTCCTAGAACAACATCACAAACAAAATGGTGCCCAAACTCATTGGGACCAAAGAGTTAGAGAACCCACAATACATAGGACAAACTCCACATAAATATGTGCATATAGAAATGAAATTGAATTTCATGCACATCTCATCCAATTTGAGACT
Source organism: Elymus sibiricus (assembly GCA_039707655.1). Lineage (NCBI taxonomy): Eukaryota > Viridiplantae > Streptophyta > Magnoliopsida > Poales > Poaceae > Elymus > Elymus sibiricus. The sequence goes on from CM077665.1 coordinate 246,460,246, forward strand.
TGGTGGAGTTTCCCCTATATATTGGGTCAAAGAAAGAAAGCATGCCAAAGGAAATACATAAGGTAAATATGCATGCACAAGACTTTCAAGGACCAAAGGGAGATACAATTTGGACAAAACACCAAGTAAACCAAGAAGGCAACCAAAAGATTGACACGACATAAGGTCGTCCAAATTATATCAAAGAACCAACACAACTCATGATTTAAGACAAATAGAGATCAACACATGAGAAGAGATGCCAATCGAAACCAAACCAAATCAACACATGATTTGATAAGATACCAATTGAAAAGATACCAAGTGAAAATAAGATACCAAATGAAGAAATAATCACTTGAAGGATACCAAATAAAAGATACATCAAGGAATGAGATATCCAATGATATACGCAAAAAGAAAGATATCGAACTCCCAAAAGAGAGGATGGTTCCAAACAAACAAAGCCCTCTACAAAGTTTCATGATGGCACAAAGTACCAAAAAGAAACGGCATGCCTTCCACCAACACACACTTGATAAGGATCACACGATGAGTGTTTTAGAGAAAATAGGATAGCTCCCCCAAGCGTTGTGCATTATAGAGAATTTGCATTTGAATACAAAATGCACAAGATGGGATCACCACTTTCACTATATCTCGAACAACACTAGACAAGATCAAGAAAATAACAAGATCCACAAGTGGTATGGAAGACAATGGGAGTTGACACAAACCTTGGCAAGAGATAAGACAATTAAGCACAAGCCAACGAAAAGATGATTCAACAATTTCTACCACATACAAGAATACCAATTGTACAAGTACAAGAAGTATTTGGAATGAATTCCCGGTGGTAGATTGTAAAGCAATCCAACATCATCTTCACACCAAACAACATAAGCAAATTGCAACTTGTAGAGCTAACATGCCACCTAGGAACAAGATAATTTACTATATCAACTCTAAGTGACAATATCTCAAATGTACACATTTTCTAGGCTTGTAATATATACTAAGCATATTACTCCCCCATAATGTGATACCAATGACAACCAAACAAGAGGCAATAAGAGGAATGCAACACGAGATAATTAATGGATTATTTAGAATTTGAATTTCTTATGAGAAGACATACCACATAGAGACTAGATAATCTTGCAATATCAATACTAGGTGGTATTCCTCATGTACACACATTTGTAGGTTCGTGAAGTGCACGAAGCTCATCACTCCCCTAAAATGGGATGTTCCATTAATCTCTCACAAGAGCCAACTAAGATACAAACAAGATGCAAAAAGGCTCAACACAACACTCACGCATACATGATGTGCAAACCAACATACACATACTTGATTACTCAAGACAAGCAAATTGGAAGCACAACATATATACAAACACATGCAAGGTACACAACCAAACATGCAAAGGGGCAAGTAACTTTCAATGTAAACAATTTAAGTACAAGTTACCGCAAGGAGGCACATTGGATATAAGATAGAAACTTGATAATCCAATGACTTGGCTTTTGACAATATGAATGATGAAGTCCCCTTAATTCTTCATAATATAGCCAAGTCTCCAATGCCCTCCAACAACACCTATTGATCAAGTTTGAGCTTGTTGGTCTCCAACCAAGTTGGGTCCTAAGAGGTTAGTCGCAATAGGCTTGGCTACCCAAATGGTTCTTTTCTTGACACCACTTTGAGTACCAACAATCTTGGCAAACACATTGCCAACCTTATCCTTCCCAAGAGAATAAATATCATCAATAATAATTGGGTTGGATAAGTTACCATTCGTGCATGAAGAAGCAAAGTGACCCTTCTTCCGACATAAGTAGCAACATTTACCCTTTACTTTCTTCTCAATTGATTTCTCAACTTGAGGAGCGTTGACTTGGGTCTTCTTGGGAAGTGGCCTTTCTTCAACTTGACGTTGGGCATGGGATTGAACTTGTGGCCGCTTCCCTTGTTGCTTGTCACTATGGGGCTTCTTCTTCAATGGGCAAGATCTAACATGGTGCCCTTCTATCTTGCACTTGAAGCAAACAATCTTGGCCGAATTCTTGACTTGTTCTTGGCCCTTCTTATTGTTGCTCTTGGACTTCTTCTTCTTATTGGAGTTGAATCCAAGTCCACCTTTGTCATTGGGGGATTTTTGCACACTCAAAATATTCTTGAGTGTGGACTTCCCTTCATGACTCTTTTCCAAGTCTTTCTTCAAGGAAGTGACTTGGGCCTTGAGCTCTTTGATTTCCTCTACATGGTTAGTATCAACACAAGTACTAGAGGAAGTATAAGCATCATTGTTAGAGCAACAAGGCAAGGAAAGTAATTCATCACAAGATGTACCAATGTTATGCATAGGCGAATTACGAGGACTAGCACATGTTAATAAAGCATTTTTACTAGATGTAGTGCTAAGGTCCACATGAGGCTCACTAGATGTTACCTTAGTAGTACAAGCCTCATGAACTATCTTTAGCACATCATGGGATACTAGAAGATCACCATGAGAGCTCGAGAGCTTTTCATGACTTTCTTCCAATTTCCCATAATTGCTAGATAGCAACTCAAGTTGAGCCCTTAGCTCAACATTCTCCTTCAATATGGATGCTTCACAAGAAATAGAGTTAGTAGCACAAGCATCATCATTAACAACAAGAGGAGAAGGCAACTTGGCAAGCTCTTTAGCATATGAAGCTTGAAGTTGAGCATGAGACTCGGTGAGTTCAATGAGCGAACTCTTAACGACCCTTGAGCCATTTTCGAGGTGCTCAAAGTCCTCAAGGAGTTTAGCATGCACAAATTCAAGCTTATCATTTTTAGTTCTAAAATCATTAGCCACCTTGAGAGCTCTTTCATGGGATTCCTTTAATCTAGATAATTCTAGAGCAAAGGTCTCCTCAAGAGATTCCTTGGTGGTTTGTTCAAGTTCAAGAGCTTCAGATAGCTCCGCAATCTCATTAGCGTAATCACGCTCATGATCTTCCATTTTCTCAATGGTGGCCTCATGCTCCTCGAGATGAGATTCCAACTCCTCCATATATTTCTTGCCCTCAATGGCAATGGTCATAATTTCCATGAAGTTGGAACGAGCAATTTTATTCTTATGAAGAGCTTTAAAAATCATTTCTCCCTTAATTTTTAAGGAAGCAACATTATCATTCTCTTCATCATTATCCTCATCATCACTAGCATCAACATCATCATCAAGAGATATATTGGGGTTCAAAGGAGGAGATACCTTTGAAGCCTTAGCCATAAGGCAAAAAGCAATAGATGATGATGTAGGATCCCTTGAGGCCCCATTCAAGACCACATCTTGTTCCATGGAGTGTTGGGTTTCCTCTACATTGTTAGCACAATAACTCGAGGAAATAGATACATTTTTATCATGGCAACAAGATATAGCAAGCATATCATTATGAGATATAGTCAAGCAATTTCTACATGATATGCAAGGACTATCAACACAAGCATGTGAAACATTTAGAGGGCTCGAAGTGTTGAAGTCCAAAGATGAAGCATTGCAATAAGATAGTGATGAAGAATCATCAACAATAAGCCCACTATCATCATTGCAATGAACACCACTACTCACCATAACATTACCTTGTGGCAAACCACATGTAGGTGAAGTAGAAGAAGTTGAGAAGACAACACGGCCGGAGGTGGAGGGAGAACAATCATCCCTACAAATCTTGGACACACCATATTTATCTTGAAGCTTTGTCCACAACTCATGAGCATCCCGAAACGGCATGAGTTGAAATATAACTACATTGCTCAAAGCATCAAAAAGCACATTAGAAGCTTGAGCATTGAGATAAGAGTTTTTCTCATCCTCTAAAGATAAGTTTTGAGAATCCTTTGGAGGAGAAAAACCCATATCTACAATTCGCTCTAAATTTGGGTCCATGACCCTAAAGAGATTAAGCATGCGAATTACCCAAACATCAAAATTTGTGCCATTGAAACTAAGAGTGTCAAAGAATCCTAATCCCCTAGTCGACATCTTTACTCTCTAGGCGGTTAAGCCTAATAATGAGAGACGAGGCTCTGATACCAATTGAAAGATCGTGGATGTCGCCTAGAGGGGGGGGGGGGTGAATAGGCGCTTTAAAATAATTACGGTTTAGGCTTGAACAAATGCGGAATAAACCTAGCGGTTAATTTGTCAAGCACAAAACCTAAATCGACTAGGCTCACCTATGTGCACCAACAACTTATGCTAAGCAAGATAAACAACTAAGTGATAGCAAGATATATAACAAGAAACAATATGGCTATCACAAAGTAAAGTGCATAAGTAAAGGGCTCGGGTAAGAGATAACCGAGGCACGCGGAGACGACGATGTATCCCGAAGTTCACACCCTTGCGGATGCTAATCTCCGTTAGAGCGGTGTGGAGGCACAATGCTCCCCAACAATGCCACTAGGGCCACCGTATTCTCCTCACGCCCTCGCACAATGCAAGGTGCCGTGATTCCACTAAGGGACCCTTGAGGGCGGTCACCGAACCCGTACAAATGGCAACCCTTGAGGGCGGTCACCGAACCCGTACACTTTGGCAACCCTTGGGGGCGGTCACCGGTACCCGTCAAATTGCTCGGGGTGATCTCCACAACCTAATTGGAGACCCCGACGCTTGCCCGGAGCTTCACCACAATGGAATGTGGCTCCGAGGCACCACCAAGCCGTCTAGGGCGCCAAGGCACCCAAGAGGAACAAGCTCAAGGGTGCTCAAACACCCAAGAGTAATAAGCTTCTCAACTACTAACTTCCACGTATCACCGTGGAGAACTCAAACCGATGCAACTAATGCAATGGCAAGGGCACACGGAGTGCCCAAGTCCTCCTCTCCCAAATCCCACCAAAGCAACTAATGCTAGGGAGGAAAATGAGAGGAAGAACGAAGAAGAACACGAAGAACTCCAAGAACTAGATCCAAGGGGTTCCCCTCACTTAGAGGAGAAAGTGATTGGTGGAAATGTGGATCTAGATCTCCTCTCTCTTTTCCCTCAAGAAGGAGCAAGAATCATTGGAGGGATTGAGAGATAGGCAAAGCTCTAGAAAGTCAACAATGGAGGAGAGAGAGCTTAGAAGAGATAAGAAAACCGTTGGGGAAGAAGACCCCTTTTATAGGGCCACCCCAAATCCAACCGTTACCCGTGCTGGACGCGTACAAGCGGTACTACCGCTCTTGCGAGCGGTACTACCGCTTAAGCGGTAGTAATTCAAAAACAGCAGGCGAGAACACGAGACTGGAGCGGTAGTGCCGCACCAAGCGGTACTACCGCTAGAGGGAAAAGTGGTAACAGAAACTCGCACACAGGGAAAACCCCAAGCGGTAGTGGAAGCGGTAGTAGGGGCGGTAGTACCGCGCAAGCGGTACTACCGTTCTAGTACCGCTCTACTACCGCTAGAGGGAAAAGTGGTAACAGAAACTCGCACAGAGGAAAAACCCCAAGCGGTAGTGGAAGCGGTAGTAGGGGCGGTAGTACCGCCAGAGCGGTACTACCGTGCTACTACCGCTCTACTACCGTGAATGGCAATCTGGCAACAGAAAGTTGCACGCTCGGGGAAACCCCAAGCGGTAGTGCCACGGAAGTACCAGCGGTACTACCGTGGGCACCAGCGGTACTACCGCTTGCAAGCTACTGAAAATCCACAGAAAACAGAGGATACAAATAAAACCAGAACTGCCATAACTTCTGCAAATGAGCTCCGAATTGAGCAAACTCAAGCTTGTTGGATAGAAGACAACGAGTACTATCCAAACAGCGACTGGTTATAATAAGAAGTGGCAGGGGAGATATGCCTAACATATAGAGATGAGAAACCTCTATGAATGAAGAACCGGCATAAACTCCAACATCGAAAACATCATAGAAGATGCATATATGAACTCCGTTTTCGATGAACTCGAGCTTGTCATGAAGATGACCAAAAGCTCAAAGACTCACAAAGAGAAACACCAAACACAAACCAAGAAAGATGATGCAAGGATGCAATGGTTTGAGCTCTCTACGAATGATACGATAAAGCTACTCACTTGAGAGCCCCCCTTGATAGTACGGCTATCGATCCTAAAACCCGGTCTCCCAACTACCACCATGAGACCGGTAAAATAGAAAACCTATCAAGGGCAAACCTTTGCCTTGCGCATAGTCCACTTGAGCTAGATGATGACGATCTTGACCTCCTCAAGTTGGACCACCTTTCTTGATTGCGCCGGCTCGATGAAGACTAGTTGATTGCTCCCCCATACTCCACTATGGGTGAGCCACTCTTCGGCACATCTTCACAAGTCCATTGTCACCACAATGGACAGCAAGCTTCAAGCATGTGATCTCTTCGTGATGCTCCACTTGAACTTGCACACCGCAATCTTGATGACGATCACCACTTGATGTCATCCTCCATGGGTTGTGTGATATCTTCCTTTTGATGCACGCCCATGGAAACAAACCTAACCCCACAAAGAACTCTTGCATAGAACATGGGTTAGTACACAAAGCGTAATGGACAATGCTTACCATACCGTGAGATCACTTGATCCCACTCGGTACATCTTCTACGCTTTGTGTGTTGATCAACTCGAATCACTCTTCATATTTAGTCTTGATCAACCTTGAATCTTTCCAACTCTCTTCATTAGGATGATGTCTTGAAGGTAAACATGAATGTTCACACAATCTCCTTCTTCAAGACATGCTTGCAATAGGCTCATCTCTTACATGACCAATCTTTGGATAACTCCATGAATAACCTTGGTCAACACATATTCTTCTTCAAATCACCTTGAGACCAACAAATGGTCTACAAGCAAAGCCTATGGACAAACCCTTCAAATATAACTCAAGGCAACCATTAGTCCATAGAGATTGTCATCAATTACCAAAACCAAACATGGGGGCAGCACATGTTCTTTCAATCTCCCCCATTTTGGTAATTGATGACAATCACTTTCAAGAGAGTTTATATAAGGAATTAAGCATCACCATGCAAAGAAACAACTAATAATGCAAGAGCATGTGATGCAAATGCTTAGGAACAAAACCAAAGCAAACATGAAGAGATAGCTCTCTAAACTTCTCCACAAAACTCTCTAAACTTCTCCCCCATTGGCATCGATTGCCAAAATGGGCGAAAAGCTTAGAAGGCCAACATAATATGTGTTCCTCCATAAATTGTGTATTTCTCAAAATATGAGTGGAGTACAATACACATACCCAATGATGAATAGTTGGAGGAAGACAAACTATATTGAGGATCCAAAGATTGCAAAAAGGATGATATGGCACAAAGACATACCAAAGAGAGAAGCAAGCAATCTAAGGATACCAAAAGGACCAATCAATCAAATGATCCGATACCAATTGATAGAAACCAATTGAAGGATACCAATTGGACCAATCAATCAAATGATCCGACGAGCCATACGAACAACAGATATTATGATATGAGCAAAGGAGTGTTCTAAAGACATAGGGGAGCTCCCCAAGGTTCATGCACAAATTAGAATTTTTGCATTAAAATACAAAGTGCACAACCATGGAATCATCACTCCCCCAAAATCAATAGAAACTCACAACAAGTGCAAGTGAGCATATAGGAAACTAAGCCTAGCACTTGCAACAAACACATGGTTGAGCAACATGAAAGAGAGGCAACTTAGGAATAGGCTCAACCAAAACGATGTGTGCGAGTCATGGCAAAGCACTTGAGAAGACTAATATAAGGATGAGCATTAAGCATCAACATAGTCTTTAATAAATGAGATACAAGGTGCAAGACACGTCCTTCCCACACACAACAAGCAAATGGGTTCACAAGCTCACTAAAATGCGAATTAACTACAAAGCTTGTGACAACCCACGGCGAAGATAGAAAAAGATAGCTTTGTCAAGAGGAGGGATACCAATTGACATGGCGAAAGCCTCGTCAAGACAAGCATGAGGAAAACAATCTTCACCACAAAAGAGTGCAACAAGATGCAAGGATATAAGATCCGCACTCAAGACAAACGATTTCACGGAGCCACCAAAGAAATAATACAAGAAAGACAAGGTGGTCGTGAAAGGAAGGATATCATCTAGAGATGTAATTTCTCTCAAGTGTATAAGGTTCTAGGTAGATGAAAATCATGATGATATCAATCCACAAAGAAGGATATACACACGAAATAGTTACAACACGAAGGAACAAGATATCCAAAAGGAAGTCATAAATATACCAATAAGATCTTTGCTTGAAAGCATAGCACATGGCTTAATATTGTCTTATTGTATATCAATGAATTCTAACTACACAAACATCAAAGACATCACAACTCGCAAGAAGAGATCATTGTTGGGATGCTTTGAGAAAGGAAACAAGTATCACTAGAACGGATCAAGAAAATCATGCCATGATGCAACCTACACAAGGTTGAATGTAATAAATGTATGCATGAAGTTGATACTTGTTACCGAGATAGCATTGGAATGATGTAGAAGATACCAATTGAAGGTAGTAGAAAGTAGTTCGTTGATCATCCTAGCTTGACTCCGATAAGCACATGGTGACAACACCTTCCTTGTGAGTGAGCCGAGCATCCAATGCCTCTCCAATTGTTCCTAGAACAACATCACAAACAAAATGGTGCCCAAACTCATTGGGACCAAAGAGTTAGAGAACCCACAATACATAGGACAAACTCCACATAAATATGTGCATATAGAAATGAAATTGAATTTCATGCACATCTCATCCAATTTGAGACTTGGTGGAGTTTCCCCTATATATTGGGTCAAAGAAAGAAAGCATGCCAAAGGAAATACATAAGGTAAATATGCATGCACAAGACTTTCAAGGACCAAAGGGAGATACAATTTGGACAAAACACCAAGTAAACCAAGAAGGCAACCAAAAGATTGACACGACATAAGGTCGTCCAAATTATATCAAAGAACCAACACAACTCATGATTTAAGACAAATAGAGATCAACACATGAGAAGAGATGCCAATCGAAACCAAACCAAATCAACACATGATTTGATAAGATACCAATTGAAAAGATACCAAGTGAAAATAAGATACCAAATGAAGAAATAATCACTTGAAGGATACCAAATAAAAGATACATCAAGGAATGAGATATCCAATGATATACGCAAAAAGAAAGATATCGAACTCCCAAAAGAGAGGATGGTTCCAAACAAACAAAGCCCTCTACAAAGTTTCATGATGGCACAAAGTACCAAAAAGAAACGGCATGCCTTCCACCAACACACACTTGATAAGGATCACACGATGAGTGTTTTAGAGAAAATAGGATAGCTCCCCCAAGCGTTGTGCATTATAGAGAATTTGCATTTGAATACAAAATGCACAAGATGGGATCACCACTTTCACTATATCTCGAACAACACTAGACAAGATCAAGAAAATAACAAGATCCACAAGTGGTATGGAAGACAATGGGAGTTGACACAAACCTTGGCAAGAGATAAGACAATTAAGCACAAGCCAACGAAAAGATGATTCAACAATTTCTACCACATACAAGAATACCAATTGTACAAGTACAAGAAGTATTTGGAATGAATTCCCGGTGGTAGATTGTAAAGCAATCCAACATCATCTTCACACCAAACAACATAAGCAAATTGCAACTTGTAGAGCTAACATGCCACCTAGGAACAAGATAATTTACTATATCAACTCTAAGTGACAATATCTCAAATGTACACATTTTCTAGGCTTGTAATATATACTAAGCATATTACTCCCCCATAATGTGATACCAATGACAACCAAACAAGAGGCAATAAGAGGAATGCAACACGAGATAATTAATGGATTATTTAGAATTTGAATTTCTTATGAGAAGACATACCACATAGAGACTAGATAATCTTGCAATATCAATACTAGGTGGTATTCCTCATGTACACACATTTGTAGGTTCGTGAAGTGCACGAAGCTCATCACTCCCCTAAAATGGGATGTTCCATTAATCTCTCACAAGAGCCAACTAAGATACAAACAAGATGCAAAAAGGCTCAACACAACACTCACGCATACATGATGTGCAAACCAACATACACATACTTGATTACTCAAGACAAGCAAATTGGAAGCACAACATATATACAAACACATGCAAGGTACACAACCAAACATGCAAAGGGGCAAGTAACTTTCAATGTAAACAATTTAAGTACAAGTTACCGCAAGGAGGCACATTGGATATAAGATAGAAACTTGATAATCCAATGACTTGGCTTTTGACAATATGAATGATGAAGTCCCCTTAATTCTTCATAATATAGCCAAGTCTCCAATGCCCTCCAACAACACCTATTGATCAAGTTTGAGCTTGTTGGTCTCCAACCAAGTTGGGTCCTAAGAGGTTAGTCGCAATAGGCTTGGCTACCCAAATGGTTCTTTTCTTGACACCACTTTGAGTACCAACAATCTTGGCAAACACATTGCCAACCTTATCCTTCCCAAGAGAATAAATATCATCAATAATAATTGGGTTGGATAAGTTACCATTCGTGCATGAAGAAGCAAAGTGACCCTTCTTCCGACATAAGTAGCAACATTTACCCTTTACTTTCTTCTCAATTGATTTCTCAACTTGAGGAGCGTTGACTTGGGTCTTCTTGGGAAGTGGCCTTTCTTCAACTTGACGTTGGGCATGGGATTGAACTTGTGGCCGCTTCCCTTGTTGCTTGTCACTATGGGGCTTCTTCTTCAATGGGCAAGATCTAACATGGTGCCCTTCTATCTTGCACTTGAAGCAAACAATCTTGGCCGAATTCTTGACTTGTTCTTGGCCCTTCTTATTGTTGCTCTTGGACTTCTTCTTCTTATTGGAGTTGAATCCAAGTCCACCTTTGTCATTGGGGGATTTTTGCACACTCAAAATATTCTTGAGTGTGGACTTCCCTTCATGACTCTTTTCCAAGTCTTTCTTCAAGGAAGTGACTTGGGCCTTGAGCTCTTTGATTTCCTCTACATGGTTAGTATCAACACAAGTACTAGAGGAAGTATAAGCATCATTGTTAGAGCAACAAGGCAAGGAAAGTAATTCATCACAAGATGTACCAATGTTATGCATAGGCGAATTACGAGGACTAGCACATGTTAATAAAGCATTTTTACTAGATGTAGTGCTAAGGTCCACATGAGGCTCACTAGATGTTACCTTAGTAGTACAAGCCTCATGAACTATCTTTAGCACATCATGGGATACTAGAAGATCACCATGAGAGCTCGAGAGCTTTTCATGACTTTCTTCCAATTTCCCATAATTGCTAGATAGCAACTCAAGTTGAGCCCTTAGCTCAACATTCTCCTTCAATATGGATGCTTCACAAGAAATAGAGTTAGTAGCACAAGCATCATCATTAACAACAAGAGGAGAAGGCAACTTGGCAAGCTCTTTAGCATATGAAGCTTGAAGTTGAGCATGAGACTCGGTGAGTTCAATGAGCGAACTCTTAACGACCCTTGAGCCATTTTCGAGGTGCTCAAAGTCCTCAAGGAGTTTAGCATGCACAAATTCAAGCTTATCATTTTTAGTTCTAAAATCATTAGCCACCTTGAGAGCTCTTTCATGGGATTCCTTTAATCTAGATAATTCTAGAGCAAAGGTCTCCTCAAGAGATTCCTTGGTGGTTTGTTCAAGTTCAAGAGCTTCAGATAGCTCCGCAATCTCATTAGCGTAATCACGCTCATGATCTTCCATTTTCTCAATGGTGGCCTCATGCTCCTCGAGATGAGATTCCAACTCCTCCATATATTTCTTGCCCTCAATGGCAATGGTCATAATTTCCATGAAGTTGGAACGAGCAATTTTATTCTTATGAAGAGCTTTAAAAATCATTTCTCCCTTAATTTTTAAGGAAGCAACATTATCATTCTCTTCATCATTATCCTCATCATCACTAGCATCAACATCATCATCAAGAGATATATTGGGGTTCAAAGGAGGAGATACCTTTGAAGCCTTAGCCATAAGGCAAAAAGCAATAGATGATGATGTAGGATCCCTTGAGGCCCCATTCAAGACCACATCTTGTTCCATGGAGTGTTGGGTTTCCTCTACATTGTTAGCACAATAACTCGAGGAAATAGATACATTTTTATCATGGCAACAAGATATAGCAAGCATATCATTATGAGATATAGTCAAGCAATTTCTACATGATATGCAAGGACTATCAACACAAGCATGTGAAACATTTAGAGGGCTCGAAGTGTTGAAGTCCAAAGATGAAGCATTGCAATAAGATAGTGATGAAGAATCATCAACAATAAGCCCACTATCATCATTGCAATGAACACCACTACTCACCATAACATTACCTTGTGGCAAACCACATGTAGGTGAAGTAGAAGAAGTTGAGAAGACAACACGGCCGGAGGTGGAGGGAGAACAATCATCCCTACAAATCTTGGACACACCATATTTATCTTGAAGCTTTGTCCACAACTCATGAGCATCCCGAAACGGCATGAGTTGAAATATAACTACATTGCTCAAAGCATCAAAAAGCACATTAGAAGCTTGAGCATTGAGATAAGAGTTTTTCTCATCCTCTAAAGATAAGTTTTGAGAATCCTTTGGAGGAGAAAAACCCATATCTACAATTCGCTCTAAATTTGGGTCCATGACCCTAAAGAGATTAAGCATGCGAATTACCCAAACATCAAAATTTGTGCCATTGAAACTAAGAGTGTCAAAGAATCCTAATCCCCTAGTCGACATCTTTACTCTCTAGGCGGTTAAGCCTAATAATGAGAGACGAGGCTCTGATACCAATTGAAAGATCGTGGATGTCGCCTAGAGGGGGGGGGTGAATAGGCGCTTTAAAATAATTACGGTTTAGGCTTGAACAAATGCGGAATAAACCTAGCGGTTAATTTGTCAAGCACAAAACCTAAATCGACTAGGCTCACCTATGTGCACCAACAACTTATGCTAAGCAAGATAAACAACTAAGTGATAGCAAGATATATAACAAGAAACAATATGGCTATCACAAAGTAAAGTGCATAAGTAAAGGGCTCGGGTAAGAGATAACCGAGGCACGCGGAGACGACGATGTATCCCGAAGTTCACACCCTTGCGGATGCTAATCTCCGTTAGAGCGGTGTGGAGGCACAATGCTCCCCAACAATGCCACTAGGGCCACCGTATTCTCCTCACGCCCTCGCACAATGCAAGGTGCCGTGATTCCACTAAGGGACCCTTGAGGGCGGTCACCGAACCCGTACAAATGGCAACCCTTGAGGGCGGTCACCGAACCCGTACACTTTGGCAACCCTTGGGGGCGGTCACCGGTACCCGTCAAATTGCTCGGGGTGATCTCCACAACCTAATTGGAGACCCCGACGCTTGCCCGGAGCTTCACCACAATGGAATGTGGCTCCGAGGCACCACCAAGCCGTCTAGGGCGCCAAGGCACCCAAGAGGAACAAGCTCAAGGGTGCTCAAACACCCAAGAGTAATAAGCTTCTCAACTACTAACTTCCACGTATCACCGTGGAGAACTCAAACCGATGCAACTAATGCAATGGCAAGGGCACACGGAGTGCCCAAGTCCTCCTCTCCCAAATCCCACCAAAGCAACTAATGCTAGGGAGGAAAATGAGAGGAAGAACGAAGAAGAACACGAAGAACTCCAAGAACTAGATCCAAGGGGTTCCCCTCACTTAGAGGAGAAAGTGATTGGTGGAAATGTGGATCTAGATCTCCTCTCTCTTTTCCCTCAAGAAGGAGCAAGAATCATTGGAGGGATTGAGAGATAGGCAAAGCTCTAGAAAGTCAACAATGGAGGAGAGAGAGCTTAGAAGAGATAAGAAAACCGTTGGGGAAGAAGACCCCTTTTATAGGGCCACCCCAAATCCAACCGTTACCCGTGCTGGACGCGTACAAGCGGTACTACCGCTCTTGCGAGCGGTACTACCGCTTAAGCGGTAGTAATTCAAAAACAGCAGGCGAGAACACGAGACTGGAGCGGTAGTGCCGCACCAAGCGGTACTACCGCTAGAGGGAAAAGTGGTAACAGAAACTCGCACACAGGGAAAACCCCAAGCGGTAGTGGAAGCGGTAGTAGGGGCGGTAGTACCGCGCAAGCGGTACTACCGTTCTAGTACCGCTCTACTACCGCTAGAGGGAAAAGTGGTAACAGAAACTCGCACAGAGGAAAAACCCCAAGCGGTAGTGGAAGCGGTAGTAGGGGCGGTAGTACCGCCAGAGCGGTACTACCGTGCTACTACCGCTCTACTACCGTGAATGGCAATCTGGCAACAGAAAGTTGCACGCTCGGGGAAACCCCAAGCGGTAGTGCCACGGAAGTACCAGCGGTACTACCGTGGGCACCAGCGGTACTACCGCTTGCAAGCTACTGAAAATCCACAGAAAACAGAGGATACAAATAAAACCAGAACTGCCATAACTTCTGCAAATGAGCTCCGAATTGAGCAAACTCAAGCTTGTTGGATAGAAGACAACGAGTACTATCCAAACAGCGACTGGTTATAATAAGAAGTGGCAGGGGAGATATGCCTAACATATAGAGATGAGAAACCTCTATGAATGAAGAACCGGCATAAACTCCAACATCGAAAACATCATAGAAGATGCATATATGAACTCCGTTTTCGATGAACTCGAGCTTGTCATGAAGATGACCAAAAGCTCAAAGACTCACAAAGAGAAACACCAAACACAAACCAAGAAAGATGATGCAAGGATGCAATGGTTTGAGCTCTCTACGAATGATACGATAAAGCTACTCACTTGAGAGCCCCCCTTGATAGTACGGCTATCGATCCTAAAACCCGGTCTCCCAACTACCACCATGAGACCGGTAAAATAGAAAACCTATCAAGGGCAAACCTTTGCCTTGCGCATAGTCCACTTGAGCTAGATGATGACGATCTTGACCTCCTCAAGTTGGACCACCTTTCTTGATTGCGCCGGCTCGATGAAGACTAGTTGATTGCTCCCCCATACTCCACTATGGGTGAGCCACTCTTCGGCACATCTTCACAAGTCCATTGTCACCACAATGGACAGCAAGCTTCAAGCATGTGATCTCTTCGTGATGCTCCACTTGAACTTGCACACCGCAATCTTGATGACGATCACCACTTGATGTCATCCTCCATGGGTTGTGTGATATCTTCCTTTTGATGCACGCCCATGGAAACAAACCTAACCCCACAAAGAACTCTTGCATAGAACATGGGTTAGTACACAAAGCGTAATGGACAATGCTTACCATACCGTGAGATCACTTGATCCCACTCGGTACATCTTCTACGCTTTGTGTGTTGATCAACTCGAATCACTCTTCATATTTAGTCTTGATCAACCTTGAATCTTTCCAACTCTCTTCATTAGGATGATGTCTTGAAGGTAAACATGAATGTTCACACAATCTCCTTCTTCAAGACATGCTTGCAATAGGCTCATCTCTTACATGACCAATCTTTGGATAACTCCATGAATAACCTTGGTCAACACATATTCTTCTTCAAATCACCTTGAGACCAACAAATGGTCTACAAGCAAAGCCTATGGACAAACCCTTCAAATATAACTCAAGGCAACCATTAGTCCATAGAGATTGTCATCAATTACCAAAACCAAACATGGGGGCAGCACATGTTCTTTCAATCTCCCCCATTTTGGTAATTGATGACAATCACTTTCAAGAGAGTTTATATAAGGAATTAAGCATCACCATGCAAAGAAACAACTAATAATGCAAGAGCATGTGATGCAAATGCTTAGGAACAAAACCAAAGCAAACATGAAGAGATAGCTCTCTAAACTTCTCCACAAAACTCTCTAAACTTCTCCCCCATTGGCATCGATTGCCAAAATGGGCGAAAAGCTTAGAAGGCCAACATAATATGTGTTCCTCCATAAATTGTGTATTTCTCAAAATATGAGTGGAGTACAATACACATACCCAATGATGAATAGTTGGAGGAAGACAAACTATATTGAGGATCCAAAGATTGCAAAAAGGATGATATGGCACAAAGACATACCAAAGAGAGAAGCAAGCAATCTAAGGATACCAAAAGGACCAATCAATCAAATGATCCGATACCAATTGATAGAAACCAATTGAAGGATACCAATTGGACCAATCAATCAAATGATCCGACGAGCCATACGAACAACAGATATTATGATATGAGCAAAGGAGTGTTCTAAAGACATAGGGGAGCTCCCCAAGGTTCATGCACAAATTAGAATTTTTGCATTAAAATACAAAGTGCACAACCATGGAATCATCACTCCCCCAAAATCAATAGAAACTCACAACAAGTGCAAGTGAGCATATAGGAAACTAAGCCTAGCACTTGCAACAAACACATGGTTGAGCAACATGAAAGAGAGGCAACTTAGGAATAGGCTCAACCAAAACGATGTGTGCGAGTCATGGCAAAGCACTTGAGAAGACTAATATAAGGATGAGCATTAAGCATCAACATAGTCTTTAATAAATGAGATACAAGGTGCAAGACACGTCCTTCCCACACACAACAAGCAAATGGGTTCACAAGCTCACTAAAATGCGAATTAACTACAAAGCTTGTGACAACCCACGGCGAAGATAGAAAAAGATAGCTTTGTCAAGAGGAGGGATACCAATTGACATGGCGAAAGCCTCGTCAAGACAAGCATGAGGAAAACAATCTTCACCACAAAAGAGTGCAACAAGATGCAAGGATATAAGATCCGCACTCAAGACAAACGATTTCACGGAGCCACCAAAGAAATAATACAAGAAAGACAAGGTGGTCGTGAAAGGAAGGATATCATCTAGAGATGTAATTTCTCTCAAGTGTATAAGGTTCTAGGTAGATGAAAATCATGATGATATCAATCCACAAAGAAGGATATACACACGAAATAGTTACAACACGAAGGAACAAGATATCCAAAAGGAAGTCATAAATATACCAATAAGATCTTTGCTTGAAAGCATAGCACATGGCTTAATATTGTCTTATTGTATATCAATGAATTCTAACTACACAAACATCAAAGACATCACAACTCGCAAGAAGAGATCATTGTTGGGATGCTTTGAGAAAGGAAACAAGTATCACTAGAACGGATCAAGAAAATCATGCCATGATGCAACCTACACAAGGTTGAATGTAATAAATGTATGCATGAAGTTGATACTTGTTACCGAGATAGCATTGGAATGATGTAGAAGATACCAATTGAAGGTAGTAGAAAGTAGTTCGTTGATCATCCTAGCTTGACTCCGATAAGCACATGGTGACAACACCTTCCTTGTGAGTGAGCCGAGCATCCAATGCCTCTCCAATTGTTCCTAGAACAACATCACAAACAAAATGGTGCCCAAACTCATTGGGACCAAAGAGTTAGAGAACCCACAATACATAGGACAAACTCCACATAAATATGTGCATATAGAAATGAAATTGAATTTCATGCACATCTCATCCAATTTGAGACTTGGTGGAGTTTCCCCTATATATTGGGTCAAAGAAAGAAAGCATGCCAAAGGAAATACATAAGGTAAATATGCATGCACAAGACTTTCAAGGACCAAAGGGAGATACAATTTGGACAAAACACCAAGTAAACCAAGAAGGCAACCAAAAGATTGACACGACATAAGGTCGTCCAAATTATATCAAAGAACCAACACAACTCATGATTTAAGACAAATAGAGATCAACACATGAGAAGAGATGCCAATCGAAACCAAACCAAATCAACACATGATTTGATAAGATACCAATTGAAAAGATACCAAGTGAAAATAAGATACCAAATGAAGAAATAATCACTTGAAGGATACCAAATAAAAGATACATCAAGGAATGAGATATCCAATGATATACGCAAAAAGAAAGATATCGAACTCCCAAAAGAGAGGATGGTTCCAAACAAACAAAGCCCTCTACAAAGTTTCATGATGGCACAAAGTACCAAAAAGAAACGGCATGCCTTCCACCAACACACACTTGATAAGGATCACACGATGAGTGTTTTAGAGAAAATAGGATAGCTCCCCCAAGCGTTGTGCATTATAGAGAATTTGCATTTGAATACAAAATGCACAAGATGGGATCACCACTTTCACTATATCTCGAACAACACTAGACAAGATCAAGAAAATAACAAGATCCACAAGTGGTATGGAAGACAATGGGAGTTGACACAAACCTTGGCAAGAGATAAGACAATTAAGCACAAGCCAACGAAAAGATGATTCAACAATTTCTACCACATACAAGAATACCAATTGTACAAGTACAAGAAGTATTTGGAATGAATTCCCGGTGGTAGATTGTAAAGCAATCCAACATCATCTTCACACCAAACAACATAAGCAAATTGCAACTTGTAGAGCTAACATGCCACCTAGGAACAAGATAATTTACTATATCAACTCTAAGTGACAATATCTCAAATGTACACATTTTCTAGGCTTGTAATATATACTAAGCATATTACTCCCCCATAATGTGATACCAATGACAACCAAACAAGAGGCAATAAGAGGAATGCAACACGAGATAATTAATGGATTATTTAGAATTTGAATTTCTTATGAGAAGACATACCACATAGAGACTAGATAATCTTGCAATATCAATACTAGGTGGTATTCCTCATGTACACACATTTGTAGGTTCGTGAAGTGCACGAAGCTCATCACTCCCCTAAAATGGGATGTTCCATTAATCTCTCACAAGAGCCAACTAAGATACAAACAAGATGCAAAAAGGCTCAACACAACACTCACGCATACATGATGTGCAAACCAACATACACATACTTGATTACCCAAGACAAGCAAATTGGAAGCACAACATATATACAAACACATGCAAGGTACACAACCAAACATGCAAAGGGGCAAGTAACTTTCAATGTAAACAATTTAAGTACAAGTTACCGCAAGGAGGCACATTGGATATAAGATAGAAACTTGATAATCCAATGACTTGGCTTTTGACAATATGAATGATGAAGTCCCCTTAATTCTTCATAATATAGCCAAGTCTCCAATGCCCTCCAACAACACCTATTGATCAAGTTTGAGCTTGTTGGTCTCCAACCAAGTTGGGTCCTAAGAGGTTAGTCGCAATAGGCTTGGCTACCCAAATGGTTCTTTTCTTGACACCACTTTGAGTACCAACAATCTTGGCAAACACATTGCCAACCTTATCCTTCCCAAGAGAATAAATATCATCAATAATAATTGGGTTGGATAAGTTACCATTCGTGCATGAAGAAGCAAAGTGACCCTTCTTCCGACATAAGTAGCAACATTTACCCTTTACTTTCTTCTCAATTGATTTCTCAACTTGAGGAGCGTTGACTTGGGTCTTCTTGGGAAGTGGCCTTTCTTCAACTTGACGTTGGGCATGGGATTGAACTTGTGGCCGCTTCCCTTGTTGCTTGTCACTATGGGGCTTCTTCTTCAATGGGCAAGATCTAACATGGTGCCCTTCTATCTTGCACTTGAAGCAAACAATCTTGGCCGAATTCTTGACTTGTTCTTGGCCCTTCTTATTGTTGCTCTTGGACTTCTTCTTCTTATTGGAGTTGAATCCAAGTCCACCTTTGTCATTGGGGGATTTTTGCACACTCAAAATATTCTTGAGTGTGGACTTCCCTTCATGACTCTTTTCCAAGTCTTTCTTCAAGGAAGTGACTTGGGCCTTGAGCTCTTTGATTTCCTCTACATGGTTAGTATCAACACAAGTACTAGAGGAAGTATAAGCATCATTGTTAGAGCAACAAGGCAAGGAAAGTAATTCATCACAAGATGTACCAATGTTATGCATAGGCGAATTACGAGGACTAGCACATGTTAATAAAGCATTTTTACTAGATGTAGTGCTAAGGTCCACATGAGGCTCACTAGATGTTACCTTAGTAGTACAAGCCTCATGAACTATCTTTAGCACATCATGGGATACTAGAAGATCACCATGAGAGCTCGAGAGCTTTTCATGACTTTCTTCCAATTTCCCATAATTGCTAGATAGCAACTCAAGTTGAGCCCTTAGCTCAACATTCTCCTTCAATATGGATGCTTCACAAGAAATAGAGTTAGTAGCACAAGCATCATCATTAACAACAAGAGGAGAAGGCAACTTGGCAAGCTCTTTAGCATATGAAGCTTGAAGTTGAGCATGAGACTCGGTGAGTTCAATGAGCGAACTCTTAACGACCCTTGAGCCATTTTCGAGGTGCTCAAAGTCCTCAAGGAGTTTAGCATGCACAAATTCAAGCTTATCATTTTTAGTTCTAAAATCATTAGCCACCTTGAGAGCTCTTTCATGGGATTCCTTTAATCTAGATAATTCTAGAGCAAAGGTCTCCTCAAGAGATTCCTTGGTGGTTTGTTCAAGTTCAAGAGCTTCAGATAGCTCCGCAATCTCATTAGCGTAATCACGCTCATGATCTTCCATTTTCTCAATGGTGGCCTCATGCTCCTCGAGATGAGATTCCAACTCCTCCATATATTTCTTGCCCTCAATGGCAATGGTCATAATTTCCATGAAGTTGGAACGAGCAATTTTATTCTTATGAAGAGCTTTAAAAATCATTTCTCCCTTAATTTTTAAGGAAGCAACATTATCATTCTCTTCATCATTATCCTCATCATCACTAGCATCAACATCATCATCAAGAGATATATTGGGGTTCAAAGGAGGAGATACCTTTGAAGCCTTAGCCATAAGGCAAAAAGCAATAGATGATGATGTAGGATCCCTTGAGGCCCCATTCAAGACCACATCTTGTTCCATGGAGTGTTGGGTTTCCTCTACATTGTTAGCACAATAACTCGAGGAAATAGATACATTTTTATCATGGCAACAAGATATAGCAAGCATATCATTATGAGATATAGTCAAGCAATTTCTACATGATATGCAAGGACTATCAACACAAGCATGTGAAACATTTAGAGGGCTCGAAGTGTTGAAGTCCAAAGATGAAGCATTGCAATAAGATAGTGATGAAGAATCATCAACAATAAGCCCACTATCATCATTGCAATGAACACCACTACTCACCATAACATTACCTTGTGGCAAACCACATGTAGGTGAAGTAGAAGAAGTTGAGAAGACAACACGGCCGGAGGTGGAGGGAGAACAATCATCCCTACAAATCTTGGACACACCATATTTATCTTGAAGCTTTGTCCACAACTCATGAGCATCCCGAAACGGCATGAGTTGAAATATAACTACATTGCTCAAAGCATCAAAAAGCACATTAGAAGCTTGAGCATTGAGATAAGAGTTTTTCTCATCCTCTAAAGATAAGTTTTGAGAATCCTTTGGAGGAGAAAAACCCATATCTACAATTCGCTCTAAATTTGGGTCCATGACCCTAAAGAGATTAAGCATGCGAATTACCCAAACATCAAAATTTGTGCCATTGAAACTAAGAGTGTCAGAGAATCCTAATCCCCTAGTCGACATCTTTACTCTCTAGGCGGTTAAGCCTAATAATGAGAGACGAGGCTCTGATACCAATTGAAAGATCGTGGATGTCGCCTAGAGGGGGGGAGGGTGAATAGGCGCTTTAAAATAATTACGGTTTAGGCTTGAACAAATGCGGAATAAACCTAGCGGTTAATTTGTCAAGCACAAAACCTAAATCGACTAGGCTCACCTATGTGCACCAACAACTTATGCTAAGCAAGATAAACAACTAAGTGATAGCAAGATATATAACAAGAAACAATATGGCTATCACAAAGTAAAGTGCATAAGTAAAGGGCTCGGGTAAGAGATAACCGAGGCACGCGGAGACGACGATGTATCCCGAAGTTCACACCCTTGCGGATGCTAATCTCCGTTAGAGCGGTGTGGAGGCACAATGCTCCCCAACAATGCCACTAGGGCCACCGTATTCTCCTCACGCCCTCGCACAATGCAAGGTGCCGTGATTCCACTAAGGGACCCTTGAGGGCGGTCACCGAACCCGTACAAATGGCAACCCTTGAGGGCGGTCACCGAACCCGTACACTTTGGCAACCCTTGGGGGCGGTCACCGGTACCCGTCAAATTGCTCGGGGTGATCTCCACAACCTAATTGGAGACCCCGACGCTTGCCCGGAGCTTCACCACAATGGAATGTGGCTCCGAGGCACCACCAAGCCGTCTAGGGCGCCAAGGCACCCAAGAGGAACAAGCTCAAGGGTGCTCAAACACCCAAGAGTAATAAGCTTCTCAACTACTAACTTCCACGTATCACCGTGGAGAACTCAAACCGATGCAACTAATGCAATGGCAAGGGCACACGGAGTGCCCAAGTCCTCCTCTCCCAAATCCCACCAAAGCAACTAATGCTAGGGAGGAAAATGAGAGGAAGAACGAAGAAGAACACGAAGAACTCCAAGAACTAGATCCAAGGGGTTCCCCTCACTTAGAGGAGAAAGTGATTGGTGGAAATGTGGATCTAGATCTCCTCTCTCTTTTCCCTCAAGAAGGAGCAAGAATCATTGGAGGGATTGAGAGATAGGCAAAGCTCTAGAAAGTCAACAATGGAGGAGAGAGAGCTTAGAAGAGATAAGAAAACCGTTGGGGAAGAAGACCCCTTTTATAGGGCCACCCCAAATCCAACCGTTACCCGTGCTGGACGCGTACAAGCGGTACTACCGCTCTTGCGAGCGGTACTACCGCTTAAGCGGTAGTAATTCAAAAACAGCAGGCGAGAACACGAGACTGGAGCGGTAGTGCCGCACCAAGCGGTACTACCGCTAGAGGGAAAAGTGGTAACAGAAACTCGCACACAGGGAAAACCCCAAGCGGTAGTGGAAGCGGTAGTAGGGGCGGTAGTACCGCGCAAGCGGTACTACCGTTCTAGTACCGCTCTACTACCGCTAGAGGGAAAAGTGGTAACAGAAACTCGCACAGAGGAAAAACCCCAAGCGGTAGTGGAAGCGGTAGTAGGGGCGGTAGTACCGCCAGAGCGGTACTACCGTGCTACTACCGCTCTACTACCGTGAATGGCAATCTGGCAACAGAAAGTTGCACGCTCGGGGAAACCCCAAGCGGTAGTGCCACGGAAGTACCAGCGGTACTACCGTGGGCACCAGCGGTACTACCGCTTGCAAGCTACTGAAAATCCACAGAAAACAGAGGATACAAATAAAACCAGAACTGCCATAACTTCTGCAAATGAGCTCCGAATTGAGCAAACTCAAGCTTGTTGGATAGAAGACAACGAGTACTATCCAAACAGCGACTGGTTATAATAAGAAGTGGCAGGGGAGATATGCCTAACATATAGAGATGAGAAACCTCTATGAATGAAGAACCGGCATAAACTCCAACATCGAAAACATCATAGAAGATGCATATATGAACTCCGTTTTCGATGAACTCGAGCTTGTCATGAAGATGACCAAAAGCTCAAAGACTCACAAAGAGAAACACCAAACACAAACCAAGAAAGATGATGCAAGGATGCAATGGTTTGAGCTCTCTACGAATGATACGATAAAGCTACTCACTTGAGAGCCCCCCTTGATAGTACGGCTATCGATCCTAAAACCCGGTCTCCCAACTACCACCATGAGACCGGTAAAATAGAAAACCTATCAAGGGCAAACCTTTGCCTTGCGCATAGTCCACTTGAGCTAGATGATGACGATCTTGACCTCCTCAAGTTGGACCACCTTTCTTGATTGCGCCGGCTCGATGAAGACTAGTTGATTGCTCCCCCATACTCCACTATGGGTGAGCCACTCTTCGGCACATCTTCACAAGTCCATTGTCACCACAATGGACAGCAAGCTTCAAGCATGTGATCTCTTCGTGATGCTCCACTTGAACTTGCACACCGCAATCTTGATGACGATCACCACTTGATGTCATCCTCCATGGGTTGTGTGATATCTTCCTTTTGATGCACGCCCATGGAAACAAACCTAACCCCACAAAGAACTCTTGCATAGAACATGGGTTAGTACACAAAGCGTAATGGACAATGCTTACCATACCGTGAGATCACTTGATCCCACTCGGTACATCTTCTACGCTTTGTGTGTTGATCAACTCGAATCACTCTTCATATTTAGTCTTGATCAACCTTGAATCTTTCCAACTCTCTTCATTAGGATGATGTCTTGAAGGTAAACATGAATGTTCACACAATCTCCTTCTTCAAGACATGCTTGCAATAGGCTCATCTCTTACATGACCAATCTTTGGATAACTCCATGAATAACCTTGGTCAACACATATTCTTCTTCAAATCACCTTGAGACCAACAAATGGTCTACAAGCAAAGCCTATGGACAAACCCTTCAAATATAACTCAAGGCAACCATTAGTCCATAGAGATTGTCATCAATTACCAAAACCAAACATGGGGGCAGCACATGTTCTTTCAATCTCCCCCATTTTGGTAATTGATGACAATCACTTTCAAGAGAGTTTATATAAGGAATTAAGCATCACCATGCAAAGAAACAACTAATAATGCAAGAGCATGTGATGCAAATGCTTAGGAACAAAACCAAAGCAAACATGAAGAGATAGCTCTCTAAACTTCTCCACAAAACTCTCTAAACTTCTCCCCCATTGGCATCGATTGCCAAAATGGGCGAAAAGCTTAGAAGGCCAACATAATATGTGTTCCTCCATAAATTGTGTATTTCTCAAAATATGAGTGGAGTACAATACACATACCCAATGATGAATAGTTGGAGGAAGACAAACTATATTGAGGATCCAAAGATTGCAAAAAGGATGATATGGCACAAAGACATACCAAAGAGAGAAGCAAGCAATCTAAGGATACCAAAAGGACCAATCAATCAAATGATCCGATACCAATTGATAGAAACCAATTGAAGGATACCAATTGGACCAATCAATCAAATGATCCGACGAGCCATACGAACAACAGATATTATGATATGAGCAAAGGAGTGTTCTAAAGACATAGGGGAGCTCCCCAAGGTTCATGCACAAATTAGAATTTTTGCATTAAAATACAAAGTGCACAACCATGGAATCATCACTCCCCCAAAATCAATAGAAACTCACAACAAGTGCAAGTGAGCATATAGGAAACTAAGCCTAGCACTTGCAACAAACACATGGTTGAGCAACATGAAAGAGAGGCAACTTAGGAATAGGCTCAACCAAAACGATGTGTGCGAGTCATGGCAAAGCACTTGAGAAGACTAATATAAGGATGAGCATTAAGCATCAACATAGTCTTTAATAAATGAGATACAAGGTGCAAGACACGTCCTTCCCACACACAACAAGCAAATGGGTTCACAAGCTCACTAAAATGCGAATTAACTACAAAGCTTGTGACAACCCACGGCGAAGATAGAAAAAGATAGCTTTGTCAAGAGGAGGGATACCAATTGACATGGCGAAAGCCTCGTCAAGACAAGCATGAGGAAAACAATCTTCACCACAAAAGAGTGCAACAAGATGCAAGGATATAAGATCCGCACTCAAGACAAACGATTTCACGGAGCCACCAAAGAAATAATACAAGAAAGACAAGGTGGTCGTGAAAGGAAGGATATCATCTAGAGATGTAATTTCTCTCAAGTGTATAAGGTTCTAGGTAGATGAAAATCATGATGATATCAATCCACAAAGAAGGATATACACACGAAATAGTTACAACACGAAGGAACAAGATATCCAAAAGGAAGTCATAAATATACCAATAAGATCTTTGCTTGAAAGCATAGCACATGGCTTAATATTGTCTTATTGTATATCAATGAATTCTAACTACACAAACATCAAAGACATCACAACTCGCAAGAAGAGATCATTGTTGGGATGCTTTGAGAAAGGAAACAAGTATCACTAGAACGGATCAAGAAAATCATGCCATGATGCAACCTACACAAGGTTGAATGTAATAAATGTATGCATGAAGTTGATACTTGTTACCGAGATAGCATTGGAATGATGTAGAAGATACCAATTGAAGGTAGTAGAAAGTAGTTCGTTGATCATCCTAGCTTGACTCCGATAAGCACATGGTGACAACACCTTCCTTGTGAGTGAGCCGAGCATCCAATGCCTCTCCAATTGTTCCTAGAACAACATCACAAACAAAATGGTGCCCAAACTCATTGGGACCAAAGAGTTAGAGAACCCACAATACATAGGACAAACTCCACATAAATATGTGCATATAGAAATGAAATTGAATTTCATGCACATCTCATCCAATTTGAGACTTGGTGGAGTTTCCCCTATATATTGGGTCAAAGAAAGAAAGCATGCCAAAGGAAATACATAAGGTAAATATGCATGCACAAGACTTTCAAGGACCAAAGGGAGATACAATTTGGACAAAACACCAAGTAAACCAAGAAGGCAACCAAAAGATTGACACGACATAAGGTCGTCCAAATTATATCAAAGAACCAACACAACTCATGATTTAAGACAAATAGAGATCAACACATGAGAAGAGATGCCAATCGAAACCAAACCAAATCAACACATGATTTGATAAGATACCAATTGAAAAGATACCAAGTGAAAATAAGATACCAAATGAAGAAATAATCACTTGAAGGATACCAAATAAAAGATACATCAAGGAATGAGATATCCAATGATATACGCAAAAAGAAAGATATCGAACTCCCAAAAGAGAGGATGGTTCCAAACAAACAAAGCCCTCTACAAAGTTTCATGATGGCACAAAGTACCAAAAAGAAACGGCATGCCTTCCACCAACACACACTTGATAAGGATCACACGATGAGTGTTTTAGAGAAAATAGGATAGCTCCCCCAAGCGTTGTGCATTATAGAGAATTTGCATTTGAATACAAAATGCACAAGATGGGATCACCACTTTCACTATATCTCGAACAACACTAGACAAGATCAAGAAAATAACAAGATCCACAAGTGGTATGGAAGACAATGGGAGTTGACACAAACCTTGGCAAGAGATAAGACAATTAAGCACAAGCCAACGAAAAGATGATTCAACAATTTCTACCACATACAAGAATACCAATTGTACAAGTACAAGAAGTATTTGGAATGAATTCCCGGTGGTAGATTGTAAAGCAATCCAACATCATCTTCACACCAAACAACATAAGCAAATTGCAACTTGTAGAGCTAACATGCCACCTAGGAACAAGATAATTTACTATATCAACTCTAAGTGACAATATCTCAAATGTACACATTTTCTAGGCTTGTAATATATACTAAGCATATTACTCCCCCATAATGTGATACCAATGACAACCAAACAAGAGGCAATAAGAGGAATGCAACACGAGATAATTAATGGATTATTTAGAATTTGAATTTCTTATGAGAAGACATACCACATAGAGACTAGATAATCTTGCAATATCAATACTAGGTGGTATTCCTCATGTACACACATTTGTAGGTTCGTGAAGTGCACGAAGCTCATCACTCCCCTAAAATGGGATGTTCCATTAATCTCTCACAAGAGCCAACTAAGATACAAACAAGATGCAAAAAGGCTCAACACAACACTCACGCATACATGATGTGCAAACCAACATACACATACTTGATTACTCAAGACAAGCAAATTGGAAGCACAACATATATACAAACACATGCAAGGTACACAACCAAACATGCAAAGGGGCAAGTAACTTTCAATGTAAACAATTTAAGTACAAGTTACCGCAAGGAGGCACATTGGATATAAGATAGAAACTTGATAATCCAATGACTTGGCTTTTGACAATATGAATGATGAAGTCCCCTTAATTCTTCATAATATAGCCAAGTCTCCAATGCCCTCCAACAACACCTATTGATCAAGTTTGAGCTTGTTGGTCTCCAACCAAGTTGGGTCCTAAGAGGTTAGTCGCAATAGGCTTGGCTACCCAAATGGTTCTTTTCTTGACACCACTTTGAGTACCAACAATCTTGGCAAACACATTGCCAACCTTATCCTTCCCAAGAGAATAAATATCATCAATAATAATTGGGTTGGATAAGTTACCATTCGTGCATGAAGAAGCAAAGTGACCCTTCTTCCGACATAAGTAGCAACATTTACCCTTTACTTTCTTCTCAATTGATTTCTCAACTTGAGGAGCGTTGATTTGGGTCTTCTTGGGAAGTGGCCTTTCTTCAACTTGACGTTGGGCATGGGATTGAACTTGTGGCCGCTTCCCTTGTTGCTTGTCACTATGGGGCTTCTTCTTCAATGGGCAAGATCTAACATGGTGCCCTTCTATCTTGCACTTGAAGCAAACAATCTTGGCCGAATTCTTGACTTGTTCTTGGCCCTTCTTATTGTTGCTCTTGGACTTCTTCTTCTTATTGGAGTTGAATCCAAGTCCACCTTTGTCATTGGGGGATTTTTGCACACTCAAAATATTCTTGAGTGTGGACTTCCCTTCATGACTCTTTTCCAAGTCTTTCTTCAAGGAAGTGACTTGGGCCTTGAGCTCTTTGATTTCCTCTACATGGTTAGTATCAACACAAGTACTAGAGGAAGTATAAGCATCATTGTTAGAGCAACAAGGCAAGGAAAGTAATTCATCACAAGATGTACCAATGTTATGCATAGGCGAATTACGAGGACTAGCACATGTTAATAAAGCATTTTTACTAGATGTAGTGCTAAGGTCCACATGAGGCTCACTAGATGTTACCTTAGTAGTACAAGCCTCATGAACTATCTTTAGCACATCATGGGATACTAGAAGATCACCATGAGAGCTCGAGAGCTTTTCATGACTTTCTTCCAATTTCCCATAATTGCTAGATAGCAACTCAAGTTGAGCCCTTAGCTCAACATTCTCCTTCAATATGGATGCTTCACAAGAAATAGAGTTAGTAGCACAAGCATCATCATTAACAACAAGAGGAGAAGGCAACTTGGCAAGCTCTTTAGCATATGAAGCTTGAAGTTGAGCATGAGACTCGGTGAGTTCAATGAGCGAACTCTTAACGACCCTTGAGCCATTTTCGAGGTGCTCAAAGTCCTCAAGGAGTTTAGCATGCACAAATTCAAGCTTATCATTTTTAGTTCTAAAATCATTAGCCACCTTGAGAGCTCTTTCATGGGATTCCTTTAATCTAGATAATTCTAGAGCAAAGGTCTCCTCAAGAGATTCCTTGGTGGTTTGTTCAAGTTCAAGAGCTTCAGATAGCTCCGCAATCTCATTAGCGTAATCACGCTCATGATCTTCCATTTTCTCAATGGTGGCCTCATGCTCCTCGAGATGAGATTCCAACTCCTCCATATATTTCTTGCCCTCAATGGCAATGGTCATAATTTCCATGAAGTTGGAACGAGCAATTTTATTCTTATGAAGAGCTTTAAAAATCATTTCTCCCTTAATTTTTAAGGAAGCAACATTATCATTCTCTTCATCATTATCCTCATCATCACTAGCATCAACATCATCATCAAGAGATATATTGGGGTTCAAAGGAGGAGATACCTTTGAAGCCTTAGCCATAAGGCAAAAAGCAATAGATGATGATGTAGGATCCCTTGAGGCCCCATTCAAGACCACATCTTGTTCCATGGAGTGTTGGGTTTCCTCTACATTGTTAGCACAATAACTCGAGGAAATAGATACATTTTTATCATGGCAACAAGATATAGCAAGCATATCATTATGAGATATAGTCAAGCAATTTCTACATGATATGCAAGGACTATCAACACAAGCATGTGAAACATTTAGAGTGCTCGAAGTGTTGAAGTCCAAAGATGAAGCATTGCAATAAGATAGTGATGAAGAATCATCAACAATAAGCCCACTATCATCATTGCAATGAACACCACTACTCACCATAACATTACCTTGTGGCAAACCACATGTAGGTGAAGTAGAAGAAGTTGAGAAGACAACACGGCCGGAGGTGGAGGGAGAACAATCATCCCTACAAATCTTGGACACACCATATTTATCTTGAAGCTTTGTCCACAACTCATGAGCATCCCGAAACGGCATGAGTTGAAATATAACTACATTGCTCAAAGCATCAAAAAGCACATTAGAAGCTTGAGCATTGAGATAAGAGTTTTTCTCATCCTCTAAAGATAAGTTTTGAGAATCCTTTGGAGGAGAAAAACCCATATCTACAATTCGCTCTAAATTTGGGTCCATGACCCTAAAGAGATTAAGCATGCGAATTACCCAAACATCAAAATTTGTGCCATTGAAACTAAGAGTGTCAAAGAATCCTAATCCCCTAGTCGACATCTTTACTCTCTAGGCGGTTAAGCCTAATAATGAGAGACGAGGCTCTGATACCAATTGAAAGATCGTGGATGTCGCCTAGAGGGGGGGGGGTGAATAGGCGCTTTAAAATAATTACGGTTTAGGCTTGAACAAATGCGGAATAAACCTAGCGGTTAATTTGTCAAGCACAAAACCTAAATCGACTAGGCTCACCTATGTGCACCAACAACTTATGCTAAGCAAGATAAACAACTAAGTGATAGCAAGATATATAACAAGAAACAATATGGCTATCACAAAGTAAAGTGCATAAGTAAAGGGCTCGGGTAAGAGATAACCGAGGCACGCGGAGACGACGATGTATCCCGAAGTTCACACCCTTGCGGATGCTAATCTCCGTTAGAGCGGTGTGGAGGCACAATGCTCCCCAACAATGCCACTAGGGCCACCGTATTCTCCTCACGCCCTCGCACAATGCAAGGTGCCGTGATTCCACTAAGGGACCCTTGAGGGCGGTCACCGAACCCGTACAAATGGCAACCCTTGAGGGCGGTCACCGAACCCGTACACTTTGGCAACCCTTGGGGGCGGTCACCGGTACCCGTCAAATTGCTCGGGGTGATCTCCACAACCTAATTGGAGACCCCGACGCTTGCCCGGAGCTTCACCACAATGGAATGTGGCTCCGAGGCACCACCAAGCCGTCTAGGGCGCCAAGGCACCCAAGAGGAACAAGCTCAAGGGTGCTCAAACACCCAAGAGTAATAAGCTTCTCAACTACTAACTTCCACGTATCACCGTGGAGAACTCAAACCGATGCAACTAATGCAATGGCAAGGGCACACGGAGTGCCCAAGTCCTCCTCTCCCAAATCCCACCAAAGCAACTAATGCTAGGGAGGAAAATGAGAGGAAGAACGAAGAAGAACACGAAGAACTCCAAGAACTAGATCCAAGGGGTTCCCCTCACTTAGAGGAGAAAGTGATTGGTGGAAATGTGGATCTAGATCTCCTCTCTCTTTTCCCTCAAGAAGGAGCAAGAATCATTGGAGGGATTGAGAGATAGGCAAAGCTCTAGAAAGTCAACAATGGAGGAGAGAGAGCTTAGAAGAGATAAGAAAACCGTTGGGGAAGAAGACCCCTTTTATAGGGCCACCCCAAATCCAACCGTTACCCGTGCTGGACGCGTACAAGCGGTACTACCGCTCTTGCGAGCGGTACTACCGCTTAAGCGGTAGTAATTCAAAAACAGCAGGCGAGAACACGAGACTGGAGCGGTAGTGCCGCACCAAGCGGTACTACCGCTCAACTAAGCGGTACTACCGCTAGAGGGAAAAGTGGTAACAGAAACTCGCACACAGGGAAAACCCCAAGCGGTAGTGGAAGCGGTAGTAGGGGCGGTAGTACCGCGCAAGCGGTACTACCGTTCTAGTACCGCTCTACTACCGCTAGAGGGAAAAGTGGTAACAGAAACTCGCACAGAGGAAAAACCCCAAGCGGTAGTGGAAGCGGTAGTAGGGGCGGTAGTACCGCCAGAGCGGTACTACCGTGCTACTACCGCTCTACTACCGTGAATGGCAATCTGGCAACAGAAAGTTGCACGCTCGGGGAAACCCCAAGCGGTAGTGCCACGGAAGTACCAGCGGTACTACCGTGGGCACCAGCGGTACTACCGCTTGCAAGCTACTGAAAATCCACAGAAAACAGAGGATACAAATAAAACCAGAACTGCCATAACTTCTGCAAATGAGCTCCGAATTGAGCAAACTCAAGCTTGTTGGATAGAAGACAACGAGTACTATCCAAACAGCGACTGGTTATAATAAGAAGTGGCAGGGGAGATATGCCTAACATATAGAGATGAGAAACCTCTATGAATGAAGAACCGGCATAAACTCCAACATCGAAAACATCATAGAAGATGCATATATGAACTCCGTTTTCGATGAACTCGAGCTTGTCATGAAGATGACCAAAAGCTCAAAGACTCACAAAGAGAAACACCAAACACAAACCAAGAAAGATGATGCAAGGATGCAATGGTTTGAGCTCTCTACGAATGATACGATAAAGCTACTCACTTGAGAGCCCCCCTTGATAGTACGGCTATCGATCCTAAAACCCGGTCTCCCAACTACCACCATGAGACCGGTAAAATAGAAAACCTATCAAGGGCAAACCTTTGCCTTGCGCATAGTCCACTTGAGCTAGATGATGACGATCTTGACCTCCTCAAGTTGGACCACCTTTCTTGATTGCGCCGGCTCGATGAAGACTAGTTGATTGCTCCCCCATACTCCACTATGGGTGAGCCACTCTTCGGCACATCTTCACAAGTCCATTGTCACCACAATGGACAGCAAGCTTCAAGCATGTGATCTCTTCGTGATGCTCCACTTGAACTTGCACACCGCAATCTTGATGACGATCACCACTTGATGTCATCCTCCATGGGTTGTGTGATATCTTCCTTTTGATGCACGCCCATGGAAACAAACCTAACCCCACAAAGAACTCTTGCATAGAACATGGGTTAGTACACAAAGCGTAATGGACAATGCTTACCATACCGTGAGATCACTTGATCCCACTCGGTACATCTTCTACGCTTTGTGTGTTGATCAACTCGAATCACTCTTCATATTTAGTCTTGATCAACCTTGAATCTTTCCAACTCTCTTCATTAGGATGATGTCTTGAAGGTAAACATGAATGTTCACACAATCTCCTTCTTCAAGACATGCTTGCAATAGGCTCATCTCTTACATGACCAATCTTTGGATAACTCCATGAATAACCTTGGTCAACACATATTCTTCTTCAAATCACCTTGAGACCAACAAATGGTCTACAAGCAAAGCCTATGGACAAACCCTTCAAATATAACTCAAGGCAACCATTAGTCCATAGAGATTGTCATCAATTACCAAAACCAAACATGGGGGCAGCACATGTTCTTTCAATCTCCCCCATTTTGGTAATTGATGACAATCACTTTCAAGAGAGTTTATATAAGGAATTAAGCATCACCATGCAAAGAAACAACTAATAATGCAAGAGCATGTGATGCAAATGCTTAGGAACAAAACCAAAGCAAACATGAAGAGATAGCTCTCTAAACTTCTCCACAAAACTCTCTAAACTTCTCCCCCATTGGCATCGATTGCCAAAATGGGCGAAAAGCTTAGAAGGCCAACATAATATGTGTTCCTCCATAAATTGTGTATTTCTCAAAATATGAGTGGAGTACAATACACATACCCAATGATGAATAGTTGGAGGAAGACAAACTATATTGAGGATCCAAAGATTGCAAAAAGGATGATATGGCACAAAGACATACCAAAGAGAGAAGCAAGCAATCTAAGGATACCAAAAGGACCAATCAATCAAATGATCCGATACCAATTGATAGAAACCAATTGAAGGATACCAATTGGACCAATCAATCAAATGATCCGACGAGCCATACGAACAACAGATATTATGATATGAGCAAAGGAGTGTTCTAAAGACATAGGGGAGCTCCCCAAGGTTCATGCACAAATTAGAATTTTTGCATTAAAATACAAAGTGCACAACCATGGAATCATCACTCCCCCAAAATCAATAGAAACTCACAACAAGTGCAAGTGAGCATATAGGAAACTAAGCCTAGCACTTGCAACAAACACATGGTTGAGCAACATGAAAGAGAGGCAACTTAGGAATAGGCTCAACCAAAACGATGTGTGCGAGTCATGGCAAAGCACTTGAGAAGACTAATATAAGGATGAGCATTAAGCATCAACATAGTCTTTAATAAATGAGATACAAGGTGCAAGACACGTCCTTCCCACACACAACAAGCAAATGGGTTCACAAGCTCACTAAAATGCGAATTAACTACAAAGCTTGTGACAACCCACGGCGAAGATAGAAAAAGATAGCTTTGTCAAGAGGAGGGATACCAATTGACATGGCGAAAGCCTCGTCAAGACAAGCATGAGGAAAACAATCTTCACCACAAAAGAGTGCAACAAGATGCAAGGATATAAGATCCGCACTCAAGACAAACGATTTCACGGAGCCACCAAAGAAATAATACAAGAAAGACAAGGTGGTCGTGAAAGGAAGGATATCATCTAGAGATGTAATTTCTCTCAAGTGTATAAGGTTCTAGGTAGATGAAAATCATGATGATATCAATCCACAAAGAAGGATATACACACGAAATAGTTACAACACGAAGGAACAAGATATCCAAAAGGAAGTCATAAATATACCAATAAGATCTTTGCTTGAAAGCATAGCACATGGCTTAATATTGTCTTATTGTATATCAATGAATTCTAACTACACAAACATCAAAGACATCACAACTCGCAAGAAGAGATCATTGTTGGGATGCTTTGAGAAAGGAAACAAGTATCACTAGAACGGATCAAGAAAATCATGCCATGATGCAACCTACACAAGGTTGAATGTAATAAATGTATGCATGAAGTTGATACTTGTTACCGAGATAGCATTGGAATGATGTAGAAGATACCAATTGAAGGTAGTAGAAAGTAGTTCGTTGATCATCCTAGCTTGACTCCGATAAGCACATGGTGACAACACCTTCCTTGTGAGTGAGCCGAGCATCCAATGCCTCTCCAATTGTTCCTAGAACAACATCACAAACAAAATGGTGCCCAAACTCATTGGGACCAAAGAGTTAGAGAACCCACAATACATAGGACAAACTCCACATAAATATGTGCATATAGAAATGAAATTGAATTTCATGCACATCTCATCCAATTTGAGACTTGGTGGAGTTTCCCCTATATATTGGGTCAAAGAAAGAAAGCATGCCAAAGGAAATACATAAGGTAAATATGCATGCACAAGACTTTCAAGGACCAAAGGGAGATACAATTTGGACAAAACACCAAGTAAACCAAGAAGGCAACCAAAAGATTGACACGACATAAGGTCGTCCAAATTATATCAAAGAACCAACACAACTCATGATTTAAGACAAATAGAGATCAACACATGAGAAGAGATGCCAATCGAAACCAAACCAAATCAACACATGATTTGATAAGATACCAATTGAAAAGATACCAAGTGAAAATAAGATACCAAATGAAGAAATAATCACTTGAAGGATACCAAATAAAAGATACATCAAGGAATGAGATATCCAATGATATACGCAAAAAGAAAGATATCGAACTCCCAAAAGAGAGGATGGTTCCAAACAAACAAAGCCCTCTACAAAGTTTCATGATGGCACAAAGTACCAAAAAGAAACGGCATGCCTTCCACCAACACACACTTGATAAGGATCACACGATGAGTGTTTTAGAGAAAATAGGATAGCTCCCCCAAGCGTTGTGCATTATAGAGAATTTGCATTTGAATACAAAATGCACAAGATGGGATCACCACTTTCACTATATCTCGAACAACACTAGACAAGATCAAGAAAATAACAAGATCCACAAGTGGTATGGAAGACAATGGGAGTTGACACAAACCTTGGCAAGAGATAAGACAATTAAGCACAAGCCAACGAAAAGATGATTCAACAATTTCTACCACATACAAGAATACCAATTGTACAAGTACAAGAAGTATTTGGAATGAATTCCCGGTGGTAGATTGTAAAGCAATCCAACATCATCTTCACACCAAACAACATAAGCAAATTGCAACTTGTAGAGCTAACATGCCACCTAGGAACAAGATAATTTACTATATCAACTCTAAGTGACAATATCTCAAATGTACACATTTTCTAGGCTTGTAATATATACTAAGCATATTACTCCCCCATAATGTGATACCAATGACAACCAAACAAGAGGCAATAAGAGGAATGCAACACGAGATAATTAATGGATTATTTAGAATTTGAATTTCTTATGAGAAGACATACCACATAGAGACTAGATAATCTTGCAATATCAATACTAGGTGGTATTCCTCATGTACACACATTTGTAGGTTCGTGAAGTGCACGAAGCTCATCACTCCCCTAAAATGGGATGTTCCATTAATCTCTCACAAGAGCCAACTAAGATACAAACAAGATGCAAAAAGGCTCAACACAACACTCACGCATACATGATGTGCAAACCAACATACACATACTTGATTACTCAAGACAAGCAAATTGGAAGCACAACATATATACAAACACATGCAAGGTACACAACCAAACATGCAAAGGGGCAAGTAACTTTCAATGTAAACAATTTAAGTACAAGTTACCGCAAGGAGGCACATTGGATATAAGATAGAAACTTGATAATCCAATGACTTGGCTTTTGACAATATGAATGATGAAGTCCCCTTAATTCTTCATAATATAGCCAAGTCTCCAATGCCCTCCAACAACACCTATTGATCAAGTTTGAGCTTGTTGGTCTCCAACCAAGTTGGGTCCTAAGAGGTTAGTCGCAATAGGCTTGGCTACCCAAATGGTTCTTTTCTTGACACCACTTTGAGTACCAACAATCTTGGCAAACACATTGCCAACCTTATCCTTCCCAAGAGAATAAATATCATCAATAATAATTGGGTTGGATAAGTTACCATTCGTGCATGAAGAAGCAAAGTGACCCTTCTTCCGACATAAGTAGCAACATTTACCCTTTACTTTCTTCTCAATTGATTTCTCAACTTGAGGAGCGTTGACTTGGGTCTTCTTGGGAAGTGGCCTTTCTTCAACTTGACGTTGGGCATGGGATTGAACTTGTGGCCGCTTCCCTTGTTGCTTGTCACTATGGGGCTTCTTCTTCAATGGGCAAGATCTAACATGGTGCCCTTCTATCTTGCACTTGAAGCAAACAATCTTGGCCGAATTCTTGACTTGTTCTTGGCCCTTCTTATTGTTGCTCTTGGACTTCTTCTTCTTATTGGAGTTGAATCCAAGTCCACCTTTGTCATTGGGGGATTTTTGCACACTCAAAATATTCTTGAGTGTGGACTTCCCTTCATGACTCTTTTCCAAGTCTTTCTTCAAGGAAGTGACTTGGGCCTTGAGCTCTTTGATTTCCTCTACATGGTTAGTATCAACACAAGTACTAGAGGAAGTATAAGCATCATTGTTAGAGCAACAAGGCAAGGAAAGTAATTCATCACAAGATGTACCAATGTTATGCATAGGCGAATTACGAGGACTAGCACATGTTAATAAAGCATTTTTACTAGATGTAGTGCTAAGGTCCACATGAGGCTCACTAGATGTTACCTTAGTAGTACAAGCCTCATGAACTATCTTTAGCACATCATGGGATACTAGAAGATCACCATGAGAGCTCGAGAGCTTTTCATGACTTTCTTCCAATTTCCCATAATTGCTAGATAGCAACTCAAGTTGAGCCCTTAGCTCAACATTCTCCTTCAATATGGATGCTTCACAAGAAATAGAGTTAGTAGCACAAGCATCATCATTAACAACAAGAGGAGAAGGCAACTTGGCAAGCTCTTTAGCATATGAAGCTTGAAGTTGAGCATGAGACTCGGTGAGTTCAATGAGCGAACTCTTAACGACCCTTGAGCCATTTTCGAGGTGCTCAAAGTCCTCAAGGAGTTTAGCATGCACAAATTCAAGCTTATCATTTTTAGTTCTAAAATCATTAGCCACCTTGAGAGCTCTTTCATGGGATTCCTTTAATCTAGATAATTCTAGAGCAAAGGTCTCCTCAAGAGATTCCTTGGTGGTTTGTTCAAGTTCAAGAGCTTCAGATAGCTCCGCAATCTCATTAGCGTAATCACGCTCATGATCTTCCATTTTCTCAATGGTGGCCTCATGCTCCTCGAGATGAGATTCCAACTCCTCCATATATTTCTTGCCCTCAATGGCAATGGTCATAATTTCCATGAAGTTGGAACGAGCAATTTTATTCTTATGAAGAGCTTTAAAAATCATTTCTCCCTTAATTTTTAAGGAAGCAACATTATCATTCTCTTCATCATTATCCTCATCATCACTAGCATCAACATCATCATCAAGAGATATATTGGGGTTCAAAGGAGGAGATACCTTTGAAGCCTTAGCCATAAGGCAAAAAGCAATAGATGATGATGTAGGATCCCTTGAGGCCCCATTCAAGACCACATCTTGTTCCATGGAGTGTTGGGTTTCCTCTACATTGTTAGCACAATAACTCGAGGAAATAGATACATTTTTATCATGGCAACAAGATATAGCAAGCATATCATTATGAGATATAGTCAAGCAATTTCTACATGATATGCAAGGACTATCAACACAAGCATGTGAAACATTTAGAGTGCTCGAAGTGTTGAAGTCCAAAGATGAAGCATTGCAATAAGATAGTGATGAAGAATCATCAACAATAAGCCCACTATCATCATTGCAATGAACACCACTACTCACCATAACATTACCTTGTGGCAAACCACATGTAGGTGAAGTAGAAGAAGTTGAGAAGACAACACGGCCGGAGGTGGAGGGAGAACAATCATCCCTACAAATCTTGGACACACCATATTTATCTTGAAGCTTTGTCCACAACTCATGAGCATCCCGAAACGGCATGAGTTGAAATATAACTACATTGCTCAAAGCATCAAAAAGCACATTAGAAGCTTGAGCATTGAGATAAGAGTTTTTCTCATCCTCTAAAGATAAGTTTTGAGAATCCTTTGGAGGAGAAAAACCCATATCTACAATTCGCTCTAAATTTGGGTCCATGACCCTAAAGAGATTAAGCATGCGAATTACCCAAACATCAAAATTTGTGCCATTGAAACTAAGAGTGTCAAAGAATCCTAATCCCCTAGTCGACATCTTTACTCTCTAGGCGGTTAAGCCTAATAATGAGAGACGAGGCTCTGATACCAATTGAAAGATCGTGGATGTCGCCTAGAGGGGGGGGGGTGAATAGGCGCTTTAAAATAATTACGGTTTAGGCTTGAACAAATGCGGAATAAACCTAGCGGTTAATTTGTCAAGCACAAAACCTAAATCGACTAGGCTCACCTATGTGCACCAACAACTTATGCTAAGCAAGATAAACAACTAAGTGATAGCAAGATATATAA
The DNA here is from genome assembly GCA_039707655.1 of Elymus sibiricus. Taxonomy (NCBI): domain Eukaryota; kingdom Viridiplantae; phylum Streptophyta; class Magnoliopsida; order Poales; family Poaceae; genus Elymus; species Elymus sibiricus. The sequence goes on from CM077665.1 coordinate 246,499,527, forward strand.
CAAGAAACAATATGGCTATCACAAAGTAAAGTGCATAAGTAAAGGGCTCGGGTAAGAGATAACCGAGGCACGCGGAGACGACGATGTATCCCGAAGTTCACACCCTTGCGGATGCTAATCTCCGTTAGAGCGGTGTGGAGGCACAATGCTCCCCAACAATGCCACTAGGGCCACCGTATTCTCCTCACGCCCTCGCACAATGCAAGGTGCCGTGATTCCACTAAGGGACCCTTGAGGGCGGTCACCGAACCCGTACAAATGGCAACCCTTGAGGGCGGTCACCGAACCCGTACACTTTGGCAACCCTTGGGGGCGGTCACCGGTACCCGTCAAATTGCTCGGGGTGATCTCCACAACCTAATTGGAGACCCCGACGCTTGCCCGGAGCTTCACCACAATGGAATGTGGCTCCGAGGCACCACCAAGCCGTCTAGGGCGCCAAGGCACCCAAGAGGAACAAGCTCAAGGGTGCTCAAACACCCAAGAGTAATAAGCTTCTCAACTACTAACTTCCACGTATCACCGTGGAGAACTCAAACCGATGCAACTAATGCAATGGCAAGGGCACACGGAGTGCCCAAGTCCTCCTCTCCCAAATCCCACCAAAGCAACTAATGCTAGGGAGGAAAATGAGAGGAAGAACGAAGAAGAACACGAAGAACTCCAAGAACTAGATCCAAGGGGTTCCCCTCACTTAGAGGAGAAAGTGATTGGTGGAAATGTGGATCTAGATCTCCTCTCTCTTTTCCCTCAAGAAGGAGCAAGAATCATTGGAGGGATTGAGAGATAGGCAAAGCTCTAGAAAGTCAACAATGGAGGAGAGAGAGCTTAGAAGAGATAAGAAAACCGTTGGGGAAGAAGACCCCTTTTATAGGGCCACCCCAAATCCAACCGTTACCCGTGCTGGACGCGTACAAGCGGTACTACCGCTCTTGCGAGCGGTACTACCGCTTAAGCGGTAGTAATTCAAAAACAGCAGGCGAGAACACGAGACTGGAGCGGTAGTGCCGCACCAAGCGGTACTACCGCTCAACTAAGCGGTACTACCGCTAGAGGGAAAAGTGGTAACAGAAACTCGCACACAGGGAAAACCCCAAGCGGTAGTGGAAGCGGTAGTAGGGGCGGTAGTACCGCGCAAGCGGTACTACCGTTCTAGTACCGCTCTACTACCGCTAGAGGGAAAAGTGGTAACAGAAACTCGCACAGAGGAAAAACCCCAAGCGGTAGTGGAAGCGGTAGTAGGGGCGGTAGTACCGCCAGAGCGGTACTACCGTGCTACTACCGCTCTACTACCGTGAATGGCAATCTGGCAACAGAAAGTTGCACGCTCGGGGAAACCCCAAGCGGTAGTGCCACGGAAGTACCAGCGGTACTACCGTGGGCACCAGCGGTACTACCGCTTGCAAGCTACTGAAAATCCACAGAAAACAGAGGATACAAATAAAACCAGAACTGCCATAACTTCTGCAAATGAGCTCCGAATTGAGCAAACTCAAGCTTGTTGGATAGAAGACAACGAGTACTATCCAAACAGCGACTGGTTATAATAAGAAGTGGCAGGGGAGATATGCCTAACATATAGAGATGAGAAACCTCTATGAATGAAGAACCGGCATAAACTCCAACATCGAAAACATCATAGAAGATGCATATATGAACTCCGTTTTCGATGAACTCGAGCTTGTCATGAAGATGACCAAAAGCTCAAAGACTCACAAAGAGAAACACCAAACACAAACCAAGAAAGATGATGCAAGGATGCAATGGTTTGAGCTCTCTACGAATGATACGATAAAGCTACTCACTTGAGAGCCCCCCTTGATAGTACGGCTATCGATCCTAAAACCCGGTCTCCCAACTACCACCATGAGACCGGTAAAATAGAAAACCTATCAAGGGCAAACCTTTGCCTTGCGCATAGTCCACTTGAGCTAGATGATGACGATCTTGACCTCCTCAAGTTGGACCACCTTTCTTGATTGCGCCGGCTCGATGAAGACTAGTTGATTGCTCCCCCATACTCCACTATGGGTGAGCCACTCTTCGGCACATCTTCACAAGTCCATTGTCACCACAATGGACAGCAAGCTTCAAGCATGTGATCTCTTCGTGATGCTCCACTTGAACTTGCACACCGCAATCTTGATGACGATCACCACTTGATGTCATCCTCCATGGGTTGTGTGATATCTTCCTTTTGATGCACGCCCATGGAAACAAACCTAACCCCACAAAGAACTCTTGCATAGAACATGGGTTAGTACACAAAGCGTAATGGACAATGCTTACCATACCGTGAGATCACTTGATCCCACTCGGTACATCTTCTACGCTTTGTGTGTTGATCAACTCGAATCACTCTTCATATTTAGTCTTGATCAACCTTGAATCTTTCCAACTCTCTTCATTAGGATGATGTCTTGAAGGTAAACATGAATGTTCACACAATCTCCTTCTTCAAGACATGCTTGCAATAGGCTCATCTCTTACATGACCAATCTTTGGATAACTCCATGAATAACCTTGGTCAACACATATTCTTCTTCAAATCACCTTGAGACCAACAAATGGTCTACAAGCAAAGCCTATGGACAAACCCTTCAAATATAACTCAAGGCAACCATTAGTCCATAGAGATTGTCATCAATTACCAAAACCAAACATGGGGGCAGCACATGTTCTTTCAATCTCCCCCATTTTGGTAATTGATGACAATCACTTTCAAGAGAGTTTATATAAGGAATTAAGCATCACCATGCAAAGAAACAACTAATAATGCAAGAGCATGTGATGCAAATGCTTAGGAACAAAACCAAAGCAAACATGAAGAGATAGCTCTCTAAACTTCTCCACAAAACTCTCTAAACTTCTCCCCCATTGGCATCGATTGCCAAAATGGGCGAAAAGCTTAGAAGGCCAACATAATATGTGTTCCTCCATAAATTGTGTATTTCTCAAAATATGAGTGGAGTACAATACACATACCCAATGATGAATAGTTGGAGGAAGACAAACTATATTGAGGATCCAAAGATTGCAAAAAGGATGATATGGCACAAAGACATACCAAAGAGAGAAGCAAGCAATCTAAGGATACCAAAAGGACCAATCAATCAAATGATCCGATACCAATTGATAGAAACCAATTGAAGGATACCAATTGGACCAATCAATCAAATGATCCGACGAGCCATACGAACAACAGATATTATGATATGAGCAAAGGAGTGTTCTAAAGACATAGGGGAGCTCCCCAAGGTTCATGCACAAATTAGAATTTTTGCATTAAAATACAAAGTGCACAACCATGGAATCATCACTCCCCCAAAATCAATAGAAACTCACAACAAGTGCAAGTGAGCATATAGGAAACTAAGCCTAGCACTTGCAACAAACACATGGTTGAGCAACATGAAAGAGAGGCAACTTAGGAATAGGCTCAACCAAAACGATGTGTGCGAGTCATGGCAAAGCACTTGAGAAGACTAATATAAGGATGAGCATTAAGCATCAACATAGTCTTTAATAAATGAGATACAAGGTGCAAGACACGTCCTTCCCACACACAACAAGCAAATGGGTTCACAAGCTCACTAAAATGCGAATTAACTACAAAGCTTGTGACAACCCACGGCGAAGATAGAAAAAGATAGCTTTGTCAAGAGGAGGGATACCAATTGACATGGCGAAAGCCTCGTCAAGACAAGCATGAGGAAAACAATCTTCACCACAAAAGAGTGCAACAAGATGCAAGGATATAAGATCCGCACTCAAGACAAACGATTTCACGGAGCCACCAAAGAAATAATACAAGAAAGACAAGGTGGTCGTGAAAGGAAGGATATCATCTAGAGATGTAATTTCTCTCAAGTGTATAAGGTTCTAGGTAGATGAAAATCATGATGATATCAATCCACAAAGAAGGATATACACACGAAATAGTTACAACACGAAGGAACAAGATATCCAAAAGGAAGTCATAAATATACCAATAAGATCTTTGCTTGAAAGCATAGCACATGGCTTAATATTGTCTTATTGTATATCAATGAATTCTAACTACACAAACATCAAAGACATCACAACTCGCAAGAAGAGATCATTGTTGGGATGCTTTGAGAAAGGAAACAAGTATCACTAGAACGGATCAAGAAAATCATGCCATGATGCAACCTACACAAGGTTGAATGTAATAAATGTATGCATGAAGTTGATACTTGTTACCGAGATAGCATTGGAATGATGTAGAAGATACCAATTGAAGGTAGTAGAAAGTAGTTCGTTGATCATCCTAGCTTGACTCCGATAAGCACATGGTGACAACACCTTCCTTGTGAGTGAGCCGAGCATCCAATGCCTCTCCAATTGTTCCTAGAACAACATCACAAACAAAATGGTGCCCAAACTCATTGGGACCAAAGAGTTAGAGAACCCACAATACATAGGACAAACTCCACATAAATATGTGCATATAGAAATGAAATTGAATTTCATGCACATCTCATCCAATTTGAGACTTGGTGGAGTTTCCCCTATATATTGGGTCAAAGAAAGAAAGCATGCCAAAGGAAATACATAAGGTAAATATGCATGCACAAGACTTTCAAGGACCAAAGGGAGATACAATTTGGACAAAACACCAAGTAAACCAAGAAGGCAACCAAAAGATTGACACGACATAAGGTCGTCCAAATTATATCAAAGAACCAACACAACTCATGATTTAAGACAAATAGAGATCAACACATGAGAAGAGATGCCAATCGAAACCAAACCAAATCAACACATGATTTGATAAGATACCAATTGAAAAGATACCAAGTGAAAATAAGATACCAAATGAAGAAATAATCACTTGAAGGATACCAAATAAAAGATACATCAAGGAATGAGATATCCAATGATATACGCAAAAAGAAAGATATCGAACTCCCAAAAGAGAGGATGGTTCCAAACAAACAAAGCCCTCTACAAAGTTTCATGATGGCACAAAGTACCAAAAAGAAACGGCATGCCTTCCACCAACACACACTTGATAAGGATCACACGATGAGTGTTTTAGAGAAAATAGGATAGCTCCCCCAAGCGTTGTGCATTATAGAGAATTTGCATTTGAATACAAAATGCACAAGATGGGATCACCACTTTCACTATATCTCGAACAACACTAGACAAGATCAAGAAAATAACAAGATCCACAAGTGGTATGGAAGACAATGGGAGTTGACACAAACCTTGGCAAGAGATAAGACAATTAAGCACAAGCCAACGAAAAGATGATTCAACAATTTCTACCACATACAAGAATACCAATTGTACAAGTACAAGAAGTATTTGGAATGAATTCCCGGTGGTAGATTGTAAAGCAATCCAACATCATCTTCACACCAAACAACATAAGCAAATTGCAACTTGTAGAGCTAACATGCCACCTAGGAACAAGATAATTTACTATATCAACTCTAAGTGACAATATCTCAAATGTACACATTTTCTAGGCTTGTAATATATACTAAGCATATTACTCCCCCATAATGTGATACCAATGACAACCAAACAAGAGGCAATAAGAGGAATGCAACACGAGATAATTAATGGATTATTTAGAATTTGAATTTCTTATGAGAAGACATACCACATAGAGACTAGATAATCTTGCAATATCAATACTAGGTGGTATTCCTCATGTACACACATTTGTAGGTTCGTGAAGTGCACGAAGCTCATCACTCCCCTAAAATGGGATGTTCCATTAATCTCTCACAAGAGCCAACTAAGATACAAACAAGATGCAAAAAGGCTCAACACAACACTCACGCATACATGATGTGCAAACCAACATACACATACTTGATTACTCAAGACAAGCAAATTGGAAGCACAACATATATACAAACACATGCAAGGTACACAACCAAACATGCAAAGGGGCAAGTAACTTTCAATGTAAACAATTTAAGTACAAGTTACCGCAAGGAGGCACATTGGATATAAGATAGAAACTTGATAATCCAATGACTTGGCTTTTGACAATATGAATGATGAAGTCCCCTTAATTCTTCATAATATAGCCAAGTCTCCAATGCCCTCCAACAACACCTATTGATCAAGTTTGAGCTTGTTGGTCTCCAACCAAGTTGGGTCCTAAGAGGTTAGTCGCAATAGGCTTGGCTACCCAAATGGTTCTTTTCTTGACACCACTTTGAGTACCAACAATCTTGGCAAACACATTGCCAACCTTATCCTTCCCAAGAGAATAAATATCATCAATAATAATTGGGTTGGATAAGTTACCATTCGTGCATGAAGAAGCAAAGTGACCCTTCTTCCGACATAAGTAGCAACATTTACCCTTTACTTTCTTCTCAATTGATTTCTCAACTTGAGGAGCGTTGACTTGGGTCTTCTTGGGAAGTGGCCTTTCTTCAACTTGACGTTGGGCATGGGATTGAACTTGTGGCCGCTTCCCTTGTTGCTTGTCACTATGGGGCTTCTTCTTCAATGGGCAAGATCTAACATGGTGCCCTTCTATCTTGCACTTGAAGCAAACAATCTTGGCCGAATTCTTGACTTGTTCTTGGCCCTTCTTATTGTTGCTCTTGGACTTCTTCTTCTTATTGGAGTTGAATCCAAGTCCACCTTTGTCATTGGGGGATTTTTGCACACTCAAAATATTCTTGAGTGTGGACTTCCCTTCATGACTCTTTTCCAAGTCTTTCTTCAAGGAAGTGACTTGGGCCTTGAGCTCTTTGATTTCCTCTACATGGTTAGTATCAACACAAGTACTAGAGGAAGTATAAGCATCATTGTTAGAGCAACAAGGCAAGGAAAGTAATTCATCACAAGATGTACCAATGTTATGCATAGGCGAATTACGAGGACTAGCACATGTTAATAAAGCATTTTTACTAGATGTAGTGCTAAGGTCCACATGAGGCTCACTAGATGTTACCTTAGTAGTACAAGCCTCATGAACTATCTTTAGCACATCATGGGATACTAGAAGATCACCATGAGAGCTCGAGAGCTTTTCATGACTTTCTTCCAATTTCCCATAATTGCTAGATAGCAACTCAAGTTGAGCCCTTAGCTCAACATTCTCCTTCAATATGGATGCTTCACAAGAAATAGAGTTAGTAGCACAAGCATCATCATTAACAACAAGAGGAGAAGGCAACTTGGCAAGCTCTTTAGCATATGAAGCTTGAAGTTGAGCATGAGACTCGGTGAGTTCAATGAGCGAACTCTTAACGACCCTTGAGCCATTTTCGAGGTGCTCAAAGTCCTCAAGGAGTTTAGCATGCACAAATTCAAGCTTATCATTTTTAGTTCTAAAATCATTAGCCACCTTGAGAGCTCTTTCATGGGATTCCTTTAATCTAGATAATTCTAGAGCAAAGGTCTCCTCAAGAGATTCCTTGGTGGTTTGTTCAAGTTCAAGAGCTTCAGATAGCTCCGCAATCTCATTAGCGTAATCACGCTCATGATCTTCCATTTTCTCAATGGTGGCCTCATGCTCCTCGAGATGAGATTCCAACTCCTCCATATATTTCTTGCCCTCAATGGCAATGGTCATAATTTCCATGAAGTTGGAACGAGCAATTTTATTCTTATGAAGAGCTTTAAAAATCATTTCTCCCTTAATTTTTAAGGAAGCAACATTATCATTCTCTTCATCATTATCCTCATCATCACTAGCATCAACATCATCATCAAGAGATATATTGGGGTTCAAAGGAGGAGATACCTTTGAAGCCTTAGCCATAAGGCAAAAAGCAATAGATGATGATGTAGGATCCCTTGAGGCCCCATTCAAGACCACATCTTGTTCCATGGAGTGTTGGGTTTCCTCTACATTGTTAGCACAATAACTCGAGGAAATAGATACATTTTTATCATGGCAACAAGATATAGCAAGCATATCATTATGAGATATAGTCAAGCAATTTCTACATGATATGCAAGGACTATCAACACAAGCATGTGAAACATTTAGAGTGCTCGAAGTGTTGAAGTCCAAAGATGAAGCATTGCAATAAGATAGTGATGAAGAATCATCAACAATAAGCCCACTATCATCATTGCAATGAACACCACTACTCACCATAACATTACCTTGTGGCAAACCACATGTAGGTGAAGTAGAAGAAGTTGAGAAGACAACACGGCCGGAGGTGGAGGGAGAACAATCATCCCTACAAATCTTGGACACACCATATTTATCTTGAAGCTTTGTCCACAACTCATGAGCATCCCGAAACGGCATGAGTTGAAATATAACTACATTGCTCAAAGCATCAAAAAGCACATTAGAAGCTTGAGCATTGAGATAAGAGTTTTTCTCATCCTCTAAAGATAAGTTTTGAGAATCCTTTGGAGGAGAAAAACCCATATCTACAATTCGCTCTAAATTTGGGTCCATGACCCTAAAGAGATTAAGCATGCGAATTACCCAAACATCAAAATTTGTGCCATTGAAACTAAGAGTGTCAAAGAATCCTAATCCCCTAGTCGACATCTTTACTCTCTAGGCGGTTAAGCCTAATAATGAGAGACGAGGCTCTGATACCAATTGAAAGATCGTGGATGTCGCCTAGAGGGGGGGGGTGAATAGGCGCTTTAAAATAATTACGGTTTAGGCTTGAACAAATGCGGAATAAACCTAGCGGTTAATTTGTCAAGCACAAAACCTAAATCGACTAGGCTCACCTATGTGCACCAACAACTTATGCTAAGCAAGATAAACAACTAAGTGATAGCAAGATATATAACAAGAAACAATATGGCTATCACAAAGTAAAGTGCATAAGTAAAGGGCTCGGGTAAGAGATAACCGAGGCACGCGGAGACGACGATGTATCCCGAAGTTCACACCCTTGCGGATGCTAATCTCCGTTAGAGCGGTGTGGAGGCACAATGCTCCCCAACAATGCCACTAGGGCCACCGTATTCTCCTCACGCCCTCGCACAATGCAAGGTGCCGTGATTCCACTAAGGGACCCTTGAGGGCGGTCACCGAACCCGTACAAATGGCAACCCTTGAGGGCGGTCACCGAACCCGTACACTTTGGCAACCCTTGGGGGCGGTCACCGGTACCCGTCAAATTGCTCGGGGTGATCTCCACAACCTAATTGGAGACCCCGATGCTTGCCCGGAGCTTCACCACAATGGAATGTGGCTCCGAGGCACCACCAAGCCGTCTAGGGCGCCAAGGCACCCAAGAGGAACAAGCTCAAGGGTGCTCAAACACCCAAGAGTAATAAGCTTCTCAACTACTAACTTCCACGTATCACCGTGGAGAACTCAAACCGATGCAACTAATGCAATGGCAAGGGCACACGGAGTGCCCAAGTCCTCCTCTCCCAAATCCCACCAAAGCAACTAATGCTAGGGAGGAAAATGAGAGGAAGAACGAAGAAGAACACGAAGAACTCCAAGAACTAGATCCAAGGGGTTCCCCTCACTTAGAGGAGAAAGTGATTGGTGGAAATGTGGATCTAGATCTCCTCTCTCTTTTCCCTCAAGAAGGAGCAAGAATCATTGGAGGGATTGAGAGATAGGCAAAGCTCTAGAAAGTCAACAATGGAGGAGAGAGAGCTTAGAAGAGATAAGAAAACCGTTGGGGAAGAAGACCCCTTTTATAGGGCCACCCCAAATCCAACCGTTACCCGTGCTGGACGCGTACAAGCGGTACTACCGCTCTTGCGAGCGGTACTACCGCTTAAGCGGTAGTAATTCAAAAACAGCAGGCGAGAACACGAGACTGGAGCGGTAGTGCCGCACCAAGCGGTACTACCGCTAGAGGGAAAAGTGGTAACAGAAACTCGCACACAGGGAAAACCCCAAGCGGTAGTGGAAGCGGTAGTAGGGGCGGTAGTACCGCGCAAGCGGTACTACCGTTCTAGTACCGCTCTACTACCGCTAGAGGGAAAAGTGGTAACAGAAACTCGCACAGAGGAAAAACCCCAAGCGGTAGTGGAAGCGGTAGTAGGGGCGGTAGTACCGCCAGAGCGGTACTACCGTGCTACTACCGCTCTACTACCGTGAATGGCAATCTGGCAACAGAAAGTTGCACGCTCGGGGAAACCCCAAGCGGTAGTGCCACGGAAGTACCAGCGGTACTACCGTGGGCACCAGCGGTACTACCGCTTGCAAGCTACTGAAAATCCACAGAAAACAGAGGATACAAATAAAACCAGAACTGCCATAACTTCTGCAAATGAGCTCCGAATTGAGCAAACTCAAGCTTGTTGGATAGAAGACAACGAGTACTATCCAAACAGCGACTGGTTATAATAAGAAGTGGCAGGGGAGATATGCCTAACATATAGAGATGAGAAACCTCTATGAATGAAGAACCGGCATAAACTCCAACATCGAAAACATCATAGAAGATGCATATATGAACTCCGTTTTCGATGAACTCGAGCTTGTCATGAAGATGACCAAAAGCTCAAAGACTCACAAAGAGAAACACCAAACACAAACCAAGAAAGATGATGCAAGGATGCAATGGTTTGAGCTCTCTACGAATGATACGATAAAGCTACTCACTTGAGAGCCCCCCTTGATAGTACGGCTATCGATCCTAAAACCCGGTCTCCCAACTACCACCATGAGACCGGTAAAATAGAAAACCTATCAAGGGCAAACCTTTGCCTTGCGCATAGTCCACTTGAGCTAGATGATGACGATCTTGACCTCCTCAAGTTGGACCACCTTTCTTGATTGCGCCGGCTCGATGAAGACTAGTTGATTGCTCCCCCATACTCCACTATGGGTGAGCCACTCTTCGGCACATCTTCACAAGTCCATTGTCACCACAATGGACAGCAAGCTTCAAGCATGTGATCTCTTCGTGATGCTCCACTTGAACTTGCACACCGCAATCTTGATGACGATCACCACTTGATGTCATCCTCCATGGGTTGTGTGATATCTTCCTTTTGATGCACGCCCATGGAAACAAACCTAACCCCACAAAGAACTCTTGCATAGAACATGGGTTAGTACACAAAGCGTAATGGACAATGCTTACCATACCGTGAGATCACTTGATCCCACTCGGTACATCTTCTACGCTTTGTGTGTTGATCAACTCGAATCACTCTTCATATTTAGTCTTGATCAACCTTGAATCTTTCCAACTCTCTTCATTAGGATGATGTCTTGAAGGTAAACATGAATGTTCACACAATCTCCTTCTTCAAGACATGCTTGCAATAGGCTCATCTCTTACATGACCAATCTTTGGATAACTCCATGAATAACCTTGGTCAACACATATTCTTCTTCAAATCACCTTGAGACCAACAAATGGTCTACAAGCAAAGCCTATGGACAAACCCTTCAAATATAACTCAAGGCAACCATTAGTCCATAGAGATTGTCATCAATTACCAAAACCAAACATGGGGGCAGCACATGTTCTTTCAATCTCCCCCATTTTGGTAATTGATGACAATCACTTTCAAGAGAGTTTATATAAGGAATTAAGCATCACCATGCAAAGAAACAACTAATAATGCAAGAGCATGTGATGCAAATGCTTAGGAACAAAACCAAAGCAAACATGAAGAGATAGCTCTCTAAACTTCTCCACAAAACTCTCTAAACTTCTCCCCCATTGGCATCGATTGCCAAAATGGGCGAAAAGCTTAGAAGGCCAACATAATATGTGTTCCTCCATAAATTGTGTATTTCTCAAAATATGAGTGGAGTACAATACACATACCCAATGATGAATAGTTGGAGGAAGACAAACTATATTGAGGATCCAAAGATTGCAAAAAGGATGATATGGCACAAAGACATACCAAAGAGAGAAGCAAGCAATCTAAGGATACCAAAAGGACCAATCAATCAAATGATCCGATACCAATTGATAGAAACCAATTGAAGGATACCAATTGGACCAATCAATCAAATGATCCGACGAGCCATACGAACAACAGATATTATGATATGAGCAAAGGAGTGTTCTAAAGACATAGGGGAGCTCCCCAAGGTTCATGCACAAATTAGAATTTTTGCATTAAAATACAAAGTGCACAACCATGGAATCATCACTCCCCCAAAATCAATAGAAACTCACAACAAGTGCAAGTGAGCATATAGGAAACTAAGCCTAGCACTTGCAACAAACACATGGTTGAGCAACATGAAAGAGAGGCAACTTAGGAATAGGCTCAACCAAAACGATGTGTGCGAGTCATGGCAAAGCACTTGAGAAGACTAATATAAGGATGAGCATTAAGCATCAACATAGTCTTTAATAAATGAGATACAAGGTGCAAGACACGTCCTTCCCACACACAACAAGCAAATGGGTTCACAAGCTCACTAAAATGCGAATTAACTACAAAGCTTGTGACAACCCACGGCGAAGATAGAAAAAGATAGCTTTGTCAAGAGGAGGGATACCAATTGACATGGCGAAAGCCTCGTCAAGACAAGCATGAGGAAAACAATCTTCACCACAAAAGAGTGCAACAAGATGCAAGGATATAAGATCCGCACTCAAGACAAACGATTTCACGGAGCCACCAAAGAAATAATACAAGAAAGACAAGGTGGTCGTGAAAGGAAGGATATCATCTAGAGATGTAATTTCTCTCAAGTGTATAAGGTTCTAGGTAGATGAAAATCATGATGATATCAATCCACAAAGAAGGATATACACACGAAATAGTTACAACACGAAGGAACAAGATATCCAAAAGGAAGTCATAAATATACCAATAAGATCTTTGCTTGAAAGCATAGCACATGGCTTAATATTGTCTTATTGTATATCAATGAATTCTAACTACACAAACATCAAAGACATCACAACTCGCAAGAAGAGATCATTGTTGGGATGCTTTGAGAAAGGAAACAAGTATCACTAGAACGGATCAAGAAAATCATGCCATGATGCAACCTACACAAGGTTGAATGTAATAAATGTATGCATGAAGTTGATACTTGTTACCGAGATAGCATTGGAATGATGTAGAAGATACCAATTGAAGGTAGTAGAAAGTAGTTCGTTGATCATCCTAGCTTGACTCCGATAAGCACATGGTGACAACACCTTCCTTGTGAGTGAGCCGAGCATCCAATGCCTCTCCAATTGTTCCTAGAACAACATCACAAACAAAATGGTGCCCAAACTCATTGGGACCAAAGAGTTAGAGAACCCACAATACATAGGACAAACTCCACATAAATATGTGCATATAGAAATGAAATTGAATTTCATGCACATCTCATCCAATTTGAGACTTGGTGGAGTTTCCCCTATATATTGGGTCAAAGAAAGAAAGCATGCCAAAGGAAATACATAAGGTAAATATGCATGCACAAGACTTTCAAGGACCAAAGGGAGATACAATTTGGACAAAACACCAAGTAAACCAAGAAGGCAACCAAAAGATTGACACGACATAAGGTCGTCCAAATTATATCAAAGAACCAACACAACTCATGATTTAAGACAAATAGAGATCAACACATGAGAAGAGATGCCAATCGAAACCAAACCAAATCAACACATGATTTGATAAGATACCAATTGAAAAGATACCAAGTGAAAATAAGATACCAAATGAAGAAATAATCACTTGAAGGATACCAAATAAAAGATACATCAAGGAATGAGATATCCAATGATATACGCAAAAAGAAAGATATCGAACTCCCAAAAGAGAGGATGGTTCCAAACAAACAAAGCCCTCTACAAAGTTTCATGATGGCACAAAGTACCAAAAAGAAACGGCATGCCTTCCACCAACACACACTTGATAAGGATCACACGATGAGTGTTTTAGAGAAAATAGGATAGCTCCCCCAAGCGTTGTGCATTATAGAGAATTTGCATTTGAATACAAAATGCACAAGATGGGATCACCACTTTCACTATATCTCGAACAACACTAGACAAGATCAAGAAAATAACAAGATCCACAAGTGGTATGGAAGACAATGGGAGTTGACACAAACCTTGGCAAGAGATAAGACAATTAAGCACAAGCCAACGAAAAGATGATTCAACAATTTCTACCACATACAAGAATACCAATTGTACAAGTACAAGAAGTATTTGGAATGAATTCCCGGTGGTAGATTGTAAAGCAATCCAACATCATCTTCACACCAAACAACATAAGCAAATTGCAACTTGTAGAGCTAACATGCCACCTAGGAACAAGATAATTTACTATATCAACTCTAAGTGACAATATCTCAAATGTACACATTTTCTAGGCTTGTAATATATACTAAGCATATTACTCCCCCATAATGTGATACCAATGACAACCAAACAAGAGGCAATAAGAGGAATGCAACACGAGATAATTAATGGATTATTTAGAATTTGAATTTCTTATGAGAAGACATACCACATAGAGACTAGATAATCTTGCAATATCAATACTAGGTGGTATTCCTCATGTACACACATTTGTAGGTTCGTGAAGTGCACGAAGCTCATCACTCCCCTAAAATGGGATGTTCCATTAATCTCTCACAAGAGCCAACTAAGATACAAACAAGATGCAAAAAGGCTCAACACAACACTCACGCATACATGATGTGCAAACCAACATACACATACTTGATTACTCAAGACAAGCAAATTGGAAGCACAACATATATACAAACACATGCAAGGTACACAACCAAACATGCAAAGGGGCAAGTAACTTTCAATGTAAACAATTTAAGTACAAGTTACCGCAAGGAGGCACATTGGATATAAGATAGAAACTTGATAATCCAATGACTTGGCTTTTGACAATATGAATGATGAAGTCCCCTTAATTCTTCATAATATAGCCAAGTCTCCAATGCCCTCCAACAACACCTATTGATCAAGTTTGAGCTTGTTGGTCTCCAACCAAGTTGGGTCCTAAGAGGTTAGTCGCAATAGGCTTGGCTACCCAAATGGTTCTTTTCTTGACACCACTTTGAGTACCAACAATCTTGGCAAACACATTGCCAACCTTATCCTTCCCAAGAGAATAAATATCATCAATAATAATTGGGTTGGATAAGTTACCATTCGTGCATGAAGAAGCAAAGTGACCCTTCTTCCGACATAAGTAGCAACATTTACCCTTTACTTTCTTCTCAATTGATTTCTCAACTTGAGGAGCGTTGACTTGGGTCTTCTTGGGAAGTGGCCTTTCTTCAACTTGACGTTGGGCATGGGATTGAACTTGTGGCCGCTTCCCTTGTTGCTTGTCACTATGGGGCTTCTTCTTCAATGGGCAAGATCTAACATGGTGCCCTTCTATCTTGCACTTGAAGCAAACAATCTTGGCCGAATTCTTGACTTGTTCTTGGCCCTTCTTATTGTTGCTCTTGGACTTCTTCTTCTTATTGGAGTTGAATCCAAGTCCACCTTTGTCATTGGGGGATTTTTGCACACTCAAAATATTCTTGAGTGTGGACTTCCCTTCATGACTCTTTTCCAAGTCTTTCTTCAAGGAAGTGACTTGGGCCTTGAGCTCTTTGATTTCCTCTACATGGTTAGTATCAACACAAGTACTAGAGGAAGTATAAGCATCATTGTTAGAGCAACAAGGCAAGGAAAGTAATTCATCACAAGATGTACCAATGTTATGCATAGGCGAATTACGAGGACTAGCACATGTTAATAAAGCATTTTTACTAGATGTAGTGCTAAGGTCCACATGAGGCTCACTAGATGTTACCTTAGTAGTACAAGCCTCATGAACTATCTTTAGCACATCATGGGATACTAGAAGATCACCATGAGAGCTCGAGAGCTTTTCATGACTTTCTTCCAATTTCCCATAATTGCTAGATAGCAACTCAAGTTGAGCCCTTAGCTCAACATTCTCCTTCAATATGGATGCTTCACAAGAAATAGAGTTAGTAGCACAAGCATCATCATTAACAACAAGAGGAGAAGGCAACTTGGCAAGCTCTTTAGCATATGAAGCTTGAAGTTGAGCATGAGACTCGGTGAGTTCAATGAGCGAACTCTTAACGACCCTTGAGCCATTTTCGAGGTGCTCAAAGTCCTCAAGGAGTTTAGCATGCACAAATTCAAGCTTATCATTTTTAGTTCTAAAATCATTAGCCACCTTGAGAGCTCTTTCATGGGATTCCTTTAATCTAGATAATTCTAGAGCAAAGGTCTCCTCAAGAGATTCCTTGGTGGTTTGTTCAAGTTCAAGAGCTTCAGATAGCTCCGCAATCTCATTAGCGTAATCACGCTCATGATCTTCCATTTTCTCAATGGTGGCCTCATGCTCCTCGAGATGAGATTCCAACTCCTCCATATATTTCTTGCCCTCAATGGCAATGGTCATAATTTCCATGAAGTTGGAACGAGCAATTTTATTCTTATGAAGAGCTTTAAAAATCATTTCTCCCTTAATTTTTAAGGAAGCAACATTATCATTCTCTTCATCATTATCCTCATCATCACTAGCATCAACATCATCATCAAGAGATATATTGGGGTTCAAAGGAGGAGATACCTTTGAAGCCTTAGCCATAAGGCAAAAAGCAATAGATGATGATGTAGGATCCCTTGAGGCCCCATTCAAGACCACATCTTGTTCCATGGAGTGTTGGGTTTCCTCTACATTGTTAGCACAATAACTCGAGGAAATAGATACATTTTTATCATGGCAACAAGATATAGCAAGCATATCATTATGAGATATAGTCAAGCAATTTCTACATGATATGCAAGGACTATCAACACAAGCATGTGAAACATTTAGAGTGCTCGAAGTGTTGAAGTCCAAAGATGAAGCATTGCAATAAGATAGTGATGAAGAATCATCAACAATAAGCCCACTATCATCATTGCAATGAACACCACTACTCACCATAACATTACCTTGTGGCAAACCACATGTAGGTGAAGTAGAAGAAGTTGAGAAGACAACACGGCCGGAGGTGGAGGGAGAACAATCATCCCTACAAATCTTGGACACACCATATTTATCTTGAAGCTTTGTCCACAACTCATGAGCATCCCGAAACGGCATGAGTTGAAATATAACTACATTGCTCAAAGCATCAAAAAGCACATTAGAAGCTTGAGCATTGAGATAAGAGTTTTTCTCATCCTCTAAAGATAAGTTTTGAGAATCCTTTGGAGGAGAAAAACCCATATCTACAATTCGCTCTAAATTTGGGTCCATGACCCTAAAGAGATTAAGCATGCGAATTACCCAAACATCAAAATTTGTGCCATTGAAACTAAGAGTGTCAAAGAATCCTAATCCCCTAGTCGACATCTTTACTCTCTAGGCGGTTAAGCCTAATAATGAGAGACGAGGCTCTGATACCAATTGAAAGATCGTGGATGTCGCCTAGAGGGGGGGGGGTGAATAGGCGCTTTAAAATAATTACGGTTTAGGCTTGAACAAATGCGGAATAAACCTAGCGGTTAATTTGTCAAGCACAAAACCTAAATCGACTAGGCTCACCTATGTGCACCAACAACTTATGCTAAGCAAGATAAACAACTAAGTGATAGCAAGATATATAACAAGAAACAATATGGCTATCACAAAGTAAAGTGCATAAGTAAAGGGCTCGGGTAAGAGATAACCGAGGCACGCGGAGACGACGATGTATCCCGAAGTTCACACCCTTGCGGATGCTAATCTCCGTTAGAGCGGTGTGGAGGCACAATGCTCCCCAACAATGCCACTAGGGCCACCGTATTCTCCTCACGCCCTCGCACAATGCAAGGTGCCGTGATTCCACTAAGGGACCCTTGAGGGCGGTCACCGAACCCGTACAAATGGCAACCCTTGAGGGCGGTCACCGAACCCGTACACTTTGGCAACCCTTGGGGGCGGTCACCGGTACCCGTCAAATTGCTCGGGGTGATCTCCACAACCTAATTGGAGACCCCGACGCTTGCCCGGAGCTTCACCACAATGGAATGTGGCTCCGAGGCACCACCAAGCCGTCTAGGGCGCCAAGGCACCCAAGAGGAACAAGCTCAAGGGTGCTCAAACACCCAAGAGTAATAAGCTTCTCAACTACTAACTTCCACGTATCACCGTGGAGAACTCAAACCGATGCAACTAATGCAATGGCAAGGGCACACGGAGTGCCCAAGTCCTCCTCTCCCAAATCCCACCAAAGCAACTAATGCTAGGGAGGAAAATGAGAGGAAGAACGAAGAAGAACACGAAGAACTCCAAGAACTAGATCCAAGGGGTTCCCCTCACTTAGAGGAGAAAGTGATTGGTGGAAATGTGGATCTAGATCTCCTCTCTCTTTTCCCTCAAGAAGGAGCAAGAATCATTGGAGGGATTGAGAGATAGGCAAAGCTCTAGAAAGTCAACAATGGAGGAGAGAGAGCTTAGAAGAGATAAGAAAACCGTTGGGGAAGAAGACCCCTTTTATAGGGCCACCCCAAATCCAACCGTTACCCGTGCTGGACGCGTACAAGCGGTACTACCGCTCTTGCGAGCGGTACTACCGCTTAAGCGGTAGTAATTCAAAAACAGCAGGCGAGAACACGAGACTGGAGCGGTAGTGCCGCACCAAGCGGTACTACCGCTAGAGGGAAAAGTGGTAACAGAAACTCGCACACAGGGAAAACCCCAAGCGGTAGTGGAAGCGGTAGTAGGGGCGGTAGTACCGCGCAAGCGGTACTACCGTTCTAGTACCGCTCTACTACCGCTAGAGGGAAAAGTGGTAACAGAAACTCGCACAGAGGAAAAACCCCAAGCGGTAGTGGAAGCGGTAGTAGGGGCGGTAGTACCGCCAGAGCGGTACTACCGTGCTACTACCGCTCTACTACCGTGAATGGCAATCTGGCAACAGAAAGTTGCACGCTCGGGGAAACCCCAAGCGGTAGTGCCACGGAAGTACCAGCGGTACTACCGTGGGCACCAGCGGTACTACCGCTTGCAAGCTACTGAAAATCCACAGAAAACAGAGGATACAAATAAAACCAGAACTGCCATAACTTCTGCAAATGAGCTCCGAATTGAGCAAACTCAAGCTTGTTGGATAGAAGACAACGAGTACTATCCAAACAGCGACTGGTTATAATAAGAAGTGGCAGGGGAGATATGCCTAACATATAGAGATGAGAAACCTCTATGAATGAAGAACCGGCATAAACTCCAACATCGAAAACATCATAGAAGATGCATATATGAACTCCGTTTTCGATGAACTCGAGCTTGTCATGAAGATGACCAAAAGCTCAAAGACTCACAAAGAGAAACACCAAACACAAACCAAGAAAGATGATGCAAGGATGCAATGGTTTGAGCTCTCTACGAATGATACGATAAAGCTACTCACTTGAGAGCCCCCCTTGATAGTACGGCTATCGATCCTAAAACCCGGTCTCCCAACTACCACCATGAGACCGGTAAAATAGAAAACCTATCAAGGGCAAACCTTTGCCTTGCGCATAGTCCACTTGAGCTAGATGATGACGATCTTGACCTCCTCAAGTTGGACCACCTTTCTTGATTGCGCCGGCTCGATGAAGACTAGTTGATTGCTCCCCCATACTCCACTATGGGTGAGCCACTCTTCGGCACATCTTCACAAGTCCATTGTCACCACAATGGACAGCAAGCTTCAAGCATGTGATCTCTTCGTGATGCTCCACTTGAACTTGCACACCGCAATCTTGATGACGATCACCACTTGATGTCATCCTCCATGGGTTGTGTGATATCTTCCTTTTGATGCACGCCCATGGAAACAAACCTAACCCCACAAAGAACTCTTGCATAGAACATGGGTTAGTACACAAAGCGTAATGGACAATGCTTACCATACCGTGAGATCACTTGATCCCACTCGGTACATCTTCTACGCTTTGTGTGTTGATCAACTCGAATCACTCTTCATATTTAGTCTTGATCAACCTTGAATCTTTCCAACTCTCTTCATTAGGATGATGTCTTGAAGGTAAACATGAATGTTCACACAATCTCCTTCTTCAAGACATGCTTGCAATAGGCTCATCTCTTACATGACCAATCTTTGGATAACTCCATGAATAACCTTGGTCAACACATATTCTTCTTCAAATCACCTTGAGACCAACAAATGGTCTACAAGCAAAGCCTATGGACAAACCCTTCAAATATAACTCAAGGCAACCATTAGTCCATAGAGATTGTCATCAATTACCAAAACCAAACATGGGGGCAGCACATGTTCTTTCAATCTCCCCCATTTTGGTAATTGATGACAATCACTTTCAAGAGAGTTTATATAAGGAATTAAGCATCACCATGCAAAGAAACAACTAATAATGCAAGAGCATGTGATGCAAATGCTTAGGAACAAAACCAAAGCAAACATGAAGAGATAGCTCTCTAAACTTCTCCACAAAACTCTCTAAACTTCTCCCCCATTGGCATCGATTGCCAAAATGGGCGAAAAGCTTAGAAGGCCAACATAATATGTGTTCCTCCATAAATTGTGTATTTCTCAAAATATGAGTGGAGTACAATACACATACCCAATGATGAATAGTTGGAGGAAGACAAACTATATTGAGGATCCAAAGATTGCAAAAAGGATGATATGGCACAAAGACATACCAAAGAGAGAAGCAAGCAATCTAAGGATACCAAAAGGACCAATCAATCAAATGATCCGATACCAATTGATAGAAACCAATTGAAGGATACCAATTGGACCAATCAATCAAATGATCCGACGAGCCATACGAACAACAGATATTATGATATGAGCAAAGGAGTGTTCTAAAGACATAGGGGAGCTCCCCAAGGTTCATGCACAAATTAGAATTTTTGCATTAAAATACAAAGTGCACAACCATGGAATCATCACTCCCCCAAAATCAATAGAAACTCACAACAAGTGCAAGTGAGCATATAGGAAACTAAGCCTAGCACTTGCAACAAACACATGGTTGAGCAACATGAAAGAGAGGCAACTTAGGAATAGGCTCAACCAAAACGATGTGTGCGAGTCATGGCAAAGCACTTGAGAAGACTAATATAAGGATGAGCATTAAGCATCAACATAGTCTTTAATAAATGAGATACAAGGTGCAAGACACGTCCTTCCCACACACAACAAGCAAATGGGTTCACAAGCTCACTAAAATGCGAATTAACTACAAAGCTTGTGACAACCCACGGCGAAGATAGAAAAAGATAGCTTTGTCAAGAGGAGGGATACCAATTGACATGGCGAAAGCCTCGTCAAGACAAGCATGAGGAAAACAATCTTCACCACAAAAGAGTGCAACAAGATGCAAGGATATAAGATCCGCACTCAAGACAAACGATTTCACGGAGCCACCAAAGAAATAATACAAGAAAGACAAGGTGGTCGTGAAAGGAAGGATATCATCTAGAGATGTAATTTCTCTCAAGTGTATAAGGTTCTAGGTAGATGAAAATCATGATGATATCAATCCACAAAGAAGGATATACACACGAAATAGTTACAACACGAAGGAACAAGATATCCAAAAGGAAGTCATAAATATACCAATAAGATCTTTGCTTGAAAGCATAGCACATGGCTTAATATTGTCTTATTGTATATCAATGAATTCTAACTACACAAACATCAAAGACATCACAACTCGCAAGAAGAGATCATTGTTGGGATGCTTTGAGAAAGGAAACAAGTATCACTAGAACGGATCAAGAAAATCATGCCATGATGCAACCTACACAAGGTTGAATGTAATAAATGTATGCATGAAGTTGATACTTGTTACCGAGATAGCATTGGAATGATGTAGAAGATACCAATTGAAGGTAGTAGAAAGTAGTTCGTTGATCATCCTAGCTTGACTCCGATAAGCACATGGTGACAACACCTTCCTTGTGAGTGAGCCGAGCATCCAATGCCTCTCCAATTGTTCCTAGAACAACATCACAAACAAAATGGTGCCCAAACTCATTGGGACCAAAGAGTTAGAGAACCCACAATACATAGGACAAACTCCACATAAATATGTGCATATAGAAATGAAATTGAATTTCATGCACATCTCATCCAATTTGAGACTTGGTGGAGTTTCCCCTATATATTGGGTCAAAGAAAGAAAGCATGCCAAAGGAAATACATAAGGTAAATATGCATGCACAAGACTTTCAAGGACCAAAGGGAGATACAATTTGGACAAAACACCAAGTAAACCAAGAAGGCAACCAAAAGATTGACACGACATAAGGTCGTCCAAATTATATCAAAGAACCAACACAACTCATGATTTAAGACAAATAGAGATCAACACATGAGAAGAGATGCCAATCGAAACCAAACCAAATCAACACATGATTTGATAAGATACCAATTGAAAAGATACCAAGTGAAAATAAGATACCAAATGAAGAAATAATCACTTGAAGGATACCAAATAAAAGATACATCAAGGAATGAGATATCCAATGATATACGCAAAAAGAAAGATATCGAACTCCCAAAAGAGAGGATGGTTCCAAACAAACAAAGCCCTCTACAAAGTTTCATGATGGCACAAAGTACCAAAAAGAAACGGCATGCCTTCCACCAACACACACTTGATAAGGATCACACGATGAGTGTTTTAGAGAAAATAGGATAGCTCCCCCAAGCGTTGTGCATTATAGAGAATTTGCATTTGAATACAAAATGCACAAGATGGGATCACCACTTTCACTATATCTCGAACAACACTAGACAAGATCAAGAAAATAACAAGATCCACAAGTGGTATGGAAGACAATGGGAGTTGACACAAACCTTGGCAAGAGATAAGACAATTAAGCACAAGCCAACGAAAAGATGATTCAACAATTTCTACCACATACAAGAATACCAATTGTACAAGTACAAGAAGTATTTGGAATGAATTCCCGGTGGTAGATTGTAAAGCAATCCAACATCATCTTCACACCAAACAACATAAGCAAATTGCAACTTGTAGAGCTAACATGCCACCTAGGAACAAGATAATTTACTATATCAACTCTAAGTGACAATATCTCAAATGTACACATTTTCTAGGCTTGTAATATATACTAAGCATATTACTCCCCCATAATGTGATACCAATGACAACCAAACAAGAGGCAATAAGAGGAATGCAACACGAGATAATTAATGGATTATTTAGAATTTGAATTTCTTATGAGAAGACATACCACATAGAGACTAGATAATCTTGCAATATCAATACTAGGTGGTATTCCTCATGTACACACATTTGTAGGTTCGTGAAGTGCACGAAGCTCATCACTCCCCTAAAATGGGATGTTCCATTAATCTCTCACAAGAGCCAACTAAGATACAAACAAGATGCAAAAAGGCTCAACACAACACTCACGCATACATGATGTGCAAACCAACATACACATACTTGATTACTCAAGACAAGCAAATTGGAAGCACAACATATATACAAACACATGCAAGGTACACAACCAAACATGCAAAGGGGCAAGTAACTTTCAATGTAAACAATTTAAGTACAAGTTACCGCAAGGAGGCACATTGGATATAAGATAGAAACTTGATAATCCAATGACTTGGCTTTTGACAATATGAATGATGAAGTCCCCTTAATTCTTCATAATATAGCCAAGTCTCCAATGCCCTCCAACAACACCTATTGATCAAGTTTGAGCTTGTTGGTCTCCAACCAAGTTGGGTCCTAAGAGGTTAGTCGCAATAGGCTTGGCTACCCAAATGGTTCTTTTCTTGACACCACTTTGAGTACCAACAATCTTGGCAAACACATTGCCAACCTTATCCTTCCCAAGAGAATAAATATCATCAATAATAATTGGGTTGGATAAGTTACCATTCGTGCATGAAGAAGCAAAGTGACCCTTCTTCCGACATAAGTAGCAACATTTACCCTTTACTTTCTTCTCAATTGATTTCTCAACTTGAGGAGCGTTGACTTGGGTCTTCTTGGGAAGTGGCCTTTCTTCAACTTGACGTTGGGCATGGGATTGAACTTGTGGCCGCTTCCCTTGTTGCTTGTCACTATGGGGCTTCTTCTTCAATGGGCAAGATCTAACATGGTGCCCTTCTATCTTGCACTTGAAGCAAACAATCTTGGCCGAATTCTTGACTTGTTCTTGGCCCTTCTTATTGTTGCTCTTGGACTTCTTCTTCTTATTGGAGTTGAATCCAAGTCCACCTTTGTCATTGGGGGATTTTTGCACACTCAAAATATTCTTGAGTGTGGACTTCCCTTCATGACTCTTTTCCAAGTCTTTCTTCAAGGAAGTGACTTGGGCCTTGAGCTCTTTGATTTCCTCTACATGGTTAGTATCAACACAAGTACTAGAGGAAGTATAAGCATCATTGTTAGAGCAACAAGGCAAGGAAAGTAATTCATCACAAGATGTACCAATGTTATGCATAGGCGAATTACGAGGACTAGCACATGTTAATAAAGCATTTTTACTAGATGTAGTGCTAAGGTCCACATGAGGCTCACTAGATGTTACCTTAGTAGTACAAGCCTCATGAACTATCTTTAGCACATCATGGGATACTAGAAGATCACCATGAGAGCTCGAGAGCTTTTCATGACTTTCTTCCAATTTCCCATAATTGCTAGATAGCAACTCAAGTTGAGCCCTTAGCTCAACATTCTCCTTCAATATGGATGCTTCACAAGAAATAGAGTTAGTAGCACAAGCATCATCATTAACAACAAGAGGAGAAGGCAACTTGGCAAGCTCTTTAGCATATGAAGCTTGAAGTTGAGCATGAGACTCGGTGAGTTCAATGAGCGAACTCTTAACGACCCTTGAGCCATTTTCGAGGTGCTCAAAGTCCTCAAGGAGTTTAGCATGCACAAATTCAAGCTTATCATTTTTAGTTCTAAAATCATTAGCCACCTTGAGAGCTCTTTCATGGGATTCCTTTAATCTAGATAATTCTAGAGCAAAGGTCTCCTCAAGAGATTCCTTGGTGGTTTGTTCAAGTTCAAGAGCTTCAGATAGCTCCGCAATCTCATTAGCGTAATCACGCTCATGATCTTCCATTTTCTCAATGGTGGCCTCATGCTCCTCGAGATGAGATTCCAACTCCTCCATATATTTCTTGCCCTCAATGGCAATGGTCATAATTTCCATGAAGTTGGAACGAGCAATTTTATTCTTATGAAGAGCTTTAAAAATCATTTCTCCCTTAATTTTTAAGGAAGCAACATTATCATTCTCTTCATCATTATCCTCATCATCACTAGCATCAACATCATCATCAAGAGATATATTGGGGTTCAAAGGAGGAGATACCTTTGAAGCCTTAGCCATAAGGCAAAAAGCAATAGATGATGATGTAGGATCCCTTGAGGCCCCATTCAAGACCACATCTTGTTCCATGGAGTGTTGGGTTTCCTCTACATTGTTAGCACAATAACTCGAGGAAATAGATACATTTTTATCATGGCAACAAGATATAGCAAGCATATCATTATGAGATATAGTCAAGCAATTTCTACATGATATGCAAGGACTATCAACACAAGCATGTGAAACATTTAGAGTGCTCGAAGTGTTGAAGTCCAAAGATGAAGCATTGCAATAAGATAGTGATGAAGAATCATCAACAATAAGCCCACTATCATCATTGCAATGAACACCACTACTCACCATAACATTACCTTGTGGCAAACCACATGTAGGTGAAGTAGAAGAAGTTGAGAAGACAACACGGCCGGAGGTGGAGGGAGAACAATCATCCCTACAAATCTTGGACACACCATATTTATCTTGAAGCTTTGTCCACAACTCATGAGCATCCCGAAACGGCATGAGTTGAAATATAACTACATTGCTCAAAGCATCAAAAAGCACATTAGAAGCTTGAGCATTGAGATAAGAGTTTTTCTCATCCTCTAAAGATAAGTTTTGAGAATCCTTTGGAGGAGAAAAACCCATATCTACAATTCGCTCTAAATTTGGGTCCATGACCCTAAAGAGATTAAGCATGCGAATTACCCAAACATCAAAATTTGTGCCATTGAAACTAAGAGTGTCAAAGAATCCTAATCCCCTAGTCGACATCTTTACTCTCTAGGCGGTTAAGCCTAATAATGAGAGACGAGGCTCTGATACCAATTGAAAGATCGTGGATGTCGCCTAGAGGGGGGGGGTGAATAGGCGCTTTAAAATAATTACGGTTTAGGCTTGAACAAATGCGGAATAAACCTAGCGGTTAATTTGTCAAGCACAAAACCTAAATCGACTAGGCTCACCTATGTGCACCAACAACTTATGCTAAGCAAGATAAACAACTAAGTGATAGCAAGATATATAACAAGAAACAATATGGCTATCACAAAGTAAAGTGCATAAGTAAAGGGCTCGGGTAAGAGATAACCGAGGCACGCGGAGACGACGATGTATCCCGAAGTTCACACCCTTGCGGATGCTAATCTCCGTTAGAGCGGTGTGGAGGCACAATGCTCCCCAACAATGCCACTAGGGCCACCGTATTCTCCTCACGCCCTCGCACAATGCAAGGTGCCGTGATTCCACTAAGGGACCCTTGAGGGCGGTCACCGAACCCGTACAAATGGCAACCCTTGAGGGCGGTCACCGAACCCGTACACTTTGGCAACCCTTGGGGGCGGTCACCGGTACCCGTCAAATTGCTCGGGGTGATCTCCACAACCTAATTGGAGACCCCGACGCTTGCCCGGAGCTTCACCACAATGGAATGTGGCTCCGAGGCACCACCAAGCCGTCTAGGGCGCCAAGGCACCCAAGAGGAACAAGCTCAAGGGTGCTCAAACACCCAAGAGTAATAAGCTTCTCAACTACTAACTTCCACGTATCACCGTGGAGAACTCAAACCGATGCAACTAATGCAATGGCAAGGGCACACGGAGTGCCCAAGTCCTCCTCTCCCAAATCCCACCAAAGCAACTAATGCTAGGGAGGAAAATGAGAGGAAGAACGAAGAAGAACACGAAGAACTCCAAGAACTAGATCCAAGGGGTTCCCCTCACTTAGAGGAGAAAGTGATTGGTGGAAATGTGGATCTAGATCTCCTCTCTCTTTTCCCTCAAGAAGGAGCAAGAATCATTGGAGGGATTGAGAGATAGGCAAAGCTCTAGAAAGTCAACAATGGAGGAGAGAGAGCTTAGAAGAGATAAGAAAACCGTTGGGGAAGAAGACCCCTTTTATAGGGCCACCCCAAATCCAACCGTTACCCGTGCTGGACGCGTACAAGCGGTACTACCGCTCTTGCGAGCGGTACTACCGCTTAAGCGGTAGTAATTCAAAAACAGCAGGCGAGAACACGAGACTGGAGCGGTAGTGCCGCACCAATCGGTACTACCGCTCAACTAAGCGGTACTACCGCTAGAGGGAAAAGTGGTAACAGAAACTCGCACACAGGGAAAACCCCAAGCGGTAGTGGAAGCGGTAGTAGGGGCGGTAGTACCGCGCAAGCGGTACTACCGTTCTAGTACCGCTCTACTACCGCTAGAGGGAAAAGTGGTAACAGAAACTCGCACAGAGGAAAAACCCCAAGCGGTAGTGGAAGCGGTAGTAGGGGCGGTAGTACCGCCAGAGCGGTACTACCGTGCTACTACCGCTCTACTACCGTGAATGGCAATCTGGCAACAGAAAGTTGCACGCTCGGGGAAACCCCAAGCGGTAGTGCCACGGAAGTACCAGCGGTACTACCGTGGGCACCAGCGGTACTACCGCTTGCAAGCTACTGAAAATCCACAGAAAACAGAGGATACAAATAAAACCAGAACTGCCATAACTTCTGCAAATGAGCTCCGAATTGAGCAAACTCAAGCTTGTTGGATAGAAGACAACGAGTACTATCCAAACAGCGACTGGTTATAATAAGAAGTGGCAGGGGAGATATGCCTAACATATAGAGATGAGAAACCTCTATGAATGAAGAACCGGCATAAACTCCAACATCGAAAACATCATAGAAGATGCATATATGAACTCCGTTTTCGATGAACTCGAGCTTGTCATGAAGATGACCAAAAGCTCAAAGACTCACAAAGAGAAACACCAAACACAAACCAAGAAAGATGATGCAAGGATGCAATGGTTTGAGCTCTCTACGAATGATACGATAAAGCTACTCACTTGAGAGCCCCCCTTGATAGTACGGCTATCGATCCTAAAACCCGGTCTCCCAACTACCACCATGAGACCGGTAAAATAGAAAACCTATCAAGGGCAAACCTTTGCCTTGCGCATAGTCCACTTGAGCTAGATGATGACGATCTTGACCTCCTCAAGTTGGACCACCTTTCTTGATTGCGCCGGCTCGATGAAGACTAGTTGATTGCTCCCCCATACTCCACTATGGGTGAGCCACTCTTCGGCACATCTTCACAAGTCCATTGTCACCACAATGGACAGCAAGCTTCAAGCATGTGATCTCTTCGTGATGCTCCACTTGAACTTGCACACCGCAATCTTGATGACGATCACCACTTGATGTCATCCTCCATGGGTTGTGTGATATCTTCCTTTTGATGCACGCCCATGGAAACAAACCTAACCCCACAAAGAACTCTTGCATAGAACATGGGTTAGTACACAAAGCGTAATGGACAATGCTTACCATACCGTGAGATCACTTGATCCCACTCGGTACATCTTCTACGCTTTGTGTGTTGATCAACTCGAATCACTCTTCATATTTAGTCTTGATCAACCTTGAATCTTTCCAACTCTCTTCATTAGGATGATGTCTTGAAGGTAAACATGAATGTTCACACAATCTCCTTCTTCAAGACATGCTTGCAATAGGCTCATCTCTTACATGACCAATCTTTGGATAACTCCATGAATAACCTTGGTCAACACATATTCTTCTTCAAATCACCTTGAGACCAACAAATGGTCTACAAGCAAAGCCTATGGACAAACCCTTCAAATATAACTCAAGGCAACCATTAGTCCATAGAGATTGTCATCAATTACCAAAACCAAACATGGGGGCAGCACATGTTCTTTCAATCTCCCCCATTTTGGTAATTGATGACAATCACTTTCAAGAGAGTTTATATAAGGAATTAAGCATCACCATGCAAAGAAACAACTAATAATGCAAGAGCATGTGATGCAAATGCTTAGGAACAAAACCAAAGCAAACATGAAGAGATAGCTCTCTAAACTTCTCCACAAAACTCTCTAAACTTCTCCCCCATTGGCATCGATTGCCAAAATGGGCGAAAAGCTTAGAAGGCCAACATAATATGTGTTCCTCCATAAATTGTGTATTTCTCAAAATATGAGTGGAGTACAATACACATACCCAATGATGAATAGTTGGAGGAAGACAAACTATATTGAGGATCCAAAGATTGCAAAAAGGATGATATGGCACAAAGACATACCAAAGAGAGAAGCAAGCAATCTAAGGATACCAAAAGGACCAATCAATCAAATGATCCGATACCAATTGATAGAAACCAATTGAAGGATACCAATTGGACCAATCAATCAAATGATCCGACGAGCCATACGAACAACAGATATTATGATATGAGCAAAGGAGTGTTCTAAAGACATAGGGGAGCTCCCCAAGGTTCATGCACAAATTAGAATTTTTGCATTAAAATACAAAGTGCACAACCATGGAATCATCACTCCCCCAAAATCAATAGAAACTCACAACAAGTGCAAGTGAGCATATAGGAAACTAAGCCTAGCACTTGCAACAAACACATGGTTGAGCAACATGAAAGAGAGGCAACTTAGGAATAGGCTCAACCAAAACGATGTGTGCGAGTCATGGCAAAGCACTTGAGAAGACTAATATAAGGATGAGCATTAAGCATCAACATAGTCTTTAATAAATGAGATACAAGGTGCAAGACACGTCCTTCCCACACACAACAAGCAAATGGGTTCACAAGCTCACTAAAATGCGAATTAACTACAAAGCTTGTGACAACCCACGGCGAAGATAGAAAAAGATAGCTTTGTCAAGAGGAGGGATACCAATTGACATGGCGAAAGCCTCGTCAAGACAAGCATGAGGAAAACAATCTTCACCACAAAAGAGTGCAACAAGATGCAAGGATATAAGATCCGCACTCAAGACAAACGATTTCACGGAGCCACCAAAGAAATAATACAAGAAAGACAAGGTGGTCGTGAAAGGAAGGATATCATCTAGAGATGTAATTTCTCTCAAGTGTATAAGGTTCTAGGTAGATGAAAATCATGATGATATCAATCCACAAAGAAGGATATACACACGAAATAGTTACAACACGAAGGAACAAGATATCCAAAAGGAAGTCATAAATATACCAATAAGATCTTTGCTTGAAAGCATAGCACATGGCTTAATATTGTCTTATTGTATATCAATGAATTCTAACTACACAAACATCAAAGACATCACAACTCGCAAGAAGAGATCATTGTTGGGATGCTTTGAGAAAGGAAACAAGTATCACTAGAACGGATCAAGAAAATCATGCCATGATGCAACCTACACAAGGTTGAATGTAATAAATGTATGCATGAAGTTGATACTTGTTACCGAGATAGCATTGGAATGATGTAGAAGATACCAATTGAAGGTAGTAGAAAGTAGTTCGTTGATCATCCTAGCTTGACTCCGATAAGCACATGGTGACAACACCTTCCTTGTGAGTGAGCCGAGCATCCAATGCCTCTCCAATTGTTCCTAGAACAACATCACAAACAAAATGGTGCCCAAACTCATTGGGACCAAAGAGTTAGAGAACCCACAATACATAGGACAAACTCCACATAAATATGTGCATATAGAAATGAAATTGAATTTCATGCACATCTCATCCAATTTGAGACTTGGTGGAGTTTCCCCTATATATTGGGTCAAAGAAAGAAAGCATGCCAAAGGAAATACATAAGGTAAATATGCATGCACAAGACTTTCAAGGACCAAAGGGAGATACAATTTGGACAAAACACCAAGTAAACCAAGAAGGCAACCAAAAGATTGACACGACATAAGGTCGTCCAAATTATATCAAAGAACCAACACAACTCATGATTTAAGACAAATAGAGATCAACACATGAGAAGAGATGCCAATCGAAACCAAACCAAATCAACACATGATTTGATAAGATACCAATTGAAAAGATACCAAGTGAAAATAAGATACCAAATGAAGAAATAATCACTTGAAGGATACCAAATAAAAGATACATCAAGGAATGAGATATCCAATGATATACGCAAAAAGAAAGATATCGAACTCCCAAAAGAGAGGATGGTTCCAAACAAACAAAGCCCTCTACAAAGTTTCATGATGGCACAAAGTACCAAAAAGAAACGGCATGCCTTCCACCAACACACACTTGATAAGGATCACACGATGAGTGTTTTAGAGAAAATAGGATAGCTCCCCCAAGCGTTGTGCATTATAGAGAATTTGCATTTGAATACAAAATGCACAAGATGGGATCACCACTTTCACTATATCTCGAACAACACTAGACAAGATCAAGAAAATAACAAGATCCACAAGTGGTATGGAAGACAATGGGAGTTGACACAAACCTTGGCAAGAGATAAGACAATTAAGCACAAGCCAACGAAAAGATGATTCAACAATTTCTACCACATACAAGAATACCAATTGTACAAGTACAAGAAGTATTTGGAATGAATTCCCGGTGGTAGATTGTAAAGCAATCCAACATCATCTTCACACCAAACAACATAAGCAAATTGCAACTTGTAGAGCTAACATGCCACCTAGGAACAAGATAATTTACTATATCAACTCTAAGTGACAATATCTCAAATGTACACATTTTCTAGGCTTGTAATATATACTAAGCATATTACTCCCCCATAATGTGATACCAATGACAACCAAACAAGAGGCAATAAGAGGAATGCAACACGAGATAATTAATGGATTATTTAGAATTTGAATTTCTTATGAGAAGACATACCACATAGAGACTAGATAATCTTGCAATATCAATACTAGGTGGTATTCCTCATGTACACACATTTGTAGGTTCGTGAAGTGCACGAAGCTCATCACTCCCCTAAAATGGGATGTTCCATTAATCTCTCACAAGAGCCAACTAAGATACAAACAAGATGCAAAAAGGCTCAACACAACACTCACGCATACATGATGTGCAAACCAACATACACATACTTGATTACTCAAGACAAGCAAATTGGAAGCACAACATATATACAAACACATGCAAGGTACACAACCAAACATGCAAAGGGGCAAGTAACTTTCAATGTAAACAATTTAAGTACAAGTTACCGCAAGGAGGCACATTGGATATAAGATAGAAACTTGATAATCCAATGACTTGGCTTTTGACAATATGAATGATGAAGTCCCCTTAATTCTTCATAATATAGCCAAGTCTCCAATGCCCTCCAACAACACCTATTGATCAAGTTTGAGCTTGTTGGTCTCCAACCAAGTTGGGTCCTAAGAGGTTAGTCGCAATAGGCTTGGCTACCCAAATGGTTCTTTTCTTGACACCACTTTGAGTACCAACAATCTTGGCAAACACATTGCCAACCTTATCCTTCCCAAGAGAATAAATATCATCAATAATAATTGGGTTGGATAAGTTACCATTCGTGCATGAAGAAGCAAAGTGACCCTTCTTCCGACATAAGTAGCAACATTTACCCTTTACTTTCTTCTCAATTGATTTCTCAACTTGAGGAGCGTTGACTTGGGTCTTCTTGGGAAGTGGCCTTTCTTCAACTTGACGTTGGGCATGGGATTGAACTTGTGGCCGCTTCCCTTGTTGCTTGTCACTATGGGGCTTCTTCTTCAATGGGCAAGATCTAACATGGTGCCCTTCTATCTTGCACTTGAAGCAAACAATCTTGGCCGAATTCTTGACTTGTTCTTGGCCCTTCTTATTGTTGCTCTTGGACTTCTTCTTCTTATTGGAGTTGAATCCAAGTCCACCTTTGTCATTGGGGGATTTTTGCACACTCAAAATATTCTTGAGTGTGGACTTCCCTTCATGACTCTTTTCCAAGTCTTTCTTCAAGGAAGTGACTTGGGCCTTGAGCTCTTTGATTTCCTCTACATGGTTAGTATCAACACAAGTACTAGAGGAAGTATAAGCATCATTGTTAGAGCAACAAGGCAAGGAAAGTAATTCATCACAAGATGTACCAATGTTATGCATAGGCGAATTACGAGGACTAGCACATGTTAATAAAGCATTTTTACTAGATGTAGTGCTAAGGTCCACATGAGGCTCACTAGATGTTACCTTAGTAGTACAAGCCTCATGAACTATCTTTAGCACATCATGGGATACTAGAAGATCACCATGAGAGCTCGAGAGCTTTTCATGACTTTCTTCCAATTTCCCATAATTGCTAGATAGCAACTCAAGTTGAGCCCTTAGCTCAACATTCTCCTTCAATATGGATGCTTCACAAGAAATAGAGTTAGTAGCACAAGCATCATCATTAACAACAAGAGGAGAAGGCAACTTGGCAAGCTCTTTAGCATATGAAGCTTGAAGTTGAGCATGAGACTCGGTGAGTTCAATGAGCGAACTCTTAACGACCCTTGAGCCATTTTCGAGGTGCTCAAAGTCCTCAAGGAGTTTAGCATGCACAAATTCAAGCTTATCATTTTTAGTTCTAAAATCATTAGCCACCTTGAGAGCTCTTTCATGGGATTCCTTTAATCTAGATAATTCTAGAGCAAAGGTCTCCTCAAGAGATTCCTTGGTGGTTTGTTCAAGTTCAAGAGCTTCAGATAGCTCCGCAATCTCATTAGCGTAATCACGCTCATGATCTTCCATTTTCTCAATGGTGGCCTCATGCTCCTCGAGATGAGATTCCAACTCCTCCATATATTTCTTGCCCTCAATGGCAATGGTCATAATTTCCATGAAGTTGGAACGAGCAATTTTATTCTTATGAAGAGCTTTAAAAATCATTTCTCCCTTAATTTTTAAGGAAGCAACATTATCATTCTCTTCATCATTATCCTCATCATCACTAGCATCAACATCATCATCAAGAGATATATTGGGGTTCAAAGGAGGAGATACCTTTGAAGCCTTAGCCATAAGGCAAAAAGCAATAGATGATGATGTAGGATCCCTTGAGGCCCCATTCAAGACCACATCTTGTTCCATGGAGTGTTGGGTTTCCTCTACATTGTTAGCACAATAACTCGAGGAAATAGATACATTTTTATCATGGCAACAAGATATAGCAAGCATATCATTATGAGATATAGTCAAGCAATTTCTACATGATATGCAAGGACTATCAACACAAGCATGTGAAACATTTAGAGTGCTCGAAGTGTTGAAGTCCAAAGATGAAGCATTGCAATAAGATAGTGATGAAGAATCATCAACAATAAGCCCACTATCATCATTGCAATGAACACCACTACTCACCATAACATTACCTTGTGGCAAACCACATGTAGGTGAAGTAGAAGAAGTTGAGAAGACAACACGGCCGGAGGTGGAGGGAGAACAATCATCCCTACAAATCTTGGACACACCATATTTATCTTGAAGCTTTGTCCACAACTCATGAGCATCCCGAAACGGCATGAGTTGAAATATAACTACATTGCTCAAAGCATCAAAAAGCACATTAGAAGCTTGAGCATTGAGATAAGAGTTTTTCTCATCCTCTAAAGATAAGTTTTGAGAATCCTTTGGAGGAGAAAAACCCATATCTACAATTCGCTCTAAATTTGGGTCCATGACCCTAAAGAGATTAAGCATGCGAATTACCCAAACATCAAAATTTGTGCCATTGAAACTAAGAGTGTCAAAGAATCCTAATCCCCTAGTCGACATCTTTACTCTCTAGGCGGTTAAGCCTAATAATGAGAGACGAGGCTCTGATACCAATTGAAAGATCGTGGATGTCGCCTAGAGGGGGGGGGGTGAATAGGCGCTTTAAAATAATTACGGTTTAGGCTTGAACAAATGCGGAATAAACCTAGCGGTTAATTTGTCAAGCACAAAACCTAAATCGACTAGGCTCACCTATGTGCACCAACAACTTATGCTAAGCAAGATAAACAACTAAGTGATAGCAAGATATATAACAAGAAACAATATGGCTATCACAAAGTAAAGTGCATAAGTAAAGGGCTCGGGTAAGAGATAACCGAGGCACGCGGAGACGACGATGTATCCCGAAGTTCACACCCTTGCGGATGCTAATCTCCGTTAGAGCGGTGTGGAGGCACAATGCTCCCCAACAATGCCACTAGGGCCACCGTATTCTCCTCACGCCCTCGCACAATGCAAGGTGCCGTGATTCCACTAAGGGACCCTTGAGGGCGGTCACCGAACCCGTACAAATGGCAACCCTTGAGGGCGGTCACCGAACCCGTACACTTTGGCAACCCTTGGGGGCGGTCACCGGTACCCGTCAAATTGCTCGGGGTGATCTCCACAACCTAATTGGAGACCCCGACGCTTGCCCGGAGCTTCACCACAATGGAATGTGGCTCCGAGGCACCACCAAGCCGTCTAGGGCGCCAAGGCACCCAAGAGGAACAAGCTCAAGGGTGCTCAAACACCCAAGAGTAATAAGCTTCTCAACTACTAACTTCCACGTATCACCGTGGAGAACTCAAACCGATGCAACTAATGCAATGGCAAGGGCACACGGAGTGCCCAAGTCCTCCTCTCCCAAATCCCACCAAAGCAACTAATGCTAGGGAGGAAAATGAGAGGAAGAACGAAGAAGAACACGAAGAACTCCAAGAACTAGATCCAAGGGGTTCCCCTCACTTAGAGGAGAAAGTGATTGGTGGAAATGTGGATCTAGATCTCCTCTCTCTTTTCCCTCAAGAAGGAGCAAGAATCATTGGAGGGATTGAGAGATAGGCAAAGCTCTAGAAAGTCAACAATGGAGGAGAGAGAGCTTAGAAGAGATAAGAAAACCGTTGGGGAAGAAGACCCCTTTTATAGGGCCACCCCAAATCCAACCGTTACCCGTGCTGGACGCGTACAAGCGGTACTACCGCTCTTGCGAGCGGTACTACCGCTTAAGCGGTAGTAATTCAAAAACAGCAGGCGAGAACACGAGACTGGAGCGGTAGTGCCGCACCAAGCGGTACTACCGCTAGAGGGAAAAGTGGTAACAGAAACTCGCACACAGGGAAAACCCCAAGCGGTAGTGGAAGCGGTAGTAGGGGCGGTAGTACCGCGCAAGCGGTACTACCGTTCTAGTACCGCTCTACTACCGCTAGAGGGAAAAGTGGTAACAGAAACTCGCACAGAGGAAAAACCCCAAGCGGTAGTGGAAGCGGTAGTAGGGGCGGTAGTACCGCCAGAGCGGTACTACCGTGCTACTACCGCTCTACTACCGTGAATGGCAATCTGGCAACAGAAAGTTGCACGCTCGGGGAAACCCCAAGCGGTAGTGCCACGGAAGTACCAGCGGTACTACCGTGGGCACCAGCGGTACTACCGCTTGCAAGCTACTGAAAATCCACAGAAAACAGAGGATACAAATAAAACCAGAACTGCCATAACTTCTGCAAATGAGCTCCGAATTGAGCAAACTCAAGCTTGTTGGATAGAAGACAACGAGTACTATCCAAACAGCGACTGGTTATAATAAGAAGTGGCAGGGGAGATATGCCTAACATATAGAGATGAGAAACCTCTATGAATGAAGAACCGGCATAAACTCCAACATCGAAAACATCATAGAAGATGCATATATGAACTCCGTTTTCGATGAACTCGAGCTTGTCATGAAGATGACCAAAAGCTCAAAGACTCACAAAGAGAAACACCAAACACAAACCAAGAAAGATGATGCAAGGATGCAATGGTTTGAGCTCTCTACGAATGATACGATAAAGCTACTCACTTGAGAGCCCCCCTTGATAGTACGGCTATCGATCCTAAAACCCGGTCTCCCAACTACCACCATGAGACCGGTAAAATAGAAAACCTATCAAGGGCAAACCTTTGCCTTGCGCATAGTCCACTTGAGCTAGATGATGACGATCTTGACCTCCTCAAGTTGGACCACCTTTCTTGATTGCGCCGGCTCGATGAAGACTAGTTGATTGCTCCCCCATACTCCACTATGGGTGAGCCACTCTTCGGCACATCTTCACAAGTCCATTGTCACCACAATGGACAGCAAGCTTCAAGCATGTGATCTCTTCGTGATGCTCCACTTGAACTTGCAC
The DNA here is from genome assembly GCA_039707655.1 of Elymus sibiricus. Classification (NCBI taxonomy): domain Eukaryota; kingdom Viridiplantae; phylum Streptophyta; class Magnoliopsida; order Poales; family Poaceae; genus Elymus; species Elymus sibiricus. Next base: position 246,536,683 of record CM077665.1, read on the forward strand.
ACCGCAATCTTGATGACGATCACCACTTGATGTCATCCTCCATGGGTTGTGTGATATCTTCCTTTTGATGCACGCCCATGGAAACAAACCTAACCCCACAAAGAACTCTTGCATAGAACATGGGTTAGTACACAAAGCGTAATGGACAATGCTTACCATACCGTGAGATCACTTGATCCCACTCGGTACATCTTCTACGCTTTGTGTGTTGATCAACTCGAATCACTCTTCATATTTAGTCTTGATCAACCTTGAATCTTTCCAACTCTCTTCATTAGGATGATGTCTTGAAGGTAAACATGAATGTTCACACAATCTCCTTCTTCAAGACATGCTTGCAATAGGCTCATCTCTTACATGACCAATCTTTGGATAACTCCATGAATAACCTTGGTCAACACATATTCTTCTTCAAATCACCTTGAGACCAACAAATGGTCTACAAGCAAAGCCTATGGACAAACCCTTCAAATATAACTCAAGGCAACCATTAGTCCATAGAGATTGTCATCAATTACCAAAACCAAACATGGGGGCAGCACATGTTCTTTCAATCTCCCCCATTTTGGTAATTGATGACAATCACTTTCAAGAGAGTTTATATAAGGAATTAAGCATCACCATGCAAAGAAACAACTAATAATGCAAGAGCATGTGATGCAAATGCTTAGGAACAAAACCAAAGCAAACATGAAGAGATAGCTCTCTAAACTTCTCCACAAAACTCTCTAAACTTCTCCCCCATTGGCATCGATTGCCAAAATGGGCGAAAAGCTTAGAAGGCCAACATAATATGTGTTCCTCCATAAATTGTGTATTTCTCAAAATATGAGTGGAGTACAATACACATACCCAATGATGAATAGTTGGAGGAAGACAAACTATATTGAGGATCCAAAGATTGCAAAAAGGATGATATGGCACAAAGACATACCAAAGAGAGAAGCAAGCAATCTAAGGATACCAAAAGGACCAATCAATCAAATGATCCGATACCAATTGATAGAAACCAATTGAAGGATACCAATTGGACCAATCAATCAAATGATCCGACGAGCCATACGAACAACAGATATTATGATATGAGCAAAGGAGTGTTCTAAAGACATAGGGGAGCTCCCCAAGGTTCATGCACAAATTAGAATTTTTGCATTAAAATACAAAGTGCACAACCATGGAATCATCACTCCCCCAAAATCAATAGAAACTCACAACAAGTGCAAGTGAGCATATAGGAAACTAAGCCTAGCACTTGCAACAAACACATGGTTGAGCAACATGAAAGAGAGGCAACTTAGGAATAGGCTCAACCAAAACGATGTGTGCGAGTCATGGCAAAGCACTTGAGAAGACTAATATAAGGATGAGCATTAAGCATCAACATAGTCTTTAATAAATGAGATACAAGGTGCAAGACACGTCCTTCCCACACACAACAAGCAAATGGGTTCACAAGCTCACTAAAATGCGAATTAACTACAAAGCTTGTGACAACCCACGGCGAAGATAGAAAAAGATAGCTTTGTCAAGAGGAGGGATACCAATTGACATGGCGAAAGCCTCGTCAAGACAAGCATGAGGAAAACAATCTTCACCACAAAAGAGTGCAACAAGATGCAAGGATATAAGATCCGCACTCAAGACAAACGATTTCACGGAGCCACCAAAGAAATAATACAAGAAAGACAAGGTGGTCGTGAAAGGAAGGATATCATCTAGAGATGTAATTTCTCTCAAGTGTATAAGGTTCTAGGTAGATGAAAATCATGATGATATCAATCCACAAAGAAGGATATACACACGAAATAGTTACAACACGAAGGAACAAGATATCCAAAAGGAAGTCATAAATATACCAATAAGATCTTTGCTTGAAAGCATAGCACATGGCTTAATATTGTCTTATTGTATATCAATGAATTCTAACTACACAAACATCAAAGACATCACAACTCGCAAGAAGAGATCATTGTTGGGATGCTTTGAGAAAGGAAACAAGTATCACTAGAACGGATCAAGAAAATCATGCCATGATGCAACCTACACAAGGTTGAATGTAATAAATGTATGCATGAAGTTGATACTTGTTACCGAGATAGCATTGGAATGATGTAGAAGATACCAATTGAAGGTAGTAGAAAGTAGTTCGTTGATCATCCTAGCTTGACTCCGATAAGCACATGGTGACAACACCTTCCTTGTGAGTGAGCCGAGCATCCAATGCCTCTCCAATTGTTCCTAGAACAACATCACAAACAAAATGGTGCCCAAACTCATTGGGACCAAAGAGTTAGAGAACCCACAATACATAGGACAAACTCCACATAAATATGTGCATATAGAAATGAAATTGAATTTCATGCACATCTCATCCAATTTGAGACTTGGTGGAGTTTCCCCTATATATTGGGTCAAAGAAAGAAAGCATGCCAAAGGAAATACATAAGGTAAATATGCATGCACAAGACTTTCAAGGACCAAAGGGAGATACAATTTGGACAAAACACCAAGTAAACCAAGAAGGCAACCAAAAGATTGACACGACATAAGGTCGTCCAAATTATATCAAAGAACCAACACAACTCATGATTTAAGACAAATAGAGATCAACACATGAGAAGAGATGCCAATCGAAACCAAACCAAATCAACACATGATTTGATAAGATACCAATTGAAAAGATACCAAGTGAAAATAAGATACCAAATGAAGAAATAATCACTTGAAGGATACCAAATAAAAGATACATCAAGGAATGAGATATCCAATGATATACGCAAAAAGAAAGATATCGAACTCCCAAAAGAGAGGATGGTTCCAAACAAACAAAGCCCTCTACAAAGTTTCATGATGGCACAAAGTACCAAAAAGAAACGGCATGCCTTCCACCAACACACACTTGATAAGGATCACACGATGAGTGTTTTAGAGAAAATAGGATAGCTCCCCCAAGCGTTGTGCATTATAGAGAATTTGCATTTGAATACAAAATGCACAAGATGGGATCACCACTTTCACTATATCTCGAACAACACTAGACAAGATCAAGAAAATAACAAGATCCACAAGTGGTATGGAAGACAATGGGAGTTGACACAAACCTTGGCAAGAGATAAGACAATTAAGCACAAGCCAACGAAAAGATGATTCAACAATTTCTACCACATACAAGAATACCAATTGTACAAGTACAAGAAGTATTTGGAATGAATTCCCGGTGGTAGATTGTAAAGCAATCCAACATCATCTTCACACCAAACAACATAAGCAAATTGCAACTTGTAGAGCTAACATGCCACCTAGGAACAAGATAATTTACTATATCAACTCTAAGTGACAATATCTCAAATGTACACATTTTCTAGGCTTGTAATATATACTAAGCATATTACTCCCCCATAATGTGATACCAATGACAACCAAACAAGAGGCAATAAGAGGAATGCAACACGAGATAATTAATGGATTATTTAGAATTTGAATTTCTTATGAGAAGACATACCACATAGAGACTAGATAATCTTGCAATATCAATACTAGGTGGTATTCCTCATGTACACACATTTGTAGGTTCGTGAAGTGCACGAAGCTCATCACTCCCCTAAAATGGGATGTTCCATTAATCTCTCACAAGAGCCAACTAAGATACAAACAAGATGCAAAAAGGCTCAACACAACACTCACGCATACATGATGTGCAAACCAACATACACATACTTGATTACTCAAGACAAGCAAATTGGAAGCACAACATATATACAAACACATGCAAGGTACACAACCAAACATGCAAAGGGGCAAGTAACTTTCAATGTAAACAATTTAAGTACAAGTTACCGCAAGGAGGCACATTGGATATAAGATAGAAACTTGATAATCCAATGACTTGGCTTTTGACAATATGAATGATGAAGTCCCCTTAATTCTTCATAATATAGCCAAGTCTCCAATGCCCTCCAACAACACCTATTGATCAAGTTTGAGCTTGTTGGTCTCCAACCAAGTTGGGTCCTAAGAGGTTAGTCGCAATAGGCTTGGCTACCCAAATGGTTCTTTTCTTGACACCACTTTGAGTACCAACAATCTTGGCAAACACATTGCCAACCTTATCCTTCCCAAGAGAATAAATATCATCAATAATAATTGGGTTGGATAAGTTACCATTCGTGCATGAAGAAGCAAAGTGACCCTTCTTCCGACATAAGTAGCAACATTTACCCTTTACTTTCTTCTCAATTGATTTCTCAACTTGAGGAGCGTTGACTTGGGTCTTCTTGGGAAGTGGCCTTTCTTCAACTTGACGTTGGGCATGGGATTGAACTTGTGGCCGCTTCCCTTGTTGCTTGTCACTATGGGGCTTCTTCTTCAATGGGCAAGATCTAACATGGTGCCCTTCTATCTTGCACTTGAAGCAAACAATCTTGGCCGAATTCTTGACTTGTTCTTGGCCCTTCTTATTGTTGCTCTTGGACTTCTTCTTCTTATTGGAGTTGAATCCAAGTCCACCTTTGTCATTGGGGGATTTTTGCACACTCAAAATATTCTTGAGTGTGGACTTCCCTTCATGACTCTTTTCCAAGTCTTTCTTCAAGGAAGTGACTTGGGCCTTGAGCTCTTTGATTTCCTCTACATGGTTAGTATCAACACAAGTACTAGAGGAAGTATAAGCATCATTGTTAGAGCAACAAGGCAAGGAAAGTAATTCATCACAAGATGTACCAATGTTATGCATAGGCGAATTACGAGGACTAGCACATGTTAATAAAGCATTTTTACTAGATGTAGTGCTAAGGTCCACATGAGGCTCACTAGATGTTACCTTAGTAGTACAAGCCTCATGAACTATCTTTAGCACATCATGGGATACTAGAAGATCACCATGAGAGCTCGAGAGCTTTTCATGACTTTCTTCCAATTTCCCATAATTGCTAGATAGCAACTCAAGTTGAGCCCTTAGCTCAACATTCTCCTTCAATATGGATGCTTCACAAGAAATAGAGTTAGTAGCACAAGCATCATCATTAACAACAAGAGGAGAAGGCAACTTGGCAAGCTCTTTAGCATATGAAGCTTGAAGTTGAGCATGAGACTCGGTGAGTTCAATGAGCGAACTCTTAACGACCCTTGAGCCATTTTCGAGGTGCTCAAAGTCCTCAAGGAGTTTAGCATGCACAAATTCAAGCTTATCATTTTTAGTTCTAAAATCATTAGCCACCTTGAGAGCTCTTTCATGGGATTCCTTTAATCTAGATAATTCTAGAGCAAAGGTCTCCTCAAGAGATTCCTTGGTGGTTTGTTCAAGTTCAAGAGCTTCAGATAGCTCCGCAATCTCATTAGCGTAATCACGCTCATGATCTTCCATTTTCTCAATGGTGGCCTCATGCTCCTCGAGATGAGATTCCAACTCCTCCATATATTTCTTGCCCTCAATGGCAATGGTCATAATTTCCATGAAGTTGGAACGAGCAATTTTATTCTTATGAAGAGCTTTAAAAATCATTTCTCCCTTAATTTTTAAGGAAGCAACATTATCATTCTCTTCATCATTATCCTCATCATCACTAGCATCAACATCATCATCAAGAGATATATTGGGGTTCAAAGGAGGAGATACCTTTGAAGCCTTAGCCATAAGGCAAAAAGCAATAGATGATGATGTAGGATCCCTTGAGGCCCCATTCAAGACCACATCTTGTTCCATGGAGTGTTGGGTTTCCTCTACATTGTTAGCACAATAACTCGAGGAAATAGATACATTTTTATCATGGCAACAAGATATAGCAAGCATATCATTATGAGATATAGTCAAGCAATTTCTACATGATATGCAAGGACTATCAACACAAGCATGTGAAACATTTAGAGTGCTCGAAGTGTTGAAGTCCAAAGATGAAGCATTGCAATAAGATAGTGATGAAGAATCATCAACAATAAGCCCACTATCATCATTGCAATGAACACCACTACTCACCATAACATTACCTTGTGGCAAACCACATGTAGGTGAAGTAGAAGAAGTTGAGAAGACAACACGGCCGGAGGTGGAGGGAGAACAATCATCCCTACAAATCTTGGACACACCATATTTATCTTGAAGCTTTGTCCACAACTCATGAGCATCCCGAAACGGCATGAGTTGAAATATAACTACATTGCTCAAAGCATCAAAAAGCACATTAGAAGCTTGAGCATTGAGATAAGAGTTTTTCTCATCCTCTAAAGATAAGTTTTGAGAATCCTTTGGAGGAGAAAAACCCATATCTACAATTCGCTCTAAATTTGGGTCCATGACCCTAAAGAGATTAAGCATGCGAATTACCCAAACATCAAAATTTGTGCCATTGAAACTAAGAGTGTCAAAGAATCCTAATCCCCTAGTCGACATCTTTACTCTCTAGGCGGTTAAGCCTAATAATGAGAGACGAGGCTCTGATACCAATTGAAAGATCGTGGATGTCGCCTAGAGGGGGGGGGGTGAATAGGCGCTTTAAAATAATTACGGTTTAGGCTTGAACAAATGCGGAATAAACCTAGCGGTTAATTTGTCAAGCACAAAACCTAAATCGACTAGGCTCACCTATGTGCACCAACAACTTATGCTAAGCAAGATAAACAACTAAGTGATAGCAAGATATATAACAAGAAACAATATGGCTATCACAAAGTAAAGTGCATAAGTAAAGGGCTCGGGTAAGAGATAACCGAGGCACGCGGAGACGACGATGTATCCCGAAGTTCACACCCTTGCGGATGCTAATCTCCGTTAGAGCGGTGTGGAGGCACAATGCTCCCCAACAATGCCACTAGGGCCACCGTATTCTCCTCACGCCCTCGCACAATGCAAGGTGCCGTGATTCCACTAAGGGACCCTTGAGGGCGGTCACCGAACCCGTACAAATGGCAACCCTTGAGGGCGGTCACCGAACCCGTACACTTTGGCAACCCTTGGGGGCGGTCACCGGTACCCGTCAAATTGCTCGGGGTGATCTCCACAACCTAATTGGAGACCCCGACGCTTGCCCGGAGCTTCACCACAATGGAATGTGGCTCCGAGGCACCACCAAGCCGTCTAGGGCGCCAAGGCACCCAAGAGGAACAAGCTCAAGGGTGCTCAAACACCCAAGAGTAATAAGCTTCTCAACTACTAACTTCCACGTATCACCGTGGAGAACTCAAACCGATGCAACTAATGCAATGGCAAGGGCACACGGAGTGCCCAAGTCCTCCTCTCCCAAATCCCACCAAAGCAACTAATGCTAGGGAGGAAAATGAGAGGAAGAACGAAGAAGAACACGAAGAACTCCAAGAACTAGATCCAAGGGGTTCCCCTCACTTAGAGGAGAAAGTGATTGGTGGAAATGTGGATCTAGATCTCCTCTCTCTTTTCCCTCAAGAAGGAGCAAGAATCATTGGAGGGATTGAGAGATAGGCAAAGCTCTAGAAAGTCAACAATGGAGGAGAGAGAGCTTAGAAGAGATAAGAAAACCGTTGGGGAAGAAGACCCCTTTTATAGGGCCACCCCAAATCCAACCGTTACCCGTGCTGGACGCGTACAAGCGGTACTACCGCTCTTGCGAGCGGTACTACCGCTTAAGCGGTAGTAATTCAAAAACAGCAGGCGAGAACACGAGACTGGAGCGGTAGTGCCGCACCAAGCGGTACTACCGCTAGAGGGAAAAGTGGTAACAGAAACTCGCACACAGGGAAAACCCCAAGCGGTAGTGGAAGCGGTAGTAGGGGCGGTAGTACCGCGCAAGCGGTACTACCGTTCTAGTACCGCTCTACTACCGCTAGAGGGAAAAGTGGTAACAGAAACTCGCACAGAGGAAAAACCCCAAGCGGTAGTGGAAGCGGTAGTAGGGGCGGTAGTACCGCCAGAGCGGTACTACCGTGCTACTACCGCTCTACTACCGTGAATGGCAATCTGGCAACAGAAAGTTGCACGCTCGGGGAAACCCCAAGCGGTAGTGCCACGGAAGTACCAGCGGTACTACCGTGGGCACCAGCGGTACTACCGCTTGCAAGCTACTGAAAATCCACAGAAAACAGAGGATACAAATAAAACCAGAACTGCCATAACTTCTGCAAATGAGCTCCGAATTGAGCAAACTCAAGCTTGTTGGATAGAAGACAACGAGTACTATCCAAACAGCGACTGGTTATAATAAGAAGTGGCAGGGGAGATATGCCTAACATATAGAGATGAGAAACCTCTATGAATGAAGAACCGGCATAAACTCCAACATCGAAAACATCATAGAAGATGCATATATGAACTCCGTTTTCGATGAACTCGAGCTTGTCATGAAGATGACCAAAAGCTCAAAGACTCACAAAGAGAAACACCAAACACAAACCAAGAAAGATGATGCAAGGATGCAATGGTTTGAGCTCTCTACGAATGATACGATAAAGCTACTCACTTGAGAGCCCCCCTTGATAGTACGGCTATCGATCCTAAAACCCGGTCTCCCAACTACCACCATGAGACCGGTAAAATAGAAAACCTATCAAGGGCAAACCTTTGCCTTGCGCATAGTCCACTTGAGCTAGATGATGACGATCTTGACCTCCTCAAGTTGGACCACCTTTCTTGATTGCGCCGGCTCGATGAAGACTAGTTGATTGCTCCCCCATACTCCACTATGGGTGAGCCACTCTTCGGCACATCTTCACAAGTCCATTGTCACCACAATGGACAGCAAGCTTCAAGCATGTGATCTCTTCGTGATGCTCCACTTGAACTTGCACACCGCAATCTTGATGACGATCACCACTTGATGTCATCCTCCATGGGTTGTGTGATATCTTCCTTTTGATGCACGCCCATGGAAACAAACCTAACCCCACAAAGAACTCTTGCATAGAACATGGGTTAGTACACAAAGCGTAATGGACAATGCTTACCATACCGTGAGATCACTTGATCCCACTCGGTACATCTTCTACGCTTTGTGTGTTGATCAACTCGAATCACTCTTCATATTTAGTCTTGATCAACCTTGAATCTTTCCAACTCTCTTCATTAGGATGATGTCTTGAAGGTAAACATGAATGTTCACACAATCTCCTTCTTCAAGACATGCTTGCAATAGGCTCATCTCTTACATGACCAATCTTTGGATAACTCCATGAATAACCTTGGTCAACACATATTCTTCTTCAAATCACCTTGAGACCAACAAATGGTCTACAAGCAAAGCCTATGGACAAACCCTTCAAATATAACTCAAGGCAACCATTAGTCCATAGAGATTGTCATCAATTACCAAAACCAAACATGGGGGCAGCACATGTTCTTTCAATCTCCCCCATTTTGGTAATTGATGACAATCACTTTCAAGAGAGTTTATATAAGGAATTAAGCATCACCATGCAAAGAAACAACTAATAATGCAAGAGCATGTGATGCAAATGCTTAGGAACAAAACCAAAGCAAACATGAAGAGATAGCTCTCTAAACTTCTCCACAAAACTCTCTAAACTTCTCCCCCATTGGCATCGATTGCCAAAATGGGCGAAAAGCTTAGAAGGCCAACATAATATGTGTTCCTCCATAAATTGTGTATTTCTCAAAATATGAGTGGAGTACAATACACATACCCAATGATGAATAGTTGGAGGAAGACAAACTATATTGAGGATCCAAAGATTGCAAAAAGGATGATATGGCACAAAGACATACCAAAGAGAGAAGCAAGCAATCTAAGGATACCAAAAGGACCAATCAATCAAATGATCCGATACCAATTGATAGAAACCAATTGAAGGATACCAATTGGACCAATCAATCAAATGATCCGACGAGCCATACGAACAACAGATATTATGATATGAGCAAAGGAGTGTTCTAAAGACATAGGGGAGCTCCCCAAGGTTCATGCACAAATTAGAATTTTTGCATTAAAATACAAAGTGCACAACCATGGAATCATCACTCCCCCAAAATCAATAGAAACTCACAACAAGTGCAAGTGAGCATATAGGAAACTAAGCCTAGCACTTGCAACAAACACATGGTTGAGCAACATGAAAGAGAGGCAACTTAGGAATAGGCTCAACCAAAACGATGTGTGCGAGTCATGGCAAAGCACTTGAGAAGACTAATATAAGGATGAGCATTAAGCATCAACATAGTCTTTAATAAATGAGATACAAGGTGCAAGACACGTCCTTCCCACACACAACAAGCAAATGGGTTCACAAGCTCACTAAAATGCGAATTAACTACAAAGCTTGTGACAACCCACGGCGAAGATAGAAAAAGATAGCTTTGTCAAGAGGAGGGATACCAATTGACATGGCGAAAGCCTCGTCAAGACAAGCATGAGGAAAACAATCTTCACCACAAAAGAGTGCAACAAGATGCAAGGATATAAGATCCGCACTCAAGACAAACGATTTCACGGAGCCACCAAAGAAATAATACAAGAAAGACAAGGTGGTCGTGAAAGGAAGGATATCATCTAGAGATGTAATTTCTCTCAAGTGTATAAGGTTCTAGGTAGATGAAAATCATGATGATATCAATCCACAAAGAAGGATATACACACGAAATAGTTACAACACGAAGGAACAAGATATCCAAAAGGAAGTCATAAATATACCAATAAGATCTTTGCTTGAAAGCATAGCACATGGCTTAATATTGTCTTATTGTATATCAATGAATTCTAACTACACAAACATCAAAGACATCACAACTCGCAAGAAGAGATCATTGTTGGGATGCTTTGAGAAAGGAAACAAGTATCACTAGAACGGATCAAGAAAATCATGCCATGATGCAACCTACACAAGGTTGAATGTAATAAATGTATGCATGAAGTTGATACTTGTTACCGAGATAGCATTGGAATGATGTAGAAGATACCAATTGAAGGTAGTAGAAAGTAGTTCGTTGATCATCCTAGCTTGACTCCGATAAGCACATGGTGACAACACCTTCCTTGTGAGTGAGCCGAGCATCCAATGCCTCTCCAATTGTTCCTAGAACAACATCACAAACAAAATGGTGCCCAAACTCATTGGGACCAAAGAGTTAGAGAACCCACAATACATAGGACAAACTCCACATAAATATGTGCATATAGAAATGAAATTGAATTTCATGCACATCTCATCCAATTTGAGACTTGGTGGAGTTTCCCCTATATATTGGGTCAAAGAAAGAAAGCATGCCAAAGGAAATACATAAGGTAAATATGCATGCACAAGACTTTCAAGGACCAAAGGGAGATACAATTTGGACAAAACACCAAGTAAACCAAGAAGGCAACCAAAAGATTGACACGACATAAGGTCGTCCAAATTATATCAAAGAACCAACACAACTCATGATTTAAGACAAATAGAGATCAACACATGAGAAGAGATGCCAATCGAAACCAAACCAAATCAACACATGATTTGATAAGATACCAATTGAAAAGATACCAAGTGAAAATAAGATACCAAATGAAGAAATAATCACTTGAAGGATACCAAATAAAAGATACATCAAGGAATGAGATATCCAATGATATACGCAAAAAGAAAGATATCGAACTCCCAAAAGAGAGGATGGTTCCAAACAAACAAAGCCCTCTACAAAGTTTCATGATGGCACAAAGTACCAAAAAGAAACGGCATGCCTTCCACCAACACACACTTGATAAGGATCACACGATGAGTGTTTTAGAGAAAATAGGATAGCTCCCCCAAGCGTTGTGCATTATAGAGAATTTGCATTTGAATACAAAATGCACAAGATGGGATCACCACTTTCACTATATCTCGAACAACACTAGACAAGATCAAGAAAATAACAAGATCCACAAGTGGTATGGAAGACAATGGGAGTTGACACAAACCTTGGCAAGAGATAAGACAATTAAGCACAAGCCAACGAAAAGATGATTCAACAATTTCTACCACATACAAGAATACCAATTGTACAAGTACAAGAAGTATTTGGAATGAATTCCCGGTGGTAGATTGTAAAGCAATCCAACATCATCTTCACACCAAACAACATAAGCAAATTGCAACTTGTAGAGCTAACATGCCACCTAGGAACAAGATAATTTACTATATCAACTCTAAGTGACAATATCTCAAATGTACACATTTTCTAGGCTTGTAATATATACTAAGCATATTACTCCCCCATAATGTGATACCAATGACAACCAAACAAGAGGCAATAAGAGGAATGCAACACGAGATAATTAATGGATTATTTAGAATTTGAATTTCTTATGAGAAGACATACCACATAGAGACTAGATAATCTTGCAATATCAATACTAGGTGGTATTCCTCATGTACACACATTTGTAGGTTCGTGAAGTGCACGAAGCTCATCACTCCCCTAAAATGGGATGTTCCATTAATCTCTCACAAGAGCCAACTAAGATACAAACAAGATGCAAAAAGGCTCAACACAACACTCACGCATACATGATGTGCAAACCAACATACACATACTTGATTACTCAAGACAAGCAAATTGGAAGCACAACATATATACAAACACATGCAAGGTACACAACCAAACATGCAAAGGGGCAAGTAACTTTCAATGTAAACAATTTAAGTACAAGTTACCGCAAGGAGGCACATTGGATATAAGATAGAAACTTGATAATCCAATGACTTGGCTTTTGACAATATGAATGATGAAGTCCCCTTAATTCTTCATAATATAGCCAAGTCTCCAATGCCCTCCAACAACACCTATTGATCAAGTTTGAGCTTGTTGGTCTCCAACCAAGTTGGGTCCTAAGAGGTTAGTCGCAATAGGCTTGGCTACCCAAATGGTTCTTTTCTTGACACCACTTTGAGTACCAACAATCTTGGCAAACACATTGCCAACCTTATCCTTCCCAAGAGAATAAATATCATCAATAATAATTGGGTTGGATAAGTTACCATTCGTGCATGAAGAAGCAAAGTGACCCTTCTTCCGACATAAGTAGCAACATTTACCCTTTACTTTCTTCTCAATTGATTTCTCAACTTGAGGAGCGTTGACTTGGGTCTTCTTGGGAAGTGGCCTTTCTTCAACTTGACGTTGGGCATGGGATTGAACTTGTGGCCGCTTCCCTTGTTGCTTGTCACTATGGGGCTTCTTCTTCAATGGGCAAGATCTAACATGGTGCCCTTCTATCTTGCACTTGAAGCAAACAATCTTGGCCGAATTCTTGACTTGTTCTTGGCCCTTCTTATTGTTGCTCTTGGACTTCTTCTTCTTATTGGAGTTGAATCCAAGTCCACCTTTGTCATTGGGGGATTTTTGCACACTCAAAATATTCTTGAGTGTGGACTTCCCTTCATGACTCTTTTCCAAGTCTTTCTTCAAGGAAGTGACTTGGGCCTTGAGCTCTTTGATTTCCTCTACATGGTTAGTATCAACACAAGTACTAGAGGAAGTATAAGCATCATTGTTAGAGCAACAAGGCAAGGAAAGTAATTCATCACAAGATGTACCAATGTTATGCATAGGCGAATTACGAGGACTAGCACATGTTAATAAAGCATTTTTACTAGATGTAGTGCTAAGGTCCACATGAGGCTCACTAGATGTTACCTTAGTAGTACAAGCCTCATGAACTATCTTTAGCACATCATGGGATACTAGAAGATCACCATGAGAGCTCGAGAGCTTTTCATGACTTTCTTCCAATTTCCCATAATTGCTAGATAGCAACTCAAGTTGAGCCCTTAGCTCAACATTCTCCTTCAATATGGATGCTTCACAAGAAATAGAGTTAGTAGCACAAGCATCATCATTAACAACAAGAGGAGAAGGCAACTTGGCAAGCTCTTTAGCATATGAAGCTTGAAGTTGAGCATGAGACTCGGTGAGTTCAATGAGCGAACTCTTAACGACCCTTGAGCCATTTTCGAGGTGCTCAAAGTCCTCAAGGAGTTTAGCATGCACAAATTCAAGCTTATCATTTTTAGTTCTAAAATCATTAGCCACCTTGAGAGCTCTTTCATGGGATTCCTTTAATCTAGATAATTCTAGAGCAAAGGTCTCCTCAAGAGATTCCTTGGTGGTTTGTTCAAGTTCAAGAGCTTCAGATAGCTCCGCAATCTCATTAGCGTAATCACGCTCATGATCTTCCATTTTCTCAATGGTGGCCTCATGCTCCTCGAGATGAGATTCCAACTCCTCCATATATTTCTTGCCCTCAATGGCAATGGTCATAATTTCCATGAAGTTGGAACGAGCAATTTTATTCTTATGAAGAGCTTTAAAAATCATTTCTCCCTTAATTTTTAAGGAAGCAACATTATCATTCTCTTCATCATTATCCTCATCATCACTAGCATCAACATCATCATCAAGAGATATATTGGGGTTCAAAGGAGGAGATACCTTTGAAGCCTTAGCCATAAGGCAAAAAGCAATAGATGATGATGTAGGATCCCTTGAGGCCCCATTCAAGACCACATCTTGTTCCATGGAGTGTTGGGTTTCCTCTACATTGTTAGCACAATAACTCGAGGAAATAGATACATTTTTATCATGGCAACAAGATATAGCAAGCATATCATTATGAGATATAGTCAAGCAATTTCTACATGATATGCAAGGACTATCAACACAAGCATGTGAAACATTTAGAGTGCTCGAAGTGTTGAAGTCCAAAGATGAAGCATTGCAATAAGATAGTGATGAAGAATCATCAACAATAAGCCCACTATCATCATTGCAATGAACACCACTACTCACCATAACATTACCTTGTGGCAAACCACATGTAGGTGAAGTAGAAGAAGTTGAGAAGACAACACGGCCGGAGGTGGAGGGAGAACAATCATCCCTACAAATCTTGGACACACCATATTTATCTTGAAGCTTTGTCCACAACTCATGAGCATCCCGAAACGGCATGAGTTGAAATATAACTACATTGCTCAAAGCATCAAAAAGCACATTAGAAGCTTGAGCATTGAGATAAGAGTTTTTCTCATCCTCTAAAGATAAGTTTTGAGAATCCTTTGGAGGAGAAAAACCCATATCTACAATTCGCTCTAAATTTGGGTCCATGACCCTAAAGAGATTAAGCATGCGAATTACCCAAACATCAAAATTTGTGCCATTGAAACTAAGAGTGTCAAAGAATCCTAATCCCCTAGTCGACATCTTTACTCTCTAGGCGGTTAAGCCTAATAATGAGAGACGAGGCTCTGATACCAATTGAAAGATCGTGGATGTCGCCTAGAGGGGGGGGGGTGAATAGGCGCTTTAAAATAATTACGGTTTAGGCTTGAACAAATGCGGAATAAACCTAGCGGTTAATTTGTCAAGCACAAAACCTAAATCGACTAGGCTCACCTATGTGCACCAACAACTTATGCTAAGCAAGATAAACAACTAAGTGATAGCAAGATATATAACAAGAAACAATATGGCTATCACAAAGTAAAGTGCATAAGTAAAGGGCTCGGGTAAGAGATAACCGAGGCACGCGGAGACGACGATGTATCCCGAAGTTCACACCCTTGCGGATGCTAATCTCCGTTAGAGCGGTGTGGAGGCACAATGCTCCCCAACAATGCCACTAGGGCCACCGTATTCTCCTCACGCCCTCGCACAATGCAAGGTGCCGTGATTCCACTAAGGGACCCTTGAGGGCGGTCACCGAACCCGTACAAATGGCAACCCTTGAGGGCGGTCACCGAACCCGTACACTTTGGCAACCCTTGGGGGCGGTCACCGGTACCCGTCAAATTGCTCGGGGTGATCTCCACAACCTAATTGGAGACCCCGACGCTTGCCCGGAGCTTCACCACAATGGAATGTGGCTCCGAGGCACCACCAAGCCGTCTAGGGCGCCAAGGCACCCAAGAGGAACAAGCTCAAGGGTGCTCAAACACCCAAGAGTAATAAGCTTCTCAACTACTAACTTCCACGTATCACCGTGGAGAACTCAAACCGATGCAACTAATGCAATGGCAAGGGCACACGGAGTGCCCAAGTCCTCCTCTCCCAAATCCCACCAAAGCAACTAATGCTAGGGAGGAAAATGAGAGGAAGAACGAAGAAGAACACGAAGAACTCCAAGAACTAGATCCAAGGGGTTCCCCTCACTTAGAGGAGAAAGTGATTGGTGGAAATGTGGATCTAGATCTCCTCTCTCTTTTCCCTCAAGAAGGAGCAAGAATCATTGGAGGGATTGAGAGATAGGCAAAGCTCTAGAAAGTCAACAATGGAGGAGAGAGAGCTTAGAAGAGATAAGAAAACCGTTGGGGAAGAAGACCCCTTTTATAGGGCCACCCCAAATCCAACCGTTACCCGTGCTGGACGCGTACAAGCGGTACTACCGCTCTTGCGAGCGGTACTACCGCTTAAGCGGTAGTAATTCAAAAACAGCAGGCGAGAACACGAGACTGGAGCGGTAGTGCCGCACCAAGCGGTACTACCGCTCAACTAAGCGGTACTACCGCTAGAGGGAAAAGTGGTAACAGAAACTCGCACACAGGGAAAACCCCAAGCGGTAGTGGAAGCGGTAGTAGGGGCGGTAGTACCGCGCAAGCGGTACTACCGTTCTAGTACCGCTCTACTACCGCTAGAGGGAAAAGTGGTAACAGAAACTCGCACAGAGGAAAAACCCCAAGCGGTAGTGGAAGCGGTAGTAGGGGCGGTAGTACCGCCAGAGCGGTACTACCGTGCTACTACCGCTCTACTACCGTGAATGGCAATCTGGCAACAGAAAGTTGCACGCTCGGGGAAACCCCAAGCGGTAGTGCCACGGAAGTACCAGCGGTACTACCGTGGGCACCAGCGGTACTACCGCTTGCAAGCTACTGAAAATCCACAGAAAACAGAGGATACAAATAAAACCAGAACTGCCATAACTTCTGCAAATGAGCTCCGAATTGAGCAAACTCAAGCTTGTTGGATAGAAGACAACGAGTACTATCCAAACAGCGACTGGTTATAATAAGAAGTGGCAGGGGAGATATGCCTAACATATAGAGATGAGAAACCTCTATGAATGAAGAACCGGCATAAACTCCAACATCGAAAACATCATAGAAGATGCATATATGAACTCCGTTTTCGATGAACTCGAGCTTGTCATGAAGATGACCAAAAGCTCAAAGACTCACAAAGAGAAACACCAAACACAAACCAAGAAAGATGATGCAAGGATGCAATGGTTTGAGCTCTCTACGAATGATACGATAAAGCTACTCACTTGAGAGCCCCCCTTGATAGTACGGCTATCGATCCTAAAACCCGGTCTCCCAACTACCACCATGAGACCGGTAAAATAGAAAACCTATCAAGGGCAAACCTTTGCCTTGCGCATAGTCCACTTGAGCTAGATGATGACGATCTTGACCTCCTCAAGTTGGACCACCTTTCTTGATTGCGCCGGCTCGATGAAGACTAGTTGATTGCTCCCCCATACTCCACTATGGGTGAGCCACTCTTCGGCACATCTTCACAAGTCCATTGTCACCACAATGGACAGCAAGCTTCAAGCATGTGATCTCTTCGTGATGCTCCACTTGAACTTGCACACCGCAATCTTGATGACGATCACCACTTGATGTCATCCTCCATGGGTTGTGTGATATCTTCCTTTTGATGCACGCCCATGGAAACAAACCTAACCCCACAAAGAACTCTTGCATAGAACATGGGTTAGTACACAAAGCGTAATGGACAATGCTTACCATACCGTGAGATCACTTGATCCCACTCGGTACATCTTCTACGCTTTGTGTGTTGATCAACTCGAATCACTCTTCATATTTAGTCTTGATCAACCTTGAATCTTTCCAACTCTCTTCATTAGGATGATGTCTTGAAGGTAAACATGAATGTTCACACAATCTCCTTCTTCAAGACATGCTTGCAATAGGCTCATCTCTTACATGACCAATCTTTGGATAACTCCATGAATAACCTTGGTCAACACATATTCTTCTTCAAATCACCTTGAGACCAACAAATGGTCTACAAGCAAAGCCTATGGACAAACCCTTCAAATATAACTCAAGGCAACCATTAGTCCATAGAGATTGTCATCAATTACCAAAACCAAACATGGGGGCAGCACATGTTCTTTCAATCTCCCCCATTTTGGTAATTGATGACAATCACTTTCAAGAGAGTTTATATAAGGAATTAAGCATCACCATGCAAAGAAACAACTAATAATGCAAGAGCATGTGATGCAAATGCTTAGGAACAAAACCAAAGCAAACATGAAGAGATAGCTCTCTAAACTTCTCCACAAAACTCTCTAAACTTCTCCCCCATTGGCATCGATTGCCAAAATGGGCGAAAAGCTTAGAAGGCCAACATAATATGTGTTCCTCCATAAATTGTGTATTTCTCAAAATATGAGTGGAGTACAATACACATACCCAATGATGAATAGTTGGAGGAAGACAAACTATATTGAGGATCCAAAGATTGCAAAAAGGATGATATGGCACAAAGACATACCAAAGAGAGAAGCAAGCAATCTAAGGATACCAAAAGGACCAATCAATCAAATGATCCGATACCAATTGATAGAAACCAATTGAAGGATACCAATTGGACCAATCAATCAAATGATCCGACGAGCCATACGAACAACAGATATTATGATATGAGCAAAGGAGTGTTCTAAAGACATAGGGGAGCTCCCCAAGGTTCATGCACAAATTAGAATTTTTGCATTAAAATACAAAGTGCACAACCATGGAATCATCACTCCCCCAAAATCAATAGAAACTCACAACAAGTGCAAGTGAGCATATAGGAAACTAAGCCTAGCACTTGCAACAAACACATGGTTGAGCAACATGAAAGAGAGGCAACTTAGGAATAGGCTCAACCAAAACGATGTGTGCGAGTCATGGCAAAGCACTTGAGAAGACTAATATAAGGATGAGCATTAAGCATCAACATAGTCTTTAATAAATGAGATACAAGGTGCAAGACACGTCCTTCCCACACACAACAAGCAAATGGGTTCACAAGCTCACTAAAATGCGAATTAACTACAAAGCTTGTGACAACCCACGGCGAAGATAGAAAAAGATAGCTTTGTCAAGAGGAGGGATACCAATTGACATGGCGAAAGCCTCGTCAAGACAAGCATGAGGAAAACAATCTTCACCACAAAAGAGTGCAACAAGATGCAAGGATATAAGATCCGCACTCAAGACAAACGATTTCACGGAGCCACCAAAGAAATAATACAAGAAAGACAAGGTGGTCGTGAAAGGAAGGATATCATCTAGAGATGTAATTTCTCTCAAGTGTATAAGGTTCTAGGTAGATGAAAATCATGATGATATCAATCCACAAAGAAGGATATACACACGAAATAGTTACAACACGAAGGAACAAGATATCCAAAAGGAAGTCATAAATATACCAATAAGATCTTTGCTTGAAAGCATAGCACATGGCTTAATATTGTCTTATTGTATATCAATGAATTCTAACTACACAAACATCAAAGACATCACAACTCGCAAGAAGAGATCATTGTTGGGATGCTTTGAGAAAGGAAACAAGTATCACTAGAACGGATCAAGAAAATCATGCCATGATGCAACCTACACAAGGTTGAATGTAATAAATGTATGCATGAAGTTGATACTTGTTACCGAGATAGCATTGGAATGATGTAGAAGATACCAATTGAAGGTAGTAGAAAGTAGTTCGTTGATCATCCTAGCTTGACTCCGATAAGCACATGGTGACAACACCTTCCTTGTGAGTGAGCCGAGCATCCAATGCCTCTCCAATTGTTCCTAGAACAACATCACAAACAAAATGGTGCCCAAACTCATTGGGACCAAAGAGTTAGAGAACCCACAATACATAGGACAAACTCCACATAAATATGTGCATATAGAAATGAAATTGAATTTCATGCACATCTCATCCAATTTGAGACTTGGTGGAGTTTCCCCTATATATTGGGTCAAAGAAAGAAAGCATGCCAAAGGAAATACATAAGGTAAATATGCATGCACAAGACTTTCAAGGACCAAAGGGAGATACAATTTGGACAAAACACCAAGTAAACCAAGAAGGCAACCAAAAGATTGACACGACATAAGGTCGTCCAAATTATATCAAAGAACCAACACAACTCATGATTTAAGACAAATAGAGATCAACACATGAGAAGAGATGCCAATCGAAACCAAACCAAATCAACACATGATTTGATAAGATACCAATTGAAAAGATACCAAGTGAAAATAAGATACCAAATGAAGAAATAATCACTTGAAGGATACCAAATAAAAGATACATCAAGGAATGAGATATCCAATGATATACGCAAAAAGAAAGATATCGAACTCCCAAAAGAGAGGATGGTTCCAAACAAACAAAGCCCTCTACAAAGTTTCATGATGGCACAAAGTACCAAAAAGAAACGGCATGCCTTCCACCAACACACACTTGATAAGGATCACACGATGAGTGTTTTAGAGAAAATAGGATAGCTCCCCCAAGCGTTGTGCATTATAGAGAATTTGCATTTGAATACAAAATGCACAAGATGGGATCACCACTTTCACTATATCTCGAACAACACTAGACAAGATCAAGAAAATAACAAGATCCACAAGTGGTATGGAAGACAATGGGAGTTGACACAAACCTTGGCAAGAGATAAGACAATTAAGCACAAGCCAACGAAAAGATGATTCAACAATTTCTACCACATACAAGAATACCAATTGTACAAGTACAAGAAGTATTTGGAATGAATTCCCGGTGGTAGATTGTAAAGCAATCCAACATCATCTTCACACCAAACAACATAAGCAAATTGCAACTTGTAGAGCTAACATGCCACCTAGGAACAAGATAATTTACTATATCAACTCTAAGTGACAATATCTCAAATGTACACATTTTCTAGGCTTGTAATATATACTAAGCATATTACTCCCCCATAATGTGATACCAATGACAACCAAACAAGAGGCAATAAGAGGAATGCAACACGAGATAATTAATGGATTATTTAGAATTTGAATTTCTTATGAGAAGACATACCACATAGAGACTAGATAATCTTGCAATATCAATACTAGGTGGTATTCCTCATGTACACACATTTGTAGGTTCGTGAAGTGCACGAAGCTCATCACTCCCCTAAAATGGGATGTTCCATTAATCTCTCACAAGAGCCAACTAAGATACAAACAAGATGCAAAAAGGCTCAACACAACACTCACGCATACATGATGTGCAAACCAACATACACATACTTGATTACTCAAGACAAGCAAATTGGAAGCACAACATATATACAAACACATGCAAGGTACACAACCAAACATGCAAAGGGGCAAGTAACTTTCAATGTAAACAATTTAAGTACAAGTTACCGCAAGGAGGCACATTGGATATAAGATAGAAACTTGATAATCCAATGACTTGGCTTTTGACAATATGAATGATGAAGTCCCCTTAATTCTTCATAATATAGCCAAGTCTCCAATGCCCTCCAACAACACCTATTGATCAAGTTTGAGCTTGTTGGTCTCCAACCAAGTTGGGTCCTAAGAGGTTAGTCGCAATAGGCTTGGCTACCCAAATGGTTCTTTTCTTGACACCACTTTGAGTACCAACAATCTTGGCAAACACATTGCCAACCTTATCCTTCCCAAGAGAATAAATATCATCAATAATAATTGGGTTGGATAAGTTACCATTCGTGCATGAAGAAGCAAAGTGACCCTTCTTCCGACATAAGTAGCAACATTTACCCTTTACTTTCTTCTCAATTGATTTCTCAACTTGAGGAGCGTTGACTTGGGTCTTCTTGGGAAGTGGCCTTTCTTCAACTTGACGTTGGGCATGGGATTGAACTTGTGGCCGCTTCCCTTGTTGCTTGTCACTATGGGGCTTCTTCTTCAATGGGCAAGATCTAACATGGTGCCCTTCTATCTTGCACTTGAAGCAAACAATCTTGGCCGAATTCTTGACTTGTTCTTGGCCCTTCTTATTGTTGCTCTTGGACTTCTTCTTCTTATTGGAGTTGAATCCAAGTCCACCTTTGTCATTGGGGGATTTTTGCACACTCAAAATATTCTTGAGTGTGGACTTCCCTTCATGACTCTTTTCCAAGTCTTTCTTCAAGGAAGTGACTTGGGCCTTGAGCTCTTTGATTTCCTCTACATGGTTAGTATCAACACAAGTACTAGAGGAAGTATAAGCATCATTGTTAGAGCAACAAGGCAAGGAAAGTAATTCATCACAAGATGTACCAATGTTATGCATAGGCGAATTACGAGGACTAGCACATGTTAATAAAGCATTTTTACTAGATGTAGTGCTAAGGTCCACATGAGGCTCACTAGATGTTACCTTAGTAGTACAAGCCTCATGAACTATCTTTAGCACATCATGGGATACTAGAAGATCACCATGAGAGCTCGAGAGCTTTTCATGACTTTCTTCCAATTTCCCATAATTGCTAGATAGCAACTCAAGTTGAGCCCTTAGCTCAACATTCTCCTTCAATATGGATGCTTCACAAGAAATAGAGTTAGTAGCACAAGCATCATCATTAACAACAAGAGGAGAAGGCAACTTGGCAAGCTCTTTAGCATATGAAGCTTGAAGTTGAGCATGAGACTCGGTGAGTTCAATGAGCGAACTCTTAACGACCCTTGAGCCATTTTCGAGGTGCTCAAAGTCCTCAAGGAGTTTAGCATGCACAAATTCAAGCTTATCATTTTTAGTTCTAAAATCATTAGCCACCTTGAGAGCTCTTTCATGGGATTCCTTTAATCTAGATAATTCTAGAGCAAAGGTCTCCTCAAGAGATTCCTTGGTGGTTTGTTCAAGTTCAAGAGCTTCAGATAGCTCCGCAATCTCATTAGCGTAATCACGCTCATGATCTTCCATTTTCTCAATGGTGGCCTCATGCTCCTCGAGATGAGATTCCAACTCCTCCATATATTTCTTGCCCTCAATGGCAATGGTCATAATTTCCATGAAGTTGGAACGAGCAATTTTATTCTTATGAAGAGCTTTAAAAATCATTTCTCCCTTAATTTTTAAGGAAGCAACATTATCATTCTCTTCATCATTATCCTCATCATCACTAGCATCAACATCATCATCAAGAGATATATTGGGGTTCAAAGGAGGAGATACCTTTGAAGCCTTAGCCATAAGGCAAAAAGCAATAGATGATGATGTAGGATCCCTTGAGGCCCCATTCAAGACCACATCTTGTTCCATGGAGTGTTGGGTTTCCTCTACATTGTTAGCACAATAACTCGAGGAAATAGATACATTTTTATCATGGCAACAAGATATAGCAAGCATATCATTATGAGATATAGTCAAGCAATTTCTACATGATATGCAAGGACTATCAACACAAGCATGTGAAACATTTAGAGTGCTCGAAGTGTTGAAGTCCAAAGATGAAGCATTGCAATAAGATAGTGATGAAGAATCATCAACAATAAGCCCACTATCATCATTGCAATGAACACCACTACTCACCATAACATTACCTTGTGGCAAACCACATGTAGGTGAAGTAGAAGAAGTTGAGAAGACAACACGGCCGGAGGTGGAGGGAGAACAATCATCCCTACAAATCTTGGACACACCATATTTATCTTGAAGCTTTGTCCACAACTCATGAGCATCCCGAAACGGCATGAGTTGAAATATAACTACATTGCTCAAAGCATCAAAAAGCACATTAGAAGCTTGAGCATTGAGATAAGAGTTTTTCTCATCCTCTAAAGATAAGTTTTGAGAATCCTTTGGAGGAGAAAAACCCATATCTACAATTCGCTCTAAATTTGGGTCCATGACCCTAAAGAGATTAAGCATGCGAATTACCCAAACATCAAAATTTGTGCCATTGAAACTAAGAGTGTCAAAGAATCCTAATCCCCTAGTCGACATCTTTACTCTCTAGGCGGTTAAGCCTAATAATGAGAGACGAGGCTCTGATACCAATTGAAAGATCGTGGATGTCGCCTAGAGGGGGGGGGGTGAATAGGCGCTTTAAAATAATTACGGTTTAGGCTTGAACAAATGCGGAATAAACCTAGCGGTTAATTTGTCAAGCACAAAACCTAAATCGACTAGGCTCACCTATGTGCACCAACAACTTATGCTAAGCAAGATAAACAACTAAGTGATAGCAAGATATATAACAAGAAACAATATGGCTATCACAAAGTAAAGTGCATAAGTAAAGGGCTCGGGTAAGAGATAACCGAGGCACGCGGAGACGACGATGTATCCCGAAGTTCACACCCTTGCGGATGCTAATCTCCGTTAGAGCGGTGTGGAGGCACAATGCTCCCCAACAATGCCACTAGGGCCACCGTATTCTCCTCACGCCCTCGCACAATGCAAGGTGCCGTGATTCCACTAAGGGACCCTTGAGGGCGGTCACCGAACCCGTACAAATGGCAACCCTTGAGGGCGGTCACCGAACCCGTACACTTTGGCAACCCTTGGGGGCGGTCACCGGTACCCGTCAAATTGCTCGGGGTGATCTCCACAACCTAATTGGAGACCCCGACGCTTGCCCGGAGCTTCACCACAATGGAATGTGGCTCCGAGGCACCACCAAGCCGTCTAGGGCGCCAAGGCACCCAAGAGGAACAAGCTCAAGGGTGCTCAAACACCCAAGAGTAATAAGCTTCTCAACTACTAACTTCCACGTATCACCGTGGAGAACTCAAACCGATGCAACTAATGCAATGGCAAGGGCACACGGAGTGCCCAAGTCCTCCTCTCCCAAATCCCACCAAAGCAACTAATGCTAGGGAGGAAAATGAGAGGAAGAACGAAGAAGAACACGAAGAACTCCAAGAACTAGATCCAAGGGGTTCCCCTCACTTAGAGGAGAAAGTGATTGGTGGAAATGTGGATCTAGATCTCCTCTCTCTTTTCCCTCAAGAAGGAGCAAGAATCATTGGAGGGATTGAGAGATAGGCAAAGCTCTAGAAAGTCAACAATGGAGGAGAGAGAGCTTAGAAGAGATAAGAAAACCGTTGGGGAAGAAGACCCCTTTTATAGGGCCACCCCAAATCCAACCGTTACCCGTGCTGGACGCGTACAAGCGGTACTACCGCTCTTGCGAGCGGTACTACCGCTTAAGCGGTAGTAATTCAAAAACAGCAGGCGAGAACACGAGACTGGAGCGGTAGTGCCGCACCAAGCGGTACTACCGCTAGAGGGAAAAGTGGTAACAGAAACTCGCACACAGGGAAAACCCCAAGCGGTAGTGGAAGCGGTAGTAGGGGCGGTAGTACCGCGCAAGCGGTACTACCGTTCTAGTACCGCTCTACTACCGCTAGAGGGAAAAGTGGTAACAGAAACTCGCACAGAGGAAAAACCCCAAGCGGTAGTGGAAGCGGTAGTAGGGGCGGTAGTACCGCCAGAGCGGTACTACCGTGCTACTACCGCTCTACTACCGTGAATGGCAATCTGGCAACAGAAAGTTGCACGCTCGGGGAAACCCCAAGCGGTAGTGCCACGGAAGTACCAGCGGTACTACCGTGGGCACCAGCGGTACTACCGCTTGCAAGCTACTGAAAATCCACAGAAAACAGAGGATACAAATAAAACCAGAACTGCCATAACTTCTGCAAATGAGCTCCGAATTGAGCAAACTCAAGCTTGTTGGATAGAAGACAACGAGTACTATCCAAACAGCGACTGGTTATAATAAGAAGTGGCAGGGGAGATATGCCTAACATATAGAGATGAGAAACCTCTATGAATGAAGAACCGGCATAAACTCCAACATCGAAAACATCATAGAAGATGCATATATGAACTCCGTTTTCGATGAACTCGAGCTTGTCATGAAGATGACCAAAAGCTCAAAGACTCACAAAGAGAAACACCAAACACAAACCAAGAAAGATGATGCAAGGATGCAATGGTTTGAGCTCTCTACGAATGATACGATAAAGCTACTCACTTGAGAGCCCCCCTTGATAGTACGGCTATCGATCCTAAAACCCGGTCTCCCAACTACCACCATGAGACCGGTAAAATAGAAAACCTATCAAGGGCAAACCTTTGCCTTGCGCATAGTCCACTTGAGCTAGATGATGACGATCTTGACCTCCTCAAGTTGGACCACCTTTCTTGATTGCGCCGGCTCGATGAAGACTAGTTGATTGCTCCCCCATACTCCACTATGGGTGAGCCACTCTTCGGCACATCTTCACAAGTCCATTGTCACCACAATGGACAGCAAGCTTCAAGCATGTGATCTCTTCGTGATGCTCCACTTGAACTTGCACACCGCAATCTTGATGACGATCACCACTTGATGTCATCCTCCATGGGTTGTGTGATATCTTCCTTTTGATGCACGCCCATGGAAACAAACCTAACCCCACAAAGAACTCTTGCATAGAACATGGGTTAGTACACAAAGCGTAATGGACAATGCTTACCATACCGTGAGATCACTTGATCCCACTCGGTACATCTTCTACGCTTTGTGTGTTGATCAACTCGAATCACTCTTCATATTTAGTCTTGATCAACCTTGAATCTTTCCAACTCTCTTCATTAGGATGATGTCTTGAAGGTAAACATGAATGTTCACACAATCTCCTTCTTCAAGACATGCTTGCAATAGGCTCATCTCTTACATGACCAATCTTTGGATAACTCCATGAATAACCTTGGTCAACACATATTCTTCTTCAAATCACCTTGAGACCAACAAATGGTCTACAAGCAAAGCCTATGGACAAACCCTTCAAATATAACTCAAGGCAACCATTAGTCCATAGAGATTGTCATCAATTACCAAAACCAAACATGGGGGCAGCACATGTTCTTTCAATCTCCCCCATTTTGGTAATTGATGACAATCACTTTCAAGAGAGTTTATATAAGGAATTAAGCATCACCATGCAAAGAAACAACTAATAATGCAAGAGCATGTGATGCAAATGCTTAGGAACAAAACCAAAGCAAACATGAAGAGATAGCTCTCTAAACTTCTCCACAAAACTCTCTAAACTTCTCCCCCATTGGCATCGATTGCCAAAATGGGCGAAAAGCTTAGAAGGCCAACATAATATGTGTTCCTCCATAAATTGTGTATTTCTCAAAATATGAGTGGAGTACAATACACATACCCAATGATGAATAGTTGGAGGAAGACAAACTATATTGAGGATCCAAAGATTGCAAAAAGGATGATATGGCACAAAGACATACCAAAGAGAGAAGCAAGCAATCTAAGGATACCAAAAGGACCAATCAATCAAATGATCCGATACCAATTGATAGAAACCAATTGAAGGATACCAATTGGACCAATCAATCAAATGATCCGACGAGCCATACGAACAACAGATATTATGATATGAGCAAAGGAGTGTTCTAAAGACATAGGGGAGCTCCCCAAGGTTCATGCACAAATTAGAATTTTTGCATTAAAATACAAAGTGCACAACCATGGAATCATCACTCCCCCAAAATCAATAGAAACTCACAACAAGTGCAAGTGAGCATATAGGAAACTAAGCCTAGCACTTGCAACAAACACATGGTTGAGCAACATGAAAGAGAGGCAACTTAGGAATAGGCTCAACCAAAACGATGTGTGCGAGTCATGGCAAAGCACTTGAGAAGACTAATATAAGGATGAGCATTAAGCATCAACATAGTCTTTAATAAATGAGATACAAGGTGCAAGACACGTCCTTCCCACACACAACAAGCAAATGGGTTCACAAGCTCACTAAAATGCGAATTAACTACAAAGCTTGTGACAACCCACGGCGAAGATAGAAAAAGATAGCTTTGTCAAGAGGAGGGATACCAATTGACATGGCGAAAGCCTCGTCAAGACAAGCATGAGGAAAACAATCTTCACCACAAAAGAGTGCAACAAGATGCAAGGATATAAGATCCGCACTCAAGACAAACGATTTCACGGAGCCACCAAAGAAATAATACAAGAAAGACAAGGTGGTCGTGAAAGGAAGGATATCATCTAGAGATGTAATTTCTCTCAAGTGTATAAGGTTCTAGGTAGATGAAAATCATGATGATATCAATCCACAAAGAAGGATATACACACGAAATAGTTACAACACGAAGGAACAAGATATCCAAAAGGAAGTCATAAATATACCAATAAGATCTTTGCTTGAAAGCATAGCACATGGCTTAATATTGTCTTATTGTATATCAATGAATTCTAACTACACAAACATCAAAGACATCACAACTCGCAAGAAGAGATCATTGTTGGGATGCTTTGAGAAAGGAAACAAGTATCACTAGAACGGATCAAGAAAATCATGCCATGATGCAACCTACACAAGGTTGAATGTAATAAATGTATGCATGAAGTTGATACTTGTTACCGAGATAGCATTGGAATGATGTAGAAGATACCAATTGAAGGTAGTAGAAAGTAGTTCGTTGATCATCCTAGCTTGACTCCGATAAGCACATGGTGACAACACCTTCCTTGTGAGTGAGCCGAGCATCCAATGCCTCTCCAATTGTTCCTAGAACAACATCACAAACAAAATGGTGCCCAAACTCATTGGGACCAAAGAGTTAGAGAACCCACAATACATAGGACAAACTCCACATAAATATGTGCATATAGAAATGAAATTGAATTTCATGCACATCTCATCCAATTTGAGACTTGGTGGAGTTTCCCCTATATATTGGGTCAAAGAAAGAAAGCATGCCAAAGGAAATACATAAGGTAAATATGCATGCACAAGACTTTCAAGGACCAAAGGGAGATACAATTTGGACAAAACACCAAGTAAACCAAGAAGGCAACCAAAAGATTGACACGACATAAGGTCGTCCAAATTATATCAAAGAACCAACACAACTCATGATTTAAGACAAATAGAGATCAACACATGAGAAGAGATGCCAATCGAAACCAAACCAAATCAACACATGATTTGATAAGATACCAATTGAAAAGATACCAAGTGAAAATAAGATACCAAATGAAGAAATAATCACTTGAAGGATACCAAATAAAAGATACATCAAGGAATGAGATATCCAATGATATACGCAAAAAGAAAGATATCGAACTCCCAAAAGAGAGGATGGTTCCAAACAAACAAAGCCCTCTACAAAGTTTCATGATGGCACAAAGTACCAAAAAGAAACGGCATGCCTTCCACCAACACACACTTGATAAGGATCACACGATGAGTGTTTTAGAGAAAATAGGATAGCTCCCCCAAGCGTTGTGCATTATAGAGAATTTGCATTTGAATACAAAATGCACAAGATGGGATCACCACTTTCACTATATCTCGAACAACACTAGACAAGATCAAGAAAATAACAAGATCCACAAGTGGTATGGAAGACAATGGGAGTTGACACAAACCTTGGCAAGAGATAAGACAATTAAGCACAAGCCAACGAAAAGATGATTCAACAATTTCTACCACATACAAGAATACCAATTGTACAAGTACAAGAAGTATTTGGAATGAATTCCCGGTGGTAGATTGTAAAGCAATCCAACATCATCTTCACACCAAACAACATAAGCAAATTGCAACTTGTAGAGCTAACATGCCACCTAGGAACAAGATAATTTACTATATCAACTCTAAGTGACAATATCTCAAATGTACACATTTTCTAGGCTTGTAATATATACTAAGCATATTACTCCCCCATAATGTGATACCAATGACAACCAAACAAGAGGCAATAAGAGGAATGCAACACGAGATAATTAATGGATTATTTAGAATTTGAATTTCTTATGAGAAGACATACCACATAGAGACTAGATAATCTTGCAATATCAATACTAGGTGGTATTCCTCATGTACACACATTTGTAGGTTCGTGAAGTGCACGAAGCTCATCACTCCCCTAAAATGGGATGTTCCATTAATCTCTCACAAGAGCCAACTAAGATACAAACAAGATGCAAAAAGGCTCAACACAACACTCACGCATACATGATGTGCAAACCAACATACACATACTTGATTACTCAAGACAAGCAAATTGGAAGCACAACATATATACAAACACATGCAAGGTACACAACCAAACATGCAAAGGGGCAAGTAACTTTCAATGTAAACAATTTAAGTACAAGTTACCGCAAGGAGGCACATTGGATATAAGATAGAAACTTGATAATCCAATGACTTGGCTTTTGACAATATGAATGATGAAGTCCCCTTAATTCTTCATAATATAGCCAAGTCTCCAATGCCCTCCAACAACACCTATTGATCAAGTTTGAGCTTGTTGGTCTCCAACCAAGTTGGGTCCTAAGAGGTTAGTCGCAATAGGCTTGGCTACCCAAATGGTTCTTTTCTTGACACCACTTTGAGTACCAACAATCTTGGCAAACACATTGCCAACCTTATCCTTCCCAAGAGAATAAATATCATCAATAATAATTGGGTTGGATAAGTTACCATTCGTGCATGAAGAAGCAAAGTGACCCTTCTTCCGACATAAGTAGCAACATTTACCCTTTACTTTCTTCTCAATTGATTTCTCAACTTGAGGAGCGTTGACTTGGGTCTTCTTGGGAAGTGGCCTTTCTTCAACTTGACGTTGGGCATGGGATTGAACTTGTGGCCGCTTCCCTTGTTGCTTGTCACTATGGGGCTTCTTCTTCAATGGGCAAGATCTAACATGGTGCCCTTCTATCTTGCACTTGAAGCAAACAATCTTGGCCGAATTCTTGACTTGTTCTTGGCCCTTCTTATTGTTGCTCTTGGACTTCTTCTTCTTATTGGAGTTGAATCCAAGTCCACCTTTGTCATTGGGGGATTTTTGCACACTCAAAATATTCTTGAGTGTGGACTTCCCTTCATGACTCTTTTCCAAGTCTTTCTTCAAGGAAGTGACTTGGGCCTTGAGCTCTTTGATTTCCTCTACATGGTTAGTATCAACACAAGTACTAGAGGAAGTATAAGCATCATTGTTAGAGCAACAAGGCAAGGAAAGTAATTCATCACAAGATGTACCAATGTTATGCATAGGCGAATTACGAGGACTAGCACATGTTAATAAAGCATTTTTACTAGATGTAGTGCTAAGGTCCACATGAGGCTCACTAGATGTTACCTTAGTAGTACAAGCCTCATGAACTATCTTTAGCACATCATGGGATACTAGAAGATCACCATGAGAGCTCGAGAGCTTTTCATGACTTTCTTCCAATTTCCCATAATTGCTAGATAGCAACTCAAGTTGAGCCCTTAGCTCAACATTCTCCTTCAATATGGATGCTTCACAAGAAATAGAGTTAGTAGCACAAGCATCATCATTAACAACAAGAGGAGAAGGCAACTTGGCAAGCTCTTTAGCATATGAAGCTTGAAGTTGAGCATGAGACTCGGTGAGTTCAATGAGCGAACTCTTAACGACCCTTGAGCCATTTTCGAGGTGCTCAAAGTCCTCAAGGAGTTTAGCATGCACAAATTCAAGCTTATCATTTTTAGTTCTAAAATCATTAGCCACCTTGAGAGCTCTTTCATGGGATTCCTTTAATCTAGATAATTCTAGAGCAAAGGTCTCCTCAAGAGATTCCTTGGTGGTTTGTTCAAGTTCAAGAGCTTCAGATAGCTCCGCAATCTCATTAGCGTAATCACGCTCATGATCTTCCATTTTCTCAATGGTGGCCTCATGCTCCTCGAGATGAGATTCCAACTCCTCCATATATTTCTTGCCCTCAATGGCAATGGTCATAATTTCCATGAAGTTGGAACGAGCAATTTTATTCTTATGAAGAGCTTTAAAAATCATTTCTCCCTTAATTTTTAAGGAAGCAACATTATCATTCTCTTCATCATTATCCTCATCATCACTAGCATCAACATCATCATCAAGAGATATATTGGGGTTCAAAGGAGGAGATACCTTTGAAGCCTTAGCCATAAGGCAAAAAGCAATAGATGATGATGTAGGATCCCTTGAGGCCCCATTCAAGACCACATCTTGTTCCATGGAGTGTTGGGTTTCCTCTACATTGTTAGCACAATAACTCGAGGAAATAGATACATTTTTATCATGGCAACAAGATATAGCAAGCATATCATTATGAGATATAGTCAAGCAATTTCTACATGATATGCAAGGACTATCAACACAAGCATGTGAAACATTTAGAGTGCTCGAAGTGTTGAAGTCCAAAGATGAAGCATTGCAATAAGATAGTGATGAAGAATCATCAACAATAAGCCCACTATCATCATTGCAATGAACACCACTACTCACCATAACATTACCTTGTGGCAAACCACATGTAGGTGAAGTAGAAGAAGTTGAGAAGACAACACGGCCGGAGGTGGAGGGAGAACAATCATCCCTACAAATCTTGGACACACCATATTTATCTTGAAGCTTTGTCCACAACTCATGAGCATCCCGAAACGGCATGAGTTGAAATATAACTACATTGCTCAAAGCATCAAAAAGCACATTAGAAGCTTGAGCATTGAGATAAGAGTTTTTCTCATCCTCTAAAGATAAGTTTTGAGAATCCTTTGGAGGAGAAAAACCCATATCTACAATTCGCTCTAAATTTGGGTCCATGACCCTAAAGAGATTAAGCATGCGAATTACCCAAACATCAAAATTTGTGCCATTGAAACTAAGAGTGTCAGAGAATCCTAATCCCCTAGTCGACATCTTTACTCTCTAGGCGGTTAAGCCTAATAATGAGAGACGAGGCTCTGATACCAATTGAAAGATCGTGGATGTCGCCTAGAGGGGGGGGGGGTGAATAGGCGCTTTAAAATAATTACGGTTTAGGCTTGAACAAATGCGGAATAAACCTAGCGGTTAATTTGTCAAGCACAAAACCTAAATCGACTAGGCTCACCTATGTGCACCAACAACTTATGCTAAGCAAGATAAACAACTAAGTGATAGCAAGATATATAACAAGAAACAATATGGCTATCACAAAGTAAAGTGCATAAGTAAAGGGCTCGGGTAAGAGATAACCGAGGCACGCGGAGACGACGATGTATCCCGAAGTTCACACCCTTGCGGATGCTAATCTCCGTTAGAGCGGTGTGGAGGCACAATGCTCCCCAACAATGCCACTAGGGCCACCGTATTCTCCTCACGCCCTCGCACAATGCAAGGTGCCGTGATTCCACTAAGGGACCCTTGAGGGCGGTCACCGAACCCGTACAAATGGCAACCCTTGAGGGCGGTCACCGAACCCGTACACTTTGGCAACCCTTGGGGGCGGTCACCGGTACCCGTCAAATTGCTCGGGGTGATCTCCACAACCTAATTGGAGACCCCGACGCTTGCCCGGAGCTTCACCACAATGGAATGTGGCTCCGAGGCACCACCAAGCCGTCTAGGGCGCCAAGGCACCCAAGAGGAACAAGCTCAAGGGTGCTCAAACACCCAAGAGTAATAAGCTTCTCAACTACTAACTTCCACGTATCACCGTGGAGAACTCAAACCGATGCAACTAATGCAATGGCAAGGGCACACGGAGTGCCCAAGTCCTCCTCTCCCAAATCCCACCAAAGCAACTAATGCTAGGGAGGAAAATGAGAGGAAGAACGAAGAAGAACACGAAGAACTCCAAGAACTAGATCCAAGGGGTTCCCCTCACTTAGAGGAGAAAGTGATTGGTGGAAATGTGGATCTAGATCTCCTCTCTCTTTTCCCTCAAGAAGGAGCAAGAATCATTGGAGGGATTGAGAGATAGGCAAAGCTCTAGAAAGTCAACAATGGAGGAGAGAGAGCTTAGAAGAGATAAGAAAACCGTTGGGGAAGAAGACCCCTTTTATAGGGCCACCCCAAATCCAACCGTTACCCGTGCTGGACGCGTACAAGCGGTACTACCGCTCTTGCGAGCGGTACTACCGCTTAAG
This sequence comes from Elymus sibiricus, assembly GCA_039707655.1. NCBI lineage: Eukaryota > Viridiplantae > Streptophyta > Magnoliopsida > Poales > Poaceae > Elymus > Elymus sibiricus. The sequence continues at coordinate 246,570,553 of CM077665.1, forward strand.
CGGTAGTAATTCAAAAACAGCAGGCGAGAACACGAGACTGGAGCGGTAGTGCCGCACCAAGCGGTACTACCGCTCAACTAAGCGGTACTACCGCTAGAGGGAAAAGTGGTAACAGAAACTCGCACACAGGGAAAACCCCAAGCGGTAGTGGAAGCGGTAGTAGGGGCGGTAGTACCGCGCAAGCGGTACTACCGTTCTAGTACCGCTCTACTACCGCTAGAGGGAAAAGTGGTAACAGAAACTCGCACAGAGGAAAAACCCCAAGCGGTAGTGGAAGCGGTAGTAGGGGCGGTAGTACCGCCAGAGCGGTACTACCGTGCTACTACCGCTCTACTACCGTGAATGGCAATCTGGCAACAGAAAGTTGCACGCTCGGGGAAACCCCAAGCGGTAGTGCCACGGAAGTACCAGCGGTACTACCGTGGGCACCAGCGGTACTACCGCTTGCAAGCTACTGAAAATCCACAGAAAACAGAGGATACAAATAAAACCAGAACTGCCATAACTTCTGCAAATGAGCTCCGAATTGAGCAAACTCAAGCTTGTTGGATAGAAGACAACGAGTACTATCCAAACAGCGACTGGTTATAATAAGAAGTGGCAGGGGAGATATGCCTAACATATAGAGATGAGAAACCTCTATGAATGAAGAACCGGCATAAACTCCAACATCGAAAACATCATAGAAGATGCATATATGAACTCCGTTTTCGATGAACTCGAGCTTGTCATGAAGATGACCAAAAGCTCAAAGACTCACAAAGAGAAACACCAAACACAAACCAAGAAAGATGATGCAAGGATGCAATGGTTTGAGCTCTCTACGAATGATACGATAAAGCTACTCACTTGAGAGCCCCCCTTGATAGTACGGCTATCGATCCTAAAACCCGGTCTCCCAACTACCACCATGAGACCGGTAAAATAGAAAACCTATCAAGGGCAAACCTTTGCCTTGCGCATAGTCCACTTGAGCTAGATGATGACGATCTTGACCTCCTCAAGTTGGACCACCTTTCTTGATTGCGCCGGCTCGATGAAGACTAGTTGATTGCTCCCCCATACTCCACTATGGGTGAGCCACTCTTCGGCACATCTTCACAAGTCCATTGTCACCACAATGGACAGCAAGCTTCAAGCATGTGATCTCTTCGTGATGCTCCACTTGAACTTGCACACCGCAATCTTGATGACGATCACCACTTGATGTCATCCTCCATGGGTTGTGTGATATCTTCCTTTTGATGCACGCCCATGGAAACAAACCTAACCCCACAAAGAACTCTTGCATAGAACATGGGTTAGTACACAAAGCGTAATGGACAATGCTTACCATACCGTGAGATCACTTGATCCCACTCGGTACATCTTCTACGCTTTGTGTGTTGATCAACTCGAATCACTCTTCATATTTAGTCTTGATCAACCTTGAATCTTTCCAACTCTCTTCATTAGGATGATGTCTTGAAGGTAAACATGAATGTTCACACAATCTCCTTCTTCAAGACATGCTTGCAATAGGCTCATCTCTTACATGACCAATCTTTGGATAACTCCATGAATAACCTTGGTCAACACATATTCTTCTTCAAATCACCTTGAGACCAACAAATGGTCTACAAGCAAAGCCTATGGACAAACCCTTCAAATATAACTCAAGGCAACCATTAGTCCATAGAGATTGTCATCAATTACCAAAACCAAACATGGGGGCAGCACGTGTTCTTTCAATCTCCCCCATTTTGGTAATTGATGACAATCACTTTCAAGAGAGTTTATATAAGGAATTAAGCATCACCATGCAAAGAAACAACTAATAATGCAAGAGCATGTGATGCAAATGCTTAGGAACAAAACCAAAGCAAACATGAAGAGATAGCTCTCTAAACTTCTCCACAAAACTCTCTAAACTTCTCCCCCATTGGCATCGATTGCCAAAATGGGCGAAAAGCTTAGAAGGCCAACATAATATGTGTTCCTCCATAAATTGTGTATTTCTCAAAATATGAGTGGAGTACAATACACATACCCAATGATGAATAGTTGGAGGAAGACAAACTATATTGAGGATCCAAAGATTGCAAAAAGGATGATATGGCACAAAGACATACCAAAGAGAGAAGCAAGCAATCTAAGGATACCAAAAGGACCAATCAATCAAATGATCCGATACCAATTGATAGAAACCAATTGAAGGATACCAATTGGACCAATCAATCAAATGATCCGACGAGCCATACGAACAACAGATATTATGATATGAGCAAAGGAGTGTTCTAAAGACATAGGGGAGCTCCCCAAGGTTCATGCACAAATTAGAATTTTTGCATTAAAATACAAAGTGCACAACCATGGAATCATCACTCCCCCAAAATCAATAGAAACTCACAACAAGTGCAAGTGAGCATATAGGAAACTAAGCCTAGCACTTGCAACAAACACATGGTTGAGCAACATGAAAGAGAGGCAACTTAGGAATAGGCTCAACCAAAACGATGTGTGCGAGTCATGGCAAAGCACTTGAGAAGACTAATATAAGGATGAGCATTAAGCATCAACATAGTCTTTAATAAATGAGATACAAGGTGCAAGACACGTCCTTCCCACACACAACAAGCAAATGGGTTCACAAGCTCACTAAAATGCGAATTAACTACAAAGCTTGTGACAACCCACGGCGAAGATAGAAAAAGATAGCTTTGTCAAGAGGAGGGATACCAATTGACATGGCGAAAGCCTCGTCAAGACAAGCATGAGGAAAACAATCTTCACCACAAAAGAGTGCAACAAGATGCAAGGATATAAGATCCGCACTCAAGACAAACGATTTCACGGAGCCACCAAAGAAATAATACAAGAAAGACAAGGTGGTCGTGAAAGGAAGGATATCATCTAGAGATGTAATTTCTCTCAAGTGTATAAGGTTCTAGGTAGATGAAAATCATGATGATATCAATCCACAAAGAAGGATATACACACGAAATAGTTACAACACGAAGGAACAAGATATCCAAAAGGAAGTCATAAATATACCAATAAGATCTTTGCTTGAAAGCATAGCACATGGCTTAATATTGTCTTATTGTATATCAATGAATTCTAACTACACAAACATCAAAGACATCACAACTCGCAAGAAGAGATCATTGTTGGGATGCTTTGAGAAAGGAAACAAGTATCACTAGAACGGATCAAGAAAATCATGCCATGATGCAACCTACACAAGGTTGAATGTAATAAATGTATGCATGAAGTTGATACTTGTTACCGAGATAGCATTGGAATGATGTAGAAGATACCAATTGAAGGTAGTAGAAAGTAGTTCGTTGATCATCCTAGCTTGACTCCGATAAGCACATGGTGACAACACCTTCCTTGTGAGTGAGCCGAGCATCCAATGCCTCTCCAATTGTTCCTAGAACAACATCACAAACAAAATGGTGCCCAAACTCATTGGGACCAAAGAGTTAGAGAACCCACAATACATAGGACAAACTCCACATAAATATGTGCATATAGAAATGAAATTGAATTTCATGCACATCTCATCCAATTTGAGACTTGGTGGAGTTTCCCCTATATATTGGGTCAAAGAAAGAAAGCATGCCAAAGGAAATACATAAGGTAAATATGCATGCACAAGACTTTCAAGGACCAAAGGGAGATACAATTTGGACAAAACACCAAGTAAACCAAGAAGGCAACCAAAAGATTGACACGACATAAGGTCGTCCAAATTATATCAAAGAACCAACACAACTCATGATTTAAGACAAATAGAGATCAACACATGAGAAGAGATGCCAATCGAAACCAAACCAAATCAACACATGATTTGATAAGATACCAATTGAAAAGATACCAAGTGAAAATAAGATACCAAATGAAGAAATAATCACTTGAAGGATACCAAATAAAAGATACATCAAGGAATGAGATATCCAATGATATACGCAAAAAGAAAGATATCGAACTCCCAAAAGAGAGGATGGTTCCAAACAAACAAAGCCCTCTACAAAGTTTCATGATGGCACAAAGTACCAAAAAGAAACGGCATGCCTTCCACCAACACACACTTGATAAGGATCACACGATGAGTGTTTTAGAGAAAATAGGATAGCTCCCCCAAGCGTTGTGCATTATAGAGAATTTGCATTTGAATACAAAATGCACAAGATGGGATCACCACTTTCACTATATCTCGAACAACACTAGACAAGATCAAGAAAATAACAAGATCCACAAGTGGTATGGAAGACAATGGGAGTTGACACAAACCTTGGCAAGAGATAAGACAATTAAGCACAAGCCAACGAAAAGATGATTCAACAATTTCTACCACATACAAGAATACCAATTGTACAAGTACAAGAAGTATTTGGAATGAATTCCCGGTGGTAGATTGTAAAGCAATCCAACATCATCTTCACACCAAACAACATAAGCAAATTGCAACTTGTAGAGCTAACATGCCACCTAGGAACAAGATAATTTACTATATCAACTCTAAGTGACAATATCTCAAATGTACACATTTTCTAGGCTTGTAATATATACTAAGCATATTACTCCCCCATAATGTGATACCAATGACAACCAAACAAGAGGCAATAAGAGGAATGCAACACGAGATAATTAATGGATTATTTAGAATTTGAATTTCTTATGAGAAGACATACCACATAGAGACTAGATAATCTTGCAATATCAATACTAGGTGGTATTCCTCATGTACACACATTTGTAGGTTCGTGAAGTGCACGAAGCTCATCACTCCCCTAAAATGGGATGTTCCATTAATCTCTCACAAGAGCCAACTAAGATACAAACAAGATGCAAAAAGGCTCAACACAACACTCACGCATACATGATGTGCAAACCAACATACACATACTTGATTACTCAAGACAAGCAAATTGGAAGCACAACATATATACAAACACATGCAAGGTACACAACCAAACATGCAAAGGGGCAAGTAACTTTCAATGTAAACAATTTAAGTACAAGTTACCGCAAGGAGGCACATTGGATATAAGATAGAAACTTGATAATCCAATGACTTGGCTTTTGACAATATGAATGATGAAGTCCCCTTAATTCTTCATAATATAGCCAAGTCTCCAATGCCCTCCAACAACACCTATTGATCAAGTTTGAGCTTGTTGGTCTCCAACCAAGTTGGGTCCTAAGAGGTTAGTCGCAATAGGCTTGGCTACCCAAATGGTTCTTTTCTTGACACCACTTTGAGTACCAACAATCTTGGCAAACACATTGCCAACCTTATCCTTCCCAAGAGAATAAATATCATCAATAATAATTGGGTTGGATAAGTTACCATTCGTGCATGAAGAAGCAAAGTGACCCTTCTTCCGACATAAGTAGCAACATTTACCCTTTACTTTCTTCTCAATTGATTTCTCAACTTGAGGAGCGTTGACTTGGGTCTTCTTGGGAAGTGGCCTTTCTTCAACTTGACGTTGGGCATGGGATTGAACTTGTGGCCGCTTCCCTTGTTGCTTGTCACTATGGGGCTTCTTCTTCAATGGGCAAGATCTAACATGGTGCCCTTCTATCTTGCACTTGAAGCAAACAATCTTGGCCGAATTCTTGACTTGTTCTTGGCCCTTCTTATTGTTGCTCTTGGACTTCTTCTTCTTATTGGAGTTGAATCCAAGTCCACCTTTGTCATTGGGGGATTTTTGCACACTCAAAATATTCTTGAGTGTGGACTTCCCTTCATGACTCTTTTCCAAGTCTTTCTTCAAGGAAGTGACTTGGGCCTTGAGCTCTTTGATTTCCTCTACATGGTTAGTATCAACACAAGTACTAGAGGAAGTATAAGCATCATTGTTAGAGCAACAAGGCAAGGAAAGTAATTCATCACAAGATAGCTCCGCAATCTCATTAGCGTAATCACGCTCATGATCTTCCATTTTCTCAATGGTGGCCTCATGCTCCTCGAGATGAGATTCCAACTCCTCCATATATTTCTTGCCCTCAATGGCAATGGTCATAATTTCCATGAAGTTGGAACGAGCAATTTTATTCTTATGAAGAGCTTTAAAAATCATTTCTCCCTTAATTTTTAAGGAAGCAACATTATCATTCTCTTCATCATTATCCTCATCATCACTAGCATCAACATCATCATCAAGAGATATATTGGGGTTCAAAGGAGGAGATACCTTTGAAGCCTTAGCCATAAGGCAAAAAGCAATAGATGATGATGTAGGATCCCTTGAGGCCCCATTCAAGACCACATCTTGTTCCATGGAGTGTTGGGTTTCCTCTACATTGTTAGCACAATAACTCGAGGAAATAGATACATTTTTATCATGGCAACAAGATATAGCAAGCATATCATTATGAGATATAGTCAAGCAATTTCTACATGATATGCAAGGACTATCAACACAAGCATGTGAAACATTTAGAGTGCTCGAAGTGTTGAAGTCCAAAGATGAAGCATTGCAATAAGATAGTGATGAAGAATCATCAACAATAAGCCCACTATCATCATTGCAATGAACACCACTACTCACCATAACATTACCTTGTGGCAAACCACATGTAGGTGAAGTAGAAGAAGTTGAGAAGACAACACGGCCGGAGGTGGAGGGAGAACAATCATCCCTACAAATCTTGGACACACCATATTTATCTTGAAGCTTTGTCCACAACTCATGAGCATCCCGAAACGGCATGAGTTGAAATATAACTACATTGCTCAAAGCATCAAAAAGCACATTAGAAGCTTGAGCATTGAGATAAGAGTTTTTCTCATCCTCTAAAGATAAGTTTTGAGAATCCTTTGGAGGAGAAAAACCCATATCTACAATTCGCTCTAAATTTGGGTCCATGACCCTAAAGAGATTAAGCATGCGAATTACCCAAACATCAAAATTTGTGCCATTGAAACTAAGAGTGTCAGAGAATCCTAATCCCCTAGTCGACATCTTTACTCTCTAGGCGGTTAAGCCTAATAATGAGAGACGAGGCTCTGATACCAATTGAAAGATCGTGGATGTCGCCTAGAGGGGGGGGGGGGGTGAATAGGCGCTTTAAAATAATTACGGTTTAGGCTTGAACAAATGCGGAATAAACCTAGCGGTTAATTTGTCAAGCACAAAACCTAAATCGACTAGGCTCACCTATGTGCACCAACAACTTATGCTAAGCAAGATAAACAACTAAGTGATAGCAAGATATATAACAAGAAACAATATGGCTATCACAAAGTAAAGTGCATAAGTAAAGGGCTCGGGTAAGAGATAACCGAGGCACGCGGAGACGACGATGTATCCCGAAGTTCACACCCTTGCGGATGCTAATCTCCGTTAGAGCGGTGTGGAGGCACAATGCTCCCCAACAATGCCACTAGGGCCACCGTATTCTCCTCACGCCCTCGCACAATGCAAGGTGCCGTGATTCCACTAAGGGACCCTTGAGGGCGGTCACCGAACCCGTACAAATGGCAACCCTTGAGGGCGGTCACCGAACCCGTACACTTTGGCAACCCTTGGGGGCGGTCACCGGTACCCGTCAAATTGCTCGGGGTGATCTCCACAACCTAATTGGAGACCCCGACGCTTGCCCGGAGCTTCACCACAATGGAATGTGGCTCCGAGGCACCACCAAGCCGTCTAGGGCGCCAAGGCACCCAAGAGGAACAAGCTCAAGGGTGCTCAAACACCCAAGAGTAATAAGCTTCTCAACTACTAACTTCCACGTATCACCGTGGAGAACTCAAACCGATGCAACTAATGCAATGGCAAGGGCACACGGAGTGCCCAAGTCCTCCTCTCCCAAATCCCACCAAAGCAACTAATGCTAGGGAGGAAAATGAGAGGAAGAACGAAGAAGAACACGAAGAACTCCAAGAACTAGATCCAAGGGGTTCCCCTCACTTAGAGGAGAAAGTGATTGGTGGAAATGTGGATCTAGATCTCCTCTCTCTTTTCCCTCAAGAAGGAGCAAGAATCATTGGAGGGATTGAGAGATAGGCAAAGCTCTAGAAAGTCAACAATGGAGGAGAGAGAGCTTAGAAGAGATAAGAAAACCGTTGGGGAAGAAGACCCCTTTTATAGGGCCACCCCAAATCCAACCGTTACCCGTGCTGGACGCGTACAAGCGGTACTACCGCTCTTGCGAGCGGTACTACCGCTTAAGCGGTAGTAATTCAAAAACAGCAGGCGAGAACACGAGACTGGAGCGGTAGTGCCGCACCAAGCGGTACTACCGCTCAACTAAGCGGTACTACCGCTAGAGGGAAAAGTGGTAACAGAAACTCGCACACAGGGAAAACCCCAAGCGGTAGTGGAAGCGGTAGTAGGGGCGGTAGTACCGCGCAAGCGGTACTACCGTTCTAGTACCGCTCTACTACCGCTAGAGGGAAAAGTGGTAACAGAAACTCGCACAGAGGAAAAACCCCAAGCGGTAGTGGAAGCGGTAGTAGGGGCGGTAGTACCGCCAGAGCGGTACTACCGTGCTACTACCGCTCTACTACCGTGAATGGCAATCTGGCAACAGAAAGTTGCACGCTCGGGGAAACCCCAAGCGGTAGTGCCACGGAAGTACCAGCGGTACTACCGTGGGCACCAGCGGTACTACCGCTTGCAAGCTACTGAAAATCCACAGAAAACAGAGGATACAAATAAAACCAGAACTGCCATAACTTCTGCAAATGAGCTCCGAATTGAGCAAACTCAAGCTTGTTGGATAGAAGACAACGAGTACTATCCAAACAGCGACTGGTTATAATAAGAAGTGGCAGGGGAGATATGCCTAACATATAGAGATGAGAAACCTCTATGAATGAAGAACCGGCATAAACTCCAACATCGAAAACATCATAGAAGATGCATATATGAACTCCGTTTTCGATGAACTCGAGCTTGTCATGAAGATGACCAAAAGCTCAAAGACTCACAAAGAGAAACACCAAACACAAACCAAGAAAGATGATGCAAGGATGCAATGGTTTGAGCTCTCTACGAATGATACGATAAAGCTACTCACTTGAGAGCCCCCCTTGATAGTACGGCTATCGATCCTAAAACCCGGTCTCCCAACTACCACCATGAGACCGGTAAAATAGAAAACCTATCAAGGGCAAACCTTTGCCTTGCGCATAGTCCACTTGAGCTAGATGATGACGATCTTGACCTCCTCAAGTTGGACCACCTTTCTTGATTGCGCCGGCTCGATGAAGACTAGTTGATTGCTCCCCCATACTCCACTATGGGTGAGCCACTCTTCGGCACATCTTCACAAGTCCATTGTCACCACAATGGACAGCAAGCTTCAAGCATGTGATCTCTTCGTGATGCTCCACTTGAACTTGCACACCGCAATCTTGATGACGATCACCACTTGATGTCATCCTCCATGGGTTGTGTGATATCTTCCTTTTGATGCACGCCCATGGAAACAAACCTAACCCCACAAAGAACTCTTGCATAGAACATGGGTTAGTACACAAAGCGTAATGGACAATGCTTACCATACCGTGAGATCACTTGATCCCACTCGGTACATCTTCTACGCTTTGTGTGTTGATCAACTCGAATCACTCTTCATATTTAGTCTTGATCAACCTTGAATCTTTCCAACTCTCTTCATTAGGATGATGTCTTGAAGGTAAACATGAATGTTCACACAATCTCCTTCTTCAAGACATGCTTGCAATAGGCTCATCTCTTACATGACCAATCTTTGGATAACTCCATGAATAACCTTGGTCAACACATATTCTTCTTCAAATCACCTTGAGACCAACAAATGGTCTACAAGCAAAGCCTATGGACAAACCCTTCAAATATAACTCAAGGCAACCATTAGTCCATAGAGATTGTCATCAATTACCAAAACCAAACATGGGGGCAGCACATGTTCTTTCACCGTACGTGTGTTGAACGCGGAGGTGCCGTCCGTTCGGCACTAGTTCGTGATCGGATCGAGGGACGACTTGCGATTTGGATCGCGGAGACGTTCGACTACATCAACCGCGTTTCTTAATGCTTCCGCTTAGCGATCTACAAGGGTATGTAGATTCACTCTCCCTCTCGTAGATGCTCATCACCATGGATAGATCTTGTGTGTGCGTAGGAATTTTTTTTGTTTCCCATGCAACGTTCCCCAACAGTGGCATCTGAGCTAGGTCTATGCGTAGATGAGATCTCGAGTAGAACACAAACGAGTTGTGGGCGTGGGTGTATACATATTGCTTGCCGTTACTAGTTGATACTTGATTCGGCGGTATTGTGAGATGAAGCGGCCCGGACCGACATTACGCGTACGCTTACGCGAGACAGGTTCCTTCAACTGACATGTAACTTTGTTGCATAAAGATGGCTAGCGGGTGTCTGTCTCTCTCACTTTAGTTGAATTGATTTCAGTGAAGAGGGTTCTTTTAGAAGATCAAAAAGCAATCACTACACCACGTTGTGGTTTTGCGTAGGTAAGATAGGTTCTTGCAAACCCGTAGCAGCCACGTAAAATTTGCAACAACAATTAGAGGACGTCTAACTTGTTTTTGCAGGGTATGTTGGGATGTGATATGGCCAATTACATGATGAGATATATGTGATGTATGAGATGATCATGTGTTGTATAGAATATCACGACTTGCATGTCGATGAGTACGGCAACTGGCAGGAGCCATAGAGTTGTCTTTAATTATTTTCGCCGTTTTGCTTTACTTTATCGCTATGAGTTAGCAATAGTCGTGGAAGCAACAGTCGGCGCGACAACCTCATGGCGACACGTTGATGGAGATCAAGATGATGGAGATCATGGTGTCATGCCGGTGACGATGGAGATCATGCCGGTGCTTTGGAGATGGAGATCAAAAGCACAAGTTCATGGCCATATCATGTCACTTATGATTTGCATGTGATGTTAATCCTTTTATGCATCTTATTTTGCTTAGGACGACGGTAGCATTATAAGGTGATCCCTCACTTAAATTTCAAGATAAAATTGTGTTCTCCCCGAGTGTGCACCGTTGCGAAAGTTCGTCGTTTCGAGACACGCCGTGATGATCGGGTGTGATAGACTCTACGTTCACATACAACGGGTGTAAGCCATGTTGCACGTGCGGAACACTCGGGTTAAACTTGACGAGCCTAGCATGTACAGACATGGCCTCGGAACACAAGAGACCGAAAGGTCGAACATGAGTCATATAGTAGATATGATCAACATGAAGATGTTCACCATTGAAACCACCTCAACTCACGTGATGATCGGACTTGAGTTGGTGGATTTGGATCATGTTACACTCGAATGACCGGAGGGATGTCAATTTGAGTGGGAGTTTTTAAGTAATATGATTAACTAAACTCATTATCTAGAACAAATAGTCTAAGTTGTCTTTGCTATATTTATGTTGTAGATCATGGCTCGCGCAGTAGCACCCCTGAATTTTAATGCGTTCCTAGAGAAAGCTAAGTTGAAAGATGATGGAAGTAATTTTGTGGACTGGGCCCGTAATCTAAGGATTATCCTTACGGCTTCCCAGAAGGCTTATGTCCTTGATGCACCGCTTGGTGATCCACCCGCTCCAGTTGAGTCTCTAGACGTTGTGAACGCCTGGCAGGCTCGTTCTGAAGATTACTCAATAGTTCAATGTGCAATATTGTATGGCTTAGAACCGGGACTTCAAAGACGTTTTGAACGTCATGGAGCATATGAGATGTTCCAGGAGTTGAAGTTTATCTTTCAGAAGAATGCCCGGATCGAGAGATATGAGATCTCCGATAAGTTCTATGCTTGCAAGATGGAGGAGAACGGGTCTATCAGTGATCACGTGCTCAGAATGTCTGGGTACTCCACCCGTCTGGCTGAATTGGGGATGCCCCTTCCGCCAGAGGCTATCACTGACAGAGTTCTTCAATCATTGCCACCTGGCTACAAGAGCTTCGTGTTGAACTATAACATGCACGGGATGAACAAGTCAGTCGCCGAGCTGTTTGCGATGCTGAAAGCCGCTGAGTCTGAAATTCAGAAGGAGCATCAAGTGTTGATGGTCAATAAAACCACTAGTTTCAAGACAAATGGCAAGGGTAAGAAGGGTAACTCCAAGAAGAGTGGCAAAGCAGTTGCTCCTCTCGTGAAGAAACCCAAGGCTGGACCCAAACCAGAAACTGTGTGTTTTCATTGCAAGGGAACTGGACACTGGAAGCGGAACTGCCCCAAGTATTTGGCTGACAAGAAGGTGGCCAACAACAAACAAGGTATATATGATATACATGTTATTGATGTGTACCTTACCAACTCTCGTTGTAGTGCCTGGGTATTTGATACCGGTGCGGTTGCTCATATTTGCAACTCAAAACAGGAACTGCGGAATAGACGGAGGCTGGCAAAGACGAAGTGACGATGCGCGTGGGAAATGGTTCCAAGGTTGATGTGATCACCGTCGGCACGCTCGCTCTTCGATTACCATCGGGATTAGTGATGAACCTGAATAAATGTTATTTGGTACCTGCGTTAAGCATGAACATTATACCTGGATCTTGTTTATTGCGAGACGGTTACTCATTTAAATCAGAGAATAATGGTTGTTCTATTTACATGAGTAATATCTTTTATGGTCATGCACCCAATGTGAGGGGTTTATTCTTATTGAATCTCGATAGTAATGATACACATGTTCATAACATTGATGCCAAAAGATGTAGAATTGATAATGATAATACCACTTTCTTGTGGCACTGCCGTTTAGATCATATTGGCGTGAAACGCATGAGGAAGCTCCATGCCGATGGACTTTTGGAGTCACTTGATTTTGAATCACTTGACACATGTGAGCCATGCCTCATGGGCAAGATGACTAAAACGCCGTTCTCTGGAACAATGGAACGGGCAAGTGACTTGTTGGAAATCATACATACTGATGTGTGCGGTCCGATGAGTATTGAGGCGCGCGGTGGTTATCGTTACTTTCTCACCTTCACTGATGACTTAAGTAGATATGGGTATATTTACTTAATGAAACACAAGTCTGAAACATTTGAAAAGTTCAAACAATTTCAGAGTGAAGTTGAGAATCATCGTAACAAGAAGATTAAATTCCTACGATCTGATCGAGGAGGAGAATATCTGAGTTATGAGTTTGGCAGTCACTTAAGACAATGTGGAATTGTTTCACAACTGACACCGCCTGGAACACCACAGCGTAATGGTGTGTCTGAACGTCGTAATCGAACCTTATTGGATATGGTGCGATCTATGATGTCTCTTGCTGATTTGCACTATCGTTTTGGGGTTATGCATTAGAGACAGCTGCATTCACTTTAAATAGGGCACCATCGAAATCCGTTGAGACGACGCCATATGAACTTTGGTTTGGCAAGAAGCCAAAGCTGTCGTTTCTTAAAGTTTGGGGATGTGATGCTTATGTCAAAAAGCTTCAGCCTGAAAAGCTGGAACCCAAAGCGGAGAAATGCGTCTTCATAGGATACCCAAAAGAGACAGTTGGGTATACCTTCTACCTCAGATCCGAAGGCAAAGTGTTTGTCGCTAAAAACGGAACATTTCTTGAGAAAGAGTTTCTCTCGAAAGAATTGAGTGGGAGGAAGATAGAACTTGATGAGGTTGTTGAACCTTTACTTCAACCTGAAAGTAGCGCAGCGTAGAAAGATGTTTCTGTAGAGCCTACATCAGCTGAAGAGGAAGTTGATGATGATGATCATGAAGCTTTGGATCAAGTTGCTATCGAACCTCGTAGGTCAACAAGGACGCGTACTGCTCCTGAGTGGAACGGCAACCCTGTCTTAGAGGTCATGTTGTTAGACAACGATGAACCTACGAGCTATGGAGAAGCGATGATGGGCCCGGATTCCGAGAAGTGGTTAGAGGCCATGAAATCCGAGATGGGATCCATGTATGAAAACAAAGTATGGACTTTGGAAGTATTACCTGAAGGGCGTAAGGCCATTCAGAACAAATGGATCTTTAAGAGGAAGACGGACGCGGACGGTAATGTCACCGTCTATAAAGCTCGACTTGTGGCAAAGGGTTTTTCACAAGTTCAAGGAGTTGACTACGATGAGACCTTCTCACCCGTAGCGATGCTTAAATCCGTCAGAATCATGTTAGCAATAGCTGCCTTTTTCGATTATGAAATTTGGCAGATGGATGTCAAAACAGCGTTCCTTAACGGTTTCCTTAAGGAAGAGTTGAATATGATGCAACCAGAAGGTTTTGTCGATCCAGAGAATGCTGACAAAGTTTGCAAACTCCAGCGATCCATTTATGGACTGGTGCAAGCATCTCGGAGTTGGAATCTTCGCTTTGATGAGGTGATCAAAGCGTTCGAGTTTATACAAGTTTACGGAGAAGCTTGTATTTACAAGAAAGTGAGTGGGAGCTCTATAGCGTTTCTAATATTATATGTGGATGACATATTGCTGATTGGAAACAATATAGAAATGTTGGAAGGCGTGAAGGAATATTTGAACAAGAGTTTTTCAATGAAGGACCTAGGAGAAGCTGCTTTCATATTAGGCATCAAGATCTATAGAGATAGATCTAGATGCTTAATAGGACTTTCACAAAGCACATACCTTGACAAAGTTTTGAAGAAGTTCAAAATGGATCAGTCCAAGAAGGGGTTCTTGCCTGTATTGCAAGGTGTGAAGTTGAGTAAGACTCAATGCCCAATGACTGCAGAAGATAGAGAAAAGATGAATGTCATCCCCTATGCTTCAGCCATAGGCTCTATCATGTATGCAATGCTGTGCACAAGACCCGATGTCAGCCTTGCCATAAGTATGTTCGGAAGGTTTCAAAGTGATCCAGGGATGGAACACTGGACGGCGGTCAAGAATATCCTGAAGTACCTGAAAAGGACTAAGGACATGTTTCTCGTTTATGGAGGTGATCAAGAGCTCGTCGTAAAGGGTTACGTCGATGCAAGCTTTGACACTGATCCGGATGACTCTAAGTCGCAAACCGGATACGTGTTTATTCTTAATGGGGGTGCGGTTAGCTGGTGCAGTTCCAAGCAAAGCGTGGTAGCTGATTCTACATGCGAAGCGGAGCACATCGCTGCCTCGGAGGCGGCGAAGGAAGGTGTCTGGATGAAGGAGTTCATGACAAATCTTGGAGTAGTACCTAGTGCGCTTAACCCAATGACTCTGTTTTGTGATAATACTGGTGCCATTGCTCTAGCCAAGGAACCAAGATTCACAAGAGGACCAGACACATAAAGCGACGTTTCAATTCCATCCTCGATTACATCAAGGAGGACGACATAAATATTTGCAAAGTACACACGGATCTGAATGTTGCAGATCCGATGACTAAACCTCTTCCAAGGGCTAAACATGAACAACACCAGAACTGCATGGGTGTTCGATTCATTACAATGTAAATCACATAGTGATGTGAACTAGATTATTGACTCTAGTGCAAGTGGGAGACTGTTGGAAATATGCCCTAGAGGCAATAATAAATTGGTTATTATTATATTTCCTTGTTCATGATAATCGTTTATTATCCATGCTATAATTGTATTGATTGGAAACTCAAATACATGTGTGGGTACATAGACAACACTGTGTCCCTAGTAAGCCTCTAGTTGACTAGCTTGTTGATCAAAAGATGGTGAAGGTTTCCTAGCCATGGACATGAGATGTCATTTGATAATGGGATCACATCATTAGGAGAATGATGTGATGGACAAGACCCAAACTACGAACGTAGCATATGATCGTGTCAGTTTATTGCTATTGTTTTCTGCATGTCAAGTATCTGTTCCTATGACCATGAGATCATGCAACTCCCTAACATCGGAGGAGTACCTTGTGATCAAACGTCGCAACGTAACTGGGTGACTATAAAGGTACTCTACAGGTATCTCCGAGGGTGTCTGTTGGGTTGGCATGGATCAAGATTGGGATTTGTTACTCCGTGTGACGGAGAGGTATCTCAGGGCCCACTCGGTAATACAACATCACAATGAGCCTTGCAAGCAATGTGACTAAAATGTTAGCCACGAGATCTTGTATTACGGAACGAGTAAAGAGACTTGCCGGTAACGAGATTGAACTAGGTATAGAGATACCGACGATCGAATCTCGGGCAAGTAACATACCGAAGAACAAAGGGAACAGTATACGGGATTAACTGAATCCTTGACATAGAGGTTCGACCGATAAAGATCTTCGTAGAATATGTAGGAGCCAATATGGGCATCCAGGTCCCGCTATTGGTTATTGATCGTAGAGGTGTCTCGGTCATGTCTACATAGTTCTCGAACCCGCAGGGTCTACACACTTAACGTTTGGTGACGATTAGTATAGTTGAGTTATTTTGTTGGTGACCGAAGGTTGTTCGGAGTCCCGGATAAGATCCCGGACATGACGAGGATCTCCGGAAGAGTCCGGAGGTAAAGATTGATATATGTGATAATAGTGTTTTGATCTCCGGAAGGGTTCCGGAATTCACCGGAAGGGGTTCCGGATGTTTACCGAAGTGTTCGGGTGCAGCAACACTTTATATGAGCCAAAGGGGTAAAGCCCACGAGGTATTGGAAAGTGCAAAAGGAAGTTTTGCTGCTGCCTTAAGCGGTACTACCGCTGGTAAGGCAGTACTGCCGCGTAAGCGGTACTACCGCTTGTGTGAAGCGGTACTACCGCTCAAGCGGTACTACCGCTCGTGAGCGGTACTACCGCTTGTGCGCGGTACTGCAGGGATCCGAGTTGGACTCTTTCCCTGCGGGCCAAACCGACCTTGTGCGGGCAAAACCGACCTGGAGGAGGCTTTTACTCCAAGTTTAGACCCCAAGGCTCAACATATAAATAGAGGGGCAGGGCTAACACACGGGACACATCAAGATTTCCCAAGCCGTGTGTCGGCAACCCTAACCCTCTAGTTCTCCCGTCATAATCTCCGTACTGCTTGGCGAAGCCCTGCAGAGATTGTTCCTCACCACCATCACCACGCCGTCGTGCTGCCGGAACTCATCTACTACTTCACCATCGCTCGCTGGATCGAGGAGGTGAAGGCGTCATCAAGCCGTACGTGTGTTGAACGCGGAGGTGCCGTCCGTTCGGCACTAGTTCGTGATCGGATCGAGGGACGACTTGCGATTTGGATCGCGGAGACGTTCGACTACATCAACCGCGTTTATTAACGCTTCCGCTTAGCGATCTACAAGGGTATGTAGATTCACTCTCCCTCTCGTAGATGCTCATCACCATGGATAGATCTTGTGTGTGCGTAGGAAATTTTTTTGTTTCCCATGCAACGTTCCCCAACACTTATGTCCTTCATCCCCGGAACCCAATTCCAACAGTGCAGTAAGCTTACATCGAGCTTTCAACATCATGTTGGTTGTCTTGAAAGGCAAATTCGGTTCTGAGCTAGCACTCCAATCCGTGGTTCCGAAAACTTGTCGCTTCACCATTTCTTTGCTTGATGTTGTCGTAGACGATTACATCTTAAAGAGAATTCTCGACAATTGTGTCATGATCATCATCAACCTTCTGAGCTCTTCCAGGGTATCAATTAAATTCATGATTAGAAGTGGCATCCTTGCCCTTGGTAATTGGTATTGTCATTGACGACATCCTTGCCTTCCTTCCAAACGCAGACTGGGTCTTGTTTTGGTCGAACCCTAAGTTCCTTGTTTGCCATCTTGTGTTATGTTCTATCTTGGAGTATTACCATATATTGTCGAGAATGTCGTGAGAATTGCACACATCTTAAGAATTCTTGATATAGTGATACTTCTTGTCATCACCTTTCATTTCTTAGTTCCCGTGTTGTTTCTAACCGGAATACCGACAAATGGAATGTGATGCGTAAATTCAACACTTATGGCATAGCAACTCTATTACGTTGGAGTTAATGAACAATAAGCCCATTCTTTGTGTGTTTCTGTTGAATCAACATTCTAACATTGGTCGTGCTACTTAGTCCGAATTTTGGATGCACCTTTCGATTAATGTTTCATTGTGGATGTTCCCTCGGGCATACCTCATTATATCATCTGGTTTGACCAATGCTATCACCTTGTTCACACAATCGTGGAAATCCATCATTGTGGAAATCTCGTCAAATTGTTGCTGAGCCCATCAACCACATCCTCATCTTCGTGGTTCATGATGAACATTTAAGCTAGTGTTGGAAACCTTGAAAGCATTATCTTTGTGCCTAGTTCATGAAGAATATATTTGATAAAAGAAGTGTTTTTCTATAAGTTCACATGCATTTTTGCCGCCGTGCTTATGGGAAAATTTTGTCTCGCTTCCTCTGGAATCGTTCTGATTCATTCATGCATGTGCGAAGTATTCTATGGTTTGATAGATTTGCTACCTTCACTCCATATGTATTTCCTAGCACGCCAAGCCACTGATTGATTTGATATGGGAAAAGATGTACTACATAAGATCTAGTCCAGACTTACACATGGAACTTTGATATCCTCTATGACGGATCCCATCCAGAGCTTGATTGCTTTCCTTTCTGAAAACTTTGATGTGGGCACGAATGCCTTGACATTGTGTTCTTGTGTCTTGCAATCGAACTCATGATTCAAGGCTTGCTTCCGTCGTTCATTTCGAGACTCTTGCAACCTCATCTCGTAGATCTGTGTTGCATCCTTTTTTCCTCTGAGTCCTGCTAAGTCTGAAGAATCCTGACACCAACCAGATCTGAATCTCAATCAGATATGATGGTTGGAACTTTTTCAAAAGTATAACTTTGGTCTCTACGTGACTCGGTAAGGTGATGTTATGGCTACCACACTTGGCCGTAGGACCTATTGTTATAGTATCTTGTTCAGCAAGGTTCGCCATTCTTTCATGAGGAAATTGCAAGTTTTATCCCATAAGTTGTTCTTGATGGATCCTTTGTGTATCCAACCTCTGACCTTACATAATGACCATGTTGATGCTTCCCCGAAGCATGGCTGTGATACTCCAATCATCAATAAGAACGTTGGAAGCGCAATGCTAAATGTTTCTAGATCAATTATCCAAACGCCATTGTATGGGTAATATCATGAATTCTCTCCCCCCTTACCTAAATGGTTATGTACTTGCCGTCCTATCACGTATATCATGCTCTGTTTGTCTTTGGGAAAGGTACACTCAAATACTTGGATATAAACACATTTTCCTTTCCATTGGTCTGTTTAACCTTTCTTGTAATCTAACTTAACTGAACAGTGGTAATTCCTTGCTTAGGTAAACACCAGTGTACAACTCTGTCAGTAACACCCTGTTACTATTGTTGTTAACATTCCGGTAACCGCCGATGGACTAGAACTTTGCCTATTGATCCGCCTCGTTTCAACGAGCAGAAAAATGGTTCTATTCGTCCCCCGCCCTTGGTACCGACGTTGTTGCCAACTTAACTGACAAGCTATCCTCTGACAGGTCTTTCTATCATGACCGTGGAAGATGTCACCACTCTTCCTACTCTTGACCCGCATGGTGGGCCCATAACCCACAGTTCCATAGGATCGAAACCTGACTCTCCTGTACATCTTTGTTTCCAAAATATCTTTTGCACTTGGCTTCGTATGTAATTCCCAAACCCCCGTCCAAGGGTTGATCTATTCTAGTATCAGAAGCAATATTTATTTTCGTTGCTCTGAAACCCTCTCACCTTCTGATTAGGCCTTGAATGATTGCCTACCCATTTGAAACTTTTGTACCATCGCATTTTGCTCTCAATGAATTCCCTGAGTTACAACTCGAGGAATAATTCATGTCTTCTTCCCTGAGTTCACCGTCAGAAGCCCAACTTTGTGTAGATATGTCTTCCAGAGTTTTTTTCTTCCTCTTATCGCATTCGTAGGAGGATGAAGATCCCGAAGAAAGGATGACAACTCCATCAGATTGACCTGAATCAGAGTAATGGATACATCAACAAGAAGGACCAACCTCTTCGATGAGAGCACCCAAGAACGAGAAGACTTGTTAGAATTTCGTAACCAAACTTCCCCCCTTACTGCTACCTCTTAATTCTCGGGACGAGAATTTCTTTTAGTAGGGGAGAGTTGTAACACCATGGATTCAGTGCTACAGTAATCCTTGTAATCAAGCTACAGTAACATGAGGATTAGGCTAATCCATTTTGCTAATCCAAGTATGATCACTGTTGGAATCAAACCCTAATTCAAATTCCTTTGCAATTCAAAATCATTGAAAGGTGGTTTTAAAGGTTTTGCAATTTAGGAAATAAAAAACATGAATAGGTTTCAAATATTCCCTAAGCATTTCTAAAATTACAACCCACATTTTTGTAAGGTGTTTAGTGCCTCTAAAACCATTTAACAGAGGGCAAATCAATTAATTAAATGTCGATTTGATTTTGGTAGTTTTCAAATAAATCCAAAAGGACCTCAAACTTTTTGTGGCACTACCAAATTTTGCTTTGCAAATATTGGGGTAAGTCACACATTTTTACAAATGCATTTTTTGTCACTGAATAGATAAACAACAGAGTTAAGTATTAAAGAAAAGCAACATTTTTGAAATCAAAAGAATAAGGGCTAAGTGCCCTGGTCACTTAGGCCTGCCGGCCCAAATGCCAGCCCAGCCCATGTACCCCCCGCGTCATCTACCTCCTGCTCATCAGGGGGACGTGGACGCGGCGATGGCCGCCACAGGCCACCCCCGTCACCCTGGCGCGCATCGGGCGGCTCCCCGCCGCCTACAAGGCCTCCCCGTCGACCCCCGAACCCTAGCTCGCCGCACTCCCTCCCTCTCGCGCCGCCTACCTCTCCCCGGACACACGCCCGCACCGCCGCCACCATGGCCGTCGACTAGCCGCGGCCACCGTGCCTCCCGTGCCTCGCCGCCTACGCCGCTGCCCCTCCCCGTCGCCGTCGTCCTCACCCTCTCCACCGCCGGCCTC
Organism: Elymus sibiricus; assembly: GCA_039707655.1. Classification (NCBI taxonomy): domain Eukaryota; kingdom Viridiplantae; phylum Streptophyta; class Magnoliopsida; order Poales; family Poaceae; genus Elymus; species Elymus sibiricus. Next base: position 246,591,433 of record CM077665.1, read on the forward strand.
CCCAAGCCTCGCCGACCCCGCCTCCCTACAATGCTCGTGAGCGCCTCCCCAGTCCCTCTCTCTCCTCAGCGCGCTCGCCATGGCTGCCACCGTTGCCTCCTGCCGCTGCTCGCCCTCACCAGCGCCGCCCACGCCCGCTCGCACGCAGGTTCGCCCAAACCGCGCGCGGCTCGCGCTCGCCACCTCCCGCGCGCCCGCTACCGCATGCCCGCGCCCGTGCTCGCGCTGCGCAGCCACCGAACGCTGCCACCGCCATTGCCGTCGCCGCCGTCGATGCGGTGCGACTCCGGCACCCCCATCACCTCCACCCGACGCGGCTCGTCGCGGCGCCCCCGTAGAGCCCACCCGTGCGCCCCCTTGTGGCCGGAAACGGCGGCCAGTGAGCTCCGCCGCTGTCGGATTAGCGCCGGCGTGTTAGACGACGTGGATGACGTGGCCCCCGTCATTAGCCACTAATTCGGGCCCTAAACGCCCACTGACTGGTGGACCCGCGCAGTAGATTAATTAGACTAAAAAAACAAACGGTTGGTTAAATTAATGTGACACAGACTTCGGGCGTCACCCGCTAATTAACCTGACTTAATTAGACTAACTGTTATTTGACCCACAGAGACTGACACGTGGGGCCCTACCACTGTTCAAGTGGATAGGGCCGGCCCAGTCAGCTGCTGACTCAGTAGGGGACCCCACCAGTCAGCCTCTGTCGACTGGTTGGTTGACCAGTCAACTGGGCCCCCCTGTCAGCACCTATTACCCTATTGGGTGCACCGGATCGGATGCACCTAGCATTTTCACATTTATTTTTCGAATTAAATTAATTCTAGGAATATCTCAATATTGCCTTATCTTTAGAAAATCATAGAAAATAATCCATAGCTCGGATGAAAAAGTTTTATACATGAAAGTTGATCAGAAAAATCCCACGAATCCGAATACGCAGTCTGTTCATCTGTCACATGCTCCTAGCATGATGAACACGGAAATTTTGCGTTAGGATAATATGTCCGGTAATAGCCAGAGACCCGGGAAATATTGTCAGATATTCTCCCGCCCCGTCTGCGACGTGTTGTACTGCGATAGTGCATGCCTATCTCTGCATACTGCCATGTCATGCATCGTGATTGCATCTGTCTGCTTTATATTTATTGTTTCTCCCCCCTCGTCTTACCGGTAGACCCCGAGACTGACGTTGCTGTCGGGTACGACTACACCAATGACGATCAGGCCTTTGCAGCAGAGCAGCAAGGCAAGCAACCCCTCCTTGATCATTCCAATATCACCCAGTGCTCTTCTCTCTCATGCTTGCATTTAGATTTTGCTACTATTGTAGATAATACCTATTCTGATGCATAGCTTGTTTTTGATGAACTTCTATTGTACCTACTGCTTTCATAAAACTGCTTAGCATAGGTTGATTAGTGATCCCCTGTGACCCCCTTAGTCCCAGTTGCCCCTGCTTCTTCATCGGTGACTCGAAGACTCGGTCAACCGACCGACCAGCCATGCCCGTCACATTCACCGCACACACCCCTTAGCTGGACGACTCTGCAGAGCTACTATCGAGTATCGAGGGTGACACCTCGTGAAGTACTCATGATGCTAACTCTATAGTGCAGCTAGTCGGTCGTGGTTATCGAGGGTGATTCCTCCTTCACCACTCCCGACGACGACTCTATCATGCAACCCCTCAAGCGTAGACCATCGAGGGTGAATCCTCTCTGGTCACCTTAATGGTTACATCACGTGGGATCCTTCGAGGTTAATCCCTCGGGTTTCCCCCTTGGTGTTATATACACACTGTTACATTTACTTTACTGTTGATACATGATGAGGTCTGGAAGACCGGAGGGTGTTGGTGTAATACGATGGGGCATGGCCGGGCATTCTTGGCCCTTGCCACAAGACCTCGAGATGGGGTGACAGGAGCACATATCGTGTATCGCGCTCGTCACCGCAATTAACAAAATGCTAATGGTTTGGGTATTTGATCTGAGTTGGTCATTTGACCTTTTCGCACTAACCTTCATGTGGGAGAAGTTATGGGTACTCGGCGTCGTTGTATCAGCCGAAGCTCTTCGGACGTCAGCAATGGAGCGGCGCGCGCCCGAGTGGTCCGCGACGGCATTGATCTTGTATTAGTGATGCTAGGATTGATCTCGGCCGCCCTCTCATCATGCAGGAGTGCAAAGGGTGAGTGGGCCCATGACCCCTGCGCGCTTAGGACATAGACCGGTGGGCTGGCCTCTCTGTTGAGCCTAGGTAGGGCGACGACATGTTGATCTCTGAGGCCGGGCATGACCCAGGAAAGTGTGTCCGGCCAAACGTGATCAAGCGTGATGGAAAACGTGGTGCACCCCTGCAGGGATGAAATTAACTATTCGAATAGCCGTGTCCACAGTAACAGGACGACTTGGAGTTCTATCCCGAGCTAGTATAACTAAAAGTGATAAATTTGAAATGAATGTTGGCTCCGAGATTGCTTTCTTGCAGGGAGTCGACGAAGGATCTCTGGGCGTGGTTACTTAATAAAATTGCTACAATAATATTGTTACATATGAGTTACCAGTCTATTCTCTTCTAATGCTGCAAGACGTTGAAGATGCTAGTCTTCGATAGGACTAGGCCTTCCCCCTCTCATCCTTGCTTTCTGTAGTCAGTCCAGATATAACCCCCCATTCCCTTTGATACTGATGAATACTTAGCATAGTTCTGATGTCAGTCTTGCGAGTACTTTGGATGAGTACTCACCGCTGCTTTGCTTTCTCTTTTCCCCTCGATACGATTACTACGTTCAGACGATGGAGCCCAGGAGATGGAGTACGCCGGAGACGACTACTACACCACCGCTGGAGCCTACTACTACGTGGAGGCTGCCCCCAACCAGCAGTAGGATTGGAGGCTCCTAGGCAGGAGGCTTCGCCTCTTTCGATCCGTTGTTATGTTTGTGCTAGCCTTCTTAAAGCAAAACTTGTTTAACTTATGTCTGTACTCAGATATTATTTGCTTCCGCTGACTTGTTGAATTTGAGCTTATTTATTCGAGCCCTCGAGGCCCCTGGCTTGTAATATGAAGCTTGTATGACTTTAAATTGTGTCTCGAGTTGTGTTGTGATATCTTCCAGTGAGTCCCTAATCTTGGTCGTACGCATTTGCGTGTATGATTAGCATACAGTCAAATTGGGGGCATCACAGTAGGATATGGACACCATGAACATAAATATCGTGAAGGCTATGTTGGTTTTGATTCAACTACATGCGTGAACATGTGCCAAGTCAAGCCACTTGAAACATTCAGAGGAGGATACCATATCATCATACCGCATCACAACCATTTTAATGCATGTTGACGTCCAAGATAAATCATTATCCACTCCTAGCTACATAAGCATGGCATGAACAACTATAATCTCTAATGGTCATTGCAAACATGTTTGATCATAATATGCTGAATCAAGGATACTAGGTTAAACATATTTACAAAAACAAAAACAAGTTGAGTTCATACCCGCTTTTCTCTGCCACAGTCACTTCGTCAAATATCGTCATTATTGCCTTTCACTTGCATGACCGAATGATAAGAAAATAATAATAGTGCAAGAGTGTCGTGGACTAAGCTGGAATCTGCGACATTTTATTCAAGAGGAGAAGACAAGGTAACATGGGCTCTTTGTTAGATTAACAGTGATGCATATGAGAGCCACTCAACATTTTCATCGTGGTCTTCTCCTTGGTACGACTCAAATAAAAGGAAAAGAATTTCAGAGAAACACACTGAAATATTTTTGGAGTTTTTGTTTTTTCTTGAAGAAAGCAAATTAAAGAGGAAAAACAAAAACGACAAAAACTATTTACACGGGAAAGCTCCCAACAAGTAAAAGAAGAAAAGAGAAATATTTTTGGGTTTTCTTTTGATACTACAATTAAACTAAGCTAGAAGGCAAAACCGAAAAGAAGTAGGAAATATTTTTGGATTTTCTTAAAGTTTTTCAAACACACAAGAAGAAAGCGAGAAAACAAATTTAGCATGGATATTACAATAAAAAAGTATGAACACCGACAACTGGAATGAAATGTGTGAACATGAATGTAATGTCGGTGGAAATACGTACTCCCCCAAGCTTAGGCTTTTGGCCTAGCTTCGTAAACACCTTCCGCATGGATAATAGTCTGAGCGATCGCTCACTGAGGCCCTCTGTGCAAACTCCTCGGCCCTCCTGGCAGCATCGACCTCCGCATTGTACGCATGGGCCTCGCTCTGAAGAACATAGTATCTTCCCTTGCTGCGAAAATCAAAGAGAGCAGGAGCAGGCAAAGTGACAGGCACAACAGTTTTTTTATTGAATCTCAAGTTATAGGTATAGTTAGTTGACGTGCCCGTGAGGAACTTATGATGCTTCATGGCCTCAAAGTCTAAATACGAAACAGGTAAGATGGGGTAATTAGGCCAAGGTGATACGTTTAGTCTCTCTGCTACACGGGAGGCATAAATTCCTCCATAAAAAATACCACTAGCAGCATTGTGCTGCAATCTCCGTGCAACAATTGCTCCGAGATTATAACATTTATTTCCAGTTATGGCAGTGTGTATGAGACTCAAATCAGGAGTACACAGTGTGCTACAATCTTGTTTGCCTACAATACATTTGCCATTAAAGAATGTGAAGTAGTGTATTGATGGGAAATGGATACTTTTAATTCTTCCTTGTGTCACTCCCCTATCTTCACCATAGCAAAGATTAACCAAAAATGACTTGTACTCAGATTTTGTTGGTTCATCAAGGGAACCCCAATATGGAAGTTTGCATGCTTCACTGAACATTTCTAAAGGCATGGTGAAAGAATGGTCATAAAGGTTGAATGAAACTCTAGACTCACGAGGAAAATATTTGAATTTCTTTGTGAATGTTTTCGTGAGTTCGAGATGCTGAGGGAACTTATCTGCGATGAAGGGAGCAAGCTCTGTATTGTGGATAAATTGTTCAAGTTCCCACTTAATACATGCACCTTCCATAAACTCGTCGCACGACCACAAGCATGATTTGGTGGCGGCATCTCGCATCGAGCTTTCGCTTAGCTCAACATAAGATTGTCGAACCGAGATTCCACTTTGATGCGGAGCATCCTACGGACATCACCATGACAAGAGTTCATTTGGCAAGTGACACGTGCCACGTCTACTCCACATACATAAAGGTGAATCATCTCCTTTACACGTGCTCACTTGACCCCTTCGAGGATGGTATACTACTTGACACTCCAATCGTGTGTATGCATAGGTATTGTCGGAGTTTCACGGATGACGAGGAGGAGTGCCAGCACCTACGTACGACTACACCATTCGTGAGGGAGGCTTGGAAGAGAAGGAAGAAGAAGCGAGGACAAGACTCTGGAATTCCCGGACCTTCCGGCCTTCACAGAACCTCCGGACCCCGGACCTTCCGGCCTGCCCGGAACTTCCGGCCTCCTCGAGCACAGGCGACACCAGGCGTGCAGACTTTCGGCCTAGCTCAGAACTCCGCCAGAACCTGCCCGGAACCTCCTGCCCCAGGACCTTCCGACATGCCGGAAACTTCCGGCCTCGGCACACCCCAGGCGTGCCAACTCTCTGGAAGCCCCGGAACCTGCCCGGACCTTACCCGGAACTTACGGCGCCAGGACCTTCCGGCCTAGCCCGGAACTTCCGTCCTGCGTGCGTGCAGCCACTCGGACCCGAGGCCCATGTACCCCTTTCTCACCCCCACTTCGCCCTAGACTATCTATACTCCTCCACCTCCTCACTCCTAGGGTTAGCATTGGTTTAGCTCATAGATAGATGAGCCTTTGCTCCTTCCACTACCTCTCCCATGGAGTAGATGCCTCTATGAGAGAAAACCCCTAGTGGATGTCAAGGCCCCCTTGCGTGGGAAGATCCCTAGTGGATTCAAGGCCCCATCTCCCCATGGGATTTGGGATGAACTCTACCATGTATCCTTCTTTCCCTTTGTTGTTCTTGTACCTTGTGGATCTTGTGTGGTTTTGAGCATAGTGGATGTGTGATTGGACTTGTTCTTGAGTGTTTCTCTTGTGATTTCCCCCCTCGTGTTCTTCGTTTTCATTCACAAATCCACCTCCAATTCGTGAAAGATCGACTCACACGGGTGTGCCCCGTATCATATTAGTATCAAGAGCCACGTTTCTCACGAATTTGGAGTCCTCCTCTTCGTTTTCTAGCCTAATTTTGTGTGTTTTTGTCCCAATTCGAAAATCCCCACCAAAAATAGCCTCACCAATTTTTTTGCAATTTGTTGGTTCTTGTGAGATTTTGTTTATTTTGATCCATGGAATTCGTGTTTGGCAAGTAGATATAGCTTCCCCATCACGAAATCAGCCGAAATTTTCCTTTTCCCCATCAATTTTGACCGACGAAATCGAGTTTTTCCGCCCCCGTTCTTAGATCCGGAATTTAGGGTTCGTTCTGGAAGTGTTTTCACGACCCCCGAAACTTCCGACATCACCCGGAACTTACGGCCCTAGCCCGGAACTTCCAGCCTAACCAAAGAGTTTCCCCACACTTTCCCATGACCCCCGGAACTTGCGGTAACCCCCCCCCCCCCCCCCCCGGAACTTCCGGCCCTAGGCCCAGAAATTCCGGCGTAACCAGAGTTATTGCACAGTTTTTAGCTTCAGCCTTTCCACCGTTTTGGGCATAACTAATTCATCTGGAGTCCGATTTTGGCGTTCTTTAGCTCGTTTTGTAGCTATTGACACCCCCCATCCCACAAAAATACTTCCAGAACCATTTGACTCCATCAAATTTTTTCATATTTGGCATCTTTGCCTAGGCCACCACCATAACTTCCGCATAGTTTTCCCACCATACTCTTCCGCCACCCTAACCCAATTTTGTTTGAGATTTTGAGTTGTGGTTTCCGTTTCCTAAGGTGTTTCGGCTAATTAGGGACGGCTCTACATCGACAACACCGCCGCTCATCATCACCTCGGCCTTGACATCGACACCGACCACTTTGCCTTTTGGCACCCCAACCGTAAGCAAGGACGGTAATCTCGACGACATCATTGTCCATTTCCTTGCCATTGCATTGATCGCTTCGAGCCTATTGCATACCTTACCCATTGAGACTAGCGAGTTGAGAATTGTCAGGCCACGTTACTTGTGCACCGTAGTGTTACTCTTATGCCGCATAGCTAGTTTTAGCGTGCAAACATCTTGTTATCTACATTGTGCCATAAGTCTCTCTCTTGCATATACATCATACTTGTCTCATATCTTGGTTCGAGCATCAAGCATAGCCTATAAAAAAAAAGAGCAAAAAGAAGAAAAAGCTTTTAAGCAAAAGAGGAGATACAAAAGAGCTTATAAGCAATAGCAATAGCATTGAGCCATTTTGCATGGTAGATACTCTTGGATCATAAATGCATAGCATAATTGGGACTGAAGACGGCATGTTTACTCTTTTAGGTTGGTGCACAAGCGCGTATCTAGCCCATTTGAGCAATCGAGCTATTGTCTCTTCTAGTATCCGTGCAACACGAGCTTGTCTCGGGTCTCTCACATTTTATGCTCATTCGTTTGTTGCGCGGATCCCATTTATCTATCCGTTTGTGTGTTCCTAGTGCCACCATAGCTATTGATCTATTTGCTTTGCATTGCAATTTTGTGAATCTTCCTCAACATTTTCGATATCTTGGATTGACATTTGCTCGAACTTTGTGCCACTTGTCCTAACCAAGCGACTCAATAAGCTTTATGTTGTAGGTGTGAGTGAACAAGTCCGGTACCAATTCCCCTATTCTTTTATTCCACATTGAGTGAAACGGGATACATCCTCAACTTTGGGAATGGTATATTGGTATTGTTTATCTCATTTCCTACTCACCTTTGCTCCAGTCTTGTGATGGATAGGCAAAGCACATCATCTTCTTCGGTCTACAACAACAACGACAAGTTCGATGCCATGAAGAAAACCATCAACGCCAAGTTGGATGCTCAAATGGAGGAGCTCAAGGTCCTCATCAACATCGGCAAGAGCTATTCCTCATCTTTGAGAAGACGCTCGAGTGCACATGCTTCCGAGCTTCCACCTCCGGCAAGATCACCTCGGCATCGACACCATCAATGACATGAAGAAATAACGACGCCAACATCAAAGCGTCCAACAAAGAACAAGTGTGAAGGTCTCGAGCTCGACACCAACCATCGCTCGATGACTTCACCACTTACCTTGGCATCTTTGCCAAGCGACTTCAAGGCATCTTCGCCTTTGGATATGCGACATCTTCACCGACAAGCACTTCAAGAGAAGCTCCCCAAGCTCAAGTCCGCGACTTCCACGAGCTACTATGACCTCGACATCGACCATGAGATTCCTTTCTATGGGAGTAAAGACCCCGAGGAGTATCTCGATTGGGAGCGCAAGATGGGCTACTACCTCAAGCTACTTCAAGTCCCTTCCGAAGATCAAGTGAAGTGCGCCACAAGAAACTTCCACGGTGACGCGTCGACATGGTGGCTTCACACATCTTCGACGAGCTTCGACATGAGTTGGTCCAAGTTGAAGAAAGCGTTGCGGCGAGAGTTTGTGCTTTCTACATACACAGAACATCTTCACCGCCACTTGGAGAACACCATACAGGGATCCATGTCTCTCGATGAGTACTTCATGAAGATGAAGAAAGCCTTGCGACGAGCTGGTGTGGACGACCCCATTTGGATAAAGTTCCACTTCATGATGGGATTGAACAACGACATCGCCAAGACTATCTTCCACAACAACTACGAGTCTCTCGACGACATCTACGTTGGTGCTCTCAAGGCGGAACAAGCACTCAAGGCCAAGGCTACTCGACCCCGAGCACACTTCGCGATGACTAAGCTCCACGACGACGAGCATGAGGATGGTACCACCAAGATGACCAAGCCCGACGAGCTCCAAGACGACGCTCCCAAGTTTGACTTCACCGCCATCCCTCTTTGTGTCATTGACGATGCCGAGTCTACCAAGACTCTTTTTGAAGACGGTGTGGCGACGACCACAACTACGGAGCCACTCAAGGAACATGCTTTGGAGGAGAGCGACAAGGTGGCAAGCAAGGATGATGCTTCCATCTTCGGAGGCGAGAGTGATTATGTGCCATCTTCGGCCTTCATCCACGACGACGATGACATGATGGTTGAGGATGGGATTTTCCCTTCGACCACGACGGTGTTTGGAGATGAGTTTAGAGACTTTTGCCACCATATTGAGAGTGAGAGTGACTTCACCACTAGCCCCATATATGATGAGTTGCCTCAATTCCGATGTGGGGAGAGCTACAAAGCCCACCACTTGAGTGAGATGAGTTACTCCACCATATGTGAGTTTGAGTGCGTCTACCTTGATGGAGTGTGTGAGCCACCACATAGAGAGAGTGAGGTAGTTGATGAGGCATGTGAGGCCATTTCGATTTCTAACAACTTAACCTCTTCCTCTACTGTGTCTTCTCCTTTGGTGCTAGGTCCCATATTCGATGACGCGCCGATCCTTGACGACTTCGTCCTCCCTTTGGACAAGACGATGGCCATGGTGGTATATGAAGCACCCCCCACATGGTTCCATCCCGATGAAGATGACCACAAGTTGGTCTATGCAACCTCACCTACGCCACAAGAGTGGAATGAAAAAGGTAACTTAGGTGAAGGTGATGCTCTTGTCCCACTAGTGGACATTGATTTCTTGCATGATGATGATCTACCTATTGCTATGCTTCATGATAATACGATTTCCTCATGTGATGAATTACCCATTTATGATGAGTTTGACGATTCTCATGTGGAGTTTATTAGTTATGATGCCATGTTGCATAGGATACCCTGTGAGAACTCTATAGGTCACATCATGTTTGACAATCCGCTTGACTTGTCATATGCTATGCGTGAGATTTCCCATATTGCCTCATCGCAATCTCACCGTAGTAACTATGCATATGCCATTAAAATAAACCCAATATGCACATATGGCATAGATGACAAACCCATGGTTATTTGCATTTGTTTTTCTTGTGATGATATTGCCATGCTCCCTTTAGACCATTTGCGCAATAATTCTCATATGCCATGCCATGACCAGCATGCTTTGGATATGCATTGTTTTGGATGTTGTCCATATTCTCTGAATTATGCTTCCGATATTGCTCATGAGGAGACCCCACTAGTTTCCTCATACATGTTAGGAGATTTTGTTCCATCCCATCCATTGCATGATCCCAATTATCGTGTGCACCATTCGCATATAATGAATGACAATGCTCTCGATAATTCAAATGATGCACTACATGCTTCTAGTCTCCATTATGCCATATATAACAACAAACCTTTCATGATGGATGACATGTTCCTATATCATGCATCTCACTTATTTGAGCATTGGATATTTTGTGCTAACAAACACAAGCACATGCACATCCTAACGGATGATGTGTACATATACCACGCACACACAATTTTCCCTTTGCCTTTGTTGTGTGTAGGTCCTCATAAATACTCGTCAACCTCACAATCCCAAGAGTTGACGAAAAGAGCTCTTGAGAGCACCGATGATTTGGGATTCACCGGAATGTGTATCCAACCATTCTCCTCACGCAAGGACTTCGCGCATTTCTTTTACATGGCTCTCACATGGCTATGGCTTCTTGCTCATTACACTTATTATGCCCATATTTCCATGTTCACTTTGCATGATATGCTCACTTCTATGACCTTGACATGCATTTGTGACCAATGTTTTGCATCTCACATGACACTTGATTATATGACTTGTATGTGTACTTGCAAGCTTGGTGGAGATATTATTTGCTATTGCCATGATTGCTTAGTGACCCATGCCTATGATGGTATTGAGGATCACCCCATTACTTGTCTTGCTTGGGATATGTCATGCGCATTGCCTATGCCCATCATTTGCTTGCATGACATGATTGCCTTGATTTCCTCTAGTACATTGCATCTTCGCACTACTAGTTTGCATGACATGATTACTATGATTGTTTGTGTTGCATCACCGATGACTAATACTTGCTTCTTTCATGCGGTTGATGACAACCATTGCCATGCTTTGCACATGAGTGGTATTGGTTATCGTCATACACTACTAGGAGAAACCTTATAGGCAGGACACTATCAGTAGCGCTGGAAAGTAACAGGCGCTGCTGGTAATTACCAGTAGCGCTGGATTTTGGCAGCGCTACAAGTAAAGACTTATCAGTAGCACTGGAGGCAAAAAGAGCGCTACTGCTAAGGGGGACCCGACGAGCCCACCGACACTGTTGGTAGTAGCAGCGCTGTCAAGAATACAGCGCTACTACTAAGATTTTAGTAGTAGCGCTTTTTTCAGTGGAACCGCTATTGCTAATGGGCCCCACTTAATAGTAGCGCTCTTTCTGCAAAGCGCTACTACTAAGTAACATAGCAGTAGCGCTTGTTGAAAAACAGCGCTACTGCTATGCGTGGCTGGTGCCACCTTCTCACCCCCCTCCCCCTCCTCCCCCCTTTGCCCTATCTCCCCCTCCTTTCCCCTCTCCCCTCACCATTGTTGCCCTTCTTCTCTCTTCCTCCTACCTCTCTTCTCTCCCCATTAATGCCCCCCTCCACCATAACTCTCCTCCATAAATGGCCTTCTCATCTCTAGCTAGCTCCATAAATGCCCCCTACCTCATTTATTTGGCTCTCCCTCCATTCCATTAGATATAGATCTAGCTAGCTCATCTCTCTCCCTCTCCATTAGTTACCTAGAGTCATCTCTCCTCCCCAACAACTAGATCTAGCTAGCTATTTAGCCATCCACACTTTCGATCCCTATAGGTAGCGAAAGGCCTCATCCGGTCGATTGGTCTCTCTCGGGAGATAGGTGAGTAAAAAGTTGTTCATTTCAAGAATGGGAATATGTGTGTGAATGGGAATATGTGTGTTTGGGATATGGAGAGATTTGTGCGAGTGACATGCCCCCGAGTTGCTTATGTGTTGCCGAAATGTCGATTTATTTCCGTTTCGGTGAATTTCGAGCAAACTCGATATGTCCTATTTTTAGGCAAGGTCATGCCAAATTTTTATATGACTTTGATGCATGCATGCATTTTGTTTATAACCCTTTTGCTTGTTATACCGTGCATGCAGTCAGTCATGAAGGTGCGTGGATGGAAGGTGGAGCGATACATGCAATCCGCGGTGATGGACATGCATGCAAATAATCGGACTAGGATTAGATGTCCGTGTACAAGATGCAAAGAAGGAGTCCTTTTGGACCCTTTTGATCGTGGCAGGTTGAAGGCGCACTTGCTGATGAATGGTTTCATGGATGGCTATACTCGGTGGATAAGTGAAGATGATGATGATGAGGACGTCCACATGGCAGGGAATAACGACATGGGGCTAGACGAAGAGATGACCGATCGACACGAAGACGATGGTGCCGGACATGACGGTGGGGAAGAGTTAAATGACGGCGGCAGAGAAGATTCCGGACACGGCGAAGCAGAGTCCGGACTTGGCGGAGAAGAGGCGGCGGTCACGCCGCAGTCTTCGACGCTACTAAGTGCAGTCGTGCAGGACCCTCATGTTCGAGACCTCCTTCGCAAGAGTACGACTAGCGAGAGAGCTGCTTCTAGAGAGGAGGCCAAGCTGGCGCAACTCGAAGTAGACTCGAAGACTCCATTGTCTGACGGTTGTGATCCCGAGGTGACCCGCTTGAGTTTCACGCTCGAACTTCTAAAGACGAAGGCCAAAAACAAATGGACAGACAAAAGCCTCGATGAGCATTTGAAGTATCTACATAATAAAGTTCTTCCCGCGGGGAACCTGTGTCCTACTAGTGTCGATGAGGCCAAAAAAATCGTTTGCCCTTTTGATTTGCCGCACATTAGATACCACGCATGCATCAACGATTGCATCATTTATCGGAGGGGAGCACGTGGAAAAAACCAGTTGTTCAGTGTGCAATGCTTCTCGATACAAGAAGGCAGGAAAGAAAGCTCCTCAGAAAGTTGTATGGTACTTTCCGATCACTCCCCGTCTGCAGCGGTATTTCGTAGATCCTAAGGAAGCAAAGCTCATGCGCTGGCACGCGGAGAGGAAGAAGCCCGACGATGGAGATGATCCGAAGCTGAGACACCTCGTAGATGGTAGCCAGTGGAGAGCATTCAACACCGTATATGGATTTGCTGCAGAAGATCCAAGGAACATCGTGCTTGGTGCGAGTACCGATGGCATGAATCCGTTTGGAAACCAAAACACCAACCACAGCACATGGCCCGTCTTTGTATGGATGTACAACCTCCCCCCATGGAAGTGCATGAAGACAAAGTACATACACATGAGCATGCTGATTCAAGGGCCGAAACAACCGGGAAATAATATTAACCTGTATATGGGGCTTCTGAAAGAGGAGCTTGACACGTTATGGAAAACACCGGCATGGGCATGGGACGCCAGCAAAGGAGAGTATTTCTATATGAGAGCCGCGCTGATGACGACGGTGCACGACTATCTCGGATACGGGTACACCTCAGGCCAGGTGTGCCACGGATACTGGGGATGCACGAGGTGCATGGATGATACAACGTCTCAGCAGCTTACGTCAACGAAAGATGGCGGGTCCGGGAAAATCGTGTACATGGGGCATCGTAGATGGCTCGAGAAGGATGACCCGTGGAGAAAGCGTGGAGATCTATTCAATGGGTTGGCTGAGCATCGAGGACCTCCACGTAAGAGGAGCGGCGCCGAAATCAACGAGCTGTTGAAAAACTGGGAACAGTGCCCCGCGCCGGGAAAGATGAAAAAGGCGTCGGAGCCGCTACTGAAGGTATGGAAAACGAGGTCTGTTTTCTGGGACTTGGAGTACTGGCCCAATCACGACACGCCTCATTGCCTTGATCAAATGCATATCACGAAGAATGTCCTTGAGAGCTTGCTTGGCACACTGATGAACATGCCGGAGAAGACCAAGGACGGGCCGAAGGCAAGGAAAGACTTGGAAGATTTGAAGATCAGGAAAGATCTCCACCATAAAAAGTCGACGGAGGAGACGGATACGGAGACGGAGGAGGGGGAAAGGGGCAGAAAAGTCAACAAGAAGGTGGAGAATTATTGCCTGATGTCTACTACGCAACCTTCTTCTTGTAGACTCACGTTGGGCCTCCAAGCGCAGAGTTTTGTAGGACAGTAGCAAATTTCCCTCAAGTGGATGACCTAAGGTTTATCAATCCGTGGGAGGTGTAGGATGAAGATGGTCTCTCTCAAACAACCCTGCAACCAAATAACAAAGAGTCTCTTGTGTCCCCAACACACCCAATACAATGGTAAATTGTATAGGTGCACTAGTTCGGCGAAGAGATGGTGATACAAGTGCAATATGGATGGTAGATATAGGTTTTTGTAATCTGAAAATATAAAAACAGCAAGGTAACAAGTAACAAAAGTGAGCAAAAACAGTATTGTAATGCTTGAAAACAAGGCCTAGGGTTCATACTTTCACTAGTGCAAGTTCTCTCAACAATACTAACATAGTTGAATCATATGTAAATCCCTCACGTGCGACAAAGAGTTCACTCCAAAGTCACAAATAGCGGAGAACAAACGAAGAAATTATTGTAGGGTACGAAACCACCTCAAAGTTATCTTTTCCGATCAATCTTATGAGCTATCCCTATAAGTGTCACGAACAGCCCTAGAGTTCGTACTAAAATAACACCTTAAGATACACATCAACCAAAACCCTAATGTCACCTAGATACTCCAATGTCACCACAAGTACCCGTGGGTTTGATTATACGATATGCATCACACAATTTCAGATTCGTCATGTTCAATCCAACACAAAGAACTTCAAAGAGTGCCCCAAAGTTTCTACCGGAGAGTCAAGACGAAAACATGTGCCAACCCCTATGCATAGATTCCCAAGGTCACGGAACCCGCAAGTCGATCACCAAAACATACATCAAGTAGATCAATAGAACATCCCATTGTCACCACAGATATCCCATCGCAAGACATACATCAAGTGTTCTCAAATCCTTAAAGACTCAATCCGATAAGTAAACTTCAAAGGGAAGACTCAATTCATCACAACTAGATAGAGAGGGGAAACACTCCATATGATTCATCTATATCAATAAAGCTCGCGGTACATCAAGATCGTGCCATCTCAAGAACACGAGAGAGAGAGATCAAACACATAGCTACTGGTACATACCCTCAGCCCCGAGGGTGAACTACTCCCTCCTCGTCATGGAGACCGCCGGGATGATGAAGATGGCCACCGGTGATGGTTTCCCCCTCCGGCAGGGTGCTGGAACGGGCTCCCGATTGGTGTTTTGTGGCTACAGAGGCTTGCGGCGGCGGAACTCCCGATCTAGGTTTCTTTTCGGGGGTTTCTGTATTTATAGGAGTTTTTGGCGTCGGTCCCACGTTCAGAAGGTTCCCGAGGAAGTCACAAGCCAGGGGGACGCGCCCTAGGGGGGGGGGCACCCCTGTGGCTTGTGGCTTCCTCGGCCTTCCTCTCCGGTGACTCTTCGCTCCAGTATGTTTTATATTTTCCAAAAGTATTCTCCGTAAATTTTCAGCTCATTCCGAGAACTTTTATTTCTGCACAAAAACAACACCACGGTAGTTCTGCTGAAAACAACGTCAGTCCAGGTTAGTTCTAATAAAATCATACCAAAATCATATAGAATTATTGTAAACATGGCATGAATACTTCATAAATTATAGATACGTTGGAGACGTATCAGCATCCCCAAGCTTAATTCCTGCTCGTCCTCGAGTAGGTAAACGATAAAAGAAATAATTTATGAAGTGTGAATGCTACCCAACATGTTCATCATATTCTTTTCTTCTTTGTATAGAATGGACATTTGGACTTGTAAATGATTCAAAGCAATAGTCTAGTTTTAACATAATGACTTCAATACTCAAGCATGTCAACAAGCAACCATGTCTTTCAAAATATCAACACTAAAGAAAGTTATCCCTAGCCCATCATGCTCAATCATTGATCCATTCATGAAACACACTCAAATATTAGCTATGCCCAATGCTCAAGTACGATCATAGTGCCCCCTAGTTGGTGCTTATAAGAGAAGATGGAGACTCAAAGCAAAAATAAAAATTGCATAAGGTAAATAGATAGGCCCTTCGCAGAGGGAATTAGGGATTTGTAGAGATGCCAGAGCTCAAGGTTTAAATTGAGAGAGAAAAATATTTTGAGTGGCATGCTTTTCCTGTCAACGAAAACGACAAAGTAGCTCACAATACTTTCCATGATAGATACATTATAGGCGGTTCCCAAACAGAATGGTAAAGTTTTTACTCCCCCTCCACCAATCAATCACACTCCACGGCGAGCCGAATCCACGGGTACCGTCCATACAAACAACAATCCTGGGGGAGTTTTGTTTCATTATATTTTGATTTGATTTTTGAGCATGGGACTGGGCATCCCGAATACCAGCCATTTTCTCGAGAATGATAGTGAATCAACACATATCGTGAGAATAACCCACCTAGCATGGAAAAATATTGGATACTCCCCACCGTTTCATGAGCGGTACGGGCACACAAAAGAGAAAATTTATTTTGAAAATTTAGAGATGGCACATACAAATTTGCTTGGAACGTCATGGAAATACCGCATATAAGGTATGGTGGACTCATAAGGCAAAACTTGGTTTAAGGATTTTGGATGCACAAGTAGTATTTCTACTTAGTACAAATGAAGGCTAGCAAATAGATTGGGAAGCAACCAAACCAAGGAACGAAAAATCTCATAAGTGAGCATTGAGTCATAACTAACACCGAATAATGTACCACAAGTAGGATGTAACTTCCTTGCATAACTATCGACTTTCGTGCATGCATAGGGAATCACAAACCTTAGCACCAATATTCCTACTAAACATAATTACTCACTAACATGACTCACATATTACTATCATCATGTTTCAAAACTATTACGAAGAATCAAGTTTAATTTGTCCCATGATCTTCATGAAAGTTTTTATTATATCCTCCTTGGATATCTATCACTTTGGGACTAGTTTCATATATTGCCATTGATTTTTGGCAATCTCAAACAAATTTAAGTGAAGTACAAGAGCATAAAAATTTCATTTCTCAAAAAGGTATAAGTGAAGCATGAGAGGGAATGCCAAGCTACTCTCAAAAGATATAAGTGAAGATCAATGAGTAGTCAAAAATTTAAATAACTATGTGAAGACTCTCTCTCTCTCTCAATAAATATTTTCAGATCTGAGTACTTTATTAAACAGCAAGCAAAAGAAAAATAGCACTCCAAGAATAGCACGCATCATGTGAACGAATAAAAATTTAGGCTCAACATAGGCTAACCGATAATTGTTGATGAAGAGAGGTGGGATGCGTAGCGTCCCCAAGCTTAGATGCTTGAGACTTCTTGAAATATTTACTTGGGGTGCCTTGGGCATCCCGAAGCTTGAGCTTTTGTATCTCGTTCAATCCTCTCATATCATGGTTTCACCTATTATCAAAAACTTCATCCACACAAAACTCGAAAAGAACTCGTGAGATAGGTTAGTACACATAAGAATAAATCAACACTTCATGTACTGCCAAGACAAGTTGCACAATAATTATCAAACATCATCTACTGTTTACTATCATTTCCACAATTTATATCTACCAATATAGGCTATGGAAACTATAGGATAAGTAGATAACGAAACTATGACAGCAATCTGTCTAAACAGAACACAGTCTGTAGCAATTTATGAAAACAATGTACTTATGTAACTCAAAAAATTATGAAAATTTAGGACATGCTGTAAATTTATATGACAACACTGTGTAAAAATTTCAGAAACCTTCCACTTTCCAGTAAAATATGAAAATTCAAACACTACAGCAAAAGTTTCTGTTTATACACAGCACACATCAAAACATGCAATGCAAGCATCCTAAGACAATTCTTGGAACTTTTTATTGAAAAACAAGATTATAAATAACACCTAACAGAGAACAAAAAAATAAAATGACGCTCCAAGCAAAACTCATATTATGTGACGAATAAAAATATAGCTCGAAGTAAGATATACCGATAGTGTTGAAGACGAAAGAGGGGATGCCTTCCGGGGCATCCCCAAGCTTAGGCGCTTGAGTCTTCCTTGGATATTGCCTTGGGGGTGCCTTGGGCATCCCCAAGATTAGGTTATTGTCACTCCTTATCCTCCTCATATCGGTGTCTCACCCAAAACTTGAAAACTTCAATCACACAAAACTTAACGGAACTTCGTGAGATGGGCTAGTATAATAAATAAAGATTATTCACTTTGGTACTGTCAAGACAAGATTCATAATTGTTCCCACATTATACCTACTGTATTCTATCATTCCCATAATTTATATCACTGAATATAAGCTATAGGAACACTAAAACAAGCAAACTATGCATGCAAAACAGAATCTGTCAAAAACAGAACAGTCTGTGTAGATCTGTAGTATAGCCATACTTCCCTGTCTCTAAAAATTCTAAACAATTAGGACAATCTAGGAAATTTGTATATAAAGACTGTGTAAAAATTTAAGATCAAAAGCACGTTCCAGTGAATTTACAAAATTCCTGGACTGAGAGCAAAAGTTTCTGTTTTTGCACAGAATCAAGTCAACTATCATCCACACTATCCCAAAGGCTTTACTTGGCACTTTATTGAAACAAAAGCTATAAAACATGATTACTACAGTAGCTTAATCATGTGAACACACTAAAACAAAAAGTAAAAGTGTTGGGTTGCCTCCCAACAAGCGTAGCTAGGCATGATGATTTCAATGATGCTCACATAGGAATAATAATTGAAACATGCAAAAGAGCATCATGAATCTCATGACAAGCACATTTAAATCTAACCCACTTCCTATGCATAGGGATTTTGTGAGCAAACAATTTATGGGAGCAAGAATCAATTAGCATAGGAAGGCAAAACAAGCATAACTTCAAAACTTTGAACACATAGAGAGAAACTTGATATTATTGCAATTCCTACAAGCATATGTTCCTCCCTCATAATAATTTTCAGTAGCATCATGAACGAATTTCACAATATAACCAGCACATAAAGCATTCTTTTCATGATCTACAAGCATAGAAATTTTACTACTCACCACATAAGCAAATTTATTCTCATCAATAGTAGTGGGAGCAAACTCAACAAAATAACTATCAAGTGAAGCATAATCCAATTGAAAATTAAAATCATGATGACAAGTTTCATGGTTATCATTATTCTTTATAGCATATGTGTCATCACAATAATCATCATAGATAGGAGGCATGCTTTCATCATAATAAATTTGCTCATCAAAACTTGGGGGACTAAAAATATCATCGTCATCAAACGTAGCATCCCCAAGCTTGTGGCTTTGCATATCATTAGCATCATGGATATTCAAGGAATTCATACTACCAACATTGCAATCATGCTCATCACTCAAAGATTTAGTGCCAAACATTTTAATAACTTCTTCTTCTAACACTTGGGCACAATTTTCCTTTCCATCATTTTCACGAAAGACATTAAAAAGATGAAGCATATGAGGCAACCTCAATTCCATTTTTTGTAGTTTTCTTTTATAGACTAAACTAGTGATAAAACAAGAAACTAAAAGATTCAATTGCAAGATCTAAAGATATACCTTCAAGCACTCACCTCCCCGGCAACGGCGCCAGAAAAGAGCTTGATGTCTACTACGCAACCTTCTTCTTGTAGACTCGTGTTGGGCCTCCAAGCGCAGAGTTTTGTAGGACAGTAGCTAATTTCCCTCAAGTGGATGACCTAAGGTTTATCAATCCGTGGGAGGTGTAGGATGAAGATGGTCTCTCTCAAACAACCCTGCAACCAAATAACAAAGAGTCTCTTGTGTCCCCAACACACCCAATACAATGGTAAATTGTATAGGTGCACTAGTTCGGCGAAGAGATGGTGATACAAGTGCAATATGGATGGTAGATATAGGTTTTTGTAATCTGAAAATATAAAAACAGCAAGGTAACAAGTAACAAAAGTGAGCAAAAACGGTATTGCAATGCTTGAAAACAAGGCCTAGGGTTCATACTTTCACTAGTGCAAGTTCTCTCAACAATACTAACATAGTTGAATCATATGTAAATCCCTCACGTGCGACAAAGAGTTCACTCCAAAGTCACAAATAGCGGAGAATAAACGAAGAAATTATTGTAGGGTACGAAACCACCTCAAAGTTATCTTTTCCGATCAATCTTATGAGCTATCCCTATAAGTGTCACGAACAGCCCTAGAGTTCGTACTAAAATAACACCTTAAGATACACATCAACCAAAACCCTAATGTCACCTAGATACTCCAATGTCACCACAAGTACCCGTGGGTTTGATTATACGATATGCATCACACGATTTCAGATTCGTCATGTTCAATCCAACACAAAGAACTTCAAAGAGTGCCCCAAAGTTTCTACCAGAGAGTCAAGACGAAAACATGTGCCAACCCCTATGCATAGATTCCCAAGGTCACGGAACCCGCAAGTTGATCACCAAAACATACATCAAGTAGATCAATAGAACATCCCATTGTCACCACAGATATCCCATCGCAAGACATACATCAAGTGTTCTCAAATCCTTAAAGACTCAATCAGATAAGTAAACTTCAAAGGGAAAACTCAATTCATCACAACTAGATAGAGAGGGGAAACACTCCATATGATTCATCTATATCAATAAAGCTCGCGGTTCATCAAGATCGTGCCATCTCAAGAACACGAGAGAGAGAGATCAAACACATAACTACTGGTACATACCCTCAGCCCCGAGGGTGAACTACTCCCTCCTCGTCATGGAGACCGCCGGGATGATGAAGATGGCCACCGGTGATGGTTTCCCCCTCCGGCAGGGTGCCGGAACGGGCTCCCGATTGGTTTTTCGTGGCTACAGAGGCTTGCGGCGGAGGAACTCCCGATCTAGGTTTCTTTTCGGAGGTTTCTGTATTTATAGGAGTTTTTGCGTCGGTCCCACGTCCAGAAGGTTCCCGAGGAAGTCACAAGCCAGGGGGGTGCGCCCTAGGGGGGGGCGCTCCTGTGGCTTGTGGCTTCCTCGGCCTTCCTCTCCGGTGACTCTTCGCTCCAGTATTTTTTATATTTTCCAAAAATATTCTCCGTAAATTTTCAGATCATTCCGAGAACTTTTATTTCTGCACAAAAACAACACCACGGTAGTTCTGCTGAAAACAGCGTCAGTCCGGGTTAGTTCTAATAAAATCATACCAAAATCAAATAGAATTATTGTAAACATGGCATGAATACTTCATAAATTATTGATACGTTGGATACGTATCATTGCCCCCCTTCTTGCTTCACCCTAAGTGCGAAGGAGATCGATCAATTCATCAAGTGCCTTATGGGAATCGAAGTCAGTTCCGGTTACTGTGGGAAGATAAGCAGATTTCTAGACCCCAAGAAGAAAAGGTTCAGCGGGATGAAGTCTCATGACTGTCACGTGATGATGACGCAGATACTCCCGGTTGCCATTAGAGGGATAATGGACAAGCACGTCCGTGACACGCTTACTGGTCTCTGCAACTTCTTCGACGTTATCTCTCGAAAGTCCATAAGTGTGAAGCAGCTCCGAAGGCTACAGGAAGAGATCGTTGTCATACTATGTGAGCTTGAGATGTACTTCCCGCCCGCGTTCTTTGACGTCATGGTGCATCTGTGTGTCCACATCGTGGACGACATCATCGACCTCGGGCCGACATTCCTTCACAGCATGATGTCGTTCGAGAGGATGAATGGGGACATGAAAGGATTCGTTCGTAACATGTCCCGTCGCGATGGGAGCATCGTCCAGGGGTATCTGACGCATGAGTACATCTCCTTTTGCGAGAATTATATAGGCGTCAGAGACCCTGTTGTTGGTTTGCCCGTCAAGAAGCACGATGGGAGGCTCGGAGGAGAAGGTCACAACAACGGCCGGAGGGAATTGCACGTGGACTACTCGGATCGACGGAACGACTTTGACAGGGATAACTTAGTAGTGCTACAACACCTAAATGTGGTAGATGATTATGTGGCATGTCATAAAGAAACCATCGCAAATAAGTACCGTGATAAGGGGATGCTCAAGACGGACGACGAAGTTACTGTAGAGCACAACGCCACTTTCTTGCGTTGGTTCAAAGAGCAAGTTCTTGAAAATCCCCCGGAAGAGGGCAGTTCGGACGGATTGCTCATACACGCCTTGCACATGGCCCCGCGCCCAAACTCGCGACCTATCAGTCATACGATATCAACGGGTACACGTTCTACACGGAGGCCAAAGACATGGACAGTGATTACCAGAACTCCGGGGTGACGATTGAATGCGTGACCGACGCCAACGACACAACTGAAAGATTCTACGGAAGGGTCGAAGAGATCTGGGAGCTTGACTATACTGGATTGCACGATGCGACGATGTTCCGTGTCAGATGGGCTAAGGACGTCGTAAGAGAAAACAAGTATTTCACTACCATGTCTATACCCGACGCGAAGAGCGCAACCGTGAACGTTAACGTCATCGCCAAAACTGAGCCATGGGTACACGGTAAGCACGTGACACAATGCTTCTTCATAATCGACCCGACCAATCCCAGCCGTGTTGTCGTGAGGAGAGGCAAAAGGAGCATCGTCGGAATGGATGGAGTCGCCAACGAGGAAGACTACAACCAATACGGCAACCCGATGAGGGAAGATGACGATGACGATGAAGCATACGTGAAAAGAAGAATCAATACTACATTACGTAAGAAAGATCGTACTCCATGGTTCCGGAAAAGTCACAAGGAGGTGCTCAATTATTCGGCAACGAACAAGAAAGGGAAGAAGCTCAATGTGAAACGTCGTCGACGCAGCTGAGAAACCATCATTTATATATATATGTATCTATTTTGTGTACGCACTTAAGTAACCATTATCGGTCAACTGATATATATGTTACCACCACATGCATGGTTCCGGTGATATTCGCGCAGTGTGGGAGGGAGACGCCGTCGTAAACAGAAAGGAAGAAAGCAATACAAAAGAAATACAAAAGGGAGAAAGCAATACAAAAAAACAAAAACAAAAGGGAGAAAGTAATACAAAAGAAAAACAAAAGTAAACAGAAAAGAAAAGGAAAATAATAAAAAGTAATACATATCAGTAGCGCTGGATTATGAACCAGCGCTATAGCTAATATAGTTATAGCGTTGGATCCTAACACAGCGCTACTACTATGTGTATTTTAGAATTAAAAAAACTGAAAATTAAAACAGTTAGCAGTAGCGCTGGATTACCACACAGCGCTATAGCTAATTTAGCTATAGCGCTGGTCCTAACCCTGCGCTACTACTATTTTGAGTTAACCGCCGCGCGTGCTCAAATTTTGCCAACTCCCATTCCCCCCCCCCCACTCTCCCACCTCTCCCCCTCCTCTCTGTCGCGCGCCGCCGTCGCCCCTGCCCGCCGCCGTCGCCCCTGCCCGCCGCTTCGACCTCCTCCTCGTCCGCGCGGACGCCCGAGCCCTCCCTCGACCTCACCATCGCCGCGCGGGCCCGCCCTCGACCTCGCCGCCCTTGCTGCCCTCAACGCCCCAGGAGCCACCGAAGCCGCGTGCCCTCGACGTCACCGGAGCCGCGCGCCCTCGCCGCCCTGCCTCCCTCGAAGCCACCGGAGCCGCGCGCCCCTCGCCGCCCCTGCCGCCCTCGATGCCACCGTCGGGGTGTAGATCGACGCGCCGGGGACGGGGAGGCCAACGTCGCCCTCGTCGACTTCATCAGCTCGGTAATTTAGCGCTTCCCTCCTTGCTGATACACACCACTACTACACTACTGCTTGATCTAAACGAACTGCCCGCCTAGATGATTATCGGTAGTTCCATGATATAGCTGTGAGATTGAAGAAGCTTCAAGTTTGGTATGATTTGCTTTGATTGCCGATGCACTTCACTGATGCAAACTGATGACCTGAGATCTTCTCCATGAAAGTTCAGACTTTTAGTTTGTTCAAACTGTATGATTCTGTCAAGGGCAATCCAAGGATTTGAACTGTGATTGTTCTGAGACCACAAATAACTCCGATTCTTTCTTTTACCAGAGAATCTGCAGAATTCAGTGGCTGTTTGCATGTAGCTGCCAATATCAGCCAGGGTTTGTTGTTGCCGAGTAGATAGTTACAATCCATAATCCTACTTGCACTATGGTTTAGAATAAGCTTGCTGTGGACAGAAGAAAAAAATTCATTTTAGAGCAAAATCTTAGTTTAGAGAAAAAAATTCAATATAGAAATAACTCAAAGTATAAATAAAAAACTTTAAATAAAAAACAGTAGCAAATTTTGTAGCTTTAAATAAAAAACTAGCTAGGCTTTGTAGGTATAAAAAACAGTAGCAAAAATTTATAAAAAACAGTAGCAAAATGTTTGAATGTTGGTTGCTTTGTATATGTGCTCCTGTTGGTTGAATGTTGGTTGCAAATTGATGTTATATATGTGCTCCTGTTGGTTGCAAAATGTTTGTTGCAAATTGATGTTGGTTGCAAATTGATGTTGGTTGCAAAATGTTTGTTGCAAAATGTTGCAAATTGATGTTGGTTGCAAAATGTTTGCAATGTTGGTTGAATGTCGAAGAATATCCGAGTGGCCTATGTTTTGCCGAAATGTTGATTCATTTCCGTTCCGGCAAATTTCAGGCGCTCCATATGTCCACTTTTTAGCAAAGGTCATGCCGAAAATTTTCGTGATTTTCGGCATGACTTGTGCTAGAAACTAGGACATATGGAGTGCCCGGGATTTGCCGGAAGGGGAATGAATCAACATTCCGACCAAATATAGGCCCCTTTTTTCTCTTCATTATATCTTTTATTTACAATTGTTGAATAGGAAACATGTCTAGCCACGCCTCAGCCGGGGGTTCTGCTCGCCTCGAAGAAGACCCCATCGAGGCAGCAAATCACTATTTCGATTACCTGGACGAACACCAGATGGGGGTGCATGGTGGCGGCAGTGGCACCAACCCCGACGCTGACGCCGACACCGGCACTGGCACCGGCACTGACACCACCCCCGAGACCGGCAACGATGCTGTCGTAGCCGGTAAAGCACCGAAGCAGAAGAGGTCACGAAGACCAAACGAGCTCGGCATCGGACAAATTGCGGTCACGGAGATGCACCCCAAGAAATTAGAGCCAACAGCGCCGGATGAAGCGCGCTCGTGCTGGGGCAATCAACTAGGATGCATCCTCAGGGATACCACCAACATCAAAGACGAGAAGTTAAAGAAGATACCACATATGGAGCACATGCTCCTAAAGAAGTTGCACAATAGGTTCCTGTTCCCCGGCCGCACAGAAAGCAAAGAACCGTGGGACGACGACGCCATGACAAAGATAAACAACAAGGCGATGGTGACGTTCACCAACGACTTGTCCGCCTGGAAAATTCGGGTGAAAAAAGCGATTGATAAGAATGAACCGTGGTCCAAGATTCATGCTGACAATCCGACACTTACGGAAGAGGACTTTGAAAAATTCAAGGAGACTTGCGCTAAAGATGAAACCAAGAAAAAGTCAGAGAAAATGAAGGCGCTCCAGGCCAGGAACACGCCTCCCCACTGCCTCAGAAGTCGTGGTTACGAGGGGAAGAGGCACGTATGGGCCAACGAGGACGCCGAACGTGAAAGTCACAGAATCCCAGACCCCTTGGCGGAGTTCACCGACCCGCTGGAGCGTGACTGGATCAGGGCGCGGTACAAGTGGGACCGCGTCAAGAAGACCTTTTACATGGACCCGAACACGAGGGAGTTCATGAGACTTCTGGTAATTGTTATATTACCACATTATCATATTAGCTTCCAATCAATTCGACTACAAGTTTTGTCACATTATTAGTAAACCATCCACGTTCCTTTTGCAGAAAGAGCAGCACCAAAAGGCAGCCGAAAGTGACGAGTCGTCACAGTCGTCGGCGAGGCCCAAGTGGGACACCCATTTCAAACGGGCCCTGAACATACTAAAAAAGGTCCGGGAGGACACACCGCCGTCCTATGGACGTGTGCATGGCGTCGGAGATGGCGCCTCGTGGAAGACGTGCTACCACGAGGAGCTAGAGGAAAGAAGGAAGAGAAAGTTGGTTACTCAACAGACCATCGACCAGAAGGTCGCGCTTGCGATCAATAAGTCCAAAGTTGAGACCAAAGCAGAGTTGGAACAGATAGTCGATGCAAGGGTCAGTGCAGCGGTAGCTGGCGTCACGGCTGACTTCACATCTTCCATTTCCAGCTTGCTTCCGGCATTTTTTGAATGGACGAAGAAAAATCCAAATAAAGGGCCAGCGGACTTTCCCCATCCCAGCTACGTCGGGAGCAATTCGGTGAACATCGCACCACCAGCATGATACAGGGTTGCCCGATCTTCACGGAGGATCTGCTTGACGAACGAATCAACACCACCTGAAGTGTATGAAGGAAACCCTCGATCCCAGCCAACAACGCTGTCGGGTAAAGGATAACTAGTGCAACCTGACGAGACCGAAGCTAGCTACTACATATGCAACAACCAGCAACAAGTATTCGCCCAACCACACTCTTAGGATTCCAATCCACGCAAGCACGCACGAAGTTGGAAGCACGAACTGGTCGCCGCCTCAACGGCTACTGTTGTAAAATCACAAAGTGAGTTTACCCTCTCACAAGGCAAGATTACAAGAGCTAAGGAGGAAGTGAACTCTCAAACAAGATTCTGGTTGCACTTAGCTAACCTATGCTGAAATCAAATTGCCAAAGAGTTGTGGCTGAAGTGGGGGAAGGGGTATTTATACTAGGAACAGCCCTCCTAGTTTAGGTGTGAAACCAGTCCAAAAGAGAGGCTCAAATTCGTGGTAACCAAATGGTCAAGGGAGCAAACACATGGAGCCTCGCGCAGCCATTAATGCTCTGGACAGCTTGCATTGGAACTCTCATATCCTTTGACTCAGGACTCCAAATGATGCACCGTTTGATTTTCCTGAAAGTAGACTTCATATGCTGTCCATTTTGTACTCCCACACATGCTGGATGCTCATATATTTGTGTTGCATGATGCAGCAAGTTCTGGGACGAATTCTAGAACTGTGCAAGCAACAATAGGATGTTGAGATGGCTTGCTATTCTTCCTTGAGGTGTAACATGTTGCCCTTGTCCCCAAACATGGTTTACATCAGAGTTGAAACTTGTTCTCTTCCAACTTGTTGTATGGGCTTCAGAACTTGTTTCTTCATGAGCTGAACTTATTTCTTCATGTGCTGAAAGTTGTTGGTTGTCCTAAACATTGTACCTGAGTAAAATCAGCGCAGAAGATTTAGGCAGTATAAAGTTCTCATGGATTGAATTATGATCAGTTAGGAGCGCGTTCACCTCTTGTTCTATTTGTTTGGCACGACTCCTTGTCATGGGACTCAAATAGGTCTTCTTTGTAGAAGCTTCATTTGATAGCTGAGATTTATGATGAGGAGAAAATGACAAACGAGATGAACATGGGATGTCCTCATCACAGCACCTGCTCACGCCACCGCACATGCTCCCGCTCCTGTTCATAGCAGCCCGTCCTCCGTCTCTGGCCTACTTGGCGAGCCTTCGTCTATGGCTGAGCTCGACGCCCTCACGGTTATTACGCGTCATACCCTTTTCACCAGCTTGTCTATATAGTCTTCCGTTGCAATTGCCTTTCGGATGTTTTATGTCGCAGACATGTCTTCGTAGGCCAACGATACCCCGTGCACCCTACTGTACGACATCAAGGGCCAGAAGGTGGCCGTGGGAAAGGCAACGATCGTGAAGCCGAAGGACCGCATGTTCCACAACCGAGAGATGCCCGATGGCGTCTTCAAGGTTAACGTGGCCAGTGTCTTAGCGGTCTTCGAGGATTTGCCTCCTCCGGTACCAGTCGATGACGAGGAGACCCCTCAACGGATTGGCGCATGCAAGAGCTGGTTCTTGCCTTGGCCGAAGACTCTTCTTCGTATCGAGGCACCCAGTATCACACCAACGACAGCTTCTCAAGAAGGTATGAACACCACCCCACCTACCAAATTACCTGCACCTGTCGTGGCGGGTGATAGCGGACGACGCGAGGGAGAGCCTCCATTAGTGCCAGATGACGTCGCCCCCATTGTCGAAGAAGCAAATGCTGATGATGACATGGAGGAGGAGGATGATGACCCAGACAAGTATTTCAATACCGCCTATGATGATGGAGGATTGATGGCTCAGGACGACGAAGACTCAGGCTATGAGCGTGGAGATGATGACTTGATGCTGCCTGATTTGCCGGAGCCGGAACGTCCTAAGGCAGAATGCAAAAAGTCTCTCTTCAAGCGATCCTCGCAGGAGACGCCTCCAGATGCCGCCTCTACCCAGCAACAACCCGAGGGCCGTCCACTGATTAGCCCGGCGACACTGGGGGTGACAGTTAGGGAAGGTATGGTGGGCTCACTATCGCCACCCGCCAAGAAGCAAAGGAGGAGACCAGACAGGAAAGGCCCTAAAGGCGCCAGAGCTGCTTCAAGCAGCCAGCCGCCTCTGAAGCCCCGGGAGGTAGACAGAATACCTGTCGTAGGTGCGGAGCGTTTCCATGTCGCCGGCCACCCGATCCTACCTCTGAAAGCGCTAGAGGACATACTGAACAATGATCTAAGGAGACTTCATGATGATGTGCTGGCCAGAGAGAAAAGCCTTCTCATCTCGGAAAAACCAGGATACCCGCTTTACGCGGCTCAGGTGCCGGGTGGGAAGTTGTACGTCGAGGGATGGCCCGCGGATAAGTTCATCCTGCGATTTGACTACATCTACGACATGTTCCACATGACCAAGCTGGATTTCCAGTTCATCCGCATGTATGCGCTGTATCTCAACTACATCATCAGGATCGAGAACATAAAATATATCTGCGTCGCGGACCCGTACCATATGCACGAGAGCTTCTTGGATGTCTGCAAAGAGCACCGTGACTATGCGAGCAAGTACATCGGCGGCTTCATGATCGCTAATAAGGACAAGGAAGCGATTCTCCTGCCTTATCATCACACGTAAGTCATCCGCGCATATCCTTTCGTAAGTGTTAATCATTCCTTTGCAAGCATGGAGGCGCCGTCCTCATCGTTCTGTACCCAGAATACTCCCATGCTATATACTTGGACTCATCGAAGAACATCAAGAAAAAGGATTACAAGCACATAAAGAGTGTTCTCGATAGTGCCCTGTTAACCTTCAGCCTGTCTAGGGGATATATCAAGGTGAAAAAGCACAGGAAGAACGGGCTGGTTTTCAGCCATAAGACCGACTTCTGCTGCATCCAGCAACCGCATAACAGTAAGGCTGATGGATTCTACCTCATGCATCACCTGCTCGAGTTCAGAAGGGATAATCAACGCCTTCGCATGTCAGCTACTACCAACGATGCCAAGATTGTCAACTGGGCCACAAGCATAGGAAAGACACCGTATCATCGAATCCGAGCTGAGTTTTATCACGTACAGTGTGAACTTGCCCAAGTGATCATGAAGCAGGTCCTCGAACCAACAGGGATGTTCTACCATGGGCCAATCACGCGGGATGATGTCCGAGCACTGCTAATCGCTCAGCGTCTAGACCTGAAGCCTTTCAAGAAGCTCGAGTGCTTCCTCCCTGACTATGAAGATTGGACCGAGGACTGATTGTCGTTGACAATATATGTGTCACTAGCGTCCAGACGAAACTATGTGATGTAATTAAACCGTGGTCCTGAACTAGCGTAGATCGCTCTAGTTAATTAGTTTGGGTATGAGGAACTTCGTCATTTATGTTTACTATAGGTTGCTTGTATTTTGCTAATTATGCCTCTTTGTTTTCTTAAGTACATTATGTTGCATATTATCGTTCAGTTCATCAACTGACGATGCAGGTACATAGACCAGAGATGGCGAAGGACTGCTACGCCGTGTTCGTTGGGAGGGTTCCAGGAGTCTATGACCACTGGCCAGACGCTCAGGCCCAGGTGGACAAGTACCCCGGTGCTAGCCACAGAGGGTTCGACAGCAGAGCCGAAGCGGAAAGTAGTTACTTGAGGTGGACGCTCCGGCAAGAGCGGGGGCGGAACCGTCGGTTCCTCAAGTACTACATAGTCGCGGTCTTGCTCATGTTGATCGCTCTTCTCTTCTACATCATGGTTTAGATAGAGATGATGAAACTTGTGTGTGTGCCATGACCATGCAGTTGCACTTATTCGAGACATGACATGACTTGTGTATCACTATTTTCGAGATGTGATGATATTTGTGTTGAATGATGATGATGATGGTATGACGAGACTACTGTATGTGTATGATATGATGAGAATAGTGTATGTTTATTGTGATCTGATGAAACTACTGTATAGAGCCTGTATAAATACATCACAAATACGTAGAGGGGGTATGAATCTGTGAAAGCAGGAATACTAGCAGCAGCGCTGGAAGGCATCTAGCAGCAGCGCTGGATTAGCAGCAGCGCTTGCCATTCTGCAGCGCTACAGATAGTTAGCAGGAGCGCTGGTCAGTGCAGCGCTACTGCTAACCAGACTTAGCAGTAGCGCTGCACCAACCAGCGCTACTGCTACAACTTAGCTGTAGCGCGTTAGCAGTAGCGCTAGACCCAGCGCTACTACTATAGGTTTTTCAAGCGCTACTAGTAGGGTTTCTCCTTGTAGTGATATGTCTCCATATGTTGCCTCTCTCATGGTCGATGCTTTGACATGTATTGAGTGCAACAATGCTTTTGATCTTGCTAATGAGATTGCCCCCATAGCTTTCTCTCATATTATTGGAGCTTTTGACATCTTTCATGTGAAGCATGCTTTCCTTCCTTCTTTGCACCATATGCCTAGTGCCATGAACATAGCCATTGTTGCATCATATTATTCATGCACTTTTGCCTCTACTTATTATGTTCAAGAGAAGAGAACCATCATGATGGATGATGCGTTTACCTACCATGCACATACATTCTTTGCTTTGTTGTGTGTATGTGTAGGATACTCCGACTACATGTCAACTTCCACTTCATGTGATTTGACGATTCGAGCTCTTGAGAGCGAGCCACTTTGGAGCGACGCGTTTCTACATCGCACTTGCTTGCGCATCGGCATTGTGACGGACGCACAAGGTCACTCTTTTGAGGTGACATCCTTCTTGAGCATGGATATTATGGCTCACCCTACTTGTGTTGCTTGTACCATAACATATATGGGTCATCTTGGACCACTTACTTGCACACATGTTAGAGATATTGCTTCCATTCTTGATTGCCATCTTTCCATGCCTCATGACCCATATGCCGTGTGTGTTGCATCCAACTTGTGGATTGTTTGCTCTTATCATATGCTTGGTAGCAACAATGTCCATTATTCACATTTGCCATGCCACATTGCTTGCTACATGCTTGACTTGATTGCCTCACACATGATGAACAATTGCTCTTTCTATTGTGTTGAGTGTCGCACTATCTTCACTACACCATGTGCACAATATGCTTGGATTGTCTTGCACTTGCACCATGTGTCTAGACACTTCATTTTATTTGGTGTTGTGAATAATTCCTATGCCTACCATAGACCTTTTGTTGATTGTTTTGTGCATGCATTCTATCGTCACACATATTTGCATCCCTACCTCACAATTTCATTCTTATCTCCATGATGCCTTAGCTTGTGCTCAACTCATATGCTTACATGTCATGACGCAATCCCTTGTCACACCATATGTTATGCATGATGATGACACTTGTTCGGTGAATAACCACATGAATGCTTGGTTCTGCACTAACACTAACCACATTTGTTTTTCCAAGTGTTTGTTGTATTTGCTCCTTTTGAAGGAATTACTAGACGGTGAGACATTGGAGAGTGCCCCTTTCGAGTTTGATGATGATGAGTGCTTGGTGATCGTCCACTTTTACACGGCGACACCATATCTTTCCCATGGTGATTTGGATCTTGATCCGAGGACGGATCTTTTCCAAGGGCGAGGGGATGATGCGGAGCATCCTATGGACATCACCATGAAAAGAGTCCATTTGGCAAGTGACACGTGCCACGTCTACTCCACATACATAAAGGTGAATCATCTCCTTTACACGTCCTCACTTGACCCCTTCGAGGATGGTATACTACTTGACACTCCTCTCGTGCGTATGCATAGGTATTGTCAGAGTTTCATGGATGACGAGGAGGAGTGCCAGCACCTACGTATGACTACACCATTCACGAGGGAGGCTTGGAAGAGAAGGAAGAAGAAGCGAGG
Source organism: Elymus sibiricus (assembly GCA_039707655.1). Taxonomy (NCBI): domain Eukaryota; kingdom Viridiplantae; phylum Streptophyta; class Magnoliopsida; order Poales; family Poaceae; genus Elymus; species Elymus sibiricus. The sequence continues at coordinate 246,623,764 of CM077665.1, forward strand.
ACAAGACTCTGGAATTCCCTGACCTTCCGGCCTGCCCAGAACCTCCAGACCTCGGACCTTCCGGCCTGCTCGGAACTTCCGGCCTCCTCGAGCACAGGCGACACCAGGCGCGCAGACATTCGGCCTAGCCCGGAACACCGCCAGAACCTCCGGCCCCTGGACCTTCCGCCGTGCCCGAAACTTCCGGCCTCAGCGCACCCCAGGCGTGCCAACTCTCTGGAAGCCCCGAAACCTGCCCGGACCTTCCCCGGAACTTCCGGCCTGCGTGCGTGCAGCCACTCGGGCCCGAGGCCCATGTACCCCTTTCTCAACCCCACTTCGCCCAAGACTATATATACTCCTCACTCCTAGGGTTAGCATTGGTTTAGCTCATAGATAGATGAGCCTTTGCTCCTTCCACTACCTCTCCCATGGAGTAGATGCCTCTATGAGAGAAGACCCCTAGTGTATGTCAAGGCCCACTTGCGTGGAAAGATCCCTAGTGGATTCAAGGCCCCATATCCCCATGGGATTTGGGATGAACTCTACCATGTATCCTTCTTTCCCTTTGTTGTTCTTGTACCTTGTGGATCTTGTGTGGTTTTGAGCATAGTGGATGTGTCATTGGACTTGTTCTTGAGTGTTTCTCTTGCGATTTCCCCCCTCGTGTTCTTTGTGTTCTTCGTGTTCATTCACAAATCCACCTCCAATTCGTGAAAGTTCGACTCACACGGGTGTGCCCCGTATCACACTTGATGAGGCCTTCGAGGATCTCCTCCTCGAAGAACTCCTAAATAATTGCATTTTTATTTGTGAACAAATTTCTGAAATATTTTTGAGACACAAAATTTTGTTAACAAAACTTCGTGAAATTGGTAGGAACTACTCCTAAGCATGCACAGAGGCCATATTAAGCATTCAAACTAGTTAGAGCTCTAAGAATTCAACATGCAAGCTCATCTACAGCAGCACCAAGAGTAGCTAATTACTCTAAAAATAACCCACTAAATCAAAAACTAATTCGAGCGATGGAGGAGTCACATACCAAGTAGCAATCCCTCCAAGCAGTTTCAGAAATGGAGCTTCGAGCAAAGAGATCGAAATCCGCGGGTTTGAGAGCAAGAACACGGGAATGATGGCTATGGTGATTTTTTCTGGAGGTAGGGGATGATGAGGGCTAAAGGGATAAGTGAGGGGACCCACGTGGGGGCCACAACCCACCAGGGCGCACCTGGGGGTGCTAGCGCGCCCTGGTGTCTTGTGGGCACCAGGTGCACCCCCCCCTCTGGTATTATTTGCACCAGAAATTCAGAAATATTCAGAAAAAAATCGTAACAAATTTTCAGAACATTCTGAGAACTTTTATTTTTGGGTCATTTTTTATTGCACGGAGAAAACAGAAAACAGGATAATCATGGCATTTTATTTTATTTGACTAGCTAAAATAGAAAATAAAATGTGGGAGCAGAGAGTTGTGCTTACTAGATTCATCAACTTCATACCTTTCAAAAATGATCCATTAATAAGGTTGATCAAGTCTTATTAACAACACTTCCGATTAGCATGAAACTGAAGAACTTTCGTAAAACACTAAGTTACCTCAATGGGGATGTGCATATCCCCAACAATATGTATGTCATATTTCTTTTTGGCAGTAGGTATTGGTAATTGAAAGCTTCCAATAGTGATGGTCGGAGATTCTTCAATAACATTTATACCATTCACTTGGAATTGTTTCTTCGGAAAGTGCACCGTGTGCTCATTACCATTGATATGAAAAGTGACTTTTCTTTTATTGCAATCAATAACAGCCCCTGCAGTGTTCAAAAAGGGTCTACCAAGGATAATCGACATGTTGTCATCCTCGGGCATCTCAAGAATAACAAAGTCCGTTAAGATAGTAACATTTGCAACAACAACGGGCACATCCTCACAAATGCCGATAGGTATGGTAGTTGACTTGTCAGCCATTTGTAATGATATTTCAGTAGGTGTGAGTTTATTCAAATCATTCTTTTATATAAGGAGAAAGGCATAACACTAACACCGTCTCCCAAATCACACAAAGCAGTTTTGACATAGTTTCTTTTAATGGAGCAAGGTATAGTTGGTATTCCAGGATCTCCAAGTTTTTTAGGTACTCCATCCTTAAAAGAATAATTAGCAAGCATGGTGGAGATTTCAGCTTCAGGTATCTTCTATTTATTAGTGATGATGTCTTTCATATACTTTGCATAAGGGGCCATCTTTAAAATATCAGTTAAGAGGGTACGCAAAAAGACTGGCATAATCATTTTAGCAAAGCGCTCAAAATCTTCATCATCCTTTTTCTTAGATGGCTTAGGTGGAAATGGCATGGGCTTCTGAACACATGGCTCTCTTTCTTTACCATGTTTCCTAGCCACAAAGTCTCTTTTATCATAACGTTTATTTTTAGGTTGTGGGTTATCAAGATCAGGAGCAGGCTCTATTTCAACATCATTATCTGGTTCTTTATCATGGCTAGGTTGAGAATCTTCATGAAAATCATCATCATCATTTTCATTATCACTAGGTGAATGTTCATTACCAGACTGAGTTTTAGCATCGAAAATAGAGACATCATTATTATCAGGAGGTTTTTGTATCTCAGGTTCACTAGAGGTATGCAGAGTCCTATCATTTTTCTTTTTATTTTTCTTCTTAGAAGGACTAGGTGCAACAGCGTTAATTCTCTGAGAGTCTTGTTCAATTCTTTTAGGATGACCCTCAGGATAAAATGGTTCTTGGGTCATTCTACCTCCTCTAGTTACTACTCTAGCAGCAAAATCATTCATATTATTATTCATTTCATCAAGCAATTCTTTTTGAGATTTAGCAACTTATTCTAACTGAGTTTGAACCATAGAGGCATGCTTTCCTACACCTCTAACATCATTACTGATTCTAAATAGCAAGTCACTCAAGCGAGCAATCATGTCAGAATTATATTTCAATTGTTTCAGAACATGTGCATTGAAATGATCTTGCTTCATAATATAGTTGTCAAACTCATATAAGCATTGACTAGGATGTTTATTGTGAGGGATATCACCTTCATCAAACTTTAATAAAGAATTTACCTCTACCACTTGTGGAGGTGGTGGTGTGTCAAGGCCATGTATTTCTTCAATAGGTGGCAAATTCTTAATATCCTCATCTTTAATACCTTTTTCCTTCATAGATTTCTTTGCCTCTTGTATATCTTAAGGACTGAGAAATAAGATACCCCTCTTCTTCGGAGTGGGTTTAGGTGGTGGTTCAGGAAGAGTCCAATCATCATAATTCTTCAATATGTTATTCAATAATTCCTCAGCTTGTTCAATAGTTCGTTCCCTGAGAACACAACCAGCACAACTATCTAGGAAGTCCCTAGAAGCATCGGTTAGTCAATTATAGAAGATATCAAGTATTTTTTTTCTTGAGAGGGTGATTAGGCAAAGCATTAAGCAATTGGAGAAGCCTCCCCAAAGCTTGTGGGAGACTCTCTTCTTCAATTTGCACACAGTTAAATATTTCCTGTAAGGCAGCTTGTTTCTTATGAGCAGGAAAATATTTTTCAGAGAAATAGTAAATCATATCCTGGGGACTACACACGCAACCAGGAGTAAGAGTATTATACCATGTCTTAGCATCACCCTTTAATGAGAACGGAAATAACTTAAGGATATAATAGTAGCGAATCTTCTCATCATGAGCAAAGAGGGTGGCTATATCATTCAGCTTAGTAATGTGTGCCACTACAGTTTCAGTTGCATAGCCATGGAAAGGATCAGATTCAACCAAAGTAATTAACCCTGGGTCGACAAAGAATTCATAATCCTTATCGGTAACAAAGATAGGTGAATTAGCAAACTTAGGATCATATTTCATTATAGCATTCAAAGTCTTTTCCGTATACTTGCGTAGCAATTTCTTAAGATCGTTTCTATCCTTGCAAGAAAGAAGTTCTCCAGTTACCTCCTCGTCCATAACATAACCTTCAGGTACATTAGGCATTTCAAATCTAAGAGAGCTAGGACTAATAGGTCTTTCATAGTCATCATCAGTTTCATAGGCTTCATCAGTTTCAGCAATCTCATCAGTTTTAGTAGTTTCATTCTCTTTAGCTCTAGCAATTTGTTCATCAAGAAATTCTCCTAGTGGCACATTATCATCAAGCATGGTACTAGCATCATTCAGAGCAGAGGTAGCATCATCAATAACTTGTGACATATCAGGATTACTAGCATGTGGTGGTATTGCAAGCTTACTCATAACAGAAGGTGAATCAAGTGCAGAGCTAGATGGCAGTTCCTTACCTCCCCTCATCTTAGAGGGAAAAATCTTAGTCTTTGGATCCTTCAGATTCTTCATATTGATCAATTGATATAAATCCCAAGTGACTCAACAAATATAGCTATGCTCCCCGGCAACGGCGCCAGAAAAAGGTCTTGATAACCCACAAGTATAGGGGATCACAAAAGTTTTCGAGGGTAGAGTATTAAACCCAAATTTATAGATTCGACACAAGGGGAGCCAAAGAATATTTGAGAGTATTAGCAGTTGAGTTGTCAATTCAACCACGCCTGGAGATTAAATATCTACAGCAAAGTGACCAGTAGCACAGTAATATGATAATTTGATAGCAGTAGTAGCAGTAACGGTAACAGTACCAGTGATAGCAATAGTTTTGTAGCAGTTGGAACAGTAGTAACAGTAGTACTAACCTAGCAAGAACAATATGTGGAAAACTCGTAGGCACTGGATCGGTGAAATCGTTGGATGATATTCATCATATAACAGTTATAACCTAGGGCGACATAGAACTAGCTCCAGTTCATAAATATAATGTAGCCATGTATTCCGTAAATAGTCATACGTGCTTATGGAAAAGAACGTGCATGACATCTTTTGTCCTACCCTCCCGTGGCAGCGGGGTCCATAAGGAAACTAAGGGATATTAAGGCCTCCTTTTAATAGAGAACTGGAACAAAGCATTAACACACGGTGTATACATGAACTCCTCAAACTACGGTCATCACCGGAAAGTATCCCGACTATTGTCACTCCCGGGTTTGCAGATCAGAACACGTAATAGGTGCATATAAATGGCAAGATCGGATCAAGAACACAGATATAATGGTGATAACATAAACGGTTCAGATCTGTAATCATGGCACTCGGGCCCTAGTGACAAGCATTAGGCATAGCAAAGTCAAAGCAACATCAATCTCAGAACATAATGGATACTAGGGATCAAGACCTAACAAAACTAACTCGATTACATGATGAATCTCATCCAACTCCTCACCGACCAGCAAGCCTACGAAGGAATTACTCACTCCCGGTGGGGAGCATCATGGAATTGGCGATGGAGAAGGGTTGGTAATGACAAAAACCGAAGATTCCCCTCTCCGGAGCCCCAAGCGGGCTCCAGATCTGGCCTCCCGATGAAGAACAGAAGGTGGCGGCCGCTCCGTATCGTAAAACGCGATGAAACTTTCTCCTCGATTTTTTTCTCTGAAAATAGGAATTTATAGTGCCGGAATTAGGGTCAGTGGGTCCCCGAGGTGGGCACAACCCACCAGGGCGCGCCTGGGGTGGCTGGCACGCCCTGGTGTATCTTGCCCAGCCAGGGGCCCCCCTCCGGTTGTTCTTGGCTCCAGTATTTTTTTATTTATTCTAAAATAAATCTCCAAAAAGTTTCGTCCAATTCTGAGAACTTTTATTTCTGCACAAAAAACAACACCATGGTAGTTCTGCTGAAAACAATGTCGTCCGGGTTAGTTTCATCCAAATCATGCAAATTAGAGTCCAAACAAGGGCAAAAGTGTGAGGAAAAGTAGATACGACGGAGACGTATCAATGCTCCGAGGGAAGAGGTTGGTAGCAGTTAACCATCGCGCGCTTCCGACCAGAAACAACACTAAGATTTGAGGGAGGAATACAAATGCCCACACATCATCACCATGCCTCTTTAATTTTTAGATGAACAAAAAGGTCAACCACCCTTAATATCGACAGTTCTATGGTTTAACAATTATGAACTCACAACTATTTCATATTACTACATCAATATCATTAACCCACAATTTCTTTATATGTGCTTGTAGGATCGCAAGTATGTCTATAGGGGGTGATTAGACTACTTGACCAATTAAAAATTCTATCTTTTCCCAATTTTAGTTGTGGGCAGATTTTAGCAATGATAGCAAGTCAAGCACACCCTACACATGCATGTCTAAGAGTATAGCAGCGAAAAGTACAGACAAGCACATGTAATAGAGGTAAGGGTTAGAAGATCAAACGCAATTGTAGACACGAAGATATTTCCTGTGGTTCCGATAGGTGGCGCTATCGTACATCCACGTTTATGGAGTCTTCAACCCACGGAGGGTAACGGTCGCGAGAGTCCACGGAGGCCACCACCCACAAGGGTCCACGAAGTAGCAACCTTGACTATTCCATAACGGCTTCCGTCCACGAAGGACTAGCCTCACTATGGGTAGATCTTCACGAAGTAGGCGATCTCCTTACCCGTACAAACTTCTTGATTCAACTCCACAACAAGAAGTAGGAGGCTACCAAGCAACACATAACCAATCTAGGAGGCACCACCCTCCAAAATGTAATAGGCTTGATAATGATGATGAACTCCTTGCTCTTGTACTTCAAGATGATAGACTCCTCAACACTCAATCACTCTCTCACAGATTTTGCTTGGTGGAAGGGATTGATTGGGTGGAAAGCAACTTGGGGAGGCTAGAAATCAAGATCCATATGGTTGGAGTGGATGATCTTGATCTCAACACAAGGGTAGGTGGTTCTCTCTCAGAAAATTGGATAGGGCAAGTGTGGAATAGTTCTGAGTGCTTCTCTTGCGAGTGAGAGGTGGTGGAGGGGTATATATAGGCATCTCCAAAAATCTAACTGTTACACCATTATTGAGCAACTCGGTGAAATCGAAGTAAAAACTCGGTGGCACCGAAGTGTTCAAAATGTGGCAACTTTAGGAATCTCGGTTTGACCGATATATGATTCTCGGTGGTACCGATATGAGTGGCCGAGGGCAGTTTCCAAACTCGGTGAGACCGATTCACAATTCTCGGAAATTTTGATTCTTGTGAAACAGCTAACAGAAAGTTGGTCACTGGAATTCGGTGGCATCGATACAAAACTTGGTAGTACCGAGAAGGGTTTGTGGCTAGGGTTTCTGTCTAGGGTTTAAACTCGGTGTAGCCGATATGGAAGTTGGTAGCACCGATTTTCAGTGCAAGTGTTTTTTAGACAGAATCTTTGTGGGAGAGCTTGTGGGTGTTTTTGGTGACTAGCACTTGTGCACGTGGAGCAATTTGTTCACCAACAATACCTTACCCCCTTTTAATAGTATTGGCTTTCCTATGGACTCAAAGTGATTTCTCACAAAGTAAAATGTAGAGTCTTCTAGCTCAAAGCTTTGCCAATTCATTCCTTGCATCTTGTGCTATCTCCTAACAATCATTTACCAAGCCATCATTGAACTTTTTCCTGAGACATACTTAGTGGAAATCATTAGTCCAATGAAGTATATGTTGTTATTAATTACCAAAACCACCTAGGAAGAAGTTGTGCTTTCAATCTTCCCCTTTTTGGTAATTGATGACAACATATAGACCAAAGCTTCGATGAGAGATATAAACAATTAATAGCATCGTCGCTATGAGAGGTATGTGATAAGCAAGAGCTCCCCCTAAATTTGTGCATTATTTTAAATTTTTGTTTGAATGCAAATGCGCAATCGATTAGGATCATGAGTCACTCTTCCATGTCACATACAACTTGGTGGTGCGCCAAAATTAATATGAATGCAATACAAAAGCACATCACACCAAAACATTAAGTGAATGATCATCAATAGATATCTCAAAGATAGGCAATAGTGGCATCACACAAGAGTATATGATCAAACACCGATAAAGTTTGCAACATCAAACGATAAAATGATTTTTTTTCAAAAGTGCAGAGAGAAAACAAAGCAACACTCTCTCTCGAAGCCCAATGATCTATAACTTCTCCCCCTTTGGCAACAAGATACCAAAAATTTCAAAGCTATTGAGCTAAACGTCGCTCTGGGCTGGATCTCCGCCATGAGATGATGAAGCTGCGCCTGTAGCTGTCGATGGAGTTGAGAGAAGAGCATCCATGAAGGCATCAGCTGAAGTTCTCTGCGGTGGTGGAGTGGACACTGGAGGTGCTGGAACTGATGGGGCTGTAGCAGGTGCTGAAGAAGACGGCCTCAACTCTGGTGCTGGCACTATAGGAGTCCTCTCTTAGGTCCTGAACTGGGTGCATGGCCTGAGAGGTGAGCCATCATCATCACTGTCAGATGAAGTATGAGGTTTGGGCACTCCATGGCCTGAGAGGTCAGCCATCATCATCACTGTCAGATGAAGTATGAGGTTGGGCACTCCATCCACTTCCTGCTTGAGCTCATTCACTGTCTTGGTCAGTCCATCTACCTTGTCATAGAGCGTCTTGATCCTGTTTTCCATGATCCTCACAAGACTATGCTGATTTGCCAGAATGTCCTTGATATCCTTCTGCATGCCCTGAAATGTACTGATCAAAAGATCCATCTGCTCGTTCCTTGTCCTTGGCACTGGAGCACTAGTGGCTCTAGCTGCCTCAGTTGCTGCCTGTGCAGTGGTTGAGGTGGGATGACTGGGATCCATCACCACAACATTGTCTTCAAACTCTGGCTGAAGGGGCAAATGTAGACGATCAAGTGCATACACATTCTTCTCTAGCTTAGAGTTGATAAGCATTTGAATGTATGGTGCATATCCACAAGATCTCTTCTGGTCATCAGCTGTCTTCCTTACTGTCTCGACTATCAGATCCATCACCCTAATCCTGGTGTGGGAGTTAACATGTTGCAGCATATTGATGGAGTAGCCTTGGATCATCTTGTCATCTCCAGACTTAGGCATCAAGGTATGCCTCAGAATAGTGTTGGTGTTAGGCAATCCTACTTGTAGATAGTAAACTGATCCAAGCTTATGTGAATGCATATAATCAGCAAGGATTTCCTTGTACATCTGATCCATGGAGTTGTGATTTGCTTTGGCCTCAGAGTACACATCCAAATCACCATCTTGGACTGGTGGGGCTCCTAAGATGGTAGCCCACTCATCGACTGTGGATTCATACCTCGTCCCTTCTATCATCCAAACAATCCGGCCATCTGTATAGAAGTAAGCAGTGGAGTAGAACTGCATAATCATCTCATCGTTCCAGGCAGAAAACTCTCTTCCAACAAAATTTGCAATGTCAATGCACTGGAAGTTATCTTGCACACTTGGGAAGAAATCTTCGTTCTTCTTGATGTAGTCCCAGTCTACATATCTCATATCGCTGACAGCTGGGCACTTGTCCAAAAGGACAGTCTCATAGAAATCTTGTTGTTCCTTGGTATGAAACCTTGGATCAACAAATGTCTTCCTCCTGGAGGCATAGGGATCATTTGCTCTCCATAATCTTGGTCCTGAATCCTTCCTTTTCTTCATGTCCTCGGCAATGGGATGGGCATCATTGTGCAAAGGCATGTGTGGCCTCAGCTTCCTCAAAACTGGCCTGTCCTCTCCTTCATCTCTGGTAGTAGAAATCTTGTTCTTTGCTGCTAGAGGAATGCCCCTAGTGGTTTTCTTGGACCTTGGAGCAACCTGCTTCTGTGGGGCAGACTTCTTGCTCTTGGAAGGGGCCTGCTTGGGCAATGCATCTGCAAGAAGCTTTTGCTTCTTGGAGGGAGGAACTTGGGCAGCTTGTTCCTCCTCCACTTCCTCGTCTACTGCATCCTCTAGATCCTCAAACATAGAGGTAGGTCTGCCCATGACCTTAACTATCCTCTTCCTGGATCTCTTCTTTTCACCTGCCTTCTTGGTCTTAGAGCTCATAGGGGCATCAATGGTCATGCTTGCCCTGGCACTCTCAGGTGCCCTGGTAGAATCAGCTTTGGCATAGACTTTCTTTACTACCTTCTTCTTGGTTGACGTAGCAGCAGCAGTTGTGCTCTTGGCAATATTGTCCTTCCTGGGTGGCTCCTCGGGCACAAAATCTGCATATTCTTCATCTTAGTTTAGCATCTTCCTTGCCCTGGTGGCAGCCTTGGGCAAGTCAGGTGAGCTGGGCACATCATCATAGGAAATTGAGTTGCCCTCAGGACTAGTGCCTCAGCTCATGTCCACATTGCCTTCCCTGATGTTTTTCTGACTGTCATCTGAGCTCGACATGCTGACCCTGTGAATAGAGCATAGAAGAGTAGATAGGTTGAGCATCACAAAATGCAGAGGTTTTCTCAAATTTGAACTTAGAATTCTTAAGGTTTTGCTTTCTGCAAAGGGAATTTCGGTACCACTGAGTCACACTTTTTGGATCCACCGAGACTCACAGTCTGCTTTACAGAAACATGGCAACCACTTCGGTTTCACCGAAAATGGGTGCTCGGTTTCACCGAGACTGTCCTCAGTAGACCTAAAAACTAAATCGGTACAACCGATTTTTGCGCTTCGGCGTCACCGAGATTCGGATTGCGAACGGCAAAACCTAAAAATTCATTGTTCCCTATTCTAATGGAAATTTTTTGAGGATAGAATGATCTCAAACAGTGGCTTATCGATGGAACAATCCTAATGCGCATGAATTGGAATGAGGGGCGTACAAGGGGTCGGATTCGTACCCTAACTTGGTGACGAGTCCGCTACGGCGACCATGGCGGTGAAGATTCCGTCGACGGCGGAAAATTCCAACTACGGAGGCGCTCGAGAAGACAAGGACGACGACCAGGGGTCCACGAACGGCATCTAGGGTTTGGAGGAACCGGACGTTTGAAGAAGTGATTTCAAAAGTCGGGTCCGCCAGATTAAGTACCCATCGCTGTCGGTGACACCGATGCAAAATTATCGGTGCCACCGAGTTCCTCAACTGTCATCTGACAGGGAAACTCGATGAAGCCAAGAAGATGGAATCGGTGTTACCGAGATTGGAAATCCAGATCAACCCTATGCATCGGTGAGACCGAGATTTTTGTGTTGGTTCCACCGAGATGCACTTGGGAGGTTTTGGTGGTTAGTCCTTGTCGATACGGAACTCCGAGTGCTCCTCACACGGAGATATCTAGAAGTACTTGTTCAAGTTTTGTGATGTAGCATGAATAGAATATGAGACGAGAAAGCATAGATAGCTAGATAGGGGTCCTAGGCATTCATGTCCATCCAATTGGCAAAAAGAAAATCAAAGTCCAAATAGCAACAATTGGATATCCTCGAATGATAAAAGATATGCAAACCTGCATGCTCACACAATAAGATGTCCAATGAAATCATGGCAAACATGCAAAACCACTCTAGTATCTACCAAGCACTTTCGCAATGACGGAGTCATCTATATATGAGTATATTGACTTAGGAGCCAAGTAAGAATAATTGATCATAGGTCATACTCATCGTTTAAGCACAAGTGGGGTTACCACTTTTACATAAAGCATTTAATGTTGTCACATTCTTAAGAGATGCTTTAACTCAAGTCTTAGAGTAAATCCCCCCCTTGATGTGACATCCCCCCGTAAGAGGGATAAACTAACCTTGGGTTTGTCGTAGAAGACTTCATGTGGGTGATGTAGTGGTGGATGCTCAAGGTTGAAGAAGATCATCTTGAGTTGGGAGCATCCTTGTTGTTTCCTTACTCTTCTCACCTACATGGGTTAGTCCCAAGCACAAGAGACAAATACAAGGATATCTATGGACATGGAGTGCAAGGCATATAAGATGATGTCCATGGATTCATCAATTACCTTGTCCTTGCTTACCTTTGAGGGAATGTGTGACTCTTTGAACTATTACATAATGTTGATGTTGATTGCAACTAGTTCTTGCCAATAATGAACATGAGTGAATTTCATTGGCAGAGTCACCCCTCAAGAACTTCTCTAGTTCTTGTTCTTGGGGACCCACATCAACATGATGGGAATCCTTGGTGTTAAAGTGGCACTTGTAGAAGTTGAGCTTGTAGAAGCTTTGGGAACCCACTTGACCAAAGCTTGGGTTCATCTTCATATGAGTCAATCTCCTATTGAAGCTTGTCCTTTCCCTTGAGCTTGTGATCTTGTGGTGGAAGGTCATCTTGAGCTTTTGTTCCCTTAGGAAGAGTATGTTCATACTTCTCCCTTTGAGGAACAAACTTGGGATTGGGGTATTGATCTTCTTCCCATTCAACTCCATTAGCGTTGAAGTAGCCAATGCCATGGTTCTTCCGGTATCCTCCGTGCTTGCGTACAATCTCCTCAAATTGCTTACATCGGGCAAGACTTTTGTAGATACCTTTCTCTATAATCCCTTTCAATAGATCATTTTCTTGCTCAAGTGTAACTTGGCTAAGAGAGTCGTTAGTGGAATCAATAGAACTACTAGAAGCAATATCATTGGATTTATCATTTTTATTACTAATAGTTGAAGAACCTTTCTTGCCTTTGTTACTATATTGCTTAGTCTTAACTTGTGGAATAAATGTAGACAAGAGTAGTCGTTTGGCTAGATAAGAAGAGTTCTTCTTTCGGAGATCGTCATTGATTGCTTTAAGAAACTCATGTTCTTGCTCCAAATTGAGCTTCTCGAAGCGTAGCTTCTCATGAGTTCTTACAACCTCTCTATGATCTTCTAAAGTAGATTCATGAGCTAACTTAAGAGTGTTTAATTCTTCAGTTAGTCGTTCTATTTCCTTCTTATCGTCATCACATGACTTGTCTTGACTAGCATGATCATTATCTAGCTCATTTTGACTAATATCACTAGTTTTGTCAAATAGCAAGTCATCATCTCCAAGTAGGTCATCCTCATCACTATCGAAATCAAGATATTTGGGATGTGATACCTTGGGGCCTTTAGCCATGAAGCAACTTCCACTCCCTTCATTTGGTAAATCAAATATGTCGTAGGAGTTGGAGAAAATGAGTGCAAGTCCGGCAACACCTTCATCTTGACTATAGTCGGAGTCGTAGCTTCTCTCGGAGTGGTCGTCGGAATCGGAGCCGGAAACCCATTCACCAACATGAGCTTGATGTCTTCTTCTTGAGTAGCTCTTGGTGTACCTGTCCTTCTTCTCTGAATTCCTACTTCTCCTTGAGGGTCTTCATTCATATAGATCATCTCTACTCCTTCTCTCTCTTTGAGGTGAATCATCTCTTGAGCTTTTTCTTCTAGGTGACTCTTCTCTTCTTTTGTGGGGGGGGGGGGGTGCACTCATTGGAGTAGTGTCTGGGCCTTCCACAATTGTAACAATTCGGGTCACGACTAGATGAACGCTTCTCTTCATATCTTGAGTTGGAGCTTCTCTCTTTGCCTCTATTCTTGTAGAACTTGTTGAATTTCTTAACCATAAGGCTTATCTCTTCATTGGTTCAAAGGTTGTCACTTGAAGTAGCGGGAGTGTCACTTGTAGCTTTGTAAGCACCGCCTGACTTGGTGTGCAGTTCTTATTTGTCTTTGAGTGACATCTCATGAGCAACAATCCTTCCAATCACTTTCGTAGGCTTGAGATCTTTGTAGCTTGGCATTATTTGAATCACCGTGCACACGGTGTCATACTTTGCATCCAAGGCTCTAAGAATCTTCTTGATGATGAATTTGTCGGTCATTTCTTCACTTCCTAAGCCGGCAATCTCATTTGTGATGAGAGCAAGCCTAGAGTACATCTCCACGACTCCTTCACCATCCTTCATCTTGAACTTGTCAAGTTGACTTTGAAACACATCCAACTTAGATTCCCTGACGGAATCGGTACCTTCGTGCATGTCAACCAAAGTATCCCAAAGCTCTTTTGCGTTCTCAAGACGGCTGATTTTGTTGAATTCTTCGGGGCTTAGGCAGTTGAAAAGAATGTCACATGCTTGAGCGTTGTATTGCAACATCTTCAATTCTTCCGCGGTCGCTTCATGATCCGGTTCCTTTCCATCACCAAAGAATTCACCTTGCAAGCCAACGCGAACAACAGCCCATACGGCAGGGTTATGACCAACAATATGCATTTTCATCTTATGCTTCCAACTAGCAAAATTAGTGCCATCAAAGTACGGACCTCTACGGTGGTAACTTCCCCCACAAGACGCCATACTCTCCTAGGTTGTGAAACCAATGTAATGGAGACCAATGCTCTGATACCACTTGTAGGATTGCAAGTATGTCTAGAGGGGGGTGATTAGACTACTTGACCAATTAAAAATTCTATCTTTTACTAATTTTAGTTGTGGGAAGATTTTAGCAATGATAGCAAGTCAAGCACACCCTACACATGCATGTCTAAGAGTATAGCAGTGCAAAGTAAACACAAGCACATGTAACAGAGGTAAGGGTTAGAAGATCAAACACAATTTTAGACACGAAGATTTTTCCCATGGTTCTGATAGGTGGCGCTATCGTACATCCACGTTTACGGAGTCCTCAACCCACGGAGAGTAATGGTCGCGAGAGTCCACGGAGGGCTCTACGCATAAGGGTCCACGAAGTAGCAACCTTGACTATTCCATAACAGCTTCCGTCCACGAAGGACTAGCCTCACTATGGGTAGATCTTCACGAAGTAGGCGATCTCCTTGCCCGTACAAACTTCTTGGTTCAACTCCACAACACGAAGTAGGAGGCTCCCAAGCAACACCTAACCAATCTAGGAGGCACCACCCTCCAAAAGGTAATAGGCTTGATAATGATAATGAACTCCTTGCTCTTGTGCTTCAAGATGATAGACTCCTCAACACTCAATCACTCTCTCACAGATTTGGCTTGGTGGAAGGGATTGATTGGGTGGAAAGAAACTTGGGGAGGCTAGAAATCAAGATCCATATGGTTGGAGTGGATGATCTTGATCTCAACACAAGGGTAGGTTGTTCTCTCTCAAAAAATTGGATGGGGCAAGTGTGGAATAGTTCTGAGTGCTTCTCTTGCGAGTGAGAGGTGGTGGAGGGGTATATATAGGCATCTTCAAAAATCCAACCGTTACACCATTATTGAGCAACTCGGTGAAACCGAAGTAAAAACTCGGTGGCACCGAAGTGTTCAAAATGTGGGAACTTTAGGAATCTCGGTGAGACTGATATATGATTCTCGGTGGTACCGATATGAGTGGTCGAGGGCAGTTTCCAAACTCAGTGAGACCGATTCACAATTCTCAGAAATTCTGATTCTTGTGAAACAGCTAACAGAAAGTTGGTCACCGGAACTCGGTGGAACCGATACAAAACTTGGTAGTACCGAGAAGGGTTTGTGGCTAGGGTTTCTATCTAGGGTTTAAACTCGGTGTAGCCGATATGGAAATTGGTAGCACCGATTTTGAGTGGAAGGGTTTTTTAGACAGAATCTTTCGGGAGAGCTTGTGGTTGTTTTTGGTGACTAGCACTTGTGCATGTGGAGCAATTTGTTCACCAACAATACCTTACCCCCTTTTAATAGTATTGGCTTTCCTATGGACGCAAAGTGATTCCTCACAAAGTAAAATGTAGAGTCTTCTAGCTTGAAGCTTTGCCAATCCATTCCTTGCATCTTGGGGTATCTCCTCACAATCCTTTGCCAAGCCATCATTGAACTTTTTCCTAAGATATACTTAGTGGAAAACATTTGTCCAATGAAGTATACGTTGTTATTAATTACCAAAACCACCTAGGGAGAAGTTGTGCTTTCAGTACTACATGATGGTTTTGATTATCACTCTTTGAATACCTAATATTTTTGTCCTAGTTTGTATGACCCATGCAAATTACCGTCACTATTTATTAAATCTCAAACAAATACAAGTGAAGAACGAGAGTGAAATTATTTCTTTAAAATCTACACGCCACCGTGCTCAAAAATATATAAGTGAAATACTAGAGCAACTTCTAAGCTCAAAAGATATAAGTGAAGCACATAGATTATTCTAAAAAATTATGATGAATGTGTGTCTCTCTTAAATAGGTGTGTCCATAAAACAATGATTGTGGTAAACTTAAAGTAAAACTAAACAAAAGCAAACGACGCTCCAAGCAAAACTCATATCATGTGACGATTAAAAATATAGCTTCAAGTGACATACCGATGGATTTGAGACGAAAGAGGGGATGCCTTCCGGGGCATCCCCAAGCTTAGACGCTTGATTCCCTTTAAAATATTACCTTGGGGTTCCTTGGGCATCCCCAATCTTAGGCTCTTGCTACTCTATATTCCTTTGTCCATCAAGATAACAACCAAAACTTGAAAACTTCAATCACACAAAACTGAACAAACCCTCGTGAGATCCATTAGTATTAGAAACATATTGCATACTTTAAGTACTGTTGTAAATTGATTCAAATTTCATAAATGCATAATAGCTACTGTATTCTAACTTCTCCATGGCTTATACCCCCGATACAATCCATAGTTTAATCAAAATAAGCAACTATGCAAGCAAAAAACAGAATCTGTCTAAAACAGAACAGTCTGTAGAAATCTGTAGAGTACCTATAATTGTGTAACTCTAACAATTCTGAAAAATTAGAACAACCTCGAAATTTTGTATAGCAATATTGTGTAAAAATTTCAGATCATTATGATGCTCGAGCAAAAAATTAAAATTCTTGTACTGGAGTCAAAAGTTTCTCTTTTGTTTCAGCATCGGTTCTACTCATCTGGTGAGTCATCCCAAAGGATTTACATGGCACAAACACTAATTTAAACACAAAAACATAATCATTACAGAGGCAATAATCATTCTATTAAAAATAAACATCAAGTTCTAAGCAAAAAAATTAAAGATAACTATTGGGTTGCCTCCCAACAAGCGCTATTGTTTTATGCCCCTGGCTAGGCATAATGCATAGTTTCAAGTTTTGTCATCTTTGACATCAAGCTCCTCAATAACACAGCCATGGATAGTGGAAAAGATAGGAGGCTTGGCAATAGGATCTTTTATCAAATTTATAAAGTTGGGATGAACACTAATCATCTTAAGATCCTCGTTTCTTTGGGTAGGAGGTGTACTAACGCTCTTGGGAATGTATGTGAACTTGGTATTTTTGTTGCGAGAGGCACTAGTATTAGCCTTAGGAGGAGTGAAGGCGGAACCTACTTTGTCAATGGCCTATTCCATTTTATCAATTCTATTCAAACCTTATTCTATCCTCTCGTCAATAGTGTTGTCCTTTTCCTTTAAGGTTTTCAAAGTCATTCCAACCCGTGACCCAAGTTGAGTGATATGATTATGAAGTTTTTTATCCAATTCCTCAAATATTTTATTTATGACCATATTCTTTTCAATGGCATCAAGCCTTTGCATAACATGTTCCAAGGTCAAGTTTGTTTCATTAACAACAATAGGTGGTGACCCTACAAGATTTTCAATTGCGGTGTAGGCATCCAAGGTGTGACACATTAAGAAATTCCCACCGGTGATGGTGTCAAGTACAAACCTATACCAAGTGGTCACACCAACATAAAAATTGTAAAGCAAGGTAGTGGTGGATAACTTTTTAGTTGCTTTATTTTGAGCAAAGCAAATCCTATACCATGCATCTTTTAAGCTTTCTCCTCCCCTTTGTTTGAAATTTACTACATCATCATTGGGAGTAGAGCGAGCGGAAGAAGAACTAGCCATGACTTCACACAAGGAAACTAGTAACAAGCAAAGGTAAATATTTTTGTATTTTTGATTTTTATGAGACAAGCTAAATAATACAGCAAATAAAAAGAAGAACAAGTGAATGGAAATTTATGTGAAGTTACTTGGTAGTTGATGATGATATTCCCCGGCAATGGTGCGAGAAATCCTTCCTAATACTTGTGATCTGCGTTTTGTTTTCCGTGAAAAGGAACGGGTAATTACAGCACAAAGCGGATAAGTATTTCCCTCAGTTATGAAACCAAGGTTTATCAAACCAATAGGAATATCAATCCTCAACCGTCTTCATCGGCTGCACAAAATGAACAAACAACTTGCACCCAACGCGGGCAAGAGGGTTGTCAATCCCATTGATCTCGTTATTTGCAAGCAAATGAGTTGTGTCGATAATTGTTGATAATTATAAATTGCAAAATAAAGAAAAAGTAAATAAAGGCAGCAAGGTAAATATAGCATTTGCGAATATATAAGTGTGTTCCCTAGCGACATCTCTCATGTAGGCAGCATACAGTGGGTAAACAAATTACTGTTGGGCAATTGATAGAAAAGCGGATAGTTATGCGATGTTCACGGCAATGATCATGTATATATAGGCATCATGTCCATAAGCAAATAGGCCGACTCCTGGCTGCACCTATTACTATTACTCCACTCATCGACCGCTATCCAGCATGCATCTAGAGTATTAAGTAAAACAGAGTAATGCTTGGAGAACGTTGACATGATGTAGACAAAGTAAACTCAAACAATATGAATGAACCCCATTGTTTTATCCTTAGTAGCAACAACACAAAGACGCATCTTGTGCCCTACTTAGTCACTGGGATATAGAAACTCGCCAGGTTGAACCTACCATAACGCACCACTCCCACCGATGAAATATGAATCTATTTGGCCAAAGCATATCAAAAGATCGGAGAGCATTACGAAGCTATAATGATCATGCACATAAGAGAAAATATAATTCAGAGGCATCTCAAATACTTTTCATGAATAATCTGAACATAAACCCACAATTCATCGGATCCCTACAAACACACCACGCAATAGGATTACATCGGATAGATCAAAGCGAAGATGCGATGATCATTGTATTGAATATCATAAGAGAGAGAGAGAGATTGCCATCTAGGTACTAGCTATGGACCCGTAGGTCTATGGTGAACTACTCACACATCATCATGACGGTAGCAAGGTTGATGAAGAGGCCCTCCGTGATCGATCCCCCCTCCGGCAGGCTGCCGGAACGGAGCTCCAGATGGCCTCGTGATGGAACAGTGAATTGCAGCACCGGAAAAAGGGTTTTGGGACTACCTCCAGGGCAGAATATTAGAGAATTTATAGGCTGAAGGACGTAGGGAGGTGCCCGAGGGGCCACCACATATTAGGGCGCCCCCCAGGGCGCGCCCTGATGTGTGGTGGGGCCCTCATGTGCCTCCCGGCTTCCTTCCGAAGCTTCTCGGTCTTCATATAGTCCAGAAAAAATCATGAAACAATTTCGTGGCAATTGGACTTTGTTTGTTACAGTAAACCTGCAAAGGCAAAAACACGCAGAAAATAGCAACTGGCACTGGGCAATGGGTCAATAGGTTAGTGCTAAAAAATATTATAAATTGGTAAATAATGACCCAAAAAGTATCCTAGAATGATAATATATCGGCATGGAACAATAAAAAATTATAGATACATTGGAGACGTATCAGTCCTCCGTCTTCTTCACGCCAAAGTGTCCCATTAATCCTCCTCCATGCACCTCATGCAACAACAAAAGACGAACGGAGCAAGCTGAAATGCGTAGCTTGTTAGCACGGAATACAAATCCATCATTTATGACGAACTTGTTCCAAGTTCTCCCTTCTTTACAATTCTCCAACATATCTTTAAATTCAGCATCATGCACATATTGATCTTTGATGGTCTCCAAACCAAATATTTTAAAGTCAAGTTGTGAAAGCATAGTATAACGACGAGACAATGCATCAACAATAACATTTTGTTACCCTTCTTGTGTTTAATGACATAAGGGAAAGTCTCAATGAATTCCACCCATTTAGCATGTCCACGGTTCAGTTTTGCTTGACTTTTAATATGTTTCAAAGATTCATGATCAGAATGTATGACAAATTCTTTGGTCCATAAATAATGTTGCCATGTTTCCAAAGTCCGAACAAGAGCATATAATTCCTTATCATAAGTAGAATAATTCAGACTAGGCCCACTCAATTTTTCAGAAAAGTATGCAACACGTTTACTGATACGTCTCCAACGTATCTATAATTTTTGCTTGTTCCGTGTTGTTATATTATAATTCTCGGATGTTTTACAATCATTTTATAACAACTTTATATCATTTTTTGGGGCTAACCTATTGACATAGTGCCAAAGTGCCAGTTGCTATTTTTTCTTGTTTTTTACCTCGCAGAAAATCAATACCAAACGGAGTCCAATCGCAATGAAAATTTTTGGAGATTTTTTCTAGAACAGAAGACACCCAATGGGCCAAAGAAGTGCCGGGGGAGTGGGCCGAGGAGACCACAACCCACCAGGGCGCGCCGGGGGGGGGGGGGGGGGGCGGCGCGCCCTGATGGGTTGTGCCCTCCTCGGGGCCCCTCTCCACCGCCTCTGATGCCTATAAATTCCCAAATATTCCAAAAACCCTAGGGGAGTCGACGAAATACAATTCCAGCTGCTGCAAGTTCCAGAACCTCGATTCAATCTAAACACCATCACGGAGGGGTTCATCTTCCTCATAGGTGCCTCTCCAATGATGCGTGAGTAGTCCACCATAGACCTACGGGTCCGTGGCTTATTCTCTCTCTCTTATGATTCTCAATATAATGGTCTCTTGGAGATCTATTTGATGTAAACTTTTGCGGTGTGTTTGTTGGGATCCGATGAATTTTGAGTTCATGATCAGTTTCTATCCATGAATATTATTTGAGTCTTCTTTGATCTCTTATATGCATGATTACTTATAGCCTCGTATTTCTTCTCCGAATCTTTGGTTTAGTTAGGCCGACTAGATCGATTTTTCTTGCCATGGGAAGAGGTGCTTTGTGATGGGTTCGATCTTGCAGTGTTCTTTCCTAGTGACAGAAGGGGCAGCAAGACACGCATGTATCGTTGCTATTAAGGATAACAAGATGGGGTCTATTCCTACATGAATAGATCTTGTCTACATCATGTCATCATTCTTATTGCATTACTCCGTTTTCCATGAACTTAATACACTAGATGCATGCTGGATAGCGGTCGATGTGTGGAGTAATAGTGGTAGATGCAGGCAGGAGTCGGTCTACTTATCTTGGACGTGATGCCTATATAATGATCATCGCCTTGGATATCGTCATGACTATTTAATTTTCTATTAATTTCCCAACAGTAATTTGTTCACCCACCGTGCGCTATACTCATAAGAGAAGCCACTAGTGAACCCTACGGCCCCCGGGTCTACTTTTCCAACATATTGCTTCCCGATCTATCTTTTTGCAATCTTTGTTTTCAGATCTACAAAACCAAAAACCCAAAAACATATTGCTGCATATTTACTCTTTTTATTTGTGTTCTTGAGAGATCTATTTCTCCCATCTATCACTACCTAATATATCTTTTTACCGTAGAGAGATTAACAACCTCTCTTTCGCGTCGGGTTGCAAGTATTTGTTGTTTGTGTGCAGGTGCTGCTTATTGGGTTGTGGTGATCCTCCTACTGGTTCGATAACCTTGGTTTCATAACTGAGGGAAATACTTACCGTCGTTGTGCTGCATCATCCTTTCCTCTTTGGGGAAATACCGACGCAGTCTCAAGCCATGTCAAAGGAATTTCTCGCGCCGTTGCCGGGGAGGAAGCAGTCTCTTCTACGTGCCTATCGTAGGCGCCGAGGGGACTCCATCATCATCTACCAGGTTCCTAATCACAAATCTCATCTCCTTGCAATTACATTATTTGCCATTTGCCTCTCGTTTTCCTCTCCCCCAGTTCACCAATTTGCCGTTTTATTCGCCCTCTTTTTCGTTTGCCCTTTTTCTTTTGTCGGATCTCTTGCTTAGTCATTATGGCTAGATCTACCTTTGTTGCGTGTACTCCCGATAATGAGGTTCTTAATTTTAAGCAAAGGGGAGGGGAGAACCTAAAAGATGCTTGGTATAGGATTTGCAATGCTCATAATAGATCTATTCATAAGCAATCTACCGTTGTTCTTCTTCACAGTTTTTATGTTGGCATCACCACTTGGTATAGATTCGTCCTTGATACGATTACCGGTGGGAATTTCTTGATGTGTCCATCTTTGAATGCTTTTAATGCTTTGGGAAGCCTAGTGGGATCACCACCTATCATGATCAATGAAACAACTTTAACTCTCGAACATGTTATGGAGAGATTAGATGCCATTGAAAAAAGATGATTACTAAAGGACATCTTGATGATCTAGATAAAAAGATGCATAATCTTGCTAATAAAATTGGATCTAAGGCGGGGGATGCTCTTAAGTTACTTAAGGAAAAAGAAACCGTAGTTAACGAAAGGGTAGAAGAGAGCCCTTACCGGATTGATAAGATAGAAGAGATTTCTAGTAATTTGGGTTCAGCTTCTTCTTCTATCAAAACTATTGAAAAAACTCCCGTAAAGATTGGCAAGTCCACGCAAGTTACTAAGAACAAAGTCGCAACGCCTAGTAGTCACAAGGGGGATCTTAAAATGATTAGTGTTCATCCCGACTTTGTTGAAATCATAAGAGACCCTATTTACAAGAATGAATTTTTTGGTTTTCTTCCTAGGAGTGTTGTCATCAAGAATATGCATGCTAAATCCTTGAAGAAATCTAGTTGTGTGATTGAAGAATTGTAAACAAAAGATGAAAATACTTGAATCTATGCGTTATGCCTAGCTAGGGGCGTAAAACGATAGCGCTTGTTGGGAGGCAACCCAATGAATAAATAAATTTTTGCTTTTTCCTTTCTGTTTTTGAGTGTTGACACAATTATGCCTCTGTTATGATTGTGTTTTTATGGTTTATTTAGTGTTTGTGCCAAGTAAAGCCTTTAGGATGATTCATAGGATGAGTAGAAGCGATGCTGAATCCGAAACAGAAACTTTGCGTCCAGTATATGAATTTTCGTTTTTTGCTGGAACGTGATCTAGAGCTGAAATTTTAACACAGTGTTTCTACACAAATTCCTTATGTTGCCCTAAGTTTTTAGAATTTTTAGAGTTACAGAAGTATGGGTAGAGTACAGATTACTATAGAGTTTTCTGTTTAAGACAGATTCGGTTTTCGTTGCATTGTGTGCTTGTTTTGATGAATCTATGGGTTATATTGAAGGGTATGAGCCATGGTAAAGTTAAAATACAGTAAGTATAATGCAATAATAAAATATGAATGGGTTTGCAAGAGTACCTAAAGTAGTGATTTGCTTTATTATACTAACGGTTCTCACGAAGATTTTGTTGAGTTTTGTGTGATTGAAGTTTTCAAGTTTTAGGTGAGATCACGATGGATGAAGGAATAAGGAGTGATAAAAGCCTAAGCTTGGGGCTGCTACTGCACCCCCAAGATATATCCAAAGAGTAACAAGCAACTAAGCTTGGGGATGCCCCCGAGTGGCATCCCCTCTTTCTTCTAACGACCATCGGTATTTTACTTCACTACTACATAATGGTCAAAAGACGACACATCAATCAAAGACCCTTCGATAAAACTGTGTGCGATGACCAAATCGCAAACGGTACAGTGCAAGCTCCGTCGCTAATGACGTAAACTGTGTGCGATGGCGTATCCATCAAATACGATCTAAAAAATAGTTGCGTGTGCGATGTTTGGCAAACAGTTGGCCTCGATAAACTGTTTGCGATTGGATAATATAACACAAACACTTATGAAAATACAAGTGTGTGCGATGCACGGCATATAGTTCACCCTGATAAATTGTTTGCGCTGATCAAGCAGAACACAAATGATTGTCCAAATGATCACGTGTGCGATAGATGGCATACAGGTCACTCGGATGAACTGTTTGTGATGAGGTAAAATAACATAAACGGTTACATAGATCAAGATGTGTGTGATAGACATCATACAGTTCACTGGGATGAATTGTGTGTGATAAGCAAAAATAACACAAACGGTTTCTCAGATCAAGATGTGTGTGATGTACATAGGACACTCGGATGTGTTGTGGGCAAACGGTTTCGGATAAAGAACTGTCAGGGACTGATGAAATCATCACCGACGGTTTTGGTTGTTTATTCCGTATGCGCTGTGATTTGCTCAATCTGCCCGCAAACATCTATGCTCTGTTTAGAAGAACATGATTGCATAACTTAATTAAGCATCCAATACACACATAACATTGGTGCACACCTTAATAAACTATTACATGCATAATAAACTCATCCCTCTAAAACTACAAACATTTCTGCATAGAGGGAGTATGCGAATTGAGAAACGATCATCAATCATCTACTTCTTGTGATGCTTGCTGCCAGCGCTCTGCTTGTGGCTCGATCCCTCGTTGTCTTTAGGTAGGAGGCACTTCCTCATGTCAACGATCTGCCTGAACATCTCGTAGCATGTGTACACTTCCTTGGTCACGGTCTGGAGGTGATATTCATCCAGTTTCTTCACCCAGTCCCTGTGCCAGACAGGCTTGTTCTTGTTGCACTCAGCCTTCATGTCAGCGTAGTAGGGGTCTATGATAGCCTCGGCCAGGTCAACATGGGAGTCCATGTTCTTATTGCTGCCCCAGACCCTGTAGTGGTCGTGGATGTCGACAAGCTTCTGGCAGGCCAAGCCCGAAGTCTTGAGCACCTTTGGATCGTTGGCGCTGTCCACCGTAGCGAACCTGTAGTCGGGGCTGTTGACAAACCTGGTGAAACGATCGCAAGGCACTGTGGCCAGGCAGTAGTGGTAGAGGAGGACGTGATGGCCCACGCACAACTGGGCGACGGCAACCTTGTGATCATGCCCGACATGACCGCCGGTGTAAGCGAGGTCGAAGCCGACCACTTTGTACTTATCATCCGCATCAAGCAGCCGCTCCATGGTGTCGATGGAGTCCTCCACCATGCCTGGGTCATTGGTGTACACCACCGTGAGGTCCGTCTTCCTCATGTGGGTCTCCACATGATGCACGCCGAACTCCATTGGAGCGCCGCTGGACATCCTCTCTGTATGCGTCGTCAAGGGTGTGCTTATTGTGTTGTGGGGCGCGATCGAAAGCGTGAAGAGACTATGGTTAATGGCCGTGGGTATAAATGGGGGCCGGACGTCCTGGAAAACTGGCACGTCCGGATGTCAGCTTTTGCAGCGCGTCATTCGGTCGTGGAGCACGTAACTGCATGGGGCGACGCGCGTGGCGCAACCGCATGCATATGGAGCCCCGAACGTGATCGTGGGCCGGCCCCAACAGCTGGCAGAGCGCGCGTGGAGGGGCGCGAGAGCAGAGCACGCGCAGGGACGCGAGAGCAGAGCACGCGGTGGGAACGCGAGGTCGAACTAGACCACTCTGTACTTGTCCTCGTCAAGTAACAGGTCCATGACGCTGGAGTTCTCCATCCAGATCAGATGTTTGGTGAGCACTACGAACCGACAGGGCGTGTTCACTACGGCATGCATGGTGAACTGGCGCTCGTCGTCCGTAGCCACTGGGAGCGCCATGGGAGCCGCGCAGCATACCCTCGGTCATGGTTCTACTTCTTAAGGTCCGGATATTAATCGTCAATTGCATTTTCATGTCCAGATATTAATGGCCATTGCATACTAAGGAAAAGATAGTACTACCAAAATAAGAGTCTCCCTCATAAGATGTCATTTGCATGGTTGTATGTGATACCCGGCAAACAGGTCGTTTGGACAAACTGTTTGTGTTGATCAAAAGTAACACAAACGATTCTGCGTAACAAGATGTGTGTGATAGTGATACCCGGCAAACAGGTCGTTTGGACGAACTGTTTGTGTTGATCAAAAGTAACACAAACGATTCTGCATAACAAGATGTGTGTGATAGTGATACGCGGCAAATAGGTCAGTACTCGGAATTGTGTGGGAAGACCGATAAAAAGACAGATGATTCCTGATAATAAGCTGAGTGTGATGTGTCCTATGGGAAAACACTTGCTCGCACCCAATTGTCTGTGATTGTTGAAATCATCACCGCCGTGTTCCTTTCTATAATCGTATGCAATGTGATCTGCTATGTCTGCATATAGCATATATGCTCTGTCTACAGAACAACATCATGATTGCATAACCTAAATAAACATCCAATTACATTACAGACTATAGATAACATTTGCACACATCAATTAACAACTACATGCATACTAAACTAGTAGTGACGATCATCAAATCAATCATCTATACTTCTTGTGATGAGGGGTGCCGATCGGCGCAGGATGGAGGCACTTCCTCATGTCAACGATCCGCCTGCACATCTCGTAGCTTACGTACGCGTCCTTGGCCGTGTACTTGATGTGATCTTCATCCAGTCTTCGGACCCAGGCGCGGTGCCAAGCAACCTTCTTCTTCTTGCAGACATGCTTCATGCCTCTGTAGTAGGGGTCGATGATGGCCTTGGCGAGGTCAACCAGGTTGTCCCTATGCTTCTCCTCGCCGCCCAAGATCTTGTACAGGCATTGGATGTCCACAAGATTCCGGCAGGCCAAGCCAGTCGTCTTGAGCACCTTTTCATCGTTGGTGGTTGCTACTTCTTGAGCTTGCATTGGTTTTCCCTTGAAGAGGAAAGGGTGATGCAGCAAAGTAGATAAGTATTCCCCTCAGTTTTGAGAACCAAGGTATCAATCCAGTAGGAGGTACAAGCAAGGCCCCAATCTATGCACCTGCACAAACAATCAAACACTTGCACCCAACGCTATAAAGGGGTTGTCAATCCCTTCACGGCCACTTAAAAGGATGAGATCCAATAGAGATAGATATAAAAGATTACTAAAGCGATAATTAAAATAAAAGTAAATAAATTGCAGCAAAGTATTTTTGTGTTTTTTAGTTTATAGATCTGAAAATATAATATGGAAAATAGACCCGGGGGCCATAGGTTTCACTAGAAGCTTCTCTCTTGAAGGAAAATAATACGGTGGGTGAACAAATTACTGTCGAGCAATTGATAGAAAAGCGCATAGTTATGACGATATCCAAGGCAATGATTATGCATATAGGCATCACGTCCGTATCAAGTAGACCGAAATGATTCTGCATCTACTACTATTAGTCCACACATCGACCGACTCCTGCCTGCATCTAGAGTATTAAGTTCATGAAGAACAGAGTAACACATTAAGTAAGATGACATGATGTAGAGGGATAGACTCAAGCAATATGATGGAAACCCCATCTTTTTATCCTTGATGGCAACAATACAAATACGTGCCTCGCTACCCCTACTTTGTCACTGGGTGAGGACACCGCAAGATTGAACCCAAAACTAAGCACTTCTCCCATTGCAAGAATTACCAATCTAGTTGGCCAAACCAAACCAATAACTCGAAGAGACTTACAAAGATATGAAATCATGCATATAAGAATTCAGAGAAGATTCAAATAATATTCATAGATAATCTGATCATAAACCCACAATTCATCGGATCTCGACAAACACACCGCAAAAGAGTATTACATCGGATAGATCTCCATGAAGATCATGGAGAACATGGTATTGAAGAACATAGTGAGAGAAGAAGCCATCTAGCTACTAGCTATGGACCCGAAGGTCTGAGGTAAACTACTCACGCATCATCGGAAGGGCAATGGTGTTGATGTAGAGGCCCTCCGTGATCGAATCCCCCTCCGACAGATCGCCGGAAAAGGCCCCAAGATGGGATCTCACGGGAACAGAGGCTTGCGGCGGCGGAAAAGTATTTTTGTGGCTCCCTTTGGTATTGGGGGAATATTTCTGAATTTATAGGTGAAGAGTTAGGGTTGGAGGAGCTATGGGGGGCCCACAAGCCAGGGGGCGCCCCCCCCAGGGGCGTGCCCTGGTGGCTTGTGGCCCACCCGTAGGTCTTCTGGCCTCTTCTCCAAGCCTCCTGGGTTCCTTCTGGTCCAAGAAAAATCAGCGTAGAATTTTATTCCCTTTGGACTCCGTTTGATATTCCTTTTCTGCAATACTCAAAAACAAGGAAAAAACAGAAACTGGCACTGGGCACTAGGTTAATAGGTTAGTCCCAAAAATAATATAAAATAGCATATTAATGCGTATAAAACATCCAAAACATATAATATAATAGCATGGAACAATAAAAAATTATAGATAGGTTGGAGACATATCGGTGGTGTCCACCGTACTGAATATGTAGTCAGGGTTGTTGACAAACCTAGCAAATTGATTGCAAGGCCTTGTGGCCAGGCAGTAGTGGTAGACGAGGACGTAATGTCCCACACAAAGCTGGGCGACGACAACCTTCTGATAATGCCCGGCATGACCGCCGGTCTACTCGAGGTCGAAGCCGACCACTTTTTACTTGTCATAGACAAGTAACTGCTCCATGGTGTGGATGGAGTTCTCCACCCAGATCGGGTCGTTGGTGTACACCACCGTGAGGTTCTTGAACCTTACGTGGGTGTCCACGTAGGCACGAATGGTGAACTGCCGCTCGTCGTCGGCAGCCGCTGGGAGCTCCGCCATTGGAGCCGAGCAGGATATCCTCTCTGTATTTGGAGTGTGGGTGTGCTTCTTGCGTTATGGGGAAAGGTTGAATAGAGACAAGGTTAAATGAGCGATAGAGTAAATGGGGGCTAGACAGGCTGTAATTGGCACGTCTTGTCACCACGTTCCCGGCGGAGGATTGTTGTGCAAGCTTGACCAGCGCACGAACAAGCATTCCCGGCGGTTTGTTTGGTCACATGGCGGCTCGATGTGCTGCCAACATATCGTTGGTGAGCCCGTTCCTGCAGGCAAACGCGCACAGCCTCCCGCCCAGCTCGGTTGGCCACGCGTCGGCTGGAAGAAGCTCCCATTATTGAGGGCGCTAAATGGCAAACAGTTAGCAAAAATGATGTGTGTGCAATGACTTAAAGCAGCGTACAAGTTCAGCACTAAGCAGCGGTGTGGAATATGCAGTGCGGGTGCGACTGGGAAGGACGATGCGGGTTTTGTTAAGCGGGGACGATGGTGAGAGTTTTCTCGGCCAGAATAATAATGTGCTTCGGAGGCGACGGATCAATAGACACAGCCGTTTGCGATAAGTGTCACTACAGTGTAAATGGACTGCCGTGGTCCGTGTAAATCCTACTGCCGCAGACGCTCGATGCGCGGGAATGCGTTCTGGACAATCAGGACACACGCGTGTTGCGGCACAATGTTAGTTAACCAAGTTTTGGGGTTCCAAATTTCATCTTTTCGTGTGACACCTGAATTTTTTACCGCATTCAACAAGTTTGCAGGTAAGTCAAGCATTTTTTTACCGTAATATGCATAGTGTAAAAAAAACTGCCAACACTAAAACGTAGCTATGCGTGTTGTGGGCAAACAGTTGCTAGTAGTAAATTGTGTGGGGACTCTAAGATAAGCATAAATATTCCATCAACCAAATTGTTTGCAGCTTAAGACTACAATTACATTGCTCTACGTATTAGTTCATAATAAAACAGAGTCTCACCGACATCTAGATCAACACAAAATAAACATACTCAAGCAGAGATATAAGACGCACAAACTATAGATAGCTAGGGTAGTGCTGGCATCAGGACATGTATATATAACTCAATCCTAATCGTACCCACCAACAATGTAAACTTTCTCCAGGTACTCCGCATACGCGGCGTTCGCCACCCTCCGAGAATACTTCTGCTTGAAAGAGCCAACGGCTCGTCCTCTAGCATGCGCCAGAACACTTGCAAACACGGGGTTAAGCCTTTGGGCGCAGAACGGGCATCCGAAGACCCCATTCCGGGTCCTGATACGACGATTATGTTTTCTCGCATAGAGCTCCCTGAGCTTTTGTTTCTCGTACCTTCTCTGGTCGTACTTATGACTGCCAACGTCGTCAGATAGCACCTATACATATAATAAAAAATCATGACATTGAGGAATAATATGCATAAAATGATATCACAAACAACTTAGTGCAACAAAATTATTAACTAATGACTTTAAATGCATGAACCGATTATTTTCACACAAACAAGGAACTTTGAAGTAAGTACTACTCCACATTATCACTAAAGTAGTGATCTACATGTTCTTATACAGTGTTTATTTACAAATGGGTACATGTACAATCATCTATGTAGACCGATTATTAGCAAAATGATCATTTGTACAGTCAACCATTAAATCACTGTAAAACCTTAGACATAATACTAGCATAATCGTATGTATGGTTGTCACTTATCCAAGTCACTTATCATTTACCTACCAAACAATCAATACGTACACACTAACACGGATCTATCGAATCTTACTCTGATTACATGAATTGAAATAACATGAACCCCGGACGAATTCCAAAAAGGCGGAAAACAGAACTAATCAGAGATACCCTATGATATACTCCAAAATAGGGGGGGGGGGTCTAACCTGTTCTCCGTCGTCGTCGGAGCTGTCGCCGTCGCCGTCGGCGTCGTCGGAGTCGGTGGAGTGGTCATCAGAGAGGTCGTAGTAGTCTCTGTGCAGCACCGCCTCCTGCTGGGGAGGCACGACGGGGCTTACGACGTCATTGCCGTGCTTCTGTCCGCGCGAGACCTCATCGGCCGTGAGGGCAACCTCGTCGCCCAGAATCAAGAGATGCTTAGTTGCTTCGCCGGCCCTGGCTTCGACCCCCGCGTCACCACTCCCTCCGATGGTGCGGTTGGTCACCATCTGATACACTTCCGAGAGCGTTTACGATTGGGAACGGTGGCGAGGATGCAGGCGCGGTGTGTGGAGAGAGGGGAGTGCGGCCGCCTGCTATAACCAGCGGCACATGCGCGATTAATATAGAGTGGTTGGGAGCTAGGCGGGAGGCGGGTAAACGGCTTGCCTCCCGGTGAGCCTGCGCAGCGGCCTTCTCGCATGCCTCACCCCTGCTTACATGTCTCCCGTCTAGCCCGCGCAGAAGACTACTCGCATGTCTCCTGGTTAGCCTGGGCAGAGGACTGCTCGCACGCGTCCCGTCAATTCACACACCAGCTCGCACGTCTCCCGGTGAGCCAGAGCGGCCTGCTCGCACGCGTCCCGTCAATTTACACACCTGCTCGCACGCCTCACGGTCAGCCTGAGCCGCGGACTGCTCGCATCATGCGTCCCGTCGACTCACGTCCGCTCGGACGGCACACGCGGCTTGTGGTGGTACATAATATTTTGTTGGGACCAACGCACACGGTTGAATACTGTAATCGTTCGTGATGGTAATGTGACAAGTGTGTGTACCAAGCACCAACCTTTAATAAGCTCCCGTTTGTAAGAAAAGTGTATCAAAAAATTGTCTCTAATTAGTCCAGAAATTAGAGACACTATATATAGAGAGAGACATATATATATATATATATATATATATATATATATATATATATATATATATCATGAAACGGAATCCCAAGTTTCATGATTTTCAGTTGATTTTTGGATTCACTTCAATTTAAAATGATTTTTCGATGTTTGATGCCGAGCTGTCTAAAAAGCAAAATTTTCAATGTTTTCCACGACGCCAAGATGTTTGAGGTTCCTTACCATTTATTGCATGGCGACTAAACACATGAACCCAAGGGGACATATGATTTCCCCCAATGAATTCCTGGAAACTCAATTATTGCATATTTTTCGAATGATATATGGACATTTTATAATTATAACACGGACTGATGTGTCACGTGTTTTCTGCATAAAAATAGTTTGACGCGCCTTGAAGTGGTGTTTCCGGTGATGGCCGTGCGGGGGGTGGGGGGCTCTTTCCATTTCACTTAGTTTGCACTAGCCTCTATGTGTGGGATTGTCCGTTTTGTGAGGCAGTTGCCACCCCAAATTATCAAAATTGTGCATTGAAATGTTTAAAACAAGGCACGTCATGCATGTGTTTAGGACACATGCACACGATGGTGGTGGTCCCTCGAACAATAATCCTTCGTGCGTTATTAGTGATCCGCACATTCGTTGATCCATGTGGTCTATCACTTTTGAGCCGCATCGGTAGGGGTTTGACCAAGGTGGGTTAAGTTAATCTGCTCTGTGTTGCTGTAGATCATGGTCAGATTCCACACAAAAGATTGACGTGATGTACTCATGAGTACCTCCTACCGCTCAAAGTTGAGGGGGTTGATACGTCTCCGTTGTATCTATAATTTTTGATTGTTTCATGCCAATATTCTACAACTTTCATTTACTTTTGGTAACTTTTTATACTATTTTTGGGACTAACAAATTGATCCAGTGCCCAGTGACAGTTCCTGTTTGTTGCATGTTTTTTGTTTCGCAGAATATCCATAACAAACGAAGTCCAAACGCGATGAAAACTTACGAAGATTTTTTTTGGAATATATGTGATTTTTGGGAAAAAGAATCTACGCGAGACGATGCCCGAGGGGCCCACAAGCCATTGGGGCACGCCCCAGGGGGTAGGGCATGCCCTGGACCCTTGTGGTCACCCCGTAAGTCGGTAGGTTCCCTTCTTTTGCCACAAGAAAGATAATATCAGGATAAAAATCGTGTTAAAATTTCAGCCCAATCGGAGTTACGGACCTCCGGGAATTTAAGAAACGGTGAATGGCCAGAATCTGGAAAGGGAGAAACAGAAGGAAACAGAGAGAGAGAGATCCAATCTCGGAGGGGCTCTCGCCCCTCTGCCGCCATGGAGGCCATGGACTAGAGGGAAAACCCTTCTCCCATCTAGGGGGAAGGACAAGGAAGAAGAAGAAGAAGGGGGGCTCTCTCCCCCTCTCTCCCGGTGGCGCCGGAACGCCGCTGGGGCCATCATCGTGACGGGCATCTACACCAACAACTTCGCCGCCGTCATCACCAACTCTCTCCCCCTCTATGCAGTGGTTCAACACCTCTTCTCCCCACTGTAATCTCTACTTAAACATGGTGCTCAACGCTATATATTATTTCCCAATGATGTATGGCTATCCTATGATGTTTGAGTAGATCCGTTTTGTCCTATGAGTTGATTGATGATCATGATTGGTTTGAGTTGCATGTTTTATTATTGGTGCTGTCCTATGGTGCTCTCCGTGTCGCGCAAGCGTGAGGGATCCCCGCTGTAGGGTTTGCAATATGTTTATGATTCGCTTATGGTGGGTGGCGTGAGTGACGGAAGCACGGACCCGAGTAAGAAGGTTGTTTGCGTATGGGAGTAAAGAGGACTTGACACTTTATGCTATGGTTGAGTTTTACCTTAATGATCTCTAGTAGTTGCGGATGCTTGCTAGAGTTCCAATCATAAGTGCATATAATCCAAGTAGAGAAAGTATGTTAGCTTATGCCTCTCCCTCATATAAAATTGCAATAATGATTACCGGTCTAGTTATCGATTGCCTAGGGACAAATAACTTTCTTGTGACAAAAAGCTCTCTACTAAAACTAACTTAGTTGTTTCTTTATCTAAAAAGCCCCTAGTTTTTATTTACATACTCTTTATTATCTTGCAAACCTATCCTACAACACCTACAAACTACTTCTAGTTTCATACTTGTTCTAGGTAAAGTGAACGTTAAGCGTGCGAAGAGTTGTATCGGTGGTCGATAGAACTTGAGGGAATATTTGTTCTACCTTTAGCTCCTCGTTGGGTTCGACACTCTTACTTATCGAAAGATGCTACAACTGATCCCCTATACTTGTGGGTTATCAAGACCTTTTTCTGGCGCCGTTGCCGGGGAGCAATAGCGTGGGATGAATATTCTTGTGGGTGCTTGCTTGCTTTATCACTAAGTAGATTTATTTGTTGTTCTAAGTTGTTCTCTATCTTTAGTTATGGATAGGGAACACGAAATACCAAAAAAATTAGTTGAACCTACTACACCAATGGTTGAAGAACCACCCAAAATCTATCACACTGTTGAGGCTTTTTACTTGGATAATCTTCGATCCGTTTGTGCTCGTGCTGAAACCCCAACTAGCTTAGTTGAGGGCAAATCATTAAATGAGCATGCTTATTATTTGCGACACCGCTTATCTCAAAAAGGGAAACTTTTATGGCATCATATTAATACTTTGCAATGCTATGCTTGGAATTTATGCGAAATTTATGATTTTACTTGTTGTTCTGAAGACCCTAAAAAACACCTTCCCTATCAATGTGAGTTTAAGGATAATGGAATCGTATCTTCTTATGCCAAGGGTGTTTATAATTACTATGATATTGAGCAAATTGAAGAATTTGTTGCTTTTAAGGGTGCCTATGAAATTGCTTCTTTGATTGAAAAGTATGATGCTACTCTTTACAAATCTGAAAGTTTTGCCATACTTAAATATTGCTATGAAAACTATGCTTCTAATGCTTATGTTAGGCCATATATTGAGGACTCCTCCGCTGTCCAAGAGGAGACTAATATTTTGCAGGAAACTATGGAAGAAGAAAATGATGACACTGTGAGCTCATTTGATGAAAAAGATGACGAGGAGAGCGAAGAACAAAAGGAGGAAGAGCGGACTAGCTACCTGTGCCCACCTTCTAATGAGAGTAACTCTTCAACTCATACATTGTTTAATTTCCATTCGTGCTTACCGAAGGATAAATGCTATGATGATTACTATGATCCCTTGGATTCATTTGAAATATCCCTTTTTGATGAAATTGATGCTTATTATGCTTGTGGCCATGATGCCAATATGAATTATGCTTATGGAGATGAACTTGCTATAGTTCCTTATGTTAAGAATGAAATTGTTGCTATTGCACCCACGCATGATAGTCCTATTATCTTTTTGAATTCTCCCAACTACACTATATCGGAGAAGTTTGCACTTATTAAGGATTTTATTGATGGGTTGCGTTTTACCATTACACATGATGATTTTGATGAGTATAATATGCATGTGCTTGCTGCTCCTACTTGTAATTATTATGAGAGAGGAACTACACCTCCACCTCTCTATGTTTCTAATACGATAAAATTGCAAGAAACTGCTTATGCTATGTATCGACCTTTTACTTTGTGTGCATGAATTGTTCTTTTATGACATGCCGATGCATAGGAAGAGAGTTAGACTTCGTCATTGCATGATATATATTACTTTGTGCTCAATACTAAATTACAAATCATTGTTAATTAAAATTGGCTTTGATATACCTTGGGATCCGGGTGGATCCGTTACTTGAGCACTTTATGCCTAGCTTAATGGCTTTAAAGAAAGCGCTGGCAGGGAGACAACCCGGAAGTTTTAGAGAGTCATTTTATTCTGTTGTGTGCTTTTATATAGTTTAAAAACAAAAAAAATAAAGTGGGGAACCTAAAACTTTTCAAAAAGGGAAGTGAAAGTAAGAAATACGAGCACCGTTGAAGTGGGGGAGCTCCTTGAACTTTGTTCATGCTCACGAAAACTTTGCGAATCTTAATTACAGAAACTTTTCAACAAAAATAATTATCCCCTTGTATAAATCCCTTGTATTATAAAAATAATGTGCCAAGATTTGCCTTTAGGATGATTAGATTGCTTGTTTGGTGTGTGCAGTGCAAAAACAGAAACTTTGGCTGTAGTGCGTGAATTTACATTTTTTACTGGATTGTCAAAAGTTTCTGAAAATTTTACAAAATACTGCTATGCAATTTTTTTTATTTTTCCTAATTTTGCAGAATTTTTAGAGTTACAGAAGTATAGAAAATGTTCAGAGTGC
This sequence comes from Elymus sibiricus, assembly GCA_039707655.1. Lineage (NCBI taxonomy): Eukaryota > Viridiplantae > Streptophyta > Magnoliopsida > Poales > Poaceae > Elymus > Elymus sibiricus. Next base: position 246,659,161 of record CM077665.1, read on the forward strand.
TACAGACTCTCCTGTTTAAGACAGATTATGTTTTTTGATGCATTGTTTTGCTAGTTTTGATGAAACTATCGATTTTATCGTTGGTTTAAGCCATAGAGAAGTTATAATACAGTAGCTACAATGCAAAAACAAAATATGAATGGGTTTGCAACATTACTTAAACTGGTGATTTGTTTTATTATACTAACGTATCTCACGAAGGTTTTGTTAAGTTTTGTGTGATTGAAGTTTTCAAGTTTTGGGTGAGATCACGATAGATGAAGGAATAAGGAGTGGCAAGAGCCTAAGCTTGGGGATGCCCGAGGCACCCCAAGGTAATATTCAAGGACTCCCAAGAAACTAAGCTTGGGGATGCCCCGGAAGGCATCCCCTCTTTCTTCTAACAACCATCGGTAATTTTACTTGGAGCTATATTTTTATTCGTCACATGATATGCGTAAATCTTGGAGCGTCGTGTGATTTTTATTTTTATTTTAATAATGCACCATGCTGGTATGAGAAAGTCCTTGGTTGATTTATAGAAGGCTCTTTGCACCTCACTTATATCTTTTGAGTATGGCTTTATAGAATGCTTCATGTGCTTCACTTATATCATTTGAAGTTTGGATTGCCTGTTTCTCTACACATAGAAAACCGCCATTTGTAGAATGCTCTTTTGCTTCACTTATATTTGTTAGAGCGTGGGAATATCTTTTGTAGAAAGAATTAAACTCTCATGCTTCACTTATATCTATTTAGAGAGTTAACAGGAGTTGGTCATTCACATGGTTAGTCATAAAATCCTACATAAAACTTGTAGATCACTGAATATGATGTGTTTGATTCCTTTCAAAAGTTTTGCGATATAAAGATGGTGATACTAGAGTCATGCTAGTGAGTAATTGTGGATTGGTAGAAATATTTGTGTTAAAGTTTGTGATTCCCGTATCATGCACGTATGGTGAACCGTTATGTGAAGAAGTTGGAGCATGATTTATTTATTGATTGTCATCCTTTGTGTGGAGGTCGGGATCGCGCGATGGTTAACTCCTACGAACCCTTCCCCTAGGAGCATGAGTGTAGTACCTTGTTTCGATGACTAATAAATTTTTGCAATAAGTATGTGAGTTCTTTATGACTAATGTTGAGTCCATGGATTATATGCACTCTCACCCTTCCACCATTGCTAGCCTCTCTAGTATCGCGCAACTTTTGCCGGTGCATTAAACCCACCATATTCTCTTCCTCAAAACAGCCACCATACCTACCTATTATGGCATTTCCATAGCCATTCCGAGATATATTGCCATGCAACTCCCACCGTTCCGTTTATTATGACACACACCATCATTGTCATATTGCTTTGCATGATCGTAAGATAGCTAGCATGATGTTTTCATGGCTTGTCCGTTTTTTGATGTCATTGCTACGCTAGATCGTTGCACATCCCGGTACACTGCCGGAGGCATTCATATAGAGTCATATTTTGTTCTAGTAATTCTTGAGTTGTAAGTAAATAAAAGTGTGATGATCATCATTATAGAGCATTGTCCCATGTGAGGAAAGGATGATGGAAGCTATGATTCCCTCACAAGTTGGGATGAGTCTCTGGACTTTACAAAAAAAAAAAAAGAGGCCAAAGAAGCCCACCAAAAAAATGAGAGAAAAAGAGAGAAGGGGCAATGCTACTATCCTTTACCACACTTGTGCTTCAGAGTAGCACCATTTTTTCATATAGAGAGTCTCCTATGTTGTCACTTTCATATACTAGTGGGAATTTTTCATTATAGAACTTGGCTTGCATATTCCAATGATGGGCTTCCTCAAATTGCCCTAGGTCTTCGTGAGCAAGCAAGTTGGATGCACACCCACTTAGTTTCTTTTGAGCTTTCATACACTTATAGCTCTAGTGCATCCGTTGCATGGCAATCCCTACTCACTCACATTGATATCTATTGATGGGCATCTCCATAGCCCGTTGATACGCCTAGTTGATGTGAGACTATCTCCTTCTTTTTGTCTTCTCCACAACCACCATACTCTATTCCACCTATAGTGCTATTTCCATGGCTCACGCTCATGTATTGTGTGAAAGTTGAAAAAGTTGGAGAATACTAAAGTATGAAACAATTGCTTCGCTAAAACCGGGATTGTGCATGATTTAATACTTTGTGTGATGAAGATGGAGCATAGCCAGACTATATGATTTTGTAGGGATAACTTTCTTTTAGCCATGATATTTTGAGAAGACATGATTGCTTTATTAGTATGCTTGAACTATTATTGTCTTAATGTCAAATGATAGACTATTGCTTTGAATCACTCATGTCTTAATATTCATGCCATGATTAGATTATATGATCAAGATTATGCTAGGTAGCATTCCACATCAAAAATTATCTTTTTTATCATTTACCTACTCGAGGACGAGCAGGAATTAAGCTTGGGGATGCTGATACGTCTCCATCGTATCTATAATTTTTGATTGTTTCATGCCAATATTCTACAACTTTCATATACTTTTGGCAACTTTTTATACTATTTTTGGGACTAACATATTGATCCAGTGCCCAGTGCCAGTTCCTGTTTGTTGCATGTTTTTTATTTCGCAGAATATCCATACCAAACGAAGTCCAAACGCGATAAAAACTTATGGAGATTTTTTTGGAATATATGTGATTTTTGGGAAAAAGAATCAACGCGAGACAATGCCCGAGGGGCCCACAAGCCATAGGGGCGCGCCCCAGGGGGTAGGGCATGCCCTTTACCCTTGTGGTCACCCCGTAAGGCGGTTGGTGCCCTTCTTTCGCCGCAATAAAGCTAATATCCGGATAAAAATCGTGTTAAAATTTCAGCCCAATCTGAGTTACGGATCTCCGGGAATTTAAGAAACGGGGAAAGGCCAGAATCTGGGAAGGCAAAAACAGAAGGAAACAGAGAGAAAGATCCAATCTCGGAGGGGCTCTCGCTCCTCCGCCGCCATGGAGGCCATGGACCAGAGGGGAAACCCTTCTCCCATCTAGGGGGAAGGACAAGGAAGAATAAGAAGGAGGGGGGCTGATGCAGAGCATCCCATGTACATCCCCATGGACCCATCATCAACTTCTCAAGCTCCAAGTGGCCTCTTGACGAGAGCCCGCGCACGTGCCATAGGATCCGAGGTGACATCTCTCCTTAGTGAATTCCCATGTGATACTCTTGGAACGTGGATCCTACCTCAAGAAGAGACACTTTGTGTGCTCAGGTACCAAGAGGAAGGAAGGGAGCAAGAGGAAAGCCAAGAACAAGGAGAGGGATCTACAACAGCCCAGGAATTAGGGGTACAACCGGTCAACAACCGCTCCCCGGTACAACCGGTCCACCACAGCCCCAACAACTGCTCCGACCGGGCCAAGCTTCTGTTCTGGTGCGGTTCAAGATCGGTACCACCCCGGTTGTTCCGCTTAATGTCTCAAGACTGGTACAACCGGTCCCAGCTCCGGTACAACCGCCCCTACGGTGCGAGATAGATGGAGTTACGGCTCGTGTACCCCCCACTTATCCCCTAGACTATATATTCCCTTCTTCTACCTCCGTGTTAGGGTTAGCTTGTGTTTAGCAAATACTCTTTGTTGAGCCTTCCTCCATTACTTCCTCCTCTTGTGGAGTTGCCCTCCACCGGAGAAGATCCAAGTGATGCCAAGGCCCCTTTAGAGGGAAGATCTCACGAGATTCAAGGCCTCCTCCCCGGAGTGAGGAAGAACTGCCGGTTACTTGTATTCGTCCGTTGTTTGTGGATCTAACTACCTCGTGTGTTTGCTTGTTCTTAGTGGATGTGTGATCGAAGTTTGTCCATGAGTTTGCGTTTTCTTTCGTGATTTCTCCCTTTTCCCCCTCCAAGTGTGAAAAGATCTACGCACACGGGCGTGCCCCGTATCATATTGGTATCATGAGCCAGGTTGATTCACATCTTGGAGTCTTCCCCTCCATTTTCTAGCCAATTTTTTCTTTGATTTGACCTAATTTCAAAAATCCCCACAAAAAAAGACATACCAAAAATTTCTTGGATTTGAGGAGATTTTGTTGATTGTGATCCGTGGATCTCGTTGTGGACAAGTGGATCTAGCTTTGCCCTATCATTCCTGTCATTTTCTTCCGCAAAATCGATCGAATTTTTCTTCTAACCCACGAATTCGGACCTGCAGTTCCGCCCAGGAGCGGTACAACCGCCCGTACATGCGGTACAACCGCTAATTCCCCAGGTCGTTTCCGGAGCGGTACAACCACCCCCAAAAGCGGTACAACCGCTAATTCCCAGTTCCGATAACTCCAGGACGCTCCAGGAGTGGTACAACCGCCCCTCCCAAGCGGTACAACCGCCCCTCCTAGTTCCTGACTTCGGTTGATTCTCGTTTTGCCCATAACTTTTTCTCCCGAACTCCGATTTGAGTGTTCTTAGGCTCGTTTTGAAGCTATCGACGTGCCCGAGATCCCCCTCTTGGTTTTACCACCATTTGACTTCATCAAATTTTTCTTTGAGATTTGGATTTGCGGTTTCCGTTTCCTAAGGTGTTTCGGCTAATTAGGAACAGTGCTACATCGATAACGCCGCTACTCATCATCGCCCCGGTTCGTCGCCAACCACCTCTTCATTGACACCAACCGTAAGCAAGGACGGTAATCGCGACGACACTCTTGACATATACCCTTGCCATTGCATTGTTAACCCGATCCTATTCGCGTTACTTACCTATCGAGACTAGCCATTGAGTATTGCCGGGCTACGCTACTTGTGCACTTTAGTGATACATACTCCGCATAGCTACAAATAGCGTGCATTTATCATCGTATCTCCTTTTGTGTTACAATAGTACCCGCATACATCGTTGCTATATTCGTGTGCACATCCCGCATAGTAATCATTCCAAATATCATTCTCCAAAGGAGAAGCAAAGCAAAGCTTTTAAGCAAAAGCAAAAGAGCAATAGCATCGCAAGTTGCATATCATATTCGATCATTTGAGCGAGAGATTTTGTGCCTACCACATAAATAGCAAAAGTTGGGTATAGGAAGACGTCTAGTTTTTCTTCGCATAGGTGTGCACAAGTTCGTATCGCGCCCATTCGTGCAATCGTGCTAGTGTCTCTCCACTATTGTGCACCTTGAGCTTACCGTGGCTTTCACATTTTGCGCTCATTTTTTCGGTGTTACAATACCACTTTCCTATACGTGTGTGTTTCCGTGCTTACTCATTGCTAGAAATCTACCTCGTCTCATTTACAAATTTGCGGATCTATTTCAACTTGATTGAATCTTATTCTCGAATTGCTTGAATTTTTGTGCCACCATCCTAACCAAGCTACTCCATAAGCTTTACTTGTGTATGTGTGAGAGGGACATTCTTCAGTACCAATTCTACTACTTTCATGCTGGCACATTGAGCGAACTTGATCCACTCTCAACCTTTGGAACGGTAATTGGTATTGTCTTCTCACTCTTCCACTTACATCTTGTTGAGTGCTATGGATAGGAACATCATGTCGAACCCGACATTCGAGGAGAACGACGATGACGCGACGACCCACGTCACCAAGTTACACTTCTTCGGCGCAAACAAGGCAATTACTCAAGCGCAGCATGCCTTGAATGACCGCATTGAGAACCTCGCCACCGACTTGCGCGAATCCGAGGCGCGCACACGGGACTACCTCGACACCAAACTATCAAGCCAAATGGAGGAACTTCTGTCCTTGATGGTCAACCGTGCGCCCTCTACTTCGACTACGTCAAGACGGCGCTCAAGCCGACACTCATCGGAGTACTCTGCCGACGCAAGCCCCCAGCGAGCACGTGCTCATCACCAAGATGAACACTCCGGCCCAAGTTCTCCACAAGGTCGTCACCGTCAAGACAATCTATTACATGGCAATGGACTTCAAGATCGCGCCCGCGCTCGAGAACGTCGCCGCCAACAAGAGCAAGATGCGTTGGAGCAAGAACAACGATGCCGAGAAGACGAACAGCATCGTCATCATGAACAAGCGCTTGAGGCACATCGCGCTTTGCAAGAAGCTACTCGTGCCTTGGAGGAGCGCAATCGCCAAGCTCATCATGAGCAAGAAGTACTTCACCGACAACGACAAGAATAAGCCAATCGCCAAGAGGAGCTTCACGAAAGGCGCAACCGCGTGCGTCCACCACGTCGCCGTCCTCAAGATCATCGTGTTGAACCCGACCATGAAGATGATCAAGAACAAGATCAACGTCAAGACGCTCAAGGCAATGACAATGAAGATCCACCTCCAAGACAAGGATTTCGGCATCACAACCACAATGATGAACAATGCTTCGGCAAGCTCAAGTTCACAATGCCAAAGTTTTCCAGAAGCAATGATCCCGAAGAGTACTTGTCATGGGCTCTAAATGATGAGGACATGACTACCTTGGATACGACCAAAAATATTGCATACATGCATATTTGTGAGGTGATTTCTTATAAGAGTTATGCAATAATTTATTTATGTTATCCGGAACAAAAATACTTCACCTATTTTTATGTTATGCCTAAATGCAGGATGGACAAACACTTGTATGAACCACGTGTGATGACAAAAGAAGAGGAAATGGTTGGGTGCTATTCAAGAGGTCCTCTCATGTCAAAGGAAACAATTAGGTGCTATTCAACAAGTTCTCTCACGTCACTTTTTGGCCAAGAGAAGATAGAGTCCAAGTCTCTCACGTTCTGGACTCAGATTCGGACTTCACAGACATACCTGTACCAAAACGGCAATAACTTTTTCATCCGGACTCCGAATTGGGTGATTCTTTTTTTGATGAAAAGTAGATTTTATCTGCTTTCCGTACCAATTGGAATCACCTACAAATTCTGCCGTAGCGTGGAGATATTGACGAAACAATATGACGTTGCACTAGAATCCGAATCAAACTACAAGTCCAAAGGTGTTGCATCACCTACACTTGGGCCCATAGGCCTTGTACGACCTAGAGGTAGTTTTAGGCTGCCTTGGGACGTCCTCCCACCTCCTTGGCCGCCACCCCTTGCTCCTATATAAGTAGATCAATCTAGTAGCTTTTCCTTTGGGTTTTGTTCAGTTAAAAGTTAGCCATTGCAACTTCGTGTACTTCGTTTGTGTCCAACGACCAGACCAAGACCGCTTTCGGAACCCCACCATTATCAATACTTCATCTATATTCGCAATATTCAGATTGCATTATCATATTCTTGCTTGTTCTTCGATTGCTTGCAGGAATAGACCTTCGTGGTCAGGTTGATCGTGCTCCGGCGTGGTCAATAACCTCTTGGAGATTGGTTTAGCGATTGCTAAGGCGCAACGTCGTGCACATTCGAAGTCGGATCATCAAAGTCGTCTCCACCAAATCGATAGTTATCATCTCATCGAAAGATCGGGACCCTCGCCAATATTAAGTGGTATCAGTTTTCAGGTTGCTCGGTGAGAATTTCCCGTTATCCCTAGATTAGATTTATTTTTCTTACCTATTACCCAAGAAAAAGCCATACAAAAAAAAGTTAGATCTATTCATCCTTTGTCCAAGCCAGTCTAAGCCTTTGCAATTTTCTTTTCAGTGCTTGCATAGTTGAATTATCGGTTGCATCGTCGTGTCGAGTTGCTGGTCTTAGACTGGCTTGGACAAAGGATGAGATGATAACTATCGATTTGGTGGAGACGACTTTGACGATCCGACTTTGAATGTGCACGACGTTGCGCCTTAGCAATCGCTAAACCAATCTCCAAGAGGTTATTGACCACGCCGGAGCACGATCAACCTGACCACGAAGGTCTATTCCTGCAAGGAATCGAAGAACAAGCAAGAATATGATAATGCAATCTGAATATTGCGAATATAGATGAAGTATTGATAATGGTGGGGTTCCGAAAGCGGTCTTGGTCTGGTCGTTGGACACAAACGAAGTACACGAAGTTGCAATGGCTAACTTTTAACTAAACAAAACCCAAAGGAAAAGCTACTAGATTGATCTACTTATATAGGAGCAAGGGGTGGCGGCCAAGGAGGTGGGAGGACGTCCCAAGGCAGCTTAAAACTAACCCTAGGTCGTACAAGGCCTATGGGCCCAAGTGGAGGTGATGCAACACCTTTGGACTTGTAGTTTGATTCGGATTCTGGTGCAACGTCATATTGTTTCGTCAATATCTCCACGCTACGGCCGAATTTGAAGGTGATTCCAATTGGTACGGAAAGCAGATAAAATCTACTTTTCAGCAAAAAAAGAATCACCCAATTCGGAGTCCGGATGAAAAAGTTATTGCTGTTTTGGTACAGGTATGTCTGTGAAGTCCGAATCTGAGTCCAGAACGTGAGAGACTTGGACTCTATCTTCTCTTGGCGAAAAAGTGACGTGAGAGAACTTGTTGAATAGCACCTAATTGTTTCCTTTGACATGAGAGGACCTCTTGAATAGCACCCAACCATTTCCTCTTCTTTTATCATCACACGTGGTTCATACAAGTGTTCGTCCATCCTGCATTTAGGCATAACATAAAAATAGGTGAAGTATTTTTGTTCCGGATAACATAAATAAATTATTGCATGACTCTTATAAGAAATCACCTCACAAATATGCATGTATGCAATATTTTTGGTCGTATCCAAGGTAGTCATGTCCTCATCATTTAGAGCCCATGACAAGTAGTCTTCGGGATCATTGCTTTCTGGAAAACTTTGGCATTGTGAACTTGAGCTTGCCGAAGCATTGTTCATCATTGTGGTTGTGATGCCGAAATCCTTGTCTTGGAGGTGGATCTTCATTGTCATTGCCTTGAGCGTGTTGACGTTGATCTTGTTCTTGATCATCTTCATGGTCGGGTTCAACACGATGATCTTGAGGACGGCGACGTGGTGGACGCACGCGGTTGCGCCTTTCGTGAAGCTCCTCTTGGCGATTGGCTTATTCTTGTCGTTGTCGGTGAAGTACTTCTTGCTCATGATGAGCTTTGCGATTGCGCTCCTCCAAGGCACGAGTAGCTTCTTGCAAAGCGCGATGTGCCTCAAGCGCTTGTTCATGACGACGATGTTGTTCGTCTTCTCGGCATCGTTGTTCTTGCTCCAACGCATCTTGCTGTTGTTGGCGGCGACGTTCTCGAGCGCGGGCGCGATCTTGAAGTCCATTGCCATGGAATAGATTGTCTTGACGGTGACGACCTTGTGGAGAACTTGGGCCGGAGTGTTCATCTTGGTGATGAACACGTGCTCGCTGGGGGCTTGCGTCGGAAGAGTACTCCGATGAGTGTCGGCTTGAGCGCCGTCTTGACGTAGTCAAAGTAGAGGGCGCACGGTTGACCATCAAGGACCGAAGTTCCTCCATTTGGCTTGATAGTTTGGTGTCGAGGTAGTCCCGTGTGCGCGGCTCGGATTCGCTCAAGTCGGTGGCGAGGTTCTCAATGCGGTCATTCAAGGCATGCTGCGCTTGAGTAATTGCCTTGTTTGCGCCGAAGAAGTGTAACTTGGTGACGTGGGTCGTCGCGTCATCGTCGTTCTCCTCGAATGTCGGGTTCGACATGATGTTCCTATCCATAGCACTCAACAAGATGTAAGTGGAAGAGTGAGAAGACAATACCAATTACCGTTCCAAAGGTTGAGAGTGGATCAAGTTCACTCAATGTGCAAGCATGAAAGTAGTAGAATTGGTACCGAAGAATGTCCCTCTCACACATACACAAGTAAAGCTTATGGAGTAGCTTGGTTAGGATGGTGGCACAAAAATTCAAGCAATTCGAGAATAAGATTCAATCAAGTTGAAATAGATAATTCAACTATGCAAGCACTGAAAAGAAAATTGCAAAGGCTTAGACTGGCTTGGACAAAGGATGAATAGATCTAACTTTTTTTTGTATGGCTTTTTCTTGGGTAATAGGTAAGAAAAATAAATCTAATCTAGGGATAACGGGAAATTCTCACCGAGCAACCTGAAAACTGATACCCCTTAATATTGGCGAGGGTCCCGATCTTTCGATGAGATGATAACTATCGATTTGGTGGAGACGACTTTGACGATCCGACTTTGAATGTGCACGACGTTGCGCCTTAGCAATCGCTAAACCAATCTCCAAGAGGTTATTGACCACGCTGGAGCACGATCAACCTAACCACGAAGGTCTATTCCTGCAAGCAATCGAAGAACAAGCAAGAATATGATAATGCAATCTGAATATTGCGAATATAGATGAAGTATTGATAATGGTGGGGTTCCGAAAGCGGTCTTGGTCTGGTCGTTGGACACAAACGAAGTACACGAAGTTGCCATGGCTAACTTTTAACTAAACAAAACCCAAAGGAAAAGCTACTAGATTGATCTACTTATATAGGAGCAAGGGGTGGCGGCCAAGGAGGTGGGAGGACGTCCCAAGGCAGCCTAAAACTAACCCTAGGTCGTACAAGGCCTATGGGCCCAAGTGGAGGTGATGCAACACCTTTGGACTTGTAGTTTGATTCAGATTCTGGTGCAACGTCATATTGTTTCATTAATATCTCCACGCTACGGCCGAATTTTAAGGTGATTCCAATTGGTACGGAAAGAAGATAAAATCTACTTTTCAGCAAAAAACGAATCACCCAATTCGGAGTCCGGATGAAAAAGTTATTGCCGTTTTGGTACAGGTATGTCTGTGAAGTCCGAATCTGAGTCCAGAACGTGAGAGACTTGGACTCTATCTTCTCTTGGCCAAAAAGTGACGTGGGAGAACTTGTTGAATAGCACCGAATTGTTTCCTTTGACATGAGAGGACCTCTTGAATAGCACCCAACCATTTCCTCTTCTTTTGTCATCACACGTGGTTCATACAAGTGTTCGTCCATCCTGCATTTAGGCATAACATAAAAATAGGTGAAGTATTTTTGTTCCGGATAACATAAATAAATTATTGCATAACTCTTATAAGAAATCACCTCACAAATATGCATGTATGCAATATTTTTGGTCGTATCCAAGGTAGTCATGTCCTCATCACTAAAGGTTGACAAGATCTTTCGCCTCCACAACTATGATGAAGAGAAGAAGATAGCCATGGCTTCCCTTGAGTTCCAAGACTATGTCCTTATTTGGTGGGAACAAGTGATTGAGCGAAGAAGGGAGAGAGGTGAACCTCCTATCACCACTTGGGCCCAAATGAAGGATCTCATGCGAGCTCGTTTTGTGCCTACACATTACAACCGGGATCTCTTCAAGAAACTCCAACGACTCAAGCAAGGCACCAAGTCCGTAGAAGAGTACTATCAAGAGATGGAGATTGCTATGATCCGAGCAAATGTCAAGAAAGATGATGAGCACGTTTCTTGAATGGCCTCAACTACCAATTCAAGAAGATAGCCGACTTCCAACCTTACTCCAACCTACTTGAGCTCGTGCACCAAGCAAGCAAGGCGGAACGGCAAGTGCAAGATGACTACAAGTACTCCAAGTCCTACGGCTCAAGTGCTCAAGCTACTACAACAACAACAACTTCAACTACGAAATCCCCAACACCTACCGGCGACAAGTCAAGCTACAAGGACAAGACGACTTCGTCAAGCCGACCAACCTCAAGCACCTACAAGCCAAGGGCTTCATCCTCTACAGCGACACCGGATGCTACCGCCAAGACAAGCTCTATCAAGTGTTTCACGTGCCAAGGGCGAGGCCACAAGACCTTCGAAAGCCCAACAAAACGCAACATGATCCTCCTCGACGATGGCACCTATGACTCTCTGAGCGACGACGAGATGCAAGCTTTGGAACAAGTGGCCATCCACCGCCAAGTGAATGAAGATGAAGATTCGCAAATCTTTTGCGACAACGATTCGAGCCCCGCTCTCGTTGTCTCCAAAGTTTTGACGCTCCAACAACAAGAAGACGAGGACCAACGTTGCCACATCTTCCACACCAAGGCGGGCATCCAAGGAAAGTCCGTCAAGGTCATCATCGACGGAGGGAGTTGCCACAACTTGGCAAGTGAAGACCTTTGTTCCAAGCTACATTTGGTCAAGAAAAAACACCCTCGTCCTTACAAGGTCCAATGGCTTAGTGATTCCGGAACACTTCAAGTGGACCACACCGTGGAAGTTTCCTTCAAGATAGACGCTTATGAAGATACCTTGGAGTGTGATGTGGTTCCAATGTCCGTTTGCCACCTCCTACTTGGTAGACCATGGCAATTCGACCGTGGCGTCACACACAATGGTCGGACGAATCAATATAGCTTCAAGATGAATGGCAAGCAATATGTGCTCCGCCCAATGATGGCAAGTCAAGTCATCGCCGACAAGCAAGCTTCATCCCATCGTGGAGCTAAAAGTGAGAGAGTGATCCACCTCAAAGAGAGTGAGTGCCACAAGCCAAAAATGAGCGACTCCACGATGAGGGACATGAGAGATATAGTTCTTTTAGCCACCAAAAGAGATTTGAGGGATGTGAGTGAGAGCCCATCGACCGTTCTTCACTATGTACTTGTGTGCAAAGATGACGTCGTTCGGACTAACCCTTCACAACATCTTCCTCTTGTGTTATCGAAGTTGTTGCAGGAATTCAAGGATGTGTTCCCCGATGAGCTACCTCCGGGACTACCTCCAAAACAAGGGATCGAAAACCGCATTGACCTCATCCCCGGAGCACCGCTTCCTAACAAGGCTCCCTACCGCATCAACCCCGACGAAACAAAGGAAATACAAAGGCAAGTCCAAAAACTCCTAGATAAAGGGCATGTACGTGAGAGTTTGAGTCCTTGCGCGGTTCCGGTCATTCTAGTGCCTAAGCATGATGGTACTATGCGCATGTGTTCCGATTGCCGTCCTATCAATGCTATCACCATTCGATACCGTCACCCCATTCCTCGCTTAGATGATATGCTTGATGAACTTAGTGGTGCCACTATATTTTCTAAAATTGTCTTAAAAAGTGGTTACTACCAAATCCGCACACAAGAGGGTGACGAGTGGAAAACTGCTTTTAAGACAAAATTTGGTCTCTATTGGTTATGCCCATGGGCTTATCCGAAGCACCGGGTACTTTTATGCGTGTTATGCATTATGTGTTGCGACCACTCATTGGATATTGTGTAGTGGTCTACTTTGATGACATTCTTGTCTTTAGCATGTCTCTTGAGGAGCATGCTACACATATTCGTGATGTTTTGCAAATCCTTCGGAAAGAACAACTCTATGCAAACATGGAGAAATGCACATTTGGTGTTGAGAAGGTAGTTTTCTTGGGCTTTGTAGTATCTTCCAAGGGCGTTCATGTAGATGAAACTAAGATTGATGCTATTAAAACTTGGCCCACACCAACGAATTTGCAACAAGTGCGTAGCTTCCTAGGACTAGCCGGTTTCTATCGCCGCTTTGTGAAAGACTTTAGCACTATTGCATCTCCTCTTCATGCTTTGAGCAAGAAGAATGCACTATTTATATGGGGTCCCTCCCAAGACACCGCTTTCCATGAACTTAAAAATTTGCTCACTCATGCACCTTTGCTTGCTTTGCCCAATTTCGATAAAACATTTGAAGTGCATTGTGATGCGAGTGGTAGTGGAATAGGTGGTGTGCTTATGCAAGAGAAGCGTCCTATCGCGTACTTTAGCGAGAAACTAACCGGCGCTCAACTTAACTACCCCATCTATGACAAAGAATTGTATGCTTTGGTGCGAGTTTTGCATGTGTGGGAACACTATTTGCGACCACATGAATTTGTTATCCATATCGACCATGAAACGCTTAAGTACTTAAAGGGTCAAACTAAGTTGAACAAACGGCATGCTAAATGGAGTGAATTTATTGAGTCCTTCCCTTATGTCATCAAATATATCAAGGGTAAGGAAAACGTCGTGGCGGATGCTCTTTCCCGCAAATGCATGCTAGTTACTCAACTTGAATTGAATGTTATTGGTTTTGAGCACATCAAAGACTTGTATGAGCATGATACCTATTTTGCTAATCCTTACACTATGTGCCAAGCGAAAACTTGTTGGGAGAACTATTATATGAAAGATGGCTATCTTATGCATGCTAACAAATTGTGTATACCCGAGTCTTCTCTTCATTTGTTGCTTTTGCAAGAGGATCACGGTGGAGGACTTATGGGTCACTTTGGACGCGACAAGACGTATGCCACGCTATCCAACAAGTACTTTTGGCCCAAGATGTTTCGTGATGTTGCACGCTTCACCAACCGATGCTCTACATGCCGCAAAGCTAAGTCAAAAGCTCAATCCCATGGTCTTTATATACCTCTACCTATACCTTTCCAACCTTGGGAAGACATTAGTATGGATTTTGTGCTTGGTTTGCCACGAACAAAAAATGGCCATGATTCCGTTTTTGTCGTTGTGGACCGCTTTTCCAAGATGGCTCATTTCATTCCATGTCACAAGATAGACGATGCTTCACATATTGCGAATCTCTTTTGTAGGGACATCTTGCGTCTACATGGCATACCCAAGACCATTGTCTCGAATCGCGACGTCAAGTTTTTGAGCTACTTTTGGAAGACCCTATGCGCCAAGGTCGGAATCAATCTTCTATTCTCGTCGGCATATCACCCTCAAACTGATGGACAAACGGAGGTGATGAACTGGACACTTTCTACCCTACTTCGCGTGTTGATCAAGCTGAACATCAAGGAATGGGAAGATTGCCTCCCCATCGCCGAGTACGCCTACAATCGCGCAAGTCACTCCACCACCGGCAAGTCTCCGTTCGAAGTGGTCTACGGCTTCAATCCGTTGTCCCCATTGGACATCCTACCTCTACCACTCCAAGAGCGCGTCAACATTGATGCAAGTGCAAGGGCAAGCTACATCAAGAAAATGCATGAAGATACAAGGCGCACGATCGAACGTCAAGTGGAGCGAGTCACCGCCAAGCGCAACACCAACAAGCACCCCATGGTGTTCAAGCCCGGTGATCTTGTGTGGTTACACCTCCGCAAGGACCGTTTCCCCACTGAGCGCAAGTCCAAGCTTCTTCGTCGCGCCGATGGACCATTCAAGGTAGTGGCGCGCTACAACAACAATGCCTACAAGATCGACATTCCACGCGACAAGTACAACGTGAGTGACACGTTCAACGTCACGGACCTATCTCCGTTCCATGGTGATGAAGATCTTGATCCGAGGACGGATCTCTCACAAGGGGGGGGGGAGATGATGCAGAGCATCCCATGTACATCCCCATGGACCCATCATCAACTCCTCAAGCTCCAAGTGGCCCCTTGACGAGACCCCGCGCACGTACCATAGGATCCGAGGTGACATCTCTCCTTAGTGAATTCCCATGTGATACTCTTGGAACGTGGATCCTACCTCAAGAAGAGACACTTTGTGTGCTCAGGTACCAACAGGAAGGAAGGGAGCAAGAGGAACGCCATGAACAAGGAGAGGGATCTACAACAGCCCAGGAATTAGGGGTACAACCGGTCAACAACCGCTCCCCGGTACAACCGGTCCACCACCGCCCCAACAACCGCTCCGACCGGGCCAAGCTTCTGTTCTGGTGCGGTTCAAGACCGGTACCACCCCGGTTGTTCCGCTTAATGTCTCAAGACCGGTACAACCGGTCCCAGCTCCGGTACAACCACCCCTACTGTGCGAGATAGATGGAGTTATGGCTCGTGTACCCCCCACTTATCCCCTAGACTATATATTCCCTTCTTCTACCTTCGTGTTAGGGTTAGCTTGTGTTTAGCAAATACTCTTTGTTGAGCCTAGCTCCATTACTTCCTCCTCTTGTGGAGTTGCCCTCCACCGGAGAAGATCCAAGTGATGCCAAGGCCCCTCTAGAGGGAAGATCTCACGAGATTCAAGGCCTCTTCCCCGGAGTGAGGAAGAACTACCGGTTACTTGTATTCGTCCGTTGTTTGTGGATCTAACTACCTCGTGTGTTTGCTTGTTCTTAGTGGATGTGTGATCGAAGTTTGTCCATGAGTTTGCATTTTCTCTCGTGATTTCTCCCTTTTCCCCCTCCAAGTGTGAAAAGATCTACGCACACGGGCGTGCCCCGTATCAGGGGCTCTCTCCCCCTCTCTCCCGGTGGCGCCAGAACGCCGCCGGGGCCATCATCGTGACGGCGATCTACACCAACAACTTCGCCGCCATCATCACCAACTCTCTCCCCCTCTATGCAGCGGTTCAACACCTCTTCTCCCCGTTGTAATCTCTACTTAAACATGGTGCTCAACGCTATATATTATTTCCCAATGATGTATGGCTATCCTATGATGTTTGAGTAGATCTGTTTTGTCCTATGGGTTGATTGATGATCATGATTGGTTTGAGTTGCATGTTTTATTATTGGTGCTGTCCTATGGTGCTCTCCATGTCGCGCAAGCGTGGGGGATCCCCGCTGTAGGGTTTGCAATATGTTTATGATTCGCTTATGGTGGGTGGCGTGAGTGACGGAAGCACAGACCCGAGTAAGTAGGTTGTTTGCGTATGGGAGTAAAGAGGACTTGATACTCAATTCTATGGTTGGGTTTTACCTTAATGATCTCTAGTAGTTGCGGATGCTTGCTAGAGTTCCAATCATAAGTGCATATGATCCTAGTAGAGAAAGTATGTTAGCTTATGCCTCTCCCTCATATAAAATTGCAATAATGATTACCGGTCTAGTTATCGATTGCCTAGGGAGAAATAACTTTCTTGTGACAAAAAGCTCTCTACTAAAACTAACTTAGTTGTTTCTTTATCTAAACAGCCCCTAGTTTTTATTTACATAGTCTTTATTATCTTGCAAACCTATCCTACAACACCTACAAAGTACTTCTAGTTTCATACTTGTTCTAGGTAAAGCGAACGTTAAGCGTGCGTAGAGTTGTATCGGTGGTCGATAGAACTTGAGGGAATATTTGTTCTACCTTTAGCTCCTCGTTGGGTTCGACACTCTTACTTATCGAAAGAGGCTACAACTGATCCCCTATACATGTGGGTTATCAGGGGTGCGTGGGAGGAGACATACATATTGCACGCAATTTTCTTTAGCCTGGGGAATTTCCAATTTGTGAAGCACGCAGTGTATCAAAGCCGTGCACTTGGCATTATGAATCAAAAAAAACATACCCATGCATATGCTTGTGTCACATATAATCTATGGTGGTCCTAAGTGTGGCTACCTCACATGGTAATCGGTGACGCGTCACTCTATGGGGGCCATGTGTGGCACCTATATATTATATATTGTTTTGACCAATGTGGATCCTTTTTGGTATGTGTGCGTGTGGCCCTGTTTTGGATACTCTAACTTTAGCTAGAGGTTGGAGTTAGTTTCTAGCTCATGACTAACCCTAAACTAACTCTAGCCAAAGAGGTGTTTGGATGACATGGTTAGATTGACAATAGATGCACTTGATGGAGAGAAAAGTGATTTTTCAGTGAGCCCGACGAGAACTAGCTCCAATTAGCACTTCTTGGCTGGTGGGATAGAGAGGGCCCCATGAGAACTAGCTCCAATTAGCACCTCTTGGGTGGGATAGTTTTTTTGTGTGGGTTAGATGCAAGTAGCTACAATCTAACCCTCATGTTTGAATACTTTAGGGCTATTTGAGCCCCAACTAGCTCAAACTAACTCTAACCCATGGATCCAAACAGGGCCTATATATATATGTGCGTTGTGATCGATCCTCTTCGTAAGTCGACTTACGGTTTCTAAGGCAAGTGGCATTAAGTTCCATTGGTTACTAACTAAACAAAAACTTAACTACATATATACATATATGTGTGGGCCTCATGCAGTGGGCGTTTGTTTTGTCAAACACTCTCTCAAGTGGTCATCGGCATCATCACACACCGACACAACCATGTCCATGTGGGTCGTCACTTTGACAGATGTCTGTAGACATGTTTATTTGACCAAGGTGGATTCTTCTTGTTGGTATGTGTGTATATATTATACGTAGTTGATATATGCATCGATATTTCAATTCTAACAAAAAATCAAACGCATCGTACACATTGAATCCCTCCTATCGGATCGAACTGTGGGCGTGCTTGGGGCTATATATGCATGGATCGTTAACCTCAGTACGTGGCCATTCTGGTTCGAGACACACACATGTGGCGGCGAAAGTTGTGCGTTAGTATTTGAAAACATCGCACAACGCTTTCATATATACATATGTGCCTGGGGCCATGCATGTGCGTTGGTGTTGTCTACAAACACTCCCTCGCGTGGTTATATATGGACGACATGCCAAATTTGTGGACCCATGTGGTGTATCACTTAAACCGGCCCATATATACTACAGGTTAATTTGACCAATGTAGATAAAGTCCTCTCATTATTTGTAACGATATAGTTCATGGTGAGATACGAGACAGAAGTTTGAGCGCATACATGTATATATAGGTCGTGGTGTTTGTTCGAAGCATGTGTACGCGTGGGGCGGGGCGGGGGCGGGGGAGGGGCATGACAATAGTACTATATGTACATATACACGAAACCTAATTATGAGGTCAGGTACTACATACCGTCCAACTTTGAGCCACATCAAAAGGTTTTGCACGCACGAAATATCACACCACCTTAAGTAATTAGTTGAGCCAAACACATGTAGTTGCGGTCTCACCCATCTTGTGAAGTTTCCGAGACGCGCCCATCAGTGGGCCCGAGCAATCTACCCTCAGAACTAAAACACGGGGGAGGGGGTGATCATGATTGATTTATATTAGTTTTGTGTTACGGTAGGGTGAATTTGCAGTTGTATGATAAGTTTGTAAGTTCAAATATATACTGAGCTACCATCCCCTCACCGACTCGAAGGTGTGTGTGGGGGGGGGGGGGGGGGGGGAGGGGGGACAGGGGGGCATAAGCCAACATTGTCGCGTGCTCTGCATGACATTGTGTGTCACATGAATGTTGTGCATTCCGTATTTGAACACCACAACAACCTTTCCATACATACATTTGGTCCTCAAGAAGGTCTGCTTGTGCGATGACCCTAGATTTATCGTGTTTAATTTCCAATGTTGTTATATAAATGGTAGGGTAGTCTTTTTTTGAAACTTAAATAGCAGATGAGTCGAAGGAGACAACTGTGTGCGATTGTGTACGCAGTAGAGTAGTAGACACGATTCCCGCATGCTAACTGTGTGCCACGCTTGATTCTCAAAAAAAAAGAACTGTGTGCCACGCCCGGCCCGTGGTTGTCACGTAACTACAGACCACCTTGCACCAACCCGCATAGAGAAATCTTAAAAATAGTTACCCGCCTTGATCAATTTAAAAATTGATGGTTCCGCGGGTTTATCTCTTTGAATTGCACATAGGTATTATGTTCGGGCCGTGTGCGATGTTTGTTCCTCCGGCGCCACTTCAAACCCTTCATAAAAAAATTGAGTTTGTCCCGGCTTTTCATTCCCTCCAATTAAATTTTAAAGTAGCCGCGGCATTTCCTCAAACACCACCTAGGCCCCTCCCACCGCCAACCCCACACAACTCCCTCGCTCGAACCCTAGCTACCTCGCCGTCGCCGTCGCCGCCCCTGACCCCGCTCCGCGTTCCACAGTCAACCTCTCCTGCTCTCCCCGTCGAGGTTACAAACCCATCTCAGTACCCTCGCCGCCCTGAATTTCTTAGATGGCGCCTGCTAAACACCCCCTTCCTCACAGATCCGCACTGATACCCACCGCATACCGTCGTAGCCTTATCCCAGCTACACTTGCAGGGGAGATTGAGGAGCAAATGGCCAAAAGGAGGTATATCGCGGCCTTTCCGATGGACGATGCCGAGGTGGCCATCGAGGCTGCCGGGGAAGCTGACTCCCATGACGAGGTGCCCGCCGGGATCGCCGGGGAAGCTGACTACGATGACGAGGTGGCCGCCGAGGCCATAGAGGCTGCCGGGGAAGCTAACTATGATGACGAGGTGGTCGCCCAGGCCGCGGAGGCCGCCGGGGAAGCTGTCTACGATGACGAGGTGGCTGCCGAGGCCGCCAGGGAAGCTGACTACAATGACGAGGTGGCCTCCGAGGCCGCCGGGAAATGTAAAGAGTACCATGCTGTAAGACAGCGGGTTCCCGTATGGATGCATATCGACGCAGCCGGCTACGACGTCGAGCTCGTCCACAGTGACGGCTTGTCGCGGGCTATCTCACAGGTTAAGTGGCCCTACCAAGACCCCTCGGGTTCGACCCCCGTCGAGCTCATGCAAGGCCCAGCCGCTGATCTACTCCGCTTCGCTCTCAAGAATTTGCCTTCCTTCATCTCCATGGAGCCTCTTTTGTTATTTTTGAAGGACACGTTCTGTGGCGGTGGCTCGGCATCGTCAGCTGCCAAGTCAGACCTCATCGACGACGCTGATGCCGACAACGGCACCCTATCCGTCTCTTCCAAGGGGAAAGAGCCCATCCGTGACATCAGGGAGGGTACCCTGCATCCCTGCTCTTCCAAGGGGAAGGAGCCCATCTGCGACAACAGGGAGCACACCCATAATCCGCGCTCTTCTAATGGGAATGAGCCCATCTCTGACAGGTGAGGAAACCCATCTCATGTTAAATTACTTCACTCATGCTAAATGTATGGTCTCTGCAGTTGAATTTCATCAATACCTGTCTCAAGAGCCATATATGGTTCATGTTAAACCTAGTGCAGTTACCATGTTCACTGTTTATTTCAGTTCTTTCGCATGTGATGTTTAGTTATACAATTTCATGTTTAAGCACCGGCTACGTTCTATGCAATTTCGATAGTACAGTTCGGATGACTATTTTTGGTTGCTATCAAGCCTGTTGTAATGAGCATATGCCTTGTTTAACTGTTTTTCCTAGATCGGTTGTTTGTACTGGGCATATGTCCTGGTTCAATTGCTATATAGTATGCCTTTTTTATTTCAGTTATTCACGTTGTGAAGTTCTATATCTGCAAGTATGCACTTTCCAGCTCAATTTCATCATACCAGTTTCAACGGCCATATGTAGTTCCTGTTAAGCCTGGTGTAGTTAACACGCCCACTGTTTATTTCTATTTTTTCACAATGTGATGTTCAGTTATACAATTTGATGTGTAAACACGAGCTACATTCTATGCAATTTCAACAGTACCACTATGAATGACTATATTTGGTTGTTGTTAAGCTTGTTGTAGTGAGCACAAGCCTTTCCATTTTTATGTAACTATAACTAGTGTGCTTAAACGTGCACAATACCAGTTAGAATGACTATATTTTGTTGTTGTTAAATGCTAAACCTATTGCAGTTAACACACATCTCCACTTATTATTAGCTTAGCTAGCGTGCTTAAACCTGCACATTAAACCTCTTTTCAGATTGAATTGCTTTAAGCATTCCTCTGTAATCAATATTCCTCTTTGATTCGATCAGGAGTATTCTACCTTCACCACTTTGTTGCGATCTGGTGTTTATCCTACTGCAAGATTCAAGTGTTTTCTGCTGTTCCATTGGGAATTGGTAGATTGCAAACCGCTTCGTGGTCGGCGGCTACGTGCGCAAGTGTGTGAAGTTGCGAATATCGAATAGGGTTGAGAACTGTTGCATTGGCAACGAGGGAACAACCAGAGATTCGTCAGCGTCCCACAAGTTATCATCCACCTACATCGAGCTCAACGAGAAGATCGGGACACCCCTTATCAAGTCCTTTGTTAAGCATGTTGTTGCCTATCATTTTGTGCCAATAGTTTGCATTAATAGGTTTAGCATCATAATTAATTCTGTTGTCCAATATGTCAATCTGTTAAAACTGCTGCACATGTCTACTCTAATTTTCACTAAGTCTGAGAATTTGTTTTCTTCATAATGCCATGTTGTGATGATGCTAGCCACATTTGTATGCATAATTAGACCTTGCCACCATGGAATGAATTGTAGTGCATCATGTCTACTACCATGCTGTTAAGTTTCATGTCAATATATGACCTATAGCATATAGTTTAACTGCTGCCAATATGCCTCCATGAAAATCTGCTCTGCTAAAAACTGTGATTTTCACTAAGTACTAATCTGCTATATTTTGTTGCCATGTTGTGAGCTTCCTACCATGTGATCCATGACTCTTTTGTGTATGATATGTGAATATGAAATGAAGTATGTGTTATATGCTACTGCCCCATGCTTAGTTTGTGCATTTTAGAATCTTGTAGCTTGTTGTTTTCATGTGTGCAGTATGCTATGTTGCTGTTTTGGGCAGATTTCAAATATAACTTGTATTGGAGATTGTGGTTGAACCGTAGCTCCGTTTTGTACATGCCATATATGAAACTTGCTTAGATTTTCATGTAGTACCATAATATCTTGCTGAATTCATGATTTGAAATGTTTGTGGTTGTCATTTTCATGCATTTTGCATTCATGCCATGTTCGTCTTGCGATGGTCATATCTTTTAGACCGTAGCTCCGTTTGAGATGTTCCATATATGTAAATCGACTAGAATGACGTGTAGAATTGCATGGTATACTTTATTTTCCTGTTTAATAAATATAAAAACATGATTAGTTCAGATCTGGACTAATTTTGAAATTAACATATGAGGTCGTTTCGGAAATACTATATGTTGTTTCGGGCCTCATTTAAGATGCCTAGATAGTGTAGTTTCATTTGCTTCACCTCTTGCCATGTTTAACAACATTTAGTATTGTCGTGTACCTAACGAGAGTGAACTAAATAATTTGAATGTGGAGTTTCGTCAATATGCAACACGTTGCATATTGAGCTTCACTTAATGTGTAGTATTGTTTGTTGTGATTGCTATGCCGTGCATATTTAAATGGACATGCATCATATTCGATTGTGCATCATGTCATGCATATGTTGTGGTGTTCTCGTGTGTTGATTGTTCGTTCCGGATTGCTTCTTCTCGATAGAGTTCCGAAAGCGTTCGGAGTGTGAGGATTCGTTCGACTAGGTCCCATTCGGCTACCTCATGGATCGCCTGCTTCGCGGATTCGTTCTTGTTCCAACCGGGATCTCAGGCAAGATGAACATTTCCCTGGATACCACTACTATCATTGCCATGCTAGTTGTCTCGTTTCTATCGCTGTCTCGCCACCTACCACTTGTATGTCAAGCCTCCCAAAATGCCATGAAAAACCTCTAACCCCTCCACATCCCAGCAAAACATTGTTTGGCTATGTTACCGCCTGCTCAGCCCTTCTTATAGCGTTGCTAGTTGCAGGTGCAATTGTTTCCAGCTATCACAATATTATTGCTATTTAATTTAATGCACATATATACTTGGTGAAGGGTGGAAGGCTTGGCCTTTTGCTCGGTGTTTTGTTCCACTCTTGCCGCCCTAGCTACTTGTGTACCGGTGTTATGTTCCATAATTGAGCGCTCCTAACATGCTCGGGGTTGTTATGGGGACCCCCTTGACTTTCATTTTAGGATAAAACTTGTCTGGCAAGGCCCAACTTTGGTACTACATTTGCCCAACATAATAATACTGATAATTAATTTGACGCATAGGGAGTTAGCGCTACCCGAGGTTCGTTATTCAACATAATACAGGGGGGCCAGTGCTGCTGGTGCTGGTCCAAACTAGAGCACTGTGCGGGGCCAACCCGGGGCAACTCGGGAGATGTCTATCAGGCCCTGTACACTAGCTTATCCGTCGTGTCCTGAGAACGAGATACGCGGCTCCTATCGGGATCGTCGACACGCCGGGCGGCCTTGCTGGACTTGTTTTACCTTTCTCGAACGTCTTGTGCGAGGAATTCCGATAATACTTTGGGCTATCTCGAGGTTGCGGTTTTCAAGTGGAATTGCCTAGGAAGATCACGAGATTCGTGGTCCAGGTTATTCCCGCTGCGTGTGGTTAGTTTGTGATGGATGAGTTGGAGCACCCCTGCAGGGTTAAATCTTTCGGAAAGCCGTGCCCGCGGTTACGTGTCAACTTGGAAACTTTGTTTAACACCCGGTCATAGCAAACTTGAAGTAAACTCAAATAAAATACACCAACCGTGTGCGTAACCGTGACTGTCTCTTCTCGTGAGTCCTTATCCGAGAGAGAACACGGTGGGGTTATGTTTGACGTAAGCAGGTGTTCAGAATCTCTTAGAGATCATTACTAGATCACGTCCGTTATGCGACAATCATCCCCCCTTATTCTTGTACTCGTAAGTTAGCCACTCAAATAAATGCTTAGTGCTTGCTGCAGCCTCACCACTTAACCATACCTCACCCATTAAGCTTTAATAGTCTTGATACCCTTGGAAATGAGATTGCTGAGTCCCCGTGGCTCACAGATTACTACAACAACAGTTGCAGGTACAGGTAATGCGATGCATTGACGTGAGCGCGATGCTTGTTTGATTTGGAGTTCTTCTTCTTCTTCTTCATCGATCTAGGATGGGTTCCAAGCGGCAGCCTGGGATAGCAAGGATGGATGTCATTTTATCGTTTGATTTCGTCCGTAGCCAGACCCTGCTGTTCTGTATGATGATTGTTATGTTATTGTATTCATGTGATATTGATGTAGCTTGTGGCGAGTGTAAGCCAATTCCGTATACTCATCTCTTCTTTACATGTACCTGTAATGATATCCATTCTTGCAAAACGACGAGATGCGCTTCTATCCCTGTAGAGGCCCTCGTGCCAAAATAAGGATAGGATCGCATCTTGGGCGTGACAAGTTGGTATCAGAGCCTGTACCGACCTAGGAGCCCCCTTGATTGATCGAACCTTGGCCGAGTCGAGTCTAGTGAAAAACTACTTTGAGTCTAGTTATATCGGAGAGTAGGATTCTTTTACACCTCTTCTATACTCTGGTGAGGTATTCGACTTAGGAATTTTCATTCTACTCCTCTTCTCGCTCAAATTTTTTTTTAGGATCACGCGGGTATTTTGGAAACTATATGATGCCGATGTGACTGAGTTCTGTCTTGGTGCCTCCTGTCTGACTTGATTTCTTCTGGGGAGTTGAGCTCCAGGGGATTCTTGACACATCGTTATCATTCAGTTTCCTTAGTATCTCAGGACAGAGGATGTTCGAAATTGCTTCAATACTTTTCGTGGCGAGATAAGGCTGGAGTCACCCAGTACTGGGGAGGCATCCGGGGTACTGCCATGTTTAGTATCGTTGTGATTACGAGTGTCTGAGGTAGACGAGTTTGCCGAGTTTCTTGGGTTATGGTGTGGAAGGTTGCAGATGCAGTTGTAGCTGATTACCTTGGGTACGTTCCTGGGTCCGCAATCCGAATCGCATAAACAAGAAAGACTTCGGAAATTCTTAGGTGGGAATTCAAGTAGTACCTAGGATTATCCTCCTAACAAATGCATGGTGGGTTATGTATTTGTTTCCGGCTTAATTCTCAAGCGTCATCCTTTGTAATGTTGGAGTATGGTAATTCGAGTTGCTTCGAAAGTGGTGAATTCATATCTTTCCTAACCGGTGTGTTTCTCATCAAGTAATTCAACCCTCTCAAGTATTGCAAGATCAATCATCATATTTCTTTCCGGAGATCGTCTCATCTGTCTCAAGTTTTCTTTGTTTTTCCCCACCCTCCCGCCCTTTTTCTTCAACAATTAAATTCTCATTCGAGTGCCTTTTCTATTCATGTGATGCTTCCGCTATCTTCTCTTCCGTGATGTATCCGGTGATTCGTTGTGAAGATCCCAAGTGCTCAAGTTCATCATTCTTTGTTCTCGTTTTCTTCCCCGGTGATTCAATTCAAGCTTTTGGAGTTCATCACGTCCTTTTTCATTCTCTAAATGTTTTTCCATGTTGGAAATTCTTATCCAAGCCTCTCTTGCTTATTCATGTCTCTCTATTCTATCCGGAGTGTTGAAGATATCTCAGAAGACTTGGTTTTCGCTCGAATCCTTTCAAATTATTTCGAGGTTTTCACCTCAACAAGTTTTCATTTGTTCCGGTGCAATATCTATCTGAGCCTTAAGTTCAACGGTGATCTCTTTGAGTGGGCTCATAACCCATAGGTTATTTTCCCAGGATCTTACCTGGCTCTTTTAATCTTCCGGAGATGTCCTCAAGTTCTTTTCAATATGACGTAAGAATGAATTTCATCAGTCATATTCCATCCCGAAGATCACTTCTAAATCATTTTCATCATTGGCTCAACCTTTCCTTATTCATTGTTCCGGAGTGTCTCAGTAAGTCTTGGCGGTGTTTCTCGCCATCATTCTCTATGCTGAAGTCCGAAGGAGTGTTTCTCTTAAATCTTCGTCCATTCTTCTGAAGATTCATCTTGTTAGCTTGTTGCTATCCTATCAATTGTTTCGGTCATGAGAAATTCATTCCATATCTATCCGGAGCATTTCAGAGTTGTCATTTCTTGATCCTCCGAAGGCCATCATTTCAGAAGATTTCTTCGTTCTTAGCTTTCTGCTTTCGTTCTCAAATTCTTCCCAAATGTTGTCTCTTCGTTCGTATCTCCATGATTCCGGTGCCGTGTTCAAGTTTCTATTAGGCAATCTTGATCTCTTCGTTCTCATGTATCTCCATTCATTCGCAATAGCCCCATTCGTTCTAATTCTTACCGGTGTTTCATTGAAGACTTCTTCGTGTTTGTGCTCTATCTTTTAATCTTCAATTCTTTTCAAGAAGAATAAGGGGTGTGCGAAATCAGTTGTTTGTCATCAATTTAACTTGATGAAGGATAAGCATAACATAATTCTTATTCTTGTTTCATCAAGTGATTTCAATCCTTTTCCGGAGTTGTTCAGAATATCAAATTCTTGGTTCTAAGTGTTTCATCTTTTCTTTTACGGAGTTCCAAGTTTCTCAAGTATCTCTTCGTGAGGCTTCATCTAAATCTCTGCAAGACCTCAATCTTGTTCATTTTGCATCCTTCAATTCTTTCTATCATCCTTTCGTTTCAGAGTTCTTTCCGGAGGTTCTTCATGGTGGTTCTTCAAGATTTCTTTCATTTTCAAGTGTTCTTCAAGATTTTGTTGGTAGTTTCTCAAGTATTATTTAACTTGCATTTTAAAGTGCAATTCTTTCTTCCTTATCTTTTGAGATGGTACTATAGCATTCTTGATTCATGAGGAGTCTCGAAGGGAATTTGTCAAGAATGAGATATGTAAACCCATCTTTTCTTCTCGTAGTTATCTTGGATTGGATTTCACCTAAAGCGTTTCCTAAGGATTGTTGCTATCATGGTGTTTATGAATGATCCAAGTTTTCTATGTATCCCCTTGGTGAAAGAAGTTTCCATATCTAGTTGCTCCCAAGCAATCAATTGTTACCGTTTGTGGCCGGTCGTCACCTCAGAATTTTGAGATGTTTCCATAAGCCCACAACAAGCTCATTCTTTTCGTTGTTCATGTTTCAATAACTCTGTTCAATCCTTTCTTGTAAAGATGCTTTCCAAATTCGTTTATGGTAGAAGTTGTCATTTTCTTCTCCGTTCCTTTCTCTCCAATGATCTAGCATCATTCTTTTGTTCCGGAGGCATTGTGATGTTGCTCTCTTTCATCCATTATCTTGTTTTATCAAGATCATGTGCTTTCTTGCTTATCCATTTAACCGGAGTGTTGTGTCATCTTTTCAAGTTCCTTCCATATTATCAATTTAGCCCCTCTATCCTACCGAAATGCTGCCGAAATTTCTTTTGAATTCTTGCTAGTTTCTCATATCATTCTTCACCTCTTCCAACCTTCATGTTTCATTGGTTTCACTCGTTTGTCAAAGAAGCAACTAAGCTTTACCTCATCCTTTCGTCTTCCTCTTCACCTTCTCATTCTAAGATCTCGGGTCGAGATCTCTTGTAAGTGGAGGAGAGTTGTAACAGCCCGGGACCGACACTCCAGAAAGTTCCCGTATTACTCCATTCTCGTCATGTGATTTGTTTGGTTGTTGCATTCATCATCGCATCATTCGCATCATCTGCATAGCATCATCTCTCGTTTTCGAAAAATTGCATCCGTTCGTGTTCGCCGGTTCTCTCAGTTCATGTCGTTGTCCGTTTCGAGTCCAACCACACACACACGTGCCCGCGGCAAAAAAAAATATTGTTTAAAAAAAAGCGCGCATAAAACTTTCTCGGATTGGATCGAAAGTTGGCATGCGGTATTGTTTTATTACAGGTAGACCGCCTGCCAAGTTTCGTCGCAATCAGAGGTCGTTTGATACCCGAACGGTCGACCGTAGCGGCGCCGTCTTCGGTTTATTTGACGGTCGTTTCGGTGTTTTAAGACTCTGTCACGGGCCGCAAACTTCCCTCTCATCTCATCCCAACACCCCTCTACACAGCCCATCAGCCCACCTAAACCTACCTAGCACTAGGGCGCAACCGGAGCCGTCCGATCGCAATCGGAGGGCTCAAAAACGCCCAAAACCCACCTAACCCTAGCCCCTTCCCTATATAAACACCTCCCCATGTCAATTTTGAGTTAAAAACCCTAGGCCTAGCCTCCTCCCAACCAGCCAGCCGCCCCCACCTCGTTTTCCGCGCCGGTGCAATCCCCCACTGCCACTTGGCCGCGCCAGCCGGTCAGCGCCGCCGCAGCTGCCGGCTTCGCCCAACCAGCGCGCCAACCCCGCCTCCACCGCGCGGCCTGCCCAGGCCCGCGTCAGGCACTCTCGGGCCCGAAGCCGCCGCCACCGGGCCCGCGCGAGCCGCCGAGCCCACGTGCCCGCTCCCGCCCCTGGCTCCGCCCGAGGAAGGCTCGGCCTCGCCATGCGCCGGCGCTGCCACCTCACCGGAGGCCACCGCTGCAGGCCCTCCTGGCCGCCGGAGACCCGCGTCGCCCAGCCGCCGTCGAGCGCCGCCGCCTCGCCGCCCCATAGCCCGAGCATCCCCGTCGCTGGCCTCCTCCGCTCCGGAGCTCCCGCCGCCGCCAACCACCGCCGGAGTGCGCACCGGCCGCCCCCATGTCAGATCCGGCGCCCCACGACCGGATCCGGCCCTGCGCATCCCGGACCCGCCGCCCTCCGGCCAGGTCTGCGCGTCCCCGCGCTCGCCGGTGCCTCGCCGCACCGCCAACCGCCGGCGTCGGGCGTCCCTGCCTCCCCGTCGCCGGGATGGCCTCCTCCCCGGACGGACAGGGCCGTCCATCCAAACGGGTCGCCCGCACCATCCCGTCCAGATTTCCGCGAGGGGTAATTCCACTAAGTCCCTGTTTTGGTTGTTTTAAACATCATGATGCCATATTTAATCACTTGTAACTTCTCAACCGTGCACCCGATGAGAATGTTTTATATATGAAAATGTATCTATTCTTCATGCTGTACATGTTGGCATCATTTGTATGCATAGTAGGATTCATCTATTTGCTGTTAATTGCATCACAAAAGTGCATCGTGTCGTTATTTGCGAATCTGTTATTTTATTCGATTTCGTGCGGATGGTTGCATCTCACCCGTAGGTCTTTTGCATGTGGTTTCTTCATGAGTATTGCCCTAGGATATGTCTACTTTGATGCCATGCCTCTGGTTGCTAGGTAGAAGTTCATTATCATGTGCATTTCTTGCTCTCAAGTGGCTATCACGTTAAAAACTGAAATCTGTTAACGATGAGTTCCGTTTTGCGAGCGTCATATTAAGCAAACCATGCATCCTATGTAATTTTGCCAATGGAATGATTTGAAGTGTGTCATGTATACTTGCTGTTAGAGTCCTTGCCATGCCTATAAATGATTGCTATGCTATTTTTATTGCCATGTCAACATGCATTGTCAAAACTGCAGTTTTGGAAGATAGTTAAATTTCACTAAGTCTGAAACTGTTATTTTGTTGCCATGTGATTTGCTATTGATCTAGGAGTCTTTTGAGGTTGCCACCAAGGAGTCCTTTGTTAAGCATGTTGTTGCCTATCATTTTGTGCCAATAGTTTGCATGAATAGGTTTAGCATCATAATTAATTCTGTTGTCCAATATGTCAATCTGTTAAAACTGCTGCACATGGCTACTCTAATTTTCACTAAGTCTGAGAATCTGTTTTCTTCATAATGCCATGTTGTGATGATGCTAGCCACATTTCTATGCATAATTAGACCTTGCCACCATGGAATGAATTGTAGTGCATCATGTATACTACCATGCTGTTAAGTTTCATGTCAATATATGACCTATAGCATATAGTTTTACTGCTGCCAATATGCCTCCATGAAAATCTGCTCGCTAAAAACTATGATTTTCACTAAGTCCTAATCTGCTATATTTTGTTGCCATGTTGTGAGCTTCCTACCATGTGATCCATGACTCTTTTGAGTATGATATGTGAAGATGAAATGAAGTGTGTATTATATGCTACTGCCCCATGCTTAGTTTGTGCATTTTAGAATCTTGTAGCTTGTTGTTTTCATGTGTGCAGTATGCAATGTTGCTGTTTTGGGCAGATTTCAAATATAACTTGTATTGGTGATTGTGGTTGAACCGTAGCTCCGTTTTGTACATGCCATATATGAAACTTGCTTAGATTTTCATGTAGTACCATAATAACTTGCTGAATTCATGATTTGAAATGTTTGTGGTTGTCATTTTCATGCATTTTGCATTCATGCCATGTTCGTCTTGCGATGGTCATATCTTTTAGACCGTAGCTCTGTTTGAGATGTTCCATATATGTAAATCGACTAGAATGACGTGTAGAATTGCATGGTATACTTTATTTTCCTGTTTAATAAATATAAAAACATGATTAGTTCAGATCTGGACCAATTTCGAAATTAACATATGAGGTCGTTTCGGAAATACTATATGTTGTTTCCGGCCTCATTTAAGATGCCTAGATAGTGTAGTTTCATTTGCTTCACATCTTGCCATGTTTAACAACATTTAATATTGTCGTGTACCTAACGAGAATGAACTAAATAATTCGAATGTGGAGTTTCGTCAATATGCAACACGTTGCATATTGAGCTTCACTTAATGTGTAGTATTGTTTGTTGTGATTGCTATGCCGTGCATATTTAAATGGGCAAGCATCATATTCGATTGTGCATCATGTCATGCATATGTTGTGGTGTTCTCGTGTGTTGATTGTTTGTTCCGGATTGCTTCTTCTCGATAGAGTTCCGAAAGCGTTCGGAGTGTGAGGATTCGTTCGACTACGTCCCGTTCGGCTACCTCACGGATCGCCTGCTTCGCGGATTCGTTCTTCTTCCAAGCGGGATCTCAGGCAAGATGAACATTTCCCTGGATACCACTACTATCATTACCATGCTAGTTGTCTCGTTTCTATCGCTGTCTCGCCACCTACCACTTGTATGTCAAGCCTCCCAAAATGCCATGAAAAACCTCTAACCCCTCCACATCCCAGCAAAACATTGTTTGGCTATGTTACCGCTTGCTCAGCCCTTCTTATAGCGTTGCTAGTTGCAGGTGCAATTGTTTCCAGCTATCACAATATTATTGCTATTTAATTTAATGCACATATATACTTGGTGAAGGGTGGAAGGCTTGGCCTTTTGCTCAGTGTTTTGTTCCACTCTTGCCGCCCTAGCTACTTGTGTACCGGTGTTATATTCCATAATTGAGCGCTCCTAACATGCCCGGGGTTGTTATGGGGACCCCCTTGACTTTCGTTTTAGGATAAAACTTGTCTGGCAAGGCCCAACTTTGGTACTACATTTGGCCAACATAATAATACTGATAATTAATTTGACGCATAGGGAGTTAGCGCTACCAGAGGTTCGTTATTCAACATAATACAGGGGGCCCAGTGCTGCTGGTGCTGGTCCAAACTAGAGCACTGTGCGGGGCCAACCCGGGGCAACTCGGGAGATGTCTATCAGGCCCTGTACACTAACTTATCCGTCGTGTCCTGAGAACGAGATACGCGGCTCCTATCGGGATCGTCGACACGCCGGGCGGCCTTGCTGGACTTGTTTTACCTTTCTCGAACGTCTTGTGCGAGGAATTCCGATTATACTTCGGGCTATCTCGAGGTTGCGGTTTTCCAGCGGAATTGCCTAGGAAGATCACGAGATTCGTGGTCCAGGTTATTCCCGCTGCGTGTGGTTAGTTTGTGATGGATGAGTTGGAGCACCCCTGAAGGGTTAAATCTTTCAGAAAGTCGTGCCCGCAGTTACGTGGCAACTTGGAAACTTTGTTTAACACCCGGTCATAGCAAACTTGAAGTAAACTCAAATAAAATACACCAACCGTGTGCGTAACCGTGACTGTTTCTTCTCGTGAGTCCTTATCCGAGAGAGAACACGGTGGGGTTATGTTTGACGTAAGCAGGTGTTCAGGATCTCTTAGAGATCATTACTAGATCACGTCCGTTATGCGACAATCATCCCCCCTTATTCTTATACTCGTAAGTTAGCCACTCAAATAAATGCTTAGTGCTTGCTGCAGCCTCACCACTTAACCATACCTCACCCATTAAGCTTTAATAGTCTTGATACCCTTGGAAATGAGATTGCTGAGTCCCCGTGGCTCACAGATTACTACAACAACAGTTGCAGGTACAGGTAATGCGATGCATTGACGTGAGCGCGATGCTTGTTTGATTTGGAGTTCTTCTTCTTCTTCTTCTTCATCGATCTAGGATGGGTTCCAGGCGGCAGCCTGGGATAGCAAGGATGGATGTCATTTTATCGTTTGATTTCGTCCGTAGCCGGACCCTGCTCTTCTGTATGATGATTGTTATGTTATTGTATTGATGTGATATTGATGTAGCTTGTGGCGAGTGTAAGCCAATTCCGTATACTCATCTCTTCTTTACATGTACCTGTAATGATATCCATTCTTGCAAAACGACGAGATGCGCTTCTATCCCTGTAGAGGCCCTCGCGCCAAAATAAGGATAGGATCGCATCTTGGGCGTGACATATACCATCCTCGAAGGGGTCAGGTGAACACGTGTAAAGGAGATGATTCACCCTTACGTATGTGAAGTAGAGTTTGCACGTGTCACTTGGCAAGCGGACTCTTGACATGGTGATGTCCGTAGGATGCTCCGCATCATCGCCTCCCCCTTGGGAAAGATCCGTCCTCGGATCGAAATCCAAATTACCATGGAAAAGAGATGGCGTTGCCGTGTAGAAGTGGAAGATAACCAAGCACTCATCATCTTCGAGCTCGAAATGGGCACTCTCCAATATCGCACCGTCTTGTAATTCCTTCAAAAGGAGCAAATACGACAAACACTTGGAAACACAAATGTGGTTATCATTAGTGCAAAACCAAGAACTCAAGTGGATATTGACCGAACAAGCATCATCATTGCACATATAATATGGTGTGACAAAAGAGTATGGTATGGCATGTAAGAATGCAAAGGTGAGGTAGGGATGCAAATATGTGTGACAAGTGAACAAGCATCTACCTCAAGATAATAACAATCTTGCATAAAGTGGTCAACAAATGGTCGATGGTAGGCATATGAACCAATCAAAACACCAAAGAATATGAGATTTCTAAACACATGAGGTAAGTACAAGACAATCCAAGCATAATGTGCATATCTTTTAGTGAAGATGGAGTGGCACTCAACACAATAGAAAGAGCAATTGGTCATCATGTGTGAGGCAATCAATGAGACATGGCATGTCTGAAGAAAGGACAATGTTGCAACCAAGAATACGATTGGAGCAATTAATCCACAAGTTGGATGCAACACACAAGACATATAGTTCATGAGGCATGGCAAGATGGTAATTAAGAGTGTAAGCATGTGTGCAAGTAAGTGGTCCAATATGACCATATACATGTAGTATGATCCACAATATGCATGCTGAAGAAGGATGTCACCTCAAAAGTATGTCCTTGTGCGTTCTTCACAATGCCGAAACACAAGAAAGTGTGATGTAGAAGCGTGTCGGTGTAGCGTGGCTCGCTCTCAAGATCTCGAATGGTCAATTCACGTGAGGTGGAAGTTGACATGTAACCAAAGTATTCTACATATACACACAACAAAACAAAAAATGTATGTGCATGGTAGACAAACACATCATCCATCATGATGGTTCTCTTCTCTTGCACATAACCATTAGAAGCAAAAGTGCATGAATAATATGATGCAACAATGGGGATATTTATGGCACTAGGCATATGGTGCAAAGAAGGAAGAAAAGCATGCTTCACATGAAAAGTGGCAAAAGATCCAATAATATGGTAGAAAGCTATGGGGACAATCTCATTATCTATACTAAAAGCATTGGTGCACTCAATACATGACAATTCTAGCATGAGAGAGGCAACCTATGGAGCAACATGAAAACATTCAAGAGCAATCATGTGCAAAGACTCGAAATCAATCTTATCGTGCAAGCTAGTAGTGCGAAGATGCAACATACGATAGGAGATAATGGTGATCATGTCATGTGAGAAAATAGTATTCAAAGGCAATGCACATGACATATCACAAGCACGAAAGTGAATGATGGGAATGACATAATAAATGTATTGGCGAGAAGTGAGCAATTAGTCAATATGACTCTCCCAACACAAGCATCAACAATAGCATGGGTCGCACAAGCAACATGGCAATAACAAGCGATATCTCCACCAAGCTTGCAAAGACACATATGAACACTAGAAATGTTGATCATGTGAAATGCAAAACATGGGTCACAATTACATGTCAAAGCTATATAAATGAGCATATCATGCAAAGTGAACATGGAAAGAGGGCATAAGATATGTAATGGACAATAACCCATAACCATGTGAGGGCCATGTAGAAGAAATGCACTAAGTCTTTGCGCAAAGAGGGTGGGTGGAGGGTACGCACTCCATGGTGGCACGCGTTTTCGCTGCTCTCTAGAGCTCATTTCGTCAACTCATGCACTTGCGAGGTTGACGATGAATCATGTGTACCTACACGACAAGGATACACACAAAACAAAGTGTGTGCATGGTAAATGTACACATCATCTATCATGATGTGTATGTGCACGTGAGAGTTAGCACAAGATAAGCAATGCTCAAACAAATTCAATGCATGGTATAGGAACATCTCATCCATCATGCAATAATAGTTATTAACCTCAACATGAGCGAGACGCAAATTATAGTGAGTATGTGGCACAATCATATCATTCATATCAATGGCAAGCATATTGTGCACACAAATATTGGGATCACGCAATGGATGTGATGGATCAAAATCTCCTAACATGTATGAGGAAACTATGGGTGTCTCCTCATGTGCAATAGCAGGAGCATAATATGGAGAATATGGATGACATTCAAAGCAATGCATATCCAAAGCTAGGTGGTCATAGCATGTCATATGTGAACAAGTACGCAAATGATGTAAAGGAAGCATGTCAATATCATCACAAGAAAAGAAAATGCCAATAACCATGGTCTTGTCATCTATGCCATATGTGCAAATTTGGTTTATTTTAATGTCATATGCATAGTTACTACGATGAGATTGCAAAGATGCAATGTGGTGTATCTCATGCATAGCATATGAGAAGTCAAGCGAATTGTCAAACATGATGTGACCAATTGAATTATCACAAGATATCCTATGCAACATGGCATCACAACTAATAGACTCCACATGAGAATTGTCAAACTCGTCATAAATGGGTAACTCATCCCATGAGGAAGTCGCATAATCATGAAGCATGGCAATAGGGTGATCATCATCATGCAAGCGATCAATGCCAAGATAGTCCACTAGTGGGACAAGTGAAGCACCATCGCCTATGTTACCTTTAGAGCTCCGCTCATGTGATGTAGGTAAGGCGGGAAGTACCAACTCGTGGTCACATCATGACGGAACAATGTGGGGGGGTGCATCATAGTCCACCATGGCCATCATCTTGTCCAAAGGAGTGATTTTGTCGAGGATCGGCGCGTCATCATTTATTGGACCTTGCAACAAATGAGAAGACAAAATAGAGGTAGAGGTTAAGTTGTTAGAAATCAAAATGGTCGCACATGTTGTATCAACTACCTCATTCGCTCTATGTGGTGGTGACTCACTCACTCCCTCAAGGTAGGTGCACTCAAACTCACATATGGAGGAGTCACTCATCTCATTCAAGTGGTGGGGGTTGTGGCTCTCCTCACATGGGAATTGGGGCATCACATGTGATAAGGACATCAATACCATTGTTACACCCACAGCCCCTGCTGCCATACATACTAGACAAATTATTAGAGCTCACACACGCCAATTGAATTACCACGTACTTTCGTTTCTTGGAAATCCTTCTAATGTTCATGAACATATGATGCTGCCTAAATTAGATACTTTTGTTTTACATATGAATGAAGGATCTAGCATGGAAGGATGGCCATTGTAGCGGGAATAAGCATGGAGAAGAAGGTGCGTGTGCGGGAAAGAACAATGGAGCTTCTAGTGGAGATTTTCCCACTTTGAAGCCACCATAATGAGGGCATGAAAGCTTGGAAAAAATATTCAAGATGCCACTTCATAAATTTCATCCCTAGGCTAATAGGTGCTGCGCCACCTTGTTTTTGGGCTAGGCCCATGTAATTTCGAAATTCAACTTTATAGTCCGTTTGGAGAGTCCGTATGTGTGGGGAAACTGAGTTAGGGTTGGTTTCAGACCCCCTCCTCCAAGGGGTCATGAAATTCCCCTCTATTCCCCCATATATACAACCCTTAGGGCGCCGTTTAGACTTGGGTTTTGTTTATATTAAAAGTTCACCATAGCTGCAACTTCGCGTTCCTCGTTTGTATAACACGACCAAACCAAGGCATCACAGAACCCCAGTTTCATCAATAAAGCTTTCCTCTTTTATTCGCAATATCCAGATTGCAATCTAAGTTTCTTACTTGTTCTTTGTTTGCTTGCAGGAAACAGACCCTTGTGGTCAGGTTGATCATGCTCCGACATGGTTAATAACCTCTCGGAGTTGCTTTAGCGGTTGCTGAGGCGCGACGTCCTCGCACGTTCACAGTCCGATCGTCAAAGTCGACTCTAACCTAAATGATAGTTACATCTCATCGAAACATAGGGACAACTTTGCCTCTATCAAGTGGTATCAGATTTCCAGGTTGCTCGGTGAGATCTTACCATTTTTTTATAGTTTAGATCGCATATGTTCTTCATACCTACAGTCCACCAAAAAGCCACGCAAAAAAATTAGGGTTAGTTCATCCTATCCGAACCAATCTGAGCCTTTTGCAATTTTCTGTTCGGTGTTTTGCTTCGTTGAATTTGTGGTTGCATCGTCGTGTCGAGTTGCTAGTCTTAGCGTCTAGTCTTTTAGAGTTTTGAGTTATGTTCACAGGTTGTCACGCTTCCGCCGTACCATCTTCATCGCTGCCGTATACCACCACCATCACCGCTGCCATATCCCATCACCACACAAGATACATCACCGCTGCCATATAACACCACCGCATATCTGTCACCAATCTGAGACCATATATACCACCACATATCCGCCATCACGCCAATTCGAGCCCACCTCCATCACATAATCGCCACCAGTCCGTGTTCCACCGCCCCTACATATATCCGCCACTAGTCCGAGTTCCACCAGATTCATATCCGCCACCAATCCTAGTGTGAGTCCAGTATTTGGTGCTTTGTTGTTTATTTCCATATCACGCCATAGTATGTGTCGTGATCAAGTTGGACTCCCTATCTTACGTGTTGCCCGCAGAAGGAAAATAGTTCCAGTTAAAAAAAAACTAAGTCTTGAAAATTCTGGCTAGGCAGTTTTTAGACCATTCTAAGACTTTTTCGGAAAAAAATTGTTGTTGAGCAAAAAAAAGAGCGCAAAAAAACAGCGCCAAAAAAGGGAGAAAAAACTTGAGAGTGTGATTTTCCCTTGATACGTGCCGCGCCGTGATTTTGTTGGTGTTCTAGGCTCACGTCTCTAGTGCAGTCTAGCCTAGGACCAGCCTAGTACCATCGTTGAGCGTTTATTGAACATTGCATCTCTGAATTGATTATTTCTGACATTTTTGCTACCACATTATAAGCCATCCCAACTCCACATACTACTACTTCGTGTGGTTGACACCACCTGGCAATCGCTTTATCCAAGCTTTGAGTGTTTTTGACTACAATGGTTGTCGATCACCGCCTGCTGCTGGTTAAGTACTAGTAAGAATTTGAGATTTTTTTTGACGGATTTGTGGCATACCACCACCACCACTACTTCCTAGAAGTATGTAGGTTTATATTCTTGTGTTTTCCTATTATTGCTAGCCATGCCAGGATCACAAGCCGACGAGATCGGCTGGGAGAGCATGACGAACAAGGAGCTCCATGATAAATTTCAAAAAATGATGGGTGAACAGGTGCACAATATCGTGACCAGCCTTGGAGAGGCCATGGAGAAGCTAGATGGTTTGGAGAAGACGTTGGGCACCAAGATGGATGCTAAGTTCAATGAGGTGCTTGCACGTCTACCACTACCTGTTGTACCTGTCATACCTCGGCAACAAAAACAACATCGGCTGAATTTTGTGGGATGAGCGCAATGTGTGACTATCGAGAATGGCTAAACTTCTGGTGCCGTTGCTTCTGCTGCAACTTCTGTGGCTCCTGCTGCTACTGTGGTTGCACAGAATGCGGACTACGATGGTGATTACGATGATGAGCGAGAGGTTGCTCCCAATCAGCACCAGGGGCAACCACCAGCACAAGCACCAGGTCATCCACATGCATACAATCGCAATGGTAGGGCTACACCCCCCAGGTAAGAGATCATGACCATCTCCCTAAACTTAAATTGAATATTCTTACATTTGAGGGTAGATATGTTCTTGATATGTATGAGGAAACTATGGGGGTCTCCTCATGTGCAATAGCAGGAGCATAATATGGAGAATATGGATGACATTCAAAGCAATGCATATCCAAAGCTAGGTGGTCATAGCATGTCATATGTGAACAAGTACGCAAATGATGTAAAGGAAGCATGTCAATATCATCACAAGAAAAGCAAATGCCAATAACCATGGTCTTGTTATCTATGCCATATGTGCAAATTTGGTTTATTTTAATGTCATATGCATAGTTACTACGATGAGATTGCAAAGATGCAATGTGGTGTATCTCATGCATAGCATATGAGAAGTCAAGCGAATTGTCAAACATGATGTGGCCAATTGAATTATCACAAGATATCCTATGCAACATGGCATCACAACTAATAGACTCCACATGAGAATCGTCAAACTCATCATAAATGGGTAACTCATCCCATGAGGAAGTCGCATAATCATGAAGCATGGCAATAGGGTGATCATCATCATGCAAGCGATCAATGCCAAGATAGTCCACTAGTGGGACAAGTGAAGAACCATCGCCTATGTTACCTTTAGAGCTCCGCTCATGTGATGTAGGTGAGGCGGGAAGTACCAACTCGTGGTCACATCATGACGGAACAATGTGGGGGGGGTGCATCATAGTCCACCATGGCTATCATCTTGTCCAAAGGAGTGATTTTGTCGAGGATCGGCGCGTCATCATTTATTGGACCTTGCAACAAATGAGAAGACAAAATAGAGGTAGAGGTTAAGTTGTTAGAAATCAAAATGGTCGCACATGTTGTATCAACTACCTCATTCGCTCTATGTGGTGGTGACTCACTCACTCCCTCAAGGTAGGTGCACTCAAACTCACATATGGAGGAGTCACTCATCTCATTCAAGTGGTGGGGGTTGTGGCTCTCCTCACATGGGAATTGGGGCATCACATGTGCTAAGGACATCAATACCATTGTTACACCCACAGCCCCTGCTGCCATACATACTAGACAAATTATTAGAGCTCACACACGCCAATTGAATTACCACGTACTTTCGTTTCATGGAAATCCTTCTAATGTTCATGAACATATGATGCTGCCTAAATTAGATACTTTTGTTTTACTTATGAATGAAGGATCTAGCATGGAAGGATGGCCATTGTAGCGGGAATAAGCATGGAGAAGAAGGTGCGCGTGCGGGAAAGAACAATGGAGCTTCTAGTGGTGATTTTTTCACTTTGAAGC
Organism: Elymus sibiricus; assembly: GCA_039707655.1. Taxonomy (NCBI): domain Eukaryota; kingdom Viridiplantae; phylum Streptophyta; class Magnoliopsida; order Poales; family Poaceae; genus Elymus; species Elymus sibiricus. The sequence goes on from CM077665.1 coordinate 246,698,941, forward strand.
CGCCATAATGAGGGCATGAAAGCTTGGAAAAAATATTCAAGATGCCACTTCATAAATTTCATCCCTAGACTAATAGGTGCTGCGCCACCTTATTTTTGGGCCAGGCCCATATAATTTCGAAATTCCACTTTATAGTCCGTTTGGAGAGTCCGTATGTGTGGGGAAACTGAGTTAGGGTTGGTTTCAGACCTCTCCTCCAAGGGGTCATGAAATTACCCTCTATTCCCCCATATATACAACCCTTAGGGCGCCATTTAGACTTGGGTTTTGTTTAGATTAAAAGTTCGCCATAGCTGCAACTTTGCGTTCCTCGTTTGTATAACACGATCAAACCAAGGCGTCACAGAACCCCAGTTTCATCAATAAAGCTTTCCTCTTTTATTCGCAATATCCAGATTGCAATCTAAGTTTCTTACTTGTTCTTTGTTTGCCTGGAGGAAACAGACCCTTGTGGTCAGGTTGATCATGCTCCGGCATGGTTAATAACCTCTCGGAGTTGCTTTAGCGGTTGCTGACGCGCGACGTCCTCGCACGTTCGTAGTCGGATCGTCAAAGTCGACTCTAACCTAAATGATAGTTACATCTCATCGAAACATAGGGACAACTTTGCCTCTATCAAGTGGTATCAGATTTCTAGGTTGCTCGGTGAGATTTTACCAATTTTTCATAGTTTAGATCGCATATGTTCTTCATACCTACAGTCCACCAAAAAGCCACACAAAAAAATTAGGGTTAGTTCATCCTATCCGAACCAATCCGAGCCTTTTGCAATTTTCTGTTCGGTGTTTTGCTTCGTTGAATTTGTGGTTGCATCGTCGTGTCGAGTTGCTGGTCTTAGCGTCTAGTCTTTTAGAGTTTCGAGTTATGTTCACAGGTTGTCACGCTTCCGCCGTACCATCTTCATCGCTGCCGTATACCACCACCATACAAGATACATCACCGCTGCCATATCCCATCACCACACAAGATACATCACCGCTGCCATATAACACCACCGCATATCTGCCACCAATCTGAGTCCATATATACCACCACATATCCGCCATCACGCCAATTCGAGTCCACCTCCATCACATAATCGCCACCAGTCCGTGTTCCACCGCCCCTACATATATCCGCCACTAGTCCGAGTTCCACCAGATTCATATCCGCCACCAATCCTAGTGCGAGTCCAGTATTTGGTGCTTTGTTGTTTATTTCCATATCACGCCATAGTACGTGTCGTGATCAAGTTGGACTCCCTATCTTACGTGTTGCCCGCAGAAAAAAAAAATTCCAGTTAGAAAAAAACTAAGTCTTGAAAATTCTAGCTATGCAGTTTTTAGACCATTCTAATACTTTTTCAGAAAAAATTTGTTGTTGAGCAAAAAAAAAGAGCGCAAAAAAACAGCGCCAAAAAAGGGAGAAAAAACTTGAGTGTGTGATTTTCCCTTGATACGTGTCGCGCCGTGATTTTGTTGGTGTTCTAGGCTCACGTCTCTAGTGCAGTCTAGCCTAGGACCAGCCCAGTACCATCGTTGAGCTATTATTAAACATTGCATCTCTGAATTGATTATTGTTGACATTTTTGCTACCACATTATAAGCCATCCCAGCTCCACATACTACTACTTCGTGTGGTTAACACCACCTGGCAATCGCTTTATCCAAGCTTTGAGTGTTTTTGACTACAATGGTTGTCGATCACCGCCTGCTGCTGGTTAAGTACTAGTAAGAATTTGAGATTTTTTTGACGGATTTGTGACATACCACCACCACCACTACTTCCTAGAAGTCTGTAGGTTTATATTCTTGTGTTTTCCTATTATTGCTAGCCATGCCAGGATCACAAGCTGACGAGATCGGCTGGGAGAGCATGATGAACAAGGAGCTCCATGATATATTTCAACAAATGATGGGTGAACAGGTGCACAATATCGTGACCAGCCTTGGAGAGGCCATGGAGAAGCTAGATGGTTTGGAGAAGACGGTGGGCACCAAGATGGATGCTAATTTCAATGAGGTGCTTGCACGTCTACCACTACCTGTTATACCTGTCATACCTCGGCAACAAAAACAACATCGGCTGAATTTTGTGGGATGAGCGCAACGTGTGACTATCGAGAATGGCTAAACTTCTGGTGCCGTTGCTACTGCTGCAACTTGTGTGGCTCCTGCTGCTACTGTGGTTGCACAGAATGCGGACTACGATGGTGATTACGATGATGAGCGAGAGGTTGCTCCCAATCAGCACCAGGGGCAACCACCAGCACAAGCACCAGGTCATCCACATGCATACAATCACAATGGTAGGGTTGCACCCCCAAGGTACGAGATCATGACCATCTCCCTAAACTTAAATTGAATATTCTTACATTTGAGGGTAGATATGTTCCTGATATGTATGAGGAAACTATGGGGGTCTCCCCATGTGCTATAGCAGGAGCATAATATGGAGAATATGGATGACATTCAAAGCAATGCATATCCAAAGCTAGGTGGTCATAGCATGTCATATGTGAACAAGTACGCAAATGATGTAAAGGAAGCATGTCAATATCATCACAAGAAAAGCAAATGCCAATAACCATGGTCTTGTCATCTATGCCATATGTGCAAATTTGGTTTATTTTAATGTCATATGCATAGTTACTACGATGAGATTGCAAAGATGCAATGTGGTGTATCTCATGCATAGCATATGAGAAGTCAAGCGAGTTGTCAAACATGATCTGACCAATTGAATTATCACAAGATATCCTATGCAACATGGCATCACAACTAATAGACTCCACATGAGAATCGTCAAACTCATCATAAATGGGTAACTCATCCCATGAGGAAGTCGCATAATCATGAAGCATGGCAATAGGGTGATCATCATCATGCAAGCGATCAATGCCAAGATAGTCCACTAGTGGGACAAGTGAAGAACCATCGCCTATGTTACCTTTAGAGCTCCGCTCATGTGATGTAGGTGAGGCGGGAAGTACCAACTCGTGGTCACATCATGACGGAGCAATGTGTGGGGGGGGTGCATCATAGTCCACCATGGCCATGATCTTGTCCAAAGGAGTGATTTTGTCGAGGATCGGCGCGTCATCATTTATTGGACCTTGCAACAAATGAGAAGACAAAATAGAGGTAGAGGTTAAGTTGTTAGAAATCAAAATGGTCGCACATGTTGTATCAACTACCTCATTCGCTCTATGTGGTGGTGACTCACTCACTCCCTCAAGGTAGGTGCACTCAAACTCACATATGGAGGAGTCACTCATCTCATTCAAGTGGTGGGGGTTGTGGCTCTCCTCACATGGGAATTGGGGCATCACATGTGATAAGGACATCAATACCATTGTTACACCCACAGCCCCTGCTGCCATACATACTAGACAAATTATTAGAGCTCACACACGCCAATTGAATTACCACGTACTTTCATTTCTTGGAAATCCTTCTAATGTTCATGAACATATGATGCTGCCTAAATTAAATACTTTTGTTTTACTTATGAATGAAGGATCTAGCATGGAAGGATGGCCATTGTAGCGGGAATAAGCATGGAGAAGAAGGTGCGCGTGCGGGAAAGAACAATGGAGCTTCTAGTGGTGATTTTCCCACTTTGAAGCCGCCATAATGAGGGCATGAAAGCTTGGAAAAAATATTCAAGATGCCACTTCATAAATTTCATCCCTAGGCTAATAGGTGCTGCGCCACCTTATTTTTGGGCCAGGCCCATGTAATTTCGAAATTCCACTTTATAGTCCGTTTGGAGAGTCCGTATGTGTGGGGAAACTGAGTTAGGGTTGGTTTCAGACCCCTCCTCCAAGGGGTCATGAAATTCCCCTCTATTCCCCCATATATACGACCCTTAGGGCGCCGTTTAGACTTGGGTTTTGTTTAGATTAAAAGTTCACCATAGCTGCAACTTCGCGTTCCTCGTTTGTATAACACGACCAAACCAAGGCTTCACAGAACCCCAGTTTCATCAATAAAGCCTTCCTCTTTTATTCGCAATATCCAGATCGCAATCTAAGTTTCTTACTTGTTCTTTGTTTGCCTGCAGGAAACAGACCCTTGTGGTCAGGTTGATCATGCTCTGGCATGGTTAATAACCTCTCGGAGTTGCTTTAGCGGTTGCTGAGGCGCGACGTCCTCGCACGTTCGTAGTCGGATCGTCAAAGTCAACTCTAACCTAAATCATAGTTACATCTCATCGAAACATAGGGACAACTTTGCCTCTATCAAGTGGTATCAGATTTCCAGGTTGCTCGATGAGATTTTACCAATTTTTCATAGTTTAGATCGCATCTGTTCTTCATACCTACAGTCCACCAAAAAGCCACACAAAAAAATTAGGGTTAGTTCATCCTATCCGAACCAATCCGAGCCTTTTGCAATTTTCTGTTCGGTGCTTTGCTTCGTTGAATTTGTGGTTGCATCGTCGTGTCGAGTTGCTGGTCTTAGCGTCTAGTCTTTTCGAGTTTCGAGTTATGTTCACAGGTTGTCACGCTTCCGCCGTACCATCTTCATCGCTGCCGTATACCACCACCATACCAGATACATCACCGCTGCCATATCCCATCACCAAACAAGATACATCACCGCTGCCATATAACACCACCGCATATCTGCCACCAATCTGAGTCCATATATACCACCACATATCCGCCATCACGCCAATTCGATTCCACCTCCATCACATAATCGCCACCAGTCCGTGTTCCACCGCCCCTACATATATCCGCCACTAGTCTGAGTTCCACCAGATTCATATCCGCCACCAATCCTAGTGTGAGTCCAGTATTTGGTGCTTTGTTGTTTATTTCCATATGACGCCATAGTACGTGTCGTGATCAAGTTGGACTCCCTATCTTACGTGTTGGCCGCAGAAGAAAAATAGTTCCAGTTAGAAAAAAACTAAGTTTTGAAAATTCTGGCTAGGCAATTTTTAGACCATTCTAAGACTTTTTTGGAAAAAAATTGTTGTTGAGCAAAGAAAAAGAGCGCAAAAAAACAGCGCCAAAAACGGGAGAAAAAACTTGAGAGTGTGATTTTCCCTTGATACGTGTCGCGCCGTGATTTTGTTGGTATTCTAGGCTCACGTCTCTTGTGCAGTCTAGCCTAGGACCAGCCCAGTACCATCGTTGAGCGTTTATTGAATATTGCATCTCTGAATTGATTATTGCTGACATTTTAGCTACCACATTATAAGCCATCCCAGCTCCACATACTACTACTTCGTGTGGTTGACACCACCTGGCAATCGCTTTATCCAAGCTTTGAGTGTTTTTGACTACAACGGTTGTCGATCACCGCCTGCTGTTGGTTAAGTACTAGTAAGAATTTGAGATTTTTTTGACGGATTTGTGACATACCACCACCACCACTACTTCCTAGAAGTCTGTAGGTTTATATTCTTGTGTTTTCCTATTATTGCTAGCCATGCCAGGATCACAAGCCGACGAGATCGGCTGGGAGAGCATGACGAACAAGGAGCTCCATGATAAATTTCAACAAATGATGGGTGAACAGGTGCACAATATCGTGACCAGCATTGGAGAGGCCATGGAGAAGCTAGATGGTTTGGAGAAGATGTTGGGCACCAAGATGGATGCTAAGTTCAATGAGGTGCTTGCACGTCTACCACTACCTGTTGTACCTGTCATACCTCGGCAACAAAAACAACATCGGCTAAATTTTGTGGGATGAGCGCAACGTGTGACTATCGAGAATGGCTAAACTTCTGGTGCCGTTGCTACTTCTACAACTTTTGTGGCTCCTGCTGCTACTATGGTTGCACAGAATGCGGACTACGATGGTGATTACGATGATGAGCGAGAGGTTGCTCCCAATCAGCACCAGGGGCAACCACCAGCACAAGCACCAGGTCATCCACATGCATACAATCGCAATGGTAGGGCTGCACCCCGCAGGTACGAGATCATGACCATCTCCCTAAACTTAAATTGAATATTCTTACATTTGAGGGTAGATATGTTCCTGATATATATTTTACTTGGGAGTTAGAAATAGAACAACATTTTACTTGCTTACAATTTTCTAAGGATAGACGTGTTGCTGCTGCTGTTTGTGCATTCACAAGTTTTGCTTGAGTTTGGTGGTCTAAACATTGTAGAATACATCATGATAATATCCCAACTACTTGGGCTGCTTTGAAAACTACTATGCGTCATCATTGGGTTCCACCATATTATCAACGTGAATTGCTTCAAAAATTTGCAGCGTTTAAGACAAGAAATTTTTTTGTAGAGGAATATTATCAGGAATTACAAAGTGGCATGATTAGATGTGGTATTGTTGAGGAGAATGAAGCTATGGTTGCAGGTTTTATGGGTGGATTAAATAGAGAGATTCAGATAATCTAGTGTATAAGGAGTATAACTCTATCATTCGTTTATTCCATCTTGCTTGCAAAGCTGAACATGAAGTGCAGGATCGACACGCAATGGTGAGAACTAATTTTTCTGCAGGTCGAGCTTCATGATGGACACCACGTACTACTTCCTCACGTCCTACTACATCACCAGTTACTTTAGCCGCCAACTCCAACAAAGATACAAGAAAACATGCACCACCACCAACCTCCAGCAAGGGCACACCTTCGGGGCCTGCACAAAGCTCTTCTTCATCCATGGCATCTACATGGCAAACACATGAGGGTATTTGTCGTCGTTGCAAGGGTGGAGAACACTATACGAGAGAATGCCCTTACAAGCATGTGATGATTGTTACTGGGGATGGTGGATATGCGTTCGCTAGTGATTATGATGAGGAGACTTTGGCTCTTATTGCAAGTGAAGAACAGGGTGCCGAGGATACTGAACAAGAGACTCAATACATGGTTGCCGACTACGCTGACAGGTATGAAAGTTTAGTTGCTCAACGTGTTTTGAGTGGGCAGGTTACACAGGCTGAGCAAAATCAGAGGCACAACTTGTTCCATAGAAAGGGAGTTGTGAAGGAACGTTCTGTTCACGTCATCATCGATGGAGGGAGTTCAAATAACTAGGCTAGCATGGAAATGGTGGAGAAGCTGTCTCTCACCACCAGACCACATCCTCATCCATATTATATCCAATGGTTCAACAATGATGGCAAGGTTAAGGTAATACGTATTGTTCGTGTGCATTTTAGCATTGCTAAATATTCTGATTATGTTGATTGTGATGTGGTACTCATGCAAGCATGCTCCGATTTACTTGGTAGACCATGGCAATTTGATAAAAAAAATTGTACACCATGGAAGGAAAAATCAGTATACTCTTGTTCATAAGGATAAAAATATAACTTTGCTTCCGATGTCTCCTGAACATATTATGAAAGATGACATTGCTAGAGCTAGTAAAGCAAAATAGGAGCAAAGTAAGAGTGAAAATCAAATTGTGGAAAAGGAATTTAAGCAACATAATAAGCCTAATAAACCATCATCTAGTGTTGCATCTGAAATAAAATTGAAGAGTGGATGTTTACTTGCCACTAAATCTGATATTACTGATTTGGATGTTACTACATATGTTTGTTATGCTTTTGTGTGCAAAGAGGTTTTATTATCATTCGAGGGCGTGCCTCCCGCTTTGCCTCCTGCTGTCACTAACATCTAGCAGGAGTTCGCTGACGCCTTTACACAAGATGTGCCACCGGGATTACGGCCTATTAGAGGGATTGAGCATCAGATTGACTTAATCCCCGGTGCATCGCTACCCAACCTTGCGCCATACTGTACCAATCCAGAGGAGACGAAGGAAATTATGCGTCAAGTACAGGAGCTGCTCGACAAAGGTTATATACGTGACTCCCTTAGTCCTTGTATTGTTACTATTATTCTAGTGCCCAAAAGGAAGGTACATCACGTATGTGTGTTGATTGTAGAGGCATTAATAATATTACTATTCGTTATCGTCATCCTATTCCTAGGCTAGATGATATGCTTGATGAATTAAGTGGCTCTACAATTTTCTAAAAAGTTGATTTGCGTAGCGGATACCATCAAATTCGTATGAAATTGGGAGATGAATGGAAAATAACATTTAAAACTAAGTTTGGATTATATGAGTGGTTTGTTTATAAAGGCAAAGGTGTCCTATCTTTCGATGGGATGGTGGATATCGTTTTTGGTGGAGTAGACTTTGACAATCCGACTACAAACGTGTGAATCGCTAAACCAACTCCGAGAGGTTATTGACCATGCCAAAGTACGATCAGCCTGACCACGAAGGTCTATTTCCTGCACGCAAACGAATAACAAGAAAGAAATTGAAATTGCAATCTGGATATTGCGAATATAAGAGGAAAGCTTTATTGATGAAGTGGGGTTTAGTGACCTCTTGGTCTGGTCGTGGAACACAAACGAAGGACGCGAAGTTGCAGCTATGGGAAACTTGTAATCTAAACGAAACCCAAGTCTAAATGGCGCCCTAAGGGCTGTATATATGGGGGAATAGAGGGGGTTTTCGTGGGCCCTTGGAAGAGGGGTCCGAAACGAACCCAAACTCAGTTTCCCCACACATACGGACTCTAAAAGCTGCCTGTGATATGGTATTTCAAAATTACATGGGCCTGGCCCAAAAATAAGGTGGCGCAACACCTATAATAGCCTATGGACGAAATTCAGAAAGTGGCATCTTGAATATTTCGTCCAAGCCTTCATGCTCTCGTTATGGTGGCTTCAGAGTGCGAAAATCACCACTGGAAGCTCCATTATTCTTTCCCGCGCGCGCACCCTCTTCTCCGTTCTTGTTTCCGCTCCAATGACCTTCCTTATTGTCCATGCTAGGTCCTTCATTCATAAGTAAAACAAAAGTATCTAATTAGGCAGCATCATATGTTCATGAACATTAGAAGGATTTCCAAGAAACGAAAGTACCTGGTAATTCAATTGGCGTGCACGAGCTCTAGTAATTGGTCCTGTATGTATAGCAGCAGGGGCTGTGGGTGTAACAATTGTATTGATGTACTCATCATCCTCCCCTTCTTGAAATAAAGTCGTCCTCGATGGAAGCTCATCTTCCTCACCCAAATAAGGCTTCAAATCTGCAATGTTAAAAGTGGGACTAACCCCAAACTCTACAGGCAGCTCAAGTTTGTATGCATTATCATTTACTAGCACACATGCCCGTGTGTTGCAACGGGAAAAAAATACTACATGTCCCTAGTGCAAGGAGAGCTCGTTCACGTTCTCTATTTCAACACAGTCCGCACACATGACGCCATTTATCATCTATCTTCGGTAACAAGTACTTTCATTATCTAGTTAATGAGCAGCTTACACATAGAAAATATTTGATGGTAGTTAATTTAGTAATGTAGAAAAATAGGAGCGCCATTTATCCTCTATCTTCAGCAACAAGTACTTTCATTATCTAGTTAATGAGCAGATTAGACATACAAAATATTTGATGGTAGTTAATTTAGTAATGAAGAAAAATAGTAGGCTCAGTTATGCATAAGGTCTTATACTTAGCTATAGCAGACTAAAATTTGAAGGGTCCAAGTACTTTGGTCAGCTCATGATTTAACAACACGTTGGCTCATACTTTAACTCTACCACAAAATACCCAGAACAACATATTGTGAAGGTCCCTAAAATCAAATAGGAGTAAAGGGATTCAATTCACCTAACCTAATCTACATGGTCTATGTAATGGAACAACTGTGCTTCTTGTTCTGTGGTGGGCATCAGAGGTTGGCTAGAAAAGGAAGATAAACGATAAACATTATTTCTAGCAAAATATAATTGAAAAGAAGTAAACACTTCTTTAGATGTGAACAAAAGAAAACTCTGAACACTAAGAACAGAAAATAGACTGAAGTTCTGACCATGCATTATTTATGAAAATAAACTTCAAATTCTTGAGTGGGTGAGACAAAGGAGATAGTATAAAGTTAAATCTATAATAGTAGATGAACATCCAACCAAATCAGACATCCATGACATCTTTCGTAAAAATTGAACAGTCCAAACAAACAATGTCAAACTACTTCTACCAGGAATGGAGGGAGTATATTTCTTATTAAGAATACTAACATATCATAAACGAAAGCAAAGTCCCACAAAAGAACAAAGTAAGAAAATAACTATCTCCAGAAAGGAGAGATAAGACCTATACCGAAGCACACGAACAACTAAAGCCAAAGAAAATGCACCTGCAGGAATCTACTTCGAATTGCTTACCTTACATGCGAAGATTGCCCTAATTTTGTATAAGGGAACAATTGTGCTGAAACTAAACCAGATTAATTGGGAGTTCATAAGCAAATCGTTTGTGCCTTTCAAATAAAGAAGTACACAATTAGTGGGAATGACATCTATTAGTTTATAGAAAAGGATATATAGAGAGATATGGTAAGAGGCATCTCCATGAGCTGTCTTTACCCTCAGATATTTACAAAAATTGTTACATCACACAATGCAACCTCAAAATAAGAGAGCAAAAAATGCTACATATCAGACTGGAAATGGACAATACCTAATCGCAAGCTTTGTATGTTGTAACTTTCAAGCTAGCATCATTATCAATATCCATCAACCTGATTCTTCCAGCTGTGCATTTCCAAGGGGCATCGCAGCATCCTTTGCAGCTGGTGTTATATTCGATCGACGATCATTGAATCATTTGAAAAGGCACGTATCACAGCTCAGTGTTGTACGAGGTGTCCTTCAAGTCAGATAAGATGATATCATGGGACTAATCAATCCAGTATGTACGGGAACAGGTCGCCAATGGGGTTGACCGCATCGGTCTCCCAGGGAGAGAGCTGCGTCTTCTGGCCGTTGGGGCTGTAGACTAGGAGATCACCCGTGAGCTCCTACTAGCACAGGCCAGAGCGAAGCATGCTGAGACTGGTTAGCAGCACCTCCTTCCTTTCATCAACTAATTAGTCCCAAATCAAAATTACATGTTCAGAACGATCAAAAGCAGCAGCCTTTGATTCAAAGATTAAAGAATAACTCATTCAAACTTACAGTTTGGAAGAACATTCCAAGTTATGTACTAATCTCATAGATACTCTAAAGCATCAACAGAACACATGTGGCACATTCTAGCCTTCTAGGTTCACAACTGGAATAAGGAGCTAACATAATCTTTTTAGTTTTTCAGAGTACGTGCATGTCCATCTAACTCTTCTCTAGGATTTCTGTAAGTTGGTTCAGACAGCGACAATGAGCATCACACAAGCGCATATTCACTAAATGAATCAGTATCTAGCTACATGCTCATGCCAAGGACTTACATTCGATGGGAAATTATGCCTCCAGAGTTGCTGAAACCTGACTGTTCATGAACCAAAAAAAATCCCAAACAAACCAAGTGATTCGAGCAAGAACCACGGGGTTATTGCATGGGATTATGCAATTAGACTAATAATCAAGGAAAATAGCCAAAAAAAGGGCTTCACAGGCTACGTTGTTCGATGTAGAAGCGCGCCCCGGCTGCTCCACCCCCATCGTGCAGCCGGGAGGAGAAAAATTTGGACACAAACCTCGATCCGGCTACTAGAGCCGCCGCCGGACGAGCAACAAGTAGTCGCGCCGTCCCTACTCTCCCTTCTCTTCTCTGTATCCCACCCCGTCCCTTCTATCTAGGAGACCGAGCTACCATGGCCATGGAGCGCCGCAACCGCCGGCCTCCACTACGCGTCGCCGCGATGGATCCCGATCTGATCCGCCTCGCGCCGACGTCTGCCGCTTCCCCAGCGTCCCCGCCTCCCGGAGCACTTCATCCGTCGTCCTAATCGAATTGGGAGCGTCGCTGCTCAATGTGCAGCCGAACGTGTAGAGAGGGTTGACGAAAATAAACTCGAACTGTTTTTTCTTCGATCACCAAGGACTGCGGGTTGATTACCCGAAACTAACGGGGTTTTTCCATAAAAATACTAATGACGAATGACCAGAAGCACTAATTGCTTTATTATTAGGTAAATATTTTCTCTAACACCTTAAAAGGACCATCGGCACGTGGCATCTGCTTTGACTTGCGCAAATCAGGAAATCTATCCTTACGCAAATGTAACCAAACAACATCTCCAGGTGCAAAGACAACATGTTTTGTACCCTTATCGCCAGCAAGTTTGTATTTAGCATTCATACGCTCAATGTTTTCCTTAGTTACCTCCTGCATTTTTAAGATCAATTCAGCACGTTGTTTAGCATCAAAATTTACCTTCTCTGAAGATGGAAGAGGCAACAAATCAATAGGTGCACGAGGTATGAAACCATGCACAATTTCAAAAGGGCACATCTTAGTAGTATAATGCAATTAACAATTATAAGAGAATTCAATATGAGGCAAGCACTCTTCCCACATTTTGAAGTTATTCTTCAAAACAACCCTAAGCATAGTAGACAATGATCTATTGACTACTTCAGTTTGTCCATCAGTTTGGGGTTGACATGTAGTACTAAAAAGCAGTTTAGCCCCAACTTAGCCCATAAACATCTCCAAAAGTGGCTAAGAAATTTAGCATCATGATCTGAAACAATCATATTTGGCACACCATGCAAGCGAATAATTTCACGAAAGAACAAATCAGTAACATTAGCAGCATCATCACTTTTATAAATATGGTATAAAGTGTGACATTTTTAAAATTTATCCACGAGAACAAATATGCTATCCCTCCCCTTCTTTTTTCTCGGAAAACCTAAAACAAAGTCCATAGATATATCCTCCCAAGGAACGCTAGGTATAGGCAAAGGCATATATAAACCATGAGGATTGAGTCGTGACTTAGCTTTTTGACATGTAGTGCAGCGACCAACAAAACGCTCAACATCCCGTCCCATCTTTGGCCAAAAGAAATGTGTAGAAAGTACGTCCTCCGTCTTCTTCACACCAAAGTATCCCATTAATCCTCCTCCATGCACCTCCTGTAACAACAAAAGACGAATGACGCTAGCTGGAATGCATAGCTTATTAGCACGAAACACAAATCCATCATTAATGACGAACGTGTTCCATGTCTTCCCTTCTTTACAATGCTGCAACACATCTTTAAATTCAGCATCATGCACTTATTGATCTTTGCTGGTCTCCAAACCAAATATTTTAAAGTCAAGTTGTGAAAGCATAGTATAACGACGAGACAATGCATTGGCAATAACATTTTCTTTACCCTTCTTGTGTTTAATGACATAAGGGAAAGTCTCAATGAATTCAACCCATTTAGCATGTCTACGGCTCAGTTTCGCTTGACTTTTAATATGTTTCAAAGATTCATGATCAGAATGTATAACAAATTCTTTGGGCCATAAATAATGTTGCCATGTTTCCAAAGTCCGAAAAAGAGCATATAATTCCTTATCATAAGTAGAATAATTCAGACTAGGCCCACTCAATTTTTCATTAAAGTACGCAACAGGTTTACCATCTTGTAATAACACACCTCCTAACCCAATTCCACTAGCATCACATTCAAGCTCGAAAGACTTACTAAAATCAGGAAGTTGGAGTAAAGGAGCATGGGTTAACTTATCTTTCAATACTGTGAAGGCTTCTTCCTATGCGGTACCCCAAGCAACAAGCACATCCTTCTTTGTAAGCTCATTGAGAGGTGCAGCAATGGTGCTGAAATCTCTCACAAAACGCCTATAGAAACCAGCGAGGCCAAGAAAACTCCTCACTTGTGTGATCGTTTTGGGCTGCGGCCAACTCTCAATAGCATCAATCATGGCTTTATCAATTTCAATTCCCTGTGGAGTAACAACATAGCCAAGAATAGATACTTTTTTGGTGTAAAAGGTGCACTTCCCAAGGTTACCAAACAAACGTGCATCACGTAGAGCAATAAAAACAACACGTAAATTTTCCAAGTGTTCCTCCAAAGATCTACTATGAATCAATATATCATCAAAATAGATTACCACAAATCTTCCAATGAAAGCACGTAAACCTCATTCATTATTCTCATGAAAGTACTAGGTGCATTAGTTAACCCAAAAGGCATGACTAAGCACCTATATAAACCAAACTTAGTTTTAAATGTTGTTTTCCATTCATCTCCCAATTTCATACGAATTTGATGGTATCCACTACGCAAATCAACTTTGGAGAAAATTGTAGAGCCGCTTAATTCATCAAGCATATCATCTATCCTAGGAATAGAATGACGATAACGAATAGTAATATTATTAATGCCTCTACAATCCACACACATACGCGATATAACATCCTTTTTTGGCACTAGAATAATAGGAACAACACGAGGACTAAGGGATTCACGTATATAACCTTTGTCAAGCAGCTTTTGTACTTGACGCATAATCTCCTTCGTCTCCTCCAGATTGGTACGGTATGGCGCACAGTTGGGTAGCGATGCACCGGGAATTAAGTCAATCTGATGCTCAATCCCTCGAATAGGTGGTAATCCCGGTGGCACGTCTTTGGGAAAGACGTCAGCGAACTCCTGGAAGATGTTAGTGACAGCAGGAGGCAAAGAGGAGGCACGTCCTTGAATGAAAATAATACCCCTTTTCACACAAAAGCATAGCAAACATATGTAGTAACATCCAAATCAGTAATATCAGATTTAGTGGCAAGTAAACATCCACTCTTCAATTTTATTTCAGATGCAACACTAGATGATGGTTGATTAGGCTTATTATGTTGCTCAAATTCCTTTGCCACAATCTGATTTTCACTCTTACTTTGTTCCTGTTTTGCTTTACTAGCTCTAGCAATGTCATCTTTCATATTATGTTCAGGAGACATAGGAAGCAACATTATATTTTTATCCTTATGAACAAGAGAATACTGATTTGTTCTACCATGGTGTACATAATTTTTATCAAATTGTCATGGTCTACCAAGTAAAACGGAGCATGCTTGCATGGGTACCACATCACAATCAACATAATCAGAATATGTAGCAATGCTAAAGTGCACACGAATAGTACGTGTTACCTTAACCTTGCCACTGTTGTTGAACCATTGGATGTAATATGGATGAGGATGTGGTCTGGTGGTCAGAGACAACTTCTCCACCATCTCCATGCTAGCCAAATTGTTGGAACTCCCTCTATCAATGATGACGTGAACAAAACGTTCCTTCACAACTCCCTTTCTATGGAACAAGTTGTGCCTCTGATTTTGCTCAGCCTGTGTAACCTGCACACTCAAAACATGTTGAGAAACTAAACTTTCATACCTATCAGTGTAGTCAGCAGCCATGTATTGAGTCTCTTGTTCAGTATCCTCGGCACCCTGTTCTTCACTTGCAATAAAAGCCAAAGTCTCCTCATCATAATCAATAGCAGACGCATATCCACCATCCTTAGTAACAATCATCTCACACTTGGAAGGGCATTCTCTCGCATAGTGACCTCCACCCTTGCAACTACGACAAATAACCTCATGTGTTTGCCATGTAGATGCCATGGATGAAGAAGAGCTCTCGGCAGGCCCCGAAGGTGTGCCCTTGCTGGAGGCTGGTGGCGGTACCGGTTTTCTTGTATCTCTGTTGGAGTTGGCAGCTGAAGTAACTGGTGTTGTAGTAGGACGTGTGGAAATAGATGATGTACGTGGTGTCCATGATGAAGCTCAACCTGCAGGAAAATTAGCTCTCGCCATTGCTTGTCGATCCTGCACTTCACGTTCAGCTTTGCAAGAAAGATGGAATAAACGAGTGATAGTGTTATACTCTAGAATAGTCTGAATCTCTCTATTTAATCCACCCATAAAACGAGCAAGCATAGATTCATTCTCCTCAACAATACCACATCTAATCATGCCAATTTGTAATTCCTGATAATATTCCTCTACAAAAAAATTCCTTGTCTTAAACGCTTCAAATTTTGAAGCAATTCACGTTGATAATATGGTGGAACCCAACGATTACCCATAGTAGTTTTCAAAGCAGCCCAAGTAGTAGGGATATTATCATGATGTATTCTACAATGTTCAGACCACCAAACACAAGCAAAACTAGTGAATGCACAAACAGCAGCAGCAACACGTCTGTCCTCAGGAAATTGTAAGCATGTAAAACATTGTTCTGTTTCTAACTCCCAAGTAAGATATATATCAGGAACATATCTACCCTCAAATGTCGGAATATTCAATTTAAGTTTAGGGAGATGGTCATGATCCCGTACCTGAGGGGGTGGTGCATCCCTATCATTGCGATTGTATGCATGTGGATGACCTGGTGCTTGTGGTGGTGGTTGCCCCTGGTGCTGATTTGGAGCGACCTCTCGCTCATCATCATAATCACCATCGCAGTCCTCATTCTGCTCAACCACAGTAGCAGCAGTAGCAGCCATAGAAACTACAGCAGTAGCAATGGCACCAGAATTTTGGCCTTGACCGATAGGCACATGTTGTGCTCGTCCAGCGAAATTCGAACGATGTTGTTGTTGTTGTTGCAGAGGTATGACAGGTGTAGCTGGTGGTGGTAGACGTGCAAGCACCTCATTGAACTTAGCGTCCAGCTTGGTGTCGAACATCTTTTCCAAACCATCTAGCTTCTCCATGGCCTCTCCAAGGCTGGTCACCAAGTCGTGTACCTGTTCACCCATCATTTCTTCAAATTTATCATGGAGCTCCTTGTTCGTCATGCTCTCCCAGTTGATCTCGTCGACTTGTGATCCTGTCATTGTTAGCAACAATAGGAACAAACAAGAATATGACCCTACAGACTACTAGGAAGTGGTGGTGGTGGTGTGTCATAAATCCGTTAAGCAAATCTCAAATTCTTACCAGTTCTTACCCAGCAGCAGGCGGTGATCGGCAACCGTTGTAGTCAAAACTCTCAAAGCTTGGATAAAGCGATTACCAGGTGGTGTAAAACACACGAAGTAGTACTATGTGGAGCTGTGATGGCTTATAATATGGTAGCAAAAAGGGTCAGCAATAATAAGTTCAAGGATGCAAAGTTGAAAACACGCTCAACGACGGTACTGCGCTGCTCCTAGGCTAGACCGTACTAGAGACGCGAGCCTAGAACACTAACAAAATCACGACACAGAATCAAGGGAAGATTCACTCTGGATTTTTTTGCGCTCTTTTCTTTGCGCTTCATTTTTTCCAAAAAATCACTATAATGGCGAGTGTCTCAAAACTCTTCCCAAGGCGTATAAACGAGATAGGCACGAATTTTTTTTGACTAATTTTTTTCGAGACGATTCGGGGCTGCGACGACCAAAAGTTGCGACAAAAAATCACTATGGTGGCGAGTGTCTCAAAACGCCCCGCAAAGCCTAAAAACAGGATAGGGAAAGGTATTTTCACCCGCCAAAATTTTGGCCTAAAAACTGTTCGGCGGTCTAAGTTTGGATTATATGAGTGGCTAGTCCTGCTTTTGGGTTAACTAATGCACCTAGTACTTTCATGAGATTAATGAACGTGCTTTCATTGGACGATTTGTGGTAGTCTATTTTGATGATATACTGATTTATAGTAGATCTTTGGAGGAACACTTGGAACATTTACGTGCTGTTTTTATTGCTCTACGTGATGCACGTTTGTTTCGTAACCTTGGGTGATAGAGGCGAGGGTCCTGATCTTTCGATGAGATGATAACTATCGATTTGGTGGAGATGACTTTGACGATCCGACTTCGAACGTGCACGACGTTGCTCCTTAGCAATCGCTAAACCAATCTCCAAGAGGTTATTGACCACGCCGGAGCACGATCAACCTGACCACGAAGGTCTATTCCTGCAAGCAATCGAAGAACAAGCAAGAATATGATAATGCAATCTGAATATTACGAATATAGATGAAGTATTGATAATGGTGGGGTTCCGAAAGCGGTCTTGGTCTGGTCGTTGGACACAAACGAAGTACACGAAGTTGCAATGGCTAACTTTCAACTAAACAAAACCCAAAAGAAAAGCTACTAGATTGATCTACTTATATAGGAGCAAGGGGTGGCGGCCAAGGAGGTGGGAGGACGTCCCAAGGCAGCCTAAAACTAACCCTAGGTCGTACAAGGCCTATGGGCCCAAGTGGAGGTGATGCAACACCTTTGGACTTGTAGTTTGATTCGGATTCTGGTGCAACGTCATATTGTTTCGTCAATATCTCCACGCTACGGACGAATTTGAAGATGATTCCAATTGGTACGGAAAGCAGATAAAATCTACTTTTCAGCAAAAAAAGAATCACCCAATTCGGAGTCCGGATGAAAAAGTTATTGCCGTTTTGGTACAGGTATATCTGTGCAGTCCGAATCTGAGTCCAGAACGTGAGAGACTTGGACTCTATCTTCTCTTGGCCAAAAAGTGTCGTGAGAGAACTTGTTGAATAGCACCTAATTGTTTCCTTTGACATGAGAGGACCTCTTGAATAGCACCCAACCATTTCCTCTTCTTTTGTCATCACACGTGGTTCATACAAGTGTTCGTCCATCCTGCATTTAGGCATAAAATAAAAATAGGTGAAGTATTTTTGTTCCGGATAACATAAATAAATTATTGCATAACTCTTATAAGAAATCACCTCACACATATGCATGTATGCAATATTTTTGGTCGTATCCAAGGTAGTCATGTCCTCATCATCCTCCCTTTCTTGAAAACAAAGCCGTCCTCGGCGTTGCTTAGTCTGAAATATGGCTAACAAAAGAGACAAGGTGTACATGTTGTATATGTATATGTCATCTATTTTTCTGGATCTCAGTTGTGGCACATGTGACACATTTATACAAGAGCACACTTCAAATGTCATAAAATATAAAGCCAAAATATTATCACAAGAAGTAGAAGGCATTAAAATATTGCAACTCGGTTTGCATATATAAGTGAAGTCCTTATTCATATCAAAAGATTGACAATGTTCATCATTAAACCATCCCAACATTGGTAAATAAACTTGAATTATTCCAAATTTTGATGCTACAACATGCTTAAATAAGCAAATATGCAACATGTCATTTGGCACAGAATCATCACCAAAATTGGAGGTCATATCAAAATGATTAAACAATGGCCAAATTATTTTCAAACATATTTGATCCAAATTTGATTTATTTTCTGATTCACATGGTTCTTTCTCATTAACAGTTAATTCAATAGGTGCACTCAAAATTGTTGATATTTGATCACATGGCAAAGTCAAATCATGAACATATTCCTCTAAAATAGGTGGTGTGATCAAAGTAATGGGTAGCTCATCACATGGTACATTGGAATTGACAAGGCATTCATCATACTCATGTGGAGGTGGAATATCAGTACCTTTGTCATTACCTCTTATGATCAACTCACATGATGTAGGCACTCTCGGTGGTGACGTGTCACATGGTGAAGGTGATGTAGCCCTCACAACAATTGATGTGGTTGTCATACTATGCCTAGTAGTTGAAGGAACAACCGTATCAACTCTTGAAATGTGCACCTTGCGCTCGTTCTCCTTGTGGGCAACACGTTGTTTTATTACCTGTTCAGCTTTGCAAGCAAGACAAAACAAACGATGCATAGAATAACACTTTTCATGAATTAGTATCTCCTGAATATCACGGTTTAATCCTCCCCAAAATCTATCCATAAAATCTTCTTCACTTTCTTCTAATGAGGAATGCAACAAGGTCGTTTGTAAATCGTCATAATATTTCGTTACGGTGTCACTACCTTGTTTTAAATTTTCGAACTTTTTAATCATGTCACGAGTGTAATAAGTAGGAACGAATGTGTGTCTCATGGCAAGTTTTAAATCATCCCAAGTAATATGTATATAATCAGGGTGTAAACGACAATATTCACTCCACCAAACTGAAGCATAACCAGTGAATGAATCAATCGCGACCTTAACTTTTTTATGTTCAGCAAAATTATGAGAAGCAAATATATCATTTATTTCGAACTCCCATTCAATATATAAAGCAAGTCTAAAACGGTGATTAAATGGTGGTATAGAAACATTAACCTGATCATGTGTATTAGAATGTCTTTGCACTTCTCGTGACGGTTGTGGTATTTGCTTAGGTGGTGGCACGTCTCCCACGATTGACGAAGCCCACAAACTGACAAATCTGGATCCTGTCATGATTAGTAGAAACAAGAAATAAAATCCAAGAATATTGTTCCTATGAACTACTGGGATGTGGTGGTAAGACGCTCACAGTAAAGCAAATATCAATGTCTTACAAATTCTTACCATGCAGCAGGTGGTGACCGGCAAACGATGGTGTCAATATCTCCGAAGATTGAGTACAACGATTACCAGGTGAACGTATGCATACACGGTGTAGAAATATATGGAGCTTAGAAGGCTTAATATATGGTAGCAAAAGATTAGCAATAATCAATTCAGAGATGCAATGTTGAATAAACGCTCAACGACGGTACTGTGCTGGTCCTAGGCTAGACCGTACTAGAGACGCGAGCCTAGAACACTAATGAAGTCATGGCGTAGGACAAATAGCAGCAAAGGATGATAGGAATTAGCTCTGGACAGCAAGATATAAGTGAAGATCACAATGGCAGTAAAGACAATGATGATAAATGACCGCCAAGCAGGATATACCGAAACTCTCTCTACAACTTTCCTATGAAAGATAATATGTAAAATTTCTGATATTTTTTCTCAAGAATGCTACTGACTCAAGCTTTCGTATGCAAAAAGAATCACTCAATTCTGAGTTCGTATGAGGAGTCAAATAATTCAGAAACGAACCTGAAAAATAATGACAAACTGTGTTCACGACTTTCGGAGGGCAAAAAGTCCTATTTAGAAGCCGATTTGGAGGTGACAATAATGAACTAACTTGATGAACTATTCAGATGCGGCTCGTCGATAGCTCGAATTTGAATACTCGTGGAGCCAAAACGGAGTTCGTATGAGGAAGATACGCCTGTTTTACTGAACACTGCACAAAACAGATTTCAATCCGAATTCAGATACGAGATTGAGTCTAGATAGATCCGAAATTTGTTTTTTTTTCTCTTCTCTCTTTTTTTTTCACTGACTTTTTTTTTGTCTTCTTTTTTTTTTCTCTCTCTCTTACTTTTTTTTTCTCTCTCACTTTTTTTTTCCAACAAAATCAAATAAGATGCAGATTGGATCAAGCGTAGATGTGAACGACCTCAAGTATGATAATGACAATGACCGAAATAGGCGGTGGAAATTGATGTGGGCAACAACGGAAGGGATGACGGCTGTGTGCTGGTGGTATATGGCAGCAGCGATGAAGATGGTGCGGCGGTGGCGTGACAATCTGTGGACAGAACTCGAAACTCTAAGGCACTAGATGCTAAGACCAGCAACTCGACACGACGATGCAACCGATAATTCAACTATGCAAGCACGGAAAAGAAAATTGCAAAGGCTCAGACTGGCTTGGACAAAGGATAAATAGATCTAACTTTTTTTTGTATGGCTTTTTCTTGGGTAATAGGTAAGAAAAATAAATCTAATCTAGGGATAACAGGAAATTCTCACCGAGTAACCTGAAAACTGATACCACTTGATAGAGGCGAGGGTCCCGATCTTTCGATGAGATGATAACTATCGATTTGGTGGAGACTACTTTGACGATCCGACTTCGAACGTGCACGACGTTGCGCCTTAGCAATCGCTAAACCAATCTCCAAGAGGTTATTGACCACGCCGGAGCACGATCAACCTGACCACGAAGGTCTATTCCTGCAAGCAATCGAAGAACAAGCAAGAATATGATAATGCAATCTGAATATTGCGAATATAGATGAAGTATTGATAATGGTGGGGTTCCGAAAGCGGTCTTGGTCTGGTCGTTGGACACAAACGAAGTACACGAAGTTGCAATGGCTAACTTTTAACTAAACAAAACCCCAGGAAAAGCTACTAGATTGATCTACTTATATAGGAGCAAGGGGTGGCGGCCAAGGAGGTGGGAGGACGTCCCAAGGCAGCCTAAAACTAACCCTAGGTCGTACAAGGCCTATGGGCCCAAGTGGAGGTGATGCAACACCTTTGGACTTGTAGTTTGATTCGGATTCTGGTGCAACGTCATATTGTTTCGTCAATATCTCCACGCTACAGACGAATTTGAAGGTGATTCAAATTGGTACGGAAAGCAGATAAAATCTACTTTTCATCAAAAAAAGAATCACCCAATTCGGAGTCCGGATGAAAAAGTTATTGCCGTTTTGGTACAGGTATATCTGTGCAGTCCGAATCTGAGTCCAGAACGTGAGAGACTTGGACTCTATCTTCTCTTGGCCAAAAAGTGATGTGAGAGAACTTGTTGAATAGCACCTAATTGTTTCCTTTGACATGAGAGGACCTCTTGAATAGCACCCAACCATTTCCTCTTCTTTTGTCATCACACGTGGTTCATACAAGTGTTCGTCCATCCTGCATTTAGGCATAAAATAAAAATAGGTGAAGTATTTTTGTTCCGGATAACATAAATAAATTATTGCATAACTCTTATAAGAAATCACCTCACAAATATGCATGTATGCAATATTTTTGGTCGTATCCAAGGTAGTCATGTCCTCATCATTGGGAACTGCACCTTTTGCACCAACCGAGTATCTTTTTTGGCTATGTTGTTACTCCACAGGGAATTGAAGTTAATGAAGCCAAGATTGATGCTATTGAGAATTGGCCGCAGCCCAAAACGGTCACACAAGTGAGGAGTTTTCTTCGCCTCGCTGGTTTCTATATGCGTTTTGTGAGAGATTTCAACACCATTGTTGCACCTCTCAATGACCTTACAAAGAAGGATGTCCCTTTTTCTTGGGGTACTGCACAGGAAGAAGCCTTCACGGTATTGAAAGATAAGTTAACACATGCTCCCTTACTCCAACTTCCTAATTTTAGTAAGACTTTCGAGCTTGAATGTGATGCTAGTGGAATTGGATTAGGAGGTGTGTTATTACAAAATGGTAAACCTGTTGCATACTTTTTTGAAAAATTGAGTGGGCCTCGTCTGAATTATTCTACTTATGATACGGAATTATATGCTCTTGTTCGGACTTTGGAAACATGGCAACATTATTTATGGCTCAAAGAATTTGTTATACATTCTGATCATGAATCTTTGAAACATATTAAAAGTCAAGCAATACTGAACCGTAGACATGCTAAATGGGTTGAATTCATTGAAACTTTACCTTATGTCATTAAACACAATAAGGGAAAAGAAAATGTTATTGATGATGCATTGTCTCATCGTTATACTATGCTTTCACAACTTGACTTTAAAATATTAAGTTTGGATTACATCAATGATCAATATGTGCATGATGTTGAATTTAAAGATGTGTTGCAGAATTGTAAAGAAGGGAGAACATGGAACAAGTTCGTCATTAATGATGGATTTTTGTTCCGTGCTAACAAGCTATGCATTCCAGCTAGCTCCGTTCGTCTTTTGTTGTTGCAGCAGGCGCATGGAGGAGGATTAATGGGACACTTTGGCGTGAAGAAGACGGAGGACATACTTCCTACAGATTTCTTTTGGCAAAAGATGCGACGAGATGTTGAGCGTTTTTTTGCTCGCTGCACTACACGTCAAAAAGCTAAGTCACCACTCAAGCCTCATGGTTTATATATGCCTTTCCTGTACCTAGTGTTCCTTTGGAGAACATATCTATGGACTTTGTTTTAGGTTTACCTCGAACAAAGAAGGGGAGGGATAGCATATTTGTTGTCGTGGATAGATTTTCAAAAATGGCAGACTTTATACCATGTCATAAAAGTGATGCTGCTGCTAATGTTGCTGATTTGTTCTTTCGTGAAATTATTCGCTTGCATGGTGTGCCAAATACAATTGTTTCATATCGTGATGCTAAACTTCTTTGCCACTTTTGGATATGGTTATGGGCTAAGTTGGGGACTAAAATGCTTTTTAGTACACAGATGGACAAACTGAAGTAGTCAATTGATCATTTTCTACTATCTTAGGGTTGTTTTGAAGAATAACTTGAAAATGTGGGAAGAGTGCTTGCCTAATATTGAATTATCTTATAATCGTTCATTGCATTCTACTACTAAGATGTGCCCTTTAGAAATTGTGTATGGTTTCATACCTCGTGCACCTATTGATTTGTTGCCTCTTTCATCTTCGGAGAAGGTAAATTTTGATGCTAAACAACGTGATAAATTGATCTTAAAAATGCATGAGGTAACCAAGGAAAACATTGAGCGTATGAATGCTAAATACAAACTTGCTGGAGATAAGGGTAGAAAACATGTTGTTTTTGCACCTGGAGATCTTGTTTGGTTACATTTGGTAAGGATAAATTTCCTGATTTGCGCAAGTCAAAGCTAATGCCACGTGTTGATGGTCCTTTTAAGGTGTTAGAGAAGATAAATGATAATTCATATAAACTTGAGCTGCCTACAGAGTTTTGGGTTAGTCCCACTTTTAACATTGCAGATTTGAAGCCTTACTTGGGTGAGGAAGATGAGCTTCCATCGAGGACGACTTCATTTCAAGAAGGGGAGGATTAGTTGTTCTCACAAGAGTAGTGTAGCTAAAAGTGTCGGTTAGTCATTAGTGCTGGCGCCAAGGACATGGCCAACGCTAGCAGTAATTGGTGTTGTGTTACCTAGGGCTGTTCTAATACTTGAAAAATGGCGTGTGAAAATGCGTACAATAATGTGGATCAAAGTATAGAATAATGCAAATTATGAGGGTCACACAAATGAAGTACACAAATATCATGCGAAGTATTACACAATGAAAAGTACACAAAAGTGTAGTACACAAATTAATCAAGTAGTACGACGTCGTTTGACAATCCTCTCAGAGAGGGTTTGGGTCTTTTTAATCTTGCTTGAATACTTCTGTCCCGGTTTATGACTCTTTCGTAAGAGGGGACGTCCTGTCTCGGGGAACGTAGTTCTGCTCCTTCTGGTGGTGTAATTTTCATCGTCATCATAGTTCTCTTCTTTTGGGTCGACACCAAACTGATCATAGTCATACTCGTTGGCCACTCCATCCATCCCGACGATGGATCTCTTGGATCTCCTGACAACAACACGACTTGGCTTTGCCGGTTCAGTTATGTAGAAGCATTGTGACACGTCCTTAGCGAATACCCAAGGCTCATATTTGGCGGTAATTCCTTTGACACCCTTTGCACCAGCAGCTTGTGCTTCGGGCAGGGACATGGTAATGGCACCACGTTCTTCCTTCTCGACATTCTTCGCCCATCTGACCCGGAACAGTGGCACCGTGTGATCTTCGGCGTACTCAAGTTCCCATATCTCTTAGATCCTTCCATAGCATCTGTTAGTTTCATTCTTAGTGGCGGCAATTATCTTGACGCCTGAGTACTGGTAATCAGAGTTTTTGTCTTTTGCCTCAGTATAGAATGTGTATCCATTAATATCATATGATTGGCAGGTGGCGGCGGTGCATGCAGGGCCTACTGCTAAAGCATAGATGAGATTTGCATTGGCAATACCCGTTGACAGTGGTTTCTCCCGAATTCACTCTTTTAACCAAGCTGCAAATTTGGAGTTGTGCTCTCTAATGATTTGGGCTTTGGTCCTCTGCCTCCGTGCCATTGCATGCTCTCTCTTTAAGGTGTCCTTGTGAGTCTACTACCAAGGAGTGATTATATCTGCTTGTTGTAACAACATTGTGTGCGCTCTGTCGAAGTCATCTCGGCGGTTCTGTATATCCACGTTTAAATCACCCTTCAACTGTGAGTGACCTACTCCATCAAGCCTATCAGCATGCTTCCTCGTGGGCAAACCAAGAGATTGATCATCATCTATATAATTATTGCAGAATGATGTGCACCCTTCGGTCAGATAGGCCTGGACGATGCTTCCATCCGGACGGGCTCTGTTATGAACATAACCCTTCACAGTTCCATTCATCCTTTCAAACGGGATCATGGTATGCAAGAATGTCGGTCCAAGGTCTTTAACCTCAGAAACAACATGAACTAGGAGATGCACCATCACATCAAATAATGAAGGGGGGTATATCTCAAGCTCACATAGTATTGTGATGATCTCCTCTTGTAGTTGAGTGATATGTCGCACACTGATCGACTTTTGAGAGAGAATGTCGAAAATGTTGCAGAAGTCAAGAAGTGTGTTGCGAACATGATCATCCATTATCCCTCTGAGGGCTACCGGAAATAATTGCGTCATCATCAGATGACAATCATGGGACTTCATGCGCTAAACCTTTGCTTATTTGTGTCAAGATATCTGCGTATGAGCCCCGAGTAACCAGAAGGAACTTTGGTCCCGTCAAGGCAATTGAAAAGTTGATGAAGCTCATCCTCATCGAGTGTGAAGCAAGCTAGGGGGCAATAATCTTCTTTGGTTTTTGACACAGTTTTGCCCTTCTTTGTCTCGCCAGCTATGGCGATGTTTTTTGCCCTTGGCCATCTCCTTGGTTCTTTTAAGGGATGCGGGTTGGAGCTCTTCCCTAATACCTATATGTTTCAAGTCTTGTCTTGCCCTCGTACCATCTTTACTTTTTTCTGGCATGTCAAACAGTGTGCCAAGCAAACTCTCACAGATATTTTTTGTGATATGCATCATATCAAGAGAATGAGGCGAACTGAGTAGTTCCCAATACTTCAAGCCCCAGAAAACAGACTTTCTTTTCCATACTTTTAGCAGCGTTTTCTTAGCCTTCTTTTTCTTCCTTCCTGGCCTCGGGCAATCTATCCAATTCTTTAACATCTCATGGATTTCTTCTCCACTCCTCTTACGTGGTGGCTCTCAGGCCTCATCCGTGTTGTCGAACAGGTCACCACGACTTCTCCACTCATCATATTTGTCAAGCCACCTTCGATGGCCCATGAACACTATTTTGCAACTGCCCTTTTTTGATAGCTGGAGAAAAGATGTGTCATCCATACATTTATCACATCCGCAATTTCCATGACACGCTTGTCCGGAAATATATCCGTAAGCTAGATAGTCATGAACGGTCGTGAGCAATGAGGCTCTCATTGGAAAATAGTTTCCAGTGCTGGCGTCCCATGTTTTGACCCCTTCAGCCTTCCATAATATGTCTAACTCCTCCTTCAATAGCTCAAGATATGTATTGATATCGTTGCCTGGTTGGAGCGGTCCTTGAATGAGCATTACCATGTGTATGTACATTTGTTTCATGTACTATGTGTGCTACTCTGCTTGCCAAATGGATTTTGTCCATCGCTACTGACACCCAACCTGGGGTTTCTTGGTTCTACTACGAATTCTGGTTCAATGCAATCGAGTGCTTTCCACTGACAAGCATCTGGAATATGTCTCAGAATGCCATCATTTTTGGATTTCCTAGTCTGGTGCCAAGTCATGTTCTTTGCTTCCTTCGCGTCAGCGAAATAACGCTGCAGGTGTGGAATCAACGAAAGGTACCATAGAACCTTTCGAGGACCTTCTTTCCAGGCTTGTATCAGGGGTCCTTGCAAGTTGAACACTCTGTTTTATGCTCATGCTCTTTACGATATAAGATGTAGTCATTTATGCGTGCATGATATCTTGCATGCAGCAAATCAAGAGGGCACACGATCCTTTTCGTCTCATCAACACTCTTAGGCAACAAATTCCCCTTGGGCAAAACTGTATGTAAATATTCCAATGTAGCATCCAGACTTGCGTATGTGCTCTCGTATCTTGCCTTGATGTCTAGAAGTTTGAGCATGACGTGCAAGCAGGTGTGCTCGGGATCGCAACCTTCATACAGTGGAGCATTCGCATCTAACTCCAATTGCGCCAATTTGAGAGCCTCCGTAATAGCAGCTCTCTCATTTGTCGTCTTCTTCTGAAGCAGTTCTTTAACATGGGGATCCTGTAGCATTTCAGCCAACGACATATCCTGGCAGACATGGTCATCTTCATGTTCGGGTGGCGTTTCATCATTTCCTCCTCTAGGCGCATGTTCATTATTGTTTCCTCCTTCGGGCGGCCCTGCTAATTCATCATCGAAAGGGTTCTCCGCTTCCATATCCGCCGCTCCGTCATCGTCGTCATGTACATCATCATTCTCCTCACCATGCTTTGTCCATCGTGTATAACCTTCAATGAAACCACGAGGAAGCAAGTGCGCGAGGACGCTACCATCGAACGGGTTATGGAAAATTCCATTTTTGCAGGCCTTACATGGACATAATATATGCGTTTCACACTTTTGTATCATAATCGTCATCATGAAATTGAGAAAGGCCTTCACACTTTGATACATATTGAATCTTTCGATAGATCAAAGTAGACTGTAAAGGGAAATACAAAAAGAATTACATATATATTAACAACGAGCGAGGGCATAAAAAATTCGGCATGACCTTTGCTAAAAATGATTCATATTGAGTACCAGAAATTTGACGAAACAGAAATAAATCAACGTTTCGCCAAAACATTGGAAACTCTCTCTGCAAAATCGACATCCATGCACGTTTCACCATATAACAATCACACACGTACGTAACATGCATAATGAAATGACGAGGAAGTGTTTTCTGTTAATTACCTCAAGCAGAAGAGACACGAGTCGAGCTAGTCCTTGATCGACCGCGGGAGAGGCCGATCGACCATACGTAGGTTCGAGGGCGCTATTAATGGAGGGTGAAGGAAAATTTAATGCAAGCGGGTGGAGGAAAGAGCTAGATAGCTAGCTTACAGAGTGGGTGTGTGGAGGCTAGCAAACGTAACTAATGCATCACCAAGCTAGCTAGATCAAACCATCTAATTAAGAATCATGATAAAATAATTGGGTTTCTCAATATGAGGGGGAAAGAGGAATAGGAAGAGCAAGAGGAAGAAGAAGGGGAATATAGTGTATACACAAGACCGGCTATCACGTGGTAATAGTGTTGTGACTTTATTATTGGCGTTTCAAGACAACAAGACACCAGCACTAACATGTATATTCCTGGCGTGCCATTGTATGCTATCCAGTGTTATGTAGGCCCCAATGTTGACCTAAAAAGTGGACCCACAAAATAATCTATTGGCGTCCGGACAAAAGCAACGGCATAGATATAGGAAATACTGCCGGCGTAGTTCCAATCTGGTACGCAAATAGTAAGTTACGCCTGCACACAACCTTGGAGGCCACATACAAGTGGCGTTCCACGTACGTCCAGCGCCAGCACTAAGTAACTAGCAATGTCATACCAAAATGGCCGACGCCAGTGATATTTGAAAAATAAAGTGCTGGTGTCGGCTAAAACGACACGCCACCAACAAGATTTGTGGCTAGCCATTTCTCTACTAGTGAGGTCCAGGCCTTCCAAAAGCTTGTCCTTACTTCTTCTTCCTTATCTTACAAGCTTCCCTCGCGGATGGTGTAGACATACGTTGGTCCTTGCATGACTCCACGTCGTTCATGGGGTTCTGACAAGACCTATGCATGCACACGACAGTAGTGTCAAGTAGTATACCATCCTCGAAGGGGTGAGGTGAACACATGTAAAGGAGATGATTCACCTTTATGTATGTGAAGTAGAGTTCGCACGTGTCACTTGCCAAATGGACTCTTGACATGGTGATGTCCGTAGGATGCTCCGCATCAGACCATCTATTCTTGCTTCCAAATCCTTGTTCATCAACTAGTAAGAATCAATCCCATCTCCAATCACGTTAACACAAGCCTTGAAAACTTTCTCCAACTCCCAAATCATTTCCTTCATCTCCTCTGGGGTTGGTGGCTTCTTTCCCCACTCAGATTGAGGAGGCCCCAGAGGAAATAACAGAACAGATCCACGGATATTGAATTGATAGGGATTAGGAGGGTACCCATCTAAAATAGTGTCATCATCTCCCTCTTTTGCTTGTTCTTCCTCCTTGATCTCCACCACCTCGGACTTTTCCTCCATATCCTCCTTCTCCTCAGGAGGTTATTCCTTAATGTTGAGCTTCCTGAGGTCTTCCCACCCTGAGGGCACAACATCATCCAAGTTGGGGAAGGGGATGATGCGAGCAAAAGTGGATGAGGTCTTGTTGCTCATGGTGGCGATCGTTCTTGTTACCTACAACTAAAAGCTTTTTGGAGGAGATGGGAAGCAAAGAAGTTGGGAGATTAGATGGTTTTAGGTTTATGGATGTCCCTCTCTTCATTTTGTAAAGACTAATCCTATAGGTAATCATGAGATATGAGATAAAAGTATTACAAAGAAATCAAAACGAAATCGAGAATGTATCACGCCAGCCGGATCAACGACGGCCTTCCATGCGAGCGCTTGCGCCCATATGGCCAGTCGTTTGACCCGCTGCTATATATTTCTCTCTCTCTCTCTCTTTTTACCTTCCATAGAGAATGGACCAAACGACTGCTCATACGGGTGCGTTCGGTCGTCGGGAACACCGTCTTTGACTCTGTTCTCACAGCGTTCGTCGAGGACATTCCGAACGACCGCTCAAACGACTTTTTGCGTCCATATGGTATGTCGTCTTTGTCTCTGTCTCCCATAGCTCATCCGTCTCTTTTTCATATGACCTCCCAAACAGGCGGTCACGGTCGTTTGGAATGCCGTCTTTGCTTCTGTTGGCAACTCTGCCAGTTTCTTCCCTGGAAAAACTTTCATCCCTAAAATATTAGTGGCAAAGCTCCCTGCTATAGACAAAAAATTCCAAACTCTGAGACGTGAGATTTAACAAGTCTAACAAAGCAATATAACTTTTATCTAGATATTCACATCCACCTTACCGGAGTGTTGATCTATACTCACTGTTCCTTACGGAGGGATTTGGCTTGCTCGATTGTGAGGAAACTTGATGAGGACATCCCTACTAATGTTACACCCACAGCCCCTCCTGCTATACATACTCGACCAGTTACAAGAACCCGCGCACGCCAACTAAATTATCAGGTAATTTCGTTTCTTGGAAATCCATCTAATGTTCATGAACATATAATGCTGCCTAAATTAGATACTTTTGTTTTACTTATGAATGAAGGACCTAGCATGGACAAGAAGGATGGCCATTGGAGCGGGATCAAGCATGGAGAAGAAGGTGCGCGCGCGGGAAGGAACAATGGACTTTCAAGTGCTGATTTTCGCACTTTGAAGCCACCATAAGGAGTGCTTGGAGGCTTGGACGAAATATACAAGATGCCACTTCATAAATTTCGTCCATAGGCTAATATAGGTGCTGCGTCACCTTATTTTTGGGCCAGGCCCATGTAATTTCGAAATACCACTTATTAGGCTGTTTTTAGAGTCCGTTTGTGTGGGTAAACGGAGTTAGGGCTGGTTTCGGACCCCTCCTCCAAGGGGCCATGAAATCCCCCTCTATTTCCCCATATATATAGCCCTTAGGGCTTCGTTTTAGACTTGGGTTTTGTTTAGATTGAAAGTTAGCCATAGCTGCAACTTCGCGTTCTTCGTTTGTGTTCCACGACCAGACAAAGGCGTCACAGAACACCACTTTCATCAATAAAGCTTTCCTCTTATATTCGCAATATCCAGATTGCAATATTAGTTTCTTGCTTGTTCTTCGTTTGCTTGTAGGAAACAGACCCTCATGGTCAGGTTGATCGTGCTCCCGCATGGTCAATAACCTCTCAGAGTTGGTTTAACGATTGCTAAGGCGCGACGTCCTCACACGTTCGTAGTCGGATCGTCAAAGTCGACTCTACCATAAACGATAGCCACATCTCATCGAAAGACAGGGACAACTTCGCCTCTATCAAGTGGTATCAGATTTCCAGGTTGCTCGGTGAGATTTTACCAGTTTTTCGTAGTTTAGATCGCATCTGTTTCTCAGACCTATAGTCCACGAAAAAGCCAACAAAAAAAATTAGGGTCAGATCATCATATCCGAACCAATCCGAGTCTTTGCAATTTTCTATTCGGTGTTTGCTTTGTTGAATTTGCGGTTGCATCATCGTGTCAAGTTGCTGGTTTTAGAGTCTAGTATTTTAGAGTTTCGAGTTCTATTCACAAGTTGTCACGCCGCCGGCACACCATCTTCATCGTCGCTGCCATATACCACCACCATGCCATCTTCATCGCCGCTGCCATATACCACCACCACGCTACCATCATCGCCGCTGCCATATATACCACCACCATATATCAGCCATCAATCCGTATACATATATACCTCTTATATATCCTACTCTTCCCTTTGTTCATCCGCAAGGTATATCTTTATGCGTTGTCCATTCACGATATAGAGACCATTCTTACCTCCTTTAAGATGAACAACTCCAAAATTGCATACCTCTTCTATCTCATAGGGCCCTTACATGCGAGATTCGAGCTTCCCTGGAAACAACTTGAGACGAGAGTTTAATAGCACTACCTTATCCCCCACAATGAAAGTTCGTTTCAGTATCTTATGATCATGCAACATTTTAACCATTTCTTTGAACAACTTCGCACTCTCGTAAGCACTGTTGCAAAGCTCACCTAGAGCATGCGTATCCAACAACCTCTTTCTCCAGCTTCTTTAAGATTAAGATTAATAAAATTTGATTGACCGGAAAGCTTTACGCTCTAATTCTAAAGGTAGATGAGAAGCCTTACAATACACCATCTTGTATGGTGACATCCCCATGGGATTCTTGTAAGCGGTGCGGTAAGCCCAGAGTGTTTCATTCAGCTTTGCTGCGCAATCTTTCCTGGACTTCTGCATCGTCTTTTGCAGTATCGCCTTTATTTCCCTGTTAGAGACTTCCACCTGGACACTACTTTGTGGATGATATGGTGAAGCCACTCAGTGAGTCACTCCATACTTACGAAGTACTCTTTCAAATATTCTCTATAAAAATAAGATCCACCATCAGTGATAATAATTTTAGGAACTCCAAACCTGCGCAGTATGATGTCCTTATATCATTTTCAACGAACTAGCAATGTGCATGCTTGGTTGGCAGGGCTTCAACGCACATTGTAACATAATCTACAACTGTCGGTGTCAAAACCGGCGGATCTCGGGTAGGGGGTCCCGAGCTGTGAGACTTGGATCGATGGGAACAGGAAACGAAGGGGACAAGGTTTTACCCAGGTTCGGGCCCTCCTATGGAGGTAATACCCTACGTCCTGCTTGATTATATTGATGATATGGGGATTACAGAGTTGATCTACCTCGAGATCCAGTAGCTAAAACCCTAGATGAGTTCTGTTGTTCTACAACCTAAAACCCTCCGGCTTATATAAACGCCAGGGGTCCCTAGGGTTTACACACATGGTCGGTTACACGTCGAAGGGATAAACATGCCTATTCACTACTTTAAACGTGGAGGACACGCCACGCTTCTAGAAGCTTCCTTTCTGGAGTCTGGGTCTTCCATCAATCCAATGTCCGGCATACGGCCCATATAGTTCGGCCTATAACGAATAGGTCGGCCTTCCGAGGACCCCTCAAACCAGGACTCCCTCAGTAGCCCCCGAACTAGCCTCCAATGCCAAGAGTCCTAGCTTCAGCTGCTTCATGTGATCAAAGTCTT
This sequence comes from Elymus sibiricus, assembly GCA_039707655.1. Classification (NCBI taxonomy): domain Eukaryota; kingdom Viridiplantae; phylum Streptophyta; class Magnoliopsida; order Poales; family Poaceae; genus Elymus; species Elymus sibiricus. The sequence goes on from CM077665.1 coordinate 246,732,240, forward strand.
CGGCTTGCGAGGCGAGTTCCTTCCTCCACATAGTGACCGGTCAAATTAGTTCGGCCTCCGACGACGTGTAGTTTTTCCGATCATAGATCGTCCAAACACCATGAGTCACCGGCCCCGAAGGCCAAACGTCAGGGAGTAAATAGCGAACCCTAACAACTTTTCAGATGAAAAGTCATGGCCCACCACGACCACCGAACCAGTCGTAAAGACTCGATTCGCGATTCGAGGCCGTTTCCAACAGCACGATCCATCAATGCACAGATCGTGCCCCGTTTTATACGGGATATGTTTAGTCATGTGCATATAACGGCACGCACACCTTGGGAAGCGGAGAGATTTACGGCGCCGTGAGGGGAGGCTAACCGGCAGTAAGCTCAATAAAAGGGGAAGAAAACCCCAGGGCTTATCCGCACTTCCCATTCGCATCCCTGCTTCCCCAATCTCCGAGCTTCCAGAGCCCAGATCTAGGTTTTCCATCCTTCCTCCTCCGAGCTTAGCCATGGCCAGCTCCGGTTCTAACGGCAAGTGGGAGGCTTCCTCGGTGACAGACCAGGACATCCGGGACCTCAAGGAGGCCAGATACCTCCCCGCCAACATCTTCCACCGCGCCGCAGAGGAGGGCCAGGTGATCCCCACCCCCAAACCAGGCGAGAGGGTGGTCTTCATCCCACATTTCATCCGAGGATTAAGCTTCCCGCTCCACACCTTCGTGAGCGGCCTCATGTACTTCTACGGGCTTGAGTTCCACGACCTCCCGCCGAACTCGTTTATGCATATATCGGCCTTCATCATAGTCTGTGAGGCTTTCTTGCGGGTCGAGCCACACTTCGGACTGTGGCTCAAGATCTTCAACATCAAGCTGAAGTGTGTCGCAGGTGCCCATGCAGACTGCGGCGGGGCAGTCATCAGCAAGCTCCCTCGCGCGGTATGGCCGTCCGGCACCTTCATTGATACCATCAAGACCTGGCAGAAAGAGTGGTTTTACATCACCGAGCAAAGGGAGGAGGGCGGAACTGTTCCTGCCGAATTGAGATCCGGCCCTCCGACCAGATTGACCTCATGGGTCCGAAAGAGCCTTGATCGGGGGTCGGATACCGAGGTGGAGGACCTGTAGAGGGGCATTGCCTCCCTAATAAAAGAAAACATCGATCTGACCAGCGTGGTCCAGATCATGCTCCGACGGCGTATCCTCCCCTGCCAGCGCCGGGCCTCTCCTATGTGGACTTACCGGACTGACGATGATCCTACGATCCGTCAGCTCTTCCGCACCACTCGGGAGAAGCTATGGAAGGCGCTGTTCAAAGCGTAGGAGAAGTGGCCGGGCAAGAAGGAGGACAAGGGCCTGAGCGCCATCAAGCCCCCACCCGAGGTATAGCATAGTTTTATTTGATCGGCTCTGTCTTCCTAAAGATACTCTAAGCATTTTCCGATCACCTTTCACAGGAATGGCTGAGCAAAGCAACGGGCATCAAGTGTCCGGCTCCACAGCCCGAAGACCCCAAGTCTCCGCTGTTGTTGGATATGCTCGTCGTGGCGCCTTACAAGGCGAGAGAGAAGAAGGAGAAAAAGAAGACAGGCCGAGCCGGCCTGCGCATCAGGGACCAGCCGGAGGCTGTGTCCGAAGAAACCCATGCCTCCTCGAACCAGGAGGAGGAGCACAAGGGTGAGGAGGGAGGCGATTCCCCCCTCACAGGAAAGAGGGCGGTGTCATCAGACGCCCCGGAGGACTTAGATCCTCCCGCCCCGAAGAAAGCGCGCCGGACACAGGTTATCTCGTCCGACGACAGCTCGGACTCGGATACTGGGTCCGAGGACTTCGAGAGGGTTCCGCGAAGGAACCTCAGGGTCAAGCCCCCACCTCGAAGGTACAAATCCGAAGACCTTTCCGAGCTATTAGTGCTAAGTTTCGAATACTATTAACATGTGAACGCTTATTGAACTGCAGCCCACCACAAGTCCTCCCCACCGATCAAGTGTCGGACGGGGAGACCCCGCCCGCCGAGCTAGCGGAGAGCGGGACCGCGTCACACCCCTCTCCTCCGGGCACCGCGAAGGATGCCGCGGAGGTGTCCTCCCAACAGGCTCCCTTGGAGCCGGACACTGGGGGTGATGACGTCATGGCCGAGGCCAACACCTCGGTCGCCGAAGACCCGGGAGAGAGGCCTCTCCCGGATACTGAGGAGACCAGACGAGAAGACGTCCAGTCACCTCCAAGGCGGTCTCCGGAGCGCACCATGCCTCCAGAGGCACCGGTTCAATCTCCGATTGGAGATCGGGCCAATCGATCCCCGCCGGCGCCATCGACCAATGGGTGGCCGGCTATGGGGGAGGCTCTATCAAGCGCCTCCATCTCCGGGGAGCACCGCACTCTTATGGGTGTGGTACTACAGAGCATTCAGTCCGTGGATATCGGACTGAAGGAGGCCTTCAACGGTCTCCTGACGGTCTTTCAGGTAAGCCATGTAATGCTCTATTTTGTGAAATATTGATTTCTTTGAGTAATTATTATATACATGGCAGCCCCCGAGCCCTAGGTGAGTTTAGAAAAACTTACCTGGGGGTCTATAATAGAGCATTATCCGAACTAAGACAAATGTGTGTTCGGAATGTTGTAGCCGCCTAAAAAAGGACCGGGCCCATGATTTTATTTAGGACAGTTCGGAAGCTTTTCAACCCATGTAACTTGATATAGTTGGTTTGTATTTTGTAGGCTTCGTCTGCGGCGGCGGCTTCTAACGCTGCCGAGCTGGACGAGCTAAATCGGAAGCTCAAAAGCTCCGAAGACGAGCTTGACACTCTGAACAAGAGATTCGACGAGGCGCAAGGTAAGCCAGATGAGAGTATCAAAACTCTTCTTTACCGTACTATCGACACGGTTTCTTGATATAAGTCTATGCTTTATGCAGCCTCGGCGAAGGAGATTGAGAAGCTCAAAGCCGAGCTTGAGAAAGCGAAGCAGGAAGCTTTGGTTGAGAAGGCGGCAGCCAAAGAAGCGGCTACCGCGCTATCCGCCCTGAGAGCCACTAGCGACAAGCATGAGGCTCGGGTGGAAGAAATTCAACAGGAGCTCAAGGACGCTGGCCAAAAGTGCGAGGTCCTTGAGCGGAAAGGGAAGGAGCAGGTCGCCGAACTATCCACCCTAAAAACCGATCTCCAAAAGGAGCGGGTGGATAGGCGGTCCTATGAAGAGGAGATCGGCTAGGCTAAGGCTATCATGGATGGTAAGCCATATTTATTGCAGTGTATCTTCGGGGATAGGAAGTTCAAACTGCTTACCCAAGTATGGCGTTCCTTAGGCGCCTGCTCGGACCTCCAGAAGAGCGCCGCGGACGCAAACCAGTTCTATGTTTCGCGGGGAGAAGGAGACTAAGCTCGGCTGTTTTGGGCGCAATTCGAAGCCCCCGGGCGCTCTCCTCTCCTCGTTGAGCAGCTGAAGCAGCTGGTGGAGCTACACCGGATGGCGGAGCCGGCCATGAAGGATCTCTGCATCTGGCTATGGCGCAACGAGCCACTGCCGGGCAGCTTCTTCGGCCTGGTGCAAAAGCTGAGCGACGCCTCTCCTCGGATCGACGCACTGAGGCAATCTTCCTGCATTGAGGGAGCTCGGATGACCTTCACGAAGGCCAAGGTGCACTGGCCGGGGCTTGATCCGATGAAGATAGCCATCGCCCCTCCGCCTCCTGGAAAGGAGCATAGGCGCCCCGAGCTGTACTTCTCCGGAGTTATGGAGGGTGCTCGGGCCATAGAATCTTAGTGTTCGAGAGAGAACGTGTATGAATAAATTGTTGTAATATGTCCGAAGACCTTTCAGCATGTATATATTTAAAATGCATGGCTTATCATGTCTTGTATGTTTTGCATCCTTTATAACTCCTGTGTGGCCGTTAAAACTGAAAGCGGTGAGTCGCCGGCTTCAGCCCCCATGTAGATACTACGCGGGGTGTCCGTGCCAACGCACTGTGACCCTTAGCCGAACTGTCGGTACCCGAAGGCGGTAGTGCGGGGCGGACAAGGCAATCGGACTATAATGCTTTATTGCTTTCACTTAGCCGTAGGGGCGCGAGAAAGGAGTGCGGGAGGCTGATGACTAGCCCCCAAGGTTCGTGATGTTCGGAATAACCGTGACCGAAGCCTATATCACGTGGTTTGTACTAATACCAAACCCATCGTATGACATGGAATAACCTCTGACGAGATCTAGTTAAGCTCGGATTCGCAGACCGGTTCTCGCATACCATGACAGTCAGTTTTCGGCTTTCTCCACTGAGGTGCTTGACCAGACTAGCCGGAAGCACAATCGCAGTGGTGCTCCCTTTGCCCCTTTAGCCGAACGAGCGAAACATAAAGGGGCAAGCACAGGAGCCGGGCAACCCAGCTATTGACCCAATACATAGCTCGGAACCAATGCATATAAAGCAGGATTCCAAGACGCCGAACACTAAATCAGTTGTGATTAGGGCGATTTTTAAGGTCGAGCCCCTGGTCTATTAGCCGGTTGCATCGTAAAGTATACCAAACAGGTTCGCAAGAAGAGGGAGAAAAGAGGGAGTGTTCCGAAAAGGGACAACAAAAAGATACTGTAGGATATATCTGTAATTTACTCAGCAACTCTTATTATTCAAATTGGCGGTACAACTATTTTACAGGTATAAAAAATATAAATCTTACAGGAGGGGTTGTATCAAGGGTCTTCGATAGGTGACCTGACGTCCTGGAAGTGCCCTGTCGCTTGTCCGCTCCTGCGTCTCCCGAAGAGTTGTACACCGTTATGGGTGTGGTATTCGGCGAGCAGACTCTGGAGAAAAAGCCTTGAGAAGTCGCCGAAACGTGGACGAGCTTTACGCCGTAGTGGGTACTTTATGGTACCCGTAGTGTGTCCGAAGACATGTTGATGGTGATAGTTCGGTGTAACCGAACACCATACCCTTTATTAGTTTTTCCCCACCGCTGCCCATGGAATTTTAAGCGCAAAGTTGTGCCTTCTTGGCACGTACTTTGCAGGTTCTAGGGCCGTGCGATGGGGGGCGAGTCCCTATTTACTGGGAGAGGAAGGTGTTGGTGCTTCGGATTGAGACCGAGCTTGCTTCCCAGCCTTGGGTGCCTTTACGGCGGATGTCGGCACTTGCCAATCATCGGTGTAGTGGAATTCGGCCGCCAGGGCCAACGCATGTTCCTCAGTTCGGAGGGAGCGCTCTGTGTTGCCATTGACAGTAATGACCCCCCTGGGGCCGGGCATCTTGAGCTTGAGGTATGCGTAGTGTGGAACGGCGTTAAAGCGAGCGAACGCTGTACGGCCGAGCAGGGCGTGATAGCCGCTGCGGAAAGGTACGATGTCGAAGATCATCCAAGTTGGGGAAGGGGATGATGCGAGCAAAAGTGGATGAGGTCTTGTTGCTCATGGTGGCGATCGTTCTTGTTACCTACAACTAAAAGCTTTTTGGAGGAGATGGGAAGCAAAGAAGTTGGGAGATTAGATGGTTTTAGGTTTATGGATGTCCCTCTCTTCATTTTGTAAAGACTAATCCTGTAGGTAATCATGAGATATGAGATAAAAGTATTACAAAGAAATCAAAACGAAATCGAGAATGTATAACGCCAGCCGGATCAACGACGGCCTTCCATGCGAGCGCTTGCGCCCATATGGCCAGTCATTTGACCCGCTGCTATATATTTCTCTCTCTCTCTCTTTTACCAGCCATAGAGAATGGACCAAACGACCGCTCATACGGGTGCGTTCTGTCGTCGGGAACACCGTCTTTGACTCTGTTCTCACAGCGTTCGTCGAGGACATTCCGGACGACCGCTCAAACGACTTTTTGCGTCCATATGGTATGTCGTCTTTGTCTCTGTCTCCCATAGCTCATCCGTCTCTTTTTCATACGACCACCCAAACAGGCGGTCGCGGTCGTTTGGAATGCCGTCTTTGCTTCTGTTGGCAGCTCTGCCAGTTTCTTCCCTGGAAAAACTTTCATCCCTGAAATATTAGTGGCAAAGCTCCCTGCTATAGACAAAAAATTCCAAACTCTGAGACGTGAGATTTAACAAGTCTAACAAAGCAATATAACTTTTATCTAGATATTCACATCCACCTTACCAGAGTGTTGATCTATACTCACTGTTCCTTACGGAGGGATTTGGCTTGCTCGATTGTGAGGAAACTTGATGAGGACATCCCTACTAATGTTACACCCACAGCCCCTCCTGCTATACATACTCGACCAGTTACTAGAGACCGCGCACGCCAACTAAATTATCAGGTAATTTCGTTTCTTGGAAATCCATCTAATGTTCATAAACATATGATGCTGCCTAAATTAGATACTTTTGTTTTACTTATGAATGAAGGACCTAGCATGGACAAGAAGGATGGCCATTGGAGCGGGATCAAGCATGGAGAAGAAGGTGCGCGCGCGGGAAGGAACAATGGACTTTCAAGTGCTGATTTTCGCACTTTGAAGCCACCATAAGGAGTGCTTGGAGGCTTGGACGAAATATACAAGATGCCACTTCATAAATTTCGTCGATAGGCTAATATAGGTGCTGCGTCACCTTATTTTTGGGCCAGGCCCATGTAATTTCGAAATACCACTTATTAGGCTGTTTTTAGAGTCCGTATGTGTGGGTAAACGGAGTTAGGGCTGGTTTCGGACCCCTCCTCCAAGGGGCCATGAAATCCCCCTCTATTTCCCCATATATACAGCCCTTAGGGCATCGTTTTAGACTTGGGTTTTGTTTAGATTGAAAGTTAGCCATAGCGGCAACTTCGCATTCTTCGTTTGTGTTCCACGACCAGACAAAGGCATCACAGAACACCACTTTCATCAATAAAGCTTTCCTCTTATATTCGCAATATCCAGATTGCAATATTAGTTTCTTGCTTGTTCTTCATTTGCTTGTAGGAAACAGACCCTCATGGTCAGGTTGATCTTGCTCTGGCATGGTCAATAACCTCTCAGAGTTGGTTTAACGATTGCTAAGGCGCGACGTCCTCACACGTTCGTAGTCGGATCGTCAAAGTCGACTCTACCATAAACGATAGCCACATCTCATCGAAAGACAGGGACAACTTCGCCTCTATCAAGTGGTATCAGATTTCCAGGTTGCTCGGTGAGATTTTACCAGTTTTTCGTAGTTTAGATCGCATCTGTTTCTCAGACCTATAGTCCACGAAAAAGCCAACAAAAAAAATTAGGGTCAGATCATCATATCCGAACCAATCTGAGTCTTTGCAATTTTCTGTTCGGTGTTTGCTTTGTTGAATTTGCGGTTGCATCATCGTGTCAAGTTGCTGGTTTTAGAGTCTAGTATTTTAGAGTTTCGAGTTCTATTCACAAGTTGTCACGCCACCGCCACACCATCTTCATCGTCGCTGCCATATACCACCACCACGCCATCTTCATCGCCGCTGCCATATACCACCACCACGCTACCATCATCGCCGCTGCCATATATACCACCACCATATATCAGCCATCAATCCGTATACATATATACCTCTTATATATCCTACTCTTCCCTTTGTTCATCCGCAAGGTATATCTTTATGCGTTGTCCATTCACGATATAGAGACCATTCTTACCTCCTTTAAGATGAACAACTCCAAAATTGCATACCTTTTCTATCTCATAGGGCCCTTACATGCGAGATTCGAGCTTCCCTGGAAACAACTTGAGACGAGAGTTGAATAGCACTACCTTATCCCCCACAATGAAAGTTCGTTTCAGTATCTTATGATCATGCAACATTTTAACCATTTCTTTGAACAACTTCGCACTCTCGTAAGCACTGTTGCAAAGCTCACCTAGAGCATGCGTATCCAACAACCTCTTTCTCCAGCTTCTTTAAGATTAAGATTAATAAAATTTGATTGACCGGAAAGCTTTATGCTCTAATTCTAAAGGTAGATGAGAAGCCTTACAATACACCATCTTGTATGGTGACATCCCCATGGGATTCTTGTAAGCGGTGTGGTAAGCCCAGAGTGTTTCATTCAGCTTTGCTGCGCAATCTTTCCTGGACTTCTGCATCGTCTTTTGCAGTATCGCCTTTATTTCCCTGTTAGAGACTTCCACCTGGACACTACTTTGTGGATGATATGGTGAAGCCACTCAGTGAGTCACTCCATACTTACGAAGTACTCTTTCGAATATTCTCTATAAAAATAAGATCCACCATCAGTGATAATAATTTTAGGAACTCCAAACCTGCGCAGTATGATGTCCTTATATCATTTTCAACGAACTAGCAATGTGCATGCTTGGTTGGCAGGGCTTCAACGCACATTGTAACATAATCTACAATTGTCGGTGTCAAAACCGGCGGATCTCGGGTAGGGGGTCCCGAGCTGTGAGACTTGGATCGATGGGAACAGGAGACGAAGGGGACAAGGTTTTACCCAGGTTCGGGCCCTCCTATGGATGTAATACCCTACGTCCTGCTTGATTATATTGATGATATTGGGATTACAGAGTTGATCTACCTCGAGATCCAGTAGCTAAAACCCTAGATGAGTTCTGTTGTTCTACAACCTAAAACCCTCCGGCTTATATAGACGCCAGGGGTCCCTAGGGTTTACACATGGTCGGTTACACGTCGAAGGGATAAACATGCCTATTCACTACTTTAAACGTGGAGGACACGCCACGCTTCTAGAAGCTTCCTTTCTGGAGTCTGGGTCTTCCATCAATCCAATGTCCGGCATACGGCCCATATAGTTCGGCCTATAACGAATAGGTCGGCCTTCCGAGGACCCCTCAAACCAGGACTCCCTCAGTAGCCCCCGAACTAGCCTCCAATGCCAAGAGTCCTAGCTTCAGCTGCTTCATGTGATCAAAGTCTTCGGCTTGCGAGGCGAGTTCCTTCCTCCACATAGTGACCGGTCAAATTAGTTCGGCCTCCGACGACGTGTAGTTTTTCCGATCATAGATCGTCCGAACACCATGAGTCACCGGCCCCGAAGGCCAAACGTCAGGGAGTAAATAGCGAACCCTAACAACTTTTCAGACGAAAAGTCACGGCCCACCACGACCACCGAACCAGTCGTAAAGACTCGATTCGCGATTCGAGGCCGTTTCCAACAGCACAATCCATCAATGCACAGATCGTGCCCCGTTTTATACGGGATATGTTTAGTCATGTGCGTATAACGGCACGCACGCCTTGGGAAGCGGAGAGATTTACGGCGCCGTGAGGGGAGGCTAACCGGCAGTAAGCTCAATAAAAGGGGAAGAAAACCCAAGGGCTTATCCGCACTTCCCATTCGCATCCCTGCTTCCCCAATCTCCGAGCTTCCAGAGCCCAGATCTAGGTTTTCCATCCTTCCTCCTCCGAGCTTAGCCATGGCCAGCTCCAGTTCCAACGGCAAGTGGGAGGCTTCCTCGGTGATAGGCCAGGACATCCGGGACCTCAAGGAGGCCGGATACCTCCCCGCCAACGTCTTCCACCGCGCCGCAGAGGAGGGCCAGGTGATCCCCACCCCCAAACCAGGCGAGAGGGTGGTCTTCATCCCTCATTTCATCCGAGGATTAAGCTTCCCGCTCCACACCTTCGTGAGGGGCCTCATGTACTTCTACGGGCTCGAGTTCCACGAACTCCCTCCGAACTCGTTTATGCATATATCGGCCTTCATCATAGTCTGTGAGGCTTTCTTGCGGGTCGAGCCACACTTCGGAATGTGGCTCAAGATCTTCAACATCAAGCTGAAGTGTGTCGCAGGTGCCCATGCGGACTGCAGCGGGGCAGTCATCAGCAAGCTCCCTCACGCGGTATGGCCGTCCGGCACCTTCATTGATACCATCAAGACCTGGCAGAAAGAGTGGTTTTACATCACCGAGCAAAGGGACGAGGGCGGAACTGTTCCTGCCGAATTCAGATCCGGCCCTCCGACCAGATTCACCTCATGGGTCCGAAAGGGCCTTGATTGGGGGTCGGATACCGAGGTGGAGGACCTGCAGAGGGGCATTGCCTCCCTGATAAAAGAAAACATCGATCTGACCAGCGTGGTCCAGATCATGCTCCGACGGCGTATCCTCCCCTGCCAGCGCCGTGCCTCTCCTATGTGGACTTACCGAACTGACGATGATCCTACGATCCGTCAGCTCTTCTGCACCACTCGGGAAAAGATATGGAAGGCGCTGTTCAAAGCGTAGGAGAAGTGGCCGGGCAAGAAGGAGGACAAGGGCCTGAGCGCCATCAAGCCCCCACCCGAGGTATAGCATAGTTTTATTTGATCAGCTCTGTCTTCCTAAAGATAGTCTAAGCATTTTCTGATCACCTTTCACAGGAATGGCTGAGCAAAGCAACGGGCATCAAGTGTCCGGCTCCACAGCCCGAAGACCCCAAGTCTCCGCTGTTGTTGGAGATGCTCGTCGTGGCGCCTTACAAGGCGCGAGAGAAGAAGGAGAAAAAGAAGACAGGCCGAGCCGGCCTGCGCATCAGGGACCAGCCGGAGGCTGTGTCCGAAGAAACCCATGCCTCCTCGAACCAGGAGGAGGAGCACGAGGGTAAGGAGGGAGGCGATTCCCCCCTTACAGGAAAGAGCGCGGTGTCATCAGACGCCCCAGAGGACTTAGATCCTCCCGCCCCAAAGAAAGCGCGTCGGACACAGGTTATCTCGTCCGACGACAGCTCGGACTTGGATACTGGGTCCGAGGACTTCGAGAGGGTTCCGCGAATGAACCTCAGGGTCAAGCCCCTACCTCGAAGGTATAGATCCGAAGACCTTTCTGAACTATTAGTGCTAAGTTTCGAATACTATTAACATGTGAACGCTTATTGAACTACAGCCCACCACAAGTCCTCCCCACCGATCAAGTGTCGGAAGGGGAGACCACGCCCGCCGAGCTAGCGGAGAGCGGGACCGCATCACACCCCTCTCCTCCGGGCACCGCGAAGGATGCCGCGGAGGTGTCCTCCCATCAGGCTCCCATGGAGCCGTACACTGGGGCTGATGACGTCATGGCCGAGGCCAACACCTCGGCCGCCGAAGACCCGGGAGAGAGGCCTCTCCCGGATACTGAGGAGACCAGACGAGAAGATGTCCAGTCACCTCCAAGGCGGTCTCCGGAGGGCACCATGCCTCCAGAGGCACCGGTTCAATCTCCGATTGGAGATCGGGCCAATCGATCCCCGTCGGCGCCATCGACCAATGGGTGGCCGGCTATGGGGGAGGCTCTATCAAGCGCCTCCATCTCCGGGGAGCACCGCACTCTTATGGGTGTGGTACTGCAGAGCATTCAGTCCGTGGATATCGGACTGAAGGAGGCCTTCAACGGTCTCCTGACGGGCTTTCAGGTAAGCCATGTAATGCTCTATTTTGTGAAATATTGATTTCTTTGAGTAATTATTATATACATGGTAGCCCCCGAGCCCTAGGTGAGTTTAGAAAAATTTACCTGGGGGTCTATAATAGAGCATTATCCGAACTAAGACAAATGTGTGTTCGGAATGTTGTAGCCGCCTAAAAAAGGACCGGGCCCATGATTTTATCTAGGACAGTTCGGAAGCTTTTCAACCCATGTAACTTGATATAGTTGGTTTGTATTTTGTAGGATTCGTCTGCGGCGGCGGCTTCTAACGCTGCCGAGCTGGACGAGCTAAATCGGAAGCTCAAAAGCTCCGAAGACGAGCTTGACGCTCTGAACAAGAGATTCGATGAGGCGCAAGGTAAGCCAGATGAGAGTATCAAAACTCTTCTTTACCGTACTATCGACACGGTTTCTTGATATAAGTCTATGCTTTATGCAGCCTCGGCGAAGGAGATTGAGAAGCTCAAAGCCGAGCTTGAGAAAGCGAAGCAGGAAGCTTTGGTTGAGAAGGCGGCAGCCAAAGAAGCGGCTACCGCGCTATCCGCCCTGAGAGCCACTAGAGACAAGCATGAGGCTCGGGTGGAAGAAATTCAACAGGAGCTCAAGGACGCTGGCCAAAAGTGCGAGGTCCTTGAGCGGAAAGGGAAGGAGCAGGCCGCCGAACTATCCACCCTAAAAACGATCTCCAAAAGGAGCGGGTGGATAGGCGGTCCTATGAAGAGGAGATCGGCTAGGCTAAGGCTATCATGGATGGTAAGCCATATTTATTGCAGTGTATCTTCGGGGATAGGAAGTTCAAACTGCTTACCCAAGTATGGCGTTCCTTAGGCGCCTGCTGGTACCTCCAGAAGAGCGCCGCGGACGCAACCCAGTTCTATGCTTCGCGGGGAGAAGGAGACGAAGCTCGGCTGTTTTGGGCGCAATTCGAAGCCCCCGAGCGCTCTCCTCTCCTCGTTGAGCAGCTGAAGCAGCTGGTGGAGCTACACCGGATGGCGGAGCCGGCCATGAAGGATCTCTGCATCCGGCTATGGCCCAACGAGCCACTGCCGGGCAGCTTCTTCGGCCTGGTGCAAAAGCTGAGCGACGCGTCTCCTCGGATCGACGCACTGAGGCGATCTTCCTGCATTGAGGGAACTCAGATGACCTTCGCGAAGGCAAAGGTGCACTGGCCGGGGCTTGATCCGATGAAGATAGCCACCGCCCCTCCGCCTCCTGGAAAGGAGCATAGGCGCCCCGAGCTGTACTTCTCCGGAGTTATGGAGGGTGCTCGGGCCATAGAATCTCAGTGTTCGAGAGAGAACGTGTATGAATAAATTGTTGTAATATGTCCGAAGACCTTTCAACATGTATATATTTAAAATGCATGGCTTATCATGTCTTGTATGTTTTGCATCCTTTATAACTCCTGTGTGGCCGTTAAAACTGAAAGCGGCGAGTCGTCGGCTTCAGCCCCCATGTAGATACTACGCGGGGTGTCCGTGCCAACGCATTGTGACCCTTAGCCGAACTGTCGGTACCCGAAGGCGGTAGTGTGGGGCGGACAAGGCAATCGGACTATAATGCTTTATTGCTTTCACTTAGCCGTAGGGGCGCGAGAAAGGAGTGCGGGAGGCTGATGACTAGCCCCCAAGGTTCGTGATGTTCGGAATAACCGTGACCGAAGCCTATATCACGTGGTTTGTACTAATACCAAACCCATCGTATGACACGGAATAACCTCTGACGAGATCTAGTTAAGCTCGGATTCGCAGACCGGTTCTCGCATACCATGACAGTCAGTTTTCGGCTTTCTCCACTGAGGTGCTTGACCAGACTAGCCGGAAGCACTATCACAGTGGTGCTCCCTTTGCCCCTTTTGCCGAACGAGCAGAACATAAAGGGGCAAGCACAGGAGCCGGGCAACCCAACTATTGACCCAATACATAGTTCGGAACCAATGCATATAAAGTAGGATTCCAAGACGCCGAACACTAAATCAGTTGTGATTAGGGCGATTTTTAAGGTCGAGCCCCTGGTCTATTAGCCGGTTGCATCGTAAAGTATACCAAACAGGTTCGCAAGAAGAGGGAGAAAAGAGGGAGTGTTCCGAAAAGGGACAACAAAAAGATACTGTAGGATATATCTGTAATTTACTCAGCAACTCTTATTATTCAAATTGGCGGTACAACTGTTTTACAGGTATAAAAAATATAAATCTTACAGGAGGGGTTGTATCAAGGGTGTTCGATAGGTGACCTGACGTCCTGGAAGTGCCCTGTCGCTTGTCCGCTCCTGCGTCTCCCGAAGAGTTGTACACCGTTATGGGTGTGGTATTCGGCGAGCAGACTCTGGAGAAAAAGCCTTGAGAAGTCGCCGAAACGTGGACGAGCTTTACGCCGTAGTGGGTACTTTATGGTACCCGTAGTGTGTCCTAAGACATGTTGATGGTGATAGTTCGGTCTAACCGAACACCTTACCCTTTATTAGTTTTTCCCCACCGCTGCCCATGGAATTTTAAGCGCGAAGTTGTGCCTTCTTGGCACGTACTTTGCCGGTTCTAGGGCCGTGTGATGGGGGGCGGGTCCCTATTTACTGGGAGAGGAAGGTGCTGGTGCTTCGGATTGAGACCGAGCTCGCTTCCCAGCCTTGGGTGCCTTTACGGCGGATGTCGGCACTTGCCAATCATCGGTGTAGTGGAATTCGGCCGCCAGGGCCAACGCATGTTCCTCGGTTCGGAGGGAGCGCTCTGTGTTGCCATTGACAGTAATGACCCCCCTGGGGCCGGGCATCTTGAGCTTGAGGTATGCGTAGTGTGGAACGACATTAAAGCGAGCGAACGTTGTACGGCCAAGCAGGGCGTGATAGCCGCTGCGGAAAGGTACGATGTCGAAGATCAAGTCCTCGCTTCGAAAGTTATCGGGCGAGCCGAACACTACTTCCAGGCTTATAGAGCCTGTGCATCGGGCTTCAACGCCTGGGATCACTCCTTTGAAGGTAGTGTGACTGGGCTTGATCCTTGACGGATCTATGCCCATCTTTTTCACCATATCTGAGTAAATCAGATTGAGGCTACTTCCACCGTCCATTAGGACTTTAGTGAGGTGGTACCCGTCTATGATCGGAACTAGGACGAGTGCGACCGAGCCCCCATGGTCATGTCGATCGAAGGTGATTGGATATGCCGACCATGGGTTATACTTCGGAGCTATAGGCTCTATGGAGTAGACATCTCGAAGGGCGCGCTTTCTCTCCTTTTTGGGTATGTGGGTGGCGTATATCATGCTTACTGTTTTTACCTCTGGAGGAAATTTCTTTTGTCCGCCACCGATCGGACCACGGGGTTCATCCTCGTCCTCGCTGCGTGGGCTCTTGCCCTGGTCCTCGGATGCGAGCTTGTCGGCCTGTTTGAAGACCCAATAGTTACGGTTGGTGTGATTGGCGGGCTTCTCCTGAGTGTCGTGGATCTGGCAAGGCCTCTCCAGTATCTTGTCCAGCGGGGTGGGTTCGTCGTGTTTGCCTTTAGGAGGCTTCTTCCGCTGCCCAGAGTGGGAATTGCGGAAGCCAGCGTTAACAGCCGTGTCATCGGCATCACTATTATTGTGTCGGCGCTTGTTCTTGTTGCGCTTCGGTTTCCCGTTTCCATCCCGAACTTCAGAGGTTCCGGGGTCTTCGGGGTTGTGGCTATGTCTAGCTAGCCAGTTATCCTCGTCCGCGCAGAAGCGGCTCATGAGTGATGTGCGGGCGGACATTGTCCTGGGTTTGTCCTGGCCGAGCTGTCGAGCCAGCCATTCATCCCGAATATTATGCCTGAAGGAGGCTATAGCTTCGGCGTCCGGGCAGTCTACGATCTGGTTTTTCTTGGTCAAGAAAGGGTTCCAAAATAGCCGCGCGGACTCTCCTGGCTTCTGAACGACGTTGCTTAGACCGGAGGAGTCCGGCGGCCGAACATAAGTGCCCTGGAAGTTAGATCGGAATGCCTCTTCTAGGTCCTCCCAACACCCAATGGAGTTTTCGGGGAGGCTATTTAAACAGTGCCGAGCTGGCCCCTTGAGCTTCAGGGGTAAGTACTTGATGGCGTGGAGGTCATCTCCTCGCGCCATGTGGATGTGGAGGAGGAAATCCTCGATCCATACGGTTGGGTCAGTTGTCCCATCGTATTGCTCTATGTTTACGGGCTTAAACCCTTCCGGGAACTGATGCCGCATTACCTCGTCCGTGAAGCACAGTGGGTGGGCGGCGCCTCTGACCCGAGCTATGACGCGCCGGTGATTGGTGTCTGTCCTAGCTTGGGTTCGTTCCCGATCTTCATTGTCGTGGGCGAACCGAGGACGGTGCCCTTCCCGTCGATCGGGTGAGTATCCTCTGGATCCGTAAATGGATCGCGTACGACCTGCTCTGTAATCCAGGTCGTGTCCCAGGTCGAACCTGTCATCGGGCTCTAGTGGCTCCTTTCCCCGTCTACGGGTTATCGTCGGCCTATAGCCGGTATCATCAGCCGTCCTGTCTCGTCCTCGAGGCGGGCGGTCTGGCTTGTCGTATGGGGTATGCTTGGGAGACGGCGTATCAGTGAGCCTTCTGTGCGGATAGCTCTTAGGTTGGTCCGATAGAGCGGTGCCGTATCCTTCCTCAGCTGAGAGGACTCTCGTCCATTGGTCACTGAGGTCGTCTTGCTCGGCTTTAAGCTGCCGTTCTTTTGCTTTCAGGCTGCGGGCTGTGGATATGAGCTGTTGCCTGAATAGTTCCTGATCTGCAGGATTGTCGGGAATGGTGAAGTCATCGGCTTCCGCATTATCCTCCCCCTCGATAGAGCGGAGGTAGTCGTCATCCTCGGGATCATCCAGATCATCGGGGTGGCGCCGGTCTTCCGGTCTCTCCTGACCCTCTAACGAGTGTTCGGGGTTTTCGGGATCACCGAGGTCTTCCGGGGTATCTCCGTCCCGGTGCCCTCGGCAGCTTTTCTTCCCTTTTTTCCCTTTGACCGTTTATGCGGCTTTCGGCGCCTTGATGGCGCGTCATCCGATTTGTCGCCGTCGTTTTTCGGAGTGTCCACCATGTAGACGTCGTATGTGGAGGTGGCCGTCCACTGCCCGGTCTTAGTGGGGGTGAGGGCGTGATCCTCCTCATCCATGTACTCTGCCTCCTTGGAGGCATAGTCTAGCATGTCGGTTAAATCCTCGACAGTGGCTATCAAGTGGGTGGTGGGTGGGACGAAAAATCCGTCCTGACCCGTCTGGCGCCCGATCTGAGAATAGATCGGGTTTGGGTCGTCGGTAATCTTCATCGACGAGATCCGATCTAGAGCCTCGTTGAGTATCGAGAGCTCAATCGAGCCGGTCTGCACAGAGCTTCCGGGGTGATCCCACGGTGCGTCCGTGCAGGGAGAGTGTTCGGCAAGAACAGATGTCCGGACGTCGGGCACTATGAGTGTAGGGTAACGCAGCAAAAAACAAAAAATTTCTGACCTACGCACCAGCCCAGGACCACTATGGAGACTGCATACAAGGTTTGATCTTTTTCGTTACCGACTCGTAGCGCAGCGGAAGTAGAGTCGATGACGATCGGCGGTGCAGATCCCCGCAGCTAGGATTTACAACCTCCCAACCGCGAGGATGTATACCCTCATCCACCCCCCGGACAGCCCTTCGGGAGTACCCACGAAACTCTGACAGTCACTCGGACAGCCCTTCGGGAGGACCCACAAAACTCGGACAGCCCTTCGGGAGTACCCACGAAACTCGGACAGTCACTCGGACAGCCCTTCGGGAGGACCTCTCGAACTAAGACCGAAACTACGATCTCTCTATAGAGTTGCACACATACGGTGTCATCTATCCGGCAGGGCTTCGCCGTCCAGAACTAGTTCCCACCGGAACCCATACAGCCTTTCGGCTCTACGAAACTATTTCGCTGGGAGGGAGAGAGAAAGCCAGATCATGCATGGCACTTGTATGTGAGAAGGGATGAGTTTTGGGCTGCCCCCTCCACCTCCATTTATAGGAGAAGGAGGGGTGGAGGAGCTGAAATTTCAGCCACATCCATCCATGTCATCTCCAAGATATTTTGGAGCAAAAGCCCAAAAAGGTGGCTTTCCACAAAGTAACCCTAAAGCTGATTTCACTATTCATGACGACATTTTTCAGCGTCTGATCGAACTGAAAATATTTATGTGGGCTTAGAACATTTCCAGTACCCACTAAAATAATTTTCAACGCTTTCCGAAACAATTCCGGTTTAGTGATTTTCATCTGCGAAAAGGATCTGAAGCGGTTCCGGCAGCTCCGGAACATTTCCGGTTTTCATCCCGGAAAATTCCAGAAAGTTTCCAGAACGATTCTGGCACCCTCCAAGAATTATCAGGCATGTGCCGAAACCAATTTGACTTTATGGTATCCCCTGAAACAACTTTTCAGTTTCACCGGAACTGTTCCGGTGTTCTCTCTAGGGAACTTTTCCGCTGTCCGAAACTTTTCCGGTGTCCGAAACTTTTCCGGTGATTTTCTCTCAGACTCCCTGTCTAGTATTCAGCAGATAGATGACCCTTAAGCGTGTGACCCTATAGGTTCGGTGAAGCATAGACATGACCCGGAACCCCTTCCGATCAATGATCAACATCGGAGCCGTGGACACCCATATTGACCCCTATGCCCACACGAATGAATATTCGAGTGAACCTCCAGTTGCCGTGTGCTATTCCTGTTGCTTCGCGATATGTTACAAATACCCGAGGTGAGACATGTTGGCATCCCCGTGGATCAACAACTTGTCCACTATGCCAGTTACCTCGTTACCGGTATTGTTCTCTTTTCTCGTTCCTGTGTTCCGGCATCCCCGTTATCAAATCACAAAGTGTCTGGCCAGACGATGATGGATACCGTAACACCGAGAGGGCCCAGAGATATCTCTCCATCGTCGGAGGAGCAAATCCCAATCTTGAGCTATCAAGTTACTTGACATACTTTTCCATGAACCCGTAAGCCGCCGTAATAGCCACCCATTTACGGATGACGTTTAACAAACCCCAAAGTTCATAAAGCAAGCATGAAGAAACTCGATACTCTCATGGTCTAAGGAATCATGCAAACGATAACCATCTCTGTGTTATTAACCATTAACTTGTGACGAATGTATCTCATAGTATAACATCAATTCGGGTCGATTCAACACAAATGTTCTTCCAACATTGTGCCCTCAAAATTGCTGGCATAGACATGCCCATGATCAGGAAAACAGAACCACCATGCAACACTTGAGCTAGTCTTAGAGGCCAGACTAGGAATACTTTTTACCGTTTATTATCCCACATGTGCATATGAGTCTTCCTCCGAGCCTCGTGGTTATTGCAGACTCGAGAACCATAGCAGTTATAGCATGAAACATAAACCTAATCATGAACAGGGAGATAATCAATAACATTTATTATTGCCTCTCGGGCATATCTCCTACAGACTCCCACTTGCACTAGACTCAATAATCTAGTTAATGCTAATGCACTTTACACCTATGGCATACTGGTGTAAAATATGCTTCGCATGTGGTATAGGCTGATGTCCAACGGATCTGACGACTTCAGCTCCGTGTGTAACTTTGCATATCCTTGCGTTTTCACGCTTTCAGAAAATTCATATTTTGTGTGGACTTGGCTTTGCATATGTGTGAATCATTGGTCGAAACCTGATTACTCAGACTGATATATGGAGCAACTATCTGCAATAGTGTCCCATAGACCAAAGCCATCTTGGAACCATACTAAGTTCATGAATGAACTATATGATTCAACTACTTCTTTGTCGCTTCTAAAGCGTCAACATACTTAGCCTTTGTTATAGAATTCGCCACAGTATCTTGTTTGGAACAATTTCCAACTACTGTGCCACCATTTTGTGTATTACACAAAACCCTTAACTTAAATCAAAAATCGCATGGAGCATTTATGAAGACTGTATCGATGTAATTACTTACAACGAGCACTTCATAATCTCTGCTTGCGAGAAAACATGTCATCAGTACTACTCTAGTACTCAATGACATCTTTCACTGTTGTCCCATGATCAGTACTTTGATCACTTTGGTATCTATACTCGCAACAACTTTGGAGTATTGGACATATCTGGTTGTTTTACATACCATGGAATACATGATTAATCCAAACACAAGTGTGTGGAATCTCCATCATGTATTTTACTCATCAGTGTTTTGGGACACCGAGTCTTGCAAAACTCTTTTC
Source organism: Elymus sibiricus (assembly GCA_039707655.1). Lineage (NCBI taxonomy): Eukaryota > Viridiplantae > Streptophyta > Magnoliopsida > Poales > Poaceae > Elymus > Elymus sibiricus. The sequence goes on from CM077665.1 coordinate 246,751,750, forward strand.
ATGTGACTTCGGCAAGAATCACTCCTTGGCATTTTAAATGCTAAAAAGTTTTAGCATCTTGTCAATATGTATTCATTGCTTTAGCCCTATTAGGCAAATCTATCTCCATAGATCGTAATGCCTAATATCAAGGCTAATTAGCACAAGCACTTCATCGAAAAAACTATTTTCAAATGAAGTCCTAATTCGTGTCAAGAAATTTATTTCCAATTAACAATGTGTCAAGCACATAACATATTTAGAAATATTATTATGCTCCCACTTACTTTCTTGAATTACAAGCATCTTCGTTACCCATTGATGAAGTCAAACCCCTTTGAACATTTCATCAAAACACGAAGATTCCAACTCCATTTTGCTCTCTTCTGTCCATCGCTGGAACTCTGAAGTTCGCACCCTTACCAGCATCCTCTGGACTAACAAAATACCTTGGACTGTAACACATGCAAGTCCTTGGTCACATTTCCATCAGATGGAAATCCTTTCGTCATCCATGTTTCATATCTCATGATTGAAATATGTATTAATTGCTAGTTCAACCCGAACTGACTTTAAGCATCACTACGGTGAAACAACCTCATCGTAGTCAACTCCTTGAACTTGTTATTTCAACAAGTCGAGCTTTATGGATAAAACATTTTTATCCGTATCAGTTTTTAGTTCAATAAATATTCGTTAGACTCTAAGCCTTCCGAAAGGTGTATCAAGATTTTAATCTTGAAATATTTATATGAAAACTATCTCGGATTGTATTGGCATTTAGCCAATTCCGGAGTCAGGGCCCATCACCGCTTCCTTGTGTATCGTAGGTATACTGTTGTCCAACAACAATATCTCGTTTGCGCACCTGAGAGGTTTGCATGAGCCTTGCCTACGTGGTTCAGCTGCAAGTTCGATCGAAGTCCATACATTTTATTGTAGAGACCTCCGTATCAGTCGCAGTAGGAAACTCTGGAATCACTTCCAAGGTTCCTTTCCTTTGATCTGATGACGAAGATACTGTTTATCTCGTCGAGTTGCACTATTCTCCCACCGACTTTTTGAAAGAACCATTCTCTTTAAAAGCATACCGTTTTGTGGCAAAATCCTTTGCCTCGGTATAGTGGTGGGGGAATACCCAATAATTTGGGATAACCTACAAAGTAGCACTTGTCTGATTTGGAATAGGTCTGTAACCTTTTACACAAGCCCCATATTCCAAATGTTTAAGAAAAGATATAACATGGTTGGGCGTACCATACCATGACGTCATTTCAACAGACCCGATGGAGCTCTTTTCAGTGTAAAAGCCACAGTCTCTAAAGCATCACTTTTAAAAGGGATAATGGCAAATTTATTTATGTCATCTTTGATCTTACCATGTCATAAATGGTTCGATTACATCTTCACGGACTTTCCACTTGCAGTGGTGTTCCGGGAGGTGTAAGTTATGAAACCCCTTTCACAACTCATCAGACATTCGCTAAACTTGTAACTCAAATTTTCTTTTCTGCAATCGAATTGTAGAAACATAATTTTCTTGTTACAATAACTTCTACTTCATTTTTGAAAACCTTTCGAATGATTTCAAAAGATCCAGACTTACGTCTCATCAAGTAAATGTCCATATATCTACTTGAGTCATTTCTGAAGATAGATAAATCCACTACTTGCAACAACATTTATTGAACTACACACATCATAATGTATGATCACCAATAAGTTTGTTGCTCGTTCCTTATGGCCTGTGAACGGTATTTCGGTCACTTCACTTTTCAGAGGAAAGTTGCAAGTGTCAGATGATTCAAAATCAAACGACTTCAAAATCCATCATAATAGAATTTTCCATGCGGGTTTCTCCAATGTGACCAAATGCAGTGCCACACATGTGTGGTATTCTCTTAGTCTTGCGACATTTAGCGTCAGTGTTATGGATGTATCATATTACCATCAATATTCATAAAATACATCCCATCCTGGATGGAAGCATGGCCCTTCATGTTATTCATAACACCGAACATCAAAAGTTCTCTTATGAATAACCTTCTTGCAAAATACCTTATGCAAAGGGCTAGAGTGTATGAAACTCTAAATGAATTATGAAAGTAAATACAGAGGTAATGTATTATTATCAATATTCATAACATACATCTCATTCATAATGAAAGTATGGCCCTTATGTTATTCATAACATCGAACATAAAAAGTTCTCTTATGAATAACCTTCTTGCAAGATACTTTATGCAATGGGCTAGAGTGTAAAACTCTAAAATGAATTATGAAAGTAAATACATAGGGAATACACCAATGGAAGGTATAGTAACATTTACTATGTTCCCTGTGTGTATCTAAACCTCATTCCTGGCTAGTCTTTTAGGCCGTAGTAGTTCTTGCATCGAGTTGTATCAGAATGCAATCGAGCGGGTATCTTTGTGATCAACTCACAATACCCAAGAATTAGTGATTAACATGTTTAACCATAATTCCCAAGAACTATATCTTTGACTAGCCTTCTATACATCAAAAACTTGTATGACATTCATACATGAGCTGGATATTCCAGTCTTCGTTCTTTCTGCCTTCATACTTCTAACAGTTTAACTTTCAGTATTTCTCCTACTCTCAGAAGAAGCATCCAACTTAAGAGTGGCGTTAGCCGCGGACTTCCTAGGCGTGAAAGTTTCACTAACACCCTTCGGACACTTCCTTTCTCTTTAAGTTGTTTGTTTTATTCACCTTTCATCATATGACAGGCGTTCTTCTGGATCCCTCTCTTATCAGTCTAATGCATAGTAAACTCCTTTACTAATAGTTTGCAAACAAACATTGCCTTGGATATCTCATATCTTTTAGCCTTTGTCTGTCTCTGAAAATGATTTTCAGATTCCATGAATATCACATAACTATCCAAACTTTCGAAGTTCGGGTCTCATGGAAGCAAACATATTGCACTTGACTGAAACGGAATTCTAGCTTTTGGATCGATGGACGAGAGTCACATGATCCATAGCATTAAAAGTAGAATACTGAAAGCATGCGATAGGACAAGTCCTTCTCGGCACTCTTGAGGACAATCCTCACATTACGTTACCAACCGTAAAGTTTTAACCAGATATTTAACAGCTTATTCAATTTGAACAGGGAAGGTGGAAACGCGAGCCATTTTTCTACAACTATTATGCAAATCACACTTAGACAGTGTCCATAATTAATTGCACTAAGAATTAAAAGAATTAATTCTAAAGTGCGCTCCCACTCAAATCAATATCTCTCATAATTGATCGTGAGTGATTCAAGATCCGCATTTCAATTCAACGCCACGGTTCGAGATGAACTCAAATGGCGCGAACTTCAATCGGTAGGCAAACTTGCCGATCACATCTCTATGTGATTCTTGTTCATCTTTCGATGCGTGTGTTCCGAGCTCAGGACTGTCCCACCTGAACGTCAAGACAACCAAGTGATCTCGCTGCGAGATCTCAACTCACCCGCCTCACACTTCTCTAATCGTTCGCACCCATGGAGATCATGTGATGCCCCGAAGAGATAGGTGCCGTGACGGTGCTACACTTGGGAGAACACTAACTACTTGATATTTTAAGTGAGAGATCACCCTAATAAAAAGCGACTACCGCGCAATCAAAAAGGGTGCATCATAAGGGATAAACATCTCAGAAAATTCATAATAGCATGATATGGTATAGCCCTTTCTGACGGAGAAGTCTTTCATTTCTTCGTCTTCGGCATTCGCGTTGGTGTTCACCTTCGCGAAGATTGCCACCACCTTGTCGATGCACCAGATAATATTGCTATCTCTATAGCTAATAAAATAAGTGCATTACTTAAGGTTGACACGCAGGTCATTAAAGTGACAATCATGTGTCTCCAGCCATCATGCCGAATCATGACACGCAGGTCATGTTAATATTACATCATATAGTCATCTCATACATAATCAAATTAATATGAGCACTGCTATACCACATCATATGCACATGCAAACCATCCTGCAAAACCAAGTTAGACGCCTCTAATCGGTTCATGCAAAAACTTGTTTTACGTGGCTTCTAAGGTTTCGAAACAAACCGAAGCTACTAACGTCCATCATCAAGCATGATAATCCAAGTCGCTAGATTAACATTGCGGGGTGTATGAAACACGAGATAATAAAATCTCGAGCCCCATACTAAACTTCGTCATACGCATGACCCCCGTGCAGATCATATCTGCATTGCCCTTTCGTCTGCGAAATTTCATCTTTCTTTTTAACTACGGTGGAATTCAATGAACTGTTAGCATTTCATTGATCAATCAGGATCGCGGATTGCCAGAACATTGAAACTCCACCATGCTGTTATCAAGATCAGAAATATGCAAATTCCAGGGAAGCAACAAGAACATCGGGTAACAGATTTCATCTGCTACCCGCACAAATAATTTTCGGTAATAGAACTCATCTACTACCTAATTATATTGTGCAACACCCATACATCTCTATGTATTCTAGATCACAACCTGCATCTACGCATAGCACGACTCTGATACCACTGTAGGGTAACGCAGCAGAAAACAAAAAAAATCTGACCTACGCACCAGCCCAGGACCACTATGGAGACTGCATACAAGGTTTGATCTTTTTCGTTACCGACTCGTAGCGCAGCGGAAGTAGAGTCGATGACGATCGGCGGTGCAGATCCCCGCATCTAGGATTTACAACCTCCCAACCGCGAGGATGTATACCCTCATCCACCCCCCGGACAGCCCTCCGGGAGGCGGTCGGACAGTCCCCCGGATGGTGTCACGGACAGCCCTTCGGGAGGACCATCGAGACTCGGACGGTCACTCGGACAGCCCTTCGGGAGGACCATCGAAACTCAGACAGTTACTCGGACAGTCCTTCGGGAGGACCCACGAAACTCGGACAGTCACTCGGACAGCCCTTCGGGAGTACCCACAAAACTCCGACAGTCACTCAGACAGCCTTCGGGAGGACCCACGAAACTCGGACAGTCACTCGGACAGCCCTTCGGGAGTACCCACGAAACTCGGACAGTCACTCGGACAGCCCTTCGGGTGGACCTCTCGAACTAAGACCGAAACTACGATCTCTCTACAGAGTTGCACACATACGGTGTCATCTATCCGGCAGGGCTTCGCCGTCCAGAACTAGTTCCCACCGGAACCCAGACAGCCTTTCGGCTCTACGAAACTATTTCGCTGGGAGGGAGAGAGAAAGCCAGATCATGCATGGCACTTGTATGTGAGAAGGGATGAGTTTTGGGCTGCCCCCTCCACCTCTATTTATAGGAGAAGAAGGGGTGGAGGGGCTGAAATTTCAGCCACATCCATCCATGTCATCTCCAAGATATTTTGGAGCAAAAGCCCAAAAAGGTGGCTTTCCAAAAAGTAACCATAAAGCTGATTTCACTATTCACGACGACATTTTTCAGCGTCTGATCGAACTGAAAATATTTATGTGGGCTTAGAACATTTCCAGTACCCACTAAAATAATTTTCAACGCTTTCCGAAACAATTCCGGTTTAGTGATTTTCATCTGCGAAAAGCATCTGAAGCGGTTCCGGCAGCTCCGGAACATTTTCGGTTTTCATCCCGGAAAATTCCAGAAAGTTTCCAGAACGATTCTGGCACCCTCCAAGAATTATCAGGCATGTGCCGAAACCAATTTGACTTTATGGTATCCCCTGAAACAACTTTTCAGTTTCACCGGAACTGTTCTGGTGTTCTCTCTGCGGAACTTTTCCGCTGTCCGAAACTTTTCCGGTGTCCGAAACTTTTCCGGTGTCCGAAACTTTTTCGGTGATTTTCTCTCGGACTCCCTGTCTAGTATTCAGCAGATAGATGACCCTTAAGCGTGTGACCCTATAGGTTCGGTGAAGCATAGACATGACCCGGAACCCCTACCGATCAATGATCAACATCGGAGCCGTGGACACCCATATTAACCCCTATACCCACACGAATGAATATTCGAGTGAACCTCCAGTTGCCGTGTGCTATTCCTGTTGCTTCGCGATATGTTACAAATACCCGAGGTGAGACATGTTGGCATCCCCGTGGATCAACAACTTGTCCACTATGCCAGTTACCTCGTTACCGGTATTGTTCTCTTTTCTCGTTCCCGTGTTCCGGCATCCCCGTGATCAAATCACAAAGTGTCTGGCCAGACGATGATGGATACCGTAACACCGAGAGGGGCCAGAGATATCTCTCCATCGTCGGAGGATCAAATCCCAATCTTGATCTATCAAGTTACTTGACATACTTTTCCATGAACCCGTAAGCCGTCGTTATAGCCACCCATTTACGGATGATGTTTAACAAACCCCAAAGTTCATGAAGCAAGCATGAAGAAACTCGATACTCTCATGGTCTAAGGAATCATGCAAACGATAACCATCTCTGTGTTATTAACCATTAACTTGTGACGAATGTATCTCATAGCATAACATCAATTCGGGTCGATTCAACACAAATGTTCTTCCAACATTGTGCCCTCAAAATTGCTAGCATACACATGCCCATGATCAGGAAAACAGATCCATCATGCAACACTTGAGCTAGTCTTAGAGGCCAGACTAGGAATACTTTTTACCGTTTATTATCCCACATGTGCATATGAGTCTTCCTCCGAGGCTCGTGGTTATTGCAGACTCGAGAACCATAGCAGTTATAGCATGAAACATAAACCTAATCATGAACAGGGAGATAATCAATAACATTTATTATTGCCTCTAGGGCATATCTCCTACAATGACCTGCTCCGGACTGAACGTCGGGCCCTCGCCGGGGTAGATCCCGCGGGCAGAGCCGAAAGATGGATCTGAGGTTAAAGCCTCAGAGTCTCCGGGCGTGGCAGGTGAGACTGCGAGCACGGTTAGTGATAGATCGCCTCGAGAGTCTGTGGAGAACTCTAAGTTCCCGAATCTGACCTCTTGATCAGGGGCGAAACTTCTGACGCGGCCTAGATGGCCGGTCGGGTCGGCGTGTAGCACTATGCTGCCGAAAGCGAAGATCTGTCCAGGGACAAAAGTGCCCATATTGCGGACCTCTTCGTTGATGACTAGGCGAGCCATCGATTCCTTCTGACGATCATAGCGGAACTCTCAATGAAAGCACCAATGTCGGTGTCAAAACCGGCGGATCTCGGGTAGGGGGTCCCGAGCTGTGAGATTTGGATCGATGGGAACAGGAGACGAAGGGGACAAGGTTTTACCCAGGTTCGGGCCCTCCTATGGAGGTAATACCCTACGTCCTGCTTGATTATATTGATGATATGGGGATTACAGAGTTGATCTACCTCGAGATCCAGTAGCTAAAACCCTAGATGAGTTCTGTTGTTCTACAACCTAAAACCCTCCGGCTTATATAGACGCCAGGGGTCCCTAGGGTTTACACATGGTCGGTTACACGTCGAAGGGATAAACATGCCTATTCACTACTTTAAACGTGGAGGACACGCCACGCTTCTAGAAGCTTCCTTTCTGGAGTCTGGGTCTTCCATCAATCCAATGCCCGGCATACGGCCCATATAGTTCGGCCTATAACGAATAGGTCGGCCTTCCGAGGACCCCTCAAACTAGGACTCCCTCAACAACCACAAGGATATGAGTGTACCCATCAGAGACAGAGAAAGGTCCTAAATAGTCCAATCCCCAAACATCGAAAGGTTCATAAACTAGACTATAGTTCATAGGCATTTCTTGTGTACTTCCAATGTTACTTGTGCGTTGACACGCGTCACAATTTTTAACAAAACTGTGAGCACCTCTGAAGAGTGTAGGCCAGTAAAATCCTGATTGGAGCACCTTGGCGGCTGTCCTATCTCCAGCATGATGTCCTGCATAAGGGCTACTATGGCACCCTTCTAGTATCGCATTCATCTCATGTTCTGGGACACAACGCCTTATCATGTCATCTATTCCATGCCGATAGAGAAATGGGTCATCCCAGAAGTAATACTTCAGATCCCTAAAGATTTTTTTAGTTTGATGATAACTCATATCGGGCGGCATGTACTTTCCTACAACAAAATTACATAATCTGGAAACCAAGGTTCTATCTTTTTAATCATAGCCAAACTCTCACCTGGAAGAATTCATTTATAGGTACTGGATCATAAGGTAGTCTTTCCATGCGTGATAGGTGGTCTCCTACTGGGTTGTCGCCCCCTTTGCGGTATACTATCTGCAAATCAAATTCCTGAAGTAGTAATATCCACCTAATCAACCGGGGTTTAGCATCCTTCTTTGCAAGGAGGTAAAGTAAAGCACGGTGATCAGAGTGGACTATCACTTTTGAATTAATAATATAAGAACGAAATTTGTCACATGCAAAAACAATAGCTAGCAACTCTTTTTAAGTAGTTGCCAAGTGTACTTGGCCTTCAGCCAAACTCCTGCTAACATAAAAGATCACGTTATGTTTTTTATCATCCCACTGTCGTAGAACAACACCAACAACATAATTGCTAGCATCACACAAGATCTCAAAGGGCTCGTCCCACTTTAGAGGTTGGATGATGGGGTCTGTGATCAAGGCATCTCTTAATTTTTCATAAACCTGCACACAGATCTTATCAAAATAATAAGGCACATCTTTGTGCAACAGTTCAGTTAGAGCTTTAGATATTTTGGAGAAATCTTCGATAATTTTTTTATAGAAACTAGCATGTCCCATAAATGTTTGCATACCTTTCACATCTTGAGGGTAAGGTAAATTTTCTATTACCTCAATCATATATTAGTCTATCTCAATACTCTTTCCTGAGACTCCATGTCCCAGCACAACAACTTTAATGACCATAAAATGACTCTTCTCCCAATTCAACATAAAACCTGTTTCCTCACATCTCTGCAAAACGTTTGTAAGATTATAGAGAAATTATCAAAGGATATGCCTTGGACAAAGAAACTGTCCATGTACACTTCAACAATTTTTTCAATATAATCGGGAAACATTTTTGGTATGCATTTCGGAAATGAGGGTGGTCCATTACGTAGACCAAATGGCATTCTACGATATGCATATGTACCATACGAGCAGGTGAAGGTAGTCTTTTCTTGATCTTTGATACTTGTGATCTGCGTTGGGTTTTCCGTGAAGAGGAACGGGTAGTTGCAGCACAAGGTGGGTAAGTATTTCCCTTAGTTATGAAACCAAGGTTTATCGAACCAATAGGAATATCACTTCTCAACCGTCTTCAGCGACTGCACACAAAAGACCAAACGACTTGCACCCAACGCGGGCAAGATGGTTGTCAATCCCCTTGATCTCGTTATTTGCAAGCAAATGAGTTGTGTAGATAATTGTTGATAAATATAAATTGCAAAATAAAATAAAAGGTAAATAAAGTCAGCAAGGTAGCAATTGCGTTTGCGAATATATAAGTGAATAGACCCGGGGGCCATAGTGTTCCCTAGCGGCATCTCTTATGGAGGCAACGTACGGAGGGTAACAAATTACTGTTGGGCAATTGACAAAAAAGCGGATAGTTATGCGATATTCATGACAATGATCATGTCTATATAGGCATCACTACCATAAGCAAATAGGCCGACTCCTGCCTGCACCTATTACCATTACCCCACCCATCGACTGCTATCCAGCATGCATCTAGAGTATTAAGTAAAACAGAGTAATTTTTGGAGAACAATGACATGATGTAGACAAAGTGAACTCAATCAATATGAATAAACCCCATCGTTTTATCCTTAGTAGCAGCAACCCAAAGACGCATCTTCTCCCTTTCTATCACTAGGATAGAGAAATTCGTCAGGTTGAACCTACTACAACGCACTGCTCCCATCAAAGAAATATCAATCTACTTGGCCAAAGCACATCAATAAATCGGAGAGCATTACGAAGCTATAATGATCATGCAATTAAGAGATAATATATATTAGAGGTATCTCAAATACTTTTTATGAATAATCTGAACATAAACCCGCAATTCATCGGATCCCAACAAACACACCTCACAATAGGATTACATCTGATGGATCAAAGCGAAGATGCGATGATCATTGTATTAAAGATCATATGAGAGAGAGATAGCCATCTAGGTACTAGCTATGGACCCGTAGGTCTGTGGTGAACTACTCACACATCATCATGAGGGCAACAAGGTTGATGAAGAGGCCCTCCATGATCGATCCCCCCTCCGGAAGGGTGCCAGAACGGAGCTCCAGATGGGATCACGGCAGAACAGAGACTTGCGGCGACGAAAAAAGGTTTTCGAGGCTCTCCTGAGGGTTTCTAGGATTAGTAAGAATTTATAGGCCGAAGAACAAGGTCGAGAGAGCCACAGGGGGCCCACAAGCTATCAGCGCGCGGCTCCCCCTGGGGTTGCGCCATGTTGGCTTGTGAAGCCTCCTTGAGGCTCCCGAGCATCCTTCAAGGCTTGTTGGTCTTGTTTTGGTCCAGAAAAAATCATCAAAAAGTTTCGTGGCAATTGGACTTCGTTTGGTAAAGCAAATCTGCAAAGTAAAAAACACGCAGAAAACAGCAACCGGCAATTCGCACTGGGTCAATAGGTTAGTGCTCAGAAATATTATAAATTGGTAAATGATGACCCAAAAAGTATCTAAGAATGATAATATATCAGCATGGAACAATCAAAAATTATAGATACGTTGGAGACGTATCAAGCATCCCCAAGCTTAATTCCTGCTCGTCCTCGAGTAGGTAAATGATAAAAACAGAATTTTTGATGTGACATGCTATCCACTATGTAATCTTTATGCATGTATGCTCAATGAGAAACGATGAATCAATCAACATTAACATAGTAATACTTATAAGTATAAGAAACAAAATCTTTAGCTTTTTCAAAGCATAAGATCCTCAAAAGATGTCTGCCCCTTATTCATCTTATTTAATTAGCAAGGCATGGCTCCATCGTCACCACATTAATACAAATGTCAAGCACCACGGTGCCCAAGTCAGGCAATTGGATCGTACTTTTTCAAGGTGCATAAACTTTTTATTCTCACGCAATACATGAGCGTGAGCCATTGGACGTAGCGTTTAGGTGGAATAGAATATGGTGGTAGATATCAATAGGGTAAAAGTGGAGAAGATAGTCTCACATCAACTAGGCGTACCAACGGGCTATGGAGATGCCCATCGATAGATGTCAATGCAAGGAGTAGGGATTGCCATGCAAAAATAATGCACTAGAGCTATAATGTATGAAAGCTCAAATGAAGCTAAGTGGGTGTGCATCCAACTTGCTTGTTCATGAAGACCTCGGGCATTTGAGGAAGCCCATCATCGGAATATACAAACCAAGTTTTAAAATAATGAAATTCCCACTAGCAATATGGAAGTGATATATCATGAGACTCTCGACATATGAGTAACATGGTGCCACTTTGAGGCACAAGTGTGGTAAAGGATAGTAGCAAAGTCCCTTCTCTCATTTTCTCTGATTCATTTTTTATATATGGTGGGCTCATTTGGCCTCCCCCATTTTCATTTTCGTCCGGAGACTCTTCCCGACTTGTGGGGGAGTCATGATCTCCATCATTCTTTCCTCACTGGGACAATGCTCTAACAATGATGATCATCACACTTTTCTTTACTTACAACTCAACATGAAGAACCGATATGAAGATATGAATCTATATGAATGCCTCTGGCAGTGTACCAGGATGTGCAATGATCTAGCGTGACATGTATCAAAAATATATGAACGGTGGCTTTGCCACAAATACTATGTCAGCTCTATATGATCATCCAAAGCAATATGATGATAAACGAACTAGTCATGTGAAGTGAAGATGGAATTTGCATGGCAATATATCTCGGAATGGCTATGGAAAGGTCATGATAGGTAGGTATGGTGGCTGTTTTTAGGAACATATAATAAGGCTTATGTGTGACAGAGCGTATCATGTCACGGGGTTTGGATGCACCGGCGAGAGTTGCACCGATCCTCGAGGTGAGAATGGGCTATGCACGACACCGAAGAGGCTAGCAAATATGGGAAGGTGTAATTGCGTATGTCCATGGTTTCACATTAGTCATAAAGAAATCATATACTTATTGCAAAGTTTTATTAGTTTTAACACAAATCAAAGCATTCTCCGCATGCCCCGAGGGAAGAGGATGGGAGGAGTTAACCATCGCGCGCTTCCGACCCGAAACAACACTAGGATTTCAACGGGGAATAGAAATGCTCACACATCATCACCATGCCCTTTTATTTTTTAGACAAATAAGAAATTAACATCTCTGAATGTCGACACTTCTACAAATTAAATTTTTTGGACTCACACCTTTTCAGATTACTACATCAATATTATCAATCCTCTTTCTCTATATGTGCTACATGATGGTTTTGTTTATCACTCATTGGATACCTAATATTTTTGGACTACTATTATGACCCATGCAAATTACCATCACTATTTGATAACTCTCAAACAAATATAAGTGAAGAACGAGAGTGAAATCATTTCTATAAAATCTACACGCCACCGTGCTCAAAAAGATATAAGTGAAGTACTAGAGCAACTGCCGAGCTCAAAAGGTATACGTGAAGCACATAGAGTATTCTAGCAAATTATGATGAAGCTGTGTCTCTCTTACATAGGTGTGTCCAGAAAACAATAATTGTGGCAAACTGAAAGTAAAAGCAAACTAAAGCAAAAGATGCTCCAAGCAAAACTCATATCATGTGACGAATAAAAATATAGTTCCAAGTGACATGCCGATGAATTGAGACGAAAGAGGGGATGCCTTCCCGGGGCATCCCCAAGCTTAGACGCTTGATTCTTCCTTATAATATTACCTTGGGGTGCCTTGGCATCCGCATGCTTAGGCTCTTGCCTCTCTTTATTCTTTATCTCATCGTGATAACACCCAAAACTTGGAAACTTCAATCACACAAAACTCAACAAAACTTTGGGAGATCCATTAGTATAAGCGACATATCAAATACTTTAGGTACTGTTATAAATTGATTAAAAGTTTAATTTTATATAACAGGTACTGTGTTTTAACATCTCCATGGCTTGTACCCCCCAATACAATCCATAGCATCATCGAAACAAGCAAACTACACAAGTAAAACAGAATCTGTTTAAAACAGAATAGTGTGTAATGATCTGTAAGCATGCCTACTTCTATAACTCTATCAATTCTGAAAAATTAGGAAAACCTAAAGAATTTACAGGGAAATATTGTGTAAAAATTTCAGACAAAGATCACGTTCCAGTAAAAAATGAAATTCCTGTACTGAATGCTAAAGTTTCTGTTTTTGCACCGTATCAATTCTACTCATCATGTGGGTCATCCCTAAGGCTTTACTTGGCACAAACACTAATTAAAACATAATTATTAAATAGGCAACAATCATGTTATCACAACTAAACAGAAAGTATTGGGTGTTCTCCCAAAAACTTCTTTCTATATAGCCATTAAGATAGGCTCGAAATTTCAATGATGCTCACATAATAGACAAGAATTGAAGCACAAAGAGAGCATCATAAATCATGTGAAAACACATCTCAGTCTAACATACTTCCTATGCATATGCATTTTATATAAAAACAAAATCGCAAGACAAGTGAAAGCTAGCATATGCAAATAGGAAGAATGGAGCATTAATAGTTTCAACACAAAGAGAGGTAATTGAGTAACATGCAAACTCCTATAACCATATTTACCTCTCTCATAGTAATTATATGTAGGATCATAATCAAGCTCAACAATATAACCATCATAATATTGATCATTCTCCAAAGTAATGGGATCATTATTACCTAAAGTTGACACTCTTCCAACCCCACTTTTAGTAGTGTTGCAAATATCATACTCAATAATAGATTCATCATGAAGCTTAGAATTATCAAGATCACAAGGAACATCATGATTATCACCCCAATCATGATCATTAGCACAATTGATATTCATAGAATCTATACTAGCAACATGGCAATAATGCTTTTTATTCAAGGAACTATCATAAACCACTTTATAAATTTCTTTTAACACTTCATCACAATTTTTAGATTCATGATTTTCAAGCAAGACCTCATAAGGATAATCTAGTGCAACCTCACTAGCAATCGGTTCAACATAATAGGGTCTTTTGAAAGTATTAGAAAGTGGATGAGGATCCATTTATCTTACTTTTTTTCCTTTTTACTTTCTGTTTTGGTGTGACAAAGATAAAGATAACATAGCTAGGCAAGAAAATAAAAATATTTTTGTATTTTTGATTTTTATGATACACACTAAATATAACAGCAAATAAAAAGATAAACAAGTGAATGTAAATTTGTGAGAAGCTATTTGATAGTTGATGATGATATTCCCCGGCAACGGCGCAAGAAATCCTTCCTCATACTTGTGATCTGCGTTGGGTTTTCCGTGAACAGGAACGGGTAGTTGCAGCACAAGGTGGGTAAGTATTTCCCTCAGTTATGAAATCAAGGTTTATAGAACCAATAGGAATATCACTTCTCTACCGTCTTCAGCGACTACACACAAAAGAACAAACGACTTGCACCCAACGCGGGCAAGAGGGTTTTCAATCCCCTTGATCTCATTATTTGGAAGCAAATGAGTTGTGTAGATAATTGTTGATAAATATAAATTGCAAAATAAAATAAAAGGTAAATAAAGGCAGCAAGGTAGCAATTGCGTTTGCAAATATATAAGTGAATAGACCCGGGGGCCATTGTGTTCCCTAGCGGCATCTCTCATGTAGGCAACGTACGGAGGGTAGCAAATTACTGTTGGGCAATTGATAGAAAAGCGGATATTTATGCGATATTCACGGCAATGATCATGTCTATATAGGCATCACATCCATAAGCAAATAGGCCGACTCCTGCCTACACCTATTACTATTACTCCACCCATCGACCGCTATCCAGCATGCATCTAGAGTATTAAGTAAAACAGAGTAATGCTTGGAGAACAATGACATGATGTAGACAAAGTAAACTAAATCTATATGAATAAACCCCATCGTTTTATCCTTAGCAGCAGCAACACAAAGACTCATCTTCTCCCTTTCTGTCACTGGGATATAGAAACTCGTCAGGTTGAACCTACTACAACGCACTACTCCCACCGAAGAAATATCAATCTACTTGGCCAAAGCACATCAATAAATCGGAGAGCATTACGAAGCTATAATGATCATGCAATTAAGAGACAATATATATATCAGAGGTATCTCAAATACTTTTCATGAATAATCTGAACATAAACCCACAATTCATCGGATCCCAACAAACGCACCGCACAATAGGATTACATCGGATGGATCAAAGCGAAGATGTGATGATCATTGTATTGAAGATCATATGAGAGAGATATAGCCATCTAGGTACTAGCTATGCACCTGTAGGTCTGTGGTGAACTACTCACACATCATCATGAGGGCATCAAGGTTGATGAAGAGGCCTTCTGTGATCGATCCCCCCTCCGGCAGGGTGCCGGAACGGAGCTCCAGATGGGATCGCGGCGGAACAGAGACTTGCGGCAGCAGAAAAAGGTTTTTGAGGATCTCCTGAGGGTTTCCAGAATTAATAAGAATTTATAGGCCGGAGAACGAGGTCGGGAGAGCCACAGGGGGCCCACAAGCTATCAGGGCGTGGCCCCCCTTGGGTCGTGCCCTGTTGGCTTGTGGAGCCTCCCTCCGAGGCTTGTTGGTCTTGTTTTGCTCCAGAAAAAATCATCAAAAAGTTTCGTGGCAATTGTACTTCGTTTGGTAAAGGAAATCTGCAAAGTAAAAAACACGCAGAAAACAACAACTAGCAATTGGTACTGGGTCAATAGGTTAGTGCTCAAAAATATTATAAATTGGTAAATGATGACCCAAAAAGTATCTAAGAATGATAATATATCAGCATGGAACAATCAAAAATTATAGATACGTTGGACACATATCAATCTTCAGGTCGGATTGGTATTTGAGAGAACCCAGAATATCCATCAATGTAGCAAAAATAAGAGTCGTTGGCCAATATCCCCAATATCTCATTTATAAACGACAGTGGGTAGTGATCGTTCTTCGTATATTTGTTTAATTTTCTAAAATCGACACACATTCCATATCCAATAACATCCCTAGTAGGGACTAGGTCATTGTTTTCGTTAGTTACTAGGGAAACTCCTCCTTTATTGGAATGCAATGGACCGGACTTACACATTTGCTATCAGATATGGGGTAAATTACCCCTACATCAAGGAGACGTATTGTTTCTTTTCTTACCACCTTTTTGGATGGCGGATGAAGTCCCCGTTAGCTCTCAATTATGGGTTTAGCCCCTTCCTCAATAGGTATTGCATGATAATATATAGAAGGATGTATCCCCTTTACATCCCGGATTGAGTAGCCTACAGCCTTTCGGTGCTTACTCAACACTGTTAAGAGTTTCTCTTTCTCTTTACCTAAATGGTCAGCATTGACAATAACATCAAATCTTTCTGTATTATACATAAACTCATACCTCAACCCTTTGGGTAATTGTTGTAAAGTCGGAGGAGGTAAATCCTCATCTCCCTTTCGTTCGAGTGCTTCATAAACTTTATTAAGACGCGAGCATCCTGTCGGTGCACTAGGACAGGGGTACACAGTGCCCCTGACTTACGCACAGGCGGTAGTAGCCAAGCCCGTTGGGAAGGCTACCGCGCCACCAAGCAAGAATTCAAGAACCGGCACCCGGCAGCAATGACCTGCCGGAAACCAAACAAACGCCGGCAGCACCAGCACAACGGCCCAGGAGGGGCCCAAAGCACGCCAGCCGCGTCCCCGGAGCCTGCCGGGGACCAAGACGCGCACATCTCAGGAAGACCCGGCAAGCCATCCCCCGACAAGCTCGAGCCAACCAGCCACCGCTCCACCGCATCGCTACGCCAGTCACTTATCGATGCAGTGTCGAGCCCTCAAACGGCTAAGTGGCTCTCACTAAGCACGTGGCAACACAACAGAAGGCATATTATACCCTCTTGACACCCATCTAGCAGTGTGTCAAGACCTTAAGCAACGGCTAGCTAGGCGGTGGCAAGAGCTTGCCGGGAATGCATCCCCGAGCGCCACCTAGTCTAGTAATCATGGTATTTTGTCCTAAATGCCAGAGTTAGGTATGATAAATCTGCTAAGCTATCTAATCAATAGATAATGACTGTTTTGCCATTGTGGTTGCCCCTTGCACTATAAAAGGAGGCCCGAGGCGACCTAGCTCAGGATTCGGACCTTTGGACACTTGTACTCGCGTAGTAGCTCACCCTGACATCAACCCTTGTCGGGAGTTGGGCGCTACATGTTCATCGTGTTGCTTCGATCAATCCACCAAAAGCAGGAGTAGGGTTTTAGGCTTCACAGCGGCCCGAACCTGGGTAAAAATGCCAGCGACCTGATCGTCACGCTGTCTCATGGCCTCCGCTCTTCGTGCAAAGTGACTCCCCTGCCGAACCACAAGGGGCCTCTGGTCCCATAGGCGATTGTGAGCATCCGTGCCCCGACATCTTTGGCACGCCAGGTAGGGGGCGTGCATCGTTTGCGCGAACCCGAGATCGTGAACAGCGGGTCGATCTTCATCACCATCTTCTTCTTCCATGGCTCCTAAGAAGAAGCTCGCCGCGGCCAAGCATCCCTCCACCTCAAAGGCTCCCTCTCATGCAACCGTAGGCGCAGCAGGCATTACGGCGGCTGCAGGTGAGGAGGGCATCATGGGCTACACGGCCGGCGCAGGCGGCGCCACCATCGTGTCCCCTGCAACCGAGGTTGGGGCCGGAAACGCTGGAGATGAGCAACAGCAACAACGCCCTGGCGAACGCGCCCCTGGTGCCGCGGACGGAGGAGACGATCGATCACCGCCTCCCCACCATACGGGTGGCCGTGATCGTCACGGAAGCAAACGATCTGGAGCAAGCCGCGACCCCCCGTCTGCACCCGTCACCAGCACGGCCATTGGACGCACGCCTCGTCCAGAACAAGACGGAGCGCCGAGCGGAGCCACGAACCTGCGGGCTCGGCCTCCCCCATGATACGTCTCCAACGTATCTATAATATTTTATTGTTCCATGCTATTATATTACCTGTTTTGGATGTTTTATATGCATTAATATGCTATTTTATATTATTTTTGGGACTAACCTATTAACCTAGAGCCTAGTGCCAGTTTCTGTTTTTTCCTTGTTTTTAAGTATTGCAGATAAGGAATATTAAACGGTGTCCAAACGGAATAAAATCTTCGGAATGATTTTTCTTGGACCAGAAGAAACCCAGCAGACTTGGAGATGAAGGCAGGAGATTTGCCGTGGCGTCACAAGCCACCAGGGCGCGCCCTAGGGGGTCGCCCCCCTGGCTTGTGGCCCCACGGCAGCCCTCCTAACCCTATTCTTCGGCCTATAAATTCCCAAATATTCCCTGGATACCAAAAAGAGCCACGAAAATACTTTTCCGCCGCCAGAAGCCTCTGTTCCCGTGAGATCCAATCTTGAAGCCTTTTCCGGTAATCTGCCGGAGGGGGAATCGATCACGGAGGGAATCGATCACGGAGGGAATCGATCACGGAAGGCATCCCCTCTTTTGTCTTCAATCCATCGGTAAATTTACTTGAGGCTATATTTTTATTCACCACATGATATGTGTTTTGCTTGGAGCGTCTTGTATGATATGAGTCTTTGATTTTTAGTTTGCCACAATCATCCTTGATGCACACATCTTGTGAGAGAGACACGCTGAATCGTGAATTTATTAGAATACTCTATGTGCTTCACTTATATCTTTTGAGCTAGGCAATGTTGCTCTAGTGCTTCACTTATATCTTTTTAGAGCACGGTGGTGTTTTATTTTATAGAAATTATTGAACTCTCGTACCTCACTTATATTATTTTGAGAGTCTTAAAAAAGCATGGTAATTGGTTTAGGTTATGAATTTAGTCCTAATATAATGGGCATCCAAGAGGGATATAATAAAAACTTTCATATTAAGTGCATTGAATACTATGAGAAGTTTGATTCCTTGCATATAGTTTTGAGATATGAAGATGGTAATATGAGAGTCATGCTAGTGAGTAATTGTGAATTGGAAGAAATACTTGTGTTAAAGTTTGTGATTCCCGTAGCATGCACGTATGGTGAACCGTTATGTAACGAAGTCTGAGCATGATTTGTTTAATGATTGTCAACCTTTGTGTGAGGGTCGGGAGCGCGCGATGGTTAACTCCTACCAACCTCTCCCCTAGGAGCATGCGTCTAATACTTTGCTTGGATAACTAATAGACTTTTGCAATAGTATGTGAGTTCTTTATGAATAATGTTGAGTCCATGGATTATACGCACTCTCACCCTTCCACCTTTGCTAGCCTCTCTAGTACCGTGCAACTTTCGCCGGTGCATTAAACCCACCTTCCTCAAAACAGCCACCATATATTTTCCTCAAAACAGCCACTATACCTACCTATTATGGCATTTCCATAGCCATTCCGAGATATATTGCCATGTAACTTCCACCGTTCCGTTTTTCATGACATGCACCATCACTTTCATATTGCATATAGAGTCATATTTTGTTCTAGGTATCGAGTTGTAAGTAAATAAAAGTGTGATGATTTCCATTATTAGAGCATTTGTCCCGTGTGAGAAAAGGATGATGGAAGCTATGAATCCCTCACAAGTTGGGATGAGTCTCCGGACTTTACAAAAAATAAAAGAGGCCAGCGAAGCCCAAATAAAATAATAAAAGAGGCTAAAGATGCCCACCAAAATAAAGAAAATAAAAAAAGGGAAAATGAGAGAAAGAGAGAAGGCACAATGCTACTATCTTTTTCTACACTTGTGCTTCAAAGTAGCACCATGATCTTCATGATAGAGAGTCTCCTATTTTGTCACTTTCATATAGCTAGTGGAATTTTTCATTATATGCACAACCACTTAGTTTTCTTTTTGAGCTTTCATACACTTATAGCTCTAGTGCATTTGTTGCATGGCAATCCCTACTCACTCACATTGATATCTATTGATGGGCATCTCCATAGCCCGTTGATACGCCTAGTTGATGTGAGACTATCTTCTCCTTTTTCCTCACAACCACCACCATATTCTATTCCACCTATAGTGCTATATCCATGGCTCACGCTCATGTATTGCGTGAGAGTTGAAAAGGTTTGAGAACATAAAAAGTGTGAAACAATTGCTTGACTTGTCATCGGGTTGTGCATGATTTAGATATTTGTGTGGGGAAGATGGAGCATAGCCAGACCATATGATTTTGTAGGGATAACTTTCTAAGGCCATGCTATTTCGAAAGGACACAATTGCCTTGTTGGTATGCTCGAAGTATTACTGTTTTTATGTCAATATTAGACTTTTGTTTTGAATCTTATGGATCTGAATATTCATGCCACAATAAAGAATATTACATGGATAAATATGTTAGGTAGCATTCCACATCAAAAATTCTGTTTTTATCATTTACCTACTCGAGGACGAGCAGGAATTAAGCTTGGGGATGCTTGATACGTCTCCAACGTATCTATAATTTTTGATTGTTCCATGCTATTATATTATCTATTTTGGATATTTTATATGCATTAATATGCTATTTTATATTATTTTTGGGAGCCTAGTGCCAGTTTCTGTTTTTTCCTTGTTTTTGAGTATTGCAGATAAGGAATATTAAACGGAGTCCAAACGGAATAAAATCTTCGGAATGATTTTTCTTGGACCAGAAGAAACCCAGCAAACTTGGAGATGAAGGCAAGAGATCTGCCGTGGCGTCACAAGCCACCAGGGCGCCCTAGGGGGGGGGCGCCCCCCTGGCTTGTGGCCCCACGGCAGCCCTCCTAACCCTATTCTTCGGCCTATAAATTCCCAAATATTCTCTGGATACCAAAAAGAGCCACGAAAATACTTTTCCGCCGCCGGAAGCCTCTATTCCCGTGAGATCCAATCTTGAAGCCTTTTCGGGTAATCTGCCGGAGGGGGAATCGATCACGGAGGGCATCTACATCAACTCCATTGCCCCTCCGATGATGCATGAGTAGTTCACCACAGACCTTCGGGTCCATAGCTAGTAGCTAGATGGCTTCTTCTCTCTCTTTGTTCTTCAATACCATGTTCTTCATGATCTTCATGGAGATCTATCCGATGTAATACTCTTTTGCGGTGTGTTTGTCGAGATCCGATGAATTGTGGGTTTATGTTCAGATTATCTATGAATATTATTTGAATCTTCTCTGAATTCTTATATGCATGATTTCATATCTTTGCAAGTCTCTTCGAGTTATTGGTTTGGTTTGGCCAACTAGATTGGTAATTCTTGCAATGGGAGAAGTGCTTAGTTTTGGGTTCAATCTCGTGGTGTCCTCACCCAGTGACAAAGTAGGGGTAGCGAGGCACGTATTGTATTGTTGTAATCGAGGATAAAAAGATGGGTTTTTCATCATATTTCTTGAGTTTATCCCTCTACATCATGTCATCTTACCTAATGCGTTACTCTGTTCTTCATGAACTTAATACTCTAGATGCAGGCAGGAGTCGGTCGATGTGTGGAGTAATAGTAGTAGATGCAGAACCGTTTCGGTCTACTTGACACGGACGTGATGCCTATATGCATAATCATTGCCTTGGATATCTTCATAATTATTCGCTTTTCTATCAATTGCTCGACAGTAATTTGTTCACCCACCGTATTATTTTCCTTCATGAGAGAAGCCTCTAGTGAAACCTATGGCCCCCGGGTCTATTTTCCACATTATATTTTCAGATCTATAAACCAAAAATACCAAAAATACCTTGCTGCAATCTTTTTTACTTTTGTTTTACTTTTCGTTTTAGCAATCCTATCTATCTATCTCTATCAGATCTCATCCTTGCAAGTAACCGTGAAGGGATTGACATCCCCTTTATAGCGTTGGGTGCAAGTGTTTGATTATTTGTGTAGGTACATCTATTGGGGACTTGCTTGTATCTCCTACTGGATTGATACCTTGGTTCTCAACAACTGAGGGAAATACTTATCTACTTTGCTGCATCACCCTTTCCTCTTCAAGGGAAAACCAACGCATGCTCGAGAAGTAGCAAGAAGGATTTCTGGCGCCGTTGCCGGGGAGATCTACATCAAGCCTACCAAGTACCCATCACAAACTCATCTCTTGCATTTACATTAGTTGCCATTTGCCTCTCATTTTCCTCTCCCCCACTTCACCAATTTGCCGTTTTATTCGCCTTTTTTCTCGTTGGATCTCTTTTTGTTTGCTTGTGTTTCCATGTGCCTTCTATTTGCTTGCATCTTCGCTTGCTAAAAATCTATTGATATGGATCCTCATCCACTTGCTAATCTTTTCAAAAGACCAAATTATGATGAACCAATTGCTAGTGAGTTGAGTGCACTTGATTATCTCTATGAAGTTTTGTTTGAAAATCATGAATCTGAAAATTTTGATGAAGTGTTGAAAGAAGAAATTTATAAGGTGATTCATGATAGCTCCTTGATTGAAAAGCATGATTGCAATGATGTTACTATAAATTCTATTAATGTCAATTATGCTAATGATATGCAAAGCCACAAGCTTGGGGATGTTATGTTTGATGAAGATGATATTTTTTGTCCCCCAAGTTTTGATGAGAAAATTCATTATGATGATTGCATGCTTGTGCATCATGAAAAAAATGATTTATGTGATAGTTATATTGTTAAATTCCTTCATGATGCTACTGAAATTTATTATGAGGGAGGAACATATGCTTGTAGGAAGTGCCATAATATCAAGTTTCCTCTCTATGTGTTCAAAGTTTTGAAGTTATACTTGTTTTGCCTTCCTATGTTAGTTGATTCTTGTTCCCATAAATTGTTTGCTCACAAAATCCCTATGCATAGGAAGTGGGTTAGACTTAAATGTGTGTTTCATGCTATTCATGATGCTCTTTTGCATATCTCAATTACTACTTTTTATGTGAGCATCATTGAAATCGTTATGCCTAGCTAAGGGCGTTAAACAATAGCGCTTGTTGGGAGGCAACCCAATTTTATTTTTATGCTTTTATTTTTGCTTCTGTTTTTGAGTGTTTTGCACATTATTACCTCTGTAGTAATTGTGTTTTCTTGTTTAAATTAGTGTTTGAGCCAAGTAAGACCTTTGGGATGGTCTACGGTGTTTGTGATTTGATTTTGCTCTCAGTCCAGGAATTTTGTCAATTCACTGGAACGTGCTTTTGATCTGAAATTTTTACACAAGATTGATATTCAAATTTCCCTGATTTTCCTAATTTTTCAAAAAAAAATGGAGTTACAGAAGTATTCGAAGTCTATAGATTGCTACAGACTGTTGTGTTTTAGACAGATTCTGTTTTCTTTGTGTTGTTTGCTTATTTTGATGTATCTATGGGTTGTATCGGGGGGTATGAACCATGGAGAAGTTGGAATACAGTAGATATTACACCAAAATAAATAAAGAATGAGTTCACAACAGTACCTAAAGTGGTGATTTATTTTTCTTATACTAACGGATCTCATGAGTTTTGTGTTGAGTTTTGTGTTGTGAAGTTTTCAAGTTTTGGGTAAAGATTTGATGGACTATGGAATAAGGAGTGGCAAGAGCCTAAGCTTGGGGATGCCCAAGGCACCCCAAGCCATATTCAGGGATACCAAAGAGCCTAAGCTTGGGGATGCCCCGGAAGGCATCCCCTCTTTTGTCTTCAATCCATCGGTAAATTTACTTGAGGCTATATTTTTATTCACCACATGATATGTGTTTTGCTTGGAGCGTCTTGTATGATATGAGTCTTTGATTTTTAGTTTGCCACAATCATCCTTGCTGCACACATCTTGTGAGAGAGACACGCTGAATCGTGAATTTATTAGAATACTCTATGTGCTTCACTTATATCTTTTGAGCTAGGCAATGTTGCTCTAGTGCTTCACTTATATCTTTTTAGAGCACGGTGGTGTTTTATTTTATAGAAATTATTGAACTCTCGTACCTCACTTATATTATTTTGAGAGTCTTAAAAAAGCATGGTAATTGGTTTAGGTTATGAATTTAGTCCTAATATAATGGGCATCCAAGAGGGATATAATAAAAACTTTCATATTAAGTGCATTGAATACTATGAGAAGTTTGATTCCTTGCATATAGTTTTGAGATATGAAGATGGTAATATGAGAGTCATGCTAGTGAGTAATTGTGAATTGGAAGAAATACTTGTGTTAAAGTTTGTGATTCCCGTAGCATGCACGTATGGTGAACCGTTATGTAACGAAGTCTGAGCATGATTTGTTTAATGATTGCCAACCTTTGTGTGAGGGTCGGGAGCGCGCGATGGTTAACTCCTACCAACCTCTCCCCTAGGAGCATGCGTCTAATACTTTGCTTGGATAACTAATAGACTTTTGCAATAGTATGTGAGTTCTTTATGAATAATGTTGAGTCCATGGATTATACGCACTCTCACCCTTCCACCTTTGCTAGCCTCTCTAGTACCGTGCAACTTTCGCCGGTGCATTAAACCCACCTTCCTCAAAACAGCCACCATATATTTTCCTCAAAACAGCCACTATACCTACCTATTATGGCATTTCCATAGCCATTCCGAGATATATTGCCATGCAACTTCCACCGTTCCGTTTTTCATGACATGCACCATCACTTTCATATTGCATATAGAGTCATATTTTGTTCTAGGTATCGAGTTGTAAGTAAATAAAAGTGTGATGATTTCCATTATTAGAGCATTTGTCCCGTGTGAGAAAAGGATGATGGAAGCTATGAATCCCTCACAAGTTGGGATGAGTCTCCGGACTTTACAAAAAATAAAAGAGGCCAGCGAAGCCCAAATAAAATAATAAAAGAGGCTAAAGATGCCCACCAAAATAAAGAAAATAAAAAAAGGGAAAATGAGAGAAAGAGAGAAGGCACAATGCTACTATCTTTTTCTACACTTGTGCTTCAAAGTAGCACCATGATCTTCATGATAGAGAGTCTCCTATTTTGTCACTTTCATATAGCTAGTGGAATTTTTCATTATATGCACAACCACTTAGTTTTCTTTTTGAGCTTTCATACACTTATAGCTCTAGTGCATTTGTTGCATGGCAATCCCTACTCACTCACATTGATATCTATTGATGGGCATCTCCATAGCCCGTTGATACGCCTAGTTGATGTGAGACTATCTTCTCCTTTTTCCTCACAACCACCACCATATTCTATTCCACCTATAGTGCTATATCCATGGCTCACGCTCATGTATTGCGTGAGAGTTGAAAAGGTTTGAGAACATAAAAAGTGTGAAACAATTGCTTGACTTGTCATCGGGTTGTGCATGATTTAGATATTTGTGTGGGGAAGATGGAGCATAGCCAGACCATATGATTTTGTAGGGATAACTTTCTAAGGCCATGCTATTTCGAAAGGACACAATTGCCTTGTTGGTATGCTCGAAGTATTACTGTTTTTATGTCAATATTAGACTTTTGTTTTGAATCTTATGGATCTGAATATTCATGCCACAATAAAGAATATTACATGGATAAATATGTTAGGTAGCATTCCACATCAAAAATTCTGTTTTTATCATTTACCTACTCGAGGACGAGCAGGAATTAAGCTTGGGGATGCTTGATACGTCTCCAACGTATCTATAATTTTTGATTGTTCCATGCTATTATATTATCTATTTTGGATATTTTATATGCATTAATATGCTATTTTATATTATTTTTGGGAGCCTAGTGCCAGTTTCTGTTTTTTCCTTGTTTTTGAGTATTGCAGATAAGGAATATTAAACGGAGTCCAAACGGAATAAAATCTTCGGAATGATTTTTCTTGGACCAGAAGAAACCCAGCAAACTTGGAGATGAAGGCAAGAGATCTGCCGTGGCGTCACAAGCCACCAGGGCGCCCTAGGGGGGGGGCGCCCCCCTGGCTTGTGGCCCCACGGCAGCCCTCCTAACCCTATTCTTCGGCCTATAAATTCCCAAATATTCTCTGGATACCAAAAAGAGCCACGAAAATACTTTTCCGCCGCCGGAAGCCTCTATTCCCGTGAGATCCAATCTTGAAGCCTTTTCGGGTAATCTGCCGGAGGGGGAATCGATCACGGAGGGCATCTACATCAACTCCATTGCCCCTCCGATGATGCATGAGTAGTTCACCACAGACCTTCGGGTCCATAGCTAGTAGCTAGATGGCTTCTTCTCTCTCTTTGTTCTTCAATACCATGTTCTTCATGATCTTCATGGAGATCTATCCGATGTAATACTCTTTTGCGGTGTGTTTGTCGAGATCCGATGAATTGTGGGTTTATGTTCAGATTATCTATGAATATTATTTGAATCTTCTCTGAATTCTTATATGCATGATTTCATATCTTTGCAAGTCTCTTCGAGTTATTGGTTTGGTTTGGCCAACTAGATTGGTAATTCTTGCAATGGGAGAAGTGCTTAGTTTTGGGTTCAATCTCGTGGTGTCCTCACCCAGTGACAAAGTAGGGGTAGCGAGGCACGTATTGTATTGTTGCAATCGAGGATAAAAAGATGGGTTTTTCATCATATTTCTTGAGTTTATCCCTCTACATCATGTCATCTTACCTAATGCGTTACTCTGTTCTTCATGAACTTAATACTCTAGATGCAGGCAGGAGTCGGTCGATGTGTGGAGTAATAGTAGTAGATGCAGAACCGTTTCGGTCTACTTGACACGGACGTGATGCCTATATGCATAATCATTGCCTTGGATATCTTCATAATTATTCGCTTTTCTATCAATTGCTCGACAGTAATTTGTTCACCCACCGTATTATTTTCCTTCATGAGAGAAGCCTCTAGTGAAACCTATGGCCCCCGGGTCTATTTTCCACATTATATTTTCAGATCTATAAACCAAAAATACCAAAAATACCTTGCTGCAATCTTTTTTACTTTTGTTTTACTTTTCGTTTTAGCAATCCTATCTATCTATCTCTATCAGATCTCATCCTTGCAAGTAACCGTGAAGGGATTGACATCCCCTTTATAGCGTTGGGTGCAAGTGTTTGATTATTTGTGTAGGTACATCTATTGGGGACTTGCTTGTATCTCCTACTGGATTGATACCTTGGTTCTCAACAACTGAGGGAAATACTTATCTACTTTGCTGCATCACCCTTTCCTCTTCAAGGGAAAACCAACGCATGCTCGAGAAGTAGCAAGAAGGATTTCTGGCGCCGTTGCCGGGGAGATCTACATCAAGCCTACCAAGTACCCATCACAAACTCATCTCTTGCATTTACATTAGTTGCCATTTGCCTCTCATTTTCCTCTCCCCCACTTCACCAATTTGCCGTTTTATTCGCCTTTTTTCTCGTTGGATCTCTTTTTGTTTGCTTGTGTTTCCATGTGCCTTCTATTTGCTTGCATCTTCACTTGCTAAAAATCTATTGATATGGATCCTCATCCACTTGCTAATCTTTTCAAAAGACCAAATTATGATGAACCAATTGCTAGTGAGTTGAGTGCACTTGATTATCTCTATGAAGTTTTGTTTGAAAATCATGAATCTGAAAATTTTGATGAAGTGTTGAAAGAAGAAATTTATAAGGTGATTCATGATAGCTCCTTGATTGAAAAGCATGATTGCAATGATGTTACTATAAATTCTATTAATGTCAATTATGCTAATGATATGCAAAGCCACAAGCTTGGGGATGTTATGTTTGATGAAGATGATATTTTTTGTCCCCCAAGTTTTGATGAGAAAATTCATTATGATGATTGCATGCTTGTGCATCATGAAAAAAATGATTTATGTGATAGTTATATTGTTAAATTCCTTCATGATGCTACTGAAATTTATTATGAGGGAGGAACATATGCTTGTAGGAAGTGCCATAATATCAAGTTTCCTCTCTATGTGTTCAAAGTTTTGAAGTTATACTTGTTTTGCCTTCCTATGTTAGTTGATTCTTGTTCCCATAAATTGTTTGCTCACAAAATCCCTATGCATAGGAAGTGGGTTAGACTTAAATGTGTGTTTCATGCTATTCATGATGCTCTTTTGCATATCTCAATTACTACTTTTTATGTGAGCATCATTGAAATCGTTATGCCTAGCTAAGGGCGTTAAACAATAGCGCTTGTTGGGAGGCAACCCAATTTTATTTTTATGCTTTTATTTTTGCTTCTGTTTTTGAGTGTTTTGCACATTATTACCTCTGTAGTAATTGTGTTTTCTTGTTTAAATTAGTGTTTGAGCCAAGTAAGACCTTTGGGATGGTCTACGGTGTTTGTGATTTGATTTTGCTCTCAGTCCAGGAATTTTGTCAATTCACTGGAACGTGCTTTTGATCTGAAATTTTTACACAAGATTGATATTCAAATTTCCCTGATTTTCCTAATTTTTCAAAAAAAAATGGAGTTACAGAAGTATTCGAAGTCTATAGATTGCTACAGACTGTTGTGTTTTAGACAGATTCTGTTTTCTTTGTGTTGTTTGCTTATTTTGATGTATCTATGGGTTGTATCGGGGGGTATGAACCATGGAGAAGTTGGAATACAGTAGATATTACACCAAAATAAATAAAGAATGAGTTCACAACAGTACCTAAAGTGGTGATTTATTTTTCTTATACTAACGGATCTCATGAGTTTTGTGTTGAGTTTTGTGTTGTGAAGTTTTCAAGTTTTGGGTAAAGATTTGATGGACTATGGAATAAGGAGTGGCAAGAGCCTAAGCTTGGGGATGCCCAAGGCACCCCAAGCCATATTCAGGGATACCAAAGAGCCTAAGCTTGGGGATGCCCCGGAAGGCATCCCCTCTTTTGTCTTCAATCCATCGGTAAATTTACTTGAGGCTATATTTTTATTCACCACATGATATGTGTTTTGCTTGGAGCGTCTTGTATGATATGAGTCTTTGATTTTTAGTTTGCCACAATCATCCTTGCTGCACACATCTTGTGAGAGAGACACGCTGAATCGTGAATTTATTAGAATACTCTATGTGCTTCACTTATATCTTTTGAGCTAGGCAATGTTGCTCTAGTGCTTCACTTATATCTTTTTAGAGCACGGTGGTGTTTTATTTTATAGAAATTATTGAACTCTCGTACCTCACTTATATTATTTTGAGAGTCTTAAAAAAGCATGGTAATTGGTTTAGGTTATGAATTTAGTCCTAATATAATGGGCATCCAAGAGGGATATAATAAAAACTTTCATATTAAGTGCATTGAATACTATGAGAAGTTTGATTCCTTGCATATAGTTTTGAGATATGAAGATGGTAATATGAGAGTCATGCTAGTGAGTAATTGTGAATTGGAAGAAATACTTGTGTTAAAGTTTGTGATTCCCGTAGCATGCACGTATGGTGAACCGTTATGTAACGAAGTCTGAGCATGATTTGTTTAATGATTGCCAACCTTTGTGTGAGGGTCGGGAGCGCGCGATGGTTAACTCCTACCAACCTCTCCCCTAGGAGCATGCGTCTAATACTTTGCTTGGATAACTAATAGACTTTTGCAATAGTATGTGAGTTCTTTATGAATAATGTTGAGTCCATGGATTATACGCACTCTCACCCTTCCACCTTTGCTAGCCTCTCTAGTACCGTGCAACTTTCGCCGGTGCATTAAACCCACCTTCCTCAAAACAGCCACCATATATTTTCCTCAAAACAGCCACTATACCTACCTATTATGGCATTTCCATAGCCATTCCGAGATATATTGCCATGCAACTTCCACCGTTCCGTTTTTCATGACATGCACCATCACTTTCATATTGCATATAGAGTCATATTTTGTTCTAGGTATCGAGTTGTAAGTAAATAAAAGTGTGATGATTTCCATTATTAGAGCATTTGTCCCGTGTGAGAAAAGGATGATGGAAGCTATGAATCCCTCACAAGTTGGGATGAGTCTCCGGACTTTACAAAAAATAAAAGAGGCCAGCGAAGCCCAAATAAAATAATAAAAGAGGCTAAAGATGCCCACCAAAATAAAGAAAATAAAAAAAGGGAAAATGAGAGAAAGAGAGAAGGCACAATGCTACTATCTTTTTCTACACTTGTGCTTCAAAGTAGCACCATGATCTTCATGATAGAGAGTCTCCTATTTTGTCACTTTCATATAGCTAGTGGAATTTTTCATTATATGCACAACCACTTAGTTTTCTTTTTGAGCTTTCATACACTTATAGCTCTAGTGCATTTGTTGCATGGCAATCCCTACTCACTCACATTGATATCTATTGATGGGCATCTCCATAGCCCGTTGATACGCCTAGTTGATGTGAGACTATCTTCTCCTTTTTCCTCACAACCACCACCATATTCTATTCCACCTATAGTGCTATATCCATGGCTCACGCTCATGTATTGCGTGAGAGTTGAAAAGGTTTGAGAACATAAAAAGTGTGAAACAATTGCTTGACTTGTCATCGGGTTGTGCATGATTTAGATATTTGTGTGGGGAAGATGGAGCATAGCCAGACCATATGATTTTGTAGGGATAACTTTCTAAGGCCATGCTATTTCGAAAGGACACAATTGCCTTGTTGGTATGCTCGAAGTATTACTGTTTTTATGTCAATATTAGACTTTTGTTTTGAATCTTATGGATCTGAATATTCATGCCACAATAAAGAATATTACATGGATAAATATGTTAGGTAGCATTCCACATCAAAAATTCTGTTTTTATCATTTACCTACTCGAGGACGAGCAGGAATTAAGCTTGGGGATGCTTGATACGTCTCCAACGTATCTATAATTTTTGATTGTTCCATGCTATTATATTATCTATTTTGGATATTTTATATGCATTAATATGCTATTTTATATTATTTTTGGGAGCCTAGTGCCAGTTTCTGTTTTTTCCTTGTTTTTGAGTATTGCAGATAAGGAATATTAAACGGAGTCCAAACGGAATAAAATCTTCGGAATGATTTTTCTTGGACCAGAAGAAACCCAGCAAACTTGGAGATGAAGGCAAGAGATCTGCCGTGGCGTCACAAGCCACCAGGGCGCCCTAGGGGGGGGGGCGCCCCCCTGGCTTGTGGCCCCACGGCAGCCCTCCTAACCCTATTCTTCGGCCTATAAATTCCCAAATATTCTCTGGATACCAAAAAGAGCCACGAAAATACTTTTCCGCCGCCGGAAGCCTCTATTCCCGTGAGATCCAATCTTGAAGCCTTTTCGGGTAATCTGCCGGAGGGGGAATCGATCACGGAGGGCATCTACATCAACTCCATTGCCCCTCCGATGATGCATGAGTAGTTCACCACAGACCTTCGGGTCCATAGCTAGTAGCTAGATGGCTTCTTCTCTCTCTTTGTTCTTCAATACCATGTTCTTCATGATCTTCATGGAGATCTATCCGATGTAATACTCTTTTGCGGTGTGTTTGTCGAGATCCGATGAATTGTGGGTTTATGTTCAGATTATCTATGAATATTATTTGAATCTTCTCTGAATTCTTATATGCATGATTTCATATCTTTGCAAGTCTCTTCGAGTTATTGGTTTGGTTTGGCCAACTAGATTGGTAATTCTTGCAATGGGAGAAGTGCTTAGTTTTGGGTTCAATCTTGCGGTGTCCTCACCCAGTGACAAAGTAGGGGTAGCGAGGCACGTATTGTATTGTTGCAATCGAGGATAAAAAGATGGGTTTTTCATCATATTTCTTGAGTTTATCCCTCTACATCATGTCATCTTACCTAATGCGTTACTCTGTTCTTCATGAACTTAATACTCTAGATGCAGGCAGGAGTCGGTCGATGTGTGGAGTAATAGTAGTAGATGCAGAATCGTTTCGGTCTACTTGACACGGACGTGATGCCTATATGCATAATCATTGCCTTGGATATCTTCATAATTATTCGCTTTTCTATCAATTGCTCGACAGTAATTTGTTCACCCACCGTATTATTTTCCTTCATGAGAGAAGCCTCTAGTGAAACCTATGGCCCCCGGGTCTATTTTCCACATTATATTTTCAGATCTATAATCCAAAAATACCAAAAATACCTTGCTGCAATCTTTTTTACTTTTTTTTTACTTTTCGTTTTAGCAATCCTATCTATCTATCTCTATCAGATCTCATCCTTGCAAGTAACCGTGAAGGGATTGACATCCCCTTTATAGCATTGGGTGCAAGTGTTTGATTATTTGTGTAGATACATCTATTGGGGACTTGCTTGTATCTCCTACTGGATTGATACCTTGGTTCTCAACAACTGAGGGAAATACTTATCTACTTTGCTGCATCACCCTTTCCTCTTCAAGGGAAAACCAACGCATGTTCGAGAAGTAACACCCCACGTCAGACCGCCCCGACGAGCGGCGCACGGCGTCAAGAACGCGGCGACGCCCCTCTTGGTTCCACCAGCAGCCGGGCTACGTCACGGTCCGCCTCATTCGCCATGCCGGACACAGTGTTGGAAGCGATGGCACGAGCCCAGCTTCTGCTTAACTTCCCGCCGGCGGGCGACAAAATGGATGAGTGGAGAGCTACCATCCAAAGCTTGATATCTTTCGTCGAAGCCAATAAGTCTAAACATGCAGAGCCATCACGGCACGCGCGTACGGCTACGACGGCCCGGGCCGGCGATCGCGTCGAGGGGGCCACGCCGACGGTACAGTCCCCTCTGCGACAGCAACCCCAGGAGCAACCGTGACGAGCTTCACGTGCTGACGAGTTTGACGAGGCATCCATGGCCTTGTCCGGCCCACGTGAACGCCTGGACCGGCGGCGTGTCCTGGAGGATCGGCGGAAGGAAGACGCGCGCATCACCATCGAGCGCCGTCGGGAAGCACACCGTCAGTCTGACAAGCGCAACGGCCCAAGTGCTGGCGACCTCGCGCCCAGTGTTGGCGGGTACCTGCCTTACGAGGTTGGGTGCCCTGCGTTCACTCACGAGCTGCGGCAGGTCCGCTGGCCATCGGCTCGAGCTTTTAAACCAGAGTTGACGGAGAAGTATGACGGGAAGCTAAACCCGGCGGAGTTTCTTGGCATCTACACAATCGGCGTTCAAGCTGCCGTAGGAAGGGATGAGAATGTGCTCGCCCACTATTTCCCTTTGGCACTCAACCCGAATGTGAGATCATGGCCGATGCACCTGCTGGAAAACTCCATCTCATCCTTGGCTGATCTGTGCAATGAATTCGTCGGTGCCTTCACGGGCGGCCATCAGGAGCCAGGACAGCCCAGCGATCTGGAAGTCTTGCCGCAAAAGGAGGGAGAAACCTTGCGGAAGTACATTTAGAGATTCAGTCATGTGCACCGCAACATTCCAGAAATACACCCCGCAACCGTGATTGCCGCGTTCCACTCAAACGTGCGCAACAGGAGGATGCGGGCCAAGATGAATGTGAAACTCCCCAAGACTGTCAATGAGCTGTACACAATGGCGGACAAGTGTGCCCGTGCTGAAGATGGCAGGCGACTCCCTGGAGACAAAGGCTGGCATCGAAGTCGATTCAGAAGACGACGACGACGCCCCCGACTCGAAGGGGCGGAACCGAAAGCGCAACAATAAGCGCAAAGGAAAGGCAGTATTGGCTGTGGAGGGCTCTGGTAATCTCGCTGCCGGCAAGAAGGCCAAGGCCAAGACCCCCGACAAGGAAGCTGCCGCGTGCGCTTATTGCCGGGAGGCCGCAGCAGCAGAGAAAACCGGGAAGTTCGACGGGCCGTACTGCAAGATCCACCGCACCAAGGGCCACGATCTTCAAGAGTGACGCCAAGTTGAGCAGCTTGTCGAGAAGCAGAGGACGGAGTACGAGAAGCATGACAAGGAGAAGGGCCAAGACGCTGCTGCCAGGAAGGGCCATGGCGGCAGAGGAGGCCGCCGCGGCAAGACCCCGCAACAGAAGGAAAAGCCAGCCAGGGGCCGTGAGAAGAAAGAAATAGAGGATATGAGTGAGGATGAGGATGACGCGGAGGATTCCAGTGATCGAGAATTCCAGAGGGCAACCGAGGCCATGTGTGTTGACGGGAGTGCATCTTTGCACTCCTCTCACCGATAGCTCAAGCAATGGGCGCGTAAGGTCAACGTTGTGGAGCCTACCGCAGAGTCTAAGAGGCCACTCAGATGGTCTCGCACGCCTATCATCTTTGATGAAGAGGACCATCCTGACTGCACCACGGCGGTTGGATGTTTGCCATTGTTGGTTTCTCCAACAATTCGCAACCTCAAGGTCAACAAGATGTTAGTTGACGGCGGGGCGGGATTGAACTTAATCTCCCCGAAGGTGGTCGAGAGGCTGCAGATCCCTGACGAAGAGCTCAAGGCTACAGGTACTTTCCAAGCAGTTAACCCCGGCAAGAGCCGACCCAAAGGGAAGATCACTTTGCCTGTGACTTTTGGCGGGGAGCTGAACTACCGAACCGAGAGAGTGGTGTTCGATGTGGTTGAGCTTCCCCTGCCTTACAACGGGATTCTTGGTCGCCCAGCCCTGGCGAAATTCATGGCGGCATCCCACTATGCTTACAACACTTTGAAGATGCCGGGGGCCATTGGAATTATCTCCATCCCGTCCGACAAGAAGGACACAGTCATATGTGTGGATAAGATGTATCGAGACACGGTAGCAGCTGAAGTCGCGAAAGCACCAGCTCCGACCAAGGAATCCAAGAAAGAGAGAAAGTTTAGCAGAGACACCGGCAAGGACTCTGGGAAGCGCGCCTCTTCTCAGTGCGCTAATCCTGTCGAGGATCTGCCGGAGAGTTCCACTAGCAAGAAAGCCAAGGTCACCTACCCTGAGACGAAGAAGGTCCCGACAGGGCAGGATGGCGATGGTGGCACATTCACCATCATGGCCACCCTTTCTGAAAAATAGGAAAGCGCACTCGTTGCCTTCCTACCGGCGAATGTCGATGTGTTTGCCAGGCAACCATCTGACATCCCCGGTGTTCCCAGGAAGGTAATCGAGCACCACCTTGCTGTCTGCCCCCATGCCAGGCCTTGGAGCGGCAACAGTTCATCGCCGAAGAGATCAAGAAACTTGAAGCGGCTGGTTTGGTCAGAGGAGTTTTGCACCCAACTTGGTTAGCCAACCCGGTGGTAGTGCGCAAGGCGAATGGGAAATGGAGGCTCTGCATAGATTTCACTGACCTGAACAAAGCATGCCCGAAGGACCCTTTCCCCTTGCCGCGCATCGACCAGATTGTTGATTCCACCTCCGGGTGTGACCTGCTTTCCTTCTTGGACGCTTACTCCGGATACCACCAGATCTTCATGGCTAAGGAAGATGAGGAAAAGACCACGTTCATAACTCCGTGCGGCACATACTGCCTTGTACGGATGCCCTTCGAGTTAAAAAGCACCGGGTCTACCTTTGCCAGAGCCGTGCAGACTGGATTTGGATTGCAATTACACAAGAATGTAGAAGCCTACATGTATGATATAGTTGTCAAGACCAAGAATGAAGCAACTCTCATACAAGACCTGGAGGAAACCTTTGCGAACCTTCGCAAGATCAACCTGAAGCTCAACCCTGAAAAGTGTGTATTTGGCATCCCATCCGGCAAGCTACTTGGGTTCTTTGTATCTCAGCGGGGGATAGAAGCAAATCCCGACAAGATCAAGGTAATTGAGCAGATACACGCACCCAAGACCATCAAGGACATCAGACGTTTGACCGGATGCGTTGCCGCGCTCAGTAGGTTCATCTCCAAATCCGCCGAACGCGCCCTGCCATTCTTCAAGATCCTAAAGAAGGCAGGCCCGGTAAGGTGGACCCCGGAAGCAGAAGCAGTGCTACAAGATCTAAAGACTTAACTTTCTTCTGCTCCCACCTTGGTTGCTCCTAAACCACAAGAACCGTTGCTGCTATACTTGGCGGCAACAAATCAAGTGGTTAGTGCAGCGCTGGTGGCGCAGTGTGAAGTGGATAAAGATGCAGCTGCTGCGACTAATGCTGCCGGGGGAGAGACCGAAGCATCCGCGGCAGGACCCAATGCAAACTTGGAGGAACCTCAGCAAGCTGGCGAGGGCAATTCCGAGGAAGTGGTGAAGAAGAAAGTGGTACAACGACCAGTTTACTTTGTCAGCTCCTTGTTGTAGGGGGCTAGATCAAGGTACTCTGGAGTCCAAAAGCCGATGTTCGGCCTCATCATGGCCTCAAGGAAGCTACGCCACTACTTCCAAGCCCATGAGATCATAGTTGTCACTCGCTTTCCGCTGCAGCGCATACTAAGGAACCCCGAAGCCACTGGCAGGATAGTTGAGTGGGCCCTTGAGCTATCAAGTTTAGGTTTGAAGTATGAGAGCACTTCCATAGTCCAGGGCAGGGCATTGGCACAGTTCATTGCGGAATGGACGCCTACGCCAGATGAAGAAATTCCAGAAACAGTCCTCCCCGGCAAAGAACCACCTAAGGATTGGATCATGTACTTCGACGGTGCTTTCTCGCTCCAGGGTGCCGGAGCAGGTGTGCTCCTCATCGCCCCCACCGGAGAGCACCTCAAGTATGTGGTTCATATG
The DNA here is from genome assembly GCA_039707655.1 of Elymus sibiricus. Taxonomy (NCBI): domain Eukaryota; kingdom Viridiplantae; phylum Streptophyta; class Magnoliopsida; order Poales; family Poaceae; genus Elymus; species Elymus sibiricus. The sequence goes on from CM077665.1 coordinate 246,788,183, forward strand.
CACTTCCCCCGGGAGGAGGCTACCAACAACACCGCTGAATATGAAGGGCTCCTTGCCGGGCTCAGAATTGCGGTGGAGCTGGGAATCAAGAGACGGATCATCCGAGGGGACTCACAACTCGTGGTGAAATAGATCAACAAAGACTATCAGAGCCCGTTGATGGAGGCATACATGGAAGAAGTGAGAAAACTGGAGGAGCGCTTTGACGGGTTGCAAGTAGAGCATGTACCCCGTGCGGAAAACACCATCGCTGATCATCTATCAAAGTGCGCTGTGCAGAAGCTCCCTGTGGAACCAGGAACCTTTATCCTTCACCTCACTCAACCTTCAGTATCCCCATCAACCATGGCCAGGAAAAAAAGAAAGCTGAACTCCGGCAAGTATTTCCCGGCAGAGCTTCCCGAAGCCGCTGGTAGAGAAGCTGCCGAAGACAGTCCCGCTCTGCATGGTGAGCAGCTCTCTCCTACGAAACCTCAGGTTCTCGTGGTCGAGACAAGCGCTCCCACGGACGAGGAGATGCCTTTAGTCCTAGTTGTCGAGCCTCAAGCTCCAACTTGGGCACAACACATAGTCCGTTTCCTTCAAACAGGAGAACTCCCCGAAGGGCAAGAAGAGGCCGAAAAAGTAACCCGTCGGTCAAGTATATACCAGTTTGTCAACGACACTCTGTACAGAAGAAGACCCAACGGCATGAAATTGAGGTGCATTTGCCGGGAGGACGGACTAAGGCCCCTTCCCCCGCGCTGTCGGGGGCTTTGAGTTCTTGTTCGTGGCAACCGACAAGTTCACAAAGTGGCCTGAGGTGGAGCCGGTACGGAAGGTGACCGCGCAGTCAGCTATCAAGTTCATGAAAGGACTGTTGTGCCATTTTGGAGCACCCAACAGAGTGATCACCGATAACGGCACCCAGTTCACGAGCCGCGCCTTCATGCAATACATCCAAAACCTTGGGAGCAAGGTCTCCTTCGCCTCTGTTGCCCATCCAAGGAGCAACGGGCAAGTCGAGAGGATGAATGCTGAAGTGCTGCAAGGCCTCAAGACAAGGAATTTTGATAGACTGCGGAAGAGCGGCAAGCGCTAGATAGATGAGCTGCCGGTGGTTCTTTGGTCCCTCAGAACGACACCGAATCGAGCTACCGACCAGACTCCCTTGTCCCTGGTATATGGGGTGGAAGCAGTGCTCCCCACGGAACTCATATATGGGTCACCTCGAGTACTTGCCTACGACATGACGATGCCATGCTCCTCGAGGAAGATCGTCTCTAGGCTGATGTACGTGCTGCACGATACCATCAAGCCCTGCGCCGCTATCATAGCCGCAGGGTACATGCCCGGAGCCTTGAGGAAGGCGACCTTGTCCTTAGGCGCGTTCAGTCCGCCAAGGGTACCAACAAGTTGACGCCGAAGTGGGAAGGCCCTTACCGGGTAGCACGAGTCACCAGACCTGGCGCAGTCTGTCTAGAGACCGAAGATGGCACCCAAGTGCTTAACTCATGGAATATTGAGCATCTTCATAAGTTCTACCCATAAGGCGCGGCTGCCGGGCGCAGCCCCCGACAGCCACCTTTTGTACAAGCCTTGCCGAAGTTGCATGTAACCCTTTGTACAAAACCAGGCACAGACCCTGAGCAACAGCAATAAAGCTAGGCATGGCATCATATCATTGCATTGCACGTTCGTTGTGCATCTTTTATGATTACAATATCATCGCCTGTTTTCAAAAGATTTGCTAGAGTACTCATTGAGCCTATAATCCTTGTTACCGCACTCTCTGCTCACAGAGTGGGGGCCTCTTGCCCTGCGTGTTTTGTCACCAGGTAAACATAGAAGGAGGGTGAAGGAACAAGGACGGCAGCCCAGCATACTCCAAAAAGGGATACAGCATAAAAAGAGATAAGTCTAATCGCGTATCCCAAGTTTTATACTCCCTAAAGGAAACCTTTACCCTCTGTTCGAACGTATTCGATGGAGCTCCCTCACGTGGTAGAAACCTTTTTCGCGACGAGCTGTTCCTTAGCTTCTGGTACTTATCAGCTCTGAGGGGCCGCGTCGATATCGACAAGGACCCCTGCCGGGGAGCAATGCCAGCCTGCTGCTGGGGGCTCGTTCCCCTTTTCGGCGCTCGCGGTTAAAAGCGACCCGACAGGCTGTCCCGTGCGGTGAGCGCAAACACATTGACACAATAGAAACAAAGAGAGAAAAGGATAGTACTCAGGGGAACAAAACAACATTCATTCATTCGTTTGTTGATACAAATCGGATAAGAATTACATTACGATTAGCTAAAAATTGGCGAACGCCTACATCTTTTGACTTATAAAAAGATATGTGCCCCGTAATGCCTTTCTTGTCCCTCTCCTCCTAGGAGCTAAGTGGAGAAGAAGTAGAGGGCAAAAGGAGCGCCTAGCTGGGATTCGGTGCCTCCCCGCCAGGACCAGAGGGACGCGCCCGAAGAGCGGAAGGGACCCATCCCCAGGCAGGGAGGACGAAGCCGACGGAGCGGACAAGACTGACAAGGGGAAAGAAGGCGGAGGGCAGGTGCATATGGTGGCGTTGCCGGAGCCCAGCTGGTGATGATGGTGCTGTCGGGGAGCGCGACGTCCGAGCCCTCATCCGCGCTCCTGATGCGCCGTGGTTCCCCGACCGCCATCGTCTTCCTCATCGCCACCGCTCGAGGGAACGCCTCCGTCGTCGTCCAAGATACCGACGCGGCAACCAGGGACCCCACAGAGAGCATGGTCGTCCCCGGTGGCCAAAGGCGGGGAATTCCTCCCGCCCTTAAGAAGCAAGCACGAGCGAAGAACTCCCACTCATACACGCCATCCAGGTCGCTATTGGTGGGGAACTTCACTGCAATAGATGGCGAACCATGGCTGCGACCGCGCACACGCAATCGGCGGTCGTGCAAACGATCTTCCTCCATCACCCTGAAGAAGGAGTACGGGAACCACGGTCCACCGCAACGCTGCGTCTCCATTATGGACTCTGTCGCAGTACCGACCGCACGTCGCTCCATTGAAGCTAAAGAAGCAAGCGACGCGGCGGCAGGCGTGCCGCTGCGACCGTCCTAGGCACGACCGCCACGCTGCCCGCTCCCCCATCTGAGACTCCTCTGGCTAACTTTCAGCTCGAAGACATCGGTCCAGAATGGAGACTGGGCGTGGACGCAAGGGGAGGCCCCTGCGAACACGCTCGCCAGGCCTTTCCCCCTGACCATCAGGGGGAAGGGGGCGGCTCAAAGGCGAACCTGAAGTAAAGGATGAGCAATGTGGACTTGGGAGAAAGGAGGGGATGGAGTTGGATGAGCATCACCGCCGTGACCCCCAATTTATAGGGGAGAGCCCGGGGGCTAGCCCCCCCCCCCCCCCCCGCTCCAAAGCGGCCGCCCATCTCCACCGATCCCACTACCCACGACTCACGGGCGAACAGGTAACCGCCCCATTGCTCCAATCCATGGCGTTGCGGTTTCTGCCACGATCGGGACTTTAAGTCACGAGCGCCCACCGCAAGCTCCTCGCTATGAATGCAGCACGTGTGGCGGAAACGGCCTGAGGTGGTGGGACAGTGCTGACCAGTAAATTGGCAGTTACCCCCTCACATTGCGCGCTTGTGCACAATTTTTGGGCCTGACCCAACAGCACTAGGCGAGTGCGTGTGGGCCAGACCCGGGGGCTCCTGTCGGTTCACTAGGACAGGGGTACCCAGTGTCCCTGACTTATGCACATGCGGTAGTAGCGAAGCCCGTTGGGAAGGCTACCGCGCCACGAAGCAAGCATTCAAGAACCGGCACCCGGCAGCAATGACCTGCAGGAAACCAAACAAACGCCGGCAGCACCAGCACAACAGCCCAGGAGGGGCCCAAAGCGCGTCAGCCGCGTCCCGGGAGCCTGCCGGGGACCAAGACGAGCACATCTCAGGTAGCCCCGGCAAGGTCGAGCCAACCAGCCACCGCTCCACCGCATCGCTACGCCAGTCACTTATCGATGCGGCTCGAGCCCTCAAACGGCATAGTGGCTCTCGCTAAGCACGTGGCGACACACCGGAAGGCAGATTATACCCTCTTGACACCTGTCCAGCAGCGTGTCAAGACCTTAAGCAACGGCTAGCTAGGCGGTAGCAAGAGCTTGCCGGGAATGCATCCCCGAGTGCCACCTAGTCTAGTAATCATGTGATTTTGTCCTAAATGCCAGAGTTAGGTATGATAGCTCTACTAAGCTATCTAATCAATAGATAATGACTGTTTTGCCATTGTGGTTGCCCCTTCCACTATAAAAGGAGGCCCGAGGCAACCTAGCTAAGGATACGGACCTTTGGACACTTGTGCCCACGTAGTAGCTCACCCCGATAGCAACCCTTGCCGGCAGTTGGGCGTTGCGTGTTCGTCGTGTTCCTTCGATTAATCCACCAAAAGCAGGAGTAGGGTTTTACGCTTCACAGCGACCCGAACCTTGGTAAAAATGCCAGCGACCTGATCGTCGTGCTGTCTCATGGCCTCCGCTCTTCGTGTAAAGTGACCCCCGTGCCGAACCAAAAGGTGCCTTTGATCCCATAGGTGATTGCGAGCATCCGTGCCCCGACACATACTATTGGTGTAGTATCCATTATAATTTTGATCTCCTCTTTCTCTTCATCTTCATACAAGGATCCTAGACTCACCAATACGCGTTCAACTTCATCTTCTAGTGTTTGGAGGTGGATTTCAGCTAGTTGATTTAGTTCCTGCTCCTCATTATCTCAAGCTTCCTCTTCATACGGCTTACTTAATATGGAGGAAAATGGCAACTTTATTATCTCATTTCCCCACTTCATGGATATTGATTTGTTCTTTTGTAGTATCCTGCAACACTCAAATAGGAAGTTCCAAAAACAATAGGACAATCTTTATCCTCAGAGATCATTAGTACATAAATATCAATGGGATAAATGAGAGAGCCTATTATTATGTTAACATTTCAAAGGATGCCACAGGGATTCCTATAGGTTTTATCTGCAAGATTGATAATAATGTTAGTAGGCTCAAGGGTGCAAGTAGAAATTTCATCGTAAACTTTAGCATAAGACTATAAGGAATAATACTAACCGGTGAACCGGGGTCACATAACCCAAAATATGTCTTGCATCCAGAGAAACATGACAAAATTTGCTTAGCTGCATTTTTTACCTTCGGTACACCCGTTAAGATAAGAAGTGGTGTCTTTATCCAAATAGACCTCTTTATTCACCACCGTTATAGGTGTAGCAAGTTCTTTAATTATGTTGACATAAGGTGGAGTCCCACATTGCTCCATCTTTACATTCTTCTCCCCTTTTTCAGAGGGTATTCCTTCTAGCCTTTTACCATTTGGCTTCCAATAGGCTTCTTTTCGCCTTTCAGGCGGAGTAGTCTTTTTGTTTATAGCTTCCACCATACGAATAGCCTTAGACTCCCTGCTAAATTTGAACTACTTCTTCTCTGGCAAGTTCAAGAACTTAGAAAAATCTTTCAAAACATGCAAATGGGGTCTGTTCCAATATTTAGCTCACGGCGTAAATCTTTTATTTTCGAAGTTCAAAGGAAAGATTTAATGCAATCATAAACATGATCAACTTTACTCTTTCCCTTTGAACAAAGGTACCTTTAGAGGCAAGATCTAAAGCTTGTTTACTTTGTGAATTAAGACCACCATAAAAGAATTTGACTATTAAATAATCAGGATAATGATGTTCAGGGCATGCAAGAAGTATTTCATGATACCTTATGTATGCATCTACGAGCTTCTCACCTTCCTGCTGTCCAAAACTGCTTATCTTCCTCCTGATGGTATATAGCTTCCCTTGAGGAAAATAATAAGAAGAGAATGCGGCTAATAATTTTGGCCAGCTACTCAGTGTATTTATATTTTGGCATCTCAGCCATCTCATAGCTGCTCCCTGGAGAGAATAGGGAAATACGTCTGGTTTGATCTTGTCATTGGTTAACTCCTGCAACTGAAGAGTTCCGCACGCAAGATTAAAGTTGTCAATATGCTCATAAGGAAATTCATTTGCATCACCTCGGAATATATTTTCTATTATCATAGTAATTAATCGAGGTTTTATCTCAGATACTTTACCAGGTAAGTCGGGACCAATTGTTATAAAGTTCTCTCCTTGAGCCGGTCCTGCTACTAACTCGGCACCTGCCTGATAAACTTGTTCTTGAAGGACCATGGCTGCTCTTTGTCTGCAAAAATCGTTAGATCACAAAAGAACGCAAAACTCAAGGCAAGGCCCAAAAGCGCTCAACTCCCCGGCAACAGCACCAGAAAAAGCTTGATAGCCTGCAAGTGCACGGGGTTTAGTTATAGCCTTTTCGAAGTATGAGTATCGATCCCACAGGGAACACAGGAATCAGGCGTTTGCCCCTTGTAGAGTGTTATGTAACTTTGTGCCTGCAGATAATTCTAGACTTGAAGCGGACTGATGGCGGATTTAAATAAGGATTGATTAAAATGGTGAATTGTAATTGAATAACATAAAAGTAAATGAAAGACAAGAATGGTAAATGACGGTGAAATAACATAATTAAAAAGGCGTTCCCAGGGAGTCTGGAATGCCCTTTTGTATGTATCTAATACTACTGTGCATAAGCATAGCATAGAGCGGATACTTGAGACACCGTTGACGATTATGCTGCGTGAAGATGGGTACACAACACATTCTAATCATGGTAGACTTTGTGCCTCGCGCACCACCATCATAGTCTCGCCCAGCGTTTTACAACTCATGATAATTAAGTGTTTCCCTGTGGATGTTGCCTCACTAAGTGTTCTCTGTAAATCCTCGGTCAAGTTTAGGAGCAGTAGGCTTTTATTGTCACCTCGAATTACCTCCACATCCTAAACCTATGCAAAGAGAGTGATATACTTCGTGGCCAATAAAGGCACAAATGTTGAGTGGGGCCCCTTCACAACTTTCACAAAGTTATTAAACTAAGCGTTCAACAAAGGATCTCATATCCATAATAAACGTTTCAGATCCTACGCATACTAAGGTTCATCCATATCCCCGAGAACTAGGGATCTACTCACACATGGGAACAACAATCATCATGATAATGGTAATGATTCAACCAGTACACCAAAGGATCTACCAGGGCTTGATGTTGAAAATGATAAGGATGTAGATAATTATGATGATGAAGGTGGTGATGATGAAGATGATGATGATGATGTCGTTCCTATCGCGGTGAGAGGAATCCCCTTCTTCTCCTAGTCAATCCTCGCGGACAAAACCATTGGGAACAGATATAGTAAGATTCGTCTGCCACCTACGTCGCCATAGTGGCGGTACCCCTTTGTCATTTGACGAATGCCGGAGGGAGGAGTAGAAGACCTGTTGTATAAGACACTGCCCCGGGAGGACGACATCATCACGCGTACAGGCGTGCCACGGGCAGCCATGCCGTTGTGGTACAAAATATACTCAATTGTATTCCCAGCCAATCGGAGCCTCCGACAAGGCCTCTCTCGACATTATAAATAAGGGTTACCAAGGCCTCGGAGAGGGGGGTCTTTTCACCATTGTAAGAAACACATTGTAGCTCTCTACCATCACAATACAACAAAGCAGGAGTAGGGTATTACACCAAGAAGGTGGCCCGAACCTGGGTAGTTCTTCATGTTCAGGCATGACTTAGGATAGTTGGACGCGTTTAGTCCCTGGCCAAACTCTCAAAGAGTTGTTGCTCATGACTCATATGTAGGTTCTTAGAAACTGACATTTCGCGTGCCAGGTAGGGAACTGAGGTGTTCTACTAACCTTGGCGAACAATAATTGTCTCTCCAAGTGCCACCGCCGACCGACATCTCGATAAAGCGGGGGACGATGGATCTATCTGACCGATCATCCCCTGCAGGACGGGCGGCCTGCGTCATCCACCCCAAGCAAGCGTTTCAAAAGCAACTCCACTGGCATCCGGGAAGCCCTGCAACCCAACAGACGATCAAAATGCGTGATGCAAAGAGCGCAGCCAACTCTTGACAAATCTAACAAGCGGACAGACAAATGTCGATACCGCCCTATGCTAAGGACGAAGAGTGTTCGCGCTGGAGGTGTGCCCACCGCTCCTGCGGTCGTGGTTTTGGAGGTCCGGAACGGGAACTCGCCCTCAAAAGTGCGCTTGTTTTCGCTGGGCGACCGATGGGCTGCGCGAACCCATGACCTGGCCTACATTGCAGGAAGGCGCACGCTCATCTCAAAGCTACAGAACCTGCGTTGGCCAGCGTATTGTGGGCCGAGGGTGCTGACCTGGGGCGGTTGCCTTGCTGGCCCTATGTTCACGATGGACTCCAGCGAAAGATGGCGTTTGTGCTTAGGTATGCCCAAGGATGATGAAAATGAGGTGGATAGAGCTGCTCCTGGCACCACGACGGGAAGATGTCCCTCCTGATGCTGGCCTTTCTAGTTGAGTAATGTGAGAGACATCTTCCAGAGCTTTATGCCGCTCTCCTTGAGCCTTGGCACAGAATTCGCTCGTCAAGATGTCCTCCGTGGCCCCAGCAGGCCGCCTCGAGGCGAAAAATGCCCCGACAACGACAAGGGCGCTCACCCCTCGGGTATGCCTCCTAGGGCCACAAAGGACGACTCAACACAAGAACCACCTCATCATCAACACCCATTTGGGCGCCCACTGACGGGCTGGAGACATGTGTGCCGGATACTTGAACTAAACATGGGCCTGCTATAAATCACCGAGACGAAGCCATCACGATATCTCTATTCACCGCCTACCGGAAGTTCATGGTCAAAACTAGGTAACCGGGGTGTGTCACACGAGTCGTGATGTGAAACATTCCCGAGATCTCACCTGCGTTAACCGCTTTCCTCAGGTAGCTGGGTCCCTGCCTCCCTTGCGTCACGGAAGGGTTTCGGCCGCTAGCCCCGCCTGCACGTTGGAACGTTTTTGGGTCCATACCCGACGAACCACTTCCTTCCAACTACCACCCCACTGCTACTCGCCCTGGCGGTCGAGACATATCAGAGCATCATGTCTCTTGACGTGAATGCTCCCAGGATCTCTTTCGTGCGAGTCACTTTGCAGACGTTACGACCCTGGTGTCAACCCCTACAATGGATCTAGAGATGTGTGCCCCACCTAAGCGAGGGGAAAGCTCCCAGGTCCTGTCCCGTGCGAGAAAAAATCTTCCCTAGGCACCAAAAGCCTTTGCTCCATCCCCCTTTGTGGCGAAGTTGCTGTAGCGTGCTGCACCTTCTGCCAAGGATAAGTACCCAAGATCTCTCCTGTGCGAACCGCTTTCCCGGGTTGGTAGGTTTCATTGTCTTTTCCCGACCATTTTAGCTAAGCACGACATAACATTCATTCATTAACATCTACACCACATTAGAGGAGCAAAGGAGAAAACTAGGAGAAAGGAGCAAGCGTCGGGGACCAATCTCATAGTCCAGGGGGCTCCCGCGCCAGGGACCCTTTGGAGACGGGGGACTTCAGGAACCGTCAAAGTTGGTGTTTTTCTCTTGCTGAACGACCACCGTGACGATGCCCTACATGGCGCGTTGGGTCGCCTGACGGTTCGCAGTGGTTTGCTCCTCCAGCACGACCCTTAGCGGGAAGTGGGGAGAGGCGAAACAAACACCGACAAGGACACGCGTGGCCATCGCCCGCATGGCCTCCTACACCGCCGCCTCCCGTGTAACCTCCCTTGATTGTTGAGGCTCGCCGAACCTGGCGGCGAGATACTGGAAGAAGATGTTCACGTGGCTCAGCTTCCCCTCATCGAAGCTGGAGTACGACGCGAACGACTGAAGTTCGAGGACTTGCATGTCCTTGTTCAACCATTGATACACGTTGCGCAGCGCCCCCATGATACGTCTCCAACGTATCTATAATTTTTGCTTGTTCCATGCTGTTATATTATCATTCTTGGATGTTTTACAATCATTTTACTACAATTTTATACTATTTTTGAGACTAACCTATTAACCTAGAGCCTAGTGCCAGTTTCTGTTTTTTCCTTGTTTTTGAGTTTTACAGAAAAGGAATATCAAACGGAGTCCAAACGGAATAAAAATCTACGTTGATTTTTTATGGACCAGAAGAAGCCCAGGGAGCTTTGGAGCTGGGCCAGAAGAGCCACGAGGCCACCACAAGCCTGGAGGGGCACGCCTCCCCCCTATGGCGCGCCCCCTGGCTTGTCATCACCTCGTGGCCCCCTGGACTTGTTTCCGCCGCCAAAAATTCCTATAAATACAGAAACCCCCAGAAACAAACCTAGATCGGGAGTTCCGCCGCCGCAAGCCTCCAGAGCCACGAAAAACCAATCGGGAGCCCGTTCCGGCACCCTGCCGGAGGGGGAAACCATCACCGGAGGCCATCTTCATCATCCCGGCGATCTCCATGACGAGGAGGGAGTAGTACACTCTCTCGTGTGTACCAGTAGCTATGTGTTTGATATCTCTCTCTCTCGTGTTCTTGAGATGGCATGATCTTGATGTACCGCGAGCTTTATTGATATAGATGAATCATATGGAGTTTTCCCCTCTCTATCTTCTTGTGATGAATTGAGTTTTCCCTTTGAAGTTTTCTTATCGGATTGAGTCTTTAACGATTTGAGAACACTTGATGTATGTCTTGCGATGGGATATCCGTGGTGACAATGGGATGTTCTGTTGATCCACTTGATGTATGTTTTGTTGATCAACTTGCGGGTTCCGTGACCTTGGGAATCTATGCATAGGGGTTGGCACACGTTTTCGTCTTGACTCTCCAGTAGAAACTTTGGGGCACTCTTTGAAGTTCTTTGTGTTGGATTGAACATGATGAATCTGAAATTGTGTGATGCATATCGTATAATCAAGCCCATGGGTACTTGTAGTGACATTGGAGTATCTAGGTGACATTAGGGTTTTGGTTGATGTTTATCTTAAGGTGTTATTTTAGTACGAACTCTAGGGTTGTTCGTGACACTTATAGGGATAGCTCATACGATTGATCGGAAAAGATAACTTTGAGGTGGTTTCGTACCCTAAAATAATTTCTTCGTTTGTTCTCCGCTATTTGTGACTTTGGAGTGAACTCTTTGTCGCACGTGAGGGATTTACATATGATTCAACTATGTCAGTATTGTTGAGAGAACTTGCACTTGTGAAAGTATGAACCCTAGGCCTTGTTTCTAAGCATTGCAATACCGTTTGTGCTCACTTTTATCACTAGTTACCTTGCTGTTTTTATATTTTCAGATTACAAAAATCTATATCTACCATCCATATTACACTTGTATCACCATCTCTTCGCCGAACTAGTGCACCTATACAATTTACCATTGTATTGGGTGTGTTGGGCACACAAGAGACTCTTTGTTATTTGGTTGCAGGGTTGCTTGAGAGAGACCATCTTCATCCTACACCTCCCACGGATTGATAAACCTTAGGTCATCCACTTGAGGGAAATTTGCTACTGTCCTACAAAACTCTGCGCTTGGAGGCCCAACACGAATCTACAAGAAGAAGGTTGTGTAGTAGACATCAAGCTCTTTTCTGGCGCCGTTGCCGGGGAGGTGAGTGCTTGAAGGTATATCTTTAGATCTTGCAATTGAAACTTTTAGTTTCTTGTTTTATCACTAGTTTGGTTTTATAAAAGAAAACTACAAAAAAATGGAATTGAGACTGCCTCATATACTTCATCTCTATAATGTCTTTCGTGAAAATGATGGAAAGGAAAATTGTGCCAAAGTGTTAGAAGAAGTTATTAAAATGTTTGGCACTAAATCTTTGAGTGATGAGCATGATTGCAATGTTGTTAGTATGAATTCTTTGAATATCCATAGTACTAATGATGATTGCACTAGTCATGATAAAAAGATTTCTTATAAGCATGTCAATTTTTGTGGAGTGCATAGAGTTTGTGAAGACATGCCTAAAAGGGAAGATAGATTTTGTAAGAGGCATAAGTATTTAGAAACTAAATGGTTGCAAGAGAGGCTATATGTTTGTGTTGAAATACTTAATATTTCTCGCCGTCCTTGTGAACTTTGCAATGAAAGTGGTCATTTTAATTTCCAATGTGAATTATTTCATGATCGAATTGTGTCCAAAAATTGTGATAACCTCCTTACCCTTGAGCATCATAATGAACTTAGTCTATTTTTGGGGTATGAAGAAATGAAACATAAAACTAAGGATGTTCTAGCTTGGATTCTCATGAAAATGATTGATTTTGATCTAAATGAAATCTATATGTATTGCGTGGTAAATTGCATTGAGAATCCCTATATTGCCAATTACTTAAAGACAAGAAAACAAATAGAAGATGAAGAGAATACTAATGAAGGGGAAGAGTTTTCTCAATATCCTCCTATTTTTTCTAATGATGAATCAGGTAACGAGGAGGAGCTTTTTATTCAACCAACCTCTTCAAAAAGAAGCTTGGAGGAATTAAATAAACCCACACATAATGTGGTGAAGAAGAAGAAAAGAAGGAAAAGTAAAGGTAAAGAGGTATCTCTCCCAAATAATGTTGCTTCCATTATTGATAGGCCTCATGAGGATGAATCAAAAATAGTTGTGGAAGATGATACACTTGAGGATGATTTTGTTATGCCTATTGCTTGTTGTGATAATTATGATTGGGAAGATAATGATACTTCTTATAATCTTGAAAATATTTATGGCACCAACTTGGAGGATGATGATAATAATTGCTATACTATTGGTGCTATTCATACAATTAATGATGAGAGTGATTATGCTTATGTTATGCAAAGGCACAAGCTTGGGGATGCTATGTTTGATGAGAATGACATGTTTGAGAATTTATTTGCTGCAATTAATGTTTGTCCCAAGCTTGGGGATGCTATGTTTAATGAAGATGATATTTTTAGTCCCCCAAGTTTTGATGTGCAAATTTATTATGATGATAGCATACCCCCTATTTATGATGATTGCAATATTTATGAAAGTGTGTTTGGAAGAGTGTCAAATTTAGATAATAATTATCCCACTATTTTGGAGGGTGTTGAATCTTATTATAATGATAAAAGTGGATTTGGAGAGGTCACGACTTTACTTATTAATGATTCCACTATTTCGGAAGAGGTTTCAATTGACTATGATGAGAACAAAGTTGCTACTTATGATGATTATTGTGCTGATACTTATGCGATGAAAAAGAGTGATGATTACTATTATGATACTTGTCATAATTATGAATATCCTTTTACTGAATATTACTCTTTTAATGTGGAACCAATTTGTAGTATTCAATTCTTTTATGATACTCCCACTATTAGTCATGAGAAGAAATTTTCTTGTGTGGAGAGTAGTAAAATTTCTATGCTTGTAGATCATGAAAAGAATGCTTTATGTGCTGGTTATGTTGTGAAATTCCTTCATGATGCTACTGAAAATTATTATGAGGGAGGAACATATGCTTGTAGGAATTGCAATAATATCAAGTTTCCTCTCTATGTGTTCAAAGTTTTGAAGTTATGCTTGTTTTGCCTTCCTATGCTAGTTGATTCTTGCTCCCATAAATTGTTTGCTCACAAAATCCCTATGCATAGGAAGTGGGTTAGACTTAAATGTGCTTGTCATGAGATTCATGATGCTCTTTTGCATGTTATAATTACTATTCTTATATGAGCATCATTGAAGTCATCGTGCCTAGCTAAAAGGCATTAAAGAAAAAGCGCTTGTTGGTAGACAACCCAATATTTATACCTTCTGTTTTTGAGTGTTCACATGATTAAGCTACTGTATTAATCATGTTTTGTGTCTTTTGTTTCAATAAAGTGCCAAGTAAAGCCTTTGGGATAGTGTGGATGATAGTTGACTTGATTCTGTGCAAAAACAGAAACTTTTGCTCTCAGTCCAGGAATTTTGTAAATTCACTGGAACGTGCTTTTGATCTGAATTTTTTACACATGATTGATATACAAATTTCCTAGATTTTCCTAATTTTTAAGAATTTTTAGAGACAGGTAATTATGGTTATACTACAGATCTTCACAGACTGTTCTGTTTTTGACAGATTCTGTTTTGCATGCATAGTTTGCTTGTTTTAGTGTTCCCGTAGCTTATATTCAGTGATATAAATTATGGGAATGATAGAATACAGTAGGTATTATGTGAGAACAATTATGAACCTTGTCTTGACAGTACCTAAGTGAATGATCTTTGTTTATTATACTAACCCATCTCACGAAGTTCCGTTAAGTTTTGTGTGATTGAAGTTTTCAAGTTTTGGGTGAGACACCGATATGAGGAGAACAAGGAGTGACAAGAACCTAAGATTGGGGATGCCCAAGGCACCCCCAAGGTAATATCCAAGGAAGACTCAAGCGCCTAAGCTTGGGGATGCCCCGGAAGGCATCCCCTCTTTCGTCTTCAACACTATCGGTATATCTTACTTGGAGCTATATTTTTATTCGTCACATAATATGAGTTTTGCTTGGAGCGTCATATTATTTTGTTGTTCTATGTTAGGAGTTATTTACAATCTTGTTTTTCAATAAAAAGTTCCAAGAATTGTCTTAGGATGCTTGCATTGCATGTTTTGATGAGTGCTGTGTAAAAACAGAAACTTTGGCTGTAGTGTTTGAATTTTCATATTTTCCTGGAACGTGAAAAGTTTCTGAAAGTTTTACACAGTATTGTCATATAAATTTTATAGCATGTCCTAAATTTTAATAATTTTTTGAGTTACAGAAGTACACTGGTTTAATATATTGCTATAGACTGTTCTGTTTGGACAGATTGTTGTCATAGTTTTGTTATCTACTTATCCTCTAGTTTCCATAGTCTATATTGGTAGATATAAATTGTGGAAATGCTAGTATACAGTACCTAATGTTTTAAAATTATTATGCAACTTGTCTTGGCAGTACATAAAGAGTTGATTTATTATTATGTGTACTAACCTATCTCACGAGTTCTTTTCAAGTTTTGTGTGGAAGATGTTTTTGAGAATAGGTGAAACCATGATATGAGAGGATTGAACGAGATACAAAAGCTCAAGCTTGGGGATGCCCAAGGCACCCAAAGTAAATATTCAAGAAGTCTCAAGCATCTAAGCTTGGGGATGCTATGCATCCCACCTCTCTTCATCAACAATTATCGGTTAGCCTATGTTGAGCCTAAATTTTTATTCGTTCACATGATGCGTGCTATTCTTGGAGTGATATTTTTCTTTTGCTTGCTGTTTAATAAAATACTCAGATCTAAAAATATTTATTGAGAGAGAGAGAGAGTCCTCACATAGCTACTTAATTGTTTGACTACTCATTGATGTTCACTTATATCTTTTGAGAGTAGCTTGTCATTTCCTCTCATGCTTCACTTATACCTTTTTGAGAGATGAAATTTTTATGATCTAGTACTTCACTTAAATTTGTTTGAGCTTGCCAAAAAGCAATAGCAACATATGAAACTAGTCCCAAAGTGATAGATATCCAAGGAGGATATAATAAAAACTTTCATGAAGACCACGGGACAAATTAAACTTGATTCTTTGTAATAGTTTTGAAACATGATGATAGTAATATGTGAGTCATGTTAGTGAGTAATTATGCTTAGTAGGAATATTGGTGTTAAGGTTTGTGATTCCCAATGCATGCACGAAAGTCAATAGTTATGCAATGAAGTTACATCCTACTTGTGGTGCATTATTCGGTGTTAGTTATGACTCAATGCTCACTTATGTGATTTTTCGTTCCTTGGTTTGGTTGCTTCCCAATCTATTTGCTAGCCTTCATTTGTACTAAGTAGAAATACTACTTGTGCATCCAAAATCCTTAAACCAAGTTTTGCCTTATGAGTCCACCATACCTACCTATATGCGGTATTTCCATGTCGTTCCAAGCAAATTTGTATGTGCCATCTCTAAATTTTCAAAATAAATGTTCTCTTTTGTGTGCCCGTACTGCTCATGAAACGGTGGGGAGTATCCAATATTTTTCCATGCTAGGTGTGTTATTCTCACGATATGTGTTGATTCACTACCATTCACGAGAAAGTGGCTGGTATTTGGGATGCCCAGTTCCATGCTCAAAAAATCAAATCAAAATATAATGAAACAAAACTCCCCCAGGATTGTTGTTTGTATGGACGGTACCCGTGGATTCGGCTCGCCGTGGAGTGTGATTGATTGGTGGAGGGGGAGTAAAAACTTTACCATTCTGTTTGGGAACCGCTTATAATGTATCTAGCATGGAAAGTATTGTGAGCTACTTTGTCGTTTTCGTTGACAGGAAAAGAATGCCACTCAAAATATTCTTCTCTCTCAATTTAAACCTTGAGCTCTGGCACCTCTACAAATCTTTACTTCCCTCTGCGAAGGGCCTATCTATTTACTTTGTGCAATTTTTATTTTTGCTTTGAGTCTCCATCTTCTCTTATAAGCACCAACTAGGGGGCACTATGTTCGTATTTGAGCATTGGGCATAGCTAATATTTGAGTGTGTTTCATGAATGGATCAATGATTGAGCTTGATGGGCTAGGGATAACTTTCTTTAGTGTTGATATTTTGAAAGACATGGTTGCTTGTTGACATGTTTGAGTATTGAAGTCATTATGTTAAAACTAGACTATTGCTTTGAATCATTTACTAGTCCAAATGTCCTTGCTATACAAAGAAGATAAGAATATGATGAACATATTAGGCAGCATTCCACATCAAAAATTCTGTTGTTATCATTTACCTACTCGAGGACAAGTAGGAATTAAGCTTGGGGATGCTGATACGTCTCCAACGTATCTATAATTTTTGCTTGTTCCATGTTGTTATATTATCATTCTTGGATGTTTTACAATCATTTTACTACAATTTTATACTATTTTTGGGACTAACCTATTAACCGAGAGCCTAGTGCCAGTTTCTGTTTTTTCCTTGTTTTTGAGTTTTACAGAAAAGGAATATCAAACGGAGTCCAAACGGAATAAAAATCTATGGTGATTTTTTATGGACCAGAAGAAGCCCAGGGAGCTTTGGAGCTGGGCCAGAAGAGCCACGAGGCCACCACAAGCCTGGGGGGGCGCGCCCCCCACCTAGGGCGCACCCCCTGGCTTGTCGTCACCTCGTGGCCCCCCTGGACTTGTTTCCGCCGCCAAAAATTTCTATAAATACAGAAACCCCTAGAAACAAACCTAGATAGGGAGTTCCGCCACCGTAAGCCTCCAGAGCCACGAAAAACCAATCGGGAGCCCGTTCCGGCACCCTGCCGGAGGGGGAAACCATCACCGGAGGCCATCTTCATCATCCCGGCGATCTCCATGACGAGGAGGGAGTAGTTCACCCTCGGGGCTGAGGGTATGTATTAGTAGCTATGTGTTTGATATCTCTCTCTCATGTTCTTGAGATGGCACGATCTTGATGTACCGCGAGATTTATTGATATAGATGAATCATATGGAGTTTTCCCCTCTCTATCTTCTTGTGATGAATTGAGTTTTCCCTTTGAAGTTTTCTTATCGGATTGAGTCTTTAAGGATTTGAGAACACTTGATGTATGTCTTGCGATGGGATATCCGTGGTGACAATGGGATGTTCTATTGATCCACTTGATGTATGTTTTGGTGATCAACTTGCGGGTTCCGTGACCTTGGGAATCTATGCACGTTTTCGTCTTGACTCTCCGGTAGAAACTTTGGGGCACTCTTTGAAGTTCTTTGTGTTGGATTGAACATGATGAATCTGAAATTGTGTGATGCATATCGTATAATCAAGCCCATGGGTACTTACGGTGACATTGGAGTATCTAGGTGACATTATGGTTTTGGTTGATGTGTATCTTAAGGTGTTATTTTAGTACGAACTCTAGGGCTGTTCGTGACACTTATAGGGTTAGCTCATACGATTGATCAGAAAAGATAACTTTGAGGTGGTTTTGTACCCTACAATAATTTCTTCGTTTGTTCTCCGCTATTTGTGACTTTGGAGTGAACTCTTTGTCGCACGTGAGGGATTTACATATGATTCAACTATGTCAGTATTGTTGAGAGAACTTGCACTAGTGAAAGTATGAACCCTAGGCCTTGTTTCTAAGCATTGCAATACCGTTTGTGCTCACTTTTATCACAAGTTACCTTGCTGTTTTTATATTTTCAGATTACAAAAATCTATATCTACCATCCATATTACCCTTGTATCACCATCTCTTCGCCGAACTAGTGCACCGATACAATTTACCATTGTATTGGGTGTGTTGGGGACACAAGAGACTCTTTGTTATTTGGTTGCAGGGTTGCTTGAGAGAGACCATCTTCATCCTACACCTCCCACGGATTGATAAACCTTAGGTCATCCACTTGAGGGAAATTTGCTACTGTCCTACAAAACTCTGCGCTTGGAGGCCCAACACGAGTCTACAAGAAGAAGGTTGTGTAGTAGACATCACCCCACACTCCCGTAATGGTCATTATGGAGGTAGCCAAAAAGTTGTTCTGCCTCTCGGCGGCAGATCCTCTCCACCTCAAGTTGCCTGCGCAACTCAACATACTCGCTCTCCAGGCAGAGTGCGGTCCCACTGAGGGCTGCGCGCAGCTCCTGAAGCTCGATGTCCTTTGCAGCAAGGATGGCCAACATCTGCTCCCTCTCGTAGCGGTTGTCCCCATGCTCCGTCATGGGCGAAGGAAAGTAAATAAAGGGGAGGAAGAGGGTGGAGGATAAGATGGAGGTTTGGGGGCTGGAGAGATGGGTCGAAGTGAGCAGTCGAACCCCTATGTCTTATAGGCGGACATGGAGGGCAGCGGACGCTCTCTCTCCCATGAGCATGACCCTCGCCTCCTCTTCTCCCTGTCGCTTCATTTCCAAGAGCCACGACATGGGAACCAAGGCCCTGTCATTTTCAGAAGCATCATTACATCTGAGAACCCGAAGTGACCGGGCGATGCAGGGATATGATGACAGGGTTACGTTTCCCCAGCATCGGGTAAAACACCCCACGTGTCTAGCCCTCTCCACGACTGGGTCCCATTCGCCCCGTGTTTCCATGCACAATTCACGCAAGCCTGATGGGCCCGGGGGCTATTACACTCACAATAAGCCATGCATGGCTCGAGACATAAGGACAAGTGTGTTCGCGACAACAAGCCAGGGTCTCACGGAAGAAAAAGATGCCTAAAGAAAGGAGACCGCGATAACAGAATGGGGATCAAAATATTCCTTACTAACAAACACGCCTATAAACCAAGACAAAAGGGGTAGGGATACCAAAGACGATTACATGCAATTAGTCCTGAAGATCCCATGCCTCAGATTCAGCGTCTTTGTCCAGGGAACCCCTGAGGTGCGTGGAATCTTCCTGGGTATCTTCGTCATCAACAGGGGCGAAGGTACCAACAAGTTCATCAACATCCGGCAATCGCAGCCCTCGAAGCTTCAAACGCTTGCTCTGGCCAAGGGATTTCACCAGCTCAGCAAACGGGAAGCCAGAATTTGCGAGATGGGGGTTCATGAGGACACGCTCCCCGGCTAGCGTCGTCACCCCCCAAGCCTCGACCTCTATACCCCCTTGAACTGCCCCGCAAATGCATCTAGCCTAACGGCGAAATCCTTGAAAAATAGGGTGTAGCTCCCCATGTTCTCAGCAGGGACCCCGGGAGGTCCACCCCCAGATTTCCGGCAAGATATGGTCGCATACTCCCTTGAAGACATCACAATACATCTTGTGCTGACCCCGAAGCTGATCCATCTCTTCACCCTGCTTCACGAAATTACCACCAGCTGGGAATTTTTATTTCGAGGTGTGACAGTTCTGCCTGGCAGTCCGAGACTTTCTGCAGGGCCTCATCCCGGTTCTTCTCACTTATGGCCACCAAGGACTTCGCTTCACTGACGGAGCCCTTTAGAGAAGCTAGCTGCTTCTCCAGGTCTAAGCATTTGGCCTCGAGGGCTTTACTCTTCTCCCAGAAGCGGTTCTCCTGGAGGGTCAACTTCCGATGATACTCAAAGTGGGCATCCTCTTTCTACTTAAGAAGCGCCTCCACGAGCATCTTCTGGTTCTGGGCATCCTACTTGTCACGAAGTTCCCTTAGGCGGGCATCAGAAGTACAACATTGACTTGATGAGCGGACTCCCGACGCAAAATAGTGTCTTCATGACTTTCAAGCTGGACCCCTCGAGACAAAAACACTCCCTAAAGTAGCTCCAACCTCTCACTCTCAGCGCGAAGATACAACATTGTCTTCTCGGCCTCCGCCTCCCACACCGAGATGTCAACTTGTCGGTCGGTCACGGACGCCTCACGGACTTCCCGGACGTCCTCCGACTATGATTGGGCAAGAGCGGGGGCTGAGGGAGTTCATGCAATGGCATGCCTGTGAAGGCCTATGACATTCCCCAAATTTTGAACTGCGCGCATGCGGATAACTTTGATCTCTTAGCGGGCGCACTCGAAGCGGAGAAAGTAGGTCTTCCAGGCTTCCCGAAGAAGATGCTCGCCTCGGGTCAAGGCGGTCTTTTCGGCCGCCAGGCTGGGGCTGAGGTGATAGATCGCAAGATGCGCCGCCTTGAAGGGGCCGTCGGGTGATGTACCAGTATCCCAGCGTTGTAGCCGCTCGGAGACAGGGACGGGCCGTGAACCTGGCCGACCAGGGAGGCCAGACAAGGCGGAAAAGGCTCCCAGAGAAGCGGCCCGGAACGCCGAGATGGGCCCTGTGGGGCCTGGACGTCTAGGGACATCTCTGGCATGCTCTCGGAGTAGGAGAGTCCCGTCAAGCCTTGGGGCGGGGGAGCCGAGTCTCCCACAACGAGTTCCAGAACCTCCGAAGCTCGGGTTTGATACGGGGCAAACCCGCCGAGGTCGATCTTTTGACACTTGGAGTGGGAAAGGAGAGAAATCAAGAGGAAACACAAGAACACTCAAGAACAATCTCCAAATCACACATCCCCTTGATCCACAAAACACATGAGATACAACAATCCAAAGTCAACCAAAGGATACACATAACGATTGTCTTCCCACTCCGGTGGAGGGGCCTCGAAATCCCAGAGGATCTTCCCTACAAGAGGGGCCCTGACATCCACTTGGATCTTCTCACATAGAGGTGATCAACTCCATGAGAGGAGGAAGTGGAAGGAGCTATGCTCAACAATCTCAACCGCTAAACATAAGCTAACCCTAAAAGGAGGAGGAGGGGTCCTTTATATAGTACGAGGCGAGATAGAGGGAAAGGAGAGAGATACATGGGCCTTGGGCAGCATCTGCCCATGCAGGGCCGGATGTCCGGCCTGGGGCCCGGATGTCCGGGGCAGGGTCTAGATGTCCGGCCTAGGGCCCAGATGTCTGGGGCAGGGTCCGGATGTCCCGGGCTTGAGCGCGGGATTCCTGTGCAGTTCTGGTTCTTGTGCGCCAGATTTCCGGGGTCGTGGCCGGATTTCCGGGCGGCCGGATGTCCGGATCGTGGGGCCGGATGTCCGGCGCCTGTAGTTGCGCTGCCTTGGCACCGGTGGCATCTCCAGGGGCCAGATGTCCGGGGTGTATGCGAGATGTCTGGGCCTGGAGGGTCTTGTAGCTTTCCCGTGTTGGCCTTCTTCATCCACCGAGGTCGTCTTCATGGTACCTAAGAATACAAAGAGTCTCTGCTTCCAAGTTCCACGAGTATCAAAGGGAGAATCGATAAAGAGAGCTGCCACCTTGGTTTCAATGGAATGCGCACGGGCTCTTGTCCTGGGACCACTATGAGCTTGAGGTGTTGCTGATGGGTCCATCGAGATAACCCTGGGAAAGATCAGTCCTCGGATCGAGATCCTCATGACCAAGGAAAGGAGATAGGTCCTTGATGTTGAAGATGTCGCTCACATTGCTTGCAAATGAAACTTCATGCTCATTCAAATCTTTGATATGCTCAGAACCAATCACATTCAATTCAAGTTGAGTAACTAGCATGCATTTGCGGGAAAGAGCATCCACCACAACATTTTATTTACCCTTGATGTATTTGATGACATAGGGAAAAGACTCAATGAATTCACTCCATTTAGCATGCCATTTGTTCAACTTAGTTTGACCCTTAAGATATTTTGAGAGTTTCATGATCGCTATGAATCAAAAATTCATGTGGACGGAGATAATGCTCTCAAACATGTAATAGTCTCACAAAAGCATATAATTCCTTATCATATATGGGGTAATTGAGTTGGGCTCCGGATAGTTTCTCACTAAAATATGCAATTGGGCGTTTTTCTTGCCTTAACACGCCACCTATGCCATTAGCACTAGTGTCACAATGCATTTCAAAAGTTTTGTCAAAATTTGGTAATGCAAGCAATGCTGCATGAGTAAACAAGTTTTTAATCTCATGAAGTGCGGTATCTTGTGATGGTCCCCAAGCAAAGGGTGCATTCTTCTTGCTCAAAGCATGTAGAGGAGATGCAATCATGCTAAAGTCCTTTACAAAGCGGTGGTAGAAGCTGGCTAGTCCAAGGAAACTACACACTTGTTGCAAATTTGTAGGGGTAGGCCAAGTTTTAATAGCATCAATTTTAGTTTCATCAACTTGAACACCCTTAGAAGAAACCACAAATCCTAGGAAAACAACCTTGTCAACACCAAAAGTGTATTTTTTCATGTTTGCGTATAGTTATTCTTTCCTAAGAACTGGCAATACTTGCCTAACATGTTTAGCATGCTCCTCGACAGATTCACTAAAAACAAGAATGTCATCAAAGTATACCACAACACAATATCCAATGAGTTGGCGTAAGACATAATGCATGACACACATAAATGTACACGGTGCATGAGATAGACCCATATGCATAACTAACATTTCATAGAGACCAAACTTAGTTTTAAAAGTCGTTTTCCACTAATCGCCCTCTTGCATGCGTATTTGACAGTAACCACTTTTTAAATCAATTTTAGAGAATATAGTGGCGCCACTAAGTTCATCAAGCATGTCATCAAGGCGAGGAATAGGATGGCGGTATCTAATGGTTATAGCATTTATAGGGCGGCAATCTGAACACATGCGCATACTACAATCTTTCTTAGGCACTAGTCTCACCGGGA
This sequence comes from Elymus sibiricus, assembly GCA_039707655.1. NCBI lineage: Eukaryota > Viridiplantae > Streptophyta > Magnoliopsida > Poales > Poaceae > Elymus > Elymus sibiricus. The sequence continues at coordinate 246,811,168 of CM077665.1, forward strand.
CCGCACAAGGACTTAAACTCTCGCGTACATGCCCTTTATCTAGGAGTTTTTGGGCTTGCCTTTGTATCTCCTTAGTCTCTTCGGGATTGACGCGGTAGGGTGCCTTGTTAGGAAGTGGTGCTCCGAGTATGAGATTGATGCGGTGTTCGATCCCTCGTTTAGGTGGTAGTCCCGGAGGTAGCTCATCGGGAAAAACATCTTTGAATTCTTGCAAGAAACGAGAAAAAATAAGAGGTAGATGTTGCGAAGCATTAGTCCTCACGACCTCATCTTTGCACACAAGTAGAAAGTGAAGTACACTTGATGGGCTCTCTCTCACATCCCTCAAATCTCTTTTGGTGGCTAAAAGGACTAGATCTTTCTTGTCCCTCATTGTGGAGTCACTCAAATTTGGCTTGTGGCGCTCATTCTCTTTTAAGTGGTTCGCTCGCTCACTTTTATCTCCATGATGGGATGTAGTTTGCTTGTCGGCGGTTACTTGGCTTGGAGTCATTGGTTAAAGCACATATTGCTTGCCCTCAGAAATAGCCTCTGGACTAGCACCTGCATCAGTATCTACACCAGGCTGTCTGAAATCATTCTGACTGTCATTTGATCTTGACATGACTGAGCTCTGGCCCTATGGACTAGATATAGAGGAGTGGAAAAGATGAGCATCACAAAATTCAGACATTTTTGCAAATTTGAACTCAAAAATTTAGTTTCAGATTTCCACTGTGTGAGCTTTGGTTCCACAGAGTTTTAAATTTCGGAGCATCCGAGACAACAAACTTCATTAACAGAAACTTGGTCACTCGTTTCGGTTTTCACTGAAAAGTGACTCGGTCTCACCGAAGTTGTGCTTAGAAACCCTAAAACTCCAAATCGGTGACACCGATAGGTACTTTCGGTTTCATCGAGAAGCCCTTTGCGTGGGAGATCCACATCGGTGACGCTGATCTATTTCCACTCGGTAACTCCGAAACTCATACGACGGAAACCTTAACTTAATTTTTTTTGTTCGACTATCTCTACAAAATTTTCTAGTCGATATAAACATTACAATCAGTGGATAGAAGAGGAATATATCCTAATGCGCATGAATCGGAGGTTCGAGCTCAAGAGGGGGTCGGAGTTTTACCCTAACTCGGCAAAAACTTCGCTACGACGGCAACGGGGGAGAGGATCCCATTGACGGTCATAGACTACTACGGCGAGGGCACACGAGAGGCAAGGTAGATTGTCTGGAGACTCGAGCGGCGGCAGCGTTGGGGTGCGGGGCTTTTGTTTGAAGTGGAACTCGTGGAGGTATATATACCCACCTGTTGTCGGTGACACCGAGCCAAAAGTTCTGATTCCACCGAGATGCATAACTGCCTATAGACACAGCAACTCAGTGACACCGAGACTTTGAGGTTGGTGGTACCGAGATTGAAAACCAAGATCAACCCTAGTGCTTCGGTGGAACCGAGATTTGTGAGTTGGTCACACCGAGAGACACATGGGGGGTTTTGGAAGTCAGCCCTTGTCGAAACGGTAACTCTGAGTGCTACTCACCCAGAGGGTCTGAAAAGTGCTTGCTCAAATATTGGGATGAAACATGAATAGAATTTGAGACAAGAAATCATAGATAGCTAGAGGGGGGTAATTAGGCAATCTTGTACATCCAAATGACCATATAAATGAAAGCCAAAGAACAACAATTGGATGTCCTCAAATGAAGAAAAATATACATACCAACATGCTCACATAATAAGATGTCAAATAAAACATGGCAAACATGCAAAACCACTCTAGTAGCTACCAAGCATTTTGGCGATGATAGAGTCATCTATATATAAGTATATTGACTTAGGAACCAAGTAAGAATACTTGATCATAGGTCATACTCATCGTTTAAGCACAAGTGGGGTTGCCACTTTTACATAAAGCTTTTACTGTGTTCACATCTTAAGAGATGCTTTGACTCAAGTCTTGGAGTAAATCTCCCCCTTGATGTGACACCCACCCTAAGAGGGACAAACTAACCTTGGGTTTTGTCGTTGAAGACTTCATGTAGGTGTTGTAGTAGTGGATGCTCATAGTTGATGGAGATCATCTTGAGTTGGGAGCTATCCTTGTTGTTTTGTACTCTTCTCACCTACATGGGTTAGTCTCACACAAGGAACAAATACAAGGATATCTATGGACATGGAGTGAAACACATATAAGATGATGTCCATTGATTCATTATTTACCTTTCCCTTGCTTACCAATGAGGGATTTGTGACTCCTTGAACTATTGCACGAGGTTGGAGTTGATTGCATTAGTTCTTCCCAATGAAGAATGTGAGTGAATTTTGTTGGCGGAGTCATCCCTTAAGAACTTCTCTAGTTCTTCTTCTTGGGGACCCACATCAACTTGATGGGGATCCTTGGAGTTTAAGTAGCACTTGATGAAGTAGAGCCTGTAGTAGCTTTAGGAACCCACTTGGCCATGTGATACGGAGCATCCTACGGACATCACCATGGCAAGAGTCCCTTTGGCAAGTGACACGTGCAACATCTACTTCACATACTTAAATGTGAACCATCTCGTTTACACGTGCTCACTTGACCCCTTCGAGGATGGTATACTACTTGACACTCCCCTCGTGTGCATACGTAGGTATTGTCGGAGCTTCACGGATGACGAGGAGGAGTGCCGGCACCTTCGCACAACTACACCATCCGCGAGGGAAGCGTGGAAGAGACGACGGAAGAAGACGGAGCTGCTGATGCTACAGCGGCCGGACATCCGGCGCCTGGAGACCCGGCCAGCAATAAGGCAGGGCCGGGAGAGCTTCAGCGGCCGGACATCCGACCAGGGCCCAGACATCCGGTGCACCAACGACCGGCCGGACATCCAGCGCTTTCCCCCGGAAATCCGGCGCCTCCTCACCCGAACCGAGCGGAGTCAGACACCAAGGCCCGGACATCCGGCCACCCAGCCTGGACATCCGGCACCTCGCGAAGCCCCGGACATCCGGCCCCCCAGCCCGGACATCCGGCGCCTGCCTGTGCGCAGAGACGGGCCGAAGGCCCATGTATCTTCCTCTCACTTACCCCTTCGTGACTAGGACTATAAATACTCCACCCCCTCCTCATTTGTAGGTTTAGCAAAGTGATAGCTCATTCATACATGAGCTTTGCTCCTTCCTCTACTTCTCTCATGGAGACCGAGGCCTCCACCGGAGAAGATCCCTAGAGGATGTCAAGACCCCTTCCAAGGGAAGATCCGTCTATGGATTCAAGGCCCATCTCTCTTAGAGATTTGGATGAACTACCCATGTATCTTTATTTCCATTGTTGTTCTTGGATCTTGATGCATCCCATGTATTGCTTGTGATTTGAGGAGTACTTGGTGTGGATCTTGTCCAATAAAGTTTTTTCCCCTTTGATTTCTCCACGTTTTCCCCTCGTGCTCTTCGTGTTCTTCGTGTTCTTCCTCGAATCCACCTCCAATTCATGAAGCTCGGGCCACCTTCGGGTTTGCCCCGTATCATATTGGTATCAAGAGCCATGTTGCCATGAATTTGGAGCCCTCCCCCCCCCCCCCATGTTCTAGCCATTAGTTTGATTTTTTTCCCTATTTCGAAAATTCCCCACAAAATAGCCCCAAAAATTTTCTTGTGATTTGTTGTTCTTGTGAGTTTTTGTTGATTTTGATCCGTGGATCTAGTGTTTGGTAAGTGGATCTAACTCCCTTTGCGTTCCCTAGCCCTAATTCCACCTTTTCCCCCTTCAATTTTGGCTTTGGAATCGCAAAATTCCGCCCCAAATCGAGTTCCCGAGCCCAAATCGCGATCTGGAATCGTCAGGCCGGACATCCGGGCAGCTGGCCGGACATCTGGCCCATGGAGCGCCATTCGCGTTGCTCTCTGGATACAGGGCCCCAGAAATCCGGCCAAACCCCCGGACATCCGGCCCCTGTAGTTTCAGCCGTCGAAAAGTTTGCCTAGGCCCTCCACCATATCATCCGCAATGCCACCATAGACTTCCGCAACCTAACCCGTTTTGGTTACCTTTGCATTTGTGGTTGCTTGAGTTGTGATTTGAGTCTCCTAAGGTGTTTCGGCTACTTAGGGACGGTTACTTCTTCATCAACCACCGGTGACTTGTATCGGTCCATCATCTTCATCGACCACCAACGATCGACATCGACGACGACCATCCATCCTTTGAGACCAACTTCAACCGGAAGCAAGGCCAGTTTACCCCGACTTCGTGAAAGGTTAAGTGTGACAAAGGTATACATTCCATCATACACTTTTCCTTCCTTGCCATTACATCTTGATAGCCCCACCATCTTTGTGATTACCTTCATACCTATCAAGACTAGCTATCCGAGTATTGCCGGGCTTCGCGAAAAGTTGAGCACCATAGTGATACGACATCATAGTGTTACATCATTTGAATTATCATATAGTGCCATTGCTTGCTCCCGTGCATATATTGTGATACTTATCTCATATATTTGGTTGAGGCTCAATAAGAATAGTGGAAAGGAAGAGAAGAAAAAAAAGAGAAAAAAAAGCTTCTAAGCAAGAAAGAAAGATCAAAGATTATAAGCATAAAGTTGAGCATGAAAAGAGATACTTGTGCATAAGGATACATGGAATAGGAAAAGTTTTGGTTGCATGAATAGGATTGGTGACAAGTGGTGAATCGTGTCCAAACGTGCAATCAAGCTAGCGTCTCTCCTAGTGTTTGTGCAACAAGAGCTTAGTCTTCGCTAGGCCATTTTGTATTGCTCATCCCTATAGTTGCACAAGCCCCATTATCCCACCGCATGTGTTTCTTTATTGCCCTCCTCTATATTGTGATCGCTTGCTTTGCATTTTGAGTCCACTGGATTGATTTCAACATTTGCAATATCTTGGACTTCATTTTGCTTGATATTTTGTGCCACTAACCCCACCGAGCTCCACTATAAGCCATTTGTGTAGGTTGTGAGAATTGGACAAGGTTTTTCACCAAGTGCACTCTTTTCCTTGCTTACATTGTGGTCTTTTGAGATCCATCTACAACTTCGGAAAGAGGTAACTTTGGTATGTTCATTCCATCTTGTTCTCACGCCTTCTCGAGTGGTTCCATTGATAGGGACGACACATCTCCTTCGGTCTACAACAACAATGACGAGTTCGATGCCATGAAGAAAACCATCGACGCCAAGATGGATGCTCATTTGGAGGAGCTCAAGGCCCTCATCAAGAACCGCACGAGATCTTCATCATCTTCGAGAAGATGCTCAAGTGCACATGCTTACGAGCTACCATCTCCGGCAAGATCAAACCGGCATCGACACCATCAACGACATGAAGAAATAACGACGCCAACAGCAAGGCGTCCAACAAAGAATGAGTGTGAGGGTCACGAGCTCGTCACCAACCACTGCTCGATGACTTCACCAACTACATTGGCATCTTTGCCAAGCGCCTTCAAGGCTTCTTCGTCTTTGGATATGCGGCATCTTCGCCGACAAGCACCTCAAGAGAAGCTCCCCATGCTCAAGTCCGCGACTTCCACGAGCTACTACGACCTCGACATCGACCACGAGATTCCTTTCTTTGGGAGTCAAGACCCCGAGGAGTATCTCGATTGGGAGCGCAAGATGGACTACTACCTCAAGCTACTTCAAGTCCTTCTGAAGATCAAGTAAAGTGCGCCACATGAAACTTCCACGGCGACGCGTCGACATGGTGGCTTCACACATCTTCGACGAGCTTCGGCATGAGTTGGTCCAAGTTGAAGAAAGTGTTGCGGCGAGAGTTTATGCCTTCTACATACACGGAACATCTTCACCGCCACTTGGAGAACACCATACAAGGATCCATGTCTCTCGATGAGTACATCATGAAGATGAAGAAAGCCTTGCGACGAGCCGGTGTGGATGACCCCATTTGGATGAAGTTCCACTTCATGATGGGATTGAACAGCAACATCGCCAAGACTATCTTCCACAACACCTATGAGTCTCTCGATGACATCTACGTTGGTGCTCTCAAGGCGGAACAAGAACTCAAGGCCAAGGCTTCTCCACCCCAAGCATACTTCGCGACGACCAAGCGCCACGACTACGAGCATGAGGATGGTACCACCAAGATGTCCAAGCCCGACGAGCTCCAAGACGACGCTCCCAAGATTGACTTCACCGCCATCCCTATTTGTGGCATTGACGATGCCGAGTCTACCATGACTCTTTTTGAAGACGGCGCGGCGACGACTACGACTACGGAGCCACTCAAGGATCATGCTTTGGAGGCGAGCGACAAGGTGGCGAGCAAGGATGACGCTTCCATCTTTGGAGGCGAGAGTGATGATGTGCCATCTTCGGCCTTCATCCACGGCGATGGTGACGAGTTGGTTGAGCATGGGATTTTCCCTTCGACCACGGCGGTGTTTGGTGATGAGTTGAGAGACTTATGCCACCATATTGAGAGTGAGAGTGACTTCACTACTAGCCCCATATATGTTGAGTTGCCACAATTCCCATGTGAGGAGAGCCACAACCCCCACCACTTGAGTGAGATGAGTGACTCCACCATATGTGAGTATGAGTGCAACTACCTAGAGAGAGTGAGTGAGCCACCACCACATAGAGAGAGTGAGGTAGTTGATAGGGCATGTGAGGCCATTTCAAATTCTAACAACTTAACCTCTACCTTTATTGTGTCTTCTCCTTTGGTGCTAGGTCCCATATACGATGACGCGCCGATCCTCGACGACTTCATCCTTCCTTTGGACAAGACGATGGCCATGGTGGAATATGACGCACCCCCCACATGGTTCCATCACGATGAAGATGACCATGCTTTGGTCTTTACCACCTCACCTACACCACACGAGTGCAATGAACAAGGTAACATAGGTGAAGGTGATGCTCTTGTCCCACTAGTGGACTATCTTTTGATTGATTGCTTGCATGATGATGATCACCCTATTGCCATGCTTCATGATTATGCGACTTCCTCATGTGATTAATTGCCCATTTATGATGAGTTTGACGATTCTCATGTGGAGTCTACTAGTTGTGATGCCATATTGCATAGGATATCTTGTGAGAACTCTATAGGTCACATCATGTTTGACAACCCGCTTGACTTGTCATATGCTATGCATGAGATCACCCATATTGCATCTTCACAATCTCATCGTAGTAACTATGCATATGCCATTAAAATAAACCCAATTTGCACATATGGCATAGATGACAAACCCATGGTTATTGGCATTTGCTTTTCATGTGATGATATTGCCATGCTTCCTTTGCATCATCTGCGCAATAATTCTCATATGCCATGCCATGATCACCTAGCTTTGGATATGCATTGTTTTGGATGTTCTCCATATTCTCCATATTATGCTTCCGCTATTGCACATGAGGAGACCCCCATAGTTTCCTCATACATTATAGGAGATTTTGTTCTATCCCATCCGTTGCATGATCCCATTCATTGTGTGCACAATATGCTTGCCATTAATATGACTAATATGCTTGTGCCACATACTTGCTACAACTTGCGTCCCAATCATGTTGAGCATAATACCTATCGTTGCATGATGGATGACGTATTCCTATACCATGCCTCAAATTTCTTTGAGCATTACTTATCTTGTGCTAACTCTCACGTACACATACACATCATGATGGATGATGTGTACATTTACCACGCACACACTTTGTTTCGTGTGTCTCCTTCTTGTGTAGGTACACATGATTCTTCGTCAACCTCGCAAGCGCACGAGTTGACGAAAAGAGCTCTAGAGAGCAATGAAGACGTGCGTCACCATGGAGTGCTTACCGTCCACCCACCATCATTGCGCAAATACTTCGCACATTTCTTCTACATGGCTCTCACATGCATTTGTAACCCATGCTTTGCTTATCACATGACACTTGATTATATGACTTGTATGTGTATTTGCAAGCTTGGTGGAGATATTACTTGCCATTGCCATGTCTACTTTGTGACCCATGTCTATGATGATACTTTGCTCTTGCTTCATGCTCGCGATATGTCATGTGCATTATTTATGTCCACTATTTGCTCATATGACATGATTGCCATGATTTCCTCTAGTATGTTGCATATCCACACTACTAGCTTACACGACATGGTCACTATGCTTGCTTGTGTTGCATCACCGATGTGCTCCTTTTATACGGTTGATGACAACCATTGCCATTCTTTGCACATGAGTAATATTGCTTATTGTCATATATCTCCATGGGTTGCCTCTTGCATGTTGGATTTGCCATGTATTGAGTGCAACAATACTATTTATTTTGCTAATGAGATTGCCCCCATAGCTTTCTCTCATATTCTTGGAGCTTTTGACATCTTTCATGTGAAGCATGCTTGCCTCCCTTCTTTGCACCATATGCCTAGTGCCATGAAAATAGCCATTCTTGCATCATATTATTCATGCACTTGTAATTCTAATGGTTATGTGCAAGAGAAGAGAACCATCATGATGGATGATGTGTTTATCTACCATGCATATACATTCTTTGCTTTTGTTTGTGCATGTGTAGGATACTTTGACTACATGTCAACTTCCACTTCACGTGAGTTGGCGATTCGAGATCTTGAGAGCGAGCCATTCTACATCGACGCGTTTCTACATCGCACTTGCTTGCGCATCGGCGTTGTGACGGGCACACAAGGTCACGCTTTTGAGGTGACATCCTTCTTGAGCATGGATATTATGGATCTCCCTATTTGTGTTGCTTGTATCATGACACATATTGGTCATCTCGGACCACTTAGTTGCATACATGTTAGAGATATTTCTTTCACTCATGATTGCCATCGTTCCATGCCTCATGACATATATGCCTTGTGTGTTGCATCCAACTTGTGGATTGTTTGCTCTTATCATATGCTTGGTTGCAACAATGCCCATTCTTCACATATGCCATGCTCGATTGCTTGCTACATGCTTGACTTGATTGCCTCACACATGATGACCAATTGCTCTTTCTATTGTGTTGAGTGCCACAACATCTTCACTACACCATGTGCATATTCTCCTTGGATTGCCTTGCACTTTGGATTGCGCCATGTGTTTAGACACTTCATATTGTTTGGTGTTGTGAATTATTCCTATGCCTATCATAGAACCTTTGTTGATTGCTTTGTGCATGCGTGCTATGACATTGAGGTACATGCTCGTTATATTGTCACACATATTGGCATCCCTTCCTCACCTTTGCATACTTGTTCCCATGATGACTCCGCTTGTGCTCAAATTATATGCATATATGCCATGACACAATCCCTTGTCACACCATATGTTATGCATGATGACGACACTTGTTCGGTGAATAACCGCTTGAATGCTTGGTTTTGCACTAACGCTAACCACATTTGTGTTTCCAAGTGTTTGTCGTATTTGCTCCTTTTGAAGGAATTACTAGACGGTGAGACACTGGAGAGTGCCCATTCCGAGTTTGATGATGATGAGTGCTTGGTGATCGTCCACTTTTACACGGCGACGCCATCTCTTTCCCATGGTGATTTGGATCTTGATCCGAGGACGGATCTTTCCCAAGGGGGAGGGGATGATGCAGAGCATCCTACGGACATCACCATGGCAAGAGTCCCTTTGGCAAGTGACACGTGCAACATCTACTTCAACTTAAAGGTGAACCATCTCCTTTACACGTGCTCACTTGACACCTTCGAGGATGGTATACTACTTGACACTCCCCTCGTGTGCATACGTATGTATTGTCGGAGCTTCGCGGATGACGAGGAGGAGTGCCGGCACCTTCGCACAACTACACCATCCGCGAGGGAAGCATAGAAGAGACGACGGAAGAAGACGGAGTTGCTGATGCTATAGCGGCCGGATATCTGGCCAAGGGCCCGGACATCCGGCGCCTGGAGACCCGGCCAACAACAAGGCACGGCTGGGAGAGCTTCAGCGGCCGGACATCTGGCTAGGGCCCGGACATCCGGCGCACCAACGACCGGCCGGACATCCGGCGCTTTCCCCTGGAAATCCGGCGCCTCCTCACCCGAACCGAGCGGAGCCAGACACCCAGGCCCGGACATCCGGCCACCCAGCCCGGACATCCGCACCTCGCGAAGCCCCGGACATCCGGCCCCCCAGCCCGGACATCCGGCGCCTGCCTGCGCGCAGAGACGGGCCGAAGGCCCATGTATCTTCCTCTCACTTACCCCTTCATGACTAGGACTATAAATACTCCACCCCCTCCTCATTTCTAGGGTTAGCAAAGTGATAGCTCATTCATACATGAGCTTTGCTCCTTCCTCTACTTCTCTCATGGAGACCGAGGCCTCCACCGGAGAAGATCCCTAGAGGATGTCAAGACCCCTTCCAAGGGAAGATCTCTCATGGTGCTTGTGATTCTTCTTAGAATGAGTCAATCTCCTCTTGAAGCTTGTCTTTGCCTTTGATCTTGTGGTGGAAGATCATCTTGAGCTTTTGTTCCCTTAGAGAGAGTAGGATCATACTTCTCCTTTTGGGGAGCAAACTTCGTCTTGGGGTATTGACCTTCTTTCCATTCAACTCCAATGGCATTGAACTTTCGTTCATAACCAGTACCTTGATTCTTCAGGTGCCATCCTTGCTTGCGCACATCTCCTCAAATTGCTTACTTCCGGCAAGACTCTAATAGACAACTTTTTCTATAATTCCTTTCAATAAATCATTTTCTTGCTCATGTGTAACTTGGCTAAGAGGATCATTAGTGGAATCAATAGAAGTACTAGTAACAACATCATTAGATTTAGCATTAGTGTTGTTGTTACTAGATGAAGAACCTTTCTTGCCTTTGTTACTAGTTTGCTTATATTTAACTTGTGGCATAAATGTGGACAAGAGTAGTTATTTGGCAAGATAAGAAGAACTCTTCTTTCGAAGATTGTCATTGATAGCTTTAAGAAACTTATGCTCTTGCTCTAAATTTAGCTTCTCGAAGCTTAACTTCTCATGAGTTCTTACATGCTCTCTGTGATCTTCTTGAGTAGATTCATGAGCTAACTTAAGAGTGCTTAGTTCTTTAGTTAGATGCTCAATCTCCTTATTATCATCATTACACGACTTATCTGGACTAGCATGATTATTATCAAGTTCATTTTGACTAACATCACAAGTTTTATCAAAGAGCAAGTCATCATCTCCTAGTAAGGATGGCCATTGGAGCAGGATCAAGCATGGAGAAGAAGGTGCGTGCGTGAGAAAGAACAATGGAGTTTCCAGTGGTGATTTTCGTACTTTGAAGCCACCATAATGAGAGCCTGAAGGCTTGGACGAAATATACAAGATGCCACTACATAAATTTCATCCATATGAAATTATGGGTGCTGCGTCACCTTATTTTTGGGTCAGGCCCATGTAATTTCGAAATACTACATTATAGGCTGTTTTTAGAGTCCGTATTTATGGGGAAACTGAGTTAGGGTTGGTTTCGGACCCCTCCTCCAAGGGGTCACGAAATTCCCCTCTATTCCCTCATATATATAGCCCTTAGGGCGCCGTTTAGACTTGAGTTTAGTTTAGATTACAAGTTCGCAATAGCTGCAACTTCCCGTCCTTCGTTTGTGTTCTACGACCAGACCAAGACGTCACAGAACCCCACTTTCATCAATAAAGCTTTCTCTTATATTCGCAATATCCAGCTTGCAATTTCAATTTCTTGCTTGTTCTTCGTTTGCGTGCAGGAAATAGACCTTCATGGTCAAGTTGATCGTGCTCCTGCATGGTCAATAACCTCTCGGAGTTGGTTTAATGATTTCTAAGGCGCAGCGTCCTTGCACGTTCGTAGTCGGATAGTCAAAGTCTACTCCAACAAAAACGATAGACACCATCTCATCAAAAGACGGGACACCTTTGCCTCTATCACGTGGTGTGATACCTTGGGGCCTTTAGCCATGAAGCAACTTCCACTTCCTTCATTTGGTGAATCAAATATGTCATAGGAATAAGAGGATACAAGTGCTAGTCTGGCAACACCTTCATCTTGACTATAGTCGGAGGTTGAGTGGTAGTTTCTCTCGGATTGGTTGTCAGAATCGGAGCTGGAAGCCCATTCACCAACATGAGCTTGATGTCTTCTTATTTTGTAGCTCTTGGTGTACTTGTCCTTCTTCTCCGAGTTCTTGCTTCTCCGGGAGGGTCTTTGTTCATAGTGATCTTCTTGGTAACTAAACATAAACCCATGGACACATACGATTTCCCCATTAAATTTCTCGAAACTTAATCAATGTATAAAAATGTCGAATGATCTATGAATTTTTCTAATTTTAACACGAACTCATATGTCCCATGTTCACTACATAACTAGTTTGACGCGCCTCGAAGTGGTGGTGTTGGGTGGTTGATAAGGGGTGGCCCGATATCCTGAGTGAGGTGAGGGTGTCGATGATGAATTTGTTGGATAACTTGTGAGATGCTCATGAACTCTCCTGCTGTTCCCCCCGTTGCCAATGTGACGGATCTTCAACCCCATGCATATTCGCGACACCACACACTTGCGCACGTAGCCGCCCAGCACGAAACAGTTCTGCAATCTGCGCATTCCCAATGGAATGACATATAGCACTTGACTTTCAGTAGCAAATACACCCTATTGAAACAAATTTGGCATAGATAGATATTCCCGATCGATGCAAAGAGGAATATAATTTCAGAGGAATGCTTAAAGCAACTCAATCTTGTAGAGGTTTAATCAAAACATGGTCTAACCCTAAAAGCCACGACATACAAGGATATATAAAGACCCCTAGACGTGCAACCTAGTGTTGGGGTCGAAAATAACCTTTTCTCTAACTTTCCTAACTTAAATTACTATGTGGAAAATCTCGCTGAAACAATTGTTATATTTTTTTGTCGACTACGACTCGGTCTCCGCGAATCTGGGACTATGGGTATATAATTTGGAAAGCACACGAGTCAAGCTTTCCCAATTATATTTGGGCCTCGTGGCATTCAATCTTAGTCCGATTCTGATTTTACTTCTCTTTATGTTGTGCACTTGTCTCCCTCTCCTCCCTTGTGCACTTGCTGATTGGACATCTGTAGGCATTCTTCTTGCTGCAATTCTTCATCTCCACGTTCCAAGCTTGTCCTCCCTTCAAATCTGATCATACAAACATGTAAAGACTTATGCAGTTGAAAATTCTCATTAACACAAATGTTAGATTCAACTAGGAGTGAATTCAGCACTTGCTCTAGTAGCGTTGCACGTGCAATTGTAATTGGTCCAATTCTGATTTCGTTGGACTTATCGTGTTCCACAACATTATAAATGGGAAAAGATGGTAAAGGACTAGGGATGCCCACATCATCTCGCCCCCCCTTGAGAAGGCGTCGACCTCGACACACCAAGGTTTTCTCCATTATATGGCATCAAATCAACGATGTTGAACGTATTACTCATGCCAAACTCTTCAGTGGGAAGATCAGTTTTGTATGTATTATCATAAATCTTGGCAAGCATCTTATATGTTCCATCACCTATTGGCTTCAACTTGGACTTGCGTTGTTTAGGAAATCTTTTGCGAAAATGAACCCACAACATGTCACCCGACTGAAACAACACGTCCTTTCTCTTCTTATTAATACGATCAACAATGTACTTGCCCTCCTTTTCAATTGCTTCTTTAGTCTTATCGTGTATGTTCCTCACAAAATCTACCCTCTTGGATGCCTCCATGTTCATTCTCTCTTGAATTGGAAGGGGCAGCAACACACCTCCAATACCAATTCCACTGTGATACGGGGCCAACCTGTGGATGTCGATCTTTTCACACGATGGAGGGGAAAGGGAGAAATCCAAAGAGAAAACACAAACTCTCCAGAACGATCACCAATCACACATCCACCAGATCCATAGAAAAAACTTGAGATACAACGAACCAAGTTCAACAAAAGGATACAAGTAACGGTAGTCTTCCCACTTCAAAGGAGGGGCCTTGATATCCCGAAGGATCTTCCCTACAAGAGGGTCCTTGTGATGTGGAGCATCCTATGGTCACCCCCATGGACCCATCACCTACACCACAAGTTCCAAGTGGTCCAATGAAAAGAGCTTGTGTGCATGCCATTGAAACCGAGGTGACATATCTCCTTAGTGATACCCCATTTGATACTCTTGGAACTTGGATGCTACCTCAAGCGGAGACCCTATGCATGCTTAGGTACGTTGAGGACGACCTCGAAGACGCTCGGAGTGAAGGACAAGCAACCATGAAGATGGACGCGATGACGGAGGAAGAAGAGCACCGAGGACAAGCAACCATGAAGGTGGACGCGAAGACGGAGGAAGAAGAGCACGGAGGAAGAAGAGCACCGAGCACCTCCCAGCGACCGGACATCCGGCCAAGGGCCCAAACATCCGGCGCCCCGGAAGTCCGGCCCCTGGCCCAGAAATTTGGCCAGGAGACGCCAGAAGGTGGGCCGCCTCGACCAAGTCGAGCCCGGACATCCGGCCTGAAGCCCATACATTCGGCCCCTGCATGAAATCCCGAAGATCCGGGCCCCTGCATGGGTAGATGCGGCGCAAGGACCATGTATCTCTCTCTCCTTCCCCCTATCTTGCCTAATACTATATAAAGTAGCCCTCCTCCTCCTTTTAGGGTTAGCTTATGTTTTGCGATTGAGATTTTTGAGCATAGCTCCTTCCACTTACCTCCTCCCATGGAGATGACCTCTATGTGAGAAGATCCAAGTGGATGCTAAGGCCCTCTTGTAGGGAAAATCCTCCGGGATTTCAAGTCCCCTCCTCCGAAGTGGAAAGACTAACGTTACTTGTATCCTTTTGTTGACTTCGGATCGTTGTATCTCGTGTGTTTTTGTGGATCTAGTGGATGTGTGATTGGAGACTGTTCTTGAGTGTTTGAGTTTTCTCTTTTGGTTTCTCCTTTTTTCCCTCCAAGTATGAAAAGATCGACACCCACGGGTTGACCCCGTGTCATCTTGGTATCAGAGCCACGTTGATTCACACCTTGTAGTCTCATCCTCCACTTTCTAGCCATTTTTTTATTTGACCTAATTTCAAAAATCCCCACAAAATGGCCATACCAAAATTTCTTGAATTCGTTAGATTCGAGGAGATTTTGTTGATTTTGATCCATGGATTTTGTTGTGGACAGGTGGATCTAGCTTTCCCCTATCATTCCCATCAATTCCATCCACAAAATCACCCCCAATTTCGGAATTTTTTTTTGTGTTCATCCTCATAGTTTGCGGGATCTCTAGATCATATTTGGATCGGGAGGCCCGGACATCCAGCCCGACCCCCGGACATTCGGCCTGCCGGTCATCCAACATGTCTCAGGAAGCAGGGCATATTGCCTATGTCCTACTAGTGTCGAGGACGCCAAGAAAATCGTTTGCCCTCTTGATCTGCCGCACATTAGATACCACACATGCATCAATGATTGCATCATTTATCGGGGGGAGCACGCGGAAAAAACCAGCTGTTCAGTGTGCAATGCTTCTCGATACAAGAAGGCAGGAAAGAAAGATCCTTAGAAAGTTGTATTTTACTTTCCGATCACTCCCCGTCTGCAGCGGTATTTCGTAGATCCTAAGGAAGCAAAGCTCATGCGCTGGCACGCGGAGAGGAAGAAACCCGACGATGGAGATGATCCGAAGCTGAGACACCTCGTAGATGCTAGCCAGTGGAGAGCATTCAACGCCGAATATCGATTTTTCGGAGAAGATGCAAGGAACATCGTGCTTGGTGCGAGTACCGATGGCATGAATCCGTTTGGAAACCAGAACACCAACCACAGCACATGGCCCGTCTTTGTATGGATGTACAACCTCCCCCCATGGTTGTGCATGAAGACAAAGTACATACACATGAGCATGCTGATTCAAGGGCCGAAACAACCGGGAAATAATATTAACCTATATATGGGGCTTCTGAAAGAGGAGTTAGACACGTTATGGAAATCGCCGGTCAAGACATGGGACTCCAGCACAGGAGATTATTTCTATATGAGAGCCGCGCTCATGATGACGGTGCACGACTATCTCGGTTAAGGGTACACTTAAGGCCAGTTGTGCCACGGATACTCCGGATGCACGAGGTGCATGGATGATACAACGTCTCAGCAGCTTACGTCAACGAAAGATGGCGGGTCTGGGAAAATTGTGTACATGGGGCATTGTAGATGGCTCGAGAAGGATGGCCCGTGGAGAAAACGTGGAGATCTATTCAATGGTTTGGCTGAGCATCGAGGACCTCCACGTAAGAGGAGAGGCGCCGAAATCAACGAGCTGTTGAATAATTGGGAACAGTGCTCGGCACCGGGAAAGATGGAAAAGGCGTCGGAGCCGCTGCTGAAGGTATGGAAAACGAGGTCTGTTTTCTAGGACTTGGAGTACTGGCACAATCATGACACGCCTCATTGCCTTGATCAAATGCATATCACGAAGAATGTCCTCGAGAGCTTGCTTGGCACACTGATGAACATGCCGGACAAGACCAAGGATGGGCTGAAGGCAAGGAAAGACTTGGAAGATTTGGAGATCAGGAGAGATCTCCACATGCCCCGTAAAAAGTCAACGGAGGAGACGGAGACGGAGGCGGAGGCAGGTCCAAGGGGCAGAACAGTCAACAAGAAGGAGCAGAATTATTGCCCCCCTTCTTGTTTCACCTTAAGTGCGAAGGAGATCGATCAATTCATCAAGTGCCTTACGGGATTCAAAGTCAGTTCCGATTACTGTGGGAAGATAAGCATATTTCTAGACACCAAGAAGAAAAGGTTCAGCGGGATGAAGTCTCATGACTGTCACGTGATGATGACGCAGATACTCCCGGTTGTCATTAGAGGGATAATGGACAAGCACGTCCGTGACACGCTTACTGGTCTCTGCAACTTCTTCGACGTTATCTCTCGAAAGATTATCAGTGTGAAGCAGCTCCGAAGGCTACAAGAAGAGATCATTGTCATACTATGTGAGCTTGAGATGTACTTCCCGCCCGCGTTCTTTGATGTCATGGTGCATCGAATTCGAGCTGAGTTTTATCACGTACAATGTGAACTTGCCCAAGTGATCATGAAGGAGGTCCTCGAACAATCAGGGATGGTCTACCATGGTCCAATGAGTCGGGATAATGTACGAACACTTCTCAGCGCTCAGCGTCTGGACCTGAAGCCTTTCACGAAGCTCGGGTGCTTCCTCCATGACTATGAAGATTGGAGCGCCGACATGAGGAGTGATTGACGATGACAATTTGTATGTTTAATTAGTACTACTGTCTTTCTATGAACTAGCGTAGATCGCTCTAGTTAATTAGTTTGGGTATGAGGAACTTCGTTATTTATATTTACTATAGGTTGCTTGTATTTTGCTAAGTATGCCTCTTTGTATTTCTCAAGTACATTATGTTGCATATTATCGTTGAATTCATCAACTTACAATGCAGGTACATAGATCGAAGATGGCGAAGGACTGCTACGCCGTATTCATTGGGAGGGTTCCAGGAGTGAACGACCACTGGCCAGATGCTCAGGCCTAGGTGGACAAGTACCCGGGCGCTAGCCATAGAGGGTTTGACAGCAGAGCCGAAGCGGAAAATAGTTACTTGAGGTGGACGCTACGGCAAGAGAGGGAGCAAAACCGGTGCCTCAAGAAGTACTACATAGTCACGCTCTTGCTCATACTAATCGCTCTTCTCTTCTACATCATGGTTTAGATAGAGATGATGAAACTTGTGTGCGTGCCATGACCATGCAGTTACATTTATTCGAGACATGACTTGTGTATCGCTATTTTCGAGATGTGATGATATTTGTGTTGAATGATGATGATGATGATGATGATGCTGATGGTATGACGAGACTATTGTATGTGTATGATATGATGAAAATAATGTATGTTTATTATGATATGATGAAACTACTGTATAGAGCATGCACAAATACGTAGAGGGAAATAAATCTGTGAAAGCAGGAATATTAGCAGTAGCACTGGTAGGCGTCTAGGGGCAGTGCTGGTTTAGCATCAGCGCTTGTTGTTTTCCAGCGCTACTGCTAACCGTACTTACGAGTAGCGCTGGTTTTCCAGTGCTACTGCTACAACTTAGCTGTAGCGCCTTAGCAGTAGCGCTGCCTCCAGCGCTACTGGTATGGGTAATTCCAGCGCTACTACTAGGCTTTCTCCTAGTAGTGAGGGCTTGCTGGTAGCGTACAGCACGCACCGCAGCCCGGAGACGGTCTTCCTCGAGGAGCATGGGATCGTCATGCCGTAGCTGCTGTTGCTCTACTTCATCGTAGGCAAGCACTCGAGGTGACCCGTATATGAGTTCCGTGGGGAGTACTGCTTCCGCCCCGTACACTTGGGAGAAGGGCGTCAGGCCAGTAGCTCGATTTGGTGTCATCCCGAGGGACCAAAGAACCACCGACAGCTCATCTATCCAGCGCCTGCCGCTCTTCCGAAGCTTATCAAAAGTCCTTGTCTTGAGTCCTCGCAGCACTTCAGCATTCATCCTCTCGACTTGCACGTTGCTTCTTGGGTGAGCAACAGAGGCGAAGGAGACCTTGCTTCCAAGGCTTTGGATATAGTGCATGAAGGCGTGGCTCGTGAACTGGGTGCCGTTCTCAGTGATCACTCTGTTAGGCACTCCAAAGCCGCACACCAGTCCTTTCATGAACTTGATAGCTGACTGCGCGGTCACATTTCTCACTGGTTCCACCTCGGGCCACTTTGTGAACTTGTCTGTTGCCACGAACAAGAACTCAAAGCCCCCGACAGCGCGGGGGAAGGGGCCCAGGATATCGAGCCCCCAGACCGAGAATGGCCAGGATAGAGGGATTGTTTGCAGGGCTTGTGCTGGTTGATGAATATTCTTGGAGTGGAACTGGCATGCTTCACACTTGGTGACCAGTTCAGTAGCGTCTTGGAGAGTAGTGGGCCAATAGAAACCCTCTCGGAAAGCTTTCCCGGCAAGGGCCCTTGATCCAATGTGGGAACCACATACTCCTCCAAGAATCTCTGCCAACAGCTTTAGTCCATTCTCCCGGAAGATACACCTTAATTTCACACCGTTTGGTCATCTTCTGTATAGGGTGTCATCGACAAACTGGTACATACTTGATCGACGGGCTATACTTTCGGCTTCCTCTTGCTCTTCGGGGAGTTCTCCTGTTTGAAGGAAACAGACTATTTGCTGTGCCCAGGTTGGAGCCTGCGGCTCGACAACAAGGACTAAAGGCATACCCTCGTCTCTGGGAGCGCTTGCCTCAACCGCGAGAACCTGAGGTCCTGCGGGAGGGAGCTGCTCGTTAACCGGAACGTGGTTTTCTCCAGCAGCCTCTCTTCCAGCGGATTTGGGAAGCTCTGCCGGGAAATGCTTGCCGGAGTTCAGCTTCCTTCTCTTCTTGGACATCGCTGATGGGGATACTGATAGTTGAGTGAGGCAGAGAACAAAAGTCCCTGGTTCCACAGGAAGCTTCTACGCAGCGCACTTTGATAGATGATCGGCAATGTAGTTTTCTGCTCGTGGCACGTGCTCTGTTTGCAGTCCATCAAAATGCTCCTCCAATTTCCTCACTTCTTCCACGTATGCTTCCATCAGTGGGCTCTGGTAATCCTTGTTGACTTGCTTCACCACAAGCTGAGAATCTTCTCGGACGATCAGCCTTTTTATTCCCAACTCTACCGCGATTCTGAGTTCAGCGAGGAGCTTCCTCCTGGGGAAAGTGCATTTGGACGATGTAGTTGAGGTGCTCTCCGGTGGGGGCGATGAGGAGCACGCCTGCTCCAGTGCCCTTGAGTGAGAAAGCACCGTCAAGTACATAATCCAATCCTTGGGTGCTTCTTTGCCGGGGAGGATTGTCTCTGGAGCTTCATCATCTGGCGTGGGTGTCCATTCCACAATAAACTCTGCCAACGCCCTGCTCTGAATGGTGGAAGTGCTCTCATACTTCAATCCGAAACTTGACAATTCTAATGCCCACTCAACAATCCTGCCAGTGGCTTCGGGGTTCCTCAGTATGCGTTGCAAAGGGATACGGGTGACAACCGTTGTCTCATGGGGTTGGAAGTAGTGGCGCAGCTTCCTCAAGGCCATGATGAGGCCGAAGATCAGCTTTTGTACCCCAGAGTACCTTGATCTAGCCCCCTGCAGCAGGGAACTGACAAAGCACACGGGCGCTGCACCATTTTCTTCTTTGCCACCTCCTTGGATCCGCTGCCGATCATTTGCTGAGGTCCCCCCTGCTCTGCATCAAGTCCTGTCGTGGATGTTTCTTTCTCATTCCCGGTAGCATCAGCGGAAGCTGCTGAATCTCCGTCCATCTCCCGCTGCGCCACCAACGCTGCACTAACCACTTGATTCGTTGCTGCCAAATATAGCAGCAACGACTCTTGCGGTTTAGGAGCAACCAAGGTGGGAGCAGAGGATGGGTAATTCTTCAGGTCTTGCAGCGCTGCATCTGCCTCCGGGGTCCACTTCATCAGGCCGGCCTCCTTCAAGATCTTGAAGAACGGCAAGGCGCGCTCAGCATACTCGGAGATGAACCTACTCAACGCGGCAACACATCCGGTCAAGCGTCTGATATCCTTGATAGTCTTGGGTGTCTGTATCTGTTCAATCGCCTTGATCTTGTCGGGATTGGCTTCTATTCCTCGCTGAGATACAAAGAAACCAAGCAGCTTGCCGGATGGGACGAACGCACACTTTTGAGGATTAAGCTTCAGGTTGATCTTGCGCAGGTTCGCAAAAGTTTCTTACAGATCTTGTATGAGAGTGGCTTCATCCTTGGTCTTGAATACGATGACATCCATGTAGGCTTCCACATTTCTATGCAGCTAAGGTCCAAAACCAATCTGAACAGCTCTGGCGAAGGTTGAACCAGCACTCTTTAACCCGAAGGGCATACGCACAAAACAGTGCGTGCCACCGGGAGTTATGAATGTGGTCTTCTCCTCGTCTTCTTTAGTCATAAATATCTGGTGGTACCCGGAGTAGGCATCCAAGTCACATCCGGTGGTGGAGTCAACATACTGATCTATGAGCTGCAAGGGGAAAGGGTCCTTCGGGCAAGCTTTGTGCAAGTCAGTAAAGTCTATGCAAAGCCTCCATTTCCCATTTGCCTTACATACCACCACCGGGTTTGCCAGCCAAGTTGGATGCGGCACCCCTCTAACCAAACCAGCTGCTTAAAGCGTCTTGATTTCCTTGGCAATGAACTGCTGCTGCTCTAGGGCTTGCTTCCTAACCTTTTGCTTGACGGGCCGGGCATGAGGACAAACATCAAGGTGGTGCTCAATTACCTCCCTGGGAACACCGGGGATGTCAGATGGTTGCCTGGCAAACACATCGACATTCTCCCACGGGAAGGTAACGAACGCGCTTTCCTATTTGTCAGTAAGGGTAGCACTGATGGTGAATGTACCACCAGTGCCATCCAGCCTTGCCGGGATTTTCTTCGCCTCAGGATAGGTGACCCTGGTCTTCTTGCTAGTGGAACTCCCCGGTAGGTCATTGTCGGGTCCAGCACACTCCGAAGAGGCGCGCATCCCGGAGTCCTTGCCGGTGTTCCTGGTAGCTTTCTTCAATTTCTCTGTGTTCTTGGTGGGAGCTGGGATTTCTATGGCTTCAGCTGCTACCGCATCACGATACATCTGGTCCACGCAGATAACTGCGTTCTTCCTATCGGATGGGATGGAAATGACCCCAATGGGCCCTGGCATCTTCAAGGTATTGTAGGCATAGTGGGATGCCGCCATGAACTTTGCCAGAGCTAGGCGACCAAGGATTCCGTTGTAGGGCAGCGGGATCTCAGTGACGTCAAACTCTATCCTCTCTGTCCGGAAGTTCAGTTCCTCGCCAAACGTCACAGGCAGAGTGATCTTTCCCTTGGGTCGGCTCCTGCCGGGGTTGATTCCTTGGAATGTACCCGTGGCTTCGAGCTCTTCATCAAGGATCTGCAATTTCTCAGCCACTTTAGGGGAGATTAAGTTCAATCCCGCCCCGCCGTCAACTAACATCTTGGACACCTTGAGGTTGCGGATTGTCAGAGAAACCAACAATGGCAAACATCCGACCATAGTGGTACGGTCAGGATGATCCTCTTCGAAGAAGATGATAGGCATGCGGGGCCATTTGAGTGGCTTCCTAGATTCTGCAGTTGGTTCCACAACATTGACCTCGCGTGCCCACTGCTTGAGCTGGCGGTGAGAGGAATGCAAGGATGCACCCCCGTCAACGCACATAGCTTCGGTTACTTTCTGGAAGTCCCTGTTTCTGGAATCCTCGTCATCATCCTCATCCTCACTCATATCATCTGTTTCCTTCTTCTCTCGGCCTCTGGCGGCTTTTTACTTTTGCTGCGGGGTTTTGCCGCGGCGACCTCCCCTACCGCCTCGACTTTTCCCGGCAGCGCCGTCCTGGCCTTGTTCCTTGTAGCGTTTCTCGTACTCGGCCCTTTGCTTCTCAACAAGTTGCTCGACCTGTCGGCAGTCCTAGAGATCATGGCCCTTGGTGCGGTGAATTTTGCAGTACGGTCCGTCAGACTTCCCGGTCTTCTCAGTGGCAGCAGCCTCCCGGCAATCAGCGCACGAGGCTGCTCCCTTGCCAGGGTTTCGCCTTTCGCCTTTTTGCTTGCACTGAGGTCTCCGGAGCTCTCGACAGCCAATACTGCCTTTCCCTTACACTTCTTGTTGCGCTTCCTGCTCTTTCCCTTTGGGTCGGGGTGCGTCGTCGTCATCATCGGAGTCTACTTCGACGCCCGCCTCCTCCCCGGGAAGTCTCCTTCCTTCTTCAGCTCAAGCACATTTATCCGCCAAGGTGTAAAGCTCATTAACAGTCTTGGGGAGCTTGACATTCATCTTGGCTCGCATCCTCCTGTTGCGCACGTTCGAATGGAACGCGGCAATCACCGCTGCGGGATGGATCTCTGCAATGTTGCGGTGCACTCGGCTGAATCTCTGGATATACTTCCTCAGGGTTTCTCCCTCCTTTTGCGGGAGGACTTGAAGATCACTGGGCTGGCCTGGTTCTTGATGACCACCGGTGAAGGCGCCAATGAACTCATTGCATAGATCAGCCCAAGACGAAATTGAATTCTCCGGTAGATGCATCAGCCACGATCTCACATTTGGCTTAAGTGCCAAAGGGAAATAGTTGGCGAGCACTTTTTCATCTCTTCCTCCGGCAGCTTGAACAACTATCATGTATATGCCCAAGAACTCTGCCGGGTTCAGCTTCCGTCGTATTTCTCAGGCAGCTCGGGTTTGAAAGCTTGGGTCGACGGCCAGCGGACCCGTCACAGCTCGCTAGTGAAGGCAGGGCAACCAACCTTGTAGGAAAGGTACCCGCCAGCACTGGGCGCGAGGTCGCCGACGTCTGGACCGTTGCGCTTGTCGGACTGACAGTGGGCTTCCCGACGTCGCTCAATGGTGATGCGCGCGTCTTCTTTCTGCCGGTATTCAAGGACTCGCCGTTGATCCCGGTGGTCGCGCGGGCCAGACGAGACTATGGACACCTCGTCGTGCTCATCAGCATGCGAAGCTTGCTGTGGCTTCCTCTGGGCCTGTTGTCGCGGAGGGGATTGCACCGTTGGGGTAGCCCCTTCGATGCGCTCGCCGGTCCGGGCTGCCGCTGCTGTTCGCGTACGTCACGACGGCTCTGCATGCTGGGGCTTGTTGGCTTCAACAAAGGAAACCAAACTCTGAATGGTGGCTCTCCATTCATCCATCTTATCAGTTGCTGGCATGAAGTTGAGCAGCATCTGGACTCGCACCATGGCTTCCTCTGCGGTGCCCGGCATGGCGAAAGAGGCGGACCGAGACATAGCTCGACTCCTGGTAGGACCAAGAGAAGCGCCACCGCGTTCTTGATGCCGTGCGCCAATCGCTGGGGCCGCCTGGCGTGCAGGGTGCCGATCCTACGGGGCTGCGGGTCCGCTTAGTGCTTCGTCTCGTTCCGCATGAGGGGCACGCCCAACAGTCTTGCCAGCGGCGGGCGCGGCCGGAGGGTCACGGCTCGCACCGGACCGGGCGTCGCCGAGGCGGCCGTGGCCATCCACGCGACGGGGAGGTGATGAATGGTTGTTTCCCTCTCCCGTGGCGTCGGAGCCAAGCTCGCCAAGTTGTTCCTGTAATTGCTCCTCTCCGGTGCCTCCTACTCCATCTTCGGCCGTGAAGGACTGGACGGGGGCGCCGCCTGTGCCGACCGCGTCGTCCGCCTCACCCGCAGCCACCGCGGCGTCAACGGCGCCGGCGGCCGCGTGTGAGGGAGCTTTCGAGGTGGAAGGATGCGTGGCCGCACCGGATTTCTTCTTGGGAGCCATTGTTGAAGAAGATGACGATGAAGATCGATTCTCTGTTCATGAACTCAGATTCTCACAAATGCACGCCCCCTACCTGGCACGCCAAAGATGTCGGGGCACGGATGCACACAATCACCTATGGTGCCAGAGGCCCCTTGTGGTTCGGCAAGGCGGGTCACGTTGCACGAAGAGTGGAGGGCGTGAGACGACGCGACGATCAGGACACAAGCATTTTTATCCAGGTTCGGGCCGCTGCTAAGCGTAAAACCCTACTCCTTCTTTTGGTGGATTTGATTGGAAGAACACAAGTGGTGCCTCGCGCTCTATCCCGGCAAGGGTTGCCTCCGGGGAAAGAGCTACTAGGTGAGTACAAATGTTCGGGGGTCCGAATCCTGAGCTAGGTTGCCTTGGGCCTCCTTTTATAGTGCAAGGGGTTACTACAATGGCAAAACAGTCATTACCTATCGAGTAGATAGCCTAGCAGAGCTCTCATACCTAACTCTGGCATTTAGGACAAAATACCATGATTACTGGCCTAGGTGGCGCTGGGGGGTGCATCCCCGGCAAGCTCTTGCCACCGCTTGGCCGGTCGTTGCTTATGGTCTTGACGCGCTGCAGGGCGGGTGTCAACTGGGCGTAACTTGTCTTCTGGCGCGCCGCCACGTGCTTAGCGAGAGCTGATTAGCCGCTTGCGGGCTCAACACCACATCGATAAGTGACCGATGAAGCGATGCGGTGGAGCGGTGGCTGGTTAGCTCGCACCTGCCGGGGAATGGCTTGCCGGGTCTTCATAAAGCTGTGCATGTCTTGGTCCCCGACAAGCACCGGGAACATGGCTGGCGCGTTGCAGTCCAGGCTTGGGCTGCCGCGTCGGGCTTGTTGGAGTCTGGTGTTGATCATTCGCTGGGATTGAACGAACGTTGAAGAGCTCAGCAACTAGCGCCTGTGCATAAGTCAGGGGCATTGGGTACCCCTGTATTAGTGCACCGACACAATTGTGTTGGAAATATGCCCTAGAGGCAATAATCCAGATACATAGACAACACCGTGTCCCTAGTGAGCCTCTACTAGACTAGCTTGTTTATCAAAGATGGTTAAGGTTTCCTAACCATAGACATAAGTTGTCATTTGATAACGGGGTCACATCATTAGGAGAATGATGTGATTGACAAGACCCAACCGTAAGCATAGCACCTGAACGTATTAGTTTATTGCTACTGCTTTCTTCATGTCAAGTATCTGTTCCTATGACCATGAGATCATGCAACTCCCTGACACCGGAGGAATGCCTTGTGTGTATCAAACGTCACTTAATGACTGGGTGATCATAAAGGTGCTCTACAGGTATCTCCGAGGGTGTCTGTTGGGTGGGCATGGATCGAGACTGGGTTTTGTCACTCCGTATGACGGAGAGGTATCTTTGGGCCCTCTCGGTAATACAACATCACAAGAAGCTTGCAAGCAATGTGACTAAGGAGTTAGTCACGGGATCTTGTATTATGGAACGAGTAAACAGACTTGCCGGTAATGAGATTGAACTAGGTATGGAGATACCGACGATTAAATCTCGGCAAGTAACATACTGCTGGACAAAGGGAACTGCATACGGGATTGAGTGAATCCTTGACATCGTGGTTCGACCGATGAAGATCTTTGCGGAATATGTAGGAACGACTATGGGAATCGAGGTCCTGCTATTCGTTATTGGCCACAGAGGTGTCCCGGTCATGTCTACATGATTCTCGAAACCGCGGGGTCCACACGCTTAACATTCGGTGACGCTAGAGTAGTATAAGGATATGTATGTTGGTGACTAAATGTTGTTCGGAGTCCTGGATGAGATCCTGGATGTCGCTAGGAATTCGGGAATGGTCCGGAGGTAAAGATTTATATATGGGAAGTCCAATTTTGGTCGCCGGAAAAGTTTCGGGCATTACCGGTAGTGTACCAGGGTGCCGGAAAGGGTTCCGGGGGTCCACCGGGGGTCCACCTGCCCCGTGGGCCCACATGGGCCATAGGGGGTGCGCCCTAGCCATCATGGGCCATGTGCATCAGCCCCTATAGGCGAATTAGGCTTGGGGGCAAGAGTCCCAAAGGGAGAAGGCACCCTGGAGGTGCCTTGGAGGAGGGGGACTCCTCCCTTCTTTGTAAAGGGAGGACTCTCCCTTGGCCGCCGGCCCCTTCCTTGGAGGAGGGGTCAAGGCTGCGCTTTCCCTCTCCTCTTTGCCTCCTATATATAGTGGAGGGGAGGGCTGCACACACCAATTCCTACGCCCCGGTGGCAGCCCTCCCTCTCCTGTTACTCCGTTTTCTCCTCAGATCGCATCTACGGTAGCGCTTGGCGAAGCCCTGCTGGAATTGCTCCACCACCATATCCACCACGCCGTCGTGCTGGTTGAGATACCATCTACTTCTCCTCCCTCGCTTGCTGGATCAAGAAGGAGGAGACGTCATCAAGCCGCACGTGTGCTGAACGCGGAGGTGTCGTCTGTTCGGCGCTAGATCGGATCGGATCACGATTGGATCATGAAGAGTATGACTACATCAACCGCGTTATATACGCTTCCTCTTAGCGATCTACAAGGGTATGTAGATACACTCCCCCTCTCGTACCTATGCATCTCTATAGAAAGATTTTGGGTGTTCGTAGGAATTTTTTTGTTTCCCATGTAATGTTCCCCAACAGTGGCATCATGAGCTAGGTCTATGCGTAGATGATATGCACGAGTAGAACACAAAGTGTTTGTGGGCGCTGATTTTCAGATTGCTTACCTCCTTAGTCTTATCTTGATTCGGTGGTATTGTGGGATGAAGCAGCCTGTACCAACCTTACTTGTCCTTGTGCAAGAGACCGGTTCCACCGACTGACATATAGCCTAGTTGTATAAAGGTGGCTGGCGGGTGTCTGTCTCTCCCACTTTAGTTGAATCGGATTCGGCAGAGGCGGTCCCTGTAGCAGGTTAAAAGGCAACTTGATTATCACCGTTGTAGCTTTGCGTAGGTAAGAACCGTTATTACTAGTTGCCCATAGCAGCCACGTAAAACTTGTAACAACAAAGTAGAGGACGTCTAACTTGTTTTTGCAGGGCATGTTGTGATGCGATATGTCCAAGACATGATTTGATATATGTGATGTATGAGATGATCATCTTTTGTATAGTTATCACGACTTGCATGTCGATGAGTACGGCAACCGGCAGGAGCCATAGGGTTGTCTTTAATTCATTTATGTCATTTGCTTTACTTTATCGCTATGATCAGTTAGCAATAGTTGTAGAAGCAATAGTTGGCGCGATAACCACATGACAACACGATGATGGAGATCATGGTGTCATGCCGGTGACGATGGAGATCATGCCGGTGCTTTGGAGGTGGAGATCAAAAGCACAAGACGATGATGGCCATATCATGTCACTTATATGATTTGCATGTGATGTTTATCATTTTATGCATCTTATTTTGCTTAGGACGAGCATTATAATTTCATTCCTCACTAAAATTTCAAGATAAAATTTTGTTCACCCCGAGTATGCACCGTTGCAAAGGATCGTCGTTTCGAAGCAGCTTGTGATGATCGGGTGATAGACTCTATGTTCGCATACAACGGGTGTAAGCCAGATTTACATACGCGGAATACTTGGGTTAAACTTGACGAGCCTAGCATGTATAGACATGGCCTCGGAACACAGGAGACCGAAAGATCAAACATGAGTCATATAGTAGATATGATCAACATGGAGATGTTGACCATTGAAACCACCTCATCTCACGTGATGATCGGACTTGGGTTGGTGGATTTGGATCATATCACACTTTGACAACCTGAGAGATGTTGATTTGAGTGGGAGTTCTTTAGTAATATGATTAATTGAACTCATTAGCACGCACATAGTCTAAAGTTGTCTTTGCAAAATTATGTCCCAGATCAATGGCTCGCGTTGTAGCACCCCTGTATTTTGATACGATCCTAGAGAAATGCTAAGTTGAAACATAGTGTAAGCGATTGTGCAGACTGGGTCCGTAATCTAAGGATTGTCCTCACTGCTGCACAGAAGGCTTATGTCCTCGATGCACCGCTCGGTGTGCCAACCCCTCTAGCGGCGTCCGTGGATGTTATGAATGTCTGGAAGACATGTTCTGATGACTACTCGATAGTTTAGTGCGCCATGTTGTATGGCTTAGAATCGAGACTTCAAAAGCGTTTTGAACACCATGGAGCATATGAGATGTTCCAGGTGTTGAAGTTAGTATTTCAAGCAAATTCCCAGATCGAGAGGTATGAGACCTCCGACAAGTTCTTTGCCTACAAGATGGAGGAGAATAGCTCAGTCTGTGAGCATGTGCTCAGAATGTCTGGGTGCTACAATCGCTATCAAGTGGGAGTTAATCTTCCAGATAAGATAGTGATTGACAGAGTTCTCCAGTCACTATCACCAAGCTACTAGAGATTTTTGATGAACTGTAACATGCAAGGGATGGAGATGATGATCCCTGAGCTATTCGTGGTGCTTAAGGCCGCGAAGGTAGAAATCAAGAAGGAGCATCAAGTGTTGATGGTTAACAATACCACTAGTTTCAAGAAGGGCAAGGTCAAGAAGGGAAACTTCAAGAATGGCAAGCCAGTTGCCGCTCCAGTGAAGAAACCCAAGGTTGGACCCAAACCCGAGATTGAGTGCTTCTATTGTGAGGGGAACGGTCACTGGTAGCGAAACTACCCCAAATACTTGGAAGATAAGAAGGCTGGCAACGTCAACAAAAGTATATTTGATATACGTGTTATTGATGTGTACCTTACTAGTACTCCTAGTAGCGCCTAGGTATTAGATACCGGTTCAATTACTAATATTGGTCACTCAAAACAAGAGCTGCGGAACAAACGAAGACTAGCTAAGGGCGAGGTGATGATGTGTGTTGGAAGTGTTTCCAAGGTTGATGTAATCACCATCGCACGCTCCCTCTCCCTTCGGGATTAGTGTGGAACCTAAATAAATGTTTTTTTGTGTCTGCGTTGAGCGTGAACATGATTAGATCGTGTTTATTGCAATACAGTTATTCATTTAAGTCAAAGAATAATGGTTGTTTTGTTTACATGAATAATACCTTCTATGGTCATGCACCCAATGTGAATGGTTTATTAAATCTCGATCATAGTGATACACATGTTCATGATATTGAGGCCAAAATATGCAAAGTTCATAATGATAGTACCACATACTTGTGGCACTGCCGCTAAAGGTCATATTGGTGTAAAGCGCATGAAGAAAACTCCATGTTGACAGACTTTCGGAATCACTCAATTTTGAATCGCTTGATACATGCGAACCATGCCTCATGGGCAAGATAACGAAAACTCCGTTTTTCGGAACAATGGAGCGGGCGAGTGATTTGTTGGATATCAAACATACTGATGTGTGCTGTCCAATGAGTGTTGAAGCGCGTGGTGGATATCTTTATTTGCTTTCCTTCATTGATGATTGGAGTAGATATGGGTATGTTTTCTTAATGAAACACAAGTCTGAAACGTTTGCAAAGTTCAAGAAATTGTAGAGTGAAGTTGGAGATCATCGTGACAAGAAGATAAAATGTCTACGATATGATCGTGGAGGTGAATGTCTGAGTTACGAGTTTGGTATGCAATTTAAGATAATGTGGAAATTGTTTCACAACTCACGCCACCTGGAACACCATAGTGTAATTGTGTGTCCGAACGTCGTAGCCGTACTCTATTGGATATGGTGCATTCCATGATGTCTCTTACCGATTTGCCAATATATATATAGTTTTGGGGATATGCATTAGAGACAACTACATTCACTTTAAATAGGGCACCATCTAAATCCGTTGAGATGACAACGTATGAATTATGGTTTGGCAAGAAACCTACGTTGTCATTTCTTAGAGTTTGGGGATACGACACTTATGTCTAATAAGCTCGAACCCAAAGAGGAAAAGTGCATCTTCATAAGATACCCTAGAGCAACAATTGGGTATACCTTCTATCACAGATCCGAAGGCAAGGTCTTTGTTACCAAGGAGGGATCCTTTCCAGAGAAGGAGGTTCTCTCGAAAGAAGTGAGTGGGAGGAAGGTAGAACTTGATAAGGTTATTGAACCTTCACTTGAATTCGAAAGTAGCGCAACGCAGAAAAATGTTCCTGTGATGTGTACACCAATTGAAGAGGAAGCTAATGATGATGATAATGAAACTTCAGATCAAGCTACTACTAAGTCTCGTAGGACGACAAGGACACATACTGCCCAGTGTGGTGCAGTAATCCTGTCTTGAAAGTCAGACAATGATGAGCCTAC
The DNA here is from genome assembly GCA_039707655.1 of Elymus sibiricus. Lineage (NCBI taxonomy): Eukaryota > Viridiplantae > Streptophyta > Magnoliopsida > Poales > Poaceae > Elymus > Elymus sibiricus. Next base: position 246,841,739 of record CM077665.1, read on the forward strand.
GAACTATGAAGAAGCGATGGTGGGCCCGGATTCCAACAAATGGCCAAGAGCCATGAAATCCGAGATAGGATTCATGTATGAAAACCAAGTATGGACTTTGGTAGACTTGCCCCATAACCGGTAGGCCGTTAAGTACAAATGGATCTTTAAGAAGAACACAAACGATGATAGTAATGTCACTATTTATAAAGCTCGACTTGTTACAAAGAAGTTCCCGACAAGTTCAAGGAGTTGACTACGATGTGACTTTCTCACCCGTAGCGATGCTTAAATCTATTGTGATTACGTTACAGTTGCTGCATTTTTCGACTAAGAAATCTGGCACATGGATGTCAAAACAGCGTTTCCTTAATGGTTTCCGTGAGGAAAGGTTGTATGTGATACAACCGGAAGGTTTTGTCGATCCTAAGGATGCTAAAAGGTATGCAGGCTCCAGCAATCCTTCTATGAAGAAACTTGTATTTACAAGAAAGTGAGTGGGAGCACTATAGCATTTCTGATAAGTATATGTGGATGACATATTGTTGATCGGAAATGATGTAGAATTTCCGAAAAGCATAAAGGGTTGTTTGAAAGGAGTTTTTCAAAGGAAGACATGGGTAAAGCTGCTTACATATTAAGCATCAAAATCTATAGAGATAGATCAAGACGCTTGATAAGACATTCATAGAGCACACACCTTGACAAGATTTTGAAGGAGTTCAAAATGGATTATTCAAATAAGGAGTTCTTGTATGTATTGTAAGGTGTGAAGTTGAGTAAGACTCAAAGCTCGACCACGATAGAAGAAAGAGAAAGGACGAAGGTCGTCCCCTATGCCTCAGCCATAGGCTCTATACTGTATGCCATGTTGTGTAGCTCATGTGATGTGTGCCTTGCCATAAGTCTGGCAAGGGGGTACAAGAGTGATCCAGGAGTGGATCACTGGACAACAGTCAAAATTATCCTTAGGTACCTATAGAGTACTAAGGCAATATTTTCTTGGTTATGGAGGTGATAAAGAGTTCGTCGTAAAGGGTTATGTCGATGCAAGCTTTGACACCGATCGGGATGACCTTGAGTCATAAACCGGATACGTATAGTGGAGCGGTCATTTGGAATAGCTCCAAGTGGAGCACGGTAGTAGCATCTACAGTATGACATATAGATTTGCAAAGTACACACGGATCTATATGTTGCAGACCCGTTGACTAAAACCTCTCTCATAAGCAAAACATGATCAAACCCCATAACTCATTGGGTGTGAATCATATGGCGATGTGAACTAGATTATTGACTCTAGTGCAAGTGGGAGACTGCTGGAAATATGCCCTAGAGGCAATAATAAATTGGTTATTATCATATTTCCTGTTCATGATATACTTCTATTATCCATGCTGGAATTGTATTGATCAGAAACTCAGATACATGTGTGGATAAATACACAACACTGTGTCCCTAGTGAGCCTCTACTAGACTAGCTCGTTGATCAAAGATGGTTAAGGTTTCCTAACCATAGACATGAGTTGTCATTTGATAACAGGGTCACATCATTAGGAGAATGATGTGATGGACAAGACCCAACCGTAAGCATAGCATTTCATCGTATTAGTTTATTGCTACTGCTTTCTTCATGTCAAGTATCTGTTCCTATGACCATGAGATCATGCAACTCCCTGACACTGGAGGAATGCCTTGTGTGTGTGTCTAACATCACTTCGTGACCGGGTGGTTATAAAGGTGCTCTACAGGTATCTCCGAGGGTGTCTGTTGGGTTGGCATGGATCGAGACTGGGTATTGTCACTCCGTATGACAGAGAGGTATCGCTAGGCCCTCTCGGTAATACAACATCACAAGAAGCTTGCAAACAATGTGACTAAGGAGTTAGTCACAGGATCATGTATTACGAAACGAGTAAAGAAACTTGCCCGTAACGAGATTGAATTAGGTATGGAGATACCGACGATCGAATCTCGGGCAAGTAACATACCGCTGGACAAAGGGAACTGTATACGGGATTGACTGAATCCTTGACATCGTGGTTCGACCGATGAAGATCTTTGTGGAATATGTAGGAACCACTATGGGAATCGAGGTCCCGCTATTGGTTATTGGCCAGAGAGGTGTCTCGGTCATGTCTACATGATTCTCGAACCCGCAGGGTCCGCACGCTTAACGTTCGGTGACGCTATAGTAGTATTGGGATATGTACGTTGGTGACCAAATGTTGTTAGGAGTCGCGGATGAGATCTCGGATGTCACGAGGAGGTCTGGAATGGTCCGGAGGTAAATATTTATATATGGGAAGTCCTATTTTGGTCGCCGGAAAAGTTTTGGGCATTACCGGTAGTGTACCAGGGTGCCGAAAAGGGTTCCGGGGGTCCACCGGATGGTCCACCTGCCCCGTGGGCCCACATGGGCCATAGGGGGTGTGCCCTAGCCATCATGGGCCATGTGCATCATCCCCTAGAGGCGAATTAGGCTTAGGGGCAAGAGCCCCAAAGGGACAAGGCACCTCGGAGGTGCCTTGGAGGAGGGGGACTCCCCCCTTCCTTGTAAAGGGAGGACTCTCCCTTGGCCGCCGGCCCCTCCCTTTGAGGAGGGGTGAAGGGTGCGCCTCCTCTCTCCCCTTTGCCTTCTATATATAGTGGAGGGAAGGGGGGGCTGCACACACCAATTCCTACACCCCGGTGGCAGCCCTCCCTCTGCCGTTACTCCGTTTTCTCCTCAGCTCGCATCTACGGTAGCGCTTGGCGAAGTGACAGCACAACTTCTCCTTAGGTGGTTTAGTAATTAATAATAACATATATTTCATTGGACTAATGTTGCCATCAAGTGTATCTCCGGAAAAAGTTCAATGATGGGATTGGCTAAGGATTGTGTGGAGAACCTCACAAAGGAAAGGAAGGAATAAAATTGGCCATGCTTCAAGAATGAGGACTCTACATTTTACATTTTGTGAGAAATCACTTTTGAGTCCATAGGAAAGCCAATACTATTAAAAGGGGATGAGGTAAATATGATGATCTGGTTGCTCAAGTGCTTAGAGATTAGCCACCAAAAATACTCACCCACTTTCACACACAAATCTTCTGTCCAAAGCCAAAAGTCAAAATTCGGTGACACCAACATTTCTCATTCGGATCCACCGAGTTTTACCCTAAACAGAAGCCAAACCAAACCCTAGCATCTCGGTACTGCCAACATTCCATTCAATGCAACCGAAACCAGTGACTAACTCTTTATTAGCCATTTTCAAGAATCGGTCCCACCGAGTTTTGAGAATCGGTCACACTAAGTGTTGGACCAACTCTCTATTACCCAATATCTTAAAATCGGCCCCACCGAGTTTGATGAATCGGACTCACGGAGTTTTGGTAACTGCCTAGGTCACCCATATCGGTACCACCGAGATTCATATATCGGTCTCACCGAAAACGCCAAAGTTGCCACATTTTGCACTAGTCGGTGCAACAGAGTTTTCACTTCGGTTTCACCGAGTTGGGCAATAATGTTGTAACGGTTGGTGTTTTGGAGATGCCTATATATACCCCTCCACCACCTCTCACTCGCAAGAGAAGCACTCAGAACATACACCACTTGCCATATCCAATTTTTTGAGAGAGAACCACTTACCCTTGTGTTGAGGTCAAGATCATCCACTCCAACCATATGGATCTTGATTTCTAGCCTCCCCAAGTTGCTTTCCATCCAATCAATCTCTTCTATCCGTGCCAAACCTGTGAGAGAGTGATTGACTGTTGAGGAGACTATCTTTTTAAGCACCAGAGCAAGGAGTTCATCATACTACCACATCTATTACCTTTTGAAGGGTGGTGCCTCCTAGATTGGTTAGGTGTCGCTTGGGAGCCTCTTTCTTCGTGATTGTGGAGTTGAACCAAGAGAGTTTGTAAGGGCAAGGAGACCGCCTACTTCGTGAAGATCTACCCCAAGTAAGGCTAGTCCTCCGTGGACGTAGGCCATCATGGAATAGATGAGGTTGCTACTTCATGGACCCTTCGTGGGTCGAGCCCTCCGTGGACTCTCAGGACCGTTACCCTCCGTGGGTTTAAGTCTCCATAAATGTGGACGTACGATAGCACCACCTATCGAAACCACAGGAAAAATCTTTGTGTCTCCAAATTGTGTTTGATCTTCTCATCCCAACCCTCTTACATATGCGTGTCTTTACTTTCCACTGCAGCACACATAGATATGCTTGTGTAGGGTGAACTTGACTTGCTACAATTACTAAAATCTACCAACAACTAAAATTGGGAAAGGTTAGATTTTTATTTGGTCAAGTAGTCTAATCATCCCCCCCTCTAGACCTACTTTCGATCCTAGAAGTGATATCAAAGCTTTGGTATCCATTGCATTGGTCTCACAACCTAGGAGAGCATGGTGTCTAGTGAGGGAAATTATCATCGTAGAGGTCCATATTTTGATGGTACAAACTTTGTTAGTTGGAAGCATAAGATGAAAATGCATATTCTTGGTCATAACCCCGCCGTATGGCTCTTGTTCGTGTTGGCTTGCAAGGTGAATTCTTTGGTGATCGAGAGGAACCGGATCGTGAAGCGACCGCGAAAGAATTGAAGATGTTGCAATACAATGCTCAAGCATGTGACATTCTATTCAACTGCCTATGCCCCGAAGAATTCAACAAGATTAGCCGTCTTGAGAATGCAAAGGAAATTTGGGATACTTTAGTTGATATGCACGAAGGTACCGAATCCGTCAGGGAATCTAAGTTGGATGTGCTACAAAGTCAACTTGACAAGTTCAAGATGAAGGATGGTGAAGGAGTCGCCGAAATGTACTCCAGGCTTGCTCTCATCAGAAATGACATTGCCGGCTTAGGGAGCGAAGAAATGACCGAACAATTCATCATCAAGAAAATCCTTAGAGCCTTGGATGGAAAGTACGATATAGTGTGCACATTGATCCAAATGATGCCAAACTACAAATATCTCAAGCCTGCGGAAGTCATTGGAAGGATTGTTGCTCATGAGATGTCACTCAAGGACAAAGAAGAACTTCACACCAAGTTAAGTGGTGCATACAAAGCTACAAGTGACACTCGTGCTAAATCGAATGACAACCTTGTAACTAATGAAGAGATAAGCCTCATGGTCAAGAAATTCAACAAGTTCTACAAGAGTAGAGGCAAAGAAAGAAGGTCCAATTCAAGATACGAAGAGAAGCGTTCATCTAGTCGTGATCGGAATTGTTACAATTGTGGAAGGCTTGGACACTACTCTAATGAGTGCATGGCCCCGCACAAAAGAAGAGAAGATTCACCTAGAAGAAAGAGCTCAAGAGATGAGTCACCTCGAAGAGAGAGAAGGAGTAAAAATGATTGTTATGAACGAAGACCCTCAAGGAGAAGTAGGGACTCGGAGAAGAAGGCCAAGTAAACCAATAGCTACACAAGAAGAAGACATGAAGCTCATGTTGGTGAATGGGTTTCCGGCTCCGAATCCGACAATCACTCCAAGAGAAGCTATCACTCCGACTCCGACTATAGTCAAGATGAAGGTGTTGCCGGACTTGCACTCATTTCCTCCAACTCCTATGACATATTTGATTCACCAAATGAAGGGAGTGGAAGTTGCTTCATGGCTAAAGGCCCCAAGGTATCACACCCCGAATACATTGACTTCAATAGTGATGAGGATGACTTACTTGGAGATGATGACTTGCTATTTGACAAAACTAGTGATATAAGTCAAAATGAGCTAGATAATAATCATGCTAGTCAAGATAAGTCATGCGATGATGAGAAGAAGGAAATAGAGTGACTAACTAGAGAATTAAACACTCTTAAGTTAGCCCATGAATCTACTCTAGAAGATCATAAAGAGCTTGTAAGAACTGATGAGAAGCTACGCTTTGAGAAGCTCAATTTGGAGCTAGAACATGAGTTTCTTAAAGCTATCAATGACGATCTCGGAATGAAGACGTCTTCTTATCTATCCAAACGACTACTTTTGTCAACATTTATTCCACAAGTTAAGACTAAGCAAACTAGTAACAAAGGCAACAAAGGTTCTTCAACTAGTAGCAATAAAAATGATAAATCCAATGATATTGCTTCTAGTAGTTCTATTGATTCCACTAATGATTCTCTTAGCCAAGTTACACTTGAGCAAGAAAATGATCTATTGAAAGGGATTATAAAAAAGGTATCTACAAAAGTCTTGCCTGATGTAAGCAATTCGAGGAGATTGTACGCAAGCATGGAGGATACCGGAAGAACCAAGGCATTGGCTACTTCAACGCCAACGGAGTTGAATGGGAAGAAGGTAAATACCCCAAGCCAAAGTTTGTTCCCCAAAAGGAGAAGTATGAACATACTCCTCCCAAGGGAACAAAAGCTCAAGATGACCTTCCACCACAAGACCACAAAATGAAGGGCAAGGACAAGCTTCAAGAGGAGATTGACTCATATGAAGAAGAGTCCCAAGCTATCGTTGTTTTGTCATGGCAGATGTCCTCGTGCAAGGACTTAGGTGTGAGGCCATCGCCGCTAGGTGGCGACTCAAAGGGGTTGAACGGGAACAGGAGACGAGTTTACCCAGGTTCGGCCCCTCCAATGGAGGTAATAGCCTACGTCCTGCTTTGTGTCTATATGGATGATGATCTCGATTACAAGGGTGCGGAACCGCTAACCTAGCTCTCGAGGGTTTGTGACTTAACTCTTTCGGCTCTAGGGGCTCGCCTTTATATACAGGTCGAGACCCTAGGTTTTACAACAGAGTCTGAGTCACATTACAACTCGTAACCTATTATGTCTCTAACACGCCTTGCCTCTCAAGCAAGGAATCTTCTGGCGTCTTCTGCCTTGTGGGCCTTGAGTCGCCGTCTTCACGTGCTTGGGTCGCCCGGTGACTTACTTAGTAACCGCCTTGCTTGCCTTGTCTTCAACGGCACGACCCATCTTGAATATAACTCCAGAGCCGCCACTATATTAACCCGACCCAATAGGACGGGTTATACCGCGGGGTTATATCCCCGACATTAGGCCCCAGATTGATTTGAATTCATTCATGTCAATTTCCCTTACTTTCTCTTGGCGGCTTATCATCTGCCTGCATCCGTGTTCTTCATGGATGTCGAAGCGCCGGCTTGCAACATTTCTAGACTTGTTATTTTTGTTGTGTCGTCCATTTAGTGACGTCACCCGCCAGAAATCCAGGAAGCCAATGATGACATCACAACGAATCTGAGTGTATCCGTTTATCCCAAAAATCGAGGCGTCTTTGTTTCCCAAAATTTACTGCGTCTTCTTGATTTTCGCGCTCGCCGGCCCCTTCGGGCTTCTCCCTGTGTAATACTCACTGGAGGGTCCCTTCTTTCACTTTTACCTCGCCCTTATGGCTTCTTCTTCCTCATGCCCGAAGGTTTCGTTGTGCCTGTGCCGCTGCTCATCTATCGCCGGTGACCACTTTCAGGACTGCAACGACGCCGCGTCTTCATCGAGGTCCAGTTGATTGTCTCCGCTGCCCCCGGCCTCCTTCAGGTAAATCGTTCTTCTTCTCCAAATCCATAGTAGTTTGTCGAAGTTCTTGAGTGCTCCGGTAGTTCCTCTTTCGTTTATCGCCATTGCTCGTTCATGTCTAGATTCCATGAGTCTCATTATAGAAATAGAGCGGCTTTGAACGACAGATTCATTTCTTGCATAACGTCTTCAAACCCTCCTTAAGAATCCGTACATTAGACAGCCACTGCACCCATGCCTCGTTGTTGGGTTTAGCAAATATTTTCCCTTTCCGAACCATTTGTAGATCCGTAATCGTAGCTAGTTTGGTAGAAACTTGTTTGTCCCGCACTTAGCAAAAACTAGAGGTTTTGATTTAGCGTAAGTCGCCCTTACTTTTGCCAGCTCAGTAGTTGTAACCCGCCATGTGATAAACTATTGTATCAAGACGCTGGCTTCTCGTGGGGCGATTTATCCATTGTAAATGATTAAGCCGTCATTACTTTAACCATGTGCTTAAACCGTCCCTTTTATTTCATTCAGGCTGCTTATCATGTCAAAATCCACCACCTGCAACTGGGTGGCCTCCCAAGTTTCGGAACTTATTCTTAAAGATTACCAAGATCAGCGGTTTTTGCCACCTAAAGAAGTAATTGGCTGGCGGGTTGCCCTTGGAGAAGAAATCCCGAATACGGAAGAAGGGGAAGTAGTAGTATTCTTGGATCATCTTCTGAGAGGCTTTTCTCCTCCCGGGTCAAAATTCTTTCGAGATGTTCTGCATTTCTTCCATCTTCACCCTCAAGACATGGGTCCCAACTCCATATCCAATCTTTGTCAGCTCCAAGTGCTCTGTGAGGTGTATCTGCAGATAGAGCCCTCTGTCTCCCTCTTTACGGAAATTTTCTACTCGAATCGCCAGACTGAATGTGGTGATGGCCCCAGTCTAGAGCTTGGCAGGGTCTCAATCAAGAGGAGGAGAGACGTTGCCTTTCCTACTGCCACTCTGCCAAGCCACCCTAAAGGGCGAAATAAAACTTGGTTCTATTGCCGGAACACAGCCCGAGCTGATGAGAACCCTTTGCCGGGTTACAGACCAAATCGTCTTCCCATGGACCTAGAACTTCTTGGCTAGGCTCCTCCAGAAGAACGCGCTCAACACGCTCCTATATATCCAAAGTTGAGGGCCTTAGTAGCCAACGGGTTAACTGGAGTTGATTTGACCCGGTGTTGGGTATCCTGGAGTATTTTGCCATGAAGCCGTTGTGACAGTCTAATGTGCACTTACTCCGGTGACTTAGACGATGCCCAAAGGTATAAAAATATAACTTTGGATGCTGATGAAATAAATTGGATCATGAAGAAGCTACTGGGTGAAAGTCAAGCCGCTTGCAGCAAAGACGGATTGAAGCCCTTTTATGCTCTTTACCCGGATCCTCCAGTAAGAATCTTAGGTAACTCTTTGTATGACTTGTATAAATGTCTTCTTCTTTTAGACTCCAAATCCAGACCTGTTAGTTTTGATCGTCAACTTTGCAGGCTAAGTCTTCATTTTGGGGCAAGAAGCGAGTAAAAACTGCAACCAAGAAGCCTGAGGCCTTTCCAAGTTCAAAGAAAGATAAGGCGGTTGTAGAAGAGCCGTCACTTATGGGCGAATCAGTAGCAGCTGATGTTCAATCTGAGGTAGAAATCAATTTCCTTTAACCGTATTTTATTGAATCTGGTTGATACCTCCTTTTCTTAGGGCGATGTCGAGACAAACCGGGCTGCCGATGTTGACGTAATTTCCATTTCCTCCAGCTCAGAATCCTTGCTTCCAACAAGAACAAGGCGGGTTATTCTAAAAGTAAGCTTCTCTCATCCAGATGCTTATTTGGATCCCAATTTTGTTTTGAAGAAAATTCAGCATAAATCAAGGCGCCAAACTCGGAGCGGTAATGGTGATCTTACAGCCGGCTTACCCAATAAACCAGTCTCCTGTAAGCGATCAAATGAGGTACCTTTCAGTCCAACTCCTTTTGTTCCGAAGCTAGTTTAATACAACAACCTTTTAATCATTCTGATTTTGTTTAAAAGGAGTCACCACCTTCGTCAGGCGACTCAATCGCCTCCAAGCTACCACCGTTTGTCATCAACCCTGGGTAAGTTTTTTCTTTTGTTATATGTGTGCCTATGTGAACGTTTAAGCTTGCATATTCTTTATTTTGTCTTCTTGTTTTGTAGGGCCCAAGCCAAGGCCAAGAAGAGGAAAGTTGGCGAGCCATCCACTGATCCTAAGGCCTCTGAGCCGGGAAACCCAGATTTGGTGGCTCATGAAGTCCACACTGATCAGCCTGAAGATCATCAGGAGGCCCAAACTGATTTACCCCTTCAACCTGAGCCAGCAAGCACTGATGTTATGGACACTCAAGCTGACCCAGCGGCCAATCTTAGCCCGCCCAGTCCTCCAAAGATAACTGAAGATGCTCCTTGTGATAAGAATGAGGAGGTCACCATTACTGGGTCGGGTTGCACAGTTCCTGAGGTCTCCAGAGTGCTGACAAAACTTGTTGCTAAAGATGAAATAGTACTACCTGAGAAGGGGAAGGCAAAACTGAAGCTTCAAAGTTATGAGAACATGAGTGCTGAAGAATTATATGCTGGTTATTTGGACCGCCTTGCTACAAGCCGGGAGATAGAAGTCAGCCTCGTCAGCATGATGAAAATCAAATACGAGGTATGCTCCTATTTGATGTATACTCCATATATCCTTTCCTAGCCCCCAAGGGCCGGCTCATCCTCTTGAGATGAGTCGGGTCTTGTTATTTTTTTTAAAGAATTCGACCTGTAGCCCCCAAGGGCCGGCTCATCTTCTTGGGATGAATCGGGTCTAAATAATCTTGAAGAATTCGACCTGTAGCCCCCAAGGGCCGGCTCATCCTCTTGAATGAGTCGGGTCTTGTTAATGATTTTAAAGAATTCGACCTGTAGCCCCCAAGGGCCGGCTCATCTTCTTGAGATGAGTCGGGTCTTAATAATCTTGAAGAATTCGACATGTAGCCCCCAAGGGCCGGCTCATCTACTTGAGATGAGTCGGGTGTTTCCAGAATAAAAATTTGAAGAAAAACTGGCATGCATTAGCCCCCAAGTGTTAAGTATATTGCTTGCAATCTGCTTGGGACTTCTTATAATGTTGCCTTGTCATATTCATGATGCACCTTGCGACCGGCTTATAACCAATCAAAAAATGATAATCCCTATTGTGCAGGAAGCTCTGAAATTAGCCGGGTCAAATGTGACCGGCTTGAAGAAAAATCTTGAGAAGGGGCAAACCGCCCAAGCAGCAGCTGAGGAGAAGCTTCGTCTTGCCTTGGAGGAATTGGAGCAAACCAAGGCAAACTTCGAAAAACAAAATAAATCTTTGGAAGCTGAAAGAGCCGCCCTACTAGAATGTGCAGAAATTGTTGAGTGTCAGCTGAAGCCCATCAAAGAAGAGCTATCCTTGTTAAAGCGACACATTGCCCATCTGACCCAGGCCATCTTTGGTGAGTACTTTTATGAGTTCTTTGCTAACCCTCTGAAACATTCATGTATGAAGATAAATCGCTTGGTGAATTATATGCTTAAACTTCTTTGTAGGCCCTCGAACTTGCAACCTCCAAGATAACAACTTGCTTAAGCTTAAGGCTGTGTATATACTGACTGAACATCTCTATGCTGGAATCCATCTTGCAATCAAGGCCGTTATGGGGAACAAAGAGCCGGTGAAGCTCATCAAGGATGTGCTAAGGTTTCTCTCAACGATCCCAAAACAAGTTGAAGAGCTGAAAAGATCAGCCGCCCGAGCCGGTGCAACATCTTCATTGAGCCGGGCTTTAGCTTACTCAGAGGAGTTTGATCCGGCATAAATGGAAAAAGGGTTTCCTGAGCTCAAGGATGACGGCTCGGCATTTAGTGATGCTGACTATGTTAAGTGTGTCAAGACATCTCGAGTGTTAACCACACAACTTGTCGCTGAAATGGAGCTGAAGAGTTATCAGGCGGCTTACGATGCTAACAACTCGCAAGTTCGGCCACCCTCAATTGTGCCGGTGAACCTGACTCCTCAACGTCGTAAGGACATTTTTGCCCCTGACATTGACTCGTTCTCCGTCCTGAATGAAGAAGTTGTATTCCACGCCTTAACCCATTGCAATTGGGATGTGGACAACCTTCAGATTGAAGAACCAGAAGATCTAGTGGAGGATGATCCGGAGGCGGCTCAGGCGAGAGGTTAGCCTGAGGTTAACCTGGACGACACAGAAGGCGAATCACAGAAGTGATATGTAAAACGATTTAAGTCGCCCGGTGGTTCTAGCCCCCAAGTGTTGGGCAGAACATGAATATTTTGGGGCTCCTGAGATGAGTCTGTAATAGTAGTTTGAAAACTTCCTGAACTGCTCTGTCATACCTTCGTGCATGTTTGCATTTGTGAAGGTACTTAAGAAACTTTGATCCATTTGATCTGTTTCGATAATTGCTGATTGTGCTGCTCTTTTGCTTGTCTTTGAATATCTCTGCTGTGCTTCGATGAGTCTTTTGATTGAAACAGAGAGGACATGTCAAAGAATGAGCCGGCAAAGAAACTTGGCTTTCAAAGCTCAAGTCTTGTTTGAATAATACTGAAGAAAATAATGATTGAACTGGTCATAATATGACGACGGTTGATAACCCGGATGCTCATGTATGAGCCAGCAATAAAACAATATTGTAGCAACAAAATTTATGAGGTAGTAATAATAGTTTTATAACAATGTCAAGTACTGTTAATAAGCCGGCCTAGTGAGACTCGGCAAGAAGAGAATGGCTTTCGAGGCTCAGCAAGATGGACTAGCTCTTCTGAGCTGGTTTAGAAACTCCCATCATTTAATCCTGGTTATAATAAACTAGGATGAGGATCGGGCCAAAAGATTTATTTCTCTGCAGAAGTTACGATGTAACCCGGTTTTGAAGACGGGTTTCCGCAACATAAGCAAATATAGATATGTATGTATGATGCATGATGCAATGATGCCATGTACGATGATGTATGCATGTGATAACAGAGTATAAAAATAACGGCATTCGAGGCTCGAGATAAAGACCGGCTTTTGAGGCTCGAGTCTTGCTTCCATGAAGCGGGGTATGATAACCCATGGTGTATCCTAGCTCTTTGTATGCCGGCTCTCACGTGACTCAAGCCGATGTTTTAACCTTGGTAAGTTCAGGGTCGAAAATGGATTGACTTGTCAAGAGTACACGGGGTCACCTGATCGGAGTCGCATCAAGCATACATGCAAGTTTAACCATATGTGGCGTTTTTTGCCGGGTCAAGAGGGTGAGAAAGATGAACTTGGTGAGTTGGAAGCCCCCAAATGCCCAATGTATCGTGCCGTTTTTGCCGGGTCACAAGGGTGAGAAAGCTAAACTCGGTGAGTTGGAAGTCCCCAAGTGCCCATTGTTTCAGAGAATACAGACTCATGCTCAATCTGTAGGCTGAAACAACAGAAACCCCGAGTTTCGGGTGTGCCGGCTTTATCATATTTGAAACATAAATAAGTATGTACATAATTTGCAGGGGGAGGAAAATTACAAAAAGCAAAAGGAGCCGGTGGCTCTAAGTATAATATCGTCGCAGGTGAGCAGTATTCCAAGGCGGGGTTGTTTTCTCCTTGGATGTATATGACCCATCTCGTAAATTCTCCAGACAATATGAATTATTATTTGAGAAATCATGTACTAGTGGTACTGACCGCTATTCAACTGCCTGGGTTTACTATGGAAACCACCTTGGTTATTATGTTGATTACCCTGGCCAGAATGCTGTCCATTGCCATTATTTGTCTCATGCTGGAAACCAGCTCCTGAACCGTCATGTTACCCGCCAGGACCGTGCTGGCCCGGGTGTCCTTCACCGTTTCCTCCTTGATGATTCTGGAAGGCTTGGTTATGGAATTCCTGCATGATGTAACAGTTTTCCCATGAGTGGGTAGCCGGCTTATCCTGGGTACTATGTTTGGGACATGGTGCCTTGAGCGTCTCCTCGTAATTACGAGGCTTATTCCCATTGTAAGTCCCTCCAGGGGGACCATTACGGTGTTGGTTTTTTGAAGCCAATATTGGTGTTGGCAACGAAGTCTGACCCGCCATCTGGCTGCTTTCGTTTGCCATTGTTATTCTGGCCCTCCTGGTTACCACCGGGATTATGCTGGCTTTTACCACCTTCGCATTTCTCGCCTTTGCTAGTCTTGTCCTCATCTGAGCCGGGATCCTTCGTGATGTCTGACTCGGTGTATCTGGTGAGGACATCCATTAAGTCACCCATACCCTGTACCTTTCGCTTGAGCCGCCCGAGCTTCTAGACCAGCAGCTGAAAGTGGCAGTTCTTTTCTAGGACCAGGATGGCTTGAGCCGCTGTGATGTTGTTTGATGAGTGCATGATTTTTGTGACCTGGCGAGTCCAATGATGTGCCGACTCGTCCACGCGCTAGACGCAATGCTGAAGGTCCATTATCGCCATTGGCTTCTTGCACGTTCCCTAAAAATTATTGATGAAGCGCTCCTTAAACTCTAACCAAGTGTTGATTGAATTGGGCGGCAGATTCTTCAGCCATGTTCGAGCCGGTCCCTCCAGCATCATGGTCAAGTACTTGGCGCATACAGCGTCACTGACATCCAACATATCCATTGCCTACTCGTAGCTTTCGATCCAAGCCGCCGGCTCAAGATCCGCCGTGTAATTTGGCACCTTGCAAGGCCCCTTGAATTCTTTGGGCATACGCTCGGCACGAAGGGCCGGGGATATGCAAGGTATCCCAATCGTCCTACTGTTTGTCCCAGACACCACAACCGCCGGTTGAGGATGAAGCTGTTGAATCGCCCGTGTTGCTGCTTCCGCCTCTGCCTATCGTGCGCCCCTGGCTGCATCGACAATCGCCTGGGCACCTGATGGCACAGGCGGGGTGGGGGAAACATGAGGCTATTGCCTGCGTCCACTCCTAGAAACAGCCAGAGACTCCACATGGCGACTCTTGCTACGGCTAGCATATGGGGTGGAGTGCATCCGATCGCGGCTATAAGAATACCGTGCTTCCTGCACCACCGCTGTTTTTAGCATCTCTATGGCATTCCTGGCCTCAACCTCAATAGGGGTATTTCCATGAATAGGGAGTGCTTCCAGGTTCCGGGTCGTCGCTAGCACGTTGTCAACAGGGTTGGAAAACTGGCCCCGTGGCGTCTGGAAACGTTGGGGTGGCGAGTGAGTTGGTGGTGGCTGAGCCAGCTCGTTTTGCTGATTTCCGAGCGGCTGCCCAGCCCCCGGAGTCTGCTGAGGGGTATTAAAAAGTTGCTGCGGCTCGAGGTTCGTTGGCAGCCGGCTCCGGTGTCTCCTCTGGTAAACCGCCTCAGATGCATCTCTTTGAAGCCCTAACTGCCAAGCCTCGGCCTTAAGTCGCTCTCACTCATTATGTATACGAGCCTGTAACTCCGCCATCCGGGCGTTCTCAGCATCAATTTCCTTCTGTACCTCGGTCATCTGGTCACGTAGTTTGGCTAACTCCGTGTTGCGGTCTTCCTGATTTTCCGTGGTAACAGGTGTCTCCACGAGCTTCGCCATCTCAGTCATTAAATCCGTCATGGCCTGAGCCGGCGTCTTGCGATACCCGCTAGAGCCACCCGCGGACGGATTTTGAGCCGCCACGGTTCCTGCCATGTAGACAACAACTTGGCGAGGCGACTCATGGAATTCCTCAGGGGCTTCAATCTCAAACAAACCCCCGAGTCTGCCATCATAGAGAGGACGGATCGACTCAGTTTCTCCCATGGAAGACTCGCCATCTGAGTTGACGAAGGTGTCCCTGCTGCCCGCCAGCTCATCTCGAAGGCAAACTCCCTGGGTGAAGCCGACGAAAACGTGACGCCGGCCGGCTTGATCCCGGACGGGTCGGGCGCGCCGAGCCGGCTCATCGATGTTGGTGCAGATGTCCGAATCGGAAACCGTACAGCCGATATCGCCAAAGGGGACCCGGTACCGGTGCTCAATTGAGTCGGCCTCGCTGCCCCAGACTGGATCGTCGATGTAGATCTTGTCACGACAGCTCTTGATCATCTGACCAACCGTGAATTTTCCGAACCCTGGACAGGTTTCCTTCGAGAACTCAACTCCACCGGGCGAGGTCCCCATGGTGGGCGCCAACTGTCGTGGTTTTTCATGGTAGACGTCCTTGTAAAAGGACTTAGGTGTGAGGCCATCGCCGCTAGGTGTCGGGGTATACAAACAGGGGTGTTCATTCCCCCTGACTTGTGCACGGACAGTAAGCCTCCGGCCTTCATTAGCAGAGCTCGTTGGGAAGGCTACTGCGGCACCAAGCAAGCATTCAAGAACCGACACCCGGCAGCAACGACCTACCGAAAACCAAGAAAACGCCGGCAGCACCAGCACAACGGCCCAGGAGGGGCCCAAAGCGCGCCAGCCGCGTCCCCGGAGCCTGCCGAGGACCAAGATGCGCACATCTCAAGAAGACCCGGCAAGCCATCCCCCGGCAAGCTCAAGCTAACCAGCCACCGCTCCACCGCATCGCTACGCGAGTCACTTATCGATGCGGTGTCGAGCCCTCAAACGGCTAAGTAGATCTCGCTAAGCATGTGGCGACACACCGAAAGGCAGATTATACCCTCTTGACACCCGTCCAGCAGCGTGTCAAGACCTTATGCAACGGCTAGCTAGGCAGTGGCAAGAGCTTGCCGGGAATACGTCCCCGAGCGCCACATAGTCTAGTAATCATGGTATTTTGTCCTAAATGCCAGAGTTAGGTATGATAGCTCTGCTAAGCTATCTAATCAATAGATAATGACTGTTTTGCCATTGTGGTTGCCCCTTGCACTATAAAAGGAGGCCCGAGGCGACCTAGCTCAGGATTCGGACCTTTGGGCACTTGTACTCGTGTAGTAGCTCACCCCGCCAGCAACCCTTGTCGGGAGTTGGGAGCTGCGTGTTCGTTGTGTTCCTTCGATCAATCCACCAAAAGCAGGAGTAGGGTTTTACGCTTCACAACGGCTCGAACCTAGGTAAAAATGCCAGCGACCTGATCGTCGCGCTGCCTCCGGACCTCCGCTCTTCGTGCAAAGTGACCCCCCTGCCGAACCCCAAGGGGCCTCTGGTCCCATAGGTGATCGCGAGCATCCGTGACCCGACATCTTTGGCATGCCAGGTAGGGGGCGTGCATCGTTTGCGCGAACCCGAGCTCGTGAACAGCGGGTCGATCTTCATCATCATCTTATTCATCCATGGCTCCTAAGAAGAAGCTTGCCATGACTGCGTGTCCCTCCGCCTCGAAAGCTCTTTCGCTCGCAGCCACAGACGCTGTGGGCGCTGTGGCGGCCGCGAATGACGCGGATGTCGTGGGCGACGTGGCCAGTGCAGGTGGCATCACCATCGTGTCCCCCGTGGTCGGAATTGGAGAGGGGAACGCCGGGAGGAAATGAGTCCGCCCGATCCTAGGGAGGTGTGGCGTGATCCAGCAGGCCAAGGAAAGAGAGAGGTACCTGGCTATGCCCTTGTCTGTCCTCTTTCTCCGCCTGCGGTCAGCACTGCGTGACGGCGGTATCATCAGTGTCGATGAGCTCACATGACGTTCGGTCTTGCATTTGTCCTGCCAAGGGACAAGTCCCGAACCGAATGCTAGAGCGCATCCAATGGTTGATACTCCCGGCGGGCGATCCGTGGCAAGGTCCCGTACGCCTACCATAGGTCGCCTCGGGGCCGTTGGGTGCGAAGAAAAGGAGGGAAGGATCGGCCATGCCTGCTTTCTCTTCCATTCCCGAACTAATTATGAATATTACATTAACTCGGTAGACCCCTGCCGCGGAATATATTCATGATTGACGGGTCTTCAAGTACCTCCGCTTTGCTCTTCTCTACGTCCCTTCTCTTACAGGGATACGGTGAGCATGTGCTTGCGCGTGCACCATAAGGAGCGCAGGAGAGGAAAGGCGCCAGGGCGGAATGAAAAGCCATGACAAATGCTAAGTTGACACAAATAACCAACTCCCATTAGGATATATGTATGTCCCTTCGCCGAACCTAAGGTTTCGTATGATAAATCTTGCGTGTGACAGAGCCTTACTATGTTCGTTCGCGCCCGTGTTTTGTTTCGAGCTTGCTCAACAAAACACGCGGCAGCGTCAACACTGCCAAAGATAATCTCGCCGGCAGTGTGCTCTTGCGAGTAACTAGAAACGCGTAAAGGTGACTATCATATGAACGCCGGAAGGGAAACAAAGGGCATAGTGTGCGATTGCACAAAAACATCAGTTCAGCAAGCGTTAAAATAAAGGAAGTTCATGCCCTAATACGACATACCTACTGTGTCTTAAGTACAGGGCAACATGGCGACAAGGAAGGCACGAAGTTAATTCCGGTGGCTCCCCTGGGTCCTTGAAACTTTAAGGATCCTGTCCGCATAGGGGGCAGCCTTTTTTGTGGCAGCCGAGGTGTCGGCACCCGACGGCAGCTTCTTGAAGCCATCGGAAAGATTGAGCTCCGGGTGGAAGAAGGCGAGGTTGCTCAGGACCAAGAAGAGGGCATCACACGCCAGCTTCCGGGATTCATTGGCGAAGGAGGCGGCCCTGTCCTCCTCATACATCTTCAACCCCTTGATCAGGCCGTCGAAGAAGAGTGTCAGATTGACGCTTGGAGCTTCATGTTTGTCGACAGAGAAGGCCCAGCTTTTCATGTTCATCTTGGTGATCTGGGCAGTGAGGCGCTCGGCGATTTCGACCATCCTCTTGATCCAGGGGTCGCGCTGCTCAACCAAGTTCTCCAGGTTTTCTTCAGCATCCTTCTGGAGGGTCTTCGCGTGGGTCACATCTGTCAGCAGCAGTTTCTCGCGAGCCCCAGCCGATTCGATGTCGCTCTCCAAGGAAGCAAGTCTGGATTTCATGTCAGAAATGGTGCCGTTAGCAGCATCAAGGCCCTGGCTCTTGGAGGAAAGGTGTGATTGCACCTCTTCCAGAGTTGCCGCTGCTTTCCGTGCTTCCTCTTTGAGGGCCTCGGTCTCCTTGGTGCTCCCGGCAAGATCCTCTGCCAGCTTGGTCAGTTGGGCTTTGAACTTGGCCTTGGCAACTGATGCAGCACCTAGCTCGTCAGTCACCTTCTTCAACCGAGCAGCAGACTCCCGGGAAAGCCCGTCCAGAGCGGTCTTGTGGCTATCCTCCAGCTCCATGGTACGCTGTCGGACGAGGACCTACAGCTCCTCGTCCTTGGCACGAAGGGTATCCTCGAGGGGCCCTTCCCGGAAGGAGATGCCCTCCTCTCTGGCGTCCAGAAGCGCCTCGCGCTCCGTCAGACGAACCTTCCAGGCGGCAACATCCTCGTTGGCCATGGATAGCGTCTTGTGCTACCCCTTAAGAGAGTGAACCTGTTGGTTATACCAGTCCCACAGATCACTCCCTTTGCTTCTCAGCTGCTGATCCACAAGCTCGACCGAGTCACGCCGCTCCTTGACCTCCTGCCACTCGAGGCTGTACCTGCTCTGCACATCCTTAAGCCCCGCTGCTATAGATTCCAGAAAGGCTAGGTCCTTGGTACCGTCAGCAGAATTATCAGCTCCTCCGGTCTCCTGGGACAGCGGTGCCAGGATCTTGTTGATCTCTTCATCGAGGTTTGCGCCCACTGAGAAGGGGCGAGCCCAGAGCTATGTAGCTGAGCGGAGCAGTGACCAATGTCAGGTGACTCTCAGGGGACTACAGAGCCGATGCCAGGGGATAACTGGACGAGGAAGGCCTCATGGATTGAAGGGGAGTCTTCTCTTCAACCACTAGGTCCAGGACAGGCGTGCTGCCGGGGTTTAGCTCCGCTTCCTCCGAGGACTTCTGAATGTCCCCGGCAGCCGGCCCCTGCTCCTCCGCGGCAGCGATTTTTATCGCCTCCGCGGCGGCATCCTTCCCATTGACTGCCACCTCTTCCAGCAGCTCAGGCTCTTCAAATAGCGGAGCTGCGGATTATCACCAGAAACAGAAATGTGAATGTCAGAAATCAACAAGACACGCCCAAGGGAGAACACAGGGAAAGTAAGAATGCGGGCAAGCGGGTGTCGACATTCTGGGACCGGGGGTACCCAGACCTGCCTGCCTGTGGCCCACCGTGTGGCCCACCACGAAGGCCCGGTACGGCCCTGCAACGAGCCCCCCAAGTCAAGGCCCTCGTGAGAGCCCCCGCTTCGCGAGGAAGACAACGCCAAGACCTCCGGACGAGTGGCATCCCCTTAAGGCCGCCTCCCGAGGAGCGGAGATTCCTATGCAAGTACCTGGCTTCGTGAGGCCGGGATGACGTGGGTTCTGACGACCAAGCCAGGAAGGCGCCAGCGGGCGCAGAGGGAGGACAGTTTCCTCTTTGGTGCAAAGGAGACAAGGACGTATGCGGGTTCCCAAGGAACCCCTCAAAGGTTTCCTTCGTGGTGCAAGAGGACCAAGACCACGAGCTCGGCAGGACGGATGTCATCGCCGAGCCCACCGCTGCGTCACACCCAGAAGCTTTGCAGGAAAAGACCACCTTTAGTCAGGAGAGGATGTACCTCTTGTCCCCTTTCAAATTTGGCCGTTGTGCGATCCCTTCCCGCCTGTTCGACGGGGGGAAGAGGACCGTGGCCCCTATAAATAGGGACGAGCTCCCATCGTAGAAGGGGGGTCGGATCGGGTTGAACCAAGTCGAGTTCATCACCACCCAGAGCCCTCGTGAGGCCACCCAACCACTATACTAGTTCATCCACAGCCTCCTCGAGAGGCCAATTCACCACAAAGGAGGAGTAGGGCTTTACACCGCAAGGTGGCCCGAACCTGGGTAAACCATTGTGTCCATCTTCTTCCTCGCAAGAGCATACTCGACGTAGCTAGGCCGTAGGGTGACAAGTTGGGACGTTGAGACGGTTGAGATCTTCGCACATGCCCCAGTGTTCGAACCTTGTTGGGTTTTGTGGAGCCCCGATTCCGACATTTGGCGCGCCAGGTAGGGGCGTGTCAAAATCTTTCTCCGGTTCCACCCCGTCTCAGCTCCGTCGCTCCCATGGCTGATGCTTGCCGGGTTTGCGCTGGGCGCCAGGCCGCTCGCGTCTCCCAGGCGGTGCCCATGGGCCGCGGCGCCCCGCGCCGCTCCAACCCTCCGGCAACCGACACTGCCGCCGGTCGAGCTGCTCAAGGGCAGCAGAACTTGTCGCTGTCTCACCCCGGGCAGTGTGGCGGCTGCACTGCTCCCCGACCCTGCTTCCGCCACAGCGCCGACCCCCCCACGCTCGCCCTGGGCCGGCAAGCGCACATGCCGCACTGCTGAGAGCGCGAAAAAGGCCTTGCGGTAGTCTCGTCGCGCGTCTCGCAGCCCCTGGGACTCGCACGGTCGCTTGCATCCTCGGTGGATCGCAGGCGCCCGCATCCGGCCACCACATCAAGCGGCTCCTACGCCAGGTGGGCGCAGCTCAGCCACGACCTCAGGCCCCGCGGGGCAAGGCGAGGCCGACGACCGACATCACCTTCGACTCCGAGGACCACCCCAGGGCTACGGCTGCCACCGGTGCAATCCCCATGCTGTGCACCCCCACCATCAGCAACGTCGCGGTTACCAGGACGCTCATTGACGACGGTGCCGGCCTCAACATCCTCTCAGTGGAAACCTTCGACATGCTGCAGGTGCCCTATGACCATCTTGCGCCCACCAGGCCCTTCTCGGGGGTGGCCCGAGGCTCCACCACCCCTTTAGGACAGGTGCGCCTCCCGGTCACCTTCGGTACTCGTGACAACTACCGCACAGAGATGATCGACTTCAACGTGGCCCACATCGGCCTCCCATACAACGCCATCCTGGGGTACCCGGCCCTCGCCAAGTTCATGGCGGCGACGCACCCAGGCTACAACATCATCAAGATGCCGGGGAGCAACGGCATCATCTCAGTGGCCGGGACACCAAGGATGCGGTTCAGGCCCTCAGGCTTGCCTACAAAGCGGCGGCGGCCACACGCTCAAGCGCCGGGGACGCCACCCAGGCCCCGGGGGCTGGGGCGGCCCTGCGCCTCAACGACAAGGGCGACACATCCGCTCCTGAGGCCGCAGCGGCCCTGAGCCCAGATGCCGAGGGAGGTCGTGCCCACGAAGAAGAAACAGCTATTCTCTCAGGACCGAGCTGAGACGAAGCAGGTGTTTGTTAACGGCGGAAGCTCAGGCCCCACCTTCACCATCGGCACTGGCCTTCCCCCGGAGCAGCAGAAGGCATTGGTCGACTTCCTCCGCGTGAATAGGGACATGTTCGCGTGGGAGCCGACTGACCTTGTGGGCGTCCCGAGGGACGTGATCGAGCACCACCTGATGGTGTGCCCTCACGCATGCCCGGTAAAGCATAAGGCACGGCGACAGGCGCAAGAAAAGCAAGCTTTCATCGTCCAAGAGGTTCGCAAGCTGCAGGAAGCCGGCGTTATTTGGGAAGTGCGGTGTCCTGACTGGCTGGCCAACCTCGTGGTTGTCCCCATGAAGGGTGGGAAGGAGCGCATGTGCGTCGACTTCACGAGTCTCAACAAGGCCTGTCCACGGGACCCCTTCCCGCTCCCACGCATCGACCAGATCGTGGACTCCACCGCCGAGTGTGATCTGCTGTGCTTCTTGGATGCTTTCTCAAGATAACATCAAATCAAGATCAGTGGAAAACATCGAGAAGACGGCGTTCATATCCCCGTGCGGCATGTATTGCTATACATGCATGCCCTTCGGGCTGCGCAACACAGGGGCAACCTTCCAGCGGTTGATGCACATCGCCTTGGGGCAACAGCTCGGGAGGAATGCCGAGGCATACATCAACGACATCGTGGTCAAATCGCGGGAGGCGAAGATCTTGATCGAAGACCTGGAAGAGACGTTCGCCAGCCTACGTCGGGTGAACCTGAGGCTCAACCCGGAGAAGTGTGTCTTCGGGGTCCCCTCGGGCAAGCTGCTCGGTTTCCTGGTATCGCACGGAGGGATCGAGGCGAACCCGGAAAAGATCAAGGCAATTGAGAAGATGAGTCCGCCTCAGACCCTCAAGGAAATGTAGAAGCTGGCGGGCTGTGTGACCGCCTTGGAGCGCTTCATCTCGAGGTTCGGTGAGCGAGCCCTCCCCTTCTTCAAGCTCATGAAGAGCAAGGGCCCTTTCGAGTGGACCCCAGAAGCTGAGGCAGCCTTCCAATAACTCAAGCAATACCTCACGGACCCTCCCATCATGGTGGCGCCGCGCGTTCACGAGCCTTTGGTGCTCTACCTAGCAGCGACCCCCCACTCGGCTAGCGCGGCGCTCGTGGCGATCCGGAAGGAGCGTGCCGACGCACGCACGAAGAAAGGCGGACCGCAAGGGGCCGCACTGAAGTCGCCACCTCAGGATGGTGCTCCTGAGGTCCTTGTCGCCTCAGCGACTCATGAGGCATCAGAGTCATGCACGACCCCTGAGGAGCAGGGCAGCGCCGACGCTTCGCGCCTCGTCGAGCACCCAGTGTACTACATCAGCCCGCACTATGGGATGCGCGCTCGCGTTACCCTATGCAGCAGAAGCTCTTGCTCGCGCTCCTCGTTGCCTGAAGGAAGCTACGCCATTACTTCCAAGGCCACCCCATCAAGGTCGTCTCTGCGTATCCACTGGAGAAGGTGCTACGCAACCCCAACACCGCCGGAAGGGTGGCGGAGTGGAACATCGAGCTGCAGGCCTTCCACCTGGACTTCAGCACGACCAGGGTCATCAAGGGCGTGGCCCTCGCTGACTTGGTGGCAGAATGGATGGATGCCCCCGGCTGGGGGCTGGATGAGGACCAGTCCCTCGTGCCGGGTGATGAGGCGCCGGACGGATGGGTCATGCACTTCGACGGCGCCTTCGCCCGACGGGGCATGGGGGCTGGGGTCGTACTCATCTCACCGACCCAGGACAAGCTCTACTACGCCGTGCAACTCTGCTTCTAGCACAGCGAGAAGGTCTCCAACAACATCAGGGAGTACGAGGGCTTGATCGCGGGCCTCAAGGCCGCCGCGGCCATGTGGGTCAAGCGCCTCACCATTAGGGGCGACTCCCAGCTCCTCGTCAACTTCTCCAACAAGGAGTACAAGCCGAAGGACGAGCACATGGAGGCGTACTTGGAAGAGGTACGCAAAATTGAAAAACGCTTTCAGGGCTTGGAATTACAGCACGTCCCGTGCGGCGTGAACAAGGAGGCGGACGATATCGCCAAGAGGGCGTCGCGCCGCGAGCCTCAAGATCCTGGCGCCTTCGAGGAAAGGCTCTTCAAACCATTGGCGACCCCATCGACCACGGGCCTGGCGTCACCTCAGGAGGAACTGCCGCCAGCCCCGCTCTCGGGCGCCCCGGCCTGCGGACCGGCCTCGTGAGAACGATTGCTCCAGGCGCTGGAACCCGAGGCCTGCGACTGGATGGAGGAGTTCAAGGCATACCTGCTCGGCGGCGCCCTGCCGGATAAGGAGGAGGACGCGGAGCGCGTGGTCCGCTAGGCCATAGCCTACTGCCTGAATGACATCGAGTTGTACCGTAGGCGCCCAAACGACGTCTAGCTGCGGTGCATATCTGAAGAGCAGGGGCGTGAACTGCTGGCCGACAATCACGGTGGCGACTGCGGGCACCATTCCTCGTCTCGCACCCTTGTGGGGAAGGCATTCCGCAGCGGCTTCTACTGGCCCACGGCACTCAACGACACCACCGAGCTTGTCCAATCTTGCGAAGCCTGTCAGTTCCACGCCAATCAGATTCATCAACCCGCGCAAGGTCTCCACACCATCCTGTTCTCCTAGCCGTTCGCGGTCTGGGGTCTGGACATACTGGGCCCCTTCCCTCGAGCGGCCGGAGGCTACCGCTACCTCTACATCGCCATCGACAAGTTCACCAAGTGGGCGGAGGTGGAGCCCGTGCGCACCATCCCCGCCGGCTCAGTAGTCAAGTTCATCCGCATTACTGACAATGGCTCACAGTTCCCAAGCAACCTATTTAAGGCATATTGTGCTAACCTTGGGACGCAGATATGTTACGCTTCGGTAGCACACCCGCGGAGCAACGGCCAGGCCGAGCGCGCCAACGCGGAGGTCATGAGGGGCCTCAAGGCGAGGAGCTTCCAGAAGAAACTCGAGGCCTGCGGCAGGGGTTGGCTCGGTGAGCTTCAGTCCGTGCTGTGGTCCATCCGCACCACCGTGACAAAGCCCACTGGCGAAACCCCATTCTTCCTCGTCTACGGAGCCGAGGCGGTCCTCCCGCACGTGGTCAAGCATCTCTCCCCGCGGTTCTTGGCATTCAACGAGGAGCGTCAGGATGCCACGCGGGGAACAGACCTTTTGCTCGGAGAGGAGGCCCGCCGCCAGGCCTCACTCCGTGCAGTAAAGTACCAGCAAGCGCTGCGGTGATACCATTGCCGCAGCATCCGCTCCAGGACCCTCGAAGTCGGAGACCTCGTCCTGAGGCGGGTCCTCTCTAGGGAGGGCTTGCACAAGCTCTCGCCCATGTGGGAGGGCCCGTTCAGGGTCGCCCGCGTCTCCAGGCCTGGCGCCGTGTGCCTGGAAACTCAGGACGGGGTCCCCATCCAGAATGCCTGGAACATCCAGCATCTCCGCAAGTTCTACCCGTGACACTCTCGTGTAATAATGAGTGAGATGTATACGCCCGGAGCCCCCCGACGACGCGGAGGGGTTCCCACCCATGCCCAAGTGGAAGCCCCATGCTCCGCGCTGGCGGATGACACTGTCATTCAATGACTATGCCCACGCCCAGTGGATGCCCCATGCTCCGCGCTGGGGGAAGACGAAGACTATATTAGGTGTCGGACGCAGTCGCTATTTGCTCTCTTTTGTAACCAAATTTGCTGCCTTTTTGAATGAAGTTTGAAGTTTTTCGCGTCTTATTCGAAAATGGGGTGGGGACCTACTTCTTGCAGCATTCTCTTGTAATGAGTTCTTTCTACAAGGGTTCGGCACCCGCCAGCTCTCCCTCGCGCGCCGTGAGAGAGGGACCTGGGCACAGTACGTTGTGCAGGCTCCGGGCCGCACATGCACCTCGCCAAAACTTTGGCGTCCTAATCCTCGCGCAATGCTCTCAAGGTGAGCTGGCGCACAACATCACCTCCAAACACCGGCCTCAGGAGCGCCTACCTCCTGGCCTAGTCGGGCGTCGTGGCCCGACACACCGGCGGCTATCGACCCTCGCAACGGGGCTCAGGGGATCTACGACTAAAGAAGGAAGCTCTGGAGGGACGCGCCCCCTACCGCGGGCAAGTCAAGCTAAGTTATCCTAACGATAAGTTACACTAATCGCGGCGGGCAGTGACATTCCAATTGGCAGCGACATAAAAACTGGGATGCAAGAAGAAAAATGCTAACAAAAAGGCACAAGCGCTGCACATCATTACACCCCCGCGGGGCCCTCCATGGTTTTTCGTGCAGGAAACAAAAGCAAAGGACGGCCTCCTGAGGACCGCCACTCCTGAGGCCTGGCCTGGGTGCCGCTCAGTCAGAGTCCTCTTCCTCCTTGACGGTGGCGTGGCGGCATGGCGGCCCGACAGCCTCCGGGGCAGGAGCGCGGTGCCGCGGCGGCTCGCCTCCCTCCCTGGTCCAGGCCCGCCGGCGTGGCGGCTTGTCGTAGTCGTCGTCGCTCGAGCTTTCCCCGGAGGCAGCGTTGCTGCTGCTGGAGGTACCGCGCCCGTCGCCAAGGGCAAGCTCACCGTCGAGGACGCCGCCATCGCGATGGTCATCGTCGGTGGAGAAGTGGTTGCTGTCGTCGCCGTCACCCTCCGGACAACACCCCAAGCGCCTACTGTCTTCCCTGAAGACCTTGACGAAGAGCATCACCGCCCCGTCGTACTTGAAGTGGAGGGTACACCTCCCCTGCAGGCCGCGGGCACGGGCAAACGCCTGCCACCCGCGGGTCAGGAATACGTAGCCAGCGGGGGTGACCTCAACCCCCACCCATGAGGCTTGACTGCAGCAACCGTCAGCCTGCAGCCATAAGCCGGCGGGCCCTCCGGCTGGAAGTGCCCCCGTGAAGAAGCGCGGTAGCTGAACCCAGGAGACGGCCGCGACCCCTCTTGGGCGGTGGTGAGCCCGGCCCCTCCAGGCGGCCTTTCCCCTTCTCGGCAGCAGAAAACCTCCTCACTGGCGTCATGGTCGTGGAAGCGGTGGACTGAGGTGAGGAGGCAAGAAGATGAAGATGGGCTAGGGGGCTCCGCCCCCTCGCCCATTTATAGCCGATCAGAGACCAACCGGCGTCTCTCCACATGTCGGGCGATAATGACTCCACAGCATGCGCCAGCCCTTGCCCGTCGGGGCAGTTACAGAGGCGACGTGGGGAAGTGGAGGCATCTATGCCCCGTCGTGTGCCACGCGGCAAGACCGGCCCGCAGGCTATTGGGGCACGCGGCGCTCGGCCCCCCTTCTCCAGCTTCACCCTAAAGTCAGCCCGTTCATGCCTCGGGCCCGGGGGCTACTGTCGGCATTCTAGGACCGGGGGTACCCAGACCTGCCTGCCTACGGCCCAGCGTGTGGCCCACCACGAAGGCCCGGTACCGCCCTGCAACGAGCCCCCCAAGTCAAGGCCCTCGCGAGAGCCCCCACTTCACGAGGAAGACAACGCCAAGACCTCCGGAGGAGTGGCATCCCCTTTAGGCCGCCTCCCGAGGAGCGGAGATTCCTATGCAAGTACCCGGCCTCGTGAGGCCGGGGTGATGTGGGTTCTGACGACCAAGCCAGGCGGGCACCAGCGGACGCAGAGGGAGAACAGTTTCCTCTTTTGTGCAAAGGAGACAAGGACGTACGCGGGTTCCCAAGGAACCCCTCAAAGGTTTCCTTCCCGGTGCAAGAGGACCAAGACCACGAGCTCGGCAAGATGGATGTAATCGCCAAGCCCACCACTTCGTCACACCCAGAAGCTTTGCAGGCAAAGACCACCTTTAGTCAGGATAGGATGTACCTCTTGTACCCTCTCAAATTTGGCCGTTGTGGGATCCCTTCCCGCCTGTTCGACGGGGGAAGAGGACCGTGGCCCCTATAAATAGGGACAAGCTCCCATCGTAGAAGGGGGGTCGGATCAGGTTGAGCCAAGTCGAGTTCATCACCACCCAGAGCCCTCGTGAGGCCACCCAACCACTGTACTAGTTCATCCACAGCCTCCTCGAGAGGCCAATCCACCACAAAGCAGGAGTAGGGTTTTACACCGCAAGGTGGCCATAACCTGGGTAAACCACTGTGTCCATCTTCTTCCTCGCGAGAACGTACTTGACGTAGCTAGGCCGTAGGGTGACAAGTTGGGACGTTGACCTGGTTGAGATCTTCGCACACGCCCCAGTGTTCGAACCTTGTTGGGTTTTGCGGAGCCCCGATTCCAACAGCGGGATACCAGATGGAGGTTGATGCGGAGGGACATCTCCTTCCTCGGCAGCATCAGTTGCCGGCGTGTGGTCTGTCACCCCCCTTCCGGAGATGACTTCTGCACTGGCAAGCTCTTCGGTGGAGGCCCTTGCCGGTGAACCTTTCCCACGGGCGACGGTCGACGAGAAACCTTGAAGGGAGGGTTCCTCCTGACGAACCTCTCCCTGATACTTCTCTCCCCCCTCCCTGTCGGGGGTAGGGAGACGCCTTTCCTCGCCCCCGCCGATAGGCGAAGCCTGCGCTTGGATTTCTCAGAGAGGGCTGGACTCGGGGCTAAGCACAGGATTCTCCTCCTCATCTCCCACCAAGCCCATGCTTGCCGCGGGATCCGGCCTTGCCGCGGATTTGACCCGCTTGACCCTGTGCACAAGCGTCTCTTCATCCTCGTCCCTGTCGAAGTCAACCAAGCAAGATCAGTCAGAAAAATCAAGATTGAGGACTTTAACGAAAGTTGAGTCGACGAAAACTTACTTCGAGGCAAGGAGCATTGTGCCGTGCTCATATGATACAGGTGGTGGAGTCGACCTGCCCCTCTTTAAAGTTCGAGGGATGGGGCTTGACGGAGAGGCCGGGACTTCCGACAAAGGCGAGCCTGGCGGAGGAGTTGGGCTTGACGAGGGGCTGGGGTCCACCCCTGTGACCTTCCGTCACTTGACGGGAGAAGCCTTGGCCTGGAGAAGGTGGGAGGATTGGCGGCGTGCGACCTCGCGCCAGCCTCCCTTGGAGGTCGTCTTCTTCACCTTCGAGGAGCCCCGCGAAGGCGCAGAGGCCGTCGATTCTCGGCTGACACGCTGACAGGGGCGTCGCCCTGGTTCCGGAACTTGAGGGCCCATTTCGAGTCCCTCTTCCTCCACCACCGGCTCCTTCACCTCCTCCGCCTCGGTCCCCTCCTGGGTCCCTGTCGCCGCGGCTTGGGAATCACCAGTTCTGGCAAGCTCCAACCCGGCAACCTCCTCCAGACCAAGATTCCCGCTCTCCTCTCTAGAAGAGTTGTCATCCTCGGACTCATCCTCCTCTCCTCCGGAGGCTGCTCCCCTGGCGGTTCTGGCAGTCTTGTCTTCCGCGGTCCTAGCGGCAATGAAGTTTCTCTCTGCTGCCCTGGTTGGCGCGGTCAAGTTATCCTCCTGTTTGGAAGCTCTCTCGTCCAGACTGGAGACCCACTCCATCTCGCTCTCCAGGCTGGGCAGCTCCCAGTCAGGCTTAACCCCGGAAGCGTCACAATCTGCCATCCATTGCAGAATCTGGCCCCGGGCGGAACTACGATGCAAGGGGGTAACTCCTGCCGGCAGATGGAACGTTCAAAAACGGTCGAACAACTGGTCGCACAACCAGCCATGACCATAGGCTGTCAGGTTGTTGGCTGGGCCTGGATACAGCCGCATCCAGTCGGCAGGACCATTAAACTCCCACGCAAACATGTCCTCTTCTGCAACGGCACAATACGGCAACAGAGGAAGTCTGCCCCCACATGCTCAATGGTCAGCCTGGCAGCCTTGAGGCGAACGATCCTGTTCAGCGCCAGGCGGAGCTTGCCATCAGTAAGACCCAACTTTCCCCAGTCGCTGCCGCGCGTGACACATCCGGTCCACGTCCGGCAGAACGCGGGGGCTTTGTCGTCCTTGATCCAGCACTAGACGCCTCTCCATTCCTCCCACTTCCCGCGCTGCTGCCCGGAAAGGTAATCTGAGCCATCCTTTTTGCCCCTGGGAATCCAGCTTATATTCCCCGAGCGGTGGGATTTGTCCTTGTTCCGAGGGATGAAGAAGTGCTTGAACAAATCCACATTGGGGGCGACTCCGACGAAGTTCTCACACAGATGGGCAAAGATCGCCATGCACGCCATTGCATTGGGCGTGAAGTCTAGAAGGTGGAATCCATATGACGCCATCATGGCGCAGAAGAAATCAGACAAAGGGGGAGCAAGGCCACAGTAAAAATATGCGCAGAAGAAAGGGTACGAATTTGATGGCTTCTTCTCCTTGGGGCTGCTAGGCAGGACTGCGGGTGCTCCATGCCCCTTCGTCACCCTCCCCCACATATACGCGTACCTTTCGATCAAGGTGTTGCCATCCAACCTCGACGAAGAGAAAACCACATCTCCCTGTCGCTGCCTCTCCAACTCCTCTGCTTTCTTCTTCCTCTCCTCGGCCGCCAGGTCTGCAGATGTAGCCGTCTGCTTCCCCTTGTTAGCAGTCGTCTTCCGCCCCATCCTTGAAGTTTTCAAGGACGACGGATGGTCTGGCAATGCTCGGAGGGCCAAAAGTGGCGGCGGGAGCATTTCTTTGGCTTGGGAGGAAGATGAAGAACGGAGTAAAAGATGCGAATGAGCAGCGCCCCTGCGCATTGCCCTTTTTATTTAGGGAGGACCCGCACGGGGGCTGGCTCTTCGCGATCCTTTCGGAAAACTGCCGTTTTATTACTGGCAGTTCTTCTTTTTTACTCTCCAATGGCTACTGTTCCATGACCCCACGACCCGCGATAATTACGCAGAGTGGACGTGGGATGGGAGGTCAGCACCCCTTCGACGCGTGTCCGTGGACTGTTAGGAGCCTAACCCAACGTGCCAAGCGACACGTATGGCTCAGGCCCGGGGGCTTCTGTCGCGGTATACAAACAGGGGTGTTCATTCCCCCTGACTTGTGCACGGACAGTAAGCCTCCGGCCTTCATTGGCAGACCCCGTTGGGAAGGCTACCACGCCACCAAGCAAGCATTCAAGAACCGGCAGCCGGCAGCAACGACCTGCCGGAAACCAAGCAAACGCCGACAACACCAGCACAACGGCCCAGGAGGGGCCCAAAGCGCGCCAGCCGCGTCCCCAGAGCCTGCCGGGGACCAAGACACGCACATCTCAGGAAGACCCGGCAAGCCATCCCCCGGCATGCTCGAGCCAACCAGCCACTGTTCCACCGCATCGCTACGCCAATCACTTATCGATGCGGTGTCGAGCCCTCAAACGGCTAAGTGGCTCTCGCTAAGCACGTGGCAACACACCGGAAGGAAGATTATACCCTCTTGACACCCGTCCAGCAGCGTGTCAAGACCTTAAGCAACGACTAGCTAGGCGGTGGCAAGAGCTTGCCGGGAATGCATCCCCGAGCGCCACCTAGTCTAGTAATCATGGTATTTTGTCCTAAATGCCAGAGTTAGGTATGATAGCTCTGCTAAGCTATCTAATCAATAGATATGGACTGTTTTGCCATTGTGGTTGCCCCTTGCACTATAAAAGGAAGCCCGAGGCGACCTAGCTCAAGATTCTGACCTTTGGACACTTGTACTCGCGTAATAGCTCACCCCGCCAGCAACCCTTGCCGGGAGTTGGGCGCTGCGTGTTCGTCGTGTTCCTTCGATCAATCCACCAAAAGCAGGAGTAGGGTTTTACGCTTCTTAGCGGCCCGAACCTGGGTAAAAATGCCAGCGACCTGATCGTCGCGCTGTCTCATAGCCTCCGCTCTTCGTGCAAAGTGACCCCCCCTGCCGAACCACAAGGGGCCTCTGGTCCCATAGGTAATCGCGAGCATCCGTGCCCCGACACTAGGTGGCGACTCAAAGGGGTTGAACAGGAACGGGAGACGAGTTTATCCAGGTTCGGCCCCTCCAATGGAGGTAATAGCCTACGTCCTGCTTTGTGTCTATATTGATGATGATCTCGATTACAAGGGTGCGGAATCGCTAACCTAGCTCTCGAGGGTTTGTGACTTAACTCTTTTGGCTCTAGGGGCTCGCCTTTATATACAGGTCGAGACCCTAGGTTTTACAACAGAGTCCAAGTCACATTACAACTCGTAACCTATTATGTCTCTAACACGCCTTGCCTCTCAAGCAAGGAATCTTCTGGCGTCTTCTGCCTTGTGGGCCTTGAGTCGTCGTCTTCACGTGCTTGGGCCGCCCGATGACTTACTTAGTAACCGCCTTGCTTGCCTCTTCTTCAACGGCACGACCCACCTTGAACATAACTCCAGAGCCGCCACTATATTCACCCGGCCCAATAGGACGGGTTATACCACGGGGTTATATCCCCGACACAAGCCATGGTCAAGTGGGTTCCCAAGGCTACTCCAAGTTCTACTTCAACTAGTGCTAGTTCAACCCCAAGGATTCCCATCAACTTGATGTGGGTCCCCAAGAAGAAGAACTAGAGAAGTTCTTGAGGGGTGACTCCGCCAATGAAATTCACTCACATCCATTATTGGCAAGGACTATTTGCAATCAACTCCAACTTTATGCAATAGTTCAAGGAGTCACACATTCCCTCAAAGGTAAGCAAGGGACAAGGTACTTAATGAATCCATGGACATCATCATGTATGCATTGCACTCCATGTCCATAGATATCCTTGTATTTGTCTCTTGTGTGGGACTAACCCATGTAGGTGAAAAGAGTAAGAAAACAATGAGGATTGCTCCTAACTCAAGATGATCTTCATCAACAATGAGCATCCACTACTACCTCACCCACATGATGTCTTCTATGACAAACCCAAGGTTAGTTTATCCCTCCTAGGGGGTATTCCACATCAAGGGGGAGCTTTACTCTAAGACTTGAGTTAAAGCATCTCTTAAAGATGTGAACACATTAAATGCTTTATGTAAGAGTGGTAACCCCACTTGTGCTTAAACAATGAGTATAACCTATGATCAAGTATTCTTGGTTGGCTCCTAAGTCAATATACTCATATATAGATGACTCCGTCATCGCCAAAGTGCTTGGTAGATACTAGAGTGGTTTTGCATGTTTGCCATATTTCATTTGACAATTTATTGTGTGAGCATGTTGGTATGCATATCTTTTCTCATTCGATGATATCCAATTGTTGTTATTTGGCTTTCATTTTTCTTTGGCCAATTGGATATGCAAGAATGCCTAAGTGCCTCCCTCTAGCTATCTATGCTTTCTCGTCTCAAATTCTATTCATGCTTCATCACAAAATTTGATCAAGCACTTCTCAAACCCTGTGTCTGAGGAGCACTCAAAGTTTCGTTTCGTTAAGAGTTGACTTCTAAAATCTCCCCAGTGCAATCTCAGTGTAACCAACCTCAAAATCTCAGTTCCACCGAAGCCTAGGGTTGATCTGATTTCGTGAATATTGGTAGCACCGATTCCATAATCTCAGCTTCACCGAGTTTCCCTATCAACTGACAGTAGAGGAACTCGATGGCACCGATATTTTACAACCAGTGTCACCGACAGCTATGGGATACATATACTCAACGGGACCGGTTTTTGAAATCACTTCTTCAAACCCGTGGTCCCCGCAAAACCCTAGCTATCGCTCCAACATTTTCGGAATTCTCCCTCACTCCCGTGCGTCTGCACCACAGGAGGTTCTCGCCATCTGAGGGAGTCCGGGATGAAGGGGTCTTCGGGCCGTTGGCTTATGTTATGTGGACCAGCCTGGTGGGCCGCCTTGTGGCATCTGCGAGAAGGCCAGACTACAGAATGACCCCATGCTTAGGGGGAAAGGTTCCGAAGACTTGGTGTGCCCTCCAAGTAAGAATGGGCGTATCTATGCCCGGATGGAAACCTACCATGTGTAAACCTAGGTACCCCTGGTGTCTATATAAACCAGGGGACTTAGTTCGTAGAAGGTCAAGTCAACTCATCTAGGGTTTAACTCATTTGATCTCTAGGTAGATCAAATTTGTAACTATCGTACTCATCAATACAATCAAGCAGGACGTAGGGTTTTACCTCCTCACGAGGGCCCGAACCTGGGTAAACAACGTCTCCTTCGTCCCCTGCTAACCATCGATCCTAGATTCATTGTTCGGGACCCCCTACCCGAGATCTACCAGTTTTGACACCGACATTGGTGCTTTCATTGAGAGTTCCGCTGTGAGATCACCTGTGGATCGATGGCTCGCCTAATCATCAGCAAACAGGTCTGTAACAAGGACATCTTCATCCCCGGATAGATCTTCGCATTTGGCAGCATTGTACTGCATGCTGACTCGACCGGCCATCTAGGCTAGATTGGAAATTTCGCTCACGGTCAGGAGATCAGGTTCAGGAACCTAGAGTTCACCGCCGACTCCAGTGGCGATCTGTTTCTTGGTGGGCCCTCGGTTTCGTCCGACGGGCCCGAAAGTCCCGAAGCTTTAACCTCGGGTCCTCAATCCGGCTCAACCCTCAGATCTATCCCTGCTGGAGGACCAGCCTTTAGCTTGGATCCGTTGATAGTACCTGAGTACCAGGGTCGGGTCCTTGCCGAGCACGCCCATCGCGAAGACGCCCTGGAATTTAGCTCCAAGGGCCCCCGGGAAACTGATCTGGTTGACCTCTCGTGGTTGAACGAAGCTCTAGACCGGATCCAGTCAATGACGATCGAGGACGATCTGACCTTGACCCATGTTCCAGTCGATCTAGAGGCCGATTACGAAGAATTTTACGGTCCACCCGTCGCCCATTTAGTAGCCACTGTCGAAGATTTAACCGACATGTTGGACTACGCCTCTGAGGAGGCAGAAGACATGGATGAAGAAATTGGCGCCCCCGTCCCTGTGACTATCGGGCGGTGGACAACCACCTCCACCTATGATGTCTATATAGTGGACAACCCTAGTGATAGGGACAACCACAACCCCAAGAAGAACGGTGACAAATCCGATGAAGCGTCAAAACGCTGGAAACAATGCAAATGATCCAAGACAAACAAGGAAGGGAAGCCATCACAGGCACCGGGGAACTTGACACCCCGGAGAACCTCGGCGACTTTGAAGCCCCCGAGGAGCCCCTAGAGGACCCGGAGAGGCTCGAGGATCAACAGGACGCCGAGGACCTCAATGATTCCGAGGACGACAACTACCTCCCCCCCGCCGAGGAGGAGGAAAGCCTCGAAGCGGAAGACTTCACCGTCCCCGAAAACCCTAAGGACCAAGAACGATTCAGGCGGCAGCTCATTGCCACCACTCGGAGCCTAAAGACAAAGCAGCAACAGCTCAAAGCCGAACAAGATGACGTGGCTTGAGACTGCATCGGTATTTCCCCAAAGAGGAAGGGATGATGCAGCACAGCGACGGTAAGTATTTCCCTCAGTTATGAAACCAAGGTTATCGAACCAGTAGGAGGATCACCACCACCCAATAAGCAGCACCTGCACACAAACAACAAATACTTGCAACCCGACGTGAAAGAGAGGTTGTCAATCTCTCTACGTTAAAAAGATAGATTAGGTAGTGATAGATAGGAGAGATAGATCTCTCAAGAACACAAATAAAAAGAGTAAATATGCAGCAATATATTTTTTGGTTTTTGGTTTTGTAGATCTGAAAACAAAGATTGCAAAAAACGTAGATCGAAAAGCAATATGATAGAAAAGTAGACCCGGGGGGCGTAGGGTTCACTAGTGGCTTCTCTCATGAGTATAGCACGCGGTGGGTGAACAAATTACTGTTGGGCAATTGATAGAAAATCGAATAGTCATGACGATATCCAAGGCGATGATCATTATATAGGCATCACGTCCAAGATAGGTAGACCGACTCCTGCCTGCATCTACCTCTATTACTCCACACATCGACCGTTATCCAGCATGCATCTAGTGTATTAAGTTCATGGAAAAACGGAGTAATGCAATAAGAACGATGACATGATGTAGACAAGATCTATTCATGTAGGAATAGACCCCATCTTGTTATCCTTAATAGAAATGATACATACGTGTCTTGCTGCCCCTTCTGTCACTAGGAAAGAACACCGCAAGATCGAACCCATCACAAAGCACCTCTTCCCATGGCAAGAAAAATCGATCTAGTCGGCCTAACAAAACCAAAGATTCAAAGAACAAATACGAGGCTATAAGTAATCATGCATATAAGAGATCAAAGAAGACTCAAATAATATTCATGGATAGAAACTGATCATGAACTCAAAATTCATCGGATCCCAACAGACACACCACAAAAAATTACATCAAATAGATGTCCAAGAGACCATTGTATTGAGAATCATAAGAGAGAGAGAGAGAGAGGAAGCCATCTAGCTACTGCCTACGGACCTGTATGTATATGATGGACTACTCACGCATCATCGGAGAGGCACCTATGAGGAAGATAAACCCCTCCGTGATGGTGTTTAGATTGGATCCCGAGGTTCTGGAACTTGCAGCGGCTGGAATTGTGTTTCGTCGACTCCCCTAGGGTTTTCGGAATATTTGGGAATTTATAGGCATCAGAGGCGGTGGAGAGGGGCCTCGAGGAGGGCACAACCCATCAGGGAGCGCCGGGGCCCCCCTGGCGCGCCCTGGTGAGTTGTGGTCTCCTCGGCCCACTCCCCCGGCACTTCTTTGTCCCACTGGGTGTCTTCTGGTCCAGAAAAAATCTCCAAAAAGTTTCGTCGCGACTGGACTCCGTTTGGTAGTGATTTTCTGCGAAGTAAAAAACAAGCAAAAAAACAACAACTGGCACTTTCGCACTATGTCAATAGGTTAGTCCCAAAAAATGATATAAAGTTATTATAAAATGATTGTAAAACATCCAAGAATGATAATATAACAGCATGGAACAAGCAAAAATTATAGATACGTTGGAGACGTATCAGCATCCCCAAGCTTAATTCCTACTCGTCCTCGAGTAGGTAAATGGTAAAAACAGAATTTTTGATGTGGAATGCCGCCTAACTTGTTCATCACATTCTTTTCTTTTGTATAGCATGGACATTTGGACGTGTAAATGCTTCAAAGCAATAGTCTAGTTTTAACATAATGACTTCAATACTCAAGTATGTCAACAAGCAACCATGTCTTTCAAAATATCAACACTAAAGAAAGTTATCCCTAGCCCATCATGCTCAACCATTGATCCATTCATGAAACACACTCAAATATTAACTATGCCCAATGCTCAAGTACGATCATAGTGCCCCCTAGTTGGTGCTTTATAAGAGAAGATGGATACTCAAAGTAAAAATAAATATTGCATAAAGTAAAAGATAGGCCCTTCACTGAGGGAAGTAGGGATTTGTAGAGGTGCCAGAGCTCAAGGTTTAAATTGAGAGAGAGAAAAAAATTGGGTGGCATGCTTTTCCTGTCAACGAAAACAACAAAGTAGCTCACAATACTTTCCATGCTAGATATATCATAGGCGGTTCCCAAACAGAAAATAAAGTTTATTCCTTTTTCCACCAAACTTTCACTTTCCATGGCGGGCCGTATCCACGGTTGCCTTCCATACCAACACTTTCCAAGGAATTTGTTATTTGACAACATAAAGTAAATATTTTTTGTTTTTCATTTCGAGAATGGGCATCCCTATTACCGCCGCAGTTTCGTGCAATGACAAATGAATAAACACTCATCTTGAGAATAACACATCTAGCATGGAAAAATATTGGACACTCCCCACAGTTTCATGAGCTGTACGAGCACACAAAAGAGAAAATTTATTTTGAAAATTTAGAGATGGCACATACAAATTTGTTTGGAACGGCATGGAAATACCGCATATAGGCAGGTATAGTGGACTCATAAGGCAAAACTTGGTTTAAGGATTTTGGATGCACAAGTAGTATTTCTACTTAGTACAAATGGGGGCTAGCAAATAGATTGGGAAGCAACCAACCAAGAAATGAAAATTCACATAAGTGAGCATTGAGCATAACTAACACCGAATAATGCACCATAAGTAGGATGTAATTTCATTGCATAACTATTGACTTACATGGATGCATAGGGAATCACCAACCTTAACACCAATATTCCCACTAAGCATAATTACTCACTAGCATGACTCACATATTACTATCATCATGTTTCGAAACTATTACAAGGAATCAAGTTTAATTTGTCCAATGATCTTCATGAAAGTTTTTATTATATCCTCCTTGGATATCTATCACTTTGGGACTAGTTTCATATATTGCCATTGCTTTTTGGCAAGCTCAAACAAATTTAAGTGAAGCACATGAGCATAAAGATTTCATCTCTCAAAAAGGTATAAGTGAAGCATGAGAGGATTTGTTCAAAATTTACTAACTCTCAAATTAATCTAAGTGAAGCATGAGAGTATTTCTAAAAAAATTCCAAGAACACCGTGCTCAAAAAGATATAAGTGAAGCACTAGAGCAATTCTATAGCTCAAAAAGTTTAAGTGAAGCACATAGAGCAATTCTAAAAAATCATAGCATGATTTTGGCTCTCTCAAATAGGTGTCTCCATCAAGGATACAAGTGACAAACTAACAAACAAAGCAAGCAAAGATACAAGACGCTCCAAGCAAAACTCATGATATGTGACGAATAAAAATATAGCTCCAAGTAAAATACCGATGGTCGTTAGAAGAAAGAGGGGATGCCACTCGGGGGCATCCCCAAGCTTAGTTGCTTGTTTCTCTTTGGATATATCTTGGGGGTGTGGTAGGATCCCCAAGCTTAGGCTTTTATCACTTCTTATTCCTTCATCCATCGTGATCTCACCCAAAACTTGAAAACTTCAATCACACAAAACTCAACAAAATCTTCATGAGATTCGTTAGTATAATAAAGCAAATCACTACTTTAGGTACTGTTGCAAACCCATTCATATTTTATTATTGCATTATACTTACTGTATTTTAACTTAACCATGGTTCATACCCTTCAATATAACCCATAGATTCATCAAAACAAGCACACAATGCAGCGAAAACAGAATTTGTCTTAAACGGAACAGTCTGTAGTAATCTGTACTCTAACCACACTTCTGTAACTCTGCAAATTTTGAAAAATTAGGACAACATAATGAATTTGTATAGAAACACTGTGTTAAAATTTCAGCTCAATATCATGTTCCAGCAAAAACTGAAAATTCATATACTGGACGCAAAGTTTCTGTTTCAGATTCAGCATCGCTTCTACTCATCCTATGAATCATCCTAAAGGCTTTACTTGGCACAAACGATAAATAAACCATAAAACACAATCATAACAGAGGCATAATTGTGTCAACACTCAAAAACAGAAAGGAAAAAAGCAAAAAAATTATTTATTCATTGGGTTGCCTCCCAACAAGCGCTATCGTTTTACGCCCCTAGCTAGGCATAACGCATAGATTCAAGTATTGTCATCTTTGGTTTTCAATTCTTCAATCACACAACTAGATTTCTTCAAGGATTTAGCATGCATATTTTTTATGACAACACTCCTAGGAAGAAAACCAGAAAAACCATTCTTATAAATAGGGTCTCTTATGATTTCAACAAAGTCGGGATGAATACTAATCATTTTAAGATCCCCCTTGTGACTACTGGGCGTAGCAACTTTGTTCTTAGTGACTTGTGTGGTCTTGCCAATCTTTACAGGAGTTTATTCAATAGTTTTGATAGAAGAAAAAGCTGAACCCAAATTACTAAAAATCTCTTCTATCTTATCAATCCGGTAAGGGCTCTCTTCTACCCTTTCGTTAACTACGGTTTCTTTTTCCTTAAGCAATTTAAGAGCATCTCCCGCCTTAGAACCAATTTTATTAGCAAGATTATGCATATTTTTATCTAGATCATCAAGATGTCCTTTAGTAATCATCTTCTTTTCAATAGCATCTAATCTCTCCACAACATGTTCGAGAGTTAAAGTTGTTTCATTGATCATGATAGGTGGTGATCCCACTAAAATTTCCAAAGCATTAAAAGCATCTAAAGAAGGACACATCAAGAAATTCCCACCGGTAATCGTATGAAGGACGAATCTATACCAAGTGGTGATGCCCACATAAAAGCTATGAAGAAGAACAACGGTAGATTGCTTATGGATAGATCTATTATGAGCATTGCAAATCCTATACCAAGCATCTTTTAGGTTCTCCCCTCCCCTTTGCTTAAAATTAAGAACCTCATTATTAGGAGTACACGCAACAAAGGAAGAACTAGCCATAATGACTAGGCAAGAGATCTAATGAGAAATAGGGCAAACGAAAAAGAGGGCGAATAAAACGGCAAATTGGCGAACTGGGGGAGAGGAAAACGAGAGGCAAATGGAAAATAATGTAATTGCAAGGAGATGAGATTTGTGATTAGGAACCTGGTAGATGATGATGGAGTCCCCTCGGCGCCTACGATAGGCACATAGAAGAGACTGCTTCCTCCCCGGGAACGGCGCCAGAAATCCCTTTGACGTGGCCTGAGACTGCATTGTTATTTCCCCAAAGAGGAAGGGATGATGCAGCACAGCGACGGTAAGTATTTCCCTCAGTTATGAAACCAAGGTTATCAAACCAGTAGGAGGATCACCACCACCCTATTAGCAGCACCTGCACACAAACAACAAATACTTGCAACCCGACGCGAAAGAGAGGTTTTCAATCTCTCTACGGTAAAAAGATAGATTAGGTAGTGATAGATAGGAGAGATAGATCTCTCAAGAACACAAAATCGAAAGGGTAAATAAAATATGCAGCAATATGTTTTTGGGTTTTTGGTTTTGTAGATCTAAAAACAAAGATTGCAAAAAGATAGATCGGAAAGCAATATGTTGAAAAAGTAGACACGGGGGCCGTAGGGTTCACTAGTGGCTTCTC
This sequence comes from Elymus sibiricus, assembly GCA_039707655.1. NCBI lineage: Eukaryota > Viridiplantae > Streptophyta > Magnoliopsida > Poales > Poaceae > Elymus > Elymus sibiricus. The sequence continues at coordinate 246,882,094 of CM077665.1, forward strand.
TCATGAGTATAGCACACGGTGGGTGAACAAATTACTGTTGGGCAATTGGTAGAAAATCGAATAGTCATGAATATATCCAAGGCGATGATCATTATATAGGCATCACGTTCAAGATAGATAGACCGACTCCTACTGCGGAGAGGGGCCCCGAGGAGGGCACAACCCATCAGGGCGCGCCGGGCCCCCCTGGCACACCCTGGTTGGTTGTGGTCTCCTCGGCCCACTCCCTCGGCACTTCTTTGGCCCACTGGGTGTCTTCTGGTCCAGAAAAAATCTCCAAAAAGTTTCGTCGCGATTGGACTCCGCTTGGTATTGATTTTCTGTGAAGTAAAAAACAAGCAAAAATAGCAACTGGCACTTTGGCACTATGTCTATAGGTTAGTCCCAAAAAATGATATAAAGTTATTATAAAATGATTGTAAAACATCCAAGAATTATAATATAATAGCATGGAACAAGCAAAAATTGTAGATACGTTGGAGACGTATCACAAGTCACCATCAACAACAGATGGACGAAAGTCCGGGCAGCCGAAGAAGGGTTCGACATTGAGCGGCCAAATCAAAACAAGAGTTACCCGCATCGTCGCCTGCTGCCACAATTCAACGACGAGGCATTAGAGCCCGAATCTCCCAGGCGTGTTCAGTATGACTAAACGGGCCGTCCCCCTTGAGTACGGCACAGGACGGCTGGAGACGCCGAATACTGGCCCACGTCACCTCACAGGAGAGGGAAGGGGCCAGCACAGCCTGAGGATCGATATGATCTACGGCAGGATCTGGACTATAGAACAGGTCACACTAGATCCATTTATGGATCTAGGGGATAATCTCCCACTAGACGGGATGGCTACCAATCGTGGCTTGACCGCAACCACAAAAACCAGGAACAATACCGGGCCCAGAAAACAGCCGACTTCCGGCGCGACGTAGCCCAGATCAAAGGCGCCGCACACCCACTGTGTTTCACAGACGAGGTCATGCAGCACCAGTTCCCCGAAGGGTTTAAGCCCGTCAACATAAAACCATATGACAGAGTGACGGACCCGGCCGTGTGGATCGAGGACTTCCTCCTTCACATTCATATGGCCAGAGGCGACGACCTCCAGGCTATCAAATACTTACCACTCAAACAGAAAGGACCAGCTTGGCACTAGTTAAACAATCTCCCCGAAAACTCCATTGGGAGTTGGGAGGAGCTCGAGGACGCCTTCCGATCTAACTTCCAAGGCACTTATGTCAGGCCCCCGGACTCTTCGGATTTAAGCAACGTCGTCCAGAAAGCCGGCGAATCAGCCAGGCAATTCTGGAATCGGTTCCTGACTAAGAAGAAACAGATCGTCGATTGTCCAGATGCCGAGGCAATAGCCTCGTTCAAACACAACATCCGGGACGAATGGCTAGCCCGCCAGCTCGGCCAGGATAAGCCAAGAACAATGTCCTCCCTCACCTCACTTATGACCCGCTTTTGCGCGGGCGATGACAAGGCTGGCTCGTTGAAGCCACAATCCCGAAGACCCCGGCTCCTCTAAAGTTCGGGATGGTAATGGGAAGCCAAGGTGCAATAAAAACAAACGCCTCCATAGCAACATCGACTCAGAAGACACTGCCGTAAATGCCGGTTTCCGCAATTCCAAATCCGGACAACGGAAGAAGACCTCTAAAGGGAACAGGGATGGACCTACCGCTTTGGACAAAATCATGGATAGGCCCTGCCAGATCCACGTCACACAAGACAAGCCGGCCACCCACACCAACAGAAACTGTTGGGTATTCAAACAGGTCAGCAAGCTCGCGGCCGAGGAGCAGAGCAAGGGCCCGCGCAGCGAGGATGATGAAGATCCTCATGGCCCGAGCAATAGCAGGCAGAAGCAATTCCCTCCTGAGATAAAAACTGTGCACATGATATATGTCACACATATGCCAAACAAGGAGAGGAAACCCGCCCTTCGGGAGGTCTACGCCGTAGATCCCATAGCTCCGAACTTTAACCCATGGTCGGCTTGCCCGATCACCTTTGATCGTAAGGATCACCTGACCAGTATCCGTCATGGAGGCTCGGCCGCCCTTGTACTAGATCCCGTCATCGATGGATTCCACCTCACTAGAGTCCTCATGGACGGAGGAAGTAGCCTTAACCTGATTTCCTCAGACATGGTGAAAAAGATGGGAATTGACCCTTCAAGAATTAAACCCAGCAACACTACCTTCAAGGGAGTCATCCCTGGCGTCGAAGCACGCTGCTCGGGTACCGTGACGCTGGAAGTAGTGCTCGGCTCGCCCGACAACTTTCGCAACCAAGACTTGATCTTCGATATCATCCCTTTCCGTAGCGGCTATCATGCACTGCTTGGCCATACATTGTTCGCTCGCTTTAACGCCATTCTCCACTACGCATACCTGAAGCTCAAGATTCCTGGACCCAAGGGGGTCATCACCGTCAACAGCAATACGGAACGCTCCCTCCGGACCGACGAATACAAAGCGGCTTTAGCAGCCGAATTCCAGTCCGGCATCGAGCGCGACCCGATCTCCCGAAGCAATCCCCCGCTCACCACCAATAGGGATATGCCCCCACAACAAGGCCCCGCTACCCGTCAGGTACGTACCTAGAAGGCACAATTTCGCGCTTAAAATACCATGGGCAGCTGGGGGGACACACTATCAAAACCGAGTGGTCGGCTTGACCGAACTACTCTCAACACAGCAGACGCAATCCAGGACCTGGCAAGCGTCAAGCTCACGCATGTCATGGTGATTTTACATGTACCTCTCTCAAAGGTCCGTTCGCCGATTGAAACCACCTTTAAAGGAGCACACAACCCCTCAAGAGCAAAGGAGCGGAGGTGCATCAGGACACGCCAGGGACATCAAGCCACCTATCGAGGACCCCGAGTGAAACTTCCCTTTATAGAAGTTTATTTCTAAACAAAATACATGTAACAGTTGTGCCCGCCATATGAATTGTAAAAATTCATCATATATAAAGATCATCTCTTACGATCCGTTTATGGCATTTTATAAAGTGTTTCCCACTCCCCGCTTCCGGCAACAAAATTGTTCGGTACACGTTAGACGCAATCGGCTAATAGACCGGGGGCTTGACTACAAAACTCGCCCCAAGCATCGTCCCGGCATTATCCTCTATATGTACGGCATCTCGGATTTCGTGTTATATGAACTGGTTTCGAATTATGTCTTAGGTCAAAGGTTTTGTTGCCCAGCTCATGTGCTTACCCTCTTACGTTCCGCTCGTTCGGCTGAAAGGGTAAAGGGAGAACCACTGTGATTGTATTTCCAGCTCGCCTAGTTAAGTACCTTAGTGGAGAAAGCTGAAAATCGACTGTCATAATAAGTGAGAACCAGTCTGCAATCCGAGCACAAGTGTCAAACTAAAAATCGATGGAGGTTATTACGTGTCATACGAGGGGTTTGTATCTTCACAAACCATGTGGTAATAGCTTTTCACCTCGGTATATCCGAATATCACAAAACACTGGGGGCTAGTAACCAGCCCCCGCCGTCAAGCTCCTTCGACTAAGTGAAAGCACTAAAGCCACATAGTCTGATTGCCTTGTTCCCCCCTCTCGCACCACCGCCTCTGGGCTCCGATAATTCGGCTAAGGGTAAAATTGCGGAGGTCGGAACATCTCTTGTAATATTTACATGGGGTCTAAAGCCGACGACTGGCAACTTTCAGTTTCAAAGGGCCACACAGGAGTCAAAATAATCCAAATCTCAAAAGCATGATAAACCATGCATACACATTATAAAACAAAATATTCATTGAGCATACAATAATGTGTTAATTCGTAAATTACATCCTTGGGGCATTGGGTCTCTACCGACCGAGCACCCTCCATCGCAGCAGCGAAGTACATCTCGGGGCGCCTATGCTCCTTCCCAGGAGGCGGGGGCGTAGTAGCCATCTCGAGCGGCTTCATCCCTGGCCAGTGCATCATGGTCCTTGCAAAGGCCATCCATGCTCCCTCAATGCATACAGACCGTTTCAGGACCTCAATTCGGGAGGAGGCGTTGCAAAGCTTCTGCACCAGGCCGAAATAACTACTCGGTAGCGGCTCTGCAGGCCACAACCGAATGCAGAGGTCCTTTAAGGCCGGCTCCGCCATCCTATGCAGCTCCATTAGCTGCTTCCTTTGATAGTTGAGAAGGGGACGGGGCTCGGGAGTCTGAAATTGCGCCCAGAACAGTCTCTGTTCCGCATACCCATCCCGAGTCGCAAAGTGCTTGGCCGCGTCCGCTGCACTCCTCGGGAGATCCATAAAGGCGCCTGAGGAATGCCGCAACCGAGTAAGATGAGCAAACCTGTTACCACCAAAGGCACATCGCAGTAAGTACGGCTTACCATCCGCGATCATCTTGACTTGGCGAAGTTCTTCTTCAAAAGACCGCCTATCTACACGCTCCGACTTAAGCTCGGAGGATAGCAAGGACAGATCGACCGCTAGTCCTTGGTCTTTTGCTCGAGGGCCTCGCACTTGGTGCTTGCAACTTGGAGCTCTTGCTGCACCTCGGCCACCTGAGCTTCGTGCTTGTCGCTGGCAACCTTCAGAGGGCTCAATTCGGTAGCCGCTTTTTCGGCCGCCATCTTATGATCGGCGGCCTCTTGCTTGGCCCTCTCCAGCTCAGCCTTGAAGTTCTCGACCATGGAATTCACGGCTGTAAATACAATGGGAAGCCAGATTTCAGGAATGAAAACCCGAAAACCTCAATTAATGAGGATGATAAAGGGTCTTCGCGGTATAATTCAAACTTACTTTGCATTTCATCAAACCGTTTGTTCAAGCTGTCAAGCTCCTCGTCGGAACTCTTGAGCTTCTGGTTCAGCTCTGCCAGTTCCATGGCATTGGCAGCCGCCGCTGAAGACGAGGCCTGCAAAGCAAACTTTTGTGAGACACACTTCCGAACTGTTGGTCCTAGACCCCTTCGCCACATCATCTCTGGAACCAATCAATTTTCAAGGGACACGAATTGTCTTGCTCGAGACATTAGGTTCTCTGATCCCCAGATAAGTTTTTCAAACTCACCCATGGCTCGGGGGCTGCTATACCTATACGGAATATATAAACCTCACAAATAAATTTCTCCTTGAGAAAAGAGCATTACATGGCTTACCTTGAAGCCCGCCAATAGACTGCCGAAGGCCTCCTTTAGTCCGCTATCAACGGACTGAATGCCTTGCAGTGATCTTCGGCGATGGAGGAGCTATGCAAAGCCTCCTCCATCATGGTTGGCCACTCGGTTGCAGCCTGCCCCGTCACGGGCGGCACCGGCGGTGGCACTTTCGCTCCCCCTTCCTGAGAAGGTAGGGTCGTCGACATCGGAGGCTGGGAGGTCTCTGAAGTCGTCTTCAGAGGGAGCTCCGATGAGTCGCGGCCTCCCTCTTTGCTCGCCAAGAGGGGCTCGACCTCCTTGTCTTCGGTCGCCAAGGTATGAGCCTCGGTCATGACCTCCTCACCCCTAGTGTTCGGTCGGGGAGGGGTCCGTCGGGATATCACCTTCACGGCCTCTTCAGCGGCCTGAGGGGAAGAGGTGCGGGACGCAGTTCCGTTCTCTGCCAGCTCGGCTGGCGGGGGATCTCCCTCTGAGACCTGTTCGGTCGGGAGATCGCTGGCGGGGCTACAATGCGAAAGACCTTTGTCCGGTCAGTAATAGAAACTTTCTATAAGCACAACATAAAGTGTTCGGATTCGGTACCTCTGGGCCGGGGGCTTGGCCCTAGGGGCCCTCTGAGGGATCCTCTTGAAGGTCTCGGATTCCTCATCGGAATCCGGGATGACATCTGGCAGGACCACTTTGGCCCTGCAGGGTCTCTTTGGGGAGGGGGGAGCTGGATCCTCCTCGACATCCACAGATGCCGCCCTCTTCCTTGTTTGGGGGGAATCGACTTCCCCCCCTTCCTCCATCTACTCCTCCTCATGAGCAGAGGAGGCCTGGGTCTCCCCGGACCTAGCGTTCGAAGGGCCTCTTAGGCGGAGACCTTCTCAGGTCTCCTTCTTCTCTCCCTTCTTCTTCTTCTCTGGCGCCAAATACGGCGCCATGACCAGCGTCGCCGTCAGAAGGGCTGATCTGGGGGCTTCGGGCAGCAGGGCAGGACCATTGATCCGCAGGGCCTTGGCCAGCCAGCCCTATGGAGATAAAGAGGGAGAGGTTAAAATCCTTGCCAAGAGATTGATCCCGAGGATAAAAATAGAAACTTTACCTTGAGCGGAGGGTTTTTGGCGCCCAGGCCGGTGTCTTCCTCCGTGGCCGGTCATTCCTCCTGAGGCTTGAACAATGCCTTCCACAGCTTGTCCCGAGTACTGCGGTAAAGCTTGTGCACAGTGGGAGGGTCGTCAGACTCATAGGCCCACGTTGGCGTAGCCCGGAGCTGGTAAGGGAGGAGACGACGGCGGAGCATGACCTGGATCACGTTGCTCAGTCCGACGTTCGCTTCTAGCATCTGCGTGATACAATCCTGCAGCACTTTCACTTCCATGGCCGGCCCCTAGTCCAGGCCTTTCTTGATCCACGAGGTCTGCCTCGCGGGGGTCCGGATCTGAACTCGGGAGGTGTCGCCTAGTCTGCGGCACGTGGTTCAGTGATGTGGAACCACTCCTTTTGCCAGGTCTTGACGGTGTCGATGAAGGTGCCCTCCGGCCACTGGACCCGCGGGAGCTTGCTGATCACTGCCCCTCCGCAATCCGCGTGCTAGCTTCTTACGGTCTTCGACTTGACATTGAAGACCTTCAGCCATAAGCCGAAATGCGGTTGGACCCACAAAAAGGCCTCGCAGACGATGATGAAAGACGATATGTGCATAATGGAGTTCGGGGGAAGATCGTGGAAGTCTAACCCATAGAAGAACATCAAACCCCTTACAAAGGGGTGCAGTAGAAAGCTTAGTCCCCGGATGAAATGGGGAATGAACACCACCCGCTCCCCGGGCTTTGGCATTGGTATTACTTGACCCTCTTCGGGGGCGCGGTGGACGACATCGACTGGGAGGTAGCCGGTGCGCTTCAGCTCCTGGATGTCGTCCTCGGTGACACACGAAACCTCCTACTTGCCTTGCGAGCCTGAGCCAGCCATGGGCGCGCTTGGGGAAGGGGGAGGGGTGTCTTGGAGGGAGCTAGAAGAAGATTAGATTTGTGCGCTTGGAGCGAAGGAGGCTTGAGAGAGCGAATCTGAGGAGCGTGGAGAGGTTTTGGGGATTTTTCTCCCTTTTATGGAAGGCTGTAATACCAAGCGTCCTCTTACTGCGTCGTGGGCTGCGTCGCTTCCTGAAGCAACCGCTCCATTATGCGCTCGTGGGATAACCCAAATCATAGATCATATCTTGTAAAAAATGGAGCACGATCTTCAAGTTTATTAGACGTGCCAATAAAAGGGCGGCCTCGAACCGTGAATCGAGTCTTTGTAACTGGTTAAGTGGCCGCGGTCTGTCTTAGCCTTTCGTTAGAAAGGTTGTCACGGAAGCCACTGTTCATACTCAGGCGTTTGGCCTTCGAAGCTAAGCAAGGTATGTTCGGAAAGCAGGGTGTCATCGGTGGCCGAGATAAGGGTGACCGAGCATTAAGGGAAGAAAAGAACTCACCCCGCAAGCCGGACACTCTGGACGTGCAGAGCAGCTAAATGTCATGAAGACCAGCATTGGAGGCTAGTTCGGGGGCTACTGAGGGAGTCCGGGATTAAGGGGTCCTCGGGCCGTAACTATCGTACTCATCAATACAATCAAGCAGGACAGAGGGTTTTACCTCCTCACGAGGGCCCGAACCTGGGTAAACACCGTCTCCTTCGTCCCCTATTAACCATCGATCCTAGATTCATAGTTCGGGACCCCCTACCCGTGATCTGCCAGTTTTGACACCGACACCGGCGACAGAAATAGCCCCCGCCGTCTCCGCCATACGAGGTTGTCGCCAAGTTAGGGTAACGCCTCAAATTCTTTGCACTCCCAGTCCGATTCATGTGCAAAAGATTAAGTTCCATCTTCTTCCCACCGTGTGAACAAGTTCCGTCCACAAGAAATTCCATTACATTAGAGAACGAAGAATTTTTAGGTTTAAGCATCCGCAAATCGAATCTCGGTGTCACCGAGTCATAAAAATCGGCTCTACCGATTTTTGCTTTAGGGCTACCGAGAACAACTTCGGTGAGACTAAGTGGCTATTTTCAGTGAAACCGAAGAAGCTGCCAAGTCTCTGTTAAGGAAGTTGTGTGTCTCGGTGGCTCCGAAATTTTGGACTCGGTGGAACCGAAATCCTTTTTGCAGAAGATTAAATTTAAGATTCTGAGTTCAAATTTGAGAAAACCTTCTATGTTTTGTGATGCTCAACCCCTCTGCTCTTCTTTACTCTATTCATAGGGTCAGCATGTCAGGGTCTGATGATAGCCAGAATGACTTCAAGGAGAGGAAGTTGACATGAGTTCCGGCACAATCCCAGATGCTAGTTCTTCTTCTTCAGAAGATCCAGGAACCCCAAGTTCTCATGGGCTTCCCAAGGCTGCCACAAGGGCAAGAAGAAAGTTGAATTCTGATGAGGAGGATTCAGACTTTGTGCCAGAGGATGTTCTTGCCAAGAAGTAGCAAGACAAGAAAGAGGAGGCTGCCAAGAAGTCTGCTTCTGAGGCAAACCTCACCTAAGAGGACAATCAGGAAAGAGTATGATAGCTCTGAGACTATGAGAGCACCTGAGAGTGCCAGAGCAAACACTTCATTATCTGTTGAGCCTCCAAGGAAATCTTTGCCTAAGAAGTCAGGAGAGAAGAAGAGAGCTAGGAAGAGAATTGCACGTGTCATTGGCAGGCCTACTTCCATGTATGAAGACCCAGCTGAGGCTGAGGAAGAGGAGGAGGAGGAAGAACCAGCTGCCAAAGCTCCTCCATCTAAGAAGAAGAAACTGCTTGTAGATGCTATGCCAAAGCAAGCTCCATCAAAGAGCAAGCAGTTTGAACCCAAGAAGCCGGCAGCTTCTTAGTCTAAGAAGACTACCAGGGACATTCCTCTTGCAGCAAAGAACAAGAGATCTTCCACCTTGGAAGAAGAGGATGACATCTCAGTTTTGAGGAAGCTTAGACCACACTTGTCAGTACACAATGATGCTCACCCACTAGCTGAAGATATGAAGAAGAGAAAGGATGCAGGATTGAGGATGTGGAGAGCTAATGATCCATATACCTCCAGGACAAAGACTGTTGTAGATGACAGAGTCTACACCAAGGAACAACATGATTTCTATGAGACTGTCCTTTTGGATAAGAGCCCAGCTGTCAGTGATATGAGGTATGTTGACTGGGCCTATATCAAGGAAAATGAGGACTACTTTCCCAGTGTGGAGGACAACTTCAAGTGCGTTGACATTGAGAGATTTGTTGGGAGAGAGTTCACTACGTGGAATGATGAGATGATCATGCAGTTCTACTCCACTGCTCACTTCTACCCAGATGGCCGCATAATATGGATGACTGAGGGAGTCAGGTACCAATCCACTGTTAATGAGTGGGCTACCATCTTGGGAGCCCAACAGGTAGAAGAAGAAGACTTGGATGTCTATGATGAGGCCAAGATGAGTCACAATTCAATGGCAAATATGTACAAGGAGATTCCATCCACTCATGTGCATTCACATAAATTTGCCTCTGTCTATCATTTGCAAGCAGGACTACCCACCACTAACACTATCTTGAGGTACACATTGATGCCCTAGTCTGGAGATGATAAGATGATCAGGGGGTATTCAATTAACATGCTGCACCACATAGACACCCACATGAGGATTAGAGTGATAGATTTGATTGTTGAGACAATCAAGAGGACAACTGCCGATCAGAAACGATCTTGTGGATATGCACCTTACATTTTGATGCTCATCAACTCCAAGCTGGAAAAGAATGTATATGCAGTTGATCGTCCTCATATGCCACTTCAGCCAGAATTTGAGGATAATGTAGTGGTGATGGATCCCAGTCATCCCACTTCATCTACTGCACAGGCAGAGGCAGAGGCAGCTAGAGCCACTAGTGCTCAAGTTCGTAGGACTAAGAGTGAGCAAATGGATCTTCTCATTAACACCATCCAGGGTATGCAGAAGGACATCAAGAACATCTTGCTAAATCAAGAAAGCCTTGAGAGGATAGTGGAAGATAAGTTCATTACATTGAACAAGAAGGTGGACGAGCTGACGAAGACTGGATGAGCTCTAGAAGGAAGTGGATGCAGTGCCTAGCCCTCATTCCTCTGATGATGATGATAGTCGACCTCTCAGGACTAGCACTCAATTCAAGACCCGGTCCAGGACTCCTACTGTGCCAGCTCCAGAGACGAGGCCTACCTCATCAGCACCTGCCACGGCAACATCAGTTCGTCCTGCACCTCTAGTGTCTACTCCACCACCTCAGAGGACTTCAGCCGAAGCATTTGCGAATGCTCTTCATTCGACTCCTTCGACAGCCACAGGAGCAGCTTCATCGTCTCATGGAGGAGACCATGCCCAGAGGCGACGATTAGCTCTATATCTTTGAACTTTTTGGTAACTTGTTGCCAAAGGGGGAGAGGTTATTGATCATAGGGTTTCGAGAGAGTGTGTGTTGCATTTTGGTTCCTCTCTGCAGTTTAAAAACATTTGGTTTGTCGTGTTTGAAAACTTTGTCGGTGTTTGATCATATACTTTTGTGTGATGCTACTACTTTGCTATCTTTGTGATGTCTATAAGATGATCATTCACTTAATGATTGGTGTGATATGCTTATGCAATTCATTCATATTAATTTTTGCGCACCACCAAGTTGTATGAGACATAGAAGAGTGACCCATGATCCTAACCGATTGTGCATTTGCATTCAAACGCAAATTTAAAATAATGCACAAATTTAGGGGGAGCTCTTGCTTATCACATACCTCTCAAAGCGACGATGCTATTCATTGATTATATCTTTTATCGAAGCTTTGATCTATATGTTGTCATCAATTACCAAAAAGGGGGAGATTGAAAGCACAACTTCTCCCTAGGTGGTTTTGGTAATTAATAATAACATATATTTCATTGGACTAATGTTTCCACCAAGTGTATCTCAGGAAAAAGTTCAATGATGGGATTGGCTAAGGATTGTGTGGAGAACCTCAGCAAGGAAAGGAAGGAATAAGATTGGCCATGCTTCAAGAATGAGGACTCTACATTTTACATTGTGTGAGAAATCACTTTTGAGTCCATAGGAAAGCCAATACTATTAAAAGGGGATGAGGTAAATATGATGATCTGGTTGCTCAAGTGCTTAGAGATTACCCACCAAAAATACTCACCCACTTTCCCACACAAATCTTCTGTCCAAAGCCAAAAGTCAAAATTTGGTAACACCAACATTTCTCATTCGGATCCACCGAGTTTTACCCTAGACAGAAGCCAAACCAAACCCTAGCATCTCGGTACTACCAACATTCCATTTGGTGCAACCGAAACCAGTGACCAACTCTCTGTTAGCCATTTTCAAGAATCTGTCCCACCGAGTTTTGAGAATCGGTCTCACCGCGTGTTGGACCAACTCTCTGTTAACCAATTTCTTAAAATCGGTACCACCGATTTTGAGGAATTGGTCTCACCGAATTTTGGTAACTGCCTAGGTCACCCATATCGGTACCACTGAGATTCATATATCGGTCTCACCGAAAACGCCAAAGTTGTCACATTTTGCACTAGTCGGTGCAACCGACTTTTCACTTCGGTTTCACCAAGTTGGGCAATAATGTTGTAACGGTTGGACTTTTGGAGATGCCTATATATACCCCTCCACCACCTCTCACTTGCAAGATAAGCACTCAGAACATACACCCACTTGCCATATCCAATTTTCTGAGAGAGAACCACCTACCCTTGTGTTGAGGTCAAGATCACCCACTCCAACCATATGGATCTTGATTTCTAGACTCCCCAAGTTGCTTTCCATCCAATCAATCTCTTCTATCCATGCCAATCTTATGACAGAGTGATTGAGTGTTGAGGAGACTATCTTTTGAAGCACAAGAGCAAGGAGTTCCTCATACTACCACATCTACTACCTTTTGGAGGGTGGTGCCTCCTAGATTGGTTAGGTGTCTCTTGGGAGCCTCCTTGTTCGTGATTGTGGAGTTGAACCAAGAGAGTTTGTAAGGGCAAGGAGATCGCCTACTTCGTGAAGATCTACCCCGAGTAAGGCTAGTCCTCCGTGGACGTAGGCCATCATGGAATAGACGGGTTTGCTACTTCGTGGACACTTGGTGGGTGGAGCCCTCCGTTGACTCTCACGACCGTTACCCTCCGTGGGTTGAAGTCTCCATAAACGTGGACGTATGATAGCACCACCTATCGGAACCACAGGAAAAATCTTCGTGTCTCCAAATTGCATTTGATCTTCTCATCCCTACCCTCTTACATATGTGTGTCTTTACATTCCGCTGCAGTACTCATAGATATGCATGTGTAGGGTGAACTTGACTTGCTACAATTGCTAAAATCTGCCAACAACTAAAATTGGGAAAAGGTTAGATTTTTATTTGGTCAAGTAATCTAATCATCCCCCATCTAGACCTACTTTCGATCCTACACGAAGCCCTGCCGGGATTGCTCCACCACCATCTCCACCACGCCGTCGTGCTGATTGATATCCCATCTACTTCTCCTCCCATGCTTGCTGGATCAAGAAGGAGGAGACGTCATCGAGCCTCACATGTGCTGAACGCGGAGGTGTCGTCCGTTCGGTGCTAGATCGGACCGGATCGCGATTGGATTGTGAAGAGTATGACTACATCAGCCGCGTTATATACGCTTTCGCTTAGCGATCTACAAGGGTATGTATATACACTCCCCCCTCTCGTAGCTATGCATCTCCATAGATAGATCTTCGGTGTTCGTTGGAATTTTTTTGTTTCCCATGCAATGTTCCCCAACATATCGTGTGGTGAACTTGGACTAGAGCGATCGTATTGAAGATGAGAACGTGCTCGAGGAGGACTTTCTTCGAAAGAGTATTCCGTTGAATAACGACTTGAGTGATGTCGCCTTGGCTATGTAGAGATGTTGAAGGAGCGCAGTTGACTATCAAGGAACGAAGCTCGTCCATTTGGCTTGATAACTTGGTGTCGAGGTAGTCCCGCACAAGTCAATGACGAGTTGCTCGATGCAATCGTTCAAGACATCTTGTGTTTGGCGCATTGCCTTTTGTGCGCCGAAGAATGCATCTTGGTGACTTAGTCGTTCTTGTCGTCGTCATGTTCCTCAAATGTAGGGTTGGGTATGCTTGACCTATCCATAGTACTCAAGTAGATATAAGTGGAAGAATGAGAAGACAATACCAAATTACCTTTCTGTAAGTTGAAAATGGATCAGAGATCACTCGATGTGCAAATATGGAAATAGTAGAATTGGTACCGGAGATCGTCCTTCTCACACCTACACAAATAAGGCTCATGGAGTAGCTTGGTTAGGATGATGGCACAAAATTCAAGCAATTCGTAGACAAGATTCAATAATGTTGAAAGGGATTCGCAAATTCGCAAGTAAGACAAGATAGATAAATCGCAATGAGTATACACGAAAATACACACACGGATAGATAAGTGGAGTTGTGCAACCAATGAATGAGCACAAAATGTGGAATTCACGAAAAAGCTTGTGTTGCACAACACTAGAGAGACGCTAGCACGCTTGCTTAAATGGGCATGATACGAACTTGTGCACAACCTATAAGAAACAAAATGTGTCGTCTTCGTATTCCCGACTTTGCTATGTTTGTATGAGGCATGATGTCACTCGCTCAAGTGATCCAAGATGATCAACTATGATATGCAAAATTGGCGATGCTATTACTTTTGATCGTTCTTAAAAGCTTTGCTCCTCTTTCTTTTTGTGATGATATTATGTATGGTCACTATGCGGGACGTGCACACCAATATCGTAAGTATGTATGCGGGTACTATTGTAACACAAGAGATGATACTATGATATATGCACGCAATTGAAGCTATGTGGAGTATGTATCACTAAAGTGCACAAGTGGCGTAGCCCAGCAATACTCAATGGCTAGTCTTGATAGGCAAATAACGCAAATAGGCTCGGGATAACAATGCAATGGCAAGGGTGTAAACAAGAGCGTTATCGCGGTTACCGTCCTTGCTTATGGTGAGGTGTAAACGATGAGTTGGTCGGCGACGATTTAGGGTGATGATGAGCGGCGATGTTGGTGTAGAACCACTCCTAAGTAGCCGAAACACCTTAGGAAGTGGCAAGTTCATGGCTCGAAATATCAAATGCCAAAAGTTGCTTAAGACTTGGCGGTGGTTGCGGAAGAAAATGGTGGAAATCGATGAAAATCAGTGAAAACAAGGCAAAGTTGCCTAGCTGTCCGCGTCAGGCTGGATATCCTGGCCTTTTGGCTGGATGTCGGGGGGTCGGACCAGATATCCGGGCTGCCCGATCCAGATCGGGTCTTGGGATCCCACGAACTTGTGCATGAACACAAAATTTTGGCGAAATTGGGGGCGATTTTGTGGATGAAAAATCGATGGGGATGAAGGAGAAAAGCTAGATCCACTCCTCCACAACGAAATCCATGGATCAAAATCAACAAAATTTCCTCAAATCCAACGAATCTAAGAAATTTTGGTATGACTATTTTAGTGAGAATTTTCGAAATTAGGTGAAATCAAAAGAAAAATTGGCTAGAAAGTTGGGGATGAGACTCCAAAGTGTGAATCAACGTGGCTCATGATACCAAGATGATACGGGGCCAACCGGATGGATGTCAATCTTTTCACATGATGGATGGGAAAGGGAGAAATCGAAAGGGAAAACACAAACTCTCAAGAACGAACCCCAACCACGCATCCACTAGATCCATAGAAAACACCCGAGATACAAGGAACCACGTCAACAAAAGGATATAAGTAATGGTAGTCTTCCCACTCCGGAGGAGGGGCATTGAAATCCCGGAGGAGCTTCCCTACAAGAGGGGCCTTGGCATCCTCTTAGATCTTCTCACATAGAGGTCATCTCCATGGGAGGAGGTAAGTGGAAGGAGTTATGATCCACAATCTCTAAAGCTAAACATAAGTTAACCCCAGATGGAGGAGGGAGACGTCTATTTATAGTCCAAGACGAGTGAGGGTGAGAAAAGAGGGGATACATGGGCCTTTCGCCCGCATCTTCCCATGCAAGGGCCGATGTCCGGATGTCCGGGGCTTCAGGACGGGCTGGATGTCCAGGCCAGGAGCCGGATGTTCCGGGGTTGGGCCGGATGTTCGGGGCTTGGACGTGTGATTCCGCACGGTTCTGGACTGGACGCGCTGGATTTCCGTCCAAGGGCCGGATATCCGGGCCGATACCGGATGTAAGGCTGTTGTAGCATCAGCTGGCCTGGTTCTCTGGTTCGGTGGGGCCAGATATCCGGGGCTTGGGCCAGATGCCCGAGGCCTGGAGGTGCTTGATGCCTTCCTTTGGAGATCTCTTCCATCCGCCTTGGCGCCCACCTTCATGGTTGCTTGGTCTTCACTCTGAGCATCTTTGAGGTCACTCCCATGGTACCTAAGCATGCCTATGGTCTCCGCTTGAAGTAGCATCCAAGTCCCGAGAGTATCAAATGGAGAATATGATAGAGGCGAAGTTGTCCCTGTCTTTCGATGAGATGTGACTATCATTTATGGTGGAGTAGACTTTGACGATCCGACTACGAATGTGTGATGATGTCGCACCTTAGCAATTGATGAACCAACTCCAAGAGGTTATTGACCAAGCTAGAGCATCATCAACCTGACCACGAGGGTCTGTTTCCTTCACGCAAACGAAGAACAAGCAAGAAACTGATATTGCAATCTGGATATTGCGAATATAAGAGGAAAGCTTTATTGATGAAAGTGGGTTCTATAACATCTTGGTCTGGTCGTAGAACACAAACAAAGGACGCGAAGTTGCAACTATGGCAAACTTTTAATCTAAACAAAACCTAAGTCTAAACGGTACCCTAAGGGCTGTATATATGGGGGAATAGAGGAGGGTTTCATGGCCCTTTGGAGGAGGGGTCTGAAACCAATCCTAACGCAATTCCCCCACACATACGAACTCTAAAAACATCCTACAATGTGGTATTTCAAAATTACATGGGTCTTGCACAAAAATAAGGTGGTGCAACACCTATAATAGCCTATGGGTGAAATTTATAAAGTGGCATCTTGAATATTCCGTCCAAGCTTTCATGCTCTCATTATGGTGGCTTCAAAGTGCGAAAATCACCACTAGAAGCTCCATTGTTCTTTCTCGCACGCGCACCTTCTTCTCCTTCTTGTTCCCACTCCAATGGCCATCCTTCTTGTCCATGCTAGGTCCTTCATTCATAAGTAAAACAGAAGTATCTAATTTAGGCAGCATCATATGTTCATGAACATTAGAAAGATTACGAAGAACGAAAGTACCTGGTAATTCAATTGGCGTGCGCGAGCTCTAGTAATTGGTCCAGGATGTATAGCAGCAGGGGTTGTGGGTGTAACAATGGTATTGATGTCCTCCTCATCCTCCCCTTCTTGAATTGAAATCGTCCTCGACGGAAGCTCATCTTCCTCACCCAAATAAGGCTTCAAATTTGCAATGTTAAAAGTGGGACTAGCCCTAAACTCTGTAGGCAGCTCAAGTTTATATGCATTATCATTTATTTTCCCTAACACCTTGAAAGGACCATCAGCACATGACATTAGCTTTGACTTGCGCAAATCAGGAAATCTATCCTTATGCAAATGTAACCAACCAAGATCTCAAGGTGCAAATTCAACATGTTTTCTACCCTTATCTCCAGCAAGTTTGTATTTAGCATTCATACGCTCATTGTTTTCCTTAGTTACCTCAGGCATTTTAAAGATCAATTCAACACATTGTTTAGCATCAAAATTTGCCTTCTCCGAAGATGAAAGAGGCAACAAATCAATAGGTGCACGAGTTATGAAACCATACACAATGTCAAAATGGTACATTTTACTAGTAGAATGCAATAAACGATTATGAGCAAATTCAATATGAGGCAAGCATTCTTCCCTAATTTTCTAGTTATTCTTCAAAACAGCCTTAAGCATAGTTGACATTGACCTATTGACTACTTCAGTTTATCCCTCAGTTTGGGGGTGACATGCAGTACTAAAAAACAGTTTAGTCCCCCCCCCCTTACACAATAAATATCTCCAAAAGTGACTAAGAAATTTAGCATCACGATCTGAAACAATTGTATTTGGCACACCATGCAAGCGAACAATTTCACGAAAGAACAAATCAGCAACATTAGCAGCAACATCACTTTTATCACATGGTATAAAGTGTGCCATTGTTGAAAATCTATCCACGACAAAAAATATGCTATCACTCCCCTTATTTGTTCGAGGTAAACCTAAAACCAAGTCCATAGATATGTCCTCCCAAGGAACACTAGGTACAGGCAAAGGCATATATGAACCATGAGGATTGAGTCGTAACTTAGCTTTTTGACATTTAGTGTAGCGAGCAACAAAATGCTCAACATCTCGTTGCATCTTTGTCCAAAAGAAATGTGTAGCAAGTATATCCTCCATCTTCTTCACGCCAAAGTGTCCCATTAATCCTCCTCCATGCGCCTCCTGTAACAACAAAAGATGAGCGGACCTAGCTGGAACGCATAGCTTGTTAGCATGGAACACAAGTCCATCATTAATGACGAACTTTTTCCATGTTCTCCCTTCTTTACAATTCGCCAACACATCTTTAAATTCAGCATCATGCACATATTGATCTTTGATGGTCTCCAAACCAAATATTTTAAAGTCAAGTCATGAAAGCATAGTATAACGACGAGGCAAAGCATCAACAATAACATTTTCTTTACCCTTCTTGTGTTTAATGACATGAGGGAAAGTCTCAACGAATTCAACTCATTTAGCATGTCTACGGTTCAGTTTTGCTTGACTTTTATTATGTTTCAAAGATTCATGATCAGAATGTATAGCAACATTATATAAGGCCCAAAGAATTTGTTATACATTCTGATCATGAATCTTTGGAACATATAAAAAGCCAAGCAAAAATGAGCCGTAGACATGCTAAATGGGTTGAATTCATTGAAACTTTCCCTTATGTCATTAAACACAAGAAGGTTAAAGAAAATGTTATTGCAGATGCTTTGTCTTGTTGTTATACTATGCTTTCACAACTTGACTTCAAAATATTTGATTTGGAGACCATCAAAGATCAATATGTGCATGATGCTGAATTTAAGATGTGTTGCAGAATTGTAAAGAAGGGACAAAATGGAACAAATTTGTCATTAATGATGGATTTGTGTTCCGTGCTAACAAGGTATGAGCTCCATCTAGCTCTATTCGTCTTTTGTTGTTGTAGGAGGCGCATAGAGGAGGATTAATGGGACACTTTGGAGTGAAGAAGACGAAGGACGTACTTGCTACACATTTCTTTTGGCCAAAGATGAGACGGGATGTTGAGCGATTTGTTGCTCGCCGCACTACATGTCAAAAAGCTAAGTCACGACTCAACCCTCATGGTTTATATATGCCTTTGCCTGTACCTAGTGTTCCATGGAGGATATATCTATGGACTATGTTTTAGGTTTACCTCGAACAAAGAAGGGGAGGGATAACATATTTGTTGTCGTGGATAGATTTTCGAAAATGGCACACTTTATACCATGTCATAAAAGTGATGATACTGTTAATGTTGCTGATTTGTTCTTTCGTGAAATTATTCGCTTGCATGGTGTGCCAAATACAATTGTTTCAGATCATGATGCTAAATTTCTTAGCCACTTTTGAAGATGTTTATGGGCTAAGTTGGGGACTAAATTGTTTTTCAATACTACATGTCATCCCCAAACTAATGGACAAACTGAAGTAGTCAATAGATCATTGTCTACTATGCTTAGGGTTGTGTTCAAGAATAACTTGAATCTATGGGAAGGATGCTGGCCTCATATTGAATTTGCTTATAATCATTCGTTGTATTCTATTACTAAGATGTGCACTTTTGAAATTGAGTATGGTTTCCTACGTCCTGCACCTATTGATTTGTTGCCTCTTCCATCGTTGGAGAAGGTTAATTTTGATGCTAAACAATGTGCTTAATTGATCTTAATGATGCATGAGTTAACTAGGGAAAACACTAAGCGTATGAATGCTAAATATGAACTTGTCGGAGATAAATGTAGAAAACATGTTGTCTTTGCACGTGGAGATCTTGTTTGGTTACATTTGCGTCAGGAAACCTTTTTCCTGATTTGCGAAAATCAAAGCCCATGCCACGTGTTTGAGGGTCCATTTAAGGTGTTAGAAAAAATAAATGATAATGCGTATAAAATTCAGCTACCTGCAAATTTTGAGGTTAGTCCCACATTTAACATTGCGGATATGAAGCCTTATTTGGGTGAGGAAGATGAGCTTTCATCGAGGACGAATTCATTTCAAGAAGGAGGGGGGATGATGAGGACATTCCTACATATGTTAAACCCACATCCCCGCCAGTGACACATATTTGACTAGTTACTAGAGCTCGCACAACCAAACTACATTATCACGTACTTTCGTTTCATGGAAATCCTTCTAATGTTCATGAACATATGATGCTGCCAAAATTAGATACTTTTGTTTTACTTATGAATGAAGGACCTAGCATGGACAAGAAGGATGGCCATTGCAGCGGAATCAAGAATCGAGAAGAAGGTGCGCGTGCTGGAAAGAACAATGGAGCTTCCAAGGGTGATTTTCACACTTTGAAGCCACCATAATGAGAGCATGAAGGCTTGGACGAAGTATACAAGATGCCACTTCATAAATTTCGTCCATGGACTATTATAGGTGCGGCGTCACCTTTATTATTGGGCAAGGCCCATGTAATTTCGAAATACCACATTATAGGTTGTTTTTAGAGTTCGTATGTGTGGGGAAACTAAGTTAGGGTTGGTTTCAGACCCTCCTCCAAGGGGTCACGAAATCCCCCTCTATTCCCCCATATATACATCCCTTAGGGCAACGTTTAGACTTGGGTTTTGTTAAGATTAAAAGGTCACCATAGCTGCAACTTCGCTTCCTCCGTTTATGTTCCATGACTAGACCAAGACGTCATAGAATCCCACTTTCATCAATAAAGCTTTCCTCTTACATTCGCATATCCAGATTGTAATTTCCATTTCTTGGTTATTCTTCATTTGCGTGCAGGAAATAGACCCTCGTGGTCAGGTTGATCATGCTCTGGCATAGTCAGTAACCTCTCGGAGTTGGTTTAGCGATTGCTAAGGCGCGACGTCCTCGCACATTCGTAGTCGGATTGTCAAAGTCTACTCCACCAAAACGATAGCCACCATCTCATCGAAGGACGGGACACCTTACCCTCAGAAAGTACGGGTATTTTCTCATGGGGTCACCTACTAATGGTAGGGTCATAGACCTGACATCTAGGGTCTACCTAGGGTTCCACACCACCATTGGAAGGTCTTTGGACCATATGAGCACTCAGATGCGCCTAAGAGGACATCCACTCGGATGATACTCAATCGCTCAGAGAAGCCTAATCACTCGGACATCTCCTTTCGTGTCGGCCCTCCCCAAACCACTCGGATAGAAAAGACAACATGGGAGCAGCAACAGTCGAGGAGCTTTATTAGGCTTTTGTAGGATCGATAGAAGAGACTTCTAGAGGGAGGGTGAATAGACTACTTGCAAGAATTAAAACCTAACCTTTTCCCAAGTTAATTGGTGGGCAAATTTTAGCAATTATAACAAGTCTAATGCACCCTACACATGCTAGTTAACAAGTATGGCAGTGGAAAGTGAGACAAGCACATGTAAGAGAGTAGAGATAGGAAAATCAAACGCAATTGTATACATGAAGATTTTTCCTGTGGTTCCGATAGGTGGCGCTATCGTACATCCACGTTTAGGGAGTCTTCAACCCACGGAGGGTAGCGGTCGCGAGAGTCCACGGAGGGCTCCACCCATAAGGGTCCACGAAGTAGCAACCTTGACTATTCCATAACGGCTTCCGTCCACGAAGGACTCACTATGGGTAGATATTCACGAAGTTGGCGATCTCCTTGCCCTTACAAACTTCTTGGTTCAACTCCACAACACGAAGTAGGAGGCTCCCAAGCGACACCTAACCAATCTAGGAGGCACCACCCTCCAAAACGTAATAGATGTGGTAATGATGATGAACTCCTTGCTCTTGTGCTTCAAGATGATAGACTCCTCAACACACAATCACTCTCTCATATATTTGGCTTCATTGAAGAGATTGATTGGGCGGAAGGCAACTTGGGGAGGCTAGAAATCAAGATCCATATGGTAGGAGTAGATGATCTTGACCTCAACACTAGGGTAGGTGGTTCTCTCTCAGAAAATTTGGATATGGCAAGTGTGGAATAGTTCTGAGTGCTTCTGTTGCGAGTAGGATGGTGGTGGAGGGGTATATATAGGCATCTCCAAAAATCCAACCATTACACAATTATTGACCAACTCGGTGAAACCGAAGTAAAACTCGGTCGTACCTATTTGTTCAAAATGTGACAACTTTAGGAATCTCGGTGAGACCGATATATGATTCTCGGTAGTACCGATATGAGTGGCCGAGGGCAGTTTCCAAACTCGGTGACACCGAATCATAAAACTCGGAAATTCAGATTTTATAAAATGGGACACCAGAATTTGGTCAGCAAAACTCGGTTGCACTGATATAGAACTTGGTTGTACCGAGAAGCTAGGGTTTGGCTGGGTTCTGTGTGGGATCAAAATCAGTTGGGCCAAGTAGAAAAACTTGGTGGCACCAATTTTGTGTAGTAGGGTTTAGACAGAGTATTTTTGTGGCAGAGCTTGTGGGTGTTTTTGGTGGCTAGCATTTGTGCACGTGGAGCATTTTGTTCACAAACATTACCTCACCCTCTTTTAATAGTGATTGCTTTCCTATGGACTCAAAGTGATTTCTCACAAAGTAAAATGTAGAGTCTCTTTTCTTGTAGCTTTGCCAATCCTATTCCTTGCATCTTCTTCTTCTTCTTCTTGGGGAATCTCCTCACACCCTTTTTCCAACAATCCCTGTGGACTAGACCTGAAATAAACTAGGTAGAAATATTAGTCCAAGAGATAATGTATATTGTCATGAATTATCAAAACCACCAAGGGAGCATATGTGCTTTCAGTATCCCCCTTTTTGCTAATTGATGACAACATACAATCAAAGCTTCAAGTAAATATACGCAAAGATATAATGAAGACTTTGAGAGGCACATGACTAAAATATGCTCCCCCTAAATGTGTCTGTAGAGAATAGTTGCTTTGGAATGCTTGGACACACATATAGTAGAAGGAATATGAAGAGTCATGTGTATCTTGGCTATATGCATCAAATACATATGAATGAGTTGTATCCATGTTCAAGACCTCACTCTTGCAAACAATAAGTGCAAGAAGCAAGAGATCATCTTGATCAAAGATATGACGCATATACTTACCTTGAGTTCTTGAGCATCCTAATAGTAGAAACACACTTGAGAAAACAATGTTAGGGAACACAAGAGTGTTTTACATACCAAAAATGCAATAGAACTCAACACTACCAAGATGTGGAGAACATACAGAAGATAGTATTCCTTAAGATTTATATGTCTCCAAGATCATTTAGAACTTTCTCCCCTAAATATGAACTTTTAGGTCATCCTCTCCCCTGAATCTTAGCATTTAGATATCAGAGTAGGTATGTTGAGACAAGACTAACATGAGTAGTCAAAATAGAATAAAACATATTTTCTCTCTCCTTAAATGATAGAATGAGATTTGATATACTCTCTCCCCTTATGGATAGGCACATACTTTGGTATTCTCCCCTTGTATATAAGCATAATATTTGATATTCTTCCCCTTAATTTTATATCTCCCCCTTTGGTCTATCCCCCTCTTTGCATTGAAGCTTTGGTATTTCTCCCCCTTTGGCATTAATTACAAAAAAGGTTCATACACAGGGTCAGATAAAAGGGATCATGGAGTGAGAAGGGATCCTAGAGAACAAGGGTCATAGAAAGTAGGGATCATAGAATGTAAGGACCATAGAGAGCATTTAATTATGAGGGATCATTGAGTGTAATTTATCCCCCTTCACTTATCTGCAAGCTTGTAAGATCTCCCCCTTGATCTTAGGGATCCTTGAATAAAATTTCTCCTCCTTTTTTTTAACAAAGGAATCCTTGAAGAGATGGAGATTTGCTAAATTTTCAAAGAGTATGGAAGATAGCAAAATCGGTAGCTCCGAGGCAAGTGAATCGGTAGAACCAAATAGTGGATCTGCAGCCTATCTGCCAAGTTGGTGATACCGAGTGATTTGAATCGGAGACTCCGAGGACTAAACAGAAACTTGGCAGTTTTCAGAAGATCTCAAATGATTTTATAAAACTTGTAATAAAACTACAAAAGGATTTCAAATAGGATTCAAAAGAATTTGCAAAGAAATATCAACCAGATGAGGGTTGAGTGGTTCCCAGAAAACAAACAACTATAAGATAAACCACACAAGGATCTTCATCTAGATGATGGTCGGTGACTAGGTCACCTATATTGGAGTATATTGACTTAGGAGCCAAGCAAGAATACTTGATCATAGGTCATACTCATCGTTAAGCTCAAAACGGGGTTACCATTTTTCGATTAAGCATTTTAATGTTTTCATATCACTTGAGTTGCTTTATCTCATGACTTGGAGTAAAGCTATTTCAAGGATATGATTACATACCTTTGAGTGATGTTGATGACGTGGCACGTAGGAGAACTTCTTGTAGATGCTCGAAGTTGATGAAGATCATCTTGAGTTTGAGAGCAATCCTTGATCGTTTTGGTTCTCTTTTCAACTACATGGGTTAGTCGTGCAAGGAAGAACATGATATATTCAAATGACATGATACCAATTGTGAATTAGCAATTGATTGTGATCTCATCAGATATATGTCAAGGTTATGGTCTGAGTTGTTGATACGGGGCACGCCCGTGTGCGTCGAGCTTTCACGAATTGGAGGGGGATCTCACGAAGAACACGGAGAACACGCGAGGAAATCACAAACTCAAGGACAATCTTCGATTACACATCAACTAGAAACACACGAGTACACGAGACACAAGATTCACAATCAACAAAAGGATACAAGTAACGATAGTCTCCTCACTCCAAAGGAGGAGGTCTTGAATCCCTTAGGATCTTCCCTTAGAGGGGACTTGGCATCACTTGGATCTTCTCTCAATGGAAGGCAATCTCCGTGGGAGAAGGAAGTAATGGAGCTATGCTCAACAAAAAGTATCTGCTAAACAAAGCTAACCCTAGAGAGAGGAGGGGAGGTGTTTATATAGAGCTAGGTGAAAAAGGGGCGAAGGAGAGGGTACATGGCCACTCGGGCCCGAGTCTGCCCACGCAGGGGACAGATGTCCGGGCTTGGGGGCCGGATGTCCGGGGCTTCAGGGGTACGCCGGATGTCCGGGCTTGAGGGTCAAACGTAAGGGCTGGGGACGATGGATTTCGCGCGGTTGTGGTCCGGGCTCGCCGGATTTCCACAGGTAGGGGCCGGATATCCGGGGTGGTGCCGGATGTCCAGGCTGGGGCCGGATGTCCGGCGACTATAGCTTCTACTGCTGGCCCCGAGTGCTGGTGTAGTCTCCAAGGGCCGGATGTTCGGGGCCAAGGTCGGATGTCCGGGGCCTGGAGGATGTTCTAGCCTCCTTTTGTCGCTCTTGTCCATTCCTCTTCGTGTCCGTTTCCATGGGGGCTTGCCCTTCACCACGAGCATCTTTTAGGCTGTCTTCATGGTACCTGAGCATGCATAGGGTCTCCGTTTGAGGTAGCATCCACGTTCCATGAACATCAAAAGGAGACTCGAGTAGGAGAGAAGTCACCTCGTCTTGGATTGCACGTGCACGGGCTCTTGTCATAGGACCCTTTGGAGCTTGAGGTGTTGGTGATGACTCCATGGGGATGGTTGGATGCTCCACATCATGCCCCCCCCCCCTGGGAGAGATCCTTCCTCGGATCAAGATCTTCATCACCATGTAATGGAGAAAGGTCCGTGACGTTGAAGGTGTCGCTCACGTTGTACTTGTCGCGTGGAATGTCGATCTTGTAGGCATTGTTGTTATAGCATGCCAACACCTAGAAGGGTCCGTTGGATCGAGGAAGGAGCTTCGACTTGCGTTCATTGGGGAAGCGGTCCTTGCGAAGATGTAGCCACACAAGATCACCGGGCTTGAACACCATGGGGTGCTTGTTGAGGTTGCGCTTGTTGGTGACGCGTTCCACTTGGCGTTCTATCGTGCGTCTTGTATCTTCGTGCAGTTTCTTGATGTAGCTTGCCCGGGCACTTGCGTCCATCTTGACGCGCTCTTGGAGTGGTAGTGGAAGGGTGTCCAATGGGGACAAAGGGTTGAAGCCGTAGACCACTTCAAACGAGGACTTGCCGGTGGTGGAGTGACTTGCGCGATTGTAGGCGTACTCGGCGATGGGGAGGCATTCTTCCCATTCCTTGATGTTCTTCTTGATCAACACGCGAAGTAGAGTCGAGAGCGTCCGGTTCGTCACCTCCGTTTGTCCATCGGTTTGAGGGTGATATGCCGAAGAGAATAGAAGCTTGATTCCGAGCTTGGCGCATAGGGTCTTCCAAAAGTAGCTTAGGAACTTGACGCCGCGGTCCGAGACAATTGTCTTGGGGGCGCCATGTTGCAATATGTGAAGCCTCGTCTATCTTGTGACATGGAATGAAATGAGCCATCTTGGAAAAGCGATCCACAACGACAAAAACGGAATCATGGCCATTTTTAGTTCGTGGCAAGCCAAGCCCAAAGTCCATACTAATGTCTTCCTAAGGTTGGAAAGGTATAGGAAGAGGCATATAAAGACCATGGGATTGAGCTTTAGACTTAGCTTTGCGGCATGTAGAGCAACGGTTGGTGAAGCGTGCAACATCACGAAACATCTTGGGCCAAAAATACTTGTTGGATAGTGTGGCATACGTCTTGTCGCGTCCAACGTGACCCATAAGCCCTCCACCATGAGCCTCTTGCAAAAGCAACAAACGAAGAGAAGACTCGGGTATACAAAGTTTGTTAGCCGCATAAGATAGCCATCTTTCAAATAGTAGTTCTCCCAACAAGGTTTCCCTTGACATTTGGCATATGGAGTAGCAAAAGAAACATCATGCTCTTACAAATCTTTGATATGCTCAAAACCAATAACATTCAATTCAAGTTGAGTAACTAGCATGCATTTGCGGGAAAGGGCATCCGCCACAACGTTTTCCTTACCCTTAATGTATTTGATGACATAAGGGAAGGACTCAATAAATTCACTCCATTTAGCATGCCGTTTGTTCAACTTAGTTAGCCCCTTAAGCGTTTCATGGTCGGTATGGATAACAAACTCATGAGGTCGCAAATAATGTTCCCACACATGTAAGACTCTCACCAAAGCATACAATTCTTTGTCATAGATGGGGTAATTAAGTTGAGCGCCGGATAATTTCTCGCTAAAGTACGCAATTGGCCTCTTTTCTTGCATAAGTACACCCCGTATTCCATTACCGCTAGCATCACAATGCACTTCAAATGTTTTATCAAAGTTGGGAAAAGAAAGAAAAGGTGCATGAGTGAGCAAATTTTTAAGTTCATGGAAAGCGGTGTCTTGGGTAGGATCCCAAATGAATGGTGCAATCTTCTTGCTCAAAGCATGAAGAGGAGATGCAATAGTGCTAAAGTCTTTGACAAAACGGCGATAGAAACCGGCTAATCCTAGGAAACTATGCACTTGTTGCAAATTCGTTGGTGTGGGCCAAGTTTTAATAGCATCAATCTTAGTTTCATCTACATGAACGCCCTTAGAAGATACTACAAAGCCTAGGAAAACTACCTTCTCAACACCAAAGGTGCATTTCTCCATGTTTGCATAGAGTTGTTCTTTCCTAAGGATTTGCAAGACATCACAAACATGGGTAGCATGCAACTAAAGAGACTTGCTAAAGACAAGAATGTCATCAAAATAGACCACAACACAATATCCTATGAGGGGTCGTAAAACATAGTGTATGACACGCATGAAAGTACTCGGTGCTTTGGATAAGTCCATGTGAATAACCAACCATTCATAGAGACCAAATTTAGTCTTGAATGCAGTTTTCCACTCGTCACGCTCTTGTATGCGAATTTGGTAGTAACCACTTTTTAAGTCAATCTTAGAAAATATAGTGGCACCACTAAGTTCATCTAGCATATCATCTAAGCGAGGAATGGGATGACGGTATCGAATGGTGATAGCATTGATAGGACGACAATCGGAACACATGCGCATACTACCATCTTTCTTAGGCACTAGTATCACCGGAACCGCACAAGGACTCAAATTCTCACGTACATGCCCTTTATCTAGGAGTTTTTGGACTTGCCTTTGAATTTCCTTTGTTTCTTCGGGGTTGGCGTGGTTGGGAGCCTTGTTAGGAAGTGGTGCTCCGGGGATGAGGTCGATGCGGTGTTCGATCCCTCGTTTCGGTGGTAGTCCCGGAGGTAGCTCATTGGGGAAAACATCTTGGAATTCCTGCAATAACTTAGATAACACAGAAGATGTTGTGATGGGTTAGTCCGAACGACGTCATCTTTGCACACAAGTAAATAGTGAAGAACGGTCGATGGGCTCTCACTCACATCCCTCAAATCTCGTTTGGTGCCTAAAAGAACTATATCTCTCATGTCCCTCATCGTGGAGTCGCTCATTTTTGGCTTGTGGCACTCACTCTCTTTGAGGTGGATCACTCTCTCACTTTTATCTCCACGATGGGATGAAGCTTGTTTGTCGGCGATGACTTGACTTGGAGACATCGGTCGGAGTACATATTGCTTGCCCTTCATTTTGAAGCTATATTGATTTGTCCGACCGTTGTGTGTGACGCCCCGGTCGAATTGCCAAGGTCTACGAAGTAGTAGGTGGCAAACGGATATTGGAATGACATCACACTCCAAAGTGTCTTCATAAGCGCCAATCTTGGAGGAAACTTCAACGGTATGGTCCACTTGGAGGGTGTCGGAATCGCTTAGCCATTGGACCTTGTAGGGGCGGGGGTGCTTTTTCTTGACCAATTGTAGCTTGAAACAAAGGTCCTCACTTGCCAAGTTGTGGCAACTCCCGCCGTCGATGATGACCTTGACGGATTTTCCTTGGATGCCCGCCTTTGTGTGGAAGACGTGGCAATATTGGTCCTCGTCTTCTTGTTGTTGGAGCGTCAAAAACTTGGAGACAACAAGAGCGGGGCTCAAATCGTTGTCACAAAGGACTTGCGAATCTTCATCTTCATTCACTTGGCGGTGTATGGCCACCTGCCCCAAAGCTTGCATCTCGTCGTCACTCATAGTCAGAGGTACCGTCGTCGAGGAGAACCATATTGTGTTTGGTTGGACATTCGAAGGTCTTGTGGCCTCGGCCTTGGCACGCGAAACACTTGATGGAGCTTGTCTTGGCGGTAGCATTCGGTGTTGTCATAGTGGATGAAGCTCTCGGCTTGTAGGTGCTTGAGGTTGGTCGGCTTGATGAAGTCGTCTTGTCCTTGTTGCTTGACTTGTCACCGGAAGGTGTTGTAGATTTCGTAGTCGAAGTTGTTGTTGTCGTAGTAGCTTGAGCACTTGAGCCGTAGGTCTTGGAGGAGAACTTGGAGTACTTGTAGTCATCTTGCACTTGCCGTTCCGCCTTGGTTGCTTGATGCACGAGTTCGAGAAGGTTGGAGTATGGTTGGAAGTCGGCAATTTTCTTGACTTGGTAGTTGAGGCCATTCAAGAAGTGTGCCATTGTTTGCTCGTCATCTTCCTTGACATTGGCTCGGATCGTAGCGATTTCCATCTCTTGGTTGTACTCTTCTACCGATTTGGTGCCTTGCTTGAGTTGTTGTAGTTTCTTCAAGAGATCTCGGTTGTAGTGTGTAGGCACAAAACAAGCTCGCATGAGGTCCTTCATTTGGGCCCAAGTGTTGATAGGAGGTTCGCCTCTTTCTTGTCTCCGCTCAATTACTTGTTCCCACCAAATAAGGACATAGTCTTGGAACTCGAGTGAAGCCATGGCTATCTTCTTCTCTTCATCATAGTTGTGGAGGCGAAAGATCTTGTCAACCTTGAGGGCCCATGATAAGTAGTCTTCGGGATCATTGCTTCCGGAAAACTTTGGCATTGTGAACTTGAGCTTGCCGAAGCGTTGTTCATCATTGTGGTGGTGATGCCGAAATTCTTGTCATGGATGTGGATCCTCATTGTCATTGCCATGAGCGTGTTGACGTTGATCTTGTCCTTGCTCATCTTCATGGTCGGGTTCGTCGCGATGATCTTGAGGATGACGACGAGGTGGATGCACTCGGTTTCGCCTTTCTTGGTGCTCCCCTTGGCGATTTGCTTCTTCTTGTCGTTGTCGACGAAGTTCTTCTTTTTGTTCTTGGCGAAGGGCTTCTTGCTCGAGGTGAGCTTGGCGGTTATGCTCCTCCAAGGCGCGAGTAGCTTCTTGCAAAGCGCGATGTGCTTCAAGCGCTCGTTCATGACGGCGATGTTGTTCTTCTTCGCGGCGGCGTTGTTCTTCTTCTCGGCGTTATTGTTCTTTATCCAACAGATCTTGATCTTGTTGACGGCGGCGGTCTCAAGCTCGGACGCGATCTTGCAATCCATTGCCATGAAATGGATTGTCTTGACGTTGACGACCTTGTGGAGAACTTGGGCTGGAGTGGTCGTCGCGATGGTGATGACGCACTTGTGGACTTGCGTCGGAAGAGTACGTCGTTGAGTTGCGACTTGTGTGACGACTCCTTGTCGATGTAGATGTGGAAGGCGTGCGGTTTACCATCAAGGACCGAAGCTCCTCCATTTGGCTTGAGAGCTTGGTGTCGAGGTATTCCCTTGTGCACATTTCGGATTCACGCAAGTTGGCGGCGAGTTGGTCGATGCGGTCATGTAAGACATCTTGAGCTTGAGTAATTGCCTTGTGTGCGCCGAAGAAGTGCAACTTGGTGACGTGGTTGTTCGCGTCGTCGTCATGCTCCTCAAAGGCCGGGTTCGACATGATGTTCCTATCCATAGCACTCAAGGAAATATAAGTGGAAGAGTGAGAAGACAATACCAATTACCGTTCCAAAAGTTGAAAGTGGATCAAGATCACTCAATGTGCAAGTATGGAAATAGTAGAATTGGTACCGAAGATCGTCCTTCTCACACCTACACAAATAAAGCTTATGTAGTAGCTTGGTTAGGACAGTGGCAGGAATTTCAAGCAATCCAAAAGATAAGATTCAATAATGTTGACAGAGATTCGTAAATTTGCAAATGAGACAATGTAGATCAAAAGCAATGGGTATAGACGGAAACACACATGGAAGAAAATTGGGGTAGTGCAACCAAGGATGAGCCAAAATGTGGAATCCATGGAAAATGCTCCCATTGCACAACACTAGAGAGAAGCTAGCACGATTGCTCCAATGGGCGTGATACGCACTTGTGCACAACCTAAAAGGAACCAAACATGTCGTCTTCCTATGCCCGACTTGCTAGGTGATTATGTGGCATGTGTCACTCGCTCAAGTGATCCAAGATGATCAAATATACTATGCGAAGCTTGCGGTGCTATTGCTCTTTTCCTCTTTTGCTCTTGCTTAAAAGCTTTGCTTCTCTTTTCTTTTGTAATGATGTTTTGTATGGACACAATGCGGGATGTGCACACTAAGATAGCAATTATGTATGCGGGTACTATTCGGAACACAATAGATGATACTAAGATATAACCACGCAATGTTAGCTATGCGGAGTATGTATCACTAAAGTGCACAAGTAGCTTAGCCCGGCAATACTCAATGGCTAGTCTCGATAGACAAGTAACACAAATAGGCTCGGGGGTAACAATGCAAAGGCAAGGGTATATGGTCAAGAGTGTCGTCGTGGTTACCGTCCTTGCTTACGGTGAGGTGTCAATGTAGAGGTGGTTGGCGACGATCCGGAGCGATGATGAGCGGCGATGTCGATGAAGAACCACTCCTAATAAGCCGAAACACCTTAGGAAGTGGCGATGCTCGCTACTCAAAATCTCAAATGCAAATGGGTTGCGGAAGAAATGGCGGAGGGTTGCGGAAGGAATGGTGGAAAAGAACAAAATCTGTCAATATTGGAGGCATAACAGCTTTGCTGTTCTCCAGGGGCCAAATGTCCGGGCTGCCTGGGCCGGATGTCCGGGGGAACATGCCAGATGTTCGGGCCTCCCGAAACCGGATCCAATCTGAGGATCCCTATGAACTAGAGGATGAACACGAAATTTTTTCGGCAAAATCGGGGCGATTTGGCAGAGGAAAATGATGGGGTGGTGGGGAAAAGCTAGACCTACCTGTCCACAACGAAAGCCACGGATCAAAATCAACAAAATCTCCTCAAATCAAACGAATCCAAGAAATTTGGTATGGCTATTTTTGTGGGGATTTTCGAAATTAGGTCAAAAACGAAACAAAATTGGCTAGAAAACGAGGGAGGGGACTCCAAATTCATGAGAAACCATGGCTCTTGATACCAATATGATACGGGGCACGCCCGTGTGCGTCGATCTTTCACGAGTTGGAGGGGGGTCTCATGAAGAACACGAAGAACACGCGAGGAAATCACAAACTCAAGGACAATCTTCGATTACACATCCACTAGAAACACACGAGTAAACGACACACAAGATCCAAAATCAACAAAAGGATACACGTAACGATAGTCTCCTCACTCCAAAGGAGGAGGTCTTGAATCCCTTAGGATCTTCCCTTAGAGGGGCCTTGGCATCACTTGGATCTTCTCTCAATGGAGGGCAATCTCCGTGGGAGAAGGAAGTAATGGAGCTATGCTCAACAAAAAGTATCTGCTAAACAAAGCTAACCCTAGAGAGAGGAGGGGGAGGTGTTTGTATAGTGCTAGGTGAAAAGGGGGCGAAGGAGAGGGTACATAGCCACTCGGGCCCGAGTCTGCCCACGCAGGGGCCGGATGTCCGGGCTTGGGGGCCGGATATCCGGGGCTTCAGGGGTACGCCGGATGTCCGGGCTTAACAGTCAGACGTTCGGGCTGGGGACGATGGATTTCGCGCGATTCTAGTTCGGGCTCGCCGGATTTCCGGGGGTAGGGGCCGGATATCCATGGTGGTGTCGGATGTCCGGGCTGGGGCCGGATGTCCGGCGACTATAGCTTCTGCTGCTGGCCCCGAGTGCTGGTGCAGTCTCCAGGGGCCGGATGTCCTGGGCCTGGAGGGTGTTCTAGCCTCCTTTTGTCGCTCTTGTCCGTTCCTCTTCGTGTCCGTTTCCATGGGGGCTTGCCCTTCACCACGGGCATCTTTGAGGCTGTCTTCGTGGTACCTGAGCATGCATAGGGTCTCCATTTGAGGTAGCATCCACGTTCCATGAACATCAAAAGGAGAGTCAAGTAGGAGAGAAGTCACCTCGTCTTGGATTGCACGTGCACGGGCTCTTGTCATAGGACCCTTTGGAGCTTGAGGTGTTGGTGATGAGTCCTTGGGGATGGTGGGATGCTCCGCATCAGTTGTCTTCTTCCTTCCATCATCACAGAGGGGTTGTGGATACTTGGTTATGACAAGATTGCTTAAGATTTGAGTTGATTGCAATCTTGTGGAGTGTGGTTCTTCCAAGTACCTACACAAGGGAGCATATATTCCAAGGTGTATGATAATATGTCAAAGGTATCAAGGAAGTATCATCTAAGCTCATGCCCTTGCATGCAACCGAGTGAGTCTAGCTAAAGTTTGAAGCATCAATGATGTTCAACTCACTCCTCAAGTGACAAAACACTTTCTCATCGAGTGGCTTAGTAAAGATATCGACCAATTGTTTGTTAGTACGAATATGCTTGAGATTGATATCTCCTTTGGCAACATGATCACGAATGAAATGATGTCAAACTTGAATATGCTTGGTTCGAGAATGTTGTACGGGATTATGAGCAATTTTAATAGCACTCTCATTGTCACACAACAATGGAACATGTTTCACATGTATGCCATAATCCTTAAGAGTTTGAGTCATCTATAGCAATTGAGCACAACATGATCCAGCGGCAATGTATTCCGCTTCGGGGGTAGATAGAGATACCGAGTTTTGTTTCTTAGAGGACCAAGACACAAGAGATCTACCAAGAAATTGACAAGTACCTGAGGTGGATTTTCTATCAACCTTATCTCCGGCATAGTCCGAGTCTGAATAGCCAACAAGGTTAAAAGAAGATCCCTTGGGATACCAAATGCCAAAGTTTGGTGTATGTATCAGGTAACTCGAAATTCTTTTCACGGCCTTAAGATGACACTCTTTAGGAGCAGCATGATATTTAGCGCACATGCACACACTAAGCATAATGTGGGTATGGGAGGCACATAGATATAGCAATGAACCAATAATTGATCGATAAACCTTTTGATCAACCGGTTTGTCCTCCTTGGTAAGATCAACATGTCCACTAGTAGGCATAGGCGTTTTCATACCTTTACACTGTTGCATGTTGAACTTCTTGATCAAGTCCTTGGTGTACTTGGTTCGAGAGATGAAAGTTCCTTCTCTCGTTTGCTTGATTTGCAATCCAAGGAAAAATTTTCAGCTCACACATCATAGACATCTCATACTTCTCGGACATCAACCTTCCAAATCTTTCACTAAATTGTGGGTTAGTAGATCCAAAGATAATATCATCCACATAGATTTGGCACACAAATAATTCACCATTAACTCTCTTAGTGAATAAGGTTGCGTCAATTTTACCAATTTCAAAACCCTTTTCAATGAGAAACTTCGTTAAGCATTTATATCAAGCACGTGGGGCTTCTTTAAGACCATAAAGAGCTTTACTAAGCTTGTAAACGTGGTTAGGTTTCTTAGGGTTCACAAAACCAGGGGGTTGTTTAACATAGACCTCTTCTTCAATCTCACCATTTAAAAAGGCACTTTTTATGTCCATTTGATAAAGTGTGATATCATGGTGAATAGCATAAGCAAGAAGAATGCGGATAGCTTCAAGTCTAGCAACGGGGGCATAGGTCTCACCGTAGTCCATACCTTCGAATTGGGTGTAGCCTTGAGCCACGAGATGCGCCTTGTTGCGTACGACCTGACCGTCTTTGTCTTGTTTGTTCCGAAACACCCATTTGGTTCCGATGATGTTTTGCTCGTCTTTGGGCTTCCCCACTGGTGTCCACAGTTCATTCCTCTCGGTTGTGTAGCTCCTCATGCATGGCATTCACCCAATCCGGGTCCTGAAGAGCTTCTTCTACCTTCAAGGGCTCAATACTAGAGATGAATGAATAACGCTCACAAAAGTTAGCTAGTCGAGTTTTAGAGCGAGTTATCCTCCCGGTTTGTATGTCACTGAAGATTTGATTTAGAGGATGTTTTTTGTCCACTCTTGCTTGAACTCGAGGTAGCTTTTGCTTTTTGGATGGTGGAGCTTCTTCATCACCATCTTCTTCTTCGTTGTTGTTGAAGGTGTCGTTCCCTTGAGGTGCTGGTGAAGGTGGTTGTGGTGGATCATCATGATGAACTTCTTCCTCCTCTTCATCTTGGCATGTACCGCTTGTGGATGCCTCCATGTCATGTTGAGGTTCACCTTGTCGTGAAGTAGGAGCCTCCACTTGGGTTGATGAAGTACTTTCATTCACCTGCATGGGAGGAATCTTCCCAATGGACAAGTCTTGGATAGCTTCCGAAGGTTCCTTATCTCCTACATAATTTGGCAATTGTTCGACTTGCGTACCATTAGATTCATCAAACTTCACATCTACCGTCTCTTCAACTTTTTGAGTGAAGTTGTTGTAGACACGGTAAGTGTGAGAGTTCGATCCGTAACCGAGTAGGAAACCTTCATGAGATTTAGGAGCAAATTTAGAATTACGATGCTTATCAAGAATGTAACACTTGGAGCCGAATACCCTAAAGTATCCAACTTGGGGCTTGTTACCAGTGAGTAGCTCGTATGCCGTTTTACCAAGAATATTATGAAGATAGAGTCGGTTCATGGCATGACAAACTGTCTCAACGGCTTCCGATCAAAAGTGTCTTGGCGTCTTGTATTCGTCGAGCATCGTTCTTGCCATCTCAATAAGAGTACGGTTCTTTATCTCAACAACTCCATTTTGTTGAGGCGTGTACGTAGCCGAGAACTCATGTAGAATCCCTTCTTCGTCAAGAAAGGTGTAAACATTTGTGTTCTTGAACTCCGATCCATTGTCGCTCCGAACTTTCTTGATCTTCACTTCAAACTGATTTTGAGCTTTGCGAGCGAAGTTCTTGAAGATCTTTTGCACCTGCGACTTATCATCAAGAAAGAATACTCATGTAAATCTGGAAAAATCATCAACTATAACTAGACCAAAGGAATTTCCACCGAGGCTCTAATAAGCATTGGGACCAAAAAGATCCATATGAAGTAACTCGAGTGGTCTCCTAGTAGTCATTATATTCTTTACGGGATGACTTCCACCTACTTGCTTTCCGGCTTGACAAGCACTACAAAGTCTATCTTTGTCAAAGATAACATCTTTAACACCAAGAATATGATCACCTTTGATGAGCTTGTCTAGATTACGCATACCAACATGTCCTAGTCTTCTATGCCAAAGCCAACCTTTAGAAGATTTCGCAATAAGACAAGTGCGAGGTTTGGAACTCTTAGTGAAATCAACAATGTATAGATCACCTCTACAAAAATCGGTAAATACCATGCTATGATTATTTTGACGAAACACTTGGCAATCTACTTTGGTAAATAGCACATTAAAATCAAAGTCGGCAAGTCTAGATACGGAAAGAAGATTGTAGCCAAGGGATTCAGCAAGCATAACATTTTGAATAGAGCTATCATGGGATATGGCCACCTTACCAAGACCAAGTACCTTACCCTTGGAGTTGTCTCCAAAAGTCACATACCTTCGCGGTCCATGGTTTGGTGTGATCTCTTCAAACACGTCTCTATCTCCGGTCATATGATCGGTGCATCCACTATCGAGAATCCACTCTTTTCCTCCAGACATGTAATCCTTGAAGTTTGCCATGATACCTAGATTCTTCATAGTCTTCTCATACTCGATGTCGAACAACTCATCTTCATCATAGTAGCCATGTTCCACATTGTCATCATGAAGTGGGAAATTCTCGTCATAAGAAACAAGAGATTTGTTAGAGTTGTGATCATAACAATGTTCAAGTTTATGAATGCGAATGGATTCAACAATGATGTTGTTGATAGTTATGACATGTCCTTTAGCATGCATGAGGTCTCTAAGCTCAAATAGATAGTCATCAAAATTAGGATCACTAGGCATCATTTTGTGAAAAGCAATAGTTTTATTAAGGATTTCATCAAGATTACTCAATGAATAATTTGGATATCGTTTCTCCAAATCACTCCACAAAGTATAAGCACATTCAAAATTATTCATTTGATCAAACACAATTCTAGGCAATCCTCTAATGATAAGATTAACAGCTCTAAGATTGTGTAGCATACCAATTTCCTCTTCGTGTGTGGGATGTAAGGGATCAATCGGAGGTACATAGGGACTCTTAACACACTTTCTCAAATGGAATTCATTGAATAGCTCAAGCATCTCATATTTCCATTGACTATAGTACTCCCCATCGAGGACGGGCACTCTACAACTAATACTCCCCAAACTAGACACATCCATCTTCCTCCACGATGATGAAACCGAAGCTATGGAGACCAAAGCTCTGATAGCACTTGTAGGATCGATAGAAGAGACGTCTAGAGGGGGGGGGTGTGAATAGAGTACTTGCAAGAATTAAAACCTAACCTTTTCCCAAGTTAATTGGTGGGCAGAGTTCAGCAATTATAACAAGTCTAATGCACCTTACACATGCTAGTCATAAAGTATGGCAGCGGAAAGTGAGACAAGCACATGTAAGAGAGTAGAGATAGGAAGATCAAACGCAATTGTAGACACGAAGATTTTTTCCAGTGGTTCCGATAGGTGGCGCTATCGTACATCCACGTTTATGGAGTCTTCAACCCAGGGAGGATAGCAGTCGCGAGAGTCTACGGAGGGCTCCTCCCATAAGGGTCCACGAAGTAGCAACCTTGACTATTCCATAATGGCTTCCGTCCACGAAGGACTAGCCTCACTATGGGTAGATATTCACGAAGTAGGCGATATCCTTACCCTTACAAACTTCTTGGTTCAACTCCACAACACGAAGTAGGTGGCTCCCAAGCGACACCTAACCAATCTAGGAGGCACCACGTTCCAAAAGGTAATAGATGTGGTAATGATGATGAACTCCTTGCTCTTGTGCTTCAAGATGATAGACTCCTCAACACTAAATCACTCTCTCACAGATATGGCTTGGTAGAAGAGATTGATTGGGTGGAAAGCAACTTGGGGAGGCTAGAAATCAAGATCCATATGGTTGGAGTGGATGATCTTGACCTCAACATAAGGGTAGGTGGTTCTCTCTCAGAAAATTTGGATATGGCAAGTGTGGAATAGTTCTGAGTGCTTCTCTTATGAGTAGGATGGTGGTGGAGGAGTATATATAGGCATGTCGAAAAATCCAACCGATACACCATTATTGACCAACTCGGTGAAACCGAAGTAAAACTCGGTCGTACCTATTTGTTCAAAATGTGGCAACTTTAGGAATCTCGGTGAGACCGATATATGATTCTCGGTAGTACCGGTATGAGTGGCCGAGGGCACTTTCCAAACTCAGTGACACCGAATCATAAAACTCGGAAATTCCGATTTTATAAAATGGGACACCTGAATGTTGGTCACCAAAACTCGGTTGCACCAATATAGAACTTGGTTGTACCGAGAAGCTAGGGTTTGGTTGGGTTCTGTCTGAGATGAAAATCTGTTGGTCCGAGTAGAAAAACTTGGTGGCACCGATTTTGTGTAGTAGGGTTTAGACAGAGTATTTTTGTGGCAGAGCTTGTGGGTGTTTTTGGTGGCTAGCATTTGTGCACGTGGAGAATTTTGTTCACCAACATTACCTCACCCCCTTTTAATAGTATTGGCTTTCCTATGGACTCAAAGTGATTTCCCACAAAGTAAAATGTAGAGTCTCTTTGCTTGCAGCTTTGCCAATCATATTCCTTGCATCTTCTTCTTCTTCTTGGGGAATCTCCTCACACCCTTTTGCCAACAATCCCTGTGGACTAGACCTGAAATAAACTAGGTAGAAATATTAGTCCAAGAGACAATGTATGTTGTCATGAATTATCAAAACCACCAAGGGAGCATATGTGCTTTCAGCTTTAACTAGTCATCAACCCGGGCATCCGTACGGGCTAGTTTATTTTGTGACACATTGGTTAAATGCTTTTGTTGACCTTTTTTTGGTTTCCATACAGTATAAGTATACATTTGTTGTGTGCGAACCGAACCATTGAAAAATGATGAATATGGAAATAGAGTAATAATATCTTGAAATTTTAGTAATTACGAGAGCATGATTATATTTCAGTTTGTAACAAATGGAAAACAAAAATGCTAATTTGTGTTGTCATCCCAAAAATAAACAAAATATCGTACAAGTAAATTTATTTTGAATGTGAGGTAATGTAAAGTATATAATAATTCATTTATTTATTTTCATACTTTTTCTTGTTAAGGCTTTTGTATTAAGGATGGTGTATTCTGCATCATGCTTAGACCCGTCGACTAAAATAAACATATCATAATAGTTGTGTGCTTGCCTTTTTTATAATAGCCTTAGTCTACACAGACCGAAAACCTAGCCAAATCTACAGTTATAAAAAGCCTCGTCAAACTGTCAAGTCGATGGTCAAATCTATAGAAAAAGGGTTACATATCTTTACTACTGTACCATAGAAGCGAGTCACACTAAATGCCACAAATATTAAACATATTTTTAGTTGGTCTCGAACAAAGTGCACTAGTAGAAAACGGACCTTTTGTCCGCAGCTTTAGTCCCGGTCGGGTTTTGAACCGGCACTAATGTGACCATTAGTTCCGGTTCGGGACGGGCATCATTAGTCGTGGTTCGTTCCGGACCTTTAGTCCCGGTTCGTGGTGGCAGGCTGGTGTCAGCTGGGGCCCCCACGAGCCCCTTTAGTCCCGGTTGGTATCACCAACCGGGACTACAGGCCCCCCCTTTAGTCCCGGTTCATAACACGAACCGGGACTAAAGGGTGGTGGCAGGCTGGTGTCAGCTGGGGCCCCCACGAGCCCCTTTAGTCCCGGTTGGTATCACCAACCGGGACTAAAGGCCCCCCCTTTAGTCCCGGTTGGAGATACCAACCGGGACTAAAGATCCCCTATATGAATTCGGCCAGCCCGATCACAGTACTCCTCCCTTTTTTTTCCCCTTCTTCCCCTCCTTTGTTCTTCCTCTTCCTCGAGCTCATCCTCCATTTTTGCCAAAACTTGTCAAGATTTGGAGGCACCCCATCCATCCAAGTGTTCACAAAGGTTAGCAACTTTGTCCGTTCATCTCTCATTGCTAGATTAGCTCTTGCAATGCTCTATAAGTATAGTGATTTGTGGGTTTTAGTTTGGGAGTATTTATATGTGGTAGTTCATTTGATTTATATGCAATTTGAGCTCAAATTAACTTCTTACTTTGCATGTGTAGGTGTGGTTTACTTAGTGCCTTCCCGTCCCCGTCCTAACCACCGTCGATCGCCCGCACCGTCCCGTCGCCGTCACCACACCTTGGTGAGCCTCTTGTTCGTTCTTATCCTTTTTATAAAAAAATCTTATTTGTATGATTTAGATAGTTAATTGTATAATTTTCTTACATGTATGATTGTTTGTTATACATAGTGCCATGACTTTGATATCCGTCCCCGTCGGCCCTCGTCCGGTTTATGATTCGGATGTGGTATATATATTCTCTTTTATAACTATTTGTTGCATTTCGCGTTTATTGACATAGATATTTTTATCTAGGAGGTATGTGAACCGGAAATTGCAACCGACATAGATATTCTTGTCAAGAAGTTAAATTTAGTTGAAAAAGAAAACGAGTATTTGAAAGAAAAATTGAAAAGAGTTGAAGAAGAGAAGATGAAACTGGAGTTGTATGTTGCCGATGTCGTCGATGATCACAAGATCAAGATGGATGCAATGCGCTTGAAGATTAGAAAATTTAAAAAATATGCCATTGATAGTGAGGCTTGGTATCACTATGCTGTTGGATCAATTGTTACCTTAGTTGCGATCTTGATCGCATTTGTTGTTGCATTTAAATGCTTTAGCTAGAGAGTTTGTATGTTGCTTTATGAGAACAAGTGTGTATGAACTTTATGTATGAACTTGTATTAATTTGGTCTTTTCGGTGTTGTGTAATGAAGATGAGCCGGCAATGGATGTACGATGACCTATGCTCTCCCCAGTTCATTAATGGCGTGCATACTTTTCTGGTTGCGGCTGAGGCAAACAAGCGGGCGGATGGTTTTATGTATTGTCCATGTGCTGGCTGTAAGAATGATCGAAATTACTCTAACTCAAGAACCATTCACGTCCACCTGTTTGAGTCCGGTTTCATGTCCGGCTATAACTGTTGGACCAAGCACGGAGAAAGAGGGGTCCTAATGGAAGAGAATGAAGAAGAAGAGGATGACGACAGCTATCCTGGCCATGGGTTCCATGAATACGATGGTACAACAATGGGGGAAGAAGCAGAGCCGGCAATGCAGGAAGGAGCTGAAGAAGAGGCATCAGATGAGCCCGCTGATGATCTTGGTCGGGCCATTGCCGATGCAAATAGAAACTGTGCAAGTGAAAAGGAGAAGCTGAAGTTGCAGCGCATGTTAGAGGATCACAAGAAATTGTTGTACCCAAATTGCGAAGATGACAAGAAAAAGCTGGGTACCACACTGGAATTGCTGCAATGGAAGGCAGAGAATGGTGTACCTGACAAGGCATTTGAAAAGTTGCTGAAAATAATGAAGAATAAGCTACCAAAGGACAACGAATTGCCCGATAGTACGTACGAAGCAAAGAAGGCCGTCTGCCCTCTAGGATTAGAGGTGCAGAAGATACATGCATGCCCTAATGACTGCATCCTCTACCGCGGTGAGTACGAGGATTTGAATGCATGCCCGGTATGCTGTGCATTGCGCTATAAGATCGGCCACGATGACCCTGGTGATGTTGCGGGCGAGCGCCCTAGGAAGAAGATTCCTGCCAAGGTGATGTGGTATGCTCCTATAATACCACGGTTGAAACGTTTGTTCCAAAACAAAGAGCATGCCAAGTTGATGCGATGGCACAAAGATGACCGTAAGAAAGACGGGAAGTTGAGAGTACCCGCTGACGGATCACAGTGGAGAAAAATCGAGAGAAAGTGGAAGGACTTTGCAGATGACGGAAGGAACGTATGGTTTGGTTTAAGTGCAGATGGCATCAATCCTTTTGGGGAGCAGAGCAGCAATCATAGCACCTGGCCTGTGACTCTATGTATCTATAACCTTCCTCCTTTGTTGTGCATGAAGCGGAAGTTCATTATGATGCCAGTGCTCATCCAAGGCCCCAAGCAACCCGGCAACGACATTGATGTGTACCTAAGGCCATTAGTCGAAGAACTTTTAGAGCTGTGGAATGGAAAAGGTGTACGTGCGTGGGATGAGCACAAACAGCAGGAATTTGACCTGCGAGCGTTGCTGTTTGTAACCATCAATGATTGGCCTGCTCTCAGTTACCTTTCAGGACAGACAAACAAGGGATACCACGCATGCACGCACTGTTTAGATGATACCGACAGTATATATTTGGATAAATGTAAGAAGAATGTGTACCTGGGGCATCGTCGATTTCTTCAGAGCAGGCATCCCGTAAGAAAGAAAGGCAAGCATTTCAAAGGTGAGGCAGATCACCGGAAGAAGCCTCGCCACCGTACTGGTGATGATATACTTGATATGGTCAAGGATTTAAAAGTAATCTTTGGAAAGGGTCCTGGCGGACAATCTGTTCCGAATGACGCTGACGGACGCGCACCCATGTGGAAGAAGAAATCTATATTTTGGGACCTACCCTATTGGAAAGACCTAGAGGTCCGCTCTGCAATCGACGTGATGCACGTGACGAAGAATCTTTGCGTGAACCTGCTAAGCTTCTTGGGCGTGTATGGGAAGACAAAAGATACACCGGAGGCACGGGAGGACCAGCAACGTATGCACGGAGAAGACGGCATGGATCCAAAGCGGTTTCAGGGTCATGCCAGCTACGCTCTTACCAAAGAAGAGAAGGAAATCTTCTTCGAATGCTTGCTCAGTATGAAGGTCCCGTCTGGCTTCTCGTCGAATATAAAGGGAATAATAAATATGGCAGAGAAAAAGTTCCACAACCTAAAGTCTCATGACTGCCACGTGATTATGACGCAACTGCTTCCGGTTGCATTGAGGGGGCTTCTACCGGAAAATGTTCGATTAGCCATTGTGAAGCTATGTGCATTCCTCAATGCAATCTCTCAGAAGGTAATCGATCCGGAAATCTTACCAAGGTTAGAGAATGATTTGGTGCAATGTCTTGTCAGTTTCGAGTTGGTGTTCCCACCATCCTTCTTCAATATCATGACGCACGTCCTAGTTCACCTAGTCGAGGAGATTGCCATTCTGGGTCCTGTATTTCTACACAATATGTTCCCCTTTGAGAGGTTCATGGGAGTCTTAAAGAAATATGTTCGTAATCGTGCTAGGCCAGAAGGAAGCATCTCCAAGGGCCATGAAACAGAGGAGGTCATTGAGTTTTGTGTTGACTTTATTCCTGACATTAAGCCGATTGGTGTTCCTGAATCGCGGCATGAGGGCAGACTGGGTGGAAAAGGCACGCTAGGAAAGAATTCAGTAATATGCCGGGACGGGCATTCTTTGGCGCAAGCACACTACACAGTTCTACAAAGTTCCGCCTTGGTGGCTTCGTATATCGAGCAACACAAGAATATTCTACGCTCCAAACACCCGGAGCAGTCTGACGACTGGATTACACATGAACAAACTGTGACTTTCGCCGGTTGGTTGCAGACACGTCTCATGCATGACGACACTGTTGTAGATGACCTGTACTTGCTGTCCAAGTTACCATCTTCGACTATATTGACTTTCAAAGGGTACGAGATAAATGGGAATACATTTTACACGATCGCCCAAGATAAAAAGAGCGCCAACCAAAACAGTGGT
Source organism: Elymus sibiricus (assembly GCA_039707655.1). Classification (NCBI taxonomy): domain Eukaryota; kingdom Viridiplantae; phylum Streptophyta; class Magnoliopsida; order Poales; family Poaceae; genus Elymus; species Elymus sibiricus. The sequence goes on from CM077665.1 coordinate 246,925,294, forward strand.
GTCCGCTTTGATGCAGCAAACACCAATAGGCCAAAGGACACATATTATGGTTACATAGAGGAGATATGGGAACTTGACTATGGACTTGGTTTGAAGGTCCCTTTGTTTCGGTGCAAATGGGTCAATCTGAGAGGAGGCGGGGTAAAGGAAGACCCGCAGTATGGAATGACAACAGTGGATCTCAACAATCTTGGGTACGCAGACGAACCATTCGTCCTAGCCAATGATGTGGCGCAGGTTTTCTATGTGAAGGACATGTCTACCAAGCCGAGAAAAAGAAAACATAAGGAAGCGAAAACATCATACGATGAGCCAAAGCGCCACATAGTTCTTTCAGGGAAAAGAAACATCGTGGGAGTGAAGGACAAGACAGACATGTCAGAAGATTATGAAAAGTTTCATGAAATTGCTCCCTTCACAGTGAATGTTGACCCGAGCATCAAGTTAAACGATGAAGATTGTCCATGGTTACGGCACAAAGGGACACACGCGAAGAAAAAGTTTTATATCCAAAGATCCCACTCTGGGATGTGACCGGCTTCTCTAGTTAGTTTCCGGACTTATATATCTGGAAAGTCCCACTTCGGACAAACCGGAGGGAATCTTTGTAATAGAACTCCGACTTATGTGTTTTGGCATTTGAAACCCGAAGAAATATTATGTCCAAAGCCACATCATCAATTTTCAACCCTTTCTGACTTCATTTGCTATTTTTCATGCATTTACTGATTTTTTTTGAGCTAAATGACCCTGAAATTGAAAAGCACTACAAATCACAATCAGAAAAGGTTGAAAGTTGGAATGGTATCATCATTTCACCCACATAGCATGTGCTAAAAAGTTGAGAGGGTTACGGCAAAAACTGGATGCACTTCGTGTACAAAATGGACAATCTCTTTCGAAGTATCACGCTTTCGGACGAAAACTCGTCTGTTACAAAGGCATTTCATTTTTTTTAAATAACCTAAGAATTACCAAATTGAATATAATGATAGAACACACTAATATTAAACAGCAGAAAAAAGAATCACCGAAAAATCTTTTTTTAAAATAAAGTTATTCACAAACTAGTGATTCACACAAATTTCAAATAATTCAAATTTGAAAACTACTGGCACTAACAGAAAGTTTATAATTTTTTTTACCTAAAGCAAAAAGATTCACTCAGAAACTCTAAATAAAGCAAAAAACAACCAAGAAACAAAAGAAAATAAATATAGAAGAAAACAAAAAAATCTGAAAAGTAAAAAAAAAAGCCCGCCTACTGGGCCGCCACGGCCTGCATACGACTAGACACCCACTAGTTGGGCCAGGATGCAGGCCCGCAAGGCCCAGTATGGCCCACAGGGCAGGAAAGAACGGTAGGCCTTGTAGGCCTGCTTTAGAGAGGAGCTCGAATGAGCTACCGCGCCGGGGTTTATAAACCAGTGCGAGCGCCCTTCGCTGGGCGAGGTGGGACTAAACATCCACCACACTGCGCCGTGCCAGGAACATGCCTTTAGTCGCGGTTGGAGCCACCAACCGCGACTAAAGGGGGGCCTTTAGTCGCGGTTGGAGCCACCAACCGCGACTAAAGGTGAATTTCATCCAGTCCAAGCGGCGGGAAGCGAGACCTTTAGTCGCGGTTGGTGGCTCCAACCGCGACTAAAGGTGGCCTTTAGTCGCGGTTGGAGCCACCAACCGCGACTAAAGGCTCTCATATATATAACTCCACTTACGATCCTCTCCATTCTCTCGACGCCAAACACAGACGACGCCGCCAGGCTGCTGCGCGCCGCCGCCTGCCCCGATCGACGCCGTCGCCGCCCCCGACGCTGGCCACCCGTCCCTCCTCGTCGACCCCTACTCCGGACGCGCCCTTCCTCGCCGATCCCCGACGGTGCCGCCGGCCCGCGCGCGCGCGCCCGCTCCTCGCTGCGCCGCCTGCCCCGACGCCGTCGCTGCCACCGATTCGCCTCGCCTCGCCGTCGCCCCGCTGTGAGCTCAGTTCCTCCCTCTCCCCCCCCCTCCCTCGCCCCCTGCCTCCATGGCCGCCCGTCCCCGAGCCCCCCCCCCCCCACACACACATGCATGAACACACACACACACACATTTTCTATTTAGATGTTTTAGTTGTTTTTCACTAGTATATATGTATGTATGAATGCATGTTAGATGGATATAATTAGTGTTTAATTAGTATAGATTTTTTTTATATAATGTTGTTTTTCTGTTTTTTAATGGATGTATAGAAGTATGCTTAATTAGTGTTTCTTTTTCTGTTTTTTAATTTTTTATACTTTTAGTTATAGAAATGTTAGATGAATGTTTTTTAGTTTTTATACTTTTAGTTATAGTTAGATAAATGTTAGATATAAAAACGTTGAGGAATTTTGACATTTGATCCAATGTATAGCAATTAGTATTTGCAAAAGTTGCATATTTTAATGTTGTATTTGCAATAGATTTTCTTAGTCCTTTAAGGGATTAATTATCAGGAATGCCCCCATTATGGATGTGCACAAGTTGATCCAATTTCTTTCTGATCTCATGCATCTACCTTTCGGATCTCTGAATACTAAATTGTTTTATCTTTCTTCTGGATTAGTTAAATAAAAGCTATGGACAATACCGGCAGAGAAGGAGAAGAGGCTGTGTTCGACATCATACGCTCCACGAGCCCAGATGATCATGAAGAGGGTATGATGTTTAATGAAGACGAACGAATAGATGAAGGTGACGACAACAATGTTGACGAAGAAAATGTTCTTCAAATGACCGGCGAGGTATATTTAATATATAAGCCATCCGGTGATCATTACATGTCTTAATTGATTTGTATGTATTAATGAATCGATCTTTCTTCTTTTAGGCCTCCGGATCGAGCAAATCTTGTACAAGCGACAGGGTAGTTCGAGGCCCGGCCAAAAAGTTGGACAAAGGCGTAAAGTTCAACATCGATTCCATCAAAACTTCAACTGGCGAACCGCTTGAACCTAAGAAAAATGCGACCACGTTCAAGAATCAATGCGGAGTTATTGTCAGGGACCAAATCCCGATCTTCGTTCAAGAATGGAGAAAGCCAACAAAGGGAGATCGAGCAGGAGTTACTTTTGTCGACGAAAGAGCAAAAGATGTGCTTTGGACTACGCTCATGGAACATTTCACCCTACCAGATAATTTGACAGATGCAGATCTGAAGAAAGTCAGAAACTATGCTCTTAAAAAGATGGCGATCGCATTCAACACCTTCAAGAAAAATGCATGGGCTAAGTACGTCAAATCAAAAAAGAAGACTCCAGAATTCACGGGAGCACTGGTGAAGGCAAAAGATCACTGGGACGCTTTCGTGAAGTTCAAGGAATCGGAAGAAGCTAAGGAACTGTCGAGGAAAAACAAGATTAATGCTGCGAAAAAGAAGTGGCACCATCGTCTGGGGCCAGGTGGCTACCAGGTGGCCCTGCCTAAGTGGCATCAATCTGAGCAAGAGATGATTAGTAAACGGGTCAGTCCAGTTACATTGACATGGCCCCCAGGTGCAGGACATGGTTTTATGCGCATGGGGGGAAGTTGGACCCAGAGACAGGGCTGGTTATGGTGAAGGCAAGTCTTAAAGAAGCGACAGACGAAATACTTATTGCAATAGAAGAAGCTCGATCGGGGGTGTTCACGCCCAACAGAGATAACGACGAGCTTACGCGCGCCCTGAAGAATCCTGAACACCCGGGAAGAACACGAGGCAAAGGCGTTGTTCCGTGGTATGAGGGGTTTGCGGATTGGAACGACGACTATAGAAGCCGTGCGAGAAAGAAATGAGGAGCAGAAGAAGAAGGAGGAAGCACTCCGCCTTGAAGGCCTAATATCCTCGCACCTGGAGTTGGAACGATTTGTCAGGCGGCAGCAGGAGCAGATCGACTCACTCAGCCAGGAAAGGGCGTCTCAGCGGCAGCATGAGCAGATCGATCCAGCATTGGATAGCACCGTCCCATCTATGCCGAGAAGCAGCGTGGGTTCCGCCCCGGCCGATATCGATAATGCACTGCTAGCTAGCTACCCTGTGGATGATATCAAAGACAGGACTAACTGTGAGCTACACATGAAAGTGAAGAACTTATCCATGAAGGTGGCGGACGGCTATGCTTTAGCAAATCCCCCTGAAGCAACCTTCCATTGCAATCCCATTCCAGCTGGCTATGCTCGTGTCGGGGTTGATGAAGTGATGTCAGGATATCACGAGCTACAACTTGACATTCTTGGAGGTGACGAGGAGAGAACACTGGGAGAGGCCATACATCGTATCATTCTATGGAAAAAGGATTGCATCGTCTTTCCAAGGCCACCGACTCCTCCTTCTCCAAGTCCTCCGCCGCTTCAGTCGACTCCTCCTCCTCCAAGTCCGGCACCGCATCAGCCGACTCCTCCTCCAAGTCCGGCACGGCGTCAGCCAACTCCTCCTCCTCCAAGTCAGCCGACTCAGCGTGCTCCGCCTAAGCAACAGCGGAAGAGAGAGGCCGCAGCTACGACGGCTAGCGGTACAATAGACAAGAAATTCAAACATGGTCCAAGCCTCAAGCCTCTTCCGAAGTTGTCTTACCACCTGACTCAGGAGGAACTCGACGACGCATGTGATGCCCAATTGAAGGCCCATTTTGCACCGAAACCGCCCGCGCCGCCAAAGGAGAAAGTACCTGAGCATGTATCACAACACTTTATTGATATGGCTCGACCGGCTGACAATCAGAAGGACTCCGACTATGTGCGGTCTATCAAGAAGTCATATTCTGCAGGGCAAAAGGAGTCGAGCTCGAGCTCGAGCCAAGCAGTTGGCAAAAAAAGCGGGAAAACTGTTCCCCAGCTGGGAGAACAAGCAGTGCAATCGATCCCCCCGCTCATTGTACAAACACATGTGAGTACCGCCGATCGGCCGGCAATAACCGACGATCTTAGAAGGCAGGCTAAAGAGGCCGGTGTCACTATTGAACAACTCCTAGGCCTTGAGGAAATCCCCGGGATTACAGAGGAGGAAGTAAAATACCAATATGTCCGTGGCAAACCTCTGGTCAAGCCTGACGATGTCAAGCTTCTACCAACGAGAATGTACAATTTGCATACGTGGTACATGCAAAAAACAGCAAATACCAATGAAGAGTCCCTCATGGTGAAAGTCAAGCCAGAGCATTACTTCCATGGAAAAATGTGTGGATTGATTTTTCAGAGTTGTTTCAGTTATTCCAACAAGACGCACTAGACAAATCTATCGTCAGTTGCTATTGTCTGTAAGTGATTTCTTTCTGTAATTTAAGTCTCTAGCTAGCTAGCTAGATGTGCTCTCGTTCATTAACTGTAATTATCCTCACTATATTCTTTTCTGTGGTATTATGCAGAATGAAGATGTATGAAACGAAAAAAACTAGACGCTATGGAGTTGGGTTCATTGACCCAAATACGATTAATCAGGCGATATGGGAAGATCAATATTCGAGAGAAGACACAGATAGATTCCTGCTAGAGTTTTTGAAGCAACTAAACACCCAACCAAAAATACTACTTCCTTACAACTTCGGGTGAGTGTTACTATATCTTGTACTACAAATTCTATTTTTTGCTTACTAGATGTTAATAAGTGTAGTTGATGAGTTATGCACATGCCCGCTTATTTATAAAAAACGTGTGCGCATGCAGTTTCCACTGGATCTTGTTAATCATTGAAGTTGACAAGGGAAAAGTTGAAGTACTGGACTCACTATATAAGGATCCATCCGAATACGCAACCGTGAAGGGGATGTTCGACAGGTAATTTCAATCATTATCGCACTATGTCTGCCTCTTTACTTCATTTCCTGATATCAACTTGTTAATAACTCCTTTATTCATTTTCTTTGCCGGCGGGCCGGGCTTGGAAAAAGTTCATCGAAGAGGTCCCCGGCCAATGGAAACAACAGCTGAAATGGGTGCGACCCAAGGTAATTCAGTAGTACTAGCTAGCTACGTCCGTGTATCTCTTTAATTCTAGTTTCAATACCATTATCATGCTTGATTAATTATTACCTGATTGAATTTTATTCTCGTAAAGTGCATGAGGCAGGAGAAGGGGAATAGTTTATGCGCATACTACGTTTGCGAGAATATTCGCATGATCACGTCTGAAAGGAGCATAGATTAAAAAAACTCTTTGGGTACGTTTGCCAGAACACTATCCATAATTTTTTTATCATGATCTAGCTAATATATATACACACAACTAATATATTCATCTTGATCTCCTGATTATAGATGATAGAGATGCGGGGCCAGCTCCTACCAACGGCTCGCGTACGAGCAATTCAAGAGGAAATAGCTGGATTTCTGGTCGACCAGGTCATAGATCCCAAAGGAGAATACCATTACAAGATCAAGCAGTAATGCCCTGCATATGTAATGATCCACAAATTGTAGGAGAAATTGTATATACCAAATTGTATATATATATATGTATGTGAATGGTCATCGTACGAGAAATTCGATTTATATATATATGCACAACGTGTACAGTATGTAGTAGCGTAATATATGTTTGAAATGAAAAATAATTAAATGGAAAACACAAAATTAAAAGGAAAAATAAACCAAAATTAAAAGAATTAAATACTTTTAGTCCCGGTTGGTGTTACCAACCGGGACTAAAGGCTCCACCTTTAGTCCCGGTTGGTAACACCAACCGGGACTAAAGGTCCCCCAGCGCACGGCCCCGGCAGGCGCCACGTGGTGGGCCTTTAGTGCCGGGCCGTGACGAACCGGGACTAAAGGGGGGGGGCCTTTAGTCCCCCCCCTTTAGTGCCGGTTGTAGAACCGGCACTAAAGGGCCTTACAAACCGGGATTAAAGGCCCGTTTTCTACTAGTGGTGAGAAGTATATTAGTCTCACGAAATTAAATGTAAGGACTGAAAATTTAAGTGTTGAATAAAATGAAATTTCTTATTTAGTCTCATTAAGTTCTAATTATTCTTTAGATGTTGGTTTCCACTAATACATCAATTCTAGAAAATCTGTTTACATTTTCTTTTGTATTTTGGAAATATTTTAGCAAATATGACAAAAAATGTGGTCTCTTTCCACATACATACGTATTATATAACTACTCCCTTTATATTGAATGCGATTTTATTATGTAATATTCTGCATGATATATTACTAACTTCTATTTTTGTTAAATCGCCTATTTTAATTGATATGAAAATGAAATTTTTAAGCTCTATTTTGGGAACTTATATTTGAGCAAATCGGGCACCACATTTTTTTAGTCTAATCCTTTGTATATGTATACTTTAGAACTTAATATTATTTTATATTTCCTTGGATTTGAGTGATAGAGGTTGGCATATAATTGAGTTAATGCTGCAAAGCTACTAATTAAATAGCCTTCGTCCATTTTGATATTAGTAATGAGTCGGATTACTTTGGAGTTAATTCAATGTACATCCAGGTTATTTCATGTTGTTAAAAGTTGCCATCCGGCACATTACATGAGATTTCTATAAATTCAGCACATAGACAAATCTAGCATGTTGACCATGCTAACGTTGCTATTGACATATTGCATAAACGTATAGTGCGTCCAAAGAACTTCCTATAGGGATGCCCAAAACCAAAAAACTTCAAGTGTTACACAATTTGTATCTTGTTTTCATTAAAAGCATAAGTTAGTTAGTTCAGTTCATAGTATATAATTATTGTCCACGCTATATTGAACTTAATAAGACATAAGGTTGTTCTAAAAAGTTGTTAAGAATCCACATACATGGAGATTAGATAGGACATAAATATGTGAAATTCAGTAACATAATATGATACTTGTTCACTCAAAGAAAATAATATGATAATTGTTCACTCAAAGAAAATAAGAGAATAATTTTTGATCGATGCATACTGTACTCAAAGAAAATAGGAGTATATTTTTACATTGTTATCCAGTAGTTGCTTAATTAGTGCGCAATAACTTATTTGTTATTTCCTCACATGTATATACACATCTTCATAATCAAACATACATGTAAATGTTATATTTTGGAAACTATTAAAATACGATTTCACCTAAGTTATTTTATAATGATGTCTAATTGATTATGGTAACAGTGGCATGGGGGCCGGAACTTGATGCGCCGGTGAGCCACAAACACCGGAGAAGTCTGAATGAGAAGAAAAATAGGCACGTTGCATAAATTGAGAAAGAAAAAAGAGTGTGCATGACTAAGAGCATCTCTAGCAGACCCCGTATATAGCCGACCCACAAAACTCGTTTACGGTTCGCTGAAAAACGGCTTTGCGGGCCAGCGTGGGCTGCGGCCGAGCAGACCCCGCATAGCGGAACTGTAAAACGGAATATTGACGGATATTCCGTTTTACAGTTCCGCTATGCGGGGTCTGCTCGGCCGCAGCCCGCGCCAACCCGCAAATCAGATGGGTTTTTATCTGAATTTGACACATATGCCACATATTCAGAATTATTAATTCAATTTAAGATAAGATGTCAATATTACAATACAGAAATCATCCAAATTATAATAATTATTGAAATCACCGAAGCAAACTAAATAATTCAATACAAAACTTGTCCCGAATATAAATCACACATGAATTAAATGAAATGAATGCAAAAATGGAATGTGTTATTACTGCCCAGCCCTTTGCCAATGGTGCTCAATGAGATCCTCCTGAAGCTGAAAGTGGGTGTTTGCGTTTTCAATCTCCCGGTAGGTCTGAAGAAATGCTGTAAGGCGGTTAGGGTCTCTAGCTGGTTTGACACGGCTACCCACATTGTCGTAAAAGAACTCCAAGTTCATGCCTCTCTCATCTTCGAGAATCATATTGTGAAGAATCACACAGCATGTCATGATGTTTTTAGGGATCGCTTGTCCCAAAAACGAGCAGGACCACGAACAATGGCAAACCTAGATTGCAAAACCCCGAATGCTCTTTCAATATCTTTTCAGGCTGCCTCTTGTACCCTTGCAAATTCACATTATTTCTTGTTTTTTAACTCTTTGATGATCTTGACAAATGTGCACCAAGAAGGGTAGATACCATCTGCAAGATAGTTCCCCTTTGTGTATTCATGCCCATCGATAGTGTAGTTGCAAGCAGGAGCATCACCACTAGCAAGCCTAGCAAACAAATGAGACCGTTGCAACACATTGATATCATTGAGAGTACCCGGCATACCAAAAAAGCAATGCCAAATCCATAAATCCTCTGATGCTATGGCCTCTAGCACAATTGTTGCATCACGAGACTTGCCACAATACATTCCCTGCCATGCCTTTGGGCAGTTTTTCCAAGTCCAATGCATACAATCAATGCTTCCTAGCATGCGAGGCCAACCTCTTCTCTCATTTGATGCCATCAAATTTTTTGTGTCTTCCTCGTTGGGTGCCCAAAGATATTCAGGACCAAAGACACGGATGATCAATTTGTCAAAAGTAAGCACTGACTCTATTGCAGTATCTTCACCAATGCGAAGGTACTCATCGGCCTAGTCAGCCGGGATGTCGTATGCCATTACCCACATAGTTGTCAAGATTTTTTGATATGCACTAAATCCCTTCAAGCCCGCGGCATTTCTTCTTTGAGTAAAATACCGACAATTGGCCTCGCACGCTTGCACTATTTTTACAAAGAAGGATCGACGCATTCGGTACCTTCTCCGGAAGAGGTGCGGTGGATATGTTGGATTGTCTGCGAAGTAGTCTTGCATCAAAATCTCGTTCCTGAGATGGCAATTGCGAGGATGCAAAGACGGCCGACGGTCGATCCTCGCCATCTCTTTCGGTTCTCATCGTCGTGCTCCTTCACGGTGAGGGCCATCACCAACATCTGCTGCCGATGGTTCTCAAGCAGCGTCTCTACATCCGAGTCGTCCGAATCGGACGAATCCTCGAGCAAAAATGTCTCGCGTGGGCTCGATTCCATCTAAAATCACAAATATGAATGCCACATGAACCAACTATGCATATAGCATCCGAAAGCACAAGCACAAGTACTCACCGGTGTCTCGGGGCGGTGGCTCTGCGGCGGTCGATCCCGGGGCGGCGAGGGCGACTCGGCTCAGCAGATCTGGGGAGCCGGTGAAGCGGGTAGGTGGAATTGCCGGCGGCGGAAGGGCGGAACCGATGGCGGCCGGCTGCGGAAGGGGGTGTGGAATGCGCACGGGCAGAAATGTCCCTCCCACCAACCTCTTTTCTGAGATACACACCCCCCGTCGGGTCGTGGGAGAAACCTGTGTTTTCGCGGGTTGGAGGTGGGATTTTACTGCCCCCCTCAAAAAAAACTACGGGTCCGATGCGTTTACAGTCTCTCATTAGGCAGCTTTTTTCGCGCGGACCCATATTTTGGCAGTTATTATGCGGGTCGAGGCATTATACGCGGTATGCTAGAGATGCTCTAACAAATCTGAACCACGTACGTTTGTCATGTTCGTACGCATGCAGCCGCCGGAATTGATTCTCCTGCCTCCCGATAGCTTCATCAATGTGAGTTCTCCAAGGCCAAAAATACTAGCCATCTCAGCACATATCGACATCAGCTTTGGGCAGCGCCATAGTGTGCTCGCCTGAAAGTTTTCGTAAATCAACATCGGCGAGCTCGCCAGATAGACGATTTGCACTATGATTTTTGTGGCGGCTTGTATGTCTATAGGAGCAACAACATGCATCTCGCTTTTTTAGGAATCATTAGCAGATAGAGTCCTGGGACTGGACGAATAACATGCATGGGATAGTGGAGGCACGTTATGTTTCATCAACGGCTACAAATACATTATAATCTATTCAGATGGATGTCACTAATTAACCTTTTGAATTAACGTGGAACCTAGTATGATGCTTCCAATTAGTGTGTGTGTGTATCTAGTTATAGCGGTGGTTACTAGTAACGCATGTAATTACACCACTCTTAATCTTCACTTGTAACGTAGCAGTAAAGGGAGCGGGCGTACTCTATAAGCCTCGACTCGACTCCCTTACAAGGGTTTGCAACCCTCCTGTATTAATACACCCCAAAGAAAATAAAGCCACCCGGTTTGAGATGTAGGGCTATTACCTCTCTGAGAGGGGCCTAAACTCATAAATCCGAGTGTCACATTTGCGTCGTAGCTAGATTCCACCCCTGTTCGTACCCCTAGTACTCACTGTCAGATTCGTTGCCTCAACAGTTGGCGCCCACCGTGGGGCTGCACGTCTAGCAATTTCTAGCATAGGTAGAATTTTTTATCATCAACATGATCCTCGACGGCGAGATCCGGTACGGTGCTCTCAGCTTCTCGCCGACGATTCAGTGTGGCAACAAGAATCCCCGCCGGATGTGGAAGCACTGCCAATCCGTGGTGCGACGGACTTTCGCGCGTCATCTTCCGGAGTTGTCCTCTGATAGCCGTTGGTCCCATATCGCGTGGCACCTCTTCTGACGGCTAGTCGTCGTCGCAAGCGCTCCGGACGCTCATGGCTCCAACGTTGGGTCAAGCATGTTGTGGCCTTTCAGGCCGGAGCCGAGCAGGTGGCCATGCTCAACTCCGATGAGCTTGTCCTCGACCTATTCTCCGCTCTGCATGAGGATCCTTTTGATGAGTCCGAGTGTGAAAGCAGCGAGTCCGCTGCAGAAGTCCAAATGGCTAACACGGAGCAGTCGAATTGACCCCACGGGTTACCCGAAGGTCTTTCACGTGGACATGATGGTGATAGCCTCGGCGACGACCTCCAGGACGACACTGACCCATACATTCCCCAACCTCTCACTCGGGAGCAGGGGAAGAGCTCAGGCAAAGGAACGAGCAAGCTGTTCTCACCCCGATCATGGGGACGACACCTGAGCTTATGGCCTTCCAGGCGACGCTTCAGGCCACTCTGGCAAAGCGCGAGCGACTCAAGCCACTGTTGCGGTCACTCGACGACCATGCGGCTTGGCATCAACCTAGCTCAAGTCGAAATCTCCGCGGTTGTTTTGAATGACCGGCTGCAAAATTACCAAGTGATGCACACTCAACTTCAAACCTTAGCCTCAATGACCCGAATCACCGACTCCCTCCAGCCATTTGGTTCATCAGTGGGAGAAGGCATTCGCTAGATCCAGGCGCTTCTGAAAAGAGCCCTGGCTCAAAACACAGCATTTTCACAGTCCCAGAATCTCTTCCACAGCAGATCAGTCCGGGCACATATGATGTAGTTGGCTCACAGTTCGAATGCACCTGGGAGGCGTCGGTGTTCGCCCCCACTGAGAGATGAAGCTTACCCATTACGCAGAGATTAGTATGTGGACTGGAGGCATGACCAAGTCACTCCTCCATGGCGGCGTGACAATTGTCATCGCACTCGGACGGCCCCTCCAAGGGATGTCGCATACAGACGCTAGTCCTATGACGACATGCGATAGTAGGAAGATGATCGGAGGCTCAGCCCCACTCGTCTGCCGGGTGAACACCGTCGGAGAGATTACGAGGATGATGACTGTCGAGAACCAACGCTGATGCAATATCCATTCTTGTTCAAAACCTGGTCGACAGCGGCCGAGCCAATAGAGAAGGCCTCGAAAGAGATCGGCTTAGTGGGTCTAGTGCCTCTAGCCTCGAATGTTTCAGTAGGTACATTGCGGCTGCTGACATTCCCGCCAATTACAAATTGGTGACTGGAATCGGGAAATTCAACGGCGAGTCGAAGCCAGAAACTTGGTTGGAGGATTACTAAGTGGCTGTCTAGATCGGCGGCGGTAATGACAACGTTGCCATGAAGCATTTTCCACTGATGCTGGAAGCGTCGGCGAGGGGTTGGCTCAATCAGCTCCCTGCTGATAGTATTTATTGCTTGGACATTCTGGTCCAAGTCTTCATGAAGACTTTTGGAGGCACTTACAAGCGGCCGAGTGGATTGACTGAACTGCAGCACTGCGTATAGAAGAAAAACAAGACTCTCCAACTTCGGACCACTCTGCATAACAATATGGAGAACGTCACTAAACAAAAAGCCATCTGCACCTTCGAAGCTGACATCAAGTACCGCGGGCTCATCCTTAAGTTTGGTCGAACGGACACTTCGGCCTTGAGCTGAGTGATGGACTTGGCCAATCGGCATGCCAACGGCGAAGAAGAAGGCCAACTGGGAAGCGGCAAAGGGCGGACTGAGGATCAAAGCCAGTCGGCCAATTATTCCAGTCGGAAGGAGAACCGAAAAGCCAACGCGTCTGAGAACGCTGAAGCTATGGCTCTGGCAATGCAAGGAAAAGGCAAAGGCTCCATGAAACAGAAGGAGTGGACTGCCAAAAAGAAGAATAACTCGAGAGGAGGAAGTGACATTAATGATCCGTTGCCAGATACATACAAAAAAGATGAAGATGGCAACCTGGTCATGCCGAAGCACACCACTCGAGAATGCAGAATGCTCAAGCAAGGAATGCAAAGAGAGATTTCAGAGGATAAGGATCAAGACAATGGTGACGGAGGGAAGAAGTCCACTTTAGGCTTTCCTAGTGTCGAAAAAGCTTTGATGATCTTTGTAGACCTTGAGTACAAGAGGAATCTGAAGGTGATCAGCCGGGAAGTGAGCTTGTCCATGCCGAGTGTCACCAAGTATCTCGATTGGGCCCAGACACCCATAACCTTCGATCAGTCAGATCACCCGGCTTACATTTTGACCCCAGGAGGCAGGCATTGGTGGTCGATCCGGCTGTTGAAGGTGTCCGACTGAGCAAAGTCTTCATGGACGGCGGCAGCAGGCTAAATATAATCTACGCCGACACATTGAAGGCTATGGGAATTCGGATTTCTAAGCCGAGCAAAAGTAACATGTAGTTCCACGTGGTCATCCCCTGGAAGATGGCCATATCACTCAGCCAAATTCTTTTGGAAGTTGTGTTTGGCTAAGAGAAGAATTATAGAAAGGAAAAACTTAATTTTGAGGTGGTGGACTTTCGACGTGCTTACCATGCTATTTTGGGTAGGCCTGCCTACACACGATTCATGGCCAGACCATATTACATGTACCTGAAGCTCAAGATGCCAGGTCTGAATGGTGTGATAACTATCATAGGGAATCGAAAGAAGGCTGAAGAATGTGTGCAGTAAGGTTCTGTCATAGCTGATGAGCAGATGGCCGTGGCAGATCTGGAAGAGTACAAGAAAGTTATCGTTATGAGTGACTTGCTAAGTCCAAGAAACCAGTGATTGACTCTGCGTTCCAGCTGGCTTGCGAGACCAAGCAAGTTCACATTCACCCGGAGCATCCAACTTCTCAGACCACCAACATATCAACGACGCTGGACAGCAAATAGGAAGCAAAGCTCATCGAGTTCCTCCGTGAGGATTGGGACATCTTCGCATTGAAGTCGTCTGACATGCCAGGGGTTCTCAGGGAGCTGTCTATGCATCGAATCCATGTTGATCCCAAGGTGAAACCTGTTAAAGAACACCTTCGACGTTCTTCTACTGAGAAGCGCAACGCGATTGGCAAAGAAATTGCCAGGTTGCTGGCAGCCAAATTCATCCGTGAAGTTTACCAGTTCGAGTGGCTCGCTAACGTCGTCATGGTACCTAAGAAGAATAATTCTCTTAGGATGTGTACTGATTTCAAGAATATCAGTCGGGCCTATCCCAAGGGTCATTTTCCTCTCCCGCACATTGATCATATAGTGGATTCCATTGTGAGGAGGAGGCTATTGTTTGAGTTTTCTGGATGCGTACTCCAGGTAACACCAGATCCGAATGTATGGTCCTGATGAAAAAAACAACCTTCATCAGCAATTCAGACTTAAAAACACCGGTGCGACTTTCCAGCGCAAGATTCAGAAATGCTTGTAAAAGCAAATCAGTCAAAACATAGAGGCGTAAATGGATGACATCATGTTCAAGTCTAGGAAAGGTTCCGACCTCCTAGCTGACCTTGCTAAAACCTTTGCAAACCTGCGCAGATGTGGAATCAAGCTAAATCCGGCAAAGTGCACTTTCGGGGTGCCAGCCAGCAAGTTACTCGGTTTCCTCGTTTCCGAGCACAGGATCAAAACTAACCCTGAGAAGATCGGTGCTACAATCCAAATGAAACAACTAGAATGTCTCCATGATGTCCAAAGCTCACGGCATACCTTGCCGCCATCAGCAGATTCATTTCAAGAATCGATGAAAAGGCCTTGCCACTTTACCGACTCATGAAGAAGTCAGATAAATTTGAGTGGACGAGTGAAGTGCAAGATGCATTCCAAGAACTCAAAATCTTGCTTTCCTCCCAGCCGGTTCTTACTGCTCCGAGCAGTAAGGACCCGCTGCTCCTCTATATTGCGGCTATGGGAGCAGTTGTTAGCACAGTTGATACGGGGCCAAACCCTCCGTGATGATCTTTTCACACTTCGAGGGGAAAAGGAGAGAAATCAAGAGAAATCAAGACAAACTTTCAAGAAAAACTCCAATCACACATCCACAAATCTACAAAACACGAGAGGATACAATTATTCGAGTTCAACATGGGATACAAATAAAGATGATAGTTCTTCCCACTCAAAGGGATGGGTCCTTGGAATCCTTAGAGGATCTTTCCTTTGATAGGGGCCTTGACAACCAGACTAATCTTCTCACATAGAGCTCATCTCCATGAGAAGGAGGAAATGGAAGGAGCAATGATAAACTAACTCAAGAGCTAAACATATGATAAACCTAGATGGAGGTGGAGGGGTCCCTTATAGAGTCTTAGGGGAGTTAAGGGCGAGAGAGAGAGGTACATGGGCCTTTGGGCTGAATCTTCTGGCGCAGGGGTCGGATGTCCGGGCTGGAGTGATGGGCCAGATGTCCGGGGCTGGAGGTGCGCTTCCCGCAAGATTCTGGAGAGAGGACGCCGGATTTCTGGGCTGGATCCGGATGTCCGGCCTGGCACTGGATGTCCGGCCACTATAGCTTCAGCTGGCCTTTATCCCTGGTTTGGTGGCGCCGAAAATCCGGGCCCTGGGCCAGATGTCTGGCCGCTGGGAGGTCCTAATGCCTTCCTTTGATGCTTGCCTTTGCCGTGCGTCTTCGTGGGGGCTTGGCCTTCATTCCGAGTGTCTCCGAGGTTGATTTCAGGGCACCTAAACACACATAGTGTTTCCGCTTGAGGTAGCATCCATGTCTGAAGTAGTTCAAACGGAAGTTCATTAAGGAGAAATGTCACCTCGGTTTTGATGGCATGTGCACGAGCTCTTGTCATAGGACTACTTGGAGCTTCATGGTTGGTGTAGAGTCCATGGAGATGACCATGGGATGCTCCACATCATCTCCCCCCCCTTGGGAAATATTTTTCCTCGGATCGAGATCCTCATCACCATGGAAAGGAGATAGGTCCTTGACGTTGAAGATGTCACTGACGTTGTACTTGTCACGTGGAATGTCGATCTTGTAGGCGTTGTCGTTATAGCGTGCAAGCACCTTGAATGGTCCATCCCCTCGTGGGAGAAGCTTGGACTTGCGTTCATTGGGAAATCGGTCCTTGCAAAGGTGTAACCACACGAGATCTCCGGGCTTAAACACTATTGGATGCTTGTTGATGTTGTGCTCGTTGGTGACTTGTTCCACTTGACATTTGATTGTGCGCCTTGTTTCTTCATTCATCTTCTTGATGTATCATGCCCTTGCGCTTGCGTCCATGTTCACTCGTTGTTGAAGTGGTAGCGGAAGAATGTCCAATGGGGACAAAGGTTTGAAGTCGTACACCACTTCAAAGGGAGACTCGCCGGTGGTTGAGTGGCGCGCGCGGTTGTAGGCGCACTAGGCGATGGGTAGGCACTCTTCCCATTCCTTGATGTTCTTCTTGATCAACACGCGAAGTAGCATAGACAACATCCGTTGGTGACTTCCGTTTGGCCATCAGTTTTGTGGATGATAAGCTGAAGAGAAGAGTAGCTTGATTCCGAGCTTGGCGCATAGTGTCTTCCAAAAGTATGTTAGGAACTTGACGTCATTGTCAGACATAATGGTCTTAGAAACTCTATGTAGTCTCAAGATCTCCCTACAAAAGAGATTCACAACATGTGAAGCATCGTCGATCTTGTGACATGAAAGAAAATGTGCCATTTTGAAAAATGAACCACAACAACAAATACGGAATCATGGGCATTCTTAGTTCTCGGCAAAGCGAGCACAAAGTCCATGCTTATATCTTCCAAAGGTGCAAAAGTTATTTGAAGTGGCATGTATAGACCATGGGATTGAGCTTTTGACTTAGCTTTGCGACATGTAGAGCAACGGTTAGTGAAGCGTGCCATATCACGGAATATCTTTGGCCAAAAGTACTTCTGGGAGAGTGTGGCAAATGTCTTGTAGTTTCCAAAATGACACATGAGTCCTCCACCGTGAACCTCATGCAAAATAAACAAATGACGAGAAGACTCGGGTATGCAAAGTTTGTTAGCACGCATAAGATATCCATCTTTCAAATAATATTTCTCCCAACAATTGTTAGCTTGACATTGGGAATAAGGAGTTGCAAACGAAATATCATGCGCATAAGAGGTCTTTCATGTGCTCCACTCTGCACGAGGATTTTTTTGTTGAGTCCGAGTGTGAGAGGAGCGTGCCCGCTGAGTCCTAACAGCTGACACCGAGCAGCAGAATGGACCCCACTTGTTTCACGAAGGTACTTCTCGTGGACATGATGGTGACAGCCTCGACGACGACCTCCAGGCCGACACCAATCCATACATTCCCCAACCTCTCACTCGGGAGCAGCAGGAAGAGCTGAGGCAAAGGAACGAGAAAGCTCTTCTCACCCCGATCATGGGGACGACAGCTGAGGTTATGGCCTTGCAGGCGACGCGTCAGGCCACTCTAGCCAAGCGCGAGCGACTCAAGCGGCTACTGCGGTCACTCAACGACCGTGCGGCTTGGCATCAACCTAGCTCAAGTCGGAATCGCCGGCAGTTGTTTCGAACGACCGGACGCAAAATTACCAAGTGATGCGCACTCTGCTTCAAACCTTAGCCGCAATAACCCGAATCACCGACTCCATCCAGCTATCTAGTTCATTAGCGGGAGAAGGCATTCACTAGATACAGGGGCTTCTAAAAAGAGCCCTGGCTCAAAACACAACGGTATCAGAGTCCAAGAATCTCATCCACAACAGATCAGTCCGGGCAGACACGATGTAGTCGGCTCACAGTCCGAATGCACCTGGGAGGCGTCGGAGTTCGCCCCCACTGAGAGATGAAGCTTACCCCTTCCACAGAGATTAGTATGTGGATTGGAGGCACGACCAAGTCACTCGTCCACGGCGGTGTGACAATTGTCATTGCACTTGGATGCCCCCTCCAAGGGATGTCGCAGACACACGCTAGTCCTATGACGACAGGCGACTGTACGAAGATGATTGGAGGCTCAGCCCCACTCGTCTGCCGGGTGAACATCGTCGAAGAGATTACGAGGATGATGACTGTCGAGAACCAACGCTGATGCAATATCCATTCTTGTTCAAAACCTGGTCGACAACGGCCGAGCCAATAGAGAAGGCCTCGAAAGAGATCGGCTTAGTGGGTCCAGTGCCTCCGGCATCAAATGTTTCAGTACGTACATTTGGGCTGCTGACATTCCCACCAATTATGGATTGGCGACTGGAATCGGGAAATTCAATGGCGAGTCGAAGCCAGAAACTTGGTTGGAGGATTACTGACTGGCTGTCAGATCGGCGGCGGTAATGAAAATGTTGCCATGAAGCATTTTCCACTGATGTTGGAAGGGTCAACGAGGGGTTGGCTCATTCAGCTCCCTGCCGAACGTATTTATTGCTAGGACAATCTGGCCCGAGTCTTCATGAAGACGTTTGAAGGCACTTACGAGCAGCCGGGTGGATTGACTGAACTACAGCTCTGTGTATAGAAGAAAAACGAGACTCTCCAACATCTGATACCTCTCCACAACACTGTGGAGAACGTCACTATAGACCAAGCAATCCGCGCCTTCAAAGCTGACTTCAAGTATCGCGAGCTCATCCTAATGTTCGGTTGAACGGACACTCCGTCCTTGAGTCGTGTGATGGAGCTGGCTAATTGGTATGCCAACGGCGAAGAAGAAGACTGACTGAGAAGCGGCAAAGGGCGGACTAGGGATCAAAACTAGTCGATGCGGCTGACAACGCTGAAGGTATGGCTCTGGCCGTGCAAGGAAAAGGCAAAGGCTCCACGAAACAGAAGAAGGTGTGGACTGCCAAAAAGAAGAATAACTCAAGAGGAGGAAGTGACACTGGTACCGTTAGGTGCTATACAAACGGTTTTTAACCCCTTTCTGCGACGTAGTACAAAACTGTCACCTTGCATGTGTGGGCGATAGGGGGGTCCATCCCACACGACACGGAAACATTGTCTGCAATGGTGTGAGCGCCTATTGACGATTTTCCTAACGTAAACGTATGCGAAGTCGTAGCCTATCCCACACACCACACTTTGATGCTACGTTTGTGGTCAAGCACACATCCGAGACGATGGCACAGATATATTCATGTGCGATACTTTTTCCGATCGCACACGCGAAACATATGTCAACCGTCTCTTGATCATCCTACATTACACACGCACGCAGGTTCGTAACCGTTTGTGCTATTAACGGCAAGCGCACACAGTTACGGCGCGCAAACGCGTGTGTGACAGTGCACGCATCCCACACGCGCAAAATATGCGACCGTGTGTTGTAAAGCTGATAATCACACACACTATTATTCAAACAATCGTGTGTGACATATGACACCATCGCACATGGTTTAATCGTTCTAGCTGTGTGCGCTGTAATTTAGTACCTAATAGCTTATTTTCATTAATTTATTATTAGATTTAGAAATTTCAAAATTTTAATTATGAAATGTGGATTTCACATCCATCAATACATACCCTGATTACAATGGTTCAACAACCAATGCATAAATCAAAAGCTCAGTACATGTTCCATGGTTACATAGTTCGGTAGAAGATTAAACATGATGAACCATAATATATAGTACTAGAGGCGGTAAAGGTGAAGAGAGAATTGTACATGCTTTTGGCTGTCGATGGTGTTGAAGAAGCGGAATACCCATAATGTGCCCTCCTCCATGCCAAAGGTGCGCACAACTTTTGTCCAACCCCTTGTGATGATCGCCCATCCATCCTTCACCGCCTTCAGGAAGACTTCTAGACCGTTATCATGGTAGCATGAATTATATACCATAACCTTCGTTGCCTTCACATTGGTCAGGTAGTTTGCTAGGTAATCTTGAGTAAATTCCTTTGGAAACCACTGAAAAGAGACAATTATTAGGTATTCATGTCTAATAGAGTAACTTGTTCTGGGCTGGAAAAGAAGGCAACAGATTACTTACCATCCTAAAGCTCACTGATGTCTTGGATAAATTATAAATAAAGAGTTTACTTCCAATCAGATGTCTCTTCTGCCTAACAATTTTTCTTAGTTTCCTCACTTGATGCTTGTTCATGGTTATCTCACTGCCCCATATGCAAAGGGGGTCGAAGCGTGAAAAACTACCACTGATATATGTACCTACAAGCAACAAATCAGTGTTAGAACACAAGCTGCAATTGCACAGATGATGTAAAATATTATAAGAAAATGGGAGGTGACTAACCTCGATGGTAAACAACAGCATCGCGCATCGTAGCCCTACATAAGCACATAGAAAGGCGTGTTAAATACAACAGGGTTAACATCCACCAAAAATAGCAAATGTTAACTAAACAACAATATCTCCGGTGATATTTTCATTGCGAGGAGTAGCGCAGTAACAAAGGGACAGGTATTGGTGAAATTAAACTGGATGTGTTAACTTCAGAGTTCAAACAACCTTACATAGTCCTTAAAACTTGTACCAGTGAAACAGAAATTGACACATTTAAACATCACGAGCCAGTTCATACTTGGTAAATCCCGAGGGGTAGTTGCTGGGGTACTTCAACTCGGCCAGAGCCCGCACAAAGTCGGTGGCTAGGTGTTCCTGCTGGTCGCAGTGTGGATCAGTACCGCTAACATATGTACCTACAAGCAACAAGTAAATGTTAGAAGCTAAACTGCAACTGAACAAATGATCTAAAGTACTATAAGATATTGGGATGTGACTAACCTCGACGGTAAACAACATCGTCATGCATTATGGAACTGCGTAGGTACAAGGAAAGTCATGTCAACTACAACAGGGTTAACATGCACCAAAAATATATAATGGTAATTGAAGGACATCATCTCCAGTGATATCTTCTTTGCGAAGAGTAGCACGGTACCGAATGGACAGCGTAAATAATGGATATAACTGTTCACTGCAGCAGGCTTAACAGCAACCTAGCATAGGCATTGTAAGCTTGTAACTGGTATTGGTAAAATTGAACTGGACAGTTCATACTTGAACAACACACTGTGCATAACTGAATTGAACAACGGAAACCTAACATGGCAATCTAAACGTGTATTGTTGAAACTGAAATTGGCACGGTTAAACATTGTTATAATGGTATTCGTACTGTTCGGGCCTATGAAGCATTCAAGAACATGGTCAATGCCAACCCTAAAGCGGATCCTACTTCCATAGAGAGGATGTTGCATGAGTGCAGAAGATATTTCTACTAAGGCAAACCAACAGGCCAGCCCCGCAACAACAACGACGAGTAGCTGTTTCCATTTTGCTGTTTTCTGAACCTTGCTGATATGTAATGTCGCTATTATGTTCTTTAGTCGATTATGTAGGAGTGCGAACGATAATTTGTGCTATCACTTTCTGAATCAGATGCTTATTACCATGAATCGTATGTGTTATTATTTGTCTGTGTTATTTTCTGTCTTTCCACGCAATTTAGGTTACTGACATGTTTGCTGGGCATCACACACATCTTGTTACGCCCAATTGTTTGTGTTATTTTGGCTCGCACATTTCATCCGAGCGCACGGTATGCCGTCTGCCGCACACATCTTGATCTGTGCAACCGTTTGTGTAGGCAGCATAGATGTTGTGCAGACAGAGCAAATCACAGTACACACGGACAAAACTACGAAACCCGTCGGTGATGATTTCATCAATCGCTGACAGTTATATACCAGCAAACGTTTCCCCACAACACACACAGGTTATATGCACCAATCGTTTGTGTTATATCTGGTGTTCGCACACGATTCTCATTAGTCACCTGTTTGCTGTATATCACACACATCTTGTTATGCCGAATCGTTTGTGTTCTGCTGTATCAGCACACACAGTTTATCCGAGTGAACTGTATGTCGTACTTCGCACACATCTTGTTATACTGAATCGTTTGTGTTCTGCTATATTATCGCACACAGTTTGTAGTGATGAACTGTGTGCCCACTATCGCACACATCTGGATCTGTGTAACCGTTTCTGTTATCTTATCTAATCACAAATGGTCCATAAGAACAAATTGTCTGCCGTAGATCGCACACGCAACGACTTTCTGAATCGTATTTGATGGATCCGCCTTTGCACACAGTTCGTGCCATTAGCGACGGAGGATGAACTATAACGTTTGCGATTCATGCATCGCACACAATTACGTCGAAGGTACTTTGATTGAAGTGTCGCGTTAGCAGCATCGTACGGTAGTTTGACATTAAAGCCAGATACATACAAAAAAGATGAAGATGGCAACCTAGTCGTGCCAAAGCACACCACTCGAGAATGCAGACTACTCAAGCAAGGAATGCAAGGAGAGCTTGTAGAGGATAAGGATCGAGATGATGGTGATGGAGGGAAGAAGTCCACTTTTGGCTTTCTCAATGTCAAGAAAGCTTTGATAATCTTTGTAGACCTTGAGTGCAAGAGTCATCTAAAGGTGATCAACCGGGAAGTGAGCTTGGCCATGCCGAGTGTCACCAAGTACTTGATTGGGCCCAGACACCCATAACCTTCGAACAGTCAGATCACCAGGCTTACATTTTGACCCCTGGGCGGCAGGCACTGATGGTCGATCCGGCTATTGAAGTCTATGGGAGTTCTGATTTCTAAGCCGAGCAAGAGTAACATACAGCTCCATGCGGTCATCCCCGGGAAGGAGGCCATATCACTCACCCAAATTCTTTTGGAAGTTGTGTTTGGCGAAGAGAAGAATTATAGAAAGGAAAAACTTCATTTTGAGGTGGTGGACTTCCGAAGTGCTTACCACGCTATTTTGGGTAGGCCTGCCTATGCACGATTCACGGCTAGACCATGTTACGTGTACCTGAAGCTCAAGATGCCAGGTCCGAATGGTGTGATAACTGTCAAAAGGAATCGAAAGAAAGCTGAAAAATGTGCGGACAAAGGTTCTATCATAGCTGATGAGCAGATGGCCGTGGCAGAGCTGTAAGAGTATAAGAAAGTTGTTGCTACGAGTGACTTGCTAAGTCCAAGAAACCAGTGATTGACTCTGCGTTCCAGCTGGCTGGCAAGACCAAGCAAGTTCACATTCACCCGGAGCATCGGACTTCTCAGCCCACCAACATCTCAACGGCGCTGGACAGCAAATAGAAAGCAAAGCTCATCTAGTTCCTCCGTGAGGACTGGGATATCTTCGCATTGAAGTCGTCAGACATGCCAGGGGTTCCCAGGGAGCTAGCTGAGCATCGACTCCATGTTGATCCCAAGGTGAAACTTGTTAAAGAACACCTTTGACGTTGTTCTACCGAGAAGCGCAACGCGATTGGCGAAGAAATTTCAAGGTTGCTAGCAGCCGAATTAATCCATGAAGTTTACCAGCTCAAGTGGCTCGCCAACGTCGTCATGGTGCCCAAGAAGAATAATTCTCTTAGGATGTGCACTCATTTCAAGCATATCAATCGGGCCTGTCCCAAGGGTCAGTTTCCTCTTCGCCGAATTGATCAGATTGTGGATTCAACTTTGGGTGGGGGTGAGCGTTTGAGTTTTCTGGATGCATACTCTAGGTACCACCAGATCTGAATGTATGGTCCTAATGAAAAACAGCCTTCATCACCCCATTCGGGTGCTTTTGCTATATCACTATGCCATTCGCACTTAAAAACACCGATGCGACTTTCCAGCACATGATTCAGAAATGCTTGCAAAAGCAAATCAGTCGGAACATAGAGGCGTACATGGATGACATCATGGTCAAGTCTAGGAAAGGTTCCGACCTCCTAGCTAACCTTGCTGAAACCTTTGCAAACCTACGCAGATATGGAATCAAGCTCAATCCGGCCAAGTGAACTTTTGGGGTTCCAACCGGCAAGTTACTCGGTTTCCTCGTTTCCGAGCAGAGGATCGATGCTAACCCTGAGAATATCGGTGCTACAATCCAAATGAAACAACCAGAATGTCTCCATGATATCGAACGGCTCACGGGATGCCTTGCCGCCCCGAGTAGATTCATTTCAAGACTCGTTGAAAAGGCCTTGCCACTTTACCGACTCATGAAGAAGTCAGATAAATTTGAGTGGACGAGTGAAGTGCAAGCTGCATTCAAGGAACTCAAATCGTTGCTTTCCTATCTGTCGGTGCTTGCTGCTCCCAGTAGGAAGGAGCCGCTGCTCCTCTATGTTTCACCCATAAGACAAGTGGTTAGCACAGTTGATATGGCGCCAATCTGTCGGTGACAATCTTTTCACACTTGGAGGGGAAAAGGAGAGAAATCAAGAAAAACTCTCAAGACAAACTCCAATCACACATCCACTAAGTCTACGAAACACGAGAGGATACAATGATTCGAGTTCAACTCCGGATAGAACTAAAGATGATAGTTCTTCCCACTCAAAGAGATGGGGCCTTGGAATCCTTAGAGGATCTTCCCTTTGACAGGGGCCTTGATATCCACACTGATCTTCTCACATAGAGGTCATCTCCACGAGAAGTAGGAAGTGGAAGGAGCAATGCTCAACTAACTCAAGAGCTAAACATATGATAACCCTAGATGGAGGTGGAGGGTTCCATTACATAGTCTTAGGCGAGTTGAGGGCGAGAGAGAGAGGTACATGGGCCTTTGGGCCAAATCTTCCCACGGAGGGGTCGGATGTCTGGGCCGGAGTGATGGGCCAGATGTTCGGCCTGCAGGCCAGATATCCGGGGCTGGAGGAGCGCTTCCCGCTTGGTTCTAGACAGGGGACGTCGGATTTCTGGGCTGGGTCCGGATGTCCGGCCTGGCGCCGAATGCCCGGCCACTATAGCTTCAGATGGCCTTTATACCTGGATGTCCGGCGCCAGAAATCCGGGCCCTGGGCCGGATGTCCGGCCACTGGGAGGTCCTGATCCTTCCTTTGATTCTTGCCTTCGGCGTCCATCTTCGTGGGGGCTTGGCCTTCATTCCGAGTGTCTCCGAGGTCGAGTTCATGATACCTAAACGCACATAGTGTTTCATCTTGAGGTAGCATCCTTGTCTCAAGTGGTTCGAAAGGAGGTTCATTAAGGAGAGATGTCACCTCGGTGTCGATGGCACGTGCACAAGCTCTTGTCATAGGACCACTAGGAGCTTGATGGCTTGGTGTAGTGTCCACGGGGCTGACCATGGGATGCTTCGCATCATCTCCCCCACCCTGGGAAAGATCTGTCCTTGGATCGAGATCCTCATCACCATGGAAAGGAGATAGGTCCTTGATGTTGAAGATGTCGCTAACGTTGTACTTGTCACGTGGAATGTCGATCTTGTAAGTGTTGTCATTGTAGCGTGCAAGCACCTTGAATGGTCCATCCGCTTGTGGGAGAAGCTTGTACTTGCGTTTGTTGGGAAATCGGTCCTTCCGAAGGTGTAACGACACGATATCTCCTGGCTTGAACACTATTGGATACTTGTTGATGTTGCGCTCGTTGGTGACTTGTTTCACTTGACATTTGATCGAGCGCCTTGTTTCTTCATGCATCTTCTTGATTTAGCCTGCCCTTGCGCTTGCATCCATGTTCACTCGTTCTTGAAGTGGTAATAGAAGAATGTCCAATGGGGACAAAGGGTTGAAGTCGTACACCACTTCGAAACAAGACTTGCCGATGGTTGATGGCGCACGCAGTTGTAGGCGTACTCGGCGATGGGTAGGCACTCTTCCCATTCCTTGATGTTCTTCTTGATCAACACGCGAAGTAGCATAGACAACATCCGGTTGGTGACTTCCGTTTGGCCATCGGTTTGTGGATGATAAGCCAAAAAGAAGAGTTGCTTGATTACGACCTTGGCGCATAGAGTCTTCCAAAAGTAGCTTAGGAACTTGACGTCGTGGTCTGACACAATGGTCTTGGAAACCCCATCTAGTCTCAAGATCTCCCAACAAAAGATATCCGCAACATGTGAAGCATCATCGATCTTGTAACATGGAAGAAAATGTGCCATTTTGAAAAAACGAACCACAACAACAAATACGAAATCATGGACATTCTTAATTCTCGGCAAACGAAGCACAAAGTCCATGCTTATATCTTCCAAAGGTGCAAAAGGTATTGGAACTGGCATGTATAGACCATGGGATTGAGCTTTTGACTTAGCATTGCGACATGTAGAGCAGCGGTTGGTGAAGGGTGCCATATCACAGAACATCTTTGGCCAAAAGTACTTCTAGGAGAGTGTGGCAAATCTTTTGTAGTGTCCAAAATGACACATAAGTCCTCCACGGTGAGCCTCTTGCAAAATCAACAAATGAAGAGAAGACTCGGGTATGCAAAGTTTGTTAGCACGCATAAGATATCCATCTTTCAAATAATATTTCGCCCAACAATTCTTAGCTTTACATTTGGCATAATGAGTTGCAAACGAAACATCATGCGAATACAAGTCATTTATGTGCTCCAAACCAATGACATTCAATTCAAATTGAGTAAATAGCATGCATTTGCCGGAAAGAACGTCCACGACAACAATTTCTTTACCCCTGTTGTACTTAATAACATGCGGAAGGATTCAATGAATTCACTCCATTTAGCATGTCGTTTGTTCAACTTCGTTTAACCTTTAAGGTACTTAAGCATTTCATGGTGGGTATGAATAAAAAATTCACATGGTCGAAGATAATGCTCCCTAACATGCAAAACTCTCACCAAAGCATATAATTCCTAGTCATATATGGGGTAGTTCTGTTGTGCACCGAAAAGTTTTGTCAAACATGGTCAAAGATACTGCTCCCTAACATGCAAAACTCTCACCAAAGTCACTAAATTACTCAATCGGGCATTTCTCTTGCATTAACACGCCTCCTATGCCATTACCACTAGCGTCACAATGCACTTCAAAAGTTTTGTCAAAGTTGGGTAATGCGAGCAAAGGTGCATGTTTAAGCAATTTTTTAAGCTCATGAAATACGGTGTCTTGGGATGGACCCCAAACAAATGTATTGTAAGTGCATCTAGTGCCCCTTAGTGATTTTGGTGTATTGAAGACTTATAGGTTAAGGGACTAATATGTGTGTGAGTGTACACAGGCTCTATAAGTCGCTGAGGAGTTTGATATATACGAAGAATGTCGACCCCTAAAAATGAATGTCTTCAGCTGAAGAGTTTGATATTCCCTGAAGACTTTGAAGAATGAAGAAATTGGTGTGACCTTGAAGTGAAACGAGGACTATGAAGCGTGAAGATTTTTGTTTTCGTAGTTTCATTTACTTTCTTTGAGTCATAGGAAACACGACACTATTAAAGGGGGTCGAGGTAATACGAAGGAAGATTTTCCAAGTGGTGCTTATCTCAAAGCCTACACATACCCAAAACCTTCGTGTGAAGCCTTTGGAAATCTCTTGCAGTTCATTCAAATTCTTCAGTGATAGAGACGAAGTTCTTATGTTCTCTGAGGAATTCGTTCTCACTGAGGAGTTAGGATTTCGCCAGTGCGAATTGCCTACCGTGAGGAATATGACAGCCTTGAGGAATTTGAGAGTTCAAATCTCCGACCGTTGTTGTGCCTTGCGCCAGCTATCCAAATATCCTATCCACATAACGGTCATATCATTAGGGGCATTTATGTCATATCATGTTGGGTTGCACCCTGGCTATAAATAGACGCCCCCACAACCACTAGTTGGTTGGCTGCTTCGAGAGAGATTGACACTTGTCATTTTGAGAGCAACCCATCGTCTGAGGACTTTGGGAGAATATCATCAGTGAGGAAAAACCCAAAACCCAAACCACCAAAACCCAAAGTGATTGAGGATCACTGAAGAGATTGTTCCTGTGTGGAACCGACGCTTTTTACCTTTGAAGACTGTGCATCTTCCAGACGGTTAGGCGTCATGGTCTCGAGCATCCAGCAGTCAATTTGTGGGTCGCGCGGTGACCGAGTTTGTGAGGGTTTCGAAGTCTACCCTGAAGACTTACCACGAGTGTTGGGCGAGGTATGTGTGACCTTTGCTCAAGGAGAACACGGTAAGGACTGTGTGTCCTGGGACTCTGTGTCCTTTGGTTTAAATACCAAGGCGCTCTGAACCAGACGTACGACTGTCACAACAGTTGGAACTGGGTCATCAAATCATTGTCTTCATCGAGCTCCTGGTTCTATTTCCTCAACCCTTTCATTTCCTCGAAGTACTTGTTGATGAAACTGATCGTTACTGTTTGAAGAATTTGAATGAAGACTTTCTTAATTTCCTCATCTCAAATTCTTCAGTCACTTTGTCCTCTGCCTGCTTATCCGGTTCACGCTATTCATGCTTAGTGTATGTTTCATTTCATCATGATGACTATGCTATAGTTATGTTTCGCATGCACTTGAGTACCTATTCCGCTACTCGTAGTTCGTCACTTAGCAATTTCCTCAACTAGTAATTCCTCAGTGATGGATTTATAAAAATCGCCTATTCACCCCCCTCTAGTTGATATAATGCACTTTCAATTGGCATCAGAGCAAGGTACTCCCTTGTTCTATCTGATTTTGGTTTAACCACATGGAGTTTTAGTTATGTCGACTGCAGGCATGATCAAGGTCTCAGCTGGATGTCCTACCTTCTATGGGACGGACTACCCCTACTGGAAGAACAAGATGCGCGTGCATCTTGAGGCAATTGACAACGATCTCTGGTATGTTGTGGAAAATGGTGTTCCCTCCGTCACTCCCACTAGCAACGCTGCTGATGTGAAGAGATTCAAGCAACTCAATTCTCAAGCGAAGAATATCATATGTGCCCATCTGAGCAAAGGTTAGTATGGCAGAGTGAGTGCTTTGGAGGTTGCTAAGCTTACCTGGGATAGGCTGTCCAAAGTTAACGAAGGTGTTTCAACTCAACGTGACTCTCGAGTTGATGTTCTTCGCAATCTCTTCAACCGCTTCAAAAGACTTAACAACGAAAATGTTCAACAAACTTTCGATCGTCTCACTGATATCTCCAATGAGCTCCAAGCTCTTGTTGCCACTGACATCACCGACCATGAGGTGGTGAAGAAACTGCTGAGATCTCTTGATTCCTCATTCGATACACTTGCTTTGATGATTCAAGAACGTGGAGACTACAAGTCACTAGATCCTGCTGATATTCTTGAGAGACTCAATACTCATGAATTACAACAAGCTGAGAAGAGAGACCTCTATGGGCCAAGCTATGGAAGATCTCGTGCATTGAAGGCTAAGGCAATTTCCACATCCGAAGGCGAATAATCTGACAGTAGCCTTGGTGATCCTGAAGAACTGAGTCAGGAGCTTGCAATGCTCGTGAGGAAATTCCAGAAGTTCTCAAGGAGAGGTCGGTTTGGAAAATCATCAAGAAGTGGCATGAAGAACTCAGAATCTTCATCAAGCGATTACAAGAAGAGAACTTGTCACAAATACAAGAAATCTAGTCACTATATTACTGACTGTCCTCTCTGGGAAAAAGAATCAAAGAAGAAGAAATACAAGGATGATAGTTCTGATGACTCGAAGAAAAAGAAGAAATCTTCAAAGTCCTCAAAGTCCTCATCTTCAAAGTCCTCATCGCACAAGAAGAACAACTTAAGGAAGGCTCGGGCACTTATTGGCAAGGAAATGGATTCTGAAGAAGAATCTGAAGAATATGAGGAAGAGGAGGAATCTAAAGAGGAGTCTGACTCTGGTGTGGCTAGCCAAGCCCTCACTACTTCTTTCGTCAGCAAGTCAATCTTCAACACTGAGGAAAGTGATGACGACTCCAACCTTGGCAATGATAACTATGCTCCCACCTATTGCTTCATGGCAAAAAGTGCATAGGCAACCACAGTGTGCCCCGTCATTGATGGCACTGACTATCCCAAATGGAAAGTCCTCATGCGGAAACACCTCATATCAAAGAACAACGAGTTATGGACTGTTACTGAGCTAGGACTGACGGATCTCTGCAAGATGGCAAATGCTGATGACATTCATAAGTACACACAGCTAGACGCTCAGGCAAAGAATATCATCTTCTCTAGCTTATCAAAGGTCATGTTCAAAAGCATCTATCATCTTCAGAATGCAAAGCTCATCTGGGACAGGCTCTCCGATGTTCATGAAGGTTATCGCACTCGTCAAGATCCCATGTTCATCGAATACAAGAATTTCCTCAAATCTCAGGAAACAGATCAAATTTCATCTTCCTCATCTATGTGCCTCATGGCAAAAGGTTCAAAGGTGCTCAAACGTCATTCCTCATCTGAATCAAGTGAATGTGATTCTGATGAAAACCTCAAACCTAGCTACTCCAAACTTGCTATATTGCCACCAAACAACAATCTGCTTTGGAAAGGGTTCAGAAACTGCTAGACAAAAGCGATGACCTGTTGAATGAGGAAATGGATCACACTCAAACTCTGACTAACGGACTTTGAAGTCTTCAGTATAGGTTTGATAACCTTCAAAGTCGTCATGATGCTCTCCTAGTCGATCATGAGAAGATTTCTTATGAATTTCTTCAGAGAAAGCAAGATCTTGAGAAACTAAGGGTGTCTCATGAAGATCTTCAAAAGGATAACGATTCTTTGCTTGCTCAACAGATCAGTACTGCTCAGGAAGATTTCGTTCCACCTTGCTTGAAATGCATCGAACGTGAAACTGCTAATTCTTCACCTGAAAGTTTAAATGCTTCTATTGCTGCAAATTCTTCAACTATTTCTGTGGTCACAGATTCCTCATCTGAGGATACCACAAGTGTCACTAATGAAAATGCAGGGTTGAAGGAATTGTATGTGACATGCATATACAAAAGCCTCAAAGGGCATCAAACCCTTTGCGATGTGCTTGAAAATGCAGATTTTGAACAGGAACCCCAAGAAAGAGGGTATTGCCTTTGAGAGGAAACTCAATGTTGATGGATCCTACTGGAAACCTGAGCAGTACCCCAAACCTCATGGGTTGCTGCAAAAGGACCTCCTGTAGATCCATCCACTTTATCTGGCTTCACTTATAAATCTTCATATTCCTCTGATGAGTCATTTGACTCCAACTATAAACTGTTCAAAAATCAGAATGGTGAAGTATTTGCTGGATATGTTGGTACTAACTGCTGGAATGGTCGTCCAATGAAGAAAATATGGGTCCCCAAAAGGTACCTTAAAAATCTTCAAGTGAATGTCATCATGACACCATCAGTGAAGAACGGGAACCCCAGATCAAATTCTTCATTTGGACCAAAGTCTTCACAAGGACCAAAGTTCTTGCATGGACAAAATTCCTCATATAGTCAAAAGTCATATCATTCTCATGCTAATGCTTTTGTTTCGCAGGGAAAATCTAAGGGTCATCAATACGTTCATTATTCTTCAAATCATTACGTTCATAAGTCCTCGAAGAATTTCTCTGCTTATTCATATGTGTACTCTAACCCCCCTCCTGTGAAACAAAGTGCACTTGCTTCAATGCCACCATTCTCATATGGAGCGCGCAGAATGATGAACTATTTACCACCCCTTCAGATGTGGGTGGTGAAGAAATTGAACTAATCTCTAATGCATGTTCAGGTATCCAGACGAACTTAAGCGTCTGATAAATTTGTTGGAGACCTGATGAAATGCTTGAAAGGACGCAAGCTAATCACGAAGAAATGAATCATTCATTTCTCACGTCCTCACATTACTTTGCTTACTATACTATGTGATGAAATTCAATCTGATGAATTTGATGTCATATTCTTCACTCTGAAGTATATGTGTTCGTAAGTGGTACTAATTCATCTGCAGGATGAGCCACCCAAAGCTACTGAGTGGGTCCTAGATAGTGGCCGCACCAACCACATGACTGGTGACAAGAGTCTATTGATGGCACTTGCTCCATCACATCTGAAGCATATCACCTACGCTGACAAAGGACAAAGCAAGGTATTGGGTCTAGCTAAGGTTGCAATCTCGAATGATCGACACATGGATAAATTAATGCTTGTCGAATCTCTTGGATTCAACCTCATGTCTGTCTCAATGCTTTGTGATCTTGATATGGTTGTCATCTTTGGCAAATACCGTTGTGTTGTCGTCATGGAATCTGAAAAATCCAAAGTCTTCGAAGGCTTTAGGAGAGGAGACTTGTATATTGTTGATTTCTCTACAGGTCCATAACCAGCCACATGTCTACTTGCAAAAGCTTCAGAAGGCTGGTTATGGCATCGACGACTTGGACACGCTGGCATGAGGAACTTGCACACGCTCGCGAAGAAAAAGCACGTCATTGGTATTGAGGGTGTCAAATTCCTCAAGGATCACTTGTGTGGGGCTTGTGAATCTGGAAAGATGACCAGATCCAAGCATCCATCCAAAACTATCAGGACTACCACTCGTCCTTTTGAATTGCTTCATATGGATCTCTTTGGTCTCACTCACTATGCCACACTAACAAATACTCCATGCTTATATGGCTTTGTCATTGTTGATGATTTTCTTGCTATACTTGGGTGCACATTATCTTGTACAAATCTGAAGTGCAGAATGTCTTCAAACTATTTTCTTCATGGGCCTCGACAAATTTCGGCGTCAAGATCAAGCATATCAGGAGTGATAATGGGACTGAGTTCAAGAACACTGGTCTTGATGATTATCTTGATGAACTTGGTATTACTCATGAGCTACCTGCCCCTTATAATCCTCAGCAGAATGGCGTTGTGGAGCGCAAGAATAGGACTCTTGTTGAGATGGCTCGTACCATGCTTGATGAATACAAGACCCCTCGTCGTTTCTGGCCTGAGGCAATCAATACTGCTTGCCATATCATCGACAGGGTATATCTACACAAATTCCTCAAGAAGACTTCATATGAGCTCCTCACTGACAAGAAACCCAATGTGAGTTATTTCAAAGTCTTTGGTGCTAAATGCTAGATTTGAGATCCTCACCACATGTCTAAATTTGTACCAAAAGCACATGAACGTTTTATGCTTGGTTACGGAAAGGACTCGCACACCTACAGAGTCTTCAACATCTATCACAACAAGGTTGTTGAAACTGTAGATGTGCGGTTCGATGAAACTAATGGTTCACAAAGAGAGCACCTACCTCCTGTGCTAGATGAAATGTCTCCCGAGGAATCCATTAGATTCAAGTCCACTGAAGATGTGATCCCTACTGAAGAACAATTACTCTCCGAAGAAGTTGTACCCAACGTTGAAGATATTCATGCTGATACACCTAAAGAAAATGGCGCTGAAGAAAATGCTCAGCCTCAACAAAGTCATCAACCTGCTCATCCAAGACTTGCAAATGAAGTGCAGATTGAGAAAATCCTCGATGACATCAATGCACCAGGTCCTCTCACTCGCTCAAGAGCTTCTCATTTGTCTAACTTTTGTGGGCACTTTGCTTTTGTCTCTATCACAGAGCCCACCAAAGTTGATGAAACTTTCTTGGAGCCTGAGTGGATTCAAGCTATGCAAAAGGAATTGCAGCAATTCGAGCTCAATAATATGTGGGAACTTGTCAAGCGCCCAGATCCTTGCAAGCACAATGTCATAGGTACCTAGTGGATCTACCGCAACAAACAAGACGAACTTGGTCAGGTAGTGAGGAATAAGGCCCGTCTTGTGGCACAGGGCTACACACAGGTTGAGGGAATTGACTTTGATGAAACTTTTGCACCTATTGCTAGACTTGAAGCTATTCGCATATTGCTTGCTTATGCTAACCATCACAATATCATCTTACATCAAATGGATGTGAAAAGTGCATTCCCCAATGGTAAGCTTGAGGAAGAAGTATATGTTGTTCAACCCCCAATTTTTGAAGATCCTAACCATCCTAACAAAGTCTTCAGACTCAACAAGGCTCTCTATGGCCTCAAGCAAGCCCCTCGAGCGTGGTATGACACACTGAAGGAATTCCTCATGAAGAAAGGCTTCAAACCCAGTTCACTTGACCCAACACTTTTCACAAAATCATATGATGATGAATTATTTGTGTGCCAAATATATGTGGACGATATTATCTTTGGATGTACTGACAAACGTTGCAGTGACGAATTTGCCTATATGATGAGTGAAGAATATCAAATGTCTATGATGGGAGAGCTCAAATTGTTCCTAGGGCTTCAAATTCGTCAACAACGCAATGGCATCTTCATCTCTCAAGAGAAATACCTCAAGGATGGCCTGAAGAAATTCTGCATGCAGGATTGCAAAGGCGTCAAGATTCCTATGCCCACAACTGGTCAACTCTACACTGACGTAAATGGTAAAGATTTCGATCAGAAGGTATATCGCTCCATGATTGGGTCTTTATTGTATCTGTGTGCATCTAGGCCAGATATTATGCTTAGTGTTTGCATGTGTGCCCGTTTTCAAGCAACATCGAAGGAATCACACCATAAGGCTGTGAAGCATATTCTTCGATATCTAGCTCACACACCAACACTAGGAATCCCAAGGGCTCAGATCTTGACCTCATTGGATATTCTGATTTTGATTATGCTGGTGATCGTGTGGACCGCAAGTCAACATCAGGCACATGCCATTTCCTCGGACGATCCTTAGTCTGTTGGTCCTCGAAGAAGCAGAACTACGTATCACTATCTACTGCTAAAGCTGAGTACATTGCTGCTGGTTCCTGTTATGCTCAAGTGCTATGGATTAAGCAAACCCTCAAGGACTATGGCATCAATGTGAAGAATGTCCCTCTCTGCTGCGATAACGAGAGTGCCATCAAGATTGCTTACAACCAAGTTCAGCACTCAAATATCAAGCACATCCAGATTCATCATCATTTTCTTCACGACCATGTGATGAAGGGCGATATCTTCATCGACCACGTGAAGACTGAAGAACAACTGGCTGATGTCTTCACAAAGCCCTTGGATGAGAAGATATTTTGCAAGTTGCGGTGTGAGCTAAATATCTTAGAATCTTCGAACGTTCTTTGAAAGGACACACATCCTAACACTTATGCAAAAATGATGACTTAGATGTGCAACACACGAAGTAACGTTTTTCTTCAATCAATGAAGATTAACTCTCTAAGTGTGAAGAAATTAATGAAGAATTTCATTCTCATAACCCTACGACAATTGTACGCGGTGTCTGAAATCATCATTCTCATACGGTGGGTCATGCTACCACCATAGTTGAAGTTCTTCAAAAATTGAGTTTTTCATCTTGCAAATTCTTCAAATTATCAAATTCTTCAAGTTTGCAAATTCCTCGAAATTTCAAATCCTTCAGACATTTCAACTGATGTTCTTCATATGAGTATCTCTTCATTGACTATATATATAAATATTGAGTTTTTCAATGTCCTCAACAGCATTCACTTATAGCTAATTCTTCAAGTTGATTTTCTTCTAACTGAATGTGATCGGACCTGTTTATGCTAAACTCAACCCAGTCTGTTCACTAATTCTTCATATGCGTTCTACCTTGAAACCCGTTCAAAGTATTTACTGTGTCCTTGTCAGTTGAAGAATTTGCGAACGAAACTTTAAAATTTTCAATTTCAATTTTTGGCGGTTGCCGCTCAAACCTATTCCGATTCCCACGACTGGATAACCCACGATCCCCCACTATCTCCACCTCTATGTACGTGGGTGACACATGTCACATGGATAGCAAGGGTCAGGGGTGTATCTGTCCAAAATCTTTGGACTGTTCAGTTTTCACTTCGGTTATAAATACCCCCCTCCCCTTACCTTACATTTTTTACTCTGCTCGATCGAATCTTCCCCACTAGAGCTCAGACCTAGCGCCGCCGCTAACTTCATCGCCGCTGGAGAGGAAAAGCTTCACTCCCTTGACCTCCCCGTCGTCATACTCGCGCCGGCCGCGGAAATCTTCACTCCGCTGCCGTCGTAGCTGTCTTCCGTCGCCAAGTTAGGGTGCGGAAGATCTGGACTGACGAACTTCCTCCAGTTCAACTACCAGTTCGTTGTGTTCATCGCATACGGTAAATAAAATCTAGTTTTATTACCATTTTAGATCCCGATCATTTTCACAAAATCCTCAAAAGGTGTTTATTATTCAGCAATCCATCTCTTAAGCACCAAACAAACTCCTTCTCTTGATTTATTTTGCTAAGTTATGATTTTGTTCAAGATTCCTCAATTGTGTGGATCTTCAAATCTACACAACTCTCGAACCTAAGTCAAGAACACTTAGTGAAATTCTTCATGTCATCTATGGTCAAATTCCTCAAACTTGATACTTTTGCAAAAAATTCTGAGAACGCATCTGACCTCTTCAAATTCTTCGCACCTATACTCTATTCATAGGTACAAATGTAAGCTGATGAATCTCTAGGTTCTCATCAACTTAACTCATTTGCAGTGTTCCTTGAAGAAAAATTGCATACTCCGTCAGAATCCTCAAAAGTTCCTAATCCTCAGCTGAAGAAAATGGCAGATGGGAAAAGACCTCAGAAAGGAGGAAAGAAACCAGAAGTGGACACTGCTTTTGAAATTCCTGATGACTTATATGCTGAGCACTGCACACCTGATGAGGAAATATATGGGAAGAAAGCGAAAGAGAAGCGTAAAATACGTATTCAGAAGATTGGGAGGAGATGGGCAAGGGAATGGAGAGAATATCGTTATGTTACCCCAAAGTACATGAAGAAATTCGCTCTTAAACCCCCATGCCGAAGACCACCTTTGGCTCAAGGCCAACGTGCTGATCCCACCAGTCTCAAAACTGGTGAAGACATTCCTCGTGAATGGGAAAAGCTTAAGGCCAAGTTGGCTAGAACTGCCAAGGAGGCTGTGAAGAAATTCAATGAGGACTCTGCTACTGCTGCACCTGCTAGGGCCTCTGCGAGTGGATCTACAGCGAAGAAAACCATGATGAAGAAATGTGGCACAAAGCCAAAATCTTCAAGCGAGATGCCCTCACGG
The DNA here is from genome assembly GCA_039707655.1 of Elymus sibiricus. NCBI lineage: Eukaryota > Viridiplantae > Streptophyta > Magnoliopsida > Poales > Poaceae > Elymus > Elymus sibiricus. The sequence continues at coordinate 246,962,410 of CM077665.1, forward strand.
CCAAGTTCCTCACAGCAATTGCCTTAGGCAAAATCATCAAGGGCTCCTGCAATGCCCTCAGTAGCTGCACAATCTTCAGCTGCTGCCAAGTCCTCAACACCAGTGCACCTTGCAACATGTCAAAGGACTGCCGGTTTTTCAATTGCTTCAGGGGCATCAGCAACTTCATCAGCCCAAGCACATTCCTCAAGCAGTCCCACCTTGCTAAAAGTGAAAGTTGCTGCTGGACGAGGCAGGAGGCCAAGTCCTCACAAGAAGAAAGTGATATTTCAAGTTCCCTCAGGATCTGCGATGATGAAGTTAATGACGATGAACTTGCTAAAATCGTCAGAAACAAACAAGAGAGAGTGGCTCAAGCAAAGGGCACTCAAATTCCTTTTCTGTTAGATCCAAGGACTGCGCTAGACTTCATTGATATATGGCACAACGATCCAAACACTCCCATTGATGACTTGAAGCTTCCTCCTGGTCCAAGTCATGTCCTCACCGCCTTCATCGGTGAAGAAAAGTGGAAGTTTGAGAAGGCCAGGAAGGGAAAGAAGGCTCAGTTCAAGAAAGAGCGCTTCATGAAGAACAACGTTCTCAATCTAACGCCTGAACAGCTCCTCCCTGTCCAAAAGGACATCAAAGGCCTCAGCGATGAATTTGACAGGTACTATGCTGATTGGAAAGGTGCCAAGGTCCGATTTGTTGACATTACTGACAAAGTCATCAAGGACCAAAACACAAGGGTTGCTGCTCGCTCGCAACCACAAAATCCTTAGGCAAGCTCTTCCACTCAGCTTGCTGAAGAATCTGCTAGTGTAGCTGAAGAAATTCCCAGGGCAACTCCCAATGTTGCGCCTAAAGAAACTGTCAGGGCAACTGCATAAGTCGTGCCTGAAGAAACTGCTTCCCCTTCACCCCGTGCTCCTCAAGCAAAATCTTCAAGGGCTGCGGAGAAGGAAGCTGCACTGAAAAGGAAACAAAGGTTGCAGAGAAGGAAGCTGCACTGAAAAGAAAAGCATCACCATCTGTAGATTCCTCAGCTGTGAAGAAATTGAAGACTATGCCAAGTTCTTCAACAGAAACAATTGATGCAACTCCTATCTCAGCTGTCCCAGCCTATGAAATTGTTCCATTTGGTGAAGACTATGTCATCCCAAATGAAGAAGATGAAGATAATCACTCTGCTGCTTCCTTAGAGCAGATTGATGAAGAAATAGAGGTGGAAGCAAATGTTTCAACCCCTCTGGTATCATCTCCCCAGCCTCAGTTAACTATTGAAGAGGCTGGTGTTGAAGAAACGGATGAGGATGTGGACATTGGTTACAACTCCACTTATCAATGATGACTATTGGGAGGCTGCTCACCCCAATTCACCAATGACCACTCGTCTTGCTCAAATTCCTCAGTCACCTACTCAGACTGAAGAAATTCAAACAGGGTCTGAAGGTATGTCCACTCCCCTCATGACTGTTCCTGAAGAAATTCCAGCAGCATCAGCTGAAGAAATTCATACCCAGACTACACATGAAGAAACTGCTCCACAAGTTCCTCAGTCTAGAGAAGCTGCTGCCATGCCTAAGGAAATTGTGGGTCGCTTCAAGCCCAATCTTCAGCCTAATCCAAAGCTACCATGCAAAGGCTCAAAGCGCCCCAAATTCATCAAGGCGAATTTCTTTAACGAACACATTTTCTTCACAGGGCCAAATCCATATGAATCTGCAAGGGTTGGACGCTCAAGGTTCTGGACTCCTTCACAGATGAATTTCTATGTTGCTGTATTGTTTGACAAGGACAAAGTCTTCCAGCATCATCAAATTCCTCATGTGGATATGGAGTCCATCCCCTGTTTCACTCCTGTGCTCGGAGTTCTTCATGATGTCGGGCTTCTGTCATTCTGTGCTGATGTGTGCGATTGGAATAAAGAACTAATTCTCCAATTTTATGCAACCTTGCACATTTCTGGGAAGCTTCTGATGTTAACACATGGATTTAGGATTGGATGTCTGGCAACACACACTACACTGCTCCAGCGACTGAATTGCTTCATGCTGTCCCAATTCCAATTCCTTCAGAAGGAGCAAGATGCATCTATGATGAACCTGAACTGCCAAATCACATGATGCAAGTGCTGATGAAGCCTTTGGCGCCAGGAAAACCTCCTAGGACCACCTTCTTAGCGAAGGATTTGCTATATGTGCCTAGGACAATATACCGTATATTGACTAAAACCCTCAGTCCAATCAAAGGCCGCAACTCTGAAGAAGAAGTTGTTGGCATCATGAAGAATTTGTTGTTCAACATCATCCATGGGATTCCTGTAAATCATCATGAGGACTTTGGGAAATATAGTTGTGTCACCATTCGAGTTGAATCCTTATGCTCCCTGGATCATGACATTCATCAGATCAAGGTCTTCAATTCCCTTTTAAGGCTGACTTTCAGAATCACTTCAGTTTTCTGCCTCCAATTGAAGTCCACAAGAAGACATTTTCTTCAGTTGAAGGAAAATGCAAAGTTGTAATTGATGTAGGCACTTGTCCATTGGATGGTCAATTTCGTAAGGTTGCATCTTACTCCACAAATGATTACTCTGCCACACAAGATTCTGCTGCAAAAGCCTCAGCTCAAAATCCTCAAGCTTCTGCCCCTCGTTTGATGACCGATCGTGAGCTTCTTCTAAGTCTTCATCAGAAGGTTGATAATAATCACAAGTGGGTCAAACGTCAGTTCAAATCAATTCTTCAGAACATGACTGTGACGTAGAACTCAGTGAGAAAAAATCATTACTATGTGCATGAAATCCTCAACTGCACCTGGGCCATCCTCTCACACCTCAAGACTCCTGAAGAACTCAATGAGATGGATTATCAGCAAAACTTTGACTAGTCTCATCTTCCTGAGAAGAAATTCAAGAAGGTCAAAGTTCCTCTACTCGTCACAAGTTCATATTCTTCATCGCGCGAGACCGATGAAGTTGAAGACATTGATGATACTGCTGAAGGCCCTACCCCATCAACCGACCCCGACAACGCTGGCGCTCCTCCACCACCTTCAAGATGAAATTCTTCAGGGGCGTTAGTCCTTAATTTCGTCCCTTTTGGTCACTTGATGACAAAGGGGGAGAAATTTGAGTTAGTCTTCAAGAAGGTCTCTATACATGGGCTGTTTTTGTTTAAGTTACAACTCTCGCTCTTCTAAAGTGTTTGTTGATTGAGTTGTAAACTTAAGTCCGATGGTGGTTTGACGTTTTTGAACTGCTTTCTGCATGCTTATTTCCTCAAGTATCTTAATGCACGCATGCTGAACTTTGTCAGACACCATTTTTGGTCATGCATCTCAATTTCCTCATGATATATGTTAAATGCATGTATGGATTGCAAGATATAGGGGAAGATCTCCAAGATTTTATCCTGCCATGTGCATTTGCAGTCCAAAGTAAATTCCTCAAATATGCACATCTTCAGGGGGAGTTCCTCTATATCTTGCTATCAAATTCCTCAAATTTAGTACTTACACTTCATATCTTTATCCTTGTTGAAAACTTAACCTATTTGTCATCAATCACCAAAAAGGGGGAGATTGTAAGTGCATCTAGTGCCCCTTAGTGATTTTGGTGTATTGAAGACTTATAGGTTAAGGGACTAATATGTGTGTGAGTGTACAGGGGCTATATAAGTCGCTGAGGAGTTTGTTATATACGAAGAATGTCGACCCCTAAAAATGAATGTCTTCAGCTGAAGACTTTGAAGAATGAAGAAATTGGTGTGAACTTGAAGATATTGAAACGAGGACTATGAAGCGTGAAGACTTTTGTTTTCGTAGTTTCATTTCCTTTCTTTGAGTCATAGGAAACACCGTACTATTAAAGGAGGTCGAGGTAATACTAAGGAAGAATTTCAAAGTGGTGCTCATCTCAAAGCCTACACATACCCAAAACCTTCGTGTGAAGCCTTTGGAAATCTCTTGCGGTTCAGTCAATTTCTTCAGTGACAGAGACGAAGTTCTTCTGTTCTCTGAGGAATTTGTTCTGACTGAGGAGTTAGGATTTCGCCAGTGCGAATTTCCTACCGTGAGGAATATGATAGCCCTGAGGAATTTGAGAGTTCAAATCTTCGACCGTTGTTGTGCCTTGTGCCAGCTGTCCAAATATCCTATCCACATAACGGTCATATCATTAGGGGCATTTATGTCATATCATGTCGGGTTGCACCCTGGCTATAAATAGCCGCCCCCCACAACCACTACTTGGTTGCCTGCTCCGAGAGAGATTGACCCTTGTCATTTTGAAAGCAACCCATCCTCTAAGGACTTTGAGAGAAAATCATCAGTGAGGAAAAACCCAAAACCCAAACCACCAAAACCCAAAGTGATTGAGCATCACTGAAGAGATTGTTCCTGTGTGTAACCGGCGCTTTTTACCTTTGAAGACTGTGCATCTTCTAGACGGTTAGGCGTCATTGTCTAGAGCATCCAGCAGTCAATTGTGGATCGCTGGGTGACCGAGTTTGTGAGGGTTTGGAAGTCTACCCTGAAGACTTACCACGAGTGTTGGGCGAGGTCTGTGTGACCTTAGCTCAAGGAGAATACGGTAAGGACTGTGTGTCCTGGGACTGTGTGTCCTTTGGTTTAAATACCAAGCCGCTCCGAACCAGATGTACGACTGTCACAGCAGTTGGAACTGGGTCATCAAATCATTGTCTTCATCGAGCTCCTGGTTCTATTTCCTGAACCCTTTCATTTCCTCGAAGTACTTGTTGATAAAACTGATCGTTACTGTTTGAAGAATTTGAATGAAGACTTTCTCAATTTCCTCATCTCAAATTCTTCAGTCACTTTGTCCTCTGCGTGCTTATCCTGTTCACGCTATTCATGCTCTGTGTATGTTTCATTTCATCATGATGACTATGCTACAGTTATGTTTCGCATGCACTTGAGTACTTATTCCGCTGATCGTAGTTCATGACTTAGCAATTTCCTCAACTAGTAATTCCTCAGTGACGAATTTATAAAAATAGCCTATTCACCCCCCTCTTGTCAATATAACGCACTTTCACATTCTTCTTGCTCAAAGCATGCAACAGAGATGCAATGGTGCTAAAATCCTTAACAAATTGACGATAGAAGTCGAATAAGCCAAGGAAACTATGCACTTGTTGCAAATTCGTCGGTAGGGGCCTAGTTTTAATTGCATGAGTTGTAGATTCATCAACTTGAACACCCTTAGATGAGACAACAAATCCAAGAAATACGAGCTTGTCAACACGAAAGTGCATTTTTTCATATTTGCATAAAGTTGGTCTTTTCAAAGGACTTGTAAAACTTCCCGAACATGTGACACATGCTCTTCTACAGATTTGCTAAACATAAGAATATCATAAAAGTAGACAACAACACAATATCCGCGGAGATGTCGAAGGACAAAATGCATCAAGCGCATGAATGTACTAGGCGTTTGAGATAAACCCATAGGCATAACCAACAATTCACAAAGGCCAAATTTTGTTTTGAAAGCCATTTTCCATTCATCACCTTCTTCATGCGTATTTGGCAGTAGCCATTTCATCTAGCATGTCATCAAGGCGTGGAATGTGATGGCGATACCTAATGGTGATAGCATTAATGTGACGGCAATCAGAACACATACGCATACTACCATCTTTCTTAGGCACAAGAATTATCGGAACCTCACCTGGACTTAGGCTCTCGCGTACATACCCATTTTTGAGAAGTTTATGCACTTGCCTTTGTATTTCTTTGGTCTCCTCGGGGTTGACATGGTATAGTGCTTTGTTTGGTAGAGGTGTGATGAGGACATCCCTACTAATGTTACACCCAAAGCCCCCGCTGCCATACAATCTAGACCAATTACTAGAGCTCGCGCACGCCAATTGAATTACCAGGTACTTTCGTTTCTTGGAAATCCTTCTAATGTTCATGAACATATGATGCTGCCTAAATTAGATACTTTTGTTTCACTTATGAATGAAGGACCAAGCATGGACAACAAGGATGGCTATTGAAGCGGGAACAAGCATGGAGAAGAAGGTGTGCGCGCAGGAAAGAACAATGAAGATTCCAATGGTGATTTCCGCACTTTGAAGCCACCATAATAAGATGCCATTTCATAAATTTTGTCCATAGTATTCTAGGTGTTGCGCTACCTTATTTTTGGGCCAGGCCCTTGTAATTTTGAAATACAACATTATAGTATGTTTTTAGAGTCCTTATGTTTGGGGAAACCGAGTTAGGGTTGGTTTCGGGCCCCTCCTCTAAGGGATCACAAAATCCCCCTCTATTCCCCCGTATATACAGCCCTTAGGGCGCCATTTAGACTTGGGTTTTGTTTAGATTAAAAATTCGCCATAGCTGCAACTTCGCGTCCTTTGTTTTTATCCTACGACCAGACCAAGACGTCACAGAACCACACTTTCATCAATAATGCTTTCCTCTTATATTCGCAATATCGAGATTGCAACTTTAGTTTCTTGCTTGTTCTTCGTTTGCGTGTAGGAAATAGACCCTTGTGGTTAGGTTGATCGTGCTCCGGCGTGGTCAATAACCTCTTGGAGTTAGTTTAGCGTTTGCTAAGGCGCAATGTCCTCGCACGTTCATAGACGGATCATCATAGTCTACTCCACCAAAAACGAAAGCCACCATCTCATCGAAAGACGGGACACCTTTGCTGCTCTCAGGTGGTATCAGAGATCCAGGTTGTTCGGTGAGATTTTACCAGTTTTTCGTAGTTTAGATTGCATCTGTTCTTCATACCGATAGTCCACGAAAAAGCCACAAAAAATTAGGGTTAGTTCATCCGATCCGAACCAATCTGAGCCTTTTAAAATTTTCATTTCCGTGTTTTCCTTTGTTGAATTTGCAGTTGCATCATCATGTTGAGTTGCTGGTTTTAGCGTCTAGTCTTTTAGAGTTTTGATTTCTGTTCACAGGTTGTCACACCGCCGCCGCACCATATTCATCGCCGCCATATACCACCACCACACCAGATACATCACCGCTGCCATATACCACCACCGCATATCTGCCACTGATCTGAGTCCATATATACCACCACATATCCGCCATACGTCAATCGGAGTCCACCTTCATCATAGATCCACCACCAGTCCGTGTTCCATCACCCCTATATATCTCCGCCATTTGTTCGTGTTCCACCAGATTCATCTTCGTCACCAGTCCTAGTCCGAGTCCAATATTTGCTTCTGTGTTCGATCTCTATATCATGCCCTAGTACGTGTCATGGGCAAGTCAGACTCCCCAACTTTTGTGATACCCGCAGAAGAATAATACTTCTAGTTTAAAAAAGCTATGTGTGGAAAATTCTGGCTAGGCAGTTTTTAAACCATTTGTAGACTTTTTTGAATTTTTTTGTTGCGGAGCAAAAAAAACAGAGCAAAAAAAGTGCAAAAAGAAGTGCGAAAAAATAGATTCAGAGTGTGCTCCTCTCTTGTCTACGTGCAGTGCCATGATTTTGTTAGTGTTCTAGGCTCGCGTCTCTAGCACGGTCTAGCCTAGGACCAGCAGAGTACCTTTGTTGAGCGTTTATTCAACCTTGCATCTCTGAATTAATCATTGCTGACCCTTTTTACTACCATATTATAACCTTCCCAACTCCACATACATCTACTTCGTGCATTTGACAACACCTGGCAATCGCTCTATCCAAGCTTTGAGGGTTTTTGACTACAATGGTTGCCCATCAATGCGTGCTGCTGGGTGAGAACTGGTAAGAATTTGAGATTTGCTTGACGGATTTGTGACACACCACCACCACCACCACTTCCTAGTAGTCTATAGGTTCATATTCTTGTGTGTTCCTATTGTTGCTAACCATGAACATATCACAAGCTGACGATCGACTGGGAGAGCATGACCAACAAGGAGCTCCATGGTAAATTTCAGCAAATGATGGGTGAACAGGTGGATGACTTGGTGACCAGCTTGGGAGAGGCCATGGAGAAGTTAGATCCTTTAGAGAAGACGTTCGACACCAAGATGGACGCTAAGTTGAATGAGGTGCTTGCACGTCTACCACAACCAGTTGCACCTGTCATACCTCTGCAGCAACAACAACAACAACAACAACAACATCGTCCGAATTTCGCGGGACGCTCGCAATGTGTGCCTATCTGTCAGAGCCAAAATTCTAGTGTCTTTGCTACTGCTGCTACTGCTGCTGTTTCTGTGGCTGCTGCTGCCTGTGGTTGAGTGGAATGAGGACTACGATGGTGATTAAGATGACAAGGGAGAGGTTGCTCCCAATCAGCACCAGAGGCGACCACCACCACAAACACCGGGTCATCCACAAGCATACAATTGCAATGGTAGGGCTGCACCATCCCCTCAGATACAGGATCATGACCATCTCCCTAAACTTAAATTGAACATTCCAACATTTGAGGGTAGATACGTTCCTGGTATATATACTTGGGAGTTACAAACATCACAACGATTTACATCCTTACAATTTCGTGAGGATAGACGTGTTGCTGCTGTTGTTTGTGCATTCACTAGTTTTGCTTGTGTTTGGTGATCAGAACATTGTAGAATATATAATGATAATATCCCTGCTACTTGGGCTGCTTTGAAAACTGCTATGCGTACTCGTTGGGTTCCACCATATTGCAGCGTTTAAGAGAAGGAAAAAATTTGGTAGAGGAATATTATCAGGAATTACAAACTGGCATAATTAGATGTGGTATTGTTGAGGAAAATGAAGCTATGTGATGAGGACATCAATACCAATATTACACCCATAGCCCCTGCTGCTATACATACTGGACTAGTTACTAGAGCTCGCGCATGCCAATTGAATTACTAGGTACTTTCGTTTCTTGGAAATCCTTCTAATGTTCATGAACATATGATGTTGCCTAAATTAGATATTTTTGTTTTACTTATGAATGAAGGACCTAGCATGATACGGGGCACATGTGTGTGTCAATCTTTCATGAATTGGAGGGGGATTCCACGAAGAACACGAAGAACATGGGGAAGAACAAGGAGAAATCACAAGAGAATCACTCAAGAACAAGTCCAATCACACATCCACTAGACTCAAAACCACACAAGATCCACAAGGCACAAGAACAACAAAGGGAAAGAGGATACATGGTAGAGTTCATCCCAAATCCCATGGGAGATGGGGCCTTGAATCCACTAGGGATCTTCCCTTGCAAGGGGCCTTGACATCCAATAGGGGATCTTCTCACATGGAGGTCTCATGTCCATGGGAGAGGTATTGGACGAGCTATGCTCAACAAATCTCAATGCTAAACATAAGCTAACCCTAGAAATGAGGAGGGGAAAGAGTATATATAGGCCCAAGGCATTGGAGGGGTAAGTAGGGGTGAGATGGAGATACATGGGCCAAGCCCAACATATACACATAGGCAGCCCCGTGTGCGCGGGGTAAGTGGAGCCAGTGCGCACGGGGTATCTAGGGAGCCATCCACTTAGCTCGTGCGCACGGGCATGTACCGTGGGCACAGGGGTCCTGTGGGCACGGGGTCTTCTTGTCTCGTGCGCACGGGGTGTCCAGAGAGTTTCGGGTACCCTCGCGCGCACAGAGTCCTGGAAGGCCGTGCGCACGGGGTCGCCTGGGACTTGGCTGTTTGGCCTTCCTCCATCTTCTGGACTCCGTCTTCTTCCGTCCCCGCTTCCAAGCTTCCCTCGCGGATGGTGTAGTTGTACGTAGGTGCCGACACTCCTCCTCGTCATCCATGAAGCTCCGACCATACCTATGCATGCACACGAGAGGAGTGTCAAGTAGTATACCATCCTCGAAGGGGTCAAGTGAACACATGTAAAGGAGATGATTCACCTTTATGTATGTGAAGTAGTTGTGGCACGTGTCACTTGCCAAACGGACTCTTGTCATGGTGATGTCCGTAGGATGCTCCGCATCACCCCCTCCCCCTTGGGAAAGATCCATCCTCGGATCCAAATCCAAATCACCATGGGAAGGAGATGTCGTCGTCGTGTAGAAGTGGACGATCACCTAGCACTGACCATCATCAAGCTCTAAAGGGGCACTCTCCAATGTCTCACCGTCTAGTAATTCCTTCAAAAGGAGGAACTATGACGAACACTTGGAAAAACAAATGTGGTTAGCGTTAGTGCAAAACCAAGCATTGAAGTGGTGATTCACCGCACAAGTGTTGTCATCATGCATAACATATGGTGTGACAAGGTATTGTGACATGGCATGTAAGTATACAAATTGAGCACAATCTAAGTCATCATGTGGACAAGCATGAAAATGTGATGTAAGGATGCAATTATGTGTGACAATAGAACGAGAATCTACCTCAAGGTCATAGGACGCATGCACAAAGAAGTCAACAAAAGGTCTACTATAGGCATAGGAATCATTCACAACACCAAGTAAAATGAAGTGTCTATACACATGGGGCAATCCAAAGTGCAAGGCAATCCAAGCATAATGTGCATATGGTGTAGTGAAGATAGGGTGGCACTCAACACAATAGAAAGAGCAATTGGTCATCATGTGTGAGGCAATCAAGTCAAGCATGTAGCAAGCAATCGGGCATGACATATGTGAAGAAATGACATTGTCGGAACCAAACATTGATAGGAGAAATCAATCCACAAGTTGGATGCAACACACAAGGTATATATGTCATGAGGCATGGAAAGATAACAATCATGAGTGGAAGCAATATCTCTATCATGTGTGCCAGTAAGTGGTCCAAGATGACCAATATATGTCATGGTACAAGCAACACAAGTAGGATGAGCCACAATATCCATGCTCAAGAAGGATGTCACCTCAAAAGCGTGACCTTGTGCGTCCGTCACAATGCCGATGTGCAAGCAAGTGCAATGTGGAAACACGTCGGTGTAGCATGGCTCACTCTCAAGAGCTCGAATGGTCAACTCCCGTGAAGTGGAAGTTGACATGTAGTCGAAGTATCCTACACATACACACAAAAAGGCAAAGAATGTATGTGCATGGTAGACAAACACATAATCCATCATGATGGTTCTTTTCTCTTGCGCATAACCGTTAGGATCACAAGTGCATGAATAATTGGATGCAACAATGGCAATATTCATGGCACTAGGCATATGGTGCAAAGAAGGAAGGCAAGCATGCTTCACATCAGAGATGTCAAAATCTCCAATAATATGAGAGAAAGCTATGGGGGTAATCTCATTAGCAAGATTAATAACATTGTTGCACTCAATACATGGCAAATCATCTAGCAAGAAAGAGGCAACACATGGAGACATATGACAATATGCAATATTAATCATGTGCTAAGCATGGCAATGATTGTCATCAACCGCATAAAATAAGCAAGTATGAATCATCGGTGATGCAACATAAGCAAGCATAGTGATCATGTCGCGCAAACTAGTAGTGCGAAGATGCAACATACTAGAGGAAATCATGGTAATCATGTCATGTGAGCAAATAGTAGGCATACATAATTCACATGACATATCACAAGCAGGAAAACAAGATATGAGCAAAGTATCGTCATTACATTGGCAAGAAGTCCTATGTGAATAGCAATGGAATATCATGACTCTCCCAACACAAGAAGCAATAATAGTATGGATTGCAAGGTGAACATAGCAATAGAAACTAGGATCTCCACCAAGCATGCAAATACACATAGTATTAGTACAATGATGAATCATGGGTAAATGCAAGCAAGGGTCACGATCACATGACAAAAGCATAGAATGATGCATAACATGCAATGTGAACACGAGAAAGTGAGCATAACAAGACAAGTGGCAAATAGCCCATAGTCGTGTGAGAACCAAGTAAAATAGGTGTGCGTAGTCCTTGCGCAAGCGGAATGGATGGATACACATTTCAATGAATCCCAAATCGTCGTTGCTCTCAAGAGATCTTTTCGTCAACTCATGGGATTGTGAGGTTGACAAGTAATCACGAGTACCTACACACAACAAAGGCAAAGGAAAAACTGTGTGTGCATGGTATATGTACACATCATCCGTTAGGATGTGCATGTGCATGTGTTCGTTAACTCAAAATATCCAATGCTCAAATAAGTGAGAAGCATGATATTAGAACATGTCATCCATCATGAAAGGTTTGTTATTATGTGTGTCATAATGGAGACTAGAAATATTTAGTGCATCATGTGAATTATCAGAAGTATTGTTATTCATGATATACGGATGGTGCACACAATGGATGAAATCTTGCAAGCTATAATCATTTTCATGGCATGGCATATGGGATGCATCATCATAATTATGTTTAGCAATTTGAAGCATGGGGTGATGCACACAAGGTATGGAATCATGCAATGGATGGGATGGAACAAATTCTCCTAACATGTATGAGGAAACTATTGGGGTCTCCTCATGTGCAATAGAGGAAGCATAATTCGGAGAAAATGGACAACATTAAAAACAATGCATTTCCAAATCATGGAGATCATGGCATGGCATATGAGAATTATTGCGCAAATGGTGCAAAGGAAGCATGCCAATATCATCACAAGAAAAGCAAATGCCAATAACCATGGGCTTGTCGTCTATGCCATATGAGCAAATGGGATTGATTTTTATGGGATATGCACTATCGCTACAGTGAGATTGCAAAGATGCAATATGGGAAATTTCACGCATAGAATATGACAAGTTTAGCGGATTGTCGAACATGATGTGACCAATAGAATCTTCACATGATATCCTATGGAGTATAGCATCACAACTAGGTAAGTCAACATGCTCATCATCGTATTCATAAAACATTGGTGGCATATCTAAGCATGAAGAAGACATATCATGTGGTGTGTCCATAAGGTGATCAACATCATGCAAGAAATCAATGTCCACTAGTGGGACAAGAGCATCACCCTGACCTATGTTACCTTTGTCATTCCACACATGTGGTGTAGGTGATGTGGCATAGACCAACTCGTGGCCCTCGTCATCGTGATGGAACCATGTGGGGGGTGCATCATATTCCACCATGGCCATCGTCTTGTCCAAAGGGAGAACAAAGTTGTCAAGGATCCACGCGTCATCGTATATGGGACCTAGCACCAAAGGAGAAGACACGGTAGCGGTACAGGTTAAGTTGTTAGAAAACATAGTGGCCTCACATGCCCTCTCAACAACCTCACTCACTAAGTGTTGTGTCTCACTCACTCCCTCTAGGATGCTCTCACTCATATGGTTGGTTGAATCACTCAAAGGGTGGTGATGGCTCTCAACCTGACATAGGAAATTTGGCATGTTTTCCTTTATGGGGATAGTGGTGGTCACACTCATCCTCTCATAGGAAATGCACTCAATGTCACATATGGTGGAGTCACTCATCTCACTCATGTGGTGGTGGCTTTCCTCACATGGAAATTGGAGAAATGTAGGTGCAAACGTCTCCATGCTCAACTCCTATCGCCGCCTTGGTTGAAGGGATAGTCCCATGCTCAACCTCCTCATCCATAACGCCTCTCAAGATGAATGCCGTGGGGTGTGGAAAAATATGAATCTCCTCCAAGACCGAAGGGAACATCCCAAGCTCGGCCTCGGTGCTGAACTCCAAGTATGAGTCCCATGTGGGCACCGTCTTCAAGTCGGTGAAGAGGGTCGCGCTCGCTGCCATGGTCGAAGGGAAAATCCCATGATCGACCGTCTAGTCGCCGTCGCCTTGTATGAGGGCCATGGGATGTGGCTCCTCGTCGCGCGCCTCCATGACCGAAGGGAAATTACCATGCTCGGCCATCTTCCTTGGGATGCTTCCGAAGATGGAAGGGTCATCCATGCATGTAGTTGGTCGCCTTGGTGTTGGCTTTAAAGTTTGTGGTTGATGGCGTTCTTCGACTTGGCGCGCTTGTTTCTTGTCGTCTTCTTGGCAGTCGTCTCGAAGATGAGGACGTTGCCGCGTGATGCTTGCGTCGGTTGGGCGCTTCGAAGATGTGCGACTTGAGCGTCTCCGCCTTGAAGATGACGAAGGGGAAGAAAACTTGTAGTTGGCCAACATGTGTCAGAGATAATCCATGTGAGCGTCCAACTTGGTGTCGAAGTAGTCTCTTTTCCGAGCTTCGGAGTGTCGTATGTCGATGGCGAATTGCTCAAGTTTTTTGTTGATGTAGTTGTTCATGTCGATGTAGTCATCAAAGACCGAAGATGATGTGCTTTGCCTAGCCATCACAAGACTCGAGCAAAGGTGAGTGGGAAATGAGATAAACAATACCAAGATACCGTTCCCAAAGTTGAGGATGTATCCCGTTTCACTCTATGTGAACTTAGAGAATAGTGGAATTTGTACCGGACTTGTTCACTCACACCTACAAAGTAAAGCTTATCGAGTGGCTCGGTTAGGTCAAGTGGGACAAAATTCAAGCAAATGTTAATCCAAGATATCAAAAATGTTGAGGAAGATTCACAAAATTGCAATGCAAAGCAAATAGATCAACAACTATGGTGGCATAGGAACACACACACGGATAGATAAATGGGATCCGCGCAACCAAGGAATGAGCACAAAATGAGACCCGGAAAAAGCTCGTGTTGCACAGATACTAGAGAGACAATAGCTCGATTTCTCAAATGGGCTAGATACACGCTTGTGCACCAACCTATGAGAGTAAACGTGTCGTCTTCAATCCAAAGTATGCTATGTATGTATGATCCAAGAGTATCTACTATGCAAAATGGCTCAATGCTATTGTTATTGCTTATAAGCTCTTTAAATCTCCTCTTTTGCTTAAAAGCTTTTTCCTCTTTTGCTTTTTTTTATAAGCTATGCTTGATGCTCGAACCAAGATATGAGACAAGTATGATGGATATGCACGGGAGATACTTATGGGACAATGTAGATAGCAAGATGTTTGCACGCTATAACTAGCTATGCGTCATAAGAGTAACACTACTGTGCAAAAGTAATGTGGCCCGGCAATTCTCAACTCGCTAGTCTCAATGGGTAACGTACGCAATATGCTCGAAGCGATCAATGCAATGGCAAGCTAATAGACAATGATGTCATCGAGGTTACCGTCCTTGCTTACGGTTGGGGTGCTAATAGGCAAAGTGGCCGAAGTCGATGTCGAGGCCGAGGCGATGATGAGTGGCGGCGTTGTCGATGTAGAACCGTCCCTAATTATCCAAAACACCTTAGGAAACGAAAACCGCAACTCAAAATCTCAAACAAAATTTGGTTAGGGTGGCGGAAGTGTATGGTGGTAGGGTTATGCAGAAGTTATGATGGAGGCCTAGGCAAACTTGCCAAAATGGGAAACTTTTTATGGAGTCAAATGGTTGTAAAACGAAGATGAGCAGCTCGGGCACGTCGATAGCTTCAAAACGAGCCAAAGAACACTCAAATCAGAGTTCGGGAGCGAAAGTTATGCGCAAAACGGTGAAGTAGTGGTGGCTGGTCTGGGAGGGTCGTGCGCACGGTACATGGCCATGGGTACGGGGTGGACAGGAACTTCTCGGCGGCCCGTGCGCATGGGGTGGGGACTCCGTGGGCACGGGGTAGGCAGAAATTTCGCGATTTCGGGGTCAGATTTGAAGGAGGAAAAGAAAAATTAGGGGGATTTGGTGGTGGGAAAGCTAGATCTACTTGCCAGACACCAATTCCATGGATCAAAATCAACGAAATCTCACAAGAATGAACAAATCACAATTTTTTTGGTGAGGCTATATTTGGTGGGGATTTTCTAATTGGGACGAAATCAAACAAAATTATACTAGAAAACGAAGAGGGGGAACTCCAAATTCGTGATCAACGTGGATCATGATACCAAAATGATACACGGCACACCCGTGTGTGTCGATCTATCACGAGTTGGAGGGGGATTCCATGAATAACACGAAGAAGAACAAGGAGAAATCACAAGAGAATCGCTCAAGAACAAGTCCAATCACACATCCACTAGACTCAAAACCACAGAAGATCCACAAGGTACAAGAACAACAAAGGGAAAGAGGATACATGGTAGAGTTCACCCCAAATCCCATGGGGAGATGGGGCCTTGAATCCACTAGGGATCTTCCCTCGCAAGGGGCGTTGACATCCACTAGGGGATCTTCTCACATGGAGGTCTCATCTCCATGGGAGAGGTAGTGCAGGAGCTATGCTCAACAAATCTCAATGCTAAAGATAAGCTAACCATAGAAACAAGGAGGGGGAGGATTATATATAGGCCCAAGGCATTGGAGGGGTAAGTAGGGGCGAGGTGGGGATACATGGGCGAAGCCCAACATATACAGGCAGCCCCGTGTGCATGGGGTAATTGGAGCTCGTGCGCACGTGGTATCCAGGGAGCCATCCACTTAGCCCGTGCACACGGGCATGTACCGTGGGCACGGGGTCTTCTGGTCCGGTGCGCACGGGGTGTCCAGAGAATTTCCGGTACTCTCGTGCACACGGGGTCCTAGAAGGCCGTGCGCACGGGGTCGCCTGGGACTTGGTTGTTTGGACTTCCTCCAGCTTCTGGACTCCGTCTTCTTCCGTCTCTGCTTCCAAGATTCCCTCGCGGATGGTGTAGTTGTACGTAGGTGCCGACACTCCTCCTCGTCATCTGTGAAGCTCTGACAATACCTATGCATGCATACGAGAGGAGTGTCAAGTAGTATACCATCCTCGAAGGGTCAAGTGAACACGTGTAAAGGAGATGATTCACCTTTATGTATGTGAACTAGTTTTGGCTCGTGTGACTTGCCAAACAGACTCTTGTCATGGTGATGTCTGTGGGATGGTCTGCATCATAACATGGAAAAAAAGGATGACCACTGGAGCTAGAACAAGCATGGAGAAGAACGTGTGCGCGCGGGAAAGAACCATGGAGCTTCCAGTGGTGATTTTCGCACTTTGAAGCCACCATAATGAGAGCATGAAGGCTTGGATGAAATATTCAATACTCCACTTTATAAATTTCGTGCATAGGCTATTATAGGTGATGCACTACCTTATTTTTGGGCCAGGCCCATGTAATTTTGAAATACCATATCATAGGCTATTTTTAGAGTCCGAGTGTGTGGGGAAACTGAGTTAGGGTTGGTTTTGGACCCCTCCTCCAAGGGGCCACGAAATCCCCCTCTATTCCCCCATATATACAGCCCTTAGGGCGGCATTTAGACTTGGGTTTTGTTTAGATTACAAGTTCGCCATAACTGCAACTTCACGTCCTTCGTTTGTGTTCCACGACCAAACCAAGACATCACAGAACCCCACTTTCATCAATAAAGCTTTCCTCTTATATTCGCAATATTCAGATTGGAATTTCAATTTCTTCCTTGTTCTTCATTTGCGTGCAGGAAATAGACCTTAGTGGTTAGGTTGATCGTGCTCCGGCATGGTCAATAACCTCTCGCAATTGGTTTAATGATTGCTATGGCGCGACATCCTCGCACGTTCGTAGTCGGATCGTCAAAGTCTACTCCACCAAAAACAATAACTACCATCTCATCGAAAGACGGGACTCATTTGCCTCTATCAAGTGGTATCAGATTACCAGGTTGCTCGGTGAGATTTTACCAGTTTTTCATAGTTTAGATTGCATCTGTTCTTCATCCCCACGGTCCACGAAAAAGCCACAAAAAATTAGGGTTAGATCATGATATCCAAACCAATCTGAGCCTTTGCAATTTTCTATTTGGTGTTTGCTTTGTTGAATTTGTGGTGGCATCATCGTGTCAAGTTGTTGGTCTTAGTGTCTAGTCCTTTAGAGTTTCGAGTTCTGTTCATAAGTCGTCATGCCGCCATACCGACCATCATCATCACCGCTGCCATACCCACCATCATCAGCACCGCTGCCATACTCACCATCATCATCACCGCGTCCATCTATCACCACCATATACCTGCCATCGATTCGTGTCCATATATACCATCACATATCCGCCACCAATCTGAGTCCATCACATATTAGGTTTGATATCGAGATCCCTTTGTTTTTAGATTTGTGTTTCCTTGCCTCAGTAGGTTTCGGAGGAAAAAAGGAAAAAAGAAAAAAAAGAGTCTGGAGACCCCCGGACAGTTTTTAGGCCAAAATTTCGGAGGGTGCAAATATTCTTTCCATACCCTATTTTTAGGCTTTGCAGAGTGTTTTGAGACACTCGCCGCCATAGTGATTTTTTGTCGCACTTTTTGGTCGTCGCAGCCCCGAATCGTTCCAGAAAATAAAATAAAAATAGTCACAAATGTTTTGTCACTATCCTGTTTATATGCCTTGGGAAGAGTTTTGAGACACTCGCCATTATAGTGATTTTCTGAAAAAAAGCTTTTCCCTTGTTTACGTGTAGCGTCGTACTTTTTTTACGTGCAGCGTCGTGCTCTTCCCTTGTTTACGTGCAGCGTCGTGCTTTTTTTGTGTTCTAGGCTTGCGTCTCCAGTACGGTCTAGCCTAGGACCAGCACGGTACCATCGTTGAGCGTCTTTTCAACTTTGCATCTGTGAACTAATTATTGCTGACCCTTTTTGCTACCATATTATAAGCCTTCCCAGCTCCACATACATCTACTTCGTACGGTGGACAACACCTGGCAATCGTTGTATCCAACCTTTGAGGTTTTTTGACTGTCGATCACCGCCTGCTGTTGGGTAAGAACTGGTAAGAATTTGAGATTTGCTTGACGGATTTCTGACACGCCACCACCACCACCACTTCCTAGTAGTCTGTAGGTTCATATTCTTGTGTGTTTATATTGCTGCTAACCATGATAGGATCACAAGCCGACGAGATCGACTGGGAGGGCATGACAAACAAGGAGCTCCACGATAAATTTCAACAAATGATTGGTGAACTAGTGCACGACTTGGTGAAGAGCCTTGGAGAGGCTATGGAGAAGCTTGATGGTTTGGAGAAGACGTTGGACACAAAGATGGATGCTAAGTTCAATGATGTTCTTGCACATCTACCACCAGCTGCACCTGCCATCCCTTGGCAACAACAACATGGTCGAATTTCGCGGGACGAGCGCGATGTCTGCCTATCTAGCAAGGCCAAAATTCAGGTGTCCTTGCTGCTGCTTCTACTGTGGTTGAGCAAAATGAGGACTACGATGGTGATTCCGATGATGAGGGAGAGGTTGCTCCCAATCAGCTCCGGGGGCAACCACCAGAACAAGCATCATGTCGTCCACATGGATATAATCGCAATGGTAGGGCTGTGATAGAGGCAAGGGTCCCGATCTTTCGATGAGGTGACAACTATCGATTTGGTGGAGACGACTTTGATGATTCGACTACAAACATGCACGACGTTGCGCCTTAGCAATCACTAAACCAATCTCCCGGAGGTTATTGACCACACCGGAGCACAATCAACCTGACCACGAAGGTCTATTCCTGCATGCAATCGAAGAACAAGCAAGATATGATAAAAGCAATCTGAATATTGCGAATATAGATGAAGTATTGTTAAGGGTGGGGTTTCGAAAGCGGTCTTAGTCTGGTTGTTGGACACAAACGAAGTACACGAAGTTGCAATGGCTAACTTTTAACTAAACAAAACCCAAGTCTAAAACGGCGCCCTAAGAGCTATATATATGGGGGAATAGAGGGGAATTTCATGGCCCCTTGGAGGAGGTGTCCGAAACCAACCTTAACTCAGTTTCCCCACACATACGGACTCTAAAAACAGCCTATAGTATGGTATTTTAAAATTACATGGGCCTGGCCGAAAATAAGGTGGCGCAGCACCTATAATAACCTATGGACGAAATTTGTAAAGTGGCATCTTGAATATTTCGTCCAAGCCTTCATGCTCTCATTATGGTTGCTTCAAAATGCAAAAATCACCACTGGAAAGTCCATTGTTCCTTCCCGCGCATGCTCCTTCTCCATGATTGATCCCGCTCCAATGGCCATCCTTCTTGTCCATTCTAGGTCCTTCATTCATAAGTAAAATAAAAGTATCTAATTTAGGCAGCATCATATGTTCATGAACATTAGAAGGATTTCCAAGAAACGAAAGTACCTGATAATTTAGTTGGCATGGGCGGGCTCTAGTAACTAGTCCAATATGTGTAGCTGCTGGGGATGTGGGTGTAATGTTAGTAGGGATGTCCTCATCGTCCTCCCCTTCTTGAAATGAAGTCGTCCTCGACGGAAGCTCATCTTCCTCACCCAAATAAGGCTTCAAATCTGGAATGTTAAATGTGGGACTAACCCCAAAATCTGCAGGCAGCTCAAACTTATATGCATTATCATTTATTTTCTCTAACACCTTAAAAGGACCATCAGCACGTGGCATTAGCTTTGACTTGCGCAAATCAGGAAACCTATCCTTACGCAAATGTAACCAAAGAAGATCTCCAGGTGCAAAGACAACATGTTTTCTACCCTTATCTCCAGCAAGTTTATATTTAGCATTCATACGCTCAATGTTTTCCTTAGTTAACTCATGCATTTTTAATATCAATTTAGCATGTTCTTTAGCATCAAAATTAACCTTCTCCGAAGATGGAAGAGGCAACAAATCAATAGGTGCATGAGGTAAGAAACCATACACAACTTCAAAAGGGCACAACTTAGTAGTAGAATGCAGCGAACGATTATAAGCAAATTCAATATGAGTTAAGCATTCTTCCCACATTTTCAGGTTATTCTTCAAAACAGCCCTAAGCATAGTAGACAATGATCTATTGACTACTTCAGTTTCTCCATCAGTTTGGGGGTGACATGTAGTACTAAAAAGCAGTTTAGTCCGCAACTTAGCCCATAAACATCTCCAAAAGTGGCTAAGAAATTTAGCATCACGATCTGAAACAATTGTATTTGGCACACCATGCAAGCGAATAATTTCACGAAAGAACAAATGAGCAACATTAGTAGCATCATCGCTTTTATGACATGGTATAAAGTGTGCCATTTTTGAAAATCTTTCCACGACAACAAATATGCTATCCCTCCCCTTCTTTGTTCGAGGTAAGCCTAAAACAAAGTCCATAGAGATATATTCCCAAGGAACACTAGGTACAGGTAAGGTCATATTTAAACCATGAGGATTGAGCCGTGAGTTAGATTTTTGACATGTAGTGCAGCGAGCAACAAAACACTCAACATCCCTTCTCATCATTGTCCAAAAGAAATGAGTAGCAAGTACGTCCTCCATCTTCTTCACGCCAAAGTGTCCCATTAATCCTCCTCCATGCGCCTCCTGCAACAACAAAAGACGAACGGAGCTCGCTGGAATGCATAGCTTGTTAGCACGGAACACAAATCCATCATTAATGACGAACTTGGTCCATGTTCTCCCTTGTTTACAATTCTCCAACACATCTTTAAATTCAGCATCATGCACATAATGATCTTTGATGGTCTCCAAACCAAATATTTGAAAGTCAAGTTGTGAAAGCATAGTATAACGACGAGACAATACGTCAGTGATAACATTTTCTTTACCCGTGTGTTTAATGACATAAGGGAAAGTCTCAATGAATTCAACCCATTTAGCATGTCTACGGTTCAGTTTTGCTTGACTTTTAATATGTTTCAAGTATTCATCATCAGAATGTATGGCAAATTCTTTGGGCCATAAATAATGTTGCCATGTTTCCAAAGTCCGAACAAGAGCATATAATTCCTTATCATAAGTTGACTAATTTAGACTAGGCCCACTCAATTTTTCAGAAAAGTATGCAACAGGTTTACCATCTTGTAATAACACACCTCCTAATCCAATTCCACTAGCATCACATTCAAGCTCAAAAGTCTTATTAAAATAAGGAAGTTGGAGTAAAGGAGCATGTCCTAACTTATCTTTCAATACCGTGAAGGATTCTTCCTGTGCGGTACCCCAAACAAAAGGCACATCCTTCTTTGTAAGCTCGTTGAGAGGTGCACCAATGGTGCTGAAATCCCTCACAGAAGGCCTATAGAAACCAGCGAGGCCAAGAAAACTCCTCACTCGTGTGACCGTTTTGGGCAACGACCAACTCTCAATAGCTTTGGCTTTATCAACTTCAATTCCCCGTGGAGTAACAACATAGCCAACAAAACATACTCAGTCGGTGCAAAAAGTGCACTTCCCAAGGTTACCAAACAAACGTGCATCACGTAGAGCAATAAAAACAACACGTAAATGTTCCAAGTGTTCCTCGAAAGATCTACTATAAATCAGTATATCATAAAAATAGACTACCACAAATCGTCCAATGAAAGCACGTAAAACCTTGTTCATTAATCTCATGAAAGTACTAGGTGCATTAGTTAACCCAAAAGGCATGACTAACCACTCATATAAACCAAACTAAGTTTTAAATGATGTTTTCCATTCATCTCCCAATTCATACGAATTTGATGGTATCCACTACGCAAATCAGCTTTGGAGAAAATTGTGGAGCCACTTAATTCATCAAGCATATCATCTAGCCTAGGAATAGGATGACGATAACGAACAGTAATATTATTAATGCCTCTACAATCCACACACATACGCGATGTACCATCCTTTTTCGGCACTAGAATAATAGGAATAGCAGAAGGACTAAGGGATTTGCGTATATAACCTTTGTCGAGCAGCTCTTGTACTTGACGCATAATCTCCTTCGTCTCCTATGGATTGGTACGGTATGGCACATGGTTGGGTAGAGATGCACTGTGAATTAAGTCAATCTGATGCTCAATCCCTCTAATAAGTGGCAATCAAGATGGCACGTCTTGTGGAAAGACGTTAGTGAAATCTTGCAAGATGTTAGTGACAGCAGGCGGCAAAGAGGGAGGCATGTCCTCGAATGAAAATAATATCTCTTTGCATACAAAATCATAGCAAACAGATGTAGTAACATCCAAATAAGTAATATCAGATTTAGTGCCAAGTAAACAACCACTCTTCAGTTTTATTTTAGATTCAACACTAGAGGATGGTTTATTAGGCTTATTATGTTGCTCTAATTCCTTTGCCACAATCCGATTTTCACTCTCACTTTGCTCCTGTTTTGCTTTACTAGCTCTAGCAATGTAATCTTTCTTAATATGTTCAGGAGACATAGGAAGCAAAGTTATATTTTATCCTTATGAACAAGAGTATATTGATTTATCCTACCATGGTGTACAAATTTGTTTTCTCTCTCTTTTTTTGGCACCTCTTGTTTTTGCACTCTTTTTTTTCCAGAAAATCACTATAATGGTGAGTGTCTCAAAACTCTTCCCAAGTCGTATAAACAGGATGGCACAAAAAAAATTGACTAATTTTTTTCTGGAATGATTCGGGGCTACGACGACCAAAAAGTGCGACAAAAAATCACAATGGTGGCGAGTGTCTCAAAAGGCTCCGCAAAGCCCAAAAACAGGATAGGAAAAAAAATCACCCGCCGAAATTTTGGCCTACAACACTGTCCGGGGGTCTCCAGACTCCTTTTTTCTTTACGAAACCTACTCATGCAAGGAAACACGTAACTAAAAACAAGAGGATCTCGAAACTAAACCTAATATGTAATGGACTCAGACTGGGATTGGTGGTGGATATGAATCTGGTGAAACTCGGATTGGCGTGATGGCGGATATGTGGTGGTATATGGCAGCGGTGATGTATCTGGTGTGGTGGTGGTATATGATGTGGCTTGGACTGTGTCGGTATTTCCCCAAAGAGGAAGGGATGATGCAGCACTGCGACGGTAAGTATTTCCCTCAATTATGAAACCAAGGTTATCGAACCAGTAGGAGGATCACCACCACCCAATAAGCAGCACCTGCACACAAACAACAAATACTTGCAACCCGACGCGAAAGAGAGGTTGTCAATCTCTCTAAGGTAATAAGATCGATTAGGTGGTGATAGATAGGAGAGATAGATCTCTCAAGAAGAAAAATAAAAAGAGTAAATATGCAGCAATATATTTTTGGGTTTTTGCTTTTGTAGATCTGAAAACAAAGATTGCAAAAAACGTAGATCGGAAAGCAATATGATAGAAAAGTAGACCCGGGGGCCGTAGGGTTCACAAGTGGCTTCTCTCATGAGTATAGCGCACGGTGGGTGAACAAATTGCTGCTGGGCAATTGATAGAAAATCGAATAGTCATGACGATATCCAAGGCGATGATCATTATATAGGCATCATGTCCAAGATAGATAAACCGACTCCTGCCTGCATCTACCTCTATTACTCCACACATCGACCGCTATCCAGCATGCATCTAGTGTATTAAGTTCATGGAGAAACAGAGTAATGCAATAAGAACGATGACATGATGTAGACAAGATCTATTCATGTAGGAATAGACCCCATCTTGTTATCCTTAATAGCAACGATACATGCGTGTCTTGCTGCCCCTTCTGTCACAGGGAAAGAACACCGCAAGATCGAACCCATCACAAAGCACCTCTTCCCATGGCAAGAAAAATCGATCTAGTCGGCCTAACTAAACCAAAGATTCGAAGAAGAAATACGATGCTATAAGTAATCATGCATATAAGAGATCAAAGAAGACTCAAATAATATTCATGGATAGAAACTGATCATGAACTCAAAATTGATTGGATCGCAACAAACACACCGCAAAAGTTTACATCAAATAGATCTCCAAGAGACCATTGTATTGAGAATCATAAGAGAGAGAGAGAGAGAGAGAGAGAGAGAAGAAGCCATCTAGCTACTGCCTACGGACCCGAAGGTCTATGGTGGACTACTCACGCATCATTGGAGAGCCACCTATGAGGAAGACGAAACCCTCCGTGATGGTGTTTAGATTGGATCTCGCGGTTCTGGAACTTGCGGCGGCTGGAATTGTGTTTCGTCGACTCCTCTAGGGTTTTTGGATTTTCTGGGAATTTATAGGCCCGATAGTCGGTTGAGGGGCTGCCCGAGCTGCCCAGCCCCCACCAGGCCACGCCAGGGGGCCTCTGGCACGCCCTGGTGGGTGCTGGCCACCCTGCGCCCCCTCTTCTGGTGTTCTTTGGCCCATCTTCTTTCTTCTGGTCGTAAAAAATCCACAAAAATCCCCGCAGCGTTTTGTCTCCGTTTGGTACTGATTTTCTGCGAAGTAAAAAACAAACAAAAACAGCAACTGGCACTTTGGCACTATGTCAATAGGTTAGTCCCAACATATGATATAAAGTTGTAATAAAATGATTGTAAAACATCCAAGAATGATAATATAACAGCATGGAACAAGCAAAAAATATAGATACATTGGAGACGTATCAGCATCCCCAAGCTTAATTCCTACTCGTCCTCGAGTAGGTAATTGATAAAAACAGAATTTTTGATGTGGAATGCTGCCTAACATGTTCATCATATTCTTTTCTTCTTTGTATAGCATGGACATTTGGACTTGTAAATGATTCAAAGCAATATCTAGTTTTAACATAATGACTTCAATACTCAAGCATGTCAACAAGCAACCATGTCTTTCAAAATATCAATACTAAAGAAAGTTATCCCTAGCCCATCATGCTCAATCATTGATCCATTCATGAAACACACTCAAATATTAGCTATGCCCAATGCTCAAGTACGATCATAGTGCCCCCTAGTTGGTGCTCATAAGAGAAGATGGAGACTCAAAGCAAAAATAAAAATTGCATAAAGTAAATAGATAGGCCCTTCGCAGAGGGAAGTAGGGATGTATAGAGGTGCCAAATCTCAAAGTTTTAAATTGAGAGAGAAAAAATATTTTGGGTGGCATGCTTTTCCTGTCAACGAAAATGACAAAGTAGCTCACAATACTTTCCATGCTAGATATATCATAGGCGGTTCCCAAACAGAAAATAAAGTTTATTCCTTTTTCCACCAAACTTTCACTTTCCATGGCGTGCCGTATCCACGGTTGCCTTCCATGCCAACACTTTCCAAGGAATTTATTATTTGACAACATAAAGTAAATATTTTCGCTTTTTCATTTCGGGAATGGGCATCCCTATTACCGCCGCACTCTCCTGCAATGACAAGTGAATAAACACTCAACTTGAGAATAACACATCTAGCATGGAAAAATATTGGACACTCTCCACCGTTTCATGAGCGGTACGGGCACACAAAAGAGAAAATTTATTTTGAAAATTTAGAGATGGCACATACAAATTTGCTTGGAACGGCATGGAAATACCGCATATAGGTAGGTATGGTGGACTCATAAGGCAAAACTTGGTTTAAGGATTTTGGATGCACAAGTAGTATTTCTACTTAGTACAAATGAAGGCTAGCAAATAGATTGGGAAGCAACCAAACCAAGAAACGAAAAATCACCTAAGTGAGCAGTGAACATAACTAACACCGAATCATGCACCCCAAGTAGGATGTAACTTCATTGCATAACTATTGACTTTCGTGCATGCATAGGGAATCACAAACCTTAACACCAATATTCCTACTAAGCATAATTACTCACTAACATGACTCACATATTACTATCATCATGTTTCAAAACTATTACAAGGAATCAAGTTTAATTGGTCGAATGATCTTCGTGAAATTTTTTATTATATCCTCCTTGGATATCTATCACTTTGGGACTAGTTTCATATATTGCCATTGCTTTTTGGCAAGCTCAAATAAATTTAAGTGAAGCACATGAGCATAAAGATTTCATCTCTCAAAAAGGTATAAGTGAAGCATGAGAGGATTTCTTCAAAGTTTTACTAATTCTCAAATTAATCTAAGTGAAGCATGAGAGTATTTCTTCAAAAGTTTCCAAGCACACCGTGCTCAAAAAGATATAAGTGAAGCACTAGAGCAATTCTATAGCTCAAAAAGTTTAAGTGAAGCACATAGAGCAATTCTAACAAATCATAGCATGATTTTGGCTTTCTCAAGTAGGTGTGTACAGCAAGGATACAAAGGAAAAACTAACAAACAAACCTAGCAAAGATACAAGACGCTCCAAGCAAAACTCATGATATGTGACGAATAAAAATATAGCTCCAAGTAAAATACCGATGGTCGTTAGAAGAAAGAGGGGATGCCACTCGGGGGCATCCCCAAGCTTAGTTGCTTGTTCATCTTTGGATATATCTTGGGGGTGCGGTAGCATCCCCAAGCTTAGGCTTTTTATCACTCCTTATTCCTTCATCCATCGTGATCTCACCCAAAACTTGAAAACTTCAATCACACAAAACTCAACAAAATCTTCGTGAGATCCGTTAGTATAAGAAAGCAAATCACTACTTTAGGTACTGTTGCAAACCCATTCATAATTTATTATTGCATTATAACTACTGTATTTTAACTTTACCATGGTTCATACCCTTCAATATAACCCATAGATTCATCAAAACAAGCACACAATGCAACGAAAACAGAATATGTCTTAAACAGAATAGTCTGTAGTAATCTGTACTCTACCCATACTTCTGTAACTCTAAAAATTCTGAAACATTATGAAAACGTAAGGAATTTGTATAGCAACACTGTGTTAAAATTTCAGCTCAAGATCACGTTCCAGTAAAAAATGAAAATTCATATACTGTACGCAAA
Organism: Elymus sibiricus; assembly: GCA_039707655.1. NCBI lineage: Eukaryota > Viridiplantae > Streptophyta > Magnoliopsida > Poales > Poaceae > Elymus > Elymus sibiricus. Next base: position 246,989,790 of record CM077665.1, read on the forward strand.
GTTTCTATTTCAGATTCAGCATCACTTCTACTCATCCTATGAATCATCCTAAAGGCTTTACTTGGCACAAACACTAAATAAAACATAAAAACACAATCATAACAGAGGCATAATTGTGTCAACACACAAAAACAGAAAGGAAAAAGCAAAAATAAATTTATTCATTGGGTTGGCTCCCAACAAGCGCTATCGTTTTACGCCCCTAGCTAGGCATGATGATTTCAATGATGCTCACATAAAAACTAGTAAATGAAATATGCAAAAGAGCATCATGAATCTCATGACAAACACATTTAAGCCTAACCCACTTCCTATGCATAGGGATTTTGTGAGCAAACAATTTATGGGAACAAGAATCAACTAGCATAGGAAGGCAAAACAAGCATAACTTCAAAACTTTGAACACATAGAGAGGAAACTTGATATTATTGCAATTCCTACAAGCATATGTTCCTCCCTCATAATAAATTTCAGTAGCATCATGAAGGAATTCAACAATATAACTATCACATAAATCATTCTTTTGATGATGCACAAGCATAGAATTTTCATTACTCTCCACATAAGCAAATTCCTTTTCATCCATGGTAGTGGGAGCAAACTCAACAAAATAACTATCATGAGACACTTGATTGACATAACCACATTGAATATTAAAACCATGATAATAAGTTTCATGGTTATCATTACTCATTATAGCATTCGTGTCATCATCATCATAAATAGAAGGCATGCAATCATCACAACAAATTTGCTCATCAAAACTTGGGGGACTAAAAATATCATCTGCATCAAACATAGCATCCCCAAGCTTGTAGTTTTGCATATCATTGGCATCATGGATATTTAGAGAATTCATACTAGTAACATTGCAATCATGCTTTTCAATCAAGGAGCTATCATGAATCACCTTATAAATTTCTTCTTTCAACACTTCATCAAAATTTTCAGATTCATGATTTTCAAACAAAACTTCATGGAGATAATCAAATGCACTCAATTCACTAGCAATTGGTTCATCATAATTTTGTCTTTTGAAAAGATTAGCAAGTGGATGAGGATCCATATCAATAGATTTTTAGAAAGCGAAGATACAAGCAAATAGAAGGCACATGGCAACACAAGCAAACAAGAGATCTGACAGGAAAAAGGCAAACGAAAAAGAGGGCGAACAAACTGGCAAATTTGGTGAAGCGGGGGAGAGGAAAACGAGAGGCAAATGGCAAATAATGTAATTGCAAGGAGATGAGATTTGTCATTAGGAACCTGGTAGATGATGATGGAGTCCCCTCGGCGCCTACAATAGGCACGTAGAAGAGACCGCTTCCTCCCCGGCAACGGCGCCAAAAATTCCTTTGACGTGGCTTGGACTGCGTCGGTATTTCCCCAAAGAGGAAGGAATGATGCAGCACAACGACGGCAAGTATTTCCCTCAGTTATGAAACCAAGGTTATTGAACCAGTAGGAGGATCACCATCACCCAATAAGTAGCACCTGCACACAAACAACAAATACTTGCAACCCGACGCGAAAGAGAGGTTGTCAATCTCTCTACGGTAATAAGATAGATTAGGTAGTGATAGATAGGAGCGATAGATCTCTCAAGAACACAAATAAAAAGAGTAAATATGCAGCAATATATTTTTGGGTTTTTGGTTTTGTAGATCTGAAAACAAAGATTGCAAAAAACGTAGATCGGAAAGCAATATGATAGAAAAGTAGACCCGGGGGCCGTAGGGTTCACTAGTGGCTTCTCTCATGAGTATAGCGCACGGTGGGTGAACAAATTACTGTTGGGAAATTGATAGAAAATCGAATAGTCATGACGATATCCAAGGCGATGATCATTATATAGGCATCACATCCAAGATAGATAGACCAACTCCTGCCAGCATCTACCTCTATTACTCCACACATCGACCGCTATCCAGCATGCATCTAGTGTATTAAGTTCATGGAAAAACGGAGTAATGCAATAAGAACGATGACATGATTTAGACAAGATCTATTCATGTAGGAATAGACCCCATCTTGTTATCCTTAATAGCAACGATACATGCGTGTCTTGCTGCCCCTACTGTCACTGGGAAAGAAGACCACAATATCGAACCCATCACAAAGCACCTCTTCCCATGGCAAGAAAAATCCATCAAGTCAGCCTAACTAAACCAAAGATTCGAAGAAGAAATACGATGCTATAAGTAATCTTGCATATAAGAGATCAAAGAAGACTCAAATAATATTCATTGATAGAAACTGATCATGAACTCAAAATTCATCGGATCCCAACAAACACACCGCAAAAGTTTACATCAAATAGATCTCCAAGAGACCATTGTATTGAGAATCATAAGAGAGAGAGAAGAAGCCATCTAGCTACTGCCTACGGACCCGAAGGTCTATGGTGGACTACTTACGCATCATCGAAGAGGCACCTATGAGGAAGATGAACCCCTCCGTGATGGTGTTTAGATTGGGTCTCGCGGTTCTGGAACTTGCGGCGGTTGGAATTGTGTTTCGTCGACTCCTCTAGGGTTTCTGGATTTTCTAGGAATTTATAGGCACGATAGTCGGTTGAGGGGGTGCCCGAGGTGCCCAGCCCCCACCAGGCCGCGCCAGGGGGCCTCTGGCACGCCCAGGTGGGTGCTAGCCACCCTGGGCCCCCTCTTCTTGTTTTCTTTGGCCCATCTTCTTTCTTCTGGTCGTAAAAAATCCACAAAAATCCCCGCAGCGTTTTGTCTCCGTTTGGTACTGATTTTCTGCGAAGTAAAAAACAAACAAAAACAGCAACTGGCAATTTGGCACTATGTCAATAGGTTAGTCCCAAAAAATGATATAAAGTTGTAATAAAATGATTGTAAAACATCCAAGAATGATAATATAACAGCATGGAACAAGCAAAAATTATAGATACGTTGGAGACGTATTAGTATATGGCTGCGATGAAGATGATGCGGCAGCGGCGTGACAAACTGTGAACAGAACTCGAAACTCTAAAGAACTAGACGCTAAGACCAGCAACTTGACACGACGATGCAACCCCAAATTCAACAAAACAAATACCGAACAGAAAATTGCAAAGGCTCAGATTGGTTCGGATATGATGATGTAACCCTATTTTTTTGTGGCTTTTTTGTCGACTGTAGGTATGAAGAACATATGCAATCTAAACTACGAATAACTGGTAAAATCTCACCGAGCAACCTAGAAATCTGATACCACTTGATAGAGGCAAGGATCCCGATCTTTCGATGAGGTGATAACTATCGATCTGGTGGAGACGACTTTGACGATCCGACTACAAACGTGCACGGCGTTTTGCCTTAGCAATCGCTAAACCAATCTCCCGGAGGTTATTGACCACAATAGAGCACGATCAACCTGACCACGAATGTCTATTCCTGCATGCAATCGAAGAACAAGCAAGAATATGATAAAAGCAATCTGAATATTACGAATATAGATGAAGTATTGTTAAGGGTGGGGTTCCGAAAGCAGTCTTAGTCTGGTAGTTGGACACAAACGAAGTACACAAAGTTGCAATGGCTAACTTTTAACTAAAAAAACCCCAAGTCTAAAATGGCGCCCTAAGGGTTGTATATATGGGGGAATAGAGGAGAATTTCGTGGCCCCTTGGAGAGGGGTCCGAAACCAACCCTAACTCAGTTTCCCCACACATACGGACTCTAAAAACAGTCTATAATATGGTATTTCGAAATTACATGGGCCTGGCAAAAAATAAGGTGGCGCAACACCTATAATAGCCTATGGACGAATTTTATAAAGTGGCATCTTGAAAATTTCGTCCAAGCCTTCATGCTCTCATTATGGTGGCTTCAAAGTGTGAAAATCACCACTAGAAAGCCCATTGTTCCTTCCCGCACGCGCACCTTATTCTCCATGCTTGATCCCGCTCCAATGGCCATCCTTCTTGTCCGTGCCAGGTCCTTCATTCATAAGTAAAAAAGTATCTAATTTAGGCAGCATCATATGTTCATGAACATTAGAAGTATTTCCAAGAAATGAAAGTACCTGATAATTTAGTTGGCGTGCACGGGCTCTAGTAACCTGTCCAATATGTGTAACTGGTGGGGATGTGGGTGTAACGTTAGTAGGGATGTCATCATCAGGCTGCACCATCCCCTCAGGTACGGGGTCATGACCATCTCCCTAAACATAAATTGAATATTTTGACATTTGAGGGTAGATAAGTTTCTGATATATATCTTACTTGGTAGTTAGAAACAGAACAAAGTTGAAATGCTTACAATTTCCTGAGGATAGACGTGTTACCGCTGCTGTAGGTGCATTTACTAGTTTTGCTTGTGTTTGGTGGTCTGAATATTGTAGAATACATCATGATAATATCCCTACTACTTGGGCTGCTTTGAAAACTGTTGTGCGTAATCGTTGGGTTCCATCATATTATCAACGTGAATTTCTTCAAAATTTGCAGCGTTCAAGACAAGTATTTTTTTTTGTAAAGGAATATTATCAGGAATTACAAACTGAGATGATTAGATGTGGTATTGTTGAGGAGAATGAAGCTATGCTTGCACATTCTATGGCTGGATTAAATAGAAAGATTCAGACTATTCTAGAGTATAACGAGTATAACACTATCACTCGTTTATTCCATCTTGCTTGCAAAGCTGAACGTGAAGTGTAGGATCGACAGGCAATGGCAAGAACTATTTTTTCTGCAGGATGAGCTTCATCATGGACACCACGTACATCATCTACTTCCACATGTCCTACTACAGCACCACTTCCTTCATCCGCCAACTCCAACAAAGATACAAGAAAACAGGCACAACAAGCAGCCTCCAACCAGGACACACCTTCGGGTCCTGTACAGATCTCTTCTTCATCTATGGCATCTACAGGGCAAACACATGAGGTTTTTTGTCGTCGTTGCAAGGGTGGAGGTCACTATGCAAGAGAATGCCCTTCCAAGCGTGTGATGATTGTTACTGAGGATGGTGGATAAGAGCCAAAGTCTCCTCATCATAATCACTAGCGGACGCATATCCACCATCCTCGGTAACAATAATCACACGCTTGGAAGGGCATTCTCGCGCATATTGACCTTCACCCTTGCAACGACGACAAATAACCTCATGTGTTTGCCCTGTAGATGCCATGGATGAAGAAGAGCTTTGTGTAGGACTCGAAGGTGTGCCCTTGGTGGAGGCTGGTGGCGGTGCCTGCTTTCTTGTATCTCTTTTGGAGTTGGCGCTGAAGTAAGTGGTGCTATAGCAAGACGTGTGGAAGTAGATGATGTACGTCGAGTCTATGATGAAGCTCAACTTGCAGAAAAATTAGTTCTCGCCATTGCTTGTTGATCCTGCACTTCACATTCAACTTTGCAAGCAAGGTGGACTAAACGAGTGATAGTGTTATACTCCTTATACTTTAACGTAGTTTGACTCTCTCTATTTAATCCACCCATAAAAGGTGCACGAATAGCTTCATTACCCTCAAAAATACCACATCTAATCATGCCAGTTTGCAATTCCTGATATTATTCCTCTACAGATTTTTTTCCTTGTCTTAAACGTAGCAAATATTGAAGGAATTCACGTCGATAATATGGGGGAACCCAATGACTACGCATAGCAGATTTAAAAGGAGCCCCAGTAGTAGGGATATTATCATTATGTATTCTACAAATATTCAGACCACCAAACACAAGCAAAACTAGTGAATGCACAAACAGCAACAACAAAACGTCTATCCTCAGGAAATTGTAAGCTTGTAAAACTTTGTTCAATTTCTAACTCCCAAGTAAGATTTATATCACGAACATATCTACCCTCAAATGTTGGAATATTCAATTTAAGTTTAGGGAGATGGTCACGATCCCGTACCTGAGGGGGTGGTGCAGCCCTACTATTCTGATTGTATCCATTTGGACGACCTGGTGCTTGTGCTGGTGGTTGCCCCCTCAGCATCATAATCACCATCGTAGTCCTCATTCTACTCAACTACAGTAGCATCAGCAGCCACAGAAACCGTAGTAGTAGCAGAAGTAGCAACGGCACCAAAATTTTGGCCTTGCTCGATAGTCACACGTTGCGCTCGTCCCGCGAAAATTTGGCCGATGTTGTAGTTGTTGTTGTTGCCGAGGTACGACATGTGCAGCTGGTAGTGGTAGACGTGCAAGCACCTCATTGAACTTAGCGTCCATCTTGATGTCGAACGTCTTCTCCAAATCATGTAGCTTCTCCATGACCTCTCCAAGGCTTGTCACCAAGTCTTGCACCTGTTAACCCATCATTTGTTGAAATTTATCATGGAGCTCCTTGTTTGCCATGCTGTCCCAGTCGATCTCGTGAGCTTGTGATCCTGTCATGGTTAACAGCAATAGGAACACACAAGAATATGAACCTATGGACTACTAGGAAGTGGTGGTGGTGGTGGTGTGTCACAAATCCGTCAAGCAAATCTCAATTTCTTACCAGTTCTTAACCAGTAGCAGGCGGTGATCGGCAACCGTGGTAGTCAAAACCCTCAAAGCTTGGATAAAGCGATTGCCAGATGGTGTCAAACACACGAAGTAATAGTATGTGGAGCTGGGATGGCCTATAATATGGTAGCAAAAATGTCACCAATAATCAATTCAGAGATGCAATGTTGAATAAAGACTCACCGACGGTACCGTGCTGGTCCTAGGCTAGACTGTACTAGAGACGCGAGCCTAGAACACCAACAAAATCATGGCGCGACTGTATCAAGGGAAGAGTACACTCTTGTCGAGGGTGTGATTCACAACGATCTATGGGATCAACGGGGTCACTTTACGGTTCGGCGGGGGCGTCGAGTGCATGAAGAGCACCAGTCGGCCATGACTACGCGCAGGGTTTATTCAGGTTCGGGCCGCTCGGGAGCGTAAAACCCTATGTCCTGTCTGTGTGTTTGTATATCTAGGTCCAAATACAGGGGCGCAGCTACCCGACAAGGATGCTCGAGAGGTGCTGCTACGCGTGCAAATGGACAGGGTGTCGGCCTTTGTCAAGGTAGCCATGGTCCTCCTTTTATAGTTCAAGGGGTTTCCACGAAGGCTACAATGGTCATTTGCTAGGTGTACAGTGCGCTCTTACAGCTACAGGGGCTGTCGTTAGAGTTGTTGTGGAACACCTAACTCTGACGCACTAGGACAAGCGCATTGAATGCACCATGAGGTGGCGCGCTGGCGATGTTCCTGGCAAGGATTACCTCTCCTTCTGTGCCGTATGCCCAGCTACCTCTTATTCTTGTGCCACGCCACGGGATGGGTGACATTAAAGTTGCAACAGTTCCGCCGCTGTAGCCACGTGCCCCGGCCAGCTCTGCATGCCCGCCTGCCAGCTCGACACCTCAGCCGATGCAGACAATCGTCCTTGGTGAGGTGGAGCGGCAGCCTGGCGGGTTGGAATCCTTGCCGGGGACGCCCATGGGCGGGCTACACTGCCTGGTGAAGGGCCTGGTCGCCTTGCTCTGGTCTTGGCTTTGGTTTTGCCTCGGAGGCTGGTGCAAGCCCAACAAGAAGCTGCCGGCCTGAGGCAGCTTCCCGTGCATAAGTCTGGGTACTAGGGACCCCCAGTTCTTGATACACCGACAGTAGACGACCGGGCCTGGGCCATACAAGTGCGCGCGTCATTGTTGGGCTAGTCCCAAAAAAGTGCACGGGCATGTGTGGTCGCGTTTCCCTACATTTATGATGTCTTTTTACTGACCTTTCCCACGATGCGCATTTACCGCGGGTCGTGGGAGTGGCGGAGCGGGGCGGTTGCCTCGAGGGGTCGCGTTTCGGAGGTCGTGCCGTGTGAGGCTGGGGGAGGCGACACTTGCGTTTTCCCCTCCTGTATAAATAGCGGCTTTCGTGAGGACGTCGTTCCCCCAGTCATGCTTCTTCTGCTCCACTGGTTCTTCCCTTTCTTCAAGCTCCCACAGAGCCCCCAAGTCTCCCTTTCCCCGCTCTCGTTGCCGCGCACTCACGAGCCCACAATGGCACCGAAGCGCTCAGCCACCTCCGCAGCGGCCGGCGCGGCGAAGGTGGCCAAGAAGGCGACTGACGCGAAGGCGAAGGAGGTCCTGGCGACCATGAGGAGAAAGTCTGCCATCTTCCTCCCCTGTTCGCTCCCTTCGCACGAGCTCGTCGTGAGGTACACCCCAATGTGGGGGAGGGAGATGATGGCGCACCCGGCTCCGGCAGTTTTCCCAGGGGATGCCCAGCTCGGCCCTGAGAAGTACCCGTTCTTCGCGGCGTACTTCAATTGCGGGTTCGTTCCCCCCTTCTCTGCTTTCTTTGTCGATCTGATGTTGACTTATGGTTTCCGCCTGCTGGATTTCACACCGAACGCGGTGTGCGAAAACTTCATAGGGATAGGCCCCAACGTCTCCATTTTCCGCCATTTCTTCTATCCCCGTATAGAGGGCGAGGACGCCATTTCCGACAACATCACGTGGATCCCTCGTGCCTCCCACAAGGAAGTGTATCCCCCTGGCTCCCTGCACAAGAAGTGGGAAGAGTGGCAGGGGGATTGGTGCTATCTCTCTGACAAGGAGGTGCCACCCTTCTGTAAGGTCTGAACGTCCAAGCCCGTCTACAAGGACGAATGGAGCGCCGTTGCTCTGGATGACGAGAAGCTGGAGGTAGCGCTCGCTCGTCTGCTTCGACTGAGGGCTTCGGGCTCACCATAGAGATGGTGGGCTCGGATTTCTTGGCCAAGCGCATTGCCCCTCTCTAGGATTGGCAGCGCTTCGCCTAGTCGTACACCGGCCCCGCTGACATCATGCGGATTCATCCGGGCCTTGACGACGACCTGACGTATCTGCTGCTCGTCCACTTGCGTCACCAGCTCTTCCGCCCGGAGGGCAAGTTCATACTGTCAGCGTCGATCATCCTGCTCTGCAACAACTCCCGCAGGGACGCGATCGTTGCGATGATGCCGGCATGCAATGCGCACGGGGTGGAACCCACGTGGGTGGCGCCTGCAAAGCAGGTGGTGCAGGCATGGTTCGACTCCTTGTCGGAGGTGCGCATTCGGGATGAAGGGCCGATGATATGCGCTACCACCAAGGCGAAAGTCGCGTTCATCGGACGTCGCGCTGTGGAGGAAGGCCTCGTCAAGAGCGGCAGAGCCCTGGGCGTGGCTGCGCCTACCGACGAGGAAGAGGAGGCCGATCACGAGGAGGAGCGCGGTGATGAACCGCCAGCATAGGTCTTGCCGAAGGAACACGCCGGCACCGATGTTGCCAGGGAGACGGAGCTCCAGGAGCCCCCGGTCCGTGACTTTCCTAGGAGGGCACGGAGTGCTCCGCAGGGCCGGTAGCGGAGAACTGGTCCGCCGTGACAGTGTCTCAGCGGTCGCCGAGGATGGTGAAGAAGAAGAGGAGGAAGACCCCGCCGCCAATGTCTCCTGGCCACGAGGGAGGAGCCGGGTCGTGGCGGCGCGTGCGGGAAACGCTCCCGCCGAGGTGGCTGGGCCCGTACAGGTCCCTGCCGCCCGTCGGTAAGGGAGGTGGGATTTGTCCACCTTCAGCTCGGGGGAGGAGGACGAGGAGTAAGTGCCACCCCTCCAGATTCACCTTGATTCTCCTTTCTCTTGTTCTTTCCTTCATTTTTTTTGCACCCCTGCTAAGTTTCGTTGTTTGTCTGTTTTGCAGGGATGGGGAGACCCTGGCGAAGTGTGTGGCCAAGACGACTGGGCCTGCAGCTGACGCTGGAGGTACGACGAGCGCGCCGCCCAGGCGGGCTGCCTCGCTGGAGCGGGAGCTCGTTGATCTCGACTCCCTTCCTAGCCCCCGGCAAGAGGCTCCGCCCCAGTACCCGCTGGCGGGCGCGGGCGATGTGGTCGAATCCATCGTTTCCGTTCCCCTGTCAACAAGGGGGATCGCCTGGAGGTGACGCGAGAGGGCTCGACCCCTGAGGGGAGCCCGTCGGCGAAGGACGCCGCAGCCGAGTCCGCCTGCGCCGTTGATGTGCAAATGGGTGAGGGCACCGGCGGCGAGGCAACATCAGGGGACACGGTCGGAGAGGGCGAGGTGCCCCCTGAATATGAACCCATGGGTAGGCTCCCTTCGTTACCAGAGCGCCGGTCCTCTTTATCGTTTTTTCCTTCTTGAACTTCCTCTGAGCTCCGTTCTCTCTTCTTTTTGTTGTTTGAAGACCTGTCGCCGTTGGAGGATCCCGGTGTCGACGTCGACGTCGAGGGGCTTGCCAAGGAGGCGGCCGATGAGGCCAGCCGCATCGCAGCTAAGGAGGACAGCGCTTGCCCTGGTCTTAGGGATAACGAAAAATGAGTCCTTGAGGGGTCGGACCTAGAGACGGCGGCCGGCGCCTCCCCTGCTGCGGGGATGTTAGGGGCGGTCATGTGTTTTGTGCCGGGCGTCGCCCGTGGGAGCGTTACCGGTCCATCTTCGTCGGCGGAGCCTTGTCTGAGCCGATACCTGCGGGTGAGTGACCTGCAGTTCGTTAGTTTCCCCGGCGACGCCATCCTTAGGGCTTTCTCCAAGGAGGTGGCCGTGGACGAGGCGGTTGCCACCCCCGTAGGAGAGGTGGCGGTCGATCTGTTTGGCGGAAGTGACGAGGCCAAGGAGCATGCCATCCTAGCGTCCTTGAGCAAAAGCTTCCGACAGCTGCAAGCGCACTACGCCAACCATTCAGAGAGGCTGGACCACCGGGAGGTCCTTCTCGCGGCTGCTGAGGAGAGGTTTTAGGCGCTCCATGCCTACAAGCAAGCATGGTTTACCACGAACCGCAAGGAGATCGGCGACCAGCTGGTCGAGCTCAACCAGGCCGAGGCCGATTTCATCAACCGGCGGGCCAAGGCTGAGAAGATATGGCTGGAGGCTCACGAAGACATCACCAAGCAGGATGCAGAGCTAAAAGCGTGCAAGATCTCCCTCGACTGCCAAGAAGAAGAGCTCGCGGACCGTGAGAAAAACCTTGCCGATAAGCTTGGGGTTGAGCTGGGCAAGCAGGTCTAGGTCCTGGAGCTGGAGCATAACGCTGCACTCGAGCAGCAGGCTACCGAGTACGCCGGTAAGCTCCAGGAGGCCGTGACGGCTGCGGAGGGTGCCCACCTCGCTAAGGCCGAGCTGGAGAGCAAGATATAGCAACTGGAGCTTGATAACCCACAAGTATAGGGGATCGCAACAGTTTCCGAGGGTACAATATTCAACCGAAATTTATAGATTCGACACAAGGGGAGCCAAAGAATATTTGCAAGTATTAGCAGTTGAGTTGTCAATTCAACTACACCTGGGGATTAAATATCTGTAGCAGAGTGATTAGTAGCACAGTAATGTGATAGTTTGATAGCAGTGGTAAAAGTAGCAGTAACGGTAACGGTGATAGCAATGGTTTTGTAGCAAGTGTAACAATAGCAACAACAATTGTAACTTAGCAAGAACAATATGTGGAAAACTCGTAGGCATTGGATCGGTGAACTCATTGGATAATATTCATCATATAACAGTCATAACCTAGGGCGACAGAGAACTAGCTCCAGTTCATAAATATAATGTAGGCATGTATTCCGTAAATAGTCATACGTGCTTATGGAAAAGAACTTGCATGACATCTTTTGTCCTACCCTCCCATGGCAGCGGGGTCCATAAGGAAACTAAGGGATATTAAGGCTTCCTTTTAATAGAGAACCGGAACAAAGCATTAATAGATAGTGAATACATGAACTCCTCAAACTACGGTCATCATCGAAAAGTATCCCGACTATTGTCACTCCGGAGTTTATGGATCATAACACATAGCAGGTGCATATCACTAGCAAGATCAGATCAAGAACATAGATATAATGGTGATAACATAAACAGTTCAGATCTAAAATCATGGCACACAGGCCCTAGTGACAAGCATTAAGCATGGCAAAGTCATGGCAACATCAATCTCAGAACATAGTGGATACTAGGGATCAGGCCCTAACAAAACTAACTCGATTACATGATGAATCTCATCCAACTCCTCACCGACCAGCAAGCCTACGAAGGAATTACTCACTCCCGGTGGGGAGCATCATGGAATTGGCGATGGAGAAGGGTGATACGTCTCCAATGTATCTATAATTTTTGCTTGTTCCATGCTGTTATATTATCATTCTTGGATGTTTTACAATCATTTCTTGGGAATAAGTGCAAGGATGCTTTTATCACTAAGTATTTTCCGCCCGCGAAAATTATTTCCCTTAGGACGCAAATCATGAATTTTAAGCAACTTGAGCATGAACATGTTGAACAATCTTGGGAAAGAATGAAGTTGATGCTAAGAAATTGTCCTACTCTTGGTTTAAATCTTTGGATGATCATACAAAAATTTTAGGCGGGATTGAATTTTGTCTCTAGAAATCTTTTAGATTCCGCCGCGGGTGGTACTTTTATGGAGATTACTTTGGGTGAAGCTACTAAATTGCTAGATAATATCATGGCTAATTATTCTCAATGGCATACCGAAAGAGCACCTACTAGTAAAAAAGTTAATTCGGTAGAGGAAATTAGTACTTTGAGTGATAAAGTTGATGCTTTGATGAAATTGGTTGCTAGCAAAAATGCTCATGGTCATCTTAATGATGTTCCTTTGTCTACCTTGATTGAGCAAAATAGTGATTCCGTAGATGTGAACTTTGTCTCGCGAAACAATTTCAATAACAATGCTTATAGAGGTAATTTTAATCCTAGGCCTTTTCCTGGAAATTCCTCTAATAATTATGGCAATTCCTATGGCAATTCTTCCTACAATAATAATAGGAACACCTCTGATCTTGAGAGTAATATTAAAGAATTTATCAATGCGCAAAAGGCTTTCAATACTACGATAGAGGAAAAGTTGAATAAGATTGATCATATTTCTAGAAGCATTGATAGAATTTCTCATGATGTTGAAAATCTCAAGTTGAAAGCTTTTGTGCCTAAGATTGATGAATCTATTAAAGCTTTATATGTCTCTATGGATGAAAGTAAGAAAAGAACCACTATGCTTAGAGCTAAAAGAGAAATCTTAGAAAAAACATTTTCTAGTGATTACCTTCGTAAAAAAGACGAAGATCTTAAAGTGATTGGTGTTTCTTCTATTGATTCCTTGTTTAGTAATGTTAAAATTCATAATGAAGGGACTGAAGTAGAGCCAACTTTAGCTAGAAGGCGTCCCAATAATTTGGAGGGTGAAAATCTTGATGAAATTTTTGATAAAAGTGGGTTTGAAGAGGTCAAAACTTTAACTAGTGATGTGCCCACTATCTTGGATTGCAAAGACTTTAATTATGATAGTTGCTCTTTGATTGAATGTATTTCTTTGTTGCAATCCCTGTTGAATTCACCCCATGCTTATGAGCAAAATAAAGCTTTTACTAAAGATATCGTTGATGCCATGATGAAATCTTTTGAAGAAAAGTTGGAGTTGGAGATTTCTATTCCTAGAAAATTACATGATGAGTGGTAAACTACCATTAAGGTCAAGAATTAAAAATTATGAATGCTTTGCTTTGTGTGATTTGGGTGCTAGTGTTTCCACGATTCCGAAATCTCTATGTGATGTGCTTGGTCTTACCAATATTGAATAATGTTCTCTTAATTTGCACTTGGCGGATTCTACTATTAAAAAGTGTTTGGGAAAAATTAATGATGTTCTTATTCTTGCAAATAGGAACTATGTGCCTATTGATTTTATTGTGCTTGATATTGATTGCGATCCATCTTGTCCCATTATACTTGGTAGACCGTTTTTACGCACTATAGGTGCCGTGATTGATATGAAAGAAGGCAATATTCGTTTTCAATTTCCCTTGAGAAAGGGTATGGAACACTTCCTTCGAACAAGAATTAAGCCACCATATGAATCAATCATGAGGGCATCCTATGGATCCAAAACCAAGGATGACAATACTTGAATCTATCCATTATGCCTAGCTAGGGGCGTAAAACGATAGCGCTTGTTGGGAGGCAACCCAATGAATAAATAAACTTTTGCTTTTTCCTTTCTGTTTTTGAGTGTTGACACAATTATGCATCTGTTATGATTGTGTTTTTATGGTTTATTTAGTGTTTGTGCCAAGTAAATCCTTTAGGATGATTCATAGGATGAGTACAAGTGATGCTGAATCTGAAACAGAAACTTTGCGTCCAGTATATGAATTTTCATTTTTTGCTAGAACGTGATCTTGAGCTGAAATTTTAACAAAGTGTTGCTATACAAATTCCATACGTTGTCCTAATGTTTCAGTATTTTTAGAGTTACTGAAGTATGGGTAGAGTAGATATTACTACAGACTGTTCTGTTTAAGACAGAATCTGTTTTCGTTGCATTGTGTACTTGTTTTGATGAATCCATGGGTTATATTGAATGGTATGAGCCATGGTAAAGTTAAAATACAGTAGGTATAATGCAATAATAAAATATGAATGGGTTTTCAACAGTACCTAAAGTAGTGATTTGCTTTCTTATACTAACGGATCTCACGAAGATTTTGTTGAGTTTTGTGTGATTGAAGTTTTCAAGTTTTGGGTGAGATCACGATGGATGAAGGAATAAGGAATGATAAAAAGCCTAAGCTTGGGGATGCTACCGCACCCCCAAGATATATCCAAAGAGAAACAAGCAACTAAGCTTGGGAATGCCCCCGAGTGGCATCCCCTCTTTCTTCTAACGACCATCGGTATTTTTCTTGGAGCTATATTATTATTCGTCACATATCATGAGTTTTGCTTGGAGCGTCTTGTATCTTTGCTTGCTTGGTTTGTTAGTTTTTCCCTTGTATCCTTGCTGTACACACCTATTTGAGAAATCCAAAATCATGCTATGATTTGTTAGAATTGCTCTATGTGCTTCACTTAAACTTTTTGAGCTATAGAATTGCTCTAGTGCTTCACTTATATCTTTTGAGCACGGTGTGCTTGGATTTTTTTGTAGAAATACTCTCATGCTTCACTTAGATTAATTTGAGAGTTAGTAAATTTTGAAGAAATCCTCTCATGCTTCACTTATACCTTATTGAGAGGTTAAATCTGTCTGCTCATGTGCTTCACTTAAATTTATTTGAGCTTGCCAAAAAGCAATGTCAATATATGAAACTAGTCCCAAAGTGATAGATATCAAAGGAGGATATAATAAAAACTTTCATGAAGATCATTGGACAAATTAAACTTGATTCCTTGTAATAGTTTTGAAACATGATGATAGTAATATGTGAGTCATGTTAGTGAGTAATTATGCTTAGTAGGAATATTGATGTTAAGGTTTGTGATTCCCTATGCATGCACGAAAGTCAATAGTTATGCAATGAAGTTACATCCTACTTGTGGTGCATTATTCGGTGTTAGTTATGTTCAATGCTCACTTATGTGAATTTTCGTTTCTTGGTTTGGTTGCTTCCCAATCTATTTGCTAGCCTCCATTTGTACTAACTAGAAATACTACTTGTGCATCCAAAATCCTTAAACCAAGTTTTGCCTTATGAGTCCACCATACATACCTATATGCGGTATTTCCATGGCGTTCCAAGCAAATTTGTATGTGCCATCTCTAAATTTTCAAAATAAATTTCTCTTTTGTGTGCCCGTACCTCTCATGAAACGGTGGGGAGTGTCCAATATTTTTCCATACTAGATGTGTTATCCTCCAGATGAGTGTTTATTCACTTGTCATTACACGAGAGTGCGGCGGTAATAGGGATGCCCATTCCCGAATGAAAAAGAAAAAAATATTTACTTTATGTTGTCAAATAATAAATTCCTTGGAAAGTGTTGGTATGGAAGGTAACCGTGGATACGGCCCGCCATGGAAAGTGAAAGTTTGGTGGAAAAAGGAATAAAATTTATTTTTTGTTTGGGAACCGCCTATGTCTAGCATGGAAAGTATTGTGAATTGCTTTGTCGTTTTCTATGACAGAAAAAGCATGCCACTCAAAATATTTTATCTCTCTCAATTTAAACCTTGAGCTCTGGCACCTCTACAAATCCCTACTTCCCTCTGCGAAGGGCCTATCTATTTACTTTAAGCAATTTTCATTTTTTGCTTTGAGTCTCCATCTTCTCTTGTAAGCACCAACTAGGGGGCACTATGATCGTACTTGAGCATTGGGCATAGCTAATATTTCAGTGTGTTTCATGAATGGATCAATGATTGAGCATGATGGGCTAGGGATAACTTTCTTTAGTGTTGATGTTTTCAAAGACATGGTTGCTTGTTGACATGCTTGAGTATTGAAGTCATTATGTTAAAACTAGACTATTGCTTTGAACCATTATAAGTCCAAATGTCCATGCTATACAAAAGAAAAGAATGTGATGAACATGTTAGGCAGCATTCCAGATCAAAAATTCTGTTTTTATCATTTACCTACTCGAGGACGAGTAGGAATTAAGCTTGGGGATGCTGATACATCTCCAACGTATCTATAATTTTGTTTGTACCATGCTGTTATATTATCATTCTTGGATGTTTTACAATCATTTTATAACAATTTTATATCATTTTTTGGGACTAACCTATTGACATAGTGCCAAAGTGCGAATTGCTGTTTTTGCTTGTTTTTTACTTCGCAGAAAATCAATACCAAACGGAGTCCAATCGCGACGAAACTTTTTGGAGATTTTTTCTGGACCAGAAGACACCCAGTGGGCCAAACAGCTGCCGGAGTGGTGGGCTGTGCAGAGCACGACCCACCAGGGCACGCCAGGGGGCCCCGGCGCGCCCTGATGGGTTGTGCCCTCCTCAGCCCCCTTCCGCACCGCCTCTGATGCCTATAAATTCCCCAATATTCCAAAAACCATAGGGGAGTTGACGAAACACAATTCTAGCCGCCGCAAGTTCCAGAACCGCGAGATCCAATCTAAACACCATCACGGAGGGGTTCATCTTCCTCATAGGTGCCTCTCCGATGATGCGTGAGCAGTCCACCATAGACCTACAGGTCCGTAGGCAGTAGCTAGATGGCTTCCTCTCTCTCTTATGATTCTCAATACAATGGTCTCTTGGAGATCTATTTGATGTAAACTTTTGCTGTGTGTTTGTTGGGATACGTTGAATTTTGAGTTCATGATCAGTTTCTATCCATAAATATTATTTGAGTCTTTTTTGATCTCTTATATGCATGATTACATATAGCCTCGTATTTCTTCTCCGAATCTTTGGTTTAGTTAGGCCGACTAGATCGATTTTTCTTGCCATGGGAAGAGGTGCTTTGTGATGGGTTCGATCTTGCGGTGTTCTTTCCCAGTGACAGAAGGGGCAGCAAGACACGCATGTATCGTTGCTATTAAGGATAACAAGATGGGGTCTATTCCTACATGAATAGATCTTGTCTTCATCATGTCATCGTTCTTATTGAATTAATCCATTTTTCCATGAACTTAATACACTAGATGCATGCTGGATAGCGGTCGATGTGTGGTATAATGGAGGTAGATGCAGGCAGGAGTCGGTCTATCTATCTTGGACGTCATGCCTATATAATGATCATTGCCTTGGATATCGTCATGACTATTCAATTTTCTATCAATTGCCCAAACAGTAATTTGTTCACCCACCGTGCGCTATACTCATGAGAGAAGCCAGTAGTGAACCCTACGACCCCCGGGTCGACTTTTCCATCTTATTGCTTTCCGATCTACGTTTTTTGCAATCTTTGTTTTCAGATCTACAAAACCAAAACCCAAAAATATATTGCTGCATATTTACTCTTTTTATTTGTGTTCTTGAGAGATCTATCTCTCCTATCTATCACTACCTAATCTATCTTATTACCGTAGAGAGATTGACAACCTCTCTTTCGCGTCGGGTTGCAAGTATTTGTTGTTTGTGTGCAGGTGCTGCTTATTGGGTGGCAGTGATCCTCCTACTGGTTCAATAACCTTGGTTTCATAACTGAGGGAAATACTTACCGTCGCCGTGTTGCATCATCCCTTCCTCTTTGGGGAAATATCGACGCAGTCTCAAGCCACGTCAAAGGGTTGATGATGACAAAGACCAAAGATTCCCCTCTCTGGAGCCCCAAACGGGCTCCAGATCTGGCCTCCCGATGAAGAATAGGAGGTGGCAGCGGCTCAATGTCGTAAAATGCGATGAAACTTTCTCTCCTATTTTTTCTCCGAAAAATAGGAATTTATAGTGCTCGAATTAGGGTCAGTGGGGCCACGAGGTGAGCACAACCCACCAGGGCCTGGAGGGGGTGGCGCGTCCTGGTGTATCGTGCCCAGCCAGGGCACCCCCTCCGATGGTTCATGGATCTAGTATTTTTTATTTGTTGTAAAATAATTCTTCGAAAAATTTCGTCCAGTTCCAAGAACTTTTATTTCTGCACAAAAACAAGACCATGGTAGTTTTGCTGAAAACATCGTCAGTCCGGGTTAGTTTCATTCAAATCATGCAAATTAGAGTCCAAAACAAGAGAAAAAGCGTTAGGAAAAGTAGATACGACAGAGATGTATCAACTCCCCCAAGCTTAACCCATTGCTTGTCCTCAAGCAATTCAGTTGACAAACTAAAAGTGAAAAAGAAAAACTTTTACGAACTCTTTTGTTCTTGTTTACATATATATGCTTAAGTAGCACCCAGGTTTTCAGTAAAGATTATGCTAACCATGTCAGCAATAACTCCTAAAAATTATATTAGCTCATATCAATGACATAAGCAACTAGCGAGCAATAATATAATATCTCAAGCGCCAACACTTTGTCAAAACGGTCATGATATAATATGAAAACAGTGGTATCTCACTAGCCCTTTCTGAGACCGCAAAACATAAATGCAGAGCACCTCCAAAGTTCAAGCAGCAACTAAACATTGTAATTCAAGGTAGAAAAGATCCAGTCATGCTGCATCCAACATTAATTATACACAATGCATGAGGATGACAATAGTGCTCTCAGATCTGGCGGTTATTTGAGAAGGTGATAACTCAACATAAAAGTAAATAGATAGTCCCTTCACAGAGGGATGCAGGGATTTGCAGAGGTGCCAGAGCTCAAAGCTTAAATCAGAGATAAATATAATTTTGGGAGGTGCACCCTTCCTGTCAACGTTACGACCAAGGGTTATCAGTATCTTTTATGCTAAACACATTAGCGGCGGTTCCCAAGCGGCAAAAGTAAAGGTTTACTCCCCCTCCACCAACAAACACACTCCACGGCTAGCCGAATCCACGGGTACCGTCCATACCAACAACATTCTTGGGAGAGTTTTGTTTAATTATTTGCAATTTTTGATTTCGGGACTGGGAATCCCTTTTACCGCCCCTCCTGTGCAAGGACGAGTGAATAAACACTCGTCATGAGAATAGCCCACTTAACATGGAAGATACTGACCGCCCCCTGTCGCTCCATGAGTGGTCCAGGCACACAAAACAAATGTTCATTTGAAATTTTAGAGGTGGCACATGCGAATTTACTTGGAACGGCAAGGCAATACCGCATATAGGTAGATATAGTGGACTCATCTGGAATAACTTTGGTTTAAGGATTTTTATGCACAAGCAGTATTCCAGCTTAGTACAGGTGAAGGCTAGCAAATAGGTTGAGAAGCGGCCAGCTAGAGAGCGAACACGGTCATGAACATGCATTATGAATAATAAACATTGAATACTAGCATGAGTAGGATATGGACACCATGAACATAAATATCGTGAAGGCTATGTTTGTTTTGATTCAACTACATGCATGAACATGTGCCAAGTCAAGCCACTTGAAACATTCGGAGGAGGATACCATATCATCATACTACATCACAATCATTTTAATGCATGTTGACATCCAAGATAAATCATTATCCACTCCTAGCTACTTAAGCATGGCATGAGCAACTATAATCTCTAATTGTCATTGCAAACATGTTTGATCATAATATGCTGAATCATGGATACTGGGTTAAACATATTTACAAAAACAAAAACAAGTTGAGTTCATACCCGCTTCTCTCTACCACAGTCACTTCATCAAATATCGTCATTATTGCCTTTCACTTGCACGATCGAATGATATGAAAATAATAATAGTGCAAGAGTGTCGTGGACTAAGCTGGAATCTACAAGCATTTTATTCAAGAGGAAAAGACAGAGTAATATGGACTCTTTGTTAGATTAACAATAATGCATATGAGAACCACTCAACATTTTCATTGTGGTCTTCTCCTTGGTACGACTCAAATAAAAGGAAAAGAATTTCACAGAAACACACTGAAATATTTTTTTGAGTTTTTGTTTTTTCTCGAAGAAAAGAAATTAAGGAGGGAAAAACAAAAACGAGAAAAACTATTTACACGGGAGAGCTCCCAACAAGTAAAATAAGAAACGAGAAATCTCTTTGGGTTTTCTTTTGCTCCTACAATTAATTTAAACTAGAAAGAAAAACCGAAAAGAAGCAAGAAATATTTTTGGATTTTCTCAAAGTTTTTCAAACACGCGAGAAGAAAGCAAGAAAATTAATCTAGCATGGATAATACAATGAAAAAGTGTAGACACCGACAACTGGAATGAAATGTGTAAATATGAATATAATGTCGGTGGGTATACGTACTCCCCCAAGCTTAGGCTTTTGGCCTAGCTTGGTAATCACCATCCGTAATAGCCATCCGCCTAAGTTGAAGTGCGGTGGCGACGGCACCTGAGCGTCCCACTCCTGGGGCTCCTCCTCAGCTGCTGCCAGGTTGTTCCGGTAGGCAGTAATGTCCTCTGGCATGATCCTGTATCTGTTCCTGGCAGTAGAATCAAACAAAGCAGGTGCAGGCAATGGGATAGCATCATGGGTAACCACGCTGAATACTAAGTTGTAGCAAATGTTATGAAAAGAATCGGCTGCATCAATAAATTGATGATCCTGCAATGCCTTGTGATCTAGATAAACTCTGGACAAGGGATAATCATGTGGGCGAATCTGAACATTAAAGTGTCTCACTAAGCGAGTAGCATGAATACCACCACGTATCTTGCCCTTAGTCCTGTTAAGGTGTAGGAGACGTGCAATAATAGCCCCTAAGATAAAAGTGTGATCATTGTGGAGTGCACGGCGTAAAATGGCAAGGTCGGGGGCACTAAGTGCACCAACCTTCTCCCTAGCGGTTAAGCACTTCGCGATGAATAAATCAAAGTAATGCACATAAGGAAAATGCAAACTGGTGGCAGTGGCATTTGACACGCCTCTTTCATCACCCACTGTCAAGGTGAGGAGAAAGTCCTCAAACTCCGCTGGTCTAGACTCTCTTAATTCCCCATCAGAAGGGATCAAACATATGTCACAAAAGTCAGTGAGCGGTATCTTATGGGTTTCAGCATATAAATTAAACTGCAACTCAGGAGGATTATTCCTACTCAGAAAATGAAAACTTTGCACAAAGGAATTTGTAAGGAGGTGGTGTTGGTCACACTCAGCTACGAGGAAATCGGTTAGCCCAGCATTTGCAACGAATTGGGCAAACTCTTGATGGAACCCGGCCTCCTCCATGAAGGCATTATGCAGCCATTCGCACGGCCGCACCTCTGCCGTTATCGGAGTGTGGAGGTCATTGTCCGATGATTCCCCAATGACTCCTTTAGCATTCTTCTTGGAGGAAAACTTCCTAAATAAATCCATCTTATTCCAAGTAGCAATCCCCCAAAATAGTTTCAGAAATGGAGCTTCGAGCAAACAGATCGAAATCCGCGGGTTTGAGAGCAAGAACACGAGAGAGAGAGAAGCTATGGTGATTTTTTTTCTGGAGGTAGGAGATGGAATGGGCTAAAGGCATAAGTGAGGGGACCCACGTGGGGACCACAACCCACCAAGGCACGCCTGGAGCTGCTGGCGCGCCCTGGTGTCTTGTGGACACCAGGTGCAACCCCCTCTGATTTTATTTGCACCAGAAATTCAGAAATAATCAGAAAAAATCGTGTTAAATTTTCAGGACATTTTGAGAACTTTTATTTTTGGGACATTTTTATTGCACGGAGAAATCAGAAAACAGGATAAACATGTCATTTTATTTTATTTGACTAAGAAAAACAGAAAACAAACGGTGGGAGCAAATGGTTGTGCCTACTAGATTCATCAACTTCATACCTCTCAAAAATGATCCATTAATATAGTTGATCAAGTCTTATTAACAACCACTTCCGATTAGCATGAAACAGAAGAACTTTCGTAAAACACTAAGTTACCTCAATGGGGATATGCATATCCCCAACAATAAGTATGTCATATTTCTTTTTGGCAGTAGGTAGAGGTAGTTTAAAACTTCCAATAGTGAGTGTCGGAGATTCTTCAATAACATTTATACCATTCACTTGGAATTGTTTCTTCAGAAAGTGCACATTATGCTCATTACCATTGATATGAAAAGTGACTTTGCTTTTATTGCAATCAATAACAGCCCCTGCAGTATTCAAAAAGGTCTACCAAGGATAATCGACATGTTGTCGTCCTCGAGCATCTCAAGAATAACAAAGTCTGTTAAGATAGTAACGTTTGCAACAACAACGGGCACATCCTCACAAATAACGATAGGTATGGAAGTTGATTTGTCAGCCATTTGAAATGATATTTCAGTAGGTGTGAGTTTATTAAAATCATGTCTTTTATATAAAGAGAAGGGCATAACACTAACACCAACTCCCAAATCACACAAAGCAGTTTTGGCATAATTTCTTTTAATGGAGCAAGGTATAGTTGGTATTCCTGGATTTCCAAGTTTTTTAGGTACTCGATCCTTAAAAGAATAATTAGTAAGCATGGTGGAGATTTTAGCTTCAAGTATCTTTCTTTTATTAGTGATGATGTCATTGATGTATTTTGCATAAGGGGCCATCTTTAAGAAATCAGTTAAGTGGGTACGCAAAAAGACTGGCCTAATCTTTTCATCGAAGTGTTAAATTTTTTCATCATCCTTTTTCTTAGATGGTTTAGGTGGAAAGGGCATGGGTTTCTGAACCCATGGCTCTCTTTATTTGCCATGTTTTCTAGCCACAAAGGCCATTTTATCATATCGTTTATTTTTAGGTTGTGGGTTATCAAGATCAACAGCAGGTTCTATTTCAACATCATTATCTGGTTCTTTATCATTGTTCGGTTGAGTATCTTCATGAACATTATCATTATAATTTTCATTATCACTAGGTGAATGGTCATTACCAGATTGAGTTTCACCATCGGAAATAGAGACATCATTATCTTTAGGAGGTTTTTCTATCTCAGGTTCACTAGAGGTATGCAAAGTGCTATCATTTTTCTTTTTCTTTTTCTTTTTAGAAGGACTAGGTGCATCAGCACTAATTCTTTGAGAGTCTTGTTCATTTCTTTTAGGATGACCTTCATGATAAAGAGCTTCTTGGGACATTCTACTTCCTGTAGTCACTACTCTAATAGCATGATCATTCATATTATTATTCATTTCATTAACCAATTCTCTTTGAGATTTAGCAACTTGTTCTAACTGGGTTTGAACCATAGAGGCATGTTTTCCTACACCTCTAACATCATTATTGATTCTAAATAACAAGTCACTCAAGCGAGCAATCATATTAGAGTTATATTTCAATTGTTTCAGAACATTTGCATTGAAGTGATCTTGTTTCCTAATGTAATTATCAAACTCATATAAGCATTGACTATGATGTTTATTGTAAGGGATATCACCTTCATTAAACTTTAATAAAGAATTTACCTCTACGACCTGTTGAGATGGTGGTGTGTTAAGGCCATGTATTTCTTCAATAGGTGGGAAATTCTTAACATCCTCAGCTTTAATACCTTTTTCCTTCATACATTTCTTTGCCTCTTGCATATCTTCAGGACTGAGAAATAAGATACCCCTCTTCTTCGGAGTGGGTTTAGGTGGTGGTTCAGGGAGAGTCCAATCATTATAATTCTTCAATCTATTATTCAATAGTTCCTCAGCTTGTTCAACCGTTCACTCCCTGAAAACACAACCAGCACAACTATCTAGGAAGTTCCTAGAAGCATCAGTTTGTCCATTATAGAAGATATCAAGTATTTCATTTTTCTTAAGAGGGTGATCGGGAAAAACATTAAGCAATTGGAGAAGCCTCCTCCAAGCTTGTGGCATACTCTCTTCTTCAACTTGCACGAAGTCAAATATTTCCTGTAAGGCAATTTGTTTCTTATGAGCAGGAAAATATTTTTCAGAGAAGTAGTAAATCATATCTTGGGGACTACGCACACAAACAGGAGCAAGAGTATTGTACCATATCTTAGCATCACCCTTTAATGAGAATGGAAATAATTTAAAAATATAGTAATAGCGAATCTTCTCATCATGAGCAAAGAGGGTGGCTATATCATTTAGCTTAGTGAGATATGCCACTACGGTTTCAGTTTCATAGCCATGGAAAGTATCAGATTCAACCAAAGTAATTAACTCTGGGTCGACAGAGAATTCATAATCCTTATCGGTAACAAAGATAGGTGAAGTAGCAAACTTAGGATCACATTTCATTCTAGCATTCAAAGTCTTTTCTTTATACTTGCATAATAATTTCTTAAGATCATCTCTATCCTTACAAGCAAGGATTTCTCTACCTATCTCCTCATCCATAACATAACTCTCAGGTATCTTAGGCATTTCAAATCTAGGAAAGCTAGGTCTAATAGGTGTTTCATAGTTCTCAGTTTCAAAGACTTCATCAGTTTCAATAGTTTCATCAATTTCAATAATTTCATTCTCTTTAGCTCTAGCAATTTGTTCATCAAGAAATTCACCTAGTGGCACATTATCATCAAGCATGGTACTAGCATCATCATAAGCATCATTCATAGAAGAAGTAGTATCATCAATAACTTATGACATATCAGGATTAATAGCATGTGGTGGTGTTGCAAGTTTACTCATAACCGAAGGTGAATCAAGTACAGAGCTAGATGGCAATTCCTTACCTCCCCTCGTCTTAGAGGGAAAAATCTTGGTTCTTGTATCCTTCAGATTCTTCATATTGATTAATTGAAATAAATCCCAAGTGACTCAAAAAATATAGCTATGCTCCCCGGCAACGGTGCCAGAAAAAGGTCTTGATAACCCACAAGTATAGGGGATCGCAACAGTTTTCGAGGGTAGAGTATTCAACCCAAATTTAAAGATTCAACACAGGGGGAGCCAAAGAATATTTGCAAGTATTAGCAGTTGAGTTGTCAATTCAACCACACCTGGAGATTAAATATCTGCAGTAGAGTGATCAGTAGCACATTATACGATAGTGTGATAGCAGTGGTAACACTAGCAGTAGCGGTAACAGTGATAGCAACGGTTTTGTAGCAAGTGTAATAGTAGCAACAACAATAGTAACTTAGCAAGAACAATATGTGGAAAACTCGTAGGCACTGGATCGATGAACTCGTTGGATAATATTCATCATATAACAGTCATAACCCGGCGCAACACAGAACTAGCTCCAGTTCATAAATGTAATGTAGGCATGTATTCCGTAAATAGTCATACGTGCATATGGAAAAGAAATTGCATGACATCTTTTGTCCTACCCTCCCGTGGCAGCGGGGTCCATAAGGAAACTAAGGGATATTAAGGCCTCCTTTTAATAGACAACTGGAACAAAGCATTAACATATAGTGAATACATGAACTCCTCAAACTACGGTCATCACCGGAAAGTATCCCGACTATTATCACTCCGGGGTTTATGGATCATAACACATAGCAGGTGCATATGACTAGCAAGATCATATCAAGAACATAGATATAATGGTGTAACATAAATGGTTCAGATCTGAAATCATGGCACTCGGGCCCTAGTGACAAGCATTAAGCATGGCAAAGTCATAGCAACATCAATCTCAAACATAGTGGATACTAGGGATCAAGCCCTATCAAAACTAACTCGATTACATGATGAATCTCATCCAACTCCTCACCGACCAGCAAGCCTACAAAGGAATTACTCACTCCCAGTGGGGAGCATCATGGAATTGGCGATGGAGAAGGGTTGATGATGACGAAGAACGAAGATTCCCCTCTCCAGAGCCCCAAGCGGGCTCCAGATCTGGCCTCTCAATGAAGAACAGGAGGTGGCGTCGGCTTCGTATCGTAAAACGCAATGAAAATTTCTCTCCTATTTTTTTCTCCGAAAATAGGAATTTATAGTGTTGGAATTAGGATCAGTGGGGCCACGAGGTGAGAACAACCCGCCAGGGCGTGCCTGGAGGGGGTGGCGCGCCCTGGTGTATCGTGCCCAGCCAGGGCACCCCCTTCCGGTGGTTCTTGGCTCCAGTATTTTTTATTTATTGTAAAATAATTCTCCAAAAAGTTTCGTCTAGTTCCAAGAACTTTTATTTCTGCACAAAAACAACACCATGGTAGTTCTGCTGAAAACAGCATCAGTCCGTGTTAGTTGCATTCAAATCATGCAAATTAGAGTCCAAAACAAGAGCATAAGCGTTAGGAAATGTAGATACGACGGAGACGTATCAGAGCTGGACCTCACTGCTTCCCGTCAGGAGATCTTGGGGTTGATGGAGGGCGCCTAGAAGGACACCCAGGCCTTGGCGAAATTGCAGGTCACACTTGGTGGCAAGGCCAGGGACGTGGAGGTCGTTGTGGCTGCCAACTCCGACCTGCGCACAAGGGTAAGCGCCCATGAGGACAGCCTCAGGACCGCCTATGCCAAAGAGCGCAGCCTGCTTGAGGAGCTCGAACAAGAGAGGCCCTGCTTGATTCTACCGCGCGGTCCTCCAACGAATTCCAGGAGACCGTCCGTCTATGAACAACGTAGCTTGCCGACCTTGCCGGGAAGCTCTCCGCCCAACTGGCGAAGAGGGGCTTGGAGGAGTGCGCCTTCTCCAGCGACGCCCCGGAAGCGGCGATCGTGAGGCTGTCTGTCTTCTTCGGGAGGCTTGTCGGCGCCCTGGCGAAGTACCAGGCGGGGCGGGCAGACGACTTCCTTCAAGGCTGCCGCGAGCTATGTCGCGGAGTTCACCACAAGGTTTTGGTGAAGGTCGCTGTCGTGGTTTTGTCACGGCAGATGTTCTCTTAGGAGAACTTGAGTGTGAAGCCATCGCCACTAGGTGGCGACTCAAAGGGATTGATCGGGAACGAGAGACGAGTTTACCCAGGTTCGGCCCCTCCGATGGAGGTAATAGCCTACGTCCTTCTTTGTGTCTATATTGATGATGATCTCGATTACAAGGGTGCGGAATCGCTAACCTAGCTTTCGAGGGTGCGTAACTTAAGTCTTTTGGTCCTAGGGGCTCGCCTTTATATACAGGTCGAGACCCTAGGTTTTACAAGAGGCCGAGTCGTGCTATGACTCATGACCTATCATGTTTCTAACTCGCCTTGCCTCCTAAGCA
Source organism: Elymus sibiricus (assembly GCA_039707655.1). Lineage (NCBI taxonomy): Eukaryota > Viridiplantae > Streptophyta > Magnoliopsida > Poales > Poaceae > Elymus > Elymus sibiricus. The sequence goes on from CM077665.1 coordinate 247,017,065, forward strand.
AGGAAACTCCCGGCGTCTTCTGCCTCTTGGGCCTTGAGTCACCGCCTTCATGTGTTGGGCCGACATCCGACTTACTGGGTAAGCCGCATTGCCTGCCTTGTCTTCAACAACGTGGCCCGCGTTGAGTATGACATATGAGCCGCCAACATGTTGACCCGGCCCCGTAGGGCGGGTTATACCGTGAGGTTATATCCCCGACATTAGGCCCCAGATAGATTCGAATTTATTCATATAAATCTTCCTCTTCTTCACTTGGCGGCTTATCTTCTGGTTATATCTATGTCGTCTCTGAATCCCAAAAATGCCGGCTTACAACATTTTCAGACTTGTAATTTTCTTCGTGTCATCCATCAGTGATGTTAGCCGCCGAGAATCCAGGAAACCAATGATGACATCACAACGGATCTTTGCTTGTATCCCGAAAATCGAGGCATCTTCTGTTCCAAAATTTACTGCGCCTCCTCGATTCCCGCACCTGCTAGTTGCCTCTTCGCGTTTCTTATAAATATTCCCTCGGGGCCCCTCTTCACTTTTACATCGCCCATTCACTTCGTATTCCTCATCGAGCCCGAAGCTTCCTCGCGCCATCGCTGCTGCTCGCCCGTCGTTGGCGACCGCTCCTGGGACCGTAGCAGTGCCTTATATTCACCAAGATCTAGCCGAGCGTCTTTGCCGCCCCCGGCAACCGTCAAGGTAAGCCATTTTTCTTCTCCTAGATCTGTCTCAGTTCATCGGAGTTTGTCGGAGGCACCAAAGTATTTTATCCATCCATCACCATTGCTAGTTCTCGCATAGCTCCGATGACTTTTATCATAGAATAAAGCGGTAGGAACAAGGGCTCCATTTCGCATGTAGCATACTCAGATCTCCCTTAAGAATCTGTAAACAGGACTGCCACTTCTTCCCTGCTTCATCATTAGGCTTAGCAAATATTTTCTTTTCTGAATCATTTGTAGATCCGTAATTGTAGCCAGTTCAGTAAAAACCTGGTTGTCCCATGATACGTCTCCAACGTATCTATAATTTTTTATTATTCCATGCTGACATATTATCATTCTAGGATACTTTTTCGGTATTTATTTACCAATTTATAATATTTTTGAGCACTAACCTATAGACCCAGTGCCCAGTGACAGTTCCTATTTTCTGGGTGTTTTTGCCATTTTAGAGTTACAATACTAAACGGAGTCCAATTGCCATGAAACTTTTTGGTGATTTTTTCTGGACCAATACAAGACCTAGAAGCATCGGAGGAGGGCAAGGAGATGCACCAGGGGCCCATGATCCATCTGGCCGTGCCCCCAGGGGGCACGACCAGATATGTTGTGTCCCCCTGGAGCCTCTCCTGACGTCGTTCTCTGGCCTATAAATTCACATCTACCCTAAAACACCAGAAGCGCTCCCGAAACACTTTTTCCGCCGCCGCAAGTCTCTGTTGAAATGGGAGGCCATCTACACCTCCGTTCCGGCACCCTGCCGGAGGGGAGATCGATCACGGAGGGCCTCTTCAGAAACCTTGCTGCCCTCACCATTATGTGTGAGTAGTTCACCACAGACCTACGGATCCGTAGGTAGTACCTATGTTGACACTTCCATATGCTAGTGGGAATTACCTTTTCATATAATAAACTTGGCTTGTATATTCCTATAACAGGCTTCCTCAAATGCCCGAGGTCTTCATGAGCAAGCAAGTTTGATGCACACCCCACTTAGCTTCAGTTGAGCTTTCATACACTTATAGCTCTACTGCATCATTTGCATGACAATCCCTACTCCTCGTATTGATATCTATCGATGAGCATCTCCATAGCTCGTTGGTACGCCTAGTTGATGCGAGACTATCTTCTCCACTTTTTACCCCTTTGATACCTACCATCATATTCTATTCCACCTATATGCTATGTCCAATTGTTCACTCTCATGTATTGCGTGAAGAATAAAAAGTTGATGCATATTGAAAAAGTACGATCCAATTGCCTTACTTGGACACCGTGGTGCTAAACATTTGTATCTATGTGGTGAAGATGGAGTCATGCCTTGCTAATATAATAAGATGAATAGGGGTAATCATTCTTTTAGGATAGTATACTTTGAAAAAATAATTATTTTGTTTCTTATACTTATAAATATTACTATGTTGCTGTTTGTTAATTCATCATTTCTCAATGAGCATACATACCAAAGATTACATAATGGGTAGCATTTCACATCAAAAATTCTGTTTTTATCAAATGCCCGAGGACGAGCAGGAATTAAGCTTGGGGATGCTTATACGTCTCCAACGTATCTATAATTTTTGATTGTTCCATGCTGACATATTATCATTCTAGGAGACCTTTTGGGTAATTATTTACCAATTTATAATATTTTTAGCACTAACCTATTGACCCAGTGCCCAGTGCCAGTTCCTGTTTTCTTCGTGTTTTTGCCTTTTCAGAGTTACAATACTAAACGGAGTCCAATTGCCACGAAACTTTTTGGTGATTTTTTTCTGGACCAATACAAGACCTAGAAGCTTCGAAGGAGGGCAAGGAGATGCATCGGGGGCCCACAAGCCATCTGGCCGCGCCCCCAGGGGGGCGGTCAGATATGTTGTGGCCCCCTGGAGCCTCTCCCGACATCGTTCTCTGGCCTATAAAGTCACATCTACCCTAAAAACACCAGAAGCGCTCCCGAAACAATTTTTCCGCTGCCGCAAGTCTCTGTTCTGATGGGAGGCCATCTACACCTCCGTTTCAGCACTCTGCCGAAGGGGAGATCGATCACGGAGGGCCTCTTCATCAACCTTTCTGCCCTCACCATGATGTGTGAGTAGTTCACCACAAACCTACGGGTCCGTAGGTAGTACCTAGATGGCAATCTCTCTCTCTCTCTCTTGATCTTCAATACAATGTTCATCGCATCTTTGCCTTGATCTACCCGATGTAATTCCTTTGTATGATGTGTTTGTTGGGATCCGATGAAGTGTGAGTTTATGTTCAGATTATTCATGAAAAGTATTTGATTCAAACCTATTACTATGATTCTTATTTGCATGATCATCATACCTTTGTAATGCTCTTCGATCTATTGAGATAGTTTGGCCAACTAGATTGATATTTCTTCGCTGGGAGTGGTGCGTTGTAGTAGGTTCAATCTGATGAGTTTCTATATCCCAGTGACAGAAGGGGACAAGTTGTGTCTTTGTGTTGTTGCTACTAAGAATAAAACGATGGGTTTATTCATATTATTTGAGTTTACTTTTTCTACATCATGTCATCGTTCTCCAAGCATTACCCCATTTGTCACGAACTTAAAACATAGAGAGGCAAGCATAGAAGCGCTCTTGAAGTGGAGTAATAGTAGTAGGTGCAGGCAGGAGTCGGCCTATTTGCTTATGGATGTGAGGCCTATATACACATGATCATTGCCGTGAACATCGCATAATTATTCGCTTTTCTATCAATTGGCCAACAGTAATTTGTCTACCCATCGTATGCTTTGCTTATGAGAGATGCCACTAGAGAACTCTATGCCCCGGGGTCTATTCACTTATATATTCACAAACGCTATCATTACCTTGCTGTTATTTATTACCTTTTATTTTATTTTTCACTTTACTATTATCTACTCCCTCCGTTTTTATTTACTCTGCATATTAGAATTGACTGAAGTCAAACTTTGTAAAGTTTGACCAAGTTTATAAAAAAGAATACAAATAGTTATCATAATAAATCTATATGATGTGAAAGTACATTCAATAAAGAATCTAATGGTATTAATTTGTTATTGTACATGTTAATATTTTTGTCTATAAATATGGTCAAAGTTTACAAAGCTTGACTTTGACCAAAGCTAATACGCGGACTAAATAAAAACAGAGGGAGTACAATTATCTACACAACTCACTTGCTTGCAAATAATGAGATCAAGGGGATTGACAACCCTCTTGTCGGCGTTGGGTGCAAGTTGTTTGTTCTTTTGTGTGCAGCCGCTGAAGACGGTTGAGGATTGGTATTCCCGTTGGTTTGATAAACCTTTGTTTCATAACTAAGAGAAAAACTTACCCACTTTGTGCTGCAATTACCCGTTCCTCTTCACGGAAAACCCAACGCAGATCACGAGTATCAGGAAGGATTTCTAGCACCGTTACCGGGGAATACCATCACCAACTATCAAGTAACTTCGCAAAAAAATTCATTCACTTGTTCTTGTTTTTATTAGTTGTTATATTTAGTTTGTCGCATAAAAAACAAAAATACAAAAATATTTACCTTTTCTAGTTACTAGTTCACTTCTAGTTTTCTTTACTTGCTAGTTTGCTTGTCTTGCTATCATGTCTGATTTTGAGATTAGTGGTGTTTCCGCGGCTAGTGCAGAAGCCCTTGAGAATCCAACTTCACCTTTCACTAATAATGCTAAAAGAAATTTTGATTTAAGTTGCTAAAGAAAAACTTGATAATCTTGCGGATGGCGATCCTTCTAAAAGTTAACCCACTATGCAAACGAAGAAACTCCATATAAGTAGTGGCAATATTGTTGGAAAGAGTGTGATTCAAGATTTTTTCACTTGTGCGGGATCATTACCATTGATGGGAGGTTCCATTGTACTAGAACTATAAGTTATGTGGATGCCATATGTATGCTTATTTCACAATTGGAAAGACAATTTGTCCACGTGCACCCCTTCATACAATGGTTGTTTTTAGAGTTCTCTAATATTCAGGAAGCGCCTACTAAACGTCTAGCTACTATATTTCTTGTTCAAGAATTTGGCAATATCATACAAGAGGCTAGAGATATATTTGCTTATTATAAGATTAATTGTGAATGCCTACCAATAGAAGGAATTCTCTATGAAATGGAAGGGGTGAGAAAACTAAGATCAACGGACTATGTTGCTTATGATGAAAACCTTAGAAAGATGGTTCCACCTAATGTCCTAGTTGATAAAATCTCTGAACATAATGATCAATTTGATATACAAAAACTTGGAATGGGTTATGAGCTTGAGAGAGAATTAAGAAAATACTTTCATCAAAATCTATACAATGAGGAAATAGTTATCACCTATGAGAAACCTAAAGAAGAGCCTCCTATTCCTCCTGAAATGGATCTCTCAGATCGTTGTGTTGTGAAGTTTAGTCCCTTCAATTATTTTTGCTTACCCATTAGAAAGCTTGCTTCTGAAATAAGGGAATATGATTATAGCATGATGGATCATTTTCGTAGATATGACAACACTTGGAACTATGCATTATGCCTAGCTAGGGGCATAAAACAATAGCGCTTGTTGGGAGGCAACCCAATATGCATCTTTATTTTTGTTTTTACTTTCTGTTTTTGTGTGATAACATGATTGTTGCCTCTGTAATGATTTTTTTATATGTTTTAATTAGTGTTTGTGCCAAGTAAATCCTTTGGGATGACTTGCAAGATGAGTAGAAACGATGCTAAATCTGAAACAGAAACTTTGACTCCGGTGCAGGAATTTTCATTTTTTTTACTGGAGCGTGATGATGATCTAAAATTTTAACAAAGTATTTCTATACAAATTCTTTACGTTGTCCTAATTTTTCAGAATTTTTAGAGTTACAGAAGTATGGGCTCTTTATAGATTGCTACAAACTATTCTGTTTTAAACAGATTCTGTTTTGCTTGCATAGTTTGCTTGTTTTGATTATGCCATGGACTATATCAGGGGGTGTAAGACATGGGGAAGTTAGAATACAGTACCTATTATGCAAAAATGAATTTGAATCAATTTATCACAGTACCTCAAGTATGCAATATGTTTCTCATACTAACGGATCTCACGAAGTTTTGTTGAGTTTGTTGTGATTGAAGTTTTCAAGTTTTGGGTGTGATCACGATGGATTACGGAATAAGGAGTAGCAAGAGCCCAGGCTTGGGGATGCCCAAGGCACCCCAAGTATAATTCTAAGGAGACTCAAGCATCTAAGCTTGGGGATGCCCCGGAAGGCATCCCCTCTTTCGTCTCAATCCATCGGTATGTCACTTGGAGCTATATTTTTATTCATCACATGATATTTGTTTTGCTTGGAGCGTCGTTTGCTTTTGTTTGCTTTTACTTTAAGTTTGTCACAATCATCATTTTCTGGACACACCTATTTGAGAGAGACACACATTCATGATAATTTGGTAGAATACTCTATGTGCTTCACTTATATCTTTTGAGCTAGGCAGTTGCTCTAGTACTTCACTTATATGTTTTTGAGCACGGTGGCGTGTAGATTTTATAGAAATAATATGCTCTCGTTCTTCACTTATATTTGTTTGAGAGCTGAGTAATAGTGACGGTAATTTGCATGGGTCGTAAGACTAGTCCAAGAATATTAGGTATTCAATGAATGATAATCAAAACCATCGTGTAGCACATATAGAGAAGTTGTGGATTAATGACATTGATGTGGTAATATGAAAAAGGTGTGAGTCCAATTTTTTTGATTCGTAGAAGTGTCGAGATTAATAGGTGTTAACTTGTTATTCATCTAAAAATTAAAGAGGCATGGTGATGATGTGTGAGCATTTATATTCCTCGTTGAAATCCTAGTATTGTTTTGAGTCGGGGGCATGCGATGGTTAACTCCTACCAACCTCCTCCCTCGGGGCATGCGAGGAGTACTTTGATTTGTGATAAAACTAATAAAACTTTGCAATAAGTATGTGAGTTCTTTATGACAAATGTGACACCAAGGACATATGCATCTTCACCTTCTCATATTTGCTAGCCTCTTCGGTACCGTGCATAGCCCATTCTCACCTCGAGGATCGGTGCAAATATTCGCCGGTGCATCCAAACCCCATGACATGATACGCTCTGTTGCACATAAGCCTCATTATATCTTCCTCAAAACAGCCACCATACCTACCTATTATGGCATTTCCATAGCCATTCCGAGATACATTGCCATGCAAATTCCATCGTCACTTCACATGACTAGTTCGTTCATCATCATAATGCTTTGCATGATCATATAGAGCTGACATAGTATTTGTGCCAAAGGCACCGTTCTTCATAATTTTTATACATGTCACGCTAGATCATTGCACATCCTGGTACAGCGCCAGAGGCATTCATACAGAGTCATATCTTCCTATCAGTTCTTCATGTTGAGTTGTAAGTAAATAAAAGTGTGATGATCATCATTATTAGAGCATTGTCCCAGTGAGGAAAGGATGATGGAGACCATGATTCCCCCACAACTCGGGATGAGACTCGGGATGAAAAATGAAATAAAAAATGGGGGAGGCCAATTGAGCCCACCATATAAAAAAAGAGAAAATGGGGGAGGCAAAAAAAAAGCCCACCATAAAAATGAGAGAAAAGAGAGAAGGGACTTTGCTACTATCCTTTACCACACTTGTGCCTCAAAGTGGCACCATGTTCTTCATATAGAGAGTCTCCTATGTTGACACTTCCATATGCTAGTGGGAATTACCTTTTCATATAATAAACTTGGCTTGTATATCCCTATAAAGGGCTTCCTCAAATGCCTGAGGTCTTCATGAGCAAGCAAGTTTGATGCACACCCCACTTAGCTTCAGTTGAGCTTTCATACACTTATAGCTCTAGTGCATCATTTGCATGGCAATCCCTACTCCTCGCATTGATATCTATCGATGAGCATCTCCATAGCTCGTTGGTACGCCTAGTTGATGCGAGACTATCTTCTCCACTTTTTACCCCTTTGATACCTACCACCATATTCTATTCCACCTATATGCTATGTCCAATGGTTCACGTTCATGTATTGTGTGAAGAATAAAAAGTTGATGCATATTGAAAAAGTATGATCCAATTGCCTGACTTGGACACCATAGGGCTTAACATTTGTACCTATGTGGTGAAGATGGAGTCATGTCTTGCTAATATAATAAGATGAATAGGGGTAAACATTCTTTTAGGATAGTATACTTTGAAAAATTAATTATTTTGTTTGTTATACTTATAAATATTACTATGTTGCTGTTTGTTAATTCATCATTTCTCAATGAGCATACATACCAAAGATTACATACTGGGTAGCATGTCACATCAAAAATTCTGTTTTTATCATTTACCTACTCGAGGACGAGCAGGAATTAAGCTTGGGGATGCTGATACGTCTCCAACGTATCTATATTTTTTTATTGTTCCATGCTGACATATTATCATTCTAGGATACTTTTTGGGTATTTATTTACCAATTTATAATATTTTTGAGCACTAACCTATTGACCCTGTGCCTAGTGCCAGTTCTTGTTTTCTGCGTGTTTTTTCCTTTTCAGAGTTACAATACTAAACGGAGTCCAATTGCCACGAAAATTTTTGGTGATTTTTTCTGGACCAATACAATACCTAGAAGCTTCGAAGGAGGGGAAGGAGATGCACCAGGGGCTAACAAGCCATCTGGCCGTGCCCCCAGTGGGGGCGGCAAGATATGTTGTGGCCCCCTGGAGCCTATCCCGACGTCGTTCTCTGGCCTATAAATTCACATCTACCCTAAAACACCAGAAGCGCTCCCAAAACACTTTTTCCGGCGCCGCAAGTCTCTGTTCTGACGGGAGGCCATCTACACCTCCGTTCCGGCACCCTGCCGGAGGGGAGATCGATCACGGAGGGCCTCTTCATCAACCTTTTTGCCCTCACCATGATGTGTGAGTAGTTCACCAAAGACCTACGGGTCCGTAGTAGTACCTAGATGGCAATCTCTCTCTCTCTCTCTCTCTCTTGATCTTCAATACAATGTTCATCGCATCTTTGCCTTGACCTATCCGATGTAGTCCCTTTGTATGATGTGTTTGTGGGGATCCGATGAATTGTGAGTTTAGGTTCAGATTATTCATGAAAAGTATTTGAGTCAAACCTGATTACTCTGATTCTTATTTGCATGATCATCATAGCTTCGTAATGCTCTCCGATATGTTGAGATAGTTTGGCCAACTAGATTGATATTTCTTCGGTGGGAGTGGTGCCTTGTAGTAGGTTCAACCTGACAAGTTTCTATATCCCAGTGACAGAAGGGGACAAGTTGCATCTTTGTGTTGTTGCTACTAAGGATAAAACGATGGGGTTTATTCATATTAGTTGAGTTTACTTTTTCTACATCATGTCATCATTCGCCAAGCATTACTCCGTTTGTCACGAACTTAATATGTAGAGAGGCAAGCATAGAAGCGCTCTTGAAGTGGAGTAATAGTAGTAGGTGTAGGAAGGAGTCGACCTATTTTCTTATGGACATGATGCCTATATACACATGATCATTGCCGTGAACATCGCATAATTATTCGCTTTTCTATCAATTGCCCAACAGTAATTTGTCTACCCACCGTATGCTTTGCTTATGAGAGATGCCACTAGAGAACTCTATGGCCCCCTGGTCTATTCACTTATATATTCACAAACGCTATCATTACCTTGCTGTTATTTATTACCTTTTATTTTATTTTGCACTTTACTATTATCTACACAACTCACTTGCTTGCAAAAAACGAGATCAACGGGATTAACAACCCTCTTGCCGGCCTTGGGTGCAAGTTGTTTGTTCTTTTGTGTGGATCGGTTGAAGACGGTTGAGGATTGGTATTCCTATTGGTTCGATAAACCTTGGTTTCATAACTGAGGGAAATACTTACCCACTTTGTGATGCGATTACCCGTTCCTCTTCACGGAAAACCCAACGCAGATCAGGAGTATCATCCCACACTTGGCGAAAATTAGGAATCTCTGATTTGACATTAGACGCTCGTCTGTTTGTCGGCTCATTCTTGTGATTATAACCCGCCATCTGTAGATACCGTTTCTTTTAGGCTTCGACTAATCATTATAACTTACAACCCGCCATGTTTAGAAAGTGTCGCGTCTAAATGCGGGCTCATCATAAGGCGACTCATCTGCTGCATTTTTTATGCCGTCTTTATCCTTGATCATATCATACGTACTTATGCATCTTCTTTACTTAGGCGTCGCACCATGTCAAAAACCAACACCTATAACTGGGTGCCTTCACAAGTTACTGAACCTGTGCTTAAAGATTATGAAGTTCAAGGCCTCCTGCAGTCTAAAGCCACAATTGGATGGCGGGCTCCTGAACGATTGGAACGCCCGGAACCCGGCGAAGGACAAGTAATGGTGTTCATTGATCAACTTCTTTGTGGTTTTTCTCCCCCGGGTCAAAATTCTTTTGGGATGTTCTAAACTCTTTCCACCTTCATCCACAATACCTGGCTCCCAACTCTATATCCAACCTTTGCCAGTTCCAAGTACTCTGTGAGGTGTACGTGCAAATGGAACCAACCGTCCCCCTCTTCATGGAGTTCTTCTACCTAAATCGTCAGACTAAATGTGCAGATGGCCTCAACCTAGAATTAGGCGGGGTCTCTATTGAAAGACGCAAAGACGGTGCCTTCCCTGCTGCTATTCTGCCAAGTCACCCGAAAGGATGGGCCAAAACTTGGTCCTATTGCCGGAACACGGCCCTGGCTAATGAAAACCCCCTTCCAGGTTACAGGCCAGATCATCTTCCCATGAATTTTGAGGTTCCTGGCCGGGCATCACAAGAAGAACGTGATCAACTCGCCCCATATACCCAAAACTGACAGGTTTGCAGGCTCATGGCTTGACTGGGGTTGATCTAACTCGGTGCTGGGTATCTTGGAAGATCCTGCCGTTGAGTCGCCGCTGTGATTTGATGTGTAACTACTCTGGCGGTTTAAACGACGCGCAAAGATAAAACAACCAAGATTTGACGGCTGATGATATCAACAAGATTGTGAAGAAACTGCTGGGAGAAACTGTAGCAGATTGCAGTAAAGTTGGGCTGAATCCCTTCTGTACTCTCAACCCGGCACCGCCAGTAAGAATCCTTGATAACAATTCAACCGGCTCATAATACTTTTTATACTCCCAAACTTACTTGTTATTTTCATTGTTAACCTTATAGGCAGATTCTCGATTCTGGAAGAAAAAGAGGGGGAAGGTTGCAGCACAAAAACCAAAACCCGCTCAGAAGAATAAGGCGGCTGCAGCAGAGCCGTCAAAAAAGGGTGAGTCAACAACGGTTGACGTTCAATCGGAGGTAAAAAACTTCTCCCCTGGCTGTGCTTTTATTGAACTTGCATTGCTAACACCTATTACTCTCAGGGCGATGCTGCAACATGCCGGGATGATGATGTTGATTTAATCTCCCTCTCTTCCGGGTCAGAATCCTTGTCTCCGAGGAAAACAAGGCGGGTCATTCGGAAAGTACGTTTTTCTCTCCCAGATGCACATTTGGATCCTGACTTTTGAAGAAAACTCAGCATGAAGTAAGGCGCCACACTCGGAGTAACTCTGGTGGCCTTGTGGGCAGCTTGCCTAACAAATCAGTCGCCCGCAAACGACAACATGAGGTGCCTCATAGCCCAACTCTCTCTCTTGCAAAAGCTGGCCTCTTTCGGCAACCTCTTAATCCCTCTGATTCCAGTTATCAGGAGTCATCTCCTTTATCGGGCAACTCAACCACCTCTAAGCTGCCACCTCTTGCCATTAATACAAGGTAAGTTTTTTCTTTACACCATGTATTACTTATTCATGCTTAATCTTGCATATGTTTGACTTTGCTACCTTGTTTGCACAGCCCAAGCCAAAGCCAAGAAGAGAAAAGGTGGCGAGTCATCCATCACTCCTGAGGTTCTTGAACTGGCAGATCCAAAGCTGGCGACTCCTGAAGCTTGTACCGAGAATCCTCAAGATCAACAGGAGTTCCAAAACATACCGCCCCAGCCTTCTGAACCACAAAATATGGAAGATGAACATGTTGCAACCACCCTGACAGTTGATGTTAACCCGCCAAATCTTCAAAAGGAAACCGAACACGCTCCTCCTGAGAAGGACAAGGACGTAATTATCACCGGGACGGGTTTCACTGCTCTAGGGACCCCCAATGTTTTGGCCAAGTTTATCACCAAGGATGAGGCGGCACCACTTGATATTGGGAAAGACAAACTCGAGCTCCCCAATTATGAGGGCCTTAGTGCTGACGAGCTTCATGCCGGATACTTAAACCGCCTTTCCACAAGTCGGGATATGGAAATCAGCCTTGTTGGAATGATGAAAAGAAAATATGAGGTATGCTCCACTCTCTTGTATTCTTATATATATATATCCTTGTATAGCCACCAAGGGCCGGCTCATCTGTATGAGATGAGGCGGGTCTTGTTCATATGAAACTGCTATAGCCCCCAAGGGCCGGCTCATCTTCTTGAGATGAGTCGGGTCTTCTTAATAATTTGAATAAATCAACCTGTAGCCCCCAAGGGCCGGCTCATCTTCTTGAGATGTGTCGGGTCTTCTTATATCTAAAGAAATCAACCTGTAGCCCCCAAGGGCCGCCTCATCTTCTTGAGATGAGTCGGTTCTTCTTATAATCCGAAGAAATCAAGCTTTAGCCCCCAAGGGCCAGCTCATCTTCTTGAGATGAGTCGGGTCTTCTTTATATTTTTGCGTGGAAGAACTGACATGCATTAGCCCCCAAGTGTCAAGTATATTGCTTACAATCTGCTTGGGACTTGTTATAATTTTTCTTATTATAGTCATGTTGAACCTTGCTACCGGCTTATGACCGATCAATATGATGACCCCTATTGTGCAGGAAGCTCTGAAATCAGCCGAGTCAAATGTGACCGGCTTGAAGAAAGATCTTGAAGCGGGGCAAAACGCCCGAGCAGAGGCTGATGAGAAACTTCGACTTGCCTGGAGGAATTGGACAAAGCCAAGGCAAACTTTGAAAAACAAAATAAATCTTTTGAGGCTGAAAAAGCCGCCTTGCTAGAGCACGTAGAAAATGTTGAGGGTTAACTGAAGCCCATCAAACTAGAGCTATCCATGTTAAAGCGGCACATTGCCCATATGACCCAGGCCATCTTTGGTAAGTACCTTTATTAGTTCTTTCTAACCCGCTCAGATACTCATTTGTGAAAATAAATCGCCTGGCAAATTATGTGTTTTGAATTGTTGTGCAGGTCCTCGGACCCATAATGATGAGGACATCCCTACTAATGTTACACCCACATCACCACCAGCTACACAGATTGGACCAATTACTAGAGCCCGCGCACGCCAACTAAATTATCAGGTACTTTCGTTTCTTGGAAATCCTTCTAATGTTCATGAACATATGATGCTGCCTAAATTAGATACTTTTGTTTTACTTATGAACGAAGGACCTAGCATGGACAAGAAGGATGGCCATTGGAGTAGGATCAAGCATGGGGGAGAAGGTGCGCGCACGGGAAGGAACAACGGAGTTTCCAGTGGTGATTTTCGCACTTTGAAGCCACCATAAGGAGTGCTTGGAGGCTTGGACGAAATATACAAGAGGCCACTTCATAAATTTCGTCCATAGGCTAATATAGGTGCTGCGTCACCTTATTTTTGGGCCAGGCCCATGTAATTTCGAAATACCACTTATTAGGCTATTTTTAGAGTCCGTATGTGTGGGGAAACGGAGTTAGGGCTGGTTTCGGACCCCTCCTCCAAGGGGCCACGAAATCCCCTTCTATTACCTCATATATACAGCCCTTAGGGCATCGTTTTAGATTTGGGTTTTGTTTAGATTACAAGTTCGCCATAGCTGCAACTTCGCGTCCTTCGTTTGTGTTCCACGACCAGACCAAGATGTCACAGAACCCCACTTCATCAATAAAGCTTTCCTCTTTAATACGCAATATCCAGATTGCAATCTTAGTTTCTTGCTTGTTCTTCGTTTGCGTGCAGAAAATAGACCTTCGTGGTCAGGTTGATCGTGCTCCGGCGTGGTCAATAACCTCTCGGAGTTGGTTTAGCGATTGCTAAGGCGCGACGTCTTCGCACGTTCGTAGTCGGATCGTGAAAGTCGACTTCCACCAAAACGATAGCCACCATCTCATTGAAAGACGGGACACCTTCGCCTCTATCAAGTGGTATCAGAGCCAGGTTGCTCGGTGAGATTTACCAGTTTTTCGTAGTATAGATTGCATCTGTTCTTCATACCTACCGTCCACAAAAAAAAAGCCACAAAAAAATTAGGGTTAGATCATCATATCCGAACCAATCTGAGCCTTTGCATAGTCTTTTCAGTGTTTTGCTTTGTTGAAATTGCGGGTGCATCGTCGTGTCGAGTTGCTGGTCTTAGCGTCTAGTCTTTTAGAGTTTCGAGTTCTAGTCACAGATTGTCACGCCGCCACCGCATCATCTTCATCGCTGCCATATACCTCCACCACAGATCCACCACACCAATCCGAGTCCTTATACTACCACCCATATCCGCCTCTAATCCGAGTTCCTTAGGTATTCAGATTGATTTTGAGATCCCTTTGTTTTTATTTTCGAGTTCCCTTGCCTGAGTAGGTGTCGAAAAAAAAAAGAGAGCACTTTCTAGGCCAAAATTTCGGTGGGTGAAAATATTTTTTTCCTATCATCATTTTAGGCCTTTCGGAGCGTTTTGAGACCCTCGCCATCATAGTGATTTTTTTTCGCAATTTTTGGTCGTCGCAGCCCCGAATCGCTCCAGAAAAAAAAATTACTCAAATTTTTTTTTCGTGCCTATCCTGTTTATACGTCTCGGGAAGAGTTTTGAGACACTCGCCATTATAGTGATTTTCTGAGCAAAAAAAAAAAAGAGCGCAAAAAAAAAAAGAGGCGCCAAAAAAAAGAAAAAAAAAGAAAAAGAAAATCAGAGTGTGCTCTTCCCTTGATTACGTGTAACGTCGTGATTTTGTTGGTGTTTTAGGCTCGCGTCTCTAGCACGGTCTAGCCTAGGACCAGCATCGTACCGTCGTTGAGCGTTTTTTCAACTTTGCATCTCTGAACTGATTATTGCTGACCCCTTTTTGCTACCATATTTTAAGCCTTCCCAGCTCCACATATATCTACGCCGTGTGTTTGACACCACCTGGCAATCGCTCTATCCAAGCTTTGGGAGTTTTTGACTACACCGGTTGCCAATCACCACCTGCTGCTGGGTAAGAACTGGTAAGAATTTGAGATTTGCTTGACGGATTTGTGACACACCACCACCACTTCCTAGTAGTCTGTAGGTTCATATTCTTGTGTGTTCCTATTACTGCTAACCATGCCAGGATCACAAGCTGACGAGGTCGAATGGGAGGTTATGACCAACAAGGAGCTCCATGATAAATTCCAGCAAATGATGGCTGACCAGGTACAAGACTTCGTAACCAGCCTTGGAGAGGCTATGGAGAAGCTAGATGGATTGGAGAAGACGTTCGAGACGAAGTTGGACGCTAAGTTCAATGAGGTGCTTGCACGTCTACCACCAGCTGCACCGGTCATAACTCAGCAACAACAACAACAACGTCGGCCGAATTTTGCGGGGCGCGCACAACGTGTGCCCCTAGAGGAAGGCCAACATTCTGGTGCCGTTCCTACTGCTGTGGCTTCTGTGGCTGCTGCTGCTGCTACTACTGTTGATCAGAACACTGACTACGATGGTGATTACGACGATGAGGGAGAGGTTGCTCCAGCTCAGCCCCAAGGACAACCACCACCACACGCACCAGGTCGTCCACGTGCCTACGATCGCAATGGTAGGGCTGCACCACCCCCTCAGGTACAAACTCATGACCATCTCCCTAAACTTAAATTGAATATTCCTACATTTGATGGTCGATATGTTCCGGATATATATCTTACTTGGGAGTTAGAAACAGAACAACGATTTACATGCTTACAATATCCTGAGGATAGACGTGTTACTGCTGCTGTTTGTTCGTTCACTAGTTTTGCTTGTGTTTGGTGGTCTGAACATTGTAGAATACATCACGCTAATATCCCACCTACTTGGGCTGCTTTGAAAACCGCTATGCGTAATCGTTGGGTTCCACCATATTATCAACGTGAATTGCTTCAAAATTTGCAGCGTTTAAGACAAGGAAATTTTTTTGTAGAGGAATATTATCAGGAGTTACAAACTGGCATGATTAGATGTGGTATTGTTGAGGAGAATGAAGCTATGCTTGCACGTTTTATGGGTGGATTAAATAGAGAGATTCAGACTATTCTAGAGTATAAGGAGTATAACACTATCTCTCGTTTATTTCATCTTGCTGTAAAAGCTGAACGTGAAGTGCAGGATCGACGGGCATTGGCAAGAACTAATTTTTCTGCAGGTCGCACTTCATCATGGACTCCACGTACCTCTTCTACTTCCACACGTCCGGCTGCAGCACCGCCTACGTCAGCCTCCAACTCCAACCGAGATACCAGGAAACAGGCCTCTGTTCCACCCTCCGCGAAGAGCACACCTTCCGGGCCAGCACAGAGCTCTTCTTCTTCCATTGCATCCACAGGGCAAACACATGAGGTTATATGTCGTCGTTGCAAGGGTGGAGGTCACTATGCGAGAGAATGTCCTTCCAAGCGTGTGATGATAGTTACTGAGGATGGTGGATATGACTCCGCTAGCGATTATGATGAGGAGACCCTGGCTCTTATTGCGAGTGAAGAACAAGGTGTAGAGGAGACTGAACAAGAGACACACTACATGGCTGCTGACTACGCTGACAGGTATGAAAGTTTAGTTGCTCAACGTGTTTTGAGTGTGCAGGTTACACAGGCTGAGCAAAATCAGAGGCACAACTTGTTCCATACAAAGGGAGTTGTGAAGGAGCGTTCTGTTCGCGTCATCATCGATGGAGGGAGTTGCAACAACTTGGCTAGCATGGAGATGGTGGAGAAGCTTTCTCTAACCACCAGACCACATCCTCATCCTTATTACATCCAATGGTTCAACAACAGTGGCAAGGTTAAGGTAACACGTACTGTTCGTGTGCACTTTAGCATTGCTACATATTCTGATTATGTTGATTGTGATGTGGTACCCATGCAAGCATGCTCCATTTTACTTGGTAGACCATGGCAATTTGATAAAAATTCTGTACACCATGGTAGGACAAATCAGTATACTCTTGTTCATAAGGATAAAAATATAACTTTGCTTCCTATGTCTCCCGAACATATTATGAAAGATGACATTGCTAGAGCTAGTAAAGCAAAACAGAAGCAAAGTGAGAGTGAAAATCAGATTGTGGCAAAGGAATTTGAGCAACATAATAAGCCTCATAAACAATCATCTAGTGTTATATCTGAAATAAAACTGAAGAGTGGTTGTTTACTTGCCACTAAATCTGATATTACTGATTTGGATGTCACTACATCTGTTTGCTATGCTTTTTTATGCAAAGATGTATTATTTTCATTCGAGGACATGCCTCCCTCTTTGCCTCCTGCTGTCACTAACATTTTGCAGGAGTTCGCTGACGTCTTTCCACAAGACATGTCACCGGGATTACCACCTATTCGAGGGATTGAGCATCAGATTGACTTAATTCCAGGTGCATCGCTGCCCAACCGTGCGCCATACCGTACCAATCCAGAGGAGACGAAGGAGATTATGCGTCAAGTACAGGAGCTGCTCGACAAAGGTTATATACGTGAATCTCTTAGTACTTGTGCTGTTCCTATTATTCTAGTGCCTAAAAAGGATGGTACATCGCGTATGTGTGTTGATTGTAGAGGCATTAATAATATTACTATTCGTTATCGTCATCCTATTCCTAGGCTAGATGATATGCTTGATGAATTAAGTGGCTCTACAATTTTCTCCAAAGTTGATTTGCGTAGTGGATACCATCAAATTCGTATGAAATTGGGAGATGAATGGAAAACAGCATTTAAAACTAAGTTTGGATTATATGAGTGGTTAGTCATGCCTTTTGGGTTAACTAATGCACCTAGCACTTTCATGAGATTAATGAACGAGGTTTTACGTGCTTTCATTGGACGATTTGTGGTAGTCTATTTTGATGATATACTGATTTATAGTAGATCTTTGGAGGAACATTTGGAACATTTACGTGCTGTTTTTCTCGCTCTACGTGATGCACGTTTGTTTGGTAACCTTGGGAAGTGCACCTTTTGCACCGACCGAGTTTCTTTTCTTGGCTATGTTGTTACTCCACAGGGAATTGAAGTTGATAAAGCCAAGATTGAAGCTATTGAGAGTTGGCCGCAGCCCAAAACGGTCACACAAGTGAGGAGTTTTCTTGGACTCGCTGGTTTCTATAGGCGTTTTGTGAGGGATTTCAGCACCATTGCTGCACCTCTAAATGAGCTTACAAAGAAGGATGTGCCTTTTATTTGGGGTACCGCACAGGAAGAAGCCTTCACGGTATTGAAAGATAAGTTAACACATGCTCCATTACTCCAACTTCCTGATTTTAATAAGACTTTTGAGCTTGAATGTGATGCTAGTGGAATTGGATTAGGAGGTGTGTTATTACAAGATGGTAAACCTGTTGCATACTTTTCTGAAAAATTGAGTGGGCCTAGTCTGAATTATTCTACTTATGATAAGGAATTATATACTCTTGTTCGGACTTTGGAAACATGGCAACATTATTTATGGCCCAAAGAATTTGTTATACATTCTGATCATGAATCTTTGAAACATATTAAAAGTCAAGCAAAACTGAACCGTAGGCATGCTAAATGGGTTGAATTCATTGAGACTTTCCCTTATGTCATTAAACACAAGAAGGGTAAAGAAAATGTTATTGCTGATGCATTGTCTCGTCGTTATACTATGCTTTCACAACTTGACTTTAAAATATTTGGTTTGGAGACCATCAAAGATCAATATATGCATGATGCCGAATTTCAAGATGTGTTGCAGAATTGTAAAGAAGGGAGAACATGGAACAAGTTCGTCATTAATGATGGATTTGTGTTTCGTGCTAACAAGCTATGCATTCCAGCTAGCTCCGTTCGTCTTTTGTTGTTACAGGAGGCGCATGGAGGGGGATTAATGGGACACTTTGGCGTGAAGAAGACGGAGGACGTACTTGCTACACATTTCTTTTGGCCAAAGATGAGACGGGATGTTGAGCGTTTTGTTGCTCGCGGCACTACATGTCAAAAAGCTAAGTCACGACTCAATCCTCATGGTTTATATATGCCTTTGCCTGTACCTAGTGTTCCTTGGGAGGATATATCTATGGACTTTGTTTTAGGTTTACCTCGAACAAAGAAGGGGAGGGATAGCATATTTGTTGTCGTGGATAGATTTTCGAAAATGGCACACTTTATACCCTGTCATAAAAGTGATGATGCTGCTAATGTTGCTGATTTGTTCTTTCGTGAAATTATTCGCTTGCATGGTGTGCCAAATACAATTGTTTCAGATCGTGATGTTAAATTTCTTAGCCACTTTTGGAGATGTTTATGGGCTAAATTGGGGACTAAACTGCTTTTTAGTACTACATGTCACCCCCAAACTGATGGACAAACTGAAGTAGTGAATAGATCACTGTCTACTATGCTTCGGGCTGTGTTGAAGAATAGCCTGAAAATGTGGGAAGAATGCTTGCCTCATATTGAATTTGCTTATAATCGTTCGCTGCATTCTACAACTAAGATGTGCCCTTTTGAACTAGTGTATGGTTTCTTACCTCGTGCACCTTTTGATTTGTTGCCTCTTCCATCTTCGGAGAAAATAAATGATAATGCATATAAATTTGAGCTGCCTGCAGATTTTGGGGTTAGTCCCACTTTTAACATTGCAGATTTGAAGCCTTATATGGGTGAGGATGATGAGCTTCCGTCGAGGACGACTTCAGTTCAAGAAGGGGAGGATGATGAGGACATCCCTACTAATGTTACACCTACATCACCACCAGCTACACAGATTGGACCAATTACTAGAGCCCGCGCACGCCAACTAAATTATCAGGTACTTTCGTTTCCTGGAAATCCTTCTAATGTTCATGAACATATGATGCTGCCTAAATTAGATACTTTTGTTTTACTTATGAACGAAGGACCTAGCATGGACAAGAAGGATGGCCATTGGAGCAGGATCAAGCATGGGGGAGAAGGTGCGCGCACGGGAAGGAACAACGGAGTTTCCAGTGGTGATTTTCGCACTTTGAAGCCACCATAAGGAGTGCTTGGAGGCTTGGACGAAATATACAAGAGGCCACTTCATAAATTTCGTCCATAGGCTAATATAGGTGCTGCGTCACCTTATTTTTGGGCCAGGCCCATGTAATTTCGAAATACCACTTATTAGGCTATTTTTAGAGTCCGTATGTGTGGGGAAACGGAGTTAGGGCTGGTTTCGGACCCCTCCTCCAAGGGGCCACGAAATCCCCTTCTATTACCTCATATATACAGCCCTTAGGACATCGTTTTAGATTTGGATTTTGTTTAGATTACAAGTTCGCCATAGCTGCAACTTCGCGTCCTTCGTTTGTGTTCCACGACCAGACCAAGACGTCACAGAACCCCACTTCATCAATAAAGCTTTCCTCTTTAATACGCAATATCCAGATTGCAATCTTAGTTTCTTGCTTGTTCTTCGTTTGCGTGCAGGAAATAGACCTTCGTGGTAATGTTGATCGTGCTCCGGCGTGGTCAATAACCTCTCGGAGTTGGTTTAGCGATTGCTAATGCGTGACGTCTTCGCACGTTCGTAGTTGGATCGTGAAAGTCGACTTCCACCAAAACGATAGCCACCATCTCATCGAAAGATGGGACACCTTCGCCTCTATCACATAACCTCCGAGATAACTGCTTGCTGAAGCTTAAGGCTGTGTATTCACTGACTGAACAATTGTATGCTGGAAGCCACTGCACAATCAAGGCCATTATGGGGAACAAAGAGCCGGTGAAGCTCATCAAAGATGTACTAAGATGCCTCTCGACGATCCCAAAAAAGATTGAAGAATTAAAGAGATCAGCCGCCCGAGCCGGTGCAACGTCTTCGTTGAGTCGGGCCTTGGCTTACTTAGAAGAGCTTGATCCGGCAGAGATGGCCAAAGGGTTTCCTGAGTTCAAGGACAATGAGTTAGCATTCACCGATGGTGACTATGCTAAGTGTGTTAAGGCAACTAGAGTGTTAGCCACCCAACTTGTTGCCGAAATGGAGTTGAAAAACTATCAGCCGGCTTACGATGCTAACAACTCGCGAGTTTGACCATCCTCGTTTGTACCGGTGGACCTGACTCCTCAACGTCGTAAGCACATCTTCACCCCTGATGTAGACCCGTCCCCCATCTTGAATGAAGAAGCTGTATTCCAGGCTTTTACCCATTGCAACTGGTATTTGGACAAACTTTAGATCCAAGAACCAGAAGTCCCAGCGGAGGATGACCCGGAGGCGGCTCGAGCAGGAGGTCAACCAGAGGTTAACTCGTATGATCCAGAGGCCGGGTTATAAAGTTTGTCTATAAAAACATTTATTCAACTGTCTGGGTTCAATAGCTCTTTGTAATATTCTCGAGTCGACAGTTGTTTGCCTGTATCGTGCCTTCGTGCATGTTTCAAACTTTTGGTCTTGTCTTGTCGATGATGGATTTGTAACAAGCCTTGGTAACTCTCCTTTTATCCTTTTGCTTAGGAATCGTATAGCCTGTGACTTGTACTTTGTATCTTGGCTGAGTCGCCTTTTGAGCTTTGAATATTCCAGGCAGTTGCTGAAAAATGCACATATATTTTCTTCATGTCTGCGAATGTTTCCGCTGAACCTGCACAATGAGCTATTGTTTGAACCAATATGGGCGGGTCATTATAAGCCGGCCTTCTGAAATCTTTCCGCAATAGAGCATTAAGTTGAACTGGTCATTATATGATCATAGTTTTGTAACCCGGACACTCTTTATGAACCGGTAACATAAGTAATATTGTACCTGTAAAATAACATATGGCAATAATGATAAAAAATTATTAATAAGCCGGCTCAGTGGGACTCGGCAAGGAGACTGGCTTTCGAGGCTCAAGTCTTGCTTCAATGAAGCGGGTATGATAACCCATGGTTTATCCTAGCTCTCTATAAGCCGGCTCTCACGGACTTAAGCTGGTGTTTTAACCTTGATAAGTTCAGGGTCCAAAGCGGATTGACTTGTCAAGAGTACATGGGGTCACCTGATCGGAGTCGCATCAAGCATACAGGCAGGTTTAACCATATATTGTGGCGTCTTTTGCCGGTTCAAGAGGGTGAGAAAGCTAAACTCGATGAGTTGGAAGCCCCCAAGTGACCTATGTTTCAAAAAAAAATAAAGACTCATGCTCAATTTATAGGCTAAAACGACTGAGACCCAAAGTTTCGGGGGTTCCGGCTTTATTATCTTTGAACATAAAGAAGTATGTACAGAATTTGCAACGGGGGGGGGGGGGGGGGTTAAAAATGGAAAAGGAGTCGGTGGCTCTAAGTGTAATAAGGCCGCAGGTGAGCAATGTTCCAGGGCCAGGTCATCTCTTCTTCAGAGGTATATGACTCTGGTCGCAAGTCTATTAGGTAATATGAACCATTATTGAGGTTTCTGCTGATGACGAAAGGACCCTCCCAAGGTGGGGAAAGCTTGTGCATCCTTGTTTATTCTTGAATCAGACGGAGCACTAAGTCGCCCTCTTTAAAGGTGCGGCTTTCGACTCTACGGCTATGATAGCGACGTAAGTCTTGTTGATATATAGCTGATCTGGCCGCTGCTAAGTCACGTTCCTCTTTGAAAGCATCTAAGGAATCTTGACGTGCTTGTTCATTATCGGCTTCAACATAAGCGGTGACTCGAGGAGAATCATGACGAATATCGCTTGGTAATACCGCCTCAGCTCCATAAACCAGAAAGAAAGGTGTGTATCTAGTGGACCTGTTTGGAGTTGTTCTGATACTCCAAAGTATTGCGGGGAGTTCCGCAACCCAACAGCCTCGAGTACGCTGTAGTGGAACCATGAGCCGGGGTTTGATCCCTCTTAAAATCTCTTGATTAGCTCGTTCAGCTTGCCCATTGGACTGTGGATGCGCCACCACTGCCAAGTCAAGCCGGATCTGCTCACGCTGACAAAACTGTTCCACAGCTCCTTTGGATAGATTGGTACCATTGTCAGTAATGATGCTATGAGGGTAGACAAAATGGAAGATCAACTTTTTCAAAAATTTGACTGCTGTCTCCGCGTCACAGTTGCTGACTGGTTCTGCTTCAACCCCATTGGTGAATTTATCAACCGCCACCAAGAGGTGGGTCTTGTGAGAGGACGGCTTGAACGGGCCAACCATGTCAAGTCCCCAGACCGCAAACGGCCAAGTAATTGGGATCATACGCAATTCTTCAGCCGGCACATGAGCTTGTCGACCGAACTTTTGACACCCATCGCACTTGCGCACGATGTCTTCTGCATCTGTGTGAGCCGTCAACCAGTAAAACCCGTGCGAAAAGCCTTTGCCACCAGGGACCGTGAGCCAGCATGGTGTCCACAATCACCGGCATGGATTTCATTGAGAATCTCCCGGCCTTCCTTAGGGGAAACACGGTGCTGAAACACGCCAGTGCTGCTTCGCCGATGTAACTCGCCATGGATGATAGTCAATGATTTGGACCGCCGAACAATCTGTCGAGCGATGATTTCCTCAACTGGGAGCTCGCCTCGAGTCAGATAAACCAAATATGGTACGGTCCAGTGAGGAATAGCATGAAGAGCCGCCACCAAGTGTGCCTCCGGGTCAGTAATAGCTAAGTCCTCCTCTCATGGCAATTTGACCAAAGGATTATGAAGAACGTCTAAAAAGACGTTAGCGGGGACTGGCTTCTGCTGAGAGCCGAGTCGTGACAGGGCATCGGCCACCTCATTTAGCCAGCAATCTATATGATCGACTTGATAGCCTTGAAAATAACCCGCCACGTCAGTGACTGCCCGCCGGTAAGCCGCCATAAAGGGGTCCTTGGAATTCCAAGTCCCTAAAACTTGCTGAGCCACCAAATATGAGTCACCAAGACACCTAACCCGGCTAAGATTCATCTCTTTAGCCATTCTGAGTCCATGTAGGAGGGCCTCGTACTCAGCTGCATTGTTAGTGCAAGGGAACATGAGCCGTAAAACATAACAAAATTTGCATTGACTCCAGCCCCCAAGCCTTCCAATTGCCTTGACCCATCAAAATGTATAGTCCAGTACATGTTATCTGGCCAATCCTCTGGAATTTGCATCTCTGTCCAATCATTGATAAAATCTACCAGTGCTTGAGACTTGATGGCAGTTCTTGGCATATATTTCACATGGTGAGGTCCAAGCTCAATTGCCCACTTGGCGATCCGACCTGTGGCCTATCGATTTTGTATGATATCGCCAAGGGGTGCTGAACTGACCACTGTTATTGGGTGCGCCTACATAGTGCTTCAACTTCCGGCTTGCCATAAAAACTCTAAAGACCAGCTTTTGCCAATGCGGATACCACTGCTTGGACAAGGTCAAGTCCTCGTTGATGAAATAAACCGGCCGCTGAACCGGATACTCCTTCCTTGCCTCCTTTCTCTAAATGACAACTACAATACTTACCGCCTTAGAATTGGCAGCAATGTACAGGA
This sequence comes from Elymus sibiricus, assembly GCA_039707655.1. Lineage (NCBI taxonomy): Eukaryota > Viridiplantae > Streptophyta > Magnoliopsida > Poales > Poaceae > Elymus > Elymus sibiricus. The sequence continues at coordinate 247,041,446 of CM077665.1, forward strand.
GCATGGGCTCTTCGCCAGTTGGGGCGGCTAAAACGGGCGGCTCAGCTAGCTGTTTCTTGAGGGCTTCAAAAGCTTCATTAGCTGCATCAGTCCAGAGGAAGTTGCCCGTCTTTTTGAACAATTGATAAAGAGGAATCGCCTTCTCTCCAAGGCGGCTTATGAACCGGCTCAATGCTGCAATACGGCCAGCCATGCGCTGGACCTGATTTATATTTGCGGGCGTACCAAGCGAAGTCACCGCCTTGATTTTGTCCGGGTTTGCCTCCATGCCTCGCTCAGAAACAAGGAATCTCAATAGCTTGCCTGTAGGAACACCAAAGACACACTTTGTCGGGTAAAGTTTCATCTGGTACACTCAAAGATTATCAAACATCTCCTTGAGGTCGTCCAAGAGCGTCTCTTTCTTCTGACATTTCAGCACGATGTCATCGACATAAGCATGAACATTGCGCCCAATCTGTGGGTGAAGGCAATTCTGGACACAGCGCTGGTAAGTCGCCCCTGTGATCTTAAGCCCGAAAGGAATGGAGACATAGTAGAAAGCACGAAAGGGAGTTATGAAAGCCGTCTTCTCTTGGTCCTCAACAGCCACATTGATCTGGTGATAACCGGAGTATGCATCTAGGAAGCACAAACGCTCACAACCCGCCGTAGAGGCAATGATCTGATCGATACATGTGAGAGCAAAAGGATCCTTCGCGCAGGCTTTATTGAGATCCGTGTAGTCAACACACATGTGCCAAGTGCCGTTCTTTTTCAGAACAAGCACCAGGTTAGCCAACCACTCGTGGTGAAAAACTTCAATGATAAACCCGACAGCTAGGAGTCGGGCCACCTCTTCCCCAATAGCCTTGCCCCTCTCCTTGTTAAAACGACGGAGGTATTGGTGTACTAGTTTCATTTTTGGATCCACATTAAGATGGTGCTCGGCGAGTTCTCTCGGGACTCCAGGCATGTCAGAAAGTTTCCATGCAAAGATGTCCCGATTCTCACGAATGAACTCGATGAGCGCGCTTTCCTATTTGGGATCTAAGCCGGTCCCAATAGTGAACTGCTGGGACGAGACACCCAGTGTGAAGTCAATCTGCTTTGTATCCTTAGCCAGCGTGAACTTGAGCAATGAGTCAGACTCAGTGGTGGGCTTCTTGAGAGGGCTCATATCAGCCGGATCGACGTTGGCTGTATAGAACTTTAACTCATCCGCCACGCAGGCCGACTCAGCATAGGCTGCATCACCTTGCTCGCACTCCTAGGCTACCTTCCGGCTTCCACTCACAGTTATGGTACCCTGTGGACCCGGCATCTTGAGCTTGAGGTAAACATAACAGGGCCGAGCCATGAAACGTGCATAAGCCGGCCGCCCGAAAAGGGCATGATAAGGGCTCTTAATCTTAACCACCTCAAAGGTTAAGGACTCGCATCGGTAGTTGAACTCATCACCGAAAGCAACGTCTAGCTTAATCCGCCCGATTGGGTATGCCGACTTCCCATGTACAATACCATGAAAAACCGTAGTTGAGGGTTGCAATCTGTTTTCAGCAAGGTTCATCCATTGGAAAGTGTCGTAATACAGCATGTTGATGCTACTTCCACCATCCATGACGACTTTTGTCAAGGTATACCCGCCAACCTGCAATGCCACCACCAGAGCGAGACCACCCGGGTTATCAACCTGCGGAGGGTGATCCTCTCGGCTCCAAGTAATTGGTTGCTCAGACCAGTTTAAGTATCTTGGAACTGCCGGTTCAACTAAGTTAACAACCCTCTGCTTCCGCTTGCGATCCTTCCTACAAGTGCTAGTTGTAAAGACATGATATTACCCACTGCTCAATCGCTTGGGATTGCTCTGAAAACCAGTTTGACTATTATGTTGCTGATTGCCTTGGCCAAAGCGCTGCCCATTGTTGTTGTTCCCTGGATGCTGAAAAGCTACTCCAGAGCCGCCTTGGCCAGGGAAACCTAACCCCGCAAATCCGCCAGACGAACCGCCATGTGAGCCGCCCTGGCCGAGCTGACCTGGATGTCCCCCACCATTGCCTCCTTGGTGATTCTGGAAAGCCTGGTTGCGGAATTCCTGCATGATTTAACAGTTTTCCCATGAGTGTGTGGACGACTTATCCAGGGTACTATGTTTGGGACAAGGCGCCTTGAGAGCCTCCTCATAATTGTGTGGCTTATCCCGGGCGGTTGTTGCGATGCTGGTTTTTAAAACCTGCATTGGTATTAGCAACGAACTCTGACCGGCCATCGTGTTGTTTACGCTTACTGTTATTGCCTTGTCCCCCCGGGTTCCCACTTTTTCCATGGTTTTGCTGGCCCTTGCCACCGTCGCCTTTCTTGTTCTTGCCAGTCTTATCCTCTTTGAGCCGGGATCCTTCATGCTGTCTGATTCGGCATATCTGGTAAGAACATCCATCCAGTCGCCCATATCTTGCACCTTCCGCTTGAGACGGACATGTTTTTGGACCAGTGGCTGAAAGTGGCAATTCTTTTCCATGATTAGGACGGCCTGAGCCGCCGTGATACTTTTAGCAACCCGGCGAGTCCAATGGTGAGCCGACTCATCCCTTCGCTGGATACAATGTTGAAGATCCACAATCGTCATTGGTCGCTTGCACGTTCCCTGGAAATTCTTGATGAATTGCTCCTTCAGCTCTGTCCAAGTGTTGATAGAGTTGGGTGGCAAGTTCTTTAGCCATGTTCGAGCCTGTCCTTCCAGCATCATGGTCAGGTACTTCGCGCACACGGCTCGCTGACGTCGTGCATGTCCATGGCCAACTCATTACTCTCGATCCATGCCGCTGACTCAAGGTCCGCTGTGTAGTTTGGTACCTTACGAGGCCCCTTGAAGTCCTTGGGCATACGCTCGGCACGGAGAGACGGGGATAAGCAAGGGATTCCAATCATCCTACTGTTCACCCCAGGCCCCTCATCGCCAGTTGGGGTTGAAATTGCTGAGTCGCCCGTGCTGCCGCCGCTTCCGCCTCTGCTTCTCATGCAGCTCTAGCAGCATCGACAACCGCCTGGGCGTCTGACAGCACAGGCCGGGTCGGGGAGACCTGAGGCTGCTGCCTGCGTCCACTACTAGAAACAGTCAGAGATTCCACATGGCGACTCTTGCTACGGCTGGCATACGGTGTAGAGTGCATCCAATCACGGCTATAAGAATATTGCGCTTGCTACACCACCGCTGTTTTCCACATCTCTATGGCATTCCTGGCCTCGATCTCGACAAGGGTGTTCCCCTGGATGGGAAGTGCCTCCAGATTGCGAGTCACCGCTAGCATGATATCAACGAGGTTGGAGAAGTGACCTTGCGGCGTTTGGGACCGTGGTGGTGAAGGCTGAGCCGGCGATGGTTGAGACAGATCCTTTTGCCGGGTCATCTGACGAGGGAGATCCTCACGCGCTCATTCAGCCCTTGGCGTCTGATGCGGAGTGGGGAACAAACGGGTCGGCTCGAGATTCAGTGCCAGGCGGCTCTGGTGTCTCCTCTGGTGAACTGCCTCGGAGGCATCTCGACGAAGCCCTAACTGCCAAGCCTCGGTCTTCAGACGCTCTGACTCGTTATGGATACGAGCTTGTATTCCTGCCATCCGGGCATGTTTGGAGTCAATTTCCCTCTGCACCCGAGTCATCTGCTCGCGGAGTTTTACTAACTCCGCGTTGCGTTCCTCCTGGTTTTCCACAGTGATGGGTGTTTCTACCAGCTTTGCCATATCGGCCATCAGATCTATCATGGCTTGAGCCAGCGCTTTGACTGATCCGCCAGAGCCGCCAGTTGCACCTGCTGACGACGGGTCTTGAGGTGTCGATGTTCCTGCCATATAGATAGTAATCTGACGAGGTGGCTCAAGTGACTCCTTGGGAACATCCGCTTCTGAAGGGCCCCCAATTCCACCATCGTAAAGGCGACAGATCGATTCGGTGTCTCCCATGGAAGATTCGCCATCAGAGTTGATGAGAGTGTCCCTGCTACCTGCCGGCTCATCCAGGAGGCTGATTCCCTGGGTGAAGCCGACAAAGACATGACACCGACCAGCTTGACACCGGATGGGTTGAGCGCGCCGAGCCGACTCGACGATGTTGGTGCAGATGTCCGACTCAGGAACCGACGCGCCGATTTTGCCGATGAAGACGTGGATCTTGACGAAGGGGACCCGGTACCCGTATTCGATTGAGTCGGCCTCGGGGCCCCATCCTGAATCGTCGATGTAGAGCTTGTCACGGCAGCTCTTGGTCATCTGACCGACCGCGAATCTCCCGAACCTTGGAAGGGCTCCCTTTGAGAACTCAACTCCACAGGGCGAGAGCCCCACGGTGTGCGCCAACTGTCGTGGTTTTATCACGGCAGATGTTCTCCTAGGAGAACTTGAGTGTGAAGCCATCACCGCTAGGTGGCGACTCCAAGGGGTTGATCGGGAACGAGAGACGAGTTTACCCAGGTTTGGCCCCTTTGATGGAGGTAATAGCCTACGTCCTGCTTTGTGTCTATATTGATGATAATCTCGATTACAAGGATGTGGAATCGCTAACCTAGCTTTCGAGGGTGCATAACTAAAGTCTTTCGGTCCTAGGGGCTCACCTTTATATATAGGTCGAGACCCTAGGTTTTACAAGAGGCCGAGTCGTGCTATGACTCATGACCTATCATGTTTCTAACTCGCCTTGCCTCCTAAGCAAGGAAACTCCCAGCGTCTTCTGCCTCTTGGGCCTTGAGTCGCCACCTTCATGTGCTGGGCCGCCATCCAGCTTACTGGGTAAGCCGCCTTGCCTGCCTTGTCTTCAATAACGTGGCACACCTTGAGTATGACATATGAGCCGCCAACATGTTGACCCGACCCCTAGGGCGGGTTATACCGTGGGGTTATATCCCCGACAGTCGCCTACCACAACCCAGGGCTCGACCTTACCAAGGCCCTGTCCAGGCTGCCGAAAGGCTTCGACACCAGCGAGCTTGACGCGCTCGTCGCTCCCATCTCCGACAAGGCCGGCTCCATGACCTTGAACCGCTGAGCTTCTGCTCCTGTGACATTGGTGCCATGTTTGCCTAGGATTAATATTGTGAATTTTCTTCCATTTGTAACGTACTTCATTCGCTAGCGCGGGCTCTTCCTTCCCCTTAACGCGATCTCGTATTTGTATGCTTTTAATCCCTACGCTTCGTCGGGGATGCCTGCCAGTGCGCACATCCTATCCGTGGTGCTTTTTTGGAACGGGTCCCTTAGCAGCCTACTGGGGATGCCGCCGCCGGCGATCCCCTCTTGCCGTCCCTGTTGCGGCTGCTTGGGATGTTGAGCGGACTCGAAACATCCAAGTGCACAGGCAGTTTCAACAAGGGTCCCTACCGTGCATGTTTTCTCATACAAACATTGATCTTGTCTCATGGAGGTATTTGGAAGTGTCAAGCAGTTTTCACAACTTAGCTTTGCAAAGCGCTCGATGTTCGTCCACCACTCGTCCCCCGGGAAGACTTGCACGCGGGGCAAGCGCGCTTTCCTATTTGTTGTCGAGGGTGGCACTTATAGTGAAAGTGCCACCCTCGCCATCCTCCTAGGAGGGCACTTGCTTCGTCTTGGGGATGGTCACATTACCCTTCTTGCTCCTGTCGGCAGAGGTCTCTAGTAAGTCCTCGACGGGTGTGCTGCACTCTATCGTGCGCTTCCCGGAGTTCTCACAAGCCTTGCCGGAGATCTTGTCCTTGTTCTTCCCCCTGGGAGCTTTGCCGGCAGGAGCGAGTGCCTCGCCAGCAGACGCTGCCACTGCCTCCCGGTAGAGCTTGTCGACACAGAGGACCGCGTCTTTCTTGTGTCGGGCGGCCCAGGATCCCATTATACGGCAGCGACATCTTGGAGACGTCGAAGACGACCCTCTTTGTCCTGAAATTGAGCTCACTGCTGAATGTGACAGGGAGGGTTATCTTTCCCATTGGCCGAGATCTTGCTCTGTCCACTCCTTGGAAGGAGCCCGTCGGTTTGAGATTCGAATCGGGGATCTACAGCCGGTTGATCACATCAGGCGAAATAAGGTTCAGGACGGCCCCACTATCGACCAACATCTTTGTGACTCTGAGGTTGCGAATCGTTGGTGAGACCAACAATGGCACGCAACCGACCGCGGTGACGCGATCAGGGTGCTCCTCAGCCTCGAAGATGATGGAAGTGTTGGACCATTTGAGGGGTTCCCTGCCTCTGTAGCTGGCTCCGCCACGTTGACTTTGCGGACCCACTACCTGAGCTGCCTGTGGGAGGACTGCAAAGATGCGCCTCCGTCACCACATATGGCATCCATGGCCTTCTAGAACTCTTGCTTGTCAGATCCCTCTTCGTCTTCATCATTGTCATCATCATCGTCGGACTTGTCGCCTCGGCCTCTAGCAGATTTTTCTTCTGCTGTTTGGCCTTGCCGTGACGGTCGCCTCGACCGTTGCGGTTCTTCTTGTCGGGTCCACCGGGACCATCTCGGCCCTTTTCCTTGTCGCTCCTTTCGTACTCTTGCTTCTGCTTCTCAGTAAGCTGTTCTACTTGGCGGCTTTCGTTGATGTCGTGGCCATTGGTGAGGTGGATCTTGCAGTCGGGCTTGCCGGTGCTCTCGCCTGCCGCGGCCTTGTTGTCTCCGGAGCACAAGGCGATGTCCTTGCCGGGCTCCTCTGACTTGGCCTTCTTGCCGGTGTTAGGCTTGCCGGAGCTCTCGACAGCCATTACTGCCTTGCCCTTGCATTTCTTGTTGCGCTTGCGCCCCTTCCTCGAGGAGGCAGGCGCATTCTCATCGTCGTCGGAGTCGATCTCCGCACCAGCATCTTCCCCTGGAAGCATCCTTCCTTTCTCAGCCCGTGCGCACTTGTCGGCCAGAGCATAGATCTCGGCGACGTCCCGCACCTTGTTGATGCTCATCTCCTCGCGCACGCGGCCATTGCGTACATTCGTGTGGAACGCAGCGATCACCGCTGTGGGGTGGATGTCCGGGATGTTGTGCTGCTCGCGACTGAATCTCTGGATGTACCTACGGAGGGTCTCACCGTCCCGCTGGGGGAGCACGTGCAGATCTCTGGGTTGCCCCGGGAGCTTGTGGCCCCCGTGGCAAGCCCCGACGAATTGATTGCATAGGTCCGCCAAGGATGAGATGGACCCCTCTGGCAAGTTCATTAGCCAGCTCCTCACGTTGGGCTTGAGCGCTAGCGGGAAGTAGTTGGCTAGCACCTTCTCGTCTTGTCCCCCGACAGCCTGCACTGCGATGGTGTAGATGCCTAAGAACTCTGACGGGCTAACCGCGCCGTCGTATTTCTCCGGCAACTCCGGCTTGAAGGCCCTACTGGAGGGCCAGCGGACTTGCCGTAGTTCGCGGGGGAACGCTGGGCATCAGACCTCGTAAGGTAAGACTCCCGGAGCCCCGGGCATGGGCTTGTCGACGGCTGGATCTGCGCGACCACCGGATTGACGGCACGCTTCCCGCCATATTTCGATGGCGGTGCGCACGTCCTCCTTGCGCCTGTCCTTCAAGACTTGACGTTGGTCTTGCTTCAGTCGCGAGCCCGTCAATGCTTAAGACACCTCATCTTGCACGTCGGTGCAGCGGGAGGTCCACTGCTGTCTTGAGGGCGACTGCATCGTGTGCGCCCCGCCGGCGTTGCGTCCGACGATAGGTTCCGTGGGAGCCACGCGCCACGCACGCGAGGAACCCGCCGCATCCGGTCTGTCGTTGTTGGCGAAGCTCGGCAGGCTTTGTATGGTCGCCCTCCACTCCACCATCACCTCCGACGCGGGCGGAAAGTTCAGCAAGAGCTGGGCCTGCACCAGAGCTTCTCTCGCGGTTTTGGGGACTGGACGGGGTGAGGCGTGGGTAACGCTCCTACTCCGGGCAATGCCAGAAGGAACGCTTTCTCATGCTGTCGTTCGCCGTTTGCCCTCATCGGTAGGGGGTCGCAGAGCTCGGCCTTGCTCCCCCTGGGGAGTGACGCAGGAGGGCCCCGTCCGCGCGAGGCTCTGGTTCGCCATCTCGTGGGCATGGGTCGCAATAGTCTTGCGAGGGGCGCGGTGGAAGCCCGGTCGCAGCCCCCGTAGCCGCTACGGCCGCGGCTGCTGCCTCGGCCACAGCAGCAACGTCGCCCTTGGTCACCGTCAGCGTTTCGCGCTACCAGGGCGGCGGGGTCCGGGTCATGGTTCGCGGAACTCTGCGCAGTGTTGTGGCTACGCTCACCGACAGGGTGAGCACGGTGGTCGCCGCCATCGGTGGATTGGGATGGCAGCTTAGATGTGGTCGCGGTGGGTGTCGCCGTGCCTTTGGCCTTCTTGGGCACCATGGGCATCGGCGAAGACGCGTAGAAATGCCGGTGAAGGTGCGCGCATCGGCGGCGCCCCTACCTGGCATGCCAAAGATGTCAGGGCTGTGATTCACGACGATCTATGGGACCAGCGGGGTCCCTTTACGGTTCGACGGGGGCGTCGAGTGCACGAAGAGCATCAGTCGGTCATGACTACGCGCAGGGTTTATACAGGTTCGGGCCGCTCGGGAGCGTAAAAACCTACGTCATGTCTGTGTGTTTGTATATCTAGGTCCAAATACAGGGGTGCAACCACCCAGCAAGGATGCTCAAGAGGTGCTGCTACGCGTCCAAATGGACAGGCTGTCGATCTTTGTCAAGGTAGCCATGGGTCTCCTTTTATAGTTCAAGGGGTTTCCACAACGGCTACAATGGTCATTTACTAGGTGTACAGTGCGCTCTTACAGCTATAGGGGCTGTCGTCAGAGTGGTAGTGGGAAATACCTAACTCTGATGGACTAGGACACGCGCATTGAATGCGCCGTGAGGTGGTGCGCTGGCGGCGTTTCCCGACTAGGATTGCCTCTCCTTCTGTGTCGTCCGCCCAGCTACCTCTTATTCTTCTGCCATGCCGCGGGACGGGTGCCATTAAAGCTGCAATAGGCACGCCGCTGTAGCCACGTGCCCCGACGAGCTCTGCCTGCCCGCCTGCCCGGTCGACACCTCAGCCGATGTAGACAATCGTCCCTGGTGAGGTGGAGCGGCGACCTGGCAGGTTAGAATCCTTGCCGGGGACGCCCGTGGGCAGGCTACTCTGCCTGGTGAAGGGCCTGGTCGCGTTGCTCTGGTTTTGGCTTTGGTTTTGCCTCAGAGGCTGGTGCAAGCCCGACAAGAAGCTGCTGGCCTGAGCAGCTGCCCATGCATAAGTCTGGGTACTAGGGACTCCCAGTTCTTAGAACACTAAAAACTCTGAATTTTTCTCTTTTTGGCGCTTTTTTGCGCTCTTTTTTAAGAGAATCACTATAATGGCGAGTGTCTCAAAACTCTTCCTAAGGTCTAAAAACAGGATAGGCATGGAATTTTTATGACTGCCTAGAGCAAAAATCGGAAACTACTCAAAAAAAATTCTATAAAACCGACTATCTCAAAACTACACCTAAAAATAGGATAGCCAGAATTTGTTTCTTTTATTTGTTTTTTTAGAATTCACCCTCGTCTACGAACAGAGAACAGTTGATGAAACCCGAAACCTACTCAGACAAGGAAAACACGAATCTGAAAGCAGATGGATCTCGAAAGCCAACCTAATTTGTGATGGACACGGATTGCTGGCGGCTATATGGTGGTAATATATGGACTCGGATTGGTGAAGGCTATATGGTGGTAATATATGGACTCGGATTTGTGGCAAATATGTGACGGTGATATATGGCAGCGGTGACGACGATGGTGGGTATGGCAGCAGTGATGATGATGGTGGGTATGACAATGGTGCTGATGATGGTGGGTGTGGCAGCGCTGCTGATGATGGTGGGTATGGCAGCGGGCTGATGATGGTGGGTATGGCAGCGATGTTGATGATGGTGGGTATGGCGACGTGACAACTTATGAACAAAACTCGAAACTCCAAAGGACTAGAAGCTAAGACCAGCAACTTGACACGACGATGGAACCGCAAATTCAACAAAGCAAACACCGAACAGAAAATTGCAAAAGCTCATATTGGTTCTGATATGAAGATCTAACCTTAATTTTTTGTGGCTTTTTCGTGGACGGTAGGTATGAAGAACAGATGCGATATATACTATGAAAAACTGGTAAAATCTCACCTAGCAACCTGGAAATCTGATAGCACTTGATAGAGGCGAAGTTGTCCTGTCTTTTGATGAGATGCGACTATCGTTTCTAGTGGAGTAGACTTTGATGATCCGGCTACGAATGTGCAAGGACGTCGTGCCTTAGCAATCGCTAAACCAACTCCGAGAGGTTATTGACCACGTCGGAGCATGATTAACCTGAACACGAGGGTCTATTTCCTGCACGCAAACGAAGAATAAGCAAGAAACTAAAATTGCAATATGGATATTGTGAATATAAGAGGAAAACTTTATTGATGAAGTGGGGTTCTGTGACATCTTGATCTAGTCGTGGAACACAAACGAAGGACGCAAAGTTGTAGCTATGGCGAACTTTTAATCTAAACAAAACCCAAGTCTAATCGGCACCCTAAGGGCTGTATATATGGGGGAATAGAGGGGCATTTCGTGACCCCTTGGAGGAGGGGCCCGAAACCAACCCTAACTCGGTTTCCCCACACATACAGACTCTAAAAACAACCTATAATGTGGTATTTCGAAATTACATGGACCTGGCCCATAAATAAGGTAGCGCAGCAGCTGGAATAGCCTACGGACGAAATTTATGAAGTGGCATCTTGAATATTTCGTCCAAGCTTTCATGCTCTCATTATGGTGGCTTCAAAGTACGGAAATCGCCAGTGGAAGTTTCATTGTACTTTCCAGCGCGTGCACCTTCTTCTCCATGCTTGTTCCCGCTCCAATGGCCATCCTTATTGTCCATTCTAGGTCCTTCATTCATAAGTAAAGCAAAAGTAGCTAATTTAGGAAGCATCATATGTTCATGAACATTAGAAGGATTTCAAAGAAGCGAAAGTATTTTGTAATTAAATTGGCATGCACGAGCTCTAGTAATTGGTCCAGTATGTATAGCAGCAGAGGCTTTGAGTGTAACATTAGTAGGGATGTCCTCATCACATGCAAGCATGTTCCGTTTTACTTGGTAGACCATGACAATTTGTTAAAAATTATGAACACCACGGTAGGACAAATCAGTATACTCTTGTTCATAAGGATAAAAAAATTACTTTGCTTCCTATCTCCCCTAAACATAATTTGAAATATGACATTTCTAGAGCTAGTAAAGCAAAACAGGAGCAAAATAAGAGTGAAAATTAGATTGTGGCTAAAGAGTTTGAGCAACACAATAAGCCTAATAAACCATCATCTAGTGTTGCATCTGAGATAATATTGAAAAGTGGATGTTTACTTGCCACCAAATCTGATATTACTAATCTGGACTTTACTAAATCTGTTTGCCATTCTTTTGTGTGCAAAGAGCTCTTATTTTCATTTGAGGGCATGCCTCCGTCTTTGCCTCTTGCTGTCAGTAACATTTTGCAGGAGTTTGCTGACGTCTCTCCACAAGACGTGCCACCAAGATTACCACCTATTTGAGGCATTGAGCATCAGATTGACTTAATTCCCGGTGCATCGCTACCAAACTGTGCGCCATACTATACCAATGCACAGGGGACGAAGGAGATAATGCGTCAAGTACATGAGTTGCTAGACAAAGGTTATATACATGAATCCCTAAGTCCTTGTGCCATTCCTATTATTCTAGTGCCGAAAAAGGATGGTACATCATGCATGTGTGTTGATTGTAGATGCATTAATAATATTACTATTCGTTATCGTCATCATATTCCTAGGATAGATGATATGCATGATGAATTAAGTGGCTCTACTATTTTCTCCAAAGTTGATTTGCGTAGTGGATTCAAATTCGTATGAAATTGGGAGATGAATGGAAAACAACATTTAAAACTAAGTTTGGATTATATGAGTGGTTAGTCATGCCTTTTGGGTTAACTAATGCACCAAGCACTTTCATGAGATTAATCAACAAAGTGTGTGCTTTCATTGGGAGATTTGTGGTAGTCTACTATGATGATATACTAATTTATAACAGATCGTTGGAGGAATATTTGGAACATGTATTTACTATTTTATTGCTCTGTGAGATGCATGTTTGTTTGGTAACTTTGGGAAATCCACCTTTTGCACCGACCGAGTATCTTTTCCTAGCTATGTTGTTACTCCGCAGGGAATTGAAGTTGGTAAAGCCAAGATTGAAGCTATTGAGAATTGGCTGCAGGCCAAAACGGTTACACAAGTAAGGAGTTTTCTTGGCCTCGCTGGTTTCTATATGCATTTTGTGAAGGATTTCAGCACCATTGCTGCACCTCTCAATGAGCTTACAAAGGTGGATGTGCCTTTTGTTTGGGCTACCGCGCAGGAAGAAACCTTCACGATGTTCAAAGATAAGTTAACACATGCTCCTTTACTCCAACTTCCTGATTTTAATAAGACTTTTGAGCTTGAATGTAATGCTAGTGGAATTGGATTAGGAGGTGTGTTATTACAAGATGGTAAACCTGTTGCATACTTTTCTGAAAAATTGAGTGGGCCTAGTCTGAATTATTTCATTTATGATAAGGAATTATATGTTCTTGTTCAGACTTTGGAAAGATGGCAACATTATTTATGGCCCAAAGAATTTTTCATACATTCTGATCATGAAACTTTGAAAAATATTAAAAGTCAAGCAAAACTGAACCGTAGACATGCTAAATGGGTTGAATTCACTTAGACTTTCCCTTATGTCGTTAAATACAAGAAGGGTAAAGAAAATGTTATTGCTAATGCTTTGTCTTGTCATTATACTATGCTTTCACAACATGACGTCAAAATATTTGGTTTGGAGACCATCAAAGATCAATATGTGCATGATGCTAAATTTAAAGATGTGCATTTGTGTTCTGTGCTAACAAGCTATGCATTCCAGCTAGCTCCGTCCGTCTTTTGTTGTTGCAGGAGGTGCATGGAGGGGGATTAATGTGACACTTTGGCATGAAGAAGACGGAGGATGTACTTGCTACACATTTCTTTTGGCCAAAGATGAGACGGGATGTTGAGCGATTTCTGGCTCGCTGCCCTACATGTCTAAAAGCTAAGTCACGACTCAATCCTCATGGTTTATATATGCCTTTGCCTGTACCTAGTGTTCCATGGGAGGATATATATATATATATATATATATATATATATATATATATATATATATATATATATATATATATATATATATATTTGTTTTAGGTTTACCTGGAACAAACAAGGGGAGGGATTGCATATTTGTTGTCGTGGACTGATTTTGAAAAATGGCACACTTTATACAATGTCATAAAGGTGATGATGTTGCTAATGTTGATGATTTGTTCTTTCGTGAATTTTTTTGCTGACATGGTGTGCCAAATATAATTGTTTCATATAATGATGATAAATTTCTTAGCAACTTTTGGACATGTTTATTGGCTAAGTTGGGGACTATATTGCTTTTCAGTACTACATGGCATCCCCAAACTGATGGAGAAACTGAAGTAGTCAATAGATCATTGTCTACTATGCTTAGGGCTGTTTGAAGAATAACCTGAAAATGTGGGAAGAATGCTTGCCTCATATTGAATTTGCTTATAATCGTTCGCTGCATTCTACTACTAAGATGTGCCCTTTTGAAGTTGTGTATTATTTCCTACCTCGTGCACCTAATAATTTGTCGCCTCTTCCATCTTAGGAGAAGGTTAATTTTGATACTCAAAAATGTGCTGAATTTATCTTAAAGATGCATGAGTTAACTAAGGAAAACATTGAGCCTATGAATGCTAAATATAAGCTTGACGGAGATAGGGTAGAAAACATGTTGTCTTTGCACCTGGAGATCTTGTGCGTAAGGATAGGTTTCCTGATTTGTGCAAGTCAAAGCTCATGCCACGTGCTGATGGTCCTTTTAAGGTGTTAGAGAAAATAAATGATAATGCATATAAACTTGAGCTGCCTGTAGATATTGGGGCTAGTCCCACTTTTAGCATTGCATACTTGAATCCTTATTTGGGTGAGGAAGATGAGCTTCCATCGAGGATGACTTTATTCCAAGAAGGGGAGGACATCAATACCATTGTTACACTCACAACCCCTGCTGCTATACATACTGGACCAATTAACATAGCTCGTGCACGCCAATTGAATTACCAGGTACTATCATTTCTTGGAAATCCTTCTAATGTTCATAAACATATGATGCGGTCTAAATTAGATACTTTTGTTTTACTTATGAATGAAGGACCTAGCATGGACAATAAGGATGGCCATTGGAGCGGGATAAAGCAAGGAGAAGAAGGTGCGCGTGCAGGAAAAAAAATGGAGTTTCCAGTGGTGATTTTTGCACTATGAAGCCACCATAATGAGAGCATGAAGGCATGGATGAAATATACAAGATGCCACTTCATAAATTTCGTCCATATGCTATAATTGGGCCAGGTCCATTTAATTTTGAAATACCACATTATAGGCTGTTTTTAGAGTCTGTATGTGTGGGGAAACCGGGTCAGGGTTGGTTTCGGACCCCTCCTCCAAGGGGTCACAAAATTCCCCTCTATTCCCCCATATATATAGCCCTTAGGGCACTGTTTAGACTTGGGTTTTGTTTAGATTAAAAGTCCTCCATATCTGCAACTTTGCGTCCTTCGTTTGTGTTCTACGACCAGACCAAGACATCACAGAACCCCACTTTCATCAATAAAGCGTTCCTCTTATATTCGCAATATCCAGGTTGCACTTTCAGTTTCTTGCTTGTTCTTTATTTGCGTGGAGGAAATAGACCCTCGTGGTCAGGTTGATTGTGCTTCGGCATTGTCAATAACCTCTCGGAGTTGGTTTAGCGATTGCTAAGGCGCGATGTCTTCGGACATTCGTAGTCGTATCGTGAAAGTCTACTCCACCAAAAAGATAGTCACATCTCATCGAAAGACAGGGACAACTTTGCCTCTATCATTGCGCCCTTCTAAGGCGTGAGTTGCCTCGTGGAGGGCACGTTGAGCTTGAAGCGCTTGTTCTTCACGGTGATGTTGTTCTTGTTCTTGCTCTTGTTGGCGACGTTGTTGGCACTCTCATAGGCGATCTTGTAGCCCATTTCCATGGAATGGATTATCCTAAGCTTGATTTTGTCAAACGTGTGGTGAAGTTGGACCAGAGTAGTCGTCTCGAAGATGAGAACGCTCTCGAGGAGAACTTGTGTTGGTAGAATAATCCGATGATTAGCAACTTGAGTGGTGCCACCTTGACGATGAAGATGTTCAAGGAGCACTGTTGACCATCCATTTGGCTTGATAGCTTGGTGTCAAGGTAGTCCCTTGTATGCTCCTCCGATTGGCACAAGTCGGTGGCGAGTTGCTCGATGTGATCGTTCAAGACATCTTGCGGTTGATGCATGGCTTTTTGTGTGCCGAATAAATGCATCTTTGTGACATAGTCTTTCTTGTTGTCAGCATGGTCCTCAAATGTCGGGTTGGGTATGCTTGACCTATCCATAGCACTCAATGAAATGTGAGTGGAAATGAGAAGAACAATACCAAATTTACCGTTCAGTATGTTGAAAATGGATCAAAGATTACTTAATGTGTAACATGGAAGTAGTAGAATTGGTACCGGGGTTCGTCACTCTCACACCTACACAATAAGGCTTATCAAGTAGCTTGGTTAGGATAGTGGCATAAAATTCAAGCAATTCGTGAGTCAAGATTCAGTAATGTTGAAATTTTTTCACAAACTCACAAGTGAGACAAATAGATCAATAAAAATGAGTGTACACGGAAACACACATAGAGATAGATAATTGGGGCCGTGCAACCAAGGAATGAGCACAAAATGTGGTAACCACGGGAAAACTCGTGTTGCACACTGCTAGAGAGACGCTAGCATGATTGATCAAATGGGCGCGATATGAACTTGTGCACAACCTATAAGAACAAAATGTGTCGTCTTTCTATCCCGACATTGATATGTATGTATGAGGCACGATGGCAATCGCTCTAGTGATCCAAGGTGATCAAGTATGATATGCAATTTGTTGATAATATTGCTTTTGCTCTTTGCTTAACAGCTTTGCTTCTCTTTTTCTTTGGCAATTATTTTTTGTGTATGGTCACTATGCAAAACGTGCGCACCAAGATAGCAATTATGTATATGCGGGGACAATTTGCAACACAAGACATGATAACATGATTTATGCACACAATTTAAGCTATGCGGAGTCTGTATAACTAAAGTTTACAAGTAGCATAGCCCGGCAATACTCAATGGCTAGTCTTGGTAGACAAGTAATGCAAATAGGCTCAGGGTGACAATGCAATTGCAAGGGAGTATATAAGAGTGTCATCGAGGTTACCGTCCTTCCTTACGGTGGGGTGTTAACGATGATTTGGTTGGCGACGATGTCGGGCAATGATGAGAGGCGCTTACGATGATGAACCGTTCCTAAGTAGCTGAAAAACCACAGGAAACAGCGAATTTGTGGATCAAAATCTCAAATGCTGAATGGTTGCGGAAGAAATTGCGGTGCTTGCGGAAGAAATGGTGGAAATCGACGAATAACTGCAAAAATTGAGGGAAACTGCGGAAGTGGCTGCACCGGGCTAGATGTGCGGGCATCCCGATCTAGATCGGATCGCAAGAACTTTGGGGTTGAACACAAAAAAATTGGGGCAAAATTGGGACGAATTTGTGGATGGAAATGGTGGGGATGATGGGGAAAGCTAGATCCACCTGAAACACTTCAAATCCACATATCAAAATCAACAAAATCTCATGAAAACCACAAATCACACTTTTTTGGTATGGCTATTTTTGTGGGGATTTTTGGAATTAGGTCAAATCAAATGAAAATTGGCTAGCAAATGGGGGGGGATGAGACTCCAAGATGTGAATAACCGTGGCTCTTCATACCAAGATGATACGGGGCCAAGCCCTCGGTGACGATCTTTTCACACTTGGAGGGGAAAAGGAGAGAAATCAAGACAATCACTCAAGAAAAACTCCAATCATACGTCCACTAAATCCACGAAACACTAGAGGATACAATGATTCGAGTCAATGCGGGATACAAGTAAAGATGATAGTTCTTCCCACTCAAAGAGATGGGGCCCTGGAATCCTTAGAGGATCTTCCCTTTGATAGGGGCCTTGACATTAACTTGGATCTTCTCACATAGAGGTCATCTCCATGAGAAGGAGGAAGTGGAAGGAGCAATGCTCAACTAACTCAAGACCTAAACATATGCTAATCCTACATGGAGCTGGAGGGGTCCCTTACACAGTCTCATGCGAGTTGAGAGTGAGAGAGAGAGCGAGGTACATGGGCCTTTGGGCCGAATCTGCCCACGCAGGGGCCAGATGTCCGGGGCTTCATGACGGGATGGATGTCTGGGTTACGGGTCGGTTGTCTGAGGCTGGAGGAGCACTTCCTTCGAGGTTCTAGATAGGGGATGCCAGATTTCCAGGCTGGCGCCGGATGTCCGACGGCTGTAGCTAAAGCTGGCTGTCGTCCCTGGATTGGTGGCGCCAGAAATCCGTGCCCTGGTCCTGATGTCCAGCCGCTGGGAGGTCCTGACGCCTTCCTTTAATGCTTGCCTTCGCCGTCCGTCTTCGTGGGGGCTTGGCCTTTATTCCGAATGTCTCTGAGGACGAATTCATGGTAGCTAAGCACAAATAGTGTTTCTACTAGAGGTAGCATCATGTCTCAAGTAATTCGAACGGAAAGTAATTAAGGATTGATGTCACCTTGGTTTCGATGGAACGTGCGTGAGCTCTTGTCATAGGACCACTTGGCGCTTGATGGGTTGGTGTAGAGTCCATGTGGATGACCATGGGATGCTCCACATCAACTATGCTCATGGTTGAGCGTGAAGAGCAAGGAAAGACATTGAAGGTCCATAGGCCGGTGTACCACATTTCTGAAGTTTTGACTCCTTCCAAGCAAAGATACCCACACTACTACAAGATCGTCTATAGGATCTATATGACTACAAAGAAGGTAGCCCATTACTTCCAGGAGCACTTGGTTAAATTGGTCAGTGGTGCTCCCCTATCTAAAATAATGAACAATAGGGATGACACAAGCCGAGTGGCTAAGTACACCATTGAACTCCTCCCTATGGATAGCAAATTTGAAGCTAAGAAAGCAATCAAGTCACAAGCCTTAGTAGATTTCCTGGACGAGTGGATCGAGCACCAGCAGCCGGCTGTGTGCCTCCCCGAGCATTGGACCATGTTCTTCGATAGCTCTAAGATGCTTAGTGGCTCGAGGGCTGGAGTGGTCTTGGTTTCCCCCAAGGGAGATCGACTCAGCTACATTCTGTAGATTCACATTGATTCCTCCAACTATGAGGCATAATATGAAGCTATTCTGTATGGGTTACGAATGTCCATATCACTCGGCATCCGAAGATTGGTGGTTTACGGTGACTTGGATCTGGTAGTTAACCAGGTGATGAAAGAATAGGACATTCGGAGCCCAGCAAAGACAGGTTGCTGCAATGCAGTCAGAAAGCTGAAGAAGAACTTTCAAGGGCTGGAACTGCATCACATCCCGCGACTCAAGAATCAAGTGGCCGATGATTTGGCCAAGATTGGTTTCACCTAGAAAGAGGTTTCGAAAAATGTGTTCCTTGAGCACCTACACTCCCCAACGATAAAAGAAGACCCAGTTGTGGAGGTGCCCCCACAACCAGTCGGTCCGTCTAATCCTATTAAAGTTGAAGTACCAGCAGTGATCGACCTAGTTCACGATGTCCTGGTTATTATGCCCGAGTGGACGGAGCCATATATAGCATACTTGCTTAGGCAAGAACTCCCCGAGGATGATGTCGATGCTTGGCAGATCATCCGCCGATCCAATGCTTACACTATCATGGGAGACCAGCTCTACAAGAAAAGCTCCACCAGAGTTACATAACATTGCATTTCCCCTAAGCAAAGGCAATAGATTCTGCAGGAGAATCACTCGGGAACTTGTGGACATCACGCATCCTCTCGGGCGCTGGTTGCCAAGGCGTTCCAGGCTGGCTTTTTTTGGCCCCCGCCAATGAGGCCGCAAATGACATAGTGGAGCATTCCATGGGATATGAATTCTAAGCGAATCGGTCGCACAAGCCATCATTAGCGCTCAAGACAATCCCTCTCACTTGGTGGTTTGCCGTGTGTGGACTAGACGTGCTTGGGCCTCTCCGGACTAGATCCAGCGGATTCACTCATCTGCTGGTGGCAGTGGACAAGTTCACCACGTGGATTGAAGCAAAGCCCATCAAGAAGTTGGACTCAGCCACGGCAATCAAGTTCATCAAACAAATCATCTTTAGGTTTGGAGTTCCCCCAGTATCATCACTGATAACGGGTCAAACTTTGACTCGGACGAACTCCGTGAGTTCTACACTCAAGGCACTCAGGTCGATTACGCCTTCGTGGCTCACCCGTAGTTGAATTGTCAAGCAGAGCCAGCAAACGGGATGATACTCCAAGGCTTGAAGTTGTGCCTAATGTGGGACCTGAAGCATGCTGCAGGAGCTTGGGTAACATAGCTGTCCTCTCTCCTATGGGACTTGCAAACGACCCCAAACTGATCCACCAATCGCACTCCTTTCTTCATGGTGTATGGCGCAGAAGCCGTCCAGCCAAGTGATCTGTTGCGAAACTCCCCCTAAGTGGAAATGTATTCAGAGGCAGAGGCTGAAGAAGCACGACAAGATGGCCTCAACATCCTTGAGAAAGACCACGAGCTGGCACTCATCAGGTCCACTGCTTATCAGCAGGATTTGCGGTGTTATCATGACAGGCATGTCTGAGGGAGTTCCTTCCAGGAGGGAGATCTAGTCCTCCGACTGGACCAACAGAAGCCTCACAAGCTGGCCCCTCCCTGGTAAGGACCCTTCGCAATCTCCAAAGTCTTAAATATGGAGCCTATCGACTCTACATTTTCAAGAAAAACATAGAAGAGCCGCGGGCTTAGAAGGCTGGTCTCCTTAGAATTTTTTTCACTTAGAGTTATTTTAGCATTGTAATGGTTTTCTGAGTGACTTTTGGTGAATAAAAAGTCTTCCTTTTCTTGTATATCATTGAATTTAGATGAATTCTTGCATTTCACTCTCGTGCGACACTCGGAAACTAATACAGTCCCAACGAGTGAGCTTAGCTTAGCTACGAATCAGATTTCGCCTATGGTTAAAACTCATCCGAGTGACGACATTCTCCTCACTTGGGGGATTAGCTATGAACCGTAATTCACCTAGGTTAAAGGGATAATTAGTTTTATGCCCCTAGTTTGGTCCCACTCGGCTTTTTTACCCCTAATTTCCAAAAGCCATCGGTTCTGTCCAAGTCACTTCGCTCCTCTTATGCTTTTGCCCTTTTACCGTTTGACCATCCCTTTGAAAACTTCATAAAAATTCTTACTAAATCAGAAAAATGCAAATAAAATACCAAAATGTTCGTGAAAAACATCACCTATATGTCAATGTCGTTTGCATTAATGATAAAAGTGTTGGAAAGTGCACATCCGAGTTTTAGCTCTTATGATACCACCATGAACAGTAAAATCTGGGAAAATTCAAACAATAAATAAAATTGGTGGCAAAGAATGTCAAATGTTTTAAGTGCTGGCTAAGTTTCATTAGGGAATGACATTCGTGGAAGTCGTGGCAAAAAAATAACCAACACTCCAAAATAGATTTTTTTGCCACAACTTCCACGAATGCCATTCCATGATGAAACTTGGCAAGCACTAAAAACATTTGTCATTCTTTCGCACCAAATTTCTATTGATTTTTTTTTCGAATTTTACTGTTCATGGTGGTATGATAAGAGCTAAAACTAGAATGGGCATTTTCCAACACTTTTGTCATGAATGAAATTACATTGACATATAGGTGATGTTTTTCTGAACATTTTGGTACCATATTTGCATTCTAATTTAGTACGAATTTGTTTTGAAGTTTTCAAAGTGACTATCAAACGGTCAAAGGGCAAAAGAATAAGAGGAGCGAAGTGACTTGGACAGAACCGATGGCTTTCGGAAATTAGGGTAAAACTGCCGAGTGGGACACAACTAGGGGCATAAAAATAATTATTCCAAGTTAAAAACTCATCCTAGTGAGTATATTCTACTCACTCGGGGGGCTTCGCTGCGATCCATAATTCGCCTAAGTTAAGAACTCATCCGAGTGAGGACATTCTTCTCACTCGGGGGCTTAGCTGTAAACCAAAAATCGTCTAAGTTAAAAACTCATCCAAGCTAGGACATTCTCCTCACACTGGGACTTAGCTACGAATCAGAATTCGCCTATGTTAAAAACTCATCTCAGTGAGGACATTCTCCTCACTCAAGGACTTAGCCGCAAATCAGAATTCACCTAAGCTAAAAACACATCCGAGTGAGGACATTCTCCTCACTCGGGGGCTTAGCTGCGAACCAGGATTTGCTTAAGTCAAAAGGCACATCAGTAAGCAAACAAAACATTCCATCATTCTAGTGATAAGTATTCAACTGACTCGGTCTAATCACGTGATTAAAGCAAGACATAGAAGTGCATGAGCCCCAAGCTTGATAAAGTTTAACGGTTACATAAAACCACTCGGCATACCGAGGCAAATTCATTCAAGATGACGTTTTTTGATTGTGCATCTGAAGGAGGACTGGTCGGCTCAACGAAGGGGTCCAGGTCGATGCCATCTGTGATCCGAGTGGCGGCCTCAATGAACATCTCCAGGAAGTCCTCAAACTTGAGCTTGTTTTTGTTGACGATCTTGAGGGACTTCGGCTTCTCCTCGTCCACATCTTTGCAGTGGACGCAGATGAGTGACAGCGCCACGTCAGCTCCACAGTGGGCCGCAGACTTCTTCCATGGCTTCACTCAGCCAGGGACGTCATTCAATCGGGTCATCATGGAGTCGAGGTCATTCTGAAACTATTCATCGGGAGGCAACTCCTTGTCAATCTGCGCCGTGGCATGCTACAAACGAGTCATGTAGCCCAAAACTTCATCAATCCGCTTGTCCAGTCGGAGGATTGCCAGGGGCAGCACTGTCCTTGAGACGTAGTCGAGAGGGGTCCATATCCATCTCAATCCTCTCAGTCTCCATCTCGACGTCAGGGCAGAAGTGTGTAAACAGAAATGGTGCAGGAGTCAAAACCTAAAGAAAAATGGAAGTAAGTACGTTTCACTCGGGAAAGGGTCCTACCTACAAACTTTTCCTCGTTTCCTCGCCCAAGTCTTCGATGTACTGCTCTAGCTTTGCCTTCTTATTTTGGAGGTCTGCAATCTGGTCATTCAACTCTTTTTTCCCCTCCTTGACTGCACTCACCTGTATGTTGCATTTCTTCTCCCACGCAGCAAAATGTTTCTTGTCTCAGAGTTCTTGTCCTTCATAACTTCTGCAATAGACTTCAGGGACTTGATCTCCCCCTTGAGATTGCCGACTGATTTCAGGGACTCCTCATCAGCCTTGGTGTTCGTGTTGGCGCTCTTCCAAGCTTCAGCCAGATGGATGTCCTTGTCCTCAAGCGCAGGCCGGCTGAATCCAAGGCGACTGGATGTCATCGCGGGTCACCGAGGGCCGCCTGCGGAAGTTGGAGAGCCAAGGACTCTGAGAGCTGGCAACTGCCGGAGTCGAGGGAGATAGAGCCTTCGTCGCGAGGGGACGAGCGAGTCCTGCTTGTCACTCACGTCGAGCGTGGTTTTTCTCTGTCGCCGCATCCATTTTTCCACGCCTTCCTTGCTTATTTTGGGGCACAAATCCACCACCTTCCCCCCAACGCCATTTCCTATTTGGCCGCCTTTGTTTCCTTGTGTGAGAACTTCATAGGATTTCACCTGCACTGGGGACTTTTAAGCATTTGTTTACTTGTCGTGCCACGACCGTGAAGAAATCCACTCCGAGTGGAGATAAGAACAACGTCAACCAGCTGTGCAGGGGTTTAGGCGTGCAGCTTAGGGGTAAAGTTAGTTTCCCCACCATGTCATTTCCCTATTCGGTGAATGGGTGGCAGGACTCTTGGTTCTATTGCAAGGACGTCCCTATTGCCGGCGGTCAGTCAGGTCTGCCACCGTACTCGGCGAAGCGAGTGCTATCCCCTCCAGCTTTGGTCGTGGCAAAGGAGGAGAAGACAGATGTAGACATCCTAGTTACGGTGGTGGTGACCATCGTCAACAGCGGAATCAATGGGCTGGATCTTTTGGAGGTTTTTCTTCAGCGGAGGATTCAGCCCCTGCAGGCCAGGGCCCGTCCGTTGTGGAATTACGAGGGGCCGAGTAACTCCATGCACGTTCACCCGGAGGAGCTCAACCCGAAGGCGGTGGAGGCAAAGATCAAATCCATCACATATGGGAGCAACAACCCAAGGGGCAGCCGGCTGGTTCCTCCCTTCGACTCCGAGCATCAGCCGATTGACGTAAGTTCGGGCTTCCTTAATGAGAGTGTGTTTAGAATTTTGTCTGACTGAGTTTGATGCAACTTCCTTTTTTCATTCGACAGGTTTTCTAGGAGCTCATCAGTCCGGTGCCGGTCATGAACAGGGAACCCAAGGACGTGGCTAGCGACACAGAGTAGCACAAGGAGTCAACCGACGACGAGGGAGAAGAGGAGTCGGCCGACGACTGACGTGCTTGGACTGTATCGGTATTTCCCCAAAGAGGAAGGGATGATGCAGCACAGCGACGGTAAGTATTTCCCTCAGTTATGAAACCAAGGTTATCAAACCAGTAGGAGGATCACCACCACCCAATATGCAGCACCTGCACACAAACAACAAATACTTGCAACCCAACGCGAAAGAGAGGTTGTCAATCTCTCTACGGTAATAAGATAGATTAGGTAGTGATAGATAGGAGAGATAGATCTCTCAAGAACACAAATAAAAAGAGTAAATATGCAGCAATATGTTTTTGGGTTTTTGGTTATGTAGATCTGAAAACAAAGAGTGCAAAAAACATAGATCGGAAAGCAATATGATGGAAAAGTAGACCCGGGGGCCGTAGGGTTCACTAGTGGCTTCTCTCATGAGTATAGCGCATGGTGGGTGAACAAATTACTATTGGGCAATTGATAGAAAATCGAATAGTCATGATGATATCCAAGGCGATGATCATTATATAGGCATCACGTCCAAGATAGATAGACCGACTCCTGCCTGCATCTACCTCTATTACTCCACACATCGACCGCTATCCAGCATGCATCTAGGGTATTAAGTTCATGGAAAAACGCAGTAATGCAATAATAACGATGACATGATGTAGGCAAGATCTATTAATGTAGGAATAGACCCCATCTTGTTATCCTTAATAGCAACGATACATGCGTGTGTTGCTGCCCCTTCTGTCACTGGAAAAGAACACCGCAAGATCGAACCCATCACAAAGCACCTCTTCCCATGGCAGGAAAATCGATCTAGTTAGCCTAACTAAACCAAAGATTCGAAGAAGAAATACGAGTCTATAAGCAATCATGCATATAAGAGATGAAAGAAGACTCAAATAATATTCATGGATAGAAACTGATCATGAACTCAAAATTTATCGGATCCCAGCAAACACACCGCATAAAGTTTACATCAAATAGATCTCCAAGAGATCATTGTATTGAGAATCATAAGAGAGAGAGAAGAAGCCATCTAGCTACTGCCTACCGACCCGTAGGTCTATGGTGGACTACTCACGCATCATCGGAGAGGCACCTATGAGGAAGATGAACACCTCCGTGATGGTGTTTAGATTGGATCTCGCGGTTCTGGAACTTGCGGCGGCTGGAATTGTGTTTCGTTGACTTCTCTAGGGTTTTTGGATTTTCTGGGAATTTATAGGCTTGATATTCGGTTGAGGCGGTGCCCGAGGTGCCCATCCCCCACCAGGCCGCGCCAGGGGGCCTCTGGCGTGCCCTAGTGGAGGGTGGCCACCCTGGGCCCCCTCTTCTGGTGTTCTTTGGCCCATCTTCTTTCTTCTGGTCCATAAAAAATCCACAAAACTCCCCGCAGCGTCTGGTCTCCGTTTGGTACTGATTTTCTGCGAAGTAAAAAACAAGCAAAAACAGGAACTGGCACTTTGGCACTATGTCAATAGGTTAGTCCCAAAAAATGATATAAAGTTGTAATAAAATGATTGTAAAACATCCAAGAATGATAATATAACAGCATGGAACAAGCAAAAATTATAGATACGTTGGAGACGTATCAGCATCCCCAAGCTTAATTCCTACTCGTCCTCGAGTAGGTAAATGATAAAAACAGAATTTTTGATGTGGAATACTGCCTAACATGTTCATCACATTCTTTTCTTTTGTATAGCATGGACATTTGGACTTATAATGATTCAAAGCAATAGTCTAGTTTTAACATAATGACTTCAATACTCAAGCATGTCAAGAAGCAACCATGTCTTTCAAAATATCAATACTAAAGAAAGTTATCCCTAGCCCATCATGCTCAATCATTGATCCATTCATGAAACACACTCAAATATTAGCTATGCCCAATGCTCAAGTACGATCATAGTGCCCCCTTGTTGGTGATTATAAGAGAAGATGGAGACTCAAAGCAAAAATAAAAATTGCAAAAAGTAAATAGATAGGCCCTTCGCAGAGGGAAGTAGGGATTTGTAGAGGTGCCAGAGCTCAAAGTTTAAATTGAGGGAGAAAAAATATTTTGGGTGGCATGCTTTTCCTGTCAACAAAAACGACAAAGTAGCTCACACTACTTTCCATGCTAGATATATCATAGGCGGTTCCCAAACAGAAAATAAAGTTTATTCCTTTTTCCACCAAACTTTCACTTTCCATGGCGGGCCGTATCCACGGTTGCCTTCCATACCAACACTTTCCAAGGAATTTATTATTTGACAACATAAAGTAAATATTTTTTTCTTTTTCATTTCGGGAATAGGCATCCCTATTACCGCCGCACTCTCGTGCAATGACAAGTGAATAAACACTCATCTTGAGAATAACACATCTAGCATGGAAAAATATTGGACACTCCCCACCGTTTCATGAGCGGTACGGGCACACAAAAGAGAAAATTTATTTTGAAAATTTAGAGATGGCACATACAAATTTTCTTGGAACGGCATGGAAATACCGCATATAGGTAGGTATGGTGGACTCATAAAGCAAAACTTGGTTTAAGGATTTTGGATGCACAAGTAGTATTTCTACTTAGTACAAATGAAGGCTAGCAAATAGATTGGGAAGCAACCAAACCAAGAAACGAAAAATCACATAAGTGAGCATTGAACATAACTAACACCGAATCATGCAGCACAAGTAGGATGTAACTTCATTGCATAACTATTGACTTTCGTGCATGCATAGGGAATCACAAACCTTAACACCAATATTCCTACTAAGCATAATTACTCACTAGCATGACTCACATATTACTATCGTCATGTTTCAAAACTATTACAAGGAATCAAGTTTAATTTGTCCAATGATTTTCATGAAAGTTTTTATTATATCCTCCTTGGATATCTATCACTCTAGGACTAGTTTCATATATTGCCATTGCTTTTTGACAAGCTCAAACAAATTTAAGTGAAGCACATGAGCATAAAAATTTCATCTCTCAAAAAGGTATAAGTGAAGCATCAGAGGATTTCTTCAAAATTTACTAACTCCCAAATTAATCTAAGTGAAGCATGAGAGTATTTCTACAAAAGTTTCCAAGCACACCGTGCTCAAAAAGATATAAGTGAAGCACTAGAGCAATTTCTATATCTCAAAAAGTTTAAGTGAAGCACATAGAGCAATTCTAACAAATCATAGCATGATTTTGGCTTTCTCAAATAGGTGTGTCCAGCAAGGATACAAAGGAAAAACTAACAAACAAAGCAAGCAAAGATACAAGACGCTCCAAGAAAAACACATGATATGTGACGAATAAAAATATAGTTCCAAGTAAAATACCGATGGTCGTTAGAAGAAAGAGGGGATGCCACTCGGGGGGCATCCCCAAGCTTAGTTGCTTGTTACTCTTTGGATATATCTTGGGGGTGCGGTAGCATCCCCAAGCTTAGGCTTTTGCTACTCCTTATTCCTTCATCCATCGTGATCTCACCCAAAACTTGAAAACTTCAATCACACAAAACTCAACAAAATCTTCGTGAGATCCGTTAGTATAAGAAAGCAAATCACTACTTTAGGTACTGTTGCAAAACCATTCATATTTTGTTATTGCATTATACCTACTTTATTTTAACTTTACCATGGCTTTTACCCGCCAATACAAACCCTAGATTCATCAAAACAAGCACACAATGCAACGAAAACAGAATCTGTCTTAAACAAAATAGTTTGTAGTAATATGTACTATACCCATAGTTCTCTAACTCTAACAATTCTGAAAAATTAGGACAACGTAAGGAATTTGTATATAAACACTGTGTTAAAATTTCAGCTCAAGATCAGGTTCCAGAAAAAAATGAGAATTCATATACTGGACGCAAAGTTTCTGTTTCAGATTCAGCATCACTTCTACTCATCCTATGAATCATCCTAATGGTTCTACTTGGCACAAACACTAAATAAACCATAAAAAATACAATCATAACAGAGGCATAATTGTGTCAACACTCAAAAATAGAATGGAAAAAGCAAAAATTTATTTATTCATTGGGTTGCCTCCCAACAAGCGCTATCGTTTAACGCCCCTAGCTAGCATAACGCATAGATTCAAGTATTGCCATCTTTGGTTTTGGATCCATAGGATGCCCTCATGATTGATTCATATGGTGGCTTAATTCTTGTTCTAGGGAAGTGTTCCATGCCCTTTCTCAAGGGAAATTGGAAACGAATATTGCCTTCTTTCATATCAATCACGGCACCTATAGTGCGTAAAAACGGTCTACCAAGTATAATGGGACAAGACGGATTGCAATCAATATCAAGCACAATAAAATCAATGGGCACATAATTCCTATTTGCAAGAATAAGAACATCATTAATTCTTCCCAAAGGCTTTTTAATAGTAGAATCCGCTAAGTGCAAATTAAGAGAGCATTCTTCAATGTTGGTAAGACCAAGCACATCACATGGAGATTTCGGAATCGTGGAAACACTAGCACCCAAATCACACAAAGAAAAGCATTCATAATTTTTAATCTTGACCTTAATGGTAGGTTCCCACTCATCATGCAATTTTCTAGGAATAGAAATCTCCAACTCCAACTTTTCTTCAAAAGATTTCATCATGGCATCAACGATATGTTTAGTAAAAGCTTTATTTTGCTCATAAGCATGGGGTGAATTCAACATAGATTGCAACAAAGAAATACACTCAATCAAAGAGAAACTATCATAGTTAAAATCTTTGCAATCCAAGATAGTGGGCACATCACTAGTTAAAGTTTTGACCTCTTCAAACCCACTTTTATCAAAATTTCATCAAGATTTTCACCCTCCAAATTATTGGGACGCCTTCTAGCTAAAGTTGACTCTACTTCAGTACCTTCATTATCAATTTTAATATTACTAAACAAGGAAATCAATAGAAGAAAATCCAATCACTTTAAGATCTTCATCGTTTTTATAGCGGCAATCACTAGAAGACGATTTTTCAAAGATTTCTCTTTTAGCTCTAAGCATAGCGGTTCTTTTCTTACTTTCATCCATAGAGACATATAAAGATTTAATAGATTCATCAATATTAGGCACAAAATCTTTCAACTTGAGATTTTCAACATCATGAGAAATTCTATCAATGCTTCTAGACATATCATCAATCTTATTCAACTTTTCTTCTATCGTAGTATTGAAAGCCTTTTGCGCATTGATAAATTATTTAATATTACTCTAAAGATCAGAGGTGTTCCTATTATTATTGTAAGAAGAATTACCATAGGAATTACCATAATTATTAGAGGAATTTCCAGGAAAAGGCTTAGGATTAAAACTACCTCTATAAGCATTGTTATTGAAATTGTTGCGCGAGACAAAATTCACATCTACGAATTCACTATTTTGCTCAATCAAAGTAGACAAAGGCACGTCATTAAGATCAATAGGAGCATTTTTACTAGCAACCAATTTCATCAAAGCATCAACTTTATCACTCAAAGTACTAATTTCCTCTACCGAATTAACTTTTTACTAGTAGGTGCTCTTTCGGTATGCCATTAAGAATAATTAGCCATGATATTATCTACCAATTTAGTAGCTTCACCCAAAGTAATCTCCATAAAAGTACCACCCGCGGCGGAATCTAAAAGATTTCTACAGACAAAATTCAAACCCGCATAAATTTTTTGTATGATTATCCAAAGATCCAAACCATGTGTAGGACAATTTCTTATCATCAACTTCATTCTTACCCAAGATTGGGCAACATGTTCATGCTCAAGTTGCTTAAAATTCATGATTTGCGTCCAAAGGGAAATAATTTTCGCGGGCGGAAAATACTTAGTGATAAAAGCATCCTTGCACTTATTCCAAGAATCGATACTATTGCGAGGCAAAGATGAAAACCAAATTTTTGCACGATCCCGCAAGGAAAAAGGAAATAGTTTCAACTTGACAATATCATTGTCCACATCTTTTTTATTTTGCATATCACACAATTCAATGAACATATTTAGATGGGACGCGGCATTCTCATTAGGATTACCGGCAAATTGATCTTTCATGACAAGATTCAACAAAGCGGCATTAATATCACAAGACTCCGCACTAGTGGCGGGAGGAGCAATAGGCATACTAATAAAATCATTGTTATTAGTATTGGAAAAATCACACAACTAGGTGTTCTCTTGAGTCATCGTGACTACGCAAACAAGATTGCAAGCAAGGAAGAGATCCGGCAAGAAAAAGGGCAAACAAAAAAGAGGGCGAAGAAAACGACAAATTGGTAAAGTGGGGGAGAGGAAAACGAGAGGCAAATGGCAAATAATGTAATTGCAAGGAGATGCCATTTGTGATTAGGAACCTGGTAGATGATGGTGGAGTCCCCTCGGTGCCCACGATAGGAACGTAGAAGAGACCGCTTCCTCCCCGGCAACGGCGCCAGAAATTCCTTTGACGTACTTGAACTGCGTCGGTATTTCCCCAAAGAGGAAGAGATGATGCAGCACAACGACGGTAAGTATTTCCCTCAGTTATGAAACAAAGGTTATCGAACCAGTAGGAGGATCACCACCACCCAATAAACAACACCTGCACACAAACAACAAATACTTGCAACCCGACGCGAAAGAGAGGTTGTCAATCTCTCTATGGTAATAAGATAGATTAGGTAGTGATAGATAGGAGAGATTGATCTCTCAAGAACACAAATAAAAAGAGTAAATATGCAGCAATATGTTTTTGGTTTTTTGGTTTTGTAGATCTGAAAACAAAGAGTGCAAAAAACGTAGATCGGAAAGCAATATGATGAAAAAGTAGACCCGGGGGCCGTAGGGTTCACTAGTGGCTTCTCTCATGAGTATAGCGCATGGTGGGTGAACAAATTACTGTTGGGCAATTGATAGAAAATCGTATAGTCATGACGATATCCAAGGCGATGATCATTATATAGGCTTCACGTCCAAGATAGATAGACCGACTCCTGCGTGCATCTACCTCTATTACTCCACACATCGACCGCTATCCAGCATGCATCTAGTGTATTAAGTTCATGGAAAAATGGAGTAATGCAATAAGAACGATGACATGATGTAGACAAGATCTATTCATGTAGGAATAGACCCCATCTTGTTATCCTTAATAGCAACGATACATGCGTGTCTTGGTGCCCCTTCTGTCACTAGGAAAGAACACCGCAAGATCAAAACCATCACAAAGCACCTCTTCCCATGGCAAGAAAAATCGATCTAGTTGGCCTAACTAAACCGTAGATTCGAAGAAGAAATACGAGGCTATAAGCAATCATGCATATAAGAGATCAAAGAAGACTCAAATAATATTCATGTATAGAAACTGATCATGAACTCAAAATTCATCGGATCCCAACAAACACACCGCAAAAAGTTTACATCAAATAGATCTCCAAGAGACCATTGTATTGAGAATCATAAGAGAGAGAGAGAAGAAGCCATCTAGCTACTGCCTACGGACCCATAGGTCTATGGTGGACTACTCACGCATCATCGAAGAGGCACCTATGAGGAAGATGAACCCCTCTGTGATGGTGTTTAGATTGGATCTTGCGGTTCTGTAACTTGCGGCGGCTGGAATTGTGTTTCGTCGACTCCTCTAGGGTTTTTGGATTTTCTGGGAATTTATAGGCTTGATAGTCGGTTGAGGCGGTGCCCGAGGTGCCCATCCCCCACCAGGCCGTGCCAGGGGGCCTCTGGCGCGCCCTGGTGGAGGGTGGCCACCCTGGGCCCCCTCTTCTGGTGTTCTTTGGCCCATCTTCTTTCTTCTGGTCCATAAAAAATCTACAAAAATCCCCGCAGCGTGTGGTCTCCGTTTGGTACTGGTTTTCTGCGAAGTAAAAAAACAAGCAAAAACAGGAACTGGCACTTTGGCACTATGTCAATAGGTTAGTCCCAAAAAATAATATAAAGTTGTAATAAAATGATTGTAAAACATCCAAGAATGATAATATAACAGCATGGAACAAGCAAAAATTATAGATACGTTGGAGATGTATCAACGATGAGGGAGAAGAGGAGTCTGCCGAGGAGGATGAGTCTGAAGAGAGGGACGAGGCCGAGTCATCTCCATCGGAGAACATTCTGACTGAGTGCCGCTCGAAGACGCGATAGGATCCGAGTGCGCGCGCCCGAGGATCAGGCACTGCTCGTTCGGCTGCTACAGACCCTCCCATGCATACCACCAAGAGCACGTGAGGCGAGGCTATTGACCCGGTGGAGAGGGTGACTAAATAGCCCAAGGTCACGGCGGTCAAACCCCGGAAGGACGCCCTGTCGCGCATAAAAGTGCAAGTGCCCATGGCCTCGACGTAATTTCCCACCTTGTTTAACTTTGCATTTTGCAATCTTGTCTTCCAAGTGATCTTTAGCCAACTGACTTGCTTGGTTGCAGCGCTGATACTTCTTCCGCTTCGCTCGACCCCAAGGCTCCGGAGAAGGGCCAGGCGAAGGTAGACGCGGCGTCCTCTAAAGGTGATTTCTGAACTTGTTTCTTGTTCACCCGTTCGTCCTGTCCTTTCCGTGCTTTTGACGCCCGTGTGTTCTTGATGGACTACAGGGCCCCGCGAGGTGATCGAGCTCGATTGGGACGTGGTGATGCGAGACGCTTCACCACCCCGAGTGGACAGGTTTTCCCCGGCAAAGGCTTTGACTCCCTCTCGGGGTGCCAGCCCGAGGGTCGGAGCCGCACTCGGTGCTGGTCCATCAGCCACTCCATCGATCTCTTTGGTGGCCAACATCTTCACGCTGCATCACGTCCCGGAGGATCAGGTGGGCATGGGCAAGGAAGCCCTCATCCAGGTGCAACTGATGAACAACCAACTGAAGGAGGCGTATGACGTCAGTGAAGCTTTGAAGAAGAACGTTCGAGTAAGTACTATCGTAAGTACCAATTCTAGTCGGAAATTTTGAACTTTCATCAAGTGATTTGGTAGTCTTGAGTCCCGAGTGGGTTTGCACGGGGCACACCCACTGGGTGTTCTCCCGTTCCAGTGGGGGCGCGCTAAGCGCACCCACTGGGTGTAGTCCCCGAGACTGCCGTTGACTGTGGCAGTCGGGGGGAGTCTTATAGTCTTTGTTGTGTAGAACCTATTGCTTAGCTCCTGGAAGCAGCTAGAGTAGTACTTGTCGAAGAGGGTGCAGTGATGGTCCATGGGCCAGAGTCTCTCGACGTTTCCCTTCGAGGTGTAGAACCTGTTGCTTAGCTTGTGGAAGCGTCTCACGCGAGCTGTTTAGAACATGTTGCTTAGCTTGCGGAAGGACCTTGCACTGGCTTTGTAGAACCCGTTGCTTAGCTTGTGGAAGCAATTCACACTAGTGTCGCCGGAGTGACTGGAATGGTGTTCGCATACAGGCTATTCATCCTTCCAGTGGGGGCGTGCTGAGCGCACCCACTGGGTGTAGTCCCTAAGACTGCCGTCGACTGTGGCAGTCGGTTGGAGTCTTAGAGCCATTTTGTTTTGCTGAATTAACCAGTTGGTTTACATAACCGACTGATATCACTTGTGTTTCCTTCCTTCTCATTTACAGAGTGTTTGTGATCCCGGAGCTCATTATAATGCCGTGGAGAAGGAGGTGCAGGACCCCGGGATCAGCTTGGAGGCCGAGAAGGCCAGGAGTGCGCGTCTGGAAGAGGAAAAGCGCTCACTCGAAGGTAAGCGCATCTCGTTCGACTGTCTCCGACACTTTATTTCTTTTCTCCCTATCCGACTGAATTTATCCCGCCAGATGTCCATAGCGAAAATATCCAACTTTCTCAGAGGCTCAGGACTTCTATTTCTTTAGACACCATGAAAGAAGCACTCGAGAAGAAGGACACAGAGCTAGAGTCTGCGTGGAAGGAGGCCAACGCCAAGACCAAGGCGGCTGACGAAAAGCTTCAGTCAATCGGAGTGCTTGAAGAGGAGAATATGACTCTGAAGGTTGCGGCGAAGAAGTCTACGGAGGAACTTGTCGAGCTCAAGAAGCATTATTCCGAGTGGGAATCCAGGCTCCAATAGCTCTGTGCAAAGAAACTCGAGCTGGAGCAGTATACCATGGATTTCGACAACGAGATGAGCGAGAGGCTGAAAGGTAACTATTGACCAGAATGATTTTCATATTGTCTTTGATGCCTAGCTAGTTATTGATTTTCTCCACTCTCTCGTGCCCAGAGTTCTGCAACGATGTCGACTTCGAGACGGAGAAGATAGAGAAGGAGCTGGATCCATCAAGGCAGATCCTCAGGGACAGCTCAAACTTGGCCATTCTCCAATTGGAGGAGCGCATTGAGAAGGTGATGGACTACCTCAATCGGCTTCGCTCGGCCATTCTCAAGATCGACCAGGAGATCGCCCCCGGTGAGGAGTTTTCTAATGATTTGGAGTCCATCTTGGATCGAGTGAGGGATGTGCCTGACCGAGTACAATCATGCAAGAAGTCTTTGATACGTCCATTTTGCATCTTAATTTCTTATTGTTATTCATAATGTTTTGATGTATAATAATGCTTTAGGAAGTGATTGTAATGCCTTTTCTCTCATAATATGCAAGGTTTACACAAAGAGGGAGAATATCGGCAGCTCGAATTCTGGACCTGGAAAAGCACATCAGAGATACCTATTCTGCACATCTCCAAACAAGCTGAAACTTTACGGAGAATTATTTTGGATTCTATAATAAATACTGGAGCAAATAACTACCGGAGGGGGCCACCCTCGTGAGTACAAGACACTAGGGCGCACCAGGCCCCCCAGGCGCGCCCTGGTGGGTTGTGCGCAGCACGGCCCACCTCTGGTGCCCATCTTCTGGTATATAAGGTCTTTTGACCTAGAAAAAATAAGGAGAGGACTTTTGGGGCGAAACGCCGCCGTCTCGAGGCGGAACTTGGGCAGGAGCACTTTTGCCCTACAGCGGAGCGATTCCGCTGGGGGAACTTCCCTCCCGGAGGGGGAAATCGAAGCCATCATCA
The DNA here is from genome assembly GCA_039707655.1 of Elymus sibiricus. Taxonomy (NCBI): domain Eukaryota; kingdom Viridiplantae; phylum Streptophyta; class Magnoliopsida; order Poales; family Poaceae; genus Elymus; species Elymus sibiricus. The sequence goes on from CM077665.1 coordinate 247,075,977, forward strand.
TCACCAACACCCCTCTCATCTTTGGGAGGCCAATCTTCATCAACATCTGCAACAACACCATCTCCTCTCAAACCCTAGTTCATCTCTTGTGTTCAACCTTTGTACCGGAACCTCAGATCGGTACCTGTGGGTGACTAGTAGTGTTGATTACATCTCGTAGTTGATTGCTATATGGTTTATTTGGTGGAAGATTATATGTTCAGATCCATTATGCTATTCAATACCCCTCTGATCTTGATCATGAATATTATTTGTGAGTAGTTACCTTTGTTCTTGAGGTCACAGGAGAAGTCGTGTTGCAAGTAATCATGTGAATTTGATATGTGTTTGGTATTTTGATGATATGTATGTTGTGATTCCCTTAGTGGTGTCATGTGAACGTCGACTACATGACACTTCACCATCCTTGGGCCTAAGGGAATGCATTGTGGAGTAGTTATTAGATGATGGGTTGCTAGAGTGACAGAAGCTTAAATCCTAGTTTATGCGCTACTTCGTAAGGTGCTGATTTGGATCCAAACGTTTAATGCTATAGTTAGATTTTATCTTAATACTTTTCTGGTAGTTGCGGATGCTTGCGAGGGGGTTAATCATAAGTGAGAGGTTTTTTCAAGTAAGAACAACACCCAAGCACCGGTCCACCCACATATCAAATTATCAAAGGAGCGAACATAAATCAAACCAACATGACAAAAGTGACTTGATGAAATTCCCGTGTACCCTCAAGAACACTTTGCCTATTACTAGAGATTGTTCTGGCCTGTCCTTTGCCACAAAAGGATTAGGTTACCTTGCTGCACCTTATTTAGCGTTACCGTTACTTGCTTGTTACCAATTATCTTGCTATCAAACTATCTATTACCGACAATTTCAGTGCTTGCAGAAATTACCTTGCTGAAAACCGCTTGTCATTTGCTTCTGCTCCTCGTTGGGTTCGACACTCTTACTTATCGAAAGGAGTACGATTGATCCCCTATACTTGTGGGTCATCAAGACTCTTTTCTGGCGCCGTTGCCGGGGAGTGAAGCGCTCTTGGTAAGTGGAAATCGGTAAGGAAAAACTTATACTACGTGCTGAAATTTATTGTCACTTGCTACTATGGAAAACAATCCTTTGAGGGGTTTGTTCGGGGTATCTTCACCTCGACCGGAAGCACAATTAGTTGCCCCTCAACCTACTGCACCTACTGAAAATATTGGTTATGAAATTCCTTCGGGTATGTTAGAACAACTGCTAGCTAATCCTTATGCAGGAGATGGAACTGAACATCCTGATATGCACCTATTACATGTGAATGAAGTTTGTGGATTATTTAAGCTTGCAAGTTTACCCGGAGATGAAGTTAAGAAGAAGGTTTTCCCTTTATCTTTGAAGGGAAAGGCATTGACATGGTATAGTCTACGTGATGATATTGGATCATGGAACTGGAATCGATTGCAATTAGAATTCCACCAAAAACTTTATTCTATGCATCTAGTTCATCGTGATCGGAATTATATATATAATTTTTGGCCTCGTGAAGGAGAAAGCATCGCTCTAGCTTGGGGAGGCTTAAGTCAATGTTATATTCATGCCCCAATCATGATATCCCGAGAGAAGTTATTATTCAGAATTTTTATACTCGGCTTTTCATAATGATCAATCCATGCTTGATACTTCGTGTACTGGTTCTTTTATGAAGAAGACTATTGAATTCAAGTGGGATCTCTTGGAAATAATTAAACGCAACTCTGAAGATTGGGAACTCGACGAAGGTAATGAGTCAGGTATAAAGTTTAAGTTTGATTGTGTTAAATCTTTTATGAATACCGATGCTTTTCACAAGTTTAGCACTAAATGTGGCCTTGACTCTGAGATAGTAGCCTCTTTCTGTGAAGCTTTTGCTACTCATGTTGATCTCCCTAAGGAGAAGTGGTTTAAATATCATCCCCCTAGTAAAGAAGAAATTAAAGAACTGGTAAAATCTAAGGATGAAACCATCATTTACAATGTTGATCCAGTTGTGCCTACTGCTTATATTGAAAAACCACCTTTCCCTATTAGGATAAAGGAACATGCTAAGGTATCAACTGTGGTTCGCAAGAGTAATATTAGAGCACCTAAGCCCCCTGAGAAAATTAAAGTAGAACCTAGTGTTGCTATGGTTAAAGATCTCTTGGTAGAAAATATTGATGGGCATGTTATTTACTTCTGTGATGAAGCTGCTAGAATTGCCAAACCTGATGAAAAAGATAAACATATACCCGTAGTGGGCATGCCTGTTATCTTAGTCAAAATAGGAGATCATTGCTATCATGGTTTATGTGATTTGAGTGCTAGCATGAGTGCTATTCCTTTTACCTTATACCAAAAAATTATGAACGATATAGCACCCGCTGAGATAGAAGACATTGATGTTACCATTAAGCTTGCTAATAGAGACACCATCACACCACTTGGGATTGTTAGAGATGTTGTAGTCTTGTGTGGGAAAGTAAAATATTCTACTGATTTTCTAGTTCTTGGTTCCCCACAAGATGACCTTTGTCACATTATCTTTGGTAGACCTTTCTTGAGCACTGTCAATGCAAAGATAGATTGTGAAAAACAAACTGTCGGTGTCAGTTTTGGTGATGTGTCTCCTGAGTTTAATTTTTCCAAGTTTAGTAGACAACCTCGTGATAGAGAATTATCTAGTAAGAATGAAATAATTTGTCTTGCTTCTATTGCCGTGCCTCCTACCGATCCACTAGAACAATATTTGCTAGACCATGAAAATGATATGCACTTGCGTGAAAGAAATGAAATAGATAAAATTTTCTTTGAACAACAGCCTCTCCTAAAACACAATTTTCCTATTGAAACCCTTGGAGGTCCTCCACCACCTAAAGGTGATCCTGTGTTTGAATTAAAGCAATTGCCTAATACTTTGAAGTATGCTTATCTTGATGATAAAAAGATATATCATGTTATTATTAGTGCTAACCTTTCAGAACATGAAGAAGAAAGATTATTAAAAATTCTGAGGAAGCACCGGGCTGCTATTGGATATACTCTTGATGATCTTAAGGGCATTAGTCCCACTCTATGTCAGCACAAGATTAATATGGAACCTGATGCTAAACCCGTTGTTGATCATCAATGGCGATTGAATCCTAAGATGAAAGAAGTGGTAAGAACTGAAATATTAAAGCTTCTGGAAGTAGGTATAAGCTACCCCATAGCTGATAGTAGATGGGTAAGTCTCGTTCATTGTGTCCCTAAGAAGGGAGGTATTTCCGTTGTTCCTAATGATAAAAATGAACTTATCCCGCAAAGAATTGTCACTGGCTATAGAATGGTAATTGATTTTAGAAAATTAAATAAAGCTACTAGAAAAGATCATTACCCTCTGCCTTTCATTGATAAGATGCTAGAAAGATTATCTAAGCACACACACTTTTGTTTTCTGGACGGATATTCTGGTTTCTCTCAAATACCTGTATCACAATCTGATCAAGAGAAAACCACCTTTACTTGTCCTTTTGGAACCTATGATTATAGACGTACGCCTTTTGGTTTATGCAATGCACCTGCTACCTTTCAAAGATGTATGACTGCTATACTCTCTGACTTTTGCGAAAAGATTGTGGAGGTTTTCATTGATGATTTTCCGTTTACGGAGCTTCTTTTGATGATTCCTTAAGCAACCTTGATCGTGTTTTGCAGAGATGTGAACAAACTAATCTCGTCTTGAATTGGGATAAGTGGAACTTTATGGTTAATGAAGGTATTGTCTTGGGGCATAAGATATCTGAACGAGGTATTGAGGTGGATAAAGCTAAAGTTGATGCAATTGAGAAAATGCCATGTCCTAAAGATATTAAAGGTATTCGAAGTTTCCTTGGTCATGATGGTTTCTATAGGAGGTTCATTAAAGACTTCTCTAAAATTTCTAGGCCTCTTACTAATCTTTTGCAAAAGGATATCCCTTTTGTTTTTTATGATGATTGTGTATAAGCCTTTGAAACACTGAAGAAAGCCTTAACTTCTACACCTGTCGTTCAACCGCCTGATTGGAACTTACCTTTTGAAATTATGTGTGATGCTAGTGAATATGTTGTTGGTGCTGTTCTAGGACAAAGAGTTGATAAGAAATTAAATGTTATCCATTATGCTAGCAAAACTCTAGACAGTGCCAAACGAAATTATGCTACTACTGAAAAATAATTTCTAGCAGTTGTGTTTGCTTGTTATAAATTCAGATCCTACATTGTTGGCTCCAATGTTATTGTTCACACCGATCATGCTGCTATAAAATATCTTATGGAAAAGAAAGATGCTAAACCTAGACTCATTAGGTGGGTTCTCTTGCTTCAAGAATTTGACTTACATATCGTTGATAGGAAGGGAGCTGAGAACCCCGTAGCTGATAGCTTGTCTAGGTTTGAAAATATTCTTGATGACCCACTACCTATTGATGATAGCTTCCCTGATGAACAGTTAGCTACAATAAATGTTTCTCAAAACACTCCTTGGTATGCTAATTATGCTAACTACATTGTCGCTAAATATATACCACCTAGCTTCACATACCAACAAAAGAAAAAATTCTTCTATGATTTAAGACATTACTTTTGGGATGACCCACAATTTTATAAAGGAGTAGATGGTATTATTAGACGTTGTGTACCTGAGCATGAACAGGAACAAATCCTACGGAAATGTCATTCCGAAGCTTATGGAGGACATCATACGGGAGATAGAACTGCTCACAAGGTATTGCAATCTGGTTTTTATTGGCCTACTCTCTTCAAGGATGCCCGTAAGTTTGTCTTGTCTTGTGATGAATGTCAAAGAATAGGTAATATCGGTAAGCGTCAGGAAATTCCTATGAATTATTCACTTGTTGTTGAACCATTTGATGTTTGGGGTTTTGATTACATGGGACCTTTTCCTTCCTCTAATGGATACACTCATATTTTGGTTGTTGTTCATTATGTCACTAAGTGGGTAGAAGCTATTCCTACTAGTAGTGATGATCACAACACCTCCATTAAAATGCTTAAAGAAGTTATCTTCCTGAGGTTTGGAGTCCCTAGATATTTAATGGTTGATGGTGGTTCACACTTTATTCATGGTGCTTTCCATAGAATTGCATCACCCTATCATCCTCGATCTAGTGGTCAAGTTGAACTTAGCAATAGAGAAATAAAATTAATATTACAAAAAAGTGTCAATAGGTCCCGACAGAATTGGTCTAAGAAACTAGATGATACACTTTGGGCCTATAGAACAGCTTATAAAAATCCTATGGGTATGTCTCCATACAAAATGGTATATGGAAAAGCTTGTCATTTGCCTCTAGAGTTGGAATATAAAGCATTTTGGGCAATTAAAGAACTCAATTATGATTTCAAACTTGCCGGTGAGAAGAGGCTATTTGATATTAGCTCATTAGATGAATGGAGAACCCAAGCTTATGAAAATGCCAAATTATTCAAAGAAAAGGTAAAAAGATGGCATGACAAAAGAATCCAAAAGCGGGAATTTAATATAGGAGACTATGTTCTTTTGTTCAACTCTCATTTAAGATTTTTTGCAGGTAAGCTTCTCTCCAAATGGGAAGGACCATATATTATCGAAGAGGTTTATTGTTCTGGAGCTATCAAGATTAATAATGCCGAAGGTACTAACCCGAAGGTGGTCAATGGACAAACAATTAAACACTATATCTCAGGTACGCATATTAACGTTGAAAGCAATGTTATTCAAACCATGACACCGGAGGAACACATAAAGGAAACCTTCCGGAACACTCCAGAATTCTGAAAAAGAGGAGGTACGTGATACGGTAAGTAAACGGACTCCGAAAAATCTGCAAAAATATTTTCTGTCAGTTTTGGAATATAATAAAAGTTAGGAAAATAAGAAATAAATGGGAAAGCAACCGAGGTGAGCACGATACACAAGGGCGCGCCAGCCCTACCAGGCGCGCCCTGGTGGGTTGTGCCCACCTCGGACACCTTCCTGACTCTGTTTTCCTTCCATATGCTTGCTTCCCAAGAATAGAAATTCTTTATATATACCCCCGACTGTTTTGACCACCGCATCGCAGAAAAATCCTATGTTCTTGTTTCGTGTTGTTTTCCTGGCAGATATGCGAATATGTCGTCTCAAGATTCAAAGGGGGGGAGCTATGTTGTTGACTATATTGCAAACCCCAAGATCGATGGAGAAGTGGAGCATTATGGATGGACCTCAAACGAGGAGGAAGACGCTGCCATGAAGGAAACAAAGGACGATAGCTCTGAGGAAGAGGATGACCCACTACCTCAGCCCGGAGACATGCATGTGGAATTCAAGAAGTCAAGCCTCCCTAAAGGATACAAACCTGAGGTTCAATTTATTCCATCTCGTTTTCTGTAGGGGAGCAAGGCGGCACTATGCAAAAAGATATTAAAGCTCGAGTTGGAGAATGATGATCTAAGGGAGGAAAATTTTATGCTCAAATATAAGTTGAACAAGAAGGTTACTTGATCACCACCACCATCATCACCACCACCACCAAAGGAGACTTGAGTACACGGGTATGGGCAGTCCCCTTGGCTTGAGCCAAGCTTGGGGGAGGTGCCCCGGTATCGTATCACCATCACTTTATTCACCTTTACCTATTTTCGTTCGATCCTTAGCTTTTTCCTGATTTAGTTGAATAAAAGTTTAGTATGATCTATTTTCGAGTGTTAGTTTCGTTATGTATCTATCAATGTAATCGAGTGAGAGTTATATAATAAAGTTTAGTTTGAGCTTTTGCTTCTTTACTTTCTTGTCGCAATCAAAATAAAAAAATAGAAAGGAAATAAATGAAAAGAATCATATGCTAATCTTATGGTAAGTAATGACATCACATAAGGAAAAGTATAAGTGGTAAAATTTATTGGAGATTGACAAACATAGCATTGGTCAATGATGCAATTCATGAAAGAATTAATAAAGGAAGAGAAAATTCACATACAAATACACTATCTTGGACATCTTTTATGATTGTGAGCCCCCATTAAATATTATATGTTAAAATTGTTGACGTTGGACAAGGAAGACAACGTAATGATTTATGTTTGTTCATATTCACATAGAAGTTATATTGTCATAGATCCTTCAACATGTGGTGCTTGCTCAATATCTTTGCTAGCCAAAAATTCCGCACTAAGTAGAGATACTACTTGTGCATCCAAAAATCCAAAACCCAAATCCATGTTTTGAGAGTCCACCATACCTACCTACGGATCGAGTAAGATCCTTCAAGTAAGTTGTCATCGGTGTCATAAGGCAATAAAAATTGCTTCTAAATGTGTTTTAATCAATTAGTGTAAGAGAAAATTGAGCGCTATACGAACTTATCATGGCAAAGTAATAAAAGCGACAAACTGCATAACAAAGGTTGCTATCATAGGGGGCAATATAGTGTGACATTCTTTTACATTAAGGGATTGGGCATACAAACCAAAAAGCGCATGACGACCTCTGCTTCTCTCTGTGAAGGGCCTATCCTTTACTTTTATGTATTTACTTTTATGCAAGAGTCAAAGTATTCTTTCCTATTCCTTTTTACTTTTTATTTTTGCAAGCATCATTTGGTGAGGAAAGATCTAGGCACATATATCCAGTTGGATGTGAGTGAGCATGAGTTATTATTGTTGACATCACCCTTGAGGTGAATACGTTGGGAGGCGAAACTATAAGCCCCTATCTTTCTATGTGTCCAGTTGAAACTTTTTGCTCATGGGTATGCTGTGAGTGTTAGCAATCATAGAAGACTAAATGATGGTTGAGTATGTGGACTTGCCAAAAGTCTCCGACATGAGACCCTTCCTGAAAATATGATGAATTGTAGTTGCAAAGTTGACTGAGAACATAGTTTCTTGGTTTTCAATAAGGTTTATGCTTTATACTTCTATGTTGTGATGAATTATTACTTGTTCATGAGAAGTTATATGATGAAGTTATATGAATAAGATTTATGATAAAGTTTGTGGTTGTTATGATAATAAGCATGATGCTACTATGTCCGTATTTTGTTTTTATTGACACCTCTCTCTCAAACCATGTGGACATGTTTTTCAATATCGGCTTTTGCTTGAGGACAAGTGAGTTCTAAGCTTGGGGGAGTTGATACATCCATTTTGCATCATGATTTCTTACTGTGATTTATAATGTTTTGATGTATAATAATGCTTTAGGGAGTGATTCTAATACCTTTTCTCTCATAATATGCAAGGTTTACACAAAGAGGGAGAATGCCGGCAGCTGGAATTCTGGACCTGAAAAAGCACATCAGAGATACCTATTCTGCACATCTCCAAACAAGCTGAAACTTTACGGAGAATTATTTTGGATTATATAATAAATACTGGTGCAAATAACTACCGGAGGGGGCCACCCTGGTGAGCAAAAGACACCAGGGCGCGCCAGGCCCCCCAGGCGTGCCCTGGTGGGTTGTGCCCAGCACGGCCCACCTCTGGTGCCCATCTTCTACTATATAAGGTCTTTTGACCTAGAAAAAAATAAGGATAGGACTTTCAGGATGGAACGCCGCCGTCTCGAGGCAGAACTTGGGCAGGAGCACTTTTGCCCTCCGGCGGAGCGATTCCGCCAGGGGAACTTCCCTCCCTGAGGGGGAAATCGAAGCCATCGTCATCACCAACACCCCTCTCATCTTTGGGAGGCCAATCTTCATCAACATCTTCAACAACACCATCTCCTCTCAAAACCTAGTTCATCTCTTGTGTTCAATCTTTGTACCGGAACCTCAGATTGGTACCTGTGGGTGACAAGTAATGTTGATTACATCTCGTAGTTGATTGCTATATGGTTTATTTGGTGGAAGATTATATGTTTAGATCTATTATGCTATTCAATACCCCTCTGATCTCGAGCATGAATATTATTTGTGAGTAGTTACCTTTGTTCTTGAGGTCACGGGAGAAGTCATGTTGCAAGTAATCATGTGAATTTGATATGTGTTCGATATTTTGATGATATGTATGTTGTGATTCCCTTAGTGGTGTCATGTGAACGTCGACTACATGACACTTCACCATCCTTGGGCCTAAGGGGATGCATTGTGGAGTAGTTATTAGATGATGGGTTGCTAGAGTGACAGAAGCTTAAACCCTAGTTTATGCGCTACTTCGTAAGGGGCTGATTTGGATCCAAACGTTTAATGCTATGGTTAGATTTTATCTTAATACTTTTCTCGTAGTTGCGGATGCTCGCGAGGGGGTTAATCATAAGTGGGAGGTTTTTTCAAGTAAGAAGAGCACCCAAGCACCGGTCCACCCACATATCAAATTATCAAAGTAGCGAACACAAATCAAACCAACATTACAAAAGTGACTAGATGAAATTCCCGTGTACCCTCAAGAACACTTTGCCTATTACTAGAGATTGTTCTGGCCCGTCCTTTGCTACAAAAGGATTGGGCTACCTTGCTGCACCTTATTTACCATTACCGTTACTTGCTTGTTACATATTATCTTGCTATCAAACTATCTATTACCTACAATTTTAGTGCTTGCAGAAATTACCTTGCTGAAAAGTGCTTGTCATTTCCTTCTGCTCCTCGTTGGGTTCCACACTCTTACTTATCGAAAGGACTATGATTTATCCCCTATAATTGTGGGTCATCAGTCTTCGGCCAGGTGTCGAGCCGGCATCGCCCTCTCGCTCGTCCGCGTTCATTGCAAGGTTGTGGACAAAGAAAAACTGAAGTCCCTCAAGGTGGTCAACAAGAAGCACGCCAAGTTCGAAACTTCATGGAGACCTTCCTTGCAGTTGCGACCCGAATTCCAACGACACCGATCTGACCTTCATCGAAGCTACTGCCCCTTCTATAGCCGAGTGGTTCTCGGAAGAAAAACTTTAAACTTAATTCGCCTCGGAATGGCGAGTGGTTTCTGTAACCGAAAACCTTAAGTGAGCCCTCGGCTCCCATCGTTTGCTTCTGGAGAACATGCTACCTATTTGCTTTGTTTCTATTCGGTTTCGTGAATGTTTTCGCTTGGATTTTAACTTAGGCGTTTTCTGGATCGCGGCTAAGCCCCCGAGTGTGGATGATTTCCTCACTCGGAGAGTATTTAACTTAGGCCATTATAGGATCATAGCTAAGCACCTGAGTGTGGACGATATCCTCATTCGGAGAGTATATAAATTAGGCGATTACGGGATCACAGCTAATCCTCCGAGTGTGGACGATATCCTCACACGGAGAGTATTAAACGTAGGCGATTACGGGATCGTATCTAAGCCCCTGAGTGTGGACGATATCCTCACTCGGAGAGGATTTAACTTAGGCGATTACGGGATCACAGCTAAGCCCCCGAGTGTGGATGATATCCTCACTCGGAGAGTATTTAACTTAGGCAATTACAGGATCGCAGCTAAGCCCCCGAGTGTGGACGATATCCTCACTCGAAGTGTAATTAACTTAGGCGATTGCTGGATCGCAGCTAAGCCCCCGAGTGTGGATGATGTCCTCACTCGGAGTGTATTTAACCTAGGCGATTTCCGAATCACAGCTAAGCCCCAGAGTGTGGATGACGTCCTCACTCAGAGTGTATTTAACTTAGGTGATTGCTGGATCACAGCTAAGCCCCCGAGTGTGGATGATGTCCTCACTCGGGGTGTAATTAACTTAGGTGATTGCTGGATTGCAGCTAAGCCCCCGAGTGTGGATGATGTCCTCACTCGGAGTGTATTTAACCTAGTTGATTTCCGGATCGCAGCTGAGCTCCCGAGTGTGGATGATGTCCTAACTCGAAGTGTATTTAACCTAGGCGATTTCCGGATCGCAGCTAAGCCCCCGAGTGTGGATTATGTCCTCACTCGGTGTATAATTAACTTTGGTGATTACTGGATCGCAGCTAAGCTCTCGTGTGTGGATGATGTCCTCACTCTGAGTATATTTAACTTAGGCGATTTCCGGATCGCAGCTAAGCCCCCGAGTGTGCATGATGTCATCACTCAGAGTATAATTAACTTAGACGATTACATGATCGCCGCTAAGCCCCCAAGGGTGGACGATGTCCTCACTCGGAGTGTATTTAACCTAGGAGATTTCCGGATCGCAGCTAAGCCATCGAGTGTGGATGATCTCCTCACTCGGAGTGCAATTAACTTAGGTGATTTCTGGATCATAGCTAAGCCCCCGAGTGTGGATGATGTCCTCACTCGGAGTGTACTTAAATTAGGCGATTGTTGGTTCGCAGCTAAGCGCCCGAGTGTGGATGATGTCTTCACTCAGAGTGTATTTAACCTCGGTGGTTTCCGGATCACAACTAAGCCCCCGAGTTTGGATGATGTCCTCACTCGGAGTATAATTAACTTAGGCGATTACTGGATCGCAGCTAAGCCCCCGAGTGTGGATCATGTCCTCACTCGCAGTATATTTAACTTAGGCAATTTTTGAATCATAGCTAAGCCCCCAAGTGTGGATGATGTCCTCACTCGGAGTATAATTAACTTAGGCCATTACTAGATCGCAGCTAAGCCCCCTAGTCTGGATGATGTCCTCACTCGGAGTATAATTAACTTAGGCGATTACTGGATCACAGCTAAGCCCCTGAGTGTGGATGATGTCCTCACTCAGAATGTAATTAACTTAGGCAATTACTGGATCGCAGCTAAGGTTCTCGAGCGAAGAATTCTTCTTACACTCAAAACGTTTAAAGCTCAGGCGAAATTAGGTTCGCAGCAGAGCCCCCGAGTGAGGGATTCTTCCCCACTCGGAAGGTTAAACTTAGGCGACAGCGAGGTCGCAGTTACGCACCCGAGCGAGGAAATCTTCCACACTTAGGATTTTTCAACTTAGACGAAGTCAAGTTCGTAGTTAAGTCGTTTCACCCACTGGGGGCAAAGGAAAGGGAATAAAGGCAATAACTGAAGTAAAAAATGAAATCTTTTCAAATTTTGACGATGTAAGGGGAAAAGGAATACTATTATTCATCAAAATCGCTTTGGAGTTCATTACAAAAAATGAAAGTATTTTTGTTCTAAGTAAAGTAACTTGCGGAGCGGGGCGTTCCAAGCTCAGGGCTCTTCACAATTCTTCTCAAAGTTATACAGTCGGTAAGCTCCATTGTTTAGGACTTTGGAGATAGCGAAGGGCCCTTGCCACGGGGGTACTAGCTTGTGGGGCTTCTTCTTGTCGAATTGGAGGACAAGGTCACCTTCTTGAAAGGCTCGTCCTCTGGCTTGTCTATCATGATAGCGCCTCAAATCTTGCTGATAAAGCGTCGACTGAATGAGGGCCAACTCCCTTTCTTCTTCTAGGAAATCCACACTGTCCTGACGTGCCTCTTCAGCTTTAGCTTCAGAATAGATTCCACTCAAAGGCAATTGTGAAGCAGGTCACTCGGTAGCACATCTTTGGATCCGTATACCATGAAGAAGGATATTCGGTTGGTGGAACGATTTGGAGTCGTCCGTAGGCCCCATAATACTGAAGGCAGTTCTTCTACCGAAGCTCCGGCAGTATATTTCCGGTCTCTCATGAGGCGTGGCTTCACTCCTTGCAAGATCATACCGTTGGCTCGCTCTGCTTGTCCATTCGACTACGGGTGAGCCACAAAGGCGTAATTGACCCGAGTGCCTTGGGAGTAACAGAACTCACGGAATTCATCCGAGTCGAAGTTAGACCCATTATGAGTGATGATGTCATGGGGAACTCTGAACCTGAAAATGATTGTCTCACGAAGCTGATAGCATCGTCGAGTATAGGCTCTTCATAGGTTTCGCTTCGAGCCACTTGGTAAATTTGTCCACAGCCACAAGCAGGTGGGTGGATCCACTCGTCCCGGTATGAAAGGGTCCGACCATATCGAGGCCCCAGACGGCGAACAGCCAAGTAGTTTTCAGTGCAGATGCCGGCTTGTGGGACTGATTTTTGTAAAACTGACACCCAACACATAGTTCCACGATGTCTCTTGCTTCTTCATTGGCTCACGTCCAGTAGAAGCCCGCTCGGAAAGCCTTGGCGACCAGAGTCCGAGAGGACGCGTGATGGTCGCAAAGTCTCGAGTGAATCTCGTGTAGGATTTGTAGGCCCTCTTCCGGGGAGATAGATCGGTGAGTGACTCCATTATTGCTCTTGTATAACTGATCTCCCATCATAGTGAGGGTTTTGGATCATCGGACGATTTGGTGTGCCTCTGTTTCATCTTCAGGGAGCTCCTGTCGGAGCAGGTACGCCATGTAAGGCTGAGTCCACTCGGGAATTATTACCGACATCTCGTGGACTAAGTCGACCACTGCCAGGACGTCAACTTAGGACGGGTCGGACGGGCCGACTCCTTGTGGGACTCTTCCGTGAAGGGATCTTCCTTGATTGTCGGGGCGTGCAGATGCTCGAGGAATACATCTTTCGGAATGACTCGCCGAGTGGAACCGATCTTGGCTAGGTCATTTGCTGCCTGATTCTTGGCTCAAGGTATGTGGTGCAGCTCCAAGCCCTCGAAGTTCTTTTCCAGTTTTCTGACGGCATTGCAATAGCCTGTCATTGCTGGGCTTCAAATGTCCCATTCTTTCATCACCTGGTTCACAACAAGGTGCGAGTCATCGTAAACCATCAGCCGACGAACACCGAGTGAGATAGCCATACGCAGATAGGCTCAGGACTGGTTGCTCTTGTTCGATCCACTCGGCCAGGAAGTCCACTAGGGCTTGGGATTTCATAGCTTTCTTGGCTTCAAACTTGATGTCCAGCAGGAGTAGCTCAATCGCCAATTTCGCCACTCGGCCGGTGTCATCTCTATTGTTCAAAATGTCTGACACGGGAGCATCATTGATCACCGTGACCAAGTGGTCCTGAAAGTAATGGGCTACCTTTTTCATCATCAGGTAGATGTCGTAAACCAGCTTCTGATAGTGTGGATATCTCTGCTTGGAGAGAGTCAGAACCTCTGAAATGTAATAGACGGGGCATTAGACCATGAAGGCTTTTCCCTGTTCTTCACGCCTCACGGTGAGGACGGTGCTAACCAGTTGGCTCGTAGCTGCGATGTACAAGAGCAAAGGCTCCTGGATGTTCGGAGCAGCTAACACCGGTTCTGTGGAGAGCAGGGTCTTGAGTTCTTGGAACACGGCTTGCACCTTGGTCGTCCACTCGAACGTATCTGATTTTTTCATTGATCGGTAAAGAGGCAATGCCTTCTCACCGAGCCTTGAAATAAAATCACTCAGAGCTGCAAGGCAACCCGTGAGCCTTTGTACGTCATGGAGACGTTCTGGTTGTTTCATTCGGACTATAGCACCGATCTTGTCAGGTTTGGCATCGATCCCTCGTTCGGAAACGGGGAAACCGAGTAAATTGCCGTCGGGTTATAACCCACAAGTATACGGGATCAGTTGTAGCCTTTCTCGATAAGTAAGAGTGTCGAACCCAATGAGGATCTAAAGGTAGAACAAATATTCCCTCAAGTTTTATCGACCACCGATACAACTCTACGCACGCTTAACGTTCGCTTTACCTAGAACAAGTATGAAACTAGAAGTACTTTGTAGGTGTAACGGGATAGGTTTGCAAGATAATAAAGAGCACGTAGATAAAAACTAGGGGCTGTTTAGATAAAGAAACAACTAAGTTAGTCTTAGTAGAGAGCTTTTTGTCACAAGAAAGTTATTTGTCCCTAGGCAATCGATAACTAGACCGGTAATCATTATTGCAATTTTATATGAGGGAGAGGCATAAGCTAACATACTTTCTCTACTTGGATCATATGCACTTATGATTGGAACTCTAGCAAGCATCCACAACTACTAAAGATCATTAAGGTAAAACCCAACCATAGCATTATAAGGTATCAAGTCCTCTTTACTCCCATATGCAACAACCCACCTACTCGGGTTTATGCTTCTGTCACTCAAGCAACCCACCATAGGTAAATCATGAACACATTGCAACACCCTACAGCGAGGATCCCTCACGCTTGCGCGACACGGAGAGCACCAATAATAAAACATGCAACTCAAACCAATCATGATCATCAATCAAACCATAGGACAAAACGGATCTACTCAAACATCATAGGATAGCCATACATCATTGGGAAATAATATATAGCGTTGAGCACCATGTTTAAGTAGAGATTACATCGGGGAGAAGGGGTGTTACACTGCTGCATAGAGGGGGAGAGAGTTGGTGATGACGGCGGTGAAGTTGTTGGTGTAGATCGCCGTCACGATGATGGCCCCGGCGGCGTTCCGGTGCCACCGGGAGAGAGGGGGAGAGAGCCCCCCTCCTTCTTCTTCTTCCTTGACCTCCCCCCTAGATGGGAGGAGGGTTTCCCCTCTGGTCCTTGGCATCCATGGCGGCGGAGGGGTGAGAGCCCCTCCGAGATTGGATCTCTCTCTCTGTTTCCTTCTGTTTCTGCGTTCCAGATTTTGGCCTTTCACCGTTTCTTAAATTACCGGAGATCCGTAACTCCGATTGGGCTGAAATTTCTTGCGGCGAAAGAAGGGCACCAACCGCCTTACGGGGTGGCCACAAGCCAGCCTGGCGCGCCCTACCCCCCAGGGCGCGCCCCTATGGCTTGTGGGCCCCTCGGGCACCGCCTTCTGTTGATTCCACTTCCCAAAATTCACATATATTCCAAAAAAAATCTCTGTAAGTTTTTATCCTATTTGGACTTCGTTTGATATGGATTTTCTGCGAAACAAAAAACATGCAACAAACAGGAACTGGCACTGGGCGGATCAATATGTTAGTCCCAAAAATAGTATAAAAAGTTGCCAAAAGTATTAAAGTTGTAGAATATTGGCATGTAAAAATAAAAAATTATAGATACGACGGAGACGTATCATCGGGGACCTCGAAAGTGCACCTGGCCGGATTGAGCTTTATTCCAAGCGTCGTAGGTTCGCGAAGGTTTCGGTGAGGTCAGTCGGAAGGTCGAAACCATTCCTAGACTTAACCACGATTACGGCCATGTACGCCTCCATGTTCCAGCTGATTTGCTTTTATAAGCATTTTTGGATCATGCGCTGGAAGGTAGCTTCAGCGTTTTTAAGGCCGAATGGCATGGTGATTTAGCGGAAACACCCAAATGGGGTGATGAAGGCTGTTTTTATTTCATCTGGGCCATACATTCGGATTTGATGGTACCCGGAGTACGCATCTAAGAACGACAGGCGTTCGCATCCGGCAGTAGAATCAACTATCTGATCTGTGCGTGGCAAAGGGGAATGATCTTTCGGGTAGGCCCGATTGAGATGTTTGAAGTTGATGAACATCCGAAGGGACTTATCCTTCTTCGGTACCAGAACTGGATTGGCGAG
Organism: Elymus sibiricus; assembly: GCA_039707655.1. Classification (NCBI taxonomy): domain Eukaryota; kingdom Viridiplantae; phylum Streptophyta; class Magnoliopsida; order Poales; family Poaceae; genus Elymus; species Elymus sibiricus. The sequence goes on from CM077665.1 coordinate 247,092,267, forward strand.
CCACTCGGAGTGGTATACCCCGCGAATGAACTCGACAGCTAGGAGCCGAGCTATCTCTTCACCAATAGCCTTGCATTTCTCCATGGAAGAGCGACGCAGGTGCTCCTTGACGGGCTTGATCTTTGGATCAACACGGAGTCGATGCTCAACCAGATCCCTGGGTACACCCGACATGTCAGATGGCTTCCTTGCGAAGATGTCCCAGTTCTCACGGAGGAACTGGATGAGCTCGCTTTCCTATTTTTCCCTGAGTGAGGTGGAGATGTTGGTCGCCGTCGCACTAAGGTCTGATGGGTGAATGTGAACTTGCTTCATCTCGCCGGCCGACTGAAAAGCAGACTCTGTCGTTAGCTTTTTCTCCTGAAGCAGATCCGCTGCATCCACCATCTTCTTGATCTCATCAACCTCAGCAATGGCTATCTTCTCGTCGGCGATCTTGGAGCCCAGCTGAAGGCACTCCTTGGCAATCCTCCGATTGCCCGTGACCATGATCACGCCTTTCAGACCTGGCATCTTAAGTTTAATATACACGTAGCATGGACGGGCAATGAAACGTGCGTAGGCAGGCCTACCCAGGATGGCGTGATAGGCACTATGGAAGTCGACCACCTCAAAGGCCAGTCGCTCATTGCGGTAATTCCCGCCGAACACAACGTTCAAGGCTATCTGGCCGAGTGATTTGGCCTTCTTTCCGGGGATGACCCCGTGAAAGTGCATGTTGCACTTGCTCAATCAGGACAACAAATGTCCATTGCGCTGAGCGTGTCGGCGTAGATGATGTGGAGTCCGCTGCCACCATCCATGAGGACTTTACGCAGTCGGACCCCGTTGACTGCGGGATCGACGACCCGCGCCTTCCGCCCAGGGGTCGGTATGTGCATCGGATGATTCGACTGATCAAAGGTGACGGGCATCTTCGCCCAATCGAGGTACTTGGTGACAGTCAGAACCGCCATGTTAACCTCCCGATTGATAAATTTCAATCGGCTCTTACTCTCGACGTCTACAAAGATCGTTAGGACCTTCTCGACGTGGGGGCACCCGGAGGCATCTTCCCCCTCGGCGTCGTCTTCGTCTGTCCTCAAATGGATCACCTCGCATCTCCTGCTTGAGCAGGCGGTAATCCCGAGTGGAATGTTTGGGAAGATGGGGTTGCCATCCTCGTCTTTTTTGGTGTGAATCTGATAGGGTTGATCCAAGATATCACCCTTGGGCTCGCTCTTCTTCTTGGCGACCCAGTCTTTTTTCTGCTTTTGCTTCGGCTTGTTCTTGCTTTGCCCTGGTATGGCAGCAGCTTCTGCCTTGCCGGCGGGCTCGGCCTTTCGCTTCTGCTTCTTCCCTACGTTCCCTCCCGAATGAGGGACCTCGTTGGTGCGGCCCAAGCCGCTATGGAGGCGGTCTTCTTCTTCGCCGTCCGCATACCGACTGGCAATCTCCATCACCAGACTGAGGGACATATCACCAGTCCGTCCGAATTTTAGGATGAGTTCACGGTACCGAATGCCTGCCTTGAAGGCACACACGGCTTGATGCTCGATGACGTTCTCCACCGTGTTTTGCAGGGTGGTCCAAGGTTGGATGTACTCTCGGAGAGTCTCGTTGGTATTCTACATGCAATGCTGCAGTTCGGTCAATCCACCCGGGCGCTTGTACGTGCCCTCGAATATCTTGATGAACACCCGGGCTAGGTCTTCCCAACAGTAGATACAACCGGCGGGCAGCTGATTCAGCCAGGCCCTAGCCGACCCTTCCAACATGGGCAGCAAGTGCTTCATTGCGACAAAGTCATTTCCACCACCAATCTGGACTGCCACACGGTAGTCTTCCAGCCAAGTCTCCGTCTTCGATTGGCCATTGAACTTGCTGATCCAGGTAGCCAACCTATAGCTGGCAGGTATCTCTGCTTCCCGAATGTACCTGCTGAAACACTCGAGACCTGAGGTGCCTCGGCCACTCGGGCGCTCTCTGCTTGCCCTCGCCCTACCGACCACAACCTCGGTGATAATGGACCTTGCATTGAGCGGGGGTGCTCGGAAGTCTTCATCCCCGTAACCTCAGTGCCGAACGGGACTATGCCACTAGTCATCCTCATAAGGTCGTCTATCGTCATAGGAACGCTGGCCGTATGAACTGTCCCTCGGAGGGGGCGACCGGCTGCGATAGCGGTCCTCGCGCCTCCGATCTCCGTACCGGCCTCTCGGAGGAGATCGCCGATGTCTTCCCGGTGCTAGCGAGCTATGGGCCGACTGCACCATGTCTGCCCCGACAAACTTGTTGTGGATGCATGATACGTCTCCAACGTATCTATAATTTTACCTTGTTCCATGCTGTTATATGTAGCGTCCCGACTCAAAACGAGTCAAGCCTTTGTGTGTCCATGCCATCCCTGGATCAGTATGCTGGCACACACAGTACATCAATGTATATATCAAAGTGCAATCACATGTAAATAACGTAAAACTGATATATACCTCAAAATCTCAACGGAAACAGTCAACGGGAGTGGAGTCCCAATAAACACCAACGGCAGGTTGAGTGCAGACCGTAACCCTGAATCGTACTCTTACTCGTCGTAGAAAAGTATCTGCAACATAAGACGTTGCAGCCGTGTAGGTCAGTACATTGAATGTACCACAAAAGAGAGGGGTGATAATATCATCTATACTATATGCATATATGGCAGGTGGGGCTATAAGTTTTAGTTTAGTGTAAAGCAATTTTTTCCTACAACAAGAGAGGGGGCAAAAGAAAAATTATTACTACATTGTTGGTGGTTTAATGAGAAGGTTCCACCAACCATTTCTCATACCCAAGTTAACAATAACACCCAGATCATTAATAATATTGTGTTGAGAGTTCCTGATAGTTTCAGTTCCTTTGGCTCAAATTGTCTGTAACCGTGGACACGGCTAATCGATTAGGTTTGGTACTTTGCAGAGTTTTGCACACGTTCCCCACAAGATTCGACCGCCTCCGTTGAAGTCCTCACACTACATGGTGTTTGAGAACCGGATGATCGAAACATGGTCTTCCAAAGGGTTCCTCTGAGCCATTGTCGGTGCCCATCCAATCCTACCGTTCTTCTACATCTCGTAGCATCGCCCGTCCAGAATCACCACAATGTCCAACCAAGCCAGAGCCCATAATGGCTTCTGGCTGTGCAGGTAAGCCTCGGGTCTTGAAGTATCCATCCGTCACTTTGTGCCTGGGTGGACCTTTCCGCGTGAATACTGGCGCTTCTCTAGCATCACCTAGGCTACCACTTGCTTCTCCAGGGTGTCGTTCATACCAATATCCACCCAGAGGTATATTGCATCATGAAGTCTTGAAAGTCTTGGAGTCTTGAGGTCTTAGTCATAAATTAATTTCTCACAACTCTCATGATAAACACTCAACCAAACCCCGTCTACTAAAAGCATAGCAAATTAAAATAACGTTTCCCGGGGCCAAAGTGACAAGGGCTTATGGGTGCCTACCACATGATACTACTCAAGAACCTAGTTTCCAAGTACCTACTTTACATGCAATGGCGGATAAGGTTGAACTAATGCAATAAAAACCATAGGTAAACATGATCAATGTGAACTTGCCTGGTAAGGTTGATGAAAATAATATCGCTCTCAGAAAATAACTTGATAGAGCTATTCGTCACTCTGTGATGAAATCTATATAATCAAACATTGCACTCGTAAGCAAACACTTCTAGCAATCAATACTATCAAACAAAAAGCAACACAAATCACAATGAGTTTGTGATGAGGGAAAAACTTAAGACAAAAGTTAAAACAACAAAACTTCATCAAAACAACCAAGAATAGTTTTCCCTACAATAACCTATTTTCAATAGTATCAATATCCTGAACAAAATAAAATATAACAAAAGTATTTTAGTAAATCTTTTACTATCAAAAATAATTACTTTTGATGAACAACTAAGAACTAATAAAAAGTTTGTATCAAACTCATCTTATGACCTAAACAATGTTAACCTTGAATTAAACCACAAATAATTTAAAATTTAATATAAATTGTTTCCGATTTAATCTAAAGTTGACAGAAAGTAAAACTTATAAAACAATTAATAGAAAATATTTTCAAATAGGAAATTAAACTAGCAATGAAATCAATTTGCAAGTTATAATTGAACTAGAATTGATTTCACGCAATCAAAAATAATAAATAAAAATAATAAATAATATTTGTTTAAATACTACTGCTAACTAATAGAAAACAAAGTAAAACTTGTCAACTAATATAAAACAAAACAAATTGAAAACAACTAAAACAAAGGAAATAGCAAAACTCCTGAAAAGAACTAAAACAGATTGTGTTTTGCTTGAACCCCTAATTAAAATTATTCTAAAAATTCGCAAATTCTGCCTACTGATAAATAAAGTCACTAGTGACCAACTCAAAACCTATTTTTAAACTCAAGTTATTCACAAATCAAGGTTTGAAACAAATCTGTTTGAATTCAAATTTCAATTATTCAAATATGGTCAAACTTGATATCTACAGAACCTACATAAACTTTGTGACACAATGCAAAAGGAATCACTCAAAAACATTAAATATTCTAAAAGATATAGCAAAAACAAAAACAGAACTATTCTGTTATTAAACAGAAAACAAAAAAGAAAAAATTAAACAAATGAACAGGGCTACGTGGCAAGCTCCTATAGGCTACAGGTGTGCGTTGTATTTCCTAACAAATGAGCATTCGTAAAATAAATAAAATGTTGTGGCTAAAATAACTATTAACAAAAACCGGTCGGTTTATTTAAATAAACCGAAGGGGTACACTTGATCTAAGCTACATCGTAGATGCTAGATCGGACGGGCGAGGGCGTTGGCAGTGACTTACCGCGGTGGTGGAGGTTTCTCGCGTGATTTCCGACGAGGCCGAGGTGGGAAGGTTGACGGGGACGACATTTCGGTGATCCTCCGGCGACGGTGACGGCACCAGTCGATGCAGGAGAGGACGTCGACTCCGATGGTGGCCTTGGCGTGGCTCGGGGAGGTCCGGGTGGAGCACGGGGACAACAATGGCGGCGGGGGGGCTCGGCTTGCTCCGGCGAGCGATTTGGTGAGGCGGGGGCATGAGCGCTGGGCTTTTCGGGGTGAAACGAGTCGCGGAGGCACGGGGTTTTATAGCGTGCTAGGCCTGGGCGAGGGGCGAGGCCATAAAGGCGGGGGAGCAGCTCGAGATCAGATCCACGGCGGATCTCCGGCGACGGGAAGGAAATCGGGCCGGGGAAGGAACGCGAGCGCGCGGAGAGAGGAGGCGGTCGGTGGGGTCCACACGACACAGAGAGAGGGAAAAAAAGGAAAGGGATCGGGTGCCGATCCGTAACGAGTCGGGAGGGAGTGGGCTGGCGCGCTGGCTATGGGCCTCGCTGACGCGGTAGGCCGGCTCAGGGGTTTTCCTTTTTTTTAAAGAACATCCTTTCCTTTTATAATAAAATAGTTAACTAAAAACAAATATATAATATAGGAGTATTATATATCAAAATTTTCAGAAAAACATTTCCTACAAGACGAACATATTTTCAGGGTCACACAATGCACCCAAAAATTCTCAAAAGTCAAACAGTGCTACTGTTTTAAATAAAATGCAAAGAAAACATTTTGAAAATACCAAAATGATTTCAAATTCATTTTTCTCCATTTTTATATTGAAGGGAATCATTTTACCCTATTCTCCATATGTTTTATTTTTGGAGAAAAATAAATATTTAAAACCACTTCAAGAATGACTTTGAATATGAAATTCAAATCTTTCCAAATAGTTTTTCTGAGTTTTATAAATTCAAATATAATTCAAACTTGCCCCTCGTTTGGAGTGTCATATTACTCTCAAAATTTTGAATTTAGGCAAGGGAGTTTGAATTCATTCAAACTTTAAAATAGAACCAAAATGAAATGAATTCCAAAAAGAAAAGTTTCAGTAGTTTTTAAATCCAAAACTTCAAATCCTTTATTTTGAAGAAGTCATGTCATCTTCTCTCACTGATTTGAATTGGATGAATTTAAATTAAAAAACAAAGGGGAAAGTCATGTTATTCCCTCTCATTCAAAAGTTTCAAAAAGTTTCAAATTTTCACTCAATCAATAAAACAATCATTCAATTCATTAATATAACATTCCAAAGTTTGGGATGTTACAAACCTACCACACCTAAAATGAATCTCTTCCTTGAGATTCGAAGAGGCTAGAAAGAAAAGGTTAGGATTTGGGGGTCTTCTAACAAATCCATTGACCTGAAAAGTATGGGTGCTACCACACTTAAAATGAAAGTTACTGGTCCCTTAAAGTCATGCCATTTCTCTGGTGTCTTTGGCAATATGTGTCTCTTCACATTCTTCACAGTAACTCCTTTGCTGATGCTCTTCCGTTATAGTCATAATGTTTCATTCAAAACCCGGTGTTCTTTCGTTAATATAAGATTCTTCCGTCATTGGGTCTTCTTAGCTGACAAGTCTTGTGATCATTCTAAATAACTTATCAATGATCTCATGGTGGTCTACCATTTGTGGTTATCCTGCAGTGAAATGGGTCTTGGCTTCATCCTCACCGTAAAATTTCCTACGTGTGACAACATCTGCCATGTACAAGGGTCTTCATCATACCATTCTAAGGCTTCAACAAAATCTTCAAAGAACGTCGTCTCTTCATTACGGGTAAGTCACTCAGATTTACCATTCCTAATAGCAAGAGAAATGATAATAGTAAGTCGTCATGGTGATCAATCCATTCCGCACCCAAATCATTACTCTGTATAAGGTTTAGCGAATCTCGTATTCTAATACTTGGGCTACCTCACAAGGGTTGCAGAAATTTTCCTTGTCCACGAACGAAGTTCGGTTGAATCCATTGGTTCTGCAAGCTGGGCGAAACATCTATCGTTTCTTCACAACTCTCAGGTTTATGTATGCTCCTAAGAAAAACGTCTGCTCACCGGTCATAGCTTCTTCCAAGTTCCTTCCTTCATAAAGGTAGTGCTTGATCTTCATCAACCCCGAGGTCTATGGGTTGTGGGCTCACTTTAGTACTTGTATGACTTTATCTTACCCCTTGGGGTTACTAGCGTTTCATATTCCAACATTACTTCAATTCATTCCATCATACCTTCGGGGTATTAAATCATAGACTTATTCTGGTTACAGACTCCACTTTGCGGAATTCATTTTCCTTTCCATTGATCTGTTGACCAACAAGGTATTGGTTATCATATTCATTCCTTTATTTCATCCTTACTCCATTCTCAAAATTCCAACCTCAAAAGTACTTTATTACAAATGCTATCATCCACATAGTGTGATATGGTCCAGCATTACTTTCACCTGTATTCCTTGTGTCCAGACTCCTTGGCATGAACGGTACATTCTTTTTCCTTGGATCCTGTGGTTTTGCTGGTTACTACCACACTTAAAATGAAATGTACTTATGCATGCACAAACCATATTTTCTCATATCCTCGAAAATGGCCGGAGATGTTTGTTTACAGAGTAACAACTCATACAATTCAATATAGGAAATGATGACACCATATTTTCTATTGATTCATGAAGTTATTACAATCTTTGAGACTTCCGTTACATAATTCAACTCCATATCATCATGGATACAAAAGTGCTTACTACTATATCTGTTACATTCCTTTTTATAGTACCAAAATTTGAAGTACTCCGCTCAAGCTTTCTTCTGATTTGAACACTCCCTAGCACCATGTCCTACTTCCTTGCAACGTAAACAAATGACTTCTGACATGTCACGGGGCTTTTTGGTGAATATATGTGGGTTCTTGGCTCCTTTCCTGGGCACATATTGGCATAGTGACCTAAGGTCCTGCATTTAAAACATGGAATATAACTCGGGTCCTTATGTGCAGGGATTTGGCTCTTCCTGGTGTACTTTCTCTTCTTCCTGGACTTCTTCGTTCTGACCAGTTCTTGCATTTCATGTGGATCAAACTCCACCTTTTCTGTCGGGAAGTCTTCCAAATACTTTTGGCTTTCCTTCGTGCAATCCTGTGAAAAATGTACTTCTTCTCCACATGAGTAGCAGGCATTGGAGGAAAAATATAGTTAGGCTTTGTCCATCAGGTTCTTCAATATCTTCCTTCATCACAGGCTCTTCTAAAATCTTCTTGAAGGTTTCCTTCATTGCTTCTTTCTACCGCTTGACAACTTGTTGCACCTTGGGATAAATGTGACCCTGAGCTGGGTAATGGGTGGTTCCTACACACAAGAAACAAGTCACCTGCCGAGTTGGGCATTCTTCAGCTGGGTGATTTTCTTCACAATGAGGGCATCCTTCCTTGTGTTCATCCTGAGTGTGTCCTATCTCTCCACATATCTTGCATGCACAATTCTTCTCATCTCTGCAATGGGGCTTCTGGGTGTTGGTGACAACATGAGATTTTTGCAGAGTCATCTTGAATTCTTCCCAAGTGATTGATGCTTGCTTTCCATGGATATCTTCATGCACCTTCCACCAAGTTGCAGCACCTTCTGCAAAGTACTGGAGATCATATTGGACCATCTCTTTCCTTGCAACAAAGTTATTCCTCAGGTGATCCTCCATGTTCCGAATCCATTGTTTCGTCTCCATGTGGGCCATCGATCCAGAAAACACGAGTCCATTTTCATTCATCATCTATTGGGTCCAAGGTTTTGGGGATGGGTAAGAGAGAGAGGGAAAGGATACAAACAACTCAAAGGCACAAAAGCATCAAAAACTCAAGTCCACACATTCATAAATTTCAATCAACACTATAGTATCGCCACCCACATAAGGTTGGTATGGTCGATCACTCAAATCGCAAAAACGTTCATCTTTATTCCTCTCATGGTGGGGCTACTACTAAGCTAGTTTATATCATGTCTTCATCTTAAGTGGGCTTCCTCTGGTCATGCTTGATCTTCTCAAGTTCTTCAGCCAGATTATCCCTGTTGATGCGGAGTTTCCTGTGGCGTCCCTGTAGTTCCAGGAGTTGGTTCTTGAGCTTCTGGATTTCAACATCACCGGCATGTTTCATGGCCTGACTGTTCTTTCATTCTTGACGAAGCTTCTGAATCTCGGGATCGTGCTTCTTCAGATTGACTACCTTTAGCTTCTCGATCTTGAGGTCCTCACGAAGTGCTTCCTGCTCAAATAAGGTTGCGAGAAGGTCCATTTGAAGGTTCTTGATGTAATTCTCCAGCTCTTGATTATACACGAGTAGTGGTGAACACTTCATCTTCTGTTCGTTTGTCAGGATGATGTATGCTCCATCAGCCTTCTGGCATCCAAGCCTTCCAAAGTAGTGGATGCCTAACTCAGCCCGATGACGATAGCTCAAGCGTGTGATAGCATCATGGACGGCAGTGTTCATGCCCATATCACAGTCATGGTTCAATGTGCCATAGTTGGTGTCTTCAGTCTTGGGGTCTTCTTTACGTCCAAAAACATTAGTTCTGACGCCCCAAAATCCAGACTTCCTCTTAGTCACCTTGATCTCAGGTATCGGCAGCTTCATCATCTGGACCAGCTCTATGAGGAATGGACATCCGAGAACATCCTTGTATTGCTCTCTTTCACTCAGAATGTAGCTCTCCATCTATAGTTTGAAATAAGGAAAGTTTAGTAAAAGAATTAAGAAGTTACGAGAGTAGTGAAAACAAAAGTTGTTCCTATCAAGGTCTTCCTATCTCTAAGCCATTTCCTAGGGTCACGTCCTACAGTCAACATGTGCTCTGATACCATTTCTGTAGCGTCCCGACTCAAAACGAGTGAAGCCTCGGTGTGTCTGTGCCATCCTTGGATCAGTATGCTGGCACACACAGTACATCAATGTATATATCAAAGTGCAATCACATGTAAATAATGTACAACTGATATGTACCTCAAAATCTCGGCGGAAACAGTAAACGGGAGTGGAGTCCCAATAAACACCAACGGCAGGTTGAGTGCAGACCGTAACCCTGAATCGTACTCTTACTCGTGGTAGAAAAGTATTTGCAACATAAGACGTTGCAGCCGTGTAGGTCAGTACATTGAATGTACCAGAAAGTCACAAAAGAGATGGGTGAGAATATCATCTATACTATATGTATATATGGCAGGTGGGGTTATAAGTTTAAGTTTAGCGTAAAGAATTTTTTTCCTACAACAAGAGAGGGGGCAAAAGCAAAATTATTACTACATTGTTGGTGGTTTAATAAGAAGGTTCCACAAACCATTTCTCATACCCAAGTTAACAATAACACCCACATCATTAATAATATTATGTTGAGAGTTCCTGATAGTTTCAGTTCCTTTGGCTCAAATTGTCCGTAACCGTGGACACGGCTAATCGATTAGGTTTGGTAATCTGCAGAGTTTTGCACACGTTCCCCACAAGATTCGATCGCTGATACGTCTCCAACGTATCTATAATTTTTGATTGTTCCATGCTATTATATTATCAGTTTTGGATGTTTTATATGCATTAATATGCTATTTTATATTATTTTTGGGACTAACCTATTAATCTAGAGCCTAGTGCCAGTTTCTGTTTTTTCCTTATTTTTGAGTATTGCAGATAAGGAATATTAAACGGAGTCCAAACGGAATAAAATCTTTGGAATGATTTTTCTTTGACCAGAAGAAACCCAGCAGACTTGGAGATGAAGGTAGGAGACCTGCCGTGGCATCACAAGCCACCAGGGCGCGCCCTAGGGGGGCGCCCCCTGGCTTGTGGCCCCACGGCAGCCCTCCTAACCCTATTCTTCGGCCTATAAATTCCCAAATATTCCCTGGATACTAAAAAGAGCCACAAAAATACTTTTCCGCCGCCGGAAGCCTTTGTTCCCGTGAGATCCAATCTTGGAGCGTTTTCTGGTAATCTGCCGGAGGGGGATTCGATCACGGAGGGCATCTACATCAACTCCATTGCCCCTCCGATGATGCGTGAGTAGTTCACCACAGACCTTCGGGTCCATAGCTAGTAGCTAGATGGCGTCTTCTCTCTCTTTGTTCTTCAATACCATGTTCTTCATGATCTTCATGGAGATCTATCCGATGTAATACTCTTTTGCGGTGTGTTTGTCGAGATCCGATGAATTGTGGGTTTATGTTCAGCTTATCTATGAATATTATTTGAATCTTCCCTGAATTCTTATATGCATGATTTCATATCTTTGCAAGTCTCTTCGAGTTATTGGTTTGGTTTGGCCAACTAGATTGGTAATTCTTGCAATGGGAGAAGTGCTTAGTTTTGGGTTCAATCTTGCGGTGTCCTCACCCAGTGACAAAGTAGGGGTAGCGAGGCACGTATTTGTATTGTTGCCATCGAGGATAAAAAGATGTGGTTTTCATCATATTGCTTGAGTTTATCCCTCTACATCATGTCATCTTACCTAATGCGTTACTCTGTTCTTCATGAACTTAATACTCTAGATGCAGGCAGGAGTCGGTCGATGTGTGGAGTAATAGTAGTAGATACAGAATCGTTTTGGTCTACTTGACATGGACATGATGCCTATATGCATAATCATTGCCTTGGATATCTTCATAATTATTCGCTTTTCTATCAATTGCTCGAGAGTAATTTGTTCACCCACCGTATTATTTTCCTTCATGAGAGAAGCCTCTAGTGAAACCTATGGCCCCCGGGTCTATTTCCATATTATACTTTCAGATCTATAAACCAAAAATACCAAAAATACTTTGCTGCAATCTTTTTACTTTTGTTTTACTTTTTGTTTTAGCAATCATATCTATCTATCTCTCTCAGATCTCATCCTTGCAAGTAACCGTGAAGGGATTGACAACCCCTTTATAGCGTTGGGTGCAAGTGTTTGATTATTTGTGTAGGTACATCTATTGGGGACTTGCTTGTATCTCCTACTGGATTGATACCTTGGTTCTCAACAACTGAGGGAAATACTTATCTACTTTGCTGCATCACCCTTTCCTCTTCAAGGGAAAACCAACGCATGCTCAAGAAGTAGCAAGAAGGATTTCTGGCGCCGTTGCCGGGGAGATCTACATCAAGCCTACCAAGTACCCATCACAAACTCATCTCTTGCATTTACATTAGTTGCCATTTGCCTCTCGTTTTCCTCTCCTCCACTTCTAAAACGATTTTCAGAAAATGCCAAAAAGATTTGCCTTTTTATTCGCCCTTCGTCTTTTCGTTTGCTTTTTGCTTGTGTGTTAAATCAGTTGCTCGTCTTTATGGCTCAACCCAAAAGCTTTGATCCTTATCTTAGGAAGTTGGAAGGTATTGAGGATAATGTTAAAAGTTTCATGTCACTCCAATTTGACCACAATAGTTTCTTTAGGAATGAGCTTAAAGAACAAAAGACTATGTGGGAATACATGAATAAGGAACTTGATGATATGTCTAAGGAGTTTTATAGTTTGAAATCTCAGTTTGCTCATCTTGAAAATTTAGTAGGCCAAATTTCTGATAAACAAGCTACCTTAGTCAATAAAATGGCTGTGAAACCAGAATCTTTTAACAATGATGAAGATCTTAATGTGATTGATGTGACTCCTATTGATTCTTTGTTTTCTAATATAAATCTTGATAAAGATGGGACTGGAGATAAGTCAACTTTAGTTAAAAGGCATCCCAATGATTCGGTGTTTATAGATCTTAATGCTAAGATTGATAAAAGTGGGATTGAAGAGGTCAAAACTTTAGATAGCAATGAACCCACTCTTTTGGATTTCAAGGACTTTAATTATGATAGTTGTTCTTTGATTGATTGTGTTTCCTTGTTGCAATCCATGTTGAATTCTCCGCATGCTTATAATCAAAATAAAGCTTTTACTAAACATATCGTTGATGCTATGATGAAATATTTTGAGGAAAAACTTGAGTTGGAAGTTTCTATACCTAGGAAGCTTTATGATGAGTGGGAAACTACTATTAAGATTAAAATTAAAGATTATGACTGCCATGCTTTGTGTGATTTGGGTGCTAGCGTTTCCACGATTCCAAAAACTTTATGTGATGTGCTAGGTTTCCGTGAATTTGACGATTGCTCTTTAAATTTGCATCTTGTGGATTCCACTATGAAGAAACCTATGGGAAGGATTAATGATGTTCTTATTGTTGCAAATAGGAATTATGTGCCCGTAGATTTCATTGTTCTTGATATAGATTGCAATCCTACATGTCCTATTATGCTTGGTAGACCTTTCCTTAGAACGATTGGTGCAATTATTGATATGAAGGAAGGAAATATTAGATTCCAATTTCCATTAAGGAAAGGCATGGAGCACTTTCATAGAAAGAAAATAAAATTACCTTATGAATCTATTATGAGAGCTACTTATGGATTGCATACCAAAGATGACAATACCTAGATCTATTGCGTTATGCCTAGCTAGGGGCGTTAAACAATAGCGCTTGTTGGGAGGCAACCCAATTTTATTTTCATGATTTTGCTTTTGCTTCTGTTTTTGAGTGTTTTTCACATTATTACCTCTGTAGTAATTGTGTTTTCTTGTTTAAATTAGTGTTTGAGCCAAGTATGACCTTTGGGATGGTCCACGATGTTTGTGATTTGATTTTGCTGAAAAAGAGAAACTTTTGCTCTCAGTCAAGGAATTTTGTAAATTCACTGGAACGTGATTTTGATCTGAAATTTTTACACAAGATTCATATACAAATTTCCCTAGTTTTCCTAATTTTTCAGAATTTTTGGAGTTACAGAAGTATTCTAAGTCTATAGATTGCTACAGGCTGTTCTGTTTTAGACAGATTCTGTTTTCTTTGTGTTGTTTGCTTATTTTGATGTATCTATGGGTTGTATCGGGGGGTATGAACCATGGAGAAGTTGGAATACATTAGATATTACACCAATATAAATAAATAATGAGTTCACAACAGTACCTAAAGTGGTGATTTATTTTTCTTATACTAACGGATCTCATGAGTTTTCTGTTGAGTTTTGTGTTGTGAAGTTTTCAAGTTTTGGGTAAAGATTTGATGGACTATGGAATAAGGAGTGGCAAGAGCCTAAGCTTGGGGATGCCCAAGGCACCCCAAGCCATATTCAAGGATACCAAAAATCCTAAGCTTGGGGATGCCCCGGAAGGCATCCCCTCTTTCGTCTTCAATCCATCGGTAAATTTACTTGAGGCTATATTTTTATTCACCACATGATATGTGTTTTGCTTGGAGCGTCTTGTATGATTTGAGTCTTTACTTTTTAGTTTGCCAAAATCATCCTTGCTGCACACATCTTTTTGAGAGAGACACGCGTTAATCGTGAATTTATTAGAATACTCTATGTGCTTCACTTATATCTTTTGAGCTAGGCAATGTTGCTCTAGTGCTTCACTTGTATCTTTTTAGAGCACGGTGGTGTTTTATTTTATAGAAATTATTGAACTCTCGTACCTCACTTATATTATTTTGATAGTCTTTAAATAGCATGGTAATTGGTTTAGGTTATGAATTTAGTCCTAATATAATGGGCATCCAAGAGGGATATAATAAAAACTTTCATATTAAGTGCATTGAATACTATGAGAAGTTTGATTCCTTGCATATAGTTTTGAGATATGAAGATGGTAATATGAGAGTCATGCTAGTGAGTAATTGTGAATTGGAAGAAATACTTGTGTTAAAGTTTGTGATTCCCGTAGCATGCACGTATGGTGAACCGTTATGTAACGAAGTTGGAGCATGATTTGTTTAATGATTGTCAACCTTTGTGAGGGTCGGGAGCGCGCGATGGTTAACTCCTACCAACCTCTCCCCTAGGAGCATGCGTCTAATACGTTTCTTCGATAACTAATAGACTTTTGCAATAAGTATGTGAGTTCTTTATGACTAATGTTGAGTCCATGGATTATACGCACTCTCACCCTTCCACCTTTGCTAGCCTCTCTAGTACCGCGCAACTTTCGCCGGTGCATTAAACCCACCTTCCTCAAAACAGCCACCATATACTTTCCTCAAAACAGCCACCATACCTACCTATTATGGCATTTCCATAGCCATTCCAAGATATATTGCCATGCAACTCCAACCGTTCCGTTTTTCATGACATGCACCATCACTTTCATATTGCATATAGAGTCATATTTTGTTCTAGGTATCGTGTTGTAAGTAAATAAAAGTGTGATGATTTCCATTATTAGAGCATTTCTCCCGTGAGAGAAAAGGATGATGGAAGCTATGAATCCCTCACAAGTTGGGATGAGTCTCCGGACTTTACAAAAAATAAAAGAGGCCAGCGAAGCCCAAATAAAAAAAAAGAGGCCAAAGATGCCCACCAAAAAATGGAAAAAAAAGAAAAAAATGAGAGAAAGAGAGAAGGGACAATGCTACTATCTTTTTCCACACTTGTGCTTCAAAGTAGCACCGTGATCTTCATGATAGAGAGTCTCCTATTTTGTCACTTTCATATAACTAGTGGAATTTTTCATCATATGCACAACCACTTAGTTTTCTTTTTGAGCTTCCATACACTTATAGCTCCAGTGCATTCGTTGCATGGCAATCCCTACTCACTCACATTTATATCTATTGATGGGCATCTCCATAGCCCGTTGATACGCCTAGTTGATGTGAGACTATCTTCTCCTTTTTCCTCACAACCTCCACCATATTCTATTCCACCCATAGTGCTATATCCATGGCTCACGCTCATGTATTGCGTGAGAGTTCAAAAGGTTTGAGAACATAAAAAGTGTGAAACAATTGCTTGACTTGTCATCGGGGTTGTGCATGATTTAGATACTTTGTGTGGGGAAGATGGAGCATAGCCAGACCATATGATTTTGTAGGGATAACTTTCTAAGGCCATGTTATTTCGAAAGGACACGATTGCCTTGAAGTATTACTGTTTTTATGTCAATATTAGACTTTTTTTTTGAATCTTATGGATCCGAATATTCATGCCACAATAAAGAATATTTCATGGATAAATATGTTAGGTAGCATTCCGCATCAAAAATTCTATTTTTATCATTTACCAACTCGAGGACGAGCAGGAATTAAGCTTGGGGATGCTTGATACGTCTCCAACGTATCTATAATTTTTGATTGTTCCATGCTATTATATTATCTGTTTTGGATGTTTTATATGCATTAATATGCTATTTTATATTATTTTTGGGACTAACCTATTAATCTAGAGCCTAGTGCTAGTTTTTGTTTTTTCCTTGTTTTTGAGTATTGCAGATAAGGAATATTAAACGGGGTCCAAACGGAATAAAATCTTCGAAATGATTTTTCTTGGACCAGAAGAAACCCACCGGACTTGGAGATGAAGGCAGGAGACCTGCCGTGGCGTCACAAGCCACCAGGGCGCGCCCTAGGGGGGGGGGGGCGCCCCCTGGCTTGGGGCCCCACGGCAGCCCTCCTAACCCTATTCTTCGGCCTATAAATTCCCAAATATTCCTTGGATACTAAAAAGAGCCACGAAAATACTTTTCCGCCGCTGGAAGCCTCTGTTCCCGTGAGATCCAATCTTGGAGCCTTTTCCGGTAATCTGCCGGATGGGGATTCGATCACGGAGGGCATATACATCAACTCCATTGCCCCTCCGATGATGCGTGAGTAGTTCACCACAGACCTTCGGGTCCATAGCTAGTAGCTAGATGGCTTCTTCTCTCTCTTTGTTCTTCAATACCACGTTCTTCATGATCTTCATGGAGATCTATCCGATGTAATACTCTTTTGCGGTGTGTTTGTCGAGATCCGATGAATTGTGGGTTTATGTTCAGCTTATCTATGAATATTATTTGAATCTTCCCTGAATTCTTATATGCATGATTTCATATCTTTGCAAGTCTCTTCGAGTTATTGGTTTGGTTTGGCCAACTAGATTGGTAATTCTTGCAATGGGAGAAGTGCTTAGTTTTGGGTTCAATCTTGCGGTGTCCTCACCCAGTGACAAAGTAGGCGTAGCGAGGCACGTATTTGTATTGTTGCCATCGAGGATAAAAAGATGTGGTTTTCATCATATTGCTTGAGTTGATCCCTCTACATCATGTCATCTTACCTAATGCGTTACTCTGTTCTTCATGAACTTAATACTCTAGATGCAGGCAGGAGTCGGTCGATGTGTGGAGTAATAGTTGTAGATGCAGAATCGTTTCGGTCTACTTGACACGGACGTGATGCCTACATGCATAATCATTGCCTTGGATATCTTCATAATTATTCGCTTTTCTATCAATTGCTCGACAGTAATTTGTTCACCCACCGTATTATTTTCCTTCATGAGAGAAGCCTCTAGTGAAACCTATGGCCCCCGGGTCTATTTTCCATATTATACTTTCAGATCTATAAACCAAAAATACCAAAAATACTTTGCTGCAATCTTTTTACTTTTGTTTTACTTTTCGTTTTAGCAATCATATCTATCTATCTCTATCTGATCTCATCCTTGCAAGTAACCGTGAAGGGATTGACAACCCCTTTATAGCGTTGGGTGCAAGTGTTTGATTATTTGTGTAGGTACATCTATTGGGGACTTGCTTGTATCTCCTACTGGATTGATACCTTGGTTCTCAACAACTGAAGAAAATACTTATCTACTTTGCTGCATCACCCTTTCCTCTTCAAGGGAAAACCAACGCATGCTCAAGAAGTAGCAATCGCCTCCATTGAAGTCCTCACACTGCATGGTGTTTGAGAACCGGATGATCGAAACATGGTCTTCCAAAGGGTTCCTCTAAGCCACTGTCGGTGCCCATCCAATCCTACCGTTCTTCTACATCTCGTAGCACCGCTCGTCCAGAGTCACCACGATGTCCAACCAAGCCAGAGCCCATAATGTCTTGTGGCGGTGCAGGTAAGCCTCGGGTCTTAAAGTATCCATCCGTCTCTTTGTGCCTGGGTGGACCTTTCCGCGTGAATACTGGCGCTTCTCCAGCATCACCTAGGCCACCACTGGCTTCTCGAGGGTGTCGTTCATACCAATATCCACCCAGAGGTGTATTGCATCATGAAGTCTTGAAAGTCTTGGAGTCTTGAGGTCTTAGTCATAAATTAATTTCTCACAACTCTCATGATAAACACTCAACCAAACCCCATGTACTAAAAGCATAGCAAATTAAAATAACGTTTCCCGGGGCCAAAGTGACAAGGGTTTATGGGTGCCTACCACATGATACTACTCAAGAACCAAGTTTCCTAGTACCTACTTTGCATGCAATGGCGGATAAGGTTGAACTAATGCAATAAAAACCATAGGTAAACATGATCAATGTGAACTTGCCTAGTAAGGTTGATGAAGATAATATCGCTCTCAAAAAATAACTTGATAGAACTATTCGTCACTCTCTGATGAAATCTATATAATCAAACATTGCACTCGTAAGAAAACACTTCTAGCAATCAATACTCTCAAACAAAAAGCAACACAAAACACAATGAGTTTGTGATGAGGGAAAAACTTAAGACAAAAGTTAAAACAACAAAACTTCATCAAAACAACCAAGAATAGTTTTCCCTACAACAACCTATTTTCAATAGTATCAATATCCTCAATAAAATAAAATATAACAAAAGTATTTTAGTAAATCTTTTACTATAAAAAATAATTACTTTTGAAGAACAACTAAGAACTAATAAAAAGTTTGTATCAAACTCATCTTATGACCTAAACAATGTTAACCTTTAATTAAACCACATGTAATTTAAAATTTAATACAAATTGTTTCTGATTTAAACTAAAGTTAACAGAAAGTAAAACTTATAAAACAATTAATAGAAAATATTTTCAAATAGGAAATTAAACTAGCAATGAAATCAATTTGCAAGTTATAATTGAACTAGAATTGATTTCACGCAATCAAAAATAATAAATAATATTTGTTGAAATACTACTGCTAACTAACAGAAAACAAAGTAAAACTTGTCAATTAATATAAAAGAAAACAAATTAAAAACAATTAAAACAAAGGAAATAGCAAAACTCCTGAAAAGAACTAAAACAGATTGTGTTTTTCTTGAAACCCTAATTAAAAATATTCTAAAAATTCTCAAATTCTGCCTACTGATAAATAAAGTCACTAGTGACCAGTAGCAAAAAGAATCAACTGAAAACCTATTTTTAAGCTCAAGTTATTCACAAATCAAGGTTTGAAACAAATCTGTTTGAATTCAAATTTAAGTTATTCAAATATGGTCAAACTTGATATCTACAAAAACTACATAAACTTTGTGACACAATGTAAAAGGAATCACTCAAAAACATTAAATATTCTAAAAGATATAGCAAAAACAAAAACAGAACTATTCTGTTTTTAAAACAGAAAACCAAAAAAGAAAAAATAAACAAATGAACAGGGCTACGTGGGAAGCTCCTATAGGCTACAGGTGTGCGTTGTATTTCCTAACAGATGAGCATTCGTAAAATAAACAAAATGCTATGGCTAAAATAACTAAAAACAAAAACCGGTCGGTTTATTTAAATAAACCGAAGGGGTACGCTTGATCTAAGCTACACCGTAGATGCTAGATCGGATGGGCGAGGGCGTTGGCGGTGACTTACCGCGGTGGTGGAGGTTTCTGGCGTGATTTCCGATGAGGCCGAGGCGAGAAGGTTGACGGGGACGGCATTCCGGTGATCCTCCGGCAACGGTGACGGCACCAGTCGATGCAGGCGAGGACGTCGACTCCGATGGTGGCCTTGGCGTGGCTCAGGGAGGTCCGGGTGGAGCACGGGGACAACAATGGCGGCGGGAGGGGGCTCGGCTTGCTCCGGCGAGTGATTTGGTGAGGCGGGGGCACGAGCGCTGGGGTTTTCGGGGTGAAACGAGTCGCGGAGGCACAGGGTTTTATAGCGTGCTAGGCCTGGGCGAGGGGCGAGGCCATAAAGGTGGGGGAGCAGCTCGAGATCAGATCCACGGCGGATCTCCGGCGACGGGAAGGAAATCGGGCCGGGGAAGGAAGGCGAGTGCGCGGAGAGAGGGGGCGGTCGGTGGGGTCCACGCGACACAAAGAGAGGGAAAAAAGGAAAGGGATCGTGTGCCGATCCGTAACGAGTCGGGAGGGAGTGGGCTGGCGCGCTGGCTATGGGCCTCGCTGACGCGGTAGGCCGGCTCGGGGGTTTTCCTTTTTTTAAAGAACATCCTTTCCTTTTATAATAAAATAGTTAACTAAAAACAAAAAAAACAAAAAATATATAACTCCGAATATAGGAGTATTATATCAAAATTTTCAGAAAAACATTTCCTACAAGATGAACATATTTTCAGGGTCACACAATGCACCCAAAAATTCTCAAAAGTCAAACAGTGCTACTGTTTTAAATAAAATGCAAAGAAAACATTTTGAAAATACCAAAATGATTTCAACTTTATTTTCCTCCATTTTTATATTGAAGGGTATCATTTTACCCTATATTCCATATATTTCATTTTTTGGGAAAAATAAATTTTGAAAACCACTTCAAGATTGACTTTGAATATGAAATTCAAATCTCTTCCAAATAGTTTTTCTGAGTTTTATAAATTCAAATATAATTCAAACTTGCACCTGGTTTGAAGTGTCATATTACTCCTCTCAAAAGTTTGAATTTAGGCAAGGGAGTTCGAATTCATTCAAACTTTAAAATAGAACCAAAATGAAATGAATTCCAAAAAGAAAAGTTTCAGTAGTTTTCAAATCCAAAACTTCAAATCCTTTATTTTGAAGAAGTCATGTCATCTTCTCTCACTTATTTGAATTGGATGAATTTAAATTCAAAAACAAAGGGGAAAGTCATGTTATTCCCTCTCATTCAAAAGTTTTAAAAAGTTTCAAATTTTAACTCAATTTCAATAACTCAATCAATAAAACAATCATTCAATTCATTAATACAACATTCCAAAGTTTGGGATGTTACATTATATTATCATTCTTGGATGTTTTACAATCACTTTATAGCAAGTTTATATCATTTTTTGGGACTAACCTATTGACATAGTGCCAAAGTGCCAGTTGTTGTTTTTCCTTGTTTTTTACTTCGCATAATATGAGTACCAAACAGAGTCCAATCACTACGAAACTTTTTGGAGATTTTATTTGGACCACAAGACACCCAGTGGGCCAAAGAAGTGCCAGAGAGGTGGGCCGTGGAGATCACAACCCACCAGGGCGCGCCCTGATGGGTTGTGCCCTCCTCAGGGACCCTCTCCACCGCCTCTGATGCCTATGAATCCCCAAATATTCCATAAACCCTAGGGGAGTCTACAAAAAACACATCCAGCCGCCACAAGTTCCAGAACCTCGAGATCCAATCTAACACCATCACAGAGGGGTTCATCATCCTCATTCGTGCATCTCCGATGATGCGTGAGTAGTCCACCATAGACCTACGGGTCCGTAGGCAGTAGCTAGATGACTTCCTCTCTCTGTTTTGATTCTCAATACAATGGTCTCTTGGAGATCTATTTGATGTAAACTTTTGCGGTGTGTTTGTTGGGATCCGATGAATTTTGAGTTCATGATCAGTTTCTATCCATGAATGTCATTTGAGTCTTCCTTGATCTCTTATATGCATGATTACTTATAGCCTCATATTTCTTCTTCAAATATTTGGTTTAGTTAGGCCAACTAGATCAATTTTTCTTGCCATGGGAAGAGGTGCTTTGTGATGGGTTCAATCTTGCGGTGTCCTCTCCTAGAGACAGAAGGGGCAGTGAGGCACGCATGTATCGTTGCTATTAATGATAATAAGATGGGGTCTATTCCTACATGAATAGATATTGTCTACATCATGTCATCGTTCTTATTGCATTACTCCGTTTTTCCACGAACTTAATACACTAGATGCATGCTGGATAGCGGTCGATGTGTGGAGTAATAGTAGTAAATGTAGGCAGGAGTCGGTCTACTTATCTTGGACGTGATGCCTATATAATGATCATCGCCTTGGATATCGTCATGATTATTTGATCTTCTATCAATTGCCCAATACTAATTTGTTCACCCACCGTGTGCTATACTCATGAGAGAAGCCACTAGTGAAACCTACGGCCCCCGGGTCTACTTTTCCAACATATTGCTTTTCGATCTATCTTTTTGCCGCTCTGATTTTCAGATCTATTATTCCAAAAACCCAAAAATATATTGCTGCACTTTTTATTTGCTATTTTTATTTTATGTTCTTGAGAGATCTATCTATCCAATCTATCACTACGTAATATATCTTTTTACCGCAGAGAGATTGACAACCTCTCTTTCGCGTCGGGTTGCAAGTATTTGTTCTTTGTGTGCAGGTGTTGTTTATTATGTGGTGGTGATCCTCCTACTGGTTCGATACTTTGGTTTCATAAGTGAGGGAAATACTTACCGTCGCTGTGCTGCATCATCCCTTCCTCTTTGGGGAAATACCGACACAGTCTCAAGCCACGTCAAAGGAATTTCTGGCGCCGTTGCCGGGGAGAAAGCGATCTCTTCTACGTGCCAATCTCTGGCGCCGAGGAGACACCATCATCATCTACCAGGTTCCTAATCACAAATCTCATCTCCTTGCAATTACATTATTTGCCATTTGCCTCCCGTTTTCCTCTCCCCCACTTCACCCAATTTGCCGTTTTATTCGCCCTCTTTTCCATTTGCTTTTTTCTCGTCAGATCTCTTGCTTGCTTGCAATCTTGTTTGCGTAGTCACGATGACTCAAGAAAACACCAAGTTGTGTGATTTTTCCAATACTAATAACAATGATTTTATTAGTACTCTGATTGCTCCTCCCGCCACTAGTGCGGAGTCTTGTGATATTAATGACGCTTTAGTGAATCTTTTCATGAAAGATCAATTTGCCGGTAATCCTAATGAGGATGCCGCGTCCCATCTAAACACATTGGTAGAATTGTGTGATATGCAAAAGAAAAAATATGTGGACTATGATATAGGGAAGTTGAAATTATTTCCTTTTTCCTTGCGAGATCATGCAAAAATTTGGTTTTCTTCTTTGCCTTGCAATAGTATCGATTCTTGGAATAAGTGCAAGGATGCTTTTATTACTAAGTATTTTCTGCCCGTGAAAATTATTTCCCTTAGGACACAAATCATGAATTTTAAGCAAGTTGAGCATGAACATGTTGCACAATCTTGGGAAAGAATGAAATTGATCTTAAGAAATTGTCCTACTCATAGCTTAAATCTTTGGATGATCATACAAAAAATTTATGTGGGATTGAATTTTGTCTCCAGAAATCTTTTAGATTCCTCCGCAGGTGGTAACTTTATGGAAATTACTTTGGGTGAAGCTACTAAATTGCTAGACAATATTATGGCAAATTATTCATAATGGCATAACGAAAGAGCACCTCCTAGTAAAAAAGTTAATTCGGTTGAAGAAATTAGTACTTTGAGTGATAAGGTTGACGCTTTGATGAAGTTGGTTGCTAGTAAAAATTCTCCTGATTGATCTTAATGATGTGGCTTTGTCTACCTTGATTGAGCAAAATAGTGATTCAGTAGATGTGAACTTTGTCTCGCGAAACAATTTCAATAACAATGCTTATAGAGGTAATTTTAATCCTAGGCCTTTTCCTGGAAATTCCTCTAATAATATGGTAATTCCTATGGTAATTCTTCTTACAATAATAATAGGAACACCTCTAATCTTTAGAGTAATATTAAAGAGTTTATCAAGGCGCAAAAATCTTTCAGTACTACGATAGAAGAAAAGTTGAATAAGATTGATGATATGTCTAGAAGCATTGATAGAATTTGTCATGATGTAGAAAATCTCAAGTTGTAAGCTTTTGCACCTAAGATTGATGAATCAATTAAAGCTTTATATGTCTCTATGGATTAAAGTAAGAAAAGAACCGCTATGCTTAGAGCTAGAAGAGAATTCTTAGAAAAGTCGTTTTCTAGCAATTGCTTTCAGAAAAATGATGAAGATCTTAAAGTGATTGGTGTTTCTTCTATTGATTCCTTGTTTAGTAGTATTAAGATTGATGATAAAGGGACTGAAGTAGAGTCAACTTTAGCTAGAAGGCGTCCCAATAATTTGGAGGGTGAAAATCTTGATGAAAGTGGGTTTGAAGAGGTCAAAACTTTAACTAGTGATGTGCCCACTATTTTTGATTGCAAAGACTTTAATTATGATAGTTGCTCTTTGATTGAATGTATTTCTTTGCTGCAATCCATGTTGAATTCACCCCATGCTTATAAGCAAAATAAAGCTTTTACTAAACATATTGTTGATGCCATGATGAAATCTTTTGAAGAAAAGTTGGAGTTGGAGATTTCTATTCCTAGAAAATTACATGATGAGTGGGAACCTACCATTAAGGTCAAGATTAAAAATTATGAGTGCTTTGCTTTATGTGATTTGGGTGCTAGTGTTTCCACGATTCCGAAGTCTTTATGTGATGTGCTTGGTCTCACCAATATTGAAGAATATTTTCTTAATTTGCACTTGGCGGATTCTACTATTAAAAAGCCTTTGGGAAGAATTAATGATGTTCTTATTATTGCAAATAGGAACTATGTGCCCATAGATTTTATTGTTCTTGATATTGATTGCAATCCGTCTTGTCCCATTATACTTGGTAAACCGTTTTTACGCACTATAGGTGCCATGATTGATATGAAAGAAGGCAATATTAGATTTCAGTTTCCACTAAGAAAGGGTATGGAACACTTCCCTAGAACAAGAATTAGGCCACCATATGAATCAATCATGAGAGCATCCTATGGATCAAAAACCAAAGAAGACAATACTTGAAACTATGCGTTATGCCTAGCTAGGGGCGTAAAACGATAGCGCTTGTTGGGAGGCAACCCAATGAATAAATTTATTTTTGTCTTTTCCTTTCTGTTTTTGAGTGTTTACATAATTACGCCTGTCTTATTATTGTGTTTTTATGTTTTATTCAGTATTTGTGCCAAGTAGAACCTTTAGGATGATTCATAAGATGAGTAGAAACAATGCTAAATCTGAAACAGAAACATTGCCTCGAGTGTTCGAATTTTCATTTTTTTACTGAAGCCTGATATTGAGCTGAAATTTTAACAAAGTATTGCTATACAAATTATTTACATTTTCCTCATTTTTCAGAATTTTAAGAGTTACAGAATTATGGTTAGAGTATAGATTACTACAGGAAAGAGGTGCTTTCTGATGGGTTCGATCTTGCGGTGTCCTGTCCTAGTGACAGAAGGGGCAGCGGGGCACGCATGTATCGTTGCTATTAAGGATAACAAGATGGGGTCTATTCCTACATGAATAGATCTTGTCTACATGATGTCATCGTTCTTATTGCATTACTCCGTTTTTCCATGAACTTAATACACTAGATGCATGCTGGATAGCGGTCGATGTGTGGAGTAATAGTAGTAAATGCAGGCAGGAGTCGGTCTGCTTATCTTGGACGTGATGCCTATATAATGATCATCGCCTTGGATATTGTTATGATTATTTGATCTTCTATCAATTGCCCAATAGTAATTTGTTCACTCACCGTGTGCTATACTCATGAGAGAAGCCACTAGTGAAATCTACGGCCCCCGGGTCTACTTTTCCAACATATTGCTTTTCGATCTATCTTTTTGCCGCATTTGTTTTCAGATCTATTATTCCAAAAACCCAAAAATATATTGCTGCACTTTTTATTTGCTCTTTTTATTTTATGTTCTTGAGAGATCTATCTATCCAATCTATCACTACCTAATATATCTTTTTACCGTAGCGAGATTGACAACCTCTCTTTCGCGTCGGGTTGCAAGTATTTGTTCTTTGTGTGCAGGTGTTGTTTATTAGGTGGTGGTGATCCTCCTACTGGTGCTGCATCATCCCTTCCTCTTTGGGAAAATATTGACGCAGTCTCAAGCCATGTCAATGCAGTTGTACGACTGAGACACCATGGAGTTCTGTTCCAGAGCAGTCTTCAAGAGCGTCTGGATCTGCCGAATATCTTCCCCGATTACAGAATCAGACGGCTGAATAGAGTCAGCGATCCGAGTGGCCGCAGCTAAGTTCTGCAGCGGGGTTTGCATCACATTGTAGTTGCGTTGATGGTCATTCGGAAACAACCGTCGGCGCTCCCAAGCTGCGCAGTCGTCGAGTGACTTCTGGAGCCGCTCGAGCTGCTCGCATTCAACCAAGGTGGCCTGGATCGTAGCCTCTAGGGCTATCTCATCTGGGGTTGTCCCAGTGATGGGGGTGAGCAGATCGTGCTCATTTCTCTACCTACGCTCCTCCTCCTGCTCCCGACTTAGCATCTGTGGCCATTCGTACAAACTGGCATCGGCGCTAAAAACCATCCCTCTCACTTGGCCATTCGTAGTCTGGGGGCTGGACATGGTCGGCCCCTTACGGACTGGGTCCAGTGGATTCACTCATCTGCTAGTGGTAGTGGACAAATTCACCAAATGTGATAGAAGCGAAATTGTCCCTGTCTTTCGGTGAGATGTGACTATCGTTTATGGTAGAGTCGACTTCGACAATCCGACTATGAACGTGCAAGGACGTCGCGCCTGAGCAATCACTAAACCAACTCCGAGAGGTTATTGACCATGCCGGAGCACGATCAACCTGACCACGAGGGTCTGTTTCCCGCACGCAAACGAAGAAGAAGCAAGAAACTGATATTGCAATCTGGATATTGCAAATATAAGAGGAAAGCTTTATTGATGAAAGTGGGGTTCTGTGACGCCTTGATCTGGTCGTGGAACACAAATGAAGAACTTGAAGTTACAGCTATGACGAACTTTTAATCTAGACAAAACCCAAGTCTAAATGGCGCCCTAAGGGCTGTATATATGAGGGAATAGAGGGGGATTTCGTGGCCCCTTGGAGGAGGGGTCCGAAACGAACCCTAACTCAGTTTTCCCACACATATGGACTCTAAAAACATCCTATAATGTGGTATTTCGAAATTACATGGGTCTAGCCCAAAAATAAGGTGGCGCAACACCAATAATAGCCTATGGACAAATTTTATAAAGTGACATCTTGAATATTTCGTCCAAGCCTTCAAGCTCTCATTATGGTGGTTTCAAAGTACGAAAATCACCACTGGAAGCTCCAGTGTTCTTTCCCGCACGCGCACCATCTTCTCCATGCTTGTTCCCACTCCAATGGCCATCCTTCTTATCCATGTTAGGTCCTTCATTCATAAGTAAAACAAAAGTATCTAATTTAGGCAGCATCATATGTTCATGAAGATTCGAAGGATTTCCAAGAAACGAAAGTGCTTGGTAATTCGATTGGCATGCGCGAGCTCTAGTAATTGGTCCAGTATGTATAGCAGCAGGGGATGTGGGTGTAACAATGGTATTGATGTCCTCATCATCCCCCCCTTCTTGAAATAAATTCGTCCTTGACGGAAGCTCATCTTCCTCACCCAAGTAAGGTTTCAAATCTGCAATGTTAAAAGTGGGACTAACCCCAAACTCTGCAGGCAGCTAAAGTTTATATGCATTATCATTTATTTTCTCTAACACCTTAAAAGGACCAACAACACGTGGCATTAGCTTTGACTTGCGCAAATCAGGAAATCTATCCTTACGCAAATGTAACCAAACAATATCTCCAGGTGCAAAGACAACATGTTTTCTAACCTTATCTCCAGCAAGTTTGTATTTAGCATTCATACGCTCAATGTTTTCCTTAGTTACCTCATGCATTTTTAAGATCAATTCAGCACATTGTTTAGGATCAAAATTTACCTTCTCCGAAGATGGAAGGGGCAGCAAATCAATAGGTGCACGAGGTATGAAACCATACACAATTTCGAAACGGCACATCTTAGTAGTAGAATGCAATGAACGATTATAAGCAAATTCAATATGAAGCAAGCATTCTTCCCACATTTTCAAGTTATTTTTCAAAACAGCCCTAAGCATAGTAGACAATGATCTATTGACTACTTCAGTTTGTCCATCAGTTTGGGGATGACATGTAGTACTAAAAAGCAGTTTAGTCCCAAACATAGCTCATAAACATATCCAAAAGTGGCTAAGATATTTAGCATCACGATCTGAAATAATTGTATTTGGCACACCATGCAAGCGAATAATTTTACTAAAGAAGAAATCAACAAGATTGGCAGCATCATCACTTTTATGACATGGTATAAAGTGTGCCAATTTCAAAAATCTATCCACGACAACAAATATGCTATCCCTCCCCTTCTTTGTTCGAGGTAAACCTAAAACAAAGTCCATAGATATGTCCTCGCAAGGAACACTAGGTACAGGCAAAGGCATATATAAACCATGAGGATTGAGTGGTGACCTAGCTTTTTGACATGTAGTAGAGCGAGCAACAAAACGCTCAACATTCCGTCGCATCTTTGGCCAAAAGAAATGTGTAGCAAGTACGGCCTCCGTCTTCTTGCGCCTCCCGTAACAACAAAAGACGAATGGACCTAGCTGGAATGCATAGCTTGTTAGCACGGAACACAAATACATCATTAATGACGAACTTGTTCCATGTTCTCCCGTCTTTAGAATTCTCCAACACATCTTTAAATTCAGCATCATGCACATATTGATCTTTGATGGTCTCCCAACCAAATATTTTAAAGTGAAGTTGTGAAAGCATAGTATAGTGACGAGACAAAGCATCAGTAATAACATTTTGTTTACCCTTCCTGTGTTTAATGACATAAGGGAAAGTCTCAATGAATTCAACCCATTAAGCATGTCTACAATTCAGTTTTGCTTGACTTTAATTATGTTTCAAAGATTCATGATCAGAATGTATAAAAAATTCATTGGGCCATAAATAATGTGGCCATGTTTCCAAAGTCCGAACAAGAGCATATAGTTCCTTATCATAAGTAGAATAATTCAGACTAGGCCCACTCAATTTTTCAAAAAGTATGCAACAGGTTTACCATCTTGTAAGAACACACCTCCTAATCCAATTCCACTAGCACTACTACAGAAAGGCCCAAAGACGACACATCAATCAGAGACCCTTCGACGAAACTGTGTGCGATGCATGAATCGCAAAACGGTATAGTTTGTTCTTATGAACCGTTTTTGATTAGCAAAGATAATAGAAACGGTTAGCAAAACTACATACGTGTGCGAAGTATGGCATATAGTTCACTCGGATAAACTGTGTGCGCTGATACAGCAGAACACAAACGATTCGGCATAACAAGATGTGTGCGATATACATAAAACAGGTGAGTAATGAGAATCGTGTACGAACACCAGAAATAACACAGACGATTGGTGCTAATAACCTGTGTGTGTTGTGGGAAAACGTTTGCTGGTATACAATTGTCAGCGATTGATGAAATCATCACCGACGGGTTTTGTAGTTTAGTCCGTGTGTACTGTGATTTGCTCGGTCTTCACAACATCAATGTTGTGCCTACAGAACAACAACATATGTACTTATAATAACATGATTGCATAAACAAAAAAGAACACAATGCAATTTCAAATATTGTATCACAAATACCAGCAATACTACAAGGTTCAAAATCTAGCATAACAAGGCCCAAATTCAAAGATTACAAGGTACAAACTGATATTAGAAATCAAATCCAATCTTTAGGATCCATGGGTTAAAATATTTCTACGAAGTGATCATCCACCGAGAAGTCATATATCGGCTCGATAGAATCGCTTCTGAATAATCTGTCATATGAACGTCCAAAGTGAAAATCAGCTTCTGCAAAGCCTTCTCCATTCCGCTGTAGACGCCTCCGTTGGTCAATAAACCATCCATTGTGGCGCACTAAATATAGTGCAAACCTCATTACCTTGAGCACCCTTGCTTTCTGAACAAAGAAACTGGCAAATTGAATCTCTAGATTCGTGCCTCGGTACTCGTTCAAAGTAATTTCCGTGAGATGGAATTCAAGGCATTCGATGGGATTGTTATATTGCGCCACTTTTTCCACTCCAAGTCATGCTTGTATCTGCAAACGAAGACAACATATCAGTGATTAGATGCAGTATTGAACACTACGGGCCTCTTTGATTTGCATGATTTATAAAATACACTAATAGATTGACATGCCATCTTCGATCGTTCATGATTAACATCTTAAAAAATGTATAGTACATCTGTCATTGTAATCATGGGTAAAAGTACCAACAAATTGAACTCCATTGTGGTTCACAATTAACAGGAACGGAACATCACCTCGACGTATAGCTTCTCCGTGCATGGAAAGCATATAAGGAACTTAACAACTTCATCCAGATTGGGGCCGATAGATTGTAGTGCCAAGATCTTCACTGTGCACAGAGACAATGCGAGGCTTGTGGGAATCATTTTTCTGGATGACAGCCGAACATAGATCAACAAAAACTAGATAAAATGTGATGTACAATAATAAGAATGAGAAGAAGATTGTTGTACCTGAACGGGTATGGATCCAACTGTAACAAGTTTGGAGAATTCAACACACGAATAGCCCAACACTGTCAATTTTGGTGCGTCAATGACCCTGATTCTTGTTCGACCTTCTTTATCAAGTACAAATAATCTCTCTAGGAAAGGGTCATTCTCAATGACCATATCATAAAATCTTCAACTGACAACGTGTTGCGGCACTAGCCATGCACATAAATTGTATGGACATTCGTCGTAGCGATGTGGAGGCTACTCAACCCAAACATCATCTGAAGACGAAGGTACTCGAGCATTGTACAGTCGCCGAGCAGGCGCTCCAAATCCGACTTCGAGATGCTGAAGCTAATGAGCTTGAGGTGCTTCAGTTTAGGGAGATGAAGAGTGTGCGCGTCATTAATCTTGGGGAAAAGGCACCGCATGAACATAGCGCGGCGCAGCGTGGGCGCGAGGCGGAGGACGGACGGAGGCAGCGAGCGCCCATGTCCAGCAACAAAGTTGAGCTCCTCCAGTTGATCTAGGGCGGGGGATAAGAACCACTCGTGAAACTTGGGTTCAGCCTTGCAGTTTGAATGGAAAGTGCCGATGGCAAGGCGTTTGACTGGCGCAGTGTGCATGGCGAGGATGTGGGACAATGCGTCCAAGCGTTTGCGATCCCCGCTGCAGAGCACGCCGTCGTCGAGGAGGTCAAGGGGGGTGGAGTGCCATAGGGGGCGCCACCGCCTGGAGAGGATGGCGTTCTGCACAGCAGATTTGATGGGGAGGAGGGACATAATGGTTACCAACATCTCGTCAGGGATGCTGCTGATGAAGTCCACGCTCGCCGGAGGCTCGTGTGGTTCAGCCTCGACCCGCCCCCGCTTGTTGGCCGCCTCGTTGTCCATCGAAAAAGGAGGCGATCCTCGGAGGAGGCCCTTATAGATAAGACCGGAGGAGAAGGTGTAGCATTAATGGAGAACTTGGGAGAGAATAGGGCTGTGGGTGGAGGTTCGAGGTCAAAGGGCTTGATTCCCGATGAGCAGCTGCACCTACGCGGCGGACTGCTCGCACGCATCCCTTTGAGCCTGCGCGGCGGACTCCTCGCACGCGTCCCGTCTAATCAAACCTGCACCCACAACATGTTACGTTTGTTATTGAGATTAGAGTTTACAAACCTTTTAAAGATTAATAAAAAAAACTTAGTTTTACGTTAATTTTCACATTTCCCAGGGCCACGCGTCTGCTTGATGAGCCCGTTCCCGCGCACAACCGCGCACAAAAGCGCGCTACTCACTATGCTCTGCCACGGCTGCCCGAAGGCAGCTGCTGCCGGCGGCCGCTGTGGCTGCCTTGGCCGCCACCCCATGGGCAGCCGCTGAGGCCGCCACCATAGCAGCGGCCGTCTAGCCCGCCACGCCATTGTCATCGGTCTTGACCCCGACCCCGCAGTAATAGTGAGCACACACGTACACACATCCAAGAATGCAGGCCCACGTACGCCATCCCAAACGATTTCTAAAAACCATAAAGTGTTTCATGCTTGGGAACTAAAACCATCAATAAATAGTTAGCTTGTTTCCTTTCAGATTCCAAATTACCACGCGCTAATTTTTTCGCAAATCGGTTCACACCTACCAAACCTAAACGTGTTCCCACTTAGCAATTGTTTATTGTAGTAGGCTATAAAAACACAAACACGTACTCGAAAATTACCGCACATTCCTCACCCCCGCCACCAAAAAACCAGGCCTTTCATTGTTAGTCTTTCATTCCGTCTGCCATGGCCGGTAGGAGGGGGGGTTCTAGGTCGAGATATAACCAGGGAAGAAACACCAAGGCCGCGGAAGCAACTGAGAGGTCCCGCCGCCGCGTCGCGGAATTCCCAGAGAGCTCCAGCCACACCGCTTTGGCCGCAGTAGAGATGTCCGATGGCACCGCGGACGCCCGGGAGGATCTTTCGCGGAGAGGCGGCGGCTCTCACAATCACAAGCATATTCGCCTCAGAGGAGAACTGGAAGAGTTGGCAGTCCTGGATTCCTCAGCCAGTGACGACATGCGCCTGAGCTTGATAGGAAGGACGCGATGATCGATGACTTGGTGAAGCTGCTGGAGAAGAGCGACGCCTCGGTTGACAGGGCAACTGGCCTCGTGGAGAAACTTATGGAGGAGAACGACGCCTGGAAGAAACTGCTCGAGAAGAAAAGTGCCTCGGAGGGGAGGCTGAAAGAAGTCGCTGAGGAACTTTTGGAAGACTTCGCGAAGCTCTACATCAAGCGCGAGGGGCTGGTGAAGGAATCCATGGAGCGTGTGAAGGAACTTCATGCGTACGCGACACAGACCATCGACGCTCTCGAGCAAAGAGCCCGCACCATGGCCGCAATGCGGAAGATGTCGGATGAGAGGCGAGAGGAGATGGAGGTCGTGGAGGCGATGAAGAAGGAGATTGAGGGACTACGAGCCCAACAATCCATGCATAATTAGATAGCAGCGGGCCAGATTGTTTTCTTTGTCTTCCTTCTTCAACCTCTTCCTTCTTCTTTTGCCCCTGTGTCTTTGGGGAGTTGCCGCATGTGGCATTTTTATTATCATGTATATGTAAGAGAATTATTATCTTTGCCGGTGCAAAATTGTTGTTATATTAGTTCGTTCGTTTGTACATGTATACAAGTCGAAAATAGACGCAACGTCAAAGTTCTCGGCGAGGCACGAACAAAGCAGTAATCACAAGCAAACTAGTCCCTCTGTCCAGGCGCATTAACCATATGATAAACAGCGGGTCGGACGCCATTAATTCAGAAGTTGGGAGCGAGGCGAGAAGGGGGTGGAGGTCAAAGTATCGCTTCCCGATGAGCATGCACGGCGGACAACTCTCACGCATCCTGTCAAGCCTGCGCGGTGGACAACTCGCACGCGTCCCGTCGAGCCTGCGCGGTGGAAAGCTCGCATGCGTCCTGTCATCAACCTGAAGCTACATGCACGGCACCCCCATATCAAGTACTCCCTTCGTTTCTTTTTAGTTAGCATATAAAATTTGGTCAAATTCAGAATTTGTAAAGTTTGACTAGCTTTATAGGAAAAATATATAAATATTTATAATTTAAAATCAATATTATTAGATGCATCGTCAAATTAACTTTCATACTATATAACCTTATCATGTAGATGTTGATTTGTATTTTGTATAAATTTAGTCAAACTATGTTTAGCTTGACTTTGACCAAATCTTATATGCGAAGTAAAAAGAAACGGAGGGAGTAAAAAAATTGGACGCGTGGCACCAAATGGTTCTCATACAAGTTTTGTATTTACGGGAATTCAATAAACCAATATTATCAATGATTGCGACCGAGCTATCATGCCTAAATGTCTCTAATTCAATCACATTCGTTTGAAAAGGGCCCTAGAAAACTCAATTAATGTATAAAAAGGGCCGAATTGGTGCACTAGAGGACACATTGAATGTAGTTTCGCCACCGAAGGTGACATGTTCCCTATCGAAACCACGAGGTCAGAGCATGTGCTTCTAGTTCAAAATTTGAACTACGCATATTAAATCCCTAGAAAACTCAATTAATGTATAAAAGGGGTTGAATTGGTGCACTAGACGACGCAGTGAATGTAGTTTCACCAACAAAGGTGACATGTTCCCTATCGAAATCACAAGGCTTCTTGTCGGCGTTCTGGATACCAGGGTACCCAGACTTGCCTGCCTGCGGCCCTAGGCGTGGCCCACCTCAACGACCAAGTACGGACCGGCGCGGCCTCGTTCGACACAAGGCCCTCGCGAGACCCCGAGCTCGCGAGGGAGGCAGCGCCAAGACCCGCGGGGAGGTAGGCCTCCCCAGGCCCCCTCCTGAGCGGCGGAGACTCCTATGCAACACTCAACCTCAGGAGGTCAAGGGTGACGACAGCCAGGCCAGGCGGGCGCCAGCGCGCCAGAGGGGACAGTTTCCCCTTTGGTGCAAAGGAGGCAGGGACGTACGCGAGTCCCCAAAGTGCCCCCCAAAGGTTTCCACTTCGGTGCAACAAGACCAAGACCCCAAGCCCCGCGGGACGGACGTCATCGCCGAGCCCACCACTGCATCACCGTCGACCACTTTGCAGGCGAAGACCACCTTTCGTTAGGATAGGGTGTACCTCCTGTCCCCCTTCGAATTTGGCCGTTGTGGGATTCCTTGCTGCCATTGCGACAAGGAAAGAGGACCCGGGCCGCTATAAATAGAGGCTAGGTAGCTCGGTAGGAACACGGAGCATCCACCCCGCAAACACACCGGCAAGGCAACACGCCACTGTACTAGTTCATCCATCCACCTCCTCGTGAGGCAATCCACCAAAGGCAGGAGTAGGGTTTTACGCTTCACAGTGGCCCGAACCTGGGTAAACTCTTGTGTGCCATCATCTTCCTCGCCATCGAGCGGGGTTATTGTGTTTGAACTTGGAGGGGGCAAAGCTGTTTGGGAATCTTTGCACATGCCCCTGGGTTCGAATTCTTTAGGGTTTTGCGGAGCCCGAAATCCGACACTTCTTGAATAAGATTTGGCTTGTAAGATGCATGTCCCAACATTTGTCCCAAATTTTTCAAAAAAAATGCACACCATATATGTGTCGTGGCATGACACTGTGTAAGTTTCATGAATTCCTGGCGAGCTTTGGGTTCTCTCGGACTTTGAAACCAAGATTATCAATGTTTGCGGCCTGGTCACGACACCAAGATGTTTGTAATTCAGTGACCATCAGTGCATGGGATCTAAACATGGACCCAAGGACACAAAATGGTTTTTAATCAATTTTGGTGCCCAGGAGCCCGTGCTTGTAATTCAAACTTGAGTTCTTCACATTAAGTGCATGCCTAGAAAACTCAAATGTCGTTTCGATCACAATGGTGACATGTTCCCTATCGAAACCACCATGCTTCTCGTGGGAAAAGCTCCAATTTGTAAGAGGTTTGTCACAAATCTTGTCCCAGACTGGTCAAAAAAAATTACCATGTCCTGTAAGTGTCGTGTTGACACCCCAATTTCAATAATTTCAAACGAGTTCCAATTTTATGGGGATTTAAAAGCAATGTTTCTCAACGTTGCGTCCTAGTCACGATGCCGAGATGTTTGTAATCATTTCATGGGACCTAAACAGGGACCCAAGGACATATAAATGATTTTGTAACCCATTTTGGTGCCCTGGAGCATGTCCTTGTAGTTCAAATTTGAATTATGCACATTAAATGGATATAGAAAAGCTCAATTAATGTATAAAGGGACCCAAACGAGCCATGAATAATTCCACATTTTAGCATTGCACTTGTATTAGTCTATGTTGCATGTAGAAAAAATATCAACGCAAGAAGAGACATCGAATGCCGTTCCCTCTAAAGAGGTGACATGTTCCGTATCGAAACCACAATGGTTCTTGAGAGAAGTTTTGGTGTGCAAGAGACTTGTCCCAAATTGGACAAAAAATTATCATGTCGTATAAGTGCCGTGTCATGACACGAGGGTAAGTTTCAAGAATTTTAGACGAGTTTTGGATTTATAATGATTTAAAAGCGAAGTTTCTCAATGTTTGTGGCGTCGTCATGACTGCGAGATGTTTGTAATCCATTCACGTTCATTGCATGGGACCTAAACAAGGAACCCAAGGACACAAATATTTTTCAACCCATTTTGGTGACACGAAGCAT
This sequence comes from Elymus sibiricus, assembly GCA_039707655.1. Lineage (NCBI taxonomy): Eukaryota > Viridiplantae > Streptophyta > Magnoliopsida > Poales > Poaceae > Elymus > Elymus sibiricus. Next base: position 247,128,186 of record CM077665.1, read on the forward strand.
GTTATTTTAGTTCAAATTCAATTATGCACATTAAATGTCTAGAAACTTAATTAGTGTAGTATACAAAAAACTAAACAAACCATGAATAATTTAAAGCAGTTCTATACGCCCGTCTAAAGCTCGTGCGTGTGTAAGTACGATGTGCGCATGTCGTGCTAGCTTGAGCTTCCTTCTTTCATAAGTTATCCAATTTGTATTAAAATGATGTTCTATTCAAACACGGTTCTCCCGCCACTTCCCCAATCGGTCTCCCACCACTCCCCCAATCGGTTTCCCGCCGAAGCGCGAGCTTCGTCATCAACCTCCTGGACGAGGAGCACGAGATGGAGCAGGCCGGAGAGCAGGCAAAAGCGGCATCGCGCCATCAAGCGTGAGCGAGACATCATCATCATCCCCCATGCCACCATCGTACACAGTTTCTAGTACTACCAGAAACGTATCTGGTCCCACCAGGTGCCCATCGGGGCACACCTTGTAAACCATAGGAGGCAACTCTTACCAGAAAGACGCAGCTTCCCATCCCGTAACCCAGTCGAATGGAACTCGGAAGTTAAGTGTGCTTTCGGTGGAGTAGTCAAGGATGGGTGACCGTTGGGAAGTTGCTAGATTTTAAGGTTCATTTAGGCGGTGTGATACGATCACTATAGGCATAAATAAAATGCCTGTAGTGATATGTCATTCCGGCTAAATAAATCTTGAGATCCTTGTTTTGAAAATATCCATGATTTTCTTTTGTTGTTTTGAAAATGTCAAGGATCGATGACGTGTGTGTGTGTGTGTGTGTGTGTGTGTGTGTGTGTGTGTGTGAACCAATGCCTGTGTGTGGACCATGTGCCTACATTGTGCGGTTTCCAACGACAAACCTATCAGTGGGCCCTTAGGGTCTGTCATGCCTTTTACTGACAACGCTAGAAGGCCAAGGATGGGTGACGATGTGTGTGTGTGTGCGTGTTTGTGCGCGTGCGTGTGTTGTGTGTGTGCACGCGTGCGTGTATGCGTGCGCGTCTGCATGTGTGTGCGCGTGTGTGTGTGTGCACGCGCGCGTGTTTGTGTGCGCGTGCGCGAGTGTACGTGTGTGTGTGTGTGTGTGCACGCGCGCGTGTTTGTGTGCGCGTGCGCGAGTGTACGTGTGTGTGTGTGTGTGTGAACGCGTGTGTGTGTGCGTGTGTGTGTGTCTGCACGTGTGTGTGTGCGCGCGCGCGTGTGCGTGTGTGTGTGCGTGTTTGTGTGTGTGTGTGTGTGAACCCATGCCTGTGTGTGGACCATGTGCCTACATTGTGCGGTTTCCGACGACAAACCTATCAATGGGCCCTTAGGGTCTGTCATGCCTTTACTGACTACGCTGGAAGGCCAAGGATGGGTGACGGTATGTGTGTGCGTGCGCGTGCGTGTGTGTGGACCATGCATGCCTCCATTGTGCGGTTTTTAACGACACTCTTATATATCGATGGGCCGCTATATATCATCCATTTGACTGACAACGCTGGAACGTCACCCTGCTACGTGTCATGTGTGTGGGGGGCGGGGTGGGGGGAGGGGAACGATATATATATACGTCCATAACGACCTAGCTACGTAGTATATATAACCAATCTTACGGGGGGTATATATGTCTAGTTATCTCAGCTAGGTGCATCCCACATCATAGCTAGTGTTGTGCATTGTGTATTAATTGAAACACCGGACCACACCATTTTCGCATATACATTTGGCCATATGCAGGGGGATGGTGTTCTTCTAGCCCCGCTCAACTAATCTTCGATGACGCGCCAACTCGTGGGACCGCGCGATCTATATATCCCTCTTGTCTGACAACAATATGTGATGGTTTGGCCAAATTAAGGTATAAATTCTCTTTGTTGTCTTACGAAAAGTCAGACATGGATAAATGTGTGACAAAGTTTGAACCAGGTCATGTGTTCATATGACCCCATCCTCCGGCACATAGTGTAGGGGGCAACACTCTACGTTTGTCATGAAACCCTTTTCTGTCACATTGGACACTTTTTGGCATGCACATATGCAGCATCTGCCACACATTAAAGTTGCGCATTGCGAATTTAAACATGACAACACCATGTTCATACATATATATATATATATATATACTTCATCCATTCCTAAATACAAGTCTTTTTTAAAGATTTCACTACGAACTATATATATATGTATATATACATATTATAGAGTGTAGATTCACTTATTTTACTCCGTACATATATAGTTAGTACTAGAATCTCTAAAAAGACTTTTTTAAAAACTCTAAAAAGACTTATATTTAGGAACGGAGGTAGTATATATTTGGGACACTAGCGGGCGTGGTTGTGTTTTGCCCCTCTCTTGCATTTTTTTGTCTTTTATCCAAAAGATGATAGTATTATGTAATATAGCCAACGGAACTGACGAAACAACCGTATGCGATTGTATCCCCAACAGGCACGAGTGTGCTACTCTAACCGTGTGCGATGCCCGTACACAGCAAAATCGGCCTTGCCTAGTGGTGGCAATCGCAAGCGTCAGCTAGTGCAAAGGGTTAATGTGCACAGTAAAAACCCAAACCCGACAGCTACCTATAAAAGATCTCGCCGCCGGTGGCTAACAGCTAATTTTTCCGCCGATAGCTCGCCACCACCACCACACACACCAAATGGAACCGGTGCTCAACCATGGGGATGTGCACGGCGCCGTCCTGATAGTGTTGGACGACGACGTGATAGAGGATGCCGACGCTTTGGCCGCCACGGCGGGCAACGACAAACAGCCAGCTGCCGCGGCCGACGACGAAGGGATAGAGGATTCCGACGCGCTATCCTCCATGTCAATCAACGGTCAACCGTCATCTGCCGCGGCCGACGATGACGACGACAACCCCGAGTTTTAGCGTCGGATGTAGATTGCCATCGCTCTATCCGTCCTGGAATCGGGCCTCAATGCGTTCATGCGCGACGAGGATGAGTGCCGTCTCAGTGTCGGTTTGGAACAATCTATCGCATCTGCGGATGCCATCCGCAACGCGGCTAGGGATCTGAAGTAGCAGAAATGGCGGGAGAGTGCGAAGAGGAAGCAGAACTCAGATGCAGAGGGCAAAAAGAGGCGGGAGCAGGACTAGAAGGCGGCGAAGCAGTCTGCCACATGCCTCTCAGCCACGTTGGAGGCCAGTGCAGGCCTTGCAGCTGCGGCGGCAGCCCTTGCAACAGCGGCCACGGCGACCAGTGACGCAGCTCTAGCGAGAGCGGCGCCCGTCTGTATCCCGATGGCCCATATGGACGCCACGACATCTTCGTCGACAGCGGCAGACCTGACGAGAGGCGCCGCGGTTGCTCCGGCCGAGGTAGCCCCGCCGGTCTCTGCCGTGGAACCAGTGGAGCTCATTCACTTGATGAGCTCCTCTTAATACTCGTTCTGAGCCGCGGAAGGTCATGACGACGGTGGAGGCGTGGCGTTTGTATGCATCCATAGCGTAGTGAATATTTTGTGCAGTTCATCTTCATGTAAATTGATGAACTGTTTGTAAATTACTGAGCGTATGAACTAATGTCAACTAATCCGCTGCAAAATAAGGCATTTTGTGGTGAAAATTTGCCAAATGTTTGTGTCATCTATTTGTCGGCATGTGGAAATTTAGGATGAATTTCACGTGTGCGACTGAAATTGAGGTTGAACCGTGTGAGATGAACCCGCCTTGAGAAATCTCAGAAAGAGCTACCCACCTTGAGCGATGTAAAAATTCATGGTTTCGCGGCACGGCATTTCGTTACAGCGTACACACTTTATTATGTTAGAATCGTGTGCGATCTGGGTTGCTCCCGCCCAGTTCCTTTACCAAAATTTAAGTGGAAGCGATATTTCAACTGCATGCTGCCCTTCCTCGTCCACCGCACCGACCCTATAGTAAAATTTCAGCTATCGAGGCATTTGAACCGTCGCCATCCCTCGTCCACCATCATCTCCACCCACACCATTACTACTAAATTTTTCAGCAGCAGCGGCATATCAGCACCCCCCCCCCCCCGATCCACACAACACCCGCTCCCCCTTCCTCCCCCGCTTGAACCCTAGCTTGCCCCCGCCGCCGCCTTCCACCACTAACCTCAGCCGGCCTGCCTGTGCCTCATAGATAAACAAGTTTAGGGTCCACACCGATCCACATACACCATCGCCGCCCTGAGTTTTTAGATGAGGCCGGCGGTGTCCCTTTCCCCCAGATCCCCATTCCATACTCCAGAGAGTCGTAGCCTAATCAGCCCGACCACATCTCCCGTGGAGCTCGAGGAGTGTACGAGCAAAAAGAGGTCTATTATGGCCTCTCCGCCGTACGGTGGTGAGGTGGGCGCCCTCCGCGCCGACCCTTCAATCCTGGACGAACACCTCGCCGCGGGAGTCGGTGAGGACGATGCCTATGTTGCCATGCCGAAGGCTTCAAGTCTGCGGGCTCGCGTATTCCTGTATCTCAAGAGAGCCGACTACGACATCAAGCTCGTCAACATCACCAGCTTCACTCGAGCCATGTCACAAGTTAAGTGGTCCACCGGCAACGCCTCTGGTTCAATCATCGTCAATCTCTTCAAAGGCCCCGCCACTGATCTCCTCCGCCTCGTGGTCATGGATTTGCGATCCTTCTATGCCATCGAGCCCCTTTTGTCATTTCTTAAGAAAACGTTCTACGGTGGTGGCTTGGGATCCTTAGCTCCAAAGTCAGATCTCATCTACCAATATAATGGCACACACTACAACTGTTACAAGGGGAAACGTCCCATATGCGACATCAGGGAGCGCACCCTGGGCACCTCATATCCCAAGTGGAAGGAGCCCATCCATGACAAGTGGGGCAACATCCTGTGAGCAAATCATACTTTTTCTTGCTAGCCGTCTCATACCCATTGTTGTAGTAGCTTTTGCCATGCGATAATCATGCAATGTTTAATTGAGCATTTGTCCAGTTGTCAAGCAGATGCCTTGCTTTTCTGTATCTGGTTGTTAGGTTGGTTTCATTGAGTATTTGTCCAGTTTTCAATGGCTATAGTTGGTTGTTACAGTGAGCATGAATGCCTTGTTTCTTTCAGTTATTCACAATGTGATGTTCATTATGTGCAAGTATGAACTGTGCAGTTCAATTTCATCAATACCACCTGTTATGCCTGGTGTTATTAACCTGTGCCCTTAATTCCCGCTTTAAACATTTATGCCTTGTTTCTCTGAATTTGGTTGCCAGGTTGGTTGCAGTGAGCACTTGTCTAGTTTTCAAGCAGATGCCTTGCTTTTCTGTATCTGGTTGTTAGGTTGATTGCAGTGAGCATTTGTCTAGTTTTCAAGCAGATGCCTTGCTTTTCGTTATCTGGTTGTTAGGTTGGTTCCATTGAGCATTTGTCCAGTATCAAATCGCTATATTTGGTTGTTATAGTGAGCATATATGCCTTGTTTATTTCAAGCAGATACCTCGTATACCTGGGTAATGTTAAGCATGTTGTACTTATCCTGACTTTACACGTACTTGCACAGGACAACAATGGGAGTGGCCAACGTTTTCCACCGAGGTTCTTTTCATCCCTCCGCTTATACTCCACCCGTTCCATCATGTAGTGCATATAGATTTTTGTGATGTATCTACATATACCATCTAAAATGTATACAATATGAAATTTTTTGATGTATCTAATGAAATGGAATTGCAATTCTAGATGTAAATGTTTTTCTCTACAAACATGGTCAAAGTAAGTAAATGTTGACTTCTCAAAATGTTTATAGGCAACACATTGTGGAACTGATGGAGTAATATATTACACCATTCGGCAACTGCATTTTAAATTGTAATATCGGTTTCTTGCTTGTAGGTACATATTTCTTAGGTAAAGGTCCATTCCTGGACCCTTTTTCCGTGTGGGGCAACTAAATATTCATGAACCAGCATCAAGTGAGGAAACTGAAAATGATTGTTAGGGAAAAGATACGAACAATGCCAATTAGACTATTTGTTTACGCTCTATCCAACACAACAATGAGCTGTAGGATGGTAACTATGAACTCTGTAGGCTTCTATTAGTACTGCCCATAATGAGTTGTCACACAACGATGTCTGAATCTTTTTATTTTGCAGTGGTTCCCAAAGCAGTTTACTCAAGTTTACCTCGCAAAGTACATGATTGCTGGACATGCAATGATGGTTAAAATATATCATCGAGACTACAATGAGCATCGAGAAGCCATAATGAAGACAGTGAAGGATGGGCGGGCGGCCATCACTAGGGTCTGATCTAGAGTAGTTCGTGTGTTAGGCATGGAGGAGGGCACAATATGGGCATTCCTCTTCACCTTCTCCAGAACCAGAATGTCTTTCGGCTCTCTCTTTACCGTCTTTAATACAACCGTGGTTCCATCATTCTTTATTTGTCCCTTCTGTAGTTTTCCTTTTTTTAGAATTGATGCTTATGTAGTTCTTGAGTATATGTACATGTGAATCGAAATATGCACTCATTCTTAAACCTACATTTAAACATGATTCAATATGAAATACATGAATTCCTACTTTCAAATTTAAATTATGTGAATTATGAACAAAGGTATTTAATTAGGGGCAAATCATGCTCTGCAGGCCATTACAATGCACACAGTTTGGGAAAGCAAAACGTTTGCGATCAACTTCAACATCACACACGTTTCTCCATTCGCGGCGTGTGCGATGAGTCTCGTCTTCGCACACGGTCAGACGAGAAAGAACGTGGGAGATTAACAACACTAGCGTTTGTGCTAGTCTCCTTATCACACACGATTTCGTATTTTGAACTGTATATGATATCGTGCCCATTGTAAATGTTGGTCAAAGAAGAACGCGTGCGATAGGCCTTCATCCGACACAATTAGTCTGGATGACACGTTTGGGAAATATGGAACACACGTTTGGGACGTTTTATAAATCACACATGCTTATCAAAAACGCCGTGTGTGGGATAAACGTATGCACTCTTATATCATATCACAGACGGTAATAGTGGAACTAAATTTGTGATAGCCCCCTTATCATACACGCTTTATAATCGTGAACTGTTTGCAATTTGGTGCACATCGTAAACGGTGCGCCACAGAATAGCGCGTGCGATGTTAGTGTGATCTCACACGAGTTGCAAGGATGAACCGTATGGGAAATAAACCATATCTCAAATGATTGCCCGGTAACCCTCATTTGTGATAGATGCGGACATCCCATACGCTTAGTTTTGCCAAACGTTTGCGTTCGTTGGCCACCATCGCCGATGGGTTTGCCGTGTCGTGTGGGACGGACCCCCCCCTATCGCCCACACATACAAGGCGATGGTTTACAACTACGTTGCGGAAAGGGGTTAAAAACTGTTTGTATAGCATGTCGCTGCACCGGTGTAGCATCACATTCAAGCTCAAAAGTCTTATTAAACTAAGGAAGTTGGAGTAAGGGAGCGTGTGATAACTTATCTTTCAATACCGTGAAGGCTTCTTCCTGTGTGATGCCCCAAACAAAAGGCACATCCTTCTTTGTAAGCTCACTGAGAGGTGCGGCAATGGTGCTGAAATCTCTCACAAAACGCCTATACAAAACAACGAGGCCAAGAAAACTCCTCACTTGTGTGATAGTTTTGAGCTGCGGCCAACTCTCAGTAGCTTCAATCTTGGCTTTATCAACTTCAATTCCTTGTGGAGTAACAACATAGCCAAGAAAAGATAATCGGTCTGTGCAAAAGGTGCACTTCCCAAGGTTACCAAACAAACGTGCATCACGTAGAGCAATAAAAACAACAAGTAAATGTTCCAAGTGCTCCTCCAAAGATCTACTATAAATAAGTAGATCATCAAAAAAGACTACCACAGATCGTCCACTGAAAGCACGTAAAACCTCGTTCATTAATCTCATGAAAGTGTTAGGTGCATTAGTTAACCCAAAAGGCATGACTAACCACTCATATAATCCAAACTTAGTTTTAAATGTTGTTTTCCATTCATATCCCAATTTCATACGAATTTGATCGTATCCACTACGCAAATCAACTTTGGAGAAAATTGTAGAGCCACTTAATTCATCAAGCATATCATCTAGCCTAGGAATAGGATGATGATAACGTATAGTAATATTATTAATGCCTCTACAATCAACACACATATGCGATGTACCATCCTTTTTCGGCACTCGAATAATAGGAGCAGCACAAGGAGTAAGGGATTCGCGTATATAACCTTTGTCGAGCAGCTCATGTACTTGACGCATAATCTCCTTCGTCTCCTCTTGATTAGTACGGTATGGAGCACGGTTGGGTAGCGATGCACCGGGAATTAAGTCAATCTGATGCTAAATCCCTCGAATAGGTGGTAATCCCGGTGGCACATCTTGTGGAAAGACGTCAGCGAACTCCTTCAAGATGTTAGTGACAGCAGGGGGCAAAGTGAGAGGCACGTCCTCGAATGAAAATAATACCTCTTTGCACACAAAAGCATAGCAAACAGATGTAGTAACATCCAAATCAGTAATATCAGATTTAGTGGCAAGTACACATCCACTCTTCAATTTTATTTCAAATGGAACACTAGATGATGGTTGATTAGGCTTATTATGTTGCTCAATCTTTGCCTCAATAACGACTTGACCCTAGCCTAACCCCTCACGCACGCACACAGCTCTAAAAAGAAAATAAACTAATACTAAAATAAAAGACTCCAATCCTTTTACATCTTAGATTTGATTTTCTAGCTAACAAGCCTAAGAATATTAAAGGAGGACCCCAGCCCGTGTCCTTCAATGACATAAAATCTCGTAGTAGCCTCGAAGTCTTGTTAAGTTGAGAAGCCTTCTCTGTACGTGGAACTGGCCAGAATAAAAATAAATATTTTTCCTTGACGTTGGTGACTGAGCCAAATACTATGTCACATCTGGCTTGTTTCTTTGCATCAAGTAGGTTACCTTCTCTTTCCAAATACTAATGAACGTTGATTTCTCCCTGCCAAAGCGAGCTTGATCAATATTGCATGCATTGCTCCTGTCTTGATTTAGCACGTCACCTTGCATGCAATTATTCTCTTTTAATATATGATCGTCCATAGGCATTTCTTTCTTTAACAAATTGACATCCGATTGTATTTTATGAACATCAACAACACTTACATCCGCCATATCATCAGCTGCAACCGCCATAGTTAAATTACCCACGGTCGTGTCCGTATCCTCGACACCCTGTTCTTCACTTGCAATAAGAGCCAAAGTCTCCTCATCATAATCACTAGCGGACGCATAACCACCATCCCGAGTAAAAATCATCACGCACTTGGAAGGGCATTCTCTCGCATAGTGACCTCCACCCTGGCAACGAAGACAAATAACCTCATGTGTTTGCCCTGTAGATGCCATGGATGAAGAAGAGCTCTATGCAGGCCCCGAAGGTGTGCCCTTGCTAGAAGCTTGTGGCGATGCCTGTTTTCTTGTATCTCTATTGGAGTTGCCGGCTGAAGTAATTGGTGTTGTAGTAGGATGTGTGGATGTGGTACATGGTGTCCATGATGAAGATCGACCTACGGAAAAAGTAGTTCTTGCCACTGCATGTCGATCCTGCACTTCACGTTCAACTTTGCAAGCAAGATGGAATAAACGAGTGATGGTGTTATACTCCTTAGATTCTAGAATAATATGAATCTCTCTATTTAATCCACCCATAAAACTTGCAAGCATAGCTTCATTCTCCTCAACAATACCACATATAATCATGCCAGTTTGTAATTCCTGATAATATTCCTCTATAGAATTTTTTCCTTGTCTTAAGCGCTGCAAATTTTGAAGCAATTCACATTGATAACATGATGGAACCCAACGATTACGCATAGCTGTTTTCAAAGCAGCCCAAGTAGTAGGGATATTATCATGATGTATTCTACAATGTTCAGACCACCAAACACAAGCAAAACTAGTGAATTCACAAATAGCAGCTGCAACACGTCTATCCTCAGGAAATTGTAAGCAAGTAAAATGTTGTTATGTTTCTAACTTCCAAGTAAGATATATATTAGGAACACATCTACCCTCAAATGTCAGAATATGCAATTTAAGTTTAGGGAGATGGTCATGATCCGTACCTGAGGGGGTGGTGCAGCCCTACCATTGCGATCATATGCATGCAGACGACCTGGTGCTTGTGCTGGTGGTGCCCCTGGTGCTGATTTGGAGCAACCAATCCTTGATCATCATAATCACCATCGTAGTCCTCATTCTGGTCAACCATGGTAGCAGCAACAACTACAGAAGCTACAGCAGTAGCAGCAGTAGCAACGACACCAGAATTTTGGCCGTTCTCGATAGGCACACGTTACGCTCATCCCACAAAATTTGCCGATGTTGTTGTTGTTGTTGCTACCGAGGTATGACAGGTGCAGCAGGTAGTGGTAGACGTGAAAGCACCTCATTGAACTTAGCATCCATCTTGGTGTCCAAAGTCTTCTCCAATCCATCTAGCTTCTCCATGGCTCCTCCAAGGCTGGTCACCAAGTCATGCACCTGTTCACCCATCATTTGTTGAAATTTATAATGGAGTTGTTTGTTCGTCATGCTCTCCCTGTCGATCTCATCTGCTTGTGAACCTGGCATGGTTAGCAGCAATAGGAACACACAAGAATATGAACTTACAGACTACGAGGAAGTGGTGGTGCTGGTGGTGGTGTGTCAAAAATCAGTCAATCAAATCTCAAATTCTTACCAATTCTTACCCAGCAGTAGGCGGTGATCGACAACCGTTGTAGTCAAAACTCTCAAAGCTTGGATAAAGCGATTCCCAGGTGGTATCAAACACACGAAGTAGTAGTATGTGGAGCTGGGATGGCTTATAATATAGTAGCAAAAAGGGTCAGCAATGATCAATTCAGAGTTGCGAAGTTGAATAAATGCTCAACGACGGTACTATGCTGGTCCTAGGCTAGACCGTGCTGGAGACACGAGCCTAGAACACTAACAAAATCACGACGCTGCAGGTAAACAAGGGAGGAGCACACTCTGAATCTCTCTTTTATTTGGCGTTGTTTTTTTTTGCGCTCTTTTTTTTTTTGCTCGGCTACATTTTTTTTGGAAAATTCTTGGAATGGTCTAAAAACTGCCTAGCAAGAATTTTCCAAACTTAGTTTTTTTTGAAACATGAACTATTTTTCTTCTAAGAGTATCATGAATGTTGGGGAGTCTACCTTGCCCACGACACGTACTAGGGCGTGATCTGGAAATCGAAAACAGAGAAGCAAATAAGTGACTCGGACTAAGATTGGTGGCAGATATGAATCTGGTGGAACTAGTGGCAGATATATGTAGGGGCGGTGGAACACGGACCGGTGGCGAATCTGTGATGGAGGTGGACTCAGATTGCCGTGATGGCGGATATGTGGTGGTGGTATATGGACTCGGATTTGTGGAAAATATGCGGTGGTGGTATATGGCAGTGGTGATGATGGTGCGGCGGCGACATGACAAACCTTTGAACAAAACTCGAAACTCTAAAAGACTAGACGCTAAGACCAACAACTAGACACAATGATGCAACGACAATTTCAACAAGGAAAATACCGAACAGAAAATTGCAAAAGGCTCAGATTGGTTCGGATAGGATGAGCTAACCCTAATTTTTTTGTGGATTTTTCATGGACAATAGGTATGAAGAATAGATACGATCTAAACTACAAAAAACTAGTATCTCACCGAGAAACCTGGAAATCTGATACCACTTGATAGAGGCGAAGTTGTCCCTGTCTTTCGATGAGATGTGACTATCGTTTATGGTAGAGTCAACTTTGACGATCCGACTACGAACGTGCGAGGACGTCGCGCCTTACCAATCGCTAAACCAACTCCGAGAGGTTATTGACCATGTTGGAGCACAATCAACCTGACCACGCGGGTCTGTTTCCTGCACACAAATGAAGAACAAGCAAGAAACTGAGATTGCAACCTGGATATTGCGAAATAAGAGGAAAGCTTCATTGATGAAAGTGGGGTTCTGTGATGCCTTGGTCTGGTCGTGGAACACGAATGCGAAGTTGTAGCTATGTCGAACTTTTAATTTAAACAAAACCCAATTCTAAACATCGCCCTAAAGGCTGTATATATATGGGGGAATAGAGGGGGATTTCGTGGCCCCTTGGAGGAGGGGTCCGAAACCAACCTAACTCCGTTTTCCCACACATACGAACTCTAAAAACATCCTATAATGTGGTATTTCGAAATTACATGGGTCTGGCCCAAAAATAAGGTGGCGCAACACCTATAATAGTCTATGGATGAAATTTATAAAGTGGCATCTTGAATATTTCGTCCAAGCCTTCATGCTCACATTATGGTGGCTTCAATGTGCGAAAATCACCACTGGAAGCTCCATTGTTCTTTCTCGCGCGCGCACCTTCTTCTCCATGCTTGTTCCTGCTCCAATGACCATCCTTCTTGTCCATGCTAGGTCCCTCATTCATGAGTAAAACAAAAGTATCTAATTTATGCAGCATCATATGTTCATGAACATTAGAAGGATTTCCAAGAAACGAAAGTACCTGGTAATTCAATTGGCATGTGCGAGCTCTAGTAATTGGTCCAGTATGTATAACAGCAGGGGTTGTGCGTGTAACAATGCTATTCATGTCCTCATCAAAATGGATAGAGGCTAAGCCTATCAAGAACCTCGACTCGGCGGCTGCAATCAAGTTCATCAAGGAGATAATCTTCAGGTTCGGAGTACCCCACAACATCTTCACTAATAACCGAAACAACTTCGATTTTGAAGAGTTCCGAAAGTTCTGCTACTCCCACGGCACTCAGGTCGATTACGTCTCAGTAGCTGACCCGTAGTCGAATGGACAGGCAGAGCAGGCGAATGGATTAATACTTCAGGGGCTGAAGCCACGCCTCATGCGCGACCTGAAGCACGCTACAAGGGCTTGGGCTCCGAACTACAATCGGTCCTCTGGAGCTTGCGGACGACCCCAAATCGGTCCATTAATCACACTCCCTTCTTCATGGTGTATGGGTCAGAAGCAGTCCTGCCGGGTGATCTACTTCACAACTCCCCCCGAGTGGAGTTATATTCAGAGACCGAAGCTGAAGAAGGGCAACAGGACGGACTAGATCTTCTAAAGGAGGAATGAGAGTTGGCACTTATCAGGTCAACGCTCTACCAGTAGGACTTGAGGCGGTACCATGATATGCAGGTCATAGGCCGCACCTTTCAAGAAGGTGACCTCATCCTCCGACTAGACCAACAGAAGCCTCGCAAGCTAGCGCCCCCGTGGCAAGGGCCCTTTGCGAATCACAGGTCCTGAAAAATGGAGCCTACCGGCTCTATGATTTCGAAAAAGATAGAGAAGAGCCCAGTGCTTGGAACACGGACCTGTTCCGCATATTCTTTACTTAGGATAATTTTTTCCTTATTGCAATAGTTTCTGAGTGAATCTCGTTGAATAAATTTTTTACTTTTCCTGTATATCATCGAATTTGGTAAAGAAAAAAAAATTCACTCCGGTGATTTCCAACACTCAAGAACTTCTACATGCCCCCAGTGAGTGAAAGGCTTAGCTGCCATCCAGAAATCGCCTAAGTTAAAAGATACTCCGAGTGAGGACACCGTCCACACTTGGGGGCTTAGTTGCAATCCATAAATCGCCTAAGTTAAAAGATACTCCCAGTGAGGACGTCGTCCACACTCGAGGGCTTAGCTGAGATCAAGAAAATCTCCTAAGTTAAAAAATACTCTGAGTCAGGATATCATCCACACTCGGGGGCTTAGCTGTGATCCTAAAATCACCTAAGTTAAAAGATACTCCGAGTGAGGACAAGCCCACACTCGGGGGCTTGGCTGTGATCCGGAAATCACCTAAGTTAAAATATACTCCGAGTGAGGACATCATCCACACTCGGGGGATTAGCTACGATCCACAAATTGCCTAAGTTAAAAACACTTTGAGTAAGGACATCGTCCACACTCGGAGGCTTACCTATGATCCAGAAATCACCTAAGGCAAATAAACTAAGCAAACATTCGTCATTCAGATGAAAGCAAACCAACAGACTGCGAATTGATAAAAAACAAAAGCTCAAGTAGCAGGAGCCTAGGGATCGAATAAAGTTTAAACGGTTACATTGACCACTTGGCATTCCGAGGCAAATTCTGTAAAGACTTAAAGTTTTTTCATAGGATCACTCTGCGAGCAAAGGAGCAGCAGCTTTGACGAAGCACGTTGATGCCGTCGATGATCCTAGTGGCGGCCTCGATGAACGTCTCCATGAAGTCCTCAAACTTGGCCTTCTACCTGTTGACGACCTTGAGGGACCTCAACTTCATCTCATCCACGTCCTTGCAATGGACTCGGATGAGAGAGAGGGCGATGTTGTCGCCGCATCGGGCCGCAAACTTCTTCCACGACTACTCTCGGCTAGGAGCGTCAATCAGGTGAACAAAGACCAACTCCTGGTCGTTCAGGAGATCCTCCTTGGGCATCAACTCCTTGTTGATCTTCGCAATGGCGAAGCGCAGCCGAATATTGTACTCCAACCGAAGGAGGGCTAAAGTTGAGTTGTCCCTGAGGAGCAACGGAGTGGGATCTGATGAGGACACCCCTAATAATGTTACACCCAAATCCCTTGCAGCTATACATATTGAACCAATTACTAGAGCCGCGCACGCCAATTGAATTACCACGTACTTTCGTTTCTTGGAAATCCTTCTAATGTTCATGAACATATGATGCTGCCTAAATTAGATACCTTTGTTTTACTTATGAATGAAGGACCAAGCATGGCCAAGAAGGATGTCCATTGGAGTGGGAACAAGCATGGAGAAGAAGGTGCGCGCGCGGGAAAGAACAATGAAGCTTTCAGTGGTGATTTACGCACTTTGAAGCCACAATAATGAGAGCATGAAGGCTTGGACGAAAAATTCAATATGCCACTTCATAAATTTCATCCATAGGCTATTCTAGGTGCCGCACCACCTTATTTTTGGGCCAGGCCCATGTAATTTCAAAATATCACATTATAGGATGTTTTCAGAGTCCGTATGTGTGGGGAAATCGAGTTGGGGTTGGTTTCGGTCCCCTCATCCAAGGGGTCACGAAATCCCCCTCTATTCCCCCATATATACAGCTCTTAGGGCGTTGTTTAAACTTGGGTTGTGTTAGATTAAAAGTTCGCTGTAGCTGCAACTTCGCGTCCTTCGTTTGTGTTCCACGACCAGACCAAGACGTTCCAGAACCCAACTTTCATCTATAAAGCTTTCCTCTTATATTCGCAATATCCATATTGGGATTCAGTTTCTTGCTTGTTCTTTGTTTGTGTGCAGTAAATAGACTCTCGTGGTTAGGTTGATCGTGCACCGGCGTGGTCAATAACCTCTCGGAGTTGGTTTAGCCACTGCTAAGGCGCGATGTCCTCGCACGTTCGTAGTCGGATCGTCAAAGTCTACTCCAGCAAAAACGATAGTCACATCTCATCGAAAGACAAGGACAACTTCACCTCTATCAGGTGATATCAGAGCTAGTTTTTCAGCGCTCTTTTTTTTGTGCTCAACAATAAAAAAAATTCGAAAAAGTCTTAGAATGATCTTAAAACTGACTAGCTAGAATTTTCCACACTAAGTTTTTTTGAAACTAGACCTATTTCTCTACTGCGGGCAACACGAAAGTTAGGGAGTCCGACTTGATCATGACACGTAGTATGGCATGATCTGGAAATCAACAACAAAGCAGCAGATATTGGACTCAGACTAGGATTGGTAGCGGATATGAATCTGGTGGAAATCGAACTAGTGGCGGATATATGTAGGGGCGGTGGAACACGGACTGGTGGCGAATATATGATGGAAGTGGAATCGGATTGGCGTGATGGCAGATCTGACTCCTCTAGTGATTATGATAAGGAGACGTTGGCTCTTATTGCAAGTGAAGAACGTGGTGTTGATAACCCACAAGTATAGTGCATCACAACAGTCTTCACGGGTAGTATTTCACCCTAATTTATTGATTCGACACAAGGGGAGCCAAAGAATATTTATTGGCCTTGACAGTTGAGTTGTCAATTCAACCGCACTTGGGATATCTCTCTGCAGCAAAGGTTTAGTAGCATGGCAAATATTAGTAGCGAAAGTAACAGTAGCAGTGACAGTAGCAATTTCGTAGCAGTTGTGACAGTAGCAGTAGCAATAGTAACTTAACAAGCTTCAGTATATGTAAAGCGTAGGCATGGGGATCGGTGATGTATAATGATTTTGATGACATCAATCATGTAACAGTTACACACTAGGGCGACATAGAACTAGCTCCAATTCATCAATATAACGTAGGCATGTATTCCGTATATAGTCATACGTGCTTGCGATAAGAACTTGCATGACATCTTTTGTCCTACCCTCCCATGGCAACGGGGTCCTATTGGAAACTAAGGGATATTAAGGCCTCCTTTTAATAGAGAACCGGAACCAAGCATTAACACATGGTGAAGGCATGAACTCCTCAAACTACAGCAATCACCGGAAAGAATCCCAATTATTGTCACCTTGGGGTATGCGGATCAAGTAGGCATGGCACCCGCAGGGTATGGGTACGGGTGGAGCCTCCCCATACCCTTACACGTCCCGCCTGAGCTTACCCATCACCCTTACCCATACCCACCAACGGGTACAATTATTTCCCATACCCGTTACCCGATAGGGTAGACGGGTACCCGCGGGTAAAATTACCCATGTTTGCAAAGCATCAATTTGAACAACTTATAGTCATAAACTGCATCATATAATATAGTTTACGGAAATAGATTATAACAACAACATATACTTATAAACAACATCATATAGTCGTAAACAACAACACATAGGCATACACTTTCAGTTTACAAATTCTTGACATAGTGTAGATTGTAGAGATAATTTTCAGTTTACATAGATTTTATATGGGTACATGGGTATGTATGGGTTACATGATCCCATACCCGTACCCGCTTTACCCAATGGGTTTCAGATTTTCCTATTTGTATACCCATGGGTAAATTTTTGTCCCATACCCTTACCGTAATAAGGTTTTTACCCATAGGGTACGTGGGTAATGGGTACCCATTGCCATCCCTAGGATCAAGACACGTAATAGGTATATGCAACTTGCAAGATAGGATCCAAATAAATCTTATATTCAGAGGTAATATAATATGTTCAGATCTGAAATCATGGCACTCGGGCCCTAGTGACAAGCATTAAGCATAGCTAGGTCATAGCAACAACAATCTCAGAACATAGTGGATACTAGGGATTAAGCCCTACCAAACTTAACTCGATTACATGATCAATCTCACCAACCCCACCACCGTCCAGCAAGCTTACAAAGGAATTACACACTCCCGATGGTGAGCATCATGGCGGTGTTGATGGAGAAGGGTTGGTGATGACGACGGCGACGATTTCCCCTCTCCGGAGCACCAAACGGACTCCAGATCAGCCCTCCCGAGGAAGAACAGGAGGTGGCGGCGGGTCCATCTCTTGAAACGCGATAAAAACTTCTCTCCAATTTTTTCTCCGAAGATGTGATTTTATAGGACAGGAATCAGGGTTGGAGGAGCCTTGTGGGCCCCACAAGCCATCAGGGCGCGGCCTAGGGGGGCGCCCTGTTGGCTTGTACCCCACAGGTGGCCTCCCTCTGGCAGGTCTTCGCTCCATAATTCATTATAATTCCCAAAACAAATCCAGAAAAAGTTTCGTCCAATCCCGAGAACTTTTATTTCTGCACAAAAAATAATACCAAGGTAGTTCTGCTGAAAACAACGTTAGTCCGAGTTAGTTCCATTCAAATCATGCAAATTAGAGGTCAAAACCAGAGCAAAAGTGTTTGGAAAAGTAGATACGTTGGAGACGTATAAACTCCCCCAAGCTTAACTCATTGCTTGTCCTCAAGCAATTCAGTTGACAAACTGAAAGTGATAGAGAAAACTTTTACAAACTCTTTTGTTCTCGTCATTATACACATGCTTAGCTAGTGCTCAAGTTTTCCCCATAAAATATAAATAACCACATCCATGATAGCAATTAAACATCATATTAACTCATGGCAATACATAACCAACTAGCAAGCAAATAATAAGATATCTCACATGCCAACAATTTATCAAAACAATCATGATATAATATGGTGACATGGTATTTCGCTAGCCCTTTCTGAGACCGCAAAACATAAATGCAGAGCACCTCTGAGGTTCCAATAGCAACTAAACATTATAATTCAGAGTAGGAAAGATCCAGTCATGTTCATATCCAACATTAACTAGACTCAATGCATAAGAATGACAATAGTGCTCTCCAGTCTGGTGCCTTTAGTAAGAGGATGATGACTCAACATAAAAGTAAATAGATAGGCCCTTCGCAGAGGGAAGCATTGATTTGCAGAGGTGCTAGAGCTCAAGTTTTAAAACAGGATTGAAATTTAAAAAATTGGGTGGTGCAATTTTCTTGTCAATGTTACGACAAAGGTTTTCAATATCTTCCATGCTAAACTCATTATTGGCAGTTCCCAAACAGAATAGTAAAGTTCACTCCTATCCACCATCCATACACAAACCATGGCTGACCGAATCGACGGATGCCTGCCAACATATCAACTGTCCCAAGGAGTTTTGTTTAATTAATTTTTGATTATACAGGACTGGGCATCCTTTTTACCAGCCTCTCACGTACAATGACGGCGAATAAACAACCGTCTTGAGAATAACTCACTTAGCATGGAAGATACTGACCGCGTCGTCGCTCCATGACCGAGATGCGTGCACAAAATAGATGTTTATTTGAATATTTAGAGATGGCACATGCAAATTTACTTGGAACGGCATGGTAATACCGCATATAGGTAGGTATATGGTGGACTCATGTGGAATAACTTGGCTTAAAGGTTTTGGATGCACAAGCAGCATTCCCGCTTAGTACAGGCGAAGGCTAGCAATAGGTTGGGAAGCGACCAGCTAGAGAGCGAAAACGGTCATAGATATGCATTATGAATAATTAAAATTGGACATAGCATGAGTAGGATATGAACACTATGACTTTAAACATCATGAAGGCTTCATTCGTTTTGAATCAACTACATGTTTGCACATGGGCCAAGCCAAGCCGCTTGAATTTCTCAGAGGGAAATACCATACTACCATACCACATCATAACCATTTTAATGCATGTTGGCCTATAAGATAAATCATAATTCACTACTAGCTATTTAAACATGGCATGAGAAGCTATAATCTCTAATTTTCATCATGAACATGTTCACTCATAATATACTGAATCAACATCGAACGAGCTAAACATATTTACAAAAACGGAAAACAAGAAGAGTTCATACCAGCTTCCTTTGCCACGATCACTTCATCAAATATCGTCATTATTGCCTTTCACTTGCATGACCGATGATGTGATAATAATAATAGTGCAAGAATACCGTGGACTAAGCTGTAATCTGCAGGGCGGTTTTGGGCAAAGGAGAAGACCCGGTAATATTGGCTCTCTCTTAGATCAACAATAAAGCATATAAGAGCCACTCAACATTTTTATCGTGGTCTTCTCCTTTCGAAGTCTCAACAAAAAAAGAAATTCAGAGAAACACACTGCGATATTTTTGGAGTTTTTGTTTTTCTCAAGCAAGCAAATAAACTAAGGGAAAACAAGAATGAGAAAAACTATTTACACGAGAAAGCTCCCAACATGCAAAGGAAATTTTTTGGGTTTTATTTTTAATGCTGAGGATAATTAAACGAGGAAAGAAAACTAAAAAGAAGCGAGAAATATTTTTGGGTTTTCCAAAGTTTTTCAAACACACAAGAGGAAAGCGGAAAAAATAAAACTAATATGGATATACAATGAAAGAGGATGAACACCGACAATTTATATGAAGTGTGTGAACATGAATATAATGTCGGTGAGAAATACATACTCCCCCAAGCTTAGGTGTTTGCCTAGCTCGGTGATCACCACTGATAATAGCCATCAGGTCCGGGAAAGTGTTCCGGCTGGGGCACCTGAGCATCCCACGCCTGGACCTCGGCCTCCACAGCAGTCAGCTCATTCCAGTAAGCAATTATATCTTCTGGCATTATTCTGTATCGATTCCTGGCATGATAGTTAAACAAAGAGGGCGCAAGCAAAGAAATAATATCGCAAGTCTTCTCGCTAAATACTAAGCTATAACGAAGATGTTGTGGTGGTTGTGGTTTCTCAATGAATTGGTGTTCCATCATAGACCGGTGATCAAGATAAACCTTAGGCAATAAGTAATCAGTAGGGCGTATAACAACTTCAAAACGCTTTGCCAAGCGAGTGGTATAAATACCACCATGAACCTTACCCTTGTTTCGGTTAAGATTTAATCGATGCGCAACAATAGCTCCTATGTTGTAAGTATTATCACCATAAAGTGCACGGCGTAGAATAGCCATGGTAGGGGCACTGAGGCCACCACCCTGTTCCATTGCAGTTATGCATTTTCCTATAAACAGAGAAAAGTAGTGCACGGAAGGAAATTGCAAACTAGTAGCTCTAGCGTTTGACACACCCCTAGTTTCTCCCACAGTTAAGGTTTGGAGGAAGTCCTCAAACTCCTCGGGCTTAGGCTCACGCATTCCCCCGTCAGAAGGAAGCAAACATATTTCACAAAAATCATGTAGAGGCAATCCATAGTTGGTGGCATAAAGATCAAAGTGTACTGTGGGAACACCGGGCGTATTTGTGAAGTAAAAGTTTCACACGAAGGAATTAGTAAGGAGATAATATTAGTCACACTCATCTGCGAGGAAGTCGGTAAGCCTGGCATTTGCAATGAATTGCATGAATTCTTCATAAAAGCCCGCTTCGTTCATGAAGGGCGTGTGTGGCCATTCACAGGGCCTAACCTCCATGTTGTGAACAATGTTGACATCGCGGTCCTGAGTTCTCCTAACAACTCCCTCGGGGCTCCAGCTTGAAGAAACTTTCTTTAAGAAATTCATTTTCCTAAGCACAAATTTCTGAAATTTTTGAGCAACAAATTATGTCAATAAAACCTTGCAAGATTGATAGAAACTACTCACAATGATGCCTAGAGGCCATATCAAGCATGCATACTACTTGGAACTCAAAGAATTCAACATGCAAGCTCATTTTCTGTAGCACCAAGTGTAGCACATTATGCAAAATATAAACCATGAAAACAAAACTAATTGGAGGAATGGAGGAGTCACATACCAAGGAACAATTCCTCAAAATAGTTTCAGAAACGGAGTTCCGAGCAAAGAGATAGAAAATTTCAGTTTCTAGGGGAAGAACACGGGAGAGAGAGCTAGGGAATTTTTCCTGGAGGTAGGAGAAGGAGTGGGCTGAAGGGATAAGGCAGGGGGCCCTGTGGGCCCCACAAGCCATCATGGCGCGGCCTAGGGGGGTGCCCTGTTGGCTTGTGGCCCACAGGTGCACTCCCCTGCTGCAATTTTTATGCCAAAAAATCTTATATATTCCAGAAAAAATCATGTTAAAATTTTGTGGCAATCTGAAACTTTTTATTTTTGGGCATTTTTCTAAGTACGGAAAGAAAACAGAAAAACAGAAAATCATGCTAATTTATTTTATATAAACTACAAATAACTGGGGATAAACTTTTGATACAGAGAGTTGTGAGGACTAAATTCATCAATCACATGCCTTCCGAAAAGGATCCATTAATAAGGTTGATCAAGTCTTATTAACAACCTTTTCCGGTTAACATGCAACCGAAGAATTTTTGTATATCACTAGGTTACCTCAATGGGGATTTGCATCTGCTCAACAATAAGATTATAATATTTCTTCTTGACAGTAGGTAGAGGACTTGCAAAACTTCCAATGATAACTGTGGTGGTAGGCTCATGACATTAATATTATTAACTAAAGTTTGCTTCTTCGGGAAATGCACGGTATGTTTCTTGCCATTGACATGAAAGGTAACCTTGCTTTTATTGCAATCAATTACATCCCCTGCAGTACCTAGAAAGGGTCTACCAAGGATGCTAGACATATTGTCGTCCTCGGGCATATCAAGAATAACAAAGTCTGTCAAGATAGTAACATTTGCAACCACAACAGGAACGTCCTCACAAATTCCAATAGGTAAAGTAGTGGATTTATCGACCATTTGCAAAGATATCTCAGTAGGTGTAAGCTTACTCAAATCAAGTCTTTTATAAAGGGAGAAAGGCATAACACTAACACCGGCACCTAAATCACACAAAGCAGTTTTAACATATTTTCTTTTAATAGAGCAAGGTATTGTGGGTATACTAGGATCTCCTAGCTTCTTAGGTATTCCTCCATCAAATAATTGGCTAGCGTAGTAGCGATTTCAGTTTCAGGTATTTTTCTTTTGTTGGTAATATCATCTTTCATATACTTAGCATACGGGGGCATTTTCAGTATATCAGTCAAACGAATAAGCAAAAGGATAGGTCTAATCATTTCAGCAAAGCGCTCAAAATCTTCATCGTCCCTACTTTTAGAAGGCTTACGAGGGAATGTCATGGGTTTTCAAACCCATGGCTCTCTTTCCATTCCATGTTTTGTAGCAACAAAGTCTCTCTTATCATAACGTTTATTTTTAGGAGGTGGGTTATCAAGATCCTTGGCAGGTTCTATCTCTACATCGTTATCATGTTCTTTATTACTATCTAGTGGAGCATCTACATGCACAGTATTATTTTCATCTTCCCTTTCATTATCACTAGGTGCATGTTTATTACCAAACTGGGTCTCAGTATCAAAAATAGAAACATCATTATGGTTCTTAGTGGGTGTTTCCATAACAGGTTCACTAGGAGCATAAAAGTTCCTATCATTTTTCTTCTTCTTTTTCTTACTAGAGGAACTAGGTGCATCAACTTTAATTTTCTGAGAATCATGTTCTATTCTTTTAGGATGACCTTCCGGATAGAGAGGTTTTTGGGTCATACGACCTCCCCTAGTCGTTACTCTAACAACATGATCATTCATATTATTATTTACTTCAGCAAGCAAATCATTTTGTGACTTAGCAACTTGGTCTAGTTGAGTGTGAACCATAGAAGCATGTTTACCTAGACCTTTGACATCATTCACAATACTAAACATCAAGTCACTTAAGTGGTCTATCATTATGGCATTACGTATCAATTGATCCTTAACATAGTTATTGAAGTGTTCTTGCTTAACATCGTAATTGTCATATTCGTCCATGCATTGTTCAGGAGTCTTAGTGTAAGGTATATCATTTTCGCTAAAGGAACGGAGAGAGTTTACCTCTACTACCTGTGTCGGGGTATCAAGTCCACGTATTTCTTCAATAGGTGGTAGTTTCTTGATATCCTCAATTTTAATACCTTTCTCCTTCATAGATCTTCTTGCTTCTTTCATATCTTCAGGGTTGAGGAATAGAATACCTCTTTTCTTTTGAATAGGTTCCGGAGGTGGTTCAGGAAGCGTCCAATCATCGGCATTTTGCAATATGTTATTCAATAATTCTTCAGCTTGACTGACAGTTTTTCCCTGAAAACACAACCAGCACAACTATCTAGGAAGTCCCTAGAAGCATCGGTTAGTCCATTATAAAAGATATTGAGAATTTCATTTTTCTTAAGAGGACAATCAGGCAAAACTCTAAGTAACTGGAGAAGCCTCCCCCAAGTTTGAGGGAGATTCTCTTATTCAATTTGTGCAAAGTGAAATATTTCCTGTAAGGCAGCTTGTTTCTTGTGAGCAGGAAAATATTTTTCAAAAAAGTAATGAAGCATATCCTGGGGACTACGCATACAACCAGGTGCAAGAGAAAGGAACCATTCCTTAGCCTCGCCTTTTAGTGAGAAAGGAAAAAACCTGAAGGATATAATAGTAACATATCTTTTCGTCATTGGTGAACAAAGAAGCAATATCATTTAATTTCATGAGGTGTTCGACAACAGTTTCATTTTAATAACCCTGGGAAGGATCAGACTCTACTATAGGAATTAACTCAGGGTCCACAGAGAACTCATAATCCTTATCAGTAACAAATATAGGAGAAGTAGCAAATTTAGGATTATGTTTCATTTTCTCCATCATAGATTTTTCTTTTAGTTTGCATAGCAGTTTCTTCAAGTCATCTCTATTTTCACAAGCAAAGAAATCCCTAGCTGTTTCCTTGTCTATGACATTTCCTTTAGGTACATGAGGCAATTCATATCTATTAGGAGTGCGAGGTGTAACAGGTGATTCAAAGTCCTCATCAGTTTCGGCATTTTCAACTTCTCTAGCTTTAGCACTATGAGCATCAAGTAATTCATTCAGTGGCACAGTTTCAGTTTCAACATGTGTAGGAATAGTATCATCATTAATTTCAGAAGTAGCATCATCAAGTTCATGTGACATATCAAGACGATCAACAGGCGGTGGTGTAACAAGCTGTAGGTGAATCAAAAGCAGGGCTAGATGGCAGTTCCTTACCTCCTCTCATACGAGAGGGGACGATCTTAGTTCGATTATCCTTTAGATTATTCATAGCGGCAATTCGATATCCTCAAGTTAACACAATAAGTAGAGCTATGCTCCTCGGCGACGGTGCCAGAAAAAGGTCTTGATAACCCACAAGTATAGGGGATCGCGTCAGTCTTCACGGGTAGTATTTCACCCTAATTTATTTATTCAACACAAGGGGAACCAAAGAATATTTATTGGCCTTGACAGTTCAGTTGTCAAATCAACCGCACATGGGATATCTCTCTGGAGCAAAGGTTAATTAGCACGGCAAATAGTAGTAGCAAAAGTAACAGTAGCAGTGACAGCAACAATTTTGTAGCAATAGTAACTTAGCAAGATTCAGTATATGTAAAGCGTAGGCACGTGGATCGGTGATGGATAAATCTGATTTAGATGACATCAATCATGTAACAGTTACACACTAAGGCGACACAGAACTAGCTCCAATTCATCAATACAACGGAGGCATGTATTCTGTATATAGTCATACGTGCTTGCGATAAGAACTTGCATGACATCTTTTGTCCTACCCTCCCGTGGCAGCGGGGTCCTATTGGAAACTAAGGGATATTACGGCCTACTTTTAATAGAGAACGGAAAAAAGCATTAACACATGGTGAATACATGAACTCCTCAAACTACGGCAATCACCGGAAAGAATCCCAATTATTGTCACCTTGGGGTATGCGGATCAAGACACGTAGGTGCATACAACTTGCAAGATAGGATCCGAATCAATCTTATATTCAGAGGTAATATAATATGTTCAGATCTGAAATCATGGCACTCGGGCCCTAGTGACAAGCATTAAGCATAGTAAAGTCATAGCAAAATCAATCTCAGAAAATAGTGGATACTAGGGATCAAGCCCTATCAAACTTAACTCAATTACATGATCAATCTCATCAAATCCCACAACCATCCAACAAGCTTACAAAGGAATTACCCACTCCCGGTGGTGAGCATCATGACGGTGTTGATGGAGAAGGGTTGGTGATGACGACGATGACTATTTCCCCTCTCCGGAGCCCCAAACGGACTCCAGATCAGCCCTCCCGAGGAAGAACAGGAGGTGGCAGCGGCTCCGTCTCGTGAAACGCGATGAAAACTTCTCTCCAATTTTTTCTCTGAAGATGTGATTTATAGGACTGGAATCAGGGTCGGAGGAGCCTCGTGGGCCCCACAAGCCATTAGGGTGCGGCCTACGGGGGGCGCGCCCTATTGGCTTGTGCCCCACAGGTGGCCTCCCTCCGGCAGCTCTTCACTCCACAATTCATTATAATTCCTAGAAAAAATCCACAAAAAGTTTTGTCCACTTCCGAACTTTTATTTGTTCACAAAAAACAACACCAAGGTAGTTCTGCTGAAAACAGCGTCAGTCCGGATTAGTTCCATTCAAATCATGCAAATTAGAGGTCAAAACCAGAGCAAAAGTGTTTGGAAAAGTAGATACGTTGGAGACGTATCAGGTGTCGATGCATTCCTGATATATATCTTACTTGGAAGTTAGAAAGAGAAAAACGTTTTACATGCTTACAATTTCCCGAGGATAGACGTGTTGCTGCTGCTGTTTGTGCATTCACTAGTTTTGCTTGTGTTTGGTGGTGTGAACATTGTAGAATACATGATGATAATATCCCCGCTACTTTGGCTGCTTTGAAAAATGTTGTGCGTACTCATTGGGTTTCACCATATTATCAGCGTGAATTACTTCAAAAATTACAGCGTTTAAGATAAGGTAAAAATATGTAGACAAATATTATCAGGAATTACAAACTGGCATGATTAGATGTGGTATTGTTGAGGAAAATGAAGCTATGCTTGCACGTTTTATGGGTGGATTAAATTGGGAGATTCAGACTATTTTAGACTATAAGGAGTATAACACTATCACAGGTTTATTCCATCTTGCTTGCAAAGCTGAACGTGAAGTGCAGGACCAACAGGCATTGGCAATAACTAATTTTTCTACAGGTCAAACTTCATCATGGACGCCACGTACCTCATCCACATCCACAGGTCCTGCTGCATCACCGCCTACTTCAGCCACCAACTCCAACCGCGATACCAGGAAACAGGCACCTCCACCACACTTCACCAAGAGCAAACCTTCAGGGCCTGCACATAGCTCTCCTTGATCCATTGCATCAACAGGGCAAACACATGAGGTTATATGTCGTCGTTGCAAGGGTGGAGATCACTATGCGAGAGAATGCCCATCTAAGCGTGTGATGATTATTAATGAGGATGGAGGATATGACTCCACTAGTGATTATGATGAGGAGACGTTTGCTCTTATTGCAAGTGAAGAATAGGGTCCAGAGGATACTGAACAAGAGACACAATACATGGCTGCTGACTACGCTAACATGTATGAAAGTTTAGTTGCTCAACGTGTTTTGAGTGTGCAGGTTACAAAGTTTGAGCAAAATCAGAGGCACTACTTGTTCCAGACACAGGTTGCTCAACGTGTTTTCAGTGTGCAGGTTACACAGGTTGAGCAACCTGTATAACCTACACACTCAAAACCCGAAAGGGAGAAATCAAGAGGAAACACAAGAACACTCAAGAACAATCTCCAAATCACACATCCACTAGAACCACAAAACACAAGAGATACAACAATCCAAAGTCAACCAAAGGATACAAGTAACAATAGTCTTCCTACTCCGGAGGAGGGGCCTTGAAATCCCGAAGGATCTTCCCTACAAGAGGGGTCTTGACATCCACTTGGATCTTCTCACATAGAGGTCACCTCCATGGGAGGAGGTAAGTGGAAGGAGCTATGCTCAACAATCTCAATCTCTAAATATAAGCTAGACCTAAAAGGAGGAGGAGGGGTCCCTTCTATAGTGCTAGGCGAGTGGAGGGGGGAAAGAGGGGGATACATGGCCTTTGGCCCACGTCTGCCCTCACAGGGGCCGGAGGTCTAGGTGGGAGGCCAGATGTCCGGGGCTTTATGTAGGTGCCGGATGTTTTGGGCCGTGGGGTCGAATTTCCGGTACTCGGGCGCTGGATTCCTATGCGGTTTTGGTTCTGGTGCGTCGGATTTCCAGGGTGGTGGCCGGATTTCCGGCCAGGGGCCGGATGTCCGGTGCCTATAGCTGCTCCGGCCCTCCCTTGGTGCTGGTGGGATCTCCAGGGACCGGATGTCCGGGGTGTAGGCCGGATGTCCCGGGACTTGAGTGTCTTCCAACCTCCCTTTGTTGGCCTTCTTCATCCGTCTTCGCGATCATCTTCATGGTGTCTTGGCCTTCACTTCGAGTGCCTTCGAGGTTGTCCTCCTTGTACCTAAGCATGCGTAGCGTCTCCGCTTGAGGTAACATCCAAGTTCCACGAGTATCAAAGGGAGAGTCGATAAGGAGAGGTTTCACCTCGGTTTCAATGACACGTGCACGGGCTCTTGTCATGGGACCACTTGTAGCTTGAGGTGTTGGTGATGGGTCCATGAGGATTACCATGGGATGCTCCGCATCATCTCCACCCCCCTTGGGAAAGATCCGTCCTCGAATCAATATCATCATCACCATGGAAATGAGATAGTTCCGTGACGTTCAAAATGTCGCTCATGTTGTACTTGTCGCATTGAATGTCGATCTTGTAGGCATTGTTGTTGTAGCATGCCAACACCTTGAAAGGTCTGTCGACTCGAGGAAGGAACTTGGACTTAAGATCGATGGGGAAGCAATCCTTGCGTAGGTGTAGCCACACAAGATCACCGGTCTTGAACACTATGGGGTGTTTGTTGATGTTGCGCTTGGCGGTGACTCATTCCACTTGACGTTCGATCGTGCGCCTTGTATCTTCATGCATCTTCTTGATATAGCTCGCCC
This sequence comes from Elymus sibiricus, assembly GCA_039707655.1. Classification (NCBI taxonomy): domain Eukaryota; kingdom Viridiplantae; phylum Streptophyta; class Magnoliopsida; order Poales; family Poaceae; genus Elymus; species Elymus sibiricus. The sequence goes on from CM077665.1 coordinate 247,156,495, forward strand.
TTTCACTTGCGTCCATGTTCACATGCTCTTAAAGTGGTAGCAGAAGTATGTCCAATGGGGACAATGGGTTGAAGCCGTAGACCACCTCGAATGGAGACTTGCCGGTTGTGAAGTGACGCGCGCGGTTGTAGGCGTACTTGGTGATGGGGAGACATTCTTCCCATACCTTGTTGTTCTTCTTGATCTACATGCGTAGAAGCGTCGGGAGCATCTCATTGGTGACCTCCGTTTGGCCATCGGTTTGTGGATGGCAGGCCGAAGAGAAGAGTAGCTTGATCCCGAGCTTGGTGAATAGTGTCTTCCAAAAGTAGCTAAGAAACTTGACGTCGCTGTCCGACAAGATGGTCTTGGGGACTCCATGTAGTCGCAAGATGTCCCTACAAAAGTGATTTTTAACATGTGAAGCATCGTCGATCTTATGACATGGAATGAAATGAGCCATTTTGGAAAAACGGTCTACAACAACAAAAAAGGAATCATGGCCATTTTTAGTTCGTGGCAAACCAAGCACAAAATCCATACTAATATCTTCCCAAGGTTGAAAAGGTATTGGAAGAGGCATGTAAAAACCATGGGATTGAGCTTTTGACTTAGCTTTGCGACATGTAGAGCATCGGTTTGTGAAGCGTGCAACATCACGAAACATCTTTGGCCAAAAGTACTTGTTTGAGTGTGGCATATGGCTTGTCGCGTCCAAAGTGACCCATGAGTCCTCCACCGTGAGCCTCTTGCAGAAGTAACAAACGAAGAGAAGACTCGGGTATACAAAGTTTTTATCACGCATAAGATAGGCATCTTTCATGTAATAGTTCTCCCAACAAAGTTTCACATGGCAAATGAAACATCATGCTCATACAAATCTTTGATATGCTATAAACCAATGACATTTAATTCAAGTTGAGTAACTAGCATACATTTGCCGGAAAGAGCATCCGCCACGACATTTTCTTTACCCTTGATGTATTTGATGACATAAGGAAAATACCCAATGAATTCACTCCATTTAGCATGCCGTTCATTCGACTTAGTTTGACCCTTGAGATACTTGAGAGTTTCATGATCGGTATGAATGACAAATTCATGTGGATAGAGATAATGATCCCAAACATGTAACATTCTCACCAAAGCATACAATTCTTTGACATATATAGGAGAATTTAGTTGAGCGCCGGAAAGTTTCTCACTAAACTACGCAATTGGGCGCTTCTCTTGCAATAACACACCACCTATGCCATTACCACTAGCGTCCCAATGCACTGCAAAAGGTTTTTCAAAATTTGGTAATGCAAGCAATGGGGCATGAGTAAGCAAGTTTTTAATCTCATGGAATGCGGTATCTTGCAATGGTCCCCAAACAAAAGGGACATTCTTGTTACTCATGGCATGTAAAGGAGATGCAATCATGCTAAAATCCTTAACAAAGTGACGCTAAAAGCCGGCTAGTCCAAGGAAACTACGCACTTGTTGCAAATTGGTGGGTGTGGACCAAGTACTAATAGCGTCAATTTTAGTTTCATCAACTTGAACACCATTAGAAGATACCACAAATCCTAGGAAAACAACCTTGTCAACACCAAAAGTGCATTTTCCCATGTTTGCATAGAGTTTTTCATTCCTAAGAACTTGCAATACTTCCCTAACATGTTTAGCATGCTCCTCTAGAGTTTCACTAAAAACAAGAATGTCGTCAAAGTATACCACAACACAATATCCAATGAGATGACGTAAGACATAATGCATGACGCGCATAAATGTACCCGGTGCTTGTGATAGACCCATAGGCTTGACTAACCATTCATATAGGCCAAACTTGGTTTTGAAAGCCGTTTTTCATTCACCGCCTTCTTGCATGCGTATTTGATAGTAACCACTTTTCAAATCAATTTTAGAGAATATAGTGGCACCACTAAGTTCATCAAGCATGTCATCAAGGTGAGGAATTGGATGGCGATATCTAACTGTTATAGCAATTATAGGGCAACAATCTGAACACATTTGCAAACTACCGTCTTTCTTAGGCACTAGTATCACCGTAACCGCACAAGGACTTCAGCTCTCGCGTACATGCCCTTTATCTAGGAGTTTTGGACTTGCCTTGTATCTCCTTGGTCTCGTTGGGGTTGACGCGGTAGGGTGCCTTGTTAGGAAGTGGTGCACCGGGCATGAGGTATATGCGGTGTTTTGATCCCTCATTTTGGTGGTAGTCTAGGAGGTAGCTCATCGGGAAAGACATCTGGGAATTCCTGCAACAAACGAGACAAAACAAGAGGTAGATGGTGTGAAGCATTAGTCCTCACGACCTCATCTTAGCACAAAGTACAAATTGAAGTACACTTGATGGGCTCTCACTCACATCCCTCAAGTCTCTTTTGGTGGCTAAAATAACTAGAACTTTTTCTCCCTCATCGTGGAGTCACTCAAATTTTTCTTGTGGTGCTCCCTCTCTCTTAGGTGGATCGTTCGCTCACTTTTATCTCCATGATGGAATGAAGCTTGCTTTTCGGCGGTCACTTGCCTTGGAGACAATGGTCGAAGCACGTATCCCTTGCCCTTCATCTTGAAGCTATATTGATTGATTCGACCATTGTGTTTGAAGCCACGGTCGAATTGCCAAGGTCGACCAAGAAGTAAGTGGCACGCGAACATGGGCACCACATCACACTACAAAGTGTCTTCATATGCGCCTATCTTGAAAGATACTTGCATGATGTGGTTGACTTGGAGGGTGACGGAATCAGTAAGCCATTGGACCTTGTAGGGGCGTGGATGCTTTTCTTGACCAGTTGTAGCTTGGATCAAAGGTCTTCACATGCCAAATGGTGGCAACGTTGGTCCTCATATTGTTGTTGTTTAAGAATCAAAATCTTGGAAACAACGAGAGCGGGGCTCGGGTCGTTGTCGCAAAAGATTTGCGTATCTTCATCTTCATTCACTTGGCGGTGCATGGCCATGTGCTCTAGTGCTTCCATCTTGTCTTCGCTCATGGAATCATAAGTGCCGTCATCATGAAGGATCATAGTGCGTCTTGTTGGGCACTCAAAAGTTTTGTGGTCGCGGCCCTTGAAAGTGAAGCATTGTATTGAACTTGTCTTGGCGGTTGCATCTGTTGGTGATGTAGAGGATGAAGCTCTTGTCTTTTAGTTGCTTGTGGGAGGGCGGCTTGATGAAGTCGTGTTTTCCTTGAAACTTGACTTGTCACCGGTAGTCGTTGGAGTTTTCGTAGTCGAAGCCATCATGGTCGGAGAAGCTTGATCACTTGTGCCATAGGTCTTGGATGAGTACTTGGAGTACTTGTAGTCATCTTGCACTTGACGTTCCACCTTGGTTGCTTGATGCACTAGCTCGAGTAAGTTGGAGTAAGGTTGGAAGTCCGCGATTTTCTTGACTTGGTAGTTGAGGCCATTCAAGAAACACTCCATTGTTTGCTCCCCACCTTCCTTGACATTGGCTCAGATAATAGCTATTTCCATCTCTTGGTAGTATCCTTCTACTGACTTGGTGCCTTGCTTTAGGAGTTGTAGCTTCTTGAAGAGATCACGGTTGTAGTGGGTCGGCACGAAGCGAGCTCACATGAGGTCCTTCATGTGGGCCCAAGTGGTGATAGGAGGTTCACCCTTTTCTCTTCTTTGCTCAATCACTTGTTTCCACCAAATGAGAACGTAGTCTTGAAACTCAAGGGAAGCCATGGCAATCTTCTTCTCTCCCTCAAAGTTGTGTAGATGGAAGATCTTGTCAACCTTGAGGGCCCATGAGAGGTAGTCTTCGGGATCATTGCTTCCGGAAATCTTAGGCATGGTGAAATTGAGCTTGCCAAAGCGTTTTTCTTCATTGTGATTGCTTCCGGAAAACTTAGGCATTGGAGGAGGTGCATCATTGTTGTTGTCGAATGGACGTTGTTATTGCCCTGGGGATCCGTCATGATTGGGCTCGACGTCATGTGCTTGAGGCCGTTGGCGAGGTCCTAGCACCTGGTTCCTTCTTTCTTGGTGCTCCTCTCGGCGAGCGGCTTCTTCTTGTCGTTCACACTGGAGGTCTTCTTGTTCTTCGCGCGCTTGGCGGTTGTGCTCTTCCAATGTGCGTGTAGCATCATGTAAAGCGCGTTGTGCTTGAAGCGCTTGTTCATGGCGACGACATTGTTCTTCTTTACGGCGTTATCATTCTTGTTCTTGGTCTTGTTGACGACATCGTTCGCGCTATCGTAGACAATCTTGCAATCCATTTTTATGGAATGGATTCTATGAAGCTTGACGTCGGTGATCGTGTGGTGAACTTGGACCAGAGTGATTGTCTCTATGATGAGAACGTGCTCGAGGTGGACTTGTGCCGGAAGAGCACTCCGACGAGTGGTGACTTGAATGGCGCCGCCTTGACAATGTAGATGCCGAAGGAGTGCGGTTGGCCATAAAGGAATGGAACTCCTCAATTTGAGTTGATAACTTGGTGTCGAGGTAGTCCCGTGTACGCTCCTCGAATTCAGGGAAGTCGATGGCGAGTTTCTCGATGCGATCGTTCAAGACATCTTGTGATCGGCGGATTGCTTTTTGTCCGCCGAAGAAGTGCAACTTGGTGATGTAGTCATTCATGTCATTGTCGTGCTCCTCAAATGTCGGGTTCGACATGGTTGACCTATCCATACCACTGAAATAGATATAAGTTGAAGAATGATAGGACAAAACCAATTACCGTTCCAAAAGTTGACAATGGATCAAAGATCACTCAATGTGCAAATATGGACATAGTAGAATTGTCACCGGAGATTGTCCTTCTCACACCTACACAAAGATGGCATATGGAGTAGCTTGGTTAGGATAGTGGCACAAAATTCAAGCAATCCGAAGATAAGAGTCAGTAATGTTGAAAGAGATTTGAAAATTCGCAATTAAGTAAATATAGATCAGCAGCAATGAGTATACATGGAAACACACACACGAATAGAAAAGTGGGGTCGTGCAACCAAGGAATGAGCACAAAATGTGGAATCCACGGAAAAAGCTCGTGTTGCACAACACTAGAGAGAAGCTAGCATGATTGCTCAAATGGGCGTAATACAAACTTGTGCGCAACCTATAAGAAACAAAATGTGCCATCTTCCTATTCCCGACTTTGCTATGTATGTATGAGGCACGGTGTCACTCGCTCAAGTGATCCAAGATGATCAAGTATGATATTCAATTTGGCGATGGTACTGCCTTTGCTCTTTGCGTAAAACTTGCTTCTCTTTCTTTTGGTCATGATATTTTGTATGGTCACAATGTGGGACGTGTACACCAATATAGCAATTATGTATGCGTGTAATATTGTAACTCAAGAGATGATACTATGTTATATGCACGCAATTGAAGCTATGCGGAGTATGTATCACTAAAGTGCACAAGTAGCGTAGCCTAGCAATACTCAATGGTTAGTCTCGATAGCAAGTAACGCAAATAATCTCGGGGTAACAATGCAATGGCAAGGGTATGAGTCAAGAGTGTCGTCGCGGTTACCATCCTTGCTTATGGTAAAGTGTCAACGAAGAGTCGGTTGGAGACGATTCGGGGCGATGATGAACGGCGTTGTCGATGTAGAACCACTCCTAATTAGCCGAAACACCTTAGGAAGTGGCAAGGTCACAACTCAAAATCTCAAATGCAAAAGGTTGCCGAAAATATGGTGGAGGTTGCGGAAGAAAATGGTGGAAAAATGATGAAAATATGCAAAAAAAAAGGAAAAATGCCAAGCTTCCTATGACTAGCCGGATGTGCGGGACTTTGGGCCGGATGTCCGGCGGGCCGGAAGTCCGGGGTCGGGCCGGATGTCTGGGCCTCCTGATCCGGATCTGATCTGGACATCTCCTAAGAATGGAGGATGAACACGAATTGTTTTTTGCAGAATTGGGGCGATTTGGCGTGGAAAATGATGGTGATGATGGGGAAAAGCTAGATCTATCTGTCCACAACGAAATCCATGGATCCAAATCAAAAAAATCTCCTCAAATCCATTGAATTCAAGAAATTTTGGTTTGGCTATTTTTTGTGCGAATTTTCGCAATCAGGTCAAATAAAAAAATTGGCTAGAAAGTGGAGGATGAGACTCCAAGGTGTGAATCAAGGTGAAATTTTCGATCTTTTCACACTTGGAGGGAGAAAAGGGAGAAATCAAGAGGAAACACAAGAACACTCAAGAACAATCTCCAAATCACACATCCACTAGGTCCACAAAACACATGAGATACAACGATCCAAAGTCAACCAAAGGATACAAGTAACAGTAGTCTTCCCACTCCGGAGGAGGGGCCTTGTACTCCCGGAGGATCTTCCCTACAAGTGGGGTCTTGACATCCACTTGGATCTTCTCACATAGAGGTCATCTCCACGGGAGGAGGTAAGTGGAAGGAACTATGCCCAACAATCTCAATCGCTAAACATAAGCTAGACCTAAAAGGCGGAGGAGGGTCCCTTTTAAAGTGCTAGGTGACTGGAGGGGGAAACGAGGGGGATACATGGCCTTTGGCCCGCGTCTGCCCTCACAGAGGCCGGATGTACGGGTCGAAGGCCGGTTGTCCGGGCCTTCATGTAGGTGCCGGATGTCCGGCCCGTGGGGCCCGATGTCTGGGCTCGAGCGCTAGATTCCTGCGCGGTTTTGGTCCTGGTGCGCTGGATTTCCAGGGTGGTGGCCGAATTTCCGGCCAGGGGCCGGATGTTCTGGCCGGGGCCGAATGTCTAGCGCTTGTAGCTGCTCTAGCCCTCCCATGGCGCTGGTGCGATCTCTAGGGGCCGGATGTCCGGGGTGTAGGCCGGATGTCTGGGGCCTGGAGGGTCTTGAAACCTCCCGTTGTTGGCCTTCTTCTATCCGTCTTCCCGCTCGTCTTCATGGTGGCTTGGCCTTTACTCCGAGCGCCTTCGAGGTCGTCCTCATTGTACCTAAGCATGCATAGAGTCTCCGCTTGAGGTAGACTCCAAGTTCCACGAGTATCAAAGGGAGAGTCAATAAGGAGGGATGTCACCTCGATTTCGTAGGCACGTGCACGGGCTCTTGTCATGGGTCCACTTGTAGCTTGAGGTGTTGGTGATGGGTCCATGGGGATGACCACGGGATGCTCTGCATCAGTGTTGCATCTGAAATAAAACTGAAGAGTGCATGTTTACTTGCCACTAAATCTGATATTACTGATTTGGATGTTACTACATTTGTTTGCTATGATTTTGTGTGCAAAGTGGTATTATTTTCATTCGAGGACGTGCCTCCCTCTTTGCCTCCTGCTGTCACTAACATCTTGCAGGACTTCGCTGACGTCTTTCCACAAGACGTGCCATCAGGATTACCACCTATTAGAGGGATTGAGCATCAGATTGACTTAATTCCCGGTGCATCGCTACCCAACCATGCGCCATACGGTACCAATCCAGAGGAGACGAAGGAGATTATGCGTCAAGTATAGGAGCTGCTCGGCAAAGGTTATATACGCAAATCCCTTAGTCCTTGTGTTGTTCCTATTATTCTAGTACCGAAAAAGGATGGTACATCGCGTATGTGTGTTGATTGTAGAGGCATTAATAATATTACTATTCGGTATCGTCATCCTATTCGTAGGCTAGATGATATGCTTGATGAATTAAGTAGCTCTACAATTTTCTCCAAAGTTGATTTGCGTAGTGGATACCATCAAATTCGTATGAAATTGGGAGATGATGGAAAACAACATTTAATACTAAGTCTGGATTATATGAGTGGTTAGTCATGCCTTTTGGGTTAACCAATGCACCTAGTACTTTCATGAGATTAATGAACGAGTTTTTACGTGCTTTCATTGGGCGATTTGTGGTAGTCTATTTTGACAATTTACTGATTTATAGTAGATCTTTAGAGGAACACTTGGAACATTTACGTGCTGTTTTTATTGCTCTACGTGATGCATGTTTGTTTGGTAACCTTGGGAAGTGCACCTTTTGCACCGACCGAGTATCTTTCCTAGGCTATGTTGTTACTCCACAGGGAATTGAAGTTGATAAAGCCAAGATTGAAGCTATTTGGAGTTGGCCGCAACCCAAAACAGTCACACAAGTGAGGAGTTTTATTGGTCATGTTGGTTTCTATAGGCATTTTGTGAGAGATTTCAGCACCATTGTTGCACCTCTCAATGAGCTTACAAAGAAGGATCTACCTTTTGCTTGGGGTACTGCACAGGAAGAAGCCTTCACGGTATTGAAAGATAAGTTAACACATGCTCCCTTACTCCAACTTCCTAATTTTAATAAGACTTTCGAGCTTGAATGTGATGCTAATGGAATTGGGTTAGGAGGCGTGTTATTACAAGATGGTAAACCTGTTGCATACTTTTCTGAAAAATTGAGTTGGCCTAGTCTAAATTATTCTACTTATGATAAGGAATCATATGCCCTTGTTCGGACTTTGTAAACATGTCAATATTATTTATGGTGCAAAGAATTCGTTATACATTCTGATCTTGAATCTTCAAAATATATTAAAAGTCAAGCAAAACTGAACCGTCGACATGTTAAATGGGTTGAATTCATTGAAACTTTCCCTTATGTTATTAACACAAGAAGGGAAAAGAAAATGTTATTGTTGATGCATGGTCTCGTCGTTATACTATGCTTTCACAACTTGACTTTAAAAATATTTGGTTTGGAGACCATCCAAGATCAATATGTAAATGATGTTGAATTTAAAGATGTGTTGCAGAACTGTAAAGAAGGGAGAACATGAAACAATTTCGTCATTAATGATGGATTTGTGTTCCCTGCTAACAAGCTATGCATTCCAGCTATCTTCGTTCGTCTTTTTTTGTTGCAGGAGGCGCATGGAGGAGGATTACAGGGACACTTTGGCGTGAGGACAACGGAGGACGTACTTGCTACGCAACCAAAGATGCAACGGGATGTTGAGCATTTTGTTGCTCGCTACACTACTCGTCAAAAAGCTAAGTCGGGACTCAATCCTCATGGTTAATATATGCCTTTACCTGTACCTAGTGTTCCTTGGGAGGATATATCTATGGAATTTGTTTTAGGTTAACCTCAAACAAAGAAGGGGAAGGATAGCATATTTATTTTCATGGATAGATTTTCAAAAATGGCACACTTTATACCATGTAATAAAAGTGATGTTGCTGCTAATGTTGTTGATTTGTTCTTGCATGAAATTATTCGATTGCATCGTGTGCCAAATACAATTGTTTCAGATCGTGATGCTAAATTTCTTAGCCACTTTTGGAGATATTTATGGGAAAAGTTGGGGACTAAATTGCTTTTTAGTACTACATGTTACCGCCAAACTGATGAACAAACTGAAGTAGTTAATAGATCATTGTCTACTATGCTTAGGGCTGTTTTGAAGAATAACTCGAAAATGTGGGAAGAATTCTTGCCTCGTATTGAATTTTCTTATAATCGTTCATTGCATACTACTACTAAGATGTGCCCTTTTTAAATTGTGTATGGTTTCATACCTCATCCACCTATTGATTTGTTGCCTCTTCCATCTTCGGAGAAGGTAAAGTTTGATGCTAAATAACATGCTGAATTGATCTTAAAAATGCATGATGTAACTAAGGAAAACATTGAGCGTATGAATGCTAAATACAAACTTGCTGGAGATAAGGGTAGAAAACATGTTGTCTTTGCACCTGGAGATCTTGTTTGGTTACATTTGCGTAAGGATATATTTCCTGATTTGCGCAAGTCAAAGCTAATGCCACGTGTTGATGGTCCTTTTAAGGTGTTAGAGAAAATATATGATAATTCATATAAACTTGAGCTGCCTGCAGAGTTTGGCGTTAGTCCCACATTTAACACTGCAGATTTGCAGCCCTATTTGGGTGATGAAGATGAGCTTCCGTCGAGGATGAGTTCATTTCAAGAAGTGGAGGATCATGAGGACATCCCTACTAATGTTACACCCAAAGCCCGTGCTGCTATATACACTGGACCAATTACTAGAACTCACGAACGCCAATTGAATTGTCCGGTACTTTTGTTTCTTGGAAATCCTTCTAATGTTTAGGAACATATGATACTGCCTAAATTAGATACTTTTGTTTTACTTATGAATGAAGGACCTAGCATGGACAAGAAGGATGGCCATTGGAGCGGGAACAAGCATGGAGAAGAAGGTGTGCGTGCGGGAAAGAACAATCAAGCTTCCAGTGGTGATTTCCGCACTTTACAGCCACAAAAATGAGAGCCTCAAGGCTTGGACGAAATATTCAAGATGCCACTTCATAAATTTCGTCCATAGGCTATTCTAGGTGTTGCTGTTGGGGAGCGTTGCATGGGAAACAAAAAATTTCCTACGCTTCACCAAGATCAATCTAGGAGATCAGCATCTATGAGAGGATAGATTGGATCTACATACCCATGTAGATCGCTAAGCGGGAAGCGTTAAGAAACGCAGTTGATGTAGTCGAACGTCTTCGCGATCCAAATCGCAATCCGTCCCGCGATCCAATCACGATCTAGTGCCGAACAGACTGCACCTCCGCGCTCAGCAGATGTACAGCTCGATGACGTTCTCCGCCTTCTTGATCCAGCAAGCAAGGGCGGAGAGGTAGATGAATTCTCCGGCAGCACGAGGCCGTGGTGGCGGCGGTGGTGAAGCTGATCCGGCAGGGCTTTCCCGTGCTCTACCGAACCAATCTAGAGGAGAAAACGATCTATGAGGGAGGGAGAGGCTGCGTCGTGGCTTAAGGTGTTGCAGCCCTCCCTCCCCTCAAGTATATATAGGAGGAGAGGAGGGGGCCGACCACCCTAGGGTTTCCCCTAGGGTTTGGTGCGGCGGCCAAGGGGGCTGTTTTGCCACCCAAGGAAAGGGCCGGCGGCCCCATTTGGGCATGGCCCCCACCCTCCAGCCGCATGGGCCATTGTGGGAGGGGTGGCTAGCCCACCAGGGGCTGGTGCGCCCCCTCTCACAGCCCATGGAGCCCTCGAGGGCATGTGGTCCCCTTCCGGTGGACCCTCGGAACTCTTCGGCACTCCCGGTACACTACAGGTGACGCCCGAACTCTTTCCGGTGACCAACATGGTACTTCCCATATATCAATCTTTACCTCCGAACCATTCCGGAACTCCTCGTGATGTCTGGGATCTCATCCGGGACTCCGAACAACTTTCGGTCACCAATATATATAACTCAACAATACTTAATCGTCACCGAACGTTAAGTGTGTAGACCCTGCGGGTTCGAGAACTATGCAAACATGACCAAGACACCTCTACGGTTAATAACCAATAGCGGGACCTGGATGCCCATATTGGTTCCCACACATTCTTCGAATATCTTTATCGGTCGAACCACATGTCAAGGATTCAGTAAATCCTCTACTCCGTCCCGAGATTCGATCGTTGGTATCTCCATACCTAGATCAATCTCGTTACCAGCAAGTCTCTTTACTCGTTCCGTAATACAAGATCATGTGGCTAACTCTTTAGTCACTTTGCTTGCAAGCTCATTATGATGTTGTATTACCGAGTGGGCCCTGAGATACCTCTCCATCATACGGAGTAACAAATCCCAGTCTTGATCCATGCCAACTCAACAGACACCCTCGGAGATACCTGTAGAGCATGTTTATAGTCACCCAGTTACATTGTGACGTTTCATACACACAAGGTACTCCTCCGGTGTCAGTGAGTTGCATGATCTCATGGTCATAGGAACAGATACTTGACATGAAGAAAACAATAGCAATAAACTTGACACGATCATATGCTACGTTCATAGTTTGGGTCTTGTCCATCACATCATTCTCCTAATGATGTGATCCCTTTATCAAATGACAACTCTAGTCCATTCTCCAAGAAACCTTGACCATCTTTGATAAACGAGCAAGTATATTAGAGGCTCAAAAGGGACACATTGTTGTCTATGTACCCACACTTGTATTTTAGTTTCCAATCAATACAATTCTAGCATGGATAATAAACATTTATCATGAGGAATGAAATATGATAATACCTACTTTATTATAGCCTCTAGGGCATATTTCCAACAGTCTCCCACTTGCACTAGAGTCAATAATCTAGTTCACATCGCCACATGATTTACATTGTAATGAGTCTAACACCCATACAGTTCTGGTGTTTATCATGTTTTGCTCGTGGAAGAGGCTTAGTCAACGGGTCTGCGACATTCATATCTGTGTGCACTTTGCAAATATTTATGTCCTCCTCTTTGATGTAATCGCGAATGGAATTGAAGCGTCGCTTTATGTGTCTGGTCCTCTTGTGAAACCTTGGTTCCTTGGCTAGAGCAATGCCACTAATGTTGTCATAGAACAGAGTCATTGGGTCCAGTGCACTAGGCACAACACCAAGATCTATCGTGAACTGCTTCATCCAGGCACCTTCCTATCCCGCCTCTGAGGCAGCTATTTACTCCGCTTCGCATGTATAATCAGCTACCACGCTTTGCTTGGAACTGCACCAGCTTACCGCTCCTCCATTGAGAATAAATACGTATCCGGCTTGAGACTTAGAGTCATCCGGATCAGTGTGAAAGCTTGCATTGACGTAACCCTTTACGACGAGCTCTTGATCACCTCCATAAACGAGAACCATTTCCTTAGTCCTTTTCAGGTACTTAAGGATATTCTTGACCGCCGTCCAGTGTTCCACTCCTGGATCACTTTGAAACCTTCCGGCCATACTTATGGCAAGGCTGACATCTGGTCTCGTGCACAACATTGCATGCATGATAGAGCCTATGGCAGAAGCATAGGGGATGACACTCATCTTTTCTCTTTCCTCTGCAGTTACTGGGCATTGAGTTTTACTCAACTTCACACCATGTAATACAGGCAAGAACCCCTTCTTGGACTGATCCATTTTGAACTTCTTCAAAACTTTATCAAGGTATGTGCTCTGTGAAAGTCCTATTAAGCGTCTTGATCTATCTCTATAGATCTTGATGCCTAATATGAAAGCAGCTTCTCCTAGGTCCTTCGTTGAAAAACTCTTGTTCAAATATTCCTTCACGCTTTCCAAAAATTCTACATTGTTTCCAATCAGCAATATGTCATCCACATATAATATTAGAAATGCTATAGAGCTCCCACTCACTTTCTTGTAAATACAAGCTTCTCTGTAAACTTGTATAAACCCACATGCTTTGATCACCTCAACAAAGCGAAGATTCCAACTCCGAGATGATTGCACCAGTCCATAAATGGATCGCTGGAGTTTGCAAACTTTGTCAGCATTCTCTGGATCGACAAAACCTTCTGGTTGCATCATATACAACTCTTCCTTAAGGAAACCGTTAAGGAACGCTGTTTTGACATCCATCTGCCAATTTTCATAATCGAAAAATGCAGCTATTGCTAACATGATTCTGACGGACTTAAGCATCGCTACGGGTGTGAAAGTCTCATCGTAGTCAACTCCTTGAACTTGTGAAAAACCCTTTGCCACAAGCCGAGCTTTATAGACGGTGATATTACCATCCGCGTCCGTCTTCTTTTTAAAGATCCATTTATTCTGAATGGCCTTTCGCCCTTCAGGTAATACTTCCAAAGTCCACACTTTGTTTTCATACATGGATCCTATCTCGGATTTCATGGCCTCTAACCATTTGTCAAAATCCGGGCCCACCATCGCTTCTCCATAGCTCGTAGGTTCATCGTTGTCCAACAACATGACCTCTAAGACAGGGTTACCATACCATTCAGGAGCAGTACATGTCCTTGTCGACCTACGAGGTTCGATAGTAACTTGATCCGAAGCTTCATGGCACCATCATTAGCTTCCTCTTCAACTGACGTAGGCTCCACAGAAACATCTTTCTGCGCTGCGCTACTCTCTGGTTGAAGTAAAGGTTCAACAACCTCATCAAGTTCTATCTTCCTCCCACTCAATTCTTTCGAGAGAAACTCTTTCTCGAGAAATGATCCATTCTTAGCGACAAACACTTTGCCTTCGGATCTGAGATAGAAGGTGTACCCAACCGTCTCTTTTGGGTATCCTACGAAGACTCATTTTTCCGCTTTGGGTTCAAGCTTTTCTGGCTGAAGCATTTTGACATAAGCATCGCATCCCCAAACTTTAAGAAACGACAACTTTGGTTTCTTGCCAAACCACAGTTCATATGGCGTCGTCTCAACGGATTTACATGGTGCCCTATTTAAAGTGAATGCAGCTGTCTCTAACGCATAACCCCAAAACGATAGTGGCAAATCGGCAAGAGACATCATAGAACACACCATATCCAATAAGGTTCGATTACGACATTCGGACACACCATTGCGCTGTGGTGTTCCAGGTGGCGTCAACTACGAAACAATTCCACATTGTCTTAAGTGATTGCCAAACTCATAACTTAGATATTCTCCTCCTCGATCAGATCGTAGGAATTTAATCTTCTTGTTATGATGATTCTCAACTTCACTCTGAAATTGCTTGAACTTTTCAAACGTTTCAGACTTGTGTTTCATTAAGTAAATATACCCATATCTACTTAAGTCATCGGTGAAGGTGAGAAAGTAATGATATCCACCGCGCGCCTCAATGCTCATCGGACCGCACACATCGGTATGTATGATTTCCAACAAGTCACTTACCCGTTCCATTGTTCCAGAGAACGGGGTCTTAGTCATCTTGCCCATGAGGCATGGTTCACATGTGTCAAGTGATTCAAAATCAAGTGACTCCAAAAGTCCATCAGCATGGAGCTTCTTCATGCGTTTTACACCAATATGACCTAAGCGGCAGTGCCACAAGAAAGTGGTACTATCATTATCAACTCTACATCTTTTGGCATCAATGTTATGAACATTTGTATCATCACTATCGAGATTCAATAAGAAGAAACCCCTCACATTGGGTGCATGACCATAAAAGATACTACCCATATAAATAGAACAACAATTATTCTCTGATTTAAATGAGTAACCGTCTACAAGATCCAGATATAATGTTCATGCTCAACGCAGGCACTAAATAACAATTATTCAGGTTCATCACTAATCCCGATGGTAATCGAGGAGCGAGCGTGCCGATGGCGATCACATCAACCTTGGAACCATTTCCCACGCGCATCGTCACTTCGTCCTTTGTCATCCTCTGTCTATTCTGTAGTTCCTGCTTTGAGTTGCAAATGTGAGCAACCGAATCGGTATCAAATACCAAGGCACTACAATGAGAGTTTGTAAGGTACACATCAATAACAAGTATATCATATATACCTTGTTTGGTGTTGGCCGCCTTCTTGTCGGCTAGATACTTGGGGCAATTCCGCTTCCAGTGGCCAGTTCCCTTGCAATGAAAGCACTCAGTTTCCGGCTTGGGTCCAGCCTTGGATTTCTTCACGGGAGGGGCAACTGCTTTGCCACTCTTCTTGGAGTTACCCTTCTTTCCCTTGCCATTTTTCTTGAAACTAGTGGTTTTATTGACCATAAACACTTGATGCTCCTTCTGGATTTCTGACTCAGCGACTTTCAGCATCGCAAACAGCCCAGCGACTGATTTGTTCATCCCTTGCATGTTATAGTTCAACACAAAGCTTTTATAGCTAGGTGGCAGTGATTGAAGAACTCTGTCAGTGATTGCCTCTGGCGGGAGAGTAATTCCTAACTCAGCCAGACGGTTGGAATACCCAGACATTCTGAGTATGTGCTCACTGACAGACCCGTTCTCCTCCATCTTGCAAGCATAGAACTTATCGGAGGTCTCAAACCTCTCGATCCGGGCATTTTTCTCAAAAATAAACTTCAACTCCTGAAACATCTCATATGCTCCATGACGTTCAAAACGTCTTTCAAGTCCCGGCTCTAAGCCATACAACATAGCACATTGAACTATTGAGTAGTCATCTGAATGCGCCTGCCGGGTGTTCACAATGTCTGCAGACGATACTGGAGCGGGCGGTGCACCGAGCGGTGCATCAAGGACATAAGCCTTTTGGGAAGCCGTGAGGATAATCCTTAGATTATGGGCCCGGTCTACAAAGTTACTTCCATCATCTTTCAGCTTGGCTTTCTCTAGGACCGTATTGAAATTCAGGGGATCTACTGCTCAAGCCATTGATCTACAGAATAAATTTGCAAAGATTACTTAGACTATTGTTCAAGATGATGAGTGTTACATGATCCAAATTCACGAACCCTCGGTCATACGAGTGTTACATGATCCAAATTCACGAACCCAAGTCTGATCATCACGTGAGATGAGGTGGTTTCACTGGTGAACATCTCCATGTTGATCATATCTACTATATGACTCATATTCGACCTTTCGGTCTCTTGTGTTCCGAGGCCATGTCTGTACATGCTAGGCTCGTCAAGTTTAACCCGAGTGTTCCGCATGTGAATAACTGGCTTGCACCCGTTGTATGCGAACATAGAGTCTATCACACCCGATCATCACGTGGTGCTTCGAAACGACGAACTTTCGCAATGGTGCACACTCATGGAGAACACAATTTTTTCTTGAAATTTTAGCGAGGGATCACCTTATAATGCTACCGTCGTCCCAAGCAAAATAAGATGCATAAAAGGATTAACATCACATGCAAATCATAAGTGACATGATTGTTGGAAATATGCCCTAGAGGCAATAATAAAAGTAGTTATTATTATATTTCCTTGTTCATGATAATCGTTTATTATCCATGCTATAATTGTATTGATTGGAAACACTGATACCTGTGTGGATACATAGACAACACTTTGTCCCTAGTATGCCTCTAGTAGACTAGCTCGTTGATCAAAGATGGTCAAGGTTTCCTAGCCATAGACATGAGATGTCATTTGATAACGGGATCACATCATTAGGAGAATGATGTGATGGACAAGACCCAAACTATGAACGTAGCATATGATCGTGTCAGTTTATTGCTATAGTTTTCTGCATGTCAAGTATGTGTTCCTATGACCATGAGATCATGCAACTCACTGACACCGGAGGAATACTTTGTGTGTATCAAATGTCACAACGTAACTGGGTGACTATAAAGATGCTCTACAGGTATCTCCGAGGGTATCTGTTGAGTGGGCATGGATCAAGACTGGGATTTGTTACTCCGTGTGACGGAGAGGTATCTCAGGGCCCACTCGGTAATACAACATCACCACAAGCCTTGCAAGCAATGTGACTAAAGTGTTAGCCACGGGATCTTGTATTACGGAACGAGTAAAGATACTTGCCGGTAATGAGATTGAACTAGGTATAGAGATAGCGACGATCGAATCTTGGGCAAGTAACATATCGAAGAACAAAGGGAACAACATACGGGATTAAATGAATCCTTGACATAGAGGTTCAACCGATAAAGATCTTCGTGGAATGTGTAGGAACCAATATGGGTATCCAGGTCCCGCTATTGATTATTGACCATAGAGGTGTGTCGGTCATGTCTACATAGTTCTCGAACCCGCAGGGTCTGCACACTTAAGGTTCGGTGACGTTTCGGTAGTATAGAGTTATGTATGGTGGTGACCGAAGGTTGTTCGGAGTCCCGTATGAGATCCCGGACGTCATGTGGAGCTCCGGAATGGTCCGGAGGTAAAGATTTATATATAGGAAGTCCCGTTTTGGTCACCGGAAAAGTTTCGGGTATTTCGGTAGTGTACCGGGAGTGCCGGGAGGTGTACCGGGGACCATCGGGAGAGGTGTCTCGACCCAAAGGGCCTCATGGGTTGTGGGAGTCAAGCCAGCCCTTAGTGGGCTGGCCGAGCCCCCCACTAAGGCCAATGCGGCTGGGGGTGGGAAAACACAAAGGTGGAAAGAGTTTCCAAGTGGAGGAAGAGGAATCCTACTCCTAGTAGGATTGGAGTAGGACTCCTCCACCTCTCCTCCTTGCGGCCGCATCAAGGGGCAGCCCTTGGGCCGCCGGCCTCCCTCCCCTTCCTCCTATATATACTAGAGGGAGAGAGGGCAAAAGTTCGTCAACTCTAAGCCACGGTGCAGCCCTCTCTCCCAATAGATCGAGTCCTCTAGTTTTCAGCAGTGCTTAGGCGAAGCCCTGCTGGAATAGTTCCACCACCACCGCCACCGCGCCGTCGCGTTGCCGGAGAACTCATCTACCTCTCCGCTCCCTCTTGCTGGATCAAGAAGGCGGAGATCATCATCGAGCTGTACGTGTGCTGAACATGGAGGTGCCATCCATTCGGCGCTAGATCGGGACGGATCGTGATTGGATCGCGGGACGCTTGGCAATTTGGATCGCGAAGACGTTCGACAACATCAACCGCGTTTCTTAACGCTTCCCGCTTAGCGATCTACAAGGGTATGTAGATCCACTCTCCCTCTCGTAGATGCTCATCACCATGGATAGATCTTGCGTGTGCGTAGGAAATTTTTTGTTTCCCATGCAACGTTCCCCAACAGTGGCATCATGAGCTAGGTCTATGTGTCGATGAGATCACGAGTAGAACACAAAGGAGTTTGTGGGCCTTGATATTCAGATTGCTTCCTCCCTTGGTCTTTTCTTGATTCGGCGGTATTGTGGGATGAAGCGGCCCAGAACAACATTACTCGTATGCTTACGAGAGACCGGTTCCATCACCTGACATGTAACTTCGTTGCATAAAGATGGCTGGCGGGTGTCTGTTTCTCCCACTTTAGTTGGATCGGATTCGACAAAGGCGGTCCTTGAGAAGGTTGAATAGCAATTTGCGTATCACCGTTATGGTTTTTGCGTAGGTAAGAATTGTTCTTCCTAGATACCCGTAGCAGCCACGTAAAACTTGCAACAACAATTAGAGAACGTCTAACTTGTTTTTGCAGGGTATGTTGTGATGTGATATGGCCAATTACATGATGAGATATATGTGATGTATGAGATGATCATGTATTGTATAGAATATCACGACTTGCATGTCGATGAGTATGGCAACCGGCAGGAGCCATAGGGTTGTCTTTAATTATTTTCGCCATTTTGCTTTACTTTATTGCTATGAGTTAGCAATAGTCGTGGAAGCAACAGTCGGCGCGACAACCTCATGGCAACACGTTGATGGAGATCATGGTGTCATGCCGGTGACAATGGAGATCATGTCGGTGCTTTGGAGATGGAGATCAAAAGCACAAGTTCATGGCCATGTCATGTCACTTATGATTTGCATGTGATGTTAATCCTTTTATGCATCTTATTTTGCTTAGGACGACGGTAGCATTATAAGGTGACCCCTCACTTAAATTTCAAGATAAATTGTGTTCTCCCAGAGTGTGCACCGTTGCGAAAGTTTGTCGTTTTGAGACACCACGTGATGATCGGGTGTGATAGACTCTACGTTCGCATACAACGGGTGCAAGCCAGTGTTGCACGTGCGGAACACTCGGGTTAAACTTGACGAGCCTAGCATGTACAGACATGGCCTCGGAACACAAGAGACCGAAAGGTCGAACATGAGTCATATAGTAGATATGATCAACAAGAAGATGTTCACCATTGAAACCACCTCAACTCACGTGATGATCGGACTTGAGTTGGTGGATTTGGATCATGTGACACTCGAATGACCGGAGGGATGTCAATTTGAGTGGGAGTTTTTGAGTAATATGATTAACTAAACTCATTATCTTGAACAATAGTCTAAGTTGTCTTTGCAATATTTATGTTGTAGATCAATGGCTCGCGCAGTAGCACCCTTGAATTTTTATGCGTTCCTAGAGAAAGCTAAGTTGAAAGATGATGGAAGTAACTTTGTGGACTGGGCCCGTAATCTAAGGATTATCCTTACGGCTTCCCAAAAGGTTTATGTCCTTGATGCACTGCTTGGTGATCCACCTGCTCCAGTTGAGTCTCCAGACGTTGCGAACGCCTGGCGGGCTCATTCTGATGATTACTCAATGGTTCAATGTGCAATGTTGTATGGCTTAGAACCGGGACTTCAAAGACGTTTTGAACATCATGGAGCATATGATATGTTCCAGGAGTTGAAGTTTATCTTTCAGAAGAATGCCCGGATCGAGAGGTATGAGACCTCCGATAACTTCTATGCCTGGAAAATGGAGGAGAACGGGTCTGTCAGTGAACACATACTCAAAATATCTGGGTATTCCACACGTCTAGCTGAATTGGGGATGCCCCTTCCAGTAGAGGCGATGACTGACAGAGTTCTTCAATCATTGCCACCTAGCTACAAGAGCTTCGTGTTGAACTATAACATGCATGGGATGAACAAGTCAGTCGTCGAGCTGTTTGCGATGTTGAAAGTCGCTGAGTCATAAATTCAGAAGGAGCATCAAGTGTTGATGGTCAATAAAACCACTAGTTTCAAGAAGAATGGCAAGGGTAAGAAGGTTAACTCCAAGAAGAGTGGCAAAGCAGTTGCCCCTCCCGTGAAGAAACCCAAGGCTGGACCCAAGCCAGAAACTGAGTGCTTACATTGCAAGGGAACTGGTCACTGGAAGCGGAACTGCCCCAAGTATTTGGCTGACAAGAAGGCGGCCAACAACAAACAAGGTATATATGATATACATGTTATTGATGTGTACCTTACCAACTCTCGTCGTAGTGCCTGGGTATTTGATACCGGTGCGGTTGCTCACATTTGCAACTCAAAACAGGAACTGCGGAATAGACGGAGGCTGGCAAAGGACGAAGTGATGATGCGCGTAGGAAATGGTTCCAAGGTAGATGTGATCGCCGTCGGCACGCTCGCTCTTCGATTACCATCGGGATTAGTGATGAACCTGAATACTTGTTATTTAGTGCCTACGTTAAGCATGAACATTATATCTGGATCTTGTTTATTGCGAGACGGTTACTCATTTAAATCAGAGAATAATGGTTGTTCTATTTATATGAGTAATATCTTTTATGGTCATGCACCCAATGTGATGGGTTTATTCTTATTGAATCTCGATAGTGATGATACACATGTGCATAACATTGATGCCAAAAGATGTAGAGTTGATAATGATAGTACCACTTTCTTGTGGCACTGCCATTTAGGTCATATTGGTGTAAAACGCATGAAGAAGCTCCATGCTGATGGACTTTTGGAGTCACTTGATTTTGAATCACTTGACACATGTGAACCATGCCTCATGGGCAAGATGACTAAAACCCCTTTCTCTGGAACAATGGAACGGGCAAGTGACTTGTTGGAAATCATACATACTGATGTGTGCGGTCCGATGAGCATTGAGGCGCGTGGTGGGTATCGTTACTTTCTCACCTTCATATATGACCTAAGTAGATATGGGTATATTTACTTAATGAAACACAAGTCTGAAACGTTTGAAAAGTTTAAGCAATTTCAGAGTGAAGTTGAGAATCATTGTAACAAGAAGATTAAATTCCTACGATATGATCGAGGAGGAGAATATCTGAGTTATGAGTTTGGCAGTCACTTAAGACAGTGTGGAATTGTTTCACAATTGACACCGCCTGGAACACCACAGCGTAATGGTGTGTCCGAACGTCGTAATCGAACCTTATTGGATATGGTGCGATCTATGATGTCTCTTGCCAATTTGCCACTATCGTTTTGGGGTTATGCATTAGAGACAGCAGCATTCACTTTAAATAGGCACCATCAAAATCCGTTGAGACGACGCCATATGAACTATGGTTTGGCAAGAAGCCAAAGTTGTCGTTTCTTAAAGTTTGGGGATGTGATGCTTATGTCAAAAAGCTTCAGCCTGAAAAGCTGGAACCCAAAGCGGAGAAATGCGTCTTCATAGGATACCCAAAAGAGACAGTTGGGTATACCTTCTATCTCAGATCCGAAGGCAAAGTGTTTGTCGCTAAAAACGGAACATTTCTTGAGAAAGAATTTCTCTCAAAAGAATTGAGTGGGAGGAAGATAGAACTTGATGAGGTTGTTGAACCTTTACTTCAACCTGAGAGTAGCGCAGCGCAGAAAGATGTTTCTGTAGTGCCTACATTTGTTGAAGACGAAGTTAATGATGATGATCATGAAGCTTCGGATCAAGTTGCTATCGAACCTCATAGGTCGACAAGGACGCGTACTGCTCCTGAGTGGTACGGCAACCCTGTCTAAGAGGTCATGTTGTTGGACAATGGTGAACCTATGAGCTATGGAGAAGCGATGATGGGCCCGGATTCCGAGAAATGGTTAGAGGCCATGAAATCCGAGATAGGATCCATGTATGAAAACAAAGTATGGGCTTTGGAAGTATTACCTGAAGGGCGAAAGGCCATTCAGAACAAATGGATCTTTAAGAGGAAGACGGACGCGGATGGTAATGTCACCGTCTATAAAGCTCGACTTGTGGCAAAGGGTTTTTCACAAGTTCAAGGAGTTGACTACGATGAGACCTTCTCACCCGTAGCGATGCTTAAGTCCGTCAGAATCATGTTAGCAATAGCTGCCTTTTTCGACTATGAAATTTGGCAGATGGATGTCAAAACAGCGTTCCTTAACGGTTTCCTTAAGTAAGAGTTGTATATGATGCAACCAGAAGGTTTTGTCGATCCAGAGAATGCTGACAAAGTTTGCAAACTCTAGCGATCCATTTATGGACTGGTGCAAGCATCTCAGAGTTGGAATCATCGCTTTGATGAGGTGATCAAAGCGTTCGGGTTTATACAAGTTTACAGAGAAGCTTGTATTTACAAGAAAGTGAGTGGGAGCTCTATAGCGTTTCTAATATTATATGCGGATGACATATTGCTAATTGGAAACAATATAGAAATGTTGGAAAGCGTGAAGGAATATTTGAACAAGAGTTTTTCAATGAAGGACCTAGGAGAAGCTGCTTTCATATTAGGCATCAAGATCTATAGAGATAGATCGAGACGCTTAATAGGACTTTCACAGAGCACATACCTTGACAAAGTTTTGAAGAAGTTCAAAATGGATCAGTCCAAGAAGGGGTTCTTGCCTGTATTGCAAGGTGTGAAGTTGAGTAAGACTAAATGCCCAGTGACTGCAGAAGATAGAGAAAAGATGAGTGTCGTCCCCTATGCTCTCAGCCATAGGCTCTATCATTTATGCAATGATGTGCACAAGACCCGATGTCAGCCTTGCCATAAGTATGGCCGGAAGGTTTCAAAGTGATCCAGGAATGGAACACTAGACGGCGGTCAAGAATATCCTGAAGTACCTGAAAAGGACTAAGGACATGTTTCTCGTTTATGGAGGTGATCAAGAGCTCGTCGTAAAGGGTTACGTTGATGCAAGCTTTGACACTGATCCGGATGACTCTAAGTCTCAAACCGGATACGTATTTATTCTTAATGGGGGTGCGGTAAGCTGGTGCAGTTCCAAGCAAAGCGTGGTAGCTGATTCTACATGCGAAGCGGAGTACATCGTTGCCTCGGAGGCGGCGAAGGAAGGTGTCTGGATGAAGGAGTTCATGACAGATCTTGGAGTAGTGCCAAGTGCACTAAACCCAATGACTCTGTTCTGTGACAACACTGGTGCCATTGCTCTAGCCAAGGAACCAAGGTTTCACAAGAGGACCAGACACATAAAGCGACGTTTCAATTCCATCCGCGATTACATCAAGGAGGACGACATAAATATTTGCAAAGTGCACACAGATCTGAATGTTGCAGATCCAATGATTAAACCTCTTCCAAGGGCTAAACATGATCAACACCAGAACTGTATGGGTGTTAGATTCATTACAATGTAAATCACATAGTGATGTGAGCTAGATTATTGACTCTTGTGCAAGTGGGAGACTGTTGGAAATATGCCCTAGAGGTAATAATAAAAGTAGTTATTATTATATTTCCTTGTTCATGATAATCATTTATTATCCATGCTATAATTGTATGGATTGGAAACACTGATACATGTGTGGATACATAGACAACACTTTGTCCCTAGTATGCCTCTAGTAGACTAGCTCGTTGATCAAAGATGGTCAAGGTTTCCTAGCCATAGACATGAGATGTCATTTGATAACGGGATCACGTCATTAGGGAATGATGTGATGGACAAGACCCAAACTATGAACGTAGCATATGATCGTGTCAGTTTATTGCTATAGTTTTCTGCATGTCAAGTATGTGTTCCTATGACCATGAGATCATGCAACTCACTGACACCAGAGGAATACTTTGTGTGTATCAAACTTCACAACGTAACTGGGTGACTATAAAGATGCTCTACAGGTATCTCCGAGGGTATCTGTTGAGTGGGCATGGATCAAGACTGGGATTTGTTACTCCGTGTGACGAAGAGGTATCTCAGGGCCCACTCGGTAATACAACATCACTACAAGCCTTGCAAGCAATGTGACTAAAGTGTTAGCCACGGGATCTTGTATTACGGAACGAGTAAAGAGACTTGCCGGTAACGAGATTGAACTAGGTATAGAGATACCGACGATCGAATCTCGGGCAAGTAACATACCGAAGAACAAAGGGAACATCATACGGGATTAAATGAATCCTTGACACAGAGGTTCAACCGATAAAGATCTTCGTGGGATGTGTAGGAACCAATATGGGCATCCAGGTACCGTAGAGGTGTCTCGGTCATGTCTACATAGTTCTCGAACCCGCGGGGTCTGCACACTTAAGGTTCGGTGACGTTTCGGTAGTATAGAGTTATGTATGGTGGTGACCGAAGGTTGTTCGGAGTCCCGGATGAGATCCCGGACGTCACGAGGAGCTCCGGAATGGTCCAGAGGTAAAGATTGATATATAGGAAGTCCCGTTTTGGTCACCGGAAAAGTTTCGGGTATTTCGGTAGTGTACCGGGAGTGCCGGGAGGGGTACCGGGGACCATCGGGAGGGGTGTCTCGACCCAAAGGGCCTCATGGGCTGTGGGAGGAGTCAAGCCAGCCCTTAGTGGGCTGGCCGATCCCCCCACATAGCGCTTAATGAGTGACACGCATGCCACATAATAATTAAAGACAATCCTATGTCTCTTGTCGGTCGTCGTATCAACATGCAAGTTGATAGAAACTATTACAAAACATGATCATCTCATACATCAAATATATATCATCATGTCTTTGGCCATATCATATCATATCACAACATACCTTGCAAAAGCAAGTTAGACGTCCTCTAATTTGTGGTTGCATGTTTTACGTGGCTGTTATGGGTATCTAGCAAGCACGATTCTTACCTACACAAAACCACAATGGTGATATACAAGTAGCTATTTAACCTTCTACAAGGACATGCCGAATCCGATTCAACTAAGGTGGGAGAGACAGACACTCGCAAGCCATCTTATGCAACAAAGTTACATGTCAGTCGATGGAACCAGTCTCATGTACGTGGACATGTAAAGTTGGTCGGGGCCGCTTCATCCCACAATACCGCTGAATCAAAATAAGACTAAGGAAGGAGGCAATCTGAATATCAGCGCCCACAAACTCCTTTGTGTTCTACTCGTGATGTCATCTACGCATAGACCTAGCTCATGATGCCACTGTTGGGGAGCGTTGCATGGGAAACAAACAATTTCCTACGCTTCACCAAGATCAATCTAGGAGATGAGCATCTACGAGAGGAGAGATTGGATCTACATACCCTTGTACATCGCTAAGCAGGAAGCGTTAAGAAACACGGTTGATGTAGTCGAACGTCTTCGCAATCCAAATCGCAATCCGTCCCGCGATCCAATCATGATCTAGTGCCGAACAGACGGCACCTCTGCGTTCAGCACACGTACAATTCGATGATGTTCCCCGCCTTCTTGATCCAGCAAGCAAGGGCGGAGAGGTAGATGAGTTCTCCGGCAGCACGACAGCGTGGTGGAGGTGGGGGTGGAGCTGATCCGGCAGGGCTTCGCCATGCTCTACCGAACCAATCTAGAGGAGAAAATGATGTATGAGGGAGGGAGAGGCTGCGCCGTGGCTGAAGGTGCTGCAGCCCTCCCTCCCCTCAAATATATATAGGAGTAGAGGAGGGGGACGGCCTCCCTAGGGTTTCCCCTAGGGTTTGGTGCGGCGGCCAAGGGGGCTGCCTTGCCACCCAAGGAAAGGGCCGGCGGCCCCCTTTGGGCTTAGCCCCCACCCTCCAGCTACATGGGCCTTTGTGAGAGGGGTGGCTAGCCCACCAGGGGCTGGTGCTCCCCCTCTCACAGCCCATGGAGCCCTCCAGGTCATGTGGGCCCCTTCCGGTGGACCCTCGGAACTCTTCGGCACTCACGGTACACTGCAGGTGACGCCCGAACTCTTTCCGGTGACCAACAAGGTACTTCCCATATATCAATCTTTACCTTCGGACCATTTCGGAACTCCTGGTGACGTCCGGGATCTCATCCGGGACTCCGAACAACTTTCGGTCACCAACATATATAACTCAACAATACCTAATCGTCACCGAATGTTAAGTGTGCAGACCCTGCGGGTTCGAGAACTATGCAGACATGACTGAGACACCTCTACGGTCAATAACCAATAGCGGGACCAGGATGCCCATATTGTTTCCCACGCATTCTACGAAGATCTTTGTCGGTCGAACCACGATGTCAAGGATTCACTTAATCCTCTACTTAGTTCCCTTTGTTCATCGGTATGTTACTTGCCCGAGATTCGATCGTCCGTATCTCTATACCTAGTTCAATCTCGTTACCGGCAAGTCTCTTTACTCGTTCCGTAATACAAGATCCTATGGCTAAATCTTTAGTCACTTTGCTTGCAAGCTCATTATGATGTTGTATTACCGAGTGGGCCCTGAGATACCTCTCCGTCATACGGAGTAACAAATCCCAGTCTTGATCCATGCCAACTCAACAGACACCCTCGGAGATACCTGTAGAGCATCTTTATAGTCACCCAGTTACGTTGTGACATTTTATACACACAAGGTACTCCTCCGGTGTCAGTGAGTTGCATGATCTCATGGTCATAGGAAAAGATACTTGATATGCATAAACAATAGCAATAAACTTGACACGATCATATGCTACGTTCATAGTTTGGGTCTTGTCCATCACATCATTCTCCTAATGATGTGATCCCGTTGTCAAATGACAACTCATGTCCATGCTCAGGAAACCTTGACCATCTTTGATCAACGAGCTAGTATATTTGAGGCTCACTAGGGACACAATGTTGTCTATGTACCCACACATGTATTTGAGTTTCCAATCAATACAATTCTAGCATGGATAATAAACATTTATCATGAACAAGGAAATATGATAATAACTACTTTATTATTGCCTCTAGGGCATATTTCCAATAATTGCGCCACCTTATTTTTGGGCCAGGCCCATGTAATATCGAAATACCACATTACACGCTGTTTTTAGAGTCCGTATGTGTGGGGAAACCGAGTTAGGTTTGGTTTCGGTCCCCTCCTCCAATGGGTCATGAAATCCCCCTCTATTCCCCCCATATATACAGCCCTTAGGGCGCTGTTTAGACTTGATTTTTGTTTGGATTAAAAGTTCACCGTAACTGCAACTTCGCGTCCTTCGTTTGTGTTCCATGACCAGACCAAGACGTAACAGAACCCCACTTTCATCAATAAAGCTTTCCTCTTATATTCACAATATCCAGATTGCAATTTCAGTTTGTTTGTTCTTCGTTTGCATGCAGGAAAAAGACCCTCGTGGTTAGGTTGATCGTGCTCCGGCGTGGTCAGTAACCTCTGAGAGTTGGTTTAGTGATTGCTAAGGCATGACGTCCTCGCACGTTCGTAGTCGGGTCGTCAAAGTCTACTCCACCAAAAACGATTGTCACATCATCGAAAGACAGGGAAAACTTTGCCTCTATCAGGATCCAACTCTTGTTCAATCCTCTCAGTCTCCGTCTCAACATCGATGCAGAAGTCTGAACACATAGATGCAGCGGGGATCAAAAATTGAGGAAAAAGACCAAGACAAAACTATGGTCACTTGGATAGATAACTCACATTTGAGCCTCTCGCTCATCTCCTTGCCGAACTCCTCAATGTACTGCTCCAGCTCAGTTTTCTTGAGTGGGAGAGCATCAAGCTTCTTCTTCTCTGCCTCGAGAATGACCGACTGAGTGTTGTACTTCCTCTCCCATTCGGCGTAATGCTTCTTCAGCTCTAAAATCTGTGTCGTCAACTTCTCGGCAACAATCTTTAGGACCTTGTTGTCCTCCTCAAGCTTCCCGATGGTCTTGAGTTTCTCCTCGGCCACCTTGGTCTTGGACTTGGCCTCCTTTCACTGACGCAAGCTGAGTGTCCTTGTTCTCGAGAATCTGCTTCATGGTTTCTAAAGAAATAGAAGTCTTGGGCCTCTTTACGAGTTGAAGGTTTTCACTACGAACATCAGATAAGGAAAATTCAATCGGATTTTATGGGAAGATAATTGCTGAAACTAGTCAATAGGGATGCTTATCACCTAATGAGCGCTTTTCTTGTTCGAGGCATGAACTCTTTAGCTTCTCGGCCTCCAGGTTCGTCCAAAGGTCCATCACCTCCTTCTCCAGAGTGTTGTACCGAGCGCCAAGCTCACAAGCATTCTACCAAAGAGAAGAGACGGAAACAATGAAGTTCTGTCAGTCGGGCCCAAAGGAAACTATCACTCGCCCAGTCGAGCGAGAAGCAATATCATAAGTACAAAACAAACTCTAAGACTCCCACCGACTGCTTCCATCGACGGCAGTCTCGGGGACTACACCAAGTGGGTGCGCTCAGCGCGCCCCCACTGGAAGGTAACAGAGGGCAAGGTATCAATGCCATCCTAGCTTCTCGGGCAAGGTGGGTTTGCGCTACTTCCACAAGCTCACCCGACTCTTTCAGCAAGGTGGGTATGTGCTACTTCCACATGCTCACTCAACTTCTTCAGCAAGGTGGGTATGCTCTACTTCCACAAGCTCACTCAACTACTTCGGTAAGGTTGGTATGCGCTACTTCCACAAGTTCAGCAAGAAGAATTCCAGGAGCCGTGGTCACTTGGGAGATATCCATTACAACGAGGTCTAAAAGTTCTAAGACTTTCGCCGACTGCTTCAGTCGACAGCAGTCTCGGGGACTAGACCTAGAGGGTGCACTCAACGTGCACCCACTAGAATCAGAGAACACCTAGTGGGTGTGGCCCATGCAAACCCACTCGAAAATAAAAGTTAGAAAGCAATTCATGCCCAAAGATTAGGAAACTCCAACTAAAACTGGTACTTACAATAGTACTTACTTGGACATTGGTCCTCAAGGCCTTGCTGGCGTCGTATGCCTCCTTCAGACGGTTCTTCATCAGCTCCACCTGGATCAGAGCATCCTTGCTCGCACCCACTTGGTCCTCGGGGGTCCAATACAGCGCAAACAGGGTTGCCGTGGCAGGAGCTGGTGAAGGGGTAGGTGTTGCAACTTCGAGTGCTACGCCAGCATTCAGCGCGACACTCAGACCAATGGTCTTGGTGAGGGCCTTGATGCGAGAAACCTGAGGCATTCGGCTGGACGGAGCATCTTGCATCATGACATCCGTGTCGATTGGGGGATTCGGCGGAGCCGCCTTATCATCCTCCTGTTTCTCGATCACTTCATTCGGCCCTACAGTCATTCGAACATGAGAAATCAGACGAACGAATCATTCGAAACTTAAACAAGACAGGATCGCCAAGTACCTTTGGAGGATGCCGCATCCGCTTCTGCTTGGCTCTTCAGCGGTGATGAGGACATCAATACCATTGTTACACCCACAACCCGTGCTACTATACATACTGGATCAATTACTAGAGCTCGCACACGCCAACTAAATTACCAGGTACTTTCATTTCTTGGAAATCCTTCTAATTTTCATGAACATTTGATGCTGCCTAAATTAGATACTTTTGTTTTACTTATGAATGAAGGACCTAACATGGACAAGAAGGATGACCATTAGAGCGGGATGAAGCATGGAGACGAAGGTGCGCGCGCGGGAAAGAACAATGGAATTCTTGTGATTTTTGCGCTTTGAAGCCACCATAATGAAAGCATGAAGGCTTGGACGAAATATACATGATGTCACTTCATAAATTTCGTCCATAGGCTATTATAGGTGCTGCTTCACCTTATTATTGGGCCAGGCCCATGTAATTTCTAAATACAATATTATAGGTTGTTTTTAGAGTCTTTATGTGTGGGGAAACCGAGTTAGGTCTGGTTTCGGACCCCTCCTCCAAGGGGTCACGAAATCCCCCTCTATTCCCCCATATATACAACCCTTAGGGCGACGTTTAGACTTGGGTTTTGTTTATATTAAAAGTTTGCCATAGCTACAACTTGGCTTCCTTCGTTTGTGTTCTACAACAAGACCAAGACGTCACGGAACCCCACTTTCATCAATAAAGCTTTCCTCTTATATTAGCAATATCCAGATTGCAATTTCAATTTCTTGCTTGTTCTTCGTTTGTGTGCAGGAAATAGAGCTTCGTGGTCCGATTGATCGTGCTCCTGCATGGTAAATAACCTCTCGGAGTTGGTTTAGCGATTGCTAAGGCGCGACATAGTCGCACGTTCATAGTCGGATTGCAAAATTCTACTCCACCAAAAACGATGGCCTCCATCTTATCAAAAGATGGGACAGCTTCACCTCTATCAAGTGGTATGAGGTTTCCAGGTTGCTCGGTGAGATTTTTCCTATTTTTCATAGTCTAGATCACATCTGTTCTTCATACCTACAGTCCACGATAAAAGCCACAAAAAAATTAGGATTAGATCATCATACCTGAACCAATCCGAGCCTTTTGCAATTTTCTTTTCGGTGTTTTGCTTTGTTGAATTTGCGGTTGCATTGCCGTGTCAAGTTGCTGGTTTTAGCGTATTATCCTTTAGAGTTTTGGGTTATGTTCACAAGTTGTCATGCTACCGCCGCACCATCTTCATCGCTGCCGTATACCACCACCGTGTGATATACATCGCCGCTGACATCTACCACCGATGTACCATCGTCATCACCGCTGCCATATACCACCATCGCATATCCACCACCAATCCGAGTCCATATACACCACCACCTATCCACCGCCATAACCCAAATCTGGGTCCACCTCCATCATAGATTCGCCACCAGTCTGTGTTGCACCGCCCCTACATATATCTGCCACCAGTCCAAGTTCCACCAGATTCATCTCCGCCACCATTCCTAGTCCGAGTCCAGTATTTGCTTCTCCATTATTGATTTCCAGATCATGATAGAGGCAAATGTGTCCCGTCTTTCGATGAGACGGTGGCTATCATTTTTGGTGGAGTAGACTTTGACGATCCGACTATGAACCTGCGAGGACGTCGGACCTTAGCAATCGCTAAACTAACTCCGAGAGGTTATTGACCATGCCGGAGCACGATCAACGTGACCACGAAGGTCTATTTCCTGCATGCAAATGAAGAACAAGCAAGAAATTGAAATTGCAATCTGGATATTGCGAATATAAAAGGAAAGCTTTATTGACGAAAGTGGGGTTCTGTGATGTCTTGGTCTGGTCGTGGAATACAAACGAATGGCGCGAAGTTGCACCAATGGCGAACTTGTAATCTAAACAAAACCAAAGTCTAAAGGGCGCCCGAAGGGATGTATATATGGGGAATAGAGGGGAATTTCATGGCCCCTTGGAGGAGGGGTCCAAAACCAACCCTAACTCTGTTTCCCCACACATATGGACTCTAAAAACAGCCTAATAAGTGGTAATTCGAAATTACATGGGCCTGGCCCAAAAATAAGGTGGCGCAGCACCTACAATAGCCTATGGACGAAATTTATAAAGTGGCGTCTTGAATATTTCGTCCAAGCCTTCATGCTCTCCTTATGGTGGCTTCAAAGTCCGCAAATCACCACTGAAAGCTCCATTGTTCTTTCCCACACGCGCACCTTCTTCTCCATGCTTGTTTCCTCTCCAATGGCCATCCTTCTTGTCCATGATAGGTCCTTCATTCATAAGTAAAACAAAAATATCTAATTTAGGCAGCATCATATGTTCATGAACATTAGAAGGATTTCCAAGAAACAAAAGTAACTTGTAATTCAATTGGCGTGCACGAGCTCTAGTAACTGGTCTAGTATGTATAGCAGCATGGTGTGTGGGTGTAACAATGGTATTGATGTCCTCATCATCCTCCCCTTCTTGAACTGAAGTCGTCCTCGACAGAAGCTCATCATCCTCACCCAAATAAGGCTTCAAATCTGCAATGTTAAAAGTGGGACTAACCCCAAAATCTGCAGGCAGCTCAACTTAATACGCATTATCATTTATTTTTTCTAACACCTTAAAAGGACCATGAGCACGTGGCATTAGCTTTCACTTGCGCAATTCAGGAAACCTATCCTTACGCAAATGTAACCAAACAAGATCTCCAGGTGCAAAGACAACATGTTTTCTACCCTTATCTCCAGCAAGTTTATATTTAGCATTCATACACTCAATATTCTCCATAGTTAACTCATGCATCTTTAATATCAATTCAGCACATTCTTTAGCATCAAAATTAACCTTCTTCGAAGATGGAAGAGGAAACAAATCAATAGGTGCACGAGGTAAGAAATCATACACAACTTCAAAATGGCACATCTTAGTAGTAGAATGCAGCGAACGATTATAAGCAAATTCAATATGAGGCAAGCATTCTTCCCACATTTTCAGGTTATTTTTCAAAACAGCCCTAAGCATAGTAGATAATGATCTATTGACTACTTTAGTTTGTTCATTAGTTTGGGGGTGACATGTAGTACTAAAAAGCAGTTTAGTCCCCAACTTATCCCATAAAAATCTCCAAAAGTGGCTAAGAAATTTAGCATCATGATCTGAAACAATTGTATTTGGCACACCATGCAAGCAAATAATTTCACGAAAGTACAAATCAGCAGCATTAGCAGCAGCATCACTTTTATGACATGGTATAAAGTGTGCCATTTTGGAAAATCTATCCACGACAACAAATATGCTATCCCTCCCCTTCTTTGTTCGAGGTAAACCTAAAACAAAGTCCATAGAGATATCTTCCCAAGGAACACTAGGTACATGCAAGGGCATATATAACGATGAGGATTGAGTCGTGACTTAGCTTTTTGACATGTAGTGCAGCGAGAAACAAAATGCTCAACATCCCGTCTCATCTTTGGCCAAAATAAATGCATAGCAAGTACGTCCTCCGTCTTATTCATGCCAAAGTGTCCCATTAATCATCCTCCATGTGCCTCCTGCAACAACAAAAGACGAACGAAGCTAGCTGGAATGCATAGCTTGTTAGCATGGAACACAAATCCATCATTTATGACGAACTTGTTCCATGTTCTCCCTTGTTTACAATTCTCCAACACATCTTTAAATTCAGCATCATGCATATATTGATCTTTGATGGTCTCCAAACCAAATATTTTAAAGTCAAGTTATGAAAGCATAGTATAATGACGAGACAATGCATCAACAATAATATTTTCTTTACCCTTCTTGTGTTTAATGACATAAGCGAAAGTCTCAATGAATTCAACCCATTTAGCATGTCTACCGTTCAGTTTTGCTTGACTTTTAGTATGTTTCAAAGATTCATGATCAGAATGTATGACAAATTCTTTAGGCCATAAATAATGTTGCCATGTTTCCAAAGTCCAAACAGGACCATATAATTCCTTATCATACGTAGAATAATTCAGACTAGGCCCACTTAATTTTTCAGAAAAGTATGCAACATGTTTACCATCTTGTAATAAGACACCTCCTAATCCAATTCCACTAGCATCACATTCAAGCTCAAAAGTCATATTAAATCCGGAAGTTGGAGTAAAGGAGCATGTGTTACCTTATCTTTCAATACCGTGAAGGCTTCTTCCTGTGCGGTACCCCAAACAAAAGGCACATCCTTCTTTGTAAGCTCATTGAGAGGTGCAGCAATGGTGCTGAAATACCTTACAAAATGCCTATAAAAACCAGTGAGGTCAAGAAAACACCTCACTTGTGTGACCGTTTTGGGCTGCGGCCAACTCTCAATAGATTCAATCTTGGCTTTATCAACTTCAGTTCCCTGTGGAGTAACAACATATCCAAGAAAAGACACTCGATCGGTGCAAAAGGTGCACTTCCCAAGGTTACCAAACAAGCGTGCATCACGTAGAGCAATACAAATAGCACACAAATGATCCAAGTGTTCCTCCAAAGATCTACAATAAATCAATATATCATCAAAGTAGACTACCACAAATCGTCCAATGAAAGCACGTAAAACCTCTTTCATTAATCTCATGAAAGTGCTAGGTGCATTAGTTAACCCAAAAGGCATGACTATCCACTCATATAATCCAAACTTAGTTTTAAATGTTGTTTTCCATTCATCTCCCAATTTCATACGAATTTGATGGTATCCACTACGCAAATCAACTTTGGAGAAAATTGTAGAGCCACTTAATTCATCAAGCATATCATCTAGCCTACGAATAGGATGACGCTAACGAATAGTAATATTATTAATGCCTCTACAATCAACACACATATGCGATGTACCATCTATTTTCGGCACTAGAATAAAAGGAACAACACAAGGACTAAGGGATTCGCGTATATAACCTTTGTTGAGCAGCTCCTGTACTTGACGCATAATCTCCTTCGTCTCCTCTGGATTGGTGTGGTATGGCGCACGGTTGGGTAGCGATGCACCGGGAATTAAATCAATCTCATGCTCAATCCCTCGAATAGGTGGTAATCCCGGTGGCACATCTTGTGGAAAGACGTCAGCGAACTCCTGCAAAATGCTAGTGACAGCAGGAGGCAAAGAGGGAGGCATGTCCTAAAATGAAAATAATACCTCTTTTCATACAAAAGCATAGCAAACAGATGTAATAACATCCAAATCAGTAATATCATATTTAGTGGCAAGTAAACAACCACTCTTCGGTTTTATTTCAGATGCAACACTAGATGATGGTTTATTAGGCTTATTTTGTTGCTCAAATTCCTTTGTCATAGTCTGATTTTCACTCTCACTTTGCTCCTGTTTTGCTTTACTAGCTCTAGCAATGTCATCTTTCATAATATGTTTAGGAGACATAGGAAGCAAAGTTATATGTTTTCCTTACAAACAAGAGTGTAGTGATTTGTCCTACCATGGTGTACAGAATTTATATCAAATTGCCATGGTCTACCAAATAAAACGGAGCATGCTTGCATGGGTACCACATCACAATCAACATAATCAGAATATGTAGCAATGCTAAAGTGCACATGAACAATACGTATTACTTTAACCTTGCCACTGTTGTTGAACCAAGTGATGTAATAAGGATGAGGATGTGGTCTGGTGGTTAGAGACAGCTTCTCCACCATCTCCATGCTAGCCGAGTTGGTGCAACTCCCTCCATCGATGATGACACGAACAGAACGCTCCTTCACAACTCCCTTTTTATGGAACAAGTTGTGCCTCTGATTTTGCTCAGCCCGTGTAACCTGCACACTCAAAACACGTTGAGCAACTAAACTTTGATACCTGTCAGCATAGTCAGCAGCCATGTAGTGTGCCTCTTCTTCAGTATCCTCGGCACCATGTTCTTCACTTGCAATAAGAGCCAAAGTCTCCTCATCATAATCACTAGCGGACGCATATCCACCATCCTCAGTAACAATCATCACACGCTTGGAAGGGCATTCTCTCGCATAGTGACCTCCACCCTTGCAACGACGACAAATAACCTTGAAAGTGCGTTATATCGACTAGAGGGGGGTGAATAGGCGATTTTTACAAATTCATCACTGAGGAATTTCAACTTGAGGAATTTGAAATGTGATGAATAACTAGCAGCGGAATAAGTACTCAAGTGCATACGAAGCATAGCGATCGCATAGTCATCATGATGAAATAAAGCATGCACAGATTACAGATGGCGTGATACAGGATAAGCAGGTGAGGAACAAGGTAGCTTGAAGAATTTGAGGTAAGGAAATTGAGAAAGTCTTCAGTCGAATTCTTCAAATAGTAACGATCAATTTCATCAACAAGTATACGAGGAAATTAAAGGGTTGAGGAAATAGAACCAGGTAGCTCGATGAAGACAATGGTTTGATGACCCAGTTCCAACTGTTGTGACAGTCGTACGTCTGGTTTGGAGCGGCCTGGTATTTAAACCAGAAGACACATAGTCCCAGGACACACAGTCCTTACCGTATTCTCCTTGAGCTAAGGTCACACAGACCTCGCCCAACACTCGTGGTAAGTCTTCAGGGTAGACTTCCAAAACCCTCACAAACTGGTCACCCGGCGATCCACAATTGACTGTTGGATGCTCTAGACCAAGGTCACTTCATGATCCCCAATTGACTGGAGGATGCACTAGACCATGACGCCTAACCGTCTGGAAGATACACAGTCTTCAAAGGTAACAAGCGTCGGTTCCACACAGGAACAATTTCTTCAGTGATGCTCAATCACTTTGGGTTTGGTGGTTTGGTTTGGGGTTTTTCCTCACTGATGATTTTCTCTCAAAGTCCTCGAGGAATGGGATGCTCTCAAATGACAAGTGTCAGTTCTCTCTCGGAGCAGCCAACCAACTAGTGGTTGTGGGGGGTGGCTATTTATAGCCAGGGTGCAACCCGACATGATAAGACATAAATGCCCCCAATGATATGACCGTTATGTGGATAGGATGATTGGGGACAGCTGGCACTTAGCACAGCAACGGTCGGAATTTCGGACTATGAAAGTCCTCAGGCTTATCATATTCCTCACTTGTAGGCTATTCGCACTGGCGAAATCCTAACTCCTCAGTCAGACCAATTTCCTCAGAGACCAGAAGATCATCGTCTCTGTCACTGAAGAACTTGACTGAACTGCAAGAGATTTCCAAAGGCTTCACTTGAAGGATTGGATAGGTTGAGGCTTTTGAGTTGAGCATCAGTTGGAAATTTTCCTTAGTATTACCTCGGCCCCCTTTAACAGTACGGTGTTTCCTATGACTCAAAGAAAGGAAATGAAACTACGAAAACAAAAGTCTTCACGCTTCATAGTCCTCGTTCATATCTTCAAGGTCACACCAACTTCTTCTTTTTCAAAGTCTTCAGGGAATACCAAAGTCTTCAGCAAAGTCTTCACCAAAGTCTTCACCAACTTCTTCTTTTTCAAAGTCTTCAGCAAAGTCTTCACCAAAGTCTTCACCAAAGTCTTCAGTTGAAGACATACATTTTTAGGGGTCGATAATCTCCGAATGTATCAAACTCCTCAGCGTCTTATAGAGCATGTGTACACTTACAAACGCATTAGTCTCTTAACCTATAAGTCTTCAATGCACCAAAATCACTAAGGGGCACTAGATGCACTAACAATCTCCCCCTTTTTGGTGATTGATGACAAATAGGTTAAGTTTTCAACGGGGATAATAATATGAAGTGTAAGTATTGAGTTTGAGGAATTTGATTGCAAGATACAGAAGAACTCCCCCTGAAGATGTGCATATTTGAGGAATTTGCTTTGGACTGCAAATGCACATGGCAGGTTAAAATCATGGAGAACTCCCCCTATATCTTGTAATCCATACACGCATTTAATATATATCATGAGGAAATTGAAATGCATGATGGAAAATGGGGTCTGAGGAAGTTCAGCATGCGTGCATTAAGATAACTTGAGGAAATAGCATGCGGAAAGCAGTTCAAAAGCATCAGACCACCATCGGACTTAAGTTTACAACTCAACCAACAAAAGCTTCAGAAGAGCGAGAGTTGTAACTTAAACAAAAACAACCCATATATAGAGACCCGCTTGAAGACTAACTCAAATTTTCTCCCCCTTTGTCATCGAAGACCAAAAGGGACAAAAATTGAGGACTAACGCCCATGAAGAATTTCATCTTGAAGGTGGTGGAGGAGCGCCAGCGTTGTCGGGGTCGTTCGTTGATGTAGGGCCTGCAGCAGTGTCGTCAATATCCTCAGCTTCATCCGCTTGGCGTGATGAAGAATATGAGCTTGTAACCAGCTGAGAAACTTGAACTTTCTTCCATTTCTTCCTTGGAGGGATGGACCAATCAAAGTCCTGCTGAAATTCCATCTCCTTGAGTTCTTCAGGAGTCTTGAGGTGAGACAATATGGCCCATGTGCGGTCGAAGACTTCATGAAGATAATAGTGGTTCTTCCTCACAGAGTTGTGTGTGACAGTCATGTCTCGAAGAAGTGAAGCAAACTGACGCTTTACCCACTTGTGATTGCGATCAATCTTCTGATGAAGACTTAGAAGAAGCTCTCGATCAGTCATCACACGAGGGGTAGTTTCTTGAGGATTTTGCGCTGAGGCTTTTGCGGCAGAATCTTGGGTAGCAGTGTCATCATTGGTGGAATAGGATACAGCTTTGCGAAACTGACCATCCAATGGACGAGTACCTTCATCAATGACAGCTTTGCCTTTACCCTCAACTGAGGAAAATGAGCTCTTGAGGACTTCAATTGGAGGAAAAAAGCTGAAGTGATTCTGAAAGTCAGCCTTGAATGGAAGTGAAGACCTTGATCTGATGAATTTCATGATCCAGGGAGCGTAAGGCTTCAATTCAAATGGGGCTGAAGCAGCATTGGCCAAAGTCCTCATGAAGAAATCATGGTAATTTACGGGAATCCCATGAATGATGTTGAATAGCATGTTCTTCATGATTCCCTCCACTTCTTCTTCTTCAGAATTGTGGCCCTTCTGAGGATTGAGGGTTTTGGTCAGAATGCGATAAACTGTCCTTTGCACATAGAGCAAATCCTTCACAAGGAAGGAAGTCCTTTGAGGTTGGCCCTGAGCCAATGGCTTCATCAGCACTTGCATCAAGTGGTTGGGCAGTTCAGTTTCATCATAGATGCAGTGTGCTCCTTCTGAAGGAATTGTTATTGGCACAGCCTGAAGCAATTCAGTGGCTGGGGCAGTGTAGTGAGTAGATCTAGTCATCCAGTCCAGAATCCATGAATTGACATCAGAAGCATCACCCGAGATATGCAAGGTTGCATAGAATTGAAGAATTAGCTCTTCATTCCAGTCGCATATGTCAACGCAGAAGGGAAGAAGTCCAGCATCATGAAGAACTGCGAGCACAGGTGTGAAGCACGGAATGGATTCCATATCCACATGAGGAATTTGCTGATGCTCGAAGACTTTCTCTTTGTCAAATAGTACTGATGCATAGAAATTCATCTGCGAAGGGGTCCAGAATCTTGTACGACCGGTCCTTGCTGAGTCATAAGGATTTGGCCCGTTGAAGAAAATGTGCTCGTTGAAGAAATTGGTCTTGATGAATTTGGGGCGCTTTGAGCCTTTGAGGGGCAACTTTGGCTTCGGCTGAAGATTTGGCTTGAAGCGGCCCACAATGTCCTTAGTCATAGGAGGAACTTCTTCAGATTGAGGAATTTGAATAGCAGTTTCCTCATTTGCGGTTTGAGCAGCAATTTCTTCAGCTGATGCAGCTGGAATATCTTCAGTATGAATTTCTTCAGTCTGGGCTGGAGACTGAGGAATTTGAGTAATTGGTGTGGTCATTGGAGAATTTGGGTGTGTAGCTTCCCAATATTCATCATTGATTAGAGGAGTTGTGTTGCCAATGTCCACGTCCTCTTCCATTTCTTGAACGCCGGCCTCTTCAGCAATCAACTGAGGCAGGGGCGATGATACCAGTGGAGTTGAAGCATTTGCTTCCACTTCAATTTCTTCATCAATCTGCTCTGAGGAAGCAGCAGAATGATCTTCTTCATCATCAACATTTGGAATGTCATACTCGACACCAAATGGAACTATTTCATAGGCAGGTACGGAGGAGATTGGGGTTGCATCAATTGGTTCAGTTGAAGAACTTGGCAGTGTCTTCAATTTCTTCACCGCTGAGGAATCTGAAGTTGATGCTTTTCTTTTCTTAGCAGCAATTTTCTCCGTAGCCTTTGTTTTCTTCGCTTCTGATGCAGAAGGAAGGTTGATGTTCTTCACCCTTGAGGACTTTGCAGTTTCAGCAGAGGGTGAAGGTGGAGCAGTTTCTTCAGGCACGACTGATGCAGTCGCCCTAGTGGTCTCAATTTCATCAGGCGCAGCAAAAGCTTCAGCTGGTCTGGCAGTTTCTTCAGGCGCAACAGTGGAGGTTGCCCTGACAGGTTCTTCAGCAGCCTGAATTTCTTCAGCTGTGCGTGCAGTTTCTTCAGCAGGTTGAGCAGATTCTTCAGCCTGAGGAATTTGTTGTTGCAATTGAGCTGCAACCCTTGAGTTGTGATCTTTAACTGCAGCTTGGGCTGCCTTGACAAATCTTACTTTGGTGCCCTTCCATTCAGCATCATATTTTGCTTGTTCATCAGTCAGGCAGCGAATCTCAGACTGAACTGTGATGAGTTGAGCGGGAGTCAAATGCATCATATTGTTCTTCAGGAACTTTTCCTTTCTGGCCCTGCTCCTCTTAGCTCTCTGAGCTTGATCTCTCTTCCATTTTTCCTCAGCAATGAAGTGGGTGAGGACATGGTCCACACCAAGAGGTAACTTTAGTGAGGAAAGTGGAGTGCTGGGATCCTCATGCCATATGTCGATGAAATTGAGGATCATCTTAGGATCCAGCATTAGAGGAACCGAGCTGCCCTTGGCAATTGCAGCCTTTTGCTAACTGTTTCTGATGATTTCTTCCAATTCTTCATCATTAGCATCATCATTATCCTCAGACCCTGAGGGTACATTCACAGTAACTTGGCTTTTATGAGGACTTGGTCTCTGACCTCGTCCAGCAGTTCTCTTTATCTTCATCAAAGTAGGACTTGTTGAAGACTGTTCTTGCACTGAGGAACTTGCAGAGGCCCCTGAAACAATTGAGAAGCTAGTAGTCCTCTGACATGTTGTAAGATTTACAGGTGTTGAGGACTTTGCAGCAGCAGCTGATGATTGTGCAGCTACTGAAGGCATTGCAGTGGCCTTTGAAGAATTTGCATGAGTATTTTGCAGTGAGGATTTTGAAGTTGAGGACTTTTACTTCACTGCAGATTTCTTCATTAATGATATCTTCGGAGCTCTATCAGAGGCTCCGGCAGAGGCAGCAGCAGCAGCAAAATCTTCATTGAATTTCTTCACTGCAGCTTTGCCAGTTCTCTGAAGTTTGTGTTGATGCTTTGCCCATTCATCTGGAAAGTCTTCACCACGAGCAACGCTAGTGGGATCGATTTCTTGACCATCAGCAGGAGGAGCCCTTTTGCAAGGAGGTTTGAGGGCGAATTTCTTCATATACTTGGGACTGACATAGCGATAGTCTCTCCACTCCTTTGCCCACCTCCGTTCAATTCTTTGAATGGTGATTTTCCTCTGCTCTTTTGTTTCTTTGCCATGAATGGCCTCATCTGGAGTACAGTAACCAGCATACAAATCCTCAGGTATCTCAAAGGCAGTGTTCTGTTCAGCCTTCTTTCCACCCTTCTGAGGTCTTTTACCATCTGCCATTTTCTTCACTTGATGACTTTGAACTCTTGATGATTCTGAAGATGTATATAGTTTTTCCTCAAGAAACGCTGCAAATGAGTTAAGTTGATGAGAACCTAGTGATTCATCAGCAGACATTTTGTACCTGTGAACAGAGTATAGGTGCGATGAATTTGAAGAGGTCATATGCGTTCTCAGAAATTTTTCAAAATACATCAAGTTGAGGATTTTGACCATAGATGTCTTGAGGAATTTCACTAAGTGTTCTTTGTCTTAGGTTCCAGAGTTGTGCGAATATGTAGATCCACACAATTGAGGAATCTTGAAGAAAATCATAACTTAGAGAAAAACATCAAGGGATTGAAACATATAAGATGCTTAAGAAGATGATTCTTGAAGAATAAACACTTTTGAGGATTTTGTGGAAGACATGAAGATCAAACAAGGGCAGTAAAATTAGATTTTATTTACCCTGATGAAGAACACAACGAACAGAGAGATGAAATCTGGGAAGTTCGTCCGTCCAGATCTCCCATGCCCTAGCTTGGCAGAGGGAGACAGCTACAGCGGAGGCGGGGTGAAGACTTCCGTGGCCGATGTGAGTACGGCGACGGCGAGGTCGAGGCAGTGAAGCTCTTCCTCTCCGGCGGCGATGATTTTAGCGGCGGCGCTAGGTTTGAGCTCGGGAGAGATGGGAGTGAGGAGTAACTCGAGCACAATGAAGGGGAGGG
Source organism: Elymus sibiricus (assembly GCA_039707655.1). Lineage (NCBI taxonomy): Eukaryota > Viridiplantae > Streptophyta > Magnoliopsida > Poales > Poaceae > Elymus > Elymus sibiricus. The sequence goes on from CM077665.1 coordinate 247,198,377, forward strand.
GGAGTGGCAGTAAAAACGAATCGGGCCGAAGATTTTGGACCAGATTGCCCCTAACCCTTGCTCTCCACGCGACAGGTGTCACCCACGTTCTGAGTAGTGGAGATAGTGGGGGATCGTGGCTTATCCAGTCGTGGGAATCAGAACTGTTTGAGCGGGAAGCGCAGAAAAATTTGATATTGAAAAATTTAAAGTTTCCGTTTGCAAATTCTTCAGCTGTCAAGGATACAGTGAAGACTTTGAACGAGTTTCAAAGTAGAACGCATATGAAGAATTTGTGAACAGACTGGGTTGAGTTTAGCATAGAGGGGGAACAGGTCCGATCACATTCACTTAGATGAATATCAACTTGAAGAATTAGCAATAAGTGAATGCTGTTGAGGACATTGAAAACTCAAATATATATATATAGTCAATGAAGAACATCAGTTTCATAGTTTGAAGAATTTGAAAAATTGAGGAATTTGCCAACTTGAGGAATTTGAAAATTTGAAGAATTTGCAAAATGTTGAAAAACTCAACTCTGAAGAATTTCAACTATTGTTGTGGCGTGACCCACCGTATAAGAATGATGATTTCAGACACCGCGTACAATTGTCGTAGGGTTCTGAGGATCAAATTCTTCGTTAATTTCTTCACACTTAGAGAGTTATTCTTCATTGATTGAAGAAAAACGTTACTTCGTGTGTTGCACATCAAAGGCATCAATTTTGCATAAGTGTTAGGATGTGTGTCCTTTCAAAGAACATTCGAAGATTCTAAGATATTTAGCTCACACCGCAACTTGCAAAATATCTTTTCATCCAAGGGCTTAGTGAAGATATCGGCCAGTTGTTCTTCAGTGGGGATGTGGTCGATGGAGATGTCGCCCTTGAGTACATGATCTCGGAGAAAATGATGACGAATCTGGATGTGCTTGGTCTTGGAGTGCTGAACTGGGTTGTAAGCAATCTTGATAGCGCTCTCATTGTCGCAGTAGAGAGGCACATTCTTCACCTTGATGCCATAGTCCTTGAGGGTTTGCTTCATCCACAGCAACTGAGCGCAGCATGAACCAGCAGCAATGTACTCAGCTTCAGCAGTAGAAAGTGACACGCAGTTCTGCTTCTTTGAGGACCAACAGACTAAGGATCGTCCGAGGAAATGACATGTGCCTGAGGTTGACTTGCGATCCACACGATCTCCAGCATAGTCAGCATCTGAGTATCCGACGAGGTGAAGATTTGAGCCCTTGGGATACCATAATCCAAGCGTTGGTGTGTGAGCTAAGTATCGAAGAATATGTTTCACAACCTTATGGTGTGATTCCTTCGGTGTTGCTTGGAATCGGGCACACATGCAAAACACTCAGCATAATATCAGGCCTAGATGCACACAGATACAATAAAGAGCCAATCATGGAGCGGTATACCTTCTGATCGAAATCTTTACCATTTTCGTCAGTGCAAAGGTGGCCTTTTGAAGGCATTGGAGTTTTGACGTCTTTGCATTCGTGCATGTTGAATTTCCTCAGCACATCCTTGAGGTATTTCTCTTGTGAGATGAAGATGCCATTGTCTTGCTGACGAATTTGAAGACCTAAGAAGAATTTCAACTCTCCCATCATAGACATTTGATATTCTTCACTCATCATATAGGCAAATTCATCACTGTAACGTTTGTCAGTACAGCCAAAGATAATATCGTCGACATATGTTTGGCATATGAACAGTTCATTGTCATAGGATTTGGTGAAAAGAGTTGGGTCGAGTGAACCGGGTTTGAAGCCTTTCTTCATGAGGAATTCCTTCAGAGTGTCATACCACGCCTGAGGGGCCAGCTTGAGGCCATAGAGGGCCTTGTTGAGTCTGAAGACTTTGTCAGGATGCTTAGGATCTTCAAAACCTGGGGGTTGAGCAACATATACTTCTTCCTCAAGCTTACCATTGAGGAATGCACTTTTCACATCCATTTGATATAAAGTGATATCATGATGGTTAGCATAAGCAAGCAATATGCGAATAGCTTCAAGTCTAGCAACAGGTGCAAAAGTTTCATCAAAGTCAATTCCTTCAACCTGTGTGTAGCCTTGAGCTACAAGACGAGCCTTATTCCTTACCACAAGGCCATTTCATCTTGCTTGTTGCGGTAGATCCACTTGGTACCTATGATGTTATGCTTGCGAGGATCTGGCCGCTTGACAAGTTCCCACACGTTGTTGAGCTTGAATTGATGCAATTCCTCTTGCATAGCTTGAATCCACTCAGGCTCCTTGAAAGCTTCATCAACTTTGGTGGGCTCTATCATAGAGACAAAAGCAAAATGCCCACAAAAGTTAGTCAGATGTGAAGCTCTTGAGTGAGTGAGAGGACCTGGTGCATTGATGTTGTCGATGATTTTGTCAATCTGCACTTCATTTGCAACTCTTGGATGAGCAGGTTGACGTGGCTGAGGATTTTCTTCAGCACCATTTTCTTCAGGTGTATCAGCATGAATGTCTTCATTGATTGGAATGACTTCCTCAGTTGGTTGAGGATTTTCTTCAGTGGGTACTACATCCTCAGTAGCCTTCAACTTAATGGATTCCTCAGGAGACTTTTCATCTAGCACAGAAGGCAGGTGCTCTCTTTGCGAGCCGTTAGTTTCATCGAACCGCACATCTACAGTTTCAACAACCTTGTGATGGTAGGTGTTGAAGACTCTGTAGGTGTGCGAGTCCTTTCCGTAACCAAGCATAAAACCTTCATGTGCTTTCGGTGCAAATTTAGAACTGTGGTGAGGATCTCTTATCCAGCATTTTGCACCGAAGACTTTGAGATAACTTACATTGGGTTTCTTGCCGGTCATGAGTTCATATGATGTCTTCTTGAGGAATTTGTGAAGATATACCCTGTTGATGATGTGGCATGCTGTATCAATTGCCTCAGGCCAGAAGCGACGAGGAGTCTTGTATTCATCAAGCATGGTGCGAGCCATCTCAACAACAGTCCTATTCTTGCGCTCCACGACGCCGTTCTGCTGAGGAGTATATGGGGTAGATAGCTCATGAGTAATACCAAGTTCATCAAGATATTCATCAAGATTGGTGTTCTTGAACTCAGTCCCGTTATCACTCCTGATATGCTTGATCTTGACGCCGAAGTTTGTTGAGGCCCTTGAAGCAAATCGTCTGAAGACATCCTGCACTTCAGACTTGTACAGAATAATATGCACCCAAGTGTAACGAGAGTAATCATCAACAATGATAAAGCCATACAAACTTGAAGCATTTGTTAGTGTGGAATAATGAGTGGGGCCAAAGAGGTCCATGTGAAGCAATTCAAAAGGTTGAGTCGTGGTCATGATTGTCTTCGAGGGATGCTTGGATCTGGTCATCTTCCCAGACTCACAAGCACCACAGAGGTGATCCTTGAGGAATTTGACACCTTCAATGCCAATGACGTGCTTTTTCTTCACGAGCGTGTGCAAGTTCCTCATACCAGCATGTCCAAGTCGTCGATGCCACAGCCAGCCTTCTGAGGACTTTGCAAGTAGGCACGTGGCAGGCTGAGGACCTGTAGAGAAATCAACAATATACAAGTCTCCTCTCCTAAAGCCTTCGAAGACTTTGGAATGGTCAGATTCCATGATGACAACACAACGATATTTTCCAAAGATGACAACCATATCAAGATCACAAAGCATTGAGACAGACATGAGGTTGAACCCGAGGGATTCGACAAGCATCACCTTGTCCATGTGTCAGTCCTTGGAGATTGCAACCTTACCTAGACCCAATACCTTGCTTTTTCCTTTGTCAGCGTAGGTGATATGCTTCAGATGAGATGGGGCAAGTGGCATGTTCATCAATAGACTCTTGTCACCAGTCATGTGGTTGGTGCATCCACTATCGAGGACCCACTCAGTAGTTTTTGGAGTTTCATCCTGCAGATGAATTAGTACAACTTACGAACTCATATGCTTCAGAGTGAAGAATATGATATCAAATTCATCAGGCAGAATTTCATCACATAACATAGTAAGTAAAGCAGTGTGAGGACGTGAGAAATGAGGAACTCATTTCTGCATGATTAGCTTGCGTCCTTTCAAGCATTTCCTCAGGTCTCCAGCAAATTCATCAGACGTTCAAGTTCGTCTGGAGACCTGACCCTGCATAAGAAGTTAGTTCAATTTCTTCACCACCCACATCTGGAGGGGTGGCAAAGAGTTCATCATTCTGCGAGCTCCATATGAGAAGGGAGGCATTGAAGCTAGTGCACTTCGTTTCACAGGACTAGGGTTAGAGTACTCATATGAATAAGCAGAGAAATTCTTCGAGGACTTATGAACATAATGATTTGAAGAATAATGCACATATTCAGAACTCTTAGATTTTTCCTGCGAAACAGATGCATTAGCACGAGAATGATACTTTTGACCATTTGAGGAATTTGGTCCAAGTGAAGACTTTGGTCCATATGAGGAATTTGATCTGGGGTTCCTTTTCTTCATGGGTGGTGTCGTGAGGACATTCACTTGAAGATTTTCCAAGCAGCTCTTAGGAACCCAGATTTTCCTCATAGGTGAACCGTTCCTGCAGTTAGTTCCAACAAATCTGGCAAATACTTCACCTTTCTGATTTTTGAAGAATTTGTAGTTGGAGTCAAGTGACTCATCATAGGAATATGAAGTTTCACAAGTAAAGCCAGATAAAGTGGATGGATCCACAGGAGGTCCTTTTGCAGCAACCCATGAGGTTTTGGGGTACTGCTCAGGTGTCCAGTAGGATCCATCAGCATTGAGTTTTCTCTCAAATGCAATACCCTCTTTCCTAGGGTTCCTGTTCAGAATCTGCTTTTTGAGCACATCGCAAAGGGTTTGATGCCCTTTGAGACTTTTGTACATGCCTGTCACATACAATTCCTTCAACCCTGCATTTTCGTCAGTGATACTTGTGGTATCCTCAGATGAGGAATTTGTGACCACGGGGATAGTTGAAGAATTTGCAGCAATAGAAGGATTTGAACATTCAGGTGAAGAATTAGCAGTTTCACGATCGATGCATTTCATACATGGTGGAACAAATTCTTCCTGAGCGATACTGATCTGTTAAGCCAGTAAGGAATCGTTTTCCCTTTGGAGATCCTCATGAGCCACTCTTAGTTTCTCAAGATCTTGCTTTCTTTGAAGAAATTCATAAGAAAGCTTCTCATGGTCAACTAAGAGAGCATTATGATGACTCTGAAGGTTATCATACTTTGTCTGAAGACTTTTGAGATCATCAGACAGAGTTTGAGTCCGATCCACTTCCTCATTCAACAGATCATCGCTTTTGTCTAGCAATTTCTGAAGCTTTTCAAGTGCACTTTGTTGCTTAGTGGCAATTTTAGCAAGTTTGGCATAGCTAGGTTTCACATATTCATCAGATTCACCTTCACTTGATTCAGAAGAAGAGTGATGCTTGTGTACCTTGGAACCTTTTGCCATGAAGCAGTAAGTGAGAGCATATTCATCGTTGCTGACGTCAGAGTCGTTGGAGTGGTCATTTTCTTCATCGTTGAAGATGGACTTGCTGACGAAAGCAGTGGCGAGAGCAAGGCTAGCAACACCAGAGTCAGACTCCTCCTCAGATTCTTCCTCTTCTTCATATTCATCAGATTCTTCTTCAGAATCCATTTCCTTGCCAATGAAAGCCCGAGCCTTTCTGGAACCATTCTTCTTGTGCGATGACGACTTTGAAGTTGAGGACTTTGAAGATTTCTTCTTTTTCTTCGAGTCATCAGAATTGTAGTCCTTGTATTTCTTCTTCTTTGATTCTTTTTCCCAGAGAGGACAGTCAGAGATAAAGTGACCAGACTTCTTGCATTTGTGACAAGTTCTCTTCTTGTAGTCGCTTGAGGAATCTGACTTTCTCAAACCACTTTTTGATGACTTTCCAAATCGGCCTCTCCTTGAGAACTTCTAGAATTTTCTCACAAGCATTGCCAGCTCCTGACTCAGTTCTTCAGGATCACCAAGGCTGCTATCAGAATCTTCGTCTTCGGATGAGGAAATTGCTTTTGCCTTCAGAGCACGAGATCTTCCATAGCTTGGTCCGTAGAGGTCTCTCTTCTCAGCTTGTTGGAATTCATGAGTATTGAGTCTCTCAAGTATATCAGCAGGATCAAGTGACTTGTAGTCTCCACGTTCTTGAATCATCAAAGCCAGAGTATCGAATGAGGAATCAAGAGATCTTAGCAGTTTCTTCACCACCTCATGGTCGGTGATGTCAGTGGCACCCAGAGCTTGAAGCTCGTTGGAGATATCAGTGAGACGATCAAAAGTTTGCTGAACATTTTCATTGTCGAGTCTTTTGAAGCGATTGAAGAGATTGCGAAGAACATCAACACGGGAGTCACGTTGAGTGGAAACACCTTCATTGACTTTGGACAGCCTATCCCAGATAAGCTTAGCAGTCTCCAAAGCACTCACTCTGCCATACTGACCTTTGCTTAGATGGCCACAGATGATATTCTTCGCTTGAGAATCGAGTTGCTTGAATTTCTTCGCATCAGCAGCAGTAACAGTCGGAGATGTGCGGGGAACACCATTTTCCACAACATACCAGAGATCGTTGTCAATAGCTTCAAGATGCATGCGCATCTTGTTCTTCCAGTAGGGGTAGTCCGTCCCATCGAAGGTAGGACAGCCTGCGGAAACCTTGATCATACCTGCAGTCGACATAACTAGAACTCCAGGTGGTTAAACCAAAATCACACAGAACAAGGGAGTACCTTGCTCTGATACCAATTGAAAGTGCGTTATATCGACTAGAGGGGGGTGAATAGGCGATTTTTACAAATTCATCCCTGAGGAATTTCAACTTGAGGAATTTGAAATGTGATGAATAACTAGCAGCGGAATAAGTACTCAAGTGCATACGAAGCATAGCGATCGCATAGTCATCATGATGAAATAAAGCATGCACAGATTACAGATGGCGTGATACAGGATAAGCAGGTGAGGAACAAGGTAGCTTGAAGAATTTGAGGTGAGGAAATTGAGAAAGTCTTCAGTCGAATTCTTCAAATAGTAACGATCAATTTCATCAACAAGTATACGAGGAAATTAAAGGGTTGAGGAAATAGAACCAGGTACCTCGATGAAGACAATGATTTGATGACCCAGTTCCAACTGCTGTGACAGTCGTACGTCTGGTTTGGAGCGGCCTGGTATTTAAACCAGAAGACACACAGTCCCAGGACACACAATCCTTACCGTATTCTCCTTGAGCTAAGGTCACACAGACCTCGCCCAACACTCGTGGTAAGTCTTCAGGGTAGACTTCCAAAACCCTCACAAACTGGTCACCCGGCGATCCACAATTGACTGCTGGATGCTCTAGACCAAGGTCACTTCGTGATCCCCAATTGACTGCAGGATGCACTAGACCATGACGCCTAACCGTCTGGAAGATACACAGTCTTCAAAGGTAACAAGCGTCGGTTCCACACAGGAACAATTTCTTCAGTGATGCTCAATCACTTTGGGTTTGGTGGTTTAGTTTGGGGTTTTTCCTCACTGATGATTTTCTCTCAAAGTCCTCGAGGAATGGGATGCTCTCAAATGACAAGTGTCAGTTCTCTCTCGGAGCAGCCAACCAACTAGTGGTTGTGGGGGGTGGCTATTTATAGCCAGGGTTCAACCCGGCATGATAAGACATAAATGCCCCCAATGATATGACCGTTATGTGGATAGGATGATTGGGGACAGCTGACACTTAGCACAGCAACGGTCGGAATTTCGGACTATGAAAGTCCTCAGGCTTATCATATTCCTCACTTGTAGGCAATTCGCACTGGCGAAATCCTAACTCCTCAGTCGGACCAATTTCCTCAGAGACCAGAAGATCATCGTCTCTGTCACTGAAGAACTTGACTGAACTGCAAGAGATTTCCAAAGGCTTCACTCGAAGGATTGGATAGGTTGAGGCTTTTGAGTTGAGCATCAGTTGGAAATTTTCCTTAGTATTACCTCGGCCCCCTTTAACAGTACGGTGTTTCCTATGACTCAAAGAAAGGAAATGAAACTACGAAAACAAAAGTCTTCACGCTTCATAGTCCTCGTTCATATCTTCAAGGTCACACCAACTTCTTCTTTTTCAAAGTCTTCAGGGAATACCAAAGTCTTCAGCAAAGTCTTCACCAAAGTCTTCAGTTGAAGACATACATTTTTAGGGGTCGATAATCTCTGAATGTATCAAACTCCTCAGCGACTTATAGAGCCTGTGTACACTTACAAACGCATTAGTCTCTTAACCTATAAGTCTTCAATGCACCAAAATCACTAAGGGGCACTAGATGCACTAACAAACCTCATGGGGTTGCCCTGTACATGCCATGGATGAAGAAGAGCTCTATGCAGTCCTCGAAGGTGTGCCCTTGCTGGAGGCTGGTGGTGGTGTCTGTTTTCTTGTATCTCTGTTGGAGTTGGTGGCTGAAGGAAGTGGTGTTGTATTAGGACGTGTGGAAGTATACGATGTACGTGGTGTCCATGATGAAGCTCGTCCTACAGAAAAATTAGTTCTCGCCATTGCCTGCCGATCCTGCACTTCACGTTCAGCTTTGCAAGCAAGATGGAATAAACGAATGATAGTGTTATAGTCCTTATACTCTAGAATAGTCTGAATCTCTCTATTTAATCCACCCATAAAACGTGCAAGCATAGCCTTGTTCTCCTCAACAATACCACATCTAATCATGCCAGCTTGTAATTCCTGATAATATTCCTCTATAGAATTTTTTCCTTGTCTTAAATGCTGCAAATTTTGAAGCAACTCACGTTGATAATATGGTGGAACCCAACGATTACGCATAACAGTTTTCAAAGAAGCCCAAGTAGTAGGGATATTCTCATGATGTATTCTACAATGCTCACACCACCAAACACAAGGAAAACTAGTGAATGCACAAACAGCAGCAGCAACACGTCTATCCTCAGGAAATTGTAAGCATGTAAAGCGTTGTTCTGTTTCTAACTCCCAAGTAAGATATATATATCAGGAACATATGATACGGGGCACACCCCCGAGGGCAGATCTTTTCACACTTGGAGGGGAAAGATAGGAAAATCAAGAGTCAAATAAACACTCAAAGACGATCCTCACGTCACACATCCACTAGATCCAAAGAACACGAGATACAAGGTACGAAATCAACGAACGAATTCAAATACCGGTAGCCTTCCCACTCCGGAGAGATGGATCTTGAAATCCACGAAGGGATCTTCCCTAGATAAGGGCCTTGACATCCATAGGATCTTCTGACACAGAGGTCGCAATCTCTCGGAGAGAAGTATGGAAGGAGCAATGCTCAACTAGTTCATGAGCTAACACATTGCTAACCCCAAAAAGTGGAGCGGAGGTCCTTTATATAGTACTGGTGGATTTGGGGGCGAAAAAGAGGGTTACAAGGCCACTTGGCCTGCGGCTGCCTGGCAGGGGCCGGATGTCCAGTCCAGGGTGGTCGGATGCCCGAGGCTTCACGGGTATGCTAGATGTCCGAGGCTTGGGGCCGGATGTCCGGGCTGGCGCTGCGGCTACGGATGCTCTCTGTGTAGGAGGTGTCGGATGTCCCGGGCTGGGGTGCCCGGTTCGATGCTCCCTGGACAGGCTCGGCCGGATTTCCGGGGCCGAAGGCCGGATGTCCGGGGCTCGGGGGCCGGATGTCCGGGCCCTCTAGCTTCGGCTGCTGGTCCTTGGCGCTGGTGCAGTCCCCAGGGGCCGGACATCTGGGGTCTTGGCCGGATGTCCGGGGCCTGGAAGGTATTCTTGCATTCTTTTGTCGCTCTTGTCCATCCTTCTTTGTGCCCGTCTTCATGGGGGCTTGTCCTTCACTCCAAGCGTCTTCTAAACCGTCTACATGGTACGTGAGCATGCATAGAATCTCTGCTTGAGGTAGCATCCAAGTTCCATGAACATCAAAAGGAGAATCATATAGGAGAGAAGTCACCTCGTCTTGGATTGCACGTGCACGGGCTCTTTTCATAGGAACCTTTGGAGCTGGCGTTGTAGGAGATGGGTCCATGGGGATGACCATGGGATGCTCCGCATCAACATATCTACCCTAAAATGCCAGAATATTAAATTTAAGTTTTGGGAGATGGTCATGATCCCGTAACTGAGGGGGTGGTGCAGCCCTACCGTTGCGATAGTAGCCATGAGGACAACCGGGTGCGTGTGGTGGTGGTTGGCCCTGCGGCTGATCTGGGACAACCTCTCCCTCATCATCGTAATCACCATCATATTCCTCATTCTGCTCAACGACAGTAGCAGTAGCAATAGCAGCCACCGAAGCGGCAGCAGTAGCAATGGCACCAGAATTTTGGCCTTGGTCAATAGGCACACGTCGCGCTCGTCCCACGAAATTTTGGCGTTTTTGGTGTTGTTGTTGCCGAGGTACAAAAGGTACAGCTGGTGGAGGTAGACGTGCAAGCACCTCATTGAATTTAGCATCAAGCTTCGCGTCGACCGTCCTCTCCAAACCATCTAGCTTCTCCATAGCCTCTCCAAGGCTCGTCACCAAGTCGTGCACCTGTTCACCCATCATTTGTTGAAATTTATCATGGAGCGCCTTGTTGGTCATACCCTCCCAGTCGATCTCGTCAGCTTGAGATCCTGGCATGGTTAGCAGCAATAGGAAACACACAAGAATATGAACCTACTGACTACTAGGAAGTGGTGGTGGTGGTGTGTCACAAATCCTTCAAGCGAATCTCAAATCTTTACGAGTTCTTACCAAGCAGCAGGCGGTGATCGGCAACCGTTTTAGTCAAAACTCTCAAAGTTTGGATAGAGCGATTACCAGGAAGAGTCAAACGCACGATGTAGATGTATGTGGAGCTGGGAAGGCTTATAATGGTAGCAAAAGGGAGTCAACAATAATCAGGTCAGAGATGCAAATTTGAAAAGACGCTCAACAACGGTACCGTATTGGTCCTAGGCTAGATTGTACTAGAGACACGAGCCTAGAACACCAACAAAATCACGACGCGACACGTAACCAAGGAAAGAGCACACCCTGAAAAAAAATCTCTTTTTTTGGCGCCTCTTTTTTTTGCGCTCCTTTTTTTTTCCAGAAAATCACTATAATGGCGAGTGTCTCAAAACTCTTCCCAAGGCATATAAACAGGATAGGCACAAAAAAATTGACTATTTTTTTCTGGAACGATTCGGGGCTGCGACGACCAAAAAGTGTGACAAAAAATCACTATGGTGGCGAGTGTCTCATAACGCTCCGCAAAGCCAAAAACAAGATAGGAAAAAAATATTTTCACCCACCGATTTTTTTTTCCCGAAATCTACTCACGCAAGTAAACATGAAACTGAAAACAAGAGGATCTCGAAACTAAACCTAATATGTAATGGACTCGGACTAGGATTGGTGGTGGATATGAATCTTGTGGAGCTCGGACTAGTGGCGGATGTATGTATGGGTGGTGGAACACGGACTGGTGGTGAATCTGTGATGGAGGTGGACTCGGATTGGCATGACGGCGGATATGTGGTGGTACCGGTGGCGGCATGACAAACTGTGAACAAAACTCGGATCTCTAAAGGACTAGACACTAAGACCATCAACTTGACACGACGATGCAACCGCAAATTCAAGAAAGTAAATACTGAACAGAAAATTGCAAAGGCTCAGATTGGTTCGGATATGATGATCTAACCCTATTTTTTTGTGGCTTTTTCGTGGACTGTGGATATGAAGAATAGATGCATTCTAAACTACGAATAACTGGTAAAATCTCACCGAGAAACCTGGAAATATGATACCAATTGATAGAGGTAACGGTGTCCCGTCTTTCCATGAGATGGTGGCTATCGTTTTTGGTGGAGTAGACTTTGACGATCCGACTACGAATGTGCGAGGACGTCGCGCCTTAGCAATGGCTAAACCAACTCCGAGAGGTTATTGACCACGCCGGAGCACGATCAACCTGACTAGGAAGGTCTATTTCCTGCACGCAAACGAAGAACAAGTAAGAAATTGAAAATGCAATCTGGATATTGCGAATTTAAGAGGAAAGCTTTATTTATGAAAGTGGGGTTTTGTGACGTCTAGGTCTGATCGTGGAACACAAACGAATGACGCGAAGTTGAAGCTATGACGAACTTGTAATCTAAAAATCCCAAGTCTAAATGGCACTGTAAGGGCTGTATATATGGGGGAATACAGGGGAATTCCGTGGCCCCTTGGAGGAGGGGTCCGAAACCAACCCTAACTCAGTTTCCCCACACATACGGACTCTAAAAAGAGCCTATGATAAGGTATTTCGAAATTACATGGGTCTGGCCCAAAAATAAGGTGGTGCAGCACCTATAATAGCCTATGGACGACATTTATAAAGTGGCGTCATGAATATTTTGTCCAAGCCTTCATGCTCTCCTTATGGTGGCTTCAAAGTGCGAAAATCAGCACTGAAAGCTCCATTGTTCTTTCCCGCACGCACACCTTCTTCTCCATGCTTGTTCCCGCTCCAATGGCCATCTTTCTTGTCCATGCTAGGTCCTTCATTCATAAGTAAAACAAAAGTATCTAATTTAGGCAGTATCATATGTTCATGAACATTAGAAGGATTTCCAACAAACGAAAGTACCTGGTAATTCAATTGGCGTGCACGAGCTCTAGTAACTGGTCCAGTATGTATAGCACCAGGGGCTGTGGGTGTAACAATGGTATTGATGTCCTCATCAGATCAGCCCTACTACTAGTCGTGATCAAGTCAGACACCCCGACTTTCGTGTTATCTGCAGTTTGGAAAATTCTGGCTCGGCAGATTTTAGACCATTTGGAGACTTTTTCGAAAACAATTGTTGCCGAGCAAAAAAAGAGGAAAAAAGTGAAAAAAAAGTTGAAAAAAGTGAAAAAAAAAGAGATTCAGAGTGTGTTGTTCCTTTGTTTACGTGCCGCGCCGTGATTTTGTTAGTGTTCTAGGCTCGCGTCTCTAGTACGGTATAACCTAGGTCTAGCACAGTACCGTCCTTGAGCGTTTCTTCGACTTTGCATCTCTGAAGTGATTATTGCTGACCCTTTTGCTACCATATTATAAGCCATCCCAGCTCCACATACCTCTATGTTGTGTCTTTGACACCACCTGGCAATCGCTCTATCCAAGCTTTGAGGGGTTTTGACTACAACTGTTGCCGATCACCGCCTGCTGCTGGGTAAGAACTAGTAAGAATTTGAGATTTCCTTGACGGATTTGTCTCAAACCACCACCACCACTTCCTAGTAGTCTGTAGGTTCATATTCTTGTGTTTGCCTCTTGATGCTAACCATGACAGGATCACAAGCCGACGAGATAGACCGGGAGAGCATGACGAACAAGGATCTCCATGATAAACTGCAACAAATGATGGGTGAATAGGTGCGAGACGTGATGAACAGCTTTGGAGAGGCCACGGGCAAGCTAGATGGTTTGGAGAAGATGTTCGAGACCAAGATTGAGACCAAGTTAAATGAAGTACTCGCACGTCTACCACCAGTTGCACCTGTCGCACCTCTACATCAACAACACCACCTTTCGAATCACGTGGGACGCGCACGACGTGTGCCCCTCGAGGAAGGCCAACATTCTGGTGCCGTTGGTTCTGTGGCTCCTGGTGCTACTACCATTGATCAAAATGTTGACTACGATGGTGATTACAATGAGGAAGAAGAGGTTGCTCCCAATCGGAACCAGGGGCAACCACGAGCACAAGCACCAGGTCGTCCACGTGGCTACGATCACAATGGTAGGGCTGCACCACCCCCTCAGGTACAAGATCATGATCATCTCCCTAAGCTAAAATTGAATATTCTGTCATTTGAGGGTAGATACATTCCTGATGTATTTCTTACTTGGGAGTTAGAAACAGACCAACATTTTACATGCTTACAATTTCCAGAGGATAGACGTGTTGCTGCTGCTGTTTCTACATTCACTAGTTTTGCTTGTGTTTGGTGATCTAAACATTGCAGAATATATCATGATAATATCCCTGCTACTTGGGCTGCTTTGAAAACTGCTATGCGTACTCGTTGGGTTCCACCATATTATCAACGTGAATTACTTCAAAATTTGCAGTGTTAAAGAGAAGGAAAAAATTCTGTAGAAGAATACAATCAGGATTTGAAACTGGCATGATTCGATGTGGTATTGTTGAGGATAATGAAGTTATGCTTGCACGTTTTATGGGTGGGTTAAATAGAGAGATTCACACCATTCTAGAGTATAAGGAGTATAACACTATCACTCGTTTATTTCATCTTGCTTGCAAAGCTGAACGTGAAGTGGAGGATCGACATGCATTGGTGAGAACAAATTTTTCTGCACGTCGAGCTTCATCATGGACACCGCGTACTGCATCTACTTCCACATGTCCTGCTACAACATCATTTACTTCAGATGCCAACTCCAACAGAGATACAACAAAACATGCACCGCCACCATCCTCCACCAAGGGCACACCTTCGGGGCCTGCACAAAGCTCTCTTCATCCATGGCATCCACAGGGCAAACACATGAAGTTATTTGTCATCGTTGCTATGTTGGAGGTCACTATGCGAGAGAATTCCCATCCAAGCGTGTGATGTTTGTTACTAAGGATGGTGGATATGAGTCCGCTAGTGATTATGATGAGGAGACTTTGGCTCTTATTGCACATGAAGAACAGGGTGCCGAGGATATTGAACAAGAGACACACTACATGGCTGCTGACTATGCTGATAGGTTTGAAAGTTTAGTTGCTCAACGTGTTTTGAGTGTGCAGGTAACACAGGCTGAGCAAAATCAGAGGCATAACTTTTTCCATACAAAGGGAGTTGTGAAGGAACGATTTCTCTGCGTCATCATTGATGGAGGGAGTTGCAAAAACTTGGCTAGCATGGAGATGTAGGAGATCTTGTCTCTCACCACCAGACCACATTCTCATCCTTATTGCATACAATGGTTCAACAACACTGGCAAGGTTAAGGTAACACGTACTGTTTGTCTGCATTTTAGCATTGCTACATATGCTGATTATGTTGATTGTGATGTGGTTCCCATGCAAGCATGCTCCATTTTACATGGTAGACCATGGCAACTTGATAAAAAATCTATACACCATAGTAGGACAAATAAGTATACTCTTGTTCACAAGGATAAAAATATAACTTTGCTTCCTATGTCTCCTGAACATATTGTGAAAGATGACATTGCTAGAGCTAGTAAAGCAAAACATGAGCAAATTAATAGCGAAAATCAGATTCTGGCAAAGGAATTTGAGCAGCACAATAAGCCTAATAAACCATGACGGGGGGATAACCCCGGGGTAGCCTCAAGCGGGTCATTGCTCCTGCTTTTCAAAAACGACTACGGGGCGGACCGCCTCCCCCTGTAGTCCGGCTCCACAAGGCCGGCTGCGGTGAGCCGGCTGGCTTTAGGCGGAGTCGCTAGGCTGTCTGGCCAGTGGGTCAGCGCCCGTCATGTCACCATGCTCCACAGGACGATGACTTGACGGGCAACGTGTCAGCAGTGCCCCTGGTACCGTGGACAGTGCGCGCGTGGCTATAGTGACATCTTTCGTAGTGGACGACAGCGCCCGCATGGCCACAGTGGAGACAACAGTGCCTCTGACTCCGGCTGACTGCGACCGGGCGGTCGGCACAGTGCCCGCACGCCTCCAACCACTCCACTACCTGCCCCGATGTGGCTACAGCGTGGCCGGCCGTACTGCTGACCACGGCCGGCTACCACAAGACGACGCCGTGCCGGTCGGCCCGTACTGCGGCGCGACAGGCACTCGCCGATAGCGATGGACAGCCGGCGGCGGCTCCCGATGGGACCCTGCAGCCGGCGGGCCCTACAAATGACAAGACTCTTCGACCGGGGGCCCCCCTGGCCGGCCAGAGAGGCCGCCAGCTTGGTCCCCCCGGTGCCATATATGCCTATTGTAAACCAGGGGCTGGCCTATAAAGCCCCCCGGAGCCACCCCATGCAGGGGGATCGCACACACACACGCGCACACAAGCACTCACGTAGAGAGGCAAAGAGAGCCAGCAGGCCTGTTCTTCCTCCTCTAGCCAATAGCTCAAGGAGCACCATTGTAGCCCGCTCGGTTCTTCAACCAGACTAGCAGGACAAGGGGTGTTACCTCCCACGGAGGGCCCCGAACCTGGGTACATCGCGTGTCTCACACCGCTTGTCCCCAATCCCGTCACCGGAGCCCGTCGGCATCCTTCGGACCCAACCACTCTCAATAAGCCACCCCATGGCATCTGTCATGAGAAAACGACGACAGTTGGCGCCCACAGTGGGGCCGTCCGCGGCGCCGGACGGAGTCACGGTCCGGGCGGGACCCTTCGCCAACTCCCCCGGCCGTTCCGCGTCCGGGCCAATCTGCACGCTCGTGGGGCTTGCTCCCGCGGCACGGAACCTCGTTCCTGCCCGCCCTGCGGGCGTCGCCACCGACCTCTCCGACGAGTTGCGCAGCGGCGACACTCCGTCCGACGTCACCACCCTCGCCGAACGCCTCGGTAGGCTGTGCTTCGCCAATGAACCAGTTGCCGATGAGTACCCTAACGAGGTGCTCGACTGCCTCGACCCGCCCTCGCTTGTGGGCACGGTCGCCTCAGGCGACACTGACGACTCATGCGTCTGCGTGGAGGTGATGGTCACTGGCTCCTCCACGAGCACCGGTCGCGCCAGGGCGGAGGCGCAGGTGGCCGCCGGCACCGGCACCTCCGACCCCCTCGGCTCCGCGCTTCGGGGCCTCGACACCCCCATCGCACCTACGTCCAACCCGACCGCAACTACGACTGAACTGGAGGCAGCCCGCCAACTGCTGCTCGCGGAGGCTACCAAACTTGCGACCGCCAAGCGCCGGATGGAGTTCGCGCAGCGCGAGTACAACTCCGCCTACGGCCTTACCCCTGCTGGCAATGAGCCTAGCCGGCGCGGAGACGTCCGCAACCGCGGCCGCGTGGTCAAGGAAATCCTTGGTGGCAGGCTCCCCACCTACGACACGCCGGCAGCCAACGTGAGGGCCGCCCAGGTGGCCTACGCCGACGTAGCCGACCTGGAGTGCGAAGAACGTGAGCAGCAAGAGCCCCACGTCCAAGACCTCATCACCACTGCCAATGCCCAGCAGGCCCGGCTCGACCGTGCCAACGCCGGCTCTAAGATTCTCTTCCCCAAAGGGGACCCTCCGCCGACTGTCGGCCAGCGCCAGCCGGCCCAATAGGCTTCCTCCCCCCGCGGCTCCGGCCGGCGGGGTGCTGGGTCCCGCAACGGGCATTCCCAACAGGGGAACGAGCTGACGCGGTCACGAGCCGGCGCAACGACGCCACGGCAGGAGGTGGCCGGCGCACTCGCGCCCACACCCCACCCCCGCGGCGGGAGCTTGCGCACTCGCTCGCCCCGACTGTCCGTCCCGAGCTCGCCGCCCGGCTCAGCCCACGCGTTCCGCGGAGCGAGAACGACACCTGGACCCGCATCGACCGGCTGGCACAGTCCGCCCTCCTGGAGACGGAGGGTCCGATCGGGCTGGCGTGCTTCGGCCCCCGGATCCGCGACGAGCCGTTTCCCACCGGCTTCACGCTCCCCCGCAACACTCCAAAGTACAACGGCACCGCCAAGCCAAAAGACTGGCTGATCGACTACACCACCGCAGTCGGCATCGCCAGAGGGAACAAGCGCGTCGCGGTGCGCTACATTCCTCTCATGCTGATCGGATCGGCTCGGACTTGGCTTAACAGCCTGCCGGTCGGCAGCATCAACGCTTGGACGGACTTCGAAGAAGCGTTCGTCCGCAACTTCCCCGGCACTTACAAGCGGCCCGGCCACCCCCGCGAGCTGGCCATGTGCGTCCAGGGGCCGGAGGAATCCCTTCGCGACTACCTCACGCAGTGGACCGAGCTCCGCAACTCCTGCGAAGGGGTGCATGAGGTGCAAGCCATCCAGTACTTCTCTGAGGGCTGTCGGCACGGCACCCTCCTCAAGCACAGGCTCATGTGCTCGGAGCCGGCCACCTTGGCGGAACTCATGGCCAAGGCGGACAAGTACGCCACGGCCGACTCCTCTATGCGGATTAAGGTCAGCGCATCCGGCAAGGCCATCCCGCCGCATGCCGCGCCACGGCCGGCTGCCGACAGCCAGCAGCAACAGAACAACAAGCGGAAGGACGACCAGCTGGAAGCCCGCTATGGGAGCAAACAGGTAGCCTCCATCGAGGAGGAACAGCCGGCTGCCGAGGCCTCCAGCCAGCGCCAACGGACCAGCAGGAACACCTGGCAGCCCAAGCTCACTTTCGAGCAGATGCTCGATGCCCCATGCAAGATGCACTATGGGGCGAAGCCGGCCACGCACACGCTTCGGCTGTGCAGCTTCTCCCAGCGGCTTGCCCGGGGCGAGGGCCTTCCTGCTCCTCCCCCTCCGGCTCCCCGCGCTCCAGCACCCGCGCCGGCTCCGGCTCAACTGCCGGCCCAGGCCCCCAACGACGGCCGTCTCCGCGACCAGTTCCCTGACCAGGACGAGGCCTATGTCGTCTTCACCAGTGAGGGAACCGACAAGCATAGCCAGCGTCAGCGCCGACACGAGGTGAATGCCACCGTCCCCTCGGTCCCCCAGTTCATGCACTGGTCTGAGAAGCCGTTTACCTGGAGACGGGCGAACCACCCGGCGGTGATGCCAAACCCCGACAGCTACGCCCTCGTCCTCGATCCCAGCATCACCTCCGAGAGGCTCACCTGCCGCTTCTCGCGGGTGCTGATCGACGGGGGCAGCAGCATCAACATCCTCTACAGCGATACGCTGCTCAAACTTGGGCTCAAGGAGAAAGACCTGCAGCCGAGCCGGACAATTTTCCATGTCATCGTGCCAGGACAATCTTGCTCCCCATCGGCAAGATCCGGCTCGATGTCCTCTTCGGCAACAGAGCCACTTCCGCCGCCAGCCGATATGGTTCAAGGTGGTGGACCTCAACAGTCCCTACCACGCGCTGTTGGGCCGTCCGGCGCTAGTCAAGTTCATGGCCGTGCCCCACTATGCCTACCTCAAGCTCAAGATGTCAGGCCCCAAAGGCATCCTCACCATCGATGGCAACTTCAAGAAGTCGATCGAGTGCGCACGCGATAGCAGCCGGCTGGCCGAGGCTCTGGTGATAGCGGAGGAGAGGCGGCAGCTCGACTAGCTCATGACTGACGCCTCCGAGCAGCCGGCCCTACCGGCTCCTCTGTCCCAGCCGGCCAGCGAGGCGTCGTTCCCGCCGTCCAAGGACACCAAGCAGGTGCCGCTCGACCCGGCCAACCCCAAGCAGTGCGTCACCATCGGCGCCAACCTCAACAGCAAATAGGAAGGCGAGCTCGTCGACTTCCTCCGTGAGAATCGGGACATCTTTGCATGGTCCCCCAAGGACATGCCGGGTGTTCCGAGGAAGTACGCTGAGCACAAACTTGACGTGCGCATGGATGCGAAGCCGGTCAAGCAACCCCTATGCCGTTTCTCTGAGGAGAAGCGGCGTACTATAGGAGAAGAAATTGCCCGGATGCTCGCAGCCGGCTTTATCATGGAAGTTTAGCACCCGGACTAGCTGGCCAACCCAGTCCTGGTGCTGAAGAAGAACAAGACTTGGCGCATGTGTATCGACTACACCAGCCTGAACAAGGCATGTCCCAAGGACCCTTTCGCCCTGCCCCAGATCGATCAGGTGATCGACTCCACGGTCGGCTGCGACCTGTTGTCCTTCCTGAACGCCTATTCCGGCTACCACCAGATCAAGCTGGACCAAGCCGATCGGCTGAAGATCTCCTTCATCACCCCCTTTGGGGCCTACTGCTACATCACCATGTCCTTCGTCCTGAAGAATGCAGGCGACACCTTCCAGCACTGCATGCAGAAGTGCCTCCTGCCCCGAATCGGCAGGAACGTCCACGTCTACGTGGACGACATCGTCGTCAAGACCAAGAAGCATTTCAGCCTTCTCGACGACCTCCGGGAAACCTTCTCCAACCTGCGCGAGTACAAGGTCCGACTCAACCCGGAGAAATGTGTTTTCGGCGTGCTAGCCGGCCAGCTCCTGGGTTTCTTCATGTCCGCCCGCGGCATCGAAGCCAACCCAGAGAAGATCAAGGCCATCGAGCTCATGCACAAGCCGGTCAAGCTCCGCGACGTCCAGAAGTTTGCCGGCTGTCTCACCTCGCTCAGCCGGTTCGTCAGCCGGCTGGGCGAGAAGGTGCTGCCTGTCTACCAGCTCATGAAGAAGACGACCAAGTTCGAGTGGACCGACCAGGCGGACGAGGCGTTCCACGACCTCAAGCGTGCTCCGGCCGAGAAGGAACCATTGCTCGCATACATCGCAGCGACCACATGCGTAATCAGTGTCGTCCTGGTGGTGGAGCGGCCAGAGGAGGGCAGGGCGCTGCCGGTCCAGCGCCCCTTCTATTACCTCGGCGAGGTACTCTCCGCCTCCAAGCAAAACTACCCCCACTACCAGAAGATGCGCTACGGCATATACTTCGCCGCCAAGAAGGTCAAGCAGTACTTCCGGGAGCACACCATCACCGTGGTGAGCACGACGCCGCTTGGCGAAATCATGGGCGGCCGAGACGCCACCGGCCGGATCACCAAGTGGGCCATCGCCCTCGCCGACTACGAAATCCGGTATGAGCCACGCACTGCCATCAAGTCGCAGACCATGGCCAACTTCCTCGTCGACTGGGCCGAAACTCAGTTCGTGCCGCCGCCTCCGGACTCCACGCATTGGCACATGCACTTTGACGGCTCGAAGATGCGAACCGGCTTGGCAGCCGGCATCGTCTTATCGTCCCCAAAGGGGGACCAGCTCAAGTACGCGCTTCAGATCCTCTTCGCCGCCTCCAACAACATGGCCGAGTACGAGGCGCTCGTCCACGGCCTTCGGCTCGCCAAGGAAATTGGCATCCGGCGTATTCTCTGCTTCGGACACTCGGACCTCGTGGTGCAGCAGATCTCTGGCGAATGGGACGGCAGGGACGCCAACATGGCCAGCTACCGCTTCCTCATCCAACAGCTCACCGGCTCCTTCGAGGGCTGTGAGTTTCATCATGTCCCCCGGGCGGACAACGAGGCGGCGGACACGCTGGCAAAAATCAGCTCCACCCGAAAATCCATCGAAGCCGGCATCTCCCTCGAGCGGCTGCTCAAGCCGTCGATCAAGCCCTCCACCGAGTCGGAGTCCATCTTCGTGCCGGCTGACCCCGCCGGCCCTTCATCAGGCCTGGCGGCTCCGTCGACCCTGTCGGCTCCGACCGCTGCATCGGCTCAGCCGGCTCCGACCACTAACGCCCCCGCGGCGTCCGACCCCAACCCCGCGGTCGTCCTAATGGCGATCGATCTACCAGTCACGGCCTTGGTCCCGGGGACTGACGGCCCGGTCCCGGGGATTGACGGCTTGGTCCCGGGGACTGACGGCTTGGGCCCGGGGGCTCCAGCTGTCCCCAAAATCCACCCCGAGCCGAGCCGGCTCCCGTCACGGCTCCCACCTGGGCCCAGCCCATCCTAGCCTTCCTCCTGCGTGGCGAGCTCCCTCCTGACGAGGCTACGGCCCGGCAAATCCAGCGCCGGGCCCCTGTCTACAGCATCATCAACCACGAGCTGGTCCATCGCAGCGCAACCGGCGTGTTCCAGCACTGCGTCGAGCCGGAAAAGGGGCAAGAGATCCTCCGAGACATCCACCAGGACGAGTGCGGACATCACGCCGCCTCAAGGACCCTGTTGGCCAAGCCGTTCCGCCATGGTTTCTACTGGCTGACGGCCTTGAAGAAGCAAAGCGGTTGGTCGACAGGTGCGAGGGGTGCCAACGCTTCAGCACGCAAAGCCACCTGCCGGCTACGGCTCTCTAGAATATCCCCCTCTCGTGGCCCTTTGCCGTCTGGGGCCTCGACATGGTGGGACCATTCAAGACCGCATGAGGCGGCATGACGCATCTACTGGTGGCCGTCTACAAGTTCACCAAGTGGATCGAAGCCAGGCCCATCAAAAAACTGGACAGCCCCACGGCCGTTCGGTTCATCAAGGACATCACGGTCCGCTACGGCGTCCCCCACAGCATCATCACCGAGAACGGCACAAACTTCGCCAAAGGCGCAATGGCGCGTTTCTGCTCCCAGGAGGGCATCCGGCTCGACCTCGCATCAGTGGCCCACCTGTAGGAGATATGCCCTAGAGGCAATAATAAATGTTATTGATTATCTCCCTGTTCATAATTAGGTTTATGTTCCATGCTATAACTGCTATGGTTCTCGAGTCTACAATAACCACGAGGCTCGAAGGAAGACTCATATGCACGTGTGGAATAATAAACGGTAAAATGTATTCCTAGTCTGGCCTCTAAGACTGGCTCAAGTATTGCATGATGATCCTGTTTTCCTGATCATGGGCATGGCTATGCCGGCAATTTTGAGGGCACAATGTTAGAAGAACATTTGTGTTGAATCGACCCGAATTGATGTTATGCTATGAGATTCTTTCGTCACAAGTTAATGGTTAATAACACAGAGATGGTTAATGTTTGCATAATTCCTTAGACCATGAGAGTATCGAGTTTCTTCATGCTTGCTTCATGAACTTTGGGGTTTGTTAAACGTCATCCGTACATGGGTGGCTATTACGGCGGCTTATGGGTTCATGGAAAAGTATGTCAAGTAACTTGATAGCTCAAGATTGGGATTTGCTACTCCGACGATGGAGAGATATCTCTGGGCCCTCTCGGTGTTACGGTATCCATCATCGTCTAGCCAGACACTTTGTGATTTGATCACAGGGATGCCGGAACACGGGAACGAGAAAAGAGAACAATACCGGTAACGAGGTAACTGGCATAGTGGACAAGTTGTTGATCCACGGGGATGCCAACATGTCTCACCTCGGGTATTTGTAACATATCGCGAAGCAACAGGAATAGCACACGGCAACTGGAGGTTCACTCGAATATTCATTCGTGTGGGTATAGGGGTCAATATGGGTGTCCACGGCTCCGATGTTGATCATTGATCGGAAGGGGTTCCGGGTCATGTCTATACTTCACCGAACCTATAGGGTCACACGCTTAAGGGTCATCTATCTGCTGAATGCTAGACAGGGAGTCTGAGAGAAAATCACCGAAAAAGTTTCAGACACCGGAAAGGTTTCAGACAGCGGAAAAGTTCCGCAGAGAGAACACCGGAACAGTTTCGGTAAAACTGAAAATTTGTTTCAGGGAATACCATTAAGTCAAATTGGTTTCGGCACATGCCTCATAATTCTTGGAGGGTGCCAGAATCATTCTGGAAACTTCTGGGAATTTTCCGGAAGAAAAACCGGAAATGTTCCGGAGCTGCCGGAACCGCTTCGGATGCTTTTCGCTGATGAAAATCACTAATCCGGAATTGTTCCGGATCGCATTGAAAATTATTTTAGTGGGTACTGGAAATGTTCTAAGCCAACATAAATATTTTCAGTTCGACCGGACGCTGAAAAATGTCGTCGTGAATAGTGAAAGTGCTTTTTGGGATATTTTTGGAAAGTCACCTTTTGGGATATTTCCAAAAGGCTTCTAGAAGGGCTTGGGGACCAATGAAGCCCCTCATGGGGGGCCCCCCAAGGGGTGGCCGGCCAAGCGTGGAGCTCCTCCATGGAGCTCCACATGGCACCCCTTTTCCTTCTTATGGTATTTTATGTGTGACATAAAATGGGGGTAGTTTGGTACTTTGTGTGACCATCCTACCCCTTGGCTTTCCTATAAATAGAGGAGGAGGGGCAGCCCTCCACACTCACTCTTTCTCACATACACATGCCATCTGATGTTATCTGGCTTCTCTCTCCCTCCCAGCGAAATAGTTTCGTAGAGCCGAAAGGCTGTCTGGGTTCCGGTGGGAACTAGTTCTGGACGGCGAAGCCCTGCCGGATAGATGACACCGTATGTGTGCAACTCTGTAGAGAGATCGTAGTTTCGGCCTTAGTTCGAGAGTGCCTCCCGAAGGGCTGTCCGAGTGACTGTCCGAGTTTTGAAGGTCCTCCCGAAGGGCTATCCGAGTGACTGTCCGAGTTTCGATGGTCCTCCCGAAGGGCTGTCCGTGACACCGTCCGGGGGACTGTCCGACCGCCTCCCGGAGGGCTGTCCGAGGGGCGGATGAGGGTATACATCCTCGCGGTTGGGAGGTTGTAAATCCTAGCTGCGGGGATCTGCACCGCCGATCGTCATCGACTCTACTTCCGCTGCGCTACGAGTCGGTAACGAAAAAGATCAAACCTTGTTTGCAGTCTCCATAGTGGTCCTGGGCTGGTACGTAGGTCGGAAATTTTTGTTTTCTACTGCATTACCCTACAGTGGCATCAAGATCCAGGTTATGCGCAGATGCAGGTTGCGATCTAGAATACATAGAGATGTATGGGTGTTGCACAATATAATTAGGTAGTAGATGAGTTCTATTACTGAAAATTATTTGTGCGGGTAGCAGATGAAATCTGTTACCCGATGTTCTTGTTGCTTCCCCTGAATTTGCGTAGTCCTGATCTTGACGGCATGGTGGAATCTCACAAAGTTTTGGCAATCCGCGATCCTTTCATGCTGCTCCTGAGTATGCTGATTGACAGATCAACGAAGTGCTAATAGTTCTTTGGGTTCCACCATAGTTAAAGAAAGATGGATGTTTCGCAGACGAAAGGGCAATGCAGATATGATCTGCACGGGGGTCACGCGTATGACGAAGTTTAGTATGGGGCTCGAGATTTTATTATCTCGTGTTTCATACACCCCACAATGTTAATCTAGCAACTTGGATTATCATGCTTGATGATGGACGTTGGTAGCTTCGGTTTGTTTCGAAACCTTAGAAGCCACGTAAAACAAGTTTTTGCATGAACCGATTAGAGGCGTCTAACTTGGTTTTGCAGGATGGTTTGCATGTGCATATGATGTGGTATAGGAGTGCTCATATTAATTTGATTATGTATGAGATGACTATATGATGTAATTTGATTAACATGACCTGCGTGTCATGATTCGGCATGATGGCTGGAGCCATATGATTGCACTTTAATGACCTGTGTGTCAACCTTATGTAATGCACTTATTTTATTAGCTATAGAGATAGCAATATTATTTGGTGCATCGACAAGGTGGTGGCAATCTTCGCGAAGGTGAACACCGACGCGAATGCCGAAGACGAAGAAATACAAGACTTCTCCGTCAGAAAGGGCTATACCATATCATGCTATTATAAATTGCCTGAGATGTTTATCCCTTATGATACACCCTTCTTGATTGCGCGGTAGTCGCTTTTTATTAGGGTGATCTCTCACAAAAATATCAAGTAGTTAGTGTTCTCCCAAGTGTAGCACCGTCACGGCACCTATCTCTTCGGGGCATCACATCATCTCCATGGGTGCGAACGATTAGAGAAGTGTGAGGCGGGTGAGTTGAGACCTCGCAGCGAGATCACTTGGTTGTCTTGACGTTCAGGCAGGACAGTCCTGAGCTCAGAACACACGCATCGAAAGATGAACAAGAATCACATAGAGATGTGATTGGCAAGTTCGCCTACCGATTGAAGTTCGCGCCATTTGAGTTCATCTCGAACCGTGGCGTTGAATTTAAATGCGGGTCTTGTATCACTCACAATCAATTATGAGAGATATTGATTTGAGTGGGAGCGCACTGTAGAATTAACTTGTTTAAATTCTCAGTGCAATTAATTATGAACACTGTCTAAGTGTTATTTGCATAATAGTTGTAGAATAATGGCTCGCGTTTCCACCTTCCCAATTAAAATTGAATAAGCTGTTAAATATCTGGTTAAAACTTTACGGTTGGTAACGTAATATGAGGATTGTCCTCAAGAGTGCCGAGAAGGACTTGTCCTATCGCATGCTTTCGGTATTCTCCCGCTAATGCTATGGATCATGTGACTCTTGTCCATCGATCCAAAATCTAGAATTACGTTTCAGTCAAGTGCAATATGTTTGCTTCCATGAGACCCGAACTTCGAAAGTTTGGATAGTTATGTGATATTCATGGAATCTGAAAATCATTTTCAGAGACAGACAAAGGCTAAAAGATATGAGATATCCAAACCAATGTTTGTTTGCAAACTATTAGTAAAGGAGTTTACTATGCATTAGACTGATAAGAGAGGGATCCAGAAGAACGCATGTCATATGATGAAAGGTGAATAAAACAAACAACTTAAAGAGAAAGGAAGTGTCCGAAGGGTGTTAGTGAAACTTTCACGCCTAGGAAGTCCGGGGCTAACGCCACTCTTAAGTTGGATGCTTCTTCTGAGAGTAGGAGAAATACTAAAAGTTAAACTGCTAGAAGTATAAAGGCAGAAAGAAAGAAGACTGGAATATCCAGCTCATGTATGAATGTCATACAAGTTTTTGATGTATAGAAGGCTGGTCAAAGATATAGTTCTTGGGAATTATGGTTAAACATGTTAATCACTAAATTCTTAGGTATTGTGAGTTTATCACAAAGATACCCCGCTGGATTGCATTCTGTTGCGACTCGATGCAAGAACTACTATGGCCTAAAAGACTAGCCAGGAATGAGGTCTTGATACACGCTGGGAACATAGTAAATGTTACTATACCTTCCATTGGTGTATTACCTATGTATTTATTTTCATAATTCATTTAGAGTTTCACACTCTAGCCCTTTGCATAAGGTATCTTGCAAGAAGGTTGTTCATAAGAGAACTTTTGATGTTCGGTGTTATAAATAACATAAGGGCCATACTTTCATTATGAATGAGACGTGTGTTATGAATATTGATAATAATACATTACCTCTCGGTTTACTTTCATAATTCACTTTAGAGTTTCATACACTCTAGCCCATTGCACAATGTTTGTTGCAAAAGAGTTGTTCATAAAAACAATAATTGTTGTTCAGTGTTATGAATAACATGAAGGGCCATGCTTCCATCCTAGATGGGATGTATGTTATGAATATTGATGGAAATATGATACATCCATAACACTGACGATAAATGTTGCAAGACTAAAAGAATACCACACACGTGTGGCACTGCATTTGGTCACATTGGAGAAACCCGCATGGAAAATTCCATTATGATGGATTTTGAAGTCGTTTGATTTTGAATCATCTGACACTTGCAACTTTCCTCTGAGAAGTGACTGAAATACCGTTCACAGGCCATAAGGAACGAGCATAGAACATATTGGTGATCATACATTATGATGTGTGTAGTCCAATAAATGTTGTTGCAAGTAGTGGATTTATCTATCTTCAGAAATGACTCAAGTAGATATATGGATATTTACTTGATGAGACGTGAGTCTGGATCTTTTGAAATCATTCGAAAGGTTTTCAAAATGAAGAAGAAAATATTGTAACAAGAAAATTATGTTTCTATAATTCGATTGTAGAAAGGAATATTTGAGTTACAAGTTTAGCGAATGTCTGATGAGTTGTGAAAGGGGTTTCATAACTTGCACCTCCCGGAACACCACTGCAAGTGGAAAGTCCGTGAAGATGTAATCGAACCATTTATGACATGGTAAGATCAAAGATGACATAAATAGATTTGCCATTATCCCTTTTAAAGTGATGCTTTAGAGACTGCGGCTTTTACACTGAAAAGAGCTCCATCGGGTCTGTTGAAATGACGCCATGGTATGGTACGCCCAACCATGTTATATCTTTTCTTAACATTTGGAATATGGGGCTTGTGTAAAAGATTACAAACCTATTCCAAATCAGACAAGTGCTACTTTGTAGGTTATCCCAAGTCATTGGGTATTTCCCCACCACTATACCGAGGCAAATAGGTTTGCCACAAAGAACGGTATGCTTTTTGAAGAAAATGGTTCTTTCAAAAAGGTGAGTGGGAGAATAGTGCAACTCGACGAGATAAACAGTATCTTCGTCATCAGATCAAAGGAAAGAGACCTTGGAAGTAATTCTGGAGTTTCCTACTGCGACTGATACGGAAGTCTCTACAATAAAATGTATGGACTTCGGTCGAACTTGCAGCTGAACCATGTAGGCAAAGCTCCTGCAAACCTATCAGATGCACAAACGAGATATTGTTGTACGATACACAAGGAAGCATTGATGGGCCCTGACTCCGGAATTGGCTAAATGCCAATACAATCCGAGATAGTTTCCATATAAGTTATTCAAGATTAAGATCTTGATACACCTTTCGGAAGACTTAGAGTCTAACGAATATTTATGGAACAAAAAAAAACTGATACGGATAAAAATATTTTATCCATAAAGCTCGACTTGTTGCAATAACAAGTTCAAGGAGTTGACTACGATGAGATTGTCTCACCGTAGCGATGCTTAAAGTCGGTTCGGGTTGAACTAGCAATTAATACATATTTCAATCATGAGATATGAAACATGGATGACAAAAGGATTTCCATCTGATGGAAATGAAACCTAGGACTTGTATGTGATATAGTCCAAAGTAATTTGTCGATCCAGAGGATGCTAGTAAGTATGCAAACTTCAGAGTTCCAGCAATGGACAGAAGAGAGCAAAATGGAGTTGGAATCTTCGTTTTTGATGGAATGGTCAAAGGGGTTTGACTTCATCAAATGGGTATCGAAGATGCTTGTGATTCAAGAAAGTAAGTGGGAGCATAATAATATTTCTACAAACCTTGTGTACTTGACACATTGTTAATTGGAAATAAATTTCTTGACACGAATTAGGACTTCATTTGAAAAATAGTTTTTCGATGAAGTGCTTAGGCTAAATAGCCTCAATATTAGGCATGATGATCTATGGAGATAGATTTACCTAATGGGGCTAAGCTATGAATACATATTGACAAGATGCTAAAACTTTTTAGCATTTAAAACGCCAAGGAGTGATTCTTGCCGAAGTCACATGGAAAGAGTTTTTACAAGACTCGGTGTCCCGAAACACTGATGAGGAAAATACATGATGGAGATTCCACACACTCTTGTGTTTGGATTAATCTTGTATTCCATGGTATGTAAAAACAACCAGATATGTCCAATACTCCAAAGTTGTTGCGAGTATCACTACTGGAATCAGGGTCTTTGCCATCCGCCAGCTCTTTGCCGTCTGCCAGCTGATGGCAAAGAGGCTGTTTGCCGTCTGTCTTGCCAAAGCAGACGGCAAAGAACCAGCTGATGGCAAAGAGGGTCTTTGCCATCTGCCACTTCTTTGCCGTCTGCTGGCAGACGGCAAAGAGTTCTTTGCCGTCTGCCAGCAGACGACAAAGACCACAGTGGGCCCCACGGGGTACTGTACTGGCTAGGTCACACGGGCCACTTCTTTGCCGTCTGCTGGCAGACGGCAAAGATTTCTTTGCCGTCTGCTGGCAGACGGCAAAGAGGGTAGAAATCTTTGCCGTCTGCCAGCATACGGCAGACGGCAAAGAATTTTCGCCCCCCCGCGCCTCTCTCTCTCCTAGCCGCAGCCACCCCCCACTTCCCCCACTCTCTCCCCGATCCAACCCCCCGGTCTGGATCAGATCGAGCCGGGGGGCCGACGCCTGGCGCCCGGCGACCGCGCCGACCGGCCGCCCCCGCCACCGCCGGCCGCCACCACGGCGCCACCCCCGCTGCCTCCCCTACTGCCCCGCCTCCCCGACCTCCCTGCCTCGCCGAACGCCGCCTCTTCCCGGCCCCCTCGGTGAGCCGCTCTGCCGCCGCCGGCTTACCCCCCCCCGCTCGCCCCCGTCCTCGTCGCGGTGACCGCGTGCCGAGCCGTGCTCCGGCCGCGCTCGCCCGACCCCGCGTCGCACCTGGCGCGCCCGTGCGCGCGTCCCGCGCCGGCGGTCGCGTCCCCGCTCGCCCCGCAGCCGTGCCCCGCTCGCCCGCGCCCTGGACCGCACGACCCCGCCGCCCAGGCCACTGGCCGCCTCCGGCCGCCTCTACCTAGCCGCCACCCGCCCCCTCCATTGGCCGCGCCGCCGGCCGCCCCGGCCCCCGGCCCTAGCGCCACGGCCAGCCCGGCCACGCGCGCGTCCAGTGCCCTCTCTAGCCGGACAATGTCCACCATCCCCCCCTTCTTTGTTTTTTTTCTGTTTTTTTTCTGTTTTTATTATTACTGAACTATGTCAATCTGTTTTTTTAGTGGGAAGTGACGAATGGAACAAGGCGGAAGGACGACGTGTTTGTTCTTCAACCATTTCCCTCCGAAACCTAGGTTAGGATTGTCCCCTGTTAAGTATGTGGTTGTACCTTGTACCTGCTACTAAATTAGGCATGCACACATGTTCGATCTTCGAATGTTTCTTGCCTCTAAAACCCAAGTTTGTATTGTCCTTTGTTAAGTGTGTGCTTGTACCTGCTGCTAAATTAATCATGCACTTTCATTTAGTTGCAGAAAATTGGGGGAAATAATGGCTGGAGCATATGTGAACTTGGCCTCTGCTCATTTAGTCAGTTTCTGGTTTTGCTTGGGAGAGTAGCATGTGTTTCCCATTTGTTTATTTAAATAATTTGTATCTAATTCTTGTGAACCAAAGCATGCTTGAGAGAGTAACATGTGTTTCCCAACAAGCATGTTGCTTGCTGGTTTTAGATTATGATTTAGTTACATACATAGACTTTTTGGATAGTTGGCTTGGCTGTTTGGGTCTGCTTTTACGCAGGGAGACCGTATTCCAATCATAAAACTGATACTACGGGCACGCTAATATGACTGCTGTACTTTGAGATTGACCATTTGATTATTGAGGAGATATGTATCATAAGAAGAAAAAAATGGTGTGAACCATTTGATCGATGGTAGATGTGTGCCAAGGGAATAAAACAGACAACATGTCTGTTCCTTTCGATGTATGCTGCCAAACAGAAAATGCTTTTAATTTGTTGGGGCAAAAGAAATTGTTGTTTGAGTTATAAGTCTTCGCTACCTCTGCTCGCTTTCGATGTTCAGTTCACTAATTCCCTGCTCTTTCCTTAATTTCTTAATTCTAGATTATGCTTCGCTGTCAATTACCGCTGTAGAAGAACCAGAGCTGTCCGGGATGAGGATGTGATCCTGGTAGCTTGCTGATGACGACAACAAAGAAGATAGGTTGGCCAAGCTGCTAGGATAAATATGAGGACTAACTGGTGAGTAGTGTAAGTGAACATCGTTTGCTGTTTTTCTTTCCGGCGTGGGTTTACTAAACTTTGTACATATGAATTTCACCTCATATTTTCTTCCTGGGTTGATAAGAACTGAACAATGTAATTTGATTTGTCGTGTCCAATATTTGCTTCAATCTAGGACGACTACATAGTCAAAGGATAGTTCTAACAACTGACTCTTATTTATCGAACTTTCTTTATGGTGACTGTGCTTGAATTTCAACAATGAAAACCTCTGTAGTTGAAGCATTCAAGAAAATGGGCACTGTTACCATGGTAGGTGCCAGTGGGAAATTCAAGGTCCACCATGCCCGAGCATAAGGCTTCCATGCCGAAGGTTGAGTCTTGAATGGACAAGTCTTGACTCCATGCTCGAGTTAGAGTCTGAGTCTTCAATGCCCGAGTTCGAGGTCTCCCTGCGCGAGTCTAAGTCCACCCTGCTTGAGTTCTGAGTCTGAGTCCTCTATGGCCAGGTATGATGTCTCCTCGCCTGGGTTTGGTCATACATACCAGCAGAAGATAAAAAACTAAACATCAGGCTGGAAGACCAGAGCTATCTATCTATATGATACATTATGGCTACCTATATATCTTGCTTTTCTATCATGAACTATGCTGGCAACTTTGTTTTACGCTATCATGCTACCATGCATTGTATCATGTTTATGGCTGACACGTCACAAATCTTACTTACATGGTTTGAATATTGTCCCTATATTGTGTTAAGGAGTCACCAGTATGGTACATAGGCATGTAGAACAAAGCCTTTGCTGCATCTAACCTAACTGCCATGCCTATCTGACCACTGAAGCAAACACCTTTTGTTTCATCTGCTACGTATTAGCCAAATCATTACGTAATGTTCCTTTCATTGGTAACTAATATGACTGACTTCTTTGCTGTTTGTCAAATGTCAAGTACCACTTCAGATTAGATACTATCATACTAATACTAGACTGTTGTTTGATATATTTTGCAAGTTGCAATGACATGGATGTGGTCTGGATCAATCAAGCACTTGAAATATGAGGCAACATACAGTCAGACAACAAATGGGGCAGTATCTCTTTCTTTTTTCTGTCTTTAACTGTATATTACATGTCATATTTATTTTTATTTTTATATATACTTGCCGTGTCCCCGATGGGCTGTTTTTAGAAAATGCCGTATCCCGTGTCCCCGTATGCGTGTCGCCGTGTCCGTGTCCCCGTATCCATGCTTTTTAGCATATAACCATTCATGAAGAAGATAGGTATTGCCTTCTCAAAGTAAATTGAATAACAAGCTCTTGTTCTTTGCTTAATAATAATAACAACTTGTAAATAAAAAGTTCCAGTACAAAGATCTCAAAGTTTTGATATAAATTGTACAATAATTATAATCGTGGATTCTAGTTATAAGGCTAGCTAAGTCATGAGGCTAGTTGAGTACCTAGGTCTTTTCTCCTATATGTAATTCTTATGAACTGTTCTTTAATTTTCACTGGGTGCCTTTGATGAAATAAACTTTTTCGATTGTTTGTTCTGTGATCAGCGTGCATCTTCTGATAAGCATATCATGTTTATTCTGAAGCTTAGTCTTTTGTTATTGGGCAATACTTGACACAGAGTCGTTGGTCTGCCTGCCATAGAACCATTTATGAAGATGTCATGGTTTGCAAATAACAAGCTCCTGTACAAAGATGTTAAGGTTTTGATATGAATTGTACTAATAATTGTGGATTCTAATTGTCGTGAACTCCATAGGCGCTCACATGCTAGTGGCCTTTGATGACATTTTAAGTTCTTGGCTGTTGTCTTTAATGCTAGTGTGTAGCAGCAAAAAAATTGTACTTGGAAGTGTCAAAATTTGTCATTTATAATCAGCCATAGTAATATTGCTATAGATATATACACACTGAAAGTCTGAAAAGTCCCTTATTCAGTGTTTTTATCTTTTCTTGTTTTGATGTTACAATTTTGTTAGTTCATAGATGTTGATTTTGTTTTCTCTGCAGTTGAAAAAGTTCTGTATCAAGCTTCTATGTTTTGTCACAAGGATGAAATTTTTAGAATGCTACAAAACTTCGTACCTTAGTAATGTTTTAGAATTTTTAAAACAGAATACATTAGTTGACATCTATTTCGTTAGCTTTTATACTAATGTTTTACTTCTCTGAACTTAATTCTTGCAAATCAAAGTGATCTAATTACTTGGGGCCTGTTCGGCAACCCACCACAGCCACGACATCCTCAACTCATATTTAACTGTGTATAGAGAGCATACAGAGAACAAAAGCCTCACATTTAGCATAAGTTTGCAAATCAAAAAGGCACATACATGTCTCAGTGTGGGCAGCCATGCCTTGCCATCAGTGTGAGCATATTGCTTGCTATGATGATTTAGTGTAGCACATTTAGCAGATTTTTATTTATGCCGATGAGTTAAATTGCAACACGTCAAAACCCTTAATGTGTCGATTTAAAATCTGAAACAAGAGCTCCATTTTGAGTTTCCGATCGGTTGATCTGTTGCAGGTTTCCCAAAGGTAAACAAGTTGATGGTGGTTTGGAAGATCTTCAAGCTGTTGAAGATTTGGAAGATCACTTCATGGAAGGGCAGAATGCTACTGTTTAGTTGTTAGATGTTTGATGTATTGGATGTTTGTGAAACTATTGGATGTTTGTGAAACTATGTATATATATATGAATTGAATGTATGATGTTTGATGTTTGATGATGATGGTGAAACTATGTTTGATGTTTGATGTTTGAAACTATGTGATTCTGAATATATATATATGTTTGAATTTCTGTGAAAATGAATTGATATAACAAAAAACAGAAAAAACATGGGCTGTATAGCCACTTTGCCGTCTGCTAGTAGACGGCAAAGAGGGCTACGTGGCAGCAGCCTGTGCAAGCTGGGCTAGCCTATTTGGCCTCTTTGCCGTCTGCTGGCAGATGGCAAACCTCTTTGCCGTCTGCTAGCAGATGGCAAAGAGCTTGCTTCTTTGCCGTCTGCCAGCAGACGGCAAAGAGCTTGCTTCTTTGCCGTCCGCCAGCAGACGGCAAAGAGCTTGCTTCTTTGCCGTCCGCCAGCAGACGGCAAAGCAGCCTTTACCGGCAGCTTCTTTGCCGGAGTGTTTGCCGTCTGCTAGCGGACGGCAAAGGCTTTGCCGTCCTCCAAACATGCCTTTGCCGTCTGCTATGGCAGATGGCAAAGCAGCTGATTCCAGTAGTGTATAGATACCAAAGTGATCAAAGTACTGATCATGGGACAACAGTGAAAGATGTCATTGAGTACTAGAGCAGTACTGACATGTTTTCTCGCAAGCAGAGATTATGAAGTGCTCGTTGTAAGTAATTACATCGATACAGTCTTCATCAATGCTCCATGCGATTTTCGATTTAAAGTTAAGGGTTTTGTGTAATACACAATATGGTGACACGGTAGTTGGAAATTGTTCCAAACAAGATACTGTGGCGAATTCTATAACAAAGGCTAAGTATGTTGACGCTTAAGAAGCGACAAAGAAGTTGTTGAATCATATAGTTCATTCATGAACTTAGTATGGTTCCAAGATGGCTTTGGTCTATGGGACACTATTGCAGATAGTTGCTCCATAGCTCAGTCTGAGGAATCAGGTTTCGACCAATTCACACATATGCAAAGCCAAGTCCACACAAAATATGAATTTTGTGAAAGCGTGAAAACGCGAGGATATGCAAAGTTACACACGGAGCTGAAGTCGTCAGATCCGTTGGACATCAGGCTATACCACATGCGAAGCATATTTTACACCAGTATGCCATAGGTGTAAAGTGCATTAGCATTGACTAGATTATTGACTCTAGTGCAAGTGGGAGTCTGTAGGAGATATGCCCTAGAGGCAATAATAAATGTTATTGATTATCTCCCTGTTTATAATTAGGTTTATGTTCCATGCTATAACTGCAATGGTTCTCGAGTCTACAATAACCACGAGGCTCGAAGGAAGACTCATATGCACGTGTGGAATAATAAACGGTAAAATGTATTCCTAGTATGGCCTCTAAGACTGGCTCAAGTATTGCATGATGATCCTATTTTCCTGATCATGGGCATGGCTATGCCGGCAATTTTGAGGGCACAATGTTAGAAGAACATTTGTGTTGAATCGACCCGAATTGATGTTATGCTATGAGATTCTTTCATCACAAGTTAATGGTTAATAACACAGAGATGGTTAACGTTTGCATAATTCCTTATACCATGAGAGTATCGAGTTTCTTCATGCTTGCTTCATGAACTTTGGGGTTTGTTAAACGTCATCCGTACATGGGTGGCTATTACGGCGGCTTACGGGTTCATGGAAAAGTATGTCAAGTAACTTGATAGCTCAAGATTGGGATTTGCTCCTCCGAAGATGGAGAGATATCTCTGGCCCCTCTCGGTGTTACGGTATCCATCATCGTCTGGCTAGACACTTTGTGATTTGATCAGGGGGATGCCGGAACACGGGAACGAGAAAAGAGAACAATACCGGTAACGAGGTAACTGGCATAGTGGACAAGTTGTTGATCCACGGGGATGCCAACATGTCTCACCTTGGGTATCTGTAACATATCACGAAGCAACAGGAATAGCACACGGCAACTGGAGGTTCACTCGAATATTCATTCGTGTGGGTATAGGGGTCAATATGGGTGTCCACGGCTCCGATGTTGATCATTGATCGGAAGGGGTTCCGGGTCATGTCTATACTTCACCGAACCTATAGGGTCACACGCTTAAGGGTCATCTATCTGCTGAATACTAGACAGGGAGTCTGAGAGAAAATCATCGAAAAAGTTTCGGACACCGGAAAGGTTTCGGACAGTGGAAAAGTTCCGCAGAGAGAACACCGGAACAGTTTCGGTAAAACTGAAAAGTTGTTTCAGGGGATACCATTAAGTCAAATTGGTTTCGGCACATGCCTGATAATTCTTGGAGGGTGCCAGAATCATTCTGGAAACTTCTGGGAATTTTCCGGAAGAAAAACCGGAAATGTTCCGGAGCTGCCTGAACCGCTTCGGATGCTTTTCGCAAATCAAAATCACTTATCCAGAATTGTTCCGGATCGCATTGAAAATTATTTTAGTGGGTACTGGAAATGTTCTAAGCCCACATAAATATTTTCAGTTCAACCGGACGCTGAAAAATGTCGTCGTGAATAGTGAAAGCGCTTTTTGGGATATTTTTGGAAAGTCACCTTTTGGGATATTTCCAAAAGGCTTCTAGAAGGGCTTGGGGACCAAGGAAGCCCCTCATGGGGGGGGCCCCAAGGGGTGGCCGGCCAAGGGTGGAGCTCCTCCATGGAGCTCCTTCTTATGGTATTTTATGTGTGACATAAAATGGGGGTAGTTTGGTACTTTGTGTGACCATCCTACCCCTTGGCTTTCCTATAAATAGAGGAGGAGGGGCAGCCCTCCACACTCACTCTTTCTCATATACACATGCCATCTGATGTTATTTGGCTTCTCTCTCCCTCCCAGCGAAATAGTTTCGTAGAGCCGAAAGGCTGTCTGGGTTCCGGTGGGAACTAGTTCTGGACGGCAAAGCCCTGCCGGATAGATGACACCGTATGTGTGCAACTCTGTAGAGAGATCGTAGTTTCGGTCTTAGTTCGAGAGTGCCTCTCGAAGGGCTGTCCGAGTGACTGTCCGAGTTTTGAAGGTCCTCCCGAAGGGCTGTCCAAGTGACTGTCCGAGTTTTGATGGTCCTCCCGAAGGGCTGTCCGTGACACCGTCCGGGGGACTGTCCGACCGCCTCCCGGAGGGCTGTCCGAGGGGCGGATGAGGGTATGCATCCTCGCGGTTGGGAGGTTGTAAATCCTAGCTGCAGGGATCTGCACCGCCGATCGTCATCGACTCTACTTCCGCTGCGCTACGAGTCGGTAACGAAAAAGATCAAACCTTCTTTGCAGTCTCCATAGTGGTCCTGGGCTGGTACGTAGGTCGGAAATTTTTGTTTTCCACTGCGTTACCCTACACCACCCCCAGTCAAACGGCCAGGCGGAGAGGGCAAACGGCCTGATCCTGGCTAGCAACAAGCCCCGGCTCGTGGCGCCGCTCGTGCGCTCAGCCGGCTGCTGGATCGAAGAGCTGTCGGCCGTCCTGTGGAGCCTCAGGACCATGCCCAACCGGTCAACCGGCTTCACCCCTTTCTTTCTCCTGTACAGGTCCGAGGCGGTCATCCCCACGAACATTGAGTTTGATTCACCTTGAGTAACCATGTACACGGAGAAGGATGCAAAAGAGGCGAGAGAAGAAGGCGTCGACCTACTCGAAGAAGCACGCGAGCTGGCCCTGAGCCGAATGGCCATCTACCAACAGAAGCTCCGGCACAACCACAACAAGCGGATCCGGCCCTTGTCCTTCCGCGAAGGGGACCTGGTGCTCAGGCGGATCTAGCGAACCCAGAAGCCGCAGAAGCGCAAAAGAGATGCCTCCGGCGAGGAGACGGAGCGCCCGTGGAACGCGGCGCTCCTTCGTCCGTTTTACTACTAAACCAGTGTATGTATGTATCCTCCCTTTTGGGATTAGGAATGCAACGGGTGTCCCAAGCCAGCTCTTGGGGTATACCTCTCATTTTCTTCAGTACAGTTCGCTACACGAGCCGACTCACAGATCCGGCTCCCCGGACCCAGGGGCTCGCGGGCTGGCCATGGCACCACTTCCTGAAGACAGTCAAAGTAATGTGAGCTAAGAAAAACCCCTCCCACCCGACCCGGCTACAGACCGGCTCCCAGCTGTCCAACCGGCGGGTTGTTGGGGCGGAAACTTAGCACACACGAATGTCGTTGGCAGGGGGGTTGCCGCCTATGGCTAGCCGAGTCGTTTACCTTCTCTAACCGGCCTCTGACGTACTCGCCCTGGCTAAGCGTTCTCGCGACTCCAAAGAACCCCACGACCGACTTACCCGAGGTTAACGCCCCGTCCCAGCTACAGACCGGCTCCCGGCTGTCCGGCTGGCGGGGCCGATGCCGAAGGGAATAAAGTTTTTGGCAGAAAGGAGTCAAAGGGACGATGAGACAGGGAGGAGTCGGCACGCATAAAATTTCCTCAGCAGAACGAAAAGCATAAATTTATATACAAAAGCATAAAGGCCCACGGCGACATGTTCATGTCATTACACCCCTAGTGGGTGGAATTGCAGTCTAATCAAAAACGCAGGGAAACAGAAGGATCCTAGCCAGTGGCGGCACCATCTGCTCACCCTGCGCGCTCCCGGCAGCTGAGGTAGAAGCCCCATCCTTGGCCACGACGCGCTCCGTGTCGCCCCCCGCGCCCTAGTCCTGAGCCGGCTCGGGGTCGGCGTAGTCGCCGGTGCTGGACTCGGCGTCTTCGTCGTCCGTCTCGCCGGCGCTACCCTCCGGGTTGTCGAAAGCAAGCGCGTACTAGTCCTCCGAGATCACCGCGCCATCCGCCGACCGCTCCGGAACGTACTCGTCCCACGGAGCAAACGACGCGGGGTCACTGGCCCACACGGCAAGCGCATCGGCAACCGCCTCCAGCTCTGCGTCCGTGCCGGCACGTTGGGTCACGAGCAGCTCTAGGTCTAGCTCGGAGTACCACTATTTCGTGACGTGGAGCGCCATGGCCGCTCCAGCACGCGCCGTGGAGGCCCTCTAGGCGTTCACCCGCGCGGTTCGAGCCTCCGGCCACCGCGACAGCCGGCTCATGGAGACCGGCTTAACCGCGTCCGGCCAGAGGGTGCAAACCATCGCCGAACCGGCCCCCTGGAGCCGCTTCATGGCCCGGACCACCTCGTTCAGGCGCACTTTGGCGGCGATCCCCACGTTGTCCACAGTCCAGGCGGCGAGCCGCCCGACATGGACTCACAGCACCCGCTGGTCCTCGCGGTGGGCCTCCACGGCCACTTCCACGGCCTCCTGCGTACCTGGGAAGAGCCCTGAGGAGGAGAGGGGCGTGCGGTGTAAGACAAAGGAGAGGCCGGCCCCAAGCCGAGGCACGAAGATAAACAAGGCAACGAAAACTTACCGGCTAGAAGACGGTCCACCGTGTGCGCCTCCTCCTGCAGCACCACCTCCCTGGCCGACCAGTCCTGGATCTAGCGGTCGTGCTCGGCCTGCGCCGCCTGCGCCTCCTCGGCCGCCTTCGCCAGCAAGGCGTCCTTGGCCTCCAGCGCCTCACGATGAGCCGCCTCCCGCTCCTCCAACTCCCGGCGATGGGCCGCCTCGTGCTTGTCCTTCTCCGCCTGCGCACGATCAGCCGCCTGGCGCAGCCGGTCACACTCTGCAGTATGAAGGTCCTACTGCTTGCCAAGTTGCACCACCTGGCGACGGAGGCAGACTGCCTCGGCAGCGGAGGCTTCGCAACACGAAGACGCTCCCGTCAGAAAGAAAGCAAATACAAGGATTCGACCCGCCTGCAAAGCAGCCGGCCCGAATCCCGGGGACTACACCCAGTGGGTGCGCTCGCGCACCCCCATTGAAAATTTACAAGATCTGCATACCTCGCAGGTCCGCGGACATGACAGCCAGCCGGCTCTCGGCCCCCCGATACAGGCCCAACAGCATATTGTAGGCAGTCACTCGGCGGTCGTGGATGGCCTGCGAGGATCAAAAGCAATAAGGCGTTGCGATTATTCTTGATCCGACTGCGCCCTAGCCGGCCCGAGTCTCGGGGACTACATCCAATGGGTGGGCTAGCGCGCCCCCACTGGAAAAAACTAAGGCGAGAACGGCATCGCAGGGAGGAAGAAAAACAAGAAAGACCAAAAAGACAAGGACGTCGAGCCCTTACCGCAACGGACTGCTCTAGATGCGCCAGCCGGCTCCTGGTGGCCTGGGCCTCCTGCGCCGTATGGGCACGACAGTCGGCAAACTCGGCAACGAGTGCGGCCACCATGGCTCCAAGGACGCTCTGTGCGTCACCCCCGGGCGCGCCGCCGGCCGCAGCCCTAGTCTCCCGCGGCTGGTCCCCGCCAGCGAGGCCAGATGGACCGCGCGTCGTGGTATTCAAGGGACCTGCTACCTGCGGCGGCGTGGCTCCAGGTGCCCCGGCGGACGGGCGCACCGCCTCCGCTGACGAGCCGGCGGCGGTTGCTCCTCTAGGTGCCGCGGCCTCGATATCCGGTGCCCCGCCTCCGGCGGCACCTCCCCGGTTCGCCTCCGGAGCCGGGGCCTCCGGCTCCATGACGTCGTCCTCCGGCGGCGCATCGTCGGTCCCCGGAGGCACGTCGTCGGCCCCTGGTGGAGCGCCGCTGCGATCCGGGTCCTCCTCCTTGGCGGCGACCGCTGCTCGCAGCCGCGCGCGTTTTCTCCTCGGCCTACACGTCTGCCTCCACCAGCCGCGCGGGGTCGTGCGTGCTCTTAGACCTCCTCTCCCTGCCGGGGGGAAACGGCTCCCAGGACTGGCCC
This sequence comes from Elymus sibiricus, assembly GCA_039707655.1. Lineage (NCBI taxonomy): Eukaryota > Viridiplantae > Streptophyta > Magnoliopsida > Poales > Poaceae > Elymus > Elymus sibiricus. The sequence continues at coordinate 247,238,824 of CM077665.1, forward strand.
ACCGGCTCCGCGCGGGCTCCCCTTGGCGCATGTTTCCGCACGGCCACCTCCCATGGCCGGCGCTCCTCCTCGAGCTGCTCCTGCTCGGCCGCCTCCCGGTCTCGCCACGCCTCGCGCTCCCTCTCCTCGGCGGCGGTCTTATGAGCTGCCCCCGCCGTTCCGTTGGCCGTGGCTCTCCCCGAATGGGACGTCTTCCCCAGAGCGCGCAGTTCCCTGAACAACGGAATGAGGAAAGAAGACTAATAGAAATCAAGAGGAAGTCTGAGGAAAGCCTACCCGACGCTGATCGGGACCGCCCGCCTGACGGGGCCCGCCGAGGCGACCCGTGCTCTATTCCCGCCGCCTCCGTGGCTGCCTCCCGACTGCCCACCGGCTGCTCATTTGGGAGCCGGTCGGAAGCTAGCCGGCTGTTTTCCCCAATCGGCCGCGGCCGTGTCGCCCCATCCCTGCTCGCGGTCGGCTCGGCGAACGCGCTTCCTCGGCGAGGTGGTGTCGTCCCTAGAGACTTCGAGGTCCTCCGGGGCCACTGCATCGCGCGTCTCCATCATCTCAGCGTCGTCATCAGACCAGTCCCGCAAAAGTGACTGGGAGAGAAACTCACCAGCAGACCCGGTCCCCTTCGCCTCCGTTCCGCCGGCCCCTAGCGTGCCGGCCCGCTCCGAGTCAGCCGGCTCCACGTCATCGACGTCTTCAACCTCCTCGGGGTCCGACTCCGCCACATCAGCGGCCGGGTCGCCGTACTCCTGCAGCAAAGGGAAAACCTGCACGCGGAAGAACCGCCCCCTCCCCCCGTCGTCAGGCTGGGGGAGGGCACCAGCATAAAAAGAGGAAAGGGCGCACGGCTCGTCACGTACCCGCGGGGCCGGGCGCTCCCGGCTGTACGGAGCCTTTCCCCACTGCCATCTGCCTTCGCTCATCTTGGCGGCGGAGATGGAGTTCACCCTCCTTGCCACCTGCACCGCCTTCAAGTCCTTCGTGGAGAGCCGGCACGGGTTGTGCCGCCCTCCCATCTGACGGATGAGGTGCGGCCGGCGCTGCAGCGGTTGCACCCGGCGCGCCACCATCGGGGCGAGCAGGTCCACGGCCGTAAGAACCTCCGTCCGGGTCATCACAAGCAGCCGGGCGCAGAGCCGGTCCGCCGTCTCGGGCGCCTGGGGCGGAGGCGTCCTCCAGTTCAGCATCGCAATTGGCGGTTGGTCGACGAAGTCAGGGAGGTTGATGAAGTCCTTGTCCGGCTTCACGTTCTTCACGTAGAAGAACCCCTTTTGCCAGCTCTTGACCGAGTCCTGCAGAGGGAGCTGGGGGAAGCCGGCCCCCGGGCGGTAGTGAACGAGGGCGGCTCTGCAGGCGGTCATGTCCGTCCCACCGGTGACCCTGTTCTTCACCGTCTACCGCTTCCGGTAGAAGAGCCGGCACCAAAGGTCGAGGCGCGGCTCCACTCCCAAGTAGCCCTCACAGAGGGCGACGAACACCGCCAGCTGCAAGATGGCGTTGGCGCTGAGGTGGTGCGGTTGTAGCCCGAAGCGTGAAAGGAAGCGCCGGAAGAACGTGCTCGCCGGCAGGCCGAGTCCACGGGCGAAGTGCTCGGCGAAGACAACCACCTCGCCTTCACGCGGGACCAGCGCATTCTCCGCGCCCGCGATGCGCGCCTCCACGTTCTCCGTCGGCGGCAGCTTGCGGCGGTGGTGGAGGTGCTCGATGCAGGCCTCGTCCACGTCGCTGCCATCCCAGGCGCCTTTGCCCGCCATCCGCCTCAGAGGTGTCTCGGCCGCGGCTGCGGGGCGAGCGGGCACCGGCGTGTCGCGACTAACGTCGGCGGCAAACGGCGGCATGGCGGGAGCGCGGCTCTCGCTCTCTCTCTCTCCCTCTCTCTCGTTGCGGGGAGGGGGACGGGCGAAGAAGACGATGGGCGGGGGCGAGGTAGCTATTTGCCCCTTTTGCTCCTCTCCCCTCCCATTTAAACCCCGCGCGGGGTAGTGGGGAGCGGATCCGACGCGCATGAACCCCACTACTTCCGCCACGCGCGGGGGGGGGGGGGGGGATTAAGGCGCGTGGGGGAACGCCAACCGACGGCCCTGGCCGCAAAAGATCCGCCCGTGCAGGCGGAGGCCGCGGTCGAAGCGGGCCCAGCCCCACGGCCCGGTCTTGTCCTCCGCGTGGCATGTCAGGCCGCGGCCCCCTGCGCACCACACGTGGCGCGTCCCCTCTGCCCCTCGGAGTGACCGAGGCGTCCCGTGAGGCGTCGGCCGGCTGCGAGGCTGGTCTTCGCGATCACGCGCTTCCCGGCTCCGGGCCTACAGCTGGCCCGCGAGCGCAAGATTCAAGTCGGCGAGGTCCGCCGCGGCTAGCCGGCGGGCCTCCCCTGCTTCGGGGACTACTGACGGGGGATAACCCCAGGGTAGCCTCAAGCGGGTCATTGTTCTTCCTTTTCAAAAATGACTACGGGGCGGACCACCTCCCGCTATAGTCCGGCTCCACAAGGCCGGCTGCGGCGAGCCGGCTAGCTTTAGGCGCAGTCGCTAGGCCGTCTGGCCGGCGGGTCAGCGCCCGTCACATCACCACACCCCACGGTAAGATGACTTGATGGGCAATGTGTCAGCAGTGCCCCTGGTACCGCGGACAGGGCACGCGTGGCTATAGTGACATCCGTCGTATCGGAGGATAGTGCCCGCATGGTGTCACGCCCAAGATGCGGTCCTATCCCTGTTAAGGCACGAGGCCTCGACAGGCATAGAAGCGCATCTCGTCGTTTCGCATGTACAGTAAAACATTGCATACATGTAGGAAGAGATGAGTATAAGAGTTGGCTTACACTCGCCACAAGCTATCTTACAAGTCCACACAAATTATTCATACATCATTCAGAAGACAGGGTTCGGCTATGGACGAAAACAAAAGATAAAAGAAGCAATGATAAACTGTCTTGCTATCCCAGGATCACCACCACGAAGCTCCCTACTCGTCTGGATACGTAACATACATATGCCTACGTTCTTCATCATACTCCCACTGGAGCTGCGACAAGTCATCTGGCACGTACTCGTCAACACCTGTACCTGTATTGTTGTAATCTGTGAGCCACAGGGACTCAGCAACCTCATAACTCGGGTACCGAAACTATGTAAACCTTTAGGTGAGGAATTGGTTAAGTGGTGAGGCTGCAGCAAGCGCTAAGCATGTATTTGGTGGCTAACTTACGAGAACATGAATGTAAATATTGTGGCCTACATAAGACGGACGTGAACTAGCATGATCACTAAGTGATCCTGAACACCTACTTACATCAATCATAACCCCACCGTGTTCTCTCTCAATTCATGTTCACGAGCAGAGACAGTCACGGTTATGCACACAGTTGGTGTATTTTATTTGAGTTTACTTCAAGTTAACTATTACCGGGTGTTAAACAAATTTCCAAGTTGCCACGTAACCGCGGGCACGGCTTTCCGAAAGATTTAACCCTGCAGGGGTGCTCCAACTCATCCATCACAAACTAACCACACACCGCGGGAATACCCTCGACCACGTATCTCGTGATCTTCCTAGGCAATTCCACTGGAAAACCGCAACCTCGAGATAGCCCGAAGAAAAATCGGAATTCCTCGCGCAAGACATTCGAGAAAGGTAAAACAAGTCTAGCAAGATCGCCCGACGTGTCTACGAACCCAATAGGAGCCGCGTATCTCGTTCTCAGGACACGACGGATAAGCGAAGCATACGGTGGCCTGATAGACATCTCCCGAGTTACCCCGGGTTGGCCCCGCATGGTGCTCTAGTTTGGACCAACACTCATGAGGAGCACTGGCCCGGGTTGTTGATTAATTATCCACGGGGTAACTATGCCCTATGCAATTTTATTAAGTTTTTTAGCAAATGAAGTACCAAAGTTGGGTCTTGCCAGACAAGTCTTAATCTAAAACGAATGGTCAAGGGGGTCCCCATAACAACCCCGAGCATGTTAGGAGCGCAAAATATGGAATATAACACCGGTACTCGGAATTAGTGCGGCAAAAGCGGAACAAAACGCTGAGCAAAAGGCCAAGCCTTCCACCATTGCCAGATATATATGTGCATTAATTTAAATAACAATAAATAGAGTGATATAAACGAAATGCATGTTGACACATGGAAAGCTTGCACCTGCAACTAGCAACGCTATAAGATAAGGGCTGAGCAGAGGTAACATAGCCAATCAATGTTTGCTAGGTAGTGGAGGGGGTTAGAGGCTTTCATGGCAATTTAGGAGGCTGGCAGTTTAAGTGGTAGGTAACGAAACATAACGGTAAAAGCGAGACATCTAGCAAGGAAAAAATAGTGTCGGGATCCGGGTATGATCATCTTGCCTGTTGGTTCTTCAGAGGGACAAAGAGCTGGGTCCTCGTAGTTGTACTCTCCGGGATCCTCGTACTCAGGCTCAACACTCGCGTCTACCCAAGAGAAACAGCACCAAATAAACACACAAACAAAGTGCAATGCACAAACAAGATGATGCATGATCCATTTGAAGTATTTAACATGCAACCCTATGCTAGTCATGTTTCTCATGCAATTATTAAGTTATTTAGTATTCTGGACAGAACCTCATGTTTAGTTGTTTGAACATGCAAGGACATGGAAACTATGGATGCATCATGCAAAATTGATGCGAATGCATATGTAGAACATTGCAAACGGAGTAACGTAGCTCACGGTACACTCACGGCAAGGTACGAACGTTAACGGAGACAAAACACAAAATGAGGAAGGCCATGGGCTATTCCTTGGTATTCCAAGGATGCCACTGGATAGGAAATGAAAATCTAGGAAGAATAGAGCTAAAGATCAAGCAAAACTATGGAGTATAGCTCCCACAAGTCACAAAACAATTCTACACACAATCTGTCCACAACCAGCAACATGTCATCTTGCAACACACATATCCAGAGCTACAGGAAGTTTTCAATCACAACCAAGGCATGGGCATGAAGTACACAGCAAGCTTAATCAATCATCCATCTACAGCAACATGAAAGGAAGCATGGATCAATGGCAATGAAGCTCACAAGATGGCATGTTGAATCAGTTTTTAAGGACTTAGTGAAAATTTCAGTTTTACAGAATCCGAGTTAACATGATAGCAACTTTTATATATGCTACAGGTACTTTCATGGCATGAAAATTAACAGGGAGGTAGAGGGCAACAACTACTACAAAACACTAGCACTGAGCATGAGCTAAAACATCACATATCACTTGGTAGCATCCCCTAAACATGGCATGAAAATAACTACAGATTCTCAGACTTAGTCAAATTTACAAGAGGCCAACATGGCACTTGTTAACAGTATAGCATGTTGACAGCAGGTTTTATATAAGATGCAATGGTCTAATCCACAAGATCTTGGCACACATCTATAGAGGATGACAAGTACAACAATTCATGCCATGGTGCCAACTCCAAAGGAACAATATATGCATGGGAACCATCTAGATAACATGGCAACCCAATAACAGATTTCCAACACTAAGAGTATTTTAGGCATGTGAAAACAGAATTTTAGAGGCATGTTGGCATCAAGAATCCCACTTATAACATGATCTATCATGGCAAGCAAAAATACCAGGGGCTAGCACATACACAAGTGAGCATATTTCATGTTGACAAGTTCATCAAATCATGCAAGGATTAATTCATGTGAAAAAGACAAAATGACATAATGCCACAAAACAACATTTCACAAACTTGCTCAAATGGAAAAACCAATACCACCACTAGATTCTCTGGATTTTTCTACCCCAAAACCATATGCCACATGCCTATCTTGTTGTAGATAAAACTCACAAAATGGCACTCACAATATCACATATACACTTAATATCACTTATATGCCCAAAAATGCATGTACTAGGTTTCTGCCAGATTAGGAAACAGACAAAACTAGGATATTTCCTTAAAAGGAAATATTCACAAGAAATCACAAAAACAATAAAAACAATAATGCAAAAAATGGGGCCTACCTGGCAGTGAGCCAGGGGCCCTGTGCGAATGGCAAGTGGGCCATGGGCCCACTGTCAACGGCACTAGGGAAAACAAAATTAAAAGGGGCCAATGTGGTTTCGAACCCACGACCTGCTGGTCACACTAAGCTGGGTTGACCAGCTGGGCTACGCGAGGGGATTCTGCTAAAGGGGGGGGGCTTTGCCCCTTTTGAATAGGCCAAGGGCGTTGGCTCCTTCAACCTCCAGCCAGAGAAGACGACCTCGTCACCGGCGAGCGAGGCGGCGGCCAAGGGCTACCGGTGGGTGTGCGGGATCTCTAGGGGGTCCCGTTCCCAGGGCTGTGAGGGAAAACAAGGCAAGCCTATGGCGCGTCTCTCCGGTCACAGGAAAATCGACGGCGGCAAGCAGCTCGCGACAGAGAGCTCAGCGGCGGGGCAGGCAGGCGCGGGCGCGCGGCTGCGGCGATTATACAAGCAAACGAGGCACACGAGGAGACCCGAAGCGGAGGAGGGGAGGTGCTCATCTCTGTAGTTCTTCAGGGATCCGCGCAGAGCGCGGAGAGCGCAGGCATGGCATGGCATGGGCGAGCACTACGGGAGTCGAGCGTCGACAAGGAAGGCATGGATCAGGAGCGGTTTATACCTTCACTACCTCGGACGCGATGCGGCGGTCGGGGATGCAGAGAAGTGACGGCGACAAGGCGGGGATGTCCGGCGGTCCTCCAGAGCCGGGGCTGCAGGAAGAAGGAGACGCCGGGGAGGCGGCTCCAGCTCGCAGGCGTCGCGCACGGGGTTGGAGTCGAAGGCGGGGACTCCAGGGCGCCGATCCACGCTGCCGGCGGGGAAGAAGACGAGGCGGGTGCCCTGGCCCTAGCTCGAGCTCGAGCTCGGCCGGAGCAGCGAGGGCATGGCGACGACGAGGGCTTGGGAGGCGCTTACCTGCTAGCGACAGGGAAGGAGAAGGGGGGAATGGGTACCTGGGAGCTAGGGCTACGCGGGAGACATCTCATATAGGCGGCTCGGGCTCCTGTCGGCCGTCAAATCGGCACGGACGCCGATGTGGCACCAGCAGATGTCTGCCGTACAGGAGGAGGAAGGCACTGCCGTGCACGTGGGCTGCGCTACGCTGCTGGGCCAGAGGAAAGGCCAAGGAGGCCCAGGTAGGCTACTGGCACTCCCTCCCTCAGGGAAAACAAAACGCTTTTCTTTATTAATAAAATAGCACACAAAAAGAAATGCCAGGGAAGAAGAACAGTGAATCTTTGAGAAAGAAAATCTGTTTAGGAATCACAAAAACATGTCCTATTTTATTAAAATGGCTTGACCTTTTTAGAGCAAAGAAAATAAATCATATGTATTTGTTATTGGAACCTGTTTGCAAGGAATAGAAAAGCACTTATGTGAAAAACATTGCAGAGAACTATTTTACAATTCCTATGAGAATATTTAGAAGGAGAGCAACATTTTAAAAAGCTGATTAGGGCAAGTGAATTTACCACATATTGCAAATATTTGAAAAGAGAGAGGGAGATGGCATAGTCTCTAGAAATTGGGAGAGGCTTCACCACTAGCTTGCACACCACACCACAACACACACACTCACCACAACAACTCCACATCACAAGCAAGACAAGAAAGTATGATGCACTAATAATTTATGTGATGATGCCATGATGCATGAGGAATGTCATGAAGCAAATATATTACTCAATTCCCAAGGACACAACATGAAGGTCCACACATGACAAAAGTTACAAATATGGAAGGAATGCTCTTGGGCTGTTACACATGGCCACAGTGGAGAGAACAGTGCCTCTGACTCCGGCCGACTGTGACCGGGCAGTCGGCACAGTGCCCGCATGCCTCCAACCACTCCACTACCTGCCCCGGCGTGGCTACAGTGTGGCCGGGCAAACCGCTGACCACGGCCGGCTACCATAAGACGACGCCGTGCCGGTCGGCCCGTACTGCGGCGCGACAAGCACGCGCCGATAGCGATGGACAGCTGGTGCCCCCCCCCCCCCCCCCCCCGCGCCAGCTCCCGATGGGACCCTACTGCCGGCGGGCCCTACAAACGACAAGACTCTTTGACCGGGGGGCCCCCTGGCCGGCCAGAGAGGCCGCCAGCCGGGTCCCCCCGATGCCGTATATGCCTATTGTAATCCAGGGGCTGGTGTATAAAGCCCCCCGGAGCCACCCCATGCAGGGGGATCTCACACACACACACAGACACGCACACATCCACTCACGTAGAGAGGCAAAGAGAGCCAGCAGGCCTCTTCTTCCTCCTCTAGCCAACAGCTCAAGGAGCACCATTGTAGCCCGCTCGGTTCTTCAACCAGACTAGCAGGACTAGGGGTGTTACCTCCCACGGAGGGCCCCGAACCTGGGTACATCGCATATCTCAGACAGCTTGTCCCCAATCCCATCACCGGAGCCCGTTGGCGTCCTTCGGCCCCAACCACTCTCAATAAGCCACCCCATGGCATCTGTCGTGAGAAAACGATGACAAACCATCATCTAATGTTACATCTGAAATAAAATTGAAGAGTGGATGTTTACTAGCCACTTAATCGGATATTACTGATCTGGATTTTACTACATTTATTTGTTGTGCTTTGGTGTGCAAATTGGTATTATTTTCATTCGAGGACGTGCCTCCCGCTTTGCCCCCTGCTGTCACTAACATTTTGTACGAGTTCGTTGACGTATTTCCATAAGACGTTCTACTTGAATTACCACCTATTCGAGGGACTGAGCATCAGATTGACTTAATTCCTGGCGCATCGCTACCCAACCGCGCGCCATACCGTACCAATCTAGAGGAGACGAAGGATATTATGCGTCAAGTACAAGAGCTGCTCAACAAAGGTTATATACGTGAATCCCTAAGTCCTTGTGTTGTTCCTATTATTCTAGTGCCGAAAAAGGATGGTACATCATGCATGTGTGTTGATTGTAGAGGCATTAATAATATTAATATTCGTTATCGTCATCCTATTCCTAGTCTAGGTGATATCCTTGATGAATTAAGTTTATAGAGGCAAAGTTGTCCCTGTCTTCGAGATGTGGCTATAGTTTTTGGGGGAGTAGACTTTGATGATCCGACTACGAATGTGAGAGGACGTCATGCCTTAGCAATCGCTAAACCAACTCTGACAGGTTATTGACCACACCGGAGCACGATCAACCTGCCCACGAGGGTCTATTTCCTGCACGCAAACGAAGAACAAGCAAGAAACTGAAATTGCAATTTGGATATTGAGAATATAAGAGGAAAGCTTTATTGATGAAAGTGGGGTTCTCTAACGTTTTGGTCTGGTGTTGGAACACAAACGATGGACGCGAAGGTGCAGCTATGGCGATCTTTTAATATAAACAAAACCCAAGTCTAAACGGCACACTAAGGGTTGTATATATGGGGGGATAGAGGGGGATTTCGTGGCCCCTTGGAGGAGGGGTTCTGAAACTAACCCTAACTCAGTTTCCCCACACATACGCCCTCGAAAAACATCCTATAATGTGGTATTTCGAAATTACATCGTCTTGGCCCAAAAATAAGTTGGCGCAACACCTATAATAGCCTATGGACGAAATTTATAAAGTCTGGAAAATTCTGGCTAGGCAGTTTTTAGACCATTCTAAGAATTTTTCGGAAAAAAATTGTAATTGAGCAACAAAAAGAGCACAAAAAATATAGCACCAAAAAAAAGAGACAAAAAATTCAGAGTGTGTCGTGTCATGATTTTGTTGGTGTTCTAGGCTCGCGTCACTAGTGCAGTCTAGCCTAGGACCAGCACAGTACCATCGTTGAGTGTTTATTCCACATTGCATCTCTAAATTGATTATTGCTGACATTTTTGCTACCATATTATAAGCCATCCCAGCTCCACATACTACTAATTCGTGTGTTTGACACCACCTGGCAATCGCTTTATCCAAGCTTTGAGGGTTTTTTACTACAACGGTTGCCGATCACCGCCTACTGTTGGGTAAGAACTAGTTAGAATTTGATATTTGTTTGATGGATTTGTGACGCACGACCACCACCACTACTTCCTAGTAGTCTGTAGGTTCATATTCTTGTGTTTTCCTATTGCTGCTAACCATGCCAGCATCACAAACCGACGAGATCGACTGGGAGAGCATGACAAACGAGTAGCTCCATGATAAATTTCAAAAAATGATGGGTGAGCAAGTGCACGACTTGGTGACCAGCCTTGGAGACGCCATGGAGAAGCGAGATGCTTTGGAGAAGACGTTGGACACCAAGATGGACGCCAAGTTCAATGAGGTGCTTGCACGTCTACCACTACCTGTTGCACCTGTCATACCTCGGCAACAACAACATCGACCGAATTTCGTGGGACGAGCGCCACGTGTGCCTACCGAGAATGGCCAAAATTATGGTTTCGTTGCTACTGCTGCTACTGGTGCTGTTTTTGTGGCTACTGCTGCTACTATGGTTGACTAGAATGAGGACTACGATGGTGATTACGATGATGAGGGAGAGGTTGCTACCAATCAGCACCAGGGGCCACCACCAGCCCAATCACCAGGTCATCCACATGCATACAATCGCAATGGTAGGGCCGCACCACCCCCTCACGTATGAGACCATGACCATCTCCCTAAACTTAAATTGAATATTCTGACATTTGAGGGTAGATATGTTCCTAATATATATCTTACTTGGGAGTTAGAAACAAAACAATGTTTTACATGCTTACAATTTCCTAAGGATAGACGTGTTGCTGCTGCTGTTTGTGCATTCACTAGTTTTGCTTGTGTTTGGTGGTCTCAACATTGTAGAAAACATCATGATAATATCCCTACTACTTCGGCTGCTTTGAAAACGGCTATTTGTAATCGTCGGGTTCCACCATATTATCAATGTGAATTGCTTCAAAATTTGCAGTGTTTAAGACAAGGAAAAAATTATGTAGAAGAATATTATCAGGAATTACAAACTGGCATGATTAGATGTGGTATTGCTGAGGAGAATGAAGCTATGCTTGCACGTTTTATGGGTGGATTAAATAGAGAGATTCAGACTATTCTAGAGTATAAGGAGTATAACACTATCACTCATTTATTCCATCTTGCTTGCAAAGCTGAACGTGAAGTGCAGGATCGACAGGCAATGGCTACAAGTAATTTTTCTGCAGGTCGAGCTTCATCATGGACACCACGTACATCATCTACTGCCCCACGTAATAGAGGCGAGGGTCCCGATCTTTCGATGAGATGATAACTATCGATTTGGTGGAGACGACTTTGACGATCCGACTACGAACGTGCACGACGTTGCGCCTTAGCAATCGCTAAACCAATCTCCAAGAGGTTATTGACCACGCCGGAGCACGATCAACCTGACCACGAAGGTCTATTCCTGCAAGCAATCGAAGAACAAGCAAGAATATGATAATGCAATCTGAATATTACGAATATAGATGAAGTATTGATAATGGTGGGGTTCCGAAAGTGGTCTTGGTCTGGTCGTTGGACACAAACGAAGTACACGAAGTTGCAATGGCTAACTTTTAACTAAACAAAACCCAAAAGAAAAGCTACTAGATTGATCTACTTATATAGGAGCAAGGGGTGGCGGCCAAGGAGGTGGGAGGATGTCCCAAGGCAGCCTAAAACTAACCCTAGGTCGTACAAGGCCTATGGGCCCAAGTGGAGGTGATGCAACACCTTTGGACTTGTAGTTTGATTCGAATTCTGGTGCAACGTCATATTGTTTCGTCAATATCTCCACGCTACAGACGAATTTGAAGGTGATTCCAATTGGTATGGAAAGCAGATAAAATCTACTTTTCAGCAAAAAAAAATCACCCAATTCGGAATCCGGATGAAAAAGTTATTGCCGTTTTGGTACAGGTATGTCTGTGTAGTCCGAATCTGAGTCCAGAACGTGAGAGACTTGGACTCTATCTTCTCTTGGCCAAAAAGTGACGTGAGAGAACTTGTTGAATAGCACCTAATTGTTTCCTTTGACATGAGAGGACCTCTTGAATAGCACCCAACCATTTCCTCTTCTTTTGTCATCACACGTGGTTCATACAAGTGTTCGTCCATCCTGCATTTAGGCATAACATAAAAATAGGTGAAGTATTTTTGTTCCGGATAACATAAATAAATTATTGCATAACTCTTATAAGAAATCACCTCACAAATATGCATGTATGCAATATTTTTGGTCGTATCCAAGGTAGTCATGTCCTCATCATCCTCCCTTTCTTGAAAACAAAGCCGTCCTCGGCGTTGCTTAGTCTGAAATATGGCTAACAAAAGAGACAAGGTGTACATGTTGTATATGTATATGTCATCTATTTTTCTGGATCTCAGTTGTGGCACATGTGACACATTTATACAAGAGCACACTTCAAATGTCATGAAATATAAAGCCAAAATATTATCACAAGAAGTAGAAGGCATTAAAATATTGCAACACGATTTGCATATATAAGTGAAGTCCTTATTCATATCAAAAGATTGACAATGTTCATCATTAAACCATCCCAACATTGGTAAATAAACTTGAATTATTCCAAATTTTGATGCTACAACATGCTTAAATAAGCAAATGTGCAACATGTCATTTGGCACAGAATCATCACCAAAATTGGAGGTCATATCAAAATGATTAAACAATGGCAAAATTATTTTCAAACATATTTGATCCAAATTTGATTTATTTCCTGATTCACATGGTTCTTTCTCATCAACAGTTAATTCAATAGGTGCACTCAAAATTGTTGATATTTGATCACATGGCAAAGTCAAATCATGAACATATTCCTCTAAAATAGGTGGTGTGATCAAAGTAATGGGTAGCTCATCACATGGTACATTGGAATTGACAAGGCATTCATCATACTCATGTGGAGGTGGAAGATCAGTACCTTTGTCATTAGCTCTTATGATCAACTCACATGATGTAGGCACTCTCGGTGGTGACGTGTCACATGGTGAAGGTGATGTAGCCCTCACAACAATTGATGTGGTTGTCATACTATGCCTAGTAGTTGAAGGAACAATCGTATCAACTCTTGAAATGTGCACCTTGCGCTCGTTCTCCTTGTGGGCAACACGTTGTTTTATTACCTGTTCAGCTTTGCAAGCAAGACAAAACAAACGATGCATAGAATAACACTTTTCATGAATTAGTATCTCCTGAATATCACGGTTTAATCCTCCCCAAAATCTATCCATAAAATCTTCTTCACTTTCTTCTAATGAGGAATGCAACAAGGTCGTTGTAAATCGTCATAATATTTCGTTACGGTGTCACTACCTTGTTTTAAATTTTCAAACTTTTTAATCATGTCACGAGTGTAATAAGTAGGAACGAATGTGTGTCTCATGGCAAGTTTTAAATCATCCCAAGTAATATGTATATAATCAGGGTGTAAACGACAATATTCACTCCACCAAACTGAAGCATAACCAGTGAATGAATCAATCGCGACCTTAACTTTTTTATGTTCAGCAAAATTATGAGAAGCAAATATATCATTTATTTCGAACTCCCATTCAATATATAAAGTAGGTCTAAAACGGCCATTAAATGGTGGTATAGAAACATTAACCTGATCATGTGTATTGGAATGTCTTTGCACTTCTCGTGACGGTTGTGGTATTTGCTTAGGTGGTGGCATGTCTCCCACGATTGACGAAGCCCACAAACTGACAACTCTGGATCCTGTCATGATTAGTAGAAACAAGAAATAAAATCCAAGAATATTGTTCCTATGAACTACTGGGATGTGGTGGTAAGACGCTCACAGTAAAGCAAATATCAATGTCTTACAAATTCTTACCATGCAGCAGGTGGTGACCGGCAACCGATGGTGTCAATATCTCCGAAGATTGAGTAAAGCGATTACCAGGTGAACGTATGCATACACGGTGTAGAAATATATGGAGCTTGGAAGGCTTAATATATGGTAGCAAAAGATTAGCAATAATCAATTCAGAGATGCAATGTTGAATAAACGCTCAACGACGGTACTGTGCTGGTCCTAGGCTAGACCGTACTAGAGACGCGAGACTTTTTTTTTTGTCTTCTTTTTTTTTTCTCTCTCTCTCACTTTTTTTTTCTCTCTCACTTTTTTTCCAACAAAATCAGATAAGATGCAGATTGGATCAAGCGTAGATGTGAACGACCTCAAGTATGATAATGACAATGACCGAAACAGGCGGTGGAAATTGATGTGGGCAACAACGGAAGGGATGACAGCTGTGTGCTGGTGGTATATGGCAGCAGCGATGAAGATGGTGCGGCGGTGGCGTGACAATCTGTGGACAGAACTCGAAACTCTAAGGCACTAGATGCTAAGACCAGCAACTCGACACGACGATGCAACCGATAATTCAACTATGCAAGCACTGAAAAGAAAATTGCAAAGGCTCAGACTGGCTTGGACAAAGGATGAATAGATCTAACTTTTTTTTGTATGGCTTTTTCTTGGGTAATAGGTAAGAAAAATAAATCTAATCTAGGGATAACGGGAAATTCTCACCGAGCAACCTGAAAACTGATACCACTTAATAGAGGCGAGGGTCCCGATCTTTCGATGAGATGATAACTATCGATTTGGTGGAGACGACTTTGACGATCCGACTACGAACGTGCACGACGTTGCGCCTTAGCAATCGCTAAACCAATCTCCAAGAGGTTATTGACCACGCCGGAGCACGATCAACCTGACCACGAAGGTCTATTCCTGCAAGCAATCGAAGAACAAGCAAGAATATGATAATGCAATCTGAATATTACGAATATAGATGAAGTATTGATAATGGTGGGGTTCCGAAAGCGGTCTTGGTCTGGTCGTTGGACACAAACGAAGTACACGAAGTTGCAATGGCTAACTTTTAACTAAACAAAACCCAAAAGAAAAGCTACTAGATTGATCTACTTATATAGGAGCAAGGGGTGGCGGCCAAGGAGGTGGGAGGATGTCCCAAGGCAGCCTAAAACTAACCCTAGGTCGTACAAGGCCTATGGGCCCAAGTGGAGGTGATGCAACACCTTTGGACTTGTAGTTTGATTCGAATTCTGGTGCAACGTCATATTGTTTCGTCAATATCTCCACGCTACGGACGAATTTGAAGGTGATTCCAATTGGTACGGAAAGCAAATAAAATCTACTTTTCAGCAAAAAAATCACCCAATTCGGAGTCCGGAAGAAAAAGTTATTGCCGTTTTGGTACAGGTATGTCTGTGCAGTCCGAATCTGAGTCCAGAACGTGAGAGACTTGGACTCTATCTTCTCTTGGCCAAAAAGTGACGTGAGAGAACTTGTTGAATAGCACCTAATTGTTTCCTTTGACATGAGAGGACCTCTTGAATAGCACCCAACCATTTCCTCTTCTTTTGTCATCACACGTGGTTCATACAAGTGTTCGTCCATCCTGCATTTAGGCATAACATAAAAATAGGTGAAGTATTTTTGTTCCGGATAACATAAATAAATTATTGCATAACTCTTATAAGAAATCACCTCACAAATATGCATGTATGCAATATTTTTGGTCGTATCCAAGGTAGTCATGTCCTCATCACCACGTCCTCCTACAGCACCAGTTACTTTAGCCGCCAACTCCAACAGAGGTACAAGAAAACAGGCACCACCACTAGCCTCCAGCAAGGGCACACCTTCGGGCCCTGCATAGAGCTCTTCTTCATCCATGGCATCTACAGGGCAAACACATGAGGTATTTGTCGTTGTTGCAAGGGTGGAGGTCATTATGCGAGAGAATGCCCTTCTAAGCATGTGATGATTATTACTGAGGATGGGGGATGTGTGTCCGCTAGTGCTTATAATGTCGAGACTTTGTCTCTTATAGCAAGTGAAGAACATGGTATCGAGGATACTGAACAAGAGTCACAATGAAAGGCTGCAGACTACGCTGACAAGTATAAGTTTAGTCGCTCAATGTGTTTTGAGTGTGCAGTTTACACGGGCTGAGCAAAATCAGAGGCACAACTTGTTCCATACAAAGGGAGTTGTGAAGGAACGTTATGTTAGCGTCATCATCGATGGAGGGAGTTGCAACAACTTGGCTAGCATGGAGATGGTGGAGAAGTTGTCTCTCACCACCAGACAACATCCTCATCCTTATTACATCCAGTGGTTCAACAACAGTGGCAAGGTTAATGTAACACATACTATTCGTGTGCATTTTAGAGTTGCTACATATTCTGATTGTGTTGATTGTGATGTGGTACCTATGCAAGCATGCTCCGTTTTACTTGGTAGACCATGGCAATTTGATAAGGCCTCTCCGAGTGTGGGCGATGTCCTCACTTGGAGTATTTTCTTAAATTAGGCAATTTTCGGATCGCGGCTAAGCCCCTGAGTGTGGACGATGTCCTCACTCGGAGTATTTTTTAACTTAGGCGATTTCTAGATCGTAGCTAAGCCCCCCGAGTGTGGACGATGACCTCACTCGGAGTATTTTTTTTAACTTAGGCGATTTCTGGATCGCAGTTAAGCCCCCGAGGGTGGACGATGCCCTCACTCGGATTGTTTTTTTTAACTTAGGCGATTTCTGGATCACAGCTAAGCCCCCCGAGTATGAACGATGTCCTTACTCGGAGTATTCTTTAACTTAGGCGATTTCTATATCGCAGCAAAGCCCCCGAGTGTGGACGATGTCCTCACTCCGAGTATTCTGGATCGCAGCTAAGCCCCCGAGTGTGGACGATGCCCTCACTAAGAGTGTTTTATAACTTAGGCGATTTCTGGATCGCAGCTAAGCCCCCGAGTTTGGACGATGTCCTCATCCGGAGCATTTTTTGTAACTTAAGCGATTTCGGGATCACGACTAAGTCTTTCACCCACCGGGGGCATGTAGAAGTTTTTTAGTGTTGGAAATCACCGGAGTGAAAAAGAAAATAATTTAGACCAAATGTGATGAAATACGGGAAAAGTAAAACTTTTATTCATCGAGATTCACTCAGAAACTATTACAATAGGGAAATTTTTATCCTAAGAAAAGAATTTGCGGGTTAGGTCCGCGTTCCAACCTCTGGGTTGTTCTCTACCTTTTTAGAAATCATAGAGTCGGTAGGCTCCATTATTCAGGACCTTTGGTATCGTGAAGGGCACTTACCTCGGGGGCGCTAGCTTGTGAGGCTTCTGTTGGTCCAGTCGGAGGATGAGGTCACCCACCTGAAATGCGCGACCTCTGGCCTGCCTATCATGGTACCGTCTGAAGTCCAGCTGGTAGAGTTTTGACCTAATAAGGGAAAATTCTCGTTCGTCCTCGAGGAGATCTAGACCGTCCTGTCGCGCTTTTTCGGCTTAGGCATATGAATATTACTCCAGTCAGGGGGAGTTGTGAAGTAGATCACTCAGCAGGACTGCTTCTGACCCATACACCATGAAGAAGGGAGTACGGTTCGTGGACCAATTTGGGGTCGTCCGCAAGCCCCAGAGGACCGACGGTAGTTCAGAGTCCCAAGCCCCTGTGGCATGCTTCAGGTCACGCATGAGGCGCGACTTCAACCCATGAAGTATTAATCCATTCGCCCGCTCTACCTATCCATTCGACAGCAGGTGAGCCACTAAGGCATAATCGACCCGAGTGCCGTGGGAGTAGTAGAATTCGTGGAACTCTTCGGAGTCGAAGTTCTTTCTATTGTCAGTGTTGATGTTGTGGGGCACTCCGAACCTAAAGATTATCTCCTTAATGAACTTGATTGCAGTAGCAGGGTCAAGATTCTTGATAGGTTTAGCCTCTATACATTTGGTGAACTTGTCGACCGCCACTAGAAGATGAGTGAACCCACTGGACCCAGTTCATAAGGGGCCGACCATGTCCAGCCCCCAGACCGCAAATGGCCAAGTGAGAGTGATGGTTTTCAGCGCCGATGCCAGCTAGTGCGCCTGGTTTGCATAAAACTGGCAACCAACGCACTGGTCCATGATGTCTCTTGCTACTTTGTTGGCCCGGGGCCAGTAAAAGCCTGCTCAAAATGCCTTAGCAACCAGGGTCCGTGAGGACACGTGGTGGCCATAGGTTCCCGAGTGGATTTACTACAGGATATGTTGTCCTTCGGGTGATATGGACCGCTGAGTGACTCCAGAGGTACTCTTCTGGTAGAACTAATCTCCCATGGCAGTGTACGCCTTAGACCAACGTCGGGCTTCAGCTTCGTTTTCGGGGAGCTCCTGCCTAAGTAGGTATGATATGTAAGGTTCAGTCCACTCGGGGATTATCACCACTACCTCGTGTACCAGATCGATCACCGCTGGAACCTCGACCTCAGTCAGATTGGTAGGGCATGTCTTCGATTTTTTTTATTTTGACCTGATTGAAATTAAGTGGATGCAATGAAAAAAGAAATTGAATTAGACTACTTAACTATTTCAATCTACTAATCTATTCTATGT
This sequence comes from Elymus sibiricus, assembly GCA_039707655.1. Classification (NCBI taxonomy): domain Eukaryota; kingdom Viridiplantae; phylum Streptophyta; class Magnoliopsida; order Poales; family Poaceae; genus Elymus; species Elymus sibiricus. The sequence goes on from CM077665.1 coordinate 247,257,215, forward strand.
AGATTCAAAGATAATATAATAGAAAGACTCTAAAGTGTCGTAGAAAAAACTATATGTAGTTCTTTCTACCACACTTTAAGATTCCAACCAGATGCTTTCATTTAAGACTTGGATTTTTTTTATTTAATCCCTTTTTCATTTCTTCAATGATTAATTGGAATTCCAATTAATTGTTTTGGCTGACTGCCGACTGGATGGGGGGGGGGCTCTTCCACGAAAGGACCTTCCTTGATCGTAGGGGAATGTAGGTGTTCTAGGAACACATCTTTTGGGACTTCTCTCCGAGTAGAGCTAATTTTGGCTAGGTCGTCGGCTGCTTGGTTCTTCAGTCGGGGGATGTGGTGTAGCTCTAGCCCCTCAAAGTTCTTCTCCAGCTTCCTGACTACATTGCAGTACCCGGTCATCCTTGGACTCTGTATGCCCCATTCCTTCATCACTTGATTCACCACGAGATTTGAGTAAGCGTAAACCATCAATCGGCGGATGCTGAGTGACATAGCCATGCGGAGCCCGTATAGGAGGGCCTCATACCCGGACTCGTTATTGGAGGAATCGAAATGGATTTGGAGCACGTATCTCAATCGGTCTCCTTTTGGGGAAATAAGGACCACTCCAGCCCCCGAACCATTCAGCATCTTGGAGCCGTCGAAGAACATGATCCAATGCTCGGAGAGACTCAGGACTGGTTGTTGTTGTTTGGTCCATTCGGCCACGAAGTCGGGCAAGGCAGGAGATTTGATCACCTTCTTTGCCTCAAATTTTATTTCCAGAAGTAAGAGCTCAATGGCCCATTTTGCCACTCGGCCAGCAGCATCCCTGTTGTTCAAGATCTCAGACAAGGGTGCGTCACTAATGACGGTGAACGAGTGGTCTTGGAAGTAATGAACTACCTTCTACACAGTTAGAAATATCCCATAAACCAATTTTTGGTAATGTGGGTACCTCTGTTTGGAAGGGGTCAAAACCTCTCACATGTAGTAGACTAGTCGCTGGAATTTGAACCCCTTGTCTTGCTCCTCGCGTTCCACAGTGAGCACAGTGCTAACCACTTGGTTTGTGGCCGCAATATACAAGAGTATGGGCTCTTAGCTGCTCAGAGTAGCACGCACCGACTGGGTGGAAAGCAGAGCTTTAAGTTCCTGGAACGCAGCCTGTGCTTCGTGTCTAACTTCTTCATGAGTCGGTAGAGAGGCAGGGCCTTCTCGCCGAGTTGTGAGATGAATCTGCTCAAGGCCGCTAGGCATCCTGTGAGTCATTGTATGTCATTGGGACGTTCTGGTTGTTTCATTCGGACTATAGCAATGATCTTGTCGGGGTTAGCGTCGATTCCATGTTCGGATATGAGGAAACCGAGTAAGTTGCCCGCTGGTACCCCGAATGTGCACTTGGTTGGACTGGGCTTGATCCCAAAGCGACGCAGGTTCGCAAAGATCACCGCGAGGTCAGTCAGAAGGTCAGAACCTTTCCTGGACTTCACCGCGATGTCATCCATGTAAGCCTCTACATTCCGACTGATCTATTTTTGCAAACATTTGTGGATCATGCGTTGGAAAGTAGCTCCGGCATTTTTTAGTCCGAGTGGCATAGTGATGTAGCAGAAACACCCGAACGGGTTGATGAATGATGTTTTTATTTCGTCAGGGCCATACATTCAGATCTGATTGTACCCAGAGTACGCATCCAGAAACAATAAATGCTCACACCCAGCATTAGAATCTACTATCTGATCTGTGCGGGGGAGGAGGAAATAGTTTTTCGGGCAGGCCCGATTGATGTGCTTAAAATTGATGCACATTCACAGGGAGTTGTTCTTTTTGGGCAGCATGACAACGTTGGCGAGCCACTCGGAGTGGTAGACCTCTCGGATAGGCTCGACAGCTAGGAGTCGAGCTATCTCCTCGCCTATCGCCTTGCGCTTCTCCGTGGAAGAGCATCGTAGGTAGTCCTTTACAGGCTTGACCTTTGTGTCGACATAGAGTCTATGCTCAGCCAGCTCCCTGGGAACACCCGGCATGTCAGAAGGCTTCCATGCGAAGATGTCCAAGTTCTCACAGAGGAACTGGATGGGCTCAGCTTCCTATTTGCTATCGAGTGTGGTGGAGATGTTGGTCGGCTCTGCCTTTGGATCACTCTAGCAATGTCATCTTTCATAATATGTTCAGGAGACATAGGAAGCAAAGTTATATTTTTATCCTTTTGAACAAGAGTATACTAATTTGTCCTACCATGGTGTATAGAATTTTTATCAAATTGCCATGGTCTACCAAGTAAAACGGAGCATGCTTGCATGGGTACCACATCACAATCAACATATTCAGAATATGTAGCATTGCTAAAGTGCACACGAACAGTATGTGTTACCTTAACCTTGCCGCTGTTGTTGAACCATTGGATGTAATATGGATGAGGATGTGGTCTGGTGGTTAGAGACAACTTCTCCACCATCTCCATGCCAGCCAAGTTGTTGCAACTCCCTCCATCGATGATGGCGCAAACAGAACGTTCCTTCACAACTCCCTTTGTATGAAACAAGTTGTGCCTCTGATTTTGCTGAGCCTGTATAACCTACACACTCAAAACATGTTGAGCAACTTAACTTTCATGCCTGTCAGCGTAGTCAGCAGCCATGTATTGAGTCTATTCTTCAGTATCCTTGGCACCCTGCTCTTCACTTGCAATAAGAGCCAAAGTCTCCTCATAAAAATCACTAGCGGACGCATATCCACCATCCTCAGTAACAATCATCACACGATTGGAAGGGCATTCTCTCGCATAGTGACATCCACCCTTGCAATGATGACAAATAACCTCATATCTTTGCCCTATAGATGCCATGGGTGAAGAATAGCTCTGTGCAGGCCCCGAATGTGTTCCTTGCAGGAGGCTGGTGGCGGTGCCTATTTTCTTGTATCTCTGTTGGAGTTGGCGGTTGATGTAAGTGGTGCTGTAGGAGGATGTGTGGAAGTAGATGATGTACGTCGTGTCCATGATGAAGCTCGACCTGGAGAAAAATTAGTTCTCGCCATTGCCTGTCGATCCTGCACTTCACGTTCAGCTTTGCAAGCAAGGTGGAATAAACGAGTGATAGTGTTATACTCCTTATACTCTAGAATTGTCTAAATCTCTTTATTTAATCCACTCATAAAATGTGCAAGCATAGCTTCATTCTCCTCAACAATACCACATCTAATCATGTCAGTTTGTAATTCCTGATAATATTCCTCTACAGAATTTTTCCCTTGTCTTAAACGCTGCAACTTTTGAAGCAATTCACGTTGATAATATGATGGAACCCAATGTTTACGCATAGCAGTTTTCAAAGCAGCCAAAGTAGTAGGGATATTATCATGATGTATTCTACAATGTTCAGACCACCAAACACAAGCAAAACTAGCGAATGCATAAACAGCAACAACAACACGTCTTATCCTCAGGAAATTTTAAGCATGTAAAACGTTGTTCTGTTTCTAACTCCCAAGTAAGATATATACCAGGAACATAGCTACCCTCAAATGTCGGCATATTCAATTTAAGTTTAGGGAGATGGTCATGATCCCGTACCTGAGGGGGTGGTGCAGCCCTACCATTGCGATTGTATCCATGTGGACGACCTAGTGGTTGGTGGTGGTTGCCCCTGGTGCTGATTTATCGCAATCTCTCCCTCATATTCGTAATCACCATCATAATCCTCATTCTGCTCAATAACAGTAGCAACATCATACATAGAAGCCGCAGCAGTAGCAGCAGTAGCAACAGCACCATAATGTTGGCCTTGACCGATAGGCACACGTTGTGCTCGTCCCGCAAAATTCGAACGATGTTGTTGTTGTTATTGAAGAGATATGACATGTACAGCTGGTGGTTGTAGACATGAAAGCACCTCATTGAACTTAGCATCCATCTTGGTGTCGAACGTCTTCTATAAATGATCTAATTTCTCCATGGACTCTGCCAAGCTGGTCACCAAGTCATCCACCTGTTCACCCATCATTTGCTGAAATTTATCATGGAGCTCCTTGTTGGTCATGCCCTCCCAGTCGATCTCGTCGGCTTTTGATCTTGTCAATGTTAGCAGCAATACGAACAGAATATGAACCTACAAACTACTAGGAAGTGGTGGTGGTGGTGGTGTGTCACAAATCCGTCAAGCAAATCTCAAATTCTTACCAGTTCTTACCCAACAGTAGGCGGTGATCGGCAACCGTTGTAGTCAAAACTCTCAAAGCTTGGATAAAGCAATTGCCAGGTGCTGCCAAACACACGAAGTAGATGTGGAGCTAGGATGGCTTATAATATGGTAGCAAAGATGTCAGCAATAATCAATTCAGAGATGCAAGGTTGAATAAATGCTCAACGACGGTACCGTGCTGGTCCTAGGCTAGACCGTACTAGAGACGCGAGCCTAGAACACCCGCAAAATCACGACCTGACACATATCAAGGGAAAAGCACACTCTGAGTTTTTTTCTCTATTTCTTTTGCGTTGTTTTTTTTTTGCGCTCTTTTTTTTGCTCATCAACATTTTTTTTCGAAAAAGTCATAGAATGGTCTAAAAACTGCGTAGCCAATTTTTTTGAAATTGGAACTATTTTTCTTCTGCGGGTATCATGGAAGTTTGGGGAGTCTGCCTTGCCACAACACGTACTAGGTCTTGATCTGGAAATCAAAAACAGAGAAGCAAATATTAGACTCGGACTAGGACTAGTTGCGGAGATGAATCTGGTGGAACTCGGACTGGTGGCGGAGATATGTAGGGGCGATGGAACACGGACTGGTGGCGGATCTGTGGTGGTGGTATATGGCAGGGGTGATGACGATGGTGTGGTGGATGTATATGGCAGCGGTGATGACGATGGTGTGATGGTGGTATATGATAGCGGTGATGACGATGACGTGGTGGTTGTCGGTCTCGAAACCGGCGGATCTCAGGTAGGGGGGTCCCGAACTATGAATCTGGGATCGATGGTTAACAGGGGACGAAGGAGACGATGTTTACCCAGGTTCGTGCCCTTGTGAGGAGGTAAAACCGTACGTACTTCTTGATTATATTGATGAGTATGATGGTTATAGAGTCGATCTACCTCGAGATCAAATGAGCTAAACCCTAGATGAGTTGACTTGTCCCTCTACGAACAAAGCTCCATGGTTTATATAGACACCAGGGAAACCTAGGGTTACATGTAGTCGGTTGCTGACGAGGGTTTAAGCATGCCCATCTGTTACTTGATGGACACCCCACGGCACCTGAGGTTTCCTTCCTAACCACGGAGCACCTTACAGTTCAGTCTCCCCACATCGGCCACCGAATACCTCATTAGTTCGACCCACTCGAGATAGGTCGGCATACCGAGGATCCCTTAGTCCCAGACTCCCTCAGTAGCTCCCGAACTTGCCTCCAACGCCGAGGCACTCCGTCTTCTGCAGCTTCGCTCGCCCAAGATCTTTGGCTTGCGAGGCGAGTTCTCTTCTTCTCTGGTCCGTTGGACGATAACCTGGCCATGGAAAAACCTTCATCTGCCGGAAACGTCACGGGCCCACAACATTAATTTCTCCGTCTAAGGTTCGATGAAACCCCTCGATTCTTGCGCACAATAGAGTGCAGGCATCCCAATAATTTTTTATAGAATTGCCCTTAACAGGCTGAGGGAAAAGACACCTATTTTAAGCAAGTTAAACTTGTCGCAGGCAACGCTTCTTCCCCCCTCACCACCAAGAGACCCTAGAATCAACGAACTTGGAGATATGGCGAGCGCCCCAGGTTCTTCCTCGCGACCTCATGGTCCCCTTCCAGGCGACTGGGCCAGCTGTTTTGTTTCCCTCCTTCAGCTGCGCAATCTTGAGGTACATGGATATCTCCCTGCTTCGGATCGGGCACCCACTCGCACTGCATTGACTTCCAAGAACCGTGAGGCCTTTGCGGAGAACTTCCCTGCTCCCCGCCAGGACGAGAGGGTATGCTTCACCTCCTTCCTCTTACGAGACCTAGGTTTCCCCATTAACCCCTTCTTGAGGGGTTTACTGGAGTTCTATGGGATCCAACTCCACAACCTCACCCCCGGGTCTATCATGCACATCTCGGGCTTCGTTTCCCTCTGCGAGATGTTTCTAGGCTGCGAGCCCCACTTTGATCTATGGAGAAAGTATTTTTGCCTCGTCCCCCTTACCCGGGGAGAATCAATCCCGGAAGTGGGCGGAACCGAAGTGTGGCGTATAGCCGGGACGGGGTATCCCATCGGGACCCCAAAGAAGGAACCGAAGAGTGGACTTCAGAGTAGTTTTATATTGAGGATGTCCCCTTATTCGACCCAGTTCGAGGGGGTTTGCCCGAATACTCCGACGCTCCTTTAAAGAAACGATTCAATTGGCGCCCGAGAAGCTCTTCCAAAGAAGAGAGCACCAAGGTAAAGTGTCTAGCTGCGGTGAAGCTGCTAGCTCATAGCAAACTAACCATCATTGACGTGATGGCCAATGCCATTACCCGTTGTGTTCAACCTCTACAACAGAGGATTCACCCCTTGTGGCGCTACAGCGGGACAAGCGACACAACCCGTTCCCGATGACAAGGGCCCACCGACCAGGCAGCGTTGGCGGCCATATTGGCCGATCTCTTTAAAGGAGAAAAAGAAGATTTTGCTCGCCTAAGGATCAGGGAAGGCTACTCAACTCATAACCCCATTGAATGGGTAAGTCCATTCACACTTCCCTAGCTCGGACCACTAATTTTTGATTTTACTGATCAGAACTCCGTATCTTTCTGAACAGTGATGGAGGCGTTGGATCGAGATAGTTAACTGCCCCGCCCCGCAACCGGAGGATTATTCACGTAGCGATGACCCCAGATTTCATGATGATCCATAGATTTCAATTGATTTTGAGGACGGGACCTTTTACCAGAGGAGTATCGATGAATCTAAGGTGGCCCTTCAGGCCGATCACCCCGGATCGCTCCCTTCCCCCGTAATAAGCAAAAAGAAGGCTTCTTCTCGGAAAGGAAGCGCGCCTCCCGTCATTCCGCTCATGTCGTATTATACCCCCAAGGGTCGCCGGACTACGCGCCGGACACCCTTGAGGGGTACCCCGGCCAGGTTCGTGCCAAATAGTGGCATGACTCCCGTGCGAGGGACGATGGCGGGAGTCACATCGATCGCTCCCCCCACCAAGAGGTGTTTAACCTTGCAATCTGATCTTTGTTTTATCCATTTTAAACACTCACGGTTTCTGACCAACATACTCAGGAGGCGAGTGTAGCCACCTTCATCCGAAGACGTTGAGAAGGCGTCAGACAGTCCTCATGGACCGAGGTCTTCGGCACGCGCCGAAGCGGATGCGGGAGCCCCTGTTACCGGCCAACCTGCCGAGGATTTAGGGGATGTCTCGGTTAATAATTCCGACGTTGAAATCACGATGAATCATCGGCGGCGAAGGGAGTCGTTGCGTCACCCAATATTTTCTTACCAAGAGTTTAATGCTCTTAATTCAGTGGACTCATACCTCGGAGCCGCTCGAGCGAGAGTCGGTGGGGCCGCTAGAATAATGTCCACCAGCCTGGAGGTGAGTGGTCGGCTTTGACGACCGAACACAATTCCTAACCCAGTAGCCCCCGAGCCTTAATTTGGACGGGACGAGCGAATTTAAGGGTCTAAATATTGTTTTTGTGTATATGTAGTCTTCAAAGAACAAAGCGAGATGTTGTCGGCAGACCTCGAGTCGATTCGAGAGGAGCTGCAGGATGTTAAGGCCGAGCTTGAGCAGGTGAAAAAGTTAACCAGAGAGGCGCACGGTGAGTAAGAAGTATTGCTTATGTGCGGAAGTTGTTTAGGACATATTTTCTGACGAAAGATTGTTTCGTAGTAGCCGAGTCCATAGGGGAGCTGCAGAAGGATTTGGATGCTTCCCGAAAATCTCAAAGGTATGCTGAGTCCCAGCTGGAGGCTCGACATTGTGTATTGACTCGAAGTCTAGAGGATAAGAATCAGCTCAAGGCGGAAAATCAGCGACAAGCCAAAGAAATTGAGAGCTTGAAAACTCAATTGACACAAGCCCGCAAAGAGAACCAGAGATTAAAGGGTGGCATGTTCTGTAAGCGAAATTCTATCCTAGAACTCCGTAAAGTATTTCTATCGTGTTTGAGTGTAAGGAGCGTCATTGATTTCCTGCCTAGGTCTCCTGACCGGGCGTCCAGAGGAAGAAATCGGCTCATTCGGAGGGGACCTATTAAAGGAACTATCCGTTGTGCACGAGCGGCCTCGGAAAGCTATGAAGAGCATGATGAAGGCACTCTGGCCAGCTCAGACACCTCCGGAAGGGATGGCAGAGCTGGACGATAAATTCAGAGGAGCTCGAAGTCGTTTTGAGCTATGGAAGACCTCGGCTTGTCGAGAGGGAGCGCCAGAGGCGTCGGCCATGGTGAAGACCCGCTTTACCAAACTCAACCCAGAGCACTTGGCTCGGGTTGGGCCGGTAGGGCCGGATGGTCAAGAGATACCTCTGCACTTGGTTTATGACCAAGTGATGCCCGCCGCCCATATGTGCCAAGAGGATTGCGTCCTGGACGCCATAATAGATCATCTCGACTAACAGCCTAGTGTTTGATTCTATGTAACTATGTGCTTTTTACCAAACCGACTCCACCCGTGTTGTAAATGTTGTCTTAACCGGCCATCAGCTTCTGCCTTCGTCGCCAATAGCTAGGGAGTGTTCCGTACTATGCATCCTGTGATAACAGGGAATCATTTCAGAGAACTAGGCAATCCGACCTTCAGGTGCGAACAGACGAAATGTGCATAGGGAGGTATGTTATACTACTTTTTGACGTAAGAAACATCTTCTGAAGAAAATAGTTGCTCTATGGGTTCCTTTCTTCAGGTTACTACGTAGATCATAGACGTCATAGCCATGTACCTGTATTATGCGGATAGTTTGTTACTTTGGGGGGAGTGACCCCTGTTTGTGGCAAAGAGCACCAACTATATTTTCTTCCTCTCTGGCCGACCAATTTGTTTCTTAAGAATGCTAGCCTTCGCTTCACCCGTCTAAGATACGTATGCGGTCAATCCGGTCGTAACAATCGCAGAGGTGCTCCCTTTACCCCCTAGCCGAACAATCGGGAACGTAGGGGGTAAGCACAGGAGCAAGGCAACCCGGCTTGGCTAAATCTTAAGCCCAATTGGTGCATAAAACGGCACAAAATAATGCTGGAAAGGTGCATACAAGACAAATAGCTGGAGAGAACAATATAGCTCTGCTTCATTAAGAAGCCCCCAGGCGTTACCGGGTAAAACATTTGAGAATGTATGCCGATGAAATCCTAACATAGTTTGGTTTAACCGAACATAGCCTGAAAAAATCTAACCAATCCTATAGAAGCAAAGAAGGAAGGGGAGGAAAATACAAGGGTTTTAGAGAAGGTGACGACACTGGTCTAGCCGTAGAAGCGCCAAAGGCTAGCTGCGTTCCATGGATTCGGTTCCAGGCGATTGTTCTGCGGATTGCGAAGGCGATAAGCTCCTCCTGTCAGTACTTCATCAATTATGAAAGGGCCCTCTCACTTGGGGTTGAGTTTATGCTTCTGTTTCTCTGGGAGGCGTAAGACCAGCTCGCCCACATTATATTCCTTTGCTTGAACCTCCCTGCTTTGGTAGCGTCGAGCCTGCTGTTGATAGAAAGTAGATCGGGCCCAAGCTATATCGCGCTCTCCTTCCAAGGCGTCTAGCTCGTCCTGCCGATCTAGCTCGGCCTATTTTTCTTTGTACATGCGCACCCTGGGTGCGTCGTGGATGATATCATAGGGGAGGACCACTTCGGCCCCGTACAACATAAAGAATGGTGTGTGTCCCGTTGATCGATTCGGGGTGGTACGCAAACCCCACAGCACGGAATAAAGTTCCTCCACCCAATGACAGTCAAATTCTTGAAGGGACCGAACCAGACGAGGTTTAATACCACTCATAATGAGACCGTTGGCCCGTTTGACTTGTCCATTGGTCTGTGGATGATACACCGAGGCATAATCGAGTTTGATGCCCAAGTTAGTGCACCGGTCCTTTACCTCCTCGGCGGTAAAGTTGGATCCATTGTCCGTTATTATACTGTGTGGGACACCGTAACGGTGAACCACGCCGGATATGAAGTCGACGACCGTCCCCGACTTAGCTGAACTTACTGGTTTTGCTTCGACCATTTAGTGAATTTGTCGACCATGACCAGTAGGTATTTCTTTTTCTTGATCACCCCTTTAAGTGGTCCGACCATGTCTAAACCCCAGACCGCAAAAGGCCATGTAATGGTTATCGTCCGAACAGCCGTAGGAGGCATGTGGCTTTGATTTGCAAAGAGCTGATAGCCGACACAATGTTGGAAGAGAGTGTGGGCGTCCGCTCGAGCGGTGGGCCAGAAGAACCCGGCTCGAAAGACCTTGCTTACCAGGGCCCGCGTTGCTGCGTGATGGCCGCCCATGCCTGCGTGTATCTCAGCCAAGAGCCGCCTTCCTCCTTCTTTGGATATGCACCGTTGGTGTCGAGTCACGATGCACACAATCACCTATGGGGCCATCAGCCCCTTTGTGGTCTGGCAGGGGCAAGATCACGTTGCACAAAGAGCAGAGATCATGAGACAGCGCGATGATGAGACACGGGTGTTTTACCCAGGTTCGGGCTGTTGAGAAGCGTAAAACCCTACTCTTGCTTTGGTGGATTGATCGGGGGAGCACGAAGCACACGCAGAGCTCAAACCCGGTATGGTCGCCTTCGGGAGAGCTACTACGCGAGTACAAGTGTCCAAAAGTCCAAATCTTTAGCTAGGTTGCCTTGGGCCTCCTTTTATAGCTCAAGGGGCGACCATGATAACCCACAAGTATAGGGGATCGCAACAGTTTTCGAGGGTAGAGTATTCAACCCAAATTTATAGATTTGACACAAGGGGAGCCAAAGAATATTTGAGAGTATTAGCAGTTGAGTTGTCAATTCAACCACACCTGGAGATTAAATATCTGCAGCAAAGTGATCAGTAGCACAGTAATATGATAGTTTGATAGCAGTAGTAGCAGTAGTGGTAACAGTAGCAGTGATAGCAATAGTTTTGTAGCAGTTGGAACTGTAGTAACAGAAGTAGTAACTTAGCAAGAACAATATGTGGAAAACTCGTAGGCACTGGATCGGTGAACTCGTTGGATGATATTCATCATATAACAGTTATAACCTAGGGCGACACAGAACTAGCTCCGGTTCATAAATATAAAGTAGGCATGTATTCCGTAAATAGTCATACGTGCTTATGGAAAAGAACTTGCATGACAACTTTTGTCCTACCCTCCCGTGGTAGCGGGGTCCATAAGGAAACAAAGGGATATTATGGCCTCCTTTTAATAGAGAACCGGAACAAAGCATTAACACACGGTGAATACATGAACTCCTCAAACTACGGTCATCACCGGAAAGTATCCCGACTATTGTCACTCCGGTGTTTGCGGATCAGAACACGTAATAGGTGCATATGACTAGCAAGATCGGATCAAGAACATAGATATAATGGTGATAACATAAACGGTTCAGATCTGAAATCATGGTACTCGGGCCCTAGTGACAAGTATTAGGCATAGCAAAGTCATAGCAACATCAATCTCAGAACATAATGGATACTAGGGATCAAGCCCTAACAAAACTAACTCGATTACATGATGAATCTCATCCAACTCCTCACCGACCAGCAAGCCTACGGAGGAATTACTCAATCCCGATGGGGAGCATCATGGAATTGGCGATGGAGAATGGTTGGTGATGACGAAGACCGAAGATTCCCCTCTCCGGAGCCCCAAACGGGCTCCAGATCTGGCCTCCCAATGAAGAACAGGAGGTGGCGGCGGCTCCGTTATCGTAAAACGTGATGAAACTTTCTCCTCGATTTTTTTAACCGAAAATAGGTATTTATAGTGCCGAAATTAGGGTCAGTGGGGCCCCGAGGTGGGCACAACCCACCAGGGCGCGCCTGGGGGGGCTGGCGTGCCCTGGTGTATCTTGCCCAGCCAAGGGCCCCCCTCCAATGGTTCTTGGCTCCAGTATTTTTATTTATTCTAAAATAAATCTCCAAAAAGTTTCGTCCAATTCTGAGAACTTTTATTTCTGCACAAAAAACAACACCATGGTAGTTCTGTTGAAAACAGCGTCAGTCCGGGTTAGTTTCATCCAAATCATCGAAAACAAGGGCAAAAGTGTGAGGAAAAGTAGATACGACAGAGACGTATCAACTCCCCCAAGCTTAACCCATTGCTTGTCCTCAAGCAATTCAGTTGACAAACTGAAAGTGATAAAGAAAAACTTTTACGAACTCTTTTGTTCTTGTTTACATATATATGCTCAAGTAGCACCCAGGTTTTCAGCAAAGATTATGACTAACCATTCCAACAATAACTCTTAGAAATTATATTAACTCATATCAATAACATAAGCAACTAGCGAGCAATAATAAGATATCTCAAATGCCAACACTTCGTCAAAACAATCATGATACAATATGACAATAGTGGTATCTCGCTAGCCTTTTCTGAGACCGCAAAACATAAATGCAGAGCACCTCCAAAGTTCAAGCAGCGACTAAACATTGTAATTCATGGTAGAAAAGATCCAGTCATGCTGCACCCAACATCAATTATACACAATGCATGAGGATGACAATAGTGCTCTCAGGTCTGGCGCTTATTTGAGAAGGTGATGACTCAACATAAAAGTAAATAGATAGTCCCTTCGCAGAGGGAAGCCTGGATTTGTGGAGGTGCCAGAGCTCAAAGCTTAAAATAGAGATAGATATAATTTTGGGAGGTACACCATATCTGTCAACGTTACGACCAAGAGTTATCAATATCTTCCATGCTAAACAAATTAGTGGCGGTTCCCAAGCGGTAAAAGTAAAGGTTTACCCCCCCCCCCCCTCCACAAACAATCACACTCCATGGCTAGCCGCATCCACGGGTACCGTCCAAACCAACAACATTCCTGGGGTAGTTTTGTTTAATTATTTTGATTTTTGATTTCGGGACTGGGAATCCCTATTACGGCCCCTCTCGTGTAAGGACGAGTGAATAAACACTCATCATGAGAATAACCCGCTTAGCATGGAAGATACTGACCGCCCCTTGTCGCTCCATGAGCGGTCCAGGCACACAAAACAGATGTTCATTTGAATTTTTTAGAGATGGCACATGCAAATTTACTTTGGAATGGCAGGGTAATACCGCATATAGGTAGATATAGTGGACTCATCTGGAATAACTTTGGTTTAAGGATTTTGATGCACAAGCAGTATTCCCGCTTAGTACAGGCAAAGGCTAGCAAATAGATTGAGAAGCGGCCAGCTAGAGAGCGAAAATGGTCATGAACATGCATTACATATAATAAACATTGACTACTAGCATGAGTAGGATATGGACACCATGAACATAAATATCATGAAGGCTATGTTGGTTTTGATTCAACTACATGCGTGAACATGTGCCAAGTCAAGCCACTTGAAAAATTCAGAGGACGATACCATATCATCATACCACATCACAACCATTTTAATGCATGTTAACATCCAAGATAAATCATTATCCACTCCTAGCTACTTAAGCATGGCATGAACAACTATAATCTCTAATGGTCATTGCAAACATGTTTGATCATAATATGCAGAATCAAGGATACTAGGTTAAACATATTTACAAAAACAAAAAGAAGTTGAGTTCATACCCGCTTTTCTCTGCCACGGTCAATTCATTAAATATCGTCATTATTGCCTTTCACTTGCATGACCGAATGATAAGAAAATAATAATAGTGCAAGAGTGTCGTGGACTAAGCTGGAATCTGCAACATTTTATTCAAGAGGAGAAGACAAGGTAACATGGGCTCTTTGTTAGATTAACAGTGATGCATATGAGAGCCACTCAACATTTTCATCGTGGTCTTCTCCTTGGTATGACTCAAATAAAAGGAAAAGAATTTCAGAGAAACACACTGAAATATTTTTGGAGTTTTTGGTTTTTCTTGAAGAAAGCAAATTAAAGAGGAAAAACAAAAACGAGAAAAACTATTTACACGGGAAAGCTCCCAACAAGTAAAAGAAGAAACGAGAAATCTTTTTGGATTTTCTTTTGATACTACAATTAAACTAAGCTAGAAAGAAAAACCAAAAAGAAGTAGGAAATATTTTTGGATTTTCTTAAAGTTTTTCAAACACACAAGAAGAAAGCGAAAAACAAATTTAGCATGGATATTACAATGAAAAAGTATGAACACCGACAACTGGAATGAAATGTGTGAACATGAATGTAATGTTGGTGGAAATACATACTGTCCCAAGCTTAGGCTTTTGGCCTAGCTTGGTAATCACCATCCGCATGGATAATATTCTGAGTGATAGCTCACTGAGGCCCTTGGTGCAAACTCCTCGGCCCTCCTGGCAGCTTCAACCTCCGCATTGTACGCATGGGCCTCACTCTCAATAACATAGTATCTTCCCTTGCTGTTAAAATCAAAGAGAGCAGGAGCAGGCAAAGTGACACGCACAATAGGTTTTTTATTGAATCTCAAGTTATAGGTATAGTTAGTTGCCGTGCTTGTGAGGAACTTATGACGTTTCATGGCCTCAAAGTCTAAATACTGAACAGGTAAGATGGGGTCATTAGGCCAAGGTGATACGTTTAGTCTCTCTGCTACACGGGAGGCATAAATTCCTCCATAAAAATTACCACTAGCAGCATTGTGCTGCAATCTCCGTGCAACAATTGCTCCGAGATTATAACATTTATTTCCAGTTATGGCAGTGTGTATGAGACTCAAATCAGGAGTACACAGTGTGCTACAATCTTGTTTGCCTGAAATACATTTGCCATTAAAGAGTGCGAAGTAGTGTATTGATGGGAAATGGATACTTTTAATTCTTCCTTGTGTCACTCCACTATCTTCACCATAGCAAAGATTAACCAAAAATGACTCGTACTCAGATTTTGTTGGTTCATCAAGGGAACCCCAATATGGAAGTTTGCATGCTTCACTGAACATTTCTAAAGGCATGGTGAAAGAACGGTCATAAAGGTTGAATGAAACTCTAGACTCACGAGGAAAATATTTGAATTTCTTTGTGAATGTTTTCGTGAGTTTGAGATGCAGAGGGCACTTATCTGCGATGAAGGGAGCAATCTCTGTATTGTGGATAAATTGTTCAAATTCCCCCTTAATACCTGCAACTTCCATAAACTCGTCACACAGCCGCAAGCATGATTTGGTGGCGGCATCTCGCATCGAGCTTTCGCTTGGCTCAACATCATATTTTCGAAACGAGCTTCCACTTGATGAGTGATACGTCTCCAACGTATCTATAATTTTTGCTTATTCCATGCTGTTATATTATCATTCTTGGATGTTTTACAATCATTTTACTACAACTTTATATTATTTTTGGGACTAACCTATTAACCTAGAGCCCAGTGCCAGTTCCTGTTTTTTCCGTGTTTTTGAGTTTTACAGAAAAGGAATATCAAACGGAGCCCAAATGGAATAAAAATCTACGGTGAATTTTTATGGACCAGAAGAAGCCCAGGGAGAGTTGGAGTTGGGCCAGGGGAGCCACGAGGCCACCACAAGCCTGGGGGGCGCCCCCCCTAGGGCGTGCCCCCCTGGCTTGTCGTCACCTCGTGGCCCATCCTGACTTGTTTCCACCGCCATAAATTCCTATAAATATAGAAACCTCCGAAAATAAACCTAGATCGGGAGTTCCGTCGCCGCAAGCCTCCAGAGCCACGAAAAACCAATCGGGAGCCCGTTCCGGCACCCTGCCAGAGGGGGAAACCATCACCGGAGGTCATCTTCATCATCTCGACGCTCTCCATGACGAGGAGGGAGTAGTTCACCCTCGGGGCTGAGGGTATGTACCAGTAGCTATGTGTTTGATCTCTCTCTCGTGTTCTTGAGATGGCACGATCTTGATGTACCGCGAGCTTTATTAATATAGATGAATCATATGGAGTGTTTCCCCTCTCTATCTAGTTGTGATGAATTGAGTTTTCCCTTTGAAGTTTACTTATCGGATTGAATCTTTAAGGATTTGAGAACACTTGATGTATGTCTTCCGATGGGATATCTGTGGTGACAATGGGATGTTCTATTGATCCACTTGATGTATGTTTTGGTGATCAACTTGCGGGTTCCGTGACCATGGGAATCTATGCATAGGGGTTGGCACACGTTTTCGTCTTGACTCTCCGGTAGAAACTTTGGGGCACTCTTTGAAGTTGTTTGTGTTGGATTGAATAGATGAATCTGAAATTATGTGATGCATATCGTATAATCAAACCCACGGGTACTCGAGGTGACATTGGGGTATCTAGGTGACATTAGGGTTTTGGTTGATGTGTATCTTAAGGTGTTATTTTAGTACGAACTCTAGGGCTGTTCCTGACACTTATAGGGATAGCTCATAAGATTGATCGGAAAAGATAACTTTGAGGTGGTTTCGTGCCCTACAATAATTTCTTCGTTTGTTCTCCGCTATTTGTGACTTTGGAGTGAACTCTTTGTCGCACGTGAGGGATTTATATATGATTCAACTATGTTAGTATTGTTGAGAGAACTTGCACTAGTGAAAGTATGAACCCTAGGCCTTGTTTCCAAGCATTGCAATACCGTTTTTGCTCACTTTTGTTACTTGCTACCTTGCTGTTTTTATATTTTCAGATTACAAAAACCTATATCTACCATCCATATTGCACTTGTATCACCATCTCTTCGCCGAACTAGTGCACCTATACAATTTGCCATTGTATTGGGTGTGTTGGGGACACAAGAGACTCTTTGTTATTTGGTTGCAGGGTTGTTTGAGAGAGACTATCTTCATCCTACGCCTCCCACGGATTGATAAACCTTAGGTCATCCACTTGAGGGAAATTTGCTATTTTCTTACAAAACTCTGCGCTTGGAGGCCCAACACGAGTCTAAAAGAAGAAGGTTGCGTAGTAGACATCAAGCTCTTTTCTGGCGCCGTTGCCGGGGAGGTGAGTGCTTGAAGGTATATCTTTAGATCTTGCAATTGAATCTTTTAGTTTCTTGTTTTATCACTAGTTTAGTCTATAAAAGAAAATAAAAAAATGGAATTGAGGTTGCCTCATATGCTTCATCTTTTTAATGTCTTTCGTGAAAATGATGGAAAGGAAAATTGTGCTCAAATATTAGAAGAAGAAGTTATTAAAATGTTTGGCACTAAATATTTGAGTGATGAGCATGATTGCAATGTTGTTAGTATGAATTCTTTGAATATCCATAGTACTAATGATGATTGCACTAGTCATGATAAAAAGATTTCTTATAAGCATGTCAATTTTTGTGGAGTGCATAGAGTTTGTGAAGACATGCCTAGAAGGGAAGATAGATTTTGTAAGAGGCATAAGTATTTAGAAACTAAATGGTTGCAAGAGAGGCTATATGTTTGTGCTGAAAGACTTAATATTTCTCGCCGTCCTTGTGAACTTTGCAATGAAAGTGGTCATTTTAATTTCCAATGTGAATTATTTCATGATCGAATTGTGTCCAAAAATTGTGACAACCTCATTACCCTTGAGCATCATAATGAACTTAGTCTATTTTTGGGGTATGAAGAAATGAAACATAAAACTAAGGATGTTCCAGCTTGGGTTCTCATGAAAATGATTGATTTTGATCTAAATGAAATCTATATGTATTGCGTGGTAAATTGCATTGAGAATCCTTATATTGCCAATTACTTAAAGACAAGGAAACAAATAGAAGATGAAGAGAATACTAATGAAGGGGAAGAGGTTTCCCAATATCCTCCTATTTTTTCTTATGATGAATCAGGTAACAAGGAGGAGCTTCATATTCAACCAATCTCTTCACAAAGAAGCTTGGAGGAATTAAATAAACCCACACATAATGTGGTGAAGAAGAAGAAAAGAAGGAAAAGTAAAGGTAAAGAGGTATCTCTCCCAAATAATGACACCCCTTATAATCTTGAAAATATTTTTGGCACCAACTTAGAAAATTGTGATGATAACAATTGTTATACGATTGGTGCTATTCATACTATTAATGATGAGAATGACATGTTTGAGAATTTATTTGCTGCAATTAATGTTTGTCCCAAGCTTGGGGATGCTATGTTTAATGAAGATGATGTTTTTAGTCCCCCAAGTTTTGATGTGCAAATTTATTATGATGATAGCATACCCCCTATTTATGATGATTGCAATATTTATGAAAGTGGGTTTGGAAGAGTGCCAACTTTAGATAATAATTATCCCACTATCTTGGAGGGTGTTGAATCTCATTATAATGATAAAAGTGGATTTGGAGAGGTCACGACTTTATTTATTAATGATTCCACTATTTCGGAAGAGGTTTCAATTGACTATGATGAGAACAAAGTTGCTGCTTATGATGATTATTGTGATGATACTTATGTTATAAAGAGTAGTGATAATTATTGTCAAAATTTTGAATATCCTTTTACTGAACATTACTCTTTTAATGTGGAAACAATTTTTAGTATTCGAGCTTCATATGATACTCCCACTATTAGTCATGAGAAGAAATTTTCTTGTGTGGAGAGTAGTGAAATTTCTATGCTTGTAGATCATGAAAAGAATGCTTTATGTGCTGGTTATATTGTGAAATTCATTCATTATGCTACTGAAAATTATTATGAGAGAGGATCTTATGCTCCTACATATTTTAATAATATCAAGTTTCCTCTCTATGTGTTGAAAGTTTTGAAGTTATGCCTGTTTTGCCTTTCTATGCTAGTTGATTCTTGCTCCCATAAATTGTTTGCTCACAAAATCCCTATGCATAGGAAGTGGGTTAGACTTAAATGTGCTTGTCATGAGATTCATGATGCTCTTTTGCAAGTTTCAAATTATTATTTCTATGTGAGCATCATTGAAATCATCATGCCTAGCTAAAAGAAAAGCGCTTGTTGGGAGGCAACCCAACACTTTTACTTTCTGTTTTAGTGTGTTCACATGATTAAGCTACTGTATTAATCATGTTTTATAGCTTTTGTTTCAATAAAGTGCCAAGTAAAGCCTTTGGGATAGTGTGGATGATAGTTGACTTGATTCTGTGGAAAAACAGAAACTTTTTCTCTCAGTCCAGGAATTTTGTAAATTCACTGGAACGTGATTTTGATCTGAAATTTTTACAAAGTCTTTATATACAAATTTCCTAGATTTTCCTAATTTTTCAGAATTTTTAGAGACAGGGAAGTATGGCTATACTACAGTTCTTCACAGAGTGTTCTGTTTTTGACAGATTCTGTTTTGCATGCATAGTTTGCTTGTTTTAGTATTCCCATAGCTTATATTCAGTGATATAAATTGTGGGAATGATAGAATACAGTAGGTATTATGTGAGAACAATTATGAATCTTGTCTTGACAGTACCTAAGTGAATGATCTTTGTTTATTATACTAACCCATCTCACGAAGTTCCGTTAAGTTTTGTGTGATTGAAGTTTTCAAGTTTTGGGTGAGACACCGATATGAGGAGAATAAGGAGTGAAAAGAACATAAGCTTGGGGATGTCCAAGGCACCCCCAAGGTAATATCCAAGGAATACTCAAGCGCCTAAGCTTGGGGATGCCCCGGAAGGCATCCCCTCTTTCGTCTTCAACATTATCGGTATATCTTACTTGGAGCTATATTTTTATTCGTCACATAATATGAGTTTTGCTTGGAGCGTCATTTTATTTATATTTTTTCTGTTAAGTGTTATTTATAATCTTGTTTTTTCAATAAAAAGTTCCAAGAATTGCATTAGGATGCTTGCATTACATGTTTTGATATGTGTTGTGTATAAACAGAAACTTATGCTGTAGTGTATGAATTTTCATATTTTACTGGAACGTGGAAAGTTTCTGAAATTTTTACACAGTGATATCATATAAATTATTTAGCTTGTCCTAAACTTTCATAATTGTTTGAGTTACAGAAGTACACTGTTTTCATAAATTGCTACAGACTGTTCTGTTTGGACAGATTGCTGTCATAGTTTCGTTATCTACTTATCCTATAGTTTCCATACCCTATATTGGTAGATATAAATTGTGGAGATGATAGTATACAGTACCTAATGTTTGGAAATTATTATGCAACTTGTCTTGGCAGTACATAAAGAGTTAATTTATTATTATGTGTACTAACCTATCTCACGAGTTCTTTTCGAGTTTTGTGTGGATGATGTTTTTGAGAATAGGTGAAACCATGATATGAGAGGATTGAACGAGATACAAAAGCTCAAGCTTGGGGATGCCCAAGGCACCCCAAGTAAATATTTCAAGAAGTCTCAAGCATCTAAGCTTGGGGATGCTACGCATCCCACCTCTCTTCATCAACAATTATCGGTTAGCCCATGTTGAGCCTAAATTTTTATTCGTTCACATGATGCGTGCTATTCTTGGAGTGCTATTTTTCTTTTGCTTGCTGTTTAAATAGAATACTAAGATCTGAAAATATTTATTGAGAGAGAGAGTCCTCACATAGCTACTTAATTGTTTGACTACTCATTGATCTTCACTTATATCTTTTGAGAGTAGCTTGTCATTTCCTCTCATGCTTCACTTATACCTTTTTGAGGGATGAAATCTTTATGCTCCTGTGCTTCACTTAAATTTGTTTGAGCTTGCCAAAAAGCAATGCCAATATATGAAACTAGTCCCAAAGTGATAGATATCCAAGGAGGATATAATAAAAACTTTCATGAAGATCATTGGACAAATTAAACTTGATTCTTTGTAATAGTTTTGAAATATGATGATAGTAATATGTGAGTCATGTTAGTGAGTAATTATGCTTAATAGGAATATTGGTGTTAAGGATTGTGATTCCCATGCATGCACGAAAGTCAATAGTTATGCAATGAAGTTATATCCTACTTGTGGTGCATTATTTGGTGTTAGTTATGACTCAATGCTCACTTATGAGATTTTCCGTTCCTCGGTTTGGTTGCTTCCCAATCTATTTGCTAGCCTTCATTTGTACTAAGTAGAAATACTACTTGTGCATCCAAAATCCTTAAACCAAGTTTTGCCTTATGAGTCCACCATACCTACCTATATGCGGTATTTCCATGCCATTCCAAGCAAATTTGTATGTGCCATCTCTAAATCTTCAAAATAAACTTTCTCTTTTGTGTGCCCGTACCGCTCATGAATCGGTGGGGAGTATCCAATATTTTTCCATGCTAGGTGTGTTATTCTCACGATATGTGTTGATTCACTATCATTCACGAGATAGTGGCTGGTATTCGGGATGCCCAGTCCCATGCTCAAAATTCAAATCAAAAAAATAATGAAACAAAACTCCCCCAGGAATGTTGTTGGAATGGACGGTACCCGTGGATTCGGCTCGCCGTGGAGTGTGATTGATTGGTGGAGGGGAAGTAAAAACTTTACTATTCTATTTGGGAACCGCCCATAATGTATCTAGCATGGAAAGTATTGTGAGCTACTTTGTCGTTTTCGTTGACAGGAAAAGCATGCCACTCAAAATATTTTTCTCTCTCAATTTAAACCTTGAGCTCTGGCACCTCTACAAATCCCTACTTCCCTCCGCGAAGGGCCTATCTACTTACTTTATGAAATTTTTATTTTTGCTTTGAGTCTCCATCTTCTCTTATAAGCACCAACTAGGGGGCACTTTGATCGTACTTGAGCATTGGGCATAGCTAATATTTGAGTGTGTTTCATGAATGGATCAATGATTGAGCATGATGGGCTAGGGATAACTTTCTTTAGTGTTGATATTTTGAAAGACATGGTTGCTTGTTGACATGCTTTAGTATTGAAGTCATTATGTTAAAACTAGACTATTGCTTTGAATCATTTATAAGTCCAAATGTCCATGCTATACAAAGAAGAAAAGAATATGATGAACATGTTAGGCAACATTCCACATCAAAAATTCTGTTTTTATCATTTACCTACTCGAGGACGAGCAAGAATTAATGAGGCCTCCGAGGATCTCCTCCCCTAAGAACTCCTAAAGAATTGCATTTTTATTTGCGAACAAATTTCTGAAATATTTTTGAGACACAAAATTTTATCAACAAAACTTCGTGAAATTGGTAGGAACTACTCCTAAGCATGCATAGAGGCCATAATAAGCATTCAAACTACTTAGAGCTCTAAGATTCAACATGCAAGCTCATCTATAGCAGCACCAAGAGTAGCTCATTACTCTAAAAATAACCCACTAAATCAAAAACTAATTGGAGCAATGGAGGAGTCACATACCAAGTAGCGGTCCCTCCAAACAGTTTCAGAAATGGAGCTTCGAGCAAAGAGATCGAAATCCGTGGGTTTGAGAGCAAGAACACGGGATTGGTGGCCGTGGTGATTTTTTTTCTGGAGGTAGGGGATGATGTGGGTTAAAGGGATAAGTGAGGGGGTCCACATGGGGGCCACAACCCACCAGGGCGCGCCCTGGTGTCTTGTGGGCACTAGGTGCACCCCCCCTCTGGTATTATTTGCACCATAAATTCAGAAATATTCAAAAAAATCATATCAAATTTTCAGAATATTCTGAGATCTTTTATTTTTGGGTCATTCTTTATTGCACGGAGAAAACACAAAACATGATAATCATGGCATTTTATTTTATTTGACTACCTAAAACAAAAAAATAAAAGGTGGGAGCAGAGAGTTGTGCTTACTAGATTCATCGACTTCATACCTTTCAAAAATGATCCATTAATAAGGTTGATCAAGTCTTATTAACAACCACTTCCGATTAGCATGAAACCGAAGAACTTTCGTAAAACACTAAGTTACCTCAATGGAGATGTGCATATCCCCAAAAATGAGTATGTCATATTTCTTTTTGGCAGTACGTAGGGGTAATTGAAAGCTTCCAATAGTGATGGTCGGAGATTCTTCAATAACATTTATACCATTCACTTGGAATTGTTTCTTCGGAAAGTGCACCATGTGCTCATTACCATTGATATGATGTCACACCCTGTGTTTGTATCACCTTGCTATGCTTGGATTTACAAAATTTGGAACCAATTAAAACTTTTTCAGTGCATGAGCTTGTTTGAATTGTTGCTTGTTTGCTTGTTTGGCTGTTTGTGTATGGCACTCTTAGGTTCTACTCCTCTCCATATTCATCTTCCTTGATCCAAACTTCTTGCCCAATGATCATACCATGTGTGTAGTACCTAAAACAATTTTTATCAAAATTTATTTTGGCCAAAAAGGATTTATTCAAATTAGGTTTTCAAAAACCCCTGAATTGAGGTTTGTACTACAAGTCCTCAAATTGGGTGGGTCCTTTTTCCACAAAGACCTTATTTGAAACCTACTATATATAAGACTTCCTAAAACCACTAAATATTATTTTTTCAGATTATTTTGCTATTTGATTTAAAGGCTTTTCCTTAAGGCCAGAAATGGTCTTTCATAAGGAAAAATTATTTAAATGCTTTAACAATATTTGAGAAAATTTAGGGAACTCACTAGACACATATTTTCCATATATATGAGTTTCAACACATGGTCATGTTCAAAATCATGGGCAAAACCCCTCAAAACCATTTCTGCCCAAATCAAGCTTTTGAAATATTTCTATAAGAAATATTCTCAATAAATTCCAGGAAAAGTCCAGCAAGACACACATGCTATATGTGATTATCTTGCAAACTTTCATCTCAATACTTATTGATTTACTTCACCAAAATATTCCAGAACCATTCCTGTCCAGAGTCAAATTTGAACAACTTTACATTGTGAAGTTTCTTCCCTTGACCCCAAACTTTGTGGGCATGTGCTAAACCCCAAATAATGATACCACACCAAGTGATGGATTTCGGGGAAGTGAAATGCATGCTTGGATCTACAGAAATCTGATTCTGCCAAATTCTAGGGT
Organism: Elymus sibiricus; assembly: GCA_039707655.1. Taxonomy (NCBI): domain Eukaryota; kingdom Viridiplantae; phylum Streptophyta; class Magnoliopsida; order Poales; family Poaceae; genus Elymus; species Elymus sibiricus. The sequence continues at coordinate 247,281,121 of CM077665.1, forward strand.
TTACAAAGTTTACATTGTGAACTTTCCTCAAACCATTTCAAACTTGGTGGCCCCCTCTAATTTTACATACATTATCACCCTGTTAAATCTCATGGCAAGAAAACTCCATTTGCTTGCCCAAACACTGATCAAACACCTTCAGGCAGAATCCGAGAATCAATTATTGAGCCCCTTCCCTTGTTCTCCTTGAGCCACAACTTTTACCATAGCACCATGCCACCCTCCCTCACCTCTGGTAAAAGTCCTGGCGACAGGGAGCATGATTGAGGGGTTGGAATCCCGACTTGCACCCCCTGGACAGCCCCATTTTCTCCCTCTTTCTCAGCCTCCCCTCTCTCCTATCCAGCACCAGAGCATCCAAGGTGCTTTCCCAGTATAAAAATCCCTCCTGCAGCTACCTGACACAAGTGGACGCGCCGGAGCGCGCCAAAGGTGTCATCATGCCGGCCAAAGTCGCGCTCTAGAGCGCGCAGCCAAGCTCCAAAGGGTTGACCTCCCTCTCCTGCCCATACCCGACCACCTCGAGCTTCCCCCTCACGCTAGTCGATGCGCCTCGACGTCCGCAACACACCAAACCTGCGTCCCCCTCCTCTCTCTCCCTGCAACGGCTCTTCACACGCGTGCCGCGGCCGCCCCTTTCGGCCAACCGCGGGCCTCACACGCGTGCACGCTCCCGCCTCCCCTCTTGCTCCCTCTGGTAGTGGACGAGCCCCAGGTGGACCGCAGACCCACCAGCCCCTCCTCCCGTGGCCTCTAGCCTCGGCCCCGAGCTCGCCGGTGCACCCGAGCTCGGTGGACCGCGGGCCGCCTATAAAAGGGCACCCCGAGCCCCTCTCTACCTCTGCTGCTCCTCTCTCCATCCCAATCAACCACTCCGCGCCCCCATTTGAGCTCCCGGAGCACCAGTGCTCCAGATCGACCGAGGCGCCGCCGCGTCGGGGCTTCGTCGATCTCGGGACACAGGCCCGCTCCGACTCTTTTCTCTCCTCCATCGGGACCGCAGCAGGCCCCTGGTCCTCTTCCCCCTCCTCTCCGCCCAGATTGCGGCGAGAATCGTCGACTTCGAGCTTGTCCCGAAGCACCTCCGCCGCGGGTACCTCGTCGCCGGCGACTCCCAGCTCTCCGGCGTCCCCCTCCACCTCCAAACGACCAGCGGCAGCACCCTGAGCTCATCCACATCATCTGCTCGCCTCGCCGTGCCCCCAGTCGCCGCCGGTGAGCCTCACTGCCCTCTGGCGAGGGGTTGACGACGACCCCGACAAGTGGGGCCTGTTTGTCAGCCTCCCGCGTCTCTCTCTCTCACTGGCCCGCGGGGCCCGCCCGTCAGGTTTAAACCTGGCGCGGCGCGGACGCCCGGTTCGCCTGGGCTGGCTGGCCTCTGGGCCGGCCCAGCTGCTGGCTGAGTCTGGCCCAGGGCACAAAGCCCTTTTCTTTTTCTTTTTCTGTGCGGTTTTCCAAAAATTCCACAGGACAAAATAAAACTCCAATTCCAAATATTTTTCCACCAAAAATCTTATAATATTCTGTAGAATTTTATGGTGGCACTTGTGTAAAATTTTGAAAACATTGTATGTACTAGTTTTATTTAAAGGCTAGTTTTGATTATTTTTAGCCTCTGTTTAAATAGTTTTCAAAATCTTTTTCACAACAAAACCTTAGGCAAATATTTTTAGAATAGTTTATTGTATTTATCAGAGTAGGGTAACATTTCAGAAGTGAGTTTTGTGCTCTGTTTTTTGTTGTGATGCTTATTATTATCGTTATTTATCGCGACGATTGATTACGCTGTTGACGAGGGAGTTGGACCCGAAGACTTTGAAGACCCCGAAGACTTTGTTGAGCCAGGCAAGTAGCCCTTTGACCATGTTAAGAAACCATTTTCATGCATGTCATATAGCACTTTAATTCTTGATGTTAATCATGTTGATGTGGTGACCACTACGGTGGGATGCCTCCGATACTTTTACCGTTGATACTTGCATCGTGCATGACCCTACCTTCTTATGAGGGTTGTGCAGATGGGAGTAGATTGGATGCTTAGTAGATGCTACGCAAATTGGGACGGAAATATGCATGGTGATGGAAACGAAAATGATTTCAAAGACTTTTCGAAAACCCCGTTGGGTGCCACTAATGCCCGAGGGAGATGATGTTCAGTTAGGTAACCACTTGAGAAAGAATTGTTGTACCGGAGCAAGTGTGTGTGTGTGTTTTCGAAAACGGATTAGATTTAAGATTTGTCGACCGTCCCAACCTTACATGTACAACCACGATATCCCTTATGGGATAGGGCTTTGTTGATTACCATGGTGGGTACTAGCATAGAGCCCGCATTACTAGTGGCGGGAGTGATGAGGTCACTCTCGATACGGGGTCGTGCCTGGTAGGGTGACCATGCGCTGTCTTTACAGGCACCGGGCACACCGTTGCGTGCCCTCATGGATGATACGTGTGATGTATATCATGAGGGATGGCACCAACAAGTGGACTCTTTGTTTAGTATCGCTAGGGGAAAGGCATTGTTCGGGTGCTTGCCTCGGGTATGAAATATGCCGCGAGTCGTGGATGACACGGAAGTTCCCCGAGTCTTGTGGGTAAAGTGTGCAACCTCTGCAGAGTGTAAAACTATTCGAATAGCCATGTCCACGGTCAAGGATAGTTGGGTGGTGTTGCTTAAACTACGTCCAGTGTTTAGTAAACATGGTGTGAGTGTGTGGAATAAAAGGCTGATACTTGAGCTAAGCCAGATGACTTGGCACGATGACTGAATGTAAGGTGTTCAAATGAAACTTGAGTTGAGTCCGATGACTTGGCATGATGATTGAACATGAGATGTTCGATCCTTGTTCATATTGATATCTGTGACCTGTTCATATGAATACTTGAATCCTCATGATTCATGCTTTACAAGAAATTGATCATGTCATTGCACTAAAAAATTAGCTTTCCGCAAACTTACCTATTTAGTGCTATATCATGCATTGTTATTGCCTTGTTCCAAACATGGGTTGCTTGCGAGTACATTCAAAGTACTCGTTGGCTTGCCACTGGTTATTTAATTGGCCAGGCATGAAAGAGCAGGAATATGGCGAAGAGTTCGTTGGTGACGAACATGCGAACTAGGACGCTTCCCAGTCCGAATGCCTGTAGGTTTAAGGCAGATGGCATGGGTTCACGCTTCCAATCAAGATTTCCGATGCTTGTTATGTTTAAGTGATGGGCCCTTCGGACCTATCTATGTAAGACTTGACCTTTATGGTCTTTATTTGTGTAAGACGCTAAATGTGGATGTAAGACTCTTGTTATTCAGCTTCTGTGTGTTCAGTGAGCATTGAACTCTGGGATCACTATACACGTGCATTTGGTGATCACGACTTATGAGTCGGGTCCACACAGAGCTGGTATCAGAGCCATCTTGACTGTAGGAAGCCCTTAGTTAGCATGGACGTTAGCTAGGATAAAACCATTTTTAAAACTACACATATACTTAAGAGTTTTGCACTTCTTACCTCTTCTAGTCTTCTCACAGCACTATACTAACTCTCCTCCCTTCAAACCCTAGTAGATGGCCGTCGTACTCGAAGCCTTCCTAGCATCCGGCTTCCCCCTACTCCTTGAGGATAGCCTGGAGAAGTGCCAATATCGCCGATCACCCGTTTTCCTCTACCACGAGAACTGGGTCGATGCCGTCCCGAAGGAGTACCACGTTGATGTGGTCGTGAAGGCAAACGACTCCCCGACCAGTTGGTTCTTTGAAGGACCACAGATGGAGACCCTGGCACTCGCAGTCGAGACGGCTGCACGCAAGGCACTTATCCACCTTCGAGACATCATTCCAGAGTTGGCTGACGAGCCAGCTACTCGCTATCTACCTTTCAAGAAGGATGGGAATGGCGAGAGTTGGACGTTGATTCCGTCCAAGGAGGATGGGATGCCACTCAGGTTCCAGACCTACTTCAGCCTCTCTGCCGACAGTCTGGTTCACAACCTGATTAAGGAGTCCGTGAAGCTCCGCGAGGAACTTCACCACACCCGAGAGCTACTTTGTCAAGCCAAGACGAAGCCAGATAGGATCAAGAAGGATGGAGCCCCTGAGGGACGACCGACTGTCGCTCACCGAGGAGGAGTACCCCCCAGCTAGAGATGCACCCACACGCCGACATCGCATGAGTGCGAAGGAGTACCGTGAGTTCTTCACTAACCCACCGACGAAGCATCGTTGGGATGGACCTCCTCGTTCTCCAATCCCTTTGACCGGAGATGATGCCCGTACGAATGATGATCAGGAGGAAGACCCAAAGGAGCATGACTACGAGACCGAGCACTCCACCACCTGAGTCCGAGAACCCCTAGGGTAGGATCAGTCATGTATCCCTCATGCGAAGTCGAGTCCGTGTAATGGTTCATATGAAACCAGGTGTGCTTGTTGTTTGTTTTGTTGTTTGTGTCCCGATGCAAGTCGCACTTTTGCCTTAGATAACATGTAAGCGACTCCATCGTCCATCTTATCTTAATATGTGTGTTGGTCTTTCGACCTTTGTTCTATCACACTTGCACTATACCAACCCCCTTAGGCGCGCTTTTCCAGTATTGCTTTTCCCCTCGTCTATCCCGGTTAATTGACCTGGCTGCTCCAGACAGGATGGTGACTGCAACCCGCAACTGCTTCTCCACCAACCCTTAAGCCGGCAACTCCAGCCAGCAACAGGGAGCTGGTGGGGCTGCTCACGCTGGAGATCACCCGGAGCAGCCACAAGGCGACATTCCCCGCCACCACCTCGTGGCTCAGTTTCTCCAAGTTCTCCGGGAGGAACGCCAAGCCAACATTGCTGCTATCCAGTAGATGGCCCAAGTCCTTGTGAACAACCAGCAGCAAGGCAGGAATGGCAATGGCCGCTCCACTCTGTCTGAGTTCATGAGGAATTCGCCCCCAACCTTCACCGAGACTGCTGAACCACTGGATGCTGATGTTTGGATCCGCACCATTGAGGACCTCCTTGCACTGGTCAATTGCAATGAGGATCGTGAGAAGGTGTGGTATGCCTCTCACTGCCTCGGAGGTACCACCAGAGCTTGGTGGGATGGATTCAAGGTCATGCAAGGCGACCGTGTGATCACCTGGGATAACTTCAAGGAAGGATTCCACACTGCCCACATTCCTTCTGGGATCATGGCTATCAAGAAAAGAGAATTCCGAGCACTGAAGCAAGGAAGTGGCTCTGTCAAGGTGTACATGCAGAAGTTCAACCTGCTGTCAAGATATGCACCTGAAGATGTCAACACAGAGGCTGCTAAGATGGAACGCTTCATGGAAGGACTTCAGCAGACCCTGTAGTATCAGCTCATAGTCTACGACTGTCGGACCTTCTTCGACCTAGTGAACAAGGCCCTCATGCTTGAAGACAAGCGTCGTGCCATAGACGACACTCGCAAGCGCAAGATGATCAGCAAGGGTAGTTCCAGCTGCCAGGGGCGAGAAAAACCAGAAGCCTCGCCCCTGGCAGCTAGCCCCAGCCAAGCCAACATATCAACCACAGCAGTCTAGAGCTCCTACACCTCATCCGAGCTACCAGCCTCAGCAGTATGCCAATCCCAGGCCAGCTTACAACAACCCCAATAACAACAACGGCGGCAGGAACTACAACAACAACAACTATGGTCAAGTCACTTGCTTTGGGTGTAGTCAGCCTGGACACATCTCTAAGTAGTGCCCCAACAAGAAGCCAGACGCACCGCGCCCCAATGCGCCTAACCAAGGTCAAGGCTGTGGAGCACCACCAAGGAACCCAGCTCCCCGCAACCAGCCCAACAATGGCAAAGGTCGTGTGAATCACGTCACCGCTGAGGAAGCCCAGGAAAACTCGGACGTCATACTGGGTATGTTCCTCGTCAACTCAACTCCAGCAACCGTACTGTTTGATTGTAGAGCCTCGCATTCTTTTGTCACTCAAAAGTTTGCACTAGAGAGTGGTATGGAGCCTACACCCCTGGGTAGTCGTATGTTGATACAAACCCCGGGTTCGGTTATGAAATACAAGATAGGATGTAAAGGAGTCGAGATTATCATCAACGGGGTAGACTTCCTAGCAGACCTCATAGTTCTGGATTCACCAGGCTTGGACGTCATCCTTGGCATGAATTGGTTGACCAAGAACCAAGGCTATTTGGACTGTGCCAAGAGGATCGTTACCATAACCAATAGCCAAGCAGTAGAAGTCAAGTATATCCCCAACCCTGCCTCCACTCGAGCCCCTTAGGTAAATTGTCTGTCGGGATTTGAGTTGGATCAAGTGCCAGTGGTATGCGAATCCCCCGATGTTTTTCCTGATGAGCTGCCCGGAATGCCTCCTGACCGCGACATTGAGTTCATCATAGAGCTAATGCCTGGAGCAGGACCCATCTATAAGAAGCCCTATAGAATGGGATCCGAAGAGTTGGCTGAATTGAAGAAGCAACTGGCAGAACAACTTAGAAAAGGATTCATTTGCCCTAGTGCCTCTCCTTGGGGATCACCTATTCTATTTGTGTCAAAGAGGGACAGAACTATCCGACTCTGTGTCGATTACTGTTCTCTCAATGAAGTCACAATAAAGAACAAGTACCCACTTCCTAAGTTTGAAGACCTGTTCGATCAGCTGAATGGAGCGAAGGTGTTTTCCAAGATCGACCTCAGGTCAGGGTACTACCAGTTGAAGATCAGGCCCCAAGACATTCCAAAGACGGCGTTTGTAACCCGGTATGGCCTGTATGAATATACGGTCATGTCATTTGGGTTGACCAATGCCCCTGCCTACTTCATGTACCTCATGAACAAAGTCTTCATGGAGTACTTGGACAAGTTTGTTGTTGTCTTCATTGATGATATACTCGTCTTCTCCAAGTCTGAAGAAGAGCATGAACAACACTAGAGATTGGTCCTAGACAAGCTTCGAGAGCACCAGCTTTATGCCAAATTCAACAAGTGTGAATTCTGGCTGCATGAAGTTGGATTCTTGGGTCATGTGTTGACTGCAGAAGGATTGTCTGTGGATCCTGCCAAGATTGAAGCCGTGAGTGAATAGCAATCTCCAACCAATGTGAAGGAAGTCAGAAGCTTCCTCGGACTCACGGGATATTACCGCAAGTTCGTCGAAGGATTTTCGAGCATTACCCGACCAATGACTCGGCTTTTGAAGAAGGACAAAAAGTACGAATGGACGCTGAATTGTGAAGAAAGCTTCCAAGAGCTCAAGAAGAGATTGGCCACAGCCCCAGTTTTGGCCACCCCCGATATTCACAAGGATTTTGTGATATATTGTGATGCATCGAGAACCGGGCTTGGAGGTGTTCTGATGCAAGAAGGAAGAGTCGTAGCATATCTATCCAGACAACTACGTCCTCATGAAGAGAACTACGCTACTCATGATCTTGAGTTGGCAGCCGTAGTTCATGCCTTGAAGACATGGCGACATTACCTTCTGGGGAAGCGATGTGAGATATACACAGACCACAAGAGTTTGAAGTATATTTTCACTCAAAAGGAATTGAACATGAGGTAGCGAAGATGGTTGGAGTTGATCAAGGACTATGACCTCAGTGTTCAATACCACCCCGGAAAGGCTAACGTGGTAGCAGACGCCTTAAGCAGAAAGGCTTGTTCCTTGAACGCTATGATTAAGGAAAGGCTACCCGCCCTATATGAAGAACTTGACAGCTTCGGCTTGGAACTAGTTGCACCTGGATTCCTAGCCAACCTCGAAGCAAAGCCTACCTTGATGGATGATATTAAGGAAGCCCAGAAGGGACACGAGAGCATTGAAGGCATCAAGAGGAAGATCAAGGCAGGCAAGGCTCCAGGATTCTCGGTGGATGAACAAGGAGTTGTATGGTTCGGGAATCGTATCTGCATACCCAACAAAGTAGAACTCAAGAACTTGATCTTGCAAGAAGCTCATGACACTCTGTATTCCATCCACCCTGGAGGAACCAAGATGTACCAAGATCTCAAGGCAAGATTCTGGTGGCATGGCATGAAGCGGGAGATAGGCACCTTTGTTGCTAAGTGTGACACATGCCAGAGAGTCAAAGCTGAGCAGCAGCGACCTGCTGGACTATTGCAACCTCTCAAAGTGCCTGAATGGAAGTGGGACAAAGTCGGGATGGACTTCATCACCGGATTACCTTGGTCAAGCAAAGGACATGATTCCATCTGGGTCATTGTTGATCACCTGACCAAGGTAGCTCACTTCATTCTCGTCAAGACCACCTATGATGGAAGCCAGCTGGCAAACCTCTACATCAGCTGCATCGTGAGTCTTCACGGAGTTCCAAAGGAGATTGTGTCAGACCGAGGAACCCAGTTCACCTCAAGATTTTGGAAGAAGTTTCAAGAAGCAATGGGAACCAAGCTCTCCTTCAGCACTGCTTTTCACCCCCAGACCGGTGGGCAGACAGAGCGAGTAAATCAGATACTCGAAGATATGGTCCGTGCTTGTGTTTTGGCATATGGGGCCAAGTGGGAAGATTGCTTACCATTCGCCGAGTTCTCCTACAACAACAGTTATCAGTCGAGTCTTCAAATGGCACCATTTGAGGTGTTGTATGGACGCAAGTGCCGTACTCCCCTCAACTGGTCGGAAACCAGAGAAGGACTAGTCTTTGGGCCAGACATTCTCCACGAAGCAAAAGAGCAAGCTCAACTCGTTCGAGAGCGCCTCGAGACAGAAGAGCTACGCCGACTCTCACCGCCGAGAAGTGAGCTTCAACAATGGAGATCATGTCTACCTTCGAGTCACACCTCTTAAAGGGACCAAGCATTTCCACGTCAAACGAAAGCTTGCACCAAGATACATCGGCCCCTTCAAGATCACCGCAAGACGAGGAGAAGTTGCTTATCAGCTAGAGCTACCTTCCGAGCTATCAGATGTACACAATGTGTTCCACGTGTCACAACTCCGGAAGTGTCTTCAAGTTCCCAACCGCCCCGACCTCTACAAGGACATCAATCATCAAGCCATCGACCTTCAGCTAGACCTCACTTATCGTGAGAGGCCCGTTTGTATTTTGGATGAAGCAGAGCGTTGCACCCGAAGCCGCACCATCAAGTACTTCAAAGTCCAATGGAGCAACCACACTGAAGCAGAAGCAACCTGGGAGCGTGAAGACTATCTTAGATCTGAGTTCCCTTATCTTTTTAGCGCTTAGCCTAGGAATCTCGGGGACGAGATTCTTGTAAGGGGGTAGGTCTGTCACACCCTATGTTTGTATCACCTTGCTATGCTTGGATTTACAAAATTTGGAACCAATTAAAACTTTTTCAGTGCATGAGCTTGTTTGAATTGTTGCTTGTTTGCTTGTTTGGCTGTTTGTGTATGGCACTCTTAGGTTCTACTCCTCTTCATATTCATCTTCCTTGATCCAAACTTCTTGCCCAATGATCATACCATGTGTGTAGTACCTAAAACTATTTTTATCAAAATTTATTTTGGCCAAAAAGGATTTATTCAAATTAGGTTTTCAAAACCCCCTGAATTGAGGTTTGTACTACAAGTCCTCAAATTGGGTGGGTCCTTTTTCCACAAAGACCTTATTTGAAACCTACTATATATAAGACTTCCCAAAACCACTAAATATTAATTTTTAAGATTATTTTGCTATTTTATTTAAAGGCTTTTTCTTAAGGCCAGAAATGGTCTTTCATAAGGAAAATTATTTAAATGCTTTAAAAATATTTGAGAAAATTTAGGGAAACTCAGTGGACATATATTTTCCATATATGTGAGTTTCAACACATGGTCATGTTGAAAATCATGGGCAAAACCCATCAAAACCCTTTCTACCCAAATCAAGCTTTTGAAATATTTATATAAGAAATAGTTTCAATAAATTCCAGGAAAATTCCAGCAATACACACATGCTATATGTGATGATCTTGCAAAGTTTCATCTCAATCCCAATTGAGTTACTTCACCCAAATATTCCAGAACCATTCCTGTCCAGAGTCAAATTTGAACAACTTTACATTGTGAAGCTTATTCCCTTGACCCCAAACTTTGTGGGCATGTGCTAAACCCCAAATAATGATACCACACCAAGTGGTGGATTTGGGGGAAGTGAAATGCATGCTTGGATCTACAGAAATCTGATTCTGCCAAATTCTAGGGTTTACAAAGTTTACATTGTGAACTTTCCTTAAACCATCTCAAACTTGGTGGCCCCCTCTAATTTTACATACATTATCACCCTGTTAAATCTCATGGCAAGAAAACTCCATTTTCTTGCCCAAACACTGATCAAACACCTTCAGGCAGAATCCAAGAATCAATTATTGAGCCCCTTCCCTTGTTCTCCTTGAGCCACAAATTTTACCAAAGCACCATACCACCCTCCCTCACCTCTGGTAAAAGTCCTGGCGACAGGGAGCATGATTGAGCGGGTGGAATCCCCACTTGCACCCTCTGGACAGCCCCATTTTCTCCCTCTTTCTCAGCCTCCCCTCTCTCCTATCCTGCACCAGAGCATCCAAGGTGCCTTCCCGGTATAAAAATCCCTCCTGCAGGTAGCTGACACAAGTGGACGCGCCGGAGCGCGCCAAAGGTGTCATCATGCCGGCCAAAGTCGCGCTCTGGAGCGCGCAGCCGCGCTCCAGAGGGTTGACCTCCCTCTCCTGCCCATACCCGACAACCTCGAGCTTCCCCCTCACGCCAGTCGATGCGCCTCGACGTCCACAACACGCCAAGCCTGCGTCCCCCTCCTCTCTCTACATGCAATGGCTCTCCACACGCGCGCCGCGGCCGCCCATTTCGGCCAACTGCGGGCCTCACACGCGCGCACGCTCCCGCCTCCCCTCTTGCTCCCTCTGGTCGTGGACGAGCTCCAGGTGGACCGCAGACGCACCAGCCCCTCCTCCCGTAGCCTCTGGCCTCGGCCCCCGAGCTCGCCGGCGCACCCGAGCTCGGTGGACCACGGGCCGCCTAAAAAGGGCACCTCGACCACTCTCTACCTCTGCTGCTCCTCTCTCCATCCCAATCAACCACCCCGCGCCCCAATTTGAGCTCCCGGAGCACCAGTGCTCGAGATCGACCGAGGCACCGCCGCGTCGGGGCTCCGTCGATCTCGGGACACAGGCCCGCTCCGGCTCTTTTCTCTCCTCCATTTTAGTAGGTGTGAGTTTATTCAAATCAAGTCTTTTATATAAGGAGAAAGGCATAACACTAACACCGGCTCCCAAATCACATAAAGCAGTTCTGACATAGTTTCTTTTAATGGAGCAAGGTATAGTTGGTATTCCAGGATCTCCAAGTTTTTTAGGTACTCCATCCTTAAAAGAATAATTAGAAAGCATGGTGGAGATTTCAGCTTCAGGTATCTTTCTTTTATTAGTGATGATGTCCTTCATATACTTTACATAAGGGGCCATCTTTAAAATATCAGTCAAGCGGGTACGCAAAAAGACAGGGCTAATCATTTCAGCAAAGCGCTCAAATTCTTCATCATCCTTTTTCTTAGATGGCTTAGGTGGAAATGGCATGGGTTTCTGAACCCATGGCTCTCTTTCTTTACCATGTTTCCTAGCCACAAAGTCTCTTTTATCATAACGTTTATTTTTAGGTTGTGGGTTATCAAGATCAGGAGCAGGCTCTATTTCAACATCATTATCTGGTTCTTTGTCATGGCTAGGTTGAGCATCTTCATGAACATCATCATCATTTTCATTATCACTAGGTGAATGTTCATTACCAGACTGAGTCTCAGCATCGGAAATAGAGACACCATTATTATCAGGAGGTTTTTGTATCTCAGGTTCACTAGAGGTATGCAGAGTCCTATCATTTTTATTTTTATTTTTCTTCTTAGAAGGACTAGGTGCATCAGCATTAATTCTCCGAGAGTCTTGTTCAATTCTTTTAGGATGACCCTCAGGATAAAGTGGTTCTTGGGTCATTCTACCTCCTCTAGTTACTACTCTAGCAACAAAATCATTCATATTATTATTCATTTCATCAAGCAATTCTTTTTGAAATTTAGCAACTTGTTCTAACTGAGTTTGAACCATAGAGGCATGCTTTCCTACACCTCTAACATCATTACTGATTCTAAATAGCAAGTCACTCAAGCGAGCAATCATGTCAGAATTATATTTCAATTGTTTGAGAACATGTGCATTGAAATGATCTTGCTTCATAATATAGTTGTCAAACTCATATAAGCATTGACTAGGATGTTTATTGTGAGGGATATCACCTTCATCAAACTTTAATAAAGAATTTACCTCTACCACTTGTGGAGGTGGTGGTGTGTCAAGGCCATGTATTTCTTCAATAGGTGGCAAGTTCTTAACATCCTCAGCTTTAATACCTTTTTCCTTCATAGATTTCTTTGCCTCTTGCATATCTTCAGGACTGAGAAATAAGATACCCATGTTCTTCAAAGTGGGTTTAGGTGGTGGTTCAGGAAGAGTCCAATCATCATAATTCATCAATATGTTATTCAATAATTCCTCAGTTTGTTCAACAGTTCGTTCCATGAAAACACAACCAGCACAACTATCTAGGAAGTCCTTAGAAGCATCGGTTAGTCCATTATAGAAGATATCAAGTATTTCATTTTTCTTGAGAGGGTGATCAGGCAAAGCATTAAGCAATTGGAGAAGCCTCCCCCAAGCTTGTGGGAGACTCTCTTCTTCAATTTGCACAAAGTTAAATATTTCCTGTAAGGCAGCTTGTTTCTTATGAGCAAGAAAATATTTTTCAGAGAAATAGTAAATCATATCCTAGGGACTACGCACACAACCAGGAGTAAGAGTATTGTACCATGTCTTAGCATCACCCTTTAATGAGAACGGAAATAACTTAAGGATATAATAGTAGCGAATCTTCTCATCATGAGCAAAGAGGGTGACTATATCATTCAGCTTAGTAAGGTGTGCCACTACGGTTTCAGTTTCATAGCCATGGAAAGGATCAGATTCAACCAAAGTAATTAACTCTGGGTCGACAGAGAATTCATAATTCTTATCGGTAACAAAGATAGGTGAAGTAGAAAACTTAGGATCGTATTTCATTCTAGCACTCAAATTATTTTCCTTATACTTGCGTAGCAATTTCTTAAGATCGTTTCTATCCTTGCAAGAAAGAATTTATCTAGTTACCTCCTCGTCCATAACATAACCTTCAGGTACCTTAGGCATTTCAAATCTAGGAGAGCTAGGACTAATAGGTGTTTCATAGTCATCATCAGTTTCATAGGCTTCATCAGTTTCAGTAGTTTCATTCTCTTTAGCTCTAGCAATCTGTTCATCAAGAAATTCTCCTAGTGGCACATTATCATCAAGAATGGTACTAGTATCATCATAAGCATCATTCATAGCAGAGGTAGCATCATCAATAACTTGCGACATATAAGGATTACTACACTAGTAGAAAACAGGCCATTAGTCCCGGTTGGGAAGGGCCTTTAGTCCCGGTTCCCCAACCGGGACTAATGTATAGGGACAAAAGGGTCCAAGCCTTTAGTCCCGGTTGGCAACGAACCGGGAATAAAACCCTTGCCACGTGGTCGACAGCGGGCGCCAGGGGATGGGGACCTTTAGTCCCGGTTGGTAACACCAACCGGGACTAAAGATTTAGGGGCTTTGGGGTTTATGGGTTTAGGTTTTATTGTTTATTTTTCCTTTTCATTTTGTGTATTCGATTTAATTCTTTTTCATTTCAAACATATTTTACGCTGCTACATACTGTACACGTTATGCATATATAATAGAATATCTCGTAGAACCAATCATATACATAGAACTTTTCGTACGACCATGCATACACATATGTACAATTTGGTATATACAATTTCTACTACAATTTGCAAATCATTACATGCAGGCATTAGGTGTAATGGTATTCTCCGTCGGGAGATATGACCTGCTCAAGCAAAAAACCCGCAATTTCCTCTTGAATTGCTCGTATTCGGTCCTTTGGTAGGAGCTTATCCCGCATCTCGTGCATCTTTAAAGAAGGAGATCAATATGAACATGGTAGTTGTCTGTATATATATTACATCATGATAAAAAAAATGTGAATGGTGTTTACATAACCAAAGATCTCTTGTGGTTCTGATCTTTTCGGTCATAATGCGAATGTTCTCGCAAACGTAATATGCACATAAACTAGTCCCTTGTTCCTGCCTCATGCACTTTACGAGAATATAATTCAATCAAATAATAATGAAGCATGATAATGGTATTGATACTATACTTAAAGAGATGTGCGGACGTAGCTAGTACTACTTAAATTCCTTGGACCTTGCCATTTCAGCTCCTCTTTCCATTCACCTCTAACATCTTTGGTGAACTTTTTCCAAACCCTGCCCGGCAAAGAAAATGAATAAAGGAGTTACTAATTACTTGATATTAGGAAACGAACTAAAGAGGCCGACATAGTGCGTAAATGATTGAAATTACTTGTCAAGCATCGAATGCAGGCTTCTGTATTCTTCAGGGTCTTTACTTAGTTTGTCCAGTACTTCAACAGTTCCATCGTCAATTCTAATGATTAGCAGGATCCAGTGGTAGTTGCGGACATGATTTGTATAAGAGGGCATGCATAACTCATCAACTACACTTAACATCGAGTATATATTTATAAGGTAAAAGTAAGGTAAAAGTAACACTCACTTGAAGTTGTAAGGTAAAAGTATTTCTGGTTTGGTATTTAGGGCCTTCAAAAACCTTAGCAACATTTTCTCCGTGTCTTTAGGGTAAGTAGTTAACACCTTTTCATTAACGGTATTTGGGTCAATGAACCCAATGCCATAGACTCCATCTCTTTTCAATTAAAAAATCTTCATTCTGCACAATACCACACAAAAGAATATAGCAGTGAGGATAATTACAGGCAATGAATGAGCTGAGCTAGAGACTTAATCAAATTACAGAAAGAAATCACTTACAGACTGTAGCAACTGACGATAGAGTTGTCGAGTGCTTTTTGATTGAATAACTGAAAGAATTCTTCATTTTCAATCCACAAATCATTTTCATGGATGTAATGCTCTCCCTTGACTTTCACCATGAGGCTCTGTCGCCCGCTCTTTACTTCTCTCATGTACCAGTCATGCAAGCTGTACATTTGCGTTGATAGAAGCTTGTCATCTTCAGGACTCACGAGAGGGTTCCCGGGGACATATGCCCATTCTAGTTCCTTCGAATCCGTCGATGGGAATTCCTCGATCTCTAGGAGTTGTTCAATAGTGATACCGAGCTGTCTAGCATTCTCTCTATCGGCGTCGGTTATTACCACCTTATCAGTACTCACCTTGAGCGGGATGATCGATTGCACTGCCTGTTCTCCGAGCTGGGGAACAGTTTTCCCGCATTTACTACTACCGCTTGACTTCTGTTTTTTTGTTTATGATAGGACATGCTAATAGAGCGTTCATAGTCTGATAGCGGCCTTTTCTCCGCCAGTTTAGCTGCATTCAAAAAGTGTTGTACGACTTCCTCAGGTATTTTCTCCTTTGGCGGCGGGGGCTGTTTCGGTCCAAAAAAGGCATGCAATTCCTTAGCCACTTGTTCATTGATTTCCTCGTCAGTCTTCTCGTAAGGTAACTTCTCGTAAGCTAACTTCTTTTTGACAGGAGGCTCGGGTTTCTTCTTTTGTGCTCTCTTCTGCTTTGGAGACGGCGGATATCGATATCGCGGACTCGCACTAGGCTCCGTCTCGGGGTGGGATGGAGTCTGCTGACGTGGTGGACTTGGAGGACTCGCCCTGCGCTCCGTCTCGAGGTGGGTTGGAGTCTGCTGACGTGGTGGACTTGGAGGACTCGCCCTGCGCTCCGTCGTGAGGTGGGTTGGAGTTTGCTGACGTGGTGGACTTGGAGGACTCGCCCTGCGCTCCGTCGTGAGGTGGGTTGGAGTCTGCTGACGCGGCGGACTTGGAGGAGAAGTCGGTGGCCTTGGCACCGAGTTTGGAAACATGATGCATTCCTTTTTCCATAAAATGAGACAACGAATGGCTTCTCCTAGTGTCCGCTCCCCTTCACCTCAAAGGTAGTCAAGCTTACTCATAACAGAAGGTGAATCAAGTGCAGAGCTAGATGGCAGTTCCTTACATCCCCTCGTCTTAGAGGGAAAAATCTTAGTATTTGGATCCTTCAGATTCTTCACAGTGATCAATTGATATAAATCCCAAGTGACTCAACAAATATAGCTATGCTCCCCAGCAACAGCGCCAGAAAAAGGTCATGATAACCCACAAGTATAGGAGATCGCAACAGTTTTCGAGGGTAGAGTATTCAACCCAAATTTATAGATTCGACACAAGGGGAGCCAAAGAATATTTGAGAGTATTAGCAGTTGAGTTGTCAATTGAACACCTGGAGATTAAATATCTGTAGCAAAGTGATCAGTAGCACATTAATATGATAGTTTGATAGCAGTAGTAGCAGTAACGGTAACAGTAGCAGTGATAGCAATAGTTTTGTAGCAGTTGGAACAGTAGTAACAGCAGTAGTAACTTAGAAAGAACAATATGTGGAAAACTCGTAGGCACTGGATCGGTGAACTCGTTGGATGATATTCATCATATAACAGTTATAGGGCGACACAGAACTAGCTCCAGTTCATAAATATAATGTAGGCATGTATTCCGTAAATAGTCATACGCGCTTATGGAAAAGAACTTGCATGACATCTTTTGTCCTACCCTCCCGTGGCAGCGGGGTCCATAAGGAAACTAAGGGATATTAAGGCCTCCTTTTAATAGAGAATCGGAACAAAGCATTAACACACGGTGAATACATGAACTCCTCAAACTAAGGTCATCACCGGAAAGTATCCCGACTATTGTCACTCCGGTGTTTGCATATCAGAACACGTAATAGGTGCATATGACTAGCAAGATTGGATCAAGAACATAGATATAGTGGTGATAACATAAATGGTTCAGATCTGAAATCATGGCACTCGGGCCCTAGTGACAAGCATTAGGCATGGCAAAGTCATAGCAACATCAATCTCAGAACATAATGGATACTAGGGATCAAGCCCTAACAAAACTAACTCGATTACATGATGAATCTCATCCAACTCCTCACCGACCAGCAAGCCTACGAAGGAATTACTCACTCCCGGTGGGGAGCATCATGGAATTGGCGATGGATAAGGGTTGGTGATGACGAAGACCGAAGATTCCCCTCTCCGGAGCCCCAAACGGGCTCCAGATCTGGCCTCCCGATGAAGAACATGAGGTGGCAGTGGCTCCGTATCGTAAAACGCGATGAAACTTTCTCCTCGGTTTTTTCTCTGAAAATAGGAATTTATAGTGCCGAAATTATGGTCAGTGGGGCCCCGAGGTGGGCACAACCCACCAGGGCACGCCCGGGGGGGATGGCGCGCCCTGGTGTATCTTCCCCAGCCAGGGCCCCCCTCCGGTGGTTCTTGCCTCCAGTATTTTTTATTTATTCTAAAATAAATCTCCAAAAAGTTTTGTCCAATTCTGAGAACTTTTATTTCTGCACAAAAAACAACACCATGGTAGTTCTGCTGAAAACAGCGTCAGTCCGGGTTAGTTTCATCCAAATCATGCAAATTAGAGTCCAAAACAAGGGCAAAAGTGTGAGGAAAAGTAGATACGACGGAGACGTATCAGACCACAGTGGCAAAACAGACATTATCTAGTGATTAGATAGCTAACAGTGCTATCATACCTAACTCTGGCATTTAGGACAAAATACCATGATTGCAAGTCGAGGTGGCGTGCGGGGTGCATCCCCGGCAAGATCCTACCAGCGCTTTGGCTAACTATTGATTAGTATCTTGACACGCCTCTGGACGGGTGTCAAACGGGCGTAATCTGCCTTCCGGTGCGCCGCCATATACTTTGCGAGAGCCACCTAGCCACCTGAGGGTTTGACACAACATCGACAAATGACTGGCATTGCGATGCGGTGGAGCGGTGGCCGATCGGCTCGCGCCTGCCGGGGGATGGCTTGCCGGGTCTTCCTGAGGATGTGTGCACCTCGGTCCCCGGTAGGCACCGAGGACGCGGCTGGCGCGGCTTGGGCCTGTCCTGGGCCGTTGTATTGACCTTGCTGGCGTTGTTTGGCTAGCGTAGGTGGCTTCTGCCGGGGTCTTGGTCTTTCACTATTAGCTTCGTTGAGGGGTTCTGCTACTACTGCATGTGCATAAGTCAGGGGCACTGGATACCCCACTCCTAGTGCACCGACAGGAGCCCCTGGGTCTGGCCCAAATGCGCTCGCACAGCGTCGTTGGGCCAGGCCCAAAATTTATGCACAGGCGCGCAATATGAGGGAATAACTGCCGTCTTTTAAGCCATCATTTACTGCTACCTCAGGCCGTTTCCGCCATGCGTGCCGCATGCATTGCAGGGAGTTGCGGCGGATGCGCATGGCCCGAAAGACGTGGGTGAGGCAGAAACTGCAGTGCCAGGGATTAAAGTAATGGGGCGGTTACCTGTTCGCCCGTGATCGTGGGTAGTGAGATTGGTGGAGATGGGCGGCCGACTTGGAGTAGTGGGGAGCCAGCCCCCCATGTTCCTCCCTATAAATTGGGGGGGGGGGGGTCACGGCGGGCGATGCTCATCCATCCCCCTCTCCTCCTCAATCTCGATTTCTCACAGCTTGCCCTTCTTCTTTGGTCGTTGGACCATCCCTTCCCTCCAGATGATCACGGGGGTCAGGAGAGCGCGCCCGCCACCGCTGGGTCCTCTTCTTGCGTACATGCCCAGCCCCCTGCCTGGGTCAAACATTTTGGACTGAGAGCTGGTGGGAGAGGCCTCGGATGGGGAAGTGGGCGGCGTGGCGGCCGCACCAGGGGTAGCTACGGTGGTGCTCCCGTTGCTGTATCGCCTGCTGCTTCAGTCTTGGCGGAACATTGCAAGCCATCACGAACAGCAGCCCAAACGGCGGGGTTATGACCAAGAATATGCATTTTCATTTTGTGCTTCCAACTAGCAAAATTAGTGCCATCAAAGTACGGACCTCTACGGTGATAGTTACCCTCACTAGACGCCATACTCTCCTAGGTTGTGAGACCAATGCAATGGAGACCAAAGCTCTGATACCACTTGTAGGACCGAAAGTATGTCTAGAGGGGGGGTGATTAGACTACTTGACCAAATAAAAGTTTTGCCTTTTCCCAAATTTTAGAGTTGGCAATTTTAGCATTTCATGGCAAGTCAAGTACACCCTACACATGCATGTCTAAGAGTATAGCAGCGGAAAGTAACAACAAGCATGACTAGTAAAGGATAGGGTAGGAAGATCAAACGCAATTGTAGACACGATGATTTTTTCCCGTGGTTCCGATAGGTGGTGCTATCGTACGTCCACGTTTATGGAGTCTTCAACCCACGGAGGGTAACGGTCGCGAGAGTCCACGGAGGGCTCCACCCATAAGGGTCCATGAAGTAGCAACCTTGACTATTCCATAACGGCTTCCGTCCATGAAGGACTAGCCTCACGATGGGTAGATCTTCACGAAGTAGGCGATCTCCTTGCCCTTAAAAACTTCTTGGTTCAACTCCACAACACGAAGTAGGAGGCTCCCAAGCGACACCTAACCAATCTAGGAGGCACCACCCTCCAAAACGTAATAGGCTCGGTAATGTCGATGAACTCCTTGCTCTTGTGCTTCAAGATGATAGACTCCTCAACACACAATCACTCTCTCACAGATTTGGCTTGGTGGAAGAGATGGGATTGGTGGAAAGCAACTTGGGGAGGCTAGAAATCAAGATCCATATGGTTGGAGTGGAAGATCTTGACCTCACCAAGGGTAGGTGGTTCTCTCTCAGAAAACTGGATGGGGCAAGTATGGAATAGTTCTGAGTGCTTCTTTTTCGAGTAGGTGGTGGTGGAGGGGTATATATAGGCATCCCCAAAAATCCAACCGTTACACACAAAATGACCAACTCGGTGACACCGATGTGTAAATCTCGGTGGTACCGAAGTGACCAAAAGGTGGCAACTTTTGAATCTCGGTGAGACCGATATAGGAAACTCGGTTGCACCGATAAGGTGACCAACGGTCAGATTGACAATCTCGGTGACGCCGATCCAACAATCTCGGTGGTACCGATATTGTGAATTTGCGTAACAGAGAGTTGGCAACCTAAACTCGGTGGCACCGGGATTGAATCGGTTGCACCGAAGTGGCTAGGGTTTGGCTGAGTCTGTCTGAGTATGGGAATCGGTGGCACCGGGATGGAAATGTTGGTTGCATCGATTTTGAGTATTTGGCTTTGGACAGACTTTGGTGGGAGAGCTTGTGGGTGTTTTTGGTGACTATCACTTGTGCACGTATGAGCATTTTGTTCACCAACAAAACCTTACCCCCTTTTAATAGTATTGGCTTTCCTATGGACTCAAAGTGATTTCTCACAAATGTAAAATGTAGAGTCCTCTTCCTTGAAGCTTTGCCAACCTATTTCCTTGCATCTTGGGGTATTCCACAATCTCCACAATCCTTTTGCCAGTCCTATCATTGAACATTTCCTGAAATATACTTAGTGGAAACATTAGTTCAATGACTTATATGTTGTTATTAATTACCAAAACCACCAAGGGAGCAAATGTGCTTTCAATCTCCCCCTTTTTGGTAATTGATGACAACATATAGATCAAAGCTTCGACATATGATATAATCAATGAATATAATCGTCGCTTTGAGAAGTATGTGATAAGCAAGAGCTCCCCCTAAATTTGTGCATTATTTTAAATTTGCGTTTGAATGCAAATGCATAATCGATTAGGTACATGGGGCACTTCTTCATAGTCACATACATCTTGGTGGTGTGCGAGAGTAATTAGAATGAACATCATAGCACAACACAATCAAGCAAAGGTGAATGATCATCTCATAAGCATTAAGATGATAGGAAATAGTAGCATCACATATAACACATATGATCAAACACCACAAACATGTATCACAAGCAACCAAAAGATCAAATGTTTTGAAAAAACTATAAACACCAAACGCTCTCTCACTCGAAGCCTAAAGATCTATATACACTTCTCCCCCTTTGGCCACAAGTTACCAAAAAGTTCAAAGGCATATATCTAAGCATTCTTGGGCTGATCTCCTCCGGTTGTTGATGAAGGAGTCGAGAGAACAGCGTCGGCGAAGATCTCTGCAGATGTCGTGGATGGAGTTGGTGTGACGACTGGAGGAACTGAAACTGATGGAGCAGGAGCTGAGGTGACAGTAGCAGGAGCTGATGAAGAGGGCCTCAAGTCTGGAGCTGGCACAGTGGCTGATCTGGCCTGAGTGGTAAACTGTGTGCCTGGCCTGAGAGGAGAACCATCCTCATCATCATCATCAGAAGAAGAAGTCTGAGGAAGAGGCACTGAGTCAACTTCCTTCTTGAGCTCATTGACTGTCTTAGTCAGCCCATCCACCTTATCATTAAGGGTCTTGACCCTGTTCTCGAAGATCCTCACAAGACTGTTCTGGTTGTCCAGAATCCCCTTAATGTCCTTCTTGATGCCCTGAACTGATGAGATCAAAAGATCCATTTGCTCGTTCCTGGATCTAGGAACCTGAGCACTAGTGGCTCTAGCTGCTTCTGCCTCTGCCTGAGCTGCAGCTGAAGTGGGATGATCTGGGTTCATCACGACAACGTTGTCCTCGAGATCTGGCTGTAGGGGCAAGTGGGGACGATCTATAGCAAATATGTGCTTCTCCAACTTTGAGTTGATGAGCATCTGGATGTAGGGTGCATAACAGCAAGAGCGCTTCTGATCAGCAGCAACCCTCTTGATTGTCTCAACAATCAAGTCCATGACTCTGATCCTGGTGTGTCTGTCGAGGTGGATCAACATGTTAATGGAGTAGCCTCGGATCATCTTGTCATCTCCTGACTTGGGCATGAAGGTATGCCTCAGAATGGTGTTCATGGTGCAGAGGCCAGCCTGAAGAAAGTAGATAGATCCTAGCCTGTGAGACTTCACATTAGCAGCAGGAATCTCATTGTACATGTTGGCCATAGCATTGTGGTTTGCCTTGGATTCTGAGTAGACATCCAGGTCACCATCCTGTACCTCTGGGACTCCTAAGATTACAGCCCACTCCTCAACAGTAGACTCATACCTTGCACCTTCAGTCATCCATACAATCCTACCATCTCCATAGAAATGTGCAGTGGAGTAGAATTGCATGATCATCTCATCATTCCAAGCAGTGAACTCTTTGCCAACAAACTCATCCAAACCAATGCAGTGGAAATTATCTTGGACATTTGGAAAATAGTCCTCATTCTCCTTGATGAATTTCCAATCCACATATCGCATATCACTCCCAGCTGGACTCTTGTCAAACAGCACAGTTTCATAGAAATCCTGTTGCTCTCTGGTGAAGAATCTGTAGTCCACAGCTGTCTTCTTCCTTTGGGCATATGGATCAGCAGCTCTCCATGCCCTCAAGCCAGGGTCCTTCCTCTTCTTCATATCCTCAGCAAGTGGGTAGCTGGCATTATGTACTGGAAGGTGTGGCCTAAGCTTCATTAGGGCAGACATAGCATCCTCATCCTCAACTCTGGAGGCAGTCCCTTTGTTCTTCTCAGATGTTGGAATTTGCCTGGACAATCTCTTGGGCTTCTCAGCAGCAGGCTTCTTGGGTGCAGATTTAGTGCTCTTGGATGTGCCAGTCTTTGGCATAGCATCAGCCATAAGCTTCTTTTTCTTCTTGGGAGGGGCTTTCTCAACATAGTCTTCCTCCTCCTCAGCAGCAGCAGCAGCCTCTTCAGGGTTCTCAAACATGGAGGTCTGCCTGTCAGTGACATAGACTATCCTCTTCCTAGCACCCTTCTTCTCCCCTGCCTTCTTAGGAGGTGACTCAAGGTGAAGAGCCATCTTTGTCCTAGCACCTTCAGGTGCTCTCATAGCCTCAGAGCTAGCATACACTTTCCTAACAGCTCTCCTTGAAGAGGTAGCTTCATTTGCAGCTTTCTTGGCAGCCTTTTCTTGCTTCTTAGCAAGAATCTCTTCTAGAACGAAGTCTGAATCCTCCTCATCTGAATTCAGCTTCTTCCTTGCCCTTGTAGCAGCCTTGGGCAACCCATGAGAGCTGGGGGTGCCTGGATCTGAAGATGAACTAGATTCAGGACTAGTGCCAGAATCCAATTCAACACTCTTTTCTCTGAAGTTGTTCTCACTGTCCTCAGCACTTGACATACTGACCCTGTGAATAGAGTATAGAGGAGCAGAAAAGGATAAGTCATCACAAAATGTGGCTGGTTTTTGAAAGATTGAACAAAAGATTTTCAAAGTTTTGCATTCTGTCACATGCAAATCGGTATAGCCAAAGTAAAATTGTCGGTGCCACCGAGACTGACTATCTCATTAACAGAAACTTGGCACTCTTTTCTGTGGGACCGAAAAGAAGTACTCGGTTTCACCGAGATAGTTCTCAGCAACACAGACAGACAAATCGGTGAGACCGATTTGTTCACTTCGGTTCTACCGAGTTCCATCGGGCGGAAGGCAAACCCTAGAAAATCGATGGTTCGCTAATCTACGGAGTTTTCTCGTGGATAGACCGATGAGCAAACTGTGGCTTATAGAGAAAAACAACTTTATTGCGCAAGAATCAGACGGGAGCGCAAGAAAGATCGAATCCGTACCCTAGCTCGGTGACGGATCCGCTACGGCGGCGACGGCGGCGAAGATGCTCGTCGACGGCGAGGATTCCCAGCGGCGGAGAGGCTCGGGAAGGCAAGGCGATGACCAGGGGGTCCTTCTGCGGCAGCTTAGGGTTTGAGGCGCGACGATTTGAAGATTGAAATTTCGAACCGTCGGGACCACAGACTATATACCCTTCACTGTCGGTGATACCGAGTCTAAATTGTCGGTGTCATCGAGTTCCTCAACTGTCAGCTGACAGGGAAACTCGGTGTAACCGAGAATATGGAATCGGTAGTACCGAGTTAGAAAACCAGATCAACCCTAGGCATTCGGTGAGACCGAGATTTTGGGGTTGGTTCCACCGAGATGCACTTGGGAGGTTTTAATGGCCAGTCCTTGTCGATACGGAACTCCGAGTGCTCCACACACAGAGGGATCGAAAAGTACTTGTTCAAATTTTGTGATGCAGCATGAATAGGATATGAGGTGAGAAAGCATAGATAGCTAAAGAGTGGTCCTAGGCATTCTTGTCCATCCAATTGCCAAAAGATAAAACAAAAGCCAAATAGCAACAATTGGATGTCCTCGAATGAGAAAATAAATGCAGACCAACATGCTCACACAATAAAATGTCAAATGAAATCATGACAAATATGCACATACACACTAGCATCTAACAAGCACTAGGGCGATGATGAAGTCATCTATATATGAGTATTTGACTTAGGAGCCAAGTAAGAATACTTGATCATAGGTCATACTCATCGTTTAAGCACAAGTGAGGTTACCACTTTTACATAAAGCATTTAATGTTGTCACATACTAAGAGATGCTTTGACTCAAGTCTTAGAGTAAAGCTCCCCCTTGATGTGACATCCCCCCATAAGAGGGATAGACTAACCTTGGGTTTTGTCGATGAAGACTTCATGTTGGTGAGGTAGTGGTGGATGCTCAAGGTTGATGAAGATCACCAAGAGTTGGGAGCATCCTTGTTGTTTCCTTACTCTTCTCACCTACATGGGTTAGTCCCAACACACAAGAGACAAATACAAGGATATCTATGGACATGGAGTGCAAAGCATGTGTAATGATGTCCATTGATTTGTTGATTACCTTGTCCCTTGCTTACCTTTGAGGGAATGTGTGACTCCTTGAACTATTGCATAGAGTTGATGTTGATTGCAAATAATTCTTGCCAATAATGAATGTGAGTGAATTTCATTGGCGGAGTCACCCCTCAAGAACTCTCTAGTTCTTCTTCTTGGGGACCCACATCAAGTTGATGGGGATCCTTGGTGTTGTAGTAGCCTTTGTAGAAGTTGAGCTTGAAGTAGCCTTGGGAACCCACTCCACCATAGCTAGGGATCCATCTTCATATGAGTCAATGTCCTCTTGAAGCTTGTTCTTGCCCTTGAGCTTGTGGTCTTGTGGTGGAAGGTCCTCTTGAGTGCTTGTCCCCTTGGGAAGAGTATTTTCATACTTCTCCTTTTGAGGAACAAACTTGGGCTCGGGATATTGACCTTCTTCCCATTCAACTCCATTTGCGTTGAAGTAGCCAACACTACGATTCTTCCGGTATCCTCTGTGCTTGCGTACAATTTCCTCAAATTGCTTACACCCGGCAAGACTCTTGTAGATACCTTTTTCTATAATTCCTTTCAATAAAGCATTTTCTTGCTCAAGTGTAACTTGGCTAAGAGAATCATCATTAGTGGAATTAATAGAACTACTAGAAGCAACATCATTGGGTTTAGCATTTTTATTGTTGCTACTAGATGAAGAACCTTTCTTGCCTTTGTTACTAGTTTGTTTAGATTTAACTTGTGGCATGAAAGTAGACAAGAGTAGTCGTTTGGCTAGATAAGATGAAGTCTTCTTTCGGAGATCATCATTGATAGCTTTAAGAAACTCATGCTCTTGCTCCAAGTTGAGCTTCTCGAAGCATAGCTTCTCATGAGTTCTTACAAGCTCTCTATGATCTTCAAGAGTAGATTCATGAGCTAACTTAAGACTGTTTAGTTCTTTAGTTAGTTCTTCTATTTTCATCTTATCATCATCAATTGACTTATCTTGACTAGCATGAGAATTATCAAGTTCATTTTGACTAACATCACTAGTTTTATCAAAGAGCAAGTCATCATCACAAAGCAAATCATCTTCATCACTATCGATATCAAGATACTCGGGGTGTGATACCTTGGGGCCTTTAGCCATGAAGCAACTTCCACTCCCTTCGTTTGGTGAGTCAAATAGATCATGGGAGTTGGTAGTCACTAGAGCAATTCCGGCAACACCATCATCTTGACTATAGTCGGAGTCGGAGTGATAGCTTCTCTCGGAGTTGTCGTCGGAGTCGGAGCCGGAAACCCATTCACCAACATGAGCTTGATGTTTCCTTCTTGTGTAGCTCTTGGTGTACTTGTCTTTCTTCTCCGAATCCCTACTTCTCCTTGAGTGTCTTCGTTGATAACAATCATCTCTACTCCTTCTATCTCTTTGAGGTGATTCATTCCTTGAGCTTCGTCTTCTTGGTGACTCTTCTCTTCGTTTGTAGGGAGTCGTGCACTCATTGGAGTAGTGTCCGGGCTTCCCACAATTGTAGCAATTGCGGTCACGACTTGACGAACGCTTCTCATCATATCTTGAGTTGGAGCTTCTTTCTTTGCCTCTATTCTTGTAGAACTTGTTGAATTTCTTGACCATGAGGCTTATCTCTTCATTGGTGACAAGGTTGTTGCTTGAGGTTGCGGGAGCATCACTTGTGGCTTTGTAAGCACCGCTAGACTTGTGATGAAGCTCTTCCTTGTCTTTGAGTGTCATCTCATGAGCAACAATCCTTCCAATGACTTCTGTAGGCTTGAGATCTTTGTAGTTGGGCATCATTTGGATCAATGTGCACACGGTGTCGTATCTCTCATCCAAAGCTCTAAGTATCTTCTTGATGATGAAATTGTCGGTCATTTCTTTGCTTCCTAAGCCGGCAATCTCATCTGCGACTCCTTCACCATCCTTCATCTTGAACTTGTCAAGCTGACCTTGAAGAACATCCAACTTGGATTCTCTCACGGACTCGGTTCCTTCGTGCATATCAACCAAAGTATCCCAAATCTCTTTTGCATTCTCAAGACGGCTGATTTTGTTGAATTCTTCTGGGCATAGGCAGTTGAATAGAATGTCGCATGCTTGAGCGTTGTATTGCAACATCTTCAATTCTTCCGCGGTCGCTTCACGATCCGGTTCTTTTCCATCTCCAAAGAATTCACCTTGCAAGCCAACACGAACAGCAGCCCAAACGGCGGGGTTATGACCAAGAATATGCATTTTCATTTTGTGCTTCCAACTAGCAAAATTAGTGCCATCAAAGTACGGACCTCTACGGTGATAGTTACCCTCACTAGACGCCATACTCTCCTAGGTTGTGAGACCAATGCAATGGAGACCAAAGCTCTGATACCACTTGTAGGACCGAAAGTATGTCTAGAGGGGGGGTGATTAGACTACTTGACCAAATAAAAGTTTTGCCTTTTCCCAAATTTTAGAGTTGGCAATTTTAGCATTTCATGGCAAGTCAAGTACACCCTACACATGCATGTCTAAGAGTATAGCAGCGGAAAGTAACAACAAGCATGACTAGTAAAGGATAGGGTACGAAGATCAAACGCAATTGTAGACACGATGATTTTTTCCCGTGGTTCCGATAGGTGGTGCTATCGTACGTCCACGTTTATGGAGTCTTCAACCCACGGAGGGTAACGGTCGCGAGAGTCCACGGAGGGCTCCACCCATAAGGGTCCACGAAGTAGCAACCTTGACTATTCCATAACGGCTTCCGTCCACGAAGGACTAGCCTCACTATGGGTAGATCTTCACGAAGTAGGCGATCTCCTTGCCCTTACAAACTTCTTGGTTCAACTCCACAACACGAAGTAGGAGGCTTCCAAGCGACACCTAACCAATCTAGGAGGCACCACCCTCCAAAAGGTAATAGGCTCGGTAATGTCTATGAACTCCTTGCTCTTGTTCTTCAAGATGATAGACTCCTCAACACACAATCACTCTCTCACAGATTTGGCTTGGTGGAAGAGATGGGATTGGTGGAAAGCAACTTGGGGAGGCTAGAAATCAAGATCCATATGGTTGGAGTGGAAGATCTTGACCGCAACACAAGGGTAGGTGGTTCTCTCTCAGAAAACTGGATGGGGCAAGTATGGAATAGTTCTGAGTGCTTCTTTTTCGAGTAGGTGGTGGTGGAGGGGTATATATAGGCATCCCCAAAAATCCAACCGTTACACACAAAATGACCAACTCGGTGATACCGATGTGTAAATCTCGGTGGTACCGAATTGACCAAAAGGTGGCAACTTTTGAATCTCGGTGAGACCGATATAGGAAACTCGGTTGCACCGATAAGGTGACCAACGGTCAGATTGACAATCTTGGTGACACCGATCTAACAATCTCGGTGGTACCGATATTGTGAATTTGCGTAACAGAGAGTTGGCAACCTAAACTCGGTGGCACCGGGATTGAATCGGTTGCGCCGAAGTGGCTAGGGTTTGGCTGAGTCTGTCTGAGTATGGGAATCGGTGGCACCGGGATGGAAATGTTGGTTGCACCGATTTTGAGTATTTGGCTTTAGACAGACTTTGGTGGGAGAGCTTGTGGGTGTTTTTGGTGACTATCACTTGTGCACGTATGAGCATTTTGTTCACCAACAAAACCTTACCCCCTTTTAATAGTATTGGCTTTCCTATGGACTCAAATTGATTTCTCACAAATGTAAAATGTAGAGTCCTCTTCCTTGAAGCTTTGCCAACCTATTTCCTTGCATCTTGGGGTATTCCATAATCTCCACAATCCTTTTGCCAATCCTATCATTGAACATTTCCTAAAATATACTTAGTGGAAACATTAGTTCAATGACTTATATGTTGTTATTAATTACCAAAACCACCAAGGGAGCAAATGTGCTTTCATGGAGCCCATAGCAGAGACGCGGTGATGCGGTCGACCGCGGTCCCTGCGCTGCTTCTTCAAGGCGTTGGAGAAAGATCGTCCGCCCGGCCATTGGCTGCGCGCGAGTGGTCGTAGTAGCGGCCCGTCATGGGTCGTGGCAGAGTTCCCTACCCATGGCATTATGTATTCTGCTCATGGGTGGGGACCTTCTGCCTGCATGTACTCCTTAAGGACTGGGAGTCTTCTCTGCCTCAGGTCGATGGGGACGACCATGCTCTCTATGAGGCTCTTCGGGAAGCTTGGCATTCGCCTCGGCTGACGCGTCGAGGGTTCAGATGGCGGCAGAGGTGATCCCTCGAGCAGTGACGGTGAGGAAGATGATGACGGCAGCAACCCACGATGCTTCTTGAGCGAAGACGGAGGCTCCGAGACATCGTGATTGCCGGCAGCACCATCATCACCAGCTGTGCTCTGGCAACGCCACCATCTGCACCTGCCCTCCGTCTTCTTCCTCCCTGCCGGCTTCGTCCGCCCCGCCTGGGGCAGGATCTCCATGATCCTCCGGGGGCGTGTCCCGCTGCCCCTGGCGGGGAGGCACCGAATCCCAACCAGGCGCTCATTTTGCCCCCTTCTTCTTGTCCATCTGATCCCTAGAGGGAGAGGGACAAGAAAGGCATTACGGGGCACTTATCTTTTTATAAATCAAATGATGTAGGCGCTTTCCAAGTTTTAGCTAATCAGAATGTAATCTTTTATCCATTTTGTACTGAAAATGAATGAAAGAATGCTATTTTTCTTCCTTAAGTACTGTCCCTTTCTCCTCTTGTTTGTACTGTGCTAGCATGTTTGCCTCTGCCGTATGGAACTATCTATCGGGTCGGTATGTACCGCTAGCACCAAAGGGGGGAGCGAGCCCCCGGCAGCAAGCTGGTATCATGCCCCAGCAGGGCTCCTTGTCGGTATCGGCGTGGCTCCCCAGAGCTGCTAATCAACAGGGGTTGGGAAACGGCTCATCCCGACAAGGTTTTCCATTGCGTTAATGACTCCACGATAAATAGGAAAAGAGGATAGTAGGGGTTTCCTTAAGGGAGCGAAATGGCTTTAGGCTTGGAATATGCAATTATACTTATCTTTTTAGGCACTGTTCCTTTTTGGAGTATGATGGGCCACCGTGCTTGTTTCTCTGCCCTCCTTCCTTGTTTTCCTAGTGGTCAAACATGTATGGCAAGAGGCCTCGGTCCTCTGGCAAGAGAGAACGTGGCAACAAGGATAATGGGCTCACCAAGTACTCTAGCAAATTTCTAGAACTTAAAAGCGATAACATTGCAACATAAAAATGCATAGCAAAATATGCAGTTTGATGGTATGATGCAATGCCTAGCTTTATTATTGCATGCACAGGATCTGCGCCGGGCTTTGTACAAAGGGTTACATGCAACTGCGGCAAGGCTTGTACAAAAGGTGGATGCCGGGGACTGAGCCCGCCAACCGCGCCTTATGGGTAGAACTTACGAAGATGCTCAATATTCCATGAGTTAAGCATTTTGGTGCCATCTTCGGCCTCCTGATGGACTGCGCCAGGTCTGGTGACTCGTGCTACCTGGTAAGGGCCTTCCCACTTCGGCGTCAACTTGTTGGTACCCTTGGCGGACTAAACGCACCTAAGGACAAGGTCGCCTTCCTCAAGGCTCCGGGTGTGGACCATGTGGCTGTGATAGCGGCGCAGGGCCTGCTGGTAGCATGCAGCACGCACAGCGGCCCGGAGATAATCTTCCTCGAGGAGCATGGCATCGTCATACCGTAGCTACTCTTGCTCTACTTCATCGTAGGCAAGTACTCGAGGTGCCCGTATATGAGTTCCGTTAGAAGGGCGTCTGGCCGGTAGCTAGATTCGGTGTCGTTTTGAGGGACCAAAGAACCACTGGCAGCTCATCTATCCAACGCTTGCCGCATCTCCGCAGTCTATCGAAAGTTCTTGTTTTGAGTCCACGCAACACTTCAGCATTCATCCTCTCGACTTGCCCATTGCTCCTTGGGTGGGCAACAGAGGCGAAGGAGACCTTGCTTCCAAGGCTTTGGATGTATTGCATGAAGGTGCGGCTCGTGAACTGGGTGCCACTATCAGTGATTACCCTGTTGGGCACTCCAAAATGGCACACCAGTCCTTTGAGGAACTTGACAGCTGATTGTGCGGTCACCTTCCTCACTGGTTCCACCTCGGGCCACTTTGTAAACTTGTCGATGGCTATGAACAAGAATTCAAAGCCCCCGACAGCACGGGGAAAGAGGCCCAAAATATCGAGCCCCTAGACCGAGAATGGCCAGGATAAAGGGATCGTCTGGAGGGCTTGCGCTGGTTGATGAATGTTCTTGGAATGGAACTGGTAGGCCTCACACTTGGTGACTAGCTCTATTGCATCTTGGAGGGCAGTGGGCCAATAGAAAACCCTGCCGGAAGGCTTTCCCGGCAAGGGCCCTTGATCCAATGTGAGACCCACACACGCCTCCGTGAATCTTTGCCAAAAGCTTTAGTCCATCTTCCCAACAAATACACCTTAATTTCACACGGTTTGGTCTTTTTCTGTACAGAGTGTCGTCGAAACACTGGTACATACTTGATTGACGGGCTACTTTTTCGGCTTCCTCTTGTTCTTTGGGAAGTTGTCCTGTTTGGAGGAAGTGGACTATGTGATGTGCCCAAGCTGGAGCATGTGGCTCGACAACGAGGACTAAAGTCATCTCCTCGTTCATGGGAGCGCTTACCTCAACCGCAAGGACCTGGGGTCCTGTAGGAGGGATCTTCTCACCAACCGAAACGGGGTTGTCCCCGGCAGCCTCTCTACCAGCGGCTTCAGGAAGCTCTGTCGGGAAATGCTTGCCAGAGTTCAGCTTTCTTCTTTTCCTTGTCATCGTCGATGGGGATACTGATGGCTGAGTGAGGTGGAGGACAAAGGTTCCTGGTTCCACAGGGAGCTTTTACGCAACGCGCTTTGATAGATGATCAGCGATGCTATTTTCTGCACGCGGCACGTCCTCTGTTTGCAATCCATCAAAGCGCTCCTCCAGCTTCCTCACCTCTTCCACGTATGCTTCCATCAACGGACTCTGATAATCTTTGTTGACTTGTCTCACCACGAGTTTAGAATCTCCTCGGATGATCACTTTCTTGATTCCCACCTCCACCGCGATCCTGAGTCCGGCAAGGAGCCCCTCATACTCAGCAGTGTTGTTGGTGGCCTCCTCCCGGGGAAAGTGCATTTGGACCACATATTTGAGATGCTCTCTAGTGGGGGCGATGAGGAGCACGCCTGCTCCAGCGCCCTGAAGTGAGAAAGCACCGTCAAAGTACATGATCCATTCTTTAGGCGCTTCTTTGCCGGGGAGAATTGTCTCTGGAACCTCTTCGTCTTGCGTGGGTGTCCATTCCGCAATGAATTACGCCAATGCCCTGCTCTGGATTGTGGATGTGCTCTCATACTTCAGACCAAAGCTCGAAAGCTCTAGCGCCCACTCAACTATCCTGCCAGTGGCTTCGGGGTTCCTCAATATACGCTGCAGTGGGAAGCGGGTGACAACAGTGATCTCGTGGGCTTGGAAGTAGTGGCGCAACTTCCTCGAGGCCATGAGAAGGCCGAATATCACCTTTTGCACTCCGAGTACCTTGATCTAGCCCCTTGTAAAAACGAGCTGACAAAGTACACTGGTCGCTGCACCACTTTCTTCTTCGCCACTTCCTTGAAACTGCCTTCGTCTGCTTGCTTAGGTTCCCCTTGGCCCGTATCAGGTCCTGCTACGAATGCTTCGGTTCCATCCCTGGTGACATCAGTAGCAGCGGCTGCGTTCTCATCCACTTCCCGCTGCGCCACCAGCGCTGCACTAACCACTTGATTTGTTGCCGCCAAGTATAGCAGCAATGGTTCTTGCAGTTTAGGCACGACCAAGGTGGGAGCGGCAGCAAGGTAAGCTTTCAGATCTTGCAGCGCTGCTTCTGCTTTCGGGGTCCACTTCATTGGGCCGGCCTTTTTCAAAATCTTGAAAAACAGCAGGGCGCGCTTAGCGGATTTGGAGATGAACCTACTCAACGCGGCAATGCATCCGGCCAAGCGCCTTACGTCCTTGACGGACTTGGGTGCTTGTATCTGCTCGATTGCTTTGATCTTGTCGGGATTGACTTCTATTCCTCGCTGAGACACAAAGAACCCAAGCAGCTTGCCAGATGGGACACCAACCACACACTTCTCAGGGTTGAGCTTCAAATTGATCTTGCGTAAGTTGATAAAAGTTTCTTCCAAGACTTGTATGAGAGTTGCTCCATCTTTGGTTTTGACTACTATGCCATCGATATAAGCTTCCACGTTCCTGTGCAACCGAGGTTCAAATCCAATCTGCACGGCCCTTGCAAAGGTAGAACCAGCGCTCTTTAACCCAAAGGGCATACGTACAAAGGTGTATGTGCCACATGGAGTTATGAACGCGGTCTTCTCCTCATCTTCCTTGGCCATGAATATCTGGTGGAATCCGGAATATGCGTCCAAGAAGGAAAGCAAGTCACATCTGGAAGTGGAATCAACAATCAGATTGATGCGCGGCAAGGGAAACGGCTCCTTCGGGCATGAGTTGTTTAAGTCAGTGAAATCAATGCAAAGCCTCCATTTCCCATTCGCCTTGCGCACCACCACCGGGTTGGCTAACCATTTCGGATGCAACACTCCTCTGACCAAACCAGCTACTTCAAGCTTCTTGATCTCTTCGGAAATGAACTGTTGCCGCTCCAAGG
The DNA here is from genome assembly GCA_039707655.1 of Elymus sibiricus. Lineage (NCBI taxonomy): Eukaryota > Viridiplantae > Streptophyta > Magnoliopsida > Poales > Poaceae > Elymus > Elymus sibiricus. Next base: position 247,314,467 of record CM077665.1, read on the forward strand.
CTTGCTTCCTAACTTTCTGCTTGACGGGCCTGGCATGAGGGCAGACAACAAGGTGGTGCTCAATTACCTCCCTGGGAACATCGGGGATGTCAGATGGTTGCCAAGCAAACACATCGACATTCGCCCGCAGGAAGGCAACGAGCGCGCTTTCCCATTTGTCATTAAGGGTGGTACTGATGGTAAATGTACCATCAGTGCCTTCCTGCCCTGTCAGGACCTTTTTCGTCGCAGGATGCGTGATCTTGGATCTCTTGCTAGTGGAACTCTCCGGCAGATCATCGACGGGCGCAGCGCACTCCGAAGAGGCGCGCTTCTTGCAGTCCTTGCCGGCGTCTCTGCTAGACTTCTTCCCCTTCTTTGATTCCGTGGCGGGAGCTGGTGCTTCTGCGACCTCAGCTGCTACCGCATCTCGATACATCTTGTCCACGCAGATAACTGCATCTTTCTTATCAGATGGGATTGTCGGCGTCCTGGGAATGGGGGTACCCAGACTTGCCTGCCTGCGGCCCAAGGCGTGGCCCACCTCGATGACCAAGTACAGCCCGGCGCGGCCTTGCTCAACACAAGGCCCTCGCGAGGCCCCAAGCTCACGGGGAAAACAGCGCCAAGACCCGTGGGGAGGTGGGCCTCCCCAGGCCTCCTCTCGAGCGGCGGAGACTTCTATGCAACGCACGACCTCAGGAGGCCAAGGGTGACGCCAGCCAGGCCAGGCGGGCGCCAGCGCGCCAGAGGGGACAGTTTCCCCTTTGGTGCAAAGGAGGCAGGGGCGCACGCGAGTTCCCAAAGCGCCCCCCAAAGGTTTCCACTTCGGTGCAACAAGACCAAGACCCCAAGCCCCGCAGGAAGGACGTCATCACCGAGCCCACCACTGCATCACCATCGACTACTTTGCAGGCGAAGACCACCTTTCGTCAGGATAGGGTGTACCTCCTGTCCCCCTTTGAATTTGGCCACTGTAGGATTCCTTCCTGCCTTTGTGATAAGGGAAGAGGACCCGGGCCGCTATAAATAGAGGATAGGCTGCTCGGTAAGAGAAAACGAGGCAACCACCCGCAAACACACCGCGAGGCAACTCACCACTGTACTAGTTCATCCACAAACCTCCTCGTGAGGCAATCCACCAAAGGCAGGAATAGGGTTTTACGCTTCGCAGCGGCCCGAACCTGGGTAAACTCTCGTGTGCTATCTTCTCCCTTGCCATCGAGTGGGGTCATCGTGTTGTGGGCTTGGTGGGGGTGAAGCTGTTGGGCAATCTTCGCACACGCCCCTAGGTTCAAACTTCTTGGGGTTTTGCGGAGCCCGAAATCCGACATTTGGTGCACCAGGTAGGGGGCGTGTCGGAGTCTTCAGTAAGCTTCGCTTCCTCTTCGCCCCGTCGCGTGATGGCCGACGCCGGACAAGCTCCTTTCGGCCTCGGCGGAACTGCCTTCACCAACCCCGCCACCGCCATCCAAGACCCGCGCCTCAGCAGCACGATGCAGGGTGGCCGCTACCAGGCCACCAGCGTCGTTTCCGCCACCGTCGCAGCTCGTGCCGACCAGGCGCAGGGCAGGCGAACAGCGCCCACGGGACCAACATCGCACTGCACCCACGTGGGAGACCTAAATGCACATGATGCACTTCTGATGGCGAGTGAGATGCTTCGCCATCGCCGGACGCACGGGGGCTTCGACGCTTGGGCCGACCACATCGCCGAGTTGGTTAACGTCGTAAGGAGGGCCTGGCTTCACCGCCCCTCTTCGCGACCACCGGCGCGGGGCGCCGGGGGCTCGTTCGCCGCGGCCGCCGCCTCGCCTGTGGGCGGCACGCCCGCTTCGCTCCGGGGCGAGCCCGAGTAGGGCCCGCCGCACGCCGTACTTCTTCTCCTCCGGATCCCGGTGACAGGCTTCGGGACGCCGCCCGGCCACGTCGGTGGCGCCCTTGAAGAAGGTGATGGGGCGCTCCACGCGCACCCCGGCGCGCGCGCCCATGCCCAGACGGAGTGTCAACAACCCGGGTCATCCCGGCGGGAGCGCGCCAACTGGCGCAGGGAGCAGGCGGCTCAGGCTTCTGGTTAGGCAGATAACCATAACGGAGGCGCAGCGGACAACCAGGGAGGCAACCCACGTCAAGACACGCGCGGCCCACACCACGGCGGCGGCAGAGGTAAGCAACTTCGGGCGGAGGCCCGCCGCAGGAGGGTCTGTGGCCCGCGTGCCCCAGGAGGCGTCATCTCGGCACCCGGTGAGGCTGCCCTTGGTGTGCGCAGGGATGGCTCAGGAGGGAGCCAAGGCCTCTATACAGAGGCCTACGTTCCGAGCTACGTGATTCCTGCGGAGGGCGCGGAGGATTAGACGCCCCCCGCAGGCGCGAGCACCCTCCCAGAATAGGAGGATGTCCCGGACGCTCTCCTCAAGCCGGGCATGGGGGCTTCCATGGAAGGAGCACCAGGCCAGGTTATGCAAGCAGGGGAGAGGGGGAACGCAACGGCCGCCCCCACGAGCAAGCAGCGCACAGCTGAGCCCAGGGCCTCAGGAGCGACCACCTAGGAGGATCGGCAAGATACGAGCAGCGCGGGCCACCCGCGGCAACGGGAGCGCTGGCACGGCCCTCCGGAGGGGAGGGCCTTATGAGGCCCGCACGCCGAGGTCCAGCCACGACGCCTCGCGAGGCGGCTTCACCGACACAACACCTCTGCAGCTGCGCTGGGTGCATTGCGCTCATGTTTGGGCCACGGGAGCGCAATCCCGCGGCTACGCGGGGAGCAGTGCACTCAGGTTTCGGTTGTAAAGGCGCGCAACCGCGCAGTAATGCGTGGGATGGCTCTTAACCGAGTTGGGAGCACCTGGGCCGTGCGCCTGGGGGCTTGCCTAGCTATCTCCGGCCGTGACACTCTCACGTAATAATGAGTGGGCTGTATACGCCCGGAGCCGCCCGAGGACGCGGAGGGGTTCCATCCCACGCCCAAGTGGAAGCCCCATGCTCCGTGCTGGCGGACAACACTGCCCTCCAATGGCTATGCCCACACAACATGGATGCCCTACTCTCCGCGCTGGGGGAAGACGAAGGCGAAGACTAGCCTAGGTGCCGGACGCGGCTGTTGCTTGCTTCTTTTTGTGTTCGTATTGCCACTTTTTGAAATGAGGTTGAAGATTTCGTAACTCTATTTGAAAAGGGGCGGGAACTTTTTTCTCTTCGCGATTCCTCTTTCTTGCATTGAAGTCTCTTTTCTTTTGGATTGGCAGCTTGCCGAGGCCCATGCACCTTGGCCTTCCCTCGTGGCCTTCCAGAGCAGGCCAGCAAGGACTTGTTGGCTCGAAAGCACGCATCTTTTAGTGGTAGATTTCCGCTCGGGGGCTCCGGCCGTCGCCCAGCGCGACATCACAGAACCTCGGGAGGCTCAGACACCTCCCGGAGTAGCAACCGACGGAAAGGTATGGGAGCCGCTTGAGCGTCAAGGGGGACTCCTGAGCAATGCGCCTCAGGAGCCACACCGGTCACGTAGCCCCTCGCCCCTTGGTCTCGTCCTAGTGATCCGGCCGCCCCAACGGCGGTTGAGGTATGCGCGGGGTCGGGCTCCGCAGACGCAGAGCGCCGCTTGAGCATCAAGGGGGGGTTCCCAGGTAATGCGCCTCGGGAACCTCACCGATTGTGTAGCTCCGCGCCCCTTGGTCTCGTCCTGGTGATCCAGACGCCCCAATTGTGGCCGAGGCCTCGCCCTTTGGTCTCGTCCTGGTGATCCGGACGCCCCAACGGTGGTCGAGGTCTGCTCGGGATCTAGACCCGTCGATGCAGAGTGCCGAAAGGGCTCCCGGACCACCCCGCAAGCAAGGAAGAAGCCCTCCCTGACGGGATCCCCGACCTCCCTGGACGCTCCGCCCACGCCTCATGACACTCGAGCTCGCCACGACCCGATGAGCTAAGTACACCCGCTGAATAAGGGCGGAACCTTCTAAACAGATGATAGCCCGAATGCCGGGCAAGAGGCATAAGCGCTAACGTAAAAATACAGGCTCTACGGCCTGCTATGTAACCCCATCAGGATTCTTGTGGTTCTAGGAGAAAGGAAGGGCAGCGCGAGGGAAGGAGTCCGGCCACTCTAGGCGACGTGGCTAAGAGTCTGGCCTTGGGGGCGGCACGATCCCCCTCAGGGGGGCCCGCCCCGCGAGGGCCCGACCGAATGCCGTTGCCGATCTTAGCGTGATACCCTCGCGGACCTCTCGAGGGACGCCGGGGCGCATCGGCAATAACACAAGGCCCCGCGGGAGGCGCGGGGTCGCGCCAAGCAAAACAAACAATCGACGGCTTAAAGAAGGAGGAGGAATACGAAGGTAAAAACAGAAAAGTTAACGCCCCCAGGGGCTAGCTGTTGCTTGACATGACAGGAACTGGGAAGAGAAAATAGGAGAGGCCTAGGCGGAGGAGCCGCTGTCGCCGTCCGGGCCGTCGCCCGCCGCGGCGCCGGAGTCGTCACCCTCGTCGGAGAGGGGCTCTTAGACGAAACGCTCCACCAAGGACTCCACGTGCGGGCGCACCTCGTCCCGGAGTGGCCTCTGCTACTCCTCGGGCACCGGCTCCATGACGCGGAGAAGGTCGAGCTCCGGGATGAGGCGGCGAAGGTTGGAGAAGACGCGTGTCAGCGCGAGGTCCAGGAGGTCGCACGCATTGGACGCATTGTCCTCGTCCACCCGGGAGACGCCGGTCTCCAGCGCCTCCACCACCTTGTCAAAGAAGTTGAGGTAGCCCCCGTCGCCGTGCGCGCACGGCAGCGCAGGGGCCTCCCCGACGAACCTGCTCACCGCACCGACCGCGCGGTGGGCGATGTCCCGATACTGCTTGGCGCGCTGCACCTCCAGCATCTTCGCGTGGGCCGCCTCATCCTGGGCGGCCTGCATGGCATCGACGGCCCCTTTGACCTGGGTCTGGAGCGACGCCAGCTCCGCCTGAGCCTCTGCCTCGCCCCTGAGCGCGGCCTGGAGGGCAGCCTCAGCGTCCGCCAGCTGGACCCTCAGCGCGTCCGCCTCCTCCTGGAGCTCGTCGAGCCGGCGCCTCTTGGGCGCGGGGGCCCTGGGAAGAGGGGGCGATCAAGACCGGCGGGGCGGATGCGATTGTAAGAGAAGGAGGCGAGGGACAAGACATTACTCATCAATAATGGCCCAGCACCGGCGAGCTTGGGCTGGCCTGGAGGATCCCCCGTCGCTGCCTCCGGGGGCCGCTGGTGGAGCTGGGGACCCCGAGCGCTTCCCCGCACCTGCCGCACATCCACCGGACGCCATGGAGGAGCAAAGGAAAGGAGGAGGACAGGGAAGACAACTTGGAAGGAAGAAAAGTGGGAGGACGCGTCAAGATGGCAAGACCCCCCGGGCGGGGCAGGTTTATAGGCGCAACCGCTGCCCAGGGGGCGTCGTGGGGAGTGGAGTCGCCATGCACTCCTCGGGCGACGCGTGCCAGACTCGATCGGCGTGCTGCCCTGCCACACGTCGCTTCCTCTGCTCCCGTCGGGTCACATCCGCATGGCCCGAGGGGGGGAGGACGCGAAGAGACAGCCGCATTCAAGGAAGGCAATGATGGCCGGGAAGGCGCGCAGGCCTCGCGTCACCTCGGCTCGGGGCGTTTCCCGACGTCTTCGGGGAGTCGAGACGCCCACGTCTCATTGTGCGCCACGCGTCAAGATGGGCCCGCAGGCGTTGGGGCCCACGGCGCTTCGGGCCATCCTCCGTGGCTTCACCCAAACGCTAAGTCGAGTGCGCCTCGGGACCGGGGGCTACTATCGGCGTCCTGGGAACGAGGGTACCCAGACTTGCCTGCCTGCGGCCCAAGGCGTGGCCCACCTCGATGACCAAGTACGGCCAGGCGCGGCCTCGCTCAACACAAGGCCCTCGCGAGGCCCCGAGCTCGCGGGGGAAACAACGCCAAGACCCGTGGGGAGGTGGGCCTCCCCAGGCCTCCTCCCGAGCGGCGGAGACTTCTATGCAACACATGACCTCAGGAGGCCAAGGGTGACGCCAGCCAGGCCAGGCGGGCGCCAGCACGCCAGAGGGGACAGTTTCCCCTTTGGTGCAAAGGAGGCAGGGGCGCACGCGAGTTCCCAAAGCGCCCCAAAAGGTTTCCACTTCGGTGCAACAAGACCAAGACCCCAAGCCTCGCAGGACGGACGTCATCACCGAGCCCACCTCTGCATCACCATTGACTACTTTGCAGGCGAAGACCACCTTTCGTCAGGATAGGGTGTACCTCCTGTCCCCCTTTGAATTTGGCCGTTATAGGATTCCTTCCCGCCTTTGTGATAAGGGAAGAGGACCCGGGCCGCTATAAATAGAGGCTAGGCTGGTCGGTAAGAGAAAACGAGGCAACCACTCGCAATCACACCGCGAGGCAACTCACCACTGTACTAGTTCATCCACAAACCTCCTCGTGAGGCAATCCACCAAAGGTAGGAGTACGGTTTTACGCTTCGCAGCGGCCCGAACCTGGGTAAACTCTCGTGTGCTATCTTCTCCCTTGCCATCGAGTGGGGTCATCGTGTTGTGGGCTTGGTGGGGGTGAAGCTGTTGGGGAATCTTCGCACATGCCCCTGGGTTTGAACTTCTTGGGGTTTTGCGGAGCCCGAAATCCGACAGGGATGGAGATGATTCCAATGGGCTATGGCATCTTCAAAGTGTTGTAAGCATAGTAGGATGCTGCCATGAATTTTGCCAGAGCTGGGCGACCAAGAATTCCGTTGTAAGGCAGGGGGAGTTCGACCACATCAAACACCACTTTCTCAGTCCGGTAGTTTAACTCCCTGCCAAACGTCACAGGCAAAGTGATCTTTCCCTTGGGTCGGCTCCTGCCGGGGTTGACTCCTTGGAATGTACCCGTCGCTTTGAGCTCTCCGTCGGGGATCTGCAGCCTTTCAACCACCTTAGGGGAGATTAAGTTCAATCCTGCCCCGCCGTCAACTAACATCTTGGTTACTTTGAGGTTGCGGGTTGTTGGGGAGACTAACAACGGCAAACATCCGACCGCAGTGATGCGGTCAAGATGATCCTCTTCATCAAAGATGATAGGCGTGCGGGACCATTTGCGTGTCCTTCTGGATTCTGCAACTGGCTCCACGGTGTTGATCTCACAGGCCCACTACTTGAGCTGGCGGTAAGAGGAATGCAAAGATGCACCCCTGTCAACACACATAGCTTCAGTTGCCTTCTGGAACTCCCGATCACTGGACTCTTCATCATCCTCAACATCACTCATATCATCTTCTTATTTCTTCTCACGGCCTCTAGCAGGTTTTTCGTTCTGTTGCGGGGCCTTGCCGCGGTGGCCTCCTCTACCACCACGGCCCTTCCCGGCAGCACCATCTTGGCCTTTCTCCTTGTCACGCTTCTCGTATTCAGCCTTATGCTTCTCAGCAAGTTGCTCAACTTGGCGGCATTCTTGGAGATCATGGTATTTGGTGCGGTGGATTTTGCAGTATGGCCTGCCGGACCTTCCGGTTCTCTCTGCTGCCGCGGCTTCCCGGCAATCAGCGCACGTGGAAGCTCCCTTGCCGGGGGCCTTGGCCTTGGCCTTTTTGCCGGCAGTGAGATTACCAGAGCTCTCAATGGCCAACACTGCTTTTCCTTTATGCTTCTTGTTGCGCTTCCGGCTTTTCCCCTTCGGGCCGGGGGCATCGTCGTCGTCGTCGGAGTCGACTTCGACGCGAGCGTCCTCCCCGGGGAGTCGCGTTCCTTCCTCAGCACGAGCACACTTGTTCGCCAATGTGTACAACTCGTTGACGGTCTTGGGGAGCTTCACATTCATCTTGGCCTGCATCCTCCTATTGCGCATGTTCGAGTGGAACGCGGCAATCACGGCTGCGGGGTGTATCTCTGGAATATTGTGGTGCTATTGACTGAATCTCTGAATGTACTTCCGCAGGGTTTCTCCTTCCTTCTGCGGAAGGACTTGCAGGTCGCTGGGCTGTCCTGGCTCCTAGTGGCTGCCCGTGAAGGCGCCGACGAACTCGTTGCACAAGTCAGCCCATGATGAAATGGAGTTCTCTGGCAGATGCATCAGCCACGATCTCACATTTGGCTTGAGCGCCAAAGGGAAATAGTTGGCGAGCACCATCTCATCTCTTCCCCCGGCGGCATGAATGGCTATCGTATAGATACCCAGGTACTCCGCCGGATTTAGCTTCCCGTCATATTTCTCCGTTAGCTCAGGCTTGAAAGCTCGGGCTGATGGCCAGCGGACCTGTCGCAGCTCGCGAGTGAAGGCAGGGCACCGAACCTCATAAGGCAGGTACCCGCCAACACTGGGCGCGGGGTCGCCAGCATCTGGGCCGTTGCACCTGTCGGATTGGTGGTGTGCTTCCCGGCGTCGCTCTATGGTGACGCGGGCATCTTCCCTCTGCCGTTCTTCCAGAACATGCCGCTGGTCCTGGTGATCGTGCGGGCCGGATGAGACCATAGATGCCTCGTCGGGCTCATCGACACGTGGAGATTGATGCGGCTGCCTCTGGGTTTGCTGTTGCGGAGGGGATTGCACCGTCGGCGCGGCCCCCTCGATGCGACCGTCAGCCCGGGCCGCCATCATCGTCCACGGGTATCTTGATGGCTTTGCATGCTGTGATTTGCTGGCTTCGATGAAGCCGATCAAACTCTGGATGGTGGCTCTCCACTCATCCATCTTGTCAGCCGTCGGCAAGAAGTTTAGCAGCAGCTGAGCCCCCGTCATTGCTTCCGCTGTCGTGGCTGACATCGCTAGGGAGGCAGATCGCGACGTCGCTCGACTCCTGGTGGAACCAGGGGGCGTCGCCATATTCTCGTCGCCGTGCATCGGTCGCCAGGGCGGTCTGTCGTGGAGGAGGTCGAACTTGTGGGACTACGGTCCCGCTTGGTGCTCCGTCTTGCTCCGAGCGAGGTGGGCGTCCGACAGCCGCACCGGCGATGGGCGTAGCTGGGAGATCATGGCTTGCTCCAGATTGGGCACCGGTTTTGCGACCGCGGCCACCAGTGCGGCGGGGAGGTGGAGACTGAACGTTTTCTCCTACCGCGGCATGACGTGGCTTGAGATTGCGTCGGTATTTCCCCAAAGTGGAATGGATGATGCAGCACAGCGATGGTAAGTATTTCCCTCAGTTATGAAACCAAGGTTATCGAACCAGTAGGAGGATCACCACCACCCAATAAGCAGCACCTGCACACAAACAACAAATACTTGCAACCCGACGCGAAAGACAGGTTGTCAATCTCTCTACAGTAATAAGATAGATTAGGTAGTGATAGATAGGAGAGATAGATCTCTCAAGAACACAAATAAAAAGAGTAAATATGCAGCAATATATTTTTGGGTTTTTGGTTTTGTAGATCTGAAAACAAAGATTGCAAAAACGTAGATCGGAAAGCAATATGATGGAAAAGTAGACCCGGGGGCCGTAGGGTTCACTAGTGGCTTCTCTCATGAGTATAGCGCACGGTGGGTGAACAAATTACTGTTGGGCAATTGATAGAAAATCGAATAGTCATGACGATATCCAAGGCGATGATCATTATATAGGCATCACGTCCAAGATAGATAGACCGACTCCTGCCTGCATCTAACTATATTACGCCACACATCGACTGCTATCCAGCATACATCTAGTGTATTAAGTTCATGGAAAAACGGAGTAATGCAATAAGAACGATGACATGATGTAGACAAGATCTATTCATGTAGGAATAGACCCCATCTTCTTATCCTTAATAGCAATGATAGATGCGTGTCTTGCTGCCCCTTCTGTCATTGGGAAAGAACACCGCAAGATCGAACCCATCACAAAGCACCTCTTCCCATGGCAAGAAAAATCGATCTAGTCGGCCTAACTAAACCAAAGATTCGGAGAAGAAATATGAGGCTATAAGTAATCATGCATATAAGAGATCAAAGAAGACTCAAATAATATTCATGGATAGAAACTGATCATGAACTCAAAATTCATCGGATCCCAACAAACACACCGCAAAAGTTTACATCAAATAGATCTCCAAGAGACCATTATATTGAGAATCATAAGAGAGAGAGAGAAGAAGCCATCTAGCTACTGCCTACGGACCCGTAGGTCTATGGTGGATTACTCACGCATCATCGGAGAGGCACCTATGAGGAAGATGAACCCCTCTGTGATGGTGTTTAGATTGGATCTCGCGGTTCAGGAACTTGCGGCGGCTGGAATTGTGTTTCGTCGACTCCCCTAGGGTTTTTGGAATATTTGGGAATTTATAGGCATCAGAGGCAGTGCGGAAGGGGGTTGAGGAGGGCACAACCCATCAGGGCGCGCCGGGGCCCCCCAGGCACGCCCTGGTGGGTTCTGCTCTCCGCAGCCCACCTCTCCAGTAGTTGTTTGGCCCACTGGGTGTCTTCTGGTCCAGAAAAAAACTCCAAAAAGTTTCGTCGCGATTGGACTCCATTTGGTATTGATTTTCTGCGAAGTAAAAAACAAGCAAAAACAGCAACTGGCACTTTGGCACTATGTCAATAGGTTTGTCCCAAAAAATGATATAAAGTTGTTATAAAATAATTGTAAAACATCCAAGAATGATAATATAACAGCATGGAACAAGCAAAAATTATAGATACGTTGGAGACATATCAGCATCCCCAAGCTTAATTCCTACTCGTCCTCGAGTAGGTAAATGATAAAAACAGAATTTTTGATGTGGAGTGGTGCCTAACATGTTCATCACATTCTTTTCTTTTGTATAGCATGGACATTTGGACTTGTAATGATTCAAAGCAATAGTCTAGTTTTAACATAATGACTTCAATACTCAAGCATGTCAACAAGCAACCATGTCTTCCAAAATATCAACACTAAAGAAAGTTATCCCTAGCCCATCATGCTCAATCATTGATCCATTCATGAAAGACACTCAAATATTAGCTATGCCCAATGCTCAAGTACGATCATAGTGCCCCCTAGTTGGTGCTTATAAGAGAAGATGGAGACTCAAAGCAAAAAAATAAAAATTGCATAAAGTAAAAGATAGGCCCTTCGCAGAGGGAAGTAGGGATTTGTAGAGGTGCCAGAGCTCAAGGTTTATATTGAGGGAGAAAAAATATTTTGGGTGGCATGCTTTAACTGTCAACGAAAACGACAAAGTAGCTCACAATACTTTCCATGCTAGATATATCATAGGCGGTTCCCAAACAGAAAATAAAGTTTATTCCTTTTTCCACCAAACTTTCACTTTCCCTGGCGGGCCGTATCCACGGTTGCCTTCCATACCAACACTTTCCAAGGAATTTATTATTTGATAACATAAAGTAATTTTTTTTCTTTTTTTCATTTCGGGAATGGGCATCCCTATTACCGCCGCACTCTCGTGCAATGACAAGTGAATAAACACTCATCTTGAGAATAACACATCTAGAATGGAAAAATATTGGACACTCCCCACCGTTTCATGAGCGGTACGGGCACACAAAAGAGAAAAATTATTTTGAAAATTTAGAGATGGCACATACAAATTTGCTTGGAACGGCATGGAAATACCGCATATAGGTAGGTATGGTGGACTCATAAGGCAAAACTTGGTTTAAGGATTTTGGATGCACAAGTAGTATTTCTACTTAGTACAAATGGAGGATAGCAAATAGATTGGGAAGCAACCAAACCAAGAAACAAAAATGAGCATTGAACATAACTAACACCGAATAATGCACCACAAGTAGTGTGGCACCCCGGCTCAGAGAAGACCGGAACGCCCCGTATTCCAACCCAGGGACAAGTCTTCTAGAATACGGCATGGCTGGCATAGAACAAATCAGCTCTTTATTACCATGGATAAGGTTACAAGGGTACATGGATTACATCGGCACGGCGATACTACGCCTGCCTAGGGTAGTTCTATGCTAGCAGCGGAACAACGACGGTGGTGATGGACTCCACTCCGCAGGGACTCTGGCTAGAATGCGTATCCTAGCTCGCAAACTCGGGATCCTCGACAAGCAAGCAATCATGGCATGACCTGCAAACTGGCATGACACGCCAGGTGAGTACTTTGAATGTACTCGCAAGCTCACAACAAACATCAGCATTAAGTCAAGACAACATCATAGCAATCAAGATTAGGTAAAGATTTATCATTGCCGAAGGGATAGTTGAAAATAACAATAACAGACTATTCTCCCTGTACTCTGGTGACCAACTCGTGAGCACTCCAAGAACACCCAACGATTATCCTCGAGATTGTTACCAAGACTTGTCAATGGCATGATGCCCAACTGCTACCATACTCAGACAAGTTCTTCCATCATTATTATCAGTATTACGGTTGACCACCTAGTGAGGCCTGGACGGACTGTCCAATACCTTGGCCGCCGCTATTTGAATAGATTTTACACTCTGCAGAGGTTGCACTCTTTACCCACACCATGGAGCACATGGCCTCTTGATCCCATTCGGGTGGACCAGCGTTGCTCCAATGAAACCCGCCTGACCCGTGACTCTCCCATCGTACCACCGGCAATCATCCTCCCCCGGAGTCCTGCCACCGTCGTGGCCAAACAAAATGTCCCAAATGGGGACCTGGATCCAAATAACTCAACTGGGCTCACAAGGTTATCGCCGCCTACCGGGCCAGGGTAGCACGCGCGCATAACCTTCCCTTTTTGGTGGTACCGATAAAAGAGCACGAAGCCAGACCAAGTCAAGGCCGTCCCATACCGGCAAATGTGGCTGCATGGATAAGTCCGGACAGGTGACTCTCGATCAACCAACTAAGGATCTTATCCTGAAGAATCCTTCCGTCATAGCTGACACTCTGATATCATGGTAATCCAATAACCAACATACTTAAGCCACTGCTACCAATTCATACCCATAAACTGCCGGATGAAACCCAAAGTAATCGTAGACAGTAATCTCTTAATCCAACCATGTCATGGCATCATCAAGTGGGTAAACAACTAGCCACTAGCAATCCAGTCATTAACATGGTAGTCACCTATTCAAGAATTTACTCAAGCATTGCATAATCTAATCCACTTCACAAATAATCATACTTGCTATTAAAGTAATTAGTTTAACTATGATATTGCAATGCAATTATGCAGATGAGGTTTGTGGCTTGCCTGGGGATGAAGGAACCACCGGGGAGAAGTGCGGAGACTCCGCGGAATTGATTGCCGAAAATAGTTCTCTCTCGGAGGGGCTGTTTATGGGCAGGGGCAAAATAGTCAATTTCACAGCGTCAAACCATTATGAAAATGAAACCTATATGACGGGATCGAAGAGACGAAGAAGTAGGCTTTGGAATCACCTCAATCGGAGTTGTGAGTAAAAAGATATAGCCTGACGAAGTTCAGGGACTAATATGTAAAAAAAATCTTCACAACTAGCCCCTGACTGATAAAACAGAAACCGCTTTATAGGAAAATACGCTTCCTTAGCTGGGAAACGTACTCCAGAGGAGTACGCCTCCACTTATCCCAGTCAGCAGGTGCGGGGCCGGGCCACGGGCAGCTGACAGGCGGGTCCCACTTCTTTCTCTCTCCTCCCTCTCCTCCTTCCTCCTCCTTCTCTTCTCTCCCCCGACCGGGACCAGCAGGAGCGGCGGCCTCGCCGCCGCTGGTGACAGGAGGCCACAGCGGGCTAGGGCGCCACCAGGGACGGACGCGCCGCTCCATCCCGCGCCCGAGGGGGGCCGCGCCGGCCACGGGGGCTGCCGGAGTGGACCGCGGCAACGGTGGCCGAGAGCGGCGGCTTCACGGCGAGGGAGGGGCTCCGGTGGCTGCGGCGGTAGGGGAAAGGGGCAGGGGTGGTCTCCGGCGATGGGGTAGGCCAACAGAGGGCTCGGCAGAGGCGGAAAGAGAAGGAGATGGGCGAATTTAGGAGGATGGTGGCGGCGGCCATGGCGGCGGTTGGCGGGCAGAAGGGGCTCCGGCGAGGGGTGGAGAGGTCGTGAAGGTCCATTGTTGTGAGGTGGAGAGGTTGGTGAGGATGTGAGGGGCTCGGGGGCCTTTTATAGCCGCGGCGAGCTCGCCGGATAAGCTCGGCCGCGGTGGCGAGCTTAGCCGCGTACTGGAGCTCTGGGGCGACGTGGCTGGCCGTTTGCGGCGTCGGGAGGCTTCGTGGAGGGATGGAGGGGTCTCGGGAGCGCTCGAGAGAGCTCGAGGGAGAAGAAGACAGAGAAGAAGGCGACGACTGCGTGGTCACGGGCGGGAGAGTGCCGCGGCGGCGGCTGCCGTGGCGTGAGGAGGAGGAAAGAGGAGGGGAAGAGGGGTCCAGGAGAAGGACTACGACAAGGTGAAGCTCCTAGACATGGCTAGGTGTCGAGGGCGCGAGAGAGGCGACCGGAAAAGAGGGCTCCATTTGCCAGAGCGCGCTCTCAGGCATGCCGGACGCGTAGTCACCGCATGAACAGGCGCACGCGGTGCACTCTGGCCGGCCCTATCTTGTTAGGAGGATTGGTCATTCATCAGAGAGGGCCAAGAAGGAAAGAAACGAGCACAGGGATGCAGGAAGTGACTAGAGAGAGCTTGGAGACAAAGCAACAGCAATGTGTTTGATATGAGCTGAGAGAGTTTGAGCAGGAAGTAGACTCTGGTCTTTGGCTGAGAGCTATCACACACTAAGATGATCTTCTCCACAAAATTTCAACCCATTTAGATGAGTATAAGTGGCACTTGCTGTAGAATGCACCTCACTGGTCAGAAATGCAAAGTGAGAAGTGGCACTCACATACTTCCTTGGGCTGAGCTGAATTTTGGGGAGCCTAGTTATTTTGGCATATAAAGATACTGTATAAATTTCATACCATTTGCATAAACCAAAATGGTACTTCCTTCACACAGCATCCCACTAGACAGAATCTTAGAAAAATTGCTGAGGGAAAATGGCTAGACAGAATGAGCCCAAATTTTGTGGAGAGGTGTTATATGGGTGGGAGAATGTCCTGGTAAAATTTCAGAAATTATGGAGCAACACAAAATACAGTTGCTTCACAATCCAAAATAATGACCAGAAACAAAGATTTGATGCTGTGGTCACATAGTTCGAGAGATGATTCTCAAATTTTGTGTAGAGTGTTAATTTGAGCATATTGAGATCATGGTAAAATTTCAACTCATTTTGATCAACCTAGCTAGCACTTGCTTCACAAAGCTTTCAGTTGATCAGAAACTTTGGAAATTTACCAAGGAAGATTTACTAGCCAAATGAGGTTGAATTTTGGTATGTGGCAATGTTATGGATAGGAAAGAGTGCACAAAAAGTTTTAGAGCAAGAAAGCACATATAAAGGGTACTTGCTTCACAACATGACAGCTAGGGCAGAATCAGAAAAGGAATATTTGTGAAATATTTTTGAACATGACAAGGAAGGATTTTGACATATCTGAGGAAGATATGACCCAAACATATTATGAGAATTATTAGGGAATTTTTGGAATGATGGAGATGTGGGTTGCTTCACAACCCAAGGCAGACAGGGTTATTCCTTTAATAGGAAAAAGGAATATTCCCAAGAAAAAGATTATTGGGATTGGTTCAAGATGGAAATTACAATGTCTTGGGATGGTTTAGAGGTTGGCAAGCCACTAGGGAATAGGAATCAAGGGTGATCCCTCCAGGTTCCAAGACTACCAAACCACAGAAAAGCAAAACCAGACCAAAATCAAAATAAAAAAATATGGGCAAAATCCAGGGTGTTACAAGTAGGATGTAACTTCATTGCGTAACTATTGACTTTCGTGCATGCATAGGGAATCACAAACCTTAACACCAATATTCCTACTAAGCATAATTACTCACTATCATGACTCACATATTACTATCATCATGTTTCAAAACTATTACAAGGAAGCAAGTTTAATTTGTCCAATGATCTTCATGAAAGTTTTTATTATATCCTCCTTGGATATCTATCACTTTGGGCTAGTTTCATCTATTGCCATTGCTTTTTGGCAAGCTCAAACAAATTTAAGTGAAGCACATGAGCATAAAGATTTCATCTCTCAAAAGGGTATAAGTGAAGCATGAGAGGATTTCTAGAAAATTTACTAACTCTCAAATTAATCTAAGTGAAGCATGAGAGTATTTCTACAAAAATTTCCAAGCACAACATGCTCAAAAAGATATAAGTGAAGCACTAGAGCAATTCTATAGCTCAAAAAGTTTAAGTGAAGCACATAGAGAAATTCTAACAAATCATAGCATGATTTTGGCTTTCTCAAATAGGTGTGTACAGCAAGTATACAAAGGAAAAACTAACAAACAAAGCAAACAAAGATACAAGACGCTCCAAGCAAAACTCATGATATGTGACAAATAAAAATATAGCTCCAAGTAAAATACTGATGGTCGTTAGAAGAAAGAGGGGATGCCACTCAGGGGCATCCCCAAGCTTAGTTGCTTGTTTCTCTTTGGATATATCTTGGGGGTGCGGTAGCATCCCCAAGTTTAAGCTTTTATCACTCCTTATTCCTTCATCCATCCTGATCTCACCCAAAACTTCAAAACTTCAATCACACAAAACTCAACAAAATCTTCGTGAGATCCGTTAGTATAATAAAGCAAATCACCACTTTAGATACTGTTGCAAACACATTCATATTTTATTATTGCATTATAACTACTGTATTTTAAGTTTACCATGACTCATACCCTTCAATATAACCCATAGATTCATCAAAGCAAGCACACAATGCAACGAAAATAGAATCTGTCTTAAACAGAACAGTCTGTAGTAATCTGTACTCTACCCATACTTCTGTAACTCTAAAAATTCTGAAAAATTAGGAAAACATAAGGAATTTGTATATCAACACTGTGTTAAAATTTCAGCTCAAGATCACGTTCCAGAAAAAAAGTAAAGTTCATATACTGGACGGAAAGTTTCTGTTTTAGATTCAGCATCACTTCTATTCATCCTATGAATCATCCTAAAGGCTTTACTTGGCACAAACACTAAATAAACCATAAAAACACAATCATAACAGAGGCATAATTGTGTCAACACTCAAAAACAGAAAGGAAAAAAGCAAAAATTTATTTATGCATTGGGTTGCCTCCCAACAAGCGCTATCGTTTTACGCCCCTAGCTAGGCATAACGCATAGATTCAAGTATTTTCATCCTTGGTTTTGGATGAGGTGCTTTTGTCAAGAGGTTTTGCAAATAAAACATGAAACACATCATCCATAGCAAGCTTGACAAAACCTCTTGAATCTATGGGTAGAGTACTTTGTGATGGGTTCGATCTTGCGGAGTTCTTTCCCAGTGACAGAAGGGGCAGCAAGGCACGCATGTATCATTGCCATTAAGGATAACAAGATGGGGTCTATTCCTACATGAATAGATCTTGTCTACATCATGTCATCGTTCTTATTGCATTACTCCGTTTTTCCATGAACTTAATACACTAGATGCATGCTGGATAGCGGTCGATGTGTGGAGTAATAGTGGTAGATGCAGGCAGGAGTCGGTCTACTTATCTTGGACGTGATGCCTATATAATGATCATTGCCTTGGATATCGTCATGATTATTGGATCTTCAATCAATTGCCCAACAGTAATTTGTTCACCCACCGTGTGCTATACTCATGAGAGAAACCACTAGTGAAACCTACGGCCCCCGGGTCTACTTTTCGAACATATTGCTTTCCGATCTATCTTTTTGCCGCTTTTGTTTTCAGATCTATTATTCCAAAAACCCAAAAATACCTTGCTGCACTTTTTATTTGCTCTTTTTGTTTTGTGTTCTTGATAGATCTATCTCTCCAATCTCTCACTACCTAATCTATCTTTTTATCGTAGAGAGATTCACAACCTCTCTTTCGCGTCGGGTTGCAAGTATTTGTTCTTTGTGTGTAGGTGCTGCTTATTAGGTGGCGGTGATCCTCCTACTGGTTCGATACCTTGGTTTCATAACTGAGGGAAATACTTGTCATCATTGTGCTGCATCATCCCTTCCTCATTGGGGACATACCGACGCAGTCTAACGACACGTCAAAGGAATTTCTGGCGCCGTTGCTGGGGAGGAAGCAGTCTCTTCTACGTGCCAATCTCTGGCGTCGAGGAGACACCATGATCATCCACCAGGTTCCTAGTCACAAATCTCATCTCCTTGCAATTACATTATTTGCCATTTGCCTCTCGTTTTCCTCTCCCTCACTTCACCAATTTGCCGTTTTATTCGCCCTCTTTTTCGTTTGCCTTTTTCTCGTCAGATCTCTTGTTTTCTTGTCATCGTGAGTGATTTTGGTATGGCAGAAATAGATGATGGCAGAACTCCTAATATTGACGTTCTGGTAATCTGGATGCTAAAACTTTTGTTTTGGGGCAAGGGAACATTATAGGAAAAGAAACTATCCAAGAATTTTTCAATTGCGTTGGGAATTTGACTCTCGATGATACTCCTATACTGAAAAGTACTAAAACTTATGCGGAAGCTATTTCAGCGCTAGTTTTGAAACTTGAAAATAGGTTTATTTGTACCCATCCTACCTTGCAAAGATTGTTTTATGATCTACCCGTCATAAAAGATCCCAAAGCTAAGAAGTTATCCACCCTTGTTCTTATGAATGAATTTGATCACATAGTACGCGAGGCTAGGGAGATCTTTGATTTCTATGGTATGAGCTGTGAAAAACCGGTAATAAGAGAGATCCTTCACAATAGTTATTACATGTTGAGACATTTGCTTGTAAATAACCAATTTTTTTATGAGAATGTAAAAAGGAAGTCCCCATTTTAGATATGACCCAACAAGTTTTCAATGATGTAAATCAACAATATTCTTGGATTGTGGCCGGGAATCAAAGAGGGTACGTAGATGGACAACTTGATAGTGCTAAGGTTTCTATTGATGATGTGTTTCAAGTTTTATTTGCAAAACCTCTTGACAAAAACACCTCTACCAAAACCAAAGATGACAATACTTGAATCTATGCGTTATGCCTAGAAAGGGGCGTAAAACGATAGCGCTTGTTGGAAGGCAACCCAATGAATAAATTTATTTTTGTTTTTACCTTTCTGTTTTTGAGTGTTGACACAATTATGCCTCTGTTATGATTGTGTTTTTATATTTTATTTAGTGTTTCTGCCAAGTAGAGGCTTTAGGATGATTCATTAGATGAGTAGAAGCGATGCTGAATCTGAAACAGAAACTTTGCCTCCAGTGTTTGAATTTACATTTTTTACTGGAGCAAGATATTGAGCTGAAATTTTAACACAGTATTCCTATACAAATTATTTACGTTGTACTAGATTTTCATAATTTTTAGAGTTATGGAAGTATGGTTAGAGACAGATTACTACAGACTGTTCTGTTTAAGACAGATTTTGTTTTCGTTACATTGTGCGCTTGTTTTGATGAATCTATGGCTTGTATTGAAGGGTATGAGCCATGGTGAAGTTAAAATACAGTAGTTATAATGCAATAATAAAATATGAATGAGTTTGCAACAGCACCTAAAGTACTGATTTGCTTTATTATACTAACGGATCTCACAAAAATTTTGTTGAGTTTTGTGTGATTGAAGTTTTCAAGTTTTGGGTCAGATCACGATGGATGAAGGAATAAGGAGTGAAAAGAGTCTTCTATTGGGGATGCTACAGCACCCCCAAGATATATCCAAATAGAAACAAGCAACTAAGCTTGGGAATGCCCTCGAGTGGCATCCCCTCTTTCTTCTAACGACCATCGGTATTTTACTTGGAGCTATATTTTTATTCGTCACATATCATGAGTTTTGCTTGGAGCGTCTTGTATCATTTTAGTGTTTGCTTGCTTTGCTTGTTAGTTTGTCACTTGTATCCTTGCTGTACACACCTATTTGAGATAGCCAAAATTATGCTATGATTTGTTAGAATTGCTCTATATGCTTCACTTAAACTTTTTGAGCTATAGAATTGCTCTAGTGCTTCACTTATATCTTTTTGATCACGGTGTGCTTGGAATTTTTTGTAGAAATACTCTCATGCTTCACTTAGATTAATTTGAGAGTTAGTAAATTTTGAAGAAATCCTCTCACGCTTCACTAATATTATTTTGAGAGATGAAATCTTTATGCTCATGTGCTTCAATTAAATTTGTTTGAGCTTGTCAAAAAAGCAATGGCAATATATGAAACTAGTCCCAAAGTGATAGATATCCAAGGAAGATATAATAAAAACTTTCATGAAGATCATTGGACAAATTAAACTTGATTCTTTGTAATAGTTTTGAGACATGATGATAGTAATATGTGAGTCATGTTAGTGAGTAATTATGCTTTAGTAGGAATATTGGTGTTAAGGTTTGTGATTCCCTATGCATGCACGAAAGTCAATAGTTATGCAATGAAGTTACATCCTACTTATGGTGAATTATTCGGTGTTAGTTATGCTCAATGCTCGCTTATGTGAATTTTTGTTTCTTGGTTGGTTGCTTCTCAATCTATTTGCTAGCCTCCACTTGTACTAAGTAGAAATACTACTTGTGCATCCAAAATCCTTAAACCCAGTTTTGCCTTATGAGTCCATCATACCTACCTATATGTGGTATTTCCATGCCGTTCCAAGCAAATTTGTATGTGCCATCTCTAATTTTCAAAATAAATTTCTCCTTTGTGTGCTCGTACCGCTCATGAAACGGTAGGGAGTGTCCAATATTTTTCCATGCTAGATGTGTTATTCTCAAGATGAGTGTTTATTCACTTGCGGCGGCTAGAATTGTGTTTCGTCGGCTCCCCTAGTGTTTTTGGAATATTTGGGAATTTATAGGCATCAGAGGCGGTGCGGAAGGGGGCCGAGGAGGGCACAACCCATCAGGGCGCGCCGGGCCCCCCCAGGCGCGCCCTGGCGGGTTATGCTCTTCACAGCCCACCTCTCCGACAGTTGTTTGGCCCACTGGTTGTCTTTTGGTCCAGAAAAAATCTCCAAAAAGTTTCGTCGCGATTGGACTCCGTTTGGTATTGATTTTCTGCGAAGTAAAAAACAAGCAAAACATCAACCCGCACTTTGGCACTATGTCAATAGGTTAGTCCCAAAAAATGATATAAAGTTGTTATAAAATAATTGTAAAACATCCAAGAATGATAATATAACAGCATGGAACAAGCAAAAATTATAGATACGTTGGAGACGTATCACGGCACTAGGGCCGAGTTTGCCAAGATGTTGCTGCTGTTGCTCCTCTCCGGCGTTCCCCGCTCCAGCTTCGGCCACGGGAGACACGACGGTGGCGCCGCATGCGCCAGTCGTGTTATCCACGACGCCCGCCTCATTCTCCGCCGCCGTGGTGCCAACGGCGTCCGCAGCTACGTGCGAGGGGGCCTTCGAAGTGGAGGGAAACACAGTTGCGCCGGTCATCTTCTTGGGATCCATGGGTGAATAAGACGGTGATGAAGATCGACACGCTGCTCACGAACTCAGGTTCGCGCAAATAACGCACCCCCTACCTAGCGTGCCAAAGATGTCGGGGCACGATGCACACGATCACCTATGGGGCCATCTGCCCCTTTGTGGTTCGGTGGGGGCGAGATCACGTTGCACAAAGAGCAGAGATCATGGGACAGTGCGACAATGAGACACGGGCGTTTTACCCAGGTTCGGGCCGCTGAGAAGCATAAAACCCTACTCCTGCTTTGGTGGATTGATCGGGGGAGCACGAAGCACACGCAGAGCTCAAACCCAGCAAGGTCGCCTTCGGTAGAGCTACTACGCGAGTACAAGTGTCCAAAAGTCCGAATCTTTAGCTAGGTTGCCTTGGGCCTCCTTTTATAGCTCAAGGGGCGACCACAATGGCAAAACGGACATTATCTAGTGATTAGATAGCTAACAGTGATATCATACCTAACTCTGGCATTTAGGACAAAATACCATGATTGCTAGTCGAGGTGGCGTGCGGGGGTGCATCCCCGGCAAGCTCCGACCACCGCTTTGGCTAACTGTTGCTTAGTATCTTGACATGCCTCTGGACGGGTGTCAAACGGGCATAATCTGCCTTCCGATGCACCGCCACGTACTTAGCGAGAGCCACTTAGCCACCTGAGGGCTCGACACCGCATCGACAACTGACTGGCTTTGCGATGCGGTGGAGCGATGGCCGACCGGCTCGCGCCTGCCGGGGGATGGCTTGCCGGGTCTTCCCGAGGATGTGTGCACCTCGGTCCCCGGTAGGCACTGAGGACGCGGCTGGCATGGCTTGGGCATGTACTAGGCCATTGTATTGACCTTGCCGGTGTTGTTTGGCCAGCGTAGGTGGTTTGTGCCGGGGTCTTGGTCTTTGACTGTTGGCTTCATTGAGGGGTTCTGCTACTACTGCATGTGCATAAGTCAGGGGCACTGGGTACCCCAGTCCTAGTGCACCGACAGTTGGAGTACCCCAGTAGTGTTTTTTTTTGTATAATTCTCCTTCATGGACCTTGTAGGCATTTGATCTTCAGATTATGCGTCTCGCCTCCGTCTGGTCGTCGGGGAGTTCTTTGCGTAGAAGGTAGGCAAGGAATGGTTCTGTCCATGGTGTGATTACTACCATGACCTCGTTGGCCGAGGGTGTTTCTTCAATTGTGGAACCGCCGATGATTTGCTCATCTGGTTCGACTGTGTGGGGGGTGACCTGTTCTGTTTCATTAGCTATAATGTCCTTGCCGTCGTCCTGCCATACCATGGAGGGCTTGAAGAGCTTCTCTAGGAAGGTGTTCTTAGGGACGGGGTCGTGCTTGGCGCCCATGCGGGCAAGGACATCGGCAGCTTGATTGCTGTCTCTGGAGACATGGTGGAATTCTAGCCCTTCGAACCATGCGGATATCTTGAGGACGGCATTTCTGTAAGCTACCATTTTTGGGTTTTTAGCATTGAATTCGCCATTGATTTGCGAGATGGTGAGATTAGAGTCTCCCCGTACTTCGAGCCATTGTACACCCATTGATGTTGCCATACGAAGTCCGTGCAACAGTGCCTCGTACTCGGCCGCATTGTTTGAGTTGGCGTACATGATCTGGAGTACGTATCGGATGTTGTCTCCAGTGGGGGATGTGAGGATAACCCCAGCCCCCAGTCCGGCAAGTGTCTTGGATCCATCGAAGTACATTGTCTAGTGTGAGTATGTGCTGTATTCTCTAGGGAGCTCGGCCTCCGTCCATTCGGCAAGAAAATCGGCCAACACCTGAGATTTAATAGCTTGGCGTGGCTTGTAATTGATTTCGAATGGAAGGAGTTGGATGGCCCATTTAGCTATGCGGCCGGTAGCGTCCGTATTGTTGATTATATGATTCAGGGGTGCCTCGGAGACCATCGTGACCGAACACTCTTGAAAATAATGTCTTAGCTTGCGTGATGCCATGAACACTGTGTAGGCTATCTTCTGATAATGTGGGTATCTGGACTTGCACAGAGTAAGCACTTCTGATACGTAGTGGACTTGTTTCTGTACCCGGAATTTGTGGCCCTCGGCCTCCCGTTCTACCACGAGGACCGCACTGACGACCTGGTTGGTGGCTGAGATGTATAGCAGCATCTGTTCACTAGTACTAGGGGCTGCTAGTATGGGGTTACTGGCCAGGAGTGTCTTGATTTCCTCCAGCGCGGCTGCTGCCTCATCTGTCCACTCAAAGTTTTTGGTTCGTTTCAACAGCCTGTAGAGTGGCAGAGCCTTTTCACCAAGGCGGGAGATAAAGCGGCTTAACGCCGCCACGCAGCCTGCTAGTCTTTGAACGTGTTTTAGTTCCGTGGGGATCGCTAGTTGGGATAGAGCTCGGATCTTCGCCGGATTGGCCTCTATTCCCCTATGGGAGACAATGAAGCCGAGTAGTTTACCGGCAAGGACTCCGAAGACACACTTGTCCGGGTTGAGTCGTATATCATACTCCCGTAGACTAGCGAAGGTTTGACCGAGGTCCTCCACCAACTGACTGACGTGTTTAGTCTTGATGACCATGTCGTCTACGTACGCCTCGACTGTCTTGTCGATTTTCTTTTCCAGACATGTCTGAATCATGCGCTGGTATGTGGCGCCTGCGTTTTAACCCGAAAGGCATTGTGTTAAAGCAGAATGACCCGTAGGGGTTGATGAAGGCGGTTGCGGCTTGATCGGACTCCTTCATCTTGATTTGATGGTATCCAGAATAGGCATCAAGGAAGCAAAGTGAGTCATGTCCGGCAGTGGCGTCGATGATCTGGTCAATGCGGGGTAAGGGGAAAGGATCTTTAGGGCAGGCTTTGTTAAGGTCTTTGAAATCGACGCAAAGTCGCCAGGATTTGTCTTTCTTCGGCACCATGACCAGATTTGTCAACCACTCGGGGTGTTTAATTTATCTAATGAATCCGGCTTCAAGTAGTGTGGCGAGTTATTCGCCCATAGCTTGACGCTTGGGTTCGAAAAATCGGCGTAAGGCCTGTTTGACCGGCTTGAAGCCTGCGATTATATTCAGACTATTTTCCGCCAGCCTTCGCGGGATTCCTGGCATATCTGGTGGGTGCCAGGCGAATATGTCCCAATTTTTGCGCAAAAATGTGCGTAGTGCTTCAGCAATCGCAGGGTCCAGCTGAGCTCCGATGGACGCTATTTTATTGTGGTCCGTTGGGTGGACCTGAAATTTTAAGATTTTATCTGCAGGTTTGAACGATGTGGACTTTGGCCTTTTGCCGAGGATCACGTTGTCCTTATCCACAATAGAACGGAGTGTGGTCAGTTCTTCTGCAGCGAGGGTCTCAACTAGTAACTCGAGGGAAAGCGATGGTGTTTTGTTATCGCCTCGAAGGGCTATATCCGGGTCACTTATAATTGTGATCACACCAATGGGTCCCGGCATTTTGAGCTTCATATAACCATAATGTGGTATGGCCTAAAATCTTGTGAAGGCGTCGCGCCCTAAGAGGGAATGATGGCCACTGTGAAAGGGTACGATATGAAAAAGAAGTTCTTCGGATCTGTAGTTATCGGGGGTACCAAAAACTACGTTGAGGGTCACTCGTCCTGTACAGCGTGCCTCTTTTCCAGGGATGATTCCTCGAAAGGTTGTGATGCTCCGTTCGATTCGAGATCTATCGAACCTGCATCTTGTCTAATGTATCCTCAAAGATGAGGTTTAGGCCGCTGCCACCGTCCATTAGCACCTTGTGCAACCTGAAGCCATCTACTATTGGGTTGAGGACCAGGGCGGCGGGTGCTCGCTCTGTGCAGGTTATCGGTTGGTCATCCATGCCGAAAGTTATCGGTGTATCTGTCCATGATTTCCTTGCTGCCACCTAGTGTATCTGATCGAGTTCTCGAAGAGCTCTCTTCCTCTGACCTTTGGAGGTGAACGTCTCGTAGATCATTAGGACCTCTTCGTTCTTTTCGGGTGGCATTCCTAAACATCTTCCTAGGTGTGAGGCCACGAGGATGGCCTCTCCGCTCTTCACGACTTGCCTAACAACCCAGCAAGCTCGGAGGCTGTGAGTCGTGCTTGCGTTTGGCGAAGCAGAGCGTATGGGGCATGGCTTGTTGAGTAGTACATCAAGGACTGTTCTTTCTGTCATAGGATATTTGTTCCTTTTTTCGGCGAGCTCGTGCCTGGCCGGCCGTTGTGGGGGTACGAGCCTTTTTCTAACTCCTCTAGGTTGTTCAGCGTGGATTAGCTCCGTGTACAATTGTTGCGCTTTCTAGGTGCTTTCCATGGCGCAATACTTTCGCATCAGGTCCGACAATTCGGAGAAATTTTGGATGCGGTGACGGGCGAGGGCGTTGAGAATTCCTTCATCATGGCAATTACGCCGGAGGTTGTAATCATCTCGTGGCCGCTATGTCCCTTCATCCTGTCTTTGTGGAGGAGGAATCTGGCCCAATAATGATGGACTGATTCCCCTGGCTGTTGTTTGACCTCCCGTAAGTCCATTGTGTCGGGCTCTCCTGCGCTTGGAAAACGCTCAATTTCGGTGGTGGGTGGGAAAAAAATTCGTGCCCCAGTAGGGTACGAGTCCGAAATCCTGACGGCCGTTTCTAGTGTGATTGCGGGGTTTGTCTCGGCAGGTTTGGAGTACGTAGCATTGGCAGGGCCATGCAGCTCGGACTCCAGGTCGTGCGTTAGGCCGGCCACTGGTTTCGAATAATTACCTAGGGGAAGTCCGGATTCCGGACCGCGAAGAGGATCCTGGTGATCGGAGACCGGGATGTAAACCATTCTTAACGCCGGTGGTTGAGGGGACATAGTTCCGGCCGGGTACTCGACGGTGGCGACCAAGTGTGTCACCAGTGGGACATGAATTTCCCTGTCATTGGGCCTAAGCCCAATCTGGCCGTAGACTGAGGGTTGGTCGTCGGTCGTGCCTAGGGCTTGGATCTTGTCGAGTAACTCATTCAGCGATGAGGCTCCGGCAGAGTCCGTGATATCCGCACGCCTGGGGTTGGTTTGCGGTGCCATCGCTCCTAGGTCGTTTGAGGACGCCTTCGGGGTGTGTGTTGCCGGGGCCGGTTCAGGCACGTCGGCCAGGCTAGGCTTTAAGGCCGAGCTGGAGACAGAGGCTGCCTCAGCGGCAGGGTCTCCCAAGGTCAAGGCATCAGGGGTTGTGAGCTCTTCAAGGAGAGCACACAGCTTTGTTAAAACTAGATCTCTCCGGGAGTCGGTGATGAAATCTAGGTTCCCGAACATGACTTCTTGACCGGTGGTAAAACTTCCAATCTGGCCGAGGAGGTCGGCGGGATCGGCATGGAGCACGATGCTACCGAAAGCGAAGATCTGACCAGGAACGAAGATGTCCTTGTTACAGACTTCATCGCTAATGATTAAGCGAGCCATCGATCTTTCGGCAATTCACAGCGAAACTCTCAATGAAAGCACCAATGTCAGTGTCGAAACCGGCGGATCTCGGCTAGGGGGTCCCGAAGTATGAATCTAGGATCGATGGTTAACAGGGAACGAAGGAGACGATGTTTACCCAGGTTCGGGCCCTCGTGAGGAGGTAAAACCCTACGTCCTGCTTGATTATATCGATGAGTATGATGGTTACAGAGTCGATCTACCTCGAGATCAAATGAGCTAAGTGAGTTGACTTGTCCCTCTATGAACTAAGCTCCCTGGTTTATATAGACACCAGGGAAACCTAGGGTTACATGTAGTCGGTTGCTACCGAGGGCTTAAGCATGCCCATCTGTTACTTGACGGACACCCCACGGCACCTAAGGTTTCCTTCCTAACCGCGGAGCACCTTACAATTCGTTAGCCCCGCAGCGGCCACCGAATACCTCATTAGTTCGCAGCGGCCACCGAATACGGTGGCATGGTGGTGGTATTTGGCAGCAACGATGAAGATGGAGTGGCGGCGGCATGAAAACTTGTGAATAAAATTCAAAAGTCTAAAGGACTAGACGCTAAGACCAGCAACTCGACACGACGATGCAACCGCAAATTCAACAAAGCAAAACACCAAACAGAAAATTGCAAAAGGCTCAGATTGGATAAGATAGCATGAACTAACCCTATTTTTTTCTGGCTTTTTCGTGGACTGTAGGTATGAAGAACATATGTGATGAGGACATGGCTACCTTGGATATAGTCACAAATATTGCATATGAGTATTTATTTCAGGTGATTTCTGATCAAGGTTATGCAATAATTTATTTATGCTATACATAACAAAGGTACTTCAACTCTTTTTGTTTCATGCCTAATTACAGAACTACCGGACACTTGTACAATCCACATATGGAGAAAAGGGAAAAAGAGATGTTTTGGTGTTGTTCAAGAAGTTCTCTCACGTCACTTTTAGCCCAATAGAAGATAAAGTCCAAGTCTGTCACGGTTTGGACTCAGATTCAGACTGCATAGACATACTTGTCTCAAAACGCCAAGAACTTTTTCATCCGGACTCCGAATTGGGTGATTTTTTTTGTTGGAAAGTAGATTTCATATGCTTTCCAGCCCAACTAGATTCATCTTCAAATTCGTCCGGAGCATGGAGATATTGATGAAACAATCTGTTGCAGTAGAATCCGAGTCAAACTACAAGTCCAAAGGTGTTGCATCACCTCCACCTGGGCCATGGGCCTTGTACAACCTAGGGTTAGTATTAGGCTGCCTTGGGACATCCTCCCACCTCCTTGGCCGCCATCCCTTGCTCCTATATAAGTAGATCAATCTAGTAGCTTTTTCTTTGGGATTTGTTTAGTTAAAATTTAACCATTGCAACTTCGTGTACTTCGTTTGTGTCCAATGACCAGACCAAGACCGCTTTCGGATCCCCACATTTATCAATACTTCATCTATATTCGCAATGTCAGATTTCTTTATCATATTCTTGCTTGTTCTTCGATCGCTTGCAGGAAGAGATCTTCGTGGTCAGGTTGATCGTGCTCGGGCGTGGTCAATAACCTTTTGGAGTTGGTTTAGCGATTGTTAAGGCGCAACGTCGTGCACGTTTGTAGTCGGATCGTCAAAAGTTGTGTTCACCTAATCGATAGTTATCATCTCGTCAAAAGATCGGGACCCTCGCCTCTATCAAGTGGTATCAGATTTCCAGGTTGCTTGGTGAGAATTTCCAGTTTTTCGTAGTTTAGATCGCTTCTGTTCTTCATACCTACAATCCATGGAAAAGGCACACAAAAATTAGGGTTATATCACATATCCGAACCAATCTGAGCCTTTGCAATTTTTTGTTCAGTGTTTTGCTTTGTTAAATTTGCGGTTGCATCATCGTGTCAAGTTACTGGTCTTAGCGTCTAGTCTTTTAGAGTTTCGAGTTCTGTTCACTTTAGTCACACCACCGCTGCATCATCATCCCTTCTGTTGCGCCCACCACCATCCATCAATTTCCACCATGTGCTCCACATCGTTCATTGTCATACTTGAGGTCGTTCGCATCCATGCTTGATCCAATCTGCATATTATCTGGTTTGTTTTGAAATGAAAAAGAAAAAGGAAAGGTAGAAAAAAAGAGAGCAAAAAAAGAAGTAATGAAAAAAAGAGAGAGAAAAAAAGTTGAAAAAAAGAGAGAAGAAAAAATAAATAAATTTCAGATCTACCTAGACTCAATCTCGTATCTGAATTCGGATTGAAATCTGTTTTGCGCAGTGTTCAGTAAAACAGGCATATCTTCCTCATACGAAGTCCGTTTTGGCTCCACGAGTACTGAAATTGAAGATGTTGATGAGACGCATCTAAATAGTTCATCATGCTTGTTCATTATTGTCATTTCTAAATCAGCTTCTAAATAGGAATTTTTGCCCTCTGAAGGACGCGAACATAGTTTGCCATTATTTTTCAGGTTCGTTCCCGATTTTTTGACACCTCATACGAACTCGGAATTGAGTGATTCTTTTTTGAATTGAAAAGCTTGAGTCAATAGAAATGTTAAGAAAAAATATCAAAAATTTGGCATAATATGTTTGAGAGGAAACTTATAGAGAAATTTTGGTATATCCTGCTTGGCGGTTATTTATAATCATCATCTTTACTGTCATTGTGATCTTCACTTATATCTTGCTATCCAGAGCTACTTAATATCATCCATTGCTGCTATTTATGCTATGTCATGACTCCGTTAGTGTTCTAGGCTCGCGTCTCTAGTACGGTCTAGCCTAGGACCAGCGCAGTACCGTCGTTGAGCGTTTATTCAACATTGCATCTCTGAATTGATTATTGCTAATCTTTTGCTAACATATATTAAGCCTTCCAAGCTCCACATATTTCTACACCGTGTATACATACGTTCACGTGGTAATCACTTTACTCAATATTCGGATATATTGACACCGTCGGTTGCTAGTCACCACTTACTGCATGGTAAGAATTTGAAAGACATTGATATTTGCTTTACGGTGACCGTTTTACCACCACATCCCAGTAGTTCATAGGAACAATATTTTTGGATTTTGTTTCTTGTTTCTACTAATCATGACAAGATCTGGCGTCATCAGTTTGTGGGCTTCGTCGATCATGGGAGACGTGCCACCACCTAAGCAAATGTCACAACCGTCACGAGAAGTGCAAAGACATCCCAATACACACGATCAGGTTAGTGTTTCTATACCACCATTTAATGGCTGTTTTAGACCTGGTTTATATATTGAATGGGAGTTCGCAATGAAGGATATATTTGCTTCCCATAATTTTGCTGAACATGAAAAACTTAAGCTTGTGGTTAGTACATTCACTGGTTATGCCTCGGTTTGGTGGAGCGAATATTGTCGGATACACCCTAATTATATACCTACTACTTTGGATGATTTGAAGCTTGCCATGAGACACACATTAGTCTCTGCTTATTATACCCGTGACATGATTAAAAAGTTACAACATTTAAAACAAGGTAGTGACACTGTAATAAAATATTATGATGATTTACAAACAACCTTGTTGCATTCCTCATTAGAAGAAAGTGAAGAAAATTTTACGGATAAATTTTGGGGAGGATTAAACTGTGTTATTCAGGAGATACTAATTCATGAAGAGTGTTATCCTATGGACCATTTGTTTCGTCTTGCTTGCAAAGCTGAACAGGAAATAAAATGACGTGTTGCACACAAAGGGAACAAGCCCACGGTGCACATTCCTAGAGTTGATATGGTTGTTCCTTCAACTACTTGGCATACTATGACAACCACATCAATAGTTGTCAGGGCTACATCACCTTCACCATGTGACACGTCACCCCCGAGAGTGCCTACATCATCTGAATTGATCATAAGAGGTAATGACAAAGGTACTGATCTTCCACCTCCGCATGAGTATGATGAATGCCTTGTCAATTCCAATGCACCATGTGATGAGCTACCCATTACTTTGATCACACCACCTATGTTAGATGACCATGTTCATGATTTAACTTTGCCATGTGATCAAATAACTACAATATCAACAATTTTGAGTGCACCCATTGAATTAACAGTTGATGAGAAAGAACCATGTGAATCATGAAATAAATCATATTTGGATCAAATATGTTCGAAAATAATTATGCCACTGTTTAATCATTTTGATATGACCTCCAATCTAGGTGATGATTCTGTGTCAAATGACATGTTGCATGTTTGCTTATTTAAGCATGTTGTAGCATCTAAATTTGAAATAATTCAAGTTTATTTACCAATGTTGGCATGGTTTAATGATGAACATTGTCAATCTTTTGATATGAATAAGGGCTTCACTTATATGTGCAAACTGAGTTGAAATATTTGCATGCCTTCTACTTCTTGCGATAATATTTTGGCTTTATATTTCATAACATATGAAAGTTACTCATGTATACATGTGTCATATGTGCAAAAACCAAGGAAATTAAAATGGATGACCTATACATATACAACATGTACACCTTGTGATACGGGGCACACCCGTGTGTGTCGATCATTCACGAATTGGAGGGAGATTCCACGAAGAACACGAAGAAGACGAGGAAGAACGAGGAGAAATCACAAGAAAAACACTCAAGAACAAGTCCAATCACACATCCACTAGACTCACATACACATAAGATCCACAAAGGTACAAGAACAACAAAGGGAAAGAGGATACATGGTAGATTTCATCCCAAATCCCATGGGGAGATGGGGCCTTGAATCCAATAGGGATCTTCCCTTGCAAGGGGCCTTGACATCCACTAGGGGATATTCTCACATGGAGGTCTCATCTCCATGGGAGAGGTAGTGGAGGAGCTATGCTCACCAAATCTCAATACTAAACATAAGCTAACCCTAGAAATGAGGAGGGGAAGGAGTATATATAGTCCTAGGCAACCAAGGGGTAAGTGAGGGGCGAGATGGGGATACATGGGCCAAGCCCAACAGATGCCCGCAAGCAGCCCCGTGTGCACAGGGTAAGTGGAGCCCGTGCGCACGGGGTATCCAGGAAGCCGTCCACTTAGCCAGTGTCCACGGGCATGTACCGTGGGCATGATGGTCCCATGGGCACGGGGTCTTCTGGGCCCGTGCGCACGGGTTGTGTTGGGGATATAACCCGCCCTATTGGGTCGGGTCATCCTGATGACGTCTTGTAAGCAATACCCAAGGTGAGATGTGACGCTGAGGAATAAGACCGGCAAGGCGGCCTACCAAGTAAGCCGGTTTGCGGCCCAGTACCCGAAGACGGCGACTCAAGGCCCAAGATGTGGAAGGTTGGCTAGACTTTCTTTACTTAGGAGGCAAGGCGAGTTAGAGATATACTTCGTCACGAATCGTAGCACGACTCGGACTCTTGCAAGCTGATACGTCTCCAACGTATCTATAATTTTTGCTTGTTCCATGCTATTATATTATCATTCTTGGATGTTTTACAATCACTTTATAGCAACTTTATATCATTTTTTGGGACTAACCTATTGACATAGTGCCCAAGTGCCAGTTGCTGTTTTTGCTTGTTTTTTGCTTCGCAGAATATCAGTACCAAACGGAGTCCAATCGTGACGAAACTTTTTGAAGATTTTTTTTGGACCAGAAGACATCTAGTGGGCCAAAGAAGTGCCAGACAGGTGTGCTGTGGAGAGCACAACCCATCAGGGCGCGCCGGGGGCCCCCGGCGCGCCCTGATGGGTTGTTCCCTCCTCGGGGCCCCTCTCCACCGCCTCTGATGCCTATAAATTCCCAAAAATTCCAGAAATCCTAGGGAGTCGATTAAAAACACATCCAGCCGCCGCAAGTTCCAGAACCTCGAGTTTCAATCTAACACCATCACGGAGGGGTTCATCATCCTCATTGGTGCCTCTTCGATGATGCGTGAGTAATCCACCATAGTCCTATGGGTCCGTAGGTAGTAGCTAGATGGCTTCCTCTCTCTCTTTTGATTCTCAATAAAATGATCTCTCGGATATCTATTTGATGTAAACTTTTGCGGTGTGTTTGTTGGGATCCGATGAATTTTGAGTTCATGATCAGTTTCTATCCATGAATATTATTTGAGTCTTCTTTGATCTCTTATATGCATGATTACTTACAGCCTCGTATTCTTCTTAGAATATTTGGTTTAGTTAGGCCAACTAGATCAATTTTTCTTGCCATGGGAAGAGGTGCTTTGTGATGGGTTCGATCTTGCGGTGTCCTTTCCCAATGACAGAAGGGGCAGCAAGGCACGCATGTATCGTTGTCATTAAGGATAACAAGATGGGGTCTATTCCTACATGAATAGATCTTGTCTACATCATGTCATCGTTCTTATTGCATTACTCCGTTTTTCCATGAACTTAATACACTAGATGCATGATGGATAGCGGTCGATGTGTGGAGTAATACTGGTAGATGCAGGCAGAAGTCGCTCTACTTATCTTGGACGTGATGCCTATATAATGATCATTGCCTTGGATATCGTCATGATTATTGGATCTTCTATCAATTGCCCAACAGTAATTTGTTCACCCACCGTGTGCTATACTCATGAGAGAAACCACTAGTGAAACCTACGGCCCCCGGGTCTACTTTTCCAACATATTGCTTTCCGATCTATCTTTTTGCCGCTTTTGTTTTCAGATCTATTATTCCAAAAACCCAAAAATACCTTGCTGCACTTTTTATTTGCTCTTTTTGTTTTGTGTTCTTGATAGATCTATCTCTCCAATCTCTCACTACCTAATCTATCTTTTTATCGTAGAGAGATTCACAACCTCTCTTTCGCGTCGGGTTGCAAGTATTTGTTCTTTGTGTGTAGGTGCTGCTTATTAGGTGGTGGTGATCCTCCTACTGGTTCGATACCTTGGTTTCATAACTGAGGGAAATACTTGTCATCATTGTGCTGCATCATCCCTTCCTCATTGGGGAAATACCGACGCAGTCTCAAGACACGTCAAAGGAATTTCTGGCGCCATTGCTGGGGAGGAAGCAGTCTCTTCTACGTGCCAATCTCTGGCGTCGAGGAGACACCATGATCATCCACCAGGTTCCTAATCACAAATCTCATCTCCTTGCAATTACATTATTTGCCATTTGCCTCTCGTTTTCCTCTCCCTCACTTCACCAATTTGCTGTTTTATTCGCCCTCTTTTTCGTTTGCCTTTTTCTCGTCAGATCTCTTGTTTGCTTGTCATCGTGAGTGATTTTGGTATGGCAGAAATAGATGATGGCAGAACTCCTAATATTCGACGTTCTTGTAATCTGGATGCTAAAACTTTTGTTTTGGGGCAAGGGAACATTATAGGAAAAGAAACTATCCAAGAATTTTTCAATTGCGTTGGGAATTTGAATCTCGATGATACTTCTATACTGAAAAGTACTAAAACTTATGCGGAAGCTATTTCAGCGCTAGTTTTGAAACTTGAAAATAGGTTTATTTGTACCCATCCTACCTTGCAAAGATTGTTTTATGATCTACCCGTCATAAAAGATCCCAAAGCTAAGAAGTTATCCACCCTTGTTCTTATGAATGAATTTGATCACATAGTACGCGAGGCTAGGGAGATCTTTGATTTCTATGGTATGAGCTGTGAAAAATCGGTAATAAGAGAGATCCTTAACAATAGTTATTACATGTTGAGACATTTGCTTGTAAATAACCAAATTTTTGATGAGAATCTAAAAAGGAAGTCCCCATTTTAGATATGAGCCAACAAGTTTTCGATGATGTAAATCAACAATATTCTTGGATTGTGGCCGGGAATCAAAGAGGGTACGTAGATGGACAACTTGATAGTGCTAAGGTTTCTATTGATGATGTGTTTCAAGTTTTATTTGCAAAACCTCTTGACAAAAACACCTCTACCAAAACCAAAGATGACAATACTTGAATCTATGCGTTATGCCTAGAAAGGGGCGTAAAACGATAGCGCTTGTTGGGAGGCAACCCAATGAATAAATTTATTTTTGTTTTTACCTTTCTGTTTTTGAGTGTTGACACAATTATGCCTCTGTTATGATTGTGTTTTTATGTTTTATTTAGTGTTTCTGCCAAGTAGAGGCTTTAGGATGATTCATTAGATGAGTAGAAGCGATGCTGAATCTGAAACAGAAACTTTGCCTCCAGTGTTCGAATTTACATTTTTTACTGGAGCAAGATATTGAGCTGAAATTTTAACACAGTATTCCTATACAAATTCTTTACGTTGTACTAGATTTTCATAATTTTTAGAGTTACGGAAGTATGGTTAGAGACAGATTACTACAGACTGTTCTGTTTAAGACAGATTTTGTTTTCGTTGCATTGTGCGCTTGTTTTGATGAATCTATGGCTTGTATTGAAGGGTATGAGCCAAGGTGAAGTTAAAATATAGTAGTTATAATGCAATAATAAAATATGAATGAGTTTGCAACAACACCTAAAGTACTAATTTGCTTTATTATACTAACGGATCTCACAAAAATTTTGTTGAGTTTTGTGTGATTGAAGTTTTCAAGTTTTGGGTGAGATCACGATGGATGAAGGAATAAGGAGTGAAAAGAGCCTTATATTGGGGATGCTACAGCACCCCCAAGATATATCCAAATAGAAACAAGCAACTAAGCTTGGGAATGCCCCCGAGTGGCATCCCCTCTTTCTTCTAACGACCATCGGTATTTTACTTGGAGCTATATTTTTATTAGTCACATATCATGAGTTTTGCTTGGAGCGTCTTGTATCATTTGAGTGTTTGCTTGCTTTGGTTGTTAGTTTGTCACTTGTATCCTTGCTGTACACACCTATTTGAGAGAGCCAAAATTATGCTATGATTTGTTAGAATTGCTCTATATGCTTCACTTAAACTTTTTGAGCTATAGAATTGCTCTAGTGCTTCACTTATATCTTTTTGATCACGGTGTGCTTGGAATTTTTTGTAGAAATACTCTCATGCTTCACTTAGATTAATTTGAGAGTTAATAAATTTTGAAGAAATCCTCTCACGCTTCACTAATATTATTTTGAGAGATGAAATCTTTATGCTCATGTGCTTCAATTAAATTTGTTTGAGCTTGTCAAAAAAGCAATGGCAGTATATGAAACTAGTCCCAAATTGATAGATATCCAAGGAGGATATAATAAAAACATTCATGAAGATCATTGGACAAATTAAACTTGATTCTTTGTAATAGTTTTGAGACATGATGATAGTAATATGTGAGTCATGTTAGTGAGTAATTATGCTTTAGTAGGAATATTGGTGTTAAGGTTTGTGATTCCCTATGCATGCACAAAAGTCAATAGTTATGCAATGAAGTTACATCCTACTTATGGTGAATTATTCGGTGTTAGTTATGCTCAATGCTCGCTTATGTGAATTTTCGTTTCTTGGTTGGTTGCTTCTCAATCTATTTGCTAGCCTCCACTTGTACTAAGTAGAAATACTACTTGTGCATCCAAAATCCTTAAACCCAGTTTTGCCTTATGAGTCCATCATACCTACCTATATGCAGTATTTCCATGCCGTTCCAAGCAAATTTGTATGTGCCATCTGTAATTTTCAAAATAAATTTCTCCTTTGTGTGTTCGTACTGCTCATGAAACGGTAGGGAGTGTCCAATATTTTTCCATGCTAGATGTGTTATTCTCAAGATGAGTGTTTATTCACTTGTCATTGCACAAGAGTACGGCGGTAATAGGGATGCCCATTCCCGAAATGAAAAAGAAAAAATTACTTTATGTTGTCAAATAATAAATTCCTTGGAAAGTGTTGGTATGGAAGGCAACCATGGATACGGCCTGCCATGGAATGTGAAAGAATGGTGGAAAAAGGAATAAACTTTATTTTCTGTTTGGGAACCACCTATAATGTATCTAGCATGGAAAGTATTTTGAACTAGTTGTCGTTTTTGTTGACAGGAAAGGAATGCCACTCAAAATATTTTCTCTCTCTCAATTTAAACTTTGAGCTCTGGCACCTCTACAAATCCCTACTTCCCTCTGCGAAGGGCATATCTATTTACTTTATGCAATTTTTTATTTTTACTTTCAGTCTCCATCTCCTCTTATAAAGCACCAACTAGGGGGCACTATGATCGTACTTGAGCATTGGGTGTAGCTAATATTTGTTTGTGTTTCATGAATGGATCAATGATTGAGCATGATGGGCTAGGGATAACTTTCTTTAGTTTTGGTATTTTGAAAGACATGGTTGCTTGTTGGCATGCTTGAGTATTGAAGTCATTATGTTAAAACTAGACTATTGCTTCTAATCATCTAGAAGTCCAAACGTCCATGCTACAAAAGAAAAGAATATGAGATGAACATGTTAGGCAGCATTCCACATCAAAAATTCTGTTTTTATCATTTACCTACTCGAGGACGAGTAGGAATTAAGCTTGGGGATGTTGATACGTCTCGAACGTATCTATAATTTTTGCTTGTTCCATGCTGTTATATTATCATTCTTGGATGTTTTACAATCACTTTATAGCAACTTTATATCATTTTTTTGGGACTAACCTATTGACATAGTGCCCAAGTGCCAGTTGTTGTTTTTGCTCGCTTTTTACTTCGTAGAATATCAGTACCAAACGGAGTCGAATCGCGACAAAACTTTTTGGAGATTTTTTTTGGACCAGAAGACACCCAATGGGCCAAAGAAGTGCCAGAGAGGTGGGTTGTGGAGAGCACAACCCACCAAGGCGCGCCCTGATGGGTTGTGCCCTCCTCGCGGCCCCTCTCCACGGCCTCTAATGCCTATAAATTCCCAAATATTCCAGAAACCCTAGGGGAGTCGACGAAAAACACATCGAGCCGCCGCAAGTTCTAGAACCTCGAGATCCAATCTAACCCCATCACGGAGGGGTTCATCATCCTCATTGGTGCCTCTCCGATGATGCGTGAGTAGTCCACCATAGACCTACGGGTCCGTAGGCAGTAGCTAGATGGCTTCCTCTCTCTCTTTTGATTATCAATACAATGGTCCCTTGGAGATCTATTTGATCTAAACTTTTGCGGTGTGTTTGTTGTGATCCGATGAATTTTGAGTTCATGATAAATTTCTATCCATTAATATTATTTGATCTCTTATATGCATGATTACTTATAGCCTCGTATTTCTTCTTTGAATCTTTGGTTTTGTTAGGCCAACTAGATCGATTTTTCTTGCCATGGGAAGAGGTGCCTTGTGATGGGTTCGATCTTGAAGTGTCCTTTCCCAGTGATAGAAGGGGAAGCAAGGCACGCATTTATTTTTGCCATTAAGGATAACAAGATGGGGTCTATTCCTACATGAATAGATCTTGTCTACATCATGTCATCGTTCTTATTGCATTACTACGTTTTTCCATGAACTTAATACACTAGATGCATGCTGGATAGCGGTCGATATGTGGAGTAATAGTGGTAGATGCAGGCAAGAGTCGGTCTACTTATCTTGGACGTGATGCCTATATAATGATCATCGCATTGGATATCGTCATGATTATTTGATCTTCTATCAATTGCCCAACAGTAATTTGTTCACCCACCGTGTGCTATACTCATGAGAGAAACCACTAGTGAAACCTACGGCCCCCGGGTCTACTTTTCCAACATATTGCTTTCCGATCTATCTTTTTGCCGTTTTTGTTTTCAGATCTATCATTCCAAAAACCCAAAAATACCTTGCTGCACTTTTTATTTGCTCTTTTTATTTTGTGTTCTTGAGAGATCTATCTCTCCAATCTATCACTACCTAATCTATCTTTTTACCGTAGAGAGATTGACAACCTCTCTTTCGCATCGGGTTGCAAGTAATTGTTCTTTGTGTGCAGTTGCTGCTTATTAGGTGGTGGTAATCCTCCTACTGGTTCGATACCTTGGTTTCATAACTGAGGGAAATACTTACCGTCGATGTGCTGCATCATTCCTTCCTCTTTGGGGAAATACCAACACAGTCTCAAGCCATGTCAGAAGCCCAGGGTCTCAACCTATATATAAAGGTGAGTCCCTGAGGCCAATAGACTTAAGTTACAATCGATCAATAGCTCGGTCAAGCGAATCCGCTCCCTCGTAATTGATCACCAAGCAATAAGTAGAAAAGGAGGAGTAGGCTATTACCTCGGTCGTGAGGGGCCGAACCTAGGTAAATCGTGTCTCTCGATTCCGATCAACCTCGATCAGCTAACCACCCAGTTGCAATGGCCTCACGTCTAAGTCCTCACACTAGGACATCTGCCGTGACAAAACCATGACAGTTGGCGCCTACCATGGGGCCAGCGCATGGTGGTTTCGAGTTCTTGAAGGGCTCTTTCCCAGGGATCGAGGGATACGCCATTGGCAGGATGACGAAGAGTCGCCGTAGCAAACTCTACATCTACGACGCCGGCTGGGGTCCCGAGGCCGACTCAATCGAGTACAGGTACCGGGTCCCCTTCGGCAAGATGTATGTATTCATCAGAAAGATCGGCGAGTCAGAACCCGAGTCGGACATCTGCACCGACCTCGTCGAATCGGCTCGGCGCGCGCGACCCACCTGGAGTCAAGCCAGCTAGAAGCATGTCTTTGTTGGTTTTGTGCAGGGCGCAAAACGTGAGGAAAACTCCGTGTCTGGGGGAGGGACTCTCGTCTATTCAGATGATGGGTCCTCAACCGGAGAGACAGAGTCAGTTTATCAGCTTGAAGACGGCGGGCTTGGTGGATGTTCCGATGGCAACTGTATTCCGGACCCCTATGAGGCGCCGTGCCGAGCCGCATATTCATGGTCGGGACGGCGCCGGCTCTCCACTCTACGGTGGCCGGAGCAGCAACAACAGTTGACCCTTCAGCGCCGACTTCTCGGATGTCTAGTTTGGTCAGGCCACCGGCCCAAATTCTGCCTGAGCTGATGACTACCCTGACAACCTTACTGGGAACTGAGGTCACTGTGGAAAATCAAGCAGAACGCAATGCGGAGATTGCAAAGATACAGGAACATATGACCAAGGCCCAGGAAGACATTAACGCCTAGAACACCCGGAAAGTTGCACTGCATGCTCAGGTTAATGCAGAAGCAGAGCGTATGAAGACGGAGGCATGCGGCTCAGCCTTGATCAAAACGCATCCAATGCAGTTCTTCGCAGGAGGCACCAGAGCCGTTTACCCCTAGTCTATGAGCCCACGCGTTTGTTCAACTCTCTTGGAGCAGGCCCAAGTACTCCAGGAGCACCAGTTATACCCCAATTGACTTTCGAGATGCCTGGGGGCAGGGCGGCGGCTTAACCTCACCGGCCAGAGCCGGCCCGGAGGGAAGAGCCAGGCCCAGACCCGCCCCTTGTCCAGACGACACCGCAACGTATTTTGACACC
Organism: Elymus sibiricus; assembly: GCA_039707655.1. NCBI lineage: Eukaryota > Viridiplantae > Streptophyta > Magnoliopsida > Poales > Poaceae > Elymus > Elymus sibiricus. The sequence continues at coordinate 247,354,479 of CM077665.1, forward strand.
GCCGGGGCACTTCTCCAACCCGGTGGATAACATGGTGGCAGCGGCAGCCCGACTTACTGCACTCCCTATTGCTGGTGAGTCACCGATCGCGGTTGAAGCCCGGAACGCCATTGAACCATTACAAACATCGATTGCCCAGCAAGCTAACTATTCGTATAGTCGACAGCGTGTGCATTCAACTCCTTTGCCAAGTCATAGCTATAGCCGACATGCACAGTCGCCAGCAGTCTCCTGCAGTGAGCGTTGTCGTAACCCGCCCCATGTTGTGCATACGAATGCTCAAGCAATTGTGGACGAGGCGAGGGCCCGTTGAGAAGCAGAGGCAGCAAACCAGGGGGCTTGTCAGCCGCCCCCGATGGTCACGTCATCTTGGTGGCCGTCAGGTCAAATGCCAGAACGATCGTAGTTCCGTGCCTGGTGCCGGCTTTACTTAACGAGCGCATGCCTAAGGATTTTAAGGGACCTCGTAAGGTACCGAACTACACGGCGGATCTTGAGTTGGCGGCTTGGATCGAGAGCTATGAACTGGCTATGGACATGTTGGACATCAGCGATGCAGTCTGTGCTAAGTACTTCACCATGATATTGGAGGGGCTGGCTCGTACATGGTTGAAGAACATGCCCCCCAATTCCATCAACACCTCGGCAGAGTTGAAGGAGCGTTTCATCAAGAATTTTCAGGGGACTTGTAAGCAGCCTATGACAATTGTGGATTTGGAGCATTGTGTGCAGCGTGAGGATGAGTCAGCTCATCATTGGGCTCGTCGGGTCGCCACCATTATCCACTTCTCAGATAACCTTGTGGCAGCTCAAGCTCTTCTGATTCTAGAAAAGAACTATCACTTCCAGCCTCTTCAGCAAAAGTTAGGGCGGCTTAAGCATAAGTGCAAGGATATGGGTGATCTCATGGATGCACTTACCAGGTATGCCGACTCTGATAGCACGAAGGATCCTAATTCAGACGATGACAATTCTGGAAAAGGTAAGAAAAACGGTGGTGGTAAGAGTCAGCAACAGAATGCCCCGGTGCATAATAGTAATAACTAGGGCAATGGTGGAAAACGCAAGTTCCCAGATGGCGGGTCAGATTTTGGGCCTAACACCAATGCAGGGTTCAAAAATCAGCGTTGTAACGGCAAGCAACCATACGCTGGAGGGAAGCCCAGAAATTATGAGGAGGTTCTTAATGCGCCGTGTCCAAAGCATATTTATCCCAACAAGCCACCTTCTCATGCTTGGAAGGATTGTTATATCATGCAGGAGTTCAGGAACCAGACGTATCAACGACTTCACGACAATGGCAATGGGTCGCCAGGCGGGCCAAGTTCTGGAGGATTCCAGGGAACCGGCTTTGGCAATGGCGTCTCAAGTTCTGGCTATCAAGGCCAAGGGAACCACGGTGGTCATAATCAGCAATCTGATCAAGGTAATCAGTAGCAGCATAATCAATCAGGATATCAGAGTAATCCTAAGCAATTGAACGGTGGCCAGTACCATGTATTCACTACGAGCACTTGCAAGCGTGACCAGAAGGTCCACAAAAGGGTGATTCACATGGTTGAGCCGGCGGTGCCACAATATTTGAAGTGGTCTGAGCACACGATTACTTGGAGCCGGGCAGATCACCCGTCCCGTGTCGATAATCCGGTTCACCTGGCCTTAGTGGTGGCCCCTCAAGTGGCGGTTACACGTTTACTAAGATACTTATGGATGGTGGCAGCAGCATCAACATATTGTCCTATGACACTTTTCGATGAATGAATCTGACAAAGAAGGATCTTAAGCCGTCCTCTACTGTCTTTCATGAAGTCGTGCCAGGCAAGTCGGCTTATACAGTAGGAAAGATTGCTCTGGAGGTGCATTTTGGCGACGAATATAACTACAGGGCAGAGACACTGTGGTTTGAGGTAGTCAAGATCAAAAGTCCATATCACGCGCTATTTGGACGGTCGGCTTACGGAAAATTCATGGCTCGCCCCTGTTACATATACTTATAGCTCAAAATGCCAGAACCAAAGGGAACGGTTACGGTGTATGGAGATCGTAAAGTCGCCTTGGAATGTGAAGGAGGAGACGCTGCTTATGCAGAAACGGCTTGTGCTGCTAAAGAGCTCAAGTTTTATAAAGGCAACGTTGACCCGGCTGATATGACCCCTCTCAAGAAGCCCACCACTAAGAAGGACCCTCTCCTCAAGGTCCAGTCGGCCAAAGACACAAAGCAAGTTGATTTTTTCCCTGGCGACTCTTCTCAGCAGTTCACCATTGGGACATGAATGGATCCCAAATAGGAAAGCGTGCTCATCGAGTTCATCCGTGAGAATCGGGACATCTTTGCATGGAAACCTTCTCACATGCCAGGTGCACCGAGAGAACTCGCTGAGCACCACCTTAATGTGGATCCTAAGATGAAGCCAGTCAAGCAATTTGATAGAGGCAAAGTTGTCCTTGTCTTTCGATGAGATGTGGCTATCATTTTTGGAAGAGTCAACTTTGACAATCCGACTACGAATGTGCGAGGACGTCGCACCTTAGCAATTGCTAAACCAACTCTGAGAGGTTATTGACCACGCTGGAGCACGATCAACCTGACCACAAAGGTCTGTTTCCTGCACACAAACGAAGAACAGGCAAGAAACTGAGATTGCAATCTGGATTTTGCGAATATAAGAGGAAAGCTTTATTGATGAAAGTGGGGTTCTGTGACGTCTTGGACTGGTCGTGGAACACAAACGAATGGACGCGAAGTTGCAGCTATGGTGAACTTGTAATCTAAAAAAAACAATTCTAAAATGGCGCCCTAAGGGCTGTATATATGGGGGAATAGAGGGGGATTTCGTGGCCCCTTGGAGGAGGGGTCTGAAACAAGCCCTAACTTAGTTTCCCCACACATACGGACTCTAAAAACAGCCTATAATATGGTATTTCGAAATTACATGGGCCTGGCCCAAAAATAAGGTGATGCAGTACCTATAATAGCCTATGGACGAAGTTTATGAAGTGGCATGTTGTATATTTCATCCAAGCCTCCAAGCACTTCTTATGGTGGCTTCAAAGTGCGAAAATCACCACTGGAAAGCCCATTGTTCCTTCCCGCGCGCGCACCTTCTTCTCCATGATTGATCCCGCTCCAATGGCCATCCTTCTTATCCATGCTAGGTCCTTCATTCATAAGTAAAACAAAAGTATCTAATTTAGGCAGCATCATATGTTCATGAACATTAGAAGGATTTCCAAGAAACGAAAGTACCTGATAATTTAGTTGGCGTGCGCGGGATCTAGTAACTGGTCCAATATGTGTAGCTGGTGGGGATGTGGGTGTAACATTAGTAGGGATGTCCTCATGACAATTCCTCTGTCGTTTTAACGAGGAGAGGCGTAAGGCCATTGGAGAAGAAGTGGCCCGGCTCTTAGTTGTCGGGTTTATAGTGGAAGTTTTTCACCCGAAGTGGTTGGCTAACCCAGTGCTTGTGCTCAAGAAAAATGGCACATGGCGTATGTGTGTGGATTACACAGATCTCAATAAGGCTTGCCCAGCTGATCCCTTTGCCCTCCCCCGTATTGACCAGATTATTGATGCAACGGCGGGTTTTGAGAATCTGTGCTTCCTGGATGCTTATTTGGTTATCATCAGATAAAGATGGCAGTTGAAGACCAGGAGAAAACAACTTTTATCACACCCTTTGGAGCTTTCTGTTATGTGTCTATGCCTGTTGGGCTCAAGAGTGCTCAGGCAACTTACCAGCGTTGTGTTCAGAATTGCCTCCATGGACAGATTGGACGCAATGTTCATGCTTATGTTGATGGCATTGTGATGAAGTCAAGGAAGAAGGAAACCTTGCTTGAGGATTTGAAGGAAACCTTAGACAATCTCCGGGTATACAAGATGATGCTTAACCCGTCCAAGTGCATTTTTGGGGTGCCTGCAGGAAAACTGCCAGGTTTTCTGGTTTCGGAGAGGGGCATCAAAGCTAACCCGGAGAAAATTTAGGCTATCACTTCCTGGTGTAAACCGGCATGTATCAATGATGTGCAGCGCCTGGCGGGTCACATTGCGGCCATGAGCCGGTTCATAAGCCACCTAGGTGAAAAGGCGATTCCGTTATACCAGATGATGAAAAAGACTGATAATTTTGTCTGGAGTGATGCTGCTAATGAGGCTTTTGAAGAACTTAAGAGGCAGTTGACTGAGCCACCCGTCTTGGCGGCTCCGATCGACAAAGTGCATATGCTCCTATACCTGGCAGCTAATAATTGGGCCATCAGCGTGGCAGTTGTCGTGGAACGCAAGGAGGCAGGGAAGGAGTACCCAGTCCAACGGCCGGTTTATTATGTCAGTGAAGTCTTATCAGAGTCCAAGAAGAGATATCCGCATTGGCAGAAATTGGTGTTTGGAGTGTTCATGGCTAGTCACAAATTAAAGCAGTATTTCCTTGGGCATCCAATCACTGTGGTCAGTTCGGCTCCTCTGGGAGATATCATCCAAAACAGAGAAGCTACAGGCCGGGTTGCTAAGTGGGCAATTGAGCTTGGGCCTCATCATTTGAGATATGTGCCCAGGACTGCTATCAAGTCTCAAGACTTGGTAGATTTCATTAATGACTAGACAGAGTTACAAACACCCGAGGAAAGAGCAGATAATACATATTGGACGATACCCTTTGACGGATCCAGGCAATTGGAAGGCTCGGGGGGGCTGGAGTTATTTTATCTTCCCCACGAGGTGACAAGTTTTGTTACTTCCTACGGCTTATGTTTCCCTGTACTAACAATGCAGCTGAGTATGAGGCTTTGTTACATGGGCTCCGCATGGCTAAGGAAATGAACTTAGGCCGAGTCAGATGCTTGGACGACTCAAACCTCGTTACACAGCAAGTTTCAGGGAAGTGGGATTTTAAAGACCCGCTCATGGCGGCTTATCGTCGGGCAGTGACTAACATTGATGATCACTTTAAAGGATATCAAGTGGATCACATAGACAGTCAGCTTAATGAGGCGGATGATGCTTTATCTCGGCAGGTTCTCAGCGTAAGCTGGTTCCCCCCAATGTGTTCCTGGATGTGTTGTATAATCCTTCTGTCAAGTTACCTTCAGAAGAAGATCTGGCTATCCCAGACCCAGAAGGGAAGTTGGTGGCGGCTCTACGAGCAACTCCAGATTGGATAGTACCTTATCTGGCTTATTTAACCCGGGGTGAGCTTCCAGAGGAAGAGCTCCTGGCCCGGTAGATCATAAGGCGATCTAAGTCCATGACTCTTATCAATGGCGAGTTGCATCGATGCAGCGTAACTGGCGTGTTTCAACACTGCGTTTCCCCTGACGAGGGCAGGGAGATTTTGCATGAAATTCATCCAGGAGATTGTGGTCATCAAGCTGGGTCAAGATCATTGGTGGCCAAGGCTTTCAGACACGGCTTTTACTGGTTATCTGCTCATGCTGACGCAGAAGACATTGTTCGCAAGTGTGATGGTTGTCAGAAATTTGCATGACAAGCTCACGTGCCGGCTCAAGAACTACGGATGATCCCAATAACTTGGCCATTTGCGGTTTGGGGGCTTGATATGGTTGGTCCGTTCAAGAGATCTAAGGATAAAAAGACTCACCTTTTGGTGCCGGTTGATAAATTTACCAAGTGGGTTGAAGCAGAACCAGTCAGCAATTGTGAGGCGGCAATTGCAGTTCAGTCTGAGAAAAAGTTGATCTTTCGTTTTGGTTATCCTCATAGTATCATCACTGATAATGGGACAAATTTGTCTAAAGGTGCTATGAAGACGTTCTATCAGAAGGAGCATATCCGGCTTTATGTTTCATTTGTGGCTCATCCATAGTCTAATGGCCAGGCAGAGCGTGCTAACCAGGAAATATTACGAGGGATTAAACCCCGGCTCATGGCTCCTTTGGAGTGTACTCCGGGTTGTTGGGTTGAAGAACTTCATGCAGTTCTTTGGAGCATAAGGACTACCCCCAACAGATCAACGGCCTACACGCCGTTATTTATAGTTTACAGCGCAGAGGCAGTTGTTCCAAGTGACATACATCATGACTCGCCCCGAGTGGCGGCTTATGTTGAGACGGACAATGAGACGGCTCGACAAAATTCTATTGACGCCTTGGAGGAGGAATGTGATCTTGCGGCGGCTCGATCTGGTATTTATCACCAAGACCTTCGTCGTTATCACAGTCAAAGAATTCGCAGCCACAGTTTCCAGGAGGGCGACTTAGTGCTCTGTTTGATTCAAGATCAGACAGGCATGCATAAGCTTTCACCTCCTTGGGAAGGGCCCTTTGTGGTTAGCAAAAACCTCAATAATGGATCATATTATCTTATTGATATACGTGAACACAATAAGTCACGTACCTCTCAGGAGGAGACCAACAGGCCCTGGAACATTGCTCATCTTCGGCCTTACTACACTTAAGCCACTGGCTTTAGTCATTGTACATACCTACATCATGTATATAGCTTTTATGATCAAGTATAATAAAGTCGGCATCCCCAAAACTCTGGGCCTCTGTCGTTTCATCTCATATATTGTGCATGAGTTTTTTATTTATTGATCATTGGTCACTTGGGGGCTTCCATCTCACCGAGTTTAGCTTTCTCACCCTCTTGACCCGGCAAAAACGCCACAATATATTGGTTAAACTTGCATGTTTGCTTGATGCTACTCCAAAAAGGTGACCCGCCGTACTCTTAACAAGTCAATCTTTATGACCCTGAACTTGTTAAAGTTAAAACGGCGGCTTAAGTCACATGAGAACCGGCTTACAAAAAGCAAGGATAAACCAAGGCTATCATGCCAGCTTCATTGAAGCAAGACTTGAGCCTTGAAAGCCAGTCTTTTTGTTGAGCCTCGAAAGATGACTTATAATTCACTCCATAGATATATGGGGATATTGTTTATTTCTGTTTTTCAGGAATTTTTCTCCCTAAAAATCCCCGGGTCAAAAGAACTCCGGGTTATTCATGCTCATCATTGAGTCTTCATCGACCATGAGTCGCCAGATTATTCATCTGAAATCTCTTTTTAATGACTATAAGTCGTCGGTCGATGACTCGCCGGATCTTTCCACTTCAAGTATTATTTGGTGGAATTTGTTTTCCTGGTATACTTTTTGCATATACATGTCGCTACAGGCGATTTATCAAATACAAGGGCAAGCAACAGGTTGTACGGTTCCAAACAAACTGATAAAGGCAACTTGACATACTTGTTGATATACAAACCCTTCGTCATCAAATTTAGATTGGATCAAAAGTTAAAACGTGCACGAATGCACGGCACAGGCAACCAGTTGTTTGCTTAAGTTATTACATGGCTACAATTGAGCCCAGAATTTCGGATCAAGGTTTTTGAGTAGAAATTACTCCTGTCACCCGACTTCCGAGCCATCCGGGTTAGCTCCGGGCTGACCTCTCGCATGTGATGCCTCCGGGTTATCCTGCGCTGATTCTTCTGTGTCTTGGATCTGAAGGTTGTCCACATCCCAGTTGGCATAGATTAAAGCTTGGAAAATGGCTTCTTCATGCAATATAGGGGACGGGTCAACATCATGGACGAAAATATGCTTACGACGTTGAGGACTTAGTTCTACAGCTTCAAAAGTTGGCTCTGAACTCGCGAGTTGTTGTCGTCATAAACCGCCTGATACTTCTTCCGATCCATCTCTACAACTAGTTGGCTGGCCAGCACTCGAGTGTCCTTTACGCAACGAGCATAGTCAGCAGCGGAGAATTCTAACCCGTCATCTTTGTACTGAGGAAATCCTCGGGCCATCTCTGTAGGATCCGGATCTCCTGAATAAGCCACGACCCGGCTCAAAGATGCCATTGCACCTACTTGGGCGGTTGATCTTTTCAGCTCGCGATTTGCTTTGGGATCGTTGAGAGGCGTCTCAGCACACCCTTGATGAACTTCACCGGCTCTTTGTCACCCATGACAACTTTGATGGTGTAGAGACTTCTAGCGTATAATTGTTCAGCCAACGAATATACAGCCTTTAGTTTCATCACGCGGTTGTACTGGAGATTGCGAGTTCGGATGCCTGCAAACAATTCAAGTGTGTGAGTCGCCAGGTGCGTTTTTATTCATACATGATTATTTGAGCGGGTTATCATGAGCTCATAAAAAAATCCTTACCAAAGACGGCTTGAGTCATATGAGCAATATGCCATTTTTACCCGGACAACTCTTTAGTAACGGGTCTCAATTGACCTTCAACGTCTTCCGCGCGCTTGATCAAGGCGGCTTTTTCAGTCTCGAAAGACTTTTTCTCTACTTCAAAGCCCTCCTTGATTTTCTCCAATTCTTCCAATGAAGATTGCAGGCGCAATTCAGCTTTGGCTCGGGCGGCTTGCTGTAGTTCCAGATCTTTTTTCAAGCCGGTCGCATTTGACTCAGCTACGTTCACAGCTTCCTGCACAGTGAGAGTTATTACTTTAGATATTCTTTAGTCCTAAGCCGGGAACAAGGTGCAGCCTGACATTTGGGGGCTATAACAAGCAAAGTTTTTATTAAGTCCCAAGCAGATTGCAAGCAATATACTTGACACTTGGGGGCTAATGTATATCAGTTTTTTCTTCCAGCACATGATACGGGAAGACCCGGCTCATCTCATGAAGATGAGCCGGCCCTTGGGGGCTACAGGTCGATTCTTCAGACATATTATATTAAGAAGACCCGGCTCATCTCATGAAGATGAGCTGACCCTTGAGGGCTATAGGTTGATTCTTCAGAAGTTCTATAAGACCCGACTCATCTCATGAAGATGAGCCGGCCCTTGGGGGCTACAGGTTGATTCTTCAGAAGTTCTATATTTACAAGACTCGACTCATCTCATGAAGATGAGCCAGCCCTTGGGGGATACACACGGATATATAGAGTACAGACAAAATTGAGCATACCTCATATTTTCTCCTCATCATACCAACCAGGTTGGCTTCCATTTCCTAACTTGTAGAGAGGCGGCTTAAATAGCCGGCGTGCAATTCTTCAGCACTGAACTCCTCATAATTGGGAAGTTCAAGCTTAGTCTTCCCCTCCTCGGGCAATGGCGTCTCACCCTTGCCGGTAAGCTTGGTCTGCACATTGGGGGTCTCTGGAGCTATGTAACCCGTCCCATTGATAGTAATCTCCTCGTGGTTCTTCTCATGAGATTGAGCATCTTCAGTTGCTTTATGAGGAATGGGCGGGTTAAGATTATCTGCCAGGTTAGATTCAACATCTATAGCCTCAGTGCTTGCCGGTTCATTATGCTGGGGAGGTTTATCTTGGTCGTCCTGATGATCTTCGGGGTTCTCAATATGAGCTTCAGGAGTCACAAAAGTCGGATTTTCTGGCTCAGGGACCTTAGGATCGGTTGATGACTAACCAACCTTTCTTTTCTTAGTCTTAGCCTTGGCTCTACAAACAAGACAAGAGAATGAAGCGTATGCAAGGCTAAGTATGAATAAGCAATATATGGTATAAGCAAGAAGTTTACCCTAGGTTGATAACGAGGGGTGGCAGCTTTGTGGCGGTTGAGTCGCCCGATGAAGGTGATGACTCCTGATAATTTGAATCAGAAGGTTTAAGATGTTGCCGGATAAGGCCATCTTTTGGAAGAGAAGGGGTTGGACTATGAGGCACCTCATTCTGTCGCTTGCGGGTGGATGACTTGTTGGGTAAGCCGGCCACAAGGTCACCGGAGCTGCTCCGAGTATGGCGCCTTGATTCATGCTGAGTATTCTTCAAAATAAAATTGGGATCCAAATGAGCATCCGGGTGAGAAAAACCTACTTTCCGAATAACCCGCCTTGTTTCCTTGGAGACAAGGATTCTGAGCCGGACGAGATGGAAAATACCTCAACATCTTCCGCACGGCTTGTTGCAGCATCACCCTAAGAGTAAGAGGCGTCAGCAAGTTCAATAAAAGACGGCCAAGGTGAAAGCACATTTGCTCCCTTGGTGGTTTTGGTAATTAATAACAACATATATGTCATTGAACTAATGTTTCCACTAAGCATATTTCAGGAAAAGTTCAATGATAGGGATGGCAAAAGGATTGTGGAGAAACCCCAAGTTGCAAGGAAATGGATTGGCAAAGCTTCAAGCAAGAGGACTTTACATTTTACTTTGTGGGAAATCACTTTGAGTCCAGAGGAAAGCCAATACTATTAAAAGGGGGTAAGGTACTGTTGGTGAACAAGATGCTCCACGTGCACAAGTGATAGTCACCAAAAACACCCACAAGCTCTTCCACAAAAGTCTGTCGAAAGCCAAATATCCAAAATCGGTGCAACCAACAATTCCCACTCGGTGCCACCGATTCCCAAACTCAGATAGGCCCATGCCAAACCCTAGCACATCGGTGCAACCGATTCCAGTTCGGTGCCACCGAGTTTAGGTTGCCAACTTTCTGTTTAGCCATTTTCAGTCTTCGGTACCACCGAGTTTTGCCAGTCGGTCTCACCAAGTTTTTGGACCAACTCTCTAGATAGCCATTCACAAGTATCGGTACCACCGAGAATTGTGAATCGGTGCCACCGAGTTTTTGGACCAACTCTCTGGTAACTCATGGTCAAGAATCGGTACCACCGAGATGTGAATATCGGCGTCACCGAGTTGCGCAATCTGACCGTTGGTCACCTAATCGGTACCACCGAGATTTATATATCGGTCTCACCGAGATTCAAAAGTTGTCACCTTTTGGTCACTTCGGTACCACCGAGATTCACATATCGGTGTCACCGAGTTGGTCACTTTAGGTGTAACGGTTGGATTTTTGGGGATGCCTATATATACCCCTTCACCACCACCTACTCGAAAAAGAAGCACTCAGAACTATTCCATACTAGCCCCATCATATTTTCTGAGAGAGAGAGCCACCTACCCTTGTGTTGAGATCAAGCCATTCCACTCCATCCATATGAATCTTGATCTCTAGCCTCCCCAAGTTGCTTTCCACCAAATCAATCTCTTCCGCCATAGCCAAATCTGTGAGAGAGTGATTGTGTGTTGAGGAGTCTATCATCTTGAAGCACAAGAGCAAGGAGTTCATCGACATTGCTGAGCCTATTACCTTTTGGAGGGTGGTGCCTCCTAGATTGGTTAGGTGTCACTTGGGAGCCTCCTACTTCGTGTTGTGGAGTTGAACCAAGAAGTTTGTACGTGCAAGGACATCGCCTACTTCGTGAAGATCTACCCATAGTGAGGCTAGTCCTTCGTGGACGGAAGCCGTTATTTAATAGTCAAGGTTGCTACTTCGTGGACCCTTATGGGTGGAGCCCTCCGTGGACTCTCGCGACCGTTACCCTCCGTGGGTTGAAGACTCCATAAACATGGACATACGATAGCACCACCTATCGGAACCACGGGAAAAATATTCGTGTCTACAAATTGCGTTTGATCTTCCTTCCAACCCTCTACTATACATGCTTGTTGTTACTTTCCGCTGCTATACTCTTAGACATGCATGTGTAGGGTGTACTTGACTTGCTATCATTGCTAAAATCTGCCAACACTTAAAATTGGGAAAAGGTAGAATTTTTATTTGGTCAAGTAGTCTAATCACCCCCCCCCTCTAGACATACTTTCGGTCCTACAAGTGGTATCAAAGCCTTGGTCTCCATTGCATTGGTCTCACAACCTAGGAGAGTATGGCGTCTAGTGAGGGAAATTATCACCGTAGAGGTCCGTACTTTGATGGCACTAATTTTGCTAGTTGGAAGCACAAAATGAAAATGCATATTCTTGGTCATAATCCCGCCGTATGGGCTGTTGTTCGTGTTGGCTTGCAAGGTGAATTCTTTGGTGATGAAAAGGAACCGGATAGTGAAGCAACCGCGGATGAATTGAAGATGTTGCAATACAACGCTCAAGCATGTGACATTCTCTTCAACTGCCTATGACCCAAAGAATTCAACACAATCAGCCGTCTTGAGAATGCAAAAGAGATTTGGGATACTTTAGTTGATATGCACGAAGGTACCGAATCCGTGAGAGAATCCAAGTTGGACATTCTTCAAAGTCAACTTGACAAGTTCAAGATGAAGGATGGTGAAGGAGGCGCAGAGATGTACTCTAGGCTAGCTCTCATCACCAATGAGATTGTCGGCTTAGGAAGAAAAGAAATGACTGACAAATTCATCATCAAGAAGATACTTTGAGCTTTGGATGAGAGATACGACACCGTGTGCACATTGATCCAAATGATGCCCAACTAGAAAGATCTCAAGCCTACGGAAGTCATTGGAAGGATTGTTGCTCATGAGATGACACTCAAAGACAAAGAAGAGCTTCACAACAAGTCTAGCGGTGCTTGGAAAGCCACAAGTGATGCTCCCGCAATTTCAAGCGACAACTTTGTCACCAATGAAGAGATAAGCCTCATGGTCAAGAAATTCAACAAGTTCTACAAGAATAGAGGCAAAGAACGAAGCTCCAACTCAAGATATGAAGAGAAGCGTTCGTCAAGTCGTGACCGAAACTGCTACAATTGTGGGAAGCCCGGACACTACTCCAATGAGTGCACGGCTCCCTACAAACGAAGAGAGGAGTCACCTAGAAGACGAAGCTCAAGGAATGAATCACCTCAAAGAGATATAAGGAGTAGAGATGATCGTTATGAACGAAGACCCTCAAGGAGAAGTAGGGACTCGGAGAAGAAGGACAAGTACACCAAGAGCTACGCAAGAAGAAGACATCAAGCTCATGTTGGCAAATGGGTTTCTGGCTCCGACTCCGACAACAACTCCGAGAGAAGCTATCACTCCAACTCCGACTATAGTAGAAATGAAGGTGTTGCCGGACTTGCACTAGTGACTACCAACTCCTATTATCTATTTGATTCACCAAATGAAGAGAGTGGAAGTTGCTTCATGGCTAAAGGCCCCATGGTATCACACCCCGAGTATCTTGATTTTGATAGTGATGAAGATGACTTACTTTGTGATGACGACTTGCACTTTGATAATACTAGTAATGTTAGTCAAAATAAACTTGATAATTCTCATACTAGTCAAGATAAGTCATTTGATGATGATAAGATGAAAATAGAACAACTAACTAAAGAATTAAACACTCTTAAGTTATTCCATGAATCTACTCTCGAAGATCATAGAGAGCTTGTAAGGACTCATGAGAAGCTACGCTTCGAGAAGCTCACCTTGGAGCAAGAGCATGAGTTTCTTAAAGCTATCAATGACGATCTCCGAAAGAATACTTCATCTTATCTAGCCAAACGATTACTCTTGTCTACATTCATGCCACAAGTTAAGTCTAAGCAAACTAGTAACAAAGGAAAGAAAGGTTCTTCATCTAGTAGCAACAATAAAAATGCTAAATCTAATGATGTTGCTTATAGTAGTTCTATTGATTCCACTAATGATGATTCTCTTAGCCAAGTTACACTTGAGCAAGAAAACGATTTATTGAAAGGAATTATAGAGAAAGGTATCTACAAGAGTCTTGCCAGGTGTAAGCAATTTGAGGAAATTGTACGCAAGCACGGAGGATACCGGAAGAACCATGGCATTGGCTACTTCAACGCAAATGGAGTTGAATGGGAAGAAGGTCAATACCCCAAGCCCAAGTTTGTTCCTCAAAAGGAGAAGTATGAACATACTCCTCCCAAGGGAACAAACACTCAAGATGACCTTCCACCACAAGACCACAAGCTCAAGGGCAAGAACAAGCTTCAAGAGGACATTGACTCATATGAAGATGTATCCCAAGCTTTGGTGGAGTGGGTTCCCAAGGCTACTTCAAGCTCAACTTCTACAAGGGCCACTTCAACGCCAAGGATCCCCATCAAGTTGATGTGGGTCCCCAAGAAGAAGAACTAGAGAAGTTCTTGAGGGGTGACTCCGCCAATGAAATTCACTCACATTCATTATTGGCAAGAACTAGTTGCAATCAACATCAACTCTATGCAATAGTTCAAGGAGTCACACATTCCCTCAAAGGTAAGCAAGGGACAAGGTATTCAACAAATCCATGGACATCATCACACATGCTTTGCACTCCATGTCCATAGATATCCTTGTATTTGTCTCTTGTGTGTTGGGACTAACCCATGTAGGTGAGAAGAGTAAGGAAACAACAAGGATGCTCCCAACTCATGGTGATCTTCATCAACCTTAAGCATCCACCACTACCTCATCAACATGAAGTCTTCATCGACAAAACCCAAGGTTAGTTTATCCCTCCTATGGGGGGATGTCACATCAAGGGGGAGCTTTACTCTAAGACTTGAGTTAAAGCATCTCATAGTATGTGACAATATTAAATGCTTTATGTAAAAGTGGTAACCCCACTTGTGCTTAAACGATGAGTATGACCTATGATCAAGTATTCTTACTTGGCTCCTAAGTCAATATACTCAGATATAGATGACTCCGTCATCGCCAAAATGCTTGATAGATGCTAGTATGTATGTGCATGTTTGCCATGATTTCATTTGACATCTTATTGTGTGAGCATGTTGGTCTGCATTTATTTACCCATTCGAGGACATCCAATTGTTGCTATTTGGCTTTTGATTTTTCTTTTGCCAATTGGATGGACAAGAATGTCTAGGACCACTCTCTAGCTATCTATGCTTTCTCGTCTCATATTCCATTCTTGCTGCATCACAAAATTTGAACAAGCACTTTTCGATCCCTCTGTGTGAGGAGCACTCGGAGTTTTGCATCGACAAAGGACTGACCATTAAAACCTCCCAAGTGCATCTCGGTGGAACCAACCCAAAATCTCGGTCTCATCGAATGCCTAGGGTTGATCTGGATTTTCCATCTCGGTAACACCGATTCCTTATTCTCGGTTACACCGAGTTTCCCTGTCAGCTGACAGTTGGGAAACTCGGTGGCACCAAAAATTTCGAACCGGTGTCACCGACAGCGAAGGGTATATATCCTGGCGGACACGACTTTTGAAATTCAATCTCAAGAGCCCGTTTCCTCCAACCCTAAGCTGCCGCTCCGGACCCCCTGGTCGTCGCCCTTGCCTCCCCGTGCGTCTCCGCCGTTGGGAATCGCTGCCGCCGACGGAATCTTCACCGCCGTCGTCGCCTTAGCGGATCCTTCACCGAGCTCGGGTATGGATCCGGCCCTCCTTGCGCTCCTCGTCCGATTCATGCGCATTGGAGTTACCTTTATTGATAATCCACCGATTGCAAACCTCCCTATCCTCTAGAAATCTCATTAGATTAGCGAACGAAGAATTTTTAGGTTTAGTTGTCCGCAAAAGTGAATCTCGGTGACACCGAGTCAGAAAATTCGGTTCTACCGATTTTGTTTTTGTGCTACTGAGGACAGTCTCGGTGAAACCGAGTGGCAATTTTCGGTGTGACCGAAATTGCTGCCAAGTTTCTGTTAAGAGCTCTGTGTGTCTCGGTGGTACCGAAACTTTTGACCCGGTGACACCGAAATCCCTTTTTGCTAAGAACTATATCTAAGGATTTCTCTGTTCAAACCTTTGAAAAATTGTTGGCATTTTGTGATGACTCATCCCTTCCACTCTTCTACACTCTATTCACAGGGTCAGAGATGTCTGCTTCAGATGACAGTCAGAATGATCTCAGAGAGCAGAGTGTTGACATGAGTTCAGGCACTAGTCCTGAGGGGAGCTATGATGATGTTCCCAATTCTCCTGATTTGCCCAAGGCTGCTACAAGGACAAGGAGGAAGCTCAACTCAGATGAGGAGGATGAGGACTTCATCCCTGAGGAGCTGTCCAAGAAGGAAGATGCTGCCAAGAACACCACTGCTGCTTCTTCTTCCAAGAAGAAGAAAGCTATCAGGAAGGAGAATGCTAGCTCAGAGATAGTGAGAGCACCAGAGAGCTCTAGGGCAACTATGACTGTGGAGCCCCCAAAGAAGTCTATGCCTAAGAAGGCAGGGGAGAAGAAGAAATCCAGGAAGAGGATTATCCATGTCATTGGCAGAAAAACCTCCATGTATGAGGATCCAGAAGAGGCAGTTGCTGAAGAGGAGGAGGAAGAGCCAGCTGCAAAGGCCCCTCCTAAGAAGAAGAAGAAGCTTATGGCAGATGCTATGCCCAAAACTGACACATCCAAGAGCACCAAGAAAGCCCCTAAGAGGTTCTCCAGAGAGATACCAGCTTCCAGCAAGAACAAAACCTCCACCTTCAGGGAAGCTGGGGATGATGATGATTTCACTGCTTTGATGAAGCTAAGACCACACCTTCCAGAGCACAATGCCAGCCATTTGCTTGCAGAGGATATGAAGAAGAGGAAGGATTCTGGTTTGAGGGAATGGAGAGCTATTAATCCATATGCTCAGAGGAGGAAAACAATTGTGGACTATAGGTTTTATACCAAGGAGCAACAAGATTTCTATGAGACAATCTTGCTTGATAAGTGTCCAGCTGTGAGTGACATGAGATATGTTGATTGGAAGTACATCAAGGCAAATGAAGATTACTTCCCAAATGTTCAAGACAACTTTCATTGCATTGGCCTAGATGAATTTGTTGGCAAATAATTCACTGCATGGAACGATGAGATGATCATGCAATTCTACTCCACCGCTCACTTCTATGGAGATGGTAGGATTGTGTGGATGACTGAAGGAGCAAGGTATGAATCTACTGTTGAGGAATGGGCTGCCATCTTAGGAGTCCCAAAGGTGAAAGATGGAGATTTGGATGTCTATTCTGAATCCAAGGAGAGCCATGACTCTATGAAGAACATGTACAATAAGATTCCTGCTAAACTTGAAAGCTTCATCAGCACCTGCTACAGCCTCTTCAGCTCCAACTCCTCCAGTACCTCCCGTTGCTACTCCAACTCCGTCCATGATGTCTGCCGACATTTTCGCCGACGCAGTTCTCTCGACTCCTTCATCAACCACCGAAGGAGATCAGCCCCAGAAGAACGATTAGCTATATCTCTTTGAACTTTTTGGTAACTTGTTGCCAAAGGGGGAGAAGTTGTATATAGATCTCTAGGCTTCGAGTGAGAGAGCATTGGTTTTTATCGCTTTTTCAAAAACATTTGATCTTTTGGTTTGATTGTGTTAAACTTTGTGGTGTTTGATCATACACTTGATGTGTGTTGCTACTATTTCCTATCATTTTGATGCTTATGAGATGGTCATTCACCGTTACTTGATTGTGTTGTGCTATGATGTTCATTCCTACTATTCTCGCACACCACCAAGTTGTATGTGACATGAAAGAGTGCCCTATGTACCTAATCGATTGTGCATTTGCATTCAAACGCAAGTTTAAAATAATGCACAAATTTAGGGGGAGCTCTTGATTATCACATACTTCTCAAAGCGACGATTATATTCATTGATTATATCATATGTCGAAGCTTTGATCTATATGTTGTCATCAATTACCAAAAAGGGGGAGATTGAAAGCACATTTGCTCCCTTGGTGGTTTTGGTAATTAATAACAATATATATGTCATTGAACTAATGTTTCCACTAAGCATATTTCAGGAAAAGTTCAATGATAGGGATGGCAAAAGGATTGTGGAGAAACCCCAAGTTGCAAGGAAATGGATTGGCAAAGCTTCAAGCAAGAGGACTCTACATTTTACTTTGTGAGAAATCACTTTGAGTCCATAGGAAAGCCAATACTATTAAAAGGGGGTAAGGTACTATTGGTGAACAAGATGCTCCACGTGCACAAGTGATAGTCACCAAAAACACCCACAAGCTCTTCCACAAAAGTCTGTCGAAAGCCAAATATCTAAAATCGGTGCAACCAACAATTCCCACTCGGTGCCACCGACTCCCAAACTCAGACAGACCCATGCCAAACCCTAGCACATCGGTGCAACCGATTCCACTTCGGTGCCACCGAGTTTAGGTTGCCAACTTTCTGTTTAGCCATTTTCAGTCTTCGGTACCACCGAGTTTTGCCAGTCGGTCTCACCAAGTTTTTGGACCAACTCTCTGGATAGCCATTCACAAGTATTGGTACCACCGAGAATTGTTAATCGGTGCCACCGAGTTTTTGGACCAACTCTCTGGTAAGCCATGGTCAAGAATCGGTACCACCGAGATGTGAATATCGGCGTCACCGAGTTGCGCAATCTGACCGTTGGTCACCTAATCGGTACCACCGAGATTTATATATCGGTCTCATCGAGATTCAAAAGTTGTCACCTTTTGGTCACTTCGGTACCACCGAGATTCACATATCGGTGTCACCGAGTTGGTCACTTTAGGTGTAACGGTTGGATTTTTGGGGATGCCTATATATACCCCTTCACCACCACCTACTCGAAAAAGAAGCACTCCGAACTATTCCATACTTGCCCCATCATATTTTCTGAGAGAGAGCCACCTACCCTTGTGTTGAGATCAAGCCATTCCACTCCATCCATATGAATCTTGATTGCTAGCCTCCCCAAGTTGCTTTCCACCAAATCAATCTCTTCCGCCATAGCCAAATCTGTGAGAGAGTGATTGTGTGTTGAGGAGTCTATCATCTTGAAGCACAAGAGCATGGAGTTCATCGACATTGCCGAGCCTATTACCTTTTGGAGGGTGGTGCCTCCTAGATTGCTTAGGTGTCTCTTGGGAGCCTCCTACTTCGTGTTGTGGAGTTGAACCAAGAAGTTTGTATGGGCAAGGAGATCGCCTACTTCATGAAGATCTACCCATAGTGAGGCTAGTCCTTCGTGGACGGAAGCCGTTATGGAATAGTCAAGGTTGCTACTTCGTGGACCCTTATGGGTGGAGCCCTCCGTGGACTCTCGCGACCGTTACCCTCCGTGGGTTGAAGACTCCATAAACGTGGACGTACGATAGCAGAACCTATCGGAACCACGGGAAAAATCTTCGTGTATACAAATTGCGTTTGATCTTCCTTCCTACCCTCTACTATACATTCTTATTGTTACTTTCCGCTGCTATACTCTTAGACATGCATGTGTAGGGTGTACTTGACTTGCTATCATTGCTAAAATCTGCCAACACTTAAAATTGGGAAAAGGTAGAATTTTTATTTGGTCTAGTAGTCTAATCACCCCCCCCTCTAGACATACTTTCGGTCCTACTCAAGGGAATCAAGTTCTACCTCCACTGTGCATCAGTTGTTGGTGACTCGCCCCTACTTGACGGCTCTTCCGCAGCCGCCTTATTCTTCCTCTTACTCAGGGCGGGTTTAGGCTTATGTGCCAGAGTTTTCCTCTTTTTATTCTACAATGTAGAGTTTGCCTGCAAGTTTATCAATAAAAAAAGAAAATAAGCTTTGAAGTTTAAAAAAAATTATGTAAGCCGGATAAATAGTTATCAAAGATTCTTACTGGAGGAGCCGGGTTAAGAGCATAGAAGGGATTTGGTCCACCTTTATTGCAAGCTTCTTGAGTTTCTCCCAGAAGTTTCTTTACAATCTGGTTTATCTCATCAGCTTCTAAATTCTCGCTGATGTATCTTTGTGCATCGTTTAAACCACCAGAATAATTGCACATTAAATCGCCATGGCGACTCAATGGTAAGATCCTCCATGCTACCCAACATCGGGTTAGATCAACCCCAGTCAACCCATTGCCTAGCAAGGCCCTCAATCTTGGGTATATGGGGGTGAGTTGAGAACGTTCTTCTTGTGGAGCCCAGCCAGGAAGTTCTCCTTGAGCATAAGCTCGGAAACTTGGGAAGGCACCCAGTTGCATATGGTGGTTTTTGACATAATGAGTCGCCTGAGTAAAATTAAAAGGAGCTGCAGAAGCATATATGGCGGGTTATTTAAGAAACGGCAACTCGTTTAAATAAGCTATGTGATCAGACAACAATGTTTTGGCAGTTATGGTCAAGGTAAGACGGACTAATTATTTACAACAGGTGAGTCGCCTCATGATAAGTCAGCACCTAAATGAAGTAGTCTCTTAACATGGTGGGTTACAGTCATAATGATGAGCCGGTAAACATAAGGTCATCTTATGATAATCAGAGATTTCTGGTTTTTAGCGAAGTATGGAACAAACAAGTTCCTACCGAAGCAGCTACAATTTTGGATCTACAAATGGTTCAAAAAGGAAAAATAATTACTAAACCTAACGACAAAGTATTGAAGCAGTGGTGACCTAGCTTGTGGTTTGCTAAGGGAGATCTAAGTATACTATGTATAAAATGGTGCCGTCACTCATGCCGCTCTGTTTCTATGGGAAAGTTCATTGAGACTATATATGAACTAGCAATGGTGATGAAGGAGCAATGAACTCCGGTAACTCCGACGAACTAGAGTGAACTGATACAGATCTGGGAGAAGGAAGATGATTTACCTGACGGTTGCAGGGGCGGCGGAGATGTTTGGCCGGGCCCTGGTGAAGTTGGGGTGACGCCGCGGTCCCGGAAAGGGTCGGCCGGTGATGGATGAACAGTAGTGGCAGCACAGCAAAGGCTTGAGCTCAAGGAGGAAGAAGAAGCGAGGGGGAAAGGTAAAAATTGAATAATAGGGTCCCCCGCGGGTATTTATAAGGCGAAGAGCCGAAGGGTAATAGGCAGGCGCGAGAATTGAGGGGGCACAATAAATTTTGGAGCCAGAGGCTCCTCGATTTTCGGGCTAAACGGATATATACAAAGATCCATTGTGATGTCATCATTGATCTCCTAGATTTCCAGTGAGTGATGTCATTAATGGGTAGAACAAGAAAATTACAAGTCTGGAAGCATCGTAAGCCGGTATTTCATGACCTGGAGAAGATGCAGATATGATCAGTATATAAGCTGCCAAGTTATGGTGGAGATTGACATGAATGAATTCAAATCAATCTTGGGGCTAATGTTTGGGATATAACCCCACGATATAACCCGTCCTATTGGGCCGGGTCATCCTGATGGCGGCTTGTAAGCAATACACAAGGTGGGCTGTGACCCTACGGAATAAGACCGGCATGGCGGCCTACCATATAAGCCGGTTTGCGGCCCAGTACCCGAAGACGGCGACTCACTAGGCGACTTCTAGGCGATCCTGCGCTGGTGGCCACTCCGGCCCCGGCGGCCACCCTGCCCCCTCCTGCCGGCGGCCACTCCGGCCCCGGCAGCCACATCAAACGCTTTGGGTGTGCTGGTCCCGTGAGCTTGTCCCCATAGCGCCATTTGCTCTCAACTTCGACCAAGGCAAGAGCTTCCAAGCAAGCATGAGATCCAAGTTTGGGCACCCGGTGGTCTTCTCACCAGGGTTCAGGCAACGAGAATTCACGTTGGTGGTCTCCTTCTGCCGGGCATCGCTCAAGTTAGACATTCATACGGTTAGTGTCGCCCTTCTTGCCACTTTTAGAGGGTATTCTCAGGGTTTTAGAGTTGGTTTTCTCAAGGACAGATCTTTCCATTTTTCGGTTGCTTCAAAAGCTGTGGGTTTTGAGATTTACAATGCGGGCACAATTATAGAAAAAGACTTTGAAATGGTATTTAGCCTTTGGGGTAATGGTGGGCTGAATTGGCGCCGTGAAGAATCGTCATATTATGAGGAATTAGACAATGAGTGGACACTAGTGGGTCGTAGAGGCAGAGCGGTGAGCTCGCCGGCCGGTGATCGCCGGAGTTACGCCGTAGTGGTGCGTGATCATCGGTCAGTTTTCGAACGTCTCTCTGGTGATGTTCACGTTAGGCGGGATCATGGGGCCATCGTAACTTCCGACCAAGCGTTTCAACCCATTAATGAGCAACTTAGTGCTCGTGGACAGCGAGATCAGCGGGAACAGTCTTCTCGCATTGAGTTTACATGCCATGCATGCGGAGAGGTTGGACATTTTGTGCGGGAGTGTAAGGTTATTGCCATGCCTGGGCTCTGGCTTTTTATGCGGGTGAGCACTTTCCCGAGCCCACCTAAAGAGGCTTGGGCTCCTGGCACTGTGGAGGCCTGGTTCAAGGGCTTCGGGCCGGCGCTACCGGTTAGGCAGGTGGATTCATTCAAGGAGCCGGTCAGAGATTTTTGCCAGAATCAACGGCTTGTCTCCTCGCCTTCCTCTGTCTTTCCGTCTGTCAGCTCTGCTCCGCTCTCCTCGATCATCGCTCCTCCTTCTTCATCCGCAGCAGCTTTGCGAGAGCGGAGTGAGACTGCCACTGCAATGGCGAACATTCCAATCAATCTTCAGCCTTTTGTTCCCGAGGGCTTTCAGATTCTTCAAGTGCCAAACAGAGTGGGGGTTTCTAGAGTTGTTCTTCCGCACCGTCCTCGGAGGCACGAGGACTGGGCTATTGTCACGATTCAACCACTGCCAGATGAGGTATTTTTCCCCAATATACATGATGTTTTGGAAGAGTTTGCTGAGGTTGAGCACGTTGCTTTTTGCGAGATTCAACCCTATCCCTTTGGAGAAGCATATGTTCAATGTAGGCATGTGAGAGATAGGGATAGACTTGTTAATCAGAGCCCACATGCATTTGGAGATGTATTCATTTCCTTCAGTCAGCACAATCAGGGAAGAAATTGGAGAAGGGTTAATTTCAACAGGGTTTGTTGGTTGCTGTTAGTAGAAGTTCCATTTGATTTCTGTAACACAGAGGATATTGCAGCTGCTATTTCAAGTTGGGGTAGAATAATCAGTTAGGAAAAAGAAGATGCTCTCAGAGGCAAGATTCTAGTCAAAGCAAGAGTTACAGATTTAGAGCATATTCCTAAGAGCATCAGATGGTCTGAAGGAGAGGATTTTGAAGAGGAATCTTGGACATGCTCTGTTGAGGTTTTACTTACTGATCTTTTAGGGGGTGGACCTGCTGATGAAGACCCCATACCGCCTCCAGGAGTGGACCCTCATCTTGTCCCTCAACATGCCAATGACTTCCCAGGGTTTAATCCACCCCCTCCTGCCAATGACCAACATAATAACGCTGAATGGGATGAGTGGGATGAGCAAGGACATTGGGCTTTTCCTCAAAACCCTCCAAACATGCAGCCAATGCAGGTGGAACTTCCTATTCAGGCAGATGAAGGAGCTCCTAATAGTAGTATCACAACCACAGTTTCTTTGTCAGATGGGGCATTTTCACATAACAATGGGCAACCCAGTGAAGAAGTTAATCAAGTTGTTCAGCAAGTGGGACCACCAATGGGCCTTGGTCTGCAAAATATTCTGATGGCTTATCAGGAGGACCCAGAGAATGATGTACCTCTAGAGCTCAATGTTGTTCCACATGTTGGATTGTTGGCAGCTGAAGGTAATCTCCAAGTTGCTGCAGTGGAGGAGGGAGTAATGCCCATTCAGGAACATTCAGCTGTTGCAGATCAATTAGCTCAAAAGAATGAGGAAGCAGGAAACTCTCAAACGGTTGCTCTAGAGGAGGGGGAAATTCCCATTCAGGAGCAGCATGTTGGAAAAGAGATAAATGAAGATTTTGTACTTGCTACCTCCAGTCAGACTCCTCCTGTAGAAATGTCCCTTGTTGTTGAGCAGGTTGGCAACACTGGCAATGAAGCAAACTCCAACATAGATAAGGAAATTGTGCAGCAGACTGTAGGGCAAAGTGCTGAAATTCCTCTTAATGTGATGGACAAGCATAATGAGATTGTTGAATCAGGGCCAGGCAATGCAGGTAATCAGTCAGGTTTTTTTGATTCAGCCTCCTCCCCTACTATAGAGTTTAACTCTGAAATACACAATTTAGTTCAAGATCATGCTATGTCAGTCATTGATGGGGCACACTTGATCTCTAAAGAAGGGTTGGAGCTTTGGGGGAAGCATTTTGCCAATAAGCCCAGCAGTGGAGAAGGCAACCTGGAAGTTAATATCCCTGTAAGTTGGTTCAACTTCATAATACATCTGTTACTCACACCAGATAAATTTGGCTGGACCACTCACATGTTACAATCTGAGCTATGGAAAATATTGATATCAAACTGTGAATCTGAAGAGACAATTACTTTTCACATCTCTGATAAGTGTGCTGCATCCCAGGCTCCTCTATGTAAAGTTACAGAAGCAGAAGGAAACAAAGAAAATGTTGGAGGCAGCCCCATCCCCCACAAGCAGATGGCCCCTGGGAGTCCTCTCCAACTGAAATCACCTAACAAGGGGGTGGTGCTACCTATGGGAGAGCAGATCACCAGGAAAAGAAGGGATAAAGGCCCCTTGGTTGAAACAGAGGTAAGAAGAAGTGGTAGAATCCAAACAGACAATAATGGATTCAGAAGAAAATTATGTGATAATACCTCTTGTTTACCATGTAATGCTATACCTCCTGTCACTCATTATAAAGTGGTCAAGAATCTCACAAAATCTTTCTGTAAGGTGGCTGAGGAGGAGCTGCATGGAAAACTTACAAAAAGAAGCAAACAACAAGGAAATGATGATGTAGCCAAGGTGCCCAAGGCTACTGGAGGGAAGGAACAAGCAAGCAAGTCTTAATGATTAGACTCCATCACTTCAGTAGGGTCTGGGCTGTAGTAAAGGCCAATTACTTGTATGAGAAGTCTGGAAAAGAAAGTTCCTTTTGTAATGAACTTGTTAGGCAGATGTGGCCTTCACTTGCTATTAATGGCTCAATGGCTTTTGTGTTAATTATGTATAAGGGATCTTTTCTATTAAGACTGCACTATATGGAACAAGTATGGTTATTTGGTTGTGGCCAGGGAATGCAATATTATTATATCATGTTTTTATACTTGGGCCTTCAGAGAGAGCCTATCAAGGGATGGACCTTGATGTTACAACTCAATATCAGATGGGTTAATCATGAATAGCAACAGAAATTGGAACATTTTGAACTGGAATAGTAGGAGCATTAATAGCTCTGACAAATGGGTTGCTATTAAGTAGAAGATTGAGGAAAGTGCTGCTAGCATCATCTGTTTGCAGGAAACTAAAAGAGAAACTTTTGACTTAGCTTACATTCATAAATTCTGTCCTCAAAGATTCAACAAGTTTGAATTCCTACCATCAGTAGGAGCTTCTGGAGGGATACTCACAGCATGGAACAACTCTCTATTTGATTGGGAAATGGTTTTCCAGAATAGGTTCTCAATTACAATCTAGTTTACCTGTAAGATGTCCTCCACTAGCTGGTTTTTAATAAACATCTATGGACCTTGTGACCAACAGATCAAAGTTGAATTTTTGGAGTGGTTCACTAATATACAGATGCCTGATGAAGAGAACTGGATTATAATGGGTGATTTTAATTTCATAAGATCTCCAGAAGACAGAAACAGAGAAGGAGGAGATGTTAACCAAATGCTGCTCTTTAATGAAGCAATTAGTCACCTGGGACTGGTTGAATTACCACTCAAGGGTAGAAAATATAGCTGGAGTAACATGCAAGAAAATCCTCTTTTGGAAAAGTTGGACTGGTTTTTTACATCTGCTGCTTGGTTAACTACATTCCCAGACTCTACAGCTTTACCACTAGCTAAACCCATCTCAGATCATCTTCCTTGCATGATTAAAATTGGTACTGCTATACCAAGATCTCAAGTCTTCAGATTTGAAAACTACTGGCTAAAACACAGTGAGTTCATGGATTTAGTCAAGAATGCTTGGAACATCCCAGTTGGGCACAGTGACTCTGCTAAGTTAATCAATGCCAAATTCAAAAATTTGAGGAGGGCTCTCAAATTATGGTCTAAGGGTTTGTCATGTCATAAATTTTTTTTGAGGAATTAAATGCATGCATTTTCCTATGGTATCTCATTGAAGAATACAAAAACCTCAGTACTTTTGAAGGGAACTGCAGATCAATTTTGAAAGAATATCTCTTGACTGTACTTAAGAACCAGAATATCTATTGGAAGCAGAGAGGGAAAATTAAAGGAGTCAAATTTGGAGATGAGAACACAAAATTCTTTCATACCAAAGCCTCCATCAACCACAGACAGAATAAGATTGCTATGCTAAGAAATGAAGATCAAGTTGAAATTACTGATCATGCGGGGAAAGCTGCAATACTTTGGGAAGCTTTCAAAAAAAGACTGGGGCATTCCACAGGGCACACAATGCATTTTGATCTCAATGGTCTATATGAACACCAATTTAACCCAACTATCTTCCAAGATTTGGAGAAACCTTTCACACAAGAGGAAATTGATGATGTGGTGAAGCAATTGCCTACTGACAAATCCCCTGGGCCAGATGGATTTAACAATGAATTTCTCAAAGCATGCTGGAGCATTATTGGAAGGGATGTAACACAACTAATCATGGAGTTCCATGCACGAAAAGTTAACCTGGAAAGCATAAATACTTCCTTCATTACACTCATTCCTAAAATTGAAGTTCCAATAACCCCTAATGATTTTAGACCCATTTCACTGCTCAATGGAGTTCTAAAGATCATCACTAAATTGCTGGCAAACAGGCTTCAAAAGGTTATCTTACAAATGGTCCACATCAACCAATATGGATTTCTCAAAAAAAGAACGCTTCAAGACTGCATTGGTTGGGCTTATGAGTATATCCATCAATGCCATAAATCAAAAGAGGAAATGCTGGTCCTCAAGTTGGACTTTGAAAAGGCTTTTGACACAATTGAATATGAGGCAATTATTGATATTCTCAGAGCTAAGGGGTTTGGAGAGAAATGGATTTCCTGGATGCAAACACTTTTCACCTCTGCCTCATCTGCAGTCATGCTTAATGGAGTGCCAGGGAAAAAAATTATTGTAGAAGGGGAGTAAGACAGGGAGATCCCCTTTCCCCACTCATCTTTGTGTTAGCTGTAGATCTTTTGCAATCCATACTTAACAAAGCAATGAACATTGGGATTCTGACAGCACCACTTCACTTTCAAAGTTGTCCTGACTTCCCAATAGTCCAATATGCAGATGACACTTTGGTAATATTACAAGCAGATGCCAGACAACTTGTATGCCTGAAAGCACTACTTAATACTTTTGGCTCTGCTACTGGGTTAAAGGTGAATTATGCAAAATCCATTATGGTCCCAATCAATATTGAAGAAGAAAGGGTCCCAATTTTCACCAATACCCTCCAATGTGCTAGAGGACATTTTCCTTTCACCTATTTGGGATTGCCACTAGGATTATACAAACCAACAGTGGAACAATGCTTACCATTAGTAAATAAAGTGGCTAAAAGAATGGCTGGGCTATCAGCCAACATGACTCAGGCTGGAAGAGTACTGCTGGTCAAATCCATACTTTCATCCCTCATTATCTTCTTCATGTGTTGCCTTGACATCCCCATCACCATTAAGAAGCAAATAATCAAATACCTAACCCATTGCTTATGGCGAACCCCTGATTTGGAGGACAAAAGACCAGCTATGGTGGCATGGAACACAGTATGTAGACCCAAAAACCAAGGAGGTTTGGGAGTTTTTTAAATACACACTCAAAACAAAACTCTCCTCATGAAGAACCTGCACAAATTCTATAACAGACATGATATACCATGGGTTCATATAATTTGGGAATCTTATTACAGCAATGGCCAAATGCCTGGTGAACAAATGGTTGGATCTTTTTGGTGGAAAGCAAATGTGGCTATGATTGATCAATACAAAGCCATTGCCAGATGTAATGTAGGGGATGGAAAAAGTGCTCTATTTTGGGATGATCTATGGCACGGAGCTATTCTCAAACACAAGTTCAACCATCTATACTCCTTTGCTAGAAATACAAGAATGAGCATCAGACAAGTAATAACCACTGAATATATGGAGGACCTGTTCCATCTTCCATTATCAACACAAGCATATGAGGAATTTCAGGAAATGGAACTTATCTGTATGGAGGTGAAGAACTCTGAATTCTGGGATGCAACGGACACATGGAGCTATATTTGGGGCAATGCCAATTACTCATCCATCAAAGCATATAAGGTCCTGCTGGGACATAAGCAAGTGCCTCCCCATTTCGGTTGGATCTGGAAGAGTTCATGTCAACCCAAACACAAGATCTTTTTCTGGATGCTTCTTCATGACAGAATTAATACCAGAAACTTACTTAGAAGGAAGAATTTCATACTGGAAGCATACAATTGTGCAGTGAATGATTGCCAACAGGAGGAAACTTTACATCATCTGTTTTGGGGATGCCCTTTTGCAGCACAATGCTGGGACTTCATTTGCCCTTCAAGAACACACAACCTCTCGGTACTAGAAGCCTATCAAGACCTCAAGAACAAACTCAGATTGCCTTTCTTCATGGAGATCATTATTCTAGGATCATGGGCCATTTGGATTTCTAGGAACAACAAGATCTTTGAAAACATAACACCAAACTTCCAAGGTTGGAAAGCCATCTATCTAGAAGAACTTAAACTGTTAAGGGTCAGGATGAAAAAGAAACATGCAAATATTTTCTCCCAATGGTTAGAGAGCATTCTGTAATCCCAGTTTTCTGGTTTATGCTTTTTTCTTTTTTTTAGTCTGTAATAGGCTTTCTTTTGTTTTTTCTTCTCTTTTACAGTAGTTTTTTTTATAGCTCTTTTCTTCTTTTCAGGGCTTATCTCAAGCCTCTTGATACCATGTTTGTCACTCCTTTTTTGTTTCTTTGATTATTTATAAAAATTGAAGTGGGGTTTTACCCTACTGTTTATAGTAAAAAAAAAAGACGGCGACTCAAGGCCCAAGAGGTGGAAGGTCGCCTAGAGTTTCTTTACTTAGGAGGCAAGGCGAGTTAGAGATATACTTGGTCACGAATTGTAGCACGACTCGGACTCATGTAAGTCCAGGGTCTCGACTTGTATATAAAGGCGAGGCCTTGAGGCTAATAGACTTAAGTTACAATCGATCAATAGCTAGGTCAAGTGAATCCTCTCCCTGGTAATTGATCAAAAAAGCAACAAGCAGAAAAGAAGGAGTAGGCTATTACCTCGATCGTGAGGGGACGAACCTGGGTAAACAGTGTCTCTCGATTCCGATCAACCCCGACAAGCTAACCACCCAGTTGCAAAGGCCTCATGTCTAAGTCCTCACACTAGGACATCTGCCGTGATAAAACCATGACAGGGTGTCCAGAGAGTTTTGGGTACCCTCGTGGGCACGGGGTCCTGGAAGTCCGTGCACACGGGGTCGCATGGGACTTGGCTGTTTGGCCTTCCTCCAGCTTCTGGACTCCATATTCTTTCGTCTCCGCTTCCAAGCTTCCCTCGCGGATGGTGTAGTTGTACGTACGTAGGTGCCGGCACTCCTCCTAGTCATCTGTGAAGCTCTGAAAATACCTATGCGTGCACACAAGAGGAGTGTCAAGTAGTATATCATCCTCGAAGGGGTCAAGTGAACACGTGTAAAGGAGGTGATTCACCTTTATGTATGTGAAGTAGATGTTGCACGTGTCACTTGCCGAACGGACTCTTGACATGGTGATGTCCGTAGGATGCTCCACACCATCCCCTCCCCCTTGGGAAAGATCCGTCCTCGGATCGAAATCCAAATCACCATGGGAAAGAGATGGCGTCGCCGTGTAGAAGTGGACGATAACCAAGTACTTATCATCATCAATATCAAAATGGACACTCTCCAATGCCGCACCGTCTTGTAATTCCTTCGAAAGGAGCAAGGAAAAGAAACACTTGGAAAAACAAATATGGTTAGCGTTAGTGCAAAACCAAGCATTCAAGTGGTGAACCACCGCACAAGTGTTGTCATCATGCATAACATATGGTGTGACAAGGGATTGTGGCATGGCATGTAAGTATACAATTTGAGCACAAGCAATGCAATCATGGAAACAAGTATGCAAAGGTGAGGTAGGGATGCAAATATGTGCGACAATATAACAAGCATCTACCTCCTGGTCATAACAATCATGCACAAAGCAATCGACGAAAGGTCTATGGTAGGCATAGGAATCATTCACAACACCAAATAAAAATAAGTGTCTAAACACATGGGACAATCCAAAGTGAAAGACAATCCAAGCATAATGTGCATATGGTGTTGTGAAGATAGGGTGGCACTCAACACAATAGAAAGAGCAATTGGTCATCATGTGTGAGGCAATCAAGTCAAGCATGTAGTAAGCAATCGGGCATAGCATATGTGAAGAAATGACATTGTTGCAACCAAACATACGATAGGAGAAATCAATCCACAAGTTGGATGCAACACACAAGATATATATGTCATGATGCATGAAAAGATGACAATCATGAGTGGAAGCAATATCCTATCATGTGTGCAAGTAAGCGGTCGAAGATGACCAATATATGTCATGGTACCAGCAACACAAGTAGGATGAGCCACAATATCCATGCTCAAGAAGGATGTCACCTCAAAAGCGTGACCTTGTGCGTCCATCACAATGTCAATGCGCAAGCAAGTGCGATGTAGAAACACGTCAGTGTACCATGGCTCGCTCTCCAGAGCTCTAATGGTCAACTCACGTGAAGTGGAAGTTGACATGTAGTCGAAGTATCCTACACATACACACAACAGAGCAAAGAATGTGTGTGCATGGTAGACAAACACATCATCCATCATGATGGTTCTCTTCTCTTGCACATAACCATTAGGATCACAAGCGCAAGAATAATATGATGCAACAATGGCTATATTCATGGCACTAGGCATATGGTGCAAAGAAGGAAGGCAAGCATGCTTCACATGAAAGATGTCAAAAGCTCCAGTAATATGAGAGAAAGTGTCCCATTAATCCTCCTCCATGCACCACCTACAACAACAAAAGACGAATGGAGCTAGCTGGAATGCATAGCTTGTTAGCACGGAACACAAATCCATTATTAATGACGAACTTGTTCCATGTTCTCCCTTCTTTAAAATTATGCAACACAACTTCAAATTCCACATCATGCACATATTGATCTTTCATAGTCTCCAAACCAAATATTTTAAAGTCAAGTTGTGAAAGCATAGTATACCGACGAGACAATGCATCATATATAACATTTTCTTTTCCCTTCTTGTGTTTAATGACATAAGGGAAAGTTTTAATGAATTCAACCCATTTAGCATGTCTACGGTTGAGTTTTGCTTGACTTTTAATATGTTTCAAAGATTCATGATCAGACTGTATAACAAATTCTTTGGGCCATAAATAATGTTGCCATGCTTCCAAAGTCCGAATAAGAGCATATAATTCCTTATCATAAATAGAATAATTTAGACTAGGCCCACTCAAATTTTCAGAAAAATATGCAACAGGTTTACCATCTTGTAATAACACACCTCCTAATTCAATTCCACTAGCATCACATTAAAGCTCAAAAGTCTTATTAAAATCAGGAAGTTGGAGTAAGGGAGCATGTGTTAACTTATCTTTCAATACCATGAAGGCTTCTTCCTGTGCAGTGCCGCAAATAAAAGGCACATCCTTCTTTGTAAGCTCATTGAGAGGTGCAGCAATTGTGCTGAAATCTCTCACAAAACGCATATAGAAACCAGCGAGGCCAAGAAAACTCCTCACTTGTGTGACTGTATGGGCTGCAGCCAACTCTCGATAGCTTCAATCTTGGCTTTATCAACTTCAATTCCCTGTGGAGTAACAACATAGCCAAAAAAAGATACCCGGTCGATGCAAAAGGTGCATGTCCCAAGGTTACCAACCAAACATGCATCATGTAGAGCAATGAAAACAACACGTAAATGTTTCAAGTGTTCCTCCAACGATCTAGTATAAATCCGTATATCATCAACATAGACTACAACAAATCGTCCAATGAAAGCACATAAAACCTCGTTCATTAACTCATGAAAGTGCTAGGTGCATTAGTTTTAAATGTCGTTTTCCATTCATCTCCCAATTTCATATGAATTTGATGGTATCCACTATGCAAATCAACTTTGGCGAAAATTGTAGAGCCACTTAATTCATCAAGCATATCATCTAGCCTAGGAATAGGATGACGATAACGAATAGTAATATTATTAATCCTCTACAATCAACACAAATACACGATGTACCATCCTTTTTCGACACTAGACACTACAGGAATCAGGTACTTTGCCGTCTGCCATGGCGGACGTCAAAGGATAGGCATGCGGACGGGAAAACCCTTTGCCGTCAGCCAACAGACGGCCCCCCGTCCGGCACAGAAAACTCTGGTAAAGGGGGGCTTTGCCGTCAGCTTTCCAACAGCGAACGGCAAAGATATTTGTCGTCTACCATCCAGGGCCTGCAGACGGTAAAGCTAGTGGACGGCACAGGAATCAGGTTAGCCCCGTTAGGTGGCTAACGGCAGCCTTTGCCGTCCGCTGGCAGACGGCAAAGTGAGCAGCTCCTTTGTTGTCTGCCAGAGACGACAAAGTGGCAGGATGGGCCAGCTGGACAGATGGGCTTCTTTGCCGTGTGCCAGCCGACGGCAGAGTGGGCCGCTCCTTTTCCTTCTGCCAGCGGACGGCAAAGTGACCAAATGGCTCAGACATGGTGCTCCCAGGTTGCACAGGTTGCTGCCATGTGGCACCTTTGCCGTCTGTGGTAGACGGCAAAGAGCCCTTTGCCGTCGGTGGCAGATGGCAAAGAGGATGTATTGCCCCTTTTTATTCTGTTTTTTGTTATATCCAATCATTTTCACAAGCAAATATATGATATATATATATATATATATATAATTCACAGAAACTATATCCCTGCCATATGGATATGATCATCCAACAAACATACCAAATCAAAAGTGCAAGTTTCATCCATACATGCATAGTTTCATCCATAGGCAGCAAGTTTCACATTGTTCATCGATACAAAATCAAAACAGAAAGTAAACACAAGAACTCCATCAATGCAAGCTTCCGTGAAGTGAATCAAATCTGCAAAATGGGAAATAAGAAAGTTAGAAGAAGAATACTAGAAGAAGAAGAAGAAGAAGATCTAGAAGAAGAAGAAGAGGAAAAAGAAGAAGAAGAAGAAGAAGAAGCGTTTTTCTTCTCTTTCTCTTTCTCCTCTTGTTTTTTTCTTCTTATTGCTTATTTGTGTCATTTTAGAGCTAACCTAGGTAATTATGCCGTTTTTTACCTAACTACACTTATTGTGTCATTTTGCAAGAAAATAAGCTAAGTATATGACATTTATGAGGTTACCAAGGTTATTATGCCATTTTTTACCTAAGTAAGTTAATTATGCCATTTTTGACATAAGTAAGCTAAGTACAAGTCATTATTGAGCTAACCTAGGTAATTATGCCTTTTTGAGTTAACTAAGCTTATTATGTCATTGTGGAGGAAACAAACCTTAGTATAGGTCATTTAGAGCTAACATAGGTAAAATAGGTCATTTTGGAGCTAAGTAAGCTTATTATGTAATTTTGGAGGAATCAAAGCTAAGTATAGGTCATTTTAGAGCTAACTTAGGTAAAATAGGTCATTTTGGAGCTAAGTAAGATTATTATTATTTTGACCGGCTACTGTAGGGCAAAACACCCCACAGCTTTTTCTTTTATTCCATAGCACAGATTACAATTTACAAGACCTAAACTAGAGGATTACAAAAAAATGGAGGGGGGAGATACTAAGCACTAACCTCAAGGGGGTAAAAAGGACACCCATTTTAACAGGTCATCCCTAAAGCTAGCCTTAATTCTATGATCTAGTAAAGAAATGTCATGCTTAAAATTACACTTCCATCTGTTGAAACTAGGGCGCTCATTTCTGAAGACCTTAGCATTCCTAGTAGTCCAGATGTTCCAGCAAGCAGTGAAGACCGCCTCATTGAAAAAAGGCTGATGAAAGTCTCTTCTTGTTCTTATGGAGATATCCCACATGGAGTCCCCCTGCCATTGTATTTGGAGATAATTCCAAACTCTGTTGCTGAACATGCAAGTGAAAAATAGATGATCCCTATCTTCTTTAATCCTTGCATGGCATAGGACACACAAGTTAGACTCAGAAACATTCTAGTGCCTTCTCTCCAACATATCTTGCATATTCAACATGTCCATGATTAACATCCATGCAAATACTTTGATTTTCATGGTACAACAACTCTTCCGGACCCAATTGAGTAAAGGGTTGCAGGAGATTGGTTGGTGGATATGCATGTAAAATTTCCTGGCTGAATACCCTTTGCCATCTTCCCTCCATAACCAAACATCATTTACTGATTGGTCCCTGTGTAAGTTCTAGAGTAAGTGTTGTACAGTTTGCAATTCTTCAAAAGCTCTTTCAGATAATGGCAGGTGAAACAAGCTAGTCATGTTATTTGCATCAGAAGCAGTGAAAACCTCCTTAGCTGTGGCGAAAGGATCAATGGTAAAAGAGAACAATCTCTGAAACCTGTTAGCCAAAGGGATCTTGGAGTTGCCCACCAACCAAGAATCAGACCAAAAAAGGAATGTGTCCCCTTTGCTTGGCTGTATGTAAGTAACTGCCCTGAAACTCTCCAACTTCTTACAAATGTCTTTCCACCGGAAAGAACCACACAAAGCTGTACCTTGTGGCACTCTGCCATGATAGTATGTGTTCCATATCAGATTAACCCAAGGCACATCAGCCTTATTGAAAAACTTATCAACATGCTTGAGTATTAATGCATCATTCTGCACTGCTAGATTGAGGATTCCAAGTCCTCCTTTTTCTTTGGCCTAGACACCAATTTCCAGGCAGCAAGGGTAGGAGCATGGTCTTAACCATTTCTTCTCCAAAGACACTGTCTCTGAATTCTCTCTAATTGCTTTAGAATACCTGGGGGTATGTCCAAGCTACAGAGGAAGAAGATTGGAACTAAAGATAGGGCAGAGTTAAGGTACTGCAATCTACCACTCTGAGCCAGGAATGAGGAGCTTGCAGAGAGCCTCCTTTCCATATTGTCCACCAAGGGCATTAAATCAGCAATCCTTGGCCTAGTGGTGCCAATAGGCAAACCCAAAT
The DNA here is from genome assembly GCA_039707655.1 of Elymus sibiricus. Lineage (NCBI taxonomy): Eukaryota > Viridiplantae > Streptophyta > Magnoliopsida > Poales > Poaceae > Elymus > Elymus sibiricus. The sequence goes on from CM077665.1 coordinate 247,389,155, forward strand.
AAGTAAAGGGTAAGGTACCAACTTTGCATCCAACAGAAGCAGCCAGCCTCTGCAACTCATCTTGATTCACACTGATAGGGATCATAGCAGATTTATGATTATTGATGTGAAGTCCAGTGGATTGAGAAAACATGAGAAGCATGGCCTTTAATTCCAGTAGTTGTGACTCCACAGCAGGCATGATAGTAAGAGTGTCATCTGCATACTGCACAATTGGGTAGTCCTTATCATGACAAGGGATTGGGAGCTCAATTTTGCCCTTCAATAGCATATCATTTACTAAGGTCTGAAGGAAGTCTGCAGCAATAGAAAATAGTAAAGGTGACATAGGATCACCCTGCCTCACTCCCTTCTTACACATAAACTTCTTGCCAGGGACTCCATTTAGCAGTACTGATGAGGAGCCAGAGGAAAGCAGCTACTTGACCCAAAGAATCCATTTATCATTCAAAACCTTGTGCTTTAAAACTTGGTAAATAAATTCATGCTCAAGAGAATCAAAAGCTTTTTCAAAATCAAGCTTCAGGATAACAATTGGCCTTTTTGATTGATGACACTGGTGCAGGTACTCCAAAGTCCAACCAACACAGTCCTGGATTGTCCTGGATTTAATGAAGCCATACTGGTTTTTATGGATGCACTTCATGATTTGCAGCTGAAACCTATTGGCAGTCATCTTGGAGAGAAACTTCAATCCCATCCCAGTTAATGAAATTGGTCTGAAATCTCCAACCTGCTCAGGTGAGCCCTTTTTTGGAACCAATGTGATATATGAGGAATTCATGTTTTCAAGCAGGGCAGATCCAGCATGGAAAACATTTGCAAGTGTATAGAAATCCTCACAGATAATATGCCAACATTTCTTAAAAAACAAACCATTAAAACCATCAGGGCCTGGAGCTTTGTCTATGGGCATTTCCTTAACAGTCCTATCCATCTCCTCTTTGGTAAAAGGCATGGTAAGATCCTCCAAACCCTCCATCCTGTTTAACAAAGATGGTAGGTCAAAAGCAAGACTGATTCCCTGTGAATGTCCCATCCTGCCTTTGAAAGTTAACCAAAAAGCCCCAGCAATTTGTTCATGATCAGTAGTGAAAGTTCCATCCTCCAACTTATGGGAGGAAATGGAATTCCTTCTATACCTCTCAGTGGCCATTGCATGGAAGAATTTAGTATTCTCCTCTCCCCCTTTAATTTTCCTGATGGTGGTCCTTTTCTTCCAGTATAAAAACTATAAATGAAGTAGGTGTTCTAGGTGCAGTTTTACAATCACCCTAAAATTTGCCTCAGGCCTAAACAGAGGTCTCAACTCCTCAAGATTATCCAGCAGCAAAACCACCTGATTGCATTTATCTATTAGTACTTTGATCCTTGATAAACCTGTTTGCCATCTCTTGAGTGCCTGTCTCACAGACTTAAACTTATCCATGATGATTGCAGTTATATGGCCTTTCCTGGAGGGGACCTTCCAAGAACTCTCCACACACTCTAGGAACCCATTAAGCTCAACCCAATAGTTTTCAAAACGGAAGAGATTGCTCTTGGGGATGGTGGTGTTAATGGTCACCACACAGGGCACATGATCTGATGCAGTTTTGGCCAAAGGCAACACCTGTGTCAGTGGGTAACAAGAGATCCAATTAGCAGAGGTGAAAAACCAATCCAATTGCTCCAGTAGGGGGGTATCCTGCATGTTAGACCATGTAAATGATCTTCCTTTAAGAGGTAGCTCAAGAAGGCCAAGATGGCCAATGATTTCATTGAAAATGAAAATATCATTAACATCTACCCCAGGGAGATTTCTGTTTGCAGTGGATTTGATAAAATTGAAATCCCCAAGCAATAACCAGTTTTCATCAACTTGTATATTCAGGTTGTATAACCAACTAACAAGGAGGTCCCTGGCTTCACCCTGGCAAGCTAAGTAAGATTATTATGTCATTTTGGAGGAAACAAACATAAGTATAGGTCATTTTAGAGCTAACTTAGGTAAAATATGTCATTTTGGAGCTAAGTAAGCTTATTATGTCAGTTTTGAGGAAACAAAGCTAAGTATAGGTCATTTTAGAGCTAACTTAGGTAAGCTAGGTCATATTGGAGCTAAGTAAGCTTATTGTGTCCCTTTGGAGGAAAATAAGCTAAGTATATGACATTTATTAGCTAACCAAGGTTATTATGCCATTTTTGACCTAAGTAAGCTAATTATGTCATAAATGAACTAAATAACCTAAGTATAGGTCATTATGCATTTGTTAAGCAAAACACTAGAGAAAACTTACCGTCCTCGTCATCACGGAGGTCAAGTACCGGGGTTGCTCGGGCCGGTTTCACCTGGAGAAGGATGCCCTGGAGAAGGATCGTGCGATGCGGCTCGGGAGTTATGCTGCACCAAATATCATTTGCAATGTCTCGTTAGCATGATGACACTGAAATGTTAAGACTAGTAACTAATGACCATTCAAATGAAACTCATCGTTCCCGCCATGGTAATGACTGGCATCGACGGAGGGGTCTGGCCGGACTTCTCGCACATAGACTGCACATTTGGTTTTGACAAGTCAATCATATTAGTTATTAATGAAACGAACATTACATGCATGATTTGGCTAATATGAAGAAGAAACTTACCACGAAAAGCCCGTACATGGCCCGGTGAGACGCCTCATTCCGTGCCCTCTCCCCCTCCAACAACCTAGTCATCCTCTCGTCGAACTCCCTCTCCTTCTCTGCCGCATGTCGGTCCCTATCCTCCAGAAGCGCCTGGTATGCCTCTCTCTCTTTCTGAAGAGCAGCCTGCAAAACAACTCCTTGTTAGCATTGTAATCATCTTTGTTTGCACACACAATGTAATGGAGGAAAGCTATCTGAGTCCGTATGACTAACCTCGATGGCGAGCTCGACTGGCCGTGGACGAGGCCTTATCTCAGGACAGGAGCTCGTTTGGCGCGCCTTGATCTCCCGGAGAGTGCTAGAAGACCGTATAAGTCCATCTCCAATGGCTATCGAGCTATGGGGCCTCCTGCCACCAGCTATCATCACCAGCTCTGGATCAATAGGATGTTGGCTCGGGTTAAAGTCCTCCCCTTTCCTCGCCTTCCCCTCATCTCTGTACCTCATGAGCTTGTGGTGGGAGGAGATGTTGGTGAAGTTCTCGGGATGATCAAGGTCAGACTCCGAGAATGCCTTGGCCTTCCTGTACGAGGCAGTATGGGCCATGGCATAGAGGTCGTACACCCTTGGCACCTCCGTCTTATTGTAGTTTGCCTAAAAGAGAGAGAGAGAGAGAGAGAGAGAGAGAGAGAGAGAGAGAGAGAGAGAGAGAGAGAGAGAGAGAGAGAGAGAGAGAGGAACAAAGTATTAGTAAAGGGCTCAAGCTAGCATCAAGAATGGATTGCATGAATCATGAAGCAAACCACATACCCAGTTCCGCCCGAACTGATATAAGTTGGCGCTGCCTTGATGGTGTGGCACACCAACCATTTTGGCACGCCAGTCCTGGGCATTGTTGTGGACGGCTCGCCATTTGTCTGAGAACCACTCATCCAACAACGCCTCCCAACAATCCATCTTATCCGCACACCATCTCGGGGGCACATAAGTTAGTAAAGAGAAATTTGAGCGCTACGCCTACGAATCAAATCAAGGAAACTAAGTACAAGGCCTTAAGAATAGGTAAGTACCTTCATGTACTGCTCCTTCTGCAGAAACTTTCCGCGGCACGACGACTTGTCCTTCTTAACACCACGCGAGGCGTAGTAGTCTCGAATAGCCTGCGGCCGAGCCTCGTGCCATAAGTTCTGTAGTAGGCGCCTGCACTCCCCATCAATAACCTTTGCCGCGGCCTCCTCGTGTCCCTCCTCACACCTGTACTTGGCGAAGCATTATGATTTAACATGGTGGCGACAAAGATGTACAGTTCAGACCTACCTCAAATGAACTACTGGGTGCAAGCATAGCCATCGGGCATAAAATTTCTACCATGCAATCCTACAAGAAAGGACTACGTGCATATATAAAAACATAGGTAAAATAGGTATGATCAAAATGTAACTTGCCTCCGTGCTGGGAGTGAAGTTCTAGGGAGTGGTAGTACTCGGCTTCGCACTTCGGGCAATCTAGCGCAAAGGTAAAATACAAACGCATAAACAAACATTCATACAATCCAAAAAACATGCAACAAAAACATTTGCAAAAACCAAATAAAATCCAACACACTTAACTAGCATGCAATTTCTAAGTATAAAACCAAGGTGTGAAAATATGGTTCAAAATCATGATGTGCACTAGTGTTCATACTAATAAAATTGTAATGAACAGAAACTAATTGCGTGAAAAATGGTGTGGCAATGATTTATGGCATAGGATTTGGCTTGTGTGACGCAGTGCAAAAAGAATTAATTCAAACGGATATACCATTTAGGAGTTATGGCCTAATAGAATTTGAATTCAAATCTGAAATATATTCAAATTTGAACTTGCAAAAGTTTGCAATGATAGGATATCTGAATAGAGCTATTCGAGACGAAAATTTAGCCGCTGATTTCATCTCGTTTGGATCTACGGTTAAAAAGTTATGGGTGTTTGAAAATGTGAATAAAATCTGCTAAAAAGGCTTTTTCTAAAAATAATAAAACTGAACGTTCACGGCTAGAGCGCGACGTGGACAGCTCTGGTTGGTTGACTACGTTCGTTGCCAAAGATATGTGATGAACGTTCGCGAACTAACCAAACTATAAAAAACGACTGGTTATTTAAAACAGACCGCGGCTAACCGCGTACTGGTTAAAAAAACAATCTAGATCTAAACCTACCGGTTCGATCTAAAAAAACTATCTAATCTACGTACGAACGAAACAGAGGAGGGGCTTACAATGAGAGACTGCGTTGGGGAAGATGACCGGGCGCTCGGGCATGATGCTGGGCAACAACTCGGTGTCGGTGGGGCGGCGGCTCCGGCGATCGCCAGCGTCGGTCGGAGAGGCGGGGTGGTGCGGCTCAACAAGAGCGACCGAACAGCGGTGGTGCGGGGCGAAGACGACGTCGGGGTAGGGCAAGGCGAGGTGCTGGAGCTCCGGTGCTCCGACGAACTCTGGCAGCGCAGGTCGTCGGGGCGGCTGCTCCGGTGTGACCTAGGCGGCAAAATCGTGTCAGAGAGATGCGGGAAGACTCAGGGATCCGATTTTCGCGACGCAACGGCGGTGGAGTGGCTCACCGGCGTCGGAATCTTCGACGGAGAGCTTCGGCTCCGGCGAGATGCAAATGGCGATAGCGGTGGCTGTGAGCAGCGAGAGGAGGAGCGGTGTTGCTGAATGGAACGAGGGGCATCGGGGGCTTTTATAGGCGCAGCTAGGGTGCTGTGGAGCTACGGATAGGCTCTATCCCGAGAGCCTCGCGCGGCCGGTGCGGGAGCGCGAGCATGGGCTCATCCTGTTCTCTACGCAGGAGGTTGGGGACGACCTGGGTATCGGGCCCCACTTGCAGATACGTGAGGGAGAGAGAGAGTTAGCGAGTGGGGAAGGGAGAGATCGTGGAGAGGCTGGGGCGATCGAGCAGGAGGCTGGGCTCGGCCTGGCTGGGTCGGCCGGCCTGGGCCTTTGTGTGTGTGTGTGTGTGTGTGTGTGTGTGTGTGTGTGTGTGTGTGTGTGTGTGTGTGTGTGTTTACAGAAGAAAATGTTTGAGATAAAAACAAAACCAAACATATATAAAAATATATCGTAGTAATTTATAAAATCACTATGGATAATATAGAGCATAGTGAACATTTTGTTCTGCTCAAATAATTTAGAAAAATATTTTCTTAATGCAATAATCTAACTTTGAGAAATAAAATAATTTTCAATGCAACTTTGAAAACACCAAATATTATTCCCACACTTTCCCACTCATTTATATTTTGAGGAAGTCATATTATCCTCTCTCTTTTATTTTTCTTGAGCGGAAAGTCTTTGAACATCATAAACTCCAAAATGCAATAAAAATATGATATGCAAAATGATGATCCTATTAACATTCTAATTTAATAAAACTGGGATGTTACAAACCTACCCCCCTTAAGATGATTCTCGTCCTTGCGATTTGGGTTGGCCAGCAAAAAGGTGTGGGTTGTCCCGCTTGAGGTCTTCCTCTCGTTCCTAAGTAGCTTCCTCCTCGGTGTGATGACTCAAATGAACCTTGCAGGACTTGATGACCTTGGTACGAGTGATTCTCTCGGCTGTCTCAAGAATCTTAACAGGCTTCTCCTCATAAGTCTGATCATTCTCCAACAGAATTGCTTCTAGATGCACTGTATCTCTCAAAGGAATATCTGCCATCTCTGCATGACACCTCTTCAGCTGGGAAACATGAAACACATCATGAACTCCTGACAAACCCTCTGGTAGTTCCAACTTGTATGCAACTTCTCCTGTGTGTTCCAGAACTTTCTATGGCCCCACAAACCATGGTGCTAACTTTCCCTTGACTCCAAACCTCTTAATAGCTCGAAGTGGAGACACTCGAAGATATGCGCTATCTCCCACTTCGTAAATCACTTCCTTGCGTTTAGCATCGGCATAACTCTTCTGCCTAGACTGAGCTATCTTGAGTCTATCGCGGATCAACTTGACCTTCTCCTTTGAATCTCTGATCAAATCCGATCCAAACAATTTGCGATCTCCAACTCCATCCAACATCAACGGTGTTCTGCATTTCCTCCCATACAATGCCTCGAAAGGGGCCATCTGCAAACTGGCCTGATAGTTGTTGTTGTATGAGAACTCTGCATAAGGTAAGTTATCATCCCAACTAGACCCGTAGTCTAGCGCACAAGGTATCAACATGTCCTCGAGAATCTGATTCAATCTCTCTGTCTGCCCATCTGTCTGTGGATGGAATGTTGTACTGAACTCCAGCCTGGTACCCAAAGTTTCGTGTAGCTGATGCCAAAACTTTGAAGTAAATTGTGTTCCTCTATCTGATACAATGGTCCTCGGAACTGCATGCACGCATACGATCCTGGTCATATATATCTTCGCCAGCTTGGCACTTGTATAGGTAGTCTTCATGGGAATGAAGTGAGCAACCTTGGTCAAGCGATCAATTATCACCCAAATGGAATCATAACCTGAACGGGTCCTAGGTAATCCCGTGATGAAGTCCATGCCAAGTTTATCCCATTTCCAATCTGGTATCGGCAATGTCTGAAGTAAACCTGTTGGTTTCTGATGCTCTGCCTTTACTCTCTGACATACATCGCATACTGCTACATACTCAGCAATTTCCCTCTTCATACCGGTCCACCAAAAACTTTCCTTCAAGTCCAAATTCAATTTGGTGTTTCCCGGGTGTATCGAGTAAGGCGAGTCATGAGCTTCCTGAAGAATCAATTTTCTGATCTCTGGATCGTTGGGCACGCAAATACGTTGCTCAAACCATATGGTTTCATGCTCATCCTCACGGAATCCTTCGGTTTTCCCTTTGTTGATCCTTTCCTTTATCTCAGCAATACCTTGATCCAACTTCTGAGCTTCTCTGATCCTCCCCAACAAGGTGGACTGAACCTCGAGTGCGGCAACATAACCTCTTGGAACTATTTCCAACTGGAGATCTCTAAGTTCATCACACAACTCCTGAGGTAGTCCTCCTGTGATAAGAGTGTTAACATAATTCTTACGGCTCAAAGCATCTACCACGACATTGGCTTTTCCTTGATTATAATGCAAACTCATGTCATAATCCTTTATGAGCTCCAACCATCTCCTTTGCCTAAGGTTCAACTCTTTCTACGTGAAGATATACTTCAAACCCTTGTGATCTGTATAAACATCACATTGGTTTCTGATAAGAAAATGCCTCCAGGTCTTGAGTGCATGTACCACTGCTACTAACTCCAAATCATGTGTGGCATAGTTCAACTCATGAGGTCGAAGCTGGCGTGAAGTATAAGTTACAATATTTCCTTCTTGCATAAACACGCCTCCAAGTCCTAGGCGTCAAGCATCGCAGTACACATGAAAATCCTTGTGTATATTCGGCAGAATTAGTACGGGGGCTGTAACCAAACGTTTCTTCAACTCTTGGAAACTGGCCTCACATTCCTCAGTCTAATTATACTTGGTGTCCATCTTCACCAACTCCGTCATGGTTTTGCAATCTTGGAGAAATTCTCAATGAACCTCCGATAATATCGTGCAAGTCCAAGGAAACTACGGATCTCGCTGTCTGATGTTGGCGCCTGCCATTCTCTGACTTCTTCTACCTTGGAAGGGTCCACGGCTATTCCTTCTCCTAACATAACATGTCCAAGAAATCCGACTTCCTTCAACCAAAACTCACATTTGCTGAACTTGGCATACAGCTGGTGACCCCTGAGCTTCTCCAGAACTAAGGGCAGATGCTCTGCGTGCTCCTCCTCATTCTTGGAGAAAACCAATATATCATCAATGAATACCACAACAAACTTATCCAAGAACTCCATGAATACCTTGTTCATCATGCTCATACAATAGGCAGGGGCATTAGTCAAACCAAAAGACATGACTGTATACTCATAAAGCCCATACCTCTTGGTAAAAGCTGTCTTGGGTATATCCTTCTCACGGATCTTCAACTGATGATAACCCGATCGAAGATCGATCTTGGAGAAAACACTAGATCCTTCTAGTTAGTCGAACAAGTCATTGATCATTGGCAACGGATACTTGTTCTTGATGGTCACCTCGTTCAAAGAACGGTAATCCACACACATCCTCAAGGTTTCATCCTTCTTCTCCACTAAGAGTACCAGGGCTCCCCAAGCTGATGAACTCGAGCGAATATACCCCTTCTCCAGCAACTCCTCAATCTGTTTCTTGACTTCTGCCAGATCATTAGCGGGCATCCTGTATTGCCTCTTGGAGATAGGTCTGGTGCCTGGCAGCAACTCAATCAGAAACTCAATGTCCCGATCCGGTGGCATACTCGGTAACTCCTTTGGAAAAACATCGGGATAATCCTTTACCACTGGTACTTATTCCTGGACAACTCCCGTAAGAGAGTTCACCTGAGTCCTCTTAGGCTTAAGCCTGGATACATACTTGATCCTTTTCTTCTATGGGGTGGTGAGAAAAATCAATCTACTAGCACAATCTATGTTTCCCTCGTACTTGGACATCCAATCCGTACCTAGGATCACATCCAACCCTTTTGACTCAAGTACGATCATATCTGTGGAAAAAACATGCCCCCCTATTTTCAAAGGTAACTGAAAACATCCCTGACTAGTCATAGACTCTGCTCCCTGGGAACTCACTAGAATAGGTGACTTAAGAGCAACGGTAGGCAACTTATGCTTATCCACAAATCCCCTTGATATGAATGAATGCGATGCACCAGTGTCAAATAGAATGAGTGCTGGAAATGAATTAACCAAGAACTTACCAATCACTTCATTCGCCTGCTCATAGACTTCTTCCACATTGACATGGCTCACATGCCCCTTAGTGAAAGGATTGGGCTTCTTCCCTCCAGAACTTCCATTGTCATTCCCATTCTGTAGCTCGGGACACTCATTGGAGTAGTGTCCTATCTTCTTGCACTTGAAGCAGGTGATGTGACTCAGATTCTTCCTCACTGGTGTAGAAGGGTTGGGATGATGGTGGTTATCGTTCCCTCCATTCCCATTGCCATTCTTATGGCCATTATGGTTGTGTCCATTGCCTTCATGCTGAGAATGACCACCATGGTTATGATGGTTGTGCCCTCCAAACTTACTGTTTCCTAAACCAGAATATCCTGAGAAGGGTGCGAAGCGAGTCTTCTGCTGAACTCCAGACTGAAACTTGCCTTGAACATATTTCCTCTTGCGATTTTCCATCTGTTGATGCTTGCCCTCCAGAGTGATAGCCTTTGTCAACCAACTCCTGATAGTTATCAAAAGTCGCTACCATCAGCTGAACTCCCAGCTCATCATTTAGTCCCTCCAGAAACTTCTCTTGTTTAGCTGCATCGGTCGCCACGTCACCTCGGGCATAACGAGACAACCTGCTGAAGTCATCAACATACTCTGACACTGTGCGACCTCCTTGGCGCAAGTTGCGGAACTCCCTCTTCTTGAGAGCCATAGCTCCTGCTGAAACATGAGCAATGCGGAACGTCTGCTAGAACTGAGCCCAAGTCACATTCTCCATGGGGTACGTGGCAGTGTAGTTCTCCCACCACAAAGCTGCTGGTCCATCCAGTTGGTGAGAGGCCAACCTCACCTTCTCCTGATCAGTGCATCCTGCTGTGGCCAGCTTCCTACCCATGTTGCGAAGCCAGTCATCTGCGACGATCGCCTCCGGGCTGCTCGTGAAGATTGGAGAATTCAGCCTCAGAAAACGGGTAAGACTGTCAATGGGTGGTGGAGGTGGAGGGGGCGGTGGAGGCGGGTTTTGTTGGTTCTGGTTCATATCCTGCATCAACAATTGTATCATCTGGTTCTGAGTCTGAAGCAGTTGTTCCAAGGCGGGTGGGATATCGTTCCCTGAGCCACTCCTGGAAGGGTCACGCCTTGGTGGCATCTGTTGGGTCATCATAGATGAGGTATAGATAGAATTAGGCCTAAGGGAGAAACACTACCCATATGCAAACGATAGCAATAAAAATCCAAATCACTCCAATTCAATTCAATCAAAGAGTTCACACGAAACAAATCTAAGGCGAGCCATGTCACAAGATTTGACAAGGTCCCACAAATAAATCAAATCAAATATCGAATCCTAATCTCTCATGGTGGTTTAAATCTACTCTTCATCGGAAGAGACCAAGTCTATCATGTTGATATCAGCTCCAGCTACATCACTCTGTATCTCCTCATCATCGTCCTCATAGTCCTTGTCCTGACTGACGTAGGCCCCGTAAGAGTGGTCCACCTAGAGATTCTCCCCGTTATCGAGCTTTTCCTCGGCTTCCTCTAGCTGAAGCTTCAAGTCATCGAACATATCCTGCAGTGCATCGAGCTCCTCCACGTGTTTTGCGCGAGCGTTCTAGAGCTCTTCTTCTAGCTCGGCCTTGCGGGTCATCAGGTTGTGGGTGGTGATGAGGCTGAGTCCCATATCTTCCATCATCCTGCTGATAAGATCCTCCAGGTCCTCAATGTGTGATGTGATGGTGTCGTCCTCCCTCGTGCGCACCACATCCCCATCCGAGTCACGGCGCGCGTACATGACGTAGTTACTCCTCCTGAGATACTTGCGGTATTCCTCCCGGATGCGCCCAAGTGCAAAGAGGGCAGCGATCCCCTTGCCAATGCCCCATGACTCTACATACACGTAGAAGTCGATCGGTTCGATGGCGTCTCTAAATGTTCGCCCTAGAATGTGGACGTCAATCCTCCAGCGCATCTCCTCAGGTAGAGTGGCCGTGAACGTCTCGGTGAAGGTGGGCGGTGCAATGCGCAGATGACCCACGACATTCATCAGCTACCTTCCGAGGGGGATGGTCGCGTCGGGCTGAGCAAACTCAACGATGGCGGTCGACATCTATAGTTTGAAAGAGGGGGAAATTAGTAATGAAGCACGGAAATCATAAGACCAAAGCAGGTGATATAAAAGGGTTGTAAAACAGGGTTCTTATCCTATGGCTTTCCATTTTCTAGGGTCAAGTCCTACAGTCAACGTGTGCTCTGATACCATCTTGTAGTGACCTGACCCGGTAAGGATTGGAGTCTCTGTGCTTGAGTGTCATCCCTGGATCGGTATGCTGACACACACAGTACTCGAGGATTTACTACAAAGTTCAATCACACACTTTATTACATCGAGATCCTCAAAAGAGTATTTATTACAATAATGTGGCCTAAGACCAAATAAAACAAAATAATGCGGAAGCAAATAAGTGTAACGAGTCCATCAACTCCACGAGCAAAGCTGAGCGCAAAACAACGACCTATCGCACCTTATTCCTCGTCGGACAAATCTGCAACATGATAGGTTGCAGCCGTGTAGGTCAGTACATGGAATGTACTGGCAAGTCACATCATAAGAGTGTAATGAGCCTACTTGTACATGCAATTTGGCTGGTGGAAATCTCTAATTTTAATTTTGCATAAAGCTAGTTTGTCCCTATCAAAATTTATTCTATCTCTACAAATATCATAGGACTGAGATGGAAACCCCAACTCAATCCATTCCCAAAGTTGCATCAATATCCAGTTGGTTAAATTAAGAGTGATGAGATCTCCCTACATTCCCACTACTAAAAGCTCAAGTTGTCCATAACCGGGGACACGACTAATCTATTAGATTGGCACTCTACAGAGGCTGCGCACTTTTCCCCACAAGACTCGACCACCTCCTTGATCGGAAGATCGAGACATAGTCTTTCGAAAGCATTTCCCCTAACCCACGGATAGGCCAGTACACCTACATCAACTACATCTGCAAGCCTATCCCGGAAGAGGTCAGACCATCTACTCAACTAAGCCAGAGCCCATATTGGCTTGTGGCTGCACACGGAAGCTTATAGACATGAAAACAAGGTTGATCCCTTTGAGCCTGGGTGGATGGACCACTAGTGTGCACTCCCATGGATTCCCATGAATGCTCCCACTGTACTTCGCCACCATACAAACCAATTTCCACCCAGGTAGTTCATTTAAGTCTTGGTCCTAATTAATACATTGTCACTCATATCTCAATGTGAAAACACTCCCCAATCCACGTCTACTTGGCGAAGCATTATAATTTAACACGGTGGCGACAAAGACGTACGGTTCAGACCTACCTCAAATGAACTACTGGGTGCAAGCATAGCCATCGGGCATAAAATTTCTACCATGCAATCCTACAACAAAGGACTACGTGCATATATAAAAACATAGGTAAAACAGGTATGATCAAAATGTAACTTGCCTTCGTGCTGGGAGTGAAGTTCTAGGCTTCGCACTCCGGGCAATCTAGCGCAAAAGTAAAATACAAACACATAAACAAACATTCATACAATCCAAAGTAACATGCAACAAAAACATTTGCAAAAACCAAATAAAACCCAACACACATAACTAGCATGCAATTTCTAAGTATAAAACCAAGGTGTGAAAATATGGTTCAAAATCGTGATGTGCACTAGTGTTCCTACAAGGCATACTAGTAAAATTGTAATGAACAGAAACTAATTGCGCGAAAAATAGTGTGGCAATGATTCATGCATAGGATTTGGCCTGTGTGACGCAGTGCGAAAAGAATTAATTCAAACGGATATACCGTTTAGGAGTTATGGCCTAATAGAATTTGAATTCAAATCTGTAAATTCAAGTTTGAACTTGCAAAAGTTTGCAATGATAGGTTATTTGATTAGAGCTATTCGAGACGAAAATTTAGCCGCTGATTTCATCTTGTTTGGATCTAAGGTTAAAAAGTTATGGGTGTTTGAAAATCTGAATAAAATATGCTAAAAAGGCTTTTTCTGAAAATACTAAAAACTGAACGTTCGCGGCTAGAGCGCGGCGTGGCCAGCTCTGGTTGGTTGACTACGTTCGTTGCCAAAGCTATGAGATGAACGTTCGTGAACTAACCGACTGGTTATTTAAAACAGACCGCGGTTAACCGCGTACTGGTTAAAAAACCAATCTAGATCGAAACCTACCGGTTCGATCTAAAAAAACCTATCTAATCTACGTACGAACAAAACAGAGGAGGGGCTTACAGCGAGCGACCGCGTTGGGGAAGATGATCCGGCGCTCGGGCGTGACACTGGGCAGGAACTCGGTGTCGGCTAGGCGGCGGCTCCGGCGATCGCCAGCGTCGGTCGGAGAGGCGGGGTGGTGTGGTTCAGCGAGGGCGACCGAACGGTGGTGGTGCGGGGCGTCGACGACGTCGGGGTAGGGCAAGGCGAGGTGCTGGAGCTCTGGTGCTCTGGCAAACTCCGGCGGCGCAGGTCATCGGAGCGGCTGCTCCGATGTGACCTAGGCGGCAAAAACGTGTCAGAGAGATGCGGGAAGACTCGGGGATCCAATTTTCGCGAAGCAACAGAGGCGAAGTGACTCACCGGCGTCAGAATCGTCGACGGAGAGCTTCGGCTCCGGCGAGATGCAACCGGCGATAGTGGTGTCTGTGAGAGAAGAGAGGAGGAGTGGTGTTGCTGAATGGAACGAGGGGCATCGGGGGCCTTTATAGGCGCGGATAGGGTGCTGTGGAGCTGAGGATAGGCTCTATCCCGAGAGCCTCGCGTGGCCGGTGCGGGAGCGCGAACACGTGCTCATCCCGTTCTCTGTGCAGGAGGTTGGGGACGACCTGGGGATCGGGCCCCTCTTGCAGATACATGAGGGAGGGAGAGAGAGTTAGCGAGAGGGGGAGGGAGAGATCGTGGGGAGGTTGGGGCGATCGAGCAGGGGGCTGGGCGAGCGCCTGACTCGGCCTGGCTGGGTCGGCCGGCCTGGGCCTTTGTGTGCGTGTGTGTGTTTTTTTTACAAAAGAAAGCGTATGAGATAAAAACGAAACCAAACATAAATAAAAATATATCGTAGTAATTTATAAAATCACTATGGATAATCTAGAGCATAGTGAACATTTTGTTTTGCTCAAATAATTTAGAAAAATATTTTCTTAATGCAATAATCTATCTTTGAGAAATAAAATAATTTTCAATGCAACTTTCAAAACACCAAATATTATTCCAACACTTTCCCACTCATTTATATTTTAAGGAAGTCATATTATCCTCTCTCTTTTATTTTTCTTGAGCGGAAAGTCTTTGAACATCATAAACTCCAAAATGCAATAAAAATATGATATGCAAAATGATGATCCTATTAACATCCTAATTTCATAAAATTGGGATGTTATAGAACTTGAGCTTGCCGAAGCGTTGTTCTTCATTGTGATTGTTTTCGCAATGCCCTTGTCTTGGAGGAGGTGCAACATTGATGGTGTTGAGTTGACGTTGTGGTTGCCTTGGGGCTTCGTCATCATTGAGCTCGACATGATGTGCTTGAGGCCATTGGTGAGGTCCTTGCACTCGGTTCCTTCTTTCTTGGTGCTCCTCTTGGCGAGCGGCTTCTTCTTGTCGTTCCCGCCGTAGGGATTCTTGTTCTTCGCGCGCTTGACTGTTGCGTTCTTCGAAGGCGTGTGTTGCTTCATGTAGAGTGTGTTGTGCTACAATTGCTTGTTTGTGGCGATGACGTTGTTCTTGTTCTTGCTCTTGTTGATGACGTTTTTCGCGCTCACGTAGGCGATCTTGCAATCCATTGCATGGAATGGATTCTACGAAGCGTGACGTTGGCGATTGTGTGGCGAACTTGGACTGGAGCGATTGTCTCTATGGTGAGAATGTGCTCGAGGCAGACTTGCGCCAGAAGAGTACTCCGATGAGTGGCGACTTGAGTGGCGCCGCCTTGACAACGTAGATGTTGAAGGAGCACGATTGACCATCAAGGAACGAAACTCCTCCATTTGACATGATAACTTGGTGTCGAGGTAGTCCCACGTGCACACCTCGGATTCGCACAAGTTGGTGGCGAGTTGGTCGATGTGATTGTTCAAGACATCTTGCGATTGGTGCATTGCTTTGTGTGCGCCGAAGAAGTGCAACTTGGTGACGTAGTCATTCATGTTGTCATCATTCTCCTCAAATACCGAGTTCGACATGGTTGACCTATCCATAACACTCAAGTAGATATAAGTGGAAAAATGAGAAGACAATACCAATTACCGTTCCAAAAGTTGACAATTGATCAAACATCACTCAATGTGCAAATATGGAAATAGTAGAATTGGTACCGGAGATCGTCCTTCTCACACCTACACAAATAAAGCTTATGGAGTAGCTTTGTGGAACAAAATTCAAGAAATCCGACAGATAAGATTTGTAAGAGATTCGCAAATTCGCAAGTAAGACAATGTAGATCAATAGCAATGAGTATACACGGAAACACACACACGGATAGATAAGTGGAGTTGTCCAACCAAGGGATGAGCACAAAATGTGGTATCCACGGAAAACGCTCGTGTTGCACAACACTAGAGAGACGCTAGCTCGATTGCTCAAATGGGCGTGGTATGAACTTGTGCACAACTTATAAGAAAAAAAACGTGTCGTCTTCCTATTCCCGACTTTGCTATGTATGTATGAGGGACGTGTCACTCGCTCAAGTGATCCAAGATGATTCAAGTATGATATGCAAAATTGGCGACGCTATTGCTTTTGCTTTTTTGTGCTTGCTTAAAAGCTTTGCATCCCTTTCTTTTCGTCGTGATATTTTGTATGGTCACTATGCGGGAGATGCACACCAAGATAGCAATTATGTATGCGGGTACTATTGTAACACAAGAGATGATACTATGATATATACACGCAATTGAAGCTATGCGGAGTATGTATCACTAAAGTGCACAAGTAGCGTAGCCCGGCAATACTCAATGGCTAGTCTCGATAGGCAAGTTACGCAAATAAGCTCAAGGTAACAATGCAATGGCATGGGTATAATCAGAAGAGTGTCGTCGCGATTACCGTCCTTGCTTACGGTGAAGTGTGAGCGAAGAGTTGGTCGGTGATGAACCGGGACAATGATGAGCGGCAATGTCGATGAAGAACCACTCCTAAGTAGCCGAAACACCTTAGGAAGTGGCGAGCTCGTGACTCAAAGTCTCAAATGGAAAGTGTTGCGGAGGAATTGGCGGTGGAAATGCGAAAGAAAATGGTAGAGAAAAACAAAAAAAATCTTACTGCATGAAAATTTAGTTTCGTCACAATTGTCTAGATGTTCGGACAAGGTCGGTTGTCCGACGGTTCCCGGATGTTCGGACATGGTCGATCGTCCGACGGTTCCCAGACGTCCGGAGGCGGTCGGTCTATCGGAGCCTACGGATCTAGTGGGTTGACCTCAATGGAGGATGAACTCGAGGCAAAAGAAAAATTTCAGGCAAAATTGTGGTGATTTTGTAGAGGAAAATGATGGGAATGATGGGGAAAAGCTAGTTCTACCTGTCCACAAAGAAATCCACGGATCAAAATCAACAAAATCTCCTCAAAATCGAATCAATCCAAGAATTTTGGTATGGCTATTTTTGTGGGAATTTTTGAAATTAGGTCAAATCAAAATAAAAATTAGCTAGAAAGTGGAGGGAGAGACTCCAAAGTGTGAATTAACATGGCTCATGATACCAAGATGATACGGGGCATACCCGGTTAGGTCGATCTTTTCACACTTGGAGGGGGAAAAGGGGAAAATCAAGAGGAAACACAAGAACACTCAAGAACAATCTCCAAATCACACATCCTCTAGATCCACAAAAGCATACGAGATACAAGATCCAAAGTCAACGGAAGGATACATGCAACGGAGAGTCTTCCCACTCCGCAGGAGGGGCCTTGAAATCCCGAAGGATCTTCCCTCGAAAGGGGCCTTGGCATCCACTTGGATCTTCTCACATAGAGGTGGTCAACTCCATGGGAGGAGGAAGTGGAAGGAGCAAAAGCTCAACTAGTCAATGAGCTAAACCTTTGCTAACCCAAGATAGAAGCGGGGGAAGAGTATTTATTGTCTAAGGCGTGATTAAGGGGTACATGGCCCAAGGCCCGGGTTCCTGCGCGCAGACATGGTCCGGACGTCCAGAGGTGGCCGGTCGTCCGGAGGCTCACGAAGGGCCGGACGTCCGGAGGAGGTCGGATATCCGAGGATTCGGCTCGGGTATGTTGGCACCGGATTTCTGGAGGGCGTCAGAAGTCCGTGGCGCGGTCGTCCGGAGGTCTTCAGATTTCTGTGGTTTCGGTGCTCGCATATTGACGCCATATTTCTGGAGGGGCTCGGACATCCAGACGCTAGAGGTGTCAGACGTTCGGAGGTCGTCAGTCATCCGGCCACTTTAGTGTTCGGTGGGTCTCTGACTTGGGCTGGGCTCCACGGGTCAGACGTCCGTAGTGGTCCGGAGGTCCGGAGACTTTATCTTGTTCGCAGATTCTCCTTGGTCCTTCCGGGCTTGGCGTCCTCGTGGTTCTTCGTAGTCGTTCCATGGTCTTCTTCCGAGTACCTGATTATGCAAAGTGTTTTCGCTTGAGGTAGTGAGCATGTCTCGAGTGGATCAAATGATGGTTGAGCAAGGAGAGATGTCACCTCGGTTTCAGTGGCACATGCGTGACCTCTTGTCATGGGACCACTTGGAGATTGAGATGTTCGTGATGGATCCATGGGGATGACCATGGGATGCTCCGCGTCAAGAAGGGCAAAGAACCCTCAAAATTGTTTTCAGTGAATCCAAATGCTCTAAAAATGTTTCTGAGAATTTTGGCAAGATAAATATCTCAAACCAAAATTTAGAAACATTTTTAAGGAATACTTTGGCCCTGGAATTTAAACCAATGTTGTATTTGAAATGGGATCTATATTCTCAATATATGGAATATATTTTCAAATGTCTCTCGTATAATTTATGTGTTTTTCGAATAATCTAGAGAAGTAACATAAAAATATTCAGAATGATTTTCCATTGTTTGAATTTTGTTTGAATTCAAAAGCAGTGGCAAAAGATTAAATGAAAGAAAATTGAAATAAAAAGAAAAGGAACCTTACCTGGCCCAGCACTGTGCGGCCCACTGGCCCACAGTGCCAGTTGTCTCCCACCTCGCGCCAGAAGGACGTGAGTCATGTGGTCGCCACACGCCGGCCACCTCCTGCTTGCCTGCTCGCCGCGGGAGGCTGCTAAGAGCGCCACGAAACCCCTCCAGACCCATATGGATCGGTCTCTCCCCCTCATTCCTCTCTCCCTCGCCTCCCTCTTGCTCTTCCCACCACGTCCGAGCACTGTCATCGCTGCCGCTCGTCGCACGCGCAGCCATCAGCCACACCTCGCCTCTCTGACATGCCCATAGAGCTCGACCACCTCTCCCTGATCATCTACGCGGAAGAACCCGAGAAATGGAGCCCGAAGATGACCGAATCGACGCCTTCTTCAACCTCGTGATCGTCGGACACCATCACCGATTCCGCCGGACTCTGAGCTTCCCCAAGCTCTTCGTCTGTGTCGTTCGGACCACTATGAGCTCCTCCCTGCTTTCCCCTAACCTCGTAGCCGCGCGCGTCCCCAAGCCGCTGTCCCCGCAATGGCAAAAAGCTCTGACCACCGCAGATGTCGCCGCCGTCATTGTGGTTGGCCAACATTGCATCCGAGCGCATGATTGAGATTCTGATGCTGCGTAGATGTCCCAAACACCTTAGTCCGCTCGATTTCGAGATACAGCCCCGCGATTGACCATGTCCGAGCCATCGTCGTCGCACAGCTCATTGCCGGCCATGATTCCGGCGACTCCACGACCTCCCTTGTGGCCCATCAGATGCGCATGAGCAAAGCCTCCTCCCTGGTGCAAGCCGCGTGCCAAACCATAATCGGACGACGATTTCCGATGAACTCCGACGTGCAGAATGGTCACCACCAGTGGAGCTCCGGCGTGCTGACGTGGCCGGAACTTAATTAGTGTTAAGTATTAGTTAGTTACCCCCACAGCCAATGATGAATGGGCCCCGCTGTTAATTAGTTTAGTTTGTGACTTAATTAAACTGCGTTAATTAGCAGTGTGTATGACACGTGGGACCCGCTTGTTAATTAAGCCAGTGTTATTTTAATATTAAACTTAATTAACACATTGACTCACTCACCAGTGAGCCCCACTGGTCAGATTTGACCTGGACCAGCCTGTTGACCAGCTGACGCAATGATGATGCAATGCTGATGCAGTAAATATTTCTGGATTTTAAATAAATCAGAAAATGATTTATATATTCCAGGAAATGTTTAAAACTTCTAAATATCATAGAAAGTAATCTTTAACTCGGATGAAAATAATTTATATATGAAAAATCATCAGAAAAATATGAAGAATCTGTTTATGCCATGATCATGCATGTTTGAACAAGTTAACATCACCAACTAGGACATTTCATGATTAGGGCAATTTATGAAATAACATTTGGAGTTGGAATTTGAACTGGGTGAATTCCACTTCAATGAATATGACTAGCTATTGCATTAGGTCAATCCAGTACCCTAACATGTCATGCCATTTAGTTGATTGTGCATTGCATTGATTGTGGTCCTTCTTTGTTTGTTGATTTTGTTTCCTCTCCGTAGACGTTGTTCCGACGTTGAGATCGATGTCACCGATGAAGACTCAATGTTATCTTCAGAAGTGCCAGGCAAGCAAACCCCCTTGAGCATCCCGATAATATCCTACTCTCTCGCTCCTGCTCTCTTATACTGCATTAGGACAACAACAATTCAACTGTTACATGTTCCGGTAGTTGAACCCATTCCTCTGCATGACCTATCTTTGTCGCAGTAAATAGTTGGAACCACTTAGCATGAGTAGCAATTGCTTGAGCCTTGTTGTGCTTACTCATCCATGCTTGCTTACTATGCCTGCTATGCTTAGAGTCGTGTCGGGTGTGATCCATTTGGACGATGGATCGGGATGGATGTGTTCATGTCCTGCTGTGTGAGAGCTAAGTGTGTGAATTCGATTTGGTAGAGGTAGCGATGTGAGGCCATGTAGGAGTACATGGTGGGTTGTATCATTGGGACCGTCCTTAAGAACTAAGTTCTATGTATCTGATCCAGGACATATACTAGCACACGTTGGGCCCTGAAATAGGACCCCGCTCGACTTATTAATCGCCTAGATCTCTGTCAAGGAGTTGCAACTAGTTTCTGGTGTTTGTAGGACAAGTGTTGGCGGCCGTGCTTAGCGCTTCCCGACTAGGTGGGCTTTAGTATGGTAGATGCACAATGGCACGATGTACCAAGTGGCGCCAGAATGGTGTGCTTGTGGAACCCTGCGCACATTGTTTGGGGCTGTAATGGAAACTTCGTCCGGACTTTCTTGCGGGTTCAGTCTCAAATAGGCGATAAACATGGACTAGAGTCTTGTGTGGTTAACGGCCGTGGTCAACATCCATGTCGGGCTTCCGCTTGAAGGTTGCCGAGATACATGACATGTATATGGCGCTAAATGGTGGAAACATGTGTGAAGAAGTACACCCCTGCAGGGTTATGAATCTGTTCGAATAGCCGCGTCCACGGATATGGACTACTTGGAAAATTTATATGGTTCATAGATAACTTGAAATGGATACTCTAATATGCGCAAGATAAGAGTGAGTGCTATGGATGGCCTTCTCGTAGGAAGACAGGAGTGGATCCATAGTCGTGTATTGATGTGGTGAATATGTGGACTCGTGTGTGCTCTCTTACCTCAAAGATACTACTTGTAGCCGTAATACAGGTTAGCCAAGAGTCAAAGCTGGCTTGCTACAATAAACTCCACAACCCCCTTGTTCATAATGATGCATATGTAGATAGTTCAGATGTAAGTGTCGTTGAGCACATCTGTACTCACAGTTGCTTACTTATGTTTTTGAAGAGGAGACATTAGTCTCGCTAATGATTTCTACACGAAGTTTGACGTTTACAAATTAGCTTCGGAATCCCAGATAGAGGTCTGGCTCCTTCAGGAGGGTCGTTGTAGATTTTGACGCTCCTCCAGCCACATTAGTAGATGTCTATACCCAGACATGATATGCTTCCGCTTGTTTCTTGTATGACTTTGAGTGTTGGGTCATGTGACCCCTGTTTGTAATACCACACTATGTTGGCTCTTATGAGTCTGTAATAAATACTTGAGTCATAGAGTTATGTTGTGATGCCATATTGTATCTATGCATATCGTTCATATTGCGTGTATGTTTGACATGCAATCGTATGTGTGGGGTTCGACACCTAGTCGTATGCCTATGGTAGCCTTCTTCATAGGGAAGTACCTCTTTGTGCTTCCATTGAGCCCTAGTAGCTTGCTACTGCTCTGGACACATTGATTCACCGGCATGTCTCCTTCTTTGTTGTTGGGTGTGTCCCTACGCAGAAATGTCACGTGGTGTAATGGAGTCCGTGTTGCTTGCTACGACTCGTCTATACACATTGATGACCGACACCTGCATTGCTGGGTTATGTATGCATGTTCCTGTACGGTTGTGCCACTTGGGTCTATAACTAATCATGTCGACCCGAGTTCTCTGACAGATGATTGCTAGCGACATATTCATATTCGTGAGCCAAAAGACGCAAACGGGCCCGGCCAAGGTAAGGTGGTAGCTGTGTAGCTTATCGTGCGTGAGGCCGCAAAGTGATATTATGTGTTACATGCTGGATTCGTATGGCTTAGGATTGGGGTCCCGACAACGTTGGTATCAGAGCTTGACTGCGTGTAGGATTACCAAGCCAACTGGTCAATGTTGACTCTAGAACTGCTTTAGTTATAAAAGGGAATTGATTGTGGAAGGGAACGTAAGATTCTTTTTACTCCTTTCCTTGTGTCATTCTATTCTGAGTCACCCTCTTCTTTTCTACGGGGATTAAGAACTAGGCTTTCTCATCTATCTATTAGGATGACGAGTTACTATGCTGGAGACCTATAGGCAAGGCCTTGTCCTTCCTCGATCGGTGTCTTCATAAGAATTCAGTTGTTATGTTGTCAGTTTCATGCAGGTTGCCTCATATTTCATGCCTGTACAACCGTTATGTTGTCCGAGTTACCCAAGGTTTATAAATAATCTGATGCAATTGCAAACTCTTTCATCCCGACTCGATGTCTTTTTGGCCAGGCAAAGCACACGAATTATTGTGTTGAGGTACTCTATTACCTTGACGTATATGTTCCAAGTGTTAGGAAACCATGTTATCCCAGAGAACCACCCAATAATCTAGTTATGTCTTGTGTTCCTAGTGTGATGATTCTGGCCATCATTTTCGAAAATATCTCATGATGTTATATAGTAGTAGGATTCTATTTATGGATTTTTGAACCCAAGATTCATTCTGCCTACTCCTGTTGATAGTATTTTCTCGTTCCTTTAGGATATTAGTAACCTTGTTCCAGTCCTCGAGATCCATTGTATCGTTCTTCCACTGCCATGAACCAATTATGGCAGCAGTCCTGCCAAACTTAAAGATCACAACAAGAGTGCTTTTGATGAGTTCACCATTCCATAGTTGTGACTCTGCCAATCCTTCCTTTCTACATGGATTATCCGGATGAATTATGTTGAACTCATTCGACATGCTAACCTATGCATCTACAACTCAGGAAAAAATATGTGCTCTTTGAGTTGCCTCTTCAATTGTATTCTGACCTTTATCTATAAGTGGATAGACAAGAGTAGTTGTGGATCCGTGTTCACCGATGCCTACTATTCTTGTGGTCTGTCAAGTCATTCTATTTTAGAATGTCTAGGAGAAACAAACTCCAGTACCTCACCCACTTCTAGGATTGTGTCAAAGCAGTTGTAATCTGCAGATCAAAATGCCAACCCAGCTTTTGTTCTATTCTACCTTGAAGTATTTTTCTCTTCATATCGGGAATGTCATGGGAACTGCACACCTCTTATGACCTCTTGATACAGTGGTACTTCTCGCCATCATTAGTCATTCCTCAGCCTCCGTGTTGGTTGTAACCGGAATGCCGACAAGTGAACTGTGATGTGTGAAATCATACTCTGAGCAACTCTGTTGCTTGGCAGTTAATGGATGATAATTTCATTCTTAGTGTGTTGGTTGTTGAATCACCGTTCTAGGATTGATCGTGCTACCTAGTCCATCTTTCACGATGCACTTTTTGACCAATGAGTTAGGATTGTGTTAATCTTTCGCTCTTTTGATCATGTCGACTTGCCCTTAAAAGCAAGATTGTTCTTGAGCTTGATAACATCTCGGTGGTTCGTGATTTTCAGAATATCTTCTTGGAAGTATTACCAGGTTGTCTCCTAACCATTATGTTGAGTTTGTGATCAAGTTGGTTTTCCTCTAAGACACCTCTTCTCCAAGGATTCGTGTTGGATACCCTTGAACTAACTGGTTAAGCTAAACAACAACTTGGAGAGTTGGAAGATAATAGCTTCACCTAACTTAGTTCATTCCGAAGGGATATCTTTTGTATGTGTGTGTGTGTTGAAGAGAGATGATATCCCCATCGGTTGATCCTTGTGATCAATTGTTGCCACTATTATCATGTCCAGTCTTTGATTTGAGTGTGGGCTATCGTCAAATCAAATCAGACCCAATGATTTTCCTAATGTTGTCTTACCCATGGATATTCCTCGAGCATACACCATTATATCATTCGATCTGACCAATGCTATCACCTTGTTCACATAATTGTGGAATTCCGTCCATATTGATATCTCGATGAATTGTTTTTGAGCCCACCGACAACATTGTTATCTTCTCCATGACTCATGACGAACATTAGAGTTAGTGTTGGAAATTTTTGTAGCCATTATCTTCGTGTACCGTACATGAGGTACAAGTTTGATGAAAAAGTAACTTCCTCTAATTCACGTGTACTTGATGCAAGTTGCCGCCGTGAATTCGAGAATAGTTATTTTTCTTCCTTTGGAATCATCCCAAGTCAGTCATGCACGTGCGAAGTATGCTATTGTTTGATAGATTTGCAACCTCCAATCCATATATATTCCCTAGCACACCAAGCCACGGATTGATTTGTTTAAGGAAAAGAAGTTTAGTGTTATTCCTGAAGGTACCAGAAGGACATGCACAATACTTCATTACCTCCAATGCTAGTTCCCAACCCAAACTCGGTACTGTTTTGTTGTAAGCTTTCCATGTGATCACATTGTCTTGGACAATGTGTCCACGTGAGTCTTGCAATCCAGCTCATGTTTTGGAGCTGGCTTCTGTAGTTCATCTCCCAAGAATCTCGCAACGCCGTCTCGTCGATTTGTGTAGCAAACCTTCTCTTTCAGACATGCTGAGTCTGAAACATCTTGTCTCCAATCAAATCTAAATCTCAGGCAGATATGATAGTTGGAACGTTTCCAAAGAATTATAATAATGGTCTCCCTATAACCTGGTAAAGTGATGTTGTGGCTAACATACCTAACCGGAAGACCTATTATTGTAATATCTTGTATCAGCAGCACTAGCCACTTCCCCATGAGGATTTCGTATGACTTATTTTAGAGTTTGTTCCTTGCAGACCCTTTCATGTTCCCGAAGTCCGACCTCTACTTGATGTTCTAGACACTAAATGTTACCTATAATTGGGTTACGCTAGTACAACAACAAGAACATTAGAAGCGGTGTACTAAACGTCTCTCGGTCGATCATCCAGATTTCGTTCCCTTGGCATAGCTAAGGTGAAAACTGACCAAGTGTTGTCTTCCTTTGCATTTGCATCCTCCATCGAGTATTCATCATGGTAGTATGAAGTGACACCAAGATCTTGGCATAGATGTTGGTAAAACCTTGATGAATATGGAAATGCTCAAGCTGTTGACAGCATGCTCAAACACTAGGTTATATTCCTCGGTATCAATTGTGTCGGGGTACGACGATCTATGGGGCCGGCAAGGCCCCTTTCATGGTTTGGGTGAGGGAATCCTCTGGCATAAAGAGCATCACCAGACGCTGCACGCTCGAGGGTTTAGACATGCTCGGGCCATCGGAGCGTAATACCCTACGTCCTATGTCGTGTGGTTTATTCAGGTTCACAGTACAGGAGCGTCGCAGCCCGGCAAGGATGCTTCGGGAGCGTCGCTACGCGTGTAAATGAACAGGGAGTCGACCCTTTTAAAGTTAGCCAGGGACCTCCTTTTATATCTCAAGGGGTTACCACAGTGGCTAAAATGGTCTTCACACATATAAAACAATGTATATCTACCTCCCAAAACCGCTGGCAATTGCGGTAGTGGGAAATACCTAACTCTAACGGATTAGAACAGATGCATTAAATGCGCCGTCAGGTGGCACGCTGGCGACGTCTCCTGGCAAGGATTGCCTCTCCTTCTGTGTCGTTCGCCCAGCTTCCTCTTATTCTTCCGCCACGCCGTGGGACGGGTGTCATTAAAGCTCTGTTGTAATCCAGGGAAACAGCCACGCGCCCCGACTAGTCTCACCTACCCGCCTGCTCGCTCGACACCTGGCTGATGTAGACAATCAGCCCAGCTACGTGTTGCGACATCTTAGCGGGATGGGGCCTTGGAGGGTGCGCTATTTCCCGAGCCCCCCAGCATGGAAGTCTTGTCGGTTCGCTCGAGTCCTTGTACGAAGAGGTTGGCATCCAAATCCAGCCCAGCAGGGTCCTGCCGGTCCGGAGGCCGCGGTCGTCCGGTGCACAAGTCAGGGTACTAAGGACCCCGTTCTTTAGTACACCGACAGGAGCCCCCGGGCCTGGGCCACACTTGCATTCGTGACGTTGTTGGGCTAGGCACAAAAACAATGCACAAATACATGCGATCATGATTACCTACGGTTATACTTGATTTTCCATCCCGCCCCTCGTGCAATATGCATTGAGTGCAATCTGCTGGGGAAGCGGGGCGAGAAGGCGTTGAAAAGATACGCTTGGCGGCAGAGGTCTCTGGTAAGTCCTCGACGGGCGTGCTGCACCTCTTGGCGTGCTTCCCGGAGTCCTTCTGAGATTCGCAGAAGCTCTTGATCTTGTTCATCCCCCCGAGAGCTTTGTCGGTAGGAGCGAGTGCCTTGTCGGTAGACGCTGCCACTACCTCCCGGAAGAGCTTATCAATGCAGAGGATTGCATCTTTGTTGTCAGTGCGGACGATGATGACGCTCATTGGCCCTGGCATCTTGAGAGTATTGTAGGCGTGGTGTGTTACCGCCATGAACTTTGCCAGTGCCGGTCGGCCCAGAATCCTATTGTACGACAGTGACATTCTTGCGACGTCAAAGACTACCCTCTTTGTCCTGAAGTTGAGCTCGCTGCCGAACGTGACTGGCAGAGTAATCTTCCCCTTGGACTGAGATCTTCCCGGGTTGACCCCTTGGAAGGACCTCATCAGCTTAAGATGCGTGTCAGGAATCTGCAGCCGCTTGATCGCGTCAGGCGAGATCAAGTTCAACTTGGCCCCACTATCGACCAGCATCTTCGTGACCTTGAGGTTGTGTATTGTTGGCGAAACTAACAATGGCATGCACCCGGCGGCAATGATGCGGTCAGGGTGGTCCTCAGCGTCAAAGATGATGGGAGTGTTGGACCACTAGAGGGGTTTCCTCACCTCTGCCGCTGGTTCTGCCGCCTTGATCTCACGGGTCAACTGATTGAGCTGCCGGTGAGAGGAGTGCAAAGATGCGCCTCCGTCAACGCACATGGCATCAACAGCCTTCTGGAATTCCTGGCCTTCAGATTCTTCTTCATCTCCGTCATCATCATCGTCTTCGTTATCAGACTTCTTGTCTTGACCTCTAGCAAGTTTCTCTTTGCGCTGCCTGGCCTTGCCGCGACGGCCACCACGGCTACCGTTGCATTTCTTGCCAGAACCACCTGCACCATCCTGGCCTTTCTCCTTGTCACGCCTTTCATACTCTTGCTTCTGCTTCTCAGCAAGTTGCTCTACTTGGCAGCACTAGGTGATATCGTGGCTCTTAGTGAGGTGGATCTTGCAGTGCGGCATGCTGGTCTTCTCTCCTGTGATGGCCTCGTCATCGCTAGAGCATGCGGCAGCACTCTTGCCAGATCCCTCGTGTTGGAGATATGCCCTAGAGGCAATCATGTATGATGATATTTCCTATGTGCTTATGAATAAAGATAGTCCTTGGACATTATCAATGATGTGGATTAACCAGTACGTGACTTGTTTGTGAGACTATGCATTGTATGATGACTGTCCTAAATGGTCCCTAGTCGAAAGGGCTGTGTGGATGCACAGCCAGTTAGACTAGCATATGACACGGTGCATGGTTCGGTCTCACTGACCATGTAGCATTGGATGCTAGCCGGATAATATGGACTCAGAAATATTTGGTCGGATTCGACGTAGTCGGATCCGAGTCGATATAAGGTCTGAGTTGGACAGACCCAACTATGAGACGCAGCGATAGGTCATCTGTGAGTCTCTAATACAACATACGTTCTGTGTCCTAAGACCTGAGCTGGCGCATGTACTTGGGATGGTGATAGACTTGCTTTGGGCCGACCAAATGCTACTCCGTGACAGGGTAGTTATAAAGGTAGGTTTCGGGCTTGTCCAGACCCATGCTGCAAGACGTGGTCAAGCAAAATGGGATTTGCCCCTCCGATGACAAGAGATATACTCTGGGCCCCACGGGTGATCCGACCTGGATAAGCATGGCCATGCGGTGAGGATTATGAGATAATCCAAAGTGTTGGTCGGATTCACCGGAAAGAGAAAGAGGTCGTGCTGCAACAAGGATGACCATGTCGCCTTGAGCACGACAACATATATCGTGTGGAAAAGGGAACGGAAGTGTGAAGTACAGGTTCGCCTAACCAGCTTCATCGGACACTTGGAGTCGGCGCGCTTTGCTAGAGGCCGCTACCGACTGGTCGAGCCGGATGTAATCTGACTCGCGACCTAGTGAACGAGAACCTAAGGGGTCGCGCGCTTAAGGGAAGGAACACGTGGGCTTTAGGATCTGTGCGAGGCCCAAGAGTTGAGCCTGCGTCGGATGCCTATATATAGTGGAGATGCGGCACACCCATCCGGTTGATCGCTTCGGTGCCGTCATTAGGGCTTTGCATGTGTTGCAACTAGCCACCTCCACTCGCCGCCGAACTGTGTGATCGGACCTAGCAGTCCGCCGCACGGTGTTCCTCCTGCACGCGCGGATACCATTAGAGGCGGTGCTCTTGTGCCGCTCCAGCGAACCTGTACATGGGATCCGGTGACCGGATGTTCTAGGGAGATCGGACCAGCAGTTCGAGGGAGATTGCACGAGGAGGAGACGGACCATGCGAACGCGCTGCCCCAACTCTACTTCCGCTGCATGGCATTGCGCGTCTAGTGGTAACGAGCTGTGATCCATCTCCGTAGCATGTTCAAGGATGTTCTGCGCGTAGGAAAATTTTAATTCGCATGCGATGCACCTACGGTAGAACCCAACACCTGGGACTTGGCCTTCTTGCCAGAGTCGGAGTTCCCGTTCCCCTCGACAGCCATGACTGCTTTTCCTTTGCACTCCCTGTTGCGCTTCCGCCCCTTTTCTTGGAGGCCGGCGCATCTTCGTCGTCGTCCGAGTCGACCTCCGCACCGGCGTCATCTCCAAGGAGCCTTCTTCCCTCTTCAGGCCATGCGCACTTGTCGGCCAGGGCATACAGCTCGGCAACATCTCGCACTTTGTTGATGCTCATCTCCTCACGCATTCGCCGGTTGTGCACGTTCGTGTGGAATGCGGCAATCATAGTGGTTGGGTGGATGTTAGGGATGTTGTGATGCATGCGGCTAAACCTCTGGATGTACTTGCGGAGGGCTTCGACTTCTATTTGGGGGAGCACGTGCAAGTCGTTGGGCTGCCCTGGAAGCTTGTGGCCTCCATGGTATGCGCCAACGAACTGGTTGCACGGGTCTTCCCAAGATGAAATGGACCCCCTCCGGCAAGTTCATCAACCAACTCCTCACGTTGGGCTTGAGCGCCAATGGAAAGTAGTTGGCTAAGATTTTCTCGTCGCGTCCCCCGGTAGCCTGTACGGTGATGGTGTAGATGCCGAAGAACTCGGAAGGGCTGATCTTGTCATCATACTTGTTGGGCAACTGAGCTTGAAGGGTCTGCTGGAGGGCCAGCGGACTTGCCGTAGCTCAGAGGTGAATGCCGGGCAGCCTCCCTCGTAAGGCAGGCTGCCGGGCGCCCCCAGTGTGGGCGCGTCAACGGCTAGATCCGCGCGTCCATCGGACTGCTGGCGCGTTTGACGCCGCCTCTCAATGGTGGTGCGGGCGTCCTCCTTGCGCCTGTCCTTCAGGACCTGGTGTTGGTCTTTGTTCATCCGTGGGTCCGTCGAGGCGTGCGATACCTCGTCTTCCACATCGGTCCGGTGGGTGGGTTGCTGCTGAAGGGAAGACTAAACCGTGTGCGCCCCACCAGCATCGCGTCCGGCGGTGGGAACCCCCGGAGCCGCTTGGCGGGCGACTGACGGGCCCGCTCCCTCTGGCCTGTCGCGGTTTGCATAGCTCAGCACGCTCTGGATCTTAGCTCTCCAGTCTTCCATTTTCTCCTGTGCGGGCAGAAAGTTCAGCAATAGCTGGGCCTGCGCCAGAGCTTCCTTCCGTAGTTTTGGGCATGAAGTGGTGCGAGGCGTGGGTGGCGCTCTTACTCCTAGTGGCCAAGGTTGTCAGAATCGTCATTTTGAATCGGATTGGAACTCTGATGGTAGGATCGCAAATCGTAGAATCTTCACTATTAGGATCTTAGAAACGTAGATTCTATGAACTAAAATCGTAGAATCAGAGGGGTTAGTTTGGACCGTAAAGTCGTAGAATCGTATAACAGAATCGCGATTCTGACAACCTAGTGGCGCTAGGAGGAGCATCTTCTCGAGCCGTCGCGCGATGCTCGTTCCCTCCAGGTGGCTGCTGTCGAGCTCGGCCCTGCGTGTGCTGAGATGGACGTGCAGGGTCTTGTTCGTGCACCGCCCAGGGTCGCCACCCTGGGGGTGTTGGTCGTGGTGGTCTTGAGAAGGCTGCGGCGGGTGTCCTTTTGCCGCAGCTGATGCGGTTGTGTCCACCCCTGCGGCCGCTGGGTCTGTTGTGCCGGCTCCGGTCGCCGCGGGCGCATTATGCGTCTCCATGACGATGGGGTCCGGATCGCTTCTCGCGGAGCTCCGGTAGTGTTTTTGCTGCGTTCGCCGGCGTGGCGATTGTCAAGGCCGCCCCCACCCGCGTCGCCGGCCACCACCTATGAGGGTAGCTTGGACGTGGACGGGGCGGGCGTTGCCGGGCCCTTAGCCTTCTTGGGAGGCAGGGGCATCGAAGAAGCTATTGGCAATGGCGCGCAGGAGTTTGTGAAGGTTCACGCAAGGGAGACCCCTACCTGGTGCGCCAAAGATGTCGGGGTACGACGATCTATGGGGCCGGCAAGGCCCCTTTCGTGGTTCGGGTGAGGGAATCCTCTGGCACGAAGAGCATCACCGTACGCTGCATGCTGGAGGGTTTAGACAGGTCCGGGCCGCCGGAGCATAATACCCTCCATCCTGTGTGGTGTGGTTTATTCGGGTTCACAGTACAGGAGTGTCGCAGCCCAGCAAGGATGCTTCAGAAGCGTCGCTACGCATGTAAATGAACAGGGAGTCGACCCTTCTAAAGGTAGCCAGGGACCCCCTTTTATATCTCAAGGGGTTACCACAGTGGCTAAAATGGTCTTTACACATATAAAACAATGTATATCTACCTCCCAAAAGTTAGTGGGAAATACCTAACTCTGGCGGATTAGGACAGACGCATTAAATGCATCGTGAGGTGGCACGCTCGCGATGTCTCCCGGCAAGGATTGCCTCTCCTTCTGTGTCGTTTGACCAGCTACCTCTTATTCTTCCGCCACGCCGTGGGACGGGTGTCATTAAAGCTCTGCTGTAATCCAGGGAAACAGCCAGGCGCACCAACCAGTCTCACCTACGCGCCTGCCCGCTCGACACCTGGCTGATGTAGACAATCAGCCCAGCTACATGGAGTGACAGCTTGGCGGGCGGGGGCCTTGGTGGGTGCGCTATTGCCCGAGCCCCCTGGCAAGGAAGGCTTGTCGGTTCTCTCGAGTCCTTGTACGAAGAGCTTGGCATCCAGATCTAGCCCGGCAGGGTCCTA
This sequence comes from Elymus sibiricus, assembly GCA_039707655.1. Taxonomy (NCBI): domain Eukaryota; kingdom Viridiplantae; phylum Streptophyta; class Magnoliopsida; order Poales; family Poaceae; genus Elymus; species Elymus sibiricus. The sequence continues at coordinate 247,420,698 of CM077665.1, forward strand.
CCAGTCCGGAGGCCGCGGTTGTCTGGTGCACAAGTCAGGGTACTAAGGACCCCGTTCTTTAGTACACCGACAAATTGGAATGTGCCTTCCATTTACTGAGTTCTTCTTTAAATCTTGTTTCCTTTCCAAACTGAATATGCCATTTCTTCGAACTCCTTCAAACGATCGCTTGTAAATTACCTTAGCCTGGTATGAAAAGTTTCAATGATCTTTGTATCAAAAGAAATTCTTTTTGCCACTTAAGGGATAATTCTACGAGTCACCTTTCCTAAGGTGCCCCGCTATGGTATGAGGGGCAATTAACTCCCCGCTACTTTGAAACCTCTTCACCAGCTGTTTTTAGTGTGGGGTTGTTGCCTAGCAAATTGAACCTTCGTCATCTACTTCTTTCCATCGCCCTAATATGTGCTTTGTGTCTAAGTTCAAGAGATGTTTTACGTCTCATTCTATGAGTTGATCATGAGTTGCTCGATCTTCGAGGAAACCGATCCTTGTAGAGTTTTCCGTTCCTTTGTCATCGTGTTGGGTGAAGATCCCAAAGGAAAAGATGTCGAGATCAACATGATGCAATGTATCAAAATCTTTGAGAAGGGCAATTGGATCGTGAAGATTGTGTTAGTTAGTGTCCCCTCTTCCTCTTACCTACGCTTGAATCTCGAGACGAGATTCTTGTTTAGCGGGGGTGAGTTGTCACGGCCCTAGAACTTTTAGTGTCAATAATTATTTGGTGTATTTAATTGGATCAACATCATCATGTCATCATGTTTATTTTTCTGAGAGTTGAATTGAGGGAAGTGGAAGCCTCAAAACTTTAAATAAAAGAAGGGCAAAGAACCCTCAAAATTGCTTTCAGTGAATCCAAATGCTCTAAAAATGTTTCTGAGAATTTTGGCAAGATAATTATTTGAAACCAAAATTTAGGAACATTTTTAAGGAATAATTTGGCCCAGGAATTTAAACCAATATTGTTTTTTGAAATTGGATCTATATTCTTAATATATGGAATATAATTTCAAATGTCTCTGATATAATTTTTGTGCTTTTGGAATAATCCAAAGAAGTCACATAAAAATATTCAGAATGTTTTGGCATTGTTTGAATATTGTTTGAATTCAAAAGCAGTGGCAAAAGATTAAATGAAAGAAAACAAAAACAGAAAACAGAAATAAAAAGAAAAGGAGCCTTAACTGGCCCAGCACTGTGCAGCCCACTGGCCCACAATGCCAGTCATCTCCCACCTCGTGCGAGAACGACATGAGGCGCGTTGTTGCCGCACGCCGACCACCTCCTGCTTGCCTGCTCGCCGTGGGAGGCTGCTAAGAGCGCCACGGAACCCCCACCCCCAGACCCGTATGGATCGTCTCTCCCCCTCATTACTCTCTCCCTCACCTCCCTCTCGCTCTTCCCACCACGACCGAGCGCTGTTGTCGCCGCCGCTCGTCGCACGCATAGCCACCAGCCACCCCTCACCTCTGTGATGTGCTCGTAGAGCTCCGCCACGTCTCCTGATCATCTACGTGAAAGAACCCGAGCAATGGAGCACGAAGACAACCGAATCGATGCCTTCTTTAACCTCGGGATCGCCGGACGCCATCACAGATTCTGTCGGACCCTGATCTTCCCCGAGCTCTCCGTCTGTGTCGTTCGGACCGCTGTGAGTTCTCCCTGCTTTCCCCCTAAACTCGTAGCCGCGCATGTACCCTAGCCGCTATCTCCGCAATGGCCGAAAGCACCAACCGCCACGGATGTCGCCATCGTCGTTGTGGTTGGCCAACATCGCATCCGAGCACACGATGAGATTCTGCTGCGGCGTTGATGCCCCAAGCACCTTAGACCGCTCGATTTTGAGCTGCAGCGCCGCGTTTAACCATGTCCGAGCCACCTCCGTCGCACAGCTCATCGCCGGCCATGATTCCGGTGACTCCATGACCTCCCGTGTGGCCCATCAGAGGCACGCGAGCAAGGGCTTCTCCTTGGTGCCAGTCGCATGCCAAACCATCGCCGGACGGCGATTTTCGATGACCTCCACCGTGTGGAATGGTCACCGCCGATGGAGCTCCGATATGCTGAAGTGGTCGGCACTTAATTAGTGTTAAGTATTAGTTAGTTACCCCCACAAGCAATGACAGATGGGCCCCGCTTTTAATTAGTTTAGTTAGTGACTTAATTAGCAGTGTGTATGACACGTGGGACCCACTTGTTAATGAAGCCACTGTTATTTTAATATTAAACTTAATTAACACATTGACTCACTGACCAATGGGCCCCACTAGTCAGGTTTGACCTGGATCAGCTGACACAATGATGACGCAGTAAATGTTTTCTGGATTTTAAATAAATTGGAAAATGATTTATATATTCCAGGAAATGATCAAAACTTCTAAAAATCATAGAAAATAATCTGTAACTCAGATGAAAATAATTTATATATGAAAAATGATCAGAAAAATATGTAGAATCTATTTATGCCATGATCATGCATGTTTGAACAAGTTAACATCTTGAACTAGTTCATGATTAGGGCAATTTATGAAATAACATTTGGAGTTGGAATTTGAACTAGGTTTGAATTCCACTTCAATTAATATGACTAGCTATTACATTCAGTCAATCAAGTACATTAACATGTCATGCCATTCAGTTGATTGTGCAGTGCATTGATTGTGGTCCTTCTTTGTTAGCCGGTATTTGTTTCCTCTCGGTACACGTTGTTCCGACATTTAGATCGATGTCACCGATGAAGACTCACTGTTATCTTCAGAAGTGCTAGGCAAGCAACCCCCCTTGAGAATCCCGATAATATCCTACTCTCTCGCTCCTGCTCTCTTATACTACATTAGGACAACAACGATTCAACTATTACATGTTCCGGTAGTTGAACCCATTCCTCTGCATGACCTATCTTTGTCGCTGTAAATAGTTGGAACCACTTAGCACGAGTAGCAACTGCTTGAGCCTTGTTGTGCTTACTCATCCATGCTCGCTTACTATGCCTGCTATGCTTAGAGTTGTGTCGGGTCTGATCCATGGCGATGGATCAGGATGGATGCGTTCATGTCCTGTTGGGTGAGAGCTAAGTGTGTGAATCTGATTTGGTAAAGGTAGCGATGAGAGGCCATGTAGGAGTACATGGCGGGTTGTCTCATTGGGACCGTCATTAAGAAATGAGTTCTGTGTATGTGATTCAAGACAGCTACTACCACACGTTGGTCCCTGAAATATGACCCCGCTCGACTTATTAATCACCTAGATCTCTGTCAATGAGTTGCAACTAGTTTCTAGTGTTTGTAGGACAAGTGCCGGCGGCCGTGTTTAGCGCTGCCCGAGGAGTGGGCTTTAGTACGGTAGATGCACAGTGGCACGGTGTAGCAAGTGGCACCCAAATGGTGGGCTTCTGGAACCCTGCACACATCGTTTGGGGCAGTAATGTAAACTTTGGCCAGACTTCCTTGCGGGTTCACTCTCAAATAGGCGATAAACCTGGACTAGAGTCTTGTGTGGTTAACGGTCGTGGTCTACATGCACGCCGGCCTTCCGCTTGAAGGTTGCCGAGATACATGACGTGTATACGGCACTAAGTGGTGGAAATATGTGTGAAGAAGTACACCTTGCAGGGTTATGAATCTGTTTGAATAGCCGCGTCCACGGATATGACTACTTGAAAAACTTATATGGTTCATAGATAACATGAAATGGATACTCTAAAAGGCGCATGATAAGTGTGAGTGCTATGGATGACCTTCTCGTAGGAAGACGGGAGTGGATCCATAGTGGTGTATTGATGTGGTGAATATGTGGACTCGTGTGCGCTCTCTTACCCCAAAGATACTACTTGTAGCCATAGTACAGGTTAGCCAAGAGTTAAAGCTGGCTTGCTGGAATAAACTCCACAACCCCCTTGTTCATAATGATGCATATGTATATAGTTCTGATGTAAGTCTTGCTGAGTATATTTGTACTCCTGGTTGCTTATATATGTTTTTGCAGAGGAGACATTAGTCTCACTAATGATCTCTATGCGAAGTTTGACGTTGACCAATTAGCTTGGAAATCCCAGACAGAGGTTTGGCTCCTTCAGGAGAGTCGTAGTAGATTTTCAGGCTCCTCCAGCCACTTTTAGTAGATGTCTGTACCCAGACATGATATGCTTCCGCATGTTGCTTGTATGACTTTGATTGTTGGGTCATGTGACCCCTGTTTGTAATATCACACTATGTTGGCTCTTATGAGTCTGTAATAAATACTTGAGTCATAGAGTTATGTTGTGATGCCAGGTTGTATACGTATATCGTGCATACTGCATGTATGTTTTAAATGCATTGGTATGTGTGGGGTTTGACACCTAGTCGCATGCCTATGGTAGACTTATTTACAAGGAAATACCTCTTTGTTCTTCCATTGAGCCCTGGTAGCTTGCTACTGCTCTTGACACATTAATTGACCAGCATGTATCCTTCTTTGCTGTTGTGTTTGTCCCTGCGGGGAAATGTCACGCTGTGTAATGCAGTCCATGTAGCTTTCTACGACTCGTCTACACACGTTGATGACCAACACTTGCATTGCTTGGTTATGTATGTCTGTTACTGTACGGTTGTGCCACTTGGGTCTATAACTAGTCATGTCGACCCGGGTTCTCTCACATATGATTGCTAGCGACATATTCATTTTCGTGAGCCAAAAGGCGCAAACGGTCCTGGACAAGGTAAGGTGGAAGCCGTGGAGCTTACCGTGCGTGAGGCCGCAAAGTGATATGATGTGTTACATGATGGATGCATATGGCTTAGGATCGGGGTCCCGACACAGAGACCCCGCATTACTAGTAGCGAGAGAGCCGAGTCACTCTCTCGATACGGGGTCGTGCCTAGACGGGCGACTATGGTTGTTTTTACAGACACCGAGCACACTGTTTTGTCCCCTCATGCATGGTACAATGTTGAGCGAGTCTTGTGTGATGTACATCATGAGGACGTGGGCCAACGAGTGGACTCTTTGTCTAGTGTTGTCAAGGGAATGACATCATTCGGGTGCTTACCTCAGGTATGTAATATACCACAAGTCGTGGATGACACCAAAGTTCCTCCAGTCTTCTGGGTAAAGTGTGCAATCTCTGCAGAGTGTAAAACTATTTGAATAGTCGTGTCCACGGTTAAGGACAGTTGGATGACCGCTCTTGGGCTACGTCCATTGTTTTAGAAAACTTGGTGTGTGTGACAAAGAGATACTTGAGCTCAGTCGGATGACTTGATGAGATGATTGAACTGGAGTTGTTCATACTCTATTTATATTGATGTATGTAACCTCATGATGCATGACTTTAATGGTAGGACATGATATTGCACTCAAAATTAGCTTTCCACAAAATACATGCTTAGGGTTTTGACATGCATTGTTCACCTTATTCCAAACATGGGTTGCTTGTGAGTACATTCAAAAGTACTCATTGAATTGTACCTGGTTATTTAATTGGCCAGGCATGAAAGAACGGGATATGGTGAAGAGTACCTTGGTGACGAACATGCGAGCTAGGACGCTTCCTAGTCAAAATGCATGTTGGGTTAAGGCAGATGGCATGGGTCTGCGCTATCATTAAAGTTTTCTGCTGCGAGTTCATGATTGGTGTTTTGGCCTTCCTGGCCCTATCTATTAAGACTTGGCCATAAAGGTCATATTTGTGTAAAACGGTATGTAATGGATGTAAGACTCTTCGTATTCAGTTTCTGTGTATTCAGTGAGCATTGATCTCTGGGATCACTGTACATGTGCATTCGGTGACTTTGCTTATGAGTCGGGGTCCCCAGATACTCGATCCTGATAGAGCCCATATTGTCTCACGGTCACACATCGAAGCTACTCAACTTTTGAATTTGTACAATCTCTGGTGACTAGGTGGCATTCCCCACCAATCACTACACTCCGATGAGCCAATCAAAGCCTGTCCACCCAGATTGATTTATTAATTAGGTAGTAATAGTTAAGTAGTCGACCATGCGGTCATATGGTGGAATTAATAATAGTGTTTCCCAATCCAGGTTATAGTGGCTAAGCATCTACTCGATGGTTAGAACGTCGAGGTAAGTTTGGTCATGAGTTGTCAACTACTGGTTTGTACAGAATTTAGCATCCTAACCTTGCACACCTATCATGGCAAAACTACAATGGAAGAAAATACTGGGTGATATGATCAAGTGGAACTTGCCTGATATTGATGATCCTTCAATCTAACGATCTTTTTCAAGCTACTCTTTGCTCTTTGTACAATCTATCATAAGTAAAAAAACAATCATAAACAACCATACAATACAATCAACATACAACAAGTGTAGTGCATGGTGTCTGTGTCAGTGTGCTGTGAGATCATGTGTCAGGGTTAACTCATAAGATTTTCGAAAACAACATAGTGGTTGTCCATTAGAATACATGTGACATGAGGTTCACATGCAAGTTTCAAAGAAGGTTCATCGCATAAGGAGTATGTGATGTCAAGTTGTGGTTGTCAGATCCAATCAGAGAATCTTAACAACAGAATCATGGTCTATGAATCATGGGTAGCCAAGTTTATTTTCAAGTTTGAATGACAATTCAACTTGTTGACCTTCATGATCTTGAATACAGTAGGATTTGAACATGATAACTTGGTCTGGCTTCCAATTCAATTTGACTTTGAATTAGGGTTTGTCCTATTTGAATTCAAATTGAATTGAGTTTACAGTTTGATTTGGTTTCACAAGTTATATTCAATTATGAATTATTTAATAGTTGATTAAGCTGGTTCAACCTAACTAAGTTTCATTTTATAGTTTTACCTAGATTCAATTACAATCCAATATGATTACTAAAGTACATTATTAAGTAAGTTTTAAACTAGAGTCAATTACAAATCCAATATAATTACTATACTTTATTTATTTGATTTTAGTATAACTAAAGTCAAATAGGAATCAAAGAATAATTACTAAGGTTGAAATAATTTTCAAACTAGTTTGAGTGTGAACCTAATTTAATTTGAGTTCATATTTCCCTAAACTCAAATATTAACTCCAAGACAAATACTCGATTTAACTTGATTAAATAAACTATTTTAATTAGTTTTATTCAATTTAAACTTAAGGTTCAACAGTTATATTAAAACTAGGTTTGAATTAATTCAAAATGTCATTTGAATTTCCTAAAGTCAAATAATAGTCCCAAAATACTTACTAAACTTCATTATTTAGTTTCTGAACTCATTTGTTTAATAATTATTAAAAAAATCAAATTGAACCTAATTCATTTTAAGTCTTATTTGAATTCTGACCTCTTCTGTATTCTGTGATGAAAGTATATTTCATTATCTTCAACTAGGACAATACCTGTGCATTACTATAGACAACATTTAGCATTGAAGAATTAGTTGAACCCTAGTTGGATGTACATGCATTATGGCAAAATATATATTACCATGATGACCAAAGCCGAAATAAAGACAAAATCAAGCATACAAAATATTTCCCAAACATTTACCAAAAAAGCCGCCATTTAGAAATTAAAGAAACCGCCAACATGATTTTGAAGTTAGTTCCCGAACACATCAATGCTTTAACTTTTGATTCTAAGTATGCTGAGTGTAATGTTATTGAATTTATTACCTCGTGAGATCATCGGAGACATAATACAACTCCAGGTGATATGAAATTTAGACACCCCTAAATGACATACAACTATGGGAAATGATAGAGAGTGTTTGATTTAGTTATGTTGATTTTTGGGGAAATGGAAAGTTATGATTTGATTTCTTTTTTTAGTAGTATGACTTGATTCTTTTATGTGGAGGCAAATGAATCTCTATGCTTTTGCTTTATAAAAGACCAAAATGAAAGAAAAGAGGAAAACGCTTCGTGCAGGGGAAAACATGAGAAAAGTTTTGCATGAAAATTGGATAAAACTAATAGTAAAATCGGTGGGAGGAGACGTATGTGGTGGACGGAATGAACCTAGAAACAAACAGTTATTTGGCACATAGGAAGTTTGACCCGTCAACTTAGATAAAATATGGAGCTATATGGTGAACCAGTGATCATATGGTCACAGCAACATATATATAGTGATTGTATTGGCCATATTCTTAAATACAGTAATTAAAGTGAACTTTGGGCACAAATACAGTTACCATCAATACATATGTTTAGTCAAAGTTAGAAAGCATGGACTTTTCGACCCAGTTTATACCTCATCAATTGGTCTGTCTCATCAATTGGTATGTGTATCCAATCGGCACTCACTATTCATGGGCATCTCCAAGGACGTCAAAAACTATCTTCTTGAGATTTGCGTTGAGTAATTTGTGTGCTATAGCTAACTTGAAGTAACCTTCGAAGTATGCTTATCACACTACTTAGTCCATTGTTGTCACATCTAGCTACTTCTTCTGGTTGTTTATTACTTTGGACACATCGAGCTGGTCATAGTAGAGTTCTAGCTCTTTGACGGTGTACTACAGAATGGGGCCCTTAGTACCCTGACTTGTGCACCAGAAGACCGCGGCCTCCGGACCGGTAAGATCTTGTCGGGCTGGATCTGGATGCCAAGCTTCTTCATACAAGGGTTCAAGCGTACCGGCAAGCCCTCCTTGCCGGAGGGCTCGACTTCCAATGCACCCGCCAAGGCCTCCGCCCGCCAAGCCATCGCCCCATGTTGCCAGGCTGGTTGTCTACATCGCCTAGGTGTTGAGCAAGCAGGCGGTTAGGTGGAGCTGGTCGGGGAGCGTGGTGACTCACCAGATTTACAGCAGCTTTAATGACAGTCATCCTACGATGTGGCGAAGGAATAAGAGGTAGCTGGGCAAACGGCACAGAAGGAGAGGCAATCCTTGCTGGGAGACGTCGCCAGCGCGCCACCTCGCGACGCATTTAATGTGCCTGTCCTAGTCCGTCAAAGTTAGGTATTTCCCACTATCGCTATTATCCTGTGTAAACACCATTTTAGCCATTGTGGTAGCCCCTTGGATGATAAAAGTAAGTCCATGGCTACCTTTAGAAGGGTCGACACTCTATTCATTTACACACGTAGCGACGCTCCTTGAGCATCCTTGTCGGGCTGTGACGCTCTTGTACTGTGAACCCAAATAAACCACAACACACCGGATGTAGGATATTACGCTCCGACGGCCCGAACCTGTCTAAACCCTCGTACGCGCATGGCCCGATGATCTCCCTTGCCGAACCACGAAAGGGGCCTTGCCGACCCCATAGATCGTCGTACCCCGACATCTTTGGCACACCAGGGAGGGGGCTTCCTTACGTGAACCTTCGTCGACTCCTGCGCGTCGTCATCAATGACTTCCTCAATGACCATGCCTCCCAAGAAAGCCAAGGGCACGGGGATGCCCGCTCCGTCCGCATCCAAGCTACCCTCGCAAGTGGTCACTAGGGACGCCGACGAAGGCGGGCCCCGCATTCACCGGGCCGGTGAACGCAGCCACAACACCGCGCAGAGCTCCACGAGCCGCGATCTAGACCCCGTCGTCGTGGAGACGCGGAACGCGCCTAGAGAGACCGGGGCCGACACCACAGAAGCGGCAGCCGCGGCGACAGCTGCAGCAGGAGCAGTGCCGGCGACAGGACCTCCGCCGCGACATTCAGAAGATAACCACGACCAACATCCCTAGAGCGGCGACCCTGGGAGGCGCGTGGACAAGACCCCTGCGTGTCCCTCCCAAGACACGCAGGGCCGAGCATGAAAGCAACCTCCTGGAGGGAATGAGCAGCGCGCGACGGCGTGGGGAAACAGTCCTCCTCACACTGTCAGGAGTAAGAGCGCCACTCACGCCTCGCACCTCTCCATGCCCAAGACTCTGGAGGAAGCTTTGGCCCAGGCCCAGCTATTGCTGAACTTCCCTCCCGCGCCAAAGAAGATGGAAGACTGGAGAACGACTATCCAGAGCCTGCTGAGTTTCACGAACCGCGATAGAACGGAGGGAGCAGCCCCGTCGTGCGCCCGCCAAGCGGCTCCGGGGGCTCCCACCGCCGGACGCGTCGCTGGCAGGGTGCCTACAGAGCAGTCTCCCTGCAATAGCAACAACATACCCGCCGGACCGACGTTCAAGACAACGTTTCTTATGCGTCGACGGACCCGTGGCTGAATAAAGATCGATGCCAAGTCTTGAAGGACAGACACAAGGAGGATGCATGCACCACCATCAAGAGGTGCCGGCAGGCACGCCACTAATCCGATGGCCGCGTGAACCCAGCCGTCGGCGGGCACACGCCGGGGGTGCCCGGCTGCCCGGCCTTCACCCACGAGCTCTAGCAAGTCCAGTGGACCTCCAGCAGAACCTTAAAGCCCGAGTTGCCCGACAAATATGACGGCAAGATTAGTCCTTCCGAGTTCCTCGGCATCTACACCATCGCCGTGCAAGCTGCCGGAGGATGCGTTGAAAAAGTATTCGCCAACTACTTCCCGTTGGCGCTCAATACCAATGTGAGGAGTTGGTTGATGAACTTGCCGGAAGGTTCCATCTCCTCTTGGGAGGATCTATGCAACCAGTTCGTTGGCACATACCATGGAGGCCACAAGCTTCCAGGACAGGCCAGCGACTTGAATGTGATTCCCCAAAGAGAGGGCGACTCACTCCGCAAGTACATCCAGAGGTTCAGCCACGTACAACACAACATCCCCGACATCCACCCTGCCGCAGTGATCGCCGCGTTCCACACGAACGTGCATAACCGGAGGATGCGTGAAGAGATGAGCATCAGTAAGGTGTGGAATGTTGCTGAGCTATATGCTTTGGCTGACAAATGTGTGCGAGCTGAAGAGGGGAGGAGACTTCCCGGAGAGGACGCTGGCGCAGAGGTCAATTCATACGACGAAGAAGACATGCCAGCCTCCAAGAAAAAAGGACGGAAGTGCAACCGCGAGCGCAAGGGAAAAGTAGTGTTGGCTGTCAAAGGGAATGGCAACTCCGACTCCGGCAAGAAGGCCAAGTCCGAGGGGTCCGGCAAGGACGCTGCCGCATGCTCCGGGGACGTTGAGGCTGTGGCAGGAGAAAAGACCAGCATGTCGTACTGCAAGATCCACCTCACCAAGAGCCACGACAACACCGAATGCCGCCAAGTAGAACAACTTGCTGAGAAACAGAAGCAAGAGTATGAAAGGCGCGACAAGGAAAAAAGCCAAGATGGTGCGGGTGGTTACGGCAAGAAAAACGGCGGTGGACATGGTGGTCGTCGTGGCAAGGCCAAGCAGCGCAAGGAGAAACCTACGAGAGGTCGAGACAAGAAGTGTGACGACGAAGACGACGATGACGGCGGAGATGAAGAAGAATCTGAAGGCCGGGAATTCCAGAAGGTTGTCAATGCCATGTGTGTTGATGGAGGTGCATCTTTGCACTCCTCTCGCCGAAAACTCAAGGAGTGGGCCCGTGAAATCAACGCGGCAGAGCCAGCAGCAGAGGCAAGAAAACCCCTTAAGTGGTACAACACTCCCATCATCTTTGACGCTAAGGACCACCCTGACCGCATCACTGCCGTCGGGTGTGTGCCATTGTTTGTCTCGCCAACGATACGCAACCTCAAGGTCACCAAGATGTTGGTCGATAGTGGAGCCGGCCTGAATCTGATATCACCAGACGTAATCAAGCGTCTAAAGATTCCCGACTCGGATCTCAAGCCGGCAGGATCCTTCCAAGTGGTCAACTCGGGAAGATCTCATCCCAAGAAGAAGATAACTCTGTCGGTCATGTTTGGCAGTGAGCTCAACTTCAGGACAGAGAGAGTAGTCTTCGAAAGCGCAAAGACGTCACTGCCGTACAATGGGATTCTGGGCCAACCGGCACTGGCAAAGTTTATGGCGGCACCCACCATGCCTACAACACCCTCAAGATGCCAGGGGCGATGAGAGTCATCACCGTCCCCGCCAACAACAAGGACGTGGTCCTCTGCGTCGACAAGCTCTTCCAGGAGGCAGTGGCAGCGTCTACCGATGAGGCACTCGCTCCTGCCGGCAAAGCTCCCGGGGGCAAAACAAGAACAAGAACCCTGGAGGATCTCGTAAGAACTATGCGCTAGAGTCTCTTCTTGTCTGCAAAAACAAGAACAACAACAAGGCTCAGCAAGGGAAATACGAAGATCAAGATGAATTCCAAGGGATCGACACTTACTCGTCATCCTCTTCTCCTGAGTTGAAAGCGGAAAATTCCACATCCCTTGCAGGCGAACAGCGGGAGCCGGTGGCGGAGTGGGTATCCTGGAGCTCATCGTCGGCATGGCGGAGCTAGTAGGCTCGGCCTCCTGGACAGAAGCGCTTGCAGTGTGCTTTGCAACTGCCCACCTCCTTCTTCGCGGCCGGGAGACATCAGCAGCAGGGTCCTCCTCCTCCTCCTCATCCTCGACCTCTGGGGGAGGAGTGCGACGGACCGCCTCCCCTGTACCGACCTTGCGGAGTACACGCGTTTTCTTGGGGATATTACGAACCTGGGACTCCTCGAGATCTGGCTCCGCAACAACTTCGGCGCCCTCGACCCTGGTGCCGCCCGCGACCCCGGCGTCTCCGGCGCCCACGGGCTCCTCCGGGTGGCCCTGCACCGGCGGCTACTCGTCGCGCCCCTCCGCGCGGCCGGCCTCCTCCTCCTCCTCTTCCTCGAACATGGCATCTCCCGAAGTGCTGTCGCCTACGTCGAAGCCCACTTCTGCAACTCGTCGACCGATGTGATTGATCTCTGCATCGGTGGTGGCACGGACCATCGGCCCTTCGACCCTGACACGCGCTTTCGTCAGGGTGTCGAACCATGTCTTCACCAACTCCTTCGCCGGCGCCTTCCATGTGGGGTCCACCCCGTGCATGTTGCACGCCAGTATCATTGCCATGATCGCGTCCTTGCGGGAGCTGTTGCAAAGCGGGATGATAGACGGCGGGAGTATGAACCTGCCTTCTGGGCCAAAGAGCTGATGGCGGAGGATAGTGAGCTACAGGAAGGTCAGGTCCCCGTCAACCCCGGGACGTATCCGCATAACATCGGCAAGGCCGACGTACTCCCAGGCGAAACACTTCTGATCCTGGAGAGGAGCGATGAGCATGGCGAGGAAATCAGAGCCCACCATCTCTATGGTGAGCACGACAGCCCTCAACCGAAGCATGCGGGCAATGTCGATCTCCGGCTACTTTTCGTCGGGGGTGAGGGTCCTTCACGCGTCATCACGGACGGGCTTGGATGTTCGGACCTCGTAGAAGACCGGGGGCTCCTTGTCAGCGATGTAGCACCATTCTGCCTGCCATTCTTCCCACTTCTTGTGCTAGTTGCCGGGGGGATACACCTCCTTGTGAGAAGCATGAGGGATCCATGTAATGCTACCGGAGCGAGCCTCCTCACCCTCTATGCATGGATAGAAGAGACAATGGGGACTATTCCTATGAAGTTCACGTACAAATATGCGGAAACAGACAGGGTGGTCACCGCATTCGACGTGAAATCCAGCAAGCGGAATCCGCAGGTCAGCATCAGATCTACGAAAAAAGCAGAAAAGAGGGGAACCAGCCCGCAGTAAAAGTATGCAACAAAGAACGGATACTTCGCATTGCTGGGCTAGGAGTCGCCCGTAAGCACCACCGGCGTCGGGTGCACTTTGGTCTCCCTCCCCCACATCATAGCGTACCTCGAGACGAGGTTGCTCATTGTCAACATAGAGAGGGAGAAGACGACGCACTAGGAATGGCAAAGAGCTGCCTAGAAGCCGGAGGTGACACCCAACTGCAGGACACGCATAAATGTTGGGCACTTTCGTGAGTCCCACCCATAAGGCGCGGCTGTCGAGCCATCCGGCAACCCCTTTTGTGCAAGTTCCTCGGCAAGGCGTGTAATCCTTTGTACAAAGCCAGGCGATGACCCTGTGCGTAGTCAGTAAAAGCGAAGTGTTCTACAACGCCTTGTCAAAGTACATACTTATCTTATGTATCTTATATGAGATGTTTTGATCACTCTTTACTTGCGTAAGGCAACTGTTGAACCATCTAGGTTCCTAGCCTACTCTATTTTCCCTTCTTTCTTTTTCAAAAAGAGAGAGGGGGCCCCGCGTGCAAGTATTCCCGGGGGGAGTGATGGTACGGACACCTACAGACGGGTTCAAGGACGACCGCCTTGCGGCAAAAAACGCAACGAGAAAAAGCTAACTTGTAGAAACTTTTTGAAAATTTGAAGCTTTCTCCTTGAACGAGGTTGATACTTGTGTGAGAAAACCTACACGTGAAGGACCCTTGTCGAAATTGTTTGCGCACTTGGTTGTTTCGAGTCTGCTCAACATCCTAAGTAGCCGTGGTAAGGACGACAAGGAGGCCTTGTCATCAGCGGCATCACCAGCAGGTTGCCAAGGACCTGTTCCTTCGAGTGCTCATGGTAGAGATGCGTGCACCAACAGGCGTTTCCGGCAAGCGTAGGGATAAATGAAAACACACAAGTTCAAACTACGTTGAAGGGGGTAGTCTCTCATTTTAGCAAACAAAGCACATTACAAAAGTAAAGTTACGGTGCTAATTCAAGACGATTGTTTTGGACAACACGCATCGCAGGAAAGGAAACTTAGTTGCTCAGGGTTACAGAACCAGCCCTGTCGGAGATAGGGGCGACAAGGGCGTCAAGCTCGCTGATGTCGAAGCCTTTCGGCAGCTTTGAGAAGTCCTTGCTCAAGTCGATGCCGGGGTTGCGGTAGGCGACCTTCACCGGGACCTTGTGGAGGGCCCCGCAACACAGCTCGCGACAACCATGGAGGAATTCGTCAGCCTGCTCCGCTTCGTACTTCGCCAAGACGTTGACCAGCTTCCCGAAGAAGATGGACAGCTGCGCGCTCGCCGCCTCTCTGACATCGTCTGGAAAAGGCGCAATCCTCCAAGCCCATATTTGCGAGATGGGCGGAGAGCCTGCCAGCGATGTCGACAACCTGCTCTGTCCACAATCCAACACCCTCTTGGAGTTGATTAGAGGTGTGCGCGGCAGCAGCAAGCAATTCCTTCTCCTCCCAGAGTTCCTCAAGAAAGCTATGCTCCTTGCGCCGGGCGACCTCGAGACTATCCTCCTTAGAACCCACCTTGATGATGCTAAGATCAGCGTTGGCGGCTGCGGCAGTCTCCAGCTCCTTGGTCTTGTCAGTGAGCCCCACTTGCAGATCTGCCAGGGTTTGGGTCCCCTTCTGGATGTCATCCTTCAGCTTCCAGATCTCCTGTCCCGAAGCAGCGAGGTCCGCTTCCAGCCGCTGCACCTTGCTCTCCAGCTCAATCTTGATGGATTTAGCGGCCTCGGCAGCATCGACGGCCTCTTAGAGCTTGCCGACGTGCTCGACAGCTTGCCGCTCGATGGCCTCCTTGTGCTTTGCCTCCAGCTCCTGGATTTTCTTTTCCAGTCCGTCTCCGAGCTTGTCGGCAAGGGCCCTTTCCCGGGCGGCGAGCTCCTCCTATTGGCAATCGAGTGAGATCTTGCGCGAAGTCTGCTTTGCTTCTGTGTTGGCGAAGATCTGCTCCGTCTCCTGCCAGATATTCTCTGCCTCAGCCTTCTCGTTCATAAACTCGGCTTCGGCCTTGGCGAGGTTGACCCGCTCCGCGGCAAGGTCCTTGCGGTTCTTAGTGAACCAGGACTGTGTCTCAGCGAGGAGCACCCAGAAACTATCTTCTGCGGCCGCAAGAAGAGCTTCCCAGTGATCCAGCCTCTCAGAACGGTCGGCGTAAAGCGCCCGCACCTGCCAAAAATCCCTGCCCATGGAGGACAGGATGGCGTGCTCCTTGGCTCCGTCGCCTCCGCCAAGGGGATCACTTGCTGCTCCTCCTCCAGGAGTGGCACGTGCCCATCGATGGTTGCCTCTTCGGAGAAGGCCTAGAAGATTGCGTCCCAAGAGAAGCAGGAAAACTTCAGGTCGCCGATCCTTAAGTACCGTCTTAGGGGCGGCTCCGCTGACAATGACGAACCGGCAGCAATCCTTCTGGCCGCCCCCAATGAGAAGAACGTGCCCGCCCTCGATAGACCCGAGGGAGAAGCCTCCGCGGCGTTCGCAGCCGTCTCGCAGGACGGTCCCTCAAAGACCTATTGCCGGTGTCTCTAGGGCCAGGAGGGATGGCGTTCTCCTCATCTGCGAGCCGGGTCGCTTCCTCGGCCGCCTCCTTTGCGATCCCCTTGACGTTGACATCAGCATCAAGCTCCTCCGACGGGGGCAGATCTGCAGCATAAGGGGAGAAAGAAAAATCAAATTGAGAAGAGGTTCAATAAGACAAAAAAAGAAAACAAGACAAGGAATCTTCAGCGATGAAGGCTCACCCATGGGTTCCTGCTGATGGGAGACGTCGCCTCCTTCGACGACGTCTGTTGTCACGGTGTGGCCATCAGCGGCACCATGTGCCAGCGCGTCCTCAGACCCGGTGGGCTTGCCAGAAGAATCCCCTGCCAGGAAGCTCCCTTCCGAGGTCGAGCGCTCGTGAGCTGCCTACGGGCGCTCCGTTTCCGCGTGTAGGGGAACAGACCTGGTAACACTGGTGTCCACCCCCAGACCTGCAGTCGGGTATAAGGGCGGGACGTCCTGCCAGGGGCTCGCCGGGGATCTCAGATCAACAACCTCCAGCTCCGGCGAAGCGCCCTGCTCCGATTGGATGCATGTCGTGCCCTCCGTGGCAGAAGCAAGATTCGCCCTCCTGGCCTGGCGCTACGCCAGAGTCTCTTCTTCTCTGCAAAAACAAGAACAACGACAAGGCTCGGCGAGGGCAATACAAAGATCAAGATGAATTACAAGGGATCGACACTTACTCGTCATCCTCTTCCCCTGAGTTGAAAGCGGACAAATTCCACATCCCTTGCTGGCGAACAGCGGGAGCCGGTGGTGGAGTGGGCATCCTGGAGCGCGTCGTCGACGTGGCAGCGCTGGTAGGCTCGGCCTCCTGGACAGAAGCGCTTGCGATGTGCTTCGCAACTGCCCGCCTCCTTCTTCGCGGCCGGGAGACATCAGAAGTAGGGTCCTCCTCCTCCTCCTCCTCTTCATCCTCGACCTCTGGGGGAGGAGTATGACAGACCGCCTTCCCTGTACCGGCCTTGCGGAGTACGCGCATTTTCTTGAGGATATTGCGGACCTGGGACCCCTCGAGCTACGGCTCCGCAACAACTTCGGCGCCCTCGACCCTCGCATCGCCCTCGACCCCGAAGTCTCCAGCGCCCGCGGGCACCTCCGGGTGGCCGTGCACTGGTGGCTCCTCATCGCACCCCTCTGCGCGGCCGGCCTCCTCCTCCTCCTCTTCCCCGAGCGCGTCAGCTCCCGAGCTGCTACCGCCTACGTTGAAGCCCGCTTCCGCAACTCGTCGACCGATGTGATCAATCTCTGCGTCGGTGGTGGCGCGGACCATCGGTCCTTCGTTCCTGACGCGCACTTCCGTCAGGGTGTCGAACCACGTCTGCACTAACTCGTTCGCCGGCGCCTTCCACGTGGGGTGCACCCGTGCATGTTGCACGCCGGCATGATCGCCACGACCGTGTCCTTGCGGGAGTTGTTGCAGAGGGGGATGATAGACGGCGGGAGTATGAACCTGACTTCCGGGCGAAAGAGCTGATGGCGGAGGACAGTGAACTGCAGAAAGGTCAGGTCCCCGTCAAGCCCGGGATGTATCCGCATAACATCGGCAAGGCCGACGTACTCCTAGGTGAAACACTTTTGATCCTGGAGAGGAGCGATGTGCCTGGCGAGGAAATCAGAGCCCACCATCTCTATGGTGAGCCCGACAGCCCTCAACCGGAGCATGCGGGAAATGGTGATCTCCAGCTTCATTTCGTCGGGGGTGAGGTGCTCCACGCGTCATCACGGACAGTCTTGGATGTTCGGACCTCGCAGAAGAACGGTGGCTCCTTGTCAGCGATGTAGCACCATTCTGCGCGCCATTCTTCCCACTTCTTTTGCAAGTTGCCGGGGGGATACACCTCCTTGTGAGAAGCATGAGGGATCCACGTAATGCTACCGGAGTGAGCCTCCTCGCCCTCTAAGCATGGATAGAAGAAATGGCGGAAGAGAGAGACATTGGGGACTATTCCTATGAAGTTCTCGCACAAATGTGCGGAAACAGACAGGGTGGTCACCTCATTCGGCGTGAAATCCAGCAAGCGGAATCCGTAGGTCAGCATCAGATCTACAAAAAAAGCAGAAAAGAAGGGAACCAGCCCGCAGTAAAAGTATGCCGCGAAGAACGGATACTTCTCATTGCTGGGTCGGGAGTCGCCGGAAGCACCACCCGCGCCGGGTGCACTTTGGTCTCCCTCCCCCACATCATGGCGTACCTCGTGATGAGGTCGCTCATCGTCAGCATAGAGGGGGAGAAGACGGCGCACCTCCTTCGCATCACGGCCAAGGCGTCCTTCGTGTCGGTGTCCGCCGCCTTCTTGGCCTTCTGCGTCGGGCCCGGGGCGGCAGAAGGGAGTCCTCGCTTGGGCGCCATGGCGATTCGACGGCGCGCAGTTGCAAAAGCGGAGGAACGGCTCGAGGGCTCTACGCTACAGGAAGGAGGAACGGAGGCGGCAGAATAGAGGGATGCGGTTGGAATGAGGAGCGCCTTTGCGGAAACCCCCTTTATTGACAAGGAGGAGGACGCAAGATCCTGCCGGGCTGGATTTGGACGCCAAGCCTCTTCATACAAGGGTTCAAGCAAACCGGCAAGCCCTCCTTGCCGGAGGGATCGACTGCTAATTCACTCGCCAAGCCGTCGCTGCACGTCGCTAGGCTGGTTGTCTACATCGCCTAGGTGTCGAGCAGGCAGGCGGTTAGGTGGAGCTGGTTGGGGCGCGTGGCGACTCACCAGATTTATAGCAGCTTTAATGACACTCGTCCTATGGCGTGGCGAAGGAATAAGAGGTAGCTGGGTGAACGACACAGAAGGAGAGGCAATCCTTGCTAGGAGACGTCGCCAGCGCGCCACCTCATGCCGCATTTAATGCGCCTGTCCTAGTCCGTCAGAGTTAGGTATTTCCCACTATCTCTATTGCCAGCAGTTTCGGCAGAGGGGTATACATTGTTTATCCTATGTAAAGACCATTTTAGCCACTGTGGTAGCTCGTTGGATGATAAAAGGAGGTCCATGGCTACCTTTAGAAGGGTCGACACTCTGTTCATTTACACGCGTAGGGACGCTCCCTGAGCATCCTTGCCGGGCTGTGACGCTCATGTACTATTAACCCAAATAAACTGCAACACACATGACGTAGGGTATTACGCTCCGGCGGCCCAAACATGCCTAAACCCTCGTGCACGCATGGTCCGGTCATGCTCTTTGCATCAGAGGATCTCCCTTGCCGAACCATGAAAGGGACCTTCCCAGCCCCATAGATCGTCGTACCCCGACACTATTTTATTCGCTCTCACTGATGAGGACATCAATACCATTGTTACACCCACAACCCCTGCTGCTATACATACTGGACCAGTTACTAGAGCTCGTGCACGCCAGGTACTTTTGTTTCTTGGAAATCCTTCTAATGTTCATGAACATATGATGCTGCCTAAATTAGATACTTTTGTTTTACTTATGAATGAAGGACCTAGCATGGACAACAAGGATGGCCATTGGAGCGGGAACAAGCATGGAGAAGAAGGTGTGCGTGCGGGAAAGAACAATGGAGCTTTCAGTGGTGATTTTCGCACTTTGAAGCCACCACAATGAGAGCATGAAGGCTTGAACGAAATACTCCAGACGCCACTTTATAAATTTCGTCCATAGGCTATTATAGGTGTTGCGCCACCTTATTTTTGGGCCAGGCCCATGTAATTTGGGAATACCTTATCATAGGTTGTTTTTAGAGTCCGTGTGTGTGGGGAAACTGAGTTAGGGTTGGTTTCGGACCCCTCCTCCAAGCGGCCATCAAATCCCCCTCTTTCCCCCATATATACAGCCCTTAGGGCGCCGTTTAGACTTGGGTTTGTTTAGATTAAAAGTTCGCCATAGCTGCAACTTCGCATTCTTTGTTTCTGTTTCACGACCAGACCAAGGCGTCACAGAACCCCACTTTCATTAATAAAGCTTTCCTCTTATATTTGCAATATCCAGATTGCGATTTCAGTTTCTTGCTTGTTCTTCGTTTTCCGGCCTTCGCCGCCCGCCGCTGATTCCTGCCACCGCCGGCCTCCGATTTGTGCCGCCGCCGGCCGCCGTTTCCCGCCGCCGGCAACCGTCAGGACCCTCGGGTCTGGTGGTTCGATCTCCCATCGGGACCCTCTGGTAGTGGTTTGATCTCCCGTCGGGACCCTCGGGTGTGGTCAGGTCTGGTGTTACCGCTTGCGGGCTGCTGGTGGTGCCTGTTGGGGTCGGTAAAAAAACGCAAAAAAAGAAAAAAGTGAGAGATATTTTCATCGGGTCTGCTTGTCCCTCGCTGCCCGCTGACTCCTGGTGGTGCTCCCTTGCCTACTCCGATCTCGCACATGGGTCGTTTGTCGGCGCTTGAGCTTGATGCTCATTCACGTGTAATGTCGTCATCTTCAGCGTCTTCCACAGGCTATGTTGGTTTCTCTTCTGTGACTCCTCCTGCATCCTCCGTCGATGATGATTGTCGCTCTACACCGACATCTCTCGCGACTTTCACCGGTGCATGTCGCTCTTCCCCAACACCTCTCGCAACTTTCACCGGTTGTACTAGTGCATATGACTCCATCGACTGCGCTTCGCACATGCGTCTTCCCTTGGCGCTTGGTGCTTGTCTGCATACAGTCTCATCTTCTTCACCGACCTTTGTGGATGATACTGGTCATGCTACACCGCCACATTTAGCGGCTTCCAAGGGTGGTGGCGGCCGCTTCTCTCCCGGTGCCACTACGTCGCCTACTTCCGCTGTGTACTTCACCGAGGAGGAGATTGCGTGACTTCGCGCCCTGCTGCTTGCCTCGGACTCTCTATTGTCGGGTGTTTCTACATCGACATCTTCAATTGCGCCCCTGACTGAGCAGGAGATTGTGCGATTTCGATGCCTGCTAGTTCCACCTTCTGGTTCTTCATCGACAGGTTCTGCTAGCTCTGCTACGGACTCTTCTAGCATTGCGAGACCACCTTCTACAGAAGCAGGTACATCTCCATGGATTCTTGATACTGGAGCATCTTTTCATATGACTCATTATTCATCCACTCTGTCATCTACTCGATCCTGGTTACTGGCCGAGGCACTCTTAGCACTTCATCTTTTCATGTTCCCGATGTTGCTCATGTTCCTAGGCTTACCATGCAGCTCATTTCTGGTGGTCAGATTGTTGACTCTGGTTGCAAGGTCATTCTAGAATTTGACTCATGTTTTGTCCTCGACCGTCACACTGGTGCTCTTCTTGGTGCTGGCCCCCGGCGCCGTGACTCTCAGGGTCTCTGGAGCTTGACTGGCTTCACCTTCCATCCGCTGCCACCGCCGCCGGTCTCTCCACCTCTGTTGCCTTGTCTACCAGTTCTTTTCAGCAGTGGCATCATCGCCTTGGTCACTTATGTGGCTCTCATCTCTCATCCTTAGTTCGACGTGGTCTTCTTGGATCCGTCTCCGGCGGTGTGTCATTAGACTGTCAGGGTTGTCGGCTTGGTAAACAGGTTCAGTTACCTTATCCTCATAGTGAGACTGTATCTTAGCGCCCTTTTGACCTTGTTCACTCTGATGTCTGGGGTCCAACTCCCTTTGCCTCGAAGGGAGGCCATCACTACTATATTATCTTTATAGATGATTTCTCTTGACACACATGGATATATTTCATGTCTTCTCGTAGTGAGGTCTTATCCATCTATAAGTGTTTTGCTGCCATGGTTCACACTCAGTTCTCTACGCCTATACGTGTGTTTCGTGCTGACTCTGCTGGAGAGTATATCTCCAAGATGTTGCGTGGATTTCTTGCTGAGCAGGGTACTCTTGCTCAGTTCTCTTGTCCGGGTGCTCATGCTCAGAATGGCGTGGCTGAGCGCAAGCATCGTCACCTTCTTGAGACGGCTTGTGCGATGATGATCGCCGCCTCTCTTCCGCCTCACTTTTGGGCCGAGCCTGTCTCCACTTCCACCTATCTCATCAACCTTCAGTCGTCCACTGCTTTGCAGGGTGGCGTTCCTTTTGAGTGTCTCTTTGATCGTTCTCCCGATTACTCGGTGTTTCGTTTGTTTGGTTGTGTTTGCTATGTTCTTCTTGCCCCTCGTGAACGCACCAAACTATCCGCTCAGTCAGTTGAGTGTGTCTTCTTAGGTTTTAGCGATGAGCATAAGGGCTATCATTGTTGGGATCCTGTTGGTCGTCGGATGCGTATTTCTCAGGATGTGGCTTTTGATGAGTCTTGTCCCTTCTACCCACGTCTATCTTCCTCGACCTTTGCAGCTCTTGAGCGCACCGGCACGTGGGATCTTGTTTCTCTTCCTCCTGGTGTTCGTCCCATCACTTGTAAGTGGGTCTACAAGGTTAAGACTCGCTCTGATGGTTCTCTTGAGCGTTACAAAGCTCGTCTTCTGGCTCGTGGCTTTCAGCAGGAGCATGGTCGTGATTATGATGAGACTTTTGCTCATGTGGCCCATATGACCACTGTTCGCACACTTCTTGCCGTGGCCTCTGTTCGCCACTGGTTTGTGTCTCAGCTTGATGTTAAGAATGCCTTTCTTAATGGTGAGCTGCGTGAGGAGGTTTACATGCAGCCCCCACCAGGGTATTTTGTTCCTGGTGGCATGGTATGTCGTCTTCGTCGCTCTCTTTATGGCCTTAAGCAAGCCCCTCGAGCCTGGTTTGAGCGTTTTGCCTCCGTGGCGACTGTCGCTGGTTTTTCAGCGAGTGTTCATGATCCAGCGTTGTTTGTCCACCTTTCTGCTCGTGGTCGGACTCTTCTTCTTCTATACGTTGATGACATGATTATCACTGGCGACGACCCTGAGTATATTGCCTTCATGAAGCCTCGTCTTAGTGAGCAGTTTCTTATGTCTGATCTTGGCCCTCTTCGCTACTTTCTTGGGATTGAGGTCTCTTCTACCTCTAATGGCTTTTATATTTCCTAGGAAAAGTATATCCAGGATCTCCTTGCTCATGCTGTTCTTACTGATAAGCGCACTGTTGAGACTCCCATGGAGCTCAATGTTCACCTCTGTGATACTGATGGTGACCCCTTGCCTGATCCGACGTGTTATCATCGTCTTGTTGGGAGTCTTGTCTATCTGGTTGTCACTCGCCCGGATATCTCCTATCCGGTCCATATTCTAAGTCAGTTTGTCTCTGCTCCCACTTCGGTTCACTATAGTCACCTCCTTCGTGTTCTTCGATATCTTTGGGGCACGATCTCTCACCGCCTGTTCTTTCCTCGCTCTGGTTCATTACAGCTTCAGGCCTATTCAAATGCTACGTGGGCTAGTGATCCCTCGGATCGCCATTCACTTTCTGCTTATTGTGTTTTTCTTGGTGGTTCTCTCATTGCCAGGAAGACGAAGAAGCAGACTGCAATTTCCCATTCGAGTGCAGAGGCTGAGTTGCAAGCTATGGCTCTTTTGACGGGAGAGGTGACTTGGTTACAGTGGTTACTTCAGGACTTTGGTGTTTCTGTCACTACACCTACTCTGCTATTGTCTGACAGTACAGGTGCTATCAGCATTGCGCGTGACCCTGTGAAGCATGAGCTCACCAAGCATATTGGTGTTGATGATTTCTATGTGCGCGCTGGTGTGCAGGATCAGGTTATTGCTCTTCAGTATGTGCCTTCCGAGTTACAGTTGGTGGATTTCTTTACGAAGGCCAAGACTAGAGCACAGCATGGCTTCTATCTCTCCAAACTCGGTGTTGTTTATCTACCATGAGTTTGAGGGGTGTGTTAGAGTTATACTCTAGCATGTAAATTTTCTCGTTGTATGAGGGGTTTTCCTGCATATTTACCACCTGTACATGTATATATATTGGCCATTGGCCCTCAGGGAATACAAGTTGCATATTCCTAATAGATACCATACCTTCTTCTAAATGATGTTCTCATATTTCTAAGGGATTTCAAATTCTCTTAATCAATCGGAATTGACATATCAATTTTATTCCCAAAAAGTGTGATTCTCTTCAAGTTAATTCAATCCTTTCAATATTTGCAAGATCTATCCTCATATTTTTCTTTTCGGAGTTCTTTTCATCCATCCTAAGTTGTCTTTGTTTTTTTTCACCTTCCCACCAATTTTTGTTTAAGGGGTCAGGCATCTCACATTTTCCACTTCCTTTTTCCTTCCATATTGTATCCGGTGATTCATGGTGAAGATGCTCATCTGCTAGAAATTCATCATTCTTCCTTCCCTTTTTTCTTCTCCGGTGGGCTCAATTGCTCTCGGTATGCATCATATCCTTTTCAAATCCAATGTGTTCATGTGTTGGAAATTCTTAGCCAAGCCTCTCTTGTTTATTCATCTCTCTCTATATTCATTTTCGGAGTACAGAATATATCTCAAAAAAATCATTTTCTCGTCAAAGTTCATTCAAGTTATTTTGAGGCTCTCACCTCATCAAGTTTTTAATTTATATCGGTGCAATCTCTCTTTCTAAGAAATTGTTCAACGGTGTTTTCTTTCAGTGGGCCCATAACCCACAGGTTATCACCAGGACCTTTCTAGTCTGTACCATTGATTTTCTCCAATTTTTCAAGTGTGGCATAAGAATGGATTCCATCGGTCATTTTCCTTCTCCAAGATTGCTTCGAATTAGTTTCATCATTGGCTCAACCTTTTCTTTATTCATTGTTCCGGAGTGTCTCATCGAGTTTGGTTGTATTCCTCATAATGATTCTCAGCTTGGAAGACCGAAGGGGAGTTTCTCTTAAACCTATACCCGTTCCCATGGAGATTCGTGGTTCAAGCTTGTGCTATCATCATAAATTGTTTATGATCATGATGAGTTCTTTTCATTTTTGATTATCCGGAGATCCATCATTTCAGAAGAATCCTTCATTCTCGGTTTTCAACTTTCATTCTCAATTCTTCTTAATTGTTGTTTCTTTGTTCGTATCCCATTTTCTAACCGGGGGTTTCTCAATGTTTATGATCGTGATCTATTTGTTCTCATATATCCCATTCATTATTCATTTGTGAATTCTTTTCCGGAGTTCCGTTCAAGACTTCTTCAAGTTCATGCTATCTCTCTTCGATTATTTTAAGAATAATAAGTAGTATTCCAATTCCGTTGTTTGTCATCAATTTAAGTTGATGAAAGATAAGCATATCATAAATTCTTATTCTTGTTTCTGCAAGGTGATTTCAATTCTTCTTCCGGAGTTGTTCATGATATCAAATTCCCGGTTCTAAACTGGTCATCATTTATTTCCGGAGTTCTCCAAGAGGTTCTTCGTGGTGGTTCATTAAGGATGTAATTCATTCTCGAGGTGGTCTTCAAGATTCTTGTTCGGGGATCTCAAGTATTGTTTGTCTTGCATTTCAAAGTGCAATTCTTCCCCCATTATCTTTTCAGATGGTGTTATAAATTTTCTTGATTTATGAGGAGTCCCAAAAAATAATTGTCAAGAATGAGATATTTAAACCCGTCATTTCTTCCTTGGAGCTATCTTGGATTGGATTTCACCTAAAGCTTTTCCTAAGGATTGTTGCTATAATGGTGTTTATTAATGATTCAAGTTTCCTCTTATACTCTCGATGAAAGAAGTTTTATTCTTTTCGTTGATCTAAACCAATAAATAGTTTCTGTTAGTGGTCGGTTGTGACCTCATAATTTGAGATGTTTCCATAAGCCCGAAACAGCTTATTCATTTCGTTGTTGATTTTCCAACAAATCCGTTCAATCCTTATTTGCAAGGATGCTTTGCAAATCCAATTGTGCTAGAAGTTGTCATTTTCTTCTATGTTCTTTTCTTTCCAACGATCTAGCTCTATTCTTTTGTTCCAGAGGCATTGTGATGTTGCTCTCTTTGACCCATCATCTCGTTTATCAAGATCATGTTATTTTCCTTCCTTATCCATTAACCGGAGTGTTGTGTCCTCTCTTCAAGTTCTTTCCATCTTATCAAGCTTTGCTTCTATTTCAATCGGAGTGCTGCTCGAATTCGTTCTTTCTCATTCTTTGTCTAGCTCGTTTCAACCGTAGCGGTTTCAAAATTAATTCTTGTCCATTGAGCTTTTCATTCAAGTCTTGCAACCTCCAAGGTTCTTGTCATGCTTATTCTTCCTCTATTTTTCCAGAGTGTTTTCAAATTCGTTGCTCTTAATTGTATCCTTGTCATTGAAGTTTTTCAACCTTTCAATGTTTGTTGGTTTCACTTGTTTGTCAACGGAGCAACTTAGTTCTACCTCTTCCACTTTCTCTTCCTCTTCTCATTCTAAGATCTCGGGTCGAGATCTCTTGTAAGTAGGGGAGAGTTGTAACAGCATGAGCCCGACCCTCCAGATGCCTTCGATATTGATACGTCTCCGTCGTACCTATAATTTTTGATTGTTTCATGCCAATATTCTACAAATTCATATACTTTTGGCAACATTTTATATTATTTTTTGGGACTAACTTACTTATCCAGCGCCGGTTCCTGTTTTTAGTGTGTTTTTTATTTCGCAGAAAATCCATATCAAATGAAGTCCAAACGCGATAAAAATTTACGAAGAATTTTTGGAATATATGTGAATTTTGGGAAGATGAATCAACGCAATACTATGCCCGAGGGCCCACAAGACAACACGGCGCGCCCAGGGGGGTGGTCGTGCCCTGGTAGCTTGCGGCCATCCCTTAAGTCAGTTGGAGCCCTTCTTTCGCTGCAAGAAATATAATTTCGCGATAAAAATCCCCTCGAAATTTCAGCCCAATCGGAGTTACGGATCTCCAGATATTTAAGAAACGGTGAAGGGGTCAAAAAATAGTCGCGAAAACAGGAGAGAAACAGAGAGAGATCCAATCTTGGAGGGGCTCTTGCCCTCCGGGTGCCATGGCGTCCATGGACCAGAGGGGAAACTCTCCTCCCATCTAGGGGGGGAAGAACATAAATAAATTATTGCATAATTCTTATAAGAAATCACCTCAAAAATATGCACGTATGCAATATTTTTGGTCGTATCCAAGGTAGTCATGTCCTCATCAGACTCTCTCCCCCTCCCCCCTGTTGCACCGGAGCGTCGCCGGGACAACCATCATGACGACAATCTACACCAACAACTTTGCCGTCGTCACCACTAACTCTCTCCCCCTCAATGCATCGGTGTAAAAACAAAAAATAAAATTAAGTGGGGAACTTATAATGCTTTTCAAAAAGAAAAGTGAAAGGGAGAAGGACGAGCACCGTTGAAGTGGGGGCTAGCCTTGAACTTTGTTCATGCCCATGTAAACTTTGTGAATCTTGATTACAGAAAATTTTCAACAAAAATAATTATCCCCTTGTACAAATCCATTGTATTATAAAAATAATGTGCCAAGATTTACCTTTAGGATGTTTGAATTGCTTGTTCGATATGTGTTGTGCAAAAACAAAAAGTTTTGTTGTTTGTTTTGAATTTTCATATTTTACTGCAGCGTGCCAAAATTCTGAAATTTTTACACAGTGCTATAATGAAAAAAATATTACGACCTAACTATTCAGAATTTTTTGAGTTACAGAAGTATAGGTTTCATCTACATCTTTACAGATTGTCCTGTTTTTCACAGATTGTTGTTATAGTTGCTTTCCCTGCTTATGTTTGAATTCTTGTTGAGCCCCATTGACTTGGGGGGCATAGAATTATGATAGCATACAGTAGAGAATGTTAGATGATAATTATACAATAATGTGATGGAAAGACATGATGGGATTTGATGTTATATGTGCTAACCTTTCAAATAAAAGTTTCGTTAAGTTTTGTGTGGATGAAGTATTCGAAGATCGAGCAGGTATCGATATGAGAAGAATAAGGAGAAGCAAGAGTTCAAGCTTGGGGATGCCCAAGGCACCCCAAGTAAATATTCAAGGAGACTCAAGCGTCTAAGCTTGGGGACGCCCCGGAAGGCATCCCATCTTTCTTCTTCAACAATTATAGGTATGTCTCAATTTTTGTTTTGTTCACATGATATGCGTAAATTCTTGGAGCGTCATGTGCCTTTATTTTTATTTTAGAAATGCACCATGCTCGTATGGGAAAGTCCATGGTTGATTTATATAATGCTCTTTGCACTTCACTTATATCTTTTGAGTATGGCTTTATAGAATGCTTCATGTGCTTCACTTATATCATTTGAAGTTGGAGGCCTGTTTCTCTACCTATAGAAAATCGTTATTTGTAGAATGCTCTTTTGCTTCACTTATATTTATTAGAGCATGGTCTTTTGTAGAAAGAATTAAACTCTCATGCTTCACTTATACCTATTTAGAGTGTCAATAGGAATTGGTCATTCACATGGTTAGTCATAAAATCCTACATAAAACTTGTAGATCAATGAATATGATATGTTTGATTCCTTGCAATAGTTTTGCGACATTAAGATATTAATGTGTGGGGGTACAAGTGGATGATTGTGGATTAGTAGGAATATTGGTGTTAAGGTTTGTGATTCCTGAAGTATGCACGTATAGTCTCTAGTTATGCGATGAAGTTGGAACATAATTTATCCTTGATTGAAATCCTTTGTGTTGTTGAATCGGGGGCGCACGATGGTTAACTCCTCCCAACCTCCTCCATAGTGGCATGCGAGTAGTACTTTGCTTTGAGAGAGATAAAAAAACCTTGCAAAAAGTATGCGAGTTCTTTATGACCAATGTGAATCCATGGATGTACGCGCACTCACCTCCTCATATTTGCTAGCGTCTTCGGTATCGTGCATAGCCCATTCTCACCTCGAGGATCGGTGCAAACTTCGTCGGTGCATCCAAACCACGCGGCATGATACGCTCTGTTGCATATAAGCCACCTTATATCTTCCTCAAAATAGCCACCATACCTACCTATCATGGCATTTCCATAGCCATCCCGAGATATATTGCCATGCAACTTCCATCATCATCATATACATGACTTGAGCATTCATTGTCATATTGCTTTGCATGATCATAAAGTTGACATAGTACTTGTGGCAAAGCCACCGTTCAGCATTGTTTACATGTTACGCTAGATCACTGCACATCCGGGTACACTGCCAGAGGCATTCATATAGAGTCATCTTATATCATCATTGAGTTGTTATATCGAGTTGTGATGAGGACATCAATACCATTGTTACACCCACAGCCCCTGCTGCTATACATATTGGACCAGTTACTAGAGCTCGTGCACGCCAATTGAATTACCAAGTACTTTCGTTTCTTGGAAATCCTTCTAACGTTCATGAACATATGATGCTGTGTAAATTAGATACTTTTGTTTTACTTATGAATGAAGGACCTGGCATGGACAAGAAGGTAAGCCATTAGAGTAGGAACAAGCATGGAGAAGAAGGTGCACGCCGGGAAAAAAACAATGGAGCTTCTAGTGGTGATTTTCGCACTTTGAAGCCACCATAATGAGAGCATGAAGGCTTGGACGAAATATTCAAGATGCCACTTAATAAATTTCGTCCATAGGCTATTATTGGTGCTGTGCCACCTTATTTTGGGGCCAGGCCCATGTAATTTTGAAATACCATATCATAGGCTGTTTTTAGAGTCCGTATGTGTGGGGAAACTCAGTTAGGGTTGGTTTCAGACCCCTCCTCTAAGGGGCCATGAAATCCCCCTCTATTCCCACATATATACAGCCCATAGGGCGCCGTTCAGACTTGGGTTTTTTTTAGATTACAAGTTCGCCATAGTTGCAACTTCGCGTACTTCGTTTGTGTCCCACGACGTCACATAACCCCACTTTCATCAATAAAGCTTTACTCTTATATTCGCAATATCCAGATTGCAATGTCAATTTCTTGCTTGTTCTTCGTTTGCGTGCAGGAAATAGACCTTCGTGGTCAGGCTGATCGTGCTCCGGCATGGTCAATAACCTCTCGGAGTTGGTTTAGTGATTGCAAAGGCGCGACGTCCTTGCACGTTCATAGTTGGATCGTCAAAGTCTAATCCACCAAAAACGATAGCCACCATCTCATCGAAAGACGAGATACATTTGCCTCTATCAAGTGGTATTGGATTTCTAGGTTGCTCAGTGAGATTTTACCAGTTTTTCATAGTTTAGATTGCATCTGTTCTTCCTACCTACAGTCCACGAAAAAGCCACAAGAAAAAATTAGGGTTTGATCATCATATCCAAACCAATCCGAGCCTTTGCAATTTGCGGCTGCATCATCGTGTCAAGTTGCTGGTCTTAGCATCCAGTCCTTTAGAGTTTCGAGATCTGTTCATAAGTTGTCACGCTGCCATACCCACCATCATCATCACCGCTGCCATACCCACCATCATCATCACCGCGTCCATATATCACCACCATATATCTGCCATCAATTTGTGTCCATATATACATATCCGTCACCAATTCGAGTCCATCACATATTAGGTTTGCTTTCGAGATCCCTTTGTTTTCAGATTCGTGCTTCCTTGCCTGAGTAGGTTTCGAAAAAAAAGAGTCTGGAGACCCCGGACAGTTTTTAGGCCAAAATTTCGGTGGGTGAAAATATGTTTTCCCTATCCTGTTTTTCGGCTTTGTAGAGTGTTTTGAGACACTCGCCACCATAGTGGGTTTTTCTCGCACTTTTTGGTCGTCGCAGCCCCGAATCGTTCCAGGAAATAAATAAAAAATAGTCAAAAATTGTGTCTATCCTGTTTATACGCCTTGGGAAGAGTCTTGAGAAACTCGCCATTATAGTGATTTTCTAAAGAAAAAAAGCCCAAAAAAGAGAAAAAAAATCAGAGTATGCTCTTCCCTTGATTACGTGTAGTGTCGTGCTTTTGTTGGTGTTCTAGGCTTGTGACTCTAGTACGGTCTAGCCTAGGACCAGCACGGTACCACCGTTGAGCATCTTTTCAACTTTGCATCTCTGAACCGATTATTGCTCACCCTTTTTGCTACCATATTATAAACCTTCCCAGCTCCACATACATCTACTTCGTGCGTTGGAAAACACCTGGAAATCGTTCTATCCAACCTTTGAGGATTTTTTATTACAACGGTTGTCGATCACCGCCTGCTACTGGGTAAGAACTGGTAAGAATTTGAGATTTGCTTGACGGATTTGTGACACACCACCACCACCACCACTTCCTAGTAGTCTATAGGTTCATATTCTTCTGTGTTCCTATTGCAGCTAATCATGACAGGATCACAAGCTGACAAGATCGACTGGGAGGGCACGATGAACAAGGAGCTCCACGATAAATTTCAACAAATGATGGGTGAACAGGTGCACGACTTGGTGACGAGCCTTGAAAGGCTATGAAGAAGCTAGATGCTTTGGAGAAGACGTTGGACACCAAGATGGACACTAAGGTCAATGAGGTGCTTGCGCGTTTACCACCAGCTGCACATGTCATACCTCGGCAATAACAACATCGGTCAAACTTCGCGGGACGAGCGAGATGTGTGCCTATCGAGCAAGGCCAAAATTCTGATGTCGTTGCTGTTGCTACTATGGTTGAGCAGAATGTGGACTACGATGGTGATTCCAATGATGAGGGAGAGGTTGCTCCCAATCAGCTCCAGGGACAACCGCCAGAAAAGCACCAGGTCGTCCACATGGATATAATCGCAATGGTAGGGCTACACCACCCCCTCAGGTACGGGATCATGATCATCTCCCTAAACTTAAATTGAATATTCTGACATTTGAGGGTAGATATGTTCCTGGTATATATCTTACTTGGGAGTTAGAAACAGAACTTCGTTTTACATGCTTACAATTTCCTGAGGATAGACGTGTTGCTGTTGTTGTTTGTGCATTCACTAGTTTTGCTTGTGTTTGGTGGTCTGAACATTGTAGAATACATTATGATAATATCCCTACTACTTGGGCTGCTTTGAAAACTACGATGCGTAATCGTTGGGTTCCACCATATTATCAACATGAATTGCTTCAAAATTTGCAGCCTTTAAGACAAGGAAAAAATTCTGTAGAGGAATATTATCTGGAATTACAAACTGGCGTGATTAGATGTGGTGTTGTTGAGTAGAATGAACCTATGCTTGCACGTTTTATGGGTGGATTAAATAGAGAGATTCAGACTATTCTAGAGTATAAGGAGTATAACACTATCACTCATTTATTCCATCTTGCTTGCAAAGTTGAACGTGAAGTGCGGGATCGACAGGCATTGGCGAGAATTAATTTTTCTGCAGGACAAGCTTCATCATGGACACTGATACGTCTCCAGCGTATCTATAATTTTTATTGTTCCATGCTGATATATTATCATTCTAGGATACTTTTTGGGTCTTTATTTACCAATTTATAATATTTTTAGCACTAACCTATTGACCCAGTGCCCAGTGCCAGTTGTTGTTTTTTGCTTTTCAAGTTTACAGTACCAAACGAAGTCCAATTGCCACGAAACTTTTTGATGATTTTTTCTGGACCAAAAGAAGACCTAGAAACTTCGGAAGGAGGCCGGGGGGTGCACGAGGGCCGCACAAGCCAACAGGGCGCGCCCTGATGGCTTGTGACAGAGGCAGTCCCGAAACCCTTTTTCCGCCGCCGCAAGTCTCTGTTCCTCGCAAGGCCATCTGGAGCTCCGTTCCGGCACCCTGTCGGAGGGGGGATCGATCACGGAGGACCTCTTCATCAACCTTGTTGCCTTCATGATGATGTGTGACTATTTCACCATAGACCTACGGGTCCATAGCTAGTACCTAGATGGAAATCTCTCTCTCTTATGATCTTCAATACAATGGTCATTGCATCTTCGCTTTGATCTATCCGATGTAATCCTATTGTGCGGTGTGTTTGTTGGGATCCGATGAATTGTGGGTTTATGTTCATATTATTCATGAAAAGTATTTGAGATGCCTCTGAATTATATTATCTCTTATGTGCATGATCATTATAGCTTTGTAATGCTCTCCGATCTATTGATATGCTTCGGCCAAGTAGATTGATATTTCATCGGTGGGAGTGGTGCGTTGTGGTAGGTTCAACCTGGCGAGTTTTTATATCCCAGTGACAAAGTAGGGGACAAGATGCGTCTTTGTGTTGCTGCTACTAAGGATAAAACAATGGGGTTCATTCATATTGTTTGAGTTTACTTTGTCTACATCATGTCATCATTCTCCAAGCATTACTCTATTTTACTTAATACTCTAGATGCATGTTGGATAGCGGTCGATGAGTGGAGTAATAGTAATAGGTGCAGGCAGGAGTCGGCCTATTTGCTTATGGACATGATGCCTATATATACATGATCATTGCCGTAAAAATCGCATAACTATCCGCTTTTCTATCAATTGCCCAACAATAATTTGTTTACCCATCGTATGCTGCCTACATGAGAGATGTCGCTATAGAACCCTATGGTCCCCCGGGTCTATTCACTTATATATTCACAAACGCTATATTTACCTTGCTGCCTTTATTTACTTTTTATTTATTTTGCAATTTATATTTAGCAACAAATATCTACACAACTCATTTGCTTGCAAATAACGAGATCAAGGGGATTGACAACCCTCTTGCCCGCGTTGGGTGCAAGTTGTTTGTTCACTTGTGCGCAGCCACTAAAGACGGTTGAGGATTGATATTCATATTGGTTCGATAAACCTTGGTTTCATAACTGAGGGAAATACTTATCGGCTTTGTAGTGCAATTACCCATTCCTCTTCACGGAAAACCCGACGTAGATCACAAGTATCAGACACCACGTACATCATCTACTTCCACACGTCCTACTACAGCACCACTTTCTTCAGCCGCCAACTCCAATAGAGATACAAGAAAACAGGCACCACCACCAGCTTCCAGCAAGGGCACACCTTCGGGGCCTGCACAGAGCTCTTCTTCATCCATGGCATCTACAGGGCAACACATGAGGTTATTTGTCGTCGTTGCAAGGGTGGAGGTCACTATGCGAGAGAATGTCCTTCCAAGCGTGTGATGATTGTAACTGAGGATGGTGGATATGCATCCACAAGTGATTATGATGAGGAGACTTTGGCTCTTATTGCAAGTGAAGAACAGGGTGCCGAGGATAATGAACAAGAGACACACTACATGGCTGCTGACTAAGCTGACATGTATGAAAGTTTAGTTGCTCAACGTGTTCTGAGTGTGCAGGTTAGACAGGCTGAGCAAAATCAGAGGCACAACTTGTTCCATACAAAGGGAGTTGCGAAGCAGTGTTCTGTTCACGTCATCATCGATGGAGGGAGTTGCAACAACTTGGCTAGCATGGAGATGGTGGAGAAGTTGTCTCTAACCACCAGACCACATCCTCATCCTTATTACATCCAATGGTTCAACAACAGTGTCAAGGTAAAGGTAACATGTACTGTTCTTGTGCACTTTAGCATTGCTATATATTCTGATTATGTTGATTATGATGTGGTACCCATGCAAGCATGCTCCGTTTTACTTGGTAGACCATGGCAATTTGATAAAAATTATGTACACCATGGTAGGACAAATCAGTACTCTTGTTCCTAAGGATAAAAATATAACTTTGCTTCCGATGTCTCCTGAACATATTATGAAAGATGACATTCCTAGAGCTAGTAAAGCAAAATAGGAGCAAAGTGAGAGTGAAAATCAGATTGTGGCAAAGGAATTTGAGCAACATAATAAGCCTAATAAACCACCATCTAGTGTTGCATCTGAAATAAAACTGAAGAGTGGTCGTTTACTTGCCCCTAAATCTAATATTACTGATTTGGATGTTACTACATCTGTTTATTATGCTTTTGTATGCAAAGAGGTATTATTTTCATTCGGGGACATACCTCCCTCTTTGCCTCCTGTTGTCACTAATATTTTGCAGGAGTTCGCTGATGTCTTTCCACAAGACGTGCCACCAGGATTACCACCTATTAGAGGGATTGAGCATCAGAATGACTTAATTCCCGGTGCATCGCTACCCAACTATGCGCCATACCGTACCAATCCAGAGGAGACGAAGGAGATTATGTGTCAAGTACAGGAGCTGCTCGACAAAGGTTATATACGCAAATCCCTTAGTCCTTGTGTTGTTCCTATTATTCTTGTACCGAAAAAGGATGGTACATCGCGTATGTGTATTGATTGTAGAGACATTAATAATATTACTATTCGTTATCGTCATCCTATTCATAGGCTAGATGATATGCTTGATGAATTAAGTGGCTCTACAATTTTCTCCAAAGTTGATTTGCGTAGTAGATACCATCAAATTCGTATGAAATTGGGAGATGAATGGAAAACAACATTGAAAACTAAGTTTGGATTATATGAGTGGTTAGTCATGCCTTTTGGGTTAACTAATGCACCTAGGACTTTCATGATATTAATGAACGAGGTTTTACGTGCTTTCATTGGAAGATTTGTGGTAGTCTACTTTGATGATATACTGATTTATAGTAGATCTTTGGAGGAACACTTGGATCATTTGTGTGCTGTTTTTATTGCTCTACGTGATACACGTTCGTTTGGTAACCTTGGGAAGTGCACCTTTTGGATCGACCGAGTATCTTTTCTTGGCTATGTTGTTACTCCACAGGGAATTGAAGTTGATAAAGCCAAGATTGAAGCTATTGAGAGTTGGCCGCAGCCCAAAACGGTCACACAAGTGAGGAGTTTTCTTGGACTCGCTGGTTTTTGTAGGCGTTTTGTGAGGGATTTTAGCACCATTGCTGCACCTCTCAATGAGCTTACAAAGAAGGATGTGCCTTTTGTTTGGCGTACCTCACAGGAAGAAGCCTTCACGGTATTGAAAGATAAGTTAACACGTGCTCCTTTACTCCAACTTCCTGATTTTAATAAGACTTTTGAGCTTGAATGTGATGCTAGTGGAATTGGATTAGGAGATGTGTTATTACAAGATGGTAAACCTGATGCATACTTTTCTGAAAAAATTGAGTGGGCCTAGTCTGAATTATTCTACTTATGATAAGGAATTATATGCTCTTGTTCGGACTTTGGAAACATGGCAACATTATTGATGGCCTAAAGAATTTGTCATACATTCTGATCATGAATATTTGAAACATATTAACAGTCAAGCAAAACTTAACCGTAGACATGCTAAATGGGTTGAATTCATTAAGACTTTCCCATATGTCATTAAACACAAGAAGGGTAAAGAAAATGTTATTGTTGATGCATTGACTCGTCGTTATACTATGCTTTCACAACTTGACTTTAAAATATTGGGTTTGGAGACCATCAAAGATAAATATGTGCATGATGCTGAATTTGAAGATGTGTTGGAGAATTGTAAAGAAGGGAGAACATGGAACAAGTTCATCATAAATGATGGATTTGTGTTCCGTGCTAACAAGCTATGCATTCCAGCTAGCTCCGTTTGTATTTTGTTGTTGCAGGAGGCGCATGGAGGAGGATTAATTGGACACTTTGGTGTGAAGAAGACGGAGAGCTTACTTGCTACGCATTTCTTTTGGCCAAAGATGAGACGGGATGTTGAGCGTTTTGGTACTCGCTGCTTACATGTCAAAAAGCTAAGTCACGACTCAATCCTCATGGTTTATATATGCCCTTGCCTGTACCTCTCTATGGACTTTGTTTTAAGTTTACCTCGAGCAAAGAAGGGGAGGGATAGCATATTTGTTGTCGTGGATAGATTTTCGAAAATGGCACACTTTATACCATGTCATAAAAGTGATGATGCTGCTAATGTTGTTGATTTGTTTTTTCGTGAAATTATTCGCTTGCATGGTGTGCCAAGTACAATTGTTTCAGATCGTGACGCTAAATTTCTTAGCCACTTTTGGAGATGTTTATGGGCTAAGTTGGGGACTAAACTGCTTTTTAGTACGACATGGCACCCCCAAACTGATTGACAAACTCAAGTAGTCAATAGATCATTGTCTACTATGCTTAGGGATGTTTTGAAGAATAACCTGGAAATTTGGGAAGAATGCTCACCTCATATTGAATTTGGTTATAATCGTTCACAGCATTCTACTAGTAAGATGTTCCCTTTTGAAGTTGTGTATGGTTTCTTACCTCGTGCACCTATTGATTTGTTGCCTTTTCAATCTTCGTAGGAGGTTAATTTTGATGCTAAAGAACGTGTTGAATTGATATTAAAGATGCATGAGTTAACTAAGGAAAACATTGAGCGTATGAATGCTAAATATAAACTTACTGGAGATAAAAGTAGAAAACAAGTTGTCTTTGCACCTAGAGATCTTGTTTGGTCACATTTGCGTAAGGATAGGTTTCCTGATTTGTGCAAGTCAAAGCTAATGCCACGTGCTGATGGTCCTTTTAAGGTCTTAGAGAAAATAAATGATAATGCATATAAACTTGAGCTGCCTGCAGATTTTGGGGTTAGTCCCACTTTTAACATTGTAGATTTGAAGCCTTATTTGGGTGAGGAAGATGAGCTTCCGTCGAGGACGACTTCAGTTCAAGAAGTGGAGGATGATGAGGACATCAATACCATTGTTACACCCACAACCCCTGCTGCTATACATACTGGACTAGTTACTAGAGCTCGTGCACGCCAATTGAACTACCAGGTACTTTCGTTTCTTGGAAATCCTTCTAATGTTCATGAAGATATGATGCTGCATAAATTAGAAACTTTTTGTTTTACTTATGAATGAAGGACCTCGCATGGACAAGAAGGATGGCCATTGGAGCGGGAACGAGCATGGAGAAGAAGGTGCGCATGCGGGAAAGAACAATGGAGCTTCCAGTGGTGATTTTCGCACTTTGAAGCGACCATAATGAGAGCATGAAGGCTTGGACGAAATATTCAAGATGCCACTTTATAAATTTCGTCCATAGGCTATTATAGGTGCTGCACCACCTTATTTTTGGGCCAGGCCCATGTAATTTTAAAATACCATATCACAGGCTGTTTTTAGAGTCCGTGTGTGTGGGGAAACTGAGTTAGGGTTGGTTCCGGACCCCTCCTCTAAGGGGCCACGAAATCCCCCTCTATTCCCCCATATATACAGCCCTTAGAGCACCGTTTAGACTTGGGTTTTGTTTAGATTACAAGTTCGCCATAGCTGCAACTTCGCGTCCTTCGTTTGTGTTCCACGACTAGACCAAGACATCACAGAACCCCACTTTCATCAATAAAGCTTTCCTATTATATTCGCAATATCCAGATTGCAATTTCAATTTCTTGCTTGTTCTTCATTTGCGTGCAGGAAATAGACCTTTCTGGTCAGGTTGATCGTGCTCTGGCGTGGTCAATAACCTCTCGGAGTTGGGTTAGCGATTGCTAAGGCGCGACGTCCTCGCACGTTCGTAGTCGGACCGTCAAAGTCTACTCCACCAAAAACGATAGCCACCATCTCATCGAAAGACGGGACACCTTTGCCTCTATCAAGGTTTAAGTAAATAAAAGTGTGATGATCATCATTATTAGAGCATTGTCCCAATGAGGAAAGGATGATGGAGACTATGATTCCCCCACAAGTCGGGATGAGAATCCGGACCAAAAATGAAAAAAATGGGGGAGGCCAAACGAGCCCACCAAGAAAAAAAGAACAAAGAAGAGAAAGAAAAAAAGAAAAAAGAAAGAAAGAAAAAAATGAGAGAAAAGAGAAAAGGGACTTGCTACTGTCCTTTACCACACCCGTGCCTCAAAGTGGCACCATGTTCTTCATATAGAGAGTCTCCTGATTTGTCACTTTCATATACTAGTGGGAATTTTTCGTTATAGAACTTGGCTTGTATATTCCGATGATGGGCTTCCTCAAATGCCCGAGGTCTTCATGAGCAAGCAAGTTGGATACACACCCACTTACTTTCATTTGAGATTTCATACACTTATAGCTCTTAGTGCATCCCGAAACTCTGTTCTCTGGCCTATAAATTCACATATATTCCAAAATCCCTAGGGGGCATCCTGAAACTCTTTTTCCGCTGCCGCAAGTCTCTGTTTCGCCGCGATCCCATCTGGAGCTCCGTTCCGCACCCTACCGGAGGGGGGATCGATCACGGAGGGCCTCTTCATCAACCTTGCTGCCCTCATGATGATGTGTGAGTAGTTCACCACAGACCAACGGGTCCGTAGTTAGTACCTAGATGACTATCTCTCTCTCTCTCTCTCTTGATCTTCAATACAATGATCATCGCATCTTCGCTTTGATCTAGCCGATGTAATTCTTTTGTACGGTGCGTTTGTTGGGATCCGATGAATTGTGGGTTTATGTTCACATTATTCATGAAAAGTATTTGAGTCACCTCTGAATATTGTGATTCTTATTTGCATGATCATTATAGCTTTGTAATTCTCTCTGATCTATTGAGATAGTTTGGCCACCTAGATTGATATTTCTTCAGTGGGAGAGGTGCGTTGTAGTGGGTTCAACCTGACGGGTTTCTATATCCCAGTGACAGAAGGGGACAAGATATATTTTTGTGTTGTTGCCACTAAGGATAAAACGATGGGGTTCATTCATATTAATTGAGTTTACTTTGCCTACATCATGTCATTTTTCTCCATGCATTACTCTGTTTGTCACGAACTTAATACATAGAGAGGCAAGCATAGAAGCGCTCTTGAAGTGGAGTAATAGTAATAGGTGCAGGCAGCTGGAGTCGGCCTATTTGTCTTGGATGTGATGCCTATATACACATGATCATTGCCGTGAATATTGCATAACTATGCGCTATCTTTCAATTGCCCAACAGTTATTTGTTTACCCACCGTATGCTTATTTTCATGAGAGATGCCGCTAGGGAAAACTATGGCCCCGGGGTCTATTCATCTATATATTTATAAACGTTACAATATCTTGCTGCCTTTATTTACCTTTTATTTTATTTTGCAATTTACAATTATCACTTCACTTGCTTGCAAATAACAAGATCAAGGGGATTGACAACCCTCTTGCCCACGTTGGGTGCAAGTTGTTGGCTCTTTTGTGTGCAGCCACAGAAGACGGTTGTTGATTGATATTCCTATTGGTTCGATAAACATTGGTTTCATAACTGAGGGAAATACTTACTCATATTGTGCTGCAATTACCCGTTCCTCTTCACGGAAAAACCAACGCAGATCACAAGTATCAGGAAGGATTTCTAGTGCCGTTGTCGGGGAATATCATCACCAACTATCAAGTAACTTCACACAAATTATCATTCACTTGTTCTTCTTTTTATTTGTTGTTATATTTAGTTTGCTTCATAAAAAACAAAAATACAAAAATATTTATCTTTGCTTGTTACTAGTTTACTTGTTTGCTTGTTCGTTTGCTTAAAAGTTGCTATCATCTCTGAGTTTGAGAAAGTTGTTGTTGAGAGTGTTCGTGAAGATAGTGCTAGTGACTCAGAAGAGGAGAGACCAAAGTTTATTGATGCTACTCATGATACTCCTAAAAATAAAATTCCTAATAGTAATACTCACACGGTTCTAAAATCTAAAATATATGATGTGGGTAGTGGGAACATTATTGGAAAACATGTTATACAAGATTTTTTTGGAGTGCTCGGGAGCTATTCCTTTTACTTGATGAGACAAATTGTTATTCGGATGCTATTACCATGTTAATATTGAAGCTACAAAGAAAGTTTGTGCATCTCCATCCTATGCTTCAAAAGTTATTTTTGGGACTTCTCAGTATACGTAATCCTAAGATTAAGAAAATTGCCACCATTATCCTTATGCATGAATTTGATTATATAGTGCGGGAACCAAGAGACATATTTTATTTTTATAGAGTAAAATATGAAGCTCCCCCTATAGAAGTGATCCTACGTAATAAAGATGCTTTGCGTATGTTGGAATCTAGTAATAGCCAAGGTGAGGAATGTTCCTCCCAAATAATTAATGCAAGCTTTATTCCTCCACACTTGTGATAAATTTAAATGGATTGCTAAAGGAATTAACGAAGAGTTTAGTGAAGATTGGCATGAAAACTCTATTAGGGAACCTATCAATGATGAAATTCATGTCTTATATGAAGATCCCTATGATGATGGTGATGGTAGAGATGATATTATAAACCCTTTTGAGAACTTGAGCCCTTCAACTAAATTTGAGAAGGGTGATTTGTTAAATAAGATTTTAGAATAGCTAGTTTTGAAGGATATGAAGGGGTCCAACACTTGAAACTATGCATTATGCCTAGCTAGGGGCATAAAACTATAGCGCTTGTTGGGAGGCAACCCAATAGTTATCTTTATTTTTGCTTTTTTACTTTCTATTTGTGTGTGATAACATGATTATTTCCTATGTAATGATTGTGTTTTTATGTTTTAATTAATGTTTGTGCCAAGAAAATCCTTTGGGATGACCCACAAGATGAGTAGAATTGATACGGTACAAAAACAGAAACTTTAACGTCGAGTGCATAATTTCTCTGATTTTATTGGAGCATCTTTTTGATCTGATTTTTTTACACAGTATTGCCATACTAATTATTGAATTTTTCCTAATTGTTCAGAATTTTTAGAGTAACATAAGTATAGGTTATTTACAGATCATTACAAAATGTTCTGTTTTAGACAGATTCTGTTTTTGCTTGCATAGTTTGCTTGTTTTGATGTTGCTATGGATTGTATCGGGGGGTATAAGCCATGGAGAAGTTAGAATACAGTACCTATTATGAAATAATGAAATATGAATCAATTTATAACAGTACCTAACATATTTGATATGTTGCTTATACTAACGGATCTCACAAAGTTTTTGTTGAGTTTTGTGTGATTGAAGTTTTCAAGTTTTGGGTGTTATCACGATGGACGAAGGAATAAGGAGCAGCAAGAGCCTAAGCTTGGGGATGCCCAAGGCAACCCAAGGTAATATTATAGGGAGACTCAAGCGTCTAAACTTGGGAATGCCTTCCGAGGCATCCCCTCTTTCGTCTCAATCCATCGGTATGTCACTTGGGGCTATATTTTTATTCGTCACATGATATGAGTTTTGCTTGGAGCGTTGTTTACTTTTGTTTGCTTTTATTTTAGTTTTACACAATTATCATTTGGTGGACACACCCATTTGAGAGAGACTCACCTTCATCATAATTTATTAGAATACTCTATGTGTTTCACTTATATCTTTTGAGCTTAGCAGTTGCTCTAGTACTTCACTTATATCTTTTTTAGCACTGTGGCGTGTAGATTTTATAGAAATAATTGCACTATCCTTCTTCACTTATATTTGTTTGAGATTTAATAAATAGTGATGGTAATTTTCTTGGTTCATAAGACTAGTCCAAAAATAATAGGTATTCAATGAGTGATAATCAAAACCATCATGTCGCACATATAAGAGAAATTGTGGGTTAATGATATTGATGTGGTAATGTGAAAAAGGTGTGAGTGCATCATTGTTGATTCGTAGAAGTATTGGTATTAAGAGGTGTTGATTTTTCATTCATCTAAATATTAAAAAGGCATGGTGAGGATGTGTGAGCATTTCTATTCCTCATTGAAATCCTAGTGTTGTTTCG
Source organism: Elymus sibiricus (assembly GCA_039707655.1). Taxonomy (NCBI): domain Eukaryota; kingdom Viridiplantae; phylum Streptophyta; class Magnoliopsida; order Poales; family Poaceae; genus Elymus; species Elymus sibiricus. Next base: position 247,463,067 of record CM077665.1, read on the forward strand.
AGTCGGAGGCGCGCGATGGTTAACTCCTCCCAACCTCCTCCCTCGGGGCATACGAGTAGTAATTTGATTTGTGATAAACTAATAAAACTTTGCAATAAGTATATGAGTTCTTAGTGACTAATGTGAAACCATGGACATACCCAATCTCACCACCTCATATTTTGATAACCTCTTCGGTACCGTGCATTGCCCGTTCTCACCTCGAGGACTGGTGCAAACTTCGTCGGTGCATCCAAACCCCGTGACATGATACGCTTTTTCACACATAAGCCTCATTATATCTTCCTCAAAACAGCCACCATAGCTACCTATTATGGCATTTCCATAGCCATTCTGAGATATATTGCCATGCAAATTCCACCGTCACATCATATGACTAGTTCATTCATCATCGTATTGCTTTGCATGATCATATAGAGCTGACATAGTATCTGTGGCAAAGCCACCTTTCATCATATTTTTGATACATGTCACGCTAGATCATTGCACATCCTGGTACACTGCCAGAGCCATTCATATCGAGTCATATTGTTTCATAGTTCTTCATATCAAGTTTTTATGTTGAGTTGTAAGTAAATAAAAGTGTGATGATCATCATTATTAGAGCATTGTCCCAGTTAGGAAATAAAAATGGGGGAGGTCAAATGAGCACACCATAAACAAAGAGAGAGAGAGAAAGGAGAGAAGGGACTTTGCTACTATCTTTTACCAAACTTGTGCCTCAAAGTGGCACCTTGTTCTTCATATAGAGAGTCTCATGTTATGTCATTTTCATATGCTAGTGGGAATCACTTTTTCATTATTATAAACTTGGCTTGCATATTTCGTTGACGGGCTTCCTCAAATGCCCGAGGTCTTCATGAGCAAGCAAGTTGAATGCACACCCCACTTAGTTTCATTTGAGCTTTCATACACTTATAGCTCTAGTGCATCATTTGCATGGCAATCCCTACTCCTTACATTGACATCTATTGATGGGCATCTCCATAGCCCATTGATACACCTGGTTGATGTGAGATTATCTTCTCCACTTTTACCCCTTTGAAATCTACCACCATATTCTATTCCACCCTTATGCTATGTCCAATGGTTCATGCTCATGTATTGCGTGAAGAATAAAAGTTGATGCACTTTGAAAAGTACGATCCAATTGCCTGACTTGGAAACCGTGGTGCTTGACATTTGTATTAATGTGGTGAAGACGGAGTCATACCTTGCTAATACTATAAGATGAATGGGGTAAACATTATTTTAGGATCGTATACTTTGAAAGATTGATGTTTTTGTTGCTTGTGCCTATAAATATTACTATGTTGATGTTTGTTAATTCATCGTTTCTCAATGAGCATACATGCAAAAGATTACATATTGGGTAGCATGTCACATCAAAATTTCTGTTTTTATCATTTACCTACTCGAGGACGAGCAGGATTTAAGCTTGGGGATGCTTGACACGTCTCCAACGTATCTATAATTTTTGATTGTTCCATGCTATTATAATATCATTCTAGGATACTTTTTTGAGTAATAATTTACCAAATTACATTATTTTTTAGCACTAACCTATTGACCCAGTGCCTAGTGCCAGTTCCTGTTTTCTGCCTGTTTTTTTACTTTTCAGGTTTGCAGTACCAAACGAAGTACAATTGCTCCGAAACTTTTTTATGATTTATTCTGGACAAAAAGAAGAACTAGAAGCTTCGAGAGAAGACCGGAGACCTCACGAGGGAGGCACAAGCCATTTGGGCGCGCCAAGGGGGGTCGGCGCGCCCTGATGGCTTGTGCCCCCTGGTGGCCCTCCTTACCCCGTTCTTTGGCCTATAAATTGACATATATTCCAAAAACCCTAGGGGGCATTCCGAAACTCTTTTTCCGCCGCCACAAGTCTCTATTCCACCGCAATCCCATTTGGAGCTCCATTCTGGCACCCTGCCGGAGGAGGGATCGATCACGGAGGGCCTCTTCATCAACCTTGCTACCCTCATGATGATGTGTGAGTAGTTCACCACAAACCTACGGGTCCATAGTTAGTACCTAGATGGCTATCTCTCTCTCTCTTTTGATCTTCAATACAATGATCATCGCATCTTCGCTTTGATCTATCCGATGTAATTCTTTTGTACGGTGTGTTTGTTGGGATCCGATGAATTGTGGGTTTATGTTGAGATTATTCATGAAAAGTATTTGAGTCACCTCTGAATATTATGATTCTTATATGCATGATCATTATAGCTATGTAATTCTCTCCGGTCTATTGAGATAGTTTGGCCAGCAAGATTGATATTTCTTTAGTGGGACAGGTGTGATGTAGTGGGTTCAACCTGACGGGTTTCTATATTCCAGTGACAGAAGGGGACAAGATACGTCTTTGTGTTGTTGCCACTAAGGATAAAACGATGGGGTTCATTCATATTAATTGAGTTTACTTTCTCTACATCATGTCATCGTTCTCCATGCATTACTCTGTTTTTCATGAACTTAACATGTAGAGAGGCAAGCATAGAAGCGCTCTTGAACTGGAGTAATAGTAATAGGTGCAGGCAGGAGTCGGCCTATTTGTCTTGGATGTGATGCCTATATATATATGATCATTGCCGTGAATATCGCATAACTATGCGCTTTTCTATCAATTGCCCAACAGTAATTTGTTTACCCACTGTATGCTTATTTTTAAGAGAGACCCCCGGGCCTATTCATCTATATATTTATAAACATTACAATACCTTGCTACCTTTATTTATCTTTTATTTTATTTTCCATTTTACAATTATCTACTATTATCTACACACTTCACTTGCTTGCAAATAACGAGATCAAGGGGATTGACAACCCTCTTGCCCGTGTTGGGTGCAAGTTGTTTGCTCTTTTGTGTGCAGCCGTTGAAGACGGTTGTTGATCGATATTACTATTGTTCGATAAACCTTGGTTTCATAACCGAGGGAAATACTTACCCGTATTGTGTTGCAATTACCCGTTCCTCTTCACGGAAAACCCAACGCAGATCACAAGTATCAGGTGCTCATGATTTATACTTTATGCTAGGAAGACCAAGCATGACAGGCTATATGATTTTGTAGGAATAGTGTTCTTTAGCATTGTTATTTTGAAAGGACATGAGTGTTTGCTAGTAAACCTGAGTATTGATATTTTTATGTCAAATGATAGACTATTGCCTTGAATCACTAGTATCCTAATATTCATATCATGATTAGATATTTGTTCAAGATTATGTTAGGTAGCATTCCACATAAAAAATTATCTTTTTATCGTTTACCTCTGAGGACGAGTAGGAATTAAGCTTGAGGATGCTGATACGTCTCTGTCGTATCTATAAGTTTTAATTGTTACATGCCAATATTCTACAACTTTCATATACTTTTGGCAATATTTTATATTATTTTTTGGGACTAACTTACTTATCCAGTGCCCAGTGCCAGTTCCTGTTTTTTGTTTAGCAAAAAATCCATATCAAACGAAGTCCAAACGCGATAAAAGTTTACAGAGATTTTTTTTGGAATATATATGAATTTTGGGAAGAAGAATCAATGCAACATGACGCCCGAGGGCCCCACAAGCCAACATGGCGCGACCAGGGGGGTGGTCGCGCCCTGATAGCTTGTGGCCACCCCTTAAGTTGGTTGGAGCCCTTCTTTTGCTGCAAGAAAGATAATTTCACTATAAAAATCCCCTCAAAATTTTAGCCCAATCGGAGTTACGGATCTCCGGATATTTAAGTAATGGCGAAGGGTCAGAAAAGAGTCACGAAAACAGGAGAGAAACAGGGAGAGATCCAATCTCGGAGGGGCTCTTGCCCTCCAGGTGCCATGGCGGCCATGGACCAGAGGGGAAACTCTCCTCCCATCTAGGGGGGAGACCAATGAAGAAGAAGGAGGGTGCTCTCTCCCCCTCTCTCCCGGTTGCGCCGGAGCACCGCCGGAGCATCCATCGGGACGGCGATCTAAACCAACAACTTTGCCGCCGTCACCACCAACTCTCTCCTCATCTATGCAGCGGCGTATACCTCTCTTCCCCGCTGTAATCTCTACTTAAACATGATGCTTGATGCTATATATTATTATCCAATGATGTGTTGCTATCCTATGATGTTTGAGTAGATTTCATTTGTCCTATGGGTTGATTGATGTTCATGATTGGTTTGAGTTGTATGTTTTATTTTGGTGATGTCCTATGGTGCCTTTCATGTCGCGCACACGTGGAGGATTTTGATACGGGGCACGCTCATGTGCGTCGATCTTTCACGAATTGGAAGGGTTTTCCACGAAGAACACGAAGAACATGAGAGGAAATCACTAACTCAAGGACAATCTTCGATTACACATCCACTAGAAACACACGAGCACACGAGACACAAGATCCACAATCAACATAAGGATACATGTAACCAGTAGTCTCCTCACTCCAAAGGAGGAGGTCTTGAATCCCTTAGGATATTCCATTAGAGGGGCCTTGGCATCACTTGGATCTTCTCTCAATGGAGGGCAATCTCCGTGGGAGAAGTAAGTAATGGAGCTATGCTCAACAAAAAGGTATCTGCTAAACAAAGCTAACCCTAGAGAGAGGAGGGGTGGAGTTTATATAGTCCTAGGCGAAAGAGGGGGTACATGGCCAAGGCCCGAAGTCATGTGCGCAAACAAGGTCCGGACGTCCGGACGGTGTCGGACGTCTGACGGCTAAGGACAGTCCGGACGCCCGGAGGAGGCCGGACTTCCGGAAGTTTAGTGCGGGTGCGCCTGGGCCGGATTTCCGGGCGTGGTCGGACGTTCGGGGCTCGGTCATCCGGAGGCTCCGGTCATCCGTAGGTTTGGAGCGAGAGACCTGGCGTCGGATTTCCGGGGCGGCTCGGACGTTCGTGCGCTAGAGCGTGCTGGTCGTCCGGGCGGTGACGGTCGTCCGTGCGCTATAGAGCCATGATGGTCTTCGGGCAGGGTCGGTCTCTAGGCGTCGGACGTCCGAGGTGTTACGGTCGTCCGGGATCCGATCGTCCGAGGCCGGCCGTTCGTCCGATGGCTGGGACTTGTCCTCAGCTCCTCTCTTGCCCTTCCAAGCTTGACGTCCTTCGTGCTCGCTTCCATGTTTTACGTCCAAGCGCCTGAGTATACAGAGAACTTCTGTCTATGGTAGTGACCATGTCTCGAGTGGATCAAACGGAAATTGAGCCAGGAGAGATGTCACCTCGGATTCCATAGCGCGTGCACGGGCTCTTGTCATGGGACCAATTGGGGGTTGGTTTGATGGAGTAGGTTTCATGGGGATGATGGTGGGATGCTCTGCATCATCTCCCCCCCTTGGGGAAGATCCGTCCTCGGATCAAGGTCTTCATCTCCATGAAAAGGGGATAGATCCTTGATGTTGAAGGTATCACTCACGTTGTACTTGTCGCGGGGGATGTCGATCTTGTAGGCGTTGTTGTTGTAGCGTGCCAACACCTTGAAGGGTCCGTCGGCTCGAGGAAGTAGCTTCGTCTTGCGTTCGTTGGGGAAGCAGTCCTTGCGAAGGTGTAGCCACACAAGATCACTGGTCTTGAACACCATGGGGTGCTTGTTGAGGTTGCGCTTGTTGGTGACGCATTCCACTTGACGTTCGATTGTACGCCTTGTATCTTCATGCATTTTCTTGATGTAGCTTGCCCTTGCACTTGCGTTCATGTTGACGCGCTCTTGGAGTGGTAGAGGAAGGATGTCCAATGGGGACAAGGGGTTGAAGCCGTAGACCACTTCGAACGGGGACTTGCCAGTGGTGGAGTGACTTGCGCGATTGTAGGCATACTCAGCGATGGGGAGGCATTCTTCCCATTCCTTGTTGTTCTTCTTGATCAACACGCGTAGTAGAGTAGATAGCGTCCGGTTTGTCACCTTCGTTTTTCCATCGGTTTGAGGGTGATATGCCGAATAGAATAGAAGCTTTATTCCGAGCTTGGAGCATAGGGTCTTCCAAAAGTAGCTTAAGAACTTGACGTCGCGATCCGAGACAATGGTCTTGGGGACGCCATGTAGTCGCAAGATGTCCCTACAAAATAGATTTGCAATATGTGAAGCATCGTCTATCTTGTGGCATGGAATGAAATGAGACATCTTGGAAAAATGATCCACAACGACAAAAACGGAATCATGGCCATTTTTATTTCATGGCAAACCAAGCACAAAATCCATACTAATGTCTTCCCACGGTTGGAAGGGTATAGGGAGAGGCATGTAAAGACCATGGGATTGAGCTTTTGACTTAGCTTTGCGGCATGTAGAGCATCGGTTGGTGAAGCGTGCAACATCACGAAACATCTTGGGACAAAAGTAGTTGTTGGATAGTGTGGCATACGTCTTGTCACGTCCAAAGTGACCCATAAGTCCTCCACCATGAGCCTCTTGCAAAAGCAACAAACGAAGAGAAGACTCGGGTATACAAAGTTTGTTAGCATGCATAAGATAGCCATCTTTCATATAGAAGTTCTCCCAACAAGTTTTCACTTGGCACATAGCGTAAGGATTAGCAAAATAAGCATCATGCTCATACAAGTCTTTGACATGCTCAGACCCAATAACATTCAATTCAAGTTGAGTAACGAGCATGCATTTGCGGGAAACGGCATCCGCCACAACATTTTCCTTACCCTTAATGTATTTGATGACATAAGGGAAAGACTCAATAAATTCACTCCATTTAGCATGCCGTTTGTTCAACTTAGTTTGACCCTTTAAGTACTTGAGCGTTTCATGGTCGGTATGGATAACAAACTCATGAGGTCGCAAATAATGTTCCCACACATGTAAAATTCTCACCAAAGCATACAATTCTTTGTCATAGATGGGGTAGTTAAGTTGAGCACCGGAAAGTTTCTCGCTGAAGTACGCAATTGCCCTCTTTTCTTGCATAAGCACACCACCTATCCCATTACCACTAGCATCACAATGCACTTCAAATGTTTTATCAAAGTTGGGCAAAGCAAGCAAAGGTGCATGAGTGAGCAAATTTTTAAGTTCATGGAATGCGGTGTCTTGTGAAGGACCCCAAATGAATGGTGCATTCTTCTTGCTCAAAGCATGGAGAGGAGATGCAATGGTGCTAAAGTCCTTGACAAAACGGCGATAGAAACCGGCTAGTCCTAGGAAACTACGCACTTGTTGCAAATTCGTTGGTGTAGGCCAAGTTTTAATAGCATCAATCTTAGTTTCATCTACATGAACGCCCTTAGAAGATACTACAAAGCCTAGGAAAACTACCTTCTCAACACCAAATGTGCATTTCTCCATGTTTGCGTAGAGTTGTTCTTTCCTAAGGATTTGCAAAACATCACGAACATGGGTAGCATGCTCTTCAAGAGACTTGCTAAAGACAACAATGTCATCAAAATAGACCACAACTCAATATCCTATGAGTGGTCGCAAAACATAATGCATGACAAGCATGAAAGTACCCGGTGCCTCAGATAAGCCCATGGGCATAACCAACCAATCATAGAGACCAAATTTAGTCTTGAAAGCAGTTTTCCACTCGTCACCCTCTTTTATGCGAATTTGGTAGTAACCACTTTTTAAGTCAATCTTAGAAAATATAGTGGCGCCACTAAGTTCATCTAACATATCATCTAGGCAAGGAATGGGATGACGATAACGAATGGTGATAGCATTGATAGGACGGCAATCGGAACACATGCGCTTACTTCCATCTTGCTTAGGCACTAGTATCACCGGAACCGCACAAGGACTCAAAATCTCATGTACATGCCCTTTATCTAGGAGTTTTTGGACTTGCCTTTGTATTTCCTTTGTTTCTTCGGGGTTAACGCGGTAGGGAGCCTTGTTAGGAAGCGGTGCTCCGGGGATGAGGTCGATGCGGTGTTCGATCCCTCGTTTTGGTGGTAGTCCCGAAGGTAGCTCATCAGGGAAAACATCTTGGAATTCCTGCAACAACTTAGATAACACAAGAGGAAGATGTTGTGAAGGGTTAGTCCGAACGACGTCATCTTTGCACACAAGTACATAGTGAAGAACGGTCGATGGGCTCTCACTCACATCCCTCAAATCTCGTTTGGTGGCTAAAAGAACTATATCTCTCATGTCCCTCATCGTGGAGTCGCTCATTTTTGTCTTGTGGCACTCACTCTCTCACTTTTATCTCCACGATGGGATGAAGCGTGTTTGTCGACGATGACTTGACTTGGAGTCATTGGTCGGAGTACATATTGCTTGCCCTTCATTTTGAAGCTATATTGATTTGTCCGACCATTATGTGTGACGCCACGGTCGAATTGCCAAGGTCTACCAAGTAGGAGGTGGCAAACGTACATTGGAACCACATCACACTCCAAAGTGTCTTCATAAGCGCCTATCTTGAAGGAAACTTCAACGGTATGGTCAACTTGGAGGGTGCCGGAATCACTTAGCCATTGGACCTTGTAGGGGCGAGGGTGCTTTTTCTTGACCAATTGTAGCTTGGAACAAAGGTCCTCACTTGCTAAGTTGTGGCAACTCCCGCCGTCGATGATGACCTTGACGGATTTTCATTGGATGCCCGCCTTGGTGTGGAAGATGTGCCAAAACGTTGGTCCTCGTCTTCGTGTTGTTGGAGCGTCAAAACCTTGGAGACAACGAGAGCAGGGCTCGAATCGTTGTCACAAAAGATTTGCAAATCTTCATCTTCATTCACTTGGCGGTGTATGGCCACTTGCTCCAAAGCTTGCATCTCGTCGTCACTCATAGAGTCATAGGTGCCGTTGTCGAGTAGAACCATATTGCGTTTGGTTGGACATTCGAAGGTCTTGTGCCCTCGGCCTTGGCACGTGAAACACTTGATGGAAGTCTTTGCGGTAGCATCCGTTGTTGGAGTAGAGGATGAAGCTCTCGGCTTGTAGGTGCTTGAGGTTGTCGTCTTGTCCTTGTAGCTTGACTTGTCGCCGGTAGGTGTTGTCGATTTCATAGTCGAAGGTGTCGTTGTCGTAGTAGCTTGAGCACTTGAGCCGTAGGTCTTGGAGGAGAACTTGTAGTCATCGTGCACTTGTCGTTCTGCCTTGGTTGCTTGATGCACAAGTTCGAGAAGGTTGGAGTATGGTTGGAAGTCAGCAATTTTCTTGACTTGGTAGTTGAGGACATTCAAGAAGCATGCCATTGTTTGCTCGTTATCTTCTTTGACATTGGCTCGGATCATAGTGATTTCCATATCTTGGTAGTACTCTTCTACCGATTTGGTGCCTTGCTTGAGTTGTTGTAGCTTCTTGAAGAGATCCCGGTTGTAGTGTGTAGGCACAAAACGAGCTCGCATGAGATCCTTCATTTGGGCCCAAGTGTTGATAGGTGGCTCACCTCTTTCTCTTCTCCGCTCAATCACTTGTTCCCACCAAATAAGGACAAAGTCTTGGAACTCAAGTGAAGCCATGGCTATCCTCTTCTCTTCATCATAGTTGTGGAGGTGAAAGATCTTGTCAACCTTGAGGTCCCATGAGAAGTAGTCTTCGGGATCATTGCTTTCGGAAAACTTTGGCATTGTGAACTTGAGCTTGCCGAAGCGTTGTTCATCATTGTGGTGTTGATGCTGAAATCCTTGTCTTGGATGTGGATCCTCATTGTCATTGTCTTGAGCGTGTTGGCATTGATCTTGGCCTTGCTCGTCTTCATGGTCGGGTTTGTCGCGATGAGCTTGAGGACGGCGATGAGTTGGACGTTCACGGTTGCGCCTTTCTTGGTACTCCTCTTGGCGATTGGCTTCTTCTCGTCGTTCACGACGAAGTTCCTCTTGTCGTTCTTGGCAAAGTGCTTCTTGCTCAAGACGTGCTTGACGATTTCGTTCCTCCAACGCATGAGTGGAATCACGTAGTGCACGTTGGGCTTCGAGCGCTTGTTCTTCGCGAAGGCGTATTTCTTCTTCACGGCGTTGTTGTTGGCGTTGTTGTTCCAATGTCTCTTGTTCTTTTTGATGTCGTCGAGCACGCTCGTGAAGTCGATCTTATAGTCCATTGCCATGGAAGGGATTGTCCGAAGCTTGACGTTGGCGGCCTTGGTGTGAACTCGGACCGGAGCGGTCATCTCGATGATGAGAACGTGGTCGTGGTGGACTCTCGCCGGAAGAGTACTCCGAAGAGTGATAACTTGAGTCGCGCCTCCTTGACGATGTTGATGTGGAAGAGGCGCGCTTGACCATCAAGGCGCGAATTTCCTCCATTTGGCTTGAGAGCTTGGTGTCGAGGTAGTCCCTTGTTCGCACTTTGGATTCGCAAACGTCGGTGGCGAGGTGCTCGATGCGGTCGCTCAAAGCGTCATGCGATTGGCGCATCGCCGAAGAATTGCATTTTGGTGATGAAGGTGGTATCGTCGTCCTCTTGTTCCTCAAACGTCGGGTTGTGGATGCTTGACCTATCCATAGCACTCAAGAAGATATAAGTGGAAGAGTGAGAAGACAATGCCAATTACCCATTCCAAAAGTTGAAAGTGGATCAAGATCATTCAATGTGCAAGTATGGAAATAGTAGAATTGGTACCGAAGATCGTCCTTCTCACACCTACACAAATAAGGCTTATGGAGTAGCTTGGTTAGGATAGTGGCGCAAATTTCAAGCAATCCGAAAGATAAGATTCAATAAAGTTGATAGAGATTCGTAAAATTTGCAAATGAGACAATGTAGATCAATAGCAATGGGTATACACGGAAACACACACACGGAATAAAATTGGGGTCATGCAACCAAGGATGAGATAAAATGTGGAATCCACGGAAAATGCTCTCGTTGCATAACACTAGAGAGACCGTAGCATGATTGCTCCAATGGGCATGATACGCACTTGTGCACAACCTAAAAGGAACCAAACGTGGTGTCTTCCTATGCCCGACTTGCTATGTGTGTATGTGGCACGTGTCACTTGCTCAAGTGATCCAAGATTATCAAATATGCTATGTGAAGCTTGCCATGCTACTGCTCTTTTGCTCTTTTGCTCTTGCATAAAAGCTTTGCTTCTCTTTTCTTTTGCAATGATGTTTTGTATGGTCACAATGCGGGACGTGCACACCAAGATAGCAATTATGTATGCGGGTACTATTCGTAACACAAAAGATGATACTAAGATATATGCACGCAATTTGAGCTATGCGGAGTATGTATCACTAAAGTGCACAAGTAGCGTAGCCCAGCAAAACTCGATGGCTAGTCTCGATAGGGAAGTAACGCAAATAGGCTCGGGGTAACAATGCAATGGCAAGGGTATATAACGAGAGCGTCATCACGGTTACCATCCTTGCTTACGGTGTGGTTTGAATGAAGAGGTGGTGGCGACGATCCAGGGCGATGATGAGCGGCGATGTCGATGAAGAACCACTCCTAATTAGCCGAAACACCTTAGGAAGTGGCGAGGCTCGCGACTCAAAATCACGACTGCAAACGGTTGCGGAAGAAGTGGTGCCGATAAATGCGGAAGAAGAGTGGTGGAGAAAACAAAACAAAATCGAGGAAAATTCAGTTTCGACAGAGTTGGCCAGACGTTCGGAGGTGGCCGATCATCCGTAGGTGGCCGGTCGTCCGTAGCCTGCGGGCTGGACCAGTTCACCAGGGAGCAAAGAACTCGAAAAGGGAAGAAAATTTTGGGCAAAATTGCGGCGATTTTGCGGATGAAATTGATGGGGATGGTGGGGGAAAGGTAGATCCACTAGTCCACAACGAAATCCATGGATCAAAATCAACAAAATCTCCTCAAATCAAACGAATCCAAGAAATTTGGTATGGTTATTTTTGTGGGGATTTTCGAAATTAGGTCAAAACGAAACAAAATTAACGAAGGGGGGAACTCCAAATTCGTGAGAAACCTTGGCTCTTGATACAAATATGATACGAGGCACGCCCGTGTGCGTTGATCTTTCACGAATTGGAGGGGGTTTCCACGAAGAACACGAAGAACACGAGAGGAAATCACAAACTCAAGGACAATCTTCGATGACACATCCACTAGAAACACACGAACACACGAGACACAAGATCCACAATCAACATAAGGATACACGTAACCGGTAGTCTCCTCACTCCAAAGGAGGAGGTCTTGAATCCCTTAGGATCTTCCCTTAGAGGGGCCTTGGCATCACTTGGATCTTCTCTCAATGAAGGGCAATCTCCGTGGGAGAAGTAAGTAATGGAGCTATGCTCAACAAAAAGGTATCTGCTAAACAAAGCTAACCCTAGAGAGAGGAGGGGGTGGAGTTTATATAGTCCTAGGCGAAAGAGGGGGTACATGGGACAAGGCCCGAAGTCATGTGCGCAAACAGGGTCCGGACGTCCGGACGGCGTCGGACGTCCGACGGCTCAAGACGGTCCGGACGTCCGGAGGAGGCCGGACTTTTGGAAGTTCAGTGCGGGTGCGCCTGGGCCGGATTTCCGGGCATGGTCGGATATCCGGGGCTCGGTCGTTCGGAGGCTCCGGTCGTCCGTAGGTTTGGAGCGAGAGACCTGGCGTCGGATTTCCGGTGCGGCTCGGACGTTCGTGCGCTGGAGCGTGTCGGTCGTCCGGGCGGTGATGGTCGTCCGTGCGCTATAGAGCCCTGATAGTCTTCGGGCGTGGTCGGTCTCCAGGCGTCGGACGTCCGAGGTGTTACGGTCGTCCGGGCTTCGGTCGTCCAAGGCCGGCCGATCGTCCGATGACTGGGGCTTGTCCTCAGCTCCTCTCTTGCCCTTCCAAGCTTGACGTCCTTCGTGCTCGCTTCCATGTTTTATGTCCGAGTGCCTGAGTATACAGAGAACTTCCGTCTGAGGTAGTGACCATGTCTCGAGTGGATCAAACAGGAATTGAGCAAGGAGAGATGTCAGCTCGAATTCCATAGCGCGTGCACGGGCTCTTGTCATGGGACCACTTGGGGGTTGGTTTGATGGAGTACGTTTCATGGGGATGATGGTGGGATGCTCCGAATCAGATTCCCATTGTAGGTCGTTGCAATACGTTCATGACTCGCTTATAGTGGGTGGCTAGAGTGACAGAAGCTTACACCCGAGTAAGGGGGTTGTTGCGTATGGGAGTAAAGGGGACTTGAAGTGTTAATGCTATGGTTGGGTTTACCTTAATGATCTCTAGTAGTTGCGGATGCTTGCTAGAGGTCCAATCATAAGTTCATATGATCCAAGTACGAAAAGTATGTTAGCGTATGCCTCTCCCTCATATAAAACTGCAATAATGATAACCGGTCTAGTTATCGATTGCCTAGGGACAAATCCTTCTCTTGTGCTACAAAAAGCTTTGTACTAAACAACTAACTTAATTAATATTTATCTAAACAGCCCCTAACTTTTATTTAATTGTTCTTTAATTTCTTGCAAAACTATCTATTACACCTACTAAATACTTCTAGTTTTATTCCCACAAAATAGTTTCATACTTGTTCTAGGTAAAGTAAGCGTTAGCGTGCGTAGAGTTGTATCGATGATCGATAGAACTTGAGAGAACATTAATTCCACCTTTAGCTCCTCGTTGGGTTCGACATTCTTACTTATTTAAATAGGCTACAAACAATCCCCTACACTTGTGGGTTATCAGATATATTTCATCATCGCATTGTGTTTTATTTGTTTGTCGCATTCATCTTTGCATTATTCGCATTGCATCGGCACTCCATTGTCGTCATTTTTCAAACTTGCATCCACTCGTAATTGTCGATTCTCTCCATTGTCGTCGTTGACCGTTTCGAGACTAAACACACTTGCACACGCCCGCGCCATTGTTAAAATAGTTTTTTATAAGTGGGAATAAAACGTTCTTGGAATGGGGTGAAAGTTGGCGTGTGGTCTTAATATGTTGTAAGTAGACCGCCTGCCAAACTTCGTTGCATTCGAAGTTCACTTGATACCCCAACCTTCAACTATAGCGGCATTATCACCGGTCAAAATGTCGGACGTTTTCGTAAATTAAAACTCGTTGTCGGGTTGCCCATATTCCCTCTCTTCTCTAAACCTAGGCCATAGACATAGCCCACCTAGCCCACTCAACACCCCTCTTCGATCGGAACCGTCTGTTCGCAATCGGAGGATCCGAGACCCCCTCAAACCCACCTAACCCTAGCCTCCCTGCTATATAAGGAAAGCCTACTCCTTCCCCCAATGGAAACCCTAGCCCCCCTCATTTTCCGCACCCAACCAACCACTAGCCGCCGCCACTCTCCTTGTCGCCTCCCACCTCCAGCCGCCCCGCCCTACGAAGCCTATCTGGAGGCCCGCTCGGGCCTAGAACCGTCGCTGCCCGCAGAACGCGCTCGTTCCCGAGCACTCGAGCCGATCAGTGCATTAGCCTCCGCCCGTGCAACCCCGCCATCACGTTCGGCCATCGCCGGTGATCAGGTCCAAGAGTGACAGCGCCGCTGGCCTCCTCCCTGCCTTCCTTCTTCTTCCCGTGCTCCCCATCCTCTCTCATTTTCTTAGTGTACCAGGGAGCCGCCATGGCCGACGAACTCCTCAAACCTGGTGCCGCCAAGCTTCTCCCGTGCCAGATCCGGCGACTCCGCCCTCGAATTCATCCACTTCCTCGCCTCCTCGTCGTCCCGTCGCCGGAGTCCCATCCGCACCGCCTCCCCTGCTCTAGCGCCGCCATGCCCTCTACTCGTGTGGGAGCACGAGCGAGACGCCTCGCTCCACCCGCATGGGCCACCAAGAGCCCCAAGGCCCAGCAAGATGCCTCGCTTGCTCAGCCCAGCTGCGCCTCCAGCAAGTAGGCTAAGCCCACTAAGGTGAGCGCCCGCCATGCCCAGCCGTCGCCCTTACGGGTCACTTGCTATTCTGCGCCATGCATTGTTACAACGCCCAGTCAGTTTCGGCACGCGTAGTGTTTTTTCTTCTGTCTTTTATTAAATATTCATCACATGCATAATTACACGGAAATGCCACTCTTTTGAATTGCTAATAATTAAACAATAGGTCATCGAAATAAAACATGTCATATATGAAACTTGTGTCGAATTTCATGTAGTTTCACAATATTCAACTTTCATCCCTGTTAAAAATGTTTAAACTGTTGTTCGCATTATTTTGCATAAATGCCATGCTAAAACGGTTTATTTCATAACTAAATAACCGTAGATCCAAATTAAATAAACTATGTATAAAACTTGACTAGAAAAACATGTAGAATAACATGGTGCAATTTATTTTCCTGTTTAATGAATATAAAATATGTTATAGGAAGAATAGTATCAATTTTGAAATTTGCATATGGGGATTTTCCGGGATTGCTATGTGTTGTTTCCAGCCTCATTTAAAATGCATAGATAGTATAGTTTGTTTATGCTTCACCTCTTGCCATGATTAACTACATTTAATCTTGTCATGTACAATAAACGGGGGTGAACTAAATAATTGAATGTGGAGTTTCGTGAATATGCAACTCATTGCATATTGAGCTTCACTTAATGTGTAGTATTTGATTGTTGCAATTTTCCATGTCATTATACCGGTTGTACAGAACTTGACACTAAATTTAATTAAAATACACCAACCGCGTGTGTAACCGTGATTGTCTCTTCTTGTGAGGTTTGAACCAAGAAGTGAACACGGTGGGGTTATTATTGACTCGTAGTAGGTGTTCAGGATAACTTCTTGATCATTACTAGTTCATGTTCATTTATGCATAGATCACTCTTCTTATTCGTGTTCTCGTAAGTTAGCTAGATAAAATGCTTAGTGCTGCTGCAACCTCACCACTTAACCATTCCTTATCCATTAAGATTTGCTAGTCTTGATACCCTTGGTAATGAGATTGTTGATTCCCCGTGGCACACAAATTACTACAACAATAGGTGCAGGTACCGGTAATCCGATGCGTTGACGTGAGAACGATGCTTGATTTTATTTGGAGTCCTTCTTCTTCTTCTTTGATCATAGGATGGGTTCTAGGTTGACAGCCTGGGATTAGCATGGTGGACGTCGTCTTTTTATTCGTTTGACTTCATCTGTAGTCGGATCCTGCTCTTCTGTATGATAATTGTTGTATTGATGCATTGGGATATTCATGTTGTAGCTTGTGGCGAGTGTAAGCCATATCTTGTATACTCTTCTCTTCAGTACATGTATTTGTGACGATATCCACCTTATTAAAGCATTTCAGATATGCGCTTCTATCCTTGTTGAGACTTCCATGTTTCTGCGAGGATAGTATCGCATATTGGGTGTGACAGCTCGGATCCCTACAATATCGAAAGGACTACGATTGATCCCCTATACTTGTGGTCGTCAACAACCGTTGTCATTGTGCACACGAACTCTGACAACCGCAGGGAGAGCCATTGTGTCCACGAGTTCCACAATGACGCGCTTGACCTCTCTACCATTGGAATCACGTTGGGAACACTAGGAGGAGATGAGTGTGTCCTCCCTTCCTTGCTGGCCACCATGCTCCTTTGGCAAGTTCGCCATCGCTTTGACTCCCTCCAACCTCCCCGACCTCCCGGTGATGTCAACCGGGGGCCCTATCTTTCGATTAGAGGTGATAACTATGATTTTTGGGGACTTGACCCTCACGCTCCGGCTACCAACCGTATAGGGAGAACCGTACACGACTGATGTCCACGGCAATCGTTGAACCAACTCCACGGTATCGACTGTGCCAAAAGCATGATCGAGCTATTCACGAAGAATTTTTCCTGCAAGCAAATCCAAGAACATACAAGAAAATAATAGCCAAGCAATCTTAAATTGCGGATATGCTAGTTGGAATAAAATCTCACAAGACGAAATAATTGGGGTTTCGATAGGATGTCTTGATGGTCGCACTAGCTGCTAGGAACAAAGACAAATAAAAGTAGCAATAGCTAAAGTTCTCTAAACAAAACCCGAGTCTAACCCTAATAATCCCTAGCTATTTATTAGACACGGTTGCTTCCTTTGACTATGTGGGCGACTGGTTATCCCGAGCTTGTATGGAGGCGTACACGGCGAAGCACCAAAAGAGTTGGGGATCCACGTACGTGGTTGTTTATTTTATCCTGGGAGCAAAGTCCAAAATTTCGGGTCCTTCACTTGGACATTGTGGGCCATGTTGCATGCATGATGGATGGATTGGCAAGGCGCATGCAGTGAGTATTTCTTCTTGTTACATGAACATACATGCATCTTCATCTTCCATCTTCAAGTGCCCTGTCAGCGCCCCCACTACTCCCAGGCCGTCCAGCGTCACCGCAAGGAGGACCTACTCAGCAGCGACTCGTGGCGCTCGTTCGCTGACCCAAGACCACCATGAGTCAGGAGGCCCAACCCGCGCAATGCCGGGTCGGAGTGGGCCCGGTGAGCCTGCCAGCGTCAGGCTACTTGTCGCCACTACACCAGAGAGGAAGGCATCCAGAGGATCATTGGCTCGGCGGTGGTTGTAACCCTATTCTCCTTCCCGTACTCCAGTTAATCCAATT
Source organism: Elymus sibiricus (assembly GCA_039707655.1). NCBI lineage: Eukaryota > Viridiplantae > Streptophyta > Magnoliopsida > Poales > Poaceae > Elymus > Elymus sibiricus. The sequence continues at coordinate 247,480,434 of CM077665.1, forward strand.
CTTGTACCTGAATTTGTAATTGAGACCACTAAACCGTTCTACTGTGAGTGTTAGTTCGATCCCACTATCACCTCCCTTACATATGGTATCAGAGGCTAGTCCATCACCCTCTCCCCGCGCTCGATCTGGCGCAGTTCATGGAAACCAGAAGTCTTCGTCAAGCGCGATCCCTCCTGGAGGCCATGGATCTTTTGATCCAGTCGTTCCTTAATCGTTGGGAGTCTCTCATCGCGGCGAACACCAAGGCTCAGCAAGCCACTACAGCGAAGATTGATGATCTCCTGGCATGGAGGCCGAAGATGGAGCGGCGAGTCGCCGATCTGGGCGAGGTTGCCGCAGCACTGCGATCCGCAGCACCGTCGACGCAATTGGCGGTGCGGACGCATCGGCGGGGTCGACCCTTGCTCCGCCACCGCCAGCGACACTCGGGGGCCGTCCAGGCGTTGGGGCCAACGTGACGCGCGATCCCCACAGGTTCGATGACCACAACGAGTGCAACATCACACGGGGGCCTCCGGTGGCGTCGTTCCACACGCCAATGCCGCTCCCGGCAAACTGTCAGTGTGACGCTTCCCGCTCCCCTTCCACCCTGTCCCCCTTCGCCCATGCTAGTCAGCTGCTCACTAGCCTCGGGCAAATGCATCCATCCATCTCTTTTCCTCAATTCTCAGGGGAGAATCCGAACATGTGGAAGACGCTTTGTGAGAAGTATTTTCACATGTTTGGCATTACCCTGTCCTTCTGGATGCCCATGGTTGTCCAGATTTTTTCGGAGTCGGCATCGATTTGGTTACAATCCATCCAAAAGAGGCTTACTGGATTCGATTGGATGTGTTCACAGCGTTGTTGTGCACGTGTTTCGGCCGTGATCGACACCAAATGTTGATCCGTCAATTTTACACTGTTCGGCAAACTTCTTCAGTTGCAAATTACATTGAGAAATTTGAATAGGTCATCAACCATTTAAGTTCATATTCTGACACTATCCATCCATTTTATTTCCTCACTCATTTTGTGGAGGGGTTGTGGAAGGATATCCTAGTGGTGGTCCTAGTCCAGCGATCACCAGACCTAGACACGGTGTGCGCCCTCGCTCTGCTGCAAGAAGAGGTGGCAGATGGAGTTTTCGGCGCTCTTCCTCGCCCACCTGAGCGGGCGACGCGACCAAGCACCGCATTGCCCCTACAACCACCTCTGAACCGACCTGTCACAATGACAGGTGGCTCGGATCGCCACGACACTGATGCAGCACGGGCAAACATATCCAAGATCAAGGCGCTACGGGACTATCGGAGAGCCTGCAACCTCTACTTCAAGTTCGGCGAGCGCTGGGGTCACGATCACGCCTGCCCCGCCCCGTTCAACTGCATGTGGTCGAGGAGATGCTTGAACTTTTTGGCATTGATTCCTTTCGTGGTAGCGGCAATGACGTATCCCTCGAGCGTGACACGGTCATGGCGATCTCCCGGCCTACTCTTGATGAAGGAGTGTCGCCTACAACATTTCAACTGCTTGCCACCATGCAAAATCAAGAGGTGCTCATTCTGGTGGACAATGGCAGCACTACGTCTTACATTAATCAAAAACTCTCTAGACAGTTGTCAGGAGTTGTACCCTTGCGGTAGCCTTGCCGCGTCCGGGTTGCTGATGGAGGCGAACTTCCCTGTTCGACATCCATCCCGGCGTGCCGTTGGTCTTCCCAGGGCCATGATTTTGTCACAGTTATGAAGATCTTGCCTCTGAGTGTGTATGACGCCATCCTTGGAATGGACTAGTTAGAGAAGCACAACCCAATGACCGTTGATTGGAAGAACAAACACATGCAAATCCCTACCCCTTTTGGTCCAGCCAGCTGTTTGGACAAGAAGCTCGTTCCACCACTTGCCATGTGATCAACAGCGCCCAGATGCGTCAGCTGCATCGCCAGGGCTCCATCCTGCACATTTGCCTCATGTACCCCATCAACACCAACCAAAGGGAGGATCAGTCGGAACCCACGGAATTGTAGCGGTTGTTAGCTGAATTTGAAGATGTGTTTGGTGAACCCAAGGGCCTACTGTCGCGGCATGCTTGCGATCATACGCATCCTCTCATGCCTGGGGCCCAACTGGTCAATATTTGCGCCTATAGGAACAAGTCGGAGCTTAAGTCTGAAATTGAGCGACAGGTCCAAGAACTACTGCAGTCGGGGGTAATCCAACGCAATCACAGCAACTTTTCCTCTCCCGCTATCCTCGTGAAGAAAAAGGATGGAACCTAGAGGTCATGCATTGATTACAGGCTTCTCAACGCCATGAATCTTGTCAGCAAGTTCGTCGTGTCAATCATACAAGAATTGCTTGATGAGTTACATGGAGCAAAGTGGTTCTCAAAGCCAAATTTGCGTGTTGGGTATCACCAGATCAGGTTGGCAGAGGGCGAGGAGTTCAAAACGGCTTTCCAAACTCATTCGGGGCACTACGAGTTTAAAGTGCTCTCGTTTGGCTTGGCTGGCGCACCCGGTACGTTCAATGGAGCTATGACAGAGACTCTGCACCCCCTCCTTCGCTACTGCGTCCTTGTGTTCTTCGACGACATCTTAGTTTTCAGCAAGACATGGGAGGCACACTTGGAACATTTGTGCTAGGTCTTTGAGCTTTTGCGACGCGACCAATGGAAAGTCAAGAGATCCAAATGTGAATTTTGCAAGCAGCAGCTCTCGTATCTGGGGCACGTCATCAGCAACTAGGGGGTGCCACAGAGCCGAGCAAGATTCGGGCGATGGAAACATGGCAGACACCAACCGATGTCAAGGCAATGCGTAGGTTTTTGGGGCTGGCATGGTACTACCGTAGGTTCGTGCGTGGCTTCGGCATCATCGCCCGACCTCTCTTCAATCTGTTGAAGAAAGGTGTCCCGTTTGTGTGGACGGACAACACCAATCAGGTATTCAACCTTTTGAAACATTAATTGATATATGCTTCAGTTTTGGCCCTGCCGAATTTTTGTAAGACCTTCACCATCGAGACCGACGCTTGCGACAAAGGTATTGGCGTGGTGTTGCAACAAGAAGGCCACCCGATCGCTTTCATGAGCAAGAGCCTCAGTTCCCGTTATCAGGGGCTTTCCACTTATGAGAAGGAGTATCTCGCCATCGTGGTGGCGGTGGACCAGTGGCGCCCTTATCTGTAGCATAGTGAGTTTGTCATATGCACTGATCAAAAGAGTCTCATTCATTTAGAAGAGAAGCGTTTGGCAACCCCGTGGCAACAACGGGCTTTCACCAAGTCGCTGGGTCTCCGATACATCATTCGTTACAAGAAGGGCACTAAGAACACGACCGCGGATGCCTTGTCCCAAACCCAATCCCCGAAACTGCTCTGTGACATCACTGTTTGTCAACCAAGTTGGCTTGAGGATGTAACTGCCAGTTACAACTGCAACCCCCCCACACAGAAGCTTTTGGAATAGTCAGCTATGAGTGAAGACCCGAAGGGCCGTTTTACTCTCGAGCGCGGCATTCTGCGTGTTCGTGGTAGAACTTGGATGGGAGGTTCCACGTCTATGCATCAGAAGATCATAGCGGCATTTCATGACAGCCTGATGGGGGGCATAGTGGATTCCCAGCAACTATCAAGTGCATCCGGCGTTTGTTTGCCTTGCCCAAGATGAAGGCTCATGTCCTGTAGTTTGGGAAGTGTTGTCCTACATGCCAATAGGCCAAACCCGAACGGGCGGCATCCCCGGGGCTGTTGGAGTCGTTGCCCATTCCCCAACACCTATGGGATAGGATTTCCACAGACTTCATCGATGGTCTACCACAGTCCAGGAAGTTTAATTGCCTTTGGGTGGTTGTTGATAAGCGTACTAAATTCCTTCATTTTTACCTCTGGCACATCCTTACATGGCATCCAAAGTGGCGCTCCTCTATATGTCCAGTATCTACAAGACTCATGGATTTCCTGGCTCAATTAGCTCGGATCGGGACCCTGTTTTCACCAGCCATTTCTGGCGCGAGCTATTCAAGTATGCGGACATGGAATTAAGGATGAGCTCGGCTAACCACCCCAAAACGGATGGGCAAACAGAAAGGGTGAATCAGTGTGTCAAAACTTACCTGCGCTGCTTCGTCCATGCTTGCCCGAGCAGATGGAGCCACTAGATTCCCCTGGCATAATTCTGGTACAATTCCTCGTATCATTCCAGCATCGGTATGTCCCCTTTTAAAGCAATGTTTGGGCATGAACCATGACACCGGGCATTACTCCCACAGATGCCTGCAATGTGCCTTCTCTCCAATCCTGGCTGGATGAGAGAGCAATGATGCAAGACCTTCTGCAACAACACTTGAATTGAGCACAACAACATATGAAGGCTCAGGCGGATAAACGCAGATCACCACGCACTTTTGCTGTCGGGGATCACGTCTACCTCAAGCTCCAACCATATATTCGGTGGCCAGGAAGGCAAATCACAAGTTGGCCTTCAGGTATTATGGGTCGTTTCCTGTGATCGCCAAGATTAATGAGACAGCCTACAAACTGCAGCTACCAGAGCACTCGCAAGTGCATCCACTTTTCCTTGTTTCCGAGTTGCGTCGTTGTTTACTCCCCGGTACACCTTCCTCTTGCGAGCTCCCACACCGTAATGACATACCCATGTGATGCGGAGCATCCTACGGACATCACCATGACAAGAGTCCGTTTGGCAAGTGACACGTGCCACATCTATTCCACATACATAAAGGTGAATCATCTCCTTTACACGTGCTCACTTGACCCCTTCGAGGATGGTATACTACTTGACACTCCTCTCGTGTGCATGCATAGGTATTGTCGGAGCTTCACGGGTGACGAGAAGGAGTGCAAGCGCCAAGGAACAACTACACCATCCGCGAGGGAAGCTTGGAAGCGGAGACGGAAGAACACGGAGCTGCAGAAGTATACAGCGGCTGGACGACCGGAAGACACCGGACATCCGACAATCTGTAACGCCCAAGATGCGATCATATCCTTATTTTGGCTCGAGGGCCTCGACAAGGATAGAAGCGCATTTCGTCGTTTTGCAAGAATGGATATCATTACAAGTACATGTAAAGAAGAGATGAGTATATGGAATTGGCTTACACTCGCCACAAGCTAAATCAAGATCACATCAATACAACAACATATACAATCATGATACAGAAGAGTAGGGTCCGACTACGGATGAAATCAAATGATAAAATGACATCCATCCTTGCTATCCCAGGTTGCCCGCCTGGAACCCATCCTAGAACGATGAACAACAAGAAGAAGAAGAACTCCAATTCAAACAAGCATCGCGCTCACGTCATAGCATCGCATTACCTGTACCTGCAACTGTTGTTGTGGTAATCTGTGAGCCACAGGGACTCAGCAATCACATTTCCAAGGGTATCAAGACTAGCAAAGCTTAATGGGTGAGATATGGTTAAGTGGTGAGGCTGCAGCAAGCACTAAGCATTTATTTGGGTGGCTAACTTACGAGTACAAGAATAAGGGGGGATGATCGTCGCATAAACGGACGTGTACTAGTAATGATCACTAAGTGATCCTGAACACCTACTTACGGTCAAACATAACCCCACCGTGTTCTCTCTCGGATAAGAAATTCACGAGAAGAGACAGTCACAGTTACGCACACGGTTGGTGTATTTTATTTGAGTTTACTTTAAGTTTGCTATGACCGGGTGTTAAACAAAGTTTCCAAGTTGCCACATAACCGCGGGCACGGCTCTCATGAAAGATTTAACCCTGCAGGGGTGCTCCAACTCATCCATCACAAACTAACCACACGTCGCGGAAATAACCTCGACCACGAATCCCGTGATCTCCTAGGAAATTCCGTTGGAAAACCTCAACCTCGAGATAGCCCAAAGTATCCTCGGAATTCCGCACACAAGACGTTCGAGAAAGGTAAAACAAATCCAGCAAGGCCGCCCGACGTGTTGACGAACCCGATAGGAGTCGCGTATCTCGTTCTCAGGACACGACCGGATTGTCCAAACTTCCAGTAGGCCAATCACAGAGTTGCCCCTGGCGGCCACCGGTGGTTGACAGGTTTGGACCAACACTCATGAGGAGCACTGGCCCGGGGGGGGGGTGATTAAAGATCCGCAGGTGCCGGCGGGTCCCTATGCATTTTATTAGTTATTAGGCAAATGTAGTACCAATGTTGGGCCTTGCCAGCCGAGTTTTATCCCAAAACGAAAGTCAAGGGGGTCCCCATAACAACCCCGAGCATGTTAGGAGCACTCAATATGGAACATAACACCGGTACACAAGTAACTAGGGCGGCAAAAGTGGAACAAAACACCGAGCAAAAGGCCAAGCATTCCACCTTTTACCAAGTATATATGTGCGTTAAATTAAATAGCAATAATATTGTGATATCTCAAAACATCCATGTTGTCACATGGAAATAATTGCACCTACAACTAGCAACGCTATAAGAAGGGTTGAGCAAGCGGTAACATAGCCAATCAATGGTTTGCTGGGATGTGGAGGGTTAGAGGCTTATCATGGCATTTGGGAGGCTTGACAAACAAGTGGTAGGTAGTGTGACAAGCGATAGAAATGAGACATCTAGCATGGCAATGATAGTAATGGTATCCAGGGAAATGGTCATCTTGCCTGAGATCCCGCTCGAAAGAAGATCGAGTCCATGAAGAAGACGAACCAACGTAGTCGAATGAATCCTCACACTCCGAACGCTTTTGGAAGTCTATCGAGAAGAAGCAATCCGAAAACAACAATCAACACATGATAAACACCACAACATGTTCGTGACATGATGCACATCAAATATGATGCATGTTATGCATGACTTGGCAAAGCACGACAACCAATTACTACACATTAAGTGAAGTTCAATAGGCAGCGAGTTGCATATTGATGAGACTCCACGTTCGAAGTATTTAGTTCACTCTCGTTTATTTACACAGAACATTTAAATGTCGTTAACATGGCAAGAGGTGAAGTACAATGAAACTACACAATCTAGGCATCTTAAATGAGGTCGGAACCCACTTATAGTATTTCCGAAGCGACCCCATATGCAAATTATAAGTTTGGTTCAGATCTGTCCTAAACAAATTTTATATTTGTTAAACAGCAAAATAAAGTGCTCCACGTGATTCTACATGTCATTCTAGTCGATTTACATATATGGATCATACGAAACGGAGCTACGGTCTTGAAGTTATGACACACACAAGATGAACATGTCATGAATGCAAAGTGCATGAAAATGACAACCACAAGCACTTCAAAACATGGATGCAACATCATAATATGATACTATATGCAATTCTAGGCAAGATTCATATATGGCATGCCCAAAACGGAGCTACGGTTCAACCACAATCACCAATACAAGTTTTAGTTCAAATCTGTCCAAAAGAGCAACATAGCATATTGCACACATGAAACAACAAGCTTCAAGATTCTAAAATGCACGAACTAAGCATGGGGCAGTAGCATATAACACACACTTCATTTCATCTTGATATATCTTACTCAAAAGAATCATGGATCACATGGTAGGAAGCTCACAACATGGCAATAAAATATAGTAGATTAGGACTTCGTGAAAATAACAGTTTTTAGCAGAGCAGTTTTTCACGAAGGCATATTGGTAGCAGTAAAACTATATACTATAGGGCATATTTTGTCATGAAACTTAATAGCATGGTAGAGGACATGATGCACTACAATTCATTCCATTATGGCAACATCAAATTATGCACAGATTCATGGCAAATATCAACACAACATGGCATTCTGAAATAACCAGATTCTCAGACTTTGTGAAAATTAGAGTAGACATGAGCAGCAGTCTTTAACAGATTGACGTATTGGACAACATACAAAACTATGATGCAAATACTATACATGGCAACAAATGGCACAACCTGGTAGACAATAACATGCTTAACAAAAGACTCCATTGTTCCAACACCAAAAGAGTCCTAGATCACTAGCAAATCACATAGCAACATGACAACAAAATAACAGTTTCGGACTTAGTGAAATTTTAACACTCCCAAAACTGCAGTTTGACTAGGCATGTTGACATGGCAATAACAAGAGCATAACAACCCCCTCTAAGCATGGAAAAGACACTAACAGCAAGAAGACATGTCACAGTACAAAATACTCCATTGGCACATGTTCAAAGGGTGCATAGTTTGCTTAATATGAGCCTCGCAAAATGGAACTTATCGTTAACAGATTACAGTTTCATCACGATAACTACTTTAGAGCAACAAATAAATATGCTAATGATGTTATTCCTAGCAAGCAAAAGCATTTCATCAAAGTAGGCATAACATAGGGCAATATTCATGAAGACACCACACGCAAAAGACCTACCGATGAGATGCAATCATCCGCGAAAGTTTGATGAAAATAACATATTTGCAACCTACGACCAGATGCACTTTTGCAACAGGGATATGGGCATGCAAATGAAACCTAGTGCACAAACAAAGGGTACCATCATGTAGAGCATGTTGAGTAGATGCACTTACATATAAAATACATCACAAACAGACACATGTGCACATAGTTAGGGCCCACACAAAATTCCAATGTGATGAATTTTCAGAATGATTTAGGGACTTAGAAAAATATACCCTCTCGAAAAAACGGGACAGGATGATCCCGTGCAGAACGACGGGGTCCCGGGCGCTGTTTGGATCGCGGGATCTGGCTGGACGGGCCGGATCGGGACGATGGCGTCCAGGCGACGGTTGCCGGCGACGGCGGTCGCCGGAGGCGTCGGGGACGGCGGCGCGGGGAAGATCCGGGGACCTCCTGCCCGGTTCTGGCCAGAGGAGGTCAGAGGAGGCTGGCGGCGGCGGACTCCGGCGCGGGGCTAAGGGGAGGCGCGAGCTCCAGCGGCGGGGTTATCGGAGGTGGGTGCGGGGCGGCGCGGTCAAGGTCTCCGACGGCGACGGCGGTGCTCCGGCCGGCGGTGGCGGGGGCTGGAGGCGCTCGGGAGCTCGAGCGGGTGGGGCGCCTCGCGGGCGGCGGTGGCTCGGGCTGGCTTGGCCCGCTTTGGGCTCGGGGCGGGCCGGTCGCGAGCTCGGCGGGCTTCGGCAGCGAGGGAAGCTGGCTGGGGTGCTGGGCGCCCACGCGGGGAGTGGCAGCGGGGGCGCTAGCGGCGGCGCTGGCTGGTTTGCTGGCCGCCAAGTGGCGGCGGGGGGACTGGGCTGGCGCGGTTTTCGAGGCAGGGACAAGTGGCGGCGACTAGAGGTTAGGGGAGGGTTAGGCTAGGGTTTTTTGGCCAGATTTGAACGTGGGGAACGCCCATTTATAGGCAGGGATCTCTGGGGTTGGGGTTTTTGCACCGATTCGAGCCGTTCGATCGCGATCGGACGGCTCCGGTCTCGGGGCTAGGATAGGTGGGCTGGGTTGGGCCGTGTGGAGTGGTTGGGCTGAGAGGAGAGGGAGGTTTTGCGACCCGGCAATAGATTTTAAAACATCGAAAACGTCCACTGATAAACCGATGACGGTGCCGCTACGGATGACCGTTCGGTTATCAAACGACCTCCGATTGCGACGAAATTTGGCAGACGGTCTACCTACAATATAACAAGACCGCACGCCAACCTTCGACCCAATCCGAGAATATTTTATACACACTTTTAAAACAAGATTTTTATTGATGCCGCTGGCGCGTGCGTGTGTGGTTGGACTCGAAACGGTCAACGAGGAGAACCGTCAACTACTAACAGATGCAAGTTTTTAAAACGGACGACAACGAAGTGCCAATGCTATGCAGATGATGCGAATGATGTGATGATGAATGTGACAAACAGATAAATCACACGGCGATGATGAAATAAAAGGGGAATCTTTTGGAGCATCGGTCTCGGGCTGTTACAACTCTCCTCCACTTACAAGAGATCTCGCCCCGAGATCTTAGAACGAGAAGGGGAAGAGAAACAGAAGAGGTAAAACTTAGTTGCTTCTTTGACAAACGAGTGAAACCAATGAAACATGAAGGTTGGAAAGAGATGAAGAATGACATGAGGAACAAGCAAGAATTGAAAAGAAATTTGGGCAGCACTTCGGTAGAAAAGAGAGGCAAAACTTGATAAGATAGAAGAACTGGAAGAGGGCACAACACTCCGGTTAAATGGATAAGCAGGGAAGGAACATGATCTTCACAAAACGAGAAGATGGTTCAAAGAGAGCAACATCATAATGCCTCCGGAACAAAAGACTAGAAGCTAGATCGATGGAAGGAAAAGAATGAAGAAGAAAATGACAACTTCTATCCCAATTGAATTTGAGAAACATCCTAACAAGAAGAGATTGAACGGAGTTGTTGAAAATCAACAACGAAAAGAGAAAACTTGTTGTGGTCTTATGGAAACATCTCAAAATTATGAGGAGACAACCGGCCACTAACGGAACGAAGATTGCTTGCGAGCATCAAGATATGCAAAACTTCTTTCACCAAGAAGATACCTTGAGAACTTGGATGATTGATAAGCACCATGATAGCAACAATCCTTAGGAAATGCTTTAGGTGAAATCTAATCCAATATAACTCTCAGGAAGAAAAGAAGGGTTTAATTACTTCATTCTTGACAAATTCTCCTCGAGACTCCTCATGAATCAAGAATGCTATAACACCATCTCAAAGATAAGGGAGAATGACTTGCACTTGAAATGCAAGATAAAGAATACTTGAGAAACTACCACAAGAATCTTGAAGAACACTTGAGAATGAAAGAAATCTTTGATGAACCATCATGTAGAGCCTCCGTATACAAAAGAATGATCAAAAGAAATGAAGATTGAAAAGAATAAGATTGAGGCCTTGCAAAGATTTGGATGAAGCTTCGCGACGAGATACTTGAGAAAACTTGGAACTCCGGAATAGAAAAGATGAGCAACTTAGAATCGAGAATTCGATATCATGAACAACTCCGAAGAAGGATTGAAATCACTTTTGATGAAATAAGAATAAGAATTATGTTATGCTTATCCTTCATCAAGTTAAATTGATGACAAACAACGGACTGGGCATAGCACTTATTCTTCTTGAAAAAAAAGATTGAATAGAGATGAAAGAAGCTTGAAGACATCTTGAATGAAACACCGGTAAGAATTTGGAACGAATTGGAATAATACGAATGAATGGGAATAAATGATAACGAAGAGAACACAATCCACCTAGCAGAAAACTTGAACGAAGCGCCGGAATAATTAAGAGACGAACGAAGAGACAACAATTGAGAAGAATTTGAGAATGAAAGTTGAAAGCTGAGAATGAAGAATTCTTCCGAAATGATGGCCTTCGGAGGATCGAGAAATGAACACCACATTGAAATGCTCCGGATAGATATGGAAGGAATTTCTCATGATCAAAAGAACTTGAGAGGTTAGCAACAAGCTGAAACCATGAATCTTCAAGAGAATGGACAAGATTGAAGAGAAACACTCCTTCGGTCTTCAACGCTCAGAATGATGACGAGAAACACCACCAAGAATTACTGCGACACTCCGGAACAATAATACGGAAAGGTTGAGCCAACGATGAAAATAATTTGAAGCTATCTTAGAGAAGGCATATGACTGATGGAATCCATTCTTACGTCACATTGAAAATAACTTGAGGACAACTCCGGAAAAGATTAGAAGAGCCAGGTAAGATCCTGGGGAAAAACATGTGGGTTATGGGCCCAGTCAAAGAAACACCGTTGAAAAGATTGCTTAGAAAGAGAGATTGTACCGGTACAAATTAAGAACTTGATGAGGTGAGAACCTCGAAACAATTGAAAGGATTTGAACGGAAACACGAATCTTCTGAGATATCTTCAACACTCCGGATAGAATAGAGAGGGATGAATAAACAAGAGAGGCTTGATAAGAATTTCCACATGAAAACATTTAACGAAAGAAAAGAATATGATGAACACCGAAGCTAGAATTGAATCCACTGGGAAAGAAAACAAGGACGAAGAATGATGAACTTGGCACTGAGCATCTTCACAATGAATCATCGGATACAAAACGGAAGAAAAGATGGTGGAAGCATCAATTAAAAGAAAGACACTTGGATGACAATTTAATCATTGAAGAAAAAAGGGTGGGAGGGTGGGGAAGACAAAGAAAAACTTGGGACAGATGAAACGATCTCCGGGAAAGAGATATGAGGATTGATCTTGCAAATATTGGAGTGATTGAGTCATCTTAAGGAGAAGCACACCGGTTGGAAAGAATTGACATGACAATTTGCTTGAGCAAAAGGATTAACACTCTCATATGAGAACACAACTTAGGAAAAATATGAAATCACCATTTGTCATCGAAGCAACTCGAATTACCACACTACAAAACAAATCAAAGGATGAGGCTTTCGAATTAAGCCGGAAACAAATACATAACCCATTTGCATTTGTTGGAAGGATAATCCTAGGTAACTACCTGAATTCCCACCTAAGAACTCCCAAAATCTTTGGTTATGCAATCGGGTCCACGGATACACGGATTTTTTATCCATCACTCAACTCCTAGCAATAACACTACTCTCCAGTGTATCTCATCCGTCAACACACAACCAGAGGTCTCGGAAACTCATCTACCTCAGACCCTCGTAATCACAACGATACTAAAGATGGCAGTACGTGTGATCTCGCTCCCCAGTACTAGGTGCCGCCACACTCTTCGCACCACGAATAGTATTGAAGCAATTTCGAACATCCGCGTCCTGAGATACTAAGGAAACTGAACGATAACGATGTGTCAAGAACCCCCTTGGAGCTCAACTCCCCGGGTTCAATCCATACGTATGGTAGGTACCAAGAACAGAATTCCGGTCACATCGACATCATAGAGGTTCCAAAATACCCGCGTGATCCAAAAAAAAATTGAGTGAGAAGAGGGTAGAATTAAAATTCCTACGCCAGGATTCCTTACCAGAGCATAGAAGAGGAGTAAAAAGAATCCTACTCTCCGATATATAACTAGACTCAAAATAGTTTTTCTTTCTAGACTCGACTCGGCCAAGTTCGATGAAACAAGGGGGCTCCTAGGCGGTACAAGCTCTGATACCAACTTGTAACGCCCAAGATGCGATCCTATCCTTATTTTGGCTCGAGGGCCTCGACAGGGATAGAAGCGCATCTCGTCGTTTCGCAAGAATGGATATCATTACAAGTACATGTAAAGAAGATATGAGTATATGGAATTGGCTTACACCCGCCACAAGCTAAATCAAGATCACATCAATACAACAACATATACAATCATCATACAGAAGAGCAGGGTACGACTACGGACGAAATCAAACAATAAAATGACATCCATCCTTGCTATCCCAGGCTGCCGGCCTGGAACCCATCCTAGAACGATGAAGAAGAAGAAGAACTCCAATTCAAACAAGCATCGCGCTCACGTCATAGCATCGTATTACCTATACCTGCAACTATTGTTGTAGTAATCTCTGAGCCACAAGGACTCAGCAATCTCATTTCCAAGGGTATCAAGACTAGCAAAGCTTAATGGGTGAGATATGGTTAAGTGGTGAGGCTGCAACAAGCACTAAGCATTTATTTGAGTGGCTAACTTACGAGTACAAGAATAAGGGGGATGATCATTGCATAAACGGACGTGTACTAGTAATGATCACTAAGTGATCCTAAACACCTACTTACGGTCAAACATAACCCCACCGTGTTCTCTCTCGGATAAGAAATTCACGAGAAGAGACAGTCACGGTTACGCACACGATTGGTGTATTTTATTTGAGTTTACTTTAAGTTTGCTATGACCGGGTGTTAAACAAAGTTTCCAAGTTGCCACATAACCGCGGGCACGGCTCTCATGAAAGATTTAACCCTGCAGGGGTGCTCCAACTCATCCATCACAAACTAACCACACGCCGTGGGACTAACCTCGACCACGAATCCCGTGATCTCCTAGGAAATTCCGTTGGAAAACCTCAACCTCGAGATAGCCCAAAGTATCCTCGGAATTCCGCGCACAAGATGTTCGAGAAAGGTAAAACAAATCCAGCAAGGCCGCCCGACGTGTCGACGAACCCGATAGGAGCCGCGTATCTCGTTATCAGGACACGACCGGATTGTCCAAACTTCCGGTAGGCCAATCACAGAGTTGCCCCTGGCGGCCACCGGCGGTTGACAGGTTTGGACCAACACTCATGAGGACCACTGGCCCGGGGGGGTTGATTAAAGATCCGCGGGTGCCGGCGGATCCCTATGCATTTTATTAGTTATTAGGCAAATGTAGTACCAATGTTGGGCCTTGCCAGACGAGTTTTATCCCATCACGAAAGTCAAGGGGGTCCCCATAACAACCCTGAGCATGTTAGGAGCGCTCAATATGGAACATAACACCGGTACACAAGTAACTAGGACGGCAAAAGTGGAACGAAACACCGAGCAAAAGGCCAAGCCTTCCACCTTTTACCAAGTATATATGTGTGTTAAATTAAATAGCAATAATATTGTGATATCTCAAAACATCCATATTGTCACATGGAAACAATTGCACCTGCAACTAGCAACGCTATAAGAAGGGCTGAGCAAGCGGTAATATAGCCAATCAATGGTTTGCTGGGATGTGGAGGGTTAGAGGCTTATCATGGCATTTGGGAGGCTTGACAAACAAATGGTAGGTAGCGTGACAAGCGATAGAAACGAGACATCTAGCATGGCAATGATAGTAATGGTATCCAGGGAAATGGTCATCTTGCCTGAGATCCCGCTCGGAAGAAGATCGAGTCCATGAAGAAGACGAACCAACGTAGTCGAACGAATCCTCACACTCCGAACGCTTTCGGAACTCTATCGAGAAGAAGCAATCCGAAAACAACAATCAACACATGATAAACACCACAACATGTTCGTGACATGATGCACATCAAATATGATGCATGTTATGCATGACATGGCAAAGCACAACAACCAATTACTACACATTAAGTGAAGTTCAATATGCAGCGAGTTGCATATTGACGAGACTCCACGTTCGAAGCATTTAGTTCACTCTCGTTTATTTACACAACACGTTTAAATGTTGTTAACATGTCAACAGGTGAAGCACAATGAAACTACACTATCTAGGCATCTTAAATGAGGTCGGAAACCACTTATAGTACTTTCGAAGCGACCCCAT
Organism: Elymus sibiricus; assembly: GCA_039707655.1. NCBI lineage: Eukaryota > Viridiplantae > Streptophyta > Magnoliopsida > Poales > Poaceae > Elymus > Elymus sibiricus. Next base: position 247,495,589 of record CM077665.1, read on the forward strand.
ATGCAAGGGTCGGACGTCAGATGGGTCTGGGTCAGCTCAAGATTTCAGATTCGGGACGCGATTTTGGGCGGAAATATCGATTTTCGGGGTCAAAATTGATGTGAGAAATAAAAATTTGGGGGAATTTCGCGGTGGAAAAGCTAGATCTACTTGCCAAACAGAGCCAAAATCTCGGATTTCCGGACCTTCCGGACGTCCGACCCCTGGATGTGTGTCACTTCTCGGACGTCCGACACCTGCAGAAACTGACTTCGGCTGATTCTTGTTTCGGCCATAACTAATTCGTCCGGACTCCGATTTTGACGTTCTTTACCTCGTTCTGTAGCTATTGACACCCTCCATCCCAAAAAAATAGATTCATAACCATTTGACTCCATCATAGTTTTGAAATTTTGGCAAGTTTGACTAGGCCTCCACCATAACTTCCGCCACCCAAACCCAATTTTGTTTGAGAATTTTGAGTTGCGGTTTCCGTTTCCTAAGGTGTTTCGGCTAATTAGGGACGGTTCTACATTACAACACCACCACTCATCATCGCCTCGGCCTCGACATCGACATCGGCAACTTCGCCTATTGGCACCCCAACCGTAAGCAAGGACGGTAACCTCGACGACATCATTGTCTATTACCTTGCCATTGCATTGATTGCTTCGAGCCTATTGCGTACCTTACCCATTGAGACTAGCGAGTTGAGAATTGCCGGGCCATGTTACTTGTGCACCATAGTGTTACTCTTATGCCGCATAGCTACATTTACCGTGCAAACATCTTGCTATATACTTTGTGCCATAAGTCTCTCCCGTGCATATCCATCATACTTGTCTCATATCTTGGGTCGAGCATCAAGCATAGCTTATCAAAAAAAAAGAGAAAAGAGAAAAATCTTTTAAGCAAAAGAGGAGTTACAAAAGAGTTTATAAGCAATAGCAATAGCATTGAGCCATTTTGTATAGTACATACTCTTGGATCATACATACATAGCATACTTGGGATCGAAGACGGCACGTTTACTCTCATAGGTTGGTGCACAAGCGCGTATCTAGTCGATTTGAGCAATCGAGCTATTGTCTCTTCTAGTATCCGTGCAACACGAGCTTTTCTCGAGTCTCTCACATTTTGTGATCATTCCTTGGTTGCGTGGATCCCATTTATCTATCCGTGTGTGTGTTCCTAGTGCCACCATAGCTATTGATCTATTTGCTTTGCATTGCAATTTTGTGAATCTTCCTCAACATTTTCGATATCTTGGATTAACATTTGCTTGAATTCTGTGCCACTTGTCCTAACCAAGCCACTCGATAAGCTTTACATTGTAGGTGTGAGTGAACAATTTCGGTACCAATTCCCCTATTCTTTCATTCCACATTGAGTGAAACGGGATACATCCAACTTTGGGAACGGTATATTGGTATTGTTTATCTCATTTCCTACTCACCCTTGCTCGAGTCTTGTGATGGATAGGGAAAGCACATCATCTCCTTCGGTCCACAATAACAACGACGAGTTCGATGCCATGAAGAAAACCATCGATGCCAAGTTGGATGCTCAAATGGAGGAGCTCAAGGTCCTCATCAACACCGGCAAGAGGTCTTCCTCATCTTCGAGAAGACGCTCAAGTGGACATGCTTCCGAGCTATCATCTCCGGCAAGATCACTTCGGCATCGACACCATCAAAGACATGAAGAAATAACAACGCCAACATCAAGGCGTCCAACAAAGAACAAGTGTGAAGGTCAGGAGCTCGACACCAACCACTGCTTGATGACTTCACCACCTACCTTGGCATCTTCGCCAAGCAACTTCAAGGCATCTTTGCCTTTGGATATGCGGCATCTTCGCTAACAAGCACCTCAAGAGAAGCTCCCCAAGCTCAAGACCGCGACTTCCACGAGCTACTACGACTTCGACATTCCATTCTATGGGACTCATGACCCCGAAGAGTACCTCGAGTGGGAGCGCAAGATGGACACCTATCTCAAGCTACTTCAAGTCCCTTCCAAAGATCAAGTCAAGTGCGCCACAAGAAACTTCCATGACTATGTGTCAACATGATGGCTTCGCACACCTTCGAGGAGCTTAGACATGAGTTGGTCCAAGACGAAGAAAGCTACGAGGCGAGAATTTGTGCCTTCCAAGTACACGGAACATCTTCAACGCCAATTGGAGAACAACATACAAGGATCAAAGTCCCTCGACTAGTACTTCATGGGGATGAAGCCTTGCGACGAGCCGGAGTGGACGACCCCATTTGGATGAAGTTCCACTTCACGACGGGATTGAACAATGACATTGCCAAGACTATCTTCAACAACACCTACAAGTCTCTCGATGACTTCTACATTGGTGCTCTCAAGGCGGTTCAAGAACTCAAGAAGGCCAAGGCTTCTCCACCCCAAGCACACTTTGCGACGACCAAGCTCCACGACTACGAGCATGAGTATGGTACCACCAAGATGTCCAAGCCCGACGAGCTCCAAGACGACGCTCCCAAGTTCGACTTCACCGCCATCCCTCTTTATGGCATTGACGATGCCGAGTCTACCACGACTCTTTTTGAAGATGGTGCGGCGACGACTACAACTACGGAGCCACTCAAGGAACATGCTTTGGAGGCGAGCGACAAGGTGGCGAGCATGGATGATGTTTCCATCTTTGGAGGCGAGAGTGATGATGTGCCATCATCGGCCTTCATCCACGAAGACGGTGACGAGATGGTTGAGCATGGGATTTTCCCTTCGACCACGGCGGCATTTGGTGATGAGTTGAGAGACTTATGCCACCATATTGAGAGTGAGAGTGACTTCACCACTAGCACCATATATGATGAGTTGCCTCAATTCCCATGTGAGGAGAGCCACAACCCCCACCACTTGAGTGAGATGAGTGACTCCACCATATGTGAGTATGAGTGCAACTACCTAGAGGGAGTGAGTGAGCCACCACCACATAGAGCGAGTGAGGTAGTTGATAGGGCATGTGAGGCCATTTCGATTTCTAACAACTTAACCTCTACCTCTATTGTGTCTTCTCCTTTGGTGCTAGGTCCCATATACGATGACGCGCCGATCCTTGATGACTTCGTCCTCCCTTTGGACAAGACGATGGCCATGGTGGAATTTGATGGACCCCCACATGGTTCCATCACGATGACGAGGACCACGAGTTGGTCTATGCCACCTCACCTACACCACATGTGTGGAATGACAAAGGTAACATAGGTGAAGGTGATGCTCTTGTCCCACTAGTGGACTTTGATTGCTTGCATGTTGATCATCACCCTATTTCCATGCTTCATGATTGTGCGACTTCCTCATGTGATGAATTGCCCATTTATGATGAGTTTGACGATTCTCATGTGGAGTCTATTAGTTATGATGCCATGTTGCATAGGATACCTTGTGAGAACTCTATTGGTCACATCATGTTTGACAATCCGCTTGATTTGTCATATGCTATGCATGAGATCACCCATATTGCATCTTTACAATCTCATCGTAGTAACTATGCGTATGCCATTAAAATAAACCCAATTTGCACATATGGCATAGATGACAAATCCATGGTTATTCGCATTTGCTTTTCTTGTGATGATATTGCCATGCTTCCTTTGCATCATTTGCGCAATTGCTCACTATTGCCATGCCATGATCACCATGATTTGGAAATGCATTGTTTTGGATGTTGTCCATACTCTCCGAATTATGCTTCCGCTATTGCACATGAGGAGAACCCAATAGTTTCCTCGTACATGTTAGGAGATTTTGTTCCATCCCATCCATTGCATGATCCCAATTATTATATGCACCATCCGCATATCATGAATAACAATGCTTCCGATAATTCACATGATGCACTACATATTTCTAGTCTCCATTATGCTATACACAAAAACAAACCTTTCATGATGGATGACATGTTCTTATATCATGCATCTCATTTATTTGAGCATTGGATATTTTGTGCTAACAAACACAAGCACATGCACATCCTAACGGATGATGTATACATATACCACGCGCACACAATTTTCCCTTTACCTTTGTTGTGTGTAGGTACTCATGATTACTCGTCAACCTCACAATCCCATGAGTTGACGAAAAGAGCTCTTGAGAGCACCGATACTTTGGGATTCACCGGAATGTATCTCCAACCATTCCCCTCGTGCAAGGACTTCGCGCATTTCTTCTACACGGCTCTCACATGGCTATGGCTTCTTACTCATTACACTTATTATGCCCATATTGCCATGTTCACTTTGCATGATATGCTCACTTCTATGACCTTGACATGAATTTGTGACCCATGTTTTGCATCTCACATGACACTTGATTATATGACTTGTATGTGTACTTGCAAGCTTGGTGGAGATATTATTTGCTATTGCCATGATTGCTTTGTGACCCATGCCTATGATGGTATTGAGGATCACCCCATTACTTGTCTTGCTCGCGATATGTCATGTGCATTACTTATGCCTACTATTTGCTCACATGACATGATTGCCATGATTTCCTCTAGTATGTTGCATCTTCGTACTACTAGTTTGCACGGCATGATTACTAGGCTTGCTTGTGTTGCATCATCGATGATTACTACTTGCTCATTTTATGCGGTTGATGACAACCATTGCCATGCTTCACACATGATTGGTATTGCTTATTGTCATATGTCTCCATATGTTGCCTCTCTCATGCTCGATGCTTTGTCATGTATTGAGTGCAACAATGCTTTTGATCTTGCTAATGAGATTGCCCACATAGCTTTCTCTCATATTAGTGGAGCTTTTGACATCTTTCATGTGAAGCATGCTTTCCTTCCTTCTTTGCACAATATGCCTAGTGCCATAGATATTGCCATTGTTGCATCCTTTTATTCATGTAGGTGTGATCCTAATGCTTATGTGCAAGAGAAGAGAACCATCATGATGGATGATGTGTTTGTCTACCATGCACATACATTGTTTCCTTTGTTGTGTGTATGTGTAGGATACTTCGACTACATGTCAACTTCCACTTCACGTGAGTTGACCATTCGAGCTCTTGAGAGCGAGCCATGCTACACCGACGCATTTCTACATCGCACTTGCTTGCGCATCGGCATTGTGACGGACACACAAGGTCACGCTTTTGAGGTGACATCCTTCTTGAGCATGGATATTGTGGCTCATCCTACTTGTGTTGCTTGTACCATGACATATATTGGTCATCTTGGACCACTTACTTGCACATGTTAGTGTTATTGCTTTTCCTCACGATTGCCACATTGCCATGCCTCATGACATATATGACTTGTGTGTTGCATCCAACTTGTGATTTTTTTGCTCTTATCATATGCTTGGTTGCAACAATGTCCATTATTCAAATTTACCATGTCACATTGCTTGCTACATGCTTGAATTGCTTGCCTCACACACGATGACTAATTGCTCTTTCTATTGTGCTGAGTGCCTCACTATCTTCACTACAGCATGCGCACAATCATGCTTGGACCGTCTTTCACTTTAGATTGCCCCATGTGTTTAGACACTTCATTTTATTTGGTGTTGTGAATGATTCATATGCCTACCATAGACCTTTCGTTGATTGCTTTGTGCATGCTTGCCATGACCTTGAGGTAGATGCTTGTTCTATAATCACACATTTTAGCATCCCTACCTCAACTATGCATACTTGTTCCCATGATTACATTGCTTGTGCTCAATTTATATGCTTACATGCCATGACACAATCCATTGTCACACCATATGTTATGCATGATGATGACACTTGTTCGGTGAATAACCACTTGAATGCTTGGTTTTGCACTAACGCTAACCACATTTGTTTTTCCAAGTGTTTGTCGTATTTGCTCCTTTTGAAGGAATTACTTGACGGTGCGACATTGGAGAGTGCCCCTTTCAAGTTTGATGATGATGAGTGCTTGGTGATCGTCCACTTTTACACAGTGACGCCATCTCTTTCCCATGGTGATTTTGATTTTGATCCAAGGACGGATCTTTCCCAAGGGGGAGGGGAAGATGCGGAGCATCCTACGGACATCACCATGACAAGAGTCCGTTTGGCAAGTGCCACGTGCCACATCTACTCCACATACATAAAGGTGAATCATCTCCTTTACACGTGCTCACTTGACCCCTTCGAGGATGGTATACTACTTGACACTCCTCTCGTGTGCATGCATAGGTATTGTCGGAGCTTCACGGATGACGAGGAGGAGTGCAAGCGCCAAGGAACAACTACACCATCCGCGAGGGAAGCTTGGAAGCGGAGACGGAAGAAGACGGAGCTGCAGAAGTCTACAGCGGCCAAACGACCGGAAGCCACCAGATGTCCGACAATCTACAACGCCCGGACGACCGACGCCTTCCGGACGTTCGACAGACTCCAGCGCCCGGAGACCCGAGCTCATTCGGAAATCCGGCGCCAAGACACCCGCACCGAAATCTCAGATTTCTGAAGCCTCCGGACTACCGAGCTTCGGACGACCGACGCCCTCCGGACGTCCGATCCTTCGTGAGCCATCGGACGTCCGACAACCTCCGGACGTCCGGCACCGCCTGTGCGCACCCGCGGCCTTTGGCCTTGTATCTCTCCCTCACTTACCCCTTCGTGGCTAAGACTATATATACTCTTCCCCCACCTCCATTCTAGGATTAGCAATGGTTTAGCTCATAGTTAGTAGAGCCTAGCTCCTTCCACTACCTCTCCCATGGAGTAGATGCCTCTATGAGAGAAGAACCCTAGTGGATGTCAAGACCCCCTTTGCCAGTGAAGATCCCTAGTGGATTCAAGGCCCCATCTCCCAACGGGATTTGGGATGAACTCTACCATGTATCCTCTTTCCCTTTGTTGTTCTTGTACCTTTGTGGATCTTATGTGTATGTGAGTCTAGTGGATATGTGATTGGACTTGTTCTCGAGTGTTTCTCTTGTGATTTCTCCTCGTTCTTCCCCGATCGACACACACGGGTGTGCCCTGTATCACCATGGTTCCAGTTGCAGTCGTGCAACATCGCTGGCGCAAGAAACACGGCTCCCTGGTCGAGCAGGTGTTGGTTCGCTAGTCTGATCAAGTTGCCGTTGGCGATATATGGGAAGACAAGGAGGCGCTGCAAACTCGTTTTCCCACGGCTCGGCCGAGGCTTGGGGGCAAGCCTCGTCTCAAGGAGGAGGGGATGTCAACGCCCCCACCACTCCCAGGCCGTCCAGCGTCACCGACAAGGAGGACCTACCCACCAGCAACTCGCGATGCTCGTTCACTGCCCCAAGGTCACCACGAGTCAGGAGGCCCAACCCGCGCAACGCTGGGCCGGAGTGGGCCCAGTGAGCCTGTCAGTGTCAGGCTACTTGTAGCCACTACACCAGAGAGGAAGGCATCCAGAGGATCACTGGCTCGGCGGCGACTGTAACCCTATTCCCCTTCCTGTACTCCAGTTCATCCAATTCTTGTATCTAAATTTGTAACCGAGACCACTAAATCGTGCTACTGTGAGTGTTAGTTCGATCCCACTATCACCTCTCTTACATGCCCTCTCTTCTTGACTCTTTGACCCCTCTGTTTTCGAGTATAAGTAAAAGTAATAATGAGCGTAGCATCATATTCTTGTCAGTTAAATCATGCGTACGAAGAAACAAAAGTACCTGGTTATTGATTTTTTGTGTCATATTTGTAGAAGTTTTTATGATGGATTTATCCACATCACCTTGTGTCATTCCCGATGAGCCGTTGCCTCCTTGCCCCACTCATCCCGCGCCCCTAGCGTGATAAAGTCGTGCGTCGCCGTGGGCCGCCATAGAAGCTTGCCACTGCCATAATCCCCGGCCACCTCCGGTTGCGGCGCCACCTACAAATGACATGCCCCGTTGCCCTCGTTCCGAAGGCGCAAGTACCAGGCAAAATCCTCCCCTCTGCCAAGAACCATCTGCCCATGCGTCGCCGTTGCACGCTACGGTTGCGGACATGCCTAACTGTCGTGCCATGACCAAAAGCTTATGGGTGCCATTTGCTTCATTTTGAGCCCTCTTAAGGCAATTTACATTCTTACCTATATAAGGTTATTCACTTTCGTGGTATGAGTTGGATTTCGGTCGAAAGACCTTTGTTGTATGAGATATTGTATATGCATGTTGTTGTATTTACGGAATATTTGTAATATGCGTTGTGATGTGAAGTCTTCATATGACGGGCATGTTTCAACGTGTTCGTCGTGTGAAGCTTTAGTGATCTTGTGATTGATTCTATGCATAGGCTAGCAGACTTGGCTACATCTGTATAGTGCTGGTCCGAGACGCTGCATGCTGCGGCCGAAGTAGGCTTATCTGTCGCCACGACTGCATTGAAGTGGCGTCGCCCTCTCGTTTAGAGGTTTGATCGACGTCTACCTGTCGCGTCCACTCCGGAGCGGCAAACCAACATGGACGCGCAACGACTGTTCTAGAATGGGACGCGCGACGACCATTTTAGAATGGGATGTGCGATGATGACTTCCGATGGGGCCGGGCGGGCAGACATTGGGATGAGTTCGGGCCTGTGTAAACCTTGCTCGCTTTAGTACTGTTTTGCCTATTTTTCAATGTACGGACATGTCCACGGACTTTTACCATCCTCCAGCCCGGACGTTTAGGGCTATAGCGTTGGAGCTGCCCTGCACCCACACACCCACCAGCTAATCACCACCTGTACGGCTGTACCCACGCCTCTCTCCCTGCTGTCCCTCCACACCGAACGGGCTATTTGTCCTTACACCAGCACCAGCGTCCCTCCTATTCGCTTGGGCGCTTCGCACCCCACACACCGATTTGCATTTAAGGAAGCCGACACATGGACCCCAGTCCAAATCCAAAAGAAACTTAGGGCATGTACAATGGTGCTATCTTAGGAGTGCCACGTAGGATAAATGATGAGGTGCAGGAGAGAGAACTCAGAAAAAAAAGCTTTGCCTTCTCTTATTTAAGAGAAGACAAGAGGTGATCTCTTAGCACAATATGTCTCACCACGTTTTTAGGAATATCTAGTTATCAAAGATAAGGCTAAGAGATGACCCATTGTAGACAATTTTTTTTGTCATCTTTAAATTACATGCAAGACTTAAGATAAGACCATATTATCAACCATTGTACATGCCCTTAACGTGTCATTCCTTTTTACATTCTGGCGGGCCACACCTGCACTAGCAGCCAACCGTCGCGTGCCACGTTTTGTTGGTATTACTATGTGTACCCGGGAGGTGTACACGCAGTGAGAGGACACCAAACCCTAGCCTTTTTGCTCTCCCACTGCTCGCCCCTCCTGCTCGGCCGCTGCTTCCCCACACCGCCCAGGTAGCTCCACCGCCGGTGGCTCGCTATACCCACCACCTCCGCCGCTTCCTTCCTTCTCGTGCCGGGGAGGTGCAGAAACACCCTAGATCTCTCCCGCGAACGTGCATGGCGTCCTCCTCCGATGAGCAGCCCAAGCCGCCCGAGCCTCCCGCGGCCAACGTGGCTGTGGCCACCGCCGCGCCACAGTCACACGCAGAGTGGGCCGCCTCGATGCAGGCGTTCTACGCCTCCGGGGGGCATCCCTACGCCGCCTGGCCCGCGCAGGTACGAGATTGCCCAAATTTGGGCGGGGAGGGGAAAGGCTGGGTGTTCTGACTAAGTTTTTTGCTTTTCCTCTGATGCAGCACCTGATGGCGGCGGCGGCGGTCTCAGGGACACCGTACGGCGCGCCGGTTGCGTTCCCCATGTACCACCCCGGGGCCGCGATGGCGTACTACGCCCACGCGTCCATGGCCGCGGTGAGTGCACAAGTCTCCGTTTCTATTCGGTTTCGTGCTCAATCGGGGAAATTGGACTTGGATTTGACGGAAGTTTTGGTGGTGAAATCATTGCCTCTGCGCAGGGTGTTCCTTACCCGACTGCTGAAGCTGTCGCTGCCGCCGCCGCTGCGCCCGTTGTGGCAGAAGGGAAGGGCAAGGCTAAGGGCGGCGGCGTGTCGCCTGAGAAGGGCAGTTCTGCTGGGCCCTCTGGGGACGACGCTTCGCAAAGGTATATATTTCTTCTCCCTCACTTATCTGTTAAGGTAGTTTTTTTCTTAAATTTAGGATTTAAATTTTCTTGTGCAGCTGTGACAGCGGCAGCGACGAGTCTTCAGACACGAGAGATTATGATACTGACCAAAAGGTACCAAAGAACTTGCTATGACGCAAGGGATCATTCTAAAGTTGCTTGTTTGTTTGCAATTAGTATGTTTATGACTTTGTGGTTTATATTGGTTCTCTTCAGGATTCCTCTGCACCTAAGAAGAGGAAATCTGGTAATACCTCAGCGGAAGGTGGGTCATCGGAATGCTCAACTATGTGGTAGCTTCAGTTGTTCCTTTAGAAGATTGAATAATTACATTGGTATTTGCCAGGTGAACCGTCTCACGCTGCTGCTGTTCCATATGCTGCTGTGGAGTCACCATATCAGTTTAAGGGGAGGTCTGCCTCAAAGCTTCCAGTTTCTGCGCCTGGGCGGGCAGCACTTCCCAATGCCACGCCAAATCTGAACATAGGGATTGATCTTTGGAGTGCTTCTCAATCCTTAGCTGTGATCCCAGTCCCGGGGGAAGCAAATCCTGGGTTGGCGCTTGCCCGATGTGATGGTGTTGGTCAGCTGGTATGGATTCTTCTTTCAAATTTTATGACAGCATCTAGAAAGTGATTTTTTGATGTGCAGCATGTTTTGGAATGCCTCGAAAGTCACGGCGTGAATGGTTTTTGTCTTACTATACATGTTTAAAGACCATGTTTCTGGGAATAAAATTCGATGAAACCAGGTCTCATGGGCCAGCACGTGAGACCCGTCCCGATGGATGACACGTCGCGATGCCAATCTCAAAGCACGAGTAATCCCACTTTGCCTAATTATCCATTCCTGATTCCAATCGCGTACACGTATCCTAATGTGTTGTATGGGATACCTAGAACTTGCAACCCATGAGCTAGGGTTTGCACGCTGCTCTCATGCATGGCGGCGCAGGATGACCTCGTCGCCGGTTGCTGCACGATACCATGCAACCAAGACCTGTCGTCCATGGCCACGCGGAACCACCTCGTCGCTAGCAGCCGCGTGGCTTCATGCTATCACGACTTCACAGCCATGGTCACCCCGAAGGATCTCGTCGCCGGTGGTTGTGTGAACACGATCCTATGATGACTTATCGTCCATGGGCGTATCGAAAGACCTCGTCGCTGGTAGAGGCGCAGTGGTAACCGTGCGGCAAGATGCATCCAGCTGCCATGTGACGCCGCACTTGTCCAAGATGGCGGACTCCCGGCCGGTGGGTCTAGTGTCAGCTAATTAACGTGCCATGTCCGTCTAGGGCTCTTCCACTCCTGATGAGTGATCCATGCAAAAGCTAGGCCAGTTGAACGAGTACAATAGTCCGCTGCTTACACCAATCTTCAAGTAGCTTATAATGAAACTTGAAAGTAATTAATCTACTACCTATGAGGGTTATACAACTCCAAAGCCAAGAAGAACATATGGTGGTCGTGCACCAACACATCCGCGCTTGCAGCAGGAAAGGAATGTGTTGATGACGAGCAGATATGCATACGTCTTGGCGCTCGGCCGGCGTTGAGGAGGAGTTTGTCCCGCCCTCAGTGAGGACGTCTTGGTGCGTGACCACCATCAACAAGGAGTTGACTTCCAGCGTAGCCGCCGTCGATGAGGTGTCCGCCCAGCCAGCAACGCTGGCGATGAGGCATCGGCGACTTGGCGTGTGACCACGACGAACGTGAAGTCCGCCCAGCTAGCAACGCTAGCGATGAGGCCTTCTTGCGGATTCTGGTAACGAGATCATTCGGCATGGCCACAGACGAGTAGTTATCAATGCGTTGTTCCGAGCGACCGCTGGCGACAAGGTCCTTTTGCTTGGCCGTCATCAACGAGAGCGAGAACAAGCAAATCCTAAATCGTTGTGTACCTGTATACTTATACGTACCTGTTCAAGCATAGGAATTGCAATCGGGATTGGAAAATAATGGGCAAAAAGTGGTAGTAGCTCTTTAAGATAGTGAATGCCACGTGTCATCCATAGGGGCGGGTCTCATGTGCTGGCCTGTGAGACCTGGTCTCATAGAATTTTTTCCATGTTTCTGTGTTACTTATCTGATTCTACTGCTCTTAATCATTCCTATTTTGGCAGGATGAGCGTGAAATTAAGAGGGAGAGGCGAAAACAATCTAATAGGGAGTCTGCAAGGAGATCAAGGTTACGCAAGCAGGTAGTATTGGAAATATTACAAGTGATTGCAAAAATGCACGTGAACGATTAATGATGCTGCTCCTCTTCATTTCTTAATTCGTACCAATTATGATGGTATTAGCGGTGAACCTGGTAAACACTTATTTTTACCGTTAAAGGAACTTGGAGACTTAATCTATGATTCTGCAGTTTTATGCCAAAAATTACGGTACCCAGGTTTCCCTACTGTTGGTATTGTTAAGCATATTGAAAACATGAGCAGTTGTACAGTGTGATAACTCTTCGGCAGCAGCAGTCATACATCCCTGCAGTAGCATGCACAAGAGATAGGGAGCAATTAGTTTGTCAGATAGGATATTAGTAGTATGCTAACCTTATCTGTTTTTGATCTGTGTTATATTTGCAATCTCTCTATTCAGCAAATGGCTTAGGAAAGTTCCAGATCCACTATGTACCTCTCCTGAATCTCTTGTCCCTGCCAAGTGAATTTCATTGCTTAGCATTTGACCTCAAATCATCACTGTTCGACCTGTCTGATGGTTGTTTAAACCTGCGGCGTACTAGTGCAAATCATAATACTCCCTCTGTTCCACAATGTAGTGCATATATATAATAAAAATAATAGTAATAATAATAATAATAGCAATAGTAATAGTAATAATAATACTACTACTAATAATACTAAGTCAAACCATAAAAAGTTTGACCAAGTTTATAGAGAAAAATATCCACATCTAGAATATCAACACATCATTAGATACATCATGAGACGCATATTCATATTGTATATATTTGATACTGTAGATATAAATAGTTCTTTCGATAAACTTGGTCAAACTTTGTAAAGTTTGAGTTTTTTTTTTAAAATATATGCACTATGTTATGGAACGGAGGGAGTATGATTTAGGTTTACTGTGTATTTTCTAAAATCGGGTTCAGCATACTGTGTTCAAAATTCAGTAAAGTAGAAGTACCATATGTAACCTAAATGCCCCCTTTTTTTGGGTTTGGTATTCACTTCAACGGGGGACGCATACAAAACCACAAAGAGGATGAGGAATATGCATCATGCATTCATCATTTTAGTTAACTGTCAATATAAATCTAACAGTGGATTAGGGAGTTAGACGAGGAACCTGCAGAAAACCACCTTCTCAACTGGATGCTGCCATATTACTGGCAGGAGGAATTTAGTGCGCCATCTCGCTGCTGGATGCCACAGGAAGAGTTTGGCATGATCTCGCCTCCTCACCAGATGCTGCCTTGTTGCAGTTGAATGGTCACAGTTCACCACGGACCACCAGTTCATGGGTCAGTCAAGTAATGATATGCACATGCGGACATGCTAGAGTTTGGCCTCTAGGTGGGCTTGACTTTTATCACCTTAATCACCGGTCTATTCCTTATGCATTGCAAAGCCCAGTAGTTCAATAAATGTGGGTTGCTTAATACAGTATATAATTTGTGTTCTGGTCATGCTAGTTTCTTTTACTTAGGAAATGAGCTGAATACTACATACCAAATCAGGCAATTTTCTGACAACTGCAGACATACCAGTTTTTGACTGGGTTGCCTATCCTTCCCACACATTTTGAAATGTTTGTTGTACTGAAACTCAGTCAAAATTGCCGTCAAAATTGCCTTTCAGGAAAGATACCAGTTGTGACAGCTACATAAGCAACACCTTCCGTTTTGTAAGTGGAATACTGAAGAGTGAGTAGATGCAGAACGGGATATTGAACATTCATGTTGTTTTGCACTTCTAGTAAAAGAAATGGCCCACAAATGTGCAATTAGCCCCCTTGAATTTTCTGATTTGCTTAACCTCCTGAACTTCCAACACTTGGCACTTCATCCTTTGAAGTTGTTTTGGGAGTGGTTTCGACATCGTGGCCATCATGTAACTGAAATCGGTCACAGGGCCAAATTGTCCGGTCAAATGCCTATGATTGGTGGGGATGGAGAAAGAGAAAAGAATGAATAAAGAAAGAGATAAAGTGGTCCGTGGTGGGCCGTGTCTGATGTGGCAGACTGCCAGAACACGCCCGGACACCCTCATATCATCCCCACATGTGGACTGAGTTTGAGGGTTCGCGGACAGCCCGGACATATGAGGACGATTTGGGGGGTCCGGTTGAGTGGCTTTTTCCTTCTCTCTCCTGTCTGGACCCTTCCCGCCCGGACATATGAGGGCAGTTTGAGGGCTCCGGTTGTAGATGCTCCAAGTGGACAAAGAAAAGTTAGGGGGTGAAGAGTTGACATTCATAATATCTCAAAAGGGTAAAGCGGACTTAAACTATTGGTGATTGTTGCATATTTGTTGTATGTTTCACCTCTAGAATTTGGTCCAGGCAGCTAAGTCTTCTTAGTAGTTCAGTTGTGACACTCCATTTCGATATGCACGGTTCTATTTTCAATTGCATACTGGTGCAAATGGAGATATGCTAGTAAGCGGATATCTATTTTCTGGATGGGGTATGCTTATGGTCTATTGGAAGTCATACCAAGATTTTTGTAAATGTCACTAACAGTATTATTATTTTCATATTACTCAAGAAAATTTATTAATCATTTAAACTATGTTTTTTGGTTTCATGTTGTTTGTGTATAGTAATCCGATATTGATATGTGAACTTGTAATTTTTCCAAAAGATGGCCATGCTAAAATTGGTGGTCATCCAAGCAATTTTATCGATTTTACTTTCAATTCAGGTTTACTTGCTTGCTTACTGTTTTTTTATTTGAGTGCCGTATATATAGTTATATTGCTAAAATTGTGCAACATAACAGGAAATGTTTATCAGTGGCCATGAAGGGGCATTTGCTAGTTTCTTGTCAAAAAACATCATGAGTAGGGGATCATATGCTCACATTGACAACTAATCCCCACACTAAACCCATCTGGTAATATTAGCAACCATGTGGGCATAGTTTTTGTTGATTTCATACTTGCATGTTTCCATTGATGGGTTGTGCATGCAACCGTAGAAGAAATTTAGAGACGACATCAGGAATTTTGTTGTAAAACATAATTCAAACTCTGAAAATCAGCTTCATAAAATTATAATATATTCCCTTTGAATTTTGTTGATGGGGTAAGGTGCTGACCATCTCTTTGTCTCCTCTCCTCTGGAATGCGATCACACACAGCCATGAATAGTATGACTAAGCAAAGCTGGGCATAGTGACTTGCTGGGACATTAAATTATAATCTATTCCCTTTCAATCCTTTGCGTTGTCATCTTAGTACTTACATTTACAAAAAAGGTCCTAATTATAAGTAATCCTTTTGCATTGACATGATTTTTTCCACTGTTTATCAGCAAGAGTGCGAGGAATTATCCCGGAAGGTTGCTGAGCTGACAACAGAGAACAACGCCCTCAGAACTGAGCTTGACCAGCTTAAGAAGGCCTGTGAAGATATGGAAGCACAGAATGCACGACTAATGGTGAGCACATGGCACTCCGCCCATACTTTGCCATATATACATACGAGGAATGCCAATTTCATTCTTGGTAGTACTTGCCCTAATGGTATTCTAACTCTGAATGGTGAAATGATTCAGTCTCAGGAACCTGCTGCGGTCACAACCACACTAGGCATGAGCATCGCAGCGCCAAAAGTGCAGCAGCACGATGGTGAGGGTAAGCTTCATAAGAAGGCTAATAATAACAGCAACGGGAAGTACGTAGGTGGCAGCCGCAAACTGGAGGCTAACCCTAGGTGAGAGCCCCACTGAGGGAGTGACAGAGATGAGATGTGGTGTTCCTTTATCTAACCACAACACCCATCATCGATTCAGTGTGCTTTTAGCAAAAGATGTTAGTCCACTTCTCACAGCTCACCGGGGCCCCTGTGTAGAGTTGCCCCCGTCGCAGCCATGTATTATTTATGGCTCGTCGCCGAGAAGAATGTGTAAACTGATTGGTGTACCTAGAGTTTAGAAATTTTATGTTTGCTAACTTTCCATGAGGATTATTATAACTTGCCAATTTGGTGGCCTGATCGGTTGATCATATGTGTAACTAATAACCTTGACACTGCGTCTCGCACTTTCTCTAACAAGTTGATGCATATCTTAGTGGTGGAGGTGATTAGAGGCATCGTATCTTTTACAGTTGCTTTACCTTTCTGCGCAACGCCGCAACGCAGTACTCCTACATGTTGCAAAACATGGTTAGGTAGCATCTGGCAAGGTGTTTGTTTGGGGAAAAAACTCCGTTACCTGTTTACTGTGTAATCGAAAAAGGGTACACACGTTTGGTACATGTAGGATGTAATTGGCTGCCTTTGTAAACGGTTCCAGGCTAGTTCTCTGTCGATACCACCCACACCCCATGTAAAGCGCTGCGTTACAGCCCCTCCTTCCACGATCCCTTCCTCTTGGACTAACGCCGCCGCCTTCCCGGTCCTCTTCCAGTCTGGCACCAGTGCATCCCCTTCCCCTTCAAGCCCCCTCCGCCTCCCCTTGATCCTCTCTTCCTTGTCCAGCGCCACTGGATGCGCGCCATGCCAGCCGCAGGGCACGACCTACATCTCATCCGGGGCTCCTCTGTTCTTCCGTCGTTCTCGAAAGAAGCCAGCTCGAGCCACCTTCACCCGTCTCCAATGGCCGTCGAGTAACTGCTTCGCCCGTCTCCGATGGCCGTCGAGTAACTGCTCTGGACGTGCGCCTTATCCTCCTCTTTGGTCGCGGCTTCGTCGTCTGGTAGCCAGCGCCGTCGTCCCCGGTCGTCACCCCGTTTGCTGCCGTTGACAAGATTTGATTTCCATTACAGAGCAGATCCATACAAGATCTGATTCTCCCAACACGGAGCTATTACACCATGTAACTGATTCCCTTTACGTTAACATCACCACTTCTTAAAACAAACACCTCCTCGGTTTATAGCATGTGGTAACGTATGATGAGTCACCATATATGTTGTGGTCTAAACTTAAGAGCTACTTTAGCATAGTCGTTATATTGCACATGGGGTGCGCTCCATATGCTATTGGAGTCTGGCCGCTCCATATGCATTTGGAGCTAGCCGGGTGACATGTAAAGTTAGAGCTGCCATATCTTGGCCTTCATATTTATTTTTGTTTTCTTCATTCAAACACTCGATTGCGTAAATATCTTGGTCTTCGTGTTACTAAAGAGAGAATGCATAACAACAGATTGGAATCCCTGCAGTTGAGGCTGAGTAAAAATATTGTTGATTGGATCGTCTCCAACGTATCTATAATTTTGATTGTTCCATACTATTATATTATCATTCTAGGATACTTAAGCATTTACTTGATGTTTTATATTTTTTTGAGCACTAACCTATTAACCCAGTGCCAAGTGCCAGTTGTTGTTTTCTGCGTGTTTTTGACTTTTCAGGAATACTGTACCAAACGAAGTCCAAATACCCCGAAACTTTTTGATGATTTTTTCTGGACCAAAATAAGACTTGGAAGCTTCAGAGGAAGACCGGAGGACACATGAGGTGCCTCCAAGCCATCAGGACGCGCCCATGTGGGATCACTATAAGGGATGTCTAGAGGGGGGGGGGGGGGTGAATAGACTACTTGACAAATTAAAAACCTAACCTTTTTTCAAGTTAATTGGTTGACAGATTTTAGCAATTCTAACAAGTCTAGTGCACCCTACACATGCTAGTCAACAAGTATGACAGGGAAAGTAAAGACAAGCATATGTAAGAGAGTAGAGATAGGAAGATCAAACGCAATTTGGAGACATGAAGATTTTTCCCGTGGTTCCGATAGGTGGTGCTATCGTACGACCACGTTTATGGAGTCTTCAACCCACGAAGGGTAACAGTCGCGAGATTCTATGGAGGGTTCCACCCATAAGGGTCGACGAAGTAGCAACCTCGACTATTCCATAACGGCTTTCGTCCACGAAGGACTAGCCTCACTATGGGTAGATCTTCACGAAGTAGGCGACCTCCTTGCCCTTACAAACTCTTGGTTCAACTCCACAAGCTTGAAGAAGGAGGCTCCCAAGTGACACCTAACCAACCTACGAGGCACCACCCTCCAAAAGGTAATAGATGTGGTAGTATGATGAACTCCTTGCTCTTGTGCTTCAAAAGATAGTCTCCTCAACACTCAATCACTCTCTCATAGATTTGGCATGGGTAGAAGAGATTGATTGGATGGAAAGAAGTTTGGGGAGGCTAGAAATCAAGATTCATATGGTTGGAATGGGATGTCTTGATTTCAACACATGAGTAGGTGGCTCTCTCTCAGAAAAATGGATGGGGCAAGTGTAGATCTGTTCTGAGAGCTTCTCTTGCGAGTGAGTGGTGGTGAAGAGGTATATATAGGCTTCTCCAAAAATCCAACCGTTACAACATTATTGCCCAACTCGGTGAAACCGAAGTAGAAACTCGGTGGCACCGACTAGTTCAAAATGTGGCAACTTTAGGCTTTTCGGTGGAACCGATATATGAATCTCGGTGGTACCGATATGGGTGTCCTAGGCAGTTACCAAAACTCGGTGAGACCGATTCTCAAAACTCGGTGGTACGAAATCTTGGAAACGGCTAACCAGAAAGTTGGTCCAAAACTCGGTGAGCCCAATTCTCAAACTCGGTGGTACCGATTCTTAAAAATGGCTAACTAGAGAGTTGGTCCAAATCTCGGTGAGACCAATTCTCAAAACTCGGTGGTACCGATTCTTGAAAATGGCTAACCAGAAAGTTGGTCACTGATTTCGGTGGCACCGAATAGAAAACTTGGTAGTACCGAGATGCTAGGGTTTGGTTTGGCTTCTGTCTTGGATAAACTCGATGGATCCGAATGGGAATATTGGTGGCACCGAATTTTGACTTTAGGCTTTGGATAGAGGATATATGTGGGAAAGTGGGTGAGTATTTTTGGTGGCTACCTCTAAGCACTTGTGCAACCAGATCATCATATTTACCTCATCCCCTTTTAATAGTATTGGCTTTCCTATGGACTCAAAGTGATTTCTCATAAAATGTAAAATGTAGATTCCTTGATGTTGAAGCATGGCCAATCCTATTCCTTCATTTCCTTGGTGAGGTTCTCCACACAATCCTTAGCCAATCCTCTCTGTGGACTAAACCTGAAATAAACTAGATAGAACTATTAGTCCAAGAGACAATGTATGTTGTCATGAATTATCAAAATCACCAAGGGAGCATATGTGCTATCAATCTCCCCCTTTTTGGTAATTGATGACAACATAAAATCAAAGCTTCAAATTAAGATATGCAGGAATATGTGATAGCTTTGAAGGATACATGAATAATACAAGCTCCCCCTAAATGTGTGCAATCCATTTTAAAGGATAGTTGCTTTGGAATGCATGAACACACACATAGTAGAAAGGATATGAGAAGTCATGTATATCTTGGCTATATCCATCAAATATATGTGAATGAAGTGTTTCCATGTTCAAGACTTCACCCTTGCAAACAATATGTGCAAGAAGCAAGAGATCATCTTGACCAAGGATATGATGCATATACTTACCCTGAAGATCTTGAGCATTCTAGTAGTAGAAACACACTTGAGAAAATAATGTTAGGAAACACAAGAGTATTCTACTCATCCAAATGCAAAAAGATTCAAGAGTACCAAGATATGGAAGACATATGAAGAACAGAGTTTCTTAAGATAGATATGTCTCCCCAATAGAATATATAGAACTTTCTCCCCTAAAAATGGATTTGTAAATCTTCCTCTCCTCCTGAATCTTAGCATGTAGATATTGGGAGTAGTTAGGGTGAGACAAGTCTAGCACTGATAGGCAATCAAATCAAAGATTTCTCCCTCTTTGGGTAAGCATAAGCTTAGATGTACTTAGATATTCCCCCCTTGATATATTCTCCCCTTAAGCATAGATGCTCTGATATTTCTCCCCCTTAATATATATCTCCCCCTTTGGTATGAGAATAAGCTTTGAAGCTTTGATATTTCTCCCCCTTTGGCATTAATTTCTAAAAAGGGTGACACAAAGGGTCAGAGAAAAAGGATCATAGAGAGGGAAGGGATCATTGAGAACATTTGGGACTAAGGGATCTTTGAAGACTTTTTCTCCCCCTTGTAACATTTGAAAAGGCTCTTTAAAATTTCTCCCCCTTTGACATAGGGATCCTTGAATAAAGTTCCCCCCCCTTTCAAGTTTTTTTACAAAGGGATCCTTGAAGAAATGGGAATTTGCTAAATCTAACAGAGAACACAGAAGATAGCAAAATCGGTGACTCCAAAGAAAATAAATCGGTGGAACCGAATTGTGTATGTGCAACTTATCTGCATAATCGGTGACACCGAGTTATTTGAACCGGAGGCTCCGAAAAGCAAAACAGAAACTTGGCAAAGTATGATAAAAGCTATTTTCAGAAAGTCTCAACAGAATGAGAATGACTGCAGTGAATTTTTCAGAAGAATTTGCAAGAAATTTTCAACTAGATGCAAATTGAGTGGTTCCAAGAAAGTATGCAACAAAAAGATGAACCAACCAAAATACTTCATCTAGGTGATGGTCGGTGACTAGCTCACCTATATTAGAGTATATTGACTTAAGGAGCCAAGCAAGAATACTTGATCATTGGTCATACTCTACGTTAATCTCAAAATGGGGTTGCCATTTTTCGATTAAGCATTTTAATGTTTTCATATCACTTGAGTTGCTTTATCTCATGAATTGGAGTAAATCTATTTCAAGGATATGATCACATACCTTTGAGTGGTGTTGATGACGTGGCATGTAGGAGAACTTCTTGTGGATGCTCGAAGTTGATAAAGATCATCTTGAGTTGAGAGCTATCCTTGATTGTTTTGGTTCTCTTTACACCTACATGGGTTAGTCATACAAGGAAGAACTAGATATATCCAAATGACAAGAGTGAAATTTTCATCATATGTAAGTCATGGATATAGTTTGTGTTGTCTTCTTCCTTCCATCATCGAAGAAGGGTTGTGGATACTTGGCCATGACAAGGTTGCTTGTGATATGAGTTGATGACAATCTTGTGGAGTGTAGTTCTTCCAAGTACCTACAAAATGTTAGATGCAATACAAGGGAGCATAGATTTCCAAGATATAAGATAGTATCATATCAAGTGTAACATGGAATAGTCATGTAAGCTCATGCCCTTGCATGCGTCCGAGTGAGTCTAGCTCAAGTTTGAAGCATCAATGATGTTCAACTAACTTCTCAAATGACAAAACATTTTCTCATCAAGTGGCTTAGTAAAGATATCAGTCAATTGCTTGTTAGTGCGAACATGTTTGAGATTAATGTCCCCTTTAGCAACATGATCACGAATGAAATGATGACGAACTTGAATATGCTTAGTTAGAGAATGTTGCACGGGATTATGATCAATCTTAATAGCACTCTCATTGTCACACAACAATGGAACATGTCTCACATGGATTCCATAATCCTTAAGAGTTTGAGTCATCTATAGCAATTGAGCACAACATGATCCGGCGGCAATGTATTCCACTTCGGCGATAGATAGAGATACCGAGTTTTGTTTCTTGGATGACCAAGACACAAGAGATCTACCAAGAAATTGACATGTACCCGAGGTGGATTTTCTATCAACCTTATCTCCGGCATAGTCCGAGTCGGAATAGCCAACAAGGTTAAAAGAAGATCCCTTGGGATACCATATGCCAAAGTTTGGTGTTTGTATCAAGTATCTCACAATTCTTTTCACGGACTTAAGATGACACTCTTTAGGAGCGGCTTGATATCTAGCGCACATGCACACACTAAGCATGATGTCAGGACGGTAGGCACATAGATATAACAATGAACCAATCATTGATCGATAAACCTTTTGATCAACCGGTTTGTCCTCCTTGGTGAGGTCAACATGTCCACTAGTAGGCATAGGAGTTTTCATACCTTTACACTCTTGCATGTTGAACTTTTTGATCAAGTCCTTGGTATACTTGGTTTGAGAGATGAAAGTTCCTTCTCTCGTTTGCTTGATTTGCAAACCAAGGAAAAATTTCAGCTCACACATCATGGACATCTCATACGTCTCGGACATCAACATTCCAAATCTTTCACTAAATTGTGGGTTAGTAGATCCAAAGATAATATCATCCACATAGATTTGGCACACAAATAATTCACCATTAACTCTCTTTGTGAATAAGGTTGCGTCAATTTTACCAATTTTAAAATCCTTTTCAATGAGAAACTTCGTTAAGCATTTATACCAAGCACGTGGGGCTTGCTTAAGTCCATAAAGTGCTTTACGAAGCTTGTAAACGTGGTTAGGTTTCTTAGGATTCACAAAACCAGGGGGTTGTTTAACATAGACCTCTTCTTCAATCTCACCATTTAAAAATGTACTTTTAATATCCATTTAATAAAGAGTGATATCATGGTGATTAGCATAAGCAAGAAGAATGCAGATTGCTTCAAGTCTAGAAACGGGGGCATAGGTCTCACCGTAGTCCATACCTTCGACTTGGGTGTAGCCTTGAGCCATGAGACATGCCTTTTTGCGTACGACTTGACCGTCTTCGTCTTGTTTGTTCCGAAACACCCATTTGGTTTCGATGATGTTTTGCTCGTCCTTGGGCTTCTCCACTAGTGTCCACACTTCGTTCCTCTTGAAGTTGTGTAGCTCCTCGTGCATAGCATTCACCCAATCCGGGTCCTGAAGAGATTCTTCTACCTTCAAAGGCTCAATACTAGAGATGAATGAATAATGCTCACAAAAGTTAGCTAATCGAGTTTTAGAGCGAGTTATCCTTCCGGTTTGTATGTCATCGAAGATTTGCTCTAAAGGATGATTTTTGTTCACTCTTGCTCGAACTCGGGGTAGCTTTTGCTTGTTGGATGGTGGAGCTTCTTCATCATAATCTTCTTCTTCCTTGTCGTTGCCTTGAGGTGGTGGTGAAGGTGGTTGTGGTGGATCATCATGATGAACTTCTTCCTCCTCTTCATCTTGTCATGTACCGCTTGTGGATGCCTCCATGTCGTGTTGAGGTTCACCTTGACGTGAAGTAGGGGCTTCCACTTGAGTTGATGAAATACTTTCCTTCACCTCCATGGGACGAATCTTGCCAATGGACAAGTCTTGGATAGCTTCCGAAGGTTCCTTATCTCCTACATCATTTGGCAATTGTTCGACTTGTGAACCATTAGATTCATCAAACTTCACATCTACCGTCTCTTTAACTTTTTGAGTGAAGTTGTTGTAGACACGGTAAGTGTGAGAGTTTGATCCGTAACCGAGTAGGAAACCTTCATGAGATTTAGGAGCAAATTTAGAAAGACGATGCTTATCAAGAATGTAACACTTGGAGCCGAATACCTGAAAGTATCCAACTTGGGGTTTGTTACCGGTGAGTAGCTCGTATGCCGTTTTACCGAGAAGCTTGGGCAAGTAGAGTCGGTTCGTGGCATGACACGCTGTTTCCACGGCTTCCGCCCAAAAGTGTCTTGGCGCCTTGTATTCGTTGAGCATCGTTCTAGCCATATCTATAAGAGTTCGGTTCTTCCTCTCAACAACTCCATTTTTTTTAGGCATGTACGTAGCCGAGAACTCATGTGAAATTTCTTCTTCATCAAGAAAGGAATCCACATTTGTGTTCTTGAACTCCGATCCGTTGTCGCTCCGAACTTTCTTTATCTTCACTTCAAATTGATTTTGCGCCTTGCGAGCGAAGTTCTTGAAGATCTTTTGCACCTGCGACTTATCATCAAGAAAGAATACCCACGTAAATCTAGAAAAATCATCAACTATAACTAGACCAAAGGAATTTCCACCGAGGCTCTTGTAAGCATTGGGACCAAAAAGATCCATATGAAGCAACTCTAGTGGTCTCCTAGTAGTCATGATATTCTTTACGGGATGACTTCCACCTACTTGCATTCCAGCTTGACAAGCACTACAAAGTCTATCTTTGTCAAAGATAACATCTTTAACACCAAGTATATGGTCACCTTTGATGAGCTTGTATAGATTACGCATACCAACATGTCCTAGTCTTCTATGCCAAAGCCAACCTTTAGAAGATTTTGCAATAAGACAAGTACGAGGTTTGGATCTCTTAGTGAAATCAACAATGTATAAATCACCTCTACAGAAACCGGTAAATACCATGGTATGATTACCTTGACGAAACACTTGGCAATCTACTTTGGTAAATAGCACATTAAAACCGAAGTCGACAAGTCTAGATACGGAAAGAAGATTGTAGCCAAGAGATTCAACAAGCATGACATTTTGAATAGAGCTATCATGAGATATGGCCACCTTACCAAGACCAAGTACCTTACCCTTGGAGTTGTCTCCAAAAGTCACATACCTTCGAGGTCTATGGTTTGGTGTGATCTCTTGAAACATGTCTCTATCTCCGGTCATATGATCGGTGCATCCACTATCGAGAATCCACTCTTTTCCTCCAGACATGTAATCCGTGAAGTTTTCCATGAGACTTAGATTCTTCATTGTCTTCTCATACTCGATGTCGAACAACTCATCTTCATCATAGTAGCCATGTTCCACATTGTCATCATCAAGTGGGAAATCCTCGTAATAAGAAACAAGTGATTCGTTAGAGTTGTGATCATGACAATGTTCAAGATTATGAATGCGCATGGCTTCTACAATGATGTTGTTGATAGTTATGACATCTCCTTTAGCACGCATGACGTCTCTAAGCTCAAATAGATAATCATCAAACTTAGGATCACTAGGCATCATTTTGTGAAAGGCAATAGTTTTATGAAGAATTTCATCAAGATTACTCAATGAATAATTTGGATATCGTTTCTCAAAATCATTCCACAAAGTATAAGCACATTAAAAATTCTTCATTTGATCAAACACAATTCTAGGCAATCCTCTAATAATAAGATTAACAGTTCTAAGATTGCGCAGCATATCAATTTCCTCTTCGTGTGTGGGATGTAAAGGATCAATGGGAGGTACATAGGGGTTCTTAACATGCTTGCTCAAATGGAATTCATTGAATAACTCAAGCATCTCATATTTCCATTCACTATAGTACTCCCCATCGAGAACGGCACTCTACAACTAAGACTCCCCAAACTAGACACATCCATCTTCCTCCAACGATGATGAAACCGAAGCTTTGGAGACCAAAGCTCTGATACCAATTGTGGGATCACTAGAAGGGATGTCTAGAGGGGGGGGGGGTGAATAGACTACTTGACAAATTAAAAACCTAACCTTTTTTCAAGTTAATTGGTTGACAGATTTTAGCAATTCTAACAAGTCTAGTGCACCCTACACATGCTAGTCAACAAGTATGACAGGGAAAGTAAAGACAAGCATATGTAAGAGAGTAGAGATAGGAAGATCAAACGCAATTTGGAGACATGAAGATTTTTCCCGTGGTTCCGATAGGTGGTGCTATCGTACGTCCACGTTTATGGAGTCTTCAACCCACGAAGGGTAACAGTCGCGAGATTCCATGGAGGGTTCCACCCATAAGGGTCGACGAAGTAGCAACCTCGACTATTCCATAACGGCTTTCGTCCACGAAGGACTAGCCTCACTATGGGTAGATCTTCACGAAGTAGGCGATCTCCTTGCCCTTACAAACTCTTGGTTCAACTCCACAAGCACGAAGAAGGAGGCTCCCAAGTGACACCTAACCAACCTACGAGGCACCACCCTCCAAAAGGTAATAGATGTGGTAGTATGATGAACTCCTTGCTCTTGTGCTTCAAAAGATAGTCTCCTCAACACTCAATCACTCTCTCACAGATTTGGCATGGGTAGAAGAGATTGATTGGATGGAAAGAAGCTTGGGGAGGCTAGAAATCAAGATTCATATGGTTGGAATGGGATGTCTTGATTTCAACACATGAGTAGGTGGCTCTCTCTCAGAAAAATGGATGGGGCAAGTGTAGATCTGTTCTGGGTGCTTCTCTTGCGAGTGAGTGGTGGTGAAGAGGTATATATAGGCTTCTCCAAAAATCCAACCGTTACAACATTATTGCCCAACTCGGTGAAACCGAAGTAGAAACTCGGTGGCACCGACTAGTTCAAAATGTGGCAACTTTAGGCTTTTCGGTGGAACCGATATATGAATCTCGATGGTACCGATATGGGTGTCCTAGGCAGTTACCAAAACTTGGTGAGACCGATTCTCAAAACTCGGTGAATTCTTGAAAACGGCTAAACAGAAAGTTGGTCCAAAACTCGGTGAGACCAATTCTCAAACTCGATTGTACCGATTCTTGAAAATGGCTAACCAGAAAGTTGGTCCAAATCTAGATGAGACCAATTCTCAAAACTCGGTGGTACCGATTCTTGAAAATGGCTAACCAAAAAGTTGGTCAATGATTTCGGTGGCACCGAATGGAAAACTTGGTAGTACCGAGATGCTAGGGTTTGGTTTGGCTTCTGTCTTGGATAAACTCGGTGGATCCGAATGGGAATATTGGTGGCACCGAATTTTGACTTTAGGCTTTGGACAGAGGATATATGTGGGAAAGTGGGTGAGTATTTTTGGTGGCTACCTCTAAGCATTTGAGCAACCAGATCATCATATTTACCTCATCCCCTTTTAATAGCATTGGCTTTCCTATGGACTCAAAGTGATTTCTCACAAAATGTAAAATGTAGAGTCCTTGATCTTGAAGCATGGCCAATTCTATTCCTTCCTTTCCTTGGTGAGGTTATCCACACAATCCTTAGCCAATCCTCTCTGTGGACTAAACCTGAAATAAACTAGATAGAACTATTAGTCCAAGAGACAATGTATGTTGTCATGAATTATCAAAACCACCAAGGGAGCATATGTGCTATCAACCAAGGGGGGTGGTCGTTCCCTGATAGCTTGGGGCCACCTCCCCAGCCCTCTGGCCCTGATCTCTGGCCTAAAAATTCTATAATATTGCAAAACCCCTAGAAAGCCACCCGAAACACTTTTTCTGCCGCCGCAAGTCTCTGTTCCGCCATGTGCCCATCTGGAGCCCTGTTCCGGTGCCCTGTCGGAGGGGGGATCGACCACAGAGGGCCTCTACATCAAGCTTGTTGCTCCCATGGCGATGTGCGAGTAGTTCACCATAGACCTACGGGTCCGTAGTTAATACCTAGATGGCTATCTCTCTCTCTCTCTCTCTCTCTCTCTCTATGTTCTTCAATGCCAAGATCACCGCGATTCCCGCAGTGATCTATCTTATGTAATCAATCTTTGCGGTGTGTTTGTTGGTATCCGATGAATTGTGGGTTTATGTTCAGATTATTCATGAAAAGATATTGAATACTTGCTAGTATTTTATTTGCATGATTGTTATAGCTTCGTAATGCTCTCCGATCTATCGGTTTGGTTTGGCCAACTAGATTGATTTATCTTCAAGTGGGAGTGGTGCATTGTAGTGGGTTCAATCTTGCGGGCTCAATCCCAGTGACAGAAAGGGACATGCCACGTATTGTATTGCTGCCACTAAGGGTAAAACAATGGGGTTTATTCATATTGATTGGATTTATTTTGTCTACATCATGTCATCATCCTCCAAGCATTACTTTGTTTTCACTTAATACTCTAGATGCATGCTGGATAGCGGTCGATGGGTGGAGTAATAGTAGTAGATGCAGGCAGGAGTAGGTCTACTTGTTTATGGACATGATGCCTATATACATGATCATTGCCGTGAATAAATATTACATAACTATGCTCTTTTATATCAATTGCACGACAGTATTTTGTTTACCCACCATATGACTTCTTCGAGAGAGAAGCCTCCAGCGAACACTATGGCCCCCGGGTCTCCTCACAAATATATTTACAAAAACTCTAAATACCTTGCTGCCATTATTTACTTTCTTTTTATTTTAAATTTATATTTATCAAATTATCTATCTATCACTACTTATCGCTTGCAAGTAACAAGTTCAAGGGGATTGATAACCCTCTTGCTCGTGTTGGGTGCAAGTGTTTGCTCTTTTGTGCGTAGGCGCTTAAGGCGGGATTTGCGTGGTTCTCCTATTGGTTCGATAACCTTGGTTCTCACTGAGGAAAATACTTATCTTTGCTTTGTTGCATCATCCCCTCCTCTTTGGGAAAAATCCCAACGCAGTTTACAAGTACCAGGAAGGATTTCTGGCGCCGTTGCCGGGGAGCATCATCAAATTCCTATCAAGTACCTTCTGACAAATTATCATTCACTTGTTTCTACTTTTTATTTTTTGTTATATTTTTCTTGCTATAAAAATCAAAAATACAAAAACATTTCTATTTGCTTGTCTGCTTGTTATCATGGCTGGTTCTTCATTAGTTTCATGTACTCCCGAGGATGAGGTGCTTAACTTTAAACAAAGGGGAGGAGAAAGTATAAAAGATGCTTGGCATAGGATTTGCAATGCTCAAAATAAGTCAACTCATAAGCAAACCCCCAATATCTTACTTCGTAATTTTTATGTGGGTATTACTACTGGTATAGATTTGTGCTTGATACTATTACCTGTGGTAATTTCTTAACGAGTCACACTTCGGACGCTTTCGAAGCCATGGAAAATTCAGTAGGGTTACCACCCCTCATTATCAATAAAACTAACTTAACTTTGGAGCATGTTATGCAAAGGCTAGAGATTATTGAAAATAAAATGGCCACTAAAGAACAAATTGAGGAGTTGGATAAAAAGATTCATAATCATATTACTCAATTTGGATCAAAGGCAGGGATTACTTTGAAAGCATCAAAGGAGAAAGATACCATTATTAATGAGCAAGTGGAGCAAAGCCTTAAAATAATAGATAAAATGGAGGAAGTAATTGATAAAATGGTCTCCGCATTCACTCCCTCTAAAACTAAAGCTAGTACCTCTCAAGGAAAAAATTCTAAGGTTATGTATGTCCTTTAGAATACTAGTATTACTCCCATCAAAAGAAATGAGGATCTTAAAATGATTAGCGTGCATCCCAATTTTATAAACATGATAAGAGATCCTATCATTAAGCCTCCTCCTTTCCCTAGAAAACATGGTTGCGTAATTGAGGAGCTTGACACCAAGGATGACAACACTTGATACTATGCATTATGCCTAGCTAGGGGCTTAAAACAATATCGCTTGTTGGGAGGCAACCCAATAGTTATCTTTAATTTTTTCTTTTTTACTTTATATAATGGTGTGATAACATGATTATTTATACTGTAATTATTGTGTTTTTATGTTTAATTTAGTGTTTGTGCCAAGTAAAGCCTTTGGGATGACTTGAATGATAAGTAGAATTGATACGGAGCAAAAACAGAAACTTTTGCGTCCAGTGCAGAATTTCTCTGATTTTACCGGAACATATTTTTGATCTGAAGTTTTCACACAGTATTGGTATACAAATTCCCCAGGTTGTCCTAATTTTTCAGAATTTTTGGAGCTACAGAAGTATGGTGATTGCGCAGATCATTACAGATTGTTCTGTTTTAGACGAATTCTGTTTTTGCTTGCATAGTTTGCTTGTTTTGATGATGCTATGGCTTGTATCGGGGGGTATAAACCATGGAGAAGTTAGAATATAGTTGTAGGATCGAAAGTATGTCTAGAGGGGGGGGGGGGGGGGTGATTAGACTACTTGAGCAAATAAAAATTCTACCTTTTCCCAATTTTAAGTGTTGGCAGATTTTAGCAATGATAGAAATTCAAGTACACCCTACACGTGCATGTCTAAGAGTATAGCAGCGGAAAGTAAAGACAAGCATATGTATTAGAGGATAGGGAGGAAGATCAAACACAATTTGGAGACACGAAGATTTTTCCCGTGGTTCCGATAGGTGGTGCTATCGTACGTCCACGTTTATGGAGACTTCAACCCACGGAGGGTAACGGTCGCGAGAGTCCACGGAGGGCTCTACCCACGGAGGGTTCCACGAAGAAGCAACCTTGTCTATACCATGATGGCCTACGTCCACGGAGGACTAGCCTAACTCGGGTAGATCTTCACGAAGTAGGTGATCTCCTTGCCCTTACAAACTTCTTGGTTCACTCCACAACACGAAGTAGGAGGCTCCCAAGCGACACCTAACCAATCTAGGAGGCACCAACCTCCAAAAGGTAATAGTCTCGATAATGTCGATGAACTCCTTGCTCTTGTGCTTCAAGATGATAGACTCCTCAACACTCAATCACTCTCTCACAGATTTGGCTTTGGTGGAAGAGATTGATTGGGTGGAAAGCAACTTGGGGAGGCTAGAGATCAAGATTCATATGGATGGAGTGGAATGGCTTGATCTTAATACATGAGTAGGTGGCTCTCTCTCAGAAAATCTGATGGGATAAGTGGGGATCTGTTCTGAGTGCTTCTCTTGCGAGGGAGTGGTGGTGGAGGGGTATATATAGGCATCTCCAAAAATCCAACCGTTACACCTAAAGTGACCAACTCGGTGACACCGAAGTATAAAACTCGGTGGTACCGAGTTGCTCCAAAGGTAGCAACATTTGAATCTCGGTGAGACCAATACAAAGATCTCCGCAGTACCGATAAGGTGACCAACGGTCAGATTCCACAACTCGGTGACGCCGATCCAAAATCTTGGAAATTCCGATTTTAAGAATCGAGGTAACAGTAAGTTGGCAAGCTGAACTCGGTGGCACCGAAGCGGAATCGGTTGCACCGAAGATCTAGGGTTTGGCATGGGTCTGTCTGAGGTGGGAATCGGTGGGACCGAGTGGGAAATATTGGTAGCACCGATTCTCATGATAGGCTTGGACAGACTTTTGTGGAAGAGCTTGTGGGTGTTTTTGGTGACTATCACTTGTGCACGTGGAGCATATTGTTCACCAACAATACCTTACCCCCTTTTAAGAGTATTGGATTTCCTATGGACTCAAGGTGATTTCTCACAAAGTAAAATGTAGAGTCCTCTTGCTTGAAGCTTTGCCAATCCAATTCCTTGCATCTAGGGGCCTCTCCACAATCCTTTTGCTAACCCATCATTGAACTTTTCCTGAAATATACTTAGTGGAAACATTAGTTCAATGACATATATGTTGTTATTAATTACCAAAACCACCAAGGGAGCAAATGTGCTTTCAATCTCCCCCTTTTTGGTAATTGATGACAACATATAGATCAAAGCTTCGACATATGATATAATCAATGAATATAATCGTCTCTTTGAGAAGTATGTGATAAGCAAGAGCTCCCCCTAAATTTGTGCATTATTTTGAATTTGCATTTGAATGCAAATGCACAATCGATTAGGTACATGGGGCACTCTTTCATGTCACATACAACTTGGTGGTGTGCGAGAATAATATGAATGAATATCATAGCACAACACAATCAAGAAAAGGTGAATGATCATCTCATAAGCATCACAAGGATAGGAAATAGTAGTAGCAACACACATCAAGTGTATGATCAAACACCAACAAAGTTTAACACAAACAAACAAACCAAAAGATATCAATGTTTTGAAAAGCGATAAAAAGTAACGCTCTCTCTCTCTCAGCCCTAATGATCAATACATCTTCTCCCCCTTTGGCAACAAGTTGCCAAAAAGTTCAAAGGTATAAAACTAAGCGCTCTTCTGGGGCTGATCTCCTCCGGTAGCTGATGAAGGAGTCGAGAGAACGGCATCAACGAAGACTTCAGTAGACGTCATGGACGGAGTTGGAGTAGCAACTGGAGGTGCTGGAGGAGCTGAAGGAGCCGCGACAGGTGCTGATGAAGAAGGTCTTGTCTCTGGAACTAGCACTATAGCAGATCTAGCCTGAGTCCTGAACTGAGTGTCTGCCCTGAGAGGTGGACTATCCTCATCATCATCTGTAGTGTGGGGACTGGGCACGCCATCAACTTCCTTCTTGAGCTCATTCACAGTCACGGTGAGCTCATCCACCTTGTTGTTGAGAATATGAAACTTGTTTTCAACAATCCTCGCAAGGCTCTCCTGGTTCTTCAAGATGTTCCCGATGTCCTTCTGCATACCGATCATAGAGCTAAAGAGAAGATCCATCTGCTCACTCCGAGTCTTTGGCACCTAAGAACTAGAGTCTCTGGCTGCCTGTGCCTGTGCCTGTGCTGTAGCTGAGGTGGGATGATCTGGGCCCATCACCACAACATTGTCTTCTAGCTCTGGCAGGAGTGGCAAATGTGGTCGATCAAGTGCATACACGTGCTTCTCCAGCTTGGAGTTGATAATCAACTGAATATACGGAGCGTATCCACATGATCTCTTCTGATCTGCAGCAGTCCTCTTCACTGTGTCAACTATCAAGTTCATCACTCTGAATCTGGTGTGTTGATCAAGATGGAGCAGCATGTTGATAGAATAGCCTCTTATCATCTTCTCATCTCCAGACTTAGGCATCAAGGTATGCCTCAAGATGGTGTTGATCGTGCGTAGACCAGCCTGGAGGAAGTAAATGGATCCAAGCTTGTGAGATTGCAAGTTTGCAGCAGGGATCTCATTGTACATGTTCTTCATGGCATTGTGATTTGCCTTGGGCTCAGAGTACACATCTAGGTCACCGTCTTCCACCTGTGGAGCTCCTAAGATGGCAGCCCACTCCTCAACTGTGGATTCATACCTGGTGCCTTCTGTCATCCATACAATCCTACCATCGCCATAGAAATGTGCAGTGGAGTAGTTGCATGATCATCTCGTCGTTCCAAGCAGTGAACTCCTTACCAACAAACTTATCAATACCAATGCAGTGGAAGTTATCTTGCACACTTGGAAAGTAATCTTGGTTGTCCTTGATGTACTTCCAGTCCACATACCTCATGTCACTCACTGCAAGGCTCTTGTCAAGCATAACTGTTTCATAGAAGTCTTGTTGTTCCTTTGTATAGAACCTATAGTCTACAACTGTCTTTCTCCTCTAAGAGTAAGGATCAATCGATCTCCACTCTCTCAGTCCTGAGTCCTTCCTCTTCTTCATGTCTTCAACAACTGGATGGCTGGCATTATGCTCTAGAAGGTGTGGCCTCAGCTTCATCAACACTGTCATTGCATCCTCTTCTGCATCTCTGGAGGTTGAACTCTTGTTCTTGTCGGCAGCTGGAATCTCTCTGGAAAACCTCTTGGGTTTTGAAGCAGTGGGTTTCTTGGGAGCAGCTGGCTTGCTCTTGGATGGAGCTTGGCTTGGCATAGCATCAGCAAGCATCTTCTTCTTCTTCTTAGGAGGAGCCTTGGGAGCTGGCTCTTCCTCTTCCTCAGCCTGAGCCCAGCTGGGTCTTCATACATTGAGGTAGGTCTTCCAACAACATGTATGATTCTCTTTCTGCTTTTCTTCTCTCCAGCCTTCTTGGGCATGGATTTCGTTGGGGGCTCAATAGTCATTGTTGCCCTAGCACTCTCTGGTGCTTTCACTGTCCCTGAGCTGGCATACTCCTTCCTGACTACCTTCCTAGATGAGGTAGCCTCTGTGGTAGGCTTCTTGGTAGTTTTCTCAGCCTTGTCCTGCTTAGCCTTGGCAGGAATCTCATCAGGCACAAAGTTAGAATCTTCTTCATCTGAGTTAAGCTTTCTTCTTGCCCTGGTTGCAGCTTTGGGCAAATCTGGTGAGCTAGGTACATCATCATAAGAAGATGAGCTACCTTCAGGACTAGTGCCTGGGTCAGCATCCACACTTGGTTCTCTGAGGTCATTCTGACTGTCCACTGAGTCTGACATCTCTGACCCTGTGAATAGAATATAGAAGAGCATATAGGTTGAGTCATCACAAAATGCAGAAATTTTCTCAAAAGTTGAACTTAGAATTCTCAAGATTTGCATTCTGCAAAGGGAATATCGGTACAACCGAGGCAAAAATTTCGGACCCACCGAGATGCATAGCCTGCTTCACAGAAACTTGGCACCCATTTCGGTAATACTGAAAATGGATACTCGGTTTCACCGAGACTGTCCTCAGTAGACCTAGAAACAGAATCGGTACAACCGATTCTTTTGCTTCGGTTTCACCGAGATTCGAATTGCGGACGGCAAAACCCTAAAAATCCATTGTTCGCTATTCTAACGGAGAATTTTGAGGATAGATTGATCTCAAACAGTGGCTTATAGATGGAACAATCCTAATGCACATGATTTGGAGGGAGGAGCGCACAAGGAGCCGGAATCATACCCTAGCTTGGTGACAAGTCCGCTACGACGGCGATGGCGGTGAGGATTCCGTCGACGGCGGCGACTTCCAACGGCGAAAGCGCTCGGGAAGACAAAGGTGATGACCAGGGGTCCACAAACGGGCAGCTAGGGTTTGGAGGAACAGACGTTTGAAGAAGTAATTTCAAAAGTCGGGTCCGCCACATTAAGTACCCATCGCTGTCGGTGACACCGGTTCAAAATTATCGGTGCCACCGAGTTCCTCAACTGTCAGCTGACAGGGAAACTCGGTGAAGCCGAGAAGATGGAATCGGTGTTACCGAGATTGAAAACCAGATCAACCCTAGGCATCGGTGAGACCGAGATTTTTGTGTTGGTTCCACCGAGATGCACTTGGGAGGTTTTAATGGTCAGTCCTTGTCGATACGGAACTCCGAGTGCTCCTCACACAGAGAGATCAAAAAGTCCTTGTTCAAAATTTGTGATGCAGCAAGAATGGAATATGAGACGAGAAAGCATAGATAGCTAGAGAGGGGTCCTAGGCATTCTTGTCCATCCAATTGGCAAAAGAAAATCAAAGTCCAAATAGCAACAATTGGATGTCCTCGAATGGATAAAGAATCCAGACCAACATGCTCACACGATAAGATGTCAAATGAAATCATGGCGAACATGCACATACATACTAGCATCTATCAAGCATTTTGGCGATGACGGAGTCATCTATATATGAGTATATTGACTTAGGAGCCAAGTAAGAATACTTGATCATAGGTCATACTCATCGTTTAAGCACAAGTGGGGTTACCACTTTTACATAAAGCATTTAATGTTGTCACATGCTATGAGATGCTTTGACTCAAGTCTTACAGTAAAGCTCCCCCTGGATGTGACATCCCCCCTTGAGAGGGATAAACTAACCTTGGGTTTTGTCGATGAAGACTTCATGTAGGTGAAGTAGTGATGAATGCTCAAAGTTGATGAAGATCACCATGAGTTGGGAGCATCCTAGTTGTTTCTTACTCTTCTCACCTACATGGGTTAGTCCCAACACACAAGAGACAAATACAAGGATATCTATGGACATGGAGTGCAAAGCATACATGATGACGTCCATGGATTTGTTGATTACCTTGTCCCTTGCTTACCTTTGAGGGAATGTGTGACTCCTTGAACTATTGCATGGTGTTGACGTTGATTGCAACTAGTTCTTGCCAATAATGAATGTGAGTGAATTTCATTGGCGGAGTTACCCCTCAAGAACTTCTCTAGTTCTTCTTCTTGGGGACCCACATCAAGTTGATGGGGATCCTTGGTGTTGAAGTGGCTCTTGTAGAAGTTGAGCTTGAAGTAGCCTTGGGAACCCACTTCACCAAAGCTTGGGATTCATCTTCATATGAGTCAATGTCCTCTTGAAGCTTGTCTTTGCCCTTAAGCTCGTGGTCTTGTGGTGGAAGGTCATCTTGAGCTTTCGTTCCCTTGGGAAGAGTATGTTCATACTTCTCCCTTTGAGGAACAAACTTGGGCTTGGGGTATTGACCTTCTTCCCATTCAACTCCATTTGCGTTGAAGTAGCCAATGCTGCCCTCCGGCGCTCAAGACGCACCTCCTAGAAGCGACGGGACTCGGCATAGATCTCCGCATTCTGATACGTCCATTTTGCATCATGATTTCCTACTGTTATTTACTATGTTTTGTTGAACAATAATGCTTTAGGGAGTGATTCTAATGTCTTTTCTCTCATAATATGCAAGGTTTACACAAAGAGGGAGAATACCGGCAGCTGGAATTCTGGACCTAAGAAAAGCACATCAGAGATACCTATTCTGCACAACTCCAATGAAGCTGAAATTTCACGAAGATTATTTTTGTATTTAATAAAAAATACCGGAGTAGAAAACTACCGGAGGGGGCCAGCCAAGTGGGCACAACCCACCAGGGCGCGCCAGACCCCACTAGGCGCGCCCTGGTGTATCGTGGCCTCCTCGGCCCACCTCCGGAGCCCATCTTCTGTTATATAGTCACATTTGACCTAGAAAAAATCAGAGGAGGACTTTCGGGACGAAGCGCCGCTGCCTCCAGGCGGAACTTGGGCAGGAGCACTTTTGCATTCTCGCGGAGCGATTCCGCCGGGGGAACTTCCCTCCCGGAGGGGGAAATCGAAGCTATCGTCATCACCAACACCCCTCTCATCTTTGGGAGGCCAATCTCCATCAACATCTTCAACAGCACCATCTCCTCTCAAACCCTAGTTCAGCTCTTGTGTTCAATATTTGTACCGGAACCTCAGATTGGTACCTGTGGGTGACTAGTAGTGTTGATTACCTTGCGTAGATGATTGCTATATGGTTTATTTGGTGGAAGATTATATGTTCAGATCCATTATGCTATTTAATACCCCTATGATCTTGAGCATGATTATTACTTGTGACTAGTTTCCCTTGTCCTTGAGGTCACGGGAGAAGTCATGTTGCAAGTAATCATGTGAATTTGATATGTGTTCGATATTTTGATGATATGTATGTTGTGATTCCCTTAGTGGTGTCATGTGAACGTCGACTACATGACACTTCACCATTCATGGGCCTAAGGGAATGCATTGTGGAGTAGTTATTAGATGATGGGTTGCTAGAGTGACAGAAGCTTAAACCCTAGTTTATGCGCTACTTCGTAAGGGGCTGATTTGGATCCAAATGTTTAATGCTATGGCTAGATTTTATATTAATACTTTTCTCGTACTTGCAGAGGCTTGCGACGGGGTTAATCATAAGTGGGAGGTTGTTCAAGTAAGAACAGCACCCAAGCACCGGTCCACCCACATATCAAATTATCAAAGTAGCAAACATGAATCAAACCAACATGATAAAAGTGACTAGATGAAATTCCCGTGTACCCTCAAGAACTCTTTGCCTATTACTAGAGATTGTTCTAGCCTGTCCTTTGCCACAAAAGGATTGGGATATCTTTATAAACTTTATTTACCGTTACTGTTACTTGCTCGTTACCAATTATCTTGCTATCAAACTATTTGTTACCTACAATTTCAGTGCTTGCAGAAATGACCTTGCTGAAAACTGCTTGCCATTTCCTTCTGCTCCTCGTTGGGCTCGACACTCTTACTTATCGAAAGGACTACGATTGATCCCCTATACTTGTGGGTCATCAAGACTCTTTTCTAGCGCCGTTGCCGGGGAGTGAAGCGCTCTTGGTAAGTGATGAGGACATCCCTACTAATGTTATACCCACATCCCCACCAGCTACACATATTGGACCGGTTACTAGAGCCCGCGCATGCCAACTAAATTATCAGGTACTTTCGTTTCTTGAAAATCCTTCTAATGTTCATGAACATATGATGCTGACTAAATTAGATACTTTTGTTTTACTTATGAATGAAGGACCTAGCATGGACAAGAAGGATGGCCATTGGAGCGGGGTCAACCATAGAGAAGAAGGTGCGTGCGCGGGAAGGAACAATGGACTTTCCGGTGGAGATTTTCGCACTTTGAAGCCACCATAAGGAGTGCTTGGAGGCTTGGACGAAATATACAACATGCCACTTCATAAGTTTCGTCCATAGGCTATTATAGGTGCTGCGTCACCTTATTTTTGGGCCAGGCCCATGTAATTTCGAAACCATATTATAGGCTGTTTTTAGAGTCCGTATGTGTGGGGAAACTGAGTTAGGGCTGGTTTCGGACCCCTCCTCCAAGGGGCCACGAAATCCCCCTCTATACCCCATATATACAGCCCTTAGGGCGTCGTTTTAGACTTGGGTTTTGTTTAGATTGAAAGTTCACCATAGCTGCAACTTCGCGTTCTTCGTTTGTGTTCCACGACCAGACAAAGGCGTCACAGAACCCCACTTTCATCAATAAAGCATCCATCTTATATTCGCAATATCCAGATTGCAATCTTAGTTTCTTGCTTGTTCTTCATTTGCGTGCGGGAAACAGACCCTCGTGGTCAGGTTGATCATGCTCCGGCGTGGTCAATAACCTCTCGGAGTTGGTTTAGCGATTGCTAAGGCGCGACGTCCTCGCACGTTCGTAGTCGGATCGTCAAAGTCGACTCTACCGAAAACTATAGCCACCATCTCATCGAAAGACAGGGACACCTTCGCCTCTATCAAGTGGTATCAGATTTCCAGGTTGCTCGGTGAGATTTTACCAGTTTTTCGTAGTTTCGATCGCATATGTTTCTTATACCTATAGTCCACGAAAAAGCCACAAAAAAATTAGCGATAGATCATCATATCTGAACCAATCTGAGACTTTGCAATTTTTTGTTCGGTCTTTGCTTTGTTGAATTTGCGGTTGCATCGTCGTGTCGAGTTGCTGGTCTTAGCGTCTAGTCTTTTAGAGTTTCGAGTTCTGTTCATAGATTGTCACGCCACCACCGCACCATCTTCATCGCATTTGCCATATACCACCACCGCACCATCTTCATTGCGTCCGCCATATACCACCACCGCATCATCATCACCTCCACTACCATATATCACCACCCCATATCCGCCTCCAATCCGATTTCCTTTGTTATTAGGTTTAGTTTCGAGATCCTCTTGATTTCGGTTTCGTGTTTCCTTGCCTGAGTAGGTCTCGGGAAAAAAAGAGTCTGGCACGCTTTTCAGAGCACTTTCTAGGCCAAAATTTCGGCGGGTGAAAATATTTTTTCCCTGTCATATTTTTAGGCTTTACGGAGCGTTTTGAGACACTCGCCATCATAGTGATTTTTGTAGCATTTTTTTGGTCGTCGCAGCCCCGAATCGCTCCTGAAAAAAATTGTCATAATTTTTTTTGTGCCTATCCTGTTTATACGACTTGGGAAGAATTTTGAGACACTCGCCATTATAGTGATTTCCTGAGCAAAAAAAAAGAGCGCAAAAAAAAGAGGCGCAAAAAAAAATCGAAAAAAAAATCTGAGTGTGCTCTTCCCTTGATTACGTATAACGTCGTGATTTTGTTGGTGTTTTAGGCTCGCGTTTCTAGCACGGTCTAGCCTAGGACTAGCACAGTACCGTCGTTGAGCATTTATTCAACTTTGCATCTCTGAACTGATTATTGCTGACCCCTTTTTGCTACCAATTTATAAGCCTTCCCATCTCCACATACATCTATGTCGTGCGTTTGACTCTTCCTGGTAATCGCTCTATCCAAGCTTTGAGAGTTTTGACTACAACGGTTGCCGATCACCGCCTGCTGCTTGGTAAGAATTGGTAAGAGGTTGAGATTTGCTTGATGGATTTGTGCCACACCACCACCACCATATCCTAGTAGTCTGTTGGTTTATATTCTTGTGTGTTCCTGTTACTAACCATGCCAGGATCACAAGCTCACGAGATCAACCGGGATGCTATGACAAACAAGGAGCTCCATGATAAATTTCAGCAAATGATGGCTGACCAGGTACAAGTTGTTGTGACCAGCCTTGGGGAGGCCATGGAGAAGCTAGCTGGTTTGGAGAAGACATTCAACACCAAGTTGGACACTAAGTTCAATGACGTGCTTGCACGTCTTCCTCCACCAGCTGTACGTGTCGTACCTCGGCAACAATAACACCAACAACGCCCAAATTTCGCGGGACGAGCGCAACGTGTGCCTCTCGACCAAGGCCAATATTCTGGTGCCATTGCTACTGCTGCTACTGCTGCTGCTACTGTCGTTCAGCAGAATGAGGATTATGATGGTGATTACGATGATGAGGGAGAGGTTGCTCTCGATCAGCCCCAGGGGCAGCCACCACCACAAGCACCGGGTCGTCTGCATGTTTACCATCGCAACGGTAGGGCTGGACCACCACCTCAGGTACGGGATCATGATCATGTCCCTAAAATAAAATTGAATATTCCGACATTTGAGGGTAGATATGTTCCTGATATATATCTTACTTGGGAGTTAGAAACAGAACAACGTTTTACATGCTTACAATTTCCTGAGGACAGACGTGTTGCTGCTGCTGTTTGTGCTTTTACTAGTTTTGCTTGTGTTTGGTGGTCTGAACATTGTAGAATACATCATGATAATATCCCTACTACTTGGGCTGCTTTGAAAACTGCTACGCGTAATCGTTGGGTTCCACCATATTATCAACGTGAATTGCTTCAAAATTTGCAGCGTTTAAGACAAGGAAAAAATTCTGTAGAGGAATATTATCAGGAATTACAAACTGGCATGATTAGATGTGGTATTGTTGAGGATAATGAAGCTATGCTTGCAGGTTTTATGGGTGGATTAAATAGAGAGATTCAGACTATTCTAGAGTATAAGGAGTATAACACTATCACTCGTTTATTCCATATTGCTTGCAAAGCTGAACGTGAAGTGCAGGATCGACAGGCAATGGCAAGAACTAATTTTTCTGCAGGTCGCGCTTCATCATGGACACCACGTACATCATCTACTTCCACACGTCCTACTACAGCACCACTTACTTCAGCCGCCAACTCCAACAGAGATACAAGGAAACAGGCACCGCCACCAGCCACCAGCAAGGGCACACCTTCGGGGCCTGCACAGAGCTCTTCTTCATCCATGGCATCTACAGGGCAAACACATGAGGTTATTTGTCGTCGTTGCAAGGGTGGAGGTCACTATGTGAGAGAATGTTCATCCAAGCGTGTGATGATTGTTACTGAGGATGGTGGATATGACCCCGCTAGTGATTATGATGAGGAGACCCTGGCTCTTATTGCGAGTGAAGAACAAGGTGTAGAGGAGACTGAACAAGACACACACTACATGGCTGCTGACTATGCTGACAGGTATAAAAGTTTAGTTGATCAACGTGTTCTGAGTGTGCAGGTTACACAGACTGAGCAAAATCAGAGGCACAACTTGTTCCATACAAAGTGAGTTGTGAAGGAGCGTTCTGTTCGCGTCATCATCGATGGAGGGAGTTGCAATAACTTGGCTAGCATGGAGATGGTGGAGAAGCTGTCTCTAACCACCAGACCACATCCTCATCCTTATTACATCCAATGGTTCAACAACAGTGTCAAGGTTAAGGTAACACGTACTGTTCGTGTGCACTTTAGCATTGCTACATATTCTGATTATGTTGATTGTGATGTGGTACCCATGCAAGCATGCTCCGTTTTACTTGGTAGACCATGGCAATTTGATAAAAATTATGTACACCATGGTAGGACAAATCAGTATACTCTTGTTCATAAGGATAAAAATATAAGTTTGCTTCCTATGTCTCCCGAACATATTATGAAAGATGACATTGCTAGAGCTAGTAAAGCAAAACAGAAGCAAAGTGAGATTGAAAATCAGATTGTGGCAAAGGAATTTGAGCAACATAATAAGCCTAATAAACAATCATCTAGTGTTGCATCTGAAATAAAACTAAAGAGTGGTTGTTTACTTGCCACTAAATCTGATATTACTGATTTGGATGTTACTACATCTGTTTGTTATGCTTTTGTATGCAAAGAGGTATTATTTTCACTCGAGGACATGCCTCCCTCTTTGCCTCCTGCTGTCGCTAACATTTTGCTGGAGTTCGCTGACGTCTTTCCACAAGACGTGCCACCGGGATTACCACCTATTCAAGGGATTGAGCATCAGATTGACTTAATTCCCGATGCATCGCTGCCCAACCGTGTGCCATACCGTACCAATCCAGAGGAGACGAAGGAGATTATGCGTCAAGTACAGGAGCTGCTCGACAAAGGTTATATACGCGAATCTCTTAGTCCATGTGTTGTTCCTATTATTCTAGTGCCTAAAAAGGATGGTACATCGCGTATGTGTGTCGATTGTAGAGGCATTAATAATATTACTATTCGTTATCGTCATCCTATTCCTAGGCT
The DNA here is from genome assembly GCA_039707655.1 of Elymus sibiricus. Classification (NCBI taxonomy): domain Eukaryota; kingdom Viridiplantae; phylum Streptophyta; class Magnoliopsida; order Poales; family Poaceae; genus Elymus; species Elymus sibiricus. The sequence goes on from CM077665.1 coordinate 247,537,654, forward strand.
AGATGATATGCTTGATGAATTAAGTGGCTCTACAATTTTCTCCAAAGTTGATTTGCGTAGTGGATACCATCAAATTCGTATGAAATTGGGAGATGAATGGAAAACAGCATTTGAAACTAAGTTGGGATTATATGAGTGGTTAGTCATGCCTTTTGGGTTAACCCATGCACCTAGCACTTTCACGAGATTAATGAACGAGGTTTTACGTGCTTTCATTGGACGATTTGTGGTAGTCTATTTTGATGATATACTGATTTATAGTAGATCTTTGGAGGAACACTTGGATCATTTGCGTGCTGTTTTTATTGCTCTACGTGATGCACGTTTGTTTGGTAACCTTGGGAAGTGCACCTTTTGCACCGACCGAGTATCTTTTCTTGGCTATGTTGTTACTCCACAGGGAATTGAAGTTGATAAAGCCAAGATTGAAGCTATTGAGAGTTGGCCGCAGCCCAAAACGGTCACACAAGTGAGGAGTTTTCTTGGACTTGCTGGTTTCTATAGGCGTTTTGTGAGGGATTTCAGCACTATTGCTGCACCTCTAAATGAGCTTACAAAGAAGGATGTGCCTTTTGTTTGGGGTACCGCACAGGAAGAAGCCTTCACGGTATTGAAAGATAAGTTAATACATGCTCCATTACTCCAACTTCTTGATTTGAATAAGACTTTTGAGCTTGAATGTGATGCTAGTGGAATTGGATTAGGAGGTGTGTTATTACAAGATGGTAAACCTGTTGCATACTTTTCTGAAAAATTGAGTGGGCCTAGTCTGAATTATTCTACTTACGATAAGGAATTATATGCTCTTGTTCGGACTTTGGAAACATGGCAACATTATTTATGGCCCGAAGAGTTTGTTATACATTCTGATCATGAATCTTTGAAACATATTAAAAGTCAAGCAAAATTGAACCGTAGGCATGCTAAATGGGTTGAATTCATTGAGACTTTCCCTTATGTCATTAAACACAAGAAGGGTAAAGAAAATGTTATTGCCGATGCATTGTATCGTCGTTATACTATGCTTTCACAACTTGACTTTAAAACATTTGGTTTGGAGACCATCAAAGATCAATATATGCATGATGCTGAATTTAAAGATGTGTTGGAGAATTGTAAAGAAGGGAGAACATGGAACAAGTTCGTCATTAATGATGGACTTTTGTTCCGTGCTAACAAGCTATGCATTCCAGCTAGCTCCGTTAGTCTTTTATTATTACAGGAGGCGCATGGAGGAGGATTAATGGGACACTTTGGTGTGAAGAAGACGGAGGACGTACTTGGTACACATTTCTTTTGGCCAAAGATGAGACGGGATGTTGAGCGTTTTGTTGCTCGCTGCACTACATGTCAAAAAGCTAAGTCACGACTCAATCCTCATGGTTTATATATGCCTTTGCATGTACCTAGTGTTCCTTGGGAGGATATATCTATGGACTTTGTTTTAGGTTTACCTCGAACAAAGAAGGGGAGGGATAGCATATTTGTTGTCGTGGATAGATTTTCGAAAATGGCACACTTTATACCATGTCATAAAAGTGATGATGCTGTTAATGTTGCTGATTTGTTCTTTGGTGAAATTATTCGCTTGCATGGTGTGCCAAATACAATTGTTTTAGATCGTGATGCTAAATTTCTTAGCCACTTTTGGAGATGTTTATGGTCTAAGTTGGGGACAAAACTGCTTTTTAGTACTACATGTCACCCCCAAACTGATGGACAAACTGAAGTAGTGAATAGATCATTGTCTACTATGCTTAGGGCTGTTTTGAAGAATAACCTGAAAATGTGGGAAGAATGCTTGCCTCATATTGAATTTGCTTATAATCGTTCGTTGCATTCTACTACTAAGATGTGCCCTTTTGAAGTTGTGTATGGTTTCTTACCTCGTGCACCTACTGATTTGTTGCCTCTTCCATCTTCGGAGAAGGTTAATTTTGATGCTAAGGAACGTGCTGAATTGATATTAAAGATGCATGAGTTAACTAAGGAGAACATTGAACATATGAATGCTAAATATAAACTTGCTGGAGATAAGGGTAGAAAACATGTTGCCTTTGCACCTGGAGATCTTGTTTGGTTACATTTGCGTAAGGATAGGTTTCCTGAATTGCGCAAGTCAAAGCTAATGCCACGTGCTGATGGTCCTTTTAAGGTGTTAGAAAAAATAAATGATAATGCATATAAACTTGAGCTGCCTGCAGATTTTTGGGTTAGTCCCACTTTTAACATTGCAGATTTGAAGCCTTATTTGGGTGAGGATGATGAGCTTCCGTCGAGGACGACGTCAGTTCAAGAAGGGGAGGATGATCAGGACATCCCTACTAATGTTACACCCACGTCCCCACCAGCTACACATATTGGACCAGTTACTAGAGCCCGCGCACGCCAACTAAATTATCAGGTACTTTCGTTTCTTGAAAATCCTTCTAATGTTCATGAACATATGATGCTGCCTAAATTAGATACTTTTGTTTTACTTATGAATGAAGGACCTAGCATGGACAAGAAGGATGGCCATTGGAGCGGGGTCAACCATGGAGAAGAAGGTGCGCGCGCGGGAAGGAACAATGGACTTTCCGATGGAGATTTTCGCACTTTGAAGCCACCATAAGGAGTGCTTGAAGGCTTGGACGAAATATACAACATGCCACTTCATAAATTGCGTCCATAGTCTATTATAGGTGCCGCGTCACCTTATTTTTGGGCCAGGCCCATGTAATTTCGAAATACCATATTATAGGCTGTTTTTAGAGTCCGTATGTGTGGGGAAACCGAGTTAGGGCTGGTTTCGGACCCCTCCTCCAAGGGGCCACGAAATCCCCCTCTATTCCCCCATATATGCAGCCCTTAGGGCGTCGTTTTAGACTTGGGTTTTGTTTAGATTGAAAGTTCACCATAGCTGCAACTTCGCGTTCTTCGTTTTTGTTCCACGACCAGACAAAGGCGTCACAAAACCCCACTTTCATCAATAAAGCATTCATCTTATATTCGCAATATCCAGATTGCAATCTTAGTTTCTTGCTTGTTTTTTATTTGCGTGCAGGAAACAGACCCTCGTGGTCAGGTTGATCGTGCTCCGGCGTGGTCAATAACCTCTCGGAGTTGGTTTAGCGATTGCTAAGGCGCGATGTCCTCGCACGTTTGTAGTCAGATCGTCAAAGTCAACTCTACCGAAAACGGTAGCCACCATCTCATCGAAAGATAGGGACACCTTCGCCTCTATCAGTATGTGGAAATCGGTAAGGAAAAACTTATACTACGTGCTGAAATTTATTGCTACTTGCTACTATGGAAAACAATCCTTTGAGGGGTTTGTCCGGGGTATCTTCACCTCGACCGGAACCACAATTAGTTGCCCCTCAACCTACAACACCTACTGAAAATATTACTTATGAAATTCCTTCGGGTATGGTAGAACAACTGCTTGCTAAACCTTATGCAGGAGATGGAACTGAGCATTCTGATATGGATCTATTATATGTGAACGAAATTTGTGGATTATTTAAGCTTGCAGGTTTACCCGGAGATGAAGTAAAGAAGAAGGTTTTTCCTTTATCTTTGAAGGGAAAAGCATTGACATGGTATAGGCTATGTGATGATCTTAGATCGTGGAACTAGAATCGTTTGCAATTGGAATTCCACCAAAAGTTTTATCCCATGCATCTAGTTCATCATGATCGGAAGTATATATATATTTTTTGGCCTCGTGAAGGAGAAAGCATGGCTCTAGATTGGGGGAGGCTTAAGTAATTGTTATATTCATGCCCCAATCATGACATCCCGAGAGAAGTTATCATTTGGAATTTTTATGCTCGGCTTTCTCATAATGATCAATCCATGCTCGATACTTCTTGTGCTGGTTCTTATATGAAGAAAACTATTGAATTCAAGTGGGATCTCTTAGAAAGAATTAAACGCAACTCTAAAGATTGGGAACTCGACGAAGGTAATGAGTCAGGTATAAAGCTTGAATTTGACTGTGTTAAATCTTTTATGAATACCGATACTTTTCACAAGTTTAGCACTAAATATGGACTCGACTCTGAGATAGTAGCCTCTTTCTGCGAAGCATTTGCTACTCACGTTGACCTCCCTAAGGAGAAGTGCTTTAAATATCACCCCCCTATTAAAGAAGAAATTAAAGAACGGGTCATAGATAAAGAAGAAACCATCTTTTACAATGTTGATCCGGTTGTGCCTACCGCTTATATTGAAAAACCACCTTTCCCTGTTAGGATAAAGGGACATGCTAAGGTATCAACTGTGGTTCGTAAGAGTAATATAAGAGCACCTAAACCCCCTGAACAAATTAAAGTAGAACCTAGTGTTGCTATGATTAAAGATCTCTTGGTAGAAAATATTGATGGGCATGTTATCTACTTCTGTGATGAAGCTACTAGAATTGCTAAACCCGATGAAAAAGATAAACATAGACCCATAGAAGGCATGCATGTTGTCTCAGTCGAAATAGGAGATCATTACTATCATGGTTTATGTGATTTGGGTGCTAGTGTGAGTGCTATCCCTTTTACTCTTTACCAAGAAATTATGGATGAAATAGCACCTGCTGAAATAGAAGACATTGATGTTACTATTAAACTTGCTAATAGAGACACTATCACATCACTTGGGATTGTTAGAGATGATGAAGTCTTGTGTGGGAAAGTAAAATACCCTACTGAATTTCTAGTCCTTGGTTCCCCACAAGATGACTTTTGTCCCATTATCTTTGGTAGACCTTTCTTGAGCACCGTCAATGCTAAGATAGATTGTGAGAAACAAACTGCCGGTGTCAGTTTTGGTAATGTGTCTCATGAGTTTAATTTTCCAAGTTTAGTAGACAACCCTGTGATAAAGCATTATCTAGTAAGGATGAAATAATTGATCTTGCTTCTATTGTTGTGCCTCCCACTGATCCATTAGAACAATATTTGCTTGACCATGAAAATGATATGCATTTGCGTGAAAGAAATGAAATAGATAAAATTTTCTTTGAACAACAACCTCTCCTGAAACACAATTTGCCTATTGAAACTCTCGGAGGTCCTCCTCCACCTAAAGGTGATCCTGTGTTTGAATTGAAACAATTGCCTGACACTTTGAAGTATGCTTATCTTGATGAGAAAAAGATATATCATGTTATTATTAGTGCTAACCTTTCAGAACATGAAGAAGAGAGATTATTGAAAGTTCTGAGGAAGCACCGGGCTGCTATTGGATATACTCTTGATGATCTTAAGGGCATTAGTCCCACTCTATGTCAGCACAAGATTAATATGGAACCTGATGCTAAACCCGTTGTTGATCACCAACGGCGTTTGAATCCTAAGATGAAGGAAGTGGTAAGAACTGAAATATTAAAGCTTCTGGAAGCAGGTATAATCTATCCCATAGCTGATAGTAGATGGGTAAGTCCCGCTCATTGTGTCCCTAAAAAGGAGGTATTACCATTGTTCCTAATGATAAGAATGAACTCATTCCACAAAGAATTGTCACTGGTTATAGAATGGTAATTGATTTTAGAAAATTAAATAAAGCTACTAGGAAAGACCATTACCCTCTGCCTTTCATTGATCAAATGCTAGAAAGATTATCTAAGCACACACACTTTTGTTTTCTAGATGGATATTCTGGTTTCTCTCAAATACCTGTGTCACAATCCAACCAAGAGAAAACCACCTTTACTTGCCCTTTTGGAACCTATGCTTATAGACGTATGCCTTTTGGTTTATGCAATGCACCTACTACCTTTCAAAGATGTATGACTGCTATATTCTCTGATTTTTGTGAAAAGATCGTGGAGGTTTTCGTGGATGATTTTTTTTATTTACGGAACTTCTTTTGATGATTGCTTAAGCAACCTTGATCGAGTTTTGCAGAGATGTGAACAAACTAATCTCGTCTTGAATTGGGAGAAGTGCCACTTTATGGTTAATGAAGGCATTGTCTTGGGGCATAAAATATCTGAACGAGGCATTGAGGTGGATAAAGCTAAAGTTGATGCAATTGAGAAAATGCCATGTCCCGAAGATATTAAAGGTATTCGAAGTTTCCTTGGTCATGCTAGATTTTATAGGAGGTTCATTAAAGACTTCTCTAAAATTTCTTGGCCTGTTACTAATATTTTGCAATAGGATATTCCTTTTGTTTTTGATGATGATTGTGTGGAAGCCTTTGAAACACTCAAGAAAGCCTTAACCTCTGCACCTATCGTTCAACCACCTGATTGGAACTTGCCTTTTGAAATCATGTGTGATGCTAGTGATTATGTTGTTGGTGCTGTTCTAGAACAAAGAGTTGATAAGAAGTGGAATGTTATCCATTATGCTAGTAAAACTCTAGACAGTGCTCAACGAAATTATGCTACTACTGAAAAGGATTTTTTATCAGTTGTGTTTGCCTGTGATAAATTTAGATCCTATATTGTTGATTCCAAAGTTATTGTTCACACCGATCATGCTGCTATAAAATACCTTTTAGAAAAGAAAGATGCTAAACCTAGACTCATTAGGTGGGTTCTCTTGCTTCAAGAATTTGACTTACACATCGTTGATAGGAAGGGAGCTGAGAACCCCGTAGCTGATAACTTGTCTAGGTTAGAAAATATTCTTGATGACCCACTACCTATTGATGATAGTTTCCCTGACGAACAATTAGCTGCAATAAATGTTTCTCAAAACACACCTTGCTATGCTGATTATGCTAACTACATTGTCGCTAAATATATACCACCTAGCTTCACATACCAACAAAAGAGAAAAAAATTCTATGACTTGAGGAATTACTTTTGGGATGACCCACATCTTTATAAAGAAGGAGTAGATGGTATTATTAGACGTTGTGTACCTGAGCATGGACAAGAACAGATCCTACGGAAATGTCATTCCGAAGCTTATGGAGGACATCATGCGGGAGATAGAACTGCTTACAAGGTATTGCAATCTGGTTTTTATTGGCCTACTCTCTTCAAGGATGCCCGTAAGTTTGTCTTGTCTTGTGATGAATGTCAAAGAATTGGTAATATAGGTAAGCATAAGGAAATGCCTATGAATTATTCACTTGTCGTTGAACCATTTGACGTGTGGGGTTTCGATTATATGGGGCCTTTTCCTTCCTCTAACGGGTACACTCATATTTTTGTTGTTGTTGATTATGTCACTAAGTGGGTAGAAGCTATTCCAACTAGTAGTGTTGATCCCCACACCTCCATTAAAATGCTTAAAGAGGTTATCTTCCCGAGGTTTGGAGTCCCTAGATATTTAATGACCGATGGTGGTTCACACTGTATCCATGGTGCTTTCCGTAAGATGCTTGCTAAGTATGATGTTAACCATAGAATTGCATCACCCTATCATCCTCAATCTAGTGGTCAAGTAGAACTTAGCACTAGAGAAATAAAATTAATATTACAAAAAACTATCAATAGGTCTCGTAAGAATTGGTCTAAGAAATTAGATGATGCACTTTGGGCCTATAGAACAACTTATAACAATACTATGGGTATGTCTCCATACAAAATGGGATATGGGAAAGCTTGTCATTTGCCTCTAGAATTAGAACACAAAGCATTTTGGGCAATTAAAGAACTTAACTATGATTTCAAACTTGCCGGTGAGAAGAGGCTATTTGATATTAGCTCACTAGATGAACGGAGAACCCAAGCCTATGAAAATGCCAAGCTATTCAAAGAAAAGGTAAAAAGATGGCATGACCAAAGAATCCAAAAGCGGGAATTCAAAATAGGAGCCTATGTTCTTTTGTTCAACTCTCGTTTAAGTTTTTTTGCAGGAAAGCTTCTCTCCAAATGGGAAGGACCATATATTATCGAAGAGGTTTATCGTTCTAGAGCTATCAAGATTAATAACACCGAAGGTACTAACCCGAAGGTGGTCAATGGACAAAGAATTAAGCAGTATATCTCAGGTACGCCTATTAACGTTGAAAGCAATGTTATCCAAACCATGACACTGGAGGAACACATAAAACAAACCTTTCGGAACACTCCAGAATTATGAAAAATAGGAGGTACGCGATACGGTAAGTAAACAGACTCCAAAAAATCCGCAAAAATATTTTTTTGTCACTTTTGGATATTAGAAAATTTTGGAAATAAAGAAATAAACAGGAAGGTGATCGAGGTGAGCACGATACACCAGGGCACGCCAGGCACCCCTGGGCGCGCCCTGGTGGGTTGTGCCCACCTCGGACACCTTCCTAACTCCGTTTTCCTTCCTTATGCTTGTTTCCCAAGAATAAAAATTCTCTATATATACCCCGACTGGTTTGACGACCGCATCGCAGAAAAATCCTCTGTTCTTGTTTCTTGCTGTTTTCTCGTCAGATCTAGATCTCCATGGCTCCACCAAGCTCCTCCGAGTACAAGTTCTTCGAGAAGGTCATCAACCTGTACTTGCCGGAGGTGATGAAGCACCCTCAAGCCATTAAGATGCGTGAGGGGCTGCTCCACAACCGCGATGTTTAGGGACCCAAGAAGACCGGGAGCGTGGAGGCTAGGCTCGAAGTGGTGGAAGAGGAAATCTTCAACTACCAGAAGATGGTGGAGCGTGGACTTAGTGCCAATCACTCCATGATCATGGATTCACCCGTGATCAGATGGTGGATGGCCGGTCTGTGAAGGACATCATCTCCACCCTCAACGAGCAAATTAATTTTCTGCAGAGCCAAGTTTATGATCTTCAAAACCAATTCTTCGAATATGAAGCAAGATTTAAAGGTATGAGTTTAGCTGCCAGTTGCAGGACTCAGGGGACTTGCGTCAACTTTTGATGGGGAGCCCTTGCCCTGGAAGCTGGAGGACAAGCCTACTTCCTCATCACCACCACCTTCTTCATCACCACCACCAAAGGAGATTTGATCACATGGGTATGGGCACTCCCCTTTGCTTGAGTCAAGCTTGGGGGAGGTGCCCGGTATCGTATCACCACCTCTTTTATTCACCTTTACCTATTTTAGTTCAACCTTTAGTTTCCCTTTGCTTTAGTTGAATAAAAGCTTAGCATGATCTATTTTCGTGTGTTAGTTTCATGGCCTACCAATCTATGTAATCGAGTGAGAGTTATATAATAAAGTTTAGTTTGAGTTTTTGCCTCTCTACTTTCTTGTTGTAACCAAAATAAAGGAAAAGAAAACAAACGAAAAGAATCATATGCTAATCTTATGGTGAGTAATGACATCACATAAGGAAAAGTATAAGTAGTAAAATTTATTGGAGATTGACAAACATAGTTGGTCAATGATGCAATTCATGAAAGAATTAATAAGGGAAGAGAAGATTCACATGCAAATACACTATCTTGGACATCTTTTATGATTGTGAGTCCCCATCAAATATTATATGTCAAAATTGTTGACGTTGGACAAGGAAGACAAAGTGATGATTTATGCTTGTTCATATCCACATAGAAGTTATATTGTCATAGATCCTTCAACATGTGGTGCTTGCTCAATATCTTTGCTAGCCAAAAATTCCGCACTAAGTAGAGATACTACTTGTGCATCCAAAAACCCAAACCCAAATTCATTCTTTGAGAGTCCACCATACCTACCTATGGATCGAGAAAGATCCTTCAAGTAAGTTGTCATCGGTGCAAAAAGGCAATAAAAATTGCTTCTAAAAGTGTTTGATCAATTAGTGTAAGAGAAAATTGAGCGCTATACGAACTTATGATGGCAAAGTAATAAAAGCGACGGACTGCATAATAAAGGTTGCTATCATAGGGGGGCAATATAGCGTGATGTTCTTTTACATTAAGGGATTGGGCACACAAACCAATAAGCGCATGACAACCTCTGCTTCCCTCTGCGAAGGGCCTATCTTTTACTTTTATGTATTTACTTTTATGCAAGAGTCAAAGTATTCTTCCCTATTCCTTTTTTACTTTTTCTTTTTGCAAGCATCAAGTGGTGAGGAAAGATCTAGACACATATATCCAGTTGGATATGAGTGAGCATGAGTTATTATTGTTGACATCATCCTTGAAGTGAATACGTTGGGAGGCGAAACTATAAGCCCCTATCTTCCTAGGTGTCCGGTTGAAACTTTTTGTTCATGGTTATGCTGTGAGTGTTAGCAATCATAGAAGACTAAATGATGGTTGAGTATGTGGACTTGCCAAAAGGCTCCGACATGAGACCCTTCCTGAAAATATGATGAATTGTAGTTGCAAAGTTGACTGAGAACATAGTTTGTTGGTTTTCAATAAGTTTATGCTTCATACTTCTATGTTGTGATGAATTGTTACTTGTTCATAAGAAGCCATATGATAAAAATGTATAGAATAAGTTTTATGACAGAGTTTGTTGCTGTTATATTAATAAGCATGATGCTTCTATGTCTGTATTTTGTTTTTATCGACACCTCTCTCTCAAACCATGTGGACATGCTTTTCAATATTGGCTTTCGCTTCAAGACAAGCGAGGTCTAAGCTTGGGGGAGTTGGTACGTCCATTTTGCATCATGATTTCCTACTGTTATTTACTATGTTTTGTTGAATAATAATGCTTTAGGGAGTGATTCTAATGCCTTTTCTCTCATAATATGCAAGGTTTACATAAAGAGGGAGAATACTGGCAGCTGGAATTCTGGACCTAAGAAAAGCACATCAGAGATACCTATTCTGCACAACTCCAATGAAGTTGAAATTTTACGGAGATTATTTTTGTATTTAATAAAAAATACTGGAGCAGAAAACTACCGGAGGGGGCCAGCCAGGTGGGCACAACCCACCAGGGCGCGCCAGACCCCCCTAGGCGCGCCCTGGTGTATCATGGCCTCCTCGGCCCACCTCCGGAGCCCATCTTCTCGTATATAGTCACATTTGACCTAGAAAAAATCAGAGGATAGAAGGACTTTCGGGACGAAGCGCCGCCGCCTCAAGGCAGAACTTGGGCAGCAGCACTTTTGCCTTCCGGCGGAGCGATTCCGCCGGGGGAACTTCCCTCCCGGAGGGGGAAATCGAAGCTATCGTCATCACCAACACCCCTCTCATCTTTGGTAGGCCAATCTTCATCAATATCTTCAACAACACCATCTCGTCTCAAACCCTAGTTCATCTCTTGTGTTCAATCTTTGGACCGGAACCTCAGATTGGTACCTGTGGGTGACTAGTAGTGTTGATTACCTTGCGTAGTTGATTGCTATATGGTTTATTTGGTGGAAGATTATATGTTCCGATCCATTACGCTATTTAATACCCCTCTGATCTTGAGCATGATTATTACTTGTGAGTCGTTACCCTTGTTCTTGAGGTCACGGGAGAAGTCATGTTGCAAGTAATCATGTGAATTTGATATGTGTTCGATATTTTCATGATATGTATGTTGTGATTCTCTTAGTGGTGTCATGTGAACGTCGACTACATGACACTTCACCATTCATGGGCCTAAGGGAATGCATTGTGGAGTAGTTATTAGATGATGGGTTGCTAGAGTGACAGAAGCTTAAACCCTAGTTTATGCGCTACTTCGTAAGGGGCTGATTTGGATCCAAATGTTTAATGCTATGGTTAGATTTTATCTTAATACTTTTCTCGTAGTTGTGGATGCTTGCGAGGGGGTTAATCATAAGTGGGAGGTTGTTCAAGTAAGAACAACACCCAAGCAGCGGTCCACCCACATATCAAATTATCAAAGTAGCGAACACGAACCAAACCAACATGATAAAAGTGACTAGATGAAATTCCTGTGTACCCTCAAGAACACTTTGCCTATTACTAGAGATTGTTCTGGCCTGTTCGTTGCCACAAAAGGATTGGGCTACCTTGCTGCACCTTGTTTACCGTTACCGTTACTTGCTCGTTACGAATTATCTTGCTATCAAACTATATGTTACCTACAATTTTAGTGCTTGCAGAAATTACCTTGCTGAAAACCGCTTGCCATTTCCTTCTGCTCCTCGTTGGGTTTGACACTCTTACTTATCAAAAGGACTACGATTGATCCCCTATACTTGTGGGTCATCACATTCCGCGCCGCCGCTATGGCTTCTCCTGCGGCCACGGCGTCGGGGAGCTTCTTCGCGTGCGCGACCTGGCGCTCCACCTCCTTCTCTAGGAAGTAGATGTAGCGCACAAGGGTTGCGACGCAGAAGCCCGGTGGCGGGCCTTTGGAGTCCTCCACCTCCCATATTCGGGCCTTGGTGGCGGAGCGGGTGATGACCCCGCCGCCTGACGGCGGGCTCGTGGCAAAGACGGACGACGGTGGGGTGTCGGCCCCGGCGGCTGCCGGCGTGTTGGAGGCCACGGCGGCCATCGGCAGCAGCTGCCTTCGGGCAGCGGTGGTTGAGCGTGTAGTTGGTGGTGTGCGCACACCCAGCAAGGACGCCACGTGCACCACACGCTTTAGAGTATTGCCGAGCCGACGCGGTGAAACCTCCAAGCTGGAGCTGTCCTCTGGCGGATTGGCTGGGCGACGACGAACGATCGGTGCCATTGGCGATTGGGGGAGAATCAAACTAGACAAGGTACGGGGAGGGAGGGTATGAAGGCAATGTGGAGTCGCCGGCCACGAGGGTTTATATAGCAGGCCGGCAAGCATTGGGGATTTCACCGAGCTGGGCGGGAAGCTAGAGCCGTAGGACGGTTTTGTGCAAGGGAACCTGCGCGGATGTGCGCTGGAACGGGCTCATCGAGCGGACGCGTGGCCAAAAGTGGTGCCGAAGTGTGCACTGGAATCCTCGGGCGGCAACGAGGTGACAAGACGTGAGAGAGTAGGACGGGGTGATGCGCAGGCACACGCGTCATAATTATAAACGTCTGCAATATTAATACACGCAAACGACACTTCCCAACGAAGCGTCGGTAATGATTTCATCCATCGCTAACAATTGTTTGGCAGCAACCGTCTGCCAACAACCCACACAGCTTGTCAGTATGAATTGTTTGGGTTATTTTTGGTCTTCCCACACAATTCTGATGAATGAACTGTTTGCCTGGTATCACACACACCTTGTTTGTGTAACTCGTTTCTGTTCTAGCTCGATCAACGCAAACAGTTTGTCTGAATGAACTATATGCCGTACTTCACACTCATATATATTTTGAGAACCGTTTGTGTTATCTTGTCTAATCGCAAACAGTTCATAAGCACCAATTGTATGCCCAGCATCACACACGCAACTATTTTCTGAATCGTACTTGATGGATCCGCCATCGCACACAGTTCGTGTCTATTAGCGACGGAGCTTGAACGATACCGTTTGCGATTGATGGATCGCACACAGTTTCCACGAAGGGTCTCTGATTGATGTGTCGTCTTTGGACCCTTCTGTAGTAGTGCATTTAACTACTTGAGGACGAGCAAGAATTAAGCTTGGGGATGCTGATACGTCTCTAACGTATCTATAATTTTTGATTGTTCCATGCTATTATGTTGTCATTCTAGGATACTTTTTGGGTTTTTATTTACCAATTAATATTATTTTTGAGCACTAACCTATTAACCCAGTGCTCAGTGCCAGTTGTTGTTTTCACCATGTTTTTCGCTTTTCAGGTTTACAGTACCAAACGAAGTCCAATTGCCACGAAACTTTAATATGGTTTTTTCTGCACCAAAAGAAGACATGGAAGCTTTGAAAGGAGGCCGGGGGACCAACGAGGGAGGGACAAGCCAACAGGGCCCGCCCTGTTGGTGGGGCGCGCCCAGTTACCTCGTGCCCCCCTCGGGCGTCCTCCGATGCCCCTCTCTAGCCTATAAATTAACATATATTCCAAAAACCCTAGGGAGCATCCCGAAACACTTTTTCCGCCCCCGCAAGTCTCTACTCCGCCGTGTGCCCATTTGGAGCCCTGTTCCGGTGCCCTACCGAAGGGGGGATTGATGACCCACAAGTATAGGGGATCTATCTTAGTCCTTTCGATAAGTAAGAGTGTCGAACCCAACAAGGAGCAGAAGGAAATGACAAGCGGTTTTCAGTAAGGTATTCTCTGCAAGCACTGAAATTATCGGTAACAGATAGTTTTGTGATAAGATAATTCGTAACGGGTAGCAAGTAATAAGTGTAGCAAAGGTGCAGCAAGGTGGCCCAATCCTTTTTGTAACAAAGGACAAGCCTCGACAAACTCTTATATAAAGCAAAGCGCTCCCGAGGACACATGGGAATTTCTGTCAAGCTAGTTTTCATCATGCTCATATGATTCGCGTTCGTTACTTTGATAATTTGATATGTGGGTGGACCGGTGCTTGGGTGCTGCCCTTACTTGGACAAGCCTCCCACTTATGATTAACCCCTCTCGCAAGCATCCGCAACTACGAAAGAAGAATTAAGATAAATCTAACCATAGCATGAAACATATGGATCCAAATCAGCCCCTTACGAAGCAGTGCATAAACTAGGCTTTAAGCTTCTGTCACTCTAGCAACCCATCATCTACTTATTACTTCCCAATGCCTTCCTCTAGTCCCAAATAATGGTGAAGTGTCATGTAGTCGACGTTCACATAACACCACTAGAGGAGAGACAACATACATCTCATCAAAATATCGAACGAATACCAAATTCACATGATTACTTATAACAAGACTTATCCCATGTCCTCAGGAACAAACGTAACTACTCACAAAGCATATTAATGTTCATAATCATAGGAGTATTAATTATCATTAAGGATCTGAACATATGATCTTCCACCAAGTAAACCAACTAGCATCAACTACAAGGAGTAATCAACACTACTAGCAACCCACAGGTACCAATCTGAGGTTTTGAGACAAAGATCGGATACAAGAGATGAACTAGGGTTTGAGAGGAGATGGTGCTGGTGAAGATGTTGATGGAGATTGACCCCCTCTCGATGAGAGGATCGTTGGTGATGACGATGGCTTCGATTTCCCCCTCCGGGAGGGAAGTTTCCCCGGCAGAACAGCTCCGCCGGAGCCCTAGATTGGTTCTATCCAAGTTCCGCCTCGAGACGGCGGCGCTTCGCCCCGAAAGCTCTCTTATGATTTTTTCCAGGTCAAAACCCTCCATATAGCAGAAGATGGGCACCGGAGGCCTGCTAGGTGGGCCACAAGCCACAGGGGCGCGCCCCCTGGCTTGTGACTACCTAGTGGGTCCCCTCTGGTATATTCTTCGCCCAATATTTTTTATAAATTCCAAAATAATTCTCCGTATATTTTCAGGACTTTTGGAGTTGTGCAGAATAGGTATCTCAGATTTGCTCCTTTTCCAGTCCAGAATTCCAGCTGCCGGCATTCTCCCTCTTCATGTAAACCTTGTAAAATAAGAGAGAAAAGGCATAAGTATTGTACCATAATGTGTATTAACAGCCCATAATGCAATAAATATCGATATAAAAGCATGATGCAAAATGGACGTATCAACTCCCCCAAGCTTAGACCTCGCTTGTCCTCAAGCGAAAGCCGAAATCGATAAATATGCCCTCATGTTTAGAGATAGAGGTGTCGATAAAATAAAATACGGACATGAAGGCATCATGATCATCTTTAGAACAGCAACATATGTTGACATATAATTTCTTATGCTGAAGTAACAATTCATTCACAAGGTAAAGTATGAATCAAGAACTCTATTGAGAACCAAAAAACTATGATCTCAGTCATTGAAGCAATTCCAATTTATCATAACGTGGGAAAGAATCAATATAAGAGCTTGTAAAGCAAATCCACATACTCAATCATCTTTTAGTCTTTCATAATTGCTAACACTCACGCGGTACCTATGAGGTCAAAGCTTCAATCGGACACAGAGAAAGATAGGGGCTTATAGTTTTGCCTCCCAACTATTTACCTCAAGGGTAATGTCAACAGAATTAACTCATGCTCACCTACATCCGAGTGGATATATGTGTCTAGATCATTCCCCAACACATGACGCTTGCCAAGAGATAAAGGCGAAATAAAGGAAGTGATGAAGATCACCACGACTCTTGCATAAAGGTAAGTACTAGAAGGTAAAGGTAACAGATAGGCCCTTCGCAGAGGGAAGCAGAGGTTGTCATGCGCTTTTATAGTTGGATGCACAATCCCTTAATGCAAAAGAACGTCACTTTATATTGCCCCTTGTGATAGAGAACTTTATTATGCAGTCTGTCGCTTTTATTTCTTCCATATCACAAGTTCGTATAAAGTTTATTTTCCTCACACTAATAGATCACACATATTTAGAGAGCAATTTTTTTTATTGCTTGCACCGATGACAACTTACTTGAAGGATCTTACTCAATCCATAGGTAGGTATGGTGGACTCTCATGGTAAAACTGGGTTAAGGGTATTTGGATGCACAAGTAGTATCTCTACTTGGTGCGGAAGTTGTGGCTAATATGGGGTGGAAGCAAGCGTCACATGTTGAAGGATCTATAACCATATAACTTCTATTCGGAAATAAGCAAACATAACTCATTATGTTGTCTTCCTTGTCCAACATCAACTTCTTAGCATAAAATATTTTAATGAGTGCTCACAATTATAAAAGATGTCCAAGATAATATATTTGTACGTGAACCTCTCTTTCTTTATTACTTCCTTTTAATTGCCCCAATGACCAATAGCTATGTTTGTCAACTCACAACAAATTTCAATCGACATACTTCTTATATGTGAAGTCATCACTCCCCATAAGATTATCATATATACTCTTTGCTTTTATTCTATACTTCTTTCTATTTCTTTTTCTTAAGATCATAGCAAACAAGCAAAGCCCTCAACTCAAAACTACTCTTTATTATATAACTCTCAGACTTGCTTACATAGGGGGAACATAAGGCAAAATTCAAAACTAGATCACACCAAAAACTTTATTCTACTAGATCAAGATATAACCAAAAGGATCGGGCTAAGAAAAACGATAAAAGTAAAAGATGTGATGGTGATACGATACCGGGGCACCTCCCCCAAGCTTGGCACAAGCCAAGGGGAGTGCCCATACCCATGTTTGTCTTGCTTCGGAGGTGGTGATGTTGGAGTTGTTGACGAGGTTGGAGGCTTGTCCTCCGTCTTCCAAGGCATAGGCTCACCATCGTAAAAAGATGAACGAGTCTCCGGGATCCTCAAATCTGCAGCCAAACTCATTCTCTTAAATCTATATTCATACTCACAGTTTTGGTTTTGCAGGTCATAGATCTGGGCTTGGAGATGCTCGATTTTCTCGTAAAGCTTGAAGATGTGCTCCCCGATGTCCTTGGCGTCCAGCTTGTGCTTATGGGTAAACTCCGCGATCATCATGTGATTGGCATTGAGTCCTCGTTCCACCATCCCTTGGCACTTGAAGACTTGTTGCTCAATTGCTTCGAGCCTTGTCTCCACGCTTCCGGTCTTCTTTGGCCCCTCAACATCACGGATGTGCAGCACCCCCTCACGCATCTCAATGGTTTGAGGGTGTCGCAGCACCTCCGCAAGGTAGGGGTTGATGACCTTCTCGAAGAACTTGTCCTTCGAAGCACTTGGGGACGTCATGTTGATCTAAATCTGCTGCAGAAACAGCTCAAAACGAAAACAGGAGATATTGTCGTGATACGAAGGTCAAAACCTTCGGGAGATTATATAATGAATTTTTACCGACCCGAAGGAGTATACCACAAGAAAACGGAGTCCGGAGGGTACACGAGGTGGCCACAGGCCACAGGGGCGCGCCTAGGGGGGTAGGGCGCGCCCCCCTGGCTTGTCGCCTCCTCGTGCACTCTTCGGACTACTTTAAATTTTCCTAATTTTTTTTAAAATTCCAAAACGGAGAAAAATTGCTGTTGAAAAAGTTTTGGAGTTGGTTTACTTACCGTACCACATACCTATTCCTTTTCGGAGTCTGAAACGTTCTGGTAAGTCTCCCTAATGTACTCCTCCGGAGTTATGGTATTGATAATATTGGTTTCAACATTTATGGGAGTACCTGAGATATAATGTTTGATTCTTTGCCCGTTTACCACCTTAGGATTTGTGCCTTCGGCGTTGTTGATCTTGATGGCACCGGAACGATATACTTCCTCAATAATGTAAGGCCCTTCCCATTTAGAGAAAAGTTTTCCTGCAAAAAATCTTAAACGAGAATTGTATAGCAAGACATAGTCGCCTACATTGAATTCACGCTTTTGTATCCTTTTATCATGCCATCTCTTGACTTTTTCTTTAAACAACTTAGCATTCTCATAGGCCTGGGTTCTCCATTCATCAAGCGAACTAATGTCAAATAACCTCTTCTCACCAGCAAGTTTGAAATCATAGTTGAGCTCTTTAATTTCCCAATAAGCTTTATGTTCTAGCTCTAGAGGTAAGTGACATGCTTTACCATAAACCATTTTATATGGAGACATACCCATAGGGTTTTTATAAGCAGTTCTATAAGCCCATAATGCATCATCAAGTTTCTTAGACCAATTCTTTCTGGATCTATTAACAGTTTTTTGCAAGATCAATTTAATTTCTCTATTGCTCAACTCTACTTGACCACTAGACTGAGGATGATAAGGAGATGCAATTCTATGATTAACATCATACTTAGCAAGCAATTTACGGAAAGCACCTTGAATAAAGTGTGAACCACCATCAGTCATTAAATATCTAGGGACTCCAAATCTAGGGAAAATAACTTCTTTAAGCATTTTAATAGAAGTGTTATGATCAGCGCTACTAGTTGGAATAGCTTCTACCCACTTAGTAACATAATCAACATCAACTAGAATATGAGTATACCCGTTAGATTGTGGAAAAGGTCCCATATAATCAAAACCCCAAACATCAAATGGTTCAATAACAAGAGAGTAATTCATAGGCATTTCCTGACGTCTACTAATATTACCGATTCTTTGACATTCATCACAAGACAAGACAAACTTACGAGCATCTTTGAAGAGAGTAGGCCAATAAAAACCAGATTGTAATACCTTGTGTGCAGTTCTGTCTCCAGCGTGGTGTCCCCATTAGGCCTCGGAGTGACACTTGCGTAGGACCTGGTACACAACGTGTAATAACACCATCTACTCCTGCTTTGTAAAGGTGTGGATCATCCCAAAAGTAATGTCTTAAATCATAGAAGAACTTTTTCTTTTGTTGGTATGTGAAACAAGGCGGTATAAATTTAGCAACAATGTAATTAGCATAATCAGCATACCATGGAGCATTACGTGAAGCATTTATGATAGCTAGTTGTTCATCAGGAAAGCTATCATCAATAGGTAGTGGGTCATCAAGAACATTTTCTAACCTAGACAAGTTGTCTGTTACAGGGTTATCAGCACCCTTTCTATCAATAATATGCAAATCAAATTCTTGTAGCAGAAGAACCCATCTAATGAGTCTAGGTTTAGCATCTTTCTTTTCCATAAGATATTTAATAGCAGCATGGTCGGTGTGAATGGTTACTTTGGAATCAACAATATAAGGTCTGAACTTATCACAAGCAAACACAACTGCTAAAAATTCCTTTTCAGTGGTAGCATAGTTTCTTTGAGCACTGTCTAGAGTTTTACTAGCATAATGGATAACATTTAATTTCTTATCAACTCTCTGTCCTAGAACAGCACCAACAGCATAATCACTAGCATCACACATAACTTCAAAGGGTAGGTTCCAATCAGGTGGTTGAACAATAGGTGCGGAAATCAAGGCATTCTTAAGAATTTCAAATGCTTCTACACAATCATCATCAAAAATGAATGGAACATCTTTTTGCAAAAGGTTAGTGAGAGGCCTAGAAATCTTAGAGAAGTCTTTAATAAACCTTCTATAGAAACCAGCATGACCAAGAAAACTTCTTATACCTCTTATGTCCTTAGGACACGGCATTTTTTCAATAGCATCAACTTTAGCTTTATCAACTTCAATACCTCTTTCGGAGATTTTGTGCCCCAAGACAATACCTTCATTAACCATAAAGTGGCACTTTTCCCAATTCAAGACAAGATTAGTTTCTTCGCATCTCTGCAAAACTCGACCAAGGTTGCTCAAGCAATCATCAAAAGAAGTTCCGTAAACGGAAAAATCATCCATGAAAACCTCAACAATCTTTTCACAAAAGTCAGAGAATATAGCCATCATACATCTTTGAAAGGTAGCAGGTGCATTGCATAAACCAAAAGGCATACGTCTATAAGCAAAGGTACCGAAAGGGCAAGTAAAAGTGGTCTTTTCTTGATCCTCTTTTGACATAGGTATTTGGGAGAAACCAGAATAACCATCTAGAAAGCAGAAGTGTGTGTGTTTGGATAGTCTTTCTAGCATTTGATCAATAAAAGGTAGAGGGTAATGATCTTTCCTAGTAGCTTTATTTAATTTCCTAAAATCAATTACCATTCTATATCCCGTAACAATTCTTTGTGGGATCAATTCATTTTTGTCATTAGGAACAACGGTAATACCTCCTTTCTTAGGAACACAATGAACGGGACTAACCCATCTACTATCAGCAATAGGATAAATTATACCTGCCTCTAGAAGCTTTAGTATTTCATTTCTTACCACTTCTTTCATTTTAGGATTTAACCGTCGTTGGTGATCAACAACTGGTTTAGCATCAGGCTCCATATTAATTTTATGCTGACATAGAGTGGGACTAATGCCCTTAAGATCATTCAGAGTATATCCAATAGCAGCACAGTGCTTCCTCAAAGTTTTCAATAATCTCTTTTCTTCATGCTCTGAAAGGTTAGCACTAATAATAACAGGATATATCTCCTTTTCATCAAGATAAGCATATTTCAGAGTATCAGGTAATTGTTTAAGCTCAAACACGGGATCACCCTTGGGTGGAGGAGGATCCCCAAGTATTTCAACAGGCAGGTTGTGTTTCAAAATAGGCTGCTGATCAAAGAAAATCTTATCTATTTCATTCCTTTCATTCATATGCATATCATTTTCATGGTCTAGCAAATATTGTTCTAAGGGATCAGTAGGGGGCACAGCAATAGAAGCAAGACCAATAATTTCATCTTTACTAGGCAATTCTTTGTCATGGGGTTGTCTACGAAATTTAGAGAAATTGAACTCATGGGACCCATCCCCAAAACTTACAGTAACAGTTTCTTTCTCACAATCAATCTTAGCATTAACATTATTCAAGAAGGGTCTACCAAATATAATGGGACAAATATCATCTTGTGGGGAACCAAGAACAAGAAAATCAGTAGGATACTTTATTTTCCCACACAAGACTTCAACATCTCTAACAATCCCAATTGGTGCAATAGTATCTCTATTAGCAAGCTTAATGGTAACATCAATTTCCTCTAGTTCAGCCGGTGCAATATCATTCATAATTTCTTGGTATAAGGAAAAGGGAATTGCACTCACACTAGCACCCACATCACATAAGCCATGATAACAATGATCTCCTATTTTAACAGAAACAACAGGCACGCCAACAATAGGTCTATGCTTACCTTTAGTATCAGGTCTAGCAATTCTAGCAGCTTCATCACAGAAACGAATAACATGCCCATCAATATTATCAACCAAGAGATCTTTAACCATAGCAATACTAGGTTCAACTTTAATTTGTTCAGGGGGCGTAGGTGTTCTAGTACAACTCTTACGAACCACAGTTGAAGCTTTAGCATGTTCCTTTATCCTAACAGGGAAGGGTGGTTTCTCAATATAAGCAGTAGGAACAACAGGATCAACATTATAAGTAATGGTTTCTTCTTCAACTTTAATAGGTTCAACTACTTTCACTTCAATGGGAGGATGATATTTAAACCACTTCTCCTTAGGGAGATCAACATGAGCATCAAAAGATTCACGGAAAGAAGCTACTATCTCAGAGTCAAGTCCATATTTAGTGCTAAATTCACGAAAAGCATCAGTGTCTATAAAAGATTTAACACAATCAAACTTAAGGTTTATACCTGACTCATTACCTTCGTCGAGTTCCCAATCTTCAGAGTTGCGTTTAATTCTTTCCAATAAGTCCCATTTGAATTCAATATCTTTCTTCATAAAGGAACCAGCACAAGAAGTATCGAGCATGGATTGATCATTACGAGAAAGCCGAGCATAAAATTCTGAATAATAATTTCTCTTGGGAGCTCATGATTGGGGCATGAATATAACATTGACTTAAGCCTCCCCCAAGCTTGAGCGATTCTTTCTCCTTCACGAGGCCAAAAATTATAAATATAATTCCGATCACGATGAACCAGATGCATAGGATAAAACTTCTAATGAAATTCCAATTTCAATCAGTTGTAGTTCCATGATCCAATATCATCACATAGCCTATACCATGTCAATGCCTTCTCCTTCAAAGATAAAGGAAATATCTTCTTCTTGACATCATCCTCGGGCAAACCTGCAAGCTTAAATAATCCACAAACTTCATCCACATAGATTAGATGCAAATCAGGATGTAGTGTTCCATCTCCTGCATAAGGATTAGCTAGCAGTTTCTCTATCATACCCGAAGGAATTTCATAATAAATATTTTCAGTAGGTGCAGTAGGTTGAGGAGCATCTCTTTGTGCTTCCGTTCGGGGTGAAGATATCCCGAACAAGCCCCTCAAAGGATTGTTTTCCATAGTAACAAGTGACAGTAAATTTCAGCACACTATATAAAATTTTCCTTACGAAGTTCCACTCACCAAAGGCGCTTCACTCCCCGGCAACGGCGCCAGAAAAGAGTCTTGATGACCCACAAGTATAGGGGATCTATCGTAGTCCTTTCGATAGGTAAGAGTGTCGAACCCAACGAGGAACAGAAGGAAATGACAAGCGGTTTTCAGTAAGGTATTCTCTGCAAGCACTGAAATTATCGGTAACAGATAGTTTTGTGATAAGATAATTCGTAACGGGTAGCAAGTAA
Organism: Elymus sibiricus; assembly: GCA_039707655.1. Classification (NCBI taxonomy): domain Eukaryota; kingdom Viridiplantae; phylum Streptophyta; class Magnoliopsida; order Poales; family Poaceae; genus Elymus; species Elymus sibiricus. The sequence goes on from CM077665.1 coordinate 247,560,420, forward strand.
TAAGTGTAGCAAAGGTGCAGCAAGGTGGCCCAATCATTTTTGTAACAAAGGGAAAGCCTGGACAAACTCTTATATAAAGCAAAGCGCTCCCGAGGACACATGGGAATTTCTGTCAAGCTAGTTTTCATCATGCTCATATGATTCGCGTTCGTTACTTTGATAATTTGATATGTGGGTGGACCGGTGCTTGGGTGCTGCCCTTACTTGGACAAGCCTCCCACTTATGATTAACCCCTCTCGCAAGCATCCGCAACTACGAAAGAAGAATTAAGATAAATCTAACCATAGCATGAAACATATGGATCCAAATCAGCCCCTTACGAAGCAGTGCATAAACTAGGCTTTAAGCTTCTGTCACTCTAGCAACCCATCATCTACTTATTACTTCCCAATGCCTTCCTCTAGTCCCAAATAATGGTGAAGTGTCATGTAGTCGACGTTCACATAACACCACTAGAGGAGAGACAACATACATCTCATCAAAATATCGAACGAATACCAAATTCACATGATTACTTATAACAAGACTTATCCCATGTCCTCAAGAACAAACGTAACTACTCACAAAGCATATTAATGTTCATAATCATAGGAGTATTAATTATCATTAAGGATCTGAACATATGATCTTCCACCAAGTAAACCAACTAGCATCAACTACAAGGAGTAATCAACACTACTAGCAACCCACAGGTACCAATCTGAGGTTTTGAGACAAAGATCGGATACAAGAGATGAACTAGGGTTTGAGAGGAGATGGTGCTGGTGAAGATGTTGATGGAGATTGACCCCCTCTCGATGAGAGGATCGTTGGTGATGACGATGGCTTCGATTTCCCCCTCCGGGAGGGAAGTTTCCCCGGCAGAACAGCTCCGCCGGAGCCCTAGATTGGTTCTGTCCAAGTTTCGCCTCGAGACGGCGGCGCTTCGTCCCGAAAGCTCTTTTATGATTTTTTCCAGGTCAAAACCCTCCATATAGCAGAAGATGGGCACCGGAGGCCTGCCAGGTGGGCCACAAGCCACAGGAGCGCACCCAGGGGGGTAGGGCGCGCCCCCCTGGCTTGTGACTGCCTGGTGGGTCCTCTCTGGTATATTCTTCGCCCAATATTTTTTATAAATTCCAAAATAATTCTCCGTAGATTTTCAGGACTTTTGGAGTTGTGCAGAATAGGTATCTCAGATTTGCTCCTTTTCCAGTCCAGAATTCCAGCTGCCGGCATTCTCCCTCTTCATGTAAACCTTGTAAAATAAGAGAGAAAAGGCATAAGTATTGTACCATAATGTGTATTAACAGCCCATAATGCAATAAATATCGATATAAAAGCATGATGGAAAATGGACGTATCAGGGATCGATCACGGAGGACCTCTACATCATCCTTGCTGCTCCCATGGTGATCTGTGAGTAGTTCACCACAGACCTATGGGTCCGTAGTTAGTACCTAGATGGCTATCTCTCTCTCTCTCTCTCTCTCTCTTCATCTTCAATACAATGATCATCACATCTTTGCTTTGATCTATCCGATGTAATTCTTTTGTGCAGTGCGCTTGTTGGGATCCGATGAATTGTGGGTTTATGTTCAGATTATTCATGAGAAGTATTTGAGTCACCACTGAATATTATGATTCTTATTTGCATTATCATTATAGCTTCGTAAATCTCTCCGATCTATTTAAATAGTTTGGCCAACTAGATTGATATTTCTTCCATGAGAGGGGTGCGTTATAGTGGGTTCAATCTGGCGGTGCTCTATATCCCAGTGACAGAAAGGGACAAGACACGTCTTTGTACTGTTGCCACTAAGGATATAACGATGGGGTTAGTTCATATTAATTAAATTCTCTTTGTCTACATCATGTCATCGTTCTCCAAGCATTACTCTATTTTACTTAATACTATAGATGCATGCTGGATAACGGTCGATGGGTGGAGTAATAGTAATAGGTGCAAGTAGGAGTCGGCCTATTTTCTTATGGACGTGATGCCTATATATACATGATCATTGCCGTGAATAAAGATTGCATTACTATGCGCTTTTCTATCAATTGCCCAACAGTAATTTGTTTACCCACCGTATGCGTACTACATGAGAGATGCCACTAGTGAAACTATGCCCCCGGTCTATTCACTTAAAAATTTACAAAATCTTTCAATACATTGCTTCCATTTATTTTATTTTGCAATTTACAATTATCTACTATCATCTACACACTTCATTTGCTTGCAAATAACAAGACCAAGGAGATTGACAACCCTCTTGCCGCGTTGGGGCAAGTGTTTGTTCTTTTGTGTGAAGTCGCTGAAGACGGTGGTTGACCGTTACTCCTATTGGTTCGATAAACCTTGGTTCTCTACTAAGGGAAATACTTATCAGTATTGTGTTGCATCACCCGTTCCTCTTCACGGAAAACGCAACACATATCACAAGTATCAGTGATACGTCGGGAACTCCTCAACGGAAGGATCCTGCGATCCGTGGATACTTTGATGTGGAAACTGACGCGCTGGTGACAAAAGAGCACCACGAGCGGAAGCGCAACCTTCAACCTCAGGTCAACCAACACCACGGGGCATTTCAGTCCTAGCAGGGTAGAGCACCGAACGAGGAGGCTGACCACATATGACACAAGGGAGAAGTTGCATCAGAGCATCATAGAGGCGCACATGGGTGGCATACAGCTCACAGCGAAGAGCTCGGTTAGCTCGATCCAGACCATCAGCATGCTGGACCAAGACCTGATGGTAGAAAGGCTTGGTGGTGAGAGTGGCGTATGCACCAGTGTAGTACCCCGCTTCACCCTCACTGGATGCAATTGCAATGTGTATGAAAGGGGGAATTATCCAACTCATGATACTCTCCACGGAGACGTGTCAGACAAGCATAAGCAACATCATGGACCGCCATATCAATGGTCACTCCAACACGATGAGCGGTGTACATTATAGAGGGGGTGTTCTCCTCTGGAGAATAGATGCGAATGATGACACGGTACTGCTCCTCGTTAAAGTCCTGGTACAGCTCGTACACTGTGTACTCAGGATGCAAGCGACAACCCAGTGGGTTAGGATCTCAACTAGCATAGAAGATGACCGTGAGACTCCAGCACCGATCATGTGGCGCACGACCTGTTTCGTAGGATTCATCTGAAAGCAAAGAGGTTTCAAAGGAGTCAAACTTCAGAATCTGAAGGTATAGCAAAACAAGGGGGTAACTAAAAGTAATCAGGTCTTCGGAATGAAATCATTGCGTGGACCTAGAGTTAGCGTTAGTAAAATTATAACCGGGAGAGAAGAGAGATCAGAATCCTAAGAAGAGGAATAAAAGATCCTAATCCCATCCATAGGTGATTTGTGCTCGTAAGCCACATCACACAGTTAGTAGTTTAGAAATTTGCTTTGCAAAACTAGACTCAACTTTGACCAAGGAGTAGGGGAGGGGTTCCTACCGGCAGTCGTCTCAGATACCAACTTGTGACGCCCCTGTTTATAATTGTACACTAATCATACACACATCATGCACGATCACAAACGGTGACTCACATCAATATTAGAACATAACTCTACGACACAAATTTAAAAATAATTTTTTATATTACAAGCTAGAGCCACGAGGACCCATAATACATCAACCACAAAAGAAAATATTATCTGAGTATAGACATAGTTAGAAAAGTTTTGCCTTGAGAAGGCTGAGCAAAACAACAACACTAGATCGAAAGGCAAGGCCTCCTGTGTGGGACCTTTGAACTACTGGTCGTTGGTCTTCATGTAGCAAGCATCATCGGGGTAACCTGCATCCATGGTGCCATCCCCTGTTGCAGCATCCAGATCGAATGAAAAGAGTAGAAAAACAATGGTGAGTAATCATCCAAAATAATCGCAAGACTTACATCAGAACTATACTAGACATGCATCAATATCAAAGTTATGGGGTAGTATATGTGGACTAAACTGCAGAAATGCCAGAATAAGGGGGAAGCTCATCCTATCAAAGACTACATCTTTCACTAGTAGAAGAGAGGAGAGTAAATGCTATCATCTTGCACATACATATAGCAATAACCTGCCTAGAGATCCTCTCCTCGACTCCGTGCGAGACTGTAATCTCCGGGGGTATCTGTCTATTATCTGGGTTGCATTTTATCAAGTACCAGATTCAAGTAGTGTAAGATCGGGATACATCTCCAAGTCGTCCTTTACCGTGGACATGGTTATCCGAATAGATTAACTTCCCTACAGGGGTGCACCACATAGGCCGATACTCTCGATTACGTCTGGCCGGACACACTTTTCTGGGCCGTCCTCGGATGTTCGACACGCCGAAGTCTTAACTAAGCTCTCCAGAGAGGTAAACATGTCTATCTACATCCTAAGTGCTAAGGGTCATAGGCCCATCACCCTAAGCACTCCTGCATGTTGCGCGACTGGTCGGGGACCAAGCCCACCTCTGTATACAAGCATGCCGCTCACCCCAACAATCAGCCCGCTCCGTTGAGACATCTGACAGAGCTTTCGGTATGAACTGATGACGCTAAGGGGCCCATAGCCATTATCCTGCGCAGCAGTTAGTGCGTATATGCTAGTGGCAGTCTCATATCAAATACCCCAATCTCGTTAAGCATGTTATTATGAAGGAACCACGGACACCGACCAGGACCTAGGCCCACTTCTCTCCTAGATGGTCTCCGCCCGCCCGGTCGTTCCACCAGAATGAATCGGTCGGGAGCCGTAAGGAAGCCAGGCCTACCACTACCTATATGAAACCACATGTCCCTTCATCCCCTAGTCCGACCATTATCATGACTATGGTTGTAGTATATAGTATATCCATGATCACTGCCCATAGGGATCACTGCCTGATAATATAGCATGGCAAAACGAACAAGGGTGTAGGGCCACTAATGAGACAATAGCATATCTATACTAAGCATAGCAAAACATGTAGGGTATCAACATTAGTAGCAAAGACATGCTATGCGGTAGTATACGACCTACTGATAAAGTAGTAACAGTACCACTACTATAATGCGAGCAATAGAGAGAAGGAATAGGTGATATCAGAATGATCAAGGGGGGTTTTCTTGCCTGGAAGCTCTGCCAAGAAGGATGGGTCATTGTCGACATAGTCGCACTCGGGGTCAGCGTATGTCTCATGGTTTACCGAAAGAATAGGCGAGAGGGGGAACGAAATAAATAACAGACATACAAATGCAACAGATATCCATACCATGTCAATATGCCATGATGATATGCCCTAATAAATGAATAAGCATTTTAAAAGAAGAGGGACAATATCTAGTAATATTTTCCAAGCTCCAGGTATTTTTCGGTCAGATGATTCTGATGCAAAATGTCCAGTTTCATTATGTTAGAGGAGGGTGACAAACATGTGGATGGCATATTCAGATTCCTTATATTTTTTGAGAAACTTTCATATATAAATTATTTTCAATCCAAGTTAAGGATTATTTGTATAAATTTCCGAAGTTTATTTTTTTTTGAAAATTTTGGAATATTATTTGTTTCAAAATTAACTGGACAAATTGCTACCAGTACCCAAGTGTGTACCCAACAGAGAGGCTTACAGGTGGGTCCAGGGCCGTCAAGTCAACAATTGATCAATCAAGGTTGATTGGTCAACAGGGTTAATGGGGGCCATCTGTCATAGTCACATGTTTTAACAGGCTAATTAAATAGGTTAATAAGGTGGGGGTGTGAGGGAGTCCTGGACTAGGGGGTCCCAGCCGAGCTGGTCTAGTCCATGGGTTGTGCTGGAGGCCCACGGCTACTTGTGAGCTGCGTTGGGATTTCCCCTGAAGAGAAGAGGAGATGCAGCATAGTAGAGATAAGTATTTCCCTCCGTGAGAACCAAGGTTATCGAACCAATAAGAGAACCAAATAAACTCCTTTCAATAGCACCTACACACACAAAACTAAACACTTGCACCCAACGCGGGCAAGAGGGTTGTCAAGCCCCTTGAAGTCGCTACTTGCAAGGATTAAATATTGATAGAGATAAATAAGGTAAAGGAAAAATAAAATAAACGTAAATAAATTGCAAAATACTATTTTTAGGATTTTTGTATTTATGTTTAAGTAGACCCGGGGGCCATAGTTTTCGCTAGAGGCTTCTCTCTTGAAAATAGCATACAGTGGTAGAAAAATTACTGTTGGGGAATTGACAGAACTACACATAGTTAAGACAGGTCATTCACGGCAACGATCATGTATGTAGGCATCACGTCCATAAAAAAGTTGACCGAAACACTTCTGGATCTACTACTATTACTCCAACAATCGATCGACTCTTGCCTGCATCTACGGTGTGAAGTTCATAACAAACAGAGTAATGCTTGGAGCAATCTGACATGATGTAAACAAAATAAGACAAGCAATATGTTCATATCCCGTCATTTTATCCTTAAAGGCAACAATACAAATACGTGTCTTGTCACCTTCTGTCACTAGATATAGAGCACCGAAGATTGAACCCATTACAACGCACCACTCCCGCTGAAGATAAATCAATCTAGTTGGCCAAAACAAACCAATAGATTGGAGAGAAATACGAAGCTATGACAATCATGCATATTAGAATTAAAAAAGACTCAATTGCTTTCAATGAATAATCTGGTCATAAACACACAATTCATCGAATCCCAACAAACACACCGCAAAAGAAAATTATATCAGATAGATCACCGCGAGGATCACGGTGAACATGGTATTTACGATCAAAGCGAGAGAAGAGGCCATCTAGGTACTAGCTATGGACCCGTAGGTGTGTGGTGGACTACTCACGCATCATCATAGAGGCAGCAAGGTTGATGTAGATGGCCTCCGTGGTCGATTCCCCCACCGACAGAGTACCGGAAAAGGTCTCCAGATGGCCTCCCGTCGGAACAGAGGGATGCGATGGCACCACTCCCGATTTTAGATAATTCATGGAGGTAGAAATAGGTCAAACGGATCCACGAGTGGCCCAAAAGGTAACAGGGCGCGCCTACCCCCTGGGTGCGCCCTATGGCCTTTTCATCTCCACGTCTCGCTTCCTGACTCCTACCGAAGCATCCATGGTCTGTTTTTTCAAGGAAAAGTCAATAAGTTTCATAGCATTTGGACTTCGTTTGGTACTAATTTCCTGGAAAATAGGCAAAAAACAGCAACTGGCACTGGGCACTAGGTTAATAAGTTAGTTTCCAAAAATGATATATAATAGAATATAATTGCATATAAAGTATCCTAGATTGATAATATAATAGCATGGAACAATAAAAAATCATAGATACGTTGGAAACGTATCAGCATCTCCAAGCTTAATTCTTGCTCGTCCTCGAGTAGGTAAATGATAAAACGGATTTTTTTATGCGACATGCTACCCAACATGTAATCTCTTTTAGGTATGATCATTGAGAAACGATGAACTAATTGATATCAACATAATAATATACAGAAACATAAATAGCATAATCACTACTTTTCAAAGTATATGATCTTAAAGAATGTTATTCCCTACTCATTTTATCATATCAAGAAGGGCATGACTTCGTCTTCACCACATAAGTATAAATCATGAGAACCCTTGTGTCAAACCAGGCAATTGGATCATACTTCTAACGCGCTTCAACATTTTCCACTTCACCCAATACATGAGCGTGAACCATAGATATAGCTTATGGGTGGAATAGAGTATGGTGGTAGATATCAAAAGGAGTCAATGTGGAAAGAAAGTATTGCATCAACTTGGCGGATCAACAGGCCATGGATATGCCCATCAATCGATATCAATGCGAGGAGTAGGGATTGCCATGCAACGGATGCACTATAGATATAAGTGTATGAAAGCTCAAGGGAAGCTAAGTGGGTGTGCATCCAAGTTGCTTGCTCATGAAGATCTCGGGCATTTGAGGAAGCCCGTCATCGGAATATACAAGCCAAGTTCTGTAATGAAAAATTCCCACTAGCATATGAAAATGACAACTCATAAGACTCTCTATATGAAGAACATGGTACCACTTTGAGGCACAAATGTGGTAAATGGATAGTAACACTATCCCTTCTCTCTTTTCTCTCATTTTTTTCATGGTGGGTTTTTCTCTTTTTTCCGCCTCCCCCATTTCTTTTTTTATTTCTTTTTTCATACGGAGTCTCATGCCGACTTGTGGGGGAATCATAGTCTCCATCATCCTTTCCTCACTGGGACAGTGCTCTAATAATGTTGATCATCATACTTTTATTTACTTACAACTCAACATAAAACAATATGACTCTATATGAATGCCTCTGGAAGTGTACCAGGATGTGCAATGATCTAGCTTAACATGTAGAAAATGATGAACGGTGACTCTGCCACAAATACTATGTCAGCCATATGATCATGCAAAGCAATATGATGATGAACACACAAGTCTTGTACCGGAAAGGTGGAAGTTGCATGGCAATATATCTCAGTATGGCTATGGAAATGCCATAATAGGTAGGTAGGAGGTTTATGTGTGATAGACCGTATCATATCACGGAGTTTGGATGCATTGGCGAAGGTTGCACCGACTCTTGAGGTGAGAATGGGAAATACACGATACCGAAGATCCTAGCAAATTACGGAAAGGTGAGAGTGCGTATATCCATGGATCCAGATTAGTCATAAATGACTAAAATACTTATTATAAAGCCTTATTAGCTCTCTCAAAGCAAAGTACTACCGCATGCCCCTAGGGAGGAGGTTGGTAGGAGTTAACCATCGCGCGCCCTCGATTCGAACACCAAGATAAGATTTCATGTCAGACATAAAAATGCTCACACATCATCACCATGCCATAATTATTACTTAGATGAATAAGAAATAACAAGCTTTAATTCAAGATATTTCTACTAACCAACGATCATGTACTCATGCCCTTTCATATTACTACATCAATATAATCAACTCATGTTTCTTCTTCGGTGAGCTACATGAAAGTTTTTATTATATCCCCCTTGAATACATATTCTTTTTGGACTAGTCTTATAAAACTTCACCATTACCGTTCCTATTTCTTATATACTCTAAAAAATATTTAAGTGAAGCATGAGAGTTCAGTTATTTCTACAAAATCTGAATGCCACCATGCTCTAAAAAGTTATAAGTGAAGCACTAGAGCAACTGCCTAGCTCAAAAGATATAAGTGAAGCATATAGAATATTCTAACAAATTATGATGACCTCGTGTCTCTCTCAAATATGTTTGTCCAACAAACAATGATTGTGGCAAAGTGAAGGAAAAATAAAATATAACACGCGATGCTCCAAGCAAAACACATATCATGTGACGATTAAAAATATAGCTCCAAGTAACATACCGATAGATTGGAGACGAAAGAGGGGATGCCTTCCAGAGCATCCCCAAGATTAGAGGCTTGGCTCTTCCTTGAATATTACCTTGGGGTGCCTTGGGCATCCCCAAGCTTAGGGTCTTTCCACTCCTTATTCCTTCGACCATCGTGGTCTCACCCAAAACTTGAAAACTTCAGCACACAAAACTCAACAAAACCTTGTGAGATCCGTTAGTATAATAGACATATCAAATACTTTAGGTACTGTTATAATTTGATTCATATGTAATTATTGCATAATAGGTACTGTATTCTAACTTCTCCATGGCTTATACCGCCCGATACAACCCATAGCATCATCAAACCAAGCAAACTATGCAAGCAAAAACAAAATCTATCTAAAACAGAACAGTCTGTAATGATCTGTACTAAAACCATACTTTTGTAACTCTAAAAATTCTGAAAAATTAGGAAAACCTGGGATATTAATATAACAAGATAGTGTGGAACATTTAGATCAAAAAGACATTCCATTAAAATCAGAGAAATTCTGCACTGGACAGAAAAGTTTTAATTTTTGCACAACATCAAGTCTACTATATTCCAAATCACCCCAAAGGCTTTGCTTGGCATAAACAATAATTTAAACCTAAAAACGCCATCATTATAGTAGACATAATCATGTCAACACACCAAAATGGAAAGTAGAACCAAAATTTGAAGATAACTATTGGGTTGCCTCCCAACAAGCGCTATTGTTTTATGCCTCTAGCTAGGCTTAATGTACAGTATCAAGTGTTGTCATCCTTGGCATCCAATTCCTCAATTATGCAACCAGGCTTCCCAAGAGTTTTAGCACTAAGTTATTAATGGCCATGCTCCTAGAGACAAAGAGAGGAGGCTTACTGATAGGTTCCTTTATTATATCTATGAAATTGGGGTGCACACCAATCATTTTAAGATCCTCATTCCTTTTACTAGTTGTGACACTTGTAGGCTTAGCAACATACATAACCTTGGTACTCTTCTGAGGGGAGCCTTATCAATATTTTTAGTAGGAACAAAAGTGGAGCCTGTTTTATTAAAGACTTCCTCCAACTTATCAATTTTGGATGGAATTTGCTCTTGTCGTTAGTTAATCTTTGGCTCGCTATCTTTTAGAATCTTTAGAGTGGTTCCTACTTTGGAACCAAATTTAGAAACTTGATTATGAACCTTATTTTCTAGATTTCAATGTGCTCAATAGTAGTCATTTTATTTTCTATAGCATCTAGCCTACGCATAACATCTTCTAATGTCAATATGGTTTTATTAATGGTAATAGGGGGTGATCCTACTAGATTCTCCATGGAATTGAAAGCATCCAAAGTGTGACTTATTAAGAAATTGCCATCGGTAATAGTGTCAAGCATAAATCTATACCAAACAGTAACACCAACATAAAAATTACTCCCTCCATCCCAAAATAAGTGTCGCAGATTTTATACTAAACTAGTACAATTTGTATACTAGATCATCGACACTTATTTTGGGATGGAGGGAGTACAAAGCAAGATAGTGGTGGATTGCTTACGAGTTGATCTATTTTGAGCATTGCAATCCTATACCAAGCATCTTTTAAATTTTCTCCTCTCCTTTGTTTAAAATTGGGCACTTCATTCTCGGGGTACATAGAATTAGAGATGAACTAGCCATAATAATAAGCAAGCAAACTAACGAGCAAACAGACAAACTAGATAACTGAGCAAGCAAGCCAATAGAAATATTTTTGTATTTTTGATTTTTATATAAAGCAAAATATAATAGAAAATAAAAAGTAGAACAAGTGAAAGATAATTTATGTGTAGGGACACCTGACAAGAGTCTGATGATGTCTCCCAGGCAACCGTGCTAGAAATTCTTCCTTCTACTTGTGATTGCGTTGGGATTTTCCCTGAAGAGATGCAACACAATACAGATAAGTATTTCCCTCAGTGAGACCCAAGGTTATTGAACCAATAGGAGAACCAAGAAAACTCCTTTCAACAACACCTACACACACAAAACCAAACACTTGCACCCAACGCGGGCAAGAGGGTTGTCAAGCCCCTTGAACTCGTTACTTGCAAGGATTAAATCTTGATAGATATAGATAATGTAAAGGCCAACTAAAATAAAGGTAAATAAATTGTAGATAAGTATTTAAGGTTTTTGGTATTTATGTTTAAGTAGACCCGGGGGCCACAGTTTTTGCGAGAGGTTCTCTCTTGAAAATAGCATACGGTGGGTAGACAAATTACTGTTGGGCGATAGACATAATTGCGAATAGTTATGACATGTTATTCACGGCAATAATTATGTATATAGGCATCAAGTCCATAAACAAGTAGACCAAAATGATTTTGCATCTAGTACTATTACTCCACCAATCGACTGACTCATGCCTGCATCGATGGTATTAAGTTCATAATAAACATAGTAGTGCTTGGAGCAAGGTGACATGATGTAGAAAAAATAAGACAAGCAATATGTTCAGATCCCGTCGTTTTATCATTAATGGTAACAATACAAATATGTGTCTTGTCCCCTTCTATCGCTGGGATATAGAGCATCACAAGATTGAACCCATTACAACGCACCACTTCCGCTGAAGATAAATCAATCTAGTTGGCCAAACAAAACCGATAGATCGGAGAGAAATACGAAGCTATAACAATTATGTTGGAAATATGCCCTAGAGGCAATAATAAATTGGTTATTATTATATTTCCTTGTTTATGATAATCGTTTATTATCCATGCTATAATTGTATTGATTGGAAACTCAAATACATGTGTGGATACATAGACAACACTGTGTCCCTAGTAAGCCTCTAGTTGACTAGCTCGTTGATCAAAGATGGTTAAGGTTTCCTAGCCATTGACATGAGATGTCATTTGATAACGGGATCACATCATTAGGAGAATGATGTGATGGACAAGACCCAAACTACGAACGTAGCATATGATCGTGTCAGTTTATTGCTATTGTTTTCTGCATGTCAAGTATCTGTTCCTATGACCATGAGATCATGCAACTCCCTGACATCGGAAGAGTACCTTGTGTGTATCAAACGTCGCAACGTAACTGGGTGACTATAAAGGTGCTCTACAGGTATCTCCGAGGGTGTCTGTTGGGTTGGCATGGATCAAGACTGGGATTTGTTACTCCATATGACGGAGAGGTATCTCAGGGCCCACTCGGTAATACAACATCACAATGAGCCTTGCAAGCAATGTGACTAAAGTGTTAGCCACGAGATCTTGTATTACGGAACGAGTAAAGAGACTTGCCGGTAACGAGATTGAACTAGGTATAGAGATACCGACGATCGAATCTCGGGCAAGTAACATACCGAAGAACAAAGGGAACAGCATACGGGATTAACTGAATCCTTGACATAGAGGTTCGACCGATAAAAGATCTTCATAGAATATGTAGGAGCCTATATGGGCATCCGGGTCCCGCTATTGGTTATTGGCCGTAGAGGTGTCTCGGTCATGTCTACATAGTTCTCGAACCCGCAGGGTCTACACACTTAACGTTTGGTGACGATTAGTATAGTTGAGTTATGTTGGTAACCGAAGGTTGTTCGGAGTCCCGGATAAGATCCCGGACATGACGAGGATCTCCGGAATAGTCTGGAGGTAAAGATTGATATATGTGATAATAGTGTTTTGATCTCCGGAAGGGTTCCGGAATTCACCGGAAGGGGTTCCGGATGTTTACCGAAGTGTTCGGGTACAGCAACACTTTATATGGGCCAAAGGGATAAAGCCCACGAGGTATTGGAAAGTGCAAAAAGTAGTTTTGCTGCCGCGTAAGCGGTACTACCGTTTTGTGAAGCGGTACTACCGCCCAAGCGGTACTACCGCTTGGTGAAGCGGTACTACCGCTCAAGCGGTACTACCGCTTGTGAGCGGTACTACCGCTTGTGCGCGGCTATGCACGGTTCGGCAGGGATCCGAGTTGGACTCTTTCCCTGCGGGCCAAACCGACCTTGTGCGGGCAAAACCGACCTGGAGGAGGCTTTTACTCCAAGTTTAGACCCCAAGGCTCAACATATAAATAGAGGGGCAGGGCTAGCACACGGGATACATCAGGATTTCCCAAGCCGTGTGCCGGCAACCCTAGCCCTCTAGTTCCTCCGTCATAATCTCCGTAGCGCTTGGCGAAGCCCTGCAGATATTGTTCCTCACCACCATCACCACGCCGTCGTGCTGCTGTAACTCAACCACTACTTCACCATCGCTCGCTGGATCGAGGAGGTGAAGGCGTCATCAAGCCGTACGTGTGTTGAACGCGGAGGTGCCGTCCGTTCGGCGCTAGTTCGTGATCGATTCGAGGGACGACTTGCGATTTGGATCGCGAAGACGTTCGACTACATCAACCGCGTTTCTTAACGCTTCCGCTTAGCGATCTACAAGGGTATGTAGATTTACTCTCCCTCTCGTAGATGCTCATCACCATGGATAGATCTTGCGTGTGCGTAGGAAAATTTTTGTTTCCCATGCAACGTTCCCCTTCAGTGGCATCATGAGCTAGGTCTATGCGTAGATGAGATCTCGAGTAGAACACAAACGAGTTGTGGGCGTGGGTGTATACATATTGCTTGCCGTTACTAGTTGATACTTGATTCGGCAGTATTGTGAGATGAAGCGGCCCGGACCGACATTACGCGTACTCTTACGCGAGACAGGTTCCTTCAACTGACATGTAACTTCGTTGCATAAAGATGGCTAGCGGGTGTCTGTTTCTCTCACTTTAGTTGAATCGATTTCAATGAAGAGGGTTCTTTTAGAAGATCAAAAAGCAATCACTACACCACGTTGTGTTTTTGCGTAGGTAAGAACGGTTCTTGCAAACCCGTAGCAGCCACGTAAAATTTGCAACAACAATTAGAGGACGTCTAACTTGTTTTTGCAGGGTATGTTGTGATGTGATATGGCCAATTACATGATGAGATATATGTGATGTATGAGATGATCATGTGATGTATAGAATATCACGACTTGCATGTCGATGAGTACGACAACTGGCAGGAGCCATAGAGTTGTCTTTAATTATTGTATGACCTGCGTGTCAATCATTAAGCGCTATGTAATGCTTTACTTTATCGCTAAACGTTAGCTATAGTCGTGGAAGCAACAGTCGGCGCGACAACCTTATGGCGACACGTTGATGAAGATCAAGATGATGGAGATCATGGTGTCATGCCGGTGACGATGGAGATCATGCCGGTGCTTTGGAGATGGAGATCAAAAGCACAAGTTCATGGCCATATCATGTCACTTATGATTTGCATGTGATGTTAATCCTTTTATGCATCTTATTTTGCTTAGGACGATGGTAGCATTATAAGGTGATCCCTCACTTAAATTTCAAGATAAATTGTGTTCTCCCCGAGTGTGCACCGTTGCGAAAGTTCGTCGTTTCGAGACACGCCGTGATGATCGGGTGTGATAGACTCCACGTTCACATACAACGGGTGCAAGCCATGTTGCACACGCGGAACACTCGGGTTAAACTTGACGAGCCTAGCATGTACAGACATGGCCTCGGAACACAAGAGACCGAAAGGTCGAACATGAGTCATATAGTAGATATGATCAACATGAAGATGTTCACCATTGAAACCACCTCAACTCACGTGATGATCGGACTTGAGTTGGTGGATTTGGATCATGTTACACTCGAATGACCAGAGGGATGTCAATTTGAGTGGGAGTTTTTAAGTAATATGATTAACTAAACTCATTATCTAGAACAATAGTCTAAGTTGTCTTTGCTATATTTATGTTGTAGATCATGGCTCGCGCAGTAGCACCCCTGAATTTTAATGCGTTCCTAGAGAAAGCTAAGTTGAAAGATGATGGAAGTAACTTTGTGGACTGGGCCCGTAATCTAAGGATTATCCTTACGGCTTCCCAGAAAGCTTATGTCCTTGATGCACCGCTTGGTGATCCACCCGCTCCAGTTGAGTCTCTAGACGTTGTGAACGCCTGGCAGGCTCGTTCTGATGATTACTCAATAGTTCAATGTGCAATGTTGTATGGCTTAGAACCGGGACTTCAAAGACGTTTTTGAACGTCATGGAGCATATGAGATGTTCCAGGAGTTAAAGTTTATCTTTCAGAAGAATGCCCGGATCGAGAGATATGAGATCTCCGATAAGTTCTATGCTTGCAAGATGGAGGAGAACGGGTCTATCAGTGATCACGTGCTCAGAATGTCTGGGTACTCCACCCGTCTGGCTGAATTGGGGATGCCCCTTCCGCCAGAGGCTATCACTGACAGAGTTCTTCAATCATTGCCACCTAGCTACAAGAGCTTCGTGTTGAACTATAACATGCACGGGATGAACAAGTCAGTCGCCGAGCTGTTTGCGATGCTGAAAGCCGCTGAGTCTGAATTGGCAAGGGTAAGAAGGGTAACTCCAAGAAGAGTGGCAAAACAGTTGCTCCTCTCGTGAAGAAACCCAAGGCTGGACCCAAACCAGAAACTGTGTGTTTTCATTGCAAGGGAACTGGACACTGGAAGCGGAACTGCCCCAAGTATTTGGCTGACAAGAAGGCGGCCAACAACAAACAAGGTATATATGATATACATGTTATTGATGTGTACCTTACCAACCCTCGTTGTAGTGCCTGGGTATTTGATACCGGTGCGGTTGCTCATATTTGCAACTCTAAACAGGAACTGCGGAATAGACGGAGGCTGGCAAAGGACGAAGTGACGATGCGCGTGGGAAATGGTACCAAGGTTGATGTGATCGCCGTCGGCACGCTCACTCTTCGATTACCGTCGGGATTAGTGATGAACCTAAATAAGTGTTATTTGGTGCCTGCGTTAAGCATGAACATTATATCTGGATCTTGTTTATTGCGAGACGGTTACTCATTTAAATCAGAGAATAATGGTTGTTCTATTTATATGAGTAATATCTCTTATGGTCATGCACCCAATGTGAGGGGTTTATTCTTATTGAATCTCGATAGTAATGATACACATGTTCATAACATTGATGCCAAAAGATGTAGAATTGATAATGATAATACCACTTTCTTGTGGCACTGCCGTTTAGGTCATATTGGCGTAAAACGCATGAAGAAGCTCCATGCTGATGGACTTTTGGAGTCACTTGATTTTGAATCACTTGACACATGTGAGCCATGCCTCATGGGCAAGATGACTAAAACGCCGTTCTCTGGAACAATGGAACGGGCAAGTGACTTATTGGAAATCATACATACTGATGTGTGTGGTCCGATGAGTATTGAGGCGCGCGGTGGTTATCGTTACTTTCTCACCTTCACTGATGACTTAAGTAGATATGGGTATATTTACTTAATGAAACATAAGTCTGAAACATTTGAAAAGTTCAAACAATTTCAGAGTGAAGTTGAGAATCATCGTAACAAGAAGATTAAATTCCTACGATCTGATCGAGGAGGAGAATATCTGAGTTATGAGTTTGGTAGTCACTTAAGACAGTGTGGAATTGTTTCACAATTGACACCGCCTGGAACACCACAGCGTAATGGTGTGTCCGAACGTCGTAATCGAACCTTATTGGATATGGTGCGATCTATGATGTCTCTTGCCGATTTGCCACTATCGTTTTGGGGTTATGCATTAGAGACAGCTGCATTCACTTTAAATAGGGCACCATCGAAATCCGTTGAGACGACGCCATATGAACTTTGGTTTGGCAAGAAGCCAAAACTGTCGTTTCTTAAAGTTTGGGGATGTGATGCTTATGTCAAAAAGCTTCAGCCTAAAAAGCTGGAACCCAAGGCGGAGAAATGCGTCTTCATAGGATACCCAAAAGAGACAGTTGGGTATACCTTCTACCTCAGATCCGAGGGCAAAGTGTTTGTCGCTAAAAACGGAACATTTCTTGAGAAAGAGTTTCTCTCGAAAGAATTGAGTGGGAGGAAGATAGAACTTGATGAGGTTGTTGAACCTTTACTTCAACCTGAGAGTAGCGCAGTGCAGAAAGTTGTTTCTGTGGAGCCTACATTAGCTGAAGAGGAAGTTAATGATGATGATCATGAAGCTTTGGATCAAGTTGCTATCGAACCTCGTAGGTCGACAAGGACGCGTACTGCTCCTGAGTGGTACGGCAACCCTGTCTTAGAGGTCACGTTGTTAGACAACGATGAACCTACGAGCTATGGAGAAGCGATGATGGGCCCGGATTCCGAGAAGTGGTTAGAGGCCATGAAATCCGAGATGGGATCCATGTATGAAAACAAAGTATGGACTTTGGAAGTATTACCTGAAGGGCGTAAGGCCATTCAGAACAAATGGATCTTTAAGAGGAAGACGGACGCGGACGGTAATGTCACCGTCTATAAAGCTTGACTTGTGGCAAAGGGTTTTTCACAAGTTCAAGGAGTTGACTACGATGAGACCTTCTCACCCGTAGCGATGCTTAAGTCCGTCAGAATCATGTTAGCAATAGCTGCCTTTTTCGATTATGAAATTTGGCAGATGGATGTCAAAACAGCGTTCCTTAACGGTTACCTTAAGGAAGAGTTGTATATGATGCAACCAGAAGGTTTTGTCGATCCAGAGAATGCTGACAAAGTTTGCAAACTCCAGCGATCCATTTATGGACTGGTGCAAGCATCTCGGAGTTGGAATCTTCGTTTTGATGAGGTGATCAAAGCGTTCGAGTTTATACAAGTTTACGGAGAAGCTTGTATTTACAAGAAAGTGAGTGGGAGCTCTATAGCGTTTCTAATATTATATGTGGATGACATATTACTGATTGGAAACAATATAGAAATGCTGGAAAGCGTAAAGGAATATTTGAACAAGAGTTTTTCAATGAAGGACCTAGGAGAAGCTGCTTTCATATTAGGCATCAAGATCTATAGAGATAGATCGAGACGCTTGATAGGACTTTCACAAAGCACATACCTTGACAAAGTTTTGAAGAAGTTCAAAATGGATCAGTCCAAGAAGGGGTTCTTGCCTGTATTGCAAGGTGTGAAGTTGAGTAAGACTCAATGCCCAGTGACTGCAGAAGATAGAGAAAAGATGAGTGTCATCCCCTATGCTTCGGCCATAGGCTCTATCATGTATGCAATGCTGTGCACAAGACCCGATGTCAGCCTTGCCATAAGTATGGTCGGAAGGTTTCAAAGTGATCCAGGAATGGAACACTGGACGGCGGTCAAGAATATCCTGAAGTACCTGAAAAGGACTAAGGACATGTTTCTCGTTTATGGAGGTGATCAAGAGCTCGTCGTAAAGGGTTACGTCGATGCAAGCTTTGACACTGATCCGGATGACTCTAAGTCTCAAACCGGATACGTATTTATTCTTAATGGGGGTGCGGTTAGCTGGTGCAGTTCCAAGCAAAGCGTGGTAGCTGATTCTACATGCGAAGCGGAGTACATCGCAGCCTCGGAGGCGGCGAAGGAAGGTGTCTGGATGAAGGAGTTCATGACAGATGTTGGAGTAGTGCCTAGTGCGCTTAACCCAATGACTCTGTTTTGTGATAACACTGGTGCCATTGCTCTAGCCAAGGAACCAAGATTTCACAAGAGGACCAGACACATAAAGCGACGTTTCAATTCCATCCGCGATTACATCAAGGAGGACGACATAAATATTTGCAAAGTACACACGGATCTAAATGTTGCAGATCCGATGACTAAACCTCTTCCAAGGGCTAAACATGAACAACACCAGAACTGCATGGGTGTTCGATTCATTACAATGTAAATCACATAGTGATGTGAACTAGATTATTGACTCTAGTGCAAGTGGGAGACTGTTGGAAATATGCCCTAGAGGCAATAATAAATTGGTTATTATTATATTTCCTTGTTTATGATAATCGTTTATTATCCATGCTATAATTGTATTGATTGGAAACTCAAATACATGTGTGGATACATAGACAACACTGTGTCCCTAGTAAGCCTCTAGTTGACTAGCTCGTTGATCAAAGATGGTTAACGTTTCCTAGCCATTGACATGAGATGTCATTTGATAACGGGATCACATCATTAGGAGAATGATGTGATGGACAAGACCCAAACTACGAACGTAGCATATGATCGTGTCAGTTTATTGCTATTGTTTTCTGCATGTCAAGTATCTGTTCCTATGACCATGAGATCATGCAACTCCCTGACATCGGAAGAGTACCTTGTGTGTATCAAACGTCGCAACGTAACTGGGTGACTATAAAGGTGCTCTACAGGTATCTCCGAGGGTGTCTGTTGGGTTGGCATGGATCAAGACTGGGATTTGTTACTCCATATGACGGAGAGGTATCTCAGGGCCCACTCGGTAATACAACATCACAATGAGCCTTGCAAGCAATGTGACTAAAGTGTTAGCCACGAGATCTTGTATTACGGAACGAGTAAAGAGACTTGCCGGTAACGAGATTGAACTAGGTATAGAGATACCGACGATCGAATCTCGGGCAAGTAACATACCGAAGAACAAAGGGAACAGCATACGGGATTAACTGAATCCTTGACATAGAGGTTCGACCGATAAAAGATCTTCGTAGAATATGTAGGAGCCTATATGGGCATCCGGGTCCCGCTATTGGTTATTGGCCGTAGAGGTGTCTCGGTCATGTCTACATAGTTCTCGAACCCGCAGGGTCTACACACTTAACGTTTGGTGACGATTAGTATAGTTTAGTTATGTTGGTAACCGAAGGTTGTTCGGAGTCCCGGATAAGATCCCGGACATGACGAGGATCTCCGGATTTGTCTGGAGGTAAAGATTGATATATGTGATAATAGTGTTTTGATCTCCGGAAGGGTTCCGGAATTCACCGGAAGGGGTTCCGGATGTTTACCGAAGTGTTCGGGTACAGCAACACTTTATATGGGCCAAAGGGATAAAGCCCACGAGGTATTGGAAAGTGCAAAAAGTAGTTTTGCTGCCGCGTAAGCGGTACTACCGTTTTGTGAAGCGGTACTACCGCCCAAGCGGTACTACCGCTTGGTGAAGCGGTACTACCGCTCAAGCGGTACTACCGCTTGTGAGCGGTACTACCGCTTGTGCGCGGCTCTGCACGGTTCGGCAGGGATCCGAGTTGGACTCTTTCCCTGCGGGCCAAACCGACCTTGTGCGGGCAAAACCGACCTGGAGGAGGCTTTTACTCCAAGTTTAGACCCCAAGGCTCAACATATAAATAGAGGGGCAGGGCTAGCACACGGGATACATCAGGATTTCCCAAGCCGTGTGCCGGCAACCCTAGCCCTCTAGTTCCTCCGTCATAATCTCTG
This sequence comes from Elymus sibiricus, assembly GCA_039707655.1. NCBI lineage: Eukaryota > Viridiplantae > Streptophyta > Magnoliopsida > Poales > Poaceae > Elymus > Elymus sibiricus. Next base: position 247,581,018 of record CM077665.1, read on the forward strand.
TAGCGCTTGGCGAAGCCCTGCAGAGATTGTTCCTCACCACCATCACCACGCCGTCGTGCTGCTGTAACTCAACCACTACTTCACCATCGCTCGCTGGATCGAGGAGGTGAAGGCGTCATCAGGCCGTACGTGTGTTGAACGCGGAGGTGCCGTCCGTTCGGCGCTAGTTCGTGATCGATTCGAGGGACGACTTGCGATTTGGATCGCGAAGACGTTCGACTACATCAACCGCGTTTCTTAACGCTTTCGCTTAGCGATCTACAAGGGTATGTAGATTTACTCTCCCTCTCGTAGATGCTCATCACCATGGATAGATCTTGCGTGTGCGTAGGAAAATTTTTGTTTCCCATGCAACGTTCCCCTTCAAATTATGCATGCAGAATTCAGAAAAGACTCAATTACTTTTAATGAATAATATAATCATAAACCCAAAATTCATCGGATCCCAACAAACACACCGCAAAAGAAGATTACATCGGATAGATCACTGCGAGGATCGCGGTGAACATGTTATTGAAGATCAAAGAGAGAGAGAGAGAGAGAAAGAGAGAGAGAGAGAGAGAGAGAAAGCCATCTAGATACTAGCTATGGACCCGTAGGTACGTGGTGGACTACTCACGCATCATCATGGAGGCAGCAAAGTTGATGTTGATGGCCTCCATGGTCGATTCCCCCTCCGGGAGAGTACCGGAAAAGATCTCCACATGGCCTCCCGTGTGAACAGAGGCTTGCAACGGCAGAAAAAGTGTTTTGGGTGGCTATCTATTGGTTTCCCGATTTTGGAGAATTTATGGAGGTGGAATTAGGTCAGATGGAGCCATGAGGGGGCCACAAGGTAACATGGCATGCCTACCCCTAGCCATGCCTTGTTGCCTTGCCGTCTCCTCGTATCGCTTGGTGACTCTTCCCGAAACTTCAAGATCTCTTTTGTCCAGAAAAAATATTCAAATGTTTCATAGTGTTTGGACTTCGTTTGGTACTGATTTCCTGGAAAACCAACAACAGGCAAAAAACAACAACTGGCACTAGGTACTGGGTTAATACGTTAGTTACCAAAATGATAGAAAATATCATATAATTGCATATAAAGTATCCTAGATTGATAATATAATAGGTGCAACAATAAAAAATTATAGATACGTTGGAGACATATCACCCACCCTGGAGGAAGGACTTCGGAGGCCCTTTGATGGAACGTGAGCATATCGGATTCTCCCAAAGACTTGGCGTGCACTCCAGGAAGAGGATGATTCGTTCGGCATGTAATCCATAGATTGTAACCGACATATGTGTAACCCTAGATACCCTCGGTGCTATATAAACCGTGTGGTTAGGCCATAAGGGATACCCATACACAACATCATAAGCCCTAGGGTTTAGACCAGGAACTCACAATCTCGAGGTAGATCAACTCTATACTCGTTTCATTATTAATAAAACTAGAGCAGGACGTAGGGTTTTACCTCCATCAAGAGGGACCAAACATGGCTTAAAGCCTCATGTTCGTTGTCTCATGTTACCCTCGATCAATCTCATATCTTGGGTCCCCTACCCTAGGTCTGCCGGTTTTGACACTGACAATGGTGCTTTAATTTAGATCTTTTTGTGTGATCATCAGGATTGATGGCTCGTCTGCAGTTCGACAGCAGCATTGGTTGCGGTGACATCTTCGTCCCTGGCCCGCTTTTAGCTTTCGGTAGTGTGGTACTGCATGTCATCCCCGCCGGCCATCGAGGCCGTGTCGATAACTTTTCTCTGAACCAAGTCATCATGTTCGGAAGTTTGGAGTATGTGGCCGACACTCGTGGTGATCTAGTCCTGTCGAGACAGATCGTGATCCAATCTGAGGAACCTTCGGGCACAGACGCTCCGCAACGGGCTTCCAGTCTAATCCTCAGACCCACCCCCCTGACAGAAATGATCCAAGAGACGGATCTGGAGGCCATTGCGTCTGAGCCTACTAATGTCACCTCGGATGACCGCCTGAAGCCGAATTCTTCTTCAGATCTGACGGCTGTCCCAGAGGAGGTTGGTCTAGTCATCGAACTGGAGCTGGCCTGCAAGGGCCAAGAAGACGGACCTGGCTAAGGCGGTCCGAACAATCCCTTTCACATCAGTCAGCTTATTGCCAGGCCTTTGACGCGGAGGAGTTCTCACAGATAAACGAGGGGCTAGATCGGATCCAGAACCTAGAGATCTCATCTACAATCTATGATCAGATTGGATGTAAAGTCGATGATTGGGAGATTTTCATCCCACCCACCACCCACCTTGTCGCCACAGTCAAAGATTTGACCGACACGCTAGACTACGGATCTGATGAGGTCATCGACATGGACGACGACCATGGAAATTTCGGATCCAACTCACCCGTGGCCATTACCCGAACTAGAAAGTGGGCCGCAACATTGACTTATGATGTCTATATGGTAGACACCCCAAAGGAAGATCCTGAGGAGAAACCAAAGGGGAGTTCCACATGTCGTCGCCCCAAGATAAGACCAAGGGGCAACAATGGAAACAAAAATGAAGCTACCCTTGCAGACAACACCGCTAGGCCTGTCGCAGACGAAAACGGATAGGCTGAGCCCGCATAGCAAAACGGGCCAATGAGTATACCAGCCGAAGAGGATCCCGAGGAGAAGGAAGGCTCCAAAAGCGGGACCGACAATGACTACATGCCGGAATCCGAGGATGATAATAGCCTCAGACCCAATGACTTCAAGGTGCCCAAGAGCCCATCTGCATAGATACTCTTCCAGCATTGGTTAGAAGCAACAGCATTGAGCATGAAGAGAAAACAGCAAGAGTTATACTCTCATGAAGCCATACTCAATGAAAAGTGGGACCAGGTACTTGCGTCCGAAGAAGATCTCAAAGCACGACGAACGACAACCAAGTCATTTTCACGACGACGCCTACTGCTTGAATTCGAATTCGAGTTGGACGTCCATCCTCTCGCATACAGCCACAAAGAGCAAGCAAATCGTCCACCTAGAGGACGCGATCGACCAACGGGGGCATACAAAGAACCCCCGACGAAGCCCCGACCTCACGGCAAGAGCCTAGTCGATTACCTCGAGCCTTATGACCTGTGCAATAAAATAAGCAGAGAAAGATCACCTCCCCGATCCATATATGGAGTATGGGACCATGTGCCCGCTGGCTCGGAAGGGTATGACGCATGGATAGACAGGCAAGGCCGAGCTTCCACTACTAGGAAAAAGCTTATAGATAGACATTTACTAGTGGCGTGGGTTAACAGGGCCACGGTGCTGCTATTTACCAGTACCGCGGGGTATAAACCCACGTTGCTAGTAAGTTGATAGTAGTAGCGCGGGGTATAAAACCCATGCTACTAGTAAGTTGACCCCACCGTACACCCATAGTAGTAGCGTGGGGTTTATACCCCGTGTTACTACTAAGTTGATAATAGTAGCGCGGTGTGTAAACTCCGCGCTACTACTATGTAGTCCACACCGTGCCTCCCGGGACATGCCATAGTAGTAGCGTGGGGTATAACCCCGCGCTACTACTATAGACCCACCAAGACATGTGTACACATAGCACACGGAGGCTCAAACTCAAAGCCACACTCTCGTGATTCTCCTTATCCCTCCCACCTTCGATTCCCTTCCTCACCCACCGCCACCGCCGGCCTCGCACCTTGGCACCTTGACCAAATCTGGTGACCTCCTCTCCCACCGCAACCCCCTCCCCTCCCCCAGCTACCTCCTCCTTCTCCACTGATGGAAGGAGAGGGAGACCATCAAAGCATCGTCCAGGGCGGCAGCCAGATGTTCCATGGACACAACAAATTGCACCTCCCGAGGACATGCGAACACCATGGTCAAGGGTCCCACAACAAGAAGCAGCAGGTCACCGGGCTTTGTCTAGGGTTTCGGGCGTCGGCTCCAACTCCGGCGGCCACCTGTGATTTCCTCCTCCTACTCCTCTCTATCTGTCTCTTCCTCTTTGTAATATTTTTCTCTTCTTTTGTAGCGGAAGTAGACGAGAGGTGGGCACATGAGTTGGGTGGGGAAGCACCATCACCATGGATAACTTCATCCCCTCTAGGACCAATAGAAGCCATGGATGGAGAGGATGATGACGCCCAACAATAGCCATGGATGAAATTTATTTTTTAATTCCTAATTAGTTAGTAGTAGCGCGGGGCCTGACCCACGCTATAGCTAATTAGTAGTAGCATAGTTGGAAAGCGCGCTACTACTAACATCAGTAGCAGTAGCGTGGGGTGATACACGCGCTACTGCTAAAAGTTAGTTGTAGCGTCGTAGTAGTAGCGCGGGCCCCCTCGCTACTCGTAGGCCTTTACCCCGCGTTACAGCTAGGGTTTTCCCTAGTAGTGTTGTGAACTAAGAAGAGAGCGGGCGATTGCCAACACCCAACAGGACACGCTCCGAAATCGAGCTCCTGCACACCCGGTCTGTTTTATAGACGAGGTTATGGAACATCAGTTCCCAAAAGGGTTTAAACCCATCAAGATCAATCAATATGATGGCACGACAGATCCGGTCATCTGGATAGAAGATTTCCTTCGACATATCCACATGGACCGAGGAGATGATCTTCATGCCATTAAATACTTGCCACTCAACCTTAAGGGGCCGATACAGCATTGGCTCCATAGCCTACCTTGAAATTCTATCGGAAGCTGGGAGCAGCTTGTTGACGCTTTCAGGTCCAACTTTCAAGGGACCTATGTTCGGCCTTCGGATGCTGATGACCTCAGCCACGTCATCCAGAAGGAGGGTGAGTCAACTCGGAAATTCTGGAATCGGTTCTTAACTAAGAAGAACAAAATAGTTGATTGTCCATACGCTGAGGCTATCACAACTTTTAAGCACAGCATCCGGGACGAATGGGTAGCCTGACATCTCGGACATGATAAGCCGAGGACCATGACATCCATCACTGCATTAATGACCTGCTTCTGTGCGGGCGAGGACAGTTGGCTGGCCCGAAGCTGTTAGAGGAGAGACCCCGACACCTCGGAAGTCCAGGATGGGAACGGCAAGCCCAGGCGCAATAAGCATAAGCACCGAAACAGGAACAACGACAGCGATGCCAAGGACCCCGCAATCAATGCAGGATTCAACAGCTTATGGGATGGACCCAAAAAAGAGATCCTTTAAAGGAAACAAGGACGGCCCAAGTGCTCTGGACAAAATACTGGAAAATCCTTGCCAGATCCACGGCATCCCAGATAAACCTGCCAATGACACCAATTGAAACTGTTGGGTGTTCAAGCAGGCCTAAAAGGCTCTGTTCGAGGAGTCATCCAAAGGCCAGTCCAGGAGCGACAATGATGACGATGAACCTCGGTGGCCGAGCAATGGTGGCCAAAAACAGTTTCCCTCTAAAGTAGAGGTGGTGAACATGATCCATGTCATGCACATTTCTAAAAGGAAGAGAAAACGTGCACTTCGGGATGTCTACGCCGTAGAGCCTGCAGCCCCGAGGCGCACCCCTGGATGGCCTGCGCGATCACCTTCGACAAGAAGGACCATCCGACCAGCATACGTCATGGCGGGTCAGCCGCCCTGGTTCTGGACCCCATTGTTGATGGGTTTCACCTTACCCGCGGTCTTATGGATGGCCGAAGTAGTCTGAACCTGATATATGCGGATACGGTAAAGAAGATGGAGATTGAGCCATCACGAATCCTACCCAGCAAATCCATTTTTAGGGGAGCAATACTCGGCGTTGAGGCCCAGGGCACGGGCACCATTGTACCGCAAGTTGTTTTCGGCTGCCCCAACAACTTCTGCTGCGAGAACACGATCTTAGACATAGTCCCTTTCCACAGCAGCTACCACGCATTGCTTTGCTGTATAGCCTACACCCACTTCAATGCGGTGCCGCACTATGCAAAACTTAAGCTCAAGATGTCGGGGCCCAACGGGGTCATTATTATCAATGGCAACACAGAGCTCTCCCTTCGTACTGAGGAGCAGCCAGCAGCCTATGTAGTCGATTCTCTGGCGGCCGAAGAGGCGGCATAACAGGAAGCTCGACATAATCTTCCGGGCTCTTCCAAACATGTCCGCACAGCCACTGGTCGAACTCGCGTCCCTCCAAAATAGGGATACGCGCTCCCCTGCCCCTACTATCTGGTAGCAGATTATGTGCCTCGAGTACACAAATTTCCCCTTAAAATTCCTTGGGGAATTGGGGAGCACAAAATTATCATACAAGGAGTGTTATCTCGGATGATCCGAACACACCTGACGCTTGGTGATCTCTTCGCACATAAAGGCCCACTAGAGGAACTTCTCGGTAGTCTCAATCGGCCAAATAAGGCCCCAACCTCCTCGGAGGCTCTGCCTTTCAAGTGCCTTCATCATCGCGGGGATCGGCCGTATACATGAACCTTGGAGTAGACAAGGATTGGCTAGTCAACAGCTCGGAGATGCAGACGTGCGGCATGGGAGCAACGAGCCACAAGGCCCGCTTATTTAAAACCTTGTACTACTCTCCTCATCTATATTTTTCCTTCAAATCTTTAACTCCTCACATCTCGGTCTTTAAGGCCTAGCCTTATGAATAATAAAATAGACCTTTTTCGGTCCCTCCACAACTTTTACGTGTTGTTTTCTGTTTCATAATTGCGCCGAGGTGGTTTACTCCCACATACAACAGAGTCCGGCTTCGGACCGGGGGCTCACCTATAGACGAGCCCATGTTCAACTCCAAGTTTTTGATCAGTGTCTTGGATGTTGCGTTATATGCATCTGTTTCGAGTCGTGATTTTGGTTAATGATTGGTTGCCTGGCTTCTGTGCTTACCTCTTATGTTCCGCTCTGTTCGGCTAAGAGTGTAAAGGGAGAACCACTATGATTGTGCTTCCAGCCTGGATTGCTAATCGCCTCAGTGGAGAAAGATGGAAATCGACTGTCACGATAGGCGCAAACAGGTCGAGCGATCTGATGAACTAAGGGTTCTTCCTATAAGGACCGAGGTGTTGAGAGTGGGGTACTTTGGCTGAGCCGATCACCACTACACCGAGGCTAGTTTAACTACCCCACACCTTAGAGCTCCTACGACTAAGTGAAAGACATAAAGCCATTATGGTCTGATTGTCTTGTTCATCTAAGCACACAATCACCATTACGGTTCCGAGATGTTGGCTAACCATTTACGTGTGGCAAGACAACACCCCGCGTAGTTTCTACAAGGGGGCAGAAGTGGACAACCGAAAAATTTCAGATAAATAAACAGTCACAACGGAGGGGAATATAAACACATCGGATAAAAGCCTAATTGATTCATTAATAATTTTAAACTTGTATTTACAATGTTATCCTCGGCATACCAAGGAACCTACTCGAAGTACAGCTCGGATTTTGAGAATTGAGACTCGGCCGGTTTTGCTCCTTCCAAGACCCCGGCCAGGTATTGGTCGGGCTTCCGGTTCTTTCCTTCCGGAGGCCCGAACGCGATGTCCAGTGGCTTGATCTTCGAATAATGCACCATCATTGATGCATACGCTTGCTGGGCGCTATCGAGGTACGACCATCTATGGGACCATCTGGGCCCCTTTTGCGGTTCTACTATGGGGATCTGCGTGCACAAAGAGCAACACTAGCCAGAGCATGATCGAGGTTTAGACAGGTTCGTGCTGCTCGGAGGCGTAAAACTCTACGTCCTGTGTGTTGTGAGATTAATATGTACTCAAGTTACAAGGAGCGCGGTTCCCTGGCAAGAAGCTTGAGAGTGCTACTACGCATGCAATTGAGCAGGGTTTCGACCTTTGTCAAGGTAGCCATGGTCCCCTTTTATAGGTGAAAGGGGTTACCACTGTGGCTAAAATGGTAAATACACGAGAGGCAATAGTGTCTATGGTAGTGGGAAATACCTAACCCTGACGGATTAGTACATGCGCATTAAATGCGCTGTGAGGTGTCACGCTAGCGATGCTCCCTGGCAAGGACTGCCTCTCCTTCTGTGTCGTTCGCCCAGCTAGCTCCTAGTCCCTCCGGTCCAGTTTACTTCGCATATTGGATTTGTGTCAAGTCAAACATCACAAAGTTTGACCAAATATATATTGAAAAATATCAACATCTATAATATCAAATATACATTCCATGAAACTACATTTCGTTATGTATCTAACAATATTGATTTGGCATTGTGAATGTTGATACATTTTTCTATAAATTTGGTCAAAACAGAGATGCTTTGACTTCAGACAAAACTAATATGCAGACTAAAAAGGACCGGAGGGAGTATTATCTTGCCACGCCGTTAGGACGGGTGTCATTAAAGTTGTTGTAATTCCCTGGAGCTGCCACATGCCCCGGCAGGGTCTACCTAACAGCCTGCTCGCTCAACACCTCATTGATGGCGACAATCAACGAGGTGGAGCGGGGGCGTGGTAGTGGAGCCTTGCCGGACGCGACAGCTGTCGGGCCTTCTTCACCGGAAGCAGACATGCCGGTGGTTTGGTCTTGCCGCGTGGTGTTGGTTAGACGAAGTGTCGCTAGGCAAGGCTTGCCGAGCCGAAAGAGGCTACCGCTTGTGCACAAGTCAAGGCACTAAAGGACCCGTTCTATAGTGCACCGACAGGAGCCCCCGGGCCTAGGCCATACCAGAGTCCACGCGTCGTTGGGCTAGGCCCAAAACAGTGTGCAGGCGCCTGGCCTGTGTTGGAGATATGCCCTAGAGGCAATCATGTATGATGATATTTCCTATGTTTTTATGAATAAAGATAGTCCTTCGACGTATCAATGGTGTGTATTAACAAGTACGTGACTTGTTTGTGAGACTATGCATTGTGTGATGACTGTCCTAAATGGTCCCTAGTCGAAAGGGTTGTGTGGACGTGCAGCCGGTTAGACTAGCATATGACATGATGGATGGTCCAGTCTCACTAACCATGTAGCATTGGATGGTCCGGTCTCACTAACCTGGTCGGATATGACGTAGTCAGATCCGAGTCGAGATAGTCTGAGTTGGACAGACCCAACTATGAGACGCAACGATAGGTCATCTATGAGTCTCTAGTACAACATACGTTCTATGTCCTAAGACCTAAGCTCACGCGTGTACTCGGGATGGTGATAGACCTGCTTTGTGTGGCGCCCCGCCTGATTACCACTGTAGCCAGACGGTCGCCACGCATGCCAGCCCAGGAAATCACTTTGACATGCGCGTTTACAACAAGTATCATGAACACATGCATTTCTATTAATGGATATATCAGTCTTACAAGATATATTACAAGAGTGATGGCAGCAGACAAGCTCTATCTAAGGCAGCATGGTCTTGGTGCGGCTCCAATCCACAGGGATCTGACTGGGTTACTCTCCTAGCCCGCGAACGCTCCGGCTCCTTGACGACGGACGACGTATCCTTATGTGAACCTGGCCATGTTAAAGGCCGCTGAGTACTTTTGAATGTACTCGCAAGCAAACCAAACTAACATATACACAAGCAATGCAATCCATGACATTCAAGCATGCATTTGTTATTAGAGCAATATTAGTTGTCATGGCATAGCCTACCTATCTAGCAATATTAATGATTATGAAATTTAGTAAGGTAAAGCATATCAGGTAAATAATCCATACTCCGAATAATCTCAGGATCCAATCCAACTCTTAACCAGATCCAACTTACTCTCTTCCGGGTTGTCCCACAACCCTCAGAACATCCCTGATCCACTGAGTACTTCAGGGCATAAGACAAGTTCTTCCATCATTATTATCATTGTTACGGTTGACCACCTAGTGAGGTCTGGACGGGCTGTCCAATACCGTGGACGCGGCTATTCGAATAGATTTTATACTCTGCAGAGGTTGCGCACTTTACCCACACCATGAAGCACCTGGCCTCGTGATCCCATTCGGGTGGACCAGCATTGCTCCAACGAAACCTGCCTGACCCGTGACTCCCCCATCGTACCACCGGCATTCATCCTCCCCCGGAGTCTACTTGATCAGGGTAGCACGCACGCATAACCCTCCCTGTCTGGAGGTACCGGTGAAAGAGCACGGAGCCTGGCCAAGTCAAGGCCGTCCCATACCGGCAAATGTGGTTGCACGGATAAGCCCGGACAGGTGACTCTGGATCAACCGACTAGGTTTAGCTTAAGCAAACTTTTAGCAAGCATGGTTATTCATCATCAATAACTTAACATGATGATAACTATGTATGAGGTAACAACTGTGGAAACATAACAACCTATCTCCATATAACATCACAATGAGTCATTAGTGGAACAGGATTTAAATGGCAAGTTATCACTTTACAAGTTCTAGCTGCAAGTTACGACCATCGGAACCCTTGCATAAAACTGGCAAAGAAACCAGTAGCCACCAAAACGGTCCTTACAACTCAGATCTAGGACATTACCGGAATAAGTCAACCCCGGCTCAAGACGGCTGGAAAGCAGCTCAGAGCATGAGACGGTGTTGATAAAAAGAATGCAGCAGTTCCCTAAGACGGCCGAAAAACAGCTCAGAGCATAGGGTCACTACTACGGAAAGAAATTCAACAACTGTCTGAGACGGCCGCAAAACAGCTCAGAACACGGCCAGTTGTTGAAAAGAGAACATAAAGTCGGCATCCACCCCGGATGGCCGAAAGCAGCTCAGACACAGGCGTGGTGCCGTCATCGAAGAAAGTGCAAGCAAGGGTTCGTCAGAGTCGCATACCGCTCACTACTACACACACAAGCACAAGTATAATTTGAACACGCAAGAATAACACAGAGCAATGCTTTAGGGCATATATCAAATGGTCGGCTTGCCTGGGGTCGAAGAATACTCCGGGAAGAAGTGCGGAGAGTCCGCGGAAAGGATCGCCGAAAACTGTTCTCTCTCTAAGAGGGCTGATAGAAGGGCAAGGGCAAAATGGTCATTTTCACAGTGTGAAAACAATATGAAAATGATACCATCAGGTCGGGCTCGACGAACTGAAGACGTGAGCGTTGGTTTCACCTGGATCGGAGTTTCGAGCAAAAAGTTATAGCAGTTTTACCGTCAGGGACCTTTCTGTAATATAAATAATTGCATACGGGTCCTCAGCAGTATTTTCTGCGAAAAGAATAAAACGCACTGTGCATTTGGGCTGCACGGGCCGAAACTGTGGGAGCTAGCCAGGCCACGGGGCTGCGGTGGTGGCTGGGCCGGCCCACCCGCACCCATCCCCACTTAAATGACGTGGCGGGGCGGGGCCGGTGGCTGGGTCACTGACGCGCGGGGCCCGCCTCGTCCTGTCCCTCTCCTCCCGCTCTGCCTTCTCCTTCCCCGATGAACAGAGGAGGCAGGGTAGGGGCTCGCCGCCGGCGACTGCCTCGGCGGCTCCGGCAGTCTCCGGCAGAGCCAAGGCCACCGGAGAGTGCGGGAGGGAGCAGCGGTTCCAGGGGGAGCATCAGGAGTGACGGGGAGCGACCATGGCGACGGCTGCGGCGGGCGGCCGTGACGGGCTCCGGCAATGGGTCCGGCTAACTCCGGCCACCTCCGGATGAACGGAGACCACCGGCGGGCTCAGGAGGAGGAGGCGGTCCCGTTCATGCAGGACTCGGCCGCCGAGGAGCGCAGGAGAGGGCGAAGCTTCGGCCGCGGCGGCGACACAGGGCACCGGAGCGGAAGGGAAAAAGTGGAGGGAGGTCGCCGGGACATGGTGAAGCTACTGGTGGTGGTGGGAGGGAGAGATAGGGCACGGCTCGCCGGAATTTAGGCGAGGCCGAGCCGCGGCCATGATGGCAATGGGCTGCGAGGAGAGCCCCTCGAGCTCGGGTGAGAGGTTGGAGAGGGAGCTGGGAGCGAGGGGAAGCTAGTGGGGTGGTGTGGGTGCTCGGGGAGACTCCGACTGCTGCTATTTGTAGCTAAGCGATGGAGGAGGATAGGTTCGGCCGCCGTGTCGTTCTTAGCCACGCACTGGCGCTCTGGCGAGGTGGCGAGCGCACGGTGGTGCCGACCTGACGCTCACCAGAAGGAGGGGACGACTCGGGGAGGAAGAGGCCAAGGGGAGAGGAAGATGACGCCGGTCACGGGCGCACAGAACGGTGGCGAAGCTCGTCGCGGCGTGACGAGGAAGAATCTGGAGGGGAAGAAGGTTCCAGAGGGACGACGTGGATGCCGCGGAGCCGCTAGACATGCTCAGATGAGCGAAGGCTGGCCGGACTGGTCGGCAGAGGCAACGCGCGGCACATAGCGCCAGTTTTGCTTGTTGTTCACGCGGTCACCGCGCTGTCCGCGTGCTCTAGCCCGCATCTGCCTGTCACGCCTTGTCCACTAGGCACCTCACTGCTCAAATAGGTGAGGGAAGCTGCTGGACTCAGCTGGATGGCTCTAGGCTGAGAGAAACTTACAGAAGAAGATTCTAACAGCAAGGTGTTTGGAGTGGGGTGGGGGAGATTCAGCTGGGGATAGATGCTGAGCTTTGCCTTGCTGTGATCGTACACTAAGATGATTATTGTGGCCAAGTTTCAGACCAAATGGAGGATTGTAGCAAGCATTTGCTGTACAAACCACCATACTGGACAGAAATGCAAACCTTGATGTGGCACTCACATACTAGCTTGCATTGAGTTGAAATTTGGAGGAGGTGAGTGATTTGAACATATGGAGACACTGGAAAAGTTTCAGCTCATTTGAGAATACCAAAGTTATACTTCCTTCATAGAGGTTCCAAATGGACAGAAACTTGAGAAAAATGCTGTGGGAAAATGGATAGATGTATTGAGCTGATTTTTGGTATCCATGAGTGATTTGGCAATGGTAACCACCATGAAAAATTTCAGCTCAAATAGATAAAGGAATAGAGCACTTCTTTTACAACTTGCCCAACTGGACAGAATCTGCAAATTGATGTTGTGCTCACAATTTGAACTATGGAACTTGGGTTCTTGATGGAAATGGTGAAGATATGGATAGGAGAAGCTCCACAAATTATTTGGGATTTTTCCTGGCTACCAAAATGGTAGTTCCTTTAGAAACTGCCCAAAATGCAATATTGGCATTAAATAGAAAAATGCAATTTCCCTTATTTAATTATGGCCAATATTTTTATGGGAGCTCAATATGATCACAAGGAATATCTTCACAAGTTTTCATAAGCTTTGGAGATGGATAGATATTTTCCTGGATTTAATTCCTTTAACTGGCAGAAAAAGGAATTAATTATAAATGAAAAATATTGCAAATGACTTGGCAATATTTTTGCATATCCATGGTTTATAGATGTGGGATGATCACTGGGAAAAGTTTGGGAGGCAACAGATCAAAGGAAATTGAGGTTCCTTTGTAACTGGAAGGATTAGGGTTTCCCTTCCGATAACTCAGAAGGTAGGGTTTCGACAGCAAAACCCTGAGCCAAAGATCTTGGGTGGCAAGGTTGGACTGGAGAGAATCTCTGGTTGGATAGGAAGGCAAGGCTGAATGACCATCTTCATATACCCAGGGGTGAAAGAAATCCAATAACACCGAGAAAAAAGACGGGAGTCAAATCCCGTCAGAGAAAAAAAACAGGGAGCGAAAACTAGGGTGTTACACTTTGGGCCTACCAAACGCTACTCTGTAACAAGGTAGTTATAAAGGTAGGTTTCGGGCTTGTCCGGACCCATGCTGCGAGACATGGTTGAGCAAGATGAGATTTGCCCCTCCGATCAGGAGAGATATACTCTGGGCCCCTCGGGTGATCCAACCTGGATAAGCATGGCCATGCGATGAGGATTATGAGATAATCCGAAGTGTTGGTCGGATTCACCGAAACGAGAAAGAGGTCGTGCTGCAACAAGGATGACCATGTAGCCTTGAGGATGACAACATATATTGTCTGGCAAAGGGAACAGAAGTGTGAAGTACAAGTTCGCCTAACCAGCTTCATCAGACACTTGGAGTCGGCATGCTTTGCTAGAGGCCGCTACCGACTAGCCGAGACGGATATGATCAGACTCGCGACCAAGTGAACGAGAACCTAAGGGGTCACGCGCTTAAGGGAAGGAACTTATGCGCTTAAGGGGATATAGATCCGTGCGAGGCCCAAGTGTTGAGCCCACGACGGATGCCTATATATAGTGGAGGTGCGGCACACTCATTCGGTAGTTTGCTTCGGCGCCGTCATTAGGGCTTTGCATGTGTTGCAAGTAGCCACCTCCATTCGCTGCCAACTGTGTGATCAGACCTAGCAGTCCGCCGCATGGTGCACAGATACCATTAGAGGCGATGCACTTGCACCGCTCCGGCAAACCTGTACATGGGATCCGGTGACCGACTGTTTGAGGGAGATCAGACGAGGAGGAGACGGACTTTACGGATGCGCTGCCCCAACTCTACTTCCGTTGCACGGCACTGCACGTCTAGTGGTAACTATCTGTGATCCATCTACGTAGGATGTTCCTGGTTGTTCTGCACGTAGGAAATTTTTATATTGCATGCGATGCACCTACGGTAGAACCAAACAGTGGGACCAGAGCCTCTATTATAAGATTTGGATTCAGATAGGATGCATATTTTTTGTGTGGAGGAGGCAGATGAGATCTGCCATCGTTTATGATTTCGGCTATGTGCACGGTTGATGAGATCAACAACACATGGGGATCGTTGGGGCTATGTTTTTGTCAATCAGAATTGATGAGGTCGTGGCACAACCTACCCCTACCGGTCGGTATCTGCCATCGGGGTTAACAGTGAAACGTAAACCCGAATCGAGTTCGCGATGATCACTCAAACCGTAAATTTCATACAGTGAAAAATAAACTCTACTCAAACGTATTCACTCAAACCCAAATCGAGGGCCGCCGTGTACGTAACGTCGTATATTTTGTACACGATCACTCGAACCGGTAGAATGCGATTCTATGCATAACTTTGTTTTGCAGGTTTGGTGTGAATAGTATGGCTGATATGTATGTGATGCATGTGTGTAATTTAACATGACCTGCGTGTCATGATTGTCAGCCGGCAGGTGCCAAAGTGTTGTCATTATAATATATAACAACATGCGTGTCGACTTGTGATTCTTTGTAAAATTCATTACTGGTTGTAGTACTTGGAGGACAGAGATCAAGTTCGAGGCTTTTGCGTCCCAGTGTAACGAACACGATGGAGTTCCTCCCTGGTCATCGGAGTTGGAGCCGACCTTGAAGGACGTCCATGAAGGAGCCATACTATTTCACATATTTATGTTTATATGTGATTGATATTGCTTCGTGTTTCTATGGATGTTAAAATGGTAGAAAGACCCCTCATTATATCAAGAACATTGCCATTCCAGATGTTGCACCTTCGCACGTCAAGTACGTCTAGTAGTGGGCTCATAAAATTGAGGTTCTACTAGGTGTCCTTGAACTGGAGGGTTCGTGTTGGACACGGACATGCACTGCATCAGGTTAACTTGACAAGGCTATCAAAAAGGTTTTGGGCCTTGTGGCAAAGAAGGTCGGGAGCCGGGGTATGAGATACCTACCCGACCGACAGGAGTCGTATGGAGATACGATTAGCAAGGAGTTCCTTACCGAATAGGCAAGTTGGCTAGCAGTGATGCCAAAGCTCATTTGTCGCTTGCGCTGGACGGATCCTGAATCACTAAGAGTTTGCGGAGGGATGCTGACTTCAGTGGGAGTAGTTCTGTTTAAAGCTTGAATTACTCCACTTCAACACATTGCTTAGTGATTGCATATTTTCTGTTGTAGATCCATGGCACCACCTGCTCGAAACAACTTTGCGTTGAAATCAATTCTGGAAAAGGATAAAGAAAATGGAACAAACTTTACCACCTGGTATAGAAGTTTGAGAATTGTTCTCAAGCACGATTAAAAGGAACATATTCTAGAGGATCCACTTCGAGAGGCACCTGCCGATAATGCTAATGCCACAAAAAAGAATGCCTACCAAAAACTCGTTGATGAATCGAACGACATCAGCTACCTCATGCTGGCTTGTATGGAGCCCGATTTGCAAAAGAATTTCAAAGATGTTGGGGCTTTTGATATGATCGAGAGTCTCAAGAGCATGTTTCAGGTGCAGGCTAGGACCGGGAGGTTCAACATCTCGCGATCCTTGATGGATTGTAAGCTAAAGGAAGGTGATCCACTAAGCCCGCTGTCGGCGTCCTGGGAACGGGGGTACCCAGACATGCCTGCCTGCGGCCCAAGGCGTGGCCCGCCTCGACGGTCCATATGGCCCGGCGTGGTTTCGCTCAAGACAAGGCCCTCGCGAGAGCCCCACCCTCGTGAGGAGGACAATGCCAAGGCTCCCGGAAGGAGGTGGCATCCCCAGGCCCCCTCCTGAGTGGCGGAGATCTCTATGCAATGCTCGGCCTCGGGAGGTCAAGGATCACGCAAGCTGGGCCAGGCGGGCACCAGCACGCGCAGGGGATACAATTTCCTCTTTGGTGCAAAGGAGGCAAGGACGTACGCAGGTTCCCAAGGCATCCCACCAAAGGTTTCCATGCCGGTGCACCAAGACCGGACCAGCGGGCTACCAGCGAGCCCACCACCGCGTCACCGCCAGCTACTTTGCAGACAAAGACCACCTTTCGTCAGGATAAGATGTACTTCCTGTCCCCTTTCGAAT